>JAVQMF010000057.1:0-10000000 GCA_032878935.1 Erythrophleum fordii | reverse complement strand
AAACTGGAACTTAGTATTGCTTTCAGATATCTGGAGTTTGGTGCAAGGAGGGGAGCTAAGTAAATATCAGTCTAACTTATCTGCCGTTTAACTGAGAAATTTTTTCTTTGTGATAGGTGTTGTGCTCTAGACTCTACTAAATTCATTATAATTTGCAATGGATCTGGCTGTTAAATTGGGCTGACTAGTGGACATTAATATTGTTGCGTACTTTTCAGAGCATGTGTTTGCTATAAGTGATCCTTGTTTATGCACAGCTCTCAGATACATGCCTGGGTTCCGCAGGTGATGAACTGAAAAGTATGATATGGCATTTGCTCAACTGAGTAATCCATATCTCTTTTGTGCAAAGAATTGGTTTTCCCTGCCCAGCTAAAGAAACCATGCCTTGACTGTATATTGTTCTCCTTCCTATTCTAGTAGTCAATCTATTATGTGAAAGTGATGGTCACTAGTGGGATATATGAGAAACTTCTTGTGCTGGTTAATATTCGTTTTGCCTCTGGCTCTAGATCAATTGTTGTCTGAAAAAATTTGCTCTGATTGTAGAGTTTTGGAGCAAAGGTAAAGCATTAATAAAGTTATGCAGTCTCCAACCTCATTGGTGTGTTGTCAGTTTATTTTGTTCCTTGGTAATTGTTATGTTATAATCTCTGCCTCCAATATGCTGGATCAGTGAGTTATAGAGGAGGATGCAACAGACATGCCCAGCTTATGGACTGATGATACTTTGGCTGGGGTAGCATTTTAAAAGGTCCCAGAGAGAAGGTTCATGTGCATCAGACATGGTGAAATTTCTTCTGAGGAAAAAAAGTAGTCTTCCCTGTGTTTGATAAAAAGAAAGGTTCCCCACCGATAAATGTGACCACATATCTTGTTTGAGACCTTTGTTGTCTGATAAGAGCTAAGCAGTTGCTGGTGTTGACCATATGCTTGATTAATATGATGTTCCTTTCAGCGTATAGATGTAACAGTTTTACAAGGCGCTATGATTTCATGCTGTGCAGATCAGTTAAAGTGGTTTGGTAAGTCAGTTCAAGAAGTCTTATGTATAGGACTTATGTTGAGCAAGCTGATCTTGTAGAATCTTGGGTTGCTTAGGATACTTTCTCCATGGAACCTTAACAAATATTACTTAGACATTTTCTTTTTGTGTCTAGTGGATGGCTCATGTAACAGAAATTCTAATTTGTGACCCAATTCTTTTGGATATGATTATGAACCACCAACAAGTGCTGCATCATTACAGTTCCTGTTGACTGTTGAGTGTTGGAAAGCTCAATTGATGAAGCCTGGAGCATTGGGATCATAGTTGATTGCTTCTCAGATAGTAGATTTCTTCATAACAATTTACTGTACATCACCATTTGGCATGCCTATGATTTAGGTGTATGCCTTTGATTCTGGGTGTTGCTTTCAACGTTGGAATAGAGTTTATTGGTTGGAGAGGTTGTCTGTGTTTTCAAGTGGTTTTGCTTTTGTCAATGCGCTTTTAGATATCATATGCATCTCATTGCTGCATAAGACTGATTTTCTGTAACATTTCTGGTGTGGTGGGTAAGTGAGCTAAGAGGCAGCAGAATCAAATAAAATGTTGGGCATATAATTGACAGAATGAATATATTCAATATTATGCTTCTGTCTCACATAATTACTGAGGATTATTGCTGCATGAAATTGATTTTCCTTAGCATTGATGGCATGAATAAAGCACTGAAGAACGCAGCAGAATCAAATAAAAAGGTCAAGGCATGCTCACCAGAATGAATGCAGATCTCATCTTGCATGTTGTCTATCCAGGATTTGGAAACTTGCCCTTCACCCTATAGATTTTGAAAAGGATCCTATGTGAATTTATCTTAAAATTGGATTGGGACAGGATGATCTGGTGGCTGCCGGAGTGAAAGCTACATTTTGATTTTCATGATATGTTATACATTTTTGGCTACATTTTGTCATAATTTTACTTCTTCTGAGTGGGAAAGATAATAGCACCCAATTCAATCAAGAGCATTTTATTGTGTAAGTTTGATGTTAATATTTTCTTTGCTTGTGGAACTAAGAATGTAAAGGTCAACAACCAATGTAGCAATGAACCTGTGGAATATGCTGAAATTCTAGTGTAGATTGTGGAAGTAATTTTTGCTAGGTGTATTCTGTTCTCAAATGTCGGACAAGTATGGACTTGGGACTCTTCTGAATTGCGTAGCTATATGAGAAAAAAAAAATTGGTGCTTTATCATAGAAATGGAGAAAGTAAGTTGTTTGATCATGCTTTGCCCTTCCTTTTGATTAAATGCTTCTCTCATATGTTAAAATTTGTTTAGCTGATGAATCCTCTTTCAGATAAAATTCTGAAACTGATTTTCTAGTGAAGAACTTTCTGACATCAGATGTTCCCCATGTATGCATACACTGTATATTGTGAATGATTTGATTTATTGAAAGATATATATTGTGGGCTAGTAGCTCCAGTTTTTGTAATTGACATACTACATGCTTTTTAGTTAACTTGATTTTTTGCTTGAATGTCCTCATCTCTTTAGTTGTTTGTGTGGTGCATTTTTGTTTTTCTAGTTTTCCAAGTGTCCTTTAGTTTCAAACTGTATAATGTAGCACCAGATATGTAACCAAAAACCTTGTTATTGTGTCTCACTGTTTCTTGTCTACTTGCACTTGCCTAGCTAAGCATCCGTTTTTATTGAACATGATCTGTTAGTTATGCTCAACCAATCTCTTATAGTAAGTCTTAGAATAATGGTTTTTCTGTTGGTCATTTGCATTAAAAGGTGCTTTGGTATTGTTTGTAAATTGTAATAATGAATGCTTTTAAATGTTATTAACCTTAATTGCATAAATTGCTATTGCTTGGCATGAAGTTCTTTAGTGGTTCTTCCCTGTAGATTATGTTGGAAAGAGATACTGGCCGTCCACGAGGATTTGGATTTATTACATTTTCAGATCGTAGGGGAATGGAGGATGCCATCAAGGAAATGCATGGACGTGAACTTGGTGATCGCATAATCTCAGTCAATAAGGCACAGCCTAAAATGGGGGCTGATGATTTAGACCATGGTTACAGGGGTGGCTACTCATTGGGTGGTAAGGGAAGCTATGGGCTGGGAGACAGGGTGGGGCAGGATGACTGCTTTAAATGCGGGCGTCCAGGGCACTGGGCCAGAGATTGTCCTATGGCAGGAGGTGGTCGTGCTGGGGGTGGTGACTCATTTTCTTCACGTCCTAGGTTTGGAGGTACTGGTGGCCATGGGGATCGCCTTAGTGGTGAACGTGATCGGTACATGGATGATCGTTATGATGGTGGACGCTATGGAGATAGGGATCGTATTGACAGCCGAGATCACAAATATGGTAGCCGTGATCGCTATGGTAGTGACAGGTATGCCAAGTTTATGGTCTAGTAATGTAAGTACTGCTCTGGTGCTGGTTTTAGAGGCTCATAATATATAGTTTCCATCCTATCATTAATGTTTTTGGGTCACTAATGGTTCTCCCGTTTGCAACTGAGATCTACTTATACATTATGTCTTCAAAGCTTTACTCAAAACTGTGTAGGTACCCAGCTAGTGGAGATCGTTTTGCAAGTGATAGATATGGTGGTGGTTCTGATCGTTACTCACAAAACAGTTATGGCAAAGATAGAGCCTTTGGCAGGTACAGTGGTCCACGCGGAGGGACTGATAGGTATGGAAGCGGATTACCTCCGCGAGATGAAGGAAGGAGTTATAGGGGTAGGCCTGGTCCTTATGACCGCCCAAGCAGGGATGGCCGTCCATCATCATTTGACCGTTATTGATCGCTTCTGTTGGTTTGTCAGGCATTAAAATGTAGAAAGCTACACTAGGGAGCTTCTTTTTGTTATGTAGGATATTGAAGTTTCGGTAAACAGCTGGATTGTAGTTTCATAGGTTTTGGTATTTACCAGTATGTATTCTTATTCAGAGTGTTCAAATCCCATTTGAGTATTTTTCCTGTTGGACAAATTTTGGTAAAATTCTGTAGATGTTTGTTATAAAATTTTTAATAAAAATATAACGTGAAATGATTTTTTTTTAAGGTTCAATTGTATAGTATTGAGCTGTAAAACGATTATTCACGTGTTATGTTTTTATGAAAAAATTTAATAGCAAATACTTCAGATTTTACCAATGTTTTGCTTGATGTTGTGGGCCTTGAAATGCAGGTGAGCATGATTAAGGATGAATTTGCATCTAATTACATAGTCATGGGACTTTCACTCGGTCGTATTTCAGTCCCATTGATGGGGCTGCTATTTGAATCGAGGCCTCTCTTTGAGCTTCTATTTGAACTTCTTTCTCAACGGAAGTAGTCACATGAACAATTGCAAGAGATTCTTAGTAGCTGGTATTACTGTTGACTTGTCTCTTCGTACATAAAACTTTTTGGCCAGGTTTAGGTTCAATAACAATAACAATTATGATATAAGGGTTTGTGTGGTATTTCCAAGTTAAAATTTGTAGAACTACTGAAATTCTTAGCAATCTCTATTGATGTAAGCTGGTCCAAGTCTTAAATTAGGGAGACTCGTGTGACAAATTTAAATTGTATATATCTAATTTTTTTAACTTATATGTTTTTATATCGAAGCAGGAAATAGTTGGCCATAATAATGTTCCAAAACAATTTACTTCTGTAGATTAAAGCCTCTATAATTAACTTAATGTCAATTTATATTAGTATTATCTATAGGTTCTATCTTTCAAACAGAATAATTTTATAAAAACCACTCTTAAAAACAAAATTGGTTGATAATGTTTGGTAATAATTTTTAAAAGAAGTTATGATTGTGTAAAATGACAATAAATAATATATGTTAATTTTTTAATATTAGAAGGCCAAAACTTTATATCAAGTTATTAAAACAATATGTGTGCGTTAATTTAAAGATGAAGACCCGCACTTTAGCAATTATAGTGTTATAAATAAAAATTAATTTGAAAGAATATATTTTTAATTATACGAATTGATGAAACATGTAAACTGTGTATTGAGCATATATGAAAAGATAGCGGTAATTTGTATTTAATGAGAAGCTAATGAAAAGGAAAATTCCAAATAGAAAGCTTAAGAAGGTATATACATAGGCAATAATATAAGCCATAGTGATAGATTTGCAATAAGGATATATATGCAATTCAGTTAAAATAGGAAGGTCCTTTTATATAGATATTTATAAAAAAAAAATGTTTAATAAAATATATCATAATATATAGAATAAAAGTATGAATAATTATATACAATAATTATATAATACTAAATAGAATAAAATATATAGATATACAGTATATAATATTTTGTCTATTACATATATATATATATATATATATTTTTATATTAGCTAGTTAAACATATATTTTAGTGTTATTTGTATGTAAAATATAAATATTATTAATGAAATTTTTTCACATGACATCACATGAATTCTATGATTGTATTTTTAAAAGCTGTTGTAGCTTTTAAAAGGCACTAGAAGAGGAATAATTGGAAAAAAAATGACAACATAAATTTGGAGCATTTGCTATAAAAAGGCACTAGAAACAAAAGCAACAATAACTTCAAACAAGCCTTTAGTTTTGGGTTCGTTTTGATTTCATCCCAAATGCTCATTTTATATCAATTATGTCTTACATGTTTATGAAAATTCTCAATGTTTTTTTGAATTTTAATTGCATTCAATTGCTTAACGAAATTAGCTAACTGCATGTAACCAAATAGTCATTAAAAGATGCAAACATGAATATCACATGCTTATGTAAGTATTTCACAAACTAATGTCATCATTATAGTCCCTAAAAGCAACCGTTTTAACTTTTCTATCATTAACCTAATCTAATAAAGATTCGTGGTTTGTTTCTTCTTTAGCATTCCTAACTAGATTAATTGATGTGAGTGCATTTGTAGAGTGACGCGTACAATGAATTAGCTAATTCTATTAAACAGTTAGATGTCATTAGCATATAGGATGATATTGAATATTTTTTGCATACATGTAGAATAATATTGACACAATAAACATTTGGGATAAAATTAAAACTTACCCCAATCTTTTGAGACCAAGAAGGTACATTTTTTAAAAGTAAATTATAAATGGACATATAAATATATAAATTACATTGTCAAATTCACTTTCAGTATATTTACATGCGTACTTATAATTAGATTGCTTTAAACATGTGTGTCTATTATGTGTTGTTTGTTTGGTTTTTCTGCTTCTATTTTTGTATTTGTTTTTTTTTTGGTTTTGTTTTGGGTATAGAAAGGATGTTGTGGTACAGTTATTAGTCTAAACAGTTTGGAAGATCACAATTATTAGTCTATATTTTGGTTGAAACTAGATAAGATGCGAAGCAGAATTCTCTATACTAATTTGTGTGTCTCTGAAGAAGTTTGGCTTTCTTGAACTCTTCAACATGCAAAAAACGGTAACATAAAAAAGGGGAAAAGAAGTTATATTGGTTAGGTGTTTCAAATTTCAAAAATTCTCAACTTTCATTTCTTAGTTTTTGAGGCATCCAAATCCTTTGCAATTTATGAAAAAATTGATAGCGTGCAGTGGGAGAGAGAGGTTGAGAGTGTGAGATCAACATTAAAAGCTATTCAGTCTTTCTTTCTTCAACTATACTCATAATATTGCAGATGATCATTTCATTTGTCTATTAATTTCTTATATTGCAGAACAAAGTTGATTTTTGGTTGCTCACATTTGGATATTTATTCTTAAATTTTCCCTAAGAAATACTTTTGAACTATTGTATTTTTAGTAGAGTCAGTTAACCAGTAGTGAGAATCTGTTGTCAAAGTGTCGATTCTTGCCAAATTAATTCTTTAAAATCCAAATGAAACAAAACAAACTGAATCTAAAAAAAAATGACAAATAATGCAATAAATAATTTTCTCACAAAAGTTTCTTTAGATATTATATAAAATTATCTGTATAGTTTGAATAATTAATACTCTGCAACGTACGTAGCAACAAATAAAAGTAAAACTAGATTGACATTCAAATTTGCTATTTACTTTTTTATCAAAATAAATGAAAAAGTAGTCAAAGAATTTTCCAACTAACTCCGATTGTTACACATAAGTTAAACAATGTTTTCAAGATTTCTTTAAGAACAAAATTTAAATGCAGTCTTTTAAGTGTTTATTATTAAATTATTTACTAAAATTATAATACATGAAAGATCCTATTTGAAATATCAAGGATGTGAAGCTAAATTAAAAAATAATAATAATAAATTCTCATATTTTTTCCTTTATTTCATAAATCAAGTTATGCCTTGATCCAGAAAGGGAGGGAGAAGGTCCAATGAGATTAGATGTAGCAAGTGCGTGAGATAATGAGAGATGCTTAGACATTTAAGTCCTGAGAGGAAGAGTGAAGTCTGCATCCCTCAACCCTACCAGTAAGAGACATGGTTTAATTAAAGGAATTTCTGTGCAAACCAGCCAATTTTATGATACTTTATGCTAAAATGATGTGTTTTAGATAATTCTCTCTTAATCAAGATCCACCAAACTACAAGCATTGAAATGATATTGTTGTTTATAGAATAAATTATGTTTATCATCTCTAAGGTTTTACAAATATATATATATATATATATATATTGGAAGAAACTATATGATTTATAAATTAGGAATAGTATAATTTCGTTTTGGGTTGCATATCCTCTTATTTTTCTTTTCTCCTTTTTCTTAAAATATTTTTACTCTTTTCTTCCTGAAATCCCGTGCAAATATGCATGAGTCACCATGCAACTATGCAGAAACGGAACCCATTCTAGTTATACAAAAACCTCCCATCTATTAACCAAATCGTTAATGAAAATTGTTAATGAAGCTTGTTCGCCCTTGACACTAGATGCACTTTCACCCTTGGAAATTGCCAATAGCCTACTTCAATGCAACACAAACCCCCCAAAATGTCAAGTTAATGCGAACGAAAATTTAAAAGTGAGGAAAATTACTGTAATGCTTTAAAATTTAGAAGGGCTATTTGTCGGTTGCCGGAAAACGTTAAAAAAGTAAAATAAACAGAGATGATGCAAGATAATGATGTGTCAACCAAATGTCCACATGAAAATACGTGAGATCCAACATTTAAATCAAAGTCATATACTCCTGGAGTGATACTCCAGAAGCATGTTAGAATTTCTCCGACGCAGATCCAAGGGATAGCTAACGTAAATTACTTACCAGGTAGGTGCTTAATTCATCTATGATCAATCTGCAATTAAGTGTAGCCCAGTGGCTACATAAATAATCTTCATTGCTCCTTTCAAGTAAAGATAATTTAGAAAATGAAACTCCCTGTCACATCCCTTTTTCTCTCCACCTCCATTAATTCAATAATGCTAAGATAACTAATGATTTCTATCCATGACAAAAAATAAGACGGGGAAGGCCTTGCCATTTACATTACAAACCTCGTTATTTACAGTTGATTTGGAGTTAGCATTTGGAAGTATAGAGTTACAAGGTACGGGGACATGGTGGTTAGCTTCTGGAAGTGGTAGGAACTTCAAAACAGTGGTGAGAGCCTCCAAGTGTACAAGTTTCTACCAAGATTCCCAACCCATCAATGTATTCCTTACGCTTTCTTCAATTGTGTTTGTTGGAACAGAAAAACCGTCCCATTCATCAAGTAGAATTTTATATACTTCCCATTCTCGATCCTTGATCATGTGCCTTCCAATCTCCACCTAAGGACAGGGACATAAAAAGGGGAAAAAAATGGTTGAACTTGTCAGACTACATAGTACGTACCATTTGCAACAATTTTGGATTAAGGCAAAGTACCGAAAAGATGCTTATGCCAAGAATCTTCAGAGCAAGTGTAGTATCATAGAAGACAAGGAGCCGACCCCGGCCAGATAGCTCAACAGGGTTAGCTACAAACAGCTCGACATTGGTTCCCCTGCCCCCTACAGCCACTTTAAGAGGGCATAAAAACTCCGTCTTCAGACTAGAGCACAATGCATTTTGCTTGCTGGATCCATTATTTTCCTACCATCTACCTGTGTTATGAACAGTTCCACTTCACAGTTCCCTTTTGGTTTTGCATGGACTCGTCCATATGAAATCTGACACAAAACAAAATTTTTCCCAGGTTAACAAAATAATGTGATAAAAATTCCAAAATAGAGAGAACAAGGCCTAAGGAGCACTTATTAGACCCATCAGTGTTCTATGACCATTCTTATTCTACGCCTTCCTAGAATATCTGAACAAGGATTCCAAAATTCTGAGAATGGTTTTACTTCTGTCTATAAAACTGAGATTATAAGAAAAGTGGATAATATCATTGAAGTTTCACGGCAAGTGAGTGTGGGGAAGAGATGAAGAAGATATGAAAGTTTTTTCATTTGTGAGACAAATATAAACTAAGCAAAGAATTTTTCAGATAACCAGGTCTTTCCTTCATCAGTAACAGTTTTCAAGTCACAGATTCCAGATTAGCCCACAACATGGACAGGAAAGGGCAAAGAACATGTATGACACAAAGTACTTCATCATCCAAATAACTCACCTGAATGTTGTATTCCTTCAGGGTTCTTAAGATATCATAAAGAAGACCTTTCTGATCCCAACGGAAAATCTGAATAAGTGTATGTGAGGGGGGCTGAGGCTGTTGTCCATAGCAATGGAATTTGGGTAGGAGGATATAGATCGGCTTTGGTATCCCTTGGGTGCCTCTAATTTGAAGATATCCTCAGTAATCCCCAGAAGGAAGATGTGAGGAGCCATAAGAGCATGCTGTAACTTCTGGGCCAGCCAATTCAATTTCACATCATATAAACTCATCTCCCAGAAAAGTTTTTAAATGAACTACTGTCTCCTTCTGTCTTTCTGTTGCATGAAGCAGAATTCTGGTAAAATGGACACAGGATATGCACAATAAGATCTCACAATGGGAGCATAACACTTTGTTGTCTCCCTCAATTTAATAGCACCTTATTAAATCTATCATTGCATTTTTCTCTTCACACATATGTATGCTTCATCTTGGACCTATTTTATGTTATGAGAAAATGCTTATTTAAAATAAGGAAAACATTAATACAAAACATCAATAACAAAATTTATAAAACAATTTGGCTAACTACCTCCAATTAATTGATAATTCTTTTTAAGGAAAAGGTGTATTGATGAAATATTTGTACTGCAAACTTGGACTAAACCTTTGGCTAAATACCATATGTTCATTTTGCCAAAAATATGATACAGGAGATAGTGACGCTAGTGAAACTTATTGCTTAAAGCCATCGGGTCCATTTAATTTGATTATTAATTTTATGTCTTCTTTGATATTAGAAGAATGTATTGCATAGAAAACACAAATTGCAATTTTGGGCCAAAATTGTGTAAATCAAATTGCTCTTATGGGCATCCTGATTCCCAGAAAAAATACATTCTAGGCATTGAAAATTTTAGATTAGCTCATTTTTAATAATATTATTTGTATTTTGACTTTATTTTATCAGTTTTACTTATTGGCTTAGATATCTTTTTGTTAGGATTTATTAATTATCTATTAGTTTATTTTTCATTAGGAAGTTATTATGAACTCTGTATAAAATCCTTAGTAGTTATATTGGAGACACTTTGATTTGATAATAAAATATTTCAATATTCTAAGTTCTACATCTCCCTCTCTTCTACATCTTCTCCTTTATTTCTGTTGCATCCCCTCTTTTCTTCTTCTCACCCCCTTTTTTCCCCAATTCACCCATATTGTCCTATGACAATTTGGTATCAGAGCAAGACTCTTGCTCCAATCACACCTCCATCAATTGAGTTTTGCTGGAACTTCATTGGAAAACTAACACTCACCTCTGTCTAAGCTAGATCTCACACCTTCGAACTTCGAATCAGTCAACTGACCACCCCCATCAGAATTACAAGGCAAAAAACCAAATAGTCCACTGGAGCCCTTCACCAGAGGCCACTGCATGTGTCATCATGCACTGGCAAAGCCTAATGCGTGTGGGCCTCACGTGCTACATTCAGGAAACCTTTGTTTTCTATCATTTTTTGTCCTGTTTTCAGCCCATTCAACCTCAAAGTGCAAAGAGTATCATTTGGGAGTATTAACGGGGTAATATCACTAGTTTGGCTTTTTAAAAATTGTTATAGTAATGAATTTATATTCTTGTTGAAACCTATGACTAATTATCTTATTAAAGGTTATTCAAAAATTATTATTTCTTTCATTATTTGCTGTCCCTTACTCATAAAGTTGCATAACTTGTTATTTTTGTTGACCTGACCCAAAAAAAGAAAAAAAAAAAACCTCTTGTTTCTTTTGACCTACCCCCCCCCCCCTCCCCCCCCCCCCCCCGGGAACCCAAAAAAAAGGAAACCATCTCTATTAATATTTTGTTTGCTAGGTATTCATTTGTGTCAATTTAAATTGTTCATTATTTTCTTTAATCAACTCAGCATAGCATTTGTATTCCCTTGCATGGCCATTTGATATTTATATGATAAACAAAGTCTTTTTGAGCAAGCACTCACCATTTGTCACTTGGGTCAATTTAAATTGTTCTTTGTTTTCTTTAATCAACTCAGCATTGCATTTGTATTCCTCTGCATGACCATTTGTTAGCTGTATTCCCTTGCATGACAATTCAAGATTTATAAGATAAACAACGTCTTTTTGAGCAAGAACTCACCATTTTAAAATCCACCATAGAACAAAATAACCCAACTATCCAAATTAGCCTAGAAAATATCAAAGAAAACTTAGGTCAGTATATTAAAAAACTCACAAATGCCATTAGCCTATTAGGTAAATAGATCAATGGTAAAACTTGGGAAAGGCTACTTGGAACTCCTAGGGAGGAAAATGTGTCAACTTATAATCAACCTAGGGCTCCACCAATGGGCTCTAATGGTAATCATCAGTTTTCCGTAGGATCTAGTGCTAAGAATGTTAGAGAAATTCCTTATAAATCCTTTAATCAACAACCTAAGCCAATGAGAGGCCATTGGGATGATTAGGATTTTGCAAGGGACAACCTTAGGCAGTATAAGACAGTCCATGGGATTGTCCAAGATAGGTTTAGGCATGACCATGATAATCCACATGATATCACTAGGAGGGTTAAGATTGAAACCCTTGAATAAAATGATAAATTAGATTCCAATGCGTTCTTAGATTGGTTAGTTAACATCAAATATTACTTTGAGTGGTATGACATGAGTGACATTTAGTACATCCGTTTTGCAAAAATGAAGCTCGTAGAGTCTGTCAAGAAATATTGGCAAACTATTTAAAGAAACCTAGAGCATCTAAATCAATCTTAGATAGGGGTTTAGGTTAAAATGAAAATAAAATTGAAAGAAAAATATTTAACCATTTATTACAAGAGTTAGTTACTAAACCAATTGCTCAACTTTAAACAAACCTCTAGTGTCTCTAACAATATGGCCTACTTGGATGAGTTTGTGCTTAGATGTGACATACAAAAAGAATAATGGATAACAGTTACTAGGTTTGTTAATGGCCTTAGGATATATATCCAAAAGGAGCTTAAGTTAAACTTTTCAAAAGGCTTATCATAAGGTTCTTGAGGTGAAATCTTTGTAGAAGTATTTATTTGTTAGTCATTTCATCACCCAAGGCACAGAGTTATAGGAAACTCACAACCTTATCCCTTTATCCCTACCTATTGTTCTGTAAGAGTGTCACAACCTAGGACCAATTATGTGCTTCCTTCAAGTCAAAATTTCAATCCTAAGAATAATGTCACCAAGGGTAGTAAATTTATAGGCTCTAATTCCTATCCTAGGGGTTTCACCATAGTGTTTTCATCATCAATCCAAGGGCCATATGAGGTGCTCACATTGCATTTTGCTTCTTAAGCACCAACCTGACGATTTAAATGATATAGGTGATGTAGACATACTAGTAGAATCCCTTGAATGTCCATCCGATGTCAATGATGAGATTATGGTCGATGGTTCTAACCAAGAATTTAGAAAACTTTGGTGCCATAAGATGTATTCTATCTATTCCATTATTGAAGGACTTATGGAAAAGGACCGGTATTTTTTACACCTTTGTAAAATATGGGGACAAATTTGTAAACTAATCATTGATGGAGATAGTACACAAAATGTAGTCTCTACATTAGGAGTAACCAAACTTGGCCTCAAACCAAAACCTCACCCTATACCTTTTCATATTGCCTAGATAGATAAAACTTCTTTACCTGTTACTTAGCAGTGCTGTGCTCTCTTCCTATGGATATTGTTGTTGCTCATATCTTATTAGAACAACCATGGCTTTATGACCATGATGTCACTAGTCATAACATGGAAAACACCTATGTGTTTAGACGTGAGGGAAAAACAATCTTGCTATGTCCTGCCAAACTTGAATCTAAGTACAAGACTTGCATTAGGTCAAAGGGCCAAGGGACTAAGAACTATAACCTTCACATCTTAACCCACAAATAGTTTAAAGATAAGAGCAAAGAGGTTAATGTGATGGTTGTCTTATTTTTCAAAATTTCTTTTAGGGTTACTTCTATAACTACTAAAGAACTACCTAGTAAGATAACCTAACTTTTAGTGGAATTTCAAGATATTTCCCCAAATGAGCTCCCTTCTGAACTACACCCATGAGGGATATTCAGTATACTATTGACTTGGTCTTTGGTTCTCAACTTCTCAATCTCCTATATTATAAGATGAATCCGAAGGATAGGGAAGAGTTTAATAGGCAAGTTAATGGTTTGCTTGAAAAGGGTTACATCTAGCACAGTCTCAATTCTATGGTATGCTTGCCCTTTTAAACCCTAAAAAGGACAGAACCTAGAGAATGTGTATAGATAGTCAAGCAATTAATAAAATTATTGTCAAGTATATGTTTCCCATCCATAGGCTTGAAGACATACTTGACTTGGTAATTGGCTCTAGTTGGTTTTCCAAAATTGATCTTTGTATTGGTAACCACCAAATTAGGATCAAACTTGAGGATAAATGGAAAACTACTTTTAAAACTTAGGATAAGATGTATGAATGGTTAGTCTTCCCTTTCAGTCTTTCTAACGCATCTAGCACTTTCATGAGAGTTATGACTCATACCTTTAGACCCTACAACAACAACAATAATAACAAAACTTTTTCCCACTAAATGAGGTCGGCGACACAGATCAATTGATGCCATAAAATCCTATTATAAATCATATTTTTAGACAAAAGGTTTTGGACCACCTTTAGGTTTTCTATACCCTATGTCATGAAAAGTTCTATGTCAACCTTTCTAAATATTCTTTCCTTCAAAATCAAGTTGTTTTTCTTGGATTCATAGTTTCAAAACAAGATGTAGTTGTTGACCTTGAAAAGGTTAGAGCCATAAGAGAATGGCCGAAATCTAAATCCCTTTCTAAATTGCAAAGCTTTCATGGCATGGCCTCTTTTTATATACACTTCATTAGGGAATTTAGCACTATTATGGCCCCTATCATAGATTGCTTAAAAAATGGTAGACCATAATGGACTTTTGTAACCTTTAAACCTTTGAATCCATCACAAAGAAACTTTTTTAGACTCCTATTCTGGCTTTTCCTAATTTCACCAAATCTTTTAAGATTGCTTGTGATGCTTCTGGGGTCAATATTGGAGGTGTCCTTAGTAAAGAGGGTCACTAATGGCTTTCTTTGGTGAAAAGTTTAATGAGGCCAAATAAAAGTATTCCACATATGATAAAGGATTTTATGCAATTATTAGGTCTCTTGAACATTGAAAATTTTATCTTCTTCCCAACAATTTGTCTTGTGTTTTGATCATCAAGCCCTTAAGTCTCTTCATTCTCAAAAACATTTAAATACTAGGCATGCCACTTGGGTTAAATTTCTTCAAGAATTCAACTTTGATATTAAACATCGTTTTGAGATAGAAAATAAAGTGGCTGATACAATAAGCTGCATGTTCACTATTTTGCACTCTATAAGTACTGGCATTCTGGGATTTAATAGGCTAAAAGATGAATATACTACTTATCTTGACTTTGGAACCACTTTTTAAGGCATTAGTGATGGTTACAATCGTGATCATATAGGTTTCCTCATTAAAGATAGTTATCTCTTTCGCATATCTAAATTGCGCATTCCTTGCACCTCTATGAGAGATTTTGTTATATAAGAATTGCACACTGAGGGATTAGTTGGTTATTTTGATAAAGATAAGATCATAGCCTTAGTTGAAAATAGATTTTATTAGTCTTTTTTAAAACGTGATGTCGCTAGAATTTTATCCCAGTGTTATACATGCTGAACTTCTAAGGCAAAGAAATAGAATACATGATTGTGTATTTCATTGCCCAAGCCTAAAGAGCCTTGAAAGGACCTTAGTTTGAACTTGGCCTTGGATCTACCTCAAACGGCATGAGGGCATAATTCTATCTTAGTTGTTGTGAATAGGTTTTCTAAGATGATTCATTTTATCCCATGTAACAAGACCATAGATACATCTTACTTAGCCAAGTTGTTTTTCCAAGAGATTTGTGCATTTGTATAGGTTGCCTACCACTATTGTGTTAGAGAAGGATGTTAAGTTTGTTAGCTATTTTTGGAAACTTTTTGACACCCAACTGAAGTTCTCTTCCACTTTTCATCCTCAAACTGATGGACAAACTGAGGTTGCTAATTGAAGTCTAGGTGATTTGCTTAGAAGTCTAATAGGAGACAATCTTGGGAGTTGGGATTTGGTTTTATCAATAGTCGAATTTGCTTATAAGAATTCAATTAATAGGTCTATTGGTAAGAGTCCTTTTGAAATTGTGTAAGACTTTAAACATTGCCAACCTATTGACCTTATGATGTTTCCGGTGAGTTGCCACATGTTTGAATCTGCAAATCATTTGCCCAAGACCTTTATAACTTGCATGTTGAGATTAAGTGCAAACTTGCTATAAATAATGAACAATATAAATTTTCTGCTAATGTTCATAGTCACTTTCAAAATTTTAATGAGGATGATCCTATTATGACTCGTATTCGCCCACATTATCTTAAGCATTCTTTCAAAAAATTACATGCTTGAGCCTCTGGCTTTTTTTGTGTCTCTAAGAAACTTGGCTCTAATGTATACTTATTAGAATTACCTCGTGACATGGCCATTTGTCCAGTTTTCAATGTAAAAGATTTATTTCTTTACCAAGGCACTTTTGAGCCTCTCACTTTGCTTTCTAATGATTCTACAAGTATTCAACTCCATCATGCTCCTGTGCCCGCTCGACCATGCACTATACCACCAATTGAGGCGATCGATGAGATCATAGATGATCAGATTGTTCTAACTCTTGATGGCCCTCTCCATTGTTACCTTGTTCATTGGTAAGGCTGCATAGACTTGGATGCTACTTGGATCACTAAGGGCGACTTTCTATGTTTGGATCCAGTCCTATTGCAATCTTCTTGGAGAGTTTCCATAAGCTAAGGGGAAATGATAAGAAACCATGAAAAATATATTCTAAGCATGAAAAAACCCTAGATTTGCTCTATTTTAATAATATTATTTATATTTTGACTTTATTTTATTTTATTAGTTTTAGTTATTGGCTTAAATTAGGATTTGATATTAATTTAGCTATCTTTTGTTAGGACTTATTAGTTATCTATTATTTTATTTTTCATTAGAAAGTTATTATGGGTTCTATTTAAAGCTCTTAGTAGTTATATTGGAGACACCTTGATTTGATAATATAATATTTCAGTATTCTGAGTTCTGCATCTCCCTCTCTTCTACATCCTCTACATTTCTTCTGCATCCCCCTCTTTCCTTCTTCTCACCCCCTTTTTTCCCAATTCGCCCGTATTGTCCTACATCACATCCCTAAGAAGCTGTCATTTTTTATAAATAGTTTAACTTTGTTCCACACTAAGAAAAGTGTCTTAGACTCTCCAGTGGCGAACAGATTTGAGATTCTGACCCAGCAGCGCTGTGACATTAGACATGTTTAAAGCAAATAATCAGCCATTCAGATTTGTGATATTCTCTTGTTGATGTCTTCACTCAAAATTTTGTCTTCTATTATATTTTTGGTTGCCTCCTTACTATTTAGAAAGGTATAATTGACTTTCATTGCTTTGTTTATCACATTAGTTTGTGAAGAAATGCTTGAGAAGAGAAAGGGTCAAAAGAGAGTATTTGGAATATTTTAAACTTCAACATCAGAGAACATTCTGACCTTATTTCGATTTCTTCTCGCAATCTAGGCAGTTAATTTAATGATAAGATTGTAAACAAGAGACAAGATATCATCAGGACAATGGGAGTAGATATGTAACACTGATTATTAAGTGTTTGATAAACGACAAACCTTGTATCTGTCACAAAAAGAGGTGCATCTTTCTCCCGTCTGGTGCGGTAGATATCTTTACTCTCTTTACTGTTAGCTCTAGCTGGCAGCGAGTCTGAGTTACATCCGTAGAGAAAAATAAAGAAATTCATATGTCAAATACATGCATAACGTAGACAACAAAATCAACATTTGACACAAGCTTACACAAGGAAAAGGAAAAAAAATAGAATAGTACAAATTCCATAATTGCATATCTTTCCTGCTTTCTTCCAGGGTTCTCATTGTTTGAGAATAGGGAAAATAGGGTGTAGGCACTGGAAACCATATTACTGGTTACAAGTAAGCAAGAAAAGCATCCTCCAATCATATAACATCCAACAAACCATTAGAAGAGTTTGGGTGAATCAATTACATATTTAATACTTCTTATTCTATATAAATAACAGATATAAGGGTATTTTGATAAAAATAAATATAGTTGCAGCTTATCTTTGGCTTTAAGGGAAGTCCGTGTAAATTTTCATAATGTAGGAGAAGGCCGTGGAAGACATCTCTCAAGAAAGGCGAGGATCTTTTTACACCATGTAAAATACGGAAAATTAAGAATTTTTTTTTTTAAGGCATAATTCACTAGAAAATATCAGATAAGATATAGGATATCAGATATAGACCCAAAATCCCATATGTGAATAATAATTTTAATATCCGCATCACATTCTCAAGAAGGTATAGTCATAGCTTGAAGAAGTATACCATGTAATAATCCCTTCCGATCACAAGAGCTCCAAAACTTTAGAAGGAAAACATCAGAAGGCTTGGAGCCTTGGACTGCTGCTGATCTTCAGGACAGTAATAGTCAATTACCAATGTCGAAAAGTAGGATGGACAAACTTCTAACAGCCTCATCTTCAACAGATTCCAGTCAGTGGTTGGCTTCCCCACAACCCAGAACAGTTATAGCACCATTTTCCATCCGTAATAACGTCTTTTCCCAAACAAGTCTCATAATACAAAAAAGAAAAGAAAAAAATAGAATAGAATTAACAGAACATTTGTCATCTAGTTTCAAGAACATAAGAATTAGTCAAATATTCAGATTCAGATAATGCCTCTTTCAAATTCAAAAGAACCTCAATGTCTTCAACTAAACGACCATTAATCAGACTAGTACAAACTTCCATCTCTTATCCTACCACCATAGTCAAAAACAGCGATTAAAATAGAATGCAAGCACTAATTTCCATTATAGTCAAATCTCATTTACCAAGAGCTCAAACCTCAAGTTAAAAGGAAAAAATTTTCTGGGCAAACATCTCAAAATAATGAAACAATAGATTCAACTATTCTGAAACCAAAATCTCAGATTTCAACTACATTTAGACACCCAAAAAAAAAAAATTATTACCTCTGGAAATGCTTAACCCAAACAAGAACATCACCCTGCACAAATCACATCCCAGTCCAATCTTATGCGGGCAATTCACAGTAATCACTGTAGAATCACCTGCCTTTTCTGCTTCACTAATAAGCAGCATATCCTCATTCAGCTAACCCATTTCTTTTTTCTCATTTCCCATCCTCTAATGGCTCAATCAGAAGATGAACAGATTAACTGAAAAACACCCAAATGGGCAAGTATGATTCGAGTCCACTCTGAGTGTTATTTCAATGATTGATGAATTTGACAGCAATGACGGATGCAGAGTTCCGAAACGCGGGCAACAGATTACCGGGTATTTGTCATCATCTGCTACTCTTTCAACACGTTGTCTTCTATGCATCGTTTCATTCACCACACGGATTAAATATTTGGGGAATTACAAATAAAAACTTAAAATTAAAATTATTTTATAAGTCTTATAAAATATTTTTTTTAACTTTAACTTTTTTTAGAGGTATTGTCACGTGTATTTAGTGTTGAAATGAAAACTAGAGAATGAGGATATCTATTTTGTTTCTAAAATAAGAAAAATAAGAACCAGTTTACACGCTTAAAGGTCAAAATATTTGAATTCATTATTTGAAATCTATTACTTTTCCATATATTAGAAAATAATTTTTATCTTATGTTAAATTAATTCAATATATCACGTGGGAGTGAAATTTAGACACATGTTAAGAAAGTTATGGTAATTATTGTTGTGATTGTTCGAGAAAGTCACAAATTCTAAATTATCAATATCATAAATTATCCTTATGTCATAATCCAAATTTAAAGGAGTGGCGGGCATGTGATATGAGAATAATTTTTTAGTCATGCTCATCTCTTGTAGAGTGAAAAGATTTTTTAAAAAATTAAAATTAAAATGAAATAAAATATTAAAATTTTTAAATTTGTATATTTGGTAAAATAAAAATAACATAAAAATAAAAAATAAAGATGTATAAATGACAATGTATCTCTAGAATAAAAAATATTAAAATACTTATTTTTTTATAAAATAATAAAATATTTATTTTTTAATTAAAATTTTTTTAATCATTAGTAATAAAAAATAATAAAATATCTGTCTTTAATTTTTAATTCAAAAATTTTTTTTTGAATTCTCTAATAAAAAATACTAGAATATTTATTTTTTGTTTTTAATTAAAAAATACTTTCAAATTATTATTAATAATAAAAATATTAGAATAATAATTAAAGACAAAAGCATTTTCATTATTTGAGAAAGTTATACATAGCATACAAAGGCTTGCTAAGCAAGTGAATTAACCTCACCTAATTTCTTATGGATGTTGGACTTGCCTCACCTATTATTTAAGAGATTCTTAGACTTAACCATACTCGTGGGAGTCCATCTTGCTTTTAAGAGATTCTTTGCTTTGTCTCAACTAATCTTAAGGGTTCTTGGCTCATCCTCACCATGGCTAAGGGTTCGTGGCTTCATCACACTCAAACAAACTCATACAAACATCATAGTATCATTTAAAAACATATTGTGTCATCATGAAATCATGGCATATAAAATCATGCTAGCATACTTTTCATGGCTTGAAAATACATATACATACATTTTAAGACAAGCTAAACACATATCCATACATGAGAGAAGGTGGAGAGAGCTACCTTACACACAATCACACACTTTTTCCTTTGGATTCAAGCTCCTATTTTCGACCACACACACAAAAGTGTGGGAAAGGTTTCTCTTTTAGTCTAAACACAATTTATGGAAGCCAATTAGGTTTATGAAACAAATTCTAAGGCCACACAACTTGTTTAGACACTAGGTTGTTCTATAAATCCCATTGTGGTCTATAATTGCACCTAATGAAGCAACACCCTTCAAATAAATTCTAGGCTTCATTCTTTCCTTTCAAATATGATTCTTGACTCCTTTTAAGCCTCTTGGAGTCATCACACAATTAAAATAAGGAGCCTAACTACATGTTGTTTCTTTAGGTCATAATATGGAATCTAAAGCACCAACTCACTACCTATGAGTTCTAAATTTTTTCCAAGGCCTCCCCTTATATTCATTCATCATATATGACTTAAGAGTGGTCTTAGAAAAATTTAAAACTCTCCCTACCTACCCTAACCTTGTTTGGTCGAGACTATGGAGCTTATTGAGCTTCATGGAATTTGTTTGGTTTTCTTGAAGGAGGAAGCATGTGAGGAGCATATTAGGGATCTTGGGAACTCATTTAAACTCTTATTTAGGCCTAGGAATTATCATACAAAATCAAATTTTACAAGGTGCACACAAAATCCTAGAAATTACATCTTGAAATTTAATGGCTATTTGTTAATTCCCTTTGCATATTCTTAATCTCCACACCCTTTTTCCTTAGATTCATCCTTGGTTCTGCCTAAAAATCAACTCCTCCTAGGGTTCCATGGGTGTGTCAAATTGGAGAAGAAGAGGAACCAATAATAGCAACCATAGGAAGAGAAATTACCTAGTTTCCTTACTTTTCTTACTTGAATCTTGCTTTCTTACTTTTTCTTACTTGAATCTTGCTTTCTCCAAGCTCCTCTCTTCAAATCCAAAAATTCCCTTGAATTTCTCCCTTGAATCAGATTTATAAACCCTATTTTAATCAAAGGAAACAAATGAGAAGGAAGGAGAGGAGGTGTGGATGAAGAAAAGCATGAAAAACTACCATGGAAACATATGTTTAAGCTTGGATTGCTTCTCTTCTTCTTCCACCTTTGGTGCACCTCTCTCCTAGGATTTTTCTTCTGATTTTGGGCAGAATAATATGAAGCTAAATGAAGGGGAAAGTGAGGCGCCACATATATATAGCGGTAAGAAAGTAGCTTTTTCAAAAATTCCCATTTACCCTTCATTCTTTGCATTTTTGTTTCTTCGTTGTTTTAGCTCCTTTTTGAGAACTGTCTTTTCTATTATAAAATTTAGGTTCCCAATTTAGTAAAATACTTTTAGAATCACTCAAATCGGAGCTAAAACCTTCCCAAACGAATCCATCAAAGTTCAGGCACACCGATGTTGGAAAACGTCCACCGAAGGGGATTTAATTGTCCTGGGGCTTCCTATGATTTTCAGGGTCTTTGAAAACCCCGAAGAACTCAAAAATTTCATATAAAAAGCCCTCCTATATGAATTCCAAATTTGCCCAAAATTACAAAATGCCATTACATTTCGTAGGTTTTCCGTCAAAATTTATTTTTTCATTCTAGCTTTGTTTTTCCTTCTGTTTGAGGCTAGGATTCTCATTTTTAGGAGTCTAGAATATTACTCAAATTTTTTGGGATCTTAACTAATTCATTTCAGGGGACTTACTTTGAAAATGCGTCTGTTTTCGTTGTTTAACGAAAATCGGACATTATAGAGGTCCTACCCTAGGAAATCTCACTCCTAATTTGACTCAGGAACTCATCTTCTCTGGGCATCTCTGATCTGGGTTCTCAAATCATTCTCTATTCGGGTTTCACTCAAAAATAATCTGCCCAATACCATATGGTGTGAGATATTCATATCTCTAAAGTTCTCAATGAGTTCCTGCTTTCTAATCATCATATAGTTGTATGGATGGGTTTTCTACTCAAAGCATAAGCCACCATATTGGCTTTGCCTGGATGGTATTTCAAAGAATAATCATAATCTTTTAGAAATTTCATTTATCTTCTTTATCTCATATTTAAATCTTTTTAGTCAAATAAGTATTTCAGACTCTTGTTATCACTATAAATTTTTATGATCGCACCATACAAATAATACCTCTAAATTTTGAGGGCAAACACTATTATAGCTAACTTTAAATCATATGTGGGATAATTCTCCTCATGAGTTCTCAGTTGTCTTGAGGCATATGTCACTACTCTACCTGATTGCATCAACATGCATCCTAACCTTTTTCTTGAGGCATAACTATAAACCATAAATAGTTTACTATGGTTAGGTATAATAAGTATAGGGGTAATAGTCAATCGAAATTTCAACTCTTGAAAACTCCTTTCACATCTATCATTCCACATAAAAAGGTGTTTCCTTCATAGTCAGCCATGCCAGGGGTAAGGCTATATGAGAAAAGCCCTGAATGAATCGCCTGTAATGCCTTGCCAAATCTAGAAATCTCCTAACCTCAATGATGGTCTTAGGCCTATCCCACTGTAATATGGCTTCTTTTTTATAGGGATCAACCGCAACCCCCGCCTGTGATATCATATGGCCTAAAAATCTCACTTTGGTTAACCAAAACTCATATTTGCTAAATTTGGCATACAATTTCTGATCTCTCAGGGCTTGTAGAACTATTCTCAAATGACTCTCATGTTTCTTAAATGATCTAGAGTATACTAGAATGTTATCAATAAAGACCACAACAAATTTATCCAAGTATGGTCTAAATACTCTATTTATATAATCCATAAATATAGCTGGCATATTTATCAACCTAAATGGCATTATTAGGAACTGATAATGTCTATATCTAGTTCTGAAAGTTGTCTTTAGGATGTCTTCAACTCTAACTCTCAATTGATGGTACCTAGATCTAAGGTCAATCTTAGAGAACACTAATGCCCTAGCTAATTGATCTAACAAGTCATCTATTCTTGGGAAAGAATATTTATTCTTGATGGTAACCTTATTCAATTCTCTATAATCTATATGCAGTCTTAAGCTACCATATTTTTTTTTCACAAACAATACAGGAGCTCCCCCGGGTGACACACTAGGGTGTATGAATCCTTTCTTTAATAATTCTTCTATTTGCTTTTCAATTCTACAAGCTCAGTGGTAGCCATTCTATATGGAGTTTTAGGCATCAGTCCAACCCCAAGCACTATATCTATAGGGAGTTCTATCTCTTTTTCAAGAGGTAGGCCACTAAAGTCAAAATTCTTAGGGAAAATCTTCGAGAATTTGCTAACTACAGGGATCTCCTCTATCCCTTCCTCTATCTTAACCTATGCAGGGAAAAAGACTATAAATCCTTGGCACCCATGCTCTAGGTATCTCTCAACCTGGACAGTGGTCAGGAAAGGTAATTCAGTCCTAATACTAGGTATGGTCCCACAAGTAAGTAAGGTAATAGTTTTGTGTTTATAATCAAGTATAGCATTATTTGCAGCCATCTAATTCATGCCAACAATTAAATTAATATTATGGAAGGGCATACAAATCAAATCAATAGTAGTAAAGCAATGATTAAACTATACAGTAACATTTAGGCATACATGGGAAGTAACAACATGGCCTTTAATAGGGGTAATAACAGATAAGTCAAAAGGTAAAGTACTATTAGCCAAACTTAATTTTCTCACACAATCATAGCATATGAATGAATGACTAGCACCTGAATCAAACATAACAATTACAAAAAAATCATTCACTATGATCGTACCCCAGATCAAATTAGGAGACACACTAGCCTTCTGCTGAGTGAGGGCAAACACTCTGTTCTGGGTCTATGGCCTAGCTAGAGACACTATCTTTGTCAAAGGGCAATTCCTGGCAATGTACCCTAACTTCTTACATTTGAAGCATGTCATTGTGGATGACTAGGGTCTACTAGGCTGCACCTTTTTGCTCTTTTATGGCCTTTATTCCATTGCACCTTGCCTCTCTTTCTGTTGCTAGGTGCTACGCTCATGTTATCCTTTGGTTTTAACCTTTTAGATTTTAGTGCCCCTCTCTGACTAGCTACAGTTATTGCAAGTAAGATGTCTCATATGTTCTTTTCAATTATCCTGCTAATCTCCACAAGGGCATTAAATGTTTTGATCTTTTATGGAGTCACTCGATCTCTAATCAAGTGCTTTAATCCATTGTCAAATCTTTCACATTTTTAGGGTTCATCATCACATCTCTAAAGATAAGAAGAATACCAAGACTATTCTATAAATTTGGCCACATACTAGTCCATGGACATATCATTAGTCTACTTCAAACCCATGAATTCCATCTCCTTCTGATTCTAGATAGAAGTAGGAAAGTACTTCTCATAGAATTTTGTTAGAAAGTTCTCCTAATTGATTGGGATGTTCTTCATTTGCATAATGGATTTTGTGCTATACCACCATCTATCTACTTCTTTTTATAACATGAATGTGGCGAGTGTAGCCTTTCTGTTCTGATGCATAGCCTATCATTTTAAATGTCTTCTTAAGTTGCAAAATCCACGCCTTAACTTTATCCATATTTAATTCTCATTTCCTCCTACCTAGCTAGGGTTAGTTATAGCTATTGGATCATATCTTATTGTTGCTACAAAATTTGCCCTTGTCTTTCCAATATATTTTGCTATTGATCCATCATGGCTTGTTGCCTATCTAACCATTCCATGATGCTATGTTGAGGGTCCTGGGGCTCAACACGTTCAGCCTTAGCTAGCCTGCCTTGTCTAGTATTCACCATTTTATCTCAAAGTAACCACAACCTTAGTATAACAATACAATTCAACAATATATATATGCATTCCATGAATTTCCTAATAAAACACACTATAACACATGCCTTTTAACTATTCAATGCCTTTTAACTATTCAAGAGCCATCATAAAGCTAGGTTACCTAAACCTTTGCTCTGATATCAATAAACCATACAAAGCCTCGACGATATTGTCCCCGTTATGACACCCAACACATTAGTCTAGTAGGGTTTTGTTCCCGAATCACCTTATTCAGTCACAACCCAAAACGCATCGTCGAGAGGGAGAGTAATACTCCCACTTACATGGACCTATCCCAAGATCTTCCTATCCGATGTAGGACATTACACCAAGCATGGACAAGTAATGTAAAATGACACATCCATGCTCATATTCACAAGTGCTAAAAAAACACAGGGCCACGACTAGGCCATTTGATTCTTCACTATTTACACTCTAAATCTAAGAGGTACATGGCCCAGTCGTGTAAATACATATAGGCTATGCATTCCTCCCTTGTTTTGAGTATTTTAAATGTTCAAGAAAAATATAATGTCCTACCATCTAAAATAACACGGGCCATGTATAGCCTAAAGACTTTTTTCTTATTGAGCTTTATGCATTTTATGTATTGCTTGCATCCTATATTTGCATGTCTACAAGAGGGATTAATGTTTGTGGGAATTTCATGCATGAGTTGCCTTACTAAATTCTCTTAAAACTTGAAAGTTATAAATTAAATAATACCTCATACAATTCCCTAAGCAATATGAAGACTCATGCATGGATGACTGAGTGAGCTATTGCTATGCATGGATGACCTTAGTAATTAGAGTACCTTGATTTGAGTTTAATTCCTATGCATGTAGGATTGAATCATGAACCATTCCAATGTGTAGATGACTTTAGCTATTAAATATTATGGTATAGACTTAACTAAAACACTAAAAACATTAAAAATGCTAAAAGACAATAAAAAGAAAAAGGTTCCTTTAGAATTGATATAGGCAATTGCTAATGTTAACATTGTGCATAAGACTTATATGCACCCTTGATTTATTATGCTATATGCATGCCTAATTTATTATCTATACATACATACATACATATATAAATACACATGTAGAGAGACACAAACACAGACACAGACACAAACACATACACCCACATGCATATATACACACATGCATGCACGCATACCTAATATATGATGCATATGTATATGCTTGTATGTATGATTCATGCTATACATCTAGTTATAAAGAAGGATTATTTATGCCTAATAAATATAATCTAGATAACCTAGAATATAAATTTAAGTGATATATTGCTTATATGTGACTAAGATCTTATGTAACTACACAAGGTTATGTATATTTAAATTGTATGATAATTATTGTATATATATATATATATGTATATGCCTATATGTATGATCCATACTATACATGTAATTATAAAAAAGGATTATCTGTGCTTGATAAATATGACCTAGATAATCTATAATATAAATTTAAGTAATATACTCCTTATATGTGAGCATGATCTTATGTAAATACAACAGGTTGTGTATGCTTAAATTGTATGATAATTGTTATATATTATTGTTTTGAGAAAAGTTTTTTACAGATAAGGGAATTTCAAGAAAGAGACAAAGTTTTCAAGGAATGGGATCCCAATAGGAGATGGTCTTCAGAAGATGGAATTCTTGGATCCTAATTTGGAAATAGTCTCTAAGAGAGCCAATTCTTGAAGGATGAAATTCCAACAAAAGATCATTAATGGAGATAATGTTCTCATCATGAGACTGAGATCCTACCCAAAAAAAAAACTATCTATAAAGAATGAAGGATATGATTATATGATAATAAATAGGGATTAAGGTCCCTCTCATATTAATGTTCCATTCTTTTAAGGATAAAGTTATGGTAAAAGGGTCACAAAAGGGTTAGGAGACCCTCATGTGACTTTAAGTTTTAGGTTAAGATTTATGAATCCACTTTAGGGGACACTCTAACAATGTTTACTCTTATTCATGATGATATGTCATGATGATCATAGTGACTAAGAAGGATAGTTTTCCTCTTTGCCGGCATTGAAAACCTAGGCCTTATATCAAGTAATTAAGGATGCTTAGTGGATTATTTATGATTGCTAAAACCTAGGTCTATACCAAGTAGTGTAGGATGTTTAGTACAATACTTAGGAAATAGTTTTCCCTTTCACTGTGCTTTCAAGGTAATATCATTTGTGTCTTCTTAAAAAGGAATGTACAATGATATGACATGGTAATGTACTCATTGGAATACTAAGGTGTATAAAGTATGAGATATGTTAAGGTTTTATGAATGATAAAGCATGCTAGCATGTACCAAGCTTATGTGGTACAATAGATATGATGAACAAAGCTTGTTATGATCAAGTCAAGTTAATATTGCCTAAGAAATGTCTTGTTTTAATTTAGTCAAAGCTATATGGTATTGCATCTCATATGTGTGTTATGGTATCTGCATGCAATTCTATACTAATTATCATAAAAGTGCATGATATTTGGATAAGGTAAGTGTAGCATGGTGCTTCTTATACAAAAATGAATCAATTAAGAATATAGTCTAAAAATGATAAGTACATAGTATATATATATATATGTATGTATATGTGTGTGTGTGTGTGTGTGTGTGTGTGTGTGCATGTGTTTTTTTTCTTATATATATATATATCAATATGTTGGATTTTTTTTTGTTTGGTCTATATTTGGTATGCTATGATATGTTGCTACCTTTATATGCCAGAGACAAGGGAATGCAAAAGAAAATGTTTTTGCATACGTGGCAGCTGGACTATTCCTAGATTTCTAAAACTGATAGCGTTCTTACTAAAATTGTAAATTCTCACTACACTTCGAAATATGTTTAGATAGGGACATCTATTTTTGACACTAGGATGATAGTAAATTAACTCATAGATAGATTGTAGGAAGAAAAGACAAATGACACTTGGCCTTATTATTAGATGACTATAAGAATAGTGTCATGAAATGAAAATATGCTTAGTTATATAATTTAGGAGTCTTTCTAAACCTCTATGATTGGAAAGTAATATTTGTAATTCTATATGAATTACCATATGGGACATATGCTAAATATTAAAGTAGTTTTTTTCTTCAAAATGTTTTAATGACAAAATAGTTAAATGGTATAGATTAAGAAGTAAAAAATCAAGGCAAAATTCTACCACAACTCTACCACTTAGATAAAGTAATAAGATAAGCAGTGCCCTAAAGGAAGGATGTAACATTTTAAAAGTTAAATCAATCATTGAACTAGTAAAAAAGAGTAGGTCAAATTTTATCAATACAATTACAACTAAATTAATAATAAAATTAGTAATATATTCTAATTACATATAATATCATTTAATATAAGAATATGTTACAAATATTAATATAAACAAGACTAACATTGGGCCTAAGGATGGAAGTGGGCTTGGTCTTACAAGGGTAAAGTGGTTCACCAAAGACCTTAAGAAGGCCTAATTACTACTAATAAAATTAGTAACTTGGCCATAAATCAAGTGATAAGTAAAGGGCTGAATAGGAAGCAAAAGAACACCATTTTGGACTAAGGATTATGCCTGTGTAGCCTCATTATGGACTCTCTATCAACAAAATTGACATATAATGATTAAGCCATCATCAACCATTATAATTTCATCCTTATCTTTTATTTGTTCAATCATTTTCTCCGTTGCTTGTATGTGTGATATCTTAATTAAAGTAGTATCAAATGTCAGGTGTGGATGCTTTTAAACCTTAGCAAGGCTTGGAGTTTTTGCCTTCATTCTATCAAAACAAAGGAGGAACCTTTGCATTCATCTTGATATCAACCTAAATCAACAGAAATATTTTAGTGAAGTTGTAGTTAGAAGCTTTTCTTGTATTGAGATATTTGTTTCTTGTTAAATCTCTATGTTAAATGTCTTAATAGTATAAGGTTCTATCATTCTAGTGTTTTTGTTGAAAGAGCTACATCTCAATTGGCAAATTGAACTCGATAAGCTAAAATGGAAGAAGCTTTTCGAGAAGCTAGAAAAGAAACCTTATAATTGAGAAGAGGATAATAAAGCTTGGAAGAGTTTATGCGAGACCTATTTAAGATGGTGTGAAGGATGCTACCATGCAATGGAGGAAATGCAAATCCCTTTAGTGTACGAGATGGGGATAATCAAGTTGAAAATGATTTACATTGGCAACTTGACCATGGCTTAAATATTAAAATCCCTCACTTTGAAGGCATTGATGTTGAAGATTAGGTGATCAAAATCCATGAGTTATTCCAAGTTTATGATACATCCATTAAGTAGAGGATCAAAGTAGCTTCATTGCACATGTGAGGTCCAGCATATGCTTAGTACAAGTGGGTAGTTAAGAATGATATGATGAATACTTAGGAGGAGTTCTTGGCTACCCTACTGGTTTATTTTGGAGTAATGTTGTCTGAAGATCTTAATGTTGCAATAAAGGAACTTAGACAAATATGAATGATGGTAAAATATTAACCTAGTTTTGAAGAATTGTCAACTAAAGTAATAGGTCTATTTGAAGCTTAGCTCATTAGTTTTTTTACAGCTAGTTTACAAGAACATTTGAAATGTGAGTTCCTTTTAGAACAACCTAAAACCTATTTCCAAGCTGTTTCCTTAACTAAATCACATTAACAAATATATAGAAGCATTCACTAAAACACCAAGAATACCTTCACCAAAAATACCTCCTTTTATTCACCCAAAACAACTTTGTTGTTTATTAAAATCAATCTTAAACTATTATAAAAAAATTTCCATTGCTATTGACACACCAATCTATCTCTAATGTGAATCAAAACCACCCACCACTTCAAACACTAATTTATCTAATGTATCCATTAAACAATTTACTCCAACTAAGCTTAGAGCTAGAAGAGTAAAAGGTTTGTACTACTATAGTAATGATAAATACATTCCTTCCTATAAATGCCAACCATCCTACTGTTTTTTGGTGAGACAAGATGAATTAGAAGAGGTCCTAATGGAAGTAAGTGCTAAGCCATAAAAAGAGATAAACTCTAAGGAAATGGTTAAGGTAGTCAAAGTTGACCTAGAAATTAGCTTGAATGCCTTAGTTAGACAATTTCACCTAAAGATAGTTAGATTTAAATGAAGGTTTAAAAATATGTGGCTATAAATACTTGTTGATATGGTAGCACACATAATTTTATTAGAGCTAACTTGGCAAAAAATTTGAAGATTCTAGGTGTTGAGATTAAATAGTTCAACATCAAGATAGGAAGTGAAGCTCATTTGACCTACAATTCTAAGTGGTAGCATGGTTTGAATGTTAAAATTGATTTTCAAATGCTACTAATAAAAAAGACTGACTTGGTGCTAACTGTATAATGGTTGAATAATGTGGAACTTGTTACTTTTAACTTAAAAAACTCTCACTATGGAGTTTAACTAAGAAGGCAGGAGGGTGTTATAGAAAGGAGACAGGTTGATGCACACTAAATTAGTGAGTTGCAAGGGACTTAAGAAGATGTTAGCTTACAACAATATAGCTGCCATGTATTAGTTACAAGCAAGCTATTTAAAAGAAGTACTTAACACAAGAGACAGAAAGAAGAATTAAATTAGGTGTCATAGTAATATTCCAAGGTATTTGAAGAATCAACATCTTTACCTCTAATAAGAAACAGTGAATGCCACATTGAATTAGAGCTAGGGGGTGGACCTATTAATGTTAAATCTCATAAGTATTCACATTTCTAAAAGGTTAAGATAGAGAGATTTGTGCAAGAAATGTTACAAATGGGAATCATCTAAGAAAGTCAAAGCTTTTTCTCATTGATAGTCATCTTAGTAAAGAAAAGAGATGGTAACTTAGAGGTTTTATGTGGATCATAGGGCCTTGAACTCCATCACCATGAAAGACAAGTTTCCTATCCTTACTATGATTAAAGACTTGATGAATTACAAATGGCCTCTATACTTATCAAGCTTGATCTCAAATCAAGATACCATCATATTGGAATGTGCCCCAAAGATGTGCCCATACTACTTTAGAACCCATTAAATGCATTATGAGTTCTTAGTAATGCCCTTTAGGTTGCAAATGTTCTAGCAACCTTCCAAACAATGATGAACAAGTTTTTTTTAGCCCATTCTTAGGAAATTTGTAACTATATTCTGTGATGATACAATTATATGTACAATGCATCTAGCAAAAAGCATATCCAACATATGAAGACAGAGTTACAAACTTTGCAAAAAAAAAAAAAAACCTTCTATGTTAAATTGTCCAAGTGTGTTTTTTTTCCTCAACTAGACATGGAGTACTTGGGGTTTATCATTAGTGCATAAGGGGTACATGCTAGTCTAAAGAAGGTGGAGGCTATGACAAAGTGGCCACAACCTAACATCACTAAACAACTTAGGGATTTCCTAGGGTTAATCAACTATTATAGGTAATTTATGAAAAAAAAAATTATGCTTAGATAGCTCGTCCTGTGAAAGATTTGCTAAAGAAAAACACCTTTTAATGGAACGCCAAAGCCTAAGAAGCCTTTGAAAACTTGAAGAAAAAATGACTCAAGCTTTTATATTATAACTACCAAACTTAAACTAAAAATTTACATTGGAGATTGATGCTTCAAGGGTGGGAATAGAGGCTTTGTTAACATAAGAAGATCACCCTCTAGCTTTAGTAAGAAGCTTAGCTAAAAGATGCAAGTAACTTCAAGTTATAAAAATTCTAGAGCAATAACATTATTTGTCCAAACTAATTGGTTTCACTTACTTCATTATATATAGAGTAGGAAAATCCAATAAGGTAGTAGATATTTTGTCTAGAAGTGAAAAAGGGCAGCTATTATCTCTAATCACCATGTAGTATAAAATTATTGAGTCCTTTAAACAAGACAATAAGGAGTTAGAGGATCTTAAAGAGTTGTAATAGAAATTTGACAACAACTAATTGCCATCTGAGTACTTAAGGAAGACTAGATTTATGTGTTCCAATGATAAGATCATTGTCAATCAAAGTTCAACTTCCAAATAAATCATACTCAAAGAGTTCCACTCCATACCTCTTGGAGGGCATGTTGGTAAGTTGAAGACATATAAAAGAAATGCTAGAATGTTTCATTGCAAGAACATATGAGCTAATATTGAGAAATTTTTGGGATAATGCTTTGTCTACCAATAAACTAAATTTCTTACCTCTAAGCCATAAACTTCACTATAGCCTCTACCTACTCCAGAAAGTCCATGGCATACTTTTACCATGGATTTTGTGGCAATGTTACCCAAATCTAATGGATACATCTCTATTCTAGTTGTTATGGACAAATTCACCAAAAGGCCACATTTAAAGCACTGAAGATAAGATATACAGCTAGCAAAGTGGTAGATTGTTCATAAACATTATGGTAAAATTACACAATTTTCCCAAGTTTAATGTCACTGATAGGGACCTTAATTTTCTTAATCATTTTTGAAGTAATTTGTTGAAATTGAGTAAGACAACCTCATTTCATAACACAACTTATCATCCACAAAGTGAAGGGCAATTTAAGGTGGTAAATAGATGCCTTAAACAATATCTAAGAGCTTTCATGGCATGCCAACTCTAAAAACAACATACATTCTTAATTTAGGCTAAAATTTAGTATAGCTCTTCTTATCACTCATCTACTAGTATAAACCACTTTCAAGCTTTGTATGGATATGATCTTACTTCTCTCCCTAGGTACCCTGATGGAGGATCTATAGTAAAGGAAGTGAACTAATTGTTATTCAATTGTAGGGAACTATAAGAGCATCATAAAGCCAATCTAACTAAGGCACAACATAGAATGAAGAGAATGGTTGATAAACATATAAAAGAAAAAGAATTTAAAGTGGAAGATTAGGTCTTACTAAGGCTTTAACAATACAAACAAGATTTAATGGCAAAGAGAATCAATTAAAAGCTTATTAGAAGGCACAATGGTCCCTTTCAAATAGTTGGCATAATGGGTTTTGTAACTTATATATTGAAACTAGTAGAAGGAAGCAAGATTCATCTTGTCTTCCAAGTGTCATTGTTGAAGGAATTAAAAAGGGATACTAAGTCAATTAACCCTACTTGTCTTGAAGATCAAATTCACTATCAACCTTAACATGTGGCAATCATAGTTGAACAAATCACATGGTTAATTCATAATCCCAATATCAAGTCCTAATAGAATGGAGTGAAATTCCCAAAGAAGAAGCTACAAAAAAGAAAGCACAACTAGAACAATTCTAGTTAAAAGAAGTGAAAGTAAGTATTTTAAAATTATTTGCTTTAACCTAAGACCCCTTTGTAAATCGCATTAGAATCATAAGAGATGGTTAAAGAGACTTACTTGGTCAAATATCTAGTGCACAAGGTTAGATCTTCAACTTCCTTGAGACATCAAGGATTCTCTAAAATGTAAGTCTCTTATAATAGAGGCAAAACTTAACTTAGAACAAAGAATCCATTATAGCCTCATAATAGTGGAAAACCATAACAAGACATTCTCAACTTGATCTTTTGAATATGTATAACAATGGCTTAATTTATTTTACAAGTCTAATCTATCATATGTCATCATATAACAATCAAACATAAATACATAATTTAAACATACATCATATAATGGTGTATCGATTATGGACTTCCCAAATTTGTGTATCATCCTTACACACATACAAACCTTTTGATGTAATCTTCCAAGAATTTCATTGCATCTTCATACCTTGACCCTTATAACTAATAATAAATATCTCATATGACAACATACATACATTTCTACCATAAAAGCCTTGATATAATCAAGGAAAGCTACATAAGGAAGATAATAGAAGATACATCAAGAGAAGTAGAGAGGGGTGAGGAATGCAAACCCCATTTAAGATTACAATTCCAAATCTTAAAATATAATATAAACAATACAACCTTCCTATACGTACGTAAATGCAAATTATTCACATTCACATAGTATCTACACTCTAATGTCCATAGCCAGTCAACTTTTAAGTATAATCATATTATATCATGAAAATTAAAGGCATTTAATTCATATAAAATTGCATATAAGAATATTAAACTATCCTATAATAAATGCAATTTATTTAAATAATAGGAAAGGAAATACTTTAATTAATTAAATCTCATTTAATTATTAAAAGTTCAAGTCCACATCTAATTAATTTAATTTAGTCAATCTAAAATAAAATAAAAGATGTAGTAGTATTCTAATTAAATTAGGAGACTAATTATTCATCAATTCTATTCCTTATTAGAAATAGGTTTCCTAAAAATGCTAGGCTTTGAAGTCAAACACCTTTATGGCTATTTTTGGAGCTTAACACTTTGTTCGAGCATCATATTAGCCTTTCATGGCTACTTCAAAGTGTGGAAACCACAAGGAAAACACACAAAAATACCACAAGCCTTAAATCTAGTCAAATATGATAAAAATATCACTTTTACTTTTCAAGAAAAAAATTTTCACAAAAATTTCAAAGCACTAAAAATGCATTTTATGACATTCAATGAACTAGAAATGTTAAAAAAAATCCAAATTTAAAAATGCAAATCAAATTTGCATCAAAATAGAAAATTGAAAAATAGACAATCTAATATTGTGCAAGTAGGGATATATGGTTTATGGGTAGAGTTTCAAAACAATTTTTAAGACCATACTATATAAATCATTAATACACCTTATAACATTCATACTAATATTATTTGACCTCATAAAATCATCTAACAAAGCTAGAAAAAATGTAGCTTTAAGATCTAATCAAAACTAGCAAAATGAGGCATGTAAAATGTAATATCTAGTTCTTTGAAAATGAGAGAAGACACGAGAAACGTAACGTATAGTTTCTCTGTAAATGTATGAAATTCATCGAATACAAAAGGAAGTCCCCTAGATAGAGTGATTTGAGGTCCAATAAAATTATAATAATATTCTAAATCTCAAATAATGGTGATTTAAGGCTAGAGGTGCCTTGAAATCGAAGCCAGAATAGTCAGGCGGGTTTTAATGAAAATGAAACGAAACATAATGATATTTTCATAATTTTGGATAAATTTTAGAATTCTCACAGGAGGGCTTCTAAAATGTCAATTTTGATTTTTTTAGGGTTCTCAGAGGCCCTAAAAATCATGGAAAGCCTCGGGATAGTTAAAGCCCCTCCGATGTGCATTTTGCAACGTCAGTTGACCTCAATTTTGACTGATTCATTTGGGAAGGTTTTAGCTCCAAATTGAGTGATTCCAAAGGAATTTTATAAAAATGGAAACCTAAATTTTATAATGGAAAAGATGGTTCTTAAAAAGGAGCAAAAACAAAGCTAAAACAAAAATGCTAAGATAAAAGGGCAAAAGTGAAATTTTTGCAAAATGAAAGCTTCTTGAACTCTCCTCATATTTCACCCTCCTTCTCCCCTCTTCTAGACCGACCTAATTCTGCCCCAAAACCAGAGAAGAAATCCAACTCTTAGGTGCACCAAGGGAAGAGGTTTTGATGGGAGAAAAGGCAAGGAAAAGGTAGGAAACTTCATGGAATTTCAAGCTCTTTCTTTAGCAAAATGTTTCTCCTCTTTCTCCCCTTTCTTCCTATGGTTTTCTTGAAGTTTTTGGTGCTGTTTCAGGTTCAAAATAGAGAGGAACATTTCATGTTTGAGGAAAGGAAGCCAAGCCAAGTCAAGAGCAAACAAAGGGAGCCAAGGAAACAAGGTAAAATCTCACTTTTATGGTTGCTTCTTCCTCGCCCTCTCTCTTGTAGGTTCGGCCACCTTAGGGAAGTCTAAGAGGACTTGGATTTTGGGCATAACCAAGGGTGAATCCAAGGAAATTGAGTGTGGAGAATAAGAATATGCAAAGGAAATTAACAAAGAACCATTAGATTTCAAGATAGAAAAGTTACGGTTTTAAGTGCTCCACCAAAAATCTGATTTGATACAATAATTTCTAGGCCTAAATGAATATTTAGATGAGCTCTTAAGATCCTTAGAAGGCTCCTCATATGCATCTTCCATCAAGAAAATAAAGCAAACTCACTTGGTGTCTCCTTGGTCCATAGCCACAGCCTAGAGAAGTTGGAGCACCAAGAGGTAGTTTTAATTTGTTCCAAGCTTGATTTTAAGTCATATATGATGGAAGAAGATGAGGGGAAGCTTTGGAAAAATTTAGAAGCTATAAATAGTGAGATAATATCATAGGTTCCATATTATGACTTAAAAAAGCAACACCTGGTTAGGCTCCTTGTTTTAATTGTATGATAACTCCAAGAGACTTAAAAGGAGTCAAAAATCATAAATGGAAGGAAAGAATGGAGCCTAGAACTCAAATGATAGATGTTGCTTCATTAGGTACATTTAGGAACCAAAATTGAACTACAAGACAAAGTTAGAGTTCCAAGTAGATAGGTAGTTTTGAGAATGGTTCCAAGAGCATAATTGGTTCTTATTTTATGTATCTAGGCTAAGAGAAATAATCTCCACCTTCTTGTGTGTGTGGGGTCGAGGAAGAGCAACCAAATTCAAGAGAAAAAGTTTGCAATTGTAATAAAGGTAGCTCTCTCTACTTTCTCTCATGCATGGATAAATGTTTGCCTTGTCTTTAAATATGTGTATGTGTGTTTTAAGCCATGAAAAGTATTCTAGCATATACATATATGTCATGGTACCATGATGTGATGTTATGTTCTCAAATGATATTTTATATGTTTGCCTTGATTTGCTTGAGTATGAAAAAGCCAAGAACTCTTTAGCGAAGGTGAGGATGAGCCAAGAACTCTTAAGAATGGTTAAGACAAAGTTTAGAGTCTCCTAAGAGTAAGGCTTAGTTTAAGGCCTTTAAGAAAAAGGTGAGGCAAGTCCAATAACCTTGAAGAGAATGGGGGAGGCTAATCCACTTACTTGGCAAGCCTATGTAAGCTATGTATGACTTTTTAAAATGCCAAGAAAGCTTCTTGAATGACCACATGTTCCATAATAGTCATACATGCACTTTTAGACATAGATTTACATTCTTTATGTGTGATTGAAAGGGAGAAGAGCTATTAAAATTCTTATAATCTCATCCCTTCCTTTCCACATATCTAATATGTCTAGGTGGACCAAGTGAGCCAAGGAATAGAAGTCACAGAGCCTAAAAGAAGAAGATTAACAACCAAGTGTGTGAAAATACAAAATTGTGACCATATGAGTGGCACATGATGTAATCCTTCATTGTATATGTTATATGACCTTATGAGCACTTGTAAATATGTCAATGTATTATGTATGAATGAGATTTGGTGCAAGATGCATGATATAGCATGATTTGGGTATGAAATGGCAAAACTTAATGTATGCATTTTTGTGTATAACTTTAGGTGGATGAGTGAGTTTGAGAAATCTGGATTTGTACACCTTTGAGACAAGTTTAGTAGACTATTTTGGTGTTTTTCCACATGCTCAAGTGGCCATGGTTGTCTTAAAAGCAATTTCGGACCATTTGAGACCCTTACATGACACAAAAATGACTATTATGCCACCCAATGTCAAAATCTGACTAAATGAACGAATTTATTCATGAAATTTGGCATGCATATAGATCTCATCCATAGCTTTTTGGAAAGCCAAAGAATAGATTACTTTGAGCTCTATGGAATTAATTATGATTTTTCAAAGTTGGCATTTTTCTACTAAACTGATATAGACATAGTTCATTTAGTCAGTTGTTTGGGTTGCATCATTTTAGGGCCAAATGATACCCAATGATTATAAACGTTTACAGTCATAAACGAGACATGATAAGCTTTCCATGACCACTAAGATCACCCTAATTGGACATCTGAGCAAGGAGCTATGAATTTTTGAATTTGGAGGATAGTACTAGTAGTGATAGGAAACTTTAGGTACTATTCTATCAATTTCTAGTGACTAGTATCCTCTGTTATGGTTTAGATTTATTTTTATAATAAAGTAGACATATTTAGCTTTCCAGAATGGTAAATTATGCTTGATTTTGATTTTTTTAGAATTAGTTATGAGTTTTCAAGTTTATGTCAGAATTTTGGAATTCTACCTAAGGCTACACCATTGATTTTCATGTATACCATCCACTCGCACGAGTTCTAGGCTACTTCTTGAGATGGATTTGAGTTGTATTTGTGTAATTAAATATGAGAATGAGATAGATAAGTCTATATAGCCCATAGGACATGAAATGAAAATTTTATCCATGACATAACACAATTTAATGAAGAATTTTTAATAGCTTTTCTTGGGAATTTTATGAAATTCAAGGGGATGAGCCTAGTAATGATGTGAGATAAACTTAGTAAATATAGTGTTACACAAAATTATGTTATAACCAAAAAAGAAAAAATATTTTTCTTCTTAAAATATCTTTAAGATCAAAATTTATCCATTCTTATTATGAAATCCCGTACAACTAAAACCAAATTCTAATACATTTACAATACAAACTCTAATACCACTGAAAGAAAAAGAAAGCACAACTAGAATGATTCTAGTAAAAAGGAATAAAAGCAAGGATTTTTAAATTATTTGCTTTCTTTAACCTATGACCTTCTTATAAATCATATTAGAATTATTAGAAATGGTTAAAGAGATTTACATGATGATTAATCTAGTGTACAAGGTTAGATCTTCAAGTACTAAGGTCATGAATAGAAACAACATAAACTTTAACTCTTTAAACTTTATTTTCCTTACATGGAACGTAGTGACAACCATTAAAACTCCACTAACTAGTGATAGGTCATGTTTTCTTCACCTTAAATGATCCTTTAAACTTTCTTTTGAATCAAAGAATAATGTTATTAATGATTCATGAAAGTAACATAAGTGCCTTGCCTCTAAGTGTAATGGTCGGTTTTCATTAAACGACGGAAACGGGCGCATTTTCAAAGCAAGTCCTCTGAAATAAATTAGTTAAGGTCCCAAAAAATTTAAATAACATTCTAAACTCCTAAAAATGAGAATCCTAGCCTCAGATGGAAGGAAAAATGAAGCTAGAATGAAGAAACAAATTTTGATGGAAACCTTACGAAATGTAATGGCATTTTCGTAATTTTAGGTAAATTTTAAAATTCAAACAGGAGGGCTTTTTAAATGAAATTTTTGAGTTTCACAAGGTTCTCAGAGATCCTAAAAATCATGGGAATACCCGAGACAATTAAATCCCCTCCAGTGGACATTTTTCAACATCAGTGTACTCGAACTTTGATGGATTCATTCGAGAAGGTTTTAGCTCCAATTTGAGTGATTCCAAAAGCATTTTATTAAATTGGGAACCTAGATTTTATAATGGAAAAGAAGGTTCTAAAAAAGGAGCTAAAACGAAGGAGAAACCAAAATACAAAGAACGAAGGGCAAAATGAGAATTTTTGAAAAAGCCATTAACCTCTCCCTATATATAGGTGGCGCCCCACTTTCTCCCTCATTTAGAATCAGAAATTTTTGTCCAAATTCAGAGAAGGGAGCTAGGGTTTTAGGTGCACAAGAGAGGAAGAAGAAGAAGGAAGAATTCAAGCTTAAAGGTATGTTTCTATGGTAGTTTTTCATGCTTTCTTCCATCCAAACTTCCTCTCTTTCATTCTCCTTTGTTTTCTTTGATTAAAATGAAGTTTACAAATTTGATTTAAAGGAGAAATTCAAGGGAAATTTTGGATTTGAAGAGAGGAGCTTGAAAAAAGTAAGATTTAAGTAAGAACAAGTAAGGAAACTAGATAATTCTTCTTCCTATGGTTGCTATATTGATCCTCCCTTCTTCTCCATTTTGCCTAACCCTAAGAACCATAAGAGGATATGATTTTTAGGCCAAACCAAGGATGAATCTAAGGAAAAAAGTGTGGAGATTAAGAATATGCAAAGGAAATCAACAAAAAATCATTAGATTTCAAGATGCAAAATTTAGGGTTTTATGTGCACCTTGTAAAATCTGATTTTGTATGATAATTCCTAGGCCTAATTGTAATATCCAGTTCTCCAAAAACCAGAGAAAATGTGAGAAACGTAACGTACGGTTTCTCTATAAATGAATGAAATTCACCGAACACGAAAGGAAGTCCCCCAAGATGATGTAGTTAAGGTCCCAAAAAATTTAGGAAACATTCTAGACTCCTAAAAATGAGAATTCTAGCCTCAGATGGAAGGAAAAATTGAGCTAGAATGAAGAAATAAATTTTGATAGAAAACTTACGAAACATAATGGCATTTTTGTAATTTTGAGCAATTTTTTGGAGTTCACACAGGAGGGCTTTTTAAACCAAATTTTTGAGTTTTTTGAGGTTCTTTGAGGCCCTAAAAACTATGGAAACCCCCTGGAAAGTTAAAACTCCTCCGATAGATGTTTTCCAACGTCGATATACCTGAACTTTGACGGATTTGTTCAGGAAGGTTTTAGCTCTAATTTGAGTGATTCGAAAGGTATTTTACTAAATTGGGAACCTAAATTTTATAATAGAAAAGACAGTTCTAAAAAAGAAGCTAAAACAAAGGAGAAACGAAAAGTGTATCTTACTCCCACCTATATATATGATGCACCTGTCTTCTCCCTTCATTATGCATGACCAAGTTCTGTCCAAAACCAAAGGAAAACCCTAGGGGATGAGGCACACAAGAGGAGGAAGAAAAGGAGGAGAAATTCAAGGTAGAAAGGTATGGATTTTCATGCTCTTTCTCTTCCAAACCTCTTCTCCTCCATTCTCATTTGTTTCCTATGATTATAATGAAGCTTATAAATTTGTTTTAAGGGAGAAATTGAGGGGAAAATTCGGATTTGAAGAGAGGAGCTCAAAGAACACAAGATTCAAGTAAGAAAAAGTATAAAAACAAGGTAATTTCTCTTCCTATAGTTGTCATCTTTGGTTCCCTTCTCCACCATTTTACCCCACTTAAGAAAACCCTAGGAGAAGATAATTTTTAGGCAGAACCAAGCATGAATCTAAGGAAAAAGGGTGTGGAGATTAAGAATATGCAAAAAGAATTATCAAAAAACCATTAGATATCAAGATGCAAATTCTAGGGTTTTGTGTGCACATTCCAAAATATGATTTTATATGGTAATTCCTAGGCCTAATTAAGAGTTTAAATGAGCTCCTAAGATCCCTGAGATGCTCCCCATAAGCTTCCTCCTTCAAGAAAACAAAGCACACTCCAAGGAACCTTAAATTATGCATAGTCTCGTCCTAAGCAAGTTCTCATAGCTAAAGGGAGTTTAAAATTTTTCTAAGGTCATTCTTGAGTCATATTTGATGAATGAAAATGAGAGAAGGCCTTGGAAAAAATTTAAAACTCATAGAAAGTGATTTGGTGTCTTAGGTTCCATATTATGACCTAAAGAAGCAACATAATGTTAGGCCCTTTGTTTTAATGGTGTGATAACTCCAAGAGGCTTAAAAGGAGTCAATAATCATATTTGAAAGGAAAGAATGGGGCCTAGAAATTATTTGAGGGGTGTTGCTTCATTAGGTGCATTTATGGACCATAATAGAGCTTATGGAGCAATCTAACATCTAAGCAAATTGTATGGCCTTAGAGATTGTTTTATGAACCTAATTGGCTCCCATAAATTGTATTTAGGCTAAGAGAAACCATATCCACAAGCTTGTGGGTGTGTGACCAAAAGAGGAGGCTTGAATTTCAAGGAAAAAGTGTGTGGTTGTACACAAGGTAGCTCTCTCCACCTTCTCTCATGCATGGATGTGTGTTTAGCTTGTTTTAGAATGTGTGTATGTGTATTTTCAAGCCATGAAAAGTATGCTAGCATGCCTTTATATGCCATGATTCTTGATGCCATGTTATGTTTCTAAATGAGTACATGATGTGTGTATGAGTTTTCTTGAGTGTAGAGAGGCCAAGAACTCTTCCCTTTGGTGAGGATGAGACAAGAACCCTTGAGCTTGGTAGAAATATAGCAAAGAGTCTCCCAAAAGCAAAGTGGGCTTGCAAGAGTATGGTTGAGTCCAAAGCTTTCAAAGAATGGGTGAGGCAAGTCCAAAATCCATGAGGAGAAGTGTGAGGCCAATCCAAACACTTGGTGAACTCTTGAATGTCTTGTATGAATTGTTCATCTGCCAAGGTTACTTTTAAAATGTCCATGACTTTCATTTTCTCTATACATGCATTTGTAAAACTTGCTTTGCACATATTATGTATGATTGAATAGGAGATGAGCTATTGAGATTCTTTGAATCTCATCTCCTCCTCTCCAATGATCTAACATACTAGGTGGACCAAGTAATTATGGTGAAGGGAGCCAACAACAATGAAGAAGAGAGATTAACAAGCTTATGCCTTGTTTTGTCCATTTTGGAACCATAATGATGGTTCATGATATATATGATGTTGCAAATATACTATGAACCTTGAGACATGTGTAAATATACTATTATGTGATGTTTAGATGTATGAATATGATATATGACCTCTAGCATTTATTTTGAGTACGTAATGCCAAAGTGTGCAATGTGGAAGTTTAATGGAAATGTGCATAAGTGTGGGTTGAATGGCTAAAATGAGATGCATGAGGTTTGGGACCATTTGAGCAGCTCATAAAAGTCTTAAATATGTTTTTAAACTTGCCTAAAAGGTGCCAACACCAAGGGAAGACCATTTGGCAAGTTTGGTACCTCATATGGAACCAAATTTGACCATAATGGAACCCTATGTCACTTTTTGGCCAAATGAGTTAGTCTTGATCTAAATTTTGGCATGCAACTAGGTCTCATTAAGAGATTTTTGGGAACCTAAAGATTATAATTTTTGGAATTCTACAGAATATTTGATGATTTTTCAAAGTTGACAAATTTTATAGTTTTGGTCTGCTGCACTATTCATTTGGTCTGAAATTATTTTCTATCACACGAGGCCCAAACAATGTCCAATTGTCTTGAAATGTTATACAAAGAAACTAGATAATCATAGTGACTCGTGCGAACTGGAAGCACCTCATTTGGAGGTCTAGAGAGGGAGATATGAATTTTTAAAGTTTCTATCCAGTATCAGTAAATTTGCCCAACCAGAAGTATTGTTCCATTGAATTTCGAAGCCTGGGCTTGATAAACTGATTTATAGATATTTTTTCTCTCTAGTTAACATCTACTTCTTTCCATATTGGTATCATTTGCATGGATTGGATTTTTATGGAATTAATTGGGCATTTTCAAAATTCTCTACAGAATTCTATATCAGTTCCAGAATTCAGTCTGACCTTTGGACAATTTTGGATGTCAAACGTCCTCTATGATGGATGTTATGATTTGGGCATATTTTAAGTGTAAAGTAGACATCCTTAGATTTCCAGAATGCTTAATATTGTATGATTTCAATTTTTCTAAAATTAGTTATGATTTTCAAAAATTTGGTCAGAAAAAGGGGCAAATCTGGCCGAAAATATACTTGCTTATTTTGAGCTTCATTTCAGGTTCCATGAGTTGTGGGCATGATTTTGTGATGCAAATGGGTTGTATTGATGTAATTAAATATGAGAATGTATGTTATGAGCTCATACGGTCCACATGACATCGAATGAAATTTTTAAATATGATGCAATGCAAAGAAATTCATTATTTTCCCCTTTTTCCTTATAACTTCATGTACATAATAATGTGAGGCATGTATATATATGATAAAATGAGCCAAAATTTATGGTGTTACACTAATTAAGAGTTTAAATGAGTTCCTAAGATTCCTAAGATGCTCCCCACATGCTTCCTCCTTCAAGAAAACTAAGCAAAATCCATAGAGACCAACAAGCCTCATGGTCTCGCCCTAAGGAGGCTGGGATAGCTAAGGGGAGTTTCAAAAAATTTTTAAGCCTATTCTTGAGTCATATATGATGAATGAAAATGAGGGGAGGCCTTGGGAAAAATTTAGAACTCATAGAAAGTGAGTTGGTGCTTTAGGTTCCATATTATGACCTAAAGAAGCAACATGTAGTTAAGCTCTTTATTTTAATTGTGTGATGACTCCAAGAGGCTTAAAAGGAGTCAAGAATCATATTTGAAAGGAAAGAATAGAGCCTAGAATTTATTTGAGGGGTATTTCTTCATTAGGTGCAATTATAGAACCATAATGAGGTTATAAGCCAACCTAGTGTTTATGCAAATTGTATGGCCTTAGAATTGAGTTCATGAATCTAATTAGCTCCCATAAATTGTGTTTAGGCCAAGAGAAATCATCCCCACACTTGTGTGTATGTGAGGCCAAAAAAGGGAGCATTCTTTCAAAAGAAAAAGTGTGTGGTTGCTTCCAAGGTAGCTCTCTCCATGTAATATCTGGTTCTTTGAAAATCAGAGAAAACGTGAGAAATGTAACGTACGGTTTCTCCATAAACGAACGAAATTCACTGGATACAAAAGGAAGTCCTCCAAGATGATATAGTTAAGGTCCCAAAAAATTTAAAAAATATTCTAAACTCCTAAAAATGAGAATTCCTAGTCAGATAGAAAGAAAAACGGAGCTAGAATGAAGAAATAATTTCTTACAAAAAGCCTACAAAACGTAATGGTATTTTCATAATTTTGAGCAATTTTTGGAATTCACACAGGAGGGCTTTTTAAATGAAAGTATTAAGTTCTCTGAGCCTTTTAAATGAAATTCATGGGATATAAATGGAAATCCCCAGGACAGTTAAAACCCCTCCAGTAGACGTTTTCCAATGTCGATATGCCTAAATTTTGACGGATCCATTCGAGAAGGTTTTAGCTCCGATTTAAGTGATTCTAAAAGCATTTTTCTTAATTAGGAACCTAAATTTTATAATGAAAAGACGATTCTAAAAAAGGAGCTAAAATGAAGGAGAAATGAAAATGCAAAATATGAAGGGCAAAATTAGAATTTTTGAAAAAGTTATTTTCCTACACCTATATATAGGTGGCACCCCACTTTCCTCCCTATTTGGAATAAAAATTTTTTGCATAATTTTAGAAGGGAGAGCTAGGGTTTTGGGCGCACCAAGAGAGGAGGAGGAGAAGAAGAAATTCCAAGCTAAAGGTATGTTTTTATGGTTGTTTTTCATGTTTTTCTCCATCCACACCACCTCTCCTTCATTCTCCTTGATTTTCTTTGATTAAAATGAAGTTTATGAATCTAATTCAAAGGAGAAATTCAAGGGAAATTTTGCATTTGAAGAGAGGAGCTTGGAGAAAGCAAGATTCAAGCCAAACTAAGCAAGAAAACTAAGTAAAATTTGCATCCTATGGTTGATATCTTCCACCACCCTTCTTCTCCATTTCGCCTAACCCTAGGGGCCATAGGAGGATATGATTTTCAAGCCCAACCTGTAACACCCCAAAATTAATTAAGGAGTAATTAATAGAGGATAATTGGGCAAGTTAGTGAATGAAAATTTTAGAGAGATAAATTGTTAACATGGGTTTGAGAATTAATTAGGATAGAAATTTCACCTAGGCCCAAATTAATAGATCATGATGAGAGGCTAATGGAGGCCCAATGAGTTAGGTGTAGATCCAAACCCTTGAGCTCTTCAAACTTGGCCCAAATCCCATTAAAACTTCAGCAACCCAATGTATGAAACTGGCCCAATAAAATTCTGTAGTCCAACACTTAAAACTAGCCCAACAAGCTAAAAGTCTAAAGCCCATTAGGAATTGGACTTGGAGCAACCCATGACCCATCCCTTGACCCAACTTAACTCCACTAAAACCCTAAAAACTGACCAGCCACTCCCCCATTTAGCAAAACACAAAAAACACAAGGGAAATTCGGAGGTGAGGAGGAGAGGCTAGGTTTCTTGGCTTAATTCCACATTTTCTCACATTTGGAGCAAGATTTAGCCAAGGTAATAGTTATACAACTTAATCCCCTCATCTTTCTCTTTAATTTGGCCTGATTAGTTTTTCATTTGGAGAGTTTTCATCATACCCAAAATCTGAAATGTGGGTGTTTGGGGATTTTCTTGGTGAAATTCGTAGGTTGAGGTTGGGGCTGGTATTAGGTGAGTTTAAACCCCCCATTTTGATACTTTCTTTGTTGGTTTGAGACCCCCATAGCTGATTTATATTATGAGTATTAATTTTGTACGAATTTGCTTAGGATTTTGGGAGGAATATTGAGATTTCTAGAAGAGGATACTTAAATCCGAATTTGGTATTTATGGTAGCTGGGTAAGTGTTCTTTAGGTAGTTATTAGCATTTAAATTCTGTGGGTACTTGTTGTAACTGTTAGTGATGAATTAGAGTAGTAATTATCTGATGCTATGATTATAGGAAGACTCTGTACCATTGGTGGCTGTTGCAAATCTGTCTACGAGTGAGGTAACCAGGGTTTACATTAATTCCATGCATATGTCGATTTAAATTTCATACTTGCTATATATGAATAATTTGAAATGTTGAATAAATTGGTTGGCTATCTATTGTATGATGATTGGACCTTGTGAGTCTATGGTGGAGCTGTGGTGCGGCTGCCACCCGTGCATGTGCTACGATCGAGCATCGGGTTATGATCAAACCCCAGATGCACTGAGCCTTGGTTGTGCTCAATGGGGAGTAGGTGCCGTGGACGGGCCTCTCCTGGTGTTAATGGCCTTTAACATGTTAAAATATGATTGCTAGTATGGGATAGTAATCATGATAGCCTAATTGTTTCATTTGCTGAGATGATTGATATGATTTTGATTCATGCATATATGTTAATTAAATTAGATTATATGATGGAATTGCCTTAGTTACTGAGATTATTATCTCACCCCGTTTTATGGGATTACAATTTCAGGTGAAGGTTCCTCGGGTAAGGATAAGGGTAAGCAAGTGGATGAATATCCATGAGCTGAGGCCCGGTGTGGGGGAGCTACACTTGGTCTGAGTAAAATAGGATAAATGCTAATTTTTGTTAAGTCTTGTATAGCATCATCATGTATCTGTATTGCTAAATGTAGGAGTCTATATTTTGATAATGTAATATGTACCTATTGAGGAGTAGGCCTTACTTTAAATTGGTATTTAATGTATGGATTTATGATATCTACTATGAGCATTGTTGAACTCTGATATGACTTACCATTTGGAAATGTAACCCTGAGACATTGATATGAATCACTGATGCATAAGATCTCTAATGGAAAGTGTATTAACTGTTAAATATCAATGAGGCATGAATTGTGTTATTGTTATTCCCTGGACTTGCTGATATAGGGTAGTTGGAGGAAATGGAAATTTACATTTGAGTTTTGAGTTGGTAATGGTAGAATAGCTGGTTCATAACTACCCTTAGAGTTGCATAAATTAAGGTAGGATGGCCCTAGAGTGAGACTGGAGGAAGATAGGAGAGTATGAGTCTAGATTTTCAGAGTGTAGGATCAAAAGGAATTTAGCCGCGGCTAAAATGGAGTTGGCCGCAGCCAATAGAGGCAAAGTTGCCCAGGGAGAGTGCTAGAGAGGAATTAGCCACGGTGAAATGTAAATTGGCCGCGGTGAAATGTGAGAGGGCAAACTAGGAGTCATCCAGAGAGAAATTTGCCGCGATGAATTATGGAATTGGCCGCGGCTAACTTTTAAGAAAATGTCCCCAGCATTCCAGAGAGGAATTGGCTGTGGTGGAAGGAGGAATTGGCCGCGGCTAATATTGAGAGGCGAGCAAGGAAGTTCCAAGAGGCTTCTTCATCGCGGCGCCAGGTAGGTTGGTCGCGGCGAAGGTCCAACTCACCGCGAGTGATGAAGAAAGGGGTAAAACAGAAAGGAATTGGCTGCGGCTAAGAGTAATTAGGCCGCGGCGAACATGCTGTAACACTTATATTAACTAGAAAACCTTAATTTTTCATATGTTAATCACAAGGGATGATCTAGAGTCATTAGAATGAGTTATAATTAATGAATAATAGAATCCAAGGCTTATAAATGGATATTTAATTCCCTTATAAACATAAGTGTATGTAATCATATGATTGATGACTCTAATCATCTTAAGGTTTAAATTTCTCCACATTTTCATAACCTATGATGATTAATCGCGTGTTTAACCTTAATTATGATGATAAGAAATTAGGGTCGTCACACAACCAAGTGTGAATCTTAGGTATTTAATGGAGAAGAACAAGAATATGCAAAGGAAATAACAAAATAACCATTAGAATTCAAGATGCAAAATAGAGGGTTTCAAGTGTTCCTTCCAAATTCTAATTTTGTATGATGATTCCTAGGTTTAATTAAGAGTGTAAATGAGTTCTTAAGACCCCTAAGATGCTCCCCACAAGCTTCTTTCTTCAAGAAAACTAAGTGAACTCCAAAAAGGCTAAGGAAGTCCATGGTCTCAGCTAAGATGAGATGTCATAGCTAGGGAGAGTTTTAAATTTTTCTAAGGCCATTCTTAAGTCATATCTGATGAATAAAAATGAAAGGAGGTATTGAAAAAAAATTTAGAACTCATAGAAAGTGATTTAGTGCCTTAGGTTCCATATTATGACCTAAAGAAGCAACATGATATTAGGCTCTTTGTTTTAATTGTGTGATGACTCCAAGATACTTAAAAGGAGTCAAGAATCATATTTCAAAGAAAAGAATGGAACCTAGAAATTATTTGAGGGTTGTTGCTTTATTAAGTACATTTATGGACTATAATGGAGCCTATAGAGCAATCTAGTATCTAAGCAAGTTGTATGACCTTAGAGTTTCTTTCATGAACCTAATTGGCTCCCATAAATTGTATCTAGGCCAAGGAAACCATCTCCACCAATTTGTGGGTGTGTGACCGAAAGAGGAGGCTTGAAATCCAAGGAAAAGTGTGTAATTGTGTGCAAAGTAGCTCTTTCCACCTTCTCTCATGCATGGATGTATGTTTAGCTTGTCTCAAAATGTGTGTACGTGTATTTTCAAGCCATGAAAAGTATGCTAGCATGATTTTATATGCCATGATTTCATGATGTCATGTTATGTTTTCAAATGAATGTATGATGTTTGTTGAGTTTGCTTGAGTGTGGAGAGGCCAAGAACTCTTTACCATGGTACCCTTGAGATTGGTTGAGACATAGCAAAGAGTCTCCTAAAAACAAAGTAGGCTTCCAAGAGTATAGTTGAGTCCAAAGCTCTTAAAGAATGGGTGAGACAAGTTCAAAATCTATGAGGAGAAGTGTGAGGCCAATCCAAACACTTAGTGAGCTCTTGAATGTCTTGTATGACTTATTCACATGCTAAGCTTGCTTCTTAAATGCTTATGATTTGTATTATGTCCATGCATGTAATTTTAAGGCTTGCTTTGCATATGTTATATATGATTGAATGGGAGATGAGCTATTGGGATTCTTTGAATCTCATTCCCTCCTCTCTAATGATCTCACATGCTAGGTGGACTAAGTGGATATGTTAATGGGAGCCAACAACATTGAAGAAGGAAGATTGACAACCATATACTTAACCTTTGCCATTTTGGAACCATAATATTGTTTCATGATGTATATTGTGTTGTAAATGGTCTATGACCCTTGAGACATGTGTAAATATGATATTATGTGATATATAAATGTATGGATATGATGTATGAACTCTAAAATAGAATTTGAGCAAGTAACGCCAAAGTATGCAATTTGGAAGTTTGATGTAAATGTGCATAAGTATGGGTTAAATGGCCAAAATGAGATGCATGAGGTTTGGGACCATTTGGGCAGCTCACACAAGTCTTAAATGTGCTTTTAGACTTGCCCAAAAGGTGCCAACATCAAGGGAAAGCCATTTGGCAATTTTGGTATCCCATATGGAGCCAAAATTTACCATAATGGAATCCTATATCACTTTTTAGCCAAATGAGTTAGTCTTGATATGAGATTTGGCATGAAATTAGGTCTCATTAAGAGATTTTTGGAAAGATAAAGATCATAATTTTCAGAGGTCTACAAAATATTTGATGATTTTTTAAAGTTGGCAATTTTTCTGGTTTTGGTCTGTTACACTATTCATTTGGTCTGAAAATGAATTCTATCACATGAGACTTAAATGATGTCCAATTGCCATGAAATTTTATAAAAAGAAACTAGACATTCACAGTGACTCGGGCCAACTAGAAGCATCTCATTTAGAGGTCTACAGAGGGAGATACAAATTTTTGAATATTCTATCCAGTATCAAGAATTTTGCCCGACTTGAGTTACTATTCCATTAAATGCCGAGGTTTGGGCTTAATGAACTGGTTTGGAGATATTTTTTCTCTCTAGCTAACATCCACAGCTTTCTAGATTGGTATCATTTGCATGTATTGGATTTTTGTGGAATTAATTGGACATTTTTAAAGTTTTCTGCAGAATTCTGTGACAGTTCTAGAATGCAATCTGACCTCTGGACCATTTTGGATGTCAAACATCCTCTGTGACGAATGTTATGGTATAGGCATATTTTTAGTCTGAAGTAGACATCCGTAGCTTCCTAGAATGACCAAGATTGTATGATTTTGATTTTTTTAGAATTAGTTATGATTTTCCAAAGTTTGGTCAAAAAGAGGGCCAAATCTGGCCGAAATTAAATAGCCACATTCTATGCTTCATTTCGGTTTCCATAAATTGTGGACATGATTTTGTGATGCAAAAGAGTTGTATTAATGTAATTAAATATGGGAAAGTATAGTATGCACTTATACAGCCCATGTGACATCGAATGAAATTTTCATATGTAGCGTAATGCAAATTTAATCCATTATTTATATCTCATTTTCTTACAACTCCTAAGCAATGCATGTTATAGAGCATGTTAATTGCATGAGGAAGGTTAGAAAGATATGGTATTACACTCCACATTCTCTCATGCATGGATGTGTGTTTAGCTTGTCTTAGAAAGTGTGTATGTGTATTTTCAAGTCATGAAAAGTATACTAGTATGATTTTATATGTCATAATTTCATGATGATATATTATGTTTCTAAATGATGCTATGATATTTGTTTGAGTTTGCTTGAGTATGGAGAAGCTAAGAACTCTTAACCATGGTGAAGATAAGCCAAGAACTCTTAAGATTGGTTGAGACAAAGCAAAGAGTCTTTCAAAAGCAAAGTGGGCTCCCAAGAGTATGGTTAAGTCCAAATATCTTAAAGAATAGGTGAGGCAAGTCCAAAATCCATGAGGAAAAGGGTGAGGCCAGTCCATCCACTTGGCAAGCTTTTGAATGTCTTGTATGACTTATTCACATACTAAGCTTGCTTCTTAAATGTTCATGACTTCTATTATATCTATGCATTCATTTTCAAGACTTGCTTTGTATATGTTTTGTGTGATTGAATGGGAGATGAGCTATTGGGATCCTTTGAATCTCATTCCCTTATCTCCAATGATCTAATATGCTAGGTGGACCAAGTGGACAAGGTAATGGAAGCCAACCACCTTGAAGAAGAGAGCTTGACACCAATATGCCTAGCTTTTGCCTTTTAAAGCCATAATGATGCTTAATGATGTATATTATTATTGTAAATGATCTATAACCCTTGGAACATATGTAATTATGATATTATATGATGTAGAAATGAAAGAATGTATTATGTGAATGATGGAATGTAAATTGAGTATATATAGACAATGTGGCTTCATGAATGGCATTATGGAATTATGCATATGTGTGGATGAAATGGCCAAAATGAGATGCATGAGGTTTGGGACCATTTGGATAGCTTTCACAAGTTTTAAATATGCTTTTAGACTTGCTTAAAAGGTGTCAAGACCAAAGGAAAGCCATTTGGACATTTTAGTACCCTATATGGAGCCAAAATTTACCATAATAGAACCCTATATCACTTTTTGCCCAAATGAGCTCTTTTTAATCTAAGATTTGGCATGCAATTAGAGATTGTTAAGAGCTTTTTGAGAAGATAAAGACCATAATTTTTGGAGGTATACAGAATATTTGATGAATTTCCAAAGTTGGTAAATTTTCTGATTTTGGTCTGATACACTATTCATTTGGTCCGAAAATGAAATTTGTCACACAGGGCTCAAATGATGTCCAATTACCATGAAATTTTATACAGAGAAACTAGACATTCATAGTGACTTGAGTCAACTAGAAACATCCCATTTGGATGTCTAGAGAGGGAGATATGAATTTTTAAAGATTCTATCAAGTATTAGGGATTCCAACCGACCTCTGTCACCATTTGAATAGATTTCAAGATCTGGGCATGCCTGAGCTAGCCTAGAGTTATTTTTCCCCCTAGCTAACATCCACAACTTTCTAGATTGATATTATTTGCATGGATTGGATTTTTTTGGAATTAATTGGATATTTTCAAAGTTTCCTACAAAAATCTGTGACAGCACCAGTGATAGCTTGACCTCTTGATCTTTTCGGATGTCAAACATCATCTGTGATAGATGTTATTATCTAAACATATTTTTACTATGAATTAAACATCTGTAGCTTTCTAGATTGGCTAAGAATGCATGATTTTGATTTTTCTAGATTTAGTTATGATTTTTCAAAGTTGTGACAGAAATGAGCCAAATTCTGTCCGAAAATGTGTATGCATATTTTGAGCTTTCCTTCCGGTTCCACGAGTTAGAGGCGGCATTTCATGATCCAAATGAGTTGTATTCATGTAATTAAATATGAGAATATATTGTATGAGCTCACACGGTCCACGTGACACTAACTAGAATTTTTAAACATGACGTAATGCAAAGAAAATGTATTATTTTAATCCCCTTTTTCTTGCTCCTCCATGGAATTGATGATGTGAAGCATATGAATATCATGAAATGAGCTATAAATTTTGGTGTTACACTAAGTGTATTCACACCAAGACAAAATTAGGAGAGATGCTAATGATCTAATCTTTTTTCTTGAAAGAACTCTTATTAAGGTTTCTAAGAAAGAGTGTGGCAACTAGAGAGTGCTAGCTCTCGTTACATTCCTTTCCTTTTATATAGAGTGCAAAATCTAATCTTAATAGGAGTCAAACAAATTACTAATTAACCCCTTTGCACTTTAGTCCTTCTTGTTTTTCCTTGTATTATGTATGAACCCCCCTAAATTCATATTGTATTAGTAGTGACAATGTAACTCTTTATAATTATAATTGAACCCTTCAATTAATTTAATTAATAATTAGAACTCCTTCTAATTCATAAATTGCAATTAAATAATTCTTTTCTTCTCACAAATTATGGGTAACATCTAGCAATATATTAGAGCCTTATATAATGTGAATTTGTTTGCAAATCGATGAACTTTTTTTGTTAATGTTTAACGTAAAATCACATCCCTCTATTACATAATACTTCTCCATGAACTTGTTTGGTTATGGCCATAGACTTTGTTTACTATCATTCTTATCAAATGAAGTATTTTTCTCTTTCACTGAAAGTAATAGATCCTTAACTAGTTCACATATCTTCATGAATGTGATATTATATCCAATAACTACTTTTAATTTGACTCATTACTAGAACCAAAACCTAGTAGTATCAAAATATAATGTAATACCATATTATATTCTAACATTAAACCTCTTCTCACAAGTGAGATTATACAACTCATTCAAGAAATCTCAAGAAATATATTAAAATAATAAATTTAATTTCGTTACGTAGCAGATAAATTTTTTATTTCGTGTCTCTGGGATCCCATGAACTCATCAACAACATTCTCTAATTATTTTTCATACATACAAGTCATAACATTCTCAAAAATTGGCACCAACCATGGATCAAGAGTCAAAAACCCTAAAATTTCTTCATTTTCCGTAGCTGTACAGTGGCAGATTTTAGGGGCAACTTTGAAAAATCATAACGAAATGTAAAAAAATTGAAATCACACAAACTATAGTTTTCTAGAAAAGCTTTGGATGTTAACTTCATAGTAAAAATAATTCAAGCATATGAGCATAGCCTTTGGACTACGTTTGATAATAAAATAGTCATAAAGGTCTGGTTGTCCTTAGTACTGATACAGTTTACTGTCATAAAATTCAAAAATATCCAATTAATTCTAAAAAAATACAATCCATGCACATGATACTAATTTGAAAAGCTATAGATGTTAGCTAGAGGGGAAAAACAATTTCAGATCAGTCCAGGCACGTCCAGGCTAAAAAACTAATCAAATGATGACATAGGTGTGACTAGACGCCTAATGCTGGATAGCAACTTCAAAAATTAATATCTCCCTCTATAGACATCCAAATAAGGTGATTCTAATTGGTACAAGTCCCTAGGAAGGTCTAGTTTTTTCCTGTAAAATTTCGTGGCAATTGGACACCATTTGCCCCATAAGTGATGGAGTTTCATTTCGGACTAGAATGAACAGTACACTGAATCAAAACTAGAATTTTTGCCAACTTCAAAAATTCATCAAATATTCTATAGACCTCCAAATAATACACACTTTAGCTTCCCAAAATGATCTTAACAAGCTCTAGATGCTTGCCAAATTTTAGACCAAGAAGAGCTCATTTGCACAAAAAGTGACATAGCTCACCAATTTAGTAAATTTTGCCTCTCATAAGTTATCACTTTAGTCCAAATGGCCTTCCTTTGAGTTTGGCACCTTGGGCAAATTTAAAAGCATAAATATGACTTGTAGAAATTGTCTAAGTGGTTCCAAATACCATGTATCTCATTTTGACTACTTCACACCCAAGAATACATACATTCAAGTGTGCACTCAATTGTTCAATGTCTATATTTCCATTGTCTTGGCACCATACAAGGTTCATACATTATTCATACATAATGTTACATTTGTTCACGGTCTTACATTACAAAAATAACATGTACAATATCACTCTCACATTTATACACAAAGAAAACTACAAAAGTTTAAAGTATAGCCCTTCAAGGCTCTTGGCTTGCTTTCTTTGCTTCTTGTGAGCCACCTAGATAGTTCAAGATGGAAGGAGAAAGGGGAGTGAGATTCCAAGAATCTCAATAGCTCACACACTCATTCACACACACATTCAAGGCATATACACATCAAAGCATATGTATGAAAGGTTTGGCAACCATAAATTATGCAAAGTCACAATTTCCATGCCACTTATTCACATTTAAGCTAAGACCATGCTCTAGGGACTTTTGGATTTGCCTCACTCTTGGCCTAAGGACTTTTGACTTAGCCTAACCCTTCCAATAGACTTTTGGCCTTATCTCACCCATGCCATGAGACTTTTGGCATCTCCTTACCTTCATTAAGGGACTTTTGGCATCACTTCACCCTTATGAGCCATTTCCACAACCATAGTCATTCAAGAAGACACATTGGTACCAATGTCATGTCAACGCATCAAGTAGCATATTCTCAAGTCACAAGAGCATACACAAACACACAAAGACATACATATGCACACAAGAATGCAAAGAGAATGAGGTGGAGAGCTACCTTAGATTTATGCAAGCTTTTCTTGATCCTTTCCTTCCCTCTTTTCGGCCTCACAAGTGCACCTAAGTGGGTGGATGTTCTCTTGGCCTAGCCACCATAAATACTACACAATTACACACTTGAAGCAAGCCAAGACATTAAACTAAAACTTGAATATACACTTAGTCTCATAAGTGGCATAATGGATCCATAATTGGCCCAATGAAGCAACTCTCATATTTCAAGTTCTAGGCTCTATTCTCTTGTTATTTCTAGACTTTTTGGACTCATTTAAGGTCCTTGGAGCCCTCACACATTCACTTGCATAATTGGAAAATCAATTTGCTTCTTAAGACACCATTGTTCATCTTCCAATCCATGGCTCCTAAATTTTTTTCAATGGTTTCTCCCATCTTCTAACATCATATAAAGTTCTAAGCCAAGGCTAGAACAAATCAAAACACTCCTTAGCCCTTTGAACCTAGCTTGGCCGAAACTAGTACCATAGAAGGGCTTCTTGGAGTTTCAAAATTTTCTTTGATGGGAGAGCCACTTGGGAGGGTTTCTAGAGGTCTTAGGAGCTTAAGGAAACATTCAAATAGCCAAAGAATTACTCACACAAAATCAGATTTTACAAAACCCTAAAGAAGCCTACACTTTTCTATCTTGTTTTCTATTGGTTTTCCTTAGAATTTCTTACCATATTCCATCTCCCCACGGCTTAAAACCCTTGTTCCTCTCTTTTTTTTTGGACAGAACTTCCCTCTCCCATATGGTTCTGATTTAGGCCGAAACTCAAAGTAAGAGGAAGCAAAGGGAAGAAACAATTCAAAGCATGAATTACCTAGGATTCCAACTTAGTTTCAAGAGTCTCTCTCCTTGGTTTGCTTCCTTTTAAGAATTTCAAACTCCCCTTTCAATATTCTAGATTAAAACAGAACCAAATAGCTCAAATAAACCATGGAAAGAAAGCTAAGAAAGAGAGGAGCAAAGTTGGAAGAAGGAAGAGCATGAAATTCTCCAAGTTTCCTTACTTTTCTTAACCTTTTCTCCCTCCTTCTTCTCCTTCTCTTGTGTGCCTAAGAGGGCTGAGCATTTTCTATTTTTTGGGCAGAAAGGGTCATTGTGAACACCGTATTTTGTCCAAACAAGCTCCAAAAACTATGATAAAAAAAAAATAGAAAACAAAAAAAGAGGAAAGACAAAAAATAAATAGGTCATTTAGCCCAACAAAAACAAGAAAAAATAATAATAATGCAAATACAAATACAAATCAAAGAGGGAATAATAGAAATAAAAAAAGGAAATAAAAATAAAAAAGGACCAAGAAAAAGAAAAGAAAATAAATGATGAATAAAAAAAAAGTAAAACCCACAAAGATAGAGAGAGAAAAGACTAAAAGCAAGGAAATAATTAAAAAAAAAACAACAACAACAAAAAGAGATAAAAGGCAAAAAAAAATTCATCAAAAAGGGTATCACAAAAAAAAGAGAAAGTAAAAAATATATGTTAAAATAAAAAAATAAAAAAGGAAAGGAGCCCAACATTTTTAAGACTGAATCCAGCAAGAAAATTGTTTCGACCCAATTCTCCTAAATCCCAGTGGCCTTACACAAAAAAAAGAGGATGGAAAAAATAATACCAAAGCCCAATACCAAAATAAGAGGATGAAAAATAAAATTTGATCCAAAAAAAAAATGAATGAAGTAAACAGAAAAGAGTCACAATCCAATTCCTCCAAACCTAAAGGCCCAAGTATTGAAAAGCAAAATAGGCTGAAAAATGAAGTTAGAAAAAAAAAACGAAGGCCCATTATTTCAACTTAGCAACTCTTCAGGCTCTCCAACCCAAGTCTGAAGCCCAAAGCCAGCATCAAACAAATAATAAAAAAAAAAGAAAAGAAAGAAACCCTAGCAACGTGGTCCCCCCCTCTGGCGTTCTCACTCTCGTGTCTGCCAGCATCAAGCATTCCTACCCATTACCCATACAACCCTCAGCAGTTGAAAATAGGCTAGGCAAAAGGGAACAGAGCAACACACACTAGAATGAGTGGAGCAGAGAGGTACAGAGAAAGGAAGGACCACGCAGGGGAAAGGAAAAGGCTTATAAAAATCGAGGGGAATTTAAGAGTCGGGGGGATTTTTTTGGACGGAGGGATTTGATATAATAGAGAGGCTGAGTGAGTGCTGCGAGAGGCGTCTTGGGGGGTTTCTTTCGAAAAGAGAGGAACAAAATCAATAGGATTTTTCGGAGGTTTCGTTTCGAAGGAGAAAACGAGAGAAGCAAAGTGTAAAAGAGATTCGAAAGGGGAGAGACTCCTGGGAAGGGGCTAGGATATTTTCAAAACAAAAGGGAGAACCAGGAATAGAAAGATTGAAAGGGAGACTGGCTGAGTGATTTTCTGGTGTTTGGTTCTGTGGAACGAAATCTGAGAAAGGACCCCCCGATTGCTAGCTTCTGGGAAAGGGAAGAGCAACTTGTAGCAATTCTAAAATAGCTGAAGGCTCCTGTAAATAGTCTGAAGAAGCAAGCTTCGAAGGGTATGATTGTTTATCTGTTTACTTTTTTTATTCTCCCTTCTCTATTAAGAATTACAATTCGTGAATCTGCTTCAATGGTTTGATTGCTGGGATTTAATTGTTGTTTCCATAATGATAGTACTTTGAGTTTGTTCTTAAGGAGGGTAGACCTTGTCTGTTCGAAGAAATTCATTATTGGGTCAATCTGTAAGTTTGCTTTGATGGGTGGTTGTGTCTAGAACTCTCCGCCTAGGTGTGTTAATTCTGATTGGGTGCTTCTGATTGCATGTATTTCGTGATCCTCTTCATTCAGGCATGGTATGTGTTTGATAGAATGCCTAAATGAGGTTTGGTTGACTATTTGAATGATAGGATTCTTAGTACGAGATGTGAAAAGGTTCACTTAGTGCTATTAACCTTGGTTGTCTGCCTGTAATAGTGAATCGTTTGTGCTGCTTGTCTAGGACCTTGTTAGTTTAATCAAATTATGAAATAATGGAATTTTAAAAGTAAATATCATATATGGTAGCTAAATGATTCTATAACTGTTCTTCTACCATTTCCTTGCTACAATATTTTACTGTTCGCTGGGCTGTGGTGTTTGTGTTGCATATGCTGGGGAAAATATCTGAGGAACCATGGTTTGCAACTAGGAGAGTTAAGCATATGACTTAGTCTGCAGCAGAGGCATAGGTGTAGAGGTAGAGAGGTGAATAGAAAATCACGACAAGCAAAAACCCATGGGCAGCTACTGAATGTAACAGAATTTCTGTCATATAATCCCTCTAGTTTCATGTAAATGTATTTGAATAAAATATAGTACAAACATACACCAAACACACACAAACCTAAATATTTGATAGTCTTTATTTTGATTTAGTTTTTTTTTTGTTATTTTTTTGTACTTTATTTTTTCTTTGTTTTGTTATTTACTTTTCCTTACTTTTGACCTTAGTGCAACCGTGTGGGATTTTATATCCCCTCAAGCACATAAGAACCAAAAGGCCATGTATGGCAACAAAGCCACCTTGGTGCCTTTTGGGTTGTGAATTTATATTTTTATATTTTGGGTTTCAATGGCCTTATTCAAAAGCTTTTTTAAAGAAAAAAAAATCCAAAAAAAAAGTAGAAGAGGATTCATTATTCCCTTTAAAAAAAATTACTATTATTATTCGGAGTCTTAAGGATTTGTTCTTTCTTGAAAAGGTCTCTTAGAAAATTGAAAAAATGGCATTGCAAAAATCTAAAAGTAAATTTTTTTTTAAAGTTAGTCCTTTTCTTTTAAATAAAATGAAAAAATAAGAAAAGCAAAAGAGGCTAAAAATAATATATATATATATATATATATATATATATATATATATATATAAAAACATTCGAACAAGCAAAAGGTCAAAAAAAAAAAAGGAAAAAACATGAAAGGAGAAATTCCTACGTCTAAACACAAATGGCAAAATTTGATCTTTTTTTAAACAAATTAAGAAGATTAAAAGTAAAAAGATCATTTAAATAATAATAATGATGATAATAAATCAACAAAAAAATTTGATCAAAAGAAAACAAAAGGCCAAAAATGAAGAAGTAAAATACAAATAATAATTAAAAAAAGAAAAAAAATACACACACAATTTCCAAAAAAAAAAAAAGAATAACTGGAACAAGGGGGAAAGTGAATAAAAAAGAAAATAAAATATAAAAACAAAAACAAAAATTAAAAGATAAATCAAAAACAAACAAAAATAAATAAATAAACAAAAATAATAATAACAACAAAATGCAGAAAAAAAACAAAATAGAACACAAAATAAAAATTTACCAAAAAGATAAAATATAGAAAACAAAAATGATGACAACAAAAACAAATAAAACATAAAAATAAAAACAAAATACAACAACAACAAAAAAAAAAAAAAAGAAAGAAAAAAAAATAAGAATAAAATATAAAACAAAAAAGAATAATAATAAAAGAAAAAAATAAAATAAACGAAAAGGGGTAATAAAAAAAAAAAAATTGAAATGAAAATGAATAAAAAAAATGATGATAAGAAAAAGAGAGAACAAGCTGAAAAGGCAAGAAAAATAAAATAAAATTTTCCTTTAGCAAAATAAGACACATCAACCAATTTCAAAACTTGTTTTATTTGTTAAAGGAAAAAGTAATTTATTTTCTTTATCTTTTCACGAGAGAAAAGAAGAAAAAAAAAAAAGAAAAAATAACACCTAAACAAAAAAATTAAATAAAATTCTCTTAAAAAATAAAGAACATACAAAAAAAAAACACCAACTAACAAATGTAATTTCCCTTCGAACTGCGTGGAGTTTGATCCCTTTTAGAGGGTACGTAGGCCCTAGGCTTTTATTCTAGGTCAAGTCCGCTTTTGTAAATAAAATATTTTCTTTCAACTTTTATTTTCTTAATTTCTTTTTTTTATTTCTTTAATTTTATTTCCTTTTTACACTTAATTTTTATTTCCTTTAATTTCTTTATTTCTTATTTTACATATGATTTATTAGGAAAAATTGAAATAGAATCGAGGTCATATTAATTTTGTACAACTAATTTAAGGTAACCATTCTTAAGAATGGGTGTAGTGGGGTGTCTAATACCTTCCTCACTCACAATCGACTCCCAAATCTGAATCTAGTTCGTAGACCATTTTTCAAATAAAAAGGTTTTTCTAAAGTTTTGCCTTCTAAAAAATAAAATTTTGGTGGCTACTCTTGAACCCTACACTTATTTAAATTTGGTTTTGGTTTTCATTTTCTTTGAAAATTGAATCTAAATTTCTTTCCAAAAAAAAGAAAAAAAGATTTTCTTTTCTTAGTGCCACGCAGTCGCATTTTCGGGTGTGACAGTTTGGCGACTCCACTGGGGATCATTTGAGAGTCAAGCCCAATTTTGGTTAGTTGTGCAAAATGTTATGACCTTCCTTTTATTTTGGTTCTCCCTTTTATTTGTTGTTTGCCTCACATGTTTAGATTCATATGCTTGCTTCATTTGTTTTATTTCATTAATTGTATATATAACATGCGTTAGGATTGATAACATGTGGAATAAAACCTTAGGGTAAATGACCATATTTGTATATTTTACTTCTTTTACTTGTATCCATGAATATACTTCTCTGCCTTTTGTTTTACCAATCTGCTTAGCAGATGAGGGATGGGTAGTCTATAGGATGAAAGGTAAATGTTATAACACTCCGAAATTAATTAAGGTGTTAATAATGTATTTGGACTAATTAAGAATAATTATCATGAAATAATTGGGCAAGCTTTATGAATGAAAATTTATAGAGAAATAAGTTCGTAATATAGGTTTAAGATTTCATTTAGGTTAAAGCCTAATTGGGGCCCAAGATTTAATTTGAATAAGTCATGGATAAGGATTTATGGAGGCCCAATGATTCTAGATGCAAGCCCAACTTCTTATCATGAGACTTGGGCCAAGAGAGATCACCTAGCAATAGCCCAATTTGATTTAGTGAAATAGAGGCCCAAGACCCAATTTACATGAGCTCTTATAGTTGGCCCAACACACATTATGCAGACCCAAGTTAGATTGACTCTTGGAACTTGGCCTAACTCAATCAAATTTCTATAGCCCAACTCATGAAATAAGGCCCAACAAGCATAAAAATCTAAACCTACAAGGAATTGGGCCATTGGGTCAGCATACTTCACTTAAACTCAAAATGTTCTGCAGCCCACCTCACCAAACAAAGGCCCAACAAGCACACATCTGAACCTAAGTGGATTTTGGGCTTTAGAGTTGACCCAAACCCATCTAAAACCCTAACTCTTCAGCCTCTTCCTCATTTTGCTGAAACTCAATAGAGGAAATTCAGAGGTTTAAGGGAGGCTAAGGTTCTACCAACATGAAAGCTCCATTTTTGACTCCTAGAGGATGATTTAGCCAAGGTGAGTTATATATAACTTGACCCTCTCATCCTCCTCTTCATTTTGGTCCTATTAATTTCTGGGTTTAAGCATTTTCATCTTCTTCTCAAATCTGAAACTTGGTGTTGGGTGATTCCTTGCAAGATTTTCAGAGTTGGAGGTTAGAGGGATGATTAGGTAAGCATTTCCTTTCCATTTTGTGTATTACTTTGTTGGAAAATGCCCCTAAGGATGGATTATCATAATGGGTTTTGTTATTGTGTGAGATTACAAGGAGATAATGGTGGAAAATTGAATTTTCTGGGCTTGATGATTGAAATGCGAATTTTGGTGCTTTCATTGTGGATTTTCGGAGGTGAGGCTATGGGTGTTGTTAAGTGAGTATCTCCTTCCCATTTTGATGTACTTTCTGTTAGTTTGAGACCCCTATAGTTGACCTATGATATGGCCTTTGGTTTCATGTGAAATTACCTAGAAATTGGAGTGAACTATGGCAATTTCGGGTGTGAGAAAGTTGGAATCCAAAATTTAATCCCTTGGTAATTAGGTGAGTAACCTCTAGTCTGTCATTAGTAGTTCAACTCTTTGGATATTTGATTGTGATTAGAAATGATGATAATTATGCTTGTTATAGGCTTGGTGTGCATTTAGATTATTATGGTAGCTAGGGAAAAAGTAATTGGCTTCATTGAGGTAACTGGGGTTATTTTCCTAATTCTATGTATATGCTCATGTTAATCTGCTATTTGTTACACATGCTTGATTTTGAAATGCTAAATGACTGGTTGACTACTTGATTGTTATTGTAATTAGACCTTATGAGTCCATAGTGGAGCTGTGGTGCGGCTGCCACCCGTGCATGTGCTTCGATCGAGCACTGGGTTATGATCAGACCCTGATGCACTAAGCCTTAGTTGTGCTCATTATGGAGTAGGTGCCGTGGACGGACCTCTCCTGGTGTTATTGGCCATTAACATGTTGTGTATGATTGCTGGTATGGGACAGTAGTCATTGGTAGCTCAACTAGTTCATTTGCCAATTGAATTGATGATTCTGGTATTGATGACATGAAATTGCATTGGATTGATTAGCTTGTACATGTATATGGAAACTGCCCTTTTGTTACTGAGATTATATATCTAACCCCGTTGTGGGCTAACATTTTCAGGGACCGGACCTCTTAGTGGCAAGGAGAAAATTAATGGAAGATCATTAAATGGTTTGGTAGCACATAGGTTTGGGAGCTTTGACAAAATGTATTGTAACTAAATTGCTAGTTTTGTATCATTTTTGCATTACATTATGAGTTGCCAAGTATAGGGATTGTATATGTAATTTGATTATCATGGAATTGAACATTATGATTATAATTGGCTAATAATGGATAAGTGATTTGATTTTATATGAACATTAAGTATTGACCCCATGCACCTTGTGACCATAATACATTTGCTGTCATTAATCTATGAACTCACTAGTTCATGGTAGCTAGAGGGTTAAGGATCCACATTTGGATTTTGAATGGGTAATGATAGATATGTTAGGTAAATTAGGTAAACGAAAGACACTAAATCTTCACAAACTAAGTTAAAGTGGCCTATAGTGTTGCTAGAGGGGGAATTGGAGAGCATGAGATGAACTTTTGGGAGTTATAAGAACAGAAGGGAATTGGCCTCGGCCAAATGGTAATAGAGAAGAATTGGCCCCGGCCAAATGTGGCGAACTTGCCAGGGAAGAAAACAGAGAGAAATTGGCTGCGGTGAATAGTGATGTTAGCCGCGGCTAAGTCTGGGAAGCAAGTTTGGGGGTGTTCCAGAGGGTATTTGGCAGCGGCAAAATACGTGAAATTTATGGAGGTGTAAGAACTTGAATCCGAGAGTAATTGGCCGCGGTGAAAGGGTATTTAGCCGCAGCGAAGGTGCTCAATTTCTCATATTCACCTAGAAACCTTAGTTTCTTTTATGGTAATAATAAGAAATGATTTAGAAACACTTGTAAGAGGTTTTTATGAGTTGGAATTGATGGATGGGAGAATCAAAGGCTCATTAATGATTAAATTCACTTGCACATTTGAATAATTATGGTTCCTTAATTAATGACCCTAATAACATTAAGGTTCAAATTTTCCTAATATCTTTCGAATATAATTAGTTGTGATGACTTTCAACATTCTAATTTAAATTTTATGGCTATTAATCACGTACTTAACTTTAATTATGATGATTAGAAGTTAGGGTCGTTACAAATGCTCTCCTCACACACATCACTAAGACACAAATATCTCACACACATTATGGGCTCTATACCTGAGTCTTAATACACCTTAGGTTAGTAGAGGTTTATATTGATTTCCCTGTGAGGCCTTGTGCTTCCTGAGGCTATCATGAAGACCTCACCTAAATTGTGCTTTGTTATATAGGTTTGACTTATGTAGGATACTTTTCCTTTCACAGTTAAGTTTATATAGCGAGATCCTCACCTCGCGGTGGGGGCAATTTAGGGGGCCAAAATTTTAGGAGTCATAGACCTACCTTAAAAAAATGCACTGATAGTTGAGCTGTAGATATCTTCCCAAATAGTTAGAGCCAGACTTTGGTGAACAAGTTATCTTAACCTAGGAGCTACCCATGGTAGGACAAAGGAGGGCATTTTTTTTTATCATTCTTTCATCACATTCATACATTCAATAAAACCTTATAGGGAAAGTGACACATTGTCACTGTCTACTGGAATGGTTAATGATATATCATTTCACATTTTGATATATGTTAACTATGATGAAAGTATGAGTTAATTCAACTAACCTTTTCCTAGTGGGTTTCCAACCCCGAGGAGGCCATAACTACATTTATTATAATCCCTTTGAAAGGGGAACTCATTTGACCTACATTTATTTTCTTCATGCATACAAAAAAAAGAGATAAAATAAAGCAATAAATAATGTACAATTCAATTTTATTTCTTTAAAAGAAAAGAATCTCTTCCTTTAAAATTTTCATCCTCACAAATAATAAATTCCTCATAAAAAAGAGGGGTCTTCAAGATTTTGGAAAATTATGGTACCAACAACTGAGTGTTATGTCTTGGTTAGGGAATGGAATTATTTTAAGGCATCGATCATGTAGAAAGGTATATTTCTCTCAATTTGATTGTCAACTACTTTTTCTCCCATGAAACAATAAAGTTTCTCGAGGAAAGGTATAAAAGTTTTTCTCCTTTGCTTATATCAAGACATTGATCTCTAGGAGGCATAATTGATTATTTAATTATGAATTTGTTATATGCTAGGGGATTATTAAGTTAACTTGTGAAATTCTAAAACCCAATATTTTGTGGGGCAATAAGTTCCTTAATAAAAAGAAAATTATCAAGTTAATAATAACAATCCCTTAACTATTAATTTTTGCTATGCTAATTAATGTGCTTTGAAGCAGTGATTTGTCATTTAAGCTGATTAGCATGATGGAAGCAATAGAACATTTGGACAATACGCAACATCTGAGTTTGAAACCAACCGGGTTAGTCATGACGAGAACAAAAATCAGAGTCAAGGTAGAAGTTGAGTCAAATGAAAGTCTGATTACATTGAGTAAGAAGCTAAAAGGAAAACAGGCTCCAGAATTTCAGAGGGATTATGGAGATATTTTGGATTTTTTGCTAATACCAGTCCAATCAGAAGTACTATCAGCTTTGGCTCAGTATTGGGAGAGTTCTCTGAGATGTTTCACATTTTTCACATTCCAAATTATGCCCACCCTAAAAGAATATGGGAGCTTCTTAAATATACCTATGGGAAAAAACGCATCAGTTTATACCTACCCAAGATATTTACCATTAAAATGGGTGGTGGCGCAGATCTTAGGGGAAGATCCTAGTAGAGTCCAATTGCTCAAAAGGGGGCAAACTACAGGTCTTTCAAGAAAACATGTCAAAAAGCGCCTTGAAGTCTTAGCAGAAAAGGGAGACTGGAATGCTTTTAAGAGGGTATTAGCTTTAGCAATATACGAACTAGTACTATTCCCGTCAATAGTTGGAGTAGTCGACCACTATAAGTATATTTTGGACGATAGAGAACTGACATGTAAACCCTATACCAATAATCATGGCAGAGACGTTCTTGACATTGAGTTTTTGTCAAGAAGAAAGAGGAGGAAAATTGAAATGTTGCCTTCAACTTCTGACTATTTGGGTTTTCAATCACATTTATGGAAGAAGGTACCAATTAGGTCAAAAACACGACATTATCCATCATCCTATTAGAGATTTCCTAAGTCGTGAGGGTTCTATACTATCCACCATAAAGATAGACCGTGATGATTGGGCCCAGTTGCTTAGCCGTTTAGATGAAAATACAATTTAGTGGAAGCTAGCCTGGTGGGAAAGTGAGGAGATCATCTATTGTTGTGGAGGATTCTTAAATGTACCCTCAATGAGCCCATGTGGTTGTATTAATTACAATTCGTCAATCGTTCTCCAACAATTTGCATATAGGCAAGATGTTCCATCTAAAGAAGCACATGACTGATCTGTTTCCATCACAGTGACCTAAAAGCTAAAATACAAAGTCAAGAAATTGGGAGTGCCTGGGGTAGAATGATATGCAAAGGAAAGTTTGAATTGGGTAAACATATTATAGCCACGACCAAGGGGTATCGCGAGTGGTTGAAGGAAAGAACCAAGGGTGCTAATCCCTCTTTTAAGCCCCTTGATCCTTTGCTTGGCAATGATATGCGGGTCATTAATGAACAACTAGCAAGGTAGATGGAGGACAGAAAGGCAAAATTAAAGGATTTAGATGAAAAAAGGCAAGAATGCTTGAAAGGATTGAATCGGGTGAAAAATGAATGTGCGACCTTGCAAGAGGAAACAACCAGGATAAAAAGGCGTAAAGGAAATATGGGAGGTGCTGAAATGAGAAGGTTGAAAGAAGAAAACATGAAGCTGAAGGATGCTGTGGAAAAAGCACAACAACAAATGAAGGAAAATGGAAGAAGGATGCAGAACAACAATGCTAAGTTGATAAAGGCAGTTAGAGAAAGAGATGCATTAGAAAGCCAGATGCAAAGGCTCTAATCAAGGAAAATTCAACAAGAGATTGAAGTGCTAACCAAAGAATTAGAAAGGAGAATGAATGAGCTAGCTAATATCAGAAGTGATAATGCTGTGGTGATGCAAAATTTAATAGATCAACTTAACCAGCAAGTCAAAACTACTGAGACACGGAAAGCTTTACATACTGAACAAACTGCAGAGAAAGAGAGATTTATGAGCTAGTTTAAGAAGTTAATCCTCCTAACTAATAAGGTCGTCCCTAATTTTATAAATACACTCAAGAATGTTGAAGGCCTAGCCAATCCACTAAACACGCCGGTGGAGATAACAAGTTTCTTCATGTTATGCAATGATATTGTAATAGATTTGAAAAATCTTAATAGTTATTAACTTTCAAGTAAAGATGTACTCCGTTACCAAAGTCTCATCGTGAAATTCCAGAAATTTCTTGAATGAATCAAAGAATTAGTTTCTGTTACTCGATTAATGTCTAAAAGAAATGATGAATAACTCAGATGAATGCAAAGGCATTGATCGTGTAGGGGTTTAATTTCCCTCTTGTATTAAGTGTCAACTTTGATTCTCTATGTGGGTTAATAAAAACCCCTTAAGAAATCAAAGGGCCCAATGTTCCGTTACCAAGACCTCTAACTCAAATCACTATTTTAGTTTAATTAAAGTATTTCTAATATGATTAAATTGATCTTATTTTCAGAAAAAAAAATCATAAAATAGAAAGGGAGAGACAATATTGCACCTCTAAAATGCAATCCATCTAACCAGACCCATCCTCCTACTAGAGTCTACAACACTCATTTAAAAAGCAGGCTTATGGAGGGACACCAGATAGAAGGAAGCCAAAGAGCTGAGGAAGATACAGCCGCTTTAAATAGTCATATCACAATTATGGAGAACCAAGTGGCTCAGATGAGTGAAATGATGATGTTATTGGAGACCTTCAAAGGAAAGGGAGTCGATAATTCACCTAGCGCATCCAGTCTACTTGTCACTGCACAAATAGGAACCAGCTCACCCAGTGTGATTATAATAGAGGCACATTCTAGTCAAGTGGCTAACCATATGCTACAACAAAAGAATGCGCAAGATTCCCCTATGAAGGTGGCTGACAAGCAAGGTTCCCATGATGAAGCAAAGGATATGCAAGACTTCCCCGGATATGATGCTACGTATACATTCCAGATTCCAACTACGGATGGTAAAGGGAAGAATAATGATGCTAAGGAGGATTGGGAAAGAGAATTAGGGGAGGTCAAGGACTAACTGCGTAATCTACAAGGACCAACTACATGGGGATCATTGGATATAGAAAAGTTATGCTTAACTCCCGAGAAGTCAATTCCAAAGAAATTCAAAGTTTTAGATTTCGATAAGTACGATGGTTCTGGTAATCCAATTTACCATCTCAAGTCGTATTGCACAAAGATGACTGTTTGGTCAAGGGATGAAAAGTTTCTGGTAAATTTCTTTTCGAAGAGTCTGACCGGGTCTGCCCTATTGTGGTTTATACAATTAGACCATTTTAAGATTCGCAAGTGGAGAGATCTTACAAATGCTTTCATGAAACAATATAAATTCAATCTCGACACTGCCCCAACTAGGGAATAGCTGAAGAGAATGAGAAAGAAACCAACTGATATTAGGTACCTTCAATCTCACATGTACAAAAGTAATCTTTGAGGAATCCCAAATAATTCTACCTTGAAAACATTGGTCATAGTGAAGATTACTTTTTAGGTACCATGCCAAGCATCCTATATTATTAGATACAGATCTAGTTTTCTAAATCATAAGCAATCCGCCAAGCATTTTATATCACTTGATGTGAGTCCTAAGTTTTTAGTGACATATCTAGCATGTCTCCTATATGGATCTACAAATCTTTAACCTAAATTTGAATTTGAAGCCACTTGGAAGTCTCATAATCTTTTGTGACCCCTATCATAACCTTGTCCCTAGGAGAACCAAGACTAACTTGTAAAGGACTCTAGTGCACCTTTTTTCATATATGATTATATATTTACTCCTCTATATAGATGGAGAGTTGTCTCTTTCTATATAGGTTCGCCTCTATTGAGATTTCATCCCTTGAGAGCCTTATCTTCATCTTAAAAATGCTTCACTTGTGAGAACTACTTTCACATGCATGCTTATGCTAGATATAATGTAATTAGATACATCAACATCCATGTGCATAATATGTATCAATATTCATATATTTGGGCCACATATATGTAATCATCATATCCCTACTAGTGCTGGCATCACATATGTAATCATTCTCTTAATTAAATCACATTGTAGGTCATGTTCATGGTGCTTATTCAATTGTTCATTCTACTCCATTAAATATCAGCAAGCATAATCACAATATAAATCACAAATATTCTTTCTTTATATGTATTGAATTCAAACCAATATATTCTGGTCAAGATACAAGCATGCATATATGTATCATCATATCTAATATGTATGTACCAAAAAAGAATTTGTCATTCTTACTAGAATATATTCACAAAGTTACTAACAAAATATTTAAGAATAGTAAACTTCTAGGGAACCATAACTCTTATAGTAACTTTTCTATTTTCAATGTCTTTTAAGGTCTTTGTTCATGTCCTTAACTCTTAGGTGCAAATATATCCTTAACTTTTCTATTTTCAATGTCTTTTAAAGTCCTTGTTCATGTCTTTAACTCTTAGGTGCAAATAGGTCCATGTTAGTCCTTTGGGTCACATATAAGTCCATGTCTAGGAAAAGGGTTCAAGCCATATAAAGGCCCCAATTATAGTCATATAGAAATCTTATGAGTCTTTAGTTACATTTATATTTATATGTAGAGAACATACTTAATTCCTTACCTTTCTAATTAGCTTTAAGGTCCTCAAGACTAAATACCCAAATCTATACAAACAATTCACATGGAAAATTATATAAGAATCGTTTCATGTATACTCTTTTGGCATAGGTTTTCATGTGAAAATTACTTATCAAGTTATAAATCATATTGCTTTATTTATGGGTCTTAAATTAATCGTTTTAAACCTATTTAATTTTCCTTTAACCCTACTTGTCCTTAATCTAAATTATCATAAACATTCAAAACATGTAAGAAAAAGTACCTAAAAATGCTTCATCCTAACATTCTAGACAAAATGAACAATGCCATGGCACTACTGTAGGATGCTATGGTGCAAACAAAGTATTTCATGCCCTCTTCTAAGTCTGACATGGATAACCAATTTCCAACCTTTGCCATTTTTTGTAAAAACCTCCAAACTTCACCAAATTTGACATAGAGTATCCTATATGTGTCAAATAAGCACAAGAGAAAGCCCAGATAAAAAAAAAACCTGTTTAGCCTCTCAACTCTCCAATTTTCCAAAATTGCCTAAGAAAGGCTTGAATTGGAGATAGGTGCATTGTCAGGGCTTATTTGAGTAATCAAACAAGCTCCAAAATTCACAAAATTTGGCAAGCTAATTTCCCTATATGTGAAGCATATCATATTAAAATTTTAGCTCATTTGGAGTTTATTTGTCCCCTAACACCGAGATAGAATTTGATGTCAAATTTTGGTTCTTTACTGGCAATGGGTCAAGTTTGTTACTCGAGGGTTTTCTAACCTTCTTTTCTTGCCATTCTTATGTATGAGTAAACTCATTGGGATTTTGAGATAACCATAAACAAAGCATGTAAGCATTTGAATGCAAATCTCAAGCACAAGACTCATAGAGGCATTCATACATTTTTTATGAGTTTAAGTGGTTTAAGTAGCCTACATGAGCTTCTTACCCCTACCAAAAGTCTTTTTAATGCAACTAGGCTCAACAATCATCACAAGACACAAGAAGATGCAAATAGAGTATTTCACCCCATTCATTAGGCAAGCCACGAGTAAGGAGAAGGAAAGAGCATGATAGGCATTCCTACCTTTAGTTTTGCTACCTTGCTTTCACTCCTTATCCTTGTCTTTCTGCTCTTTCTTCCTCTGTTTCTTCTTCTTCTATAGAACCTCACCTTCTTTCTCTGACTTTTACACCTTTTCACTCTCTATTTTTCCACACTTTTGGCCTTTCTCTCTCTCTCTCCCTCTTTCTCTTTCTCTCTTAATTTTAGTAACATGAAGGTAGGTTAAAGTTTGTATGCCACTAATGTGTTAAAGGGGGAGGGTATATATAAAAAGAAAAGGTGATTAGCTCTCTGAGGAAGCTACCCATGTGACTTTCTTTGCAAGTAAGCTATAGTAGTTCTCCATATTGACTAGACTTTAACTCCATTTTTAGGGAGTTGTGTTACAATTTGTGTAACAACTAGTTCTAATTAACATTTAGTTTATAGATTAATTAAGTATATTTGGTTAATTGATTGTAGGAATAATCTTGAAAATTTCCATAAATATGAACTAATTAAAATTTTATTATAAATAAAATGTTAAACTTAAAGGCCATCACAAATTAATTGAGTACCCAAACTATTGAAGGCATAATTAACTCCAAAAACATCTTATCAAGATCTTTAGACACTTACCTAAGATAAAAATACCCACCCAGCATGATTGGTGTTAGGCTCTCAAAAGGCCATGTCGCAATGCCCTTTTTGCTAAGGCATTATCAGGCAAAATTGCTTGCTCAGTGTGAAGAGTCGAAGAGATGCGATGTGTGATGACCCTAAGTTCTAATATCGGTAACTATAGTTAAATACACGATTAATAAATAATGATCAAGGTTTGGGGTCGTTGCAATTAATTACATTAAGAAAATATAGGGAAATTTAAACATTGCTACTATTAGGGTCATCAACTAACAACCATAAATGGGAACATGTATAAAAGGGTTTGTACCATCATTAAGGGTTTGTGATTCATCTATGCATCGATTTCTACACACAAGAACCTCCCACAAGTGTTCCTATATCATTTCCTAGCACTAGCATTAAAGAAATTAGGGTTTCTAGGATAAAGGTGGGAGTTTGGGGACCTCCACCACGACCTGGAACCTTCTCGCCGCGGCTAAGTTAGGTCCTGGAGCTCAAAAACTAAGTTTTTAACCCTGCACCGCGACCCAGACCTTTTGCGCCGCGGCCAAGTTGCTCTCGGGAATCACTGGGTAACTTATTCGAACCGCGGCCAACTTACGTGGCATCGCGACGAGATTTGTTACTGTAACCTCCTTAATTAATTTCCTAGACTTGCGCCGCGGCAGGACTTATTGCGCCGTGGGAAGGTTTCATTCTGCCACCCTCCTGGGCGATTTTTTTCGCTCTGCGCCGCGACGAGATTCCTCAAGCCTCGGCGCCCCTCGCCACTGTCACTCTTCAGGCCGTGGCGAGGCCTTCCTAGCCGTGGCGTGGCCTTCCTAGCCGCGGCGTGACTCCCTCCTGTAGTTATATTCCCTACATTTTGTTCCCTACACTCCATTTCTCTTCTTAGGGACACTCTAAGACCCCTTCCCCTCATTTTATATGGCTCTAATGGTATTTATCTACCTTATTTACCCAGCTATCCGACCATCACTAACTCAACACTCAGGTACAAATTCTCACTCACCCAACTACCACATGTCAGCCTTTTCATTGGTTAATGACGGCAAGGATTCGTATACTATCAACAATTAATATCTCATACACAATTTGCTAGAGGTTTCATGCATCAATAATCCATATCAATTTCCAACAGTATACCATACCATAAATTCATAAAAATTCATACATCAGATACCATAAGTTCATACAACTTAAACCAAGCCATACTGGGACTTAACTTCTTACGAATACATTCCAACTAATCAAAATATAGACTCCTACACTTTGGAACATGAATACAAGATGATGCTATATAATAAGGAATACAAAATTAGCATCTATACTAGCTAAGTCAGCCTAAGTGTAGCCATCTCCCCACATGTTAGAGCTCATGGATTTTCATCCACTTGCTTCCTTTTATCCTTACCCGAAGAACCTTCACCTGAAATATTAATCCCATAAAATGGGGTGAGATATAAATCTCAGTAACCAAGACAATTCCATCATATAATCCAGTTTAATAAGCATATATGCATGAATCAATATCAACATCAGAATCATATCAATCATATCAATAAATGAAGCGATTAGGCTATCATGATTACTATCCCATACTAGCAATCATATTATCATATGTTAAAGGCCATTAACACCGGGAGAGACCCATCCACGACACCTACTCCCCTTTGAGCACAACCAGGGCTCAATGCATCTGGGATTTGATCATAACCCAGTGCCCGATCGAAGCACATGCACGGGTGGCAGCCGCACCACAGCTCCACCATGGACTCACAAAGTCCAACCATAATACAATAGATAACCAACCAATTCATTCAACATTTCAAATCATTCATATACAGCAAATATGAAATTAAAATAGATACATGCATGGAATTAATGTAAACCCCGGTTACCTCACTTGTAGACAATTTGCAACAGCCACAAATGGTACAAAAATTCCTATAACCATAGCATCAGAAAATTACCACTCTAATTCATTATTAATAGTAGCAATAAGTACCTAATGAATTTAAATGCTAATAACTACCTAAGTAACACTTACCCAGTCACCACAAATTCCAAATTCGGATTAAAGTGTCCTCTACCAGAAATCTCAATATTTTACCCAAAATCCTAAGCAAATTCGTACAAAATTAATACCCATATTATAAATCAGCTATGGGGGTCTCAAATTAGCAAAGAAAACATCAAAATAGAGGGTTTAAACTCACCTAATGTCAGCCCTAACCTCAACCTACGAATTTCACCAAGAAAACCTCAAATAACCACATTTTAGAATTTGGGTAGGGTGAGAATTCTCCAAATGAAAAACTAATCAGACCAAATTAAAGAGAAAGATGAGGGGATTAAGTTGTATAACTATTTCCTTGGCTGAATCTTGCTCTAAGTGTGAGAAAATGCAGAATTCTTGCCCCCAACCCTAGCCTCCTTCTCAACCTCCGAATTTTGCTTCTTGGGTTTCAGCAAATGAGAAAGTGGCTGAAGCATTAAGGTTTTAGGTGGGTTTAAGTTGGGTCAAAGATGGGTCATGGGTTGCTCTAAGGTCCAACTCCAAATGGGCTTCAGACTTTAGCTTGTTGGGCCAGTTTTAAAAGTGTTGGGCTGCAGAATTTCATTGGGCCAGTTCTTATGCATTGGGTTACTGAAGTTTAATGAGGTTTGGGCCAAGTTTGAAGAGTTCAAGGGTTTGGGTCTGCACAAGGGTTATTGGGCCACTTATAAGAGTCTATGCAAGGTGGATCTTGAGCCTCTATCACATTAAATTGGGTTGGGTCTGCACCTAACTCATTGGGCCTCCATTAGCCTTTTATCATGATCTATTAATTTGGGCCTAGATGAAATTTCTATCCCAAATAATTCTCAAACCTATGTTAATAATTTATCTCTCTAAAATCCCCATTCACTTAACTTATCCAATCATTCCATATTAATTATTCTTAATTAATCTAAATCCATGATTAACACCTTAATTCATTTTGGGGTGTTACACGATGTGGCCTATTTGCCTTTGTGAGGACCTTGTCATGGTACCTTAAGGCCATATTGCAGCATTTTCACCTTTGTATGAGTAGCCCCACAATGCCTTAGCACCATGCTACAGCATCACTACTTAAACTTTGATTTTTTGGGCAAGAAACTTGTGTGGCAATGGGGCATCCCAAAGGCAGAGAGCATTAGATAGTAAAAATTTGATGTTGAAGTAAATGCTCATCTATCACAAACTCCTAACTTAAACAAATAGACATAGGATAGCTTTAATAGCTTTAAATATATCTCTTAATGATGTACAAACTTATGGATAAGGATTAAACACCCCCACACTAGTCCAAGTGACAAATTTGTAAGGAAAGTTAGAAAAATAAGGCCATGACAGCAAAAGCAATATTAGGCCAACAACCCATATACCCAAATTTGTCAATACTCAACTATTTGACTCTAAACCAAGCCTAAAAAGCTTTAATTACTAAAAGAAAGTTGTTTCACCCCTTTAAGCCACCAAACATTCAAACCTTTAAAATATGATATAGGACTTCCTAAGGGTCCATTAACACACATACCAAGGCTAACTAAACCATTAGCAACCAATCAAGCATTAATCAATATCCAACATTACCATACAAATTAAAAGAATCATAAGTACTCAAGGTCCATAATCACTTATGAGCTACTCCAAAATATACCATAATTATATGTGAAATCCAAATACAAAAGAGCTAATCATCATCTAAAGTCCTAATTATCATTCTCACATGTACAATTTCCTAAAAGATGAAATCCTACACTTGGCAATATCATATCACAAATTGTTAGTTAGTTACAAATTTGCCAAAAATATATAACTAAAATATAGGCTATCCCAAAAGCGAACATAAACTAGTCTAATCAAGTCCCCAATTGCTTGTCTTTGCTAGAGCCTGAATTTTCACTTGTAAAATATTAGCCCACAATTAGGATAAGATATAAAATCTCAATAACCAAGGTAATTTCTATCCACATTTATATAAGCAAGCAAGTATAAGCTATACATGGCAAAATCATCAATTCATCATACCATATTCAATAAATCAAAAGTAGCAAATATGACAATAATTCTCTCAATCATTGGTTAATAACTAAATTAGTGGACAAGACACATTTGCAAGGTCTACAACTTCCCACAAGTAGCTAGGATATACCCACAAGATCCACAAGCTAACCATTCTACCGAAAACACTCAAGAGATTCATAGTACTCAACAAAGCATACCTACGAAGTCCATGTTGAAATATACATAAGTAGTCAAACTTAACATGGCATTATATAAAACATCAACAAGCACATATGAGATATAAATATGGTTCCACAATAAATATTAATGGAATTAAACCCGGTTACTTTAAGCAATAATTTCCACATCCAAAATAGCCATTAACAATAACCAAGTGGAAACATGAGCCTATAGCAACCATAAACAACTAACATATATGCTTTAACCTAAAGGACCTTTACTTTAATCTAATTAAAAACCTAATAATCACTTAGTTTTAACTTACTCAAGTTTCCAATTGTTATCGTTTCCTCTTGAATTTTTTCCCATGTGAATTCACTCATTAAAAAAAAAAAGTCATAGAGATGAATATTAAGCAAAATAACATCACAAATGGAAGGGTTTACTTATCTGATGGGAGATTAAGCCTCTTCTTCCATCAATTCACCAAAAACACACCAAAATCCTTAAATCTAAAAACCTATGGTTTCATTAACTATCAACAAATCAAAAGTTGTTTGGTTCAAATGAAAGAGGAGAAGAAGAAAAACATTTTTCTCTTACTAAGCCAAATCTTAGATCTTCTCACCAAATTAGAGCTCTGAAACTTGCAAGTCCTATCTCTCTCTCTCTCTCTCTCTCTCTCTCTTCATAGCATTTTTCTCTACTTCTTGGACTATATAGGAAGTGTGGCTACTGAAATGATGGGAGTTAGGATTTAAAATCAAGCTTTAGTGAGTTGGGTGACATGGACTTGTGTTGATTTTTAATTGGACCTCTTATAAATTTCATTTTTAGGTCGCTTTAGTTGGGTTTAACTAAATCTTAGTGATTAATAGGCTTCAATAAATTTTCTTAAGGCTACATATTTAGTTTCCACTTAATTAAAATAAAATGCTATAAATAAGGATTTATTCTCCTTAAAATTCCTAATTTATTTATTACCAATTAAATCATAAAATAATTATTCCTTCATTAATAATTTATTTATTTATTTCTAAAATTCATAATTTAATTAATTTTCTTCAAAAATATTTAGTTAAATTATTTTTCATTAACAATCCGTATTAACTAATTTTGGAATGTTACAATTTGTTACGACCTCTAATTATAAAAGTTGTTATATTGTCAACGTGAGATTTTAATATAAAGATCTTTTTCTAACTCTACTATTTTTATTTTAGAAAAAAAATAATATTTTGGCCCTAACAAAATTGTATTTTAGTCTCTAGTTAAAATTACACTTTAAGCCATAAACTTTTAGTATTTATATTTTGACTCTTCAATTTTTATCTAAATATTTTTATTTTTCAAACATTTTTCTTATATTTTTAGGCCCTTAAGGGTTTGATGAATTTCCAAAAATTTATTCCCTAAGTATTTGTTTATAATTATTTATTATTTGATAAATAGAAATTAATCCTAAGAAATTTCAAATAAATTCCTAATAATCCATGAAAATTCCTAAAAATTTCTAATATTTTAGATAATGTTCTAAAGTGTCCTGAATTTCATATTCTACTTAAATTCCCAATATTTCACTAGGAATTTATATTAATAATTCCTAATAATCATAAAATTATAACTAATTGATAAATACTTAGGCCTTTATGTGTGTGTGTGTGTGTGTGTTACAAGGCAGGGGATGTATGCCTCGATTCTGCTCTAACTCCCAAATATTTTTATTTAGGTTTTTCTTAAATTTACCCCAGTATCTTATCAATAGTTAACTAACCTAGCTTGAAATTTCCATCTCTTCAAAATATCATTAAAAACTCTATTATATATAACATAAGTTCATAATTTTATGTAATATAATTTTTAATAGTTTAAAATAATTATTATATTAACAATTTCAATCACAAAAAAATTAAAACATATTTATAATTACCATTTATACTAAGAAAGATGACAAAATTATATTATTTTAATTTTAAAGGTTTATAAACAAGGCCTAAATGATTTCGTTTCAATAACAAGATTAAAATCACTATTTCTTTTCTTTTTTTTAATTCTGACTGGTCAATTTAGTATGGCTTTTTTAAACAAAGAAGTTGAAAAAAAAAAGGTGGGTTAGATATTAGTACAAGAAACTAATATATATATATATATATAACCTATGCAAGTATAATTGATTAGTTTGGTTTTGATAGAATGTTTAACATAAATATATAACGAATAAATCAATTTGTTGACATCAAAAAAATAATGGGCTAGATCAATTTGTGATCATATAATTTGAGCTAAACTATTGGAGAATGTTTTGTTGATTAAGTTACGCTTTGGATGTCAAAATAGGCCATGATAATTGAAGGTAAAAAATGTTGTTTCTTGAAATATTTTAAAAAAATAGCTCAATAACATGCAATTGAAAAAAAGAATTTTGATTGATTCCAAGCATTTTTCGACCATTTAATTACTTTCCTGCAATGTAGGATAAAACCCACTAAATACTTTCAAGGTAGTAAAATCTAGCAAGAGAGATTCATGAGTTGAACATGTCAAGGAAAGTGATTCCTACAAGTGTGGGATCGCAATTTATGTGTAACTAAATTAGAATACAAAGGTTGATTCTTACATAGCCCACAATACTAATTATGATTTAAAGTTGTATGTATGATGAAGCATGAAATGATGATGCATGAATATATCTTGAATATTAATGTATTAACTATTGAGATATTTTATTTCACTCCCTTTTATATAACCAAACATTTCCAAGTAAGAATGCTAAAGTTGACAAAGTCAAGCAAGTGGCTAATTGAATATGAAAGCCATGCTATTTTGATACTTGGAATTATATACGACTAGTCATGATGTTTGGATGTAGTATGATGTTACAAAGTTAGTTTATCAAACTAAAAGTTATTTTGTCATGCAATGGCAAAGAACTAAGGTATACCTTTAGTTGTATACAATCTAGGTACTAAGTGTTATTTTTGTACTTTGAAAATTTTTGTCACTTGATAACTATTTATTACTATATCCCCAAAACAGGGTCAAAATTAGATATTTGTAATTAGTGTTGGACATTGCCTTGGAATTCCTAGATTTAGTTAACTAGAACCAAATTTAGTTGATTAGACCTTAAGATCTAATAAAGTGAAAAATAAGATTTAGTTTACTAGAGAACCTAAAAATTAGGAATAAGTTAAATAGAACCAATATTAGTTAGCTAGAATTTATAAGTTAAGAAAAAATGATAATTAGTAGTTGACTAAAATCAATAATCAATTAATCTAAATTAAGAATAATAATTATAGAATTATTTATCAAGATTTAGTTAACTTGAACTAAACACAATTAATATAAACAAATATAGTGTAAATAATAATAATATTATAATAATAATGTTAAAATAGAGTTATAGTCCTTCAATTTTATTTATTGTTTCAAGTTGGTTCATTAAATTTAAAGTACTTCAAAATGATCTCCTAAGTCTCATTCTTTTTAGCGCTATTGTTGTACCTTACTTTTATTCTCCCAACTGAACTTGTAATCTTTTCAAAATCTCTTTGGCTGTGTTATGGCACGAGAGATGAATTGAACTGAGAATGCCATCAACAGCTTTGGCTTTGAAGCATCTGCAAGTTTGGCATGGACCCTGTGAGTTTGTTGGAAAACCGAAATGGCGGAGAGAATAGAGAGCAAACTTCAGATGACATTTTCGTTTTTCTTTTTTCTTGGTGATGTATAATGGGTTAACCAGAAATGAAATTAGAGAAATGCTTCTAATGTTTTAAGAAGAAAGAAAGGAGAAAGTTAGAGAGAGCAGCCATTATTGAGAAGCACAGAGAAAAGCGTGCCCTCCAATCTTCTCCTTTGCGTTTTGATTAGGGAAGAATTGATGCTTATTTAACTTCTTTTTTCAAACGATGATTCCCTGCCGCCTAAAACTTTTATAATACATGTCATTATTCACGTTGCATCCATCTCGTCACAACACTTCACTTTTATAGACTTAACATATATAATAAAATAAGATTTTTATATGTTAATATAAAAATTTTAAAAATTATTTTAAAATACTTTAAATTTAAAAATTATTTTAAAACAATAAATTAAATTAGAAAATTAAATTACTATTTTAATCTAATAATAATATGTAGATTCTAATTACATTCCTTTCATTTAGAATCATTATACATAATTATTTAAGGTTAGCTACTTCTTAAAACATAGTTATTACACATATCATCCAAATGTATAAAATGTAATAAGTTATTAACCATGTTATTATATATATATATATATATATGTTTTAACTGTTAATTTCCTTTGAAAAAATAACTTACCGGCATATTTGTTTTAACAACTTCCGCACATGGTAATATCAATACCGTACGCGGTACCGTTTTTCTCACCAGCTTCTAGAAAGCGAAGTCACAGAAGGACTAAAACGCCCTCACATATTCCCTCTTCGCCCTATCACGTGAATTAGTGGGGGGCATTATGGTCATATCACAGGTACCCTACGACATTTAGCCGGGCGAGAAAACTACACAGCTTTCGTCACATACCTGCCATCAAACCCAAAAACAAGATTTGAGAAATCGACATTTCAAATTTTACAGGTGCATCGTCGTTTCCCTTCAAATCCATATAGCTAACAAAATCGTACATTGAAAAATCCTTCCTCGCAGTCTCAAACGTGAGCTGTTCTGAACCGAAGCGCGACATGGTACTGCCCAATTCTCTCTTTGACGTAGATATCACATACGAAATTATTGCTTTTCAAAATTTGGGTTTAATTCCGTGTTTCATTTGCTAGTTCTCTGATTCTGGATGCGGAACTCTTATTGGTTTGTGCCTTTGCACTTCTTTTGCCAAATGCATTGTTTGTTAAGGGAAAGTACTTACTGGGTTTTATCTCTGACTTGGATATCTTGGGGATTCTGATTGTTATGTTTTTGTTAGTTATTTCTGTGCGTGCTTACTCTTTGGTTTTGATAATTTTGTAGATACGGTTGTGTTATCTTAATTATGAACTTGAATCCTACAGAAATCTTTAAAATGTGTACTGTGAAAGGTGAAAAGTGGTTTACAGGACATTAGCCAAAATATGAGTCCCTGAATTTTCCAACATTCTTTTGCCTTTTCGTTTGAGTGAAAGCAATGTTAAGTGTTTTCAACGAGGATGATACAAAATCCAAAAGTAAAATATAACTGCTCTTCTCTTCTCTTTCAGTAACTAATCCCAGATCTGGACGGAAAATTGATTAACATGCCCCCTAATATATGATCAATACTTTCTGCACCAAAAAATAAAATGAAGAATTCATGTTTTATTTTATGATCAATATATTGAGAAGAGTCTGTATCTGACATCATACTTTATAAGGGTTTTAAAAATATAGGACCTCTCTACTTGATGGCTATAGGTTTTGAGTCAACACTTTAAGTATAAGGATTTCTCTGGTCAAGGATACTTTTTATCCCAACTCAAGTTAAACTCTATTTGGATGAGCACGGAATCAAGTTTCCTGTCTAGTATTAGGAAAGGGGGAGCAGTGAAGCACTAGGTTTCACTATTATTTGGGTTTCTCTTATAGTTCCAAATGAGTTCTTTTAGCTGAAATAAAGCAGGAAATTTGTTGCTGCCTATATTGTTTTATTCAATCATATAAGTTTTCTATTGTTGGCTAAAAAGTGAAGCTCAAAGTAGGTTGCTATTCTCTGGAAGCTGATGTCATATGATGATTGCGTTGCAAAGATGAGCTATGTGATATCTTTTAGGACTCTAATGCAAAGCTGAGAGGATTGAAGAACATGTCCTTTTTGCTTTGCTGAAAAGTATTACTGTATTTTCTATTTTAACATACACAAACAAAGTTTGTGCCATTGGTAGGCTCTAAGCTTCAATTTTTTAGGTAAAACTATAAAGTTAGACCATACATTTAAGATGAATGATATCAACGTTGCCTAGAAGCAACACACTGTATAGGTTGAGTACAGTGTCAAATGAGCAAGAGCCGTTGCTTCAACGTTTGGGTGTAATAAAAAATAAACAAGGGTTTCCACATTTTTATAAACGAATATGGGTAATGAAATTAGTTCACGAGAGTAAGATTCGTTTTGAAACTTGTATTATAGATACACTTACAGGTAAATTAATAGAAATAGTAAATACCATGAATAGGAGGAGGATTAATTTTATGTGCTTACAAGTACTAAATGGGTAGGAGAAAAAGTAAGGGAACAAGTTTTAAATTCTAGTATACTGATAAGACTAAATCTAGAAATGGGAGGTATAATTGTAGATAAGTATTAGAAAAATATTGTGATAGATGTAAAGAAGTTAGAAGATAGAATTATAGCGTTAAAATTTGTAGTGGAAAGAGAAACTTTTAATATTATTAGTGCTTATGTACCACAAATAAGGTTAGAAAAGTATTATAAAATAAAGTTTTGGGAGAATTTAGAACGTCTAATTCAGGAATACCTTTAGGAGAGAAGATTTTCATAGAAAGGGATCTTAATAGTTATGTGGGGAGTACATTTAGAGGTTACGAAGGTTTGTATAAGAGATATAGTTTAGGAGAAATAAATACAGAGGGTAAAATTATTTTAGACTTTTCATTAACGTTCAATTTTACCATAGCCAATACTTGTTTTAGAAAGTGTGAGGAATATCTTATCATATACAAAAGTGGGAGAATATGCTCTCAAATTGATTTCTTTCTAATAAAGAAAGTGGATAGAAAGCATTGCACGGATTGCAAAATCATATCTGGAGAGAGTTTGACTACTTAGTATAGGGTTTTAGTGATGAATATTCGAATTAAGAGGAGAGTAAAGAGAAAAGGCAAAAAATGAGATGCTAAGGATAAAGTGATGGCAATTGAAAGGTGATTAAAAAAAAACTTGCAAAGAAGGATTTTGAAGGAAAGATCGTAGGAGACACAAGAAAGTGCTAATGATACGTGGGACAAGATAGTTAAAGAGATTAGGAATGATACGTGGGACAAGATAGTTAAAGAGATTAGGAAAGTTGCAAAAGAGATACTCGGTGAATCTAGAGATTATGGACTTAGAGATAAAGAATTTTGATGGTGGAATGCAAGCGTACATGACAAGGTTAAAGTTAAAGGAAAGTGTTATAAAGCGTGATCTTTGTGTAGAAGTGAGGAAAATTGGGAAAAATATAAAGTAGCTAAGAAAGACATAAAAAAAGCGGTGAGCGAAGGAAGAGTTAGACATTTGATGGGTTATATCAATCCTTAAGAATTGAAAATGGGAAAAGGAATATTTATAAGCTTGCTAAAAGTAGAGAGAGAAATATAAGAGACATAGACCAAATGAAATACATTAATAATGAAGAAGGGCGAGTCTTTGTCACAAAACAAGATATTAAGGAAAGGTGAAAGTATTATTTTCATAAGTTATTTCACGAAGGATACAAGATCTCATTGCACTCAGATATGCTACACATTACAAAAAAGGATCAAAATTATATTTTTTATCATAAGATTCAAGAGTTAGAGATAAAAGAAGCTTTACAAAAGATGGAGAATGACAAAATAATAAGACCGGATAATATACCTATTGAGGTATGGAAGGATTTAGGAGTGAAAGGTATAAATTAGCTCACAAAGTTGTTTAATAAGATTATGAGATCTACGAGAATATCGAACGAGTGGAGAAGAAGTACTTTAATTCCTATTTATATGAACAAGGGGGACATATAAAATTATGCAAATTATAGAGGAATTAAACTCATGAGTTACATTATGAAGTTATGGAAGAAGGTTATTGAGCGGAAATTAAGGCAAGAGATTCAAATTACAGATAATCAATTTAATTTTATGCCTAAAAAGTTGATCATGGAAGCGATATACTTGCTGCGAAGATTGATAGAGAAATATCGAATGAATAAAAAAGACTTACATGTAGTTTTCATTGATTTAGAAAAGGCTTATAATAGGGTGCCAAGAGATGTTTTGTGAAAGGTTTTGGAGGAAAAAAGAGTTCATATTATTTATATTCGAGCAATTTAGAATATATATGATGGGGTTATAACTAATATGAAAACATAAGGTGGACTTACCGAAGATTTTCTCATAACTATTGGCCTGCACCAATAGTCAATTTTAAGTCTCTATCTTTTTACTTTAGTCTTGAATGTACTTACTGAATATATTAAAAAGCCAGTGCTACAATATATACTATTTGTAGGTGATATAGTTCTAGTCGGAGAGCTAAGAGAGGAAATAAATAAGAAATTAGAGATATGGAGATTAACTTTGGAAGCACATAGACTTTGTTTAAGTAGAAGTAAAACGAAGTATATAAAATGTAAGTTTAACAAGAAGTACACTATTTTTACTGTAGAAATGAAAATTGGAGAACATACAATACAATAAGTCACTCGGTTTAAGTATCTTGGATCCATTATATAATATGACGGGGAAATAGAGAAAAATATTAACTATAAGATTCAAGTTGGATGGATGAAATAGAGGAGTGATTCGGGTGTTATTACAAATAGAAAAGTACCATTCAAGATTAAGCGTAAATTTTATCGCATAGTTATAAGACTAGTAATGTTGTATGAAATTGAGTGTTGGCAATAAAAAGTAAAAAGCTAATAAGAGAATAAGCTCAATATTCATAGATGGGAATGTTGTGTTGGATAAGTAGACATACCAAATCAAATAAAATTAGAAATAAATATATTAGAGAAAAAGTTGGGTCGCACCAATTGTGGAAAATATTGTAGAATCTCGTCTTAGATGATTTGGATATGTGTGGAAAAGACTTATAGAAACCTTAATAAGGTGAGGAGATTAAATGAAGAATAGTCCAATAATTAAAGATAGAGAGAAACCTAGAAAAATTATAAGCGAAATTATTAAGAAAGATTTAGAATTAAATAATTTATTTAAAGACATGATTCACGACAGAACTTTATGGCATCGTTTGATCTAACCTCACCTAATGGGAAAAGACCTATAGTTATTGTTGTTATTTGTTGTTTGATATCACATTAGGGAACATATATGACGTGAAAAAAGCAGTCTAACAGGAAAATTTGTGTGACTAATTGGCAGAGTTAGCATATTACTTATTTTTCCTCTTAATGTTTCTTCTGTAATCTGTGCCTTGTTTTCCTTTTTAGTGATTTAATTGCTGTAGAATGACAAACAGAAATGGCACTTTGCCAATATTTGCCCTTTTTTTCCTTTTTCTTTTCCTCTCATAATTATTTTATCACGCAGTTGAAATATTTTTTCAGGAGCATTAGTTCTTTTCAAATACTGTGACATTTCAAGGCAATAACTGTAAGGAAGCTTGGAGGTCTTTCTAGAAGAAACAGTTGCTAATAGTTATTATTTTGCAATTACTGTGTGGAATGATCATTCAATTGGGATGTGATGGAGGTCAGTGCAGTAAGTTCCCATTCCAAAGGGTTGCCAACCTTGACACACACAACAACTGCAGATGATGGGAAAAAACCCAGTGAAAAGGCATATAGAAGTTCTCATACCAACGGGAAGCCAAATTTGAAGAATACTGCCACTTTTGTTAATCATGGTGAGTTATCACTGTAATTTAAATAATCAAATAAAAGCCTTTTTTTTTTTTTTTGAAAAACCATGTTTAGTTATCTCTTTGTAACTAAGGTACTGTACAAAAATCAATTAACGTAGCTTATTGGTATTTGTATTTATTGATGCTGATTATAAGGATGCTTCAACTGTATACCTGAAGAAATCTGGGAAGAATTTGGTCTAGGGAACGGAAGAATAGAAGAACTAATTGGGTAACTTGATGATTTCTTTTTTTTAAAGGTTACCCCCAATTAGGCATTTGTTTGTATCAGACATCTGCCATATTTTCAATCATTTGTATTATGCTCTACTGATTGATGCCTTTGTTAATAAAGATTATTACAAATTATGACATTGGAAACCTAGATGTCTAAGCAGTCAAAAACCAAAACGGGAAGATGGAGGAAAGAAAATTAACATTGTATTCTATGAAGCACATACACACCTATTTACTAGTGTGTATCAGCGTTGGACATGGACTCTGCCCTGATGCATTGGCAACACATGTAAGAATGTCATGGTAAAGGATAATACATTTTAGGTTTGGACATGTGCCAGTGTTGGCTGGTATTTTATCTCTTTTTTTTTGGGTAAATTAATGAAATAAAGAAGGTCATCCATCATTCTTCATGTTCAAATATAAATAAAACACACAGAAAATATAACGCTTCTGTCATCAAGTAGAGAAGCAAGAAGAAAATGGAAAACCCAATCAGAGATGCTGAGGTGTGGATTTAGAAGACAATATAGTGCTTTCTCCACCTCATATCTTGGTATTTCCTTAGGTATCCAATCTTGGTGAACCCGAGTTGGAAGCTATCTTCTTCATCGAAGAAGGCAATAAAAATGATGATGGTGAAGAGCAAATGAAGCTGGTTCTTGAGAGTAACTTTTCCAAATATTTTGCTTATACATGATATCTTGAATGGTATTGATTAACATCCTTCTTATTTACAGAAGTTATGGGAGAACCAATGGTTGGCTGTTGCTGAAAACAATCTATAAAAACTTCTTAGGAAATTGTTCCCCCAAAAAGAAAAAAAATTGTTGGATTAAGGTGATGCTGGGAGGATTTTGTGAGAAAAAAAAAAAAGAAGAGAAAAGAAAGAGCCAATGAGTTGATAGCTCACATGGCACCATCCTTAGTCTTTAAAATTGAGGTGGTCTTGAATTTCTTGAGTTCACCTCTTATCTATCTATATGTAAAAAGAAGAAAAAAGAGAAAAAAAAGAAAAAGAGAAGGGGGGGGGGGACACAACGCTTAGGGAGACTCTTAATGGGTAGCTTTGTGACAAGTTGGGATCTAGGAAGCCACTTCTGTTTTTCTGTTCTGTTTTCTGGGGTTGTCAAACAGAAAATCTGAATTCTACAGTTATGATATATTATTTTTATGAGCATGCCCTGCCACTGGTATTTGATTTTCACAACCAATTTCTTTGACTTCTTTTTGTATCATACACATTCTTCTTGAAAATTTTGTGACATGAACTTTTCGGCTCTGGGAGACTGTAGTCTCTCTCTCTCTTTCTCTCTGGCCTTCAAAACATGAAATAACAATGGAAAATGCTTTTTGGGCATTTAAATCAATTGAAAAGAAATGTGTGTGGGTTCATGTTGAAATGTCACTACAGTGTACCTACTGGTATTTGCAACCTAGACTTTAAGTTTTATGCTCAGTCAATGTAATGGATTTTGGGATCTATGAATCTGAGTACTCCAGTTATGTAGGTCATTGTGAGTTCATGACCATTTGACTGAGAGAGAATAAGCTTCAAATTGTTAACTCACTAGGAAGTAATTAATGGATTGAAAGAGAGAATAGAGTCATATTGTCATAATTATTCTTTTTCATTTTTCTAATTTCAATTTTTTTAAGTTTTTGTTGTTTAAAGCCTTATGTGGATGAATATATTATGCAGCTGCAATTGCATGGCATGAGGAGAGAAGAAAGTGGGTTGGAGATAAGTCTCAACATCCCCCAAGAATGGCTAAAGATCCAATTATCAGGTATACTCTCCCCCATTGGTGAAACTGAATTTGTGAATCCATGTCTAAAATCTGAGTATATTGTTGTTCTCTTGCTTGGAGGTTTAAACCAGTGTTTCTTTCGATGTTATTTCTTGACCGATAACAACAGCCTTCAGACCAATGACAACAAAACTGTTTAGGCTGTTTATTAGAATAACTCATCTAAGATCAACTTAACCTTAGCCCTTAGTGCTAGGGGATTGCTAAAAGCTATCTCAGGAAAATTAGTAACCTCCTAAACAAGTTCTCTTCTGCTCAGTTTTATCTAGGATTCTGGGTTCTAATATGATGGAGTCCCACATTGGGTAGTCATAAGTAGTTCTTGTGGTATTTAAATGGCATAGTTCTTCCTCCTTACAAACCAGTTTTTAAGGGTGGGTTCCCCATACTTGCTTAGGTCTCTATTAAATGGTATCAAAGTTGGACCAACCTCCACAGAAAGGGCTATCTACGGAGGGTGTGAACTGGAGGCTAGAGTGAGTGTTGTAGAGTGCAGCTGTCGAGGACATCGGCTCTCTAGGGGCAGTGCTATGAAGGAGTCAGGTAGCCACTAGTAGTTCTTGTGGTAGTTAAGTGGCATAATTCTTCCCTCTCACAAGCTGATTTTTAAGGGTGGGTTTCATATAGTTGCTTAGGTCTCCACCAGAATCCTTAGTTATACAATCGCATTTTCTCAATCCGTGGACAAGTCCTATCTTCTGGGTGTTAATCCTCAGTATATATCTTTCTTTCCATGTTCTTAAGCAAGGCATGCTGTAGCAGTGAAAATGTTTATATTGATTAGTTGTGGGTAATTTTTTGTCATCTGTTTTCTTTAAAATACAAGCCCCTCTCCTGGTATTTTTCAACTTATTCTATGCATACTCTAAGTCAGCCTAATACTCATTCAATACCAAGTTTGAAAAATGGCTGATAACTTTAGTATTCCATGTTACTGGTTCTGCCTTTGTCATCGGTGACAATGTGACATTGAGTATGTACATCTGATCCCTTGATTTGCCAACTTATTTGGCCTCTTCTCAGGATCATAGGTGTAAATCTGGATGGAATGGTGATTTGCCGTGTTTACATTCTCATGTGAGAGGATAACATGATAGTATCATGTGAGGAGAAAAATAATATAGACTATATGAAACTTACTTGAGTGGTGGATTTGATTTAAATGGTAGACCTTACACGTTTTCTCACATGACATTGTCATGACATCCCCTCACGAGAGGATTCGGATCCTGATTTACCTCTGTTGTTGGCATTTTTGTTTCTTTTCCTTTAGGGTGTTTGGGATTGAGAAGAAAGGTTGAGAAGGAGGTCTAAATTTATCCTTCCCTTATCCAAGAATAACCTTAGGGAAAGGTGGTTAATTTAGGGATATTGCATAGGATTAAACTTATGTTTGTAACAATTAAATGATAAATTTCAATTACAGCTATTTAAGACAGTGCTCTAAGCAATTTAACATATCCTTATTGCAGTTGGTCGACATCATATGAAGAGTTGCTTTCGACTAATGAACCATTTGCAGAGCCAATACCTTTACCGGTAAGATTCTATCTTTTGCATGAACATGTATATGCCCTTATGCATGTCAAATCTTGAAGTAACACTTATAGATGATGCAGGGCAACTTTTATAAGGACAAAACCTGCATACATTTTTGCTGTTAAGTTCTTTATAAAAACATAACATTTTAACATTATTGCATCCTTGACTCCTTTTAAAAAGCAGTCTTATGACATATGGGAGAGAGAGAAATTCTGTAGCCTTGAGAATGAATGAAAATAGAATGATGTCATTGAAGATGGTTTTGTAGCTTTTACCTGCCATTACATTGTCTGGGTAGTTGATAGAAACCTAAAAAGCTCTTTGCTCTGCTCCATGATGTTAATTCGATGGATTGGTGGCTCTTGCAGGAGACGGTAGATTTCTTAGTTGATATTTGGCATGATGACGGGCTCTTTGACTAGATTGTTCGAAGTTTCAATTAATTGGCAACTAAAACAAGGACTCTGTAAAGCCTTTAACCTGCATTTATTTGCCACTTACTGATCACGATGGTTATAAGAGGGGGTGACTCTTGAGGATCATTACGTTAACCTTCTAGTATATTTTTTTTTTTTTGGTGGGGAATATTAGTTTTCATTTATCTGAGAGTAGAATTAATAGATGTTTCGATCATTACACTTCCACAAGCAGTTTCTTAGTTATATGTTATTAGATTCTTCCATTTGTAATTTGTTTTTTTTTTAACTCAGCCTTAAAGAAAAATCTCCTTTACCCATAATTATTTTATTACAAATTTTAAGAATAAATAAAAGATTAAATTATTCTTTTGATTTCTATAGTTTCATTTAATTTTTAACTTGGTTCTTATACTTTAAAAATATGTAAATCGAAGAAATGGATATTTGAAATCGGTTTTTCAACACCCAAGAACAATTCGTATGTTACTAGTGGCCTTCAAAGTTTGGTTTTCCGGCATCCAGTGGGCAAGACGTCACTGGCTATTCCTTTTAAGTTTTCAATCTCAGCATCTTGAGCAAAGGAGAGACCAAGGTAGAGTGAAGTATAAAGGGCCATGAGAAAGATGAGATGCTGATTAATAAGATGCTCAATTGACAAAATAAATGATATATAAGTAATAAAAATGCCACATGTCACGCACTCTGGGAATTAATGGGAGTAAGTAATTAGGATTTCTTTAGAATGTTATAAAAATTTTTGAATTTATTTTGGGAAAAAAACTTTATAGACTGATTTAAATTCTAAATCTATTTTAAGAATCAAAGTAAGGTTTCAACCTTTTATTTTTCATTTTTTTTGTGTATATAGATAACAATATTAAATTATATTTAATAAATTCATTAAGATAAATTAAAATGGCCTTTAAAATAACTGATATAAGTTTTGTTTTGAGATAAGGTAAATATAACTAAAATATTTATACTCTCGATTAGAGGTGTAAACAATATGCATTTTGGTCTATGGAAGAATTCACAATGAAATTCTCCATATAATGGCTCAAAACCACTTCAAGTTTAAAATATGTTATTTCAATTCTGAAATGATGTATTATATTGCTACTTAACTATTTTTTAGTGAATGCTGAAGGTTTATTTTACGTATAGCTTAACAATTTCATAATGTCATAAAATTATTGTTGAAGTTAAACAGGAATTCTTAATTTTTTAAAAAAATTATACAAATTTCAAGTAATTTCGTAGGACTATGAAATTTTAGACTTTTAATATTAAAATTTTTAAATATTATATGTATTTCTTGTAAATAATTAAATAAAAATATCAAATGTAGTTAAATAAATACCTATTTTGTTTATCCGAACAACTTGGTTTGATTCAACTTATCGCTTCCGGACAAAGTTAATCCTACATTGGTTGGATTTCATTATCTAAATTTCGATAATTATAATCCATAACTATTTACAGTAATTACTTACACTTATGCACTTTAATACATATTAGTTTTCATTTTAATTTATTTTTTAATAAAAATTCAGATTGTAAAATTTTTAATATTTTAAATATAATAAAAATTAGTAAGAAGTTAAATAATTTTTTTCACATTTTACATACACTTTAACTCTTTGATCATAATTTATATTTTTAAAAAATATTATTTAATTCTTTGCATTAATTGTTAGATTAAAAATTACTAATAAATTAAATATTAAAAGATTAAAATGGACCAAATTTATTTGGTCAATCTGTTTAACTCAGGAGTTAGGTTTTGATATTATTTAGAAGCTCATTTTAATTCAATCATTCCAAATCAGTTCATTTAACTTGTGAGTTAAACTAATTTATGGGCTGATTTTTTTTATTTCTAGGTTTAAAAAGTAAAAAAAAAAATCAACTGATAAGTTAAATTTTTAAACCTCAAAATTAAAATGACAAAATGATAAAAAGAGGTTCTTGTTTTGGTGAGAGAGACAAATTCGAGCTGATTTGGTTCGTAAAAAATTAAGAATGGAAAGAAAAAAAAAATACGATTTTGTAGATAGAAATGCCTATATTATCTTTATTTTTAATAATAAAATAATTATTATTAAAAAATATTAAATAATAATTATAAGAATAAAATTAAATTTTTTTTAAAACTTTCTTTTTCTTTCCCTTTTTTCACTCCCTCTGAATTGAATGGGACATTAGAAATAATGTAATTCACTTTCTATGGACATAAGGGCTACTACTGTTCAAGGAACAAAAGCTTTTATGTAAAATTCTCTTTTTCAACATATATGAGAAACCAAAAAAAAGGAATATCAAAAGAAAGAAGGAATTGTCACGAAAATAATAAAAAAAAATAAAAAATTTCACAAAAGTAACAAGTGCAAAAATAATTGTAGGAGAGGTAATAAAACGTGAAATTCAAATGGAATGCATCTGAATTCCAATGCGTTGACCAAGGCAAAAGTTACCCTGTTGAAGGAGGCTAAAGAGCCTCTGAATTTAGAACCCAAGGTTTCGAATTCAGATGCTGCAGGCTAGGTTGCAGCATGCAACCTAGCTTGCAGCCTTTGATGGATGTGACACACAGTAAAAAAGGGGGCTCAGGTCACATTGCACAAGCAAGAAGGAGAAGGGAAATTAACTATTTTATGGGACACGTGGTAGCAAATAATTGGTGGAAAAAAAATTTGGTATGTTTTGATTGGCTCAAAAATAATATAATAGGTGATGTTATAGTGAAATCACGAAAATGCCCTTTATCATTTGTCTATAAATTACAACCTCTCTTCACATTTCCTCACCTCCGCCTATTCCTTCTCTAAGTGTTCTTGAGAGCTCTTCCTAATAAAATTCTTTGATTTTACCCTTTCAGTTGAAGTTCTACTACAAAGTAAAAAAGAAGAGTTATAAAATTTATCAGTAAAGTCGCGTTTTATAGCAAAATCTAAGATAAAATATATTTGTAATTTGATTTTTAATATAGCAGTTTTTCTAGTATTAAAAGAAAATATCAATATATTGATAAATTTGTGTTATGATAATAATTTTTATTGTATTATGAAATATATGCATTTTGGTTAGAGTTTTGTGTAATAATGTTTAAATGCATATATATGATTATTTTTTTGTTGTAATTTTTTTTATTATTGTTGTTATTTGAGATTTATATAAATTGAAATATGAAAATGAAAATTAGTTATTTTAGATTTTTTGTGTAATAATATTTTAGATTATTTATTGTTGTTATTTTAGTTAAAGGAAAAAATATGAAATAAAAATGAGTTGAAATTAATTAGAAAAGAAATAAATATAAATATAAATGTTTTATAAACATATTAGTACAAAAAGAAATGAATTTATATATATGTAAAAAGAAATATAATTTATTTTAATAATTACATCAACAAACAAAGAAGGAAAGAATTTAAATAAGTGTAAAATAATTGTGAAACATTTAATATTAATAGTAAAAGAATAAATTTAAATAGTTGGTGAAGAATAGAAATATATGCTTTATTAATAAAAAAATGTTTATATATATATTTTTTATATCAATAGTAATAAAAATAATATTAGAAGAAAAGAATTTAAATAGTTAAAAAATAAGTGTACAAAATTTAATATCAAGAGTGAAAGAAAAAAATTGATATAGTGGGTCAAAAACTATATATGGTATATTAATAATTGTGAAATTTTTATTATATATTTTATACTAATAAGTATAGAAAATAATGTTAGTATAAAAAAATTTAAACAGCATAAAAAGCTATTTTAGTAGTTTAAAAAAGTTTAAAAAGTTTAAATAGTTTAATAATAATAAAAGAAATAAAGTGATACAAAGTTATTTTAATAGTAATGAAAAAAATTTCATATTAAAAAAGGAAAAATATTATGGTAAAATAAAAAAGGTTATATAATTGAAAAGTATGTTACAAGTATAACTATTTGGAGCATGTTTGTAATTAGGGTAATTAAAGGGAATGAAATGGCCAGAAGAAATAAGATTGTTTGTATTTATGCAAACAAAAGAATTTATAAAAGTACACAAGGTGCGACATTTTAATATGCAATATCCAGATACATAATAGTTAGCACTGATATCACCTTGGAAGAGTTAAGACAAACTGTTAGTCAAAAGTTATGCCTTCCTACCAACCAAATTGTATCTAATTTAATATATAAGCTCCCGACGATAATAAATCCAACATGGTACCAGGCGATCATACTAGAAGATGGTGGTGATATGCAGAGGATGTGACAATCATACTTACGTTTTCCATCAAAATTGTATTCAGTTGGGATATATGCAAACATCTCAAGTATTGACCTACGTTTAAGCATTGAATTTCAGTTAGACTCGATAAATGAAGTGCTACTTTCATCTGATCCATTCTATTGATCAACAGCTTATAAAATGGTGCCAATAGAGGGTAGTTCGTACCTGATTTTTTCCTATCTAGTAATTGGGTTTGATGAACCCCTTTCTCTACTAGGCTTAGAAAAAAATATATTAAAAGACTTTGAAAATGAAGATGAGTACGACACAAAACTTGACCCTAATTATAACAATGATGATAAAGTTGCTGATGGTAAGATCGATGATGATGATGATGATGACGATGACGATGCATATGACAGTGGGGTGATGATGATGAAATCGTTAATGTTGAACTAGTGTCACAATATGTTAACCTTGTTGCTGCATTCTTTCAACAAGTTAATTTGGCCATAGCATGAGGTGATGAATTTGAAGAGGTAGGAAATCAAACACAATTGAATAATTAAGAGTTATTTGTTGGATTAAGATATTCAAATAAAAAAGTGTTCAACTTGCAATGAAACTCTATTATGTGAGGGCGTATCATAATTTTAAAAAATACTTGACAAATAAAAAGCATGAAGAATGTCGATGTATGAATAATGGTAAGAACTATAGATGGTAGGTTAAAGCATGTAAGAAAGGAAAGGGGAATGGATTATTCTGATTGATTACAAGATATGGGGGTCCGCTTATATGTTTATTTTCAATCTTATCACAAGATCATTTAAAATTAGATTATGATATTATCTCATCATGTATCGGGGCAATGGTGACAAAGACCCCCGATATTCTTATCAGCCAGATAATCGAGGGAATGAAGTGTTTATTTGGTTATACTATCTCTTATAGAAAGGCATGGAGAGTAAAATATAAAGCTACCGCCATTGCTTTTAGTAATTGAGAGAGCTCTTACGCCACATTACCTAGGTGGAAGGTTGTAGTACAATAATCCATGCTCGACTTGTATCTCGAGTTTGTGATGAATCAAGTTTCAGAGAATACCTCTACTAATGAGCTAGTTGCAGTATTTAAGTGTGTATTTTGGGTGTTCAAGCCTTGTATAGGTGTATTTAAACATCTTAAACTAATAATTCAAGTCGATGGCACATTCCTCTATGGTAACTATAAAGGGATATTATTAATGGCAATTGCACAGGATGGTGATCATCATATTGTTCCCCTCGTCTTTGCTATCATGGAAAGGGAGACGCAATCAACATGAACATGGTTCTTGTATAACTTGTGTAGGTGAGTGGTTCTTAGACAACGTAGTATTTTTTTGATATCAAACAGACATCTATCAATTTTATCTGCTGTCACTAATCTGCAAACTGGTTGGCAGCTACCCTATGGATCATGTTTTTTGTCTTCTTCATATGACAAGTAACCTCTGTAATGTCTAATTTTCGTTAAATGACGGAAACGAATGTATTTTCAAAGCAAGTCCCCCGAAATGAATTAGTTAAGGTCTCAAAAAATTTGAGTAGCATTCTAACCTCCAAAAAATGAGAATTCTAGCCTTAGACGGAAGGAAAAACGGACCTAAAATGAAGAAATAAATTTTAACAGAAACCTTATGAAACGTAATGGCATTTTCGTAATTTCAGCAATTTTTGGAATTCACACAAGAGGGCTTGTTAAATCAAAATTTTGAATTCTCTGAGGTTCTCAGAGACCTTGGAAACCATGGAAAGCCCCGTGATAGTTAAATCTCCTCTGGTGGACGTTTTCCAACGTTGGTGTGCCTGAACTTTGACGGATCCATTCGGAAAGGTTTTAGCTCTGATTTGAGTGATTCCAAAGGCATTTTTCTTAATTGGGAACCTAAATTTTATAATGGAAAAAATGGTTCTAAAAAAGGAGCTAAAATGAAGGAGAAACGAAAATGCAAAATACGAAGGGCAAAATTAGAATTTTTGAAAAAGTCACTTTTCCCTACCTATATATAGGTGGCGCCTCACACTTGCCTTCATTTCACTTCAAATTTTCCAGTCCCAAATCAAAAGCAAAACCCTAAGGAAGAGGCGCCCAAGAGAGGAAGAAGAAGGAGGAAGAAATCCAAGTGTAAGGTATGTTTTCATGGTGATTTTCTTTGCTTTTCTTCATCCACACCTCCTCTCCTCCTTTCTCCTTTGTTTCCTTGGATTAAAATGAAGTTTACAAATCTATTTCAAGGGAGAAATTCAAGGGAAAGTTTGGATTTGAAGAGAGGAGCTTGAAAAAATCAAGATTCAAACCAAACTAAGCAAGGAAACAAGGTAAAAAGGCATCCTATGGTTGATATTTTCCATTACCCTTCTTCTCCATTTCGACCTACACTACCCTAGGAAGATCTGATTTTCAAGCCCAACCAAGCATGATTCTTAGGTATTTGATGGAGAGGAATAAGAATATGCAAAGAAAACAACAAAATAACTATTAGATTTCAAGATGCAAAACTTAGGGTTTCTAGTACACTTTTCAAATTCTAAATTTATGTGATGCTTCCTAGGTTTAATTTAGAGTATAAATGAGTTCTTGAGACACCAAAGATGCTCCCCACAAGCTTCTTCCTCCAAGAAAATAAAGAAAACTCCATATGGTCCAAATGGTGTCTATGTCTCGGCCAAGAGGGGATTTTGTAGGTGGGGGGAATTTACATTTTTCTAAGGTCATTTTTGAGTCATATTTGATGAATGAAAATAAAAGGAGGCCTTAGAAAAAATTTAGAACTCATGAAAAGTGATTTGGTGTCTTAGGTTCCATATTATGACCTAAAAAAGTAACATGGTGCTAGGCCTTTTGTTTTGATAATGTGATGACTCCAAGAGGCTTAAAAGGAGTCAAGAATCATATTTGAAAGGAAAGAGTGAGGTCTATAAATCATTTGAGGGGTGTTGCTTCATTAGGTACCAATATGGACCATTATGGGGGTTATAGAGTAATCTAGGGTTTAAGCAAATTGTGTAGCCTTAGAATGTGTTTCATAAACCTAATTAGCTCTCATAAATTGTATCTAGCCTAAGAGAAACCATCTCCACCAATTTGTGGGTGTGTGGCCAAAAGAGGAGGCTTGAAAGCTAAGGAAAAAGGCTTAAATATGCTTTTAAACTAGCCCAAAAGGTGCCAACACCAAGGGAAGGCCATTTGGCAAGTTTGGTACCTCATATGGAGCCAAATTTGACCATAATGGAACCTTATGTCACTTTTAGCCAAATGAGTTAGTCTTGATTTGAAATTTGGCATGAAATTATTCTTCATTGAGAGCTTTTTAGAAGCTAAAGATCATAATTTTTGGAGGTCTACAGAATATTTAATAATTTTTTAAAGTTGACAAAATTTATGGTTTTGGTCTGCTGCACTATTCATTTGGTCTGAAATTGTTTTCTATCACCTGAGGCTCAAATGATGTTCAATTTCCATAACATTTTATACAGAGAAACTAAACAATCACAGTGACTTGTGTCAACTGGAAGCACTTCATTTGGAGGTCTAGAGAGGGAGATATAAATTTTTAAAGTTTCTGTCCAGTATCAGTAAATTTGCCCGACCAGAAGTACTATTCTATTGAATTTCGAAGTCTGGGCTTGATGAACTGATCTGGAGATATTTTTTCCCTCTAGTTAACAGCTACAAATTTCCATATTGGTATCATTTGCATGGATTGGATTTTTTTGGAATTAATTGGACATTTTCAAATTTTTCTGCAGAATTCTATGATAGTTCCAGATTTCAGTCAGACCTTTGGACAATTTTGGATGTTAAACGTCCTCTTTGTCGAATGTTATGGTTTAGAAATATTTTTCATGTGAATTAGACATCCTAAGTTTTCTAGAATGACTAAGATTGCATGATTTCAATTTTTTTAGATTTAGTTATGATTTTTCAAAATTTGCTTAGAAAAGAGGCCAATTCTGGCCAAAAATGAATTTCCATTTCTCATGCCCCATTTTGGTTCCATGGGTTATAGGCATGTTTTTGGGATGTAAATGAGTTGTAATAATATAATTAAATATGAGGATGCATAGCATGAGCTCACACGGTCTACGTGACACCGAATGAAATTTTTAGATACGACGCAACACAAATATTCATTATTTTCCTTGTCTTTTTATGAGAAACTTACATTCTTCATGGTATTAAGGCATGAGATGAACTAGAATATATGGTGTTACATTTAAGCAGACTTTAGGAATGTCCGTGAACCAGTATGTAGCAAAATTTGTTAAGCTCTCCAGGTATTCCTCCTATCTACTGAGACATGATGATGAGAGATAGAGGGTAGACAAGGTAGAGAAAGGCTTGCTCCCTAAGATCAAAGATAGGGTAGTGCCATAGAGAATCAGGCGCTTCAATACCCTAGTTGAAGTGTGCAAAGTAACAAAGACAAACCTCAGGAAGATGCAGCCTACCTCCAGCGCCAGACCACCCCTTCCCCTCCCTGAACCCAAGAGACCTAGAGAGGGTTCCCAGCCTGCAGTTACTAGCCAGAGAGGTGGCAAGAATCAATGGAACTGAAAGGGCAAGAGGCAGAGGACTCAGTCTAGCAAAGGCAGTGCTTCATCCATTATATGTCCCAAGTGTGGCAAGAACCACAGTACGAGACTGTGTTATGCGGGGCAGAATGTATGCTTTAGATGTGGCAAGCCGGAGCACATGGCCAGAGATTGCACTCAGACTCTTCCACAGGCCCCTTTATAGATCGCACAGCCCAAGGAGAGGGCTCTTCCTCCCAGACCATAAACTCAGGGTAGAGTCTTTGCCCTTTCACAGCAGGAGGCTAGCCGGTGCCTGAGTCTAATTCAAGGTACTATTAAAATAAATAATTTTTCTGTGACTGCATTATTTGATTCGGGTGCTAGCCACTCTTTTATATCATATGACTATGCTAGAAGGTTGGGTTTGAGTATGTCTATATTGTCATATGAGTTTCATGTATCTACCTCTACAAGAAACTGAGCCATTACCTCCCATACTTGTTTGAATTGTGTGATTCAATTTAATCATTGTCTAACCACCCTTGATTTGATTTGTATGCCCCTTATTGATATTGATGTGATTATTGGCATGAACTAGATATCTACAAATAATGACATACTAGTTGTAGCCATAGGTGCATTACTTTACCTGAGTGTGGGACTGTGCCTAGTACTAGGGCTGAGTTATCTGTTATGACTACCTCCCAGGCTGAGAGATCTCTAGAGTATGGTTGTCAAGGGTATTTGGTTTTCTTTTTAGTTCAGGTTAAGGTAGAAGAGGGTATAGATGAGATTCCTGTAGTGAGGGAGTTCCCAGAGGTATTTCCTAAAGAAATGAGCGGACTACTGCCAGAGAGAAAGGTGGAGTTTCCTCTAGACATTATATCTTGGGCAGGTCCAGTGTCTAAGGCCTCGGATAGGATGGCTCTCACCGAGCTAGCTGAGCTTAAGAAACAGATAAAAGAGCTCTTAGAGAAGGGTTTTATCAGACCCAGTGTCTCGCCGTGGGAATCTCCAGTCCTATTCATAAAGAAGAAAGACGGAAGCCTTAGGCTATATATAGATTACCGAGAACTCAATAAGATAACCACTAAGAATAAGTATCCTCTCCCTAGCATAGATGACCTCCTAGATCAGTTGGTAGGAGCGTCGGTGTTTTCTAAGATAGACCTCAAGTCGGGATACCATCAGCTCAGGATAAAGGCTGAGGATCTTCCCAAGACAGCTTTTAGAACCAGATATAGGCACTATGAATTCCTAGTTATGCCCTTCGGGTTGACGAATGCACCCGCAGTCTTTATGAATTACATGAACAGAGTTTTCAGGCCATATTTAGACAGGTTTGTAGTAGTCTTCATAGATGACATCCTCATCTACTCAAAAAGTAGAGAAGAACATGAGCAGCACCTGAGACTAGCCTTAGAGACCCTGAGAGAGAAATAGTTATATGCTAAACTTAGTAAATGTGAGTTTTGGCTCACTGAGGTTCAATTTCTAGGTCATGTGATCTCCCAGGCAGGGGTCGCAGGAGATCCCCATAAGGTAGAGGCAGTGTTACAGTGGGAGAGACCTAGGACAGTGACGGAGATAAGGAGCTTCCTAGGTTTAACAGAGTATTATAGGAAGTTCATTCAGGGCTTTTCTCAGATAGTGATGCCACTGACCCGGCTTACTAGAAAGAATGTGCCGTTTGTGTGGAATGAGAAATGTAAGAGTAGTTTTCAAGAACTAAAGCACAAGTAGATCACGACCCCAGTTTTAGTACTCCCTGACCCTAAAGAAACTTTTGTAGTATACAGTGATGCTTCTAAGAAAGGGTTAGGATATGTGCTTATGCAGAAAGGCCGAGTAGTAACTTATGCTTCTAGACAGTTGAAACCTCATGAAGAAAACTACCCCACACACGATCTAGAGTTAGCCACAGTGGTGTTTGCTTTGAAAATATGGAGATACTATTTGTATGAGGTAGCAATAGAAATTTATAGTGACCACAAGAGCCTCAAATATTTATTTGAACAGAAAAAGTTGAACATGAGGTAACAAAGATGGTTAGAATTTCTGAAAGATTATAATTTCACACTAAAATACCATCCCGGTAAGGCTAATGTGGTAGCTGATGCCCTGAGTAGAAAATCTATACACATGGCCTGTATGATGATCCAAGAGCATGAATTGATTGAGAGATTCAGAGATATGAGTCTCTCATGTGAGGTGTGTTCAGGGAAGTTATTAATGAGTGAGACCCGAATAGAAAATGACCTGAGAGATCAAATAAGAGAGGTCTAGCAGACAGATGACCATGTAAGTAAGATTAGAGCCCAGATAGCCTAGGGTAGTATCCAGGAGTTCAATCTATCTGAGGATAACATAGTGAGGTACAGGGATAGGTTGTATGTGCCTAGGAACGCAGAAATTAGAGAAAAGATATTAGATGAGGTACATAAGAGTAAGTACACTATTCATCTGAGCAGCAACAAAATGTACTAGGATTTGAAGAAAATGTTCTGGTGGCCCAGCTGGCTTTTGATGTTCTATTTTTACCTATGTGGCCAAAAGAGGAGGCTTGAAAGCTAAGGAAAAAATGTGTGAATATACACAAGGTAGCCCTCTCCACCTTCTCTCATGCATGGATGTGTGTTTAGCTTGTTTTAGAATGTGTATATGTGTAATTTCAAGCTTTGAAAAGTATGCTAACATACCTTTATATGTAATGATTTTTGATGCTATGTTATATTTTCAAATGATTATATAATGTTTGTATGAGTTTGCTTGAGTGTGGAGAGGCCAAGAACTCTTTCCTTTGGTGAGGATGAGCCAAGAACCCTTGATCTTGGTTAAGACAAAGTAAAGAGTCTCCCAAAAGCAAAGTGGGCTCCCAAGAGTATGGTTGAGTCCAAAGTTCTTAAAGAATGGATGAGGCAAGTTCAAAATACATGAGGAGAAGTGTGAGACCAATCCAAATACTCGGTGAGCTCTTGAACGTCTTGTATGATTTGTTCATATGCCAAGTTTGCTTTTAAAATATCCATGACTTCTACTTTCTCCATGCATGCATTTGTAAAGCTTGCTTTGCACATATTATGTATGATTGAATGGGAGATGAGCTATTGGTATTCTTTGAATCTCATCCCCTCCTCTCCAATGATCTAACATGCTAGGTGGACCAAGTGGATATGCCAATGAGAGCTAACAATCATAAAGAGGAAAGATTGACAAGCTTATGCTTTGTTTTGTCCATTTTGGAACCATAATGATAGTCATGTTGTATATGATGTTGTAAATATATTATGAACCTTGAGACATGTACAAATATGCTATTATGTGATATTTATAACTATGGATATGATGTATGAGTTTTGGAATACAATTTGAGCTTGTAATGTCCAAATATGCAATGTGGAAGTATGATGTAAATATGCATAAGCATGGGTTGAAGGGCCAAAATGAGATGCATGAGGTTTGGGACCCTTTGGACAGCTCATACAAGTCTTAAATATGCTTTTAGAATTGCCCAAAAGGTGCCAACACCAAGGGAAGGCAATTTGGCAAGTTTGGTACCTCATATGGAGCCAAATTTGAACATAATGGAACCTTATGTCACTTTTTGGCCAAATGAGTTAGTCTTGATTTGAAATTTGGCATGCAATTAGTTCTCATTGAGAGCTTTCTGGGAAGCTAAAGATCATAATTTTTGGAGATTTACAGAATATTTGATGATTTTTCAAAGTTGGCAAAATTTATCATTTTGGTCTACTACACTATTCATTTGGTCCGAAATTTTTTTCTATTACCTGAGGCTCAAATGATGTCCAATTGTCATAAAATTTTATACGGAGAAACTAAACAATCACAATGACTTGTGCCAACTAGAAGCACCTTATTTGGAGGTCTAAAGAGGGAGATATGTATTTTTGAAATTTCTATCTAGTATTAGTAAATTTGCCGGACCAAAAGTTCTGTTCTATTGAATTCCGAAGTATGGGCTTGATGAACTGATCTGGAGATATTTTTTCTCTCTAGTTAACATCCACAACTTTTCAAATTGGTATCATTTGCATGGATTGTATTTTTTTGAAATTAATTGGACATTTTCAAAGTTTTCTGCAGAATTCTTTGACAGTTCTAGATTTCAGTTAGACCTTTAGACCATTTTGGATATCAAATGTCCTTTATGGTGAATGTTATGGTTTGGGTGTATTTTTTGTGAAGTAGACATCCTAAGTTTTTCAGAATGACTAATATTGCATGATTTTAATTTTTCTAGATTTAGTTATAATTTTTCAAAGTTTGCCCAGAAAAGAGGTCAATTCTAGCCGAAAATGAATTTCCATTTCTCATGCCCCATTTCGGTTTCCATGGGTTGTAGGCATGTTTTTGGGATGTAAATGAGTTGTGATAATGCAATTAAATATGAGAATGTATAGCATGAGCTCACACGATCCACGTGACATCAAATGAAATTTTTAGATACAGTGCAACGCAAAAATATTCATTATTTTCCTTACCTTTTTATGAGAAACTTACATTCTTCATGGTATTAAGGCATTTAAAGGCATGACATGAGGTAGAATATATGGTGTTACAACCTCCACATGCATTATAAGTCATCTAATTTAAAGTAGAAGTTAAAAAATATTGATATGTTTTTCCTCTCTATGTGGTTATACGTGTCATAGATGATTTGTAAATAATAACAAACATATTAATTATGTTACATATGTTACACATATGAGCCTCGGTATGTTGATAAGAAGCTAGCCGAGATAGTAGTCATATATGAGGAAGTAGCTAAATGGATTGCAGATATCCCTAAAGAATAGTGGACTCATGCATATGATATAGAGGGCCGACGATATGACCACATGACAACAAACCTAGCAGAGTGCATGAATGGCGTCTTGAAAGGGGGTCAGGTCCTTGCCTATATCAGGCATAAAGAAAGTAACATATTATCAGGTTAGCTAGTATTTTTTGCAACATGCTCAGTAGATCAATACTTAAATGAATACAGGTCAAGTTTACTCTCATATCCTGACAAAGAAGATAGCAGTTAATGTGCAGTGCTCCCATTCATGTGTCATGTACATGTTCAATAGGGAAGTTACATTGTTCAAGGTTGAAGAGTCGCATGACCAAATGAATCACCAATATAGTCATTGTTGTAGGTTTAACTTGACTGAGTGCATATGTGATTATGGTGAATTTCAAGTAGAGAAGTATCTGTGCCAACATGCTTTTGTGACATGTGTAGTAGCGGTTTTTGAGCCATTTTAGTATATGGATCCTATATTTAGACTGAATACAATGCGTAACACATGGTAATATGTTCCAGCCCATTAAAGGACAGGAATATTGGCCGTAACTAAGTGGTCTGAAGTTAATTCCTGATCCATTAATGCTTCGTGAGAGAGGTCGACCTCATTTGACTCGTTATCAAAATGAAATAGATTTCAAGACCTCATCACAATTGAGTAGATGTAGCCTTTACAGATAGACTGGTCATGATTATTCCTCTTGCTTACATCGCAATATTGTCCCTTAACAGTGTATTAGCAAAAGTTGTAATTATTTATAAATATGTTAGATAACTCATTTTTCATATGTGTATGTTAACAATAGCATTGTATGTATATTTATGCTAGTAACTCAAAAGAAGATAATAGTTCATTATTATTATTTTTTAGATATGTTATTTTTTATTAATCAATTATGTCTACTTTAAATAAATATTTGTTCATTTTGTTATTTTTGCCCATAGCTACCATGGCTAGAGTCAATTAGCTCATTTATCCAGGTTCAGAGGATACTTCACTTCTATATCTACAGGAGTGGCATATATCATTGGCCATTTGGAATGGCAAGCTAGGATAAAATATTTCCTGCTATTTCTTATTTTATTTAATTACTTTGTTATATGATTTATCCCTATTTGCAGGATGATTGGATACTTCGCTCTCGATGATTTTTGCACGATAATGGTTTAGGTGATTTGCCTTTAGTCATTGTTAATTATTTGAGACAGTTTGATTTTTATGGTGTTGCGCGAGTCGGACAGTTTGAGTATGATACATCATTAATGAGCGCACTAGTAGAACGGTGGTGCCTTGACACATACATTTCACACCACTTGAGGAAAGTGCACGATCACCTTTAAAGATGTAGCAGTGCAATTAGGGCTATCGATCGAGGAGGACCCTATTGTGGCAAGATGATAAACACATATTTTATCTATTTTTATCCTCCTAACTTAACCTTTTTAATAATTAAATGTGGCCTAATAAATGCAATTAAATGGAAATTGATTTTAATAGCTAGTTTTGCACTTTAGAAAACAATTGACAAAATAATGAATTTTAATGCATAAATTCTTTTAAATGAGTTTTGTGAATCTTATCCTACTTAATATTGTTTATCATTCTTGCAGAATTTTGATGGGTAAATGCATTTGAATGGAGGTTGGTTTGGAGAAGAGGTAGCATGCATGGAATGGGAAGGAGAAGCATGTGCAGATTTAAGGAAGATGCACACATCAACTCAAGTGGCTGTAACTCGAGGAAATATGAAGCTACGTGAGCTGGCTGAATCAAAACACAAAGGGCTGAAATAAGAAGCCATGGCAACTTGGACTGGGTTTAAAAGAATGAAGCAACGAGAAGTCCAGAATCACGTCCAGCAGATGTAGCAAACTTGAGCTCGAGTTCTATGTGAATGAGAACAAAACAGAAGCAACTCATGAAGAAACAGATATGAAATCCTGCAAATGAAGCTAATCACGTGGAAAAGCTGTTGGAGCAGAGGAGAAGAACACAAAGCAGCTACATGAGCAAGAAGCATGCAGAATCACGTCTGGACAGCATGCAGAACAGAGCAGAAGAATCACATTTGGTCACACACAGGAGCCACGGGTTGAAGGAGCTAGAAACAAAATACAAACCAGCTGAACAGAGAAGAAGCAAAATACAAATCAGTAGCCAACGTGAAGAAGTTGCAGAAACTGGGGAGAAGTAACGTGACAGCAATGAACGATGAAGCTCAGCAGCTACAGAGCCAACGAGAGAAGCCACGAGTTGAAATCTGGGCAGCAGCTTACAACTCGAGCAAAACGTGGAAGAACAACGCAGAACAGAGCATGGAGCAGAAATCGCTGGAGCTGAAAACATATGAAGAAAACGAGCTGAAAAAAAAACGAAGGAAGTGCTGGACAACAGCAGAATAAATGGAAAAGAACACGAAGCAACGAGTTGAAGTCTGTATGAGCTGAACGCGAGAAACTCCAGCTGCAGAAGAAGAAATCACGTGAAGCAGAAGCTACAGTATGCATGTAGAATATATTATATTAACACTGGGACCCACACCTGATATCACATGCAATGCAAGCTTCAGATAATTGAAATGGGAAGGGGGAGCACGTGTTTCTCACAAGGGAATTAAGAGAATGTGTTCCAGCGATTGAGCTGAGCAAGCACGTGAAAAATAAGACATTCACGTGAATGGAGAAAACATGACGTCGGACACTCCGTATTATTCAATTCGTCCATTCCGTCATTATTCACTTCGTCCACATTCGTCCACACATAATTCACGTTGTCATTCAGCCCAGCCCATTCAACATACGTCATTCTCTCCATTCACAAAAACCCTAGCCGTCTTTTATTAATTCACGCCTTCACTCTATAAAGGGGGCATCCATCATTCATTCACAGGAGAGAACCATTCGGCATACAGACGCCTCCATCCATTCATCCATCATTCACCCACGCCTCCATCCACACGACGCCATCTCCATTCCATTCTCCATCTCCATCCATCCACCGAATGAAGATCTAATCTCCATCTTGAGGCTAGCAAGGGATGAAGCTCTTGAGTAGAAGCTTGAATCCATGGATGAACAACAAATTATGGCTAAGATTTTCTTATTTTTCCTACACTTTTTCTTATTCTGTATAATCTCGGTTGAGTTGTATTTGATTTGGAATTTGTGTAATTAATTAGTGGCTGGTTAGACACTGATTAGGAAACCCTTTTTGTTGATTAATTGGTTGGATTTGAATTTGATTTTTCATTATTCTCTCTAATCTCCCATGTATATCTCGAAGGTGTTCGATGAATTGCATGAGTAAGGTTATGTGTTTAAATGTCTATTTGAGAATTCCTTAGTGTTTAGTTGGTTAATTAAACATTTTTGGATGATGAATCAGAAGATAATTAATTAGTTAATCAATCAAATTGGATGTTCATTGATCTTAAAGACAAGAGTTAACGGTTTAATGCGGGATTGAGGTCTCAATTCAACATTAGATTGTTAATCTCTTGAATCTTGAATGGTTATTCAAGATCATTTGCTAATGAACATAATTAGGAACTCTTAGGCCATAATTAATCATAATTAGAATAGGATAAAGATAGTGGATACCAAGAGATGATTCCTAAGCTAGTCACAAGACCATTATCATCACAATTCATCCAATTAGGTAGACATTAGGAAATTTGTTTCAATCCAGTTTAGGATAGTTTAATTCAATTAAAAATCCCCCAAACTAGATAGTTCTAGGATCTTAAAACACTTAGAGAACCTAATTAAACATTGAATTCCAATTCCAAGGGAGATGACCTAGGTTGTGCCACTTGCTATATTTTTAGATCAACCTAGTTTTATTTTGAGGGTTGTACGACAAGCCCGTCACAAGACAGGTTTCAATTGGCCGAAGGTGTGTCAATGGCTTTTAAGGATTACATCACCTACTGATCAGATTGATGGATAGCGACTTTTCTATTGCTTGGTTGGCACAGAGCTTTGTACCTCTACCACATGACGTAGATGATGAGATCGTGCATTAGTTCAGCTGTGCCTATATTTTTCATATGATTAGGGGATGGTTGATGTCAAATAAATCTATTTATCGAGTTTACCTGATATATCTGTCCTTATTAGATGACTTTGAGTAGGCTAGTCGTTGTAATTGGGGATCAGCAGTGTTGATTTATCTCTATCATGAGTTTTGTAATGCAACATATAAGAATAATTCTGGTATCGTTGGATGTTTGACGTTGCTATATCTGTGGACATGGGATCGATTTTTTATGCTTGCACCCGAGATACCACTTATCCTTGACCATCGTATGGAGGAATACCCTGTACTTCTATCTCTTAGTTTTAGGTATGAATTAGAATTAAAATTTTTATATGTTCAATTTAACTATATTGACTTTATTTATCATCCATTATTTACATAATATGTTTGTTTATTGTAATAGATGGAAGAATGTTCAATGACCCTACGTCCAAGTGTTAGAGCCCTTCGGTTATGCATAGGATTGCTAAATGCAATGAGGGATGATGAAGTGTGTGCCCAACTTTAATTAATAAAATTCATCATTTCTTTACTATTTATTATTTACTTACTCTTCTATTTAATATTGACCATAGATTATATGGTGCCCATACCATTCATATGCGGTGCGAGAATTGATTCTAAAGTACTATTTGATTTTCCCAAACATTTGAATTGCATCTGTGCCACTCATATGCTTCTAGATTATAGAATGGCACCATCCAAATTGCATTCTACAACAATTTGATCGCCATAAACCAATTCCTCAAAAGTCAGTCAAATTGGATTCTCTTTATAATTTATAGTTTCAAGGAAGAACCCAAACCAACTAGGTGTCTGAGCATAGCATTTTCATCCAATGATGGTATAGATGATGAGATACTATGTCTCAGTCTCCTATCATTGATGGATCTTTTGATCGCACATCTGAATACATGCGATGGTACTAGCAATGCCGATGAATTTAGAGGTCAATTGCTACTACTAGATATTCAGTACAGTTTTCTATGGCTTATCAACTTTCTCTTCATTGTTTTTAAAATCCATTGCATATTAATATTTAACTACTTATTTTTTATTTTGTTAGGCTGATTTACCAGAGGGATTTTATAGGATGCACTTACAGGATTTTTTGCCTAGGGATTTTCATGATATCGTCGATCGAAACTCAAGCAATATATTACGTGCTTTTCGGTGAGTAGTGATTCTCACTATTTTCTCAACCAGCTAACTAGGCATCAGATCTTCCTGGCCCTCAAATTTCGAGAGGTCATTTGAGAAAGAGACGTCAATGTTACTTGTCAACCTAACAATCCACTAGTAGAAGAAGTAACCAACAACAACAAGGGTCATTGCAATAGGACATTAACCTCAATAATAATGTATGCCATACATTCCAACTCTAGTACAGTAGGATATGGGCGTGCCTAGTCCATCTTATCTTATATTGCCAAGCTAGTTTGGCAACCTTAGTGGAGTAGCTCCCTCTTCTTACATGCAGCCCTCGTCTTTGTCTTGTTCTTTTGGATCATTTGTCTAACTTTTGTTTGATACATCAACATTTAATGTCACGTATCCTAGTTGCTCCTTTGAGCTGGGAAGATCGTCACAATCAGAATTTATGACATCACATTAATCGATTCCTCCAGTTTATTCCCCATCCCTACATTTAAATACAAATCCCACAGCATAGGAGCAATAAAAACCAGAAGAATTAGAGCAACAACAACCATGTCGTGAAAGGAGAAAACCTCATTATGGTACGAGAAGTCATTTATTATAAATATAGTTACAATATTTACATTGGTGTAATTTTTGTACCAAATCTTACATAATTTTTTTTATTTAATGTTGTTTTTCATTTTATTTTTTTCTATCACAAAATTATAAATCAAATTTTAAAAAATACTAAATATATGTTGAGTTAATTTAATTAACGAAATATTAAGGTAATGTCATGAAACAAATATTCAATCAAACAAATATTTAACAAAAAATAAAATATTTATGACAATACATATTTAGTTATTTTTATGAAACAAAGATTTCATAAAATATTTTAACCAAATATAGAAATAAAATTATAAAATAAAATAAAATATAATTCAATAGGAATTTGGCTTAAACTTTTATCTTATTCAAATAAAATAAATTTAAAAATATAGATAAATATTTTATATTATTAAATTCAATTTAAATAAAAAATTATTAAATTCGAATTGAAGCAAACCAAATTTCCTTTTGACTTAAAAAAATTGAATCATCACCTAATCTAACTTCAAATATTTATTACTCTTTAATCAATATTTTACTTCTTATTTCTTTTTTAATACTTAAAGCTTTTGATATTATTTTTTAGATTTTTAATTAAATTAAAATAATTTATTTATACATACATCACTTCTTATATTTTATATAATTATTATTACATTTATTAATATTTCAATAGCTAAGATTGCTTAAATAAATAAATATCATCTTCAATTTATTTATTCTTAATAAACTTTTTTATTAACAAAATAAAAAAAATAATTTAAAGAGAATTCAGATTGTACCCATCTGAATTCCCATTGAATTTTAAAAAAATTAATTTCATAGAATTCGAATGCCCCATTCCAAATTCTATGAAATTCTTAAAAAAAAATTTATTCAGTCATCTGAATTTCAAGCTTTTATTATCTCTTAGTAAATAGTTTTCCTTCTATTGCTTCTCCGTCATTCCCATATCAATTTATTACTTTTCCATAATGGTACCGAAAAAGAAATCTCTATCAACACTAGAAGTGGCAAACTTAGATGCCAGAAAATTGAACTAATAATTTCCGAAACTCTTTCTCAGTTCAGAAACTCTTATCTCCTTTCCACAACTAGTAACCTCAGCTCAAAGCCACCATAATTAGGAATTGGCTAAGCCATTCTAATAAGAAGGCAAGTGCGTGTATTCCCTTATCCAAACAAGAGTGCGAGTTTGTGCTTGCTTTAGACTTGTGACCATGTCTTCTCAAACTTTACATTAAGTATCTTGCCTCAGATCTGGCCTCCCTTATTTTGACATGCTTCAATTTTCCTTTTTAAAGTTAAATAAGCTAGTCGCTTTAACTTATCGAATGAGTTGAATTTAAGATTTAGACTCATTTAATCGAATGAATTTAAATAGGCCAACTTATTTATGATCAGTGATAAATTGATCCATCCAAATCGAATTTAAGTTATTTTGACAGTTTTACTGATAAGAAGTAGAAATAGGAAAATGAACGAAAGGAATAGAAGAAGAAGAAGAAGAAAGAGAAGGGAAAATCTGATATGTTGAGAGAAAAAGAGACGGGAATACAATCCGATGACCTTCACTCTGTAAGTACCCTTACTTAACTTCGCACGCAACTCACGCTTTAGTAACAAATTCTATTACTGAGACACGCACACGCCGCACACACACACAGAACGCTAGCACAACACCAACTAAAATTACCTAACAACTAACAATTTAAATGTCCTAACCTATCAATTACTTCCCCCGCCACTTCACCCTTGACCCCAAGGGTGTAATTGTCGAGCAAACTCAGGAAACTTCTGCTGAATATTGTACCACACCTCCTAAGTAGCTTCCTCTGCCATTTCCTCTTTCTATTTGATTAAGACTTCTGTCACTGCTGTATTATGTCTTTGCACCATACGCCTATCCAAGATGGTTTCGGGCTCTTTCTTAGTTGAAATAGACCCCCATTCATCAAGTAACTGATGTAAGGTAATAGTAGAGTTTAGGCACTTCTTCAGTAGAGATACGTGGAATGTAGGATGAATTTTCAAGGATGAGGGTAATCATAATATATAAGCTACTGGTCCAACTCTGGCTTCCACTTGATAAGGTCCAAAATACCTCAGTGAAAGCTTCTCAGAACTCCTTCTCACCATAGAACCTTGCTTATATGGCTGCAATTTGAGGAACACCCAGTCCTCTACCCTAAACTCCCTCTCTGATCTTTTTTTGTCAGCATATTGCTTCATTCGGTGCACTGCAGTAGCTAAATTTTGTTTAAGCTCCTGTAATATAATTTCTCTAGCTAAAAAATTCCTATCAATCACTTCCATAGCAGATTCCTAAGGAATGTAGGGAACTTGAATTGGAGGTGGATGCCCATATATTATCTTATATGGTGTGGTTCCCGTGGCTATGTGAAAAGTAGTATTATACCACCACTCTGCCATCGGTAACCATTTTGCCCATTCCTTAGGAGCATGCCATGTGAGACTCCTTAGATAATTTTCCAAGCAACGATTCAAGACCTCACTTTGCCCACCAGATTATGGGTGGTAGGCCGATGACATGTTTGGGAAACACCCAATCTTAACATAAACTCATGCCAAAATTTGCTGGTAAAGAGAGGGTCCCTGTCACTGATAATATTAGAAGGTGCCCCATGCAACTTGTAGATATTATTTAGAAATACTTGGGCTAAATCTGCTACTGTGAAAGGATGAGCCAAGGCTACAAAATGAGCATATTTGCTGAGGCGATCCACTATTACCCAAATTGTGTCCTTCCCTTCAGATTAGGGCAACTTCTCAATAAAATCCATTGCCACACTTTGCCATACTCCATTAGGGATGGGTAGGGGTTGAAGCAATCCAGGGTAAGAAACAGTTTCATATTTGCACTTGAGGCACGTTTCACACTTTTCAATGAAAGCTTTAATATCATTGAACATACCCTTCCAATAAAATATGGACTTAATCCTCTTCCATGTTGCCTTAACACCTGAATGGCCACCTTATGGAGAGGAGTGCAGCCACTGTAAAATGGTTTCCTTGAGCTTAATTTTCCCACCCCCAATCACCAGCTTGTTTTTTTGAGTGAGCATCTCTCCATTCCACTTGTACTTAGGGTGCAATGCTGCATTAGTGAGTAATTAATGGATCAGCTACTGTAACATTGGGTATGAACCCCACTGTTCCTTAATTTTTTCCCATAACTTAGTAGAAATGGAGGATGCACTCATGTGTAGCAACTCTTCATGATTAGCTCTGGATAAGGAATCTGCAGCCACATTATCCTTTCCCTTTTTATAGCAAATCTCATATTGTAAACCCATAAGCTTAGTCACCTAAGTGTATTGCGCAGGTGTTAAAAGTCGTTGCTCCAGTAAAAATTTTAAACTTCTCTGATCCGTTAGAATGGTAAATGGTTGGATCATTAAGTATTGTTGCCATTTCTCCACTTTGTACTTAGGGTGCAATGCTGCATTAGTGAGTAATTAATGGATCAGCTACTGTAACATTGGGTATGAACCCCACTGTTCCTTAATTTTTTCCCATAACTTAGTAGAAATGGAGGATGCACTCATGTGTAGCAACTCTTCATGATTAGCTCTGGATAAGGAATCTGCAGCCACATTATCCTTTCCCTTTTTATAGCAAATCTCATATTGTAAACCCATAAGCTTAGTCACCTAAGTGTATTGCGCAGGTGTTAAAAGTCGTTGCTCCAGTAAAAATTTTAAACTTCTCTGATCCGTTAGAATGGTAAATGGTTGGATCATTAAGTATTGTTGCCATTTCTCCACTGCATACACTAATGCTAGCAACTCTCAGTCATATACTGAAAACAATCTATTACGGGGTGACAATACCTTGCTTATAAAAGCTTTAGGGTGTTTGTTCTGGATGAGGATAGCTCCTATGCCCTTATTGGATGCATCCATCTCAACCACAAATGGTTGTATTAAATCAGGAAGAGCAAGAACTGGAGCCTTAATTAAGGCCTCTTTGATATTACCAAAAGCTTGTTCTGCTTCTTCAGACCATTGGAAGCTGTCTTTTTTTAGGAGATCAGTCAAGGGCCTTGCCAACACACCATATCCTCATATAAATCTTCTATAGTATCCTAATAACCCTAAAAAACTCCTTAACTCCTTCACTGACCGAGGAGCTGGCCAATTCGCCACTGCCTTGATTTTTTGAGGGTCAATAGCCACCCCTTCTGCAAAGATGATATGACCCAAGTATGTAATTCTTTTGGTAGCAAAGGCACACTTGTTCTGCCTGAGATAAAATTGGTGCTCTTTTAATATAGAAAAGACTTCTCTCAAATGCTTGATATGCTCCTCCAATCCCTCACTATATATTAGTATGTCATTAAAGAAAACTAATACAAATCTTCTTAGCCATTTCTCAAAGATAGCATTCATCACTCCTTGAAATGTGGAAGGTGCATTTGTAAGCCCAAATGGCATTAGTAAGTACTCGTATTGTCCAGAGTGAGTCTGAAATGCAGTCTTAAAAACATCTTCCTTTCTCATGCAAATTTGGTGATATCCCGCACATAAATCCAACTTTGAGAAAATCTTGGCTCTTCCCAACTCATCTAACAACTCCTCAACCAAAGGAATAGGGAATCTGGTTTTTATAGTAGCGTTATTTGAGGTCTATAGTCCACACACATTCTCCAACTTCCATCTTTCTTTTTCACCAACACCACTGGAGAAGCAAAGGATGAACTGCTATGCTGAATAGTACCAGCTTCAAGCATTTTTGTTACCAATTTTTCTATCACATCCTTTTGAGTCGCGGGGTATCTATATGGTCTTATATTCACCGGATTTGTTCCCTCCTTCAAAACAATTTGATGATCATACGTTCCCCTACTAGTGGTAGTGAATTAGGTTCTTCAAAGAGGTCCTTGAACTCCTCAATTAGGCTACTGATCTTTGCTGGCACTGATTCTTCTTGCTTAGCTCTCATGGTGCAGCAAGAAATATCCTCTTGAATTGGAATTACTTGCATCATAAAAGAGTGGGGCTGGTGACTCACCAATTTTTACAACTTCTTCTCATTTACCATCTTACTTTTTGCATCATTCCCTGTTGTAATTTTCACCCTTTGTCCCTTCCAAAAAAATTCCATAACTAGATTTTTGCACTCCTAATTAATTATTCCCAATTCCTCAACCATTGCATGCCAAGAACCATATCACATCCAACCAATGGTAACAAAATGACATCTGCTTCAAACTCAATTCCCTGAGTTATCCACTTCAACCCTTCATAGCTTCCTATTCCTTGTAGTTTACTGCCATCTGCCACTGTGACAGTGACTGCTTCAATTACCTTGGTATTCCAACCTTTTTCTTTGCTAACACTTTCATCTAAAAAATTATGAGTGCTCCCTGTGTCAATAAGAATATGTAGGCACCTTTTTCCACATCTCCCAGTAATCCTCATGGTTGAATAGGCAGCTGTTCCAAGTAAGGCATTAAGGGACATAATGGGATCAGACGGGGATGATAGCACCGGTTCTATTGATTCCTCATGCCGTGCTTCTGTCTCACAGCTTCCTTTTTCCTCATCCTCTTCCTCTACCTCCATCAAATATATTTGCATCTTCTTCTTTTGAGGACATTCATGGCCCAGGAAATATTTATCATGGCAAAAATAACATAAGTTCTTGCTTCGATGCTCCTCCACCTCGGCTGGGGTCAACTTCTTTTGAAACCTCATTGAAGGTTTTCCCAGAATTCCCTTCTGACTACTTCCACTGCTCCCCAGCGTCCCACTTGAATTGCTTGTGCCCCTGTTGAGTTCTCCTCCTATCAATTTCATCTTGTCTGGTGCATAGCTCTCCCTTTTACTAACAATTGCACCAATTCTGATGGTAACCAGTGGTACTCCAAATGAATGTTTCTGCAATAATCCTACATTTAGTTCTTGTAATTTGGCTAACCAGGAGGCATCCAAGAGGGTGTAGGATGAAACAACTTAACACCCACTGCTAGCTCTGGTTTAAGACCTACCAGAAAACAAGTCAACTTCTGTGCTTCTGTGAGCTCTACCTTACATATTAGACTATCAAACACCTCTTGAAATTTAGCCAAGCTCCTTTGCTGTTTTAGCTGCATGAGTTCCTCCATAGGATCATCAAATACAGGCCCAAAATGAATTTTCACAGCCTCGACAAATGCGTTCCAGTTAACTCTGCCATTATAGCTTTTTTCAACATTTTGGAACCATTTATATGCTGCCTCATCCAATGCCAGACTTGCTAATACTACCTTGCGATCTTCTGGAGTTCCATCCAACAAGAAGAACCTCTAACACTTGGATATTCACCCACTGATATCACCCATGGTAAATCTAGGAAAATCCACCTTAGTGAATCGGGTGGGTACCTGATACTCTGTGCCCCCTTGACGAAGCTCCAGTCGGGCACATTCTCGATTTTGGTTCGTTACCTCAGTGAATTGGAAGGAAAGGCCCCTCACCATCTCTTGCAATCCTGTCACTTGCTGCTCCATAGAAGAGAGTCACTGATTCACTTCCATTCTTAATCGCTCCTCTATTTCCCGTAAATTGGTTTGAGAACGAGTAGCGTTAGCCATGGAAGATCGCACAACTCTGATACCAATGATAAGAAGTAGAAAGAAAATGAACGGAAGGAACAGAAGAAGAAGAAGAAGAAGACGAAGAAGGAAAAGAAGAAGAAGGAAAAATCTGATATGTTAAGAGAAAAAGAGACGTGAATATAAGCCGAAGACTTTCACTCCGTAAGTGCTCTTACTTAACTTCGCACGCAACTCAGGCTTCAATAACAAATTCTGTTATTGAGACACGCACACCCCGCACACACACACAACACCAGCACAACACTAATTGAAATTACCTAACAACTAACAATTTAAATTTCCCAACCTATCATTTACTGCAAAATTATGTACCTTATCTTACATATAAAATCCCCCATTACTTTTTCTAATAAAAAATCCCGACTTTTTTTGAAACTAACGGTCTTTTTTATATGTATTGACTCGTAGTTATGGCCATCGGTACATGTACTCGTTGCTTCAATTGCACGTTAGCGCCCACCCGCCCTTTTATGCCTTTTTTTTTTTTTTTTCGGTGGGAAGCCAAGTGTAGTCTTTCTCTAAAGAATCGAAACCCTCCCAGGATGAAGAAGATGGGTCCTTCAGTATCAATCTACGTGTGTTCTCTTCTCTTGCTGATGCTGGCGTTCGTCTCGCCTTCATCATCTTCGATCATCAACGATTATCGTCGCCAGGTGGGGTCCAATTTCCCATCGGTTCAGGCGAAGAAGCTCATCAGAGAGCTCAATTTGTTCCCTCATGAGGATGTTAACATCGTTCGCGCTGGTAATTCTTCTGTTGAGCCGAAGAGGATCGTTGAGAAGCGGTTTAGTTTCCCCAGTTTGGTGGATTCTGAGTCTGGGGTATCGCTTGAGGATTTGGGTCACCATGCTGGTTATTACAACATCGATCATTCTCATGCGGCGAGGTAGAATTTTCTCATAAATTCTTCTGGGCTAACTCTTTCTTTTGGATTATTTGAACATGTTTGTTGGCTGATTATGGTATACATTTCTGGGTTCATTTCTGTTTTTGAAAATCCCTTCAGTCAACCCGAGTTTTTTTTAAGCGTTTAGTTTAGAATTTTTAGATAAGTAGAATATGATTGCATTAACGCAAAAAAGGATCTTTTATGTTTTCCCTTGTATAGTGTTCTTATTCATTTCTAATTATTTCATATATGTTGACTGCGGCAGGATGTTCTACTTCTTCTTTGAATCACGTAACAGCAACAAGGATCCCATTGTGATTTGGTTAACTGGGGGACCTGGGTGTAGCAGTGAACTGGCTTTGTTTTACGAAAACGGTCCTTTCAAAATTGCTGACAACTAGTCTCTTGTTTGGAACGAGTATGGTTGGGACATGGTATCCTAATATCTGTTGGTATCTTTATAATTTTCTATGGCTGAAATGTCCTTGTGTGAGTATTTTTATTAGAGGTGCGCGTCCATGGGAGTGTGTGGGTATGGTGTGCAAGCAACCTGAGGTTCTGCGTGTGTTTGTTGGTTTTTTGAGTTACTAGCCTGTCATCGTTTACTGCTAGTGTATCATCAATGATATTATTGCTGCCTTACCTTACAATTAAGTTGAGATATCTAAGACAGCTTATTGAATTTGGATCTTTTTGCCTATATATCACCTTTTTTTTTTTTCAATTAACTTTTGGAAACATCGTTTTTTTTTACTTAAACGCATGTAGGTACCAAATTTTGACCAATGGGACATTTTTTATTTCTGTTTTACTCCAATGTGGGTCTTCATCATGGATCCACTTTCACCCCTTTTTTCTCAACTTGTGTCCTTGTCAATGGGCATTCATGTTGAAATTTCCTCGTGTGTGCCCATCATGTGTTGTCACCTAGGATGAACTGGTAATTTTTGCTTGTGGGTTGTCGTCCATACTGGACACACACGCAAAATTTCCCAGCATGTGTCCTCAGCGTGGGCAACAAACAACACTTGCTGGGATTAAAAAGGACAAAAAGAAAAGGAGAGAAAAAAAAAAAGAAATCCCAACTTGTGTCGTCTATGATTGTAACTCAAGCATTTTTTTTTTAACAATTGGAAATAAATGGATAAGAGTGAATCCATATGGCACAAGTTGGGGTAAAAATGTTCCACTGTGAAAATTTGGTATGTGCAGGTATTTAAGGGGTGAAAAAAAAGATATGTTCAAAAATAAAAAAAATGGTGATATGGGGAAAAATTTTTCTGACTTTATGATGCAAAACTTCTGCACATTTTGTCATTTCAAATTAAGAACTCATACTATTGATGTAGAGACATTCATTGTATGATTTATCGTGAGGGGCTTTTGATGCTCAAATCAGATTTTAGGAAGAGAATACATAAACTATTGGATTATTAAAGATAGAATGTTAATACAGGCTTTGAAGTTTGGATGTCATCAATGACTTTCAGAGAGGAAATTCAAACTAGCCACACACCATAAAAGGTGTTCTTTAGCATTACAAAAGAATGTAGATCGCTGAGTTTTTTTTTTTTTTGGGGGGGGGGGGGGTGTTGTGGGTAATGGTTAACTTTTGGCTTCTGGAATGTATTCAAATAGCAATTACACATGCATACAACCCCCTCTCTTTTTGTAGGGTAGGAAGCAAATTTGAAATGCTAAATGATCCTTTGCATTGCTTGGTATTTTAACAGCTCTGAGTCTGGACTCTCGTGCATATTTATCCTTATCAGTGTTGTGTTTTACTATTTCTTCGGGGAGAAGGGGAAGGGGATTTCTCTTGTTATTATATCCTTTGCATGCTTCAATATATAGGAGGATACATGTTAACTCATCAATATTTATATTGTCAATGATCTATATTTTAGCATCATTTATCCTTTTAAGGATGCAGAATATTAATCAGCACTGCGATATTATCATATCTTTTCCTCAGGATATTATTTTGTGGAAATATTGCTGTAAAGAACTATAGTTGATAGGTACTGTTTGGTAGTATGTATAGCTAGCACGTTTGATTTTCATGGTCATATGCTTCATTCCTGTTGTGCTAGTGTTCATAATGAGTTCTGTTTAGCAACCAGTTTTTTTGGATGTGTCATTTCTGTCATACATACCTTGAATAGTAGCTAACAGCTAATAAACAGATGGAACCACTGAAAGGTGTGCCAAGGCCTTCAGTTGCCTTACCGAAGGAAATAAGTGTAAAGAAGAGAAACCAACTTGCTTTGCTGATTATCACACCCTTGGTCAACTACTTTCTGTGTGCTTTTCTCGTATGAGAAATATGTATACAGTTCAAAGATTTCTTGGCGATATTTGCAGGTATCAAGCCTGCTGTATGTTGATCAACCGACTGGAACTGGCTTTAGTTATAGTACTGACAAGCGTGACATTCGTCATAATGAAGACAGTGTTAGCAATGACCTATATGACTTCTTACAGGTACTTGTGTCTGCTCAAATATTAGTTGTAGAACTTTGGTGCAATGTTCCTTTTTTTTACCTGGAATTTATTTGAGGTAAATGTTGTATTTCTTAACTAAGTTAATTTGGTATATATGGAGCCTATATAGACTTTGCTAAGCCTCACCACCAATATTTTCCTGATTTGACGGTATTTTTTCCCGTCCCCCCCCCCCCCCCCAAAAAACCAAAACAAAAAAAAATAAAACAAAAAAGACCTTTTTTCTTTCAGGCCTTCTTTGCAGAGCATCCTGAATATGCTGAGAATGACTTCTACATTACGGGTGAATCATATGCTGGGCACTATATTCCTGCTTTTGCAGCTCGAGTCCATAAGGGAAACAAAGCTAAAGAAGGAATTCATATAAATTTAAAGGTCTGTTACATTACATAATGAGCCATTCTTTGTCCAAGTTACATTGAAGGAGAAAAGACTTGCTTATCTTATCTAACGTGGTTGAACAGGGATTTGCCATTGGTAATGGGCTTACTGATCCTGCAGTTCAGTATAAAGCTTATCCAGATTATGCACTGGATACGGGCATAATTGAGAAGGCTGACTATGACCGAATCAACAAAGTGATGGTTCCAGCTTGTGAATTGGCAATAAAGCTATGTGGTAATTTATAGGTGACATTATTCCAGGCTCAACTTTCATTGAATGTTGTGTGTCCTGTCATCCTTTGAATGTTTGGAGCTAGGTGTCACGTGACATAGGGCTGTAATTGAAGTGAACTAATTCAAACATCTCAGTGTTTAAATTTGATTCGATTATTTTTTTGAAGCTTGAGTTGGAACTCCTGTGTGATTATGATTATAAATTTGGAGCTCGAATTCAAGTGTGAGTAGTGGATCAAATATTCGGTTTAAAGTTTGGGTTTGATAAAAATAAACTTTTTAGAAAGAATTCTTATTAGTTAAATAAATTTAAAATATTAAAACTACATCAATGCATATATAAGTAAAGTATTATTTACTAATGTTCATAAATTATATTACTTTATAAATATGTAATTAGCTTGATAATAATTGTTTATAACTTTGCGTAGATAATTATATATTAGAAAATATCTTATAGGTTCTTTTATAATTTGCATAGAGAGTATAGTATACAGAGAGCACTGGTTTATTGTTAGCATGAGATGAGTTAAGGTTGCATGAATGATCAAGGATTAAAACTATAAGTCATGTGACTATTTAAGTAATCATGGAATCTTCATGTGATCTTTATCATTCATGCAAGATCCAAGGGTAAATGATGGACCCAATGTTAATAAGCCTAAGGGAGGGAGTGTTTATGAGAGGAGAAAGATAGAAAAAGGCACTTGGGAGCCCAAAATAGATAAAGATGTAACGAGCTGGAGGTAGGGGCAGAAGAAAGAATATACCCTACTAACTAACTAGTCACATGGTGCATGAGAAGAGAGAGAGAGAGAGAGGGGGGGGGGGGTGTTGTGTGTAAAGGAGGGCCGTTGGGGGTATGATAGTGGGTGTGGGTTCAGTGTAGGAGTGGGGTGGAAAAATCATTGGCTTAATGGAGAGTCTCTGGTCTCTCGAATACCAGAGGAGCACTTTTCTTTCTTTTGCATATTTTCATCTTTATCTTGCTTACCATAAACACTGTAATCTGCTTCTATCCTAAGTCCTTTTCTGCAGTGGGTAGGGATATTGTAGCTTTGTTTGATAAATAATACAAGAGTTTGTTTGGGGTTCCATCAATTTGGTATCAGAGTGGTGACAATCTGGGAGAGGTTCGGGATGCTCAATGAGAAAAGTGAAAGGCTAATTGCCAAGTGGAGAAAGGAGATTCAGGAAAGGACAGACGGGAGAAATGAGAGAAACAACTGAAGAAGTGTCAGCCAGATGGAAGAGGGAGATACAGGTCAAGAGAGACAGGGGAGAGGTGAAGGAAACGACTGAAAAAGCATTAGCCAGATGGAAGAGGGAGATACAAGAGAAGAAATGGCGAAAATATGTGAAAGAGATGAAGGAAATGATGCAAGATACGAAAGAAATAATGAATGATATGTTGAAATGTGTTAAGAGGAGAGTGGTTGATGAGGAAGAAAATGAGAAGGCACCATTTAGAGACCGTAGAATAGAGCTTCCGCCATTTAGTGAAGAACATTGGAGAAGAAGAGAAGAAATCAGAATTTCTTCTAATTTCTAAGCCTATCATACCAGCACCAAACAGACCCATAGAAATTATCAAGCATGTGACGTGAGTGAAGAAAAGAGAGGGGGTTTGAAACATTGCTTGGATGACGAGAAGTTGGGAGCTGAACGATGGAGGAGTTATCGATAGTGAAAACAGTTGCCCAGCGTAAAGGAAGAAGACGACAACAGCAAACTGAAGGGGAGTAGATGGGTCTTGGATCAGGTAAAAAAATTAAGTGGGGTAGGAGCCCAAAACTGAATTGAGCAGAAAAAAGATACTGGGCTTTAAAAGAGACCATGATATTCAGCAGGGACAAAGGCCCAAAGGTGTTTGGGTTAATTACAATAGGAGGCCTAATCCATCAGAACTCATGGGTCAGACCTATTTCCACCCTGAAGGAGGGCACAGAACGTTGTCGCTCATGGATATTCGCTGAACATCGACTAAGGAAGGGAAACAAGATGAGCTGCTTTACATGTTTAATAGAGACCAAGCCCAATCCTTTTCGTCCTTACCTATGGGCGTCGAGCAATGGCTAGATGTCATTGAAATTGATTTCTGTTCTACTAACAATAGGAGGAAGGAAGCTTCTGAAATGAGGTTGACCAAAGCTTTCAAGAATGGGTTCAGGGAAGATATGTGGGCAGACTTAAGTTTGTTAAAGGCCCACAAGGATGACAGAAGGAATGAAGCCTCAGAGAACACACCTGAGGCCGAACTTGGAAAAGAATTTGTAATTTTTCCTAGCCCAGAGTGTAGTGGGATTGAGATCCAGATATTACGGTCATTTATGTTGTTGAACCGACCCAACAGATAACCCTGGGAGTAAATAACACACACGATCATGATTGAATGGAAGGAGGTGAGTATGAGACCCCAAATAGCATCCCTTTCTCATCAACAAAAGGTAGTGGAAATTTTCGGAAAAGTCACAGATGCGAAAGAAATGGGAGCAAGAGAGCAGGGACTTTTTGGTCATGTTGAGAAGATTGGAATATCTTATAATGAACAGAATCGGCGGCTTCAGCTTCTATTTATGGCAAAAGAAGATGATGATAAGGGTAGGGAAGGGGAAGCAACTGCCAGAGGGATTCAAACAAGGCAGAGCAATGAGACATTGGCAGTACAAAGAGAGACACAGAAGCGAACAAGGATGGTTACAATCTTAATTACAAAACAAGGATGGTTTCTTTGGGGCGTAGCAAAGAAGAAGCCATCAAAGCTCCCCTTAATTCAACATTTGAGGCTACTGCCCAAGGCATTGCATCAATGCTCTGTGTCCTTGGTCCTGAGGTTGAAAGGAGAATTTGTACCCTATGGGAAGCTGCTAACAGCTTGATTCCTTTAAGTTCCTTTACTGTTGATCTTCCAGAAATTATAGTTACAACCCTATTGCAACCTCCTTTACTATCATGGAATTTGTACATACCTCTACTTAAGGTTCTGGGACATCTTTCTCGTGGAACCCCATCTGAAACATGCCTCATGAAAATATTTGTTGCTACAGTGGAAGCTATTTGTCAGAGGACATTTCCATCAGAGTCTAATGGAGAACAGAACAGAACTAGATACTTCTCAAGTTTCGGGTCTACCTCCAAAAACCTTGGTTGTGGTTGAAATTTATACTATGGTCCATTCACTCTTCTTAGAATCATGTGCATCTAAAGAGCTTGCTTCATGCCAACCTTTTGTTGTCTTAACCATCTACGTTAGACATGAAGCCCAATTCAATGGAAGCAAGAAACCAAGAGGTGAAGATGGTTATTCAGCTGAAGAAATAATTGAAGACCTAGAGGCAATGTCTGAAAGCCAGAAAGAAGAAAATAAGCAATAAGAAAATAAGCGATTCAAAAAACAAGGCCCTGTAGTAGCATTTGATTCTTATATTCTGACTGTAGTTTGTGCACTTGCTTGTGAGCTTCAGTTATGTCCTCTGATTTCACAGGGGAGTGATCATGTATTCTCCAACAATGTGGGAGATACAATCAACCGTGTTCAAATAGATGAATCTTCATGAGTTTCAGAAGGGGATAGGCTTAGCAATACCCAACACTCAGAATTTTAGCAATTTTAGAGGCACAATTTTCATTGAAGCCATCCTCCGTTGGTACCTCATGCAGTTACAGCTCAAATGAGCTAGTTGCAACTGCTATGGTTGCTGCCCATGTTTCTGAACTATTTAGATGATCAAAAGCTTGCATGCAAGCTCTATTTGTTTTGATGCATTGCAAATGGGGCAATGAAATTCACTACAGAGCACTGTCTTCAAATATTGATGAGAGTGAGCCCACATATGAATGAGAGGAATGTGTATGGCATACAGGAAATGCAACTTTTCAGGATCTTGAACCTGGCTATGAAGGTGCGATGGTGCTTGCAGAGCAGGCTGGGGGTGGGCTCCCTAATGCCCATCATTTGAGGTTCAATAAAGAAGGAAATTTGCTGGCTATGTCTATGGCACGTTGGGGTTTGGAAATCCTTGCAAATGCTGAAGGCCTCAAGTACTTAGCATTTGCATGTCTGCTGGTTCTATTTCCTTCCCTAGGGGAGTTGCTATAGCCCTGGCTTCATATTATGGTGGGAATGGGATCAAGATGCCTGCTATGGTCATTGGCTCTCATGATAGGTTGGGATAGGGTTGTTTTGATTCTTTGGTAAAACAAGCACAAAGTTCTATGGTAAAGAAACCACCAGTCCCAACTACTACTGTCCACCTTGAGGACAAGGTGAAACTTGTTGGAGAGGGTAATGATGGACCCGATGTTAATAAGCCTAAGTGAGGGAGTGTTTATGAGAGGAGAAAGATAGAAAAAGGAGTTGGGAACCCAAAATAGATATAGTAATGAGCTGGAGGTAGGGCCAGAAGAGAGAATATACCCTAGTAACTAACTTGTCACGTGGTGTGTGAGGGGGGATGTGTGTGAAGGAGGGCTGTTGGGGGTATTATATTGGGTGTGGGTTCAATGTAGGAGGGGAGAGGAAAAATCATTTGGCTCAGTGGAGAGTCGCTGGTCTCTGGAATACTAGAGGAACACTTCTTTCTTTTGCTTATTTTCATCTTTATCTTGCTTCCCATAAACACTGTAATCTGCTGATATCCTATATGTCCTTTTCCTCAGTGGGTAGAGATGTTGTAGCTCTGTCTGATAAATAATACAGGAGGTTGTTGTTTGGGGTTCCATCAATAAAGAACTGCTCCTCTCATTGGACCCATTTTATATGGTTGGCTTATCTTTTCTTTATTCCTAACATTTGTTTTAATTTTTCAGGCACCAATGGCAAAATCTCTTGCATGGCTTCATACTTCGTATGCAATACCATATTCAGTGCCATCTTGTCACGTGCTGGTGATACAAATGTGGGTAACACAGTTTTTTTCTTTTGTGTGGTTGACTTGTCAATAGTAAAGGTGTTCGTGGGCTATAGGGTTGGCTTAAGCCCCATGGGCTTTATGTGTTTGAGTTTAGGCCTAAGTTCAAACACACCTTAAATTTGGTCCACTCCACTGTCATGGACCAAGCTGTGGCTCAAGCTCATGGGAAAATCTCAGGGTGTGGCGCAAGTCTAAGTGCTGTTAAGCTGACTTATATTAATCTATGTTACACAATGCAATTTGGAGTTTTTCAAGTTTGTTCGTCACAAACTTATACCCTGACTGTGCATGTAATTTGTATGTCAAGAATTGATGCTCTGTTTGCTGAAAGAAATATTGAAATAAATATATCAACTGGTTGAAGATGCCATTGTACTAAAGGACAAAATGTCGGTGCAGTATTTTAGAGTTTTGCTCTTGGTTTTTTCAGGAAAACACAATACAGGTATATTTTTTACAGCTTACCACCATATAATTAACTCTTTAATAAAAGTTCCTTCTCTTGTTATACTTTCATTGGACAATTTTTTTGCCCAAGTTTTATTGATTAAATTGTGGAACATAGTTAAATGTTTGAAATTTATTTGTATTCAAATAGGCTTGCAGATAATTAATCATTTTTCAAACCAATTCTGTATGGTATTTCCTATAAACCTTTCTTAGTTAAGTATATTATCAATGTGAATTAAGCCTTTTATTCTTCTAGTCGAATAGTAGAATTCCATATCTTGACATTTATCGAGATTGCAAACTGTTGAAGGAACATGTGCATTATCTAAATTTTGATCAGCATTTTTGTACTTATGTTGCAGTACTATGACATCAGAAAGAAGTGTGAGGGTAGCCTTTGCTATGATTTTTCAAATATGGAGAAGTTCTTGAACCAAATATCAGTTCGGGATGCTCTAGGGGTTGGGGATATTGATTTTGTGTCTTGTAGTCCTACAGTTTATCAGGCTATGCTCGTGGATTGGATGAGGAATCTTGAAGCTGGTATCCCTGCCCTTCTTGAGGATGGGATCAATTTGCTTGTTTATGCTGGGGAATATGATCTCATCTGCAATTGGCTTGGTATGTATCCAGGCTTAAGCCATATTAAAGATCTGTTAAGAAGTTTAATATTTCTTATTTAAGAACTTTCAATGCATGATTTGATGGACTTTTGCTTGGCGGTGTGATTTTATGGAGTAGGTAATTCAAGATGGGTTCATGCCGTGGAATGGTCTGGTCAGAAAGAGTTTGTAGCCTCACATGAAGTTCCTTTTGTTGTTGATGGCTCAGAAGCTGGATTATTGAAGAATCATGGACCTTTAAGTTTCCTTAAGGTCTCTCTCATACACATAGAAATGCATATACATATATATATATATATATATATCCATCTGCTTGCATGCACACCAATATGTATATATCCACGCATGTATGCACACACAAATTTGTCAATACCATCCACAAAGAATATACACTAGTGTGAAAATTCGCCAAACGTGTTGTGTCATTCAGAAACACACTCCACATACCACCCAAATGAGAGTTACATATATTGCATTAGCTTGCTATTCAATAAGCCAATAAAAACTAATTGAAGTGGGTGTTTTAGGTGGTGGGGTTCGCTGACACACTCACTTTCTTAAGTTTCTATTGGTTCCTTGCACCAACTAGTTGTGCACTGAATGGTTCTCAAGTATTTCTCCAATGGTCCAAACAAATTGCCTTATTATTGCTTTGCTCATGGTTGCGGTAAATGCTGACTCAGTTGCATATTGTGTGTAACAAAAAACAGGTCCATGATGCGGGTCACATGGTTCCAATGGATCAGCCTAAGGCTTCATTAGAGATGATGAAGAAGTGGACCCAGGGCTCCCTTTCTGAATTTGGAGGTAATGAGGCAGAATTGGTTGCTGAGGTGTGATCTCCTTTTACTTCATATTTAGTTCAACAAAAGGGCAAAAACAAAAGTAATGATCAATAGAAAAAAAGAAGTTAGACGTGGAAGTGACAGTTATCCCATCTTTAACGGTGTCATCTCTAAATGTCAGTGGACCCAGAATTGGCCTTATTGAAGAAAAGAACTATTCTTATGGACAATCATGCATGTATATAATCTCTCTTACATTTCTTTCAATTGAAACTGAAGATGGCCGTCTTGAAAGAAAATTGTAACTTGCAGTTTTATTATCTGGAAAATTAAAAAATATATATAGAAGGGGGCAAAAAAGAACATTTTGCGTAAATTCTTCTATAATTAATTTTCTTTCAAAAGTTATCTGATGATAATTGTCTTTTAATCTAAATGATTGTTTTTACTAAAATATGAAAACTAATTATTTTATTTACTTGATATTAGAAAGAAAATATTTTATTTTTTGTATTTTCTTTATTTTATCCTTCATGACAAAGAGGTTGGTGATGATTAAGTTATTCTAAATTTTTTGTCTGGATGGAAATTTATTCTATTAAGAAAAGCATTAAGAACATAAATTGAGCTTGTGTATTGACAAGCATTTATACCCTGTTTGGGGATGTATTTTTTTTTACATAGTTATACAATATTTATTATACATTTATTATTATTTTATTAATCAAATCATTATTTTAAATATCAAAACATTTTTTTTAAAAATAGGAGTATAAAAGTAATTTTTTATTTTACCTACTTTCACCTACCAGTTTTTACGTTCGCTCTTTCTTTACAATGTCATATCAAACATACCTTTAATGTGTATTGATTTACTTTAGTCATCTCATGGTCTAAAAAATAATATGATCATGAAAAGGGGTTGATTTTTTTAGAGAAAGAATGATAGATTTTTAAATAGCTATTATTATTATTATGTCTTTTGTTAATATGAAGTATTACTTCATGTGGAGTAAGAAGCTCACTTTTGCTAGACTACACATGATATACAAAATTGATTAATGATATTTAAAGGAATGTTATATCATAATGAAATAGCATAATTTTTAGAGAGAATTATAATAAAGGATAAAAAAATGAAGATATTTATTCTTAAAGACCCGTTATCACTTGTTTTAGGATAATTACCATTAAGTTTAGCAACAAATTGTTAAACCTAATGGTAGTGGTCCTTAAAAATAATTTTTTTTTTCTTCTTGGTCCTTAAACGTAATTTTTTCTAATTTCTATGTCACATTATGCTTATAATGTCTTTTTTCATATATTCAACACTTTTGGTAGCCAAATTTGTCGACATTAAAAGTGAAAATAATTCATTTTTCCTTAAATATATCATTTCAACTTATCAATCTCATTTTTCATCCTTAATAGACTTGCTCAATTAGAAATATTACAAAAAGAAGCATGGAATTCAGACTTAAGTCAAGCTTCACATATTAACATTATTATACCCTTTTTCCATGTCATTTCATGTTTTGTCAAAACTTCAAAAATTCATATATTGAGTTAAAGAATTTCAAATTATGCAAATTAGGACTCTATTGAAAGCTCAGGACATGAACTAGTTACTGTAAAAATTTCAAATTAAAACAAATTCGTTTGATCTACAAAAATTCAATAGAATAGTCCTATTGTTAGGTTTTTATGTATGTACATGCCTAAAACTTTGGAAATACATATCTTGAATTACACAACTTAAAATTGAGTGATCTCGATGGTTATAAAAAGATTATAATGCCAACTATCTGCTTGCAAAGTTTTATGAGTATTAGAGTTCATTTGACCAATCAAATACACAGAAAACTAGAACTAACCAAATGAACATTAACAAGGCATTTTTGCATAAATTAGTAAGAAATTTTACAAAACTTCAAAAATTATGTTCTTTAGCTTTGTAAAAAGTTCTAAACAAGACCTAAGTGTCTGCCAAAATTTATTCATTTGGTTTGATTTTAGTTCAAAGAAAAAATATGGCTTATTTTAGTACCAAATTGGCATCAAATGGTCCATAATGTGGTTCTATAATGCAAGTGACCATTTGAACACATTCTACACATGATTTATGGCATATTTGGCGGTCTCATAAGGTCTCAAACATCATGCAACTAAAAAGGACCTATCCACTTGGCAATATACACACATTTTCCATAGCTTATGCATACCAAAAATTCATTCTTTTGTTCCAACTATAGTATATACACTATAATAGTATACTTTTACACATGTATGAAGGGTTATATTACATAAATAACATAGACATCCATACTTTGACATCAAATTACACAAAATCCTATCCTATTGTCAGAGTGGCATAAGTCAAGCTTCTTGGCTTTCACTCTTTGCTCCATGAGAATTTCCTAGACAATGTTAGACATAAAATAAGAGAGAGTGAGATTCAAAAAATCCTAATAGCTTATTTACTCTTTCAAGCATACATATATGGCATGTTATCATGTCAAAAAAAGCAAACATGCATCCAATGCTTCCAAATATCAAATATGAACATATTTACAAAGTCATATGAATTCATTAAGTTTAAGAATAAGCTCTAGAGACTTTTGGTCTAGTCTCATCTAATTACTTGGGACTTTTGGATTGGCCTCACCTATTTTAAGAATTTTTGACTTAGCCTCACTCATTCCATGATACTTTTGGCCTTGTCTCACCCTTACTTAGAGACTTTTGATTTCATTTCACCCAATTCAAGAGACTTTTGGCACAACCTCACTCATCAAGAGCCATCTTACATTTTTAAAGCAATTCAAGAAGCATAATGTCATCAAATCATTAAACTAATAGCAATAGACATGTTTCATGATTTAAACACACATACAAGTAATCAATGACAATTAAACAATCAAGACATGCATAGTTGTATTACATATGATATATAATATATACATAAAAAACTCAATATGGAACTAAGCCTAATGTAATTACATGATCCTTTAATACTATTGGTGATATGTTTTTAGTTAAAAGATAAGTTATTATCTACTCAATGCTAATTTGTTTAATGGTAACTTTATTTTCTTTGACATGCTCTTAAATGACTAGGTATTTAATGTTGATGTGCATGCCTTGACTTCCATTCTTTTTAGCTAGAAAAATAGTAGCCAAGTAGGTATAATATATTCTTAATGGCCTATAGATATAATCAATAATTCTAAGCCTAGAAATAAAGCCATACATCACATAGCCTTAAAACAAAATATGAACTCACCTTCATGGTAGAGTAGTAATTAAAATCTACTTCATGCTCTTCCAAGATATGGCTTTGCCAGTAAACATGAAAATACAACTTGATGTTGATTTCTAAGAATCAACGAGCCTTATGAAATCCAAATCTAAATAGCTAACTACCTTAAGGTTTTTATTCCATTTATATATTAACACACAGTCTTTGGCACTCCTGAGATACCTTATAACATTTTTTACAACTCTCTAGTGATTCATGCCTAGATTACTTTGATATTTGTTTAATATTCTGACCGCAAATATAATGTCAAGTCTTGTGCACTCGAGCATACGTAAGGCTTCCCATAAGGAAGCATATGGAATGTTATGCATATGTTCCCTTTCCAAATGATTTTCGGGCATTAGTTCAAATTAAGCTTTTCACCCTTCAAAATAGGTGATATACTCGATGAACAATCTTTCATCCAAAATCATTTTAAGACCTTGCTAATATAGCTTTTTTTTGTAAAGTCCTAAAATGCATTGACTTTTGTCTTTATGAATTTTAATGCCAATGATATATGATGGCTTACCCACATCCGTTACATCAAAATTTTTATAGAAAAATTGTTTCACCTCATGCAACAACCTATTATGATTAGTTGCAAATAATATATCATTTACATATAGTACAAGGAAATAGATTTTACTCTTACTAACTTTCTAATAAATACATTGATTCATGACATTCTCTATGAATCCAAATGAGGAAATGATATCATGAAATCTTAAGTACCATTAAGGGAGGCCTATTTTAATCCATATATGGATTTCTTAAGTTTGTATCAAATGCTCATTAGCACTAAAGGAGAATCCTTCAAGTTATTTCATATATGCTTCTTTCTCTAATTCTCCATTAAGAAATGTTGTTTTCATATCCATCTGATACATTTTTGAGTCAAAATAGGCTATCAATGCCATTGTCACATAAAGGGAATCTTTCTTAGATATATAGGAGAAAGTCTCAATATAGTTGATTCCTTCCCTTTGAGTGAATTCTTTGGCCATGAGTCTTGCCTTATATCTCTCAATGTTATCTAATGAGTCCCTTTTTATCTTATAGATTAAGTTGCATCCAATGACACTAGAACTACTAGGCAACTTGATAAGATCCTACAACCCGTTGAATGTCATGGAATTGAGATTCTCTACAACTGATGGCTTATGAAAACATTTCATGATTATTTTTGGTTCCAATATTGTAGTCAGATTCTCATAGGTACATAATATAATTATTAGGAATTGTTGATTTCCTTATTCTAGTTGATCTTTTTTTATGTTAGGCCCACATTCTCCTGAGGAATTTCTGACTTAACTAGTTGCTTAACAATTTTTGGTGATTGTTCAACAACTAGATCAACTTAGCCATAATCAATAATTTGTGGATTCTCATTTATTCATCATTCAATGCCTAGTCACACTTAAGGGGTATGTATCATAATCAATCTGTCATTTAATATGGAAACTTGAGTACCAAATTGATCATTCTTAGGATTTAAGTTTTAAGTTTGATTACTTTCACTAATTAAGTCATTTTAAAGAAAATTTGCATTTCTTGATTCCACAATCCTGGTGCTATGAGATGGATAATAAAATCTCTATCCCTTGGATATTTCAGCATCTCCAATGAAGTAGCCATTAATGGTCCTTAAATCCAACTTCTTTTCTTGTGGATTACAAATCTTTACCTAATATGGATATCTCAACATGAATGTGTCTTAAACTTGGTTTCCAACCTTTAAATAATCTAAATGGCATCTTCTTAATAGCTTTAGTTGGAACTCGGTTAACAATATACATAGCTATCTTAAGGGCCTTAGTCCATGAGGATTTAGGAAGTTTGGAACTTCTTAGCATGTTTTGCACCATGTTCAACAATGTTCAATTTCTTTTTTTAACTACATTGTTTTGATCTAGAGATCCAGGCATAGTGTATTGGACAAAAATTCCATGTTCTTGAAGAAACTTAGCAAATGAACTTGGTGCCTATTGATCTTCAATGTATTATTATAGTACTCATCACCTTTATCTGATCTTACTATCTTAATTTATTTATCACATTGATTCTATATTTTTGCCTTAAATACCTTAAAGGCATTTGGTACCTCATTCTTATTATCAAGCAAATTGAGGTACATGTATTATGAGTAATTATCAATAATGGTGGTGAAGTATTTTAGACTGTTGGAGTCCATATATGGATCACAAATGTCCATTTGTATGATTTCCAATATGCTAGAGCTCTTCTTGGCACTTTTTTTTAGTCTTATTAGTCTATTTTCCCTTAATGAAATATATACAAATGTCAAAATTAATAAATTCAAGGGTATTGAGTACTCTATTATTTATCAATCTTTTTAACCTCTTTAGTAAGACATGAAAAAATCTATGATGCCATAGCATAAAGGAATTTTCATTAATAACACATCTCTTAATACCTATGTTGCTAGAAACATGCATTAAATCATTAAAGGTAATATCTTGTAATTGAATTCGAGAAAGACCATTACAAATTGTACCATTCCCAAAATATTAGATTTATAGAATAACTTAAATCTATTGTTTGAAAATTCAAGGGAATATCCTAATGATACAAGTTTTGATGCAAAAATCAAGTTTTTGGAGAATTAAAACAAAGCTAGTATCAAGCACCAATTTGCATGTTCCTATAAGTTCCACTTGTGAACCCATCCTTATTTCTTGAATATATGAATTGTTCAATGCCCGCTAACTTCCTTTGGTTTAGAAAGCCCAACAGATATAGGAGATATGGATTGTAGAGCTAGACTCAATCCACCATGTGTTACTATTAACATCTACCATATTAAATTCATAGTAAAAAAATGAGATTGAGTTACCTTTCTTATTAAGCCAAGCTTTGAATTTAAGGCCATCCTTCTTCATAGGCCCCTTCTTCTTGCAAAAGAAGCACTTGAATTCTTTCTTAATCTTAGATTGGATTAGTACTTTGCCCTTCCTATTTGCTTTGGCTTGCCTTTTATTCTTTCCTTATGTCACTATAAGTGTGCTTTCTCCTATTTTTGCTAAATTTATTTCCTCTTCTTAAACACACATGGTCAAAATTGATTTGCCAACCTTTTTTTCTTTTGTGTATTGTAGGAGACCTTGAAAGCCCCATACTTAGGTGGTAGGAAGGTTAGAATAAAGTGCACCAAGAAAGATTCAAATATCTCAACCTTAAGTGGTTGTAATTCAGCCACTATATCCCTTATTTGCATGATGTGTTCTTGAACACGTCTTATGCTAATAAGTTAAGGTTGTTAACCTAATCATTAAAGTGCTTGCCAAGGCCTTATCTGAGGACTTGAATTGTTCATCAATAGCCTTTAGTAAGTCTTAGATGTTTTCATATTCTCTAATCGATTTATGAATACTAGAAGATAGCTTGGTTTTAATGCACATCATATTGAGGCAATTGGATTGCTCCCAATGTTTATAAAGTTCAAATTCTTACTTATCGCTAGCACTTGTGGGCATAAGAGGTTTATCCTTTCTAATATCATAATCAACGTCCATTAACCTTAATTAGAGAAGAATATTCTCCTTCCTAACCTTAGAGTTATCTCCATTTAATTTGGGATAATAGAGATCATAGATGTTCAAAGTTGGATAAGTTGCAAATAATTACATGTTATATAAAAAATCTGAGGGAATTTAAATATTCTACATGACATGTTATACAACATAAAACATGTCTCTCAAACTGTGAACCTAGCAACAAATAAAACTACTTATGGGTTAAGATTTATTTAATTAGTCCATGTACAAATATGGTGAGACTAGCAAACTATATCCTTATTTTAATTATTGTGGGCAAATTAAGAAAATGAAAATTCACTATCCTACTTTAATTAATCATATAAAATATGATCATATTCCTGTAGGACAATGATTATATACTAAATATATTAATTACAAATTGATGTTATTTCCTTTATGTGATTGTTAATTTAATTTTAATGCTTAATGTATAATTTTTAGAATAATTAAAGGTGTAGCAGCTAGACTTCAATTAAACTAAAATTATGGATAGCATATGACATTCTAAAGTTAAATGTTTGTATATGACAAAGTATAAATGCATAAACAAACATTTCATAATGAGAATTACACAATTAATCAATTAATCAACTATGCAAAAATTTGAATAATTAATTAATTAAAATTGTCCCTTTAAATTTATCACAAATGTGTCATAATATTGCCTAAAAATTAATTAACTAAAATTAGGTATAATTTAAATAACACCATAAAATAATTTTTGATAAAAGAGCCATTAATATTACCAAAAATTAACTCAAGTTGTCCAAAATAATTTTCCAAATATTTGGACAAATTAAATGGCATTATAATATTTCACAAATTTTTTGGGACCAAAAAATTAATATGAGCCACTAAATAGTGACAAAAAAAATCCTAAAAATTGGTCCAAAAGAATCAAAAAGTTAATTTGTCCAAGGATCATATCTTAAAAGATCCAAAAAGTGCTAAAATTTGGTCAAAAGTAGCCTAAAAATGTTTTTCACACAAAACGTGTAATACCCAAGGTAGATAATATTGTAGATTGTGCCCTAGGCCAATCATTGTATTGCGAACATTGTTTTTATTACGAAATAAGAGTTTTCTTTTTTATTACATTATTATATTATTTGCATGTTTATATATAATAATATCCATGGATAAATCATTTTTTGAATTATCTAAAATGTCCCTAGTCAATCATTCTTGTGGGAACAACGATGAATTAAGATTAGTATAATTTTGATTGATTAAGTGTTAATCATGTATGATGATATGAATCAAAATCATAGGCGTGTGCTAAAAAACAGGACGTTGGATAGACCCATCATGAGATAAGCTACATGGATTAGGTCATAAGTTTATTTCATGTATAACCGTGTCATTGATCCCTTAGACCTGAGATCACCATAGATTCCTACATGAAGGACACTGTACTTTGGCATAATCTAATGTCACCTTTAATCGGGTGATTATAAAGACTATGATCAAGTATAATGGAATCTATGCAGAGGAAGATGAGTGATCAAGATGGAATTTGTCTCTCTAATTAATAGAGATATCTCTGGGCCCCTCGATGAGTGTGACTGAGAAATGCATGGCCATACTCAAATGGAAAGGGTTCCATCTTATATTAGTCTGCTCGAAGATCGAGAAAGTTATGATCGAGCAAGTTGAGGATGACATTTCTATGCCTCATACTCGATCTAGATATCGTGTGACAAAAAGGATATGATAGGGTTATAAGATAGGTTGCAACGGATCACCGATCCTGTATGATTTGGGTAGTCACAATGTTTTGCTAGAGGCCGCTTGTGATTTGTGGGTCAAACAGTGTAGTTGGCCCACTGCCAACATCATATGGGCCTGTAGGGTCACACACAAGAACGGACCAACTCGGGCTAAAATGTCTACATTCATTGAATCAAAAATGTGTCTAGATTCAATAAATATCTAGGATGGAGGAATTATATATATATATATATAAATAATTAAATTCAAAATATATTATATATATATATTATATTTGATATTATATATATGTATATATATATATGAATTAATTTAAATTTGATTCTATTAGATAGATTTAAATTTAAACTAATTAGATAATTTAAATTTAATTCTATCAGATAGATTTGAATTTAAACTAATCAGATAATTTAAATTTGATTCTATCAGATAGATTTAAATTTAAACTAATCAGATAATTTAAATTAAACTCTAGATATTGTTAGTTTAAATTTAAACTATAGGATAGATTTGAATTTAAACTAATAGATATATTTAATTAATTTTGATTAATTAAATATATCTAAAACTTCAGTCTATAAATAGGGGTTTTCATATCAGAAAAATATAGTTAGAGCTACCTCCAAAATCCTTAGAGAGAGGGACATCGTACGGACCGTATGGAATTGTACGGACGTCGTACGGACTGTACGGAAATTGTACGGCACAGACTGCTAGCACACCATTTAAGTTGCTGAACCCCATTTGTTTAGATACCAGTAAAGGAAACTGATCTGCGGTCAGTTCTTGTGATCCAAATAAAAGTAAACAACAAACTCAATCGACAGAAAAAAGGTAATTCTCTGAACCTATTCAGTTTAAGCGATTTTGATGAATCCTTGGTGGGAATTGGGATCAAAATTTTAAACATTTCCGTTGTGTGCCTCCCATAATTCCCAACAGATAGCACTTGATTTATATCACAAAGTGCATAGATCATCCATTTTTGCCATTTCAATACTTTTAGTAGCAGAATTTACCAACATTAAATGTCAAAATAATTCAATTTTGACTAAATGGATCATATCAACTTTACAAACTCATCTTCCATCCTTATTACACATGTTCATACAGAATCAACACAAAATGAGGCATGGAATTCGGATTTAGAGTATACACATCAAGAGTAACCAATTACATCAGCTTCCATACATTTTCATATTTTGTCACAATCTTTGGAAATTCATAACTTAAGTTAGAAAATTCCAAATCACACAAACTAGGACTCTTTAGAACGCTTAGGACACCATCTAACTATTGTAAAATTTTCAAATCAAGACAATATCATTTGTCCTATGAAATTCTAATGGAACAGTAGCTGGGTTAGAATCTTGGACTATTACAGACCTAGAATTTTAAAAATTTATATCTCATTCTACAGAGCTCTAAATTGAGTGATCTTGGTGGGTATGAAAAGCTTATGTTGCCAAATATATGCTTGTAAAATTTCATGAGCATTAGACTTCATTTGGCCCTTCAAATACTTAGAAAACCAGACTGACCAAATGAATAGTACACTAATAGTTTCTACTAATTTCAGCTAATTTTGAAAAATCATAATAAATTTTACAGAGCTCCAAAAATTGTGTTCTTTATCCTTGTGAAAATATTTAAATAAGATCTAAATTCTTGCTAAATCACATGCCAAAATTTGTTCATTTGGTCTAATTTTGGTTTAAGGAAAGAATATGACTCAAAATGATGCATAATTGGGTTTAAGGGAGCCAAAATGACTTCTCCCATGCAATGTGACCATTTGAGCATGTTCAAAACCTCAAATATAGCATATTGAAGCATCACAACAGATTCAAAGTATCATGGAACTCAAAACCACTCCCTCACTTGATTTTATACACATGCATCCCATGACACAAGTATGTCAAAAACTTAAGTTCTCATACATTTGTTTCCAAATGTGGTTCATACAACATGTTTATATACTTTTATACTAGTGAGGGTTTACATCTCATAAATAACATATACATTTACACTTTAACATAAATTCATACAAAATTTTATTCTCTTGTCAAAGTAACTTGTCTCAAGCTTCTTGGCCTCCATTCTTGGCTCTATGAGCATTACTTAGACATGGTTAGACATAAAGTGAGGAAGAGTGAGATTCAAAGAATCCCAATAGCTTATTCACTTTTTCAAGAATGCATATATGGCATGTTATCATGTCAAAGAGAGCAAATATGCATCAAATGCTTCCAAGTATTAAATATAAGCATATTTCCAAAGTCATATAGATTCATTAAGTTCAAGAACTGGCTTTAGGGTCTTTTGGTCTAGCCTCACCTAATTATATGAGACTTTTAGATTAGCTTCACCCATTTCAAGGACTCTTGACTTAGCCTTACTCATTCCATGAGACTTTTGGCGTTGTCTCACATTTATTTAGGGACTTTTAGCTTCACCTCACCTAATTCAAGGGGCTTTTGGCACTACCTCACCCATCAAGAGCCATCTCACATTAAAAATGAAAATCAAGAAGCATAATGGTACCAAAGTATCAAACCAATGGCCACAAGCATATTTCATAATTCAAACATATGTACAAGCAATTCATGATAATTAAACAACCACAAAATGTATATAAGAATGGATAAAAAGCTACCTTGGGTCAAGAAGCACAATTTTTCTCTTAGTCCTTTAGCTTCTTGGTTTGGCCTCACACTCACACTTGGAGGAGGTTTTTTTTTGCTTCGTTTAGACACATCAAACAAGACACAAACACATCGATGAAACCATCTCTAGTCTCACATAAACTTTACGCAAGCTACTTCTATAATGTCTGGGTTCGTAAAAACGACAAAAATGAACACATATTAAGAGCAAGTCCTTTGAAATGAGAGAGTCAAGATCTAGAAAAATTAGGATAATAATCTACACATCAAATAATGAAAATAGGAGGCCAGAGGTGCCTTGAAACCAGAGCCAAAATAACCAGACAGAATTTAATGAAATAGTTGTGAAATGCAATAGCATTTTCATAATTTTGGGTAACTTTTAGAATACTCATATGAGGGCTTTTTAAATGAAAAATTTGAGCTCTTTGGGCCTCTCAAAGGCTTTGAAAATCATGGGAAGTCCCGAGACAGTTAAAACCCCTCCAGTATAAGTATTCTAACGACAATTGACCTAAACTTTGACCTTTTTGTTTGGGAAGGTTTTAGCTCCAAATTGAGTGATTCCAAAGGAATTTTATAAGACTAAGGACCTAAATTTTATGATGGAGAAGATGGTTCTAAAAAAGGAGCTAAAATAAATAGGAAATGAAAATGTCAAGCAAATAGGATGTAACGGGAATTTTTAAGAAACAATTTTTAATCCTTTTCTCTTTAAATGGTGCATCCCACTTTTACCCATCTTAACCAACCTTCTTGCTACACAAAATAGAGAGTGAGACTAGGGGAGAGAAGTGCACAAGAGAAAGGAAGAAGAAGAGGAAAACCAAGTCAAGAAAGGTATGAAAATGATGGAATTTCTTGGTCTTTCCTTTAATAAACTTGTTCTCCTTCTTCCCCTCTTCCTTTCCATGATTTTATTGAAGTATTTGGTTCTATTTTGACCTCTAACCAGATGAGAGAAGTTCAAAATTCAAGAGGAGAGCTAAAGCAAAAGAAAAAAACGTCTAAGAAAAGTTAGAATTCAAGGTGAGTTGTTGTTTTCCATGCTTACTTCTCCTTACTTTCCTTTGGGTGTGGTTTGACCACTATTGGGGTAGCCAAGAGGGAATAGTTTTTGAATCAAACCAAGAGTGAAACTTAGGATTTAGAGTGTAGGAAACAAGAATATGCAAAGAAAATAAAGAACGAACTATGAATTTACAAGATACCTAACCTAGGGATTCAATTGCACCTTGGTTTGTAAGAAGATTTCTAGCTATAATTTAAGATGTTTAAGAGTTTGTATGAGTCTCTAAGATATCAAGAAAGTCTTCCACATACATCTCCCATCAAAGAAACAAAACAAACTCCATGGACTCCTTAAGGAAGCAATGCCTCGACTTAGACTAGAAGGAGGACCTAAGGAGTGTTTTAAATTTTTTTAAGCCTAGTTTTGCATCATATATGATGGGAGAGTATGAGAGGAGGCCTTGGAAAAAAAATATAAAGCCTAGGAAGTGAGATGGAGGTATAGGTTCCATAATATGACTTAAAGAAGCAACCTAGAGCTAGGCTCCTCAAATTGATTGTGTGATGGCTCTAAATAGTCTAAATGGAGTCAAGAATCATAGATGGAAGGAAAGAATAGAGCCAAGATCATGAATTCTTAGTGTTTCTTCATTAGGTGCTTTATGGAACCATAATTGAACCATATGAGTGCCAAAGTCCTTCTAAAGTGTGTGTGGTGTTAGAGATTATTTCAAGAGTGTAACTAGATCCATTTTGATGTGTTTAGGCCAAAGGAATTAAGCTCCACCTCTTTCTAGGTGTTTGGCCAAGGGAGAGGAAGAAATTCCAAAAGAAAAAGTGTGTTCTTGCATTCAAGGTAATTCTCTCTCCTTTCTCTCATGCATCTTTAGGTGTTTTCTTGTCTTTGAATGTGTGTATGTATATTTATGCTTTGAAAAATGTTTTTAACCAAGGTTTACATGTCATGGTACCATGATGCTTTGTATATGTTCTTGAAAGATATTTTATGAATGTGTTTTGGTTAAATGAGCTTGGTGAGGCCAAAAGTCCCTTAACAAGGGTGAGGATGAGCCAACAGTCCCCAAGAATGGATAAGATAGCCAAAAGTCTCTAAAAGAGTGAGGTTTAGTCAAAAGTCTCTTGAAAGTAGGTGAGGCAAGTCCAAAAGTCCTAAGAAAAATGGATGAGGCTAAACCATTGTCTTGGCAAGCTTATGCATAAAGAATGTCTTCTTGAATGTGAAAATTGTTCCATATATGTGTATGAATTTTGAGATAGTCATGCATGCATTTTTAGACTTAAAATTGCATTCATCATGTATGTTTGAAAGAGTGAAGAGCTATTGGGATTCCTAAAATCTCACTCTTCCCTCTCCATTGCCTTAACATGTCTAGGTGGACCAAGTGAGCAAAGAAATGGAAGCCACCATCCTTGAAGGCAAGAAGATTAACAAAGGAGTTGTTAAATGTTTGTATTGTAACTTTTTTGTTATCAAAAGATGAAATCTCATGATGTATAAGATGTATACCTACTTGAACATATGTAAATACATGGATATATAATGTATGTATAAGATTTAGAAGCATATAAATGATATTGAATGTTTTTGACATTGAATGGTAAAGATGAGCATGTAAGATCATTGTGTGTGTTGACAAGTGAGAGAGTGATTTTGTAATGTATGAATATCTAAACCCTTTAGACATGTTTAGAGGTTTGTTTTGATGCTTTCCCACATGCTCAAGTGGTTTTGGAAAAGCTAGAAGCCAAAATGGATCATTCTTGACCTTTAAAGAGGCGTACAAATACTATTTTATAACCCTATGTCACAAACTAACCAAATGGATGAATTTCCTCATGAAATTTGGCATGTGTATAGGCCTCCTCTAGAGCTTTTTGAGAAGTTAAAATTCAGATTAATTGGAGCTCTAGAGAATTAATTATGAATTTTTAAAGTTGCCAAAAAGTTGTTGAACTAGTATGGTTACTATTCATATGGTCAGTTTCTTTTTCTATGTTATTCAAGGGTCAAATGGTATCAAATACTCATGAAATTTTATAAACATAAATAAAATATAATAAATTTTCCATGCCCACTGAGATCACCACATTTGGAGGTCTGAGTAGAGAGATATGAATTTTTGAAGTTTGGAGTTAGTACCAGTAATGCAGTAGTACCTTTGGTATTGTTTCATCAATTTTCAGTGGTTAAATATTTCTATTTTGGTCTAAACTTATTTTTAGCCTAATGTTAACATCTGTAGCTCTCCAGAATGGCAGTGTACTTGATTTCAATTTTTCTAAAATTAGTTATGAATTTCTAAAGTTGGCACTAGAAATCTGGCAGCAGAACTCGAGACTGTACATGTGATTTTTGTGTATATATGCTACCACTTGGGATTCTTGTAATATTTTAACATGATTTTGAGTTGTATAAATGTAATTTAATTGGAGAATGATATGGGTGAGTTGAAATGGTCTATGGGGCACAAAACAAAAATTTTAAGTTTGACATAACGCAAAATAATCCATTATTTTAATTGAATTTTTCTTGGAATCTTACTATGCCAAGGAAATGTAACTAGAAATGAGATGGGGAAAGGCTTTATGAATATGGTGTTACAACTTCTAGCTCATGGCATGCATATGGTTCCATACAAGAGCATAATGAAGTAACTCATATAATTTATTATCTTGGCTCTAATTTGTTACTCAATCCAAGTCACATGACTGCATTTAAACTCAATAGAGTCATCACAAACTCATTTTAAGGAGCCAAATACTAAGTTGCTTCTTCATGCCTAAAGGATCCCTAAACTTTCAACTTTTCAAAATATGGTTTCTAAATTCAAACTAATAGTTCCTGTGGTATTTATTATTCATTTATAGACTACTTCTATCATTAGAGTTAAGAAAAACTCTCCTTAGGTACGAGAACCACTCCTTAGCTAAGACTATGTTTAAGATAGGAACCCATGGAGTTTTGTTGATTTTTCTAGGGAATTTGCCACTTATAAAGCTTCTTAGATGTTGTAAGAACTCAAGCATGCTTTTACATAAATTAAATCATCACTAGAAAGCTTTATAAATCCCTAGGTAGAATCAAAACCCTAATTTTCATAACCTGTTACTTATAGGTTCTTTTTGAATCCTATTACTTCCATATGATTCCTTAGGATTCAAAACCCCAATTTATATCAAATTTAGATCAAAATAAATCTCCCTACATAGACCCCTTGTGTTGGCCAAAATAGTGCACACAAGAAGAAGTCAAGAAGAAGCAATTTCAACCATGGTTTCTTACCTTGTTTCAAAGCTCACAAGATGCACTTTCTTAAGCTTCTAAGAATTTCTCCAATTCCTCTCTTCCCTCTATTGAACCAACCATAAAACAATACCAATTAAGTCACCAAAACCATGAAAAGAGAGAGGAGAAAGAGGAGAAGAAGTTTAGTGAAGGGAGAAGCATGAAAAAGTAGCTAAATCTTACATTTTCAAGCCTTGGTTTCTTCTTCCTTTGCTCCTCCTTTGGTGTGCCACTTAGAGCTGCCCTAGGTTCTATTTTATACTAGATGGAAGTTGGTTAAAAGGATGGAGAGAAGTGGGGTGTGCTAAATAAGAAGAAGCATCTTCATTATGACACTTTTTAAAATTCTAATTTAGTCCCTCATCTTAGTTTTCTCCATCTGAGCTCATTTCAACTCCTTTTTAAGAATTATCTTTTCCATCATAAAATTTAAGTCATCTAATTCATAAAATGCCTTTGGTTTCATCCAAATTAAATTTAAATTCTTACCGAAGGGTCTCTAGCCACCCCCTAATATCCCTTTCTCGATCTCTCTCCTTTAGACTTCCTTTTCCTCTCCCTTAATCTCAGTTTTCTTTTTCATCTCCTTTTTCATCTCATCGCCCTTTCTCCCTCTCTCGCACTTAATCTATCTCTTTCTCTCCTTTCAATTCGAAGCCCCCCACCATTTTCTGTCATTTTTCTTTCGCTAGTATCCCTTTCGACTTTTCCTCCCTCATTTTTCTCTAGCCCGAAAACTTTCAACTCTTTTTCTTTCCTGTTTCCAATTTCTGGCCTCCAGATCCTCTCCTCCCTAAATCTCTTTTTCATTCGCTTCCTTTTTTCCTTTTTATAGAGGACTCGAAAGTGTTCTTCACTTCTCTCTTCTCTGTGTGTTACTCTGCCTTTATGCCAAATCATTAGCAGGGAACGTGGAAGAGATTGTTTGCTTGCACCACTCCTTTTTGAATAGCCACTACTCTGAGTGTCTGTGTGTGCGTTCATACTCTACTCTCCCCCTTTCTCGTGGCCCACCGTGTTGCTTTTGTGTGTCTAATGCTTTTCGTGTGTCTCCCTTCTGCCATAGTAGTGCGAGAGAAGGGGGACTAGGGCTAGAGATGCGATAGGTTTTTTTTCATTGGATCCGAGTTAGATAGGCGTTAGTTCTTTTTTTTTTTAATAATGGGTTTTGATGGTTTTTTTTGTAGTCTTTGTTTGGGCTTTAGATTGGGCTTCTTTTCCTTTACTCTTTTTTTTTATGAAGCCTCATCTTCTCTCTTTTTTCATTCGTTTGGGTTTCTAGTATTAAGTTAGTGGACTCTTTTGTTTGGTCTTTCTTTTATTTGTAGGTAATAGGTTTTGATGGGCTATTTTTTTGGTCTTTTTTTCACTTTTTTTTGGTTTTTTAATTTATTTATTATTTTTGGGTTTTGATTATTTTCTCTCTCTTTTTTTTATTTGATTATCAATTTTTATTTTTCTTCTTTTTGTAATGAACTTTTCATTCATTTTTTTTATTTTTTATTACTTCGTTTCTTTTGTTCTAAATTAATTTTTTCTTATATATTTTTTATTTGATTTTTTTATCATTTTCCTTTTCATCTCTTTTTTTTTTTGTAATTTTTGGTTTGAATTTTTTTTTTGGATTTTGATTCTTTTATATTTTTTTGAAAAATGTAATTTTTGATTTTTTGAATAATTTTTCTATTTTTGATTTTCTTACTTTTTTTATTCTTTTTTACATTTTTTTAGTCTAATTTTATTGTTATTTTGGAGCATGTTCGGACAAAATAATGTGTTTACAGTTGCCCCTCTTTACTTGTTTCTTACATAAGGAAATTCAAAATGAAATTTTAAATTTTGCATAATAGAAAAGTAAAGATAAGAACATGTTGAAAGGTCGTGTTGTGCAACCTCCAAAATAAAACTAGGTTAAAAAATATATAGTCAGTGGTGCAACCTAAATTGTGTTGGAGATTGTACCCTAGGCTAATCATTGTATTGCGAACATTGTTTTTATTACGAAATAAGAGTTTTTCTTTTATTACATTATTATATTATTTGCATGTTTATTATAATAATATCCATGGATAAATTATTTTTGAATTATTCAAAATGTCCCTAATTAATCATCCTTGTGGAAACAATGATGAATTAAGATTAGTATAATTTTGATTGATTAAGTGTTAATCATGTATGATGATATGAATTAAAATCATAGGCGTGTGTTAGAGAATAGGACGCTGGATAGACCCATCATGAGATAAGCTACATGGATTAGGTCATAAGTTTATCTCATGTATAACTGTGTCATTGATCCCTTAGACCTGAGGTCACCATAGATTCCTACATGAAGGACACTGTACTTTGGCATAGTCTAATGTCAGCTTTTAATCGGGTGATTATAAAGACTATGATCAAGTATAATGGAATCCATGTAGAGGAAGATGAGTGATCAAGATGGAATTTGTCCCTCTAATTAATACAGAGATATCTCTGAGCCCCTCGATGAGTGTGACTGAGAAATGCATGACCATGCTCAGATATAATAGGGTTATAAGATAGGTTGCATCGGATCACCGATCCCATATGATTTGGGCAGTCACAATGTCTTGCTAGAGGCCGCTTGTAATTTGTGGGTCAAACAGTGTAGTTGGCCCACTGTCAACATCATATGGGCCTGCAGGGTCACACACAAGAACGGACTAACTTGGGCTAAAATGTCCACATTCATTGAATAAAAAATGTGTCTAGATTCAATGAATATCTAGGATGGAGGAATTATTTATATATATATATATATAAATAATTAAATTTGAAATATATTTTATATATATATATATATATATGATGAATCTCTTGAGTCTAGGGTAGTAGATAAGTGTGGGGGTGACTTAGAATATGATGATCATGCTATTCTTGGTGTGGGATTAGTTGATAAGTCTATTGATGATGCACCTATTGAGTTTAGAGACAACATGCCATCTGGATCATGTGACATAACTGATTTGGATGCATTTCTTGATTTTATGTGTAACACCCAAAAAAAAAAAATAATTAAGGTATTAATTGTGGATTAAGGTTAATTAATGATAATTGATAGAGGATAATTGGGAAGGTTAGTGAATAGGTATTTTAGATAGATAAAGTATGAATATGGGTTTGAGGATTTATTTGGGATAGAATTTTCATATAGGCCTAAATTAATGAATCATGAATGAAAGATTAATGGAGGCCCAATTACCCCTGTGCAGACCCAAGCCCTTGAGCCCTTCAAATTTGGCCCAAGTTCCATTAAACTTCAACCATCTAATGTATAAAACTGGCCCAAAGAAAATCCTGCAGCCCAATACTCTAAAACTAGCCCAATAAGCAAAAATCTGAAACCTAATTAGGTTTGGACTTGGACCAACCCATGACCCAACCCATGACCCAACTAAAACCCATCTAAAACCCTAATACTTCAGCCAACCCTCATTTTTGCTGAACCACAAAGAGAAATTCGGAGGTGAGGAGGAGAGGCTAGGGTTCTTCACTTAATTCCACATTTTCTCACATTTGGAGTAAGATTTGGTCAAGGTAATAGTTATACAACTTAATCCCCTCATCTTTTCCTTTAATTTGATCCGATTAGATTTTCATTTGGAGGATTTTCATCTTACCCAAAATCTGAAATGTGAGTGTTTGGGGATTTTCTTGGTGAAATTCGTATGTTGGGGTTAGGGCTGGTGTTAGGTGACTTTAAACCCTCCATTTTAATGCTTTCCTTGTTGGGTTGAGACCCCCAAAGCTGATTTATATTATGGGTATTAATTTTGTACGAATTTGCTTAGGATTTTGGGGGAAACATTGAGATTTCTGGTGGGAGATACTTGAATCCGAATTTAGGAGTTGTGGTGGCTGTTACAACATTGTCTACAAGTGAGGTAACCAGGGTTTATATTAATTCCATGCATGTATCTGTTTAATTTCATATCTGGTGTATTTGAATGGTTTGAAATTGTTGAATGAAATGATTGGCTATCTGTTGTATGATGGTTGGACCTTGTGAGTCCATGGTGGAGCTGTGGTGCGGCTGCCACCCGTGCATGTGCCGCGATCGGGCACCGGGTATGATCAACCCCAGATGTACTGAGCCCTAGTTGTGCTCAATGGGGAGTAGGTGCCGTGGACGGGCCTCTCCCAATGTTAATGGCCTTTAACATGTGATTATATGATTGCTAGTATGGGATAGTAATCATGATAGCCTGATTAATTCATTTGCTGAAATGACTGATATGATTCTGAATGATGATTTTGATTCATGCATATATGTATATTAAACTGGATCATATAGTGGAATTGCCATGGTTATTGAGATTTATATCTCACCCCGTGTTATGGTATTAACATTTCAGGTGAAGGTTCTTCGGGTAAAGATAAGGGTAAGCAAGTGGATGAACATCCATGAGCTAAGGCCTAATGTGGGGGAGCTGCACTTGGTCTAAGTGTATTAGGATAGATGCTAATTTTGTTGAGTCTTGTAAAGCATCATGTATCTGCATTGCCAAGTGTAGGAGTCTGTAATTTTGATGATATAATGTGTACCTATTGAGGATTAGGCCTTACTTTAAATTGGTATTTGACGTATGAACTTACGATATCTGTTATGAGCTTTGATGAACTCTGATGTATCTTGTTATTAGAAATGAAATCTGGAATTATTACTATGAATCTCAATTGATTGGGTGCCAAGTGATAGTTGTTGATAGATTATGAACTCGAGTCATTGTTATTTTACAAATTGCTGATGAATGGATGTGCTGATATAGGGTAATTAGAGGAAAGCAAGGGACCCTTGAGTCACGAGTCAGTATGGGTAGAATAACTTGTTAAAATCAGGCTAATAAAGGACATTTGAGTCCTACAATTGAGGTAGAGGGGCCCTAGGATGAGATTGGAGGGAGAAAGGAGAGTGGGAGCCAAGAATTTTAGAGTTGTAGGATCAGAGGAACTTTAGCCACGGCTAAAAATGGAGTTGGCCGCGGCCAATAGTGGCGAAGTTGCCCAGGGAGAGGTCCAGAGGGTAATTCGCCGCGGCTAAATATCAATTGGCCGCGGCGAAATATTAAAGGGGAAACTGGGAGTCATCCAGAGAGGAATTCGCCGCGGCGAATTATGGAATTAGCTGCGACGAACTTTTAAGGAAAATGTCCCCGGCATTTCAGAGAGGAATTGGCCGCGGCGTGAGGAGAAATTGGTCGCGGCCAATATCGATAGGCGAGCGAGGAAGTTCCAGGAGGCTTCTTCGCCGCGGCGCCATGTAGGTTGGCCGCGGCGAAGGTCCAAGCTGCGGCGAAATTTGTGATGAAAAAAGGGGTAAAACCAGAAGGGAATTAGCCGCGGCTAAGGGGTAATTTGGCCGCGGCTAACATGCTAAAACAGTTATATTAACTAGAAAAGCCTAGATTTCCATGGATTAATCATAAAGGATGATCTAGAGTCACTAGGGTGAGTCATAACTAATGAGTAATAGAATCCAAGGCCTATTAATAGATGTTTTATTCCCTTATGAACATAGGAGTATGTAATTGAACGATTGATGACTCTAATCATATTAGGGTTTAAATTTTTCTATATTTTCATAATTAATGAGGATTAATTGTATGTTTAACCTTAATTATCGAGATTGGGGGTTAGGGTCATCACACTATGTGTGTTGAATCTACTATATGTGATGAATACTCTCAGATTAGTTCTTCCATTGAGACTAGTGAGTCTATCACATATACTGATCATTATGATTCCTCACTAGCATGTCATGATGTGACTGATGAAATGGTAGATGTAGCATGTAAAAATGATATAGACATTGAATTTGTTAAGTAGCTTGTTGTTGATGAATCAGACTCTAATTTGAAATGCTTGTGTGACGAATTGCATACATGTCCTATATGTGTTGAGATAAATGAGTTTCTGAAGTCTGATAAGTCTGTTGAATCCATGGAATCCTTTGCCTGCACTGAAATGATTGATGAGACTAATTCCACTGATCATACTAGTTTTGATGATAGTATTCATAGTGATACTGCTAATGTTAAAAATCCTATCGATGCTTGTACTATTGTTGATACTAGTGGGAGACTTGATTTTGCTGTTGGTCATTGTTTAGAATCTTGTGAGCCTACTGATGTCTCTTTGGTCAGGGAAGATGTTATTTCTCTTATGGAGAGTCCAAAACAGATTCCTGAAGTTGTTAAGCTAATTCCTAGCGAGCCACAGACTCTCCAAGCTGATAAAAAGCAACTGCCAGATACCTTGGAGGACTTAAACTTAAAAGGCTGTGAGAAGTTACAATTAGATTTTTCTGTGGATGTAGTGACTCTTACTGATGAGAGTCCGATAGATTTTATTGGTTTTGATAGATTTTTAGAAAGTTTAAATTTTCAGTTTGATTTTAAATTTTCTTTCTTTAGTTTTAATTGTCTTAAATTTGATTTTTTTTTCTTTTCTTGTTTCTGAATATGCTAAAAATGACTTTCCTAAACTACTGATGGTTGAGGAAGTTCATGGGTCATCACTGAATGATCAATCCAAATGTTTTAAAGTAGTGAGACTCAGATTTATCCAGTTAAGAAGGAATAAAGTAGTGTTAATTCTTATTTTTGATACGTATGATTAGTTAGTCTTTGATAGAGTTCTTTGTAGTTTAGGATTTAGTTTTCTTTTTCTTTTCTACATTACAGTTTGTTTTGTTTTTGTTTTGTAGGAAATAAATTGTTAAACAGCTACATGGGAATCTTAGCCTACCTTGAGATCTCTATATTCAAGTTCATCCGGTTGTACACTTTCCCTTTCCACTCTTTATCTTATGTTGTTTATCTGTTTATTGGACTGGTGCTGACATTGAGGACAATGTAACATTTAAGTGTGGGGGAGAGAGTCATTTCATTCTATTCCATCTTTCTTTTCCATTCCATCCTTTCCTTGTTTTTAAAAAAAAAAAAAAAACTGAAATTTTTTTTGTGAGAAAATTTTTTGAAAAATAGTATGATTTTTTTTTAAAAAAATTCCTGTGAAAGTTGCAAGTTAAGATGATTGTAACTTGGATTCACTTAGACATGATAAGTGATGGATCTTGTGTCTTGATTCAAGTGAAGTGGCAATGAATTTAATTTCAATGAATTGTTTGATAGCCATTAGCTGGTGAGGATTTGAGCCTTAATTGTTCAATTCTAGTGTATATTCACCTATCTTTGTTTCACTCTAGAACTTGTCTTGATTCTTTGTTGAGACCACATTTGCATTTGCATGCATGAAAATGATAAGGCATTCATTTCTTTTATAGCTAGTGAGCCAAAAAGCCAACCCTTCATACAATTTATCCATTGTTTTAGCCACTTTGAGCCATGTATTTTCTTTTGTTGTTAGCCATGGCCATTAAATATATTCCCACCTTGTTTTAAGATGCCTTAGGAATTTCAAGGAGCATTACATCTAATTAGGATAGGTGAATGTGTACTTTGCATCCATTAAGGCTATTTTTAGTCAAAGAATTTGTTTTGAGAAAGAAAAAAAAATGCAAAAAAAAAAAGAGATAGAAAAGCAAAAAAGAAAAAGAAAGAAAAGCAATGAAAAAAAAAAAGAAAAGAAAAAGAAAAGGAAGCAATGGAAAATCAAAAGAAAAAAAAAAAGTGTTTTAAGTTGAGTTTATAGTTGCTTGTATTAGTTGGAAATAAAGGCCTTGAATGCATACTCTTCTCTATCCTAAATCTCCATTTTATTGCTCTTGAGGTCCTAAGGTGTTCTATTTGCTGTTTGTTTTTCCTTTTATTTTTGTTATCCATTCATTTCATTCCTTAGCCCCATTACAACCCTGAATAAAGTCCTATTGATTTGTGTATTGCATTTGGCATGGGTGGTGGAGACTTAGAAGCTTGACAAGCCTATGGTAGTGAATCTTGATAGGTGAAGTTTGAGTGACCTATATTGCCTAAACACTTGAGAGTTGAGAGTAAACACTAAACCATGTGAGAGGCTATGCATTTCAATTCATTCTTTTCAAATGAAATTGCCATGGAACTTAATTCTTGATGCAAGTGAAGTTAACTTAGATTGTTGAAGTGTTGAAGAGTTGTGATTAATCTCTAGCTTATGATTTTTACACTTTCTTTTTCACTTTTCATTTTCTACTTGCATTCTACTAGCCGGATGCTTCAATTCATTCTTTATCTTGGATTTTGAGCATTGCCCAGGAGTGCAAAGGTTTAAGTGTGGGGGAATTTGATAAACACATATTTTATCTATTTTTATCCTCCTAACTTAACCTTTTTAATAATTAAATGTGGCCTAATAAATGCAATTAAATGGAAATTGATTTTAATAGCTAGTTTTGCACTTTAGAAAACAATTGACAAAATAATGAATTTTAATGCATAAATTCTTTTAAATGAGTTTTGTGAATCTTATCCTACTTAATATTGTTTATCATTCTTGCAGAATTTTGATGGGTAAATGCATTTGAATGGAGGTTGGTTTGGAGAAGAGGTAGCATGCATGGAATGGGAAGGAGAAGCATGTGCAGATTTAAGGAAGACGCATACATCAACTCAAGTGGCTGTAACTCGAGGAAATATGAAGCTACGTGAGTTGGCTGAATCAAAACACAAAGGGATGAAATAAGAAGCCATGGCAACGTGGACTGGGTTTAAAAGAATGAAGCAACGAGAAGTCCAGAATCACGTCAAGCAGATGAAGCAAACTTGAGCTCGAGTTCTATGTGAATGAGAACAAAACAGAAGCAGCTCATGAAGAAACAGATATGAAGTCCTGCAAATGAAGCTAATCACGTGGAAAAGCTGCTGGAGCAGAGGAGAAAACACAAAGCAGCTGCATGAGCAAGAAGCATGCAGAATCACGTCTGGACAGCATGCAGAACAGAGAAGAAGCAAAATACAAATCAGTAGCCAACGTGGAAAAGCTGCAGAGAAGCAGAAACAAACACAACATGAATAAGGCGAGCTAACACGAGGAATATGCAGCAGAAGTAAAGAAGATGAAGCCACGAAAGCACGTGATGAGGGCTCCAAATACATGCAGAATTTACGTGGAGCAGGAGCTAAACATGCACGAAACCACAAGAACAGAAACGCTGAAGCAAAATGTGGATTATTATATTGACATTGGGGCCCACATTCACATAAGCAAAGATGGAAAATAACTTCGGGCAATTGGTAATTAAGAGAGCACGTGAATGATTAAATCTGAAGCACGTGAAAGAGGGCAGTTTCAATGAGAACCATCCAGCGTCCAGATTCATTCACAACCTCGCACACTCCAGCCCATTCACGTCTTCTCCCCATTCCATCGTCTATTTATTCATACAAAAGCCCTAGCCGTCATACACCCTCGCCTCCTTCACCTTCACGCCTCCACTCACATAACCATCCATCTCTCCATTCTCATCCATTCTCCACTTTTCATCCACCGAATGAGGCTTTAATTCATCCATCTTGAGGCTAGCAAGGGAGGAAGCTCTTGAGTAGAAGCTTGAATCCATGGATGAACAACAAATTATGGCTAAGATTTTCTTATTTTTCCTACACTTTTTCTTATTCTGTACAATCTCGGTTGAGTTGTATTTGATTTGGAATTTGTGTAATTAATTAGTGGCTGGTTAGACACTGATTAGGAAACCTTTTTTTTGTTGATTAATTGGTTAGATTTGAATTTGATTTTTTATTATTCTCTCTAATCTCCCATGTATGCCACGAAGGTGTTCGATGAAATGCATGAGTGATGTTATGTGTTTAAATGTCTATTTGAGAATTCCTTAGTGTTTAGTTAGTTAATTAAACATTTTTGGATGATGAATCAGAAGATAATTAACTAGTTAATCAATCAAATTGGATGTTCATTGATCTTAAAGACAAGAGTTAATAATTTAATGCTAGATTGAGGTCTCAATTCAACATTAGATTATTAATCTCTTGAATCTTGAATGGTTATTCAAGATCATTTGCTAATAAACACAATTAGGAACTCTTAGACCAGAATTAATCACAATTGGAATAGGATAAGGATATTGGATACCAAGAGACGATTCCTAAGCTAGTCACAAGCCCATCATTCACCATAATTCATCCAATTAGGTAGTGTTTAGGAATTTTGTTTCAATTTCATTTTAGATTAGTTTAATTCAACCAAAACCCCCAAATTAGGTAGTTCTAGGACCTTAGAACACTTAGAGAACCCAATTGAACATTGAATTCCATTTCCAAGGGAGATGATCTAGGTTGTGCCCTATATTGCATTTAATATCCAACCTAGTTTTATTTTGAGGGTTGCACGACAAGCCCGTCAAAATTTGGCGCCGTTGCCGGGGATTTGGAATTTCAATTGTTTAAGAAAGTTTTCTAAGTGTTTTTTTTTTGTTTTATCTTTGTTTTAGTTCTGTTTTGATTTGATTTTCGTTCTGTTTTGAACTTGGAATTGGTTAATTTCGGTGTTGCGCGTTAAGTGTCCTGGTTGCTGGAATTTTCGTTCAAAGTGCCCAGAAAATTCTCATACTTTGTTTTTCAAGGTTTTTGGGTGTTTTGAGCAAAAGTAATAGAAAAGCTATTAGGTGCACCATTTTTTTGGCCAAATTCCAACGTTTGAGGCACTTTTTCTAATTTTTTAGTATTTTCTCAAATTTTTTAGGAATTTTTCAATTTTTCTGGATTTATCTTCTTTAATTTTTGTGAGTTTGTTTTGTGTCATTAGGCTCTGTTTTAGAGTGTTTTTCATTTTTAGGAACTTCTTATCTTCATTTGATTTGATTTTCTTAATTTTGAGTTAATTTTAGTTATAGTTGTTTGTGATTTTGCTTTGTGCTAAAAGTAATTGTACTTCTCATTTTATTTTTGCTTTTAAATGGATCCGTATTATTCTAATCAAGGTGTTTATGATCCTTATACAAATGATAGGATTTCCAGAAAGTTGGATAATCTCAATACAATGCTTCAAGGCTTGCTTGAACAACAAAGACAAGAACAGCAAGCCCAACAATACCAACAATTCCAACCACCATGCTATCAACCACACCACAATCCATATGAAGTTCACCCCAACTATCAAACATACCATAACCCATATGAGATTCACCCAAATTACCACCATCATCATGAGTCATATCATACCTTCCATAGGCAAGAGCCACAATATCATCCTTACAATTACTATGAGGGGTACATGCAACAAGAGCCCCAGAGGGAACCAAGTTTGGAAGAGAGGATGATAGAGCATTTAAAGGCCTATAATCTTCGAATCCAACAAAGGGATGCCGAACATCTTCAATTCAAACAAGAACATGAACGGTGGTATCTCGAAATGCAACAAAGGCTTGACAACATGATGAAGGATTCGGGAATTCAATTGAATCAACCAACTTCAAGTGCTATTGAATTGACTGAAGAGCAAATTAGAAAGGAACGCATAGAGGAGGAAGAGTCCTATTCATTGGGTAATATCCTTCCATCTTCTAATGTTTTACAATTTATTGGAACAAACTCTAGTTTGCTTGATAGCACTGTGATTCCTAATGCATATAATGTTGTTGATTCTGAATTACATGATGATGATGTTGTTGATGAGGAAATAATTGTTGAATCTCCTGATATGATTGATTGTGGTAGCTCATTGAACAAAATTGACACATTTTATGATGTTCATGAATCCTTGTGTACTGATGCACTTGGTATGTCTACACCTAGCTGTGATCTTAGTGATAATTCTATTTCTGAGCCTGTTAATGATGAATCTCTTGAGCCTAGGGTAGTAGATAAGTGTGGGGGCGACTTAGAATGTGATGATAATTCTGTTCATGGTGTGGGATTAGTTGATAAATCTGTTGATGATGCGCCTTCTGAGAGAATAATGAAAAATCAAATTCAAATCTAACCAATTAATTAACAAAAAAAAGGTTTCCTAATCAGTGCCTAACCAGCCACTAATTAATTACACAAATTCCAAATCAAATACAACTCAACCGAGATTGTACAGAATAAGAAAAAGTGTAGGAAAAATAAGAAAATCTTAGCCATAATTTGTTGTTCATCCATGGATTCAAGCTTCTACTCAAGAGCTTCCTCCCTTGCTAGCCTCAAGATGGATGAATTAAAGCCTCATTCGGTGGATGAAAAGTGGAGAATGGATGAGAATGGAGAGATGGATGGTTATGTGAGTGGAGGCGTGAAGGTGAAGGAGGCGAGGGTGTATGACGGCTAGGGCTTTTGTATGAATAAATAGACGATGGAATGGGGAGAAGACGTGAATGGGCTGGAGTGTGCGAGGTTGTGAATGAATCTGGACGCTGGATGGTTCTCATTGAAACTGCCCTCTTTCACGTGCTTCAGATTTAATCATTCACGTGCTCTCTTAATTACCAATTGCCCGAAGTTATTTTCCATCTTTGCTTATGTGAATGTGGGCCCCAATGTCAATATAATAATCCACATTTTGCTTCAGCGTTTCTGTTCTTGTGGTTTCGTGCATGTTTAGCTCCTGCTCCACGTAAATTCTGCATGTATTTGGAGCCTTCATCACGTGCTTTCGTGGCTTCATCTTCTTTACTTCTGCTGCATATTCCTCGTGTTAGCTTGCCTTATTCATGTTGTGTTTGTTTCTGCTTCTCTGCAGCTTTTCCACATTGGCTACTGATTTGTATTTTGCTTCTTCTCTGTTCTGCATGCTGTCCAGACGTGATTCTGCATGCTTCTTGCTCATGCAGCTGCTTTGTGTTCTTCTCCTCTGCTCCAGCAGCTTTTCCACGTGATTAGCTTCATTTGCAGGACTTCATATCTGTTTCTTCATGAGCTGCTTCTGTTTTGTTCTCATTCACATAGAACTCGAGCTCAAGTTTGCTTCATCTGCTTGACGTGATTCTGGACTTCTCGTTGCTTCATTCTTTTAAACCCAGTCCACGTTGCCATGGCTTCTTATTTCAGCCCTTTGTGTTTTGATTCAGCCAGCTCACGTAGCTTCATATTTCCTCGAGTTACAGCCACTTGAGTTGATGTGTGCGTCTTCCTTAAATCTGCACATGCTTCTCCTTCCCATTCCATGCATGCTACCTCTTCTCCAAACCAACCTCCATTCAAATGCATTTACCCATCAAAATTCTGCAAGAATGATAAACAATATTAAGTAGGATAAGATTCACAAAACTCATTTAAAAGAATTTATGCATTAAAATTCATTATTTTGTCAATTGTTTTCTAAAGTGCAAAACTAGCTATTAAAATCAATTTCCATTTAATTGCATTTATTAGGCCACATTTAATTATTAAAAAGGTTAAGTTCAGAGGATAAAAATAGATAAAATATGTGTTTATCAATATATATATGAATTAATTTAAATTTGATTCTATTAGATAGATTTAAATTTAAACTAATCAGATAATTTAAATTTAATTCTATCAGATAGATTTGAATTTAAGCTAATCAGATAATTTAAATTTGATTCTATCAGATAGATTTAAATTTAAACTAATAAGATAATTTAAATTAAGCTTTAGATATTGTTAGTTTAAATTTAAACTATTGGATAGATTTGAATTTAAACTAATAGATATATTTAATTAATTTTGATTAATTAAATATATCTGAAACTTTAGTCTATAAATAAGGGTTTTTATATCAGAAAAATATAGCTAGAGCTACCTCCAAAATCCTTAGAGAGAGGGACATCGTATGGACTGTATGGAATTGTATGGACGTCATACAGACTATACAGAAAAATGTACGGACAGACTGCTAGCACACCGTTTAAGTGGCTGAACCCCGTTCGTGTGGATACCAGTAGAGGGAGCTGATCTGCGGTCAGTTTCTGTGATCCAAATAAAAGTAAACAACAAACTTAATCGACAAAAAAAGGTAATTCTGTGAACCTATTAGGTTTAAGCGATTTTGACGGATCCTTGGTGGGAATTGGGATCAAAATTTTAAACGTTTCTGCTGTGTGCCTTCCATAATTCTCAACAAATTGTCTCCCTTGAAAATTAAATTCAATGTTGAGCTTTTTAAGTGTAACAGGATCCTAAAAGCTCTCTAACCAAAGGGGGGTTTTGCTTAAAATTAACTAACTAAAATTAAATTGAATTAAAGTTTCTAATTACTATCTAAATGCATGAGTTAAAAGACAAATAATAAACTTGTGACTAGCCTTGGATTTGTCCCTTGGTATCCACTGTCCTTATCCTAATTCAATTGTCATTTGTTCTGGTCTAAGAGTCCCTAATTGTACTCATGGCAATGTATCTTAAGTTACCACGCAAGAATCAAGAGATTAGCAATCTAATGTTAAATTGAAACCTCAACTCTGCATCAAATCATTAACTTTTGTCATTAGAATCAATGAACACTAAATTTGATTAATTAATCAATTAATTAGCATATGAATTATTACCCTAAGATGTTTAATTAACTAATTAAACTATAAGGAATCCTCAAATCAAACAATTAAGTACTCAATTTCATTCATACATTTTATCAAACACCTTGATTGCATACATGGATTATTAGAAGAAAGTGAAAAATTGAGCACTTATTCAATCAATTAATCATTCAAAAAGTCTCTTAATTAGTGTCTAACCATCCACTAATTATAACTACACTAGTCTCAATCCAATTCATCTCAACTAAGCATGTACAAGAAAAAGGAAAAGTGTAGAAAGAAAGGAAATCTTAGCCCAAAATTCCCTTGATTATCTCCATGGATTCAAGCATTACCAAGGTTGTCTTCCAAGCTAGCCACAAGATGGAGTTAAGCTCTCATGGAAGTGGAAGAATGATGGAGGAAATGGATGGACTGTAGTTACAACGTGGAGGTGGATGAGAGTCTGGAATATAACATGAATGAGATAATGTAAATGGATCCAATGAATGATGATTGTTCTCTTGATGGATGCCCTTTCCATGCCTCTGCCCACATGATTTAATAAATCACGTGCCTCTTTAGCTCATTCACGTGTGTGTATGGAATGTGCTACGTTAATGAATGGATCAAATAGATGGATCCCCTACGTGCTGAAGCCCATTTTGTTTTGCTCTTTTGGTTCTGCCTAAGCCTTTCATTAAAACTCATGTGCTCAACCCATGCCTTCTTTCAAGCTTCTCCTCTTTAATAATCACGTGGCTTTTCATGCATTTTGGACCTCTCCAAGAATTCTAGCTTTTTTATGTAATTCTTCCATGTGTTCTTGTTCTCCACATCAACCTGTAGCTTCTTCTTCATATTCTTCATGTCTTCTTCTCCTTTCTAAGTTTTGGTCTAGAGCTTGCTCATGTGCTCGTGGCATAGATGGATGATAGTTTTTTTGGATGTGTATGTTGAGAGCATGTGACCATGCATAATATGTCATCGTGAAGCTCATGTAGCAACCCGTAACTTGTCCTACTTCTCATAACCCTGTAAGTGTATGCATATTGCTTCCTCAACCTCTGTCCTACTCATTCCAACGTCTTCATGGTTCTAAACCTTTGTTCTAACAAACCCGTGGCTACATGCATCCTTTCCATGTATATCTTTTCATTCCCATAGCTTCAGTCCTTGTTTTTGCATATATGTGTTTGAGTTTCATTTATTTCTTCCCACATGATTGCTCCACAGCTCCCTTTACACGTTCTTTGTTTGTTTCTTCCTCATCTAGCTCGTGCCATGGCTTGTTGAATATTGGTTACTGTGACGTGTGAGAAGCCCATCTCGCAGATTATTCTCTTCCACGTGTTTTCCATGTTAAGATTCATGTTTTTGTAGCTACTATAGGTGTTTCTTTTACTTGGGCTACTTCTTTGTGTGAATATATGAAGAGTGTGGACGAGTGCTATGTGGAATTGTTGCCTTTATGTTAACCTGAGCTTCTCTCTATGTAATGTGTGCATGGAAGCTTGTGTGAGCTTATGTGTGTGTCTTCCACATGAGAATGAAGCTGCTGGACCTAATGACTTGAACAAAACAATCTATGTGGATGAATGGAATGCTTTGCTATGTGATCTATGTGTAAGGGAGCTATGAGCTTTGTTTTTTTGCTGCCACGTGATGCTTCTTTCATGTAAATTTCCTTAAGTAAAAAGAAATAAAAAAAAATCAAAGCCTAGAAAAAAAATGAAATCATCATCTAAGAAAATGAAATAAAATAAAACCATTGAAAATCCTAATTTATTCAACAAAATTCCAAAATATGGGATTATTTTTTAAACTAAATAATATCCCATTAATGCTCAAAATATCATCAATTAATGAATAAAAAGTCTAAAATTAATAGGTAAAAATATAGAAAATAATTGAGTTATCACATATATTTTGTCTAGGTTGATTTGATTGTCTCTCGACATGATTAGAAAATAAAGCAAAGGAAAGAGCAACTCAAACAAAATATGGTGTTTACATTGGAGTGCTCAAAGGTTTTAAAAATCATAGAAAGCCTTAGAATGGTCAAAACCCCTTGAGTTTACGTTTTTTGTTACTGGTTGACTAAAATTTTGACTGATTCATTCGGGGAAAGTTTTAAATCTAATTTAAGTAAAACTAAAGCCATTTTATGAATTAGAGAATCTAAATTTCAAGATGAAAAAGATAACTTTAAAAAAGGAGTTAAAATGAGCCCAAATGAAAGAAACCAAGGAGAGAGACTAAATTGTAATTTTTAAAAGCTATAAAAGTGACACTTTGACTTCTTAAAAATGTCCCCCCTTCTGCCCCCTCTCTTAACTGACTCATTTACACTCTAAAATAGATTCAAGAGCTGCTTTCTTAGGTGCACAAGAAGGGAAGCAAAGGGGAGAAGAAGAAGCCTTGAAAAGAGTAAGAAACCAACACTTTTTTATGCTTCCTCCTTCAGCATCCTTTTTCTCCTCTTCCTCCCCTCTTTTCCTATGGATTTGGCGATTGATTTGAAGATGTTTCATGGCTGGCTTAGTAGGAAAAAAAGAGGAATTGAAGGAGAAGCTAGAAGCAAAGGAAAGCCTGATAAACACATATTTTTATCTATTTTATTCTCCTAAACTTGGACATTTTAATGATCAAATGTGGCTTTAGAGGTTTAATTAGTTGAAATTTGATTTTAATAGCCATTCTTTGCATTTTAGAAAATAAGTTACAAAATCTTGGATTTTCAATGCATAAATTTCAATAAATAATTTTGAAGCTTTTCCTACTTAATCTTTCTTTTCTTTCTTGGTGTGTAGATCATTGGGTCTTCTTAGTTTCATACATGGGATGTACTTCCACATGTGGCTCCATTTATAGCAATCACACACTCGTGCAGAAGTTAACGTGGAAGCATTCTTGGGCTGCTTTGCAAGGCTGGACAGCAACATGAATAAGGCGAGCTAACACGAGGAATGTGCAGCAGAAGGAAAACGCGAAGAAGCTACGTCTGGAAAGCAGCATGACAGAGGTGAAGAACGTGAGAAAACGCTGGAGCTATAAGAAGAAGCAACTTGTGGTCTGCGAAGAGAAGTAAGAGCTAACGTGGAACTGCACAAAGAAGAAGACTCGTGGCAAGACAAACCAGCAACTACAAAACACGTAAAAGCAACGTGAAACAGAGACAGCTACGAGTAAAGCTCCAGGGACGTGAACAGAAACAAGCACAACGAAGCAAGAGCTGAGAAACATAACGAGTTGAAGTTTGGAATGAGCTGCAGAATGAAAGAGTTGGACAGAGCTGGAACTCGAGCAAAACATGGAAGAATAACGCAGAACAGAGCATGCAGCAGCGGAATAAGACGAAGCACACGAGCAGAAACTGAAGCAGAACATGAAAAGTGGGAAGTTTGCATGAATTAGAATATTATAATAAAGAAAATGAGATGGGGCCCACACTTATACACATGCAGAATCACGTGAGAATGAAGAATAAAGCTTCGGGTAAACATGTACAAGCTGAAGGCATTCGAGCAGAATAAATGAGCACGTGAAATCATTAAGCAAGCCACGTGAGAGAGGATCCATCGTATACATTCACCTCTCACGACGCTGATTGAAGCCTGGCCCATTCAACACACAATTCCATTCATTCACGTCTTCGGAACGTCTATATATACAAACCCTCGCCTCCCATTCACTCGACGCCTCCATCCCTTTCGACTTCATCCATCATCCATATTCCATCTCCATCCACCGAATGAGGCTTTAATTCATCCATCTTGAGGCTAGCTAGGAGGAAGCTTTTGGCTGAAACTTGAATCCTTGGATGAACAACAAATTATGGCTAAGATTTTCTTATTTTTCCTACACTTTTTCTTATTCTGTACAATCTCGGTTGAGTTGTATTTTATTTGGAATTTGTGTAATTAATTAGTGGCTGGTTAGACACTGATTAGGAAACTTTTTTTTGTTGATTAATTGGTTGGATTTGAATCTGATTTTTCATTATTCTCTTTAATCTCCCATGTATGCCACGAAGGTGTTCGATGAATTGCATGAGTGAGGTTATGTGTTTAAATGTCTATTTGAGAATTCCTTGGTGTTTAGTTGGTTAATTAAACATTTTTTTTGGATGATGAATCAGAGGATAATTAATTAGTTAATCAATCAAATTGAAAGTTCATTGATCTTAAAGACAAGAATTAACGGTTTAATGCGGGATTGAGGTTTCAATTCAACATTAGATTATTAATCTCTTGAATCTTGAATGGTTATTCAAGATCATTTGCTAATGAACATAATTAGGAATTCTTAGGCCAGAATTAATCAAAATTGGAATAGGATAAGGATAGTGGATACCAAGAGACGATTCCTAAGCTAGTCACAAGCCCATCATTCACCATAATTCATCTAATTAGGTAGAATTTAGGAATTTTAATTCAATATAGTTTTAGGTTAGTTTAATTAAATAAAAAACCCCCAAATTAGATAGCTTTTAGGATTCTTTAATACTTAGAAACTCAATTGAACATTGAATTCCAATTCCAAGGGAGATGACCTAGGTTGTGCCACTTGCTATATTTAATATCCAACCCAGTTTTATTTTGAGGGTTGCACGACGAACCTGTCAAAGCCACTTAAACAAGGCTTGAAATCAAGGAAAGCTTCGATGGCTTTCTTGCTTTTCTTAGTTCCTTCCTCCATGTACATGGTCGGCCAGCTCTAGACCCAATCAAGAGAGAATGAATTCAAGTCATAACAAGGTAGGAATAAGGTTCTAGGGTGTGAGATGTAAAAAGATGTAACTAGGTTTTAAGGAGAAGCTTTAGAAACTAAGTTATGCCACTTATGGATTTTGGTGTACCTAGCTAATTTTGGTGCTTCCTAATGATAATTTAGTTTATGTAAGAGTATGTAAAAGATCATAAAAGGTTTAGGAAGCTTCACAAGTGCCAATTCCCTAAAGAAAATTTAGCAAACTCCATAGGTCTATTACCTTGCTTATGTCTCAGCCTAAGCATGTCCTAGTACCTAGGGAGAGTTTTAATGAATTCTAAGGCTAGGAAGGGACTATATATGATTAATAAATATCAAAGGAAGCATTGGTATGAATTTAGGAATAATGGTTTGTGAGATGAAAGTGTAGGCTCTATTTTAAGACATAAAGAAGCAACTTAAGTCTAGGCTCCTTATATTGAATTTGTGATGACTCTAAGGAGCTCTAATGGAGTTAAGAGACTTGGATTAAATGAGAAATTGGACCCAAAAGCATAAATTCTAAGGGTTACTTCATTGTGTCTTGTATAGAACCATAGTAGTGTCTTAGAACAAAGTAGGCATGCATAAAGTTTGTATAAAGCTAGAGCTTGTTCCAATCATTGAATTATGTCTCATTTGATGTGTCTAGACCAAGAGAATCAAGCTCCATCTAGTTGCATGGGGAAGGAGTAACTAAAAGGAAAAGTTTGTTTTCTTGCTTTAAAGTAGCTCTTTAACCTTTCTCACATACATTGCTTGGATGTTTGCTTGTCATTGGATGCTTGTCTGTATGTTTAAACTATGAGATATGTTTCTAGCCATTGAATACATATTATGGTACCATTATGCTTTTTGAAATGTGTTTATGAATGCAAAGTGGCTTAAATGGGTATGGTTATGCTAAAAGTCCTTTAATATAAATGAGGATAAGCCAAAAGTCTTTAGGAATGGGTGAGACATAGCCAAAAGTCTCAAAAACAGTGAGACTAAGTTAAATGTCCTTTAAAAGTGGGTAAGGCTAGACCAATGCCTTTAAGAGCCTATGTCTGACATGTATGACTTCATATGACAAGAAAAATGATTTATGTATGTTCATTAGTAGCTTATATGGCATGCATACATTCTTTGACATATAAATGCATCTTTTATGTATGTTTGAAAGGGTAGAGAGCTATTGGGATTCTTTGAATCTCACTCTTCCCTCATATATCTCTAAGCATATCTAGGTGAGATAAGTGGACCAAGAAATAGAGGCTATGCATCTTGAAGAGCAAGACTTTGACAATAAAATAGAAAATTGGGCATTTTGATGTCAAATTTTGTAACCACAAGATATATATGAGATGTAACCACTTGAACATATTTTAATGTATGTAACTATAGTGTATGTATCAATTTTGAAGATAAATGAATGAATATGTGAGTTCTTGACACCATAGAGCTTTGATGTCCATGTATGCGAAAGCAACTAGGATGGTGGTTTTGAGATGTATGATGATTTGGACCATTTGATATGCTCACATAGGTTGTGTTTATGCTTTTGGATGTGCTCAAATGGTTATGGAATGAGTAGGAGACCATTTGATACCAATTTGACCATTTTATAGTTATAAAAATGAATAAATCTTGAGCTAAATCACAAACTGAATAAATGGATGATTTTATGCATGGAATTTGGCATGAATATATGTTTCATCTAGATATTTTCATAGAGTCAAAAAACACCTAATTTGGAGATCTATAGAATTTATTATGAATTTTCAAAGTTGGCCAAATTATACAAAATTGTCAAGATTATTGTTCATATGGTTAGTTTGCATTCTTGTGTCACTCCTATGTCAAAAGAAGTCCAATGATTATGAAATCTTATAGACATAAACTAGACATCCAAAGCTTTCTATATCCACCAAGAGCACCTCATTCGGATATGTATATAGGGAGATATGATTTTCTGAAGTTGGAGTTTAGTTGTAGGACACTGTACTGATCTAATGTATTATTCCATAAGTTTTTGTAGGGAAACCCTAGTTGTTTTGACACAAAATTATTTTTAATCATTAGTTGACATCTGTAGATTTCTATAATGGTAGAGTTTGCATGATTTTTATTTTTCTAAAATTAATTATGATTTTTCAAAATTTATATCAAAATATGGAAAATCTTGGAAACTGCCATGTGATATGCTATTTCGGTTTGTACACCTTGGACCCAAATTTAGTGCTTTAAATTGTGTTAGTTCTAGTTGATTAAGAGTAGTATGGATGGAAGAAATTGTTGGTAAGGCTAAAAGGTCCATATGAGTAATATTGAATTATTTCAGCCTATGATATCAGTTAATTTCACCGTTAAAAGTGGAAATTTGATAAATATGAAACTTTTATGCCATTTGTCTTATAATAAGGATGATGTCTTGATATGGTGTGACAATGTATACATATTAAATGGTTTTAAAACATTATTTATTTTTCTATCAACATGTTGTGATATGTCTACTTGGAACTACAGATGAAAAAACGTGGGATGACCTCCCTGTCCTAGGGTCATGGCCTTGCAACAATATTAGATTTTATTGGATACAATGTGAGACAATGAGGTTTATTCACTTTACATGAATTGATTTTTATTAAATCAACTATTGCATATGATGTATTTATTATGACATTTTCATGTTTTGTGCATAGATCATTTGGCAGCTATATGAATTAGACAGTATGTGAAACCTTATCCCATAATATTGCTTGTCATCTTAAGACATTTGGCTAGATTTAGTGTCACTTATTTGCTTTCATATTATCAAGTGATACCACCTAAATTGTGAGCTCTATTAATTTGGCAGGCAGCAACAAATCCTCATTTCTCTAGTTAATTTACAGGCTTGCCATACATTACAACTGCGAGAAAAAATATTAACGAATTGGTAAGAAGAGCATATAGGCTTTATTGAGGCATGGAATGTATGGAAAAATTTTTTATCTCACATGCCTATAGCTATAACATTTATGGATCGCACTTCTGAGTACATGTGATAGTATTAAACTTATACTCATCTGTAGATCCACCCCGCTAGTGGTCTTATTAGTTTTATGATACATTTTTCACATGTCACCTTTATTTTTTTTATTTTCATAATACATCATATATCTTTGTTTCACTAGTGTAACCTTTTTTTCTAGGTTGATATTGCTGATGACTTGTATAGGTTAAGCATTCAAGACCTTTTGCAAATGGATTATCGTGACTATCGAGAGAGGGTGAGTCATGACCAAATAAATATCTTAATGGCTCTTAGCGAATAGTGTTTCACAATGGTCTCCTAGCCTATCCACCTGCTCCATATTTACCACAACCAAAAATTCTAGAAGGCAAGCCAGGTAAAAGATGTAAAGGTTACATGTTAGCCGAGTTGTCCCTTGTTGACCCCGATGAACAAAATTGTCATGGCATTGGTACTTCAGTATTATCTATGCTAGATGGAAGTGCTATGACACAACAACACATTAGTATAGTTAATCCATCTTCTTTTATGCTGACTAGCTAATATGCAGACTTTGGAGATGCTGGTCCCTCCTATCATGTGTCTCTTTCACCATTGTCACAATTTGAATCTCTTAGTACTTCTCAATTTAGGTCATTTACATCATTATTTGATGACCCAACAATTTTCAATGTTGAATATAGTGATTAATTGTTTGGAATTGAGGGATCATCACATTATGGGTTCTTGAACCCTTAGCATCAAATTTATCCAATGCATTCTCTAACGTTTGATCTAAATTCTTTATTGCCTACTCTTACTAACAATCCACTAGATCAATAATATGAAGAACATGAAAAACCTATAGGTTAAAGGTGACCACAATGTGAAAAACGAAAGGCTCGTTGTGGTATCAGCAACAACTACTTTTGATATATATATATATATATAATTGAATAAATTTTTTTTTGTATATTGTTAAAAATAACATTAGTGGTATTAATTTAGTTTATCCCATACTTAAAAACATATTATATTGTTATTAATTTTTAACACAATAATTTATGATTTTATTAATATCTCCATACAATTTTTTTATTTTTCTCTATTTTATTTTATTTTGTTTACTTAATACTTTAATAATTATTTTTTATTATTACATTTTTAATCATTATTAGCATTTTCTATCTAAGTAAATTAATTAATTAATTATTACATAACCAATATTAGTTACTAATTTCAATTAATTAATCATATAAATTAATTATTAAATTTAACCATTTAATTATACAATTATTATTATTTAATTATATCACCCACTCATAAAATAAATTAATACCAACTTATTTTAACTAATTAATCATTCAATAATCATTACTTATTAATTATATTATAACAAACAAACAAATAATAACTAGTTTTAACTACTTCATTGTACAATAATCATTGCCTAATTATGCATTAATCATTAGCTTATGAATTTTTGAAGTTCATATCAGTAACCTGTGATAGCAAACCTAGGCAGTCGAACTTTTCGAGCTTTTCTGATGTCAATCGTGGTCCAACTAGGGTTTTATGGTATGGAATGATTTTTAACCTTTATTTGACATCTAGAGCTTGTCAAAAAGCTATCATTTGTTTGATTTCAATTTTTTTAGAATTAATTATAATTTTTTAAAGTTGGTGCCAAAAATCTAAATTCTAGACCAGCGAGCAAATTGCAATTTTTCTAGTTTTTGGCTTCAAATCTGTGGTTCATGGATTGTTTTATGATATGTATGAATTGTATGGATGGAGTATAAGTAGAGAATGCTATTGATGGGTCACATGTCCATGGGGCAAAGTATGAATTTTTAAAGTGCTATGCAATGCATAAAAATACTATTATTTTTCTTCATTTTCTTTGGCACCATGTGAATTTGAGTTTAAATGTGAGAATATGGAGATAAAGGGAGTACAGGAAGTCCTGAGATAGTTTAAACCCCTCAGTGTATGGTTTTAAATGTCAGTTGACTTGAGCTTTAACCAGTTTGTTTAGGAAGGTTTTTAATCCAAATTGAGTGTTTACAAAGCCATTTTATAAAATTGAGAACCTAAATTTTAGGATGGAAAAAACAGTTTTAAAAAAGGAGCTAAAATGAGTCTAAAATGAAATTGCCAAAAACACAGGACATAAACGTCATTTTAATGAACAAATCCTTCCTATCCCTTCTTTAAAAGTGGTGTCTCATTTCTGGTCTCTTCCAACTAACTTATGGTTCTACCTAAAATAGAGAAAGAAGCTAGGGATAAGGATGCACAAGGAGAGCTTTAAGGGAGAGGGAAAAGCAAGGCAAAAGGTATAGAAATTTAAAACTTTTCCTAGTTCTTCCTTTCTAACTTCTCCTCCTTCTCCTCGCCCTTTCCATGATTTTGGTGGATGATATGGTTCTATTTTGAGCTTGATTCAGAGGAGGAAAATTAGAAATTCAAAAAGAAGGCTAAGGCAAAGGAAGAAGCTCTTGAAGGAAGCTTGAATTCAAGGTAGTTCCATTCCTTTCTTGCTTTTCTCTTCTTGCTTCCCTTATGTGTGTGTTTTGTCCAAGAGGAGAGCTTGTAGGGGGAGGGAAATTCTGACCTGAAGCAAGCAAGAAACCATTGAATTAGGCTATGGGAACCTAGAAAATGCAAAGAAAATCGAAGAAAAGCTAGTGAATTTCAAGAAGGGAAAGTTAAGGATCCTTGAACATATTGTAAATTCTATTTTGATCCATGAATTCCCTAACCTATATGAGTGCTTGTTTGAGTTTCTAAGACCTCTAGGAAGACTCCTAAGTGCCTCTTCCATCAAAAAAAAAAAAAGAAACTCCATGGGCTCCAAACCACACCTTCGGTTCGGCTAAGACAAGATGAAGGAGCTAGGGAGTGTTTTAATTTGTTTTAAGCTTGGTTTGAAACTTTATGTGATGGAAGAAGATAGGAGGAACCCTTGGAAAAAATTTAGAAGTCATAGATTGGGAGATGGGGTAATAGGTTTCATAATGTAGCCTTAAGAAGCAACTTGTATTTAGACTCTTGGAAATGAGTTTGTGATGACTTCAAGGAGTCTAAATGGAACCAAGAGGCCTAGATATGAGAAGGAAATGGAACCAAGAACTTGAATTATGGTAGTTGCTTCATTAGGCCATTAATGGAGCTGTTATGTAAGTAATAGATGAAGTGTGTTTCTTTAGTGCATATGTAATGTTCTAACTTGTTTCAAGAATGTAGTTAAATCCTATTCATTGTTTAGGCCCAAGAAATCAAGCTCCATCTATTTGTTGGTGTGAGATCGAGAAGGGAAAAGAGAAATCAAATGGGAAGAATTGTATTTAATTGCTAAGGTAGCTTTTCATCCCTTTCTTGTGTGCAATATGGTTGTGTGAATGTCATTTAATGCATGTATGTGTGTTTAAATCTTAAAAAATGCCATATACTATTATTTGACGGCTATGGTACCATTATGTTTCTTGATTGGCATTTGATTATGAAATTGTGCCTTATGAATGAGGTTGCGCCAAAAGTCCCTTGTGATGGATGAGGTGAAGCCAAAAGTCCCTAGGAATGGGTGAGATGTAATGTCCAGATTTTGTAAAAATGACATAAATGAATGCGTTTTAAAAGCAAGTCCCTTAAAATGAGTTATTTAAAGCTAAATAAAATTGAGATTATGCAAAAAGAAGAAACAACTATCCATGATTTTGCAATATTGAAATGCTAGGGATTCAAAAACACAAACAAAATTATGTTTTGATATAAGAATTCTTAGGCCAAAGTGACTATTTATTTGAGCTCTAGAGACCCCTAGGAGGTTTCCCATATGCATATCCCATCAAGAAAACAAAGAAAACTCATTGGCCCCCATTTATGAAGCTTATCTTGGCCTAGGATAGAACCAATACGTAGGGATAGTTTTAAATTCTTCCAAGCTTGGTTTTGCATCATATAAGATGGGAGAGGATGAGAAGAAGCCTTAGAAAAATTTTAGGAAACCTAGGAAGTGAGATGATGGCATGGTTTCCATATTGTGACTTAAAGAAGCAACATGTAGCTAGGCTCCTCAAAAGGATTATGTGATGACTCCAAAAGATCTAAATGGAGTAAAAAATCATAGATGGAAGGAAAGAATGGAGTTAAGATCATGAAGGATTGGTGATGCCTCATTAAGTGCATTATGGAACCATAAATGAGTCATAGGAACAAACTAGCCTTTAAAATGAATGTGTAGCTTTAAAAATTGTTCCAAGAGTGTAATTGGCTTCTATATAGTGTGTCTAGGTCAAAGGAATCAAGTTCCACCTTCTTGTGGGTGTTTGGCCATGGGAGAGGAAGGATTTCCAAGAGTTAAAGTGTGTTCTTGCAAGCAAGGTAGCCCTCTTTCTGTTCTTTCACACATAAATGGTTCTCTCCATCTGACCATTTGTCTAGAGGTGATAGGCTGTACTAAATCTTAGTCTAGTTCTTAGGGTATTCTATAATGATCTCCAAAATTTTGAAGTGAATCTGGGATCTTTATCTGACACAATACTCTTAGGTACCCTATGTAATCTCACGATCTCTTGGATGTACAGTTGAGCTAATTTATCTAGGGTGTAAGTAGCTTTCATCGCTAGAAAATGTGCTGATTTCATTAGTCTATCTACTATAACCTAGATAGCATCATGCCCTGATGGTGTCTTGGGTAAACCTATGACAAAAACCATTGCTATACTATCTTACTTCCACTTAGGGATATTTAGGGGCTGAAGCAATCTAACTGGCTTCTGATGTTCTATCTTAACTTTCTGACACACTAGGCACCGAGAGACATACTCAGCTATGTCTGATTTCATCCCAGGTTACCAAAATAACATTTTCAAATCCTGATACATCTTGTTACTATCTGGATGAATTGTGTACTTACTTTTGTGTGCCTTTTCTAATGTCCTTTCCCTAATCCCTGAATTCCTAGGCACATAAAGCATATCCCTGTACCTCACTAACCCATCCCTAGACAAATTAAAGTCTAGAGTGTTACCCTAGGACATATGGGCTCCAATCTTCCTCACTTGTTCATCCTCTTGTTGGATATCCCTAATCTAACTCCTCAGGTCATTTTCTATCTGGGTTTCACTCATCAATAATTTCCCCAAATGCACCTAACATGAGAGATTCAAATCCCTAAATCTCTCAATCAATTTTTACTCCCTGATCATCTCAATGCATTTGTGACCACATTTGCCTTACTGGGATGGTATTTTAGGGTAAAAGCATACTTCTTTAGGAATTATAACTATCTCTACTACCTCATATTCAATTCTTTCCACTCGAATAAATACTTAAAGCTTTTGCGATCACTAAAATTTTCTATGGAGGCTCCATACAAGTAGTGTCTCTATCTTTTTAGAGCAAATGCTACTGCTGCTAGCTCTAGGTCGTATGCAGGGTAGTTCTCTTCATGGGGCTTTAATTATCTAGAAGCATAAGCTACCACTTTATCTCCCTCCATAAGAACACATTCTAACCCCTTCTTTGAGGCATCACTATAGACTACAAAAGTCTCTCGAGGGTCAGAAAGTACTAAGACTGGGGCTGTGGTTAGCTTATGTTTTAGTTCTTGAAAACTCTTCTCACATTTCTCATTCCACACAAATGGTACATATTGGTCATATAGTAATGTGTGCATGTTTAGACCCAACCTTTTAATACAATCATATGATATGAAAAAGTAGCTAGCACTCTAATCAAATAAAGTAGTTACAAAAAATCATTAATCTTAATAGTACCTAAGATTAGACTCGGGGACCGGCTAGCCTCCTGCTGTGTCAGGGCAAAGACTCTACCTTCAGTTTAAGGTCTAGGCGTAGGAGCCATCTCTCTCTGTTGGGCAAGCTGTGTGCAATCTCTAGCTATATGTCCTAGCCTATCACATCTGTAGCATACATTCTGCCCCACATAATGCTGCCTGTTCTCATGGTTTCTACCACACTGGGTCCACACTGTGGGAGTGGAACTGCCTCTGTTGGATTGAACCCTTCTTCTCTTACCCTTTCTATTCCACTGACTCTTACTGCTTCTCCTACTACTACCTATAGCCTGTGTCTCCTCTCTAGGTTTCTTGCTCTCTAAGAGGGGAAGTCTGGCACTAGAAGATGTGTGCATGGTCCTAAGGTTTTGCTTTTGTAACTCTACAAACCTCTACTAGGGTGTTGAAATCCCTAATCCTCTAGGGGACCACCCTATCTCTGATCTCTAACAACAGACCCTTCTTTAACTTATCTACTCTCCATCGTTCATCATCATGCTTATGCAAATATAAGGAATATCAGGAGATCTCAACAAACTTTGCTACATATTGGTCCACTAACATCCCCTCAGTCTGTCTCAAGAGTACAAACACTGACTTTTTTTGATCTCTGATAGAGCTAAGGAAATACCTCTCATAAAAGGCTTGGAAGAATGTCTCCTAAGTGAGTAAGAGGTTCCTCGATCTCAGTATCAGCTCAGTACTCTTCCACCAGTAATCTACCTCTTTCTCTAACTAGAAGATAGCCATTACTGCTTTCTACTTGGAGGTACACTCCATTACCTGGAAGATCTTCTCGAGCTACATGATCCAGAGCTCGGCTTTTTCAGTATGTAACTTGTTGTCAAATGTAGGAGGCCTGAATTTCCTAAACTAGGCTATAGTCTCTTGGGTGGAAGGCACTTGACTTGGTGAAGTCTATGACACCTACTGTGTCTATGGCTATAGGTCTGAGTGAGTCGCCCCTGAATGCTCAGGACAGTCTGAGAGCTATAGTGGTGGTGATGGAAGAGGAGTAGGCTCCTGGATATCTCTCTCAACAAGCTGTTCCTGAAATTGCATAATCACTGCTTGGTATTGACCCAGGCGAGCCATTATAGCTTGTAGGGCTCTAGCCACTAGATCACTGGGCTCGGCTCTATCCTTAACATAAGCCTTTCTGGACTCTGGTCTAGCTATTCTAAGGGGCCTGCCTTGACCTCTTTATGTGTTCACCATGTTTCTGAAACATCATAACATAGTTTAGTTTTAAAAAAGGAACACACACCACCACACTACACTTAAATCATCCATAAACAACTTATACATAAGGGTAATCTTATAATTTCAAACCACAACTCATAACAACATGTTTGAACTGATACTCTGATACCAAAAAGTCTAACACCATATTTATCTAGCTTATCATAACTCATTTCAAGGTTCTTTTCCTTTTAACAACACCTTTTTTAAGAAAATAGACTAAAAATAGTAGATTATTTTACATTGCATAGCGGATAAAATTTTCATTTCTTGTCTCGTGGACCATATGAACTTTCCTATGTCATTCTCCTATTTAATTACATCCATATAACTCCAAACCATTTCAAAATGTTGCCAAAAACTAGAGCTTATAGCATATATACAAAAAATAATGCAAGCTAAACTCAGGTCTAACTTGACAGGTTTTTAGAGTAACTTTGGAAAATCATAACTAAATCTAAAAAAATCATAATTAAGCAACCCATAGCTTTATAGAAATCTCTAGATGTTAAATTTATAATAAAAATAATTTAAAGCCATAAAAATATCATCTGGATCACGTTTGATGATAAAAAATTGACATAGGTCAGACTGCCTAGCGATTCTAATATAGTTTACTGATATAAAATTCAGAAATGCATAACTAATTCCAAAAAAACTCCAATTCCAGAAAAATACACCAATTTGGAAAGCTACCAATGTTACATTTAAGGGAAAAATACGTTTAGACCAATAAAAACACATTAGCTAATGAAAACTGATAGAATAGGACATGGACTCGGTTGGCGCTACTGATACTAATATAGAACTTCAAAAATTCATAACTCTTTTCTCAGACCTCTAAATGAGGTGCTTCTAGTTGCTATAAGTCATTTAAAATGTCTAGTTTATACTTATAACAATTCACATTCATTGCACCACATTTGACCTATGGATGACATAGAAACCTAAACTGACAATATGAATAGTGCTTATATTAAGATAGTAGAAAATTGGTAGCTTTGAAAATTCATAATTAATTCCACAAAACTCTAAATAATTTTATCTTTAGCTTCCTAAAAAGCTCTAGATGAGTTCTACTTGGATGTCAAATTTCATGAGAAAATTCATCCATTTGGTTAGTTTGTAACATAGGGCTGCAAAATGCACCTTTTATGCTTCTAAAGGGGTCTCAATGGGTTCAATTTTGCTTCCTCTACTTCTAGGGCCATATGAGCACGTGGGAAAGCATCAAAATAGACTACCAAACATGTTTCAAAGGTCTAATAACTTAGATCTTATAAAATCACTCTCCCACACCAAATTATATAGAATGGACATACAAACAAAATCTTGCCATTCATTGCCAAAAACTTGCTAGATCATTTAAGTTGTAATATCTGGTTCTTTAAAAATAAGAGAAAAAGTGAGAAACTTAACATACAGTTTCACTGTAAATGCACAAAATTTATCAGATACAAAGGGAAGTCCCCCAAATAGGGTGATTTGAGGTCCAATAAAATTATAATAATATTCTAGACCTCAAATAATGGTGATTCAAGTCAGAGGTACCTTGAAACCAGAGTCAGAATAGCCAGATAGATTTTTATGAAAAGGCAACAAAATGTAATGATATTTTTATAATTTTAGGTAATTTTTAGTCTTAGGAGTGCTTTTTAAATGGTAAATTTGAATTCTCTGGGGTTCTCAAAAGCCCTGAAAATCATAAAAAGCACCGGGACAGTTAAAATCTCTCTGGTAGATATTTTCTAATGGCGATGAGCTTGAACTTTGACTGATTCATTCAGGAATGTTTTAGCTCCAAATTGAGTGATTCTCAAGGCATTTTATGAGATTGAGGACCTAACTTTTGTGATGGAAAAGATGGTTCTAAAAAAAGAGCTAAAAAGAATTTGAAACAAAAATGCCAAGAACGAAGGGGAAAATTGAAATTTTTGAAAAATGGAAGCTTCTTGAGCCCTCCTTATATTTTGCCCTCCTTCTCCCCTTTTCTAGACTGACCTAATTTTGCCCCAAAACTAGAGAAGAAAGCCAGCTCTTAGGCACACCAAGGGAGGAGGTTTTGAAGGGAGAAAAGGCAAGGAAAAGGTATGAAACTTCATGGAATTTCAAGCTCTTTCTTTAGCAAAATATTTCTCCTCCTTCTCCCTTTTCTTCCTATGGTTTTCTTGAAGTTTTTGGTGCTATTTTGGGGGCAAAATAGAGAGGAAAATTTCGTGTTCAAGGAGAGGAGACCAAGCAAAGTGAGAAACAAGCAAGAAAAGCTAAGGAAACAATATAAAATCTCACTTTTATGGTAAGTTCTTCCTCCCCCACTCCCTTATAGGTTTGGCCACGTTAGAGAAGTCTAAGAAGGCTTGGATTTTGGGTAGAACTAAGAGTGAATCCTAGGAAATTAAGTGTGGAGAATAAGAATATGAAAAGAGAATTAATAAACAACCATGGAAATTCAAGATAGCAAAGTTAAGGTTTCAAGTGCTCTGCTAAAAATCTGATTTGATACAATAATTTCTAAGCTTAAATGATTATTTCGATAAGCTCTTGAGATCCCTAGAAGGCTCCACATATGCATCTTCCATCAAGAAAACAAAGAAAATCCAATTGGTGCTTCCTTGAAGCCTAGCCTTAGCCTAAGCTAGATGGAGCACCTAGGGATAGTTTTAATTTGTTCCAAGCTTATTTTTGAGTCATATATGATAGAAGAAGATGAGAGGAAGTCTTGGAAAAATTTTAGAAACCATAGAAAGTGAGATGGCATCATAGCTTCCATAATATGACCTAAAGAAGCAACACCTAGTTAGGCTCATTGTTTTAATTGTGTGATGACTCCAAGAGGCTTAGAAGGAGTGAAAAATCATAAATGAAAGGAAAAAATAGAGCCTAGAATTCAATTGATGGATGTTGCTTCATTAGGTGCATTTTGGAACCATAAAGGGGCTATTGGACCAAGTTAGTGTTTAAGAAAGATGTATAGCTTTAGAAATGATTCCAAGAACTTAATTGGCTTCCATATATTGTGTTTAGGCTAAGAGAAACAAATCTTACACCCTTGTGTGTGTGAGGCCGAGGGAGAGGATTCTAGGTTCAAGGGAAATGTTTGCAAGTGTAACAAAGGTAGCTCTCTCCATTTTTTCTCTTGCATGAATTTGTACTTACTTGGTCTTTGAATGTGTGTATGTGTATTTTAAGCCATGAAAGGTGTTTTAGCATGTGCCTTTATTCTATGGTACCATGATATTGTAATATGTTTTTAAATGACGCTTAGTATGTTTGCTTAGGTTTAGTTAAGTATTGTAAAACCCCAAAATTAATTAAGGTATTAATCATGGATTTGGGTTAATTAAGAATAATTAATATGGAATAATCAGGTAAGTTAAGTGAATGAAAAATTTAGAGAGATAAATTATTAATATGAGTTTGAGGTTTAATTGGGATAGAAACTTCACCTAGGCCTAAATCAATGTAGGAGATCATGATAAGAGGCTAATGGAGGCCCAATAAGTTAGGTTTAGACCCAATCTAATTCAATGTGATAGAGGCCCAAGATCCACCTTTTATAAACTCTTATAATTGGCCCAATAACCTTTGTGCATAACCAAATCAATTGAGTTCTTCGAACTTAGTTTGGCCCAATTAAATTTCTGCAGCCTAAGAGATTAAAGTTGACCTAACAAGGTTTAAATCAGAACCCACTTGTAATTGGATCCTTGGGTCAGCCCATGACCCACATTTGACCTGTAACACCCTAAAAATTAATTAAGGTGTTAATCATAGATTCAGATTAATTAGAAATAATTAATATGGGATGATTGGGCAAGTTAAGTGAATGGAGATTTTAGAGAGATGAATTATTAATATGGGTTTAAGAATTAATTAGGATAGAAACTTCATCTAGACCCAAATTAAGAAATCAAAAGAAGAGGCTAATGGAGGCCCAATGAGTTAGGTGCAGACCCAATCTAATTCCATATGATAGAGGCCCAAGATCCACCTTGCATAAGCTCCTATGAGTGGCCCAATAACCCTTGTGCAACCCCAAATCCTTGAGCTCTTCAAACTTGGCCCAAACTTGATTAAAATTCAACAGCCCAATACATAAAAGCTGGCCCAACAAAGCAAAAATCTAAAGCCCATTTGGAGTTGGATCTTGGAGCAACCCATGACCCATCTTAGACCTAACTTAAACCCAACTAAAACCCTAACTCTTCAGCCTCTTCCTCATTTTACTGAAACTCAAGAGAGGAAATTCGGAGGTTCAAGGGAGGCTAGGGTTCTACCAACATAGAAGCTCTATTTGTGACTCCTAGAGGATGATTTAGCCAAGGTGAGTTATATATAACTTGACCCTCTAATCCTCCTCTTCATTTTGGTCCGATTAATTTTTGGGTTTGAGCATTTTCATCTTCTTCTCAAATCTGAAATTTGGTGTTGGGTGATTCCTTGCAAGATTTTCGGACTTGGAGGTTAAAGGGAGGATTAGGTAAGCATTTCCCTTCCATTTTGTGTATCACTTTGCTGGAAAATGCCCCTAAGGATGTATTATCATAATAGGTTCTGTTATTGTGTGAGATTACAAGGAGATAATGGTGAAAAACTGAATTTTCTGGGCTTGATGATTGAAATGCGAATTTTGGTGCTTCCATTGAGGATTTTCGGAGGTGAGGCTACGGGTGTTGTTAAGTGAGTATCTCCTTCCCATTTTGATGCAGTTTTTGTTAGTTTGAGACCCCTATAGTTGACCTATGATATGGGCTTTGGTTTCATGTGACATTACCCAGAAATTGGAGTGAACTATGGCAATTTTTGGTGTGGGAAAGTTGGAATCCGAAATTAAATTCCTTGGTAATTAGGTGAGTAACCTCTAGTCTGTCATGAGTAGTTCAACTCTTTGGATATTTGATTGTGATTAGAAATGATGATAATTATGCTTGTTATAGGCTTGGTGTGCATTTGGATTATTATGGTAGCTAGGGGAAGAGTAATTGGCTTCATTGAGGTAACTAGGGTTATTTTTCTAATTCCATGTATATGCTCATGTTAATCTGCTATTTGTTATACATGCTTGATTTTGAAATGCTAAATGTCTGGTTGACTACTTGATTGTTATTGTATTTAGACCTTGTGAGTTCATGGTGGAGCTGTGGTGCGGCTGCCACCCGTGCATGTGCTTCGGTCGAGCACCGGGTTGTGATCAAACCTTAAATGCATTGAGCCCTGGTTGTGCTCATTATGGAGTAGGTGCCATGGACGGACCTCTCCTGGTGTTATTGGCCATTAACATGTTGTGTATGATTGTTGGTATGGGACAGTAGTCATTGGTAGCTCAACTAGTTCATTTGCGAATTGAATTGATAATTCTAGTATTGTTGACATGAAATTTCATTGGATTGATTGACTTGTACATATATATGGAAATTGCCTTTTGTTACTGAGATTATATATCTCACCTCGTTGTGGGCTAACATTTTCAGGGACTGGACCTCTTAGTGGCAAGGAGAAAATTAATAGAAGATCGTTAAATGGTTTGGTAGCACATAGGCTTGGGAGCTTTGACAAAATGTATTGTAACTAAATTGTTAGTTCTGTATCATTGCTGCATTGCATCATGGGTTGCCAAGTATAGGGATTGTATATGTAATTTGATTATCATGGAATTGAACATTATGATTGTAATTGGCTAATAATGGATAAGTGATTTGATTTTATATGAACATTAAGCATTGATCCCATGCAACTTGTGACCATAATACATTTGCTGTCATTAATCTATGAACTCACTAGTTTATGGTAGCTAGAGGGTTAAGGATCCACATTTGAATTTTAAATGTGTAATGATAGATGTGTTAAGTAGATTAGGTGAAAGAAAGACATTAAATCTTCACAAACTAAGTTAAAGTGGCCTAGAGGGTTGCTAGAAGGGGAATTGGAGAGCATGAGATGAAATTTTGGGAGTTGTAGGAACGGAAGGGAATTGGCCGTGGCCAACATTTAATTGGCCTAGGCCAAATAGAAACAGAGAAGAATTGGCTGCGGCCAACAATTAATTAGCCTCGGCCAAATGTGGCGAACCTACCAGGGAAGAAAACAGAGAGAAATTGGCCGCGGTGAATAGTGGTGTTGGCCGCAGCTAAGCCTAGGAAGCAAGTTTGGGGGTGTTCCAGAGGGTATTTGGCCGCGGCGAAAAGGGTATTTGGCCGTGGTAAAATGCGTGAAATTTATGGAGTGTAAGGACTTGAATCCCAGAGTAATTGGCCGTGGCGAAATGGGATTTAGCCGCGGCGAAGGTGCTCAATGTCTCATATTCACTTAGAAACTTTAATTTCTTTTATGGTAATACTAAGGAATGATTTAGAAACACTTGTAAGAGGTTTTTATGAGTTGGAATTAATGGATGGGAGAATCAAAGGCTCCTTATTAATGATTAAATTCACTTGTACTTTTGAATAATTGTGGTTGCCTAATTAATGACCCTAATAACATTAAGGTTCAAATTTCCTAACATTTTTCTAATATAATTAGTTGTAATAACTTTCAACCCTAATTGAAATTTTATGGTTAGTAATCACGTACTTAACTTTAATTATGATTATTAGAAGTTAGGGTCGTTACAGTTGGTATCAGAGCAATGGTTCAGGACAACTGTTCTAATTTAAATTCTATGACTAGAAGTTTGGTAATCATGATGAATATTTGGCATGGTATTAGCTCATGAGAATAGCTAATTAGGCAAACATATAATTGATGTGCTTTATGTGCCGGAAAAAAGTATAGAGGAATGATGAGATCAAGCTTGTAATACTTGATTGAAATGACTGTTTCTTGAATTTTATTTAGAGCATCACCTATCACAATAAGTATACCTTGGAGAATAATAGAGTATAGTTAGATTTTACCTCATAACACTTTAGTAATGCTAATTTTGAGACTTGAGGTTGTTAATGCCAATGAAAAGATTAGAATTTTGCCTTTCTTTCCTTCGGATATTGGGTTATTGGTCTCAGTCTAGATAGATAACTGGTTGAGGCTTGTTGCCAACTGGCTACGCAATAGATGCACCAGTCACTCGCTGTGAGGCACCAGTTGACTGAATGAATGAGACCAAGTAACTGATAAGGATGATGAACAAAGCTACTAATAGTATTTATAACCAGTTGATTGCCATTTATTAAGCAAGTCAATTGGGTATGGCCAACCAATTGACTGGCCTATTGAAGCAATCAATTGATCACAACAAGAGTAGCAATTCTTTACCTAAGTGAAATTCTAAACTTTTCAAGGGCCATCTAGAGTGATGTTGAGAACTTAAAAGGCAATGGTATGGAGTAAAACACTTAACTAGTTATAAGAACTTTACGAAAGGGTAAGATGTAGACCTTACTTGCAATCAGGAAATTGATAATGGAACTAGTATGTAGGAAATAAGTGTGATTGATTAAATATATGAAGTGATGCACAATCCATAATGAGTTAGGATTATGTAGACTTCCAAGGGTCCCCAAAGTTGAAACTTTATAGGTACAGAGGTCCTAACCCACTTGCTTGGTTTCGGTTAATAAAGAATACAATTACTCAATCCTAGCTACCGCAATTTGGCCTAATGAATAAGGGCGATAAGAGCTAAAGAATGTTTCAAATAGTTTTATTCAAACTATTAGAGTGAGTAAGCCATCTTTAGTTAATAATGATAAGAAAGAGGGCAAGAAAAACCTGAGGATTGTCGAATCCATTTCTAAATGTGTATAGTGACTTTAAAGCAAGAGATTAAGGGAGATGATGTTCTGAAAGGAATCTTGAGAGCTTTGAGGCTCCTCCCTTAGTGTACTAAGGCAAAAAGAGAGATTATGACAAGAGGAAAGACAACCTTTAGCGTGATAAAGGTGAAGTGCACTGGCATGGGGTGCTTGTACATGTTGTCTCTTATGTAATTTAGTTTACTTATGCTATGTGTTGACGTGCATTTGGGTGGTAGTTAGAGGCACTTTATGTGCATGATACACTTGGGGAGTGTAAGATAAGATTCTACAGCACTCTGGTGCTAGAGGCACGTGGGACGTGCTCATTTATCGGCACTTCGGTGCTAAGGGCATGCGGGGCATGTCACTTATCATATGATTTGATAAATTTTGACCACCAAATTGGTGTCAAACTAGGCTAAGTAGACTTTCTTCCTAGAAGGTAAAGAGGAGATCTTGATGGTAAAGACCCACCTAAAAAGAGAATAAAATTATACCTGTGTGAGTACAAGTGGTTGAGATATAGTCATCACAGGGTGATGAGCATGTGTATGGCCATAGCAAAGCATTGTCTGCTAATATTAAAAAGGCAAACCCTAATTCCACCACTGGTAATTCTATTGTCATGTATCACGTGTGGCGTGATTAAGGGGGCAGAGGTAACATTGGGAATTCAAGATGGACTAATGATTACTATGGTAGAAAAACTCCCTAATCTTGAAAGAGAACTCCCTAATCTAGGATAATAACTCGGGGAAAATGAATGAGAGATGGCATCAATGCAATTAACTTATGTTATTACAATAAAACCTTAGTATAATGATTGACGAGAAAGGGTAAAACACTAGTGGTAAATGATACTTGAGTTCTCTCACTGGGAATCCCTACTTGATCTATTGATAATTAGGGAATGTTTAATAGTGAAAAGGTGCACCGAGTCTCCTTATTATGTTAATTTAACTCCCAGTAGTCAGGCATGAAATTGAGGCCTAAAACTTTTAGGGGAGTGGGAGAGTCAGTTGTGGTTGGCCTAGTCCATTGTGTAAGGATGAAAATTATCATACCATCTCATATTGTATGCTATAATGTATGGTTAAATGACCTTGTACTTGCAGTCAGAGAACCTTATTGACAAGGTCTCGGATTTCACATTAATGAATACAAGATCTTGTTGATAGGATATTAAACCTTATTGACAAGATATTATTTCTTTACGCTTTGGGGAAATATTAGGAATTTCCCAACTAGAAATAAAAAAAAAAAGTGGTAAAAAAGTGTACTAGTTGAAGAATAACTATACCTGTATGAAAATATCTTAGTTGGGGGTAGAAGATACGAAAGCACAGCCCTTTGGGACTATATAATGACATAAAATCCAAAGAGATATTCAATTGACATCAAATGGGTACAGATGCCATTAAGTTGACTACTAAAGCTTGTAGTAACTGAGAATTACATGTATGTAATTGTGGTAATGCCTTTGCAAGTGCAAAAAAAAAAAAAAAAAAAGAGAGAAAAAAAAAAAACAAGAAAAAAAAAAAAAAGAGAGAAAGGGAAGAGATGTACTAAGGGTTTATCCTATGTTAGTTACACTTGCAGACAATGATGAGATTACTCAGGATGAACCACCACTACGAATTGGGAATTTTAATATTTATAGGCAAGTTGTTGAAGCTATGCCATCTAATAAACCATCCACGAGAACTATGACCTGTCAGATTTAAAGAAAACTCATTTCTAAGTCATAAAGAACTACTTCGATATTTTGGACAAGACATTCTCACTCTTGAGGTTAGGTCTTATTAGAGAATATAATCTAGACCTGAAATATCGTGTTTATCTTTACTTGGAAGATTGTGTTTGATTTCGATTATGTGGAAGGTGAACCTACAGTGTTTGGGTACCTTCAAGAGATTAGTTGTGAGATCAAACTTTACATTAGTTTTAACCCTCAGGAATCTCAACAAATGAGAAGGAGTAATCTTAGGCACTAATTGGAGATGAAAGGGGAATTCTATACGTCTAATGGAAGTAATGAACTATCTATTAATAGACAATAAATGGGGATAATGTGTGCAATAATTTATAAGATAGTTGAATGTAAGACTTGAAAACTTAAACTAAATGAACCTGTAAGAGGTGAAACCCATTTTGGTTAAGAAGGTGGTAATTTAAGTGAAGGATAAATAGAACTTCATGATGAAATAAGGTCACTTACCTATACTACTATTAGTGGAATAAATACTAGAACGACTGACTAAGTGGAATCCCTTATAGTTCTTGGTATCAACTATTAGGGAGAGTTAAACTAAAGTATCTAGGAGTTATCCCTCAAATGGATTGGAAGTTAAGCAGGAAAAGAAATTAACATGAACATGTAATAATCGGCTATTAGAACGACAAAAAAAATGAGAGAGGAGAGAAAGAAGAGAAAAAAAAGAAGGGGAGGAAAATATAAAACAAAATTAAACAAAAAGCTATGAAGGGAGAGAAAATTAGGATGTATTTGAGCTAGGAAACAAGAGCTTGCTATAAGATGATCAAGTGTGGCTTGGTCAGGATCTCTTTAGTTGTGGACAAAGAAAGAATATGGAATATTCGGGTTGGTATGTCATTTGACGTAGGTTAACTAGAGGAAATAGAGTGGTGATTATCAAGTGGAGTGGTAACATGACAAGAACGTCCTCCCTAGGAAAGTAGTAAGAGGGGACTAGTCTTTGGTAAGACTATTTGAGCTATCAAGGAGGAGGTTATAAGGATGAATTGTCCAACATCAATTGGGTAAGGTATAACTAATTTTGAGGACAAAATTTCTAAAAGGAGGGGATAATGTAACACCCTAAAAATTAATTAAGGTGTTAATCATGGATTCAGATTAATTAGGAATAATTAATATGGGATGATTGGGCAAGTTAAGTGAATGGAGATTTTAGAGAGATGAATTATTAATATGGGTTTGAGAATTAATTAGGATAGAAACTTCATCTAGGCCCAAATTAAGAAATCATAAGAAGAGTGTAACACCCCGAAATTAATTAAGGTACTAATCATGGATTAAGATTAATTAAGAATAATTAATAGAGGATAATTGGGCAAGTTAGTGAATAGAAGTTTTGGAGGGATAAATTATTAATATGGGTTTAAGAATTTATTTAGGATAGAGATTGCATCTACGCCTAAATTAATGAAATATGATAAGAGGCTAATGGAGGCCCAATGAATTAGGGGCAGACCCAAACCCTTGAACTTATCAAATTAGGCCCAAATCCCATTAAACCTTAGCAACCCAATGTGTGAAAACTGGCCCAACAGAATTATGCAGCCCAATAATTAAAAACTGGCCCAACAAACAAAATCTGAAACCCAATTAGATTTGGACTTGGAGCAACCCATGACCCAACCCCTTGATCCAACTTAAACCCATCTAAACCCTAATTGCTTCAACCACTTTTCCCCCCATTTGCTGAAACACAAAAAATAGAAGAGAATTTCGGAGGTGAGGAGAGGAGGCTAGGGTTCTTGACATAATTCTGCATTTTCTCACATTTGGAGCAAGATTTGGCCAAGGTAATAGTTATACAACTTAATCCCCTCATCTTCCTCTTTAATTTGCCCAATTAGTTTTTCATTTGGAGAGATTTCATTATACCCAAAATCTGAAAAGTGAGTGTTTGGGGGTTTTCTTGGAGAAATTCGCAGGTTGAGGTTGGGGCTGGTATTTGGTGACTTTAAACCCCCCATTTTGATGCTTTCTTTGTTGGTTTGAGACCCCCATAGCTTATTTATATTATGGGTATTAACTTGGTACGAATTTGCTTAGGATTTTGGGTGAAACATTGAGAATTCTGGTGGGAGATACTTGAATCTGAAATTGGGATTTGTGGTGGCTGTTGCAATTGTCTGCAAGTGAGGTAACCGGGGTTTACCTTAATTCCATGCATGTATCTATGTTAATTTCATATTTGCTGTATATGAATGATTTGAAATTACTGAATGAACTGGTTGGCTATCTATTGTATGATGATTGGACCTTGTGAGTCCATGGTGGAGCTGTGGTGCGGCTGCCACCCGTGCATGTGCCGCGATCGGGCACCGGGTTATGATCAAACCCCAGATGCACTGAGCCCTGATGTGCTCAATGGGGAGTAGGTGCCGTGGACGGGCCTCTCCTAGTGTTAATGGCCTTTAACATGTTAAATATATGATTGCTAGTATGGGATAGTAATCATGATAGCCTAATTGTTTCATTTGCTGAAATGACTGATATGATTCTGATATGGATTTTGATTCATGCATATATGTTGATTAAACTAGATTATATAATGGAATTGTTTTGGTTACTGAGATTTATATCTCACCCCGTGTTGTGGGATTAATATTTCAGGTGAAGGTTCCTCGGGTAAGGATAAGGGTAAGCAAGTGGATGAAAATCCATAAGCTTCAACCTATGGGGAGATGGCTACACTTGGGCTGACTTAGCTAGGATAGATGCTAATTTTGTATTCCTTAATGTATAACATCATCATGTATCTGCATTGCCAAGTGTAGGCTTGAACATTTGATTTATTGAGAATGTATGTACTAAAGGGTTAGACCTCATCTTAACTTAGTATTTGATGTATGGATTCATATGATCTGCTGTAAACTTTGTTGACCTATAATATGGTTGTCAATGGAAATGTAACTTTTGAGATATTGGTACGAACCCCTATTGTATGGAACCCCTATTGATTGAGTATTAAAGGATAGCTACCGGTAGTTCATGTATAATCTATTGTTGTTACTTTATAAACTTATTGATAGAAGGTAATTAGAGGAAAGAAATGGACACATAAGTTTTGAATTGGTAATGGAAGAATAGCTAAGTAAATAGGGTAGATAAATGCCATTAGAGTCATATAAAATGAGGGAAAGTGACCTTAGAGTGTCCCTAAGAAGAGAAATGGAGAGTAGAGGGTGAAATATAGTGAAAACAGTGACAGAAGGGAATCACGCCACGGCCAGGAAGGCTTCGCCGCGGCCTAGGGAGTGACAGTGGCGAGGGACGCCGCGGCTTGAGAAATCTTGCCACGGCGTAGAGTGAAAATAATCGCCCAGGGGGTGACAGAACGTAACCTCGCTGCGGCGCAAGAAGTCTGACCGCGGCTCGAGTCGAGAAAATTAATTTGGGAGGTTACAGTAGCAAAACTCACTACGGCGCCACATAGGTTGGCCGCGGCGCAAGAGTTCCAGAGAGTAACTGGGCCGCGGCGCAAGAGTTCCAGGCCGCGGCGCAAGTTTAAAAATGTGGTTTTTGAGCTCCAGAACTTAACTTAGCCGCAGCGGGAAAGTTCCAAGTCACGGCGCAGGTCCCCAAACTCCTATATTTGACCCAAAAACCCTAATTTCAGTAAGGCTAATGTTAGGGAATGGTATGAGTACATTGGTGGGATGTTTTTGTGGGTTGAAATTGATCAATGGATGAATCATAAACCTTTAATGATGGTATAAACCCTTCTTATGCATGATCCCGTTATGGTTGTTAGTTGATGATCCTAGTAGTATCAAGGTTTAAATTTTCCCTATATTTCTGCAAAGTAATTGATTGTAGCAACCCCAAACCTTGATCATTAATTATTAATAGCATGTTTAACCTTAATTATTGAGATTAGAAACTAGGGTCGTCACAAAGAGGCTAATGGAGGCCCAATGAGTTAGGTGCAGACCCAATCTAATTCTATATGATAGAGGCCCAAGATCTCCCTTGCATAGGCTCCTATGAGTAGCCTAATAACCCTTGTGCAAACCCAAATTCTTGAGCTCTTCAAACTTGGCCCAAACTTGATTAAAATTCAACAGTCCAATACATAAAAGCTGGCCCAACAAAGCAAAAATCTAAAGCCCATTTGGAGTTGGACCTTGGAGCAACCCATGACCCATCTTAGACCCAACTTAAACCCAACTAAAACCCTAACTCTTTAGCCTCTTCCTCATTTTGCTGAAACTCAAGAGAGGAAATTCGGAGGTTCAAGGGAGGTTAGGGTTCTACCAACATGGAAGCTCTATTTGTGACTCATAGAAGATGATTTAGACAAGGTGAGTTATATATAACTTGACCCTCTCATCCTCCTCTTCATTTTGGTCTGATTAATTTCTGGGTTTGATCATTTTCAACTTCTTCTCAAATCTGAAATTTGGTGTTGGGTGATTCCTTGCAAGATTTTCGGACTTGGAGGTTAAAGGGAGGATTAGGTAAGCATTTCACTTCCATTTTGAGTATCACTTTACTGGAAAATGCCCCTAAGGATGTATTATCATAATGGGTTCTATTATTGTGTGAGATTACAAGGAGATAATGGTGAAAAACTGAATTTTCTGGGCTTGATGATTGAAATGCGAATTTTAGTGCTTCCATGGAGGATTTTCGGAGGCGAGGCTATGGGTGTTGTTAAGTGAGTATCTCCTTCCCATTTTGATGTAGTTTTTGTTAGTTTGAGACCCCTATAGTTAACCTATGATATGGGCTTTGGTTTCATGTGACATTACCCAGAAATTGGAGTGAACTATGACAATTTTTGGTGTAGGAAAGTTGGAATCTGAAATTAAATCCCTTGGTAATTAGGTGAGTAACCTCTAGTCTGTCATGAGTAGTTCAACTCTTTGGATATTTGATTGTGATTAGAAATGATGATAATTATGCTTGTTATAGGCTTGGCATGCATTTGGATTATTATGGTAGCTAGGGGAAGAGTAATTGGCTTCATTGAGGTAACTAGGGTTATTTTTCTAATTCCATGTATATGCTCATGTTAATCTGTTATTTCTTATACATGCTTGATTTTGAAATGCTAAATGTCTGGTTGACTACTTGATTGTTATTGTATTTGGACCTTATGAGTCCATGGTGGAGCTGTGGTGCGGCTGCCACCCGTGCATGTGCTTCGATCGAGCACCGGGTTGTGATCAAACCCCAGATGCACTAAGCCCTGGCTGTGCTCATTATGGAGTAGGTGCTATGGATGGACCTCTCCTGGTGTTATTGGCCATTAACATGTTGTGTATGATTGCTGGTATAGGACAGTAGTCATTGGTAGCTCAACTAGTTCATTTGCGAATTGAATTGATGATTCTGGTATTGATGACATGAAATTGCATTGGATTGATTGACTTGTACATATATATGGAAATTGCCTTTTGTTACTGAGATTGTATATCTCACTCTGTTGTGGGCTAACATTTTCAAGGACCGGACCTCTTAGTGGTAAGGAGAAAATTAATAGAAGATCATTAAATGGTTTGGTAGCACATAAGCTTAGGAGCTTTGACAAAATGTATTGTAACTAAATTATTAGTTCTGTATTATTGCTGCATTGCATCATGAGTTGCCAAGTATAGGGATTGTATATGTAATTTGATTATTATGGAATTGAACATTATGATTGTAATTGGCTAATAATGGATAAGTGATTTGATTTTATATGAACATTAAGCATTGACCCCATGCACCTTGTGACCATAATACATTTGCTGTCATTAATCTATGAACTCACTAGTTTATGGTAGCTAGAGGGTTAAGGATCCACATTTGAATTTTAAATGTGCAATGATAGATGTGTTAAGTAGATTAGGTGAAAGAAAGACATTAAATCTTCACAAACTAAGTTAAAGTGGCCTAGAGGGTTGCTAGAAGGGGAATTGGAGAGCATGAGATGAAATTTTGGGAGTTATAGGAACAGAAGTGAATTGGCCGCGGCCAACATTTAATTGGCCGAGGCCAAATAGAAACAGAGAAGAATTGGCCACTGCCAACAATTAATTGGCCTTGGCCAAATATGGCGAACCTACCAGGGAAGAAAACAGAGAGAAATTGGCCGTGGCGAATAGTGATGTTGGCCGTGGCTAAGCCTGGGAAGCAAGTTTGGGGGTGTTCCAGAGGGTATTTGGCCGAGGCGAAAAGGGTATTTGGCCGCGGCAAAATGCGTGAAATTTATGGAGTGTAAGGACTTGAATCCGAGAGTAATTGGCCACAGCGAAAGGGGATTTAGCCGCGGTGAAGGTGCTCAATTTCTCATATTCACTTAGAAACTTTAATTTCTTTTATGGTAATACTAAGGAATGATTTAGAAACACTTGTAAGAGGTTTTTATGAGTTGGAATTAATGGATGGGAGAATCAAAGGCTCCTTATTAATGATTAAATTCACTTGCACTTTTGAATAATTGTGGTTGCCTAATTAATGACCCTAATAACATTAAGGTTCAAATTTCCTAACATTTTTCAAATATAATTAGTTGTAATGACTTTCAACCCTAATTGAAATTTTATGGTTAGTAATCACGTACTTAACCTTAATTATGATTATTAGAAGTTAGGGTCATTACATGACCCAACTTAAACCCTAAACACTTTAGCCCTTCTACATTTTGCTGAAACACACACACACAACTAATTTTTGGAGGTTTGAAAGGAGGCTAGGGTTTGGGGCAAGAAATCCACCATTTTTCACTTTTAAGCTCAAAATCAGCCAAGGTAATAGTTATATAACTTAATCCCCTTCTCTTTTTCTTCATTTTGGCCTGATTAGTTTTTCATTTGGAGTATTTTCACCATACCCAAAATCTAAAATGTGGTTGTTTAGGGTTTCCATGGTGAAATTTCGTAGGTTGAGGCTAGGGCTGACATTAGGTAAGTATAAACTCTCTATTTTGATGCTTTCTTTGCTAGTTTGAGACCCCTATAGCTGATTTATAATATGGGTATTGTTTTTATGCGAATTTGCTCAGAATTTGAGGTGTTATTTTGAGGTTTCTGGGGTAGGCTTAACCAAATCCGAATTTGGTTTAGTGGTGATTGGGTAAGTGTTTCTGAGTAGTCCTATATAGCTTAACTCTTTAAGTGATGGGTTTACTGATACAAATTATGATTAGGGATAGTAATGGCCTAGTTTTGTATCCATAGGCCGAAGTAGCATTCAATTGGCTCTTAGAGGATTGACTACAAGTGAGGTAACTGGAACTATATTAATTCCATGCATATATCTACTTTAATTTCATATTTATTGTACATGAATGATTTGAAATGCTGAATGAATTAGTTGGCTATCTATTGTATTGTGATTGGACCTTGTGAGTCCATGGTGGAGCTGTGGTACGGCTGCCACTGGTGCATGTGCTTCGATCGGGCACTGGGTTATGATCAAACCCCAGATGCACTGAGCCCTGGTTGTACTCAATGGAGAGTAAGTGCCGTGGACAGGCCTTTCCCGGTGTTATTGGCCTTTAACATGTGGAAATATGATTGCCAGTATGGGATAGTAATCATGATAGCCTAATTGTTTCATTTACTGATATGACTGGTATTTTTTTTATGCTTATGTGAAATCATGCATTTATGTTAATTAAACTGGAATATATGATGGAATTTTCCTTGGTTACTGAGATTTGCATCTCATCCTATTTCATAGGATTACAATTTCAGATGAAGATTCTTCGGGTAAAGATAAGGGGAAGCAAGTGGATGAACATCAATGAGCTGAGGCCTGGTGTAGGGAGCTACACTTGGTCTGAGTGGAATAGAGTAGATGCTAAATTTGCTAACCATTGTATAGCATCATCATGTATTTGTATTGCCAAGTGTAGGAGTTTGTATTTTGATAACATAAAATATAACTAATGAGAGATAGGCTTCATATTAGTTGTTGATGGATGTATGAGTTTATGACACTTATTATGGTTTGTAAACCTGTGTTTTAACTAACTATTTAAGTTATGAAAGCATGTGATATATGGATTGTGGATTTGAGTAAGCGATGCATGAATTATCCACTGAAAACATGATTGAATGACCATTGTGAGAAATTTATAAATTTGTTGATATAAGACTAATAAATGAGTAAGAGAATCCACCTTTAAATGTGGGATGGGTAATGATATAATATTTGGGGCAAATCATCTAGATAGATGCTATTAGAATCTCATAACAAGTGGGAGAGTGGCCTTATAGAGCCCCTATATAGAGAATGGAGAGTATGAGACAAGATTTTAGGAGTTGTAGGATCAGAAGGCATTTCGCCACAGCTAATAAAGGTGAAGTTTCCTAGGGAGAGTACCAGAGAGTAATTCATTATGGAAAATTATGGAATTAGCCGTGACAAAATGTGAGAGGCAAAAACTGGGAGTCGTCCAGAGGATAATTAGCCGCGGCTAAATAGGAATTGGCCATGGTAAACTTTTGTGAGAATTCGTCAAGCGTTCCAGAAAGGAATTAGCAGCAGCGAAAGGAGAAATTAGCTGCGGCCAATAGTGAAAGGCGAGCGAGGTAGGTTCTGTAATATTCGATTCTCCGAAAACTAGAGAAAACATGAGAAATGTAATGTACGGTTTCTCCGTAAACGAACAAAATTCACTGGATATAAAAGGAAGTCCCCCAAAATGATGAAGTTAAGGTCCCAAAAAATTTGGGAAGCATTCTAGACTCCTAAAAATGAGAATCCTAGGCTCAGATGGAAGGAAAAATGGAGCTAGAATGAAGAAGCAATTTCTGACGAAAAGCTTATGAAACGTAATGGCATTTTTGTAATTTTGAGCAAATTTTGGAATTCACACAGGAGGGCTTTTTAAATGAAAGTTTTGAGTTCCCCAGAGTTCTTAGAGGCCCTGAAAACCATGGAAAGCCCTAGGACAGTTAAATCCCCTCTGGTGGATGTTTTCCAACGTCGGTTGACCCAAACTTTGACCGATTCGTTCGATAAGGTTTTAGCTCCAAATTAAGTGATTCCAAAGGCATTTTATTAAATTGGAAACCTAAGTTTATAATGGAAAAGAAGTTTTCAAAAGGAGCTAAAATGAAGCCGAAACAAAATTGCCATTACGGAATGATAAAATTGAAATTTTTGAAAAAGTGTGTTTCTAGAAGCTCCCACACACTTCCCCTTTCTTCTCCCATCTTCTTAAGCATCAAATTTCTGCCCAAAATACAGAATATGATCTGCTCTCTTAGGTTCACATGAAAAGGAAGAAAATAAGGAGAAATCAAAGGCTTAAGGTATGGAAATTAGTAGTTTTTCATGCTCTTTCTCTTCCAAACCTCTTCTCCTCCATTCTCCTTTGTTTCCTATGATTATAATGAAGTTTATAAATCTATTTTAAGGGAGAAATTGAGGGAAAAATTCGGATTTGAAGAGAGGAGCTCAAAGAACACAAGATTCAAGTGAGAAAAAGTAAGAAAACAAGGTAATTTCTCTTCCTATGGTTGCCATCTTTGGTTCCCTTCTCCACCATTTCGCTCCACTTGAGAAAACCCTAGGAGGACATGATTTTTAGGCAAAACCAAGCATGAATCTAAGGAAAAAGGGCGTGGACAATAAGAATATGCAAAGGGAATTATAAAAAAATCATTAAATTTCAAGATACAAATTCTAAGGTTTCGTGTGCACCTTGTAAAATCTAACCTTATGTGATAATTCCTAGGTTTAATTAAGAGTTTAAATGAGTTTCTAAGATCCATAAGATGCTCCCACAAGCTTCCTCCTTCAAGAAAACAAAGCACACTCTAAGGAACCCTAAACCATGCATAGTCTCGGCCAAACCATGTTCTTATAGCTAGGGAGAGTTTTAAATTTTTCTAAGGATATTCTTGAGTCATATTTGATGAATGAAAATGAAGGGAGGCCTTGGAAAAAATTTAGAACTCATAGAAAGTGATTTGGTGCCTTAGGTTCCATATTATAACCTAAAGAAGCAACATGATGTTAGGCTCCTTGTTTTAATGGTGTGATGACTCCAAGAGGCTTAAAAGGAGTCAAGAATCATATTTGAAAGGAAAGAATGGAGCCTAGAAATTATTTGAGGGGTGTTGCTTCATTAGGTGCATTTATGGACAATAATAGGGGTTATAGGGCAATATAGTGTTTAGCCAAGTTGTGTGGCCTTAGAATATGTTTCATGAACCTAATTGGTTCCCATAAATTGTATCTAGACCAAGAGAAACCATCTCCACCAATTTGTGGGTGTGTGGCCGACAGAGGAGGCTTGAATCCAAAAGGAAAAGTGTATAATTGTGTGCAAGGTAGCTCTCTCCACCTTCTCTCATGCATGGATGTGTGTTTAGCTTGTCTTAGGATGTGTGTATCTGTATTTTCAAGTCATGAAAAGTATGCTAACATGATTTTATATGCCATGATTTCATGATGTCATGTTATGTTTTAAAATGAATGCATGATGTTTGCTTGAGTGTGGAGAGGCCAAGAACTCTTTCCTTTGGTGAGGATGAGCCACGAACTCTTGAGCTTAGTTGAGACAAAGCAAAGAGTATCCCAAAAGCAAAGTGGGCTCCCAAGAGTCTGGTTGAGTCCAAAGCTCTTAAAGAATATATGAGGCAAGTCCAAAATCTATGAGGAGAAGTGTGAAGCCAATCTAAACACATGGTGAGCTCTTGAATGATTTGTATGCCTTGTTCACATGCTAAGCTTGTTTCTTGAATGCTTATGATTTGTATTGTGTCCATGCATGCATTTGTAAAGCTTGTTTTGCACATATTATGTATGATTGAATGGGAGATGAGCTATTGGGATTTTTTCAATCTCATCCCCTCATCTCCAATGATCTAACATGCTAGGTGGACCAAGTGAATGTGGTAATGGGAGCCAACAACATTGAAGGAAGGAGATTGACATTAATATGCCTAGCCTTTGCCATCTTGGAACCATAATGATGTATATTGTGTTGTAAATGGTATATGACCTTTGAGACATGTATAAATATGATATTATGTGATGTATAAGTGTATGGATATGATGTATGAACTTTAGAATAGCATTTAAGCATGTAATGCCAAAGTATGCAATTTGAAAATTTGATGTAAATGTGTATAAGTGTGGATGAAGAGGCCAAAATGAGATGTATGAGATTTGGGACCATTTGGGCAGCTCACACAAGTCTTAAATGTGTTTTTAGACTTGCCCAAAAGGTACCAACACCAAGGGAAAGCCATTTGGCAATTTTTGTACCTCATATGGAGCCAAAATTGACCCTAATGGAACCCTATGTCACTTTTTATCCAAATGAGTTATTCTTGATATGAGATTTAGGATGCAATTAGGTCTCATTGAGAGCTTTTTGGAAAGCTAAAGATCATAATTTTTGGAGGTCTACAGAATATTTGAGAATTTTTCAAAGTTGGCCATTTTTCTAATTTTGGTCTGCTACACTATTCATTTGGTCTGAAAATGAATTCTGTCACACGAGGCCCAAACAATGTCTAATTGCCATGAAATTTTATACAAAGAAACTAGACAATCACAATGACTTGTGACAACTAGAAGCACCTCATTTGGAGATTTAGAGAGGGAGATATGAATTTTTAAAGTTTCTATCCAGTACCAATAATTTTGCCCGACCAGAAGTACTGTTCCATTGAATTCCAAGGTCTAAGCTTAATGAACTAGTCTAAAGATATTTTTTCTCTATAGATAAAATCTATAGTTTTCCATATTGGTATCATTTTCATGGTTTGGATTTTTTTGGAATTAATTGGACATTTTCAAAATTTTCTATAGAATTCTGTGATAGTTCTAGAATGCAATCTGACATCTGGACCATTTTAGATGTCAAACGTCCTCTGTGATGGATGTTATGGTCTGGGCATATTTTTTATGTGAAGTTAGCATCTGTAGTTTATTAGAATGACAAAGATTGCATGATTTTAAATTTTTAAGAATTAGTTATGATTTTCTGAAATTTGATCAGAAAGAGGGCCAAACTAGCCGAAATGAAATAGCCATATTTTATGCTCTATTTCGGTTTCTATGAGTTATGAGCATGATTTTGTGATGAAAAGGAGTTGTATTAATGTAATTAAATATGAAAAAGTATGGTATATGCTCATACTGCCCACATGACATCGAATGAAATTTTCATATATAGCGTAACGCAAATTTAATCCATTATTTATATCCCATTTTCTTACAACTCCTAAGCAATGCATGTTATGGAGCACGTTAATTGCATGAGGAAGGTTAGAAAGATATGGTATTATAGATTCTAGGTGGCTTTCTTGCTGCGGCGAAGATCCAACTCGTCGTGGCTCTAAAACAGTGACAATGTAAGGTGTAAACCCAAAAGCAATTGGCCGCGGCTAAGAGGAATATAGCTGCGGCGAACATCTTGAAACCCTTATATTTCACCTAGAAATCTTGGCTTTTTATATGGTGACCTCAAGGGATGTCTTAGAAATATTGGTAGAAGATTCTTGTGAGTTGGAATTAATGGGTAATAGAATCAAAGGCCTATAAATGAGCGTTTTTTTCCCTTGTGTACATGAATGCTTGTAACTAGTTAGTTAATGACTCTAATAACATTAAAATTTAAATTTCCTTGTATTTTTTAAATGTAATTAGTCATAATGTCTTATAACTCCAATTCATGATTATTAATCATGTATTTATCCTTAATTACAATGAGTAGAAGTTAGGGTCATCACAAGTATGGTGAAGCCAAGAACCCTTAGCCATGGTGAGGAAAAGCCAAGAACCCTAAAAAACGGTTGAGACAAAGTAATAAGTCTCCCAAGAGTGAGGTTGAGTCAAAACCTCTTAGGGAAAGTGGATGAGGCAAATCCAAAATCTGTAAGAGAATGGGTGAGGTTAATCCATTTGCTTGGCAACCCTATGTATACTTTGTATGACTGGTTTAAATGCCAAGAATGCTTCTTAAATGATCATACATTTCATTATTGTCATGCATGCATTTTTAAGACATGTATTGCATTCTTTATGTGTGATTAAAAGGGAGATGAGCTATTAGGATTCTTTGAATCTCATTCCCTCTTCTCCAATGTCTTAACATGCTAGGTGGACCAAATGAGCAAGGTAATGGGAGCCACCAAGTTGGGAGATAAGAGATTGACATCAAAATGTCTAGAATTGCCTAGTTTTGTCTCTTTTCTAGCCATATGAATGGCAAGTGATGTAATACTATGATGGAAATATTGTATAATCATTTGAACATATGTAATTACTCATATATTTGATGTATGTATGAGGTTTGATGCCAAATGAATGACAATGTAGATTTTAAACCATGGATGGCAATGTAAAGCTTGTGTAATCTTGGTAAGGCATGGAGTGAGAGAATGAGTTTTCAAATTCTAGCTTTATACACCTTTGACACAAGTTTAGAAGGTCATTTTGGTGCATTCCCACGTGCTCAAGTGGTCATGGTTGCCTTAGAACTTAAAATGGACCATTTGGACCCTTTATATGATAAAAAATGAGCCATTTTGCAACCCAATGTCAAGATTTGACCAAATGAATGAATTTGCCCATGAAATTTGGCACACATATAGATCTTATCCAGAAATTTTTGGAAAGCTAAAGATTGGATTATTTGGAGCTCTGTGGAATTAATTATAAATTTCCAAAGTTGGCATTTTTCACTAAACTGATGTAGACACTGCTCATATGGTCAAAGATTTGGGCTGTTCATTCATGAGTCAAATGATGTCCAATGAATTTTTTATAAAAGTAAACTAGACATGATAATATTTCCATTGCCACTGAGATCACTCCAATTGGACCTCTAAGCAGGGAGATATGAAATTTTGAAGTTAGAGGACAATACTAGTAGTGACAGTCAACCTCTAGTACTACTCCATCAATTTCTGATGGCTAGCAGCCTCTGTTGTGGTTTGCTTATATTTTTAACATAAAGTAGATATCTATAGCTTTCCAGAATAGTATAGTGTGCTTGATTTCAATTTTTTTATAATTAGTTATGATTTTTCAAAATTTAGGCACATAATTTAGACTGGGTACTTAAGGATGGTATATATTTTCATGTATACCATCCATTTGCACGGGTTCTAGGCCACTTCTTGAGATGGTTTTGAGTCATATTTGTATTTAAATATGAGAATAAGATGGATGAGTCTATATGGCCTATAGGACACCAAATGAAAATTTTATCCGTGATGTAACATAATTAAATGGAATATTTTCAAGGGAGAATTGTATTTAAGGACCCAGAATGGAAAATTTTATTTTTAAGGAGCTATTACTACTAGGTTCAATTGTTTGTTACTAAAATCAGTAGTAATCATCCTAAAATAATTAGTAATAGATCCTTAAAAATAAATATTTTCACTTCTGGGTCCTTTGTTATAATTCTCCCTATTTTCAATGATTTTCCTTGACAAGCTTGCATAGTTCAAGGAAGTGAATCTAGAAATAATATGAGATAAGCTTAGTAATGATGTGAGATGAGCTTAGTAAATATGTTGTTACAATTATTGGTATCAAAGCAAAGTTCCAAGCTTTCTAGGGTTAGATTTGGCATGAGGATGTGGCAATAAGGCTATGTAAGGGCTTGTATGGTTATGTAAAGCCTTGTATGAGGCATTTTATGTGTGTGAAGGTAGTTTATGGTTATGTTCATGATAAGTGAGTTGTAGAATGGTCTTGAAGTAGATAGTGAATATCAAGAAAGGTTGGCCTCAAGAATAGCTTGAGCAGAGCTAAGTGATCCGATGGCTAGAGCTTTATGAAATATGATAGCTCACCAGGATCAGTAGCAAGCCTTAGGTATGAATAATGAGAAATGATCTTGTTGATATGAAGAGGCTTGCCAGAGAGAGTATGTGAGGCCTAATTCTCCCTGGTGGTCATACTCAGACCATTTCAAGATGTCTTGCTTAATGTAGAGACAAGTAGTGATGTAGTGCAGTATAAGATGAGACTGCAACTGCACAGGACCAGTTTAGAGGGGAAATGCCCTAACCACAACACCCAAATGTCTAGGTAAATTTCAAAACCTGAAAGGTTATTTCCTCAAGATAGAAGTTAAGTTACAAACTACACTCCATAGAGCCCTGACAGCCTAGAAGTGACAGCTAGTTATGCATGAATGAAGCAAGAGGTAGAACCCTCTAGGTTGATGATAGGCTGCATACAAAGGTAGTGAGGCTTGGATTAAGTGGCTAAAGAAACTCTCAGTTATAGTGGAGTGTATTGTAGTATGAATGACCTTATTGGTTATATTCAGGCTAACATGAGAGATGAGCTATTATGGGGTCAATTGACACACACAGAGTGGGAACCCATAGTATAAGTAAAGAAAAAGAGTAATAAATGGTCACAGAAGATTAGTAAGTAACATGTAATCATGGGCCTAGCAGTTGAGACTGAGAAAGAACTCAATGTTAGAGAATGTTAGACACAGGAATAATAAGGTTATTGAGACTTGCCTTTAAGGCATTGACTCCAACCTAGAATGCTACCCTGTGAAACATTGAATGATGAGTTAATATGATGAGTTTAAGACCATGTAGACACTGTTAGGAAAACCTTGTTGATAGGGTCTTGAATTTCACATAGTAATATATGTATCTTGTCAACAAGATCTTGGACCCTATTGACAGGATGTTAATATAGCCTTGAAATTACATAAGGTAAGGCTACCAATAGTGAGGCATATAGTGAGTGCTATAGAAAGGTGTACCTCATAGGTAACACCTAAAGATGAGTATGATTAGTCCAGTGATAGAGATTTAGAAGAGAATAAGAATAGTTTGAAAAGTACTAAGTTATTATAAGCCTATATGAGATAATGGGGCTTATTGTAAGCTATAGGTCTGATGAGATAGGTAGCCCAAGCTAAGTATAAGCTGAAGCCTAAGGAAAGTGACCAGTAGCATCATCTAGGTGAGATGTGTAAAAAGAGAACATAGTGTAAAGGAGAAATTAATTTGATTAAAGGATCAGTGAAGGTTCTCCTTGGATTGATAAAGGGAGGATAAGATATCCTAAGCTAGGGAAACCACCCAGTAGTGATTAGTAGATTCCTCTAAATAGACCCCCTGAATTGTAAAGTACAGTGATAAAAGAAATAGGGAAGAATTGAGAAGCTAGTCCACAAAATAGATACCCTTGCTTTAGTAATGACTAAATGAGTAAACTGAGCATAGAAAAGTAAACAGACAGGGGTCCAATAGTTAGTCAAACGAGCTCTCTAATATGAGAATGATATAGAGTTAAGGCACATGAGTAATTAGAACACTCAGTAGAGCATAAGTTTTCAGTAAGGTAGAATCCAGATATTGAGGCTACGTGTCCTGGATTGGGTTAGTAAAACTCTAAAATCAGTATATTATGCTCTTAGGGATAAGACTAAAGAGGTTGAATAGAGATAAAGCCTAGCTCTGATCTGAACATAAAAATGAGCTGAAATAAACAATTAGTGCCTTAGTACCTTTAAGGAAGCTCGAAGGAGCTAAAGATTGCCTAAGAAGGCGAGTCTTTGCATTATGCAAAGAAAGAGTGTAAGTCAAGAGTGCCATAAAATCTAATTCCTGGGATTACATGAAAAAATGCAGGTTGTGACGACCCTAATTTCTAAACATTGTAATTAAGGTTAAATATGTGATTAATAATCATAGATTGGGGTTACAAGGCATTATGACCAATTGCATTATGAAAATATGGGAAAATTTGAACCGTAATGTGATTAGAGTCATTAACCATACAATTACAAGCACTTATGTACATAAAGGAAATAAACATTTATTTATAAGCCTTTGATTCTATTGCCCATCAATTATAACTCATCCCAATGTCTCTAAATTATCTCTTGAGATTACCATATGAAAAACCAAGGTTTCCTAATTATTATAAGTGTTTTAGGATGTTCCCTGTGGCCAATTTTCGCTTAGCCGCGGCCAATTCCTCTTGGTTTCACCCCTTACTTCGTTACTGATTTCGTCACGGCCAACTTACATGGCACTGCGGTGAAGAAGCCTACTGGAACCTACCTCGCTCACCTCTCACTATTGGCTGCGGCCAATACCTCCTTTTGCCATGGCCAATTCCTTTCTGGAATGCCTAACTCTTTTTTGCAAAAGTTAGCCGCGGCCAATTCCCCCTTTCGCTGCGGTGAATTTCCCTCTGGACGACTCCCAGTTTAGCCTCTCACATTTCGCCATGCCCAATTACACATTTCACCTCAGCGAATTCCTCTCTGGCACTCTCCCTGGGCAACCTTGCCTCTATTGGCCGCGGCTAACTCCATTTTAGCTACGACAAAACCCCTTCTGATCCTACAACTCCCAAGATTTCATCTCATGCTCTCCAATTTCCCCTCTAGCAAGACTCTAGGCCACTTTAACTTGGTTTATGAAGATTTAGTGTCTTTCTTTTACCTAATCTACCCAACGCATCTATCTTTACCCATTCAAAACCTAAATGTGGCTCCTTAACCCTCTAGCCATTATAAACTAATGAATTAATAGATCTATGACAGCAATTGTATTCTGGTCACAAGGTGCATGGGGTCAGTGCTTGATGTTCATATAAAATCAAATCACTCATTGTTAGCCAATTACAATCATAATGTTCAATTCCATGATAATCAAATGACATATACAGTCCCTATACTTGGCAACTCATAATGCAATGCAGCAATGATACAAAACGAGCAATCTAATTACAATACAATTTGACAAGGCTCCCAAACCTATGTGCTACCAAACCGTTTAACAAGCTTCCATTAATTTTCTCCTTGCCACTAAGAGGTCCAGTCCCTGAAAATGTTAGCCCACCACGGGGTGAGATATACAATCTCAATAACAAAAGGCAATTTCCATATATATGTACAAGTTAATCAATCTAAGGCAATTTCATGTCATCAATACCAGAATCATCAATTCAATTTGCAAATGAACTAGTTGATCTACCAATAACTACTGTCTCATACCAACAATGATACACAACATGTTAATGGCCAATAACATTGGGAGAGGTCCGTCCATAGCACCTACTCCATAATGAGCACAACTAGGGCTCAGTGCATTTGGGGTTTAATTACAACCCAGTGCTCGATCGAAGCACATGCATAGGTGGCAGCCGCACCACAGCTCCACTATGGACTCACAAGGTCCAATTATAATAACAATTAAGTAGTCAATCAATCATTTAACATTTCAAAATCAAGCATGTGTAACAAATATCAAATTAATATGAGCATATACATGGAATTAGGAAAATAACCCCAATTACCTCAATGAAGCCAATTACTTTTCCCCTAGCTACCACCATGATCTAAATCATACCAAACCTAACATGAGCATGATTATCATCATTTAACCATCATTAGCAAAGAAATTCTTGTTATCCACAGATTAATCTTAACAAGAAGTTATTAAGAACTTCTTACCCATGCTTTTTAATGATCTCTTGCACTAAATTAGGGTCCATACACCAATGCTCATCATGATTCGCTCCCCACAACTCCATTTTCACACATACACAAATCATGCACCAAAAGTCAGTCCAAATGATGGGAATTTAGTACATACATCTCATAAAAGGAGAGAAATCACTTACCCATACATCTAAGAGTTTAAATGGACTGGGTTAAGCCTCAACTACCCAGAACACACCATGAAAATTCCAAAATTCGGATTTCAGTCATCAAGCCCAGAAAATTCAATTTTCCACCATTATCTCCTTGTAATTTCGCACAATAGCAGAACCCATTATGATAATCAATCCTTAGGGGCATTTTCCAGCATAATAATACACAAAATGGAAGGGAAATGCATACCTAATCATTCCTTTAACCTCCAACTCCAAAAATCTTGCAACAATCATCCAAGAACCATATTCCATCCTAACAAGAGATGAAAGATTCTCAAAATGACAAATCAATTGGACCAAAATGAAGAGGAGAATGAGAGGGACATGTTTTATATAGATTACTTTAGCCAAATCTTCCTCTAGAAGTGAGAAATGGTGGAGGAATGCAGAAAAAACCCTAGCCCCTCTTCTCCAGTGCGAAAATAGCTTTTCCCTTATGCAGAACCAAATGTTTTGCTCTTCCAAATGGGTGTGGCTGTTGAACCTTTAGGGTTTTTAATGAGAAATGGGCTGACCCATCAACCCAAGGTCTAATTGGGCTCACTTCTAGTGGTTGGGCTATAGTTTAATGAATGGTCTGTAGAAAATTTAGAGCTAAAAGTGGGATGTGCTGACCAAATAGCCCAATTCTTTGTGGGTTTAGATTTTTATGCTTGTTGGGCCTTATCTCATAAGTTGGGCTGAATCTCATGAGTTAGGCTTCAGAGTTGTAGTTGGGTCAGGCCAAATTTCAAGAGCCAATCTAATTTGGGTTTGCATAATGTGTGTTAGGCCAACTTGCATAAATTGGGTCTTGTGCCCCTATTCTACTAAATCAGATTGGGCCATTGTTAGGCAATTTCTCTTGGCCCAAGTCTCATGATAAGGAGTTGGGCTTACACCCAAAAATTATTGGGCCTCTATAAATCCTTATTCATGGCTTATTCAAATTAAATTTTGGGCCCTAATTAAGCTTTAACCTAAATGAAATCTTAAACCTATATTAATAACTTATTCCTCTATGAATTTTCATTCATAGAGCTTACCCAATTATTTCATAATAATTATTCTTAATTAGTCTATATACATTATTAACACCTTAATTAATTTTGAGGTGTTACACAGGTACTCTTGAGCATAAAGAAACACAAATTAGCAAGAGGGATAGTCAGTAGTAGAACATCCTTTTACCTAAGTAAAAGGATAGTAAAGGTAAAAGAGAGAGAATATATGACAGTGTCAAGCCAAGGACATAATAGATTAAGAATAAATATTGAGTTGATGTGCTTTAGTACTTGAGAAAGTGTAACACCATGATTCTATGACTCATCTCATGCCATTTGTAGGCTCATTTCCATGAAGCACATGAATTCTCAAGAAAAAGGCATTAAAAATATTGAATAAATTTGCGTTGCATAGGAGATAAAATTTCCATTTGGTGTCTTGTGGATCATGGGAACTCATTCATCTTATTCTAATATTTAATTACACAATTAAAACTCATAACCATCTAAAGAAGTGGTCTAAAACTCGTGCAAGTGGATGGAATACACAAAAATACTAGGTGCAACCTCGGCCAACATTTCTAACTTTCAATCATAAATTTTGAAAAATCATAACTAATTCTAGAAAAATCAAAATCATGAATTCTTCATCATTGGAAAGCTATAGATGTCTACTTTATGCTAAAAATATATCTAGATCTCAATAGAGGCTGATATCTACTAGAAATTGATGGAACAGTACCAGAAGTTGACTGTTACTACTAGTACCATTCTTCAACTTCAAAAATTCATATCTCCCTACTCAGAGATCCAGTTTAAGTGATCTTGGTAGCCATGAAAAGCTTATCATGTCTAGTTTATGCCTGTAAAATTTCATAAGCATTGGACATCATTTGACTCTTGAATGACATAGCTCAAGTTTCTAACTATATGAATAGTACCTGTATTAGTTCAGCAGAAAAATGCCAACTTTGAAAAATCATAATTAATTCCACAGAGCTCCAAGGCAACTATGACCACTTGAGCACATGGGAATGCACCAAAATGATATTACAAACTTATCTCAAAGGTACATAAACCCAGAATTTCAAAATTCACTCTCTCATCCCATGCCATACACAAGATTTCATAGGTCTAGTCTTGCCATTCTATCCAAAACACACATTACCATTCATTTGGCACTAAAACTCATACATACATCAAATATTTAGGTAATTACATATGTTCAAATAATTACATAACAATTCCATCATAGGATTACATCATATGCCATGTGTATGGCTACAAAAGAGACAAAACTAAGCACCTTGATGTCAAACTCTCATCTTCCAAGTTGATAGCTTTCATTACCTTGCTCACTTGGTCTACCTAGCATATTAAAGAATTGGAGAGGAGGGAATAAGATTCAAAGAATCCCAATAGCTCATCTCCCTTTTAATCATACATAAAATATGCAATTTAAGTCTTAAAAATGCATGCTTGAGTATAAGGAACAACATAAGCATTCAAGAAGCATTCTTGGCACATGAGTAAGTCATACAAAGCATACATAGGCTTGCCAAGTAAGTGGATTAGGCTCACCCATTCACTTATAGATTTTTAGACTTGCCTCACCCATTTTTTCTAAGAGGTTTTGGCTCAACCTTACTCTTGGCAGACTCTTTACTTTGTCTCATCCATTTACTCTTTACTTTGTCTCTGCCATTTCTAAGGGTTCTTGGCTCATCCTCACAATAGCTAAGAGTTCTTGGCTTTTCCACACTCAAGCAAATCCAAGCAAACATATTAGACATCATTTGAAAACATAATGCATCATCATGGTACCATGGAATAAAGGCATATGCTAGAACACTTTTCATGGCTCAAAGCACATATACACACATTCAAAGACAAGTCAAGCACACATTCATGCATGAGAGAAAGAGAAGTGAGCTACCTTTGTTTCAACCACGCACTTTTCCTCTTGAAAATGCTCTCCCTTCCTTGGCCTCACACATACAAAGGTGTAAGATTTGTTTCTCTTGGCCTAAACACAATATATGAAAGCCAATTAAGTTCATAGAATCATTTCTAAAGCCATACATCTTCCTTAAATACTAGCTTGCTCTAATAGCCCTTTTATGATTCCAAAATGCACCTAATGAAGTAACATCCATCAATTGAGTTCTAGTCTCCATTCTTTCCTTTCATTTATGATTCTTGACTCCTTTTAAGCCTTTTGGAGTCATCACACAATTAAAACAAAGAGCTAAACTAGGTGTTACTTCTTTAGGTCATATTATGAAACATATAAGGTCATCTCACTTTCTATGATTTCTAAACTTTTTCTAAGCCTTCCCCTCATCTTCACTCATCATATATGACTCAAAAATAAGCTTAGAATAAATTAAAACTATCCTTAGGTACTCTAGTCCTCCTAGGCCAAAACTATGCTTATTTTTTGCACTCATGGACTTTGCTTTGTTTTCTTGGTGGAAGATGCAAATGGGGAGTCTACTAGAGATCTTAGGAACTCATTTATACATTCATTTAGGTCTAGGAATCAAATCAGATTTTGTAAGGGACACTAAAACCCTAAGTTTGCTATCTTAATTTTCCATGGTTATTTGTTAATTCTTTTTTCATATTCTTATTCTCCTCCCTTAAATTCCTAAGATTCACCCTTGGTTCTACCCAAAATCTAAGTCGTCTTGAAGCTCCATGTGTGGGACAAACCAAGGAAAAGAAGGGAGTAAGAGATAGCTACCATGGATGGAAGATTTACCTTGTTTTCCCTTGTTTTCTTGCTTAATTCTTCCTTTCCTTGGCCTCATCTCTTCAAATCCAAAATTTTTCCTTTGATCTTCCCTTAAAACAGATCTAAAAACTTCAATAAAACCATAGGAAAGAAGGGAAAATGGAGAAGGAGAGGTTTGCTAAAGAGAAAACATGAAAAAAAACTAAGAAATTCATACCTTTTACCTTGCTTTTCTCCTTCTTGTGTGCCTCACTCTTAGGGTTCTTCCTCTAATTTAGGGTAGAAACTAAATGAGCTAAATGAATGAGGAGGTAGGGTGCCTTATATATATAGGTGGGTTTAAGAAACACTTTTCAAAAATTTCAATTTTGCCCTTTCATCTTAGCATTTTTTATTTCTGGTTTATTTTATCTCCTTTTTTAGAACCATATTTTCCATTATGAAATTTAAGTTCTCAATTTAATAAAACCTTCCCGAATTAATCTATCAAAGTTTGGGTCTACCAACATTAGAAAATGTCCACAGGAGGGGTTTTAACTATCCTAGGGCTTCCTATAGTTTTCAAGGCTTTGAAAAATCGAGAGAACTCAAAAATTTCATTTAAAAATCCTTCTTATATGAATTCTATAACATCCAATTTTCTAAAAACTAGAGAAAATATGAGAAACGTAACATGTGGTTTCTCCGTAAACGAACGAAATTCACCAGATACAAAAGGAAGTCCCCCAAGATGATGTAGTTAAGGTCTCAAAAATTTGGGAAGCATTCTAGACTCCTGAAAATGAGAATTGTAGCCTCAGACAGAAGGAAAAACGGAGCTAGAATGAAGAATTAAATTCTTACGAAAAGCCTACAAAACGTAATGGTATTTTCGTAATTTTGAGTAATTTTTAGAATTCACATAGGAGGGCTTCTTAAATGAAATTTTTTAGTTCTCCAGGGTTTTCAAAGGCCCTAAAAACTATAGAAAGTCCTGGGACAGTTAAATCCCCTCTGGTGGACGTTTTCCAATGTCGGTTGACCCAAACTTTGATGGTTCATTTGGTAAGGTTTTAGCTTCAAATTGAGTGATTCCAAAGGTATTTTATTAAATTGGGAACCTAAATTTTATAATAGAAAAGATGGTTCTAAAAAAGGAGCTAAAACGAAGTCAAAACGAAATTGCCATTACAGAAGGATAAAATTGGAATTTTTGAAAAAGTGTGTTTCTAGAAGCTCCCACACACTTCCCCTTTCTTCTCCCATCTTCTTAAGCACGAAATTTCTGTCCAAAATACAGAATATGATCTGCTCTCTTAGGCTCACAAGAAGGCGAAGAAAAGGAGGAGAAAAAGCAAGGAAAAGGTAAGGAATTTCATGCTTTCTCCTTTCCAAACCTTTCCTTCTCCATTCCTCTTTCTTTCCTATGATTATAATGAAGTTTATAAATCTGTTTTAAGGGAGATATTAAGGGGAAAATTCGTATTTGAAGAGAGGAGCTCAAAGAACACAAGATTCAAGTGAGAAAAAGCAAGAAAATAAGGTAATTTCTCTTCTTATAGTTGTCATCTTTGGTTCCCTCCTCCTCCATTTCGCCCCACTTGAGAAAACCCTAGGAAGAGATGATTTTTAGGCAGAACCAAGCATGAATCTAAGGAAAAAGGGTATAGAGATTAAGAATATGCAAAGAAAATAACAAAATAACTATTAGATTTTAAGATGCAAGTTCTAGGGTTTCAATTGCACTTTGTAAAATCTGATTTTGCATGATGATTCCTAGGCCTAAATAAGAGTTTAAATGAGCTTCTAAGATCCCTAAGAGGCTCCCCATATGCTTCTTCCCTTGAGAAAACAAAGAAAGCTCTATGGAACCCAATATGCTTCATTGTCTCGGCCAAGATGGGTTCTCATAGCTAAGGAGAGTTTTAAATTTTTCTAAGGCCATTCTTGAGTCATATTTGATGAATGAAAGTGAGGGGAGGCCTTGGAAAAAATTTAGAACTCATAGAAAGTGATTTGGTGTCTTAGGTTTCATATTATGATCTAAAAAAATAACATGATGCTAGGCCCTTTGTTTTAATGGTATGACGACTCCAAGAGGCTTAAAAGGAGTCAAGAATTATATTTGAAAGGAAAGAATGAGGCCTTGAAATTATTTGAGGGTGTTGCTTCATTAGGTGCATTTTATGGACCATAATGGGGGTTATAGAGCAATCTAGTACTTATGCAAGTTGTATGGCTTTAGAGAATATTTCATGAACCTAATTGGCTCCCAAAAATTGTATCTAGGCCAAGAGAAACTATCTCTACCAATTTGTAAGTGTGTGGCCGAAAGAGGAGGCTCGAATCCAAAAGGAAAAGTGTGTAATTGTGTGCAAGGTAGCTTTCTCCACCTTCTCTCATGCATGGATGTGTGTTTGGCTTGTTTTAGAATGTGTGTATTTGTATTTTCAAGCTATGAAAAGTATGCTAGCATGCCTTTACATATCATGATTCTTGATGCCATGTTATGTTTTCAAATGATTACATGATGTTTGTATGAGTTTGCTTGAGTGTGGAGAGGCCAAGAACTCTTCCCTTTGGTAAGGATGAGCCAAGAACCCTTGAGCTTGGTTGAGACAAAGTAAAGAGTCTCCCAAAAGCAAAGTGGGCTCCCAAGAGTATGGTTGAGTCCAAAGCTCTTAAAGAATGGGTGAGGCAAGTCCAAGATCCATGAGGATAAGTGTGAGGCCAATCTGAATACTTGGTGAGCTCTTGAATGTCTTGAATGATTGATTCACATGCCAAGTTTGCTTTCAAAATGTCCATGACTTCTATTTTCTCCATGCATGCATTTATAAAGATTGTTTTGCACATATTATGTATGATTGAATGGGAGATGAGCTATTGAGATTCTTTGAATCTCATCCCCTCCTCTCCAATGATCTCACATGCTTGGTGGACCAAGTGGATATGCCAATGAGAGCCAACAACCATAAAGAAAGGAGATTGACAAGCACATGCCTAGTTTTAGCTATGTTGGAACCATACTTATGTACCTTGACATATATGACGATGTAGATAGTCTATGAATCTTGAGACATGTATAAATATGCTATTATGTGATGTTTATAACTATGGATATGATGTATGAGCTTTAGAATACAATTTGAGTTTATAATGTGCAATGTGGAAGTATGATGCAAATATGCATAAGTGTGGGTTGAATGGCCAAAATGAGATGCATGAGTTTTGGGACCACTTGGGCAGCCTACACAACTTAAATATACTTTTAGACTTACCCAAGAGGTGCCAACACCATGGAGAGGCCATTTGGCAAGTTTGGTACCTTATATGGAGCCAAATTTGACCATAATGGAACCCTATATCACTTCTTGGCCAAATGAGTTAGTCTTGATTTGAAATTTGGCATGCAAGTAGATCTCATTGAGAGATTTTTGGGAAGCTAAAGAACATAATTTTTGGAATCTTAGAGAATATTTGATGAATTTTCAAAGTTGGGATTTTCTATTGATTCTGGTATGGGTATTGTTCACACTGGCAGATTTGTGTTTTGTGTCACCTGATGGCTAAATGGTGTCCAATTCTTGTGAAATTTTATATTCATAAACTAGAGGTCATAATATTTCTACGGCCACTGAGATCACCTCATTTGGAGGTCTGAGCAAAGAGTTATGCATTTTTGAAGTTGGCTGTCAGTAGCAGTTGCGCCCCAGGAGTTCAGTCATTGTTCCATAGGTTTGAATGGCTAAACGTGTCTTTTTCATTCTAGAATTATTTTTAGAATCAATTTAAAATTTTTATCTTTACATAATGACTTAATTTGTGTGATTTATATTTTTATAGAATTAGTTATGCATTTTAGAAATTTGTATCAGTAATCTGAAACAGCAGCTCAAGCAGCAGCGACCTCAGTAGCTTTTTGAATGTCAAAAGTCTTCCATTATGGATGTTATGGTCTGTCATATTTTTAGTGTAAATTAGACATCTTAAGCTTTCTAGAATGACCAAGATTGCTTGATTTATATTTTTCTAAATTTAGTTATGATTTTCCAAAATTTGCCCAGAAAAGAGGCCAATTCTGGCCGAGAATGAACTTCCATTTTCCATACTCCATTTCGGTTTCCATGAGTTGTGGGCATGATTTTGTGATGCAAATGAGTTGTAATCATGTATTTAAATATGAGAATGTATAGCATGAGTTCACACGGTCCACGTGACACCGATTGCAAATTTTGAAGTATGACGTAATGTAAATAAGCCCATTATTTTCACTCCCTCTTTCATATGCTCTCATGAGAATGATGATGTAAAGCCTATGAATGACATAAAATGAGCTAGAATTTATGGTATTACAAATTCTAAAATTTTTTCAAAATTACAAAAATGCCATTATATTTCGTCAATCTTTCGTTCAATTTTGTTTTTTCATTCTAGCTCTATTTTTCTTTTCGTCTGAGCCTAGTGATAAGCATGATTTTTATATATTTTAATCCTCTTAACTTAGGCATTTCGATGATAGAATAGGGTTTTAGGGGTTTAATTAGATACAATTTGATTTCATTAGCCATTTATGCACTTTATGAATTAATTGGCAAAATTATTGAGTTTTAATGCATGAATCTCTTTTAAATAATTTTGTGGATAATTCTAAGTAATATTTTCCATTCTTTTGTGTAGAATTTTTTATGGGAAAATAGCTTGTGTGGGAAATTGAATTGAAGAAGAGATGAAGACTTCATGTGTGAATTTGAGGGAAGGAATAAATGGTTCATATCTTTAGTGAATTTTTGGAAAATCAAAGAAAAAAAATGGAAGATTGAAGGATGATGTGCATGCAAGGGGTAGCACGTGATCACTCTTCTCCACATCACTCACTCACAGTTTTAACTTCATCCTATCACACATACTTGTATAGCACATTCATTTACACCACACTCACTTCATCCACACACAAGTCCACTTCTCCACATAAGTAGCTCCATCTTTATTCACACCATATCAAACACTCATAAGTCCAGCCTCCATACGCCAACTTGTAGTAGAATGGGTTCAAGAAGGCCAGTGTATAAAAGCTGCATCAGAGCAAAACAGAAGAAGAAGTAGGCTACGGTTTTCAAGGAATAGAAAAAAAAAAAGGAAGAGCTTAATGAAAAAAAAAAGAAATGACATGGTTGTAGCAAAAACAAGCTAGCAACACGATATGAAAAGAAGAAGCCTCAAGCATACTTATATAAACAAATGAAGGAACACATCGAAGGAATGATGAAGAACCAAGGAGCTGACATAAGGTAGCTAACATGGAATGAAGGACTTGAGCAAAGGGCTGTAAAACGTGTGAAGAAGACACTAGAGTATAGTGAGATAAAGAGAAGAAGCATGAGGGGAACCAATGTGGAAATTGCAAAAGAACAATGCGAGACCAGTAGTGAAGGAGCTAATGTGAGAAAATTGGAACTGGAAGCAGAACATAAAGAAGCAACACAAGATATAAAGCAGCTCACGTGGAGAAGAGGTAGAGCGTGGAGCACATAAAAGAAGAGAAGCTACGTGAGAAGGTGAAGCTCGAGTTGCTGGTTGAAAAAGCACATACTAGAGTTTTTTAATGGATTAGCATGTTGCTTACATGCATGGGGGGCCCACCAATTCATACACACAAATGAGGCATTAAGAAACATGAGGAGCCACAAGTTTAAAACATGGTTGAAGTGTGAGGCAGCAGAAAAGAATTTACATAGCAATTAAGAGAAATGCTAATGCATGGGTTGACGTGGAATGAAAAGCACATGTAAGAGCAAAAATAAGCCACGTGATCATTAGTAAGAATAAAGCTACAGGCAATGAGAAGGAAGAGTGGCTGGGCATGTGAAAAACAAATGAAACACGTGAGAAGATTAAAAATACATTCGGGCAAGCTCCAGGAGGCAGTGAGGATCCAATCCATTGAATAAAAAATATCCATTTCTCGATCCATTGGGGACGCATTCACTTCACTCACGCCCCTTCATCTAGTAGCCATCCACCACGCCATTTTCATCCACTTCCTCCATCTCCTTCCATTCAAATGAAGCTCTAACCTCCATCTGTGACTAGCAAGGAAGAAGGACCTTGGAGAAACTTGAATCCATGGAATTAGGAGCAGAATTTTGGCTAAGGATTTCTACTTTCCTACACATTTTCTTTTCTTGTACAAGCTTGGTTAAGTTGTATTTGATTAGGAATTCTTGTAATTGTGATTAGTGGCTGGTTAGACACTAATTAGGAAGCCTTTTTGTTGATTGATTGGTTGGATTAAACACTGAATTTTACGCTTTCCTTTAATTTCCCATGTATGCCATGAAGGTGTTCAATGAAATGCATGAGTGAAATTATGAGCTTTCTTGTTTGATTTAAGGATTCCTTGGAGTTTGGTTAGTTAATTAAACATCATAGGGTGTTAATTCAGAGGATAATTGATCAATTAATCATTCAATTCCAGTGTTCATAGATCTTAGTCACAAGAATTAGTAATTTAATGGTAGTTGAGGTCTCAATTAACATCAAATTGATAGGTTCTTGAATCTTGAGTGGTAATTTAAGATCATTTGCTAATTGACACAATTAGGGACTCTTAAACCAAAATTAATCATAATTGAATTTGGATAGGGATAGTGGATACCAAGGGACGAATCTAAAGTTAGTCACAAGTCCATTATAAACCATTGATCCAATTAGGTAGAATTTAGGAACTTTATTTCAATTTCATTTTACCCAATTTAATTAGATAAAAAAACCCCTAATTTAGATAGCTTTTAGGATTCTTTAACATTTAGAAAATCCAATTGAACATTGAATTCCATTTCCAAGGGAGATGACCTAGGTTGTGCCCTATATTGCATATAATATCCAATCTACTTTATTTTGAGGGTTGCACGACAGACCCGTCAAAATTTGGTGCCGTTGCCAGGGAACTGGATTTTCAATTGTTTAAGAAAGTTTTCTAAGTATTTTTGTTCTATTTTAGCTTAGTTTTTATTCTGTATTAAACTTGGATTTGGATCATTTCGGTGTTGTGCATCAACTTGTTTGCTTGTTGGAATTTTTGTTTGAAATACCCAGAAAATTCTCAAACTTTGTTTTCCAAGGTTTTTGGGTGTTTTAAGAAAAAGTAATAGCAAAGCTATAGGTGCACCATTTTTTGGCCAAATTCCAATGTTTGAGGCACTTTTTTGAAATTTTTAGTATTTTCTCAAATTTTTAAGGAATTTTTCAATTTTTCTAGATTTAATTTCTTTATTTTTGGTGAGTTTCTTTTGTGTGATTAACCTTTGTTTTTTAGTGTTTTTTATTGTTAGATAGGTATTATCTTCATTTGAATTTTATTTTCTTAATTTTGATTAATTTTAGTGGTAGTTTGATAGTGATTTTTCTTTTTTTTTTGTGTGCTGATTGTACTTATCATTTTATTAGCTTTAAATGGATCCTTATTATTCTAATTAAGGTGTTTATAATTCTTGTGCAAAGGATAGGATTTCCCGAAAGTTGGATGAAGCCATGTCAATGTTTCAAGGCCTGCTTGAACGACAAAGACAAGAACAACAAGCCCAACAAGTCTAACAACCATGCTACCAACCATACCACCATCCCTATGAAGTTCACACTAATTCCATTGAACCATACCACTATACATATGAAACCCACCCCAATTACCACCATCATTATGAACCATACCACAATTATAATATGTAAGAGTCAGAATATCATCCTTCCAATTATTATGAGGGATACACGCAACAAGAGGTCCAAAGGGAACCAAGTTGGGAAGAAAGGATGATGCAGCTAATGGAGGCCTATAATCTTCAAAACCAACAAATGCAATAAATGATCCAACAAGAAACTGAACGGTTGCAACTCCAAAACTAACAATTAATGGATAACCTCATGAAGGATTCAAGATTTCAAATAAATCAACCTACTTCAAGTGCTACTAAATTGATTGAAGAGCAAATTAAAAGGGAATGTATAGAGGAGGAAGAGTCCTATTTATTGGGTAATATCCTTCCATCTTCTAATACTTTACAATTTGTTGGAACTGAATCTAGTTTGCTTGATAGCACTATGACTACTGATGCATATAATGTTGTTGATTCTGAATTGCATGATGATGTTGATGAGGAAATTGTTGTTGATTTTGATTTGATTGATTGTGGTAATTCATTAAGCAAAACTGATACTTCTTGTGATGTTCATGAATCCTTGTGTACTGATGCACTTGGTATGTCTACACTTAGCTGTGATTATAGTGAAAATTTCATTTCTAAACCAATTGATGAATCTATTGAGTGTAGGGTAGTAGATAAGTGTGGGGGTGACCTCAAATGTGATGATCATTTTGTTCCTAGTCTGGGATTGGTTTATAAGCCTGTTGATGATGCATCTTCTGAGTTTAGGGATAGCATGCCATCTGGACTATATGACATAGCTGATTTGGATGATTCTATTGATTGTGTGTGTGCTAGATCCACTACATGTGATAGATGCTCCCAGATTAATTCTTTCATTGAGACTAGTGAGCTCCTCACATATAGTAATCAACATGATTCCTTACTAGCATGTAATGATGTGACTAATGAAACAGTGAACGTAGCATGTGATAATGATATAGATAGTGAAATTGTTGAGTAGCTTGTTGTTGATGAATCAGACTCAACTCCTAGATGCTTATGTGATGATATGTATACAAGTCCTCTATGTGTTGAGATTAATGAGTTTTTGAGGTTTGATAAGTCTGTTGAGTCCATAGGGTCCTTTGCTTGCACTGAAATTATTGATAAGACTGATTCTACTAATCATACTAGTGTTGATGAGAGCATGCATAGTGATAGTGCTGATGTTGAAAATCCTATTAATGCTTGTGTTGTTATTGATACTAGTAAGAGACTAGATTCTGTTGTTGATCATTGTTTAGAATCTTGTGAGCCTACTGATGTCTCTTTGGTCAGGGAAGATATTATTTCTCTTGTTGAGAGTCCTGAACAAATTCCTAAAGTTGTTGAACTAATTCCCAACAATCAACATACTCTGCCAACTAAGAAAAAGCAACTGTCAGACACCTTGAACTTCAAGGATTGTGAGAAGTTGCAAATTAACTTTTCTGTGGATGCAGTGACTCTTTCTGATGAGAGTCAAGTAGATTTTATTGGTTTTGATAGATTTCTAGAGAGTTCAGAGTTTAAATTTGATTTTAAATTTTCTTTCTTTAGTTTTGAATGTTCTAAATCTCATTTTTCCTCTCTCATTATTCCTGAACATGCTAAAAATGACTTTCCTAAACTACTGATGGTTGAGGAAGTCCATGACTCATCACTGCATGATCAATCAAAATGCTTTAAAGTGGTTAAACTTAAATTTGTTCAGTTAAGAAGGAATAAAGTTGTTTTAATTTTGATTTTTGATATGTATGATTAGTTAGTCTCTGATAGAGTTCTTTTTAGTTTAGGATTTAGTTTTCTTTTCTTTTCTGCATTACAGTTTGTTTTTGTTTTTGTTTTGTAGGTAATAAATGGTTGCTAACCAGCTACATAGGAATCTGAGCTAACTTTGAGATCTCTATTTTCAAGTTCATCCTGTTGTATACTCTCCTTTCACTCTCTTTATATTGTGCTGACATTGAGGACAATGCAACATTTAAGTGTGGGGGGAGAGTCATTTCATTCCATCCATCTTTTCCTTATTTTTTTTTAAAAAATTTTTTTAAAAAAAGTTTGAAAAATAGTGTGATTTTTTTAAAAAATTTCTTGTGAAAGTTGCAAGTGGAGATGATTGTAGCTTGGATTCACTTAGACATGATAATTAATGGATCTTGTGTTTTGATTCAAGTGAAGTGGCAATGAATTTGATTTCAATGAATTATTTGATAGCCATTAGCTGGTGAGAATTTAAGCCATATCTATTCAATTCTAGTGTGCATTCACCTATCACTGCTTTCACTACAGAACTTGTCTTGATTCTTTGTTGAGACCACATTTGTACTTGCATGCATGAAAATGATAAGTCATTCATTTCTTTTATAGCTAGATAGCCAAAAAGCTAACTTACATTCATTTTATCTATTGTTTAGCCACTTTGGGCTTAATTTTCCTTTCTTGTTAGCCTATAGCCATTAAAAAAGTTTCCTACCTTGTTTTAAGATACCTTAAGGATTTGAAGGAGCATTACATCTAACTAGGATGAGAATGTATATCTTACATCCATTTAGGCCATTGTTACTAAAATTTGAGGAAAATGTACAAAGTTAAAGAAAAGTAATGAAAAAAAAAAGAGAAGGAAACAATTGAAAATCAAAAGAAAAAAGTCTTTTGAATTGAATTTATAGTTGCCTATACTTGTGGGAAATAAGGCCTTGAATGCACATTCTTCTCTATCCTAAATCTCCATTGATTGCTCTTGAGGTTTTAAGGTATCCATTTGTTTGTTCTTATATCCATTCATTCCATCTCTTTAATCCCATTACAACCCTAAATAAAGTCCTATTGATTTGTGCATTACATTTGGTATAGGTGGTGGAGACTTAGAAGCTTGACAAGGTTATGGTAGTGAGGTTTGGATAGGTGAATTTGAGTGAAACACATTATCCTAAATACTGGAAAGTTGAGAGTAAACACTAACTTATGTGAGGGGCTATGCATTTCAATTCATTCTTTTCAAATGAAATTGCCATGGAATTTGTTTTCTTGATGCAAGTGAAATTAACTTTGATTGTTGTAGTGTTGAAAAGTTGTGATTAGTCTCTAGCTTGTGATTTTTATACTTTCTTTTGCATTTTCATTTTCCACTTGCCATTTTATTAGTCTTCCTTTAATTTTGAGCTTTGCCCAGGAGTGCAAAGGTTTAAGTGTGGGAAATTTGATAAGCATGATTTTTATATATTTTGATGACAGAATAGGGTTTTAGGGGTTTAATTAGATACAATTTGATTTCATTAGCCATTTATGCACTTTATGAATTAATTGGCAAAATTACTGAGTTTTAATGCATGAATCTCTTTTAAATAATTTTGTGGATAATTCTAAGTAATATTTTCCATTCTTTTGTGCAGAATTTTTGATAGGCAAATAGCTTGTGTGGGAAATTGAATTTAAGAAGAGATGAAGACTTCATGTGTGAATTTGAGGGAAGGAATAAATGGTTCATATCTTTAGTGAATTTTTGGAAAATCAAAGAAAAAAAATGAAAGATTGAAGGATGATGTGCACCTAGAATCATACATGGACCAACACAGCTAACATTTATACTCCCTTATTCACGTAGACATTCATCACACTTATGTAAGGGGTAGCATGTGATCACTCTTCTCCACATCACTCATTCATAGTTTTAACTTCATCCTATCACACACACTTGTACAACACATTCATTTACACCACACTCACTTCATCTATGCATGAGTCCACTTCTCTACATAAGCAGCTCCATCTTTATTCACACCACGTCAAACACTCACAAGTCCAGCCTCCATATGCCAACATGTAGTAGAATGGGTTCAAGAAGGCCAGTGTACAGAAGATGTATGAGAGCAAAATAGAAGAAGAAGTAGGCTACAATTTTGAAGGAATAGAAAAAAAAAAAGGAAGAGTTGAAGGAAAAAAAAAAGGAAATGATGTGGCTGCAGTAAAAACAAGCAAGCAACACGATATGAAAACAAGAAGCCTCAAGCACACTTATATAAATAAATGAAGGAACACGTCGAAGGAATGATGAAAAACCAAGGAGCTGACACGAGGCAGCTAACGTGGAATGAAGGACTTAAGCAAAGGGCTGCTAAATGTGTGAAGAAGACACTGGAGTATAGTGAGATAAAGAGAAGAAACATGAGGGGAACCAACATGGAAAATGTAAAAGAACAATGCGAGACCAGTAGTGAAGGAGATGACGTGAGAAAATTGGAGCTGGAAGTAGAACACAAAGAAGCAACACAAGATATGAAGTAGCTCACATGGAGAAGAGGTAGAAAATGAAATACGTAAAAGAAGAGAAGCTACATGAGAAGGTGAAGCTCGAGCTGTTGGTTGGAGAAGCACATACCAGAGTTTTTTAATGGATTAGCATGTTGCTTACATGCACTGGGGGGGCTACCAATTCATACACACAAATGAGGCATTAAGAAACATGAGCTGGAAAATGAGGAGCCACGAGTTTAAACCGTGGATGAAGCTGTTAAGTAGCAAAAAAGAATTTGTGTGGCAATTAAGAGAAATGCAAATGCATGGGTTGACATGGAATGAAAAGCACATGTAAGAGCAAAAAGAAGCCATGTGATCCTTAGTAAGAATAAAGCTACGGGCAATGAGAAGGAAGAGAGGCTGGGCAAGTGAAAAACAAATGAAACATGTGAGATGATTAAAAATACATTCGGACAAGCTCCAAGAGGTAAGGAGGATCCAATCCATCGAATAAAAAATATCCATTTCTTGGTCCATTGGGGATGCATTCACTTCATTCATGCCCTTTTGTCCAGCAGCCATCCACCATGCCATTTTCATCCACTTCCTCCATCTCCTTCCATTCAAATGAAGCTCTAATCTCCATTTGTGACTAGTAAGGAAAAAGGACCTTAGAGAAACTTGAATCCATGGAATTAGGAGCAGAATTTTGGCTAAGGATTTCTACTTTCCTACACTTTTTCTTTTTTTTTTTGTACAAGCTTGGTTAAGTTGTATTTGATTAAGAATTTATGTAATTGTGATTAATAGCTGGTTAGACACTAATTAGGAAGCCTTTTTGTTGATTGATTGGTTGGATTAAACACTGAATTTTACACTTTCCTTTAATTTTCCATGTATGCCACGAAGGTGTTTGATGAAATGCATGAGTGAAATTATGAGCTTTATTATTTGATTTGTTTGATTTAAGGATTCCTTGGAGTTTGGTTGGTTAATTAAACATCCTAGGGTATTAATTCAGAGGCTAATTGATCAATTAATCATTCAATTCAAGTGTTCATAGATCTTAATCACAAGAATTAGTAATTTAATGGTAGTTGAGGTCTCAAATAAGATCAAATTGCTAAGATCTTGAATCTTGAGTGGTAATTCAAGATCATTTGCCAATGGACACAATTAGGGACTCTTAGACTAGAATTAATCACAATTGAATTAGGATAGGGATAGTGGGTACCAAGGGACGAACCCAAAGCTAGTCACAAGTCCATCATAAACCATAATTTATCCAATTAGGTAGAATTTAGGAACTTTATTTCATTTTCATTTTACTTAATTTAATTAGATCAAAAAACCCCCTAATTTAGGTAGCTTTTAGGATCCTTTAACATTTAGAAAACCCAATTGAACGTTGAATTCTATTTCTAAGGGAGATGACTTAGGTTGTGCCCTATATTGCATATAATATCTAACCTAGTTTTATTTTGAGGGTTGCACGACATACCTATCACTTAGGATTCTCATTTTTAGGAGTCTAGAATGCTACTTAAATTTTTTGAGACCTTAACTAATTCATTTAAGAGGACTTGCTTTGAAAACACTTTTGTTTCCATCGTTTTAATGAAAACTAGATGTTATAATTCTCCCTCCTTTAAATAAATTATGTCCTAAAGATTTAGATAATATGCCTCATGGGAAGAGCTTTAGATGCTTCTTTCTTATCTCTTCCTCTAGTTCCTAGGTAACTTCTTTAGGAGATAACTCTTTCCAAATCACTTTCGCTAGCAGTATTGTCTTATTCCATAATTGCTTGAGTCTAACGTCCACGATTTAATTTAGTGATTCTATGTATTAATCATCTTATAACTGCACATTCTCATATTCTATGACATATGAAGAGTTAGGCTGGTACTTTTTAATTTGGGATACATGAAATACATTGTGTACTTGGCTCAGGTTTGGGGGAAGGGCAAGCCTATAAGCCACAGGTCCTACTTCATCAAGAATCTAGAATGGATCTATATACTTTGGATAAGCTTTCTACTCTTTATGGACCAACCTATCCTTGTGACTGGAGATACTCTAATGAAGACATGGTCTCCAACCTCAAACTCTAACTGTCGTCTACGTCTATTTGTGTAACTTTTCTATCTACTTTGGGCTATTAGGAGTTTCTTTCAGATTGTCTCAATTTGTTTAAAAGTCTTGTCCACTAACTCTGGGCTTATCAGGCTCCGCTCTCCTAACTCAACCCAACACATTAGAGACTTACACTTCCTTCCATATAATGCTTCATATGGTGTCATTTATATACTTGCATGATAGCCATTATTATAAGCAAACTCCGCTAGAGGTAAGTATGTATCTCGATTTTCTTTCATTTCTAAGACACACGCCCTTAACATGTCTTCTAAGATTTGGATGGTTCTCTTTGTTTGACCATCTATCTGGGGGTGATAGGTTGTGTTAAATCTAAGCGTAGTGTAACATCTGGTTCTGTAAAAATAAGAGAAAACATGAGAAACGTAATGTATAATTTCTCCATAAACGAACGAAATTCACCGGATACAAAAGGAAGTCCCCCGAAATGAGATAGTTAAGGTCCTAAAAAATTTAGGAAGCATTCTAGACTCCAGAAAATGAGAATCCCAGAATCAGATGAAAAGAAAAATAGAGCTAGAATGAAGAAATAATTTCTTACGAAAAACTTATGAAACGTAATGGCATTTTGGTAATTTTGAGCAAAATTTTGGAATTCACATAGGAGGGCCTTTTTAAATGAAATTTTTGAGTTCTTCGGAGTTCTCAGAGGCCCTGAAAACCATGGAAAGCCCCGGGACAGTTAAATCCCCTCCGGTGAATGTTTTCCAACATTGGTGTTCCCAAACTTTGACAGATTCATTTGGGAAGGTTTTAGCCCTGATTTTAGTGATTCCAAAGACATTTTACTAAATTGGGAATATAAATTTCATAATGAAAAAGACGGTTCTTAAAAAGGAGCTAAAACAAAGGAGAAACAAAAATGTCAAGAACAAAGGGCAAAATGAGAATTTTTGAAAAGTGTAACTCCCTCCCACCTATATATATGATATGCCCTTCTTGTCCCTTCATTATGCATGATCATGTTCTGCCTAAAACCAGAGGAATACCCTAAGGGATTAGGCGCACAAGAGGAGGAAGAAAAGGAGAAGAAATTTAAGATAGAAAGGTATGGATTTTCACTATTTTTCATGCTCCTTCTCTTCCAAACCTCTTCTCCTTCATTCTCTTTTATTTCCTATGATTATAATGAAGTATATGGATCTGTTTTAAAGAATAAATTGAGGGGAAAATTGGTATTTGAAGAGAGGAGCTCAAAGAACACAAGATTCATGTGAGAAAAAGCAAGAAAACAAGGTAATTTCTCTTCCTATGGTTGTCATCTTTGGTTCCCTCCTCCTCCATTTTGCCTAACATGAGAAAACCCTAGGAGGAATTGATTTTTAGGCAGAACCAAGGGTGAATCTAAGGAAAAAGGGTGTGGAGATTAAGAATATGCAAAGAAAATTAACAAAAAGCCATTAGATTTCAAGATACAATTTTTAGGGTTTCAATTGCACCTTATAAAATCTGAGTTTGTAAAATGATTCCTATGCTTAAATAAGAGTTTAAATGAGCTCTTAAGATCCTTAAGAGGCTCCCCATATGCTTCTTCCCTTGAGAAAACAAAGCAAACTCCAAGGAGCTTCATTTCCTCTATAGCCTCGGCCAAGCAAGGAGAGTATAGCTAGGTAGAGTTTTAAATTTTTCTAAGCCCATTCTTGAGTCATATATGATGAATGAATATGATGGGAGGCCTTGGAAAAAATTTAGAACTCATAGAAAGTGAGTTGGTGCTTTAGGTTCCATATTATGACCTAAAGAAGCAACATGTAGTTAGGCTCTTTGTTTTAATTGTGTAATGAATCCAAGAGGCTTAAAAGGAGTCAATAATCATATTTGACAAAAAAAAATAGAGCCTAGAATTTATTTGATGGGTGTTGTTTCATTAGGTGCAATTATGGAACCATAATGAGGTTTATAGGTCAAGCTAGTGTCTAAGTAAGTGTGTGGCCTTAGAATTAATTCCATGAACCTAATTGGCTTCCATAAATTATGTTTAGGCCAAGAGAAATCATCCCCAGACTTTTGTGTGTGTGTGGCCAAAAGAGGGAGCTTGGGTTCAAGAGAAAAAGTGTGTAATTGTATCCAAAGTAGCTCACTCCACCTTTTCTCATGTATGGATGTATGCTTTACTTATCTTTAAATGTATGTATGTGTATTTTTAAGCCATGAAAAGTGTTCTAGCATGATTTTGATTCCATGGTGCCATGATGTTATAATATGCTTTCATGTGATGTTTATGATGCTTGCTTGAGTGTGATGAGGCCAAGAACCTTTAGCCATGGTGAGGATGAGCCAAGAATCCTTAAGATTAGTTGAGACAAAGCAAAGAGTCTCTTAAAAGCAAAGTGGGCTACTAAGAGCATGGTTGAGTCTAAGAATGCATTAAAGAATGGGTGAGGCAAGTCTAACATCCACAAGAAATTAGGTGAGGCCAATCCACTTGCTTGGCAAGTCTTTGTATACTATGTATGACATTCTCAAATGATGAAACTGCTTCTTGATTGTTTGCACATGTCAACATGACCATACATGCATTTATGAGACTTGTTTACATCCATTATGTATGATTGAATGAGAGATGAGCTATTGGGATTCTTTGAATCTCATTCCCTCCTCTCCAATGATCTAATGTGCTAGGTGGATCAAGTGGATAAGGTAATGAACTAATGCATAGTTTTTAGTTCTTTAAGGCCATATTTGCATCAAAGCATGTAAACCTATGATGTATATGGTCTATGACCTCTTAAACATGTGTAATTATGATATTGTGCCATATATGAATGAGATAATATGTTATGTAACCACCAGAATGTGAATTGAGTATATGATGGCAAATTAGCTCCATGAATGGTTTGATAGAATTATGCACATGTGTGGATGAAATGGCCAAAATGAGATGCATAGAGTTGGGACCATTTGGGCAGCTTACACAAGTCTTAATCATGCTTTAGACTTTCCCAAAAGGTGCCAAACCCTAAGGAAAGCCATTTGGTTACTTTGGTATCTCATATGGAACCAAAATTGACCATAATAGAATCCTATATCACTTTTTAGCCAAATAAATTCTTCTTGATTTGAGATTTGGCATACAATTAAAGCTTGTTGAGAACTTTTTAGAAAGCTAAAGAACATAATTTTTGAAGGTCTACAAAATATTTGATGAATTTCCAAAGTTGGCAATTTTCCTAATTTTTGCCTACTATACTATTCATTTGGTCCAAAAATGAAATCTATCACACAGGGCCCAATGATGTCCAATTATCATGAAATTTTACACAAAGAAACTAGACATTCACAGTGACTTGTGTCAACTAGAAACACCTCATTTAGAGGTCTAGAGAGGAAGATATGAATTTTTAAAGATCCTATCCAATATCAGGAGCTTCACCTGACCTCAGTTATTGTTCTATTGAATTTCAAGGTCTGGGTGTGCCTGAGCTGGTCTAGAAATCCTTTTTCCCTCTAGCTAACTCCATATCTTTCTAGATTGGTATCATTTGCATGGATTGGATTTTTTTAGAATTAATTGGACATTTTTGAAATTTGCTACAGAAATCTATGACAGCACCAGTGAGTAGTTGACCTCTGGATGTTTTTGGATGTTAAACGTCATATGTGATGGATGGTATGGTCTAGATATATTTTTATTGTAAATTAAACACAAGTAGATTTCTATAATGACCAAGAATGCATGATTTCAATTTATTTAGAATTAGTTATGATTTTTCAAATTTTGGTCAGAAAAGAGCCAAATCTGGCCAAAAATGGATATGAAGATTTCACGCTTCCCTTCGTGATTCTTGAGGTCTATGCCACTTTTAATGATGCAAATGAGTTTTATTCATGTAATTAAATATGAGGATGTGATGTTTGAGCTCATATGGTTCACGTGGCACCGAATGAAATTTTTATACGTGACGTAACGCTAAGAAATGTATTAAAATAATGCCATTTTCTTGCCTCTTGTATGAATTGCTTGATGTGAGGCATAGATATAGTATAAAATGAACTAGAAATATATGGTGTTACACGTGGTACCTAGAGCATCCTGTAATGATCTCTAAAAATTTGAAGTGAATTTAGGATCTCTATTTAATACTATGCTCCTAGGCACACCATGTAATCTAATGTATAGCTGGGCTAGCTTATCTAGGGTATAAGTGGCTTTCATGGCTAAAAAGTGTGCTAACTTTGTTAATCTATCTATTATTACCCATATTACATCATGCCCCAATGATGTTCTAGGCAAACCCATGACAAAATCCGCATCTATACTATTCCATTTCCATTCTAAGATATCTAGGGGCTAAAGTAACCCAGCTGGCTTCTGATACTCTATCTTAACTCTCTGGCATACTAAACATCAGGAGATATATTCTGCTATATCTATTTTCATTCCAGGCCATTAGAACATTTTCGTTAAGTCCTGATACATTTTATTGCTACTTGGATGAATAGTGTACTTACTTTTATGTGCCTCATCTAATATTTTCTCTCTGATTTTTGTATTTCTAGGCATATACAGCCTATCCCTGTATCTCACTATGTCATCCTCAAATAGATTGAACTCTTGGATGCTACCCTGGGCTATTTAGGCTTTAATCTTATTTACATGGTCATCTATTCACTGAGCCTCTCTTATCTGGTTCCTCAGGTCATTCTCTATTCGGGTTTCACTCATTAATAACTTCTCTGAATGCACTTCACATGAGAGACTCATATCTCTGATTCTTTTAATTAATTCCTACTCTCAGATCATCATACAGGCTATGTGTATAGATTTCCTACTCAGGGTATCAACTACCACATTAGCCTTACCAAGATGATATTTTAATGTGAAATCATAATCTTTCAAGAATTCTAACCATCTCTGTTGTCTCATATTTAATTCTTTCTATTCAAATAAATATTTAAGGCTATTGTGGTCATTGTAAATTTCTATGGTTGCCCCATATAAGTAGTGTCCCCATATTTTCAAAGCAAATACCACTGTAACTAATTCTAAGTCATGTGTAGGGTAATTTTCTTTGTGAGGTTTTAACTGTCTAGAAGCATAAGCTACCACTTGGCTTTTTTGCATAAGTACACATCCTAACCCTTTCTTAGAGGCATCACTATGGACTACAAAAGTCTCTCTAGGGTCAGGGAGTACTAGAACTGGGGCCATGGTTAACTTGTGCTTCAACTCCTGAAAAACTCTTCTCACATTTCTCATCCTACATAAATGGCACATTCTTTCCAGTGAGCTGGGTTAGTGGCATTATTATTTGAGAAAAGCCCTGAATGAACCTCTTGTAATAACTTGTTAAACCTAGGAAGCTCCTGATCTCTATCACTGTCGTAGGTTTCTCCCATTGTAATACTGCCTCTACTTTATAGAGATCTACTGCGACCCCTACTTGGGAGATTACATGGCCTAGGAATTGAACTTCAGTGAGCCAGAACTCACATTTACTAAGTTTAGTGTACAACTGTCTTTCTCTTAGGGTTTCTAAGGCCAATCTCAAGTACTACTCATGTTCTTCTCTACTCTTTGAATAAATGAGAATGTCATCTATGAAGATAACTACAAATCTATCTAAGTATAGCTTGAACACTATGTTCATGTAATCCATGAACACTGCAGGTGTATTCGTTAACCCGAAGGGCATAACTAAAAACTCATAATGCCCATATTTAGTTTTAAATGTTGTTTGGGAATATCCTTAGCCTTTATTCTAAGCTGATGGTATCCCGACTTGAGGTCTATCTTAGATAATACTGATGCTCCTACTAACTGGTCTAGGAGGTCATTTATGTGAGGGAGAGGGTAATTATTCTTAATGGTTATCTTATTGAGCTCCCTATAATTTATACACAATCTAAGGCTCTCGTCTTTCTTCTTTACGAATAAGACTGGAGCTCCCCATGGCGAGATGCTAGGTCTGATAAAACCCTTCTCTAAAAGCTCTTCTATCTGTTTCTTAAGCTTAGCTAGCTCGGTAGGAGCCATTCTATATCGGGCCTTAGACACTGGACCTACCCCAAGTATAATATCTATAGGAAACTCAACCTTTCTTTCTAAGGGTAGTCTGCTAATCTTTCTAGGGAATACCTATGGAAACTCTCTTCCTATCGAAATTTTCTCTATACCTTCTTTTACCTTAGCATAAATTGAAAAGAAAACTAGATATCTTTGACAACCATGCCCTATAGACCTCTCAGCCTAAGAGGTGGTCATGATAGATAACTCAGTCCTCATACTAGGTATAGTCCTACACTAAGGTAAAATAATATACATCTGTGGCTACAATCTAGCGTGGCATTATTAGCAGACATCCAGTTCAATAATCAAATCAATATCAACGAGGGGCATACAAATCAAATCAAGTGTGGTATGGCAATGATTATACTGGACTACACAATTCAAGCAAGCATGAGAGGTAATGGCTCAATTTCCTGTGGGGGTAAATACATGCAAGTCATATGGTAGTGTATGCATACTTAGATCTAACCTCCTAGCATAGTCATATGATATGAAAGAATGGCTAGCACTCAAATCAAATAATGCAGTTACAGAAAAATCATTTATTCTAATAGTATCTTGAATTAGACTCGGGGACAGGCTAGCCTTCTACTGTGACAGGGCAAAGACTTTATCCTGGGTCTGAGGTCTAAGAGCAGGAGCCATCTCCCTCTGCTGTACTAATTGCTAAGGAGCTTATGTGCAGTCTCTAGCCATGTGTCCTGGTCTACCACATCGGTAACATACGTTCTGCCCCCCATAGCATGGTCTGGTTCCATGGTTCCTGCCATACTAGGGACGTATTGTAGGTGCAGAACTGCCTTTATTGGACTAAGCTCTTCTTCTTTTTCCTTTTCTATTCCACTGGCTCCTACCACTTCTTCTACTAGTAGTTGTAGCCTATACTTCCTCTCTAGGTCTCTTGGGCTTAGGGGGGTGGTCTGGCACTGGAGGTGGGCTGCATAGTTCTGAGGTTCGCTTTTGTTACTCTGCATATCTCAACTAGGGTATTGAAGTTCCTAATTCTTTATAGAACTACCTGATCTCAGATCTCAGGAAGTAAACCTTTCTCTAGCTTATCTGCTCTCCAACATTCATTATCATGCCTCTGTAAATGGGAAGAATATCTAGAGAGCTTTATGAATTTGGCCATATATTGATCCATTGGCATCCCTTCTATCTGTTTTAGGAGTACAAACTCTAACTCCTTCTCATCTCTGACTGAGCTAGGAAAGTATTTCTTATAAAAAGTTTGGAGGAATGCCTCCCAAGTAATTGGAAGGTTCCTCACCCTCAAAATAGGCTCAGTGCCCCTCCACCAATAATCTGCCTTTCTCTATAACTGAAAAATAGCCATCTTGGCTTTTTACTCAGATGTACTCTATCACCTGAAAGATCTTTTCTAGCTACATAATCCATGCTTCAGCTTTCTCTAAATTCATCTCACCATCAAAGGTGGGAGGCCCAAACTTTCTGAACTGAGTGATAATCTTTCTGGTAGAGGGCTGCTCCTAGGCTAGAAGCATCTGAGCTGGTGGAATAGAGGCAATCATCTATATGTGTGGCTACAGATCTGGGTGATTCACCCTTAAATGTTTGGGATGATCCGAGTGGTGAGGTAGCTATGGGGGAGGAGGTGTGGGGCCCTGGCTATCTTTCTCAGGAAGTCATTCTTGTAACTATATGATCACAGCCTGCTACTGATCCAGGTGAGCCATAATAGCCTGTAAGGCTCTAGCCACTGGATCACTGGGCTTGGCTCTATCATCTGTAGAAGCCTCTCTAGAGGGCTGATCTCTCCTAGTGTTCACCATGGCTCTGAAACATCATAATAAACTTTAACATTAAAGGGAACACTTTCACAATCATCACACACTCAATTTATTCGAAAAAAACTCATATACACGAAGGCAACTCATAAACACAAGCCACAACCCACATCAACAGCCTGAACCTTTACTCTGATACTAATAAATGTAACACCATGATTCTATGACTCATCTCATGCCATTTGTAGGTTCATTTCCATGAAGTACATGAATTCTCAAGAAAAAGGCATTAAAAATGTTGAAAAAATTTGCGTTGCATATAGAATAAAATTTTCATTCGATGTTCTGTGGATCATATGAACTCATTCATCTTATTCTCATATTTAATTACATAATTACAACTCATAACCATCTAAGAAACTGGCCTAAAACTCATGCAAATAGATGGAATACAAAAAAAAATACTAGGTGCAGCCTTGGCTAGAATTTCCAACTTTCTGTCATAAATTTTGAAAAATCATAACTAATTTTAGAAAAATCAAAATCATGCATTCTTTACCATTATGGAAAGCTACAGAGTCTACTATATGCTAAAAATATATCCAAACCTTAATAGGGGCTGCTAGCCACCAAAAATTGATAGAATAGTACCAGAGGTCGACTATCATTACTAATACTATCCTCCAATTTCAAAAATTCATATCTGCCTATTTAGAGGTCCAATTGGGATGATCTTGATGGCCATGGAAAGCTTATCATGTCTAATTTGTGTTTGTAAAATTTCATGAGCATTAGACATCATTGGTCCTCAAATGATGCAGCCCAAGTTTTTAACCATATGAACAGTACCTGTATCAGTTCAGTAGAAAAGTGCCAACTTTGAAAAACCATAATCCACAGAGCTCCAAGGCAACCATGACCACTTGAACATGTGGAAATGCACTAAAATGACATTCTAAACTTGTTTCAAAGGTGCATAGGCCCAGAATTTGAAAACTCACTCTCTCACCCCATGTCATACACAAGATTTCATAGGTCTAGTCTTGCCATTCCATACCCAAAACACATATTACCATTCATTTGGGACTAAAACTTATACATACATGAAACATTTGGGTAATTACATATGTTCAAATAATTACATAACAATTTCATCATAGGATTATATCATATGCCATGTATATGGCTATAAAAGCAATAAAACCAGGCATCTTAATGTCAAACTCTCATCTTCCAAGTTGATGGCTTCCATTACCTTGCTCACTTAGTCCACCTAACATATTAAGGCATTGAAGAGGTGTAACACCCCGAAATTAATTAAGGTGTTAATTATGGATTAAGATTAATTAAGGATAATTAATAGAGCATAATTGGGCAAGTTAGTGAATAGTTATTCTAGAGAGATAAGTTATTAATATGGGTTGAGAATTTATTTAGGATGGAGATTTACATCTAAGCCCAAATTAATTAAATCATGATAAGAGGCTAATGGAGGCCCAATGAACTAGAGGTAGACCCAAACTAATTTAATGAGATAGAGGCCCAAGATTTATCTTGTATCAGCTCAATTAAGTGGCCCAATTACCCTTGTGCAGACCCAAGCCCTTGAGCCCTTCAAATTAGGCCCAAAACCTATTAAACTTCAGCAACCCAATAAGTGAAAACTGGCCCAACAGAATCATGCAGCCCAACACTTAAGAACTGGCCCAATAAGCAAAATCTGAAACCCAATTGGGTTTGGACTTGGAGCAACCCATGACCCAGCCTTTTGGACCCAACTTAAACCCATCTAAACCCTAATTGCTTCAGCCACACTTTCATTTTTCTGAAACTCAAGAGGCAAATTCGGAGGTTGAGAAGGAGGCTAGGGTTTGAGGCAAAGATTCTGCATTTCCACACACTTAGAGCAAGATTTGGCCAAGGTAATAGTTATAGAACTTAACCCCCTCATCTTTCTCTTTAATTTGGTCCGATTAGTTTTTCATTTGGAGAGATTTCATTATACCCAAAATCTGAAAAGTGAGTGTTTGGAGGTTTTCTTGGTGAAATTCGTAGGTTGAGGTTGGGGTTAGTATTAGGAGACTTTAAACCCCCCATTTTGATGCTTTCTTTTATGGTTTGAGACCCCCATAGCTTATTTGTATTATGGGCATTAATTTTGTACGAATTTGTTTAGGATTTTGGGTGACACATTGAAAATTCTGGTGGGAGATACTTGAATCCGAATTTGGGATTTGTGGTGGCTGTTGCAATTGTCTGCAAGTGAGGTAACCGGGGTTTACAGTAATTCCATGCATGTATCTATTTTAATTTCATATTTGCTATATATGAATGATTTGAAATGTTGAATGAATTGGTTGGCTATCTGTTATATTATGATTGGACCTTGTGAGTCCATGGTGGAGCTGTGGTGCGGCTGCCACCCGTGCATGTGCCACGATCGGGCACCGGGTATGATCAACCCCAGATGCACTGAGCCCTGGTTGTGCTCAATGGGGAGTAGGTGCCGTGGACGGGCCTCTCCCGGTGTTAATGGCCTTTAACATGTTAAATATATGATTGCTAGTATGGGATAGTAATCATGATAGCCTAATTGTTTCATTTGTTGAAATGACTGATATGATTCTGATATGGATTTTGATATATGCATGTATGTTGATTAAACTGGATTATATGATGGAATTGCTTTGGTTACTGAGATTCATATCTCACCCCGTGTTGTGGGATTAATATTTCAGGTGAAAGTTCCTCGGGTAAGGATAAGGGTAAGCAAGTGGATGAAAATCCATAAGCTTCAACCTATGGGGAGATGGCTACACTTGGGCTGACTTAGCTAGTATAGATGCTAATTTTGTATTCCTTAATGTATAGCATCATCATGTATCTGTATTGCCAAGTGTAGGCTTGAACATTTGATTTATTGAGGATGTATGAACTGAGGGGTTAGACCTCATCTTAATTTGGTAGTTGTTGTATGGACTCATGATTTCTGTTGTAATTGGTGCTGACATGTAATATTGCTTATCAATGGAAATGTAACCCTTGAGACATTGATATGAGCCCCTAATATATGGAACCCCCATTTATTTTGTATTAAAGGATAAGCTGCTGGTAGTTCATGTATATTTTGTTGTTGATACTTTATGAACTTGCCGATGGAAGGTAATTAGAGGAAAGAAACGGGCATATAGGTTTTGAGTTGGTAATGGAAGTATAACTAAGTAAATAAGGTAGATAAATGCCATTAGAGCCATATAAAATGAGGGGAAGTGACCTTAGAGTGTCCCTAAGAAGAGGAATGGAGTGTAGGGGGCGAAATAGAGGGAAAATAGCTACAGGAGGGAGTCACGCCGCGGCCAAGAAGGCTTTGCCGCGGCCTAGGGAGTGACAGTGGCGAGGGACGCCGCGGCTTGAGAAATCTCGCCGCGGCGCGGAGTGAAAATAATCGCCCAGGAGGTGACAGAACGTAACCTCGCCACGGCAAAAGAAGTCCCGCCGCGGCGCGAGTCGAGGAAATTAATTAGGGAGGTTACAGTAGCAAAACTCGCCGCGGCGCCACATAGGTTGGCCGCAGCGCAGGTCCAACTCGCTGCGGCTATCGCCGCGGTGAAAGTCAAGAAAATTCCAGAGAGTAACTGGGCCGCGGCGCGAGAGTTCTAGGCCGCGGCGCAAGTTTAAAAATGTGGTTTTTGAGCTCCAGAACCTAACTTAGCCGCGGCGGGAAAGTTCCAAGTCGCGGCGCAGGTCCCCAAACTCCTACATTTGACCTAGAAACCCTAATTTCAGTAAGGCTAATGTTAGGGAATGGTATGAGTACATTGGTGGGATGTTTTTGTGGGTTGAAATTGATCAATGGAGGAATCATAAACCTTTAATGATGGTATAGACCCTTCTTATGCATGATTCCGTTATAGTTGATAGTTGATGATCCTAGTAGTATCAAGGTTTAAAATTTCCCTATATTTCTGCAAAGAAATTGATTGTAGCAACCCCAAACCTTGATCACTAATTATTATCAGCATGTTTAACCTTAATTATCGAGATGTGAAACTAGGGTCGTCACAGTTGGTATCAGAGCAATGGTTCAGGAAAATGTGTTGATTTATATCTTTGTTGTTAGAAAACTTGGCAATCATGATGCATGCATGATAGGAATAGGAACATTGTGGCCTGATGATAACTCTCATACCTATATATCTATGTATCTGCCATGGGTGGAGTGTGTTTTGGTTGCCTTGGGCTGTAGCTTAATGGGGAATGCTTGTGGTTGTGCTTGTAGCTTTGAAGAGTTAAATGGCTACTCGTAGAGAAACCACTGAGATGTTAAGAGAGATGCAAGAGGCCATGGCTACCATGGCCAACCGAATGAAGGAACAAGCTGAGGCCCATGAAACTACAGTGAGGGCAATGACTGATCGGCTTCAAGAGCAAGCCGTGGCCCATGCAGCGACTGTGCAAGTGCTGCAACAACTTCATGAGAATATGAGTAAGCAAAACCAAGAGGTGCCAGTGAGAAATCGTGTGGGGGCTGGTCAAAACCCTGGTGTGGGAGAGGATGGTGACCTCTCTGTGGTGTTGTCTAAGTTCCAAAAGGCTAATCCTCCATCATTTTTGGGGGAGTTAGACACTGAGAAGGCCGAGAAGTGGCTAATGCAAATAGAGAAGATCTTCGGGGTTATGACTTGCACCACCGAACAAAAGCGAAGCTGGCCATCTATAAGTTGGAAGGTGAGGCAGAGCACTGGTGGAAGAGTGCCTCTAGATTATTGGTTGCAAGGGAGATACCCTTGACCTGGGAGAGCTTTCAAACAGCATTTGAAAGCAAATACTTTCCACCATCAGTGAGGGCCGACAAGGAGGCTGAGTTTAACTTCCTTGAGCAAGGGGATATGAATGTAGACCAATATGCGGCCAAATTCATTCAGTTGTCTCGCTTCTCCTCCTACCTGAAAAGGTTTGACGATGAGCCCTGGAAAGCTGAGAAGTTTGAGAGAGGCCTGAGACCAGAGATTAAGGATAAAATAGTGTCTCTACAAATCCGCAACTTTGATGAGTTAGTGGAGAAGTGTAGGGTGACAGAAAGGGCCATGATGGAGAGTGAGGCCAAAAGAAAGAAGACCCTAGAAGGAAAACGTGACCGGGGCATGGAGCCCTTTAGGGGCGTGAGCAAGAAAGGAACCCATAGTGGGAGTGGCTCTTGGGGAAGGAGACCACCCCTAAGGAATGTCCCTCAAAGAAAAAGTATGGGACCACCGAGAATTGCAATAAGTGCCCCACCCACTTGTGCCAAATGTGGGAAGAACCATGGGAACGGGCCTTGTCCCGTGTGTTACAATTGTGGAAAGCCGGGACACTATGCGCGGACTTGCACAGTGTCACGTGAGTCGGCCTCATCAATTAAGCCGCCTATCCAAGGAAGGGTGTTCGCCCTTACGCAGCATGAGGCTAGTAGATCCCCTAGCCTGATCCGAGGTACATTGCTTGTCCATAATCATGTCGTAGATGCATTGTTTGATTCGGGTGCGACCCACTCATTCATCTCATATGACTGTGTTAAGCGTCTGGGTCTAAAAATTAGCTTGTTGCCATTTGAATTATCTGTGTCCACCCCTACTGGATATTCTATGATTACATCTGATGTATGCTTAAATTGTACTGTATAATTGGATAGCCGTTGTACTACCCTTGACTTGATTTGTATCCCTTTGTGTGATTTTGATGTAATCATTGGTATGGACTGGTTGTCTGCTAATAATGTTATACTTGACTGCAACCGTAAGACTGTTTCCTTACCCACAAACATACCTGAAACTTGTCCTGTGACTGAGCTTACTTGTGTGTCTGCCGCCCAAGCCGGGAGGTGCCTTAGGCGTGGATGCCAAGGGTTTCTAGTATTCTTTTCATTGCATGTTGAAGTTGAGGATGGGTTAGAGGATATACCTGTGATTGGGGAGTTTCCTGAGGTTTTCCCTAAGGAGTTTAGTGGACTACCTCCAGATAGAGAGCTAGAGTTTTCTGTTGATTTGGTACCCGGCACTGGTCCAATCTCTAAGGCCCCGTATAGAATGGCGCCTGCTGAGTTGGTTGAGTTAAAGAGTCAATTAGAAGAGTTACTTGAGAAAGGGTTTATTAGGCCAAGTGTGTCTCCATGGGGAGCACCAGTTTTATTTGTCAAGAAGAAAGATGGTAGCCTTAGACTTTGTATTGACTATAGGCAACTGAACCAAGCGACTGTTAAGAATAAATACCCTTTGCCTAGAATTGATGACTTGCTTGACCAATTAGCTGGAGCGTCGGTCTTTTCAAAGATTGACCTTAGATCGGGATATCACCAACTTAGGGTCAAGGCTGAGGATGTACCTAAAACAGCCTTTAGGACTCGATATGGCTATTATGAATTCCTAGTTATGCCTTTTGGGTTAACCAATGCCCCTGCCATTTTCATGGATTACATGAATAGGATTTTTAGGCCTTATCTTGACCGGTTTGTGGTAGTGTTCATTGACGACATTCTCATCTACTCTAAAAGTAGTGAAGAGCATGAAGAGCATCTTAGGATAGTTCTTCAGACCTTGAGAGAGCATCAGTTGTATGCTAAGTTGAGCAAATGTGAGTTTTGGTTACGGGAGGTCAAATTCCTAGGTCATGTGATATCAGAACAAGGGGTAGCGGTAGATCCTAGCAAGGTAGAGGCGGTACTGAATTGGGAGAGACCCAAAACAGTGACCGAAATCCGTAGCTTCTTAGGTCTAGCCGGCTACTACAGAAGATTCATTAAGGGATTTTCTCAGTTGGCCATGCCTTTGACCAAACTGACTAGAAAGGACCAACCATTTGTGTGGGATGCTAAGTGTGAGAATGCCTTTCTAGAGCTTAAGGATAGACTTACCACCGCACCTGTGTTAGTGATACCTGATCCAAAAGAGACATTCACAGTCTATAGTGATGCTTCTAAGAAGGGATTAGGGTGTGTCCTAATGCAGCAAGGTAGAGTGATAGCCTATGCTTCTAGACAACTTAGACCCCATGAAGAGAATTACCCTACCCATGACCTAGAGCTAGCGGCTGTAGTTTTTGCCCTTGAGATTTGGAGGCACTATCTCTATGGTGCCCAATTTGAGGTGTATAGTGATCACAAAAGTTTGAAGTACTTGTTTGACCAAAAGGAGTTGAACATGAGGCAAAGGAGGTGGATGGAATTCCTTAAGGACTATGATTTCTCCTTGAAGTATCATCCAGGGAAGGCGAATGTGGTCGCCGATGCCTTGAGTAGGAAATCTATTCACATGGCAATGATGATGCTTAAAGAGCAAAGGTTGATTAAGGAAATGAGAGATTTGAATTTATCAATTTCAATGAACCCTAGTAGTCTTCTTTTGGGAGAATTGAGGATAGAAAATGACCTTAGAAAAAGGATTAAAGAAGCCCAAGAGTTAGATGCCTATTGGGGAGGAATTAAAGAGCAACTGGGTAGTGGTGAGGTCAAGGATTTTGACCTATCAGAAGATGGTTTGGTGAGGTACCAAGGTAGAGTATGCATACCTAAGGATGAGGAGTTGAGGAACATAGTGTTATCAGAAGCTCATAAGAGTCGGTACACCATTCATCCGGGCACCACTAAGATGTATAGGGATTTAAAGAAGAGCTTTTCGTGGCCTGGAATGAAGTCAGACATAGCAGAGTTTGTGGCTAGGTGTCTAATTTGTCAGAGGGTTAAGATTGAGCACCAAAGACCCGCAGGTTTGTTACAGCCTTTAGAAATTCCGGAATGGAAATAGGATAGTATATCCATGGATTTTGTGATGGGTTTGCCTAGAACATCCTCGGGGTATGATGCTATTTGGGTGATTGTGGATAGATTGACGAAGTCTGCCCACTTTCTACCTATTAGAGCTACTTATCCTCTAGATAGACTAGCTCAATTGTATGTTCGTGAGATTGTAAGGTTACATGGCGTTCCTAATAGCATTGTGTCAGATAGAGACCCAAGATTCACATCAAAATTTTGGCGGTCTCTACAAGAAGCTTTGGGTACTAGTCTTAGCTTTAGTACTGCCTATCATCCTCAGTCTGATGGACAGACTGAGAGGACCATTCAAACCCTTGAGGACATGCTGAGAGCTAGTGTGCTAGAATTGAAAGGGAGTTGGGATGTGTACTTGCCTTTAGCTGAGTTTGCTTATAATAATAGTTACCATTCCAGTATCCAAATGGCACCATTTGAGGCACTTTATGGGAGAAAGTGTCGGTCACCCTTATGTTGGGTAGAGTTGGGTGAGAGGAGTCTCTTGGGTCCAGACATAGTGGACCAAACCACCCACCAGATAGAACTCATCAGAAAGAAATTGTTGGCTGCCCAGAGTAGGCAAAAGAGTTATGCAGATAAGAGAAGGAGACCCTTAGAATTTGAGGTAGGAGACCATGTGTTCCTTAAGGCTACTCCGGTGACAGGGGTAAGACGGTCTATCAGGACAAGAAAGCTCAGTCCTCGTTATCTTGGTCCTTTCCAAATCCTTGAAAGGATAGGACCAGTGGCCTATAGAGTTGCTTTACCTCCAAACCTGGCCAGATTGCATGATGTATTCCATGTGTCTCAACTGAAAAAGTACCACCCGGACCCTTTGCATGTCATTGAGCATGAGAATGTGCATCTACAAGATGATTTGTCATATGTGGTTGAACCGGAAAGGATTGTGGACTCAAAAGTCAAACAGCTGCGTAATAAGGACATCCTCCTGGTAAAGGTAGTATGGAAAGGACTTACTCCGGATGAAGCAACTTGGGAAACAGAAGAAGCAATGAGGAAGGATTTTCCTGCATTATTTGAGTAAGGTATGTCTAATTTTGAGGACAAAATTTCTAAAAGGAGGGGAGAATGTAACACCCCGAAATTAATTAAGGTGTTAATTATGGATTAAGATTAATTAAGGATAATTAATAAAGCATAATTGGGCAAGTTAGTGAATAGGTATTCTAGAGAGATAAGTTATTAATATGGGTTGAGAATTTATTTAGGATGGAGATTTACATCTAAGCCCAAATTAATTAAATCATGATAAGAGGCTAATGGAGGCCCAATGAACTAGAGGTAGACCCAAACTAATTTAATGAGATAGAGGCCCAAGATTTATCTTGTATCAGCTCAATTAAGTGGCCCAATTACCCTTGTGCAGACCCAAGCCCTTGAGCCCTTCAAATTAGGCCCAAAACCTATTAAACTTCAGCAACCCAATAAGTGAAAACTGGCCCAACAGAATCATGCAGCCCAACACTTAAGAACTGGCCCAATAAGCAAAATCTGAAACCCAATTGGGTTTGGACTTGGAGCAACCCATGACCCAGCCTTTTGGACCCAACTTAAACCCATCTAAACCCTAATTGCTTCAGCCACACTTTCATTTTTCTGAAACTCAAGAGGCAAATTGGAGGTTGAGAAGGAGGCTAGGGTTTGAGGCAAAGATTCTGCATTTCCACACACTTAGAGCAAGATTTGGCCAAGGTAATAGTTATAGAACTTAACCCCCTCATCTTTCTCTTTAATTTGGTCCGATTAGTTTTTCATTTGGAGAGATTTCATTATACCCAAAATCTGAAAAGTGAGTGTTTGGAGGTTTTCTTGGTGAAATTCGTAGGTTGAGGTTGGGGTTAGTATTAGGAGACTTTAAACCCCCCATTTTGATGCTTTCTTTTATGGTTTGAGACCCCCATAGCTTATTTGTATTATGGGCATTAATTTTGTACGAATTTGTTTAGGATTTTGGGTGACACATTGAAAATTCTGGTGGGAGATACTTGAATCCGAATTTGGGATTTGTGGTGGCTGTTGCAATTGTCTGCAAGTGAGGTAACCGGGGTTTACAGTAATTCCATGCATGTATCTATTTTAATTTCATATTTGCTATATATGAATGATTTGAAATGTTGAATGAATTGGTTGGCTATCTGTTATATTATGATTGGACCTTGTGAGTCCATGGTGGAGCTGTGGTGCGGCTGCCACCCGTGCATGTGCCACGATCGGGCACCGGGTATGATCAACCCCAGATGCACTGAGCCCTGGTTGTGCTCAATGGGGAGTAGGTGCCGTGGACGGGCCTCTCCCGGTGTTAATGGCCTTTAACATGTTAAATATATGATTGCTAGTATGGGATAGTAATCATGATAGCCTAATTGTTTCATTTGTTGAAATGACTGATATGATTCTGATATGGATTTTGATATATGCATGTATGTTGATTAAACTGGATTATATGATGGAATTGCTTTGGTTACTGAGATTCATATCTCACCCCGTGTTGTGGGATTAATATTTCAGGTGAAAGTTCCTCGGGTAAGGATAAGGGTAAGCAAGTGGATGAAAATCCATAAGCTTCAACCTATGGGGAGATGGCTACACTTGGGCTGACTTAGCTAGTATAGATGCTAATTTTGTATTCCTTAATGTATAGCATCATCATGTATCTGTATTGCCAAGTGTAGGCTTGAACATTTGATTTATTGAGGATGTATGAACTGAGGGGTTAGACCTCATCTTAATTTGGTAATTGTTGTATGGACTCATGATTTCTGTTGTAATTGGTGCTGACATGTAATATTGCTTATCAATGGAAATGTAACCCTTGAGACATTGATATGAGCCCCTAATATATGGAACCCCCATTTATTTTGTATTAAAGGATAGTTGCTGGTAGTTCATGTATATTTTGTTGTTGATACTTTATGAACTTGCCGATGGAAGGTAATTAGAGGAAAGAAACGGGCATATAGGTTTTGAGTTGGTAATGGAAGTATAACTAAGTAAATAAGGTAGATAAATGCCATTAGAGCCATATAAAATGAGGGGAAGTGACCTTAGAGTGTCCCTAAGAAGAGGAATGGAGTGTAGGGGGCGAAATAGAGGGAAAATAGCTACAGGAGGGAGTCACGCCGCGGCCAAGAAGGCTTTGCCGCGGCCTAGGGAGTGACAGTGGCGAGGGACGCCGCGGCTTGAGAAATCTCGCCGCGGCGCGGAGTGAAAATAATCGCCCAGGAGGTGACAGAATGTAACCTCGCCGCGGCGAAAGAAGTCCCGCCGCGGCGCGAGTCGAGGAAATTAATTAGGGAGGTTACAGTAGCAAAACTCGCCGCGGCGCCACATAGGTTGGCCGCGGCGCAGGTCCAACTCGCTGCGGCTATCGCCGCGGCGAAAGTCAAGAAAATTCCAGAGAGTAACTGGGCCGCGGCGCGAGAGTTCTAGGCCGCGGCGCAAGTTTAAAAATGTGGTTTTTGAGCTCCAGAACCTAACTTAGCCGTGGCGGGAAAGTTCCAAGTCGCGGCGCAGGTCCCCAAACTCCTACATTTGACCTAGAAACCCTAATTTCAGTAAGGCTAATGTTAGGGAATGGTATGAGTACATTGGTGGGATGTTTTTGTGGGTTGAAATTGATCAATGGAGGAATCATAAACCTTTAATGATGGTATAGACCCTTCTTATGCATGATTCCGTTATAGTTGATAGTTGATGATCCTAGTAGTATCAAGGTTTAAAATTTCCCTATATTTCTGCAAAGAAATTGATTGTAGCAACCCCAAACCTTGATCACTAATTATTATCAGCATGTTTAACCTTAATTATCGAGATGTGAAACTAGGGTCGTCACAAGAGGAGGGAATGAGATTCAAAGAATCCCAATAGCTCATCTCCCTTTCAATCATACATAAAATATGCAATTCAAGTCTTAAAAATGCATGCATGAGTATAAGGAACAATATGAGCATTCAAGAAGCATTTTTGGCATATGAGTAAGTCATACAAAGCATACATAGGCTTGCCAAGTAAGTAGATTAGCCTTACCCATTCACTTATGGATTTTTAGACTTGCCTTATCCATTTTTTCTAGGAGGTTTTGGCTTAACCTCACTCTTTGGAAACTCTTTACTTTGTCTCAACCATTTCTAAGGGTTCTCGACTCATCTTCAAAATGGCTAAGAGTTCTTGGCTTCTCCACACTCAAGCAAACCCAAACAAACATGTTAGACATCATTTGAAAACATAATGCATCATCATGGTACCATGGAATAAAGGCACATGCTAAAACACTTTTCATGGCTTAAAGCACACATACACACATTCAAAGACAAGTCAAGCACACATTCATGCATAAGAGAAAGAGAAGTGAGCAACCTTTGTTGCAACCACACACTTTTCCTCTTGAAAATGCTCTCTCTTTCTCGGCCTCACACACTATATGGAAGCCAATTAAGTTCATGGAATCATTTCTAAAGCCATACATTTTCCTTAAATATTAGCTTGGTCTAATAGCCTTTTTATGGTTCCAAAATGCACCTAATGAAGTAACATCCATCAATTGAGTTCTAAGCTCTATTTTTTCCTTTCATTTATGATTCTTAACTCCTTTTAAACCTTTTATAGTCTTCACACAATTAAAATAAAGAGTCAAACTAGGTGTTACTTCTTTAGGTCATATTATGGAACATATAAGGCCATCTCACTTTCTATGGTTTCTAATTTTCTCCAAGGCTTCCTCTTATCTTCACTCATCATATATGACTCAAAAATAAGTTTAGAATAAATTAAAACTATCCCTAGGTACCCTAACCCTTCTAGGCCAAACCTATGCTTGTTTTTGGCACTCATGGACGTTGCTTTATTTTCTTGGTGGAAGATGCATATAGGAAGTCTTCTAGGGATCTTAGGAACTCATTTAAACATTTCTTTAAGCCTAGGAATCAAATTAGATTTTATAAGGGACACTAAAAACCCTAGATTTGCTATCTTGATTTTTCATGGTTATTTATTAATTCTCTTTGCATATTCTTATTCTCCTCCCATAAATTCCTAAGATTCACTCTTGGTTCTACCCAAAATCCAAGCCTTCTTGAAGTTCCGTATGTGGGACGAACCAAGGAGAAGAAGGGAGCAAGAGATAGCTACCATGGAAGGAAGATTTACCTTGTTTTTCCTTGTTTTCTTGTTTGATTCTTCCTTTCCTTGGCCTCCTCTCTTCAAATCTAAATTTCCCCCTCTATTCTTCTATCAAAATAGATTTAAAAACTTCAATAAAACCATAAGAAAAAAGGGGAAATGGAGAATGAAAGGTTTGCTAAAGAGAAAACATGAAAAAGAGCAAGAAATTCTATACCTTTTGCCTTGCTTTTCTTTTTCTCTTCTTCTCCTTCTTATGAACCTCACTCTTAGGGTTCTTCTTCTGATTTAGGGTACAAACTAAATGAGCTAAATGAGTGAGGAGGTGGGGCACCTTATATATATAGGTGGGTTTAAGAAACACTTTTCAAAAATCCCAATTTTGCCTTTTTGTTTTGCAATTTTTGTTTTTAGTTTGTTTTAGCTCCTTTCTTAGAACCATCTTTTCCATTATGAAATTTAGGCTCCCAATTTAATAAAATGCCTTTTGAATCACTCAAATTAGAGCTGAAACCTTCTCAAACTAATCCATCAAATTTTAGGTCCATCGACGTTGGAAAACGTCCACCGGATGGGTTTTAATTGTCCTAAGGCTTCCCATGGTTTTCAAGGCCTCTAAGAACCTCGAAGAACTCAAAAATTTCATTTAAAAAGCCCTTCTATATGAATTCAAAAATTTTCTCAAAATTACGAAACTGTCATTACGTTTTGTTAACCTTTCGTTTAATTTCGTTTCTTCATTCTAGCTCTATTTTTCTTTCCGTCTGAGCCTTGGATTCTCATTTTTAGGAGTCTATAATGCTACATAAATTTTTCAAGACCTTAACTAATTCATTTCAGGGGACTTGCTTTGAAAATGATTTTGTTTTCGTCGTTTAACATAAACTGGATATTACAGAAAGCACACTTTTCCTTGGCATAGATGCCTTTCTAGTATGATAATACCTGAAATAAAAATAGTTGAGCAATGTAAAGTGATCTTGGGATGAAGTAGAGAAAGAGTCTTATTTTCCCTAAGTATCTTACAAGATAGGGTAGATAAAGGAAAGTAAGAGAGGAATACTTTAGATTATTAGGAAACTTGTAATATACAGGCGATAGTGGCTTTGAACTTAGTCATGAGGCGCCTGTATACTAGTGTTTGATGTTATGGTTTGCTTGTAACAATAGTTATATGATATTGGTTCTGGCCAACTCAGTAGTAATGTGACTTGAGTGAGTAACAAATGATTTGAGTTCAGTATGAGTTCAGTATGTATGATTTGAGTCCCTTATAATAAGATTAAATGAAATAAGAAGGGGCTGGTGTATAGCCTCTTTCCTACCAGAGATGTTAGGCACACTCAGTGTGTGAGATGCTTAGGTGCGAAGGCACCCAAAAGTAGAATGTGGGCATAGTAAAAAATTGCAAGATACAAGAGAAAAGATAGAACAAGTATAAATGAAGTAAGGTAAGTTAGTAAAAGTAAGAAAAGAAGCCCAAGTAAAAAGGGGCTAAAGTGGAAACCTGAGGATTCCATAAGGAGTAGTAAAGGAAAGTTAAAATACTATTGAGTATTAGTATGATGGGATCATAGAAAATCAAATGATACTGAACCCACTTTGCATGAAGAGCATGATAAACATCTAAGTTGAGCCTTAGAAATTATAAGTGACAGTTACCGAACTTAGTGAGTATATATTTTTATTTTCAAATACAATAATCTTAGGCTTTGACGTCTCCCAAAGATAGATTGTAGTAGATCCTAGCATAGTACAGTGGGTTGCAGTAGACCTTAGTAGGGCTCTGAGAGGTCTCAATAGACCTAGGGGTTACAGTAGATCCCACAAAGTTATAGAAAGCCCCCAGTTATAATATCATAGTTCTCTGGTGAGATGATAGCCTAAGATAATTTTTATAGAGCAGTTAGTCTCAAAGACTAATACAGTTTTAGTTTTTGTCTTAGAGACGAGATCTCCTAAGTCTAGTAGACTATTGCCACCAGAGACAGCAAGGCTATGCTCAGATAGTTAAACCACTAACTATACCATTGCTAGATGAACTTAGCATGTGGGATGAAGAAAGTAAGAAAATAGCTTTCCAGAGTTAGAATCAGATGAACCACTAACCAGCAAATGTTAGCCCTGATTGAAGGATAGAGAGATCCCTATATGCTAGACTATGTATTCAAAAAAGGGGTTAAGTGCAGTCTCTAAATGAGGTAAGTGGTAAATTATGTCTCTAGTGATCGAAATTGTGAGTATAGTTAGCATTCCATTAGAATTCAGCATTAGTCAGTGGTAGTTGCTCTTTAATGCTAGAGGAGTATAAGTTATGTCAACCAGTGTTGAGATAAGGGACTATAAAAGGCCTACTCTTAAGTGAGCAAAAAGAATAAGGAAAAGTCTTGGCCTAAAGAGGCAAATGCATTCGTAAATAGAGAAACTAAGATCATTAAAAGTGGAAACTCCCCAAAGGAATTGTAATCCTAGTAAGCAATTGAGATATGAGGCCTATGATAGAAAAAATATGAATTGTGATGATGGGATGAGCTAGTAAGAAAGAATGTAGAGATAAACAGTGGACGGTATATTTAAACAAGTAAGTAACCAAATAGAAACCTCTAATGGCTATAATGTCAGAGAAAGATAATGAGACCTTATGAGAAGCCATTGAGAGAGAATATGGGAGATTTGATACTAAGTGAATTATCTCCCAAGATACATAAATGAGTCTATTGAGAAGAATGTTAATCCCTACAAACAAGTTAAAACTAATCAGATCTGATTAGTAAGCTTTCCCAGGATAGGCTTCCAGAGTCAGAAACTTCTTTCCTTTATGAAAAAAACTAGCATGTACTCTATAACAATAAAGCCTCATTAGCAGCTAATAATAAAAATTCCCTAGCCATGAAAAACTTAAAAGAGTGAAATCACTGAGAGAAGTATATAGAGTTAGGAAGAAGGGAAAGAAAGGAGCAGTTAGCCAGAATATAAAAGAGCAAGAGGAAAGTATACCCTCAATTTTGAGGCAAAATTTATTTAAGGGAGGAGAAATGTAATATCCGGTTCTTTGAAAACAAGAGAAAACACGAGAAACGTAACGTACGGGTTCTTCATAAAAGCACAAAATTCACCAACTACAAAGAGAAGTCCCTTAGATAGAGTGATTTGAGGTCCAATAAAATTATAATAATATTCTAGACCTTGAATAATGGTGATTCAAGGTCAGAGGTGCCTTGAAACCGGAGCCAGAATAACTAGACAGATTTTTCTGAAAAGACAACGAAATGTAATGGCATTTTTGTAATTTTAGACAATTTTTAGAATTCTCATAGAAGGGCCTTTTAAATGGTAAGTTTGAATTTTCTAGGGTTTTCAGAGGCCCTGAAAACTGTGGAAAGCCCGAGGACAAGTAAAGCTCCTCCGGTAGACGTTTTCTAATGACAGTGAGCTTGAACTTTGACTAATTTATTCGGAAAGATTTTAGCTCCAAATTGAGTGATTCCAAGACATTTTACAAGATTGAAGACTTAAATTTTATGATAGAAAAGATGACTTTCAAAAAGGAGCTAAAATGAATTAGAAATGAAAATGCCAAAAATGAAGGGCAAAATTGAAATATTTAGAAAATGGAAGCTTCTTGAACCCTCCTTATATTTTTCCCTCCTTCTCTCCTCTTCCAGATCGACCTAATTCTGCCCTAAAACCAGAGAAGAAATCTAGCTCTTAGGTGCACCAAGGGAAGAGGTTTTGAAGGGAAAAAAGGCAAGGAAAAAGTATGAAACTTCATGGAATTTTAAGCTCTTTCTTTAGTAAAATGTTTATCATCCTTCTCCCCTTTCTTCCTATGGTTTTCTTGAATTTTTTGGTGCTATTTTAGGGGCAGAATAGAGAGCAAAATTTCGTGTTTGAGGAGAGGAGACCAAGCAAAGTGAGAAACAAGTAAGAAAAGCCAAGGAAATAAGCTAAAATCTCACTTTTATGGTAGCTTCTACCTCCCCCTCTCTCTTTTAGGTTCGACCACCTTAGGGAAGTCCAAGAGGGCTTGGATTTTGGGCAAAACCAAGGGTGAATCCTAGGAAGTTAAGTGTGGAGAATAAGAATATGCAAAGAGAATTAACAAACAACCATGGAAATTCAAGATAGCAAAGTTAGGGTTTCAAGTACTCCACCAAAAATATGATTTGATAAAATAATTCCTAGGCTTAAATGAGTGTTTGGATGAGCTCTTGAGATCTCTAGAAGGCTTCTCATATGCATCTTTCATCAAGAAAACAAAGCAAATCCAATTAGTACTTCCTTGAAGCCTAGCCTCGGCCTAAGCTAGATGGAGCACCTAGGGATAGTTTTAATTTGTTCCAAGCTTATTTTTGAGTCATATATGATGGAAGAAGATGAGAAAAAGCCTTGGAAAAATTTTAGAAATCATAGAAAGTGAGGTGGCATCATAGGTTCTATAATATGACATAAAGAAGCAACACCTAGTTAGGCTCCTCATTTTAATTGTGTGATGGTTCCAAAAGGTTTGGAAGGAGTCAAGAATCATAAATGAAAGGAAAGAATAGACCTAGAACTCAATTGATGGATGTTACTTCATCAAGTGCATTTTGGAACCATAAAGGGGCTATTGGACCAAGTTAGTGTTTAAAGAAGATGTATAGCTTTAGAAATGATTGCAAGATCTTAATTAGCTTCCATATATTGTGTTTAGACTAAGAGAAATAAATCCCACACCCTTGTGTGTGTGAGGGCAAGGGAGAGAATTCAAGGTTCAAGGGAAAGGTTTGCTCGTGTAATAAAGGTAGCTTTTTTCACTTTCTCTCATGTATGAATGTGAACTTACTTTGTTTTTGAATGTGTGTATGTGTATTTTAAGCCATGAAAAATGTTCTAGCATATGCCTTTATTCCATGGTACTATGATGTTGTAATATGTTTTTAAATGATGCCTAGTATGTTTGCTTGGATTTGCTTGAGTGTGGTGAAGCCAAAAACCCTTAGCCTTGGTGAGGATGAGCCAAAAACCCTCAAATATGGTTGAGACAAAGTAAGAAGTTTCTTAAGAGTGAAGTTAAGTGAAAACCTTTTAGAGAAAGTGGGTAAGGCAAATCCAAAATCTATAAGAGAATGGGTGAGGCTAATCCACTTGCTTAGCAAACTTATGTATGCTTTGTATGACTTGTTCAAATGCCAAGAATGCTCCTTGAATGATCATACATTTCATTATAGTCATGCATGCATTTTTAAGACTTGTATTGTATTATTTATGTGTGATTGAAAGGGAGATGATCTATTGGGATTCTTTGAATCTTATTCCTTACTCTCCAATGTCTTAACATGCTAGGTGGATCAAATGAGCAAGGTAATGGGAGCCACTAACTTAGGAGATAAGAGATTGACATTAAAGTGTCTAGAATTGTCTAGTTTTGTCTCTTTTGTAGCCATATGAATGGCAAGTGATGTAATACTATGATGGAAATATTGTATAATCATTTAAACATGTATAATTACTCATATATTTTATGTATGTATGTGGTTTGATGCTAAATAACTGATAATGTAAATTTTGAACCTTAGATGGCAATGTAAAGCATGTGTAATCTTATGTAGGGCATGGGGTGAGAGAGTGAGTTTTCAAATTTTGGGCTTATGCACCTTTGCAACATATTCAAAAGGTCATTTTGGTGCATTCCCACGTGCTCAATTGGTCATGGTTGCCTTAGAACTTAAAATGGACCATTTGGACCCCTTATATGACATAAAATGAGCTATTTTGCATCCCAATGTCAAGATTTAATCAAATGAACGAATTTGTCCACGAAATTTGGCACACATATAGATCTTATCTAAAGATATTTGGGAAGCCAAAGACTAGATTATTTGGAGCTCTATGGAATTAATTATAAATTTCCAAAATTAGCATTTTTTTTACTAAACTGATGCAGACACTGTTCATATGGTCAGAGACTTGGACTGTGTTATTCATAGGACAAATGATATCCAATGCTCACGAAATTTTACAAGCATAAATTAGACAAAATAAGATTTCCATGGCCATTAAGATCACCCCAATTGGACCTCTGAGCAAGGATATATGAATTTTGGAAGTTAGAGGATAGTACCAATAGTTATAGTCAACCTCTAGTACTATTCCATCAATTTTTGGTGGTTAGCAGCCTCTTTTTGGTCCAGATATGTTTTTAACATAAATTATACATATGTAGCTTTCCATAATGGTATATTGTGCTTGATTTTAATTTTTCTAAAATTAGTTATGATTTTTCAAAATTCAAACATAGAATCTGGACTAGGTACCCAAGGCTGCACACTATATTTTCATGTATACCATCCATTTGCATGGGTTCTAGGCCACTTCTTGAGATGGTTTTGAGTTATATTTGTGTATTTAAATATGATAATAAGATGGATGAGTACATATGGCTCACGGAACACTGAATGAAAATTTTATCTATGACGTAACGTAATTAAATGGAATATTTTCAATGATTTTCCTTAACAAGCTTGCATAGTTCAAGGAAGTGAACCTAGAAATAATATGAGATAAGCCTAGTAATGATGTGAGATGAGCTTAGTAAATATGGTGTTACACAAGTGGCACCAATTCTCATATATACATTAAGTATTCATATAATTACATATACTCAAAAGGGGTCTTACATTACATAAATCATAATAATATATCATATGCCATTAAACAAGTTACAAAGTGACCAATCATCACACTTCCATGTCAATCTCCTTTCTTTATGCTTGGTGGCTTTCATTCCTTGGTTCACTTAGTCCACCTAGACATATTAGGTAATGGGAAGGAAAGAATGAGATTCTAGGAATCCTAATAGCTCTTCTCCCTTTCAAACACATAATATGGATGCAATTATCATGTCTAAGATGCATGTATGGCATTCATAAAATTCTCAAACATATATAAAGCATCTCTTACATTCATGAAGTCATAAACAATATACATAGGCTTACCAAGACAATGGTTTAGCCTCACCCATTCTCTTTGGGACTTTTGGATTTGCCTCACCCACTTTCAAGGGACTTTTGACTAAGCCTCACTCTTTCTTTAGACTTTTGGCTTTGTCTCACCCACTTTTAGAGACTTTTGGCTCATCTTCACTTTAGCTAAGGGGCTTTTGGTTTCACCAAGTTCAAGCAAGCTAAACACATTTATGATAACATTTTACAAGCATATAAACATAGCAACATGGTACCATGGCATGTGATCATTTTCTAAAAATATATATCATAGCTTAAACATGAACACACACATTCAAAAAGAAGGAAAACACCCAAGCATGCATGAAAGAAAGAAGAAAGAGCTACTTTGTGCCCAAACACACACTTTCTTCCTTACAAATGGTTCCTCTCCCTTGGCCAAGCACCCACAAGAGGGTGGAACATGATTCCTTTGACCTAAACACACCATATGGAAGCCAATTATACTCTTGGAATAATTTTTAAAGCTACACATTCATTTTAAAGGCTAGTTTGTTCCTATGACTCATTTATGGTTCCATAATGCACTTAATGAAGCAACACCAATCCTTCATGATCTTAGCTCCATTTTTTCCTTCCATCTATGATTCTTGACTCCATTTAGACCTCTTAGAGTCATCACATAATCCTTTTGAGGAGCCTAGCTCCCTGTTGCTTCTTTAAGTCACAATATGGAAACCATGCCATCATCTCACTTCCTAGGCTTCCTAAAATTTTTCTAAGGCTTCTTCTCATCCTCTCCCATCTTATATGATGGAAAACCAAGCTTGGAAGAATTTAAAACTATCCCTAGGTATTGGTTCTGTCCTAGGCCGAGATAAGCTTTATAAATAGGGGCCAATGAGTTTTCTTTGTTTTCTTGATGGCATATGCATGTGGGAAGCCTCTTAGGGGTCTCTAGAGCTCAAATAAATAATCACTTTGGCCTAGGAACTCTTGTATCAAAATAGAATTTTGGTTGTGTTCTTGAATCCCTAGCAGTTCAATATTGCAAAATCATAGATAGTTGTTTGTTCTCTTTGCATAATCTCAATTTTATTTGGCGGGGACTTGCTTTTAAAACACATTCATTTACATTGTTTTTACGAAATCTGGACATTACATGAGACAAAGCCAAAAATCTTATGGATGAGTGAGGCTAAGTCAAAAGTCCCTAGACCAAGGGTGAGGCTAATCCAAAAGTGCCAAAAATGGGGTGAGGCTAGACCAAAGGTCCCTTGAGTTTGTTCTTAGTTTTGGTGTGTTATTATGGCATGAAAATTGTAAGTGTAACACTCTTTGGAGGTGTATATAACATACTTGTATCTTGTGACATGAATATATGCCTATTTGCTTGCTTGAAAAAGGTGTTTGAGCTATTGAGATTCCTTGAATCTCATCTCCTTCCCTCTCCTATCTCATGAAGCTAAAGATGGAAGCCAAGGAGCTTGATAGATGATCTTTTGACATTTGTATAGTTTTGATGTAGTTGAATGTCAAAGTATATATGTACATATTATTTTTGAAATGTTTACATGTGAGCAAATGTAAAAGTATATATATGTGGTGTATGAACCAAAATTGGAACCAAATCAATGAGAAAGTGTTTTGGGTACTTGGTAGTTTATTCTTAGTTGTGTATTTTGCATGTAGCATAGTGAGATTATGATGCAGAGTAGTTTAGAACATTTGAGAAGCTTGTATATACTGTGTTTATGCTCCCAAATGTGCTCATATGGTGGTAGAAGAAGTAAGAAGCCATTTGGACAAATTTTGAACCATATATAGTGCCAAATTTGCCATATTTGTGAGCTATATCAAGATCTAACTAAATGAGCTCTTGGCCTAAAATTTTGCATGCATATAGGTTTTGTCTAAAGCTTTTGGAAAGCTAAAGTATACATTATTTGGAGTACTAGAGAATTTTTGGTGAATTTTTAAAATTGGAAATTTTTGACAGATTTAGCCTGAGTGCTATGGAAATGGTCAAAATATTTGTCTCTATCACTCATGCATCAAATGATGTCCAATGGCTATGAAATTTTGCTGGCATAAACTAAATATAATAAGCTTTTTATAGACTTAAAAGCAACATTAAAGGAGAAATGAATTTTTGAAGTTCTAGATTAGTATCAGGGATGCAATCAGACCTCCGTTTGTCACACTTGAAGATGCGATTGCGTGACGCCTTTAAAAAGAATTGAATTTCAAAAAGAAATTGTCAATTTTCAAAAAAATCAAAAACTGAAATCAAAGTTAAAAGTAGTAGAAGTTACCACCAAAATTTTATTTTTTAAAATGCAAAATTTTAGAAAAGTCTTTTTATTTGGAAAACAAGAAAAATTGTCTATAAACCAGAAAATAGATTTAAAAGTCGATTGTGAATAGGGAAGGTGTTAGGCACCGCACTATCCCTATTATTAAAAACTGTTACCCTAAATCAGTTGTGGAAAATTAAAATGAACTTGATTCTATTTTAATTTTTCCTAATAAATTACATGCAAAATAGAAGGAAAAACTTAAGGAAATAAAATTAAAAATAAAAAGGAAAAGAAATTAAAGAAAAAAATTAAGAGAAAAACAAAATAAAGGAACTAATAAAATGAAAATTGAAAGAAAATGTTTATTTATAGGAGCAGACTTGACCTATGATAAGAACCTAGAGCCTACGTATCCTATAAAAGGGATCAAAGTCCACATAGTTCAAACTTGAAAACTGTATTTAGGTGGTTGGTGTTTTGTTTTTGTTTTTGGTTGTTGTGTTGCTTTTGTTTGATTTTTAATTTTTAATTCTTTTTAAAAGAGGAAGAGACTAAAAATCATTTAGACTTTTGCAAACAAAATGAATTTGAGATTGGTTGATATATTTTTATTTGTAAATAGACGAAATTAATTTTACTCTCTCCTTTTCTTTTCTCTTTTATTTTGTTTTGCTTTGTTTTTATTTTATTTTTCTTTTTGTTGTTTGTTTTTTATCATTATTTTTTTTGTGTTGTGTTTTTGTTTTTTTTTGTTATTATTTATTTATTTTTTGAAAAAAAGATAGTAAAAATAAATTTCTTTGGCAAATAAAATAATTTTAAAATTGGTTGATAAGTTTTAATTTGTAAAACAACTAAGTCAATTTCACATCTTTATTCTTTTCTTTTTTCTTATTATTTTTTTGGGTTTAATGATTTTTTTTGGGATTATTTTGTTTTGTTTTTATTTTTGTTTTTAATTATTTTTTATTTCTGATTTTTAATTGATTTTTACATTGTTTTCAATTTTTCTTTTTATTTATTTTTATTTTGATCCTTTTGTTTCTTATATCTCCTTTGGTATTTTAATTTTTGATTTTTTTTATTCGTTGACTTTCTTTATTTTTGTTTTAATATTTTTTTCCTTTCTCTTTTCCCCTTTATTTTTAATAATTGATGTTTTATTTTTTCTGTTTTACTTCTTTTTTGGGTTTTAATTTTTTTGATTGATTTTGTGTTATTGATCCTTTTTTTTATAATTTTTGTTCTTTTAATTCTTGTTTTTTTTTTAAAAATTTTTTTCTAGTCTTTGATTTTATTTATTTATTTATTTTATGTCATATTTTGGCCTTTTGGTCATATATATATATATATTGTTGGTCTTTTATTAACTTTTTTATGATTTTTTTATTTCTTAGTATCTTTATAAAATATAATTTATTTAATTTTTTGGTTATCAAACTAAAGTTGGAAGAAAATCCAAAGTCTACAAAAGGAAAAATTAATTTTTTTTATATTTTATATTTTATTTTTTGATTTTTTGAATTGGGAACTTAAAAAAGCTTGATTACTTAAAATTTAGTTTTGAATTTGAAAAGTTTATTTAACTTGTAAACCCCTTCTTTTTGTTCTTGTTTTTTGTTTCTTGTTTTATCCTATCTCCTTTTTGTTGAATTTTTTTTAAATAAAAAGAAAAACCAAAAACTTATTGAAATGTAAACTTGAGACCCAAAAGGTAACAAGGAGGTTTTATTGCCATACATGACCATTTGATTTAACTCTTATGTGTTTGAGAGGATAAGAAATTCCACACGACAGTTCTAAAAATAAAACAAATAAGATAAAATAAAAAGATAAAATAATATAAAACTTTAAATGTTCAGTAACTTGTGATTGTAGGTGCTGGTGTTCCATATCAAATAGTCATATTGATTCAAGCATGATTTATATTATTTCCATATTGTGTGAATATACCAAAAAGAGAACCAGTGAGCTATCTTTTCCATCCCTTCATCTATCCTTCTTGCCATTATGTAAGCTCCTTCTGTAGCTTCCCTCTCCTTACTTCACCAATTTGTAAGCCTCGCACATAACAGAAATAGAAGAACATATTAGTTGCCGGGATGATAAATTTTCTATAAATGATCAAACATCAAATGCCCCAATACATGCCAAAATCAATATAAATGAGCTCCATCTACACAGTAAGCAATCCAAAGGAATCATATTTAATTTAAAATTGTAGGCATGGTTATTAACATATAATCTAGGGCTAAAGCTCAGCTAAACTCAAAAGGGGCTGCAACAAACTTTTAGTATAAAAATAGAGCCATAAGGCTAGGGCTAAGAACATATTAGAGACTCCCAAAAGCAGATAACATCATCAAGCATTTCGTACAAAACCAAAAGCAGTGGGACAACAACAAATTTGGAACCACTTTAAGATTCTGTTAAAGCTAAAAATTAAGGCTAATCACATTAGAAAATTCCCATGAGACAACGACAAATGCAAGACAAATCCAAGGCTTATACCAAGTTAATAATCAAGGCTAAACAACAATGAGACAACAACTAGGATTTTACACAAAGCTACATTACATGCCAAGGTTGAAAACAATGGAACAAAGGGCAATGCATCACTTCAGGCTTATTAAGTCAAGTCTTGCATACTAAGTAAGACCCCAGAGCCCATAATCAATTGCTAAGTTAGGACATATGCCAAGCAAGGACTCAGACCTATAATCACAACAAACATCCAGTATTTTCATATCAAACAGGAGTCTAGATCAACTATTGAACCAAGATTCATCTAAAGAGAATTTCACAGGAAATATATCTAAAGCATTACTAATAAGTAGAAAATCATTCACCCGTTCAAGTTAACCAACCAAAACCAAAATCTCAACTGATACTCATGATCTATCAGAAGCCATAAAACCAAGAGGAGCAACTTTGCACATTGAAAACATAGTTAAACAGCATCCAAAATGACCAAGCTATAAACCCCCTTATTCTTTATCTTAACTCAATAATCAGCAATACATCCCTATACCCTTTAAGCAAGAACAAAGTTGATACACCTTATTAAATGCAACAATTTAGAAAAACTAAGTACCCTATGAACAAAATAAACCAGTGGAGATAATATGGATTGCAAAAGTTAAAATCAAATATGACACAGCAACAATCCAATCCTTAGGAGGAGATGACTATGAGAATGAAGAAATCAAGATGAAAAACTCAAGAAATGTACCTCTCATAGAAAATAAAGCCCAAAACCTCAAAGGGAACAGCCGTCTTTGATCTTGTGAAGACAATGTGAAGGGGGCTTCCTCAATGTTCTGAGAGTCTTGATCTAAGAGAGTATTGAATCTCTAATAGAGGATCCTTCACAAAGGTGCTTTCTCCTCCAAGCTTTCTTCTCCTTAGCTCGAATGGGTACAGATTGTCATTGCTCCTCGTTCTCTCTCTCCCTCTCTTGCAAACTCACTCTATTCTCTCATCCTCATCCTCTCATTTTTTCTTTCTCAATCTCTCATTTTTTTCTTCCTTAATCTCTTCTCCTTGTTCTTCCCTTCGATCTTTCATTCATCTTTGTTCTCTCCAGAAACCTTCTTTTCTCCCTGCTGCTCCCTCAGTTTTCCTTCTCTTGTTTCATCTCATGCCTCTCCATCACTCTTTCAATCTCTCTTTTCCTTCACCTTTGTCTCTCCTTCTCCTCTTTTTGTTCCCCAATGTTCTCCGCCTCTGAAAACCCCTTTTGGTTTTTATAGTCAGTCTCACCTTCCTTCTCTCTCCACTCGCTGAACCCTCTTTTATGCATGCTGCTTTAGTGTGTCTGTGTGTGCTCTTCCCCTTTCTTGCTAGGATCGTGAGAGAGGAATGGACCACTTTGATGCCCTCACTCTGTGCGTGTTTGTTGTCTATGCACCTGTGTATGTGTGGTCCTCTTCCCTACGTGAGTGAGTGGTCCCTGCTTTTGTACGTGCATCTATTCTCTCTGACCCGTCTCTCCTGCTACCTCTGCCCCTTTTACCTTGTCTAGAGTTATACCTATTATGGGTGTCTGCAAGCTCTTGGAGGATGCAAGGGAAGCTAATCCTTAACATTTGAAGGCAAGAACTGCGCAGCGAAGTCAGCAATGCTCAGCCATCTAATTGATCCTGTGACCCACAATGTGCCATGCGTTGTCCCTTCTGGTTATTGAAACACAGGCCAAAAATGCACCGTTTTGATTAGTTTAAACGAAATTCAAGAATCCAGTCTCGTCTCTTCCCAAAGAAAATTCAAGAACCCACAATGCACCATTCGCTGATTCATCCCAAAACTAGTATTTCTTCTGTCTCGTCGTTACTTTCTCCTTGCTTCAACAGGGGTGATGAGTATGAACGATTTCAATTTAAGAAGAATGAGAATGAGAAGGTGAACTAATCTGCTTGTTCATGAGTCGAAGCTCCTCTTATGTATGAGCTATTGCTACTGTTTCACCCGAGGAGGATTTGGATCAAGAGACGGAGATAAATCCAATATGTTGGATCTAAGATTAAGCGATGCTGAGAAGGAAATCAAACGGTAAGCAAAAAGATCTAGTAGTCAGTTTCTTCGAAATTAAACAGAGATAAATCCAGAATATTAGATTGATGTTGCTTCGTTCTTTTTAATTCAAACTTGATATGCAAATCAACAGGATTAACTTCTAAATTGACAGGATTAATGTATTTTTAAATTATTTTTTTTCTAATGTTATTTAGTGGAAATAATTTGTATCTTCTGGTATGACATGGATATTCAGATGTGGAGTATTAACTGTGGAAATTGAGCATGTAAATGTTGCTACATTGGAGAAGCTTGAACAGCATGGAGTTGATTGCCAACCCAAAGCCTCTGCCATACGAATCATTGAGGTATTATCTAGTGTTGTTGTAATGCTCAATTTTCGTTAAACGACAGAACAAACACGTTTTCAAAGCAAGTCCTCTAAAATGAATTAGTTGAGGTCTCAAAAAAATTTAAGTAACATTCTAGACTTTTAAAAGTGAGAATTCTAGCCTCAAACGAAAGGAAAAACGGAGCTAGACTGAAGAAACAAATTTTGACAAAAACCTTACGAAACGTAATGGCATTTTCGTAATTTTGAGCAAATTTTTGAATTCACACAGGAGGGCCTTTTAAATGAAAGTTTTGAGTTCTCCAGGGTTCTCAAAGGCTCTAAAAACCATAGGAAGCCCTAGGATAGTTAAATCCTCTCTGATAGACGTTTTCCAATGTCGGTATGCCTAAACTTTGACGGATTCGTTCGGAAAGGTTTTAGCTCCAATTTGAGTAATTCCAAAGAAATTTTATTTATTTGAGAACGTAAATTTTATAATGGAAAAGGCTGTTCTAAAAAAGGAGCTAAAACAAAGGAGAAACGAAAATGTAAAGAACAAAGGGCAAAATTAAAATTTTTGAAAAAGTCACTTTCCTATAGCTATATATAGGTGGTGCCTCACACTCTCCCTCATTTAGCTTTAGATTATTCAGCCCCAAACCAGAAGAAAAACCCTAGGAGAGAGGTACACAAGAGAGGAAGAAGAAGCATAAGAAAATCCAAGCTTAAGGTATGTTTCCATGGTTGTTTTTCATACTTTTCTTCATCCACACCTCCTCTCCTCCCTTCTCCTTTGTTTCCTTTGATTAAAATGGAGTTTATAAATCTGATTCAAGGGAGAAATTCAAGGGAAATTTCGAATTTGAAGAAAGGAGCTTGGAGAAAGCAAGATTTAAGCCAAATAAGCAAGGAAACTAGGTAAAATTTCATCCTATGATTGCTATTCTTGATTCCTCTTCTTCTCCAATTTGACACACATAGGGAACCCTAGTAGGATCTGATTTTTAAGCCAAACCAAGCATGAATCTTAGGTATTTAAAGGAGAAGAATAAGAATATGCAAAGAAAACAACAAAATAACTATTAGATTTCAAGATGCAAATTCTAGGGTTTTGTGTACACCTTGTAAAATCTGACCTTCTGTGATAATTTCCAAGTCTAATTAAGAGTTTAAATGAGTTCTTGAGATCCCTAAGATGCTCCCCACATGCTTTCTCCTTCAAGAAAACAAAGAAATCTCCATGAAGGCCAAACTAGATCTATGTCTCAGCCAAATGGAGTTCTTATAGCTAGGAAGAGTTTTAAATTTTTCTAAGGCTATTCTTAAGTCATATTTGATGAATGAAAATGAGGGGAGGCCTTGGAAAAAATTTAGAACTCATAGAAAGTGATTTGGTGCTTTAGGTTCCATATTATGACCTAAAGAAGCAACATATTATTAGGCTCTTTGTTTTAATTGTGTGAGAACTCCAAGAGGCTTAAAAGGAGTCAAGAATCATATTTGAAAGGAAAGAATGAAGCCTAGAAATTATTTGAGAGGTGTTGCTTCATTAGGTGCAATTATGGATCACAATGGGGTTTATAGAGCAACCTAATGTCTAAGCAAGTGTGTGGCCTTAGAATTTGTTTCATGAACCTAATTAGCTTTCATAAATTGTATCTAGGCCAAGAGAAACCATCTCCACAAGTTTGTGGGTATGTGGCCGAAAGAGGAGGCTTGAATTCCAAGGAAAAAGTATATAATTGTGTGCAAGGTAGCTCTCTTCACCTTCTCTCATGCATGGATGCGTGTTTAACTTGTCTTATAATGTGTGTATGTATATTTTAAAGCTATGAAAAGTATGCTAGCATGATTTTATATGCCATGGTTCATGATGACATATTGTGTTTTCAAGTGAATGTATGATATTTGTTTGAGTTTGCTTGAGCGTGGAAAGGCCAAGAAATCTTAACCATGGTAAGGATGAGTCAAGAACCTTTGAGAATGGTTGAGACATAGCAAAGAGTCTCCCAAAAGTAAAGTGGGCTCCCAAGAATATGGTTGAGTCCAAAGCTCTTAAAGAATGGGTGAGGCAGGTCCAAAATCCATGAGAAAAAGTGTGAGACCAATCCAAACACTTGGTGAGCTCTTGAATATTTTGTATGACTTACTCACATGCTAAGCTTGCTTCTTGAATATTCATAACTTCCATTTTAATCATGCATGCATTTTTAAGGCTTGCTTTGTATATATTATGTATGATTGAATGGGAGATGAACTATTGGGATTCTTTGAATCTCATCCCCTCCTCTTTAATGATCTAATATGCTAAGTGGACCAAGTGGACATGGCAATGGGAGCCAACCACCTTGAAGAAAGAAGATTGACATCAATATGTCTAGCTTTTGCCTTTTAGAACCATAATGATACTTAATGATGTATATTATTGTGTAAATGGTCTATGACCCTTGAGACATATGTAATTATGATATTATATGATGTAGAAATGAAAGAATTTGTTATGTGAGTGATGGAATGTAAATTGAGTACGCTATGACATTATATCTTCATGAATGGCTTTATGGAAATATGCATAAGTATGGATAAAAAAGGCCAAAATGAGGTGCATGAGGTTTGGGACCATTTGGGCAGCTCACTTAAGTCCTAAATGTGCTTTTAGACTTGCCCAAAAGGTTCCAAGACTAAAGGAAAATCATTTGGTCACTTTGGTATCCCATATGGAGCTAAAAATGACCATAATTGAACCCTATGTCACTTTTTGTCCAAATGAACTCTTCTTGATTTAATATTTGGCAAATATTTAGAGCTTGTTGATAGCTTTATAAGAAGCTAAAGACCATAATTTTCAGAGGTCTACAGAATATTTGATGAATTTCCAAAGTTGGAAATTTTTCTAGTTTTGGTCTATTGTACTATTCATTTGGTCCGAAAATAAAATCTATCACACAAGGCTCAAATGATGTCCAATTGCCATGAAATTTTATACAGAGAAATTAGGAATTCATAGTGACTCATGCCAACTGGAAGAACCTCATTTGGATGTCTAGAAAGGGAGATATAAATTTTTGAAAATTTTGTCCAGTATTAGGGAATTTAGCCGACCTGAGTTATTGTTCCATTGAATTCCAAGGTCTAGGCTGCCTAAACTGGTCTAGAAATATTTTTTCCCTCTAGCTAATATCCATAGATTTCCATATTGCTATCATTTCCATGGATTAGATTTTTTTGGAATTAATTAGAAATTTTAGCATCAAGAAGCAGTTTGATCTCTGTCAAACACCCTCTGTGATAGATGTTATGGTCTGGGCATATTTTTATGTGAAGTAGACACCGTAGCTTTCCAGAATAGCCAAGAATGTGTGATTTTGATTTTTCTAAAATTAGTTATGATTTTCCAAATTTTGGTCAGAGAAGGGGCCAATTCTGTCTGAAAATACACTTGATTATTTTGAGCTCTCCTTTGATTTTCATGAGTTGTGGGCATGATTTTATGTTGTAAAAGAGTTGTATTGATGTAATTAAATATGAGAATATATAGTATGAGCTCACACGGTCCACATGACACTGAATGAAATTTTTATACACGACGCAACTCGAAAATATCCACTATTTTTATGCTATTTCCTTGATTCTTCCATGAGATGTCTAATGGGAAGCATAAAGATAGCATGAAATGAGCTAGAATTTATGGTGTTATAGTGGTCATGCAGATTTATTAATCAATATCATATAAGATACATTCTAGCTAAGAAAATGGCTAAATTGATACTTTAGCTCATGTATGAAGTAATGACATTATGTAATGTAGGTTCAGCTAAAATTCTACCCCAATTTTTGTTTCTTAAATTAAACTTTAAGTTTGCTATAAAATAAAGTGATGTAGGTTCAAAAATGTCCAAAAACAAATTGCAAAAACCACAGCAATCCTTGCAGTGATGTAGATTATTGTTATGGTGCACTCACAGAGTCAGTAAAAGTTTGGTCATGAGGTGTGAACTGGGAAGGATGAAAATCACTTTTAAGTTAAGAATGTGTTAGGAAGGAGTGAAATTTGACAAAGTATTTATATTTTAGACACAATGCAACTCTAGTGACCCATTTTTCACCTTCCTGTAATCATATCTATTCCTATCAAGTACATTGTAAGATGATGGTACATTATGGAAACTGCTTGATGATATTACTATCATTTTATGTTTGGCATCAATATAGTGGTATTGTAAGGCTAATAAAAGGATAATTAACATTGGTAGTAGTTAAGCTTATAGCATGGTAATCATATTTTAGAATTTCCAACTTCCTTGTTCCTTTATCTTACATAATTACACAGAGTTTCCAACTGCATTATTTAGATTAACCATATATTATTAACTCAATGGAAGTGCTTTTGCTTGAGCATATGAGAAATCCACATATGCTTTTAAGTACTCCAATTCTATTTGAATTGATGTGGTTTAACAAATAGAAATGGTTAATGCTTTAGTTTACATGTTATTGTATATGAAGGTCACTATTTGTTATGGTGCGGAAGTGATTAGAGATGTTTATGCAAATTCATTAATTTTTATTTTATAATGTTTTCTTTATGGCTGTTTAGCAACATGAGCACAATTTGTTGAATGTTAGAAGAATTACAACTATTCCAAATTACGACTATTCCTCAATCAGAGTTAGAAGAATGCATAAAAGATTGTGAAAAGGCCATTGAAAAGGGAAGAGAATTATGAACATGGTCAAAATGCATAAAAGACTTTAAGATGATAGCAAGAGCTTTGACAAGGAAAGGAACTGCCCTGGTCAAAATGGCAAAATGCTCAAAGGATTATGAACCTGCCATTGAGACTTTCCAAAAGGCACTTACAGAGCATTGCAACCCTGACACCTTGAAGAAATTGAATGAGGCTAAAAAAGCAAAGAAAGAACTTGAATAGAGTTATTGTACTTGTAAATTGGAAAAACCAGATTACTTGAGTAGATTACTATATATAGGATACTAGATAGAGTTATTGTACTTGAATAGAATACTATGTATAGGATACTAGATAGGGTTGTGTAGCTGCCATTAATGTAATGAAAGCTAAATTCATGTTGTAATGGAGAGATAAATGTGATGAATTCAATACTTTGATTTCTTTCATTGTCCCTTTTACAAAGTTGTGAAACAATATGTTGTTATAAAAAATATACAAAAGTGCAACATACAATATGTTGAGTTGACTTAGTAATGACTAAAGTTACATGATACAATAACCAAAAAATGTTGTTTTTAGCTACAGGGATTAACCATCTTGATTGTTGTCATTTGAAACACCACTATAGAACTCTGGAGCAGGATGATCGAGTGACGCCTATATTACAACTTGTTACAACTTGCAAACCAATAACATACTAATTTTTTTTTTTAGTTTTAATTCCAAGTCCTCTAACCATCAAGAATCTAGTGAAACTAAATTGATCCTCAAGTGTTTGAAGGTACTCATAAGGTGCAGGAAGTGCTGAAAAGGATATTTCACATTCCATTTGACTTAAAGTTTCATTGTCTTACAAGTAAACCAAAACATTATTAAGTATTTAATGAAAAAAAATAAGAAATACTAGAAATAGACATAATTATAAATTTATATACCCTAGATTATTGAATTTGTGAATCTCCCTCCATTGGAGCTTTTCTTCTTTTCTTGGATTGAAGTTCAACCTAACTTTTCATCCGTCTTCTACTTTTTATTTTAACTCATTTCTTTAATCCTTTTGCTTGTGTTGCACCCCTAATTACTGGAGCCATGGGCTCACCAAGATCATTGTCCACACTTTTTTGCCTCATACCGAGCTCCATTACTTTCTTGCATAAATTATCTATAGCTTTTATCTACAAACTTGGATTTTTCATCATAAGTAGATACCTCGGATGCCAATCTTATCATTTTGGAGCAAAGTTGCCTATACCAGCGTGTGCTAGATAGCTTGGCATCTCCTTTAACCTTTTTTTTGACCACATCATATACAATATCATTATGTGCATTTATTGTCCACCTCTTTAAGATGTATTGATTAGGAACTAGTTTAACATCTAGCATATTAAACACTTTCAAAATATGATTGCATAATATCCCCACTGTTTGAAACTTCTTACAACTGCAAGAAAAAGACTTATGAATCAAATTAAATGAGACCCTCCACTCCCCTTTCTGACCATCTTGGGTGACCACATATTCAAAAATAGCCTGACTTTCATCTTTTTGCTTGATAAAAGCAGCTAATAATAAGTCAAACTCATCCTGGAATAGCTCAAAGATTCTGAAGGTATAAATTTGTGCAAGTTGCTTTAGCATTGGCGAATTCTCACACTTCAACCTAGGTAATTTATGTCGAGCCTCATACTCACATGTCTTCTCCATATATCATTTCTCATCCACTAGTTTTTCAAAATGCATGAAGAATTGTTTGATATTCACATCCGATTTCAACTAAGTCTTGACATATGCATTCAAGCTCTCACTAAGTTGTGTACTTCTTATCCCTAAGGTGAACTTTTTCTTCATATGACATGCTGCCCATTTTTCCTTTTTAATATACATAGACTTCAACTAGGTGTTCTCTTAGACATTGTACTCCGCAATCATCTTATGCCAATCCACCTTGAACTCACATTTGTCATCATATTCATACATACATTTCTTAAATTCAGTGAAGAAATAAGATGTGCCCTTCATTAAGTTGCCTAAGTGCTTGATCCCATTCTACATCAAGTGCCATGTACATAGAAGATGATGAGTCTTTGGCATTACCTCACCTACAAGGTTGGATCCAAGGTGAAATTAGTAAGGGACATAAAATTTATATTAACATAGTTATGTAACAAGGGAAAAAATAAGATTCTTACCTAGTGCTTTGGCCATTACTTGATCTTGGCCTGTGAAAATAGTTTGAGGCTTCTTCGCCTTATGTGCTTTAAGGAATTTTTCAAATAGCCACTTGAACAAGTCTATTATTTCATCATACAACAATGCAGCCCCAAAAATTACAACTCCTCTATAATGATTAAATCCTAAAAATAAGGAAAATGGTCTATGTGCACTATTGGTTGAATGAGTTGTGTCTAGACAAATTACATCTCCAAAATAGTCATAATCAATGATCATTCTTGCATTAGCCCAAAAAATGTTTGCTATGTGTTCCTCATTATCCACTTGATACACATGGAAGAATGATAGATTTTCTACCAATTGTCTTTAGAAATACTGCAAGAGACCATCTACTTCCCCAAAGGCTATGCTTCGTTGTCTTTTTGTTCGAAGATAATTTTGGCATCTAACCTAGTATACCCAAGATTGTCTCTACCTCTTGCTTGCGTGCATGAAAGCTGAAATGATGCTCTTTGTTGCAATCCTGACTCCTCAGCCAATTCAATCTCATGTGCTTAAACTTAAGAGATATTACAATGAGATGCCAACATATGCGTTGTTGCTAGGGATTGGAGAGGGTGATTATAGGCCTCAACAAACTCATGGATTGCCAATTTCCCATTCTTCATCGCAAGTGCAATTCTTGCTTTACATTCAGTTCTTGTCTAAAGCCTAGGATTAATAGTTAAAAAGTCTCTTTTGTCTAGTTTTCGATGACCCTCTTTACAACAAACAAATCTACATGAACTAACAAAGCCATCTTTCTTGAAATTGCAATATTGTTTCCTCACTCTAAACCCATTTCTCCTACCATAGGCTACCCAAAAATGCCAAGTCACCTCTATGCCATCAAATTCCACACCAACTCTTGGCTTCCAATCATATTTTGAATTCATCATCTATAGCAAACAAGACATAAGCACACATATATAAGTATATTATTACTATAATAGACATTAATAAATAGACAACGGAAGCAAGAACAAGTCACATCCAATACAAATTAATATTAAGCAAAATATTGATTATCATATGTTTAAAAAACATCCTAAGAGAATATTGAAATTATTACATATGGAAAAAAAAACCACATAACAATCTCTCTAAAATGATACATCTTTAGTTGCCAAATTTCAGTGGCAATAATTACATTGCAGATTATGAAATTCCATGAACAACACATTAAAAAAAAATTTTGCATGCCAATATCAATAGAGGAAAGGCATACAGTGGAAATCTATAGACTTTTTATAGAACTATTTGTACAACTAATTAATTTACATAAGCTTCAAATTCATCAACGTATGCAATTCCTATTTGTAAAACTTTTAGATTTACATCATTTTCAAATTTATCAACACTCAAATAACAAGAAGCAGAACCCATTATGCTAGCTTCTTCATTTCTCTAACTTTAAATCTTTCTCAAAAATTGAAAAGTTTTGAGTGCTCTGCCAAAAGTATTTAATCTTCCAGTGTAAAAGCCTTGAAGTCGAACATGATATACAACGCACAGGGCAACCCACATATTTCGAACAAGCCAAGCAAAACTGAAAAGCAAATCTCTTTCTAGGATTCATATATATATATATATATATATATAGTATAAAGGCAAAGCTCAATGCTTTACCAATGCAGAGAATGTAAGCCTTAGGAAGCTATTATGATATCTCCACTACCATATTTCCTTTCTCCAGCACCTTTGACAAGTACAAAGTAATGAAAAGCAACTAGCAGAATGGAGCGAGCTTTATGGGTCTCAGTGTTGCTTTTGCTCTCTTTTGGTGTGAACAAATTTTTGGAACACCATTAATTGTAATATCCAATTCTCCGAAAACCAAAGAAAACGTGAGAAACGTAACGTACGGTTTCTCCGTAAACAAACAAAATTCACCGGATACAAAAGGAAATCCCCCAAGATGATGTAGTTAAGGTCCCAAAAAATTTGAGTAATATTTTAGCCTCCTAAAAATGAGAATTTTAGCCTCAGATGCAAGAAAAAATAGAGCTAGAATGAAGAAATAAATTCTTCCGAAAAGCTTATGAAAGATAATGGCATTTTCGTAATTTTGAGCAATTTTTAGAATTCACACAGGAGGGCTTCTTGAATGAAAGTTTTGAGTTTTCTGGGGTTCTTAGAGGCCTTGAAAACTATGGGAAGCCCCAAAATAGTTAAATCCCCTCCGGTAGACGTTTTCCAATGTTAGTGTGCCCGAACTTTGACGAATTCATTCGGAAAGGTTTTAGCTCCGATTTGAGAGATTCCAAAGCCATTTTTCTTGATTGGGAACTAAATTTTATAATGGAAAAGATGGTTCTCAAAAAGGAGCTAAAACGAAGGAGAAACAAAAATGCAAAGTATGAAGGGCAGAAATTGAAATTTTTGAAAAAGTCACTTTGCCCTAGCTATATATAGGTGGCACCTCATACTCTCCCTCATTTCACTTCAGATTTTCCAGCCCCAAATCAGAAGCAAAACCCTAAGGGCAAGGCACCCATGAGAGGAAGAAGAAGGAAGAAGAAAGCCAAGTGTAAGGTATGTTTTCATGGTGATTTTCCTTGCTTTTCTTCATCCACACCTCCTCTTCTCCCTTTTCCTTTGTTTCATTAAAATGAGGTTTATAAATATGATTCAAGGGAGATATTCAAGGAAAAGTTCGGATTTGAAGAGAGGAGTTTGGAGAAATCAAGATTCAAGCCAAACTAAGCAAGGAAACAAGGTAAAAATGCATCCTATGGTTGATATCTTCCATGGCCCTTCTTCTCCATTTTGACCTAGCCTAAGAACCATAGGAAGATCTGATTTTCAAGCCCAACCAAGCATGATTCTCAGGTATTTGATGGAGAGGAATAAGAAGCAAAGAAAACCATGAAATAGGCATTAGAATTCAAGATGCAAAACCTCGGGTTTCAAGTACACTTTTCAAATTTGAATTTATGTGATGCTTCCTAGGTCTATGTTAGAGTATAAATGAGTTCTTGAGACACCAAAGATGCTCCCCATAAGCTTCTCCCTTCAAGAAAACCAAGAGAACTCCAAGAAGCCCAAATAATGCCATAGTCTCGGCCAAGCATGTTCCATGGTGCTAGGGAGAGTTTTAAATTTTTTTAAGGCCACTTGAGTCATAATTGATGAATGAAAATGAAGGGAGGCCTTGGAAAAAATTTAGAACTCATGGAAAGTGATTTAGTGCCTTAGGCTCCATATTATGACCTAAAGAAGCAACATGGTGCTAGGCCATTTGTTTTAATGATGTGATGGCTCCAAGAGGCTTAAAAGGAGTCAAAAATCATATTTGAAAGGGAAGAATGAGGCCTAAAAATCATTTAATGGGTGTTGCTTCATTAAGTGCCAATATGGACCATAATGGAGGTTGTAGAGTAATCTAGGGTTTAAGCACATTGCATGACCCTAGAAATTGTTTCATGAACCTAATTGACTCCCGTATATTGTATTTAGGCCAAGAGAAACCATCTCCATCAATTTGTGGGTGTGTGGCCGAAAGAGGAGGCTTGAGTCCAAAGGAAAAAATGTGTAATTGTGTGCAAGGTAGCTCTCTCCACATTTTCAAGTTATGAAAAGTATGCTAGCATGCCTTTACATATTATGCTTCTTGATGCCATGTTATGTTTTCAAATATCTACATGATGTTTGTATGAGTTTACTTGAGTGTGGAGAGGCCAAGAACTCTTCCCTTGGGTGAGGATGAGCTAAGAACCCTTGAACTTGGTTGAGACAAAGTAAAGAGTCTCTTAAAAGTAAAGTGGGCTCCCAAGAGTATAGTTGAGTCCAAAGCTCTTAAAGAATGGGTGAGGCAGGTCCAAAATCTGTGAGGAGAAGTGTGAGGTCAATCCAAGCACTTGATGAGCTCTTGGATGTTTTGTATGATTGATTCACATGCCAAGATTGTTTTTAAAATATGCATGTCTCACATTTTCACCATGCATGCATTTGAAAAGCTTGCTTTGCACATATTATGTATGATTGAATGGGAGATGAGCTATTGGGATTCTTTGAATCTCACTCCCTCCTCTCCAATTCTCTAACATGCTAGGTGGACCAAGTAGTTATGGTGAAGGGAGCCAACAACCATGAAAGAAGGAGATTGACAAGCCTAGGCCTAGCTTTCATTTTTTTTGAATCCATAATGAGGCTTCACAAAGTATATGATGTTGTAAATGTACCATGACCCTTGAAACATGTGTGAATATGATATTATATGATTTTTAAATGTATGGCTATGATGTATGACCTCTAAAACCTATTTTGAGTTTGTAATGTCGAAATGTGCAATGTGGAAGTATGATGCAATTATGCATAAGTATAGGTTGAATGGCCAAAATGAGATGCATGAGATTTGAGACCCTTTGGGAAGCTCACAGAAGTCTTAATTATGCTTTTATACTTGTCTAAAAGGTGCCAACACCAAGGGAAGGTCATTTGGCAAGTTTGGTACCTCATATGGAGCCAAATTTGACTCTAATGGAACCCTATATCACTTTTTGACCAAATGAGTTAGTCTTGATTTGAAATTTGGCATGCAAGTAAATCTCATTAAGAGATTTTTGGAAAGCTAAAGATCATAATTTTTGGAGGTCTAAGGAATATTTGATAAATTCTCAAAATTGGGATTTTTCATGGATTCTGGTATGGGTACTGTTTATACTGGTAGTTTTGTGTTCTATGTCACCCGATAGCTAAATGGTGTCCAATGATTGTAAACTTTTATATGTATAAACTAGAGGTCATAAGCTTTCTTTGGCCATCAAGATCACCTCATTTGGAGGTCTGAACAGAGAGTTATACATTTTTGAAGTTAACTGTCAGTACCAGTGGCGCCCCAAGAGTTCAGTTACTGTTCCATAAGTTGCTGATGGCTAAACGTATTTTTTTCATTCTAGAATTATTTTTACTATCAAGTAACATTTTTAGCTTTCCAAAATGACCAAATTTGTGTGATTTTGATTTTTATAGAATTAGTTATGAATTTGAGAAGTTTGTATCAATAATCTGAATAACAGCCCAGACAGCCAGCGACCTCTATAATTTTTTGGATGTCAAACATCCTCCATGATGAATTTTGTGGTCTGGGCATATTTTTATTGTGAAGTAGACATTCTCATATTTCTAGATTTAGTTATGATTTTCCAAAATTTATCCAGGGAAGAGGCTAATTCTGGCCGAAAATAAACTCCCATCTTCCATGCCTCATTTTCGGTTTCCATGGGTTGTAGGCATGTTTTTGGGACGTAAATCAGTTGTAATGATGTAATTAAATATGAGGATGAATAGCATGAGTTCACACGGTCCACGTGACATCGATTGCAAATTTTGAAGTATGACATAATGCAAATAAGCCTATTATTTTCACTCCCTCTTTTATATGCTCTCATGGGAATTATGATGTAAAGCCTATGAATGACATAAAATGAGCTAGAATTTATGGTGTTACATTAATTCCCTCCAAAATGATCTAGAAGCTTACCCAAAATGAAGCCAAAATTGCATCGTGATCTATATAAATGAACATCGAAATATAGGGACATCAGCATTAATACGACACTAGCATTTTGGGGAGATCAAAGAAAGCTTCGAAGTTGCTGTTCGGGAAGAGACAGGGCTGGGTTCTTGAATTTTGTTTAAACTAATCAAAACAGTGTGTTTTTGGCCTGTGTTTTAGCAACCAGAAGGGACGATGCGTGGCACATTGTGGGTCGTAGGATCAATCGGACGGCTGAGCATTGCTGACTTTGCTGTGCAATTCTCGCCTTCAAATGTCGAGGATCTGCTCCTGGACGTGAGAGAGCCAAAAGACCAAAGGGGGGAGACCATTGCTTTTAGGGTTTTTTCCTTTTATTTTTTATTTTTTTATTTGGTGTTTAGGTTTTTTTAGTTGATTATTGGTTTTTGTTTCATTTTGGTTTTTTTTTTTTTCAAAATTTGGGCAAAGGAAGAAGGCCATGGTTCTAGGCTTGCTTTTCATGTTGAGCTTCTTCTCCTAGTATCTTACCTTTTTTTTTTTTTCGGGGTTCTAATAATTGGGCCTTCTTAGTTTGGGCTTGATTTTATTGTGTGGATTTAGAGTTGTTTAGGCCCTTTTTTTCTTCTGCTTTTTTTATTTTGTTTTAAGGATGTTGGGCTTTTTCTTTGGACCTCCCTTTTTGGGCTTAGGTTTCTGATTATTATTATTTTTTGGACTTGTTTAAACTGATTACATTATGTGGGCTTGAGGTTGTATAGGCCTTTTTTTTTTCTCTTTTTTGTTTGTGGGTCAACTTTTAGCTTACATGGGATTTGGAATATGGGCTAGAGGAAGAAGATGTGCTTCTGGTTTTACATTTCGTATTGGGCTTTTGTTTTAGGTACAAGAAAAGGATGCAAACTTTAGGTTAGGGCCTTTCTTGTTTTTTTCTTTTGTTTTTTTTTTTTTAAATTTTTTTCTTCTCTTCTTTTTTCTTTCTTTCTTCTTTTTTTTTTTTTTCAATTTGGTCTCATTCTTTCATGGCATTTTTTTTTATTAATGTTGTTTTATTTTTTCTTCTTCTTTTTTCTTATGTATATTTTATCATCTGATTTTTTTATCATTTTTATTTTCTTCTCTCTCTTCCTTTTTTTTTTTGTTTGGAAAAATTTTGAGTTTTGATTCTTTGATTTTTTTTAGGAAAATATAACTTTTGATTCTTTCTTGATTTTTCTTATTTTTTATTTTCTCATTTTTTAAAAAATATAATTTTCAATTCTTTCATGATTTTTCTATTTTGATTCTCTTATTTTTTTTACTCCTTTTTTATTTTTTTTGTTAGTCTAATTTTATTATTATTTTGAAGTATACCCGGACAAAATATAATGTTCACACTATTATCCTTTTATTAGTTTATGTGGCCTGATTGCTTCTGTTTCAATCTGGACGTATTTTTTCCCTCAAGTTAACATTCATAGCTTTCTAGAATGCTATGATTTTTTAGGTTTTGATTTTTCTAAAATAAGTTAGGAATTTTTTAAGTTCATATTAGTAACCTGTAATAACAAACCTAGGCAGCCAGACTTTTCAAGCTTTTCTGATGTCAATCATGGTCTAGCTGGGTGTTATGGCCTAGAATGATTTTTAACCTATAATTGACACTAGATCTTTCTAAAAAGCTATCATTTGTTTGATTTTGATTTTTTTAAAATTAATTATAATTTTCCAAAATTGGTGTCAAAAATCTGAATTCTGGACCTGCGAGCAAATTGCAATTTTTCTAGTTTTTGACTTCAAATTCATGGTTCATGGATTATTTTATGATATGTATGAATTGTGTGGGTGGAGTATAAGTAGAGAATACTATTGATGGGTCCACAAGGTCTATGGGGCACAATATGAATTCTTAAAACGCTATACAACACATAAAAATATTATTATTTTTCTTCATTTTCTTTGACACCATGTGAATTTGAGCTTAAATGTGAGAATATGGAGATAAAGGGAGTATGGTATTACAGAACTAACTTTTTAGTCTTTCTTAAAAGACTAAATGATAAAAATACAGATGAATGAAAATAGTCAATTTTAAAAAATCCAAGGAGTTCTCTTTTAATTTTCTTCTCTTAAAGATCACAAGGGGACTACACATGCAAATGAAAACACACGAAAGGTTCTCAACTAATGCTATCTATAGGCTTAGATGTTCAAAACAACACTTGTGTCTTTCTTGCTTCTATTTAGCAATCCTAGTAAAAATTTTCATGACCAAACATGATTTGTAATTCTAGCTAAAAGATTGAAGATAAAAATGAACAATAGAGGTTGCTTATTTAAATAGAGAATACAAAACATTGCACTAACAATATGATTCATTTTAGAAAAGATTATAAAATTCCAAAATAAATATTTAATATCATTCTCTCTAAAAAGTGTAATGTGTCTTCATTCTGGGCAACGAAGATATTGATTGTTGAACACCTCAGCACATATTCTTTTATGCTCTCATACACCTATAATTGAAACTTTATTTGTTGAAGTCATTTGAATCTCCATTGGAAAGCTTGTGCAACTCAACACATATTATGAGCTAAACAAGTGAAATATATTCAACATATCCCATCCTATTGTAGAAGAAACATGTTTGATAGGAAAAACAAAGCTATAGTGTACTCACTTGGTGTACATCAATAGGACAAGGATGTCCTTAAAAAGTAATAATGTAATATTTTCTAGTTAACTGGTTTTGCACACATAAAAATTGTCATTGTCAATTTTTATGTTGTTTACAATATTATAAAAAGGATTATAATTTTGAACATAACACATGTAAGACTCATAATCTAACAAATATTGAGATTGTAAAAACGCTAGAAAGTTCATAAAGCATATCATGAATACACTACTAAGGAAGATAGGTAAGTGAAGTAAAAATTGACAACAATCATCCAATGGCAATAACACAAAGTTAAAATAAATAAACATTTGACATAATTAAAACTTCAACAATAGTGAGCCAATTGCAAAGTTCATCTTCTCTGACATAAAAGACACAAGCTTTTGGTAACCATTTATGCAAGTCCAAATGAATATATATGTAACTCAAAACGGAAATATAGTGTCTCACCTTGTTTTAGTTTTCTGAGTAGCCTCTGGCTATCATTTCATGAAGAAGCTTCTTTGCCTTATCATTCTTAAATTTTTTCCAAAAAAGCACGATTAAGTGTTTCAAATGTTACAAAATTGAGGGAGACAACCATTCTCTTTCATTCTTGAAAGTAAGGAAAAAGCTTCATTAAATAAACTTTCTTTTTTTTTTTAATCAAAAGATATGGAAAAAATCTATAATATAGTATTTAGTTTACCACTTTTGCATAAACCATCAATAAGTACATTACATAAAGATATTAGGTTGAATTTCTTGGCAGATAATCTACATATATAAAGCAATTGCCTCATTGATAGATCAGCTTTTGCAAAATGCATGTAACAAGACATTGTAAGTGGTTATATTAGGGGTTTTACCACTATCATGCATCTTATAAACAAGATCCACCACATGAGAGATTCTCCTTACTTGATGATCCATTGATTAGTGATTTATAAGTTACAATTTTAGGAACCATTTCTTTTTAGTGCATACCTTTAAAGAGATCCATGGCTTCATGCACCATTTTAATCTTATAAAATCCATTTATCAATATACTATAATTGATAGCATTAGGTGCCAAACCACTTTTGACCATCCTGTCGAATACTTCTCTTGACTTATTAGCATTATTCCTTAAAAAAAAAATCCATTGATTAAAGCATTGTAAGAAATAACATTATGTTTCAAACAACATTCCATCATCATCACAAATGCAACTTGAGCTTCTATGATCCTTCCTCCTTTAGAAAATACATCAACTAGTATAATAAAGATATAAACATTAGGGTTGATCTCTTTCTAGGACATCTCATTGAATAATTAAATAACTTCTTACCATTGACCTATGCTGTAGAAACCATGAATGAACTTAAGCACTGTAAGTGATAATATTAGGAAATATTTTCCTAAAATCATTTTAAAACACAAATCATGTGCCTTAGTTATAAGTCATCTTTACCAAGGCCGTCAATGTTTGTGCTATACATAACTACATTAGGCTTAACTAGAACTTTTTGTCGTTTGGAACAATTTAATGGCTATCTTGTTTTTCTTCTATCATATAGCCTATTGATTATGGTACCATAAATAATTTCATCTAATAGAGGTCCTTTTGTCATTAGGTTGTCATGAAAGTCTAGTAATTTCCTAACCTTATTATTGTTGATACAAAGTCCATTGTTTGGTTGTCAAAGTGACCATATCTTGAGAATCTTCCCCAACATAGAGAAAGTAAAATCCATCTTATCCAAGCAATTGATTAAGATGTTTAGGGTAACATAAAAAGGCATGAAATCATTGAAGTTTGCTTATGGAAAAAGTGAATTAAAAGAACACATGGAAGTCTAAAGCTCATGACATTGCACTTTAAGAACTAAAATTTATAAACACCAACCTAATAGACTGAGTGGATCATTGAAATATGCCTCGCTCTAACATTGTTCAAAGCCAAAACAAGAGATTCAAACATTCTAGTGTTGCATTTTTTGAAGAAAGATCATGAAGTACTAAGGACGTTTATGGTACCCGAGATTTGATCAAAGGATGGAAGAGGCGGAAGCCTATTGCATGAGTGGCGACTAAATTTGTTAGTTTCTTATTGTTGTCTTCTATCTCTTAAGACAGTGGGGCAGAGAAGATATGGAAGTTTCTTCTTTATTTTATTTTAGGCTATATTTTTTCCTTTTAAGGAAAATCCTAAATTATCCCCTTTTTATTGTACTATTAAAATTTTTTTAATTAAAAAATAGCAAAATATTTTAGAAAAATAATATTGATTTATCTGATTAAAAATATAAAGATATATTTTACTATAAATTATATTTTTTAAACTATTATTTCAATCTCATTTATTTTATGTTGAAATTATAAATTTAATTTATTCTAAATTTAAAAAAGTGATAATCTTTATTAATTGAATACATATTTAATATTTATTATATTATGTAAAGAATATATTTGAGAATATTTTGGTCAATACAAAATAAATTATAGTATTTTTTTAGTAAGGATATCCATATATTGCCCTTTTTCAATTTCAAGGGAAAGGAATGCAATTTTTCAAAATAAAAAGAATGGCTATGTAAATTGTGCATTTATAAGGGAAAAGAGATGTAATTTATCCCTTATTTTATTATTTTTTATATTTTTAAAGTTATGAATAAAAATATAAAAAAAATGTTTAACTTCAATTGGAATTAGAAGAGTACTTCCAGTGCATAATAGACAGTAAGGCACAAGTAGTAGGAAAGTTTTTTAAAAAATCCTAGAAATTAAAAAGAAAAGTGACATGAAGCCTAAGGCAAAGGGAGCTATAACTATTCCAAAGCTAGCAATTTCCTATAGTTTTAATGGATATAGGTATTCCTTTAAATTTTTTTAAAAAAATTATAATTGACTCCTAATTTAAAAAATAAACTCCTTCTTATCTAAATTTAAAAATTATAACTATACAAAATTATTAAATTATCCTTCTTGTTATAAAACTAATAGAAATATAAGAAATATAACAAAAATAAAGGAGAAACTTGAGAAGAGAAAGGAAAAGTTAATTCTCATTCACTTGAAATAAAATCAATCTGAGTTACAATGGCATAAATAAAAGAATTAATCTACATAATTGCACAAAAGGCCAAGAACAGGGGATCAAAAATGGCTAATTCGTATAGTGTAGCAATGGCCAACTCAATTGTAGCAACAATGCCTATAGGGCTAGATTTGCTGCATCCATTCCATGTGACCGTGAGGTCATAAATAAAGTCGTGAATTGAACTTGGTGTTCTATTCAAGTTCTTATCAGCATAGGCGAGAGCCCAGGGGAAGGCCTTCAAGTAGTTAGTTTAACTCCCAAGGAATGGCTTTCTAATAACTAAGACTAATCTCCATATAGAACTAAACTAAAAAAACTATCTAAGACCTCAAGTGCTATAAGAGGACTAGTTTGCTTTTTCTAAAGAGCAAGTTGTCTTATAGTTTGACCAAACTTAACTTGGTGGTCTAACTACCTTCACGTTTTGTCTGACAGAATCAAAAATTGATTTGGCGATCAAGGACACCTAAAGTAAACTATTTAATGGGATGACTAAATATCTCATGGGCATGATGAATTCCTATAGGCCTCTCATCTCTGGTGAAGGCAGTTGAAATAAATAGATTCACCATTAGAATAAGAATGAAAGACTTATGAATGTCACTCTTTGAAGGTTATAGACATTCATATAACTATATTATTTATAACACTTCCACTTGAATGTTCATTATTAAATAATATGCCTTATTAAAACCTTACTAGAAAAAAAAGCCTAGGAGGACAAAAATCTAGTACAAGGAAAAAGAAAAAAAGCAAATAGTGCTGCCTTATAAAAACCTTACAAGAAAAACCTGATGGGACAAAACATTGGCAAGGAAAAAAAAGAGTATAGCACATTTTTTACTTCTTCGATTGATAATGTCACTTTATATTTTTGAATTAGTGCATTCTAATACCATACACTAACTTTTCAAATGCGATAATTAGTAATGCCTTCGTGAGCACCTCTTCTAGATTATCACATGAAATGAATTTGTTGAATATTTATATCACCATTCCTTAAAAGAAAGAAACTTGGTGAAATATATTTCATTCTATCTCCTTTGATGTACCATCCTTTTGACTAAGTTACATAGGCTGTATTATCTTCGTATTGTTGGGATCTATTGTACTAAAGATAAACTACACATCTTTTAAATATGTTGGATTATTAAACTTAGCCAAACACATTCTCGATTGGTCTTATATATTGCAATTGTTTCTGCATGAGTTGATGTGGTAGCAATTAAAGCTTGTTTTATGGAATGCCATGATATAGCTATACTTACAAATGTAAATAAATAAGCAGTGTGAGATTAAACTTTTTGTAGATTAGATAAGTATCTTGCATCTATATAGCTAATTAATTGTGATCCAAAGTCAATTGAATAAAATAACCTCATTTTAATGATCTCTTAAAGATATTGAAATGGATGCTTAACTCTATTCTAATGTTTTCTTGTTGGAAAAGAACTAAATCTTGCTAATAAACTTACAACAAATGCAATATCAAGTCAACAAAACACATTAATGCTCCTATAGCACTAAGATATGATACTTTAAAATTAAGAACTTCTTCATCATTCTCTCAAGGAAGTTAAGGGTCTCTATTCGCATCAAGGAAGAAAAAAATAGAATGCATCATTAAATGATATGCTTTATCCATACAAAATTGCTTTAGGATCTTTTCAATGTAAATGGATTGATGAAGAAAAATTCTACTTGTTAAATGCTCAATCTACAAGTTGAGATAAAACATTGTTTTTCCAAGATCTTTTATTTCAAATTCTTTCTTTAAACAATCAGCAACTTTTTGAAGCTCTTCAAGAGTTTCAATAATATTTAAATTATCAACATACATAGCAATTATAAAAAGATTTGATCCATATTTTTGTATAAAAGCACTTGGGTAAACTGGATCATTTTCTTAACCTTCTTTCAACAAATATTCACCAAGATGATTATACCATATATGTCTAAATTGTTTTAATTGATATAAGGATTTATGCAAATATATTGAATAATTTTCTTCGAGATCTTTACATGCTTTTGGGATTTTAAATGTAATACCATATTAAGACAACACTTAATATATATCACAATTAGCACAAAACATTCATTTTCATGAAATTAACCTTTTAATAGCAAAAAATAATCGTTCAAAAGCCAAATTAATTCATTTTTTGTCAAATGGACCATTTGGGTTTATCAACCTCATCTTCCATCCTTAACACATTTATTCAACTAGAAGCATCACAATTCGGAGCATGCATTTCAGGTTTAGGCCATCCATCACAAATTCCATAACACACTTGCATTTTCCTTGGTTCCATATTCTAACCCGAAATTTGAAAATTTATAACTAATTTTAGAAAATTATAAATCATGCAAATTAGGACTTTTTTGAAAGCTCAGGATGTCTTCTAACTATCATAAAATGTTTAGATAAAAATAATATCATTTGACTCACAAAATTATAATGGAATAGCAACTGGGTCTAGTACACATTCTGTAGCAAATTAGAAATTTTAAAAATTCATATCTCGCTCTACAAAGCTCCAAATTTGGTGCTCTCTTATGATGTTAACTATATGACTATAAAATTTCATGAGCATTATATTTCATTTAACCCTTAAACGACATTGAAAAACAAACTGACCATATGAACTGTAACAGTGATAGTTTTTGCATAATTTGGCTAACTTTGAAAAATCATAATAAGTTCTCTAGAGATAAAAAAATAGTGCTCTTTAGCTCTGTGAAAAACGCTAGATGAGATCTATATGTTTATCAAATTTTATACCAAAATGCACCCATTTAGCCTCCAGACGTATTGTCCCGTCCTTCCCAGTTCGAGGGTCACTGACCCAGCCTTCCCGGTTTAGTGGGTTTTGTCGCTTGCCCGCTTAACTCACGGGAAAACGCGCATCTGGAAGAGAGTTCTTTGCACCCCTTTATAAGCACTCGGCACAGGCCTCTTCCAGCCGATGTGAGACTTTACAAATTGGCCGCAGCGAAATGAGGTATTAGCCGCCGCCAATATCAAGAGGCGAGCAAGGTAAGTTCCAAGAGGCTTCTTTGCCGCAGCGCCATGTAGGTTGGCTGTGGCGAAGGTCCAACTCACCGCGGCTATCGCCATGGCGAAACTAGTGATGAAGTAAGGGGTAAAACAGAAAGGAATTGGCTGTAGCGAACACCCCAAAACACTTATATTAAGTAGAAAACCTTGGTTTTTCATATAGTAATCTCAAGGGATGATTTAGAGACATTGGGATGAGTTATAATTGATGGGAATATAATCAAACGCTTATAAATAAATGGTTATTTCCCTTATGAACATATGTGCTTATAATTGTATAATTGATGACTCTAATCACATTAAGGTTCAAATTTTCCTGTATTTTCATAATGCAATTGGTTGTAATGCCTTGTAACCCCAACCTATGATTATTAATCACGTATTAAATCTTAATTACAATGTTTAGAAATTAGGGTCATCACACTTAACCCTTTCAAATATACATAACAGACACATTTTCAAGTCAAAGAATGCATCCAACAAGATCAAACTACTAATAACTATACATAAAGCAATTTCTATATTCAAGAACTTATACAAATCATACATTGGCCCTCAAGGGCATTGGTTTAGCCTCACCCATTTTCCTTTAGCCTTTTAGACTTGCCTTATCTATTTTCAAAGAACTTTTGACTAAATATTCTTAAAATTTTTTATTTTGTCTCACCCAATCCTAGGGGCTTTTGGCTTATCCTCACCCTCACTATGGGACTTTTGGCTTCACCATACCTATTCAAGCCAAGAAACATCTATAAAACACATGTAAAAAACATCATGATACCATGGCATGTGAGCAATAGCTAGAAATATTTCTCATGATATAAACATACATACACACATCCAAAGATAAGAAAATATCTACAAATGTATGAGAGAAAGGTTAGAGAGCTATCTTGAAATAAGAAAGCTAGCTTTTCTCTTGGTTATTCTTCCCCTCTCTCGATCGCACACTTACAAATGGATGGAGTGTAATATATAACACTATAATTCCTAGCTCATTTCATGCCTTTAAATAACTTTTTTCTAAGAATCATGAAAATTCTCCAAGAAAAAGGCATTAAAATAGTGACTATTTTAGTATTGCATCGCGTATAAAAATTTCATTCGATATCACGTGAAACATGTGAGCTTATACATCACATTCTCATATTTAATTACATGATTAGAACTCATTTGCATCATCAAAAGTGGGCTGCATCTCATGGAAACCAAAGGAAAGCATAAATTACATGTATATAATTTGGGTCAAATTTTCCTCTTTTCTGTCATAAATTTTGGAAAATCATAACTAATTTTAGAAAAAATAAAATCATGCATTATTGTCCATTCTTGAAATCTACACATGTCTACTTCATGCTAAAAATATGTCCAAACCATAACATCTAACACAGAAGATGTTTGACATTTGAAATGGTCTAAAGATCAGGTTGTCCACTAGTACTTTCATAGAATTCTGTAGCAAACTCAAAAAAATGTCCAATTAAATCCAAAAAAATCCAATCCATGCATATGATACCAATCTAGAAAGTTGTGGATGTTATCTAGAGGGAAAAAATAAATCCAGACCAGTTCAAATATGCCCAGATCTCGAAATTCAATCAAACAGTAATTAAGGTCAATTGGAGCGCCTGATATTAGACAGATTCTTTGAAAATTCATATTTCCTTCTCTAGATATCTAAATGAGGTGCTTTTAGTTGACACAAGTCACTGGGAATTTCTAATTTCTTTTATAAAATTTTGTGGCAATTGGACATCATTTGTGCCCTGTGTGATAGATTTCATTTTTGGACCTAAGTGAACAGTAACATGACCAAAACCAAAAAAATTGCCAAATTTGAAAATTCATCAAATATTCTGTAGACCTCCAAAAATTTTGTTCTTTAGCTTCCTGAAAAGATCTCAATAAGCTCTAATTTCATGCCAAATATCATATCAAGAAGAGCTCATTTGGATAAAAAGTGATATAGGATTCCATTATGGTCAATTTTGGATCCATATACGGTACCAAAATGTCCAAATGACTTTCCTTGGGGTTTGGCACCTCTTAGATAAGTCTAAAAGCATAATTAGGACTTGCATGAGCTGCCCAAATGATCCCAACCCTCATGTATCTCATTTAAGCTATCTCACCCACACTTATATACAATTCCATAATACCATTCAAAAAGCTATAATGCCATAACATGCTCAAATTGCATTCTAGTGATCACATAATACATTCTCCCATTTATACATGACATATTATCATAATTACATGTGTTCATAACATCATAATATATATACATCCATTGGTTACATCTTTTGCCATTTGTATGGCCTTAAAGTAGCAAAATTCAAGTACTTTCATGTCATCTTCTCATCTTCAAGGTGGTTGGCTTCCATTACCTTGCCCACTTGGTCCACTTAGCATATTAGATCATTAAAGAGGAGGGGATGAGATTCAAAGAATCCCAATAACTCATCTCCCATTCAATCATATATAAAAGATGTAAACAAGTCTCATAAATGTATGTATGGTCATGTTGACATGTACAAACATTCAAGAGGAATTTTCATCATTTGAGAAAGTTATACATAGCATACAACGGCTTGCCAAGCAATTGGATTTGCCTCACCTATTTACTTATGGACTTTGGACTTGCCTCACCTATTCTTTAAAAGGTTCTTAGACTCAACCATGCTCTTTAGAGTCAACCTCACTTTTGGGAGACTCTTTATTTTGTCTCAACTAATCTTAAAGGTTTTTGGCTCATTCTCACTATGCCTAAGGGTTCTTGGCCTCACCACACTCAAGAAAACCCAAGTACACATCATAAACATCATATAAGAGCATATTGTAACATCATGGCACCATGGAATCAAAGTCATGGTAGAACACTTTTCATGGCTTAAAAATACATATACACACATTCAAAGACAAGTAAAGCAAACAATCATGCATGAGAGAAGGAGGAATGATCTACCTTGAAAGCAATTACACACTTTTTCTCTTGAACCAATGCCACCTCCTTCGGCCACACACACACAAAGGTGTGGGGATGATTTCTCTTGGCCTAAACACAATTTATGAGAACCAATTAGGTTTATGAAATTAATTCTAAGACCACATAACTTGCTTAGATACTAGCTTGATTTATAAACCTCAATATAGTTCCATAAATGCAGCTAATGAAGCAATGCCTCTAAAATAAATTCTAGGTCCATTCTTTCCTTTCAAATATGGTTCTTGACTCCTTTTAAACCTCTTAGAGTTATCACACAATCAAAACCAAGAGCCTAACTACATATTACTTCTTTATGTCATATTATGGAACATAAGCACCAACTCATTCTCTAAGCTTCTTAAATTTTTTCCAAAGCTTCCTCTTATATTTATTCATCATATATGACTCAAAAATGGGTTTAGAAAAATTTAAAACTCTCCCAAGCTATGATAACCCTTCTTGGCCGAGACAATGGAGCATAATGGGTTCCATGGAGTTCTCTTTGTTTTCTCAAGGGAAGGTGCATATGGGGGAACTTCTAGGGATCTTAGAAACTTATTTAAACTCTTATTTAAGCATAGGAATCATTGTACAAAATCATATTTTAAAAGGTACCCTTGAAACCCTAAAAATTACATCTTAAAATTTCATAGTTTTTTGTTAATTCCCTTTGCATATTCTTAATCTCCACTCCTTTTTCCTTAGAATCACCCTTGGTTCTGCCTAAAAATAAAACCCTCCTAGGGTTTCTTGAGTGGGGCAAAATGGTGGAGGGAGGGAAGGAAGAGATATCAACCATGGAAGAAGAAATTACTGTATTTTCTTGCTTTTTCTCACTTGAATCTTGCTTTCTCTAGGCTCCTCTCTTCAAATCCGAAATTTTCCCTTAATATCTCCCTTAAAACAGATTTGTAAACTTCATTTTAATCAAAGGAAACAAAGGAGAATGGAGGAGAGGAGGTTTGGATGGAAGAAAGCATGAAAAACTACTAAGAAATCATACCTTGAGCCTTTGATTTCTCCTTCTTCTTCTCTCCTTTTGGTGCGCCTAAACCCTAGCTTTCTTCTCTGAATTTGGGCAGAAAAATATGAGACTAAATGAAGGAGAGAATGGGGCACCTCCTATTTATAAGGGGAGGAGAATGGCTTTTTCAAAAATTCTCATTTTGCCCTTCGTTCTTGGCATTTTCGTTTCTCATTTGTTTTAACTCCTTTTAGAGAACTGTCTTTTCCATTATAAAATTTAGGTTCCCAATTTAGTAAAATGCCTTTGGAATCACTCAAATCAGAGTTAAAACCTTCCTAAATGAATCTAGTAAAGTTCGAGCTCACTGCCATTAAAAAATGTACATCGACAGGCCTTTAACTGTCTCGAGGCTTTCCATGGTTTTTAAGACCTTTGAGAACCCTGAAGAATTCAAAACTTTCATTTAAAAAGACCTTCTATGTGAATTCCAAAATTTACTCAAAATACGAAAATGCCATTACGTTTCGTAAGATTTCCATCAAAATTTGTTTCTCCGTTCTAGCTCCATTTTTCTTTTTGTCTGAGGCTAGGATTCTCATTTTTAGGAGTCTAAAATGTTACTCAAATTTTTTGGGACCTTAACTAATTCATTTCAGGGGACTTGCTTTGAAAACATGCCCATTTCCATCGTTTAATGAAAACTGGACGTTACATAACGAACGTAACTTCTGTAAAACGACAAAATGAGCCGTATAAAAGCAAGTCCCATGTAATGAGCTAGATAATGTCCCAAAAAATTTAGATAGTATCCTAGAATCCTAAAAATGATAATCCTAGGCTTAAACAGAAAGAAAAAAGAAGATAAGATGGTGAAATAAAATTATGACAAAAATTGACGAAATGTAGTGGCATTTTTGTAAATATGTGTAATTTTAGAAAAAATTATAGGAGGGTTTTTTAAATGAAAATTTTGAGTTGCCCAAGGTTCTCAGAGGCTCCAAAAATCATAGGAAGCCCCGGGACAGTTCAAGGCCTGCCGATGTACGTTTTTTAATGGCAGTGAGCTTGAACTTTGATGGATTTATTTGGGAAAGTTTTAACTTTGATTTGAGTGATTACAAAGGCATTTTATTAAATTTAGAATCTAAATTTTATGATGGAAAAGATAGTTCTCAAAAAGGAGCTAAAACAAAGCCAAAATGAAATTTCTATTATGAAAGGACAAAATTGAAATTTTTGAAAAAGTTAGCTTCTTGAATGTTCCATAAGCTTCAAGCCACTTCCTCCCCTCATTTAGGTCGACTATTCTTCTACCCAAAAATAGAAAAAGATGTAGAATCCTTAGGCACACCAAGAGGAGGAGAGAAGGAGAAAGAAAATCAAAGAAAAGGTAAGGAAATCTAAGGAATTTCATGCTTCTTCCTCTTCCAATCTTGCTCCTCTCCTTCCGTGCTTTCTTTCTATGGTTTATTTGAATGGATTGGTTCTATTTTGAGTCCAAAATAAGGGGGAGCAGTTCAAATTGCTTGAGAAGAGGCAAACCAAGAAGAAAGACTCCTGAAATCAAGCTAGAATCCAAGGTACTTCATGCTTTGAATTGCTTCTCTTCTTTGCTTCTTCTTGTTATGAGTTTTGGCCAACCTAGGGAAGAGTAGGAGGGGATGGATTTTAGGTAGAATCAAAGATGAATCCTAGGAAAAAGAGTGTGAGGATTAAGATTATGCAAAGAAATTAAAGAATAAACTAATGGAAATCAAGTTAGGAAAGTGTAGAGCTCTTTAGGGTTTTATGAAATATGATTTTGTGTATGAATTTCCTTAGCTGTTTAAGTGTTCCATTGAGCTCCTAAAACCTCTAGAAAGCCTCCCAAATGGCTCTCCCATCAAGGAAAAATCAAAAGCTCAGTAAATCCTTTTCTTAAAGAATGTCTCGGCCAAGCTAGGAAGAGAAGCCTAGGGAGTGTTTTAAATGGTTCTAGTCTTGGTTTGGGATTTCATATGATGTTAGAAGATGAGAGAAACCATTGGAAAGAATTTAGGAACCATAGATTGGAAGATGGGACAATGGTATCCATAATGGTGCCTTAAGAAGCAACATGTATCTAGGCTTGAGCAAGTGAGTGTGTAATGGCTTCAAGGACCTTGAATGAGATCAAGAGGCCTAGAAATGGAAAGAGAATGGAGCCTAAAACTTGTATTGTAAAGGTTGCTTCTGTAGGCCATTTATGGAACCATTTTGCCACTTATGGAATCAAGTGTGTGTTTAAGAATGAATTTGGTATTTTGGCTTGCTTCAAGTGTATAATTGTGTGCTAATTATGATGTCTAGACTAAGAGGATCTTAACCCACCTAAGTGCACTTGTGAGGCCAAAAAAGGGAAGGAATAAAGCAAAGCAAAGCTTGCATAAATTCAAGGTAGCTCTCCACCTCATTCTCCTTACATTCTTGTGTGTATGTATGTCATTGGGTGCTTGTGTATGCTTGTATGACTTGAGAACATGCCACTTGATATCTTGTACATTGGTACCAATATGTGTTCTTGAATGGCTTTGCTAGTGTAAATTGCTCACAAGGGTGAGGTGATGCTAAAAGACCCTTGATGTGGATGAAGAGATGCCAAAAGTCTCAAGGTGAGGGTGAAATAAGGCTAAAAGTCTCTTGGATGGATGAGGCCAAGTCAAAAGCCCCAGGGCAAGGGTGAGGCAAATCCAAAAGTCCTAGAATTAGGGTGAAGCAAAACCAAAAGTCCCTAGAGTATGTTCTTAAATTGAAAATAAATTAGTGGCATGAAAGTATGTGTTCTTGCATGTTTATGTTGAGACATGTTCTAAAAGTGTGCCTTTGATGTATGTATGCCTTGAATGTATGTGTGAATGGGTGTATGAGCTATTGAGATTCCATGAATCTCATTCCTCTTCCTTTTCCCATCTTAAAATGTCTAGGTAGCATACAAGAAGGGAGAAATGCAAGCTAAGGGTCTTGAAAAGCTATATTTGAACCATTATGTAGTTTATTTTGTAATTGAATGTCAAAGTGATATGTATATAATATTTTTGAGATGTAATACTATGAGCAAATGTAAATTGATGTATGAATGTTGTATGAACCTTTGATGGCATCACAGTAATGTAAATATGTAAATTGCCCCCTTGATGGCTTGTGTAAATTAGTGTATGAATGGATGTGGGATAGCTAAATTGAGATGCATGGTGTTTGGGACCACTTGGGTAGCTCATACAAGTCATAACTTGCCCAAGAGAAGCCAAACACAAGAGGAAGCCATTTGGACCAAGTTGGTGTCTTATGGGAGGCAAAATTGACCATTTTTTGTGAGCTATGTCACTTTTTATCCAAATGAGCTCTTCTTGTTTTGAAATTTGGCATGCATTTAGATCTAGATGAGAGATTTTTGGAAAGATAAAGTACAAAATATTTGGAGGTCTATGTAATTTTTGGCAAATTTTTGAAGTTGGTTGAAAAACCAAAATTTGCTGATGTTACTATTTATTTGGTCTGAAATGAAACTCTATCACTCATAAGGCAAACGAAGTCCAATTGCTATAAAATTTTACAAAGAGAAACTAAACCTTACCAATGACTTGTGCCAACAAAATTAGCTTATTTGGATATCTAGAGAGGGAGATATGAATTTTTGAAGTTACTATTCTATTCTAGGTGCACTTCCAGACCACAGTATTATTCCATCGGCTTTTAGGGTTTGAATGCTTGGATTGGTCTAAAACTATTTTTCCTCTCTATTTAACATCTATAGAATTCAAAATTGATATAGATTACATAGATTGGAGTTTTGTGGAATTAATTATGAATTTCCAAAGTTTGTCTCAATAATCTATATAAGTGTTTCTAGATAGCTGGACCTTTGTGTCTTTTCTGATGTCGAGCATAGTCCAAATGAGATTTTCATGGCTGGGAATTATTTTTAGTGTAAATTTAACTTCCAAATATTTCTAGAAAGCTATGTTTTGCTTGATTTCAAGTTTTCTAGATTTAGTTATGATTTTTCAAAGTTACTCTTGAAATCTGCCACATGTTGTCCGAGGAGAATGAGTGGAAATATGGAGTTCTTGAGCTTGAAACCATGGATTACTTGATGTTTTGAGTTATTTATGATTTTTATGAATGGTAAATGACTAGAGAATGTTGTTGGAAAGTCCACAGGGCCCACATAATGTGAATTGAAAAATAGTGAACCCGACTCAACGCGAGAAATGTGTATTATCTTATTACTTTTCCTTGATTACTCACTAAGAACATGTACAAATCCTCTTAAATAAAGTTATGTGATGGTAGGAAATATATGGTATGACATGGAGCTTGATTCCTTTGGCCTAGACATATCAAATGGGATCTAATTATATCATTGAAACAAGCTCTAGCATCACACACACTTTAGGTGAAGCTACTTAGTGCTAAGACACCATTATGGCTTCATGAAATACCTAATGAAGCAACTATGAGAATTCATGATCTTGGCTCAATTTTCTCCTTTAATCTATGAATGTTGACTCCCTTTAGACTCCTTGGAGCTATCACACATTCATTTTAAGGAGCCTAGCTATTACTTGTTTTTTTATGTCTTATTATGGAACCTACACCTTCATCTCATAATCTAGGCTTTCTAAATTTTTTCTGAGGCTTCCTTTGATGTTCTTCCATCATATCTCGTTCCATTCTAGGCTTAGAAATATTTAAAACACTCCTTAGGTGCATCAAGTGTGTTTGGCTAAGACTAGTATGGTGTTTAGAGACCCATGGAGCTTGCTTTGTTTTTCTTGAAGGGGATGGCACTTGGGAGGCTTTCTAGATATCCTAGAAACTCAATTAAGGTCTCATATAAGCTAGAACATCCTTGGAAGAAATCATATTTTGCCATATGTCTAAGAATCCCTAGGTTCCTATTCTTGAATTTTAATGATTTTCCTTTGGATTTAATTGCATAATCTTATTTACCATACTTTAAAACATAGGTTTCATGCTTGCTTTTGATCCAAATGTAATCCCTCCTAATTGCTCTCTATGTGGCCGAACAACACCCCAAAGAAACAAGGAAGAGAAGGCAAGAAAAGCAAGAAAGTTTATCTTGATTCCTTAGGTTCTTCAAGAGCTCTCTCACTTGGTATAGGCTTCTCCTTGAGATTCTACTCTTCTCCCTCTGAACTAAACCCAATACAGCCCCACATCATACACCAAGATCATAGAAAGGAAGAGAAGAAGGAGGAGAACAAAGTTATAGAAGGAAGAAGCTTGAAATTCCTTACTTTTCCTTACCTTCTTCCTTAGTTTTTCTTCTTCTTCTTCCCCTCCTCTTATATGTTATTCTTTAGTAGAATTCTCCTCTATGTAGATAGAACCAAAGTCAACTAAATGGGAGAGGAGAGAAGGGACGTGCTTTATGAAAGATGAAAAGTCATTTAAAGCACTTTTTAACTTTACATTTTAGTCCTTTTTCTTGGTTCCTTTCATTTAGGCTCAATTCAAATTTTTTTCAAAATTTATCTTTTCCATCATAATATTTAGGCTCTCAAACTTATAAATTAGCTTTAGTTTTACTCAAATCGAATTTAAAACCATTTTGAACTGTTCAATCAAAATTTTGGTCAACCAATAGCTGAAATCACTCACCGAAGGGGTTTCAACTATTCTAGGGGTTCCCATGGCTTTTAGGACCCTTGAAGACCCCAAAAAAACTCAAAATTTTTATTTAAATAGCCCTTCTGTGAGTTTTCCAAAATTACCAAAAATTACGAAAATGCCCCAACTTTCTTTCACAACTTCTCTAGCTGATCTAGCTCTAATTTCTGAGTAACTCAAACATCAAATCCTCATTTTCTATTATTTAAAATTTATCCAAATTTCATTTGGCCTTAAATCATTCATTTCAAAGGAGTTGCTTTTTAACTGGCTTATTTCATTATTTTTATGAAAAACAATATATTATATTTCTTTTCCCTTAAATAAAATTTAATCCTCAAAATTTAAATATATACCTCAAGGGAATAGCTCTAGATACTTCTTTTTCATCTCTTTCTTTAGTTCCCAAGTGGCCTTTTTAGGAGACAGTCCCTTTCAAACCACTTTCACTAGCAGTATTGTCTTGTTCCTTAATTGCTTTAGCTTAATATCCACAATCCGATCTGGTGATACTATATAGGAGAAAATATCCTATAATTGCACATTTTCATATTTTATAATATGTGAGGGGTCGGGTTAGTACTTTTTAAGCTGGGATACATGGAAAATGTCGTGTATTTGGCTCAGGTTTGGGGGAAAGGCAAGTTTGTAGGCCACAAGTCCAACTTTATCAAGAATTTGGAACTGACTTATGTACTTTGAACTGAGCTTTCTACTTTCAATAGACCTACCTATCCCTGTAACTAGAGATGCTCTAATAAAAACATGGTCTTCAACCTCAAAGTTTAATGGCCTTTTCCTTATATTTGCATAACTCTTCTATTTACTTTGGGCCGTTAGGAGTTTCCTTTTTATAGTTTTTATCTGTCTTGAGGTCTGGTCTACTAAATTTGGGCCTATGAGGCTCTTCTCTCCTAGCTCAATCCAACATACTAGGGACCTACACTTCCTTCCATACAATACCTCGTACGTTGCCATCTGAATACTAGTATAATAATTGTTATTATAGGCAAACTCCACTAGAGGCAAGTATGTATTCCAATTACCCTTTAGCTTTAAAACACAAGCCCTTAATATGTCTTCTAGGGTTTAAATGGTCTTTTCTATTTGACTATCTGTTCGAGGGTGATAGGTTATGCTAAATCTTAATCTGGTTCTTAAGGCATTCTGTAATGATCTCTAGAAATTCAAAGTGAATCTGGGATCTCTATTTGGTGCTATGCTCTTAAACACCTTATGTAGCCTCACTATCTCCCTAATGTACAGCTAAGCTAACTTATCTAAGGTGTATATGTGGCTTTCATAGTTAAGAAATATGTTGACTTTGTTAATCTATCCACTATCACCTATATAGCATCATGCCCCGATGATGTTCTGGGTAAACTCATGACAAAATCTATACCTATATTGTAACGAACGTAATTTTAGTAAAATGACGAAATGAGCCATATAAAAGTAAGTTCTCTGAAATGACCTAGATAATATCTCAAAAAATTTGGGTTGAGTCCTAGACTCCTAAAAATGATAATTCTAGGCTCAGATGGAAAGAAAAATAGAGTTAGGATAGAGAAATAATTTGCGACAGAAACTGACGAAACGTAATGGCATTTTCGTAAATAAGTGCAACTTTTAGAAAACCACATAAGAGGGCTTTTTAAATGAAATTTTTGAGTTGCCCAAGGTTCTCAGAGGCCCCAAAAACTATGGGAAGCCTTGGGACTGGTAAAGCTCCTCCGATGTATGTTTTCCAATATTAGTTGACCCGAACTTTGACCGGTTCATTCAGTAAGGTTTTAGCTCTAAATTGAGTGATTCCAAAGGTATTTTATTAAATTGGGAACCTAAATTTTATGATTGAAAAGACGGTTCTCAAAAAAGAGCTAAAAAGAAGGCAAAACAAAATTGCCATTACGGAAGGGCAAAATTGGAAATAAAAGCTTCTAGAATGTCCTAAACACTTCCACACTTTTCTCCCATCTTCCCTCTTTTATTGAGCACGACTTCTTCTGCCCAATTTACAGAAAAAATAGCAGCTCCTTAAGTGCGTCAAAAGGGGAAGAAAAAGAGGAAGGAAACTAAGGAGAAACTAGGTAATTTCATGGATTTTCTTGCTTCATCTTCCTCCAATCTTGTTCTCCTCTCTTCCTCCTTTCTTTCTATGGATTTTTTGAATGATTCATTCTGTTTTTGACCCAGACCTAAGGAGGAAAATTCGAATTTGCCAAGGAGAAGGGAATTAAGGAAGAAAAGCTTTGAAAACAAGCTTGAAACTAAGGTATTTTTCCATTCTTGATGCTTCATCTTGATTGCTCCTCTTTGTGGTAGTTTCGGCCAGCCAAGGGGGGGATAGAAGGAGATAAATTTTAGGCAAAACCAAGGGAGAAACCTAAGGAAAAGAGTGCAAGGATTAAGAATATGGCAAGAAATCCCAAAAAAAACTAATAGAAAACAAGTTAGAAAAGTGTAGTGCTTTCTTAAGGTTTTGTAAAATTTGATTTTGTGTGAGAGTTTCTTTTGGCTATTTGAATGTTTCCTTGAGCTCCTAAAACCTCTAGAAAGCCTTCCAAGTGGCTCTCCCATCAAGGAAAAATCACAAATTCCATGAACCTTCCTTATGGTGCATATTTTAGCCAAGCTAGGCTCATTAGGCTAGGGGATGTTTTAATTTGTTCTAGCCTTGGTTTGGGACTTTATATGATGTTAGAAGATGGGAGAAACCATTGGGAAAAATTTAGGAGCCATAGGTTGGGAGATGGGACAATGGTGTCCATAATGGTGCCTTATGAAGCAACTTGGTCTTTCAATGGTGCAATTGAATATGTGATGGCTCCAAGGACCTTAAATGAGTCCAAGAAGTTTAGAAATAACAAGAGAGTAGAGCCTAGAACTTGGATGATATGAGTTGCTTCAATGGACCATTTTATGGAACCAATATGCCCATTATGGAACTAAGTGTGTGTTTAAGAGTGAACCTAGTGTCTTGGCTTGTTTCAAGTGTATAATTGTGTGATGTTTGTGATGTCTAGGTCAAGAGAACCCTACTCCATCTAAGTGCTCTTGTGAGACCAAGAAGGGAAAGGAAGTGGCAAAGTAAGCTCACATAAATTAAAAGGTAGCTTTCTACCTCATTCTCTTGCATTCTTGAGTGCATATGTATATGCTGTATGCTTGTATATACTCTTGTGATTTGAGAACATGCCACTTGATGTCTTGAAATTACATTGGTACCAATGTATCTTCTTAAATGACTATGGTTATGGAAAGTGTAATGTCCCGTTTTCATTAAACGATGGAAATGGGCACGTTTTCAAAGTAAGTCTCCTGAGATGAGTGATTCAAGGCTAAATAAAATTTGGATAAAATGTTAAATAATAAAAAATGAGGATTTGAGCCTTGAGTTGCCCAGAAACCGGGGTCGGAGTGATTTGAAAAATTTGCCAAAAGGCCAGTGGCATTTTCGTAAATAAGTGCAATTTTGGAAAAGCACCTAGAAGGGCTTTTTAAATGGAAATTTTGAGTTGTCCAGGGTTCTCAGAGGCCCCAAAAACCATGGGAAGCCCCGGGACCGGTAAAGACCCTCCGGTGTAAGTTTTCCAATGTCAATTGACCCAAACTTTGACCGATTTGTTCGGAAGGGTTTTAGCTCCGATTTGAGTGATTCCAAAGCCATTTTTCTTAACTTGGGAACCTATTTGTTATGATGAAAAAGACGGTTCTCAAAAAGGAGCTAAAACAAAGGAGAAACAAAAAGGCAAAGTATGAAGGGCAAAATGGGAATTTTTAAAGAAAGTCACTTTACCCTAGCTATATATAGGTGGCACCTCACACTCTCCTTCATTCACTTCAGAATTTCCAGCCCTAAATCAGAAGCAAAACCCTTGGAGAGTCGTGCACAAAGAGAAGGGAAGAAGGAGGAAAGATTCAAGACTTTAGGTATGGAATTTTGCTTGTTTTTCATGCTTTCTCTCCTCCACTTTCTTCTCCTCTTTTCCCCTCTTCTTCTCCATGATTTCTCTGAAGTTTTAAGGGCTTTTTTGAAGGGAGAACAGAGGGGAAAGTTCGAATTCCAAGTAAGGAGGCCAAGGAAAGCAAGAACAAGCAAGAAAATCCAAGAAAAACAAGGTATTTTGCAATTCTCCCACTTGGTCTTCTTCCTCCCTTCCATGACCATTTCGACCTACACTTGGACAGATCTTAGGATTTAGATTTTCAACCAAACCAAAGGTGATTCTTAGGTATTTCATGGAGAGGAATAAGAATATGCAAAGAAAACTAAGAAAAATGCATTAGAAAGCAAGATGCAAAACCTAGGGTTTTAAGTGCACCTTCCAATTTCTGGATTTGTATGATGCTTCCTAGGTCTAAGTTAGAGTATAAATGAGTTCTTGAGACACCAAAAATGCTCCCCACAAGCTTCCTCCTTCAAGAAAAGCAAGAAAACTCTAAGAAGCCCAAAGGAAGCCTATGTCTCGGCCTAGGCTTGTTTGTGTAGGTGGGGGGAGTTTTAAATTTTTCTAAGGTCATTCTTGAGTCATATTTGATGAATGAAAATGAAAGGAGGCCTTGGAAAAAATTTAGAACTCATGGAAAGTGATTTAGTGTCTTAGGTTCCATAATATGACCTAAAGAAGCAACATGGTGCTAGGCCTTTTGTTTTGATGATGTGAGGACTCTAAGAGGCTTAAATGGAGTCAAGAATCATATTTGAAAAGAAAGAATGAGGCCTAGAAATCATTTGAGGGATGTTGCTTCATTAGGTGCCAATATGGGCCATAATAGAGCCTATAGAGCAATCTAGTGTTTCATTAAATTGTGTAGCCTTAGAGTGTGGTTCATGAACTTAATTGGCTCCCATAATTTGTGTCTAGGCCAAGAGACACTATTTCCACTAACTTGTGGGTGTGTGGCTAAAAGAGGAGGTTTAAAAGCTAAGGAAAAAGTGTGTACTTGCATACAAGGTAGCTCTCTTCACCTTCTCTCATGCATGGATGTGTGTTTAGCTTGTTTTATAATGTGTGTATGTGTATTGTCAAGCTTTGAAAAGTATGCTAGCATGCCTTTACATGTCATGATCCTTGATGTCATGTTATGTTTTAAATGATTCCATGATGTTTGTATGAGTTTGCTTGAGTGTGGAGAGGCCAAGAACTCTTCCCTTGGGTGAGGATGAGCCAAGAACCCTTGAGCTTGGTTGAGACAAAGTAAAGAGTCTCCCAAAAGCAAAGTGGGCTCCCAAGAGTATGGTTGAGTCCAAAGTGCTCAAAGAATGGGTGAGGCAAGTCCAAAATCCATGAGGAGAAGTGTGAGGCCAATCCAAACACTTAGTGAGCTCTTGAATGTCTTGTATGATTGATTCACATGCCAAGGTTGCTTTTAAAATGCCTATGATTTCTACTTTCTCCATGCATGCAATTGTGAAACTTGCTTGCACATATTATGTGTGATGGAATGGGAGATGAGCTATTGAGATTCTTGAATCTCACTCCCTCCTCTTAAATGTCCTAATATGCTAGGTGGACCAAGTGGACATGGCAATGGGAGCCAACCACCTTGAAGAAAGAAGATTGCCATCCTTATGCTTGATTTTTAGTCTTTTGAGTCATAAGGAGACTTCATGATGTATATTATTATTGTAAATAGTCTATGACCCCTTGAACAAATGTAAAAATGATATTATGTGATAGATAAATGAATGAGTATGGTGTATGACTAATAGCACATGTTTTGAGTATGAAATGCCATGATATGAGAATGTAAAGTTTGGTGATTATGTGTATAAGTATGGGTTGAATGGCCAAAATGAGATGCAAATGGTTTGGAACCATTTGGGCAGCTTCCCCAAGTCTTAAACATGCTTTTAAACTTGCCCAAAAGGTGCCAAGACCAAAGGAAATCCATTTGGCAATTTTGGTACCCAATATGGAGCCAAAATTGACCAAAATGGAACCCTATGCCACTTTTTGGCCAAATGAGTTAGTCTTGCCCTGAAATTTGGCATACAATTAGGTCTCATTAAGAGTTTTCTGGGAAACTAAAGATCATAATTTTCTGAGACCTAGAGAATATTTGATGAATTTTCAAAGTTGGAATTTTTCATGGTTTCTGGTATGTGCACTGTTCATACTGGCAGATTTGATTTTCGTGTCACTCGATGGCCAAATGGTGTCCAATGCTTATGAAATTTTATACACACAAACTAGAGGTTATAAGCTTTCTGTGGCCACCGAGATAACCTCATTTGAAGGTCTGAGAAGAGAGTTATGAATTTTTGAAGTTTGCTGTCAGTAACAGTGGCATCTCCAGAGCTCAATCACTGTTCCATCAGTTCCAGATATCTAAACGTATCTGTTTCATTCTGGAATTATTTTTAGTGTCAAGTTAACATTTGTAGCTTTCCAGAATGACTGAATTTGTGTGATTTCGATTTTTGTGGAATTAGTTATGAATTTCAGAAGTTTACATCAGTAACCTGAATCACAGCCCAGGCAGCCAGCGAGTTTGTATCTTTTTGGATGTCAAACGTCCTGTGTGATGAATTCTGTGACTTGGACGTATTTTTAGTGTGAATTAGACATCCTAAGATTTCCATAATGACCAAGATTGCATGATTTTGAGTTTTCTAGATTTAGTTATGATTTTCCAAAGTTTGCCCAGGAAAGAGGCCAATTCTGGCCGAAAATGGATCTCCAAATTTACATGCTCCATTTTGGTTTCCATGGGTTGGAGGCATGTTTTGGGGTCTAAATGAGTTGTAATGATGCAATTAAATATGATGATGCATAATATGAACTCATATGGTCCATGTGACACCGAAATGAATTTTGAGGCATAGCACAATGCGAAAATAATCCCACTTTTCTTGCTTTTCCCATGGAAATCCTACATAGTTCATGATATTATTCCATGTAAATGTATGAGATGGACTAGAATCTATGGTGTTACAGAAAGAGCTCATAAGGGTGAGGTGATGCCAAAAGTTCCTTGATGAAGGTGAGGAGATGCCAAAAGTCTCATGGCATGGGTGAGATAAGGCCAAAAGTCCCTTGAATGGGTGAGGCTAGGTCAAAAGTCCCTAGGCCAAGAGTGAAGCAAATCCAAAAGTCCTAAAAATGGGGTGAGGCTAAACCAAAAGTCCCTAGAGTATGAAAGTGGTCTTGACATGTTGAAGCAGCATGAAATAAGATTTATTGCACACTTTATGTTTGCATATTCATATATTTGATGTATGTATGCCTTGAATGTGGTGTGAATGGGTGCGTGAGCTATTGAGATTCTTAAAATCTCATTCCCCTGGCCCTCTCATGCTTAAAATGTCTAGGTGGTGCCCAAGGCCAAGAAAATGCAAGTCAAGAACACTAAATGGCTACACTTTGTTTAATTTGTAGTGTAAATTGTAATGGAGTGTCAAGAAGCATTGTACATGTTATTTTTGGTTGTGTAACACCTTGGGCATATGTAATATGATGTATAGACTATATGTATAATGTATGTAGTATTAAATCAATGAAGATAGGTAATTGGATCCTTGAATGGCATGTGTATTTAGTGCATAAATGGATGTTGAGAGACCAAAATAAGATGCATAGGGTTTGGGACCATTTGGGCAGTCTCTACAAGTCATATTTGTGCTTTGAAACTTGCCCAAGAGGTGCCAAACAATTAAGAAGGCCATTTGGACAAATTGGTTACCCATATGGGGCAAAAATTTACCATTTTAGAAGGCTATACCACTTTTTGTCCAAATGAGCTCTTCTTAGTCTGAAATTTGGCATACATCTAGAGTTTATTGAGATCCTTTTGGAATGCTAAAGTTGGTAATTTTTGGAGGTCAGTGGAATATTTGGCGAATTGTTAAAGTTGAGAATTTTTCTGGTTTTGGTCCTTGGTACTGTAGCACTGGTCCGAAATTAAATTCTGTCACTCATGGGGCAAATGATGTCCAATTACCACCAAATTTTATATAAAGAAATTAGACATTCCTAATGATTTGTGCCAACTAGAAGCACATCATTTGGAGGTTTAGAAAGGGAGATATGAATTTTTGAACATTCTGTCCAGTATCAGGACCCTTACCCGACCTGAGTTACTATTCTATTGAATTCTGAGATTTGGACTACCTGAGTTAGTCTAAAAATATTTTTTTGCTCTAGCTAACATCCACAGATTTCCAGATTGATATTGCATAGATTGGATTTTTATGGAATTAATTGGACCTTTTTAAAGTTTGCTGCAGAATCTGTGACAGCATCAGGAGGCAGTTTGACCTCTAGACTTTTCGGATATCAAATGCCCTCTGTGATGGATGTTATGGTCTGGGCATATTTTTAATGTGAGTAGACATCTGTATCTTTCTAGAATGGCTAAGAATGTATGATTTTGATTTTTCTAGAATTAGTTATGAGTTTTCAAATTTTGGCTAGAAAAGGGGCCAAATCTGGCCGAAAATAAACTTCCATATTCTAGGTTCCATTTTGGTTTCCATGAGTTGTGGGCATGATTTTATAGTGAAAATGAGTTGTATGCATGTGATTAAATATAGGAAAGTATAGTATGAACTCACATGGTCCACATGATGTAACAACCGGGAAAAGGGAAAACGAAAAGAAAGAAGGAAGTTAAAAATTTTTGAAATTCAGAAATTTTGCTAAGTCTTCTTGCAATAGCGAGACCATTTCTCGCTATAGTGAGAGTACCTGTTCGTAATAGCGAAAGTGATTCTAGCTATAGCGAGTGCGGGCAGCAGTCCATACAGAAACCAGGGAGTTGCTCGCCGTAACGTGCGCCATAGCGAAAGCGGTAGTCTGGAACTAATACGAGTTCGCCATAGCGAAGTTTAAATCTCGCCATAGCGAAGGGAATTGATACGTGCTGCCATAGCGAAAGCTAAACCTCACCATAGCGAAGGCAGCTGATACGAGTTTGCCGTAGCGAAGGTTAATTTTCGCCGTAGCGAGGGTCAGTCCGGAAAAGAGTACAAAGCGAGAATTTGACTCCTTTAAACGCCCTAACTCATTCTTTCTCTCATATTCCTAAACTTCGACCCAATGAGAGAAAGAGGCGTGGAGAGTGAGAGAGACCAAGAGAAGGAGGAAGAACAAAGGAAAGGTAAGCAAGTTTCTCTCATTTCTTCTTAGAATCTTGATCTCCTCTCTTTGCCCTCTCTTTCTATGGTTTTGTTTGTGAGATTAGTTGGATTTTGGGCATGGGTCAGAAGAGGAAAAGTGGAAAACACCCTTGAACCTCTTTGTTTTCTTTGAAAATGTTGTTTCCACTACCATGAGAACTTGAGAGAGAGGAAGAATTGGTGGCATTCTAGAGAGAGAGAGAGAACCCCTAAGTTCTTGTATGTTAGGAGGGTTGCTCTGAAGATTACATTCTAAGAGAGTAATTCCATGTTCTTGATTGTGCCTAGGCTCAAGTGAAGCACCTCCATCAAGGTGTGAGTGTGAAACCAAGAAGGGAGAAGAGGAATTGAAAGGAAAAGCTAGTGTTGGCTCATAAGGTAGCTCTCTTTCCACTCTTTCTTGTTGCATTCTTGGATGTAATAGTCATTGTATATTTATGTATATGCTTGTTGTGTGAGATATGCCATATGTTATTGCCATGATGCATTGTTACCAATGTGCTTGTGTGATGGATTGTGAGAATTGCTCGGGTGAGGTAGTGTCGAAAGTCCTTTGAGATAGGTGAGGTAAAGCCGAAAGTCCCTTGAGATGGGTGAGACAAGGCCAAAAGTCTCATAACCGAGTGAAGCCAAGTCAAAAGTCCCTAAACTCGGGTGAGGCCATCCAAAAGTCCCTAAACTCGGGTGAGGCTAGACCAAAAGTCCCTGGAGCCCATTTTTGGCATTGTTGTGATTTCCATGGCATGTACAACATGTATTATATGATTGAGAATGGTTGGATGCTATATTGCATGCTTTGACTTATTATATGCCTTGATTGCTTCCTTGAATGAGTGCATGAGCTACTGAGATTCCATGAATCTCACCCCTTCCCCTCCCATCTTAACATGCTAGGTGGAGCTCAAGGAGAACCGAGTGTACACCAAGGAGCCTAGAAGCATGCTTAGCTAGACTTTAGCTTTGTTTTGGTCTTTTGATGTAAAGTGGTACCAAAATGAATATGCACCCACTCTTTTTGAGATATAAATGTTGTAACAAGTGTAAATGTATGGATATATGATGTACAAACTATGTTGAGAGCCAAATTAATGGAAATGTGGGTTTTGCCCCTTTTGTTGAATGTATGTGATAGTGTATTTTGGCTCGTAGCATAGCGAGTTTGGAATGTATGATGAATTGGACCACTTGGACATACTATATAGACTATTTTTATGCTTTCAAACTTGTCCATGATGAGTGAGAACGTGTGAGAGGCCATTTGGACCCATTTTGGCCTTTTTGGGTGCCAAAACCGCCAAATTTGTGAGCTACGTCAAAGTATGACCAGATGATCTCCTCTTGTTATGAAATTTGGTATGCCTCTAGAGTTTTTAGAAAGCTTCTTGGGAAGCTAAAGTGGGGAATATTTGGAGGTCTAGAGAATATTTGGCGAATTATTGAAATTGGGAAATTTTAATGGTTTGGTCATGTACTATTTCATTAGTCCGAAAATGAATCTGTGGCATTCATGGACCAAATGGAGTCCAAATGTTGTGAAATTTTATACACATGAACTAGAAAACCACAGTGACCTATACCAACTGGAATCGCCTAAATTGGAGGTCTGTAGAGAGAGAACAAACCTTCTAAAGTTCTGTATCAGCATCAGGGAGCCACCTGACCTCCGTTACTGTTCCATCGGTTTTCGGGGTGTAAGGGCTATTGAACTGATCTGGACTTATTTTTCTCCTCTAGTAGACATCTTTATCTTTTCAAATTGGTATAGTTTTCCCAGATTGAATTTTTTTGGATTTAGTTATGAATTTTCGAAGTTCATGACAGTAAGCTGCGCCAGAAACAGAGACAGCCGGACCTTTGTCTGATTTTCAATGTCAAACATGGTCCAAACACTGAGATTATGGTTGGAAATTATTTTTAGTGTAAATATAACACGTAGAGATTTCCAAAAAGCTATGGTTTGCTAGATTTCCATTTTTCTCCAATTAGTTATGATTTTCTAAAGTTAGAGCCAAAATATGACTTTCAGGCCCAAGTGAGAAATTGCATTTTTCTGGTTATTGGCTCCATACCCGTGGCTTATGGCTTGTTTTATGCTATGTATGAGTTGTATAAATGGAGTGTAAGTAGAAAATGTGAATGATGGGTTCACAGGACCCACGGGACAGAAGATGAGTGTATGAAACCCCGTTTCATAGTATGAAAATACCACGGATTGGTATTGGTTCTTTGGAAATCATATGGAATCGAGCCCAGAGGGAGGCTAGATAGCATTAGTATATTAAGGTGTTACACATGACACCGAACAAAATTTTTATACGCGATGCAACGCAAAAATAATCAATATTTTAATGCCATTTTCTTGCCTCTCATATGTATTGATTGATATGAGGTATAAAGATAGTATGGAATGAGCTAAAAAAAAGTATGGTATTACATATACTATCCCACTTCTACTCAATGATATCTAGGGGCTGAAGTAACTAACTAGCCTTTGGTGTTCTATCTTAACTTTTTGACATATTAAACACCGAGAGATGTACTCAATATGTCTATCTTCATCCTAGGCCACCAAAACATTTTCTTCAAATCATGGTGCATACGGCCTGGGTGAATTGTATATCTACTTTTGTGTGCATCTTCTAATATTCTTTCTCTTATCTCTGAATTCCTAGGCATATATAGCCTATTCCTATATCTCATAATCCCATCCTCTAATAGATTAAAGTCTGGAGCGTTACTTTAGGACATTTAGGCTCTAATTTTTCTCACATGTTCATCCTCTTGTTGGGCTTCTTTTATCTAGCTTTTCAGGTCACTCTCCATTCAGGTTTCACTCATTAATAATTTCCCTAAATGCACCTAACATGAGAGATTCATATCCCTGAATCTCTTAATAAGTTCTTGCTCTCTGATCATCATATAGGCCATATGAATGGATTTCCTACACAAGGTATCTACAACCACATTAGCCTTACCTAGATAGTATTTCAGGGTAAAGTCATAGTCCTTTAGGAACTCTAACCATCTCCTCTGCCTCATATTAAGCTCTTTCTACTTGAAAAGATACTTAAGGCTTTTGTGGTCACTATAAATTTCTATGGCAGCTCCATATAGGTAGTGTCTCTATATCTTAAGTGCAAATACCACTATTGCTAGCTTTAAATCATATGTGGGATAGTTTTCCTTATGTGGTTTCAACTATTAGAAGCAGAAGCTATAATTCTGTCTCTCTACATAAGCATACATCCTAACCCCTTCTTTAAAGTATCACTATATACTGTGAAAGTCTCTCTAGGGTCAGAAAGTACCAAAACTAGGGTTGTGGTTAACTTATGCTTCAACTCCTGGAAACTCTACTCATACTTCTCATCCCATACAAATGACACATTCTTTCTAGTGAGCCTAGTCAGTGGCATCGCTATCTAAGAAAAACCCTAAATGAACCTCCTTTAGTAATTTGCTAAACCTAAAAAGCTCTTGATTTTTGTCATTGTTCTAGGTCTTTTCCACTGTAATACTACCTTTACCTTATAGAGATCAACTGTGACCCCTACCTAGGAGATCACATAGCCTAGGAATTGAACCTCAGTGAGCCAAAACTCACATTTACTAAACTTAGCATACAACTATTTTTCTCTCAGGGTCTCTAAGGCTAATCTCAGATGCTGCTCATGCTCTTCACTACTCTTTAAATAGATGGAAATGTTATCTATGAAGACAATTACAAATCTAACTAGGTATGGCTTAAACACCCTATTCATATAGTCCATGAATACTACAGGTGCATTCATCAACCGAAGGGCATAACTAGAAACTCATAGTACCTGTATCTTGTTCTACAAGCTGTCTCAGGAATATCCTTAGCCTTGATCCTAAGCTGATGATATCCTCACCTAAGGTCAATCTTGGAGAACACTGACGCTCCTACTAGCTTATCTAGGAGATCATCTATCCTAGGCAGAGGGTACTTTTTCTTAATGGTAAGCTTGTTGAGTTTCTTGTAATTTATACATAGTCTAATGCTCTCATTTTTCCTCTTTACGAGTAGGTCTAGAGCTCCCCAATGTGAGATACTAGGTCTAACAAAATCCTTCTCTAAAAGCTTTTCTATTTATTTCTTTAACTCTACTAGCTCAGTGGGAGTCATCTTATAAAGGGCCTTAAACAGTAGACCTGCCCCAGCTACAATGTTTATAGCAAACTCAACTTCTCTATTTGGGGGTAGTCTACTAATTTGCTTAGTAAAGACCTTTAGGAACTCTCTTACTATAGGGATCTCATCTATGCCCTCTTCTACTTCAGCCTGAACTGAAAAGAAAACTAAAAACCCTTGACAACCATGCTCTAAAGACCTTTCAGCTTGGGAGTTGGTCATAAAAGCTACCTTAACCCTAATACTAGGCATAATTTCACATTCAGGTAAAGAAATATACTTGTGATAGCAATCAAGTATGGCATGATTTCCAGACATCCAGTTCATTCCAATAATCCGATCAATATCAATAAGGGGCATGCATATCAAGTCAAGTGTGGTAAAATAGTGATTAAATTAGACTTCACAATTTAAACAAACATGGAAGGTAATAGCTCAATTTCTTGTGAGGGTGGATACATGTAAATCATAGGGTAAAGCATGCATACTCATATCCAACCTCCTAGCACAGTCATAAGATATAAAAAATTAACTAGCACCTAAATCAAACAAGGCATGTATAAATAATCATTAATCTTAATAGTACATTAAAGCAGACTTGGGGATCTGCTAACTTCTTGCTATGTCAGGGCGAAGACTCTACTTGGGTCTGTTGTCTGGGTGCAAGAACTACCTTCCTTTGCTATATAGGCTATATGCAATCTCTAGCTATGTGCCCTAGCCTACCACATCTATAACAATCATTCTGCCCCATGTAGTATGGTCTGCCACCATGATTTTTACCACACTGACTAAAAATTGCTAAAATGGAACAGCCTCTATTGGACTGGCTTGATCTCTTCCTGCCCTTGCCTCTTCTATTCCACTGACCTCTGCCACCTCTTTTTTTGCTACCAGTGGCCTGTGTCTCTTCCCAAGGTCTCTTACTCTCAGGGAGGGGAGGTCTAGTACTTGAGACTATCTCCATGATGCTCAAGTTCACTTCTGTGACTCTACAAATCTTGACTAAGGCATTGAAGTCCCTAATCCTTTGAGGCCCCACCTTATCTCTGATTTTTTGTAATAGTTTCTTCTCTAACTTGTTTGCTCTCCATCTCTCATCATTATACTTCTAAAGATAAGAAGAATATTATAAGAGCTCTATAAACTTCACCACATACTGATCCACTAACATCCCTTTTATCTGTCTTAGGGGTACAAACTCTGACTCCTTCTGATCTTAGATGGAACTGGGAAGTACCTATCATAAAAGGCCTGTAGGAATGTCTCCTAAGTGATTGAGAGGTTCCTTGACTTCAATATCGATTTAGTGCTTCTCCACTAGTAGTCGGCTTCTTTTTCTAATTTGAAAATGGCCATCACAGCTTATTGCTCAGATGTGCACTCCATCACCCTAAAGATCTCCTCTAACTACATAATCCAGGACTCTACTTTCTTTGTATTCAATTCCCATCAAAGGTGGGAGGCCTGAATTTCCTAAACTGTGAGATGACTTGCCTCGTGGAAGGCTGCTCTAGGGTAGGAAGTGTCTGAGTTGATGGAGTTTGTGAGGTATATAGGTGCTAGCCTGAGGTGGCCGCCTTTTAATTCTCTAGACGGTCTGAGTACTATGGCAGAGGGGGAGTAGGCCTCTCACTATCTCTCTGTGTAAGCCTCTCTTGTAATTGCATTATCATGGCTTACTGTTAATCCAAGAAAGTCATATTATCCTGTAAGGCTCTTACCATAGGATCACTAGGCTCTAGTCTAGCTTCTTTAGGCTCTAGTCTAACCACTCTAGGAGGCCTACCTCTCCTTCTTTGGGTGGTCACCATCTTCTCTGAAACATTTCAAACTCAATTTAGTAAAAAATGGGAACACACTCCACCACTTCACACTCAAGTCATCCATATGTAATGCATAAACATATAACAAGTCACATTCTTAAGCCATAACCCACCCTAGAATGCATGAACTGTAGCTTTGATACTAAAAGTGTAGCACCATAACTTTCTAGGCTTTGCTTCTCTTTTATCATGCTTCCATTCACTTCACAAGAAAATGAATATATTTTAATGAATTAATTTGAGTTATGTAAGGCCCAAAAACTTCTCCTCATACTTTATGGACCACATGAACTCCTTGACATCATTGTCTACTCATAATACATCCATGCAAGTCGTAAACATTAAAAAATATCTCATACATCTTAGGTTAGAAACCATACACTAGAAAAATGAAGAGTTGTTCTCAGGTTCCTAACATAACTTTCTGGTATAAAGTTTGAAAATTCATAAATAATTTTAGAAAGATTAAAATCCAGCATGTGATAGCTATCTAGAAATCTGTAGATGTTAACTAGGGGCTAAAAATAATTCCAAACCAAAGTAGAAGCATTGAGCTCATAAAAATTGATAAAATAGTACCAGAGATCAGGCTGCATTACTAGTACTATCATGCACTTTCAAAAATTTGGTTCTCCCTTTACAAAGCTCTAAATGGGTTGATCTTAGTGGCTATGGAAAGCTTATGATATCTAGTCTTTGTCTATAAAATTTTATGAGTATTAGACTTTATTTGACTTACTTGTGCCACAGAAAGATAAACTAACCATACAATAGTGTTGCTACCATATCAGTAGAATTTTTTCAACTTTAAAAAATTATAATAAATTCTCTAGAGCTCCAAATTGGGTTCTCTTTAGCTCTATGAAAAGATATAGATGAGACCTATATGTATGCCAAATTGCATGGAAAAATTCATCCATTTAGTTAGTTTGGAGTTTAGCTCACCATTTGGTCACTTTTTTAGGTTCATTATGGTTCAATAAGGTGTCAAATTGCTTTCTTAACCATCCATAGCCACTTGGGCATGTCTAAAACCCCAAAGGAGACATGCCAATTGGTTCAAAACATCATGGAGCTCATCCTCACTATGCTACTCACAATCATACACATGGAAGTTATAACACATAAAAGGGTCTTTGATGGCATAAACATACATCCTCATTCATATGACTCCAAAATCATTACATACATCATATTTACATACATTTAAGTGTGCTCAAGTGTCTACAACATATATATATCCCACAGTTACATCATTTGACATCAATATGTCTACAAAATGGCCAAATAACAAAATCTTTGTCAAAGTCTTAGTCTTCAAGGTTATTGGCCTCCAATTCTTAACCCACTTGGCTCACCTAGACATGGTTAGGCATTAGAGAGGGAAGAGTGAAATTCCAAGAATCTCAATAGCTCTTATCCCTTTCAAACATATATAATGGACACATTTTCAAGTCAATGAATGCATCCAGGAAGATCAAGCTACTAGTAACTATACATAAAAAAATTTCCATGTTTAAGAACTCATACAAATCATACATTGGCCCTCAAGGGCATTGGTTTAGCCTCACCCATTTTTCTTAGGACTTTTAGACTTGTCTCACCCATTTTTAAGGAACTTTTGACTAAGCCTCACTCTTCTTGAGACTTTTGGCTTTATCTCACTTAATCCTAGGGACTTTTAGCTCATCCTCACCCTTACTATAGGACTTTTGGTTTTACCATACCCATTCAAGCTAAAACATATTCATAAAATACCTGTCAAGAACAACATGGTATCATGGCATGTGAGCAATAGTTAGAAACATTTCTCATGACATAAACATACATACACAAACCAAAGAAAAGAAAACATCCATATATGTATGAGAGAAAGGTTAGAGAGCTACCTTGAAACAAGAAAGCTAGCTTTTCTCTTGGTTATTCTTCCCCTCTCTTGGTCTCACACTTACAAGTGGATGGAGCTTAATTCCTTTGGCCTAAACACATCAAATGGGATCCAATTACATCATTGAAACAAGCTCTAGTATCACACACACTCTAGGTGAAGTTACTTAGTTCTAAGACACCATTATGGCTTCATAAAAGACCTAATGAAGCAATTATGAAGATTCATGATTTTGGCTCCATTTTCTCCATTAATCTATGACTCTTGACTCCCTTTAGACTCCTTGGAGATATCACACATTTATTTTAAGGAGCTTAGCTATGAGTTACTTCTTTATGTCTTATTATGGAACCTACACTTTCATCTCATAATCTAGGCGTTCTAAATTTTTCCCAAGGATTCCTTTGATTTTTTCCATCATATCTAGTCCTATTTTAGGCTTAGAAATATTTAAAACACTCCTTAGGTACATCAAGTGTAGCATGGTGTTTAGGGACCCATGGAGCTTGCTTGGTTTTTCTTGAAAGGGATGGCACTTGGGAGGCTTTCTAGATGTCTTAAGAACTTAATTAAGGTCTCATATGAGCTAGAACATCCTTGCAAGAAATCAAATTTTGCCATATGTCTAAGAATCCCTAGGTTCCCATTCTTGAATTTTAATGGTTTTCCTTTGGATTTAATTACATAATCTTGTTTCTCACACTCTAAAACCTAGGTTTCATGCTTGCTTTTGGGTAGAATTTAATCCCTCCTAATTGCTCTCTATTTGGTTGAATAACACACCAAAGAAATAAGAAAGAGAAAGCAACATAAGCAAGAAAGTTTACCTTGATTCTTTAGCTTTTTCAAGAGCTCTCTCACTTGGTATAGGCTTTTCCTTGAGATTCTACTCTTCTTCCTCTAAACTAGACCCAATACAGCCCCACATCATACACCAAAATCATAGAAAGGAAGAGGAGAAGGAGGAGAACAAAGTTGAAGAAGGAAGAAGCTTGAAATTCCTTACTTTTCCTTACCTTCTTCCTTAGTTTTTCTTCTTCTTCTTCCCCTCCTCTTGTATGTTATTCTTTGGTAGAATTCTCCTCAATTTAGATAGAACCAAAGTCAGTTAAATGGGAGAGGAGAGAAGGGATGTGCTTTATGAAAGATGAAGAGTCATTTAAAGCACTTTTTAACTTTGCAATTTTGTCCCTTTTCTTGGTTCATTTTATTTAGGTTCAATTCAACTCCTTTTTGAAATCTGTCTTTTTCATCATAATATTTAGACTTTCAAACTTATAAATTGGCTTTGGTTTCACTCAAATCAGATTTAAAACAATTTTGAACTATTTGATCAAAGTTTCGGTCAAGCGATAATTGAAATTACTTACTAGAGGGGTTTCAACTGTTCTGGGCGTTGCCATGGTATTTAAGTTCTCTGATAACCCTAAAAAGCTCAAATTTTTCATTAAAAAAGCCCTTTTGTGAGTTTTCCAAAATTGTCAAGAATTACAAAAATATCCCAACTTTCTTTCACAATTTTTCTAGCTCACCTAGCTTGGATTTCTAGGTAACTCAAACTTCAAATCCTCATTTTCTATTATTTAAAATTTTATCCTAATTTTATTTGACCTTAAATCATTTATTTCTATGGACTTACTTTTTATAACTGGCTTATTTTATTATTTTTACAAAAAATCGGATGTTACACACACACTTGCCTAAGGAGCCCATGGAGTTTTCTTCCATTTCTAGGGAATTTGCCATTCATGAAGCTTCCTAGACCTCTTATGAATTCAAATATACTCTTAGATAATCTAGATTACCCTTAGAAAGCTTTATAAATCCTTAGGTGCAACCAAATCCCTAATTGCCATAACTTGTCATCTATTGATTCTTTTTGAATTCTAATTGTTCTATTTGATTCCTCATGCTTCAAAACCCAATTTCTATCAAGTTTGGATCAAAATAAATTCCTTAACATACACCCCTTATTCTGGCCAAAACATGAAGGCAAGAGGAAGCCAAGAAGAAGCACTTAGGTTATGGTTTTCTTACCTTATTTGCAAGCTTTTCAAGAGAGCTTTTCTATGCTTCCATACTTCCCTTCAGACTTTCCCTCTCCTCTACTGAACTAGTCATAAAACATGTCCAAATAAATCATCAAACCTATGAGAAGAGAAAGGAGAAAGAGGAAAAAAAGTTTACTAAAGGAGAAGGCATGAAAAGTGTTGAATTCTTACTCTTTCAAGGCTTCTTTCTCTTCCCTTTGTTCCCTCACTTGGTGTGCCTCTTGGGATAGCTCTTGAATCTATTTTAGACTAGAGGAATGTCAGTTAAGAGAGTGGGCAGAAGTGGGATGTGATTTAAGAGGGTAGGGGTTCATTTACAATATTTTTTAAAATTTTAATTTAGTCCTTTATCTTAGTTCTTTTCATTTGGGCTCATTTCAACTCCTTTTTGAGAACCATCTTTTCTATCATAAAATTTAGGTTTTCTAATTCATAAAATGCCTTTGATTTCACTCAAATTAGATTTAAAACCTTACCAAAAGATTTGGTCAACTGACACTCTAAAATGTAAACCAAAGGGGTTTTAAACATTCTAGGGGTTTCTATAGTTTTTAAGGCTTTTGAAAATCCTGAAAAATTTAATTTTTTCATTTAAAGATCCCTCTTTTGAGTTTTCTAAAAGTTTTTTGAAATTACAAAAATACCATTGGCCTTTGTAACTTTCCATTTGGCTGTTTTGTGTGACGACCCTAGATTCTAATATCAGTGATTATAGCTAAATACATAATTAATAAATAATGATCAAGGTTTGGAGTCATTGCAATTAATTACATTAGGAAAATATAGGGGAAATTTAAACCTTGATACTACTAGGATCATCAACTAACAACCATAACGGGAACATGCATAAAAGGGGTTTGTACCATCATTAAAGGTTTAGGATTCATCCATTAATCGATTTCAACCCACCAAAAACATCCCACCAATGTACTCATACTATTCCCTAACATTACCCTTACTGAAATTAAGGTTCTTAGGTCAAATATAGGGGTTTGGGGGCCTGTGCCGTGACTTGGAACTTTTCCGCCGCGGCTAAGTTAGGTTCTGGAGCTTGAAAACTGAGTTTTTAGACTTGCGCCGCGGCCAAGTTGCTCTCTGGAATTTTCCTGACTTTATCACCGTGGCGAGTTGGATCTGCGCCGCGGCCAACCTATGTGGCGCCGCGGCGAGTTTTGCTACTGTAACCTCCCTAATTAATTTTCTCGACTCGCGCTGCGGCGAGACTTCTTGCGCCGCGGCGAGGTTACGTTCTGTCACCCCCTGGGCGATTATTTTCACTCCGCGTCGCGGCGTCCCTCGCCACTGTCACTCCCTAGGCCGCGGCGAAGCCTTCTTGGCCGTGGCGTGACTCCCTTCTATAGCTGTTTTCACTATATTTCGCCCCCTACACTCCATTTCTCTTCTTAGGGACACCCTAAGGTCACTTGCCCTCATTTTATATGGCTCTAATGGCATTTATCTACCTTATTTATTTAGCTATGCTTCCATTACCAGTTCAAAACTTATATGCCCATTTCTTTCCTCTAATTACCTCCTATCAACAAGTTTATGGTATAATAACAACACTAATAATGCACCGTTAATATTTAACATTAGATACACTTTCCATTATTAGCCAATTACAATCATTATGTTCAATTCTATGATAATCGAATTACATATACAATCCCTATACTTGGCAACTCATGATGCAATGCAGCAATGATACAAAACTAACAATTCAATTACAATACATTTTGTCAAGCTCCCAGACCTATGTGCTACCAAACCATTTAACAGGCTCTCGTTAATTTTTTCCTTGCCACTAAGAGGTCCGATCCCTGAAAATGTTAGCCCACAACGGGGTGAGATATACAATCTCAGTAACAAAAGGAAATTTCCATATATATGTACAAGTCAATCAATCTAAGACAATCTCATGTCATCAATATTAGAATCATCAATTCAATTGGCAAATGAACTAGTTGAGCTACTATTGACTACTGTCCCATACCAGCAATCACACATAACATGTTAATGGCCAATAACACCGGGAGAGGCCCGTCCACGGCACCTACTCCCTATTGAGCACAACCAGGGCTCAGTGCATCTGGGGTTGATCATACCCGGTGCTCGATCGTAGCACATGCACGGGTGGCAGCTGCACCACAGCTCCACCATGGACTCACAAGGTCCAATCACAATAACAATCAAGTAGTCAACTAGTCATTTAACATTTCAAAATCAAGCATGTGTAACAAATAGCAGATTAACATGAGCATATACATGGAATTAGGAAAATAACCCAGTTACCTCAATAAAGCCAATTACTCTTCCCCTAGCTACCATAATAATCCAAATGCACACCAAGCCTATAACAAGCATCATTATCATCATTCTTGATCACAATTAAGTATTCAAAGAGTTGAACTACTAATAACAGACTAGAGGTTACTCACTTAATTACCAAGGGATTTAATTTCGAATTCCAACTTTCCCACACCAGAAATTGCCATAGTTCACTCCAATTTTTGGGTAATTTCACATGAAACCAAAGGCCATATCATAGGTCAACTATAGGGGTCTCAAACTAACAGAAAATGCATCAAAATGGGAAGGAGATACTCACTTAATAACACCCATATCCTCACCTCTGAAAATCCACCATGGAAGCACTAAAAATCGCATTTCAATCATCAAGCCCAGCAAATTCAATTTTCCACCATTTTCTCCTTGTAATCTCACACAATAACAGAACCCATTATGATAATACATCCTTAGGGGCATTTTCCAGCAAAGTGATTCACAAAATGGAAAGGCAAAGCTTACCTAATCCTCCCTCTAACCTCCAAGTCCAAAAATCTTGCTAGGAATCACCCAACACCAAATTTCAGATTTGAGATGAAGATGAAAATGCTCAAACTCAGAAATTAATCAGACCAAAATGAAGAGGAGGATGAGAGGGTCAAGTTATATATAACTTACCTTGGCTAAATCATCCTCTAGAAGTGAGAAATGAAGCCTCCATGTTGGTAGAACCCTAGCCTCCCTCAAACCTCCGAATTTTCCTCTCTTGAGTTTCAGCAAAATGAAGGAGAGGCTAAAGGGTTAGGGTTTTAGATGAGTTTGGGTCAACCCTAAAGCCTAAAATCCACTTAGGTTCAGATGTGTGCTTATTGGGCTTTTGTTTGGTGAAGTGGGCTACAGAACAATTTCAGTTTAAGTGAGGTATGCTGACCCAATGGCCTAATTCCTTGTAGGTTCAGATTTTTGCACTAGTTGGGCTTTGTTTCATGAATTGGGCTACAAAAATTTGATTGGGTTAGGCTAAATTCCAAGAGTCAATCCAACTTAGGTCTGCATAATGTGTGTTGGGCCAACTATAAGAACTCATGTAAATTGGGTCTTGGGCCTCTATTTCACTAAATCAAATTAGGCCATTGCTAGGTAATTTCTCTTGGCCCAAGTCTCATGATAAGGAGTTGGGCTTGCATCTAGAATCATTGGGCCTCTATAAGCCTCTTCTCATGAGCTCCTACATTAATTTGGGCCTAGATGTAGTTTCTATCCCAATCAATTCTCAACTCATATTATTGATTTATTTCTCAAAATTACCATTCACTTAACTTGCCCACTTATCCCATATTAATTATTCCTAATTAATCTTAATCCATGATTAACACCTTAATTAATTTCGGGGTGTTACATTTTGGCTCTGGTTCCAAGCTAACCTTAGGCTTTAATCTATATTTTAATATGCTTTAATTAATATCCTAATCTCATTTATCTTTAATTTGCCTTGCTTTAGGGTATTCCCATATTAGTTTATTGGGTTTAGTTTAGTTTCTAAATTACCTGTTATTACATAAAATATCCTATAGGGATTTTTTTTATAAATTTCACTAGCTAGTTAGCCATATAAATAGGCTACAATAACATTTATTAGACGCATATCAAGGCTTTTATTTAGTGGTAATAGGACATCTAAAAGTAATTGCATCCACCATAATAGAATATGTTTCTTCATAATCAATGCCATGTTTTTGTGAAAACCCTTGTACTATGTAATGCTTTAGCTTCCTAGCCTTCAAATTATATCACAAAGGCTCATTCTTATACATTTACATGGAAATCACACATTTGGTAGTGGGTTTTAGTGACATTAAAAGCCAAAATACTCAATGTTCAGCTCAATAAATCATTTAAGCTTCCTGAATTTATTTTCCATCTACAACATACTCATTCATATTAGAGATATCATAATTCATCACACAAATCTTGGATTTTGGACCATACTTTACAAAACCAGAAAGTTGCTCTCAGCTTCTAGGTATATTTTCCTGATGTAAATTTTGGAAATTTATAACTAATTCTAGAAAAATTAAAATTATACAAATGATACTTTCTAAAAAGCTTTAGATGTTAACTAATGACTAAAAATAATTTCATATCAAAACAATAGCATTTGGTCCATGAAAATTAATGGAATAGTAAACTCGATTGTGCTCTAGGACAAATGCAGCCCTGATATTCAAAAATTCATAACTCTTTATATACTGATCCAGATTGAGTGCTCTTAATGGTTATGAAAAGCTTATGATATCTACTTTGTGCCTATAAAATTTCATAGGCATTGCTTCATTTAACCTCTAAGAGACCCTCAAATCGAAATTGACCATGTGAATAGTAACCTTGACAATTCTACATAATTTGGAAAATTTTGCAAAATCATAATAAATTTTATAGAACTCTAAATTAGGTGCTCTTTGTCTTTGTGAAAAGGTCTAGATAAAACCTATTTGCTTGCCAAATTTTGTGGAAAACTCATCCATTTGGTTAGAATTTGGTTTAGCATAAAATAGTGGTCAATTTGAAATCTATAAAGGGATCATAATGCACCAAATAGCTTTCACATCATTCCATAACCACTTGAGCACGTCTAAAAGCATAAATATAACATATAGAAGCATGCCAAATGGTTCATATCATGATGAAACTCATTATTACCTCTTCACTTGAATTCATACACATGAACATCAAGGCTCATGGATGGCAAAAACTCATATATGCATACATTTCGTTCCAAAATATCATACATCATATTTGCATACTCTTACACATGCTCAATAATTTACATCTTATAAATATCATTTAGTTACAAAATTTGACATCAAAATGCCTAATTTTCTATTCCATTGTCAAAGTTTCATGCTTTAAGATATTTGGCTTCCATTCCTTGATTTACTTGGCTCACCTAGACATGGTTAGACATAATAGGGGGAAGAGTGAAATTCAAAGAATCTCAATAGTTCTTTACCCTTTCAAACATACATGTATGATGTAATTACATGTCAAAGAATGCATACATGCTATAAACATTTCTCATGAACATACATAAATCAATTTCCTTATCATGTGAACTTGTACATGTCAAACATAAGCTATAAAGGGTATTAGTCTAGCCTCACCCAATTTCTTTAGGACTTTTGGATTTGCCTCACCCATTTTTAAGGACTTTTAACTTAACTACACTATTTCTTAAGCCTTTTGACTTAACCACACTCTTTCTTGAGACTTTTGACTTAACCACACTCTTTCTTAAAACTTTTGACTTTTTCTTATCCATTCTAAGGGACTTTTGGCATAACTATATCCATTTAAGCCATTTTGCATTCAAAATCACATTTCAAGAAGCATAATGGTATCATAACATGTAATCAATGGCTAGGAACATATCTCAGAGCTCAAACATACACACAAGCATCCAATGACAAGGAAACATCTAAGAAATGTGTGTAAGAAAGGTTAGAGAGCTACTTTGAAGGAAGAAGACAACTTTTCCCTTTGATTATTCCTTCCCCTTTTCGGGCACACACATGCAACTAGGTGGGGCTTGATTCACTTCGCCTAGACACATCAAATGGGACATAAATATAACATTGGAGTAAGTTTTAGCTTCACATAAACTCTATACAAGCTTACTTTATTCTAAGGCATGGTTATGGTTCCATATAAGTGCATAATAAAGCAACTCCTAGGATTCATGACCTTGGCTCTAATTTCTCATTCAATCCAAGTCTCTTGACTCCATTTAAACTCCTTAGAGTCATTACAATTTCAATTTAAGTAGCCTAAATTTAAGTTACTTTTTTATGTTTTAAAAAGGAATCTAAACCTCCATCTCACAAACCATGATAAATTCATACCATTACTTCCTTGGGTGTTTACTACTCATATCTAGGCCATTCCCATTCTTGGAATTAATTAAAACTCTCCCTACGTGCTTGGAGCATGCTTGGCTAAGACATATGCAAGGAAATAGACCCATAAAGTTTGCTTGATTTTTCCTAGGGAATTGGCACTTGTGAGGGTTCTTAGCTATCTTGAAAACTCATACATACTCTCAGACAACCTAAATTACCATTAGAAAGTCTCATATTTGCCAAGGTGCAACAAAATCCCTAATGTTCATAAGTTAATTTCTAATGCTTCTTATTTAATTCTAATTGCATATTCTTAATTCCCACACTCTAGAACCCTTACTTCTACCTTGGTTTCGATTAGAATTTATCTCCTTCTACATAGCCTAGAGTTAGTTGAAACTCACCATGAGAGAAGGAACAAGAGGAAGTAATAACATCTATAGAAATTTACTTTATTTGCAAGCTCTTCTAAAGGCCTTTCTAATGCTTCGAATCTCTCCTATAAACTCTCCCTTCTTCTTGTTGAACCAACCATAAAACAATTCTAATTCAATCACCAAAACTATAGCAGAAGAGAGGATAAAGAGGAAAACAAGATTAGTAAAGTAAGAAGTATAAGAAAGTATTGATTTCTTACCCTTTTTGCTAGGTTTTTCTTCCTCCTTTGCTCCCCTTCTTGTGTGTCTCTCTTGGTTAGTCTCTTCTTTGGTTTAGGATAGAAACTAAGTTGGTTAAAAGAAGAGAAGGAGGTGGGATGTGTTTTATAAGAAGGAGGCTTCTTAATACATTTTTTTAAAATTTCTATTTTATCCCCTTTTTTTAATTCTTTTCATTTGGGTTCACTTCAACTCTTTTTTGAGAATCATCTTTTCCATCATAAAATTTAGGTCCTCTAATTCATAAAATGCTTTTGGTTTTACCCAAATTAGATTAAAAATCTTGAATGGATTAGTCAAAATTTAGCTCAACTGACACTCTAAAACGTAAACCGGAGGGTTTTAACTATTCTAGAGGTTCTTATGGTTTTTAGGGCCTTTGAGAATCCTAAGAAACTCAATTTTTTCATTTAAAGCTCCCTCCTTTGAGTTTGCTAAAAAGTGCCCAAATTTACAAAATGTCATTGCCTTTTCGTCAAATTTACTATTCTAGCTCTGGTTTCTATAATATCCAATTCCTCTGTAAATGTTTGAAATTAGCCAGTTGTAAAAAGAAGCCCCTTAAATTGAATGATTTGAGGCCAAATAAAATTAGAGCAATAATCTAGACCTCAAATAAAGAGAATACAAGGCCAAATATGCCCTGAAAATAGAATCAGAACAGCTAAATAAAATTTGACGAAAATGCAGTGACATTTTTGTAAATTAGGGCACTTTTTAGGAAACTCAAAGGAGGGATCTTTAAATAAAAAAAATTGAGTTTTTTGGGATTCTCAAATGCCTTAAAAATTATAGGAACCCCTATAATGGTCAAAACCCCTCCGATATGCATTTTAGAGTGTCAGTTGACTAAAACTTTGACCGAATCATTCAGTAAGGTTTTAAATCTAATTTAGGTGAAACCAAAGGCATTTTATGAATTAAAGAACCTAAATTTTTATATGGAAAAGATGGTTCTCAAAAAATTTAAAACGAGCTCAAACAGCATAGTCAAAGTATAGTGGCAAAATGGTAATTATGGAAAAGTTAAAAATATCCCCCACACCTTTTTTTTTTTTTATATTATCCACACCTTCTCCCTCTATTTTTGCCAACTTAATTCTGCCTAAGATTAGTAGCTATGGCATGATGAGGGGAGGGAGGAGAGAGAAAGAAACGGAAGCAAGATAGGTAACAAACTATGCATAATTTTGCTATAATCTAGTTAGGAAATTTCTTCCACTCTTTGAGCTCTTTCCATTAATGGTTTTTATTTCTTGAAATAAGCTTATCGGGGGCTAAACACTTGGAGAAAGAAGGGATTTTGAAGCAACCAAATGTAGCAAAATAATCCCCATTTAGTTAGCTTTCAAATAAGGTATGTTATGCAATAGAAAGATTTGTTTTTCTTTGAATTTCAATGGCTTCCATATTAAGCCTAGAGAGAGAACTAGAGAGGAAAAATGAATTTGGCTAAAACTAAGGAATTAAGGGTTTTAAGGTAGAGAAATAAGAATATACAAGTGAAACTAAATGAAAAGCCTTAAAATGCAAGTTGTGATGCCTAGGGGTTTTGTTGCACCTAGTTATTCTTAAAGCTTTCCAAGGATAATTTAGCTTATGTATGAGTTTGTAAGAGTTCATAAGACATCAAGGAAGCTTCACAAGTGACAAATTCCCTAGGAAATGCAAGAAAACTCCATGGGTCCTTCACTTTGTCTATGTCTCGACCAAGTATGAGAAGTAGCACCTAGGGAGATTTTTCTTCACTTCTAAGGATAGGAATGTGACACCATAACTTTCTAGCCTTCTTACTCCATTTAAAGGCTTGGCTTCCAAACATTTGCACAGAAAATATAATATTAATAGTGTTAAATTGCATTACATGAGGCCCAATTAATTCATTTTATGCTTCATGGACCATATGAGCTCATCAATATTGTTGTCCATCCATATCATATCCATACAAGTCTTAAACATCTCAATATTCATAGGTTTGAAGCCATACACCTTATATCAGAATTTTTAGTCTCGAGTTGCTGTCATAGATTTTTGACATGAACTTTGAAAATTCATAACTAATTTTAGAAAAATTAAAATCATGCATATAATAGTTTTTTGGAATTATCTAGATGTTAACTAATGACTAAAAATAGTTTTAGACCAAGTCAAAAGCATTTAGCCCATGAAAATTAATAGAACAATACCAAAGGTCGAGCCACATTATTAGTATTGTCATGCAACTTTAAAACTTTAGTTCTCCCTCTACAGACTTCCAATTGGGGTGTTCTCAATGGCTATAAAATATTATGATGTCTAGTTTATGCCTATAAAATTTTATAAGCATTGGACTTCATTTGACCCACGTGTGACACAGAGAAGAAAATTGACCAAATGAATAGTAACTATACCAATTCTGCATAATTTGGCCAACTTTGAAAAATTATAATAAATTCTCTAGAGCTCCAAATTGGGTGCTCTTTGGCGCTGTGAAAGGATCAAGATGAGACCTACTTGATGGCTGAATTTCATGGAAAAGCTCATTCATATGGTTAGACTTTGGTTCAACACACATAATGGTCACTGTTGAAGTCCAAATTGGTATATCAAGGCACCAAAAAGCTTTCTTCTCATTCCATAGCCACTTGGGCACATCCAAAAGCATAATTACAACATACAAAAGCATGCCAAATAATCCAAATCACCATGGAGCTAAATCTCACCATACTACATGCATTCATACACATGAATATAAGGGTGTTAGGATGTCAATCTCTAACATATACAATCATCTAGCTTTAAGATTGATATACACATCATAAATGCATATATTTAAACTTGTTCAAATGGTTACATCTCATATACATCATGTCCTCACAAACTTTGGCATCAAATTGCTATTAAAATGTTTATTTCTCTACTTCTTTGTCAAAGTGCTCCAAGACCTTTGGCCTCCATTCATTAGTCCACTTGGCTTACCTAGGCATAATGAGGCATATGGAGAGCAAGAGTGAGATTTAAAGAATTTTAATAGCTCTTTATCCTCTCAAACATACATAATAGATGTTAAAACATGTCAAAGAATGTATACATGTCCTTTAGGCTAGTCATGAACATACATAAATCATTTTCTTCATCATATAAGCTCATACATGTCAAACATAGGCTCTCAAGGAAATTGGTCTAGCCTCACCTAACTTTCAAGAGACTTTTGACTAAGCTTCACTCTTTTTGAGACTTTTGGTTTTGTCTCACCCAATTCTAGGGACTTTTGGCTCATCCTTACCTATGCTAAGGGATTTTTGGCATCACCATACCCATTCAAGCCAAAATATATGCATAAACTCATTTCAAGATGCATAATGGCACTATAGCAAGTAATCAATAGCTAGAAACATATTTCATAGTTCAAACATACACACAAGCACTCAAAGATAAGAAAACATCCAAGCTATACATGTGAGAAAGATTAGAGAGTTACCGTGAAGCAAGAACATCACATTTTTCCCTTGAACTTGTCTTCCCTTTTTCGGCCAAGCTTATAGAATTTGGTGGCACTTGGTTTTCTTGGCCTAGACATATCAAATGAGACATGAATCACTCATGGGAACAAGATTTAGCCTTATGCAAGCTTTATGCTATAGTACTTTTTCACTTAACTTCATTATGGATCCATTCAAGACACAATGAAGCAACCCTTAGGATTTAGGATCTTGACTCCCATTTCTCATTCAATCTAAATCTCTTGATTTTATTTAAACTCCTTAGAGTCATCACAAATTCATTTTAAGGAGCATAGCTATAAGTTGCTTCTTTATGTCTCATTATGGTGCCTACACTTCTATCTCACAAACTAAGGCTTCTAAATTTTTTTCAAGATTTCCTTTAATATTCTCCTATCATACTTAGTCCCTTTCTAGCATTAGAACAATTTAAAACACTCCCTAGGTGCCCAGACCTTTCTTGGCCAAGACTATGCATTGGTTTTAGACCCATGGAGCTTGCTTTATTTTCTTGAAAGGAATGGCTCATATGTAACATCATAGAGGTGTAAGGGACTCATACCAAGTCTTACATAAGTCTAATTGCCCCTAGGAAAAATCAAATTTCAACATTTCTTTGAAAACCCTAAGTTGTGCAACTTGAATTTTAAGGCTCTCTTTTTTATTTCAATTACATAGTCTTAATTTTCACACTTCATAACCCTTCTTCCTACCTTAATTTTGATAGAATTCATCTGCCTTTGGTTAGGTCCATGGCTGGACAAAATCATCTAAGAGGAATAGACAAGGAAATGTAAGGAGAACAAGAAAAGTTACTTTGATTCTAAGCCTTTTCCATGAGCTCTTTCACTTGCTACAAGCTCCTTCTTCAAATTCTAAGTTCTCTCCTCTGGACCAGCCACAAACCAGTACCAAATCAACCATTAAAACCATAAGAATGAAGGGGAGAAGGAGGAGAACAAATTTGGTAAAGGAAGGAGTACGAGAAACTAGAAATTTTCTTACCTTTTTTCTGCTTTTTCCTTCCTCCTTTGCTCTCTTCTTGGATGCCCCTTCAAGATGGTCTCTCATATGGTTTTAGGCTGAAGCAAATTCGATTAAAGGCTAGAGTAAGTGGGGAATGTGATTTAAGAAGTATAAAGGTAAAGTTAACACACTTTTCACTTTTCATTTTAGTCCCTAAATTATAGTTTCTTCATTTTGCCTCATTTCAACTCCTTTTTTAGAACCATCTTTTTCAACATAAAATTTAGGTCCTCTAACTTATAAAATGCCTTTGGTTTTACCCAAATTGGATTTGAAATTATACTGAACTATTCGGTTAAAGTTTCAGTCAACTTTTTACCGAAATCACTCACTGAAGGGGTTCAATTATTTTGGGAGTTTCCATGATTTTTAGAGCCTTTGAGAACCCCAAAAAAACTCAAAATTTTCATTTAAAAACCCTTATTGTGAGTTTTCTAAAATTTTCAAAAATTATGAAAATGCCCTAACTTGTTTTCATAAGTTTTTTTAGATTTTCTGGCTCAGGTTTCTAGGCACTTTGGGCCTTGAATCCTTATTTTTCATTATTTAAAATATTTTTTAAATTTTATTTAAGCTTAAATCATTCTTTTCGGGGGACTTCCTTTTATATTTGGTGAGTTTCATATGTTTACGGAAAAACTGGATGTTACAGGAAGGACTTAGATATGATTAATAAACATAAAAGAAAGCATTTGTATGAATTTAGAAATTATGGTTTGTGAAATGGAGGTTTATGTTCTTTTTAAAGATATAAAGAAGCAACTTAAGTTTAGGCTTCTTGAATTGAATTGGTAATGACTCTAATAAGTTCTAATGGAGTCATATGTCCTAGATTGAATGAGAAATTGGAGCCAAGAACAAAGATTATGAGTGTTGCTTCATTATATCTTATATGGATCCATAATTGAATCACAAGCTAGCATATGAGTGTATAGAGCTTATGGGATGTTAAAGTTGGTTCCAATGATATTTTTGTGCCTTGTTGGAGGTTTCTAGGCTAAGCAAATCAAGATTCTCCTAAGTGCAAGTGTGTGGCTGAAAAGGGTAAGGAAAGAATAAAGTAAAAAGAGTGTGGTTCTTACTTCAAGGTAACTCTCTAACCTCTCTTACATGCATTTCTTGGATGTTTACTTTTCATTGAGTGCTTGTGTGTATGTTTAAACTATGAGATATGTTTCTAGCTACTGATTACTTGCCATGGTACCATTATGTCTCTCGAAATGTGTTTTTAAATGTAATGTGGCTTGAATGGGTATGGTTATGCCAAAAGTCCCTTAGCATGGGTAAGGATGAGCCAAAAGTCCCTAAAAATGGATAAAACAAAGCCAAAAGTCTCAAGTCCCTTAAAGTGGATGAGGAAAGTCCAAAAGTCCCAAGGAAATTGGGTGAGACTAGACTAACACCCTTTAGAGCCTATGTTTGACATGTATGAGTTCAGATGACAAGAAAATTGATTTATGTATATTCATGAGAAGCATTTAGGGCATGCATGTATTCTTTGACATATAAATACATCTTTTTATGTATGTTTAAAAGGGTAAAGAGCTATTGAGATTCTTTGAATCTCATTCTTCCCCTATCTATGTTTAACCATATTTAAGTGAAGGTCAAGGAAGCAAAAATGGAAGCCAAAGAGCATGATTAGCAATACTTTGAAGAATAGCTTTTAATGTAATTTGATATCAAAGTTTGTAATTTTATTATGTATATGAGATGTAAATGTATAAGCATGTGTAAATGTATGTAATGATCATGTATGAATGGGATTTAAAGTTAAATGTATGCTTATGTGAGAATTTGACATCCAAAGCCTATGATGTACATGTGTATGTTAGAAACTAGGATGGTGGTTTTGAGATACATGATGATTTGAACCATTTGGAATGCTCTCCTAGTCTGCGATTATGCTTTTGGAAGTGCCCAAGTGGTTGTGGAATAATGAGAAAGCCATTTGGTGCCTTTTATCCCCTTATGGACTTCAAACTGACCACTTTCTTGAGCTGAATAAAAGTTTGACCAAATGGATGGGTTTTTGCATGAAATTTTAGCCATAAAATAGATCTCATCTAGAGCTTTTCATAAAGTGAAAGAGAACTCAATTTGGAGCTCTAGAGAATTTATTATGATTTTTCAATGTTGGCCAAATTATGCAAAATTGTTAAAGTTACTGTTCATATAGTCAATTTACATCTCTGTGTCACTCATAGGCTAAATGAAGTCTAATGCTTATAAAATTTTACAAACATAAATTATACATCATAAGCTTTCTATAACCACTAAGAGCACCTCATTTAGAGCTCTGTAGAGGGAGAAAATTTTTTTTGAAATTCCAAGGTCTACTACTGTCTAAGAGCATGACCCAGGGTATTGCTCCATTATTTTTCACAAGCTAAATGCTATTGTCTTGGTCTAAAATTATTTTTAGTTATTAGTTAACATCTAGAGCTTTCCAAAAAACTATCATATGCATGATTTTGATATTTTAGAATTAGTTATAAGTTTCTAAAGTTCATATCAAAAAACTGGTACAGCAACCCAGGAGCAAATTTCTAGTTTTGTCAAGCATGGTCTAAAATCTGAGATTTGTGAGATGAATTATGATGTTTCTAATATGAATGGATGTGTTATAAATGGATAATGAAATTGGTAAGCTCATATGGTTCCTAAAGTCAAGAATAAATTAATTGGACTTTCAATAACACAAATAACTACTGCCAAAAGTGCTATTTTCATGTAATTGTGTAGGATTAAGCCTTTGTGATATGATTTAAAGGCTAGAGAGCTAAGGTATTATAGTTTTCGCATATCTTAAGCCTTGTATCACTATTTTTGATCGTCTAAATTATTATTCTAATTTTACCAAGCCTCTAATTACTTAATTTAGGGGACTTCTTTTAGTAATCCGCTTAGTTTACGGCTTTTAAAATGACAGATGTTTCATACCACAAGTCACACTTTATACTTAACAAGTTCATTTTCTAATTTCATTTTCACACAAATATCCATTCATATCCTACTACTTTACACCTTTAGTTGTTCAAATTATAGGTCCTAAAAAATTCACATTTTAGTGAATTTAATCATACTTGAATTGTATCTTTCCATTTTGGCAAATCATCTCTATGTCACCATTCTTTGATTGATTTATGTTCAAGATCCTCATTCTTTTTTATTATTTTGATAGCAATATTATTTAAAAAAATTGTTATCAACAATTGTGTCTTTCTAATTTCATCTTTTTCTTATAGTGACATAACTAATTAAGATCTCTTCATTATCATTATTATCATTATTTTTCAAGTACCTAAACCTCTTTTAACATTTTCTAATTAGTTATGTCATAGGTCTCTTTTGGAGAATCCATCTCCTTAATATCACTATGTTGATTATTTGTTTCATTCCTTTTTTTATAGATTTTTCTCTTTGGAACTAATTAGTCTACCATGATTTAGGTATGGCTTAATTTCATTTGCACTAACCAATTTTCCTATTAAGACATCCATCCATATTGGAGCATTTTCAGTTGGTATATGAAATTTGAAAAGCTATCTTTGTAATGAATGTAATTTTTTTAAAACCACAAAATAAGCCGTTTAAAAGCAAGTCCAATGAAATGAGCTAGATAATGTCTTGAAAAATTTGGGTAGAGTCCTAGGCTCCTAAAAAAGGATAATTCTAGGCTCAGAAAAAAAGAAAAACAGAGCTAGAATGGTAAAACGAAATTTAGCGAAACATAATAGCATTTTCATAAATAAGTACGACTTTTGGAAAAACACACAAAAGGGCTTTTTAAATGAAAAATTTGACTTATCCAAGGTTCTTAGAGACCTTGAAAACCATGGGAAAACTGGTAATGCTGCTTCGGTGTACTTTTTCCAACGGCAGTGAACTCAAACTTTGACAGATTTGTTCAGGAATGTTTTAACTCTAATTTGAGTGATTCCAAAGGTATTTTATTAAATTGGGAACCTAAATTTTATGATGGAAAAGACGGTTCCCAAAAAGGAGATAAAATAAAGCTAAAACAAAATTGCCATTATGGAAGGACAAAATTGGAATTTTTGAAAAAGCTAACTTCTTAAATGTTTCATAAGTTTCATGTCCCTTCTCCCACCTTCTTTAGGTCGACTTCCTTTGCCCAAAAAATAGAAAAGGGATAGCATCTTGAGGCACACCAAGAGAAGGAGAGAAAAGCGGAAGAAAAGCCAAGAAAGGTAGGAAATTTTCAAGAATTTCATGCTCCGTCTTCCAATCTTGCTTCCTTCCTTCTATGCTTTCTTTCTATGGTTTTCTTGAGTGAATTGGTTCTAATTTTGATCCAAAACTTAGAGGTGTAGTTCAAAAAATTTGAGAAGAGGCAAACCAAGAAGAAGAAGCTTTGAAAGCACACTTGAAACCAAGGTAATTGCTTGTTATTGTTGCTTCTTCTCTTTGCTCCATGGATAAGTGTATAAGGCCAAACCAGAACCAAGAGAGGGAGGAAAGTTCTGTTCAAAAACAAGAGAGGAACTAGGGTTTTAGACCATGGAGAAGAAGTATATGGCAAGAAATTTCAAGAAAAACCAAAGGAAACTAAGATAGGAAAGTGTGGTGTTCTTTAAGGTTTTGTGAAATCTAATTTTGCTTCCTTGGCTATTTAAGTGTTTTCTTGAGTTTCTAAGACTCTTAGAAACCTCCCCAAGTGGCTCTCCCATCAAGGAAAAATCAAGAACTCCAAGAAGCCCCATCATGGTGCATGTCTCAGCTAAGCAAGGTTCCATGGATTGAGAGATGGAACAATGGTGTCCATAATGGTACGTTATGAAGCAACTTGGTTCTACACATGTGCAAATGAATGTGTGATGGCTCCAATGACTTTGAATGATGGAAAGAGGCCTAGAAATGGAAAGAAATGGGAGCCTAGAGCTTAAATTGTGAAGGTTGCTTCAATAGGACATTTATGGAACCATTATGCCACTTATAGAACCAAGTGTGTGTTTAAGAATAAAATTGGTATCTTGACTTGCTTTAAGTGTATAATTGTGTGCTAATTATGATATTTAGGTCAAGAGAACCCTACTCCATCTAGGTGCTCTTATGTAACTAAAAAAGGAAAGGAACAAACTAAGTTAAGCTTGCATCAAGTTAAAGGTAGCACTCCACCTCATTCTCCTTACATTCTTCTGCATGTGTATGTCTTTGTGAGCATGTATGTATTTATGTGACTTGAGAACATGCCACTTGATGTTTTGATTTTGCATTGGTATCAATTTATGTTCTTGAATGGTTTTAGTTGTGAAAATTGGCTTATAAGGGTGAGGTGATGCTAAAAGTCCCTTAAAGTAAGTGAGGAGATATGATAATTGCTAATTTTCATGTACTTTCCTCCCTTTAATTTTGGCACTTTAATAATTTACCTTTAATTTTGGCACTTTAATAATTTACCTTTAATTTTGGCACTTTAATAATTTAATATGGCTTATTGCATTTTATTAGAAGATAATTGAATTTAATGGCCATTTTTTGCACTTTAGGAATTAAATTGCAAAATGATTGATTTTAATGCATAAATTTATCTTAAACAATTTTGTGAATATTCCTATTTGATTTTCTCACTCTTTTGTGTAGAATTTCAATGGGCAATTAAAGCTTGAATGGTAAATTGATTTAGAGAAGGGATGAGCTTCAAGTGTACATGTGTGCAACTAGAGAGAAGGCTTCATTTACTATAATAATCACAAGAAAACACATAACACTCTTCTCTAAAGTTCATCCACGTTCTTTAATCACATATGCTATTCTGACATGGAGGAAAACACAAGAGACAACAGGAGACTCACATGCACAACAGCTCGAGTGGACAAAAGCTAACGTAGAGAATGAGCTAAGGAGAAGTTCAGGCCACAAATACACACACATGCAGAACAGAGAAGAAGGTAAGTGTATGGGTTTCTTTTGATGAGAAGGTAAAGCAAGAAGCAAACTTAAGCTCAAGTTCTACGTGTATGTGACCAAAACAGAAGAGAGGAATAGCATGAAGAAGCCACGGGTTTGAAGAACATCAAGAGGAAGCAACACGAGCTAAGAAAGAAAGTGAAAAGCAATAGGTTTAAAGCATGAGAAAGAGGCTAGAATAAATGAAAAAGAGAAGTAGAAATAGAGGAGAAGTAGACGTGAAAAGAACACACAAAAGATGAGTCTCAAGCTAGGCCTGACGTGGGTTGCTACAGGCTGGATGAAGAATAAACAAAGAAAGAACTTTTGGAGGCTAGGTTGAAGAAGCTTGGATAATAACGTGAAGGAAATATACGTGGAATAGAGCTGAAGATTAAAACAAAAAAATCACATGAGAAAGAGCTAAAACACAAGCATGCAGCTCGAGTAAAAGCAGAATGCATGATGAAGATGCCATGAGATCATGAAGCTAAGCTGGAAAAGAAGTGTGGGCAGAACATGGAGCTGACGTGTTCAGAGCATGTTATTGCATGAAAGAAGCATCACGTGGCAACAACAAAACAAGGCTCACAGCTCCATAATACACATGGCTTACACATTCATATGTAAGAAGAAAGATTGGTTTTGATGTGAAGAAACTTATGTGGAGAAAAAGCATGTGAGCAGCTTGAGTTTATGTGCATGCAAGAGAAGGATAGTTACAAGTTTGAGAGGAAAAGCTGAGAAAAAGATGGAGAGAGATATGCATGGATAAGCTACGATTTTGAAAGCAAATGAAGAATAAGCTGCATGAAGGAACACGTGAGGAGGATTAAAAAAAATATACTCGAGCAGCAGATTCATGGTTCATTATTGATGCAAAGTTGACGTGGAAGAGAAGAATGTATGAGGGATTAAATGAAGGAAACATGTGAAATATTACAAAAGAAAATAACATGGGGCCTACACTCATATAATCAAAGGAAAAGCATCTGAAAGTGACGCTGAGGGGGGCATGTGATTTAATTAAAATGCACAAGGAAAAAAAATGGAAAAAAAAGAACATGAAAAGGGGGATCAAGAATACGTTCATTCCATCATCAATCCATCGTCATTTGTTCCACGCTTCACTCCATCCTTCATCTAAAACACACTCCACACCATGCCAAAGCCTCTCATCCTCCATTCCCATTCCATCTCCACTCAAATGAAGCTCTAATTCCCTTTATGGCTAGCTGGATGGAAGACCCTTAGTGCAAACTTGAAGCCATGGATGAGCAACATATTTTTGGCTAAGATTTTCTTATATTTTCCAGCACTTTTCTTCTCTTTATTATCTTGTTTAAGATTGTATTTGATTGGGAATGTATATTATTTGTAATTAGTGACTAGTTAGACGCTAATTAAGAGAGCAATTGATGTTTTAAATGATTAATTTTAGTGCTGAATTTTCATTTTCCTACCATTTTCCAAGTATGCAATCAAGGTGTTTGATGAAATGCTTGTGAGAATTAGTGTGCTTAATTGTCTAATTTGAGGGTTCATTAGAGTTTAATTGGTTAATTGAATCTCCTAAGGTGTTAATTCAGAGGCTAATTGATCAATTAATCATTCAATTCAAATGTTCATAGATCTTAATCACAAGAATTAGTAATTTAATGGTAGTTAAGGTCTCAATTAACATCAAATTGCTAAGTTCTTGATTTTTAGGTGTTAACTCAAGATACATTTGTTATGAACACAATTAGGGATCTTAGGCTAGAATTAATCACAATTAGATTAGGATAAGGATAATGGATACCAAGGGACAAATCTAAACTAGTCACAAGTCCATCATTCAACCATAATTCATACAATTAGATAGCAATTAGGAATTTTATTTTAATTATATTTTAATTAGTTTAATTCAATCAAACCCCCCTTAATTTAGGTAGTTCTAGAGTCCTTTAACACTTAAAAAACCCAATCAAACATTGAATTCCATTTCCAAGGGAGATGACCTAGGTTGTGCCACTGACTATAAAATTTAATTCAACCTAGTTTCATTTTGAGGGTTGTATGACAGACCCGTCAAGATGCCGAAAATCTCATGGCATAGGTAAGACTAGACCAAAAATCTTATGGATGGGTGAGGCCAAGTCAAAAGTCCGTAGGCCAAGGATGAGGTATTTCTAGAAGTCCTAGAAAAAGGGTGAGGCAAAATCAAAAGTCCCTAGAGCTTCTTGATGACATGATTGTGAAAGTGTGGCATGAAAATTGTAACATCATATTTACTAAGCTCATCTCATACCATTTGTAAGCTCATTCCCATGAATTACATAAAAAAAGCCATTGAAATAACCAATTAATTTGCGTCATGTCATGCATACATTTTTCATTTCGTGTCCTGTGGGCCATATGGACTCATCCATCTTATTCTTATATTTAAATACATAAATACAACTCATAACAAGCTTAAGACGTTGCCTAGAACTCGTACAAGTGGAAGGTATACATGAAAATAGAATGTGCGGCCATAGATTGGAATTCTAGGATTCTGACATGAACATTGAAAAATCATCACTAATTATAAAAAAATTAAAATCATGCACACTACATCATTATGGAAAGATATAGATGTCTACTTTATTTGACAAATAAACCTAGACCAAATAGAGGCTCCTAGCTATCAAAAATTGATGGAATAGTACTAGAAGGTCGCCTGTCATTATTGGCACTATCCTCAGACTTCAAAAATTCATATCTCTCTGATCAGGGGTCCAATTGGGGTGATCTTGGTGGCCATGGAAAGCTTATAATTTCTAGTTTATTTTTGTAAAATTTCATAAGCATTGGATACCATTTGTACCTCAAATGATACAGTATAAAAAACTGACCATATAAACAGTGTTTATATCAATTCAGCAGAAAAATGACAATTTTGAAAAATCATAATTAATTTTACAGAATTTTAAGTAATTTGGTCTTTAGCTTCCTAAAAAGCTCTAGATAAGATCTATGCATGAGTAAATTCGTTCATTTGGTCAAATCTTGACATTGCATTGCAAAATGGCTCAATTTATGTTATATAAGGGTCTCAAATGGTCCAAAATTGCTTCTAAGATAACCATGGCCACTTGAACATATGGGAAAGCACCAAAATAGTCTACTAAACTTTTCTTAAAGGTGTAAAAACCCAAATTTCTCAAACTCACTCATCCACCCCAAGTTATACACAAGAATGCATATGTCAAGTCTTGCCATTCCATACCTAAATCATGCTATATCATGCATATTGCACTAAATCTCATTCATACATAATATATTTACATATTTACATGTGCTCATAAGGTCATATAATGAAGAATTTCATCATGTGCCACTCATATGGTTATAATTTAGCATTTTCACACACTTGGTTGTCAAACTTCTTCTCTTAGGCTTGATGGCTTCTATTCCTTTGCTCACTTGATCCACTTAGACATGTTAGACATGTAGGAAGGAGGGAATGAGATTCTAAGAATCCTAATAGCTCTTCTCTCTTTTAATCACACATAAAGAATGCAAATCCATGTCTAAAAATGCATGCATGAACATTATGAAGTATGTAACTATTCAAGAAGCATTCTTGGCACTCAAGAAGTCATATAAAACATACATAAGCTTGCCAAGTAAGTGGATTACCCTCACCTATTCTCTTCTAGGATTTTGGACTTGCTTCCCCCTTTTTCTTAAAGGCCTTGAACTAAGCCTTACTCTTAGGAGACTCTAAACTTTGTCTCAACCATTTTTTAGGGTTCTTGGCTCATCCTCACCATGGTTAGTAGATTCTTGACTTCCCCACACTCAAGCAAACCAAAACAAGCATATAAAACATCATTTAAGAACATAATATCATATCATGGTACCATGGCATATATGTATATGCTAGAACACTTTTCATAGCTTAAACACACATACACACATTCAAAGAGAAGGCACACATTCATCCATGCATGAAAGAAAGAAGAGAGAGCTACCTTTATCACATAAGCATACTTTTCTTCTTGAATTTGATTGCTCTTCCTCAGCCACACACACACAAGAAGATGGGACTTATTTCTCTTAGCCTAGACACATCATATGGAAGCCAATTACACTCTTGAACCAATTTTTAGAGCTACATACTCATTAGAAAAACTAGGTAGTTCATATGGCTCTTTTATGGTTCCATAATGTTCTTAATGAAGCAACCCTATGGAAACATGATCTTTGCTCCATTCTCTTCATTCATTTATGATTCTTGACTCCTTTTAGGCCTCTTGGAGTCATCACATAATCAAATCAAGGAGCTTAGCTAGGTGTTGCTTCTCTAAGCCATAATATGGAACCTATGATATCATCTCACTATCCATGGCTTCTAAAATTTTTCCAAGGCTTCCTCTCATCCTCTTCCATCATATATGGCTTAAAAATAAGCTTGGAACAAATTAAAATTACCCCTAGGTGCTCCAACCTCTCTAGGTCGTGGCTATGGAGCATGTGAGCACTAAGTAAGTTTGCTTTGTTTTCTTGATAGAAGATGCATATAAGGAGCCTTCTAGAGGTCTCAAGAGCTCATCCAAACACTCATTTTAAGTCTAAGAATTATTGTATCAAATCAAATTTTTGGTGGAACACTTGAAACCCTAACTTTTCTATCTTGCAATTTCATGGTTCTTACTTTTTTCTCTTTGCATATTCTTAATTCTCACACCTTAATTCACATGATTCATTCTTGGTTCTACCTAAAAACACTCTCCCCTTGGCTGGCTATAAGGAGGATGAAATGCATATAAGAAGAACAAGAAAAGTGAAGCATGGAAACTAAGAATTTTACCTTGAATTCAAGCTTTTCTTTAATGTTTTCCTTTTTCTTCTAGCTCTCCTCCTCAAATCTGAATTTTTCCCTTCTGTTCTAACCTCAAAACAACACCAAAAACCTCAATAAAACTATGGAAAGGAAGAGGGGAAGGAGGAGAAGGAGTTTAGTGAAGGAGAGTGCTTGAAAAACTAAGATTTTCATACATTTCTTGCCTTATTTTTCCTCTTCCTCTTGCCTCCTGTAACACCATAACTTCTAGCTCATTTTATGTCATTTATAGGCTTTATATCATCAATCCCACAAGAGCATATGAGAAAGAGGATAAAATAATAGACTTTTTCGCGTTGCGCTATATCTAAAAAAATTCAATTTGGTGTCACGTGGACCGTGTGAGCTCATACTATACATTATCATATTTAAATACATCATTACAACTCATTTGCATGACAAAATCATACCCATAACTCATGGAAACCGAATTAGAGCTCAAAATAAGCAAGCATATTTTCGACCAGATTTGCTCCATTTTCTGGCCCAAATTTGATTTGCTCAAGGGTTCTTGGCTCATCCTTACCAAAGGGAAGAGTTCTTGGCCTCTCCACACTCAAGCAAACTCATTCAAACATCATGGATTCATTTAAAACATAACATGGCATCAAGGATCATGACATGTAAAGGCATGCTAACATACTTTTCAAAGCTTGAAAATACACACACACACACATTCTAAAACAAGCTAAACACACATCCATGCATGAGAGAAGGTGGAGAGAGCTACCTTATATATAAACACACACTTTTCCTTTAGGATTCAAGCCTCCTCTTTTGGCCACACACCCAAAAATTGGTGAAGATGGTTTATCTTGGCCTAAATACAATACATGGGAGCCAATTAGGTTCATGAAACAATCTCTAAGATCATACAATTTGCTTAGATGCTAGATTGCTCTATAATCCCCATTATGGTCCATATTGGCACCTAATGAAGCAACACCCCTCAAATGATTTCTAGGCCTCATTCTTTCTTTTCAAATATGATTCTTGACTCCTTTTAAGCCTCTTGGAGTCATCACATCATCAAAACAAAAGGCCTAGCACCATGTTGCTTCTTTAGGTCATAATATAGAACCTAAGGCACCAAATTACTTTCTATGAGTTCTAAATTTTTTCCAAGGCCTCCCCTCACTTTCATTCATCAAATATGACTCAAGAATGGCCTTAGAAAAGTTTAAAACTCTCCCTAGCTAGGAGAACCCATCTAGGCCGAGGCTATGAAGCATATTAGGTTCCATAGAGCTTTCTTTGTTTTCTCAAGGGAAGAAGCATATGGGGAGCCTCTTAGGGATCTTGGGAGCTCATTTAAACTCTTACTTAGGCCTAGGAATCATCATACAAAGTCAGATTTTACAAGGTGCAATTGAAACCCTAGAATTTGCATCTTGAAATCTAATGGCTTTTTGATAATTCCCTTTGCATATTCTTAATCTCCACACCCTTTTTCCTTAGATTCATGCTTGGTTCTGCCTAAAAATCATCTCCTCCTAGGGTTTTCTCAAGTGGGGCGAAATGGTGGCGAAGGGGACCAAAAATGACAACCATAGGAAGAGAAATTACCTTGTTTTCTTACTTTTTCTCACTTGAATCTTATGTTCTTTGAGCTCCTCTCTTCAAATCCGAACTTTCCCCTCAATTTCTCCCTTAAAACAGATTTATAAACTTCATTATAATCATAGGAAACAAAGGATAATGGAGGAGAAGAGGTTTGGAAGAGAAAGAGCATGAAAAACTACTAATTTCCATACCTTAAGCCTTTGATTTCTCCTCCTTTTCTTTCCCTTCTTGTGAGCCTCATCCCCTAGGGTTTTCTTCTGGTTTTAGGCAGAATATGGTCGTGCATAATGAAGGGAGGAGAAGGGTGCATCATATATATAGGTGGGAATAAGTTATACTTTTCAAAAATTCCTATTTCGCCCTTCATACTTTGCATTTCCGTTTCTCCTTTGTTTTAACTCCATTTTGAGAACTATCTTTTCCATTATAAAATTTAGGTTCCCAAACAAGTAAAATGTCTTTGGAATCACTCAAATTGGAGCTAAAACCTTTCCGAACGAATTCGTCAAAGTTCTGGCGCACTGATGTTGGAAAACATCCACCGGAGGGGCTTTAGCTATCCTGGGGCTTTCCATAGTTTTTAGAGCCTCTGAGAACCCTGGAGAATTCAAAACTTTCATTTAAAAACCCTTCTGTGTGTTTTTCAAAAAGTGCCTATATTTACGAAAATACTACTGGCCTTTTGACAAATTTTTTGAATCACTCTGGCTTTGATTTCTGGGCAACTCAAGGCTCAAGTCCTCATTTTCTAATATTTTAAATTTTATCATAATTTTGGTTGGCCCCAATCCCTTCTATTTCTGGGACTTCCTTTTGTATCTGGCCCATTTCTACTGTTTACGGAGAAACCGAACATTGTGTTTCTCACATTTATGGAAAGGCCAGATGTTACACCTCCTCTTGTGTGTCTATCTCCCTTGCTCTCACTTCTATTCTTGGGTAGAAATAAAGTCAGCTCTAAGAGGGAGAGAAAAAGACGGTGTAATTAAAAGGAGTTTCTTGAAGCTTCCTTTTCAAAAATTTCAATTTTGCTCTTCGTTCTTGGCATTTTTGTTTCTAATTCGTTTTAGCTCCTTTTTTAGAACCATCTTTTCCATCATAAAATATAGGTCCTCAATCTTATAAAATGCCTTTGGAATCATTTAATTTGTAGCTAAAACCTCTCTGAATGATCAGTCAAAGTTCAGGCTCACTGCCATTAGAAAACATCTATCGAAGAGGCTTTGACTATCCTGGGGCTTTCCATGGTTTTTAGAGGCTTTGAGAACCTTGGAGAACTTAAATTTTCCATTTAAAAAGCCCTCATACGAGTATTCTAAAAATTATTTAAAATTACTAAATTGCCATTATGTTTCGTTAGATTTTTGTTAAAATCTGTCTGGCTATTCTAGGTCTGGTTTCAAGACACCTCTGACCCTGAATCACCATTATTTGAGGTCTAGAATATTATTCTAATTTTATTGGATCTCAAATCACTCTATTTGGGAGACTTACTTTTATATTCGGTGAATTTTGTATGTTTACGGAGAAACTGTACATTACATTTCTCGTGTTTTCTCATACTTTCGAGGAGCTAAATATTACAAAAATATTGAAAATATCCATTCATGATTCAAGTAGCTTGTTTACTTGTACACTTAATGTATGTATGCCTTGAATGTGTGTGTAAATGGGTGTGTAAGCTATTGAGATTCTAGAAATCTCACCCCCTTCCTCCTTTCCTCTTGAAATATCTAAGTGGTACCCAAAGACCAAGAAATGCAAGCCAAGAATCTTGAAGAGTTGTATTAATCTATTATGTAATCTTACTTATAGTAGAATGTCAAAGTGAGCTTATATAACATCAGGTTTTCTGAAAACAAGAGAAAATATGAGAAACATAACGTACGGTTTCTCCGTAAATGAATGAAACTCACCGGATACAAAAGGAAGTCCCCCGAAATGAGATATTTAAGGTCCTGAAAAATTTGGGAAGTATTCTAGACTCCTAAAAATGAGAATCCCAAGCTCAGACGAAAAGAAAAATAGAGCTATAATGAAGAAATAATTTCTTACGAAAAGCCTACGAAATGTAATGGCATTTTCGTAATTTTGAGCAAATTTTGGAATTCACATAGGAGGGCTTTTTAAATGAAAATTTTGAGTTCTTCGGGGTTCTCAAAGGCCCTAAAAACTATGGAAAGCCCCGGGACAGCTAAAGCCCCTCCGGTGGACATTTTTCAACGTCGGTGTGCCTAAACTTTGACAGATTTGTTCAGGAAAGTTTTAACTCCAATTTTAGTGATTCCAAAGGCATTTTACTAAATTGGGAACCTAAATTTTATAATTAAAAAAATGGTTCTAAAAAAGGAGATAAAGTGAAGGAGAAAAAAAAAATGCAAAGTATGAAGGGCAAAATGGGAATTTTTGAAAAGTGTAACTTATTCCCACCTATATATATAATACACCCTTCTCCTCCCTTTATTATGCACGACCATGTTCTACCTAAAACCAAAAGAAAACCCTAGGGGATGAGGCTAACAACAAGGGGAAGAAAAGGAGGAGAAATCAAAGGCTTAAGGAATGAAAATGAAGGGAGGCCTTGGAAAAAATTTAGAACTCATGGAGAGTGATTTTGTGCCTTAGGTTCCATATTATGACCTAAAGAAGCAACATGGTGCTAGGCCTTTTGTTTTAATGGTGTGATGACTCCAAGAGGCTTAAAAGGAGTCAAGAATCATATTTGAAAGGAAAGAATGAGGCCTAGAAAGTATTTGAGGGGTGTTGCTTCATTAGGTGCATTTATAGACCATAATGGAGCTTATAGAGCAATCTAGCATCTAAGCAAATTGTATGGTCTTAGAGATTGTATCATGAACCTAATTGGCTCCCATAAATTGTATCTAGGCCAAGAGAAACCATCTCCACCAATTTGTAGGTGTGTGGCCAAAAGAGGAGGCTTGAGTCCGAAGGAAAAAGTATGTAATTGTATGCAAGGTAGCTCTCTCCACCTTCTCTCATGCATGGATGTGTATTTAGCTTGTTTTGGAATGTGTGTATGTGTATTTTCAAGCTATAAAAAGTATGCTAGCGTGCCTTTACATTCCATGATTCTTGATGCCATGTTATGTTTTCAATGACCATATGATGTTTGTATGAGTTTACTTGACTGTGGAAAGGCCAAGAACTCTTTCCTTGGGTGAGGATGAGCCAAGAACCCTTGAGCTTGGTTAAGACAAAGTGAAGAGTCTCCCAAAAGCAAAGTGGGCACCCAAGAGTATGGTTGAGTCCAAAGCTCTTAAGGAATGGGTGAGGCAAATCCAAAATCCATTAGGAGAAGTGTGAAGCCAATCCAAGCACTTGGTGAGCTCTTGGATGTTTTGTATGATTGATTCACATGCCAAGATTGTTTTAAAAGATGCATGTCTTCCACTTTCACCATGCATGCATTTGAAAAGCTTGCTTTGTACATATTATGTATGATTGAATGGGAGATGAGCTATTGGGATTCTTTGAATCTCATCCCCTCCTCTCCAATGATCTAACATGCTAGGTGAACCAAGTGTATATGCTAATGGGAGCCAACTACACTAAAAGAAGGAGATTGACAAACTTATGCCTTGGTTTTAGCCATTTTGGAACTATAATAATGGTTCAAGATGTATATGATGTTGTATATGTATTATGAACCTTGAGACATATGTAAATGTACTATTATATGATGTCTAGATGTATGAAAATGATATTTGACCACTAGCACATGTTTTGAGTATGAAATGCCATGGTATGAGAATGTAAAATTTGGTGATTATGTATATAAGTGTGGGTTGAATGGCCAAAATGAGATGCATGAGGTTTGGGACCATTTGTGCAGCTTCCTCAAGTCTTTAATATGCTTTTAGACTTGCCCAAAAGGTGCCACAACCAAGGGAAGGCCATTTGGCAAATTTGGTACCTCATATGGAGCCAAATTTGACCATAATAGAACCCTATATCATTTTTTAGCCAAATGAGTTGTTCTTGCTCTAAAATTTTGTATACAATTAGGTCTCATTGATATATTTTTGGGAAGCTAAAGAACATAATTTTCAGAGGTCTAGAGAATATTTGATGAATTTTCAAATTTGGGATTTTTTATGGATTCTGGTATGTGCACTGTTCATACTGGCAGTTCTGTATTTTGTATCACCAGATGGCCAAATGATTTCTAATACTTGTAAATTTTATATTCATAAACTAGAGGTCATAATATTTTTGTGGCCACTGAAATCATCTCATTTGGAGGTCTGAGCAGAGAGTTATGCATTTTTGAAATTGGCTGTCCGTAGTAGTGGTACCCCAGGAGTTCAGTTATTGTCATAGCTAAACATATCTTTTTCATTCTATAATTATTTTTAGCACCAATTTAACATTTTTATCTTTCCATAATGACCAAATTTGTGTGATTTTTATTTTTATAGAATCAGTTATGAATTTTAGAAGTTTGTATCAGTAATCTAAACAGCAGCACAGGTAGCCAGCAACCTCTGTAGCTTTTTGGATGTCAAACGTCCTGTGTGATGAATGTTGTGAGCTGGACATATTTTTATTGTGAAGTAGACATCCTAATATTTCTAGAATGACCAAGATTGCATGATTTCTAAATTTCTAAATTTAGTTATGATTTTTCAAAATTGGGTCAGAAAATAGAGCAAATTTGGCCGAAAATATGCATGCTTATTTTGAGTTCCATTTCGGTTTCCATGAATTGTAGGCATGTTTTTGTGATGTAAATGAGTTATAATGATGGAATTAAATATTAGAATGCATAATATGATCTTACATGATCCATGTGACACCGAATGAAATTTTGAGACCCAGCGCAATGCTAAAATGAGCATTATTTTCCTTGTCTTTTTCATGGAAAACTCACATGATTTATGATATTAAGTTATGTAAAGGCATGAGATGAGTTAGAATGAGTTATAATTCATGGTGTTACATTTATTGGTATCAAAGCAAAGTTCCAAGCTCTTTTGGATGGGATTTGGCTTGAGGTTGTAGCAATAGGGCTATGTAAAGGCTTGAATGGATAAGTAAAGTCTTATATGAGACATGTTGGGTGTATGAGTATAGTTTGTGGCTTTATTCATAATAAGTAAGTTGTATGATGGTCTTAGAGTAGTTAGTGGACATCAGGAAAGAGTGGCCTCTAGAGTTGCTTGAGCAGAGTTAAGCTTGAGCAAAGTTGAGGGATCCAACGGCTAGAGCTTGATGAGATATGATAGCTCACCAGGATCAGTGGCAAGCCTAAGATGTGAACAATGAGAAATGATCTTATTGATAGGAAGAGGCTTGTTAGAGAGAGTATGTGAGGCCTAATTCTCCCTGGTAGTCATACTCAGGCCATTCTGAGATGTCCTGCTTAATGCAGAGAGAAGTAGCAATGCAGCGTGGCATGAGATGAGATTGAAGTTGCACAGGACCAGTTTAGAGGGGAATGAGAAAAAGAGTTACCCTTTAGCCATAACACCTAAATGTCTAGATAAGTATTAGAGCTCGAAAGCTTAATTCCCTCAGGACAAAGATTTGAGTTACAAGCTACACCCTTCAGAGCCCTAACAACCCAAAGGTGATAGTTAGCTATGCATAAATGAAGCAAGAGGTGGAACTCTCTAACTTGATGATGGGCTAGATATAGAGGAAATGAGGCTTGGGTTGGTAGCTAAAGATGAAAATCCAATCCCTAAAAAAAAAAAAGTAAGCCAATCAGAGGCCGTTAGCTGCGGCCAACTAATTGCTTAACCATTGCCAATTACTCCATAGAAGCAGTGAGACAATCCAAAGCATTTCTCACCGTGACTAATTCAGAAGTTAGCCACAGTGAATTATGTGTTAGTCACGGCGAATAACACCATGAATGCCTTGTTAGTCACATGCAGGCCAACTTGAGAAGGGAGTTGATAAGAGGTCAAACAACCCATAGCAAGCGGGAACCCCTAGTATAAGTAGGGAAAAGGAGTAATAAATAGTCATGGAAAGTTAGTAAGAAGTCCGTGGGCCTAATAATTGAGACTGCAAAAGAACTCGGCATAGAGGAAGTTAGACACAGGGATAATGAGGTTGTTGAGAGCCGACTATGAGGCGTTGACTCCAACCTAGAGTGCTACTTAGTTGGACACTGTATGATATAATGTTAGTGTAGCCTCGAAATGACAGAAGATAAGACTACCAATAGTAAGGCACATAGTGAGTGGCCTAGAAAGGTGCACCTCATAGGTAACACCTAAAGATAAGTATGAGTAGCCCACTAATAAAAGCTCATAAAAGAATGAGGATAATTAGTAAGCTATGGGTTCGATGAGATGGTTAGCTAGGCTGAGCATAAGCTAAAGCCTGGAGAAGATGACCAGTAGCATCGTTCTAGGTGAGATATGTAAATAAAAAGCTAAGTGAAAGTTCTCCCTAGAGCGAAAAAGGAAAGATGAGATATCCTTATATAAGGGAAACCACCTAGTGGTGATTAGTGACTCCCCTAGATAGACCCCCTGATTGTAGAGCATAGTGATAAAAGAAGCGAGGAAGAGTTGAGAAATTAGCTACAGAAAGATACCCTCGCTTTAGTCATGATTAAATAAGTAAGCTAAACCCAGAAAGGTAAATAGACAGGGGTCTGAAAATTTGTTAGACGAGCTCCCTAATATGAGAATGATAGGGGGTTAAGGCACGCAAGTGATTAGAGCACCCATTAGAGCATAAGCTTTCTATAAGATAGAGTCCGGACATTGAGAGCATGTTTCTTGGATTGGGTCAGTAGAACCCTAGAAATAGTATACTATGCTTCTGGGAATGAGACTAAAAGGGCTGAATAGAGAGAAAGCCTAGCTCTAATCCAAATGTAGAAATAAGCTAAGATAGACAGTTAGTGCCGTAGTACCCTCAGGGAAGCTCGAGAGAGCTAGAGACCGCCTAGCCTTGTTTTATGTCGAGAAAGAGTATAAGCCGAGAGAGCCATAGAATGAAATTCCTGGGATTATGTGACATAAAATCCTTCTTACCAAGGGATAGTCTAGCTAAGAGCAGAGTAAGAGTATGAACGAAAAATAGGCCCCCTTGATGTTACACAGAGTAAATAAGTAGAGGAACCTCGGGAAAATACAGGTGCTCTTGAGCATAAAGAAACCTGAACTGGCAACAAAAACAGCCAGTAGTAGAATATCCTTTTACCTAAATAAGAGAATAAGAAAGGTAGAAAGAGCAGATATGATAGTGTTCAAGCTAATGACATATTAGATTGAGAATAGATATTCAGTCAATGTGCTTGAGTACTTAAGAAAGCACATCTGTCCTTAGCATAGACGCCCTTTTAGCATGATATTGCCCAAAGTATAAATAGCGGGGCGATACTGAGAGATCTCGGGATGTAGTAGATGAAGAATCCTACTTTCCCCGAGTACTCTACGAGAATATGGCAGATAGAGAAAAGTAAGAGAGGGGTACTTTAGATTATTAGGAAACTTGCAATATACAGGCGATAATGGCTTTGAGCTCAGTCATGAGGCGCCCGTGTATTAGTGTTTGATGTTATGGTTTGCTTGCAATAGAGGCTACATGATATTAGGTCTGGCCAACCTAGTAGTAATGTGGCTTAAGTGCATAGCAAACGACGACATCAATCACCAAAGTGTCCCGATAATCGAAAGGTATCCTAGTTAGAGAAAGAGATGAGTCAGAAAAGAAAGGTAAAGGGATTCTAGTAATATAATAATAGTAAGGAAAGCATGCAGAAAGGGGTCCTTAGTAGAGGATGTTCAGATTCAGTATGCAAAGCTTGAGTCCCTTATAGTATATGTAAATAAAATGAATAGGGACCAATGTATAGCCTCTCTCCTGCCAGAGATGTTTACTACACTTAGTGTGTGAGATGCCTTGGTGCCAAGGCACTTAAAAGCAGAATGTGGCATAGTTAGAAACTGCAGGATATGAGAGGAAGGCTAGAACGAGCATATGTAAAAGTAAGTAAATCAATAGAGTAAGAAAAGAAAGCCCAAGTAAAAAAAAAAAGGGTTGAAGTGGGAATCTGAGGATCCTACGAGTAGTGATAAATGAAAATTAAAATGCTTCCTAGTATTAGTATGACAAGATCCGAGAGAATGAGATGACACAGAACCCACTTTACATGGAGAGCATGATGTACTTCTGAGTTTAGCCTCAGCTATTATAAGCGATGGTAACCAGACTTAGTGAGCATGTATTTTACTGTCAGATACAGTAATCTTAGGCTTTGACGTCTCCTAGAGATGGATCGCAGTAGATCTTAGCATAGCATAACGGGTTGTAGTAGACCCTACCTAGGGATCACAGTAGATCCCACAGAGTTACAGAGAGCCCTAGCCACAGCATAATAGATCTCTGGTAGAGATGACAGTCTAAGATAGTTTTTACAGAACAGTTAGTCTCAGAGACTAGTACAGTTTTAGCTAGCCTTTGTCTTAGAGACTAGAGACCTCCTGAGTCTGGTAGACTTTTGACGGGCTCGTCGCGCAACCCTCAAAATAAAACTAGGTTGAACTAAAAATATAGCTAATGGCACAACCTAGGTCATCTCCCTTGGAAATAGAGTTCAATGTTTAATTGGGTTTTTTAAATGTTAAAAATCCTAAAAACTATCTAATTTGGGGGTTTTTTATTGAATTAAACTAACCTAAAACTAAATTAAATCGAAATTCCTAATTGCTACCTAATTGTGTGAATTGTGGGTGGAAGATGGTCTTGTGACTAGCTTTGGAATCATCCTTTGGTATCCACTATCCTTATCCTAATCTAATTGTAATTAATTATGGTCTAAGAGTCCCTAATTGTGTTCATTAGCAAATGATCTTGAATTACCATTCAAGATTCAAGAGACTAGCAATTTAATGTTGAATTGAAACCTGAACCCCGCATTAATTCGTTAATTCTTGTCTTTAAGATCTGTGAACACTTGAATTGGATAATTAATTGATCAATTAGCCTCTGAATTAACATCCTAGGATATTTAATTAACCAACCAAATTCCAAGGAATCCTTAAATCAAACAATTAAGCACATCAATTCTCACAAGCATTTTATCAAACACCTTGATTACACACTTGGAAAATTGTAGGAAAATGAAAATTCAGCACTTAATTCATACAATTAATTAGCCAATATCTCTCCTAATTAATGTCTAACCAGCCATCAATCATGAACTACATCAATTTCAATCACTTAAAAACTCAACCAAGCATATAAAATAATTAAAATTGATATAGAAAGAGAGGAAAATAAAATGAAATTCTTAGCCCAAAATTCTGATTCTAATTCTTGGATTCAAGCTTTAACTCAAGAGCTTCCTCCCTTGCTAGTCACAGATGGAGGCTTAGAGCTTCATGGAGGTGGAATGAGACTGGAGGAGTGGATGAGAATGGTGTGGTATGTATTCTGTGAATGGAAAAGACAAAGGAAATGGGTGAATGGATTGAATGACGGAATGAGCGAATGATGGAATGAAGCGTATGTCAATGGGATATGAATTACGATGGATCCTCGAATGCTGATGGCGTGATTCCCCTTCTCACGTGGTTCATTAATTTGTCACATGCTCAGCCCTCTCATTCCTTCATTGCCCATAGCTTGGATGTGTGAATGAGTGAATGAGGCGTGAAAAATAGGTGCTGCCTCCTCTCACGTGGACTTTTTTATGATTCCACGTGCTCATCTTTTTTCCAATTGCTCGTAGCATTCTTTTCTTCTTTGCTTATGTGAGTGGACCCCACCTCATTTTGTATTATAATATTCCATATGCACCCTTTTTCCATGTAACTTCTGCATGTAGCTTCTTCGTGTATGCCAATTCATTCCACTGTTCCAGCAGCTTCATTTCATTGTTTTCTCCATTTCCATTTCTTTGCCTGCAGCGTTGTTCTTCTTGATGGACTTGAGCTACCTCTGTGTGTTGCCTCTTGAACCCATTACTTCTTTATTTAACATAGCTCCCAGCTTAGCTCGTTGCTTCATTTAATTCTCAACTTCTTTCCATGTGTTTCTCCTTCGTGCAGATTCTACTCACAGGCTTCTTTATCTTCCACGTTGTTTCTTTTTCAGCTACTTCATCCATTTGCTCAAGTTTCACACGTGAAACTCTATTTTCTCTAGCCTACGTTCTACTCAAAACACTACACCCGTGGCACTCCCTTGTTGAAGCTGCTTCATTCACTCGTGTTACTTCTTTAATCAACGGGTATATTCAACGTGAATCTCATGCTTCTTCCAACTTTGGATATGGTGGCTATTCTGCTCGAGTGTGTAAATGTAGGAAGGTGGATGAGTGAGTTGTATGAGTGTGTTGATGTGTGAAGGCTGGCCTACGTGTTTGTTATGGTTTATACATGTGACTTCCTTCTTGAGTCATGCATGTGTGTTATGTGGGTTAATGGGTGAAGCTACAGGGGAGGGTGTGAAGCTAATTGATGGTGTGTGTTTGCTACAAGTGGATCACGTGGAGGATTTATGCATATGTATGAGTGAATGATTAAATATGAATATCGAATGTCTCCACATGATAGCCCAAGACTCCACCTTCTTGTATCTCTCTTCTTGACTTCTTCTCATCCCATGTGCACTTTATTTAAATTCCTTTGATTCAATCCTCAATTCTTCTCTAAATAAATTTCTCTTTTAAATTCCATTTGCTCCCTTAAAATTCTGCACAAAAGAGTGGGAAAAATCAAATAGGAAAATTCACAAAATTCATTTAAAATGATTTATGCATTAAAATCCATTATTTTGTCAATTATTTTCTAAAGTGCAAACAATGGCTACCAAAATCAAATTCCAATTAAGTAAATCCATTAAGCCTCATTTATCTATTAAAAAGGTTAAGTTAAGAAGAATTAAGTGTATGAAAAACCATGTTTATCAACTATTACCACAGAGATATGCAGGCTTTACTCAGACAGTTAGACCACTGACTAGCTCTCTTTAGAGATGAGCATAGTATATGAGATGAGGAAAGCAAGAAATAAGCTTTCCAAAGTTAGAGCTAGATGAACCACTACCTAGCAGGCTGAAGCCCTAATCGAGGGATAGAGAGATCCCTGCATGCTAGCTTATGTATTCAGAAAGGAGTCAAGTGCAATTTGTATATAAGGTAAGTGGTATAGTATGTCTCTAGTGAGCAAAACTGTGAGAATAGCTAGCATCCTATCAGAGCCCAGCAATAGTCAGTGGTAGTAGCTCTTCAGTGCTAGTATGAGACATACAAGTTAGGCCTATTAGTGTTGAAATGAAGGACTATAAAATGCCACTGCAAGTGAGTAAAGAAAGCGAGAAAAAGTCCCGGCCTACAAAGATAGATACAGTTATAGTAACAGAGAAACTGGGATCATTAAAAGCAGAAACTCCTCAAAGGAGTTGTAATCCTAGTAAGCAGTTGCTATATGAGGCCTGTGACAGAAAGATATGTGAGTTGTAATCATGGGATGAGCTAGTAAGAAAGAACACAAAGAGAAACAGTAGACGAAACATGTAAATAAGCAGACAGACAGAAACCTCCGATGGCTCTAATAATTAGAAAAGATGATGAGATGTTATGAGAAGCCATTCAAAGAGGATACAGGAGACATGATATGAAATAAGTTACCTCTCGAGATGTGTAAATGAGTCCACTGAAAGAAATGTTAATCTTGCGAACAGGTTAACATTAACTCAATATGATTAGTAAGCTCTCCAAGATAGGCCTCCAGAGTCAAAAATTTCTTTCCCTTATGAGAAAGAACTAGCTAGTATTTTATAGCAGTAGAGCCCTTATTAAGAGCTAGTAATAAAAGTTCCCTGGCTGAAAGAAAATTCGAAAGAATGAAATCGCTGAGAAAGCGTCTAGAGCCAGAAAGAAGGGAAAGAAAAGAACAGTTAGTCAAAAAAGAAAAGAGTAAGGGAAAGTGTACCCTAAATTTTGAGGATGAAATTTATTTAAGGGGGGAAGAAATGTAACATCCCAATTTTCTAAAAACGAGAGAAAATATGAGAAACGTAACGTACAGTTTCTCTATAAATGAACGAAACTCACTGAATACAAAAGAAAGTCCCCCGAAATGAGATAGTTAAGGTCCTGAAAAATTTAGAAAGTATTCTAGACTCCTAAAAATGAGAATCCCAAGCTCAGACGAAAAGAAAAATGGAGCTATAATGAAGAAATAATTTCTTAAGAAAAGCTTACGAAATGTAATGGCATTTTCGTAATTTTGAGCAAATTTTAGAAATCATATAGGAGGGCTTTTTAAATGAAATTTCTGAGTTCTTCGAGGTTCTTAGAGGCCCTAAAAACCATGGAAAGCCCCGGGACAGCTAAAGCCCCTCTGGTGGATGTTTTCCGACGTTAGTGTGCCCAAACTATGACGGATTCGTTCGGAAAAGTTTTAACTCTAATTTGAGTGATTTCAAAGGCATTTTACTAAACTGGGAACCTAAATTTTATAATAGAAAAAACGGTTCTAAAAAAGGAGCTAAAATGAAGGAGAAAAAAAAATACAAAGTATGAAGGGCAAAATGGGAATTTTTGAAAAGTGTAACTTATTCCCACCTATATATATGATACACCCTTCTCCTCCCTTCATTATGCATGACCATGTTCTACCTAAAACCAGAAGAAAACCTTAGGGGATGAGGCTCACAAGAAGGGGAAGAAAAGGGGGAGAAATCAAAGGCTTAAGGAATGAAAATGAAGGGAGGCCTTGGAAAAAATTTAGAACTCATGGAGAGTGATTTGGTGCCTTAGGTTCCATATTATGACCTAAAGAAGCAATATGGTGCTAGGCCTTTTGTTTTAATGGTGTGATGACTCCAAGAGGCTTAAAAGGAGTCAAGAATCATATTTGAAAGGAAAGAATGAGGCCTAGAAAGTATTTGAGGGGTGTTGCTTCATTAGGTGCATTTATGGACCATAATGGGAGCTTATAGAGCAATCTAGCATCTAAGCAAATTGTATGGTCTTAGAGATTATTTCATGAACCTATTTGGCTCTTATAAATTGTATCTAGGCCAAGAGAAACCATCTCCACTAATTTGTGGGTGTGTGGCAGAAAGAAGAGGCTTGAGTCCAAAGGAAAAAGTGTGTAATTGTATGCAAGGTAGCTCTCTCCACCTTCTCTCATGTATGGATGTGTGTTTAGCTTGTTTTGGAATGTGTGTATGTGTATTTTCAATCTTGATGCCATGTTATGTTTTCAATGACCATATGATGTTTGTAAGAGTTTACTTGAGTGTGGAAAGGCCAAGAACTCTTCTCTTGGGTGAGGATGAGCCAAGAACCCTTGAGCTTGGTTGAGACAAAGTAAAGAGTCTCTCAAAAGCAAAGTGGACTCCTAAGAGTATGGTTGAATCCAAAGCCCTTAAAGAATGGGTGAGGCAAGTCCAAAATCCATGAGGAGAAGTGTGAGGCCAATTCAAGCACTTGGTGAGCTCTTGGATGTTTTGTATGATTAATTCACATGCCAAGATTGTTTTAAAAGATGCATGCCTTCCATTTTCACCATGCATGCATTTGAAAAGCTTGCTTTGCACATATTATGTATGATTGAATGGGAGATGAGCTATTGGGATTCTTTGAATCTCATCTCCTCCTCTCCAATGATCTAACATACTAGGTGAACCAAGTGCATATGCTAATGGGAGCCAACAACACTAAAGGAAGGAGATTGACAAACTTATGCCTTGGTTTTAGCCATTTTGGAACCATAATAATGGTTCAAGATATATATGATGTTGTATATGTATTATGAACCTTGATACATATGTAATTGTGCTATTATATGATGTTTAGATGTATGGAAATGATATATGACCACTAGCACATGTTTTGAGTATGAAATGCCATGGTATGAGAATGTAAAATTTGGTGATTATGTATATAAGTGTGGGTTGAATGGCCAAAGTGAGATGCATGAGGTTTGGGACCATTTGGGCAACTTCCTCAAGTCTTGAATATGCTTTTAGACTTACCCAAAAGGTGCCACAACCAAGGGAAGGCCATTTGGCAAATTTGGTACCTCATATGGAGCCAAATTTGACCATAATAGAACCCTAGAGTTGTTCTTGCTCTGAAATTTGGCATGAAATTAGGTCTCATTAAGAGCTTTTTGGGAAGCCAAAGAACATAATTTTTGAAGGTCTAGAGAATATTTGATGAATTTTCAAAGTTGGGATTTTTTATGGATTCTAGTATGTGCACTGTTCACGCTGGCAGTTTTGTGTTTTGTGTCACCCAATGGCCAAATGGTTTCCAATGCTTGTGATATTTTATATGCATAAACTAGAGGTAATAATATTTCTATGGCCACTGAGAGCATCTCATTTGGAGGTCTAAGCAGAGAGTTATGCATTTTTTAAGTTGGCTATCCATAGTTGTGGCTTCCTAGGAGTTCAGTTACTGTTCCATAGGATTCCAATAGTTAAACATATCTGTTTTATTCTAGAATTATTTTTAGCATCCATTTAACATTTGTACCTTTCCAAAATGACTGAATGTGTGTGATTTTGATATTTATAGAATTAGTTATGAATTTTAGAAATTTGTATCAGTAATCTGAACAGCAGCCCAGGTAGCCAACGACCTCTATAGATTTTTGGATGTCAAACGTCCTGTGTGATGAATGTTATGACTTGGACGTATTTTTAATGTGAATTGGACATCCTAAGCTTTCTAGAATGATTAAGATTGCATGATTTCGAATTTTCTAGATTTAGTTATGATTTTTCAAAATTGGGTCAGAAAATGGAGCAAATCTGGCCGAAAATATGCTTGCTTATTTTGAGCTCCATTTCGGTTTCCATGAATTGTAGGCATGTTTTTGTGATGTAAATGAGTTATAATGATGGAATTAAATATGAGAATGCATAATATGATCTTACATGGTCCACGTGACATCGAATAGAATTTTGAAACCCAGTGCAATGCTAAAATGAGCAATATTTTCCTTGCCTTTTTCATGCAAAACTCACATGATTTATGATATTAAGTTATGTAAAGGCATGAGATGAGTTAGAATGAGCTAGAATTCATGGTGTTACAGCTTGTACATGTAATTTTTTAGATGTAAGACCATGAACAATTGTAATGTCATATGCAAATGATATATGAACATTGTATGGTGCCAATGGAAATGTGAAATTTGAAACCTTGTGTGCATATTTGGATACATGCATTCTTGAGTAAGGGATAGCCAAATTGAGAAGCATGAGGTTTAAGACCCCGTAGATAGTTTATACAAGTCATATTTATGCTTTTAAACTTGCCTAAGAGGTGCCAAATCCAAAAGGAAGTCATTTGGACCAAAGTGATACCTTATGAGAAGCAAAAGTGACCAATTTGGTGAGCTATATCATTTTTTGTCCAAATGAGCTCTTTTTGGTCTGAAATTTGGCATGCATCTAAAGTTTGTTGAGAAATTTTTGGGAAGCTAAACTGGGTATTATTTTGAGGTCTGTGGAATTTTTGGCGAATTTTTTAAATTGGAAAATTTTTTGGTTTTAGTCAAAGTTACTATTCATATAGCCCGAAATGAAACTCCATCACTTATGGGGCAAATGAAGTCCAATTGCCACGAAATTTTATAGGCAAAAACTAGACCTTCCCAATGACATGTGCTAATTAGAAACACTTCAATTGGATGTCTAAAGAGAGAGATATAAATTTTTGAAATTGCTATTCTATTCTAGGTACATCTCTAAACCCGTGTTACTGTTTAATTGATTTTTGGGGTTTGAATGCTTTTGCATTGGTGTAGATGTTTCCCCCTTAGTTAACATCTGTAGCTTTCTAAATTGGTATAGATTGCATGGATTGAATTTTTGTGGAATTAATTATGAATTTCCAAAATTTATATCAGTAAGCTATATCAGAATTCTCGGTAGTCTAACCTCCTAATTTTTTCTGTTATCCAACGTGGCCCAGATGAGATTTTCATGCCTGAGAATTATTTTTCATGTAAATTTGACATTTAAAGTTTTCTACAAAGCTATGTTTTGTATGATTTCAATTTTTTTAGATTTAGTTATGATTTTTCAAAGTTGCCTTTGAAATCTACCATATGTTGTCCGCGAGATTAAGTGAAAATTTTGGGGTTTTTGGCTTGAAAACCATAGATTGCTTGATATTTTAAGTTGATTATGATTTGTTCCAATGATAAATGACTAGAAAATGTTGTCCACGGGGCCCACGTAACTCGAGTTGAGAAAAATTAACCTTGACATAACGCGATAAAATGCAAGAAAATGTAGCTTTTTCTTGATAATTCCCTATGAATGTGCACTTAATTATCCTGAATGGAATGATATGGTGGAAGTAAATATATGGTATGACACTCTTTAGGTTAGTAAATGCATCTGGTAGTTAATTTGTAATGTTTTATAAATGTATTACTTTTTAAACTTTTAGTTTACATTACTTTATACGAGAATCTAGATGATAACACATTTCATATAATTTCTTATTCCAACTATTAATTATCCCCCCTAAATGTAAGGAAAATAATTTGATGACAATTGGCAAATCATGCTATAAATAAGAAGACTTATATACTCAATATATATTCTTAACTTTATTTAGAACTCATCCTTGTATGTTATGGTAGAACAATTAGGACATATGTTCACATCTAAAAGATCCTAAGATGGGAAATATTTAGTGCCTAACTAAAAGCCAATGAAAATTAGGAGAATTTATAATAACTTGTTGGCTTGATATATATAAGTGTTGCCACATGTAAACTTACATATCCCCATATTAAAATGGGAAGTTCTGTTCTTATAAACATTGATCTAATTATTAGTAGGAGGCATTTAATGAATGATTCTATTAAACCTTTATTGTGTGTGAACATAAGCAACAAGCTTTTCACTAGCATTATCAAGATAAGCTATCTTCATTGCATTATCTAGAAATTGTGGTCTTAATCAAACTATTTAAGCAAGTAATCTCCCAAATGTTAGGTTGCTAGTTGATAACAAACATATATATGGTCATCTAAGAGATGCATCTATCAAAACTATATAATATTTGAATAGTCCACATGGTGAATAAATTAGCCTACATATCTTACCTTGGATTTGTTCCAAAAATGAGGGAGATGCAATCCCAACTTAAGCCAGTGATGGTCTAGTAATAAATTTTCTTTGAGAATAAGCAACACATGAAAATTCTTTGAATTAAAGAATTTTTTGGTTTTTTAATAAACATCCATGTTAATTTTCAATAATTTTCACATCATAATAAACATATTTAGATTAGTAAATTTCTACCTTACTACAATAAGTGTTTCAGTTATATTAATAAATGTATATTACAAACTAAAAGGCAAGGTAGATAATTTTTTCAAAATACATTTCTTTCCTGCTATAAAAGATGTGATATGAATATATTCAATATTTTTCTCATTCACAATCTTAATGTAATGTCCATTGTAGCAAATATCTTTGAAACTTAATAGATTCCTTTGAGACTTAGTAGAAAGTAATGTATCATTAATAATATTAATAATAAACATTGTCATAGTACCTCTTCTAAAGCTTTTAGTTAGTTTTATACTACCTAATATTATATTAATATTAGCATCACTCATTATCAAATGAGAAAAATATGTTTCATCTTTAAGTACTATTTTCAAGACATGTGTTCCCTATGAATCTTGTGTCCAACCATAGAATAAGAAATTTTCATATTAGTTTTTTAAAAACTAAATCATATTCTATTATGTGTAGTTCTTTAGAAACTAACACATATTACTTTTTCATATATATATATATATATTATCAATGTATATTTTACTACTCATTAACAATATGCCTCAATATTACTACTATAGCAGCACATTTGAAACATGAAACATGTAGCACTTAAATTTCTCTTGGGCATATTTTCATAATATTTCTTATTGAAAAAACTAGGCATAATAAATTCATGAAAATGCATAATTCTCTTAATTCAAGTATCACATATATATAAGATATGTTTTTTTTTTCAAGTAATACATATAAAGAATTTAATTACAGGTACATAAAGATTAAAAATTAAAAAAAATTAAAGTATAAAATGAAGCAATTTTGTTTTTTTAATGCATCATAGTAAAGGTTGACATATACATAAGAAGAAATTGTAATTGGTGTTCTTTCTTAGAATCTTTAAATTTGCACATAAATTGTCACAATAAAACATATTATTTTCACAATATGACCATCCAACCTCTTATGGTCTTTTAGGCTCTATGGCCACTTTGGGTATTTTCAAGTTTGAAAAATTTATGGCCATTTGCCTTTATAGCTTCTAGCTATATTGTTGCTATTGCTCATATATTTCAATAACTTTGATAACTTATTATTGACCTTCAACAATTAATTTATGCATAGGTCATAAGTAATCATTAACTTATTCATAAACCTATTGAATTTCGAGAGTTTCCAAAACATTTTGGTAACAGGAAATTCATAAACTATTAGTCTTTGGGGTTATAAAAACAAATCTTTTATGACTACAAATTGATCAAAATATGCCATAAAGGTCTCTAAAACACATTTGAGTCAACGATAGTTTTTGTTCCCATAAGTGAAGGCACTACCTGGCCTCTTAAGCCAAGAAATTGCTTCAAACAAAAATGGTGTGTGTATATATATATATGTATGCATTCCAAGCCTTAAACAATTCTTGCTTGAACTATTCAATCTTAAGCCATGGATGGTCTACAAAAATATGATCAACCCCCTCCCTTCCACAATTGTGTATTATTACTTATCGAGTATAAAATAGACCTGCTTCTTAGTTATAAAATAACTAAGACCAAAGTTGATATGGTTGCAAGCCATCTAATGATGTTTAGTCTTTTGATTTTCAATACATTTGTTAATATCCAATTAATAATCTTATTATGAATATCAATGAGCTTAAATTTATAGATAATATAAAGTATTAAATCTATAAATAATATAAAGTAAGAATGAAAAATTTCTTATATTTTAATGTGATGAGCAAGAAACTCCAAAGATTGATGCTTTACACTAATTTATTAGAGAGCATGTTGATAAATTGTTATAAAAATAATAGAAATATAAGAAATCTAACAAAAGTAAGAGAGAAAATTGAGAGGATAATTCACATTCACTTAAAGTCTAAATTGCTTAGTACATAACCTCTATTTATAGGCCTTTCATCTATAAAGATCACCCTAAAAGTTATAAAGGCATAAATAGGAGAATTAATCCTTCGGGGTTTATGCCATTAAACATAAAAGAAGATCCTAGAAGGTTACTCTAAGGGGTTATGTACATCCATATAACTACATTATTTACAGCACTTATTATTATGACCTTATCTTTCTCACCCCAACCCTTATCTTCATCTATTCCACCCTAACCATCCATAATTTCCCCCCTCAATCCTATCAAATTAGCCTTTTTGGTCTGTAACATTAAAAAAAAGATCTATAAAAATTTTCAATGAACATTTTTTGTTCTTCAAATCCAAACATGACAATTATTAGTTTAATGTGTCAAAATCCTATAGTGATTTGGAGTATTCATCTTCCAATAAGAAAGCATCATAATTTCATCATGTTAACTTGTGGTTCCTACATATACTATCTAAGAGCTATCTTTCTTTTGTAAGTTTCTTTTATTGGCATTGTTTGTGATTTTTTATTTTTTTATTTGCTTATTTCTTTTAAGCTTATGAAAGCAAAAATTGGTTTATTATTGGTCTTTCAATCATAAGAGTCTATTTGTCTTAATGTGATTCAATTTCTAAGGGTATTTAGGGATGTGATTAGCTTTAGTTTCTTACTATGTCATATGTTGAGCAAGTTTCCAAGATATCACACACTTGATGTAATCCAAGTTCTAAAGCTATTGCCAACTACAACTAAGGCTACATTTAGCACATAAAATATTAGATATGAAAATGAAAAGGAGAAAAAAAAAGTGAATGGAATGGATGGGAAATGAATTCATACCCTTACTTCAAAAATAATAATAATAAAAAGGGACAAACATATTAAGTAATGATAACAAGGGCATAATAGACATTGCAAAAAAATTTCCCTCTCCCTCTACTTTTCCTTCACTATACCCAACATAGCCTGGGGGTGAACATTGTGACAACCCTAACTCTATGCACATTAATTATGCTTAATTGGTCTCTTAAACATGAGTACTTAAGGTTAAACATTATCAATAGTTAGCTAAGGGATGAAAACATAGGAAACTTGAACCTTTTCAATTATTCCTAATCACCAAATAGGTAAGCAAGAAGATTTATAATTAAAGGATACTAAAATTCTCCTATCAGATCTCCATTCCATTCATATTTAACTCTAAGAGACATAAAACTCATTTATATTAGTTTATGCAACACCATATTACTGTAGCCTTACTTTCTCATATATTATATTCCATACATGCTTCATACATGGGTTTCAAGAAAAAATGGATTGAAATCATTACTCATAATAGCATGTGTAGCACTTTAACTATTCAAAATTTTCTTTGTGGATCTCGTAGACTCCCCAACACTAACTCCTACTCATATTCCATCTAAATAAGTCATAAACATCATGAAACATCTCATGCAATTCGGATTTGGAGCCCTACACATCAAAAAAAGCATACTTGTTTTCAGATCCAAAATTCAAGTTTTTGTCACAAACTTTGAAAATTCATAATTAAATCTAGAAAAATCAAAATCTAACAAGTCATAGCTTTGTAGAAAATGTTAAATTTATTTTAAAAATATTTTCAGGCCATGAACACATCATCTTGATTAAGTTTGATAGTAGAAAAGTAACATAGATCCGGCTATCTTGGAGTTCTAATACAGTTTACTAATATGAATTTCAAAAATTCATAATTAATTCCACAAAAAATCCAAATCAAGTAAACCATACCAATATGAAAAGACATAGATTTCTAATTTAGGGAAAAAATATCTCTAGATCTATTAAATGACATTAAGCTATCAAAAATTGATGGAACAATGTTTAGGATCCTATTGCCTTATTGACAGTAAGTTCCAACTTCAAAAATTCATTTCTCTCTCTAGACTTCCAAATGAGGTGCTTCCAGTTGCTATAGCTCATTATGAATGTCTATTTCTTTTAGTAAAATTTCAAAACCATTGGACCTCATTTGGCCCTAGGATGACACGAAAATGTGAACTGCTCAAGTAAACAGTGCCTAGACCAAAACCAATTTCTAAGCTGAACTTTGAAAAATCATAAGAAATTCTATAGACCTCCAAATAATACGATTCTTAGACCAGAAAAAATTTCTATATGAAATCTATATGTGTACAAAATTTTAGCCTCAAAATCTCTCATTTGGTTAGGTTGGGGTTTAGCTCACAAAGGGATCATTTTTTGTCCCAAAATGGTTCATATGAATGTCAAATGGCCTTCCCTTAGAACCAAGACCACTTGGACATATGGGAAAGCTACGAAATAGGTTAATAAACTTTTCTAAGGAGTCTAAATATTCATATGTCATAAAACCACTACCCCACTTGTTCACATGCTCAAGTTCTTAAGGGCACAACTATGCATTTCCATGTCAAAAACATCTAATCTCATTCATATACTTCCAATTCTCATACATACATTATATATTCATATAATTACATATGTTCAAATGTCTATAAAATATATATATCATAAGAGTACATCATTTGACAACCAAATGTTTACAAAATGGATAGATAACACAACTCTTTTGTCATTATCTTCTTTTCAAGCTTGGTGGCCTCCATCTATTTGCTCACTTGGTTCACCTAGACATGTTAAGTAATAGGAAGGGAATAAGATTCAAAGAATCTCAATAGGCCTATACAATTTCAATCATACATGATGGATGTAATTTCATGCAAAGAAATGCCATGCATGATCCATGAACTACATATGCATATCAAGAATATAATTGTCATTCCATAAAGTCTCAAACACATTGAAGTAGACTCTCAAGACCTCAGTTAGCCTCACCCACCTTTCTTAGGACTTTTACATTTGCCTCACCCATTTTACTTTGGGACTTTTGACTAAGCCTCACTCCTCTTGAGACTTTTGGCTTGTCTCACCCATACTAAGGGACATTTGGCTCATCCTCACCCTTATCAAGGGACTTTTGGCATCACCAAGTCTATTCAAGTCTTATGCACACATAAAAGTAATTCAAGACACATAAGTGGCACCACACATGTCCCTACTAGCTAAGCATACTTTTCATAGTTCAACCATACACAACAAGCATCCAAAGCAAGAAAACATCTGCACACATACATGAGAGAAAGGTTGGAGGGCTACCTTGAGTGCAATGACACACACTTTTTCTTAATCTTTCTATTCTCCCTTGGCTACATGCTTGACAATGGGTGGAGTAGGTTTTCTTGGCCTAACCATAACAAATAGAATTCAATTATCTTCTTAAACCAAGTCCTAAGCCTAGTCATACATTACTTCATTAGGCCTTTATGGATTTTGGAAGTGCTCAAGAGCCCATGGAGTGTGATATTGTTCTTTAAAAGGAGAAACACTTGGGAGGCTTCCTAAGAGTCTCATAAACTCAATTAAACTCTCATATAAGCTTAGGGACTCTTGGAAAAAATCAGATTTTTAGATATTTTCACAAGTCTCTATCTTGGCTATCTTAGGTTTTACAAAATTTCCTTCAAGTTCCTTTACCTTTTCTAGTCCTCCATTATCTATAATCTAGATTTCTTGCTTGCTTTTGGTCAAAAAATACTCCCCCTTTCAGCCCTCTTCTTGGCCAAACATACACACTAAGAGAAGGAAGGGAGAGAAAGTAACAAAACAAGAAGGTTACCTTGGCTTCCTAGTTGTTCCTTGGATGCTCTTTCAAGTGGTTAATTCCTCTTCTTAGAACTCCACTCTTGCCTCTTTAAACTAGACCCAAATCAGCACCAAAGACAACATTAAAGCCATAGAAAGGGAGATAGGAAGGAGGAGATCCAACTCACTAAAAGAAAAATCATGATATTCTTTATCTTCACTTAGTTTCTTCCTCCTCCTCTTTCTCCTCCTTGGTGTGCCACTTTTAAAGCTTGGAGGATCTATTTTCAGCTAGCTAAAGTTAGTTAGAAGGAGGGCGAAGAAGCTGGACATTTTCTATAAGCCAAAAAGCCACTTTTTGTAACTTTTCACTATTTGCATTTTAGTCCTTATTCCTTGATTTTGTCTAGTTGGGCTTATTTCAACTCTTTTTTTAAAACCATCTTTTCCATCATAAAATTCAGGTTCTATAACATATAAATTGATTTTGGAACCACTCAATTTGGATTTAAAACCCTCCTGAACCATTCTGTTAAAGTTTGGGTCAATTCTTTGTCAAAATCTCCCACCGGAGGGGTTTTAGCTATTCTAGAAGTTTTAATGGTTTTTAGGACCTTCGAGAGCCCTAGAAAACTCAAATCTTTTGTTTAAAAAGATCTCTTATGAATTTTCAAAAAGAGTCTCGCTATAGCCGAATTGTTCCTTGCTACAGCGAGAGCTCATAACTCTAGACTCAACAATTCTCACCATAACGCACGCTATTGCAAGGAATCCCCTAGAATTTGTATGGGCCACAAACTCACTATAGCAAACTAGCATTCTCACTATGGTGAACGGGCATCCTCACTATAGCTAACAAGCATTCTCACTGTAGCTAAACTAGAAGACTTAGAAAGATTATGAAATTTTGAATTCTCATTTCTATGAAAACTTGGATTTTATAGTTTACAAGTCAATAGATGTCATTACTATAGTGAAAACAAAGGTTTCTAAGCTAATATGGGAGTTTGGAGACATAGGCCATGACTTAGAGCAACTTTGTCATGGCCATACTAGTTTCTAAACTCCTAGAACACAATTTTTAATCTTGCACCATAGCCTAAAGTACCCATGCCATGACTTAACTAGATACTCGAACTTAGAAATGAAAAATTCCATCTTTTGCCATAACTTAAGCTTCCTATGTCATGGCAAGTTTACCCTCTAGACCTTATTGTTTAAAATTTCTCGATTCTTGTTACGACGAGCTTCCCTTGTGCTGTGGTGAGATGAGCTACTGGATTAATTCTACCAAAATTTCCCATGTTATGTCGCAGCCTAAAGACTTGCCCCATGGTGTAATTAGGTTTTGTTACCTTCCCTGGGCAAAATTTTCAATTTGCACCATAGTGAAACACATTATGCCATGACGCTCTTCAATTTTGCAAGAGTCCCAGCTGTGACTCAACCTCTCTCTGGTTCTTAACTTCTAATGACTCATTTCAACTCACTTGTATCTCTCTCCAATTGATACCAAGGGTCTTTTGAAGATAAAATATGAAGTCTTGGTGCAATAAATTCCTCTAATACTCAACAATTTATCAATTCCCATGATTTAGGAACCTAGGTTTAGATTAGGGCAACTAAAGATTAATTTCTATCTGTAAATTTCCCTCTATGATGGCAAGAAGGAATGTGGGACCTCAAGTGACTACTTAACATTTTGTTGCTCCCTACTAACTGTAATAATCAATTTTTTAGAAACTAAATTGAAACTAATAAAATAAGATAGGATCACCATAAAGAAAACTAAAATGAGGCTAATTGAAATTAGAATGACAATTAGAATGTCTAAAATGTGGCTAAGACTCTAAGGATCGCCCAAAAATAGAGCCAAAACTATTGAACGAATTAAAGGATAAATGTAGTGAAAAAATCATAATTTTGGGCAACTTTTTGAAAACTCAAATGAGAGAGTTTTAGATAATAAAATTGAGCTCAATAGAATTCTCAGAGGCCTAGAAAATTATAAAAACTATTAGAATGGTTAAAACCCTTTTGGTTTATGATTTTTGTCGTTGGTTTACCAAAACTTTAACTAGATCATTCGAGGTTGTTCTGAATCTAATTAATTTGAAACCAAAGGCATTTATTGAATTAGAGGACCTAAATTTTATGATAGAAAAGACGGTTCTAAAAAATAACTTAAAATGAACTCAAATGGAGAGGTCAAAGTTTAAGGGACATAATTCAAAATTTTAAAATGTTATAATTGACCTTCCTTCCCCTTATATGTCATGCCACTCTTCTCCTCTTGTAACACCAAATATTTCTAACTCATTTTATACTATCTTTATGCCTCATATCAAGCAACTCACAAAGAGGCAAGGAAAAATAGCATTAAATAATGCATTTCTTAGCGTTACGTTGCGTATAAAATTTTCTTTTAGAGTCTCGTGGGCCATATGGACTCATGTATCACATTATCATATTTAATTACATAGATACAATTCATTTCCATCATCAAATGTGGCCTACAAGTCGTGGAAATCAATTGGAAGCATAATACACATATATGCATTTTTGGCCAGATTTTTCCTCATTTCTGTCACAAATTTTGAAAAATCATAACTAATTATAGAAAAATTAAAATCATTTATTCTTGGCCATTATGGAAAGCTACACATGTATAATTTATGCTAAAAATACTTCCAGACCATAACATCTAACACAAAGGATGTTTGACATTCGAAAATTTGCAAAGGTCAAGCTGTCCACTGGTGCTATCATAGAATTTTGCAGCAAAATTAAAAAATGTCCAATTAATTCTACAAAAATATAATCTATGCAAATGATACCAATATGGAAATCTATGAATGTTATCTAGAGGGAAAAAATAACTTCAGACTAGTGCAGGCATGTCTAGGCATCGAAAATTAATCAAACAATACCTGAGGTCAGTTGGAGTTCCTGATACTGGACAGAATCTTTAAAAATTCATATCTCCCTCTTTAGAAATCCAAATGAGGTGATTCTAGTTGGAACAAATCATTGTGAATGTCTAGTTTCTCTTTATAAGATTTCGTGATAATTGGACATCATTGGGCCCCTTGTGACAGATTTCATTTTTGGACCAGTATGAACAGTGACATGACCAAAACCAAAAAAATTTTCAACTTTGAAAATTCATCAAATATTCTCTAGACCTCTAAAAATTCTATTCTTTAGCTTTCCAAAAAACTCTCAATAAGCTTAATTTCATGCTAAATCTCAGATAAAGAAGAGCTCATTTGGACAAAAAGTGACATAGGGTTCCATTATGGTCAATTTTGGCTCCATATAGGATACCAAAATGTCTAAATGGCTTTCCTTGGTGTTTGGCACCCCTTGGGCAAGTCTAAAAGCATAAATATGACTTGTGTAAGCTGATCAAATGGTCATAAATCTCATGCATCTCAATTTGGCCATCTCACTTGCATTTATATATACACTTTCATAATGTAAACTTGCCATTACATGACCAAAATGTACATTTCCATTCATACAACCTTAGCTCTCAATTATACATGATACATAAACATAGTTATACATGTTCATAATATCATAAGATATATACATCCATTGATTTCATCATTTTCCATTCATATGACCTTAAAGTAGTAAGATTCAAACACTTTCATGTCATCCTCTCATTTCTCATGTGCTTGACTTCCATTCTCTTGCTCTCTTGGTCTACCTAGCATGTTATAATATTTGAGAGGAGGGTATAACATTCGATTTTCTGAAAACGAGAGAAAATGTGAGAAATATAACATATGGTTTCTCCGTAAACGAATGAAACTCACTGGATACAAAAGGAAGTCCCCCGGAATGAGATAGTTAAGGTCCCAAAAAATTTGGAAAGCATTTTAGACTCCTAAAAATGAGAATCTCAGGCTTAGATGGAAAGAAACATGGAACTAGAATAAAGAAACAATTTCTTACGAAAAGCCTACGAAACGTAATGGTATTTTTGTAATTTTGAGTAATTTTTTAAATTCGCATAGGAGGGCTTTTTAAATGAAAGTTTTGAGTTCTCTGGGGTTCTCAGAAGCCCTAAAAACTATGGGAAGCTGGGATAATTAAATCCCCTCCGGTGGCCGTTTTCCAATGTTAGTGTACTCAAACTTTGATGGATCCATTCGGGAAGGTTTTAACTCCAATTTGAGTGATTCCAAAGGCACTTTACTAAATTGGGAACCTAATTTCATAATGGAAAATATAGTTCTAAAAAAGGAGCTAAAACGAAGGAGAAATGAAAATACCACAAACAAAAGGCAAAATTAAAATTTTTGAGAAAGTGGAAGCTTCTTGAACACACTTAAAGTTTCTTATTTCTTCTCCCCTCCATTTGCATGACCCATTCTACCCAAAAACCAGAAAAAACACCAACTCTCTTAGGCACACCATGAAGATGAAGAAAGGAGGAGAAAAGTAAGGAAAAGATAAGGAATTTCATGGTTTTTCATGCTTTCTCCTTTCCAAACCTCTCCTTCTCAATTCCCCTTTCTTTCCTATGATTATAATGAAGTTTATAAATCTGATTTAAGGGAGAAATTGAGTAGAAAATTCGGATTTGAAGAGAGGAGCTCAAAGAACGCAAGATTCAAGTGAGAAAAAGTAAGATAACAAGGTAATTTCTCTTCCTATAGTTGTCATCTTTGGTTCCCTCCTCCACCATTTCACCCCACTTGAGAAAACCCTAGGATGACTTTTAGGTAGAACCAAGCATGAATCTAACGAAAAAGGGTGTGGAGCTTAAGAATATGCAAAGGGAATTATCAAAAAACCATTAGATTTCAATATGCAAGTTCTAGGGTTTCAATTGCATCTTGTAAAATCTAATTTTGTATGATGATTCCTATGCCTAAAAAGAGTTTAAATGAGCTCCTAAGATCCCTATAATGCTCTCCACATGCTTCCTCCTTCAAGAAAACCAAGCAAACTCCATGAAGGCCATTAAACTCTATAGCCTCGGCCTAAAGAGGTTCTCATAGGGAGAGTTTTAAATTTTTCTAAGGCCATTTTTGAGTCATACTTGATGAATGAAAATGAAGGAAGGCCTTGGGAAAAATTTATAACTCATGGAAAGTGATTTGGTGTCTTAGGTTCCATATTATGACCTAAAGAAGCAACATGATGCTAGGCCCTTTGTTTTAATGGTGTGATGACTCCAAGAGGCTTAAAAGGAGTCAAGAATCATATTCAAAAGGAAATAATGGGGCCTAGAAATTATTTGAGGGGTGTTGCTTTATTAAGTGCACTTATGGACCATAATGGAGCCTATAAAGCAATCTAGTGTTTCATCAAGTTATGTAGCCTTAGAATGTGTTTCATGAACCTAATTGGCTCCCATAAATTATATCTAGGCCAAGAGAAACCATCTCCATTAATTTGTGGGTGTGTGGCCGAAAGAGGAGGCTTGAATTTTAAGGAAAAAGTGTGTGAGTGTACACAAGGTAGCTCTCTCCACCTTCTCTCATGCATGGATATGTGTTTAGCTTGTTTTAGAATGTCTGTATGTATATTTTCAAGCTTTGAAAAGTATGCCAGCATGATATGTCATGATTCTTGATGCCATGTTATGCTTCCAAATGAATACATGATGCTTGTATGAGTTGCTTGAGTGTGGAAAGGCCAAGAACTCTTCCCTTTGGTGAGAATGAGCCAAAAACCCTTGAGCTTGGTTGAGACAAAGTAAAGAGTCTCCTAAAAGCAAAATTGGCTCCTAAGAGTATGGTTGAGTCCAAAGCTCTCAAAGCATGGGTAAAGCAAGTCCAAAATCCATGAGGAGAAGTGTGAGGCCAATCCAAACACTTGGTGAGCTCTTAAATGTCTTATATGATTTGTTCATATGCTAAGTTTGCTTTTAAAATGTCCATGACTTCCAGTTTCTCCATGCATAAGGCTTGCTTTGCACATATTAAGTATGATTAAATGGGAGATGAGTTATTAGGATTCTTTGAATCTCATTGTAACACCATACTTCTAGGACTCAATTCATGCAATTCCCATGCCTCATCTTATGTTTGTTCTATGGAAACAATATAGTGGCATAAGGAGTTATGAATTAAAATGCATTTCTCTGCAGGTAAAATTTTTCTTTCGGAGTCCCATGGGCCATATGAATGCAGCCATCACATTCTCATACTTAAACATATGAGTATAGCTCATTTCCATCATCAAATTTGGCCTACAACTCGTGGAAAGCAAAGGAACACATAAAATCCATATTTACATTTTCAGCCAGAATTTCCTCTTTTCTGTCACAAACTTTGAAAAATCATAACTAATTCTAGAAAAATTGAAATAATGTGTTCTTTACCATTCTGGGAAGCTTCAAATGTCTAATTCATAATACAAATATTCCCAGACTATAAAATTCATCATGGAGAATGTTTGACATCTGAAAAACTATTGAGGTCGCTGGCTGCCTGGGCTGCTGTTCAGATTACTGATACAAAATTATAAAATTCATAACTAATTCTATAAAAATAGAAATCACACAAATTCAGTCATTCTGGAAATCTAAAAATGTTAACTTGATACTAAAAATAATTCCAAGATAAAATAGATATGTTTAGCCATTGGGAACTTATAGAACAGTAACTGAACTCTGGAGGCGTCACTGTTACTGATAGCAAACTTCAAAAATGCATAACTCTTTGCTCAAACCTCCAAATGAAGTGATCTTGGTGGCCACAGAAATCTTATGACTCTAATTTATTCATGTAAAATTTAACAAGCATTGGGAACCATTTGGCCATTGGGTAACACAAAAATCAAATCTGCCGGTATAAATAGTGCACATACCAGAATCCATAAAAATTCCCAACTTTGAAAATTCATCAAATATTCTCTAGACCTCCAAAAATTATGTTTTTTAGCTTTCTAAAAAATCTCAATGAAACCTAATTTCATGCCAAATTTTAGAGCAAGAATAACTTATTTGGCTAAAAAGTAACATAGGGTTCCATTATGGTCAAATTTGGCTCCATATAAGGTACCAAACTTGCCAAATGGCCTCCCCTTGGTGTTGGCACCTTTTGGGCAAGTCTAAGAGCTTATTTGAGACTTGTGTGAGCTGCCCAAATGGTCCCAAACCTCATGCATCTCATTTTGGCCTTTTAACCCATACTTATGCACATTTCCATAAACTCATTCATAAAGTTATCTTTACTATACATGCGCAATTCACATTCCATCATTCACATAACACATATTCTCATTTCTACATCATAGAATAGCATAATTACATGTGTCTCAAGGGTCATATGCCATTTACAATATTCATATACATCATTGAACATCATTATAGTTCCATAAAGTAAAAACTAGATATATGAATGTCAATCTCCTTCCTCTAGTATTGTTGGCTCCCATTGGCATATCCATTTGGTTCACCTAGCATGTGAGATCATTGGAGAGGAGGGGATGAGATTCAAAGAGTCCCAATAGCTCATCTCCCATTCAATCATACATAATATGTACAAAGCAAGCTTTTCAAATGCATGCATGGTGAAAATGTAAGATATGAACATTTTAAAAACAATCTTGGCATGTGAATCAATCATACAAGACATCCAGGAGCTCACCAAGTGCTTGGATTGGTCTCACACTTCTCCTCATGGACTTTGGACTTGCCTCATCCATTCTTTAAGAGCTTTGGACTCAACCATACTCTTGAGAGCCCACTTTGTTTTTGGGAGACTCTTTACTTTGTCTCAACCAAGCTCAAGGGTTCTTGGCTCATCCTCGCCCAAGGGAAGAGTTCTTGGCCTCTCCACATCCAAGCAAACTCATACAAACATCATGTAAACATTTGAAAACATAACATGGTATTAAGTATCATGGCATATAAAGGCATGCTAGCATACTTTTCAAAGCTTGAAAATACACATACACACATTCTAAAACAAGCTAAACACACATCTATGCATGAGAGAGGTGGAGAGAGTTACCTTGTATTCAAATGCACACTTTTCCTTTAGGATTCAAGCCCCCCTCTTTCAGTCACACACCCACGAATTGGTGGGGATGGTTTCTCTTGGCCTAGATACAATTTATGGGAGCCAATTAGGTTCATGAAACAATCTCTAAGACCATACAATTTGCTTAGATGCTAGATTGCTCTATAAGCTCTATTATGGTCCATAAATGCACCTAATGAAGCAACACCCTTCAAATACTTTCTAGGCCTCATTCTTTCCTTTCAAATATGATTCTTGACTCCTTTAAGCCTCTTCGAATCATCACATCATCAAAACAAAAGGCCTAACACCATGTTGCTTCTTTAGGTCATAATATGGAACCTAAGACACCAAATCACTTTCTATGAATTCTAAATTTTTTCCAAGGCCTCCCCTCACTTTCATTCATCAAATATGACTCAATAATGGCCTTAGAAAAATTTAAAACTCTCCCTAGCTAGGAAAGCTCATCTAGGCCGAGGCTATGAAGCATATTGGGTTCCATGGAGCTTTCTTTGTTTTCTCAAGGGAAGAAGTATATAGGGAGCCTCTTAGGGATCTTGGGAGCTCATTTAAACTCTTACTTAGGCCTAGGAATCATCATACAAAGTCAGATTTTACAAGGTGCAATTGAAACCCTAGAACTTGCATCTTGAAATTTAATGGTTTTTTGTTAATTCTCTCTGCATATTCTTAATCTCCACACCCTTTTTCCTTAGATCCATGCTTGGTTCTCCCTAAAAATCATCTCCTCCTAGGGTTTTCTCAAGTGGGGCAAAATGGTGGAGAAGGAGACCAAAAATGACAACTATAGGAAGAGAAATTACCCTGTTTTCTTGCTTTTTCTCACTTGAATCTTGTGTTCTTTGAGCTCCTCTCTTCAAATCCGAACTTTCCCTTGAATATCTCCCTTGAATCAGATTTATAAACCTCATTTTAATCATAGGAAACAAAGGAGAATGGAGGAGAAGAGGTTTGGAAGAGAAAGAGCATGAAAAAGTACTAATTTCCATACCTTAAGCCTTTGATTTCTCCTCCTTTTCTTCCCCTTCTTGTGAGCCTCATCCCTTAGGGTTTTCTTCTGGTTTTAGGCAGAACATGGTCATGCATAATGAAGGGAGGAGAAGGGTGCATCATATATATAGGTGGGAATAAGTTACACTTTTCAAAAATTCCCATTTTGCCCTTCATACTTTGCATTTTTGTTTCTCCTTCGTTTTAGCTCCTTTTTGAAAACCATCTTTTCCATTATAAAACTTAGGTTTCCAATTAAGAAAAATGCCTTTGGAATCACTCAAATTGGAGCTGAAACCTTCCAAACGAATCTGTCAAAGTTTGGGCACACCGACATTAGAAAACGTCCACCAGAGGGGCTTTAGCTGTCCCGGGGCTTTCTATGATTTTTAAGGCCTCTGAGAATCCCGGAGAACTCAACTTTCATTTAAAAAGCCCTCCTGTGTGTTTTTCAAAAAGTGCCCATATTTACGAAAATGCCACTAGCCTTTTGGCAAATTTTTCGAATCACTTTGGCCTTGATTTCTAAGTAATTCAAGGCTCAAATCCTCATTTTCTAATATTTAAAATTTTATCATAATTTTAGTTGGCCCTAATTCCTTCTATTTCAAGGACTTCCTTTTGTATCTGGCCTATTTCTACCGTTCACGGAAAAACTGAACATTGCGTTTCTCACTTTTACGGAGGGACCGGATGTTACACTCATACCCTCCTCTCCAATGCTCAAACATGCTAGGTGTACCAAGTGGCTATGGCAATGGGAGCCAACAACAATGAAGAGGGAAGATTGACCACCATATGCCTAGCTTTTTTCTTTTTGGAACCATAATGATGCCTTATGATGTATATGATGTTGTAAATAGTTCATGACCCTTGAGACATGTGTAAATATGACATTATGTGATGTTTAAATGTATGGACATAATGTATGAGTTCTAGAATACAATTTGAGTATGTAATGCCCAAGTATACAATTAGGAAGTTTCATGTAAATACGCATAAGTGTGGGTTGAATAGCTAAAATGAAATGCATAAGGTTTAGGACCATTTGGGCAGCTAACATAAGTTTTAAATGTACTTTTAGACTTGCCCAAAATGTGCCAAGACCAAGGGAAATCCATTTGGCAACTTTGGTACCCTATATAGAGCCAAAATTGACCATTATGGAACCCTATATCACTTTTTAGCCAAATGAGTTAGTATTGATCTAAGATTTGGTATGCAATTAGGTCTCATTGAGTGCTTTTTGGGAAGCTAAAGATCATAATTTTTGCAGGTCTACAGAATATTTTATGATTTTTCAAAGTTGGCAATTTTCATAGTTTCTGGTTTGTTGCACTATTCATTTGGTCCGAAATTGCATTCTATCACACGAGGCTCAAATGATGTCCAATTGCCATAAAATTTTATACATAGAAACTAGACAATCACAGTGACTCGTGACAACTAAAAGCACCTCATTATAGGTTTGGAGAGGGAGATATGAATTTTTGAAGTTTCTATCCAGTACTAGTAATTTTGCCTAACCAAAAGTATTGTTCCATTGAATTCCAAGGTCTGGGCTTGATGAACTAGTCTGTAGATATTTTTCCTCTCTATTTAACATCCACAATGTTTCAGATTGGTATCATTTGCATGGATTAGATTTTTGTGAAATTAATTGGAAATTTTCAAAATTTTTTGCAGAATTCTGTGACAGTTCCAGAATTCAGTCAGACCTTTGGACAATTCTGGATGTCAAATGTTCTCTGTGGTGAATTTTATGGTCCAACCATATTTTTAGTGTGAATTAGACATCCAAAGATTTCCAGAATGACAAATATTACATGATTTTGATTTTTTTAGATTTAGTTATGAATTTCCAAATCTTGGTTAGAAAATGGAGCAAATCTGGCCGAGAATGAACCTTCATATTCTATGCTCCATTTCAGTTTCCATGAGTTATGGGAATTTTTTTATGATGCAAATGAGTTATAATGATGTAATTAAATATGGGAAAGTATAGAATGTGCCCATATGGCCCACAAAACTCCAAAAGAAAAATTTATACATAGCTTAATGCAAGGAAATGCCTTATTTTAATGCCATCTTCTCTTATTCTTGTGTAATTCATGGCATGAGACTTAGAAGTAGTATGAGACAAAGCTAGAAATTTATGGTGTTATAGAGGGAATGAGATTCAAAGAATCCCAATAGCTCATCTCCCATTCCATCATACATAAAGCATGCAAAACAAGTCTCACAAATGCATGCATGGCATATGGATATGTGCAATCATTCAAGAAGCATTCTTAGCATTTGAAAAAGTCATACATAGCATACATAGGCTTTCCAAGCAAGTGGATTAGCCTCACCCATTTATTTGTGGATTGTGGACTTGCCTCATCCATTCTTTAAAAGGTTCTTGGACTCAACTATGCTCTTGGGAGTTAACCTCGATTTTGGGAGACTCTTCACTTTCTCTTAACCAATCTTAAGGGTTCTTGGCTCATCCTCACCATGGCTAAGGGTTCTTAGCCTTACCATACTCAAACAAACCAAAGCAAACATCATAAACATCATTTGGAAAACATAATGCATCATCATGGTACCATGGAGTAAGAGCTCATGCTAGGACATTTTTCATGACTTGAAATACACATACACGCATTCAAAGACAAGTAAAGCAAGCAATCATGTATGAGAGAAGGTGGAGAGAGCTACCTTGCTAGCATTTGTACACTTCTTTCTTAAGCCTTAAATCCTCTCCCTTGACCTCATACACCCAAGAAGGTGGAGATCATCCCGCTTGGCCTAGACATATCATATGGAAGCTAATTAGGTTCATGGAATTAATTCTAAGGCCACACAACTTGCTTAGATACTGGCTTGGCACATTAGCCCTTTTATGTTTCCAAGAATGCACCTAATGAAGCAACACCCATCAAATAAATTCTAGGCTCCATTATTTCCTTTCAAATATGATTATTGACTCCTTTTAAACCTCTTGGAGTCATTACACAATTAAAATAAAGAGCCTAACTACATGTTGCTTCTTTAGGTCATATTATGGAACATATAAGGCCACCTCACTATTTATGATTTTTAAAATTTTTCCAAGGCTTCCTCTCATATTCTCCCATCATACATGATGCAAAACTAAGTCTGGAAGAAGTTAAAACACTCCCTAGGTGAATGAATCCTCCTTGGCCAAAACTATGCTTCCACAAGGCACCAATGGAGTTTCCTTGATTCCTTTGATAGGAGAATCATGTAGGAAGCTCTCTTGGTGTCTTAGGAACTCGTGAACATTTAAACATCATAAAATATGGCTAGGGTTCATCATAGAGTTCAAGGTGCAATCAAAACCCTAACTTCCATAACTTGCATTCTAAAGCTCCCTTTTTAATTCTAGTTGTATATTCTTAATGCTCATACTCCATAACCTTTGGTTCCATCAAGAACACATAAAGAAAAACTCTCCTCCTCACTTTCTCTCTCTAGACCTAAGCTTGAATGGCTTGGAAACATAAGATTTTGCAAGTGTTTTAAGTAAAGTCTTACCTTAAAACAGAGCTCTCTTCACGTAGATTATTTCCCACTAATTGGTTTCTTGAGAAGAGTTCCTTTTTGGCTTGGATTAGACCTAAATCTTCAAGTTTTCAAGAAAAGAAAACCACCATTAGAGAGCTCTTAGAGAGAGGAACAACTTTTCTAACTAGCGAGGGATGAGACAGGGCCATTTACTTACCTAAACGGGAGCTTAAACTTCTTCTCTCTCTCCCCTCCTGATGTCATGCCATAGCTACTAAATTTTCTGTAAATAAAAGCTTGAAGAAGGTGATGAAGTGTAATCTTACTTAAGAAGCCTCTTTTACAATCTTTCAAAATAACTATTTTGCCCCTACACGCATGTTTGCTTCGTTTAGGTTTATTTTAACTCCTTTTTAGAAGTGTCTTTTCCATCATAATATTTAGGTCCTCCAATTGATAAAATGCCTTTGGGATCAATGAAATTAGAGCTAAAACCTTTCACTATTTATCTCTGTATTCTTTCTTACTAGCTCATCCCATGATTATGATTCACATTTCTTTCTATCATAGGCCCCACATTACGGTTGCATACTGAAATTACAACTCTTTTAAGGAGTTTTTACTCTCAATAATCCCAACTTCTATGTTTACTACTACATCTATTTCTATAGGCCGAGACTTTTTCTCACTTTCTTTGCTCGCTTATAGTGGCATTTTATAGTCTCTCATTTCAATACTGATAGGCCTAACATATGTATCTCATACTGGCACTGAAGAGCTACTACCACTGACTACTGCTTAGCTCTAGTGGAATTCTAGCTATACTCACAATTTCAATCACTAGAGGCATACTATACCACTTACCCCATGTAAAAACTGCACCCGACCCCTTTTTGAATACATAAGCTAGCATGTAGCGATCGGTCAGGGCAAATGTCTGCTGGGTAGTGGTTTATCTGGCTCTAACTTTGACAAGCTAATTTCTTGCTTTCCTCATTCCATGCACTATGCTCATCTTTCAAGAGATCTAGTCAGTGGTCTAATTATCTAAGTAAAGACTTCATATCTCTGTGGCAATGGTCTACTAGACTCAAGAGATCTTTAGTCTCTAAGACAAAAGCTAACTAAAACTGGACTGGTCTCTGAGACTAGTTGTTTTATAAATACTATCTCAGGCCATCATCTTACTAGAGAACTATCATGCTATAAATGGGGGCTCTCTATAACTCTGTGGGATCTACTATGACCTCTAGGTCTACTGTGACATCTCAAATCCCTACTAGGGTCTATTGTAAACTGTTGTGCTATGCTAAGATCTACTGTGATCCGTCTCTGAGAGACATCAAAACCTAAGATCACTATATTTGATAGTAAAACACATACTTACTAAGTCCAATTACCATCACTTATAATAACTAAAGCTAAACTCATAGGTACATCATGCTCTTCGTGCGAAGTGGGTTCTGTGTCATCTGATTCTCTAAGATCCTATCATACTGTTACTTAGAAGCATCTTAATTTTTTGTTCATTACTCCTCATGGGATCCTTAGATTCCCACTTCAGTCCTTTTTTACTTGGGCTTTCTTTTTTTACTTTATTAACTTACTTACTTTATGTGTACTCGTTTTAACCTTCCTCTCATATCTTACAGTTTCTAACTATATCCACATTCTACTTTTAAGCACTTTAGCACTAAGGCATCTCACATACTGAGTGTGGTTAACATCTCTGGTAGGAGAGAGGCTATAAACTGGTCCCTTCTCATTTCATTTACATGTACTATAAGGGACTCAGATCATACATACTGAATTCATGCTATCTGAATCTGAATATTCCTTACTGGGGATTCTTCTCTACATACTTTTCTTACTATTCTGATATCACTAGAATCCTTTTATCTCTCTTTTCTGACTTATCTCGTTCTTTAACTAGGATACCTTTCGATTATCGGGACACTTTGGTGATTGATGTTGTCATTTGCTACGCACTTAAGCCACATTATTACTAGGTTGGCCAAACCCAATATTATGTAGCCTCTGTTGCAAGTAAACCATAACATCAAACACTAATATACTGGTGCTTCGTGACTAAGCTCACAGTCACTATTGCCAGTATATTACAAGTTTCCTAATAATCTAAAGTATTCCTTTCTTTATCTTTCTTTATCTATCCTATTCTCATAGGATACTCAGGGAAAATAAGATTCTTCCTCTGCTTCATCCTGAGATTCATCTACATTGCCCGACTATTTTTACTTTGGGGCACTATCATGGAAAAAAGGGATCTATGTCAAGGACAAATGTGCTTTCTTAAATACTCAAGCACATTAACTGAATATTTATTCTCAATCTAGTATGTCCATAACTTGAACACTATCATATTTTCTCTTTCTTTATCTTTACTATCCTTTTTTTTAAGGAAAAGGGATGTCCTATTACTGGCTGTCTCTGTCGCCAGTTCAGATCTCTTTACCCTTAAGAGCACCTACATTTTCCTGGGGTTCCTCTACTTATTCATTCTCTGTAACATCAAGGGGGTCTACTTTTTGCTCATATTCTTACTCTGCTTTTAACTAGACTGTCCCTCAATAAATAGAATTCTATTTCATATAATCCTAAGATTTCATTTTATGGTGCTCTCAGCTTACACTTTTTCTTTGCATAATGCAAGACTCGCCTTCTGAGGCAGTCCCTAGCTTCCTCGAGCTTCCCTAAGGGTACTAAGGCACTAACTATTTTTCTTAACTCATTTCTACATTTAGATTAAAGCTAGGTTTTCTCTCTATTTAATTTGTTTAACCTCATCCCCAGAAGCACAGTATATGGGTTTTAGGGTTTCACTAACACAATCCAAGACATGTACTCTTAATGTCCAGATTCTATCTTACTGAGAACTTATACTCTACTAGGTGCTATAATCACTCGCGTGCCTTAACTCTATATTATTCTCATCTTAGGGAGCTCATCTAACCAACTATCAAACTCCTATCTGTTTACCTTTCTGGGCTTAGTCTATTCTTTTATTACTAAAGCGAGGGCATTTCTTCTGTGGCTAGTTTCTCGACTTTTCCTCGCTTCCCTTATCACTGTACTTTTACAATTCGGGGGGTCTATCTAGGGGAATTTGCTAACCACTATTGGGTGGCTTCCCCGACTTAGAACATCTCATCTTTCCTTTTTTGATCCAGGGAGAACTTTCACTAAGCCTTTCATTTACATATCTCACCTGGAACGATGCTGCTAGTCATTTTCCTCAGGCTTTCACTTACGCTCAGCTTGGGCTATTTATCTCATCAGACCTGTAGCTTGCAATAACTTAGTGCTTTTTGGAACTATTCTAATTGTAACATCTAGTTTTTTTAAAATAAAAGAAAACATGAGAAACGTAACATACATTTTCTCTGTTAATGAACAAAACTCACCAGATACAAAAGGAAGTCCCCCGAGACGATGTAGTTAAGGTCCCAAAAAATTTGGGAAGCATTCTAGACTCCTAAAAATGAGAATCTCAGGCTTAGACAGAATGAAAAATGAAGCTAGAATGAAGAAACAATTTTTTACAAAAAGCTCACGAAACGTAATGGCATTTTCATAATTTTGAACAAATTTTGGAATTCACATAGGAGGGCTTTTTAAATGAAAGTTTTAAGTTCTTCGGGGTTCTTAGAGGCCCTGAAAACCATGGAAATCCCTGAGACAGTTAATTCCCCTCCGGTGGATGTTTTCCAATGTTAGGGTACCTGAACTTTAATGGATTCATTCAAGAAGGTTTTAGCTCTAATTTGAGTGATTCCAAAGTCATTTTACTAAATTGGGAATCTAAATTTTATAATGGAAAAGACAATTCTCAAAAAGAAGCTAAAACGAAGGAGAAACGAAAATGCCAAGAACAAAGGACAAAATGAGAATTTTTGAAAAAGTGTTTCTTCCTCCCTTATAAATAGGTGGCGCCTCATACTCTCCCTCATTTAGCTTCATATTGTTCTGCCCAAAACCAGAGGAAAATTGTAACATCCAGTCCCTCTATAAACGTGAGAAACACACTGTTCGATCTCTCCGTAAACGTCAGAAATGGGCTAAATATAAAAGGAAGTCCTCGAAATAGAAGGAATTTGGGCCAACTAAAATTATGATAAAATTTTAAATATTAGAAAATAAGGATTTGAGGCTTAAGATGCCCAAAAACCAGAGCCAGAAGAGCTCAAAAAATTTGCCAAAGAAAGTAGGGGCATTTTTGTAATTTTTGAAAATTTGGAAAACTCATAGTGAGATGTTTAGTTCTATTTTGAGCCCAGAACTGAGGGGGAAAATTTGAAATTCAAGGAGAGGGTTAAAGCAAGGAAGAGAGCTCTTAAGATAAGCTTGGAATCAAGGTGATTTTTCTATCTTGGTTGCTTCCTTTTTCTTGCCCTTTGTGTGTGGAGTTCTGCCAGAATAGAACCATATTGGGGGGAGGCTTTTTGTCCAAAAATAAGAAGGAATTGTGGGTTTTAGACCATGAGGAGTTAGTAGATGCAAGGAAATTGGAAGAAAAGCTAATGAAAATCAAGTTAGAAAAGTGTAGAGCTCTTGGACACTTTGTAAGAACTAATTTAATCCATGAATTTTCTTGCATGTGTAAATGTTTATTTGAGTTTCTAAGACCCATAGGAAGCCTCCCAAGTGTCTCTCCTATCAAGAAAAAATCAAAAAGCCCATGGACTCCTCCTCCCTCCATCAATTCGGCCAAGACAGAACCATTAGGCTAGAGGCTATTTTAATTTGTTTTAGTCTTAGTTTGGGACTTCTTATGATGGTAGAAGGTGGGAGGAACCCTTGGAAAAAATTTAGAACTCCTAGAAATTGATTTGGTGCCTTAGGTTCCATATTATGACCTAAAGAAGCAACATGATGCTAGGCCCTTTGTTTTAATGATGTGATGACTCCAAGAGGTTTAAAAGGAGTCAAGAATCATATTTGAAAGGAAAGAATGAGGCCTAGAAGTCTTTTGAGGGGTGTTGCTTCATTAGGTGCCATTATGGACCATAATGAAGTATATAGAGTAATCTAGTGGTTCATCAAGTTATGTAGCCTTAGAATGTGTTTCATGAACCTAATTGGCTCCCATAAATTGTATCTAGGCCAAGAGAAACCTTCTCCACACTTTTGTGGTTGTGTAGCCGAAAAGAGGAGCTTAAATTCAAAGGGGAAAGTGTGTGAATTGGTGCAAGGTAGCTCTCTCCACTTTCTCTCATGTATGGATGTGTGTTTAGCTTATTTTAGAATGTGTGTATATGCATTTTCAAGCTATGAAAAGTATGCTAGCATGCCTTTATATTCCATGATCCTTGATGCCATGTTATGTTTCAAATAAGCACATGATGTTTGTATGAGTTTGCTTGAGTGTGGAGAGGCCAAGAACTCTTCCCTTTGGTGAAGATGAGCCAAGAACCCTTGAGCTTGGTTGAGATAAAGCAAAGAGTCTCCCAAAAGCAAAGTGGGCTCCCAAAAGTATGGTTGAGTCCAAAGTGCTCAAGAAATGGGTGAGGCAAGTCCAAAACCCATGAGGAGAAGTATGAGGCCAACCCAAATACTTGGTGAGCTCTTGAATGATTTGTATGAGTTGTTTACATGCCAAGTTTGCTTTTAAAATGTCCATGGCTTTTATTTTCTCCATGCATGCATTTGTAAAGCTTGCTTGCACATATTATATATGATTGAATGGGAGATGAGCTATTGAGATTCTTTGAATCTCATTCCCTCCTCTCTAATGATCTAATATGTTAGGTAGACCAAGTAATTATGGTGAAGAGAGCCAACAACCATGAAGAGCAAAGATTGACAAGCTTATATCTTATTTTGTCTATTTTGGAACCATAATGATGGTTCATAATGTATATGATGTTGTATATGTATTGTGAACCTTGAGACATGTATAAAGATGCTACTATGTGATGTTTATAGCTATGGATATGATGTATGAGTTATAAAATACAATTTGAGTATCTAATACCCAAATATGTAATGTGGAAGTATGAAGTAAATGTGCATAAGTGTGGGTGAGAAGGCCAAAATGAGATGCATGAAGTTTGGAACCATTTGGGCAACTCACACAAGTCTTAAATGTACTTTTGGACTTGCCCAAAAGGTGCCAAGACCAAGGGAAATCCATTTAGCAACTTTGATACCCTATATGGAGTCAAAATTGACCATTATGGAACCTTAGGTCACTTTTTGGCCAAGTGAGTTGGTCTTGATCTGAGATTTGGCATGCAATTAGGTCTCATTGAGATTTTTTTGGGAAGCTAAAGAACATAATTTTCAAAGGTCTAGAGAATATTTGATGAATTTTCAAAGTTGGGATTTTCAATTAATTCTGGTATGTGTACTGTTCACACTGGTAGATTTGTATTCTGTGTCATCCGATGGGTAAATGGTGTCCAATTCTTGTGAAATTTTATAGATATAAAGTAGAGGTCATAAGATTTCTGTGGCCACCAAGAACCTCATTTGGAGGTTTGAGCAAAGAGTTATGCATTTTTGAAGTTGGCTGTCAGTAACAGTGGCGCACCAGGAGTCCAGTCACTATTCCATAGATTTCAAATAGCTAAATTTGTTTGTTTCATTCTGGACTTATCTTTAGAATAAATTTAACATTTTTATCTTTCTATAATGACCGAATTTGTGTGATTTCAAGTTTTATAGAATTAGTTATGAATTTTAGAAGTTTATATCAGTGAACTGTGATAGCATCAGGACCCAGTCCGACCTCCAGACCATTTCACGTGTCAAACGCTCTTTTTGTGGGATGTTATGACTTGTTCATATTTTTAGCATAAATTAGACATCTCAAGATTTCCAGAATGACCAAGATTTCATGAGTTTGATTTTTCTAGATTTAGTTATAATTTTCCAAAATTTGCCCAAAAAGGAGGCCAATTCTGGCCGAGAATGAAACTTCCTTTTCCACCTTCCAATTCGGTTTCCATGAGTTGTAGGCATATTTTTGTGATGCAAATGAGTTTTAATGATGTAATTAAATATGAGGATGTATAGCATGAGCTCACACAATCCACGTGACACCGAATGAAATTTTTAGTCATGATGCGACGCAGAAAGTGTATTATTTTCAATAAAATTCTCACTTCCTTCTTACTATATATCACATGAGCATGTAAATGATGATGGATGTGAGCTAGAAATTATGGTGTTACAAAAACCCAGAGGATGAGGCGCACAAGAGGAGGAAGAAAATGAGGAGAGGAGAAATTCAAGGTAGAAAGGTATGGATTTTTATGATTTTTCATGCTCTTTCTCTTCCAAACCTCTCCTCCTCCATTCTCCTTTGTTTCCTATGATTATAATGAAGTTTTTAAATCTGTTTTAAAGGAGAAATTGAGATAAAATTTCGGATTTGAAGAGAGGAGCTCAAATAACACAAGATTCAAGTGAGAAAAAGCATGAAAACAAGGTAATTTCTTCATCCATGGTTGATATCCCTTGCTACCCTTCTCCACCATTTCGCCCCACTTGAGAAGACCTAAGAGGATTTGATTTTTAGGTAGAACCAAGGGTGATTCTAAGGAAAAAGGGTGTGAAGATTAAGAATATGCAAAGGAAATTAACAAAAAGACATTAGATTTCAAGATGCAATTTCTAGGGTTTCAATTGTACCTTATAATATCTTTCTTATATGATGATTCCTAGGCCTAAATAAGAGTTTAAATGAGCTCCTAAGATCCCTAGAAGTCTCCCCATGTGCTTTTCCCCTTGAGAAAACAAAGAAAGCTCTATGGAACTCAATATGCTTCATTGTCTCGGCCAAGAAGGGTTCTCATAGCTAGGGAGAGTTTTAAATGTTTCTAAGGCCATTCTTGAGTCATATATGATGAATGAATATGAAGGAAGGCCTTGGAAAAAAATTTAGAACTCATAGAAAGTGAATTGATACTTTAGGTTCCATATTATGACCTAAAGAAGCAACATGTTGTTAGGCTCTTTGTTTTAATTGTGTGATGATTCCAAGAAGCTTAAAAGAAGTCAAGAATCATATTTGAAAGGAAATAATGGAGCCTAGAATTTATTTGAGGGGTGTTGCTTCATTAGGTGCAATTATAGACCATAATGGGGTTTATAAAATAACCTACCGTCTAAGCAAGTTGTATGACCTTAGAAATTATTTCATGAACCTAATTGGCTTCCATAAATCATTTCTAGGGCAAGGGAAAGCATCTCCACAAGTTTTTATGTGTGTGGCCGAAGCAAGGGAGGGAATTTCAAAAGGAAAAGTATGTGATTGTGTGCAAAGTAGCTCTCTCCGCTTTCTCTCATGCATGGATGTATGCTTAGCTTATCTTAGAATGTGTGTATGTGTATTTTTAAGTTATGAAAAGTATGATAACATGATTTCATATGACATGATTTTATGATGCCATATTATGTTTCATATGATATTTTGATGTGTGCTTGGATTTGCTTGAGTGTGGTGAGGCCAAGAACCCTTAGCTATGGTGAAGATGAGCCAAGAACCCTTAGGATTGGTTGAGACAAAGCAAAGAGTTTTCCAAAAGTAAAGTGGGCTCCCAAGAGCATGGTTGAGTCCAAGAATGCATTAAAGAAGGGGTGAGGCAAGTCTAAAATCCACAAGAAATTGGGTGAGGCCAATCCACTTGCTTGGCAAGCCTTTATATGCAATGTATGACTTTCTTGAATGATGAAAATGATTCTTGAATGTTTGCACATGTCCACATGCCATGTATGCATTTATGAGACTTGCTCACATCTATTATGTATGATTGAATGGGAGATGAGCTATTGGGATTCTTTGAATCTCATTCCCTCCTTTTCAATGATCTAATATGCTAGGTGGACCAAGTGGACAAGGTAATGGAAGCCAACCACCTTGAAGAAGAGAGATTGACAACTTAATGCATAGTCTTTAGTTCTTTAAGGCCATATTTGTGTCAAAGAATGTAATCCCATGATGTATATGGTCTATGACCTCTTAAACATGTGTAATTATGATATTGTGCTACATATGAATGAGAGAATATGCTATGTAGCCACTAGAATGTGAATTGAGTATATGATGGCAAATTAGCTCCATGAATGGTTTGATAGAATTATGCACATGTGTGGATGAAATAGTCAAAATGAGATGCATGGAGTTTGAGACCATTTGGGCAGCTTACACAAGTCTTAATCATGCTTTTAAACTTGCCCAAAAGGTGCCAAACCCTAAGGAAAGCCATTTGGTTACTTTGGTACCTCATATGGAGCTAAATTTGACCATAATGGAACCCTATGTCACTTTTTGGCCAAATGAGTTCTTCTTGATATGAGATTTGGCATGCAATTAAAGCTTGTTAAGATCTTTTTGGAAAGCTAAAAATAATAATTTTTGGAGGTCTAAAAAATATTTGATGCATTTTCAAAGTTGGCAAATTTTCTGGTTTTGGTCTGCTGCACTATTCATTTGGTCCGAAAATGAAATCTGTCACACAGGGCCAAAATGATGTCCAATTGCCATGAAATTTTATACAAAGAAACTAGACATTCTTAGAGACTTGTGCCAACTAAAAGCACCTCATTTGGTGGTCAAGAAAGGGAGATATAAATTTTTAAAGAATCTATCTAGTATCAGGAGTTTTACCTGACCTTAGTTACTGTTACATTGAATTCTGAGGTCTAGGTTGCTTGAACTGGTCTAGAGTTATTTTTTCTCTCTAGCTAACATTCACAAATTTCTAGATTGGTATCATTTGCATGGACTAGATTTTTTGTGGAATTAATTGGACATTTTCAAAATTTACTGCAGAAATCTATGACAGCATCAGGAGGCAGTTTGACCTCTGGACCTTTTCGGATATCAAACGTCCTTTGTAATGGATGTTATAGTTTAGACATATTTTTAGTATGAAGTAGACATCTGTAGCTTTCTAGAATATCCAAGAATTTATGATTTCTATTTTTCTAGATTTAGTTATGAATTTTTAAATTTTGGTCAGAAAAGAGCCAAATTCTGGCCAAAAATATGTATGAATATTCTAAGCTTTCTTTCAAGTTCCATGAGTTGTGGGCCACATTTTATGATGAACATGAGTTGTAATCATGTAATTAAATATGAGAATGTGTTATATGAGCACACACAATCCACGTGACATCGAATAGAATTTTTATACACGACGCAAAGCAAGAAAATGCATTATTTTAATTCTCTATTCTTGCTTCTTCATGGAAATTATAAATGTAAAGCATGTGAATGGTATAAGATAAGCTAGGAAATTATAGTGTTACACCGATTCTCTTCTGGGCCCCTGTTATCGAGCTACTCATACTCATCTCTAGGTGTTACCTATGAAGTACATCTTTCTAGGCCACTCGCTATGTGTCTCATTGCTGGTAGTCTTATCTTACATTATTTTGAGGCTACACTAACATTCTATCATTTAGTGTCTCACAGAGTAGCACCTTAGGTTGGAGTCAATGCCTTAAAGGCGAGTCTCAACAACTTTTATCATCCCTATGTCTAACTTTCTCTAGGTTGAGCTCTTTCCTCAATCTCAACTACTTAGCCCACGGATTTCTTACTAATCTTTTGTAACTATTCACTACTCTTTTTCTCTACTTATACTAGGGGCTCCCGCTTCCTATGGGTCATTTGATCCCTTATCAGTTCATTTCTCAAGCTGGCCTGAATATGACTAACAAGGCATTCAAACTATCATTTGCCGCGGCTAACATATCATTCGCTGGGGCTAATTAGCCTCGGGTTCACCCTAGTTTTGCTGTCTAAGTATTGGCTACGGCTAACTTCTCAATTGGCTCCAGCGAAGAACTCTCTGAATAACTTCACTGCTTCTTGGAAGAATTGGCCACAACTAATGGCCTCTAATTGGCTTACTTTTTCAAGGATTAGATTTTTACTTTTAGCTACCAACCTGAGCCTTATAGCCTATATATCTAGCCTATCATCAAGTTAAAGGATTCTACCTCTTGCTTCACTCATACATAACTAATTGTTATCTCTGGGCTGTCAGGTTCTAGGGGTGTAGCTCATAACTCGACCTCTGGCCTGAGGGAATTAGCCTTTTGGACTCTAAAACTTATCTAGACATTTGGGTGTTGTGATTGGGAGGTGACTCTTTTCTCGCTTCCCCTCTAAACTAATCATGTGTAACCACAGTCTCATCTCATACTGTAACAACCGGGAAAAGGGAAAAGGAAAAGAAAGTAGAAAGGTGAAAAGTTTCGAAATTTAGAAATTTTCCCAAGTCTGCTCGCAATAGCGAGAAATGGTCTCGCTATAGCGAGAGTGCCTGTTTGCAATAGCAAAAGTGATTCTAGCTATAGCGAGTGCGAGCATTCCATACAAAAACCAGGGGGTTGCTCGCCGTAGCGTACGCCATAGCGAGAGTGGGAGTCTGGAACTGATACGAGTTCACCATAGCGAAGGTTAAACCTTGCCATAGCGAAGGGAACTGATACGTGCTCGCTGTAGCGAAAGTTAAATCTCGCCATAGCGAAGGTAGCTAATACGAGCTCGCCGTAGCGAAGGTTAATTTTTGCCGTAGTGAGGGTCAGTCCGGAAAAGCGTACAAAGCGAGAATTTGACTCCTTTAAAACCAACTCATTCTTTCTCTCTTATTTGCCCTAAACTTAGACCCAAGGAGAGAAAAGAGGCGTGGATAGTGAGAGAGACCAAGAGAAGGAGGAAGAGCAAAGGAAAGGTAAGCAAGTTCTCTCATTTCTTCTTAGCATCTTGATCTCCTCTCTTTGCCCTCTCTTTCTATGGTTTTGTTTGTGAGATTAGTTAGATCTTGGGCATGGGTCAAAAGAGGAAAAGTGGAAAACACCCTTGAACCTCTTTGTTTTCTTTGAAAATGTTGTTTCCACTACCATGAGAACTTGAGAGAGAGGAAGAATTGGTGACATTCTAGAGAGAGAGAGAGAAAACTTAGGTTCTTGTATGTTAGGGGGTTTTGCTCTAAAGAACTCTTAAGAGTTGTTAAGATATGAGAGAGTAATTTATGCTCTTTGATGTGTCTAGGCTCAAGTGAAGCACCTCCATCAAGGTGTGAGTGTGAAACCAAGAAGGGAGAAGAGAAATTGAAAGGAAAAGCTTGTGTTGGCTCATAAGGTACCTCTCTTTCCACTCTTTCTTGTTGCATTCTTGGATGTAATAGTCAATGTATGTTTATGTATATGCTTGTTGTGTGAGATATGTCATATGTTATTGCCATGATGCATTGTTACCAATGTGCTTGTGTGATGGATTGTGAGAATTGCTTGGGTGAGGTAGTGCCGAAAGTCCCTTGAGATGGGTGAGGTAGAGCCGAAAGTCCTTTGAGATGGGTGAAACAAGGCCAAAAGTCTCATAACCGAGTGAGGCCAAGTCAAAAGTTCCTAAACTCGGGTGAGGCCATCCAAAAGTCCTTAAACTCTGGTAAGGCTAGACCAAAAGTCCCTAGAGCTCACTTGTGGCATTGTTGTGATTTGCATGACATGTACAACATGTATTATGTGATTGAGAATGGTTGGATACCAAATTACATGCTTTGACTTGTTATATGCCTTGATTGCTTTCTTGAATGAGTGCATGAGCTACTGAGATTCCATGAATCTCACCCCTTCCCCTCCCAACTTAACATGCTAGGTGGAGCTCAAGGAGAACTAAGTGCACACCAAGGAGCCTAGATGCATGTGTAGCTAAATGTTAGCTCTATTTTGACTCTTTTGATGTAAAGTGGTGCCAAAATATATATGCACCTACTATTTTTGAGATGTAAATGTTGTAACAAGTATAAATGTATGGGTATGTGATATACAAACTATGTAGAGAGCCAAATTAATGAAAATGTGGGTTTTGCCCCTTTTGTTGAATGTATGTGATAGTGCATTTTGGCTCGTAGCATTTGTGAGTTTGGAATGTATGATGATTTAGACCACTTGAACATGTTATATAGACTATTTTCATGCTTTTAAACTTGTCCATGAGTGGTTAGAATATGTGGGAGGCCATTTGGACCCACTTTGACCATTTTGGGTGCCAAAACCGTTAAATTTGTGAGCTCCGTCAAAGTATGACCAAACGAGCTCTTCTTGCTATGAAATTTGGCATGCCTCTAGAGTTTGTAAAAATCTTCTTGGGAAGATAAAGTGGGTAATATTTGGAGGTCTAGAGAATATTTAGCGAATTGTTGAAATTGGAAAAAATTAATGATTTGGTCATGGCACTGTGTAGCTAGTCCGAAAATAAAACCTTGTCATTCATGAACCAAATGGAGTCCAAATGTTGTGAAATTTTATACACATAAACTAGACAACCACAGTGACCTATACCAACTATAATCACCCAAATCGGAGGTCTGTAGAGAGAGAATGAACCTTCTGAAGTTCTGCATCAGCATTAGGGAGCCTCCTGACCTCCGTTACTGTTTCATCGGTTTTTGGGGTGTAAGGGCTACTAAACTGATCTGGACTTATTTTTTTCCTCTAGTAGACATCTGTAGATTTTCAAATTGGTATAGTGTGCCTAGATTGGATTTTTGTGGATTTAGTTATGAATTTTCGAAGTTCATGACAGTAAGCTGCGCCAAAAACAGGGACAGCCGGACCTTTGTCTGATTTTCGATGTCAAAAATGGTCCAAACGCTGAGATTATGATTGGGAATTATTTTTAATGTAAATATAACACTTAGAGCTTTCCAGAGAGCTATGGTTTACTAGATTCCCATTTTTCTATAATTAGTTATGATTTTTCAAAGTTAGAGCCAAAATCTGACTTTTGGGCCCAAGTGAGAAATTGCATTTTTCTGGTTTTTGGCTCCATACCCGTGGCTTATGGCTTGTTTTATGCTATGTATGAGTTGTATAAATAGAGTGTGAGTAGAGATTGTGAATGATGGGTTCACAAGACCCATGGGGCAGAAGATGAGTGGATGAAACCCCGTTTCATAGCATGAAAATGCCACGGATTGGTATTGGTTCTTTGGAAATCATACAGAACCGAGCCCAGTGAGAGGATAGATAGCGGTGTGATATTATGGTGTTACACATACTGCCCTATATTATGCTTGTCTTTGCATTACATGAGACATCTCAAAAGTCTGAGTATGACTACTAGGGAGAATTAACCCTCAAGTACTCTCTCTAGCAAGCCTCTTCATGTTAATGAGATCATTCCTCATCGTTCATACCTAGGGCTTGCCACTAATCCTGGCGAGCTATCATATTTCATAAAGCTCTAGCCGTTGGATCCCTTAGCTCTACCCAAGCTTAATTCTGCTCAAGGTACTCTAGAGGCCATTCTTTCTTATTGTCCACTAACTACTCCAAGACCATTCTACAACTTACTCATAATGAACAAACCCACAACCTATCCTCATATACCCAATATGTCTTATCGAAGACTTTACCTATCCATTCAAGCCTTTACATAGCCCTATCGTTACACCCTCAAGCCAAATCCAATCCGAAAGAGCTTGGAACTTTGCTCTGATACCAATAAATGTAACACCATATAATTTTTAGCTCATTTCATACTATCTTTATGTCTCATATCAAGCAACTCACAAAGAGGCAAGGAAAAATAACATTAAATAATGCATTTCTTAGCATTGCGTCGCATATAACATTTTCTTTTAAAGTCCCGTGGGCCATATGGACTTATGTATCACATTCACATATTTAATTACATGGATAGAACTCATTTCTATCATCAGATGTGGCCTACAATTCATGGAAATCAATTAGAAGCATAAGACACATATATGTATTTTCGACAAGATTTTTTCTCATTTCTATCACAAATTTTGAAAAATTATAACTAATTCTAGAAAAATTAAAATCATGCATTCTTAGCCATTTTGGAAAGCTAAACATGTATACGTTATGCTTCAAATATGTCCAAACCATAACATCTGATGTAGAGGACTTTTGACATTCGAAAAGATGTAGAGGTCAGGGTGTCCACTGGTGCTGTCACAGAATTCTGTAGCAAATTTAAAAAATATCCAATTAATTTTACAAAAATCCAATCTATACAAATGATACCAATCTAAAAATATTTGAATGTTAGGTAGAGGGAAAAAATAACTCTAGACTAGCTCAGGCATGTCTAGGCATTGAAAATTAATCAAACAATACCTTAGGTCAGTTGGAGTTCCTGATACTGAATAGAATCTTTAAAAATTCATATCTCCCTCTCTAGACATCCAAATGAGGTGCTTCTAGTTGGCACAAATCACTGTGAATGTCTAGTTTCTCTGTATAAGATTTTGTGATAATTGGACATCATTTGAGCCCTTTGTGACAAATTTCATTTTCAGACCAGTATGAATAGTGACATGACCAAAACTAAAAAATTTTCCAATTTTGAAAATTCATCAAATATTCTCTAGACCTCTGAAAATTTTGTTCTTTAACTTTCCAAAAATCTCTCAACAAGCTCTAATTTCATGCCAAATCTTATATCAAGAAGAGCTCATTTGGACAAAAAGTGACATAGGGTTCAATTATAGTCAATTTTGGCTCTATATAGGATACCAAAATGTCCAAATAGCTTTCCTTGGTGTTTGGCACCTCTTGGGCAAGTCTAAAAGCATAAGTATGACTTGTATAAGCTGCCCAAATTGTCCCAAACCTCATGCATCTCAATTTGGCCATCTCACTTGTATTTATATATACACTTTCATAATGTAAACTTGCCATTACATGACCAAAATGTGCATTTCCATTCATACAACCTTAGCTCTCAATTATACATGACACATAAACATAGTTATACATGTTCATAATATCATAAGACTTATACATCCATTGATTTCATCATTTGCCATTCATATGGCCTTAAAGTAGTAAGATTCAAACACTTTCATGTCATCCTCTCATTTCTCATGTGCTTGACTTCCATTCTCTTGCTCTCTTAGTCCACCTAGCACGTTAGAATATTGGAGAGGAGGGGATGAGATTCAAAGAATCCCAATAGCTCATCTCCCATTCAATCATACATAAAGTATGCAAAATAAGTCCCATAAATGCATGCATGGCATATGGACAAGTGCAATCATTCATGAAGCTTTCTTAGCATTTGAAAAAGTCATACATAGCATACATAGGCTTGCCAAACAAGTGGATTGGCCTCACCCATTTACTTGTGAATTTTGGACTTGCCTCACCCATTCTTTAAGAGGATCTTGGACTCAACCATGCTCTTAGAAGTCAACCTCACTTTTGGGAGACTCTTTACTTTGTCTTAATTAATCTTAAGGGTTCTTGGCTCATCCTCACCATAGCTAAGGGTTCTTGGCCTCACCACACTCAAGCAAACCAAAGTAAACATCATAAACATCATTTGAAAAACATAATGCATCATCATGGTACCATGGAGTAAGAGCTTATGCTAGGACATTTTTCATGACTTGAAATACACATACACACATTCAAAGACAAGTAAAGCAAGCAATCATGCATGAGAGAAGGTGCGGAGAGCTACCTTGCTAGCATTTGTACACTTTTTTCTTAAGCCTTGAATCCTCTCCCTTGACCTCATACACCTAAGAAGGCAGAGATCATCCCTCTTAGCCTAGACACATCATATGGAAGTTACTTAGGTTCATGGAATTAGTTCTAAGGCCTCACAACTTACTTAGATACTAGCTTGGCTCATTAGCCCATTTATGTTTCCAAGAATGCACCTAATGAAGCAACACCTATCAAATAAATTCTAGGTGCCATTATTTCCTTTTAAATATGATTATTGACTCCTTTTAAGCCTCTTGGAGTCATCACACAATTAAAATAAAGGGCCTAACTACATGTTGCTTCTTTAGGTCATATTATGGAACATATAAGGCCGCCTCACTATCTATGATTTCTAAAATTTTTCTAAGGCTTTCTCTCATATTCTCCTATCATACATGATGCATAACTAAGCTTGAAAGAAATTAAAACACTCCCTAGCTGCATGAACCCTCCTCGGCCAAAACTATGCTTCCATAAGGCACTAATGGAGTTTCTTTGTTTCCTTTGATGGGAGAATCATGTAGGAAGCTCTCTTAGTGTCTTAGGAACTCGTATCAACATTTAAACATCATAAAATCTGGCTAGGGTTCATGATAGAGTTCAAGGTGCAATCAAAACCCTAACTTCCATAACTTACATTCTAAAGCTCCCTTTTTAATTCTAGTTGTATATTCTTAATCCTCACACTAACACATAAAGAAAAACTCTCCTCCTCACTTTCTCTCTCTAGACCTAAGTACAAGATTTTGCAAGTATTTCAAGTGAAATCTTATCTTAAAACAGAGCTCTCTTCACGTAGATTATTTCCCACCGATTGATTTCTTGAGAAGAGTTCCTTTTTGGCTTAGGTCAGACCTGAATCTTCAAGTTTTCAAGAAAAGAAAACCACCATTTGAGAGCTCTTAGAGAGAGAAACAACTTTCTTAACTGGCGTGGGATGAAACGAGACCATTTACTTACCTAAACAGGAGCTTAAACTTCTTCTCTCTCTCCCCTCTTAATGTCACACCATAGCTACTGAATTTTCTGCAAATAGAACCTTGAAGAAGGTGATGAGCTGTAATCTTACTTAAGAAGCCTCTTTTACAATTTTTTAAAATGACTATTTTGCCCCTATGCGCTTGTTTACTCCGTTTAGGCTCATTTTAACTCCTTTTTTAGAACTGCCTTTTCCATCATAAAATTTAGGTCCTCTAATTCATAAAATATCTTTGGAATTATTCAAATTAGAGCTAAAACCTTTCCGAATGAATCAGTCAAATTCAAGTCAATCAACATTAGAAAACATCCACCAAAGGGTTTTAACTGTCCTGGGATATCCCATGGTTTTCAAGGCCTCTGAGAACCCTGGGGAACTCAAAACTTTTATTTAAAATCCCTCTTGTGTGAATTCTAAAATTTACTCAAAATGGCAAAAATGCCCTTACGTTTCGTCAACCTTTTGTCACAATTCGTTTCTCCATTTTAGCTCCATTTTTTCTTTCCATCTGAGCCTAGGATTCTCATTTTTAGGAGTCTAGAATGCTTCCCAAATTTTTTGAAACCTTAACTAAGTCATTTCGGAGGACTTCCTTTTGTATCTGGTAAATTTTGTTTGTTTACGGAGAAACTATATGTTACATTTCACACGTTTTCTCTTATTTTTTAGGAATGGAATATTACACCTTTCCTCTAAACTAACTTTAATCTGCTCTAAAATAAAACAAAATTGATATAGGAACACACTAATGCAAAGCAAATTGAGCCCAAATATGATTAGAGTGTTAATTAGAACATCTAAAAATGTGGTTAGGAATTTAAGGATAGCCCAAAATCAGAGCCAAAACAACTGAACAAATTTAAGGAATAACATAGTGGTAAAATCATAATTTCGAGCCATATTTTTAAAACCCAAAGGAAAGAAATTTAAATGAGAAAATTGAGTTTTTCGGGGTTCTTAAAGTCCTTAAAAACCATAGGAACTCCTAAAATAGTTAAAACCTCTTCAGTGTACATTTTAGGTAATTGGTTGATCGAAATTTTAACTGAATAATTCAATAGGGTTTTAAATCTAATTTGGGTGAAACAAAAAGCATCTTATAAATTAAAGAACCCAAATTTTATGATATAATTCTCAAAAAATAGTTGAAATGAACTCAATTGGAAAAACCAAAATTTAGGGTCAAAAATAGAATTTTGAAAATATCATAACTAGCCTTTCCTTTCTTACTTAGCACACCCCATTTTGTAATGTCTGAATTTGGTAAAAACGACATAAATGGATACGTTTTCAAAGTAGCTTCTCTGAAATGAATTGGTTAAGGTCCAAAAAAATTAGAATAATAATCTAGACATTAAGTAATAAAATTAGGAGGCCAAAGGTACCCTGAAACAAAGGCTAAAATGGCTAGACAAAATTTAACGAAATAGCTACGTAACATAATGGCATTTTTGTAATTTTGGGCAAATTTAAGAATTCTTATAGGAAGGCTTTTTTAAATGGCAAATTTGAGTTCTTTAGGGTTTTCAGAGGCCCTGAAAACTATGGAAGCCCTGAGATTGTTAAAACCCCTCTGGTGTATGTTTTCTAATATCAGTTAACCTAAACTTTGACAGATTCGTTCAGAAAAGATTTTAGCTCCGATTTGAGTGATTCAAAAGGCATTTTATGAGATTGGGAACCCAAATTTTATGATGAAAAAGGTAGATCTCAAAAAGGAGCTAAAACAAAGCTAAAACAAAAATGCCACGAAGAAAGGGCAAAATTGGAATTTTTGTGAACAATTAGCTTCTTGAATATTCTTTAAAAGTCGTGCCCCTTCATCCTCCTTCTCCACCGACCTTATTCTGCCCAAAACTAGAGAAGGAGACCAAAAAACTTAGGCACACAGGAAAGGGGAGAAAGGGAGGAGAAAAAGCCAAAATAAAGGTATGAAATCAATGGAATTTCTTAGTCTTTCTTTTAGCAAAGTTGTTTTTCTCCTCCTCTTTCTTTCTATGGTTTTGTTAAATTTTTTGGGTCTATTTTGTGTAACACCATATATTTTTAGTTCATTTAATACTATATCTATGCCTCACATCAAGCAATTCATACAAGAGGTAAGAAAATAGCATTGTTTTAATACATTTCTTAGCATTACGTCACCAATAAAAATTCCATTCGGTGCCACGTGAACCATATGAGCTAAAAAATCACATTCTCATATTTAATTACATGAATGCAACTTATTTGCATCATTAAGTGGCCTACACCTCAAGAATCATTAAGGAAAGCATGAAATATTCATATCCATTTTCGGCCAGATTTGGCTCTTTTCTGACCAAATTTTGGAAAATCATAACTAATTCTAAAAAAATCAAAATCATGCATTCTTAGTCATTCTAGAAATCTATGGATGTCTAATGCATAATAAAAATATATCTAGACTATACTATGCATCATAAAGGACGTTTGATATCCGAAAAGGTCTAGAGGTCAACTACTTACTGGTGCTACCATAGATTTCTGTAGTAAATTTCAAAAATGTCTAATTAATTCTAAAAAAATACAATCTATACAAATGATACCAATCTAGAAGGCTATGGATGTTAGCTAAGGGAAAAAAATATTTCCAGACCAGCTCAGGCACGCCAGATCTCGAAATTCAATAGAACAGTAACTGAGGTCAGGTGAAGCTCCTAATACTGGGCAGGATATTTAAAAATTCATATCTTCCGCTCTAGACCTCCAAGTGAGGTGCTTCTAGTTGGCACAGTTCAATGTAAATGTTTAGTTTCTTTATATAAAATTTCATGGTAATTGGACATCATTTGAGCCCTATGTGATATATTTCATTTTTGGACCAAATGAATAGTGCAGTAGACCAAAATCTGAAAAATTGCCAACTTTAGAAATTTATCAAATATTCTGTAGACCTCAAAAAATTATGTTCTTTAGCTTCCCAAAAAGCTCTCAACAAATTCAAATTTCATGCCAAATATCAAATCAAGAAAAACTCATTTGGCCAAAAGTGATACAGGGTTCCATTATGGTCAATTTTGGCTACATATGAGGTACCAAAAGAACCAAATGGCTTTCCTTAGGGTTTGGCACCTTTTGAACAAGCCTAAAAGCATGATTAAGACTTGTGTAAGCTATCCAAATAGTCCCAAACTCAATGCATCTCATTTTGGCCATTTCATCCACACATGTGCATAATTCTATCAAACCATTCATGGAGCTAATTTTCCATTATATACTCAATTCACATTCCAGTGGCTACATAGCATATTCTCTCATTCATACGTGGCACAATATCATAATTACATATGTTTAAGAGGTCATAGACCATATACATCATGGGATTACAATCTTTGACACAAATATGGCCTTAAAGAACCAAAAACTATGCATTAGGTTGTCAATATCTCTTCTTCAAGGTGGTTGGCTTCCATTACCTTATCCACTTGGCCCACCTAGCATATTAGATCATTGGAGAGGAGGGAATGAAATTCAAAGAATCCCAATAGCTCATCTCCTATTCAATCATACATAATAGATGCAAACATTCAAGAATTATTTTCAACATTTGAGAATGTCATACATAGCATACAAAGGTTTGCCAAGCAAGTGGATTGGTCTCACCCAATTTCTTATAGATATTAGACTTGCCTCACCCATTCTTTAATGCATTCTTGGACTCAACCATACTCTTGGGAGCCCACTTTGCTTTTGGGAGACTCTTTGCTTTGTCTCAACTAATCTTAAGGGTTCTTGGCTCATCCTCACTATGGCTAAGGGTTCTTGCCCTCATCAAACTCAAGCAAATCTAAGCACACATTATAAACATCACATGAAAGCATATTATAACATCATGGCACCATGGAATCAAAATCACGCTAGAACACTTTTCATAGCCTAAAAATACACATACACACATTCAAAGACAAGTAAAGTATACATCCATGCATGAGAGAAGGTGGAGTGAGCTACCTTGGATACAATGACACACTTTTTCTCTTGAACCTAAGCTCCCTCTTTCAGCCACACACACACAAAAGTGTGGGAATGATTTCTCTTGGCCTAAACACAATTTATGGAAGCCAATTAGGTTCATGGAATTAATTCTAAGGCCACACACTTACTTAGACACTAGCTTGACCTATAAACCTTATTATGGTTCCACAATTGCACCTAATGAAGCAACACCCCTCAAATAAATTCTAGGGTCTATTCTTTTCTTTCAAATATGATTATTGACTCCTTTTAAGCCTCTTAGAGTCATAACACAATTAAAAGAGTCTAACTACATGTTGCTTCTTTAGGTCATAATATGGAACTTAAAGCACCAACTCACTTTCTATAAGTTTTAAATTTTTTCCAAGGCCACCCCTCATATTCATTCATCATATATGACTCAAGAATGGGTTTAGAAAAAATTAAAACTCTCCCTAGCTATGCTATCCTTGCTTGGCTGAGGCTATAGGGGAAATGGAGCTCCTTGGAGTTTGCTTTGTTTTCTCAAGGGAAGAAGTATATGGGGAGCCTCTTAGGGATCTTAGGAGCTCATTTAAACTCTTATTTAAACATAGGAATCATTGTACAAAGTCAGATTTTACAAGGTGTAATTGAAACCCTAAAAATTACATCCTGAAATCTAATAGTTTTTTGTTAATTTTCTTTGTATATTCTTAATCTCCACACCTTTTTTTCTTAGATTCACCCTTGGTTCTACCTAAAAATCAAGTCCTCCTAGGGTTTTCTCATGTTAGGCGAAATGGAGGAGGAGGGAACCAAAGATGACAACCATAGGAAGAGAAATTACCTTGTTTTCTTGGTTTTTCTTACTTGAATCTTGTGTTCTTTGAGCTCCTCTCTTCAAATCCAAATTTTTTCCTCAATTTCTCCTTTAAAATAGATCCATATACTTCATTATAATCATAGGAAATAAAGGAGAATGAAGAATAAGAGGTTTGGAAGAGAAAAAGCATGAAAATCCATACCTTTCTACCTTGAATTTCTCCTCCTTTTCTTCCTCCTCTTGTGCGTCTCACCCCCTAAGGTTTTCCTCTAGTTTTGGATAGAACATGGTCGTGCATAATGAAGGGAGAAGAAGTGCACATCATATATATAGGTGGGAGGGAGTTACACTTTTCAAAAATTCCCATTTTGCCCTTCGTTCTTGGCATTTTCGTTTCTCCTTCGTTTTAACTCCTTTTTGAGAACTGTCTTTTCCATTATGAAATTTAGATTTCCAATTTAGTAAAATTCCTTTGGAATCACTCAAATCGGAGCTAAAACCTTCTCGAATGAATCCGTCAAAGTTTAGGTATACTGATATTGGAAAATGTCCATCGGAAGGGATTTAATTGTCTCAGGGCTTTCCATGGTTTTCAGGGCCTCTGAGAACTCTGGAAAACTCAAAATTTTCATTTAAAAAGCCTTCCTGTGTGAATTCCAAAAATTTACTCAAAATTACAAAAATATCATTACGTTTCATAAGCTTTTCGTAAGAAATTGTTTCTTTATTCTAGCTCTATTTTTCTTTTAGTTTAAGCTTGGGATTCTTATTTTTAGGAGTCTAGAATGCTTCCCAAATTTTTTGAGACCTTAACGATCTCATTTCGGAGGACTTCCTTTTGTATTCGGTAAATTTCGTTCGTTTACAAAGAAACCATACATTACGTTTCTCACATTTTCTCTTGTTTTTAGAGAATTAAATGTTACATTTTAAGGGCAGAACAGAGGGGAGGTTTTTGAAATTCAAAAGGAGAATCCAAACAAAGGAAGATGCATCTAAAAAAGGCTAGAAATCCAAGGTAATTTGCTACTTTATAAGCTTGAATCTCCTTATTTTTCTTCCGCTTCATTTTGCCTCATGTATAGACAACCAAGGAGGAATAAAATTTCAACTAAACTAAGGATGAAACTTAGGAAAATGAGTAAGGAGAACAAAAATATACAAAAGAAATAATCAAAAAACCATTAGATTTCAAGATAGCAAAGTTAGGGTTTCAAGTGTTCTCTTAAAATTTTGTTTTGATACAAGAATTCTTAGGCCAAATTAAGTGTTTAGATGAGCTCCTAAGATCCCTAGAAGGCTTCCCACATGCATCTTCCAAAAAAAAATACAAAACAAGCTCACTTGGTGTTTCCTTGATACATAGCCATAACCTAGAGAGGTTGGAGCACCAAGGGATAGTTTTAATTTATTCCAAGCTTGATTTTGAGTCATATACAATGGGAGAGGATGAGAGGAAGCCTTGAAAAAATTTTAGAAGTCATGGATAGTGAGATGGTATCATAAGTTCCATATTATGCCTTAAAGAAGCAACACCTAGCTAGGCTCCATGAAATAAAGGTGTGATGGCTCCAAGAGGCTTAAAAGGAGTCAAGAATCATAAATAGATGGAAAGAATAGAGCCAAGATCATGTTTTCCTAAACTTGCTTCATTAGGTGCATTATGGAACCATAAATGAACCTTAGAAGCAAGTTAGCTTTTCTAATGAGTGTGTGGCTTTATAAATTGTTCCAAGAGTGTAATTGGCTTCCATATAATGTGTCTAAGCCAAGGGAAACAAGTCTTACATTGTTGTGAGTGTGTGCCCATAGGAGAGGAAGCATTGCAAAAGGAAAAAGTGTTATTGTGACAAAGGTAGTTCTCTCTTCTTTCTCTCATGCATGAGTGGATGTTTATATTGTCTTGGAATGTGTGTATGTATGTTTTGAACTATGAAAATATTTTAGCATGTATCTAAATGCCATGGTACTATGATGTTATGTTATGCATTCAAATAATACTTTGTGAACTTTCTTTGGTATGCTTGAGTGTGGTAAAGCCAAGAACCCTCTAGCTATGGTGAGGATGATCCAAGAACCCTCAAGAATGGTTGAGACAAAGCCAAAAGTCTCCTAAGAGTAAGGCTTAGTTAAAAGCCTCTAAGAAAATGGGTGAGGCAAGTCCAAAATTCCTAAAGAGAATGGGTCAGGCTAAACCACTTGCTTGGTAAACCTATGTTTGTTTTGTATGACTTCTTAAATACTAGAAATGTTTCATAAATGATTACATGTTCCATAATATTCATACATACATTTTTAGACATAGATTTGCATTCTTTATGTGTGATTGAAAGGAAGAAGAGCTATTAGGATTTCTAGAATCTCATTCCTTTCTCCCCACATGTCTAATATGTCTAGATGGACCAAGTGAGCCAAGAAATGAGAGCCATCAAACTTGAAGAGGAAAGTTTGACAACCAAGTATGTGAAAATGTCCATTTGTAGCCATATGAGTGGCAAATGATGTAATTTAACGTTGTATATGATATATGAACCCATGAGCACTTGTAAATATATGAATATATTGTGTATAAATGAGATTTAATGTCATATGTATGATATAGCAATTTTTGGGCATTGAATGGCAAGATAAAGCATATGTATTATTGTGTATACCTTGGGGTGAGAGAGTGAATTTGTGAAATCTGGATTTGTGCACCTTTGAGACAAGTTTGATAGACCATTTTGGTACTTTACTACATGCTCAAGTGGCTATGGGAGCCTTGGAACCAAATTTGATCCTCTTGACACCCTTATAAGACACAAAAAGGGCCATTTTGCAACCCAATGTCAAGATATGACCAAGGTAATTTTCATGGCTTAAATTGCATTTCTTAGTTGCTCTTCTCTTAGGGTGGTTCAGCTAAGGTGAAGCCCAGCCACTAAAGAATAAATTATGGTCCTAGCAAGGGAGAATCATAGGTTTTGGACTATAGGAAGCTAGAAGATGCATAGAAATTGGAAGAAAACCTAGTAGAATTCAAGATAGAAAAGTTAGGGGTTTGTGAACACAACTTAAATTCTGATTTTATCCAAGGATTTTGAAGATTATATGAATATTTGTATGAGTCCCTAAGACCCCTAGAAAGCTTCTCAAGTGGCCTCTCTTTCAAGAAAAAATTTGAAACTCCAAGGATTTCAATTATGGTGCTTGTCTCAGCATGAACTAGAAGTCACACCTAGGGATTGTTTTAATTCCTTCCAAGCTTAATTTTGTATCATATATGATAGGAGAGTATGAGAGGAAACCTTAGAAAAATTTAAAAGTCATAGATAATGAGATGGAGTTATATGTTCCATAATGTAATATAATGAAGTAACACATATTTAGGCTCCTTAAAATAAATGTATGATGACTCCAAGGAGTTTAAATGGAGTCAAGAGTCATAGATTAAGGAAGAGAATGAAGCCAAGATTGTGTTTTCCTAAGGTTCCTTCATTAGGTGCCTTATGGAACTATAATTGAACCATTTGAGCAACCAAGTTGTTCTAGTGTGTGTGTATGGTTTTAGTAATTGTTCCAAGAGTATAATTAGATCCCATTTCATGTAATTAGGCCAAGGGTGTCGAGCTCTACCTCTTTATGGGTATTGGCCAAGGGAAAGGAAGAGAATTCAAGAGGTTAAAATGTGTTATGCATGCAAGGTAGCTCTCTCTCCCTTCTCTCATACATACTTGGATGTTCTCTTGTCTTTGAATGTGTGTGCATATGTTTAAGTAATGAATTATGTTTCTAGCAAGTATTTAAATCTGATGGTACCATGTTGCTCTGTTTATGTGTTTGTAAGATGTCTTATGTATGTCTTTGGCTTGCTTGAGTGTGGTGGGGCCAGAAGTCCTTTAGTTAGGATGAGGATGAGCCAAAAGTCTCTAAATGTTAGATGAGACAAGCCAAAAGTCTCTAGAAAGAGTGAGGTTTAGTCAAAAGTCCCTTGAAGGTAGGTAAGACAAGTCTAGAAGTCCCAAAAAGAATGGGTGAGGCCAAACCATTGTCTTGGCAAGCTTATGTATGATGATTATATATTCTTGAATAAAAGAAATACTCTATGTATGTTCATGATTTCAAGAAAGCCTTGCATGCATTTTTAGACTTGAGTGTGCATTCATATTGTGTGGTTGAAAGGGAGAAGAGCTATTGGGATTCCTAAAATCTCACTCTTCCCTCTTCATTGCCCTAACATGTCTAGGTGGACCAAGTGAGTAAAGGAATAGGAGTCATCAAGCATAAAGGAAGGAGATTGACATGGAAATGTATAAATTGTCCATTTTGTATCCATTTGAATAGCATGAGTTGTAATCCAATGATGTATATGACCTATGAGTTTATAAATACTTACAAATGTATGGATATATTGTATATGTATGAGAACTAGGAACATATGCATGATATTTTATGATTTTGGCAATGAATGGTAAAAGTAGCATATATGTCACCTTGTGTATAGCTTGGAGTAGGAGAGTGAATTTGTGAGATCTAGGTTATTAGACATTTGAGACATGTTTGATAGTGTATTTTGATACTTTACCACGTGCTCATGTGGCCCTAGAAGTAAAAGAAGCAAGTTTGGACCCATTGGGACCCTTTTAGAAGCCAAAATGTGGCATTTTACAACTCTATGTAAAGATCTAACCAAATGAATGAATTTCTTTATAAAATTTGGCATGTGTATAGATCTTGTTTAGATATTTTTGGATAATATTTGGAGCTCTAGAGAATATTTAGTGAATTTCTAAATTTGGCAAAATTTTCCATTTTGGTACTGTCACTGTGTATTATGGATAGAAATTTTATCTCCATCATCCGTGGGGTAAATGATGTCCAATGTCTATGAAATTTTATATAAAGAAACTAGACAATCACAGTGATCTATACCAACTAAAAGTACCTCAATTGGAGGTCTAGAGAGGGAGATACATCTTTTGACGTTCTAGGTCTATTTTAGGCTTATAGTCAGACCTCTATTACTATTCCATCAATTTTTTGGGTCTGAATGCTTTTCAATTGATCAAAAACTATTTTTTCCCTCTATTTAACATCTATACCTTTCTAAATTGATATAGTTTTCATAGATTAGATTTTTGTGAAATTAATTATAAATTTTTGAATTTTATATCAGTAACCTATATTAGAAATGTCAAATAGTCTGACCTTTGCCACTTTTCTATTATCAAATGTGGTCCACATGAGATTTTTGTGGCTTGGAATTGTTTTTAGCATCAATTTAACATTTATAGATTTCTATAATGCTATAATTTTTCAGATTTTGATTTTTCTATATTTAGTTATAATTTTTCAAAGTTGCCTTAGGAATCTGTCACCTAAAACCCGAGATGAATAAGCCAAATTTTTTTGTTTTTACCTCCATATCAATGGTTCTTGAATTTTTTTTTTGATGAATATGAATTGTATTGGTACTAAATAAAATGAGAGACATATGGATGGGTTCATATGGTCGATGGAGCATGAAACGAAATTTTTAGGCCCTACGCAATGCGTAAAAATTGTATTATTTTTATTCATTTTCTTGGAAACCTCAGTGGAACCTTGTGAGTTTAAGCTTGAATATGAAAGTATGAAGCTAATAAATTATGGCATCATAGATGTCTTAATATGGTGTGACACATATAACTCACCTTGGCTAAATCTTCCTCTAGACGTGAGAAATGGTAGCAATATATTGAAGAAACCCTAGCGCCCTTTGGATATTTGAAATTTCCTTTTGAGCCCTTTATGTTTTCTACAAGATGGGAAGGAGGCTAAAGAGAGTTTAGGCTTTTAGTGAGGTATTGGGCTGACTTTATAACACCATATTTAACTAACTTACATTATTTATATCTTAGCTTCCTTCCATTGAAATCACAAGTTTTCCAAGAAAGTTTCATTAAAATATTTAATTATTTTTTGTTACATCATGGATAAAATTTTTATTTCGTATCTCGTGGGCCATATAAACTCATCCATCTCATTCTCATATTTAAATACACAAATACAACTTAAAACCATCTCAAGAAGTGGCCAAGAACTCGAGCTCATAGACCATATACACAAAATTTACATGTGCAGCCTCGGGTCCATAGTCCAACTTTCTATAATGAGGTTTGGAAAATCATAATTAATTCTAAAAAAATCAAAATCAAGTATACTATATCATTATAGAAAGTTACAGATGTTTACATTATTTTAAAAATAAATCCAGATCACAACAGGGATGTGTAGTGACCAAAAATTGATAAAACAATAACCAAGGTCACCTGTTACTACTGGTACTGTCACAAAAATTCAAAAATTCATATCTCCCTATTCAAACATCTAATTGAAGTGATCTCAGTGGCTATAGAAATATTATCATGTCTAGTTTATTTTTGTAAAATTTCATGAGCATTGGATACTATTTGGCCCACATGTGACGACCCTAGATTCTAATATCAGTGATTATAGCTGAATACACGATTAATAAATAATGATCAAGGTTTGGAGTCATTGCAATTAATTACATTAGGGAAATATAGGGGAAATTTAAACCTTGATACTACTAGGATCATCAACTAACAACCATAACGGGAACATGCATGAAAGGGGTTGTACCATCATTAAAGGTTTAGGATTCATCCATTAATCAATTTCAACCCATAAAACATCCCACCAATGTACTCATACTATTCCCTAACATTAGCCTTACTGAAATTAAGGTTTCTAGGTCAAATATAGGAGTTTGGGGACCTGCGCCGCGACTTGGAACTTTTCCGCCACGGCTAAGCTAGGTTCTGGAGCTTGAAAACTGAGTTTTTAGACTTGCGCCGCGGCCTAGAACTCTTGCGCCGCGGCCTAGAACTCTTGCGCCGCGGCCACGTTGCTCTCTGGAATTTTCCTGACTTTCGCCGCGGCGAGTTGGATCTGCGCCGCGGCCAACCTATGTGGCGCCGCGGCGAGTTTTGCTACTGTAACCTCCCTAATTAATTTTCTCGACTCGCGCCGCGGCGAGGTTACGTCCTATCACCTCCTGGGCGATTATTTTCACTCCGCGCCGCGGCGAGATTTCTCAAGCCGCGGCGTCCCTCGCCACTGTCACTTCCTAGGCTGCGGCGTGATTCCCTTCTGTCACTAGTTTCACTATATTTCGCCCCCTACACTCCATTTCTCTTCTTAGGGACACTCTAAGGTCACTTCCCCTCATTTTATATAGCTCTAATGGCATTTATCTACCTTATTTACTCAGTTATTCTTCCATTACCAATTCAAAACTTATATGCCCATTTCCATTCTCTAATCACCCTCTATTAGCAAGTTTATAAAATAGCAACAACAGAATATACATGAATTACCAGCAACTATCCTTTAATACTCAATCAATAGGGGTTCCATACAATGGGGGTTCATACCAATATCTCAAGAGTTACATTTCCATTGACAACTATATTATAGGTCAACAAAGTTTACAGCAGATCATATGAATCCATACATCAAATACTAAGTCAAGAGGGGGTCTAACCCTTTAGTACATACATTCTCAATAAATCAAATGTTCAAGCCTACACTTGGCAATGCAGATACATGATGATGCTATACATTAAGGAATACAAAATTAGCATCTATACTAGCTAAGTCAGCCCAAGTGTAGCCATCTCCCCATAGGTTGAAGCTTATGGATTTTCATCCACTTGCTTACCCTTATCCTTACCCGAGGAACCTTCACCTGAAATATTGATCCCATAACACGGGGTGAGATATAAATCTCAGTAACCAAAATAATTCCATCATATAATCCAGTTTAATCAACATACATGCATGAATCAAAATCCATATCAGAATCATATCAGTCATTTCAGCAAATGAAACAATTAGGCTATCATGATTACTATCCCATACTAGCAATCATATTATCACATGTTAAAGGCCATTAACACTGGGAGAGGCCCATCCACGGCACCTACTCCCCATTGAGCACAACCAGGGCTCAGTGCATCTGGGGTTGATCATACCCGGTGCCCGATCGTGGCACATGCACAGGTGGCAGCCGCACCACAGCTCCACCATGGACTCACAAGGTCCAATCATAATACAACAGATAGCCAACCAATTCATTCAACATTTCAAATCATTCATATATAGCAAATATGAAATTAAATTAGATACATGCATGGAATTAATATAAACTCCGGTTACCTCACTTGCAGACAATTGCAACAGCCACCACAAATCCCAAATTCGGATTCAAGTATCTCCCACCAGAATTCTCAATGTTTCATCCAAAATCCTAAGCAAATTCGTATAAAATTAGTACCCATAATATAAATCAGCTATGGGGGTCTCAAACCAACAAGGAAAGCATCAAAATGGGGGGTTTAAAGTCACCAAATACTAGCCCCAACCTCACCCTACGAATTTCATCAAGAAAACCCCTAACCACTCACTTTTCAGATTTTGGGTATAATGAAATCTCTCCAAATGAAAAACTAATCAGACCAAATTAAAGAGGAAGATGAGGGGATTAAGTTGTATAACTATTACCTTGGCCAAATCTTGCTCCAAATGTGAGAAAATGCAGAATTATGTCAAGAACCCTAGCCTCCTCTCCTCACCTCCGAAATTCTCTTCTATTTTTGTGTTTCAGCAAATGGGGGGAAAAGTGGCTGAAGCAATTAGGGTTTAGATGGGTTTAAGTTGGGTCAAGGGGTTGGGTCATGGGTTGCTCCAAGTCCAAATCCAATTGGGTTTCAGATTTTTACTTGTTGGGCCAGTTTTTAATTGTTGGGCTGCATAATTCTGCTGGGCCAGTTTTCACATATTGGGTTGCTAAAGTTTAATAGGATTTGGGCCTAATTTGATGAGCTCAAGGGCTTGGGTCTGCACAAGAGTAATTGGGCCACTTAATTGAGCCTACACAAGATAAATCTTGGGCCTCTATCTCATTAAATTAATTTGGATCTACCTCTAGTTCATTGGGCCTCCATTAGCCTCTTATCATGATTTAATTAATTTGGACCTAGATGTAAATCCTTAACCCATATTAACAATTTATCTCTCTAGAATACCTATTCACTAACTTGCCCAATTATGCTCTATTAATTATCCTTAATTAATCTTAATCCATAATTAACACCTTAATTAATTTCGGGGTGTTACATTCTCCCCTCCTTTTAGAAATTTTGTCCTCAAAATTAGACATACCTTACTCAAATAATGCAGGATAATCCTTCCTCATTGCTTCTTCTGTTTCCCAAGCTGCTTCATCCGGAGTAAGTCCCTTCCATACTACCTTTACCAGGAGGATGTCCTTATTACGCAGCTGTTTGACTTTTGAGTCCACAATCCTTTCCGGTCCAACCACATAAGACAAATCATCTTGTAGATGCACATTCTCATGCTCAATGACATGCAAAGGGTCCGGGTGGTACTTTTTCAGTTGGGACACATGGAATACATCATGCAATCTGGCCAGGTTTGGAGGTAAAGCAACTCTATAGGCCACTGGTCCTATCCTTTCAAGGATTTGGAAAGGACCAAGATAACGAGGACTGAGCTTTCTTGTCCTGATAGACCGTCCTACCCCCGTCACCGGAGTAGCCTTAAGGAACACATGGTCTCCTATCTCAAATTCTAAAGGTCTCCTTCTCTTATCTGCGTAACTCTTTTGCCTACTCTGGGCAGCCAACAATTTCTTTCTGATGAGTTCTATCTGGTGGGTGGTTTGGTCCACTATGTCTGGACCCAAGAGACTCCTCTCACCCAACTCTACCCAACACAAGGGTGACCGACACTTCCTCCCATAAAGTGCCTCAAATGGTGCCATCTGGATACTGGAATGGTAACTATTATTATAAGCAAACTCAGCTAAAGGCAAGTACACATCCCAACTCCCTTTCAATTCTAGCACACTAGCTCTCAGCATATCCTCAAGGGTTTGAATGGTCCTCTCAGTCTGTCCATCAGACTGAGGATGATAAGCAGTGCTAAAGTTAAGACTAGTGCCTAAAGCTTCTTGTAGAGACCGCCAAAATTTTGATGTGAATCTTGGGTCTCTATCTGACACAATGCTATTAGGAACACCATGTAACCTTACAATCTCACGAACATACAGTTGAGCTAGTCTATCTAGAGGATAAGTAGCTCTAATAGGTAGAAAGTGGGCAGACTTTGTCAATCTATCCACAATCACCCAAATAGCATCATAACCCGAGGATGTTCTAGGCAAACCCATCACAAAATCCATTGATATACTATCCCATTTCCATTCCGGAATTTCTAAAGGCTGTAACAAACCTGCGGGTCTTTGGTGCTCAATCTTAACCTTTTGACAAATTAAACACCTAGCTACAAACTCTGCTATGTCTGACTTCATCCCGGGCCACCAAAAGCTTTTCTTAAGATCCCTATACATCTTAGTGGTGCCCGGATGAATGGTGTACCTGCTCTTATGAGCTTCTAATAACACTATATCCCTCAACTCTTCATCCTTAGGTATGCACACTCTACCTTGGTATCTCACCAAACCATCTTCTGATAGGTCAAAATCCTTGACCTCACCACTACCCAGTTGCTCTCTAATTCCTCCCCAGTAGGCATCTAACTCTTGGGCCTCTTTAATCCTCTTTCTAAGGTCATTTTCTATCCTCAATTCTCCCAAAAGAAGACTACTAGGGTTCACTGAAATTGATAAATTCAAATCTCTCATCTCCTCAATCAACCTTTGCTCTCTAAGCATCATCATTGCCATGTGAGTAGATTTCCTACTCAAGGCATCGGCGACCACATTCGCCTTCCCTGGGTGATACTTCAAGGAAAAATCATAGTCTTTAAGGAATTCCATCCACCTTCTTTGCCTCATGTTCAACTCCTTTTGGTCAAACAAGTACTTCAAACTTTTATGATCACTATACACCTCAAATTGGGCACCATAGAGATAGTGCCTCCAAATCTTAAGGGCAAAAACTACAGCCGCTAGCTCTAGGTCATGGGTAGGATAATTCTCTTCATGGGGTCTAAGTTGTCTAGAAGCATAGGCTATCACTCTACCTTGTTGCATTAAGACACACCCTAATCCCTTCTTAGAAGCATCACTATAGACTATGAATGTCTCCTTAGGGTCAGGTATCACTAACACAGGTGCGGTGGTAAGCCTATCCTTAAGCTCTTGAAAAGCATTCTCACACTTAGCATCCCACACAAATGGTTTGTCCTTCCTAGTCAATTTGGTCAAAGGCATGGCTAACTGAGAAAATCCCTTAATGAATCTTCTATAGTAGCCAGCTAGACCTAAGAAGCTACGGATTTCGGTCACCGTTTTGGGTCTCTCCCAATTCAGTACCGCTTCTACCTTGCTAGGATCTACTGCTACCCCTTGTTCCGATATCACATGACCTAGGAATTTGACCTCTCGCAACCAAAACTCACACTTGCTCAACTTAGCATACAACTGATGCTCTCTCAAGGTTTGAAGAACTATTTTAAGATGCTCTTCATGCTCTTCACTACTTTTAGAGTAGATGAGAATGTCGTCAATGAACACTACCACAAATCGGTCAAGATAAGGCCTAAAAATCCTGTTCATGTAGTCCATGAAAATGGCAGGGGCATTGGTTAACCCAAAAGGCATAACTAGGAATTCATAATGGCCATATCGAGTCCTAAAGGCAGTTTTAGGTACATCCTCAGCCTTGACTCTAAGTTGATGATATCCCGATCTAAGGTCAATCTTTGAAAAGACCGACGCTCCAGCTAATTGGTCAAGCAAGTCATCAATTCTGGGTAAAGGGTATTTATTCTTGATAGTCGCTTAGTTCAATTGCCTATAGTCAATGCAAAGCCTAAGGCTACCATCCTTCTTTTTGACAAATAACACTGGTGCTCCCCATGGAGACACACTTGGCCTAATAAACCCTTTCTCAAGTAACTCTTCTAATTGACTCTTTAACTCAACCAACTCAGCAGGCGCCATTCTATACGGGGCCTTAGATATTGGACCGGTACCGAGTACCAAATCAACAGAAAACTCTAACTCTCTCTCTGGAGGTAGTCCACTAAACTCCTTAGGGAAAACCTCAGGATACTCCCTAATCACAGGTATATCCTCTAACCCATCCTCAACTTCCACATGCAATGAAAAGAATACTAGAAACCCTTGGCATCCACGCCTAAGGCACCTCCCGGCTTGGGCGGCAGACACACAAGTAAGCTCAGTCACAGGACAAGTTTCAGGTATGTTTGCGGGTAAAGAAATAGTTTTACGGTTGCAGTCCAGTATCACATTATTAGCAGACAACCAGTCCATACCAATGATTACATCAAAATCACACAAAGGAATACAAATCAAATCAAGGGTAGTACAACGGCTATCCAATTGTACAGTACAATTTAAGCATACATCAGATGTAATCATAGAATATCCAGTAGGGGTGGACACAGGCAATTCAAATGGCAACAAGCTAATTTTAAGACCCATACGCTTAACACAGTCATATGAGATGAATGAGTGGGTCGCACCCGAATCAAACAATGCATCTACGACATGATTATGGACAAGCAATGTACCTCGGATCAGGCTAGGGGATCTACTAGCCTGATGCTGCGTAAGGGCGAACACCCTTCCTTGGATAGGCGGCTTAATTGATGAGGCCGACTCACGTGACACTGTGCAAGTCCGTGCATAGTGTCCCGGCTTTCCACAATTGTAACACACAGGACAAGGCCCGTTCCCATGGTTCTTCCCACATTTGGCACAAGTGGGTGGGGCACTCATTGCAATTCTCGGTGGTCCCATACTTCTTCTTTGAGGGACATTCCTAGGGGGTGGTCTCCTTCCCCAAGAGCCACTCCCACTATGGGTTCATTTCTTGCTTCCGCTCCTAAAGGGCTCCATGCCCCGGTCACGTTTTCCTTCCAGGGTCTTCTTTCTCTTGGCCTCACTCTCCATCATGGCTCTCTCTGTCACTCTGCACTTCTCCACTAGTTCATCAAAATTACGGATTTGTAAGGATACAATCTTATCCTTGATCTCCGGTCTCAGGCCTCTCTCAAATTTCTCAGCTTTCCAGGGCTCATCATCAAACCTTTTCAGGTAGGAAGAGAAGCGGGACAACTGAATAAATTTGGCCGCATACTGGTCTACATTCATATCCCCTTGCTCAAGGAAGTTAAACTCAGCTTCCTTGTCGGCCCTCACTGATAGGGGAAAATATTTGCTTTCAAATGCTGTTTGAAAGCTCTCCCAGGTCAAGGGTATCTCCCTTGCAACCAATAATCTAGAGGCACTCTTCCACCAGTGCTCCGCCTCACCTTCCAACTTATAGATGGCCAGCTTTGCTTTTTGTCCGGTGGTGCAAGTCATAACCCCGAAGATCTTCTCTATTTGCATTAGCCACTTCTCGGCCTTCTCAGTGTCTAACTCCCCCAAAAATGATGGAGGATTAGCCTTTTGGAACTTAGACAACACCACAGAGAGGTCACCATCCTCTCCCACACCAGGGTTTTGACCAGCCCCCACATGATTTCTCACTGGCACCTCTTGGTTTTGCTTACTCATATTCTCATGAAGTTGTTACAGCACTTGCACAGTCGCTGCATGGGCCACGGCTTGCTCTTGAAGCCGATCAGTCATTGCCCTCACTGTAGTTTCATGGGCCTCAGCTTGTTCCTTCATTTGGTTGGCCATGGTAGCCATGGCCTCTTGCATCTCTCTTAGCATCTCAGTGGTTTCTCTGCGAGTAGCCATTTAACTCTTCAAAGCTACAAGCACAACCACAAGCATCCCCTATTAAACTACAGCTCAAGGTAAACAAAACACACTCCACCCATGGCAGATATATGTACAGGTATGAGAGTTATCATCAGGCCACAATGTTCCTATTCCTATCATGCATGCATCATGATTGCCAAGTTTTCTAACAACAAAGATATAAATCAACACATTTTCCTGAACCATTGCTCTGATACCAACTGTGACGACCCTAGATTCTAATATCAGTGATTATAGCTGAATACACGATTAATAAATAATGATCAAGGTTTGGAGTCATTGAAATTAATTACATTAGGGAAATATAGGGGAAATTTAAACTTTGATACTACTAGGATCATCAACTAACAACCATAACGGGAACATGCATGAAAGGGGTTGTACCATCATTAAAGGTTTAGGATTCATCCATTAATCAATTTCAACCCATAAAACATCCCACCAATGTACTCATACTATTCCCTAACATTAGCCTTACTGAAATTAAGGTTTTTAGGTCAAATATAGGAGTTTGGGGACCTGCGCCGCGACTTGGAACTTTTCCGCCGCGGCTAAGCTAGGTTCTGGAGCTTGAAAACTGAGTTTTTAGACTTGCGCCGCAGCCACGTTGCTCTCTGGAATTTTCCTGACTTTCTCCGCGGCGAGTTGGATCTACGCCGCGGCCAACCTATATGGCGCCGCGGCGAGTTTTGCTACTGTAACCTCCCTAATTAATTTTCTCGACTCACGCCGCGGCGAGACTTCTTGCGCCGTGGCGAGGTTACGTCCTGTCACCTCCTGGGCGATTATTTTCACTCCGCGCCGCGGCGAGATTTCTCAAGCCGCGGCGTCCCTCGCCACTGTCACTTCCTAGGCCGCGGCGAAGCCTTCCTGGCCGCGGCGTGATTCCCTTCTGTCACTAGTTTCACTATATTTCGCCCCCTACACTCCATTTCTCTTCTTAGGGACACTCTAAGGTCACTTCCCCTCATTTTATATAGCTCTAATGGCATTTATCTACCTTATTTACTCAGCTATTCTTCCATTACCAATTCAAAACTTATATGCCCATTTCCGTTCTCTAATCACCCTCTATTAGAAAGTTTATAAAATAGCAACAACAGAATATACATGAATTACCAGCAACTATCCTTTAATACTCAATCAATAAGGGTTCCATACAATGGGGGTTCATACCAATATCTCAAGAGTTACATTTCCATTGACAACCATATTATAGGTCAACAAAGTTTACAGCAGATCATATGAATCCATACATCAAATACTAAGTCAAGAGGGGGTCTAACCCTTTAGTACATACATTCTCAATAAATCAAATGTTCAAGCCTACACCTGGCAATGCAGATACATGATGATGCTATACATTAAGGAATACAAAATTAGCATCTATACTAGCTAAGTCAGCCCAAGTGTAGCCATCTCCCCATAGGTTGAAGCTTATGGATTTTCATCCACTTGCTTACCCTTATCCTTACCCGAGGAACCTTCACCTGAAATATTGATCCCATAACACGGGGTGACATATAAATCTCAGTAACCAAAATAATTCCATCATATAATCCAGTTTAATCAACATACATGCATGAATCAAAATCCATATCAGAATCATATCAGTCATTTCAGCAAATGAAACAATTAGGCTATCATGATTACTATCCCATACTAGCAATCATATTATCACATGTTAAAGGCCATTAACACTGGGAGAGGCCCGTCCACGGCACCTACTCCCCATTGAGCACAACCAAGGCTCAGTGCATCTGGGGTTGATCATACCCGGTGCCCGATCGTGGCACATGCACAGGTGGCAGCCGCACCACAGCTCCACCATGGACTCACAAGGTCCAATCATAATACAACAGATAGACAACCAATTCATTCAACATTTCAAATCATTCATATATAGCAAATATGAAATTAAATTAGATACATGCATGGAATTAATGTAAACTCCGGTTACCTCACTTGCAGACAATTGCAACAGCCACCACAAATCCCAAATTCGGATTCAAGTATCTCCCACCAGAATTCTCAATGTTTCATCCAAAATCCTAAGCAAATTCGTATAAAATTAGTACCCATAATATAAATCAGCAATGGGGGTCTCAAACCAACAAGGAAAGCATCAAAATGGGGGGTTTAAAGTCACCAAATACCAGCCCCAACCTCACCCTACGAATTTCATCAAGAAAACCCCTAACCACTCACTTTTCAGATTTTAGGTATAATGAAATCTCTCCAAATGAAAAACTAATCAGACCAAATTAAAGAGGAAGATGAGGGGATTAAGTTGTATAACTATTACCTTGGCCAAATCTTGCTCCAAATGTGAGAAAATGCAGAATTATGTCAAGAACCCTAGCCTCCTCTCCTCACCTCCGAAATTCTCTTCTATTTTTGTGTTTCAGCAAATGGGGGGAAAAGTGGCTGAAGCAATTAGGGTTTAGATGGGTTTAAGTTGGGTCAAGGGGTTGGGTCATGGGTTGCTCCAAGTCCAAATCCAATTGGGTTTCAGATTTTTACTTGTTGGGCCAGTTTTTAATTGTTGGGCTGCATAATTCTGTTGGGCCAGTTTTCACACATTGGGTTGCTAAAGTTTAATGGGATTTGGGCCTAATTTGATGAGCTCAAGGGCTTGGGTCTGCACAAGAGTAATTGGGCCACTTAATTGAGCCTACACAAGATAAATCTTGGGCCTCTATCTCATTAAATTAATTTAGGTCTACCTCTAGTTCATTGGGCCTCCATTAGCCTCTTATCATGATTTAATTAATTTGGGCCTAGATGTAAATCTCTATCCTACATAAATCCTTAACCCATATTAACAATTTATCTCTCTAGAATACCTATTCACTAACTTGCCCAATTATGCTCTATTAATTATCCTTAATTAATCTTAATCCATAATTAACACCTTAATTAATTTCGGGGTGTTACACCACAAATGACACAGCACAAGAAACTAACTATATGAACAGTGATTATACCGGAACAGCAAAAAAATGAAAACTTTGAAAAATCATAATTAATTCCACAGAGCTCCAAATAATTTGTATTTAGATTTTCAAAAAGCTCTAGATATGATCTATATGCATGCCAAATTTCATGGGCAAATTCATTCATTTGGTCTTATTTTGACATTGGATTGCAAAATTGCCCTTTTTAGCTTCTTGAATGGTCTCAAAAGGGTTAATTTTGGTTCCAAGGGAAAACACCAAAATGGTCTACTAAATATGTCTCAAAGGTGCACAAACTCAGATTTTACAAACTCACACTCTCACCCCAACATATACATAAAAAGGCACATATTAGATCTTGCCATTCAATGTCCAAATCATGCAATATCATCCATATGGCATCAAATCTTATTCATACATCAAATATTCATCTAATTACATATGTTCATAAGCTCATACATCATATACAATATTGGATTACATCATATTCCACTCATATGGCTACAAAATGGCAAAATTCTATACTTTGTTATATCAATCTTCTTCCTTCAGGCTTAGTGGCTTCCATTCATTGACTTACTTGGTCCACCTAGACATGTTAGACATATGGGGAGGAAGGAATGAGATTCTAGGAATCCCAATAGCTCTTCTCTCTTTCAACCACACATAAAGAATGCAAATCCATGTCTAAAAATATATGCATGAACATCATGAAACATGTAATCATTCATGAAATATTTCTAGCATTCACAAAGTCATATGAAATGTAATACCATATATATCTAACCCTATTCATTGCATTCATAAGCTCCCCATCATCATTTTCATAAGAGTACATGGAAAATGGACCAACAATAATGGATTTAAAATTTTTAGCTCTATGATGCCATAACTCCTAGCTATCTCATAAGTCATTTTTATACCTTATGAGATACTCTGATACCAATAAATGTAATACCATAATTTCTTAGCTCATTCTATGCTATTTTTATACCTCATATCAATCAATACATATGAGAGGCAAGAAAATGATATTAAAATATTGATTATTTTTGCGTTGTGTCGCGTATAAAAATTCTGTTCAGTGTCACATGGATCGTGTGAGCTCATACTATACTTTCCCATATTTAATTACATGTATACAACTCATTTACATCATAAAATCATACCTACAACTCATGGAAACCGAAATGGAACATAGAATATGGAGGTTTATTTTCGGCCAGATTTGGCTCCTTTTCTGGCCAAACTTTGAAAACTCATAACTAATTTTAGAAAAATCGAAATCACATATTCTTGGCTTTTTGGGAAAGCTACAGATGTCTAATTCACAGTAAAAATATTCCTAGACCCTAACATCTATCACAGAGAGCATTTGACATCTGAAAAGGTCTAGAGGTCAAACTGCCTCTTGATGTTGTCACAAATTCTGCAGCAAATTTTGAAAATGTTGAATTAATTTCACAAAAATCCAATCCATGCAAATGTACCAATATGGAAAACTGTAGATGTTAGTTAGAGGGGAAAAATATTTCCAGACCAGCTCAGGTAGTCTAAATCTCAAAATTCAATAAAATAATAACTCAGGTCGGGTAAGAGTCCTGATACTAGATAGAATGTTCAAAAATTCATATCTCCCTTTCTAGACCTTTAAATGAGGTGCTTCTAGTCATTACTAGTCACTGGGAATGTCTAGTTTCTCTTTATAAAATTTTATGGCAATTGGATATCATTTTCCCCATGAGTGACAGAATTTAATTTCGGACCAGTACTACAGTACCAAGGACCAAAACCAGAAAAATTCTCAACTTCAAAAATTCTCCAAATATTCCATAGACCTCTAAAAATTATTAACTTTAGCTTCCCAAAAAGCTCTCAATAAACTCTAGACGCATGCCAAATTTCAGACCAAGAAGAGCTCATTTGGATAAAAGTGGTATAGTCTCCTAAAATGGTAAATTTTTGCTCCATATGGGTAACCAATTTGTCCAAATGGCTTTCTTAATTGTTTGGCACCTCTTGGGCAAGTTTTAAGGCACAAATATGACTTGTAGAGACTGCCCAAATGGTCCCAAACCCCATGCATCTTATTTTGGTATCTCAACATCCATTTATGCATAAAAACACATGCTATTCAAGGGTCCAATTACATATCTTCATTGATTTAATACTACATACATTATACATATAGTCTTTACATCATATTACATATGCTCAAAGTGTTACACAACCAAAAATAATACGTACAATGCTTCTTGACACTCCATTACAATTTACACTACAAATTAAACAAAGTGTAGCCATTTAGTGTTCTTGCTTGCATTTCCTTGGCCTTAGGCACCACCTAGACATTTTAAGCATGAGAGGGAAAGAAGGGTGAGATTCCAAGAATCTCAATAACTCACACACCCATTCACACCCATTCAAGGCATACACACATCAAATATATAAATATGTAAGCACAAAGTGCGCAATAAATCTCATTTCATGCCACATCAACAACATGTCAAGACCATTTTCATGCTCTAGAGACTTTTGGTTTAGCTTCACCCTATTTCTAGGACTTTTGGATTTGCCTCACTCTTGATCTAGGGACTTTTGACCTAGCCTCACCTATTCAAGGGAATTTTGGCCTTATCTCACCCATGCCATGAGACTTTTGGCATCTCCTCACGTTCATCAAGGGACTTTTGGCATCACCTCACCCTTATGAGCTCTTTCCACAACCATAGTCATTCAAGAAGACACATTGGTACCAATGCAATTTCAATACATCAAGTGGCATGTTCTCAAATCACAAGAGCATATACAAGTACATAACATACATATGCACACAAGAATGCAAGAGAATGAGGTAGAAAGTTACCTTTTAATTTATGCAATCTTACTTTGCCACTTCCTTTCCCTTCTTGGTCTCACAAGAGCACTAAGGTGGAGTGGGGTTCTCTTGACCTAGATATCACAAACATCACACAATTACACACTTGAAGCAAGCCAAGACACTAGGTTCACTCTTAAACACACACTTGGTTCTATAATGGGTATATTGGTTCCATAAATGGTCCATTGAAGCAACTCATATCATCCAAGTTCTAGGCTCCATTCTCTTGTTATTTTTAAACTTCTTGGACTCATTTAAGGTCCTTGGAGCCATCACATATTCAATTGCACTATTGAAAGACCAAGTTGCTTCATAAGGCACCATTATGGACACCATTGTCCCATCTCCCAACCTATGGCTCCTAAATTTTTCCCAATGGTTTCTCCCATCTTCTAACATCATATAAAGTCCCAAACCAAGGCTAATGAACTTTGCTTGGCCGAAATATGCACCATAAGGAAGGTTCATGGACTTTGTGATTTTTCCTTGATTGGAGAGCCACTTGGGAGGCTTTCTAGAGGTCTTAGGAGCTCAAGAGAACATTCAAATAGCCAAAGAAACATTCACACAAAATTAGCTTTTGCAAAACCCTAGAAAGCACTATACTTTTTTAACTTGTTTTCCTTTGGTTTTTACTTGAATTTCTTGCCATATTCTTAATCCTTGCACTCTTTTTCCTAAGTTTCTCCCTTGGTTCTGCCCAAAATTCATCTCTTTCTATCCCCCCTAGGTTGGCCTAAACTACCACAAAAAGGAGCAATCAAGATAAAGCATCAAGACTGAAAAAATACCTTAGTTTCAAGCTTGTTTTCAAAGCTTTTCTTCCTTAATTCCCTTCTCCTTGGCAAATTCGAATTTTCCCCCTTAAGTCTGGGTCAAGAAAGGGAACATTTAAAAACCAAAGGAAAACAAGTTAGAAAAGTGTAGTGCTTTCTAGGGTTTTGCAAAATCTGATTTTGTGTGAATGTTTCCTTAGCTATTTGAATGTTTCCTTAAGCTCCTAATGTAACACCTTAATCTACTACCGCTATCTAGTCTCTCACTAGGCTCGGTTCCATATGATTTCCAAAGAAACAATACCAATCCGTGGCATTTTCATGCTATGAAACGGGGTTTTATACACTCATTTTCTGCCCCGTGGGTCCTGTGAACCCATCATTCACAATCTCTACTCACACTCCATTTATACAACTCATACATAGCATAAAACAAGCCATAAGCCACGGGTATAGAGCCAAAAACCAGAAAAATGCATTTTCTCACTTGTGCCCAAAAGTCATATTTTGGCTCTAACTTTGGAAAATCATAACTAATTGTAGAAAAATGGGAATCCAGTAAACCTTAGCTCTCTAGAAATCTCTAAGTGTTAAATTTATAGTAAAAATAATTTCCAATCATAATATCAGTTTTTGGACCATGTTTGACATCGAAAATCAGACAAAGGTCCGGCTGTCTCTGTTTCTGGTGCAGCTTACTATCATGAATTTCGAAAATTCGTAACTAAATCCACAAAAATCCAATCTGGGCAAACTATACCAATTTGAAAAGATACAGATGTCTAATAGAGGAAAAAAATAAGTTCAGATCAGTTCAGCAGCCCCTAGACCCCGAAAATGGATGGAACAGTAACGGAGGTCAGGTGGCTCCCTGATGCTGATACAGAACTTCAGATGGTTCGTTCTCTCTCTACAGACCTCTGATTTGGCTGATTCTAGTTGGTATAGGTCACTGTAGTTTTCTAGTTTATGTGTATAAAATTTCATGACATTTGGCTACCGTTTGGCCTAGGAATGACATGGTTTCATTTTCGGACCTATAGTGACAGTACATAGCCAAACCATGGTTTTTTTCCCAATTTCAACAATTCACCAAATATTCTCTAGACCTCCGAATATTACCCACTTTAGCTTCTCAAGAAGCTCTCTACAAACTCTAGAGGCATGCCAAATTTCATGGCAAGAAGAGCTCATCCAGTCATACTTTGACGGAGCTCTCAAAATTACCGATTTTGGCACCCAAAATGGTTCAAATGGGTCCAAATGGCCTCTCCCACATTCTCACTCCACATGGACAAGTTTGAAAGCATAAAACTAGTATATATAACAAGTTCAAGTGGTCCAATTCATCATACATTCCAAACTCGCTATACTATGGCCAAATATACACTACCGCATACATTCAACAAAAGGGGCAAAACCCACATTTTCATTAATTTGGCTCTATGCATAGTTTATACATCATATACCCATACGTTTACATTTACTACAACCTTTACATCTCAAAAATAGTGGGTGCATACACATTTTGGCACCACTTTACATCAAAAAGATCAAAATAAAACTAACATTCACCTATACATGCTCCTAGGCTCCTTGGTGTGCACTTGGTTCTCCTTGAGCTCCACCTAGCATGTTAAGTTGGGAGGGGAAGGGGTGAGATTCAGGGAATCTCAGTAGCTCATGCACTCATTCAAGTAAACAATCAAGGCATATAACAAGTCAAAGCATGTAATTTGGCATCCAATCATTCTCAATCACATAATTCATGTTGTACATGCTATGGAAATCACAACAATGCCAAAAATGGGCTCCAGGGACTTTTGGTCTAGCCTCACTCGAGTTTAGGGACTTTTGGATGGCCTCACCTGAGTTTAGGGACTTTTAACTTAGCCTCACTCAGTTGAGACTTTTGGCCTTATCTCACCCATTCTCAAGGGACTTTCGGCACTACCTCACCCGAGCAATTCTCATAATCCATCACACAAGCACATTGACATCAATGCATCAAAGCAATAGCATATGGCATATTTCACACAATAAGCATATACATAAACATACAATGACTATTACATCCAAGAATGCAACAAGAAAGAGTAGAAAGAGAGCTACCTTATAAGCCAACACTAGCTTTTCCTTTCAACTTCTCTTTTCCCTTCTTAGGTTCACACTCACACCTTGATGGAGGTGCTTCACTTGAGCCTAGGCACAATCAAGAACAAGGAATTACTTTTTTAGAATGTAATCTTTAGAGCAAACCTTCTAACATACCAGAACCTAGAGGTTCTCTCTCTCTCTCTAGAATGCTATCAACTCTTCCTCTCTCTCAAGCTCTCATGGTAGTGGAAACCACATTTTCAAAGAAAATAAAGAGATTCAAGGGTGTTTTTCACTTTCCCTCTTCTGACTCATGCCTAAAATCCAACCAATCTCACAGACAAAACCATAGAAAGAGAAAGCAAAGGGAGGAGATCAGAATTCTAAGAAGAAATGGGAGGAACTTGCTTACCTTTCCCTTGCTCTTCCTCCTTCTCTTGGTTTCTCTCACTCTCCACGCCTTTTTCTCTCCTTGGATCGAAGTCTAGGGCAAATATGAGAGAAAGAATGAGTTGGGTCGTGTAAAGTAGTAAATTTCCCGCCTTTTACTCTCTTCCGGACTGACTCTCGCTACGGCAAAAATTAACCTTCGCTACGGCAAGCTCGTATTAGCTGCCTTCGCTATGGCGAGGTTTAACATTTGCTATGGCGAGCACGTATAAATTCCATTCGCTATGGCGAGGTTTAACCTTCGCTATGATGAACTCGTACCAGTACCAGACTCCCACTCTCACTATGGCGCACGCTACGGCGAGCAACTCCCTGGTTTCTGTATGGACTGCTGCCCGCACTCGCTACAGCTAGAATCACCTTTGCTATTGCAAACAGGCACTCTCGCTATAGTGAGACCATTTCTCGCTGTTGCGAGCAGACTTAGAAAAGTTCCTGAAATTCAAATTTTTCCAGCTTTCTACTTTCTTTTCCTTTTCCCTTTTGCCGGTTGTTACACCTAAGACCTCTAGAAAGCCTCCTAAGTGGCTCTCCCATCAAGAAAAAATCATAAAGTCCATGAACCTTCCTTATGGTGCATATTTCGACCAAACTAGGTTCATTAGACTTGGGGATGTTTTAAATTATTCTAACCTTGGTTTGGGACTTTATATGATGTTAGTAGATGGGAGAAACCATTGGAAAAAATTTAGGAGTCATAGATTGGGAGATGGGACAATGGTGTCCATAATGGTGCCTTATGAAGCAACTTGGTCTTTCGATGGTGCAATTGAATATGTGATGGCTCCAAGGACCTTAAATGAGTCCAAGAAGTTTAAAAATAACAAGAGAATGGAGCCTAGTGTAACACCATAATATATTAACAAGAGAATAGGTACATTCACTATTGCTGGGCAATGTACCTCTGCTGTTCCAGCATCTCCTAGTGCTGGCTCATCATGGCCTCATACCAGTCAAGCCTCTTCATGATAGTCCGCAGAGGATCCTCAGGCCCAACAAGAACTTCTAGCTCAGCTCTCTAAGCCCTGGATAGTCTGCCTCTACCCTTGCCCCATCTAGTCTTAACCATGTCTAAAAATAAGTAGCAATCCTCAGTTCACAATCATATCACAAGCACATATGCATATGGATGCTACCACTTCCTTGGTAATTCACACCAAACAAAAGCAAATCACATCATTCAAGAGCCCAACATCGAGCAAAAGTGCCTAAACCTTTGCTTTGATACCAAAAATGTAACACCATAATATATTAACTCTAACTAGTCTCTGCTTAGGCTCGATTCCATATGATTTCCAAAGAAAATGACAAAAGCCATGGCATTTTCATATTATAAATCGGGGTTCAAATGCTCATCTTTTGCCCTGTGGGTCCCATGAATCCATCATCCATATTCTCTCCTCAAACTCCATTTATACAACTCATACATAATATAAAACAACCCATGAACCACGAATATGAAGCCAAAAACTAAGAAAGTACAATTTCTCAAATGGGCCCAAAAGTCAGATTTTTGGCTCTAACTTTGGAAAATCATAACTAATTCTAGAAAAATGGGAATCAAGAAAACCATAGCTTTCTGGAAAGCTTTAAGTGTTAACTTTACACTAAAAATAATGTCCAACCACAATCTCAGCGTTTGAACCATGTTTGACATCGAAAAAGAGACAGAGGTCCGGCTATCCCTGGTATTGGTGCAGCTTGCTGTCATGAACTTCAAAAATTCATAACTAATTCCACAAAACTCCAATCTGGGCAAACTATACCAATTTGGAAATCTACAGATGTTAACTAGAGGAAAAAAATAAGTTCAGATCAGTTCAGCACCCTTTAGACCTCAAAAACTAATAGATGGTTTTCGAAGGGTAGAAATGTAACAACCAGGGAGAAAAAAAAGCTAAAAATTTTTTAAATCCTGAAATTTTTCTAAGTCTACTAGCTATAGCAAGAAATGGCCTAGCTATAGCGAATGAACCTATTCGATATAGCAAGAAATAGTCTAGCTATAGCGAATGTACCTATTAGCTATAGTGAGAATGCTTCTAGCTATAGCGAGTATGGGCATCTTATACAAAAACCAGGGAGTTCCTCGCAATAGGGCACCATAACGAAAACAAGGGTCTGGGACTGATACGTGCTCGCCGTAATGAGGGTTATTCTTCGCTATAGTGAGGGTTAGTCTGGAAAAGCATGAAAAAAAGAGAATTTGACTTCTTAAAGCATCCAAATCCCTTCTTTTTCTTTAAACCAACTTAGGCTTCAACCAAGATAGAGAAAAGGGCTGAGGAGAGAGAGAGAGACCTAGAGAAGGAAGGAAGAACAAGAAAGGTAAGCATAACTTGAGATCTCCATAGCTTTTCATTCTTCTCTCTTTGCCCTCCCTTTCTATGGTTTTGGTTGTTGAGTTGGCTTTGTTTTGAGCCTAAGTCAGAGGGAGAAGTGTAAGGATTTGAGGAGAGGATTTATGCAAAGGAAGAGCCTCTCAGAAAGATCTTCTTCTTCCCATTTTATTGCATCTTCTCCCCTTGCTTTTCTTGAGTATGTTGGTTCTACCAACTTGAAAGAAGCAAGAGATCCTTGAATTAGAGTGTGGGAAGTTGAGAAAATAAAAAAGAAAGGAGAAGAAGAATTGGTGAAATTCTAGAGAGAGAGAACCCCTAGTTTCTTATATGCTTTGTAGGATTTGCTATGAAGAACCCCCTAGCTTTGTGAATAATTGTTGAGTTATGAGAGAGTAATTCCATGCTCTTTGTTGTGTCTAGGCTTAAAAGAAGCAGCTCCATCTAGTTGTGATTGTGAGACTAAGAAGGGAGAAGAAAAATTGAAAGGGAAGGCTTGTGTTGGCTTATAAAGTAGGTCTCCACTCTTTCTTGTTGCATTTTTGGATGTATATAATCATTGTATACTTGTGTATATGCTTGTATTGTGAGACATGCTAATTGATGTTACCTTAATGCATTGGTACCAATATGTATATGTGTTGGATTGTAAAAATTGCTCGAGTGAAGTAGTGCCAAAAGTCCCTTGTGATGGGTGAGGTAGAGCCAAAAGTCCCTGAGGATGGTTGAGACAAGGCCAAAAGTCTCATACCTGAGTGAGGCCAAGTCAAAAGTCCTTAAACCAAGAGTGAGGCCATCCAAAAGTCCTTAAAATTAGGTGAGACTAGATTAAAAGTCCCTAGAGTTTATTCTTAGCATTGATATGATATCATGGCATGGAATTTATGTGTTGTGTAATTGTGAATGGTTTGCATGCTTTGACCTATTTATATATCTTGATTGCTTCCTTGAATGAGTGTATGAGCTATTGAGATTCCATGAATCTCACTCCCTTCCCTCTCCCATCTTAACATGTTAGGTGGAGCTTAAGGAGATCAAAGTGCACACCAAGGAGCCTAGTTGAGCATGATTAGGGAGTTGTATAGCTATTTTAGTTCTTTTGATGTAAAGAGGTGCCAAAATGAATATGCACCTATTATTTTTTAGATGTAAATGCTTGAGCAAGTATAGAACTATGCATGAATGATGTATGAACCATGTATAAAGCCAAAATAATGAAATTATGAGATTTGGCTCCCTCGTGGCTTATCTGCAATAATGTATTTTTGTCCATAGCATAGTGAGTTTGAGATGTGTGATGATTTGGACCACTTGGGTAGTTCATATAGACTATGTTTATGCTTTAAAATTTTCCCAAGATGTGCTAGAGCAGATATGAGGTCATTTGGTTCCATTTTGAACCATAAAGGGTGTCAAAACTGCCAAATTTGTGAGCTATGTCAAGATATGACTAAATGAGCTTTTCTTGATATGAAATTTGGCATGCCTCTAGAGCTTGTTGAGAGCTTCTTGGGAGGCTAAAGTGGGTAATATTTGGAGGTCTAGGGAATATTTGACGAATTGTTGAAGTTTGGGAATTTTGATGGTTTGGTCAATGCACTGTTACCATAAGTCCAAAAATGAATCTATGTTATTCATAGACCAAACGATGTCCAATTATCATGAAATTTTATGGTCATAAACTATACATCCATAGTGACCTATACCAACTGGAAGCACCTCAATCGGAGGTCTGTAGAGAGAGAACTAACTTTCTGAAGTTCTATGTCGGTATCAGGGAAGCCATCCGACCTTCATTACTGTTCCATCGGTTTTCGAGGTCTAAGGGTTGCTGAACTGATCTGGACTTATTTTTCTCCTCTAGTTAATATCTGTAGCTTTCCAAACCCTAACATCTCCTAAACCCTAAACATTATACTATATTAATTCCAACTAGTCTCTGCTTAGGCTCGATTCCATATGATTTCCAAAGAAAATAACAAAAGTTATAGCATTTTCATGTTATAAATCGGGGATCAAATGCTCATCTTTTTCCTGTGGGTCCCATGAACCCATCATTCATATTCTCCCCTCAAACTCCATTTATACAACTCATACATAGCATAAAACAACCCATGAACTATAGATATGAAGCTAAAAACTAAGAAAGTGCAATTTCTCAAATGGGCCCAAAAGTCAGATTTTTTGCTCTAACTTATTCACAAAGCTAGGGGGTTCTTCATAGCAAACCTTAAAAAGCATATAAAAAACTAGGGGTTCTCTCTCTCTAGAATTTCACCAATTCCTCTTCTCCTTTCTTTTGTATTTTCTTAACTTCCCACACTCTAATTCAAGGATCTCTTGCTTCCTTCCTCTCTCAAGCTCTCAAGTTGGTAGAACCAACATACTCAAGGAAAGCAATGGGAGAAGATGCAATAAAATGGGAAGAAGAAGCTCTTTCCAAGAGGCTCTTCCTTTGCATAAATCCTCTCCTCAAATCTTTACACTTCCCCCTCTGACTTAGGCTGAAAACAAAGCCAACTCAACAACCAAAACCATAGAAAGGGAGGGCAAAGAGAGAAGAATGAAAAGCTATGGAGATCTCAAGTTATGCTTACCTTTTTTGTTCTTCTTTCCTTCTCTAGGTCTCTCTCTCTCTCCTCAGCCCTTTTCTCTATCTTGGTTGAAGCCTAAGTCGATTTAAAGAAAAAGAAGGGATTTGGACGCTTTAAGAAGTCAAATTCTCTTTTTTCCATGCTTTTCCAGACTAACCCTCACTATAGCGAAGAATAACCCTCGTTACGGCGAGCACGTATTAGTCCCAGACCCCTGTTTTCGCTACGGTGCCCTATTACGAGGAACTCCCTGGTTTTTGTATGGGATGCCCGCACTCGCTATAGCTAGAAGCATTCTCGCTATAACTAATAGGTATATTCACTATAGCTAGACCATTTCTTGTTATAGCGAATAGGTACATTCGTTATAGCTAGGCCATTTCTCGCTATAGCTAGCAGACTTAGAAAAATTTCAGGATCTCGAAAATTTTCAGCTTTTTTCTTTTTTTTTTTTTCCTGGTTGTTACACCTAGCACTTGAATGATATGAATTGCTTCAATAGGTCATTTATGGAACGAATATGTCCATTATGGAACCAAGTATGTGATAAGCTTTAGTTTAATGTCTTGGCTTGCTTTAAGGATGTGATTGTGTGTTATTTGTGATGTCTAGGTCAAGAGAACCTTACTCCACCTAAGTGCTCTTGTGAAACCAAGGAGGGGAAGGAAATTACAAAGTGAGTTTGCATAAATTAAATGGTAACTCTCCACCTCATTCTCTTTGCATTCTTGTGTGCATATGTATGTCTTAGTGTGCTTGCATGCATTCTTGATGCTTGATAACATGCCACTTGATCCTTGTTGTGCATTGGTACTAATGTGTTGTCTTGAATGACTATAGATGGGGAAAGAGCTCATAAGGGTGAGGTGATGCCAAAAGTCCCTTGATGAAGGTGAGGAGATGCCAAAAATCTCATGGTATGGGTGAGACAAGGCCAAAATTCCCTTGAATGGGTAAGGCTAGGTCAAAAGTCCCTAGGCCAAGAGTGAGGCAAATCCAAAAGTCCTAGAAATAGGGTGAGGCTAAACCAAAAGTCCTTAGAGCATGAAAGTGGTCTTGACATATGAATGTGGCATGGAATGGAATTTATTGTACACTTATACTTACATAGTATGAATTTGATGTATGTATGCCTTCAATGTGATGTGAGTGGGTGTGTGAGCTATTGAGATTCTTGGAATCTCACTCCCCTTTCCCCCTCATCCTTGAATTGTCTAGGTGGTGTTCCAAGTCAAGGAGATGCAAGCCAAGGATATTGAATATCTTTATTTTGGTGTATTATGTACTTTAAGTAGTGGTTGAATGTCAAAGTAATGATGCATGTAATGTTTTTGTGATGTAAGACCATAAACAAGTGTAAAATGATGTATGAATATGATGTAGACTTTATATGACACTAAAAGTAATGGAATTATGCGAATTGGCTCTTTGAAGGTTTGATGTAACTATGCACAAATAGATGTTAAGAGACCAAAATAAAATGTATGAGATTTGAGATCACTTGGTCAGTCTCTACAAGTCATATTTATGCTTTGAAACTTGCCCAAGAGGTACCAAACAATTAAGAAAGCCATTTGGACAAATTGGTTACCCATATGGAACAAAAACTTACCATTTTAGGAGGCTATACCACTTTTTGTCCAAATGAGCTCTTCTTGGTTTGAAATTTGGCATGCATCTAGATCTTATTAAGATATTTTTGGGAAGGTAAATTTGGTAATTTTTGGAGGTCTTTGGAATATTTGGCAAATTATTGAAGTTGGAAATTTTTCTTGTTTCAGTCCTTGGTACTGTAGCACTGGTCCGAAATTAAACTCTGTCACTCATAGGGCAAATGATGTCCAATTACCACCAAATTTTATACAAAGAACCTAGACACTCCCAGAGACTTGATCCAACTAGAAGTACCTCATTTGGAGTTCTAGAGTGGAAGATACAATTTTTCAAAGATTCAGTCCAGTGTTAGGCATCTAACCAGACCTTAGTCATTATTTGATCAAAATTCAAGGTCTAGGCAAGCTTGAACTAGTCTAGAGTTATTTTTTCCCTCTACCTAACATCCTCTACTTTCAATATTGGCATCATTCACTCAATTTGGAATTTTTTAGAATTAATTGGATATTTTTGAAGTTTATATCAATAAATTGTGATAGCATCAGGACCCAGTCCAACCTCCAGATCATTTCACATGTCAAACTTTCGATGTGTGGGATGTTATGACTTGTACCTATTTTTAGCATAAATTATACATCCCAAGCTTTCTAAAATGACCAAGATTACATGATTTTGATTTTTCTATATTTACTTATGATTTTCCAAAGTTTTAGACAGAATGGTGGCAAATTTGGCCGAAATTCAATGAGTTCCATACATGCTCCATTTCGGTTTCCTTGAGTTATGAGCAAGATTTTGTGATGCAAATGGGTTGTAATAATGTATTTAAATATGAAGATGCATAGTATGAACCTACACAGTCCACGTGTCACTGATTTAAAATTTTTAAGCATAACGCAATGCGATTAAATCTATTATTGTTGGTCTATTTTCCATGTACTTTTATGAAAATGATGATAGGGAGCTTATGAATGCCATGAATGGGGTTAGATATATATGAAAATGATGATAGGGAGCTTATGAAAATGACTTAGTATATCATTTTCATAATGAAAATTTTTAGCTCTAGCTCATCTAAAAATAATCATAAGCACATTAACTGAATATCTATTCTCAATCTAATGTGTCCTCAGCTTGAACAATGTCATATCTGCTCTTTCTACCTTTCTTATCCTCTTACTTAGTTAAAAGGATATTCTACTACCGGCTATTTCTGTTGCCAGTTTAGGTTTCTTTACACTCAAGAGCACCTACATTTTCCTAGGGTTCCTCCATTTAGTCACTCTCTGTAACATCAAGGGGGTCTATTTTTCACTCAAACTCTTACTCTGCTCTTATTTAGACCATTCCTTGGTAAGAAGAATTCTATATCATATAATCCTAGGAATTTCATTTTATGGTGCTCTCAGCTTACCTTCTTTCTCTAAACTTACATTCTTCCTTTACATAATACGAGGCTCGCCTTCTTAGGCGGTCTCTAGCTCTTTCTCGAGCTTCCCTGAGGGTACTAAGGCACTACCTATCTGTCTTAGCTTATTTCTACATTCGGATCAGAGCTAGACTTTTTCTCTATTCAACCTTTTTAGTCTCATTCCCAAGAACACAGTATACTATTTCTAGGGTTCTACTAACCCAATTCAGGACATATGCTCTCAATGTCTGGACTCTGTCTTACCGAAAACTTATGCTCTACTGGGTGCTCTAATCATTTGCGTGCCTTAACCATATATTATTCTCATATTAGGGAGCTCGTCTAACTAATTATTAGACCCATGTCTGTTTGCTTTGCTAGCTCAATTTACTCATCTAATCATGATTAAAGTGAGGGCATCCTTTTTATAGCTAGTAACACCATGAATACCAATAAACGTAACACCATAAATTCTAGCGTATCTCATACTATTAAATGGCATAATATCATGAATCATATTGGTATTCTATGGAAAAGCCAAAGAAATAATTATTATTTTCACGTTGCGTCGTATTAAAAAATTTTATTTCGATGTCACGTAGACTGTGTAAGCTCATGCTATGCATTCTCATATTTAATTACAACATTACAACTCATTTACATCCCAAAAACATGCTTATAACCCATGGAAACCAAAATGGAGCATGAAAAGTAGGAGCTTATTCTCGACCAGAATTTGGCCTCTTTTCTGGGCAAACTTTGAAAACTCATAACTAAATTTAAAAAAATTGAAACAATGCAATCTTGGTCATTTTAAAAAGATCACTTCACACTAAAAATATGCCCAGACCATAACATGCATCATGGAGAACTTTTGACATTCGAAAAGCTGCTGAGGTCGCTGGCTGCCTGGGCTGCTATTTAGATTACTGATACAAATTTCTAAAATTCATAACTAATTTTATAAAAATCTAAATTACACAAATTCTATCACTATAGAAAGATAAAAATATTAACTTGATACTAAAAATAATTCCAGAATTAAAAAGATACGTTTCATGATTGGGAACCTATGGAACAGTAACTGAACTCTTGGGGCACCACTCGTACTGATAGTCAACTTCAAAAATGTATAACTCTCTGATCAAACCTCTAAATGAGGTGATCTTAGTGGCCACAGAAAGCTTATAACCTCTTGTTTATGACTATAAAATTTTACAAGCATTGGACACCATTTGGCTATTGGATGACACAAAACACAAAACTGCCAGTATGAATAATGCCCATACCAGAATCAATAGAAAATCCCAACTTTAAAAATTTATCAAATATTCTCTAGACCTCCAAAAATTTTGTTCTCTAGCTTCCAAAAAAGCTCTCAATGAGACCTAATTGCATGCCAAATTTTAGAGCAATAACTCATTTGGTCAAAAAGTGATATAGGGTTCCATTATGGTCAATTTTGGCTCCATATTAGGTACCAAAGTTGCCAAATGGATTTCCCTTAGTCTTGGCACCCTTTGGGCAAGTTTAAAAGCTTATTTGAGACTTATGTGATCTTTCCAAATGGTCTCAAACCTCATGCATCTCATTTTGGCCATTCAACCCACACTTATGCATATTTTCATCAAACTTCCCATAATGCATAATTGGACATTCAAAACTCAAATCGTATTCTAAAGCTCATACATCATATCCATGGCTCTAAACATTACATAAGAGTATATTTACGTATGTTTCAAGATTCATTGTACATATACAACATCATACACAATATGAACCATCATTATAGTTCCAAAATGAACAAAACCATGCAAAAGCTTGTCAATCTTTCCTCTTCATGGTTGTTGGCTCCCTTCACCATAATTACTTAGTCCACCTAGCATGTTAGATCATTGGAGAGGAGGGGATGAGATTCAAAGAATCCCAATAGCTCATCTCCCATTCAATCATACATAATATGTGCAAGGCAAGCTTTTCAAATGCATGCATGGTGAAAATGGAAGACTTGCATATTTTAAAAACAATCTTGGCATATAAATCAATCATACAAGACATCCAAGAGCTCACCAAGTGCTTGGATTGGCCTCACACTTCTCCTCATGGATTTTGTACCTACCTCACCCATTCTTTAAGAGCTTTGGACTCAACCATACTCTTGGGAGCCCACTTTGGTTTTGGGAGACTCTTTACTTTGTCTCAACCAAGCTCAAGGGTTCTTGGCTCATCCTCACCAAAGGGAAGAGTTCTTAGCCTCTCCACACTCAAGCAAACTCATATAAACATCATGTAAACATTTGAAAACAAAATATGGCATCAAGAAGCATAATATGTAAAGGCATGCTAGCATACTTTTTATGGCTTGAAAATACACATACACACATTCTAAAACAAGCTAAACACACATCCATGCATAAGAAAAGGTGGAGAGAGCTACCTTGTATACAACCACACACTTTTCTTTTAGGATTCAAGCCTCTTCTTTCGGCCACACACCCACAAATTGGCAGAGATGGTTTCTCTTGGCCTAAATACAATATATGGGAGCTAATTATGTTCATGAAATAATTTCTAGGGCCATGCAACTTGCTTAAACACTAGGTGGTTTTATAACCCCTATTATGGTCTATATTAGCACCTAATGAAGCAACACCCCCCAATTGACTTCTAAGCCTCATTCTTTCCTTTCAAATATTATTCTTGACTCATTTAAAGCCTCTTAGAGTCATCACATCATTAAAATAAAAGGCCTAGTACCATGTTGCTTCTTTAGGTCATAATATGGAATCTAAGGCACCAAATCACTTTCCATGAGTTCTAAAATTTTTCCAAGGCCTCCCTTCATTTTCATTCATCAAATATGACTCAAGAATGGCCTTAGAAAAATTTAAAACTCTCCCTAGCTATATGGAACATGCTTGGCCGAGACTATGACATCAATTGGGCTTCTTGTAGATTTCTTTTTTTTCTTGAAGGGAGAAGGTTGTGGGGAGCATCTTTGGTGTCTCAAGAACTTATTTATACTATAACTTAGACCTATGAAGTATCACATAAATTCAAATTTTGAAAGGTGCACTAAAACCCTAGGTTTTGCATCTTGAATCCTAATGCCTATTTCATGGTTTCCTTTGCATATTCTTATTCCTCTCCATTAAATACCTAAGAATCATGCTTGGTTGGGCTTGAAAATCAGATCTTCCTATGGTTCTTAGGCTAGGTCAAAATGGAGAAGAAGGGCCATGGAAGATATGAACCATAGGATGCATTTTTACCTTGTTTCCTTGCTTAGTTTGGCTTGAATCTTGATTTTTCCAAACTCTTCTCTTCAAATCCGAACTTTCCCTTGAATTTCTCCCTTGAATCAGATTTTTAAACTTCATTTTAATCCAAGGGAATAAAGGAGAATGAATGAGAGGTGGTGGAGATGAAGAAAAGCAAGGAAAATCACTATGAAAACATACCTTAAGCTTAGTTTTCTTCCTCCTTCTTCTTCCTCTCTTGGGCGCCTCTCCCTTAGGGTTTTGCTTCTGATTTGGGGCTGGAAAATCTAAAGTGAAATGAGGGCAAGTGTGAGGCGCCACTTATATATAGGTAGGGAAAAGTGACTTTTTCAAAAATTTTAATTTTGCCCTCCATACTTTTGCATTTTCGTTTCTCCTTCATTTTAGCTCCTTTTTTAGAACCGTCTCTTCCATTATAAAATTTAAGTTCCCAATTGAGAAAAATTCCTTTGGAATCACTCAAATCGGAGCTAAAATCTTTTCGAACAGATCTATCAAAGTTCGGGCACACCAATGTTAAAAAACGTCCACCGGAGGGGATTTAACTGTCTCAGAGCTTCCTATGGTTTTCAAGGCCTCTGAGAACCCTGGGGAACTCAAAAATTTGGTTTAAAAATCCTTCCTGTGTGAATTCCAAAAATTGCCCAAAATTATGACATTGCCATTACATTTCGTAAGGTTTCTGTCAAAATTTGTTTCTTCATTCTAGCTCCATTTTTCCTTCCGTCTGAGGCTACAATTCTCATTTTTAGGAATCTAGGACTCAACCCAAATTTTTTGGAATATTATCTAGGTCATTTCAGAGGACTTACTTTTATACTGCTCATTTCATCGTTTTATGAAAATTACGTTCATTACATGAAACATACATAGGCTTGCCAAGCAAGTGGTTTAGCTTCACCCATCTCTTTAAGGATTTTAGACTTGTCTGACCCCTTTCTTAAAGGATTTTCACTAAGAAGGCTTTTTGATAAGCATAATTTTTATACACTTTATTTCTCCTAACTTAACCTTTTTAATAATTAAATGTAGCCTAATAAATGCAATTAAATGGAAATTGATTTTAATAGCTAGTTTTGCACTTTAGAAAACAATTGACAAAATAATGAATTTTAATGCATAAATTCTTTAAAATGAGTTTTGTGAATCCTATCCTACTTAATATTGTTTATCATTCTTGTAGAATTTTTGTGGGTAAATGCATTTGAATAGAGGTTGGTTTGGAGAAGAGGTAGCATGCATGGAATGGGAAGGAGAAGTCCAGAACCACGTCAAACAGAGAAGCTGGCTACGTGGAAAAGCTGCAGAGAAGCAGAAATAAACACACATGCAGAACAGCAGCAAAACAATGAAGAGAAGCCACGTTGAGAAGCGACGTGGCTAGAGCTTGGAAGAGCAACACACGAAGCACACGAACAGAAAAATGGAGCAGAACAGAGCTAGAAACAAAATACAAACCAGCTGAACAGAGAAGAAGCAAAATACAAATCAGTAGCCACGTGAAGAAGCTGCAGAAACTGGGGAGAAGTAATGTGACAGCAATGAACGATGAAGCTCAGCAGCTACAGAGCCAACGAGAGAAGCCACGAGTTGAAGTCTGGGCAGCAGCGTATAGCTCGAGCAAAACATGGAAGAATAACGCAGAACAGAGCATGCAGCAACGTGATTACAGAACAGAGAAGGAGAATGGGAGCTAAGATTCGAAGAAAGCAAGAGGCTGAACTCGAGCAGCTGATTCAAGGAAGCAACACGAGGCAGAACGAAGAGCTGCAGAAGATGAAGAAGCAAACAAGAAAATCACGTCTGGACAGAATGCAGAAGCTATAGCATGCATGTGGAATATAATAATAAAAAGAAGCGGGACCCACACCTTATTTCACATGCAAAGCTACGGGTAATTGGCACAAAGGAATAGCACGTGAAAGGGGAAGAGAAATACACATCCAGACGCTACTTTGGGCTGACGTGGGAATTAAGATGAAGATGAGGATTAGTTGCGAGATTTCAGCGTGCAGAAACAGAAGGAAAGAGACGTGAACAAGGAGGGAAGAAGAATATAAAAACTTAAGAGGGGACGCTGAGAGAAAAAAAGAGAACAACGTAAAAAAAAAGGGCTGGAGACATCGAGAGGAGGAGAATTTCCAGCGCTGAAGAAGAAGAATTTTTTCTTTCTTTCTCGATGGCTGCTTCTTTGATTGATTCTCCTTCATTTGATCCTTCCATGGCAGCTTAAATTCCTTGTGGTGGCTAGCTGAAGATTGAATTCTCTTGGATGAAGATTTGAGCTCTACATCTCCTATTGAATTTGGATAAAACTCTCTTGCCCAATCTTTTGATTTTAGCATTATTTCCTTCATCAATTTGTCTAGGTTTAGCTTTTTGGTTTAGGAATTTAATTGCTAGAATTACTGGATTGAATTAAGTCTTGGATTGAACTTAATTTGAATTTTGGAATTATTTTTTGATCATCATGTGTTTGGAAAAAATTCCAGAATTAATACTGTGCAATTGAACTCTAAATTCTTCTTGATTTTGGGCTAATTAATGCAATGGTTATTGGGTTAGTTAGCTGGAACTTTTGTGCAAATTAATTGCTTGAGGAATTAATTAATCTAATTGGTGAATTAGCATCTTGAGTGAATTGTGCAGTAGCTTTCATAAATTAATCAAATTTAGTGTAGTGTGTTCTTATTCTTAATCCAATTAATTAGTTGTTTAAGGTTTCTTGTGGTTGCAAAATTCTTTGAACAATTGATGAATTGAATCTTGGATGGTTAATCAAGAACCCTATGAGGAATGCACTAAAGAGCAAGAATTTAATCCTAAATTGGTAAGCTAAATAGAGCAAGGATAATTGAACTCTAGGGAATCCAATTGAAAGCTAGTTACCTCATTTACTTGATAAATCACTTGAACTTAGTTTTAGATTTTTAATTCTTGTCAATTAATTTTAGTTCAATTAAATTCTAGCATATCAAACCTCCAAATTAGATTCTAATAGTAATACTTAGAATATTCTTCCATAAACAATTTAAGGCACAAACTCCTTGGGAAGATGACCTAGGTTGCACCATTATCTACAAATTTACTTTGCTACCTAGTTTTATTTGAGATTGCACGACACGATCATCAAATTTGGCGCCGTTGCCGGGGAGTTTAGTTTCTTAATTGTTTGAGAAAGTTTTCTAGGTATTTTTGTTTTGTTTTATCTCTGTTTTGATTTTATTTTAGCTGAATTTTTGCTCTGTTTCGAACTTGGAATTTGGTAATTTCGGTGTTGCGTATTAATTTGCCTACTTGCTGGAATTTTCGTTTAAAGTGCCCAGAAAATTCTCAAATTCTGTATTTCAAAGTTTTTGGGTGTTTTGAGCAAAAGTAATAGCCTAGCTATTAGGTGCACCATTTTTTGGCCAAATTCCAACGTTTAGAGCACTTTTTCGAATTTTTTTAGTATTTTTTCGAATTTTCTAGGATTTTTCTAATTTTTCTGGAATTTTTGTTTTAATTTTTCTTTGTTAATTTTTGTGTTCCTTCTTAGTTTTTGCTTGTCTAATTGGTGTATGACAAGAAGTTCTAGTGAAAAATTAATTGATTTGGATCCAGAAATTGAAAAAACCCTTAAAAGACAAGTAAGGATTAGGAAAAACAAAGATAGTGTAGGAATTAATAGCTCTAATTCATCTGCTTTTGATTCTGTGCAAGGAATTGATTGTGCACTTCAATTTGCTAGTGATAATATGGCTGAACAAGATCAAATAAATGCTAACAGGAATATGCATGTTCAGGCTAACTTGAATGTAAATGCAAATTTGAATAATAACATGCATGCTAGAACTATTAGAGAATTGACGGCTCCTAATGTGCATTATCAAAATCTTTGCATACAATATCCAGAATTAGATGCAAATTTTGAGCTTAAATCCGGATTGATTCACTTACTTCCTAAGTTTCAGGGACTTGCAGGAGATGACCCTCTCAAACATCTAAAAGAATTCCATGTTGTATGCTCTACAATGAAGCCACAAGGTGTCTCAGAGGAACAAATCAAGCTCAGAGCATTCCCTTTTTCCTTGGATGGTTTAGCCAAGGATTGGTTGTACTATCTACCTCCCGGTGCCATTGCTTCTTGGGACCAACTTAAGAGGTTATTTTTAGAGAAATTCTTTCCTGCATCTCGCACTGCATCAATAAGGAAGGAGATATGTGGGATCAGACAGAATAGTGGAGAGACTTTATATGAGTACTGGGAAAGATTCAAAAGATTGTTGGCTAGTTGTCCTCACCATCAAATCTCTGATCAGTTGCTTATCCAGTACTTCTATGAGGGGCTGTTGATCATGGATAGAAATATGATTGATGCTGCCTCTGGGGGAGCCTTAGGTGATCTGACACCTACAGGAGCCTGGGAGTTGATTGATAAGATGGCTCAGAATGCTCAGCAATTTGGATCCAGATCAATGCAAACAGCAAGAGGAGTCAATGAATTGTGTGCTCCAGACTATGGTCAGAGAATTGAGAGCAAACTTGAAGTAATGTCTACTGTGCTCCAAAAGCTTGCTTTAGATTGGCAGCAGTCATCCTCCGCTCCTTCTCAGACTTATGCACCACAGTCTTACCCTACTCAGGCATATTCTTATCCACAGTGTTATGCATCTGGACAAACATCTACCCCTACTACTTTGGTAGGACCCCTGTGTGATATATGCTCTTTGGCCACACATAATACTGATCAGTGCCCTATGTTAGAAGACAAGGTAGAGGCTTGTGCTGGGATGTTTCCAGTTAGGCCGATGCAACAAGGGCAACAAAAATATGATCCCTATTCTAATACATACAATCCAGGATGGAGGGATCACCCCAATTTGAGATATGGGGGAGGGCAACAAAATAGATACAATGTTGCAGGACCTAATGCACAGTCTTCCCAACCTATTAGGCAGCCAGCTCCTATGCAGGAAGAACCAAAGAAAGGGGATAATATGGGAGACATGATGAAGCGTATTATGGAGAATCAAGCACAAATCACACAAATGATGCAAAACTTAGAAAGAAGGGTTGATACTCAGATAGGACAATTCGCTACTTCTCTCAATGAGATAAAAAGTCAAGGTTCAAGCCAATTGCCCTTACAAACAGTTGTTAATCCGAGGAATAGTAGCAATGTCAGTGCCATCACTCTTAGGAATGGAAAAAAAGTTCAGGGATCCGCAGATACCACCACCATGGATAAATCGGCGTCATCAAAAACACACACCGCACCAAATGAGCCTAATAATGAAGAGGAAGCAAAGAAAATTTTGCCTTTCCCACATAGACCTACCTTGGGAAAGAAGCAAACTGAAGCAGATGCAGAAAAAGAAATTCTTGAAACTTTTAAAAAGGTTGAAGTCAATATACCCCTGTTGGAGGCAATCAAGACCATTCCTAAATATGCCAAGTTTCTCAAGGAGATATGTACTAACAAGAGGCGTCTGAGAGGGAATGAAAAAGTCAATTTTGGCAAGAATGTTTCAGCACTCATACAGCCAACAATGCCCACCAAGTGTCAAGATCCGGGCACTTTTACAATCCCATGCACCATTAGAAATTTTGAGTTTTCTGATGCTTTAATTGATCTTGGTGCAGCTATAAATGTTATGCCTAAATCTGTTTATTCATCTTTGCAGGTGGGAGAGCTGAAACCTACCGGAGTGGTTGTGCAGCTGGCAAATAGGAGTATTGCTTATCCTTCAGGAGTGTTGGAGGATGTTCTGGTTAAGGTAAAGGATTTGATTTTTCCAGCTGATTTTTATGTCCTTAATATGGAGGATGATAGATATAAATCTAGTGGACATGCCCCACTCATTTTAGGTAGACCTTTCCTGAAAACTGCTAAAACAATTATAAATGTGCATGAGGGTACTCTTCAAATGGAGTTTGCTGGCAATGTGATACAATTTAATATATTTGATGCCATGAAATATCCTTGTGATGATAACTCTGTTTTTAATATCAGCCTGATTGATATGTTAGTTGATAATGCTAGCACTGAATTTTGGGATAGTTTATTGACTGATTCCTGTGATATTGCTGACTTGGATGATTCTCTTGACTGTACATGTGTTGGAAGTACTATATGTGATAATTGCTCCCAGATTAGTGCTTTCATTAAGAATGGTGAGTCTCTTCCATGTATTGACTATCATGGTTCTGAGACCTCCTCCTTTTATGCTGATTTCACTGTAGAATAGCCTTTGTCTGATTTGGATGATTATACTAGTTTAGGTCAATCTTCTTGTTCTAAAGATGATGTGCATGCTGTTGCTTTCCCTGAATGTTCTAATGTTGCTGGATTTACTGATTCTCAGAATATGTTGCATATTGATATCACTTCTGGATATGCTGATTGTGCTAGTTCATCTATTTCCACTCTTGCATTGCCTATTGATAATGGTAATAGATGCTGTGTAACTAGTTCATCTGATAGTGATACTGATGTTTATATTGCTGTTAGTTCTCTTGTTGATACTCCTTCTGCTGATATTCCCAAAGATGGGAAAGTTGTTTCTTCCGTCTGTGAGATATCTGAACAGGTATTTGGCATGGAAGAGATTGAAATCAAACAACTCATACCTTCGGTTGAGCAAGCTCCCACCTTGGAGCTCAAACCACTGCCAGATAATCTCAAGTACACCTACTTGGGGGAAGATGAGAAACTTCCAGTAATTGTGGCTAGTGACATTATTCCAGAGGAAGAAGAGAAGCTTCTAGAGGTCTTAAGGAGGAGAAAACAAGCAATAGGGTGGACCTTAGCTGACATACCTGGCATTAGCCCTGATACATGCATGCACAGAATTTTGTTGGAAGATGGGGCAAAACCAGTAAGGCAACCTCAAAGGCGACTGAACCCACTTATTCTGGATGTGGTAAAAAGGAAGTTTCTAAACTTTTATCTGCTGGTATAATATATCCTATTTCCGACAGTCAGTGGGTTAGTCCTGTGCAGGTAGTTCCAAAGAAATCAGGGATCACAGTGATCCGGAATGAAAATAATGAATTGGTGCCCACCGGTGTACAGAATAGTTGGAGGGTTTGCATTGACTATAGGAGGCTAAATTTAGTCACTAGAAAAGATCATTACCCTCTCCCATTTATTGATCAGATGCTTGAGCGTTTAGCTGGTAAATCTCACTACTGTTTTCTGGATGGATTTTCAGGGTATTTTCAGATATGCATAGCCCCGGAGGATCAAGAGAAGACGACATTCACATGCCCATTTGGAACATATGCCTATAGACGAATGCCTTTTGGTCTTTGCAATGCCCCTGGGACCTTCCAGCGGTGCATGGTTTCCATTTTTAGTGATTTCCTTGAACATTGTATAGAAATTTTTATGGATGATTTCACTGTATATGGGAACTCTTTTGATGATTGCTTATGTAGTCTGGATAGAGTCCTAGCTAGATGCATAGAGAAAAACCTTGTACTTAATTTTGAAAAGTGTCATTTTATGGTTCGGAAAGGCATTGTATTGGGTCATATTATATCTGAACAGGGCATAGAGGTAGATAAAGCTAAGATAGATGTTATAACCTCTCTACCATACCCGACATGTGTTCGGGAGATCCGATCTTTTCTAGGTCATGCAGGTTTTTATAGAAGATTCATTCAGAACTTTAGTAAAATTGCTTTGCCATTGTCTAAGTTATTACAAAAAGATGTTGAATTCCAATTTGATGATGCATGTAAAACAGCTTTTGATGAACTTAAGAAATGCTTGACTTCCCCACCCATTATTCAACCTCCTGATTGGACCCTCCCATTTGAGCTTTTATGTGACGCATCTAATTTTGCTGTAGGTGCAGTCTTGAGCCAGAGAGTGAATAAGCGGTCCCATGTGATTGCTTATGCATCCAAGACTTTGGATGGGGCCCAAGCAAATTATACAACCACAGAAAAAGAGCTTCTTGCTATTGTTTTTGTTTTAGATAAATTTAGATCATATTTACTTGATACTAAAGTCATTGTCTTTACTGATCATGCAGCCTTGAAGTACTTGTTGAAGAAGCCCGATGCAAAGCCAAGATTGATCAGATGGATGCTTCTACTTCAAGAATTTGACATTGACATCCGGGATAAAAGTGGAGCTGAAAACTTGGTGGCAGATCACTTGAGCAGAATTGAAGCTTCAAAAGTAAATTCCTTACCTATTGATGATGATTTCCCTGATGAGCATTTATGTGCTGTGCATAGTTTTTATCCATGGTACGCAGACTTAGTGAATTATCTAGCTGCTTCTGAACTGCCTGTTGATTTGACTAAACATCAGTTGAATAAGTTTAGGAGTGAAGTTAGGTATTATATTTGGGATGATCCATATGTATGGAGATTATGTAGTGACCAAGTGATTAGACGTTGTGTGCCTGATATAGAATTTGATTCTGTTTTAAATTTTTGTCACGCACTAGCATGTGGAGGTCACTTTAGTTCAAAACGCACAGCTAGGAAGGTTCTAGATAGTGGATTGTATTGGCCTACCCTGTTTCGTGATGCCTTTAATTTTTGTAAAAGATGTGTTCGGTGTCAACAAACAGGTAGCATATCTAGGAGAAATGAAATGCCACAACACCCTATCTTATTTTGTGAAGTCTTTGATGTGTGGGGCATTGATTTTATGGGACCTTTTCCCACTTCTTTTGGCTTTTCATACATTTTATTGGCCGTTGATTATGTTTCGAAGTGGGTGGAAGCCAAACCTACCAGGACTGATGATTCTTCTGTGGTTGTAGAATTCGTTCGCTCTCACATTTTCTGTAGGTTTGGCATCCCCAGAGCCATTATCAGTGACCAGGGCACTCACTTTTGTAACTGGAATATGCATAGCTTGCTTAGCAAGTATGGTGTTGTGCATAAAGTAGCTACTCCATACCACCCTCAGACAAATGGCCAAGCAGAAATTTCTAATCGGGAGGTGAAGCAAATTTTGGAGAAAATAGTGCAGCCGAATAGGAAAGATTGGAGCAAGAGGCTAGATGATGCACTTTGGGCCTACAGAACTGCCTACAAGACGCCTATTGGCATGTCACCCTATCGGCTGGTATTTGGAAAAGCATGTCACTTACCGGTGGAAGTGGAGCACAAAGCTTACTGGGCCGTGAAGAAATGTAATTTGGATTTGAATGAAGCAGGATCTCACAGAAAATTCCAACTCCAAGAGCTTGAAGAGATCAGATTGGAAGCCTATGACAATGCAAGAATCTATAAAGAGAAGACAAAAGCATTTCATGACAAAATGATTGCAAGGAAAGAGTTTGTTGTCGGCCAAAAAGTCTTACTTTATAAATCCCGTCTGAAGCTTATGCCAGGTAAACTTCGTTCTAAATGGGAAGGTCCTTATATAGTTTCTAATGTTTTCCCTTTTGGCACAGTTGAGCTTTTGGATGAGCAAACGGGAGCTAATTTCAAAGTTAATGGACATCGACTCAAACACTTTTATGAAGGAGTTCCAATGGATAACAAGGAGGAGCTCCAACTTCATAACCCACCCTCAACCCCGGTTGTACTCTTTCCCTTTCCCCTTTTATATTGTGTTGTCTTTATCTGTTTTCTGGATTGAGTGCTGGCATTGAGGACAATGCAATGTTTAAGTGTGGGGGGGATACAAATAAATTTTTAGTTTTGTTTTATTTTGGTTAGTTTATTTTATAGTTTCTAGGTTTTTAATTAGTTTTATGTTATTTTCCAAAAAAAAAAAAAATTTTGACAAATTTTTGAAAATTTTTTTGAAAAATAGTATGATTCTTTTCAGTTTTCCTGTGAAAGTTGCAAGTTGAGATAACTATAATTTGGATTCACCTAGACATGACAAGTAATGAATCTTGTGTCTTGATTCAAGTTAAGTGGCAATGAATCTGATTTCAATGAATTATTTGATAGCGATTAGCTGGTGAGGATTTGAGCCTTAATTATTTAATTCTAGTGTGTATTCACCTATCTTTATTTCACTCTAGAACTTGTCTTGATTCTTTGTTGAGGCCACATTTGCACGTGCATGCATAAAAATGATAAGGCATTCATTTCTTTTATAGCTAGAGAGCCAAAAAGCTAACCATACATTCATTTTATCCATTGTTTAGCCACTTTGGACTTGATTTTCTTTTCTTGTTAGCCTATAGCCATTAAATATATTTCCACCCTGTTTTAGGATGCCTTAGGAATTTCAAGGAGCATTACACCTGTTTGGGAAGAAAGAGTGTGTGCTTTGCATCCATTAAGGCCACTGTTAGTGAATTTGTTTAAAAAAAAATGCAAAGAGAAGAAAAGATAGAAAAGAAAAAAAAAAAAAAAAAAAAAAAAAAAAAAGCAAAAAAAAAAGAGAAGAAAAGCAACAGGAAATCAAAAGAAAAAAGTATTTCAATTTGAGTTTGTAATTACCTGTTACTAATTAAAATAAGGCCTTGAAAGCACACTCTTCCTTATCCTATATTGTCATTGAGTGCTCTTGAGGTTCTAAGATATCCATTTGTTTAGTTTTTCCCCTTCTTTTTGTATCCATTCATTTCATCTCCCTTAGCCCCATTACAACCCTTAATAAAGTCCTTTGATTTGTGCATTGCATTTGGCATGAGTGGTGGAGACTTAGAAACTTGACAAGCTTATGGTAGTGAGCTTGGATAGGTGGAATTTGAGTGAAACACATTTCCCATAAACACTTGAGAGATGAGAGTAAACACTAACCATGTGAGAGGGCTATGCATTTCAGTTCATTCTTTTCAAATGAAATTGCCATGAAGCTTAATTCTTGATGCAAGTGAAGTTAACTTAGATTGTTAAAGTGTTGAAGAGTTGTGATTAATCTCTAGCTTGTGATTCTTACACTGCTTTTTCATTTTCATTTTCCACTTATCATTTTACTAGCCGGGTGTTTCAAATCATTCTATCTTGGATTTTAAGCTTTGCCCAGGAGTGCAAAGGTTTAAGTGTGGGGGAATTTGATAAGCATAATTTTTATACACTTTATTTCTCCTAACTTAACCTTTTTAATAATTAAATGTAGCCTAATAAATGCAATTAAATGGAAATTGATTTTAATAGCTAGTTTTGCACTTTAGAAAACAATTGACAAAATAATGAATTTTAATGCATAAATTCTTTAAAATGAGTTTTGTGAATCCTATCCTACTTAATATTGTTTATCATTCTTGCAGAATTTTTGTGGGTAAATGCATTTGAATAGAGGTTGGTTTGGAGAAGAGGTAGCATGCATGGAATGGGAAGGAGAAGTCCAGAACCACGTCAAACAGAGAAGCTGGCTACGTGGAAAAGCTGCAGAGAAGCAGAAATAAACACACATGCAGAACAGCAGCAAAACAATGAAGAGAAGCCACGTTGAGAAGCGACGTGGCTGGAGCTTGGAAGAGCAACACACGAAGCACACGAACAGAAAAATGGAGCAGAACAAAGCTAGAAACAAAATACAAACCAGCTGAACAGAGAAAAAGCAAAATACAAATCAGTAGCCACGTGAAGAAGCTGCAGAAACTGGGGAGAAGTAACGTGACAGCAATGAACGATGAAGCTCAGCAGCTACAGAGCCAACGAGAGAAGCCACGAGTTGAAGTCTGGGCAGCAGCGTATAGCTCGAGCAAAACATGGAAGAATAACGCAGAACAGAGCATGCAGCAACGTGATTACAGAACAGAGAAGGAGAATGGGAGCTAAGATTCGAAGAAAGCAAGAGGCTGAACTCGAGCAGCTGATTCAAGGAAGCAACACGAGGCAGAACGAAGAGCTGCAGAAGACGAAGAAGCAAACAAGAAAATCACGTCTGGACAGAATGCAGAAGCTATAGCATGCATGTGGAATATAATAATAAAAAGAAGCGGGACCCACACCTTATTTCACATGCAAAGCTACGGGTAATTGGCACAAAGGAATAGCACGTGAAAGGGGAAGAGAAATACACATCCAGACGCTACTTTGGGCTGACGTGGGAATTAAGATGAAGATGAGGATTAGTTGCGAGATTTCAGCGTGCAGAAACAGAAGGAAAGAGACGTGAACAAGGAGGGAAGAAGAATATAAAAACTTAAGAGGGGACGCTGAGAGAAAAAAAGAGAACAACGTAAAAAAAAAAGGGCTGGAGACATCGAGAGGAGGAGAATTTCCAGCGCTGAAGAAGAAGAATTTTTTCTTTCTTTCTCGATGGCTGCTTCTTTGATTGATTCTCCTTCATTTGATCCTTCCATGGCAGCTTAAATTCCTTGTGGTGGCTAGCTGAAGATTGAATTCTCCTGGATGAAGATTTGAGCTCTACATCTCCTATTGAATTTGGATAAAACTCTCTTGCCCAATCTTTTGATTTTAGCATTATTTCCTTCATCAATTTGTCTAGGTTTAGCTTTTTGGTTTAGGAATTTAATTGCTAGAATTACTGGATTGAATTAAGTCTTGGATTGAACTTAATTTGAATTTTGGAATTATTTTTTGATCATCATGTGTTTGGAAAAAATTCCAGAATTAATACTGTGCAATTGAACTCTAAATTCTTCTTGATTTTGGGCTAATTAATGCAATGGTTATTGGGTTAGTTAGCTGGAACTTTTGTGCAAATTAATTGCTTGAGGAATTAATTAATCTAATTGGTGAATTAGCATCTTGAGTGAATTGTGCAGTAGCTTTCATAAATTAATCAAATTTAGTGTAGTGTGTTCTTATTCTTAATCCAATTAATTAGTTGTTTAAGGTTTCTTGTGGTTGCAAAATTCTTTGAACAATTGATGAATTGAATCTTGGATGGTTAATCAAGAACCCTATGAGGAATGCACTAAAGAGCAAGAATTTAATCCTAAATTGGTAAGCTAAATAGAGCAAGGATAATTGAACTCTAGGGAATCCAATTGAAAGCTAGTTACCTCATTTACTTGATAAATCACTTGAACTTAGTTTTAGATTTTTAATTCTTGTCAATTAATTTTAGTTCAATTAAATTCTAGCATATCAAACCCCCAAATTAGATTCTAATAGTAATACTTAGAATATTCTTCCATAAACAATTTAAGGCACAAACTCCTTGGGAAGATGACCTAGGTTGCACCATTATCTACAAATTTACTTTGCTACCTAGTTTTATTTGAGATTGCACGACACAATCATCACTTTTCACTAAGCCTTACTCTTAGGAGACTTTTGGCTTTGTCTTAACCATTCTTGAGGGTCCTTGGTTCATTCTCACCATTGCTAAAGAGTTCTTGGCTTCACCACACTCAAGCAAACCAAAAAAAATTCACAAAGTATCATTTGAATGTATGATATAACATCATGATATCATGGCATTTAGGCACTTGCTAAAACATTTTTCATGGTTCAAAATATACATACACACATTCAAAGACAAGATAAACATCCACTCATGCATGAGAGAAAGAAGAGAGAGCTACCTTGGTTACAAACGCACACTTTTCCCTTGAAAAATGCTTCCTCTTCCTTGGCCACACACACAAGAAGGTGGGACTTGGTTCCTTTGGCCTAGACACAAAATAAGGAAGCCAATGACACTCTTGGAACAATTCTAAGGCTACATATTTACTTCAAAGGATAGGTGGTTCATATGGCTCTTTTATGGTTCCATAATGCATTTAATGAAGCAACTTTAGGAGAACATCATCTTGGCTCCATTCTTTCCACCCATTTATGATTCTTGACTCCTTTTAAACCTCTTGGAGTCATCACATAATTAATTTAGGGAGACTAACTAGGTGTTGCTTCTTTAAGCCATAATATGAAACCTATAATTACATCTCACTATCCATGACTTCTAAAATTTTTCCAAGGCCTTCTCTCATCCTCTCCCATCATATATGACACAAAATCAAGCTTGGAATGAATTAAAACTACCTTTGGTACTCCAACCTCTCTAGGCCGTGGCTATGGATCATAAGAACACTAAGTGAGTTTGTTTGGTTTTCTTAGTGGGAGATGCATGTGAGAAGCCTTCTAGGGATCTTAGGAGCTCATCCAAGCACTCATTTTGGCAGGAAATCTTCTATCAAAATAGAATTTTAAGGAAACACTTGAAACCCTAACTTTGCTATCTTGAAATCTAATGATTATTTGACTTTTTCCTTTGCATATTCTTGTTCTCCTTACTCATTTCCCTAAGATTCATCCTTAGTTTAATTTGAATTTCATTCCTCCTTGGTTGTCCATACATGAGGTAAAATGAAAGGGAAGAAGAATAAGGAGATTTAAGTTTAGAAAGTAGCAAATTACCTTGGATTTCTACCCTTTCTTAGATGCTCCTCCCTTTGTGTGGATTCTCCTTTTGAATTTTGAAAACTCCCCTCTATTCTGCCTTAAAAAAAACCCAAAAATTTCAACAAAACCATAGAAAGAAAAAGGAGAAAGAGGAGAAGAAGATTGGTGAAGGAGAAAGCATGAAAAACTATGAAATTCTTAAACTTTTTGCTAGGTTTCTCTCTTCTTTCTTCCCTCCATCTTGTGTGCCATTCTCATCTGCCTTTGGTTCTATTTTAGCCCAAAAAAGTTAGTCATAAGGAGTGGGGCAGAAGTGGGTATGTTTTTATAAAGGAAGTTTCAAGAAACAGTTATTCTAAAAATAACGTTTACGTCCTGTGTTCGTGGTATTTTTGTTTTAAATATTTTTTAACTCCTTTTTGAAAATCATCTTTTCCATCATAAAATTTAGGTTCTCAATCTTATAGAATGCCTTTGGAATCACTCAAATTGGAGCTAAAACCTTTCCAAACGAACTAATCAAAATTTGGGTCAACCGACATTAGAAAACATACACGAAAGGGTTGTAACTGTCTCGGGCTTCCCATGGTTTTCAAGGCCTTTAAGAACCCCAGAGAACTCAAATTTTCCATTTAAAAAGCCCTCCTGTGAATTTTCCAAAAAGTGCTCAAAATTATGAAAATGCCATTACGTTTCATTGCATTTTTGTTAAATTATGTTTGACTATTTTTACTCTGGTTTTAGGGAACCTTTAGCTTCCTAAATTCATTATTCAAGGTCTAGAATATTGTGCTAATTTTATTAGACCTCAAATCACTCTATTGGAGGGACTTTCCTTTGTATTTGGTGAATTTCGTACAATTACAAAGGAATTGTATATTACGTTTCTCACGTTTTCTAATACTTTTGAAGAATCGGATATTACAGACTTAAGGGCCCATGCTTCACTTAGGCCCATAGGTTGCACATTGGGTCACAATTACAAGAGCTAGAGTAAGTCTAAATGGATTGGGCTACTATAGGATGGGGATTAGACTTCTACATATGGTTCTTGCCATAATTAAATTAATTATAGGGTCAAAGCATTCAGTGTTTCCTTTTACTAAGTTAATTTCTCTAATTGGGCCCATACCTATAATTAAATCCATCTAATAATGGCCAAAAGTGATTATTTGCCTCAAAAGCCCAAAAAATCCATTTCCTTAAAATTCTTGTTTCCATAATTTTCCTTAAATTCCTCTTATTAATCCCATAATTCCCCATAATTACTATTAATAAATTTTGAGGTGTCACAAACATAGTCCTTATAAACCTAACATGACCCAATCAAATTGAGCTGAGGGAAAAAATGGACGAAAAATAAGATGGGAGGCCAGTCAACAAATCCTGGCCAGGTCAAATTTTAGGTTAATGCTTTTCTATTTTTTTAAGTTTTTCCTTGCCTGGCACAATTCAACATTCAAAATATGAAATCTATCCTTTAGATGTAGAATGCAATGTGCTTAATAATGGGAATCTATAGAAAAGGGAAAGATTAGAATGATTCTTCCTTTGTTGCACCCCTCACAAGTGAGAGTGAGAGCAACCAATTCAAATTTTTCCTTCCTTCCTTCTATGTGAGCTTGTCCTTCAATCTCCTTCTATGTGAGAGTGAGAATTATGTTATTCACCAATTGAGATTATCATTTGGCTAGTGAAATGGGTCCTCTTTGGTGATGCTTACTAAAGATCGATGAAGGATTTTAGTGTAATGAAATTTATTTTTTAATGAATTGTGACAACTCAGAGCTTAAAGTGAAAGGGATTTTGATTTTTTTTTAATATTGTTAGTGGATATGATTTAGGATTTAAAGGGATTTAAGTTATTCAATTGATGCAATTGATGCTACAAATTTGATGTGGATAATGAGAGATGGATTTTTAAGATGGACTTGCCTTAGTTCTATTCTTCCTAGTTTTATAAGAAGTTTAAAGTGGTCCTTCATTATGGTTGTGTCTATGAGTGGCTGGCATGTTGTTACATTGTAATGCTTTCTGAAGTGGTTGGATCTTTAAGGCCATTTCATTCTCTAAGCAAATGGGGCCTTAACACATCAACAACTTTACAACTTCACAACTTCACTAGTATATGCCTCTTCAGATTTTCTAATGTCGCACACATCATAACCAAAGAATGAGAGATATGTTGTATTGGTATTGTCAAAATAGGCTTTTTTTTATTTACGATTCTAGCACAAAATAAAAAAAGAGAAAAAAATAACATGGCTTGGCCCATTCAACCGCAATCATACTTAGCATGAAATTAGGTTTGGCTAAGTTGATGCAGTCCTCAAGCTAAAAAGCATGCCTAACCACTAAATTGAGCCAAACCTTGATTCAACCAAAAGCTTGATCCAGCTAAAACCATGTATACCCCTAGCTACAATGGTGACAAATTATTCAATGGATATAATTTTGCTATCCTTAATGAGACTTAATGCTCCATTCCTGTGAATATATTAACGGTGGAAAAATATTTTGGATTGGACATGTTTTTTAGTACTTAATTACTATAACACCATAAATTCTAGCCCATCTCATATCATTCTTATACATTATATCATCACATTCATGAGGGAAGTAGAAAAACTCTCTTAAAATAATGAGTTTAATTGCACTGCATTGTATCTAAAAACTTCATTCAATGTCACGTGGACCGTGTGAGCTCATACTATATATTTTCATATTTAAATACATCAATACAACTCATTTGCATCATAAAATCATGCCCACAACTCATAAAAACAGAAAATGGAGCTCAAAATAATCAAGTATATTTTCGACTAGATTTGGCCTCTTTTCTTGTCAAACTTTGGAAAATCATAACTAATTATAGAAAAATCAAAATCATGCAATCTTGGTCATCCTAGGAAGCTATGGATGTCTGCTTCACACTATAAATATGCCCAAATCATAACATCCATCATAGAGGACGTTTGACATCCAAAATGGTCCAAAGGTCAGACTGCATCCTGGAATTGATATAGAATTCTGCAGAAAAATTTAAAAATGTTCAATTAATTCCACAAAAATCCAATTCATGAAAATATACTAATCTAGAAAGCTGTGGGTGTTAAATAGAGAGAAAAACTATCTTCAGACTAGTTCATCAATCTTAAACCTCAGAATTTAATGGAACAGTACTTCAGGTCGAGCAAAATTACAGATACTGGGTAGAAAGTTCAAAAATCCATATTTCCCTCTCTAGATCTCCAAATGAGATGCTTCTAGTTGGCACGAGTCACTATGAATATCTAGTTTTTCTGTATAAAATTTTGTAGTAATTAGACATCATTTGAGCCTTGTGTGATAGAATTCAAATTCGAACCAAATGAATAGTGCAGCAAACCAAAACCATAAAAATTGCCAACTTTGAAAAATCATCAAATATTCTGTAGACTGTCGAAAATTATGATCTTTAGCTTTCTAAAAATTTCTTAATGATACCTAATTGCATGCTAAATCTCAGAATAAGACTAACTCATTTGGCTAAAAAGTGATATAGGGTTCCATTATGGTCAATTTTGGCTCCATATGGGGTACCAAAATTGCCAAATGGCTTTCCTTTAGTTGTGGCACCTTTTGGGCAAGTCCAAAAGCACATTTAAGACTTGTGTGAGCTGGACAAATGGTCCCAAACCTCATGCATCTCATTTTGGCCATTTAACCCACACTTATGCACATTGACATCAAACTTCCAAATTGCATACTTTGGCATTGCATACTCAATTTCTATTCTAGAGTTCATACATCATATCCGTACATTTATACATCACAAAATGATATATTTACACATGTCTCAAGGGGTCATAGATCATTTACAACATCATATATATCATGAAGCATTATTATGATTCCAAAAGATAAAAACGAGACATATAGTTGTCAATCTTCCTTCTTCAATGTTGTTGGCTCCCATTACCATAGCCACTTGGTCCACCGAGCATATTAGATCATTAGAGAGGAGGAAATAAGTATCAAAGAATCCCAATAGCTCATCTCCCATTCAATCATACATAATATGTGCAAAGCAAGCCTTACAAATACATGCATAGAGAAAATGGAAGTTATAGACATTTAAAAAGCAAGCTTGGTATATGAACAAATCATACAAGACATTTAAGAGCTCACCAAGTGTTTGGGATGGCCTCACACTTCTCCTCATCGATTTTGGACTTGCCTCACCCATTCTTTAAGAGCTTTGGACTCAATCATACTCTTGGGAGCCCATTTTACTTTTGGAAGACTCTTTACTTTGTTTCAACCAATCTCAAGGGTTCTTGGCTCATCCTCACCATGGTGAAGAGTTTTTGGCCTCTCCACACTCAAGCAAACTCAAACAAACATCATGCATTCATTTGAAACATAACATGACATCATGAAATCATGGCATATAAGATCATGCTAGCATACTTTTCATGATTTGAAAATGGACATACACACATTTTAAGACAAGTTAAACACACATCCATGCATGAGAGAAGGTGGAGAGAGCTACCTTGCATATAATTACACACTTTTTCTTTTGGATTCAAGCCTCCTCTTTTGGCCACACACCCATAATTTGGTGGAGATGGTTTCTCTTGGCCTAGATACAATTTCTAGAAGCCAATTAGGTTCATAAAACATATTCTAAGGCTACACAATTTGCTTAAACCCTAGATAGCTCTATAAGTTCCATTATGGTCCTTAAAGGCACCTAATGAAGCAACACCCCTCAAATGACTTCTAGGCCTCATTCTTTTCTTTCAAATATGATTCTTGACTCTCTTTTTAAGCCTCTTGGAGTCATCACACTATTAAAACAAAAGGCCTAGCATCATTTGCTTCTTTAGGTCATAATATGGAACCCAAGGCACTAAATCAATTTCTATGAGTTCTAAAAGTTTTCCAAGGCCGCCCTTCATTTTCATTCATCAAATATGACTCAAGAATGGCCTTAGAAAAATTTAAAACTCTCTCCCACTATAAGAACCCCCTTTGCCCGAGACATAAAGCATATTTGGCCTATATGGAGATTTGTCTATTTTCTTGAAGGAGGAAGCTTGTGGGGAGCATCTTAGGTGTCTCAAAAACTCATTCAAACTCTTAATTAAACCTAAGAAGTATCATACAACCTTAAATTTTGGAAGGTGCATTTGAAACCCTAAGTTTTGCATCTTGATTTCTAATGGCTAGTTTGTTATTTTCTTTGCATATTCTTGTTCTTCTCCATCAAATACATAAGATTCACCCATGGTTTGGTTGAAAATTTAACTCCCTAGGGCAGACCATATATAGGTCGAAACATGCACAAAGGAAGGGAGGAGGAAGACTAAGTGGAAGGATTGCATGATACCTTGTTTTCCTTGAATTTCCTTGCTTGTTCTTTGCTTTCCTTAGCCTCCTTACTTGATTTTCAAAATTTTCCCTCTATTCTTTCTTCAAAATAGCCCTTAAAACTTCAAAAAAATCATGGAGAAGAAGAGGGAAAAAGAGGAGAAGAGATTGGCTAAGAGAAAGCATGAAAAACAAGCAAATTTCCATACCTACAAGCTTGAATTTCTCCTCCTTCTTTTCTTCCCTTAGTGCGCCACTTTCCTAGGGCTTTGCTTCTAGTTTGGGGCTAAATTTTCTGAATTTAAATGGAGGCAAGTGTGAGGCACCACCTATAGATAGGTAGGGAAAAGTGACTTTTTCAAAAATGCCAATTTTGCCCTTTCGTACTTTGCATTTTTGTTTCTCCTTTGTTTTACCTCCTTTTTTAGAACTATACTTTCCATTATAAAATTTAGGTTCCCAATTAAGAAAAAAACCTTTGGAATCACTCAAATCGAAGCTAAAACCTTCCCAAATGGATCCGTCAAAGTTCGGGTACACTGACATTGGAAAACATCCACCAAAGGAGATTTAACTGTCCCGGGGCTTCCTGTGACGACCCTAACTTCTAATCTCGGTAATTATGGTTAAATACATGATTAATAATTAATGATCAAGGTTTGGAGTTGTTACAATTAATTACATTAAGAAAATATAGGAAAATTTGAACCTTGATGTTATTAGGGTCATCAACTAAACAACCATAAATGGAGAATGCATAAAAAGAATTGCACTATCATCAGGGGTTTGTGATTCATCCATCCATCGGTTTCAACACACAAAAACCACCCACAAGTGTTCCTATATCATTTCCTAGCATCACCATTGAAGAAATTGGGGTTTCTAGGGTAGAGGTGGGAGTTTGGGGACCTACGCCGCGACTTGAAACATCCCCACCGTGGTTAAGTTAGGTACTGGAGCTCAAAAACTAAGTTTTCCACTTTGCACTGCAGTCTCAATCTTTCGTGCCGTGGCTAAGTTGCTCTCAGGAATCATTGGGTAATTATCTTGATGCGGTGAGTTAGACCTTCACTGCGGCCAACCTACGTGGTGCCGCGGCAGAAATGCCTCTTGGAGCTACTATTTGAAGTCCATGATTCTCGCCTCAAAGGAATGCACTTGCGCACGTAGTGAGTTTTGCTATTGTACACACATTGTCTAGTTTCCACGACTTATGCCACAGCAGGACCTATTGCATTGCGGCAAGGTTTCATTCTGTCACCCTTCTAGGTGATTTTTTTCGCACTACGCCATGGTGATACTACTCAAGCCGCGGCGTCCTTCACCACTGTCACTCTTTAGGCGGCGGCAAGGCCTTCCTAGCCATGGTGTGACTCCCTCCTATAACTATATCTCCTACATTTCATCCCATGCACTCCAATTCTCTTCTTAGGAACACCTAGGACTACTTCCTCCCATTTTATATGACTCTAATGGTATTTATCTACCTTATTCACCCAGCTATTCTACCATTACCAATTCAAAACTTAAATGTAAATTTTCACTCCTCCAACTACCCTATATTAGCAAGTCCATGGAGTAACAGCAATAAAATTCATGCACTATTAACAATTAACATTCGATACACATTCCGTTAAAGGTTTCACACATCCATGGTTTATATCAATATCTAATGCATCATGTGATTACAATTCCTAAATGGTAAGCCATATTATAAGTTCAACAAGGTTTATATAGCAGATACTATAAGTTCATACATCCAATACCAAATTAAGATAAGGCCTAACTCCTCAATAAATACATCCTAAGTAATAAAAAATAAGAGCCTACACTTGGCAACATGAATACCAAATGATGCTATACAATAAGGAATACAAAATTTAGCATCTATACTAAATAAATCAACCTAAGTGTAGCCTTCTCCCTATTTGTTAGAGCTCATGGATTTTCATCCACTTGCTTCCCCTTATCTTTACCCGAAGAACCTTCACCTGAAATATTAATCCCATGAAACGGGGTGAGATATGAATCTCAGTAACCAAGGAAATTTTCATTCATTATATCCAGTTTAATTAACATATATGCATGAATTAAAATCAAAATCAAAATCATATCAGTAAATGAAAAAATTAGGTTATCATAATTACTATCCCATACTAGCAATCATATTTTCACATGTTAATGGCCAATAACACCGGGAGAGGCCCATCCACGGCACCTACTCCCTAATGAGCACAACCAAGGCTCAGTACATCTGGGGTTTGATCATAACCCGATACCCGATCAAAGCACATGTACAGGTGGCAGCTGCACCACAGCTCCACCATGGACTCACAAGGTCCAATCACAACACAATAGATAGCCAACCAATTCATTCAGCATTTCAAATCATTCATGTACAACAAATATGAAATTAAAATAGATATATGCATGGAACTAATATAGTCCCGGTTACTTCACTTGTAGATAATTTGCAACAGCCACCAATGGTACAAAAATCACCCTATAACCATAACATCAAAGAATTACTACTTTAATTCATCATTTATAGTAGCAACAAGTACCGAAAGAATTTAAAATGCTAATGACTACTTATGGAACACTTACCCAGCCACTACAAGTCCCAAATTCAGATTGAAATGTCCTCCACCAGAAACTTCAATATTTCACCCAAAATCCTAAGCAAATTCGTACAAAATTAATATCCATACTATAATCCAATCATTGGGGTCTCAAACCAACAGAAATACCTCAAAAAGAAGAGTTTATACTTACCTAATATCAGCTCTAGCCTCAATCTACGAATTTTCACCATAGAAACACCAAATGGCAAGTTTCAGATTTTGGGTTAGGTGAAAGTGCTCTAATTGGAACATTAATCGACTCAAATTAAAGAGAAAGATGAGAGGATAAAATTTTATAACTATTACCTTAGCTGAATCTTGCTCTAGAAGTGGGAAAATGTGGAAATATGCCAAGAACCTTAGCCTCTCCTTTGGACCTCTGAATTTTGTGTGTGTCTCTTGTGGTTCTGCAAAATGGGGGATGGCTAGATTAGTTTTTAGGGTTTAAGTTGGGTCAAATATGGGTCATGGGCTGCTCTAAAGATCCAACTCCTAATGGGCTTCAGATTTTAGCTTTGTTGGGCCAGCTCTCATGGATTGGGTTGCTAAAATTCAATTGGGCCAGACTAAGTTTGAAAGACTCATTTGATTTGGGTCTGCTCAAGGGTTATTGGGCCACTTATAAGAGCCTATACAAGGTGGATCTTGGGCCTCTATCACATTGAATCGGATTGGGTCTGCACCTAACTCATTGGGCCTCCATTAGCCACTTATCATAACCTCCAACATTAATTTGGGTCTAGATGAAGTTTCTATCCCAATTAATTCTCAACGCATATTATTAATTTATCTCTCAAAATTTTCATTCACTTAATTTACCCAATTATTCCATATTAATTATTCTTAATTAACCTAAATTCACGATTAGCATCTTAATTAATTTTAGGGTGTTACACTTCCCATGGTTTTCAGGGCCTCTGAGAACCTTGGATAACTCAAAACTTTTATTTAAAAAGCCCTCTTGGTGAATTCTAAAAATTACCCAAAATTATGAAAATGCCATTACATTTTGTAGTTTTTTCGTCAAAATTTGTTTCTTCATTCTAGCTCTATTTTTCCTTCCGTCTGAGGCTAGAATTTTCATTTTTATGAGGCTAGAATGTTACTCAAATTTTTCGGGACCTTAACTAACTTATTTCGGGGGACTTGTTTTGAAAACGTACCTGTTTCCGTCGTTTAACGAAAACCAGACATTACAATTATAGTAAGAGAAACCAATGATTTGATTGCTACAAGAAATTAAATTTGCAGAGGATATATAGATTGGATGGAGAAAATAAAGAAAGACAAAATGGGTAAACAATAAGAAGAGTATCTTACTAATTTTATATAATTAAAAGTTGTAAATTTAAATGATAAAAGGCCTATTGTAATAAAGTTAATAGATCAAATGATTGATTATAATTTTTTTTTTTACTTTATAAGAAACTTGTAATTAAAAGTGAAAATTAGAGTGAGTTACTTACAATTTCTTCTAAAAATATATCTAATGTGCTTTTTAAGATAATTTAGTTTTCTAGTAATAAAAAAAATTTCTTATCAAGAGTACAGGTTAAAAAAAATTGTTGACCATATTCATGTTTATTTATCTTTATAAATATAAATACTAATATAATATGCATTCAAAGTAATTAGTTCTAATTATAGTTTTACTAGAAATTTTAATGTTTTATTATAACATGATTTTTTATATGTATGTTTGTATTTTATATCTTATTAATTTTATGTTAATTGAGTTGAATTAAATTATTTATATTGTGAAGTCATCAAGTACAGCCTAATAAGAGCTGGTTGCATAGTAAACAAAAAAAATTGAAGTTTAAATTCTAATTTCCTCATGGAAAAAATATTTATATTGTATTTGTACCATTCAAAATTTTTAGTAATTTAAGATTTTTTTTAAAATCATTAACTACACTATGTTTCAAATTAGCTAAATTATATAGGATGAGTAATACACATTTAATTAATTAAATTGAAAATAAGTTTGAATATATAAATAATGTGATAAATATTTTTATTATTGTAATAACATTAAATTTTAATTTCAAATTAGTTTGAAAAATAATTAGAATAACGTTTAGTTTATTATTTTAGATGTATTAAACTAATATAAAATAATTAGGGTTTTAGATTTGGAGGCCATCCCTTGCTATTATGCTTCATCCTTACAAACTCCTAAACAATAACCTAACCCACTTTGACCATTCTATTCCATCCCTTGCCATTTATCTAAACACACTCTAAAATTCTTTCTTGTAAATTTCAAAGAGAGAGTGTGATACTAAGAAGTGAGAGTGTGCCTACTTCTTCTAAAATTCACCTATTCCCTCTTTTCTTTCTTCTCCCTCCAAAATTCACAAAAAACTTATAAGAGAAAATTTAAAAGATTCAAACTCCTAACATGACAATCTTGGTGTCCAATTGGTGTTTGAAGGCTTGATTAGACATCACTTAACATTAAAAATGTTCCATAAATAATTTAAAATTGAAGGGTTTATTGTCATAACCATCAATCTTAGCAAGGTTTAGGGCATTTTAGCTAAAAACTTGTACATTGTTAAACTAAGAGGCTTCAACGACTTCAACTAGAATGAGAGTAGGACATATACTTCTACAAATTATATATGGAGAGAAAGCCATTGTTCTAGCATTTTAAACTAATGAAAATCATGTTTGACAGCTTTGGATGTGCAAACATGTCTAAGTAAAATTTTTTAACCTTCTTGGTAATATTCTCTATTAAAATTTATTTTCATCAGTGTATGATGCTGGGGACTATCATTTCTTCTACTTGACTGAATCTTCATTAACTAAGGAAAGGGACCTGGTGATAGTAAGATTAAAGAGAAAAGTTCTTTTGCCTATTATCATATGTGAAAAATATTATAAAGATAGATGCTCTTCCTAATAACATAGTGTGTGATTTTGTAGGGTTTATTGTGTGACAGTCCTTTGGTATGATACTTGTAAGATCGATGAGATTCAAATATTTCTTCTTAGAACATATTGATTTGACCCCATAAGCGGGACCACCACCTCATAGCATGTTGCCACCAGAAATAGAAACCTGTATTTTTTCTGGAGAATCTCCAAAGATTTTGTAGTGAACTTCGATAGGAACTTCTCTTGAAGAAATAACGCATTGATCTAGTTGCCACTGAATCCACAAAGGACTATCAAAATTTATTCTTTTATGTCAATAAGCTCCAATTGCATCATAGGAATTACAAAAAAGAGGTTCTTTTTCTTTCGTATACTTATAGTTATTATCATAAATTCTTTCATTTTTATAATTTCTACGATTACACGGATTATACCTATTTGCACAAATACCTATGAATTAGGATTAAAACAAAGAAATAGGAGGTCAATAAACAAAAAAGATGTTAATTAATCAAAAGTCCAACTGATCACCACTCCGGTATTGTAAATATGCAGTTACGAATAATCCAGCCAAAGTAAAAGGAATTAGACCTAACACGATTACAATTTTTCTTTTGTGAATGCATAAATATAGTATTTTTTTTATACTTATTTGAATTGGATTGATTAATAATAATTAATTTGAAAAAAAAAAAATCAGGAATTCTTAAGAAAATTAAGATTATTGTATATACCAAATTGAAAATGAGTGTCATTATTATTACTGATCAATAAAAATATCTAGAATCTATAGATGCTCTTCCTAATAACATGGTGTGTGATTTTGTAGGGTTTATTGTGTAACAATCCTAATTCTTAATTATCATGATTAGGCTTAATTGCATAATTAATGATTGTAAATCAGGGTCTAAAGTCATTACAATTAATTAGATGAAAAAAAGTGAGGGAATTTAAACCTATATATTATTAGGATTTTTAGTCAAACCATTACAATTGTTTAAATCCAAAAGTAATTCTAGTTATCAATTAAGAACCTTTAATATATGTTACTATTGATTTCCAATTCACAAAACTCTCTTATAATGTTCCCAAGTCATTACATAACCTTAAAATAGTGAAATTCAAGGCTTCTTAGTCAAAAATAAGAGTTTGCGAACCTTCACCATAACTTGGACCTTTCCCGCCGCTGCTAAGTTGATTACTGGAATCTAAAAACCAAGTTTGGAAAGTCCCACTGTGACTTGGTATATCCGCACCATGGCGTAAGTGATTACTAGAGCTCAAAATTGACAATTCAAACCTTACACCACGACTCAGGCCTTTCACACCATGACGAAGGTGCTCTAGGGAACCTACTATTCAAATTCTGTTGATTCTCACCGTGACAAGTTGGGTGTCTCGCTGTAGCGAGTTTGTAACACCATCATTTCTAGCTCATCTCATGCCTTTAGGTATCTCATTTTCAAGAATTATACAAGCTTTCAAGAAAAAAGGCAATAGAAATAATGAATATTTTCATATTGCGTAGTGTATAAAAATTCCATTCATTGTCACGTGGACCATGTAAGCTCATACAATATATTCTCATATTTATTTACACTAATACAATTTAAACCCATTCAAGAAAGTGGCTTGGCACTCATACAAGTGGGTGAAACACAATAATTCCCACGGATTTGTCATAGTCAGAATTTCAATTTTTCTGTCACAACTTTGGAAATTCATAACTAAATTCAAAAAAATTGAAATCCAACAAGCTTTACCATTCCTGCAAGCTCTGGATGTCGACCCCATGGTAAAAATAATTTTAGTTCATGAATCATTAAGGGGAAGACGTTTGACATTTGAAAAGCTACTGAGGTCGCTGCTGCCTGGGCTGCTGTTTCAGATTACTAATACAAACTTCTAAAATTCATAACTAATTCTATAAAAATTGAAATCACACAAATTCAGTCATTCTAGAAAGCTACAAATGTTAACTTGATACTAAAAAAAATTCTAGAATGAAACAGATAAGTTTAGCTATTAGAATTCTATGGAATAGTGACTGGACTCCTAGGGGGCCACTACTACTGATAGCCAACTTCAAAAATACATAACTCTTTGCTCAGACCACCAAATGAGGTAATCTTGGACACAGAAAGATTATGACCTCTAGTTTATATCTATAAAATTTCACAAGTATTGGACACTATTTGACCATCAAATGACACGAAACACAAATCTACCAATGTGAACAGTGTACATACCAGAATCAATAGAAAATCCCAAATTTGAAAATTCATCAAATATTCTCTAAACCTCTGAAAATTATGTTCTTTAGCTTCTCAAAAATATCTCAAGAAGATCTAATTTCATGCCAAATATGAGATCAAGAAGAGTTCATTTGGGTAAAAAGTGATATAAGGTTCCATTATGGTCAATTTTGGCTTCATATGGGATACTAAAATTGCCAAATGGCTTTCCCTTGATGTTGGTACCTTTTGGGCAAGTCTAAAAGCACATTTAAGACTTGTGTGAGCTGCCCAAATAGTCTCAAACCTCATGCATCTTATTTTGGCCATTCAACCCACACTTATGCACATTTCAATTAAACTTCCAAATTGCATACTTAGGCAATACATACTCAAAATAGGTTCTAGAGGTCATACATCATATCCATACATTTAACCATCACCTAATAGCATATTTACACATGTCTCAAGAGTCATAGACCATTTACAACATCATATACATTGTGAAGCATCATTATGGATTCAAAAAGAATAAAACTAGGCATATGCTTGTCAATCTCCTTCTCTCATTGTTGTTAGCTCTCATTGGCATATCCACTTAGTCCACCTAACATGTGAGATCATTTGAAAGGAGGGGATGAGATTCAAAGAATCCCAATAGATCATCTCCCATTCAATCATACATAATATGTGCAAAGCAAGCTTTTCAAATGCATGCATGGAGAAAATGGAAGTCATAGATATTTTAAAAGCAAACTTGACATATGAACAAATCATATAAGACATTCAAGAGCTCACTAAGTACTTGGATTGGCCTCACATTTCTCCTCATGGATTTTGGACTTGCCTCACCCATTCTTTAAGAGCTTTGGATGCAACCATACTCTAGGGAGCCCACTTTGCTTTTGGGAGACTCTTTACTTTGTCTCAACTAAGCTCAAGGGTTCTTGGCTTATCCTCACCAAAGGGAAGAGTTCTTGGCCTCTCCACACTCAAGCAAACTCAAACAAATATCATGTGCTCATTTAGAACCATAACATGGCATCAAGAATCATAGCATTTAAAGGCATGCTAGCACACTTTTTATAACTTGAAAATACATATACGTATATTCTAAAGCAAGCTAAACACACATACATGCATGAGAAAAGGTGGAGAGAGCTACCTTGTGTACACTCACACACTTTTTTCTTGAAATTCAAGCCTCCTCTTTCGGCCACACACCCACAATTAGTGGAGATGATTTCTCTTGGCTTGGATACAATTTATGGGAGCTAATTAGGTTCATGAAACATATTCTAAGGCTACATAACTTAGTGAAACACTAAATTACTCTATAGGTTCCATTATGGTCCATAATTGCACCTAATGAAGCAACACCCCTCAAATGACTTCTAGGCCTCATTCTTTCCTTTCAAATATGATTCTTGACTTCTTTTAAGCCTCTTGGAGTCATCACACCATTAAAACAAAGGGCCTAACATCATGTTGCTTCTTTAGGTCATAATATGGAACCTAAGACACCAAATTACTTTCTATGAGTTCTAAATTTTTTCCAAGGCCTCCCTTCATTTTCATTCATCAAATATGATTCAAGAATGGCCTTAGAAAAATTTAAAACTCTCCCCCATTACTAGAACATGTCTAGGCCGAGACTAGGGCATCATTTGGGCTTCTTGGAGTTCTCTTAGTTTTCTTGAAGGAGGAAGCTTGTAGGGAGCATCTTAGGTGTCTCAAGAACTCATTTAAACTCTTAATTAAACCTAGGAATCATCATACAAAATCAAAATTTGGAAGGTGCACTAGAAACCCTAGGTTTTGCATCTTGATTTCTAATGGCTTTTTGATAATTCCCTTTGCATATTCTTAATCTCCACACCCTTTTTCCTTAGATTCATGCTTGGTTCTGCCTAAAAATTCTCTCCTCCTAGGGTTTTCTCAAGTGAGGCGAAATGGTGGAGGGGGGAACCAAAGATGGCAACCATAGGAAGAGAAATTACCTTGTTTTCTTGCTTTTTCTCACATGAATCTTGTGTTCTTTGAGCTCCTCTCTTCAAATCCGAATTTTCCCCTCAATTTCTCCCTTAAAATAGATTTATAAACTTCATTTTAATCATAGGAAACAAAGGAGAATGGAGGAGAAGAGGTTTGGAAGAGAAAGAGCATGAAAAACTACCAATTTCCATACCTTAAGCCTTTGATTTCTCCTCCTTTTCTTCCTCCTCTTGTGCGCCTCATCCCCTAGGATTTTCTTCTGGTTTTAGGCAGAACATGGTCATGCATAATGAAGGGAGGAGAATGGTGCATCATATATATAAGTGGGAATAAGTTACACTTTTCAAAAATTTCCATTTTGCCCTTCATACTTTGCATTCTCACTTCTCCTTCGTTTTAGCTCCTTTTTTAGAACCGTATTTTTCATTATAAAATTTAGGTTCCCAATTAAGAAAAATTCCTTTGGAATCACTCAAATTGGAGCTAAAACCTTCTTGAATAGACCCATCAAAGTTCGGGCACACCGACATTGGAAAACGTCCACCGAAGGGGATTTAACTGTCCCGAGGCTTCCCATGGTTTTCAAAGCCTCTAAGAACCCCGAAGAACTCAAAACTTTCATTTAAAAAGCCCTCCTATGTGAATTCCAAAAATTCAAAATTACGAAAATGCCATTACGTTTCGTAGACTTTTCGTAAGAAATTGTTTCTTTATTCTAGCTCCGTTTTTCTTTCTGTCTGAGGCTAGGATTCTCATTTTTAGAAGTCTAGAATGCTTCCAAATTTTTTGGGACCATAACTATCTCGTTTTAGGGGACTTCCTTTTGTATCCGATAAGTTTCGTTCGTTAACAGAGAACTGTATGTTATGTTTCTCACATTTTCTATGGTTTTTGGAGAACCGAATATTACAGAGTTGAATGTCTTGTCACAATGAGCCTATGTGGTGTTATGGTGAGAGATCCTTCTAAAACTCTCCTAGCTTACCTCTTGATGCTCACCATGGCAAAACTACTCTCTATTACCCCTGAATGTAACACCATATTTAACTAGCTTGCCTTATTCTCATCTTAGCTTCCTTCCATTGAATTCATAAGTTTTCCAAGAAAAATTCGATTAAAATATTCAATTATTTTGCATTTACATCACAGATAAAATTTTTATTTCATGTCCTATGGGTCATATGAACTCATCCATCTCATTCTCATATTTAAATAAACAAATACAACTCCAAACCATCTCAAGAAATGGCCAGAAACTCGAAGTCATAAACCATTTACACAAAAACTCCATGTGCAACCTCGAGTTCATGGTCCAGCTTTCTATTATGAACTTTCAAAAATTATAACTAATTCTAAAAAAATCAAAAAGCAAACTAACTAGTGGAAATCGATTTCTAGCTAGTGGAAATCGATGGAACAGTACTCAAGGTCGTCCATCATTACTAGTATTATCCATCAATTTCAAAAATTCATATCTCCCTCCTCAAATGTCCAATTGAGGTGATCTCAGTGGCCATGGAAAGCTTATCATGTCTAGTTTATGCCTATAAAATTTCATGGGCATTAGACATCATTTGATTCTTGAATGACATAGCCTAAGAAACTAACCATACGAACAATATTTATATTAGTTCAGCAGAAAAATGTCAATTTTGAAAAATCATAATTAATTTCACAGAGCTCCAAATAATCTAGTCTTTAGTTTTCCAAAAATCTCTAAATGGGATCTATATGCAAGCCAAATTTCATGAGCAAATTCATTCATTTGGTCAAATTTTGACATTGGGCTACTAATATGCTCTTTTGTGTCACATAAGGGCTCCAAATGGTCCATTTTGGTTCCTAAGACAACCATGGCCACTTGAGCACGTGGAAAAGCAAATGGTTTACTAAATTTGTCTCAAAGGTGCATAAATTTAGATTTCACAAAATCACTCATCCACCCCAAGATATACATAAGAGTACATATGCTAGTTCTTGCCATTCCATACCCAAATTGTGCTATATCATACATATAGCATTAAATCTCATACATACATTATGCATTTACATATTTATATGTGTTCATAAGGTCATACAACATATACAATAAGGGATTACATCATGTGCCACTCATATGGCTATAATTTGACATTTTCACATACTTGGTTGTCAAACTTTCCTCTTTAACCTTGGTGGCTCCTATTCTTTGATTCACTTGGTCCACTTAAACATGTTAGACATGTGGGGAGAAAGGAATGAGATTTTAGAAATCCCAATAGCTCTTCTCCCTTTCAATCACACATACAGAATGCAAATTTATGTCTAAAAATGCATGCATGAACCTATTGGAACATGTGATCATTCAAGAAGCATATAGCATTCAAGAAGTCATACAATACATCCATAGGCTTGCCAAGTAAGTGACTTAGCGTCACCCATTCTCTTCAAGGCTTTTGGACTTGCCTCAACCTTTTCTTAAAGGCTCTTAACTAAGCTTTACCCTTGGGAGACTCTTGGCTATGTCTCAATCATTCTTAAAGGTTCTTGGCTCATCCTTACCATAGCTAAAGGGTTCTTGGCTTCACTACGCTCAAGCAAACCAAGGCAAGTTTACAAAGCATCATTGAAAACATAATGCAACATCATGGTACTATGGCATCTAGATACATGCTAAAACACTTTTTCATGGCTTAAAACATACATACACACATTCAAAGACAAGATAACATTCACTCATGCATGAGAGAAAGAAGAGAGAGCTACCTTTGTCACACATGCACACTTTTCCTCTTGAATTTGGTTCCTCTCCCATGGCCACACACTCACAAGAAGGTGGGATGGGTTTCCTTTGGCCTAAACACACAATATGGAAGCCAATTATACTCTTGAACCAAATTCTAAAGCTACATATTCACTAGAAAGGCTAGGTAGTTCATATGGCTCTTAATGAAGCAACCTTAAAAAAACATAATCTTGGCTCCATTCTCTCCATCCATTTATGATTCTTGACTCCTTTTAAACCTCTTGGAGTTATCACACAATCAAATCAAGGGGCCTAAATGGGTGTTGCTTCTTTAAGCCATAATATGGAACCTATAACTACATCTCATTATCTGTGGCTTCTAAAATTTTTTCAAGACTTTCTCTCATCCTCTTCCATCATATAAGACTCAAAATCAAGCTTGGAATAATTTAAAACTTCCCCTTGGTGCTCCATCTAGCTGTATCAAAACAGAATTTTAAGGGAACACTTGAAATCCTAACTTTTCTATCTTAAAATCTAATGGTTATTTTATTGTTTCCTTTGCATATTCTTGTTCTCCTCCCTCATTTTCGTAAGATTCATCCTTGATTTAGCTAGAAATCCAACCCCTCTTGGGTGGTCTTAGGTGGGGCGAAATACATACAAGAGAAGGGAATGGAAGAAGAAGCTTAAAACATCATGAATTACCTTAGATTCTTGTTTTCTTTGGCTTGTTCTTCACTTGGTTGGCTTCCTCCCTTGAATTTCAAAATTTCCACCTCTGTTCTGCCCTCAATACAGACCCAAAAACATCATCAAAGTCATGAAAATAAAGAGGAGAAGAAGGAGTAGCAACTTGCTAAAGAGAAAGCTTGAATTTTCATGGAATTTCCTCCTTTTTCTTAGCTTTTTCTCCCTTCAAAATCTCCTCTTTTTGTACGCCTAAGAGCTACCTTCTTTCTCTGGTTTGGGGGTAGAAATTGTAACACCATAATGTCTTAACCTCAATTAATCTCCCTCTTGGCTCAATTCCATATGATTTCCAAAGAACAAGTACAAACCGTGGCATTTTCATGCTATAAAACGGAGTTCAAACGCTCATATTTTGCCATGTGGGTCCCATGAACCCATCATTTACATTCTTTACTCAAACTCTATTTATACGACTCATACATATCATAAAACAAGCCATAAACCACGGATATGAAGCCAACAACCAAGAAAGTGCAATTTCTCAAATGGGCCCAAAAGTCATATTTTTGGCTCTAAATTTGGAAAATCATAACTAATTATAGAAAAATGGGAATCTAGCAAACCATAGCTTTCTGGAAATCTCTAAGTGTTAAATTTATGGTAAAAATAATTTCCAACAACAAACACAGCGTTTGGACCACGTTTGACATCGAAAACGAGACAGAGGTCTGGCTGTCCCTGATACTGGTGCAGCTTACTATCATGAACTTCCAAAATTCATAACTAAATCCACAAAAATCCAATCTGGGAAAAATATACCAATTTGGAAAGCTACAGATGTTAACTAGAGGATAAAAATAATTATAGATCATTTCAACAACCCTTAGACCTCGAAAACTAATGGAACAGTAATAAAGGTCGGATGGCTTCCCTGATGCTGATACAGAACTTCAGAAAGTTATTTCTCTCTCTACAGACCTCAGATTTAGGTGATTTCAGTTGGTATAGGTCACTGTGGTTGTCTAGTTTATGCCTATAAAAAGTTAATGACAATTGGACTCCATTTGGTCCATCAATGACATGGATTTATTTTCAGACTAGTTACACAATACCATGACCAAACTATCAAAATTTCCTAACTTCAACAATTCGCCAAATATTCCCTAGACCTCCGAATATTACTCACTTTAGATTTTCAAGAAGCTCTCTACAAACTCTAGAGGCATGCCAAATTTCATATCAAGAAGAGCTCATTTGGTCATACTTTGACGAAACTCACAAATTTGGCAGTTTTGGCACCCAAAACGGTTCAAAGTGGGTCCAAGTGGCCTCCCACATGTTCTCACACCTCATGGACAAGTTTTAAAACATGAACATAGTATATATAAAATGTCCAAGTGGTCCAAATCATCATATATTTCAAACTCACTATGCTACGGGCAAAAATGCATTATTGCATACAATCCACAAAAGGGGCAAATCCCACATTTTCATTACTTTGGCTCTCTAAATAGTTTATACATCATTTGTCCATACATATACACTTTCTTCAACATTTACATCTCAAAAATAGTAGGTGCATATTTATTTTGGCACCTCTTTACATCAAAAGAACCCAAAATAAACTAACAACTATCTAAACATGCTCAATTAGGCTCCTTAGTGTGCACTTAAATCTCCTTGAGCTCCACCTAACATGTTAAGATGGGAGAGGGAAGGGGGTGAGATTCATGGAATCTCAATAGCTCATGCACTCATTCAAGGAAGCAATCAAGGCATATAAACAAGTCAAAGCATGCAAATAGGCATTTAACCATTCACAATCATACAATCCATGATTTACATGCCATGAAAATCACATCAATGCCACGAGTAAGCTCTAGGGACTTTTGGTCTAGCCTTACCCGATTTTAGAGACTTTTGGATGGCCTCACCTTTTGTTTAGGGACTTTTGACTTGGCCTCACTCAGTTATGAGACTTTTGGCCTTGTCTCACCTATCCTCAGGGACTTTCGGCTTTACCTCACCCATCTCAAGGGACTTTTAGCACTACCTCACCTGAGCAATTTTCAAAATCCAACACATAAATATATTGGTACCAATGTATCAAGGCAATAACATATGGCATGTCTCACACAACTAGCATATACACAAGCATACAATGACTATTACATCTAAGAATGCAACAAGAAAGAATGGAGAGCTACCTTATGAGCCAACACAAGCCTTTCCTTTCAATTCCTCTTCTCCCTTCTTGGTTTCACAATCATAACTAGATGAAGGTGCTTCTCTTGAGCCTAGACACAATAAAGAGTATGGGATTATTCACAAAACTAGGGGTTTCTTTAGCAAACCTTTCCAACATATAAGAACCTAGGGGTTCTCTCTCTCTCTAGAATTTCACCAACTCTTCTTCTCTCTCAAGCTCTCAAGTTAGTAGAACCAACATACTCAAGGAAAACAAAGAAGTTCAAGAGTAGTTTTCCACTTTCCCTCTTCTGACCCATGCCTAAAACCCAACTAATTTAATAACTAAAACCATAGAAAGAGAGGGCAAAGAAAGAAGAACAAGATTCTAAGAAGAAAAGAGAAGGAAATCTCAAGCTTGCTTACCTTTTCTTTGTTCTTCCTTCCTTCTCTTGGTCTCTCTCCCTCTCCACGCCCCTTTTCTCTCCTTTAGTCGAAGCTTAGGTCAATTAAAAGAGAAAGAATGAATTGGGACGTTTTAAGAAGTCAAATTCTCCTTTTTTACACTTTTCCAGACTAACCCTCGCTATAGCGAAAATTAACCTTCGCTACGACGAGCACGTATCAGTCCCAGACCCCTATTTTTGCTATAGCGCGTGCTACGGTGAGCAACTCCCTGGTTTTTATATGGGATGCCCGCACTCGCTATAGCTAAAAGCATTCTCGCTATAGCGAACAGGTACATTCGCTATAGCTAGACTATTTCTCGCTATAGCTAGCAGACTTAGAAAATTTCAAGACTTCAAAAATTTTTAGCTTTCTTCTTTCTTTTTCTTTTCTTTTTCTGGTTGTTACATTTCTACCCCTCTTAAAAGAAATTTCGTCCTCGAAATTTAAAGACATACCTCAAGGGAATAACTCTGGATATTTTTGCCTCATTTCATCCTCCAATTCCCAGGTTGCTTCCTCAGATGTCAGACCTCTCCATATCACTTTCACCAGAGGAATGTTCTTGCTTCTCAGCTATTTCAGTTTAGCATCCACAATTCTCTCCGGTCTCACTACATAGGAAAGATCTTCTTGTAATTGCACATGCTTATATTCTATGACATGTGAGGGGTCTGGTAAATACTTTTTTAACTGGGAGACATGAAAAACACCGTGGATTTTGGCTAGGTTAGGAGGTAAGGCTATTCGGTAAGCCACAGGTCCAATTTTCTCAAGGATATCAAATGGACCAATATACCTAGGATTGAGCTTCCTTACCCTTATTGACCGACCTACTCCCATCACTGGAGATACTCAAATGAACATATGGTCTCCAATCTCAAACTCTAACGGCCTCCTTCGCTTATTGGCATAGCTTTTCTGCCTATTCTGGGCCGTGAGGAGTCTCTTTCTAATTATTTCTATCTGTCAGGTGGTCTGGTTCACAATCTCAGGTCCTATCATACTCCTCTCACCTAGCTCAACCCAACACAGAGGGGATCTGCACTTTCTCCCATACAAAGCCTCATAAGGGGCCATCTAAATACTGGAATGGTAACTATTATTATACGCAAACTCTGCTAGCAGTAAATATGCATCCCAGTTACCCCTCATTTCTAACACACATGCCCTCAACATGTCTTCCAATGTTTGGATGGTCCTTTCAGTCTGACCATCTGTCTGGGGGTGATATGCAATGCTAAACCGCAACCTGGTCCCTAAGGCATGCTGCAATAACCTCCAAAATTTTCGATGTGAATTGAGGGTCTCTATCCGAAACTATGTGACGGGCTTGTCGTGCAACCCTCAAAATAAAACTAGGTTGACTAAATATATAGCAAGTGGCACAACCTAGGTCATCTCCCTTGGAATTGGAATTCAATGTTCAATTAGGTTCTCTAAGTGTTCTAAGATCCTAGAATTATCTAATTTGGGGGTTTGTAATTGAATCAAACTAATCTAAAATGAAATTGAAACAAAATTCCTAAATACTACCTAATTGGATAAATTGTGATGAATGATGGGCTTGTGACTAGCTTAGGAATCGTCTCTTGGTATCCACTATCCTTATCCTATTCCAATTGTGATTAATTATGACCTAAGAATTCCTAATTATGTTCATTAGCAAATGATCTTGAATAACCATTCAAGATTCAAGAGATTAATAATCTAATGTTGAACTGAGACCTCAATTCCGCATTAAACCGTTAACTCTTGTCCTTAAGATCAATGAACATCCAATTTGATTGATTAACTAATTAATTATCTTCTGATTCATCATCCAAAAATGTTTAATTAACCAACTAAACATCAAGGAATTCTCAGATAGACATTTAAGCACATAACCTTACTCATGCAATTCATCGAACACCTTCGTGGCATACATGAGAGATTAGAGAGAATAATGAAAAATCAAATTCAAATTTAACCAATTAATCAACAAAAAAAGGTTTCCTAATCAGTGTCTAACCAGCCACTAATTAATTACACAAATTTCTAATCAAATATAACTCAACCGAGATTATACAGAATAAGAAAAAGTGTAGGAAAATTAAAGAAAATCTTAGCCAGAATTTTGCTTCTTCTCCAAGGATTCAAGCTTCTACTCAAGAGTTTCCTCCCTTGCTAGCCTCAAGATGAATTAAATCTTCATGTTGGCGTGGAATAGAGATGGAGAGAATGGAATGGACGAAGGCGTGGGTGAATGGCCGAATGAATGATGATCCCCCCTTATAGAGTGAAGGCGTGAATGGGCTGGACTCTGGATGGAGGCGTGTTTGAATGGGTTGCTGATGGCGTGATGAATCTGGACGCTGGATGTGCATGAATGGCGTGATTATGCGAATCCCTTCCTCATTAAAAGTCACGTGCTCAGCTCCTCTCGTGCTGCCCTTCTTATCTCAATTGCCTGAAGTTATTTTCCATCTTTGCTCATTGTGAATGTGGGCCCCATTGTGGATATAATAATCCATATGCATTCAGTTGTAACTCCTGCCACAGCACGTAACTCTGCATGTAATCTTCTTCTTCATGCGTTGCTGTTGCTTCTCCACCCGAAGCTCCACGTTCAGCTTCTGCATGTAAACTTATTCAAGTTCTGTAGCTACTGACCAGACGTGATTCTGCATGAGTTTCTTTCTTCTCCAACTCGTGGTTGTCTCTGTTTCACGTTGCTGTCCTTCTTCGAGCCAGAACCATGCCTTTCTTCCTTCTGTTTCTTGCTTTCTCGAGTTCCAACCAGTTTTTTTCCACGAGTTTCCTCGTTGCTTCACTTGGTTCTGCCCATGCGTGGTTCATGCTTCATGCGTTTATCCCTGGACTCGAGCATTCTGCTGTTCTGGAGCTCCAATACATGAGAGCACGTTCTGCTGGCTCGAAGCTTCTTCAACACATTCTGTAATCACGTTGCTGTCCAGCCTTTCCATGCAAGCTTTCTTCCTTCTTTCATCTCTGTTCAACCACTGCACTTCTCCAATCTCCAGCTCATTCTCTTTGTGCAGTTCCACGTTGCTTTCTTCCTCGTTCTGCAGCTGCTCGAGTTTGTTTAGCTCGTGCTCTTCTTTTTCTTCTCGTCTCAGAAGCAACTCGTGCCTCCCCTTTCCCACGTTGCTGCTCCTCATCATTTTCTCCTTGCAAGCTTCTTCTTTTACGTCGAAACCAAGTTCCAGCTCTAGCGTCTTTCACTAGCAACTCAACCTGCTTGCTTCTTGTATTTCTATTCCAGTAGCTCGAGTTCTCACGCTGGTTTCACACTCTACCTCAGATCCAACGTATTCTGCCCCATGCTTCTCTTCGTTTTCTCTACGTTGTAGCTGGTTCTTTGGTCATTCGGTTGCTGGAGTTTCTCGGTTCTTCATGCTTTTTATTTCTTCTCCTTGCCCGTAGCTTTGCATGTGAAATAAGGTGTGGGTCCCATTTATTTTATTTTATTATTTCACTTCATATGCATGATGTAGCTCCTAACTGTAACTTCTTCGTGCAGCTTCCTCGAGTTTTCTCTTCTTCTGAAGTTCAACGTCCAGCTCCTTAATGCTCCAGGCGTTGTTCTGTTGTTCTGCACAGCTTCTTCTCTTCGTTTGCAATGCTCATTCCTTCGTGATTGCTACTTACAGGCTTCCCATTTCAGCTGCCAGCCATGCAACTTCTGCATGTAGCTTCAGCTCATGCATCATTCAGCTCCATCGTCTTTCTTAGCTACAGGTGTGGTTCTCCAGCGTTTTCATTCAAACCAGTAGCTCGAGTGGACTTCTCCTTCAATTAGCTCATGCTTTCCACGTTCTGCATGTGTATGTTGCTGCCCTTGTGTTTAATCTGAACCCATGGCTTCTTCTTTTTCCTTTAATCAAATGCTCATTCAAGCTAATTGCACATCAGAAATTCTGCACAAAAGAATGAAGAATATTCAGTAGAATTATCCGTAAAATTCATTTAAAATGATTTATGCATTTAAAATCAATTATTTTGCCAATTAATTCATAAAGTACAGAGAATGGCTACTAAAAACGAAATTCTATCTAATTAAACCCCTAAAGCCATATTTGATTATTAAAATGACTAAGTTAGGAGGAATAAAATGTATAAAAATCATGCTTATCACTATGCTACTGGGTACTCCATGAAGTCGCACTATCTCTTTGATGTACAACTGGGCTAATCTATCCAGTGTATGAGTAGCCCTGATAGCTAAAAAGTGTGCAGACTTCGTCAGTCTATCTACAACTACCCAAATAGCATGTGTCTAAAGGGTGTCCTGGGTAACCCCATAACAAAGTCCATGGCTATACTATCCCACTTCCACTCAAGGATATCTAGAGGTTGCAACAACCCAGCTGGCTTTTGATGTTCTATTTTTACCCTCTGACACACTAGGCATCTAGCCACATAATTCGTCACATCGTTCTTCATCCCTGGCCACCAGAAAATTCTTTTCAAATCCTGATACATTTTGGTGGCACCTGGGTGGATAGTATACTTACTCTTATGTGCCTCTTCTAAAATGCTTTCTTTCCACTCAGTCTGACCAGGCACACAAATTCTATCTCGGTATACTATCATACCATCCTTAGACACCTTGAAACCTAAGGTCTTACCTTGGGAAATCTCATTTCTAATCCGTTTCAGGAACTTATCCTCCCTCTGGGCATCTAAGATCTGGGTTCTCAATATATTCTCAATTCGGGTTTCACTCAGATACAATGTACCCGATACCACCTGATAAGAGACGTTCAAGTTTCTAAACTTCTCTAGGAGCTCCTGCTCCCTAATCATCATATGGGCTACATGGATGGATTTTCTACTCAGGGCATCCGCCACCACATTGGCCTTGCCCGGATGATATTTCAACACATAATCATAGTCTTTCCGGAACTCCATCCATCTTCTCTGTCTCATATTGAGTTCTTTCTGGTCAAACAGGTATTTCAGACTCTTGTGATCACTATAAATCTCTATGGTAGCACCATACAGATAGTGTCTCCAAATTTTAAGAGCAAACACTACGGCGGCTAACTCCAAGTCATGCGTGGGATAATTCTCCTCATGAGGCCTCAACTGCCTAGAGGCATATGCCACTACTTGACCTTGCTGCATCAACACACATCTTAACCCTTTGCCCAAAGCATTACAATAAACCACAAATGGCTCACTAGGGTTAGGGATAATCAGTACAGGGGCAGTGGTCAGACGGAGTTTCAACTCTTAGAAACTCCTCTCACATCTATCATCCCACACAAAAGGTGTCTCTTTCCTAGTTAGCCTCGTCAGTAGTAAGGCCATCTGAGAAAAGCCCTGAATAAATCGTCTATAATACCCTGCCAAACCTAGGAAATTCCTAATCTCGGTGATCGTTCTAGGTCTATTGTAACACCATAATTTCTAGCTCATTTCATGCCATTTATAAGCTTTGTATTATTAATCCCACAAGAGCAAAGGAGAAAGGGGATGAAAATAATGGACTTTTTCTGCGTTGCGCTATATCAAAAAATTCAATTCAGTGTCACGAGGACCGTGTGAGCTCATACTATATTTTCTCATATTTAATTTCATTATTACAACTCATTTGCATCACAAAAACATGCCTACAACCCATGGAAACCGAAATGGAGCTCAAAATAAACAAGCATATTTTCGGCCAGGTTTGCTCCATTTTCTAACCTAACTTTGGAAAATCATAACTAAATCTAAAAACTTTGAAATCATGCAATCTTGGTCATTATGGAAAGCTTAGGATGTCTAATTCACACTAAAAATACTTCTAGGTCACAACATTCATCACACAGGACGTTTGACATCCAAAATGCTACAGAGGTCGCTGGCTGCCTGGGCTGTTGTTCAGTTTACTGATACCAATTTCTAAAATTCATAACTAATTCTATAAAAATCGAAATCACACCCATTCAGTCATTCTGGAAAGCTAAAAATGTTAACTTGATACTAAAAATAATTCCAGAATGAAATCAATACGTTTAGACATCTGAAACTGATGGAACAGTAACTGAGCTCCTGGGGTGCTACTAATACTAACAGTCAACTTCAAACATGTATAACTCTCTGGTCAGACCTCCAAATGAGGTGATCTCAGTGACCACAGAAAGCTTATGACCTCTAGTTTATGCATATAAACTTTCATAATCATTGGACACCATTTGGCCATCGGGTGATACAGAATTCAAAACTGCCAGTATGAACAGTAGCCATACCAGAATCCATGAAAAATCCCAACTTTGAAAATTCATCAAATATTCCCTAGATCTCCGAAAATTATAATCTTTAGCTTCACAGAAAGTTCTCAATGTGACCTAAGTGCATGCCAAATTTCAGGGCAAGACTAACTCATTTGGCCAAAAAGTGATATAAGGTTCCATTATGGTCAAATTTGGCTCCATATGAGGTACCAAATTTGCCAAATGGCCTTCCCTTGGTTGTGGCACCTTTTGGGCAAGTCTAAAAGCTTATTTAAGACTTGTGTGAGCTGCCCAAATGGTCCCAAACCTCATGCATCTCATTTTGGCCATTCAACCCACATTTATACACATATTCATCAAACTTTAAATTCTCTTACCATGGCATTACATACTCAAAATGTAACATCCGGCCTTTTCGTAAACGTGAGAAACGCAATGTTCAGTTTCTCCGTAAACGGCAAAAATGAGCCAGATACAAAAGAAAGTCCCTGAAATAGAAGGAATTGGGGTCAACTAAAATTATGATAAAATTTTAAATATTAGAAAATGAGGATTTGAGCCTTGAGTTGCCTAGAAATCAAGGCCAGAGTGATTCAAAAAATTTGTCAAAAGGCCAGTGGCATTTTCGTAAATATAGGTACTTTTTGAAAAACACACAGGAGGGCTTTTTAAATGAAAGTTTTGAGTTCTCCGGGGTTTTTAGAGGCCCTAAAAAACATGGAAAGCCCCGGGACAGTTAAAGCCCCTTCGGTGGACGTTTTCCCATGTCGGTGTCCCCGAACTTTGACGGATTCGTTCGGAAAGGTTTTAGCTTCGATTTGGGTGATTCCAAAGCTATTTTACTTGATTGGGAACCTAAATTGTATAATGGAAAAGACAGTTCTAAAAAAGGAGCTAAAATGAAGGAGAAACAAAAATACAAAGTATGAAGGGCAAAATGAGAATTTTTGAAAAGTGTAACTTATTCCCACCTATATATATGATGCACCCTTCTCCTCCCTTCATTATGCACTACCAAGTTATGCCTAAAACCAGAAGAAAACCCTAGGGGATGAGGCTCACAAGAAGGGGAAGAAAAGGAAGAGAAATCAAAGGCTTAAGGTATGGAAATTAGTAGTTTTTCATGCTCTTTCTCTTCCCAACCTCTTCTCCTCCATTCTCCTTTGTTTCCTATGATTAAAATGAAGTTTATACATCTGTTTTAAGAGAGAAATTGAGGGGAAAGTTCGGATTTGAAGAGAGGAGCTCAAAGAACACAAGATTCAAGTGAGAACAAGCAAGAAAACAAGGTAATTTCTCTTCCTATGGTTGTCATTTTTGGTCTCCTTCTCCACCATTTCGCCCCACTTGAGAAAACCCTAGGAGGAGATGATTTTTAGGCAGAACCAAGCATGAATCTAAGGAAAAAAGGTGTGGAGATTAAGAATATGCAAAGGGAATTATCAAAAAGCCATTAGATTTCAAGATGCAAATTCTAGGGTTTCAATTGCACCTTGTAAAATCTGACTTTGTATGATGATTCCTAGGCCTAAGTAAGAGTTTAAATGAGCTCCCAATATCCCTAAAAGGCTCCCCATATGCTTCTTCCCTTGAGAAAATAAAGAAAGCTCCATGGAACCCAATAGGCTTTATAGCCTCGGCCTAGATGGGTTTTCCTAGCTAGGGAGAGTTTTAAATTTTTCTAAGGCCATTCTTGAGTCATATTTGATGAATGAAAATGAGGGGAGGCCTTGAAAAAAATTTAGAATTCATGGAAAGTGATTTGGTGTCTTAGGTTTCCTAATATGACCTAAAGAAGCAACATGGTGCTAGGCCTTTTGTTTTGATGATGTGATGACTCCAAGAGGTTTAAAAGGAGTCAAGAATCATATTTGAAAAGAAAGAATGAGGCCTAGAAATCATTTGAGGGGTGTTGCTTCATTAGGTGCCAATATAGACCATAATGGAACCTATAGAGCAATCTAGTGTTTCATTAAGTTGTGTAGCCTTAGAGTGTGGTTCATGAACTTAATTGGCTCCCATAATTTGTGTCTAGGCCAAGAGAAACCATCTCCACCAATTTTTGGGTGTGTGGCCGAAAGAGGAGGCTTGAGTCCAAAGGAAAACGTGTGTGATTGTGTGCAAGGTAGCTCTCTCCACCTTTTCTCATGCATGGATGTGTGTTTAGCTTGTTTTAGAATGTGTGTATGTGTATTTTCAAGTTTTGAAAAGTATGCTAGCATGCCTTTATATGCCATGATGCTTGATGCCATGTTATGTTTTCAAATGATTACATGATGTTTGTATGAGTTTGCTTGAGTATGGAGAGGCCAAGAACTCTTCCCTTGGATGAGGATGAGCCAAGAACCCTTGAGCTTGGTTGAGACAAAGTAAATAGTCTCCCAAAAGCAAAGTGGGCTCCCAAGAGTATGGTTGAGTCCAAAGTACTCAAAGAATGGGTGAGGCAAGTCCAAAATCCATGAGGAGAAGTGTGAGGCCAATCCAAACACTTAGTGAGCTCTTGAATGTCTTGTATGATTGATTCACATGCCAAGGTTGCTTTTAAAATGTCTATGATTTCTATCTCCTCCATGCATGCATTTATGAAACTTGGCTTGCACATATTATGTATGATTGAATGGGAGATGAGCTATTGGGATTCTTTGAATCTCATCCCCTCCTCTCCAATGATCTAACATGCTAGGTGAACCAAGTGGATATGCTAATGGGAGCGAACAACCCTAGAGGAAGGAGATTGACAAACTTATGCCTTGGTTTTAGCCATTTTAGAACCATAATGATGGTTTATCATGTATATGATGTTGTATATGTACTATGAATGTTGAGACATATGTAAAGATACTATTATGTGATGTTTAGATGTATGGAAATGATATATGACCACTAGCACATGTTTTGAGTATGTAATGTCATAGTATGCAAGTTTAAAGTTTGATGAATATGTGTATAAATGTGGGTTGAATGGCCAAAATGAGATGCATGAGGTTTGGGACCATTTGGGCAACTCACACAAGTCTCAAATGTGCTTTTAGACTTGCCCAAAAGGTGCCACAACCAAGGGAAGGCCATTTGGCAAATTTGGTATCTCATATGGAGCCAAATTTGACCATAATGGAACCCCATGTCACTTTTTAGCCAAATGAGTTATTCTTGTCCTAAAATTTGGCATGCAATTAGGTCCCATTGAGAGCTTTATGTGAAGCTAAAGATCATAATTTTCAGAGTTCTACATAATATTTTATGAATTTTCAAAATTGGAATTTTTCATGGATTCTGGTATGGGTATTGTTCATACTGGCAGTTTGGAATTCTGTGTCACTCGATAGCCAAATTGTGTCCAATGCTTGTGAAATTTTATATGCATAAACTAGAGGTCACAAGCTTTCTGTGACCATAGAGATCACCTCATTTGGAAGTCTGAGCAGAGAGTTACGCATTTTTAAAGTTTGCTATCAGTAACAGTGGTGCCTCCAGAGTTCGGTTACTGTTCTATAAGTTTCTAATAGTTAAACGTACCTGTTTCATTCTAGAATTATTTTTACTATCAAGTTAACATATGTATATTTCCATAATGACCAAATATGTGTGATTTAGATTTTTATAGAATTAGTTATGGATTTTAGAAATTTATATTAGAAATCTGAACAGCAGCCCAGGCAACCAACGACCTCAGTAGGCTTTCGGATGTCAAATGTTCTCCATGATGAATGTTATGGTCTGGGCATATTTTTAGTGTGAAGTAGATATCTGAAGCTTCCTATAATGGCAAAGAACATTGATTTCTATTTTTTTAGAATTAGTTATGATTTTCCAAAGTTTGTGACAGAAAAGAGGACATTCTGGCCGAAATGCAAACATGAATGTTTCTTTGCTTTCCATGACTTGTAGACCAAATTTGATGATGGAAACGAGCTATATTCATGTGTTTAAGTATAAGAATGTGATAGATGCATTCATATGACCCACGGGACTCTGAAAGAAAAATTTTACTCGTAGAGAAATGCATTTTAATTCATAACTCCCTATGCTACTATATTGTTTCCATAGAACGAACATAAGATGAGGCATGTGAATTGCATGAATTGAGTCCTAGAATTATGCTGTTATACAAAACATGTGCTAATGGTCATATATCATTTCCATACATCTAAAAATCACATAATAATATGTTTACATATGTCTCAACGTTCATAGTACATACACAACCTCATATACATTATAAACCATCATTATGGTTCCAAAATAGACAAAACAAGACATAAGCTTATCAATTGTCCCTCTTCAAGGTTGTTGGCTCCCTTCACCATAATTGCTTGGTCCACCTAGCATGTTAGATCATTGGAGAGGAGGGAATGAGATTCAAAGAATCCCAATAGCTCATCTCTCATTCAATCATACATAATATGTGCAAGGCAAGTTTCATAAATGCATGCATGGAGGAGATAGAAATCATAGACATTTTAAAAGCAACCTTGGCATGTGAATCAATCATACAAGACATTCAAGAGCTCACTAGTGTTTGGATTGGCCTCACACTTCTCCTAATGGATTTTGGACTTGCCTCACCCATTCTTTGAGCACTTTGGACTCAACCATACTCTTGGGAGCCCACTTTACTTTTGGGAGACTCTTTACTTTGTCTTAACCAAACTCAAGGATTCTTGGCTCATCCTCACCCAAGGGAAGAGTTCTTATCCTTTCCACACTCAAGTAAACTCATACAAATATCATGGATTCATTTAAAAACATAACATGGCACCAAACATCATGGCATATAAAGGCATGCTAGCATACTTTCCATAGCTTGAAAATACACATACACACATTCTAAAACAAGCTAAACATACATCCATGCATGAGAGAAGGTGGAGAGAGCTACCTTGTATGCAAGTACACACTTTTTCCTTAGCTTTTAAACCTCCTCTTTTGGCCACACACCCACAATTTGGTGGAGATGGTTTCTCTTGGCCTAAATACAAATTATGGGAGCCAATTAAGTTCATGAAACAATTTCTAGGGCTATGCAACTTGCTTAAACCCTAGATTACTCTATAACCTCCATTATGGTCCATATTGGCACCTAATAAAGCAACACCCCTCAAATGATTTCTAGGCCTCATTCTTTACTCTCAAATATGATTCTTGACTCCTTTTAAGCCTCTTGGAGTCATCACATCCTTAAAACAAAGGGCCTAGCATCATGTTGCTTCTTTAGGCCAAAATATGGAACCTAAGGCACCAAATCAATTTCTAGGAGTTCTAAATTTTTTCCAAGGGTTCCTCCCACCTTCTACCATCATAAGAAGTCCCAAACCAAGGCTAAAACAAGTTAAAACAGCCCCTAGCCTAATGGTTCTGTCTTGGCCGAATTGATGGAGGGAGGAGGAGTCCATGGGCTTTTTGATTTTTCCTTGATGGGAGAGACACTTGGGAGGCTTCCTAGGGGTCTTAGAGACTCAAATAAACATTTACACATGCAAGAAAATTCATGGATTAAATCAATTTTTATAAAGTGTCTAAGAGCTCTACACTTTTCTAACTTGATTTTCATTAGCCTTTCTTCCAATTTCTTTGCATCTACTAACTCCTCATGGTCTAAAACCCACAATTCCTTCTTATTTCTAGACAAAAAGCCTCCCCCCAAGATGGTTCTGTTCTGGCAGAACTCCACACACAAAGGGCAAGAAAAAAGAAGCAACCAAGGTAGAAAAATCACCTTGATTCCAAGCTTTTCTCAAGAGCTCTCTTCCTTGCTTCAACCCTCTCCTTGAATTTCGAAATTCCCCCTCAGTTCTGGGCTCAAAACAAAACCAAACATCTCATTAAATCCATAGGAAGAGAGAAGGAAAGGAGGGGAAGAAGTTTAACAAGACAAGGAGTAGGAAAAAGTGGCTAAAACTTACACTTTTCAAAGCTTCCTCTTCCTTCCTTGGCCTCCCCTCTTGTGCGCCACTCTCAGCCCTTCTTACTTCTATTTTAACGTGTGAGAGAGTGGGTGAGAAGATCTGAGCAAAGGAGGGGCGTTTTTATAAGCTAGGGATTCATTTAAGCAACTTTTAAAATTTATAATTTAGTCCCTCTTCATAGTTTTATTTGTTTGGGCTTGTTTCAACTCCTTTTTGAAATCCATCCTTTCCATCATATTCCTTAGGCTCTTAATCATAATAATTGTCTTTGAAATCACTCAAAAAGGATCTAAAACCATTTCAAACCGTTCGGTCAAATTTTTGGTCAACCGACAGCCGAAATCACTCACCGGAGGGGTTTCAACTGTTCTAGGGGTTCCCATAGTATTCAGGGCCTCTGAGAACCCTAGAAAGCTTAAATTTTTTGTTTAAAAAGCCCTCCTATGAGTTTTCCAAATTTTTCAAAAATTACAAAAATGCCCCTACTTCCCTCGGTAAATTTTCTGATCTCTTTTGGCTCTAGTTTTTGGGCATTTTAAATCTCAAATCCTCATTTTCTAATATTTAAAATTTTATTATAATTTTAGTTGGCCCCAATTCCTTCTATTTCGAGGACTTCCTTTTATATTTGGCCCATTTCTGACGTTTACGGACATTGTGTTTCTCACGTTTACGAAGGAACAGGATGTTACATCTATCCCACTGTAACACAGCCTTAACTTTATAGGGATCAACCGCGACCCCATCTCGTGAGATCACATGACCTAAGAATCTCACCTCGGTCAGCTAAAACTCACATTTACTAAGTTTGGCATACAACCTTTTTTCTCTCAAGGTGTCTAGGACTAATCTCAAATGCCTCTCGTACTCCTCAAAGGATCTGGAGTATACTAAAATATCATCAATGAAGACCACCACAAACTGATTTAGATACTATCTGAATACCCTGTTTATGTAATCCATGAACACAGTGGGCGCATTCATCAGCCCGAATGGCATCACAAGGAACTCATAGTGCCCATATCTCGTTCTGAAGGCCGTTTTGGAGACGTCTTCAGTTTTCACTCTCAACTGGTGGTACCCACATCTAAGATCTATCTTGGAAAACACAGATGCCCCAGCCAACTGATCTAACAAATCATCGATTCTAGGGAGAGGATATTTATTCTTGATGGTAACTTTATTCAACTCTCTGTAATCAATACACAAACGCAAGCTACCATCCTTCTTTTTCACAAATAACACCGGAGCTCCCCAAGGTGAAACACTAGGGTGGATAAATCCTTTCTCTAACAATTCCTCTATCTACTCTTTCAACTCAGCAAGCTCGGCAGGAGCCATCCTATAAGGAGCCTTGGACACCGATCCAGCCCCAGGCACTATGTCTATAAGGAACTCTAGTTCTCTCTCAGGGGGTAGGCCACTAAAGTCAAACTCTTTAGGGAAAACCTCCAAGAATTCCCTGACAACTGGGATCTCCTCTATCCCTTTCTTTACCTCAGCCTGAATAGAGAAAAAGACTAGAAATCCTTAACATCTACACTCTAAATATCTCTCAGCCTAGGCAGTAGTCATAAAGGATAACTCAGCTCCTACCCTAGGTATAGTCCCACAAGCAGGTAGGGAAATGGTTCGGTGTTCACAATCAAGTATTACATTATTTGCGGCCAACCAGTTCATACCAATAATCAAATCAATATCATGGAGGGCATACAGATCAAATCAATAGTGGTATGACAATGGTTAAATTGAACAGCGACTTTTAAGCAGGTATGAGAAGTAACCACGTGGCCTCCAGTGGGTGTAGTGACAGACAAGTCAAATGGCAAGACACTAATAGCCAAACCCAATTGCCTCACACAATCATAGGATATAAATAAGTGACTAGCACCCGAATCAAACATAGCAACTACAGGAAAGTCATTCACTATCAGCGTACCTCTGATCAAACTGGGGGACGCACTGGCTTCCTGCTAAGTGAGGGCGAACACTCGACCTTGGGTCTGTGGCCTAGGAGGAGGCACTGTATCCATCTGAGGATAGTGTCTAGCAATAGTCCCTGGCTTCCCACACTTGAAACATGTCACTGAAGACTGCTAAAAGGATGACTGGCTCCAAAGAGGTGGCATACCCCACTGTGGCCTTCTATTCCATGGCCCCTTGCCTCTCCTCTTAGCATTAGGTGTCAAACTAGAACCCTCTTCTGGTTTCGGCCTTTTCAAATCTGGAACCCTCTTCTGACTAGCTGTAGTCACAGCAGGCATGATAGCTTGCAAGTTAGTCTCAATCACCCTGCTGACCTCTATAAGGATATTGAACTTCCTGATCCACTGTGGAGTAACTCTATCGCTAATCAGGGGCTTCAACCCAGTCTCAAACTGCTCACATCTCCAGGGTTCATCATCATACCTCTGGAGGTAAGAGGAATACTGAGACAACTCAATGAACTTGGCCATATATTGATCCACAGTCATCTTATCCGTCTGTCTCAAGCCCATAAATTCCATCTCTTTCTTCTTCCTCACCGAACTAGGGAAATATTTCTCATAAAAATCGACCAAGAAACTTTCCCAAGTTATTTATATGTTCTTGGTCTCCATCAGGGGTTTCGTGCTATGCCACCATCTATCAGCTTCCTTTTGTAACATGAAAGTGGCTAGCTGAGCTTTCTACTCGGTGGTACAATCCATCACCGAGAATATTTTCTCCAACTCCATAACCCAACCTTCTGCCTTATCCGCATCCAACTCCCCATCAAACGAGGGTGGACTATTCTGCCTAAACTGCTTTAACAATTTTTGGATAGGCATCTAGGTCTGAGGAGCAACAGACCCCTGGGGAGGTGCAGGTGGAATGCTAGATGTGGATAGCTGAGGTACAAGGGCATCTCTCCTGGCTTCTTCTTGCCTGGCCAGAGTGTCTTGTAAATGCATGATCATATCATGCTATTGCTGGGCAATGTACCTCTCTTGTTTCAGTATCTCCTGGTGCTGGCCCATCATGGCCTTATACCGGTCAAGCCTCTCCATGATGGTTCGCAGAGGATCCTCAGGCCCAACAGGAACCTCTGGCTTAACTCTCTGAGCCCTGGGCAGTCTGCCTCTACCCCTACCCCGTCTAGTCTCAACCATGTCTAAAAAGAAGTAGCAACCCTCAGTTTACAATGATATCACAAGCACATATGCATATAGATGCTACCACTTCCATGGCCATTCACACCAAATATAAGTAAATCACATCATTCAAGAGCCTAACATCGAGTAAAAGTGCCTGAACCTTTGCTCTGATACCAAAAATGTAACACCATAATGTCTTGACCTTAATTAATCTCCCTCTTGGCTCAATTCCATATGATTTCCAAAGAACAAGTATAAACCGTGGTATTTTCATGCTATAAAACGGGGTTCAAACTCTCATATTTTGCCCCGTGGGTCCCGTGAATCCATCATTCACATTCTCTACTCAAACTCCATTTATACGACTCATACATATCATAAAACAAGCCATAAACTACGGATATGAAGCCAACAACCAAGAAAGTGCAATTTCTCAAATGGGCCCAAAATTCATGGAATCTCAATAGCTCATGCACTCATTCAAGGAAGCAATCAAGGCATATAAACAAGTCAAAGCATGCAAATAGGCATCTAACCATTCACAATCATACAATCCATGATTTACATGCCATGAAAATCACATCAATGCCACGAGTAAACTTTAGGGACTTTTGGTCCAGCCTCACCCGATTTTAGGGACTTTTGGATGGCCTCACCCTTGGTTTAGGGACTTTTGACTTGGCCTCACTTAGTTATGAGACTTTTGGCCTTGTCTCACCCATCCTCAAGGACTTTTGGCTCTACTTCACCTATCTCAAGGGACTTTTAGTACTACCTCACCCGAGCAATTTTCACAATCCAATACATAAATATATTGGTACCAATGTATCAAGACAATAACATATGGCATGTCTCACACAACAAGCATATACACAAGCATACAATGACTATTACATCCAAGAATGCAACAAGAAAGAATGGAGAGCTACCTTATGAGCCAACACAAGCCTTTCCTTTCAATTCCTCTTCTCCCTTCTTGGTTTCACAATCATAACTAGATGGAGGTGCTTCTCTTGAGCCTAGACACAATAAAGAGTATGGGATTATTCATAAAACTAGGGGGTTCTTTAGCAAACCTTTCCAACATATAAGAACCTAGGGGTTCTCTCTCTCTCTAGAATTTCACTAACTCTTCTTCTCTCTCAAGCTCTCAAGTTAGTAGAACCAATATACTCAAGGAAAGCAAAGAAGTTCAAGAGTGGTTTTCCACTTTCCCTCTTCTGATCCATGCCTAAAACCCAACTAATTTAATAACCAAAACCATAGAAAGAGAGGGCAAAGAGAGAAGAACAAGATTCTAAGAAAAAAAGAGAGGGAAATCTCAAGCTTGCTTACCTTTTCTTTGTTCTTCCTTCCTTCTCTTGGTCTCTCTCCCTCTCTATGCCCCTTTTCTCTCCTTTGGTAGAAGCTTAGGTCAGTTAAAAGAGAAAGAATGAATTGGGATGTTTTAAGAAGTCAAATTCTCCATTTTTACACTTTTCCAGACTAACCCTCGCTATAGCGAAAATTAACTTTCGCTACGGTGAGCACGTATCAGTCCCAGACCCCTGTTTTCGCTATGGCCCTCGCTACGGCGAGCAACTCCCTAGTTTTTGTATGGGATGCCCGCACTCGCTATAACTAGAAGCATTCTCGCTATAGCGAACAGGTACATTCGCTATAGCTAGACCATTTCTCGCTATAGCTAGCAGACTTAGAAAATTTCAGGACTTCGAAAATTTTCAGCTTTCTTCTTTCTTTTTCTTTTCTTTTCTGGTTGTTACAGAAACAAGTCATGGAAATGATGAGGAGAAGAAACATGAAACTTGAAGAGGGTTCAAGAAACTTTCACTTTCTAAAAATTTTAATTTTGCCCTTTCATCTTATCATTTTTGTTTTAGCTTCATTTTTGCTCATTTTTTAGAACCATATTTTCCATCATAAAATTTAGGTTCTTAATCTTATAAAATGTCTTTGGAATCACTCAATTTGGAGCTAAAACCTTCCTGAATAAAAGGGTCAAAGTTTAGGTCAACTGACATTAGAAAACATACACCTGAGGGGTTTTAACTGTCCAAGGCTTCCTATGATTTTTAGGGCCTCTGAGAACCCTAAAGAACACAAATTTTTCATTTAAAAAGCCCTCCTATGAGTATTCTTAAAATTTTTCAAAATTACAAAAATGCCATTACATTTCATAGCTATTTCGTTACATTCTGTCTAGCTATTTTAGCCTCTGTTTCAGGGCATCTTTGGCTTCCTAAATTCATTATTTGAGGTTTAGAATATTGTTTTAATTTTTTTGGACCTCAAATCACTCTATTTGGGGGACTTTTCTTTGTATCCGGTGAATTTTGTACATTAATGGAGGAGCTGTACGTTACATTTATCATGTTTTCTCATACTTTCAAATAACCATATATTACATTGGAGCTAATTTCTCACCTTGCACCATGACTCAAATCACCTTGGCCATGGCACACCTAGCCTCTGTTACCCCGAACTTCAAATTTTAGCTGCCACTCAAGTCCTTTAAGCCATGACTTCATCCTTTTTTATGCTATTTTCTCATTTTTCATACTTTATAACCCCTTACCACTCATTCTAGATGAATTCTAAGGCTTCCATGACCAACTTGCTTGGTTTTCTAGACCTCTTAACTCATAAATATCATGATTCACTAATCCTCATTGTTTAGAGGTCTTGGATTGAATTAGAACAATCAAACTTAATTTCATATTAATCAATTCCCATTCCCTGGTAGCAAAGTAGTTCAACCACAAATGTTTATAGGGCTAATGCTTAATGGTCATAAAAGATCAAATCATTCATTAATTATTAGTCAATTACCATCACAATGTTCAATCCCATGATAAATGTATTACATAGACAATCTCTACACTTAACAACTCATGATGCAATGTGGCAAATACACAAAACTAGTATTCTCATTACACAAACCCAACCTTATAAGGTCTCCAAACCTATGGCTACCAAACTATATAATAGGCTTCCATTAATTTCTCCTTGCCACTAAGAGGTCCAATCCTTAAAAATGTTAGCTCATAACTGGGGTGAGATATATAATCTTAGTAACAAAAGGTAAATTTCATATATATATACAGATTAATCAATACAATGCATTTTCATATCATTAAATACCATAATCATCAATTCAATTAGCAAATGAACTAGTTGAGCTACAAGTGACTACTATCCTATATCAGCAATCACATGCAACATGTTAATGGCCTATAATATCGGGAAAGGCCCGTCTACGGCATCAACTCCCCAATGAGCACAACCTAGGTTTAGTGTATACAAGGGTCTAATCACAACCCAATGCCCGATTAAAGCACGATACGTGGGTGGTAGCCGTACCACAACTCCACCATGGACTCACAAGATCCAATCACAACAATAATTAAGTAGCCAACTAATCATTTAGCATTTCAAAATCATACATGTACAGCAAAATATCGTATTAAAATGAGCATATATATGAAATTAACCCCGGTTACCTTAATGAAATCCAACTACTCTTCCTCTAACTACCATTATAATTCAAATGCATATCAAGCCTAAAACAAGCATAGTCATTATCATTTAACTATCATTAGCAAAGAATTTAATATCCACTGATTACTTTTAACAAGAATTTATTGAGAATTACTTACCCAAGCTTCCTAAGGGTCTATGGCACTAATTCAAGGTCAAGATATACAAGCTATGCACTAAAAGTTAATCCAAAAGATAAAAATTCAACACATACACCTCACAAGAGAAGGGAAACACTTACCAATACACCTAAGATATCAAATGGACTAAGTTAAGGCTTAAATACCAAGAACAGTTCATGGGACAATCCAAAATTTGGATTTAAGTCATCAAGCCCAGAACTTCAATATTTCACATTCATCTCCTTGTAATTTCGCACAATAATAGAACCTATTATGAAAATCAATCATTGGGGACATTTTCCAACAAAATAATACACAAAACAGAAGGGAAAGACTTACCAATTGTCCTTCTAATTCCAAGCTCCAAAAATCTTATAAGAAATCACCCAAATGCCAAATTTCATATTTAAGAAGGAGATGAAAATCTACTAAACCAGAAACTAATTGGACTAAAATGAAGAAGAGAATGAGAGGGACATGTTTGATATGGATTACCTTAGCCAAATCTTCTGTTAGAAGTGAGAAATGATGGGAAAATGCAGAAAACCCTAACTTCTTCTCTTCCTATGTGAAAATGGAGCTCTCCCTCATCTAAGATTGAGTTGGTCTATAGCATAGAGGATGAAGGACTAAGTAAGTTAGGTTTATATATGGGTTTAAGCTAACCCTAAAGCCCAAAGTCCACTTGGGTTTAGATATGTGTTTATTGGGTCATAAGTTGAAGGCTTTAGTTGATGAAATGAGAGTTGGGCTCTTAAGAAATGAGATTAGACCTTCTTACAAACTAGGAATGGGCTTTCTTATTTGGCTTATGGCGTAAATAAATTGATCATAAGGCCTAAAATTAAATATCCATCTCCCCTTAGTTAATTCCCTAATTAAACCTATAACTATAATTAATATATCTTCACCTAACAATAACTAAATATGATTATTAGCTCGAAATATCTAAAATAAACTCATTTCTTTAAAAACTTTATCTTCCTTATTTTTCCCAAATCCCTATATTAATTTCTTAATTCACCACAGTTATTATTAATAAATTTCATGGTGTTGCATATTGTGTTGATGTTTATCTATGGCAAAATGGCTACAACTATAGGATGGCTATCATACCATCTTAAGATGTACATATATTTAATTTCATCTTCCATTAACAACAGCAATTCTCTTATATCAATACTTTCGGTAGCGGAATTTGCATAAATAATTATCCTTATCATGGAAATTCCTAAATTTTGCCACACAAGTTTACTAAGCTTAGAACATCTAAAAAATGATAACAAATTTCATAGGTTATGACATATGCTACAAATAGCACATTTGTACATACCTAATACTAATTTTAAAAACGCATATCTTGAGTTAAAAATATCTATTTCACACAAATTAGGTATCTTTGGAAAGATTAGGATGTAAACTATGTGTTGTAAAAATTTCAAGTGAAATTGAGTTCATTTGCTGCATAAAATTTAATGAAATAGTACCAGCTATCAAAATAGAATTCATATAACATACTCTAAATTTAAAAAATGCATATCTTCAGCCACGAAACTCTGATTTATGTAAAATTAGTGGCCACAAAAAGCTTATAATGCCAACTATATGCTTGTAAAATTTTATGAGCATTAGAATCCATTTGACTCCTTAAAGTCACAAAAAACCCGATCTGAACCATATGAATAGTGCCTAGATTTTTCTACAATTTTTAGCCAATTTTGAAAATTCATAATAAATTTTAAAAAATTCCAAAAATTGTGTTCTTTGCTCCTTAAAATGCTCTAAATGAGCTCTAAATTCTTGCCAAAGATCATCCTAAAATTCATTCATTTGTCCTACTTTTGGTTCAGGTGCAAAAGATGGCTCAATATGGTGCAAGTTTGAGTCCAAATGGTTCAACATGAATCACTTTAGTTCATCTAACCACTTGGGCATGTTTCAAATGTAAAACATAGCATATATGATTGGTTTTTCATGTCCCAAACATCATGCAACTCAAATCCACTCTTCCACTTGCTATTACATCCATGCATCTTGTGGCTCATACATGGTCAAAGTGCATAAACTTGCACATTTACATTCAAAAATAACATTTACATCATAATCTCATACTTTTACATTTGTGGGAATGGATACATCACAAAATAATCTCCTTTTATGTGTAACAAAATACACAAAAACCTAAACTATTATCAAGGTATAGCATTTCATGGCCTTTGGTCTACCTTTTTGCTTCCTTAAGGATTTCCTAGTATAGTTAGAAATAATAGAAAGAAGAATGAGATTCTATGAATCCCAATAGCTCATCCACCCTTCAAGCATACTTATATGGCATAGTTTCATGTCAAAGGACAGCAAGTATGCATAATAGACATCTAAATATCAAGCATTATCATATATATATATATATAATTATATGGATCTATCAAGGTAAAATCAAGCTCTAAGAACTTTTGATTTAGCCTCACCCACTCACTTGAGACTTTTAGTCTGGCCTCACCCACTTTAGAGACTTTTGACTTAGTCTTACTCAAAATTGAGACTTTCAGCCTTGTCTCACCCATATTTAGGAACTTTTGTCTTCGCATCACCCATTAAGAGCCATTTCAATTTCAAATGCATTTTGTAATACCCGGTAATCCATAACTGAACTAAATCTGATAAATTGAAATGAGAACACCCTAAAGCAAGGCAAATTAAAGCTAAGTGAGATTAGGATATAAATTAGAACATCTTAAAATGTGGATTAGAATCTAAGGTTAGCCTAGAACTAAAGCCAAAATGGCCAAACAAGAAGCTACAAAGGCCAGTGGTATTTTTGTAATTTTGGGTAACTTTTAGAAAACTTAAAGAAGGGATATTTAAATGAGAAAATTAAATTTTTTGGGATTCTTAGAGGCTTTAAAAACTATAGAAATCCCTGGAATAATCAAAACCCTCCTAGTTTGTATGTTAAAGTATCGGTTGACCAAAACTTTGATCGAATCATTTAGTAAGATTTTTAATCTAATTTGAGTGAAACCGAAGGTATTTTATGAATTAGAGGACCTAAATTTTATAATGGAAAATATAGTTCTCAAAAAGGAATTGAAATGAGTCCAAATGGAAAGAACCAAGATAAGAGACTAAATTAGAATTTTGAAAAAGTGCATGAATGAACCCCTAACCCCCTTAAATCATGAGCCACTTCTGCCTAGCCTTTTAATCAACATTTCTTTGGTCCAAAAAAGATTTAAGGGCAATTTAAGGTGGTGCACCAAGGGAGGGAGTAAGGAGAAAGAAATCCAAGCAAAAAAGTGTAAGAATTCCTTACTTTTTCATGCTTTCTTCTTCACCAAACTTCTTCTCCTCTTCCTCCTCTCTCTTCTCATGGTTTTGATGATTTATTTGGACATACTTTGTGATTGGTTCAGTAGAGGAAAGGGAGAGTTTTAAGGAAGCTTTGAAACACTAAAAAATGCTCTTGAAAAGCTTATAAATAAGGTAAGAAAGCATGGTTTAAAGTGCTTCTTCTTGGCTCCTTCTTATCTTCTTCATTTTAGCTAGATTAAGGATGATATATTAGGGACTTTATTTTGATCCAGACTTGATAAGAGATGGGGTTTCGAAGCATGAGGAATAATATAAAGCAATTAGGATTCAAAAAGAACCTATAGATAACAAGTTATGATATTTAGGGTTTTGGTTACACCTAGGGATTTATAGAGCTTTCTAGTGATGATTTAGATTGTGTAAGATCATGTTTGAGTTCTCAAGACATCTAGGAAGCTTCACAAGTGGCAAATTCCCTAGGAAATGGAAAGAAACCTCATGGGCTCTCAATATGCCCCATATCTCGGCCTAAGAAGGGATTATGTACCTAGGGAGAGTTTTTCTTAATTTCAAGGATACAAATGGCCTAGAAATGAATAATAGACACCAAAGGAATCATTGGTTTTAATTTAGAAATTATATTTTGGAAAGTTAGAAGTTCAAGTTCCTTTTAGGTATAAAGAGGAAATTTGATGTTTGGCTCCTTAGATTGAGTTTGTGATGGCTCTAATGACTTTAAGTGGAGTCATGTGACTTAAATTGAGTAAGAAATTGGAGCCAAGATCTTGAATTATATGAGTTGCTTTATTATACTGATGAAGGAGATTTTTATACATTTTAATTCTCTTAACTTAAGTATTTTGATAATTAAATAAGGTTTAATGAGCTTTGTTAGGTGGATAATTGAGTTTCTTGGCCATTACTTGCACTTTAGAAATTTATTTCCAAACTTTTGAATTTTAATGCACAAATTTTATTGAAATATTTCCTTTGTGAATTCTTCTTTCTTAATATTTTGTTTTGTTTTATTTTACTTCATTTTATTTTATTTTTTGTTGTGCAGATTTTAATGGAAAAAGATTTAAAATGAAGATGAATTAACGTGGGAATGAATAGGAAAGAAGAGAAGAAGCTTGAGAGGAGAAATATGAGCTAGATAGAATGTGGGAAAAGCTAGAACGTTAGCAACAAGAGATGAAAAGAAGCTTGAAAGGAGACCTGAGCAAAAAACCACATGAAGTATGAAGTAGAGAAAAAGATGAAGAAGCTCATAAGGGAATGAACGAAGGTGCAGAGCATGTGGTGAGCTTCGATGATTCGAGAAGAAGTGTGTGAGCTGAGGTAGAAGATGTGTAAGTGCCACGGGCTGGGGAATGATTAAAGAGGCTTGGGTTCTAGGTGGAAAGGAGAAGCAGCTACGGGTTGGGCCTTGCATGAAGAGAACACATCACACATGAGGCTTAGGTTTTACATTGTAATAAAAGAAGACTGTAGCTGTACGTGGAAGACACACTCGAATGTAGAACTACACGTGGAATGAGAAGAGCTGAAAGTAAAACCATGAGTTAGAGAATGGGAAGAAACATGCGAAGAAGAAGGCTTGGGTTGTCTCATGAAGCAGCAGCACACTCTTTTCGGGTTTTGAAGGAATAAAAAGGCATGGAGATTAACACATAAAAGACATTGGAGCTGAAAATGTAAAAGGGGAGCTGGGAGACAAAAATGCAAGGATTAAGATGGAAAATAATGCTAGGTTGAAGGAAGCTATGGGATCACATGGAGAAGCATGGGTTCACTATAAACATATCGGCCACAATCATATGGAAGAGATGAAGCAGCTTTTACTTCTCTGCACACATTTAGCTCTCCCTCCACATAAACACAAGAAACCAAACCATGCAAAGTTTAAGTGAGAAATTACATGGAGCAGCAGCAGAATTAAGAAGCACAGGAAATATGTCAATTTTGCGACGGGTTTGGAGGGAGGAGAAAGAACAAGAAGCCACATCCAGCTCCTTCATTCATATCCATGCACACATGGGCTGCACGAGACTAATAGCTGAAGGAGCTTTTGAGCTGAAACAGAGGAGAAAAATAGCACGAAGAAGCCAGGGTTTTGTGCAGAAGAGAAAAGGAAGGAAGCACCAGCTACAACATATGGTGAAGGAGAAAAAGACACCAAATAGCGAAGAGAAAAGCTGCTGAAGTCAATGCGAAGAAAAGAAGAGAAAGGGTGTTTTGAGAAAACACAAAATAGAGGAGGAAGCAGGAGTTGTTGTGGAGTGAAAAAGCTTGGGTTTAACGTGGAAGAGCTGAGAAGAAGAGGAGAGAAAGGTTTCCAAACACACACATACAGAAACAAAGGAAGCAACACAAGCGTTGGGTTCATAAGAAGCTACGGGCTGGATAAAAGACTGAGTGAAGGAAGAGTTAAATGAGCTGAGCAAGGGCTGAACATGTGATAAAAAAATAAATAAATAAAAATAAAAAGAAAGGAGGAAACATGTGGAAGAACCACACATGGGTAGGACCAAAGGAAGCACGAGTACACTATAACTTCATCACAATTAGCACTCACTCGTCCATCCATGAAGATAACACACACATTCCTACGGGATCAGAAAAGGTAAGTAGAGAAATAAGAAGCCACATGAGAGGAAAATTGACGTGGAACCAAAGGGTTGAGAATAAAAGTATAAGAAGCATATGATGAAGGAGCCAACGTGGAAAAGAAAAAAAATGTGAAAAAAAAAAGACATCAAAACAAAGGCACAAGGGGGCACGCGAATTACTAATAAAATCATTCGGACGCATTCAGCCACATTCGATGCCATCGTCATTCATTCACTCCATCCAGAGCCCACTCCACACCACGTCGTAGCCTCTCACACTCCATTCTCCACCATTTCCATTCCATTCCACCTCCAATGAATCTCTAATCTCCATCTTGTGATTAGCTTGGACAAGGATTATTAGTTAAAGCTTGAGTCCATAGAATAGAAAGCGAGTTTGGCTAAGCTTCCTATTTTCGTTTCTCTCTTTCTACATTGATTTTTGTTATTTTATTTGCTTGATTAAGCTTGTAATTGACTGGATTAATGTAGTTTATGATTAGTAGCTGGTTAGACACTAATTAGGAGAGCAATTGATGTTTTAATTGATTAATTTTAGTACTGGATTTTCATTTTCCTACTATTTTCCATATGTGCAATCAAGGTGTTTGATGAAATGCTTGTGAAAATTGGTGTGCTTAATTGTCTAATTTGAGGATCCATGGGGGTTTAATTGATTAATTGAATCTCCTAGAGTATTAATTCAGAGGCTAATTAATCAATTAATTATTCAATTCAAGTGTTTATTAATCCTAATGGAGTTAGCGATTTGATGCGGGATTGAGGTTTCAATTCAACATTAAATTGTTAATCCCTTGATTCTTACGTGGTAACTCAAGATAATTTGTATTAGACACAAATAAAGACTCTTAGACCAGAGTTAATCACAAACGAATTAGGATAAGGATAGTGGATATCAAGGGATGAATCCAAAGCTAGTCACAAGTCTATCATTCACCTCATAGCTCATGTAATTAGGTAGAAATTAGGAATTTTGTTTCAATTTAATTCTAGTTAGTTTGATTAGACGAAAACAACTTAGTTAGATAGTTTTAAGAGTTCTTTACACTTAGAAAATCCAATTAAATATTGAACTCTATTTCCAAAGAAGATGACCTAGGTTATGCCACTAACTATAGAATTTAATCCAACCTAATTTTATTTTGAGGATTGCGCAACACGACCCGTCATATACCCTTGTATGGACCATAACCATGGCATAAACTAAAAATTGCTTGTGTAGAGTTTATGTGAAGCTAGAGATGGTTCCATTGATGTGTTTATGTCTTATTTAATATGTCTAGGCCTAGCAAACCAAGCTCTTTCTAGGTGTGGATGTGAGGCCAGGAAGGTGAGGTAGAATTCAAGGAAGAAAGTTGTGCTTCTTGAACCAAGGTAGCCCTTCATCCATTCTTGTATGCATTTCTTGGTTGTTGGATTATCATTGAATGCTTGTATATATATTTGAATCATGAAACATGCCTTTAGCTATTGGTTTGATACTATGGTACCATTATGTTTCTTAAATTGTATTTGGAATGTGAAATTACTCCTGATGAGTGAGGTCATGCCAAAAGTCCTTTGGATTAGGTGAGGTGAAGCTAAAAGTCCTTAAAAATAAGTGAGACAAGGCCAAGAGTTTTAAAAATGAATGAAACTAAGTCAAAAGTCCCTAGAAAAAAGGTAAAACTAATCCAAAAGTCCTAAATAATAGGGTGAGACTAGACCAAAAGTCCCTAAAGCTTGATTTTGATCTTGTCATGCTTATGTAATCTTGAACACGTAATTTTAATAGTTCTTGAAAGTGTTTATTGTATACTTATATTCTTTGACATGATTATATGCCATGTATGCTTACTTAAAAGGTGAAAAAGCTATTAGGATTATTTGAATCTCACTCTCCCTCACTTTCCATCTAACCTTGTCTAGATGAAGCCCAAAGAGCAAGGAATGGGAGCCAAGAAGCATAATTTGTAATACTTTGATAAGTATAGTTTTTTCATATAAATTAATGTCAAAGTATATATGTACAAGTTAGATATGAGATGTAAACCCTTAAGCATATGTAAAATCATGTAAATACGTTATATGAATCAAATTTGGAACCACATGTATAAGATTATATGATTTTGACATCCTTGAGCTATGATGTCTATGTGTATATATGCAAGTAGGATGGTGAATTTGAGCTCCATCGTGATTTGGACCTATTAGGATTATTTAAGCTTTTGGACATGCTCGAATGGCCATGGTATAGTTAGAAAGTCATTTGGTACCATTTGAATCCATGTGGATCCTAAAATTAACTATATTCTTGCCTTAAACCAAAGTCTGACCAAATGGAAAAGTTTTGACATGAAATTTGGCCAGCATGTAGATCTCATCTAGAGCACTTCACAAAGCTAAATATATCTATTTTTGGACCTCTAGATAATTTATTATAATTTTTCAAAATTAGCCAAATTATGTAAAAATTGTTACTGTTACTGTTCATATAGTCAGTTTGGTTTTCAGTGTCGTTATGGGCCAAATGAAGTCCAATGCTCATGAAATTTTACAAGTATATAGTTGATATCATAAGCTTTCCATAGCCACTGAGAGCACCCAATTTGGAGCTCATTAGTGGCATATATGAATTTCTGAAATTTCTAGTTTACTGTAGAACATCCTCTAGACCCAGTTACTGTTCCATTTGAGTTTTGTTAGTCAAATAATATTGTTTTGATCTGAAATTTTTAGTTAGAGGACATCCTGAGCTTTCCAAAAAGTTATAATTTGTATGATTTGGATTTTTTTAAAATTTGTTATGAATTTTTAAAATTCATATCATAATATGGATACCATGGAAAATGCATGTTTAATCTTGAAATTGTTATGCTTGGTCCAAACCTGAATTTCATGCTTCAAAGTGTGATGTTTCTAGTTGAATAAATGTGTTAAAAATGGAAGATGAGAATGGTAAGCCCAAATCACCCATTTGACCAAAAATGAATTATTTTGGCCTTTGATAATGGTTATTTCTGCTGCTAAAAGTGTAAATTTGGTAAAAATAGATGAATTTGCCATTTGTAATATAACTTAAGGGATATCTTGATATGGTATGACACAATCCAACATTATACATTCACATAAAATCATCAAGCCAATATAACAAGCACAACTTACAATTCATATACACACATAAGCAATCCATGATATTTAAGCAACCAAGATAAGTATACAAGAATGGATAAAGAGCTACCTTTATGCTAAAAAAATACTTAATTCTCCTTGTGTTCTTGATTGTTCTTCTTGGCCTCACACAAGCACTTGAGAGGAGTCTTACTTGTTTGGCTTAAACATATCAAATAAAGCACAAATTATCAATGGAACCATATTTGGACTTAATTAAGCCTTACATAAGCTAGCTTTAGCTTTAGGTTTCCATATGCCTCCATTTAGTAGCATAATAATGCAACCCTTACAAATTAATGTCTTGACTCCTAAATTTCATCCAATATAAACCATATGACTCTATTTAAATTCATTAGAGTCATCACAAACTCAATTCAAGGAGTTTAAAACCAACTTGCTTCTTTATGCATAATGGAACCCTAAACTTGCATCTTTCAAAATAAGGCTTCTAAATTGAAACCAATGGTTTTTTTTAGTATTTATTATTCACATTTATACCATTTCTAACCTTAGAATCAAAGAAAACTCTCCCTAGGTACCTTAGACGGGGCTTGGCCAAGACATGCTTATCATTAGGCATTCATGGAGCTTTTGTTTTATCACTTTGGAAATTGGCACCTAGGTGAACTTTTTAGCCTCTTCTTAGCTTAATCATACTCTTACATAGATTGAAATATTAATTTAAGGTCTCATACTCCCTAAGGTGCAATTAAAACCCTATATATGGAATCTTGTAACCTATAGCCTTTTAATGGTTTCTATTAGTTCCATATTAATTTCTATACTCCAAAACCCTTATTCCCATCATGGTTCTATGAAAAAATAACTCCTTTCACCTCCTTCTTGGATTAGATGAACTCATCATGCCATGGAAAAACAAAGAGATGCAATTTTCTTGCACCATACCATACATCACTTAAAAAGGCCTTGAATAAAGGTTAATATGGTAGGTTTAGTTTCCTTGAAAGAGCCTTTTCCTCTATGGTTTTAGCCAAGAAAACCCCTCTTTTAGGAAGTTAAACCCATGAAGAAAAAGAGGAGAAAGAACATAAAGTAGGTTACATAAGCATCATAGGAAAATTCTACACTTTTGCTTACCTTAGGTTGATTAAATTTCCCTTGGCTTTTGGTGCTTCCTTGGATGCCTCCTTGGTCTAGTTTGGAGCTGCTGAAAGTCAGCCAAAGTGAGAAGAAGATGAAGGGAATGGCCTTTTATAAGAAGGTAGGATTTCTTCAGTGTTTAATCTCCAATTTTGCCCTTATTTTTTAATTCTATGGTTGGGAACCGTCTTTTCCATCATGAAACTTAAAATTTATGATTCAGAATATAAATGATCTGGTCAAAGTTTAGGTCAACTAACGACCTAAATTATAAACTAAAAGGGTTTTAATTATTCTAATGGTTTCTATGGTTTTCTAGGACTTTTAAAAACCCTCGTGAACTTAATTTTATCTTTTATAACTCCCTCCTTTAAGTTTTCAAAAAGTTGCCAGAAATTATGATTTTGCCACTGCATTTATCCTTTAATTTGTTCAGTCGTTTTGGCTCTGATTTCAAGCCATCCATGATTTCAAATCCTTAATTTTAGATACTCTAATTATGGCTCTTTCATCTAAGAACCTTTTCAATTATTAAAACATGGAATATTACAATGGCTATGAGAAGATATAATGTCCTCTAAGCATATGCTAAGATTTTTCTATAGGTTTTACTATGATTAACATAAAGATAATTACAAATTTTATGTATGAAGTCTAGTATATTAATTTCAAATCAATAAGCATGAAAGAACATACATGATTTGGCCATCAAGTAGAATAAAACTATTAACACAACACCATGTTGATAGGCTACATCTTCCACTTCAATGATGTTAGCTCACATATTAGGGTTAAAAAACGGATCTAATCTTGGATTTATGAGGTCTTACTAGACTCTCCTATAATACCGTAACTATATAGGACTTAATTCATGGTATAAATGGCTTATAGCATTTATTCTTATGTAAATAGCACTTTTAGCAGCAGTATGTTATAGTGTCCGATTTTCGTAAAATCGAGAGAAACGAAGGCATTTTCAAAGTAAGTCCTCTAAAATGAATTGGTTAAGGTCTAGAAAATTTAGAATAATGATTTAGATATTAAGTAATGAAATTAAGAGGCTAGAGACGTCCCGAAATAGAGGCTAAAATAATCAAACGGAATTTAATGAAATAGCTATGTAATGTAATGGTATTTTCGTAATTTTGAGTAAATTTTGGAATACTCACAGGAGGGCTTTTTAAACAAAAAATTTGAATTATCCGAGGTTCTTAGAGGCCCTGAAAACCATGGAAAGTCCTGAGACAGTTAAAACTCTTTCAATGTATGTTTTCTAACATCGGTTAAACTAAACTTTGACCATTTCGTTCAGGAAGGTTTTAGCTCCAATTTGAGTACTTCCAAAGGCATTTTATAATATTAAGGATCTAAATTTTATGATAGAAAAGAAGATTCTTAAAAAGGAGCTAAAAGGAACCAGAAACGAAAATGCCAAATTTAAGGGATATAAATGGAATTTTTTAGAAGCAATTCCTAAACCTTATGTAATACCCCAAAAATTAATTAAGGTGTTAATCATGGATTTAAATTAACTAGGAATAATTAATATGGGATGATTGGGCAAGTTAAGTGAATGGAGATTTTAGAGAGATGAATTATTAATATGGGTTTGAGAATTAATTAGGATAGAAACTTCATCTAGGCCCAAATTAAGAAATCATAAGAAGAGGCTAATAGAGGCCCAATGAGTTAGGTGCAAACCCAATCTAATTCCATATGATAGAGGCCCAAGATCCACCTTGCATAGGCTCCTATGAGTGGCCCAATAACCCTTGTGCAAACCCAAATCCTTGAACTCTTGAAACTTGGCCCAAACTTGATTAAAATTCAGTAGCCCAATACATAAGAGCTGGCTCAACAAAGCAAAAATCTGAAGCCCATTTGGAGTTGGACCTTGGAGCAACCCATGACCCATCTTAGACCCAACTTAAACCCAACTAAAACCCTAACTCTTCAGCCTCTTCCTCATTTTGCTGAAACTCAAGAGAGGAAATTCAGAGGTTCAAGGGAGGCTAGGGTTCTACCAACATTGAAGCTCCATTTTTGACTTCTAGAGGATGATTTAGCCAAGGTGAGTTATATATAACTTGACCCTCTCATCCTCCTCTTCATTTTGGTCTGATTAATTTCTGGGTTTGAGCATTTTCATCTTCTTCTCAAATCTGAAATTTGGTGTTGGGCGATTCCTTGCAAGATTTTCGAACTTAGAGGTTAGAGGGAGGATTAGGTAAGCTTTTCCCTTCCATTTTGTGAATCACTTTGCTGGAAAATGCCCTAAGGATGTATTATCATAATGGGTTCTGTTATTGTGTGAGATTACAAGGAGATAATGGTAGAAAACTGAATTTTCTGGGATTGATTATTGAAATGCGAATTTTGGTACTTCCATGGTGGATTTTCGGAAGTGACGCTATGGGTGTTATTAAGTGAGTATCTTCTTCCCATTTTGATGCATTTTCTGTTAGTTTGAGACCCCTATAGTTGACCTATGATATAGGCTTTGGTTTCATGTAAAATTACCCAGAAATTAGAGTGAACTATGGCAATTTCTGGTGTGGGAAAGTTGGAATCCGAAATTAAATATCTTGGTAATTAGGTGAGTAACCTTTAGTCTGTCATTAGTAGTTCAACTCTTTGGATATTTGATTGTGATTAGAAATGATGATAATTAGGCTTGTTATAGGCTTGGTATGCATTTGGATTATTATGGTAGCTAGGGGAAGAGTAATTGGCTTCATTGAGGTAACTGAGGTTATTTTTCTAATTCCATGTATATGCTCATGTTAATCTGCTATTTGTTATACATGCTTGATTTTGAAATGCTAAATGTCTGGTTGACTACTTGATTGTTATTGTAATTGGACGTTGTGAGTCCATGGTGGAGCTGTGGTGCAGCTGCCACCCGTGCATGCGCTTTGATCGAGTACCGGGTTGTGATCAAACCCCAGATGCACTGAGCCCTGGTTGTGCTCATTATGGAGTAGGTGCCGTGGACGAACCTCTCCTAGTGTTATTGGCCATTAACATGTTGTGTATGATTGCTGGTATGGGACAGTAGTCATTGGTAGCTCAACTAGTTCATTTGCGAATTGAATTGATGATTCTGGTATTGATGACATGAAATTGCATTGGATTGATTGACTTGTACATATATATGGAAATTGCCTTTTGTTGCTGAGATTGTATATCTCACCCCATTGTGGGCTAACATTTTCAGGGACTGGACCTCTTAGTGGCAAGGAGAAAATTAATAGAAGATCATTAAATGGTTTGGTAGCACATAGGCTTGGGAGCTTTGACAAAATGTATTTTAACTAAATTGTTAGTTCTGTATCATTGCTGCATTGCATCATGAGTTGCCAAGTATAGGGATTGTATATGTAATTTGATTATCATGGAATTGAACATTATGATTGTAATTGGCTAATAATAGATAAGTGATTTGATTTTATATAAACATTAAGCATTGACCCCATGCACCTTGTGACCATAATACATTTGCTATCATTAATCTATGAACTCACTAGTTTATGATAGCTAGAGGGTTAAGGATCCACATTTGAATTTTAAATGTGTAATGATAGATGTGTTAAGTAGATTAGGTGAAAGAAAGACATTAAATCTTCACAAACTAAGTTAAAGTGGCCTAGAGGGTTGCTAGAGGGGGAATTGGAGAGCATGAGATGAAATTTTGGGAGTTATAGGAACAGAAGAGAATTGGCCGCGGCTAACATTTAATTGGCCTAGGCCAAATAGAAACATAGAAGAATTGGCCACGGCCAACAATTAATTGGCCTTAGCCAAATGTGGCGAACCTGCTAGGGAAGAAAACAGAGAGAAATTGGCCGCGGAGGATAGTGATGTTGGCCGCGGCTAAGCCTGGGAAGCAAGTTTAGGGGTGTTTCAGAGGGTATTTGGCCGCGGCGAAAGGGGTATTTGGCCGCGGCAAAATGCGTGAAATTTACGGAGGTGTAAGGACTTGAATCCAAGAGTAATTGGCCGCGGCGAAGGTGCTCAATTTCTCATATTCACTTAGAAACTTTAATTTCTTTTATGATAATACTAAGGAATGATTTAGAAACACTTGTAAGAGGTTTTTATGAGTTGGAATTAATGGATAGGAGAATCAAAGGCTCCTTATTAATGATTAAATTCACTTGCACTTCTGAATAATTGTGGTTGCCTAATTAATGACCCTAATAACATTAAGGTTCAAATTTCCTAACATTTTTCGAATATAATTAGTTGTAATGACTTTCAACCCTAATTGTAATTTTGTGGTTAGTAATCACGTACTTAACCTTAATTATGATTATTAGAAGTTAGGGTCGTTACACCTTACCTATATATACCCCATGCCCCACTCTTCTCCTCGTGTGGATGATTTCATTTCTACCTTAAACCAGGAAAAAGACTAAGAGAGTGAGGTGCATAAGGGAGGAGAGAAAGGGAGAAGAAAAAGCAAGTGGAAGATATGGATTTTCATAGATTTTCTTAGTTTCTCCTTAGCAAACCTTTTCCTCCTTCTTCTCTTCTTTCCCATGGGTTTATTGAAGCTTTTGGGTCTGTTTTGAGGTCAGACCAAAAGGGAAAATTTCAAAATTCAAGAGAAGAAGCCAAGAAAAGAGAAGAGCAAGCAAAAGAAGCCAAGAAACTAAGGTAATTTGCTATCTTTCAAGCTTGTTCTTCCATTGCCTTCCTTTTGTGTGTTTCAGCCATATTAGGGATAGCCATAAAAGGGTTGAATTTCTAGGCAAACCAAGAGTGAATCTTAGGAAAATGAGGGAAGAAAACAAGAATATGCAAAGAAAATAACCAAATAACCATGGAATTTTAAGATAGCAAAGTTAGAGTTTTAAGTGCTTAACCAAAATTCTATTTTGATACAAGAGTTCTTAGGCCAAAATGGATGTTTGTATGAGCTCCTAAGATCCCTAGAGAGCTTCTCACATGCATCTCCCATCAAGAAAACAAAACAAACTCCTTTGGTGTTCTCTTGAAGCATAGCCTCGGCCTAGAGTGGATGAAGTACCAAGGAATAGTTTTAATTTATTCCAAACTTGGTTTTACATCATATATGATTGGAGAGGATGAGAGAAAACATTGGAAAAATTTTAGGAAGCCTAGAGAGTGAGATGGTATCATAGGTTCCATATTATGATGTAACACCCCAAAATTTATTAAGGTATTAATCATGGATTTAGATTAATTAGGGATAATTAATATAGGATAAGTGGGCAAGGTTAGAGAATGGTAATTTTGAGAAATAAATTAATAATATGAGTTGAGAATTAATTGGGATAGAAACTATATCTAGGCCTAACTTAATGTAGGGGGATCATGAGAAGGGGCTTATAAAAGCCCAATGATTCTAGATGCAAGCCCAACTCCTTATCATGAGACTTGGGCCGAGAGGGACCCCCTAGCAATAGCCCAATTTGACCTAGTGAAATAAAGGCCCAATACCCAATTTACATGAGCTCTTATAGTGGGCCCAACACACATTATGCAGACCCAAGTTGGATTGACTCTTGGAAGTTAGCCTAACCCAATCAAATTTCTGTAGCCCAATTCATGAAACAAAGCCCAACAAGTGCAAAATCTGAACCTACAAGGAATTGGGCCATTGGGTCAGCATACCTCACTTAAACTGAAATTGTTCTGCAGCCCACTTCACCAAACAAAAGCCCAATAAGCACATATCTGAACCTAAGTGGATTTTGGGCTTTAGGGTTGACCCAAACTCATCTAAAACCCTAACCCTTCAGCCTCTCCTTCATTTTGCTGAAACTCAAGGAAGAAAATTTGGAGGTTTGAGGGAGGCTAGGGTTCCACCAACATGGAGGCTCCATTTCTCACTTCTAGAGGATGATTTAGCCAAGGTAGGTTATATATAACTTGACCCTCTCATCCTCCTCTTCATTTTGGTCCGATTAATTTCTGGGTTTAAGTATTTTCATCTTCATCTCAAATCTAAAATTTGGTGTTGGGTGATTCCTTGCAAGATTTTCGGACTTGGAGGTTAGAGGGAGGATTAGGTAAGCTTTTCCTTTCTATTTGGTGTATTACTTTGCTGGAAAATGCCCCTAAGGATGGATTATCCTAATGGGTTCTTCTATTGTGTGAGATTACAAGGAAATAATGGTGGAAAACTGAACTTTCTGGGCTTGATGGTTGAAATGCGAATTTTGGTGCTTCCATGGTGGATTTTCAGAGGTGAGGCTATTGGTGTTGTTAAGTGAGTATTTCCTTCTCATTGTGATGCATTTTCTGTTAGTTTGAGACCCCTGTAATTAACCTATGACATGGGATTTGGTTTAATGTGGAGTTACCTAGAAATTAGAGTAAACTATAGCAATTTCTGGTGTGGGAAAGTTGGAGTCCGAAATTAAATCCCTTAGTAATTAGGTAAGTAACCTCTAGTCGTCATTAGTAGTTCAGCTCTTTGGATATTTGATTATGACTAGAAATGGTGATAATTATGCTTCTTATAGGCTTGGTGTGCACTTGGATCATTATGGTAGCTAGGGCAAGAGTAATTGGCTTCAATGAGGTAACTGGGTTATTTTCCTAATTCCATGTATATGCTCATGTTAATCTGCTATTTGTTACACATGCTTGATTTTGAAATGTTAAATGACTGGTTGACTACTTGATTGTTATTGTAATTGGACCTTGTGAGTCCATGGTGGAGCTGTGGTGCGGCTGCCACCCGTGCATGTGCTACGATCGAGCACCGGGTATGATCAACCCCAGATGCACTGAGCCCTGGTTGTGCTCAATGGGGAGTGGGTGCCGTGGACGGGCCTCTCCCAGTGTTAATGGCCTTTAACATGTTATGTATGATTGCTGGTATGGGACAGTAGTTATTGGTAGCTCAACTAGTTCATTTGCCAATTGAATGGATAATTCTGGTATTGATGACATGAGATTGTCTTGGATTGATTGACTTGTACATATATATGGGAATTACCTTTTGTTACTGAGATTGTATATCTCACCCCGTTGTGGGCTAACATTTTCAGGGACCGGACCTCTTAGTGCCGAGGAAGAAATTAATGGAAGACCATTAAATGGTTTGGTAATGCATAGGCTTAGGAGCTTTGACAAAAATGTATTGTAATTAAATTATTAGTTTTGTATCATTGCTGCATTGCATCATGAGTTGCCAAGCATAGGGATTATGTATGTAATTCGATTATCATGGAATTGAACCTTATGATTGTAATTGGCTAATAATGGAAAGTGTATCGAATGTCAAATATCAACGGTGAATGATTGGTGTTGTTATTATTTCATAAACTCGCTAATAGAGGGTGATTAGAGAACGAAAATGGGCATATAAGTTTTGAATGGGTAATGGAAGTATAGTTAAATAAATAAGGTAGATAAATGCCATTAGAGCCATGTAAAATGAGGGGAAGTGATCTTAGAGTGTCCCTAAGAAGAGAAATGGAGTGTAGGGGGCGAAACATAGGGAAAACAGCTACAGAAGGGAGTCACGCCGCGGCCAAGAAGGCTTCGCCGCGGCCTAGGGAGTGACAGTGGCAAGGGACGCCGCGGCTTGATAAATCTCGCCGCGGCGCGGAGTGAAAATAATCGCCCAGTGGGTGACAGAACGTAACCTCGCCGCGGCGCAAGAAGTCTCGCCGCGGCGCGAGTCGAGAAAATTAATTTGGGAGGTTACAGTAGCAAAACTCGCCGCGGCGCCACATAGGTTGGCCGCGGCGCAGGTCCAACTCGCCGCGGCGAAAATTCCAGAGAGTAACTGGGCCGCGGCGCAAGAGTTCCAGGCCGCGGCGCAATTTTAAAAATGTGGTTTTTGAGCTCCAGAACCTAACTTAGCCGCGGCGGGAAAGTTCCAAGTCGCGGCGCAGGTCCCCAAACTCCTATATTTGACCTAGAAACCTTAATTTCAGTAAGGGTAATGTTAAGGAATAGTTGGGTGCATTGGTGGGAGGTTTTTGGGTGTTGAAAATGATAGAGGGATGAATTACAAATGCTTGTATACATGTCCCCGTTTATAGTTGATTAGTTGATGACCCTAACAACATCAAGGTTCAAATTTCTCTGTATCTCCGCAAAGTAATTTATTGTAGCAACCCCGAACCTTGATCATTAATTATTAATCACATACTTAACTCTAATTATGATAATTAGAAGTTAGGGTCGTCACATATGACCTAAAGAAGCAACATGTAGTTAAGCTCTTCAGATGAATTGTGTGATGGCTCCAAGAGAATTAAATGGAGTCAAGAATCATAAATGGATGGAAAGAATGAAGCCAAGATCATGAATTATTGGTGTTGCTTCATTAGGTACCTTATGAAACCATAATTGAACCTTAGAAGCAAGCTAGCTTTTCTAATGAATGTGTGGCTTTATAAATTATTCCAAGAATGTAATTTCCTTCCATATGATGTATCTAGGCCAAAGGAATCAAGTTCCACCTTCTTGTGAGTGTGTGACTGAGGGAGAGGAACCAAATTCAAGGAAAAAAGTGTGTAATTGTCACAAAGGTAGCTCTCTCTTCTTTCTCTTATGTATGAATGGTTGTTTATCTTGTCTTTGAATGTGTGCATGAATGTTTTAAGCCATGAAAGATGTTTTAGCATGTTCCTATATGCCATGGTACTATGATGCTTTGTTATGTACTTAAATGATGCTTTATGAACTTGCTTTAGTTTGCTTGAGTATGGTGAAGCCAAAAGTCCCTTAACTAGAGTGAGGATGAGCCAAAAGTCCCCAAGAATGGATGAAACAAAGCCAAAAGTCTCATATAAGTGAGGCTTAGTCAAAAATCCCTTAAGAAAATAGGTGAGGCAAGTCCAAAATCCCCTAAGAGAAGTGGGTAAGGCTAAACCATCTTCTTAGTAAACCTATATATGCTTTACATGACTTCTTGAATACAAGAAATGTTCCATGAATGATTATGCACTTCATGATACCCATGCATGCATTTTTAAACTTGGATTTGCATTCTTTATGCATGGTTGAAAGGGAGAAAAATTATTGGGATTCCTAGAATCTCATTCCTTCCTCCCTATTGCCTAACATGTCTAAGTGGACCAAGTGAGCCAAGAAATGGGAGCCACCAAGTTTGAAGAAAAGAATTTGACAAGAAAGTGTGTGATTTTTTCATCTTGTAACCATGTTGATGGCATATGATGTAATCCCATGATGAATATATTGTATTGTATAATCATTTGAACATATGTAATTACATGAATACTTGATGTATAAATGAGATTTGATGCCATGTGAATGATGTAGTAATTTTTGGACATTGAATGACAAGATAAGGCTTATGTGTTCTTGTGTATACCTTGGGGTGAGAGTGTGAGTTTGTGAAATCTGTGTTTGTGCCCCTTTGAGACATGTTTAATGGGCCATTTTGGTGCTTTCCCATATGTTCAAGTGGCCATGAAAGCTTTGGAAGCAAATTTGACCCTTCGGTGAGCCTTTAAGAAGTATAAAAGAGCAATTTTGCAACCCAATCTTAATATTAGACCAAATGAATGAATTTCCTCATGAAATTTGACATACATATAGATTTCATCTAGAGCTTTTTGGGAAGATAAAGAGCAGATTATTTGGAGCTCTGTGGAATTAATTATGAATTTTCAAAGTCACCAAATTTTAGCTATTCTGATATAATTACTGTTCATATGATTAGTTAATTCTCATGTATCATTTGAGGATCAAATGGTGTCCAATGCTTTTATAGGTATAAACTAAATATGATAAGCTTTCTCTAACTACCAAGATCACCCCAATTGGATGTTTGAGCAGGGAGATATGAGTTTTTTAAATTCTGTGATAATACCAGTAACGCTAGATGAGTTATCGATTTCTAGTGGCTAGACATTCTTGTCTTGGTCTAGGCTTATTTTTAGCATAAAGTAAACATCTGTAGCTTTCCAGAATAGCATAGTGTGCTTGATTTTAATTTTTTTAGAATTAGTTATAATTTTTCAAAGTTCATGACAGAAAGCTGCCACACTAATCTGATACTGAACATGCGATTTTTATGTATATGCTTCATGAGCTCAAGTTTTTGGCCACATTTGGAGATGGTTTTAAGTTGTATGTGTGTATTTAAATAGGATAATGAGATGGATGTATTTATATGGTCCACAGAACATGAAATGAAAATTTTATCCACGACGTAATGTAAAATAATTGAATATTTTAATGGCATTTTCTTGGAAAATGGTGCTTGGCCAAGATAATGAACTTGAAATGAAATGAGATAGGCTAGATAAGTATGGTGTTACATATTTTGTGTCACTGAAAGTTCAATTAATTCATTCTTGGCTAAATGGACCATTTGAGCTTACCAAATTCATTTTCCATCCATAACACATTTGTTCAACCAGAATTATCACAATTTGAAGCTCAAAATTCGGGTTCAAGCCATAGAACATAAAATCACATCACACTTTACATTTTTCCATACATTCCATATTCTGATATGAACTTTAGAAAATCATAACTAATTTCAGAAAAATCTAAATCATGCAAACAATAGCTTTATAGAAAGCTCTAGGTTTCATCTGGCTGCCATAAAAAATTTCACATTGAAAAAAACTAGGTTTATCCCATGAAATTCAATGGAATAGTAACACTGGTTACTAATGCATCCTATGACAGAATCTAACATTCAAAAATTCATTTCTCCCTCTACAGAGTCCAAAGGAGGTTTTCTCAGTGGCTATAGAAAGCTTATAATGTTTACTATATATCTATAAAATTTCATGAGTATTGGACTTTATTTGGCCCTCAAGTGACACAAAAAAGCAAACTGACCACATGAATAGTAACTGTAACAGTTTCTGCATAATTTGGCCAACTTTAAAAAATTATAATAAATTCTCCAAAGTTCCAAAAAGGATGCTCTTTAGCTCTGTAAAAATTTCTAAATGAGACTTATTTTCTTGCCAAATTTCATGCAAAAACTCATCCATTTGGGTAGACTTTGGTCAGCTCAGGAAAGCGATCAAATTGGAATCCATAAAGGGGTCAAGATGCATGTAACACCCCAAAATTAATTAAGGTGTTAATCATGGATTAAGATTAATTAAAAATAATTAATATGGGATGATTGGGCAAGTTAAGGAAATAGGGATTTTAAATAGATAAATTATTAATATAGGTTTGAGAATTAATTGAGATAGAGATTTACATCTAGGCCCAAATTAATGAATCATGATAAGAGGCTAATGGAGGCCCAATGAATTAGGTGCAGACCCAAACCCTTGAACCCTTCAAACTTGGCCCAAACCCCATTAAACTTCAGCAACCCAATGTATAAAACTGGCCCAATAGAATTCTGCAGCCCAACATCTTAAAACTGGCCCAACAAGCTAAAATCTGAAACCCAATTGGATCTGGACCTTAGAGCAGCCCATGACCCATCCCTTGACCCAACTTAAACCCACCTAAAACTCTAATGCTTCAGTCACTTTCCCATTTGCTGAAACACAAGAAGCAAATTCGGAGGTGGAGAAGGAGGCTAGGGTTGGGGGCAAGAATTCTTCATTTTCACACACTTAGAGCAAGATTTGGCCAAGGTAATAGTTATACAACTTAATCCCCTCATCTTTCTCTTTAATTTGGCCCAATTAGTTTTTCATTTAGAGAGTTTTCATCATACCCAAAATCTGAAATGTGGGTGTTTAGGGATTTTCTTGGAGAAATTCGTAGGTTGAGGTTGGGGCTGGTATTAGGTGAGTTTAAACCCCCCATTTTAATGCTTTCTTTGTTAATTTGAGACCTCCATAGCTGATTTACAAAATGGGTATTAATTTTGTACGAATTTGCTTAGGATTTTGGGTAAAATATTAAGGTTTCTGGTAGAGGATACTTGAATCCGAATTTGGGACTTGTAGTGGCTGGGTAAGTGTCTTCTAGGTAGTTATTAGCATTTTAAATTCTTTGAGTATTTGTTGCAATTGTTAATGATAAGTTAAAGTAGTAATTATCTGATGTTATGGTTATAGGGAGATTTTGTACCCGTGGTGGCTATTGCAATTGTCTACAAGTGAGGTAACCGGGGTTTACATTAATTCCATGCATGTATCAGTTTTAATTTCATATTTACTATATATGAATGGTTTGAAATGCTGAATGAATTGGTTGGCTATCTATGGTATGATGATTAGACCTTGTGAGTCCATGGTAGAGCTATGGTGCGGCTGTCACCCGTGCATGTGTTACGATCGAGCACCGGGTATGATCAACCCCAGATGCACTGAGCCCTGGTTGTGCTCAATGGGGAGTAGGTGCCGTGGACGGGCCTCTCCCGGTGTTAATAGCCTTTAACATGTTAAAATATGATTGCTAGTATGGGATAGTAATCATGATAGCCTAATTGTTTCATTTGCTGAGATGACTGATATGATTCTGATGTTGATTTTGACTCATGCATATATGTTAATTAAATTGGATTATATGATGGAATTGTCATAGTTACTGAGATTATTATCTCACCCCATTTTATGGGATTACAATTTCAGGTGAAGGTTCCTTGGGTAAGGATAAGGGTAAGCAAGTGGATGAACATCCATGAGCTGAGGCCCGGTATGGGGGAGCTACACTTGGTCTGAGTAGAATAGGATAGATGCTAATTTTTGTTAAGGCTTATATAGCATCATCATGTATCTGTATTGCCAAGTGTAGGAGTCTGTATTTTGATAATATAATGTTTACTTATTGAAGAGTAGGCCTTACTTTAAATTGGTAATTGATGTATGGATTTGTGATATCTACAATGAGCCTTGTTGAACTTTGATGTAGCTTATTATTGGAGATGTAATCTTGACATAAGTGATATCTATTGATAGTTCATGAACTCTTGTTATTGCTATTTTACAAATTGCTAATAAATGGACTTGCTGATATAGGGTAATTAGAGGAAAGAAAATGACCCTTGAATCTTGAATTAATAGAAGATAGAGTAGTCGGATAAATTAAGCTAAGGAAAGCTATTTGAGCCCCATAATTAAGGTAGAGGGGCCCTAAGGTGAGATTGGAGGGAGAGAGGAGAGTATAAGTTCAGATTTTTGGAGTGTAGGACCAGAAGGCACTTCGCCGCGGCTAAAATTGAGTTGGCCGCGGCCAATAAAGGCGAGGTTGCCCAGGGAGAGTGCCAGAGAGGAATTAGCCGCGGCGAAATATGAGAGGTCAAACTAGAAGTCATCCAGAGAGAAATTCACCGCGGTGAACTTTTAGGAAAATATCCCCGGCATTCCAGAAAGGAATTGGCCGCGGCGAAAGTAGGAATTGGCCGCGGCCAATATCGAGAGTCGAGCGAGGAAGTTCCAGGAAGCTTCTTCGCCGCGGCGCCATGTAGGTTGGCCGCGGCGAAACTAGTGAAGAAGAAAGGGGTAAAACAGAAAGGAATTGGCCGCCGCGAAGGGTAATTTGGCCGCGGCTAACATGCTGAAACACTTATATTAACTAGAAAACCTTGGTTTTCCTATATGTTAACCATAAGAGATGATCTAGAGTCATTAGGATGAGTTTTAATTGATGAGTAATGGAATCCAAGGCTTATAAATGGATGTTTAATTCCCTTATGAACATAAGTGTATGTAATTGTATGATTGATGACTCTAATCACATTAAGGTTTAAATTTTTCCATATTTTCATGTCCTATAGTGATTAATCACGTGTTTACCCTTAATTATGATGATAAGAAATTAGGGTCGTCACAATGCACCAAATGGCTTTCTCATCAATTCACAACCATTTGGGCACGTCTAAAAGCACAAATGCAGCATATAGAAGCATGTCAAATGGTCTAAATCACTATGGAACTCAAACTCACCTTCCTAGTTGTTCATTTACACATGCATTTCAAGACTCCAAGATGTCAAACATGCACATACTCATTCATTTGACTTTAACATTAGTTCATACATCATATTAACATACATTTAATAAACATCATGTATATACAAACTTTAACATCACATCAATTCTCTATTCTATTGTCAAAATTTCATTCTTCAAGGTGCTTGGCCTCCATTTCTTGTTCTACTTGACTCACCTAGACATGGTTAGATATATGTGGGGAAAGAGTGAGATTCAACGAATTCTAATAGCTTTTTACCCTTTCAATCATACATACAAGGCATATTTTCAAGTCAAAGAGTGCAAACATGTACTAAAAGCATCTTGTAAGCATACATAAACATCTTCTCATCTCACATAAACTCATACATTGTCAAACATAGGCTCTAAGGGTTTTTGGTCTAGTCTCACCCAATTCCTTAGGACTTTTGGATTTGCCTCATCCACTTTTAGGGACTTTTGACCGAGCCACATTCCTTCTTGAAACTTTTGGCTTTGTCTCACCTATTTTTAGAAACTTTTGGCATCTCCTCACCCATTCTAAGGGACTTTTGGCACAATCTCATTCATTCAAACCATCTTGCATTCAAAAACATGTTTCAAGAAGCATAATGATACCATAGCATTTTTCTATAAACATATCTCAAACATATATACAAGTATCTAATGACAATCAAACATCCAAGATATGCATATAAGAAAGGTTAAAGAGTTACCTTGAATCAAGAGTCACAACTTTCTTCCTTGGCCTCACACACACAACTAGGTAGGACTTAATTCACTTGGTCTAAACACATCAAATGAGACCCAATTACATCATTGGAGCAAGTTCTAGCTTCACACAAACTCTATGCAAGCTTACTTTATTCTAAGACATGGTTATAATTCCATATAAGTGCATAATGAAGCAACCCCTAGGATTCATGATCTTGGCTCCAATTTCTCATTTAATCTCAATCTCTTGACTCCATTTAAACTCCTTAGGGTCATCACAAATTCAATTCAATGAGCCTAGATTCAAGTTGCTTCTTTATGTATTAAAAAGGATTTAAACCTCCATCTCATAAACCATGGTTTCTAAATTCAAACCAATGCTCTTTTTTATATTTATTAATTATATCTAGGTCATTTCTATCCTTAGAATCAAAGAAAAGTCTCCCTAGATGCTTGCTCTCTACGTAGGCCAAGACATGAAGCTATTAAGGGACCCATGGAGTTTGCTTAATTTTCCTTAGGGAAATAGCACTTGTGAAGTATGACATTGTCAAAAAATTTAGATTTAATGGAGGATATTTACTTCCACTTCACTCCATTTTCAATCTAAAAGTACTTTTATTCAACAAAATAGAAGCATGACATTGTCAAAAAAAAAAGTTGTAAATTAATCATATATATCTTTAAGATTAAATTACATAAACTTCTTATGAATTTTGCTTAACTTACGTAGACTTCCTTTCTATTTTCAAAATATACATAAACCTTTCTTAAAACAAAAATTTACTTTATATTTTAGTCTAATTTTAAACTTTTAACCAAAATACCCTTTATTTAATTTTTTTAGTTAAAAAATATGTATTTAGATTTGATGGAGGATATTTTGGTCAAAAAATTATAAATTGAATTAAAGTACATGGTAACTTTTTATTTTAAGGGAGGTTTATGTATATTTTAAAGATAAAAAAAAATCTGTAAAATTTCAATAAAACTCATCAAAAGTTTGTGTAGTTTATTTTTTCTTTAAAAATCACTCTCCTCTCAAATTGGCCCTCCAAAGATAAAATCTTTCAACTTACTAATATTTTACCTCAATCAAAATAATTCCCCTACGAAGCTTTTGTTAGCTCTCTAATGTATTAAAATCTAGCTCTGATACAAATCAATATCATATTGTGGGTTAAATACATTTGAACTAGTCTATATCATTAATTACTGACCATCTAGAATCCTTGTTTTGCCTAATGAGAAACTATTTTGGTTTAAAGAAATTATTTGAAAATTAAATTGAGAAATTTTATCTTTAAAAGATCAAATTGAGAGAAAAATTATTCTCATTACTTAATTTGATATATCGGGGACTAAATTTCCTAAAAGAATATGTTAAACTGATCCACACACGAGCCATATATCGGGTGAAATGGCTGTTTACCCATAATAAATCATTAGCGCAAGTCTCATTCAGTATTGCAATAACCCAAACGTACGATTTCACCTTAGAAAAAACTTTAGATGTCCAAGTGAGTTTATTTTTTGAACATACATTTTCCAATTAAGAGAATGGGTTAGAAATTGAAAGACCGATTTCCTTCGATAAACGCTAGATAAGTTTTTTTTCTTCTTTGGGAATTATTAACAATATTAGAGGTGTGAAGTACTAATGTGCTCGGATTGAGAAGTGAGCGACCAAAATCTGTTTGACCTCCTAATGTTGGAGATAACAATTGTCGAAATAGTTCGCATTTCACAACAAACGAAAAAGTGTTGATGGCAACGATTCAGAAAATCCTTTGGAAGATAGTTTCAGTAGTTTTCTTCGTTTACACGTTAGCTCCTACATGTATATATGACCATGTCAATGTTTCACACAAAAAAGGTATTGCATTTTACCTTCTGCACTTGAGCATGTAAATCAAACTTTGTAACACCAAACACAGAATATACTTAGGGAAAGACAATAATGCATAGAAAGTACGGGGTAGAATTGATGATCAATTTAATAGTTGTTTCTAATGCTTAAGTTAGATGATTTTGAATTTCTGATAGCTGTTGTGTCATTTGGAGAGAAAAAACTCCCTAAGTGAAAAGCTAATATTTGCTTACAGGTTGCACTGATAGAAAGGAAAATTGCTCTATAATCCAAGAAAAAATAACAAAAACAAAGAGGGAAATTTATTACCATTGTTCAAGATGGATGGGATGAATAGGATATAATGTTAATGGTGCCAAGTGTTTGTTTATCATGACCCATCAACATCACATTACAAAAGTTAGGCGGTCTACTAACGGCAACGTTCTGATTAAAAAATTTAAATTTATAATGACTCAATTTCGAACTTAATAAGTAATTAAACCCAACTTCTAATTTCCTTACCTTCGAACCACTTTTAGACGGAATTAAGAAAATGATTCTCACGGAAAAATTATTTAAAAGAAAAAAAATTTACTGCATTGTTTTCATTTTCCTTTATTGTCAAACACCCAATCAAATTATTCCTTTTCTTATCATGACAACGCACATAAAAGTAACTCTGACATCTTATAGTTTATACCTACAAGATTTATATTTGATAGTACTGATCAATAATATCATAATTCAAGCTTCTCTCGGAGCCAGAGAGAGAGAGAGAGAGAAAGCGCTCAGTTTCATATAACAATTCGATAAATGATATGTAATTAGAAAGAAATATTTCTATGAAACATAAAATAATGGGAAAAAAATGCTGTTTACAGTCCATATATAGTTGAACCAATTGGCTACCAAATCATTGGTAACACACGTAAACACAAGCGTAATGGAATAAGCATTTACTTCATAAAATTTTACTCAATAGCCTAAAATAATAATCTAACAGCATACACAAAGATTTCAAATTTCCCTTTCCAACATAACAACCACAACAATACATCATAGGTTCAAAATTGTATCCTTGACCATGGTTGACGGGAATAAAAGTGGGCAAGGGCAAGGAAAGACAGGTATAAATCCAAAGACCCAAACACACCTTTCAAAGCATTATCAAGGAATGTGAAAGGGCTCCTTTCCATATCATCTTTAGAGCTGATCATGATAACCAGCCAGAATGTATAGGTCCTTCCCTCAATGACATACCGAACCCAATTTACCAGTGAGGGGCACTATCATTTAAAACATAAAAAAAATAAAGGAACCTCCAAATGCTCCAAGATGACATGGGCTACGTCATAACTATGGGTGCTTAAGGACCTCAGATGCATGAGGCCACTTCGCTGGGTTAAGTTCAAGCAAATGACCACCAAGTCAATGAAGCCTTCTCCCACTGACAATCTATTCCTCAAGGATGTGTTTTATGGATTCAGGAATTCTGGACTGTCTTCCTGTAGAACGATAAAAACTACCTTTAATGTCAATCTATTTCAAAAAGTAAAATGAACAGGCAACAATGGCAATTTCAATGACATGGCAAGAACTAAAATATTGAGTGGCTACCACATTTAAGCCATGAACCAACTTTTCGGTCTTTCTTCAAAAACTAAATGATAAAAATACAGAAGAATGAAAATAGCCAGTTTTAGCAAGCTCAGGGAGTTCTTTAATTTTGAAGTGCAGGAGGAGACTACACAAGCAAATGAAAACACACAAAAAATTCTCTCAACTATTGCTATCTATGGGCTCAGGTGTTCAGAACAACACTGGTGTCTCCTGCTTCTATTTGGCAATCCCAGTAAAAATCTTCATGACCAAAGATGATTTTCACTCCTAGCTAAAAAATTGATGATAACAATGACCAATGGAGGCTGCTTATTTAAGCAGAGAATATGAAACTTTGCATTCACAATATAATTCATTTTTAGAAAAGATTATAAAATTCCAAAATAAATATTTAATATCATTCCCTTTGAAAAGTGTGATGTATCTTCATTATGGACAACAAAGGTGTTGACTGTTGACCAAATAAGTACCTATTCTTCTATGCTCATATGCACCCATAATTAAAACTTTATTTGTTTCAAGTCTTTTGAATTCCAATTTCTCCATTGGAGAGTTCTCTACTGGAGACCCTGTGCAACTCAACACATATTATGAGATAGACAGGTGGCAAATATACGGCATACTCCGTCCTACTGTGGAAGTAACATGCTTGGCAGGTAAAACAAAGCTACAGTGTACTCACTTGGCGTACATCAATAGGACAAGGATGTCCTAAAAAAGTAAATATTTTCTAGTTAACTGGTTTTGCACACATAACAACTGTCAGTGTCAATTTTTATGTTGTTCACAGTATTACAAAAGGATTATAATTGCAAACAATAATACATGTAAGACTCATAATCTAGTAACTATTCAGATATTAAAAACACGAAAACGTTCATAAAGCATACCATGAATACATTACCAAGGAGGATAGATATGTCGAGTCAAAATTGACAAAAATATCCAATGGCTACAACACAAAGTAAAAGTAAATAAACATCTAACATAATCAAAACCTCAACAGCAGTGAGCCAATTGCAAAGACCATGTTCTCTGACACAACACACAAGCTTTTGGTGACCATTTATGCAAGTCCAACATAAATATATATGTAACTCAATGGAACTATAGTTCTCACCTCGTTTTATTTTTTGAAAAGGCATCTGACTATCATTTCATGAACAAGCTTCTTTGCCTTAGCATTGTCAGATATCTTCCAGAAGAGCTCGAACAAGTGCTTCAAATGTTACAAAATTTGGGGAGGTAGCCATTCTCTTTCATTTTCGACAGCAAGGAAAATGCTTCATCATACAAGCTTTCTTTGCAAAGGCCATTGATCATAATGCTATATGTCACGACATTTGGATGATAACATTTGATCAAAACATTCTGAAAAGTCTCTAGTGCAGTATTTAGTCTACCACCTTTGCACAAACCATGAATAATTATATTGTATGTAAACATATCAGGTTGAATTCCTTGGTTGAAAATCTTATTATATAATGCAATCGCCTTGTCAAGATATCAGCTTTTGCAAAATGCACTAACAAGATACAAGTAGTAATATTAGGGGGTATACCACTATCATGCATCTCATAAACAAGATCCAACACATATGAGATTCTCCCTACTTGCACAAGCCATCTATTAGAGATTTGTAAGTTACAGTATCTGGAACCAAATTATTTTTTGTGCATACCTTTAAAGAGATCATGGCTTCATCCACCATTTTAATCTTACAGAATCCATTTATCAATAAACAATTATTGATAACATTTGATGCCAAACCACTTTTGACCATCCTATTGAATACTTCTCTTGATTCATTAATATTATTCCTCAAACAAAAACCATCCATTAAAGCATTGTAGGTAACAACATTAGGTTTCTGACAGCAAACATAGCTTGACCTTTTATGATCTTTCCTTCCTTAGAAAATACATCAACTGGATAAAGGTATAAACATCAGGGTTGATGTCTTTCCAAAACATCTCATAGAACAACCAAGTAGCTTCTTGCCATTGACCCATGTAGTAGAAACAATGGCTTAAAGAGCTGTAAGGGACAATATTAGGAAATATGTTCCTGAGAATCATTTTAGAACACAAATCATGTGCCTCAGTTATGAATCCATCTTTACTACATTAGGTTTATTCAGATGTCTCTCCATCTTTTGGAGTAATTAAATGACAGATCTAGTTTTCCTGTTTTACATAGCCCATATGCTTCTGTCATTAGGTTGTCATGAAAGTCTAATGCTTTCCCAACCTTATTATTATTGATACAAAGTCCTTTTATTAGGTCGTCAAAGTGACCATAGGTTGATCATCCATCTTGAGAATCTTCGCCAAAATAGAGCAAAATCCACTTTATCCGCATGGTAGAAGCAATTGATCAAGATGTTCAGGGTAACTAAAGAAGGCATGAATCCTTTGAAGTCCGCTTGTCGAAAATGTTAAATAGGAAAACACAAGGGAGTCTAAAGCTCACGACATTGCACTTCAGAACTAAAATTTATAAACAGCGACCTAATAGACCGAGTGGCTCACTGAAATATGCTTCATTCAGAGATTGTCGAAAACCAAAACAAGAGATTCAAACATTCTAGGGCTGCATTTTCCGAACACCCGAACAAGTATTTCAGATCATGGAGTGTGATACCTGAGATTTGATCGGAAGCTCGTGCACAAATCTTGTTTCGTCAGAGGATCTGCGTTCGTGAGTAACAGCTAAAAGAAATATATATATATATATATATATATATATATATATATATATATATATATATATATATATGTTATAAAAAGCACCAAAATATTTTAAAAAAATATTATTTTTAATTAAAAATAATTTATTAAAAATTATATTTCTTAAACTCTTATTTAAATATTATTTATTTTGTGTCAAAACTCATAAATTTAATTCATTTAAAATTTTAAAAAGTGATTTTTATTTATTAGTTAAATATATATTTAATATGTACTACGTTTATAAATAATAAGTATAAAAATACATTAATAAACATAAAATAAATTTTAGTTTATTTTTTATTGTAAATAAATTTATATGAAGTGTTTTTTGTATTAAAAAATATAATCCTTTAAAATAAAAAAAAAAGGCAATATAGTTTGCATATTTAACATTAAAAAAATATAATTTATCATTTATTTTATTATTTTTTTCAATATTTTATAAAAATATGAAAAAAAATTCTAACTTCAATTGTAATTTTTTTAATTTTAAAAATAAATAAAATTAATCTCTGATTCAATAAATAAAATCTCTATTATCTAAATTTAAAAATTATAACTATAAAATTATTAAATTATCTTTCTTATTATTTAATACTTATTTGCCCTTATCCTTTTCGCCTGAACCCTTTTCCTCATCTATACTATACAAATCATCCATAGTTTTTCCCCTCAATCCTATCAAATGAGGCTCTGTGGTAAGAAAAATCTGCCAAAATTCTTAGTAAACATTTTTGGTTATTCGAACCCAAACTCAGCGATCATTAGTATAACGTGTCAAAATCATGGAATGATTTGGGTATTCATCTTCCAATTAGGAGACATCATAATTTCATCATGTTAAATTGTGGCTTCCACATTAACAATCCACGGGCTATTTTTCTTATGTACGTTTCTTTCATTGGTATTGCTCCTTCTTTTTTTTTTTTTTTGCTTTTTTTTCTTTTTTAAGCTGATGAAAACCGAAATTGGTTTGTTATTTGTCTCAATGTGATTCAATTTCCAAGGATGTGTAGAAGTGTAATCTAGCTTTAGCTTTCCACTATGTTAGGCACTGAGCAATAATTTAGATCATTTTAATTGAGTTTCATCTCTATTATTCAATTGTAGAGATTTGGATCCTCTAAATTTCATTTGAATTGTTCATATTTTAATTTTTTTTATTTTTCAATCTCAATAATCATTTCTTTAAGTTTTTCTTTAAAAAACATGCCAAAATAAATAAAATATGTGAAATTTAAATTGTCTTGAATAATAGAGAAAGGGCTAAACAAATTTCTTAATGATAATACGCATGCTTGGAGGCCTAAGATTTTCTTTAATAAATATATATAATTAAATTTTTTTAATTTAAATGATTCGAGGCCTATTGTAATTGGAGGTAAATAAGTGACTCAATAGTTTACTCTTTTTAATTATATCAAACTGGGTTAAGCTAAATTAAAAAAAAAAATTGAAAAAATGATATCTAAAGACCTTCACATTGTAAGGTTGCCAATGAAGGATTTTAAAAACTAAAATTCTTTTGAAGGATTAAAAAATCTAAATTTTATTCTAAAAATTATTACTATTTAGTTATGGTTAATACTTTCAAAAAGTTACTATTTATACTCTCTACAATTACGACTTGATTTTTCAAAATTTACAAGGACATTTTTGGTTTATTATTTTCCCTCGATAAGTCGTGAAAATTAATATCAATTAGTTACTATTGGCGCTTTCCAAAGTTACTATATATACTCTCTAAAGTTACCATTAGAGGTATTTTTGTCCTTGTAAAGCAAAATTTGAGTCCTCTATTCTTTGAGAGAAGTTTTAGTTTTTAAGATCCTTTAATGTCAATTTACAAATTTAAAGTCCTTAGATATCATTTTTCTCATCAAAAAACAAATTGGATAAACAAGGGCAACCATGTTAACTAACTTGGCTCAATCATATATATATATATATATATATATATATATGTATGTATTTTAAAAAAATTATAAGAACTTATATAAAAATTCTAATTTTTAGGGGTAAAATATAAATTTATAAAAGAATTATATGAAAATTTTATTTTGTTCTAGAAGTCATTTTACAATTTTTATCAAATTTTTTTTTTTAAAAAATGTAGCCTAACTAGTCTAATATTAAACCAAATCAGCTCAAACTCAAGCATTAAATTAGATCAAAACTTGACCCGATCTAACCCATAAACACCCATCATTGCAGTAGAATTAATAGATTAAAGAATTAATGTTATAAAACTAGTGGAAATATAAGAAATGTAACCATAGCAAAAGAGAAATTTGAAAGGAAAAAAGAAAATATAATTTTTATTCACTTGGATATTTCATACTTTGTACATAATCTTATATGCCTTTTAACTATAAAAATAAACTTATAAGTTACAATAGCATAAATAAAAAAAATTCATATATATAATTGTATAATATAAATCTTTTAAGAGTTATAGGATATATGTCATTAAATATTAAAAAAATTATAAAGTCTAATGAATATTTACATAATTATATCATTTTTAATACTCATCATTGGATGTCAATAAATAAATAATATGCCTCATTAAAACTTTACTAAAAAACTTAATAGGACAAAAACTTAATAAAAAAAATACACAATATTTATAAATACCTATTATAAACTAACTCATTAAAAACCTTTTCAAGAAGACTAATTGGGACATAACCTTGACTTAAAAACAAAAGAGTATAACATCGTGTCTTTCACTCTTACAGTGATAATGTCACTTTATATTCTTGAATTGACATATCTCAACATTATACACTCACTTTTTAAATATGATTGATGGTAATGCTTTCGTAAACAAATTTATTAAATTATCACATGAACAAATTTGTGAAGCATTTATATTATTATTTTTTTAAAGACTATGAGTGAAAAATTTTTTTGATAAAATATATTTCATTTCATCTCTTTTAATGTACTCTTTTTAACGAGTTATGTATGATATATTATTTTTGTACAATATTATTAAAATTTTTTTCTGTAAAAATAAACTATATATCTTCTCAATATATTGAATTATTAACCTTAAATAAATACACTCTTGACTTGTTTCATGCCTTGCAAAAAAGTAGTGTGTTCTACCTTTGGCACTTGTGCATGCAAATCAAACTTTGTTACACCAAACACATAATATACCTAGCAAAAGACAATTAGTGCATGGTAGAATTGATGATAACTTGAGTGTTGCTTAATGCTTAAGCTAGATGGTCTTGAATTTCTGATAACTGCTGAGCTATTTGCAGGGAATGAACTTCCTAAGTGAAAACCTAATATTTGCATAGAAGTTGCAGGGGTAGAATCATAGAAAGGAAAATGGCTCTATAATTTAAGAAAGAGTAACAATAACCCAAATGGTAAAATTATTCTTATCCTTCAAGATGGATGGGATGACTAGAATACAAGGTAAATTGTGCCAAGTGTTTGTTTATCTTGACATATCAACATCAAATAATAAAAATCAGGCGGTCGAGTAACTGGCAGCGTGCAGGAAAAAAAAAATTATAATACTCAATTCCCATCTTTTAAATTATATAGGAATCAGACGAGTAATTAAACCCAACTTCCAATTTCCTTACCCTCCAAACACTTTTAGAGGGAATTAAGAAAAAGATTCTCAAGGGGAAAAGAAAACTACTGCGTCGTTATCTTTTTGCTCTTATTATCAAACACCCAATTAAGGGATCAAATTATTCCTTTTACAATCACGACATTCCTTTTACAATCACGACATCACACATAAAAGTAACTCTAGTTCATACCTACAAGATTTATATTTCACATTATCGATCAATAACATCATAATTCAAGCTTTTTTCCCCCATCCAAACATGCTCAGTTTCATATAAAAATTAGATAAATCACATGTAATTAGAAAGAAATATTTACATGACACATAAAATAATGGAAAGAGATGCTGTTTACAGTCCATATATAGTTGAACCAATTTGCTACCAAATCCTTGGCACTATATGTAAAACCAAGCGTAATGGAATAAGCATTTACTTCACAAAATTTTACTCAATAGCCTAAAACAATAATCTCACACCACACACAAAGATTTCAGATTTCCCTTTCCAGCACACAACCATAACAATACATCGTACGTTCAAAATTACATCCTTGACCATGGTTGACGGTAGTACAAATTGGCAAGGGCAAGGAAAGACAGGTATAGGTCGTGAAAGGATTATCAAGGAATGTGAAAGGGCTCCTTTCCATATCATCTTTAGAATTGATCATGATAAGCAGCCAGAATGTATAGGTCGTGTGCCTACCCTCAATGAGATACCAAAACCAATTTACGGGTGAGTGACGTTATCCTTTTTTTTGGTTTTTTGTTGTTTTTGTTTTTGGGGGGGGGGGGGGGGGGGGGGGGGGGGGGGGGGGGGGAGAGAGAGAGAGAGCCTCTCTGGGTGCATAAGGACCTCAGAGGGTCGCAGATGCAGGAGGCCGCTTCTCTGGGCTAAGTTCAAGCAAATGACCACCAAGTCAATGAAGCTTGTCCCATGGACAATCTATTCCTGAAGGATGTCTTCTATCGATTCAGGCATTCTGGACTGCCTTCCTGTAGAACAATAAAAACTATCTTTTGATGTCAATTTATTTCAAAAAGTAGGATGAAAATGCAACAGTGGCGATCTCAATGACATGGCAAGAGCTGAAATATTGAGTGGCTACCACATTTAAGCCATGAACCAACTTTTCAGTCTTTAACCAACTTTTCAGTCTTTCTTCAAAAACTAAATGATAAAAATACATATGAATGAAAATAGTCAATTTTAGCAAATTGAGGGAGTTCCCCTTTAATTTTCTTCTTTTAAAGAGCAGGAGGAGACTACACAAGTAAATGAAAACACGAAATATTCTCAGCCATTGCTATCTATGAGCTCAGCTGTTCGGAACAACACTGATGTCTTCCTGCTTCTATTTGGCAATCCCAGTAAAAATTTTCATGATTAAACACGATTTCCAATCCTGGATAAAAAATTGAATATAAAATGACCAATGGAGGCTGCTTATTTAGATGGAGAATACAAAACGTTGCATTAACAATATAATTCATTTTAGAAAAGATTATATAAGTTCCAAAATAAATATTTAATATCATTCTCTCTGAAAAGTGTGATGTATCTTCATTCTGAGCAACAAAGGCGTTGACTGTTGACCACTTAAGTACCTATTCTTCTATGCTCACATGCACCCATAATTAAAACTTTATTTGTTGAAGTCTTTTGAATCTCCGTTGGAGAGCTTGTGCAACTCAACACATATTATGAGCCAGACAGGTGGGAATTATACAACATATTCCATCCTACTGTAGAAATAACATGTTTGATAGGAAAAATAAAGCTACAGTGTACTCACTTGGGGTACTTCAATAGGACAAGGATGTCCTCAAAGGTAATAATGTAATATTTTCCAGTTAACTGGTTTTGCACATATAACAACTGTCATTGTTTATAAAAGGATTATAATTTTGAACAATAACAAATTTAAGACTCATAATCCAGTAACCATTCAGATCTCAAAAACACCAGAAAGTTCAAAAAGCCTATAATGAATACACTGCCAAGGAAGATAGGTAAGTCAAGTGAAAATTGACAAAAATTGTCCAATAACAACAACACAAGAAAAAAATAAATAAACATCTGACATAATCAAAACTTCAACTACAGTGAGCCAATTGCAAAGTCCATCTTCTCTGATACAAAAGACACAAGTTTTTGGCAAAACATTTATGCAAGTCCACCATAAATATATATGTAACTCAAAATGGAAATACAGTGTCTTCCCTTATTTTAACTTTTAACAGGCCTCTGGCTATCATTTCATGAAGAAGATTATTTGCATTATCATTCTCAGATTTTTCACAGAAGAGCTCGAATAAGTGTTTCAAATGTTACAAAATTGGGAAGGCAGCCATTCTCTTTCATTCCCGAAAGCAAGAAAAATGCTTCATCAAACAAACTTTCTTTACAAAGGCCATTGAGCATAACACTATACGTCACGGCATTTGGATGATAACCTTTGATCAAAAGATACTGAAAAATATCTAGTATAGTATTTAGTCTATCACTTCTGCACGAACCATCAGTAAGTATCTTGTATGTAAACTATCAAACTGAGTTACTTGGCCGACAATCTGCTTATATAATGCAAAATTGCCTTGTCAGGAGATCAGCTTTTGGATATAAGTAGTTATACTAGGGGGTATTCCACTATCATGCATCTCATAAACAAGATTCAACACATACGAGATTCTCTCTACTTGCACGAGAGCTCGGGAACCAATTTTCCTCTTCTTCTTCTTTTTTTTCAGGTGCACACCTTCATCGAGATCATAGCTTCAGCCACCATTTTAATCTTACAGAATCCATCTATCAACCTACTATAATTGATAACATTAGGTGCCAAACCACTTTTGACCATCCAGTTGAATACTTCTCTCGACTCATTGACATTATTCCTCAAACAAAATCCATCCATTAAAGCATTGTAGGTAACAATATTAGGTTTCAGATGACATTTCATCATCATAGCAAACACAGCTTCAGCTTCTATAAACATCAGGGTTGATGTCTTTACAGAACATCTCATTGAACAATTAAGTAACTTCTTGCCATTCACCTATGCTGTGGAAACCCTGGATTAAAGTGCTGTAAGTGACAGTATTGGGAAATATTTTCCTAAAATCATTTGAGAACACAAATCATGTACCTCAGTTATGAGTCCATCTTTACAAAGGCTGTCAATGATTGCACTATACATAAATACATCAGGCTTAACCAGATATCTCCCCTTCTTTTGGAGCAATTTAATGGCAATCTAATTTTTTCTCTTTTTTACATAGCCCATTGATTAAGGTTCCTTTTGTCATTAGGTTGTCATGAAAGTCTAGTGCTTTCCCAACCCTATTATTATTGATACAAAGTCCTTTTATTAGGTCGTCAAAGTGACCATATCTTGAGAATCTTGCCCAACACAGAGAAAGCAAAATCCACCTTATCCACATGGTAGAAGCAATTGATCAAAACGTTCAGGGTAACTAAATAAGGCATAAAATCCTGTAACTCCAGTGGTGGAAAAAGTCTAAAGCTCACGACATTGCACTTCAGGAACTAAAATTTATAAACACCGACCTAATAGAGTGTATCACTGAAATATCCTTCGTTCCAACGTTGTTCAAAGCTAAAACAAGAGATTCAAACATTCTAGGGCTGCATTTTCCGAAGAACCAAACAAGTATTTCAGATCACACAGCACTAAGGACGTTTGTGGTACCTGAGACTTGATCGGTAGCTCGTGCACAAATCTTGTTTCGTCCAAGGATGGAAGAGGGAGAAGCCGATTATGTGAGTGGCGGCTAAATTTGCTGGGTTCTGACTGCTGGGTCTCCAGTCTCTCAGGGAAATAGGGCAGCGAACATATGAAAGTGTCTTCTTTAATTTATCTTTAGGCCAAATTAGAAAATTGCGGTGAAAAAGTTTCCTGGATTCTACGCACACACATGTATAGAGCAATAAATAAAAATAATAATAACTTTTTTAAAACTTTTATATATATAATATCAAGTATTTATTTTTTAAATAAATCCTTCAATTATCTCTTTTTTTATTATAAAAATATTTTTAAATTTAAAAAATACATGATATTTTAAAAATAATATTGATTTATTTTATTAAAAATGTAATTTACCAAAAATTATATTTCTTAAATCATTATTTCAATACTATTTATTTTATATTGAAATCATAAATTTAATTTATTCTACATTTCAAAAAAAATGATAATTCTTTGTTAGTTAAATACATATTTAATATTTATTATATTATATAAATAATAAATTCAAAAATGATTTGGTCAACACAAAATAAATTATAGTTTATTTTTTGCTGTAAGGAGATTTGTATAATATGTTTTTTTTAATTTAAGAGGAAAAGAATATAGGTTTTCAAAATTAAAAAAAAAAAAGACTGAGTAATTTGTGCATTTTTTTAAGGGAAAATAAATATAATTTATCCTTATTTTATAATTTTTTATATTTTTAATGTTACAAATAAAAATTTTAAAAAATAAAATTCATCATTGATCCCTGATTTAATAAATAAAAACCTTCTTATCTAAATTTAAAAATTATAATTATACAAAATTATTAAATAATCCTTCTTATTATTTAACATCTATTTGCCCTTATCTTTTTCATCCCAACCCTTATCTTCATCTACTGCACCCTAACCATTCATAGTTTTTCCCCAATATCGTATCATATCAAGCCTTTTAGTCTCCAACAGAAACAAAAGAATTTGCCAAAATTTTCAATGAACATTTCAGTTATCCGAACCTGGACATGAATGTCATTAGTTCAACATGTCAAAATCCTATAATGATTTGGGGTATTCATCTTCCCATAAGAAAGCATAATAATTTCATCATGTTAACTTGTGGTTCCCGCATAAACAATCCAAGGACTATCTTTCTCCTGTAAGTTTCTTTTATTGGTATTGTTTTTCATTTTCTCTACTTTTTTCTTTTTAGCTAATGAAAACCAAAATTGGTTTATTATTGGTCTTTCGGTCATAAGAGTCTACTTGTCTCAATTAGGGGTGTACATGGGCCGGCCCAGGTAGGATTTTGGCCTTGCCCGATGCCCGGCCCAGCCCTGCCCGATTTAATACCGGGTGGGGTTGGGTTAAATCGGGCGGCCCAATATTTTTTTTTTATTTATTATAAAAATTATAAAATATTCTCAAAAAAAAAATTTTATATAAATTTTTATAAAATTACATTTTATCTTTAAAAAATTAAAATTTTAATATAAATCTTTATAAAAAAATATTTTTTTTTTATTTTTTTAGACTTAATTAGACTAATATATCTTTTATGGCCAACCTAAATTTATTATTAAAATTATAAAATAATACTTAAAAAAATTTTATATAAATTTTTATAAAATTATATTTTATCTTTAAAAAAGATTAAAGTTTTGATATAAATCTTTATAAACAAATATTTTTTTAAAAAAATAAAATGATTTTTCGGGCCGAGCCGGACCAACGTAGCCCTAAAAGTTGGCCCGATACTCGGCCTGATTTTGTGGCCCGCCCTAACCCTAAATTTTTTTTAAAAAAATTTTTTATGCCCGGCCCGACCCAGCCCGATTTGGTCTGGTAGGGCCGAGCCCCCCGGGCCTTCGGGCCCGATGAACACCCTAGTCTCAATGTGGTTCAATTTCCAAGGGTATTTAAGGGTGTGATTTAGCTTCAGCTTCCTACTATGTCATGCGTTGAGCAAGTTTCCAAGACATAACACGCTTGATGCAATCCAACTTCTGAAGCTATTGCCTCCTACAATTAGGGATGACTCGAAACCCAATAAGTCTGTGAGTCCAGCATAGCTCAGCCAAATCAAACCCGAGAAAAAAAGACAAAAAATAAGATAGAAGACCAAGCAACAAATCCGGGCCGAGTCAGAATCTGAGTCAAGCCAATCTTTAAGTTTTGCCTCGCTCGACATCTCCATTTAGAAATGAAATCCATCCTTCAAATGCAGCATGTAGCATGCTTCACAAAGGGAATCCACAGAAAAAGGAAAGACTTGAACTATTCTTCCTCTGTCGTGCCCCTTGTGAGATTGAGAGCCACTAGTTCGATTTCTCCATTCCTTCCTTCAATGTGAGTTTGTCCTTTGATCTCCTTCCATGTGAGAGTGAGAGTTATGCCATTCACTGTTTGAGTTCGTCGTTTGGTTGGTGAAATGGTCTTCTTCAGCAATACTTGCCAGAGACTGACGAAGAATTTGACTGCAATAAAGTTCGTTTTTGATCAAGTGTGATAGCTTAGAACTCACGATGGAAGAGATTTTTATTTTTATTTTTTTATATTGTTGGTGTATATAATTTAGGATTTGAAGGGATTTGAGTCATTCGATTCATGCAATTCATAGTGCAGATTTGATGTGGATAATGAGGGGTGAATTCTTGGGATGCTCTTGTCTTGGTTCTATTCTTCCTAATTTGATAAGGCAGTTTGAAGTGGTGCTTCATTATGGTTGTGTTTCTGGGTGACTAGCATGTTGCCACTTTATGATACCTGTGGTTTTTTTGAGCCAAAAACTATTGTACATATAATTAAGTTTTCAAATTCATGTCAGCCAAAAATATTACATTGATATACTTTTGTGGAAGTTGGTAACATTGCCACCGACTTTCCCATACTTATGGTTGAATTCTTTTAAACAAGAGGATCTAAGGGAAGGACAATAACATGAATGTTTAGTTAAATTATATTCTTTATTGTTTAAAAAATGTAATCTAACTTTAATAATATTTAATATATGTGATAAATTTATTTATTGTTATTTTTATCAATAAAATTAATATTTTTCACAACATGAAATTATAGTTTTAATTTTTATACCATAACTAAGTAATTTTATTTAATAAGAAATGCATATTTTGGAAAAAAATTTAACTTCATTAAAAAAAGATTGAATTAAAGAAAATGTTTTTGTAATATAAATCAAATTTTAGGAAAGCATTGATTGGGGACAAAAAAAAAGGCAGTAAGATAGTTTAATTATATTTCTGAATTAAAAGAGATATCAAATGTAATTTAATCAAATATAAAAAATAATATAATTTTTTTCTATTTTTTATAATCACATTATGTAAATCTCTATATTCAAATTTTAATTATATCAACTTTTTATATGGTCTTAAGAAGAGTGAATTAGTATCTATTAAGGTATATGTCTGTGTGAGTGTGTGTGTGTATGTGTGTGTGAGGAGGTAAAGCATTTTTATTATTAGATCTTCTTGAAGTTTAAAATAATTCAAGGAAAGTCTTGTCTTTTATCATTAGAGTTTTTTTGTTATTATATGAAGAGCGGGAAGCTAGAATATGGAATCGAATCCCCTGTAGTGGCCTCTCCTGTAACCTCCGTAATGAAAAATCTGGATTGTCTAGATTAATCTAGACAGTCCAAATTTATTATTATTTTTTTAAAATTTTGAAAATAAAATTTTTTTATAAGATATAGAATACAAAATAAAAATAATTTTTTAACTATAAGTTTCAGAAAATATAATTTTTAAATTTAATTTTAAATGGTTCAGATCTTATTGGAGAAAAAATTAAGAGAGTGATAATATAAAGGATTTGAATTCTTGGTATATACATCCCTCTATTAATTCACTTTTTTTTTGTAAATTCCCTTTTTCAGGAGAACAAATCCTCTCTCATGCTCTTGGCGTCCGGTGTGTCTCTTGTGCATAAATCCACACCATCCATGTTATCGCATAGCCATGGGAGGGACACATCGCAGCTAGGAATGAAGACAGTGCGTTTTGTATTATTGAAAACAATAAAATTGCGGGGACATCGAAACACTTCGTTTTGAAGCAAAATATATGATACAAAACTTGGTTCAAGTATATTTCAGCGGGACAATGTGTTGGCGCCAAAGCGCTCTGCGTGGAGAGGGAGAAAAATGGCAGAAACTATATTCTAACTTAATTTTTTTTTTATTTAGCTTTTATTACCCTCTCTCAAAACTTCCATTTGCTGCTATCTGGCTTTCAAAAAATTTGTTTGCATCTGTTTTTTCAAAGTCTACAGTTGCAAATTTGCGTTTTCGTTTGCAAAGAATGACGCTGTAGCTTGCGGCACTTCGCACACCAAAGGCATCAGATTTGGGTTGCAAAATGACACCGTTTGGAGTTCATATTCGATGTGTCTCTCATTGCGGCACACGATGACACGGACGACTCAAATCTTTGCACTGCAGAGGCACGAGAGATAGAAGCATGGGAGAGGATCCTTATTCCTTTTTCAATCATTCAAAAATTAACTCATATTCATAGACTCTAACAATCGAGACTAGTCCCTCTGCTTCTCTTTCTCGAGCCCCCATTCAAAGTATCATAGTTACTGTCCAGTTTGCATCATAGTTAATTTTTTATTTCTGCTAGGCTAAGCGAGATATCACTTTCTTGGACAGCAACACTTGCGATTCATTGATGGAAATAGTAGTCTCCCATCATAAATCTGTGAGAGTGTCATCGATTTTTTTTAAAAAAATTTAAAGGAAAACAGAAGTATGAAGAGTGTAACTGACTTTTTCAAAAGTATAACATATCAGTGCAATATTTTTTATTGATATATATTTGAAACCTTAATTATATGGACACTAATATCTAGCTCAAAATACTTTCTGCTTGAAGTGGTGGAACAGTAGACTCCTATCATAAATGGGGTCTTGACACATTAGCAGCTTTACTACTTCACAACTTCACTGGTGGATACCCCTTCAGATTTTCTAATGTCCCACGCATCAGACGAGAGATATGTCGTATTGGCACTGTCAAAATAGGCTTTTATTTTTTGTTTTTCCAAATGGGTCTAACACAAATAATAATAATAATAATAATAATAATAATAATAATAATAATAATAATACAATAATAATAACAACAAAGTCCTTTTATGTTAAGTATGGTCGATTATGTGACGACCCTAACTTCTAATCATTGTAATTAAGGTTAAATATATGATTAATAATCATAGATTGGGGTTACAAGGCATTACGACCAATTGCATTATGAAAATACGGAGAAATTTGAACCTTAATGTTATTAGAGTCATCAACCATACAATTACAAGCACTTATGTATATAAGAGAAATAAACATTTATTTACAAGCCTTTGATTCTATTACCCATCAATTATAACTCATCCCAATGTCTCTAAATCATCCCTTGAGATTACCATATGAAAAACCAAGGTTTCCTAATTAATATAAGTATTTCAGAATGTTCGCCGCAGCCAAATTACACTTAGCAGCGGCCAATTCCTCTCCGTTTCACTCCTTTCTTCGTCTATCGCCGTGGTGAGTTGGACCTTTGCCGCGGCTAACCTACTTGGCGCCGCGGTGAAGAAGCTTCCTGGAACTTACTTCGCTCGCCTCTCGCTATTGGCCACGGCCAATTCCCTTGTTAGTTGCGGCTAATTCCTCTCTAGAACACCTGGGACATTTTCGTAAAAGTTTATTGCGGCTAATTCCCCAATTCACCACAATGAATTTTCCTCTGGACGACTCCTAGTTTAGCCTCTCACATTTCGCTGCGGCGAATTTCTCTCTGGACTCCCCTTGGGTGAATTCGCCTCTATTGGCCGCGGATAATCCCAGTTTGGCGGCGGCGAAATCCCTTCTGATCCTATAACTCTGAAAATCTGGTCTCATACTCTCCACTCTCCCTCTAAAATCACCCTAAGGCCATTCTACTTTAATTTATGCAACTCTAATGGTAGTTATGTATCTTATTCACCCAGCTATTCTACCATTACCAATTCAAAACTTAAATGTAAATTTTCACTCCTCCAACTACCTTATATCATCAAGTCCATGGAGTAACAGCAACAAAAATTCATGCACTATTGATAATTAACATTTGATACATGTTCTATTAGAGATTTCATACATCCATAGTTTATATCAATATCTAATGCATCATGTGATTACAATTCCCAAATGGTAAGCCATATCATAAGTTCAACAAGGTTTATATATTAGATACTATAAGTTCATACATCCAATACTAAATTAAGATGAGGCCTAACTCCTCAATACATATATCCTAGGTAATAAAAAATAAGAGTCTACACTTGGCAACATGAATACAAGATGATGCTATACAATAAGGAATACAAAATTTAGCATATATAGTAAATAAATCAACCTAAGTGTAGCCTTTTCCCCACATGTTGGAGCTCATGGATTTTCATCCACTTATTTCCCCTTATCCTTACCCGACTTACCCGAAGAACCTTCACCTGAAATATTAATCCTATGAAATGGGGTGAGATATGAATCTCAGTAACTAAGGAAATTTCCATTTATTATATTCAGTTTAATTAACATATATGCATGAATCAAAATCAACATCAGAATCATATCAGTCATATCAGCAAATGAAACAATTAGGCTATCATGATTACTATCCCGTACTAGCAATCATATTTTCACATATTAAAGGCCAATAACACCGGGAGAGGCCCGTCCATGGCACCTACTCCCCATTGAGTACAACCAGGGCTCAGTGCATTTGGGTTTGATCATAACCCAGTGCCCGATCAAAACACATGCACGGGTGGCAGTTGCACTACAGCTCCACCATGGACTCATAAGGTCCAATCACAATACACTAGATAGCTAACCAATTCATTCAGTATTTCAACTCATTCATATACAGCAAATATAAAATTAAAATAGATATATGCATGGAATTAATGTAAACCCCGATTACCTCACTTGTAAATAAATTTGCAATAGCCACCAATGGTACAAAAATCCCCCTATAACTATAGCATCAGAGAATTACTACTTTAATTCATCATTTATAGTTGCAACAAGTACCCAAAGAATTTAAAATACTAATGACTACCTAGGGAACACTTACCCAGCCACTATAAGTCCCAAATTCATATTGAAGTATCCTCTACCAGAAACCTCAATATTTCACCCAAAATCCTAAATAAATTCGTATAAAATTAATAACCATATTATAAATCAACTATGGGGGTCTCAAACTAGTAAAGAAAGCATCAAAATGGAGGGTTTATACTTACCTAATGTCAGCCCTAACCTCAACCTACGAATTTCACCAAGAAAATCCTAAACAACCACATTTTAGATTTTGGGTATGGTGAAAATACTCCAAATGAAAAACTAATCTGGCCAAATTAAAGAGAAAGATGAGGGGATTAAGTTATATAACTATTATCTTGGCTGAATCTTGCTCTAAATGTGAGAAAATGTGAAATTCTTGCCCCAAACCCTAGCCTCCCTTCACACCTCCGATTTTCTCCTTTGTGCTTCAGAAAAATAGGGAAGTGGCTAAAGTGTTTAGGGTTTTAGTTGGGTTAAGTTGGGTCAAATATGGGTCATGTGTTGCTCAAAAGATTCAATTCCTAATGGGCTTCAGATTTGAGCTTTGTTGGGCTAGCACTTATGTATTGGGCTGCTAAATTTTAATTAGATTTGAGCCAAGTTTGAAGAGCTCAAGGATTTGAGTCTGTACAAGGGTTATTGGGCCATCACTAGGTGCTCTCTCTTGGGCCAAATCTCACAATAAATAGGTTGGTCTGCACCTACAATTATTGGGCCTCCATTAGTCTTAACCTTGGCCTACTCAATTTAATTTAATTTGGGTCTAGATGAAGTTTCTATCCCAATTAAATCTCAAATCTATATTAATAATTTATCTTTCTAAAATCTCTATTCACTTAACTTGCCCAATTATCCCCTATTAATTATTCCTAATTAATCTAAATCCATGATTAACACCTTAATTAATTTTGGAGTGTTACAGACTACATAGATCAATTGATGCTATAAAATTTTATCATAAATCATATTTTAGACAAACTATTTAAGTCTAAATCTTCTTAAATAATTTTTTCTGGTCTTCCTTGGCCTTTGACTATTGGACTATTCTCCATCTGATCTATTATCTTTATCGAGATTTCTATAAGTCTCTTCCATATATGCCAAAACTATCTAAGTCGTGATTCTACAATCTTTTTTACAATAGGAGTGACCTCCACTTTTTCTCTAATGCATTCATTTCAAATTTTGTCTTATTTGATATGTCCATTCATCTAACACAAAATTCTCATCTCTGCAACATTGAACTTATTCTCTTATTGACTTTTTATTACTCAACATTTAGTTCCATAAAACATTGCAGGCCTGATAACTATACGGTAGAATTTATGTTTAAGTTTAAGTGATACTCTTCTATCACAAATAACTATCGAAGTATTCCTCCATTTCATCCACCCCGTTTGAATCATATGTTTTACATCTTCTTCTATTTTCTTGTCATATTGTATGATAGACCCAAGATATTTAAATCGTGTAACTTCTGGTATGGTATACTCTCTAATTTTTACTTCCGCACTAGAACTAGTGTGTCTCTTACTAAATTTACATTCTATATATTCTATTTTACTTCTACTTAAACAAAATCTGTGTGTTTTCAAAGCTAGTCTCGATATTTCTAACTTTGCATTCATTTCTTCTCTTAATTCTACAATTAGGACTATATCATCTGTAAAAAATATATATTATGACATCGACTCCTAATGTAGACTAATAGTTATAAAAAAATCTTCTATAAGTTCACCTTTTGTTATAACATTAATTGTAACCCTATTATACATATCATGAATTACTTGAATATAAATCATACGAACTCTTTTTTTCTCTAAAACCTTCTATAAAATTTCTTTTGGCATCCTATCATATGCTTTCTCCAAATCAATAAACACCATATATAAATCTTTTTGATTCCTTCAATATTTTTCTATCAATCTTCGTAACAAATATATCACTTTCATAGTCGATCTTCTTGGATAAAACCAAATTGATTTTCAGTAATTTGAGTTTTTTGTCTTAATTTTTGCTTAACTACATTTTCCCATAATTTCATAATATGACTTATGAGCTTAATTCCTCAACAATTTGCATAGTTTGGCATATCTCTCTTGTTTTTATAAATAGAGACTAAAGTACTTCTCATCCACTCATCCGACATTTTCTTAAATCTTATAATTTCATTAAATAACTTTGTGAACCAAATTATGCCTTTTATACCTAAACTTTTTCATACTTTAATGGGTATATTATCTGGTCCAATTGCTTTATCATTCTCCATTTGCTTTAATACTTCTTTTATTTTTGAAAAGTATAATTTTGGTCTCTTCTTTAGTGTCTAACCTACCCAAGTGTAATAAATCCTTGTATCCTTCATTAAATAGTATATAAAAATAACCCTTCTACCGTTCCTTGATATCTTGTTCTGTAACTAAAACTTTCCCTTCTTCATCCTTAATGCATTTCACTCGGTTTATATCTCTTGTCTTTCTTTCCATACATTTAACTAACTTGTAGATAATTCTCTCTTCAACTTTAGTACCTAAAGATTAATATAACCAATCAAATGTCCTAACTCTTACTTCACTCACTGCCTTCTAGGTATCTTTCTTGGCTACCTTATATTTTTCTTAATTTTCATCACTCTTACACAAAGACCACGCTTTATAACACTTTCTTTTAACCTTAACCTTATCTTGCAAGCTTGCATCTCACCACCAAGATTCTTTATCCCTAGGTCCAAAACCTTTTGATTCACCGAGGATCTCCTTTGCCACTTTCTTAATCTTTTTAGCCATATTATCCCACAAATCATTAGCACTTCCTTGTGCTTCCCAAGATCCTTCCTCTAAAATCTTTCTCTGCAAGCTCTTTTCTTTATTTCCCTTCAATTATCACCACTTGATCCTTAATACCATATCTTGGCTTTTACTCTTTATTCTCCTCTTAACTCAGACATCCATAACTCAGACTTTATGTTAAGTAGTCAAGTTCTCTCTAGGTATAATTTTGTAATCTATGCAAAGTTTTTTATCTGATTTCCTTATAAGAAAGAAATCAATTTGAGAGCATGCCTCTCCACTTTTGTAGGTGATAAGATCCTCCTCACACTTCCTAAAACAAGTGTTAGCTACTGGAAGATCAAACGCTAATGAGAAGTTTAAAATAGTTTTACCTTCTACATTTATTTTCCTTAAGCCATGTCTTCCATGCATACTCTTGTAACCTCTAAATGTACTCTTCACGTGACCATTAAGATCCCCTTCTAAGAGAATCTTTTCTCCTAAAGATATTTTCTGAACTAAATATTCTAAATCCTCCTAAAACTTTACCTTGTGATGTTTTTCTAATTTTACTTGTGGTGCGTAAGAACTAATAACATTAAAGGTTTCCCTTTCTACTACAAATTTTAATATAATGATTCTATCTCTTAATCTCTTTACATCCACTACAACATTTTTTCAAAACTTATCTACAATTATACCTACTCTATTTTTAGATTTAACCTTACTAGTATACTAAAATTTAAAACCTAATATATTTAATTCTTTCGCTTTTTCTCCTACCCATTTGGTTTCTTGTAGATATATAAAATTAATCCTCCTCCTAATCATAGTATCTACTATTTTCATTGACTTACCTGTAAATGTATTTATATTCCAAGTTCCACAATGAATCATATTCTTGTGAACTAATTTCTTTACCTATATTCATTCATGAAAATGTAGGAACTCTTACTTATTTTCTACTACACCCCAGGAGTTGATGCAGTGGCTCTTGCTTATTTGTTACTATACTTGAGCTATACAATACATTACTTTCAAACAACGATCTAACATTACCCCTAATACATCGATGATCCATATTATAAAGATTCGACGAAGTTTTACGTTGGTTATCGATTGTCTAATACAACTCTTCTCTTTTTTTCAGGTTTGCGATCGGTTATGAAAAATAATTTATATCAAAGTTCAACATAGATAAAGTTAATAATAATAATTAGATTTAGTCTAGTTAATAATAATAATAATAATAAATAATAAATAAAATAGCTTGAATCTTTCAAGTTTGACCAAACTCAGGTATGAAATTGGATTTAGTCTAGTTAATATAGATCTTAAGCCAAAAATAAGGCTCAACCACTAAATTCCAACTAAACCTTGACCCAATTGAAAGTTATAACATCTCAACTAATTAATAAATAATTATAAAGTTAAAAGAAAAGATTGACTAAAATGAATTGAGAGAAAATAAGATGATTGGGATTTATGAGTGATGAAATAAAATTTTGTAAAATTATAAAAATTTGAGCAATTAAATTTAAAAGAGTTAAGTGGGATTAGTAGGAATTTTATTTAGTAATTTTTGTAAGCCATTGTGATTATTTTGGAATTAAAGAAAGGTATATAGAAATGTTGGTCCAAAATGGGGTTAATTTTCGTTATTGGAATTAGAGTGCACATTTTTCAATTGGAAGCATTACATTTGGATTTGCATAATAAAATTGAAGCAGGTGAGATTTAAAGCTAGTGAAAGACATGAAAAAAGCTAGAAGAAGAGAAAAAAAATTGTTAGTGGGAAAGAGAAATGAAAGGCTTGACTAAGATGAATTGAGAGAAAATAATTATAAAGTTATAAAGTTACAAAATAACATCTCAACTAATTAATAAATAAGTATAAAGTTAGAAGAAAAGCTTGACTAAGATGAATTGAGAGAAAATAAGATGATTGGGATTTATGAGTGATGAAATAAAATTTTGTAAGATTATAAAAATTTAAGCAATTAAATTAGAAAGAGTTAAGTGGGATTAGTAGGAATTTTATTAAGTAATTTTTGTAAGCCATTATGATTATTTTGGAATTAAAGAAAGGTATATAGAGATGTTGGTCCAAAATGGAGTTGATTTCTGCGGTTGGAATTAGAGTGCACATTTTTCAATGGTTTACATAATAAAATTGGAGTGGGTAAGACTTGAAGCTAGTGAGAGACATGAAAAAAGCTGGAAGAGGAGGAAAAAAAATTGGTAGTGGGAGAGAGAAATGGAAGTTTATTGAGATACTTAACACCTAATGTGAGTAAGTGAATTAAATTCTTGCCATCTAATACTATTGTAATCATCTCCTTTGATTGGTTGAATTGGTATTGCCATTAACTACTGTTATTTTTCATTTGAACTTATCATCTTTATTTTGACTAATCTAGTAGAAAAGAGATAGTAGAGTTTGAATTTTTCCTTTACAGAAGCTTGATTTCAAATGTCTAGCATTTTGGAAAAATTAGTCAATGTACCATTTAGCAAAGTTATTCTCCTCCTCATTTCTTTTCTTTTGCATGGATTGGATTTTTATTTAGTAGATATTTTTTGTTTCAAGAATTTTGAAAGGAGAACCCCTTGAAGGCTAAATTGGGAAAAGTGAGAAGGAGGTGAAGTTCTGAGTTTAAGGTATTTTCCTTGTTCTTGAAACTCTTAATTTTGGTTTTATTGAGCATGTGGTTGAGGGACTATTTTGCTTAACTTGACCATGATATAGGAGTAGAAAGAAGGGAAATTAGTTAATTTGGAAAGCTTGGAAATTACTTGGAAGGATAGTGTACTTGAGCAACTTCATTTTAATAAATTGGTATTTTCCTTTAAATTGTTGAAACTGTCATATTTTGTAATTAAAGTTTGAGATGAAATTAAGGGTTGCTTTTTTATGTTTTTGGCCAAGAATGTGAAGCAAAATTGGGATTTGTTGATAAGCTTGGAAAGTGGCCTTTGATGTGTTAGAAGTTAATTACTTGGGTTGGTAAGGTTTAACTTTCATTAACTTTATGATTTAAATGATGTTTGTAATTGAAATGATAATTAAATTGATTGGGATTTTATGTATTAGCTACATTGAAGTGCTTGGACTAGGGTTATGATGTTTGCATTTGAAGTTGCCAAGTGTTGAAATCCAATTTCAAGTAGTAAGAAATGCTTCTCCATGATTAGTTTGTGATTTTGGTATTTCAAATTGGAATTGTGGTTGAACATAATGTTCTTCTTGTTTTGGCCAAAATGTTTATCTTAGAGAACTTGGAGATAAGAAAAGCCATTTTGCACTTAATTGAAACATATAGCAAGTTAAGGTGACTAAGTAAGGTGAGTAGGCCACAAATTGATATTTAAGCCTTGTTGTTTGAGATATATGTGATAAGTGGCAATTGATGATTTCATGTTTAATTTAGATTTTTATAACTCGACTAGATATACTGAACTCTACCCTAGCTATAGATTATGTTGAGTTGATTGCTAAGTAGTTGTTTATCTTTCTTGATATAGTTTTTTTGAACTAGAATTGATATTAATCTTTGGCGAGCATGTTATGTACTTGATTGCCTAAAGATTTAAGGGTCGAATCCTCTAATTTATTTCTGGCTTAAGCCTATGGTTTATTATTTTATGGTTGATCCCTGTGATTTATTTCCAAGATTCCTATGTTATGGCCATATGAGATATAAGAGATATTGAGATATAAATATGATGCATGAGATGTATGATTATTCTGATATGCAATCTGTAACATCCGGTCCTTCCGTAAACGTGAGAAACACAATGTTCGGTTTCTCTGTAAACGGAAGAAATGGGTCAGATACAAAAGGAAATCCCTTAAATAAAAGGAATTGGGGCCAAATAAAATTATGATAAAATTTTAAATATTAGAAAATGAAGATTTGAGCCTTGAGTTACCCAGAAATCAAGGCCAAAGTTATTCAAAAAATTTGCCAAAAGGCTAGTGGCATTTTCATAAATATGGGCATTTTTTGAAAAACACATAGAAGGGCTTTTTAAATGAAATTTTTGAGTTCTCTGGGGTTCTCAGAGGCCCTGAAAATCATAGGAAGCCCTGGGACAATTAAATCTCCTCCGGTGGACGTTTTCCAACGTCAGTGTGCCCGAACTTTGACGGATTCATTCGGAAAGGCTTTAGCTCCGATTTGAGTGATTCCAAAGCCTTTTTTTTTATTGGGAACTTAAATTTTATAATAGAAAAGACGGTCCTCAGAAAGAAGCTAAAACGAAGGAGAAACGAAAATGCAAAATATGAAGGGCAAAATGGGAATTTTTGAAAAGTGTAACTTATTCCCACCTATATATATATTGCACCCTTCTCCTCCCTCCATTATGCACGACTATGTTCTGTCTAAAACCAGAAGAAGACCCTAAGGGATGAGGCTCATAAGAAGGGGAAGAAAAGGAGGAGAAATCAAAGGCTTAAGGTATAGAAATTAGTAGTTTTTCATGCTCTTTCTTTTCCAAACCTCTTCTCCTCTATTCTCCTTTGTTTTCTATGATTAAAATAAGGTTTATAAATCTGATTCAAGGGAGATATTCAAGGGAAAGTTCGGATTTGAAGAGAAGAGCTTGGAGAAATCAAGATTCAAGCCAAATTAAGCAAGGAAACAAGGTAAAAATGCATCCTATGGTTGATACCTTTCATCACACTTCTTCTCTATTTTGACCTAGACTTAGACAGACGTAAGGAGTCAGATTTTTAACCAAATCAAAGGTGATTCTTAGGTATTTGATGGAGAGGAATAGGAATATGCAAAGAAAACTAAGAAATAGGTATTAGAAATCAAGATGCAAAACCTAAGGTTTTAAGTGCACCTTCCAATTTCTGAATTTGTATGATGCTTCCTAGGTCTAAGTTAAAGTATAAATGAGTTCTTGAGACACTAAAGATACTTCCCACAAGCTTCTCCCTTCAAGAAAACTAAGAAAACTCCATATGGCCCAAATGGTGTCTATGTCTCGGCTAAGAAGGGATTGTGTAGGTGGGGGGAGTTTTAAACTTTTCTAAGGCCATTTTTGAGTCATATTTGATGAATGAAAGTGAGGGGAGGCCTTGGAAAAAATTTAGAACTCATAGAAAGTGATTTGGTGTCTTAAGTTCCATATTATGACCTAAAGAAGCAACATGGTGCTAGGCCTTTTGTTTTGATGATGTGATGACTCCAAGAGGTTTAAAAGGAGTTAAGAATCATATTTGAAAGAAAAGAATGAAGCCTAGAAAGTATTTGAGGGGTGTTGCTTCATTAGGTATATTTATAGACCATAATGGAGCTTATAGAGCAATCTAGCATCTAAGCAAATTGTATGGTCTTAGAGATTGTGTCATAAACCTAATTGGCTCCCATAAATTGTATCTAGGTCAAGAGAAACCATCTCCACCAATTTGTGGGTGTGTGGCCGAAAGAGGAGGCTTGAGTTCAAAGGAAAAAGTGTGTAATTGTGTGCAAAGTAGCTCTCTCCACCTTCTCTCATGCATGGATATGTGTTTAGCTTGTTTTAGAATGGGTGCATGTGTATTTTCAAGTTATGAAAAGTATGCTAGTATGCCTTTATATGCCATGATTCTTGATGTCATGTTATGTTTCCAAGTGAGCATATGATGTTTGTATGAGTTTGCTTAAGTGTAGAGAGGCCAAGAACTCTTCCTTTTGGTGAGGATAAGCCAAGAACCCTTGAACTTGGTTGAGACAAAGTAAAGAGTCTCCCAAAAGCAAAGTGAGCTCCCAAAAGTGTGGTTGAGTCCAAAGCTCTCAAGAATGGGTGAGGCAAGTCCAAAATCCATTAGGAGAAGTGTGAGGCCAATCCAAACACTTGGTGAGCTCTTGAATGTTTTGTATAATTGATTTACATGCTAAGTTTGCTTTCAACATGTCTCATATAGGAATTTTTATAGCTATACAAGCCCTTTACACAGTCTTAACGCTACTTCCTCAAGCCAAATCCAATCCAAAAGAGTCTGAAACTTTGCTCTGATACCAATAAATATAACACCATAACTTCAAGCTCATTTCATGCCATTTTATAAGCTTTGTATTATCAATCCCACAAGAGCATATGAAAAAGGAGATAGAAATAATAGACTTTTTCGCATTGCACTATAATTAAAAAAAATAATTCGGTGTCACGTGAACCATGTGAGCTCATACTATACTTTCTCATACTTAATTTCATCATTACAACTCATTCGCATCACAAAAACATGCTTACAACCCACAGAAACCGAAATGGGGCATGGAAACTTAAAGATCATTCTCAGCCACAATTGGTCCTTTTTCTGGGCAACTTTGAAAAATCATAACTAAATTTAAAAAAATCAAAACCATGCAATCTTAGTCATTCTGGAAAGCTTGGGATGTTTACTTCACACTAAAAATACGCGCAGGTCATAATATTCATCACCCAGGACGTTTGACATCCAAAATGCTACAGAGGTCCGACTGAAATCTGGAACTGTTATAGAATTCTGCAAAAAACTTTGAAAATGTTCAATTAATTTTACAAAAATTCAATCCATGCAAATGATACCAATCTGGGAAGCTGTGGATGTTAACTAGAGAGAAAAATATCTCCAAATCAGTTCATCAAGCCCAAACTCCGGAATTCAATAGAACAGTACTTTTGGTCAGGCAATTTCACTGATACTGGACAGAAACTTCAAAAATTCATATCTCCCTCTCTTTATGTGATGTTTAGATGTATGGAAATGATATATGACTATTAGCACATGTTTTGAGTATGTAACGCCATAGTATGCAAGTTTAAAATTTAATGAATATATGTATAAATGTAGGTTGAATGGCCAAAATAAGATGCATGAGATTTGAGACCATTTGGGCAGCTCACACAAGTCTTAAATGTGCTTTTAGACTTGCCCAAAAGGTGCCAATACCAAGGGAAGACCATTTGGCAAATTTGGTACCTCATATGGAGCCAAATTTGACCATAATGGAACCTTATGTCACTTTTTGGCCAAATGAGCTAGTCTTCATCTAAAATTTGGCATGCAATTAGATCTCATTGAGAGCTTTCTGGGAAGCTAAAGATCATAATTTTTGAAGGTTTACAAAATATTTGATGATTTTTTGAAATTGACAAATTTTATGGTTGGTCTGCTGCACTATTCATTTGGTCCGAAATTATTTTCTGTCACACGAGGCCCAAATGATGTCCAATTGCCACGAAATTTTATACATAGAAACTAGGCAATCACAGTGACTCGTGCCAACTGGAAGCACCTCATTTGGAGGTCCAAAGTTGGGTCAAAAATAGAGCAAATCTGGCCGAAAATATGCTTGTTTATTTTGAGCTCCATTTTCGGTCTCCATGAATTGTAGGTATGTTTTTATGATATAAATGAGTTATATTGATGGAATTAAATATGAGAATGCATAACATGAGCTCACACGGTCCATATGACACCGATTGCAAATTTTTAAGTATAACACAATGCAAAAAAATCTATTATCTCCATCCCTTTTTTTAAATATTCTTGTGGGATTGATAATACAAAATTTATAAATGGTATGAAATGAGCTAGAAGTCATGGTGTTACACAATCAAATGCCTTTTGATTTTCCATTGAGGTATACCTAATGTATGCTATTTTAGTTTTAAGTTTATATTTATTTGTAAATATATTTGGAAAGGTAAAACAACTACTAGGTTGATGTTTTAACTACGGGACAATAGCTACAAGTATGAGGTGGCTACAAGAAGATATAATGTCCTCCAATCCTTTGCGAAGACTTCTTCCGTAAGTTTTACTGTGATTAACATAGATAACTGGAGATTTCATATATGATATTTATAATACTAATTTAAAATCAATAAGCACAAAAAAATATACATGATTCAACCATTCCAGCGGAATAAAATTGTTCATACAATATTGTACCAAAAGGTTAAGTCTTCCTGGATTTGCTCACATATTAGAATTAAAAAAGAGACCTAACCTTACTTTTATATAATCTTATTAGACCTTTTCATTATAAATTTCAATAAAACTTAATAACTTACACATCTTAATTACTAACCATATTTAAATTATAAATATGTATTAAAATTCAAATACCATATAATCACTTCATTAGTTGAACCTATAATATATCTATCATTAGCCAACCCATTATTTAAAAACAAAAAAATTAATGTCAGCCCACATGCAAAATTTTCCTATATCTTTGCCACGCTATCTACAACAGTGACTCAAGGCAGTAATGGCTTACCTCCTTCGTGCTCTATCGTTACTACTATCTAGTAAGAAGAGATGAGGGCGATGCATCACGTACGTCCATCAAAGATTCCTTAAACGCAGTTTAGTAAGAAGTTCTGCCATCAAATTCCTGCAGTCCGAACTCCAAAGTCTCTTTCGGTGGGTCTCCTTCAGGGGGTTTACCAATATGCTCAGATGGAAGGGGGTCAAGGCAGGTGCGAAGCGGAGACGAAACCATTAGTAATTTGAAAACAGATCAATTTGATTCAAACTCAAGTTTTATAATATACATTGATTAAATAGGATAGTAGCATTAGGTGCCAAGAAATCGCATTAAGCATTCGGAGTGTCCTTGATCTTGCCATGAAAAAGGAACTACAACAGGAAAAACACAATGAGAGAGAAAGTTGAGAGTCGGTGATGTCCTAAGAAGTTTGCGTGCACTTCAATTGACATCTCATTCAATAGTAAACGTTTATAAATTGCACTAGATATTTCTTGGGCTTGGCCATTTTTTTCTTACCAAAAAATTGCTTCATATATGATGAGAAGAGTAATATAGTTACATTGCCGTGATGAATTGTTTTGCACGACTGTACAAGTAATGTTACATTTACGCCATAGGGCTGATCGCGTGTTAGGATTGGAAGAATAATTGAATTATTCAGGCAAAAGGGGAAGCCTGGTGACACTGGTGCCATTGCCACTACCATAAACAGACCTAGGAGTACTAATAATCTTGCCAGAAGTAGAAACAGATTTAGTGGGGATTTTTGCATTCAGCTTCAGGGGCAGAATCTGCAACCTGGGGTTCTGTTCAGTACCTGACTTTTCAGCGGACAACTGATAGCTTTTCACCAGTTCAAGCTGCCGGGCAATTATTTCAGAACGTCGGGGAAGAAGCTCCACTGGCTCTCCACCAGGAATCACAATGTATTCTATCGCAAGCCGGACCTCCTGTCAGAAAAGTGAATGAAAATTTAATATGATTAGTCAAATTAGAGAGATTACATATAATAATCCGAGCAACTATTTTTTTAAAGGCAAACAACTGCTTTATAAATAGAAAAAAAAATCAAGTGCAACTTTTAGGCTTAGCTATGGAGTTCAACAAAATTATGACATTTATAATGTGATGCTAAATTGTGAAAAATGTCAACATTTTTATTTTATTACAAAATCTGATAGCAGAGATTTAAAGAACTTAAGTTTTATCTTTTATATATGTGTCATCTATCAGATAATGGCCATTAAGGCAGAAATTACTGCTGGCCTCAAAGAGTGCATGTGCTTCCTAGGACCCTATTTCAATTGCCCAATGGTGCAAAGAAAAAAAAATTTTCATTGTTTTCAGAAGGCACGAACAGCCAAGGACAGAAAGTACACCATATAATTGAACCTGGTAGAGCCATAAAAGTTCATATTCTAACTCATTTAATGTTGTTGCGTACATATATTCAAATTTCATCTACACACAGCTGTGGTTGACATTAACATGCTAACAAAGTGGATTCAGATTCAACTATTTTGGTATATCTATGACTCCTAAAGCTGATGAAAAGTGAGGCCAGTGAACAATCAAGGATAGAGACAAAAAGCTACTCTTCTGCATTTAATATATCTAGAACAGGTCCATAGTCAAACTAATTAAAAGATTGAAATATATACAATCATGATGTTCTTTAAAGTAAAGGGTTGGATAACTCTTTTGAGCAGATGTTTGCACTTCCTTCTTAATTGGATTATTCCCTTTTGTAAGCTGTACTTAAACAATATCTTATCCTCCCTTTATGTTCTCTTCTAATACATTTTTATCAAAGAACAATCGAAATGCTCTTATATGAGATGAAGGAGTATTTCAAAGACAAAACTTATGAACATACAATTATATCTCACGAATCACAACACATAATAGCTGAGAAGCTAATGTCAGAAGAAAATAGTTTCACTGCATACATGTAAGGATACATTAAATTCCTACCAATGATCATGAGAGTGACTGTAGTTTTTTTTATTATTATTTTTTTCACCAAGCAGGCAAATTTAGTAGCCATAGATTTCTGCTTCATCAAATTCAGAAGCACAAAGTAGTTTGCACTGCATTTTGGGTGTCTGAAAAGATAACCAACAAAAGCACAAACCACATAAATCAGGTTCTGAGCAAGCTTTTTACAATTCCAACTCACAAAGACTAGCTGGCAAGCTTCAGTTCATGACAGTATTGAAGAATAACCATGTTTAAAATCATTTCGTAATAAATGCTAACAATGTAATGATGGATTAATAAAACAGTCACTACTCATGATGCTAGATTGCACAGTGCACAGCACGACCCACAACTGCAAGCAGATTATGGAATTTCAAGTGGAGCAATCATATGCTAAGAAATAAGGCTTATACCTCCAAGGCATCAATCTCTTCCAGAGATGGTTTTCGTTTTGGTTCATCATCCTGAATTTCAATATTTAAAGAGTCACTAAATGGCTTCTTCGACATAGGGCCAAATGAGTCTAGTCCAAGGATCATACGTACTGCCTTGACCATTTGTGCCATAGTATTTGACTGAAAAAGTTTAAAATTGAAAAGAAATCAAATATCAAAATACATGAGCACATGCAGTATTCAGAAGATAAAGAGGCAGTGAGAGGCCACCTTAATAACAAATACAGGTAACTGGTGGAATTTTGCCACTCCACGGATCCATGGGTTCTGTCGAATCTCAGAACTGGATGCTAGAATTGCATCAGCAGCTCCAATGTCACCAGTTACATCTATTACATCCTCAAGTCCCATCACCTTAGCTACTTGTAGTAGATCAGCTTCAAGGATCTAATCTCATCAAAAGAGTAAACATTGCCCAAAAAAGAAATATTAAGACAAGACTTTGGCCATATATTTTTTCAAGTTTTATAATCATGTCAAATGCCAACTGAGACAAGTATTAAAGTCCTTGATAACATGCCCAATTACACATTACTTTGTCAAGCATAGGCAAACTTTAAAATAATTTACCTTGTAAGTATACACTTGCAGAGGTGTGCTCCTCTTGATCCCAGATCTACTAGAGCTCCATTTCTTGGACCAAGTAGAAGGATGGTCTATATCTTGCTCACCAGACTCTATGTCAGAGTTCAGGCTATTATCATCAGTTGAATAAGGTCTTTCTTCATTGTCTTTTTCAAGCATTGGAGTATACTTCACTGAATCATTGGCAAAGTCATCCCATTGACGGACTTCATACAACGGAGATTTTCCTGTAACACAGAACTTTTCTCATTTAAACTTCAATTTTACAAACATATAAAAGTAACATATCAGTTAGATTTAATTATATTCCATTAAGAAAACTGAGGATTACCTGCCAAAATGGCATCCACTGTTGCATCTAATCTATGATGAACACGACATTCAGTTTTAGATATCATCTCTATAGCACAAGTAAATGTAGGAGGTCCTTTCCTTTCAAGAATTGTCTTCTGTACTTTTCTTTTCCTTGCTTCCTCATCCCCGAGGGTCACACTCTATTGAAATGAATGTCTATTAAACATTACTAATATGACAAGCATTATACATATTCCTTTAAAATATTCTTTCAAAATTCAAGATTGGTTTTCTCTTTGAAAATGGAATAATTAAAAAGAAGATCAATAGTATATAATAACCATTATAGATAATGAAACTGAGATAAATCAAAGAAAAGCTTTACACCTCTATGCCACCAACAAGGATCTGTAAAGAAGGATTTTTTATTATATTTTCAATGGCCATCCCATGTGCTGTTCCAACCAACTGAACTCCTCTTTGAGCAATGGTACTGGCTGCTAATGCTTCAAGCTCAGTTCCAATTTCATCTATTATAATGGTTTCAGGCATATGGTTTTCAACTGCTTCAATCATAATCTGCATAAAGAAGCAACAAAAGTAACACCAACAAATAGAGAAAAATATCATAAGTTTCACAATACAAAAGAGGTTAACATTTCAAGCCAAAAGATTGAGATTAGTTCTAACATTATGCTGCATATTTACATTAGGAACTTGCATTCTCCTTGCACGACCAATGCCTGCATGAGGGACATCACCATCACCTCCAATCTCATTGGAGGTATCTACTATGACAACACGCTTCGTAAACTCATCTGCCAGCATCCTAGCAATCTCTCTAAACAAACAAAGCCACATTAGACATACATACCAGTCAATCAAAAGGCCACTAAAAATTTCATGGCCAAAGATGCCTGAATACAACTTAATACACTAATCTTACTCAAGTCTTTTAACCTATTTTGACATTCACAGGACTACATTGAACCAATGTGCCATGGGCTCTTGTAAAATGAATCAGCTCTATATAGCATATACAACATAGAGTCCCACACAAATTTATTCATTGACAAGTTTTACCTGATTAAGGTTGTTTTACCCACTCCAGGAGGTCCTATTACCAAGATGGAGTCTCCATCCTCCACTAAATCACGAATGATTTCTGCGCTACCAGTTACAGCTCGACCCACCCGGCATGTGAGGCCAATAATTTGCATTTTACGATTACGAATTGCACTTATACGATGTAAAGAGCTATCAATACCAGATCGGTTGTCGTCAGAAAACTCACCAACCTAAAACAATAATAATAAAAATTCTCTTAAAAAAAAAATCAATAAATCTCCACTTCCATACATAGTTCCAACACCATAAAGATTGATACAATCATACAAAGGATCTCCTACTAGAGTAGTTATATGGGAAGATATCAATCAGTAGCACAAACAGTGAGACAAAGGGCGAAGTTGGACCATTAAAGTCTAAGAGAACAAAAGTTCTTTCAAGTCAAACATTTGGACTATTATTTTCAGTTGAAACAATAAAAAAAATCAAAGTGGCTCCACCAAACTTCATCATGTCAACCTCGGACTTTGTCCGCACTAAATCCCCTCCGCAGCCATCTGAAGCGTGCACTCCCCCCACATCAACTCTCTTTAGAGGAATCGAATCGCCTCCTCTTATTGAGCTAATCCCTTTGGGTATTAGACTCGCAATTTCTAAGAAAATGCTCAACCTTAGAACATAGATATCTTTGGTACCTTCAAAATCGCATGCCGTAAATCTTCGTGCTTTATGGGCTGTTGCGATATTTCCCAATCACCCGATGGAAACCTAGCAAGAGGCTTCCTACCCAAATCCATCACAACCTCAATCAGCCCTCCAATTCCCTCGTGGTGATACAATTCCCTCCTCATTTTCAAAGGCAATAAATCGAGAAACAGCGCCAGTTCGGAAGCAGCCTCAGGGCGCGAAGTGGAAGGCAGGTTCTGAGAACTTGACGACGACGACCCATTTCCAGAAGAAAATCGTTCAGAAGGTCTTCGGATTTCTGGGGACCGAGAAGATGAATTCGAGGATCGAATCGCCTTTTGCGAATGATGTGTTCGACGAAATGACAAAGAGATTGCGGAAATCAAGCTGGAGGTTTTGAGGTACGCGAGAGTTGAGGTGGGAATATGGATCGCCGAGCGCCATGAACAGTGCAGATCGATGGGCACAAAATGCGAATTCAAAGCTCTCATTCTGCTCAGCTAGGCTCAAACATCTGTGTGTCTTGTGCTGTGGAGATATTAAGGAAGAGGGAAGAAGATGAATGGAGATTCAAGAGAGGAAGATTCGAAGGAATCTGCTGTGGGAATGGAGGGAAGGTGGTAAAACTTTGGTGAGAATGAACGATGGGGGGCTGCGAACCACACGTTGTTTGAAGTAAAAGACAGATTGCTTGCGTTCGCGTCTACGGCTCTGTTTGGCGGGCTTCTTTGAACTCTTTCGGGCAGACTTTTCATAACACCAAATGGTTTTTGTTTTCTCTTCATTTTATTTTATTTTACAGTAGTATAAAGAAAATATATTATTTTTAATAAAAAAAATTATAAATCAAGTTTATGCTTTTTAATACAAAATAAATAATATTAAAATAAAAATTACAAAGCCATTTGAGACTAATTGAAGCGGTTGAAGCAGTAAGGATTGAGTAAACACTCATAAGATGATCCTAATTTTATACTAAAAAAAGAAACAGTTTTCGTAAATTATACTTTTAATAAAAAATAAATCTTATTTTGAGAGTATTTTGATCAAATAAATAATTTTAAGAGATATCTTTGTAACGGATGAAAACGCCGTATAATCAAACCATTTTTGAAAGAAGAATAATTTATTTATTATTTTAACCCTGAAATGATTAATTTGGTAAATGCATTATCTTAATGTTCACCAACAAAATAATCGATGTAGTTTAATTATACTTCTTAAACTAATTCTTGTTGGCTCTTGCTCATTTTGTTTTTCACTTTACTTGAATTCGATTTAATTTTCCTTTTATAAAAAGTAAATTAAAAATTATTAGGGTGCATTTTTCTTTTTTCAAAATTGTTTTTTTAATTTGGTTTATTTTCATTTTTTATTTTCCACTAGCTTTTGCTAATGGTAGGCATAGTAGTTGAATGGAATTTTAAAAGTATCACTACACTTATAGAGAAAACATAAATATTTTTTGTTATAAACGTGTGTGAAATCTTAAAAATGTCAATGCACTTGTAGAGAAAGTATACATCATTTTTGTTATAAACATGTGTTACACGTACACAAACACAAACACACACACACAGATATATAGAATCAAGATTGTTTGCAGTAAATAAAATTATTGACAATGCAACTGGCCTTTTTAGGTCTTCTTTTAGGATTTACAAAATAATATAAGGTATTTAAAAATTATACTTAGTAGAATAAACAATTTAATTATAAAAAATTATACCTTAAAAAATTTTAATTTAAGTACAATTAAAAATTTTGAAATGTAATTTTTTTCATAATTAAAATTTTTGTTTTTTCAATTATAATTTTTAAATACTTTAATTTTTTTAAACCTTAAAAAAAATCCTAAAAAATATTTATACCATCAAGAACACTACAAAACTATCCACCCCTTTAATATTGCTTGTATTTCTCTCTTCATGTTCTTTTTAATGGTTGATTTAGTTTCTTAAAAGGATAAAATTTGTTGCTAATTGCATGAAGAAAAGAGAAGCTTTGAAACAACCAACCATACCATAAGAATTGACGGGCTCGTCGCGCAACTCTCAAAATAAAACTAGGTTAGATATTAAATGCAATATAGGGCACAATCTAAGTCATTTCCTTTGGAAATGGAGTTCAATACTTAATTAAGTTTTTAAGCGTTAAAAAACTCTAAAAATTTCTAAACTAAGGGGGTTTTGATATAATTAAATTAAGTAAAATCTAATTGAATCAAAATTCCTAATTGCTACCTAATTGGATGAATTATGAGTGAATGATGATTTTGTGACTAGCTTTGGAATCGTCTCTTGGTATCCACTATCTTTATCCTAATCCAATCGTGATTAATTTTGGCCTAAGAGTTCCTAATTGTGTTCACTGGCAAATGATCTTGAATTACCATTCAAGATTCAAGAGATTAGCAATTTGATGTTAATTGAGACCTCAACTCTCATTAAATTACTAATTCTTGTGATTAAGATATTTGAACACTCAAATTGATTGATTAACTGATTAATTAGCCTCTGAATCATCATTCAAAAATGTTTAATTAACCAACGAAATACTAAGGAATCCACAAATAGACAATTAGGCACATAATATCACTCATGCATTTCATCGAACACCTTCGTGGCATACATGGGAGATTAGAGAGAAATGCAAAATTTAGTATCCAATCCAACCAATTAATCAACAGAAAGTATCCTAATTAGTGTCTAACCAGCCACTAACTATAGATAATACACATTCCAAATCCAATACAATCTTAACTAAGAGAATATCAGAAAAGAAAAGTGCTGGAAAAAAAAGAAAATCTTAGCCAAAAATATTGCTCATCCATGGATTCAAGCTTCAGCCAAGGTTGTTCTTCCTTGCTAGTCACAGATGGAGGCTCAGAGCTTCATTCGGTGAAATGGAGGAAAATGGAGTGTAGTGTGTTTTAGACAAAGGAAGGGCGAAGTGTGGATGAAGGGTGAATGACGTCGTGAATGAATTTAATTCTGAATGGACGAAGGGTATGACGCTGGATGTGTGGAATGTAGCATGGAATGTGTCAATCGATGGATCCCTTGATGAATGAATGGACGGGTTGATTTCGTGGAATGAAAGGTTGAGATGAATGCTGGAATGATTGAAACTCTCACTTGTTCTGCTCGAATGTATTCTTAATGCCCTTCTCACGTGATTCCTTTAATTGATTCCACGTGCTGCCTTATTTTCAATTGTCTGAAGCTATCCACGTCAATATCTTCTTCTATTATGCATGAGTGTGGGCCCCGCTTTCCCTTTTATAATATTTCACGTGCTTCCTTCAGCCTCCCCCTTTCTCACATTCTTCACGTTACTCCTTTTCCACGAGTTTTCTTCCTCTGTTCTGCCCAGCATTCTGCTCGTGTTGCTTCATTTAATTCTAAGCTTCTTTCCATGCGTTTCTCCTTCGTGCAGATTCTGCTCACAAACTTCTTTATCTTCCTCACTTGAACTGCCTGTATCAGCTCCATGCTTCTTCATTCATATTCATGCAAATCCACATCATCTTCCACATTGGCTGCTGTTCTTCCTTACCATGAGTTAAGATCACGTTGCTGTCCAGCTGATAAGCATGATTTTTATACATTTTATTCCTCCTAACTTAGTCATTTTAATAATCAAATATGGCTTTAGGGGTTCAATTAGATGGAATTTTGTTTTAGTAACCATTCTCTACACTTTATGAATTAATTGGCAAAATAATTGATTTTAAATGCATAAATAATTTTAAATGAATTTTATGAATATTCATATTTCATCTTTTCTACTCTTTTTGTGCAGAATTTTAATATGAAAATTGGAGCTTTGAATGGGAAATTGAATCTTCATCCACTTAAATACATGTAGCAGATCCATGTGATGCAAAGAACCATGTGGCAGTCCACTTAACGTCATACACACATGCAATGGCAGAAACAGAGGAGGCTATGTGGTGAAGGAGAAAAATGTAACAGCCTTGCATGGAGAAAACAAGAAGAGAACCTCGAGTGAGGCTTGTACAGAAGATTGCATGAAGAAAAACACGAACTGCACAAAGAGAATGAGCTTGTTAAGTGACGCTGAAAGAAGAGCTGCACGAAGAAGCAAATAAGCTCACATGCATGGAGAAGGATTTCTACGTGGAATGAGATGTTGTGAGCAGAACAAGAAAAGAAGTCTGGGCTGAGAGACAAAGAAGAAGCAACATGAGCAGAACGCTCGACGTGGAAAGAAGGCAGCTCACAAACTCCAGCAGAAAGAGAGGAGAAAACACGTGAGAAGCTTAGAAAGAGTCAGGCAGCTCGAGTTAAGCGAGAAGAAGCAGAAGAGAAAATGGCTGGAACGAGCTGAAAACATATGAAGAAAACGAGTTGAAAAAAAACGAAGGAAGTGCTGGACAGCAGCAGAATAAATGGCAAAGAAAAAAAAGAAGCAACGTGAAGAATGAGCAAGCTGAATGTGACTGAACAAAGACGAAGGTGCATAATGAAAGCCACGAGTTTAAGAGGAAGAAAGAGCTATGGGCAGCAACACACACATGCAGAACAGAGAAGGCAAGGCTACTGTTTTGGCGTGAGAAGAATAAAGAGCAACACGAGGAGCTATCCAGAATGCCAAATGAAGCATGAGCTGAGAGCTGGAGAGTCGAGAGGTCTGAACGTGGAGCTGAATCACGTGGGGAGCTTGGGCAAAACGCTGCAGCAAAACGTTGAAATTATATTTAACTCACAATGGGGCCCACACTCATGCATAATAAAAGAAAACTAATCGTGGTTTCAGCGTGCAAAATGAAGAGCTGAAGAGAGCACGTGAAGTGATTAAAATTCCACGTGAGAGGTCCATCTATTCATGCCATTTATTCGTACATCTCCGTCTAATCCAGGGGAGGACGTCATTCTCTCCATTCACCCCAAACCCTAGCCGTCATTCGCATACTCCATCCCTTTCCTCCACATCCATTCACCCACGCCTCCATTCATCCATCTCTCCATTCCATTCTCCATCTCCAACCAAGCCAATATGAAGATCTAATCTCCATCTTGAGGCTAGCAAGGGAGGAAGCTTTTGGCTGAAACTTGAATCCTTGGAAGAATGCAAAAATTCTGGCTAAGATTTCTTATTTTTCCAGCACTTTTTCTTTTTCTTGTATAATCTCGGTTGAGTTATATTTGATTAGGAAATTGTGTAATTAATTAGTGGCTGGTTAGACACTGATTAGGAATTATTTTTGTTGATTAATTGGTTGAATTTGAATCTGATTTTTCATTATTCTCTTTAATCTCCCATGTATACCACGAAGGTGTTCGATGAATTGCATGAGTGAGATTTTGTGCTTGATTGTTTGATTTGAGAATTCCTTAGTGTTTAGTTGGTTAATTAAACATTTTTGGATGATGAATCAGAAGATAATTAATTAGTTAATCAATCAAATTAGATGTTCATTGATCTTAAAGACAAGAGTTAACGGTTTAATGCGGGATTGAGGTCTCAATTCAATATTAGATTGTTAATCTCTTGATTCTTGTGTGGTAACTCAAGATAACTTGTAATGAACTTAATTAGGAATTCTTAGGCCAGAATTAATCACAATTAGAATAGGATAAGGATAGTGGATACCAAGAGATGATTCCTAAGCTAGTCACAAGCCCATCATTCATCACAATTCATCCAATTAGGTAGTATTTAGGAATTTTGTTTCAATTTCATTTTAGAATAGTTTAATTCATTCAAAAAACCCCCCAAACTAGATAGTTCTAGGATCTTAGAACACATAGAGAACCTAATTGAACATTGAATTCCAATTCCAAGGGAGATGACCTAGGTTGTGCCACTTGCTATATTTTTAGATCAACCTAGTTTTATTTTGAGGGTTGCACGACAAGCTCGTCAAATTTGGCGCTGTTGCCGGGGATTTGGAGTCTCAATTGTTTGAGAAAGTTTTCTAAGTGTTTTTGTTCTATTTGATTTTTGTTCTGTTTCGAACTTGGAATCGGGTAATTTCGGTGTTGCGTATTAATTTGAGTGCTTGCTGGAATTTTCGTTCAAAGTGCCCAGAAAATTCTCATACTTTGTTTTTCAAGGTTTTTGGGTGTTTTGAGCAAAAATAATAGCAATGCTATTAGTTGCACCATTTTTTAGCCGAATTCTAACGTTTGAGGCACTTTTCTGAATTTTTTAGTATTTTCTTGAATTTTTTAGGATTTTTTCAATTTTTCTAGAATTATTTTCTTTATTTTTTGTGACTTTGTTTTGTGTGACTAACCTCTGTTTATGAGTGTTTTTCATAGTTAAGTAAGTCTTAGCTTTATTTGAAATTTATTTTCTTGATTTTGATTAATTTTAGTTATAATCTATTTGTGATTTTACTTGTGCTTAAAGTGATTGTGCTTCTCATGTTTCCTTGCTTATAAATGGATCAATATTATTCTAATCAAGGTGTTTATGATCCCTGTAGAGAGCATAGGATTTCTCAGAAGTTGGATAATGCCATGTCAATGCTTCAAGGTCTTCTTGAAAGACAAAGACAAGAGCAACAAGCCCAACAATACCAACAAGTCCAACCACCATGCTACCAACCACATCACCATTCCTGTGAAGTTCACCCCAGCTACCAACCATACCATAACCCATATGAGATCCACCCAAATTACCACCATCATCATGAGCCATATTATAACTTCCATATGCAAGAGCCATACCTTGATTACCATATGCAAGAGCAACAATATCATCCTTACAATTACCATGAGGGATACATGCAACAAGAGCCTCAGAGGGAACTAAGTTTGGAAGAGAGGATGTTAGAGCATTTGAAGGACTATAATCTTCAAATCCAACAAATGCTACAGTTGCAACTCGAAACCCAACAAATAATGGACAACATGTTTAGGAAGGATTTAGGAATTCAATCAAATCAACCAACTTCAAGTGCTACTGAATCAATTGAAGAGCAAATTAGAAGGGAATGTATAGAGGAGGAAGAGTCCTATTCATTGGGTAATATCCTTCCATCTTCTAATGTTTTACAATTTATTGGAACAAACTCTAGTTTGCTTGATAGCACTGTGATTCCTAATGCATATAATGTTGTTGATTCTGAATTACATGATGATGATGTTGTTGATGAGGAAATAATTGTTGAATCTCCTGATATGATTGATTGTGGTAGCTCATTGAACAAAATTGACACATTTTGTGATGTTCATGAATCCTTGTGTACTGATGCACTTGGTATGTCTACACCTAGCTGTGATCTTAGTGATAATTCTATTTCTGAGCCTGTTAATGATGAATCTCTTGAGTCTAGGGTAGTAGATAAGTGTGGGGGTGACTTAGAATATGATGATCATGCTATTCTTGGTGTGGGATTAGTTGATAAGTCTGTTGATGATGCACCTATTGAGTTTAGAGACAACATGCCATCTGGATCATGTGACATAACTGATTTGGATGCATTTCTTGATTCTATGTGTGTTGAATCTACTATATGTGATGAATACTCTCAGATTAATTCTTCCATTGAGACTAGTGAGTCCATCACATATACTGATCATTATGATTCCTCACTAGCATGTCATGATGTGACTGATAAAATGGTAGATGTAACATGTGAAGAGGATATAGATATTGAAATTGTTGGACAACTTGTTAATAACTCAGACTCAAATTTGCAATGCTTATGTGATGAATTGCATACATGTCCTATATGTGCTGAGATTAATGAATTTTTGGAGTCTGATAAGTCTATTGAATCCATGGAATCCTTTGTTTGTGCTGAAATGACTGATAAGACTGATTTCTCTGATCATACTAGTGTTGATGATAATATGCATAGTGATAGTGCTGATGTTGAAAATTCTATTGATCCTTTTGCTGTTGTTGATGCTAGTAGGAGACTTGATTTTGTTGTTAATCATTGTCTAGAATGTTATGAGCCTACTAATGTCTCTTTGTTCAGGGAAGATGTCGTCTCTATTGTTGAAAGTCCTGAACAGATTTCTGAGGTAGGTGAAATAGTTCCCAACGAATCACAGGCTCTCCCAGTAGAGGAAAAACAACTATCAGACACCTTGAACTCAAAGGATTGTGAGAAGTTGCAATTAGATTTTTCTATGGATGCAGTGACTCTTACTGATGAAAGTCCAGTAGATTTCATTGGTTTTGATAGATTTTTAGAGAGTTTAGAGTTTAAGTTTGATTTTAAATTTTCTTTCTTTAGTTTTAAATGTCCTAAATTTGATTTTTCTTCTTTTCTTATTTCTAAATTTGCTAAAAATGACTTTCCTAAACTACTGATGGTTGAGGAAGTCCATGGGTCATCATTGAATGATCAATCCAAATGCTTTAAAGTAGGGAGACTTAAATTTGTTCAGTTGAGAAGGAATAAAGCAGCTTTAATCTTAGTTTTTGATACTTATGATTAGTTAGTCTTTAATAAAGTTCTTTGTAGCTTAGGATTTAGTTTTCTTTGTCTTTTCTATATTACAGTTCATTTTGATTTTGTTTTGTAGGAAATAAATTGCTAATCAGCTACATGGGAATCTTAGCCTACCATTGAGATCTCCATATTCAAATTCATCCGGTTGTATACTTTCCCTTTCTACCTTTTATATTGTGCTGTTTATCTGTTTACTGGATTGTGTGCTGACATTGAGGACAATGCAAAATTTAAGTGTGGGGGGGAGAGTCATTTCATTCCATCCATCTTTTTCTTTGTTTTGAAAAAAAAAATAATAATAATAATAAATTTTGAAATTTTTGAGAAATTTATTTAATTTTTCTGTAAAAATTTGCAAGTTAAGATGATTATAATTTGGATTCACCTAGACATGATAAGAAATTGATCTTGTGTTTTGATTCAAGTGAAGTGGCAATGAATTTGATTTCAATGAATTATTTGATAGCCATTAGCTGGTGAGAATTTGAGCCTTAATTGTTCAATTCTAGTGTGTATTCACCTATCTTTGTTTCACTCTAGAACTTGTCTTGATTCTTTGTTGAGGCCACATTTGCATTTGCATGCATAAAAATGATAAGGCATCCATTTCTATTTTAGCTAGATAGCCAAAAAGCCAACCTTACATACACTTTATCCATTGTTTAGCCCCTTTGAGCCTTGTTTTCTTTTGTTGTTAACCCTTAGCCATTTAAAAATGTTTCCCACCTTGTTTTAAGATGCCTTAGAGATTTTAAGAAGCATTACATCTAAATAGGATAGGTGAATGTGTGCTTTGCATCCATTAAGGCCATTGTGATTCAAAGATTTGTTTTAAGAAAAAAAAATGCAAAAAGAACAAAAAAAAAAAAAAAGCAAAAAGAAAGCAAAATGAAAAAAAAAAAAAAAAAAGAAAAAAAAAAGAGGAAAAGTTATTGAAAATCAAAAGAAAGAAGTAATTTAGATTGAGTTTATAGTTGCTTATACTTGTTGGAAATAAGGCCTTGAATGCACACTCTTCCCTATTCTAGATTGTCATTGAGTGCTCTTGAGGTCCTAAGGTATCCATTTTGTTTAGTTTTTCCCTTTATTTTTGTTATCCATTCATTTCATCTCCCTTAACCCCATTACAACCCTAAATAAAGTCCTTTGATTTGTACATTGCATTTGGCATGAGTGGTGGAGACTTAGAAACTTGACAAGCCTATGGTAGTGAACCTTGGATAGGTGGAACTTGAGTGAAACACATCCCTTTAAACACTTGAAAGTTGAGAGTAAACACTAATCCATGAGAGGCTATGCATTTTAATTCATTCTTTTCAAATGAAATTGCCATGGAGCTTAATTCTTGATACAAGTGAAATTAGCTTGGATTGTTGAAGTGTTGAAAAGTTATGATTAGTCTCTAATTTGTGATTTTTACTTTCCCTTTCCCATTTTCATTTTCCACTTGCCATTCTACTAGCCGGGTGTTTCAAATCATTCTTTTATCTTGGATTTTAAGCTTTGCCCAGGAGTGCAAAGGTTTAAGTGTGGGGGAATTTGATAAGCATGATTTTTATACATTTTATTCCTCCTAACTTAGTCATTTTAATAATCAAATATGGCTTTAGGGGTTCAATTAGATGGAATTTTGTTTTAGTAACCATTCTCTACACTTTATGAATTAATTGGCAAAATAATTGATTTTAAATGCATAAATAATTTTAAATGAATTTTATGAATATTCATATTTCATCTTTTCTACTCTTTTTGTGCAGAATTTTAATATGAAAATTGGAGCTTTGAATGGGAAATTGAATCTTCATCCACTTAAATACATGTAGCAGATCCATGTGATGCAAAGAACCATGTGGCAGTCCACTTAACGTCATACACACATGCAATGGAAGAAACAGAGGAGGCTATGTGGTGAAGGAGAAAAATGTAACAGCCTTGCATGGAGAAAACAAGAAGAGAACCTTGAGTGAGGCTTGTACAGAAGATTGCATGAAGAAAAACACGAACTGCACAAAGAGAATGAGCTTGTTAAGTGACGCTGAAAGAAGAGCTGCACGAAGAAGCAAATAAGCTCACATGCATGGAGAAGGATTTCTACGTGGAGTGAGATGTTGTGAGCAGACCAAGAAAAGAAGTCTGGGCTGAGAGACAAAGAAGAAGCAACATGAGCAGAATGCTCGACGTGGAAAGAAGGCAGCTCACAAACTCCAGCAGAAAGAGAGGAGAAAACACGTGAGAAGCTTAGAAAGAGTCAGGCAGCTCGAGTTAAGCGAGAAGAAGCAGAAGAGAAAATGGCTGGAACGAGCTGAAAACATATGAAGAAAACGAGTTGAAAAAAAACGAAGGAAGTGCTGGACAGCAGCAGAATAAATGGCAAAGAAAAAAAAGAAGCAACGTGAAGAATGAGCAAGCTGAATGTGACTGAACAAAGACGAAGGTGCATGATGAAAGCCACGAGTTTAAGAGGAAGAAAGAGCTATGGGCAGCAACACACACATGCAGAACAGAGAAGGCAAGGCTACTGTTTTGGTGTGAGAAGAATAAAGAGCAACACGAGGAGCTATCTAGAATGCCAAATGAAGCATGAGCTGAGAGCTGGAGAGTCGAGAGGTCTGAACGTGGAGCTGAATCACGTGGGGAGCTTGGGCAAAACGCTGCAACAAAACGTTGAAATTATATTTAACTCACAATGGGGCCCACACTCATGCATAATAAAAGAAAACTAATCGTGGTTTCAGCGTGCAAAATGAAGAGCTGAAGAGAGCACGTGAAATGATTAAAATTCCACGTGAGAGGTCCATCTATTCATGCCATTTATTTGCACTTCTCCGTCTAATCCAGGGGAGGACGTCATTCTCTCCATTCACCCCAAACCCTAGCCGTCATTCGCATACTCCATCCCCTTCCTCCACATCCATTCACCCACGCCTCCATTCATCCATCTCTCCATTCCATTCTCCATCTCCAACCAAGCCAATATGAAGATCTAATCTCCATCTTGAGGCTAGCAAGGGAGGAAGCTTTTGGCTGAAACTTGAATCCTTGGAAGAATGCAAAAATTCTGGCTAAGATTTCTTATTTTTCCAGCACTTTTTCTTTTTCTTGTATAATCTCGGTTGAGTTATATTTGATTAGGAAATTGTGTAATTAATTAGTGGCTGGTTAGACACTGATTAGGAATTATTTTTGTTGATTAATTGGTTGAATTTGAATCTGATTTTTCATTATTCTCTTTAATCTCCCATGTATACCACGAAGGTGTTCGATGAATTGCATGAGTGAGATTTTGTGCTTGATTGTTTAATTTGAGAATTCCTTAGTGTTTAGTTGGTTAATTAAACATTTTTGGATGATGAATCAGAAGATAATTAATTAGTTAATCAATCAAATTAGATGTTCATTGATCTTAAAGACAAGAGTTAACGGTTTAATGCGGGATTGAGGTCTCAATTCAATATTAGATTGTTAATCTCTTGATTGTTGTGTAGTAACTCAAGATAACTTGTAATGAACTTAATTAGGAATTCTTAGGCCAGAATTAATCACAATTAGAATAGGATAAGAATAGTGGATACCAAGAGATGATTCCTAAGCTAGTCACAAGCCCATCATTCATCACAATTCATCTAATTAAGTAGTATTTAGGAATTTTGTTTCAATTTCATTTTAGAATAGTTTAATTCATTCAAAAAACCCTCCAAACTAGATAGTTCTAGGATCTTAGAACACTTAGAGAACCTAATTGAACATTGAATTCCAATTCCAAGGGAGATGACCTAGGTTGTGCCACTTGCTATATTTTTAGATCAACCTAGTTTTATTTTGAGGGTTGCACGACAAGCTCGTCACCAGCTCTTCTCCACGACTTCATATTTTATTGTGTGCTATCGTGTGTTGCTTTGGTTCTGCCCTGTGGATTCTTCCATGTATTTTCCACGTAGCTGCATGCTTATCATTTGCTTCATTTTATGCCTTTGTTGCCCAGCCCGTTGCTTCCTTCTCCTCTGTTTTAAGCAACGTTCAACTTCTGCTTCTTTCTTACTCAAGCTCAAAATTCTTCTTCAGCTACTGGTCTCGTGTTTCTTCCATGTGAGGTCAAGTTATTCCACATCTTCATCTCTGTTTCTGCATGAGCTGCTTCTGTTTTGTTCTCAGTCAAAGCTTTCTATTGTTCACATGCTCAGCCCGTGGCTTCTTGATGAACCCAACGCCTGTGTTGATTCTTCTTCAACTCAACTCCTCCTTTTTCCTCTCAAAAAGCCAGAATCTATGGCTGTTTTCTTTAACACAGGTGCTGCCTTAATGCTCCACGTCTTTTCTCTTCATGCTACTTGCTGTAAGTTCTTAATTCTTTATCATTCCTTTGACGTGTTCCTCCTCTCAGCCAAATATGTTTCTGCACTTGTCTCCATGTGAGCCTCTTCATTCAGCTTGTAGTTTCTTTACTCAAGCTGCATGCCTCATGCATGGTTCTGTGGCTTCTCCTCTGTTTTACTCAAGTATGCTTCTTTAATCATTCCTTTCTCTTCTTTAATTGAAATTCTTATTCAAACATCATTTGCCCATTGAAAATCTGCACAAAAAGAATGGAAAGTATTAAGTGGAAATATCCAAAAATTATTTAAGATAAATTTAAGCATTAAGAATCAATAATTTACAAATTAATTCCTCAAATGTAAAAATAGAAAATTAAAATCAAATTTCACTTAATTAAATTCCTAAAGCCATATTTGCTCATTAAAATGCTTAAGTTAGGAGAATTAAAACATATAAAAATTATGGTTATCAAATTCCCCCACACTTAAACCTTTGCACTCTTGGGCAAAACTCAAAATTATAAAGAAAAGCTAGTGGAATGGCCAATGGAGAATGAAAATGGAAAGGAAAGTGTAGAAAGTTACAAGACAGAGAATAATCACAACTTTTCAACACTCCAACAATCATAGCTAACTTCACTTGCATCAAGAAATAAGCTCCATGGCAATTTCATTTGAAAAGAATGAATTGAAATGCATAGTCCCTCAGATAGGTTAGTATATTCTCAACTTTCAAGTGTTTAGGGTAATGTGTTTCACTCAAATTTCACCTATTAAAGTTCACTATCATAAACTTGTCAAGCTTCTAAATCTCCACCACCCATGCCAAATGCAATACACAAATCAATAGGACATTATTAAAGGTTGTAATAGGGTTAAGCAGATGAAATGAATGGATACAAACAAGGGTAAAACAAATAACAAATAAAACACCTTAGGACTTCACAAGTAATCAATGGAAATCTAAGATAGGTAAGAATGTGCTTCTAGGCCTTTTTTCCAACTAGTATAAGTGAAAGCAAATTCAATCTGAAACATTTCTTTCTTTTGATTTCCTATTGCTTTTCTCTTGTTTTGTTTTGTTTTGTTTTGTTTTTCCTTGCTTTTCTTTTGCTTTTCCATCTTTTTTTTTTCTTTCCATTTTTTTTCAAGACAATTTCCTCAACTTTTAATACCCATGGCCTAAATGGATGTAAGATATATATTCATCTATCCTATTTAGATGTAATGCTCCTTAAAGTCCTTAAGGCATCTTAAAACAAGGTGGAAAACATTTTTAATGGCTATGGCTAACAAGAAAATGAAATCAAGTCCAAAGTGGCTAAACAATAGATAAAGTGTATGTAGGGTTGGCTTTTTTGGCTCTAGCTAAAATAGAAATGAATGCCTTATCATTTTCATGCATGCAAATGCAAATGTAGTCTCAACAAAGAATCAAGACAAGTTCTAGAGTGAAAGTAAAGATAGGTGAAAACACACTAGAAATGAACAGATATGGCTCAAATTCTCACCAGCTAATGGCTATCAAATAATTCATTGAAATCAAATTCATTGCCACTTCACTTGAATCAAAACACAAGATTCATTGCTTATCATGTTTAAGTGAATCCAAGCTATAATCATCTCAACTTGCAACTTTTACAGAAAATTTGAAAAAAAATCATGCTATTTTTCAAAAATTTTCTCAAAATTTTTTTAATTTTTTTTTAAAACAAAGAAAAGATGGAATGGAATGAAATGACTCTCCCCCCCACACTTAAATATTGCATTGTCCTCAATGTCAGCACATAATCCAGTCAACAGATAAACAACACAAGATAAAGAGAATGAAAGGAGAGAATACAATCGGATGGACTTGAATCGAAGATCTCAAGGGTGGCCCAGATTCCCTTTGTAGCTGGTTAGCAATTTATTTCCTACAAAATAGAAACAAAACAACCAGTAATGCAGAAAAGAAAAGAAAACTACATCCTAAACTAAAAAGAACTTTATCAAAGACGAACTAATCATATGTATCAAAAACCAAGATCAAAACTGCTTTATTCCTTCTCAATTCAAGAAATTTAAGTCTCACTACTTTAAAGCATTTGGATTGATCATGCAGTGATGATTCATGGACTTTCTCAACCATCAGTAGTCTAGGAAAGTCATTTTCAGCATATTCAGAAACAATAAAAGAATAAAAATCAAATTTAAGACATTTAAAACCAAAGAAAGAAAATTTAAAATCAAATTGAAACTTTGAACTTTCTAAAAATCTATCAAAACCAATGAAATCTATTGGACTCTCATCAGTCAGAGTCACTGCATCAACAGGAAAATTAAATTGCAACTTCTCACAGTCTTTTAAGTTCAAGGTGTCTGACACTTGCTTCTTCTCAGTTAGGAGAGTCTGTGGCTTGTTGGAAACTACTTCACCAACTTCAAGAATCTGTTCTGAACTCTCAACAAGAGAAACAGTATCTTCCCTGACCAAAGAGACATCAGTAGGCTCATAAAATTCTAAACAATGATTAACAACAAAATCCAGTCTCTCATTAGTATCAACAACAGCACAAGGATCAATAAGATTTTCAACATTAGTAGTATCACTGTGCATGCTCTCATCAATACTAGTATGATCAGTAGAATCAATCTTATCAATAATTTCAGTGCAAGCAAAGGAATTCATGGATTCAGCAGACTTATCAGACTTCAGAAACTCATTTATCTCAGCACACACAGAACATGTATGCAAATCATCACATAAACATTTAAAAGTTAAGTCTGATTCATCAACAGCAAGCTGCTTAGCAATTTCAATGTCTATATCATTATCACATGCTACATCTATTATTTTAGCAGTCACGTCATTACATGCCAGCGAGGAATCATATTGATTAGAATATGTGAGGAACTCACTAGTCCAAATGAAAGAATTAATCTAAGAGTATTCATCACATATAGCAGATTCAACACACACACAATCAAGAGATGCATCCAAATCAACTATGTCACATGATCCAAATAGTATGTTATCTTTAAACTCAGAAGATGCATCATTAACAGGCTTATCAACCAATCCTAGACTAGGAATAGAATGATCATCACATTCTAGGTCACCCTCACACTTATCTATTACCCTAGACTCAATAGATTCATCAATTGGTTCAGACATGAAATTTTTACTATAATCATAGCTAGGAGTAGAAATTCCAAGTGCATCAGTACACAAGGGTTCATAAACATCACAAGAAGTATCAGTTTTACTCAATGCATTACCACAATCAACCATATCAGGAGATTTAACAATAATTTCCACATCAACATCATTATGCAATTCAGAATCAACAACATTATATGCATTAGTAGTCACAATGCTATCAAGCAAACTAGATTCAGTTCCAATAAATTGCAATGTATTAGAAGATGGAAGGATATTACCCAATGAATAGGACTTTTCCTCCTCTATACATTCCCTTATAATTTGCTTTTCAGTGAATTTAGTAGCGCTTGAAGTTAGTTGATTCATTTGAAATCCTGAATCCTTCCTGAGGTTATCTATCATTTGTTGAGTTTCAAGATACCACCATTCATGTTCTTGTTTGAATTGAAGATTGTCAACATCCTTTTGTTGGATTTGAAGATCAAAGGTTTCCATTAGCTGCATCATCCTCTCTTCTAAACTTGGTTCCCTCTGAGGCTCTTGTTGCATGTATCCCTCATGATAATTGTAAGGATGATACTCTGGCTATTGCATATGGAAGTTATGGCGTGGTTCATAATGATGGTGGTAGTTAGGGCGAATCTCATATGGATGGTGGTGATAAGGTTCAATCGAATTGGTGTGAACTTCATGGGGATGGTGGTATGGTTGGTAGCATGGTGGTTGGAATTATTGATATTGTTGTGCTTGTCATTCTTGTCTTTGTCTTTCAAGAAGACCTTGAAGCATTGACATGGTGTCATCCAACTTCCAAGAAATCCTATGCTCTGCACAAGAATCATAAACACCTTGATTAGAATAATATGGATCCATTTTAAAGTAAATAAAATGAGAAGTTCAATCACTTTTAGCACAAAACAATTTAGTAACAAATTATAACTAAAATTAATTCTAAATCAAGAAAATAAAATTCAAATGAAGATAAGAAGTTCCTAACAATAAAAAAACTCTAAAACAGAGGTTAATGATGTAATGTCCCGTTTTCATTAAACGATGGAAATGGGCATGTTTTCAAAGCAAGTCCCCTGAGATGAGTGATTCAAGGCCAAATAAAATTTGGATAAAATTTTAAATAATAGAAAATGAGGATTTGAGCCTTGAGTTGCCCAGAAACCGGGGTCGGAGCGATTTGAAAAATTTACCGAAAGGCTAGTGGCATTTTCGTAAATAAGTGTAATTTTGGAAAAGCACCTAGGAGGGCTTTTTAAATAGAAATTTTGAGTTGCCCAGGGTTCTCAGAGGCCCTAAAAACCATGGGAAGCCCCGGGACCAGTAAAGCCCCTCCGGTGTACTCTTTCTGATGTCGGTTGACCCGAACTTTGACCGATTCGTTCGGGACAGTTTTAGCTCCGATTTGAGTGATTCCAAAGGCATTTTATTAAATTGGGAATCTCTTTGTTATGATGGAAAAGACGGTTCTCAAAAAGGAGCTAAAACGAAGGAGAAACGAAAATGCTAAGAACAAAGGGCAAAATTGGCATTAAAGTGTTAAAGGAAGCTTCTTTCTCCTTCTTTATATGCCACGTTCTGCCTCCCCCTCTCTAAACCGACTTGCTTCTGTCCATGTTCAGAGGAGAACTCCAGCTCTTTAGGCGCACAAGAGGAGGAGGATTTTGGAGGAAGAAATTCAAGAAAAAGGTAAGAAACTTTAAGACATTCCATATCCTTTCTTCTTGAACCTTGCTCCTCTCCTCTCAAGCTTTCTTTCTATGGTTTTAATGGAGAGTTTGGTGCTGTTTTTGGGGCAGAACAGAGAGGGGAATTTCGAAAATTGAGGGAGTAAGCCAACCAAGTGGAAGAACAAGCCAAAGGAAGCAAGAAAACAAGGTAAAACTTCCATTCTTTGGTAGTTTCTCCCTCCCCCTTCCTCTTGCACGAATTTGACCACCATGAGCCCAATTCTTAGGGGCTGTTTTCTATCCAATTTATGGAGGGATTAGGGGTTTTAGATGGCAAGGATTAAGAATGAACCAATAGAATCAAGAAAGGAGCATTAGGAAACAAAATAGAATCATTAGGGATCCAAATGCTCCCTTGCAAATCTGATTTTATATAAATGTTCTTAGGCTTAAATGAATGTTTAAATGTGCTCCTAAGATCCCTAAGAGGTCCCCCATATGTCTCTTCCTCCATAAAATGAACAAAACCCCATGGAAAGTCATGAATCTAAAAGTTGGAAAAGTGTAGAGTACTTAAGGGGATTGTAAAAACTGATTTAATCTATAAGTTCCCTTGGTTGTTTAAGTGTTTCCTTGACCTCCTACAACTCTTAACAACCTCCCTAAATGGTTCCCCCATCAAGGAAAAATCAAGAAGCCATGAAATCCCATTTATGCTCTAACTTTTGCCAAGTAAGGATGGCATAGTTAGGGAGAGTTTTAAATTGTTTCAAGCCCATTTTTGAGTCATACATGATGAATGAATGTGAGGAGAAACCTTGGGAAAAATTTAGGAAGCTTAGAGAATGAGTTAGTGCTTTAGGTTCCATATTGTGACCTAAGGAAGCAACATAATGTTAGGCCCTTTGTTTTAATTATGTGATGACTCCAAGAGGCTTAAAAGGAGTCAAGAATCATATTTGAAAAGAAAGAATGAGGCCTAGAAATCATTTGAGGGGTGTTGCTTCATTAGGTGCCTTTATGGACCATAATGGGGATTATAGAGCACTCTAGTACTTAAGCAAGTTGTATGGCTTTAGAGAATGTTTCATGAACCTAATTGGCTCCCAAAAATTGTATTTAGGCTAAGAGAAACCATCTCCACCAAATTTTGGGTGTGTGGCCAAAAGAGGAGGTTTAAAAGCTAAGGAAAAAGTGTGTACTTGCATACAAGGTAGCTCTCTCCACCTTCTCTCATGCATGGATGTGTGTTTAGCTTGTTTTAGAATGCTTGTATGTGTATTTTCAAGCTTTGAAAAGTATGCTAGCATGCCTTTACATGTCATGATCCTTGATGCCATGTTATGTTTTAAATGAACCCATGATGTTTGTATGAGTTTACTTGAGTGTGGAGAGGCCAAGAACTCTTCCCTTGGGTGAGGATGAGCCAAGAACCCTTGAGCTTGGTTGAGACAAAGTAAAGAGTCTCCCAAAAGCAAAGTGGGCTCCCAAAAGTATGGTTGAGTCCAAAGTGCTTAAAGAATGGGTGAGGCAAGTCCAAAATCCATGAGGAGAAGTGTGAGGCCAATCCAAATACTTAGTGAGCTCTTGAATGTCTTGTATGATTGATGCACATGCTAAGGTTGCTTTTAAAATGCCTATGATTTCTACTTTCTCCATGCATGCATTTGTGAAACTTGCTTGCACATATTATGTGTGATGGAATGGGAGATGAGCTATTGAGATTCTTGAATCTCACTCCCTCCTCTTAAATGTCCAAATATGCTAGGTGGACCAAGTGGACATGGCAATGGGAGCCAACCACCTTGAAGAAAGAAGATTGCCATCCTTATGCTTGATTTTTGGTCTTTTGATAGACTTCATGATGTATATTATTATTGTAAATGGTCTATGAACCCCTTGGACAAATGTAAAAATGATATTATGTGATAGATAAATGAATGAGTATGGTGTATGTACTCTAGAACATAAATTGAGTGTTTATGCTAATGTATACACTTGAGAAAACCTTGGTGTAATGTGTATAAGTGAGGGTGAAAAGGCCAAAATGAGATGCAAATGGTTTGGAACCATTTGGGCAGCTTCCCCAAGTCTTAAACATGCTTTTAAACTTGCCCAAAAGGTGCCAAGACCAAAGGAAATCCATTTGGCAATTTTGGTATCCAATATGGAGCCAAAATTGACCATAATGGAACCCTATGCCACTTTTTGGCCAAATGAGTTAGTCTTGCCCTAAAATTTGGCATGCAATTAGGTCTTGTTGAGAGCTTTCTGGGAAGCTAAAGTTCATAATTTTCGAAGACCTAGGGAATATTTTGTGAATTTTCAAAGTTGGGATTTTCCATGGTTTCTGGTATGTGCACTGTTCATACTGGCAGATTTGATTTTCGTGTCACTCGATAGCCAAATGGTGTCCAATGCTTATGAAATTTTATGTGCATAAACTAGAGGTCATAAGATTTCTGTGGCCACCGATATCACCTCATTTGGAGGTCTGAGCACAGAGTTATATATTTTTGAAATTTGCTGTCAGTAACAGTGGTGACTCCAGAGCTCAATCACTGTTCCATCAGTTCCAGATACCTAAACGTATCTGTTTCATTCGAGAATTATTTTTAGTGTCAAGTTAACATTTGTAGCTTCCTAGAATGATTGAATTTGTGTGATTTCAATTTTTTTAGAATTATTTATGAATTTCAGAATTTTGCATCAGTAACCTGAATCACAGCCCAGGCAGCCAGTGAGTCTGTAGCTTTTTGGATGTCCAACGTCCTGTGTGATGAATGTTGTGACTTGGACGTATTTTTATTGTGAAGTAGACATCCTGAGCGTTCCAGAATGACAAAGAACACATGATTTAGATTTTTCTAGATTTAGTTATGATTTTCCAAAGTTGGGTCAGACAATGGAGCAAATCTGGACGAAAATGCAAACATGAATTTTAATGTGTTCCTTTGCTTCCCACGAGTTGTAGACCAAATTTGATAATGGAAATGAGCTATATTCATGTATTTAAGTATGAGAATGTGATAGATGCATTCCTATGGCCCACGGGACTCCAAAAGAAAAATTTTACCAGTAGAGAAATGCATTTTAATTCATAACTCCCTATGCCACTCGAGTGTTTCCATAGAACAAACATAAGATGAGGCATGGGAATTGCATGAATTGAGTCCTAGAAGTATGGTGTTACAAATGACATAAAATAAACTCACAAAAAATAAAGAAATTAAATCCAAAAAAATTGGAAAATTCCTAAAAAAATTCGAGAAAATACTAAAAAATTAGAAAAAGTGCCACAAACGTTGGAATTTGGCCAAACAATGGTACACCAAATAGCTATGCTATTTGTTTTACTTAAAACACCCAAAAACCTTGGACAACAAAGTTTGAGAATTTTCTGAGCACCTTAAACAAAAAATTCCAGCAAGCAAGACACTTGATGCAAAACACCGAAATGATCCAATTCCAAGTTCAAAACAGAACAAAAAATAAATAAAAAAAGAACCAAAACAGAGCTAAAACAGAACAAAAACACTTAGAAAACTTTCTCAAACAATTAAAACTCCAATTTCCCTGGCAACGGCGCCAAATTTTGATGGGCTCGTCGCGCAACCCTCAAAATAAAACTAGGTTGGATATTAAATGTAATATAGGGCACAACCTAGGTCATTTCCCTTGGAAATGGAGTTCAATGCTTAATTAAGTTTCTAAGTGTTAAAAGACTCTAAAAATTTCTAAACTAAGGGGGTTTTGATCTAATTAAACTAAGTAAAATCTAATTGAATCAAAATTCTTAATTGCTACCTAATTGGATGAATTATGAGTGAATGATGGTTTTGTAACTAGTTTTGGAATCGTCCCTTGGTATCCACTATCCTTATCTTAATCCAATCGTGATTAATTCTGGCCTAAGAGTTCCTAATTGTGTTCACTGGCAAATGATCTTGAATTACCATTCAGGATTCAAGAGATTAGCAATTTGATGTTAATTGAGACCTCAACTCTCATTAAATTACTAATTCTTGTGATTAAGATCTTTGAACACTCAAATTGATTAATTAACTGATTAATTAGCCTCTAAATCATCATTAAAAAAATGTTTAATTAACTACCGAAATACTAAGGAATCCACAAATAGACAATTAGGCACATAATATCACTCATGCATTTCATCGAACACCTTCGTGGCATACATGGGAGATTAGAGAGAAATGCAAAATTCAGTGTCCAATCCAACCAATTAATCAACAAAAAACATCCTAATTAGTGTCTAACTAGCCACTAACTATAGATAATACACATTCCAAATCCAATACAATCTTAACCAAGAGAATATCAGAAAAGAAAAGTGCTGGAAAAAAAAAGAAAATCTTAGCCAAAAATGTTACTCATCCATGGATTCAAGCTTCAGCCAAGGTTGTTCTTCCTTACTAGTCACAGATGGAGGCTCAGAGCTTCATTCGGTGGATGAAAATGGAGGAAAATATAGTGTAGTGTGTTTTGGACAAAGGAAGGGCGAAGTGTGGACGAAGGGTGAATGACATTGTGAATGAATTGAATTCTGAATGGACGAAGGGTATGACGCTGGATGTGTGGAATGTAGCGTGGAATGTGTCAATCGATGGATCCCTTAATGAATGAATGGACAGGTTGATTTTGTGGAATGAAAGGTTGAGATGAATGCTGGAATGATTGAAGCTCTCACGTGTTCTGCCCGAATGTATTCTTAATGCCCTTCTCACATGATTCCTTTAATTGATTCCATGTGCTGCCTTATTTTCAATTGTCTGAAGCTATCCACGTCAATATCTTCTTCTATTATGCATGAGTGTGGGCCCTGCTTTCCCTTTTGTAATATTTCACGTGCTTCCTTTAGCCTCCCCCTTTCTCACATTCTTCACGTTGCTCCTTTTCCACGAGTTTTCTTCCTCTGTTCTGCCTAGCGTTCTGCTCGTGTTGCTTCATTTAATTCTCAGCTTCTTTCCATGCGTTTCTCCTTCGTGCAGATTCTACTCACATACTTCTTTATCTTCCTCACTTGAACTGCTTGTATCAGCTCTTTGCTTCTTCATTCATATTCATGCAAATCCACATCATCTTCCATGTTGGCTGCTGTTCTTCCTTGCCATGAGTTAAGATCACGTTGCTGTCCAGCTCTTCTCCACGACTTCATATTTTATTGTGTGCTGTCGTGTGTTGCTTTGGTTCTGCCCTGTGGATTCTTCCATGTATTTTCCACGTAGCGGCATGCCTGTCATTTGCTTCATTTTACGCCTCTGTTGCCCAGCCCGTTGCTTCCTTCTCCTTTGTTTTAAGCAACGTTCAACTTCTGCTTCTTTCTTACTCAAGCTTGAAATTCTTCTTCAGCTACTGGTCTCGTGTTTCTTCCATATGAGCTCAAGTTATTCCACATCTTCATCTCTATTTCTGCATGAGCTGCTTCTGTTTTGTTCTCAGTCAAAGCTTTCTACTGTTCACATGCTCAGCCCGTGGCTTCTTGATGAACCCAACGCCTGTGTTGATTCTTCTTCAACTTAACTCCTCCTTTTTCCTCTCAAAGAACCAGAATCTATGGCTGTTTTCTTTAACATAAGTGCTGCCTTAATGCTCCACGTCTTTTCTCTTCATGCTGCTTGCTGTAAGTTCTTGATTCTTTATCATTCCTTCGACGTGTTCCTCCTCTCAGCCAAATATGTTTCTGCACTTGTCTCCACGTGAGCCTCTTCATTCAGCTTGTAGTTTCTTTACTCGAGCTGTATGCCTCATGCATGGTTCGTGGCTTCTCCTCTGTTTTGCTCAAGTATGCTTCTTTAATCATTCCTTTCTCTTCTTTAATTCAAGTTCTTATTCAAACATCATTTGCCCATTGAAAATCTACACAAAAAGAATGGAAAGTATTAAGTGGAAATATCCAAAAATTATTTAAGATAAATTTAAGCATTAAGAATCAATAATTTGCAAATTAATTCCTCAAATGTAAAAATAGAAAATTAAAATCAAATTCCACTTAATTAAAGTCCTAAAGCCATATTTGCTCATTAAAATGCTTAAGTTCAGAGAATTAAAACATATAAAAATCATGGTTATCAAGAATCATCATTGGAAAAGCTTTATAAGGTATGAGTTGAGATAAAAAATTTTCTTATTCTTGGATTCTTCTTCCTTCCATGCCATGGCTAGAGAGAGAGAGTGAGGAAGAGGATCTAGCTTGATAAAAACTTGAGAGTAACAAGGGTTTTGAAGGATATGAAATAAGATTATGCAAATGCCATGAAAAGTTATAGAACACAAGTTAGACTACCTATGGTTCAAGTTATACCTTAAATGTTTTGGAACCCTAAGAAGATGTTTTTCAAGATACGTAAAATCATATCTAAATTAGTAAGGAACCAAGAAACCTCCACATGTGTCCGATGTTCAAGAGAAATGACAAAACTCCCATTAGGCCCATATAAGTGCTAGGTTTGGGCATAGTGAGGATAAAGTAGATAGGGAGTTGTTTTATTGATTTTAAAGTTATAAGTAGTCTAGATATGAATTATAAATACTAATAGAACTATTGGATTGAATTTAGAAAACTTATTTTGAAAAGTGAATTTTTAAGGCACATAAAGGGGCCTAAAGAGTCACTTCATCTTAAACTTGTTCAATCATATATATGATAGCTTTAATAAGTTTCATTAAGGTTATATGGCTCATAGCAAGTGAGAGTTTGGAGCCTAGAAAGTGAAATCCAAGAGTTGCCTTTCAAGGAATCTAAAATGACTTAAAATGGCTTATTAAATTTTAATAGGATTAAATGATAATAGTATGAGTTGGAATGGTTTTTAATGAGTTCTTTTGCATGGTATATTGCTATATGTAGGTTGAGTAAATGCAAACCCACTTGATAGAGGTGTGAATCGAGAAAGAGGAGGTAAAGGACCAAAGAAAAGAGAAAGTTTATGGGAGTTAAGGTAGCTTAAGGCTTTTAGTTCCATAAAGTAGCTTTATCTCCTTATCTTGCATACATTTGAATGTTTAAATAAGTTGAGATGCTTGTATGTGTAGTTGCTTGATATATTCATGGGTTATGCTTTGATATGGTTTTCCTTATGAGTTTTATGCATTAGTATTATATGTTTTTGGCTCTTAGCTCCCTATGATAGGGAATTGAGTGTAGTAGCTCTTCCTTGGCCTAGAGATGAGTTTAGCTAAACCTAGCTAGTATGTTTAGATGCCATGGCTTGATGAGAATTGAATTTTCATGCTAAAAGTTATGTTTGAGTCACATGATGCATATGAATCACATCCTTACACCACATAAATGATGTAGTTGAGATTGACTACTAAAATTCTCCCGAGAATTTCACTTATGTTTCTCTCATTAACCATTTCAGGGTCTTTAAGCAAAGAAATGGAGAATGAGAAGCCATAGAATTTAGAAATTCTTATAATAGAAGTCTTTATTGTAACTATATATTTGAGAATGTAAGTGATATATTAATGATGAAATATTTTACATATGGCAAGTAAATGTAATGGTGACATGTGTATTAGCATGAGACCATAATTATATGACATTTTGATGCATGAATAGGCCTTTGGTACATGGTTCCATATATGAAAGGCTTTATGGTCTATGTGCATAAATGGATGTGGGATGGTTAATTTTTTATGTAAGCCATATTTCATGCAATGTATCTTATGGGAATGATGTATATATGGATTAAAAGTTGCTCAAGGGAAAAGATTGCATATTAAAGGCCAATTGGATTACATTAAAACAAAAAATTTAGTCCAAGTGAACCATAAATTGCACCTCTATCCTTGATACTTCAAATGACCTATTTTGGAACTAAAATTTGGCATGTAATTAGAGAATTTATAGAGTTTTCTAAAAAGTTAAGAATGGAAATTTTTTAACTTATACAGAGTATTTTACAGATTTCTAAAGTTGGCAAAATTATGTAGATTTGCATTGATAATGTAACAATTGACATAACTTTTGTTTTTGTGGTTTTTGAGGGGCCAAATGAATTTATTTTTATTTGAAATTTTTATACATAAAGTTCATATCATAAACTTTTCATAGACATCTAATTTGTATAAATTGAAGTTACGTAACCCAAATAATGAATTTTTAAAATTAGAGGCCATATTATGTCAAAATGGACAAAATAGGCTATATGGCTTCCATATGCAAATGAGTCTCATATTTTAGTCTTATGAACCAAAACAAACTTGTCTATGATTGCCATGTGTGAAAAAGAAAAGAATTTTAAAATTTGACCTTTATAGTTCCACTTGAAGCATAAAAAGAGCTAAAACCATTGCCAAAAGTTTGGTAACGATTATATTTTGGTTGCTATTAAAGCTAAATGGTATGAATATGCCTATATGAAATTAGTCATGACACTTGTTGGTATTAAAGTAGTGGTTTAGGGAATATGCCTTTGGTTAAGGCTTGAGAATCATATGTGTCAAGTGTGGCCTTTTTATGGAAGTTTAGGGGGGGAAGTTGTGGCATATATGTAAGTTATGTAATGAAGCTTCTAATTGGTCCAGATAGCATGATGAGTATTAGAATGGAAAGCTAGCTAGATTAGAGCTTGTAAATCCTAAGCTAGCAGCAATGTAGGATATGATGTTTCGCTTGGTGTAATGACAGGTGATGATGCAACGCAGTAGGAAGTAAGACTATAGTTGCAAGAGTAATTAGTTCAAAAAGGAACTGAGAGAGTTACTTCCCCTAACACCCAATCACCTAAATAAATTAGGGAGCCTAGAAAATTATTCTCTCATGCCAGAACCTACAAGTATCATTCCATAAAGCCCTATCCAACCTCAATTCACCATTTGGCTAATGAATGATTAATATAGCATACAAAGTTTCATACCCTTAATAGTAGGTTGATTATAGAGAAAGATGAGGTTTAGATTATATAACTAGAGAGAATATTTAGGGTAATAGAGTGTGTAACAATCTTAATTCTTAATTACTGTGATTAGACTTAATTACATCGTTAATAATCACAAATCAAGGTTTAAAGTCATTATACCTTGATATTATTAGGGTTATTAGCTAAACAACCATAACTAATCAAATCAACAAGTAATCATAATTATCATTTCAGACCTTTGATTCATCTTGTTATTGATTTCAACTTTCAAAAATCTCTTATAAATATTTCCAAGTCATTGCATAACATTATCATAGTAAATCTCAATGTCTTTAAGTCAAAAATAGGGGTTTGGATACTTTCGCTGTGACTTGGACCTTCCCTACCATAGCTAAGTTGGTTACTGGAACCTAAAAATCACGTTTGGGGACTTTTGCCATGACTTGGCACACTTGCGCCGTGGCATAAGTGACTATTATAACTAAAAACTAAAATTTCGCACCTTGCTCCATAACTTGGGTCTTCTATGCTACGACGAAGTGCTCTTGGAGACTTACTATTCATGTTTTCAGGATTCTTGCTGCGATGAGTTAGACCCTTGCCACGGCTAGCCTATGTGGCTCCGTGGTGGGTATGCCTCTTGGAACTCTCGACCGAATTTATTCGAATTGCACTGCGACAAAAGTACCTAAATCGCGGCGAGGCTGCATTCTGTTACCCTTCATAAGTAAAATTTTCGCCTTGTGCCATGGCAAGACATCCTGCGCTGTGGTGTTTCTCACTTCTGACTGACTCCTAGGCATGACTCAACTATTTATGGCCGCGGTATGACCTTCTTCTGCATTTACACCTCTCAAATTTCATCCCATACACTCCAGCTCTCCCTCTAGCAATACTTTAGGGCCACTCTACCTTAATTTGTAAGGTTCTAATAGCATTTAACAACCTAAATTCCTCAACATTTCTATCATAGCCACTTGGAGGTTCAAGCAATAATCTCAAATATGTTTAACACCATACATCAACAAAATCATGTATTTATATCAGTTATAAGATTTAAAAGCCACTTGTATAATTATTTATGGTACTAGAAATCATACTCTCAATAGTCAAGTCATATATTCATACTATTAAAGTTCCACATCAGATATAAATAAGTACATACACCATATACCAGATTTGTATAAGGTTTAACTCCTTATTAGATACATCATTGGTTATCAAAATACAAAAACTGCTACACTTGGCATTATAATTACATGATGATACTATATAAGAGAACAATAAAATCAGCATCTACTCTAAATTAACTCAGCCAAAGTATAGCTTCCCACATAAGGCCTCAGCTCATGAATGTGTATCCACTTGATTTCTCAAATCTTTACCCAAAGAGCCTTCACCTGAAAGTATTATCCTATGAAATGGGGTAAGATGAAAATCTCAGTTAACCAAAGACAAATTCCATTCATATATTCTGTAACATTTGGTTCTATGAAAATAAGAGAAAACATGAGAAACATAACGTACAATTTCTCCGTCAACAAATGAAACTCACTGGATACAAAAGGAAGTCCCCCGAAATGATGTAGTTAAGGTCCCAAAAAATTTGAAAAGTATTCTAGACTCCTAAAAATGAGAATCCCAAGCTCAAACAAAAAGAAAAATAGAACTAGAATGAAGAAACAAATTGAGACGAAAGGGTAACGAAACGTAAGGGCATTTTCGTCATTTTGAGAAAATTTTGGAATTCACATAAGAGGGCTTTGTAAATGAAAATTTTGAGTTCTCCAGGGTTCTCAAAGGCCCTAAAAATCATGAGAAGCCCCGGGACAGCTAAAGTCTTTCTGGTGGACGTTTTCTAATGTCGGATGACCCGAACTTTAATTGATTCATTCGGAAAGGTTTTAGCTTTGATTTGAGTGATTCCAAAAGCATTTTATTTAATTGGGAACCTAAATTTTATGATGGAAAATACAGTTCTAAAAAAGGAGTTAAAATGAGCCTAAACGAAGTAAATAGGCACGTAGGGGCAAAATGGTCATTTTGAAAAATTATAAAAAGAGGCTTCTTTAGTAAGATTACACCTCATCACCTTCTCCAAGCTTCCATTTGCAGAAAAAGGGGCATAAATGGTGTGACATTAAGAGGGGGAGAGAGAAGAAGTTTAAGCTTTTGTTTAAGTAAGTAAACGGCCCCGTTTCATCCCGCGCCAGTTAGGAAAGTTGTTTTTCTCTCCAAGAGCTCTCTAATGGTGGTTTTCTTTTCTTGAAAACTTGAAGATTCAGGTTTAACCCAAGCCAAAAAGGAACTTTTTTCAAGAAATCAATCGGTGGAAAATAATCTACGCAAAGAGAGCTCTGTTTTAAGGTAAGACTTTACTTGAAACACTTGCAAAATCTTGTATTTCCAAGTCATTTAAGCTTAGGTCTAGAGAGAGAAAGTGAGGAGGAGTGTTTTTATTTATGTCTTCTTAATGGAACCAAAGGTTATGGAGTGTGAGGATTAAGAATATACAATTAGAATTGAAAAGGGAGCTTTAGAATGCAAGTTATGGAAGTTAGGGTTTTAATTGCATCTTCAACTCTATCATGAACCCTAGCCATATTTTATGATGTTTAAATGTTCATATGCATTACTAAGACACCAAGAGAGCTTCCTACATGATTCTCCAATCAAAGGAAGTAAGGAAACTCCATTGGTGCCTTATGGAAGCATAGCTTCGGCCAAGAAGAGTTCATGCACCTAGGAAGTGTTTTAATTCCTTCTAAGCTTAGTTTTGCATCATGTGTGATGGGAGAATATGAGAGGAAGCCTTGGAAAAATTTTGGAAACTATAGATAGTGAGATGGCCTTATATGTTCCATAATATGGCTTAAAGAAGCAACACCTAGCTAGACTCCTAGATGATGTTTTCCAAAGGTTGCTTCATTAAGTGCATTATGGAACCATAAAGGGGTTTATAGGTCAAGCTAGAGTTTAAGCAAGTTGTGTGGCCTTAAAATTAATTCCATGAACCTAATTGGCTTCCATATGATGTGTCTAGGCCAAGAGGAATGATCTCCACCTTCTTGAGTGTGTGAGGTCAAGGGAGAGGATTCAAAGCTTAAGGAAAAAATGTACAAATTCTAGCAAGGTAGCTCTCTTCACCTTCTTTCATGTATAGATGTGTGCTTACATTGTCTTGAATGTGTGTATATATGTTTTAAGCCATGAAAAGTATTCTAACATGATTTTATATGCCATGGTGCCATAATGATGCATTATGTTTCTAAATGATATTTATGATGCTTGCGTTGGTTTGCTTGAGTGTGGTGAAGCCAAGAACCTTCTAGCCATGGTGAGGATAAGCCAATAACCCTTAAGATTAGTTGAGACAAAGCAAAGAGTCTCCCAAAAGTAAGATGGACTCCCAAAGCACGGTTGAGTCTAAGAATGTCTTAATGAATGGATGAGGCAAGTCCAATATCCAAAAGAAATTGGGTAAGGCCAATCCACTTATTTAGCAAGTCTTTGTATGCTATGTATGACTTTCTTAAATGATGAAAATGTTTCTTGAATGCTTGTATATGTCTACATGACCATGCCTGCATTTATAAGACTTATTTGCATCCATCATGTATGATTGAATGGGAGATGAGCTATTGGGATTCTTTGAATCTCATCCCTTCCTCTTCAATGTTCTAACATGCTAGGTGGACCAAGAGAGCAAGGAGATAGAAACCAACCACTTGAGAGATGAGAGTATAACATTGCAATGTATGAAATTTGCTTCTTTAAGGCCATCAAGGTGGAAAATGTTGTCATCTATGGTTGTATATGATCTATGACCTCTTGAACATATGTAATTATGTTAATAAGTGATGTATGAATGAGAGTTAAAGTTGTATGTATGAATATGCACATTTTGGTTATGTATTGACAAGTTTTCATTATGGAAGTATGTGTATAATTGCATGTGGCATAACAAAAATGAGAGGCATAGAGTTTGGGACCATTTGAACAGCTCACACAAGTCTTAATTATACTTTTAGACTTGCCTAAGAGGTGCCAAACCCCAAGGAAAGCCATTTGGACATTTTGGTATCCTTTATGGAGCCAAAATTGATTAATTTAGAACCTTATGTCACTTTTTATCCAAATGAGCTCTTCTTGATTTAAGATTTGGCATGCAATTATAGATTGTTGAGAGCTTTTTGGGAAGCTAAAGAACATAATTTTTAGAGGTCTAGAGAATATTTTTTGAATTTTCAAAATTGGAAAGTTTTTTAGTTTTGGTCATGTCATTGTTCATACTGGTCCGAAAATGAAATTTGTCACATAGGACTCAAATGATTTCCAATTGCCACAAAATTTTATACAAAGAAACTAGACATTCCCAATGACTTGTGTCAACTAGAAGCACCTCATTTGGATGTCTAAAGAGGGAGATATGAATTTTTAAAGATTCTATCCAGTATCAAGAACTCTAACTGACCTCAAGTATTGTTTGATCGATTTTCGATGCCTAGGCGTACTTGAACCGGCCTGGAGTTATTTTTGCTTTCTAGTTAACATCCACAGAATTCTAGATTGGTATCATTTGCATAGATCAGATTTTTTTAAAATTAATTGGACATTTTTGAAGTTTGCCATAGAAATCTGTGATAGTACCAGTGGACAGTCTGACCTCTAGATAATTTTGCATGTCAAACGTCCTCTGTGTTGGATGTTATAGTCTGGACATATTTTTATCATGAATTAGAAATCTTTAGATTTATAGAATGACCAAGGATGCATGATTTTAATTTTCCTAGATTTAGTTATAATTTTTCAAAGTTGTGACTGAAATGAGGACAAAGCTGACCGAAATTATATATGTATATTTCATGCATTCCTTCGAGTTCCTTGAGATGTAGGGCACTTTTGATGATGCAAATGAGTTTTATTCATGTAATTAAATATGAAAATATGATATATGAGCCCATATGGCCCACGAGACTCCAAGAGAAAAAATTCTGTATAGTGCAACACAAAGAAAGGTAATATTTTGATGCTAATTTCCCACTTTCTAGTGTAATTCATGGTATGAGACATAGAAGTAACATGAGGCAAGGCTAGAAATGCATGGTGTTATATATGCCAATTTAATTAACATATGTGCATAAGATTATATATGTATAAAAAAATATGCCAGTCATATCAACAAATGAAACGATTAGGCTATTAGTGACTACTATCCCATACTAACAATCACATATCCACATATTAAAGGACGTTAATAGTGGGAAAGGCTTGTTCATGGTATCAACTGCCCCAATGAGCACAACCTGGGCTCAGTGCATATAAGGGTTTGATCACAACATTGTGTCTGATCGAAGCACGATGCATGGGTGGCAGCCGTACCACAGCTCCACCATGAACTCACAAGGTCCAATTGTAACACCCCAAAATTAATTAAGGTGTTAATCATGGATTTAGGTTAATGAAAAATAATTAATATGGAATAATTGGGCAAGTTATGTGAATGGGAATTATAGAGAGATAAATTATTAATATGAGTTTGAAATTTAATTAGGTTAAAAACCTCATCTAGGCCCAAATTAAATTAAGTAAGTCATGGTTAGAGACTAATTAAGACCTAATGATTATTGGTATAGACCCAACTTCCCCTTGGGAGACTTGGCCCAAGAGAGATCACCTAGCAATAACCCAATTTGGTTTAATGAGTTAGAGGCCTAAGACCTAACTTACATAAGCTCTTATAATTGGCCTAACAACTCTTATACAGATCCAACTCAAATGAGCTCTTAAAACTTAGTCTAATCTAATCAAAATTCTGTAGCCCAACTTATAAAACTCAGCCCAATCTAACTTAAAATGTGAACCTATATGGATTTGGGCCTTTGGGTCAACCCATAACCCATTTAGGTATCTAACCTAAACCCAACTAAAACGTACAAACATGGAGGATTTTTAGAGGTTGAGGCTAGGAGGGATATTGGATAAGTATAAACTCTTTATTTTAATGTATTTTTTGCTGTTTTAAGACCCTTATGATTAATTTGTAGTATGGGTATTTATTTTATACAAATTTGCTTAGGATTTAGGGTGATACATTAAAGTTTTGGTAGAGGAAACATTCAATCCAAATTTTACTCTTGTAGTGGTTGGGTTGAGGTAGCATTGTTGTTGGTTCTTTAGAAAATTATTCGTAAGTGAGATAACCAGGGATTTTGTAATTCCATGCAAATATCTGCTATAATTTTATATTTGCTGCATATGAAAGATTTGAAATGCTAAATGAATTAATTAGCTATTTGTTGTATTATGTTTGGACCTTGTGAGTCTATGGTAGAGCTGTGGTGCAACTGCTACCCATGCATGTGCTTCAATTGGGCATCGAGTTATGATCAGACCCCAGATGCACTGAGCCTTGGTTGTGCTCATTGGGGGGTGGGTGCCGTAGACAGGCCTCTCCCAGTATTATTGGCCTTTAACATGTGAAAATGTGATTGCTAGTATAGGATAGTAATCATAGATAGCCTAATTATTTCATTTGCTGATATGATTGGTATTCTGATGCTCATTTGAATTCATGCACATATATTAATTAAATTAGCATATATGAATAGAATTTGCCTTTAGTTTCTGAGATTTGCATCTCACCCCGTTTCATAGGATCATACTTTCAAGTGAAGGCTCTTTGGGTAAGGATAAGGGGAAGCAAGTGGATAAAAATTCATGAACTCCAACCATGTATGGGGGAGGCTACACTTGGGTTGATCTAAGTAGAGTATATGTAAATTTTGTTATTCTTTTATATAACATCATCATGTATTCATGTTTCCAAGTGTAGGAGTTTGTATGTTGATCACTTAAGGTGTAACTATTGAGGGGCTAGATTTCATATTAGTTTGGTATTGAATGTATGAACTTATAACATCTGTTATAAACTTTGTTAACTTTATGATATGGCCTACCATTTGGAAATGTAATTATGTGATACATTAGATGTGACTTAAGCTAGTGATGCATGGAACCTTTGATGATATGTGTATTTAAATGATGATTGTTGATAGTTTATGAATCCTTGTTGATATATGACAGATTGATGAGTAGGAAATCAACACTTAGATATTTGATTGGTAATGATAGAATAGGTGGGTAAATTAAGTAAATGAAAGCTATTAGAGCCCCACAAATTGTGATAGAGTGGCCCTAAGGTGTCACTAAAGGGAGAGTTGGAGTGTAAGAGATAAAATTTTAAAAGTTGTAGGATTAAAAGATATTTTGCCATGACTAAAATAGTCTTAGCCACGGCCAATAAAGGCAATGTTGCCTAGGGAGAGTACCAGAGAGCAATTCGCCAAGGCGAGAAGTGGAATTTGCTGTGGTGAAATGTGAGAGGCCAAACTAGAAGTTGTCTAGAGAGTAATTCACCGTGGCAAAATGGGGAGTTAGCTATGGTGAAAATGTGTCAGGTGTTCCAGAAAGGAATTTGCCACTGCAAAAATGGGAATTGGCTGCAGCCAATAGTGAAAGGCAAGTGAGGTAGGCTTCAGGAGGTCTTTTATGGCACCATGGTAAAGCTATAACTCACTATGGCTACTACCACGACAAATCTGCGAAGGTGTAAGAAGTGAACCCGAGAGTAATTGGCCGTGGTGTGAAATCATTTAGCCACAGCGAAGGTTCTCAGACTCTTATATTAACTTAAAAACCTTAGTTTTTTCGATAGCAATATCAAGGGATGGCTTAAAAATACTTATAAGGGGTTCTTGAGAGTTGAACATTAATGGGTAATAAATCTAAAGGTTCCTAATTGGGGATTTGTTTCACTTATGTACATGAATAATTGTAATTGTTTGGTTAATGACTCTAATAACATTAAGGTTCAAATTTCCTCACTTTTTCCTAATTTGATGATTTGAGATGAGTGTTTACCTCGGGGTATGATTTATGACTGTGTTTAAGCTTAACTACTATGATTAGAAGTTAAGGTTGTCACACCAATCATAACATATCAGATAGCCAACCATTTATTTAGCATTCAAAATCATACATTGCAGTAGATATAAAATTAAAGTAGATATATACACGGAATTAACATTAATCCCAGTTACCTCAGTCTGTAAACAAATTGGAAAGCTACCAATAGTACCAAAATCTCTCTATAATCACAACATCAAAAAATTACTACTCTAAACCATCATTTATAGTAGTAAATAGGTACTTAAAGAATTAAAATACTAATCGTTATTTAGAGAACACTTACCTAGCCACTACAAGTCTCTAATTTCGGATTTGATTGTTCCTATGCTAGTAACTTTAGAATATCACTTCAAATTCTAGGTAAATTTGCACAAAATTAATACTCATATTATAAATCAACTATGGGGGTCTTAAACTAGCAGAAACTACCTCAAATTAGGAAGGAAACACTTACCTAATAACACCTTTAGCCTCAACCTCTGAAAATCCTCCAAGAAGACACCAAATAGCCTATATCAGATTTAAGATGTAATGGAAATGCTCCAAATGAGAAATAAACCTAGTCATATTGAAGAGAAAGAGGAGAGAATTAAGTTATATAGCAATCGCCTTGGCTGATTTTGACTCTAAAAGTGGAAAATGGGGTTAAGAAGATGATGGAAGACCTAGCCTCCAAGGGACCTCCAAAAATTGCTTTGCCTCTTGTGTTTTTCTCTTCTGTAGAATAGGGAGTAGCTACTAAAGATTTAAGGTTTAAGTTTGGGTCTTAGTTGGGTTATGAGCTGACCTAAAGGCCTAATTCCAAGTGGGTTCAAGTTTTTGATTGGGTTGGGCTAAGGTTTAGGTGTTAAATGGGTTAAATATGAGTTGGGCCTACACAAGATAAATATTGGGCTTCTAAGAAAATGGAATTGGATCGCTTTAAGGCTAAGATTAAGATTGGGCTTCTACACTTAGCATAAAGCATAATTAAATTAATCATAAGGCCCAAATTTATGTTCACCTCTCTTAAAAAATTTTTCTAATTAAACCCATATTAATTCCTAATTAATCATGATTATCATTAATTAATTTTAGGATATTACAGAGTGTAACTCAAAACAAAAGGCCTTGTTGGCCATATTCAGGTTAATAAAAGTAATGGATTATTGTGGTTGAAGTGGAGAAAATAAAGTCAAAGCCTTCTAGTCAGAAAAAGAGAAAAGACAGATAAATGATAGGTTTAGTAGGCTGATAGTGAATAGAGAACTGATAGAAGTGTAGTGGGCTTAGTATGAGTCTAGGAAAGGGATTGAGGTGTTTTATGGCTGAGCCAAGAGCATTTAAGAAACCACAATAGTTTAGAATGAGAATGATAATGTGTAGGAGTAGTAAAGGTTGTAGAGGCTGCCCTGAGGCATTAACTCCAACCTAGAATGCTACCCTGTATGATAGTAAATGATGGGCTAACAATATAGGCCTAAGAGATGTAAAACATGTCATAAGTATATGCAAAGGAATGATGTAAGTTCATAGAGAATGTTAGAAGCATCCAGGAAGGGTGTACCCTAGAGGTGTTGTACCTTAGAAAAACTAAAATTAGATCAGTGTCAGATATTTAAGAAATCTCGATACTTGATATGTGTAATATTTGGTTTTTGTTAAATGAAGGAAATAGACGTGTTTTCAAAGTAAGTTCCCCGAAATGAATCAGTTAAGGCCTTAAAAAATTTGAGTAACATTCTAGACTTCTAAAAATGAGAATTCTAGGTTTAGACAGAATAAAAAACAGAGTTAGAATGAAAAAATAATTTTTTATAAAAAACTTACAAAACGTAATGGTATTTTCATAATTTTGAGCAAAAATTTGGAATTCACACATGAGGGATTTTTAAATAAAATTTTTGAGTTCTCCAAGCTTTCAGAGGCCCTAAAAATTATAGGAAGCCCTAGGACAGTTAAATTCCCTCCGATGGACGTTTTCCAATATCGATGTACCTGAACTTTGACAGATTCATTAGGGAATGTTTTAGCTTTGATTTGAGTGATTCCAAAGGTATTTTACTAAATTGGGAATCTAAATTTTATAATGAAAAAAACGGTTCTAAAAAAGGAGCTAAAATGAATTAGAAACAAAAATGCCAAAAACAAAGGGCAAAACAGAAATTTTTGAAAAAGCCATTCTCCTCCACCTATATATATGCAGTGCCCCACTCTCCCACTCATATAGCCTCATTTTTTTTGCCCTAAACTAGAGAAGAAACCCTAGGAGAGTGGCACACCAAAGGAAGAAGAAGGAGAGAAGAAATCAAGGCTTAAATGTTAGGAATTTTGGTAGTTTTTCATGCTTTCTTCATTCCAAACCTTTTCTCCTCCATTCTCCTTTATTTCCAATGATTATAATGAAATTTATAAATCTATTTTAAGGGAAAAATTTGGATTTGAAGAGAGGAGGCCAAAGAAGACAAGATTTAAAGTGAGAAAACAATGACAAACAAGATAATTTCTTCTTCCATGGTCTCTACTCCTTCTTCCTATGTTTCGCCCCACTCAAGAAGTCCTAGGAGGGCTTAGTTTTTAGGCAGAACCAAAGATAATTCTTAAGAAAAAGGGTGTGGAGATTAAGAATATGCAAAGAGAATTAACAAATAACCATAGAAATTCAAGATACAAATTCTAGGGTTTCAAGTATTCCTTGTAAAATATGATTTAATGCAATGATTCCTAGACTTAAATAAGTGTTTGAATGAGCTCTTAAGATCCCTAGAAGTCTTCCCATATGCTTCCTCCATCAAAAAAACAAAGCAAAGTCCATGAAGCCTAAAATCCTCCACTGTTTCGGCCTAAGATGGTTTATGTACCTAGGGAGAGTTTTAAATTTTTCTAAATCCATTTTTGAGTCATATATGATGAATGAATATGAGGGGAAGCCTTGGGAGAAATTTAGGAAGCTTAGAGAATGAGTTGGTGCTTTATGTTCCATAATATGACCTAAAGAAGTAACATGTAGTTAGGCTCTTTATTTTAATTGTGTGATGACTCCAAGAGGCTTAAAAGGAGTCAAGAATCATATTTGAAAGGAAAGAATGGAGCCTAAAATTTATTTGATGGGTGTTGCTTTATTAGGTACATTTTTGGAACCATAAATGGGTTTATAGGTTAAGCTAGGGTCTAAGTAAGTTGTGTGGCCTCAAAGTTAATTTCATGAACCTAATTAGCTTCCATAAATTGTGTTTAGGCCAAGAGAAATCATTCCCACACCTTTGTGTATGTGAGGCCGAGGAAGGGAAAGGAAATCCAAGAGAAAAAGTGTGTATTTGCTTCCAAGGTAGCTCGCTTCTCCTTCTCTCATACATAATTGTTTGCTTTACTTGTCTTTAGATGTGTGTATGTGTATTTTATGCTATGAAAAATGTTCTAACATGATTTCATATGCCATGGTACCATGATGATACATTATGTTTCCAAATGATGTTTATGATGTTTGTTTTGGTTTGCCTGAGTGTGATGAGGCCAAGAACCCTTAACCATAGTGAGGATAAGTCAAGAACCCTTAATATTGGCTGAAACAAAGTAAAGAGTCTCCCAAAAGTGAGATTGACTTCCAAGAGCAAGGTTGAGTCTAAGAACCTCTTAAAGAATGGGTGAGGCAAGTTCAAAATCCACAAGTAAATGGGTGAGGCTAATCCACTTGCTTGGTAAGCCTTTGTATGTTATGTATGACTTGCTTAAATGTTGAAAATGCTTCTTGAATGTTTGTACATGTTGATATGCCAATGCATGTATTTGTAAGACTTGTTTTGCATCTTTTATGTATGATTGAATGAGAGATGAGCTATTGGAATTCTTTGAATTTTATTCCTTCCTTTCCAATGTTTTAATATGTTAGGTGGACCAAGAGAGCAAGGGAATGGAAGCCAACTACATAAGAAATGAGAGCTTGACACTAAAGTGCATGGATTTGGCTACTTTAACTCATGACCTCTTGAACATGTATAATTATATTAACATGTGATGTAAAAATAAGAAATTATGTTATGTGACTATTAGAATGTATATTGAGTACGAAATGACAAATTTTGCTTCTTGGAAGTTCGATGTATTAGTGTATAAATGCAAGTGGGATGGCCAAATTGAGATGCATGAGGTTTGGGACCATTTAGACGATTCATATAAGTCATAATCATGCTTTTAGACTTGTCTAAGAGGTGCCAAACATAAAGGGAAATCATTTGGGCACTTTGGTATCCTTTGTGGAACTAAAATTGACCATATTCGAAACCTATACTACTTTTTATCCAAATGAGTTTTTCCTAATCTAAGATTTGGCATACAATTAGGGCTTGTTAAGAGCTTTTTAGAATACTAAAGAACAGAATTTTTAGAGGTCTATGGAATATTTGATAAATTTTCAAAGTTAAGAAAAATTTTAGTTTTGGTTTGATATACTGTTCACTCAAATCTGAAAATGATTTTTGTCACCCAGGGCTCAAATGATGTCCATTTGTTATGAAATTTTATATTATGAAACTAGACATTCCCAGTGACTTTTTCAAACTAAAAGAACCTCATTTGAGTGTCTAGAGTGAGAGATATGAATTTTTTAAGATTCTATCCAGTATCAGGCACTTAAACTGACTTCAGGTATTGTTTGATTGGGTTTCGAGGTTTAGGCGTATCTGAACTAGTCTGAAGTTATTTTTTCCCTCTGGATAATATCTGTAGCTTTCTAAATTAGTATCATTTGCTTAGATTAGATTTTTTTGAAATTAATTGGACATTTTTGAATTTTGCTATGGAAACCTATGACAGTATTAGTAGGCAGCCAGACCTCTAGACTTTTTCAAATGTAAAAGGTCTTCTGTGTTATGTTTCATGGCCTAGACATATTTTTAGCATAAAGTAGACATGTATAGCTTTCCAAAATAGTAAAAAATGTATGATTTTAATTTTTTCTAGAATTAGTTATGATTTTTCAAAGTTTGTGATAGAAGTGAGAAAATTTTGCCCGAAAATGCATATATGAATTTTATGCTTTCTCTTGCCATACACGAGCACTAGGCCAATTTTGGTGATGGGAATGAGTTGTATCTATGTAATTAAATATAAGAATATAATATATGAGCTCACATGGTCCACGAGACACCAAACAAAAATTTTATACGCGACGCAATGCTAAAATACTCATTATTTTAATACCATTTTTTTGCCTCTCATGTGAATTGTTTGATGTGAAGCATAGATGTAACATGAAATGAGCTAGAAATTTATGGTGTTATAATATGACAATGAAGTTGTTAAGATTCACTGTTATATCTAGAAAAGGAATTAAGACTGGAAAAGAAAAGTCTAAGAGAGGTCCACGGAAGTATATAAAAGCCTATGTAAGTTAACTAAATCCATGGTAATTGCTACCTACGAAATTACAGGAAACTCTTAGCAAAGAAAAGTGTCTTAGGCTGAGTTGTATGTTGAAGCCTAAGAAGAGCAATAAGTAGAGATTTATATGCAAGATGAGATAAGTAGAAAAGAGAACCTCAATCTAAAGTAGTTCAAACAAAGTAGTCAAAGTTTTGGGATGTAATTGGCACTTTTAGATTTTTTTTAAAATATCTCCATTTCTTCATATATGACCATGCCAACTTTCTTCCTCCCTCATAACTGACATATTCAATCCCTAAACCAGTAGCCATGGCATCCAAGAAATGGAAGGAGAGAGAGAAAGAGAGGAAAGAGAAGCCAATAAGGTAAGGAAACTTGCATAATTTCATGGTATGCTAATTATGAAAACTTCTATTCTCCTTTCTTCATGTCCTTTCTAATGGTATATTTAGTTTCTTGAAAGGATGAAGTTTGTGGCTGACCTTATGAAGAAAAGAGAAGCTTTGGAACAACTAACCATGCTACATGCCATAAGAATTACCATTGGAAGAGCTTTCAAACATGGTATGACTTAAGATAAAAAACTTGCTTCTTCTTGGATTCTTCTTCCTTCCATGCCATGGCTTAAAGAGAGAGTATGAGGAAGAGGATTTAGCTTGATGAAAACTTGAGAGTAACAAGAATTTTGAAGGGTTAGAATAAAATTATGCAAGTAGAATTCCATAAAAAGTTATAGAATACAAGTTAGACCACCTAGGATTCAAGTTGTACCTTAAAAGTTTAAGAACTCTTGAAGGATGTTTCAAGCCATATAAAATCATATCTAAACTAGTAAAGAACAAAGGAACCCCCATATATACCAAATGTCCAAGAAAAATGACAAAACTCCCATTAGGCCTATATGGGTGCTTGTTTTGGCCATAGTGGGGATGAGAATTTATAGAGCTTTCTAACAAACTAAGAATTGAAATTTTTGGAACTATGTAGAATATTTTATGAATTTTCAAAGTTGGCAAAATATCCAGATTTGCACTAGTACTGTAACAACTGACACAAGTTCTATTTTCATAGTTTTTAAAGGGCCAAATGAATTTATTTTTACTTGAAATTTTTATAGTATAAAGTTCACATCATAAGCTTTCCATAGACATTTAATTTGTGGAAATCGGATTTATGTAACTCAAGTTATGAATTTTTAAAATTAAAGGCCATATTATGTCTGTAACACCTCTTCTAATTACCCATTTTTAGTGAATTTTTTTTAATTCTAATGAAAATTTTTAATTAATTTGAGTTTAATTACTTTTTTCTATTATAATAATTCCTCCATGATAAAAATTTCTCTATAACGAAGCAAAATATTAAAATAATAGAAATAAACTATAAGTACTACAAACTGATTAAAAGTTCCAGCAAAAGAGAGTGGGAATCATATAAATATAGACCAAAATATAACATTAGGGATTTAGTCTACACTACCCAAAAAGAATCCCCAAATAGCCAAAAAGAGATTATAAAGGTTATCCCTTATTCACAAAAAGTCAATGTTAGCAACTGGGCCATTACTCATGGATATGGATGAGCTGGAGGTTCAAATCCACCCAATAGGAATGAGTGAGATTCAAGCTCTCAAAAGGCCACAAAGTACATGGGTACTACATGAATGGCATCATCAAACAATATGATTTATATGTTGTGGATGACAAAGACCTATCCCCAAAGTGGGAACTGGATCCATTCCACCTGAAGTTCTAGAATCACACGGTATATTAGCATCTAAAAAAAATATAAACCACAACAAAGTGAGAAATAATTTTCTTAGTAACATAAATAGGATTAATATGGCATAATATTCATGAAGAAATGTTAAGTACAAATTTAACAAATGGCGGTTAATTTAAACAGAGAACTTTATAGAAAATAATTAATTTACAAAATAACATAAATAGGAAAATATACTAAGCTTTGTAATATATAACAGGAATACAGTATAACATAATGATTAGTAATAAAGGGTATTAAACAGACATATAATGAAGTATATCCTGTAAATTTCAAGGTTAGCACATGTAAATACAAAAATAGAGAAAGCAAGATAATATGCATGAAATACAGAAAACAGAAAATACAACAATCAATAATTGTTCAGCTGGACCATTAGACCTTAAAGACTACTAGGCTCAATACGCAGATCATGTTGCACTGTTATCATTTAGCAGACTCACCCCTGCTTCCTTTACTGAGACATTCCTCAGTGGGTACCCAAAGAAAGTCATATAAAAATATCATAATAATATGTCATCAAAGCTATCATTTGATCAAAACATAATAGATATATTTAGGAAAGAACTGTCTTACACAACTTTCTGCATAATTAAATAATTTGGATAGCATAACAATGCATTAGAGTCTGGAAAAATTATATCTAAATACTTAAAATTATCTTTTCACTTTTCTAAGTTCAGATTTGTCTTGGGGCCCATTTGGTGTCCAAAATAATTTATAAATCAAGGTCCAACATCAAGGTATAGAATAAAGTTCAATATAGCTATAAAAGGCTCATTCAAATATACAGAAAGCTCAATAAAGGCCAATAAGTCCAAAATATCTGAATGGCTCTCACCAGTCCTAATTATTAATTTTGATATTTTAAAGTATTTTTCTTAATTAAAATTGGACATCCAGTACAATAGTAACTACCCAGTGGCCAACTCTAGCATACACAAGGCTCATCCCTTGAATAAGGCTACCTTGCCATATATATATATATATATATAAACAATGGCTAGTCTTTTACCAAATAACCATTATTCATAAAATTAGACAATAAACAGCATATTGCCCATGTCAAGAAATCAGGTAGTATATTAGTACAACAAACAACACAAAATCCAAAACATATGTTTATCATATCTTTTCTTTTTGACATAATGCTTCATAAATTTCCAACTATCACAAATGGACTCCAAAATTTACAAAATAAATATAAACATAATCTAGACGGCACACAGAATATATTAGACCATATAAATCATTCAAAACATATCAAATAACATAAGCAAAAATTCAAGAACTTCTTGGTCAACACTTTTTCTTAAAAATGTGACTTTTTATATAGTAATCCATAATCCACCAAAATTTCACCATAAGCTTTTATTTTTAGTGTAGGTTAACCTAATTTAGTTAGATTTTGAAAAACTCTTCCCTAGGTATACATACATGTATTGGCCGAACCTATGTACCAAGGAGAGTATATAATTTTGTTTCATTTTCATGTCACCAAATAGCCATACATACATATTCAAGGGAGATAAACAAAAGCCTTCAATCAATTTTTAGAAATTTCATATATATTCTACAATTTTCTTAAAATAAAATTCAAGGGTATCTTGCCAAATTCTTCATGTAAATCAGAGTTATATTAATCTATCTCTTCTTTTGGCTTCCTCCCATTATTCGCCCATTTAATTTCTCTTCAATTTCTCCCATGTTTTCTTGAAATACAAAGTTTCATGGTTTGTAAAAAATTTGCCAAGAATAGGAATTTTCTCGAATCACATATGTAACACCATATATTTCTAACTCATTTCATACTATATCTATGCCTCACATTAAGTAATTCATACAAGAGGCAAGAAAATGACATTATTTTAATGCATTTCTTAGTGTTATATCACGTATAGAAATTTCATTCGATATCACTTGGACCATATGAGCTTATACATCACATTCTCATATTTAATTACATAAATACAACTCATTTGCATCATTAAAAGCAGCTTACATCTCGTGGAACTCAGAGGGAAGCATAAAATACATGTGTATATTTTCGGTCAGATTTTCCTCTTTTCTATCACAAATTTTGGAAAATCATAACTAATTCTAAAAAAATCAAAATAAAAAATTCTTGGCATTCTAGAAAGCTACACATGTCTACTTCATGCAAAATGTTCAGACCATAACATCCAACACAGAGGATGTTTGACATTCAAAAACGTCTAGAGGTTAGGCTGTCCACTGGTGCTGTCAAAGAATTCTGTAGCAGATTTTAAAAATATCCAATTAATTTCACAAAAATCCAATCTATGCAAATAATACCAACCTGGAAAGCTTTGGATGTTAACTAGAGGAAAAAAATAACTCCAGACTAGCACAGGCACATCCAGGCATCAAAAATCAATCAAACAATACCTGAGGTCAGTTGGAGTTCCTAATATTGGACAGAATATTTAAAAATTCATATCTCCTTCTCTAGACATCCAAATGTGGTGCTTCTAGTTGGATAAGTCTTTGTGAATGTCTAGTTTCTTTGTATAAAATTTTATGGTAATTGGACATCATTTAGGCCCTGTGTGACAGATTTCATTTTTGGACCAGTATGAATAGTGACATGACCAAAATCAAAAAAATTTTTAATTTTGAAAATTCATCAAATATTCTATAGACTTCTAAAAATTCTATTCTTTAGCTTCCCAAAAAGCTCTCAACAAGCTTTAATTGCATGCCAAACCTCAGTTCAAGAAGAGATCATTTGCACAAAAAGTGACATAGGGATCTAAAATGGTCAATTCTTAGTCTATATAAAATACCAAAATGTCCAAATAGCTTTCCATGAGGTTTGGCACCTCTTGGGTAAGTCTAAAAGCATAATTAGGTCTTGTATGAACTGTCCAAATGGTTTCAAACCTCATGCATCTCAATTTGGCTACTCCACTTCCACTTATACACTAATGTATCACACTTTCAAGAAGCAAAGTTTCCCATCTCATGCTCAACATACATTCTAATAGTCATATAATATAATCATAGGTCTTATGTAATAATAGATTGCACTAATTATCATTCATAAAGCCTTAAAGTAGCCAAACCATGCACTTTAGTGTCAAGCTCTCCTTTCTTATGTGGTTCCCATTCCCTTACTCTTTTGGTTTGCCTAGCATGTTAGAACATTGGAGAGGAGGGAATGAGATTCAAAGAATCCTAATAGTTCATCTCCCAGTCAATCATACATAAAGCATGCAAAACAAGTCTCACAAATACATGCATGACATGTGAATATATGCAATCATTCAAGAAGCATTCTTAACATTTGAAAAAGTCATACATAGCATACATAGGCTTGCTAAGCAAGTGGATTGACCTTACCTATTTACTTATGGATTTTGGATTTGCCTTACCCATTTTTTAAGAGGTTCTTGGACTCAACCATGCTCTTGAGAGTCAACCTCACTTTTGGGAGACTCTTTGCTTTGTTTCAACAAATCTTAAGGGTTCTTGGCTCATCCTCACCATAGCTAGGGGTTCTTGGCCTCATCACATGCAAGCAAATCAAAGCAAATATCATAAACATCATTTGGAAAACATAATGCATCATCATGGTAACATGGAGTAAGAGCTCATGCTAGAACATTTTTCATGGCTTGAAATACATATACACGCATTCAAAGACAAGTAAAGCAAGCAATCATGCATAAAAAAAGATGGAGAGAGCTACCTTGCTAACATTTGTACACTTTTTTCTTAAGCCTTGAATCTTTTCCCTTGACCTCAAACACCCAAGAAGGTGGGGATCACTTCTCTTGGCCTAACACAATTTATGGAAGCCAATTAGGTTCATGGAATTAATTCTAAGGCTACATAACTTGTTTAAACTCTAACTTGACCTATAGACCCCTTTATGGTTTCATAATGCACTTAATGAAGCAACCTTTAGGAAATATTATCTTGGCTCCATTCTCTCCATCTATTTATGATTCTTGCCTCTATTTAAAGCTCTTGGAGTCATCACACAATCAATTCTAGGAGCCTAGCTAGGTGTTGCTTCTTTAAGCCATATTATGGAATATATAAGGCCATCTCACTATCTATGGTTTCTAAAATTTTTCCAAGGCTTTCTCTCATATTCTCCCATCACATATGATGCAAAACTAAGCTTAGAAGGAATTAAAACACTCCCTAGATGCATGAACTCTCCATGGACGAAGCTATGCTTCCATATGGCACCAATAGAGTTTTTTTAATTTATTTGATCGAAGAAGCATATGGGAGGCTCTCTTGGTTTCTTAGGAACTTATATATACTCTTAGACTACTTAAATTACTACTAGGAAGTTTCATCTTAGCCTAGGTGCAACCAAATCCCTAAATTCCATAACTTGCATTCTAAAGCTTCCTTTTCAATTCTAGTTGTATATTCTTAATCCTCACACTCCATAACCTTTGGTTCCATTAAGAACACATAAAGAAAAACTCTCCTCCTCACTTTCTCTCTCTAGACCTAAGCTTAAATGGCTTGGAAACATAAGATTTTGCAAGTGTTTCAAGTAAAGTCTTACCTTAAAACAGAGCTCTTTTTGCGTAGATTATTTTCCACCGATTGATTTCTTGAAAAGAGTTCCTTTTTGGCTTAAGTTGGATTTGAATCTTCAAATTTTCAAGAAAAGAAAACCACCCTTAGAGAGCTCTTAGAGAGAGGAACAACTTTCCAAACTGGCACGGAATGAAACGGAGCCGTTTACTTACCTAAACGAAAGCTTAAACTTCTTCTCTCTCTCCCCTCTTAATGTCATGCCATTGCTACCCCTTTTTCTGCAAATGGAAGGTGATGAGATGTAATCTTACTTAAGAAGCCTTTTTTACAATTTTTCAAAATGACCATTTTACCCCTACGTCCTTTTTTGCTCTGTTTAGGCTCATTTTAATTCCTTTTTTAGAACCATTTTTTTCATCATAAAATTTAGGTTCCCAATTAAATAAAATGCCTTTAGAATTACTCAAATTAGAGCTAAAACCTTTCCGAATGGATCAGTTAAAGTTTGGGTTAACCGACGTTGGAAAACGTCCACCGGAGGGGCTTTAGCTGTTCGGGGCTTCCAATGGTTTTCAGAGCCTCTGAGAACCCTAGAAAATCAAAAATTTCATTTAAAAAGCTCTCCTATAAGAATTTCAAAAGTTTACTCAAAATGACGAAAATGCCCTTACATTTTGTCACTATTTTGTTAAATTTCATTTCTTCATTCTAGCTCCGCTTTCCTTTCTATCTGAGCTTGGGATTCTTATTTTTAAGAGTCTAGAATGCTTTCTAAAATTTTTTGGGATCTTAACTAAGTCATTTCGGGGGACTTGTTTTTGTATCCGGTGAATTCCATATATTAACGGAGAAACCGTACATTACATTTTTCACGTTTTCTCTCATTTTCAGAGAACTGGATATTACAACATGAATCTACAACCATATATATTGTAATATCATATCTTTCTACCCTTCCTCATTGATAAACAAGATTTTTATACACTTTATTCCTCCTAACTTAACCTTTTTAATAATTAAATGTGGCTTAATGAAGGCAATTGAATGGAATTTGATTTTAATTGACTATTTTTACATTTAAGAAATTCATTTGCAAAAATTTGGTGTTTAATGCTCATTTTATCTTAAATAATTTTTGTAAATATGCCTATTTGATTTTTCTCACTCTTTTATGCAGAATTTTAATATGAATTGGAGCTTTGAAGGAGAATTTGTTTTGAAGATGAGGGGAGAAGAAAGCCGCGAGTTAGAGAGTTGAAGAGAACCATCCACAAAGCCATGAGTTTGATGGAAGGATGAAGCAAAGCAAGAAGTTCACAAGGAAGAGAGTGGGTTCTGGTTTGAATGGGGAAGAGCATTGAGTTCAAAGGAGCTTGGGTAACCTTCATGTAAGCTACACGAGTTGAATGAACAGAAGCAAAGTGAATGAAGGAAACACGAGACCAGTAGCTGAAGAAGAATTTTGAGCTGGAGTAAAGAAGCAGAAGTTGAACGTTGCATAGAAGCAGAGGAGACGCTGGAGCTGGAAGCAAAACATGAACTAGAAAGCAACGTCCAGTTGTATGTAGAATCATGCAGAATCACGTCTGGACAGCTTTAAGTTGAAAAGAGAAGCCTTGAGCAGAACAAGCAGAAACAGCAGAGCTGACGTGGGCTGTCCAGAACGTGTGAAATGCTAAGGAGAAGCTGTCCATGAGAAAACACGAAGCAAGGCTTGAATGAGCTGGAGTTTTTGAGCATAAATAAAAACACACATGCAACAGAGGACAGTAGCTGTCTAGGACGCCAAATGAAACGCATGAAGCATGAATTAGCAAGGCTGCAACGTGGAAGAACCATGCATGGGCAGAACCAAATGAAGCAACGAGGAAACTCGTGGAAAAACTGGCTGGAACTCGAGAAAACAAGAAGAGATGAGGCTGGACAGTCATGTGAGAAGCTCGAGTTTTGTGTGGAGAACATGCAGAACAGAACATGCAGCAACAAAACGATGAAGCACAGCAGCAAAACGAGAAAGAATAAGAAACTGCAGCAGAATATTATAAAATAAAAGCAATGGGGCCCACCTTATATTACATGTAAGTAACGTGAATGCATGAGCTGAAGAGGGAGCACGTGAGAATAAATGAATAGCACGTGAAAGGGAGCAGAAATACACATCCAGACGTCTCCATTCATCACACGACTCCAGATCCCTACGCCACATTAATCCTTATTCCCTCGGTCATTTGCCTTTTAAAACACCCACGCATCCATCATTCATTCACGTCTTCACGCCTGATCATACCCTCGCCTCCTACGCCTCCATCCACACATCCATCTCTCCATTCCATACTCCATCATCCATCCACCGAATGAAGATCTAATTCATTCATCTTGAGGCTAGCAAGGGAGGAAACTCTTGAGTAGAAAAGCTTGAATCCTTGGAAGAATGCAGAATTCTGGCTAAGATTTTCTTATTTTTCCTACACTTTCTTATTCTGTATAATCTTGGTTAAGTTATATTTGATTAGGAATTGGTGTAATTAATTAGTGGCTGGTTAGACACTGATTAGGAAACCTTTTTTGTTGATTAATTGGTTGAATTTAAATATGATTTTTCATTATTCTCTCTAATCTCTCATGTATGCCACGAAGGTGTTCGATGAAATACATGAGTGAGGTTATGTGCTTAAATGTCTATTTGAGAATTCCTTAATGTTTAGTTGGTTAATTAAACATTTTTGGATGATGAATCAGAAGATAATTAATTAGTTAATCAATTAAGTTGGGTGTTCATTGATCTTAAGGACAAGAGTTAATGGTTTAATGCGGGATTGAGGTCTCAATTCAATATTAGATTATTAATCTCTTGAATTTGAATGGTTATTCAAGATCATTTGCTAATGAACATAATTAGGAGTTCTTAGGCCATAATTAATCACAATTGGAATAGGATAAGGATAGTGGATACCAAGAGATGATTCCTAAGCTAGTCACAAGACCATTCTCCACCCACAATTTATCTAATTAGGTAGATATTAGGAAATTTGTTTCAATTCAGTTTAGGATAGTTTAATTCAATTAAAAACCCCCCAAATTAAATAGTTCTAGGACCTTAGAACACGTAGAGAACCCAATTGAATATTGAATTCCAATTCCAAGGGAGATGACCTAGGTTGTGCCACTTGCTATATTTTTAGATCAACCTAGTTTTATTTTGAGGGTTGCACGACGAGCCCGTCACTCATGCAACTAACATGTTCCATAACATGCATTGTTTAGGAGTTGTAAGAAAATGGGATATAAATAATGGATTAAATTTGTATTGCGCTACATATGAAAATTTTATTCGATGTCATGTGGGCTGTATGAGTACATACTATACTTTCCCATATTTAATTATATCAGTACAACTCCTTTGCATCACAAAATCATGCCTACAATTCATGAAAACCAAAATGAAGCATAAAATGTGGCTCTTTAATTTCGGCAAGATTTGGCCCTCTTTCTGGTCAAACTTTGGAAAATCATAACTAATTCTAGAAAAATCAAAATCCTGCAATCTTAGTCATTCTGGAAAGCTATGGATGTCTACTTAACAATAAAAATATGTATAGACCATAACATCTATCACAGAGGATGTTTGACATAAAAAATAGTCCAGAGGTCAGATTGCATTCTGGAACTATCACATAATTATGCAGAAAAATTTGAAAATATCCAATTAATTTCAAAAAAATCCAATCCATACAAATGATACCAATCTGGAAAGTTGTGGATGTTAGATAGAGTGGAAAAATATCTCCAGACCAGTTCATCAAGCCCCAACCTCAGAATTTAATGGAATAATAACTTAGGTCGGGCAAAAATTCTTGATACTGGATAGAATATTCAAAAATTCGTATCTCCCTCTCTAGACCTCCAAATGAGGTGCTTCTAGTTGGTTTGAGTCACTATGAATGTCTAGTTTTTCTATATAAAATTTCATAGCAATTGGACATCATTTGGTTCTCGTGTAACAGAATTTATTTTCGGACCAAATGAATAGTGTAGCAGACCAAAACCATAAAAATTGCCAACTTTGAAAAATTATCAAATATTCTATAGACCTCTGAAAATTATGATCTTTAGCTTCCCAAAAAGCTCTTAATGAGACCTAATTGCATGCCAAATCTCAGATCAAGACTAATGCATTTGGCTAAAAAGTGATATAGGATTCTATTATGGTCAGTCTTGATTCCATATGGGATGCCAAAATTGCCAAATGGCTTTCCCTTGATATTGGTACCTTTTGGGCAAGTCTAAAAGCACATTTAAGACTTGTGTGAGCTACCCAAATGGTCCCAAACCCCATACATCTCATTTTGGCCATTTAACCCACACTTATGCACATTTCCATAAATTCATGAAGCTACCTTTCCCATACATGCTCAATTCACATGCTATCATTCATATGACACATTCTTGCATTTCTGCATTTCACATAATTACGTATGTCTCAAGGGTCATAGACCATTTACAACAATAATATACATCATGAAGCATCATTATGGTTCAAAAAGGCAAAAACTAGACATATTGATGTCAATCTCCTTCTTTCAATATTGTTGGCTCCCATTACTATAGCCACTTGGTCCACCTAGCATATTAGATCATTAGAGAGGAGGGAATGAGATTCAAAGAATTCCAATAGCTCATCTTCCTTTCCATCATACATAATATATGTGAAGCAAGCCTTAAAAATGCATGCATGGACATAATACAAATCATGAACATTCAAGAAGCAAGTTTGGCATATAAACATATCATACAAGACATTCAAGAGCTCACCAAGTGTTTAGATTGGCCTCACACTTCTCCTCATGGATTTTGGACTTACCTCACCCATTCTTTAAGAGCTTTGGACTCAACCATACTCTTGGGAGCCCACTTTACTTTTGGGAGACTCTTTACTTTGTTTCAACCAAGCTCAAGGATTCTTGGCTCATCCTTACCATGGTAAAGAGTTCTTGGCCTCTCCACACTCAAGTAAACTCAAGCAAACATCATACATCATTTGAAAACATAACATGACATCATGAAATCATGGCATATAAAATCATGCTAGCATACTTTTCATGACTTGAAAATAGACATACACACATTCTAAGACAAGTTAAACAGACATCCATGTATGAGAGAAGGTGAAGAGAGCTACCTTGTATACCATCACACACTTTTTCTTGGATTTCAAGCCTCCTTTTTCGGTCACACACCCACAAATTGGTGGAGATGGCTTCTCTTGGCTTAGATACAATTTATGGGAGCCAATTAGGTTTGTGAAATAAACTCTAAGGTCATACAACTTACTTAGATACTAGATTGCTCTATAGGCTCCATTATGGTTCATAAATACACCTAATGAAGCAACACTCCTCACATGAACTCTAGGCTCCATTCTTTCCTTTCAAATATGATTCTTGACTCCTTTTAAGCCTTTTGGAGTCATCACACAATTAAAACAAAGAGCCTAACATCATGTTACTTCGTTAGGTCATAATATGGAATCTAAGGCACCAAATCACTTTCTATGAGTTCTAAATTTTTTCCAAGGCCTTCCTTCATTTTCATTCATCAAATATGACTCAAGAATGGCCTTAGAAAAATTTAACACTCTCCCTAGCTACAAGAACATCCCTGGGTCGAGACATAGGGCAATTTGGCTTCCTTGGAGATTTCTTTGTGTTCTTGAAGGAGGAAGCTTGTGGGGAGCATCTTAAGGGTCTCAAGAACTCATTTAAACTCTTAATTAGACCTAGGAAGCATCACACAAAATCAGAATTTGAAAGGTGCACACAAAACCCTAGAATTTGCATCTTGAAATCTAATGGTCATTTTGTTGTTTTCTTTGAATATTCTTATTCTTCTCCATAAAATACATAAGATTCATGCTTGGTTAGTCTTGAAAATTAGATCCTCCTATAGCTCCTAGGGTTAGGCAAAATGGAGAAGAAGGGTGATGGAAGATATCAACCATAAGATACAATTCTACCTAGTTTCCTTACTTAGTTTGGCTTGAATCTTGCTTTTTCCAAACTCCTCTCTTCAAATCCGAAATTTCCCTTGAATTTCTCCCTTGAATCAGATTTATAAACTTCCTTTTGATCAAAGGAAATCAAGGAGAATGAAGGAGAGGTGCTGTGGATGGAGAAAAGTATGAAAAATAACCATAAAAGCATACCTTTAGCTTGGAATTTCTTCTTCTCCTCCTCCTCTCTTGGTGCACCCAAAACCCTAGCTCTCCATTTTGAAATTATGCAAAATTTTCTGATTCCAAATGGGGAGGAAAGTGGGGCACCACCTATATATAGGTGTAGGAAAATGACTTTTTCAAAAATTTCAATTTTTCCCTTCATACTTTGTATTTTCGTTTCTCCTTCGTTTTAGCTCCTTTTTTAGAACCATATTTTCCATTATAAAATTTAAGTTCCCAATTAGGAAAAATACCTTTGGAATCACTCAAATTAGAGCTAAAACCTTCCCAAATGGATCCGTCAAAGTTCGGGCACATCAACATTGGAAAACATCCACCGGAGGGGTTTTAACTGTGTCGAGGATTTCCATGGTTTTCAAGGCCTCTAAGAACCCCGAAGAACTCAAAATTTTTATTTAAAAAGCCCTCCTATGTGAATTCCAAAATTTGCTCAAAATTAGAAAAATACCATTACGTTTCGTAAGCTTTTTGTAAGAAATTGTTTCTTCAGTCTAACTCCGTTTTTCTTTTTGTTTGAGCCTGGAATTCTCATTTTTAGGAGTCTAGAATGCTTCTCAAATTTTTTGGGACCTTAACTACATCATCTTAGGGGACTTCCTTTTGTATCTGGTAAGTTTCATTCGTTGACAGAGAAATTGTACATTACGTTTCTCACGTTTTCTCTAGTTTTTAGAGAACCGAATATTACATATATGATTTCTCCATCTTTTCTTAGCTTGAATTCATGAAAACAATAGGATTCCTCTTGTGTTCTTGCCATGTCCCAAACATGAAGAGGAAAAAAAGAGAAGATTCATGGAAGAAAATAGAAGAAAAACCAAGAAGAAGAGAGTTCATTTATGTTGCCTTGATTATGTGGTATTTATTTCTCTCAGGTAGCTTTTTCCTCCTTCCTTCCTCCTTCCTTTTCCTTCTCCTTGGCCGAGTTCACCTTCCTTCTTTTCTTCTTGTCTTGGCCGAATTGTGTGTGTTTTTTGTGTGTGAGTGTGGCGTGAAAGTGTGTGCATTTTTGTAAGTTTTATTTACAAATGGACAGCTAGGATTTGTTATGTTTTATGATATTAAATCTATGCCCTTAGATTCATTGGATGGCTGTGATTTAATTTTGATTTTAGAGATTTAATATGGGCCTTTGGATTAGATTAAGGGTTATGACTTAAGCTTAAAAAGTAAAGAAATCTAAGCCATTAGATTACATCTACAGTTAAGATCGTATCACATTTTACGGATGAATATTAGTCGTTGGATTTTAACTACTGTTAAATTTTAACCATGGTTACTTTCTTGTAACTTATGAAGAGAAGGTTGCATTTATTACTGCTTAAGTTAGCATCTATGTCATTTTGATATCAGCAGTAGCTTTTTCGTAAAGTGTGAGATTTATTAAGATTTGCTTACATAAGCCTGTGTTATTGTTTTGTAGTTCATGCAATTTCCAGAATCTTCCTATACATGGCACCACATTACCATTTTTTCCTACTCCATGGTGCCACATCAGCACTTTCCCTGCTTTATGGTGCCATGTCAGCACTTCCTCAATTAGAATCTACAAAATTGCAAATGAATCTTTTAGTATGTTCTCCATAATATTTTATTTAGTCTATGTTCTCTAGGTTCTTGACTATATTTTAATATTATTTGGGCTTACATGGGTTCCATTTAATGTCTTTAATCATATATTTTATTATTATTTGTTTTTCTAATATTTTATTATTTTAGGGTCCAAATGACTATTTTGTCCCTGATAGTAACGCAACAGACAAGTACCTTTATTTGTTTTTTGCTCATCTCAACTTTACATTTCTAGATTTTGTCACCACCATCTAGTAGATCTTTCTACATAGAATTTCCTAAAATAATTAACTTGAGTTTAGGGGTTTAGTTTGTCTCCATATAAGCTCTTAACCATTTGGGGCCATTTTCTAGTCCTAACAATTTCATAATTTTACAGAACAAATTTTATAATTTTCTGCGCATTAGTTCCTAACTATTGATAGATATATTGGACTAGTTTTAAATTCCACTTTCTTTCAAAAAAATTATTAAAGTTTGTCCGGTGTCAAATGACGATTTTACCCTTCGCCCTTTGGACCATCTCAAAATTTTAGAAATTTCTATGTGTCCTATTCATCTTATACTTTTCATAAATGAAGTTACTTCATTCAAATTCTTCTTATTGAAACTTAATAAATTCATTACATAAAATACTAAATAATTAGAAAGATGTTACAATGTCAAAACGGCCTATATGGCTTCCATATGCAAATGGGTTTCATATTCTAGTCTTATAGACCAAAACAAACTTGTCTACAGTGACCATGCATGAAAAAGAAACAAATTTTAAAATTTGTCCCCTATAGTTCCACTTGAAGTATAAAAAGAGCCAAAATTGTTGCAAAAGTTTGGTAATGGTTATATTTTGGTTGCTATTAAAGCTAAATGGTATGAATATGTCTATATAAAACTAGTTATGACAAGGCTAATAAGGTTTAAACATTCTATGAAATTAATGTTAAAAAAAAAGTTTATGTTATTGGACAGATTTAAGTTATATATGGATTCATATGCAAAGTGATGTACTATGTCACATTTGGTATTCTATGCTAGGCCAAACTCATAAAGAGCAATAAGAGGAAGGATTAAAAGTGATTAGAAGCCTAAACAAGATGAAGGGTTGAGACTAAGAATGAGATAAAGGCCTAAACAAGACAATTGCATAAAGTTTATAGTGTAGTAAGAGAAATATAAAAAAAGTAAAAGAAGACATATCTTGTATTTTAACTTAAGATTTGAGCTCATAAAAAGTTAGAGGATAAAAAGAAAAAGAGTTAAAGACCAAACAAGAAAAGAAAATGAGAAGAAAAGTTTAGAAAGAAATAGAAACAAGGAAACCTATATAGGGTAGTACAACATAAAATTGAAAATACAGGGAATTAAATAAAAAGAAAAATAGAGTGAGATAAAGTTATTTCTGCCTATATATGAGTTAAATGAGCTAACCAAAAGACCTAAGAAACTTAAAATAGGCCAAAACACTGATGGCACAAAAAATGAGAAAGTCAGTACCTTAATGTCATTTTTACTTGTTTTACATTGTTCTGAGTCCTATAACCTAGGAAAGTCGACCTAAGGATTTTAAGGCATTCTAAATAGAATATGGAACCTAAATTAGTGGGAAAATTAAGCTAGAATGTAGAAAATTATGATGTGACAAACCCAATGACATTTTTGTAATTATGAGAAACTTTAATAAAGTAGCTTTCTTTTTCTTTTTAATATAAACACTTGGTCTTCTTTCCCATTAATTCCACTAACCTAGCACTAATTTCTAGCCCCTTCAAGCATCCATTAATGGCATCTAAATAGAGAGAATAGAGAGAAAGGAAAACTCAAGCCAAATGAGTAAGTAATGCACTCTTTTCACTACACTGTAGTTAAAAAGATTAATCCCTTCACTTTAAACTCTTTTCCTATGGTATTAGTCTTTCAAGAAGAGCACTTTGAAGTTTTCTAAGGGAGGAAGAAGAGCTCTTTTCAGAAAACTGATTAGTGAAAATCAAAACGCACTTAGAGAGCTTCTAAATGAGGTATAATATATTATGTTTCAAACTTGATTTTTTGAGTCTTGGCCTTGCTTATCACGTGCAGAGAGAGAATCTCTCAATCTCTCTCTCTCTCTCTCTCTCTATATATATATATATATATGTTTTTTTCCATGCATTTGATGAATTAGAACATGTAGAAATCATCTAAGTCATGAGAATCAAGAGAATTTGCCATAGAAATGAAGAAAAACTCCATAAGGCCCTTGTAGACACCTTTTAGCTACACCATTTGTAACATCCAACTTTTTAACTAAATTGGGACCAGTATGTTAATAAAAAAGACCCTAAAGTAAATTGAATTAAGGTCAAATAAGAATAAAATATTAATTAGCATATTAAGAAATGAGTTCATGAAATCACTTACAGAAAGAAAATGAAGTTAAAGTGGCTAAGTAGAGTAAAATCATACATCAGTAGTGTAACATCCGGTTCTCTGAAAATGAAAGAAAACGTGAGAAATGTAACATATAATTTCTCTGTTAACAAACGAAACATATCGGATATAAAAGGAAGTCTCCCAATATAATGTAGTTAAGGTCCCGAAAAATTTAGGAATCATTCTAGACTCCTAAAAATGAGAATCCTAGGCTCAGACGGAAAGAAAAATGGAGCTAGAATGAAGAAATAATTTCTTATGAAAAACTTACAAAATATAATGGCATTTTTGTAATTTTGAGATTTTGGAATTCACATAGGAAGGCTTTTCAAATAAAATTTTTGAGTTCCCCAGGGTTCTCAGAGGCCTTAAAAACCATGGAAAGCCTCGGGACAACTAAAGCCCCTCTGGTGGATGTTTTCTAACGTCGATGTGCCCGAACTTTAACAGATTCATTTGGGAAGGTTTTAGCTTCAATTTGAGTAATTCCAAAGGCATTTTACTAAATTGGGAACCTAAATTTTATAATAGAAAATACGGTTCTAAAAAAGGAGCTAAAACGAAGGAGAAACGAAAATGCCAAGAACGAAGTGCAAAATGAGAATTTTTGAAAAGTGTAACTTACTCCTACATATATATATGATGCACCCTTCTTCTCCCTTCATTATGCACGACCATGTTCTGTCCAAAATTAGAGAAAAACCTTAGGGGATGAGGCACACAAGAGGAGGAAGAAAAGGAGGAGAAATTCAAGCCAGAAAGGTATGGATTTTCATGCTCTTTCTTTTCCAAACCTCTTCTCCTTCATTATTCTTTATTTCTTATGATTATAATGAAGTATATGGATCTGTTTTAAGGGAGAAATTGAGGGGAAAATTCGAATTTGAAGAGAGGAGCTCAAAGAACATAAGATTCAAGTGAGAAAAAACATGAAAACAAGGTAATTTCTCTTCCTATGGTTGTCAACTTTGGTTCCCTTCTCCACCATTTCTCCCCACTTGAGAAAAACCTGGGAGGAGATGATTTTTAGGTAGAACCAAGCATGAATATAAGGAAAAAGGGTGTGGAGATTAAGAATATGCAAAAGGAATTATAAAAAAACCATTAGATTTCAAGATGCAAATTCTAGGGTTTTGTGTGCACCTTCCAAAATCTGATTTCATATGATAATTCCTAGGCCTAATTAAGAGTTTAAATGAGCTCTTAAGATCCCTAAGATGCTCCCCACAAACTTCCTCCTTCAAGAAAACAAAGCACACTCCAAGGAACCCTAAATCATGCATAGTCTCGGCCTAAGCAAGTTCTCATAGCTAAGGGGAGTTTAAAATTTTTTTAAGGCCATTCTTGAATCATATTTGATGAATGAAAATGAAGGGAGGCCTTGGAAAAATTTTAGAACTCATGGAAAGTGGTTTGGTGTCTTAGGTTCCATATTATGACATAAATAAACAACATGGAGTTAAGCCTTTTGTTTTAATGGTGTGATGACTCCAAGAGGCTTAAAAGGAGTCAAGAATCATATTTGAAAGGAAAGAATGAGGCCTAGAAACCATTTGAGGGGTGTTGCTTCATTAGGTGCAATTATGGACCATAATGAAGTCTATAGAGAATCTAGTATTTCATCAAGTTATGTAGCCTTAGAATGTGTTTCATGAACCTAATTGGCTCCCATAAATTGTATTTAGGCCAAGAGAAACCATCTCTACAAGCTTGTGGATGTGTGACAGAAAGAGGAGGCTTGAAATCCAAGGAAAAAGTGTGTAATTGTGTGCAAGGTAGCTCTCTCCACCTTCTTTCATGCATGGATGTGTGTTTAGCTTGTCTTAGAATGTGTATATGTCTATTTTCAAGTCATGAAAAGTATGCTAGCATGATTTTATATGCCATGATTTCATGATGTCATGTTATGTTTTCAAATGAATGTATGATGTTTAGTTGAGTTTGCTTGAGTGTGAAGAGGCTAAGAACTCTTCACCATGGTGAGGATGAGCCAAGAACCCTTAAGCTTGGTTGAGACAAAGTAAAGAGTCTCCTAAAAATAAAGTGGGCTCCCAAGAGGATGGTTGAGTCCAAAGCTCTTAAAGAATAGGTGAGGCAAGTTCAAAATCCATGAGGAGAAGTGTGAGGCCAATCTAAACACTTAGTGAGCTCTTGAATGTCTTGTATGATGTGTTCATATGCCAAACTTACTTCTTGAATGTTCATGATTTATATTATGTCCATGCATGTATTTTTAAGGCTTGCTTTACATATATTATGTATGATTGAAAGGGAGATGAGCTATTGGGATTCTTTGAATCTCATCCCCTCCTCTACAATGATCTAATATGCTAGGTGGACCAAGTGGCTATGGTAATGGGAGCTAACAACATTGAAGGAAGGAGATTGACATCAATATGTCTAGTTTTTGCCTTTTTGAACCATAATGACGCTTCATGATGTGTATTATTGTTGTAAATGGTCTATGACCCTTGAGATATATGTAATTATGATATTATGTGATATAGAAATTGTAACACCATAATATATTAACTTCAACTAGTCTCTGCTTAGGCTCGATTCCATATGATTTTCAAAGAAAATGACAAAAGCCGTGGCATTTTCATGTTATAAATCAGGATTCAAACGCTCATATTTTGTCCTGTGGGTCCCATGAACCCATCATTCACATTCTCTACTCAAACTCTATTTATACAACTCATACATAGCATAAAACAACCCATGAACCACGGATGTGAAGCCAAAAACCAAGAAAGTGCAATTTCTCAAATGGGCCCAAAAGTCAGATTTTTGGCTCTAACTTTGGAAAATCATAACTAATTCTAGAAAAATGAGAATCAAGCAAACCATAGCTTTCTGGAAATATCCAAGTGTTAAATTTACATTAAAAATAATTTCCAACCACAATCTCAACATTTGGACCATGTTTGACATAAAAAAAGAGACAGAGGTCCGGCTGTCCCTGGTACTGGTGCAGCTTGCTGTCATGAACTTCAAAAATTCATAACTAATTTTAGAAAAATACAATCTAGGAAAACTATACTAATTTGAAAAGATACAGATGTTAAATAGAGTAAAAAAATAAGTCTAGATCAGTTCAACAGCCCTTAGACCTCGAAAACTGATGAAACACTAACAAAAGTCGGATGGCTTCCCTGATGCTGACACAGAACTTCAGAAAATTATTTCTCTCTCTACAGACCTCTGATTGAGGTGATTCTAGTTGGTATAGGTCACTGTGGATGTCTATTTTATTTTTATAAAATTTCATGACAATTGGACACCATTTGGTCCATGAATGACATAAATTGGTTTTTGGACCTATGGTAACAATGCATTGACCAAACCATCAAAATTCCCAAACTTCAACAATTGCCAAATATTCCCTAGACCTCCAAATATTATCCACTTTAGCCTCCTAAGAAGCTCTCAACAAGCTCTGGAGGCATGCCAAATTTCATATCAAGAAGAGCTCATTTAGTCATATCTTGACAGAGCTTACAAGTTCGGCGATTTTGACACCATAAAGGGTTTAAAATGGGGGGAAATGGTCCCCTACATGCTCTAGCACCCCTTGGGCAAGTTTTAAAGTATAAACATGGTGTATATGAATTGTCCAAGTGGTCTAAATCATCACACATCTCAAATTCACTATGCTACGGGTAAAAATATACGACTGTAGATAAGCCACGAGGGAGCCAAATCTCATAATTTTATTGTTTTGACTCTATACATGGTTTATACATCATTCATACATAGTTCTATATTTTCTCAAGTATTTACATCTCAAAAATAATAGGTGCATATTCATTTTGGCACCTCTTTACATCAAAAGAACTAAAATAGCTATACAACTCCCTAATCATGCTCAACTAGGCTCCTTGGTGTGCACTTTGATCTCCTTAAGCTCCACCTAACATGTTAAGATGGGAGAGGGAAGGGGGTGAGATTCATGGAATCTCAATAGCTCATGAACTCATTCAAAGAAGCAATCAAGGCATATAAATAAGTCAAAGCATGTAAATAGGCATCTAACCATTCACAATCATACAATACATGATTTACATGCCATGAATATCATATCAATGCCAAGAATAAGCTCTAGGGACTTTTGGTCTAGCCTCACCCAATTTTAGGGACTTTTGGATGGCCTCACCTTTGGTTTAGGGACTTTTGACTTAGCCTCACTCAATTATGAGACTTTTGACCTTGTCTCACCCATCCTCAGGGACTTTCAGCTCTACCTCACCCATCACAAGGGACTTTTAGCATTACCTCACCTGAGCAATTTTCACAATCCAACACATAAACATATTGGTACTAATGTATCAAGGCAATAACATATGGCATGTCTCATACAACAAGCATATACACAAGTATACAATGACTATATATATCTAAGAATGCAACAAGAAAGAGTAGAGAGTTACCTTATAAGCTAACACAAGCTTTCCCTTTCAATTTCTCTTCTCCCTTTTTAGTCTCACAATCACAACTACATGGAGCTGTTTCTTTTGAGTCTAGACACAACAAAGAGCATGGAATTACTCTCTCATAACTAAACAATTATTAGGGGTTCTTCATAGCAAACCCTACCAGCATATAAGAAACTAGGGGTTCTCTCTCTCTCTAGAATTTCACCAACTCTTCTTCTCTTTCAAGCTCTCAAGTTAGTAAAACCAACATACTCAAGGAAAGCAAAGAAGAAGAAGTAAAGATACATGAGTTCTAGCCTTCTTCAAGAGTGGTTTTCTGCTTTCCCTCTTTTGACCCAAGCCTAGAACCTAACTAATTCAACAACCAAAACCATAGAAAGAGAGGGCAAAGAGAGAAGAACAAGATTCTAAGAAGAAAAGATAGGGAAATCTCAAGCTTGCTTACCTTTTCCTTGTTTTTTCTTCCTTCTCTTGGTCTCTCTCTCTCTCCACACCCCTTTTCTCTCTTTTGATCGAAGCTTAGGTCAGTTAAAAGAGAAAGGATGAATTTGGACCCTTTAAGAAGTCAAATTCTCTTTTTTCACACTTTTCCAGACTAACCCTCGCTATAGCGAAAATTAACCCTCGCTATAGCGAAAATTAACCTTCGCTACGGTGAGTACGTATCAGTCTCAGACCCCTGTTTTTACTACAGCACGCCCTACAATGAGCAGCTCCCTGGTTTTTGTATGGGATGCCCGCACTCACTATAGCTAGAAGCATTCTCGCTATAGCTAACAGGTACATTCGCTATAGCTAGACCATTTCTTGCTATAGCGAACAGGTACATTCGCTATAGTTAGGCCATTTCTCGCTATAGTTAGCAGATTTAGAAAATTTCAGGATTTCAAAAATTTTTCCTTTTTTTTTCTTTTTTTTTTTTCTGGTTGTTACAGAAATGAAAGAATGTGTCATATGAATGATAGCATGCAAATTGAGCATGTATGGGAAAGGTAGCTTCATGAATGAGTTTATAGAAATGTGCATAAGTGTGGGTTAATAGGCCAAAATGATATGCATGGGGTTTGGGATCATTTGGGTAGCTCACACAAGTCTTAAATGTGCTTTTAGACTTGTCCAAAAGGTGCTAACATCAAGGGAAAGCCATTTGTCAATTTTGGCATCCCATATGGAGCGAAAATTGACCATAATGGAACCCTATTTTACTTTTTGGCCAAATGAGTTAGTCTTGATCTGAGATTTGGTATGCAATTAGGTCTCATTAAGAGCTTCTTGGGAAGCTAAAGATCATAATTTTTAGAGGTTTATAGAATATTTGATGATTTTTTCAGAGTTGGTAATTTTTATGGTTTTGGTCTGCTGCTCTATTCATTTGGTCTGAAAATGAATTCTGTCACACAAGGATCAAATGATGTCCAATTACTATGAAATTTTATATAAAGAAACTAGAAAATTATAGTGACTTGTGCCAATTAGAGGCACCTCATTTGGAGGTCTAGAGAGGGAGATATGAATTTTTGAAGTTTCTGTCCAGTATTAGTAATTTTGCCCTACCAGAAGTATTGTTCCATTGAATTTCGAGGTCTGGGCTTGATTAACTGATCTGGAGATATTTTTTCCCTCTATTTAATATCCACAGATTTCCAAATTGGTATCATTTGCATGGATTGGATTTTTGTGAAATTAATCGGACATTTTCAAAGTTTTCTGTAGAATTCTGTGACAGTTTCAAGATTTAGTCAGACCTTTGGAACATTTTGGATGTCACACATCCTCTATGATAGATGTTATGATCTGGCCATATTTTTAATATGAAGTAGACATCCATAGCTTCCCAAAATGACCAAGATTGCATGATTTGGAGTTTTTTAGATTTAATTATGATTTTCCAAAGTTTGGTCAGAAAAAGGTGCAAATCTGGCCGAAAATACACTTAGTGATTTTGAGTTCGATTTTGGTTTCCATGAGTTGTAGGCATGCTTTTGTGATGCAAATGAGTTGTAATAATGTAATTAAATATGAGGATGCATAGCATGAGCTCACACAGTCCACATGACACAGAAATGAATTTTTAGATATGACGCAAAGCGAAATTAATCCCATCTTCCATACTTTTTCTTTGGGAAACTTATGTGGATCATGATATAATATTTAAGAATGACATGAAATGAGCTAGAATTTATGGTGTTACAAGTAGCATAACCATAATTTTATGCAAAATTTTAAAAACTCAAGAGAAAGAGTTTTAAATGAAAAAATTAAGCTCACTAGGATTTTTGAAGTCATGAAAACCATAGGGACAATCAAAATTTATAAAAACCCTTCCAGTACATTAAAAGAGTTAGAAAGTAACAGTTCTTTAAACGAAGTTATATTTCACTATTTTAAACCATATGAAACCCAAAAACAATGTTTTTATATGAAAGAGAACCCAAAATTGCATAGGAAGCAATCAGATCTTGAAAAGCCTAAAAAATGAGCCTAAATAGAGCAAACATGCAACCAGGGGCAAAATGGTTAATTTAAAAAATTTATAAAGGAGGCTTCTTATAAAAGCCATATCCCACCATCTTCCCCAAGTTCCCATTTTTAGATTTTGAGACCTTTAATGGCATCACACTTGAGGGGGAAGAGAGGAGGATTTCAAGCTTCCATTTAGGTGAATAAATGGCCTCGTTTCACCTTGCACTAGTTAGGAAAGTTGTTCTACTCCCTGAGAGCTTTCAAATAATGGTTTTTTTAATGAAAACTTGAAGTTTAGATTCCCAAGGCAAAAAGAAGCTCTTTTTAAGAAAATATTTAGTGGAAATCAATTTATGCAAAGAGTACTTCACATTGAGGTAAATTTCTAGTTGAAACATTGCAAAATCTTGAAGTTTCCTAGCCTTAATGGTTCTGCCATGAGAGAGAAAGTGAGGAGGAGAGTTTTTCTTTAAGTGTTCTTGATGAATTCAAGGATTTTGGCATGCAAAGAATTTATATCTATCATTGGTTTCTTTTTAATCATGAAAGAATGCAAGATAGACCATAATGTGTGTGTGTTCGACCAAGGCATAGATGAATGGGAAATCATATTATTTTCAATTCCTAATTAGTATATTTAGATGTTCATATGGTTCATATTTGGCCATGATGAAGTTAAGGACTCTAGGAAGTTTTTCAATTGATTCTAGTTATATGGATAGTCTTAAAATGATATATGAACAATAATGAAAGCATTGGATTGAATTTAAAAGCTATATTCTGAAAGTTAATTTTTTTTAGGGTTTAAGAAAGGGTATTTTAAGATCAAATGGTGATAGGTTTATCTAAGCAAGTTTATGATGGGTCTAATAAATCCTAATGAGTTCATTTAGATTATATATGATAAGAATTTGAAATTTAGAAGTTGAATTTTAGAAATTTCCCCTTGAGGCGTAAGGTTTCATAGTGGATTCTAATATGTCAAAAATGAAAAATACCAAATGAATAGTGCTAATGACCATATGAATAGTAAATATGGAATTTATGGCTTGAATTGTGAATTCCATAAGCATAAGTTTGCCTAAGATCCATGCTTAGTGAAATCCCTAACCTAAAGCCTAAGTAAAGGACTAATTATAGGAAGTTAAATGCCAAGAGGAACTTTATACAATTAGGCCCTTGAATATGGTAAAAATTGAGTATTTTAGATAGTTATCTAATAGACTTGCATCTTGAAAGTGTGCAAAAGAGAATCCTAAGTATACTTTTAGTGGCATAAAGTATAGTCAAATGTTAAAGAAGTTTAAGAAAAGTTGTTATGAGCTTTAGATATTGATATTATGTTCATGTGACATTTTTAAGACAAGCTAGTAAAGCTCCATCCCATTGTAGGTGTAGAGCCAAAAAAGAAAAAGAAACAGAGCAAGTAAAAGAGTGAGAAGATTAGAGGCTTTATTGGTTTCCTTTTACCTATTCAAGGTAGCTTACTCTTTCTTATCTAGTTGCATGTAGACTTGTTTGAGTTTGATATGCATTGTATTGTATTGGTTGTTTTGTCATAGTATATGCTATATTGCGGTGCATCAATTATATGTCATGTTTTGCATGTTATGTTTAATGAGTTGAGGCTATAAGATAAAGAAGGGCAATGAGAACAAATACAATAGTTCTCCCAAGCCCAAGAGAAAAGCCTAAACTAAGCTGAGATTCATAGCCATGATAGATTATGTTATAACATGTAAAGCATTTTTGTTAGTTTTCTATGACCACGCATACTTGTATTATTCTTGCTTAATTGTCTCATGCACATTTTGGTGATTTGAGTATAGCTACTGAGATTCTCCCAAATCTCATCCCTATCTCTATTCTTCCTACTAACCCGTGCTAGTAAAGGAAAAGAAACAGAATGATGTTAGGATTAGCAAAACAATACGGATGTTATGTATATAATTTGTTGTAATGTTACAATGAATGTATATGTTAAGTTCTACTTCCTTAGTGATGTATTATATCGACTAGTATGATGTTAATAGTGATATAACTCTAGTTCAAGATGTTTAGTATTAGATGATGATGTATGTCTAGATAGTGTTATTTGATATTGTGATTATCTATATTTTCCATATCTATGAGTTCTGAGCTAAAATATGACCATTTAATTGGTTTGGATAGTTAATTTTATAGGGGGAAACTCTAGCGGTTTTTCCTTATAATATAATGTAAATTTTTAATTTTTATCCACTAAAGTGACATGGAACAATGGAAAACGTAAGTAAATGTGTTCTGAATTTTTGGATTCAATATTTTACCTACACAAGTAAAAGAACTCGTTAACAAATCATATTAATTAAAGAAGAGCTAGACACCCTTCAAAAGTGGACCAAATGAGTGTGTTTTTGTGTTTTAATGAATTTAGAGGCCCTCTAGAGAATTATAGAGGCTAGGGGAAGCATCAATTCGAATTATAAAGGCTAAATGTGGAAGTCAAAATTTTTAGGCACCTATGAAACTCTAGCCTACGTTGATGAGTATCCATATGTGTGGCATTATGTTTGAGGCCTCTAATGAGTTCAAATTAAGTCTAGAAAGACTTTTAAGAAGTTAGAATGAAGTTTGGGGGTATAGCAAAAGTGTTATACCTTGTGTTTTCTAAATCTGTAGACATTAAAGAAAAGGTTAATAATCATGATAATGAAGGCTAAAAGTTTGGATAAGATGAAAAGAAAGAGTAGAAAAAGTGGAAATAGAGAAAAATTTTAAAAACTTAAGGAAATGAGTTTTAAATGGCAAAATTAAGTTCACAAGGGTTGTCAAAGGTTTTGAAAACCATAAGGATCGTCAAAATGGTTAAATCCCTGACAATATATGGTTTAGGGTTTCAGTTGATCGTAACTTTGATTGGACTTTTTCAGGTAATTTAAATCCTAAAAATTTCAAAGTTAATGTTTTTAATAAAGTAGAAAGCTTAAATTTTCATATAGAAGAGATGATTTTAAAAAAAGATATAAAATAAGCTCAAACAAAGAGGTTAAATTCCAGGGACGTAAATGGACATTTGAAATTATTTAAAAATATCCTTCCTTCTTTTATAAATGGTCACATCATCTAGTTTCTTCTTCATAACCAACCTTCTTGGCTTCAAACTAGACCAACCATGGCATGAGAAGAAATAGAGGAGGAAGAAAAAGAATAAAGGCATATAGGTGAGGAAATATGTAGAATTTTACTATATGCTAGTTATAAAACCTTCTCCTCTCTTCATGATCTTTCTAATAGTGGCTTTAGCTCCTTGAAAAGATGAAGTTTGTGGCTGACCTCATGAAGAAAAGGGGGGATTTGGAGCAGCTAACCATACCACAAAAATCACCATTAGAAAAGCTTTCAATCAAGGTATGAGTTTAGATGAAAAACTTGCTATTCCTTTGGATTCTTCTTCCTACTCATTTCTACTAGAGAGAGAGAGGCATATGAGGGAGCTTTTATTTGATGGAAAACTTGATAGAAATAAGGGTTTTGAAGGGTGTAGAGTAAGATTATGCAAATGGAATTCCATGAAAAATTATAGAATTCAAGTTAAGGCACCTAGGGTTTTAGTTACACCATGGAAGTTATAGAACCCTAGGAAGATGTTTTAAGCCATCTAAGACCAAGCTTGAACTATAAAAGAACCAAGGATACTCCATATGAATCAAATTCCCTAAGAGAATGAGAAAAACTCCATTTAGGCTTCCAAGGGTGTAGGTTCGACCAAGCTCTGGAACAAGCAGCTAGGAATTGCTTTTATGAATTCTAAGGTATTAAGAGGCTTAAATGTGATGAATAAATACTATAGGAACCCTTGGAATGAATTTAGGACTCTTATTTTGAAGTGAAATTTTAGGGTTCATAAAGGGCTTAAAGAAGCAATTTGGTACTAGGCTTGTCCAACCATGCATGTGATAGCCTTAATGAGTTCCTTTAAAGTTATATAGTTCATGTCAAGTGAGATTTTGAAGACTAGAAATGAAATCATAAGGGTTGCCACTTAAGGAGGCTTAAAGTAGTTCATTTTTCCTTTTAAGTTCTAGTAGCCCTATGTATTAGTAAAATGAGTTTGAATGGATTCTAATGAGTTGCTTTATATCTGAATTAATGTATTTGGGCCAAGTTAAAGAAACTCCACTATTTGGTATGTGTGAACTAGGAAAGGACTAAGAGAAAAGTAAAAAGGAAAGTAAAGAAACAAAGGAGGTTAATGGCGCATCAAGGGTCTTAGCCTCCATAAGGTAGCTATCTCTCCCTATCTTGCATGCACTTGGGTGCATAAATGAGTTGAGATGCTTGAATGTTTGATTGTCTAATGATTTCATGAGTTATGCTTTAAATTGACTTTTATAATAAGTTTCATGCATATATGATGTTATGATTAGCTCTTATCTCTTTATGGTGGAAAATTAAACGTAGTAGCTTTTCCTTAATCCAAAATTGAGCTTAGTTGAGCCTAGCAAGTATGCTTATATGCCATGGCTAAAAAAGAGTTAAAGTTTCATGCCAATTCTCATGTTTGGGTTATTTGAGGCATATAACCTTCATGTATGCATTTCCTCATTTGCATTCCTTGTATAAATTAATATAGATTGAGATTTTCTATTGAGGTTTTCCTAAGAATCTCACTCCCCCAAATTATGTTCCCCTAACCATGATAGATGCATCCATCAAAGACAAAGAACCTGAAAAGCATTAGAGCCTAAGAATGATGTAATAGAAGCATTTTAATGTAATTATATACTTGACGTATGTATGACACAAGAGTAGTGAATCATGTTATAAATTAGTGATGGACTATGTATATACGATAAGGTTATGACTTGTGTTTAGACCTTATTTTGAGAATGTGTTAACATATGGTAGTTGATGTATGCTATGGAAATGAAAGGGATCGTAAATGTGATATACTTTATGATGATATGAGATGGCACCTTGTGCACAATGTTGTGAGCATGAATGTAGACCAATTAGATGTTCCTATAAAAAAAGGGAACTTGATATGCCATGATAAACACTAAGGGTTCCATGTGAAAGTAAACAAGTGGGATAGTAAATTTTTGTAACTAGCCATATTTCATGCAATGGTTCCCATAGAAATGAAGCATAAGTAAATTAAAATTTGCTCAAACTAAGAGATTGCAATTTAGAGGCCAAATAGACCATTTTGGAACTAATTTTTGGTCCAAATGAGCCAAAAATTGCAACTTTATTCTTGACAATCCAAATGACATAGTTTAGGGCTAAAATTTGGTGAGTATCTAGAGAATTTATAAAGCTTTCTAACAAATCAAGGATGATATTTTTCTGAGCTTTATAGAATATTTTGTAAATTTTCAAATTTGGGCCCAAAAACTAAAATTATGCTATTACAATTTATATTGTCATAGCTATGATTTTTGGGATTTTTGAGGAGTGAAATTCTTATAACATAAAGTTCAAATTATAAGCTTTCTATAGACACCTAATTTGTGAAAATCAAAGTTATATAGCAAAAGTTATGAATTTTTGAAATTTAAAGTTCTTTTATGTCAAAGTGGCTAAAATGGACTATATTGTTCCGAGATGCAAAGGGGACTCACATCTTGGTCATATGGATCAAAACAAACTTGTTTATGGTAGTCATGAATGAAAATGAAAAGAAATTTAACTTTTGACTCTTATAATTCTAATTGAGGTATAAAAAGGGCTAAAACTACTACCAAAAGTTTAATTGCAATTATAAATTTGCTACCTTAAGAATGAAATGATATGAGTTTAGCTATATGAAGTATGTTTTGACAAAAAGGAGTTTCAAAATAGCCTTGAGATGCCTAATATGCTAAGTATGAAAAATGACCGCTTGAATAGAATTTAGCCATATGAATAGTGAAATGCTAAATTTAGGCTCAAAATAAGAATTCAAGAAACTTAAGTTGCTAAGGAAACTTGCATATGAAAAACCCTAAGTTATGGCCTAAGAGAAGGGCAAGTGAGAGGACCTAGTAAAGATAGTAAAAAGGAGAAATAACAAGCTTTATTTTGAGCTAATTAAAGAGTAATGTGAGCCCTAGAAATATGGTTAATAAGTTGAGAAGGAAAAGTCTTAGAAAATGAGTCCTAATATACTTCCAAAGGGTTAGAAATGCATAAATCATAGCATATCATTGCATATAACCGCATGAAATGGCCTTAGCACTAATTGAAGTGTCAATATAATATTATAGGCTACCAACATAGCAAAGGGCCACAGTGCCAGTGCCTAGCCAAGAAAGAGAAAGACCAAAAGAAAGAGAAGACTAGTACCTATGGCATTGGGTGAAAGCTTCTATCAAGTAGCATTTTCCTCCTCTTTTTCATACTTATAACTGCTTGAGTGCTTTGGTTGCCTATATGATGTGTTTTCTTGATGTTTAAATGAGTTTATGAGATTTTTATGAGTTTAGCCTAGTAAGTGAAGCTTAACATGATGTTGGCTAATAGAAGAGGGTCAGGGAATTGAGCACAGTAGTTCTACCTTGTGTTAAGAATCAAAGCCACTCAAGAAAGAGTTTAATAAGCTTGACTAGATTTTAGCTTTATACATGCATATTTTCACATGTTAGAAAGCTCAGACATTGGAGAAAGCTACATACATGCATACATGTGTATCTATGTGCTTGAGTGGTTGATGCATGCTAAAGTAAGATTGTGCTATTGAGATTTTTCCCAGAATCTCACCTTATTATTTGCTAACCCTATGCCAAGTGAAAGCAGTAGAATAGATTGAAGAGATTATATAGCTCTTTAAAGAATTAAAAATATTTGATTAAGTTTCTTAAAAAGATACGTAAATTGTGTTTTAAAACAAATATATGCAACAATAATAATAATGTAGATGATAGAACTTAGTAATGACAGTTTAGAAATGGATTAGTAAATGCAAGGATACTTTTTTGTAATGTAAATATCCATTTGATGTATTTATAAGTATTCTATCTCTTAAGTTGATTGATTATTTTGGGCTTGTCATACCATCACATATTATACATTTATTCCATATTATATATATTCATTAGTAGCAAATTATGATAACCAACCCTTTAGTAGCAGAAACTAAAAGTGTGAATTGATTCCATAATGCTCTTACATGGATTTTTGCCATTTCATCTCATAAATTCATAAAGATAGATTTGTTACAATCAAGATAACATATAAATAAGAACCAAACCCATGGAATTAGTCATTTGAGCAAATTGATCATAGAACTCCTAATTTTGTCAAAAATTTGAAAAGTCATAAATTGAGCTACACAACTCCAATTAATGCAAATTATATGTCCTTGGAAATCTTATGATATGAACTTGTTACTTTAAAAATTTCAAGCCAAAATGAATTTATTTGGTCTCTCAAAAAGCACAAAACCCAAGACTAGTGCATAATGAACAATAATTGCACAATTCAAGTTTTCTAGACCAGATTCAAAAATTGATCAAATATTCAATGCAATTCCAAAAAAAGCAAAATTTGGCTTGTTAAAAAAGCTATATATATGTTCTAATTTCCTGCCAAATTTCAACCCTAAACTAGGTCATTTAGACTATCAAAGGTAAAAAGACATTTTATAGCTCAAATGGTTCAAATTTTAGTTCTAAATAGTACCAATTGAGCTTTAAAATGCTATTTCTCATTTTGTGCAAATTTCAATCCATAAATGCATCATGTAGGACTAATTCCTTATGTAAAATTGATTTGCAACTAAAAATCACCATCTCATATGCAATAATACATATATAACTCATAGATTCTCATATATCAAATCATGTTCTATATTGTTATATATACATCCATTAGTCATGTGGTAATGATCTAAAACTTTTAAACACATTTACATTGTATTACATCAAAACATATGAAAACATATCCACATATATAGAAGCTTTTCCTAGGCTAACTTTAATGCCATATTTGGGTTCTCTAAACCTTTTTTCATCATACTCTTTTCCTTTGATTTTTCTTAGCCATAGTTACTGGAGAGAGGAGAGAGTGAGATTTAAAGAATCCTAGTAGTTAATCCAATATTCAAACACACATGTGGTTCACTCATGTAAATAGATGCAAGTATGTCAGTGATATAACCATAACCAAACTATAATTCATGCTCTAGGGATCCCATGGTTTAATCAAGAGTAAATCTATGCTTTAGGAACTTTTGGCTTAGCCTTACCCAACATCTAGGGACTTTTAGTTTAGCCTCACCCATTATTAGGGACTTTATGTAACATCATAGATTTCTAGCTTTGCCTTATGCTATTTCTAAGTCTCATGCCATGTATTTCTCAAGAATACAAGAAAATGGCATATAAAAAGTGAATATTTTTGCATTATGTAGGGGATGAAATTTCCATTCGATGTCTCGTGGGTCATGTGAGCTCATGTACCACATTCTCATACATAGATACAACTCAAATCCATCACTAAAAGTGTCTTAGAACTCATGCAAGACAAGAGACACACAAAATTTTATGATGTAGCCTTGGCCAAAACTTTCCCTTTTCTATCACAAACTTTGAAAAATCATAACTAATTATAGAAAAATCAAAATCATGCATGCTTTACATTTATAGAAATCTACAGATGTTTACTTTATGATAAAAATATTCTTAGGCCATGAAACATCATACAGAAGATGTTTGACATTCAAAAAGGTGCAAAGGTCTGACTAACTATTGGTACTGATATAAGTTTCTGCTATAAACTTCAAAAATATCTAATTAATTTCAAAAAAAAATCAATCCATGCAAATGATACCAATCTAGAAAGCTACAGATGTTAGCTAGAGGGAAAAAGTAAATTTAGACCAGTTTAGGCAAGTCTAGGAGCAGAAAATAAATCAAATAGTAACCTAGGTCAGTCTAGATGCCTGATACTAGATAGAAACTTCAAAAATTCATATCTCCCTATCTAAACATCCAAATAAGGTGTTTTTAGTAGGCAGAAGTCACTAGTAAGGTCTAGTTTCTCTCTGTAAAATTTCTTGGCAATTGGAAATCATTTGTTCCCTGAATGATAGAGTTTCATTTTGGACCAGAGTGAACAATACACTAAACTAATTTTAGAAAATTTCCCAACTTTGAAAATTCATCAAATATTCTATAGACCTTCAAGAATTTTTCACTTTAGCTTCCTAAAAAGGCCTCAATAATTTCTAGATGCATGCCAAATTTCAAAACAAGAAGAGCTCATTTGGATAAAAAATGACATAACTTTCTAATATGGTCAATTTTGCCCCATCTGAGATACCAAATATGTCCAAATGGTCTCCTTTGATGTTTGGCACCTCTTGGGCAAGTTTAAAAGCATGGATATTACTTGTATGAACTGCTCGAGTGGTTCCAAACCTCATGCATCACAATTTGGCCATTCCACTTCCATTTATACACTAATGCACCAAGCCATCAAGAAGCCATACTTGTCATTTCTATAGATTTCATGCCACATATACTTTATACAAGAGTCATACATCATTTTACATTTATACATGAGCTTACATCTCAAGAATAATATACACAAAGCTACTTTGCCATTCATATAGCCATAAAGAAGAAGATTCATGCACTTTGATGTCATAATCTTATCTCCCAAGGTGTGGGCTCTCATTGCCTTGTCCAATTGGTCCACCTAGCATGTTAGAACATTAAAGAGGAAGGAATGAGATTCAAAGAATCCCAATAGCTTATCTCCCTTTCAATCACACATAAAGTATGCAATACGAGCCTTGAAAATGTATGCATTGACATATTAACATATGTGAGCATTCAAGAAATATTCTTAGCATTTGAACAAGTCATACATAGCATACATAGGCTTGCCAAGTAAGTGTATTAGCCTTACCCATTCACTTGGAGATTTTGGACTTGGCTCACCTATTTTTTTAAGAGGTTTTTGACTCAACCTTACTCTTAGGAGTCAACCTCATTTTTGGGAGACTTTTTACTTTATCTTAACTAACCTTAAGGGTTCTTGGCTCATCCTCACCATGGCTAGAAGGTTCTTAGCTTCTCTATACTTAAGCAAGCCAAGGCAAGCACATAAAATATCATTTGAATACATAAAACATCATTATGGTACTGATAAGCATAGTTTTTATACATTTTATTTCCCTTAACTTAAGCTTTTTAATGATTAAATAAGGCTTAATGGATTTACTTAGATGGAATTTTGTTTAGTAACCATTCTCTACACTTTATGAATTAATTGGCAAAATAATTGATTTTAAATGCATAAATCATGTTAAATAAATTTTGTGGATAATTCTATTGAATATTCTTCATTCTTTTGTGCAGAATTTCTGATGTGCAAGTAGCTTGAAGGAGCATTTGATTAAAGGAAAAGAAGAAGCTTTCACTTCCCTCTCCCCTAGCTCATGCACAAGTTATACACTCACTCTCACGTTGCTTCAGAAACAGAATGGAAGAATAAACATGCAGAAGTTAACGTGCAAAGCTTGGGCTAAAGGAATGAAGCAGCAACACGAGCTATCCAGAACCACATCAAAGGAAAGAAGCTTGTTGAGCTAGATTGGAAGCTATCACGTGGTGAACAGAGGAGCAGCTGCATGAGAACAGTTTCAACGTGGAAAAACGACGTGTTTAAAGCTAGGGACAGCAGCATAAATAAATGAGAAAGAAAACCAGAAGCAACTTGTGGTCTGCGAAGAGAAGTAAGAGCTAACATGGAACTGCACAAAGAAGAAGACTCGTGGCAAGACAAATCAGCAGCTACAAAAGCCACGAAGAAGCTATGCACATGCAGAATTGAGAGTGAAGGCAGAATTAATGTGGAGAAACATGCATGCAGTTCTGAAGTCGAAGAAGACATTCCCAGAAAGACACGAAGCAAGAACAGGGAGCTTTCCAGCAGAACAGAGCAAGGGAAGAAGCTGCATGGGAGAAGAGCTGCTAAACAGAGATGAAGCTACGTGAGAAACTCCAGCAAATGAACAAGAAGAGATTCTTGAGTGAGGTTTGTACAGAAGCTGCATGAAGAAAAACACGAACAAATGAAGGCTGGAACTGCAGAAGGAAGCTACGGGCAAGGGGAAGAAAATACACACGAATAGAAACACTGAAGCCAACATGGATTATTAAATTCACAGTGGGTCCCGCGTTTATACACATTCACATAAGAAGGCTTCAGATAATTGGAATGAGAAGAGGAGCACGTGAAAAATAAAGAATGCCACGTGAGACAAGAATTCACGCCATCAGCGTTCATCACGTCGTCCATTCACGAGGACTTCACCACATAATACACACGACGTCAGCCCAGCCCATTCAACACACATTCATCCATTACAAAAACCCTAGCCGTCATTCGTCCACACACCCACGCCTCATTCGCCTACGCCTCCATACACAGAACTTCATCCATCTCTCCATCTCCATTCCACACCAACATGAAGTTCTGATCCATCTTGAGGCTAGCAAGGGAGGAAGCTCTTGAGTAGAAGCTTGAATCCTTGGGGAAGAAGCAGAATTCTGGCTAAGATTTTCTTATTTTTCCTACACTTTTTCTTATTCTGTACAATCTCGGTTGAGTTGTATTTGATTTGGAATTTGTGTAATTAATTAGTGGCTGGTTAGACACTGATTAGGAAACCTTTTTTGTTGATTAATTGGTTGGATTTGAATTTGATTTTTCATTATTCTCTTTAATCTCCCATGTATGCCACGAAGGTGTTCGATGAATTGCATAAGTGAGATTTTGTGCTTGATTGTTTGATTTGAGAATTCCTTAGTGTTTAGTTAGTTAATTAAACATTTTTGGATGATGAATCATAAGATAATTAATTAGTTAATCAATCAAATTGGATGTTCATTGATCTTAAAGACAAGAGTTAACGGTTTAATGCGGGATTGAGGTCTCAATTCAACATTAGATTATTAATCTCTTGAATCTTGAATGGTTATTCAAGATCATTTGCTAATGAACATAATTAGGAATTCTTAGGCCATAATTAATCACAATTAGAATAGGATAAGGATAGTGGATACCAAGAGACGATTCCTAAGCTAGTCACAAGCCATTATCATTCATCACAATTCATCCAATTAGGTAGACATTAGGAAATTTGTTTCAATTCAGTTTAGGATAGTTTAATTCAATTAAAAATCCCCTAAATTAAATAGTTCTAGGACCTTAGAACACGTAGAGAACCTAATTGAACATTGAATTCTAATTCCAAGGGAGATGACCTAGGTTGTGCCACTTGCTATATTTTTAGATCAACCTAGTTTTATTTTGAGGGTTGCACGACAAGCCCGTCAGGTACCATGGAATAAAAGCTCATGCTAAAATACTTTTCATAGCTCAAAACATATATATACACATTTAAAGACAATGTAAGCACACATCCATGCATGAGAGAAGGTGGAGAGAGCTATCTTGCTTGTATTTACACACTTTTTCTTTGAGTCTTGAGTCCTCTCCCTTGACCTCTCAACCCCAAGAAGGTGGAGATCATTTCTTTTGGCCTAGATACATTATATGGAAGCTAATTAGGTTTATGGAGTTAATTCTAAGGCCACACATCTTTTTTAAATACTAACTTGGTCTATTAACCCCTTTTATAGTTCCAAGAATGTACCTAATGAAGCAACCTCCATCAAATGAGTTCCAGGCTCTATTTTTTCTGTTTATATATGATTCTTGACTCCTTTTAAGCCTCTTGGAGTCATCACACAATTAAAATAAAGAGCTTAACTACATAATACTTCTTTAGGTCATATTATAAAACCTAAGATACTAATTCATTCTCTAGGCCTCCTAAATTTTTTCCAAGGTTTTTTCTCATTTTCATTCATCATATATGACTCAAAAATGAGCTTGAAAGAATTTAAAAACTCTCCTTAGATGTCTCAACCCCCTTTGGTCGAGACTATGCATTGTTTAGCCTTCATAGAAGTTTGATTTGTTTTCTATATTGAAGATGCATATGGGGAGACTCCTAGGGATCTTGGGAATACATTTAAACATTCATTTAGGCCTAGGAACAATTACATCAAATCAGATTTTCAAAGAAACCCATGAAACCCTAAGTTTGCCACCTTGAAAATCAATGGCCTTTTCTTGAATTTCTTTGCATATATTACTCTCCTCCCTTAAATTCATAGAATTCACCCTTAGTTTTGCCCAAAATTCAAGCCCTCTTGTAGCTACACATATGGGGCAAAATAAGGAGAAGGAAGGGGAGAAATAGCTACCATAGGATAAAGATTTTACCTTATTTCCATAGCTTTTCTTACTTGTTTCTCACTTTCCTTGGCCTGCTCTCTTCAAATACGAATTTTTTCCTTTTTTCTTCCCTAAAAAGAGATCCAAAAACTTCAATGAAACTATAGGAAAGAAAGCTTAAGAGGAGAGGAACAGGTTTGGAAGAAGAAGGAGCATGAAATTCCTTACCTTTTTCTTATTTTTTCTCCTCCTTTCTTCTCCTCCATGGTGTGCCTAAGAGAGCTAGTGTTTTCTCTGGTTTTTGGGTAGAATAGGTCATGCAAATGAAGGGAAGAAAAAATAAGAAACTTAAAGAGTGTTCAAGAAGCTTCCACTTTCTTAAAAATTTCAATTTTACCTTTCGCTCTTGGCATTTTTGTTTCTAACTCGTTTTAGCTCCTTTTTGAAAACCATCTTTTTCATTATAAATTTTAGGTTCCCAATTTAGTAAAATGCCTTTGGAATCACTCAAATCAGAGCTAAAAGTTTCCCGAATAAATCTGTCAAAATTCGGGTTCATTGACATTGGAAAATGTCCACTAGAAGGGTTTTAACTGTCTCGGGGCTTCCCATGGTTTTCAGGGCCTCTGAGAACCCCAAAGAACTTAAAAATTTCATTTAGAAAGCCCTCTTGTGTGAATTCCCAAATTTTCTCAAAATTATGAAAATACCCTTACGTTTCGTCAACTTTTCATCACAATTTATTTCTTTATTCTAACTCCATTTTTCTTTCTATTTGAGCCTGAGATTCTCATTTTTAGGAGTGTAGAATACTTCCCAAATTTTTTAGGACCTTAACTAAGTCAATTCAAGGGACTTCCTTTTGTATTTGGTGAATTTCATTCGTTTACAGAAAAATTGTACGTTACATTTCTCACATTTTCTCTCATTGTTGAAGAATTGGATATTACATTTCTCTCCCTTTAAATAAATTTCATCCTTAAAATTTAAGGTATGTTTTCCTCTTACTCTTTACTTTTCTGGCTAATTGCTCTTTTCTTTCCTTCCTTCCTAGCTCTATATGCTTTCTCAGTAATTTCATTCTTTTGGGTTTTTCTTTAACCTAGGGAATTTTCATTACTAACTCTTAGTGAGAGTTCTATTACTATAGAGTACTAGCTAGTTTTTCTCATAAAGGAAAGAAATTTCTAACACTGGAGGCCTATCCTAGGAGAGCTTACTAATCATATCAGGTTAATCTTAGCCTATTCGCAGAGGTTAACATTTCTTTCAGTTGACTTATTTACACATCTCAGGAGGTAGCTTATTTTGTATCAAGTCTCCCATATCCTCTCCCAGTGGCTTCTCATAAAGTCTCATTTTCTTTTTTGATCATCACAGTCATTGGAGGTTTCTGTTGTGACGACCCTAACTTCTAATCTCGGTAATTATAGTTAAATACACGATTAATAAATAATGATTAAGGTTTGAAGTCATTACAATTAATTACATCAAGAAAATATAGAGAAATTTGAACATTTATGTTATTAGGGTCATCAACTAAACAATCATAAATAGGAAAATGTATAAGAGGGTTTGTGATTCATCAATCTATCGATTTCAATACACAAAAACCTCCTACAAATGTTCCTTTATCATTCCCTAGCATTAGCATTAAAGAAATTAGGGTTTCTAAGTCAAAGGTGGGAGTTTGGGGACTTGCCCCGTGACTTGGGACCTTCCCGCCGCGGCTAAGATAGGTTCTGGAGCTCGAAAACTAAGTTTTTAACTTTGCGCTGTGACCCAAACCTTTTGCGTCACGGCTAAGTTGCTCTCGGGAATCACTGGGTAACTTACTCGAATATCACCGCAGCGAGTTGGATCTGCGCCACAGCTGACCTATGCGGTACCGCGGTGAGTTTTGCTACTGTACCCTCCTTAATTAATTTTCTCGACTTGCGTCGCGGCAGGACTTATTGTGCCGTGGTGAGGTTTCATTCTGTCATCCTCCTGGGCATTTTTTTTCACTTTGCATTGTGGCGAGACCCCTCAAGCCACAGCGTCCCTAGCCACTGTCACTCTTCAGGCTGTGGTGAGGCCTTCCTAGCCACGGCGTGACTCTTTCCTGAAGCTATATCCCCTACATTTCGTCCTCTACACTCCAGTTCTCTTCTTAGGGACACTCTAAGACCCCTTCCCTTCATTTTATATGGCTCTAATGGTATTTATCTACCTTATTTATCCAGCTATTATAACATTATTAACTCAACACTCAAATACTAATTCTCACTCACCCAACCACCACATGTCAACCTTTTCATGGGTTAATGACAGCAAGAATTCATATATTATCAACAATTAACATCTCATACACATTTTGTTAGAGGTTTCATGCATTAATAATCCATATCAATTTCTAATACATCACATAATTAGGTTTCCAACAGTATACCATACCATAAGTTCCGGAAAATTCATACATCAGATACTATAGGTTCATACAACTTAAACCAAGCCATATTAAGACTTAACTTTTTACGAATACATTCCAACTACTCAAGATATAAACTCCTACGCTTGGCAACATGAATACAAGATGATGCTATATAATAAGGATTACAAAATTTGCATCTATACTAACTAAACCAGCCTAGGTGTAGCCATCTCCCTACATGTTGGAGCTCATGGATTTTCATCCACTTACTTCCCTTTATCCTTACCCAAAGAACTTTCACCTGAAATATTAATCCCATAAAACGAGGTGAGATATGAATCTCAATAACTAAGGCAATTCCATCATATAACCCAATTTAATAAGCATATATGCATAAATCAAAATCAACATCAAAATCATATCAGTCATATCAGTAAATGAAACAATTAGGCTATCATGATTACTATCCCATACTAGCAATCACACTTTCACATGTTAAAGGCCAATAACACCGGGAGAGGCCCATCCACGGCACCTACTCCCCATTGAGCACAACTAGGGCTCAGTGCATCTGGGGTTTGATCATAACCCGGTGCTCGATCGAAGCACATGCACGGGTGGCAGCCGCACCACAGCTCCACCATGGACTCACAAGGTCCATTCATAATACAATAGATAGCCAACCAATTCATTCAGCATTTCAAATCATTTATATACAGAAAATATAAAATTAAAATAGATACATGCATGGAATTAATGTAAACCGCGGTTACCTCACTTGTAGGCAATTTGCAATAGCCACCAATGGTACAAAAATTCCTATAACTATAGCATCAGAAAATTACCACTCTAATTCATCATTAATAGTAGCAACAAGTACCTAAGGAATTTAAATGCTAATAACAACCTAAATAACACTTACCCAGTCACCACCAATCCCAAATTCGGATTAAAGTGTCCTCTACCAGAAATCTCAATATTTCACTTAAAATCCTAAGTAAATTCGTACAAAATTAATACCCATATTATATCAGTTATGGGGGTCTCAATTTAGCAAAGAAAGCTTCAAAATGGAGGGTTTAAACTCACCTAATGTCAGCCTTAGCCTCAACCTACGAATTTCACCAAGAAAACCCCAAATAACCACATTTTAGATTTTGGGTAGGGTGAAAATTCTCCAAATGACAAACTAATTGGACCAACTTAAAGAGAAAGATGAGGGGATTAAGTTGTATAACTATTACCTTGGTTGAATCTTGCTCTAAATGTGAGAAAATGTGGAATTCTTACCCCAAACCCTAGCCTCCCTCTCAACCTCCGAATTTTGCTTCTTGAGTTTCAGCAAATGAGAAAGTGGCTGAAGCATTAGGGTTTTAGGTGGGTTTAAGTTGGGTCAAAGATGGGTCATGGGTTGCTCCAAGGTCCAACTCTAAATAGGCTTCAGTTTTTAGCTTGTTGGGCCAGTTTTAAAGTGTTGGGCTGCAGAATTTTATTGGGCCAACTCTTATGCATTGGGTTGCTGAAGTTTAATTAAGTTTGGGCCAAGTTTAAAGAGCTCAAGAATTTGGGTCTGTACAAGGTTTATTGGGCCACTTATAGGAGCTTATACAAGGTGGATCTTGGGCCCCTATCACATTAAATTGGGTTGGGTATGCACCTAACTCATTGGGCCTCCATTAGCCTCTTATTATGATTCATTAATTTAGGCCTAGATAAAATTTCTATCCCAATTAAATCTCAAATCCATTTTAATAATTTATCTCTCTAAAATCTCCATTCACTTAACTTGCCCAATTATCCCATATTAATTATTCTTAATTAATCTAAATCCATGATTAATACCTTAATTAATTTTGGGGTGTTACATCTGTCTGTCTATTTACTTATTTACATATACCGTCCACTGTTCATCTTTGCGTTTTTTCTTACTAGCTCATCCCATTATTACAATATACGTTTCTTTCTATCATAGGCCTCACATCTCAATTACTTACTAGGATTACAACTCCTTTGAGGAGTTTCTATTTTTAATGATCCCAATTTCTCTGTTTACTACTACATCTGTCTCTGAAGGCTGGGACTTTTCCTCACTTTCTTTGCTCACTTACAGTTGCATTTTATAGTCCCTCATTTCAACGCTGATAGGCCTAACATATGTGTCTCATACTGGCATCGAAGGGCTACTGCCATTGACTATTATTGAATTTTGATGGAATGCTAACTATACTCACAGTTTCGATCACTGGAGGCATACTGTACCACTTACCTCATGTAAAAATTACACTTGACCCCTTTCTGAATACATATACTAGCATGTGAGGATCTCTCTATCCCTTGGTCAGGGCTAACACCTGTTAGGTAGTGGTTCATCTGGCTTTGGCTCTGGAAAGCTACTTTCTTGCTTTCCTTATCCCTTGCACTATACTCATCTCTCAAGAGATCTAGTCAGTGGTCTAACTGTCTAAGTAAAGCCTTCATATCTCTAGGGTAATGGTTTACCAGACTCAAGAGATCTTTAGTCTTTAAGTCTTTAAGATAAAAGCTAGTTGAAACTGTACTGGTCTCTGAGACTAACTACTCTATAAAACTAGTTCAGGCCGTCATCTCACCAGAGAATTATCATGCTATGACTAGGGCTCTCTACAACTCTGTGGGATCTACTATGATCCCTAAGTCTACTATGACCTCTCAAAGCCCTGCTAGGGTTTACTGCAACCTGTTGTGATATACTAAGATTTACTGCAATCCATCTCTAGAAGACATCAAAGCCTAAGATCACTGTATCTGATAGTAAAATACAAGCTCACTAAGTTTGATGACCATTGCTCTTTGTGTGGGGTGGGATTTGTGTGATCTGATTCTCTAGGATCCCATCATACTGATACTTAGGAGCATTTTAATTTTCCTTTATTACTTTATAGGATCCTCAGGTTCTCACTTTAGCCCCTTTTTACTTTGGCTTTCTTTTTTTACTCTATTGATATACTTACTTTATGTGTATTCGTTCTAACTTTCCTCTCATATCCTGCATTTTTTGAATATGACCACGTTTTGCTTTTGAGTGCCTTAGCACTAGGGCATCTCACACACTGAATGTGGTTAACATCTATGGCAGGAAAGAGGCTATACACTGGTCCTTACTCATTTCGTTTACATGTACTATAAGGGACTCAAATCATACATACTGAACTCATGCTATCTGAATCTAAACATTCTTTACTAGGGATTTCTCTCTGCATGTTTTTCTTACTATTTTAGTATTCCTGGAATCCCTTTAGCTCTCTTTTCTGACTCATCTCATTCTTTAACTAACTAGAATACCTTTTGATTATTAAGACACTTTAGTGATTGATGCCATCTTTTGCTATGCATTCAAGTTACATTATTACTGGGTTGGCCAGACCTAATATCATGTAACTATTGTTGCAAGCAAACTATAACATCAAACACTAATACACGGGTGCCTCATGACTAAGCTCAAAACCACTATCGCTAGTATATTATAAGTTTTCCAATAATCTAAAGTATTCCTCTCATACTTTTCTTTATTTGCCCTAGTCACGTAGGATGCTCGGGGAAAATAGGACTCTTCCTCTACTTCATCCTGATATCACTTTACATTGCCTGACTGTTCTTTACTTCGAGCACTATTATGCTATACGAGCATCTATGCCAAGGACAAGTATACTTTCTCAAGTACTCAAGCACATCAATTTGATATTTGTTCTCAATCTACTATGTCCTTGGCTTGGACACTATCATATCTTCTTTCTCTTTTACCTTTACTATCCTCTTACTTAGGTAAAAGGATGCTCTACTACTAGCTATCTCTACTGCTAGTTCTAGTTTCTTTACGCTGAAGAGCATCTGCATTTTTCCTGGGTTCTCTACTTGTTCATTTTCTGTAACATCAAGGGAGTCTACTTTCTTATACTCTTGCTTTGCTTTTAACTAGACCGTCCCTCAGTAGGAAAATTCTATTTCATGTAATCCTAAGAATTACATTGTGTGGTGCTTTCAGCTTACACTATTTCTCTGCATAATGCAAGACTCGCCTTCTTAGGCAGTCTCTAGCTCCCTCGAGTTTCCTTAAGGGTACTAAGGCATTAACTGTTTGTCTCAACTCATTTCTACGTTATGATCAGAGCTAGGCTTTCTTTCTGTTCAGCTTCTTTAGCTTCATCCCCAGGAGCACAGTATGCTAATTTTAGAGTTCTATTAATCTAATCTAGGACATATACTCTTAATGTCTGGACTCTACCTTACTGAAAACTTATACTCTATTGGGTGTTCTAATCACTCAAGTGCCCTAACCCTAAATCATTCTCATATTAGAGAGCTTATCTAACTAGCTATCAGGCCCCTATCGATTTACTTTTTTGGGCTTAGTCTATTCATTTGGTCATTACTAAAGCAAGGGCATCTCTTCTATAGCAAGTTTCTCAACCTTTCCTCACTTCCTTTATCATTGTGCTTTATAATTCAGGGGGTCTATCAGGGGAATTTACTGACCACTACTGTGTGGTCTCCCTGACTCAAAATGTCTTATCTTTAGGTGGTACCTATGAGGTACATCCTTCTGGACCACTCACTATATGCCTCATTACTGGTAGCCTTACCTTATGTAAATTTCAAGGCTACATTTACATTTTGCCATTTATTATTTCACAGGGTAATGCCCTAGGTTGGAGTCAATTCCTTAAAGATGTGTCTCAACATTCTTATCATGCCTGTGTCTAACTTTCTCTATGCTGAGCTCTTTTTTCAGTCTCAACTGCTAAGTCTACTGATTTCTTACTAATCTTTCGTAACTGTTCACTACTCTTTTTCTCTGCTTATACTAGGATTTCCTGCTCTTTATGGATCAATTGATCCCTTATCAATTCATTCCTCAAGTTAGCCTAAATATGACCAACAAGGCATTCATCCTGCCATTCACTGCGGCTAATTAGCCTCGGGTTTACCCTAGTTTCCTATCTAAGTATTGGCCACGGTTAACTTCTTAATTGGCTGCAGTGAGGAATCCTCTAGATTGCCTCATTGCTTCTTGGAATAAATGGCCATGGCTAAGCAGTTAATTGGCCGCGACTAATGGCCTCTAATTGGCTTGCTTCGTTATGAGTTAGAACTTCACCTTTAGCTACAAAACCCGAGCCTCATTGCCTCTATATGCAGACCATCGTCAAGCTAGAGGGTTCTATCTCCTACTTCATTCATGAATAACTAGTTGTCACTTTTGGGCTATCGGGTTCTAAGGGGTGTAGCTTGTAACTCAAGCTTTAACTTGAGGGAATTAACCTTTCAGGTTCTGGAAATCATCTAGACATTTGGGTGTTACGGCTGGGGGGTAATTCTTTTTCTCATTTTGCAATCTCATCTCACACTACACTACATCACTATTCATTTCTACCTTATGCGAGACATCTTAGAATAGTCTAAGTACGACCACCAGGAGAATTAGGCCTCACATACTCTCTCTAGCAAGTTTCTTCATATCAACACGATTATTTTTCATTGTTCATACCTAGGGCTTGTTACTGATCCCGACGAACTATCATATTTCATAGAGCTCTAGCTGTCGAATCCCGTAGCTCTGCTTAAGCTATTCTAGAGGCTAGCCTTTCTCGATGTCCATTAACTACTCCAAGACTATTCTACAACTCACTTATCATAAACATAGCCACAATCTATCTTCACACACCTAAAATGTCTCATATAAGGCTTTACATAACTATACAAACCTTTACATAGCCTTGTTACCACATCCTCAAGCCAAATCCAACCTAAGAGAGCCTAAAACTTTGCTTTGATACCAATAAATGTAACATTATAGATTTCTAGCTTTGCCTCATGCTATTTCTAGGTCTCATGCCATGTATTTCTCAAGAACACAAGAAAATGACATATAAAAAGTGAATATTTTTGCATTTCATAGGGGATGAAATTTTCATTCAATGTCCCATAGACCATGTGAGCTCATGTACCACATTCCCATATTTAATTACATAGATACAACTCAAATCCATCACCAAATATGGCCTAGAAATCGTGCAAGACAAGAGACACACAAAATTTCATGATGTAGCCTTGCCTATAATTGTCCCCTTTTTGTCACAAACTTTGAAAAATCATAACTGATTCTAGAAAAATCAAAATCATGCATTCTTTACGATTCTAGAAAGCTATAGATGTCTACTTTATGTAAAAATATGTCCAGGCCATGAAACATCATACTGAGGATGTTTGATATTTGAAAAGGTGCAAAGGTCTGACTGACTACTGATACTGATACTGGTTTCTACTAGAAACTTAAAAAATGTCTAATTAATTCTACAAAAATTCAATATATGCAAATGATATGGAAAGCTACGGATGTTAGCTAGAGGAAAAGAAAATAACTTCAGACTAGTTTAGGCATGTCTAAGACTCAAAAACCAATCAAACAATAACCTAGGTCGGTTTGGACGCCTAATACTAGACAAAAATTTCAAAAATTTATATCTCCCTCGCTAGATATTCAAATGAGGTGCTTCCAGTTGGCACAAGTCACTAGGAAGGTCCAATTTTTCTCTATAAAATTTCCTACCAATTGGACATCATTTGTGTAACACCATAAATTCTAGCTCATTTCATGACATTCATAAACTTCACCTCATTATTTCCATAAGAGCATATAAAGAAGGGGATGAAAATAATGGGTTTATTTGCGTTGCGTGATACTTAAAAATTTGCAATCAGCGTCACGTGGACCGTGTGAGCTCTTGTTATGCATTCTCAAATTTAATTTTATCATTATAACTCATTTACATCACAAACACATGCCTACAATTCATGGAAACCGAAATGGAGCTCAACATAAGCAAGTATATTTTCGGCCAAATTTGCTCCATTTTCTGACCCAAATTTGGAAAATCATAACGAAATCTAGAAATTTAAAATCATGCAATCTTGGTCATTTTAGAAAGATTAGGATGTCTAATGCACACTAAAAATATGTCCAGGTCACAAAATTCATCACACAGGACTTTTGACATCCAAAAAGCTACAGAGGTTGTTGGCTGCTTGGGCTACTGTTCAATTTACTAATACAAATTTCTGAAATTCATAACTAATTCTATAAAAATATAAATCACACAAATTTGATCATTCTAGAAAGCTAAAAATGTTAACTTGATGTTAAAAATAATTCCAGAATGAAACCGATACGTTTAACAATTAGGAACCTATGGAACAATAACTAAACTCTTAGGGCGCCACTGGTACTGACAGTCAACTTCAAAAATGCATAACTCTCTGATCAGACCTCCAAATGAGGTGATCTCAGTGGCCACAGAAATCTTATAGCCTCTAAGTTATGTCTATAAAATTTTACAAGCATTGGACACCATTTGGCCATTAGGTGACACAAAACACAAAACTGCTAGTACGAACAGTGCACATACCAGAATCCATAAAAAATCCTAACTTTGAAAATTCATCAAATATTCTCTAAACCTCCAAAAATTATGTTCTTTATCTTTCCAAAAATCTATCAATGAGATCTACTTTCATGCCAAATTTAGAGCAAGACTAACTCATTTGGCCAAAAAGTGAATAGGGTTCTATTATGGTCAATTTTGGCTTCATATTGGGTACCAAAATTGCCAAATGGATTTCCCTTGGTTTTGGCACCTTTTGGGCAAGTTTAAAAACTTATTTGAGACTTGTGTGAGCTGCCCAAATGGTCCTAAACCTCATGCATCTCATTTTGGCATTCAACCTACACTTATGCATATTTCCATCAAACTTCCATAATGCATAATTGGACATTCAAAACTCAAATTGTATTCTAAAGTTCATACATCATATTCATGGCTCTAAACATTACATAATAGTATATTTACATATGTCTCAAGGTTCATTATACATATACAACATCATAGACATTAAGATACATAAATATGGTTTCAAATTGGCTAAAACCAAGGCATAAGTTTGTCAATCTCCTTCCTTTAGTGTTGTTGGCTCCCTTCACCATAATTATTTGGTCCACCTAGCATGTTAGATCATTGGAGAGGAGGGGATGAGATTCAAAGAATCTTAATAGCTCATCTCCCATTCAATCATACATAATATGTGTAAAGCAAGCTTTTCAAATGCATGCATGGTGAAAATGTAAGACATGCATATTTTAAAAACAATCTTGGCATGTGAATTAATCATACAAGACATCCAAGAGCTCACCAAGTGCTTAGATTGGCCTCACACTTCTCCTTATAGATTTTAGACTTGCCTCACCCATTCTTTAAGAGCTTTGGACTCAACCATACTCTTGGAAGCCCACTTTGCTTTTGGGAGACTCTTTACTTTGTCTCAACCAAGCTTAAGGGTTCTTGGCTCATCCTTACCAAAGGGAAGAGTTCTTGGCCTCTCCACACTCAAGCAAACTCACACAAACATCATGTAATCATTTGAAAACATAACATGGCATATAAAGGCATGCTAGCATACTTTTCAAAGCTTGAAAATACACATACACACATTTTAAAACAAGCTAAACACACATCCATACATGAGAAAAGGTGGAGAGAGCTACGTTGTATACAAACACACACTTTTCCTTTAGGATTCAAGCCCCCTCTTTCGACCACACACCCATAAATTGGTGAAGATGGTTTCTCTTGGCCTAAATACAATATATGGGAGCCAATTAAGTTCATAAAACAATTTCTCGGGCCATGCAACTTGCTTAAACCCTAGATTACTCTACAACCCACATTATGGTCCATATTAGCACCTAATGAAGCAACACCCCTCAAATGATTTCTAGGCCTCATTCTTTCCCTTCAAATATGATTCTTGACTCCTTTTAAGCCTCTTAGAGTCATCACATTATTAAAACAAATGGCCTAGCACCATGTTGCTTCTTTAGGTCATAATATGGAACCTAAGACACCAAATCACTTTCCATGAGTTCTAAATTTTTTCCAAGGCCTCCCTTCATTTTCATTCATCAATTATGACTCAAGAATGGCCTTAGAAAAATTTAAAACTCTCTCCCACACCTAGAACTCTTCTTGGCCGAGACATGCCTAGGTTTAAGGCTTCTTGGAGTTGTCTTTGTTTTCTTGAAGGGAGAAGCTTGTGGGGAGCATCTTTGGTATCTCAAGAACTCATTTATACTCTAACTTAGACCTAAGTAGCATCACATAAATTCAGAATTTGAAAGGTGCACTAGAAACCCTAGGATTTGCATCTTGAATCCTAATGCCTATTTCATGGTTTTCTTTGTATATTCTTATTCCTCTCCATCAAATACCTAAGAATCATGCTTGCTTGGGCTTGAAAATCAGATCTTCCTAGGGTTCTTAGGCTAGGTCAAAATGGAGAAGAAGTGTGATGAAAGGTATCAACCATAGGATGCATTTTTACCTTGTTTCCTTGCTTAATTTGGCTTGAATCTTGATTTCTCCAAGCTCCTCTCTTCAAATCCGAACTTTCCCTTGAATATCTCCCTTGAATCAGATTTATAAACCTCATTTTAATCCAAGGAAAGAAAGGAGAAGGGAGGAGAGGAGGTGTGGATGAAGAAAAGCAAGGAAAATCACCATGAAAACATACCTTAAGCTTGGTTTTCTTTCTCCTTCTTCTTCCTCTCTTGGACGCCACTCCCTTAGGGTTCTTCTTCTGATTTGGGGCTGGAAAATCTGAAGTGAAATGAGGGCAAATGTGAGGCGCCACCTATATATAGCTAGGGAAAAAAGACTTTTTCAAAAATTCCAATTTTGCCCCTTCATAATTTAGGTTTCCAATTAAGAAAAATGCCTTTGGAATCACTCAATTCAGAGCTAAAACCTTCCCGAACAAACCCGTCAAAGTTTGTGCACATCAAAGTTAGAAAACATCCACCGAAGGAGATTTAACTATCCCGGGGCTTTCTATAGTTTTCAGGGCCTCTGAGAACCCTAAGGAACTCAAAAATTTGGTTTAAAAAGCCCTCCTGTGTGAATTCCAAAAATTGCTCAAAATTACGAAAATGCCATTATGTTTTGTAAGTTTTTCGTCAGAAATTGTTTCTTCATTCTAGCTCCATTTTTCCTTTCGTCTGAGCCCGGGATTCTCATTTTTAGGAGTCTAGAATACTTTCCAAATTTTTCGAGACCTTAACTACATCATCTTGGGGGACTTCCTTTTGTATTCTATGAATTTCATTCGTTTACAGAGAAACCGTACGTTACATTTCTCATGTTTTCTTTGGTTTTTAGAGGACCGAATATTACAATTTGTCCCCTAAATGATAGAATTTCATTTCAAACTAGAGTGAACAGTGCACTAAACCAATTTTAGAAAATTTTTCAACTTTGAAAATTCATCAAATATTCAGTAGACCTCCAAAAATTCTACAATTTAGCTTCCCAAAAAGCTCTCAATAAATCTAGATGCATGCCACATTTCAGATCAAAAAGAGCTCATTGGGATAAAAAATAGTATAGCTTTCTAATAAGGTCAATTTTACCCTATATGAGATACCAAATATATCCAAATGGTCTCCTTTGATGTTTGGAACCTCTTGGGCAAGTTTAAAAGCATGGATATTACTTGTATGAACTGCCCGAGTGGTTTCAAATCTCATGCATCTCAATTTGGCCATTCCACTTCCATTTATACACTAATGCACCAAGCCATCAAGAAGCCATACTTGTCATTTCTGTAGATTTCATGCCACATATACTTTATACAAGAGTCATACATCATTTTACATTAATACATGAGCTTACATCTTAAGAATAATATATACAAAGCTACTTTTCCATTCATATGGCCATAAAGAAGAAGATTCATGCACTTTGATGTCATAATCTTATCTTCCAAGGTGTGGACTCTCATTGCTGTGACGACTCTAATTTCTTGTCATCATAATTAAGGTTAAACACGTGATTAATCACTATAGTTCATGAAAATGTGGAAAAATTTAAACCTTAATGTGATTAGAGTCATTAATCACACGATTTCATACACTTATATTCATAAGGGAATTAAACATCCATTTATAAGCCTTGGATCTATTACTCATCAGTTATAACCCATCCTAATGACTCTAAATCATCCTTTGTGATTAACATATGGAAAACCAAGATTTTCTAGTTAATATTAGTGTTTCAGCATGTTAGCCGCAGCCAAATAACCCTTAGCCACGGCCAATTCCTTTCTGTTTTACCCCTTTCTTCATCACTAGTTTCGCCGCGACTATCTTCGCCGCGGCCAACCTACATGGCGCCGCGGCTAAGAAGCCTCCTGGAACTCTCTCGCTCACCTTTTGATATTGGTCGCGGCCAATTCCTCCTTCTGCCGCGGCCAATTCCTCTCTAGAATGCCAAGGACATTTTCTTAAAAGTTCACCGCGGCTAATTCCATAATTCGCTGCGGCGAATTTCTCTCTGGATGACTTCCAGTTTGACCTCTCACATTTCACCGCGGAGAATTCCTCTTTGGCACTCTCCCTAGGCAACTTCGCCTCTATTGGTCGCGGCTAACTATATTTTAGCCGTGACGAAGTACCTTCTGGTCCTACACTCCGAAAATCTGGACTTATACTCTCCTTTCTCTCTCCAATCTCACCCTAGGGCCCCTCTACCTTAATTGTGGGGCTCAAATAGCTTTCCTTAGCCTAATTTATCTAACTAATCTATCCTCTCTAATTCAAGGTTCAAGGGTCATTTTCTTTCCTTTAATTACCCTATATCAGCAAGTCCATTTATCAGCAATTTGTAAAATAACAATAATAAGAGTTCATGAACTATCAGTAGATATCACTTATGTCAAGATTACATCTCCAATAATAAGCTACATCAAAGTCCAACAAGGCTCATTGTAGATAACACAAATCCATACATCAATTACCAATTTAAAGTAAGGCCTACTCCTCAATAAGTACACATTATATTATCAAAATACAGACTCCTACACTTGGCAATACAGATACATGATGATACTATACAAGACTTAACCAAAATTTAGCATCTACCCTATTACACTCAAACCGAGTGTAGCTTCCCCACACTAGGCCTCAGCTCATGGATGTTCATCTACTTGCTTACCCTTATCCTTACCCGAAGAACCTTCACCTGAAATTGTAATCCCATAAAACGGGGTGAGATAATAATCTCAGTAACCAAGGCAATTCCATCATATAATCCAGTTTAATTAACATATATGCATGAATCAGAATCATATTAATCATCTTAGCAAATGAAACAATTAGGCTATCATGATTACTATCCCATACTAGCAATCATATTTTAACATGTTAAAGGCCATTAACACCGGGAGAGGCCTGTCCATGGCACCTACTCCTCATTGAGCACAACCAGGGCTCAGTGCATCTGAGGTTTGATCATAACCCGGTGCTCGATCGTAGCACATGCACGGGTGGCAGCCACACCATAGCTCCACCATGGACTCACAAGGTCCAATCATCATACAATAGATAGCCAACCAATTCATTCAATATTTCAAATCATTCATATATAGCAAGTATGAAATTTAAACCGACATATGCATGGAATTAATGTAAACCCTTGTTACCTCACTTGTAGACAGATTTGCAACAGCCACCAATTGTACAAAGTCTCCCTATAATCATAGCATCAGATAATTACTACTCTAACTCATCATTAACAATTACAACAAGTACCCAAGGGATTTAAATGCGATTAACTACCTAAAGAATACTTACTCAGCTACCACAAATACCAAATTCGGATTTAAGTGCCCTCTTCCAGAAATCTCAGTATTCTACCCAAAATCCTAAGCAAATTCGTACAAAATTAATACCCATAATATAAATCAGCTATGGGGGTCTCAAACCAACAAAGAAAGCATTAAAATGGGGGGTTTAAACTCACCTAATACCAGCCCTAACCTCAACCTACGAATTTCACCAAGAAAATCCCCAAACACCCACATTTCAGATTTTGGGTATGATGAAAATACTCCAAATGAAAAACTAATTAGACCAAATTAAAGAGGAAGATGAGGGGATTAAGTTGTATATCTATTACATTGGCTAAATCTTGCTCTAAGTGTGTGAAAATGAAGAATTCTTGCCCCCAACCCTAGCCTCCTTCTCAACCTCCGAATTTTGCTTCTTATGTTTCAGCAAATGAGAAAGTGGCTGAAGCATTAGGGTTTTAGGTGGGTTTAAGTTAGGTCAAGGGATGGGTCATGGGTTGCTCGAAGTCCAACTCCTAATGGGCTCCAGATTTTTAGCTTTGTTGGGCCAGTTTTTTTTTTTAGTGTTGGGCTGCAGGATTTTGGGCCAGTTTTATACATTGGGTTACTAAAGTTTAATGGGATTTGGGCCAAGTTTAAAGAGCTCAAGGGTTTGGATCTGCACAAGGGTAATTGGGCCACTTATAAGAGCCAATACAAGGTGGATCTTGGGCCTTTATCACACTAAATTGGGTTGAACCTGCACCTAACTCATTGGGCCTCCATTAGCCTCTCATCATGATCTATTAATTTGGGCCTAGATGAAATTTCTATCCCAATAAATTCTTAAACCCATGTTAACAATTTATCTCTTTAAAATTTTCACTCACTAACTTGTCCAATTATCCTCTATTAATTATTCCTAATTACTCTAAATCCACGATTAACACCTTAATTAATTTTGGGGTGTTACAATTGCCTTGTCCATTTGGTCCACCTAGCATGTTAGAACATTGGAAAGGAAGGAATGAGATTCAAAGAATCCCAATAGCTCACCTCCCTTTCAATCCCATATAAAGTATGCAATACAAGCCTTGAAAATACATGCATTGACATATTAACATATGTGAGCATTCAAGAAACATTCTTGGCATTTAAATAAGTCATACATTGCATACATAGGCTTACTAAGTAAGTGAATTAGCCCCACCCATTCACTTGGGGATTTTGGACTTGCCTTACCCATTTTTTTAAGAGGTTTTTGACTCAACCTTACTCTTGGGAGTCAACCTCACTTTTGGGAGACTTTTTACTTTGTCTCAACCAACCTTAAGGGTTCTTGACTCATCCTCACCATGGCTCTCCACACTCAAGCAAACTAAGGCAAGTACATAAAACATCATTTGAATGCATAAAACATCATCATGGTACCATGGAATAAAAGCTTATGCGAAAATAATTTTCATAGCTCAAAACATATATACACACATTCAAAGACAATGTAAGCACACATCCATGCATGAGAGAAGGTGGAGAGAGCTACCTTGCTTGCATTTACATATTTTTTTTTTGAATCTTGAGTCCTTTCCCTTGACCTCACACTCCCAAGAAGGTGGAAACCATTTCTCTTGGCCTAGATACATGATATGGAAGCTAATTAGGTTCATGGAGTTAATTCTAAAGCCACACATTTTTCTTAAATACTAATTTGGTTTATTAACCCCTTTATGGTTCTAAGAATGCACTTAATGAAGCAACATCTATCAACTGAGTTCTAGGCTCAATTCTTTCCTTTTATATATGATTCTTGACTCCTTTTAAGCCTCCTAGAGTCATCACACAATTAAAATAAAGAGCCTAACTACATGTTAATTCCTTAGGTCATATTATGGAATCTAAGAAACCAATTCATTTTCTAGGCCTCCTAAATTTTTTCTGTAACATTTGGTTCTTTGAAAATGAGAGAAAACGCAAAAAACGTAACATATGATTTTTTCGTAAACGAACAAAATTCACCAGATACAAAAGCAAGTCCCTTGAAATGATGTAGTTAAGGTCCCAACAAATTTGGAAAGCATTCTAGACTCCTAAAAATGAGAATTCCAGGCTTAGACAGAAGGAAAAATGGAGCTAGGATAAAGAAACAAATTGTGACGAAAGATTGATAAAATGTAAGGGTATTTTCGTCATTTTGAGTAAATTTTGGAATTCACATAGGCGAGCTTTTTAAATGAAATTTTTAAGTTCTTTAGGGTTCTCAGAGGACCTAAAAACCATGGAAAGCCTTGGGACAATTAAAACCCCTCCAGTGGACGTTTTCTAACGTCGGTTGACTCAAACTTTGATTGATTCGTTTGTGAAGGTTTTAGCTCCAATTTGAGTGATTCTAAAGGCATTTTACTAAATTAAGAACTAAATTTATAATGGAAAAAATGATTCTAAAAAAGGAGCTAAAACAAGTTAGAAATAAAAATGCCAAAAACAAAGGGCAAAATTGGAATTTTTAAGAAAGTGGAAGCTTCTTGAACACTCTTTAAGTTTCTTATTTCTTCTCCCCTTCATTTGCATGACCCATGCTACCCAAAAACTAGAGAAAACACCAGCTCTCTTAGGTGCATCATGGAAAAGAAGAAAAGAGGATAAAAAGCTAGGAAAAGGTAAGGAATTTCATGGATTTTCATACTCCTTCTTCCAAACTTGTTCCTCTCCTCTTGAGCTTTCTTCTTATGATTTTATTGAAGTTTTTGGATCTGTTTTGAGGGAAGAACAGAGGGGAAAATTCATATTTGAAGAGAGGAGGGCAAGGAAAGTGAGAATCAAGTAAGAAAACAAGGAAAAATAAGGTAAATCTTCCATCTCATGGTAGCTACTTCCTCCCCCTTCTTCTCCCTATTTCGCCCCATGTATGTAGATGTAGGAGAGCTTGAATTTTGGGTAGACTCAAGGGTGAATCTTAGGAATTTAAGGGAGGGGAATAAGAATATGCAAAGAAATACAAGTAAAAACTATGAATTTGCAAGATAGAAAAGTTAAGGTTTTGTTTGCACCTTAAACTCTATCATGAACCCTAGCCATATTTTATGCTATTTAAGAGTTCATATAGGCTCTTAAGACACTAAGAGAGCTTCCTACATGATTCTCCTATCAAAGGAAGCAAGAAAACTCCATTGATGCTTTATGGAAGCATAACTTTGGCTAAGGAGAGTTCATGCACCTAGGGAGTGTTTTAATTTCTTCCAAGCTTAGTTTTGCATCATGTATAATGGGAGAATATGAGAGGAAGCCTTGGAAAAATTTTAGAAGCCACAAATAGTGAGATGGCCTTATATGTTCCATAATATGGCTTAAAGAAATAACACCTAAGTAGGCTCCTAGAATTGATTGTATGATGACTCCAAGAGGTTTAAATGGAGTCAAGAATCATAAATAAATGGATAGAAGGGAGCCAAGATGATGTTTTCTTAAGGTTGCTTCATTAAGTGCATTATGGAACCATAAAGGAGCTTTATGAGTCACCTAACTTTTCTAGTGATTGTGTGGCCTTAGACTTTGCTTCAAGAGTATAATTAGCTTCCATATGATGTGTCTAGGCCAAGAGGAATGATCTCCACCTTCTTGGGTGTGTGAGGTCAAGGGAGAGGATTCAAGGCTTAAGGAAAAAGTGTGCAAATGCAAGGAAGATAGCTCTCTCCACATTCTCTCATGCATAAATGTGTGCTTACATTGTCTTGAATATGTGTATGTATGTTTTAAGCCATGGAAAGTATTCTAACATGATTTTATATGCCATGGTACCATGATGATACATTATATTTCCAAATGATGTTTATGATACTTGCTTGGGTTTGCTTAAGTGTGGTGAGGCCAAGAATCCTTAGCCATGGTGAGGATGAGCCAAAAACCCTTAAGATTAGTTGAGATAAAGTAAACAGTCTCTTAAAAGTAAGGTTAACTCCCAAGAACAGAGTCCAAGAACCTTTTAAAGAATAAGTGAGGTAAGTCCAAAATTTACAAGTAAATAGGTGAGGCCAATCTACTTGCTTGGCAAGCCTTTGTATGTTATGTATGACTTTCTCAAATGATGAAAATGCCTCTTGAATGTTTGCACATGTCAACATGACCATACATACATTTATAAGACTTATTTTGCATCCATTATGTATGATTGAATGGGAGATGAGCTATTGAGATTCTTTAAATCTCATCCCCTCCTCTCCAATGTTCTAACATGCTAGGTGGACCAAGAGAGCAAGGGAATGGAAGCTAACCATATGAGAAAATGAAAGCTTGACATCAAAATGTATAGTTTTTGTTCTTTAAGGCCATGTTGATGTCAAATGATGTAACCCATTGTTGTATATGGTCTATGACCTCTTGAGCATGTATAATTATATTAATATGTGATGTATAAATGTGAGGATATGTTATGTGAATTCTAGAATGCAAAATGAGTATGTTATGGGAGATTAGCTTCTTAAATTACTTTATGTAATTGTGTACAAATGGAAGTGGAATGGCCAAAATAAGATGCATGAGGTTTGGGACTCCTTGGGCAGCTCACACAAGTCATATTCATACTTTTAGACTTGCCTAAGAGGTGCCAACCCTAAGGAAAGCCATTTGAACATTTTGGTATCTTGTATGAACCAAGAATTGACCAATCCCTAGGTCACTTTTTGTCCAAATGAGCTCTTCTTAATATGAGATCTGGCATGTAATTAGAGCTAGTTGAGTGATTTTTGAAAATCTAAAGAATAGAATTTTTGAAGGTTTAGAGAATATTTGATGAATTTTCAAAGTTGGCAAAAATTCTGATTTTTGTCTGATGCACTATTATTTGGTCTAAAAATGATTTATGTCACACAAGGCTCAAATAATGTCCAATTGCCACAAAATTTTATACAGAGAAATTATATATTCCTAGTGACTTGTGCCAACTAAAATCATCCCATTTAGATGTCTAGAGAAGGAGATATGAATTTTTAAATATTCTGTCTAGTATCAGGAACTCCAACTGACCTTAGGTACTATTTGATTGATTTTTTATGCCTAGACGTGCTTGAACTAGTTTGGAGTTATTTTTCTTCTTTAGCTAACATCCACATCTTTCCATATTGGTATCTTTGCATAGATTAGGTTTTTGTAAAATTAATTGGACAATTTTGAAATTTGCTGTAGAATTTTGTGACAGCAACAAGGAACAGCTTGACTTTTGGACCTTTTTGAATGTCAAACATCTTCTGTATTGGATGTTATGGTCTGGAAATATTTTTAGCATCAATTAGACATGTACTTTCTAGAATGGCCAAGAATGCATGATTTTGATTTTTCTAGAATTAGTTATGATTTTTCAAAATTTGTGATAGAAATGTGGAAAATTTGGCCAAAAATACATGTATGTATTTTATGCTTCTCTTTGATTTCCATGAGATGTAGGCGACTTTTGATAATGCAAATGAGTTGTATTTATGTAATTAAATATGATAATGTGATACATGAGTCTATATGGCCCACGGGACTCTAAAAGAAAATTTTATACGCAACACAATGTTAAGAAATGCATTATTTAATGTTATTTTTCCTTGCCTCTTTGTGAGTTGATTGATATGAGGTATAGAGATAGTATGAAATGAGCTAAAAATATATAGTGTTACATTTTCCAAGATTTCCCCTCATTTTCATTCATCATATATGACTCAAAAATGGGCTTAAAAGAATTTAAAACTCTCCCTAGGTGTCTCAACCCCCTTTGGCCGAGACTATGCACCATTTAGCCTCTATGGAAGTTTGATTTGTTTTCTACATGGAGGATGCATATGGGGAGACTCCTAGGGATCTTGGGAACTCATTTAAACATTTATTTAGGCCTAGGTACAATTGCATCAAATCAGATTTTCAAGGGAACCCATGAAACCTTAGATTTGCCACCTTGAAAATCAATGGCCTTTTCTTGAATTTTTTTGCATATTATTACTCTCCTTCCTTAAATTTATAGAATTCACCCTTAGTTTTGCCTAAAATTCAAGCCCTCTTGTAGCTACACATATGGGGTGAAATAGGGAGAAGGAGGGGGGAGGAATAACTACCATATATGATAAAGATTTTACCTTGTTTCTATGGCTTTTCTTGCTTGTTTCTCACTTTCCTTGGCCTCCTCTCTTCAAATCCAAATTTTCCCCTCTGTTCTTCCCTCAAAATAGATCCAAAAACTTTAATATAACTATAGAAAAGAAAGCTTAAGAGGAGAGGAACAAGTTTGGAAGAAGAATGAGCATGAAATTCCTTACCTTTTTCTTGCTTTTTCTCCTCCTTGCTTCTCCTCCATGGTGCACCTAAGAGAGCTAGTGTTTTCTCTAGTTTTTAGGTAGAATAGGTTGTGCAAATGAAATGAAGAAGAAATAAAAAAATTAAAGTTCAAGAAGCTTCCACTTTCTTAAAAATTCTAATTTTGCCCTTTGTTCTTGGCATTTTTGTTTCTAACTTGTTTTAGCTCCTTTTTGAAAACTGTCTTTTCCATTATGAAATTTAGGTTCTCAATTTAGTAAAATGCCTTTGAAATCACTCAAATCAGAGCTACAACTTTCTCAAATGAATCTGTCAAAGTTTGGGTTTACCGACATTGGAAAATATCCATCAGAGAGGTTTTAATTATCCCGGGACTTCCTATGGTTTTCAGAGCCTTTGAGAACCCCAAAGAGCTTAAAACTTTCATTTAGTAATCCCTCCTGTGTGAATTCCGAAATTTGCTCAAAATGATGAAAATGCCCTTATGTTTCGTCAACTTTTCGTCACAATTCATTTCTTTATTCTAGCTCCGTTTTTCTTTCTGTTTGAGCTTGAGATTCTCATTTTTAGGAGTCTAGAATGCTTCTCAAATTTTTTAGGACCTTAACTAAGTCATTTCGGGGGACTTCCTTTTGTATTCGGTGAATTTCATTTATTTACGAAAAAATTGTACATTATATTTCTCACGTTTTCTCTCATTTTTAAAAAACTGGATATTACACTTTAACTTAGCCTCACCCATAATTGGGACTTTTGGCCTAATCTGACATATATTTAGGGACTTTTGGCTTAACTTCATCCATTTCTAGGGGACTTTTGACATAACTTCACCTATTAAGAGCCAATTTAATCTCAAATGCAATTGAGTGCCATACAATTATGCTCAAACAATCAACAAATCACAGAAATGGCAAATAATACATACAAGTAGCCAAGAAACTCAAACAAACCAACCACACATAAATGAGAAGGAAGGAAAAGCTACCTTGACACAATTTAAATTAATCTTCCTTGGTCTCTTTCTCTTCCTCCATGGCCTTACACACACACTTGGATATGCTTTTAGTTGGTTGGTCTAGACATATCAAATGAAGCATAAAATGATCAATGAAATCATATTTATACTCATGTTAACCTTACATATACAAACTAGGGTTTTGGGCATAGCTTATGCCCTCTTTGAATGTCTTAAGAAGACACTTTTAGAATTCAACTTCTATGCTTCAAAATCTCATCGTATATGATCTTCATAATTCCTATGAAACTTATTAAAGTCATGAAAAACATGTTTAAACCCACCTAGAGCCATATAGTACAATTAGGCATATTTGAACCTAATTTTTTACTTTAAAAAATAGAGCATTTAAATTCATTCCAATGGCTCCAATAGTATTTATTATTTATATCTAGATCATTCATAATCTTGGAAACAACTCTGTAGATATTGGAACCTCCCCTCGGCCTCTAGCTCCTTGGTTCCATTTATTGGAGTTTTGTTCACAACTTAGGGAATTTGTTGATTTTAGGATCTCCATGATTCATTTATCATTCAATTATGATATCAGAGGTCTTAATTAACTCTCTTAGGGCATTAAATCTCTCATGGGCTAATCCAAACCCTAGGTGAAGCTATATGGAATTCTATAGGTTCTTTATCAATTTTATTTGTATTTTTTTGTTCTTCACCCTCTTAAACCCTTAGTTTCATCACGAATTCACCAAACTCAAATGTTTTTCCCTTCCTTCATCTCTTGGCCAAAACATGAAGTAGCTATGGTTCCAAAATTTTACAATTTTCCTAGCTTAAATTATATATCATTTGAAAGTGTTCTTGATGGAGAATATTTTGGTGCAATTAGTTTCCTTTAAGGACTTCTTCATCCAAGAGTTCAGCCACATAACTCACTTTTTTAGGAAGCCAAAAGCATAGAAAAAAGAGGAGAAAGAGTAGGAAAATGTTCATAATAACATCATAGGCAAAATTAGCACGTTTACTTATATCTTTGGGGCCTTCTTCCTCCTTCCTTCCTTCTTCCTTTGTCATGCCTCCAAGAGAGCTCAAGGTTCTTCCTTAGGTCAGTCAAAATGAAGAAGAAGGAGTGAGGTGTGGTATATATAAAAGAGAGCTAGGGTTTTATGATTTTCAAAATTTTGAATTTTACCCTTACATTTTAATTTCATCATTTGAACTTATTTCTTTGTATTTTTGGAAAGCAATAGCTCCATAATAAAATTTAAACTTTACTCTTCAATAAAAATGTCTACTTTGAGATTACAAGAACTTAAAATAATAAAGAAAGTCAAGTCAAAATTATGGTCAATCAAAGCCATAAACCGTACACTATCAAGGATTTAAACAAAACCAACCTCATTTGATTATTCTAGTAACCCTATTTCATCATATTATGATAAGGGATATTCATTTCTTAAGCTGATTCTTATATTTTCTAAATTCTTGAATTTTTTGTCTATTAAGCCCGTATCGGTTCTTTTTAAATTCTGACTGTCTTTTCCTAATCTTGTGACCTCTTTTTAATTAGTCCATTCCATTTGTTAAGGACTATATTAGTTTACAAAATATAGAATATTATAGGGTCAATAGGCTAGCTGATTGTAACACCATATTCACTAAGCTCATCTCATCTCATTTCTAGACAAATTTCCTTGAATCACACAAGTTTAATTGGAAAAATCTATAGAAAATAGGATATTTTCATGTTACGTCATGGATAAAATTTTTATTTCATATCTCATAGATCATATAAATTCATCCATCTCATTCTCCTATTTAATTACACACATACAACTTAAAACCATCTCAAAAGGTGGCCAAAACCTCGAGCTCATGAAGTATATACATAAAATTCATAAGTTCAACCTCGGATTAGTGTGCCAGCTTTCTATCATGAATTTTGGAAAATCATAAATAATTATAGAAAAATCAAAATTAAGCACACTATACTATTTTGGAAATCTATAGATGTTTAATTTATGTCAAAAATAAGTTTAGACCAAAGTAGGGATGTCTAGTTACTAGAAATTGATGGAATACTAACCAAACTCATCTAACACTACTAGTACTATTATAGAACTTTAAAAATTTATATCTCCATGCTCAGACATTGAATTGAGATGATCTTGGTGGCCATAGAAATCATATCATTTTTAGTTTATGCTTGTAAAATTTTATGAGTATTGGACACCATTTGGCCCTCAAATAACATAGGAGAAGAAACTAACCATATGAACAGTAACCATATCTGAACAACTGAAATTTGGCAATGTTGAAAATTCATAATTAATTCCATAGAGCTCAAAATAATCTGGTCTTTAGCTTCCCAAAAATTTTTAGATAAGATCTATATGCATGCTAGATTTTATGAGGAAATTCATTCATTTGGTCAGATTGTGCTATATGGTTGTAAAATGGCACTTTTTATGTCTTATAAGGGTCTCAAATGGTCTAAATTAGCTTCTAAGATATCCATGGACACTTGAGCATGTAAGAAAGCACCAAAATAATTTATTAAATATGTCTCAAAGGTGCATGAACCCAAATTTCTCAAATTCACTCTCTCACCCCAAGGTATATTGCTCCAATAGCAAATAACAAGTAGATAAATGGCTAACCTAAAGGGCCTTTTGTTCAATTGGGCTCATAACTGAATGTTGAGCCATAGTCACATAGGTCCAATTGAGTTGGGTAAAGTTAAAACTTAAATTGGCTTCTAAAAAGTATTCTTGACCTAGTCAAATTAATTATGAAGCTCAAAAATTAAATTTTTACCTTCAGTAATTCAAATCCACAATTAAATTTATTTTTTGCCAAAAATTTTCAAATAATTATTATTTACCTCAAAATAATCACTTTCCTTAAAAAGCTTTATTTTTCATAATTTTCTGAATTTCTCATAATAACTCTTTATTTTCCTAAATGAATCCTTAATTCTACATAATCTCATTTAAAGTTTATGGATGTTACACCGATGAAGCCTAAAAATTCAGGTTCAATACTAAGTTTGGTGCTACATCCTTATTCAATAGCTGGAGCTGAGGCTTGATTTCCATTCCCATTTTCCCTACATGTGATGCAAAATCCTAGTAGTAGCATAGGCATGGTTTCTTATTACTATAGCCATCCTCTTAATAGTGTTAATGACATCATTAGCATTAATATTGTTGGAGTTTCCTCTCCTTTATAATGCTATATCTTTGCTACACAAATAGAATAATGATTATTAAGGTGATCGGTCTTAATACTTAAATTTTACTTGTGAAACAATCTTATGGCATCAAACATTGATATATGAGTGTAATTGTTGGTACCACTTTTACTTATGTTAACCTACATATTAGGAAAGATCAGGTTACTAAATTTTTCATCTTATTTTAGACACTTCAAAACAAACTATTTTGATAGCATAATTGTAACCTCCTTACTTAATTGATTATATTTATCCAATTTATATTTATTAGTTAGTTATTTAAGAATATGAAATAACATATGCAGAAGTAAGAGTCCTAAATTTCAAACATCGAAGTGAGAAAATTACATAACCACATCAAAATACCTTATTAGTACTGATATATTTTTCTAAATTTTTTCAAGATATGTTGGTCATATTAGCTGACATATCATATAACATCCCACTTATATTACAATTATCCAAAATATTATTTAAGGGTAGATCATGCAGCTACTATTTACACATATTACAAACAAAAGGAAACTCTATGATGCGTATCATCCTATGTCATAGCCTGTAATAATTAGATGGCAAAGATAGTTTGGCCATCCTCATTCACTGCATTCCATTTCATACTAATGATCATCTAGACTTTCCTTATACCAAGCACATTAATGTACTATCTCTTTATTTTTATAGCAAACTTGACTTTTGGCATGCTATTAGTTAGAATCTAAGTACATTACCACATGAAGTGAGAAATTTTATAATTCTCAGTAAGACATAATAAAATTTTTTTAAAAAAAATAGTAGTGGTTCAATTGCCTTAAGTGTAGAAAACATTTTTTAGTTACCCATGTCTAACATATGAAAGTAGATGTATTATCAATAATACTATGATGTATTTAGACAAAAAAACAATAATGCAATACACATTTCATACAAGTAAATGACCTTCTTTCATGGTTGAAGATGTTTATCATCAGTATATGAGATGGAGTCTAAGTCATATCCTACAAAGTAAACATTTTGTGACAACAATAGAATATCTCATAGAATATTCTATGTTCATTAATATATGAACATGTCAGGGTAATTCCATGCCTCCAATAAAAATTTGCTTATGCACATCATGTCTATATCACCATTATAAATAAAAAGATTGATTGTATAATGTACTAAGGCGTACTTTAGAATGGATCTATATAACTTTTACCAATTAAAACTTAATTCCTTAAGAACACCATCCCCAGAGACCATCTCCTCTTAGAACTTAAATTCCCTTAAAAATTTTGCTTGTAAGAACCATCTCTCATCGGGAGTTAAATTTATAACATAATTGCATCATAACTCTACCCTTCGAGAACCTTTTCTCTTTAAGACCATCTCCTATTGGGGTACATATTCTTAATATGAAATCACAATCATAGTGCTTAATAGTCAATATTTCATAAACCAATATAGCCCTAAAGAATGGAATGGATCAATTAAAAAGGAGTCACAAGAAGAGAAAAAGCCAATCAGGGCTAAAAGAGCTGAATTAGGCTAAATCGACGAAAATTTAGGAATTTAGAAGACATGAGAATTGGTTTGAAAAATGAATATCCCTCATTGTAATATGATGAAATAAGGTTAGTAGAATTATCAGATGAGGTTGGTTTAATTAAATCCTTGACGGTGGATGATTTAAGGCTTTAGTTAACCATAATTTTAACCAGACTTTTCAGATTATTTTAAGTCCCTATAACCCCAAAGAAAAAAATTTTAATGAAGAGGAGAGTCTAAATTTTAGGGTGGAGCTATTAGTTTTTAAAAATATTGAGAAATGAGTTCAAACAAAGGAATTAAAGTTTAGGGATATAATGGTCATTTTTTAAATTGGTGGAAAATATTTTAGATATTTCTTATCTCTTATATATGTCACGCCACTCATCCTCCTCATTTGATAACTGACTGTAGTTCTAAGACTCATCCATGGTAGTGTGAAAAAAGGAGGAAAGATAAGGAAATTCCAAGGCAAATAGGTAAGGTTTTGTGCTAAATTTTGCTATACCATAATTATGAAACTTCTTCTACTCCTTATCCTCCTTCTCATGGTGGTTTTGGTTTCTTAAAAGTGGAATTTTTGTGGCTAGTCTCTTGAGTGAAGAAGCTCCTTTGAGAAATCAATTATGCTAAAATATTTTCATCATGAGCACATTAAACACAAGTTATTATTGTACTATAGAAAAATTGTATTCTTTTACACTTTAAACTTGTATAAGTTCAACCAAGAGGGAGAGGAAGAAAAGAAGATTTGAGCTTGATGAAAACTTGGTGAAACAAGGGTTTTGAAGGGCGAAGAATAAGAATATGCGAATAAAATTAGGAAAGAACCTAAAGAAAAGCATATAGCTTCACCTAGGGTTTGGTTTTGGACTTGAGAGATTCAATACCCTAGGAGAGTTAATTAATCCCTCTAATATCATAATTAAGTGAGAAATGAATTATGGAGACCCTAAAACTATCAAATTCCCTAAGAAGCAAACAAAACTCCAAGAATGGGAATCAAGTGCTATGTCTCAACCAAGAAGGAATTTATGTACCTAGGGAATTGTTTTATTGATTTTAAGGTTTTGAATAATCTAAATATAAAATCTGAACACTAATGGAGCCATTTAAATAAATTTAGGAACTTTATTTTTACGAGTGAAAAATTAGAATTCAAGGATGCTTAATGGGATTATATGGCTCTAGAGTTATGAAGATCTTATATGGTGAGATTTTAAAGCTTGGAAGTTGAATTTTAGAATTTATCCCTTAAGGCATTTAAAATGACCTAAAGTTATACTTTAGGACTGGATTAGCACATGTAGGGTAACATGAGATTAAGTATGACTTAATTAATAACTTTAAGCTTCATTTGATGTGTCTAAGGCAAGCAAGTGAGACCACATCAAAATGTGTGGCCGTGGGACCAAGAACAGGAAATAATGGGAATTGATTGATTTGGCTTGATAAGGTAGTTGTTCCTTCATTCTTATATATATAGTTAGTTTACTTGAGTTCTTCGTTGCTTGTATGTATTATTTGCAATTATGTGATTTATGGATTATTTTAGTATAATATGCAATTACATGACTCTGATTTGCCTTGTGATTAGGATGACTCTTTGATAGGTGAAGCTATGCAATTACTAGGAGGTTTATGCTCAAATGAAAATATAGGATATATCTTTTATAACTATTCTGGTATTTTTCTTACTACATCGCACCCCATTGTGGCTACCTTTTCTGGGCCTTTATCTCATTCTTAGCCTAACTATTTATCTTATTTGAGCTTCTAATCACTTTTAATCCTTCCTCTTACTCCTCTTTAAGAGTTTGGCCTAGTATATAATACCGGATGTAACAATAATTCCAAGAAGAAGAGCACCAAGAAATGATATAAATATCTATCTACAATCTCTGATAAAATAGCTGATAAACTTGTGGAATGTAGGGGTTAAATGTCACACCATAATATTTTTCTTATTCTTGATATATATACATATGGTTATTTATGCCAAAATAATGATAACCAAACTTTTAGAAGCAAAAATTTTAGTTATCAAAAACCTTAAATGGCTCTAAAATGCTCAAACATTTTTTTATCATTTCATCTCACAAATTCATGCTTAAACATCTTATTCCATCCAAGATAACATGTAGGTAAAGATTAAATACATAAAATTAGTCATATGCTCATTTTGGCTATAAGACACCTAATGGAACTTAAACTTTAAAAATTCATAATTTAAGCTACATAGCTTATGATGTGTACTTTCTACTATAAAAATTTTAAGTCAAAATGAATCTATTGGCCCTTTAAAAAACACAGAATCTGAGATCAAGTCAAAATGAATAATAACAAGCCTTAACAGTTTTTTTGGGCCAATTTTGAAAATTTATCTAATATTCTATAAAGCCTAAAAAATTGTGATATTTGATTTTATAGAAAGCTCTAGATATTCTCTAAGTGCTTGCCAAAGTTCAGTTCCAAATTTAGTCATTAATGCTATCAAGGATAAAGAAACATTTTATGGCTTAAATCATCAAAATTTTGGTTCCAATTAGTACTAAATGAGATCCAAAATGCTATTTCTCACCATAAGCAAGTTTCAATTTACATATGCATCATATAACAATAATTCATCACATAAGAATTGCCTTGCATCAAAAATTCATTATCCTACATGTGAAAATGCATATAAACTTCAGAGCTTTTCATATGCCAAGTCATATTCTATCATCTCATACAAACATTAGTGGTCCTATAACTATCGTCTAACTCTTTTAAACATGTTTGCATTCATTACATCAAATTATAAGTTTACATAAATATATATGCAATATCATAGTCTAGACCAATTTCTTGACATAATAGACTCTTTGAGGCATTTTGTTCTTTTTTGCCCTTACTTTGCATATCACCTGGCCATGGTTAGTGGAAATAAGAAAATATAATATTCAAAGAATCCTAGTAGCTAATTCAACATTCACGCACACATATGGTTTACTTGAGCACATTGAAGCAAGAATGCATGTTATGCAATCATAGCCAAAACATACACATGAGAGCAAATACATGCTTTAAGGATTTCATGGCTCAAACAAGAGCAAATCCAAGCACACTCTTTAGTCTCACCCATCATACCTAGCTTTATCTAACTCATCCATACAAGCATGAAGTTCAAAGCAAAGTTCACATACACCTATAGGTTATTTAACACCAAAATCAACCTGTTTACAAGTCATATTGAGCTATAACGATCCAAACTTGATTCCTTTTTTTTTTCTCTATTCATTTTTATCATATTGCTTAGTCCCATTTTATCATGTTTAGCTTGTGGGATGCCTTAAAATGAACCTAAACCTAAGATGACACATAGGGCAAAATTTTGAACTAACTTTAAAATTTTATAACTCGAGCTATGTAACTCCAAATCACACAAATTAGGTGTCTATGGAAAGTTTAGGATGTGAACTACATGCTACACAAATTTTAGGTGAAATTAAATTCATTTTCCTTATAAAATGCAATGGAACAATAACTTGGTTCAATAAAAAAGGCATATGACAGACCTAAACTTTGAAAATGCATATATTTGGCTGCACAACTCTAATTTAAGTGATCTTAATGGCCAGATAAAACTTATAATGCCCTATATGATTATAAAATTTTATGAGTATTGGAGTTCATTTGACCCTTCAAAGACACAAAATATCATATCTACAGTGGATGAGCCATAGCAGGACTATTTTGAAAATTTTATAGAATTTCAAAAATTTATGAAATATTTTGTACAACTCTAAAAATTCAGGTTCTTAACTTGTTAGAAATCTCTAGTAAGGGTCTAAATGCATGCCAAATCTTAGGCTCAAATTAGGTCATTTAAGCCACTTTTGACATATAAGTTGTTTATGGTAAATTTATAATAAATCTTGGTTCTAATTTGGGCCATTTGGTGTCCAATTGATTTCTTTCCACTTTGACCATATTTCATTCATCCTAAATGTCATTTCTAACTATTTATAACATGCCAAAGAACTTGGATCAATATTTGGCATCTTAATACCCAATTATGCATACTTATACATTGGCACCAACCATATCATTTATTACATTAATGGATATATATCATCATAATTTGGCATCCATTCATGTTCTCATGCTTCTATATATGGTCTCATCGTAAAATATAGAATATTACCATTGCATGCATCATAAGTTTATAATGATACAATTAAAGTGTCACTTGGTTACATATATTAAAATTTAATACAAAAGATATGGCTAATACATCATTTCCTAGTATCTATGCTTTCTCATGATCTTAACCTTGGCTTAGTGACCCTAAAATGGTTAGTGGAAGCATGGGGTGAGATTCGGGGAGAATTGCAATAGTTAATCTCATTCAATTCAATACGTACAAGAATGTTATAAATGAATTCAATGCATATAGTGCTATGATGCTATGCATATGCCTCATGTAAATCAAATACATCATATATCATGGAAATTCATTCATTCTCTAGCCATGGCTTTATCATAAACTTGCTAGGCTTGAATATTCTCTACTTGAGGCCAAAGAAAAGCTATTGTACTCAATTCCATACCTTAAAGGAGTTAGGAGCCAAAAAACATGTCATACTCATACATAAAACTCATTATGAAAATCATACTAAAACATATTTCATAAATGCATCAAGCAACAACACATACAAGCACTTCAACTCATTCAAGCATTCATTTGCATGTAAGAAAAGGAGATCAAGCTACCTTAAGACTTGTAGAACTCCAAGCACCACTAACTTACTTGGTTTTGGTCTTTCTCTTGGCTTACTCTTGCTTGACAATCACACTTAGGTGACATGGAGTTACATGGACCTACACGTGACAATTTCAAGATAAATTAATCCCATAGAACTCATTCTAGGCTTCATAATCCTTACTTAATTTCATTAGAGCTCAATGTGATACATAAAGCTAGCTTTAGGTCCATAATGAAGTTACCCTTGGTTTTTTCTTTCTAAACCCCAAACTCTTGTTTGCTATAAGTCCTATAACTCTCAAGAACCTTATTTGAATCATTGCATACTTGGTTAAAGGGGTTTAGGACCAACTTACTTCATTAACCTCATTTAGGCCTTTAAAATTGCAACTTTCATTCTAAGGCTCCTAAATTTAATCCAATGCTTTCATAATTATTTATTCATCATATCTAAGTCTCTAGATTCATTAGAACTCAAAGAAACACTCCCTAGGATGCTCATCCATACCTTGGCCAAACCATGTACCATTTAGAAGTACTTGGAGTTTTATTTGGTTTCCTCAGGAGTTTAATGATCATAGACATTCTTTAGCTTCTCTTTAACCTAGAAATGATCTAAGAAAGCTTGAATTACCCACCTAGGATTCCAAAACTTTCAAGGTATAATTGAAACCCTAATTTTTATATCTTGAATTCTAAAGCTTTTCTTTGCATCTTAATTGCATATTCTTGTTTCTCATGCCTTAAAACCCTTGGCTTAGCCTTGCTATGGCCAAAATTCATGCTCCCCCATATGGTTCTAGGTCTGGCTAAAACTATGGAGAAAGAGGAGGCAAGGTGGAGCAAAATTCTAACATGAAGCATACCTTATTTTAAAGCCTTTCAAGAGAGAAACTTGATTCCTAACTTGTTTTCTTCAAACTCTCTCCTTCCTCCAACAAATTAGCCATAGAAATAATTCTTTCTAAAAACCAAAATGATCAAAAGAAAGAGCTTAAGGAGAAAAACTAAGTTGGTGAAGGTAAGAGCATGAAAAAAGGGCTATTCTCTTACCTTTCTTTAGCCTTCTTTCCTTCTTCTTTCTCTCTCTTTGGTGCACCTTCTTGTTCTAGGGAAGTCAGTTTTAATGGTATGGAGGTGGCGTGGCTGATTTAAGAAGAAAAGGAATTATAACAGTTTTCAAAATTCTCATTTTATTCTTTAACTTCTATTTCCCCGTTTTTGCTCATTTTATCTCCTTTGTTTAGAATTGTGTTTTCCATATGAAAAGTTAGGATATCTAGTTTATTAAAAATATTTACTTTCAATTTTATAAGATTCAGAGCTATCTTGAATCATTTGGTCAAAGTTTGGGTCAACTGATAACTTAAAATATACACCGGAAGGATTTTCACTATTCCAAGGGTTTCTATAATTTTTGGGGCTTCTAAGAACTCTAGAAACTCAATTTTACTATTTAAAATTCTCTCCTTTGAGTTTTTAAAAAGTTTTCTAAAATTATGAAATTGCCACAGCATATACGGTTAAATTTATTTATTCATTTTGGCTCTAGTTTTGGGCCATCTTTAACCTGGTATCCTCATTTTTGGATACTTAGATTATTATTCTAGCCTTACTTAACCTTAATTTGTAATACCTGATCTTCCTAAAACTAAATTGAAACCAATGAGATATAAAAGGAAGACCTCAGAATAAAATGAAATAAGGCTAGATTAGATTAGAATAATAATCTAGGCATCTAAAAATAAGGATATAAAGTTAAAGATATCCTAAAATTGGAGCCAAAATGGTTAAATGAATTTAATCGTATATGTAGTGGTAATTTTGTAATTTTGGAGAACTTTTTAGAAACTTAAAGGAAAGAGTTTTAAATGATAAAATTGAGTTTTTCAAGATTTTTAGAGGTTTTAAAAATTATAAGAACCCTTAAAATAGCTAAAATCCATCTTATGTACATTTTAGGTCATCCGTTGACCTAAACTTTGACCAGATAATTCGGGATAGCTCTAAATGCTATAAAATTGAAAGTAAATATTTTTAATAAACTAGAGAACCTAAGTTTTCATATGAAAAGATAGTTCTTAAAAATGAGCTAAAATGGGAGAAAACGAGAAAAATGAAGTTGAAGGACAAAATGGAAATTTTAAAAATTGTTATAACTCATCCCTTTCCTTCTTAAATCAAGCAAGTCATGTCCTTAACTCTCCAAAATTGACTTTAAAGCTTTTGAACTAGCAGCAAGAGGTACACAAGAGAGAAGGAGAAAAAGGAGAAAAGGAAGGCAAAAAATATAAGAAAATCTTGCTCTTTTAATAGTCTTTCCTTTACCAAAGTTGTTCTCCCCTCCATGCTTTCTTTTTTGGTAGTTTTAGTTTTCTAAAAGGAGGATTTTCATGGCTAAACGTGTGGAAGAAGGAGAGGATTTGAGAAAACTAAGTTTTGCACCAAATTCTACTCTTGAAAAGGTTTAAGATGATATATGAAACATGATGCAAAATTGGCTCTTCCTTGGTTCTCTCTTCCTCTCCCTATCCAGCCAAGTGAGGTCCCATATAGAAGGAGGATGTTTTTCATGGTAGCATGGCTAACCTAAGGGTTTTGAGGCATGGAGAATTAGAATATGCAGTTAGAATCAAGAAAAGAGCATTAAAAACTAAGATATGGAAATTAGGGTTTCAATTGCATCTTAAGAGTTTTGGAACCCTATGAGAATAATTCAAGTTACATTAGATCATGTTTAGGTTAAAGAGAAGTCAAGAAATGTCCATAATCATCAAACTCCCAAGGAAAATAAACAAAACTCTATATGGCTTCCATAGTGTGCATGGTTCGACCAAGGGGGCAAGAGCAACCTAAGGAGTGTTTCTTTGAGTTTTAATAAATTTAGAGACTTAGATATGATGAATAAACAATTATGGAAGCATTGGATTGAATTTAGGAGCCTTAAAATAAAGCTAAAATTTTAAGGCCTAAAATAAGTTAATGAAGCAAGTTATAAACCCTTCTAACCAAGCATGTAGTGATTCATATAAGATTCTTAAGAGTTATAAGACTTGAAGCAATTAAGAGTTTGGGGTTTAGAAAGCAAAAACCAAGGGTAACTTCATTATGGACCAAAAACTAGCTTTATGTATCACATTGAGCTTTAATGAGATTAAACAAGGATCATGAAGCCTAGAATGAGTTCTATGAGGTTAATTTGTCTTGAAATTGTTATGTGTAAGTCCATCTAACTCAAACACCCTAAAGTGTAAGTGCCAAGAGAAGGAAAGTCAAGAGAAAAGCTAAGATCAAGTGGTTTATTGGCTATTTGACTTCTTGTAAGCTTCAAGGTAGCCTTATCTCCCTTTCTTGCATACTTTTGAGTGCTTGAATGAGTTAAAATGTTTGTATATATTGTTGCTTGGTGCATTCATGAGATATGATTTAGTATAATTTCCATAATGAGCTTTATGTATGAGTAAAATATGTTTTTGGCTTCTATTTTCCTTAAGGCATTGATAACCATGATATTTTATATATTTTAATCCCCTAACTTAGGCATTTTAATGTCCAAGTATGGCTTTAAGACTTTAATTATATAAGATTTCATTTTAATTTGCCATTTTTTACATTTAAGGAATTAATTTGCAAATTATTAATTCTTAATGCTTAAATGTATCTTAAGTCATTTCTGGATATTTCCACTTAATACTTTCCATGCTTTTTGTGCAGATTTTAATGAGCAAATGATGCTTGATGAGAATTTGGGTTAAAGAAGAGAAGAACCTCTCATATCCAGCACATGACACATGGATTCCATTTGAGGGAAATGAAGAACAGAGCAACCCATTGATTCGTGAAGCAGACCGTGATCATTAAATGGAAATAATGCAAAGGAAAAGAAACACGTGAAAAAGCAAAGGGGATCCATGAGGAAGGAAAAGAAGAAGCATGGTACTGATTAGAAGACATATAGAATCGTGTGAATAGTAAATAAAAGAGACTTCAATGGCTTTATTTTGTGAGCAGAAGAAAAACGTTAAGTCGTATGCAAAGGTACAGAAGCATAAGAGGGTTCTTACATGGAAGAATGTGGATTCTAATGCTTTGAGATGGAGTAGCGAGCTGAAGATTAACACAAAAAAAGACGAGAAAAGAGGAATCAACGTGGAAGATAAAGAAGCCTATGAGCAGAACAACCACTTCTTCTCCTTTAGCAACACACACATGCCACGGGTTCTGGTGCTTTGAGAAGGGGAAAGAAAGACACGAAGCAAGAAGAAGAAGCTGTGCCAGCAAAAACAGAGAGAAGAACCACACAAAGATGAAGCAATGCAGAGCAAGAATTATCTACGAGCTGAACAGGGAAGCAGCCAACGTGGAAAACATCACGATGAGGAGACGCTGAACTGGGTTTGCATGGCTGGCAGCAGAACGAATGAAAGACGCTGGAGCTACGTCTGGACAGCAGTAGAATAAATGAGAAGGAAAAAGAAGCAACACGAACTGCACAAAGAGAAGGAGCTGGAAGCAAAACACAAACCAGCTTTGAAACGAAGGAGTCAGGCAGCTCGAGTTAAGCGAGAAGAAGCAGAAGAGAACATGGAACCCGACGTGAACATGAGTGCAGAAGCTACAGTAGCCAACGTGGATTATAATAAATAAACGCAATGAGGCCCATCTCATGCATAATGGCTTCAGATAATGCAAAGAGGGAGCACGTGAAAAATAAGTTGCTCACGTGAAAGGAGAATCACGCCTCATAAATCCCAACACACATCATACCATTAGGTCATTCGCCCACACCTCCGTATATATATACATACCCATTCGCCCATTCTAAAAAAACGCCGTCATTCACTCCACGCACACCCTCGCCTCCTTCGCCTTCACGCCTCCACTCACACAACCATCTACCATTCCATTCTCCACTTTTCATCCATCGAATGAGGTTTTAATTCATCCATCTTGAGGCTAGCAAGGGAGGAAGCTCTTGAGTAGAAGCTTGAATCCATGGATGAACAACAAATTATGGCTAAGATTTTCTTATTTTTCCTACACTTTTTCTTATTCTGTACAATCTCGGTTGAGTTGTATTTGATTTGGAATTTGTGTAATTAATTAGTGGCTGGTTAGACACTTATTAGGAAACCTTTTTGTTGATTAATTGGTTGGATTTGAATTTGATTTTTCATTATTCTCTCTAATCTTCCATGTATGCCACGAAGGTGTTCGATGAAATACATGAGTGAGGTTATGTGCTTAAATGTCTATTTGAGAATTCATTGGTGTTTAGTTGGTTAATTAAACATTTTTTTGGATGATGAATCAGAGGCTAATTAATCAGTTAATCAATCAAATTAGATGTTCATTGATCTTAAAGACAAGAGTTAACGGTTTAATGCGGGATTGAGGTCTCAATTCAACATTAGATTATTAATCTTTTGAATCTTGAATGGTTATTCAAGGTCATTTGCTAATGAACATAATTAGGAATTCTTAGGCCAGAATTAATTATAATTGGATTAGGATAAGGATAGTGGATACCAAGAGACTATTCCTAAGCTAGTCACAAGACCATTCTCCACCCATAATTCATCCAAATAGGTGGTGTTTAGGAATTTTGATTCAATTTAGTTTTAGGATAGTTTAATTAAATCAAAAACCCCCCAAATTAGATAGTCTTAGAATTCTTTAACATTTAGAAAACTCAATTAAACATTGAACTCTAATTCCAAGGGAGATGACCTAGGTTGTGCCACTTGCTATATTTTTAGATCAACCTAGTTTTATTTTGAGGGTTGCACGACAAGCCCGTCAGGCATGGAATTAAGCACAGTAGATCTTCCTTAACTTAGGTTGAAAAGAGTTGAGCCTAATAAGTTTATCATGAAGCCATGGCTAGAAAAGGAATGAATTTTTATGATACATGATGCATTTGATTTATATGAAGCATATGCTTAGCATCCTTGCACCACATGTATGGCATATACTCATGGTATTCTTGTATGTATTGAATTAGTTGAGATTAGCTAATGAGATTCTCCCAAATCTCACGCCTATGCTCCCGCTAACCATTTTCAAGGTCACTAAGCAAGAACAAAGATGTTGACAAAGCTTAGACCATAGACATTATGTATTAGGATGTTGTTATGTATTAAATTTTAATGTACATATCCATATGACACATTTCTTGTATCTTTATGGACCTATGATGTAAATGATAATGATATTTTATATTTTATGATAAGAACATATGTAAAAGCATGATATTTTGGATGTATGGCAATTCATGGCAAGAAATGAACCATTATATAGCAAATGACCATTTAAGCACTATTATAGATGTATGTCTAATTGGATGTCTATCACATCTTATATTTTAAAACCCTTATAGTCATTTGGAACCATTTCTAAATGCAATTTGAACCTTTACAATCTCTAAAATATCATATCCTTAAAACCATAATATCGCAAAACACAATAACAAGTTAACTTTTAGATTCTTTCTTAACTTCAAAAATTTATAACTTAATCTACAAAAATCATTTTCATGTCTTCAAAATTCTACTTAATGAGTTGAATTTAAGGGAAAAATACATTTTGGTTCATATTCCATGTCAATTGATTTAGTTTATTCCTTGTCAAAAGCTATTCAATTCACTGACATAGTAAAGTTCTAGAATCTGACCCCTAATTTTGAAAAATCATTACTCTTTGTACACAGATCCAAATGAGGAAAATTATGACTTCATTTAAAGCTTAAAATGTCTACTTTAACATACTAAAAGTTCATGAGGACGCTCAGACAGTGGTAGAAATCGTGTGAGCTACAGTACAGACGACTCAGCAATGGTTATCCAGCATCTCATGACTAACTTGTAAGAATCATATCTGAGGTTACAGAGATCTAAATGACTTGATTTTTGGCTTGTTAGAAAGCTTAAGATGTCTAGTTTTTACCTTAAAAATCCCGTGACCTAATTCAAATATTTTCTTGGAAGTTTTCAATGAAATAGCAATGTTACATAGAATCCAAATAGATTCACAACATGAAAACTTTTGCATAACTAAGCATACTTCCAAGCCATAAACATCCATGAGTTAATTCTAATCATAATTGGACATAATAAGGGGTCTACTTTACTGCCCATGGACCAAGTAAATTCTTATAAGGTTTTTCACATAATTTTACAACTTAATCAACAAAATTATGAACATTCATGCTTCCACAAAACATAGCATAAAACAAGGAATAAATCTTTATAAATCAATTTGCTATCTCCTTGCCTTTGCCTTTAATTGTGCTTGCACCTAAAAGTGGGAATTTTGGGGATGAGATTTAGGGAAATCTCAGTAGTACAATACCCATCCATATGCAAGCATGCTTACATCATTTGTAAAGCATAGCTTAGCCATAATAACCTTAAACATACATGCTCAAGCAAAGATATCTAGACATGGCCATGAAATATATCAAGCATTAGGACATGTGAGCATTTAAATCATAACATTATGGCAAACCATCAACATTTCATCAATCATCAAACCATACTTAAACCAGAATAGGTAAGAGTACTACCTTAGATTCTTCCAAGTTCTTGGTGTGATTCCCTTTCAAATGTGTCTTCACAAATATCAAATCCTAAATATTCATAGTCATATATAATCATCAACACAAGGTTTATCATAACTTAATTAGCTTAAAACCCAAGCTCCCTTTTACTTTTCTTTTACTTTGACTTTTAAAGGCCTAACTTTAACATTTTGTATGCTTGTTCTAAATTTAATTACATACCTTTTTCCTCCTTCTCTCTGTATGTTGCCTTTCCTTTTCTCTCTTGAGTGGATGAAGCTTGGTATGAAGAAATGAAGGAGTGGAAGGGGGTATTTATAGGTGGAGGGAGGTGGTAAAAGTTTGAAGCAAATTTAATTATTGTTTCAAATCCACCGTTAGACCAAATCTCTTTAATTATGGGCCACTGGTCTTTGGGTTTTGCTTTTTAACTTTTCCCTCCATTTGCATGCCTAAGAGCCCATTTAATTGGCCCAATTTCTTTTAATTCATTATTGGGCTTGGTCTTGATTTTTACTGGCCCAGTTTTCACCTTTAGACTTTAATTTTTTTTTTGGGCTTCTAAGCTTTCTTTCTTATTGGGCTTGATCCTTTCTTTTATTTTTGAACTTTTTTTTCAATAGGCCTAAACCTCTTTTACCTATTGGGCTTAGTCTTTTCTTCTTATTGGACTTGGGCTTAAACTTTAAATTATTGGGCCTCTTTTTTATTTTTTATTTGGGTTTGGTCCTTTTTATCCTTATTGGGCTTTTCTATAAATGCTTTTATTTCATGGTATGCCATCTTTAATCATTATCATCAAAGTAAGCAAGAACAAAGATGTTGACAGAGCTTAAACCGTAGACATTATGTATTAGGATGTTGTTATGTATTAAATTTTAATGTATGTATCCATATAACACATTTCTTGTATCTTTAAGGACCTATGATGTAAATGATAATGATATTCTATATTTTATGATATGAACATATGTAAAAGCATGATATTTTGGATGTATGGCAAGAAATGAACCATTATGCAGCAAATGACCATTTAGGCACTATTATAGATGTATGTGTAATTGGATGTCAATGGGTCAAATTTTCATCCAATCCTTTTGGTATGTTATGAAATAGTTAGAAATGTCATTTAGGATGAAAGAAATATCCTTAAAGTGAAAGAAAATCAATTGGACATCAAATAGTTCAAATTTTGATATAAAGGGTTGAGTCAAGTTTGTTCATGATGAAAGTGAATAAAAGAAAAGAAAGAATCAAGTTTGGACCCCTATAGCTCTATATGACTTATGAATGGACCGATTTCAGTGTTGGAAAAACTACAAATAGATGTGAACTTTGCTTGAATCATCATGTATTATATGAATGAGTTAGTTAAAGCTAGGTATGACATACTTTATTTTATTCCGAGGGCTTCCTTTTATATCTTATCGGTTCCAGTTTAGCTTAAGAAGATCAAGTATTACACACCCATTAAAGAACCAACCCATTCACAAATCCAAATAGACATCATGCAATTGCATATTCCACTTAATAATCAACAAGCCAATTAATTGCAAACAATACACACAAGTAACTAAGAATTCAAGCAAACTAACCATACATATAAGAATGAAGGAAAAGCTACTTTATCAAGCAAAATTCAATCAATTCTCTTTGTCTCCTTTTCTTGATTCCATGACCTTACGCACACACTTTGATGTGGTTCAAATTGTTTAGCCTAAAAACAACAATTGAACCATAAAATAATCAATTAAGACATATTTCATCTCATGTTAGCATTCATGTGCATATTTATGTCTTAATGTATAACTTAGATCACTTTGAATGCCTTAAGAGGTAACTCTCAAAATTCAATTTCTAGGCTTCAAAATCTTACAATATAGGATCTTCACAACTCTAATGGAATTCATTAGAGCCATCAAAAGTACACTTAAACATATCTAGAGCCATATGGTCCCATTAGGCATCCTTGAACCATAATTTTTCACTTATAAAAATAAAGTTCTTAAATTCATTCTAATGGTTTCATTAGTGTTTTATTTCATATTAGACTATTTAAAACCTTAGAATCAATGAAACAATTCTCTAGACATCAAATCCGCCTCTTGGCTGAGACCTATACCTTAGTCCCCATTTTTAAAGTTTTGTTTGCTTCTTAGGAAATTTAATGGTTTTAGGATCTCCATAATTCATTTTTAACTCATTTATGTATTAGAGGGATTAACTAACTCTCTTAGGGTTTTAAATCTCTCAAGGCCAAACCAAACCCTAAGTGGAGCCATATGCCATCCTTTTAGTTTTTTATCATTTTTATTTGCATATTCTTATTCTTTACCCTTCAAAACCCTTAGTTTCACCAAGTTTTTATCAAGCTCAAGTCACTTCCCCTCCTTCCCTCTCTTGGTTGAAATCATCTATGGCTAGGGTTCCAAGACTACAAAATTTTCCTAGCCTAGACCATAACTTACTTTGATATACTTTTAATGAGAATTATTTTGTTATGATTGGTTTCCTTAAAGGAGCTTCCTCACTCAAGAGTTCAGCCATAAAATCCACCCTTTTAAAGAAACTAAAACTACCATAAGAAAAAAGAGAAAGAGTAAGAGAAAATTTATAACAACATCATAACCAAATTTAAGAAGTTTGCTCACCTATGTATGGCTTTCTTCCTCCTTCTTCTTCCTTTCTTCTTCACACCTCCAAGAAAGAGCTTGGTGCTATCTTAGATCGATTATGAGGGGAGGGAGATGAGTGATGTAATGTCCTATGATTTAGAAATTCAAAATAATTCCTAAACAGTGGAATAAACTAACTACTTGGGGGTCATGGGCCCAAAGAAGGATGGTATGAATTAAAAGAAACCAAAATTTGAATCATAAGGTTAATGGAAGAGAACTTCAGAGAAAATTAAATTAAAATAAATTAGGGCTAGAATGTTAAATAAAGCATATAAAAATGAAGTTAAGAGTCTAAGAATAGCTCGAAATCGAAGTTAAAACGGCTAAATGGAATGAATCGAAGCCTAGTGGCAAAATCTTAATTTTAAGTAACTTTTTTAAAAACTCAAAGGAAGGAGTTTTAAATTATAAACTTGATCTCACTAGGATTCTTAAAGCCTAGGAAACCATAACAATCATCAAAATAGTTAAAACCCTTCCAATATATAATTTAAGTTGTCAATTGATCTAAACTTTGATTAGATAGTTCAGTAAAGTTTTAAATCCTATCAAGTTGAAACCAAATGCTTTTAATGAATTAGATGACCTAAATTTCATGATGGAAAAGATAGTTCTCAAAAAGGAGTTGAAATGAGTTCAAATGGAAGAATTGAAGTGGAGGGGTATAATGGGCATTTTGAAAAATATTATAAAACACCTCCTTTCTCTTTATATTAGGCCAACACATCCCTTAGCCCCCTAAAATTGACTTTCTTGCTTTGATACAGAACCTGAAACATGTGAGAAGAGAAGAGGAAGGAAGAAAGGAAACAAGGAATCCTAGGTAAGAAAATATAAGATTTTTGCTACTCTTGTCTTTGTAAAAGTGGTTCTCCTCTCTCTCTCTCTTTATATGGTTTTAACATTCTGAAAAGTGGTGTTTTGTGGCTAGGTCAATAGAAGGAGGGAAGAATTTGGAGAAAGCCTTGGAAACATAAGAAATACCATTTGACAAGAAATTAAATAAGGTATTGTTTCATATGCATAGATTGCTCTTTCTTGTTCTTTCATGCTCTTTATGGTTCGATCACAATGGGAAGTCTCTAGGGGGAGTTGATTCTTGGTTGAACCATGGTAATTTTAGAGATTTTGGAGTGTAGAGATTAATTTCAAACCAATAGAAACCATTGAAAGGCCATAGGTTGCGAGATTCCATACCTAAGGTTTTAATTACACCTTAGGGAGTATGAGACCTTAAATTGATATTTCAATCTATATAAGAGTATAATTAAGTTAAGAAGAGACTAAAGACTTTACCTAGGTGCCAATTTTCCAAGAGGTAAAACAAAAAGCTCCATGGAATCTATCCTTGAGCATAGTCTCAGCCAAGACCAAGTTAGAGCATCTAGAGAGAGTTTTTTTTTTTTTTAATTTTAAGGTTATAAATGGTCTAGATATGAATTGTAAACACTAAAAAAACTATTGATTTGAATTTAGAAGCCTTATTTTGAAAGATAAAAAATTTAAAGTTTCATTATACACAAAAAAGTAACTTGGTATTAGGCTCTTTGAATTGAGTTTATGATAATTCTAATGAATTTAAATAAAATCATATGACTTATATTGGGCGAGAAATGGGATCCAAGGTATTGAATTATATAAGTTGCTTTATTATATCACTAAATGAAGCCATATAGAAACCTAAAACTAAAACTAGTTTATATTAGGCTTACATGAGTCTAAATATGGTTCCATTGATACATTTGTACTTTGTTTGATGTGTTTAGACCAAGTAAGTGAAACCTCCCTCAAATGCATGTGTGAGGCAAAGAAGATCAACTAAGAGCCAATGGGGAAACTTTATTAAACTTTTGCATAAGGTAGCTCTTCATCCATTCTTGCATATGTATGTTGGTTATTTGATTGGTTTTGGATTGCTTGTATGTCCTGCTTGCAAATTATGTGTGGTTTGGTTTGGTTGATGACCATATGCAATTGCATGATATTTACTTGCATTTGGAATTGATTTAGCTCATGAATAGGGTGAAGTTATGCCAAAAGTCCTTTGAAACAAGTGAGGTGAAGTCAAAAGTCTCTTGTGTGGAAGAGACTAAGCCAAAAGTCTCAATTATGAGTGAGGCTAATTTAAAAGTCTCTAAAAGAGGGTGAAGCTAAACCAAGAGTCTCCAATTATTAGGTGAGACTAGACCAAAAGTCTCAAGAACTTGTTTTATTGTTGGCAAAGCCATATGATTCCTTTTATACATGGAAATGGTTGATGTTTTATTAAGTAACATGCATACATGCTTTCCTTGGCCTTGAAATTGTCTTATATGTATGCTTGAATGGTGAATGAGCTATTGGAATTTTTTAAATCTCATTCTTCTTTATATTTCCACTAACCATGTCTAAGTAATTATCATGGAAGTAAAAGTGGTGAGCACAGGGATTGAGAAGCTATACTTTGATAATGGTTTATATTTTGATGTATACTATTGCTCAAATATTGATGTATATGTATTTTATGAGATAAAAACACTCCTACATATCCAAAAGTATAAGACAATGATGTATAATATATTTTTGGATGAAAACATATAGCATTGTGTAAAATGACCATACGAGTTCTTAGATTTTCATGTGTATTATGATAAGTGGGATGGTGATTTTAAGATGCATGACTTTTGGAACGTATTGGATCTATTATATATACTATGTTTGATATTTAGGATATGCTCAAATGAAGCCTTGACAGAAAATAAATCGAAGTGGAGCATTTGACACCAAAAATGACCATAAATGGACCATAATCTAACCCCAAACCAAAAGGCAACCAATTAGAGCTCATCTAGAGCTTTCTGAAGAGTTAAAGAATATAATTTTTAGAGTTCTATATAATGTTTTATGAATTTTCAAAGTTCAACAACTTTTTCATTTTAGTCCCTGTCACTGTTCATTTAGTCTAGATCTGATATTTCATGGATTTGAGGGTCCAAATGGACTTCAATACTCATGAAATTTTACATAAGTATAGTTGGCATTATAAGCTTTTTGTGGCCCTAAGTTTGCATAAATCGAAGTTGTGTGGCCCAAGATATGCATTGTTGACGTTTATGGTCTATTTTGTAAATCCCATTTCAAGAGCTGGTATTGTTCCATCAAATGTCATGAGTCAAATGAACTCAATTGCATTTGAATTTTTTACACCATATAGTTCACATCTTAATCTTTCCATAGACACCTAAATTGTATGAATTAGAATTTTTTAACTCAAGATATGAATTTTTAAAATTGGCATTCAATATGTACAAAGGTGCAAAGTGTGATATTTTGAAGCATATGTCATAACCTCCAAAATTTATGATCATTTTTGTGATGTTCTGAGCTTAGTAAATTTGTGTGGCATGAATTTGGGGGATTTCCATGATAAAGATAATTATTTATGAAAACTTTGAGGAATTGATGTTTTAATAATAAGAAGAACCACTGCCAAAAGTATTAATATAAGGGAGTTATTGTTGTTAATGGAAAATGAGACTATATATATATATATATTACGATGGTATGACAAGTGGCGTCTTATATATAGAAAATTCTAGGGTTTTTATGAATTTTTCAAAATATTGATTTTGCCCTTATATTTTAATTTTACCGTTTGAGCTCATTTATCATATTTTCAAAAATTGATAGCTCCATAATATAATTTAGACTTTACGCTTCATTAAAAATATCTTCTTAAAGTTACAGGGACTTAAAACAATTTAAAAAAATTCGATTAAAGTTATGATTATCAGGGTTCTAAACCATATACTGTTAGGGATTTAATCAAATCAATATCATCTATTTAATCTATTAACTTTATTTCATAATATTATGATGAGGGATATTCATTTCTCTAATTAATTCTCATATTTTCTAAATCTTTAATTTTTTCATCAGTTTATCTTGAATCAATTCTTTTAGCACTTACTAGCTTTTTCTCTCCCAGTGACCCTTTACATTAATCATTTCCATTCTTTAAGGACTATATATATTAGGTTACAAAACATAGAATATTATATTGAGACTTTTGATTTTTATACCATTGAAGTATTTAATATCCATGCAACTATGATATAAACTGCTAGTGATTTTCTAGGGCTTAGAATATTGTCTAGTTGGAACGTGCATACTGGATTAGATTGTCTATCTTATAACTTTGACTCAACTCCTTTTTGCCTTTCACAAAGTGGTGTGTTATGGGTCATTGTCAACCTAGGATATAAATTTAGGTTGGCCTAAAGTCAGTTTAATGAAAGAAAAGAAAAGAGAAATCCTACTTTAACTAGCTTAGAAATATTGAGACAGCTTGAGAATATTAATGTTATTTTTGAAAAAAAAAAAAAAAGGTTGAAGTAGAAGGGTGAGGAAGAATATCTTGAAGGACTAGTGGTGTTGATAATGACACTCAACAATGGCATAAGAAGAGTATTTTTTTTAATCTTCCTTATTGGACAAATAATTTACTATGCCATAATTTTGACATGATGCATATTGAGAAGAATGTCTATGACAATGTAATATTCACTTTACTTAATCAATTTGGAAGAGCGAAAGACCAATTACAAGCATAGAGAGACTTATAAGAAATGAGCATTCAGTTTGAATTCTGGTTTAATGATAGTGGTAGATATTCATCGGCTTTGTTTACATTAACAAATTAAACAAGATGTCTTTTTCAGAACTTTAAAGAATATCACCACACCTTATGGATATTCTTATAATGTTTCTAGATGCATTGGTTTAAGGCAATGTAAGATGGGAGGATTGAAAATTCATGACCCACAAGTAGCACATTGATTATTGGACTATTTTGTGACTCTTTCATGTCCATCTATAGTAATTAACAGTTGTATTTTATGTTATAGACATGATTTGTGGCCACTGATAGGCATAAAAAGTATTGCCTTCATTCTATAGGGGAGATATAGAGGCATAAGAGGATAAACTTATACAACAAAACATAAGATGGAACAAGAACAAGAGATGAGCAATTAAAGATGGTCCTTGCTAGGATTCCACCGGAGGAATAGATGTTGTATATTTAGTATCAATTTCACCTTAAGACTTTGGTAATAACAATTTTTTTCCAGGTGTTCAATATTCTTGATTGATATACTTATTGTGTTCTTATCAATAACCCAACAATTTATAGAAAAATAAGGAAAAAAAAAAAAGAAAGCAGACGATTCATGACATTGTTGGATCAAAGAGCCTTGCAAGAAAAAAAGGCTGAGATGATAAGAGATATTGGTAAGTAGTATAACTAATTTTTTTATGTAATATGAGAAGTTATAATATTTGTCTTATACTTTGTAGGAAGCTAATCATGGCAGCCTAGTTAGCCCGAGAGATGTAAGGACTGCACACGTGAAAGAAAGCTAGAACTCTAGTAAATGAAGAAGCTAAAGCAGTCATTGTAAGTATACAAGTTATGTAAAAATAAAGGGTTGACTCCTTATTTTTTTGAATTGATGCATTACTGAAATGTTGGATTACTTTCTATTTTACTTAAAGCAGTCATTGTAAATATATAAGTTATGTAAAAATAAAGAGTTGATTCCTAATTTTTTTGAATTGATGCATTACTGAAATGTTGGATTGCTTTCTATTTTATTTGAACTTGCAAGAAAAGATATCAGGGCTTTAAACTCAAGGATCTTTTTAAGATATTTTTAGTCAGGATTCATTGCCCATTGCTTTAGCAAGGCAAGAGTACCCTAGTTGAGTCTAAGGATTGGGATTAAGCGCTTGCTTATGCCAAATATTCAACCAATTTACTTATTTCCATAGAAGGGCTCCACTTAATGGGCAATCTTACTCAAAGTTGTACCATAAGGTGCATGAACTTAGAACATAATAGCAATAGACAAATGTAACTTTAGCATTCTTTTTCTAAAATTTTCAAAGTTAGCTACCACCTAAAATAACTAATCTCAATATTTGTGTGGTAATATTATAACCTTTTCTTTATTTTATTTAAATTATATGAATGAATATTTATTTGTATATGGTTTTTAATTTGTTATTTATTCATTTTACCTGTATATTCAAATGCCAAGTAATCAAGATAATAGAAACCCAGGAGTTGCAACATAATCTCCAAGCTTAGCCAATAGGGATAATTAGGTTAGTATATTGCGAACTTTGAAACTAATTAAATATATTTAAATTTTAATAATAAATTGTGATTAAATTTGTATAAAACTATTATTGTTATTGAATTTTAATAATAAATTGTAATTGAATAGCTGTACAAAGTTGTAAAACTACTATTACAAGTAAGACAGTTACTATATAATTTGTTTTTTTTTTCTAAAAATAAAAATTAAAACATTGACGGTGCTTAGCTATGATTACCTAATATCTACATTTGAATGATGATTTAATTACGATTTTGTAATTTAGCTGTGGTTCTTGATTAACTATAACTAAATCAAAGGTTTAGGTATGATTAATAAATTGTGGTTAAATTACGATTTAACTGTATAAAAACTCCTATTAAACCAAAAGTGTATTTATGATTTTCAAGCTGCAGTTAAATCGTGGCAATAACTATGATTGTCCAAAATCATATCTAAAATTATCATTATAGATTAATTTAAACAACTGATTAAACCCTAAACTCCAAAAGAACTGCAGCTCACGGAGTTAGTTTTTGGTTGTGTAAGTATTATAGAGGGGGTGGACCCGACGCCTGAATAGCAATAAGTGTTTCGTGATCCCTCCGTTGAGATTCTCCCATCTGGGATGGCCTACCCGTTTGGAGACGCAACAACAGTTATCGGTGAGGAGTGAAGACTAACTAGGAAGAAAAAATTATGTTTAAAAATTAAAAAGTGAGAAAATTTATTTTTAAAGATTTATTATCATTAAATTTAACTGTTTGTTATTAAATTTAATAATAATTATTTTAAAATAAATAATAATAAATTTTTTAAAATTTTTTTTTTATTTTTTAACCTTTTATTATAATTCCCCCTTAATAATATTGCCCCAACACAATGGGCCACCTTCGCCTAACGTAACCTATTAGGAAGCTATCGTTCAGATTTCAAATAATTTTTGCTTTTATTTTTTGCTCTATCGTAACATAATAGTAATCACAAGTCTAAGCACTGTTTTTACCCTGCCTCCGTTATCTGCCATGTAATAAAGAGATGCGGATTAATAATACACGATTAAATTTAAGAAAGAAATAAAACTAGTTTTATGTTTTAATTTATATTTTAATAAATAAATAATTCTCACATAAAATTTAAGATCCTACTTAATCGTTATTTAAAATAAATTAGATTACGGTAAAACTATACTACGATTGTTATTTATAATTGGACAAATAAATAAAAATGAATTTATTTAAAATTAAATTTAAATTTCGTAATTTTTTTTAAAAATAAATCATATGTCAAGATATTTATCACAACAGTACGACACCCATGAGGCCGGCGTACTCTTTGTTGGCATTTCACATTTAGTATTTCGAGACACTACAAGGAAATATGATATATTTCATTAGACATTCCAAAGATACTTTTTTTTTTGGGTAAAGTTTTCATTAATGCCTATGTAGAACTGTGCACCTGACCAATCACATAAATAATTATTGTCCAGAATTTAAAATTTAACTTAATTATAATTTAAAATAAATTAAACTACATATTATATTATAAATAAAATAAAAATAATACTAAATATTATATGACTATCGAGAATCAACTTTACAGGGCAACTTTATTCTTGGATTTCACATTTATTATTTCGAGACACTATAAGAAAATATGATATATTTTTAAAATTCAATGAATATTCTGTTTCTTAAAAAGTTTTTATTAATGAGTCTGTAGTTTTGGATTAGATGAACATCCCTTGAAATGTCATTCCTAATGACATGATTTAAAATTTAATTACTAGATTTTTATCCAAAAAATTTAAATACCAAAAAATAAACTCTATGGGGTAAGTGTATTTTTTATTGGCATTTCACATTTATTATTTTAAGACACTTTATTAAAGTTAAATAAATTTTTTTTAAAACATTACATTTGGAAACCTTAAATTTATAAAAATTAATTTTAGGAGGATACATTGTAGCTTTAAGAAGATCTTATTGTAACAAAAATTCTCATTGTATGTTTTGCAAATTTAAAATACTTGGTTATGGTTTTCTCTTATTTTTTTTGAAAAAAATTTCCTTAATGATTATGTAGCACGGTGCATTTAACCTTCTTTCCAAAATTATTGCCAAAATCAAATAAGGTTATTATTTTTAAAAAAATTATAATTAAAGACTTTCAATTAAAGATATTTATATTAAATGATTTTAATTTTTAAAATTATTTAAAAAACCCCTCTAACAAAAAAAATTAATTTAAAATTTTTAATAATTTAAAATTTTAATTAAAAAAATCTTTTAAAATAATTTTAAAATTAAAATCTTTTAATATAAATATATTTAATTGAAAATTTGGACTATAATTTTCTAATTGCTTTTTAAAAGTATCTTTTACATTTGACATTTTCCTCAAATGATTGCTCTCCCCCGTTTGTATTCCCAATAAAAGGCACACCGCATGCGTCTTTTAGCAGGATAAGCCTAGGGTTGGTGTACTACTAAAGTGTGGCTGGCAATCTAACATCATCATCTACGCCGAAAACTCCAAATTCAATTATGGCATCTAAAAGCCATCCTCTTTTTCTTTTTCTTCTTTTCGTCATTTTTATGCTTATTTTTCCTTCGTTCACGATTGCTAAAGCTGTGACACCCATTCTTGACATTGGGACCCTCAATCGAGATAGTTTCCCAAAGGACTTCATTTTTGGAACTGCTTCTGCGGCTTACCAGGTAATTTCAGATTCTGGAGTTTCTTTAATTTTCTTATAATTGTCTCTGAACAATATTGTAAGGGATGTGATAACGGGAAATTGAGAAGTGGATGGATCATTCTTCCTTTCACCCTTTCTCTCTTCCTCTCTTTGTTATTATTATTATTTTTTAATTGACAAAATTACATATTAAATTATATACAAATAATCTTTTAAATTTTAAAAATTAACAAAAAATTTCTTTAAATTTTAATAATATACAAATAATCATCTTAATTTTTGGACATGTGCAGATACCTTTTTAGGAATGTACAAATAATATCTCTAAAATATATAACCTATGAAAAAAGGCTATTTGTAAATAATTCAAAATTTAAAGAATTATTTACAAATAATTTAAAATTTAAAATGTTATATGTATATATTCCAAGTTCAAAGAGATTTGCGTATTATTCGAAATTCAAAAAGATTCATTGTAAATCTTAAAAGTTCAAAAAAGTTTTTTACTCATGATCCAAAAATTAAGGGAGTTATATGTAATTTAACTTTTTTTTAATTTTATGCTATACGGTTAGGATTGAAATATGAAATTAAATTTTGTATAATCATATAGTCATACAATAGAAAAATGATATAAAATATATATATATATATATATATATATAATTTACTGTCTTTCTTTATATTAATTTTTTTTTATTTTTCTCTGCATAGTCTAATTTGGGAATGCAAAAGATTTAAACTCTTGAAATATAAAGGAATAAAAGATCTATAAATGGTTTGGGACAATTTGGGATTGAAGGTGCTTCGAGTTATTAATACGTTATGGCTAATTAGTATTGGCTATGTTTATTGGTTCAGCATGAATTGATCCACTCATTTCATTCAACTAAATTCAAACGATTAATTTAGTTAAAGCTACTAGAATCGAATGTGTTTAATTCAACTTTAATTGGTTGTAATTAGATCGAATGGCTGAGTTATATTTGGATTTACAAATTAGACGTTTAACATCGAATTGATTAGATCAATTTTATAAAAATTCTATCTAATTAATGCGATAAAAGTTTCGGTTTTAATTGAATTAGTTTGAGCATGTTGGATTGGAATTATTTAAGATGGATTTTAAACATCTCTACACAGTTTTGGTAGCAAAGACGCACCTTATTACTAATTTGATAAGGGGGAGGAAGGAAAAGAAAAGAAATGAACAGGAATTTTATCTTTTCCCTATTTGATTTAGATAAATGAAAAGAAAAATAAAAAATTGGAAATGAACAAAAAAAATTATGAGCCGCACCATATTTATATTATAAATAAACGATTAAAAAAATCCTCAACAATATTTACTGCTTTGCAAAAGGGAAAAGCGTGAGGCAACACAAGCTCTTTTCTACAGTCTTTTCCATTTTGCAAATTGCAAATACAACAAAAGAAGAAAAAATAAATAAGAATTCTTATAATTTTATTAGAAGCATATAATAAAAAATTAAGATAAATAAAATGCATATTTATATTAATATAAATGAATAGAAATGAGATATATTATGTTCATGATAAATATATATAAAATTAAATGGTGGATAATAAAATTATTTGATATTTTATTTTCATATATTTTATTTTATTTTATTTTTATAAAATCAAACAAAGAAAAAGAAAAATCTCTTAGTTTTCCTTCCTGTTATACCAAACAAATTGTGAGTTATCGTTTGGTGATAGACCAACCTTTATTAACGGCACTGATCACTCGGAATCAAGTGAGAATTTTCAGGAATTTAATTTAGAATTTGGTCAATATATATCCTAATCCCCATCTTGCTTCAAAATAGCATAGTTTGTTATCTCTAAATATTTTAGGATTTAGGGTTGTCTTCTTTGCATAAAATATGATGTATAATGTGTTTAAATCATGGCCAGATTGTCCCAGTTGATTAACTATATATCTTAAGTTTGTTCAAGCTAGGGATGGTTTTCATTTCTAAATCTATATTTAATAGGTAAAAAAAGTTTTCATTTTCTTTGAATCTAGAAGTCTCTAGACCTGTACTTATTTAATTAAAAAATTTTCAAAATGAGAAAGTTTTCCCAACTTGAGATTTATTTATATAAAATTATAGCAAAAATAAAATATATCAAATGATTATGAACATATTTCAATACCCATGTGATATTATTTTGATGATATATATATTTGTATGTATATATATCTATATATATATTATGAATGAATTTGGGACGGAGTGGGAATTTTATATACATATATATTACTCAGACTCATACCCATAAACATTCTCATTTATAGATTTAGGCGGATGAATTTTAAAGACACACGTAAAGTATGAGTATTTTGATTATCCATAGTTCAAGTCGATTTTGCGCCTAATTATCATTTTCTTTTTTTTCATGTTTTAATTACACATAACAATAAAAATGAGTAGAGTTCCATAAGAGTTCCAAAAGATAGTTTTATAAGATGGTGCTGCAATTGACATTTTTGGTCTCTAAATCGCTGAAATCACGGGGCAATTGGATTACAACCAAAGTTGTAATTTAAAATCTTGAATAATATATCTATATAATTTAGGGCTTTTTAGATGTAAAAATAATCGTTGCAATTTTTTTTCTAAAAGAATAAATTCAAAGAAAGATAAACAGAACATGTAAGATTTACTTAAAAAATAAGTTCTACCTTACAATATGAATGAGCCCCTGACACCCTGTGTTTAGTGGATATAAGAGTTACAATGTGTTGTTCTCAAGACTCAAATGCCACTTTTTGCAATTTCAGCATCAAATAGCAACAAATTTGCAGGCTCTTCGAAATATCTGGAGTTTGCTTTCATATTTTCTATCATTTCGTATTTTGTTGATTTCAAAAGGCCTATGCTCTAGGTTGCATTGACAATTGCAAGCAAAAATCTGTGTATTCCTTAGGATTTTAGGATATGTGTTTGTAAATGTTATTTTGTTATAACAAAAATAAATAAAGTTACAATGCGTATTCTCACACCTACGTAATGGATAATACTTGTGACAGTACGAAGGTGCGACAAATGAAGGCGGAAGAGGACAAAGCAACTGGGACATCTACACCCACAAACATCCTGGTTTATCTCTTGCCATACTTCCATGTTTGAACTTGTTTTAACAAGATTAGATGGATTCTTCCATACATGTTAAGGAATTTAAGTTAATTGAATGCAGAAAGGATAAGGAATGGAAGTAACGGGGACGTAGCAGTTGATCAGTATCATCGTTACAAGGTGCAGTGCTAAATGTAGTTTCGGATGTAAAAGGATACTTCGTAGTGCTCCACAAAATGTAGCTGAAGAAAGGAAAACCAAAAGTTGCTAATATTGGAAGTTGCTTTTTAAAATATTAGCCTCACTTTCTGTGTTTATCTCTCGCCAACTTTATCATCTAAATTTACCCTTGAACTGTAGAGGATTTGGATTGGCATTTGGATCCTCTGCATTTTCTTAAAAAATTGATGCTGTGCTGAGAATGTGAGCTCAACATTGAGAAGTAATTTCCGATGTTGAAAACTCTCAATCTTTTTTTTCTTTAATTGCACTTTGTGCTATAAGATTCATTTCAGATAAATATATGAGCTAAATTAAAAAGAAGAAAAAAAAAGTTGAAATTCACAGTAGAGTCCCAATCAGATCGAGATTTTGAAGGTCAATCATAACTAAGAAAACTTTAATAAATTCTAAACCCTACTTTTTTCCGACTTGTTATAGGAAGATATTGGGATCATGAAGGATATGAATCTAGATGCCTACAGATTCTCCATCGCCTGGTCCAGAATTCTGCCAAGTATGTCAAAGTGTTTGATTATAAAAATTCAGAGCGTAAAAAACAGTGAGTCTTGGATATAAACTGTTTTATTAATAATTGCAGAAGGAAAGCTAAGAGGGGGTGTAAACAAAGAAGGCATCAAGTATTACAACAACCTAATCAATGAGCTCCTAGCTAAAGGTTATCTTTCTCTACAATTTACATTTTAACTGTATCAATTCATGATCCTAATTTGTTCTCTTTCTTTTTTTTGGGGGGGGGGGGGGGGGGGGGGGTTCTTTTTAAATTAATGCAGGTTTACAACCATTTGTGACAATTTTCCACTGGGATATTCCTCAGGCCTTAGAAGATGAGTACGGTGGCTTCTTAAGCCCTCATGTTGTGTAAGTAGAACACCTTATTTCACTAATAACTTATAAAAGCAAGGATACTTGAAAAAAGTTGTGTCTGCATCGATATTAAAATGAACTTATTGGCTCTTTAACTTTTGTTGTTTAATGGTATTTATGTCCAAGTCAATGTTCATGTTGTCTAATTCCAGCTAGAAACTCATAAGCTAAGAAATATGGATATTGACAAAGATTCAGGATACAACATGATGTAAATATATTGACAAAAGAAAATATCTAGTATATTTATGCACAATTTAAAGTATTTTGTCATGTTTGATATGTGTATCAGATATGATACTGCTCCATTTTTTAAGATGAGTATAGTGGCTTCTTAAGCCCTCATGTTGTGTAAGTAAAAAACCTTATTCCACATTTACAGGCACTTCAAATTCTTTTGTATAAATTTATTTATGTTAATGTCAATGTTTTTGCTTTCTAATTTTGGCTAAAACCTCATAAGCTAAGAAGTACAGACGTTGACATGAATACTAGACCCAACATGATACAAACAATGTGACAAGACAAAATGTAAATTATATTTAAGCATAATTTAAAGTGTCTTGTCTTGTTTGATATGATTATCATACATGGTATCATTCTACTTTTGAAATATCAGTGATTCATAGCTCATACGGCATAGCTCGTTGTAGTCACATGACGCAGAAAGATGGTGAAGAAGTAATCTTATGCGAGGTTGAAGTAATCTGAAATTTTTGTGTTCAACGTGTGCTGGCAGAGAGGATTTTCGGGATTATGCAGAGCTTTGCTTCAAGGAATTCGGTGATAGGGTGAAGCATTGGATCACTTTGAATGAGCCTTGGAGTTACACCAAGGGTGGATATGCTAATGGTGAATTCGCGCCAGGCCACTGTTCAGCTTGGCAGAAACTGAATTGCACAGGTGGGGATTCAGGAACAGAGCCATATTTGGTCTCACACTACCAGCTTCTTGCTCATGCGGCTGCTGTGGAGATGTACAAGTCCAAGTATCAGGTTTAAATTTTGAAAATCCTGAACCTCTTTGCATTTGCCATAATCTTTTTTTCAATGACTTCACTTACACAAGTAATTATATATAGGACCATTGAGATATATATACATAAGTTTTAGAAAAATATGTCACAAAGACACAATATAAGAAGCATAGGCAGTGAGTCAGTGACATAAACTTGAAACATAACACCGACATGGACATGAGGACACAACAAAATCTTGAATATGTAAGTGCCTTTGAAATTGTTATTACTTCGTATACTAAAAACGAGGGTTCATCTCGGCTATCCCATCTCATTTGCCATAAGGATAAAATGTGAGGATAAAAATTCATCTGCCCAAATTTCCTACAATATTGCAAATTCTAGAGGAAAAAGACATAAAGAAAGAGTGGAACCGACTCAGTAGGTCCCATCTAGGCTCCACCCGCCCCCCCTCTCTCTCTCTCTCTCTCTTACAAAACTCTGCGTAATGCTGCACATGATTTATTTCCAAGATACACAAGTTTTCATAAAATCACTCAGTAAATTGATTTTTGCAAATTTTCTATGAGTTTAGCTTCTATATAGGAATTCATTGGAAAGGAAATTAGTTCTGTTGTTGATAAGTAAACAAAATATTTGAACACTTGCAGGCATCTCAAAAGGGTGTGATAGGGATTACATTGTTGTCTCATTGGTTTGTCCCATATTCCAATAAAAAAGCTGATCAACGAGCTGCAGAACGATCCCTTGATTCCATGTTTGGATGGTAAGTACCATATGAAGTTTAGGATCTAAATTCTTGTAGAGTAAATCAAAGAAGAGAATAACCAATATCTTGAATAGCATCACAGATTTGTCTTCCCTATTCAATGTGTTCCTAACTAGCTTTTAAGCATCGCATCATCAATCATGTTAAATTATTTGAATTTATCTGGGGATTACTATGAGAGATTTACGGTTTGGCAGGTCACAAGTAAGAACTAATTTAAGGTATTCATTGATATTATGCTTTCAGTAGTGATAGATTGTTGTTATATCTTTAGTTTGCTGAGTCATGTACACCTAAAAAAAAGAGTGATTTATTGAGGACAAATATTATTTTTACACTATTTGTGTAATGTAATAACAAAAATATTGCATACAAATTTATTTTTTAAGACTTATATAACTAGATTTCACATTGCATTATTTTTTGGTCATTTTCATTTCACGTAGCTTAAAAAAACTTGCCTCACATTCTTATCATTTCAGCATCATATCATATTCACCTTACAAATTTACCACCTTACAAATTTACCATTTGGACATGAGAGAATGCAGGGGAGAGAGAAAGAAATATAGGGTGTGAGCTCCACATGGAATGAGCTTTGCAGAAACCAATCCCAAGTCTCTCTCTCTCCCACGTGATTTTCTCTTAAAAGAACAGTGTAGTTCCTAGACTTTTTCTCCCTAATGTTATCCAATAAAATTGCCCAGCCCCAAGAATCAATATTTATTGTAGGTTTATAGAACCTTTGACAAGAGGACACTATCCAAAGTCTATGAGAACTCTGGTTGGAGAAAGGTTACCCAAATTCAGCGAAGAGGAAATCAAGAAGCTTAAAGGGTCCTTTGATTTCCTTGGTTTGAACTATTACTCAGCTTACTTTGCACTTGATGCACCTCGCTTGAAGAAAGCAAAACCCTCCTACCTCACAGATGCTCTTGCTGATCTACCTAGTAAGAACCAATTCAATTCCTCTATGAAGCTTTTTATTTTATATATTAGAGTAAATTAATATTTTGATCCTCTAAAAATACCTTACTTTTCAATTTAATCCCCTAAAATTTAACAATTTCATTTTAATCCTCCAAAAAATATTTCTTCTTTAACAAGTATATTGTCCTTGCATTGAACTTGTTTACAGTTAATTAATTGAGATGAGTGATATAACTTGTTGTAAAATTAACGTGACTATTAAATGCTCAACCCGTATTCAAACATGTCATGATAAAACATATACTGTTCTGTTGCTATGTTATGACATATTTCAGTGAGAATTCTATCTTCACATTGAGTCATGTCATTCGTCTTTATTAACAATCTGATAAACTTAACAAGAAGTTGATATCAAAGATGAAATATTATTTGAATTACTAAAATTAAATATTTAGGAGGCAAACTAAAATAATATAAAACTTTTGAGGATCAAAATATCAATTCACTCTCCATACTGATACAATTAATTTCTATGAGATAACTATGGCGTGAAAGATTAATGTACACATTTTGTTTTGGCAGCTCAACGTAATGGAAATCCAATTGGTCCAAGGGTAAGGATATAACTATTGATAACCCAATTTCCTGCTAAATTTATACATTGATGTTTCATTTGTTTTTCGTTTTGATTAAGCAAAAGGAATCTATTTGCAGTCAGCTTCAGATTGGTTGTATATCTATCCAAGAGGAATTAGAGATCTACTCCTCTACACCAAGAGGAAGTACAACAACCCACTAATTTATATTACTGAAAATGGTATGCAATTTCACATTTTAATAACAAAAAGATTTAATTTAGATATGATTTTTTAATTATTTACTATTAATTTTTTTAATAAAAATATTGCATTTTAATTTTTCCTACTCAACAGTATGATATTTAACTCTTAAAAGAGCTTTTTCACTTGTTATGGTATTGAACAACTTTATTGCGAACATTAGAAGGGCATTTAGTTTTTTTTTTTAACCTTTCAATAATTTCACATATAGCAAGAAACTAGGGAATAAATGCAAACTTTTTTGCACTTTTTATTAGGTATGGATGAGGAAAATGATGCTGCACTCTCACTTGAAGAAGCCCTTATTGACACTTACAGAATTGATTTCTATTATCGTCATCTGTTTTATCTCCATAGAGCCATCAAGTAAGTTAGTCTTACTCTACAAGTAGTCACTAATTGTATTTGTTTATTTTTATACTTGAAAGATTGATGGTATAATCTTATAAGCATACCCATATATATCAGGGCCTTTAAAAATTTTAGTCCTAAATATTTGACACTAAAAATTTTTGGCCTATAATCTTTTAATTTAAACACATATTTTTCTCCTTTTTCTAATTTTTTTATTTTTGACAATTATTAGGGAAGGAGTGAATGTGAAGGGATATTTTGCATGGTCATTATTGGACAATTTTGAATGGAACAAGGGTTACACTAAGCGTTTCGGCCTCAACTATGTGGATTACAACCATGGCTTGAAAAGATATCCGAAACTCTCTGCTCATTGGTTCAAGAATTTCCTCAAGAAAAATTAATTAAGTACATGGCAGTGAGATGCTCTCAGCTGTATGAGAGGAGTTTACTATTCTGTGTAGAAAATGAGGGTGCTGCATAATGCCTTCAGAGAATTATCAACTATACTTGATCACAATAATAAGTTATCTCTTTAAATAATTCTTATTACTTATTTACTATATCAAAATTAAATATGCTTATATACATGTATGTGTGTATATGCATGCACACACCAACTTCGATCACAATAATGAGTTGCTTCTTTAAACAATTCTTTCTATTAATTCATCATATCAAAATTAAATATACTTATAAACATATGCATGTGCATGGGTGCACATATGCACATGTGTGTGTATCAAAATTAAATATGCTTATACACTCATATACGTATGTGCATGTGTGTGCGCAGACACGCCTACGTATATGTGTGACAACTATAATCAATCACAATAATAAGTTATCTTTTTGAACAATTTTTACTACTAATTCATTATATCAAAATTAAATACACTTATACATATGTATGGATGCATGTGCATGTGTGTGCGCGTGCGTGTGTGAATATGTTTATATATATGTGTGTGTAATTATAATTTATATTTTGTTATAAAGGAAAACAACGTAATTTTAAAAGAAAAGAGTGAAACTTTTAAAATAAAAATATTATATAATTTAAACATTTTATCTAATTTCAAATTTGGGTTATATACGTAGAGGATACAATGGAATTAACATTTTTCAACAATAAAAATGTCCTTGTCAATGTTGAATTGCCCTGACATAAAGAAAACGGAACAAGAGATGGGGACTTTATATGAGGTGGAAGGTACTTTATTGCTTCATCTGATTTAGAACTGAACTCTGCAGTTTTCTAGACTTCCACGCCTCCACTGTGCAATAACTTCATCAAATTAGTTTGTGATTAATTTGAATGAGATGATTTTTATTACTTCACTGAAGTGCTTTTCATCAAACAAAGGAGAAAATACGGCAGGGCAACTATTATTTTTTGTAATTACCATGGCACAAAAAATGACCGCAGAATCCATCCTTCAAATACAACATTATTGTGCACTCCATTGAAATATAATTTGCTTGTATCTTACAAGCAAAGAGAGTGCATAAATAGAAAAGCCACAAATAAGAGCTTATAGTGTCTATTAAAAAAGTGAATTTTTGTACAAGAAAACACATAAAAAGAAAAACAAGGCACTTTATTCCAATTGTCATACCATATATACTAAAAAAATAGACAAACAGTGAGAGGTCAAGAGACAAGATGGTTTCTCACCATACTCTTTAGTTTTGCTACCTTTATCACTCTTGCCACACATATTTTATCCGCAGCGTCATCCACTTGTTAGAAGCAAGCCTGTCTCCAATTCTTCTTAAACACTAAAATTCCAATGACTCCCCAGAAGCCAATTGCAAATCTAACCGTTACGACAAAGTAAAATCACACCTTCTCTGAATCATTTTGGTCTTTTGAGCCTTTGCTTTTAGGAACTTGATAAGAATCATCACCATAGCATCTATTTTGTAGTGGAACTCCCAGGAGAAAAAGGTTGCTTATATAAATGCTTGGGTCATCCAGAGTTAAAAATTGATTTTCCATTGGAATCAGCCTTGAAATATTATTGCATGACATATTTAAATGGCTCAATAAAGTTAGAATGGACATAGCCTTTGGAATTGTGCTTGAAAGTTGGTTATGAGAGATGTCAAAAGATTCAAGTAATCTCACGTCCCCTATCATCTTAGGGATCCCTCTGGTTAGATGATTGTTTGATAGATTTAAACCATGCATTTCGGTGAGCCAAGTTATTTCTTCCAAAATCAGTCCAACCAAATTGTTATTCAAAAGATCCATGTTCACTACTAAGTTCAAGATTTCGACATATTCAAATTCTATCGCCTTCAAGACTTGTTTCATCTCCTCTGTAGACCATTCAGGAGTCTTCTTAAATTGTAAATGGATTCAAGTTCTGCATTCTCTTCGTCTAATGATTTGCACATGGTCATTCTTATAAAGTTACCAATGCAGCGAAGTATTGAAACTATCAAATTGTTGTTAGCAAGGTCCAAGATTTGCAATAATACGAGTTGGCACAAATGTAAACGAATGCTTCCATTCAACATGTTTTTATGCAATCTAAGAATTCGCATGTTTGACGAGGTGTTACCAAACATGATGGTATACTACTAGAAAATTGATTCTCATCAAGATCCAAAATTAACAATTGCTTTAAATTTTTAAGAGACAATGGAAACCCCTTGCAAACTACTATTATTCAAATGTAACCATAACAAGGAGGAAACAGATTAATTTCATCCCCTTGGAAAAGCACCTGATAGTTTGTTGGATGACAAATGAATTTCATCCCATAAGATTTATAAAAAGGTTGTCATGACAATTATTATTCACACAGTACCATATATAATTTTCAATTTGATTTGAAACTTTTAGAGTAGAAAATTCACGCTTTCCAATAACACCTAATTTACATTAATCGAAGTTGTATAACTTAAATCATTAATTTTTGAAATTTATGCTCTAATATGTGAATAAGGGTAAAATGAAGTTTTCATTTCTTTTGCATATGAAAGTTATACACATGATCCATTAGATGAAAAAGATATTTATATGTGAGTTATAAATTAAAATGAGAAAAAATATTATTTTGGGGTATTACAAGTCAATTTGATATATTTGGTAGTTGATTTTCTGTTGCTAAAAATTTTGTAATGAAAACTATGGCTAAAATAGACATTCCATCATACAAAGTGAATCATACCATTGTATAATTTGTTTTTTGAAAGGCCAAGGATGACCAAGGTCTCAAATTTGCCAAATGAATTTGGTATTGAACCAGTTATGAGGTTATTTTCAAGAAGTAATGACTTTATATTGGGGTATCACATCACTAATATTTTTAAGAAGTGATCCACTAATATGGTTATTAGAAAAACTCAAAATATGAGAGAAGCATAACTGACATCCAACCATTTTTTTTCTAGAAATTATTTCCTCCAAACCATTGAAAGAAATGTCTAGTGTTTGTTGAGTCCAAAGTTTGACCAAAACTGTCAAAAATATTCTCATGTAAATTATTTATAGAAAAATTAAGGTATTTTAGATTTATAAGTAGTCTAAAACTATTTAGAAGAATCTCATCCAATTCATCCAATTTGTTCAAACATAATACAACCAACATTCATATAGATAAAATATAAGCACATGCATTATTATTATTATTAAAAAATTCTCATATTCCAAATTATTCAAGTCATATATCATAATGAGTACCAAGTGCATCCTATAATATAAACCATCAGTGGTCAATAAGAGTATGAATTACAATCAATAAATAAAAACATAAATTACCTATAGATAATTCTTAAGATATTATCATGCATGCTCTTAAAGCTAATATAGAAAATCATTAGTTACTTCTACAAATTCTAATGGAACTCTTTTTCTCATTTATCATGTCTTTTGTGTCTTAACCAAATCCATATAAGATCCATATTAAGGTCCTCATAGTATTAAGTAACATAGAATTATTTTGGATTTAGACATTTATGCGTAAGAATTAAAATATTTCAGTTATCCATGCATAAGAGTAATTTATTTTTCTATTACTTATGCATAGGGTCTATAATATCTTTTTTGTTCAAGAATTAAATAACATATTACATGAATTACACTTGTCGGGTTTTAAAAGAATTTACAAAAGCAATCAATAACTCATAAAATAAAAACCCCAATAATTATAATAATACCTAAATTAAACATAGTAAATAATTGATTCCTAAATTATTCATATAATATTTAATAATAAATTTTAACATTTAAAAATAAATCTCTTTATTTTCATTATCCAATGATTTAAGAAAAAAATAAAAAATAATTAAATTATCTTTATATATTTAGATTAGAGTTGTTCTTACTTTCAAATAAACTTGCTCTTTCAATGTATGATTCTCCCCCCCCCTTTTTTCCCTCACAGTTCTTCCTTTCTTGTTCACTTTCTGCTGTTGCTCTCTCAATTTAAACTTGCTCTTTCAACGTATGTTTCTTTTTTTTTTTCCCCCTTCACTTCCAGTTCCTTCTTTCTTTTTCACTTTCTGCTGCTATTGTTGCTCTCTCAGTCTCTCTCAGTTTATTCGTGCCTTTCTCCTTTCTTGAAAAGGATCATCTAAAGTATTTTAGTTAAAATAGAGTGAAAAAAAAAAAAAGTAAGACTCACATGTGGGACACATGATAAAAATAGGTTTCGCCTATTTCTCTCTTTGTTTCATCTCCTGTAGTACTCCAGACGATTCAAGTCTCTTCTTTCTCTTGGCTTGCACTATTTGTCTGAATTTCTCCCTCTCTCACTGTCCACATTGCATCTCTTGTCACTGTCATTGAGACTAGCTCCCTGGAAAAGAGAGAAGAAGCTTGCTCTATACTCGCTCTAATCCTTTTTATTAAAAGTAAAAAATTATTTTATTGGAATTAATAAAAATAGTTAATATTAATTTAATTTATTGATTAAATTCAATAAATATATTGTTAAGACGTTGTATGAAAAAACGTTATATATTATTAAGTGTATTAGGTATAATAATAAATAAAAAATAAAAAAATTTATTATTTAATAAAATAAAAAATATATATTATATTTTTTAATATTTTGGGATCAAAAATATTTTTTTAGATTCTCTTATAAAAAGAATTGAAGAGAGTACATTCATTGATGCTCCATTAGATTATGCCACGTATAAATGGAGGTGTAAGGTTGGGATTTTGCCTAATTAATGAAAGATAAGCTAAGCCTCGTTACATCACACAGGCCTCTTGAATTTCGGACATGTAGCGTTGGCGATTTGATTTCCGCACTTTGACGTCGCTTATTTTTCAATCCATTCATCAAGTGTTTGAATTAACGTGAAGGATTTTTATGGAAAGACCATTCTTTTGATGGCACATATTTCTTCGCATATGTTAATGTAATTTTCTTTAACATATGAAGTTTCCCTGCAGATTATATATTATATATATTATTTTATGTATATTACTTTTACATATTTTTGTGAATCTTGATACTTGGTATGTACAACTAATATATATATATATATATTATAATCTTTTATACCTTCATTTTATAAATGTTAGTTTTTTTCAATATATTTTATAGAATTTACTATTGACAAAGTTAACTTATATATTAGATTTTTAATACTTCTAAGAAATGCATTTCATTGAAGCTTATAGGGTATTAAATAAATATTAATTTTTCTAAATTTAATATTTCATTTAATCATTATTTAATTCATTTTTTAATTCATTTATGCTTAAGAAACTATTATCATCATTATTATTATTATTTTATCTTTCATTATTATTATTTTGTCATATATGCAAATAAGTGTGAGGTTGAAATTATATTCCTTCCCCTTCAAGTTTTACTTTTCCTTAGAAAAGAAGAGTCAAAGCTTTAACTTTTAATATGGCAAAATTTATGTAATATTTTATATTTTGTAAACCAATATAGACCTTAAAAAATAGAATGGATTAATTAAAAAGGAGTCACTGAAAAAAAAAATGTTAGTTAAAACTAAAAAAAAATCAATACGAGCTTAACCGATGGAAAATTCAAGGATTTAGAAAATATGAAAATTAACTTGAGAAATAAATATCTCTTATCATAATATGATAAAATAAAGTTAGTAAATGAACCAAATGAGATTTGTTTGATTAAATCTCTAATGATATACAGTTTAGGGTTTTAATTAACCATAACTTTAATCGGACTTTTTCAAACTATATTAAGTTCCTATAATATCAAAACAGATATTTTTAATGAAAAGAAAAGCCTAAATTTTAGCATGGAGCCATCGATTTTTGAAAATATAGAGAACTGAGTTCAAACAATGGAATTAAAATGTAGGGGCAAAATTGGTATTTTAGAAAATTGTAAAGCCCTAGACTTCTTATACATATATATATATATATATGAGATGCCACCCTCTTCTCCCTCACTTGTAACTGACCTAGGACAGCACCAAATTCACTCTTGGAGGTGTGAAATAGGAAGAAAGAAGAAAGAAAGGAGAATGAAGCCACTTATAGGTAAGTAAACATGACAAATTTGAATATGATGTAGTTATAAACATTCTCCTACTCTTTCTCCTCTTTCTCATAGTGGTTTTGGTTTCTCTAAAGGGAAAGTTTTGTGACTGGCCCCTTAAGTGAAGAAGCTCCTTTGAAGAAACTAATTGTGCCAAAATAATCTTCATCAAAAGTACATCAAAGCAAAGTATGATTTTACTATGAAAAATTTATATTCCTTTGGATTCTAGACCCCTTAGGTTTGGCCAACATGGGAAGAGAGGGAACCATATATGAGCTTGATGAAAACTTGATAAAATCAAGGGTTTTGAAAAGTGAAGAACAAGAATATACAAATAGAAATGATAAAAAACCAAGAGAATGGCATATGACTTTACCTAAGATTTGGTTTTAGCCTTGAGAGATTCAAAACCCTAGGAGAGTTAGTTAATCTCCATCATACCATAATTGAACTATAAATGAATTACGGAAATTCTAAAACCATCAAGTTTCCCATGAAATAAACAAAAATTTCAAAATATGGGAATGTTTGTATGTCTCAACCATATGGTGGAATTGATATCAAGTGAAGTTTTTAAATTGGTTTAATGGTTTAACAGGCCTAAATGAGAATTATAAAGGCTAAATGAACTATTAATTTGAGAAAAAGAGTGAGATCTGGTGATGTTGCAAAATTTGGTACTATAAAAAACCTTAATTGGCCTTGGAAATGAGATAGATGATATGGCTAGGTTTTTGGACTTATTTTAGTCATAAAAAGTGAGTAAATAAATATAAATGAATGATGGAATTGCTACATGAAATCTGACAAATGGAATGGATTATTTTGAAATACTTAAAGAGAACAAAAATCATGCTTAAGGACCTAATTTTGCACTTATATGATAGAGTGAGTTTAAGCATGACTATCTAGGCCAAGCAAGTGAAACTACACTCAAGTGTATGTGTGAAGCGATGGGATCAAAAAAAAGAGACAAAGGGATTTGATTGATTTTTTATTGATAAGGTAGATTTTCCTTTATTCTTATATATGTAAGTGGTTGCTTGAGTTCTTAGTTACTAATATGTATTGTTTGCAATTATGTGACTTGTTGATTGTTTGAATAAAATATGCAATTGTATCACACTCATTTGTGTTTCTAATTGCAGTGGCTCTTTGTTGGGTAAGACTATGCCAAAAGTCCTTAGATGTTGAATGAGGTTAGGCCAAAAATCCTTAAAGTATGGATTTGCTTTTGGTTGAGCCATGAGACCCCTGGAGCTTGAATTTACTCCCTTGTTTGTAAATTGGATATGATTACATAATATGTATGCTTATTTCCATGTGCTTGAGTGAATCATATATATTTTAAATGTTGGTTTAGCTATTGGGATTTTTTGAATCTCATATTTTCTTATCTCCATTAACCATAGCCAAGTGATATGTAAAGCAAAAACAAGGATATGCAAAACACCTAGAAAAGGCTATTATGTTAAGAGTTTGGCCTAAGATATCACATTATAAATATGATTATTTGATCCTATATTTTGATATAATGAAATGCAATATGTTTAAAAGTACTAGACCATGATTATATGACTATTGGATATATGTATAACATGATCAAATATGATTTGAAATATAAAATTTTATAAGGGTTATGTATATTTTTGCATATAGGATAGTGATTTTTAGTTGTAAGGTAAATTTCTTATGATGAATCATTGCTACATAATGCAATCAAGGTTTTTAAATTGTTCACAGTAAGAAATGACATTTTAGAACTCATTTGATGCTATTGGGAATCAAAATTTTGATAATTTAAGTCATAAAATATCCTTTTATCTTTACAGCCTTAATGACCGAATTTGGGTTTAAATTTTGATAAACAATTAGAAGATATTTAGAGTTTTCTATAAATCTAAATATCATAATTTTTGAAATTTTATAAAATATTTGGTAAATTTTTAAAAATGGCCTAAAAAAGCTGTTATGGCCTACTATTGTTTACTATGATACAGTCTTGGATTTCATGTTATTTGAAGAATCAAATGGATTTATTTTAACTTAAAAATTTTACAATAAAAAGTTAATATTGTAAGCTTTTTAACGAAAGCTATTTTGCATTAATTGAAGTTGTGAATTTTTAAAGTTTGAACTCTATTATGTATCCTATAGCCAAATGAGCACATGACTAAATCCATGGATATAACCTTTACCTAAATGTTATCTTGGATGAAACCAATTGGTTATACATTAAATTGTGAGATAAAATGGTAAAAATTCATATTTGAACATTAAGGAGCCATTTAATACTTTTAGTGACAAATTTTTATTGTTAAAAGTTTGGTTACCATTATTTTGCAACAAATGGATTTATACATACAAAGAGAATATATAATATGTTATAGCGTAACAATTTGTGTTTTGGGCCCTAGTAAAATATACATATTTTAATTCTAAATTTTTAATAATTGTATTTTATCCCTTAAATTTTTGCCAAAATATTTTATTTCTTAAAAATTTTCTTATATTTTTAAGATCTTAAAAGTCCAAGGAATTCATTAAAATATCTTTCCTAATTATTTACTATTTAATAATCTATTATTTAATAATTTATAAATGATTTCTAAAAATTTCTAATGATTCTTATTAAGTACCTAATTGACATCACAAATTTTATTATATTACTAATAAATTTATTAATTTTTTCTCACAACTAGAACTCAAAAAAATCCTGTATTGTTCTATGTAATTATTATCTAAATATTTTTTTTGGTAATTTACCCAATATTAATATTAAAGGCTTAATTTTGGAGATGTTACAAATTCTACAATTGATAATGTGGCATTTCATAAGCATAAAATACTTACGTGATTCCATAAGGACATTTTCAAGAAAACTTATGACCTTTCAAATTTCCAAAAGCAACACTGGTATTCACCGTATCAACAAAATATATATTTTGATAGCATAACACTTGTAGCATAATATAATCTAGAAGATTTGATATTATTAATAATACACACATAAGAGGAACTGCCTAGGATCCCCATTCTAAAAGACTCACAAAATACAACAAGAATTAATGAAATAAAATAGAAAGATAAATTAAAAATGTATTATAATTTATAATCTATTTATAGTAATTATTGGATAGTTGTCGGTTCTCTGTCATTAAACCATTGTCATACCTTTAATGATAATATTTGAAAAGTTCTCTAAAACAATCACAACAATCCCCTTCAATTTCAAAAACTCACTTTATGACTCCTTTCTTTATTTCACTTGGTTAATTCATCTTAGCCTATTTTAAATTCTTAACGTACACTAACTATAACTTAGTTCATAATTTTACTTGACTAAATAAACTTTTATTAAATCCTACCTAATTGATTAAACTCTACCAACTTGATCCTAATCCAATAATTATCCCAATCTAATGCTTAACTTATTTTGGTTATCCTACTACTTAGTGAAATTATAGTTCTAGTACTAACTTACCTCATTTAAACTTAATTTACTACTTCAAATAGCTAAACTTTTGCTTTATAAATTCCTACTCTAGGACTAGCCCTAATTTAAGATTCAGCTTACTTTAATTAGTTTACTTTTCTAATAAATCCCTACTTTTTATACTAACATCAATCTAAGTCATTTAGTTACTTACTTATTACCTAGTTAATCCTCACTTCTTGTATAAACCTTATCTTGGCTTATTAGTCAATTACCTATAATCTTACAATTAGGATTATTTCATACCTTAAATGGTTAATGTTAGTAGTTGGCTTATGGTGTCATCCAAAGATTGATTTTAACAATTTCCCTAATTTAACATTCAACTTACATGAATAAATGTACTATCATTAATTCTCATTCCTAGTATAAACCTATCCTAAGTTATCCTTTATATTAAATCACAAGATAGAGGGTTAAAAGCTTACCTTAGGAGGCAAGTTAAGGTTGTAGCAAACATGCATCACAACTGGGCACCAAATTAGAGAGAGTTACCTACAACCACCAATTTTCATTGTTGAGCTTCTGGACAATCATGGCACAAGAGGAAAAAATGGGATTTCCTAAGAATAAGTTAAGATTAGCATTGAGTGGAAAAGAAGGATTTTTACCAAGTTGGAAGGAATTTCCAAGGCTTTTAATTTCTCCCCCTGCCCATCGGTCCACTACACCAACACTCTTACGCTGAAACAGGGGCAATCAAGTGAGGAGTTGTCCAAGCAAGGGGAGCAAGTTGGGGAAGCTGAAGTCACCAACACTGTTTCGAGCAAGGCTGAACGCGGAATGAAACTCAATGATCTCTCTTCTTCACTTACGCGAGCTGGACACGAGGTGATGGGTTGAGAGATTAAGTACAAGCGGTTAAAAATTTTAGAATGATATTGAGGAGCTGACCGAAATAGCTGCTGCAGAAAATTTAAGAAAGCAAGAGAAGCTATCTTGCTGTTGAAACACCACAGTAAAGAGCTTGAAAATTTGAGAAAAATGGGGAGGAACATGGCCAGAAAAATTCGAGCAGAGAAGGTGTTGTAACCTTGCACTGTCATTGTTGCAACAAAAACAGAAGAGCAGCGCCTGGAACCATGCCAAAGCTCCACAATTTTGGACGAAAACTCCACTTGCAGCGAAGCAAAGAATCCTCAAGCAATAGGGGAAACAGATGCAAAACAAAGTAGAAAACAATGGAGAAAAGCTTCAAAACAGATGCTGCCTGGCATGAGAGAAAAAGAAAGGATTAGTTATATAATTATTATTAGTTTTTTAATCAAACATGATAAATGTATGGTTATAGAATGATAATATAATATGTATATATGGTTTAATTGAAAAATATATAATTGTTTGTAAAAATTATACAACTGTAATATTATTATTGGAGAAGTACAAATTTGTCATATTTTGGTGGAAAAACTTGACAATAAAAAGTTGTATTTAGGCTTTTACAAAAAAGAATTTGCAAGCGTACAGAGGAAGCTACGGACAACTAAGATGTGGTTCAATTTGGAAAAATCGAAGGGACTACTAAGAAATTAAAGCAAATTGCAAGGATGGAAGCATAAATTCAAGAATTTCCAATGTAGTCCCTCCTCGTCAAACATTAAGTCATTGTAAAAATAACTGAGGGAAAGAGATTTAAGAAGGGAAATTAGACGAGTTGAACTTGGATCCGTTGGGACATAGTGTAAATTTGAAACCAGTAGGCTATGTTAGTACTAGTGTTTGGTTTTACTCTCTAAAATTTCTTATTATATGCCTAGCAAAGATTGTTTGGTTAATTTAAATTATTCTTTTAATTAATTTGTTACTACGTTATATTTTAATTATTGGAGTTCTTAATTTTTAAGAGGCATTATACTTACCATGACAAAATTGAATAAAGATTGTTCATGGAAAGGTAAAGGATTCTAATGGAAGTCAAGTTTTGTAGAGCAGAAAGAAGCAAACAATTAAGGCTATTACATGAGAGATCAAGAGTCGCAAGGCTCTTAAACTTTCCTAACCATGACAGAACTAAGGCAAGATAGTTCTGGGGAAAGTCAAGGACTCTTAACAGATGTCAAGTTTTGAAGAGTAAAAGGAAGGATATCATGAAGTCCATTTCCTCCAACATGTAGTTCCACAAGGTTATTAAATTTATTCAACCACAATGGCAATGAAAAAATGGATAGAAGAAAGGTCAAGGATCATAACAAAAGTCATGTTTTGAAAAGCCTCAAGAATTAGACCCTTAATTTCATTGAAACCAAGATTGAGAACTTGAAGTCTAGAAATATTTGTCAAATGAATAGGGTAAGGAGAATCGTTAAGTTCATAGTCAGATAAGTGTAGTTGTAAAAAAGAAGGAAGCATGTTAAGTATTGTAAAAAAATTGTGTGTTTTCCCATGGTCAACACCATTCATGTCACGGTGCTGCAATGACGAAAGCTCGTAAGTCCAATTCACCTCAATAATGTATAAATCATTGAAATTGAGATTAAGAAAATGTAGATTTGTAAGGTTTTCATGATTCTAAGCACTACATGAAAGCAATGAATTTGTCACAGAATTTTCTTGCGAAAAAATTTCCGTCACAACTTCTCACAGAAATTATCACTAATTTTATCTCGAAATAACCCTTTTCACGGACTTTTCTCACGAAAAAATATGCGAGAGAGAAAATGGAGAAAATTCCGTGAGAAATACCGTCGAAATGGTGGCGTGAAAAGGCGGGAAAAATTTCTCGCGGTAATTTTTCGTCAGAAAAGTTAAGATAATCTAATTGGCAATATTTTTTTTTAACTTTGTAATAATTTCTCATGGAATATTTCGTGAGAATTTTTTGAGAAATTCTCACGGAAAAATCCCATGAGAATTTCTCACGGAATTGTCCCGTGAGAAATTTTACTAATTTCTCACGGAAAATGACGTGAGAAATTTCACTTATTTCTCACGAAAAATTCCGTGAGAAAAAACGATATATCCCACCCTGTCTTTGATTAATTTCATTTCTGCTGTGGTTTCCTTCACCGGCACTAAAAAGCTTTGATTTTGCTGTGGGTTTCCTTCACCGGCTCTGCAAGCTTCGATTTCTGCTGTGGGTTTCCTTCACTGGCGCTGCAAGCTTCAATTTCTGCTGTGGGTTTGCTTCTCCGGCGCTACAACCTTTAGTTTCTCGCAGATCTAGGTTTCCTTCACCGACATTGCAAGTGGAGAAAATTTGATTTTCTTGCTGCATACATCCATTTTTGCTCTTGTTCTGTGGAAAAAGCTGTTGGAGAAAAGTTGATTGTATATCTCCACTCAATTTATCTCAATTTTTTTTATCATTCTAAGGTATGTATCATTTTTTTCATTTTATTTTGATACTCTAGTTTTTTTTTATCTGATATATGTAAGTATCACAAATCATTGTCTAGTTTGTTGATTTTTTTTTTCAATTTTTTCCGGAATCTAAATATGATAACAGTTATATGTCCTTACTGGTTTGTTGTTATTTTTCTACTACATTTTGTTTTTGTTTTTATTTTGTCTATTGTATACCAGTATCATACTTATTTTGATTATTTTACTAGTTTTATATATTTTACCTTAGGAAAATTTGTTTTCATTTTGTCTGTTATATATAAATATCATTACTTGTATGTTTTTATTTTATCGTAGCAAACTTCAAAGTTGTTTTGAACATAACTATAAGACAAGTGAATAAGTAATAAAATATTTAATAAGTGAAATCACACATATGGGTACAACGATGTAATAGGTATATAAAAATGATATCATATTTTTTTAATTTATGATTAGTTAATAATTTATTTTATTTTTTATCTTTCTTTAAACATAAATTAGATTAAAATTACAACCACCTAATTAATAGAATTAAGAGTAGGATGAACCCCTTATGGGATATTGTACATTCATGTGCTAAGGAAAGGCTATCTGTGTATTGATTAGATTGTTAATTATAACCTGCCTTTTCTTCTAAGAACTCATAAAATGGAAACAAGTTGCGTTCCCTTATTGCTTATAACTGCAAGAGTGTGTTTTTTTTTTTTCTAAAATTATCTCGCTTGATTTCTCTCTAGTTTTTGCTATTTCATTTTTTGTTTTCGTGGCTTAAGGGCCCATCCTATTACCAGAAACAAATACTTCTCAATATTAAGTATTACCCCGTGCAATGTACTAGTATATATTTAAAAAGTATGTTATGTTTTAGTATAAGAATAACTCTTTCTTGAGTTTAAATCATAAAAGTATAACACAGATTTCTTTTGAATTTTATTAAAATTATTCAAATTTATCTGTTGTTTTAAAAATATACACTTTAGTCTAATTTTAATTTTTTAACTAAAATATCTCTTATAAAAAAATTTTAAAATGATATTTTAATTAAAAAATATATTTAGATTAACTAACAATATTAATAAAAATACAAAATGAACTAAAGTATTATAAAACTTTTGCTTTAAAAAAAGTTTGTATATATATTTTGGTATTTTATTATTTACTCATTGAACTTATCAATAATTTTAGCACCAATTACAATAGGGTTGCAATGAGTTAGAGTGTTTATACCCTCATTCTTGTCTCATTTTCTTTGCGACTTTTATATCCTTGCCCATCTTTGAACTGAAGAAAATTTTATTGCCCAACTTCTGTTCTGTCTGTATATTAAAATATAAATCAACAAAATTTCTAATCATTTGGTAGATTAAAAAAAAAGTTACAAATATTTCTAATCATTTCTAAGCACATGTTTGTTAATTTTTTGATGATAGATTTAAATAAATGGAAAGTGAGATTTCCTTTTCTTTATAGCCATTTGACAATATAAAATCCTATATAAAATGAATTAGACATTCAATGAGTAGTTATTCTTTTTATCCACCAATTAAATAGACGTATCTTTAGTTGCGATAATAGCTGCCCCAAATGAGTTATTTGAAGAAGATATAAGGATTTATGAAGGTTTGCTGTCATCCTTAAATTACTAAGGCAGTATTTAAATTCTTAAGCAATATACCACTAGTCAATATCATTGTTCTAATTTATGAAGTTAATTTTTTTGTTTTTGTTTTTTGGTTTCATTTAAGTCTCATGGATTTTCCTAAACATCGACGTTGGATGTATAATAGAACAGAGGGTAATCGTCAAAGGATTACACAAAAGTTCTTTGCAGGCGTAGAGGAGTTTGTTCAATTTGCAAGTCATTTAGATATATTTAAATAAGAAGGGAGGTTTAGATGTCCTTGCATGAAATGTAAATGTATGAGGTATCATAAGCCAGATGAAATTAGGATGCACTTGTATAAAAAAGGATTTATGCCTAATTATTACTATTGGCATAATCATGGAGAAGAATGTCCACCATTAGCTTCGATTGAGACTAGCATTCATATGGATTTTAATCCATATGAACAAATGGTTAGGGATGTGGCTGAAGCATCATTTGAGAGATATGATATGCTTGAAGATCCAAATCCAAATGCTGCAATATTTTATGACATGTTAAGAGCTGCACAGGCTCCATTGTGGGATGGGTGTCAAAATCATACAGTGTTGTCAGTGGCTGTAAGATTGTTGAGTATCAAATCTGATTATAACATTCCAGAGGCATGTACTGATGAGATTATCACATTGATGTCTGAAATTTTACCTTCTAATCACCGAATGCCTGCTAACTTGTACCAAACAAAAAAATTAGTTTCGAAACTTGGTTGTGGTTATCAAAAGATTAACTGCTGTAGCAATGGGTGTATGTTGTACTATGGTGATGCAGCTAATGATAGGGAATGTCAATTTTGTGATGAAGCTAGATTTAAGGAGGCAAGAGTTGGAAAAGGGAGGTATAAGGAGGTTCCTAATAAACAAATGTGGTATTTACCAATTATTCCAAGACTCCAGAGATTGTTTACCTCTAATGCCTCAGCTAAATACATGAGATGGCATCATGAAAATCGTCATGATGAAGGCGTGTTGTCGCATCCATCAGATGGAAATGCTTAGAAGCATTTTGATCAAACTCATCCAGAATTTGCATTAGAGCCGAGGAATGTCAGATTGGGTCTTTGTACTAATGGGTTCACTCCATTTAGTTTGAGTTCTAAGCCTTACTCTTGTTGGCCTGTAATTGTTACGCCATATAATCTTCCACCCGGTATGTGTATGCGATGAGAATATATGTTCTTGACAATCATAATACCTGGGCCTCATAATCCAAAAAGTAAAATTGATGTTTTCTTACAACCCCTAATTGCGGATTTGAAGTTGCTTTGGGGAGAGGGTGTGCAAACATATGACATTTCTATGAAACAAAATTTCAAGTTAAGAGCTGCCCTTATGTGGACTATTAATGATTTCCTAGCTTATGGCATGTTGAGTGTTTGGCAAACTGCAGGAAGATTGGGTTGTCCCATTTGCATGGGTTGTTTAAAGGCATTCAGATTAAAGCATAGAGGAAAAACTTGTTATTTTGATTGTCATCGTCAATTTTTACCGATGAATCATCCATTTCGTCGAAATAAACAAAACTTCCTAAAGAATACCACAGAGACTTCACCACCACCATTGAGGTATTCAGGAGAAGAAGTGTATGAGCAAGTTCGAAGATTTCCTAAAATAACTAAATTTCCAAGCCTGTCTTTGGAAGGATATGGTCAAGATCATAATTGGACTAAACGTAGTATCTTTTGGGACCTACCCTATTGGCATGACTTGTTGAATCCACATAATATAGATGTAATGCATACAGAAAGTAATATTTTTCATAATGTGTTCAACAGAGTAATGGATGTGAAAGGTAAGACAAAAGATAATGTGAAAGCAAGGTTAGATTTGGCTGTCTACTGTAAACGACCTACTTTACACATGGAGGATAAAGGAAATGATAAAATGACAAAGCCAAAGGCAGCGTACACATTTAATATGGATCATAAAAGGTCAATATGCGAATGGATTAAATCTTTAAAGCTTCCAGATGGTTATGCATCTAACTTGGGACGTTGTGTTGATGTGAAGAGTTGCACTTTAACAGGGATGAAAGTCATGATTGTCATGTGTTCATGGAGAGGCTATTACCAATCGTATCCAATGGGTTGCCAGCCTCGATTTCTAACACTTTAACAGAGTTGAGTCATTTCTTTCGAGATCTCTGTGCTTCTACTTTACAACTAAATAACCTTAATATGATGGAGCAAAATATTCCTGTCATTTTATGTAAACTTGAGAAGATTTTTCCTCCTGGTTTCTTTGATGCCATGGAACACTTACCTATTCACTTGGTGTATGAAGCAACAGTGGGTGAACCTGTACAATATAGGTGGATGTATTCATTTGAGAGATTTTTGCATACACTAAAGCGAAAGGTGAAAAATAAGGCACATGTTGAAGGATCTATTTGTGAAGCATATATACTTGAAGAAGCTTCAACTTTTTGTTCTTATTACTTTGAGTCACATGTTCATTCAAGAACTAGGAGAGCTCCTCGAAATGATGATAGTGGGGAGTGCAATGATCATCCTCCTATTTCAATTTTCAACTATCCTGGTCAGCCTCATGGAAGATCTACTGGTAACACTCGTTATCTTACTGATAATGAGGCTAATGCTATAATGTTGTATGTTCTTCTCAATTATCCAGAGGTTAAACCTTTTCTAAAGTAAGATTCTTTCATAACTTAGGTGCATATATAAGATTAACTTTTTGTCGTAATATTTTCACTATTTAGGATTAACTTTTTTGTGGTATATTTGTAGTTTGTATGTTGAGGCATTACTGTCCAAGAATTCTACCTTATCCAATTAGGTAATTGATAAGTATATTTCATCTGAATTTCATGATTGGTTTAAAACTCATGTAAGTATTCAATTTATGAATAATTGGTTATATGGTTATGGAACTAAACTTTTTATATTATATTTTCATAATATCTGTTCTTTGATTAGGTTTTGAATCCTACAAATGAAATACAAGATGCTTTATTAGTTTCATTAGCTTGGGGTCCTTTGAGACTGGTACATACATGGGATCAATGGTCTGTTAACGGGTATAAGTTTCATACAGCCTCTTGGGCAAAAGGAAGGAAGACAAACAATAGTGGGGTATGCGTAAAAGGAAATAGCCATGGTGAAATTGAATTTTCATATCATGGTGTGTTGAAGGAGTTTATACAGTTAGAATTTACTGGCCTACCAACTAAGCGATTGACAGTCTTCAACTGTGATTGGTATAATCCTACCTACCAAGGAACTCGGGTTTGCTCTAAATATGGTATTATAGAAGTCAAGGCTAAAGGAACATACAAGGGTAATGACCCTTTTATCCTTGCCCAACAAGCTGATCAGGTATACTTTACACCATATCCAAAATCGATATCCAACAAAAACGGTTGGCTTGTTGTGATTAGAACAAAAGCAAGAAATAGGATTGACGCCCCTAGTGATGATAATGTAGAGGCACCATTTCAGGAAGAAAGCAACAGTTCACCTCAGTTAGTTGATATCGACATTAATGAGCAAGATCTAAGAGACAATATGGGTCAGAGTGAAGAAGTGGATGGTGTACATGTTGACACTTTTATTGATACAACTGGTGAAACTGAAGAAGAAAATGATGAAGTTTTAGAAGAGGAACTATTAGATACCGACTCATCCGATACTCAAGAGGATCCTCTTACTGATTATTCCTTAACAAGTGATTGACAGTGTTCGGTACTAACTTGTTATTATTATTTAACATTTATTTAACTTACTTAACTTATTTTCTAATGTTGGTAATGATAATGCTTTACTTATTTTCCCTTCTAGATGTCAGATAGAGGTCGTAATAAGGGTGGAGGATCTGCGGCACCCAAAAAAGGAAAAGGAAAGTTTGTACAACAATCTGAGCCGATTCACATACCATTACCTACTGTACAGTCATCATCTCCACACTTATCTCCATATGCTAGGACCCCTCCTGGATCAGCATCTGCATCATCTTCTTTTCTGTCTCCACACATTCAAACACCACCTGATTCCTCAACCTTCATTGGTTCAGAGATGCCTTCTACACATATTTTGAGTACAGATAGCTCATCTTCTCATCCCATTAGATATGAGCCAGGGACGAGGTTGAGTGATGGACGACTAGTTTTAGACCTCATGGAGTTGATGAGTAAGAATTCTTTAAACACAACTTTTTTTGAACTGTAGTTATTCCATTATTTTTATTTTTATTGCATCATTTTTTTCATTTGCAGGTTTTATCCACATATCCCACCTGTCACCATATTGTCTCAGATTATTCATAGTAAGTTTGAGCATGGTTGGCCAACATTTACTAAAGTACCTGATATTGTGAAGAATTTATGGTTTGCAGAGTTTAAAGTAAGCTAATTTATAACCTTATAAGTTATAATACATATAGTTAATGTGTTGTTCTAATTATTTATAATATTAGCTTCGCTTATTTTTAATACAGAGATTGTGTGCTTGGGATCCATCTACTGAGCGACGAATTTACAAGATATGGAGGAAGAAGTGTAGCACTATTATGCGTGCATCCTTTAGAGACATTCATACTGGAAAAACTAAAGGTGATTGGTTATCTCTGACAGCTCGAGCTAAGTTAGATGAGTATTGGCAAAGTGATGAATTTAAAGCCAAGTCTACACATAATAAGGCAAACAGGGCTACAGATACTGGAGGATGCCTACATAGAGGAGGACGTGTTCCATTTTCAGAGCATAAGATAAGGATGATAAATATTCTTTATTTGCAATAGTTTTTTTGAATTACTATTTCTTTTTAAATATTTCCTTTCAAATATTATAATTCTTATGTATTTTAACTAAGTGTTGTAGGAAATAGAGTTGGGTAGAGAGGTTCAGATCCCAGAAGTATTCAAGAGGATCCAATACAATGAGAAGAAGGGAGGTTGGATTGGTAAAAAAGCCTCTAACACTTATGTAAGTCATTTAACTTGTTTGTTAATCAGATTGTTACTATATTATGTACTTAATATTCATTTGTTATTTGTTGTAACAGAGCCAGTATGAGCAGATGAAGCAAACTCAAGAGTCAGGATCAGATGATACTGATTCTTCTATATGGCTCAAAGTTATCGGTGGAAAGAACAAAAGAGGTCGTGCTTATGGGTTTGGGTCAGAGGTTGGTCTTCTTACTTTTGATGGCACACAGCACTTTAGATATGGCCCTAGTGAGCTTTCATAAATGAGAGCACATTTAGAGGCCTCATTTAAGAAGAAATTAGAAGAGAAACTATCAAAACAAGCCCAAATTTATGAGACAAGTCTTGCCAAGATGCAAAAGGCGCACGAAGACAAGATGGAAGCTTTCATGAAACAAATTATGGCTCACATGAGTATAAGACCTGAAAAAGGTGGCACTTCGTATGATGAACCAACCCATGCTGATGATGGTGACAACGGTGGTGGTGGTGGTGCTGGCAGTGGTGGTGGTGGTGGTGGTGGTGGTGGTGATGATGATGATGATGATGATGATGATGATGATGATGATGATTTTGATGATGTGGATGATGATGATGAACAGTGATCCTAGCATTTTTATTTATGTGACATTATGAAATTATGATATGCAAACTTGTAATGCTAAATACATATTTGTCTTAAGTTTAATGCACTTTCGAATTTATAAACTTGTGGTTTTGTTCTTATCAAGATTTTGTTATTGGTTAGCTGGACATAAGTATTGTATTTTTTGACTGTTTGAATAAGTTGTAATTATTCAAACAGAGGTAAAGGTATAAAAGCAAATTAAATGAACAATTTTCTCAGTTTCTCGCGGAATTTTTCCGTGAGAAACCTTCTTGTTTTTCTCGCGAAATTTTTCCATGAGAAACATTTTCTTGCGGATTTTTACAGCAAGAAAATCCGTGAGAAATTTCACGAACTTGACACCACTTTTCTCTCTCATTTTTCTCACGGAAATTAGTTTGCGAGAAACTTTTATCACAGAAATTTTCTGTGAGAAGATATATTTCCTACGGCTAGTTTTTTCACGGTCAGATTTGGGTGAGAATTTCCGTGACAAATCAATTTATCACGAAAATTATGCTGTTTTCTCACAGAAAAATACCGCAAGAAATTGCCTGTTTTCTTGTAGTGAAGGAAGCATCCCACTAAACTTAGCTTCAAAGATAGAAAGATATCTCAAATGCTTCATGGAACCAAAGAAGGGAATTGGAGCGGCAAGAAAATTGCTTACACCCAAGTCCAAATAACTCAGATTTCCAAATCTAACAAAGATGGATTAACTTCCAAAGCTTGAAGAGAATATTGGTGTTAATCAAGGCTATAGAAAAAGTAAATCCCCTTGTTTGATTCTTGAGATCAAGCTTAATAATATGTCCTGTAACATTGTGATAGACTATGCCATCCCACTGGCAACAATCACTAGCATTCCAGGACGAAAGTCTGTTTGATGGATCAATGATGGTTGCTTTAAACTTCAGTAGAGCTTGCCTCTCTCATTCTATGCATCCCCTTGGATTTCCACATAGACATAGTTTTGAATTTGAAACAAAAGGAAAAGCACAGCAAATCTGGCACTAGGTATCTACCCATGTTTTGGCAGTGGATCAATTGATGTGGTTTCGCTTATTACATATAACTTGTTAATATATGCTAAAAGATTTCCCTTATAGGGAGTAGGGACCATTAGAAATTTTCCAAAAAAGAAAATTCTTTGAGATAAACTTCACTAATTCGTTTAGACAAAAAGTGCAGGCCTATGCGTGTTTGTTCTATTGTTTGATTTAAGGATTAATATTGTTCAGGATAAAATATAAGATATAATTATAAATTAGTATTAACTCTATATATATTATAGAACTATCCTCTATTTTTTGGAAAAAAACCAAAAATAGACCAATTGTTTTGGATTTTTACTAAATTATATTTTAAAATTAATGTTTAAAGTTATAATTAGGCTTAGTTCAAGTAGGTGAAATATGTTATTTTTTCTATTATTTTAATAATCTTGTGTATTTTTCTTTTTTTCTTTTTTTAAATGACCGAGAGCTTTTGATAATAATTTTTAGTATCACATCTGAAAATTTCCACAAAGAAATTGCCAAGAGTCTTTAACTCTTATTTCCCACGAAATAATAATTGCCATATAAAACAAACATAAAAGATCAAGGATGAATGGAGTGGTCAGAAATTGGAACTAGTGCTGTTAATGGACTTCATTGATTACTAAGAGAAAGATGAACTTTTGAAGTCATAACCACAATAACTAGAGACAAAGACTTTTTTTTTTCTTTTTTTCTCTTTTTTCGTTTAATTGAAGAGACAAAGACTTTTCTATATATATATATATATATATATATATGCAGAAGACTATTGTTTGTTTAAATTAGACTTCAAGCTAAAATTTGAGAGAAAAAGAGTATATATGAATGCTCTTTAGTTCTTCATATCTAATTTTATAATTCGTAAATAACATAATATTCCCACAAGTTATCCCTTTCTCATAGATCTCCCCTGCTAGCTTATTTTTCCCCCCAAAATTTGAAACATAATTTAACCGTTCGATGGATCCCTGAAACAAATTGAAGTCTTGTAGAATAAATATATTATCAATTCTTTTTTACCCCAAATTTCTAACATAATGTGGTTCAATTCCTTTTAAAATGTAATAATGAATTACATTTGGGACGTTCAATTGAAAGGGGAATTTACTAATTAATAATTATTGGAATTTTTTATTTAATTATGGATTACTATTAATCAATTGTTAGACTAATTAATATATTATATTTTAATAATATCAAATAATAATTTATTGTTTGCACTATCTAAATGAAGTAAGTCATGTGTTATGAGATTAGGCTATCCATAAGTCTAATAGGAAATAGATTCCAATTTATAATATATTCAAAATTAGTTATCCTATTTATAATAGTTAGGGAGTGTTGGTTGAAACAAACAAAATAGTTAGTATAAATTGATCCGAGTCGTACCTAAGGACACTGTCCTTAAGAGTCATTCCGTCACAAGTCGACAACTCTCTAGGATGAAATAGACCCTTCTTATAATAGGGAAACAGAATAGTAAGAACTAAAGAACTTAAAAGAATGAAGGGGGAAGAGAGGAGAGAGCTTTGAAGATATCCGAGAGCTCAGTATGTCATGAATTGCACCATGCACCGCCTTTTATAGGCTAAGGATGCAAATAAGAACATTGGGCAATATTAAAAGTAATTAATAGAGACTTAATCACGGTTTAATGAAATCCGTTTTGAATGTTGGGATTAAAAGCAGAGACCATTTCTGAACATTGGAATTAAAACCGGTTAATAAAAAATTAAAGCGGTAAATTAAAGGCCTGAACGTCCAGAAATTTAAGAAATTTATGGTCCCAATTTCAAAACTACGGAAAATAAAGTTTTTCTGGTAAGCCTATTTATACAAAATATTTTTGTATTTTACAAAAATAGTTCCGATAAAAAATGCCCAATACTCGTTTAACTCGTGCATAGGGGGTGAAATTGGAGATTTTCAACTGTGTTGGCCTATTGTTGTGCGCGCGACCCACTCCTCTTCTTAGTCCATTTACTTGCCTAATATCACATCTTAGTATATATACACTAAGACTCTCTTTATTCTAGGCAATAAGGGACTTAAGCTTTTGACAACCTACTCCAACAATCTCTCACATGTGCCAAAAGAACATTATCATCTGAGTTACATACATGAGTATAACCATTTCAAATTTGGTGTCTTTTGGACTATGAACCAGACCTAAACCAATAACACTTAGTACATAAAAATGTCAGTGAAACGTACATTTCTATAACTAAAAAATCTTTATTGTGTACTAGAGACTTTATTAGTCAGAGTATACCCCCACAGTTTCTGCTGTTAACGGCAATTTTGAGCTTTAAATAGCTGTGCACGTGCCTGGTATTCAATGAATGCTTTACAGACTTTGCCATGGTCTTATAGCAGTAGCCCCACTTCATATTCATCTAGGTGATTTCATCAAGTGTATCTGTAATGAATACACCATCCATAAGGAATATGAAATTATTAAGAGCTTTGCTCAGCCTCTCCAACAATGCATTCTAGCACTTTCTCAAACCATAGGAAGGGATAACAATTTTAGTACTAGCAGAATTAACACATGACTTATTCTTACCCATATAAACCTTTTTCATGGGATCTCCAATCACAGAGGTTGGGTTACCATCGTTGTTAATTTCAAATTGGCTTAAGTCCCATTCCCCTTGATGTGTCATCAATTTGTTTCTTCCTTAGAAGTTTAGTTAATGGATCTGCCAAATTCACTTCTGACCTTACAAATTCAATTGAGATCACTCCATCTTTTAGCAACTGCTTAATAATATTATGTCTCAACCGAATATGTCTGTTTTTGTTATTAAAGGTCTTATTTTTAGCGTAATTATCGCTGATTGGCTGTCACAATGTAAAGACACTGATGGTGTTGGTTTTTCTCATAATGAAATATTTGCTAAGAAGTGTTTCAACCACTCAGTCTCAGTACCAGCCAGTTCCACAACAATAAACTCTGAATGCTATGAGGATTTTGTAATAATACTTTGTTTGATTGATCTCCAAGATCTTGCACTACCACCAAGAGTGAATACATAGCCACTAGTGGATTTAATGTCATCTGAATTTGAGATCCAGTTAGCATCACTGTATCCTTCTACAGAAATCCACTATAAAATATACCATAATTCATGGTACCTCTCAAATATCTCATAAATCTAACAACATCCACTCAATACTCACTGCCTGGACAGTGGGTATATCTGCTCAGTCTACATATAGCATATGTTGTATCAGGCATGGTAAAATTTATCAAATTTAATAGACTTCCAATAATCTATACATATTTAAATTAAGCTATTGAATCACCTTTATATTTTGATAATTGTATGCTAGAATCATAAAGAATGCTAATGGAGAATCATCAAAATGTTTAAACTTTTTAAGAATTTTCTCCATATAATGTTCTTGATAGAGTAAGATACCATTTTCACTCCTTATGATTTTAACACCCAAAATCACTTTTGCTTCACCTATATCTTTCATATCAAATTTAGATGCAAGAAAGCTCTTAGTTTTAATCACAACATTCATGCTAGTACCAAAAATAAACATGTCATCCACATATAAGCAAATCATCACGCAATCATTATTTACAAGTTTTATATAAACACATCTTTCTACTTCAATAGTAGCAAAGCCATCACTTGTCAAAACTTGATCTAATTTTTCATGTCACTATTTAGGTGCTTATTTTAATCCATATAAAGATTTAATATGTTTACACACTTTATTTTCTTATCCAAGAGCAACACATCCTTCAAGTTGTACCATATAAATTTCTTCTTCTAAATCACCATTTAAGAAAGCAGTTTTAACATCTATTTGATGAATATAAATCTTATGTATTGAAGCTGAAGCAATCCAAATTCCTATAGAAAAATTTTTTGTAACCGGAGAAAAGGTATTAAAATAATTAATATTTTATTTTTGAATAAAATCTTTAACTACTAACCTAATTTTATATTTATCAATGGACCCATCAAGATTAAGTTTCTTTCTAAAAACCCATGTACAACTAATGGGTTTAGCTCCTGGAGGCAAGTCTACTAAAACCCAAGTTTTATTTTGACCAAGAGAATCAATTTCGGCCTTAATGGCTTCTTTCCAAAAATGAGCATCTGAAGAAGAAATAGTTTCATAAAAATTTAAATGATCATCTTGTACCATATAAGTATAAAAATCATCTCCAAAAGAAGATTCTTTCCTTTGTCTCTTACTTCTTAAATTTTCCGCCAAATCTTCATTTATATTTTGTTTAGGAGAATTAGTAGACATTTCCAAATTCCTAAGATTATGTTCAATTTTCAAAGGAAAGATATATTAAAAAAAATTTGCATCTTTAGTTTCTATCATATTGTTATGATCCAAAACATCACTTTTCAAAATCAGAAATCTATAAACTGCACTATGTTCAGCATACCCAATAAACATGCAATCAAAAGTTTTAGACCCAAATTTTCTTTTCTTAGGATCAGGCAACATTACTTTAGTAAGACACCCCCACACTTTTAAATATTTTAAGTTAGATACATAACCTTTCCATAGTTCATAAGGTGTCTTATTTATTTTCTCATAAGGTATTCTATTTTGCAAAAAACAAGCAGACAACAAAGCTTCACCCCATAAATTATCTGGTGCAGAAGAACTTACGAGCATAACATTCAGAATCTCTTTTAAAGTTCTATTTTTTCTTTCTGTAACACCATTAGACTCAGGTAAATATAGAGGAGTTACTTCATGGATAATTCTTTCTTTTTCACAAAAATCATTTAACAAAACATATTCTCCTCCTCTAGCTGACCTTACTCTTTTAATCCTTTTATTTAGTTGATTTTCTACCTCTATCTTATATAAAAGAAATTTTTCAAACGCTTCATCTTTATTTCTCAATAAATATACTTTAGTATACCTTGAAAAATCATCAATAAAAGTAATATAATATTTTTTACCACTTTTAGTTATTATTTATTTTAAATCACTCAAATCAGTATGTATTAAAGAAAGCAATTCAGTTTCTTTTTGTGTAGAAAAGTGTGATTTTTTAGTTATATTAGCTTCTGCACATACTTCGCATTTGTTTAAACAATCATTTTTAATTCCAGAAATCAAAACAAGTTGTTGCATTTTTTGAATATAAGACTTACTAACATGTCCTAATCTAGCATGCCACACATCAAACGAATCAACCATATAAACAAGTAAGTAGAAGAGGATGCATTTTCATTCGTTTCAGCAACATTCAGTACAAATAGTCCTTGGTTATAATATCCCTTTCCTACAAAAATATTATTTTTTGTCATCACAATCTTGTCAGATTCGAATGACACTTTAACCCCAACCTTTCCCAACAGAGCTATAAAAATTACGTTTGTTCTAACATCAGGCACATGCAAAACATCATTAAGAGCTAAGGTCTTTCTAGATATGAGTTTAATGACCACTTTTTCTCTCCCAAAAACTTTTATAGTTCGAGAATTAGCAAGATAAATGCAATCTTCTCCTTCCTTAATAGGATTATAGGAGGTAAACATTTCTTTATTTGTACAGCTATGCTTGGTAGCCCTAAAGTCTACCACCCATTTCCTCACATCGGAGACAACGAGAGCTTGAGAAATAATCGCCATAATGACATCATCATTGTTCTCATCTCCTTGAACTAAATTTATATTCGGCTTGGGAGGATTATTATTTCTAACTCTCTTTCTACATTGAACAGCATGGTGCCCTGGCTTGCCATAAACAAAGCAATTACCCTTCCTTTTGAATCTGGGGTTAGAATTTTTGGGATTGTAACCAGGTTTTTTATAAGAATCATACCTCTTATTTTGCAGTTTTGTCTCCACCAAATTTGCCTTTGAGGCTATTTCCTTGCCTTTTGCAGCTCAAATCTCCTTCCAGTTGGTGTCTTTGATGATGATATGAGTGATGAAATCTGACAGCGATAGTTGCTTTTGCTCGTGTTTGAGTTGCTGTTTGTAGTCTTTCATGAATCTGGCAGTTTCTCAATCAGGATCCTAGCTACAAACTCATCTGGAAGGTTGATCTTCTTAGCTCGGAGTTCTTCTAGCAGCTTGTCATATTCGTTGATTTGTAGCTTGATATCTTTGTCTTCGAACATCATCCATCAGTAGTAATTTCCAATCACGATTTTTTATTTTTCAACATCCTCAGCATTGTACTTCGTGATTAGTGACTCCCAAATTTTGTTAACTCCCTTGTAGACACAGTACACATTGAACAGATCATTAGATAAAGTACTAATAATGGTGTGTCTACAGACATTATTGGTATATTCCCAGGTAGTTCTTTGGTTTTGGTCAGCATCAGGAACAGGTTTAGACTGGGTCAGTGCCATTGCAACTCTATGCATGTCCAAGATAGAAAAGATCCACTCTTGCCACCTTTTGAAGTTTTCCCTGTCAAAAATCTTAATCTTGGATATATCCAGAAATGACTTAGGCAACGTCACAGTAGGTATTGCAGTCGAAATGAAGGATGAAGCAGTAGCACCACTCCCTTCAAAACCACCACCAGAACTTGCAGCGGCAACGTTAATATGATCATCAGGACCAACTTGGTGTGACTCTATAATAACTCTTAAGATTGTTAGCTGAAACAAACAAAATAGTCAGTTTAAATTGATCCGAGTCGTGCCTGAGGACACTGTCCTTAAGAGTTATTCTACCACAAGTCGGCAACTCCCTAGGATTAAACAGACCCTTCCTATAATAGGGAAATAGAGCAACAAGAACTAAAGAACTGAGAAGAACGAACGGAGAAGAGAGGAGAGAGCTCCAAAGATGTCTAAGAGCTTGGTGTGTCATGAACTGCACCATGTACCGCCTTTTATAGGCCGAGGATGCGAATAAGAATGTTGGGCAATATTAAAAGTAATTAATGGCAGCTTAATCACGGTTTAATGAAATTCGTTTTGAACATTGGGATTAAAAACAGAGACCGTTCTGAACGTTGGAATAAAGCCGATTAATGAAAAATTAAAGTGGTAAGTTGAAAGCTTAAACATCCAGAAATTTAAGAAATTCATGGTCTCAATTTCAAAACAACTGAAAATAAGATTTTTCCGATAAGCCAATTTATACAAAATATTTTTGTATTTTATAAAAATAGTTCTGGTAAAAAATGCCCAGTACCGCATCTAACTCGTGTGCAAGGGGGAAATCAAGGATTTTCAACTATGTTGGCCTGTTGTTGTGAGCGTGAGCCCACTCCTCTTCTTAGCCCATTTACTTGCCCAATATCACATCTTAGTATATATACACTAAGACTCTCTTTATTCTAGGTAATATAGGACTTAGGCTTTTGACACACCTACTCCAATAGGGAGTTAGGGTCTGCTTATTAGTTCCTTTTGACAAACTTTGTATAATACTTATAATTTCTATATATAAAATAATAGAATTTCTCCATAATATAATCTCAATCTATTAATAGTAAAAGTTAAAATGAACAATTCATGCTATAACTTTAACATATAATTTATGTAAAACATAAAATCTTCTATAACCATATAAAAATAAAACTTATAAAAAATGTAGATGATATTAAGAACCATCTCAAGTATCATAATCCTTTATTACATCATCACAAAAAGCTACTACAACATTTACTAAACTAATCTAAGGTATTCATTGTGTGGCTTCTCCTTGCCAACCACAACTTTTTGTTCTAGAAATGCTATTAACAAAATGTGAGATAAAATCCCAATAGTTAGTAGTTTCTAAAATCGTATTCCCAACCATAAATATAAATATTTTATTAAAAAATAAAGACAATTAATAAAAGGTAAAATAAAGCATGCCAAGAAGATATCTTTTTGAAATATTCATAAGCTAAAATAATCAACAATTTTCAAAAACCATTTTCATATGGCATCAATAAAGAGGTAACATTTGATACAAAACAAATTCACAAATAAGTATTATTTTAGAAAACCATATGCTTGGCAGTACTCACATATGGGATTTCATTACCATAACCTTTAATTTCCATCTAGTTGTATTTGTAATGTGAACTGACTATACTATTCACTAATCCGTGTCACACTGAATGAGATATGTAATCTTGAGTCTGGTCTTTAGTGAACAATGATCACTCGTTCGAGTGCAAGTGTATACATCTTACCCAACAACTTGGCCCATTGGCCCAATAATCAACAACATCAAACCTAATCTCATTATCATAATTATAGCCATCAAGTAAATATTCATCCTTAGGTTATCAATCACAAAATTCCATCTCAAATACAACAAATGACCATATGTTTTGAAAATATCACATAACAATTTCAAAATAATTTCATCTCAAAATCAAATGAACATTAATCATTTACTTTTCATTTCTAATAATCAGCAACCCTAATACAAGAATATGTTGATCTTATAATATAAAAACATAATTCATCATTTCACAATATAAACTTATCATTTCATAAGGGTTACAACACCTTCTTAATCATTCAACTTTCTTAAATATTTGAAGAATAAATCAACATTACACAAATTAATTTTATAAAATATAAAAATATATTAGAATTATATTTATGAATACTAGTTACCTTGATAATAAGTCAAATACACACTTGCCAAGCCACCAACATTGCCCTCAAGTTAGGAATTTACAATATATAAATAAAATAGATTTATACACACACAAAAATATTTCCTATCTAATTAAATACATCTTGTTTCATCCACTTATCACAATAGTCAATACTCTACAATCATCCAACAAGTCCAACACTTCACACACATCTATATGGGTTTCACACTTTGTCTTCCATATTTCATACCATAACAATGAATTATGCTTCTAAATTAATTTAGTGGCAATAAATATAAATATAAATATAAATAATTATCGAATAGTAAACTTATCCAAATTCCACTTCTAAGAAAAGTCAACTTTCTCATCTAGGCATTTTGTCAAACATTTAATGTGTAACTATTAAAACTAACAATAATTAACTTCTAATTAATATTTTGACCAACCCACTTGCATATACTAAAAGCTTAATTACACTTTCAATTAACCAATTTCCACATCAATGGTCAATTTCTCCAAAATCCTCAATTATCAAATTTTAAGATTTATATAATTTATTTTAAATTCTAATCAGTTTAAATTGAGGCTAAGAAGGAATATAATGTTTTTCTCCTCATGTACCTTGGCTAACTCATCAAGCTAGAGAGGTGTGGATTTTGATGAAGAAATGTAAGAGAGTGTTTTGATTTGATTAATAGAGTAATTTTAATGTAAATGGACATGGATTTGGATCATGAGTATGGGTATGGGTAAATATCCATCAAAATTTACCAAAAATAATAGTAATTCATTAAAAGAGTTACTTTTTTGCTATTTAATAAATAAAAATTCTAATCATAATATTGGGCTTTTCTATTTTCATTTATTTTGTTTGGGCTAGATGTAGCTATTTGGGTGTTTATCCTTTTCTTTTCATCTTTTAACCCCAAAACACTAAAATAAATTAGCCCACTAACTTAAAGTCTAAAAATTCACTAGATAATATATTTTCCTAATATTTTTTCTAATTATATAAATATTATTTACTTACTAAATCTTCAAATATCCTCTAATAATATAAAATTCTAATAATCTACTTTTACCACCAAAATTAACACTTTACATGTAAAACCCATACATAATTATTTTTAATAATTAAGTAAATATTTCACATCCCTTAAACATGCCTTAATAATTAATTAATAATTAATAATTAATTTTATTTTAATTTAGTTATTATTTTAGGATATAATTAATTATTTTATAGTTTATATTTATTATTAATTTAAGATTAATTGTATTTTAATTTAAGTATTAATTTAGGAACCCTGCTAATTTGGATATTGTAGTTGTAATCTTCCCTCCTTTCTCTGTCTCTTTGTATCATGGATTCCTCTATGGGCTTTCAATTGTGTCATAACTTAGTAATTACCTAACTTAGGTTACTAGTAAGATAGGAATTACTAAGGATTTAACTTGTTAGATATTCTAAAGAGTAAGGTTTAAAAAACTTGTAGAGAAAAGAATTTTCAAATTATTGCCCCACATGATTGATTTCAATCATAATTCAAACTCAAATAAATTATTTACAGTGGAATCACCAAAGAGTATAAAGGAGATTATTTGTGTTTTACCAAAGTTTTCATAGAGCACATATACTGACCACTCAAATGGTTTTCTCACAATAGAATTTTACGATTACCCATTTGTTTGTCATCTTTTCTTCCTTTTGATAAATTTTATTAACTAACTCCTTGAATTTTGAATTTCAAAAAACAAAATTAAAAAAAAATTAATTTAAAGATTTAGAATTAATTGATTTAATTAGTCTTTTCTTGGGCTTTAATTATAAATTTGGATTAGCCCATCATGGGCGATCAAATAATCTAACATCTTTAACTCACACATGATGGGATAAATAACATAAAACTTTTTATATTCCTCTTTGACTTTCACATTAGATTTCTTGCCGTGACCACTTGGGTACAACATTCGTGAACTTTTGCACTAGAAATTCTATCATAGAATTAGCATAAGAGATTGCTACCCTTGGATATATGATGTACACTTACTTATGTGCCTATGATGCCCTACATTCACCAATATGCATTTTACTTATGGCAAGTTTAATCCCTCCTGAGTTTTAGTACTATTCAGATTGTCTTTTCATATATATAGTATTTACACTTATAATGTTATTACATCAACTTCATAACAAATATGCCTTAAACATTGGTATAATCACATATATTTTAGGTAATCTTCCTTTCACCCACATATTACTTAAATCAAAATAATTCGCTTTCTTAGCATTAATCTTTTAGGCTGAATTTATTATAACCATAGGACATATACTAAAATAGTAAACATTAACTTACCTTTTTATGATATTGTTAAAGTTATAAAGGTATCTACTAAAGGATTTATTTTTTTTTTGGGAATCACATAGCAATGAAGCAAATATTTATTTACTTGCTTCCCTTTTGTAGGTACTTATCACATGCAATATAATTACATGCTATAGCATTTCTCTTATCTTGTAAGAGTGTATGTTAATTTAATTTATTTATTAATATCCTATAGATCTTAGTCTAGATGCATATAATATCTGACTCGAATTCTTATATTCTACTTTCCTTCTATGGCATTTCAGAAGAAAATTTGTATCTAGTTATAAGTATTGTCACACTCGCAATGTGATCGTGTGGCGTCAAAAAAATTAAAAAATTTGATTTTCAAAAAGAAAATTAAATGAAGTAGTAGAATTGCTACCAAAATTTTTATTTTTCAAAAGGTAAAATTTTGAAAAAACTTTTTGTAAAAAAAATGGTTTGCATACTAGAAATGGATTCAAGAGCCAGTTGTGAGTGAAGAAGGTGTTAAACATCCCACAACACTCATTTCGAAGAATGGTTATGCTAAGTTAATTGTGTAAAATTAATAAAGTCTTAATCATATTTTAATTATCCTAGCAATCACATATAGCAAATAGTGAAAAGAAAAACAATTAAGAAAAGGAAATAAGATGGAAAAAAATGTTTATTTGCAAGGGTAGATTTAACTTAAGATGAAAGTTTAGAACCTACGTACCCTATGAAATAGATCAAAGTTCCCGTAATTTGATCGAAAAATTGTATTTATTTTTGTTTTTATTTTTTTAATTTTTTTGAAAAAATAAAGAAAGTAAGAATTACTTTTGCCTTTAATAAATAAAACAACTTTTAAAGTGGTTGATGCATTTTAATTTACTAAAGACAAGATTAATTTTGCTTCTTCACTCTTTTCATTTTCATTTATCATTTTTTGATTTTTGATTTTTGGCTTTCATTTTTTATTTTTACCATTTTTATTTTTTATTTTTGACTTTTTAAAAATTTTTATACATATTTTTTATTTGATTTTTGAATGGATATTTTTTATTTTTGAATTTTTTTATAATGTATAATTTTTAAGTTTTTATAATTTTTTTACTTCTTTTTTTATGACATCTCTTTTTTGTTTTTTTTTTGTTTTTAATTTTTATGATTTTTATTTATTCTTTCATTTTTCCATATTTTTTTTGTAGCATTATATATATATATATATATATTCCTTTTTTATGGTTTATTTTTAAAATTTTTCTTCTTCTTTTATTTTTATTTTTTGTGATTTATTTATTTTTGGTTTCTTATTATGATTTTTTATATTTTATTATATTTGTTTAAATGACACTTTTAGAAAATGACCCACTTTTATTCTTTTTTATTAAGTTTTTCTTTCTAATTTTATTATTATTTTTAATTTTTTGAGTTAATTTTGTTGATTGATTGATTTTTTTGTTTTGATTTTTGTGTCAATCTCCTTACTAAGGAAATAAATAAAGATGGGCAATATGTAAACATCATATATTTGTTTTGGTTGCTTTTTTCCTTTTGTTTATTGTTTAGTTGTATTAAGGGCGATCAAATCACTAGACAAAATACATATTCTTATCTTTACTTGTTTCTTATGCAAAAATATAAAAAAAAATTATTTTCAATTTCTTTGCCTAAGAAATAAGTAAAGAGTGATAATCGTAAACATTGTATTTTGTCTAGATATATTCCAAAAATAATAATTAAATTAAATTAGTAAAATATAAAAAAAGAAGAAAAAGGCAAAAAAGAAAAAAATTTTAAGACGTAAAAAAAATCCTTTTTTCAAATTTTAAGAGCCTAAATAACCAAAAAACAAAATCAAAATTAAAAAAAAGAACTCAAAAAAAAGAAAAAAGTTAAATAAAGAAAATTAAAAAAATAGAAGCTAAAAAAAAGAAAAAAAAAAAACAAAAAGAATAAGAAAATAAAAGAAAATGATCTAAAAAAGAAAACAACAATAACAACAACGCCAACAAAAATTGTTAGTTCCAAACCTTTCAACCCTATATCCAAAACAATAGTAGCTAAATACCAAAAAATTAAAAATAAAATAAATGCCTTAGACAAAAAAAAATAAAAAAGGAAATTGAAAAAAAAAAAAGAATAAAAACAAAGAAAAATTAAATATAAAAAATTAAATTAAATGCAAAAAAAAAAAAAGAAGAGATGCCCTCAGGTCCCTCTAGTCCAATTGATTTCCAGTCTATATAAGTCAATACCTAAGAAACTTAAGAAATAATAATAATAATAATAATAATAATAATAATAATAATTAAATATATAACAAAATAAAACCCTTAAAAAATAATAATAACTGAAAAAAAAAAGCTACAAAATGGACGGATAAAAAGCAACACACACGGACGCACAAAACACTAGGGACGCTTAAAAGCAGGGCACGCGCAAAAGCACCACACCCATGCACGCCCAAAGGGAAGAGGAACAAGAGAATCAGATCTAACGATTTCCCTCAAGGTGTGTTTGGTTGAAGGTTTTTGGAGGGGAGGGGAGAGGTAGAGTATTTTTTAAGTTTTAATTTACTTTCTAATTTTTAATTTTTTAATTTTTTAATATTTAATAAAAATTAAGATAATTTTTTTATTAGAAATTAAAAATAAAAAATGATTAGAATTTATAATTTTTTTAAAAAATTGTTGATATAAATAACTTTTTTTATAAAAATTAAAATTAAAATAATATAAATGGTAAATTTGTCCAAATATAATTACCTCCCTCCCCCTCCCTTCCCCTCCCCTTCTGAACCAAACAATAATCTCCCCCCTCCCCTCCCCTCCCTCCCCTCCAAACAAAACTCATTAAACCCCCTCTCCTCCTCTCCCCTCCCTTCCATTAACCTCCCCTCTCTTCCCCTCCCTTTTAACTAAACAAAACTCATTAAACCCCCTCTCCTCCTCTCCCCTCCCTTCCATTAACCTCCCCTCCCCTCCCCTCCATTGAACCAAACGGAGCCTCAAGTAACCGCCATCCATAAAACTGGATACACTCACTCAAGCAAGAGGAGGAGAATGAAGAGCTAAGGACAAAAAATTAGAATAGAGACGAGAAAAGCTGAGAAAGAACGAGAGGCCGAAGAGGAAAACTGAGAGTGAGAGGGGGGGACCAAGAGTACTAGAGAGGCATGAAGAAGAGGAGAGAATGGAGAGGAAACTTAGAGTGAGAGGGAGCTATGCGAGAGCCAGAGACTAAGAAATGAGGGAGAAACGAGAGAGATGAATAGGAGATGAGAGAGATCAAGGAGAAGATCAAGCACGAGAGTGGGGGAAGAAAATAAGAAGGGCCATTTTCAGTGTGGTTACGATTTTTCCTATAGGTATTGTTTTCCTATCTCTCATCTTTTTTAGTTATAAAAACATGAAACTATAGATTGGATATGAGCTTGACGCTGGAGTTTTGGGTCTGATATTTTCAGGTAGCGTTGAATCTTAGGGGCTCATGTTTTATATGCTGATTCATGAAATTGATGTATGGTAGTGTCGAGTGATGGAATTTGGGGAAATTTTGGTCACGTTTTCTTTTATTACTTATCCTTGAATTTGTCATATGAATGGAGTTTTGTGTCCAAAATTATGCTTATGTTCAGACTCTGAACAAGCCAAACTTCTCCAGTGAGTGTAGATTTATACTAATAAATGTAGATGAATTTGCAGACCCCTTGCCTTATTTTATCATAATATGTCATTGCTATTTTTGCTGTAATATGGATCTGTTAACATGCTGGGTAAATTATAATCATGCTTCTTATTGTCTTTCACATCTCTATATAAAACTAAAGAGAAATCTTGGTGAGGCTATGGTTCTTGTTCTCTGAATTTTTGAAGCAAAATTCTAAATGTCTGGTATGCTAATGTCTGGTTTGATATGTTGTGGAAAGGGATTTTGGGATTAAGGCATTTTATTTCTAATCCTTTAAAGTTATTCCTTACATTAGATAAGTGGTTGAAGGCTCGTGGCTTCTAGTTTTAAGTTTATAGTGTTTGTTATAGATTGATGAATGGGATGAGGGAAGTTTCAATTGTTCTGATGGAGTTATTGTTTGTTGGTCTAGCATTTGTGATGACGGCTAGTGTTTAAATTAGTTGCATTTTGTTTTCTCTTAAAGTCTGCTCTTTCATTCTTTCATCCGTTTATTTAGTTCTCCCATGGCGTCATTTTCTTGAGATGGATAGATATTATGGATCCTATCTGTGTATTGATTTATTGGGTCTCAAGTAAATTAATTATAAAGATGGATATCATGTTTATTTAAAAGCCAGGAAATTAATTTGCTTATCATAGTTTGATTAGAAACTGATGCATTTTATTTTTTGGCTTATTGACATGGTGGAGAGCACCTTGGGATCACGCTAGAATTGCAACTAGGGATTCGCTCAAAAGAGGATGGCAACCTGACAGCATCAATTGAAAAGACCTGAGAAACAATTATTATTGGGTTTGCATTTTATTTTCACCTGAAAATATTAGAATAAATGTGTCATTTGAATGCAAAGTAGACACACTACAAAAATATTGCATGTTTGTATATTTTATTACATTTATACTTTTAGAATTATTGTGTGAAATTTCTTATCTTCTCAGACACCTACGATTAAGGCTGTACATGGGTAGGGCCGGGCCGAGCCGGATATCTAGTCGGCCCGATGCCCTACCCGATTAAGACATCAGGTTTATTTTTATAAATATGGCCCGGCCTGACCCGAACAAGCCCTATTTTAGGGTGGATTAGGGCGGGCTAGGGCGGCCGGGACTTTTTTTTTATGAATTAATACTTGTAATATAAAAATATATTTTTGCATACTCATAATTATATATTTCAAAATAATAGACCTTTAGAACTCTTATATTTTTATCAGTAACAAAAAAAATAGTCTAGTATTATCAAACAAAATATAAGTTATACTAACATAATTAGCCTTAAGTAAATATGTGTATTTTCATTATTCAACAAAAGAAATACCAATAAGTATATACATTAATGATAAAAATAATTAAGAAGTAGGAAAGGTTTGCGTAAGTTATAAAAACTGTAATATGTAGAGAGAATTAGATGAAATAAGAATTATATATATATAAGATGGCAAGATATTAGTAATTAAAAAAAAAAGATAACTATTAGGGCAGGTTAGATAAAATATGCTTTCGCCCGTGGCCTGGCCGGACTTAATATAGTTTTGTTTAAAGTTTTGTCCATTTGCATTTTTTGCCCGGCCCGATTAGATCGGGTTAAGGTCAGCCCCTAGGACGTATCGGGCCAATGAACACACATACCTACGATGTCACTTAGCTGTGGGTAATAACAAATCTCCACAAGTGCCTATGGAGTTGCATAATCATATAAATTTTGGATTTTAATTAAAAAAAAGAGAAATAAATGTATTTCTTAAGAAAAAAAGAAAAGGAGAAAAGGAAAGAAAAATTTCAAAAGCAAAATATTTTTTAAAAAAAAATCAAATGTGTCCCTTTTAAAATTATATAAAGAATAAAAATGTTCAAAGTTCAGAATTAAGGTTAAAAATAATCAATTAAATAAAAAATCTAAATCAAAAAATGAAACAAAAAATCATAAATAAGAAAAAAAAATTAAAAGCCAAAAATGAAAAATAATAAGCTTTAATAATTATTGGGTTTTTTTTTACATTTACGTTTTAATAAGCTTTAGGTCCAAGGTCTTTATCAAATTAATTTTGTTTTCAAAATAAACTTCAAGGCAAAATTTAGAAATAATTCAAAACAAAATAGAAGAAAAGTTTTTGAAAAATCTAATAAAATTCCTTTAAAAAATGAATATTCAAAATTTTCAAAATGAAAAAAAAAATTTCCTTTCCTAAATACTTTCTTAAAAAAATAATAAATAAGATATAGTTAGTGTTTCAACCCAAAAAAAAAATGTTTAGCTTGTTTAGTCCTTTTAAAAAATATTTAAAAAATAATAAGTAATATAAGAAGAGAATAAAAAGAACAAACTAAAACAAAAATTAAGATAAAATATCAATAAAAAGTAATTATAAAAAAAGACTATAAAAATATCAATCATAACAAAGATAAAAAAGTCAAAAAAAAAAAAAAAGCACTAAAAATTATAAAGAAGGAGAAAAGTTAAAGTAAAAAGTCAATTATGAAAAAGATTTTTAAAAAATCACATAATCAAAATAAAAAAGAAAATCATAAAAATATAAATTAAAACAAAAAATCAAAATCAATTTTTTTAAAAAAAATTAATTAAAGTCAAAAATCAAATATGAGAAAATAAAAAAATCAAAAGTCAAAATAAAAAAAATCATATAAAAAAGATTTAAAAAAATTAGGAAAAAAAGGAAAAATGAAAATCAATCATAAAAAATAAAATATTTTAAAATAAAAACAAAACAAGCAAAAATAAAAAAAATGAATAAGGAACAAAAATTAAAAACAACAAAAAAACAAAACATCAACTAATAGAGATAATTTCTGGTTCAATTACATGGATTTTAATCCCTTCTATAGGGACGTAGTGTAACACCATAATTTTAAGATTCATATCATATACATTTTAGGCTTCCTTCCATGAACAATACAAGAGGAAGAAGGAAAAATCATTAAAAATAATGCATTTAATCGCATTATGGCAAAAATAAATTTTTCATTCGGTGTTCCATGGGCCATATGGACTCATCTATTTCATTCTCATATTTAAATATACAAATATAACTCATAACAAGCTCAAGGAGCGGCCTATACCTCGAGCAAAGGGAGGGTTCACATAAAATTCACTAATGCAGCCTTAGGTAGAGTTTTAGATTTTGTGCCTTAACTTTAAAAAATCATAACTAATTCTAGAAAAATCAAAATTAGGCACACTATATTATTCTGGAAAGTTAAAGATGTCTACTTTATTCTAAAAATAATTTTAGATCATGAAATATCAAGTAGAAGACGTTTGACATTAGAAAAGTATCCAAGGTCTCAGTTGTCTAGGCTACTATTACAGGTTACTATTTTAAACTTTAAAAATTCAAAACTAATTTTAGAAAAATCCAAATCATGCAAATTCAGATGCTAACTCTAAGGGGAAAATATTCCTAGACCACTCTAAGTTCATCTAGGAACTGAATTATGATGGAACAGTACAGGAGGTCAAGTGGCACTACTGGTACTGACATTAAATTTTAAAAATTTATAACTCTCTGTTCAAACCTCCAAATGAAGTGATCTTGGTGACTACAGAAAGCTTATAACCTCTAGTTTATGCCTGCAAAATTTCATAAATATTAGACATCATTTGACCCTCAGATAACATAGAAATACAAAACTGACCATATGAACAGTACATGCACCATAATAGTAGAAAAATCCCAATTTTGAAAATTTATAATTAATTCTATAGAACTCTAATTTTTTTGAACTTTAGCTTCTCAAAAGGCTCTCAATGAGTTCTATATGTTTGCCAAATTTCATGAGAAGATTCATCTATTTGGTCAGTTTGTGCTATAGAGTTCCAATTTGGTCATTTTTATGGTTTCTACTAACATCAAAGTGCCCAATTTTGCTTCCAAAACTTGTGTGGCCACTTGAGCATGTGGGAATACACCAAAATGACATTCTAAACTTGTCTCAAAGGTGTACAAACCCAAATTTATCAAACTCACTTGTCCACCCCATGATATACACAAGAATTCATAAGTCTAGTATTGCCATTCCATACCCAAAATGCACATCACCATTCATTTGGCACTAAAACTCATACATACATCGAACATTTAGGTAATTACATGTGTTCATATGATTACATAACAATTTTATCATGGGATTACATCATATGCCATGTGTATGGCTACAAAAGAAACAAAATTAGGCATTTTTATACACTTTGATGTCAATCTCCTTCTTTTAGGCTTAGTGGCTTCTATTGCCTTGCTCAATTGCTCCACCTAGCATGTTAAGACATTGGAGAGGAGAGGATGAGATTCAAAGAATCCTAATATCTCATCTTCCTTTCAATCACATATAAAGTATGCAATACAAGTCTTGAAAATGCATGCATTGACATATTGAAATGTATGAGCATTCAAGAAACATTCTTGGCATTTGAACAAGTCACACATAGCATACATAGGTTTCCCAAGTGAGTGGATTAGCCTCACTCATTCACTTATGGATTTTAGACTTGGCTCACCCACTTTCTTTAAGAGGTTTTTGACTCAATCTCACTTACATACATCGAACATTTGGGTAATTACATGTGTTCATATGATTACATAACAATTTTATCATGGGATTACATCATATGCCATGTGTATGCCTACAAAAGAAACAAAATTAGGAATTTTTATACACTTTGATGTCAATCTCCTTTTTTTAGGCTTAGTGGCTTCTATTACCTTGCTCAATTGCTCCACCTAGCATGTTAAGACATTGGAGAGGAGAGGATGAGATTCAAAGAATCCTAATATCTCATCTTCCTTTCAATCACATATAAAGTATGCAATACAAGTCTTGAAAATGTATGCATGGACATATTGAAATGTATGAGCATTCAAGAAATATTCTTGGCATTTGAACAAGTCATACATAGCATACATAGGCTTCCCAAGTGAGTGGATTAGCCTCACCCATTCACTTGTGGATTTTGGACTTGGCTCACCCACTTTCTTTAAGAGGTTTTTGACTCAATCTCACTTTTGAGAGTCAACCTCACTCTTGGGAGATTCTTTACTTTGTCTCACCCAACTTTAAGGGTTATTGGCTCATCCTCACCATGGCTAAGGGTTCTTAGCTTCTCCACACTCAAGCAAACCCAAACAAATATATTAGGCATTATTTGAAAACATAATACATCATCATGGTACCATGGAATAAAAGCTCTTGCTAGAATACTTTTCATAGCTTAAAACATACATACACACATTCAAAGACAAATCAAGCATACATTCATGCATGAGAGAAGGAGGGAATGAGCTACCTGATGAGAGACCCTCTAGGAACCTTGTCCTAGGAATCTTTAACAAGATGACACTTTGCCCGGGACCGGCTAGAAAATAAGAATGTTACTCAAAGGAAAGACTCTAAGAGAACTCGTCTCTTAGAACCTTAGCCTTAGGATGCCATAAAGAAAGACCAATCTTTTGATAAGTCACATGAACTCTTAGAGAACACAAAGAAGCAAAGACCTCACAAAGTATTGAATAATATTCAAATTCATTCATGATCCAAAATAGAGTACAATAGGAAGCTTTTTATAGGAAAAAATTTCTAAAGTCTAAAATCCTAATAAAAGTTAAATTCTAAAATCTGATTAGAAATATTTTAAATAGTGCCTAAAATCAAGGAACAAGATTAGGATACTAATTTTGACTTAATCTTAAAGATAAGATCTTTGACCAAGTCCTAAAAATAATAAAAAATAAAATTCATAAAGAATCCTAGTCAAAACTAATAAGCTCATTTAAATAGTCACATGGGATGCTCATGCTTCATTAAAAATCACATAATTAACACATGATTCTTAATCTCTTGCAATTGGACTCCAATTGGGCCTTGGCACTCTTCTTATAGAATGGTTAGTATTATAACACTTTTTATATCTTTTTGGGCCCTCTTTTGACTCAAATAAATGGGCTTTAAGTCATGAAACTTATGAATCAAACAATTGAAGGCTTTTTTCATTGCTTTGGCCCTAGCTCTTGTTATTGGGCCTCTTATGTCTTGTAATGGATCTTTAGGCACATTTGAATTGAACTCTTAGGTTTTAATTTGCAAATCATGTCCTTGGGCTTGAAACTTAGCACCATATTCTTCATCTAGTCCACTTCTATGCTCAGCAAGGTCTCTTGGTGCTTTAAGAATAGGAAACTACTTAAGAACCAAGTTAATCAAAATAGGAAACTACTTGCAATTCAAGTTTAGAACAATTAAGGAAGAAAATCCTTACTTGAATGCAAATAGAAAAGCAGATAACTTGGTAGCTACTATATGCAATCAAATTAGGAAACTAACTTCAATTAGGAAATTAACTCCAATTAAAAAATTAACTCCAATTAGGAAATTAACTCCCATTAGGAAACTAACTCAAATTAGGACATTAACTCCAAGTTTTAAGCTTTCAACTTTGAATTTGCATAACTTACAATTTTGAATTCTGCAATTTGAATCTTTTCTTCTTTTTTTTTCACTCTATTTTTTTTCACTTTTTTTTGAATTTTTTTCTATATTTTTTTTCCTTTGAATTTTTTTTATTTTTTATTTAGTATCACACTTTTTTTTTTGAATGAAGATGGAGGCATACAACAATGGAAGAAGGAAGAAGATAGAAGACAAAGGCGCAGATAAAAAAAGGTAACACAAATGGAAGGAGAGAAAGTATGAAGAACAACGGAAGGGAAACACAAAGATATACCTTGCACTAGCAAACCAAAGCTCTGATACCAAATGATAAGAGACCCTCTAGGAACCTCGTCTTAGGAACCTTCAACAAGATGACACTTTGCCCGAGACCGGTTAGAAAATAAGAATGTTAGTCAAAGGAAAGACCCTCAGAAAACTTATCTCTTAGAACCCTAGCCTCAAGATGCCACAAAGGAAGACCAATCGTTTGATAAGTCACGTGAACTCTCAGAGAAAACAAAGAAACAAAGACCTCACAAAGAATTGAATAATACTCAAATTCATTCATGATCCAAAATAGAGTACAATAGGAAGCCTTTTGTAGGCAAAAATTTCTGAAGTCTAAAATCCTAATAAAAGTTAAACTCTAAAATCTAATTAGAAATATTTTAAATAGTGTTTAAAATCAAGGAACAAGATTATGATACTAATTTTGACTTAATCTCAAAGATAAGATTTTTGACCAAGTCTTAAAAATAATAAAATAAATAAATAATAAAATTCATAAAGAATCATAGTCAAAACTAATCAGCTCATTTAAATAGTCACATGAGATGCTCATGCTTCATTAAAAATCACATGGTTGACACATAATTCTTAACTCTTGCAATTGGACTCCAATTGGGCCTTGGCACTCTTCTTGTAGAATGGTTAGCATTATCACACTTTTTACATCTTTTTAGGCCTTCTCTTGACTTAAATAAATGGGCTTTAAGTTATGAAGCTTATGAATTAAACAATTGAAGGCTTCTTTCATTGCTTTGGCCCTACCTCTTGTTATTGGGCCTCCTATGCTTTGCAATAGATCTTTAGGCACATTTGACTTGAACTCTTGGGTTTTAATTTGCAAATCACGTCTTTGGGCTTAAAACTTAGCACCATATCTTCATCAAGTCCACTTCTATGCTCAGCAAGGTCTCTTGGTGCTATTACATCACTACCTTTAGTGCAACCACATACTTTTCTTCTTGAAATAATTCTCTCTTCTTCGGTCTCACACACATAAGGGTGTGGAATTGGCTTCTCTTGACCTAAACACAATTTATAAAAGCCAATTATGTTCTTGAACTCATTTTTAAGGCTATATATCTTCCTTAAACACTAACTTAGTCTAATAACCCCTTTATAGTTCCAAAAGTGTACCTAATAAAGCAACATCCATCAATAGAGTTCCAAGCTCCATTCTTTCCTTTCATATATGATTCTTGACTCCTTTTAAGCCTTTTGGAGTCATCACACAATTAAAATAAAGAGTCTAACTGTATGTTGCTTCCTTAGGTCATTTTATAGAACCTAAGATACCAATTCATTCTCTAGGCCTCTTAAATTTTTTCCAAGGTTTCCCCTCATTTTCATTCATCATATATGACTTAAAAATGAGTTTGAAAAAATTTAAAACTCTCTTTAGGTGCCTTAACCCTTTTTGGTTGAGACTATGTACCATTTGGCCTCCATGGAAGTTTGCCTTTTTTTCTTAGTAGAGGATGCACATAAGGAGACTTCTATGAATCTTAAGAACTCATTTAAATATTCATTTAGGCCTAAGAATCTTGGTATCAAATCAGATTTTTCAAGGAGCACACTAAAAACCCTAGATTTGCTATCTTGAATTTCCATGGTTCTTTTATTGTTTTCTTTGTATATTCTTATCCTTCTCCCTTAAATTCTTAGGATTCATCCTTGGTTCTGACCAAAATCCAAGCCTTCTTGCAGCTACATACATGGGACGAACCAAGGAGAAGAAGGGAGCAAGAGGTAGCTACCATGGAATGAAGATTTACCTTGTTTACTTGGCTTTTCTTGCTTGTTTCTCACTTTCCTTGGTCTCCTCTCTTCAAATTCGAATTTTTCCCTTTGTTTTGCCCTCAAAATAGATCCAAGAACTTCAATAAAGCCATAGGAAAGAAGGGGAAATGGAGGAGAAGGAGTTTGCTAAAGAAAAAGCATGAAAAAAATCAAGAAAATCCATACCTCTTTCTTGTTTTTATCCTTCCTTCCTCCTCCTTCTTGTACACCTCACCTTTAGGGCTTTTCTCTAGTTTAGGGCAGAAACAAATGTGTCTAAATGAAGGAGGGGATGTGGCGCCTCATATTTATAGGTGGGTTTAAGAATCACTTTTCAAAAATTTTAATTTTACCCCTCGTTCTTGACATTTTTGCTCTTAACTCATTTTAGTTCCTTTTTTAGAATTTTTTTTTTCTATTATGAAATTTAGGTTTCCAATTTAGTAAAATATCTTTGGAATCACTCATATCGGAGCTAAAACCTTCCTGAACGAATCCGTTAAAGTTCAAGTCACTTGATGTTAAAAAATATCCACTGGAGGGGTTTTAATTGTCCCAAGCTTTCTTATGGTTTTTAGGGCTTTTGAGAACCCCAAAGAACTTAAAATTTTTATTTAAAAAGTCTTTCTGTGAAAATTCCAAAATTTGCTCAAAATTACGAAAATGCCATTACGTTTTGTCAACTTTTTGTTCAAAATTGTTTATTCATTCTAGTTCTATTTTTCTTTCCGTTTGAGTTAGGAATTCTCATTTTTAAGAGTCTAGAATACTATATAAATTTTTTGGGAACTCAATTCACTCTATCTGGGAGACTTCCTTTTTGTATCTGGTAAATTTCGTACATTTATGGAAAAACTGTACGTGACGTTACTTTTCTCGCATTTTTCTCATTTCAAAGAACTGGATATTACACATAGGCCTTAGGTTTTCATCTTAAGTTAAGTTTATTCTTGTCAATAAATATAATTTTTTATTTCATTTCTTATCTTTATTTTTGATTGCAATCATTAGAAAAATTAAAATAAGATTAAGGTTATATTAATTTTGTATAATTGACTAAGATAATTGTTCTTCAAAATGAGTGTTATAGGATACCTAACACTTTTTCCACACACAACTAACTCTTGAATCTATTTTTGGTTCATAAACTATTTTTCGTATAAAAAAGCTTTTTCAAAGTCTTATTTTTTAAAAAAATTAAAATTTTGGTAGTGATTTTAATACTTAATTCATTTTTTGTTTTCAAAAATTGAATTTAAAAAAAAAATTTCTGGCAGCATGTGGTTGTATTTCGAGTGTGATAGTTTGGCAACTCCACTGGGAAGCACCTTAGGATCATGCTAAAATTGCAACTAAGAGTTCACTTAAAAGAAGATGGCAGCCTAATAACATTAGTTGAAAAGACCTAAGAAATAATTATTGTTGGGTTTGCATTTTATTTGCACTTGTAATAATTGTCATATCCAAAATAGGACTGCGTGGTACCAGAAAATTTTTTTCAAAAATTCAATTTTTGAAAACAAAAATTGAATCAAGTAGAAGAGTTGTCACCAAAATTTTAATTTTTTTAAAAAATAAAACTTAAAAAAACCTTTTCATAAGAAAAATGATTTATGAATTAGAAATAGATTTGAGAGTTGGTCGTGTGTGAGGAAGGTGTTAGGCACCTTACAATACCCATTCCAAAAAACGATTATTCTAAGTTAATTATGTAAAATTAATATGATCTTAATCTTATTTTGATTTTTCTAGCAATTGTATGCATAAGTGTAAAAAAAGAAATAACATTTAAAAAAAGAAAGAAAAAGAATATATTTATTTACAAAGGTGGACTTGATTTATGATGAAAACTTAGAGCCTATGTATCTTATAAAATAAATCAAAATTCACATAATTTGACACAAAAATTATGTTTGTTAGTTAGTGTTTTGTTTTTGTTTTTTTAGTTTTTAGTTTTTTTGGTTTTAATTTTAATTTTAATTTTTGTTCATTTGTTCTTTTTTGTTTTTGTTTTTAATTTTTTATGATTGATTTTCATTTTTTCATTTTTGATTTTTCCTAATTTTTGATTTTTTGATCTTTTTTATGCTTTTTTTTATTTTGAATTTTCATTTTGCTTTTTTTTTTTTTTCTCATATTTGATTTTTGACTTTAATTAATTTTTTTTAAAAAAAATTTGACTTTATTTTTTGGTTTGATTTATTTATTTTTATTTTCTTTTTGATTTTGATTCTATGATTTTTTCTATAATTGATTTTTTACTTTAATTTTTTCCCTTTTTAATAATTTTTAGTGATTATCTATTAAATTTTTATTTTTTAATCTATTTTATGATTGATTTTTTATGGTCTTTTTCTTATTATTACTTTTTTATTGATTTTTTATCTTTGATTTTTGTTTTAATTTTTTTTGGTGTTCTCTTCTTATAGTACTTATTAGTTTATTATTATTATTTTTTAAAAGGGCTAAACAAGTTGAACTTTTTTCTTAGTTGATACACTACCTATATTTTATTTATTATTTTTTTAAGAAAATCTTTAGAAAAGAAAATTTATTTGATTTTTTTTTTCACTTTGAAACTTTTGAATATACATTTTTAAAAGGAATTTTATTTGGTTTTCTAAAAATTTTCTTCTATTTTGTTTTGAATTATTTTTAAATTTTTTCTTGAAGCTTTTTTTAAAACAAAATTAATTTAATAAAGACATTGGAACCCAAAGCTTATTAAAATGTAAATATAAAGACTCGATAAGAACTAAAGAGACTTATTATCATATATGGCACTCCGGTTAACCTGTATGTGCCTAAAGGGATAAGGAATCCTACACGACAACTCTAAAATAAAATAAAACTAAATATAATAAAGATGGAATGAAAGTCTTTACATATATATAGTATTAGGTTACTGTGTAACTTTGTCGAGATCCAATCAATCCTCAAATTGATCATATATTACATTACATGAATTTTGTTTTAGAAGAAAACAAACTGGTGAAGCTCCTCTTTGATCTTCTCTTCAATCCTCATTTAGTCTATGATGAACTTCTTCAAATATGCAACTCATATGCAATTGAAAAAAGAAAAAAAAAATAAAGAAAGGCAATTAATGATGAGAATGGGGAATTGCTTTCAAGGAATATCTCAATTTCACAACTAAAGTAACCTTAAAATGACATCATAGATTTAGCATGAAATATTGACAACCTTTTTATGCAATCCATGATCTATCATTATAAGCCAAAACACTCAAAGGAATTTGTAAATCAAAGTTAGTAATCATTATCACTCGGAACTTTGATCTAAGCATGTTACAAAAACTCCATGATCCACAATGACAACCTTAATGCAAACAAAGATTATATCAAATATTCCTGTTTATAAAAGAATCATAGAAGGGCTATGAACTTTAATTCTTTGAAGCTAAGAAGCACAGGTACAGCTATTTATGAGTCGGTACCAAATACATGTTCAATATGAATATGCATATTGTATGAGTACAAAAGTATCCAAAACGTATTTTTTTTCCTTTTTCATTTTGAAACGCTTCCATATGCACCAAAACGTCTCAGAAATGGTTTCGAAATGGCACAGAAACTTCCCATCCCAAAATAATGTCGCTTTCTACAACTAACCTATTTTTCCCTTCGAAAGCCCTATGTCCTCCGTGTGCCCTTCGTCCGTGTTTCTTCGTCAGTGGCTTAGTGCTTCATATCAAATGTTTCAATCCTCTGTGCTGCATCATCTTCTCCGGTAATTATTGCTTCATTTTAAACCTCAGTGCTTCATCTCAAAAGTTTCAATCCTCAGTGCTTCTTCTCTGGTGATTACTGGTGCATTTCGGTCCTTAGTAGTTCCTCCATGATAAGTTCTTATTTTGGTGGGATGTGAGTATAAATTACTTACCTGTTTGATAAGTTCTTCCATGATAGTAGCTAACACAGCTTCAAGAGGATATAGAGATCAGCTTATCCTATTATTTTGCCCATTTTTGTCATTAAAAAGAGTCAAAAGGAAACCACAAAATTCAAAAATTTTAATTAAAAGAAAACAATATATGCTTTAGGAGATATTGTAAAAAATTAATCAAGTAGATCTAGAGCCATAAATTATAATACTCTATTGATGAAACTTTGAATTGAATTCCCAAGCCCCTTTCATTGAAATCCATGCAAAGCATTTAGTTACATACTTATAGATTAGACTCTAAATATGGAGGTGATTGGTGAGGGAGAGAAAGAGAGGGTTCTATTGCTTTTTCTTTGATTACTCTAAAGCATTCAAATGCCATTAACAAATCCATTTCATGTGCCAACCAAACTCATCAGAAACTTCTCATCAAATATCAAATGCCTCTGCTCATTTATGTAATGTGTTAGATTATTTATAATTTAATTTTGTTTTTAATATGTAACTTTATTATATATATATATATATATAGTCCCCTATCTATATCTTAAAATTTTAGAAATTATTGTATCTTATGTATAGTATCATACCTTATATGCTTACCCATATCGGTGCTTCCTAACTTTGAAGAAGTTCCCAAACACAACATGAATTTGAATCTTTCAAACGATGAAATAAGAACCTAAAATTTATATCCTTCTATCCACATACAATGAGAGCATCCTAACCATCACTACAAAAAAATAATAGATTTGTGACGGAATTTTGCGATGGAATAAATTTCTATCGCAAGTCCATGACAAATTTGTCACAAAGTCCGTCACAAAAATTTGCGACGGAATTACTGACGGAAAATTTCCGTTGCAAATAGTTCTGTCGCAAATTAAGTTAGTGATGGAAATCAACGACGAAATTTTCTGTCGCTAAGGAGCATAATAGCTTATTCTAATATTGCGATGGAATTCTGTGATGGTAAATTCCGTCGATAATTTGCGACGGAATCAACAACGAAATTTCCATCACAAATTTTTTTCCATCATTAATCTATTGCAAATTCCATTGCAAATCTTAATTTTAATTTTTTAGTAATTTATATGATATAATGATTTATATATATATATATATATCTCTCTCTCTCTCTTGAAAATGACTTAAATATAATTAATTTTATAGAAACTTTTAATAATTTATATAATATAATTTAAATTATATATCAATAATTTAATAAAAAAATGAGATAAATACTAATATGCTTAATTATTCTATGCTCAATACGGGGTTTTTGTTTTTATTCAAAAATTAAAAATTTACCATTTTATTTATTTTAAATCATATATTAAAATAAATGTATAATATATATAATTAATTAGAAATAGAAAAAACTTTTCAAATCTAAAAGCGTAATTTAAATAAATGAATATAAGGAATGATTTTACTAAAAATATAAAAAAATGGAAAGTAAGAAATAAATAAAAATCAAATAAATATTCAACTCAAAAAGGAAAAAAGATAAATAATATTAGAAAAATGTGACAATATGTTTCTTTCTCAGGATTTTATAGATATTAAAAATGGCTCCATTCATCCAATATGCTTTAATTATACCACCTGTTGCTCACCTCTCTCCTCTCCTAATTAGTTTCTTCTCTTTGTTATGCTGTTAACTCTTAGTTAAAATCATACTTTCTTTTGTGTTTCTATTTCTTTCTACACTTGCTTAACTGATCGTGTTAACGTTATTCTTTCTCCGAAAATTAAAACTTTATCTCATTTAAATATCAAATCTGTAGAATTCTCTCAAAAGAAGCAAAAGACTAAATACCCACTCTCAAATGAATGGAAGGCGAAATCTAATATGTATCATATTATAAATTTGTGGGAGGAGAGGAGATCTGCCCCTCTCAAATGAAAGTAACTAAATTTTCATTGTTAATAAGCCAGTTAATTTCGTATACAATCCTCCCCCTGTTTTTGAATAAATTCTATTTATATGAAATCTTAAACAAATTGATTTGATCAAAAGCTCCGTAGAAGATGACTTGGTGGGCACACGATTGCAAGCCAATTACTTTTACTAATGTTGCCAGTTTGACAGCCGTAAGTAAAATTTTGGTGCCATTGTTGGGAAGCTAATTAATTATAATCAATTAGATTAAAACTTTTATTATTTTCAATATTAATCTAGCTTTCTTACTTTGTTTCTGTGGCCCATTCCAAAGCTTACAAATTTGATGTTTTAAAGTAATTCTACACAATACTAGTTATAAGGGTAGCTAACTTCGATTGAGTTAAAATTTAGTATATATGTTTTAGGTGTTATGAGAAATAATATTCATAAAAATAATTATTTTTAAATTTGATAGTACTTGATTAAGGTTTTAAAAAAATAAAGTGATATTAGAATCGATTTTTTTATTGTAGGATTGAGCCAAAAATTAGAATATTTTATTTCAAGTAAATCAAAAGCAAAAGATTATTTTTCTATTAAAATATCACATTCATTCAAAATGATTAAATTCATAATTATTTTTAATATTTTTACTTATGGTTTTGAATATATGCCCTTTTAAGTGCAATTTCTTTTTTTGGAAAATTTGCAAAACACGAAAAGGAAAAACTTATCAAATGATTTGGTTAAACAAATGAGTTTTTTTAAGTGTGCTTTATGAAATTTCATTCCAAAAAATTTTAAATTAAACAAAATTTCACAACAACCTCAAACATGCGTTTAACTCAATTATATTAAATTCATTAGACTATGATTGTAATAATTATTTTTCACCTCGGTAAAGATTTTACTTTGTTATATATATATATATATATGTTCTCTTGGAGACAAACAATTCATGTTTACTTTGTTATATATATATATATATATGTATATCTTGCATTTTTAAAGAATATTACACATAGTATGATGGGCTAGATTCTGTATAAATTGTTCGAATACAATTATATTAGACAAGTTAGAAGCGCACGTGGTTAGTGAAAATTAAAAAATTTAATGATTTATTGAGAGGACATAAATTTTTTTTAAAAAAAGCCTTTTTAAGCATTTGATGTGTTATATCAAATGTGTAAAACTCTAGCTCATCTTCATATGTGTTGGATCATTATATCTGTGAACCTAAATCATTCACCTAAAAAATTTTAAAGGAATTATTTGTTCTCAAATGAAAAAGTATATTTATATGAAATTAATTCATATAAAATTACAATAAAATTTTATATGTCTTAAATATCAAAATTTATAAAATATTATTTAAATGATATATTTTAATCATATATATTATCAATTTAAAACAAAATAAGGCTAAGAATAAAATATATTTAGTACTTGTCTTATTATCCATAATTATCTTTAATTATTTGTTTCATTTTTAATTTAGTACTTATCTTGTTATTCACAAATAAAATAGTTTATTGATTTTAAAAATTATAGATAAAGTTCGATAAAATCAAATTTAACATTTTGTAGTTAATTAGAAACTAATTTTTAATTAAATAAGTAATGTTTTGTGTTGGTTAATAACAACACTTAAAATCTAAATATAATTTTAAAAATAAGAAAGGCTAATAGTTATTCTTAACAAAAGCTTGAAGTGAATGATTCAACATGATTATTATAAATACACTAGTTTAAAATATACTAACTCGTACATTCACTTTAAATGGCGAATACATTCCTATTTAAATTAGGATTGTGAATAAAATAAAATATCTTTCTTTAATATAAAAATTAAATAGATAATAAATATATACTTTAAATGGCGAATACATTCCTATTTAAATTAGGATTGTGAATAAAATAAAATATCTTTCTTTAATATAAAAATTGAATGGATAATAAATATATACTTTAAGGACCGAATAATAATGCATGTAGTAAATAAGACAACCAAGACCTAACAACTTCAAATTCTTAATTGAAAAATGGTCAACAAAGAAAATCAATGTGCTATATTTCAGATAAATCTCGTACGAAAATCCTCAAATTTTATTAATTTTTTTAAAGCTTTATTTCAAATCTTGAACTCCGTTCTCTCATCAAATTATATATTTTCTAAATTTTTATTGTTTATCTTTATTAATTTTTATTATTCAATAATCAAATTTTTATTAGTAGAGAGTTAATAAAACAACAACTTACACTTTTAATAAGTTGTTAAATAATACGTGCAAATTTTTTGGAAGGAATGTTAAAAAAAGCCAGTATTAAAATCATATTTGAAGGATGAAAATAATGTTTTTGTTTAAAAAATTTAAATTTAACAATAATCATATTTAAATTTTGAAGCATACCCAAATACTTGTATATATTTTTGAAATTTCCCTACATTTTTCCTATTTATACTTATCCCCTTGAATTGTTGTATATCCTTTTCCCCCATTCGTTTTTGGTTTTTGCCAATTTAGCAAAACAAAAGGAGAAATATCCTAACTTAGAATTGTATAATACAATCTTTATAGACCCTAAAGTAGAGAAAGTTAAAAACAAATATAAAAAAAATTAAAAGAAAACTACCTTTTAAAGGATAATGTTTGGCTTGTATATGTAGTGAAATTGTTTTTTAGTCTTTTTTTTTTTATACTTGTGTTCTAAATAATAAGTTTAAAAAATAATATAATTGAAGGACAAAAAATTGTAACTATAAATAAAAATTATACTTAAAAAAAATTAAATTTGTTGTATAGTTACAAATTCTTGAATAATCTTTATTAATAATTATAATTTTTGACCTTCCAATTATGTTTGTTTTTTTGAACTTATCATTTGATGCTTAAATATATGATTTAAAAAAATTGTTATTTTTAACCTTGACTAGATCCTTGTAGCCCACCTCTATAGGATTGCAAGGAATCCAAATCTCGATTCATCAATGTTTACTATTGAGTATTGACATGTATAACAAAAATAAAATAATAATATTACAAATATGGAAATATTATGTAATTATTACAAATAAAATGATATTTTATTAATTTTTTGATTTATTGAACAATTCATATTTTTTAACAGAGTTAACTTATTTTTTATAATTATAATATTAAATTTAATAAAATAAACAAAATATTATTTAATAATTATTTATAGATGATGTTACAGATTTACAATTCTATCCCAGCAAAAGTAAAACCCAAACAATAAAAGCCCAAATATCATTTAATAATTAGTAGCATTTTTTTAATTTCCTTTTTGGTGTATATATATAAAAGTGAAGATATTGAAATACTTGATTAATAAGATAATTGTTTTTCATTTATATATGAACAAATTACTTTTTGCCTTCTTTGACTTGTCCAAATTATTCAAATTTGTCATTTATTCTAAAAAGATATTTTTTTCCTTTTAAATCAAGAAACATGTTATACTTACCTGACCTTTAACTTTATATTTTTAAAAGTATAGGGATTCTCTATTTTTAGAAAATTTTTCTATTTTTAAGAACAAAAAAATATGTTTGAAAATGTGTTTTTAATGAAGTGTTTTGTAAAACAAAAAAAAATATAATTAAGCTTTCAGAAACAGAAAAATTAGAATATTTTTTAAATATTTTGTAATTTTTGTTCTGAAAAAAAATAAAAATAGTAATTTTTTAGAATAATAAGTCAAACAGATTTTTTAATTTTTTTTTATTTTTAAAATTTGTTCTAAAAAACATCTATTTTGAAAACATTAAAAAGCTAGAATAGAATCAAATAGGTCTATAATTTTTTTTAAACTTATAATTTTTGACCTCTTATTTTTTTTTGAATTTATAATTTGATATCTAAAATAAATAAAAAAACCTATTTTAACATGATTATACTCTCTACAGTTATGTAAGACAAATATAACTTTATTTTCTCTATCTATTTCTAGGTACACTATATATTTATTTACTAAATATAAAATATTCAGATCCATTCATTTGTTACTGTCCAACATTAACTTCATGTAATATTCATATGACTTACCCACTAGTACGACCAGTTTACGTAATTAATAATCTTTTCGTTTGTAAATGGTGTATGTAGTGGGTTCTATTTTTTCTTTCAATTTCCTTTTTATTAGAATTACGGGGTGTTTATTAATATTTTTTTAGTGTTTGTTGTAATATTTGCTTTCAGCTTTCAGATTAAGCTAAAAATCTTAACAAGATGCAGGCACTTAGCAAGAACATTTGCGACTTTCCTTAATTAATTTTGTTAGGAAAAATTAAAGTTTATTACTCCATTAAAGATTTTAATATTGAAAGATATTAAATTCTTTAATTATTTAAAAAAGTGAATTTAAAATCTTAAATATAATTTAAATTTTTTATTTTTATATTTTAAAAATAATTTAAAATTTTAAAAACTTTAGTATAAATATATTTAAGTTAACATTCCCAACTGCAATTTTCCTTGAATGTTTAGAGAAAGGTGATGTTGCACATGAAGAAACATGACGTAAGAAATATCTTTTCCGTATTACCCCATTTCTATTGCCACTGATGCGTATCCTTAGCTTTGTTCATTTACTACAAGGAATTTATTTAAAAAGAATAAAATATTTAGTTAAGTTTTTTGTGAAAACATATTTTTTTTAAATTTATTTTGAGAAAATGAAGAGCTAGTCAATTTTTTTAAAAATTTGCTTATGAATAAAAAAGTCAATCTTAGGTTATTTCCAGTTTTTTCTTGGGCTTGTCTGATTTTGGGGCACCGCTTCTCATCTATTGTCTCACACGCCTTGCACTCTCCACCAAAAACCCTAAATCATCCCTTTGCATTCGAAACTCATCCCCCCATTCCAACCGTATCGTACTTTCCCATTCGTAGATTGCATTCTGCTATTTTTCCATCCCATCAGCGCTCATTGGCTACCTTTTTCCCTTAGTCGTGCCCCACCACAGGTTAGCCACCGCTCGGACTTCTGCCAACCGCGCCCCAGATCTGCACTTCGCTTCTCGTCTTCTTCTTCCTGGTAAGCCACATCTTGGATTCTTGAGGTTGATCTGTTCAGTGTGTGTCAATGTAAAATTTTCATTCCTTGTTTAACTCGAATCTGGCTGTTGTTGCCTCCTAAGACTGTTAATTTAATGATTATGTTAATGTGTTTTTCTTTCAATCTCTTACTTGATCCAACTTGGATGATTTGATTTGCCTTTGATTTCGGCACAGATCTTGTATCCCCTATTTCATTTTTTTAAGTCAGATTTTAAATTCAGATGCATATAAATTTCATTTGGCTGAGCAAATAGTAATATTGTTTCGGAAACAAACCCTGCTAAAAAGAAAAAGACAAAAATAAAAAATGAAAATCCTTTGTTGCTATTTTCAAGTAATGGGCAAGAGGCATTGGTTTAGCATTTATCTTATAGCAGTTCTGTTGTGTTAGTTATTAGCGTTTGAACTGCTTTCTTTCGCGTCTATTTATCTGCTATGGGTATTATCGGGCAGATTAAAAAAATCTTGTGAGATTCATCCATAGTTTTATAGATCTCACATAAAGATATAAAAAAAAAGTAAACAGTACAAAAATAATAAACTGAATAATGAAATACAATGATTACGTCTTTTAATTAATATATATAATAGATTTGGACTTACATGAGTGTTTTTTATCCTCAAACAACATTGTTTCACTTAATTTTTCAAAGCCTACAAGGTTTCACATGATGAAAGAAATCAAACAAAACGACATGGTTTGATAGAAATGATACTTGGATAAGTTTACGTCATCAATTAATCACTATGTATTATATTTCTTTATGTCATATTAGCTAATATGATAAAAAACTGTGATTTTACAATTTGGGTTTGAGTTTTCAATTTAGTTTTAATTAATTGTAAATTTATTACTTGTTGTATCAGTTATTTTTACCTTTCTTATCTTTTACACATATTTCTACATTGATTAATTTTTATTATTTAATTATTTTATAGTAATTTTAATTTTAATATAAATAATTGTATTAACCTTAAAACAAAAAATAATTTTATCGTTGAAAATAGGTTATTATTAGAATTAAGTTGACATTTAAAAAAATTAAAATTATCAATTTATTCTGCATAATAACTTTATAACATAATGATATCATTGAAGATATAAGTAAAATAAGCTTTTAGCTATAAAATTATTCATTATTTTATAATATTTTATTATTTCTATGATTACTTTTGGTAATGTGAATAAAGAATTCACAAAATAATCAAGTGAAAATAAAACAAACTGCATAAAGTGAAAGACCTTTCTTTAAATCATACAAAGACAAATAAATTTAACATCCAATTTTATGAAAATAAATTTACTTTTTTTTTTTAACTTACAACAAAAAATTTAAAAATTATATAGATTGTTACTTTGAAGTAGAGAACACTGTAATTAGTATAAGCCTTGTATATATTATATATTATTATTGTAAAGCTCATGTAAAGCTCATCCTTGGTTATTTTTTATGGGGTTTCAGACCGTAATGAAAACGAATGGGTCTTGGTCAAGGCTGCGTCCACAGCCATTATTATTGGACATCTTGGTCAACCACCTACCTCTTAAGGAGTTATGGGTTTCAGATTGATTTATTTTTGGAGATAATTTATATTTTCTTGTTTTATAATATACTTAAATTATGCAATTTTTTTTATTTTAATAATTTATACTTCTTTTTCTTATAACTGAAAAATATATTATAATAAAAGATAAACTATAATTACATCTATTTTAATCAAAATACCATTATATTTATTATTTATATTATACAAGAAGAATTTAATAAGAATTTTATTAATATAAAAATAGTCAATTTTTTAAATTTATAATTTTTAATATAAAATAAATAATTTTGAAATAAAATTTAAAAATTAAATCTTATAATAAGTTGTATTTTTAATTAAAAAAATGTTATTCTTTAGGAAAAAATATATAAAAGATAAGTTGTATACATATTTTTATTTATTTGTATCATACATGTTTTATATATATATATTTTCAACAGAATTGTTCAAATTAAAAATTGACAATGTTGACTATTCTTATTTTATATGGCACGCAATTATATGACATAAATATTTGATTACACTTAACACAATTTAGAAGGCACATATCACACGCTTGCTTTTTTAACTAGGAATGCAATCTTTATCATACGATTGAAGTGATATACTTTTAAAAATATTAGAACTAAATTAATTAAAATAATATATTTTAGGGACCAATATAATAAGTTCCTTAATATATAGTTAAAGATATATAAATTAAATCACATATTAAATTACACTCTCCTACTTGCTTCGTTAGACCCCCTTTAATAGCTTGTAGAAAGAAAAAAAAAAAGGTTGAGAAGGCAGAGAAATTTCAAGTGGCAATATAGTATTGTTGGGTTTGCCATTTCATAGCTAAGCATTTTGATGTTCCCAAGATTTATAATTTTATATGGTAAAAGCTATGAAACTATAGCTTTTGGTAGTTAAGTCAAATTTTCAACTAATATTTAACAAGTACATAATTTTTTTTTGGATATTAGGTTGAGATATTGGGTTGCTTTTTTCCATATTTGACTTTTTTGGTTTTCTATTGCATTAATTTCTTTTCTAGCTTTATCCTTCTACCTTGTGCTTATCCTTCCTTTGAGAAAAATCTGTTAGACATAGTAAGAGTTGTTTTGTGGATTATTTATATAGGATTCTTATATTGTTTTTCTTTGTTCAAGTTATTTCTTTTTCGCAAATTGTAGATATAATGATGAAATTCTGTATGAAAGATGCATACATAGACTTCACGATTAGTTCTCAAATTCTGAAATACAAAAAAACTAGATGTAAAGTAGATGTTACTAGCCTTTTTTTGTTACTACACTGTATAACTTTAGTGTTACTGACTTTAGTCTTCATGATTAATGACCCCTGGAATTGGACTTATCAAATCTTTACTCTCTTCGAATATTCTTATCCAATTACTTAACATTAGCCATTATGAAGAATGCCCTAATTAATAGTAGGGGAAAAATAAAATAAGTAATCCATTCGAATACTCCCTTGTAAACTCTTTTATTATTTTTTTCAAAAACATAACTACGAACCATTATAGCTTTGTAGATGAATCTTTGATCATTATTAAGTATCTATTGGACTACTTCATGACTACCTAAAAATAGATAGCTTTGATTGAATGGAGATGCCAGAAAATCGAAGATGGATGTATAATAGAGTAGATTCGAGTCGACGATGTTTTACAACAGAGTTCGAGTAAGGTGTTGAGGAGTTTCTTGCCCATTTATAACACCTTAGTATGTTAACTCTATCTAGCCTCTCACTGGGCTCAGTTCCATATGATTTCCAAAGAACCAATGCCAATCCGTGGCATTTTCATGTTATGAAACGGGGTTTCATACACTCATCTTCTGCCCCGTGGGTCCTGTGAACCCATCATTCATGTTCTCTACTCACACTCCATTTATACAACTCATACATAGCATAAAACAAGCCATAAGCCATGGGCATGGAGCTAAAAAAAACTAGAAAAATACAATTTCTCACTTGGGTCCAAAAGTCATATTTTGGCTCTCACTTTGGAAAATCATAACTAATTATAGAAAAATGAGAATCTAGCAAACCATAGCTCTCTGGAAAGCTCCATGTGTTATCTTTACACTAAGAATAATTCCTAATCATAATCTCAGTATTTGGACCATGTTTGACATCGAAAATCAGACAAAGGTCCGGCTGTCTCTGTTTCTGGCACAGCTTACTGTCATGAACTTCGAAAATTCGTAACTAAATCCACAAAAATACAATCTAGGCACACTATACCAATTTGAAAAGCTACAGATGTCTACTAGAGGAGAAAAATAAGTTCAGATTAGTTCAGTAGCCCTTAGACCCCAAAAACTGATGGAACAATAACGGAGGTCCGGTGGCTCCCTAATGCTGATACAGAACTTCAGAAGGTTCGTTCTCTCTCTACAAACCTCAGATTTGGTGATTCCAGTTGGTATAGGTCACTGTGATTTTCTAGTTTATGTGTATAAAATTTCATGACATTTGACCACTATTTGGTTTATGAATGACATGGTTTCATTTCTGGACTAATGAAACAGTACATGACCAAACCATTAAAATTTTCCAATTTTAACAATTCACCAAATATTCTCTAGACCTTCGAATATTAGCCACTTTGGCTTTCAAGAAGCTCTCTACAAACTCTAGAGGCATGCCAAATTTCATGGCAAGAGGAGCTTATCTGGTCATACTTTGACGGAGCTCTCAAAATTATCGGTTTTGGCACCCAAGAGGTCCAAATGGCCTCTCACACATTCTCACTCCTCATGGACAAGTTTAAAAGCATAAAAATAGTATATATGAAGTATCTAAGTGGTCCAAATCCTCATACATTCCAAATTCACTATGCTACGGCCAAAAGTACACTACCACATACATTCAACAAAAGGGGCAAAACCCACATTTTTATTAATTTGGCTCTATGCATAGTTTGTACATCATATATCTATACTTTTACACTTGCTACAACATGTACATCTCAAAAATAAAAGGTGCATATTTATTTTGGCACCTCTTTACATCAAAATTACATCAAAATAGTCAAAATAATCTAAAATCTAGGTAAACATGCTCCTAGGCTCCTTGGTGTGCACTTATTTCTCCTTGAGCTCCACCTAGCATGTTAAGTTGGGAGGGGAAGGGGTGAGATTCAGGGAATCTCAGTAGCTCATGCACTCAATCAAGAAAGCAATCAAGGCATATAACAAGTCAAAGCATGTAATTTGGCATCCAACCATTCTCAATCACATATTTCACATTGTACATGCTATGGAAATCACAACAATGCCAAAAATGGGCTCCAGGGACTTTTGGTCTAGCCTCACCCGAGTCTAGGGACTTTTGGATGGCCTCACTCGAGTTTAGGGACTTTTAACTTGGCCTCACTCGGTTATGAGACTTTTGGCCTTGTCTCACCCATTCTCAAAGGACTTTCGGCTTCACCTCACCCATCTCAAGGGACTTTCGGCACTACTTCACCCAAGCAATTCTCACAATCCACCACACAAGCACATTGGTAACAATGTATCATGACAATAACATATGGCATATCTCACACAACAAGCATATACATAAACATACAATGACTATTACATCCAAGAATGCAACAAGAAAGAGTGGAAAGAGAGCTACCTTATGAGCCAACACAAGCCTTCCCTTTTAATTCCTCTTCTCCCTTCTTAGGTTCACACTCACACCTTGATGAAGGTGCTTCACTTGAGCCTAGGCACAATCAAGAACATGGAATTACTCTCTCATAACTTAACAACTCTTAGGAGTTCTTCAGAGCAAAACCCCCTAACATACAAGAACTTAGGGGTTCTCTCTCTCTCTCTAGAATGCCATCAATTCTTCCTCTCTCTCAAGTTCCCAAGGTAGTGGAAACAACATTTTCAAAGAAAACAAAGAGATTCAAAGGTGTTTTCCACTTTTCCTCTTCTGAACCATGCCTAAAACCTCACTAATCTCACAAACAAAACCGTGGAAAGAGAGGGCAAGGAGAGGAGATCCAGATTCTAAGAAGAAATGAGAGGAACTTGCTTACCTTTCCTTTGTTCTTTCTCCTTCTCTTGGTCTTTCTCACTCTCCACGCCTCTTTTCTCTCCTTGGGTCGAAGTCTAGGGCAAATATGATAGAAAGAATGAGTTGGGTCGTTTAAAGGAGTTAAATTCTCGCTCTTTACACTTTTCCGGACTGACCCTCGCTACGGCGAAAATTAACCTTCGCTACGGCGAGCTCGTATCAGCTGCCTTTGCTATGGCGAGATTTAGCTTTCACTATGGCAAGCATGTATCAGTTCCCTTCGCTATGGCGAGGTTTAACCTTCACTATGGTGAACTCGTACCAGTTCCAGACTCCCACTCTCGCTATGGCGCACGCTACGGCAAACAACTCCCTGGTTTCTGTATGGACTGCTGCCCGCACTCGCTATAGCTAGAATCACCTTCGCTATTGCGAACAGGCACTCTCGCTATAGCGAGACCATTTCTCGCTATTGCAAGGAGACTTAGCAAAATTTCTGAATTTCAAATTTTTTCAGCTTTTACTTTCTTTTCCTTTTCTCTTTTTCTCGGTTGTTACACCATTCATGTCAATTACCTTCTTTTTTACAGTCAGAGCAAATTAGGTGTCTATGTGCCTAGTGTAAATGTAAGAACTATCTATGTCTTGACGAGGTGAAGGTGCATATTTATAGACATGGATTCAAGTCAGACTACTATATATGGACTAGTCATGGTGAAATACCAACTGCCTGTCATTCACCTGTATGTCCAATGTCAGGCGTCCAACATATCTCACAGGGCCCGCTTGGGAACCAGTTGTCACAATATGACACCATGGTGATGGATGCAGTTGGGCCAAGTTTTAGGGATAACTATGATTGCTCTGTTGAAGAGATGCCAAACCCAGATGCAAGGGCATTTTATGACATGTTGCATGCGGCATAACAACCCTTATGGGAAGGTTGTGAAAATGAATATGAACTTTCAGAAGCTTTGCAGTTACTAAGCATTAAGGCAGAAACTAACATGTCACACCAAGGCTACAATTTAGTGTCACAACTTATGTAGAGAACACAACCTAAAGACACTCGTATGCCTTCAAAATTGTATCAAACAAAGAAGTTGGTGTCAAAATTAGGGCTTGGTTATATGAAGATTGATTGTTGTGATAATGGGTGTATGTTGTATTACAAAGATGATGCAAATGCAACCCAATGTAAATTTTGTGGTGAAGCACGATATGCCGCAAGAAAGTGCCATGGAAGAAAAAAGGAAATTGCAACCAAGCAGTTGTGGTACCTACCACTAATTCCTAGGCTTCAAAGATTATTTGCTTCTAGAAAAATAGCAAAAGAAATGAGGTGGCATTATAAGAACCGTCGAGCAACTGGCATCCTCACTCACCCCTCTGATGGAGAAGCATGGATGGTGTTTGATAGCACATACCCTAACTTTGCGTATGATCCACGAAACGTTCGACTCGGGTTGTGTGTTGATAGCTTTACGCCATTTGGCCAATATGGGAGAAAGTATTCTTGTTGGCCAGTTATTGTCACTCTGTACAATCTACCACTGGCAATGTGCATGAGACAATAGTATATGTTTTTGACACTGATTATCCCTAGTCCTAACAATCCCAAAGGAAAAATTGACATTTATTTACAACCATTAATAGATGAATTAAAATTATTATGGATTGATGGTGCCCTAACATATGATGTCTCATTGAGACAGAATTTTCAAATGTGTACCACACTATTATGGACAATCGATGACTTTCCAGCATATGGCATGTTGTCTGGTTGGATGACAGCAGGGAGATTGTCATGCTTTATATGTATGGAAAACTCAAAGTCATTCTAATTGAAGCATGGGAGGAAAACATCTTTCTTTGATTGTCATCGACAATTTCTTCCACTAGATCACCCATATAGAAGCAATGAAAGCTCTTTTTATAAGAATAGAGTTAAGAGCTCAATCCTTCCACTGTGGTTAGATGGAGAGCAAGTTTGGCAAAGAGTGTGCAAGCTGCCAAAAGTGACTGAGTGGGGAAAACTTATAACAATCGAAGGGTATCATGACACTCACCATTGGATGAAATAGAGCATATTTTGGGAATTGCCATATTGGAAAACCAATCTCATTCGACATAATCTTGATGTCATGCATATTGAGAAAAATGTGTTTGACGATGTATTTTACACTGTTATGGACACAAAAGGGAAGACTAAAGATAATACACAAGCTCGGTTGGACGTGGAAGAATATTGTCGATGAAAAGAATTAGAACTTGTTAACAATGGAAGGAAAGTTCTGAAGCCAAAAGCATAATATACTTTGAATATAGAACAAAAACGAGCAGTTTGTCAATGGGTAAAGAACCTAAGACTCCCTGATGGGTATGCATCTAATCTGGCCTGATGTGTTGACACAAAAGAAGCAAAGGTATATGGAATGAAGAGTCATGATTATCATGTGTTTATGCAACGCTTGCTTCCCATTGCCTTTGGTACTTTGCCTAAAGCTGTGTGGAATCCGATAACTGAGATTAGCCAGTTCTTTAAAGAACTTTGTTCCACTACCTTGACGATGGCTCAGTTAGAGTTATTAGAGCAGAACATTGTTGTAACCTTATGCAAGTTAGAAAAGATCTTTCCCCCTGGGTTTTTTGACTTAATGGAGCATCTACCCATCCACCTTCCTTATGAATCAAAGGTAGGGGGACTGTTCAATATTGATGGATGTATCCATTTGAAAGGTAATAAAGCCTTTTACTATATGCTTCAAATGAATATATGTTTGAAAGGTAATAACACTTGTTCAACTACTCTTTATGTAGATTCCTCCATACCTTGAAGCAAAAAGTCAAGAATAAAGCTCGAGTGGAAGGATCTATATGCGAAGCTTATATAATTGAAGAGATCGCAACATTTTTCTCACATTACTTTGAGCATGATGTGCCATCAAAAATTATGAGACCTCTAACAAATGATGATGGTGGAGAATTAGGCCTATCAGCACTTTCCATTTTTAACTATCCTGGAAGGCCTTCTGGAAAATGCAAGTGTCATTTCTTAAATGATCAAGAAGTAGATGTCGCTACAAAATATGTTTTAATAAACTGTGATAAAGTGCAACCTTATGTCAAGTAAGTGATATTACTTAAACAATTCATTTGTTTGTATATGCTTAACACATTCCTTTACTATGCAATTTATTTGTTCATGAGTTAGCTTTGTCCAATCCTCAAATTATGGATGCTGAGATAGAAGGTCAGATTGAAGCAAAATTTTCCACATGGTTTCAAGAGCATGTACGTAGTAATAAATTGTAACTAAGTATGTATTAAATCTAACCTCAACTAACATAAAATGTTAAAAAATGTCACACAGGTTCAAAACCAAGCCAACAATATTTTGGATCCATTTTTACATGACATTGCTCGGGGACCAAAGAGAAGCATTAGAACTTGGCCTATTTATTTTGTTAATGGGTACAAATTTCACATACATTCATTGAGCCATTGAAAATCAACAATAAATAGCAGTGTATGTATTAAGGGGACTGACTTTGTACAATCAGAATATGACTTTTATGGCATTTTAGAAGAGATTGTGGAGATTGAACACACAGGGGTTCATGTGAAGTGATTAGTGTTGTTCAATTGTCAATGGTATGATCCTTCACCTAATCATGGTATGAGGGTTCACAAACAATATGGGATTATTGAAGTTTACGAATTAAGGAGGTATAACAAGTTCGATCCATTTATACTTGCACAACAAGTGACGCAAGTGTACTATGCATCTTATCCTAATTGCCATTAGAAGGCTAATTGGTTAGCTGTAATCAAGGTTAAGGCTTGTAGCATAATTGATGCTTCTTCATCTGAAACAAATACAAGGCCATTTCAGGTGGATCATATTCCCTGCAATCGTCCCAAATGATGAATTCCATAACCTAAGAGACACTGAAGGTTCATATGAAGAAATAAATATGTTAACCATTAACATAGTATGTGACGAAGAAGAAGAAGAAGAAGAAGAAGAAGAAGAAGAAGATGATGATGATGATGATGATGAGGAGGAGGAGGAGGAGGAGGAGAATAAAGATAATGATTCTGAAGATGATGATGATAATGATGCATAGATTAGGGTTGGGTTTTATTTAATTTTGAGTTTGAGTTTTTTATAATATATTTCCTTGTTTTAAGTGTGAATTTATTTTTGTTTTCATTCTATTTAATTTTTTATCAACTTATACTGACTCAAGTTTGCTATTATATATGTAGATGTCAGGTCATGGTTCTAGGAGAGGTCATCCTTGATGGAGTACCTCTACACTGCCACCTCTGCACCCTCAATCATCTCATTGTCCTCTGACTTCAGCACCTACTCCAGCTCCTATAGCATTAGACGCTTCCACTACATCTGCATCAGCTCTAACCATACCTGAATCATCTAGGAGACCCTCAGCATCACCTATATCATCTCCTCCTGTATCATCCCCTGACTCCCAGTACTCACATCCCACTCCTCAGGGTCCTTCCACTAGTTCTACACCAATGTCACCTATCCAACCTTTTGGCCGTGACCCCACAGATGGTCGAACATAGTTATATCCTAACAAGCATACGTAAGTTATCAAGTTTATATTATTTTATTTGTTATTCATTTAACAACTTAATGCCATTATAATATTTTTAATCATTAATGTTAAATGATTAGATTTAATCCTGTTGTTGCTGTTGTTCGTGATATTCTCCCTATAATTCAAGCAAAATTTGAACATCCATGTTATAGTTGGAAAGTAACGCCTCCTGAAGTCAAATAACTATGGTTTGATGAATGGGCGGTATATATCTTATACCATCATTATATATGTATCATGTGTTGATTTCTTTTTCCCTCAATTTGTCTCAATTTTGAGTTTTCTGGTGCTTATGTAGAAAAAGTATAAATGGTTGCCACAATATGACCAAGTTATTAGACATAATTAGAATAAAAAGTGTGGGGACGTCTTGCGAAATGCAATGCACAGAGTACGGCTAGACTTGGAAAAAGGGGTCACACCTAATTGGATTTTAGATAATGTAATGGTCCAATTAAAGCACTATTGGGAGTCAGAAGAATATAAGGCCATATGCCAGATAGCTAAAAACAACCGAGCATCTACCACTGGAGGCATGCAACAAAAAGGGGGTAGCATTCCTTCAACTAAACATAAGATGAGGCTGGTAACCATTTAAATTCAAATGTAATCATTGTTTATTTAATGCATGAGATAACTAATATTAATAAATAACTGCAGACTATAGTGCTTGGAAGGCTACCTACAATGTTTGAATTGCTCAAGCACACGCACTATGATGAGGCAACTGGTCAATTTGTGGACCATAGGGCAGCTGAAGTTTATGTATGTATATGTTTATCTTTTCCTTTCTCTCTAAAATTGTGTTAATGGCCAGAGGCCTTACTAGCTATAGTGTGGGTCTTAATTTTTTTATTTTGATTATAACTGGACTTGTACTGACAGCCAGAGGCTTGACTAGCAGTAGTGTGAGTCTTTATTTTAAGTTTTGATTATAATTGGACTTGTGCTAGTGGTGAGCAGTCTAACTAGTTATAGTGTGTCTTCATTTTTTGTTTTAATTGACATTGGACTTGTGCTGATGATCGGAGGCCTGACTAGCTTTAGTGTGTGTCTTGATTTTTTCCTTTAATTATAACTAGACTTGTGCTGATGGCTAAAGGCCTGACTAGTAGTAGTTTAGGTTTTTATTTTTGGTTTGATTATAATTAGACGTGTCCTAATGGTCAGAGGTCTGGCTAGCTATAGTGTGCATTTTTTGTTTTGATTGTCATTGGACTTGTGCTAATGGCCGAAGGCCGATTAGCTTTAGTGCAAGTCTTTATTTTTTATTTTGATTATAATTGGACTTGTGCTGATGGCCACAAGTTTGACTAGCTACAGTATCTCTTTATTTTTAATTTTGATTGTCATTGGATTTATGCTAATGGCTAGAGGTTTAACTATCTTTAGTGTAAGTCTTAGTTTTTTTTTTAAATGTAATTAGACTTATACTGATAGCTGGAGGCCTAACTAGCTATAGTGTGAATCTTTATTTTTAGTTTTAATTAAAACTAAACTTATATTAACGGCCAAAGGCCTGAATAGCTGTAGTGTTAGTCTTTATTTTTGATTTTGATTATCACTGAACTTGTATTGATGACTAGAGGCCTGAATAGTCGTAGTGTGCTTTTTTATTTTTTGTTTTGATTATACTGAACTTGTATTGACGACTAGAGATCTGACTACCTATAGTGTGAGTTTTTATGGTCACTATACTTGTGTTAACGGCAAAAGACCTGACTAGTTCTAGTATAAGTTGTTATTGTGTTTCATTGTCATTGGATTTGTACTGACAGTCAAAGGGCTAACTAGCTGTAATGTGAATCTTGATTTTTGGTTTTGACTGTCATTGAACTTGTGCTGATAACTGAAGGTCCAACCAGTTGTAGTGTTAGTCTTCATCTTTTTACCTTGTCACTACAAGTGTTTGATCTTCTATTTAGTGTCTTTTACTTATTTTATTACTTTGTTGCTAGCAATATCATTGCATATTCTTTTCATATAACTAATTATGTAATTTCAACATTTGATACCTTTGATTAGGATAGCTTAATATATTTATAGTTTCAAGATACTTAGTCTTTCTTATATGATTACACATCATGTTGATACTTTATGATATAAAATATACTTAAACATGTGCATACTTTTGTTTCTGGATGAATTGTCACTATTTTCTTTATTTTAAAATGTTCTTTCTTTGATTCTATTAACAGGCTGATTATTTAAGGCTTAAGAATGCCAAAACTTCTACTCAGAACTCCCCAGGCATAGCATCAAATGATATAGATGATGATGATGATGATGAAGTTGCCTTATGGTTAGAGGCTGTAGGTGGCAAGAATAAGAAGGGTCGTATCTTTAGAGTAGGATCTGCAGCTCATGATGTTGATACTGTTTGTTCTCGTGGGACCTCTTCTTCCATTAATAACTCAGGACTCCATTTAGATTTTGAAGAGGAATTACATAAGAGGATTGTCACAGAGACAGCACCTTTGAGACAGGAGAACCAAGAACTTAGAGAGCAGAATCAACAAATCTTATCTATGTTAGACCAGCATCAGCAAACACTTAATAGGTTGCAAGAACTTGAATCGCATTTATCTCGTGCCCCATCAAATCCTGTACCAGAAGAATCAGTAGTTGAGAAGACAGGCCCTGATGATTGTCTCCTTTTATAGATGTGATTTTATTTTTTTATGGCATTTTAAGTTATGTATTTTATGTAACACCCCGAAATTAATTAAGGTGTTAATCATGGATTAAGATTAATTAAAAATAATTAATAGGGATGATTGGGCAAGTTGAGTAAATAGGGATTTTAGATAGATAAATTATTAATATGGGCTTGAGAATTAATTGAGATAGAAACTTCACCTAGGCCCAAATTAATGAACCTTGATAAGAGGTTAATGGAGGCCCAATGAATTAGAGGCAGACCCAAACTAATTTAATGAGATAGAGGCCCAAGATTTATCTTGTATAGGCTCAATTAAGTGGCCCAATTACCCTTGTGCAGACCCAAGCCCTTGAGCCCTTCAAATTAGGCCCAAAACCTATTAAACTTCAGCAACCCAATAAGTGAAAACTGGCCCAATGAAATTCTGCAGCCCAACAATTGAAAACTGGCCCAATAAGAAAAATCTGAAAACCCAATTGGGTTTGGACTTGGAGCAACCCATGACCCAGCCTTTTGACCCAACTTAAACCCATCTAAACCCTAATGCTTCAGCCACTTTCCCCCCATTTGCTGAAACACAAAGTGAAATTCGGAGGTGGAAAAGGAGGCTAGGGTTGGGGGCAAGATTTCTGCATTTTCACCCACTTAGAGCAAGATTCAGCCAAGGTAATAGTTATACAACTTAATCCCCTCATCTTTCTCTTTAATTTGGTCCGATTAGTTTTTCATTTGGAGAGATTTCATTATACCCAAAATCTGAAATGTGGGTGTTTGGGGATTTCCTTGAGGAAATTCGTAGGTTGAGGTTGGGGTTAGTATTAGGTGAGTTTAAACCCCCATTTTGATGCATTTTCTATTAGTTTGAGACTCCTATAGCTGACCTATGATATGGGCTTTGGTTTCATGTGAAATTACCCAGAAATTGGAGTGAACTATGGAAATTTCTGGTGTGGGGAAATTGGAATTTGAAGTTAAATCCCTTGGTAATTAGGTGAGTAACTGCTAGTCTGTTAATAGTAGTTCAACTCTTTGAATATTTGATTGTGATCAGAAATGATGATAATGATGTTTGTTATAGGCTTGGTGTACATTTGGATTGTTATGGTAGCTAGGGGAAGAGTAATTGGCTTCATTGAGGTAACTGGGTTATTTTCCTAATTCCGTGTATATGCTCATGTTAATCTGCTATTTGTTACACATGCTTGATTTTAAAATGTTAAATGACTGGTTAACTACTTGATTGTTATTGTGATTTGGACCTTGTGAGTCCATGGTGGAGCTGTGGTGCGGCTGCCACCCGTGCATGTGCCACGATCGGGCACCGGGTATGATCAACCCCAGATGCACTGAGCCCTGGTGTGCTCAATGGGGAGTAGGTGCCGTGGACGGGCCTCTCCCAGTGTTAATGGCCTTTAACATGTTATGTATGATTGCTGGTATGGGACAGTAGTCATTGGTAGCTCAACTAGTTCATTTGCCAATTGAATTGATAATTCTGACATTGATGACATGAGATTGTCTTGGATTGATTGACTTGTACATATATATGGGAATTACCTTTTGTTACTGAGATTGTATATCTCACCCTGTTGTGGGCTAACATTTTCAGGGACCGGACCTCTTAGTGCCGAGGAAGAAATTAATGGAAGACCATTGAATGGTTTGGTAATGCATAGGTTTAGGAGCTTTGACAAAAATGTATTGTAATTAAATTGTTAGTTTTGTATCATTGCTGCATTGCATCATGAGTTGCCAAGTGTAGGGATTGTATATGTAATTCGATTATCATGGAATTGAACCTTATGATTGTAATTGGCTAATAATGGAAAGTGTATCAAATGTTAAATATCAACGGTGAATGATTGGTGTTGTTATTATTCTATAAACTTGCTGATAGAAGGTAATTAGAGGAAAGAGATGGGCATATAAGTTTTGAATGGGTAATGGAAGCATGGTTAAATAAATAAGGTAGATAAATGCCATTAGAGCCATGTAAAATGAGGGGAAGTGATCTTAGGGTGTCCCTAAGAAGAGAAATGGAGTGTAGGGGGCGAAATATAGTGAAAATAGCTACAGAAGGGAGTCACGCCGCGGCCAAGAAGGCTTCGCCGCGGCCTAGGGAGTGACAGTGGCGAGGGACGCCGCGGCTTGAGAAATCTCGCCGCGGCGTGGAGTGAAAATAATCGCCCAGGAGGTGACAGAACGTAACCTCGCCGCGGCGCGAGTCGAGAAAATTAATTAGGGAGGTTACAGTAGCAAAACTCGCCGCGGCGCCACATATGTTGGCCGCGGCGCAGGTCCAACTCGCCGCGGCGAAAGTCAGGAAAATACCCGAGAGAAACTTGGCCGCGGCGCCAGAGTTATAGGCCGCGCGCGCAAGTCTAAAAACTCAGTTTTCAAGCTCTAGAACCTAGCTTAGCTGCGGCGGAAAAGTTCTAAGTCGCGGTGCAGGTCCCCAAACACCCATATTTGACCTAGAAACCCTAATTTCATTAATGTTAAGGTTAGGGAATAGCTTGAGTACATTAATGGGAGGTTGTAGTGGGTTGAAACATATAAATGGATGAACTATAAATCTCTAATGATGGTACAAACCTTCCCATGCATGTTCCCGTTATGGTTGTTAGTTGATGACCCTAAGAGTATCAAGGTTTAAATTTTCCCTATATTTTCTTAATGTGATTAACTGTAATGACTCCAAACCTTGATCATTATTTACTAATCGTGTATTTAACTATAATTACCGATATTAGAAGTTAGGGTCGTCACATTTTAAGTTAAAGATTGTTATAATTTGTTTTATAAACGTTAACTGAGGATCATTTTAATCTATCTATTATTTTTATTGAATACTATTGTGTTATTTTATTTTATTGGATAGGTAGCACAAGTAATATTGATAAAGAAATTAAATAAGCAGCACATTTTTGTCGCTATTTTGTCACTAATTTGGGCCAGATTAGTGTCGAAATAATCTGTGACGGAATATTCCGTTACTAATTTGTGACGAATCAATGACGGAATATTCTGTCGCTAATTACTGATGAAAAATTTTATCACTGATCCGTCACAAATTAGTGAGGAAATTTTCCATCACTGATCCGTCACAAATTAGTAATAGAATTTTTCGTCACTGATCTGTCACAAATTAGTAATGGAATATTCTGCCACTAATCCATCATTAATTAGTGACGAAATATTCTGTCGCTGATTCGTCACTAGTTTGTGGCGGATATTCCGTCACTAGTCTGTCGCTAATTAGAGACGAAAAATTCTGTCATTGGTCCGTTGCTAATTTGGAATAAGTTATACCTATAATTAGCGACGGAATTCATATCAATGACCGACTATTCTGTCGCAAATTAGTGATGAAATTTTCATTTTCGTCACTAATTATTTAGCGACGATAAAATTATCAACAGAAATAATCCGTCGCTAACCAATTTGTGACGGAATTATCCATATTTAGCGATGGAATTTTCCGTCGCTAATTCTTGTTTTTCTTGTAGTGCATTGATTTATAAACACACATTTATGCTAGATTCAAAACAAAAATCACGAACCAACCCAATTCTTATGACAGTGTGATCAATAAACTCTATCTATTTGTGACCAAAACATAGCAAAACAGCATTGAAAACTATTAACCAGACCAACTATTCTTATTTATGAAAAACTTGTCATACAGCTTCACACGAGTAACAAACATTGGCCATTCATAGAGGCATAGAATTGAGTCCATAATGTAAGAATTAGATAGGAAAATCCTGTGTCTTATTCCCTAGGGATTCCATTAAAACTCCTAAGCCAAATTAAGTACCAATGTAATACCACCACCTAAAATATGTATAGAACAATATATAGGCCAAACCAACAATTCTTTTAGGGAAATCTCAATGAAGGGGCTTCTTGGGGTTTCAAAATCACTGACCTAACCATATGGGAATTTGCTTGAAGAGGTATAGATCATTAATAACAAAAATTTTCCTCAACCAATTATATGCCTATATATTAATATCAAGACAACAAAAAATAAAAATAAAATAAAAATAGCAAGACATGAATGATCTCTGGCACATCTTCGAGGGTTCTCATATCATGAAGGAGAAATAAGATCTGTTACCCTTCTTTATCACAATCTCAACTTGCATATACTTCCATGCAATTTCCCCATCTATTGCAAGTTAGAGCTTGCTATGTGTTGCTCCATCATCATGTCCAAGCACAAAACAAGCTAAGACACATTTTAGACTTCTCTCTTTTTCATCTCATGCTCCCTCTCCATCTCTTTAGTAGCTTCCCCTTGATTCTCTTATCTTGTTCCTCTTAAACCCTATCAACTTGCAACCTGTTATGAAATAAGGACCCTCACTCGCGTTCTGACCTCTCTCGGTGTCTCTCTTAATCTCTTTGCTTTTCTATCTCTCTTTCTCTCTTAAATTTCCTAAGCCTGAAACATTCTCACCAATGATTCTCCCTCTCTTGGCTCTCTACCTTCTCCATTCTCCCCCTCTAGAATCCAAAAATCAACCTAGAAGAGAAAACTCCTAACCATCTCCTTCTCGATTTTTTTACTCTCTTCTCCTCTTGAATCCTCATCTCTATCAACTCTGTTTTTTCTATCCCGAGTCCTTTCTACTCCCCCTCTTTCCTTCTCTTCCCTCAATTTGCTCCCTGAAAAGCCTCTCAAAGTAAGGCTCTCCCACTCAGTCTCTCTTTCTTTCAATTTCTTCCTTCAATCCCCTTAAAGATGGACCCCATTGAATCCACCTCTCGGTCTCCTTTTGCACCTAGAGAGTCCACATGGTTGCTCCTTCTATGCGTGCATATGTAAATCCCCTATCTCTCTTTTGCTCCTGCGCATCTACACCTTTAGTTTGTGTTCTTCTTCTAGCAAATGTCATATACAAGCTGTTCTCTATTCCACTTCTTCCTGAATGGCTTCATTGCTGGCTGCCAAAAGTCATGCGTGTAGCAGGCAACAAGGGTCGTCTGCATAACGGGGTCATAGGGATCCTATTTTTGTTTGTTTATTCATTTGTCCTTTTTGCTTTAGCCTTTTTTTTTTTTTTGGTATGCTATTTTCTCTGGCTTAAAGAATTTCTATTAGGCTTTTGTTTTTGGTTTCTTTTCTTTTCTTTTTCTTTCTCTTTTCTTTTGGGCTGTCGATTAGCATTTGGCATTAGGCTTGCATGGGAAGCATAACCAGAGGGCTTTGTATTTGCTCCTTCTTCTTCTTAAGTTTTTTTTTTCGAATTTTGAAATCTTATTCTTTAATTAATTAATTATTTTTTTTTACTTTTTGGTGTTTGGTTAATGGGTTTAAGATAATGGGCTGGATGGACCTATTGAACTATATGGACAAGATGTTTTTGTATTATTTTTATAAGCTTTTCCCTTTTTTTTTGATTTTTTTGGGTTTTTATTAATAGGCTTAAGATAATCAGCTAGAAGGACTTATTAAACTATATGGGCTAATTTTTGGCTTGGTTTGATTTTTGTTATTTTAGTTTCTTTATAATTTCTTTTTTGAGATATTAGACTCCTACTATTTTGGACATTAGGCTGAGATTTACAAAATAGCTTTGGTTTTTCATGTTTTTCATTTTTCATTTATTCTTTTCTTTTCTCTCTTTTTGGTCTTTTAGTTTTTTTTTTTGATTGTTTTCTCTTCTATTTTTGTTTTTGTTGCTTTTTTTTTGGGCTTTTAGCCTTTAAAATTTTTCTCTTTTTTTTTGCTTCTTTTTTATTTTTACTAATTTCATTTTAATATTATTTTTGGAGTATGCTCAGACAAAATATGGTATTCACAGTAGTTCCTTTCTTACTTGTTTCTTAGACAAAGAAATTAAAAATGTAATTTTTAATATTTAAAAACACATATTTTGTTATAGATAATAAATAAAAGAGAAAAAGTGATCTAAACAAAATATGATATTTATAGGTTTCCCTTCTTTACTTATTCTTTAAATGAGGAGATCAAAAATGCAAATTTTGTTATCCTTAACTTAAGAATAAGTAAATATGAAAGCATGTATTTTGTTTAGGAAGCTAATAGATCAAGGCAAGCTAACTTACCTGAAAATGCCAGAACTTGATGAAAGGTAAAGATACTTGCTAGTTTAAGACTTTTGGGTGGATGCCTAGTTTGCACAAGACGTAAAGAGTGTCTGGCCTATGCAGGGTTTTGAAGGGTGCTTGGTCTGTACAGGGCTTTGAAGGGTGCCTGGTCTGTACAAGGCTTTAAAAAGTGTCTAGTCTGTACAAGACTTTAAAGGTGCCTAGTTTGTGCAAGCTTAAAGGGTGCCCAGTTTGTACAAGGCTTTGAAGAGTGCCTAGTCTGTGCAAGCCTTTAAGAGTGCTTAATCTATGCAGGGCTTAAAGGGTACTCGGTCTATGCAAGGCTTTGAAAGGGTGTCTAGTCTGTAAAGGACTTTGAAAGGATGATTATTTTAGTGCAGGATTTAAAGGTGCTTGTTTTGGTGCAGAACTTTAGGGGTGCCTATTTCGGTGTAGGATTTAAAGGTGCCTATTCTGGTGTAGGGTTTAAAGGTACCTATTTTAGTACAAGACTTTAAGGTGCATGTTCTGGTAGGACTTAAGGGTGCCTATTCTAGTGTAAAACTTAAAAGTGCCTATTTTAGTACAGAACTTAAAAGTGCCTTATTTGGTATAAAACTTAAAGGTGTCTATTCTGATGCAGGATTTAAAAGTGTCTGTTCTAGTGCAGAACTTTAAAGTACCTATTTTGTTTAGGTTGTTTTTTCCTTTAGTTTATTATCTAGTTGTGTCAAAGGCGATCAAATCATCTTAGATAAAATAAAATTGTTAGCCCAAACCTTTCAACCCAAAATAGTAATAGCCCAACACAATAAAAAATGATTACAAAAAAACAAACAAAACACCAACTAACAAATATAATTTTCTAGTCAAACTATGTGAACTTTAATCCCTTTCATAAGGTACGGAGGCCCTAAACTCTCATTTTAGATCAAGTTTTCCCTTATAAATAAACATTTTCTTCCCTCTTATTTTCTTTTCTTAATTGTTTTGCTTTTTGCTATTTTCTACATGTGATTGTTAGTGTTATTAAAATGGGATTAAGGCCATATTAAATTTGTACAATTAACTTAAGGTAACCATTATTTGAAATGGGTGTTGTAGAGTGTCTAACACCTTCTTCACTTTCAATCGACTCTTGAATACATTTTTAGTACATAAATCATTTTTCTTATAAAAAGATTTTTTTAAAGCTTTACCTTTTAAAAAATAAAAAATTTGGTGGCGACTTTATTACTTCATTTTGTTTTCATTTTTGAAAATTGAATTTTTAAATTTTTCTGACGCCACCTAATTTTATTATGGGTATGACAAGTATTATAGATGGCAAGGTTCCACAATTTAACCCATATAATTATATTTTCAGATCTCATCTTGACTCACTCCTTTTTTGTTTTAGTCAAGGTGACATGTTTCCACTTTATGTTCTTTCTTTATTATATCAGTGCTTCCGCTACTTAGCATAGTGAACATATAATGTTTCATCTTGACTTACTCATCATGAGTGTTAAAGGTAGTTACTTATGTAAGAAAGTGAACCTCATCAATATATATGACATACTATTGTATTGTATATACGTTGTCTACTATTATGGCACTATGTTTAAGAATCAAACAAACACATTGAATTCATTCAACAGTCAATTCGTACATAGAATGTGTTAATTTATATTTTATGGATACTAGGAGATTGTACATGCCCTCTATACATATATCTAGATATAGATTTTATTAAACGATCTGCTAACATTTTGTGCATAGAAACATATTGTATAGTAACACTATTATGTGTTATTACTTCTATAACAAAGTTATGCTTTATGTCTATGTGTTTTGTCCTATAATGATACCTATGACCTTTTGTGGTTGTGACTACTTTAGTATCACAATTCACTAATATTGGACTTGACATCCCACCAATAATCCTCAAATATTCTATAAATCTCTTTAGTAATATAAACTCTAGTACTCTTGCAAAATATGATATGAACTTTGCTTCCATTATATATAACACAATGCATGTCTACTTGTTAGTCTATGATATATCACTATTTGGCATTAGAATATCCTATTATGTGCAAATCACTTCCTTGATAACATAATGCGTAGTTAGTAGTAACCTACAAGTATGTGAGGATTCTCTTGATAGCTTTCTAATATTTTTGGCTTGGGTTCTACTGGTACCTACTTACAAGGCCAATCACAGAACAAATATCGAATCTTGTTCATACCATTTCATACATTAAATTGCCAACAGCGCTGGAGTAAGGGGCCTTTTTTATAACTCTCTTTTTAGATTTAGTTTAAGGACATATCTTAGGCTCTTACCTTTTATTATAAAGTTATTTATAGATTTACAATCTTTTATATTAAATCATTCAAGAATTTTTTTTGATATAATTCTTTTGTGAAAGAGAAATTAATTTCTTTGAGTGATTTCATTATATTTTAACTCCAAGAATATACTCTACTTCATCTATATCCTTTATTTCAAAATTTAGAGATAGTTATTCTTTAACAACTAAAATTAAATCTAAACTATTTCTAGCCAAAAGTATATCATCCATTGAACTGCTTGATGTAAACACAGTGGTCTTCATTAATCATTTGGAATTCATGCAAAGTTGCTAGTTGATTAAATCTCAAGTACCATTGTCAAGATAATTGTTTTAACTCGTAAAATGAACCTTTGAAGTTTACAAACCATTTGTTTTATTCCTTTTTCAATGAAACATAATGGTTGTTCTATATAAATTTCTTCACAGTAGAACAACTAAAGGAAAAATGCATAAAGAGAAAGAGAGAAAGAGAGAAAGAGGCTAGGGTTCTTCAACATTTTCACTTCAATCTACATACTTAGAGGAAGATTTGGCTAAGGTAAGGTATATAAAAGTTAATCATTTTATCTTTCTCTTTATTTTGGTCTGATTGGTTCTTCATTTAGTAGATTTTCTCCTAAACCCTAAGTCTAATAATTGATATTTTGGTATTTTCTTGCATGATTTTCAGAGCTTGAAACTGGAGGAATTATTGAGTAAGTATTTCCCTCCATTTTGATGTGTTAATATTCTAAAATTGGCCCCTATGACTTATTTTTGCGTGAGGTTGTGTTAATGTGTGAAAATGCAAGGTTTTGAGTGTGACCTACTATGGTTTCTATGTTTTGGAGGCTTAAATCCATACATTAAACTCATTGCTTGGATAAGTGGTTTTAAGTAACTATTGATGATTGGAATGAATAGGCATATGATTCTTGTAGAGATGATGACTAAAAATTACATTTTGGTTGATTTAGGACTCTTAAAGTGTTTTGACACTTGTTGATAGCTCTTGAAGAAATTAACTTAAAATAGCCCAACCTACACCTATGCCACTAGTTATCTCAGTTTACATGCAATCAGAGTTTTTATCCATTTTATTAGTTCTAGCTGATTTAGTAACCTTATTTAGTCATATAATAATGAAAAATATCTTACTTTCTTAATATACTACTGAATATTTAAATTCCTAATTTTTCTCTATTACATTGTGAGAACTCTTTTCGATCACTTTTGAATTAGATTTTAACCATTTTTAAGTCTCTTTTCTCATTTAATTAGTCTTTTACTTTCTCTCATCACTTCTTATAACTTTATCTCAGAGTAATATTGGATATTACAATAAGCCTATGCATATCTTTGTAGATCAATTCAACTTTATTTGTAGCCCTTTCTTCATGTCGTTTAATTGAAAACCTAGTCATCTTTGCAATGATGCAAGATCACAAATTGGATAATCCTTATATTCAATTGAGTGAATGTTTCCTTCTTTTACCAACTTTTTTATCATCTTATCAGTGATATAACCGAGTTTCAAATGTCATATATAAGCATGATTAGTTTCATTCATTTTCCCTTTAAGACCAACTTGTTCATGTTCATAATGTTGCCTTCAAGTTCTAAAAGATATAAACCATGATTAAGGACTTTAATATACAATAACTCATTATTATAGGGAATAGAACATAATTTATTTTTGAAAGAAAAATTATAGCCTTCTTTGTCTGAACAAGAAATAGAAATAATGTTTCTAATAGGTACTAGAATAAAATAATAGTTTCCAAGTTCTAAAACTTTTCTCCAAGGCAATTATAAGTAGTAAATTCCCATGGCTAGAGCATTAACCCTTGATCCATTTCCTACTCACAGGCTTATCTCACCCTTGCATAGCTTCCTATTTATTTAAAGTTCTTACATATTATTACAAGTATGAGAATCACAATTGATATCCAATACCTAAGTAAAAATATTATTAATTGACAAGTTTATAAAGAAGAAATCTAATTGACCTTTAGCAAGCTTATCCTTCAAACTTGCAAGATACAACTTGTAATTTCTCTTCTAATACCTTATCTTAACATAGTGGTGGCACTTATCCTTTTCTTGACCATTGCTCTTCCCTTTGAAAGATTCACTTTTGCCTTTTTTGACACCTCCCTCACCCTTAAGAGATTTCTTTTTCTTCTTTCTACTATCCTACTTCTTAAAGGATTTAGAATCATTTTCAACCAATAGTATATGACCTTTCTCCTTTTTCATACTTGACTTTACCTCAATCTACATGTTATGGAGTTCATGAAGCTAGACTTCCATCCCATTCATGTTAAAAGCTATAATAAATTGAGTAAAGGAACTTAGTAATGACTACAATATTAGATCGATATCTCATTCAGTATCTATCCTAAAATCAAGTCTTCCAATTGCTTAATCAACCCAATCATTTTCAAGACATGAGTACTAACTGACCGACCCTCAGTCATCTTAGCACTATACAACTCTTTAGATAACATGTATCTAGTGATGTGACTTTGTTCACCATAAAACTCTTATAAGTGAAGCAAAATGGATGGGGCAGTTGGAATGTTCTCATGTTGCCTTTGTAACTCATTTGACATTAAGATGAACAATAAATACTTAGCTTCAGTATTATCCTCTTTCTACTGAGCATGGTCAACTACCTTTAGCCCAATTGAGTTTGCATTGGGTTCAAGTGGTTTAGGTATGTCAACAACATAGTTATCTTTCAAATGGTGAGAAAATTCTCACATTCCTAAGCCAATCAAAGAAATTAGGCTAGGTCAACTTTTCTTGAAAAACTTTAGACAATAAATTAAGATTGTTCATTTTGATCTAAAACAAAAATAACAAATAATTAGTAATTCTCATATTCCCATTTATTTTCCCTTCAATTCTTCCATGACTTCTTGATGCTCAAAATTCCATAATGTATAAAAAAGTTTCCAAGAATAAGAATTTTCTTAAATCACATGAATCCATTAGTTACATATATGAATTCTCCACCTTTTTCTTACCTTAGATTCATGAAAACAACAAAATTCCCAATTTATTCTTGCCATGGTCGAAACTTAAGGGAGAAGAGAAGAAAAAATTCTTGGAGGAAAATAGAAGAAAACAAAAAAGAAGAGAGTTCATCTATGTTACCTTAAATCCGTGGCTTCCTTTTCTCGTATGTTCCTTCTTTTTCCCTTCTTCTTCCTTTCTCCTCTTTCTTTTCTTCTTGGCTGAACCCTCCTTTTCTTTTCTCTCTTTTAGGTTGTGGGTGTGTGTGTGTCTTAGAGGAAATGGGTGTGGCATGAAGAAGTGTGTGTGTTTTAAGGTGACTTTCATGTTAAATAGATGGTTATGATTGAATATATTTTAAGATGGAAGATCTAGGCCTTTAGATCAAATGGATGGCTAAGATTAAGTCTTGAAATTGGAGATTAAATATAAGTCTTTAGATTAAATCAAGGGTTGTGATTTGATCTTAAAATATAGAAAAATCTAGGCCATAAGATTGCATCAACGATTGAAATCGTATTGTGTTTTATGGATGAATATTAGTTGTTGGATTTTTAACCATAGTTAAATTTAATCATGGTTACTTTTCTCATTTTTTGTGAAAGTAACTTTGCATTTATTACTTCTTGATTCAGTGGCTGTGTCATCTAGTGTCAACAATGATGTCAGCAGTCACTTTTTTATAAAATGCGAGATTACAATCTTTTACTAAGATTTGTTGATGTAATTAGGTGTCATGGCTTAGTAACACGTGCAATTTCCAAAAAATCCTTTTGCATGTGGCACCACTTCATCACTTTCCTTGTTCATGGCACTACGTCATCACTTTTTCTGGCGGGATCCTATGAAAAGGTCTATGTTTTGCCAATATATCTTTTCATAGGTTCTCCTTAATATTTTATTTAGCCTGTATTCTTCGAGTTCTCTACTATATTTTAATATTATTTAGGTTTATATGGGACATACTTAAGTTCATTAATCATATATTTTATTACTATTTATTTTCTTAATATTTTATTAGTTTAGAGTCTAAATGACTATTTTGCCCCTGGTGGAAGGGTCACAGACAAGCACCTTTGTTCGTTTTCTGCTTATATCTCCATTTTTAATTCACATCTCCAAATTTTGTCACCACCATTTGATAGATCTTTCTGCATAGAATCTCTCGAGGCAGTTAACTCGAGCTTTAGCGTTTAGTTCTCTCTGTATAAGCTCTTAATTATACGAGACCATTTTTTAGTCCTAATAATATCATAATTTTATAATTTTTTACGTATTATTCCCTAACTTTTGATATATATATATATATATATATATATATATCAATATCATGCAAGTTCTTAATCGTTTATTCTTCTGAAAAAATAATCAAAATTTGTCTAGGTAACAAAAATGATTATGCCCTTAAACCCTCCTAAAATCTCAAAAATTCATATGGGTCCTATTCATCTCGTATTTTTCATATATGAATTATTTTGTTCAAATTCATTTTGTTAAAGTTTAATAAATTTATTTCATAAAATACTACATAAGTAGAAAATTTTAATTTTTAAGGATGTTACAAAGTAATTGTTTTGGAAATCCATACATCATATAACATGGGAATTTAAATAAAATATCAATACTCTCTATTAAAAATATAGCAATGAAGTGTTATAATGAAGAGGGCCAATCTTACCACCTAGGGAAGAAGCCATAACTCTAAGGTGTATTTAGGTGTGCCTATATACAATAATTAAAACAAAATCCTTTATTCAACAAAATAATGGAAGGAATTATATTCATAACTAATATGAATAATCGAACCATTTTCATGCTAATTAAAATGTCAATCCAATATTTAGAAAAACATATTTTCTAAAAAAATTGGGAAAAATATTATTTCATAATTATTAGGCCTCTTATATGTTTGACATGAATATCAAACATTATGAAAATTACCCAAGCATAGTCATATTATATATCATTAAAGTAGACCATAATTTTAGAAAAATTTTTTAAGATAAAAACTGCTCATAAAAAAGCTTGCTCATGCCCCCATGTTCCTCCTTAGAAGGCTACCCAAAAAATTAAAAAAATTGACTTAAAACACACCTTACACATGCTTGTGATGGTACATGCATGTTATGCATCACCATGGGCAGCATTTCTAACAACACTTAAATTGCTAGTGGCGTCCTTGTGTTGTTCTGGTTTTGTTGGCGCTTTGAAAATCATAAACTGCATAGGGATGTGTGACATCCCAAAATTAATTAAGAGAACTCAAGAAAATAAAAAAAAAATAAAAAATAAGAGCTTTCAAAAGAAAAGATTATTTTTAGCATTTTTAAAATAAATAATAATTGTTTGGTAATTTTTTTTAAGAAAAATAAAATATTATTGTGGATTTGAATTTAATTAGGTTAAACATTTAATTTAGACCCATGATCAATTTATTTATGCCAAGAACCATTTTTATAAAAGCCCAATTTCATTTTTATGGAAAGTCCAACTTACTTCCACTTAGTTGAATCTATTTATCTATGACCCAATATGCAGATTATGGGCCCAATTGGATCATAGACTCTTAGGTCAGCCCAATACCTCTTTAAACATTAAGAGTAGGCTGCCCATTTTATTTGCTTTAGCAAATTACATATTTGGGCAACCAAGAAAAAGAGAAAAATGCAGAGGAGAGAAAAAAGGCATGGTTCTTCACCTTTCGAGCTCTGATCTACCAAGAATACAGGAGTTTTGGCCATAGTGAGTGAAGGGAAACTTGATCGACTTATCTTTTTCTAAATTTTAAGTTGAATAACTTGTCATTTGGAGGTTTTTTTATTAAATCCTAGGTTTTAGGAATTAGATATTTTGATGCTTCTTTCTTATAGATTTTTAAAGCTTAGAGTTGGTGGAACCATAGAGTAAGTGTTTACCTTCATTTTGCAGTGTAACCTTGCTCAAATTTTATGTTATAGGCTAACTTTGGTATATGGCTAATTGTTTATGCGAAAATTCAAGTTTTAGGAATAGCTCATAATGTGTTCTTGGTAGTTAAGGCTCAACCTAATCTATTTGATTTCCTAGATGTATGGGTAAGTGTTTCCTTTTCTTTTATGAAGTGTATATGCTGAACTTTTAATCATTTAGATTGATTTTTGATTCATGGCTATTACATGTGTGAAAATGGAGATGTTCGGAGTGACCCATTGTGAGTTCTTGGCATTTTGATTTTAAATTGGTGCAATGGACTCTTTAGAAATGTGGGTAAGTGATTTCTAGTAGATTTTTGATAAAATTGAGCAATGAACATGAAGTTCTTTTGCTAATGATGGCTAGATGATGATAACTATGCTTGTATTAGGCTTGGTGGGCCTTTTGAAACATGTAGGTAGCTAGAGAAAGAGTAATTGGGCTTAACTGAGGTAACTGAAAAATTATAATTCCATATATATGTTCATTTTGATCTTATATTTGCTGCATATATGATTTCTATACTAAGTAATTGATTGGCTACTTGATTGTGTTAGACCATGATCATGTCCTTAGTGGAGTTGTGGTCAAGCTGCCATTTGTGCATTATGTCATGATCGTGCACTGAGTTGTAACCAAAATCAATAGAATGTACCGAACCGTGAACATGCTCAATAGTGAATTGGTGCCATAGATGAGCTTTTCTCTTTGTTATTGGCCATTAACATATTGTATGTGATTGCTAGTATGTGATAATAGTTACTAATAGTTCAACTAGTTCATTTGCTAATGATATTAATGTTTTCGGTATGTTTTCTATATAAATGCATTATATTGATTAATATGTACATATATATATACATATAATTTACCTTTTATTACCAAGATTGTATATCTCACCTTGATTGTGGGTAACATTTTTATGGACTAAACCTTTTAATAGCAAGAAGAAGGTAATGGGAACTTACCGTAGTCGTTTAGTAGTGTATGGGTTTAAATGTCTTGTTTAAATTGGGTTTGTATAGTAGGTATACTAGCATTGCTTATTATGTTGTATAATTGCCACATTGCATCATGTATTGCCAAAGTATAAAGATTGATTTTATAATCTACGACATCATAGAATTAGTGCTTTGTGATTGTGTGTAGATGATTATTAATGAGTACCTTAAAATTTCATGACCTATAGATGTCTAGTATTGTAAAATTAGTAATTGAACTGTTAGTATATAAGATTGGGATGTTCGAGCTAGTTTTAATATGTTGTTTACACTTGCTCAAAGTGTTTAGAGGGATTTATGGGGTTTAGTTTAGATTGTGATTTGTTATTTAGAGATTGTAGAAGTAGCTCTTGAATATTACTATCATATAAGAAGTAAGATGGATGTTAATATTTAAACCATAGTTGCTTTGGGTTTGTTGTAGTTTAGAAGCCTTAGGGGATATGGTTAGGTTGTTTTAGTCATGTTGGTTGTGAATTAATCCACCCCTTAGGTATACCTCAACTCACTTTGCTATCATGAGAAATTGTTGGGTAATCGTACGGATGTTGTATTGCCATATGTTGCATCTAAGATTGTTTTGGAGTTTTGAGGATAGGGACATGTTTATTTGGTTCATTGAAACTTGTTCAAAGTGGTTTAAAATTGCACATTTTGAAGTTGTTATTTTAGGCTTCATGTACCTTTACTGTTATAATTGAAGTTAGAATGATTATGTTAGCTTTTAAATCCTTGAGTTAAGTAAGACAATTGGATGGAGATTATAGGAATGTAAACCATTTAATAACCTTACCTTTTAGCCATTAAAAGACCCTAAGATTGATCTTAAGATGATAGTAAGTTGTTAGTTCATTCATTTAAATGTTTGGGTGTAGTAGGTTTTCAAGTCGCGGCTAAGTTTTTTTTTTTCAAATCGCAACCAAAATGAGCTAATAATGTTCTAGTAGTGAATTTAGTTGTAGCATAAACTAAACACTTAGTTGTAGCAAAAAAATTCTGGCCATAGTGCAAAAGTCATCCAAAAGCTAATTTGGCTACAGCATAAATATTTTGGTCACGGTGAAATAGTTGGCCGTAGCATAAATATTTTTTACTGTAACACAAATCATGTTATGTGAAAAATTTGATCCAAACCTGAGTTTAGCCATGGCGTGAGTTCTTCAAATTGTAGCATAAGTGTAGAATTTAGCTTTTAGAGGATCAAGAGGCTAAGTTAGCTGCAATGCAACCATTTTAAGCCATGACCTAAGTCTTGAAACTCCCAATTTAGCTATTAATTCTTAATTTTCATCATGGTAGTAATGGGTAATGACTTTTAGTCCAGCACGTATGAGTTTTAAACTTCTTAGAGGTACTTTGGTTGAGACAAAAATTGTTAATGAGAATTTTGAATTCCTATATACAAAAATCTTATTGTATAACTTGATGGTGAATATTGATTATTTAAAGTTTCAAATTTTCTTATATTTTAATCTAGTGCTAACTCATTAATCAAATTAGACCTTAAATGCAATCAATGAAAAGCACAATTATGCTTAATTAGCTTAGAAAATAGTTAGAGTTATTATAGGATAGGTCTTACACATCATAGCCACGAGTGAGATTGGAACTTATCTTTAACCCCTAACCCTCACCATTTCTTCAAATTTTTTAGAATAGCCATGGTCATGCAACCAACTTGGAAGACTCATATCTCTTTCATTTTACATTCAAATTGTTTATAATATATATTGTTAGAAAACTTGTAGAATGAACTTTCAAACAATATATGGACCACAAGTAATGGTGGCCTGAGGAGAGAGCACTTGGCCTTAAAACATAGGTCATTGAACACATTTTCATAGAGCATAAAAATTCAAATTTTGATCCAATGGTTTATTCAATTGATCTCAAATTTTGGATGCAAGTTTCTTATGATATAAGGATCATATTGATGTAATTTTTAGAGGGCAAAAATTTTATTTTAAAAAATGCTATCAAAGGGTTTCTCTAAAAGATATTTAAGAAAAATTTCTTTAATTAACATGACAACACTTTATAGGACACATGCAATGGATGAAAGTGAGCTATTAAGGCTTTGATACCATTGTTGGAAAATTAGACATACCTTATGTGATGCTCTTAGTCTTAGGGGAGTGCTTACTTTATGAATCTAGACATGCTCCAAGATTTGATCGTGATCTCAACCATGAGCGAATGAACTCCTACTTTCTCATGGTTGTGAAGCAGCTACTAGAAGCCTTATCAACCAAGTCTAGTGAGTTTTCTTCACCCATAAACTTTCCTCACAACTATAATAAAATCCCAACTCTTGTCTAATTTCTCTTTCCAAACTTTTAACTTTCATTGATTGTAGTTGTGACTAATATTCACAAACTTTCATGTTAAAAAATTTTATTTGAATATTACTCATGTAACACTCTTGCATTTTTATCCATTTTTTTATTTTATAATTGTGTAATTCTAAATATGATACAAATATATTTTTTTGTTTTCCATAATTATCTTGCTATGATTATAGTCTTAAATATTTCAATGGAAATTCTATAAAAATTCCTTCTTATCATTTAACAAGATGCCATCTCATAGTGAAACTGAATAATACTAATTGTATTTCCAACAACACCAAAACATCAATAATACGTGACATGGTTCATCATCTTCATTAGAATCTTAGACTTACTACATCACAAATTTATTTCTAAAGGAAATGAAAACTATAGAAAACATTTTATTCTTACTCTTTTTAAAGTATTCCATAGATAAATTGAATCAATATAGAAGAAAAAAATAAAGTCATATAGTCAATTTTGACTGGAAAAAGACCCGGAACCTCATACCCTATCATTCACTTTAAATACATCATGTCCTCTATTTATTTCTTTGGATCATACATATCCCTACTACATAAAATTACGGGGTCCCTATTTTTGCTAATTAATGCATAACTCTTTAATACTCTTGTTGAAACAATAGCTATGTTATTGTTTTGTAGTTGTAGTCTTTTATATTTTCATGGCTGTTTAAATAGGCTATGAGTAACAATATAAAGCCAACAGTTATAAATATTTTTGAACTAGAAATATCTTAAATATTTGAACAATTATAATTACTTTAAAAGCATGATAAGGGTTTCTTAAAAATTACTGACTTCCAAATAATATGAAGAAAAAGTGCTATTTGAAAATTTTAATCATGTACAAAATTTTACTTTTGGCAATAAAAATGCACTAGAAGCAAAGACTACAATAATTTTAAAACAACTTTAATTCAAAAGTAAAAATATAATCTAATCTACTATATACATATATAAGTCGGAAGAAAAAACTAACGATTTTTTATTATTTATTAATATTTGTAATACTCACACATTTTTTTAATTTTTTTGCCCTTATGGGACGACAACAATTTTTTACTGTAAGACCTACGTAAATTTTGTAACACTAGTGCATTATGTAAAGGTATTATTTGGACTCAGATCATCTTAATTGCGGCCTCTATCACGTGCGTGTCAATTGCGTCAAGCCACGCCTTTCAGTTCATCTAACGCCTATCAGAGAGACACGCGTTCCGCCTCTCAAAACATAGCTGCCTTGCAGGGGCTCCAACCCAGATTGTCCCTCCTCTCCTTGGCTTTGCTTCTCTATTGATCTCCCTTTCAACTTTCGACCATGGCGTTCTTCCCCTCACCTTCTTCAACAATCGTCGGTCCTACCACGACCATCGACAAACCTCCATGGGACTCCATATGAAGGAAAGCGGAAGAGAATCGAGACGGTGTATTTTGAATGCTGAAATTGAAGACTCTTGATGCGATTCACTTGCAGAACGAAAAAGAGAGCAATGGAGAGATAGAAAACACAAATAGAGATTGAGATGCAAGTGGAGAACGAGATGCAGAACGGGCTCTGTCCCTTGATATCATAAGATTCATCCTATCCTATGAAACTCCCATAATACCAATATTTTGCAACCACAAAATGCTTATAACACATAGAATGGATTAGCTATTAATATAGAAGATTATGAGTCAAAATATAAAATTTATACCAGTCAATTATCCTTAATTTAATCAAATATCAGAGTGGTATTTCAAAATTGCCATGTTTTTATATAGTGGAAGAGATGGGATTCAATGGGTTATTTTCAGAGGGTCAGGTGCATGAAAGGGAAACCCACTGAGTTAGGGAACAAATAAAGCATGGATTCTATCATTTCTATGTATATGCAGTGCATCTCCGCACTTAATCATTTTGAATCATCCAGATACAGTCGATTACCCACAAAAAAAGTTAAATGAGTGGTGAACAGTGAACTTAGCACAGTATTTGACATTCCGAGCTTAGGCATGAGAAGATGAAAGCAAGAGGATGGATAAGCATAGAAGAAGGTAGAGCTTCGAAGGAGACGAAAACCATAGCCGAATCTTACCAGGATGTAGCTGAAGAATCGAGGAAGAGGATGAAATGACATCCGTGTATTTCTCTTATTTTGTATAAGGTTAAAATTGCACCTCTAAAGTAAGGATGTACATGGGTAAGGTTGGGCAACTAATTGGTCCGAAACTTGGCCCAATTAAGGTCTTGCATTTATTTCTATTTCTGTGGTCTGACCCTATTTGGAGAAGTTTGATTTTAGAGTGGGATAGGGTGGCCTGAGACAGCCCTAATAAGTCCAAAAATATATTTTTTTTTAAGAAATAACAAATTAAGTATTCAAGAATTAAAAACTAATTCTAAACAAAAATAAAGTCATTTAAAATAAAAATTAATAGTCCTAAATAGAGTATATATATATATATATATTCAACAAAGACACTTATCAACCATTTAATTTTAAATTAAAATTCACAAGACAAATTATTAAAAATACTATAAAGACTTAAAATAATAACATACCTCAAAACAAAAGTAATCCTCTTTGCCAAAATTTTCATCCTTACCAAAGTGTACATTTCCAACATTTCCTATAAATAACAAATCAATTATTAGAGAATCTAAAGTATTAAAGCTACAAAAATAAAAAAAAAGACTTAAAACATAAAAGAATGAAAATATTAACTAACCTTACAAAATCAATAATTATTTATTATTGCATTGGCAATAACCATCTCCATTTAAGTCCTTAGAACCATTATTCAACAATCACCAAATCAATCAATTAAAAATCAAATAAAGGAAAAAAAAATCCTTAAACACATAGTCAAAATAAAAGAAAAAGATCCTTTTACACATAATAAGAAACAACATAATATCTCATTAAGAGTCATAAAATAGAAAATACCACATAATATCTCAAATATAACATACCAAGAGTTATAAGACAGAAAATACAATGCATAAATTGCAAATTAGAAAAAATAAATAAAAGTACATCAATTTTTGGTGATACTTGTTCTTCTTGGAGTCTCTGTAAAAAATAAAATAATAGAAAATTAGAAAGTTAAACTCATAAAAAAAAAATCATCATTCTTAATTTTTTCTCAAAGTATGGAGTTTACCTGATTCAATCATTTTCTTAAACTCTTCGTATTGATCAAAGTCACAGTCATTAAAATTGAACACTTGAGGGGATAGCTAATTTTGGGTGCAAATAAGTGTTTCAACCATCTTTGGTGATAATGAACTCCTAAATGTATCAAGCACACGCCCGCTAGTGCTAAAAGCAGATTCAGAAGCCACTGTGGATACTGGTACGGCTAATACATCACGAGCAATCATAAAAAGTACTTTATACTTTCCACCATTATCTTTCCACCATGACAAGATATCAAAAGACCCCTCATCTTCAACTAAATCAGCTGCAAGATACTTATCTAACTCCGTTTTTTGGTCACAAGTAAATTTCAATTTTTTTTATGCAAGCCACTTGTTTTTCGAATCAACATATGTTGGTATCCTCTCTACCATATCCTTTCCATCAAATCTACTACGATTGTCATTTTTTTTTCACTTGATTCATTAACAACCCCTGCAGAATATTGTTCATATAAACGATATAAGGCATCTTTGATCTTTCTTTTCATGGTTGCACACATATCATGATCAAGATATATATAATTAAAAGTAATGTTCAAATATGCAAGTTTATACCTAGGGTCCAACACTACCCCTATTACCAACAAAGGGTTTATGTTTTCTGGCTTTCCCCAATACTTATCATACTTTCTCTGCATAATTTTAGCCATATCTCCAACAAGAGTATATGTAAATGTAACACTTGCTTGCAACATAGTCTGAATATGAGCAATTTCATAAAAACATGCATTTGATGTTACATATAATGATCTACTAAACTTCAATGTAATATTGCAAAAGATTTTTAAAAAGTCAATAAACACAGAAGCATTACTCCAATCATATGCTATAGGAGGACCAATTTGATTATCATCTTCTCTAAAGTATACATTATAGGCCTCATCCTCATCTTCCATTCTCTTAAATACTTTTTGAAATTTTATGGCATACTCCAACATCATGTAGGTGGAATTCCACCTAGTCCTAATATCCAAACACAAAAGACTCTTGGACTCTATCTTTTCCTTTTCAACAAAACTCTTGAATTTTTGTAATCTTGCAGGAGAAGATCTAACATATCTAATAGCATTTCGAATGGCAGAAATAGAGTTATGCAAATCCTTCAACCTATCATTCACTACCAAATTCAGAATGTGAGCACAACATCTCATATGAAGATAATCCCCATCACACACTGATCTATTTTAGTTTTTCAATCATTTTTTCAAGTATGCCACTGCAGTGTCATTAGAACTTACATTATCAATGGTTAAAGTGAACACTTTTTCAATACCTCATTCTAACAAACACTTCTCGATTGCATTTCTTATGGTGTCACCCTTATGGTTTTCAACTATTCAAAAGTTTAAAATACGCTTTTATAATCTCCACTATTCATCAATGAAATGAGCTGTCAGGCACATGTAGTTGAAATTTTGAATTGATGACCAAGTAGCTGTAATGAGACACACACGAGCACATGACCTTTTTAACAAATCTTTTCAACTTCTTGGATTCTTCATGGTAGAGTTTTAGACAATCCCTAACAATCATCACTCTTGATGGAATTGGAAATCTAGGTTCCAAACAATTTAATAACTCTCGAAACCCATTCCCTTCTACAACTCAAAAGGGCATCTCATCACGTATTACAAACTTAGCTAAAGCCTTTCGACATTCATCTAGACTATATGTGTGAGGGACCAAAGATCTTGCAACTTCCTTGGCATTGTCTCCACTAAAAGGCTGAGTATATGCTAAAATGGGTTAGTTTTTTGCCCTTTGTGAGTTCTTCATACATGCTTTTATATGCCTATTTAATGAATTTGTTCCATGTTTTATTGGGTGACAAGCATGAGAAGCTTCACAATATCTACATACAACTCTATGTTCTCCTCCAGTTTCATCTAATGGAAGTTTTCTGAAATGCTCCTAAACATTAGACTTATTTACAGGAGATTTTCTTTTTCCACTTACATTTGCAGAAGGTGTAGCAGTAGAAGCTGCAGTAGTAGTAACATCTGAAGCCAGAGAGTGTTGGGTAGAAGTATTGTTAGGTTGGAGTTGAGGTTGGGATTGAGATTGACCTTGAGCTTGTTCAATACTCTGGTTTGCCATTAGTATTTTTGTCTTACAATAGTTATTCAAAATAACTCAAATAAATAGCAAACATATTTGGAGAAGAAAATAACTACTTTAGCATGGCATTTTAGAGTTTTAACTATTCTTGCTTGAGTAAATAATAATTGAATTAATCAATGTTAAACTAAAACTACAAGAAAAACTCAAATTAAGTACATTCAATTATGACATGCTGATAAAATATATAGCTAGTGGCACAACCTAGGTCATCTCCTTTGGAATTGGAGTTTAATATTTAATTACGTTTTCTAAGTATTAAAGGATTGTAGAACTACCTAATTTATGGGGGTTTTTGATCTAATTAAACTATCTAAAATAAAATTGAAATAAAATTCCTAGTTGCTACCTAATTGATGAATTATGGTTGAATGATGGACTTGTGACTAGCTTTATGTAACACCATAACTTCTAACTCATTTCATGTCATTTATAAGCTTTGTATTATTAATCCCACAAGAGCATATGAGAAAGGGGATGAAAATAATATATTTTTTCTACGTTGCACTATATCTAAAAGATTCAATTCGGTGTCACGAGGACTGTGTGGGCTCATACTATACTTTCTCATATTTAATTCCATTATTACAACTCATTTGCATCACAAAAACATGCCTACAACCTATGGAAACCGAAATGGAGCTCAAAATAAACAAGCATATTTTCGGCCAGATTTGCTCCATTTTCTGACCCAACTTTGAAAAATCATAACTAAATTAAAAAAATTCGAAATCATACAATCTTAGTCACTCTGGAAAGCTTAGTATGTCTACTTCACATTAAAAATATGTCCAAGTCAAAAAATTTATCACACAAGACATTTGACATCCAAAAGACTACAGAGGTCGCTAGCTACCTGGGTTATTGTTCAATTTACTGATACCAATTTCTAAAATTCATAACTAATTCTATAAAAATTGAAATCATACAAATTCAATTATTATGGAAAGCTACAAATGTTAAATTGATACTAAAAATAATTCCAGAATGAAACAGATACGTTTAGACATCTGGAACCGATGGAACAGTAACTGAGCTCCTGGGGCGCTACTAATACTGATAGTTAATTTCAAATATGCATAAATTTCTGCTCTGACCTCCAAATGAGGTGATCTCAGTGGTCACAGAAATCTTATAACCTTTAATTTATGCATATAAAATTTCATAAGTATTGCACACCATTTGACTATTGAGTGACACAGAATACAAAACTGCCAGTATGAACAGTACCCATACCAGAATCCATGAAAAATCCCAACTTTAAAAATTCATCAAATATTCCCTAGATCTCTGAAAATTATGATCTTTACTTTTATAGAAAGCTCTCAATTTTGGCTAACTCATTTAGCCAAATAGTGACATAGGGTTCCATTATGGTCAATTTTGGCTCCATATTGGGTACTCAAATTGCCAAATGGATTTCCCTTAGTCTTGACATCCTTTGGGCAAGTTTAAAAGCTTATTGGAGACTTGTGTGAGCTATCCAAATGGTCCCAAACCTCATACATTTCATTTTGGCCATTCAACCCATATTTATACACATATTCATCAAACTTTACATTCTCATACCATGGCATTTCATACTCAAAACATGTGCTAGTAGTCATACATCATTTCCATACATCTAAACATTACATATTAGTATATTTACATATGTCTCAACTTTCATAGTACATATACAACATCATATACATGATGAACCATCATTATGGTTCCAAAAAGGAGTAAAATAATACATAAGCTTGTCAATTGTTCCTCTTCATGGTTGTTGGCTCCCTTCACTATAATTGCTTGGTCCACCTAGCATGTTAGATCATTGAAGAGGAGGGAACGAGATTCAAAGAATCCCAATAGCTCATCTCCCATTCCATCATACATAATGTGTGCAAAGCATGTTTCACAAATGCATGCATGGAGAAGGTAGAAATCATAGACATTTTAAAAGCAACCTTGGCATGTGAATCAATAATACAAGACATTCAAGAGCTCACTAAGTGTTTGGATTGGCCTCACACTTCTCCTCATGGATTTTGGACTTGCCTCACCCATTCTTTGAGCATTTTGGACTCAACCATACTCTTGGGAGTCTACTTTACTTTTGGAAGACTCTTTACTTTATCTTAACCAAGCATAAGGGTTCTTTGCACCCAAGGGAAGAGTTCTTGGCCTCTCCACAATCAAGTAAACTCATACAAATATCATGTAACCAATTGAAAACATAACATGGCATTAAGCATCATGGCATATAAAGGCATGCTAGCATACTTTTCATAGCTTGAAAATACACATACACACATTCTAAGACATGCTAAACACACATCCATGCATAAGAGAAGGTGGAGAGAGCTACCTTGTATACAAACACACACTTTTCCTTTAGGATTCAAGTTTCCTCTTTCGGCCACACACCCACAAATTGGTGGAGATGGTTTTTCTTGGCCTAAATACAATATATGGGAGCCAATTAGGTTCATGAAACAATCTTTAAGACCATACAACTTGCTTAAGTGTTAGATTGCTCTATAACTCCCATTATGGTCCATATTGGCACCTAATGAAGCAACACCTCTCAAATGACTTCTAGGCCTCATTCTTTTCTTTCAAATATGATTCTTGACTCCTTTTAATCCTCTTGGAGTTATCACATCATTAAAACAAAAGGCCTAGCACCATGTTACTTCTTTAGGTCATAATATAGAACCTAAGACACCAAATCACTTTCTATGAGTTCTAAATTTTTTTCAAGGCCTCCCCTCACTTTCATTCATCAAATATAACTCAATAATGGCCTTAGAAAAATTTAAAACTCTCCCTAGCTAGGAGAACCCATCTAGGCCGAGGCTATAAAGCATATTGGGTTCCATGGAGCTTTCTTTGTTTTCTTAAGGGAAGAAGCATATGGAGAGCCTCTTAGGGATCTTGGGAGCTCATTTAAACTCTTAATTAGGCCTAGGAATCATCATACAAAGTCAGATTTTACAAGGTGCAATTGAAACTCTAGAACTTGCATCTTGAAATCTAATGATTTTTTGTTCATTCCCTTTGCATATTCTTAAACTCCACACCCTTTTTCATTAGATTCATGCTTGGTTTTGCCTAAAAATAATCTCCTCCTAGGGTTTTCTCAAGTGGGGCAAAATGGTGGAGAAGGGGACCAAAAATGACAACTATAGGAAGAGAAATTACCTTGTTTTCTTATTTTTTCTCACTTGAATTTGTGTTCTTTGACCTCCTCTCTTCAAATCGGAACTTTCCCCTCAATTTCTCTCTTAAAACAGATTTATAAACTTCATTATAATCATAGGAAACAAAGGAGAATGGAGGAGAAGAGGTTTGGAAGAGAAAGAGCATGAAAAACTACTAATTTCCATACTTTAAGCCTTTGATTGCTCCTCCTTTTCTTCCCCTTCTTGTGAGCCTCATCCCCTAGGGTTTTCTTCTGGTTTTAGGCAGAATATGGTCGTGCATAATGAAGGGAGGAGAAGGGTGCATCATATATATAGGTGGGAATAAGTTACACTTTTTAAAAATTTTCATTTTGCCCTTCATACTTTGCATTTTTGTTTCTCCTTCATTTTAGCTCTTTTTTTAGAACCGTCATTTCCATTATAAAATTTAGGTTTTCAATTTAGTAAAATATCTTTGGAATCACTCAAATTGGAGCTAAAACCTTCCCGAACGAATCTATTAAAATTTAGGCACACCGACGTTGGAAAATATCCACTGGAGGGGTTTTAGCTGTCCCGAGGCTTTCCATGGTTTTTAGAGCCTTTGAGAACCCCAAAGAACTCAAAACTTTCATTTAAAAAGCCATTCTGTGCGTTTTTTAAAAAGTGTCTATATTTACGAAAATGTCACTGGCCTTTTGGCAAATTTTTCGAATAACTCTGGCCTTGATTTTTGGGTAACTCAAGGCTCAACTTCTCATTTTCTAATATCTAAAAGTTTATCATAATTTTAGTTGGCCCCAATTCCTTCTATTTCAGAGACTTCCTTTTGTATCTGGCCCATTTCTGTCATTTACGGAGAAACCGAGCATTGCGTTTCTCACGTTTACGAAGGGACCGGATGTTACACTTTGGATTCGTCCCTTGGTATCCACTATCCTTATCCTAATCCAATTGTGATTAATTCTGGCTTAAGAGTCCCTAATTGTGTTAATGGCAAATGTATCTTGAGTTACCACACAAGAATCAAGAACTTAGCAATTTGATGTTAATTGAGACCTCAACTACCATTAAATTACTAATTCTTGTGATTAAGATCTATGAACAATTAAATTGAATGATTAAATGATTAATTAGCCTCTGAATTAATACTTTAAGAGATTCAATTAACCAATTAAACTCCAATGAACCCTCAAATTAAACAATCAAGCACCCCAATTCTCACAAGCATTTCATCAAACACCTTAATTGCACACTTGAAAAATGGTAGGAAAATAAAAATCTAGTACTAAAATTAATCAATTAAAACATCAATTGCTCTCCTAATTAGTATCTAACTAGCTACTAATCATAAACTACATTAATCTAGTTAATTACAAGCTTACCTAAGCAAATAAAATAACAAAAATCAATGTAGAAAGAGTTATGAATCTTAGCCAAATTTCTGAGTTTTTCTCCATAGATTCAAGCTTCCACTAAGGATCTTCCTCCTAGCTAGCCACACATGGAATTAATTCTTCATTTGAGTGGAGATGGAATGGAAATGGAGGATGGATGAGGAAATGGCATGGAGAGGATGGTCTCTGGATGAAGTGGTGTGAATGTATCGATGGAATGGACAAAATGTGAAATATGGTGGATGATAAATAACTGGAATTGACAATGGATCTCTTCTTCGATGGATTGGCATGATTTTACTTCAGTCCTCCCTCATATGGCCTTGCATGTGCTTCATTTAATCCATTAATCGATGGATGATGTGTGGTTGAGATGGCTTCATGGCTCTGGCTGATGTGTAACATGTAAATGACACTGCCCGAATCCTCTTCTCTAATTCCTCACATGCTTCATTTTACCTTTCACGTGTTTTGCTCTTTAATGAATCACATGTAGCCTTCCACGTTAGCTTATTCTCTTGCCCATGCTTTCTTCTTTTGTGTCTAAGTGTGGGTCCCCCAAAACAAATATAATAATAATCATCTTCCATGTCAATTTTGCATGTATAAATGAACCATTAAATCTATTGTCTGAGGCTACTTCTTCTCTTCTCCTCTATTTTTGCTGCATCTTCGCTTAACTTAGCTTTTATTCCACGTAACATCTACTCACCTTCTACGTTAGCTACCCATTGTTCAGCTTATATGTAGCTTCCACATATAACCCGTGGCTTGTACTACTTTTCAAACTTGTAATGCTACGATGTACTTCATGCAGCTCCATTAATCCTGTTGTGTTTTTAACGTTAATTTCAGCTGCCCTTCTTCGCATTTATTTGCTTTCATTTCTCTTCCTCTCTTTCACTTTCATATCCACATGTTTCTTTATGTGTTTTCATTCACCCATGTCAGCTCTACGTGGCTGCTCCATTTCTGCATGCATGTGCAACTTCTTTCATGTGTTATTCTCCAACTCCAGCTCGCGTTATGCTCTCTGCTTCTTCCACGTCTTGCTCACGTGGTCTTTCAACTATTATGTAGCTCTTTTGTTTTCATGTTGCTTCTCCTTTTAAATCCAGCCCATGTTCTGCTTAAAACTCTCCACCCGTGGCACTCCCTTGCTGAAGCTGCTTCATTCACTCGTGTTCACGTTCTACATGTCTTTTTGCCCAGTAGCTGATTGTTTCATTCTCTTCACACAAGCTACTCCTCCTTTCCATGCGCATTCTTCTCACATGCAGCTCTTCTTTTCACAGACCAGAACCTACACTCTTCCACGTGTTATTTTGCTGCTAGCTCTTGCTTCATGTTACTTATTATCCTTAAAAGCTCCCAAGCTCCTTTAACTCGAGCTTCCTTCTTCTCTCAAGCAGTGGCTTTTCCTCTGTTTTGCTCGAGTATGTGTCTTCATTTGTTTTTGTGGCTGTGTGAAATGGTACGTAGTCTTTATTTGTGCTCTTAAGCTTTCCTCCCCGTCAGAATTGCATGGTGTTTGAAGCTCATCCCTTCTCCAAATCAATTTACTATTCAAGCTTTAATTGCCCATTGAAATTCTGCACACAAAAAATAAGAAAAATTAAGTAGGAAAAACTACAAAATTATCTATAAAAATTTATGCAAAAAAAATCCAAGATTTTGTGAATTATTTTCTAAAATGCAAAGAATAGCTACTAAAATCAAAATCCAATTAATTAAACCTCTAAAGCCATATTCTGTAATCAAAATGCCTAAGTTAAGAGGATTAAAATGTATAAAAATTGTGCTTATCACATGCCAAACAGCAAATAACTTTGGTTGAGTCTGTGAACCGAAAAAAATCCTTGGTTTCAATTATAAAAAAACAAAACTAAATTATAAAAGTACTTGGACCACAGGAAACTTCATTCTCCAAGCTAACACAAAATGAGAAATCAATTGCAGCAAATAAAAGGACATCCATTTCTACTACCAAACACTTATGGGCAATTCATATTTTATAATTTGATGAGTTTGCTGGGTGCCTAATCAACCAAACCACCCCTCTACAGATTTTAGTAATTTAAGTTTTGACAATACTTTTTATTTGTGGACATAAGGGAGCAGAAATATACAACTTTTAGAAACTAAAGCTGATATGAGATTTATAAAGCTAATATGAGATTTATAACTATATTATTTGTTAAAGTATAAAGATTAATATAGCATTTGAGACAGCTAAAGTAACATTTTAGAAAAACAATAGTAACATTTGAGACAGCTAAAGTATAAAGCAGGAACACTGCTATGCTGGATTAAAATAGCATTTGGGACAGCTAAAGTACCATTCCAGAGGAAAAAAGAAGAAGAAAAGAAAATAAGTGTCTAATTCCAGTAACCATGATTTCAGTAACAACATTTAGAGATAACCATAATATCATTCAGCTCTTGATAGTTGATCCTATAACATTTTACATAAAAGTGCTACATAATGTAATTGGAAGAGAAATTTTGTTAGTTTGTTAACTTTTGCCTCTAAAGCCAAAAGCTCTCAACTTTCGTCTAATATATATAGTTGTAGCTCACTTCCAAGCAACCCTTGATAGAAGTAAAGACAAATTTTGCCCTCATTAAGTTGTTTCACAAACAATAATTTTCAAAAGTATCAACTTAATTTTTGTATTTTCACAAATTGAAAGCATAAAGCAAATAACAAGTCCTTATTGTTACATAAATGAAAATACTCAAATGTAAGCTCTTTACTGCAAATTAAAATGGGAAGTTGTTCATATATCATCAACTGCAAATTAAAAGTCTCATTCTTAGATCAGTGACTTAAGTAACATATAAAAAAAAAGGAAGCCAATCATATCATTTTCAGAAATAGAATTTAATCATAAAATATAAAAGTCTTAATCAGAATTTAAAAATTAAAGTTTTGTATATCACTATATCTCATCAGAGTTACATCAAGATTTGGGGCAGATCAAGAATCATGCAAAAGAAAAGGGGTTATACTTATTTTGTGTTTTGAAGTCTTGAATGTTATTTTAATTTATTGAACCCATAAGTTTAATTAAAAGCAACATGTTATACTTCCTTTGTTTCTTAACTTAATTACTCAAATATGAAATGCTCCTTCCTTCTGAATGAAAGTAATCAAAGTATTATCTGATAGCTCAAAAGGAAACAGCTAATAATCACAAATTTCGAGTACTACATATACTTCAACTTTTTTGGGTGTTCTGCAATATTTGGTTAAAGAGTCCACAACAGTAAAAAAAAAAGCATATATCATGGGGGAAGAAGATCTTACACAAAGCATCAAGAAGGCTTGAAGAAGGAGCTAGTTCGACGACTGCGTGACTGTTACCTGGCAGCTACAATAGTAGCAACCTGTGAGAACCCGGTGGCAGCAGATTAGAATGGATCCAGTGATTCACAAGAACAGATCAGAGGGAGAATCACTAACTAAAGAATAGATCAGCATTAAACTAAAAAAACAAAAAGACTACCGTATGTATTCGAGACTGTGGCTGCGTGTAGTGGCTAGGTTGATGGTAGAAGCAAAATGTCCCTCCTGTGCTGTGCGTGGCAATCTCGACAATGAAGACTGTAGCTGATGGATGAAGAAAAGAGCTGAAGAATGAAGAATGAAGATGAAGACTGACGAGCAATGAGCATAAGGTGTGAGGCTATGAGCGTAAGGGTTAAGAGGCTTTGATGGCTATTGGTTGAGTCGAGCTTGATGTAGAGAAGCAGGAGATCGTGTTGTGATGCTGAAGATTGAAGTGAAGATCTGACCTGAACCTATTAAGTGGGCTGGGCCAATATGGACATTGGAGTATTGGACTGGGTAGCTTCTTATTTACTTAATCAGTAATCATCTATAATTTTTTTTAAATGTATATGTTGGGTCGGGGTGGGCAGACATGGTTTAAAAGGCTCTGCTTGTGGGCTAGGCCGGCTTGCCTAATATAAAAAAAATAAAATTTTTGAAAAGTTTTGCTTATTTTTATTTTTGGTCTGATTTATCCCGACCTAATTACACCAAGCAATATTGGATCTTTCGGACTCACCGGGCTAATGTACATCCCTAGTCCAAAGATTTGGCCATTAACCAAATCAACGCTCCAGGAAGTGCCATGTCACTCAATTGAGACGCACTTGACCTTTGCGCCTGGGAGAGGATCTGTATCCATAGTATTTAGATGGACACAGATCTTTTAAGATGAGATCTATGAATTGCCTCTGAAATGAGAGGGTGCAGAGACAGTTTTGTTATTAAAAAATTAATATTAAAAAATATAAATAAATAAAATAAGAGATGGGTTATGTTTCTGTACCTCAGAAGATCCAGACGCGTATTTAGATAACTTGAAATTTCGAATCTTTCGTTTACTAATTGCGACTTTCGGCTCTCGGGCCCGTTTTGGCCATAATTGATATCCTGTATTCCACTCATGCCCCTCCAATTTTCGTAGGCCTCTTCTAATTTTCTCGCGTCCCAAACAGCGTAACATCTTTCCCCTGTACAATATTTGCATTTTCCCATTTTGCACCAGTGAAGAACGCCTCCGGTGTGAGCCATTTTCCGCTTTGTCATCCACGTGCTGGATGATACGGCTCTCCGATTAACTTTGGCGTTCTTCCCCAATTGAACTCAGATGACCCACATCCAAGGCTTTAGCTCCGGGAAATTTCGCTTTTATTCTTTACCTACACCTCTCTTGCTATTCAATTTTCAACATCTTTTCACTTCCTAGGGTTTTTTGATTGAGTGCACGTTTGTTCTCAGAATTCCTCGCAGAGCCACATTCTGGTGTTTAGGCATTTATTTTTTGGAAGATGTTCAGTAAGATCAGAAAGCGTGCCCACAAGAAATCAGTAAAAGCGGAAACCAAAGTGGAAGCCAAAGCGGAAACCAATGGAAATTCTGCGGATGACTACCAGTTATCGAAAGTGATTGTCAACCATGCCTCTCGGACGGCCACCACTCAGGCAACGCCCAATTTGGACCTACCGATCTTAACTGCGGCGGTAGCGCTTCCCAACTCCGGTGTAATTGAGCTACTACCCCCATTGGAAGAAGTTGCTGTTTCAGAACGTCCGAGTATGTTTCTACGGAAAGTTCAACTTTGTCGCACTCTTTGTGATTTTTCTGATACTTTGAAGTCGGTTCGCGAAAAGGAAATCAAACAACAAACACTTTATGAGATAGTGGATGTCATGCAATCTGGGTCTTTCAAATTCAACGAAGTTATGCAAGAGGAGCTAATTCGGATGGTTTCCGTTAATATTTTCCGATGTTTGCCCCCAGCATCCCACGAAAATACGGGGACTGAAACTGTGGATCCTGAAGATGACGACACATATATGGATCCATCTTGGCCCCATCTACAGCTTGCGTATGAAATTCTATTGAGGTACATTGTCTCATCAGAGACAGATACAAAGATTGCCAAGCGTTACATTGATCATATATTTGTTTTGAAACTGCTTGATTTGTTCGATTCAGAGGATATGCGAGAGCGCGAGTATTTGAAAACGATTCTTCACCGCATATATGGGAAGTTCATGGTGCACCGGCCTTTTATAAGGAAGGCGATCAATAATGTATTTTATCGGTTTATATTTGAAACAGAGAGGCATAATGGTATAGCTGAGCTGTTGGAGATTCTGGGAAGTATTATAAATGGGTTCGCCATGCCAATGAAAGAAGAGCATAAATTGTTTCTAATCCGGGCACTTATTCCACTTCACAAGCCAAAAACTATTTCCGCATATCATCAACAACTGTCTTACTGTGTTGTTCAATTTGTTCAGAAGGACTACAGGTTGGCAGATCCTGTGATTAGGGGGTTATTGAAGTATTGGCCAGTTACAAATTGCCAGAAGGAGGTTCTTTTTCTTGCAGAGTTAGAGGAGGTTCTGGAGTTAACTCAGCCTGCAGAATTTCAAAGGTGCATGGTCTCACTTTTCAGGCAAACTGGGCGCTGCTTGAACAGCCCTCACTTCCAGGCATGTAAACAAAATATTATTTATTACATAGCTTTCGTGCATTTCTCTGATGGCTCTGATCTCGCTCAGTATCATACATGCAGCTTGTCATACTAATGGCCTACCATATTCATCTGCTTTCCTTTTTTGGAGCTTGAGTTTATATCTTATGGATGCTTGTTGAAATTATTGTCATTGCTTCCTCTGTCTCATATAAATTTACTTTGGTTGGGGAAATCATGATTCTTTTTGTCTGGTTTCATAAAAATCCTGTCAGAGGAAAAGTAATAAGCATTAGATGGAGAAAAGATTTATAATATTTGCATTCTTTTATCTTTATATTTGTTTCGCAGTGTTCACGGGTTTGTTGCTGTTTATCTAAGGGGACTGATATGCAATAGATATTGGCATTTGTTGATCGTTTTCTTGGTTTGGAAATACTTTTTTGTTGTTTGTTAATAAAATTTACTATTTTACGTATCACAATCAATTGTTGATAATGCTATATATGAGTATTATATTTAACTCTCCCGGGGTATTCTCTGATCATGAGTCATGATCTGTTTAGGGTGGAACTCTGATTGAATCTAGCAAATAGAGTCACTAAGTTTGATAAAATATATCAACATACACAGCTGTTCAGGGTTGTATTCCATGAGGGGAGAGAGAGAGTGAGAGAGAGAACTTTTAACATGGAAAGTTCCAGTATGAACATTAATGGTGTTGTTGCCAATTAACATTCTTCTGCTGTTCAAGGATATGTGGTTTGCATTCTGTGCCATGATTTTGCCATGAGATATGTCATTGTGCTAACTTAAACTTTGGCCTGAATGTACAGTTAGAAACATGAACTGTTAATCATCGCCTGATCTTACCATTTAATTGTGACAGAAATGCATAAACTCAGACCTGTATTTTCCCATCTGGGATGTTCAATTTGTTGTGGTATGGGATGAGTCTGGAAGTCTTGCCTGATAATTCTTCTTTCTGATATGGACGGGCTTGATTTCCATCTGTGGGGATTGGATTGAATGTGCCAGCATCTAACAATGATCTGTTTAGCTGACCACGACTGAATGAGTTTTGAGCAAGTTAGATCAATTTACAAAAGATTCATCTGATCTGAAGAATCTGACAATGTTGCCTTCTGATTATAAATTTGAGTACCTGTTAAAGGCAGAATTATTTTGAGTTTGATTGACTCATGACCAAGTTCATCTTATACCTATAGAAATTTGATCTAAGTTAATTTCTGATGGGTATGGCTAAGTTCAATTTTTGCAATTACCAATTGATTTTGAAACAGTTTTATGTGATTTCAAGTATTTTCTGGATGATTTTCCTTCAATTTCTATTATATTACAGCATTCTTTGTCCAAAGTGGTTTTCCTGAATCTTCATTGTTTCTACATGACAGGCTATATGATTTACTGTCTTTTGTAAATGTGTGAATAATCTTCTCAACTGTGTAGACCTTAGATCTGTGTGTTCAGGACCTTCTCGATAAGCTTCAGAATGAACTTATTAACGCATTTGTTAGGGAACAACCTATCCTAACCAGACTCACAGCAGTAAATTAAGCCAATACTCTCCAAAACAGTAACAAATAATAGTAGATCAGGAAGGAAAATAAAGGGAAGAGTTTCCTAACCTGGCAATTCGAGAATGCTAGCAACTCCCAATTGCCAAATCCTTCTCTCCTTCCCTCTCCAACTGCTCCCCTTTTTGTTTAGCTTCTCTAACCATTTTCATCTTCAACCAACCCCATATTGCCAGCTGTCCCAACTCTCACATGGAACTGACCCCATCTGGGTCATCAAGTCATTAACATTCTTACCCATGCCTTCTTTGATATACCAATTAAATACGTAGAGGTTGCAGCAAGCTGGCTGGACTTATGGCTTCGTATCTATTTCTTTTGACACACCTCACAAGTCTTCATGAGTTCTTTCACATCACTTTTAAGCCCTTCCCAAAACAATATTCTTGCAGTTCTCTTATATGTTCTGAAAATTCCATAATGACCACCAAAATGATGATGCATGGAATTCCAGTAGGAACTTAGGTATATAAGGGGAGGTTTTTGGTAGCATCAACCTCCTTTTGTACAGCAACCTTCCTTTTCTGAAACTGTGGCCTGGGTGACTGTCTTATTCACCAGTAAATCTTGGATGATGGCTGTCAATTTTTTTTATTTTGAATGAATTTATCCTCTATAGTGTCTATTCCCATGACTTGAAAGTGGGATAGAGCCATGAATTCTTTGCCATCTTCACATTGTGTTGAAACACATCTGCACCTATGTTTTCACATCCTGGCTGGTGTTGAATCTCAAATTTAAGACCTAATAGCTTCATAATCCACTTTTGTTGATACCCCCCTGCGCAAATGTTGCTCCATTACCCACTTCAGTTTGTGTCTGGGAGACAAATCTTGGCTGTCATAAGCCCAGGGACAGCCCTTTTATGTTAAAACAGGTCCCATTGGTTTCCACAATGAACAATTACGTGAAATCTGGCATTGCCAACACCAGAATGGATGTCATGGCTGTTTTAAGTAATTCAAAGGCCTTTCTGTCTTCCTCAGTCCATGAAAAAGCATCCTTAAATAATTGAGTTAAGAGGTTCTGCAATTTTTCCATATCTTCTAACAAACTTCGCTAAGCCTCAAAAATCCCTGTAACTCCTTGATGTTTTTAGGGATCTTTTCAGGATCCACTGCCAGCCACTCTGCTGAAATAGATGTCTCAGATATTCCATTCTTTCTTGCCTGAAGGAGCACATCTGTTTTCAATTGCCAGTTGATGCTTTTGTAGGACAGCAAGATCTGTCTTTATTGTGCCTCCCAATCCTTACTATTGATTTGTTTGTCACCACTTGCCCCTTCATTGACCCGAATTTGATGATAACCTGATTCTAGGTGGTCCTATTTAGAGGAAACTGTGCCCCCCTTGGTTCATCAAGCAACTAATTTATCGTGGGAATTTGGAAGTTGTTCAGAAGAGTGTTCCAATTAAGGGCTTGATAGTTGACACAAAATTTCCATCTCTTGTCATCCTTGTCGTCGTTTTTTTTTTGGGTCTTCTTCTTCTTTTGACCTGCAAAACTGGGCTAGAAAAATGAGTGATACTGAGCTTAATTATTCCATTAGCCAGCATCCCTCTCACAATCTTCTCAATTTTTCTTTTGATAGTGAGGATAATGGTAAGGCCTTATGTTGGGAGTTTGAGCTCCTTCTTTAAGCCTGATAGCATGGTCTTGGGATTTTTGAGGAGGTAGAGAATGGGGAGCTTCAAAAGCAGGGGAGAATTGATTTAGAATTTCCAAATGTAGCTGGTGCATTATATTAACCAAAGAGCACTACCAGAATTTCATAATGTCTGTGATGTGTTCTGAATGCTATTTTTTCTGTAATCCCATTCCTTGACCCAAATTTGATGATAACCTGACTTTAGGTCTGTAAGCTTGATAGCATCCTCTTGATGTCTTTGAGGATGTAGAGAATGGGGAGCTTCAAAAACGGGAAAATTGATCCAGAATTGCCTTTAGTTCTCCATTGTGCCCATCTTGTAATCCACATATGGACAGATTTTAAAACTCAACCCAGTACCCTTATGCCCCCTCTTTGAATGATTTGAGCACTGTTGTAAGTGATACTATCATTTCCATTAGCGAAGGATCCCCCTGTAGATTCAAAATACTGCCTTGGCACAAAAATTTCATAACCAATGTGTTTGAATTTCACCAAACCTCTCCCTGCTGTCTCTAACCATTTAACACCCAAAATGACATAAGCACTCCTAAGCTCAAAGGAATAAAAGTTCTGTATGACCTTTATTCCCTGAAGTTTCAGCAACACATTTTTATGAATGTCAGTGCATTTGACTCTAAATTAATTGCCCACCATAACCCTGAAGTTCTGAGTTTTGTCAATGACAGCTTTGATTCATTTTCAACCTCATTGGAGACAAAATAGTGTGATGCCCCACTAGCAATAAGAATGATGACCTCTCTATTATGAACTGTTCCCTTTAATTGTCTTAGCTGAATCAGTGTCAATAATAGAACTCATTGGCAGCTCCAACCATTGTTCTTCTTCCATTTTTTTCTTGTTTTTTTCCCCTTCTCAATATTAGTCTTACCCTCTGATTTTTCTTCATGTTCCACCCCTAAACCTGTAGAAGCTTGATTGTGCACTTGTGATTGAAGTGGTATTCCTCAGCACACTGAAAACACAAGCCCTTATCCCTTTTTGCTTGGTAATTGGCCTCAGATAACCTCCAAATCCACTCTCCCTCTTTCCTGAATTACTGGGGTCATGGTTAGTTAGGCTTGGACGAAGTGGGTCCACAACTTTGGTTTGCTGCTGCTCTTAATGAGTTCAGAGGAATGCTGCTGATTTCCCACACCAGATTGAATCATGAAGCCTCTGGTTGTGTCAAACAGATTAGCAGGCCTTGGAAGTGTGCCATTAAAAGTACTGGGCATTGAGTAGCCAAACCTTACTGATGTTTTCTTTACTTTCTTCTCTCTAGAGCCTTGTTCTTATCCTCAATTTTCTAGGCTGAAATCATAGGTTAGGGTTCTTGTGTAACACCTTAATCTACTACCGCTATCTAGCCTCTCACTGGGCTCGGTTCCATATGATTTCCAAAGAACCAATACCAATCCGTGGCATTTTCATGCTATGAAATGGGGTTTCATATACTCATCTTCTGCCCCGTGAGTCCGGTGAACCCATCACTCGCTTTCTCTACTCACATTCCATTTATACAACTCATACATAGCATAAAACAAGCCATAAGCCACGGGTATGGAGCCAAAAACCAGAAAAATGCATTTTCTCACTTGGGCCAAAAAGTCATATTTTGGCTCTAACTTTGGAAAATCGTAACTAATTATAGAAAAATGGGAATCTAGCAAACCATAGCTCTCTGCAAAGCTCTAAGTGTTAACTTTACACTAAAAATAATTCCCAACTATAATCTCAGCGTTTGGACCATGTTTGAAATCGAAAATCAGACAAAGGTTCGGCTGTCTTTGTTTCTGGTGCAACTTACTGTCATGAACTTCGAAAATTCGTAACTAAATCCACAAAAATCCAATCTGGGCACACTATACCAATTTGAAAAGTTACAGATGTCTACTAGAGGAGAAAAATAAGTCTAGATCAGTTCAGCAGCTCTTGGACCCCGAAAACTGATGGAACAGTAACAGAGGTCAGGTGGCTCCCTGATGCTGATACAGAACTTTAAAAGGCTCGTTCTCTCTTTACAGACCTCCGATTTGGGTGATTCCAGTTGGTATAGGTCACTGTGGTTTTCTAGTTTATGTGTATAAAATTTCATGACATTTGGCCACCGTTTGGTCTATGAATGACATGGTTTCATTTTTGGACTAATAAAATAGTACATTGACCAAACCATCAAATTTTTCCAATTTCAACAATTCACCAAATATTCTCTAGACCTCCGAATATTACCCACTTTAGCTTCTCAAGAAGCTCTCTACAAACTCTAGAGGCATGCCAAATTTGATGGCAAGAGGAGCTCATCTGGTCATACTTTGACAGAGCTCACAACTTTAGCGGTTTTGGCACCCAAGAGGTCCAAAATGGGTCCAAATGGCCTCTCACATGTTCTCACTCCTCATGGACAAGTTTGAAAGCATAAAAATAGTCTATATAACATGTCCAAGTGGTCCAAATCCTCATATATTCCAAATTCACTATGCTACGGCCAAAAATACACTATCTCATACATTCAACGAAAAGGGGCAAAACTCACATTTTCATTAATTTGGCTCTATGCATAGTTTGTACATCATATATCTATACTTTTACACTTGCTACAACATGTACATCTCAAAAATAGAAGGTGCATATTCATTCTGGCACCTCTTTACATCAAAATTACATCAAAATAGTCAAGATACTCTAAAATCTAGGTAAGCATGCTCCTAGGCTCCTTGGTGTGCACTTGTTTCTCCTTGAACTCCACTTAGCATGTTAAGTTGGGAGGGGAAGGGGTGAGATTCGGGGAATCTCAGTAGCTCATGTACTCATTCAAGTAAACAATCAAGGCATATAACAAGTCAAAGCATGCAATTTGGCATCCAACCATTCTCAATCACATTACATGTTGTACATGCTATGGAAATCACAACAATGCCAAAAATGAGCTCCAGGGACTTGTGGTCTAGCCTCACCCGAGTTTAGGGACTTTTGGATGACCTCACCCGAGTTTAGGGACGTTTGACTTGGCCTCACTCGGATATGAGACTTTTGGCCTTGTCTCACCCATCTCAAGGGACTTTCGGCACTACCTCACCCGAGCAATTCTCACAATCCATCACACAAGCATATTCGTGACATTTTAGAGAGAGAGAGAACCCTTCAGTTCTTGTATGTTAGGAGGGTTTGTTCTGAAGATTACATTCTAAGAGAGTAATTCCATGCTCTTGATTGTGTCTAGGCTCAAGTGAAGCACCTCCATCAAAGTGTGATTGTGAAACTAAGAAGGGAGAGGAGAAATTGAAAGGAAAAGCTAGTGTTGGCTCATAAGGTAGCTCTCTTCCCACTCTTTCTTGTTGCATTCTTGGATGTAATAGTCATTGTATGTTTATGTATATGCTTGATGTGTGAGATATGCCATATGTTATTGCCATGATGCATTGTTGATAATATGCTTGTGTGATGGATTGTGAGAATTGCTCAGGTGAGGTAGTGCCGAAAGTCCCTTGAGATGGGTGAGGTAAAGCCGAAAGTCTCTTGAGATGGGTGAGACAAGGCCAAAAGTCTCATATCCGAGTGAGGCCAAGTCAAAAGTCCCTAAACTCGGGTGAGGCCATCCAAAAGTCCCTAAACTCGGGTGAGGCTAGACCAAAAGTCCCTAGAGTCCATTTTTGGCATTATTGTGATTTCCATAGCATGTACAACATGTAATGTGATTGAGAATGGTTGGATGCCAAATTGCATGCTTTGACTTGTTATATGTCTTGATTGTTTACTTGAATGAGTGCATGAGCTACTGAGATTTTCCGAATCTCACCCCTTCCCTTCACAACTTAACATGCTAGGTGGAGCTCAAGGAGAAACAAGTGCACACCAAGGAGCCTAGGAGCATGCTTACCTAGATTTTAGAGTATTTTGATGTAAAGAGGTGCCAGAATGAATATGCATCTTCTATTTTTGAGATGTACATGTTGTAGCAAGTGTAAAAGTATAGATATATGATGTACAAACTATGCATAGAGCCAAATTAATGAAAATGTGGGTTTTGCCCCTTTTTGTTGAATGTATGAGATAGTGTATTTTTGGCCGTAGCATAGTGAATTTGAAATGTATGAGGATTTGGACCACTTGGACATGTTATATAGACTATTTTTATGCTTTCAAACTTGTCCATGAGGAGTGAGAACATGTGAGAGGCCATTTGGATCCATTTTGGACCTCTTGGGTGTCTGAAGATGGTATGATAGTATACCGAGAAAGAATTTGTGTGCCTAGTCAGAATGAGTTGAAAGAAAACATTTTAGAAGAGGCACATAAGAGTAAGTATACTATCTACCCAGGTGCCACCAAGATGTATCAGGATTTGAAAAGAATTTTCTGGTGGCCAGGGATGAAGAATGATGTGACGGAGTATGTGGCTAGATGCTTAGTGTGTCAGAGGGTAAAGATAGAACATCAAAAGCCGGCTGGGTTGTTGCAACCTCTAGATATCCCTGAGGGGAAGTGGGATAGTATAGCCATGGACTTTGTTATGGGGTTACCCAGGACATCTTCTGGACACGATGCTATTTAGGTAGTTGTGGATAGACTGACGAAGTCTGCATACTTTTTAGCTATCAGGGCTACTCATACACTGGATAGATTAGCCCAGTTGTATATCAGCGAGATAGTGCGACTTCATGGAGTACCCAATAGCATAGTTTTGGATAGAGACCCCAGGTTCACATCAAACTTTTGGAGGTCACTGCAGCATGCCTTAGGGACCAGGTTGCGGTTTAGTACTGCATATCACCCCCAGACAGATGGTCAGACTGAGAGGACCATCCAGACATTAGAAGACATGTTGAGGGCATATGTGTTAGAAATGAGGGGTAACTGGGATGCGTATCTACCGTTAGCGGAGTTTGTGTATAATAACAGCTACCATTCCTGTATTCAGATGGTCCCTTATGAGGCTTTGTATGGGAGAAAGTGCAGATCCCCTCTGTGTTGGGTTGAGTTAGGTGAGCTCATTCCTGATCCGTCTCAGGAACTCATCCTCTCTCTGGGCATCTAAGATCTGGGTTCTCAAGATATTCTCAATTCGGGTTTCACTCAAATACAATCTACCCGATACCACCTGACAAGAGAGGTTCAAATTTCTGAACTTCTCTAGGAGCTCCTGCTCCCTAATCATCATATGGGCTACATGGATGGATTTTCTATTCAGGCCATCCGCTACCACATTGGCTTTGCCTGGATGATATTTCAACACATAATCATAATCTTTTATAAATTCCATCCATTTCCTCTGTCTCATATTGAGTTCTTTCTAGTCAAACAGGTATTTCAGACTCTTGTGGTCACTATAGATCTCTATGGTAGCACCATACAGATAGTGTCTCCAAATTTTCAGAGCAAACACTACGGCGGCTAACTCCAGGTCATGTGTGGGGTAATTCTCCTCATGAGGCCTCAACTGCCTCAAGGCATATGTCACTACTCGACCCTGCTGCATCAACACACATCCTAACCCTTTGCCCGAGGCATCACAATAAACCACATATGGCTCACTAGGGTCAGGGATAATCAGTACAGGGGCAGTGGTCAAACAAAGTTTCAACTTCTGGAAACTCTTCTCACATCTCTCATCCCACACAAAAAGTGTCTCTTTCCTAGTTAGCCTCGTCAGTGGTAAGGCCATCCGAGAAAAGTCCTGAATAAACCGTCTATAATACCTTGCCAAACATTGATGATATTTTAGTGTACTCCCGATCTTTTGAGGAGCACGAGAGGCATTTGAGATTAGTCCTAGACATCTTTAGAGAGAAAAGGTTGTATGCCAAACTTAGTAAATATGAGTTTTGGCTGACCGAGGTGAGATTCTTAAGTCATGTGATCTCACGAGATGGGGTCGCGGTTGATCCCCATAAAGTTGAGGCTGTGTTACAGTGGGATAGACCTAGAACGATCACTGAGGTCAGGGTGTTTTCCACTTTCCCTCTTCTGACCCATGCCCAAAACCTCACTAATCTCACAAACAAAATCGTAGGAAGAGAGGGCAAAGAGAGGAGATCAAGATTCTAAGTAGAAATGAGAGGAACTTGCTTACCTTTCCTTTGTTCTTCCTCCTTCTCTTGGTCTCTCTCACTCTCCATGCCTCTTTTCTCTCCTTGGGTCGAAGTCTAAATGGGTAATATTCGGAGGTCTAGAGAATATTTGGTGAATTGTTGAAATTGGGAAAATTTGATGATTTGGTCAATGTACTGTTTCATTAGTTCGAAAATGAAACCATGTCATTCATAGACCAAACGGTAGCTAAATGTCATGAAATTTTATACACAAACTAGAAAATCATAGTGACCTATACCAACTGGAATCACCCAAATCGGAGGTCAGTAGAGAGAGAACGAGCCTTCTGCAGTTCTGTATCAGCATCAGGGAGCCACCTGACCTCCGTTACTGTTCCATCGGTTTTCGGGGTCTAAGAGCTGCTGAACTGATCTGGACTTATTTTTCTCCTCTAGTAGACATCTGTAGCTTTTCAAATTGGTATAGTGTGCCCAGATTGGATTTTTGTGGATTTAGTTACGAATTTTCGAAGTTCATGACAGTAAGCTGCGCCAGAAACAGAGACAGCCGGACCTTTGTCTGATTTTCGATGTCAAACATGGTCCAAACGCTGAGATTATGGTTGGGAATTATTTTTAGTGTAAAGTTAACACTTAGAGCTTTCCAGAGAGCTATGGTTTGCTAGATTCCCATTTTTCTATAATTAGTTATGATTTTCCAGAATTAGAGCCAAAATATGACTTTTGGGCCCAAGTGAGAAAATGCATTTTTCTGATTTTTGGCTTCATACCCGTGGCTTATGGCTTGTTTTATGCTATGTATGAGTTGTATAAATGGAGTGTGAGTAGAGAAAGCGAGTGATGGGTTCACCGGACCCACGGGGCAGAAGATGAGTGTATGAAACCCCGTTTCATAGCATGAAACCTTTTCCAGAGACTGACCCTCGCTACAGCGAAAATTAACCTTCGTTACGGCGAGCTCGTATCAGCTGCCTTTGCTATGGCGAGGTTTAGCTTTCGCTATGGCAAGGTTTAGCTTTCGCTATGGCGAGCACGTATCAGTTCCCTTCGCTATGGCGAGATTTAACCTTTGCTATGGCGAACTCGTATTAGTTCCAGACTCCCACTCTCGCTATGCCGCACGCTATGGTGCATGCTATGGCGCACGCTACGGCGAGCAACTCCCTGGTTTCTGTATGGACTGCTGCCCGCACTCGCTACAGTTAGAATCACCTTCGCTATTGCGAGCAGGCACTCTCGCTATAGCGAGACCATTTCTCGCTATTGCGAGGAGACTTAGCAAAATTTCTGGATTTCGAATTTTTTCAGCTTTTACTTTCTTTTCCTTTTCCCCTTTTCCCGGTTGTTACATTTTGGCCTAATTAACCTCATCTTTGCCTTGATTTCCTTCCATAATTCATTGATGGATGCCCCCTTAAGCAACTCATCTAACTTATCACAAGGAGGAGCAAAGAGGAGTTGAAACTGTTCTCTATACTCAACCATTCCAGCACTTCAACGAAGGGAAATAAACTCTTCATGTGCACTCGCATCCTGAGAAGAACAGAATCTATCAAGTAGCTCTCTTTTAAACATCACCCAGTTAGTAATTGGTAGCCTAACCTCCATCCATTGCAACCAATTTAGGGATTTCCCTTCCATGTACACAGTAGCTAAAGCCACCTTCTCATTCTCCCCAATTCTATTGATTAGAAGATAACATTCCACCTTAAAAATCTATCTACATGGATCTCCACCATTAAAAATTGGTATCGCCAACCGCCATTGTTGGTAATCAACATAAGGCCAATCTCATCTAACCCTGATCTGAGGGTTGAATAATAGGTGACCTACCCCTATCATCCTTCCATGTAAATGCCTCTTTCATCTCTATTGTAAAATCTCTCATAGCATTCATGTTTTCTTCAATCCCTTCTAGTTTCTCATTCAAACCTCCCATCTCCCTTTTGACTTCACTAATTTGTTTCTCCAGAATCTCTGCCTTACTGTCCATTTTAGTGTTCATCATCAACCTTGAATCGCTGCTCTAATGCCAAGTTGTTAGGAAACATACTATCCTAGCCTGACTCTTATCAATAAATTAAGCCAAAACTCTCTAGAACAATAACAAATAATAGCAAGACAAAAAAGAATATAAAGGGAAGAGTTCCCTAACCTGGAAATTCAGGAATGCCAGCAACTCCCAGCTGGAAATTACCATTAATTTTAATTAAGTTATTTTATTTGTTTTATTTTAATTAAGATTTATTTGTTTTTAGTTGGTTTCAAATAATGTCTTTATTCATTTAAGATTAACTTAAGCATTTTGTTTTGATTAAAATAAGAATAGTTTAAGTTTTTTATTTTAATTAGGATAGAGTTATCATATTTTGATTAGGATAAAGTTATCTTTTTGTTTTTTTTCAGAGTTACATCTTTTAGTTGGAGTAAGAGTCTACTCTCTCTTTTACTGTTTATAAATGTAACGTTGTTTCCATTTAATAAAATAAGTGCAGTGGAAAATTAAACTTTGAATTTCTACATGGTATCAAAGTCTCAAGAGGCCTGGCCTATTTTGAATGGCCAACTTTGTCCAACACTAAGCATGGCCATGTTCGGCTAATAGGAGGCACAAAAATGCATTGTTTTGGAGCTCCTCCTTCATCTTCTTTTTAATAGAAACATCCAAAATTTAGAATCACCATTCTGCTATTGTGGGAGACACTATGCGCCTCATCATTGTCATCAGAATCCTGAAGTTGGTTGCCCTTCTATGTGTCGTCACATGCCCACCACATGTAGCTGCAACCCGTCCAATGCACCAGCACATAACAGTGCATGACATGCTGTCCTTCATCACCATTCACCCAGAATTGGTCAACTTAGCCTCTTCTGAATGTTTGCAAGTACAGTTGATGAAAATTCAGTGCATTACAGCATTTGATCAAAGCTAAGGTTTTAAAAAAATGAAAAATGGTTATTGTTGCTGAAGACAGAGAACCAATTACAGATTAAAAAAAAAAATCATATGTTCATATGTTTGTGGTTAGTGTAAAAACCCATATGTTGTGGTTAGCATGAGAAAACCATGCATTGATGTTAGTGAAAACCAAGACCTTTACCTCACAAAAAGCTGAGAAGCGAATGCCTAAAATTAAGACTCTTGCTACAAAGTGAGAGGGAAAAAGAAGACAAAGTCAGAAGCCAAAATCAAAAAGTGACAAGAAAAAAGGAATGTTTTAGACAACCCCCAAATGCCAAGATAGAAGAAGATTGGCAACATTATAAGATTGGTTCCAAGCTGGAATATCCAGTTTAAGGGAGAGTGTTGGAAATTACCGTTAATTTTAATTAAGTTATTTCATTTGTTTTATTTTAAGTAATGCTTATTTGTTTTTACTTAGTTTTGAATAATGTTTTTTTGCATTTAGGATTGGTTTAAATGTTTTGTTTTGATTAAGACAAGATTAGTTTAAGTTTTGTTTTGAATAATTAGGATAGAATTATTCTATCTTGATTAGGATAAAGTTATCTGATTTTTTTAGAATTACGTTTTTTAGTTGGAGTAGGAGTCTATGTTTTTTATGGTCTATTGCTTTCATCTGAAAAAAAAAAGTTCAGAAGAAAATTGAACCCTCCATTTCTACACTCCCAATTGCCAAAATCCTTTTGTCTCTCCTTCCCTCACAAACTGCTCCCCTTTTTGTTTAGCTTCTCAAACCATTTTCATCCTCAACCAACCACAGATAGCCAGATGTGCCAACCATCTTATCCTTATGAAATGACTGATCGGAATGCCTGTTTTGTCCCTTTTTCTCTTTTATTTTTCCAGCCATTTGAAATATGTTGCTTATCCTGTAAGTTGGGATCTTGTTACTTGTCTGCATCTTTCTTTATTCCATTACCCCATTATGAGATAAAAGTTATGTTGCTGCTATCTAGCTTTCATCAAAATTTCTGGTAGCATATGTACGTGTGGATTTATTGTGTGATATTCAGGGACAATGTCCCTCTCTGACTCTGGTCATGAAGTTGTCATCTCTATTCACAGGGTTTCAAAGTTTCTGATAGATGATGTAGAATCTCTGACATCCAATGAATTTGTCATTTTATCTTTGTCATTCGTTGCCTCTTTTAGTTTTTTATCTAATGGATGTTGAAGAAATGTCTTCTGCTTGGTTAGTTTTTCCCTGGTTACCTTACATTACAAGGAATATTACTGGAGAAATGAATGAGCAATTACCCTCTGCTAGAAATTATTTTTGAAGAACTTTATGTATTCCCTGAAAGGTTTGGAAGCTAATGGATAGTTGCCAGATTATATATTAACTGATCAGGTGCCATACAATTTTAATCTCCTTCTCGCATGCAGGACTTGACATATAATTAAAACATGAAAGTTGAACGATGGTCATAGAAAATTAAAATCCTCATAGAAATTGCGCAGTCAGAGAGACTCATAATACTATGTTAGATAGTGATGTTTTGAAAGATTGAAGAGGATCAAGTCAAGGAATAAAGAGCCTTTTTTTTTTTCAAAGGTCCCAAATTATAAGTCTAAAAATGAAAATGGTAATTGTGAGGTCAAAGATTATAACTGTTTACACTTTAAAAATTTTAACTGTGTTGCACAGTTAAAATTTTTAAAATGTAATTTTTCTTTATAGTTATAATTTTTTATCTCTTAGTTACCAATTTTATTTTCAAACTTACAATTTGGGACTTTTTTTTCTATAAAAGCTCTTTCAAGCTGATTGCACTTTCTCCAATTGCCTTAGCGACCGAAGAGGTTCCCAATTCAAAGATATGCACCAAAAAAATAGCATATGATCACTTTTTTTTTTTTTTAATCCAAGTGTGAGAGATGAATGTGCAGATGGTCCTATCAAGGTGGTCAAAGGTGAAAGGTGCCCTTAAGGCACTGGACTTCTATAATGCTTTAGGCGAGAGGTATTAGAAAGGCGCATGCCTAAGTGAAGCAATGCGCCAAGGTAGAAAAAAATATGTCATATAAACAAGAAATAGATAAATGTAAATTTGGAATAACATTTGACATGTAAATTGACTATTTAAACATAATAATTATGAAGTCATGAGACATAATAATCATCAAATGCACTAATTAAGTCACTAATATCACTGCTCAAGCATATTAATCATTAAGTCATAAGTGATAATAATATTAAGTGCACTTATAAAGTCATTGTTTAAGCCATATGTCAAAGTATAAAGTTAACTAGTTAACTTTACAACTCAAAAAATATAGTAGTCATGGCAGCCAAGCCATTAACAAAATAATAAAAGATAAAGTGCACTACTGAGGTTCAAAAAATTCTTAGAAGAAATTAAGAAACGGCCCTTGAGCTTATCAATTTAGTCTTTGAACTATCAAATTTAGATGAATAGCCTAAATAATATTTTAAAATAAGAATAGCTATCTTACCCTATTCATAAATCTTTAAGACTGGGTTGGGCTTCTAAGATTGGGTTTTGTAGTTTCCTATTTCATTCTATTACTATTTTTAAATTTTTGGGCTAGATTTATAAGCTAACCTTCCTTTTTTTTGCTTCCAGACATAGTGATGTAAGACAAGGGAGAAAGGGGGAGAAGATAAAAGAAACAAGGGGAGAGGGAGATATTAGAAGAAATAGAGAGAAAATTCTAAGACTTCTTATTATTCAATGCTAGGTTCTCTTTCGGTAGAATTGTCGAGATTTATATTTATAGAACTCCAATCCTAATTCTAATGAAAGATAACTTCTAATAATAAAAGATAATAATATTAAATCCTAACAAAAAGATAATTATTAAAGCTTAGCAAAAAGATAACTAACGATGATAATAAAGCAACTACTAAAACAAAATAATTTAAATATTAGTTCCTAATCCTAACACTAATAAAATATTATTTCTTATATTTATCTTTAATTCGTAATTTGCAAATAATTAATAATAACTTTCTTATTTTTTTCTCATTCTCCATTATTATCCCCTGGTTAAAAAAACTCGACCTCAAGTTTTGAAATAAAAAAGGATTAAAATAACCTATCTTGGAGCCTAGGATGAACACCTCTAATTTAAGATATGGTAGACAGGATAGCTTTGGATTCACTAATATATTTGGAACGACAAACTCAATTGGGTGAAGCAGGTGATCTGATTGAGTTTGAAGAAATAATTCTACAACTTGTGGTGGAAGTTTAGACTGCTGGTCAAAATTGATTTCATCACATTTCAAATTTACTTTCAACTGCTCTTCATATCATATGATGGAACCATCATCATCAATGTTTGATGGCAATCAAGGGATTCCACAATAATGATATCAAACTCGATTAATACTTTGGGTTCTTGAGGACATTTTTCTTCTGCATTTAGTTCTTCTAAATTTTTTCTAGTACTTTATTTACAAAGTTGATTGATGGCACTCCTAAGTTTATCAACATGATGGTCTACATTTTTTTTGAAGTTGTTCAGACTAGTTTGAATGGCTTGGCTATTTTGTTTCATTGCAAACCTTAACATAGCAAATTAGAAAGCCAAAATTAGTGGTATTACCCTCATAATACTCTCAAATAATGAATTTTGAGATCTGAGTTTGAAAAGGATGAAAAAAATGGTTCGAAAATGAAGAAAAATGAAAAAATGAGGTTGAAAGACTTCTGAAAGACTTCTTTTTATTCAATACTAGGTTTCCTTTAGTACAATTGTTGAGGTTTATATTTTTAGAACCCTAATTTTAATCCTAAGTAAAGATAACTTCTAATAATATTAAATCTGAACAAAAAGATAATTATTAAAGTCTAACAAAGATAACTAGTGATAATAAAGCAATTACTAAAACAAAATCTAATAAAATATTATTTCTTATATTTATCTTTAATCCATAATTTATAAATAATTAATAATAACTTTCTTATTCTTTTCTCATTCTCCATTACACAGAGGTGCCTAAGGCACTTGCTTGGAACAAAGAAAAAGGTGCCAGAGGCACACACCTTTCAGCACCTGATTGAAGGCAGCACCTCTTATGGTGTGCGAGGAGCTAGCCTTGAGCAGTGCCTCACCTCAGTGCACCTTTGACAATACTGGTCCTCATATATGTGTGTAATGAAAAAAAGTGATGTTTTAGTGTCATTTTATCAGATCTGAGCTCCATATCTATGTTCCTTGTGTTACTTTCTCTTTTGGAAGCAATAAAATGGTTTCATTTGGCTCAAGTTTGCCACTTTTTATTGCTTGAGTTTTGCTGAGCTACAAAGCTCCTTCCTTTCTCTCACATGAGTGCATAGGCGTCCTTTTTAGGGTTTTTTTTTTTGGGGGGGGGGGGGGAGCAGTGGCCATGGAAAGGTGATGTTTTCTTGTCATTTGTTCAACCCTGAGCTGTATATCTATGTTCCCTGTGTTACTTTCTCTTTTGGAAGCAATAAAATGGTTTCATTTGGCTCAAGTTGGCCAGTTTATATTGCTTGAGTTTGCTGAGCTATGACACTCCTCCTTTCTCTCACATTCCCTCTAGACTCATGTGAATGCTTATATAGAAAGTGGTATCTATGCTGTTTGTAATGTCAGAATTTTAAATGCCTGATTGCCTTTTGGGCAGCAGCATATTTGTCATATTTTGTTCACTGGAGATTGAGAAGCCCTTTGTATTTTGATATAGTAGTATCTATGCTGTTTGTAATGATAATATTTTAAATGCCACATATTTTCCATTTGTGATCTCTCTAGCTTGAGAAGCTTTTTGTATTTGGACCTAGTTTTACAATTGGTTAATGTGTAGTCTACGGGTCAAATTATATAATTTCAATTATTGATAAATGATAACCATCATGTGGCATCAACAGGTGTAGTTCATCTTTATAGCACATATATGATCTGTCTACTCTCTGACGAGTGTTGTTTATATGGCAGGTTGCTGAACGAACACTTTACCTATGGAATAATGAGCACATTGTGAGCTTGATAGCTCAGAATCGAGATGTGATACTCCCACTAATATTTGAAGCATTGGAGAAGAACATGAGAGGCCATTGGAACCAAGCAGTACATGGGCTTACAGCCAACGTTCGGAAGATGTTTCTGGAGATGGATGCCGAGCTGTTTGAAGACTGCCAGAGAAAGCACTTGGAGAAGCAAGCGAGGGCTAGAGAATTGGAAGAGCAGCGTGAATTAACCTGGAAAAAGTTGGAAGCAGTGGCTGCACAAGCCGTAAGGGACAATATGGTTTTGGTGAATTGATCTATTGGATTGAAACTGTTTTACACATCAGTTGTGCTAAACTTTCTTCCTATATCGAGGTTTTACTATGCTACGTAAAGTAAGTTGGAAGGAAAGACATTATGATTTTATTTTAATTATGGCTAGATGTGGCAAACAAGATATAAAAATTAACAAGCTTGCAAGTCCTGTTTTTGACTAAAGAACGAGGGCAACAATGTTCCTATGGATCTCTTTCTACTTCTTATCTATTTAATCCTTCTCTATATCCAATATCTTTGACTAAATGAAAGTACAACCTTGTGTTGGATATTGTAAAAGGTTTTGCTTTTGTACAGTTAATTGATTCCCAGAAAATTGGTTCCCCTGCATATCTGCTGAATATGCATTCCCAATTTTTTTGTTCTTTTGTTTATTTTCCTGTTTGGTTCAAATAATTCAAATAGGCATCACGGAAGAGGTATCTTTGCAAGTGTTATAATCCCTTCGTTCTCCAGGGTCCGACCTTTTACTTATTCGGCTATCCATACTTAGTTACCCTTTTGCATGTTTCCTGGGGGGTTCTTGTTTATTGGAAAAAGGTGAACAAGTTGAATATACAAGTTGAAGGGTGCTTATATGTGAACTTTTAAGTTCTCCCTCTCTCCAAAAGAAATCGAAAGTTGCAGATGACTTACATTGGGTGAGCGCTGTTATAATTATTTTTACAGTGAATTATTATTTTTTAATTCTCCAAGTATACACTTCATTTTAAAATGTCTTTTTAAAAATTTAACATCGTATTTTAATTTTTTAAAAATTAATTTTGTTAAATTATTTTTCAATTAAGCCTGTTAATAGTTAACAAAACAAAGGACTAGACCCAAGATTTCTCAATTGTCACTCAATCAAATAGAACTCTAAATATACAATTATGTACATTTATGATTACAATATATGTATGTATATATATATATATATATGTTACTTCCAATTGTATAATCACTGTAATGACAATAGTACACCATGGCTGGGGATGGTTAAAAAAATGAAAATAATTAAGAGAGACATAAAGGTTGAAACAATGGTTAAGGAGGGTGGTGCAACTTTGCTGCTCCCACCTCTGAACATCGTTCCGAAGATGCCCTCATTGTCGCCACCTCCGGAACCTCCATTGCCTCTGCTGGTGGTGCCCGTTACGGTGCCATCACCACCGATGAATACTGGATATATATCCCCACTTTCCCTGGTCAATGATTTAGTCATAAGCACCCATATAAAGTTATACTATTAAAAAGACCAAAATGACCTAACACAGAAGTATGCAAGCCACCAAGTAAGTAGATGAAAAATCTAGATAAAACAATGAGGGGAGAAAGAGGGGAGTTCTTAAATGTAAATAAAATTACAGTAGAAAGCTTTTGGGGCTACATACCCTTCATTACTAATGGATTATTATTTTTTTTTTTTCTTTAGGCCACTTATTATCAAGAGAGTATAAACATTAAGAAAAACGTTTCCAAGAAAAAAAAAAAAGAAAGAGTCACGTCTATATTATATACTCACGCATGTGAGATACAATACAGTAATTAAAATTTTACTGTATCGTTGTGTTTGTGCTAGATAGTTTGCTTGTCAATGTAAGTGTTTAATCATCAGATTCGCTTCAACTCGGCGGCGAAGACAAACAGTAAAGCAATTTGAATAGCCTTGTTTTATATTTGATTTGCAGGAGGACTTAGCTTCTCCTGAGTCATAAACGCCTTAGAGTGAACCTAAAGCTGAAAAAAGTGAGTGGATAACTAACGAAAAAATCACCCGAGTAAGTGGTATCTAAATAGTGCAAACATCTACTTAAATATTCATACACATACATTTATTTAATGTGGGGCTTGAAACCCCATTATCGGAAAGTGAAAATTCAATTACGATGAGTGGCCACCACATATCAAATTTAGGCCTTTTGGTAGTTTGCTCTTGTGAAAATTGTATGAGGATGAGGCAAAGTATTGGTGGAAAAGGATATGAGATGCAAATCAATGCATTTGTGTTCAGGAAAATAAGTGACTAGATTCAAGAGATTAGGCGAAGAAGAAATTAAGGTCCAAAAGTTTACGTAATTCAGTTTCAAAATAAAGGAATATTGTAACGTTCCAGTTTATGTAGCTATGTCTAAAAATAAACCAAGAAACTGGTTATTATTCATTATTCAACAGTCATTATGTGTTGCTCCCTTAATGGGAGTGTTGAGATTTTTAGCATTATGTTAATAAGAGGATAATAGTATAACCTTAATATAATATAAAAAATTATGAAATATTTCTTCTATACTATTAGCTTTCATCACCTCTACATTCGCATCCGTATTATTCATTTTACTACCTAAAAAGTATCAATACTGACAGATAAAATATGATACAATGCGGCTGTGTGTGTATCTATATCTATATCTATCTATCTATCAATATATATATATATATATATAATATCAAACTCGATATATCTTAGCTGTTAAAGCATAAATGCTTACTATGTGACCATATTCTTCACCTTTGACTGCAAGAAACTGCAGACATTTTGCAATGCATGAGAGCTCCCTAAATGTTGCATTCTCCACATTACTCCTACTTAACAGTATTAAAACAACTCTCATTGTATTGTTGAGGTGTGCATAAAACAACCCAATCAAAATTTAAATAAATATATTCAACTTGCAAAGTTAACCGTATTAGTTTAATTGAATTATCTGTCATTTTTTCTAAATAGTTTGATTTAGAATTTGAAAAAACAAATTGAACTGCAGGAAATGAATCAATCAAATCAGCACATAGCGTGTTGAGTTTTTCTTTTTCGTTTTTAGAGAACCTTTGTGTTTATTAATTAGCTTGTGAATGTATTTTGATTGTAAATTTAGAGTGTTGATATATAAAGTAAATTACTCTCTTCCACCCCCTGAGAGATGTTCAAATTATTTAACTTTTTTTATTATAAAAAATATATATAAATCTCTCTTAAAACTAAAATATAACTAAAATTTTAAGGATAATATTAATTTCTTTTATTAAAAATATAACTTATTAAATAATATATTTTTTAGACTTTTATTTTGATAATATTTTATTTTGTGTTGTACATCAATTTGATTTATTCTAAATTAAAAAAGTGACAATTTTCTATTAGTAAAATAAGTAATTAATACTTATTATGTTATATAAATAATTAAGATAAAAATATTTTCGTTAAAATAGTTGCAATTGTAACTTATTTTTTTATTACATATGAAATCAGTGTAATGTATTCAATTAAAAAAAAATTTAATTAAGAAAAGTGCGATTTGAATATCTCTACAAAATTTACTCTAATCTAAAATCTAGCCTTATAGTGAACTAGTAATTTGAGTACTCCATTGGAAGTCTCTGTCAACTATATATATTAGCATAGAAATGTGAATTACATTTTATTTTCAGTAAATAATCTTATTTATGTTTTACCATAATTTAGAAAACTCAATCAAACTCTAAGTGGTCTAAAAAATTAATAAATCAATCATGATTTTAGTTCAGTTGACCTTAAAAATTGGTTGAGCAAGAAATTAGTTAAAAATCATAAAAACTAATCGATTTGGTATTAAACCAATCAAAATTTTGTTTTTGATTTTTTTATTTAAATTAAAATTTTGATATTTTACAATAAGAATTTATAATATATATTGATCTCTACGTAACTACATAACTCATTTCATGTAGATTTGCTCTTATATATAAAGTATTTTAGCTAATTTTTATATTTTTAGATATTTTTATTTTACTTTAAATATTCTTTTAGAATATATATTAATTTAATTACAAAATATTATATGTTTATTTACTTTAAAAATGATTAGATCCCAATTTAACTGCGATTAAATTATTAAATCGTGAGTTGCTCATTATTTTAGTTCAATAGCTAGTTTAATTTTTAAAATATTTTATTTTACTTTATGTTATTATTAAACTTTGAAGTTTCAATTAAGGTAATTGAATGTTAGAAAATAATTTTTAATTAATTTCTATTTTCGATTATCCATTTTCCAGGTTTTAATGATTTCTGTCATAATAAAACATAAATATGTTCATAAAGACCCAACCCTGAAAATTTCGAGAATAACGTTTTGTAAATAAAATATAATAAAATATTTAAAATAAAAAAGTACACTTTAAAACTTAGCTAAATTATATCATCTATATTTTTTGTTTCAAAAATATTCCCATCTATTTAATATATATTACTAAAATTCTCATTTAATTTACTTTCTATCAATAAAATTTATTTTATATTTTTTCATAAATAGCATTACATAGTCATATTTAGTATTAAGAATAAAATTACAATTTTATATTAAAGTTTAGTATTAACTTAATTTTTTTTACTTTTATATTAAAAATAAACTAGCTATCTCATGTGAAAAAAGTCAAATTTATCAAGGAAAAGTGGATTGGAGGGAAGAAACATGTAATGTATATCAAATATCAAGAAAATTAAATAATTTTTAAATTAAGCAAAATATCATAAATAATTTAATAAAATCTGTAATTTTTCTAAACAAAGAGTTAGTAGTATAATACCTTAAATTATTGAAGTCACCATGGTGAGCTTTTGAAAATTATAAATTTAAATTTTATTAAAATTTGAAAATTGACTATTTTACATTAGCAAATATATGTGTGTATATATATATATATATAATATTTGTTATATTACATAATATATATATAAGTATTTTGTTTAAAATAGATATAATTATAACTCTTTTTTTATTGTGGAAAAAGCATATACAAAGTATTTTTTGACTTAAAAAATGTAGAATATATATTTTTAAAATATAAAAGAGTACTATGTAATTTGAATATATTTTTATAAAAATATAATTCAAAGAAAAAAGAAAATATTGTAATTTGTACACCTCCAAAAATAGAATGTAATTAAAAAAAAAAAAGAAGTGAAAAGTACCTTGGATCATTGAAGACACCAGCGTTGAGGGTGAGCTGGTCGATCTGAACGGCGGATTGGGGTGGAACACTGGAAGCCTTGGCGTATTCCGTGTTGAGCCAATCACCTGATGCCACGAAGTATGCTCCGTTTACCATTAAGTCTCCTTCTGTCCTCCAATTCCAACATGCCCACTCTCTGTCGTCTGTGTCCACGCGCTTCGTCACCTGGCCGCATTTCCCATCAATACACTTTCTTACCAACTAGAATAGATTTTGTGAAGCCATGGATCTGGTGGTACATAGAGGAGGATGCGCATCTCTTCCCAGTTATTTAAATTTGATTTGAATAATTTACATTATATATGTATATATTTTTTAATTTTTAATTTTTATTTTAAAAGATACAAAGTATAAAATAAAGACAATTTTATAATTATTAATTATAAAAAATATTTTATATTAAAAAATTTATGAAATTTAAAATATTCAAATTAAATTTAAATAATCTAAATTAAGATGTATAGATTCAAATTCACAAAAAAATTAACTCTTAATTTTCTCTTTTCAATAGATTTTTTTTTCTGAACTGTCTATCTCTTTCATCCTTTCCACCCAGCAAAATAAAAGAAAATACTAAACTATATATCAAGTTATTTTTCAAATGTGTAAATATACTGTTTTAGTCTTGGAATGTTTTGGAGTGTATTGGTTATTTCAAAAATATATTTAATTCGTTATAATTTACTTATTCCATTAAGTGTTCATGACTATTATCTAAATTTTACTGTCGTTCATTAATTTAAGTTAGAGTGTTTATAACACCTTAAAATCTAAACAAGTGAAAACTCACCATTTTACAAGAAAGGCCTATGAAGCTTTTAATTTTTTTTTCATATTTTAAAAAATAAAATAGAATAGGCTTAAGATATATTCACCATTTATTTATTTATTTCTCTAATATGAAGCTATGAATTGTTAAATAAAACCTAGTCTCTGTAAGAAGTGACATAGCAAAATTTGTATAAAAACTATGAGATATTTGCTAAAAGGATTGATTTATAATGAGTTAGATATTTTTAAAGACTAATTCATAAACTTAAAATTTTCAAAAACTAAAGTTAAATGCGTATGTAAGCTTGATGATTAAATTGCTGATCTACCTTTTTTTTTTTAAATATAATTTTTCATCCCACACATGGCACCATTTTATTTGCTGAGTATTCAAAAACACATTTTGACGACGTACACTTCGAAACATGATAATAAATCTGCAATATTTTAAAACCCAAATTAGGATAAGGAAAATTTTAAGGTTTAATAATTTAAGGTAATAGAATTAGAATGAAATTATTTATTAAAATTATATAGTATTTTAAAATTAAATTAATACATATAGTGTAAAATAATTTTAAAATATATATAAATATTTAATAATATAAAAATTATTTCAAATATTTTATATACAATAATAAATTTATATAAAATGAATTAAATAGTCTCCATTGAACAACATACATCTCCCCCACGAAATACTAAAACTCCGAGGTGGACAAAAACAAATTTTTTATTTCACAAAAAAGCGCAGAATTCGTTTAATGCCAAAACTGGTAAATTTTTGACTCATTTGGTTTGGCTCATAATCGTACTTTTTAACCATATCTAATACCGAAAGGATCAGAACTATAATTACTTTAATAATTTTTTGATCGCACTGATTAATCTAATATATTTAACTGTAATGATAAACTGTTTTTACCATTTGTCAAGCACCGTGTTTACAAATGTAATTATGATCTTATAATGCAGGAAAATCCAATATATTCAGCCATTATTCAAAGAGATTATTTTATTAAGATTTATAGAGAACTCAGTTTTTTATTTATTTAAAAAATATATTTATTAAATTATATTAATACTTAAAAACTTGTCCTTGGATTACTAAGTTTATATGTTATAACATGTATTATCAAAATTATAGCTATTTTGTTGAAAATGAATAACGGTTGAATAAAAAAACAACTCGTCATGTTCCATATATCTTATTAATTTTTTCATCTCCACACTGTTTGTTTATGTAGGCTGTAAGGAAATAATATATATATATATATATATATATCCAATCAATCATCTTAGATGTCAAACAAGTATTTTTTGCTGTAAAAAACGTAACAAAAATGATATAAAAGGTTTTTGTTTGTAATTGGGGATGATAAATTGAATTTTTTTTAATTAATTTGACCTCTTTCAACTTACATAAATAAATATTATTAAGATTTTGGACCCAAAAAAAATCAATAGAAGTATCATGTTACATAAAACTAAAAGTCTAAAGATTTATAGTCAATTTTCAAAATTGAAGGAAATAAAAGACTTAATTTAAATATAATTCTTTTTTATCAAAATTTTTAATAAGAAATATAACGTGTAATTTTTTTTAAATGACTCAAATATATAATACTAAGTTATAAAAATTGTCTATTTATCAATAAAATTCATATGTTTGTTATATTATTATTAAAAAATTTAATAATAAAAATATAAACATTATACCTAAGTTGGTTTTTGTTTCTGAGAATAAGTTCAGCTGTTTACAATCTAGCCAAAAAATTAAGACATTGGAATAATCAATTTGGAGAATGTTGTATCCACGTGCCGCCATTGCAAATGAAATAACGGACCCATCATACATGTACATCCATTCACTTAATAGATAGGAAATATATATAAAAAATATATTTAATTTTAAAAACTACTTATTATTTGTTAATTATTGAATCATGTACATTTTATTTATTTATTATTTTTGACTAACATAAAATTAAAAAATATTAAATAAAATTTTTAAGAAATTAAATAATATATTTTTGAAATCCATAAACTAAATAATTAAGAGTTTGAGACACTACCTTTCAAGCAACAAAAATTATAGGTTAAATTAGTATTTTGGCCATGTAACTTTATTTAATATTTAACCAAAATTGTATTTCCTCGTTAGAAAACAAGACAAACAAACTGACTCTCAAACTTAATGAAAAAAAAGGAATATATATTTTTTTCAAAAGCAATAAATTAATTACCTCCTTAGCATTAGGATTGGAGGGAGCAGTGTAGCGGTTGCCCTGGCTGTTTATGGTGGGGTTGGCACTACCGCCGATAGCGTACATCTCCCACTGCGTGAAATCATTGTTCACCACGTGTACATACCCGTATCTGCACCGTGGCATACGCTGCACTAGCCCCTTCCCGAAGTGGTTGAACGCTATAGTCACCTGCATCCCCTTGTCAGCTGTATACCTATCATCATGCCCCAACAGCATCACCTTGTCGTGATGAGAAAAATAGTTATTCGAAATCGTTATTCCTGTCGATCCCATTGTCGCGTCGATTAGACCGTCCGTGCAATACGCCAGCGTGCAATGGTCAATCCAGATCTTCCGGGACCCATAGATGGACACCCCGTCGCCGTCCGATTCCCCCCTCCACCCTACCATGGATGGACTCGCCCGTATCTTAGTGTTGCCCGAGGGCCTGCAATGGTGGATGTGGATGTTGTGGATGATGATGTTGGAGACGTACTGGAGCGTGATGCAGCCGTTGCCGGTGACGTGGACGTTAGTGCCACGTCCGTCGATGGTCTTGAAGCTGTTGAAGATGAGCTCGTGCTTGAGGGCGATGATCATATCGGCGGCGAAGACGATCCAGAGAGGCACGTCTTGGATCACGGCGTGCCGGAGAGTCCCCGGAGCTGGATTCACCGGGTCGGTATCGGAGGGGTCGGTGACGATGTAGAACTGGCCGCCCTTGCCACCAGCAGCGTCGGAGCCAAACCCGATGCTGCAGTCGGCAAGCTTCTGGCGGTCGGCGCTCCAGTTGGGGTCGCACCGCCAGCAGTCGTCGATGGGGTTGCCAGTGAGGCAGCTGGGAGCTTGATCGGTTTTGTGGACGGAGAGGAGTTGTCTTCTGGAAAGAGATGCGTTGATTCTCCTGCAAGGGAGAGAGAAACATGAGAGGAAGGTTCAGATGGCGGGAAAACAAAGATTCTCTGTTTCTGTTTGGATGCTGGAAAAAAAATGTGGAGAGAAAAATGTGATTCAGTTGGGATTTTGTTGTTTTCATACAAAACGCTGAAGAATGAGACATCCCAGATGAAGAACAATGCATTGCATGGGTTTGATTGTGCTAAAAAATGTGGAGGCAAAAAGGTGAAGCTTTTGAAGGACGTCCACATGGGATTTTTTTTTTCATGCAAAACGCTTCAGAATGAGAGGAAAAAAAGAAGAAGCAATATATGGGTTTGATTGTGTCTAATCCAGAAGAAAACAGAGTATCCAAGTCAAATGCTAGAGATCCTGATGGAACTAAAATTTACATGAGGTTTTATGCAATTTGTGGGTTTATGAAACCCGCTGAATAATGGCCAGATGGGATTTTGTTGTTTTCATGCAAAGTGCTGAAGAATGAGACAAACCCAGAAGAGAAACAATGCAATGAATATAATGCAGAACTGCAGAAGAAAGCAAAGTATTCAATTGATGCAATAAGTCATTGAAGGGTTCACCTTTGAACATCCTTGACCGCATCTTCAGGGTAAGGGTGTTGGTGTGGTAAGCTGAGGTTGAAGGCTGCTTTGGTTGGGGGAGAGAAAGAGAAACTCAGGAGCCACATTAAGAGAATAACGCAGCAGCTAATCGGGATCATCTTGAGGGAACGATAACAACGGAGTTTGGGTAATGGGTATGTTATGTCTGATTTTTGTATTTCCTCTCGAATTCAAAACAACTTAGGCAGCTATAGATTTTGGGAAATTGGGATGGTTTTATACAATCCATAAACCAAACCAATATTTTAATAATAATAATAGTAGATGAAAAAGAGATTATTATTAGGGCGGTTGTAATGGAGACTCACATTCCTTACCTTGCTTGGTAACCGTACCTTCCATTGGCCCAAAAATTGATAAATCTAGAAGCCAAAATGCAGCGAGGGAGAGGGAGAGCGAATCAGAGAGGCTTATCAGAATCAATAGTGAAACCCTGTTTGTTTATTTGGATACTTTTATTCATAAAAATGACCTTTTTGGTCCTTTCGATTTTTTTTTTTTTTCCGATTATGCAGATTAAGATTCTTTGCGGAAAGTTTGCAAGTTGTTTTGGAGTCCAACGGCCTTTATGTGTAATCACTTTTTGGGATCGCGGATAAAAAGAACGAGAATTAGATACCATCTCCGATCCTTTTTTATAAAAAAATTTTAAAAAAATTTTTTAGCCCCAAAATATAAGAAATATAGTATATTTTTTATTTTATTAAATAATACTTTTTATTATTATTTATTTATTATTACATCCAATACACTATAATATTTTTTTATATAAAATAAAAATGAATAAAATAAGAAAGAATTATCAAATTTAAATCTAATTAATAAATTAAATTGATATTAACTCTTTTTTAATATTAATAAAATAATTTTTTATTCCTAATAAAAAAGACCGGAAGTATTACTAATTAAGATTGTGGCTTTTGAGTTGATTTCTTGTCCGAGGAGTGAAAAATGGAGGCGCCCTACGTGGAAGGATTTCTTCTTCTTTAGTCCCGAAGAAAAGAAGCAAAAGAAAAAAAAAGAAATTAAAAAAAATAAGAAGCAAGCGTGCCAGGAAACCAACGGGTTCGCGGGCTCCATGGTTGGCGCAAGCTTTCTTTCCAAGCGTTGCCTTTATTTCTAGTAGCAATTTTTTTTGAGTAAATTATAGTAATACGATATGTGGATAAATTACACATTGGAAAAAACTTAGATGTCTTATATATATTACTATTTGATTTCTTAATTAAAATATACTCTTATCATATTATTGTTAGAAAATGATTCATGTATTATGTTTTAATTAAAAAATATGATAGTAAACATCTATAATTACATTCAAGTCTACTCCTTACATATAATACTTCTCTTCTTTAAAAAATAATAACTAGTTCTCCCAACATTGGATTTATATCGCAAAAATTTTACATCTAATTTACATTATGTTAATAAGTTAATATTTTTCATAATTTGCATTACTTTCAAAAATAAAATTACATATTGGCCTTTATTACCATATAAAGAATAAAATCACAACCTTGTATAAGAGTTTAAAATTAATCAAGCTACTTTTATTATCATATTAAGAATAAAATTATAATTTTATAATGTACTACAAATTAATTTTACTAACAGAAAATAAATTGCAATATATATCAAATGTAAGAAGAATCATACGATATTTATAAAATAAGAGGGATATCAAATATGACTTAACTACACCTAAAAAATTACTATAATTTACTCATTTTTTTAGTAAAATTAAACTTTTACTCACTACTTAAATTCCTCTTCAATGCATTTCTTTATGTGAAAGGTAAGTATTGAACTTTAAACAAATTGAAAATGTAGTAACCATGTAGAGAAATGTTTATGCAACAAATGGCCAATTTGCCTTTCCTTTTGAAATCATATTTTATTTCTATGAATTGAATTTTAATTACAATATTTGTATATATTAAAAGGAATTTGATATGTTGTTATCTCAAATATCATGATAACTTGTATATTATGGTATGTGATGTCATCGTATAATTGGAAAAAAATGTACAAGGTTCTCGATACTTTGACTAATTTGCTAACAATTACTATGGCAAAGGTGAATGTGACTAGGGTAAAAGTCACTTCCAACAACCAAATTAGTGTGTATAATTGGTGATTATAAGAAGGTTAATGCATGAGGATTTTAGTAAAAACTAAGAATAAAATTTCTAATAAACAATAAGGGAAATGGCAAAAAAGAAGGGAATTTAGGAGTTTATGAGGAATAGTTGTACAATTAAACCTATAAGTGTACTTATAAAAAATAAAAATAGATTAGTTGTGATTAGCTTAATAATAATTCATTAACAATTATCTTAAAAGCCAAGGAATGGCCCTACCATAAGAAAAAGCCATGAACTGTACAAAAGATTGTTGGACCACAAATTCCTATTATTCACACATAGGATTTAGCATATAAATACTGTGACATACAGCAGCTCCACCGAGTATTGTTACCCAGCCTTCCCGCTTCTGGCTTCGCCTCCTTCACGGTTCAATGGGCTTTTTGTCCCTTGGGGACTTCCTCCCCAAAAGCGCGCTCGGTGGGAGGGACTTGTCCCCCCGCTTATATGCACTCATGCCTCAGATCTCTTACTCGATGTGGGACTTCACAATCCACCCCCCTTTTGGGGCTAACCCGTCCTCGGGTTGCACACTCGAGCAGGTCGCTCTGATACCATTTGTGACATACAGAGCCACCAAGGTATTGTTCCCCAACCTTCCCGCTTCTGGCTTACGCCTCCTTCACGGTTCAACGGGTTGTTTGTCCCTTGGGGTTGCCCCCAAAAGCGCGCCTTGGTGGGGAGGGATTCTCCCCCGCTTATATGTACCTTAGCCCCAGACCTCCTACTTGATGTGGGACTTCACAAATACCACCCCATGGACCCTTCATCTTTCAAGAAAAACCAAAGAAAATATACTTGGTGAGAAGTGGGAGTGAGGTTTGGCCAAGATAGAAAAAGGAGAAAGGAAGAAGAAAATTAAGGAGAAACTTAGGTAAGAATAATTGTCCTTCCTAAAATGACCAACTATCTATTATTAGAATTGGATTGCATAGGAAATTTCTTAGGTTCTTATTTTCATCTTAGTGACACGCGACTTGCCTGAAGGCATACAGTTATGTTGCATGTTATATATTTGTGGAATAATCATGCATAAGGTTGACATTAAAACTATAAGATGAGCATGCATGTATTTTTGAAAAAAAGGATGATAAGTATGTCAAATTTCATGTTGCATGTAGTTGTCTAGGTTAAATTAGGCATAAAGTTGACTAATAAAAGAGGTGAAATATTTGCATGGAAATGGCTAGTCATGCATGGAAGGAAGTTGACTTGAAATATTTGAAGTTGCCATTAGTATTAATGATATTTTTGAAAAATACAAGGGGTTGACTTGTCAAATTAATTTGATATGTAGTTAATGAAAATAAAGGTTGACTCATGATTGAATTAAGAGAAAGGCATGGTGTGACTTATAGTTGCATGAGTATAAAATTTTCATGTTTTACTTGTTATATTTTTAATATGTGATTACTTAACTATTACGTATTATTGTTCCTAAAATAAATTTCACGAGACCACTAAGTATGGAATTTAATTAAAGTAATTTATTATATTTATTTATAATTATATTTTTCAAAATTATGAAAAATGAAAAGTCAAAGTAAAAGTTGAGTTTTTATTAAAATGTGGATTTTGACTTCAAGAGTATTCTTATATTCAAGATTTTACTATAATCATTTAATTATGTAATATTAAGTATTATGGACTTGACCATAGCATGAGGATGTGGACTTTGGACCAAGGACAAAAACCTAGAATATACTAAAGGTGGTAATAAAACAAGAGAGGCTTCGATGTGAATTTTGTTATTTTGGCACTATATACAAGTGTAGTAGGGTCATCCATGCAAGTTGTACTATTCACATGATTTTCATGATGTCTAATGAACAAAAATATTATATGATGCTTAAGAAAATGTGCAAAAATGTAAAAAAAAGAAAGAAAAACTTAGTTTTCCATCATTGTGTACATGAAGTTATGTTAGAAAAATATGTATATGAGAAAAAATAGCTGAGGTAAGGCAATAAATATAGATATAAGAAATTTTTGAGACAAGGAAATATGTGAAATGAATCTAAAAAGGGAGGCAAACATAATATTTTGTGAATCTACCCTAAGAGATGTCTTACTAAGAAAATGAAAGTTTATATGATGTCACAAACAAAAAATGATTATGCTAACATATTGAATTGTTTTTACATATATGGCTTGCTTGCATTTTTTTTATTGAAATTGTTATTAAGCCAATGCCTATTTTGTGGTTTAGTTGGGTGTTTATTCCTATGCGTGTCTGAATAAAAAGGTTAAAGGAATGGAATAGATTTTTGGTGAATTTTATGTACAAAAAGTAAGTTTGAAAGTTATGTAATTTTATCGAGATGAATTTGTAAATTTTTGTTGGGTCATTTGTACATTATGGATGTTGTAGTTTTAGGAATTAGATATATGTATGACCTAGAAAAAAAATAAAGGGAAGCTAATGTATCTGTTTGGCTAGTTTATTATTTGACTTTATTTCTATGTTAATTTTGTTTTAATTATGGCTTATGGTAAAACGAGGAAGTATAAAACATTTTCTATATTCTATATAGCCAATCCATTATGTGTTTTCAAAATTGACAATTATTTTACTAGGAATGGGCATGGATTGAGGTTCCATTAGTCACGAATCCATTATGGTAAAAATTTTAAGTCAAAATGAATTTATTTGGTCCCTTAAAAGTCACAAAATCTGAAATTAGTGCAGAATAAATAGTAATTGCAAAATTATGATTTTTAAGATTAGATTCAAAAATTAACCAAATATTTTATGAAGCTTTAAAAAATTAAAACTTTAGCTTGTTAGAAAGCTTTATCTGTCCCTTAACTGCCTGTCAAATTTTGACTCCAAACTAGGTCATTTGAGCTATCAAGGGAAAAAAGAAATTTTATGCTTCAAAAAATCTAAATTTTTGTTCCAAATGGTACAAATGAGCTCTAAAACACCATTTTCATTTTAAGAAAATTTCAATCCATAAATGTATCATGTAGGATTGATTCATCATGTAACAATTTCCTTGTAACTAAAAATCGTCATCTCACATGCATGGATACACATATACTTCATGAAACCTTATTGCAAAATTATATTATAACATGTCATGGTCATATAATCATGGCCTAACACTTTTAAATGTGTTTACATTGCATTACAAGAAAATATATGATCACATATTCTTATATACAACGACTTTTCCTTAGGCTAGTTCTATTGTCTCAAATGGCTTCTTTAAGCCTTTGGCTTGTCATTCTTTCTTCTTTGAGTTTAACCTGGCCATGGTTAATGGAAACAAGGAAGAGTAAGATTCAAAAAATTCTAATAGCTAATTCAACATTCAAACACATATATAGTTTACTCTAATATATGAAAGTAAGTATGCATGTTATGTAATCATAGCCAAATCATAATTCATACTCTAAGGATCTCATAACTCAAGTAATAACAAATCTATGCTCTAAGAACTTTTGGCCTAGTCTCACCTAACATCTAGGGACTTTTAGTTTATTCTCACCCATATTTAGGGGCTTTTAGCCTAGCCGTGTACATTTGGGACTTTCATCCTAACCTCACCAACATTTGGGGACTTCTGGCTTAACCTTATCCATTATTAAGGGACTTTTGGCATGATCTCACCTATCAAAGAGCCAATCCAACCTCAAATACAAATGAATGTCATGTAATTGCATATTATGCTTAAACAACTAACAATTGACATAATTCGCAAACAATACATTCAAGCAACTAAGAAACTCAAGCAAACCACCCATCTATATATAAGAATGAAGGAAAAGCTACCTAGACACACAATTTCAATTAGTTCCTTTGGTCTCCTTCTCTTCTTCCATGGTCTTACATATGCACTTGGATATAGTCTCACTTGTTTGGCCTAGACACACCAAATGAAACATGAAATGATCACTTAAGTCATATTTGATCTCATATTATTCTGTATGTGCTAATCAAACGCTAAAGTATAACTTTAAATCATTTTGAATACCTTCAGAAGCAACTTTTAGAATTCAACTTCTAGACTAAAAAATATATGATCTTCATAATTTCCATGAAATTCATTAGAGTAATCAAAAACATCATTAAACCCATTTAAAGCCATATGCTCCAATTAGACATCTTTGAACCCTAATTTTTCACTTTTAAAAATAGAGTTTCTAAATTCATTCCAATGGCTCCATTAGTGTTTATAATTTTCATCTAGACCACTTATAACTTTAGAATCAATGAAACAACTCTCTAAGTATCTAACCAAGGCTTGGTCGACATACACACACACACCCCTAGTCCCTTCCTTTGAGTTTTGTTTGCATCTTAGGGAATTTGATGGTTTTAAGATCTCCATGATTCATTCCTCATTCAACTATGGTATCAGAAGGCTAAATTAAAGGTTTTGAGTCTTTCAAGGGCAATACCAAACCCTAAGTGAGTGTTATGGTATTCTATTAGTTCTTTATCAATTTTAATCACATATTCTTACTCTTCACCCTTTAAAACTATTAGTTTCACCATGGATTCAGCAAGCTCAAGTATTTTTCCCTTCTTCCCTCTCTTGGCCAAATTGAAAGTGGGCTAGGATTCCATACATACCATGTTTTCTTAGCCTAAATCAAGCATTATTTGAAAGTGCTTTTGTTTAAGAATATTTTGCTACAATTAGTTCCCTTAAAAGAGCTTCTTCATCTAAGAGTTTAGCCACAAAACTTGCTCTTTTAGGGAACCAAAACCATATAAAGAAAAAGGAAAAAGTTTGTAACAACATCATAGGCAAATTTTTCATGTTTGCTTACTTAAGAGGAGCTTTCTTTCCTTACTTCTTCCTCAATCTTCATGCCACTTTAGGTTTGGTCTTAGAACTATTCAAGTTAGCCAAATGAAGAAGAGGTGAGGCATGCTATATATATGAGTGAATTGGGGTTTTATGATTTTTAGAAAATTCTAATTTTGCCTTTACATTTCAATTTCACTGTTTGAGCTCCTTTCTTCTTATTTTCAGAAATTGATTGCTCCATAGTAAAATTTAGACTTTACTCTTCATTAAAAATATCTACTCTAAGATTATTGGGATTTAAAATAATTTGAAAAAATCCTGTTGAAATTATGATTAACTGAAATTCTAAACCATACAATGTCAGAGATTTAATCAAACCAACCTCATATAGTTATTTTACTAACCTTATTTCATCATATCATGATGAGAAATACTTATTTCTTAATTCAATTCTTATATTTCCTAAATCCTTAAATTTTTCATTACTTAGGCTTGTATTAGTGTCTCTTAGTTTTGACTGGCCTTTTCTGACTTTTTGATCCCTTTTGAATTAATTCAATCCATTTTTTAAGGGTTATAATGGCTTACAAAATATAGAATATTATATTTCAACCCCCTTGAAAGTAAATTTTGTCCTCAAAATTTAGAACATACCTCAGGTAAACAATTATAAGTACTGTTTCCTCATATCATCCTCCAATGCTCTTATTTCTTAGTTATTTGATCTTGATATTAACAAATTTCTTTAGTACTACTACATAAGAAAGATATCCTATAATTGAATGTTTTCATATTCTATGACATGTGAGGGGTTCAACAAGTACTTTCTTAAGCTATGAGGCATGCAATACATCATGGATTTAGGTTAGGTTAGGAGGCAAGGCAATACAGTAAACAACAGGTCTAATTCTATCAAGGATCTCAAATTGACCAATATACCTAGAATTGAGCTTCCTTACCTTAATAGACTAATTCATTCTAGTAATTGGAGATACTCGAATGAATACATGGTCTTTAGTCACAAACTCTAATGACCTCCTTATTTTATATGCATTACTTTTTTATTTACTTTGAACCGTCAGGATTTTCTTTCTAATTAATTCTATCTACCTAGTGGTCTGGTCTACTATCTTAAGTCCTATTAGACTTCTCTCACCTAACTCAACCTAACATAATAGTGAACTACATTTTCTCCCATATAAAGCCCCATATGAGGCAGTCTGGATACTGAAATGATATCTATTATTATGTGCAAATTTAGTTAATAGCAAATGCATATCCCAGCTCCCTTTTATTTCTAAACAGATGCCCTCAATATATCCTTTAGGGTTTGGATAATTCTTTTTATTTGACCATCTATCTAGGGGTGTGAACATTGTATTTTATCTCGACAGTCCTAAAAATAATAACAAAATCAAATTAGCAAAAAAATACGAAAAATGAAAAAAAACTCAATCAAAATACAAAAGAAAACTAGCAAAATAATAATAATAATAATAAGTGGAAAAAAAGAGAGAAGAAAAATTTTGAAAAAAAGAAGAAGAAAAAAAAAAGAAGAAAAATGAAATCAAAGAGAAAAGAAGGAAAAAAAAGAAGAAAAAGAAAACTATCAGGCCAATAAGAAATCAAAAGAGAAAGAAAGTTTCTAGCCTGATAAGAAAAATGTAGTTGCATCCCACCTCCTTTGACCCATTGACCTAACACCAAAAAAAAATGAAAGGGGGCCAAAACATAGGGTTCTACGTTTTAACTTAGGGCTTCCCTTTATTCGTCCTCTGCCATTAATAGAGAGCAAGACCGAAGCAGAGAATAGAGCACAAAACGGGAAGGGGAATCTAGTGTTTCAGAGGAACTAGCAAAGAGAGGAGTAGAGGGTCAGTGGTGCGCTTAAGGAGTTGACCTCCCTTCACATCTCTTTCATTATTAGAGGCTAAAAAAAGGAGATGCAACAATGGAAGGGGAGGATGGAGACGTGGATTGAGGAAGAGGAAGGAAGCAAAAAAGAGGGATTCCTAATTTAGACTGAGGTACAAGAGAGATTCAAAAAGAAGGAGATTAAGAGAAAATGAAAGGAGTTTTTCAGACACGGAGGAGATACAGAGAGCTTGAGATAGAGAACGAGAGATGTGAGAGATTAAGGAGGAGATTGAGCACAAGATTGGAGGAAGAAAATAAGAAGGGCCATTTTTAGTGTGGTTATGGCTTTCTCGATAGTGACTAAAATGGGAGGATTTGGGAGGCTTTCTTTCAGGGATTTTGGCTTAAGGTTATTCAGTAAAAAGGTAAGATTAAGGGGAGCATTGAAGATTCAGTTGGACGTTTCAGATTGAAGGATATCCAAAACAAGGGAGCTCTAGAAAGAGGCAGACGCTTAAAGAGGAGCAAACCTAATGATTGCAGTTTCCTAAAGGTGATCCTTTCTTAACTTCTCTTAGGAGCTTGGTTCCTCTCAATAGCTTGCTGATGTGTTCTTGTTATATAAATCAATTTCTGTGGAAATTGGAATGAAATATGAATAGGCTCAGTTCATTGGGTCTTGATTTTATATGCATTATTTTGAACAAGTCACGCTCACAATGATTTTTGCTTTTGTTACTCATTACATAAATAATAATAATAATAATAATAAAACAAAACAAAACAAAACAAAAACAACAACTTAAGAAAAAAGAAGAAAAAGAGAAAAAATGAAGGAAAAAAAAAGAAAAAAACTAAAAATGCAAGAAAAGTAAAGAAGTAAAATTAACTCTACCTTTAGCAAATCAAAACACATTAACCGATTCTAAATTCATTTTATTTGTTAAAGGGAAAAGTAATTTTTATTTTATTTGTCTTTTCACAAAAAAAACACAAAAACAAAAAAAAAATAATAAAATTAAAATTAAAAAAAAGGTGGAAGAAAAATAAAGGATAAAACAAAAAAAAGAGGAGAACAAACTAAAAAAGAAAAACAACAAAAACAAAATAAAAAAAGCAAAAAAAAAAAAAAAAAAACTGCCCTTATTTGAACTATGTGGACTTTGATCTATCTCGGAGGGTACGTAGATTTTAGGCTCTCATTGTGATGACCCTAACTTCTAATCTCGGTAATTATGGTTAAATACATGATTAATAATTAATGATCAAGGTTTAGAGTCGTTGCAATTAATCACATTAAGAAAATATAGGTAAATTTGAACCTTGATGTTATTAGGGTCATTAACTAAACAACCATAAATGGGAGAATGCATAAAAGGAATTGCACTATTATCAGGGGTTTGTGATTCATCCATCCATCAGTTTCAACACACAAAAACCACCCACAAGTATTCCTATATCATTTCCTAGCATCACCATTGAAGAAATTGGGATTTCTAGGCTAGAGGTGGGAGTTTGGGGACCTATGCCGTGACTTGAAACATCCTCGTTGCAGCTAAGTTAGGTACTGGAGCTCAAAAACTAAGTTTTTCACTTTTCATCACGGCCTCGCGGTGAGTTGGACCTTCGTCGTGGCTAACCTACGTGATGCCGTGGCAGAAATGCCTCCTGGAGCTACTGTTTGAAGTCCCACGATTCTTGCCTCGGCGGAATGCACTTGCGCCACTATGAGTTTTGCTACTGTACACACCTTGTCTAGTTTCCTTGACTTGCACCGTGGTGGGACCTATTGTATCGCGATGAGGTTTCATTCTGTCACCCTCCTGGGTGATTTTTTTCGCACTGTGCTATGACGATACTACTCAAGCCGCTGCGTTCCTCGCCACTGTCACTCTTCAGGCCGTGGCGAGGCCTTTCTAGCCATAGCGTGACTCCCTCCTATAACTATATCTCCTACATTTTGTCCCATGCACTCCAATTCTCTTCTTAGGAACACCTTAAGACTACTTTCTCTCATTTTATATGACTCTAATGATATTTGTCCACCCTATTCACCTAGCTATTCTACCATTACCAATTTAAAACTTAAATGTAAATTTCCTCTCCTCCAACTACCCTATATCAACAAGTCCAAAGAGTAATAGCAATAAGAATTCATACACTATTATCAATTAACATTCGATACACATTCCGTTAGAAGTTTCATACATCGATGATTCGTATCAATATCTAATACATCACATAATTATGTTTCCAACAGTATACCATACCATAAATTCAGTAAAATTCATACATCAGGTGTTATAGGATTCATACATCCAATATCAAGTTATGATGAGGCCTAACTCCTCAATAAATACATCCTAAGTACTCAAAATATAAAAGCCTACACTTGGCAACATGATTACATGATGATGCTATATAAAAATGAATACAAAATTTAGCATATATACTAAATAATTTAGCCTAAGTGTAGCCTTCTCCCCACATGTTGGAGCTTATGGATTTTCATCCACTTGCTTCCCCTTATCCTTATCCGATGAACCTTCACCTAAAATATTAATCCCATAAGATGGGGTGAGATATGAATCTCAGTAACCAAGGAAATTTCCATTCATTATATCCAGTTTAATTAACATATATGCATAAATCAAAATCAACATCAGAATTATATCAGTCATATCAGTAAATGAAACAATTAGGCTATCATGATTACTATCCCATACTAGCAATCATATTTTCACATGTTAAAGGCCAATAGCATCGAGAGAGGCCCGTCCATGGCACCTACTCCCTATTGACCACAACCAGAGCTCAGTGCATCTGGGGTTTGATCATAACCTAGTGCCCGATCGAAGCACATGCACGGGTGGCAGCCGCACCATAGCTCCACCAGGGACTTACAAGGTCCAATCACAATATAATAGATAGCTAACCAATTCATTCAGTATAACACCATGAATTCTAGCTCATTCTAACTCATCAAGTGCCTTTACATAACTTAATATCATGAATCATGTGAGTTTTGCATGAAAAAGGCAAAGAAATAATGCTCATTTTAGCATTGCACTGGGTCTCAAAAATCCATTCGGTGTCACGTGGACCGTTTGAGCTCATACTATACTTCTTCATATTTAATTTCATCATCACAACTCATTCACATCACAAAAACATGCTTACAACCCATAGAAACCGAAATGGGGCATGGAAACTTAAAGATCATTCTCGGCCAGAATTGGTCATTTTTCTAGGCAAATTTGGAAAATCATAACTAAATCTAGAAAAATCAAAACTATGAAATCTTGGTCATTTTGGAAAGATTGGGATGTCTACTTCACACTAAAAATATGTTTAGATTACAATATTTATCACCCAGGATGTTTGACATCCAAAAAGTTACAGAGGTCCGATTGAAATCTGGAACTATCACAGAATTCTGCAGAAAAATTTGAAAATGTCCAATTAATTCCAAAGAAATCCAATCCATGCAAATGATACCAATCTGGAAATCTGTGAATGTTAACTAGAGAGAAAAAATATTTCCAGATCAGTTCATCAATCCCAGACTCCAGAATTCAATAGAACAGTACTTCTGGTCGGGCAATTTCACTGATACTGGACAGAAACTTCAAAAATTCATATCTCCCTCTCTAGACCTCCAAATGAGGTGCTTCTAGTTGGCATGAGTCATGTGATTTCCTAGTTTCTGTGTATAAAATTTCGTGGCAATTGGACATCATTTGGGCCTCGTGTGACAGAAAATAATTTCGGACCAAATGAATAGTGCAGCAGACCAAATCCATAAAATTTTCCAATTTCAAAAAATCATCAAATATTCTGTAGACCTCCAAAAATAATGATCTTTAGCTTCTCAGAAAGCTCTCAATGAGATCTAATTGCATGTCAAATTTCAGATCAAGAATAGCTCATTTGGCTAAAAAGTGATATAGGGTTCTATTATGGTCTAATGTGGCTCCATATGAGGTACCAAAATTTGCCAAATAGTCTTCCCTTGGTATTGGCACCATTTGGGCAAGTCTAAAAGCACATTTAAGACTTGTGTGAGCTGCCCAAATAGTCTCAAATCTCATGCATCTCATTTTGGCCATTCAACCCACATTTATACACATATTCATCAAACTTTAAACTTGCATAATATGGCATTACATACTCAAAACATGTGTTAGTGGTCATATATCATTTCCATACATCTAAACATCACATAATAGTATCTTTACATATGTCTCAACATTCATGGTACATATACAACATCATATACATGATAAACCATCATTATGGTTCTAAAATGGCTAAAACCAAGGCATAAGTTTGTCAATCTCCTTCCTTTAGGGTTGTTGGCTCCCATTAGCATATCCACTTAGTTCACCTAGTATGTTAAATCATTGGAGAGGAGGGGATGAGATTTAAAGAATCCCAATAGTTTATCTCCCATTCAATCATACATAATATGTGCAAAGTAAGCGTTTTAAATGCATGTATGGAGAAAATAGAAATCATAGACATTTTAAAGGCAACTTTGGCATGTGAATCAATCATACAAGACATTCAAGAACTCACTAAGTGTTTGGATTGGCCTCACACTTCTCATGGATTTTGGACTTGCCTCACCCATTCTTTGAGCACTTTGGACTCAACCATACTCTTGAGAGCCCACTTTGCTTTTGGGAGACTCTTTACTTTGTCTCAACTAAGCTCAAGGGTTCTTGGCTCATCCTCACCCAAGGGAAGAGTTCTTGGCCTCTCCGCACTCAAGCAAACTCATACAAACATCATGGATTCATTTAAAAACATAATGTCGTATCAAGAATCATAACATATAAAGGCATGCTAGCATACTTTCCATAGCTTGAAAATACACATACACACATTCTAAAATAAGCTAGACACACATCCATACATGAGAAAAGGTGGAGAGAGCCACCTTGTATACATGCACACACTTTTTCCTTAGCTTTCAAGCCTCCTCTTTCGGCCACACACCCACAACTTGGTGGAGATAGTTTCTCTTGGCCTAGATACAAATTACGAGAGCCAATTAAGTTCATGAAATAATTTCTAGGGCCATGCAACTTGCTTAAACCCTAGATTACTCTACAACCTCCATTATGGTCCATATTGGCACCTAATGAAGCAACACCCCTCAAATGATTTCTAGGCCTCATTCTTTCTTTTCAAATATGATTCTTGACTCCTTTTAAGCCTCTTGGAGTCATCACATCATCAAAATAAAAGGCCTAACACCATGTTGCTTCTTTAGGTCATAATTTGGAACCTAAGACACTAAATCACTTTCTATGAGTTTTAAATTTTTTCCAAGGCCTCCCCTCACTTTCATTCATCAAATATGACTCAAGAATGGCCTTAGAAAAATTTAAAACTCTCCTTAGCACCATGGAACATGCTTGGCCGAGACATGCCTAGGTTTTAGGCTCCATGGAGTTTTCTTTGTTTTCTTGAAGGGAGAAGCTTGTGGGGAGCATCTTTGGTGTCTCGAACTCATTTATACTCTAAATTAGACCTAGGAAGCATCACATAAGTTCAAAATTTGAAAGGTGCACTTGAAACCCTAGGTTTTGCATCTTGATTTCTAATGCCTATTTCTTAGTTTTCTTTGCATATTCTTATTCCTCTCCATCAAATACCTAAGAATCACCTTTGGTTTGGTTAAAAATCTGACTCCTTAGGTCTGTCTAAGTCTAGGTCGAAATGGAGAAGGAGTGGGATGAAATGTATCAACCATAAGATGCATTTTTACCTTGTTTCCTTACTTAGTTTGGCTTGAATCTTGATTTCTCCAAGCTCCTCTCTTCAAATCCGAACTTTCCCTTGAATATCTCCCTTGAATCAGATTTATAAACCTCATTTTAATTATAGGAAACAAAGGAGAATGGAGGAGAAGAGGTTTGGAAGAGAAAGAGCATGAAAAACTACTAATTTCCATACCTTAAACCTTTGATTTCTCCTCCTTTTCTTCCCCTTCTTGTAAGCCTCATCCCCTAGGGTTTTCTTCTAGTTTTAGGTAGAACATGGTCGTGCATAATGAAGGGAGGAGAAGGGTGCATCATATATATAAGTGGGAATAAGTTACACTTTTCAAAATTTTCCATTTTGCCCTTCATACTTTGCATTTTCGTTTCTCCTTCGTTTTAGCTCCTTTTTGAGAACCGTCCTCTCCATTATAAAATTTAGGTTCCCAATCATGTAAAATATCTTTGGAACCACTCAAATTGGAGCTAAAACCTTTCCGAACGAATCTGTCAAAGTTCGAGTATAATGACGTTGGAAAACGTCCACCGGAGGGGCTTTAGTTGTCCTGAAGCTTTCCATGATTTTTAGAGCCTCTGAGAACCCCAGAGAACTCAAAACTTTCATTTAAAAGCCCTCCTATGTGTTTTTTAAAAAGTGCCTATATTTATGAAAATGCCACTGGCCTTTTGACAAATTTTTTAAATCACTCTGGCCTTGATTTCTGGGCAACTAAAGGCTCAAATCCTCATTTTCTAATATTTAAAATTTTATCATAATTTTAGTTAGCCCCAATTCCTTCTATTTCAGGGACTTCCTTTTGTATTTAGCCCATTTTTGTCGTTTACGGAAAAATCGAACATTGCGTTTCTCACGTTTACAGAAAGGCCGAATGTTACATTTAGCATTTCAAATTATTTATATACAACAAATATGAAATTAATACAGATATATGCATGGAATTAATGTAAACCTCGGTTACCTTACTTGTAGATAAATTTGCAACAGCCACCAATGCTATAAAAATCCCCCTATAACTATAGCATCAGAGAATTACTATTTTAATTCATCATTTATAGTAGCAACAAGTACCCAAAGAATTTAAAATGCTAATGACCACTTAGGGAATACTTACCCAGCCACTACAAGTCCTAAATTCAGATTGAAATGTCCTTCACCAGAAACTTCAATATTTCACCCAAAATTCGAAGAAAATTTATACAAAATTAATACTCATACTATAATCCAATCATTGGGGTCTCAAACCAACAGAAATACCTAAAAAAAAGAGTTTATACTTACCTAATATCAGCCCTAGTCTCAACTTACGAATTTTCACCATAGAAACACCAAATGGCAAGTTTCAGATTTTGGGTGTGGGTGAAAGTGCTCTAATTGGAACATTAATTGATTCAAATTAAAGAGAAAGATGAGAGGATGACGTTGTATAGCTATTACCTTGGCTAAATCTTGCTCTAGAAGTGGGAAAATGTGGAAATATGCCAAGAACCCTAGCTTCTCCTTTGGACCTCCGAATTTTGTGTGTGTCTCTTGTGGTTCTGTAGAATGAGGGTGGCTAGGTTAGTTTTTAGGGTTTAAGTTGGGTCAAATATGGGTCATGGGCTACTCCAAAGATCCAACTCCTAATGGGCTTTAGATTTTAGCTTTGTTGGGCTAGCTCTCATGTATTAGGTTACTGAAATTCAATTGGGCTAGACCAAGTTTGAAAGACTCATTTGATTTGGGTCTGCTTAAGGGTTATTGGGCCAATTACATGTGCTTATGCAACTTGGGTCTTAGGTCTCTGATTCATTAAATTAAATTGGGTCATCATTAGATGCTACCTCTTGGGCCAAGCATCACAATAAAAGGATGGGTCTGCACCTAAAATTATTACACCTCTATTAGTCCCTAATCTTGGCCTACTTAATTTAATTTGAGCCTAGATATGGTTTAACTTAATTAAACCTCAAACTCATATTAATAATTTATCTCTCTAAAATTTCTATTCACTAACTTGCCCAATTATCCTCTATTAATTATTCTTAATTACTCTAAATTTATGATTAATACCTTAATTAATTTTGGGGTGTTACACTCATCCTAAGTCAAGTCTGCCCTTGTAAATAAATCTTTTTTTAATTTCTTTTCTTTTTTAATTTTATTTTCCTAACTCCTTTCTATCTTATTTTATTTTATTTCCTTAACTCCTTTTCGTCTTATTTTATTTTATTTCCTTAATTACTTTCCTTCTTATTTCACTTTTATTTCCTTAAGTTTTTTTTATCTTTGCATGTGAATGTTAGGAGAATTAAAATATAATAAAGGACATTTTCATTTTGCACAATTAACTTAGGGTAACCGTTCTTAGTAACGGGTGTTGTGGGGTGCCTAACACCTTCCTTATTTACAATCGACTCTCGAACCCATATATGGTTCGTAGACTATTTTCTTACAGAAAGGCTTTTTCAAAGTTTTGGCTTTTAAAATTTAAAATTTTGGTGGCGACTCTACTAATTCTATTTTGATTTTGGTTTTTGTTTTCAAAAGCCAAATTGAATAATTTTCAAATTATTTTTTCTAGCACCATGCAATTGTATTTTTAGATGTGATAGAGGGTTATAAGCTGTACTAAATCTAAGTCTTGTCCCTAAAGCTGCTTGAAGTGATTGCCAAAAATTTGATATAAACCTAGGGTTTTTATCTTATACAATACTATTAGATGCCCTATAAAGTCTCACTATCTCTTTTATACACAGATGAGCTAATTATCTAAAGTATACATAGCTCTGATTGGTAAAAAGTATGCAGATTTTGTCAATCTATCCACTGTTACCCAAATAGCATCATATTCAAATGATGTCTTAGGTAATCTTATGATAAAATTCATAGTTATACTATTCCATTTTCACTCAAGGATATCTAGAGGTTGTAATAATCCAGCTAGTCTTGGATGCTCAATTTAGACCTTTTGACATACAAAACACTTAGCCATATAACTGGCTATATTTGTTTTCATCCCTGGCTACCAAAATAGTCTTTTCAAATCTTGATACATTTTTGTGGCACCTAGACAAATTGTATATTTGCTCTTATGTGCCTCATCTAAAAGCTTTTCTGTCAGTTTAGTTTTATTTGGCATGCAAATCCTATCATGGTACATTACCATACTATCCCTAGATATCCTGAATTCTGAGGTCTTACCTTGAGAAATCTCATTCTTAATTTGGTTCAAAAAGTCATCCTCTCTCTAGGTATCTAACATCTGAGCTTGATAAATGTCAATTTTTATATATTTTATTCCTCTAATTAGGACATTTTGATGATGAATTATGGCTTAATAAACTTTATTAGGTGATAATTGATTTTATTGGCTATTATTACACTCTAGGAATTAATTTGAAAAATTCTTAAATTTTAATGCATAAATTTTTTGAATAATTTTGTGAATTTTTCTACTTAATATTTTCTATAATTTCTGTAAATTTTAATGGGCAAATGGAATTTAGATGATGGAGATTATTTGGAGGAAAGTTGAAGGCTACAATATTGAATCAATAGTCAAGATTTTAGGGATGAAAGCTACATGTGTGCATCTTAAAGGATAAAACACATGTTCAGGTTTTTAACAAAATTTTTGCAAAATATAAAAACAATGGAAAATGGGAGATGGTGGTACGGCTAATTCATGCAAAAGGGAGGTAGATTTATTATTCATTCCATGGCACAATCCATTCATCCATGTACTCACATGCATAAATGATTGAGAAGGGCCCTACAGTCCACTAATTCAAGGGGGATGCTTAAGAATGTCATACAACTATTTCACAATCAAGATGAGTAAAGCATCTTATGCACATTAACACACGGGAACCTTGATAAGTGTTAATTTTTATATATTTTTGTCCACATTTATTATTGTTTTTAATGATTCATTTGAGCTTAAATGGATTTATTATTCAATATTTGAATTTTTGGTCAATTTTGGAAAATAAAATAATTTTGAATTAATTAGGAGAATTTTTGGATTTAAATTGCTAATATTTTATTTTCCATATTTCTTTGAGGGATTAAATTTTTCCAATCTCTAAAATGTTTATTAATTTTGTGCAGAATTTTTGGGCAATTAAATTGAAAATTAAAAAATAGATCAAAGGAAAAAATGGAGTAGAATTATTGTTATTTTTATTATTTAGCTTGATGGCATTTTTGTAAATATAATTTTAGGTTTTATTTTGTTCTTTTTGGTACGAGTCAGTCGAAAAAAAAAGACCAGGGGGCTACTGTTCATTGGGAATCTTGCCTCTGCATATACACACAGCGCCGCGAGACCTGGAGCTCATTCTTCTTGCTGCTGGACTTCACGAAGAGGCTGAAAACGCTGGAGCATTGGAGAGCTACTATTTTCATTTCATTCCTCTTGCCTCTAGTGCTACAGACGTGAAAACGGAGAGGGAGGCGCTGAAAAAGAGAGGTACTGTTTCATTCTTCTGGTTCTTCGGGTGAGAGGCTAAACGAGGAAGAGAAGCTGATCGCTGGACTTCAGAAAGAGGAGGCGCTGAAAAAGGGATTGGCTTCTTCATTCATTCAGGAGCTTCTGCATTCACAGACGCTAGGAGAACGAGCAGCTTCTTCATTTCTCCTTCGGACTACACAGCAGAGGACGCTTGAAGCTTGAGAAGAGGCCAGCTGAACGAGGAACAATTTCATTCATTCATCTCTGGACTGGACAGCAGGGAGGACGCACCTGGAGGCAGAGTCAGCGCAGAACCATCATCACTCTTTTCTCCTCTCACCAGCACGTTGCCCTTCCAGTTCAGAATCATCATTCATCCAACAAGCTCTATTCTCCTTGGTCATATCTTCATGGTAGCAAGTTTGAAGGAGTTTAGAGAAACTAAATTCATGGAAGCTTAATTAAGGGGTGGCACCAAGGTGGAGCAAGGAGGAAGATGGTTTGAGCTCTGAATTCTAAATGGATTGAAGACCATTGGGGAGTTTATTTTTCCTACCTTTTCCTATTTCAATTTCAAGAACTTAGAGATTTTTTAGTTTTAGGAATTTCTATGTGGATTTAATGTTGAGACCTGGTTTTAGGTTGGATAATAATTTTATCTTAAATTGTAATTGGAATTGGTATTATTTGGGACTGAAATTATGTTTTGTGATTGCTGGAATTTTAGTTTTTAGACCTTATAATGTTGATTAGATTGATGTTAGAGTTCTCTTGCATTAATTTGATTAATGTTATGATTTTAATTGCATATCTTGGTTTCTTTTGCTACTTGATTGTTGAATTTGGTAGTATAGTTGCTTAATTGTTCAATTAGGTAATTGAAACAAAAAAAAATTCCAGAATTAATTGAATCTAATTGTTGAAAGATTTGATGAAGTTCAATTAGCTTAATTGCTTGCAAATTGCTTGAATTAGCTATGGGTTTCCTAATTAAGTCAAGTGATGGGCATTTGAGTTTAGGGTTTCCTATCCTCGGATTAAGTTAATTAAATTCATTAGTCTATTGTTTAATCACTTCTCTTGGTCTCAATCAATCTCTGGTGAGTGATGAGAGCCGAAATCTCCTTGTAAAATCTTGGTTGCCTCCTTGTTAGTTCTTTGCATTTTCACAACCATTTTTATTTTTAATTTAGAGTATTATAGTTTAATTACTTGTTTCATTTTTTCTCCTTTAGTTGAATTTAAATTTCTCAATCTCAACCCCCCATTTGCATATACTTTTAAATATCAAATAAACACCTAAATTCAATCTTACTAGCCCCTAAATTGCTCATTGGGAAGAATGACCTAGGGTTGATCTATACTGCATTAAATCAATCTTAGTTTAATTGAGTGCCTAAGCGACTAAGGCAACATCAATTTTGGCGTCGTTGCCGGGGAGCAATGGTTTAGGTTTGAGTTTTTAGGTGTTTTCCCCTGTTTTCTTCACTTTGATTTTGTCATTTCGGTTGATTTTTTCCAAGTATCCTATTCTGGAATTTTGTTTGTCACTGTCCAGAAAATTCTGATCTTTGGTTTTTCAAGGTTTTTGGGTGTTTTGAGCAAGACTAATACAAAGTATTAGGTCTACTGTTTTTAGGGCAAATTCAATCGTTTTGATCACTTTTCTGAATTTTCTTTTATTTTTGCGAATTTTTCTTGAATTTTCTAATTTTTCCATATTTTCTTTTTGAATTTTTGTGCGATTTTTCTTGTGTTCTCTGAGTGTTTTCTGAGTTTCTTAGTGTGTATTGAGTCTTTTAGGTTGCTTTGAATTTATTTCTTTGGCAGTTTGAATATTTTGCATTTTTTTTATTTACTACTTTAATCTTACTTTGTTTGATGTTGTATGACTCGATCCTCTTTTGAAAAGTTGTTTGAGTTTGATCCTGAAATTGAGAGGACATTTCATCAGCAAAGAAGAGTTAAAGTTAGTAATCTTGTAGGTAGTAGTTCTTCTAAATCTTGTTCTGTTGAGTCATCTGTTTATTCTTCTGATTTTGACACTAAAATGGAAGATAATGAGGGAAATGTGAATAATCAGGCACGTTTAGAGCATGCTGATGTCAATGTTGATAATAATATTCTTGCTAGGACCATTAAAGAGTTAGTTTCACCTGATCTGCATTTTCAAAATTGGTGTATTAATTATCCTGATATTAATACTGATCTTGAGTTGAAACCGGGATTCATACACTTACTTCCTAAATTTCATGGACTTGCAGGTGAGGACCCATACAATCATTTGAAGACTTTTCATATGATTTGCACTGCTATGAGGCCTAGTGGTGTGTCTGAGGATCAGATTAAGATGCGTGCCTTCCCATTTTCTTTAGAGGGGTCTGCTAAGAACTGGTTGCTTCGACTACCCCCTGGATTCATAACTACATGGGACCAACTCAAGAAGATGTTTTTGGAGAAGTATTTCCCAGCATCTCGCACTAGGAAGGAAATATGTGGTTGCAGACAAATGTCTGGGGAGTCCTTACATGAGTATTGGGAGCGGTTTAAGACGTTGCTATCTAGTTGCCCTCATCACCAGATCCCAGATACTTTGTTGATACAGTACTTTCATGAAGGTCTTTTGCCTTTAGAGAGAGATTTATTAGATTCTGCTGCTGGAGGTGCTCTTCTTCACTTAACTGTCAATGCTGCTTGGGAATTGATTGAAAAGAAAGCTGAGAATACTCAACAATTTGGTACTAGACAACAAGTTAGAGTAAATGAAGTTGGGTCATATTCTTCAATTTCTGAGTTTGTCTTGAGAGCAAGATAGATAAGCTTGCATCTGTTATGGAGAGAATGACAATGCTCCAATTGCATAATCCTTCCAACATGGCTAATTCTATGGGGTCTTCTACTTCTTTCACCCCACAACCGAGCTCTTCAGCTTTGATTGGCCCACTTTGCTCTATTTGCTCATTAGCTACTCATGTTACTGATGCTTGCCCATTCTTGAATGATAAAGCTGAGTCTTGCAATGCTATGTATTCTGCTAAGCCTATGAATCAAGGTGGCCAGAAATATGATCCATATTCTACCACATATAATCCTGGATGGCGTGACCATCCAAACCTTAGATATGGTAGTGGCCAACCTCAGCAACCACAGTTCAATCAGGGTGCTAGTTCTAGTGGTCAGATGTTCCAACCAGTTAGGCAAGCCGTGCCTATTCAAGAAAAGAGTTCAAGGTTAGAGAACAAGATGGATACTATGATAAAGCTTCTGATGGATAGGCTAGACCAAACAGAGAAGGAACATCAACAAAAGGATTTGCAACATAGACAAGGGATTCAAACTCTTCAGACTCAGATTGGGTAGTTGTCTAATGCAATTAGTAACATCCAGAGTCAAGGTTCAGGAAAACTTCCATCCCAAGTGGTAGTTAATCCTAATGTTGGGACCTAACAGAATCCTAATCATGGTGGAGTTAATACTATCTCTCTTAGAAGTGGCAAGACAGTTACCTTTGCAGATCCTGTTGCCACCTATGCTTCCAAAGACAAGGATGCTATCATTGATGATTCTCCTTCCACCTCTACATCACAGGATAAGCCCACTTTAGCAAAAACACAAGTGGCACCACAATTTGAGCAAGAGAAGAAAGAGGAGGAATTGAGCAAATAGGTTCTACCCTTTCCTACTAGGGTAGCTAAGACCGAGAGGAAAAAGAAGGAAGCAGAGATGTTTAAAGAGGTCTATGACATTTTCAAAAAGGTGGTGATCAATGTTCCATTAGTTGACTTGGTTGCATAAGTGCCTAAGTATGCAAAGTTTTTGAAGGAGTTGTGCACCACAAAAAGAAGGCTTAAGCATGACGGTAAAGTTGATTTGGGAGCAGTTGTCTCTTCTCTTTATCAGATGCCAATGCCAGTGAAGTGTAAGGATCCTGGTAGTTTTCTCATACCATGCACCATTGGTGACATTGAGTTTTCAGATGCTTTGGCGGATCTAGGAGCAGCAATCAATGTTATGCCAAAATCAGTCTTTTCTCAACTTCAAGGAGTAGATCTTAAGCCAACTAGCCTGATTGCCTCCCTTGCTGATAGACACTGTGTAGTCCCAGAAGGAGTCTTGGAGGATGTCTTGGTTAAGGTAAAAGATTCCATATTCCCTGCAGACTTCTATGTTCTTAATATGGATAATAGTAGGTTTAGGCAAAAAAGACATTCATCTTTGATTTTAGGTAGGCCTTTTCTTAAAACTGCTAGGGCTGTGATAGATGTACATGCTGGTACTTTGACTATGGAGTTTGCTGGGAATATCATTAGATTTGATGTGTTTGATTCTATGAGACACCCTATGGATGATTGTGCTGAGATAGGGGTTAGTCTCATTGATGTGCTTGTTGATGATTCTGCTATGGACTTTAGAGATAGCATGCTGCGTAGATCATATGATATTGGTGGTTTAGATGATTCTATCTCTTGTTCATATCCTGAAATTGATGATTGTGATGCATGCACTGGTATAGATCTTGCTGATATTGATATTTTCACTGATTTTGTTGAGAGTGCTAGGCATGCTAGAGATGATGTTTCTATGCCCATTCATTGTAGTGGTGGTACTAGTGATCATTTGTCTACCACTTCCATTGATTCAGATGGATTTTCTCAGTTACTGAGTGTGATTGATGCTATAAATGAAGTTGATATGTGTTCATTGCCTGATTCTGAGTTGTTAATTAGTATTGATCATGCTTCTGATGTAGATGTTGTTTCTGATTCTGTTTTGGATTTGAGTGCTACTGATGGCACTACTTTTGTTGATAATTCTGTGGACTGTGATGTATTTCTTGATTTTTCTGCTATCACTGTTGCTACTGATGATTCCCAAGTTGGGAAAGTTTCTTCTTCTTTTCTTTGTGAGTCTTCAGTGCAGGTTTCTAGTTTGGTTGACATTGATCTGAAGCCACTTATACCTTCAGCTGAGCAAGCTCCTTCTTTGGAGTTAAAGCCGCTTCCTGACTCACTGAAGTATGTCTATTTGGAAGAAGGTGAGAAGTTACCAGTGATTGTAGCCAGTGACATAGCCATGGAAGAGGAAATCTGCCTCCTTGAGGTGCTGAAGCGAAGGATAAAAGCCATTGGATGGACTCTTGCTGATATTCCTGGGATCAGTCCTGATGTATGCATGCATCGGATTTTGCTAGAGGATGGTGCCAAAGCTGTACGACAGCCACAGAGGCGACTCAACCCATTGATCCTTGATGTGGTAAAGAAAGAGGTTTCTAAACTTCTTTCTGCAGGTATAATCTACCCTATCTCTGATAGTCAGTGGGTCAGCCCAGTTCAGGTAGTCCCGAAAAAGACTGGTCTTACTGTGATGCGTAATGATGAGGGTGAATTAGTTCCTGCTAGGGTCCAGAATAGTTGGAGGGTATGTATAGACTATAGGAAATTGAATTCTGTGACTAGGAAGGACCATTACCCCCTCCCTTTTATTGATCAGATGTTAGAGAGACTTGCTGGTAGATCCCATTATTGTTTTCTGGATGATTTTTCAGGATATTTTCAGATTTGTATTGCACCTGAGGATCAAGATAAGACCACATTTACATGTCCATTTGGAACCTTGGCATATAGACTCATGCCATTTGGCCTGTGTAATACATCGGGCACTTTTTAGCGTTGCATGGTTTCCATATTTTCTGATTTACTTGAGCATTGCATGAAAATTTTTATGGATGATTTCACTGTCTATGGTGATTCTTTTGATGCATGCTTAATTGACTTGGATAAGGTTTTGGAAAGATGCATTAAATATAATCTTGTGCTAAATTTTGAGAAATGCCATTTCATAGTGAGGAAAGAATTTCAAGTGGGCCAAAAAGTGTTGCTTTATATTTCTAGATTGAAGTTAATGCCTGGAAAGCTCCGCTCTAGATGGGAGGGGCCTTTAGTTGTTACTAATGTTTTTCCTTATGGAGTTGTAGAGATCCAAAGGGAGCCAACCGGGAGATGCTTCAAGGTCAATGGGCACCGCTTGAAACCATTCTATGAAGGATACCCCACTGAAGCAGTGGAGGTTGCTGCACTGCAGGATGTCATGTAGGCCTGGTCGTATTCCTTCCCTTTACTCTTTTTACTTTGCATTGCCATATTACTGAGCTGGGCTGTGCTGGATATTATTTGTCCTTGATTTGCTCTGCTTGTTATGCATTGAGGACAATGCATTGTTTAAGTGTGGGGGAGGGATGATTTGTAAATAGTTTTGTTAAGTTTTTAGTTTGTTGAGATTTGGATGTTATGCAAATTTTTGAAAAAAAAAAAAAAGAAAGAAAAAAATATAGAAATTTTTTTGGAAATTTATAAAAATTTTATTTTGAATGTGACAATTGCAAGTTTTAAGTGGCTTGGATATGATACATCCTTGATTTCAAGGGTAATTGATCATGTTAGATAAAGCTAAATGGCAATTGTTCTGACTTAGGTAGATCAAGGCTAGTAGTCATGACCTAGTGAGATTTTTGAGCCTATCGTATATTTCTTTTCATGTGTGTCTGCCACCTATCTATTTCTTGCTCTAGAGTTTGGCTTAAATCTTGTTTGAGACCACATTTTGTGCATTTGCATGCATAGAAATGATAAAGGCATTTATTTTATTTTTATTTAGTAAAAAAAAAAAAAAACTACCCTTTCATGCATTTTATCCCTTGTTTAACCCCATTTGAGCCTTTATTTGCTTCCTTTCTTTTAACCCAAACCCATAGCCATTACAAATGAATATCTTTTCCTTCCCTTGTTGAATGTCTTGAGAGTTGATGAGCATGTCAATTTGCTTGTTTTGGATGAAAGAACATGTAAATAGTTGGAATTTGGGTCATATATTCAAAGAAAAGAAAGAGTAAAAAAAAAAAGTTGAAAGAAAACAAGTATATACAGAATTAAAAAAAAATAGAAACAAACAAAGAAAGAATAAATGTCTATATACAAAGAAACAAAATACAAAAAGAAAAATATAGAAAAAAAAAACAAAGAGGAGAAAAGAATAAGGCCCTATCCAAGTTATGTTTGTTTTGTTTCTTTCATTCCATACTCTCTTATTTGGCATTGCTTTTCATTCTCCTAAGGTATTCAATTTTGGCTTTTCCTATCATTTGACCCCTTCCTTTTTCTTGCCCTTAGCCCAGCGCAACCTAATAAAGTCCTTTTGATTTATGTTTGCATTTGCTTGTTAGCGGTGGAGAGCTTAAATTTTTGTCAAGCTTTTGAAAGAGATTTGGATAGGTTGGTTTTGAGTATACATACAAACCTAAACACTTTTGAGTGAGAGTGATATACACATTACCTTTGGTAAGGGATTGCTAGCTTGGGTTTTCCTTTGTCAAGTTAATTGCCATGATGTCTTTAATCTTAATGCATGTAATGATTACTTGAATAAGAAAGATGTTGAATGTTTTGGTCTACTTTTGGCTTGTGATTAGAGCATTCACTTTTTGCAGTTTTGTTTTGTTCCATTTGTTTTTCCTTGATTTTGTTTTGTTTTGCCCAGGAGTGCAAAAAGATAAGTGTGGGGGAATTGATAAGTGTTAATTTTTATATATTTTTGTCCACATTTATTATTGTTTTTAATGATTCATTTGAGCTTAAATGGATTTATTATTCAATATTTGAATTTTTGGTCAATTTTGGAAAATAAAATAATTTTGAATTAATTAGGAGAATTTTTGGATTTAAATTGCTAATATTTTATTTTCCATATTTCTTTGAGGGATTAAATTTTTCCAATCTCTAAAATGTTTATTAATTTTGTGCAGAATTTTTGGGCAATTAAATTGAAAATTAAAAAATAGATCAAAGGAAAAAATGGAGTAGAATTATTGTTATTTTTATTATTTAGCTTGATGGCATTTTTGTAAATATAATTTCAGGTTTTATTTTGTTCTTTTTGGTAGGAGTCAGTCGAAAAAAAAAGACCAGGGGGCTACTGTTCATTGGGAATCTTGCCTCTGCATATACACACAGCGCCGCGAGACCTGGAGCTCATTCTTCTTGCTGCTGGACTTCACGAAGAGGCTGAAAACGCTGGAGCATTTACTGTTTTCATTTCATTCCTCTTGCCTCTAGTGCTACAGACGTGAAAACGGAGAGGGAGGCGCTGAAAAAGAGAGGTACTGTTTCATTCTTCTGGTTCTTCGGGTGAGAGGCTAAACGAGGAAGAGAAGCTGATCGCTGGACTTCAGAAAGAGGAGGCGCTGAAAAAGGGATTGGCTTCTTCATTCATTCAGGAGCTTCTGCATTCACAGACGCTAGGAGAACGAGCAGCTTCTTCATTTCTCCTTCGGACTACACAGCAGAGGACGCTTGAAGCTTGAGAAGACGCCAACTGAACGAGGAACAATTTCATTCATTCATCTCTGGACTGGACAGCAGGGAGGACGCACCTGGAGGCAGAGTCAGCGCAGAACCATCATCACTCTTTTCTCCTCTCACCAGCACGTTGCCCTTCCAGTTCAGAATCATCATTCATCCAACAAGCTCTATTCTCCTTGGTCATATCTTCATGGCAGCAAGTTTGAAGGAGTTTAGAGAAACTAAATTCATGGAAGCTTAATTAAGGGGTGGCACCAAGGTGGAGCAAGGAGGAAGATGGTTTGAGCTCTGAATTCTAAATGGATTGAAGACCATTGGGGAGTTTATTTTTCCTACCTTTTCCTATTTCAATTTCAAGAACTTAGAGATTTTCTAGTTTTAGGAATTTCTATGTGGATTTAATGTTGAGACCTGGTTTTAGGTTGGATAATAATTTTATCTTAAATTGTAATTGGAATTGGTATTATTTGGGACTGAAATTATGTTTTGTGATTGCTGGAATTTTAGTTTTTAGACCTTATAATGTTAATTAGATTGATGTTAGAGTTCTCTTGCATTAATTTGATTAATGTTATGATTTTAATTGCATATCTTGGTTTCTTTTGCTACTTGATTGTTGAATTTGGTAGTATAGTTGCTTATTTGTTCAATTAGGTAATTGAAACAAAAAAAAATTCCAGAATTAATTGAATCTAATTGTTGAAAGATTTGATGAAGTTCAATTAGCTTAATTGCTTGCAAATTGCTTGAATTAGCTACGGGTTTCCTAATTAAGTCAAGTGATGGGCATTTGAGTTTAGGGTTTCCTATCCTCGGATTAAGTTAATTAAATTCATTAGTCTATTGTTTAATCACTTCTCTTGGTCTCAATCAATCTCTGGTGAGTGATGAGAGCCGAAATCTCCTTGTAAAATCTTGGTTGCCTCCTTGTTAGTTCTTTGCATTTTCACAACCATTTTTATTTTTAATTTAGAGTATTATAGTTTAATTACTTGTTTCATTTTTTCTCCTTTAGTTGAATTTAAATTTCTCAATCTCAACCCCCCATTTGCATATACTTTTAAATATCAAATAAACACCTAAATTCAATCTTACTAGCCCCTAAATTGCTCATTGGGAAGAATGACCTAGGGTTGATCTATACTGCATTAAATCAATCTTAGTTTAATTGAGTGCCTAAGCGACTAAGGCAACATCAAACCTCATCACACCCACGGTAGGATATTTAATGCAAGACATAAGTCTAGGTTTGATGTGGAAATAGGCAGATCTATCACACAATACATGGCTATTTTACATGTCCCTCCATTCTCTCATTCACATCAATACACATGTCAAGGGCACACTCACGTTGAACCACGCTGCACATTTATACACTCACACATTCCTTACACATAGCACATCAACATACATTGAAGCATGGCATTATCATATGAGGAAAAGAAAACATGTGGAATGTAACACTATAAATTTTTATCTCATTTCATACTATATCTATGCCTCACATCAAGCAATTCATACAAGAGGCAAAAAAATGGCATTATTTTAATGCATTTTTTAGCGTTGTGTCGCGTATGAAATTTTTTTTTGGAGTCACGTGGGCCATATAGACTCATACATCACATTCTTATATTTAATTACATGAATAAAACTTATTTGAATCATCAAAAGTGGCCTTCATCTTGTGGAACTCAAAGGGAAGCTTAAAATACACACATACACACACATATATATATATATATATATATTTGGCCAGATTTGTCCTCATTTCTGTCACAATTTTGGAAAATCATAATTAATTCTAAAAAAATAAAAATCATACATTCTTGGCCATTTTGGAAAGCTACTCATGTCTAATTCATGCTAAAAATATGTCTAGATCACAAAATCTAACACAGAGGATGTTTGATATTCAAAATGGTCCAGAGATCAGGCTATCCACTGGTGCTGTCACAGAATTCTGTAACAAATTTCAAAAATGTCCAATTAATTCCAAAAAAATCAATCCATGCAAATGATACCAATATGGAAATATATGGATGTTAAATAGAGGAGAAAAATAACTCCAGACCAGCTCAGGCAAGTCCAGGCATTGAAAATCAATCAAACAATACCTGAGGTCAGTTGGAGTTTCTGATACTAGTTAGAATTTTTAAAAATTCATATATATCTCTCTAGACATCCAAATGGGATGCTTATAGTTGAAACAAGTCACTAGGAATCTTTGTATAAAATTTTGTGACAATTGGACATCATTTGAGCTTTGTGTGATAGATTTCATTTTCAAACTAGTATGAACAATAACATGACCAAAACTAAAACATTTTCCAACTTTTAAAATTCATCAAATATTCTCTAGACCTTCAAAAATTCTGTTCTTTAGCTTCTCAAAAAGCTCTCAACAAGCTCTAATTGCATGCCAAATCTTAGATCAAGAAGAGCTCATTTGGACAAAAAGTGACATAGGGTTCCATTATAGTCAATTTTGGCTTCATATAAGATACCAAATTGTCCAAATGGCTTTCCTTAGGGTTTGACACCTTTTGGGAAAGTCTAAAAGCATAATTAGGACTTGTGTGCATTGCCAAATGGTCCCAAATCTCATGCATCTCATTTTGTCCATTTCACTCATATATATGCACAATTCCATAATGTCATCCAAGAAGCTCATTTGCCAAAACATGCTCAAATCACAATCTAATGCTCACATAACATATTCTCCTATTTATACATGACATATTGTCATAATTACATGTGTTCATAATATCATAGTACATATACATCTATTGATTACATCATTTGCCAATTATATGGTCTTAAAGTAGTAAAATTCAAGCACTTTCATGTCATCTTCTCATCTTCAAGGTAGTTGGCTTCTTTTACCTTACCCACTTGGTCCACCTAGCATGTTAGAACATTGGAGAGGAGAGGATGAGATTCATAATGGATGCAAAACAAGTCTCATCAATGCATGTATGGTCATGTTGATATGTGCAAATATTCAAGAGGCATTTTCATCATTTAAGAAAGTCATACATAGTATACAAAGGCTTGCCAAGCAAGTGGATTAGCCTCACCCATTTATTTATGGATTTTGGACTTGCCTCATCCATTCTTTAAGAGGTTCTTGGACTCAACCATGCTATTGGGAGTCAACCTCACTTTTGGGAGACTCTTTACTTTGTCTCAACCAATCTTAAGGGTTCTTGGCTCATTCTCACTATGACTAAGGGTTCTTGGCCTCACCACACTCAAGCAAACCTAAGCACACATCATAAACGTCATATAGAAGCATATTGTAACATCATGACACCATGGAAATCAAGTCATGCTAAAACACTTTTTATGACTTAAAAATATACATACACACATTCAAAGACAAGTAAAACAAATATTCATGCATGAGAGAAGGTGGAGAGAGCTACCTTGGAAGCAACTACACATTTTTTCTCTTGAATTAAGGCTCCCTCCTTTAGTGACACACACACAAAAGCATGGGGATGATTTCTCTTGGCCTAAACACAATTTATGAAAGCCAATTAGGTTCATAGAATTAATTCTAAGGCCACATAACTTGCTTAGACTTTAACTTAGTCTATAAGCCTCTTTATATTTACAACAATGCACCTAATGAAGTAACACTCATCAAATAAATTCTAGGCTCTATTCTTTCTTTTCAAATATGATTCTTAACTCTTTTTAAACCTCTTGGAGTTATCACACAATTAAAATAAAAAGCCTAACTACATGTTACTTTTTTAGGTTATATTATGGAATATAAAGCACCAACTCATTCTCTAGGCTTCCTAAATATTTTCCAAGGCTTCCCCATATATTCACTCATCATATATGACTCAAAAATGGGCTTGGAACAAATTAAAACTATCCCTAGGTACACAAACTCCTTTAGGCCAAGACTATGAAGCTTTATGATCTCCTTGAACTTTGCTTTGTTTTCTTGATGGAGGAAGCATATAGGCAGACTTATAGGGATCTTAGGAGCTCACTTAAACTCTCATTTAGATATAGGAATCAAGGTATCAAATCAGATTTTGCAAGAAACATATGAACCCTAGACTTTGCATCTTGAATTTCCATGTTTATTTGTTAATTCTCTTTACATATTCTTAATCTCCACACCCTTTTTTCTTAAGAATCATCCTTGGTTCTACCTAAAAATCAAATCCTCTTAGGTCTTCTCAAGTAGGGCAAAATGGTGGAGAAGGGGAGCAAGGGGTAGCAACCATGGAAGAAGAAATTACCTTGTTTTCTTGCTTTTCTCACTTGAATCTTGTCTTTTTTGAGCTCCTCTCTTCAAATTTGAATTTTTTCTGTAATTTCTCCTTTAAAATAGATTTATAAACTTCATTATAATCGAGGGAAACAAAGGAGAATGGAGAAGAGGTTTGGATGAAAGAAAGCATGAAAAACTACTAAAATTCCATACCTTTTTGTTTGAATTTCTCCTCCTTTTCTTCTTCCTCTTGTGCGCCTCATCCTAAGGCTTCTTTCTTTGGTTTAGGACAGAAACATATGAGGCTACATGAGGGTGATAGTGGGGCACCACTTATATATATAAAGGAGGAAGAAGAACTTTTCAAAAATTCCTGTTTTGTTCTTTATTTTTGACATTTTTGTTTCTAATTCATTTAAACTCCTTTTTGATAAACGTATTTTCCATTATAAAACTTAGGTTCCCAATTTAGTAAAATGCCTTTGGAATCACTCAAATTACAGTTAAAACCTTCTCGAATGAATCCGTCAAAGTTCGGGTACACTGATGTTAAAAAACATCCACCGAAAGAAATTTAACTGTCCCAAGGCTTCCTATGGTTTTCAAAGCCTTTGAGAACCCTGGAAAACTCAAAACTTTCATTTAAAAAGCCCTTCTGTGTGAATTCCAAAAATTACTCAAAATTATGAAAATTCCATTACATTTCATAAATTTTCGTAAGAAATTGTTTCTTCATTTTAGCTCTATTTTTCTTTCCATCTAAGCCTAGGATTCTCATTTTTAGGAGTCTAGAATGCTTCCCAAATTTTTTGGGACCTTAACTACATCATTTCAGGGAACTTCCTTTTCTATCCAGCGAATTTCATTTGTTTAGGAGAAACTGTACGTTACGTTCTCATGTTTTCTTTCATTTTTAGAGAACCAGATGTTACATGGAACATAAGAAGCATGGGATTGAAAGGGAAGGAATGACGCACCAAGTCAAGTGAGAAGGGAGCATATCCATTTCATTCATTCTCTCATGTAAGGACAGAATTTCATGGACACGTACGCACACATTCTTCACAATCCCAATTACACACGTAAATGCAACACATAAAGCATGGGATAGGATTAATACTTGTAACATCTGGTTCTTTGAAAACAACAGAAAATGTGAAAAACATAACGTACGATTTCTTCGTCAATAAACGAAACTCACTAGATACAAAAGGAAGTCCCTCGAAATGATATAGTTAAGGTCCCAAAAAAATTGGGAAGCATTCTAGACTCCCAAAAATGAGAATCCCAAGCTCAGATGGAAAGAAAAATGGAGTTAGAATGGAAGAACAATTTCTTACGAAAAGCTTACGAAACGTAATGGCATTTTCGTAATTTTGAGCAAAATTTAGAATTCATATAGGAGGGCTTTTTAAATGAAAGTTTTGAGTTCTCTAGGGTTCTCAGAGGCCCTGGAAACTATAGGAAGGCCTAAGATAGCTAAAGCACCTCCGGAGGACGTTTTCCAATGTCAGTGTGCCTAAACTTTGACGGATTCGCTCGGTAAGGTTTTAGCTCAAATTTGAGTGATTCCAAAGGCATTTTACTAAATTAGAAACCTAAATTTTATAATAGAAAAGATGATTCTCAAAAAGAAGCTAAAATAAAGGAGAAACAAAAATGCCAAGGACAAAGGGTAAAATTGGAATTTTTGAAAAAGTGTTTCTTCCTCCCTTATAAATAGGTGGCGCCTCACACTCTCCCTCATTTAACTTCAGATTATTCTGCCCAAAACCAGAGGAAAACCCTAGGGGATGAGGTGAATAAGAGGAGGAAGAAAAGGAGGAGAAATTCAAGGTAAAAAGCTATGGATTTCATGGTTTTTCATGCTTTCTTCATTTCAAACCTCTTCTCCTCCATTCTCCTTTGTTTCCTATGATTACAATGAAGTTTATAAATATGTTTTAAGGGAGAAATTGAGGGGAAAATTCGGATTTGAAGAGAGGAGCTCAAAGAAGACAAGATTCAAGTGAGAAAAGCCATGAAAACAAGGTAATTTCTCTTCCTATGGTTGTCATCTTTGGTTCCCTTCTTCTCCATTTCTCCTAACATGAGAAACCCTAGGAGGAGTTGATTTTTAGGCAGAACCAAGGATGAATCTAAGGAAAAAGGGTGTGGAGATTAAGAATATACAAAGAAAATTAACAAAAAATCATTAGATTTCAAGATACAATTTCTAGGGTTTTAATTGCACCTTGTAAAACCTGATTTTGTATGATGATTTCTAGGTCTAAATAAGAGTTTAAATGAGCTCCCAAGATCCCTAGAAGTCTCCCCATGTGCTTCCTCCATTAGGAAAACAAACCAAAGCCCATGGAGGCCAAAATTGCTCTATGTCTCAGCCAAGCATGGATGGGATAGTTAGGGGGAGTTTTAAATTTTTCTAAGACCATTCTTGGGTCATATATGATGAATGAAAATAAGGGGAGACCTTGAAAAAAATTTAGAACTCATAGAAGGTGAATTGGTGCTTTAGGTTCCATATTATGAGCTAAAGAAGCAACATGTAGTTAGGCTATTTCTTTTAATTGTGTGATGACTTCAAGAGACTTAAAAGGAGTCAAGAATCATATTTGAAAGGAAAGAATAGAGCCTAGAAATTATTTGAGGGGTGTTGCTTTATTAGGTGCATTTATGGACCATAATGAGGTTATAAGCCAATCTAGTGTTTAAGCAAATTGCATGGCCTTAGAGTTAAGTTTAAAAACCTAATTGGCTTCTATAAATTGTGTCTTGGCTAAGAGAAATCATCCCCACACTCTTGTGTGTGTGTGGCCGAAAAGGGAAGCATTCTTTCAAAGGGAAAAGTATGTGATTGTGTGCAAGGTAGCTCTCTCCAACTTCTCTTATGCATGGATGTGTGCTTAGCTTGTCTTAAATATATGTATGTGTATTTTTAAGCCATAAAAAGTGTTCTAGCATGACTTTAATTCCATGGTACCATGATGTTAGAATATGCTCTTATATGATGTTTTTGATGTGTGCTTGGGTTTGCTTGAGTGTGGTGAGGCTAAGAACCCTTAGCCATGGTGAGGATGAGCCAAGAACCCTTGAAATTAGTTGAAACAAAGCAAAGAGTCTTTCAAAAGCAAGATGGGCTCCTGTAACATCATAACTTCTAGCTCATTATATCATATATATACATGCCTCACATCATTATATTCATGAAGATATAAGGCAAAAGGGGAAAAATAGTGACTTTTTTTCCATTGCGTCGTACTTAAAAATTCCATTTGGTGTCACGTGGACTGTATGAACTCATTCTATATATTCTCATATTTAAATACATCAATACAACTCATTTTCATCTCAAAATCATGCCTACAACTTGTAACACCCTAAAATTAATTAAGGTATTAATCATAGATTTAGGGTAATTAAGAATAATTAATAGAGGATAATTGAGTAAGTTAGTGAATAGGAATTTTAGAGAGATAAATTATTAATATGAGTTTGAGGTTTAATTGAGTTAAACCCCATCTAGGCCCAAATTAAATTAAGTAGGCCAAGATTAGGGACTAATGGAGGCCTAATAATTTTAGGTGCAGACCCAAGTTGCATAAGCCCATGCAATTGGCCCAATAACCCTTGAGCAGACCCAAATAAAATGAATCTTTAAAACTTAGCCTGGCCCAATTGAATTTCAGCAACCCAATACATGAGCTGGCCCAACAAAGCTAAAATCTGAAGCCCATTAGTAGTTGGATCTTTGGAGCAGCCCATAACTCATATTTGACCCAACTTAAACCCTAAAAAACTAACCTAGCCACCCCCCATTCTACAGAACCACAAGAGACACACATAAAATTCAGAGGTCAAAAGGAGAGGCTAGGGTTCTTGGCATATTTCCATATTTTCCCACTTCTAGAGCAAGATTCAGCCAAGGTAATAGTTATACAACTTAATTCTCTCATCTTTCTCTTTAATTTGAACTAATTAATGTTTCAATTAGAGCACTTTCACCCACACCCAAAATTTGAAACTTGCCATTTGGTGTTTCTATGGTGAAAATTCGTAGGTTAAGGCTAGGGTTAACATTAGGTAAGTATAAAATCTTCTTTTTAAGGTATTTCTGTTGGTTTGAGACCCCAATGATTGGATTATAGTATGAGTATTAATTTTGTACGAATTTGCTTAGGATTTTGGGTGAAATATTGAAGTTTCTAGTGGAGAACATTTCAATTCGAATTTGGGGACTAGTAGTGGTTAGGTAGGTGTTTCCTAGGTGGTCATTAGCATTTTAAATTCTTTAGATACTTGTTGCTACTGTAAATGATGAATCAAAGTAGTAATTGTAACACCCCAAAATTAATTAAGGTGTTAATCATGGATTTAGATTAATTAGGAATAATTAATATGGGATAAGTGGGCAAGTTAAGTGAATGGTAATTTTAAGAAATAAATCAATAATATGAGTTAAGAATTAATTGGGATAGAAACTACATCTAGGCCCAAATTAATGTAGGAGATCATGAGAAGAGGCTTATAGAGGCCCAATGATTCTAGATGCAAGCCCAACTCCTTATCATGAGACTTGGGCTAAGAGAGATCACCTAGCAATAGCCTAATTTGATTTAGTGAAATAGAGGCCCAAGACCCAATTTACATGAGCTCTTATAGTTGGCTCTACACACATTATACAGACCTAAGTTGGATTGACTCTTGGAACTTGGCCAAGCCCAGTCAAATTTCTGTAGCCCAACTCATGAGATTCAGCCCAACTTATGAGATAAGGCCTAACAAGTATAAAAATCTGAACCCACAAGGAATTGGGCCATTGAGTCAGCACATTCCACTTTAAGCTTTAAATTCTCTGGAGCCCATTCATTAAACCATGACCCAATCACTAGAGATGGGCCCAATTGGACCTTGGGCTGATGGGTCAGCCTATTTCTTATTAAAAACCCTAAAAGGTCAGCAGCCTCCCTCCCCATTCAGCAGAAAACACAAGAGGCAAGGGAGAAAATTCGGAGGTTTAGGGGAGGCTAGGGTTCTACCAACATGGAAGCTTCATTCTTGACTTCTAGAGGATGATTTAGCTAAGGTGAGTTATATATAACTTGACCCTCTCATCCTCCTCTTCATTTTGGTTCGATTAATTTCTGGGTTTGAGCATTTTCATCTTCTTCTCAAATCTGAAACTTGGTGTTGGGTGATTCCTTGCAAGATTTTCAGAGTTGGAGGTTAGAGGGATGATTAGGTAAGCATTTCCCTTCTATTTTATGTATTACTTTGCTGGAAAATGCCCCTAAGGATGGATTATCATAATGGGTTCTGTTATTGTGTGAGATTACAAGGAGATAATGGTGGAAAACTGAATTTTCAGGACTTGATGATTGAAATGAGAATTTTGGTGCTTCCATGGTGGATTTTCGGAGGTAAGGCTATGGGTGTTGTTAAGTGAGTATCTCCTTCCCATTTTGATGCATTTTCTATTAGTTTGAGACCCCTATAGTTGACCTATGATATGGGCTTTGGTTTTATGTGAAATTACCCAAAAATTGGAGTGAACTATGGCAATTTCTGGTGTGGGAAAGTTGGAATCTGAAATTAAATCCCTTGGTACTTAGGTGAGTAACCTCTAGTCTGTCATTAGTAGTTCAACTCTTTGGATATTTGATTGTGATTAGAAATGATGATAATTATGCTTGTTATAGGCTTGGTATGCATTTGGATTATTATGGTAGCTAGGGGAAGAGTAATTGGCTTCATTGAGGTAACTAGGTTATTTTCCTAATTCCATGTATATGCTCATATTAATCTGCTATTTGTTACACATGCTTTATTTTGAAATGTTAAATGACTGGTTGACTACTTGATTGTTATTGTGATTGGACCTTGTGAGTCCATGGTGGAGCTGTGGTACGGCTGCCACCCGTGCATATACTTCGATCGAGCACCGGGTTGTGATCAAACCCCAGATGCACTGAGTCCTGGTTGTGCTCATTATGGAGTTAGTGCTGTGGACGGGCCTCTCCTGGTGTTATTGGCCATTAACATGTGTATGATTGCTGGTATGGGAGAGTAGTCATTGGTAGCTTTCATTTGCCAATTGAATTGATGATTCTGATATTGATGACATGAGATTGCCTTGGATTGATTGACTTGTACATATATATGGAAATTACCTTTTGTTACTGAGATTGTATATCTTACCCTGTAGTGGGCTAACATTTTCAGGGACTGGACCTCTTAGTGGCAAGGAGAAAATTAATGGAAGATCATTAAATGGTTTGGTAACATATAGGTTTGGGAGCTTTGACAAAATGTATTGTAACTAAATTGCTAGTTTTGTATCATTGCTGCATTGCATCATGAGTTGCCAAGTATAGGGATTGTATATGTAACTTGATTATCATGGAATTGAACTGAACATTATGATTGTAATTGGCTAATAATGGATAAGTGATTTGATTTTATATGAACATTAAGTATTGACCCCGTGCACCTTGTGACCATAATACATTTGCTATCGTTAATCTATGAACTCACTAGTTTATGGTAGCTAGAGGGTTAAGGATCCACATTTGGATTTTGAATGGGTAACGATAGATATGTTAGGTAGATTAGGTAAAAGAAAGACACTAAATCTTCACAAACTAAGTTAAAGTGGCCTAGAGTGTTGCTAGAGGGGGAATTGGAGAGCATGAGATGAAATTTTGGGAGTTATAGGAACAGAAGGGAATTGGCCTCGGCCAAATGGTAACAGAGAAGAATTGACCGTGGCCAACATTTAATTGGCCTAAGCCAAATGTGGCGAACCTGTCAGGAAAGAAAACAGAGAGAAATTGGCCGCGATGAATAGTGATGTTAGCCGCGGCTAGGTCTGGGAAGCAAGTTTGGGGGTGTTCCAGAGGGTATTTGGCCGCGGCAAATGCGTGAAATTTATAGAGGTGTAAGGACTCGAATCCGAGAGTAATTGGCCGCAGTGAAAGGATATTTAGCTGTGGTGAAGGTGCTTAATTTCTCATATTCACCTAGAAAACTTAGTTTCTTTTATGGTAATACTAAGAAATGATTTAGAAACACTTGTAAGAGGTTTTTATGAGTTGGAATTGATGGATGGGAGAATCAAAGGCTCCTTATTAATGATTAAATCCACTTGCACATTTGAATAATTATGGTTCCTTAATTAATAACCCTAGTAACATTAAGGTTCAAATTTTCCCAACATCTTTCGAATATAATTAGTTGTGATGACTTTCAACGTTCTGATTTAAATTTTATGGCTATTAATCACATACTTAACCTTAATTATGATGATTAGAAGTTAGGGTCGTTACAGTAATTCTCTGATGCTATGGTTATAGGGGGATTTTTGTACCATTGGTGGTTGTTGCAAATTTATCTACAAGTGAGGTAACTGGGGTTTATATTAATTCCATGCATATGTCAATTTTAATTTCATATTTGCTGTACATAAATGATTTGAAATGTTGAATGAATTGGTTGGCTATCTATTGTGTTGTGATTGGACCTTGTGAGTCTATGGTGGAGCTATGGTGCGGCTGCCACCCATGCATGTGCTTTGATCGGGCACCGGGTTATGATCAAACCCCAGATGTACTGAGCCCTAGTTGTACTCAATGGGGAGTAGGTGCCGTGGACGGGCCGCTTTCGGTGTTATTGGCCTTTAACATATAAAAATATGATTGCTAGTATGGGATAGTAATCATGATAGCCTAATTATTTCATTTACTGATATGACTGATATGATTCTGATGTTGATTTTGATTCATACATATATGTTAATTAAACTGGATATAATGAATGGAAATTTCCTTGGTTACTGAGATTCATATCTCACCCTATTTCATGGGATTAATATTTTAGGTGAAGGTTCTTTGAGTAAGGATAAGGGGAAGTAAATGGATGAAAATCCATGAGCTCCAACATGTGGGGAGAAAGCTACACTTAGGCTGATTTATTTAATATAGATGCTAAATTTTGTATTCCTTATTGTATAGCATCATCTTGCATTCATGTTGCCAAGTGTAGGCTTTTATTTTTTATTACTTAGGATATATTTATTGAGAATTTAGGCCTCATCTTAATTTGGTATTAGATGTACAAACTTATAGTATCTAATATATAAACCTTGTTGAACTTATGATATGGTTTACTTTTGGGAATGTCATCACGGTATCTATTAGATTGTTGATTTGAATTAACGATGTATGAAATTTTTAATGAAATATATACTTGAATGGTGATCGCTGAAAGCTTATGAAATTCTGCATTTGTTAATCTATGAACTAGTTAGTGTAGGGTAGTTGGAGGAATAGAAATGGACATTTAAGTCATGACTTAGATATGATAGATTAGTTGGGTAATTAAGGTACATAACTGTGACGACCCTAGCTTCTAATATCAGTGATTATAGCTAAATACACAATTAATAGATAATGATCAAGGTTTGGAGTCATTGCAATTAGTTACATTAAGAAAATATAGGGGAAATTTAAACCTTGATACTACTAGGATCATCAACTAACAACCATAATGGGAACATGCATAAAAGGGGTTTGTACCATCATTAAAGGTTTAGGATTCATCCATTAATCAGTTTCAACCCACAAAAAACATCCCACCAATGTACTCAAACTATTCCTTAACATTATCCTTACTGAAATTAAGGTTTTTAGGTCAAATATAGGAGTTTGGGGACCTGCGCTGCGACTTGGAACTTTCCCGCCGCGGCTAAGTTAGGTTCTGGAGCTAAAAAACCACATTTTTAAACTTGCGCCGCGGCCTGAAACTCTTGCGCCGTGGCCCAGTTACTCTCTAGAATTTTCTTGACTTTCGCCGTGGCGATAGCCGCGGCGAGTTGGACCTGCGCCGCGGCCAACCTATGTGGCGCCGCGGCGAGTTTTGCTACTGTAACCTCCTAAATTAATTTTCTCGACTCGCGCCGCGGCGAGACTTCTTGCGCCGCGGCGAGGTTACGTTCTGTCACCCCCTGGGCGATTATTTTCACTCCGCGCCGCGGCGAGATTTATCAAGCCGCGGCGTCCCTCGCCACTGTCACTCCCTAGGCCGCGGCGAAGCCTTCTTGGCCGCGGCGTGACTCCCTTCTGTAGCTATTTTCCCTATGTTTCGCCCCCTACACTCCATTTCTCTTCTTAGGGACACTCTAAGGTCACTTCCCCTCATTTTATATGGCTCTAATGGTATTTATCTACCTTATTTACTTAGCTATGCTTCCATTACCAACCCAAAACTTATATGCCCATTCCTTTCCTCTAATTACCTCCTATCAGCAAGTTTATGGAATAATAACAACACCAATCATGCACCGTTGATATTTAACATTTGATACACTTTCCATTGTTAGCCAATTACAATCATAATGTTCAATTCCATGGTAATCGAATTACATATATAATCCCTATGCTTGGCAACTCATGATGCAATGCAGCAATGATACAAAACTATCAATTTAGTTACAATACATTTGTCAAAGTTCCCAAACCTATAAGCTACCAAACCATCTAAGGATCTTCCATTAATTTTCTCCTTGCCACTAAGAGGTCCGGTCCCTGAAAATGTTAGCCCACAACGGGGTGAGATATACAATCTCAGTAACAAAAGGTAATTTCCATATATATGTACAAGTCAATCAATATAGGACAATCTCATGTCATCAATATCAGAATCATCAATTCAATTGGCAAATGAACTAGTTGAACCACTAATGACTACTGTCCCATACCAGCAATCATACACAACATGTTAAAGGCCATTAACACTGGGAGAGGCCCGTCCACGGCACCCACTCCCCATTGAGCACAACCAGGGCTCAGTGCATCTGGGGTTGATCATACCCGGTGCTCGATCGTAGCACATGCACAGGTGGCAGCCGCACCACAGCTCCACCATGGACTCACAAGGTCCAATTACAATAACAATCAAGTAGTCAACCAGTCATTTAACATTTCAAAATCAAGCATGTGTAACAAATAGCAGATTAACATGAGCATATACATGGAATTAGAAAAATAACCCAGTTACCTCATTGAAGCCAATTACTCTTGCCCTAGCTACCATAATGATCCAAGTGCACACCAAGCCTATAAGAAGCATAATTATCACTATTTCTAGTCATAATCGAATATCCAAAGAGCTGAACTACTAATGACGACTAGAGGTTACTTACCTAATTACTAAGGGATTTAATTTCGGACTCCAATTTTCCCACACCAGAAATTGCTATAGTTTACTCTAATTTCTGGGTAACTCCACATTAAACCAAATCCCATGTCATAGGTTAACTACAGGGGTCTCAAACTAACAGAGAATGCATTAAAATGGGAAGGAAATACTCACTTAACAGCACCAATAGCCCCACCTCCGAAAATCGGCCATAGAAGCACCAAAGTTCGCACTTCAACCACTAAGCCCAGAAAATTTAGTTTTCCACCATTATCTCCTTGTAATCTCACACAATAAAAGAACCCATTATGATAATACATCCTTAGGGGCATTTTCCAGCAAGGTTATACACAAAATGGAAGGGAAAAGCTTACCTAAACCTCCCTCTAACCTCCGAGTCCGAAAATCTTGCAAGGAACCACCCAACACCAAATTTCAGATTTGAGAAGAAGATGAACATACTCAAACCCAGAAATTAATCGGACCAAAACGAAGAGGAGGATGAGAGGGTCAAGTTTTATATAGGTTACCTTGGCCAAATCTTCCTCTAGAAGTGGGAAATGGTGGAGGAATGCAGAAAAACCCTAGCCCCTCTTCTCAAGTGCGAAAATGCCTCTCTAAGTCTGCAGAACATGTATTCCTTGGCAGCCAAATGGGTGGAGATAAGGCTTCTTAGGGTTTTAGTGAAGATGGGTGGTCCAATGGGCCCATTATCTTAAGTGGGCTGGTGCTAGGTAAGATGGGCTGCAGAAAATTTAAAGCTACAAATGGGATATGCTGATCCAATGGCCCAATTCCTTATGGGTTCAGATTTTTGATACTTGTTGGGCCTTATTTCATGAGTTGGGATGAATTTCATGAGTTGGGCTACAAAAATTTGATTGGGTTAGGCCAAATTTCAAGAGCCAATCCAATTTGGGTCTGCATAGTATATATTGGGCCAACTCACATAAATTAGGTTTTGAGCCCCTATTCTACTAAATCAAATTGGACTATTACTAGGTGATTTCTCTTGGCCCAAGTCTCATGATAAGGAGTTGGGCTTGCATCTAGAATCATTGGGCCTTTATAAGCCTCTTCTCATGATCCCCCCACATTAATTTAGGCCCAGATGTAGTTTCTATCCCAATTAATTCTCAACTCATATTATTAATTTATTTCTCAAAATTACCATTCACTTAACTTGCTCACTTATCCCATATTAATTATTCCTAATTAATCTAAATCCATGATTAACACTTTAATTAATTTTGGGATGTTACAATAACTACCATTAGAGTTGCATAAATTAAGGTAGATTGGCCCTAGGATGACATTGGAGGGAGAGTGGAGAGTATGAAACCAGATTTTCAGAGTTATAGGATCAGAAGGAATTTTGCCGCGACCAAACTGGGATTAGCCGCGACCAATAGAGGCAAATTTGCCCAGGGGGAGTCCAGAGAGAAATTCACTACGGCAAAATGCATAATTAGCTGTAGCTAAATGTGAGAGGCTAAACTTGGAGTCGTCTAGAGGGAAATTCACCGCGGCGAAAGAGGTAATTGGCCACGACGAACCTTTGTGAAAATGTCCCAGGTGTTCCAGAAAGGAATTAGCTGCAGCTAACAAAGGAATTGGCCACGACCAATAGTGAGAGGCAAGCGAGGTAAGTTTCAGGAGGCTTCCTCGCCACGGTGCTTGCTACGGCGCCAAATAAGTTAGCTGTAGCGAAGGTCCAACTCGCCGCGGCAACTAGTGATGAAGTAAGGGGCGCAATTGAGAGGAATTGGCCGCAGTGAACGTTCTGAAACCCTTATATTAATTAAGAAATCTTAGTTTTTCATATGGTAATCTCAAAGAATGATTTAGAGACATTGGAATGAGATATAATTGATGGGTAATAGAATCAAAGGCTTGTAATTGTATGGTTGATGACTTTAATAACATTAAGGTTCGAATTTTCCCGTATTTTCACAATGTAATTGGTCTAATGCCTTGTAACCCCAATCTATGATTATTAATCATATATTTAACCTTAATTACAATGATTAGAAATTAGGGTCATCACACAACTCATAAAAATCGAAATGGAGCTCAAAATAATTGAGTATATTTTCAGCCAGATTTAGCCTCTTTTTTAGTCAAATTTTGAAAAATCATAACTAATTCTAAAAAAATTGAAGTCATAAAATCTTGGTTATTATGAGAATATATGGATGTCTAATTCACACTAAAAATATGCCCAGACCATAACATTTATCACATAGGGCGTTTGACATCCAAAAAGGCCCAGAGGTCGCTGCTGCCTGGGCTGCTATTTTAGATTACTGATACAAATTCTAAAATTCATAAATAATTCTATAAAAATCAAAATCATATACATTTGGTCATTATGGAAAGCTAAAAACGTTAAATTTATTTTAAAAATAATTCTAGAATGTAACAAATACGTTTAGCTATTGTAAATCTATGAAACAGTGATTGGACTCCTGGGGTGCCACTACTACTGATAGAAAAAATTAAAAAATACATAACTCTTTTCTCAGACCTCCAAATGAGGTGATATTAGTGGCCACAGAAAGCTTATAACCTTTAGTTTATGGCTGTGCAATTTCACAAGAATTGGACACCATTTGCCCATTGGATGACACAGAATACAAATCTGCCAGTGTGAATAGTGCACATACCAGAATCCATAGAAAATCCCAACTTTGAAAATTTATCGAATATTCTCTAGACCTCTAAAAATTATGATCTTTAGCTTCTTAGAAAGCTCTCAATGAGACCTAATTGCATGCCAAATCTTAGATCAAAACTAACTCATTTGGCTAAAAAGTGACATAGGATTCCATTATAGTCAAATTTGGCTCCATATAAGGTACCAAATTTGCCAAATGGCGTTCCCTTGGTTGTGGCACCTTTTGGGCAAGTCTAAAAGTACGTTTGAGACTTGTGTGAGCTACCCAAATAGTTCTAAATCTCATGCATCTCATTTTGGCCTTTTAACCCATACTTATGCATATTTCCTTAAACTCATTCATGAAGTTATCTTTACCATACATGCTCAATTCACATTCCATTATTCACATAACACATTCTCATTTCTACATCATAGAATGGCATAATTACATGTGTCTCAAGGGTCATATGCCATTTACAATATTCATATACATAATTGAACATCATTATGGTTCCATAAAGCAAAAACTAGACATATGAATGTCAATCTCCTTCCTCTAGTTTTGTTGGCTTCCATTGGCATATCCATTTGGTTCACCTAGCATGTGAGATCATTAGGGAGGAGAGAATGAGATTCAAAGAATCCTAATAGCTCATCTCCCATTCAATCATACATAATATGTGCAAAGCAAGCTTTTCAAATGCATGCATGGTGAAAATGTAAGACATGCACATTTTAAAAATAATCTTGGCATGTGAACAAATCATACAAGACATTCAAGAGCTCAACAAGTGTTTGAATTGGCCTCACACTTCTTCTCATGGATTTTGGACTTGCCTCATTCATTCTTTAAGAACTTTGGACTCAACCATACTCTTGGGAGCCCACTTTGCTTTTGGGAGACTCTTTACTTTGTCTCAACCAAGCTCAAGGATTCTTGGCTCATCCTTACCAAAGGGAAGAGTTCTTGGCCTCTCTACACTCAAGCAAACTCATACAACCATCATGAAACCATTTAAGAACATAACATGGCATCAAGGATCATGGCATATAAAGGCATGCTAGTATACTTTTTATAGCTTGAAAATGCACATACACACATTCTAAAACAAGCTAAACACACATCCATGCATGAGAGAAGGTGGAGAGAGCTACCTTGTGTACACTCACATACTTTTTCCTTGAAATTCAAGCCTCCTCTTTCAGCCACACACCCACAAATTGGTGGAGATGGTTTCTCTTGGTCTAGATACAATTTATGGGAGCCAATTAGGTTCATGAGACATATTCTAAGGCTACATAACTTAGTGAAACACTAGATTGCTCTATAGGCTCCATTATGGTCCATAATTGCACCTAATGAAGCAACACCCCTCAAATGATTTCTAGGCTCCATTCTTTCCTTTCAAATATGATTACTGACTCCTTTTAAGCCTCTTGGAGTCATCATACAATTAAAACAAAGAGCCTAACATCATGTTGCTTCTTTAGGTCATAATATGAAACCTAAGGCACCAAATCACTTTCTATGAGTTCTAAATCTTTTCTAAGGCCTCCTCTCATTTTCATTCATCAAATATGACTCAAGAATGGCCTTAGAAAAATTTAAAACTCTCCCTAGCTAGGAGAACCCATCTAAGCCGAGGCTATGAAGCATATTGGGTTCTATGGAGCTTTCTTTGTTTTCTCAAGGGAAAAAGCATATGGGGAGCCTCTTAGGGATCTTGGGAGCTCATTTAAACTCTTAATTAGGCCTAGGAATCATCATACAAAATCAGATTTTACAAGGTGCAACTGAAACCCTAGAACTTGCATCTTGAAATCTAATAGTTTTTTGTTAATTCCCTTTGCATATTCTTAATCTCCACACCCTTTTTCCTTAGATTCATGCTTGGTTTTGCCTAAAAATCATCTCCTCCTAGGGTTTTCTCAAGTGGGGCGAAATGGTGGAGGAGGGAACCAAAGATGACAACCATAGGAAGAGAAATTACCTTGTTTTCATGCTTTTTCTCACTTGAATCTTGTGTTCTTTGAGCTCCTCTCTTCAAATCCGAATTTCCCCCTCAATTTCTCCCTTAAATCAGATTTATAAACTTTATTATAAGCATAGGAAAGAAAGGAAAATGGAGAAGGAGGATTTGGAAAGGAGAAAGCATGAAAAACCACAAAATTCCTTACCTTTTCCTTACTTTTTCTCCTCCCTTCTTCTCCTCCATGGTGTGCCTAAGAGAGCTGGTGTCTTTTCTGGTTTTTGGGCAGAATGGGTCGTGCAAATGGAGAGGAGAAGAAATAAGAAACTTAAAGTGTGTTCAAGAAGCTTTCACTTTCTCAAAAATTCCAATTTTGTCCTTCGTGTTTGGCATTTTCATTTCTCCTTCGTTTTAGATCCCTTTTGAGAACCATCTTTTCCATTATGAAATTTAGGTTCCCAATTTAGTAAAATAACTTTGGAATCACTCAAGTTGGAGCTAAAACCTTATCAAACGAATCGATCAAAGTTTGGGTCAACTAATGTTAGAAAACGTCCACTGGAGCAGTTTTAACTGTCCCGAGGCTTTCCATGGTTTTTAGAGCCTCTGAGAACCCTGGAGAACTCAAAACTTTCATTTTAAAAGCCCTCCTCTATGAATTCCAAAATTTTCTCAAAATGGTGAAAATGTCCTTACATTTCGTTAACCTTTCGTCATAATTTGTTTCTTCATTCTATCTCTAATTTTCTTTCTATCTAAGCCTGGGATTCTCATTTTTAGGAGTCTAGAATGCTTCCTAAATTTTTTGGGACCTTAACTACATCATCTTGGGGGACTTCCTTTTGTATTCGGTGAATTTCATTTGTTTACGGAGAAACCGTACGTTACGTTTCTCACGTTTTCTCTGATTTTTAGAGAACTGGATATTATAGCTCCCAAGAGTATGGTTGAGTCCAAGAATCTCTTAAAGAATGGGTGAGGCAAGTCTAATATCTACAAGAAATTGGGTGAGGCCAATCCACTTGCTTGGCAAGCCTTTGTATGCTATGTATGACATTCTCAAATGATGAAAATACTTCTTGAATGTTTGCATGTGTCAACATGACCATACATGCATTTATGATACTTGTTTGCATCTATTATATATGATTGAATGGGAGATGAGCTATTGGAATTCTTTGAATCTCATTCCCTCCTCTCCAATGTCCTAATATGTTAGATGGACCAAGAGAGCAAGGTAATGGAAGCCAACCACCTTGAAGATGAGAGGATGACATGAAAATGCTTGAGTTTTGCAACTTTAAGGCCACACAAATGGAAAAAGATGTAACCAATAGATGTATATGTATAATGATGTAATGAACATATGTAATTATGATAATATGTCATGTAGGAATGAGAGAATATGTTAGGTGGTCATTAGAATGTGATTTGAATATATGATAGCAAATTAACCTCATGAATGACATTATTGAATTATGTATATGTGTGGATGAAATGGCCAAAATGAGATGCATGGAGTTTGGGACCATTTGGTAGCCTACACAAGTCCTAATTATGCTTTTAGACTTGTCCAAGAGGTGCCAAACCCCAAAGAAAGCCATTTGGATATTTTGGTATCTCATATGGAGTCAAAATTGACCATAATGGAACCTTATATCACTTTTTATCCAAATGAGCTCTTCTTGATCTAAGATTTTGCATGCAATTAGAGCTTGTTAGAAGCTTTTTGGGAAGCTAAAGAAATTTTTTTTTGAAAATCTAGAGAATATTTGATAAATTTTCAAAGTTGAGAAATTTTTTGGTTTTGGTCATGTCGCTGTTCATACTGGTCCGAAAATAAAATTTGTCACATAGGGCTTAAATGATGTCCAATTGCCACGATATTTTATACCAATAAACTAGACATTCATGGTGATTTGTGCCAACTAGATGCACCTCATTTGGATGTCTAAAGAGGGAGATATGAATTTTTAAATATTCTGTCCAGTATCAAGAACTCCAGCCGACCTCTGTTATTGTTTGATTTGATTTCAAGGTTTGTGCATACTTGAGCTAATTTAGAGTTATTTTTACCCTCTAACTAACATCCACAGCTTTGTAGATTGGTATCATTTGCATGGATTGGATTTTTTTGAAATTAATTGGACACTTTTGAAGTTTGCTGCAGAGTTCTATGACAGCATCAGATGATAGTCTGACCTCTAGATCATTTTGCATGTCAAACGTCTGATGGTCTGGACATATTTTTAGTATGAAGTAGACATCTGTAGCTTTCCAGAATGGCAAAGAATGCATGATTTTGATTTTTCTAGAATTAGTTATGATTTTCCAAAGTTTGGTCAGAAAAGAGCCAAATTTGGCCAAAAATAAACATCTATATTTTATGCTTCATTTCGGTTTTCTTAAGTTGTGGGCCATATTTTATGATGGAAATGAGTTGTATTCATGTAATTAAATATGAGAATGTATGGTATGAGCTCACACAGTCCACGTGTGTAACACCATAGATTCTAGTCCATCTCATACATTTGAATGGCATAATATCATGAACTATGTAGGATTTCCATGGGAAAAGCAAGAAAAGTGGGATTATTTTCGCATTGCGCTATGTCTAAAAATTTATTTCGGTGTTACATGGACCATGTGAGCTCATACTATGCATCGTCATATTTAATTGCATCATTACAACTCATTTAGATCCCAAAAACATGCCTCCAACCCATGGAAACCAAAATGGAGCATGAAAATTTGGAGATCCATTTTCGGCCAGAATTGGCCTCTTTCCTGGGCAAACTTTGGAAAATCATAACTAAATGTAGAAAATTCAAAATCATGCAATCTTGGTCATTCTAGAAAGCTTAGGATGTCTACTTCATACTAAAAATACTTTCAAGTCACAAAATTCATCACACAGGACGTTTGACATCCAAAAAGCTACAGACTCGCTGGCTGCCTGGGCTGTGATTCAGTTTACTGATACAAACTTCTGAAATTCATAACTAATTCTAAAAACATCGAAATCACACAAATTCAGTCATTATGTAAAGCTACAAATGTTAAATTGACACTAAAAATAATTCCAGAATGAAACAGATACGTTTAGACATCTGGAATTGATGGAACAGTGATTGAGCTCTGGAGATGCCACTGTTACTGACAGAAAACTTCAAAAATGTATAACTCTCTGCTCAGACCTCCAAATGAGGTTATCTTGGTGGCCACAGAAAGCTTATGACGTCTAGTTTATGCATATAAAGTTTCATAAGCATTGGACACCATGTGGTCATCGGATGACACAGAAATCAAATCTGCCAGTATGAACAGTGCACATACCAGAAACCATAGAAAATCCCAACTTTGAAAATTCATCAAATATTCTCTAGACCTCCAAAAATTATGATCTTTAGCTTCCCAGAAAGCTCTTAATGAGACCTAATTATATGCCAAATTTCAGGACAAGACTAACTCATTTGGCTAAAAAGTGACATAGGGTTCCATTATGGTCAAATTTGGCTCCATATGAGGTACCAAATTTGCCAAATGGCCTTCCCTTGGTTGTGGCACCTTTTGGGCAAGTCTAAAAGTACATTTGAGACTTGTGTGAGCTGCCCAAATGGTCCCAAACCTCATGCATCTCATTTTGACCATTCAACCCCCACTTATACACATATCCATCAAACTTTCAATTCTCATACTTTGGCATTAGATACTCAAAACATATGTTAGAGGTCATACATCATATTCATACATATAAACATCATAAAATGGTGTATTTATACATGCCTCAAGGGTCATGGTACATTTACAACATCATATACTTTGTGAAACCTCATTATAGGTTCAAAAAGAATGAAAGCTAGGCCTAGGCTTGTTAATCTCTTTCTTTCATGGTTGTTGGCTCCCTTCACCATAACTCCTTGGTCCACCTAGCATGTTAGAGCATTGGAGAGGAGGGAGTGAGATTCAAAGAATCCCAATAGCTCATCCCCCATTCAATCATACATAATATGTGCAAAGCAAGCTTCTCAAATGCATGCATGGAGGAAATATAAGTCATAGGCATTTTAAAAGCAAACTTGGCATGTGAATCAATCATACAAGACATTCAAGAGCTCACTAAGTGTTTGGATTGGCCTCACACTTCTCCTCATGGATTTTGGACTTGCCTCACCTATTCTTTGAGCACTTTGGACTCAACCATACTCTAGGGAGCCCACTTTGCTTTTGGGAGACTCTTTACTTTGTCTCAACCAAGCTCAAGGGTTCTTGGCTCATCCTCACCCAAGGGAAGAGTTCTTGGCCTCTCCACACTCAAGCAAACTCATACAAACATCATGGGTTCATTTAAAAACATAACATGGCATCAAGCATCATGGGATATAAAGGCATGCTAACATACTTTTCAAAGCTTGAAAATACACATACACACATTCTAAAACAAGCTAAACACACATCCATGCATGAGAGAAGGTGGAGAGAGCTACCTTGTATACAAGCACACACTTTTTCCTTAGCTTTCAAGCCTCCTCTTTTAGCCACACACCCACAAGTTGGTGGAAATAGTGACTCTTGGCCTAGACACAAATTATGAGAGCCAATTAAGTTCATGAAACAATTTCTAGGGCCATGCAACTTGCTCAAACCCTAGATTACTCTACAACCTCCATTATGGTCCATATTGGCACCTAATGAAGCAACACCCCTAAAATGATTTCTAGGCCTCATTCTTTACTCTCAAATATGATTCTTGACTCCTTTTAAGCCTCTTGGAGTCATCACATCATTAAAACAAAAGGCCTAACACCATGTTGCTTCTTTAGGTCATATTATGGAACCTAAGGCACCAAATCAATTTCTAGGAGTTCTAAATTTTTTCTAAGGGTTCCTCCCACCTTCTACCATCATAAGAAGTCCCAAACCAAGGCTAAAACAAATTAAAACAGCCCCTAGCCTAATGGTTATGTCTTGGCCGAATTGATGGAGGGAGGAGGAGTCCATGGGCTTTTTTTATTTTTCCTTGATGGGAGAGACACTTGGGAGGCTTCCTAGGGGTCTTAGAGACTCAAATAAACATTTACACATGCAAGAAAATTCATGGATTAAATCAGTTTTTATAAAGTGTCCAAGAGCTCTACACTTTCCTAACTTGATTTTCATTAGCCTTTCTTCCAATTTCCTTGCATCTACTAACTCCTCATGGTCTAAAACCCACAATTCCTTCTTATTTCTAGACAAAAAGCCTCCCCCCAAGATGGTTCTATTCTGGCAGAACTCCACACACAAGGGGCAAGAAAAAGGAAGCAACCAAGATAGAAAAATCACCTTGATTCTAAGCTTTTCTCAAGAGCTCTCTTCCTTGCTTCAACCCTCTCCTTGAATTTCGAAATTTCCCCCTCAGTTCTGGGCTCAAAACAGAACCAAACATCTCATTAAATCCATAGGAAGAGAGGAGGAAAGGAGGCGAAGAAGTTTAACAAGGCAAAGAGTAGGAAAAAGTGGCTAAAACTTACACTTTTCAAAGCTTCCTCTTCCTTCCTTGGCCTCCCCTCTTGTGCGCCACTCTCAGCCCTTCTTACTTCTGTTTTAACATGTGAGAGAGTGGGAGAGGAGATCTGAGCAAAGGAGGGGCATTTTTATAAGCTAGGGTTTCACTTAAGCAACTTTTACACTTTGCAATTTAGTCCCTCTTCATAGTTTTATTTGTTTGGGCTTGTTTCAACTCCTTTTTGAAATCCGTCTTTTCCATCATATTCCTTAGGCTCTTAATCATAATAATTGCCTTTGGAATCACTAAAAAAGGATCTAAAACCATTTCGAATCGTTTGGTTAATTTTCGGTCAACCGACAGCCGAAATCACTCACCGGAGGGGTTTCAACTGTTCTAGGGGTTCCCATAGTATTCAGGGCCTCTGAGAACCCTACAAAGCTTAAATTTTTTGTTTAAAAAGTCCTCCTATGAGTTTTCCAAAATTTTTCAAAAATTATAAAAATGCCCCTACTCCCTCGATAAATTTTCTGATCTCTTTTGGCTCTGGTCTTTAGGCATCTTAAATCTCAAATCCTCATTTTATAATATTTAAAATTTTATTATAATTTTAGTTGGCCCCAATTCCTTCTATTTCGAGGACTTCCTTTTATATTTGGCCTATTTCTGACGTTTACGGAGAAACTGAATATTGTGTTTCTCACGTTCATTTTTTTATTGCCTTTTTCATTGGAAGCTTACATGGTTCATGATATTGAGCTATTTAAAAGCATGAGATGAGGTAGAAATATATGGCATTACAATACTCACACAGATCCAGGTCACATGATAAAAGAGTCTCGGGTTCTCTTTAAGAGACAACACACGATACACAAAAATATGGAGGAGAGCTATGGGTTTGGGGGTCTAGAGAGAAAGGTGTGTGAGGTAGGAGTGAAGGGATTGAGGATGTGAATATAGGCAAGAAGAAGAATGTGACAAATTGAAAATCTCATCCATTTCCTTTTCGGAAGCTCTAGATGGCCATATATCTTCACCACTATTTCCTCCATCAAATCTCTTTAATGGAAGCTTGAATCCACCATGTAGTTAGCTTGGGATGAAGACCTTTAAGTCTAGATTTGAATCCAAGACAAATGCTCCAAGATTTGGCTAATTCTCTTCTTCTTTTCTTCTTTTTTTAATGTTACAAATTTCTAGTTTTATAAGCTTAGGTTTAGCTTGTAATTACTTAATAATTATGGCTAAAATTTTGGATTGGATTCTTGAAATTGTTGAGTTATTAGATTGACTTTTTGGAGAATGAATTGGAGCATTAATTGTTTTGTTTAGTGATTGCATATTATCTTGTTGAAAAATTGTGCTTCATTGTTGATTTGAGGAATCTTGATGTTGGATTGGTTAATTAGGCATCTAAGATGAAAGTGCAGAATTTATAAAAATCAATTAATCTCTATTTTAGTGTGCTCACGGAGCTTAATTCAAGGATTAATAAATTAGTGTGATCTTGAGGTTTCAAGAGTAATTAATTTGCTAATTTCTTGCATCTTAAGTGGTCATTTGAGGGAATTAATTAAGAATACACTAAAAGAGGATTAAGTCCAAACCTTAGTGAAATATAATTTGGATGATGAGAATCAAACTTTAAGAAATTCACTCAACACTAGCTACACTTAATTGCTTGATTATTCTCACTTTCTTTGATTCTAGATAGTAGTTTTATTTTACTTCTTTAATTACTCTTAATTTCAATCATTAAACCCCTAACAAACTTTGGTAATTATTAGTTTTAAGTTGCATTTGACATTTAGAAAGCCTTATTGAGTAACTGGAATCCATTTCTATGGAAGATGATCTTGGTTGCATCATTGTTCACAAGTTTATTTTACAATTAAGTTAGTTATAACTATTCGACAGTAGTTATCAGAACTCTCAGGTCATTTTCTATTCTAGTTTCACTCATTAACAATTTACCTGAAAGCATACAATAGGAAATTTTTATATTTCTAAATTTCTCTATAAGTTCCTGTTCTCAAATCATCATATAAGTTGCATGAATGAACTCTCAACTTAAAACATCGGCCACCATATTATGCTTACTTGGATGGTATTTTATTGTGTAATCATAATCTTTCAAGAATTCTATCCATTTTCTTTGCCTCATATTCAATTCTTTCTGATTAAATAGGTATTTCAAACTTTTATGGTCACTATATATTTCCACTGTGGCACCATATTTGTAATGTCTCCATATTTTGAGGGCAAGCACTACTACTAACTCTAAATCATATGTGGAATAATTCTCATGCAGCCTCAACTATTTAGAGGCATATGCCATTACCCTACCTTATTGTATCAACACACATCCTAACCTTTTCCTCGAAGTATCACTATAAATAACAAAAGGTTTACTAGGGTCAGGTATAATCAAAACAAGAGTAGTGGTCAAATAGAGTTTTAACTTTTGAAAACTCTTCTCATATCTGTCATCTCACATAAACAATGTCACTTTCCTGGTGAGCCTAGTTATTGGTAATATAACACCCTAAAATTTATTAGAAATAATTAATTGAAAAATTATAAAATTATTAAGGGGGATTTGGAAAGATTAAAGAAAATATGAATTTCTAAAGTAATGAATTTATTTTAGATATTTCAAGACAATAGTTATTTTTGGTCAATGTTAGGTGAAGATATATTAATTATGGTTATGGGTTTAATTAGTAAAATTAATTAAGGAAGATGGACATTTAATTTAGGTCTTATGATCAACTTATTCATGTCATGAACTAAATGTAGAAGCCCACTTTTAGTTATAAGAAGGTCTAATTCTATTTCTTAGAACCCAATTATAAGCTTGTGCAGGTCTAATTCAAATAAATCTATATAGCCTGGCCCAACAAACTACTTTCTGAACCCACTTAGATTTTGGGCTTTTGGGTTAGCCCAAACCCATCTAAAACCCTAACATATTCATCTCCTACTTCCCCTAATTTGCAAACCCACTCATTTTTCAACTAAAGAGGACTCTATTTTTGCATAGGAAGAGAAAAAGCTAGGGTTTTTTGCATTCTTTTGACGTTTCTCGCTTTTAGAGGAAGATTTAGCCAAGGTAATCTATATGAAACTTGTTCCTCTCATTCTTCTCTTCATTATGGTCTAATTAGTTTTTGGTTTGGTGGATATTCACCTCCTTCTCAAATCTAAAATTTGGTGTTTAGATGATTCATTGCAAGATTTTCAGAGTTTAGAATTGGTGGAACCATAAGATAGGTGTTTGCCTTCATTTTATAGTGTAACCTTGCACAAATTTCATGTTATAGGTCGACTTTGGTATATGATTGATTGTATGTGCGAAAATCCAAGTTGTAGGATGACCTATGGTGTGTTCTTGGTAATTAAGGCTTAAATCAATCTACTTAACTTTTTAGATGTATGGGTAAGTGTTTCCCCTTCTTTTATGAGGTATATGTGCTGAATTTTCATCATTTAGATTGACTTTTAGTGCATGGCTTTTACATGTGCGAAAATGGAGATCTTGGGAGTGACCTATTATGAGTTCTTGGTGTTATGACCTTGAATTGGTGCTATAGACTCTTTAGGAAATTAGGTAAGTGATTTCTAATAGATTCTTGATGAAATAGATCAATGGATGGGAAACTCTTTTATTAATAATGGTTAAATAATGATAATTATACTTGTCATAAGTTTGGTGGGCCTTTGGATTATGTTAGTAGCTAGAAGAAGAGTAATTGGGTTTCATTGAGGTAACCGAGGTTAATTTTCTAATTCCATATATATGCTCATTTTAATATGATGTTTACTACACATTTATGATTTTGAAATTCTAAACAATTGGTTAGCTACTTGAATTATTATTGTTATGGACCGTGAGTATGTCCTTGGTAGAGCTATGGTGTGACTGCTACTGTGCATTATGCTTAGATCAAGCACCGAGTTATGATCAGACTTATGAATACACTGAGCCCGAGTATGCTCAATAGGGAGTTGGCACCATGGATGGGCCTTTTCCTATGTTATTGGCCATTAACATATTATATGTGATTGCTAGCATGAGATAGTAGTCACTAGTAGTCCAACTAGTTCATTTATTGATGATATTTATGTTATTGATGTTTTCGGTATGTTTTTCTATATAAATGCATTATGTTGATTAATCTATACATATATATAGAATTTGCCTCTTATTACTGAGATTGCATATCTCACCCAGTTGTTGGCTAACATTTTCAGGGACTGGACCTTTTAGTAGCAAGAAGAAGTTAATGGAAATCTACCATGGTAGTTTAGTAATGTATAGGCTTGAAAGTCCTATTTTAATTAAGTTTGTATAGTAGGTATATTAGCATTACTCATTGTGTTGTATAATTGCCACATTGTATCATGTATTGCCAAGTATAGTAGCTGATTTTATAATCTAAGACATCATGAAATTGGTAATTATGATTATATCTGGATGATTACTAATGAGTACCCTAAGATTTTATGACCTCTAGATATCTAGCATTGTAAAAGAAATGATTGGACTATTAGAATATTAGATTGGGATATTCGAGCTAGTTTATATATGTTCTCTACACCTGCTCAAGGTGTTTAAAGGAATTTATAGGGCATAGACAGGATTGTGATTTGTTACTTAGAAGTTGTAGAAGTAGCTATTAAACGTTACTATCATATAAGAAGTAAGATGGATATAAATACTTGAACCATGGTTGCTTTAGGTTTGGTTATAGTTTAGGAGCCTTGGGGGATATGGTTAGGTTGTTTTGGTCATGTTGGTTATGAGTCAATCCATCCCATGGGTATACCTTGGCTCATTTTGCCACAATGAGAAGTCGTTAGGTGATTTTGGGGATGTTGCAATCATATGTTGCATCTGAGGTTGTTCTAGAGTTTTGAGGATGATGATATGTTTATTTAGTTCATTAAAACTTGTTCAAAGTGGTCTAAGGTTAGTTGGTAGGAAAAATACATTTTGAAGTTATCATTTGTGGTTTCATTGACCTTTGTTGTCATAATTGAAGTTATAATGCTTATATTAACTTTTTAATCCTTGGGTTAGGTAAGACAATTGGATGGGGATTATATGTATGTAAATCCTTTAATAATCTTGTCTTTTAGCCATTAAAAAACCCTAAGATTAATCTTGAGGTGGTAGCAAGTTGTTAGTTTATTTATTTAAATGTTTAGGTGCAGTAGGTTTTCAAGTCATGGCCAAGTTTTTCTAAGTCATGGTGTAATACCTTAACCTCTTAGCTATTATACCATGGTCTCATTATCTATCTTAATGCATTTCATGTGTATTAGAGCACAAATGCAATAGACCATGCACCTCGTGTAACATTCTTAGAATTAGGATTTTCTAATTATTTAGTATTTTATGTAATGAATTTACTAAGCTTTAATAAGAAGAATTTGAATGAAATCATTTCGTATATGAAAAGTATAAGTTGAATAGGACCCATAAGAATTTTTGAGATTTTAAGGGCGTCCAACAAGCCAAAAGGCAAAATCGTCATTTGTCACCTAGATGAACTTTGCTAATTTTTCTGGAAGGAAGGAGAATTCAGAACTAGTCCAATATATATATCAATAGTTAGGAAATGATGCATAAAAAATTATAAAATTCATTGCATGAAATTCTGGATTCATTAGGACCAGAAAATGGCCTGGAACGATTACAAGCTTATATGGAGATGAACTAAAACCCTAAACCCATGTTAGCTATCTCAAGAAATTTTATGCAAAAAAATCTACTGGGTAGTGGTGATAGAATCCAGAAATATGGAGTTACAAAGAAGATATAAGCAAAAAACGAATAGAGGTGCTTGTTTGTCACTTCACTACTAGGGGCAAAATGGTCATTTAGAGTCTAAAATAATAAAATATTAAGAAAGTAAATAACATTTAAATATATGGTGAGAAACATTAAATGGGACCCACATAGGCCTAAATCATATTAAAATATAGCAGATAACTTAAAGAATATTGATTAAATAAAATATTATGGAAAACCTATGAAACGGTGGCAATTTTGTAAGTGTAACTGGAGAAGAGTTGGCATGGCACTAGGGAGCTGGGAAGGTGTTGATGTGGTGCCATGGAAGAGAGAGAGAGTGATGATGTGGCACCATGTGTGAAGAAGAGCCTAGAAGTTAGAAGAGAATTCTGGAAACTACATGAACTACGGAGCAGTTACGTAGGCTTATATCAACGAATCTTAGAAATCTCATACATTACAAAAAAGTTACCATTGACTTTAGCATGACATAGACACTGGTTTAAGTAGCATTAAATGTAATCTTATCTTTACACATTACGAAAAGGTTACCATGGTAATCCAAAGCTAATATTCGTTCGTAAAATGTGATGCAATCTAAATCGTTGATGCAATCCAATGGCTTAGATTTCTTCACATTTTTAAGATCAAATCACAACCTTTGATCTAATCCAAAGGCCTACATTTAATCTCTTATTTTAAGGTTAAATCCTAACTCTTTATGTAATCTAAAGGCCAAGATCTTCCACCTTGAAGTTAATTAAATCTTAATCATTCATAACTAAGATATATATAAAACACACACACCTTCACGCCACTCTCACACACAAAACATACACACCAATTAAGCCAAGAGGAAGAGGAAAAGAAGGAGGAGAAACTTGACCTAAGGAAGAAGAAAAGGGAGGAAGAAGAGAGAAAGAAAAGCCATTGGGGAAAATTGAACACCGTGGAGCTAAGGTAACATAGATAGACTTTCTTCTTCTTGGTTTTCTCTAAGAATTCTTCTCTTCTCTTCCTTTCTAATTTTCATCCATGGCAAGAGGAGATGGGAAATTTTGTTATTTCCATGAGTTCTAGCCAAGAAAAGATGGAGACATCATATATATGGCTTATAGATTAATGTGATTCAAAAAAATTCCTATTCTTGGCATTTTTCTACAAATCAAGAAGCTTTGTACTTCAAGATGCCATAGAAAAAATTGAAGATAAAATAAATGGAGAAATAATGTGTAACACCATAATTTCTACCTCATCTCATGCCTTTAAATGACTTAATATCATAAAGAATGCAAGTTTCTCATAAAAAGGCAAGAGAAAATAATGAATATTTTGCATTGTGTTGTATCTAAAAATTCCATTCGGTGTCACATGGATCGTGTGAGCTCATGCTATGCACCCTCATATTTAATTATATTATTACAACTCATTTACATCCCAAAAAAATGCCTACAACCTATGGAAACCGAAATAGGGCATGAAAAATGGAAGTTCATTTTCGGCCAGAATTGGCCTCCTTTCTGAGCAAATTTTGAAAAATCATAACTAAATCTAAAAAAATCAAAATAATGCAATCTTAGTCATTCTGGAAAGCTTAAGATTTCTACTTCATCTTAAAAATATGCCTAGACCATGACATGTATCATGGAGGATGTTTGACATCTGAAATGGTCCAAAGGTCAGACTGAAATCTGGAACTGTCACAGGATTCTGCAGAAAACTTTGAAAATGTCCAATTAATTCTAAAAAAATCCAAACCTGCAAATGATACCAATATGGAAAGCTGTGGCTAAAGAGAAAAAATATCTCTAGATCAGTTCATCAAGCCTAGACTTCGAAATTCAATGGAATAGTACTTCTGCTCTGGCAAATTCATTGATACTGGATAGAAACTTCAAAAATTCATATCTCATTCTCTAGACCTCCAAATAAGGTGCTTCTAGTTGGCACGAGTCACTGTGATTGTCTAGTTTCTCTGTATAAAAGTTCATGGCAATTGGACATCCTTTGAGCCTCTTGTGATAGAAAACAATTTCAGACCAAATGAATAGTGCAGCAACTAGAAACCATGAAAATTGCCCTTTTTGAAAAATCATCAATATTCTGTAGACCTCCAAAAATTATAATCTTTAGCTTCCCAGAAAGCGCTCAATGGCACCTAATTTCATGCCAAATTTTAGATCAAGACTAACTCATTTGGCTAAAAAGTGATATAGGGTTCCATTATGGTCAAATTTGGCGCCATATGAGATACCAAACTTGTCAAATGGCCTCCCCTTGGTATTGACACCTTTTGGGAAAGTCTAAAAGTATATTTAAGACTTGTGTGGACTGCCCAAATGGTCCCAAACCTCATGCATCTCATTTTAGCCATTCAACCCACACTTATGCATATTTACATCATACTTCCACATTGCATATTTGGACATTACAAACTCAAATTGTATTCTAAAGCTTATACATCATATCCATAATTACAAACATCACATAATAGCATATTTATATATGTCTCAAGGTTCATAGTACATTTACAATATCATATACATCATAAACCACCATTATGGTTCCAAAATGGACAAAACTAAGGCATAAGCTTGTCAATCTCTCTTCCTCATTGTTGTTGGCTCTCATTGGCATATCCACTTAGTCCACCTAGCATATTGGATCATTGGAGAGGGGGGATGAGATTCAAAGAATCCCAATAGCTCATCTCCCATTCAATCATACATAATATGTGTAAACCAAGCTTTACAAATGCATGCATGGAGAAATGGATGTCATGGACATTTTAAAAGCAAACTTGGCATATGAACAAATCATACAAGACATTCAAGAGCTCACCAAGTGCTTGGATTGGCCTCACACTTCTCCTCATGGATTTTGGACTTGCCTCACCCATTCTTTAAGAGTTTTGGACTCAACCATACTCTTGGGAGCCCACTTTACTTTTGGGAGACTCTTTACTTTGTCTAAACTAAGTTCAAAGGTTCTTGGCTCATCCTCACCAAAAGGAAGAGTCCTTGGTCTCTCCACACTCAAGCAAACTCATACAAACATCATGTAATTATTTGAAAACATAACATGGTATCAAGAATCATGATATATAAAGGCATGCTAGCATACTTTTCATAGCTTGAAAATACACATACACACATTCTAAAACAAGCTAAACACACATCCATGCATGAGAGAAGGTGGAGAGAGCTACCTTGTGTATATTCACACACTTTTTCCTTGAAATTCAAGCCTCCTCTTTCGGCCACACACCCACAAATTGGTGGAGATGATTTATCTTGGCCTAAATACAGTTTATGGGAGCCAATTAGGTTTATGAAACACATTCTAAGGTTACACAATTCGCTTAAACCTTAGATTACTCTACAATTCCCATTATGGTCCATATTTGCACCTAATGAAGCAACACTACTCAAATGACTTCTAGGCCTCATTCTTTCCTTTCAAATATAATTCTTGACATATTTTAAGTCTCTCAGAGTCATCACATCATTAAAACAAAAGGCCTAGCACCATGTTGCTTCTTTAGGTCATAATATGGAACCTAAGACACCAAATCACTTTCCATGAGTTTTAAATTTTTTCCAAGGCCTCCCTTCATTTTCATTCACCAAATATGACTCAGGAATGACCTTAGAAAAATTTAAAACTCTTCCTAGCTATATGGAACATGCTTGGCCGAGACTATGGCATCAATTGGGTTTCTTGGAGATTTCTTTGTTTTCTTGAAGGAAGAAGCTTGTGGGGAGCATCTTAGGTGTCTCAAGAACTCATTTATACCCTTAATTGAACCTAGGAAGCATCATATAAATTCAGAATTTGGAAGGTGCACATAAAACCCTAGGTTTTGCATCTTGAATCCTAATGCCTATTTCATGATTTTCTTTGCATATTCTTATTCCTCTCCATCAAATACCTAAGAATCATACTTGGTTGGGGTTGAAAGTCAGATATTCCTAGGGTTCTTAAGCTAGGTCGAAATGGAGAAGAAGAGTGATGGAAGGTATCAACCATAGGATGCATTTTTACCTTGTTTCCTTGCTTAGTTTGGCTTGAATCTTGATTTTTCCAAACTCCTCTCTTCAAATCCGAACTTTTCCTTGAATTTCTCCCTTGAATCAGATTGATAAAATTCATTTTAATCCAAGGAAATAAAGGAGAAGGGAGGAGAGGAGGTGTGGATGAAGAAAAGCAAAAAAAAAAAAAAAAACACCATGAAAACATACCTTACACTTGGATTTCTTCTAATTTGGGGCTGGAAAATCTGAAGTGAAATAAGGGCAAGTGTGAGGCGCCACCTATATATAGGTGGGGAAAAGTGAGTTTTTCAAAAAGTCCAATTTTGCCCTTTATACTTTACATTTTCGTTTCTCCTTTTTTTAGCTCCTTTTTAAGAATCGTATTTTCCATTATAAAATTTAGGTTCCTAATTAAGAAAAATGTCTTTTGAATTACTCAAATCGAAGCTAAAATCTTTCCAAACGGATTCGTCAAAATTCAGGTACATTGACGTTAGAAAACGTCCACCGGAGGGGATTTAACTGTCCCGGGGCTTCCCATGGTTTTTAGGGCCTTTGGGAACCTCAAAAAACGTAAAAATTTGGTTTAAAAATCCCTCCTGTGTGAATTCCAAAAATTACCCGAAATTATGAAAATGCCATTATGTTTCGTAAGGTTTCCGTCAAAATTTGTGTCTCCATTCTAGCTCCATTTTTCCTTTTGTCTGAGGCTAAAATTGTCATTTTTAGGAGGCTAGAATGTTACTTAAAATTTTTGGAATCTTAACTAATTCATTTCGGGGGACTTGCCTTGAAAACATGCCCATTTCCATCGTTTAACAAAAACCGGACATTACATAATGGAAGAAAGTCTAAGGAAGGGGAAGATTAATATAACTTTGATTTTCATGAAGAAATTGGCAAGAAACCCTTGAATTTTAACTTGAGAAAATTGTAAAATACCTATGAAATCTCTAGAAATTAATTGAGGGCTTTTGTTTAGCTTCCTTGAATATGTATCTGTAGCTATTTGGTGACATAAAAATGAAGCAAAATCATATGTCTTCCTTGATGCATAGGTTTGGCCAACACATGTACATATACATAGGGAAGAGTTTTCTTAAATCCAACTAAATTAGGTTAAGCTTCATAAAAAATAAGGCCTATGGTGAAATTTTGATGATTTATGGATCACCATATAAAAAGTCAAATTTTTAAGAAAAAAGTATTGGCCAAGAAGTTCCTAAATTTTCCTTGATATTATTTGATATGGTTTGGACGATTGTTATGACCTAATATGTTCTACGTGCTGTCTGGATTATACTGATATTTATTTTGTGAATTTTGGAGCTCATTTGTGATAGTTAGAAAATTATGCAACGTTATGTCAAGAATGAAATATGTGATAACATGTGTTCTGGAATTGCACTATTTGCTGTGTTGATATATTGTCTGATTTCTTGACATGGATAATATGCTATTTACTGCTTGATTTTATGAGTATGAGTTATTGTTGGAGATTGTGCCCTAGGCCAATTATTGTATTGTGAAATTATTTTTATTACCAAATAAGAGTTTTCTTTTATTACATTATTATATTATTTACATGTTTATATATAATAATATCCATGGATAAATCATTTTTAGATTATCCAAAATGTCCCTAGTCAATTATCTTTGTGGGAACAATGATGAATTAAGACTAGTATGATTTTGATTGATTAAGTGTTAATCATGTATGATGATATGAATCAAAATCATAGGCGTGTGTTAGAGAACAGGATGCTGGATAGACTCATCATGAGATAAGCTACGTGGATTAGGTCATAAGTTTATCGCATATATAACTGTGTCATTGATCCCTTGGACCTGAGATCACCATAGACTCCTATATGAAGGACACTGTACTTTGGCATAGTCTAATGTCACCTTTAACCCGGTGATCATAAAGGCTATGATCGGGTATAGTGGAATCCATGCAGAGGAAGATAAGTGGTCAAGATGGAATTTGTCCCTCTGATTAATAGAGAGATATCTTTAGGCCCCTCAATGAGTGTGACTGAGAAATGCATGGCTATGCTCAGATGGAAAGGGTTCCATCTTATATCAGTCTACTTGGAGATCGAGAAAGTTACGATCGAGCAAGTTGAGGATGACATTTCCATACCTCATACTCGATCTAGATGTCATGTGACAAAAGGGATATGATAGGGTTGTAAGATAAGTTACATCGGATCACTGATCCTGTATGATTTAGGTAGTTACATTGTCTTGTTAGAAGCCACTTGTGACTTGTAGGTCAAACAGTGCAGTTAGCCCACTGCCAACATCATATGGGCCTGCAGAGTCGTACATAAGAATGGACTAACTCGAGTTAAAATGTCCACATTCATTGAATCAGAAATGTGTCTAGATTCAATGAATTTAATTTTTAAATCTAGGATGGAGGAATTATTTATATATATAAATAATTAAATTCGAAATATATATAATATATATATTATATTTGATATTTGATATATATATGTATATATATATATGAATTAGTTTAAATTTGATTCTATTAGATAGATTTAAATTTAAACTAATCAGAAAATTTAAATTTAAATTAGGCTCTAAATATTGTTAGTTTAAATTTAAACTATATGATAGATTTGAATTTAAACTAATAAATATATTTAATTAATTTTGATTAATTAAATATATCTGAAACCCTAGTCTATAAAATTTAAAAAAATTGATTAGGGTTTCCATATCAGAAAAGTAATTCTAGAGCTGCCTCCAAAAACCCTAGAGAGAGAGACAGTGTACGGACATTGTATGGAGCTGTACGTATGTCGTACGAACAGGTGTTAGCACACTGTTCGAATTGCTGAACCCCGTTCGTGTGGATACCAGTAGAGGGAGCCGATCTGTGGTCAGTTCCTGTGATCCAAACAAAGAGTAAACAGCAAACTCAATCAACAGAAAAGATAATTTTCTGAACCTATTCGGTTTAAGTGATTTTGACGAATCCTTGGTGGGAATCGGGATAAAAAATTTTAAATGTTTCTGCTGTATGCCTCTTATGATTCCTAACAGTTATTTGGTAAAGGACTGACCAATATATATATATATATGGCGGAGTAGCCTTATCACGGGATGAGTCCTGTGTCTGTCAGAGTTGGCCATTGGGTAGCTACTATTGTGTTGGATGTCCAATCTTAAAGATACTTAAAAATACCTAAATCACTAATTTTTTTAGACTCCAGTACGCTATCATGCTATCGAGATTATTTATTTATGCACAGAGTTGTGCAAGGCAGTTCTTTCCTAAATATACTTATTATGCCGTGGTCAAATGATGGCTTGGATGACATATTATTGTGATGTTTTTATATGACTTTCCTTGGGTATCCACTGGGGGACACCTCAATAAAGGAAGTAGGGGTGAGCCTATTATGTCATGGAAGTGAGACTGTAAGACCAGCCAAGAAAGGTTGGATTTCTAGCTAAACCAAGGATGAATCTTAGGAAAATGAGGGAGAAGAACAAGAATATGCAAAGGAAACAACAAAATAACCATTAGATTTCAAGATAGAAAAGTTAGAGTTTTAAGTGTTCCTTTAAAATTTTGTTTTGATACAAGAATTTCTAGGCCTAAATGAGTGTTTAAATGAGCTTTAAAGATTCCTAAGAAACTTCCCACATGCATCTTCCATTAAGAAAACAAAGCAAACTCGCTTGGTGTCTCCTTGAAGCATAGCCTTGACCTAAGTTAGATGGAGCACCAAGAGATAGTTTTAATTTGTTCTAAGCTTATTTTTGAGTCATATATGATGGAAGAGGATAAAAGGAGGCCTTGGAAAAATTTTAGAAGCCATAGATAGTGAGATGGTATTATAGGTTCCATATTATAGCTTGGTTCCTTAATTTGATTGTGTGATGACTCTAAGAGACTTAAAAGGAGTCAAGAATCATAAATGAATGGAAAGAGTGGAGCTAAGATGATATTTTCTTAAGATTGCTTCATTAAGTGCATTATGGAACCATAAAAGAGCCATATGAACTACCTAGCTTTTCTAATGAATATGTAGCTTTAGAATTTGGTTCAAGAGTATAATTGGCTTCCATATGATGTGTCTAGGCCAAGAGAAACAAGCCCCACCTTTTTATGTGTATGTGGTTGAGGAAGAGCAACCAAATTTGAGAGAAAAAGTGCGTTGTTGTAACAAAGGTAACTCTCCCTTCTTTCTCTCATACATGAGTGGATGTTTGTAATATCTGGCTCTTTAAAAATGTGAGAAAACATGAGAAATGTAACGTACAGTTTCTCTGTAAGCATATGAAATTCATTAGATACAAAAAGAAGTCCCTCAAATAAAGTGATTTGAGACCTAATAAAATTAGAATAATATTCAAGACATTAAATAATGATGATTCAAGGTCAAAGGTGCCTTGAAACCAGAGCCAGAATAGCTAGACAAATTTTAATGAAATGTAATGATATTTTTGTAATTTCAAGAAATTTTTAGAATACTCACAAGAGGGCTTTTTAAATGGAAAATTTAAGTTCTTTGGGATTTTTAGAGGCCTTGAAAAGCATGGGAAGCCTCAGGACATTTAAAACCCCTTTTGATGAATGTTTTCTAATGTCGGTTGACTTGAATTTTGACGGATTCGTTCGAGAAGGTTTTAGCTCCAAATTGAGTGATTCCAAAGGCATTTTATAAGATTGATGACCTAAATTTTATGATAGAAAAGACGGTTCTAAAAAATGAGCTAAAACAAAGCCAAAACGAAAATGCCAAGATAGAAGGGCAAAATTAGAAATTTTAGAAAATGGAACCTTCTTGAACCCTCTTTATTATTCATGCTTCTTTTCCCTATCTCTAGATTGACTCATTTCTGCCCTCAAACTAGAGAAATAAGGCAGCTCTTAGGTGCACCAAAGGAGGAGATTTTGAAGGGAGAAAAAGCAAGAAAAAGGTAGAAAATTTCATGGAAATTCAAGCTTTCTCCTTAGCCAAATAATTCTCCTTCTTCTCTTTTTTTTGTGGGTTTAATGATGCTTCCGAGTCTATATGGAGGGCAAAATAGAGGTGGAAAATTGGGATTTTAGGAAAGAAGGCTAAGCAAAGTGAGAAATAAGCAAGAAAAGCCAAGAAAACCAAGGTATTTTGCCATTTTCCAACTTAATCTTCCTTGCCCTTCTTTTCTCCATTTTGCCTCATGTAGGGACAACCATGGAGGGATGAAATTTGAACCAAGCCAAGGATGAATCTTAGGAAAGTGGGGGAGAAGAATAAGAATATGCAAAGGAAATTAACAAAGAAGTATTAGTTTTCAAGATAATATAATTAGGGATTCAATTGTGTAGCAACAATTCTGTTTGATGCAAATATTTCTAGACTTAATTGAACATTTTTATGAGCTCTAGAGACCCTTAGGAACCTCCCTACATGAGTCTTCTATCAAAGAAATGAAAGCAACTTCCTAGGATACAAATCAAGTATATGTCTCGGTTAAGAGGGTTCCATGTACCTAGGGGAAGTTTTAATTTCATTCAAGCTCATTTTTGAGTTATATATGATGGATAAAGATGAAGGGAAGCCTTGAAAAAAATTTAGGAGGCTTAAGGAATGCATTGGTAGTTTAGGTTCCATAATATAACCTAAAGAAGCAACACCTAGTTAGGCTCCTTATTTTAATTGTGTGATGACTCCAAGAGGCTTCAAAGAAGTCAAGAATCATAAATAGAGGGAAACAATGGAGTCTGGAACTCAAATGATGGATGTTGCTTCATTAGGTGTATTTTGGAACTATAAAAGGGGCTATTAGACTAAGTTAGTGTTTAAGAAAGATGTGTAGCTTTAGAAAGGATTCTAAGAACTTAATTGGCTTCCATATATTGTGTTTAGGCTAAGGAAAACAAATCCCACACCCTTGTGTTTGTGAGGCCGAGGGAGAGGATTCAAGATTCAAGGGAAAGGTTTGCAAGTGTAATAAAGGTAGCTCTTTCCTTTTTCTCTCATGCATGGATGAATGTTTGCCTTGTCTTTGAATGTGGATATGTTTGTTTTAAGCCATAAAATGTGTTTTAGCATGTGCATATGTATTATGGTACCATGATGTGATATTATGTTTTCAAATGATATTTTATATGCTTGCCTTAGTTTGCTTGAGTGTGGAGAAGCCAAGAACCCTCTAGCCAGAGTAAGGATGAGCCAAGTTGTATAGCTTTAGAGAATGTTTCATGAACCTAATTGGCTCCCAAAAATTGTATCTAGGCCAAGAGAAACTATCTCCACCAATTTGTGAGTGTGTGGCCGAAAGAGGAGGCTTGAATCCAAAAGGAAAAGTGTGTAATTGTGTGCAAGGTAGCTCTCTCCACCTTCTCTTATGCATGGATGTGTGTTTAGCTTGTTTTAGAATGTGTGTATGTGTATTTTCAAGCTATGAAAAGTATGCTAGAATGCCTTTACATATCATGATTCTTGATGCTATGTTATGTTTTCAAATGTTTACATGATATTTGTATGAGTTTGCTTGAGTGTGGAGAGGCCAAGAACTCTTCCCTTTGGTGAGGATGAGCCAAGAACCCTTGAGCTTGGTTGAGACAAAGTAAAGAGTCTCCCAAAAGCAAAGTGGGCTCCCAAGAGTATAGTTGAGTCCAAAGCTCTTAAAGAATGGGTGAGGCAAGTCCAAAATACATGAGGAGAAGTGTGAGGCCAATCTAAGCACTTGGTGAGCTCTTGGATGTCTTGTATGATTAATTCACATGCCAAGATTGTTTTTAAAATGTGCATGTCTTACATTTTCACCATGCATGCATTTGAAAAGCTTGCTTTGCACATATTATGTATGATTGAATGGGAGATGAGCTATTGGGATTCTTTGAATCTCATCCCCTCCTCTTCAATGATCTAACATGCTAGGTGGACTAAATAATTATGGTGAAAGGAGCCAACAACCATGAAGAGGAAAGATTGACAAGCTTATGCATGGTTTTGTCCATTTAGGAACCATAGTGATGGTTCATATTGTATATGATATTGTATATGTACAATGAACCTTGAGACATATGTAAATATACTATTATGTAATGTTTATCACTATGAATATGATGTATGAGCTTTAGAATACAATTTGAGTATGAAATGCCAAAGTGTGCAATGTGGAAATTTAATAGAAATATGCATAAGTGTGGGTTGAATGGCCAAAATGAAATGCATGAGGTTTAGGACCATTTAGGCAGCTCACACAAGTCTCAAATAGGTTTTTAAACTTGCCCAAAATGTGCCAAGACCAAGAGAAATCCATTTAGCAATTTTGGTACCCAATATGGAGCCAAAATTGACCATAATGGAATCTTATGTCACTTTTTGGCCAAATGAGTTAGTCTTGCTCTGAAATTTGGCATGTAACTAGGTCTCATTGAGATATGTTTGGAAAATTAAGAACATAATTTTTGGAGGTCTAGAGAATATTTGATGAATTTTCAAAGTTGGGATTTTTTATGGATTCTGGTATGTGCACTGTTCATATTGGCAGTTTTGTGTTTTGTATCACCTGATGGAAAATGATGTCCAATGCTTGTGAAATTTTGTAGTCATAAACTAGAGGTCATGATCTTTCTGTGGCCACTGACATCACCTCATTTGGAGGTCTGAACAAAGAGTTATGCATTTTTAAAGTTGGCTGTTAGTAGCAGTGGCGCCCCAGGAGTTCAGTTACTATTCCATAGGATTCCAATAGCTAAACGCATATGTTTCATTCTGGAATTATTTTTAGCATTAATTTAACATTTTTAGCTTTCCAGAATGACTGAATTTACATGATTTTGATATTTATAGAATTAGTTATGCATTTTAGAAGTTTGTATCAGTAATCTGAAACAGCAGCCCAGGCAACAATGACCTCAGTAGGTTTTTGAATGTCAAACGTCCTCCATGGTGAATTTTATAGTCTAGGAATATTTTTAGTGTGAATTATACATCCTAATATTTCTAGAATGATCAAGAACATATGTTTTTGATTTTTTTAGATTTAGTTATGATTTTCCAAAGTTTGCCTAGGAAAGAGGCCAATTCTAGCCGAAAATGAATCTCCAATTTTCATGTTCCATTTCGGTTTCCAAGGGTTGTAGGCATGTTTATGGGATGTAAAGGAGTTGCAATGATGCAATTAAAAATGAAGATGCATAGTATGAGCTCACAGGATCTACGTGACGCTGAAATAAATTTTTAGATATAGTGTAATGTGAAAATAATCCCACTTTTTCTTACTTTTCCCATGGAAATCCTATATAGTTCATGATATTATGCCATTCAAATGTATGAGTTGGACTAGAATCTATGTGTTACAATCATACATTACATGATGCTCATGCATACATTTTTAAGACTTGTACTACATTCTTTATGTATGATTGAAAGGGAGATAAGCTATTGGAATTCTTTAAATCTTATTCCCTTCTCTCCAATGTCTTAACATGCTAGGTGGACCAAATGGGCAAAGTAATGGAAGCCACCAAGTTGGGAGATGAGAGATTGACAACAAACTACTTAATTTTAATTTCTTTTACAGCCATATGTATGGCATATGATGTAATTCTATGATGGAATTGTTGTATAATCATTTAAACATGTGTAATTACCCAAATGTTTAATGTATATATGAGTTTTGGTGTCAAATGAATGGTCATGTATATTTTAGGTAGTGAATGGCAATTCAAAGTGTATGTATTCTTGTATATGACATGGGGTGAGAGAGTGAGTTTTAAATTTCTAGGTTTATGCACCTTTGAGACAAGTTTAGTAGACCATTTTGGTGCTTTTCATGTGCTCAAGTGGCCATGGTTGCCTTAGAAGTTAAAATGGAGCATTTGGACCCCTTATGAGACACAAAAGTGACCAATTTGCAACCCAATGTCGAACTTTGACCAAATGAACGAATTTACTCATGAAATTTGGCATTCATATAGATCTTATCAAGAAATTTTTGAGAAGCCAAAGACTAGATTATTTAGAGCTCTATGGAATTAATTATGATTTTTCAAAGTTGCATTTTTCTGTTAAACTGATGCAGACACTATATATATGGTTAATAACTTGGGCTGTGTCATTTGGGAGCCAAATATTGTCCAATGCTCATGAAATGTTATATACCTAAAATAGACATAATAATCTTTCCATGGCCACTAAGATCACCCCAATTGGACATCTGAGCAGGGAGATATAAATTTTTGAAGTTGGAGGATAATATCAATAGCGACAGGTGACCTTTGGTATTATTCCATCAATTTCAAGTAGCTAGAAGTCTCTATTGTGATCTGGATTTATTTTTAGCATAAAGCAAACATCTGTAGGTATAGTATGCTTGATTTCAATTTTCTTAGAATTAGTTATAATTTTTCAAAGTTCACGTCAAAATTCTAGAATTCTAACCCAAGGCTGAACACTATATTTTCATGTATACCTTCCATTTGCTTGAGTTCTAGGCTACTTCTTGAGATAGTTATGAGTTGTGTTTGTGTAATTAAATATGAGAATGAGATGGATGAGTCCATATAGGCCATAGGACATGAAATGAAAATTTTATTCATGACGTAACATAATTAAATTGAATATTTTTAATGATTTTCCTTGGCAAGCTTGCATAGTTCAAGGAAGTGAACCTAGAAATAATATGAGATGAGTTAGACAATTATGGTGTTACAATGTCTATCTTGTCTTTGAATGTGTGTATGTATATGTTAAGCCATGAAAAAGTGTTCTAGAATGAACTTATATGCCATGGTACCATGATGTTGTTTTATGCATTCAAATGATACTTTGTGACTTTGCCTTGTTTTGCTTGAGTGTGGTGAAGCCAAGAACCTAATAGCTATGGTGAGGATGAGCCAAGAACCCTTAAGAGTGGTTGAGACAAAGCCAAGAGTCTTCCAATAGCAAGGCCTAGTTTAAAGCCTTTAAGAAAAAGGGTGAGGCAAGTCCAAAATCCTTGAAGAAAATATGTGAGGTTAAACCACTTTCTTGGCAAGCTTATGTATGCTTGGTGACTCTTTGAATGCTAAAAATGTTTCTTAAATGGTTACATACTCCATGATGTTCATGCATGCATTTGTAGACATGGATTTGCATCCTTTATATATGGTGGAAAGGGAAAAGAGTTATTGGGATTCCTAAAATTTCATTCATTCCTCCCCACATGTCTGGGTGGACCAAATGAGCCAAAGAATGGAAGCCACCAAGCCTAAAGGACGAAAAGTGATAACAAAGTGTGGAAATTTGCTATTTTGTAGCCATATGAGTGGCATATGATATAATCCCTTGTTATATATGTTGTAGGACTTCATGAACACATGTAAATATGTAAATATATCATGTATGTATGAGATTTTAATGTCATATGCATGATATAGCACATTTTGGGTATTGAATGACAAGAACTAGTATATGTGCTCTTGTATATATCTTGGGGTGGATGAGTGAATTTGTAAAATTTGGGTATGTGCCCCTTTAAGACATGTTTAGTAGACCATTTTGGTGCTTTCTCATGTGCTCAAGTGGCCATAGTTGCCTTAGAAATTAAAATGGACCATTTGGAACCCTTATAGAACACAAAAAGAGCATATTTGCAACCCAATATCAAGATCTAACCAAATGAATGAATTTGCTCATGAAATTTGGCAAGCTAGTAGGTCTCATTTAGAAATTTTTAGAAAGCCAAAGATTAGATTATTTGGAGCTCTGTGGAATTAATTATGATTTTTTAAAGTTGGAATTTTTCTACTAAATTGGTATAAACACTGTTTATATGGTTAGTTTTTTATGCTATATCATTCAAGGGCCAAATGGTGTCTAATACTCATGAAACCTTATAAAAATAAACTAGACATGAAAAGCTTTCTATAGCCACCACGATCACCCCAATTGGACATCTGACCAGGGAGATATGAATTTTTGAAATTCATGGATAGTACTAGTAGCGATAGGCAACCTTAGTTACTATTACATTGATTTCCAATGGCTACATGTCCTTGTTGTAGTTTAGATTTATTTTTAAAATAAATTAGACATATTTATCTTTCCAGAATGGTATAGTGTGCTTAATTTAAATTTTTTTTAAAATTAGTTATGAATTTTCAAAGTTCATGACAAAAAATTAGAATTTCAATATAAGGTTGCACACATTATTTTTATGCATATACTCCATTGGCTTGAGTTCATGGCCACTTGTTGAGATAGTTTTGAGTTATATTTGTATATTTAAATATGATAATGAGATGGATGAGTCCATATGATCCACGGGACATAGAATAAAAAATTTATACACAACGTAACACAAAATAATTGAATATTTTTAATGTCTTTTCTTTGGAAACTTGTGTAATCCGAGGAAGTGAGCTTAGAAATGATATGAGATGAGGTAGTTAATTATGGTGTTACAATAAATATACATGCAAGCATTCAAAGACAAGCAAACATCTAAGCCATGCATGAGAGAAAGTTAAAGAGCTACCTTGAAGTAAGAACACAATACATTCCTCTTGAACTCTTCTCCCTTTTCTCGGCCAAGCCTTGCTATTAAGTGGCTCTTGGTTCTCTTAGTCTAGACATATCAAAAGAGACATAAATCACTCAAGGAAACTAGTTGTGACATCATACATTTAATACCATATTATATTTTAACATTGAACTCCTTACAACTCATTTAAGAAATCTCAAGAAATACATTGAAATAATGAATTTAATTGCGTTGTGTAGCGGATAAAATTTTCATTTCATGTCTCTAGGACCCCATGAACTCATCATCGATATTTTATAATTATTTTCCATACATAAAAGTCATAACATTCTAAAAAATTGGCACAAACCAAGGATCAAGGGTAAAAACTCCTAAAATTCCTTTATTTCCTGCGGCTGTACAATGGCAGATTTCAGGGGTAAGTTTGAAAAATCATACGTAAATAAAAAAAAATTGAAATCAACCAAACTATAGCTTTTTGGAAAGCTATGGATGTTAAATTCACATAAAAATAATTACAGGACATAAACATAGCGTTTGGACCATGTTTGATAATGAAATAACCACAAAGGTCTGGCTGTCCCTGGTACTAATACATTTTACTGTCATAAATTTCAAAAACGTCCAATTAATTCCAAAAAATTCCAATCCATGCAAATAATACCAATCTAGAAAGTTACAAATATTAGTTAGAGGGAAAAAATAACTTCAGAATAGTACAACCACATCCAGGCCTCGAAAACGAATCAAGTAGTGACATAGGTTTGACTAGACACTTGATACTAGATAGCAACTTCAAAAATTAATATCTTCCTCTCTAGATATCTAAATGAGGTGCTTCTAATTGACACAAGTCACTGGAAAGGTCTAGTTTCTCCTTGTAAAATTTTGTGGCAATTAGACATCATTTTTCCCATGAGTGATAGAGCTTAATTTCAGACTAGAGTGAATAGTGCACTGAACCAAAACTAGAATTTTTGTCAAATTCAAAAATTCATCAAATATTCTGTAGATCTTCAAATAATACCCACTTTAGTTTTGCAAAAGTCTCTTAACAATCTCTAGATGCGTGCCAAATTTCAGATCAAGAAGAGCTCATTTGGATAAAAAGTGACATAACTCACCAATTTGGTAAATTTTGCCTTTCATAAGGTATCACTTTAGTCCAAATGGCTTTTCTTTGAGTTTACCACCCCTTGGGCAAGCTTAAAAGTATGAATATAACTTGTAGGAACTACCCAAGTGGTCCTAAATATCATGCATCTCATTTTGACCATCTTACACCCAAGAATACATATATTCAAGTGTGCACCCAAGTGTTCAATTTCCATATTTCCATTGTCTTGACCCCATACAAGGTTCATATATCATTCATACATAATATTACATTTATTCATGGCCTTACATTACAAAAATAACATGTACAATATCACTCTCACATTTATACACAAAGAAAACTACAAAAGGTTTAAAGTGTAGCCACTTAAGGCTCTTGGCTCACTTTCTTTGCTTCTTGTGAACCACCTTGACAATTCAAGATGGAAGGGGAAAAAGGAGTGAGATTCTAAGAATCTCAATAGCTCACACACCCATTCACACACACATTTAAGGCATATATACATCAAAGCATATGTATAGGAGGTTTGGCAACCATAAAGCATGCAAAGTCACAATTTCCATGCCACTCATTCACCTTCAAACCAAGACCATGCTCTAGGGACTTTTGGTTTTACCTCACCCCATTTCTAGAACTTTTGGATTTGCCTCAACTTTGGCCTAGGGATGTTTGACTTGGCCTCACCCATCTAAGAAACTTTTGGCCTTATCTCACTTATGCCATGGGACTTTTGGCATCACCTCACCTTTATCAAGGGACTTTTGGCATCACCTCACTCTTATGAGCCATTTCCATAACCATAGTGATAAGCATTGTAACACCCCGAAATTAATTAAGGTGTTAATTATGGATTAAGATTAATTAAGGATAATTAATAGAGCATAATTGGGCAAGTTAGTGAATAGGTATTCTAGAGAGATAAATTGTTAATATGGGTTGAGGATTTATTTAGGATGGAGATTTACATCTAAGCCCAAATTAATTAAATCATGATAAGAGGCTAATGGAGGCCCAATGAATTAGAGGTAAACCCAAACTAATTTAATGAGATAGAGGCCCAAGATTTATCTTGTATAGGCTCAATTAAGTGGCCCAATTACCCTTGTGCAGACCCAAGCCCTTGAGCCCTTCAAATTAGGCCCAAAACCTATTAAACTTCAGCAACCCAATAAGTGAAAACTGGCCCAACAGAATTATGCAGCCCAACACTTAAAAACTGGCCCAATAAGCAAAATCTGAAACCCAATTGGGTTTGGACTTGGAGCAACCCATGACCCAGCCTTTTGACCCAACTTAAACCCATCTAAACCCTAATTGCTTCAGCCACACTTTCATTTTTCTGAAACTCAAGAGGCAAATTCGGAGGTTGAGAAGGAGGCTAGGGTTTGGGGCAAAGATTCTGCATTTCCACACACTTAGAGCAAGATTTGGCCAAGGTAATAGTTATAAAACTTAACTCCCTCATCTTTCTCTTTAATTTGGTCCGATTAGTTTTTCATTTAGAGGATTTTCACTTTACCCAAAATCTGAAATGTGGTTATTTGGGGATTTTCTTGATGAAATTCGTAGGTTGAGGTTAGGGCTGATATTAGATGAGTTTAAACCCCCATTTTGATGCTTTCTTTGTTGGTTTGAGACCCCCATAGCTTATTTATATTATGGGTATTAACTTGGTACGAATTTGCTTAGGATTTTGGGTGAAACATTGAGAATTCTGGTGGGAGATACTTGAATCCGAATTTGGGATTTGTGGTGGCTGTTGCAATTGTCTGCAAGTGAGGTAACCGGGGTTTACATTAATTCCATGCATGTATCTATTTTAATTTCATATTTGCTGTATATGAATGATTTGAAATGTTGAATGAATTGGTTAGCTATCTGTGTATTATGATTGGACCTTGTGAGTCCATGGTGGAGCTGTGGTGCGGCTGCCACCCGTGCATGTGCTACGATCGAGCATCGGGTATGATCAACCCCAGATGCACCGAGCCCTGGTGTGCTCAATGGGGAGTAGGTGCCGTGGACGGGCCTCTCCCGATGTTAATGGCCTTTAACATATTAATCATATGATTGCTAGTATGGGATAGTAATCATGATAGCCTAATTGTTTCATTTGCTGAAATGACTGATATGATTCTGATATGGATTTTGATTCATGCATATATGTTGATTAAACTGGATTATATGATGGAATTGCTTTGGTTACTGAGATTCATATCTCACCCCGTGTTGTGGGATTAATATTTCAGGTGAAAGTTCCTCGGGTAAGGATAAGGGTAAGCAAGTGGATGAGAATCCATGAGTTCCCACCTATTGGGAGATGGCTACACTTGGGCTGACTTAGCTAGTATAGATGCTAATTTTGTATTCCTTAATGTATAGCATCATCATGTATCTGTATTGCCAAGTGTAGGCTTGAACATTTGATTTATTGAGGATGTATGAACTGAGGGGTTAGACCTCATCTTAATTTGGTAGTTGTTGTATGGACTCATGATTTCTGTTGTAATTGGTGCTGACATGTAATATTGCTTATCAATGGAAATGTAACCCTTGAGACATTGATATGAGCCCCTAATATATGGAACCCCCATTTATTTTGTATTAAAGGATAGCTGCTGGTAGTTCATGTATATTTTGTTGTTGATACTTTATGAACTTGCTGATGGAAGGTAATTAGAGGAAAGAAACGGGCATATAGGTTTTGGGTTGGTAATGGAAGTATAACTAAGTAAATAAGGTAGATAAATGCCATTAGAGCCATATAAAATGAGGGGAAGTGACCTTAGAGTGTCCCTAAGAAGAGGAATAGAGTGTAGGGGGCGAAATAGAGGGAAAATAGCTACAGGAGGGAGTCACGCCGCGGCCTAGGGAGTGACAGTGGCGAGGGACGCTGCGGCTTGAGAAATCTCGCCGCGGCGCGGAGTGAAAATAATCGCCTAGGAGGTGATAGAACGTAACCTCGCCGCAGCACAAGAAGTCCCGCCGCGGCGCGAGTCGAGGAAATTAATTAGGGAGGTTACAGTAGCAAAACTCGCCGCGGCGAAAGTCAAGAAAATTCCAGAGAGTAACTGGGTCGCGGCGCGAGAGTTCTAGGCCGCGGTGCAAGTTTAAAAATGTGGTTTTTGAGCTCCAGAACCTAACTTAGCCGCGGCGGGAAAGTTCCAAGTCGCGGCGCAGGTCCCCAAACTCCTATATTTGACCTAGAAACCCTAATTTCAGTAAGGCTAATGTTAGGGAATAGTATGAGTACATTGGTGGGATGTTTTTTTGTGGGTTGAAATTGATCAATGGATGAATCAGAAACCTTTAATGATGGTATAAACCTTTCTTATGCATGATCCTGTTATGGTTGTTAGTTGATGATCCTAGTAGTATCAAGGTTTAAATTTCCCCTATATTTTCATAATGTAATTAATTACGATGACTCCAAACCTTGATCATTATCTATTAATTGTGTATTTAGCTATAATCACTAAGATTAGAATCTAGGGTCGTCACAAGCATGATTTTTATACATTTTATTCTCCTTATCTTAGGCATTTTAATGATTAAATATGGCTTTAGGGATTTACTTAGGTGGATATTTGATGTTAGTAGTCATTTGTGCACTCAAAGAAATTATTTACAAGATTTTAGAATTTTAATGCATAAATTTTGTAATGAATTTTATAAAATCTTTCCCACTTAATTTGGTCTACTATTTTGTGTAGATTTTGTTGGGCAATTGGAGCTTTGAATGATAAATTGATTTGAAGAAGAGAAGGAGAAGAATTGGGCTCCCTCACGTGGCACATAATCACATTTCTCCACTATTGAGATAGTACATTTGAGCCACGTTAAGCATTCACATTAATTCACTCATGCTAGCTTCATTGCATCAGCTCACTTACACAAACAGCCATGGGTTTGGGAGGTCCATAAGTGGTGAAAATGGGTCAGCCTTGCACTTCATTCTCATGCACACACCATTATTTCATTCACTCTTTACTCATGTCACTCACAAGCACTCCATGTTGCAGCACACAAACACACACCTTCCACGTAACACATATATGCAGAAACAGAGACATAGGCTATAGGTTTCATGTTGAGGCAGCACTAAAGTTGGATGGGCGAGCTAAATGAAGAAGAGAAGAAGCTTGCAAGCTGAGGTTGGAAGGAGACCACGTGGGAAGTGAATGAAAAGCATGCAGCAACTTAAGTGGAAGAACCACACATGGGCAGAACCAAATAACACGAGAGAAAGCTGACGAGATTGCTAACCTAGCTGCAGTAAAAAAAAAAGCAAGCAACTTAGCTGAAACAAGAAGCCATGGCCACGTGAAGAATGAAGAGAAGAATTCATATGTTGGGCTAGAATGAGTTGCACGAAGAAGTAGAAAAGCCACGGGTTCGATGCTTTGAAAAGAAGAAGAAGCTAGAAGCACAGCAGCCAATACGGAGAAAAGCATATGAAGAAGCTGAGCAAAACAAAGAAGAACAAGCAAAATAGAGAAAATGCTTACATGGAGATTAACACATAAAAGACGCTGGAGCTGAAAACGTATAAGGAAGCAACGAGCTAAATATGAAAGTGAATGAAGGAAAATACACACACATGCAAAAGCGAGCTGGAGGCGAAGAAAAACACGAATAAATGAAGGGCTGGAACATGCAAAGAGCCACAGGCAGTAGCTCACAAACTCGAGCAGAATAGAGGGTCACGTGGAGAAGAAGTGGCAGAATATGGGAATGAAGAATCATAAAACATGTGAGGTGAGGCCATGAGATAAAGAAACATGAGCTGGAAAAATGAGAGCCACGAGTTTAAAACGTGGATGAAGATGTGACACAGTAGAAAAGAATTCACATGGCAATTAAGAGAAATGCAAATGCATGGGTTGACGTGGAATGAAGAGCATATGTAAGAGCCAAATGAAGCCACGGAGCATGAGTTGGGAGCTAACATGAGAAAAACGACATCAGAAATAGCATGGGCTAAAGTGGGGGCCACCTTATATACACATGCATTTAGCTAAGGGCAGAATAAATGAGAGGAAGCACGTGGAATCATTAAAATTCATGTGAGAGGAGCATCCAATACACACCATTCCATTGTGAGATTGATCATCCATTCCAATGTCATTCACGTCTTCATCCATTCTCCATCCAGCAGCCACTCCACACCATTCTCATCCTCCTTTTCCACTCCATTCCACCTCCAATGAAGCTCTAAGCCTCCATCTGTGACTAGTAAGGAAGAAGGACCTAGGAGAAGCTTGAATCTATGGAAAGAACTTAAAATTTTAGCTAAAAATTTCTATTTTCCTACACTTTTTTTTCTTATACAAGCTTGGTTAAGTTGTATTTGATTAGAAATTTGTGTAATTGTGATTAGTGGTTGGTTAGATATTAATTAGGAAGCCTTTTTTTATTAATTAGTTGGATTGGACACTGAATTATGCATTTCACTTTAATCTTCCATGTATGCCACGAAGGTGTTTGATGAAATGCATGAGTAAGATTATGTGCTTAATTGTTTGATTTGAGGATTCCTTAGTATTTAGTTGGTTAATTAAACATCTTAGGGTGATGATTCAGAAGCTAATTAATCAGTTAATCAATCAAATTGGATGTTCATTGATCTTAAAGACAAGAATTAACGATTTAATACGGGGTTGACATTTCAATTCAACATTAGATTGTTAATCTCTTGATTCTTGCATGGTAACTCAAGATACATTTGCCGTAGACACAATTAGGGACTCTTAGACCAGAATTAATTATAATTGGATTAGGATAAGGATAGTGGATACCAAGGGATGAATCCAAAGCTAGTCACAAGACCATCATTCACCCATAATTCATCTAATTAGGTAGAATTTAGGAAATTTTTTTCAATTTAGTTTTAGGTTAGTTTAATTCAATAAAAAACCCCCAAATTAGATAACTTTTAGGACCTTTAACCTTTAGAAAACCCAATTGAACATTGAACTTCATTTCCAAGGGAGATGACCTAGGTTGTGCCACTAGCTACATATTTAGTTCAACCTAATTTTATTTTGAGGGTTGCGCGATGAGCCCATCAAAATTTGGCACCGTTGCCAGGGAATTGGAGTTTTAATTGTTTGAGAAAGTTTTCTAAGTGTTTTTGTTCTATTTTAGCTCGATTTTTATTCTATTTTATCTTAGTTTTTGTTCTGTTTTGTGCTTGGAATTGGGTAATTTCAGTGTTGCGCATCAACTTATCTACTTGTTGGAATTTTTGTTTAAATTGCTTAGAAATTTCTCAAACTTTGTTTTCTAAGGTTTTTAGGTGTTTTGAGCAAAATTAATAGCGATTCTATTAGGTGCACCATGTTTTTGCCAAATTCCAACGTTTTGTGGCACTTTTTCGAATTTTTTTAGTATTTTCTCGAATTTTTTAGAAATTTTTTTAATTTTTTTGATTTAATTTCTTTATTTTTTGTGAGTTTGTTTTGTGTCATTAACCTCTATTTTGGAGTGTTTATGATAGTTGGGTAAGTCTTATCTTCATTTGAATTTTATTTTCTTGATTTAGAATTAATTTTAGTTATAATTTGTTAGTGATTTATTTGTGCTAAATTAATTGTGCTTTTCATTTTTCTTTGCTTTAAATAGATCCTTATTATTCTAATCAAGGTGTCTATGGTTTTTGTGTAGAGGATAGGATTTCCCAAAAGTTGGATAAAGCCATTTCAATGTGTCGTGGTATTCTTGAACAATAAAGACAAGAACAGCAAAGCCAACAATACCAACAATTCCAACCACCATGCTACCAACTACACTATCATTCCTATAAAGTTCACCCCAGTTACCCTAAACCTTATCACCACCATCCATATCAGATTCACCTAAATTACCACCATCATTATGAACCATGCCATAACTTTTATATGCAAGAGCTAGAATATCATCCTTACAATTATCATAAGGGATACATGCAACAAGAGGTCCAGAGGGAACTAAGTTGGGAAGAGAGGATGATGTAGTAATTGGAAGCCTTTGATCTTTGAATCCAACAAAGGGACACCGACCATCTTCAATTCAAACAAGAACATGAATGGTGGTATCTTGAAACTCAACAAAAGATTGACAACATCATGAAGGATTCAAGATTTCAAATGAATCAACCGACTTCAAGTGCTACTGAATTAATTGAGGAGTAAATCATAAGGGAATGTATAGAAGAGGAAGAGTCTTATTCATTAGGTAATATCCTTCCATCTTTTAATACTTTGCAATTTGTTGGAACTGAATCTAGTTTGCTTGATAGCACTATGACTACTTATGCATATAATGTTGTTGATTCTAAATTGCATGATGATGATGTTGATGAGGAAATTGTTGTCGAATCTTCTGATATGGTTGATTGTGGTAACTCATTGAGAAAAATTGACACATTTATTGATGTTCATGAATCCTTGTGTACTGCTGCACTTGGAATTTCTACTATTAGCTGTGATTATAGTGATCATTTCATTTCTGAACTAATTGATGAATCTATTGAGTCTAAGGTAGTAAATAAGTGTGGGGGTGACCTAGAATGTAGTGATCATTTTGTTCCTGGTGTAGAATTAGTTGATAAGTCTATTAATGATGCATCTTCTGAGTTTAGGGACAACATGCCATCTAGACCATGTGACATAGCTGATTTGGATGCATCTCTTGATTGTATATGTGTTGGATCCATTGTATGTGATAGATGCTCTCAAATTAATTCTTCCATTGAGACTAGTGAGTCCTTCACATATTCTAATCATCATGATTCCTCACTAGCATGTCATGATATGACTGATGAAACAGTGAATGTAGCATGTGATGAGAATATAGACAGTGAAATTGTTGAGCAAATTGTTGTTGATGAATCAGACTTAACTCTTAAATGCTTATGTGATGATATGCATACATGTCCTGTGCGTGCTGAGATAAATGAGTTTCTGGAGTTTGATAAGTCTGCTGAACCCATAGAGTCCTTAGTTTGCACTGAAACTATTGATAAGATTGATTCTTCTAATCATACTAGTGTTAATGAGAGTATACATAGTGATAGTGTTGATATTAAAAATTCTGTTGATCCTTGTGCTGTTATTGATACTAGTGAGAGACTAGATTCTATTGTAGATCATTGTTTAGAATTTTATGAGCCTACTGATGTTTCTTTGGTCAGGGACGATACTATTTCTCTTGTTGAGAGTGCTGAACAAATTCTTAAAGTTAGTGAGCTAATTCACAACAATCAACAGACTCTCTCTACTAAGAAAAAGCAACTGCCAGATGCCTTAAACTCAAAGGATTGTGAGAAGTTGCAGTTAGATTTTTCTGTAGATGCAGTGACTCTTACTGATGGGAGTCCAGTAGATTTTATCAATTTTGATAAATTTCTAGGGAGTTCAAAGTTTAAATTTGATTTCAAATTTTCTTTCTTTAGTTTTAAATGTCCTAAATTTCATTTTCCTTCTTTTCTTGTTTCTGAATATGCTGAATCTGACTTTCCAAGACCACTGATGGTTGAGGAAGTCCATGAGTCATCACTACATGATCAATCAAAATGCTTTAAAGTGGTTAGACTTAAATTTGTTTAGCTAAGGAGAAATAAAGCAGTTTTGATTTTGGCTTTTGATACTTATGATTAGTTAGCCTCTTATAGTGTTCTCTTTAGTTTAGGATGTAGTTTTCTTTGTCTTTTCTACATTACAGTTCATTTTGTTTCTATTTTGTAGGTAATAAATGGTAGCTAACCAGCTACATAGGAATTTGAGCTAACCTTGAGATTACCATTGGAATCTTCGATTCAAGTTCATCCAGTTGTATACTCTCCTTTCACACTCTTTATATTGTGCTATTTATTTGTTTACTGGATTGTGTGCTAACATTGAGGACAATGCAATATTTAAGTGTGAGGGAGAGTCATTTCATTACATCCATCTTTTCCTTATTTAGAAAAAAGAAACTGAAAATTTTTAGGAAAATTTTTGAAAAATAGCATGATTTTTTTTCAGTTTTTCTACGAAAGTTCAAGTTAAGATGATTATAGCTTGAATTCACTTAGACATGACAAGTGATGGATCTTGTGTTTTGATTCAAGTGAAGTGGCAATGAATTTGATTTCAATAAATTATTTGATAGCCATTAGCTGATGAGAATTTGAGCCATAATTATTCAATTCTAGTGTGTTTTCACCTATCTTTGTTTTCATTCTAGATCTTGTCTTGATTCTCTGTTGAGACCACATTTGCATTTGCATGCATGAAAATGATAAGGCATTCCTTTCTTTTGTAGCTAGTACACTTTATCCATTATTTAGCCACTTTGGACTTGATTTCATTTTCTTGTTTAGCCCACAGCTGTTAAAAATGTTTTCCACCTTATTTTAAGATGCCTTAGAGATTTCAAGGAGCATTACACTTGTTTAGGATGAGAGAATGTATGTTTTGCATTCATTTAGGCCATGGTTATTAAAAGTTGAGGAAATTGTCTTGAAAAAAAAATTGCAAAAGAAAAGAAGAGATAGAAAAACAAAAGAAAAGCAATGAAAAAAGAAAAAAAAGGAAAAGTTATTGAAAATCAAAAGAAAGAAGTGTTTCAAATTGATTTTGTAGTTGCCTATTGCTAGCTGGAACACATTCTTCCCTATCCTAAATCTTCATTGATTGCTTTTGAGGTCCTAAGGTGTTCCATTTGTTTTTTGTTTTCCCTTTGTTCTTGTTATCCATTTATTTCATTCCCTTACCCATTACAACCTTTAATAAAGTCCTATTGATTTGTGCATTGCATTTAGCATGGGTGGTGGAGACTTAGAAGCTAGACAAGCTTATGGTAGTGAGTTTTGATAGGTGAAATTTGAGTAATACACATTGCCTAAAGACTTGAGAGTTGAGAGTAAACACTAATCCAAGTGAGGGGTTATGCATTTTGATTCATTCTTTTCAAATGAAATTGCCATGGAGCTTAATTCTTGATGCAAGTGAAGTTAACTTTGATTGTTAAAGTGATGAAGAGTTGTGATTAGTCTCTATCTTGTAACTTTCTACACTTTCCTTTCCATTTTCATTCTCCATTGATCATAAGTGGGAATTTGATAAGCATGATTTTTATACATTTTATTCTCCTTATCTTAGGCATTTTAATGATTAAATATGGCTTTAGGGATTTACTTAGGTGGATATTTGATGTTAGCAGTCATTTGTGCACTCAAAGAAATTATTTACAAGATTTTAGAATTTTAATGCATAAATTTTGTAATGAATTTTGTAAAATCTTTCCCACTTAATTTGGCCTATTATTTTGTGTAGATTTTGTTGGGCAATTGGAGCTTTGAATGATAAATTGATTTGAAGAAGAGAAGGAGAAGAATTGGGCTCCCTCACGTGGCACATAATCATATTTCTCCACTCTTGAGATAGTACATTCAAGCCATGTTAAGCACTCACATTAATTCACTCATGCTAGCTTCGTTGCATCAGCTCACTGACATAAACAGCCATGGCTTTGGGAGGTCCCTAAAAGGTGAAAGAGGGTCAGCCTTGCACTTTATTCTCATGCACACACCATTATTTCATTCACTCTTTACTCACATCACTCACATGCACTCCATGTTGCAGTAAACAAACATACACCTTCCACGTAACACACACATGTAGAAACAGAGACATAGGCTACGGGTTTCACGTTGAGGCAGCACTCAAGTTGGATGGGCGAGCTAAATAAAGAAGAGAAGATGCTTGCAGGCTGAGGTTGGAAGGAGACCACATGGGAAATGAATGAAAAGCATGCAGCAACTTAAGTGGAAGAACCATGCATGGGCAGAACCAAATAACACGAGAGAAAGCTCATGAGATTGCTAACCTGGCTGCAGCAGAAAACAAAGCAAGCAACTTAGCTAAAACAAGAAGCCATGGCCATGTGAAGAATGAAGAGAAGAATTCACATGTTAGGCTGGAATGAGCTGCACGAAGAAGTAGAAAAGCCACAGGTTCTGATGCTTTGAAAAGAAGAAGAAGCTAGAAGCACTGTAGCCAATACGGAGAAAAGCATGTGAAGAAGCTGAGCAAAACAAAGAAGAATAAGCAAAATAGAGAAAAAGCTTACATGGTGATTAACACATAAAAGACGCTGGAGCTGAAAACGTATGAGGAAACAACGAGCTAAATATGAAAGTGAATGAAGGAAAATACACACACACACAAAAGCGAGCTGGAGGCGAAGAAAAACACGAATAAATGAAGGGCTGGAACATGCAAAGAGCCACAGGCAGTAGCTTACAAACTCGAGCAGATAGAGGTTCATGTGGAGAAGAAGTGGCAGAATATGGGAATGAAGAATCATAAAACATGTGAGGTGAGGCCACGAGATAAAGAAACATGAGCTAGAAAAATGAGAGCCACGAGTTTAAAATATGGATGAAGATGAGATGCAGCAGAAAAGAATTCACATGGCAATTAAGAGAAATGCAAATGCATGGGTTAACGTGGAATGAAGAGCACATGTAAGAGCCAAATGAAGCCACGAAGCATGAGTTGGGAGCCAATATAAGAAAAACGACATCAAAAAGAGCATGGGCTGAATTCTCGTGGAATATTAGAAAAATTAAAGTGGGGCCCACCTTATATACACATGCATTTAGCTAAGGGTGGAATAAATGAGAGGAAGCACGTGGAATCATTAAAATTCACATGAGAGGAGCATCCAATACACACCATTCCATCGTGAGATTGATCATCCATTCCAACATCATTCATGTCTTCATCCATTCTCCATCCAGCAGCCACTCCACACCATTCTCATCCTCTATTTCCACTTCATTCCACCTCCAATGAAGCTCCAAGCCTCCATCTGTGACTAGGAAGGGAGAAGGACCTCGGAGAAGCTTGAATCTATGGAAAGAACTCATAATTTTGGCTAAGAATTTCTATTTTCCTACATTTTTTTTTCTTATACAAGCTTGGTTAAGTTGTATTTGTTTAGGAATTTATGTAATTATGATTAGTGGTTAGTTAGACACTAATTAGGAAGCTGTTTTGTTGATTAATTGGTTGGATTAGACACTGAATTTTGCATTTCTCTCTAATCTTCCATGTATGCCACGAAGGTGTTTGATGAAATGCATGAGTGAGATTATGTACTTGATTGTTTGATTTGAGGATTCCTTAGTATTTAGTTGGTTAATTAAATATCTTAGGGTGATGATTCAGAAGCTAATTAATTAGTTAATCAATCAAATTGGGTGTTCATTGATCTTAAAACAAGAATTAACGATTTAATATGGGGTTGAGGTTTCAATTCAACATTAGATTGTTAATCTCTTGATTCTTGCATGGTAGCTCAAGATACATTTATCATGGACACAATTAGGGACTCTTAGACTAGAATTAATTATAATTGGATTAGGATAAGGATAGTGGATACTAAGGGACGAATCCAAAGCTAGTCATAAGACCATCATTCACACATAATTCATCCAATTAGGTAGAATTTAAGAAAGTTTTTTCAATTTAGTTTTAGGTTAGTTTAATTCAATCAAAAACCCCCCAAATTAGATAGCTTTAGGACCTTTAACATTTAGAAAACCCAATTGAACATTGAACTCCATTTCCAAGGGAGATGACCTAAGTTGTGCCACTAGCTACATATTTAGTTCAACCTAGTTTTATTTTGAGGGTCGCATGACGAGCCTGTCACATAGTCATGCAAGAAGACACATTGGTACCAATGTAATGTCAAGGCATCAAGTGGCATGTCATCAAGTCACGAGAACACACACAAGCATCCAATAACATAGATATGCACACAAGAGTGTAAGGAGAATGAGGTGGAGAGCTACCTTAGATTTATGTAAACTTTTCATGATCCTTTTCCTTCCCTTTCTTAGTCCCACAAGTGCACCTAGGTGGGTAGATGTTCTCTTGGCCTAGCCAACATAAAAAACACACAATTATACACTTGAGGCAAGCCAAGACACTAAACTAAAGCTTGAATACACACTTGGTCTCATAAGTGGCATAATGGTTCCATAATTGGCCCAACGAAGCAACTCTCATATTTCAAGTTCTAGGCTCTATTCTCTTGTTATTTCTAGACTTCTTGGACTCATTTAAGGTCCTTGGAGCCCTCACACACTCACTTGCACAATTGAAAAATCAAGTTGCTTCTTATGACACCATTATGGATACCATTACTCCATCTTCCAATCCATGGCTCCTAAATTTTTTCCAATGATTTCTCCCATCTTCTAACATCATATAAAGTCCCAAACCAAGGCTAGAACAAATTAAAACACTCTCTAGCTCTATGAACTAGCCTAGGTTGAGATATGCACTAAGGAAGGAGTTCATAAGCTTCTTGATTTTTCCTTGATGGGAGAACCACTTGGGAAGGTTTCTAGAGGTCTTAGAAGCTCAAGGAAATATTCAAATAACTATGAAAACATTTAGACAAAATCATATTTTATAAAACCCTAGAAAACTGAACACTTTCCTAACTTGATTTCTATTGATTTTTCTTAAAATTTCTTGCCATATTTTATCTTCCCATGGCCTAAAACCCTTGTTTCTCTCTTGCTTTTTGATAGAACTCCCTCCTTTCTAATGATTCTATACAAGGCCAAAATCATACACAAGGAAAAGCAAGAGGAGAAAGCAACATAAGCAAGGATTTACCTTAGGTTTAAGCTTATTTTCAAGACTTTTTCTCCTTGGTTGGCCTCTTTTCAATTAATTCGAACTCTCCCCTTGTGTGCTGGACCAAAAAAAATATTAATCATCTCAAGAAAACCACAAAAAAAGAGGAGGAGAAGAGAGGAACAAGATTGAAGGAACGAAAGAGCATGAAATTCCATGGATTTACCTACCTTTTCCTTAATTTTTCTCCTCCTTTTCTTCCCCTTCTTGTGTGCCTAAGAGAGCATATCATATTTTGTATTTTGGGCAGAAAATTTCGTGCTTAAGAAGGTGGGAGAAGAAGGGAGAAGTGTGTGGGAGTTTCTAGAAGCATACTTTTCCAAAAATTCTAATTTTATCCTTTCGTAATGGCAATTTCATTTCAACTTTGTTTTATCTCCTTTTTTAGAACCGTCCTTTCCATTTTAAAATTTAGGTTCCTAATTTAATAAAATGCCTTTGGAATCACTCAAATTGGAGCTAAAATCTTATTGAACGTATCCGTCAAAGTTCAGGCTCACTGTCATTGGAAAATGTACACCGGAGGGGCTTTACCAGTCCTAGGGTTTCGCATGGTTTTTCGGCCCTCTGAGAACCATGAGCAACTCAAATTTCCCATTTAAAAAGACTTCCTTTGTGTTTTTCCAAAAATTACACTTATTTATGAAAATGCCATTTCATTTCGTCAATTTCTGTTACAAATTGTTTCTCCATCTTAGCTCCGTGAATTATCATTTTTAGGAGGTTAGGACTCTACCCAAATTTTTTGAGACATTATCTAGCTCATTTTAGAGGACTTGTTTTTATACGGCTTATTTCTTCGTTTATGAAAATTACGTTGGTTAAATTTTCCATCCCCCTTAAAATAATTTCATCCTTGAAATTTAAATGCATACCTTATGGAAATAACTCTGGATATTTCTGCCTCATCTCATCTTCCAACTCCCAGGTTGCCTCATTAGATGTGAGACCCTTCCAAACCACTTTCACTAGAGGGATGTTTTTGTCTCTCAGCTGTTTCAGTTTAATGTCCACAATTCTCTCTGGCTTCACTACATAGGAAATATTTTCTTGCAATTGAACATGCTCATATTCTATGACATGTGAGAGGTCTGGTAAGTACTTTTTCAATTGGGAGACTTGAAAAATATTATGGATTTGGGCTAGGTTAGAAGGTAGGGCTATCTAGTAGGCTACGAGTCCAATTTTCTTAAGAATTTGAAATGGACCAATATACTAGGACTGAGCTTTCTTATCTTCATAGATCGACCTACCCTAGTCACTGGAGACACTCGTATGAATACATGGTCTCCAATCTCAAACTCTAATGGCCTCCTTCTCTTATCGGCATAACTTTTCTACCTACTCTAAGCTGTAAGGAGTTTCTTTCTAATTAATTCTATTTGCTGGGTAGTCTGGTCCACTAACTCAGGTCCTAGTAAGCTTCTCTCACCTAACTCAACCTAGCACAATGGAGATTTACACTTTCTCTCATATAAAGCCTCATAGGAGGCCATCTGGATACTGGAATGGTGGCTATTATTGTAAGCAAACTCTATTAACGGTAGATACGCATTCTAGTTATCCCTCATCTCTAACACGTATGCCCTCAACATGTCCTCTATGGTCTAAATACTCCTCTCAGTCTAACCATCTATCTGGGGGTGGTAAGCAATGTTAAACCGCAACTTGGTCCCTAAGGCATGCTATAACGACCTCTAGAAATTCAATGTAAACCTGAGGTCTCTATTAAATACTATGCTATCGGGTACTTCATAAAGTTGTACTATCTCATGTATATACAACTGGGCTAATCTATCTAATGAATAAGTAGCTCTAATTGCTAAAAAGTGTGCGGTCTTTGTCAATCTATCTATAACTACCTAGATAGCATCGTGTCTAGCGGATGTCCTGGGTAACCCCATTCATAGCTATACTATCCTATTTTCACTCTGGGATATCTAAAGGTTGTAATAACCCAGTTAGTCTTTGGTGCTCTATCTTAATCCTCTAGCACACTAAACATCTCACCACATAATTTGTGACGTCATTCTTCATTCTTGACCACTAAAAGATTCTTTTCAGGTCTTGATACATCTTGGTAGCATCGGGGTAGATAGTATATTTACTTTTATATGCCTCTTCTAGAATTCTCTCTCTCAAATCATTATTACTAGGCACACATATTCTATCCCGATATATTACCACATCATCCACAGATCTCCCAAACTCTGAGGTCTTACCTTAGGAAATCTAGCTCCTAATCTATCTTAAAAATTCATTCTCTCTCTAGGCATTTAAGATCTGGGCTCTCAACTCATTGTCAATCTGGGGCTCACTTAAATATAATCTACTTGTTACCAGTTGACAAGAGAGGTTCAAATTTCTAAACTTCTCTTAGAGCTCCTGCTCCCTGATCATCACATGGGCAGTGTAGATAGATTTCCTACTTAAGGCATTAACCACCATGTTAGCCTTACTTGAATGATATTTCAACACATAGTCATAATCTTTTAAGAACTCCATCCATCCCCTTTGTCTTATATTGAGTTCCTTATGATTAAACAGGTATTTCAGACTCTTGCAGTCACTACAAATCTCTATACTCACACCATATATATAGTGCCTTTAAATCTTAAGGGCAAATACTACTGCGGCTAACTCTAGGTCATGTGTGGGATAGTTCTCTTCATGAGGCCTCAACTGCCTAGAGCATATGCCACTACCCTACCCTACTGTATCAACACACATCCTAACCCTCTCCTCGAGGCATCACTATATACCACAAATGGTAAACTAGGGTTAGGAATAACTAGCACTAGGGTAGTGGCCAATTGGAGTTTCAACTCCTCTCACATCTATCATCCCACATGAATAGTATCCCTCCAAGACAGCCTTATGAGTTACAAGGCCATTTGAGAAAAGCCCTGAATAAATCGTCTATAATATCTTGCCAAACTAAGGAAACTTCTAATCTCAGTGATCGTCCTAGGCCTATCCCACTGTAACACAGCCTCAACTTTTTGGGGATCTACCGCGACCCTATCTCATGAGATTATATGACTTAAAAATTTCACCTTAGTTAGCTAAAACTCACATTTACTTAGTTTGGTATATAATCTCTTATTTCTCAGAGTCTCTAAGACTAATCTCATATGCCTCTCTTGTTCCTCAAAAGATTTGGAGTACACTAAAATATCATCAATAAAGACCACAACAAATTTATCCAGATATGGCCTGAATACCCTATTCATATAATCCATAAACACCGTAGGTGCATTCATCAGCCTGAATGGAATCACAAGGAACTCATAATGCCTATACCTAGTCCAGAAGGCTGTCTTTGAGACATCTTCAGCTCTCACTCTCAACTAGTGGTATCCAGATCTAAGATCTATCTTGGAAAATACCGATGCCCCAACTAACTGATATAATAGATCATCTATTCTAGGGAGAAGATATTTATTCTTGATGGTAACCTTATTTAATTCTCTGTAATCTATACATAGTCTCAAGATACCATCTTTCTTTTTCACAAATAGCACTGGAGCTCCCTAGGGTGATACATTAGGGCAAATAAACCTTTTCTTTAACAGCTCATCTATCTACTTTTTCAACTCAGCAAGCTCGGTGGGAGCCATCCTATAGGGGGCCTTGGACATCGGATAGCCCCAGGCACTATATCTATATAGAATTTTATCTCTCTCTAAGGGGGTAGACTACTAAAATTAAAATCTTTACGAAAAACCTCTGGGAATTCCCTTACTATCGGAATCTCTTCTATCCCTTCTTCTACCTCGGCCTACATAGAGAAAAAGACTAAAAACTCCTAACATCCATGTTCTAAATATCTCTCAGCATGGGTAGTAGTCATAAAGGATAACTTGGCCACTATCTTAGGTATGGTCTTACAAGAAGGTACAGATATAGTGTGATGCTCACAATTAAGGATAACATTATTAGTAGTCATCCAGTTCATGCCAACAATTAAATCAATATTATGAAATGGCATACAGATTAAATCAATAGTAGTATAACAATGGTTAAACTGTACAGTGACATTCAAGCAAGCATGGGCAGTAACAACGTGGCCTCTCGTGGGTGTAGTAATAGATAAATCAAAGGGCAAAGTACTAATAGCCAGACCCAAAAGTCTCACACAGTTTTAGGATATAAATGAGTGACTAGTACCCGAATCAAATATAGCAATCACAAGAACATCATTCACTATGAGTGTACCTCGAATAAGATTAGGAGATGTACTAGCCTTTTGCTTAGAAAGGGCGAACACCCTGCCCTAGGTTTGTGGCTTGGGAGGAGGCATTCTAAATGGAGGCGCTGAATTCACTTGGGGACAATTTCTGACAATGTGCCTCGGCTTCCCACACTTGTAACATGTCACTTTGGATTGCTGAGTCCTTTGAGGCTGCATCTTCTTCCTTTTTTATGGCCTCCTACTTCACTGCACCTTACTCTTCTTTTTACTAATAGGTGCAGAGCTAGTTCCTTCTTCTGGTCGTGGTCTCTTGGACTCCAGAACCCCTCTCTGACTAGAGATTGTAACAGCAGGTATAATTTCTCTCAGATTATTTTCGATTACCTTGCTGATCTCTACAATAACATTAAAATTTTGGATCCTATGTGGAGTCGCTCTGTCTCTAATATGGGGCTTCAACTTGAGCTCAAATTATTTGCACCTTCAGGGCTCGTCGTCATATCTCTGAAGGTAGGAAGAATACAGAGACAACTCTATGAATCTAGCCATGTACTGATCTACTGCATTATCATTGGCCTATTTTAGCCCTATAAATTACACCTTTTTCTGTTTTCTTACAGAACTTGGGAAATACTTCTCATAAAATTATACTAGGAAGGTATCCTTAGTAATCTATAAATTTCTAGTCTCCATTAGAGACTTCATACTATGCTACCACTTATCAGCTTCTTTCCATAGCATAAACATGGTAAGCTGAGCTTTTTACTCTGAGGTGCAATCCATTACTATAAAAATCTTTTCAGTTTCCATCACCTAGGCCTCTGCCTTGTTTGCATCTAATTCCCTATCAAACATTGACAGGTTTTTTTTCCTAAATTGATTTAGTTGTTTCTGGATAGATGGTGGAGACTGAGCTAGCTCCTGGGAAGGTGGGGGTGGAGCACCTGAGGTGGAAGGCTATAGAGTACCAGATGTAGAAGGCTGAGGTTGATGCTGAGGCTAAGGGACCTCTCTCTTGGCTTCCTCTTGTCTAGCTAGGGATTCCTATAGTTGCACAATCATCTTATCCTGTTGCTGAATCACAAATTGCTACTGGGCCATTACATTTTCAAATCTATCGAGCTGTTCCATGATAGCTCATTGAGGGTCCTCAGATTCAATGTAACATCTGATTTTCTGAAAACGAGAGAAAACGTGAAAAATATAACGTATGATTTCTTCGTAAACGAACAAAACTCACCAAATACAAAAGGAAGTCCCTCGGAATGAGATAGTTAAGGTCTCAAAAATTTTGGGAAGCATTCTAGACTCCTAAAAATGATAATCTCAGGCTCAAACGGAAAGAAAAATAGAGCTAGAATGAAGAAATAATTTCTTATGAAAAGCCTACAAAACTTAATGGCATTTTTGTAATTTTGAGCAAATTTTGGAATTCACATAGGAGGGCTTTTTAAATGAAAGTTTTGAGTTCTCTAGGGTTCTTGGAGGCCCTGAAAACCATGGGAAGCCCCGAGACAATTAAGTCCCCTTCGGTGGATGTTTTCCAATGTCGGTTGATCTAAACTTTGACAGATTTGTTTGATAAGGTTTTAGCTCTGATTTGAGTGACTCCACAGGCATTTTTCTTAATTGGGAACCTAAAATTTATAATGGAAAAGACAATTCTCAAAAAGGAGCTAAAATGAAGGAGAAACGAAAATGCAAAGTACAAAAGGCAAAATTGAAATTTTTGAGAAAGTGAAAGCTTCTTGAACACACTTTAAGTTTCTTATTTCTTCTCCCTCCCATTTGCATGACCGATTTTGCCCAAAAACCAGAGAAAACACTAGATCTCTTAGGCACACTGTGAAGGAGAAGAAAAGAGGAGAAAAAGCAAGGAAAAGGTAAGTAATTTCATGGTTTTTCATGCTTTCTCCTTTCCAAACATCTCCTTCTCCATTCTTCTTTGTTTCCTATGATTAAAATGAAGTTTATAAATCTGTTTTAAGGGAAAAATTGAGGGAAAATTTGGATTTGAAGAGAGGAGCTCAAAGAACATAAGATTCAAGTGAGAAAAAGCAAGTTCTCATAGCTAAGGGGAGTTTAAAATTTTTCTAAGGCCATTCTTGAGTCATATTTGATGAATGAAAATGAGGGGAGGCCTTGGAAAAAATTTAGAACTCACAGAAAGTGATTTGGTGTTTTAAGTTCCATATTATGACCTAAAGAAGCAACATGATGTTAGGCCCTTTGTTTTAATGGTGTGATGACCCCAAGAGGCTTAAAAGGAGTTAAGAATCATATTTGAAAGGAAAGAATGAGACCTAGAAATTATTTGAGAGGTGTTGCTTCATTAGGTGCATTTATGAACCATAATGGGGGTTATAGAGCAATCTAGTACTTAAGCAAGTTGTATGGCTTTAGAGAATGTTTCATAAACCTAATTGGCTCCCAAAAATTGTATATAGGCTAAGAGAAACTATCTCCACCAATTTGTGAGTGTGTGGCCAAAAGAGGAGGCTTAAATCCAAAAGGAAAAGTGTGTAATTGTGTGCAAGGTAGCTCTCTCCACCTTCTCTCATGCATGGATGTGTATTTATCTTATTTTAGAATGTGTGTATATGTATTTTCAAACTATGAAAAGTATGCTAGCATGCCTTTATATGCTATGATTCTTGATGCCATGTTATATTTCTAAACGAGTACATGATGTTTGTTTGAGTTTGCTTAAGTGTGGAGAGGCCGAGAACTCTTCCCCTTGAGCTTGGTTGAGACAAAGTAAAGAGTCTCCCAAAAGCAAAGTGGGCTCCCAAGAGTATGGTTGAGTCCAAAGCAATGGGTGAGGCAAGTCCAAAATTTATGAGGAGAAGTGTAAGGCCAATCCAAATGCTTGGTGAGCTCTTGAATGTCTTGTATGACTTGTTCTTATTCCAAGTTTGCTTTTAAAATGTCCATGACTTCTATTTTCTCCATACATGCATTTGTAAAGCTTGCTTTGCACATATTATCTATGATTGAATGGGAGATGAGCTATAGGGATTCTTTGAATCTCATTTCCTCCGCTCCAATGATCTAACATGCTAAGTGGACCAAGTAGCTATGGTGAAGGGAGCCAACAATAATGAAAGAAGGAGATTGACAACTATATGTCTAGCTTTTATTCTTTTTGAATCCATAATGATGCTTCACAAGGTATATGATGTTGTAAATGGTCTAGGACCCTTGAGACATGTGTAAATATGATATTATGTGATGTTTAAATGTATGAATATGATGTATGACCTCTAGCATATGTTTTGAGTATGTAATGCTCAAGTATGCAATTTGGAAGTTTCTTCTAAATGTTCATAAGTGTGGGTTGAATGGCCAAAATGAGATACATGAGGTTTAGAATCATTTGGGCAGCTCAAACAAGTCTTAAATGTACTTTTAAACTTGCTCAAAAGGTGCCAAGACCAAGGGAAATCCATTTGGTAAGTTTGGTACCCCATATGGAGCCAAAATTGACCATAATGGAATCCTATGTCACTTTTTATCCAAATGAGTTAGTCTTGATTTGGAATTTGGCATGCAATTAGGTCTCATTGAGAGCTTTTTGGGAACTTAAAGATCATAATTTTTGGAGGTCTACAGAATATTTGAGAATTTTTCAAAGTTGGTAAAATTTATGGTTTTGGTATGCTGTACTATTCACTTGGTCCGAAATTGCATTCTGTCACACAAGGCGCAAATAATGTCCAATTACCATGAAATTTTATACAGAGCAACTAGACAATCACAGTGACTTGTGCCAACTAAAAGCACCTCATTTGGAGGTCTAGAGAGAGAGAGAGAGATATGAAGTTTTGAAGTTTCTGTCGAGTATCAGCAATTTTGCCTGACCAGAAGTACTGTTCCATTGAATTCCAAGGTCTAGGCTTATTGAACTGTTCTAGAGATATTTTTTCCCTCTAGTTGACATCCACAGATTTTTAGATTGGTATCATTTGCGTGGATTGAATTTTTGTGGAATTAATTGGATGTTTTCAAATTTTTCTACAGAATTCTATATCAGTTCCAGGATGTAGTCAGACCTTTGGACCATTTTGGATGTCAAACGTTCTTGACGTATTTTTAGTGTGAAGTAGACATCCTAAGCTTTCTAGAAGGACCAAGATTCATGATTTCAATTTTTCTAGAACTATTTATGAATTTCCAAAGTTTGGTCAGAAAAGAGCTAAATTCTGGCCGAAAATGTGTATGCCTATTTTGAGTCTCCTCTCGAGTTTCATGAGTTGGAGGCCATATTTTATGATCCAAATGAGTTGTTTTTATGTAATTAAATATAGAAATGTGTTGTATGAGCTCACTTAGCCCACGTGATGTAGAATGAAAAGGAATCACAATCTTAGCCCCACAGACACAATTTAAGCATATATGCACAGATATTCCACTCGAAAACAAGCCAATTACACTACTCAAGAGCCAAATACTGAGCAAAAGTGCCTAAACCTTTGCTTTGATACCAATAAATATAATGCCATATTATATTCTAATATTGAACCCCTTCTCGGAAGTGAGATTATACAACTCATTCAAGAAATCTCAAGAAATACATTGAAATAATGAATTTAATTACGTTGTGTAGCAGATAAATTTTTCATTTTATGTCTTCGGGACCCTATAAACTCATCAAAAATATTCTCTAATTATTTTCCATACATACAAGTCATAACATTCTCAAAAAACCACGGATCAAGGGTCAAAACTCCTAAAATTCCTTTATTTCCCGCAGCTGTACAGTGGCAAATTTTAAGGGCAACTTTGAAAAATTATAACTAAATATAGAAAAATTGAAATCACATAAAACATAGCTTTTTAGAAATCTCTAAAATGTTAAACTCATACTAAAAATAATTTTAGGATATAAACATAGCCTTTGGACCATGTTTGACAATGGAATAGCCATAAAGGTCCCGCTGCCCCTTGTACTAATACAATTTACTGTCATAAATTTAAAAAATATTCAATTAATTCCAAAAAAATATAATTCATGAAAATGATACCAATTTAGAAAGTTATAGATGTTAGCTAAAAGTAAAACATAACTTTAGACTAGTACAAGCACGTCCAAGCCTCGAAAATGAATCAAACAGTGACATAAGTTTGACTGGATGCTTGACACTAGATAACAACTTCAAAAAATAATATCTCCCTCTCTAGACATGCAAATGAGGTGCTTCTAATTGACACAAGTCACTAGGAAGGTCTAGTTTCTCCTTATAAAATTTCGTGGTAATTGGACATCATTTTCCCTATGAGTGACAAAGTTTCATTTTGGACTAGAGTAAATAGTGCATTGAACCAAAACCAAAATTTTTGCCAGCTTCAAAAATTCATCAAATATTATGTAGACCTCAAAATAATACCCATTTTAGCTTCTAAAAAATCTCTTAACAAGCTCTAGATGCATGTCAAGTTTCAGACCAAGAAGAGCTCATTTGGACAAAAAGTGATGTAGCTTACCAATTTGGTAAATTTTGCCTCTCATAAGGTATTACTTTGGTCCAAATGGCTTTTCTTTGAGTTTGTCACCCCTTGGATAAGTTTAAAAGCATGAATATGACTTGTAGGAACTACCTAAGGGAAAAGGAAGTGAGATTCTAAGAATCTCAATAGCTCACACACCCATTCACACACACATTCAAGGCATACATACATCAAAGCATATGTCTGGGAGGTTTGGCAACCATAAAGCTTGAAAGTCACAATTTCCATGCCAGTCATTCATCTTCAAGCCAAGACCATGCTCTAGGGACTTTTAGTTTTGCCTCACCCAATTTATAGGACTTTTTGAATTTGCCTTACTCTTGGCCTAGGGACGTTTGACTTGGCCTCACCCTTTTAAAAGACTTTTGGCCTTATCTCGCCTATGCCATGAGACTTTTGGCATCATCTCACCTTTATCAAGGGACTTTTGACATCACCTCACCCTTATGAGCCATTTCCACAACCATAGTCATTCAAGAAGACAAATTGGTGCCAATGTAATGTCAAGGCATCAAGTGGCATGCCATCAAGTCACGAGAACACACACAAGCATCCAATAACATACATATGCACACAAGAATGCAAGGAGAATGAGGTGGAGGGCTACCTTAGATTTATGCAAGCTTTTCTTGATCCTTTTCCTTCCCTTTTTCGGTCCCATAAGTGCACCTTGGTGGGCGGATGTTCTCTTGGCCTAGCCACCATAAAAAACATACAGTTATACACTTGAAGCAAGCCAAGACACTAAACTAAAGCTTGAAAACACACTTAGTCTCATAAGTGGCGTAATAGTTCCATAATTGGCCCAATAAAGCAAGTCTCATATTTCAAGTTCTAGGCTCCATTCTTGGACTTCTTAGATTCATTTAAGATCCTTGGAGCCCTCACACATTCACTTGCACAATTGAAAAATCAAGTTGCTTCTTGAGACACCATTATGGATACTATTACTTCATCTTCCAATCTATGGCTCCTAAATTATTTCTAATAGTTTCTCCCATCTTCTAATATCATAAAAAGTCCCAAACCAAGGCTAGAACAAATTAAAACACTCCCTAGCTCTATGAACTAGCCTAGGTCGAGATATACACCAAGGAAGGAGTTCATAAGCTTCTTGATTTTTCCTTGATGGGAGAACCACTTGAGAGGGTTTCTAGAGTTCTTAGGAGCTCAAGGAAACATTTTAATAATCAAGAAAACATTCACACAAAATCTAATTTTACAAAACCTTAGAAAACTCTACACTTTTCTAATTTGATTTCTATTGGTTTTTCTTAGAATTTCTTACCATATTCCATCTCCCCATGGCCTAAAACCCTTGCTTCTCTCTTGCTTTTCGATAGAACTCCCTCTCCTCTAATGGTTCTGTACAAGGCCAAAATCATCCACAAGGAGAAGAAAGAGGAGAAAGCAACAAAAGCAAGGATTTACCTTAGGTTTAAGTTTATTTTCAAGACTTTTTCTCCTTGGTTGGCCTCCTTTCAATTAATTCAAACTCTCCCCTTGCGTGCTAGACCAAAAATAGAATTAATCATCTGAAAAAAATCATAGAAAAAGAGGACGAGAAGAGAGGAACAAGATTGGAGGAAGAAAGAACATGAAATTTCATGGATTTACCTACTTTTTCCTTAATTTTTCTCCTCCTTTTCTTCCCCTTCTTGTGTGCCTAAGAGAGTAGATCATATTCTGTATTTTGGGCAAAAACTTTCGTGCTTAAGAAGGTGGTAGAAGAAAAGAGAAGTGTGTGGGAGTTTCTAGAAGCATACTTTTCCAAAAATTCCAATTTCATCCTTCCTTAATGGCACTTTTGTTTCGTCTTTGTTTTTGCTCCTTTTTGAGAACCATCTTGTCCATTATAAAATTTAGGTTTCCATTAATAAAATGTCTTTAGAATCACTCAAATTGGAGCTAAAACCTTACCAAACGAATCCGTCAAAGTTTAGGCTCACTATTATTGGAAAACATACATCGGAGGGGCTTTATCGGTCCTAAGGCTTCCCATGGTTTTTGGGGCCTTTGAGAACCCTAGGCAAGTCAAATTTCCCATTTAAAAAGCCCTCTTTTGTTTTTTTTTCAAAAATTACACTTATTTACGAAAATGCCATTACGTTTCGTTAGTTTCTGTCATAAATTGTTTCTCTGTCTTAGCTCTATTTTTCTTTTCATCAGAGCCTAGAATTATCATTTGTAGGAGGTTAGGACTCTACCCAAATTTTTTGGAAATTATCTAGCTCATTTTGGAGGACTTGCTTTTATACGGCTCATTTCGTCATTTATGGAAATTGCGTTCGTTACAATACGCACTCTATGTGAAGCTACTTTGTTCTATGGCTCCATTATACTTCCATACAAGATCTTATGAAGCAAATATCAAAATTCATAATCTTGGCTCCCATTTCTTATTCATTTTAAGTCTCTTGACTCCATTTAGACTCCTTGGAGTCATCATAAATTCAATCTCAAGAGCCTAGACATAAGTTGCTTCTTTAAGTCTCATTATGGAGCCTACACCTCTATCTCACAAACCAAGGCTTCTAAATTTTTTTCAAGGTTTCTTTGATGTTCTTCCATCATATTTAATCCCTTTCTAGCTTTAGAAAAATTTAAAACTCTCCCTAGGTGCATGAAAAGCTCTTGGCTGAGACTATGCAAGCATATAGCACCCATGGAGTTTGCTTGCTTTGTCTTATGGAATTGGCACTTGTGAAGGCTTTCTAGATATCTTGAGAACTCATATATATCCTTAGACAACTTAAATTACTGTTTGATCAAGAACACATGAAGAAAAACTCTCCTCCTCACTTTCTCTCTCTAGACCGAAGCTCTAATGGCTTGAAAACATAAGATTTTGCAAGTGTTTCAAGTAAAGTCTTACCTTAAAACGAAGCTCTCTTCATGTAGATTATTTTCCACTGATTGGTTTCTTGAAAAAAGTTCCTTTTTGGCTTAGGTCAAACCTGAATCTTTAAGTTTTCAAGAAAAGAAAGCCCCCATTAGAGAGATCTTAGAGAGAGGAATAACTTTCCTAACTGGTATAGGATGAAATGGGACTGTTTACTTACCTAAACGAGAGCTTAAACTTCTTCTCTCTCCTTTCGTTTAATGTCACACCATGGCTGCTCAAAAATTTGAAAATAAAAGCTTAGAGAAGGTGATGAAGTGTAATCTTACTTAAGAATCCTCTTTTATAATTTTTCAAAATGACAAATTTGCCCCTACATGCCTATTTACTCCGTTTAGGCTCATTTCAACTCCTTTTTGAGAATTGTCTTTTCCATCATAAAATTTAGGTCCTATAATTCATAAAATCCCTTTGATTTTATCTAAATTGGATTTAAAACCTTCCCAAATGAACCAGTCAAAGTTTGAGTCAACTGACGCTCTAAAACATAAACTGAAGGAGTTAAACCATTCTAGGGGTTCCTATGGTTTTTAGGGCCTCTGAGAACCCCAAGAATCTTATTTTTTTTCATTTAAAAGCTCCTCCTTTGAGTTTTTTAAAAAGTATCCAAAATTACAAAAATGCCACTGTATCTTCGTTAAATTTTGTCTGGTTATTCTAGCTTTATTTTCAGGGCACCTCTGGTCTTGGATTCTTATGATTTGAGGTCTATATTGTTGCTCTAATTTTATATCTAGTGTGCTTCATACATTTACGGAGAAACTGGATATTATATTTCTCACGTTTATGGAAGAACCGGATGTTACACACGACCAAAGTGTACTAATAGTGTTCTATTAGCGATTTTGGCTGTGGTGCAAAAATTTTTGGCTATGCCACAAATTGTCATACCTAGCTTTCACTATTGCATACATGTTAAATATAAAGTTACACATAAGTGCCACATTCATCCATAAGCTTTTTAACACCAAAATTAGGCCATTTACGAGTCATTTTGAGCTATAAAGGTCCAAACTTACTTCTTTCCTTTTCTTAATTCATTTTCATCATAAATAAGTTTGTTCATGTCCATTTTGCCTTAGTTAGCTCATGGAACACATGAATTTCCTATGGAACCTGAAATGACAACAAAGATACAAAATTTGCACTAACTTTGAAAATTCATAACTTAGGTTGTATAACTCCAAACATGTATATTAGGTGTCTATCGAAAGCTTAGGATGCAAAATATATGATGTAAAAATTTTAGGTGAAATTGAATTCATTTGCCCTATCAAATGCAATAGAATAGTACACAAAGGTAAAAAATGGAGGCATATAGCAAACCTGAAATTTGAAATTGCATATCTTGAGTTACACAACTCCAAATTGAGTGCTCTCAATGGTCATAGAAAGCTTGAGATGAGACCTAATTATTGTAAAATTTTAAAGGATATCTAAGTTCATTTGTCCTACAAAAGACATGAATATTAGTGGCTACTATATTACTAAGGAACAATTAGACCTTCAACTTTAAAAATTCATAACTTCCTTTACACAACTCCTTTTTATGCAAAATTAGTGGCTCTAGAAAGATTATAATGTTAGCTATATACTTACAAAATTTCATGTGTATTGAAATTCATTTGTCCTATAAAAAACACGAAATTCTAAAGTTGTTCTGTGTGAACAGTGACAGGACCTAATTGAAATTTCTGTCCAATTTCAGAAATTTGTAAAATATTATGTACAACTTCAAAAATTATGGTTCTTATCTTGAAAAGAAATCTAGGAGAGTCTAATTGCATGCCAAATTTTATGCTCAAACTAGATCATTTAGGCCACTTTTGATATAGGAGTTGTTTATGGAAGTTTAAAGACCAACTTTAACTCCAATTTGGATTGTTTGGGATCCAATTGGTTTTCTTCCACTTTAAGCACATTTCTTTCATCTTATATGACATTTCTAATCATTTTATAGCATGCTAATATAATTGTATCAAGATTTGACCCTTAATACCCAAGATTTCATGTATCCATCATGTCATCCTATATATCAAACTCTACCATAACACATGTGTATTGCCACAAATAGACATACATTGCTATTCTTCAACTTTTACATATGGTTCTGTCAAAAGACATGGCATATTATCATCATATACATCATAGGTCTATCATAGTACTTGTAAAGCATCATATACATACATATAACATAATCTATTACAATATGATGCCTAATATAATAATTTCCTAGTATCTAAGCTCTCTTGATCTTGGCTTTGATTTGGTGAACCTGAAATGGTTAGTGGGAGTATAGGGGGTGAGTTTTGGGAGAATCTTAGTAGCATAAATTGCCTAAATCAATGCAAGCAAGAATGCTATAAGTTAATGCAATGTATGTATTGCAAGAATGCTATGCACATGCATCATGTAAATCATATACATCATATAATATGAAAAACTCATTCATTTCTAGCCATGGAAACATCATAAAATTAGTTAGGCTTTACCAATCTCAACCTGGGGTCAAAGAAGAGCTACTGTGCTCAATTCCATGCCATAGGGAGTTAAGAGCCATCATATAAACCTTTCATAAACATAAGGTGCTCATAAAGCTCATATGAAAACATAATGAGTCATACTTCATGAAAGCAACAACACACACAAGTATATTAACTTATTCAAGCATTCTATTGCATGCAAGAAGTGGAGAGAAAGCTACAATGAAGCTTGTAAGAATTCAATTAGCCACTAAACCACTTGACTATAGCTTTTCTCTTGACTTTCCTTCTTTTGGCACTTGCACTTAAGAGTGTTTGAGCTAAATAGACCTACACATAGCAATTTCAAGACAAGTTAAGCCCATAGGACTTATTCTAGGCTTCATTATCTTTCTTAAATCTTGTTAGAACTCAATATGCTACATAAGGCTAGTTTTAAGTCTATAATGAAGCTACTCTTGGTTCTTGCTTTCTAAACCCCAAACTCTTGCTTGCTACATATCTTATAACTCTTAAGAAACTCATATGAATCATTACATACTTGGGTAAAAGGATTTAGAATCAACTTGCTTCATTAACTTCATTTAGGCCCTTAAAATTTCAACTTTCATTATAGGTCTCCGAAATTCAATCTAATGCTTCCATAATCTTGCTTGCTACATATCTTATAACTCTTAAGAAACTCATATGAATCATTACATACTTGGGTAAAAGGGTTTAGAATCAACTTGCTTCATTAACTTCATTTAGGCCCTTAAAATTTCAACTTTCATTATAGGTCTCCTAAATTCAATCCAATGCTTCCATAATTATTTATTCATCATTTATTAGTCTCTAAGTTCATTAGAATTCAAAGAAACACTTCTTAAGTACCTTTTCCATGGCTTGGCTGAGACACCATAACAAGAGAAGTAAACATAGACTTTTGTTTATTCTTACTAGGAATTTGATGGATACCCAAAATCCTTGGATTCTTTACATCTTAGACATGAATTCATATAGCTCCAAATACCTTCCAATGATCCTATAATTTCTAGGGTGCAACTAAAACCCTATCTTCCATATCTTAAATTCTAAAGCTTTTCTTTTGGTTTCAATTGCATATTCTTATTTCTCATGCTCTAAAACCCTTGTTCGTACCTTGCTATAGCTAAAATTCATCTGCTTTCATATGGTCCTAGGTCTGATCAAAACTCATGAAGAAGGAGGAGGCAAGGTGGGGCACAATCATACCATGAAACATACCTTGTTCTAATGTATTTCAAGAGAGAAATTTGATGGTTGGCTTACTTTCTTCAAACTCCGTCCTTCCTCCAACAAACCAGCCACAAAAATGCTTCTTTCTAAAAACCAAAACCATTAAAAGAAAGAGCTAAAGGAGGAGAACTAAGTTGGTGAAGGTCAGAGCATGAAAAAAAATGCCATTTTCTTACCTTAGCCTTTTTCTTCATTTTTTTTCATTTTCACTCATTTTAGCTCCTTTTTTAGAAATATCTTTTCCATATAAGAATTTAGGTCCTCAAATTCATAAAATTCTTTTGGTTTCACCTAAATTGAATTTAAAACCTTACCAAACTGTTCGATTAAAGTTTGGGTCAACTGACATCCTAAATTGTACACTAGAGAGGTTTTAACCATTCTAAGGATTCCTCTGGTTTTTTAGGCCTCTTAGAACCCTAAGAAACTCAATTTTATCATTTAAAACTCCTTCATTTGAGTTTTCAAAAAGTTGTTCAAAATTGTGAAAATGTAATTGCGTTTTCAAGTAATTTCATTTAGCTATCTCAGCTCTAGTTTCAAGACATCTTTAACTTTCTATCCTTATTTCTAGATGTCTAGATTATTATCTAATTTTATTTAGCCTTTGTTCCTTTGATTCTAGGGTCTTCCTTTTGTAACTTATTGGTTTCAATCCAGCTCTAGAAACTGAATATTACATTTTTCTCCCTTTAAAAAAATTTCATCCTTAAAATTTAGGGACATAGCTATAGCACTATATTTATTTGACTCATCTCATGCCATCTTAGCTTGCCTTTCCTTGGCCTAGCACACTTATTCAAGAAAAAGCAATAAAAATAATAGATTATTTTGCATTACACTGCAGATAAAATTTTCATTTCATATCTTGTGGACCATATGAAGTCATCCATCTCATTCTCATATTTAAATACATAAATACAACTTAAAATCATCTCAAGAAGTGGCTAGAAACTCGAGGTCATGAAGCATATACACAATTTGTTTATGCAACCTCGACTTCATGGTCCAACTTTTTGTCATGAAATTTGAAAAATCATAACTAATTCTAAAAAAATCAAAATGAAGCATACTATACTATTCTAAAAAGTTACATATGTCTACTTTATGTAAAAATAGATTTAGACCATAACACAGATGTCTAGCCATTGGGAATTGACAGAAGAGTAACCAAGGTCGTCTGGTGCTACTGGTACTATCGCAGAACTTCAAAAATTCATATCTTCTTGCTCAGACATCTAATTGGGGATCTCAGTGGCCATAGAAAGGTTATCATGCATAGTTTGTGATTGTAAAATTTTATGAGCATTGGACACCATTTGTCACTTGAATGACACAGTACAAGAAATTGACCATATGAATAGTACTTATACCAGAATAGTAGAAAAATGGCAACTTTGAAAAATGATAATTAATTCCACAGAGCTCCAAATAATCTGGTCTTTAGTTTCGCAAAAAGCTCTAGATGAGATCTATATGCATGCCAAATTTCATGGGTAAATTTATTCATTTGGCCAGATTATGACATTAGGTTGCAAAAATGCTCTTTTAAGCTTCTTAATAGATCCCAAGAAGGTCAAATTTGGTTCCAAGGCTCCCATGGCGACTTGTGTAACGTCCAATTTTCATTAAACGATAAAAACGGGTGCATTTTCAAAGTAAGTCTCCTAAAATGAATTAGTTAAGGTCCCAAAAATTTTGAGTAACATTTTAGACTCCTAAAAATGAGAATTTAGCCTCAGACGGAAGGAAAAATGGAGCTAGAATAAAGAAACAAATTTTGACAGAAATCTTACGAAACATAATGGCATTTTCGTAATTTTGAGCAAGTTTTGGAATTCACACAGTAAGGCTTTTTAAATGAAAATTTTGAGTTCTCTGGGCTTCTTAGGGGCCCTGAATACCATGGGAAGCCCTAGAATAGTTAAATCCCCTCCGGTGGATATTTTTTAATGTCAGTGTACCTGAACTTTGACAGATTCATTCGGGAAGCTTTTAGGTCCGATTTGAGTGATTGCTAAGGCATGCTACTAAATTGGGAACCTGAATTTTATAATGGAAAAGATAGTTCTCAAAAAAGAACTAAAATGAAAGAGAAACGAAAATGAAAAGAACGAAGGGCAACATGGGAATTTTTGAAAAAGTCATTACCATCCCCCTATATATAGGTGGTGCCTCACACTCTCCTTCATTTAGCTTCAGATTGTTTTGCCCAAAATCAGAAGAAAACCCTTAGGAGAGTGGCACACCAAGGGAAGAAAAAGAGGAGAAGAAATTCAAGCGTTAAAGTATACTTTCTAGGTAGTTTTTTATGCTTTCTTCCATCTAAACCTCCTCTCCTTCATTCTCCTTTGTTTCCTTTGATTAAAATAAAGTTTTCAAATCTGATTTAAGGGAGAAACTTAGGAGAAATTTCGGATTTGAAGAGAAGAGCTTGGAGAAAGCAAGATTCAAGCAAGAAAAAGTAAGCAAACAAGGTAATTTCTTTTCCTATGGTTGCTATCTTGGTTCCCCTCCCTTCTCCAATTTCAAACACCTAAGGAACCCTAGGAGGAGTTGATTTTTAGGCAGAACCAAGGATGAATATAAGGAAAAAGGGTGTGGAGATTAAGAATATGCAAAGAAAATTAACAAAAAATCATTAGATTTCAAGATGCAATTTCTAGGGTTTCAACTCCACATTGTAAAATCTGACTTTGTATGATGATTCTTAGGCCTAAATAAGAGTTTAAATGAATTCCTAAGATCCCTAAGAGGCTTCTCATATGCTTTTTCCCTTAAGAAAACAAAGAAAGCTCCAAGGAGGACAAAAATGCTCCTTGTCTTAGCCTAAAGGGTTCTCCTAGCTAGGGAGAGTTTTAAATTTTTCTAAACCCATTCTTCAGTCATATATGATGAATGAAAATGAGGGGAGGCCTTGGGAAAAATTTAGAACCCATAGAAAGTGAGTTGGTGCTCTAGGTTCTATATTATGACCTAAAGAAGCAACATATAGTTAGGCTCTTTGTTTTAATTGTGTGATGACTCCAAGAGGGTTAAAAGGAGTCAAGAATCATATTTGAAAGGAAAGAATGGAGCCTAGAATTTATTTGAGGGGTGTTGCTTCATTAGGTGCAATTATGGAACCATAATGAGATTATAAGCCAACCTAGTGTCTAAGCAAATTGCATGGCCTTAAAATTAGTTTCATGGACCTAATTGGCTTCCATAAATTGTGTCTAGGCCAACGGAAATCTTCCCCACACTTTTGTGTGTGTGTGTGGCCGAAGCAAGGAAGGGAGATTAAAAAAAAAGTGTGTGATTGTATACAAGGTAGCTCTGTCCACCTTCTCTTATACATGGATGTGTGTTTAGCTTGTCTTAGAATGTGTGTATGTGTATTTTCAAGCCATGAAAAGTATGCCAGTATGATTTTATATGCCATGATTTCATGGTGATATATTATGTTTCCAAATAATGTTATGATATTTGTTTGAGTTTGCTTGAGTATGGAGAGGCCAAGAACTCTTAACCATGGTAAGGATGAGCCAAGAACCCTTAGATTGATTAAAACAAAGCAAAGAGTTTCCTAAAAGCAAAGTGGGCTCTCAATAGTATGGTTGAGTCCAAGAATCTCTTACAGAATGGGTAAGGCAAGTCCAAAAATCCATGAGGAAAAGGGTGAGGCTAATCCATCCATTTGGCAAGCCTTTGGATGTCTTGTATAAATTATTCACATGCCAGCTTGCTTCTTAAGTGTTCATGATGTAATGTCCCGTTTTCATTAAACGATGGAAATGGGCACGCTTTCAAAGTAAGTCCCCTGAGATGAGTGATTCAAGGCCAAATAAAATTTGGATAAAATGTTAAATAATAAAAAATGAGGATTTGAGCCTTGAGTTGCCCAGAAACCAGGGTCGGAGTGATTTGAAAAATTTGCCGAAAGACCAGTGGCATTTTCGTAAATAAGTGCAATTTTGGAAAAGCACCTAGGAGGGCTTTTTAAATGGAAATTTTGAGTTGCCCAGGGTTCTCAGAGGCCCCAAAAACCATGGGAAGCCCCGGGACCGGTAAAGACCCTCCGGTGTAAGTTTTCCAATGTCAATTGACCCAAACTTTGACCGATTCGTTCGGAAGGGTTTTAGCTCCGATTTGAGTGATTCCAAAGCCATTTTTATTAAATTGGGAACCTATTTGTTATGATGGAAAAGACGGTTCTCAAAAAGGAGCTAAAACAAAGGAGAAACAAAAAGGCAAAGTATGAAGGACAAAATGGGAATTTTTAAAGAAAGTCACTTTACCCTAGCTATATATAGGTGGCACCTCACACTCTCCTTCATTCACTTCAGAATTTCCAGCCCTAAATCAGAAGCAAATCCCTTGGAGAGTCGTGCACAAAGAGAAGGGAAGAAGGAGGAAAGATTCAAGACTTTAGGTATGGAATTTTGCTTGTTTTTCATGCTTTCTCTCCTCCACTTTCTTCTCCTCTTTTTCCCTCTTCTTCTCCATGATTTCTCTGAAGTTTTAAGGGCTGTTTTGAAGGGAGAACAGAGGGGAAAGTTCGAATTCCAAGTAAGGAGGCCAAGGAAAGCAAGAACAAGCAAGAAAATCCAAGAAAAACAAGGTATTTTGCAATTCTCCCACTTGCTCTTCTTCCTCCCTTCCATGACCATTTCGACCTACACTTGGACAGATCTTAGGATTTAGATTTTCAACCAAACCAAAGGTGATTCTTAGGTATTTGATGGAGAGGAATAAGAATATGCAAAGAAAACTAAGAAAAATGCATTAGAAAGCAAGATGCAAAACCTAGGGTTTTAAGTGCACCTTCCAATTTCTGGATTTGTATGATGCTTCCTAGGTCTAAGTTAGAGTATAAATGAGTTCTTGAGACACCAAAGATGCTCCCCACAAGCTTCCTCCTTCAAGAAAAGCAAGAAAACTCTAAGAAGCCCAAAGGAAGCCTATGTCTCGGCCTAGGCTTGTTTGTGTAGGTGGGGGGAGTTTTAAATTTTTCTAAGGTCATTCTTGAGTCATATTTGATGAATGAAAATGAAAGGAGGCCTTGGAAAAAATTTAGAACTCATGGAAAGTGATTTAGTGTCTTAGGTTCCATAATATGACCTAAAGAAGCAACGTGGTGCTAGGCCTTTTGTTTTGATGATGTGAGGACTCTAAGAGGCTTAAATGGAGTCAAGAATCATATTTGAAAAGAAAGAATGAGGCCTAGAAATCATTTGAGGGATGTTGCTTCATTAGGTGCCAATATGGACCATAATGGAGCCTATAGAGCAATCTAGTGTTTCATTAAATTGTGTAGCCTTAGAGTGTGGTTCATGAACTTAATTGGCTCCCATAATTTGTGTCTAGGCCAAGAGACACTATTTCCAACAACTTGTGGGTGTGTGGCTAACAGAGGAGGTTTAAAAGCTAAGGAAAAAGTGTGTACTTGCATACAAGGTAGCTCTCTTCACCTTCTCTCATGCATGGATGTGTGTTAGCTTGTTTTATAATGTGTGTATGTGTATTTTCAAGCTTTGAAAAGTATGCTAGCATGCCTTTACATGTCATGATCCTTGATGCCATGTTATGTTTTAAATGACTCCATGATGTTTGTATGAGTTTGCTTGAGTGTGGAGAGGCCAAGAACTCTTCCCTTGGGTGAGGATGAGCCAAGAACCCTTGAGCTTGGTTGAGACAAAGTAAAGAGTCTCCCAAAAGCAAAGTGGGCTCCCAAGAGTATGGTTGAGTCCAAAGTGCTCAAAGAATGGGTGAGGCAAGTCCAAAATCCATGAGGAGAAGTGTGAGGCCGATCCAAACACTTAGTGAGCTCTTGAATGTCTTGTATGATTGATTCACATGCCAAGGTTGCTTTTAAAATGCCTATGATTTCTACTTTCTCCATGCATGCAATTGTGAAACTTGCTTGCACATATTATGTGTGATGGAATGGGAGATGAGCTATTGAGATTCTTGAATCTCACTCCCTCCTCTTAAATGTCCTAATATGCTAGGTGGACCAAGTGGACATGGCAATGGGAGCCAACCACCTTGAAGAAAGAAGATTGCCATCCTTATGCTTGATTTTTGGTCTTTTGAGTCATAAGGAGACGTCATGATGTATATTATTATTGTAAATAGTCTATGACCCCTTAAACAAATGTAAAAATGATATTATGTGATAGATAAATGAATGAGTATGGTGTATGACTAATAGCACATGTTTTGAGTATGAAATGCCATGATATGAGAATGTAAAGTTTGGTGATTATGTGTATAAGTATGGGTTGAATGGCCAAAATGAGATGCAAATGGTTTGGAACCATTTGGGCAGCTTCCCCAAGTCTTAAACATGCTTTTAAACTTGCCCAAAAGGTGCCAAGACCAAAGGAAATCCATTTGGCAATTTTGGTACCCAATATGGAGCCAAAATTGACCAAAATGGAACCCTATGCCACTTTTTGGCCAAATGAGTTAGTCTTGCCCTGAAATTTGGCATACAATTAGGTCTCATTAAGAGTTTTCTGGGAAGCTAAAGATCATAATTTTCGGAGACCTAGAGAATATTTGATGAATTTTCAAAGTTGGAATTTTTCATGGTTTCTGGTATGTGCACTGTTCATACTGGCAGATTTGATTTTCGTGTCACTCGATGGCCAAATGGTGTCCAATGCTTATGACATTTTATACACACAAACTAGAGGTCATAAGCTTTCTGTGGCCACCGAGATCACCTCATTTGGAGGTCTGAGCAGAGAGTTATGAATTTTTGAAGTTTGCTGTCAGTAACAGTGGCATCTCCAGAGCTCAATCACTGTTCCATCAGTTCCAGATATCTAAACGTATCTGTTTCATTCTGGAGTTATTTTTAGTGTCAATTTAACATTTGTAGCTTTCCAGAATGACTGAATGTGTGTGATTTCGATTTTTGTGGAATTAGTTATGAATTTCAGAAGTTTACATCAGTAACCTGAATCACAGCCCAGGCAGCCAGCGAGTTTGTATCTTTTTGGATGTCAAACGTCCTGTGTGATGAATACTGTGACTTGGACGTATTTTTAGTGTGAAGTAGACATCCTAAGCTTTCCAGAATGACCAAGATTGCATGATTTTGAGTTTTCTAGATTTAGTTATGATTTTCCAACGTTTGCCCAGGAAAGAGGCCAATTCTGGCCGAAAATGGATCTCCAAATTTACATGCTCCATTTTGGTTTCCATGGGTTGGAGGCATGTTTTGGGGTCTAAATGAGTTGTAATGATGCAATTAAATATGATGATGCATAATATGAACTCATATGGTCCATGTGACACCGAAATAAATTTTGAGGCATAGCGCAATGCGAAAATAATCCCACTTTTCTTGCTTTTCCCATGGAAATCCTACATAGTTCATGATATTATTCCATGTAAATGTATGAGATGGACTAGAATCTATGGTGTTACACATGACATCTATTATATTCATGCATGTATTTTCAAGACTTGCTTTGCATATGTTATGTGTGATTGAAAGGGAGATAAGCTATAGGGATTCTTTGAATCTCATTCTCTCCTCTCTAATGTTCTAACATGCTAAGTGGACCAAGGGAAAAAGGTCATGGAAGCCAACCACCTTGAAGAGGAGAAATTGACAACATAATGCATGGTTTTTAGTTCTTTAAGGCCATATTTGTGTTAAAGAATGTAATCCAATGATTTATATGGTCTATGACCTCTTGAACATGTGTAATTATATTAATATGTGATGTATAAATGAGAGGATATGATATATGAATGTTAGAATGTGAATTGATTATCTAATGCCAATATATGCTTCTTGAAAGTTTGATGTAAACATGTATGATTGCAAGTGGCATAGCCAAAATGAGAGACATGAGGCTTGGGAACATTTGGGCAGTTCACACAAGTCCTAATTATGCTTTTATACTTGCCCAAAAGGTGTCAAACCTTAAGAAAAGCCATTTGGTCATTTTGGTACCCCATATAGAGCCAAAATTGACCATAATGGACCTATATTACTTTTTATCCAAATGAGCTTTTCTTAATTTGAGATTTGGCAAGAAATTAGAGCTTGATGAGAGATTTTCAGGAAGCAAAGATCATAATTTTTGGAGGTCCATAGAATATTTGATGAATTTTCAAAGTTGGCAAATTTTCTGGTTTTGGTCATATCACTATTCACTCGATCCGAAAATGAAATCTATCACACATGGATCAAATGATGTCTAATTGTCACAAAATTTTATATAGAGAAACTAGACATTCCTAGTGACTTGTGCCAGCTAGAAGTACCTCATTTAGATGTCTAGAGAGGGAGATATGAATTTTCAAAGAATCTATCTAGTATCAAGAATTCCAGCTAACCTCTGTTACTGTTTGATTGGATTTTGGCTTATGGGCATACCTGAACTGGTTTGGAGTTATTTTTTCCCTTTATTTAACATCTACAACTTTCCAGATTGGTATTATTTGTAAGGATTGGATTTTTTTGAATTAATTGGATATTTTCAAAATTTGTTACAGAAATCTGTGATAGCACCAGTGGACAGATTGACCTTTGGACCTTTTCAAATTTCAAACATCCTCTGTGATAGATGTTATGGTCTAAACATATTTTTATATGAAGTAGATATCTGTAGCTTTCCAAAATGGTTAAGAATGCATGATTTTGATTTTTCTATAATTAGTTATGATTTTCCAAAGTTGTGACAGAAAAGTAGAAAAATCTAGCTGAAATTATGTATGTGCATTTTAAGCTTCCCTTCCAGTTTTTTGAGATGTAGGCCTCCTTTGATGATTCAAATGAGTTGTATCCATGTAATTAAATATGAAAATATGTTGTATGAGCTCATACGATCCACGTGATACCGAATGAAATTTTTATACACGGCGTAACGTAAAAATAATCATTATTTTTATTGCCTTTTTCCTTGAAAGCTTGTATGATTCTTGGAAATGAGATGTCTAAAGGCATGAGATGAGCTAGATATTATGATGTTACAACTTGAGCACATAGGAAAGCACCAAAATGGTCTATCAGATTTCACAAACTCACACTTTCACTTTAGAGTATACAAAAGAACACATAAGCCATATCTTGCCATTCAATGCCCAAAAATTGCTATAACCTATATATGACATCAAATCTCATTCATACACAACATATTCATATATTTACATGTGTTCATGAGGTCATACACCATATACAACAAGGGATTACATCATATGCCATTTATATGGCTACAAAATAGACATTTTCACACACTTTGTTGTCAAGCTCTCTTCTTCAAGCTTGGTGGCTCCTATTTCTTGGCTTACTTGGTCCACCTAGTCATGTTTGACAATGGAGAGTAAGGGATGAGATTCTAGGAATCCTAATAGCTCTTTTCCCTTTCAACCATACATAAAGAATGCAAATGCAAGTCTAAAAATGCATACATGGACAACATGGCTTTCATAATCATTCATGGAACATCTTTAGCATTCAAGGAGTCATACAAAACATACATAGGTTTGCCAAGTAAGTGGTTTAGCCTCACCCATTCTCTTTAGGGATTTTGGACTTGCCTCATCCATTTTCTTAAAGGCTTTTAACTAAGTGTTACTCTTGGGAGATTTTTGGCTTTGTCTTAACCATTCTTGGGGACTTTTGGCTTGACTACACTTAAGCAAATCAATGCAATTTCATAAAGAATTATTTGAAAGCATAACATAACATTATGGTACCATGGCATTTAGACACTTGCTAAAGCATTTTTCATGGCTCAAAACATACATACACACATTCAAATATAAGATAAACATCCACTTATGCATGAGAGAAACAAGAGAGAGCTACCTTTATCACAAATGGATACTTTCTTCCTTGAACTTGGTTCCTCTCCCATGGCCACACACTCGTAAGAAGGTGGAACTTGTTTTCTTTAGCCTAGACACATAATATGGAAGCCAATTACACTCTTGGAATAAATTCTAAAGCTACATATTCATTACAAAAGCTAAATAGCTCTTATGGCTCTTTTATAATTCCATAATGCACCTAATGAAACAACCTTAGGAAAACATGATCTTAGATTCATTCTTTCCATCCATCTAAGGTTCTTGACTCCATTGAAGTCTCTTGGAGCCATCACACCTTCATTTTAAGGAGCCTAAATAGGTATTGCTTCTTTAAGCCATAATATGGAACCTATGATACCATCTCACTATCCATGACTTCTAAAATTTTTTCTAGGCTTCCTCTCATCCTTTTTCATCATATATGACTCAAAATCAGGCTTGGAATGAATTAAAACTACCTCTTGGTGCCTCATCCTCTCTAGGCCATGGCTATAGACCAAAAGAGCACCAAATGAGTTTACTTTGTTTTCTTGATGGAAAATATATGTGGGCAGCTTCTTAGGGATCTCTAGAGCTCATATAAATATTCATTTTAGATTATGAATTCTTATATCAAAAAAGAATTTTAAGGGAATGCTTGAAACCTTAACTTTGCTATCTTGAAATCTAATGATTGTTTGATTGTTTTCTTTGCATATTCTTGTTCTTCTCCCTCATTTTCCTAAGATTCACTTTTGGTTTAGCTAGAAATTCAACCCCTTAGGGCTGTTCTTATATGAGGCAAAATATACAAGAGGAAGAACAAGAGAAATCAAGCTTGAAGCATAGCAATTTACCTTGGTTTCTTGACTTTCCTTGAATACTCTTCTCCTTGCTTGGCTTCTCTTGCAAAAAGTCAAACTATCCCTCTCTATTCTGGACTCAAAATAGAACCAAAAATCTCACTAAATAAGTAAGAAGAGAGAAGGAAAGCAGAAGAAGAAGTTTTCTAAAGGAAGAGCAAGAATTTCTATGAGTTTCTCACCTTTTTCTTGGCTTTTCTGCTCTTCTTTCCCCTTGTTCTTGTACACCTCCCTCTCTTATGTTTTCTTTAGTTTTTGGGTAGAAATGAAGTTGGTGGGGAAGGGAGAAGAAGTGGCGTGAAACATATAGAAGCTTCAAGAGGTAATTTGTTTTAAAAAATTTCATTTATGTCCCTTAATCTTGGCATTTTTGTTTCTGGGTCATTTTAGATCCTTTTTGAGAACCATCTTCTCCATCATAAAATTTAAGTCCTCAATCTTATAAAATGCCTTTAGAATCACTCAAATTGGAGCTAGAACTTTTCCGAACGAAAAGGTCAAGATTAGGTCAACTGATATTAAAAAACGTACACCGAAGGGGTTTTAACTATTATGGGGGTTTCTATTTTGGGGCCTCTAAGAACCTCAAGAAACACATTCTTTCCATTTAAAAATCCATCTTATCAGTTTTTAAAAAAATGCCCGAAATTATGAAAATACTACTGCATCTTTGTTGAATTTCATCTGGTCATTCTGGCTCTATTTTCAGGGCACCTCTGACCTTGGATCCTCATTATTTGAGGTCTAGATTATCATTCTAATGTTATTGGACATCAAATCATCCTATCTAAGGAACTTCCTTTTGTATCTAGCGAATTACTTACATTTATAGAGAAACTAAATGTTATGTTTCTCACGTCTTCTTATGTTTCTGGAGGACCAGATATTACAATAGGCATTACCTTGCTTTTCTCATACTTTTTCTAGCTAGTTTTTATGACACCCCGAAATTAATTAATAGTAGAACGTTACGTTTCTCACATCTTCTCATTTTGAAGGATTGGATATCACAATAGATATTACCTTGGTTTTCTTATACTTTTCTAGCTAGTTTTTGTGACACCCCAAAATTAATTAATAGTAATCATTTATGGATTATGAATTATTAAGAGGGATTTAAGAAAAATTGTGAGGATATAGGAACATTAAAAAAAAGGCAAATTTAAGTATCTTAACATAATATTTATTAGGGAAAATTACATTTAGGGCCTTAAAGGCTGTAATATTTATCCTCAAGGACTTATTACTATTGTTTTAAGTAGAATTACCATTGACTTTAAATAAAACAAGTTAAACATAGTGGTAACAGGTCTTTTAAAATAAATATTATCAACTTCAGGTCCTTTAATGTAATTCTCCCTAATTATTAATTGGACCATTTTGAGGGAAGTAAAATGGTTTTTATGGATTTAAGTATGATTTGGGTCCATGATTAATTTATGTGTGCTAAGAACATTATTAGAAGCCCAAGCTGATTTATATGAAGGCTCAACTTTATCTAAATATGACCCAACTCTATTTTTAGGGAAGTCTAACCTATTTTGAACGTAACTAACCTATATATCATAGCCCAACATGTTAGGCATCAGTATATTTGGAATAATGGACTCTTGAGGCTTGGTCCAACCCTATGTAACCCTAGAATCTATGGCCCAACCTAACTAAAATCTGAACCCACAAGGAGTTGGGCCTTTAGATTAGCATATTCCACTCTTAGCTTTAAATTTTCTGTAGCCCATTCATTAAACCATAGCCTAACAACTTGGAAGGAGCCTCAATTGGACGTTGGCCTAATGATTCAGCCCATTTCTCACTAAAAACCTTAAGAGAAAACCTTTCCCTTTTGCCTCATTCTGTAGAAACACAAGAAGAGCAAGAGATTTTCAGAGGTTTAAGGTGAAGGCTAGGGTTCTTGGTAGAAATCTATCATTTCCTACTCCTAAAGCAAGATTTAGCCAAGATAACTTATATTGGCCTGATTGGTTTTTCATTTAGAGCATTGTTATCTTCCATCCAAAACTAAAACTTATTGTTTAGTGCTTCCATGGTAGATTTTTGGAGGTTAAGGCTATAGGTGCTATTAGGTAAGTATCCTCTTCCCATTTTGATGTATCTATTGCTAATTTGAGAGCCCCATAGTTGATTTATAATATGGGCCTTATTTTATCCGAAATGACCCAAAAATTAGAGTAAACTATTGTGATTTCTAGTGTAGGGAAGCTAGAACCTGAAATTAAAATCCAATGGTAGATAGGTATGTAACCTTTAGGTAGTCATTGGTAATTCAACTCTTTGGGTATCTGATTTGTTGCTAGAAATGATGATAACTATGCTTATCTTAGGCTTTATGTGCATTTGGATCATGATGGTAGCTACAAAAAGAGTAATTGGCTTCATTAAGGTAACCAAGGGTTAATTTTCTAATTTCATGTATATGCTTATTTTAATTTCATATGACTGTACATGTATGATTTTGAAATGCTAAATAATTAGTTGGCTACTTGAATTATGTTGTGATTGGACCTTATGAGTCCATAGTGGAGTTGTGATGTAACTGCCACTCATGCATCGTGCTTTAATTAGGCATCGACTTGTGATTAGACCCCTAAATGTGTCGAGCTTAGGTTGTGCTCATTAGGGGAGTAGGTGTCATGGAAGGGCCTCTCCTGGTGTTATTGGCCTTTAACATGTTTGATGTGATTACTGGTATGGGACAATAGTCACTTGTAGCTCAACTAGTTCATTTGCTAATTGAATTGATGATTCTGGTATTAGATGATATGAAAATGAATTAGGTTGATTAGTTTGCACATATATATGGAATTTGCTTCTCGTTTTTGAGATTGTATATCTCACTCCAGTTGTGGGCTAACATTTTCAAAGACTGGACTCCTAGTGGCAAGGAGAAATTAATGGAAGTATAATGTATGGTTTGGTAGCACATAGGTTTGAAAACCTTATTGAATTGGGTTTGTGTAACAAGATATTAGTTTTTATGTATTTGCTACATTGCATCATGAATTGCTAAAGTATAAGGACTGCTTATATAATATAATTACCATGGAATCAAACATTGTGATTGTATCTGACTAATTCTTGTTGAATGACTTAATGTTGTGTAACTATTAAGCTTAGTCCTATGTATCTTGTGGTTGAAACACTTTTGTTATCATGGGAGGGGAATTAACTAATATGAAATTAAGTTTTGATTGCTCTTATGCAATCCAAGACCCTTAGACAATGAGGATTAGTGAATCATAACACAATAGGAGCTGGGAGGTCTAGAATACCATGGATGTTAGCCGCCCAGATCTTAGAATCCATTTAGGACTAGTGGGAATTGATTAGAGAGCATAAAAATGAGAGTCTAGGTGTAAGATGGAGTTGAGCCATGGCTAAAACACCTTAAGTTGTGACCAACAATTAGTCAGAGGTGATGAGCACTATGATGTGAGATATCTCGCCATAGTGCAAGACAAAAATTTCACCTAGGGAGGGTAACAGAATCCAACTTCATTGTGGCATAGGTAGTTCTGTTGTGGTGCAATTTGAATAAATTGGGTGGAGAGTTCCAGGAGGCGTACCTGCTGTGGCGCTACATAGGCTTGCCGTAATGAGGCTCCAACATATCATAGTGAGAATTGCAAACATGTGAATAATAGATTTCCAAGAGTACTTTGCCTCGGCATAGAAACCTAAATCACAATGCAAGGTGTGAAATTTTAGTTTTAAGTTCTAGTAGCCACTTATGCTATGGCCTAGATATACTAAGTTGTGGTAAAAGTCTCCAAACTTGGTTTTTAAGTTCCAGTAACCTTCTTAGCCACGATGGAAAAGGTTCAAGTTGTGGCAAAGGTTCCTAAACTCTTATTTTTGACTTAGAAACCTTGAGTTTCACTATGTTAAGATTATGTAATGACTTGGGATCATTATATGGGAATTTTGTGAATTGGAAATCAGTAGCAACATGTGTCAAAGGTTTAAATTTTCTCATTTTTTTTCCAATTTAATTAATTGTAATGATTTTAGACCTTGATTTATAATAATTAATTGTATAATTAAGCCTAATCTCGATAATTAAGAACTAGGGTTGTTATAGTTTTTCCATTCCCCTTGCTAACTCTATTTACTTTTCTCAGTGACTAGGCTCTTTTAAGCTTCTTTCTACTAGAGAATTAACATTGCTAGCTTGCTATATATGATTCTCTTTCTCTGTGTTATTTATACAAAGCATTGACTTGTTCTTGTCACAAAGGAGACTAACCTCTGATACTAAAACATATCATATTAACTTTGGCCTATTCCTTGGGAGAGCTTACTATTTCATATCTGATTGGTCATAACTTAATTCATAGGAGTTGAATTTTCCTGCCTAGGGGACTTACTTGCATATACAATTAGAGATATCTTATTAACACTAAATCTCCCATATCATGTTCTAATGGCTATTTGCAATGTCTCTTTATCTTTCTTTATTCATTGCAAGCCATTAGAGATTTCTACCTGCTTACTTAACTTATTTAAGTGTTCAGTCTATTATTTATCCTTACCTTCTTTTTTACTAGTTCATATGATAATCAAGATTTATATCTCTTTCTATTATAGGCCTTATATTTCAACCATTTACTAGGATCGTAGCTTCTTTAAGGAGCTTATATTCTTAAATGTCTTAATTTCTTTACTCACTATTATATTTGCCTTTTTTGGCCTAATCTTTTCTTTACTCTCTTTATTTACTTGAGAGCGATCATCATTTAGTTTCTTAATTTGATAACTAATTATCATAGCTCTTACTTTTTGCGCTAGCATTAAAGAGTGACTACTACTGACTAATACTATATTCATGTGGGATACTAACTTCTCATATTCTCAACTACTAAAGACATAGTCTACCACTTACCATATCATAAAGAATTGCATTTAACCTTTTTCTAATATATAACTCTAGAATAAAAGGATTTCTCTCTCTCTTGGTCAGGCTTAATAACTGCCGTATAGTGGCACATCTAATTATAACTCTAGAAAGATACTTCTTGCTTTCCTTATCCCAATACTATGCTTATCTATCGAAGAAGCCTAGTCAGTGGCCTGGCTGTTTGAGTTTAGCCCTAATATTTCTGTGGCAATAGTTTACCAAACCTAAGAAGTCTTTAGTCTCTAAGACGAAAAATATCTGAAACTGTACTAGTCTCTAAGACTAAACTAATTTGTAAAAACTATCTTAGGCCATCAGCTCTCAAGAGAACTACTATATTATAACTAGGGACCCTCTATAACTTTATGGGATCTACAACGATCCCTAGGTCTATTGTGACCTCTCAGAGCCCTATTAAGGTCTACTACAACCCGGTATACTATGTTAGGATCTACTATGATCCATTTCTAAGAGGTTTCAAAGCCTAAGATCATTATATCTGTAAATAACATGTATGCTCACTAAGTCTGCCCACTATTACTCATAATTTCTAAGGCTGAACTCAAATGTTTGCTACACTCTTCATGTGAAGTGGGCTCTGTATCATTCACTTCTTTGTCGATCCCTAGTAATGATACTTAAGAGTTTTTGGCTTTTATCACTACTCCTTAGGGGGTTATCGAGTTTCCACTTCTAGCCTTTTCATCATTATTGGGTACTCTTTATGGTTGATGCCATTATTTGCTATGTCCTTAAGTTACATTACTAATAAGTTGGCTATACTCAATATCATGTAACCATCATTACAAGCAAACTATAACATCAATCACTAATACATATGTGCATCATGACCAAACTCAAGCCACTATTACAAGTATATTATAAGTTTTCCAACAATCTAAAATACCCTTATATTACTTCTTTATATCTTTCTTTGTATCATATGGCACTTAGGAAGGAAAGGAAACTCTTCCTTTAATCTTTACATAATTTACTGTTCTATCCCAATGTCATTTTATATTGCCTAGTTATCTCTACTTATGGCATTACGTCATATCTTATGAACAACTATACCAAGGACAATAGTGCTGTCTAATACACTCATTTGTGTTACCTTTTTATTTGTTCTCAATTTATTATGTCCTCGGCTCTGATGTTGTCACATTTTTTCTGGGTTCACCTTTACTTACTTTCTATAAAAATTGAAGAGGTCTAATTTATTTTATTCTCATCCTCTATTCTTAACTAGATCGTTCCTCTTGGAAAAAGCTTATTTTATGTGAACCTTAGGGCTTGTCTTCCTTACAACTCTTGAGATTATATAGTTATATTTTTCTATGTCTTGGAACTCACCACTTAGGTAACGTTCAACTTTTTTTTTCTAGCTTCCCTAGGAGCACTGAAGCACTAGCTGCTTGCTTCAGCTTTTCTCTGCATTCTAATCAGGAACTAAGTTCTCTTTTTGCTTAGATTTTCTAATTTCATTTTTAAGAGCATAGTTTACTAATTTTAGGGTTTGACTAGTGCTTTAGTGCTTCAGTGTACTTTAATGTGCATAAATTGAGGATATTCCTTAGAGTTTGAGGATATCCTCAATGTCCTTAAGTGGAGCATAGATATTCTACTTTCATGTACTCTTACTACTTTACCCAATTTAGTTCACATATCCTCAATGTCTAGAATCTACTTTACTGACCACTTTATGCTCCATTTACTGTTGTTGCTACTCTTGTGCTTTCACATTGCACCAAACTCATATTAGGAAAGCTCATCTGACTAAATGCTGAATTCTTATACATTTGCTTTTACTATTTTTATTCTATTAACTCTCCTTTAGTCACTACTAAAATGAGGGTATCTCTTTCTATGTACTAGTTTCTTAACTCTTTCTTACTTTCTTATATCTTCTTAATTACTAAATTAGGGGTTTATCCCTTGGAGAGTCATTGACCGTTAACTAATCATGGGCCATCCTTGTGTTATTTGTAATACCTTAACCTCTTAGCTATTATACCATGGTCTCATTGTCCATCTCAATGCATTTCATATGGATTGGAGCACAAATGCAAGAAACCATGCACCTCACATGAAAAGGGCAATAAATTTAATACTATTAATTGTGTTACGTAAGATTTCATTTCTTTAATTTATATCCCATGGACTATGTGAACTCATTAATATCATTTTCTATTCATAACACATCTATACAAGTCATAACCATCACCAAGTATCTCAAGAACCCCAAGTTTTAGGCTACATGTCACAAAATCAATGGTCTCAAGTTCAAATTCTAGCTTTCTAATACAAACTTTGAAAATTCATAACTAATTATAAAAAAAATTAAAATCAATTACACCATACCATTCTAGAAAGCTATGGATATCTAATTTTGAATAAAAATAATTTTAGACCATTGCCATGGACTTAAACTTATGAAAATTGATGGAATAGTAACTCAGGTCAGGCTACATTACTAGTACTGTCATACAATTTCAAAAATTCATTTCTCCCTCTATAGAGCTCGATAACCTTAGTGGTTGTGGAAAGCTTATGATGTCTAGTTTATAGTTATAAAATTTTGTAATCATTAGACTATATTTGACCCACGTGTGACATTGAGAAGCAAACTAACCATATAAACAGTAACTATACCATTTCTGCATAATTTGACCAATTTTGAAAAATCATGGTAAATTCTCTAGAGCTCCAAATTGAGTGCTATTTAGCTTTATGGAAAGCTCTAGATGAGACCTAATTTTTGGACAAACTTCATGGAAAAAATCACTCATTTGGTCATACTTTGGTTTAGCACATAAAATGGTCAAATTTGAAGTCTCAAAAGGTATTTTAAGACACCAAAAGCTTTTCTTGAATTTTCACAACCACTTGGGCAAGTCTAAAAGCATAAATACCATACATAAAAAGAATGCCAAATGATCCAAATCCTCATGGAGTTCAATCTCACATTGCCACCTGCATACATACACAAATCCATCATATCACATAGGGGCAAATGAGTGGCATAACCTCACATTCTCATTCATTTGGCTCCCACATTGATACACACACAATTTATATATATATATATATATTAAAACATGCTCAAGGGTTTACATCATATATAAATCTCATGGTTACAATTCCTGACATCAAAATACAAACAAGAAGGCCATTTCTCTATCTCTTTGCCAAAGTCTTGCTTCTCAAGGTTGTTAAGCTCCATTTCTTTGTCCACTTGGTTCACCTAGACATGGTTAGACATATGTAGGGGAAGAGTAAGATTCAAAGAATCCCAATAGCTCTTAACCCTTTCAAACATATATAATGGATGCATATACAAGTAAAAAAAATGCATGCATGATATTCAAGCAACTAGTGAACATGTATAAGGTATTTTCCTTATCACATAAACCTATACATAACAAGCATAAACTCTCACAAGCATTGGTTTAGCTGCATCCATCTTTCTTAGAACTTTTGGATTTGCCTCACCATTTTCAAGGGACTTTTAATTTAGCGTTACTCTTCTTGAGACTTTTGACTTTGTCTCACCCATTCCTAGGGATTTTTGGCTCATCCTCCCCCATGCTAAGGGACCTTTGGCATTACTAAACCCAAGCAAGCCATAAAGCCATCATGAAAACATTTCAAGAAAACATAATGGTACTATAATATATAAGCATAGGCTAGAAACATTTCTCATGGATCAAACATACACACAAGCACTTATTGATAAGAAAACAACCAAGCTATGTATGTGAGAAAGGTTAGAGAGCTACCTTGAAGCAAGAACTCAACATTGTTTCCTTGGATTACTCTTCCCCTCTCTTGGGCATAAACTTGTAATAAGGTGGAGCTTGATTCTCTTGGCCTAGACACATTAAATAGGATACAATTACATCATGGAAGCAAGCTCTAGCATCACACATTCTCTATGGAAGTTCACTTAGTTTTATGGTTACATAATGGCTTCATATCATACCTAATGAAGCAAGTGCTAGAATTCAAGATCTTGGCTCCCTTTTCTCCTTCCACCTAGGCCTTTTGACTTCATTTAACTCTCTTGAAGTCATCATAAACTCACTCTTAAGGGTTTAGACACAAATTACTTCTTTAAGTCTTATTATGGAGCCTACACTTCCATCACACAAACCAAGGCTTCTAAAATTTTTTCAAGTCTTCCTTGATGTTCTTCTATCATATTTAGTCTTTTTCTATTCTTAGAAAAATTTAAAACTTTCCTTAGGTACTTGAAGGAGCTTGGGTTGAGACTATGGATGCTTTTTGAACCTATGGAGATAGCGTTGTTTTCTTAAAGGAAATGGCACATGTGAGGCTTTTTACGTGTTTTAAGAACCCATATATACTCTTAGACAATTAGAAATACCAGTAGAAAGATTCATACATACTAAGGTGCAATAAGAACCCTAGGTTTTGGAAACCTATTTTCTAATGCTTCTTTTTGGAATTTCTTTGCATATACTTGTTTCTCACCCTTAAAAACCTAGGTTTCATGCTTGGTTTAGGTCAGATTTTGGTCCTTCTTGGTTGTTCTATATAAGGCCAAAACTACCTCTTAAGGACCAAGGAGAAGAAAGCATGAGAAGCTATGATTCTTACCTTGATTCAAGCCTTTACCAAGAGTCTTCTCCTTTGCTTTAGCTCCTCCTTGGATTTTCAAACTTCTCCTTTCTGAACATGGCTCAAAATAAATCCAAATCACACACCAAAACCATAAAAAGAAAGAGGAGAAGGAGGGGACAAGTTTGCTAAAAGAAGGAGCTTGAAATTTCAAAGATTTTCTTACTTTTTCATAGGTTTTGCTCCTCCATTGAAGCTCCCTCTTGTGTGCCCTTCTTAGTAGAACTTCTCCCTAGTTTTAGGCAGAAATTAGGTTAGCCAAAAGTGAGGGAGAAGTAGGGTGCCACCTATATAAAGCTAGGGATCCTTAAAAAGCTTTTCAAAATGCCAATTTTGTCTTTAATTCTTGACTTTTTTGTTTTAGGCTCATTTCAACTCCTTTTCAAAAATTGTCTTTTCTATCATAAAAGTTGGGATTCTTTAACCTACAAATTGCCTTTGAAATCACTTAAATTGGCTTTAAAACCTTTCTAAACAAAATGGTTAAAGTTTGGGAATACTGACGTTCTAAAATGTAAACCGGAAGGGTTTTAATTGTTCTAGGGCTTCCTATTGTTTTTAGGGCCTTTAAGAATTTCAAGAAACTCTATTTTCTTTTTAAAGATCCCTTTTTTAAGTTTTCTAATAGTTATATAAAATTACAAAAATGCCACTATAATTTGTCAAATTTTCTTTAGCCACTTTGACTCTAATTTCTGGGCATCCTAAGCCTTGATTCTTCATTTTCAAATATTTAAAAATTTATCCTAATTTTATTTGGCCTTAACTGATTTATTTTAGAGGTCTCTCTTTTATATCTGGCCTATTTCTATTATTTTTATGAAAATTGGGTGTTACATTATTAGCCATTAACATGTTATATATAATTGCTAGTATAGGATGTAACATCTCTTTTAATACCCTTCTTTATTTTATATATTTGAGAGGAATTCCCTATTTAAGTTTAATTACTTTTTTCTATTTTAATTATTCCTTCACAACAAAATCTAATTAATGGTGTAGCGGAATATGATAATAATGGAAATACACTGTAATCCATACAGACTAGTTTAAGAGTTCCATCATAGGGGAGTAGGGTCATACAATTCACATCACATCAAAGGGGATCTATCCTATAATCATTCAAAAAGAAAATCCATAGATAACAAAAAGGACTTAAAGGTCAGTCCCCTATGTTCACAAAAGGGTCAGTGTCAATGACTGGGCCTCTGTTCATGCAAATGGAGGAGTAAGAGGGTCAACTCCACCCATTGGGAATGTGTGGGGACTCTAGCTTCCTTGGGGACACAAAGTATACTAGTACAATATGAACAATGTTATCACATGATATGATGCGTATATTATGGATGTCAAAGACCCATCCCTGAAGTGGGAATTAGATTCACTCCTCTTGGAGTTCTAGGGTCACTTGATAAATCGACATCTAGGAAAAGTATAATTCATAATAGAGTGAGAAATAATTTTCTCAATAACATAGATAGGATCAATACCACATAATATCCATAAAGAAGAGTCAAGTAGAAATTTTAACAGGTAGCAAGAAATTTAACAGCAAGATAGTTAATTTATTAAACAATATAGACAAAGAGATATACCTGTTAGTAATATCTAACGTGAATACAAAATAGCAAAGTGAACAGGCATATTACATTTAAAGATAGAACATGAATGTACATAAGAATTATCTCAACATAATTAATATTTAGCAGTTGCAAGATATTCACAAACTTTCTATATGCATAGAATATAGAGCATATAACAAATAATATTTATTCCTTCTTGACCATTAGGCCTTGGAGACCGCCAGGCTCAATACCTAGATCATGTTGCACTGGCTTCGACAAGTTCAATAACCAGATTATGTTGCACTGCAATGACATAACAGGCTCACCTTTGCTTCTTTTACTGAGGCATCCCCCAGTGGGTACCCAAGGAAAGTCATATAAAATATCATAATAATATGTCATCCAAGCCATCATTTGATCAAGGCATAATAGGTATATTTGGGAAAGAACTGCCTTGCACAACTCTATACATAAATAATCCTGATAGTGTGACAGCGTATGGGAGTTCAAAAATTAGTGGCTTAGGTATATTTAAGTATCTTTAAGATTGGACATCTAACACAACAATAGCTATCCAATGGCAAATTCTGGCACACATAGGACTCATCCTCTGGATAAGGCTACTCTGCCATATATATATTGGTCAGTCCTTTACCAAATAACCCATATTTATAGAATCAGGTAATAAACAACATATTATCCATGTCAAGAAATCAGACAGTATATCAGCATAGCAAATCGTGCAATTCTAGAACACATGTTATCACATATTTCATTCTTGACATAACGCTATGTAATTTTTCAACTATCATAAATGGGCTCCAAAATTCAAAGAATAAATATCAGCATAATCTAGATAGCATGTAGAACATATTATACCACAACAATCATGCAAAACATATCAAATAACATCAGGAAAAATTCAAAAACATTGTGGTCAACACTTTTTCTCAAGAATTTGACTTTTATATATAATGATCCATAAATTACCAAAAGTTCACCATAGGCCTTATTTTTTATGTAGATTAACCTTATTTAGTTGAATTTAAGAAAACTCTCCCCTAGGTATATGTACATGTGTTGGCCAAACCTATACATAAAGGAAGACATGTGGTTTCGCTTCATTTTTATGTTACCAAATAGCCACACATACATATTCAAGGATGATAAAAAAAAAAAACCCTCAATCAATTTGTAGAGATTTCATATGGATTTTGTAACATCTGATTTTCTGAAAATGAGAGAAAACGTGAGAAACATAACGTACATTTTCTCCATCAATGAATGATACTCACCAGATACAAAAGGATGTCCCCGAAAATGAGATAGTTAAGGTCCCAAAAAATTTGGCAAGCATTCTAGACTCCTAAAAATGAGAATCCTGAGCTCAGATGAAAAAAAAAATAGAGCTAGAATGAAGAAATAATTTCTTACGAAAAGCTTACGAAACGTAATGGCATTTTCATAATTTTGAGTAAATTTTGAAATTCACATAAGAAGGCTTTTTTAAATGAAATTTTGAGTTCCCTAGGGTTCTTAGAGGCCCTAAAAGCCATGGGAAGTCCCAGGACAGCTAAAACCCATCCAGTGGATGTTTTTTAATATCAGTGTATCCAAACTTTGACGGATTCGTTCAAGAAGGTTTTAGCTCCGATTTGAGTAATTCCAAAGACATTTTATTTAATTGGAAACCTATATTTTATAATAGAAAATATGGTTCTAAAAAAGGAGCTAAAATGAACAAGAAATAAAAATGCCAAGAACAAAGGGAAAAATGAGAATTTTTGAAAAGTGTAACTTCCTCCCACCTATATATATGATGCACCCTTCTTCTCCCTTCATTATGCATGACCATGTTCTACCCAAAACCAGCGAAAAATCCTAGGGGATGAGGCGCACAAGAGGAGGAAGAAAAGGAGGTGAAATTCAAGGTAGAAAGGTATGGATTTTCATGGTTTTTCATGCTCTTTCTCTTCCAACCCTCTTCTCCTTCATTCTCCTTTATTTCCTATGATTATAATGAAGTATATGGATCTGTTTTAAAGGAGAAATTGGGGGAAAAATTCGGATTTGAAGAGAGGAGCTCAAAGAACACAAGATTCAAGTGAGAAAAAGCAAGAAAACAAGGTAATTTCTCTTCATATGGTTGTCATCTTTGGTTCCCTTCTCCACCATTTCACCCCACTTGAGAAATCCCTAGGAGGAGATAATTTTTAGGCAGAACCAAGCATGAATCTAAGGAAAAAGGGTGTAGAGATTAAGAATATGCAAAGAAAATTATCAAAAAAATTAGATTTCAAGATCAAATTTTAGGGTTTTGTGTGCACCTTCCAAAATCTGATTTCATATGATAATTCCTAGGCCTAATTAAGAGTTTAAATGAGCTCCTAAGATCCCTAAGATGCTCCCCATATGCTTCCTCCTTCAAGAAAACAAAGAATTCTAAAGAGCCAAAAAGGGGCTATGTCTTGGCTAAGCATGGATGGAGTAGCTAGGGAGAGTTTTAGATTTTTCCAAGCCCATTTTTATGTCATATATGATGAATGAATATGAGGGGAGTCCTTGGAAAAAATTTAAAACCCATAAGAAGTGAATTGGTGCCTTAGGTTCTATATTATGACCTAAAGAAGCAAAATGTAGTTAGGCTCTTTATTTTAATTGTGTGATGACTCTAAGAGGCTTAAAAGGAGTCAAGAATCATATTTGAAAGGAAAGAATGGAGCCTAGAATTTATTTGAGGGGTGTTGCTTCATTAGGTGCATTTATGGACCATAATGGAGTTTATAGAGCCATCTAGTGTCTAAACAAGTATGTGGCCTTAGAATTGAGTTCATGAACCTAATTAACTCCCATAAAATGTGTCTAGGCCAAAAGGAAGCATCTCCATAAGTTTGTGAGTGTGTATTGTAAAGTCCCACATCGGCTAGAAGGGCCTGTGCTGAGCGCTTATAAAGGAGTGCGAAGTGCTCTCTTCCGAACGCGCGTTTTCTCAGCGAACCCGAAGGGTGAGCGCGGGAAAGCGACAAAGGCCCTGTGAGTGCGGTTCGTAGAACCTGTGAGCAGGGAGACAATACGTTCGGAGGCTCTGTAAGCTTGTTTGGTATCAGAGCAATCCTGGCCCATGTGCAACCCGAGGACGGGTCGGCCCCAAAAGGGGGGTGGATTGTAAAGTCCCACATCGGCTGGAAGGGGCCTGTGCTGAGCACTTATAAAGGGGTACGAAGCGCTCTCTTCCGAACGCGCGTTTTCTCAGCGAACCCGAAGGGTGAGCGCGGGAAAGCGACAAAGGCCCTGTGAGTGTGGTTCGTAGAACCTGCGAGCAGGGAGACAATATGTTCGGGGGCTCTGTAAGTTTGTTCATTCAGAAGAGAGCGCTTCGCACCCCTTTATAAGCGCTTAGCACAGGCCCCTTCCAGCCGATGTGGGACTTTACAATCCATCTCCTTTTGGGGCCGACCAGTCCTCGGGTTGCATATGGGCCAAGATTGCTCTGATACCAACACATACAAAGCCCTCACGAGTATTGTCCCCCAGTCGCAGGTTCAGTGAATCACGCTCCCTGGGTGTTTGTCCCTTCCTGGTCGCTGAGCCTTAGCCCGCGCTCCCAGGAAAAGCACGCTCGTGAGGGGGAGGATTCTCCCCACTTATATGGGCTAGCCACAGGCCCCTTCCAACCGATGTGGGACTTTACATGTGGTCGAAGCAAGGGAGGGAATTTCAAAAGGAAAATTATGTGATTGTGTGCAAGGTAGCTCTCTCCACCTTCTCTCATGCATGGATGTGTGTTTAACTGTCTTAGAATGTGTGTACATGTATTTTTAAGCCATGAAAAGTATGCTAGCATGATTTTATATGCCATGATTTCATGATGACATATTATGTTTCTAAATGATGTTATGATGTGTGCTTGGGTTTGCATGAAGGTGGTGAGGCCAAGAACCCTTAGCCATGGTGAGGATGAGCTAAGAACCCTTAAGATTGGTTGAGACAAAGTAAAGAGTCTCCTAAAAGCAAAATGGGCTCCCAAGAGCATGGTTAAGTCCAAGAATGCATTGAGGAATGGGTGAGGTGAATCCAATATCCATAAGAAATTGGGTGAAGCCAATCCACTTGCTTGGAAAGCCTTTGTATGTTATATATAACATTTTCAAATGATGAAAATACTTCTTGAATGTTTGCACATGTCAACATGATCGTACATACATTTATGAGACTTGTTTGCATCTATTATGTATGATTGAATGGGAGATGAGCTATTGGAATTCTTTGAATCTCATTCCCTCCTGTCCAATGATCTAATATGCTAGGTGAACCAAGTGAACAAGGTAATGGGAGCCAACCACCTTAAAGAAAGGAGATTGACAATGTAATGCATAGTTTTTGGTTCTTTAAGGCCATGCTTATGTCAAATGATATAATCCCTCGATGTATATGGTCTATGACTTTTTAGACATGTGTAATCATGATATTATGTGATGTATAAATGTGTGGATATGATGTATGAATCATAGAATAGAATTTAGGTATGTAATGTCAAGGTATGTATTTTGGAAAGTTTGATGTAATGTGTATATGTGTGGATGAAAAGGACAAAATGAGATGCATGAGGTATGAGACCATTTGGGCAGCTCACACAAGTCCTAAATATACTTTTAGACTTGCCCAAAAGGCGCCAAAACCAAAGGAAAGCCATTTGACAATTTTGGTACCCTATATAGAGCCAAAATTGACCATAATGGAACCTTATGTCACTTTTTAGCCAAATGAGATCTTCTTGATTTAAGATTTGGCATAAAAATAGGGTTCATTGAGAGCTCTTTGGGAAACTAAAGACCAAAATTTTTAGAGGTCTATAGAATATTTGATGAATTTTCAAAGTTGACAATTTTTTTGATTTTAGTCTAATGGTCTGAAAATGTAATCTGTCACACAGGGCTCAAATGATATCCAATTGCCACAAAATTTTATACAAAGAAACAAGGCATTCACAGTTACTTGTGCCAACTAGAAGCACTTGATTTGGATGTCTAGAGAGGGATATATGAATTTTTGAATATTCTATCTAGTATCAAGGAATTCATCCAACCTGAGTTATTGTTTCATTGAATTTCGAGGTCTGCGCTGCCTGAGGTGGTTTGGAAATATTTTTTCCCTCTAGCTAACATACACAAATTTTTAGATTGGTATCATTTTTATTAGTTGTATTTTTTTAGAATTAATTGGACATTTTCAAAGTTTGCCACAGAATTTTGTGACAGTATCAGGAGGCAGTCTGACCTCTAGGACTTTTTGGATGTCAAATGTCCTTTATGATGGATGTTATGATCTGAACATATTTTTAGTATAAAGCAGACATCTATAGCTTTCTAGAATGGCTAGGAATTTGTAACACCATAGATTCTAGCCCGTCTCATACATTTGAATGGCATAATATCATAAACTATATAGGATTCCTATGGGACAAGCAAGAAAAAGTGGGATTATTTTCGCATTGCGCTATATCTAAAAACTTATTTTGGTGTCACTTGGACCGTGTGAGCTTATGCTATGCATCCTCATATTTAATTGCATCATTACAACTCATTTACATCCCAAAAACATGCCTACAACCCATGGAAACCAAAATGGGGCATGAAAAATGAAAATTCGTTTTCGGCCAGAATTGGCCTCTTTTCTGGGCAGATTTTGGAAAATCATAACTAAATTCAAAAAAATCAAAATCATGAAATCTTGGTCCTTATGTAAATATTAGGATGTCTAATTCACATGAAAAATATGTCCAAACCATAACATGTATCATGGAGGACGTTTCACATCCAAAGGTCCGAGTGAAATCTGGAACTGTCACAGAATTCTACAGAAAATTTTGAAAATGTCCAATTAATTCCACAAAAATCCAATCCATGAAAATGATACAATTTGGAAAGCTGTGGATGTTAAATAGAGAGGAAAAATATCTCTAGATTAGTTCATCAAGCCCAGACTTCGAAATTCAATGGAACAGTACTTCTAGTTGGGCAAATTCACTAATACTAGACAAAAACTTCAAAAATTTATATCTCCCTCTCTAGACCTCCAAATGAGATATTCTGGTTGGCACAAGTTTCTGTGATTTTATGGTTTCTCTGTATAAAATTTCATGGCAATTGGATATCATTTGAGCCTCGGGTGACAGAAAACAATTTCAGATCAAATGAATAATGCAACAACCAAAACCATAAATTTTGCCAATTTTAAAAAATCATCAAATATTCTATAGACCTTCAAAAATTATGATCTTTATCTTTCCAGAAAGCCACCAATGATTCCTAATTGCATGCCAAATTTCAGATCAATACTAACTCATTTGGCTAAAAAGTGATATAGGGTTCCATAATGGTCAATTTTAGCTCCATATAGGGTACCAAAGTTGCCAAATGGTTTTCCCTTGGTTGTGACACCTTTTGGGCAAGTCTAAAAGCATATTTAAGACTTGTGTGTGCTGTCCAAATGGTCCCAAACCTCATGCATCTCATTTTGACATTTAACCCATACTTATGCATAGTTACATCATACTTCAACATTGCATATTTGGACATTACAAACTCAAATTGTATTCTAAAGCTCATACATCATATCCATAGTTACAAACATCATATAATAGCATATTTATACATGTCTCAAGGTTCATAATATATTTACAACATCATATACACCATGAACCATCATTATGGTTCCAAAATGGACAAAACCAAGGCATAAGCTTGTCAATCTTTCCTCTTCATTGTTGTTGGCTCTCATTGGCATATCCACTTAGTCCACCTAACATGTTAGATCATTGGAAAGGAGGGGATGAGATTCAAAGAATCCCAATAGCTTATCTCCTATTCAATCATACATAATATATGCAAAGCAAGCTTTACAAATGCATGCATAAAGAAAATGGAAGTCATGGACATTTGAAAAGCAAACTTGGCATATGAACAAATCATACAAGACATTCAAGAGGTCACCAAGTGTTTGGATTGGCCTCACACTTCTCCTCATGGATTTTAGACTTGCCTCACCTATTCTTTAAGAGCTTTGGACTCAACCATACTCTTGGGAGCCTACTTTGCTTTTAGGAGACTCTTTACTTTGTCTCAACTAGGCTCTAGGGTTCTTAGCTCATCCTCACCAAAGGGAAAAGTTCTTGGCCTCTCCACACTTAAGCAAACTCATACAAACATCATGTAATCATTTGAAAACATAACATGGCATCAAAAATCATGATATGTAAAGGCATACTAGCATGCTTTTCATAGCTTGAAAATATACATACACACATTCTAAAACAAGCTAAATACACATCCATGCATGAGAGAAGGTGGAGAGAGCTACCTTGTGTATATTCACACACTTTTTCCTTAGCTTTCAAGCCTCCTCTTTTGGCCACACACCCACAAGTTGGTAGAGATAGTTTTTCTTGGCCTAGATACAATTTATGGGAGCCAATTAGGTTTATGAAACACATTCTAAGGCTACACACTTTGCTTAAACCCTTGATTACTCTACAATTCCCATTATGGTCCATATTTGCATCTAATGAAGTAACACCCCTCACATGCCTTCTAGGCCTCATTCTTTCCTTTCAAATATGATTCTTGACTCATTTTAAGTCTCTTGGAGTTATCACATCATTAAAATAAAAGGCCTAGCACCATGTTGCTTCTTTAGGTCATAATATGGAACTTAAGACACCAAATCACTTTCCATGAGTTCTAAATTTTTTCCAAGGCCTCCCTTCATTTTCATTCATCAAGTATGACTCAAGAATGGTCTTAAAAAAATTTAAAACTCTCCCTAGCACCATGGAACATGCTTGGCCGAGACATGCCTAGGATTTTGGGCTCCATGGAGTTTTCTTTGTTTTCTTGAAGGGAGAAGCTTGTAGGGGCATCTTTGGCGTCTCAAGAACTCTTTTATACTCTAAATTAGACCTAAAAAGAATCACATAAATTCAGAATTTGAAAGGTGCACTAGAAACCCTAGGTTTTGCATCTTAAATCCTAATGCCTATTTCATAGTTTTCTTTGCATATTCTTATTCTTCTCCATCAAATACCTAAGAATCATGCTTGGTTGGGCTTGAAAATCAGATCTTCCTATGGCTCCTAGGGTTAGGCAAAATGGAGAAGGAGGGTGATGGAAGATATCAACCATAGGATGCATTTTTACCTTGTTTCCTTGCTTAGTTTGGCTTGAATCTTGCTTTCTCCAAGCTCCTCTCTTCAAATCCGAAATTTCCCTTGAATATCTCCCTAGAATCAGATTCATACACCTCATTTTAATCCAATGAAACAAAAGAGGAGGGAGGAGAGGAGGTGTGGATGAAGAAAAGTAAGGAAAATCACCATGAAAACATACCTTAAGCTTGGTTTTCTTCCTCTTTCTTCTTCCTCTCTTGGGCACCTCTCCCTTAGGGTTTTGCTTCTAATTTGGGGCTGTAAAATCTGAAGTGAAATAAGGGCAAGTTTGAGGCACCACCTATATATAGCTAAGGTAAAGTGACTTTTTCAAAAATTCTAATTTTGCCCTTCATACTTTGCATTGGCATTGTCGTTTCTCTTTCATTTTAGCTCCTTTTTGAGAACTGTCTTTTCCATTATAAAATTTAGGTTCCTAGTTAAGAAAAATGCTTTTGGAATCACTCAAATCGGAGCTAAAACCTTTTTGAATGGATTCATTAAAGTTTGGGCACACCGGCATTGAAAAACATCCATCGAAGGGGATTTAACTGTCCCAGGGCTTCCCATGGCTTTTAGGGCCTCTGAGAACCCTAGAGAACTAAAAAATTTGGTTTAAAAATCCCTCTTGTGTGAATTCCAAAAATTATCCGAAATTACGAAAATGCCATTACATTTCGTATGGCTTCTGTCAAAAATTGTTTCTTCATTCTAGCTCCATTTTTCCTTCTGTTTGAGGCTAAAATTCTCATTTTTAGGAGGCTAGAATGTTACTCAAATTTTTTGGGACATTAACTAATTCATCTTAGGGGACTTACTTTGAAAACGTGCCCGTTTCCATCATTTAATGAAAATCAGACATTACAGAATGCATGATTTTGATTTTTCTACTATTCGTTATGATTTTCCAAAGTTTGGTTAGAGAAGAGCCAAATTTGGCCAAAAATAAATGTCCATATTTTATGCTCCATTTCAGTTTTCTTGAAGTGTCGACCACTTTTGATGAGGTAAATGAGTTGTTATTCATGTAATTAAATATAAGAATGTGTTGGTTTAGCTCACATGGTCCACATAATGCCGAATGGAATTTTTATACACGACGCAATGCAAGGAAATGTATTATTTTAATGGACTTTTCTCATTTCCTTCATGGAATGTATCATATGAGCATGTAAATGTGATAGAAATGAGCTATAAATATATGGTGTTACAGATTCTACAATTTTCTAAAGATAAAATTCTAGGGTTTCTTGCCACTTTCTTCATGAAAATCAAGGTTGTATTAATCTTCCTCTTCCTTAGGCTTTCTCCCATCACTTCCCCATTTATTTTCCTTCAATTTCTCCCATAGCATCTTAGAATACAAAGCTTCTTGATTTGTAGAAAAATTGCCAAGATTAGGAATTTTATTGAATCACATGAATCCATAAGCCATATATATGATTTATCCATCTTTTCTTGGCTAGAATCCATGGAAACAACAAAATTTCCCATCTCTTCATGCCATAAGTGAAATTTAGAAAGAAAGAGAAGAGAAGAATTTTTGAAGAAAAATCGAAAAGAAGAAAGTCTATCTATGTTACCTTAGCTTCGCAGTGTTTGACTTTCCTGATGGCTTTTCTTTCTTTCTTCCTTCTCCCTTTTCTTCTTCCTTAGGCCGAGCTCTTTCTCCTTCTCCTTCTCTTTGTCTTGGCTAAATTTGGTGTGTATTTTGTGTGTGAGAATGGCAAGAAAGTGTGTGTGTGGTTCATATATATACTAGTTATGAATGGTTAAGATTTAATTAACTTTAAGTTGGAAGATCTTGGCTTTTAGATTACATGAATGGTCAAGATTTAACCTTAAAATAAGAGATAAAATGTAAGCCTTAGGATTAGATTGTTATGGTTTGATCTTGAAAAGGTGAAGAAATCTAAGCCATTGGATTGCTTAACGGTTTAGATCGTATCACGTTTTACAGATGAATATTAGCCATTGGATTACCCTAGTTACTTTTTCATAAAGTGTGAAGATAAGGTTGCATTTAATGCCGCTTAAGTCAGCATCTATGTCATGCTGAAGTCAGCCGTAACTTTTTCATAATATGTGAAATTTCTAAGATTCGCTGATGTATGCCGACGTAATCGCTCTGTAGTTCATGTAGTTTCTTGAATTCTCTTCCAACTTCCAGCTTCTTCTTCACACATGGTGCCACATCATCTCTCTCCTTTCTACATGGCACCACATTAGCACCTTCCGAGCTCCCTAGTGCCACGTCAGCTCTCCCCCAGTTAGACTTACAAAATTGCCACTGTTTTCTTAGGTTTTCCATAATATCTTATTTAATCTGCATTTTCTAAGTCCTCACTATATTTTAATATTATTTGGCCCTATATGGGTCTCGTTTAATATTTCCAACTATATATTTAAATATTATTTATTCCCTTAATATTTTATTATTTTAAGGTCCAAATGATCATTTTGCCCCTAATAGTGACGTGACAAACAAGCACCTATGTTCGTTTTTCACTTATATCTTCTCCGTAACTCCATATTTCTAGATTCTGTCACCACTACCTAGTAGATTTTTCTACATAGAATTTCCTGAGGTAGCTAACATGGGTTTTGGGTTTTAGTTCGTCTCCATATAAGCTTAAAATTATTTCGGGCTATTTTCTGACCCTAACGAATCCAAAATTGCATGCAATGAATTTTATAATTTTCTACGCATTATTTTCTAACTATTGATATATATATTGGCCTAGTTCTGAATTCCCTTTCCTTCTAGAGAAATTATCAAAGTTTGTTCAGGTGACAAATGACAATTTTGCCCCTCGGTCCCCTGGACCCCCTCAAATCTCAAAAATTCCTATAGGTCCTATTTAGCTTATACTTCTCATATACGAAGCTATTTCTTTCAAATTTTTTATATTAAATTTTAATAAATTCATTATATAAAATACTAAATAATTAAAAAATCCTAATTTTAGGGATGTTACATGGGATAATAGTCACTAGTAGTCCAACTAGTTCATTTGCTAATAATATTGATGTTTTTGGTATATTTTTCTGAATAAATGCAGTATATTGATTAATCTATATATATATATAGAATTTGCCTCTTATTACTGAAATTGTATATCTTACCTCAATTGTGGGCGAACATTTTCAGGGATTGGATCTCTTAGTAGGAAGAAGAAGCTAGTGGAAATCTACTGTGATAGTTTAGTAATGTATAGGCTTGAATGAATTGGGTTTATATAATAGGTATGTTAGCATTGTTCATTGTGTTGTATAATTGTCACATTGTATCATGTATTGCCAAGTATAGGAATTGATTTTATAATATGAGACATCATGGAATTGGTAATTATGATTGTATCTGGATAATTACTAATGAGTACCCTGAGATTTTATGACCTCTAGATATCTAGCAATGTAAAGTTAATGATTAAACTATTAGTATATTAGATTGTGTAATACCATATCTAGATAGGTCACAATTCATGGCACAATTGGCTTATAGGATTTAATTTCACTAAAATAGCACTTTTAGTAGCAAAAATTTGTGTCATTGAAAGCTTAATTAATTCATTTTTGGCTTAATGGACCATGTAAGCTTATCAAATTCATTTTCCATCCGTAACACATTTGTTCAACCAGAATTATCACAAATTGAAGCTCAAAATTTTGGTCTAAGCCATAGAACACGGAATTGCATCACGCTTTGCATTTTGCCATGAATTCCATATTTTGATATGAATTTTGGAAAATCATAACTAATTCTAAAAAAATTCAAATCATGCAAACAATAGCTTTCTGGAAAGCTCAGGATGTCATCTAGCTTCCATAAAACGTTTAAATTAAAACAACCACGTTTGGCTCATAAAAACCAATGGAATAGTATATTAGGTCTGGTGGTCATCTTGTGATAGGCCTAGAACTTCAATGATCCAAAAATTCATTTCTCCCTCTACAATGATCCAAATGGGGTGCTCTTGGTGGCTATAGAAAGCTTATGATATCTATTATATGCTTGTAAAATTTCATAAGCATTGGACTTCATTTGTCCTATGAGTGATATAGAAAACCAAACTGACCACGTGAATAGTAATAGTGATAGTTTCTGCATAATTTGGCCAATTTTGAAAAATCATAATAAATTCTTTAGAGCTCCAAAAATAGTGCTCTTTAGCTTTGTGAAAAGCTCTAGATAAGGCCTATTTGCTTGCCAAATGTCATGCACAAACTCATTCATTTGGTTTGTCTGTGGTTCAGGTCAAGAAAGTTGCTAATTTTAGGTCCATAATATGTTAGAGATTGTGCCCTAAGCTTATCAATTTATTGTGAATAATGTTTTGATTTAATAAAGAGTTTTATTATCATTATTATATTATTTGCATATTTGCCATATAATAAGATCCTTGGATAATTATAGTTATCTTAAATGTTCTTAGTTGATCATCATTTTGGGAACAATAATAAATTAAGACTAATATGATTTTGATTAATGATCATGAGATGATCATGTACGCTGTAATATACAGTTTTCTAAAAACGAGAGTAAACACGAGAAACATAATGTATGGTTTCTCTGTAAATATACAAAATTCACCAAATATAAAAGGAAGTCCCTCGAAATGACTTAGTTAAGGTCCTAAAAAATTTAAGAAGCATTCTAGACTCCTAAAAATGAGAATCCTAAGCCTAGACGAAAAGAAAAATAGAGCTAGAATGAAAAAATAAATTTGAACAAAAGGTGACAAAACATAAAGGCATTTTTGTCATTTTGAGCAAAATTTGGAAATCTCACAAGAGAGCTTTTTAAATGAAAATTTTGAGTCCTCAGAGGTCCTAAAAACTATGGGAAGCCCCGGGACAGCTAAAGCCCCTCCGTTGGATGTTTTCCAACAACGGTGAGCCTGAATTTTGATAGATTCATTAGGAAGGTTTTAGCTCCAATTTTAGTGATTCCAAAGACATTTTATTAAATTGGGAACCTAAATTTTGTAATGGAAAAGATGGTTCTAAAAAAGGAGCTAAAACAAGTTAGAAACAAAAATGCCAAGAACGAAAGGCAAAATTGGAATTTTAAAGAAAATGAAAGCTTCTTGAACACTCTTTAAGTTTCTTGTTTCTTCTCCCCTTCATTTGCCTGACCTATTCTACCCAAAAATCAGAGAAAACATTAGCTTTCCTAGGTGCACCATGGAGGAGAAGAAAGGAGGAGAAAAAGTAAGAAAAAGGTAAGGAATTTTATGGATTTTCATGCTCCTTTTTCTTCCAAACTTGCTCCTCTCCTCTTGAGCTATCCTTCCTATGGTTTTATTAAAGTTTTTAGATCTGTTTTGAGGGATGAATAGAGGGGAAAATTTGGATTTGAAGAAAGAAGGCCAAGGAAAGTAAGAATCAATCAAGAAAACAAAGTAAAATCTTCATCCTATGGTAGCTACTCCTCCCTCCTTCTTCTCCCTATTTTGCCCCATATATGGAGCTGCAAGAGGGCTTGAATTTTGGGCAGAAACAAGGGTGAATTCTATGAATTTGAAGGAGGAGAGTAAGAATATACAAGGAAATCCAAGTAAAAGCCATTGATTTTCAAGATAGCAAACCTAGGGTTTCATCGGTTCCCTTGAAAATCTGATTTGATGTAATTATTCTTAGATCTAAATGAATGTTTAAATGAGTTTCTAAGATTCCTAAAAGTCTCCCCATATGCATCTTCTATGTAGAAAACAAAGTAAACTTCCATGGAGGCTAAATGGTGCATTGTCGACCAAAGGGGGGTTGAGACACCTAGGGAGAGTTTTAAATTTTTCCAAGCCCATTTTTAAGTCATATATGATGAATGAAAATGAAGGGAAACCTTGGAAAAAATTTAGGAGGCCTAGAGAATGAATTGGAGTCTTAGCTTTCATAATATGACCTAAAGAAGCAACATATAGTTAGGCTCTTTATTTTAATTATGTGATGACTCTAAGAGGCTTAAAAGGAGCCAAGAATCATATATGTAAGAAAAGAATGGAGTCTAAAACTCATTTGTTAGGTGTTGCTACATTAGGTACATTCTTGGAACCATAAAGGGGTTAATAGACCAAGTTAGTATTTAAGAAAGATGTATGGCTTTAGAATAAACTCCATGAACCTAATTAGCTTCCATATAATGTGTTTAGGCCAAGAGAAATGATCTCCACCTTCTTGGGTGTGTGAGGTCAAGGGAGAGTGTGACGACCCTAACTTCTAATCCTGGTAATTATGGTTAAATACATTATTAATAACTAATGATTAAGGTTTGGAGTCGTTACAATTAATTACATTAAGAAAATATAGGGAAATTTGAACCTTAATGTTATTAGGGTCATCAACTAAATAACCATAAATGGGAGAATGCATAAAAGGAATTGCACTATCAACAAGGGTTTGTGATTCATCCATCCATCAGTTTCAACATACAAAAACCACTCACAAGTGTTCCTATATCATTTCCTAACATTATTATTAAAGAAACTGGGGTTTCTAGGCTAAAGGTGGGAGTTTGGGGACCTGCGTCATGACTTGAAACCTTCCCGTTGCAGCTAAGTTAGGTCCTGGAGCTTGAAAACTAAGTTTTTTGCTTTACGCCGTGGCTGCGTGGCTCTCAGGAATCATTGGGTAACTTACTCGACTTTCACCGCGGCTATGGTGCCACGGCGGAGATGCATCCTGGAACTACTGTTTGAAGTCCCACGATTCTTGCCTCAGCGGAATACACTTGCACTGTGGTGAGTTTTGCTACTATACTCTCTTTAACTAATTTCCTCGACTTGCACCGTGACAGGACCTATTGAGCCGTGGTGAAGTTCATTCTGTCACCCTCCTGGGCAATTTTTTTTCGCACTGTGCCACAGTGATATTTCTCAAGCCACGGCATCCCTTGCCACTATCACTCTTTAGGCCGCGGCAAGGCCTTCCTAGCCGTGGCATGACTCCCTCCTATAACTATATCTCCCATATTTCATCCCATGCACTCTGATTCTCTTCCTAAGAACACCCTAGGATCCCTTCCTCCCATTTTATATGACTCTAATAGTATTTATCTACCCTATTCACCCAGCTATTCTACCATTACCAATTCAAAACTTAAATGTAAATTTCCACTCCTCCAACTACCCTATATCAATAAGTCTATAGAGTAATAGCAACAAGAATTCATGCACTATTGATAATTAAAATTCGATACACATTCCGTTATGGGTTTCATACATCAATGATTCGAATCAATATCTAATACATCATATAATTATATTTCCAATAGTATACCATACCATAAATTTAGTAAAATTCATACATCAGGTATTATAGGATTCATACATCTAATATCAAGTTATGATGAGGCCTAACTCCTTAATAAATACATCTTAAGTAATCAAAATATAAAAGCCTACACTTGGCAACATGATTACATGATGATGCTATACAAAAAGGAATATAAGATTTAGCATCTATTCTAAATAAACCAATCTAAGTGTAGCCTTCTCCCCACACGATTGGAGCTCATCGATTTTCATCAACTTGCTTCCCCTTATCCTTACCCGAAGAACCTTCACCTGAAATATTTAATCTTATGAAACGGGGTGAGATGTGAATCTCAACAACCAAAATAAATTCCATTCATATATTCTAGTTTAATCAACATATATGCATGATTTCGTACAAGCATAAGAAAACATACCAGTCATACCAGTAAATGAAACAATTAGGCTATTATGATTACTATCCCATATTAGCAATAATATTTTCACATGTTAAAGGCCAATAATACCAGGAGAAGCCCGTCCATGGCACCTACTCCCCATTGAGCACAACCAGGACTCAGTGCATCTGGGATTTGATCATAACCCGATGCTCGATCGAAGCACATACATGGGTGGCAGCTGCACCACAGCTCCACCATGGACTCATAAGGTCCAATCATAATACATAGATAACTAACCAATTCATTCAATATTTCAAATCATTCATGTACAGCAATTATGAAATCAAAATAGATATATGCATGGAATTAATATAGTTCCTATTACCTCACTTGTAGACAAATTGCAAAAGCCACCAATGGTACAAAAATCTCCCCAGCCACTATAAATTCCCAAAATTCGGAATGGATGTGTCCTTTACCAAAAACTTCAATATATTACCTTAAATCCTAAGCAAATTCGTGAAAAATTAATACCCATACTATAATCCAATCATTGGGGTCCTAAACCAGCAGAAATACATTAAGAAGATGAGTTTATACTTATCTAATGTCAGCTTTAGCCTCAACCTACGGAATTTCACCATGGAAACATTAAATAACAAGTTTCAAATTTTGGGTATGGGTGAAAGTGTTCTAATTGGAACATTAATCACGTCAAATTAAAGAGAAAGATGAGAGGATTAAGTTATATAACTATTACCTTGGCTGAATCTTGCTCTAAAAGTAGGAAAATGTGGAAACATGCCAAGAACCTTAGCCTCTCCTTTAGACCTCTGAATTTTGTGTGTGTCTCTTATGATTCTGCAGAAGGGTAGTGGTTAGGTCAGTTTTTAAGGTTTAAGTTAGGTTTTCTATGGGTTATGGGCTGCTCCAAGATCCAACTCCAAATGGGTTTCAGATTTTAGCTTTGTTGGGCCAGTTTTAAGGTGTTGGGCTGCAGAATTTCATTAGGCCAGACCTAGTTTTAAGAACTCCATGGTCTTAGGTCTACACAAGGTTTATTGGGCCATTTATAAGAGCCTATACAAAGTGGATCTTGGGCCTTTATCACATTAAATCAGATTAGGTCTGTACCTAACTCATTGGGCCTCCATTAGTCTCTTATCATGATTTCTTATATTAATTTGGGCCTAGATGAAGTTTCTATCCCAATTAATTCTTAACTCATATTATTAATTCATCTCTCAAAATTTCCATTCACTTAACTTATCCGATTATTCCATATTAATTATTCTTAATTAACCTAAATTCATGATTAACACCTTAATTAATTTTGGGGTGTTACAGAGAGGACTCAATACTTAAGGAAAAAGTGTGCAAATACAAGCAAGGTAGCTCTCTCCACCTTCTCTCATGTATGAATGTGTGCTTTCATTGTCATTGAATGTGTGTATATATGTTTTGATCTATGAAAAGTATTTTACCATGAACTTTTATTCTATGGTGCCATGATGATGTCTTTTGTATTCAAATGATGTTTTATGTACTTGCCTTGGTTTTCTTGAGTGTGGAGAAGTAAAGAACTCTCTAGCCATGGAAAGGATGAGCCAAGAACTCTTAAAGTTGGTTAAGACAAAGTAAAGAGTCTCCCAAAAGTGAGGTTGACTCCCAAGAGTAAGGTTAAGTAAAAAATCTCTTAAAGAAAATGGGTAAGGCAAGTCCAAAATCTATAAGTGAATGAGTGATGCTAATCCACTCACTTGGCAAGCCTATGTATGCTATGTATTCCTTGTTTAAATGCCAAGAATGTTTCTTGAATGCTCACATATATTAATATGTCCATGCATGCATTTTCAAGACTTGTATTGCATACTTTATGTTAATTGAAAGGGAGATGAGCTATTGGGATTCTTTGAATCTCATTCCCTCCTTTTCAATGTCTTGACATGCCAGGTGGAACAATTGAACAAAGTAATGGGAGCCACCAAGTCTAGAAGAAGGAGATTGATATCAAAGTGCATGAGAATGCCTAGTTTTGCCTCTTTTGTAGTCATACCAATGGCACATGATGTAATACTATGATGGAATGATTATTTAATCATTTGAACATGTGTAAATACTCATATATATGATGGATGTATGAAAGTTAATGCCATATGTAGATTTAGGTATGGAATGGCAAGACTAAACTTATGAATACTTGTCTATATCATGGGGTGGATGAGTGAGTTTGAAAATTTTGGCTTTATGCACCTTTGAGACAAGTTTATAATTTCATTTTGGTGCATTCCCACATGCTCAAGTGGCCACACAAGTTTTGGAAGCAAAATTGGACACTTTGATGCTAGTAAAAGCCATAAAAATGATCAAACTGGAACCCTATGGCACAAACTAACCAAATGGATGAATATTCTCATGAAGTTTTGCAAACATGTAGGGCTTATTGAGAGCTCTTTGGAAAGCTAAAGTGCAAAAAAATTCAAGCTCTACAAAATTAATTATGAATTTTCAAAGTTGGGATTTTTCTATTGTTCTGGTGTATGTACTGTTTATATGGTTAGTTTTGTGTTCTATATCATCTGATGGTCAAATGGTGTCCAATGCTTATGAAATTTTACTGGCATAAAATAGAGGTATAATTATTTTGTGGCCACTAAGATCACCTCATTTGGAGGTCTGAGTAGAGAGTTATGAATTTTTGAAGTTTAATGTCAGTACTAGTAATGCCACTGGACCTCCAGTATTGTTCCATCATAATTCAGATCCCAGATGGTCTTGGGATGGTTTAGAGATATTTTTTACTTAAAGTTAACATTTGTAGCATCTTAGATTGACTGAATTTTCATAATTTGGAGTTTTTTGGAATTTGTTATGAATTTCCAAATTTTGTGATAGTAAGCTATGATAGTAGCCTAGATAGCTAAGACCTTAGGTGCTTTTCAAATGTCAAACATCTTCTACTTGATGTTCCATGACCTAGAATTATTTTTATCATAAAGTAGACATATGCATCTTTCAAGAATGGTAAATAATGCATGATTTTAATTTTTTTAGAATTATTTATGATTTTGTAAATTTTGTGATAGAAACTATGGAATTATGGTTGAAGCTGCACTATGATATTTTATGTGTTTTTTGCACTTACATGAGTTCTAGGCCACTTTTGGTGATGGAATTGAGTTGTATCTATGTAATTACATATAAGAATATGATACATAAGCTCACATGGTCCATGGGACATCAAATAAAAAATCCATACGTTATACAACACAAAAATACTCATATTTCATGCCATTTTTCCTTGCTTCTTCATTAAATACATGATATGAGACATAGAGATAGCATGAGTTGAGTGTTAAAGTTATGGTATTACATATGTAGATACAAATCAAAGTCATAGGAACTTGTTAAGGACTAAGGTGCTGGATCGACTCGTTGTGAGATAGCTACATGGACTAGGTCATAAGCATATCTTATCTATAGTCTATAGCCATACCACTGAGCCCTTAGACTTGAGACCGCCATAGATTCCTACATAAGGAAATTTGTACTTTGACATAATCAAAAATCACCTTTAATTAGGTGATCATAAAGGTTATGATCGAATACAATGAGATACATGCAGAGGAAGATGAGTGGTTAAGATGAGATTTGTTCCTCTCACACAGAGAGAGATATCTTTAGGCCCCTTGATAATTGCTAATTTTTATATATTTTTTCTCCTCTAATTAGGCATTTTGATTATAAATTTTAGCTTAAAGGATTTTAATTAGAGGATAATTGAATTTATTAGTCATTTTTACATTCTAGAAATCAATTTGCAAAATTTTACAATTTTGGTGCACAACTCCATTTAAATGAATTTTTGTGAATCCTCCTACTTTATCTTTTCCTTTTTTTATGTAGAACTTGGGCAGAGATTACATACATACAAGCCATGTTTTTACAAAGCATGAGAGAGTTGCATTCATTTACTTCTAACTGGGAAAGATAGAAAAGAACCTATATGAAGATGTACATGAGCATGAGGCAGTCTTGAGTTGGGCAGAATGCGCATGTGAGAGATTCCATGTGAGAAAAGATGAAGGAGTTGACGTGGGGCAGCAACAAATATAGGAGGAGAAGTTACGTGAGCAAAATAGAGCATGCAAGGGAATGAAGGAAGGTGTAGAGCATGTGGTGAGCTTTGGTGATTCGAGAAGAAGCTTGTGAGCTAAGGTAAAAGATGCGTAAGTGCCATGGGTTTAGGAATGATTAAAGAAGCTAGGTTGGAAGAAGATGCAGTAGAAATAGAGGAGCAAAAATATGAAGCCACAAGCAGAAATACATACATGCAAAAGAGAAACTTCAAGCCAGTAGAACAAAGCACATGAACAGTATAGTGCATGAAGAGAACCACGAGAGGAAGCTTCAAACACACACAAAGGATGCAGTTTTACTAAAATGCACTCATGCAAAAATAGAGCAAAGGCTCGGGTTGATGGTTTAAACAAAGCATCCAGGAGAAGACTCGAGTGGCTGAAACAAAGGAGAAGCAGACGTGAAAGGAACACACAAAAGATGAGTCTTGAGCTAAGATAAAGGCACATAGAAGTTGCATGGGATCCATGAAGAGAGAAAAGAGAAGAAATGTGGATTGCTACGGTGCAGACTTTAATGTGGAGATTTGCTAGAAGAAAAGCACGCGAGTTTTAATGAAGTATAAGCTAGAATTTTGCTACTGGTAGAATGTGGAAACTCGTGGAAAAGAAAGAAAACACGTGAGGCATAAAAAAATGAGCTATGGCTGATTTGTAATGAACCACATGAGAGATAAATGAAATGTAGCACATGAAAGCAAGCCATAAGTGAATAAAGAACGTCATCGAGAAAAAGGAAGCTATGAGCTTACATGAGAATTAAAGAAAAAGCCATGCACACATAACAGAACACGTAAGATTAAATGAACACATATGCAGCATATGAGTGGAGAGCTAGAGATTGAGTGACTGAAGAAAAACACGTGAGAGGGCATGAACGTAGGAAGCAATGTGAGCTGCAGGCAAGGAATAATGTGAGCTGTGGGGAAATGAGCGAGAGGCTACGAAGAGACACAATAAGCTCTAGAACATGAACGAAGAAATCATCCATCATCTTTCCACATGGCTACAGCTCTTATCATTGAAATTCCTCCGTTTAACTCCTTTATGGCAGCTTGAAGTCTCCTTGGTGGCTAGCTGAAGATAGGAAATTCTTAGTTGTAGATTTGAGCTCCAATTTTCTTCACCAATTTGGATAAATTCTTCCTCTTTATTCCTTTAATTTCAGCATTGATTCTTTTATTAATTTGACTAGGTTTAGCCTATTAATTTAGGAATTTCATTACAGGAATTTACTGGAATTTGCTGAACCACATGAGAGATAAATGAAATGTAGCACGTGAAAGTAAGCCATAAGTGAATGAAGAACATCAATGAGAAAAAGGAAGCTATGAGCTTACATGAGAATTAAAGAAAAAGTCATGCACACACAACAGAACACGTAGGATTAAATGAACACATGTGCAGCATATGAGTAGAGAGCTAGAGATTGAGTGACTAAAGAAAAACACGTGAGAGGGCATGACCGTAGGAAGCAACGCGAGTTGGAGGCAAGGAATAATGTGAGCTGTGGGGAAATGAGCGAGAGGCTATAGAGAGACACAGTAAGCTCCAGAACATGAACGAAGAAATCATCCATCATCTTTCCACATGGCTACAGCTCTTATCATCGAAATTCTTCTGTTTAACTCCTTTATGGCAGCTTGAAGTCTCCTTGGTGGCTAGCTGAAGATAGGAAATTCCTAGATGTAGATTTGAGCTCCAATTTTCTTCACCAATTTGGATAAATTCTTCCTCCTTATTCCTTTAATTTTAGCATTGATTCTTTTATTAATTTGACTAGGTTTAGCCTATTAATTTAGGAATTTCATTACAGGAATTTACTAGAATTTGTTAGATTAAATTGGATTATGGATTAGTTGTGATTACCTATTTAGTTGTTAATTGTGATCATTACATGTTTGTGGAAAATCTAGACTTAGTGCCTGTGCAATTTGCTCTTAATTTCCTTTCGATTATAGGCTAATTGATGCAATGGTTGTTAGATTAAATGGCTAGGATTTTTATGCAATTGTTTAAGAAATTCATTGATCTAATTGGTTAATTAGCATTTTAAGTGGATTGTGTAGTAGATGTTTATGAGCAATTAAGATTGGTTTTAGTGTGTTCTTGTTCCTAACTCAATTGATTAATTCTTCAAGGTATTTTGTGGTAGCAAAATCCTTGGATTATTGGTAAATTGAGTCTTGGATGGTAATCCAAGAATTCTTATGGAGAATACACTAATGAGCAAGAATTTAAATCCAATTTTAGTACACTAAAAAGAGAGCAAGGATAATTGAATTCTAAGGAGTCCATCTAAAGGCTAGCTACCACATTTTCCAAATTGATTGCTTCATTTAGTGTTAAGTTTTGATTTTTGTCATTCAAATTTAGTTCATTTAAATTCTAGCATTTAAAATTCCCTTAAACAATTTTCAGTTAGTGATACTTGGAATACTCTTTTACAAACAAATTAAGGCAAAAACTCCTTAGGAAATGACCTAGATTTCATCATTATCTACAATTTTTTTTTTCTGCCTAGTTTTATTTGAGATTACACGACACAATCATCAAATTTGGTGCTGTTATAGGGGAGTTTAGTTTCCTAAATGTTTGAAAGGGTTTCTTAGTATTTTAGCTCTATTTTTGCTCTACTTTTGTTCTATTTTTCTCTTGTTTTGAAGTTGGATTTTGGGCATTTTGGTTGCTTGAATTAATTTTGCTTCTTGTTGAAATTTTTGTTAAAAGTTCTTAGAAAATTCTCAAACTTTGTTTTCCAAGGTTTTTGGGTGTTCTAAGCAAACATAATAGCTTTACTATTGGTGCATCAATTTTTGGCCAAATTTGAATGTTTTAGGCACTTTATCTAATTTTTTAGTATTTTCTCGAATTTTCTAGGATTTTTCTAATTTTTCTAGATTTATTGTTTTAATTTTTCTTTGTTGATTTTTTTTGTTCCTTCTTATTTTTTGCTTGTTTAATTGGTTTATGAAAAGAACCTCTGGTGAGAAATTAATTGATTTGGATTCAGAAATTGAAAGAACCTTTAGAAGAGAAGTAAGGATTAAGAAGAATAAAGATAGTGTAGGAATTAGTAATTTTACTTCTTCGGCTTTTGATTGTGTACAAGGAATTGATTGTGTACTTCAATTTGCTGGTAAAAATATGGCTAAACAAGATCAAATGAATCCTAATATGAATATGCATGTTCAGGCTAACTTGAATGTAAATGCAAATTTGAATGATAACATGCATGCAAGAACCATTAGAGAATTGATAACTCCTAATGTGCTTTATCAAAATCTTTATATATAATATCCAGAATTAGATGCAAATTTTGAGCTTAAATCTGGTTTGATTCACTTGCTTCCTAAATTTCATGGATTTGCAGGAGATGACCTTCACAAGCATATAAAGGAGTTCTACGTTGTTTGTTGAACAATGAAGCCATAGGGAGTCTCAGAAAAACAAATTAAACTTAGAGCATTTCCTTTTTCCTTGGATGGTTTAGCTAAGGATTGGTTGTACTATTTACTCCCTAGTGCTATCACTTCTTGGGATCAACTGAAAAGGCTCTTCTTTGAAAAATTCTTTCCTACTTCTCGCACTGCATCAATATGAAAGGAAATATGTGGGATCAGACAGAATGATGGAGAGAATTTGTATGAGTACTTGGAAAGATTCAAGAGATTGCTGGCTAGTTGCCCTCACCATCAAATTTTTTATCAGCTACTTATTCAGTACTTCTATGAGAGATTATTGAACATGGATAGAAACATGATTGATGCTGCCTCTAGTAGAGCCTTAGGTGATCTGACACCTACAAGGGCCTGTGAGTTGATTGATAAGATGGCTCAGAATGCTTAACAATTTGGTTCTAGATCAATGCAAACAGTAAGAGGAGTCAGTGAGTTGTATGCTCCAACTACGATAAGAGAATTGAGAGCAAGATTGATGCAATATCTTCTGTGCTCCAACAGCTTGCTTTAGCTCAGCAGCAGCCACAGCCATCCTCTACTCCATCTCAGATTTGTACACCAAAGTCTTATCCAGCTCAGACACATTCCTATCCATAGTGTTATGTGTGACGACCCTAACTTCTAATATCAGTAATTATAGTTAAATACACGATTAATAAATAATGATCAAGGTTTGGAGTCATTACAGTTAATCACATTAAGAAAATATCAGGGAAACTTAAACCTTGATACTCTTAGGATCATCAACTGACAACCATAACGGGAATATGCATAGGAAGGTTTGTACCATCATTAGAGATTTATAATTAATCCATTTATCAATTTCAACCCACTACAACCTCCCATTAATGTACTCAAGCTATTCCCTAACCTTAACATTAATGAAATTAGGGTTTCCACATCAAATATGGGTGTTTGGGGGCCTGCGCCGCAACCTGGAACCTTCCCGCTGCGGCTAAGCTAGGTTCTGGAGCTCAAAAACTAAGTTTTTAGAATTGCGCCGCGGCCTGAAACTCTTGCGCCGCGGCCAAGTTGCTCCCTGGAATTTTCCTGACCTTCGCCGCGGCGAGTTTCGCTACTGTAACCTCCGTAATTAATTTCTTCGACTCGCGCCGCGGCGAGACTTATTGCGCCGCGGCGAGGTTACGTTCTGTCACCCCCTGGGCGATTATTTTCACTCCGTGCCGCGGCGAGATTTCTCAAGCCGCGGCGTCCCTCACCACTGTCACTCCCTAGGCCGTGGCGAAGCCTTCTTGGCCGCGGCGTGACTCCCTTCTGTAGCTGTTTTCCCTATGTTTCGCCCCCTACACTCCATTTCTCTTCTTAGAGACACTCTAAGGTCACTTCCCCTCATTTTATATGGCTCTAATGGTATTTATCTACCTTATTTACTTAGCTATGCTTCCATTACCAACCCGAAACTTATATGCCCATTCCTTTCCTCTAATTACCTCCTATCAGTAAGTTTATGGAATAATAACAACACCAATCATGCACCGTTGATATTTAACATTTGATACACTTTCCATTGTTAGCCAATTACAATCATAATGTTCAATTCCATGGTAATCGAATTACATATATAATCCCTATGCTTGGCAACTCATGATGCAATGCAGCAATGATACAAAACTATCAATTTAGTTACAATACATTTGTCAAAGTTCCCAAACCTATAAGCTACCAAACCATCTAAGGATCTTCCATTAATTTTCTCCTTGCCACTAAGAGGTCCGGTCCCTGAAAATGTTAGCCCACAACGGGGTGAGATATACAATCTCAGTAACAAAAGGTAATTTCCATATATATGTACAAGTCAATCAATATAGGACAATCTCCTGTCATCAATATCAGAATCATCAATTCAATTGGCAAATGAACTAGTTGAGCTACCAATGACTACTGTCCCATACCAGCAATCATACATAACATGTTAAAGGCCATTAACACTGGGAGAGGCCCGTCCACGGCACCCACTCCCCATTGAGCACAACCAAGGCTCAGTGCATTTGGGGTTGATCATACCTGGTGCTCGATCGTAGCACATGCACGGGTGGCAGCCGCACCACAGCTCCACCATGGACTCACAAGGTCCAATTACAATAACAATCAAGTAGTCAACCAGTCATTTAACATTTCAAAATCAAGCATGTGTAACAAATAGCAGATTAACATGAGCATATACATGGAATTAGGAAAATAACCCAGTTACCTCATTGAAGCCAATTACTCTTGCCCTAGCTACCATAATGATCCAAGTGCACACCAAGCCTATAAGATGCATAATTATCACCATTTCTAGTCATAATCAAATATCCAAAGAGCTGAACTACTAATGACGACTAGAGGTTACTTACCTAATTACTAAGGGATTTAATTTCGGACTCCAACTTTCCCACATCAGAAATTGCTATAGTTTACTCTAATTTCTGGGTAACTCCACATTAAACCAAATCCCATGTCATAGGTTAACTACAGGGGTCTCAAACTAACAGAGAATGCATTAAAATGGGAAGGAAATACTCACTTAACAGCACCAATAGCCTCACCTCCGAAAATCCACCATGGAAGCACCAAAATTCGCATTTCAACCATCAAGCCCAGAAAGTTCAGTTTTCCACCATTATTTCCTTGTAATCTCACACAATAGAAGAACCCATTAGGATAATCCATCCTTAGGGGCATTTTCCAGCAAAGTAATACACCAAATGGAAAGGAAAAGCTTACCTAATCCTCCCTCTAACCTCCAAGTCCGAAAATCTTGCAAGGAATCACCCAACACCAAATTTCAGATTTGAGATGAAGATGAAAATACTTAAACCCAGAAATTAATCGGACCAAAATGAAGAGGAGGATGAGAGGGTCAAGTTATATATAGCCTACCTTGGCTAAATCATCCTCTAGAAGTGAGAAATGGAGCCTCCATGTTGGTGGAACCCTAGCCTCCCTCAAACCTCCGAATTTTCTTCCTTGAGTTTCAGCAAAATGAAGGAGAGGCTGAAGGGTTAGGGTTTTAGATGAGTTTGGGTCAACCCTAAAGCCCAAAATCCACTTAGGTTCAGATATGTGCTTATTGGGCTTTTGTTTGGTGAAGTGGGTTGCAGAACAATTTCAGTTTAAGTGAGGTATGCTGACCCAATGGCCCAATTCCTTGTAGGTTCAGATTTTTGCACTTGTTGGGCTTTGTTTCATGAATTGGGCTACAGAAATTTGATTGGGTTAGGCTAACTTCCAAGAGTCAATCCAACTTAGGTCTGCATAATGTGTGTTGGGCCCACTATAAGAGCTCATGTAAATTGGGTATTGGGCCTTTATTTCACTAGGTCAAATTGGGCTATTGCTAGGGGATCCCTCTCGGCCCAATTCTCATGATAAGGAGTTGGGCTTGCATCTAGAATCATTGGGCTTTTATAAGCCCCTTCTCATGATCCCCCTACATTAATTTGGGCCTAGATATAGTTTCTATCCCAATTAATTCTCAACTCATATTATTAATTTATTTCTCAAAATTACCATTCTCTAACCTTGCCCACTTATCCTATATTAATTATCCCTAATTAATCTAAATCCATGATTAATACCTTAATTAATTTTGGGGTGTTACATTATGCACCTAGTCAGACATCTATCTTTACTACCCTGGTGGGACCCCTGTGTGATATATACTCTTTGGCCACACATGCTACTGATCAGTGCTCAATGTTAGAGGATAGGGTAGAGACTTGTGTTGGGATGTTTCCAATCAAGCTAATGCAATAAGGGTAGCAAAAATATGATTCCTATTCTAATACATACAATCCAGGATTGAAGGATCACCCCAACTTAAGATATAAGGGAGGGCAACATCAAAATAGATATGATGTTGTAGGATCTAGTGCACAGTCCTCCCAACCTATGAGGCAGTCCATTCCTATACAGGAGGAACCAAAGAGAGGAAATAATAAGACATGATGAAGCATCTTATAGAGAGTAATGCAAAAATCACATAACAATTGTAGCAACAATAATAGTAGTTTCAGATGAGCATGCAAAATTTAGAAAGAAGGGTTGATACTCAATTAGGCCAATTTGCTACCTCTCTCAGTAAGGTGAAATCTTAAGGTTCAGGTCAATTACCATCATAGACAATTGTCAATCCAAAGAATAGTAGTAATATTAGTATCATCACTCTTAGGAGTGAAAAGGAAGTTCAGGGATCCTTAGATACCATTACCATGGAAAAGCTGGCATCATAAAAAATACACGTCGCACCAGATGAGCCTAAGAAAGAAGAGGAGCCAAAGAAGATTTTGCCTTTCCCACATAGACCTACCTTGGGAAAGAGGCAAACTGAAGCAGAAATTGAAAAAGAAATTCTTGAGACTTTTAAGAAGATTAAGGTTAATATACCTTTGTTGGATGCAATCAAGACCATCCCTAAATACGCCAATTTTCTCAATGAAATATGTACTAACAAGAGGTGGCTAAAAGGAAATGAGAAAGTCAATCTTGGCAAGAATGTTTCAGCACTTATACAACTAACAATGCCTACTAAGTGTCAAGATTCGAGCACTTTTACAATTCCATGCATTATTAGGAATTTTGAGTTTTCTGATACTTTGGTTGATCTTGGTGCTGCTATAAATGTTACACTTAAATTAGTGTATTTATCTTTGTACATGGGAGAGCTAAAACCTACTAGAGTGGTTGTGCAACTTGCAAACAGAAGCATCGCCTATCCTTCAGGAGTTTTAGAGGATGTCTTAGTTAAGGTAAAGAATTTGATTTTTCCAACTGATTTTTATGTCCTTAACATAGAGGATGATAGATATTGGTCTTGTGGACATGCCCCACTCATTCTAGGTAGACCTTTCTTAAAAACTATAAAGACAATTATAAATGTGCATAAAGGTACTCTTCAAATAGAGTTTGCTAGCAATGTGATATAATTTAATATATTTGATGCCATGAAACACCCCTATGATGATAACTCTATTTTTAGTGTCAACCTGATTGATATGCTAGTTGATAGTGCCAGTGTTGATTTTAGGGATAGTTTGTTGACTGATTCCTATGATATTGCTGACTTGGATGATTCTCTTGATTGTATATGTTCTAGAACCACTATATGTCATAGATGTACCCAGATTAGTGCTTTTATTGAGAATAGTGAGTTCCGTACATGTATTGATTATCATGATTCTGAGACCTCTTCTCTTTGTGATGATTTAGCATGTGACTAATTTGGATGATTATACTAGTCTAAATCAATCCTCTTGTTCAAGAAATGATGTGCATGCTATTGTTTTCCCTGATTGTTCTGATGCTACTGGATTTATTGATTCTTAGGATGTGTTGCATGTTGATGTCACTTCTGGATATGTTGATTATGCTAGTTCATCTATGCCCACTCTTACCTTGCTTATTGATAGTGGTATTAGATGTTGTATGACTAGTTTGCCCAGTAGTGATACTGATATTACTATTACTGTTAGTTCTCTTGTTGATATTCATTCTACTGATGTTCCCAAAGATGGAAAAGTTGTTTCTTCTATTTGTGAGTTATCTGAACAAGTATTTGGCATGGAAGAGATTGAAATCAAACCACTCATACTTTTGGTTGAGCAAGCTCCTACCTTAGAGCTCAAACTGCTGCCAGACAATCTCAAGTATACCTATTTGGAGAAGGATGAGAAGCTTCCAGTGATTGTAGCTAGTGATATTATTCTAGATGAAGAAGAGAAGCTTATAGAGGTCTTAAGGATGAGAAGACAAGCAATAGGGTAGACTTTGGCTGACATACCTGGCATTAGCCCTGATACATGTATGCACAGAATTCTATCAGAGGATAGGGCAAAGCCAGTAAGGCAATCTCAAAGGAAACTAAGCCCACTTATTCTAGATGTAGTTAAAAAGGAAGTTTCTAAACTTTTATCAGCTGGTATTATATATCCTATTTTTGATAGTTAGTGGGTTAGTCCTGTGCAGGTGGTTCCAAAAAAATCATAGATCATAGTTGTCCAGAATGAGAATAATGAATTGATTCCCACCCATGTACAAAACAGTTGGAGGGTTTGCATTGACTATAGGAGGCTTAATTTAGTCCTAGAAAGGATCTTTACCCCCTATCTTTTATTGATCAGATACTTGAGCATTTAGTTAGAAAATCTCACTACTATTTCCTTAATAGATTTTCAAGTTATTTCCAGATATGCATAACCTTGGAAGATTAAGAGAAGATGACATTCACATACCCAATTGGAACATATCCCTACAGACGAATGCCTTTTGGTCTTTGCATGCCCCTTAAACTTTCCAGTCATGCATGGTTTCCATTTTTAGTGATTTTCTTGAACAATGTATAGAAATTTTTATGGATGATTTCACTATATATGGGAACTCTTTTGATGATTGCTTGTTAGTCTGGATAGAGTCCTAACAAGATGCATAGAGAAGAACCTTGTACTTAATTTTGAGAAGTGTCATTTTATGGTTCGGAAAGAGAAAAGTGCCATTTTATGGTTTGTATGTTGTATCTAAATAGGGCATAGAGGTTGATAAGGCTAAGATAGATGTTGTCACTTCTCTACCATACGACATGTGTTCGGGAGGTCTAGTCTATTCTAGGTCATGCAGGTTTTTATAGAAGATTCATTCAGGATTTTAGTAAAATTGCTTTGCCATTGTTTAAACTATTACAAAAAGATGTTGATTCCCATTTTGATGATGCATGTAAAATAACTTTTGATGATCTTAAGAAAAGATTGACTTCCTTACCCATTATTCAACCCCCTGATTGGAACCTCCTATTTGAGCTTTTATGTGATGCTTCTAATTTTGTTGTAAGTGCAGTTTTGAGCAGAGAGTGAATAAGAGGTCCCATGTGATAGCTTATATGTCCAAGACTTTAGATGGGGCCTAAGCAAATTATACAACCACAGAAAAAGAGTTTCTTGCTATTGTTTTTGCTTTGGATAAATTTAGATCTTATTTGCTTGATACTAAAGTCATTGTTTTTACTAATCATGTAGCCTTGAAGCACTTGCTGAAGAAGCCTGATGTAAAGCCAAGATTGATCAGATGGATACTTCTACTTCAAGAATTTGATATGGACATCCAGGATAAAAGTGGAGCTGAAAACTTAGTTGCAGACCACTTAAGTAGAATTGAGGCCCCAAAGGTAGATTCCTTACCTATTGATGATGATTTCCCTGATGAGCATTTATGTGCTGCACATAGTTTTTACCCATGGTATGCAGACTTAGTAAATTATCTAGCTACTTCTGAATTGGCTATTGATTTAAATCAACATCAGTTGAATAAGTTTAGAAGTGAAGCTAGGTATTATATTTAGGATAATCCATACTTGTGGAGACTATGCAGTGACTAAGTGATTAGATATTGTGTGCTTGATATAGAATTTGAGTTTTTTTTGATTTTTTGTCACACACTTGCATGTGGAGGTCACTTTAGTCCAAAACAAACAACTAGAAAGGTTCTAGATAGTAGATTGTATTGGCCTACCTTGTTTTGTGATGTCTTTGACTTTTGTAAAAGATGTTTTAGGTGTCAACAAACAGGTAGCATATCTAGGAGAAATGAAATGCCACAACATCCTATTTTGTTTTATGAAGTCTTTGATGTGTGGGGCATTGATTTTATGAGACCTTTTGCCTACTTCTTTTGGCTTTGCATACATTTTATTGGCTATTGATTATATTTCAAAGTGGATGGAAGCAAAACCTGCTAGGACTAATGATTCTTTTGTGGTTGTAGAGTTTGTTCTCTCTCACATTTTCTATAAGTTTGGTATCCCCAGAGCCATTATCAATGACCAAGGCACTCATTTTTGCAACCAGAGTATGCACAGCTTACTTAGCAAGTATGGTGTTATGCATAAAGTAGCTACTTTCTATCACCCTCAAACAAATGGCCAGACAGAGATTTCTAATTAGGAAGTGAAAAAAATTTTGGAGAAAACAATGCAATTGGATAAGAAAGATTGGAGCAAGAGGTTAGATGATGCATTTTGGGCCTATAGGACTGCCTACAAGACTCCTATTGGCATGTCACCCTATCGACTGGTATTTAGGAAAGCTTGTCACTTATCGATAGAAGTGGCGCACAAAGCTTACTAGGCTGTGAAAAAATGCAATTTGGATTTGAATGGAGGGGGATTTCATAGAAAATTCTAGCTCCAAAAGCTTGAAGAGATCCGATTGGAAGCCTATGATAATACAAGGATCTATAAAGAAAAGACAAAGGCATTTCATGACAAGATGATTGCAAAAAGGAGTTTGTTGTTGGCCAAAAAGTTTTACTTTATAAATCCCACTTAAAACTCATGCCAAGTAAGCTTTGTTCTAAATGGGAAGGTCCATATATAGTCTTTGATGTTTTCCTTTTTAGTGCATATGAGCTTTTGGATGAGCATACGGGAGCTAAATTCAAAGTTAATGGACATCGACTCAAGCACTTTCATAAAGGAGTTCCAAAGGATGATAAGGAGGAGCTCCAACTTCATGACCCACCCTGATCCCTAGTTGTACTTTTTCCCTTTACCTTTTTATATGTGTTGTCTTTCTATTGATTGGATTGTGTGCTGGCATTGAGGACAATGTAATGTTTAAGTGTGGGGGGATACAAATAAAATTTTTAGTTTTGCTTTGGTTTGGTTAGTTGATTTTTCTAGTTTCTAGGCTTTTAGTCTTTTGTTTTATTTTTGAAGTGTTGAAGTTTGTTGTTATTTTCTAGTTTTTTTTTTTAAACTGTGCTTTTGTGTAAGTTGCTAGTATTAAGGGGATCATAGCTTTGATATTTCTTGATTTGATAAGGAATTGATCTTATGTTGAGAATGTAAGTTAAGTGGCAATTAGCTTTGTGTTAATGAAATTTGGTGATGGTCAATTTACCTTGTGAGATTTTTGAACCTACTACTTATTCATTTCTAGTGTGTATCCCCTATCTTACTTTTACTCTAGAACTTGGCTTGAATATTATTCAAGGCCACATTTATTCATTTGCCATGCATGAAAATGATTAAGGCATTTATTGTTGTTTTGTTTTAGCTAGAGGCAAAGAGCTATCCTACATATGTTTAATCCATTTGCTTTACCCTTTTGAGCCATATATGTTTCCTTTTTAGCCTTTTAGCCATGAAAACCAAACAAATATTCTTCCTACCTTGATTAGGATGCTTTTGAGTATTAAGGGCAATGTATCTTGTTAAGGTGGGTGAAGGTGCATTTTTCACATCAATTATAGGTCATTTGTTTGTTCTTCTTTAGAAATATTCCAAGTAAAAAAAATAAAAATAGAAAGAAAAGAGAAAAGCAAAGCAAAAGAAAAGCATTTGAAATGTATAAAAAAAAGAAAAAAAATAGGAAAAGGAAAGAACAGTTTTTCTCTTAGTGCATATTTTTGTTTGTGGGAATTAGGGCTTTAAAATGTACTTGCATTCCATCCTTATTCTTATTTTAATGCTCTTGATGATTTTTAGCATCTACTTTGCTTTCTAAATCTCCTTCATTCTTTTGTTTACCACTTGTTTTATACCTTAGCTTACATTATAACCATAATAAAGACCTTTTGATTCTTTCATTGGCATTTGATTTTGGTGGTGGAGATGTAGATGATTGCCAAGCTTATGGTAGTAAGGTTGGATAGCGTGGAATTTGAGAGTAAGCACTTCATCCTAAACACTAAAGAGTAGAGTGATAAACACTAATCCAAGTGAGGGACTTTCATTCCATTTCATTTTTGTTAAGTGTACTGCCATGGTACTTGTTGCATCAATGCAAGTGATATGACTTGGAAAATTGAGCTATCGATTGTGTAACATCCAGTTCTCTGAAAATAAGAAAAAATGTGAGAAGCATAACATATAGTTTTTTCATAAACGAATGAAACTCACCGGATACAGAAGGAAGTCCCCCAAAATAATGTAGTTAAAGTCCCAAAAAATTTAGGAAGCATTCTAGACTCCTAAAAATAAGAATCCCAAGCTTAGACGGAAAGAAAAATGGAGCTAGAATGAAGAAACAATTTCTTACGAAAAGCTTACAAAATGTAATGGCATTTTCATAATTTTGAGCAAATTTTAGAATTCACAAAGAGGGCTTTTTAAATGAAAGTTTTGAGTTTCTCAGGGTTCTCAGAGGCCTTAGAAACCATGGGAAGGCCCGGGACAGCTAAAGCCCCTTCGATGGATGTTTTCTAACGTTAGTGTGCCCGAACTTTGACAGATTCATTCGAGAAGGTTTTAGCTCCAATTTGAGTGATTCCAAAGGCATTTTTACTAAATTGAGAACCTAAATTTTATAATGAAAAAGACGGTTCTAAAAAAGGAGCTAAAACAAAAAAGAAACAAAAATGCCAAGAATGATAGGCAAAATGGGAATTTTTGAAAAGTGTAACTTCCTCCCACGTATATATATGATGTACCTTTCTTCTCCCTTCGTGTTGAACGACCAAGTTCTACCCAAAACCAGAGGAAAACCCTAGGGAGAGTGGCGCACAAGAGGAAGGCAAAGAGGAGAAGAAATCAAAGGCTTGAGGTATGGAAATTTAGTAGTTTTCATGCTCTTTCTCTTCTAAACCTCTTCTCTTTTATTCTCCTTTATTTCCTATGATTATAATGAAATATATGGATCTATTTTAAAGGAGAAATTGAGGGAAAAATTCGGATTTGAAGAAAGGAGCTTAAAGAACACAAGATTCAAGTGAGAAAAAGCAAGAAAATAAGGTAATTTCTCCTTCCATGGTTGGTATCTCCTTCCTCCCTTTCTTCTCCATTTCACCTAACATGAGAAACCTTAGGAGGACTTGATTTTTAGGTAGAACTAAGGGTGAATCTAAGGAAAAAGGGTGTGGAGATTAAGAATATGGAAAAGAAATTAACAAAAAACCATTAGATTTCAAGATGCAATTTCTAGGGTTTCAATTGCACCTTGTAAAATCTGATTTTGTATGATAATTCTTAGGCCTAAATAAGAGTTTAAACAAACTCCCAAGATCCCTAAAAGGCTCCCCATATGCATCTTCCCTTGAGAAAACAAAGCAAGGTCTATGGAGAACAAAATCTTCCATTGTCTTTGCCTAAGAAGATAGCATAGCTAGGGAGAGTTTTAAATTTTTCTAAGCCCATCCTTAAGTCATATATGATGAATGAAAATGAGGGGAGCCCTTGGAAAAAATTTAGAAAGCTTAGAGAATGAGTTAGTACTTTATGTTCCATATTATGACCTAAAAAAACAACATATAGTTAGGCTCTTGGTTTTGATTGTGTGATGACTCCAAAAGGCTTAAAGGAGTTAAGAATCATATTTGAAAGGAAAGAATGGAGCCTAGAAATTATTTGAAGGGTGTTGCTTCATTAGGTGCAATTATGGAACCATAATGAGGTTATAATCCAAGCTAGAGTTTAAGCAAGTTGTATGGCCTTAGAATTAATTCCATGAACCAAATTGGCTTCCATAAATTGTGTCTAGGCCAAGAGAAACTATTCCCACACTTTTGTGTGTGTATGGCTGAAAAGGGGAGCTTGAATTCAAAGGAAAAAGTGTTTGATTGTGTACAAGGTAGCTCTCTTCACCTTCTCTCATGCATAGATGTGTGCTTTACTTGTCTTTCAATGTGTGTATGTGTATTTTTAAGCCATGAAAAGTGTTCTAGCATGACTTTGATTCCATGGTGCCATGATGTTATAATATGCTTTCATGTGATGTTTATGATATGTGCTTTGAGTGTGGTGAGGCCAAGAACTCTTAGCCATGGTGTGGATGAGTCAAGAACCCTTAAGATTGGTTGAGACAAAGTAAAGAGTCTCCTAAAAGCAAGATGGGCTCCCAAGAGCATGGTTGAGTCTAAGAACCTCCTAAAGAATGGGTGAGGCAAGTCCAAGATCCACAAGAAATTAGATTAGGCCAATCCACTTGCTTGGCAAGTCTTTGTATGCTATGTATGACTTTCTCAAATGATGAAAATGCCTCTTAAATATTTGTACATGTCCACATGCCATGCATGCATTTGTAAGACTTATTTTGCATCCATTATATATGATTGAATGGGAAATGAGCTATTGGGATTCTTTGAATCTCATTCCCTCCTCTCCAATGATCTAATATGCTAGGTGGACTAAATGGATAAGATAATTGAGGCCAACCACCTTGAAGAAGAGAGCTTGACAACATAATGCATGGTTTCTAGTTTTTAAAGCCATATTCATGTCAAATGATGTAATCTATACTTGTAAATAGTCTATGACCTTTAGAACATATGTAATTATGATACTATATGATGTAGAAATGAAAGAATGTGTCATGTGAATGATGGAATGTAAATTGAGTATGTATGAACAATGTGGGTTCATGAATGGCATGATGGAATTATGCATACGTGTGGATGAAATGGCCAAAATGAGATGCATAGAGTTTGGGACCATTTGGGAAACCTACACAAGTCCTAATTATGCTTTTAGACTTTCCCAAAAGGTGCCAAAACCCAAGGAAAGCCATTTTGTCAATTTGGTACCCAATATGGAGCCAAAATTGATCATAATAGAACCCTATACCACTTTTTAGCCAAATGAGCTCTTCTTGATCTAAGATTTGGCATGCAATTAGAGCTTGTTGAGAGGTTTTTGAAAAGCTAAAAAACATAATTTTTGGAGGCCTACAAAATATTTGATGAATTTTTAAAGTTGACAAATTTTCTGATTTTGGTTTGATGCATTGTTCATTTGGTCTGAAAATGAAATCTGTCACACAGGGCTCAAATGATGTCCAATTTCCATGAAATTTTATACAAAGAATAGACATTCACAGTGACTCATGAAAATAAGAAGCATCTTATTTAGATGTCTAGAGAGGGAGATATGAATTTTCAAAGATTCTGTCCAGTATTAGGAATTCCAGCCGACCTCTGTTAGTGTTTGATTAGATTTCAAGGTCTAGGTGTGCCTGAGCTGGTTTGGAGTTATTTTTTTCCTCTAGCTAACATCCACAAATTTCTAGATTGGTATCATTTGCATGGATTGGATTTTTTTGGAATTTATTGGACATTTTCTAAGTTTGCTACAGAATTCTGTGACAGTACCAATGAACAGCCTGACCTTTAGACCTTTTCGAACGTCAAACATCTTCTGTGTTAGATGTTATGGTTTGAATGTATTTTTATCCTATAGTAGACATGTGTGGCTTTCTCGAATGGCCAAGAATGTATGATTTTCATTTTTTTGGGAATTAGTTATGATTTTCCAAAGTTGGGACAAAAAAGAGGCAAAATTTGGCCAAAAATAAATAGCAATATTTCATGCTTTCCTTCAAGTTTCTTGAGATGTAAGCCACTTTTGATAATGCAAATGAGTTGTATTCATGTAATTAAATATGAAAATGTGATATATGAGTTCATATGACCCACGGAACTCTGAAAGAAAAATTTTTGTATAGTGCAATGAAAAGAAATGTATTACTTTTAATGGATTTTCTTACTTTCTTCATGGAATATATCATATGAGCATGTAAATATGATAGAAATGAGTTAGAAATATATGGTATTATATTTTTTTGTATCAAATTCCTTGTGCTAAGTGATTTACACAACTCTATTTTTCTTGACTTCCTTTCCATTATCTCTTTCTTGGAGTTTTAGTTTTCTTTTGGCTGGGAGTGCAAAAGCCTAAGTGTGGGGAAATTTGATAATTGCTAATTTTTATATATTTTTTTTCTTCTAATTAGGCATTTTGATTATAAAATTTGGCTTAAAGGATTTTAATTGGAGGATAATTGAATTTATTAGCCATTTTTATATTCTAGAAATCAATTTGCAAAATTTTGCAATTTTAGTACACAACTCCATTTAAAATATATTTTTATGAATCCTCCTACTTCATCTTTTCCTTTGTTTTGTGCAGAACTTAGGTAGAGGTTACATGCATACAAGCCACATTTTTACAGAGCATGAGAGAGCTACATTCATTTACTTCTAGCTAGAAAAGATAGAAAAGAAGCTATATGAAGGTGCATATGAGCATGAGGCAGTCTTGAGCTGGGCAGAATGTGCATGTGGGAGATTCCATGTGAGAAAAGATGAAGGAGTTGATGTGGGCTAGTAGCGAATATAGAAAGGGAAGTTATGTGAGCAAAATAGAGCATGCAAGGGAATGAAGGAAGTTATAAAGAACGTGGTGAGCTTTGGTGATTCGAGAAGAAGCTTGTAAGCTAAGGTAGAAGATGTGTAAGTGCCACGGGCTGGCGAATGATTAAAGAAGCTAAGTTGGAAGAAGATGCAGCAAAAATAGAGGAGCAAAAATATGAAACCATAAGTAGAAATACATACATGCAAAAGAAAAGCTTCGAGCTAGCAGAACAAAGCACGTGAATAGTACAGCACATGAAGAGAATCACAAGAGGAAGCTCACAAGGAAGAGGATGAAGAAGCAGCCTCTATTTTGAAGACCTAGACAAAGAGAAAGAGCTTGCGAGAAAGCGATGAGTTAGGTTTAAAGAAGAAGCATGCAGCTCGAGTTGAAGAAGAAATGTGGAATGAGAGCTAAGTTAAATGTTAAAGCAATAACCATGTGGAGCTAACGTGAAGAAGCAATGGAGATAAGCCACAAGTTTGATGGAAAGAAGCTAGAGAAGAGCTGCAGAATATGTGAAAAATAAGGAAGAAGCTTCAAACACACACGAGGGATGTAGTTTTACTAAAATGCACTCATGCAGAAATAGAGCAAAGGCTCGGGTTAATGGTTTAAACAAAGTATCCAGGAGAAGACTCGAGTGGCTGAAACAAAGGAGAAGTAAACGTGGAAGGAACACACAAAAGATGAGTCTTGAGCTGAAATGAAGGCATGCAGAAGTTGCATGGGATCCATAAAGGAAGAAAGGAGAAGAAACGTTGATTGCTACAAGGCAACTTACATGTTTTAGTAAGAGAAGAAAGCTAATTGAGTAAACTTTAACATGGAGATTTGCGGGAAGAAAAGCATGCAAGTTTTAATAAAGTATAAGCTGGAATTTTGCTATGGGCAGAATGTGGAAACTAGTGGCAAAGAAAGAAAACATGTGAGGCATAAAAAAATAAGCTGTGGCTGATTTGTAATGAACCACGTGAGAGATAAGTGAAATGCAGCACGTGAAAGCAAGCCACAAGTGAATGAAGAATGTCGGCGAGAAGAAGGAAGCTACGTGCTGGTGTGAGAATTGAAGAAGGAATCATGCACATACAGCAGAACACATAGGATTAAATGAACACATGAGCAGCACATGAGTGGAAAGCTAGAGATTAAGTGACTGAAGAAAAACACGTGAGAGGGTGTGAATGTAGGAAGCAACACGAGCTGGAGGCAAGGAATAATGCGAGCTGTGGGGAAATGAGTAAGAGGCTACGAAGAGACACAGTAAGCTTCAGAATGTGAACGAAGAAATCATCCATCGTCTTTCCATATGGCTACAGATCTTATCATCGAAATTCCTCCGTTTAATTCCTCTATGGCAACTTGAAGTCTCTTTGGTGGCTAGCTGAAGATAGGAAATTCCTAGATGTAGATTTGAGCTCCAATTTTCTTCACCAACTTGGATAAATTCTTCCTCCTTATTCTTTTAATTTTAGCATTGATTCTTTTATTAATTTGACTAGGTTTAGCCTATTAATTTAGGAATTTCATTGCTGGAATTTACTAGAATTTGCTGGATTAAATTGGGTTGTGGATTGGTTATAATTTCCTATTTGGTTGTTAATTGTGATCATTACATGTTTGTGGAAAATCTAGACTTAGTGGTTGTGCAATTTGCTCTTAATTTCCTTTTGATTATTGGCCAATTGATGCAATGGTTATTGGATTAAGTGGCTGGGATTTTTTTGCAATTGATTGTTTGAGGAATTCATTGATCAAATTGGTTAATTAGCATTTTAAGTGGATTGTGCAACAGATTTTTATGAGCAATTAGGATTGGTTTTAGTGTGTTCTTATTCCTAACTTAATTGATTAATTCTTCAAGGTATTTTGTGGTTGCAAAATCCTTAGATTATTGGTAAATTAAGTCTTGGATGGTAATCCAAGAATTCTTATGGAGAATACACTAATGAGCAAAAATTTAAATTCAATTTTGGTACACTAAAAAGAAAGCAAGGATAGTTGAATTTTAGAGAGTCCATTTAAAGGCTAGCTACCACATTTTCTAAATTGTTTGCTTCATTTAGTCTTAAGTTTTTTATTCTTGTCATTCAAATTTAGTTCAATTAAATTCTACTATTTCAAAATCCCCTAAATAATTTTCATTTAGTAATACTTGGAATACTCTTTCACAAACAAATTAAGGAAAAAACTCATTGGGAAATGACCTAGGTTGCATCATTATCTATAAATTTTTTTTCTACCTAGTTTTATTTGAGATTGCACGACACAATTATCATCCCTCGATAAGTAAGATTGATAAATGCATAGCCATGCTCAAATGAAAGGAGTTTCATTTGTTTTAATAATCTACTTAGAGATCAAGAAAGCATGGTCAAGCAATGCAAGGATGATGTCTCCATGCTTTGTGCTTGACCTAGATAGTGTGACAAAAGGGACTTAACATAGGCTATAGGACAAGTTGCATCAGATCATCGATCCTCATATAATTTGTGTAGTCATAATGTCTTGTTAGAGGCTACTTGTGACTTGTAGACTAAAAGGAATTTTGGGCCCATTGCCAATATTATATGGGCCTACATTGTCACACACAAGAATGGGCTAATATGAACTAGAATATCCAGATTCATTGAACTTAGAAGGCATTTAGATTCAATAAATATAGTATCCACATTCAATATATTTACTCTTTAGAAAGTTTCCTATTCCAAATAGGAGATTATCTTCTTTATAATAGGATATTGTATACTCTCTTCAAAAAAAGAAAAAGGGTGGAAGAAATTAATATATATATTAATTTATATTAATTTTGAAATTTATAAGGCTCTCTTATAAAAAGGAGATGCTAGGGTTTCCTATATGTCAATTTTTAAGAAGAAGGCTGCAACACCATCTGAGAGAGAGATATAGAGAGAGAGAGAGAGAGGGAGAGATAGATGAGTTCTGCTACACACTTGATAAGATGTGTGATTCTGGTGGACACGTTCAGATGGGGACATTCACATAATGTGTTACTAGCACAATGTTCTTGTTGGAGATCCCGTTCGTGTGGATACTGGTATAAGGTGTTGGTTCGTGAAGAGCAACGCCTAGTGATCCAAACGTGACTAATCAGAAGGAGAGACAAAGTTTTTGTATGCTAGAGGTATATTTCTTTAACCTTACTTCAGTTTAAGCAAAGATGACAAATCCATGGGAGGGATTTTGCTTGTTTTATAATTTTTTTTTACTGTGTGTGTACATACAAATCCCAACATAATGGGGTTAAGGTGCACCAAATGGCCTCCTCATCTTACCATGACCATTTGAGCAAATCCAAAAATATAAATATAGCATATAGAAACATCCCAAATGGTTCAAATTCTCATGGAACTCAAAACCACCTTTCTATTTGTTTATTTACACATGCATAGCAAGGCTCATGGATATCAAAAACCACATATGCATACATTTCATTCCAAAATAGATTCATACATCATATTTACATACTTTTACTTGTACTCAATGATTTACATCTCATAAACTTCATATATATATACAAACTTTGACATCAAAATGAATAAATTCTCTATTCTATTGTCAAAGTCTCTTCTTTCAAGGTGTTTGGCTCCTATTTCTTATCCACTTGGTTTACCTAGACATGGTTGACATAATGTGGGGAAAAGTAAGATTCAAAGAACCCCAATAGCTCTTTTACTCTTTCAAGCATACATACATGGCATATTTTCATATTAAAGAATGCAAGCATGTTATAAAAACCTCTTGTAAACAAACATAAGCATATTTTCATGTCACTTAAGCTCATACAATTCAAACATAGGCTCTAAGGGTTTTTGGTAATATCTAGTTTTCATTAAATGACGTAAATGGGTATGTTTTCAATGCAAGTCTCCTAAAATGAATTAGTTAAGGTCCCAAAATATTTAAGTAGCATTCTAGACTCCTAAAAATGAAAATCCTAGGCTCAGATAGAAAGAAAAATAGAGCTAGAATGAAGATATGAAATTTAATGAAAGGTTGATGAAACATAATGGTATTTTTGTAATTTTGAGCAAATTTTAGAATTCATACAAGAAGGCTTTTTAAATGAAAGTTTTGAGTTCTCTGGGGTTCTTAAAGACTCTGAAAACCATGGGAAGCCTTGGGACAGATAAAACCCCTCTAGTGGATGTTTTCCAATATCGATTGACCTAAATTTTGACAGATTTGTTCAAGAAGGTTTTAGTTCCGATTTGAATGATTTTAAATGCATTTTACTAAATTGGGAATCTAAATTTTATAATGGAAAATATAGTTCTAAAAAGGAGCCAAAAAAACTAAAAATGAAAATGCCAAGACAAAAGGACAAAATTGAAATTTTTGAAAAGTTTTTCTTGAACCTCCCTATATGTATGAGGCACCCCACCTCCTTACTCATTTAGACACAATTTTTTCTACCCTAAGCTAGAGGAGAGAGCTAGGGTTTGAAGTGCACCATGAGGAGGAGAAAGGAAGGAGAAAAACAAGGTAGAAAGGTATGGATTTTCTTGGTTTTTTCATGCTTTCTCTTTAGCAAACCTCTTCTCCTCCATTTTTCCTTCTTTCCTATAGTTTTATTAAAGTTATTAGATCTATTTTGAGGGCAGAACAGAGGGTAAATTTCGAAATTGAGGTGAGAAAGCCAAGGAAGGTGAAGAACAAGCAAGAGGAACTAAGGAAATCAAGGTATTTTGGCATCTCTTCACTTAATCTTCTTTCTTCCTTCTCTTGTAGGTGGTTCGACCTACATATGGCTAGCCTTAGGGAGTTGAATTTCTAGCTAAATTAAGGATGAATCTTAGGAATTTAAGGGAGGAGAATAATAATATGCAAAGAAAACAACAAAAGAACCATGGAAAATCAAGATAGCAAAGTTAGGGTTTCAAGTGTCCCTTGCAAAATCTGATTTGATAAATAATTCCTAGGCCTAAATGAGTATTTAAATGATCTCTTAAGATCCCTAGAAGGCTCCCTATATGCATCTTCTACTAAGTAAACAAAACAAACTCCAAGGGTGGCCTTAAGGAGCATAGTTTCGGCCTAGTATAGTTGGGATGCCTAGGGATAGTTTTAAATCTTTTCAAGCCCATTTTCATATGTGATGAGTGAAGATAAGAGGAAACCTTGGGAAAAATTTAGGAGGCCTAGAGAATGAATTGGTGTCATAGGTTCCACAATATGACCTAAGAAAGCAACATGTAGTTAGGCTCTTTCTTTTAATTGTACGATGACTCGAAGAGGCCTAAAAGGAGTCAAGAATCATAAGTGAAAGGAAAGAATGGAGGCTAGAACTCACTTGATGGGTGTTGCTTCATTAGGTGTATTTAGGAACTATAAATGAACCATAAGATAAAGTTAGAGTTCCAAGTAGATGTATAGCCTTATAAATGATTCCGAGAACTTAATTGGCTTTCATATATTATGTTTAGGCCAAGAGACACAAATCTTACACCTTTATATGTGTAAGGCCAATGAAGAGAGAGCAGTTTCAAGAGGAAAAGTGTGTGGTTGCAACAAAGGTAACTCACTTCTCTTTCTCTCATGCATGAATGTGTGCTTGACCTGTCTTTAAATGTGTGTATGTGTGCTTTAAGCCATGAAAAGTGTTCTAACATGTGCCTTTATTCCATGGTACCATGATGTTGCATTATGCTTTCAAATGATGTCTAACATATTTGTTTGGGTTTGCTTAAGTGTGGAGAAGCCAAGAATCCTTAGCTATTATGAGGATGAGCTAAGAACTCTTAGAAATGGTTAAGACAAAGTAAAGAGTCTCCCAAGAGTGAGGTTGAGTCAAAACTACCTAGAGAAAATGGATGAGGCAAGTCCAAAATCCATAAAAGAATGAGTGAAGCTAATCCATTTACTTTGCGAGTCTATGTATACTATGTATGACTTGTTCAAATGCCAAGAGTGCTTTTTGAATGATCATGCACTTCATAATACTCATGCATGCATTTTTCAGACTTGTTTTGCATTCTTTATGTATGATTGAAATAAGAGATGAGTTATTGGGATTCTTTGAATCTTATTCCCTCCTCTCCGATGTCCTAACATGCTAGGTGGACCAAGTGAGCAAGGTAATGGAAGCCATTAAGTGGGAAGATAAGAGATTGAAACTATTTGCCTAGTTTTGCTTCTTTTGCTTCTTTTGTAGCCATATGTATGGCAAGTGATGTAATCCCATGATGGAATTGTTATGTAATCATATGAATATATGTAATTACCCAAATGTTTGATGTATGTATGAGTTTTAGTGTCAAAGGAATGGTAATGTGCATTTTGGGAATGGAATGGCAAGACTAGACCTATGAAATCATGTGCATGGCACGGGGTGTGTAACACCATATTTATCTAGCTTACCTTATGCCATTTTGTAACACCCCAAAATTTAATTAAGGTGTTAATCATGGATTTAGATTAATTAGGGATAATTAATATGGGATAAGTGGGCAAGTTTAGATAATGGTAATTTTGAGAAATAAATTAATAACATGAGTCAAGAATTAATTGGGATAGAAACTATATCTAGGCCCAAATTAATGTAGGGGGGATCATGAGAAGAGGCTTATGAAAGCCCAATGATTCTAGATGCAAGCCCAACTCCTTATCATGAGACTTGGGCCGAGAGGGATCCCCTAGCAATAGCCCAATTTGACTTAGTGAAATAAAGGCCCAATACCCAATTTACATGAGCTCTTATAGTTGGCCCAACACACTTTATGCAGACCTAAGTTGGATTAACTTTTGGAACTTGGCCTAGCCCAATCAAATTGCTGCAACCCAATTCATGAAACAAAGCCCAACAAGTGCAAAAATCTGAACCTACAAGGAATTGGGCCATTGGGTCAGCATACCTCACTTAAACTGAAATTGTTCTGCAGCCCACTTCACCAAACAAAAGCCCAATAAGCACACATCTGAACCTAAGTGGATTTTGGGCTTTAGGGTTGACCCAAACTCATCTAAAACCCTAACCCTTCAGCCTCTCCTTCATTTTGCTGAAACTCAAGAGAGGAAATTCGGAGGTTCAAGGGAGGTTAGGGTTCTACCAACATGGAGGCTCCATTTCTCACTTCTAGAGGATGATTTAGCCAAGGTAAGTTATATATAACTTGACCCTCTCATCCTCCTCTTCATTTTGGTCCGATTAATTTCTGGGTTTGAGCATTTTCATCTTCATCTCAAATATGAAATTTGGTGCCGGGTGATTCCTTGCAAGATTTTTGGACTTGGAGGTTAGAGGGAGGATTAGGTAAGCTTTTCCTTTCCATTTTGTGTATTACCTTGCTGGAAAATGCCCCTAAGGATGGATTATCCTAATGGGTTCTTTTATTGTGTGAGATTACAAGGAGATAATGGTGGAAAACTGAACTTTCTGGGCTTGATGGTTGAAATGCGAATTTTGGTGCTTCCATGGTGGATTTTCGGAGGTGAGGCTATTAGTGTTGTTAAGTGAGTATTTCCTTCCCATTGTGATGCATTTTCTGTTAGTTTGAAACCCCTATAGTTGACCTATGATATGGGCTTTGGTTTCATGTGAAATTATCCAGAAATTGGAGTGAACAATGGCAATTTCTGGTGGGGGAAAGTTGGGATCCGAAATTAAACCCCTTGGTAATTAGGTGAGTAACCTCTAGTCTGTCATTAGTAGTTCAACTCTTTGGATATTTGATTGTGATTAGAAATGATGATAATTATGCTTGTTATAGGCTTGGTATGTATTTGGATTATTATGGTAGCTAAGGGAAGAGTAATTGGCTTCATTGAGGTAACTGGGTTATTTTCCTAATTCATGTATATGCTCATGTTAATCTGCTATTTGTTACACATGCTTGATTTTGAAATGTTAAATGACTGGTTGACTACTTGATTGTTATTGTGATTGGACCTTGTGAGTCCATGGTGGAGCTGTGGTGCGGCTGCCACCCGTGCATGTGCTTCGATCGAGCACCGGGTATGATCAACCCCAGATGCACTGAGCCCTGGTTGTGCTCATGAGGGAGTAGGTGCCGTGGACGGGCCTCTCCTGGTGTTATTGGCCATTAACATGTTATGTATGATTGCTGGTATGGGACAGTAGTCATTAGTAGTTCAACTAGTTCATTTGCCAACTTAATTGATGATTCTGATATTGATGACATGAGATTGTCTTGGATTGATTGACTTGTACATATATATGGAAATTTCCTTTCGTTACTGAGATTGTATATCTCACCCCGTTGTGGGCTAACATTTTCAGGGACTGGACCTCTTAGTGGCAAGGAGAAAATTAACGAGAGCTTGTTAAATGGTTTGGTAGCACATAGGTTTGAGAGTCTTGTCAAATTGTAATGTAACTAATTTACAAGTTCTGTACCATTGTTGCATTGCATCATGAATTGCCAAGTGTAGAAGTATTTTGTTAACATAGAATGTAATCCCATGATATGTTCCTTATAGACTTGACTATTAATGCAAGAAATACCCAATGAAAGTATGATTAAATGACCATTGTGGGAGATTTATAAGTTGCTGACATAAAATCCCATGGATGAGTAAGAAAATCCATATCTAAACGCTAAATGGGTAATGATAGATTAGTTGGGTAATTAAGGTACATAATTACCATTAGAGTTGCATAAATTAAGGTAGAATGGCCCTAGAGTGATATTGGAGGGAAATTGGAGAGTATGAGATGAAATCTTGGGAGTTATAGGAACAGAAGGGAATTGGCCGCGGCCAACATTTAATTGGCCTAGGCCAAATAGAAACAGAGAAGAATTGGCCGCGGCCAACAATTAATTGGCCTCGGCCAAATGTGGCGAACCTGCCAGGGAAGAAAACAGAGAGCAATTGGCCGCGGCGAATGGTGACGTTAGCCGCGGCTAAGTTTGGGAAGTGAGTTTGGGGGTGTTCCAGAGGGTATTTGGCCGCGGCGAAAGGGGTATTTGGCCGCGGCAAAATGCGTGAAATTTATAGAGGTTTAAGGACTTAATCCGAGAGTAATTGGCCGCGGCGAAAGGGGATTTAGCCGCGGCGAAGGTGCTTAATTTCTCATATTCACTTAGAAACATTAGTTTCTTTTATGGTAATACTAAGGAATGATTTAGAAACACTTGTAAGATATTTTTATGAGTTGGAATTAATGGATGGGAGAATCAAAGGCTCCTTATTAATGATTAAATTCACTTGTACTTTTGAATAATTGTGGTTGCCTAATTAATGACCCTAAAAACATTAAGGTTCAAATTTCCTCACTTTTTCCAATGTAATTAATCTTAATGACTTCAAACCTTGATTTGTGATTATTAATCACGTACTTAACCTTAATTATGATTATTAGAAGTTAGGGTCGTTAGAGTTGGTATCAGAGCAATGGTTCAGGCAAATGTGTTTGATTTACATCTTTGTTGTTAGAAAACTTGGCAATCATGATGCATAATTGGCATGGTATTAGCTCATGATAATAGCTAATTAGGCAAACATGTAATTGATGTGCTTTATGTGCTGGAAAGAAGTATAGAGGAATGATGAGATAAGGCTTGTAATACTTGATTGAAATGACTGTTTCTTGAATTTTATTTAGAACATCACCTATCACAATAAGTATACCTTGGAGAGTAATAGAGTATGGTTAGATCTTACCTCATAACACTTGAGTAATTCTAATTGTGAGACTTGAGGTTGTTAATGCCAATGAAAAGATTAGAATTTTGCCCTTCTTTTGTTCGGATATTGGGTTATTGGTCTCAGTCTAGATAGATAACTGGTTGAGGCTTGTTGCCAACTGGCTACGCAATAGATGCACCAGTCACTCGCTGTGAGGCACCAGTTGACTGAATGAATGAGACCAAGTAACTGATAAGGATGATGAACAAAGCTACTAATAGCGCTTATGACCAGTTGACCGCCATTTACTAAGCAAGCCAATTGGGTACGGTCGACCAATTGACTGGCCTATCGAAGTAGTCAACTGATCATAACAAGAGTAGCAATTCTTTACCTAAGTGAAATTCTAAACTTTTCAAGGGCTATCTAGAGTGATGTTGAGAACTTAGGAGGCAACAAAATAGAGTAAAACACTTAACTAGCTATGAGAACCTTATGGAAGAGTAAGATGTAAACCTTACTTGCAATCAGGAAATTGATAATGGAACTAGTGTGTAATAAATAAGTGTGATTGATTAAATATATGAAGTGATGCAAAATCCATAATGAGTTAGGATTATGTAGACTTCGAAAGGTCCCCAAGGTTGAAACTTTATAGGTGTAGAGGTCCTAACCACTTGCTTGGTCCCGGTTAATAAAGAATACAATTACTCGATCCTAGCTACCGCAATTTGGCCTAATGAATAAGGGCGATAAGAGCTAAAGAATGTTTCAAATAGTTTTATTCAAACTATTAGAGTGAGTAAGCCATCTTTAGTTAATAATGATAAGAAAGAGGGCAAGAGAAACCTTAAGATTGTCGAATCCATTTCTAAATATATATAGTGACTTTAAAGCAAGAGATTAAGGGCGATGATGTTCTGAAAGGAATCTTGAGAGCTTTGAGGCTCCTCCCTTAGTGTACTAAGGTAAAAAGAGAGATTATGATAAGAGGAAAGACAACCCTTTAGCGTGATAAAGGTGAGGTGCACCGGCACGAGGTGTTTGTGCATGTTGAGTCTTATATAATTTAGTTTACTTATGCTATGTGTTGACATGCATTTGGGTGGTGGTTAGAGGCACTTTATGTGCATGATACACTCGGGGAGTGTAAAATAAGATTCTATAGCACTCTGGTGCTAGAGGCACGTGGGACGTGCTCATTTATCGGCACTTTGGTGCTAAGGGCATGCGGGGCATGTCGCTCATCATATGATTTGATGAATTTCGACCACCAAATTGGCGTCAAACTAGGCTAAGTAGACTTTCTTCCTAGAAGGTAAAGAGGAGATCTTGATGGTAAAGACCCACCTAAAAAGAGAATAAAATTGTACCTGTATGAGTACAAGTGGTTCAGATATAGTCATCACGAGGTGATGAGCATGTGTATGGCCACGAAAAAGTATTGTCTGCTAATATTAAAAAGGCAAATCCTAACTCCACCACTGGTAATTCTATTGTCATGTATCACGTGTGGCGTGATTAAGGGGGCAGAGGTAACATTGGGAATTCAAGATGGACTAATGATTACTGTGGTAGAAAAACTCCCTAATTTTGACAGAGAACTCCCTAATCTAGAATAATAACTCGGGGAAAATGAATGAGAGATGGTATCAATGCAACTAGCTTATGTTATTACAATAAACCTTAGTATAATGATTGACAAGGAAGGATGAAACACTAGTGGTAAATGACACTTGAGTTCTCTCACTGGGAATCCCTACTTGATCTATTGATAAATAGGGAATGTTTAACAATGAAAAGACTCACTGAGTCTCTTTATTATGTTAATTTAACTCCCAATAGATAGGCGTGAAATTGGGGCCTAAAAACTTTTAGGGGAGTGAAAGAGTTAGTTGGGGTTGGCATAGGCCATTGTGTAAGGACAGAAACTGTCATACCATAACGTATGGTCAAAAGACCTTGTACTTGCTGTCAGAGAACCTTATTGACAAGGTCTCAGATTTTACATTAATGAATACAAGATCTTGTTGATAGGATCTTAAACCTTGTTCACAAGATATTATTTCTTTACTCTTTGGGGAAATATTAGGAATTTCCTAACTAGAAAAAAAAAAGTGGAAAAAAAAAGTGTGCTAGTTGAAGAATAATGTACCTGTATGAAAATATCTTAGTCGGGGGTAGAAGATACGAAAGTGCAGCCCTTTGGGACCATATAATGGCATAAAAACCAAGCAGATATCCAGTTGATTTCAAACAAGTGTAGATGCCATTAAGTTGACTACTAAAGCTTGTAGTAACTGAATGTTAAAATGAGACATTGGGACCTATTGATCACGGTAATCGTTAGAGTCACATGTATGTAATTATGGTAATGCCTTTGCAAGTGCACCAAAAAAAAAAGAGAGGAAAACAAAAAAAAACAAGAAAAAGAGAGAGAGGGAAGAGATCTATAAGGATTTTCCTATGTTGGTTACCCCTGAGGGGAAGTGATCAGGTTGTCTATAATTAACCATCATTAGGAGCAAAAAAGAAAATTCTTAATGTTATGGGCAAGTGATGGGAAGTTATGTTCTCTAATAAACCACTCACTGAAATTACGACTTGTAAGATTTAAAGAAACTCATTCCTAAGTCGTGAAGGATTATCTCGATGCTCTAGACAAGACATTCTCACTCTTGAGATCAGGTCTTATTAGAGAATATAATCTAGACTTGAAATATCGTGTTTATCTTTACTTGGAAAATCGTGTTTGATTTCGATTATATGGAAGGTGAACCTACAGTGTTTGGGTACCTTCAAGAGATTAGTTGTGAGATCAAACTTTACATTAGTTTTAACCCTCAGGAATCTCAACAAATGAGAAGGAGTAATCTTAGGCACTAATTGGAGATGAAAGGGGAATTTTATACGTCTAATGGAAGTAATGAACTGTCTAGTAATGGACAATAAATGAGGATAATGTGTGCAATAATTTATAAGATAGTTGAATGTAAGACTTGAAAACTTAAACTAAATGAACTTGTAAGAGGTGAAACCCATTTTGGTTAAGAAGGTGGGGGTAATCTAAGTGAAGGACAAATAGAACTTCATGATGAAATAAGGTCACTTACCTATATTGCTATTAGTGGAATAAATACTAGAACAATTGACTAAGTGGAATTCCTTGTAGTTCTTGGTATCAACTTTTAGGGAGAGTTAAGTTAAAGTATCTAGGAGTTATCTCTCAAACGAATTGGAAGTTAAGCAGGAAAGGAAATTAACATGAACATGTAATAATCGGCTATTAGAACGACAATAAAAAAAAATGAGAAAAAAAAAGAGAAGGGAGGAAAATATAAAACAGAATTAAACAAAAAGCTATGAAGGGAGAGAAAAATTGGGATTTATTTGAGCTAGGGGTCTAAAGCTTGCTATAAGATGATCAAGCGTAGCTTGGTCTAGATCTCTTTAGTTGTGAACAAAGAAAGAATATGGAATGTTCGAGTTGGCATGGCATTTGACGTAGGGTAACTAGAGGGAATGTGGTTACCAAGTGAAATAGTAACATGATAATAACGTCCTCCCCAGGAGAGTCGTAAGAAGGGACTAGTCTCCGGTAAGACTATCTGAGCTATCAAGGAGGAGGTTATGAGGATGAATCCTCCAACATCAATTGGGTAAGGTATAACTAATTTTGAGGACAAAATTTCTAAAAGGAGGGAAGAATGTAACACCCCAAAATTTAATTAAGGTGTTAATCATGGATTTAGATTAATTAGGGATAATTAATATGGGATAAGTGGGCAAGTTTAGATAATGGTAATTTTGAGAAATAAATTAATAACATGAGTCAAGAATTAATTGGGATAGAAACTATATCTAGGCCCAAATTAATGTAGGGGGGATCATGAGAAAAGGCTTATGAAAGCCCAATGATTCTAGATGCAAGCCCAACTCCTTATCATGAGACTTGGGCCGAGAGGGATCCCCTAGCAATAGCCCAATTTGACTTAGTGAAATAAAGGCCCAATACCCAATTTACATGAGCTCTTATAGTTGGCCCAACACACTTTATGCAGACCTAAGTTGGATTAACTTTTGGAACTTGGCCTAGCCCAATCAAATTGCTGCAACCCAATTCATGAAACAAAGCCCAACAAGTGCAAAAATCTGAACCTACAAGGAATTGGGCCATTGGGTCAGCATACCTCACTTAAACTGAAATTGTTCTGCAGCCCACTTCACCAAACAAAAGCCCAATAAGCACACATCTGAACCTAAGTGGATTTTGGGCTTTAGGGTTGACCCAAACTCATCTAAAACCCTAACCCTTCAGCCTCTCCTTCATTTTGCTGAAACTCAAGAGAGGAAATTCGGAGGTTCAAGGGAGGTTAGGGTTCTACCAACATGGAGGCTCCATTTCTCACTTCTAGAGGATGATTTAGCCAAGGTAAGTTATATATAACTTGACCCTCTCATCCTCCTCTTCATTTTGGTCCGATTAATTTCTAGGTTTGAGCATTTTCATCTTCATCTCAAATATGAAATTTGGTGTCGGGTGATTCCTTGCAAGATTTTTGGACTTAGAGGTTAGAGGGAGGATTAGGTAAGCTTTTTCTTTCCATTTTGTGTATTACCTTGCTGGAAAATGCCCCTAAGGATGGATTATCCTAATGGGTTCTTTTATTGTGTGAGATTACAAGGAGATAATGGTGGAAAACTGAACTTTCTGGGCTTGATGGTTGAAATGCGAATTTTGGTGCTTCCATGGTGGATTTTCGGAGGTGAGGCTATTAGTGTTGTTAAGTGAGTATTTCCTTCCCATTGTGATGCATTTTCTGTTAGTTTGAAACCCCTATAGTTGACCTATGATATGGGCTTTGGTTTCATGTGAAATTATCCAGAAATTGGAGTGAACAATGGCAATTTCTGGTGGGGGAAAGTTGGGATCCGAAATTAAACCCCTTGGTAATTAGGTGAGTAACCTCTAGTCTGTCATTAGTAGTTCAACTCTTTGGATATTTGATTGTGATTAGAAATGATGATAATTATGCTTGTTATAGGCTTGGTATGCATTTGGATTATTATGGTAGCTAAGGGAAGAGTAATTGGCTTCATTGAGGTAACTGGGTTATTTTCCTAATTCATGTATATGCTCATGTTAATCTGCTATTTGTTACACATGCTTGATTTTGAAATGTTAAATGACTGGTTGACTACTTGATTGTTATTGTGATTGGACCTTGTGAGTCCATGGTGGAGCTGTGGTGCGGCTGCCACCCGTGCATGTGCTTCGATCGAGCACCGGGTATGATCAACCCCAGATGCACTGAGCCCTGGTTGTGCTCATGAGGGAGTAGGTGCCGTGGACGGGCCTCTCCTGGTGTTATTGGCCATTAACATGTTATGTATGATTGCTGGTATGGGACAGTAGTCATTAGTAGTTCAACTAGTTCATTTGCCAACTTAATTGATGATTCTGATATTGATGACATGAGATTGTCTTGGATTGATTGACTTGTACATATATATAGAAATTTCCTTTCGTTACTGAGATTGTATATCTCACCCCGTTGTGGGCTAACATTTTCAGGGACCGGACCTCTTAGTGGCAAGGAGAAAATTAACGAGAGCTTGTTAAATGGTTTGGTAGCACATAGGTTTGAGAGCCTTGTCAAATTGTAATGTAACTAATTTACAAGTTCTGTACCATTGTTGCATTGCATCATGAATTGCCAAGTGTAGAAGTATTTTGTTAACATAGAATGTAATCCCATGATATGTTCCTTATAGACTTGACTATTAATGCAAGAAATACCCAATGAAAGTATGATTAAATGACCATTGTGGGAGATTTATAAGTTGCTGACATAAAATCCCATGGATGAGTAAGAAAATCCATATCTAAACGCTAAATGGGTAATGATAGATTAGTTGGGTAATTAAGGTACATAATTACCATTAGAGTTGCATAAATTAAGGTAGAATGGCCCTAGAGTGATATTGGAGGGAAATTGGAGAGTATGAGATGAAATCTTGGGAGTTATAGGAACAGAAGGGAATTGGCCGCGGCCAACATTTAATTGGCCTAGGCCAAATAGAAACAGAGAAGAATTGGCCGCGGCCAACAATTAATTGGCCTCGGCCAAATGTGGCGAACCTGCCAGGGAAGAAAACAGAGAGCAATTGGCCGCGGCGAATGGTGACGTTAGCCGCGGCTAAGTTTGGGAAGTGAGTTTGGGGGTGTTCCAGAGGGTATTTGGCCGCGGCGAAAGGGGTATTTGGCCGCGGCAAAATGCGTGAAATTTATAGAGGTTTAAGGACTTAATCTGAGAGTAATTGGCCGCGGCGAAAGGGGATTTAGCCGCGGCGAAGGTGCTTAATTTCTCATATTCACTTAGAAACCTTAGTTTCTTTTATGGTAATACTAAGGAATGATTTAGAAACACTTGTAAGATATTTTTATGAGTTGGAATTAATGGATGGGAGAATCAAAGGCTCCTTATTAATGATTAAATTCACTTGTACTTTTGAATAATTGTGGTTGCCTAATTAATGACCCTAAAAACATTAAGGTTCAAATTTCCTCACTTTTTCCAATGTAATTAATCTTAATGACTTCAAACCTTGATTTGTGATTATTAATCACGTACTTAACCTTAATTATGATTATTAGAAGTTAGGGTCGTTACACATTTCTAGGTCTTGTTCTATGCATTTCATAATGAAACAAGAAAAATAGCATGAGAATAATGAATGTACATGCACTTTGCCATGGATAAAATTTTTCCTTCAGAATCCTGCGGGCCATATGAACTCATGTATCACATTCTCATATTTAATTACATAGATAAAACTCAAAACCATCACCAAAAATGGCCTAGAACTCGTGCAAAGCAAGAGACACAAATTTTCATAAGGTAGCCTTGGCCAGAATTTCATACTTTCTGTCATAAACTTTGAAAAATTCTAACTAATTCTAGAAAAATTAAAATAATGTATTCTTTACTATTTTAGAAAGCTATAGATATCTAATTTATGATAAAAATATGTTCAGGTCATGAAACACCAAGTAGAAGACATTTAACATTCGAAAGGCACCCAAGGTCTTAACTGCCTAGGCTACTATCATAGCTTATTGTCATAAACTTTGGAAATTTATAACTAATTCCAAAAAAATCAAAATCATAAATATTTAATCAATTAGAGAAGCTATAGATGTTAAATTTAAGGAAAAAACAACTCTAGATCACTCCAAGTTCATTTGGGAACTGAATTATGATGGAACAATACTAGAGGTCTAGTGGCATTACTAATATTGACATGAAACTTCAAAAATTCATAACTCTCTGCTCAAACCTCCAAATGAGGTGATGTTTTTGGCCATAGAAAGATTATAACCTCTAGTTTATTCTTGTAAATTTTCATAAGCAATGGACATCATTTGGCTAACGGATGATAGAGAAAAAAAAAAGTAATCAAATGAACAGTACATGCACTAAAGTAGCAAAAATATCCCAAATTTGAAAATTCATAATTAATTCTGTAGAGATTAAATTTTTTTGCACTTTAGCTTACCAAAAATCTCTCAATGAGCCCTACATGTCTACAAAATTTTATGGAAAGATTCATCCATTTGGTCAGTTTATGTTATAGGGTTCCGGTTTGATCATTTTCATGGTCTTTACAAGCACCAGTGTCCAAATTTACTTCCCAAGCTTGTGTGGCCACTTGAGCACATGGGATTACACCAAAATGACATTTTAAACTTTTCTCAAAGGTGCACAAACCTATAATTTGCAAACTCACTCTCTCACTCCATGCCATACATATATTTCCATAATGCTAGTCTTGCCATCCCATGTCCAAAGTGCACATTTCCATACATATAACCTTCAATCTCATTTGTACATGATACATTAGCATAATTATACAAGTTCATAATATCATAGGATATATACAACAATAGATTACAATATTTGCCACTCATATGGCTTTAAAGAAATAAAATCTATGCACATTGATGTCCTGCTTCCACCTTTCAAGTGGTTAGCTCCTGTTTCCTTGTTCTCTTAGTCCACCTAGAATGTTAGAACATTGGAGAGGAGGAAATGAGATTCAAAAAATCCTAATAGCTCATCTTGTAATACCATAAATTCTAACTCATTTCATGCCTTTAAATTACTTAATATCATGAAGAACGCAAGTTTCTCATAAAAAGGCAAGAGAAAAAAATGAATATTTTTGCGTTGCGTCATATCTAAAAATTCATTTTGGTGTCACATGGACCGTGTGAACTCATGCTATACATCCTCATATTTATTTACATCATTATAACTCATTTACATCCCAAAAACATGCCTACAACCCATGGAAACCGAAATGGAGCATGAAAAGTGGGAACTCATTCTCGGCTAGAATTAGCCTATTTTCTGGGTAAATTTGAAAAAATATAACTAAATCCATAAAAATTTGAAACAATGCAATCTTGGTCATTCTAAAAATCTTAGGATGTCTACTTCACACTAAAAATACGCCCAGATCATAACATTCATCATGGAGGACGTTTGACATTCGAAAAGCTACAGAGGTTGCTGCCTATCTGGGCTGCTGTTCAGATTACTGATACAAAGTTCTAAAATTCATAACTAATTCTATAAAAATCTCAATTACACAAATCTAATCATTCTGGAAAGCTACAAATGTTACTTGATGGTAAAAATAATTCTAGAATGAAACAGATTTATTTAGCCATTGGAATCCTATGGAACAGTAACTGAACTACTGGGGCGCCACTACTACTGATAGCCAACTTCAAAAATACATAACTCTTTGCTCAGACCTCCAAATGAGATGATCTTAGTGGCCACAGAAATATTATGACCCCTAGTTTATTCCTATAAGATTTCACAAGCATTGGACACCATTTGACCATTGGGTGACATAAAACACAAATCTGCCAGTGTGAACAGTGGACATACCAGAATCAATAGAAAATCCAAAATTTGAAAATTCATCAAATATTCTCTAGACCTCCAAAAATTATGTCCTTTATCTTTCTGAAAATATCTCAATGAGATCTAATTGCATGCCAAATCTCAGATCAAGACTAGCTTATTTGGCTAAAAAGTGACATAAGATTCCCTTATGGTCAAATTTGGCTCCATATGAGGTACCAAATTTGCCAAATGTCTTTTCCTTGGTTGTGGCACCTTTTGGGCAAGTCTAAAAGCATATTTAAGACTTGTGTAAGCTTCCCAAATGGTCCCAAACCTCATGCATCTCATTTTGGCCATTCAACCAACACTTATGCACATTTCCATCAAACTTCCACATTACACACTTTGGTATTATATACTCAAAATAAATGCTAGAGGTCATATATTAGATTCATACATCTAAACATCATATAATAGTATATTTACACATGTGTCAAGGTTCATAGTACATTTACAACATCATGAACCATCATTATGATTCCAAAATGGACAAAACAAAGCATAAGTTGTCAATCTCTCTTCCTCACTGTTGTTGGCTCCCTTCACCATAGCCACTTGGTCCACCTAGCATGTTAGATCATTAGAGAGGAGGGGATGAGATTCAAAAAATCTTAATAGCTCATCTCCCATTCAATCATACATAATATGTGCAAAGCAAGCTTTACAAATGCATGCATGGAGAAAATGGAAGTCATGGACATTTTAAAAGAAAACTTGGCATATGAACAAATCATACAAGACATTCAAGAGCTCACCAAGTGTTTAGATTGGCCTCACACTTCTCCGCATGGATTTTGGACTTGCCTCACCCATTCTTTAAGAGCTTTAGACTCAACCATACCCTTGGGAGCCTACTTTGCCTTTGGGAGACTCTTTACTTTGTCTCAACTAAGCTCAAGGGTTCTTGGCTCATCCTCACCAAAGGGAATAGTTCTTGGCTTCTCCACGCTCAAGCAAACTTAAACAAACATCATGTACTCATTTAGAAACATAACATGGCATCAAGAATCATAGCATATAAAGGTATGCTAGCATACTTTTCATAGTTTGAAAATATACATACACACATTCTAAAATAAGCTAAACACATATCTATGCATGAGAGAAGGTGGAGAGAGCTACCTTGTGTACACTCACACTTTTTTCGTGAATTTCAAGCCTCCTCTTTCGGCCACACACTAAGAAATTGGTGGAGATAGTTTCTTTTGGCCTAGATACAATTTATGGGAGCCAATTAGATTCATGAAACATATTTTAAGGCTACATAACTTGATGAAACACTAGATTGCTCTATAGGCTCCATTATGGTCCATGATTGCACCTAATGAAGCAACACTCCTCAAATAAATTCTAGGCTCCATTCTTTCCTTTCAAATATGATTCTTGACTCCTTTTAAACCTCTTGGAGTCATCACACAATTAAAACAAAAAGCCTAACATCATGTTGCTTCTTTAGGTCATAATATGGAACCTAAGGCACCAAATCACTTTCTAAGAGTTCTAAATTATTTTCAAGGCCTCCCTTCATTTTTATTCATCAAATATGACTCAAGAATGGTCTTAGAAAAATTTAAAACTCTCCCTAGCTACCCTAACCTTGCTTAACCGAGACTATGCCCCTTTTTGGCTTCCTTGGAATTCTCTTTGTTTTCTTGAGAAGGAAGTATGTGGGGAGCATCTTAGGGATCTTAGGAGCTCATTTAAACTATTAATTAGGCTTAATAATTATCATATGAAATCAGATTTTAGAAGGTGCACACAAAACCTTGGAATTTGCATTTTGAAATCTAATAGTTTTTTGATAATTCCCTTTGCATATTCTTAATCTCCACACCCTTTTTCCTTAGATTCATACTTGCGTCTGCCTAAAAATCATCTCCTCCTAGGGTTTTCTCAAGTGGGGCAAAATGGTGGAGAAGGGAACTAAAAAAGATAATCATAGGAAGAGAAATTACCTTGTTTTCTTATTTTTTCGCACTTGAATCTTGTGTTCTTTGAATTCTTCTCTTCAAATGCGAATTTTCCCCTTAATTTCTCTCTTAAAACAGATTTATAAACTTTATTTTAATCATAGGAAATAAAGGAGAATGGAGGAGAAGAGGTTTGGAAGAGAAAGAGCATGAAAAACTACTAATATCCATACCTTAAGCCTTTGATTTCTCCTCCTTTACTTTCCCTTCCTGTGAGCCTCATCCCCTAGGGTTTTCTTCTGGTTTTAGGCAGAACATTGTCGTGCATAATGAAGGGAGGAGAAGGGTGCATCATATATATAGGTAGGAATAAATTACACTTTTCAAAAATTTCCATTTTGCCCTTTGTTCTCGGCATTTTTGTTTCTCCTTTATTTTAGCTCTTTTTTTAGGACCACCTTTTCTATTATGAAATTTAGATTCCCAATTTAGTAAAATGCCTTCGGAATCACTCAAACTGGAGTTAAAACCTTTCCAAACAAATTTGTCAAAGTTCAGGCACACCGACATTGGAAAACATCCACCGGAAGGGCTTTAGCTATCCCAGGGCTTTCCATAGTTTTTAAGGCCTCTGACAACCCTAGGAAACTCAAAAATTTCATGTAAAAAGCCCTCCTGTGTGAATTTCAAAATTTGCTCAAAATTACAAAAATGTCATTACGTTTCGTAAGCTTTTCATAAGAAATTGTTTCTTAATTCTAACTCTATTTTTCTTCCTGTCTAAGCCTAAGATTCTCATTTTTAGGAGTCTAGAATGCTTCCCAAATTTTTTAGGACCTTAACTATCTCATTCCGAGGGACTTCCTTTTGTATCCGGTGATTTTTGTTCGTTTACGGAGAAATTGTACGTTACGTTTCTCACATTTTCTCTCGTTTTCAGAAAATTGGATGTTACATTTCTCCCTCCTTAAATAAATTTCGTCCTCAAAATTTAGGGTACACTTCCTCATACTCTTTTCTTTTCTGGCTAACTGTTCTTTTCTTTCCTTTCTTTTTGGCTCTATATGCTTTCTCAGCGATTTCATTCTTTCGAATTTTCTCTTAGTCAAGGAACTTTTATTACTAGCTCTTAATAAGGGCTCTATTGCTCTTAAATACTAACTAGTTCTTTTTATAAGAAAAAGAAATTTCTAACTTTGGAGGCCTATCCTAGGAGAGCTTATTAATCATGTTGGGTTAATGTTAACCCGCTCATAGGATTAACCTTTTTTTTTTTTCAGTAGACTCATTTACTCATTTCGAAAGGTGATTTATTTCACATCACGCCTCCCATATCCTCTCTGAATGGCTACTTATAACATCTCATCATCTTTTCTAATCATTAAAGCCATTAAAGGTTTCTGTCTGTCTGCTTACTTATTTGCAAGTATCATCCACTATTCATCTCTGCGTTCTTTCTTACTAGCTCATCCCATGATTACAGTTCACATCTCTTTCTGTCACAAGTCTCGTATCACAACTGCTTATTGGGATTATAGTTCCTTTTAAAGAGTATCTTCTTTTAATGATCCTAGTTTCTCTATTTATTATTATCTCTGTCTCTGTAGGCTGGGACTTTTTCTCACTTTCTTTGCTCATTTACAGTGGCATTTTATAGTCTCTCATTTTAATACTGATTAGCCTAACCTATATGTTTCATAGTGACACCAACGAACTACTACCACTGACTACTGTTGGGTCATGATAGGATGCTAGCTATTCTCACAGTTTTGCTCACTGGAGACATACTATACCACTTATCTCATATAAAAACTGCACTAACCCTTTTCTGGATACATAAGCTAGCATGTGGGGATCTCTCTATCCCTCGGTCAGGGCTACTATTTGTTGGGTAGTGGTTCATCTGACTCTAAATTTGGAAAGCTTATTTCTTCCTTTCCTCATCCCATACATTGTGCTTATATCTAAAGAGAGCTAGTCAGTGGTCTAACTATTTGAGTAAAGCCTTCATATCTCAATGGCAACAGTCTACCAGACTTAGGAGATCTATAGTATTTGAGATAAAGGCTAGCTGAAACTGTACTAGTTTCTAAGACTAGCTGCTCTATAAAAATTATCTTAGACTGTCATCTCTACCAAAGATCTATTATGTTATAGCTAGGGCTCTCTGTAACTCTGTGGGATCTACTGCGACCCCTAGGTCTACTGTGACCTCTCAGAGCCCCGCTAGCGTCTATTGCAACCCACTGTGCTATACTAGGATCTACTGTGATTCTTTTCTAGGAGATGTCAAAGCCTAAGATCATTGTATCTGATAGTAATACACATGCTCACTAAGTCCAATAAACATCACTCATAATAGCTAAGGCTAAACTCAAAGGTACATCGTGCTCTTCATGCAAAGTGGGTTCTGTGTCATCTGATTCTTTAGGATCCTGTCATACTGATACTAGGGAGTGTTTTAATTTTCATTCATCACTCCTTATAGGATCCTCAAATTTCCACTTTAGCCCCTTTTCACTTGGGCTTTCTTTTTTTACTCTATTGACTCACTTACTTACATATACTCATTTTAGCCTTCCTCTCATATCTTGCAGTTCTCACTATGCCCACGTTTTGCTGTTAAGTGCCTTGGCACAAAGGTATCTCACACACTGAGTGTGGTGAACATCTTTGGTAGGAGAGAGGCTATACACTGGTCCCTATTCATTTCATTTACATATATTATAAGGGACTCAGGCTATGCATACTGAATCTGAACATTTTCTATTGGGGATTCCTTTTTGCATGCTTTTCTCATTATTCTGATATTACTGGAGTCCTTTTACCTTTCTTTTTTGACTTATCTCGTTCTTTAACTAGGATACCTTTTGATTATTAGGACACTTTGGTGATTGATGTCATCGTTTGCTACGTACTCAAGTCACATTACTACTGGGTTGGCCAGACCCAATATCATATAACCATTGTTGCAAGCAAACTATAACATCAAAAACTAATACACAAGTGTCTCATGACTGAGCTCAAAGCCATTATCGCTTGTCTATTATAAGTTTCTTAATAATCTAAAGTATTTCTTTCTTACTTTTCTCTATCTGCCCTATTTTGTAAAGTACTCGGGGAAAGTAGGATTCTTTCTCTACTACTTCCTGAGATCTCTCTGTATCACTTGGCTATTTTTACTTTCGGCGCTATCATGCTAGAAGGGCGTCTATACCAAGAACAAGTGTGCTTTCTTAAGTACTCAAGCACATTAACTGAATATCTATTTTCAATCTAATATGTCATCGGCTTGAACACTATCATACCTTCTCTTTCTACTTTTCTTATCCTCTAACTTAGGTAAAAAGATGTTTTACTACTGGTTATTTCTGTTGCTAGTTCAGGTTTTTCTATGCTCAAGAGCACTTGCATTTCCTAAGATTCCTCCACTTATTTACTCTCTGTAACATCAAGGGGGTCTATTTCTCATTCGTACTCTTACTCTACTCTTAGCTAGACCATCCCTTGGTAAGGAGGATTCTATTTCATATAATCTCAGGAATTTCATTCTATGGCACTTTCAGCTTACACTCTTTCTCTACATAATGCAAGACTCACCTTCTGAGGCAGTCTCTAACTTCCGCGAGCTCCCTAATATGAGAATGATATAGGGTTAAGGCACACGAGTGATTAGAGCACCCAGTAAAGCATAATTTTTTGGTAAGACAGAGTCTAGACATTGAGAGCACGTGTCTTGGATTGGGTGAGTAGAACCCTGAGATCAGTACATTGTGCTCCTGGGATGGGCTAAAGAGATTAAATAGAGGAAAAGCCTGGCTCTGATTTGAATGTAGAAATAAGTTAAGACATAAAGCTACAAATGTTAACTTGATATTAAAAATAATTCCAGAATGAAACAAATACGTTTAACCATTGGAATTCTATGGAACAGTGACTGGACTCCTGGGGCGCCACTACTACTGACAGCCAACTTCAAAAATACATAACTCTTTGGTCAGACCTCCAAATGAGATGATCTTAGTGGCCTTAGAAAGCTTATGACCCCTAGTTTATGCCTATAAAATTTCATAAGTATTAGACACCATTTGACCATTGGGTGACACAAAACACAAATCTGCTAGTGTGAACAATGGACATACCAGAATCAATAGAAAATCCCAAGTTTGAAAGTTCATCAAATAATCTCTAGAAACTCTAAAAAATTATGTACTTTAGCTTCCTAAAAAGCTCTCAATGAGATCTAATTGCATGCCAAATCTTAGATCAAGACTAGCTCATTTGGCTAAAAATTGATATAGGGTTTCATTATGGTCAAATTTAGCTCCATATAAGGTACCAAATTTGCCAAATGGCTTTCCCTTGGTTGTGGCACCTTTTGAGCAAGTCTAAAAGCATATTTAAGACTTGTGTAAGCTGCCCAAATGGTCCCAAACCTCATACATCTCATTTTGGCCATTCAATCCACACTTATGCACATTTCTATCAAACTTCCACATTGCACACTTTGGCATTATATACTCAAAATAAATGCTAGAGGTCATATATCAAATTCATACATCTAAACATCATATAATAGTATATTTACACATGTCTCAAGGTTCATAGTACATTTACAACATCATGAACCATTATTATGATTCCAAAATGGACAAACCAAAGCATAAGCTTGTCAATCTCTCTTTCCCATTGTTGTTGGCTCCCTTCACCATAGCTACTTAGTCCACCTAGCATGTTAGAGTATTGGAGAGGAGGGGATGAGATTCAAAGAATCCTAATAGCTCATCTCCCATTCAATCATACATAATATGTGCAAAGCAAGCTTTACAAATGCATGCATGGAGAAAATGGAAGTCATGGACATTTTAAAAGCAAACTTGGCATATGAACAAATCATACAAGACATTCAAGAGCTCATCAAGTGTTTAAACTGGCCTCACACTTCTCCGCATGGATTTTGAACTTGCCTCACCCATTCTTTAAGAGCTTTGGACTTAACCATACTCTTGGGAGGCCACTTTGCCTTTGGGTGACTCTTTACTTTGTCTCAACCAAGCTCAAGAGTTCTTGGCTCATCCTCACCAAAGGGAAGAGTTCTTGGCCTCTCCACACTTAAGCAAACTCAAACAAACATCATGTACTCATTTAGAAACATAAAATGGCATCAAGAATCATAGCATATAAAGGCATGCTAGAATACTTTTCATAGCTTGAAAATACACATACACACATTTTCAAACAAGTTAAACACACATCCATGCATGAGAGAAGGAGAAGAGAGCTACCTTGTGTACACTCACACACTTTTTCCGTGAATTTCAAGCCTCCTCTTTTCGCCACACACCTAGAAATTGGTGGAGATGGTTTCTCTTGGCCTAGATATAATTTATAGGAGCCAATTAGGTTCATGAAACACATTCTAAGGCTATATAACTTGATGAAACACTAGATTGCTCTATAGGCTCCATTATGGTCCATAATTGCACCTAATGAAGCAACACTCCTCAAATAAATTCTAAGCTCCATTCTTTCCTCTCAAATATGATTCTTGACTCCTTTTAAGCCTCTTGAAGTCATCACACAATTAAAACAAAGAGCCTAACATCATGTTGCTTCTTTAGGTCATAATATGGAACCTAAGGCACCAAACCACTTTCTAAGAGTTCCAAATTTTTTTCAAGGCCTCCCTTCATTTTTATTCATCAAATATGACTCAAGAATGGCCTTAGAAAAATTTAAAACTCTCCCTAGCTACCCTAACCTTGCTTGGCCCAGACTATGCCCCTTTTTGGCCTCCTTGGAATTCTCTTTGTTTTCTTGATGGAGGAAGCATGTGGGGAGCATCTTAGGGATCTTAGAAGCTCATTTAAACTCTTAATTAGGCCTAAGAATTATCATATGAAATCAAATTTTGGATGGTGAACACAAAACCCTAGAATTTGCATTTTGAAATCTAATGATTTTTTGATAATTCCCTTTGCATATTCTTAATCTCCACACCCTTTTTCCTTAGAGTCATGCTTGGTTCTGCCTAAAAATCATCTCTTCCTAGGATTTTCTTAAGTGGGGCGAAATGGTAGAGAAGGGAACTAAAAATGACAACTATAGGAAGAGAAATTACCTTGTTTTCTTGCTTTTTCTCACTTGAATCTTGTGTTCTTTGAGTTCTTCTCTTCAAATCCGAATTTTCCCCTCAATTTTTCTCTTAAAACAGATTTATAAAATTCATTTTAATCATAGGAAACAAAGGAGAATGGAGGAGAAGAGGTTTGGAAGAGAAAGAGCATGCAAAACTACTAATTTCCATACCTTAAGCCTTTGATTTCTCCTCCTTTTCTTTCCCTTCTTGTGAGCCTCATCCCTAGGGTTTTCTTCTGGTTTTAGGCAGAACATGGCCATGCATAATGAAGGGAGGAGAAGGGTGCATCATATATATTAGTGGGAATAAGTTACACTTTTCAAAAATTCTCATTTTGCCCTTTGTTCTTGGCATTTTCGTTTCTTCTTTGTTTTAGCTCCTTTTTTAGAACTATCTTTTCCATTATGAAATTTAGATTCCCAATTTAGTAAAATACCTTTAGAATCACTCAAACTGGAGCTAAAACCTTCTCGAATGAATCTGTTAAAGTTCGGGCACACCGACATTGGAAAACGTCCATCAGAGGGGCTTTAGTTATCCCGAGGCTTTCCATGGTTTTTAGGGCCTCTGAGAACCCTGGGGAGCTCAAAAATTTCATTTGAAAAGCCCTCCTATCTGAATTTCAAAATTTGCTCAAAATTACAAAAATGCCATTACGTTTTGTAAGCTTTTCGTAAAAAATTGTTTCTTCATTTTAACTTCATTTTTCTTTATGTTTGAGCCTAAGATTCTCATTTTTAGGAGTCTAGAATGCTTCCCAAATTTTTTGGGACCTTGACTATCTTATTCCAAGGGACTTCCTTTTGTATTCGGTGACTTTTGTTCGTTTACGGAGAAACTGTACGTTATGTTTCTCACATTTTCTCTCGTTTTCAGAAAATCGGATGTTACACATCTCCCATTTCAACCATGCATAAAGTATACAAATCACATATTACAAATACATGTATGGACATATTAAATAACATGAACATTCAAGAGGCAATCTTGGCATGTGAGTAAGTCATACAAGGTATCCATAGGCTTGCTATGTAAGTAGATTAATCTCACCTATTCACTTGTGAATTTTGGACTTGCATCATCCATTTCTTTAAGAGGTTTTTGACTCTACCTCATTCTTGGGAGCCAATCTCACTTTTGGGAGACTCTTTACTTTGTCTTAACCAACTTTAAAGGTTCTTGGCTTATCCTCACCATAGCTAGAGGGTTCTTAGCTTCTCCACACTCAAGCAAAGCAAGGAAAGCACATAAAACATCATTTGCATACATAAAACATCATTATGGTACCATGGAATAAGAGCTCATGATAAAATACTTTTCATAGCTCAAAACATATATACATATATTCAAAGACAATGTAAGCACACAATCATGTATGAGAGAAGGTGGAGCGAGCTACCTTGGTAGCAATCACACACTTTTCTCCTTGAATTTGCTCTCCCTTCCTTGACCTCACACACATGAAGGTGTGAGATTGGTTTCTCTTGGCCTAAACATAATTTATAGAAGCCAATTAGGTTCACAGAATTAATTCTAAGGCTACACATCTTCTTTAAAACACTAACTTTGTCTATTAACCGCTTTATGGTTCCAAGAATGTAGCTAATGAAGCAACACCCATCACATGAGTTCTAGGCTCTATTCTTTCCTTTCATATATGATTCTTGACTCCTTTTAGGCCTCTTGGAGTAATCACACAATTAAAACAAAGAGCTTGACTACATGTTACTTTTTTAGGTCATATTATGGAACATAAGACACCAATTCATTCTCTAGGCCTCCTAAATTTTTTCTAAGGCTTCTCTTCATTTTCATTCATCATATATAACTAAAAAATGGGCTTGGAAAAATTTAAAACTCTCCCTAGGTGTCCCAACCATGTTAGGCTAAGCCTATATCTCCTTTTAGCCTCCATAGAGTTTGCTTTATTTTCTTGATGGAGGATGCATATGAGAAGACTTCTAGAGATCTTAGGAGCTCATTTAAATATTCATTTAGGCCTAGGAATAATTACATCAAATCATATTTTCAAGGAAACCCATGAAACCCTAGGTTTGCTACCTTGAAAATCAATGGCCTTTTCTTGAATTTCTTTGCATATTCTTACTCTTCTCCCTTAAATTCATAGAAATCAACCTTGGTTCTACCCAAAATTCAAGCCCTCTTGTAGCTGCATATATGGAGCAAAATAGGGGGAAGGAGTAGCTACCATAGGATGGAGATTTTACCTTGTTTCCTTAACTTTTCTTGCTTGTTTCTCACTTTTCTTGGCCTCCTTTCTTCAAATCCGAATTTTTCTCTTTGTTTTGCCTTAAAAAAAGATGCATAAACTTCAATAAAATCATAGGAAAGAAAGGGAAATGAAGGAGAAGAGGTTCGCTAAAGAGGAATCATGAAAAACCAAAAAAATCCACACCTTTCTACCTTATTTTTCTCCTTCTTTCATCCTCCTCTTGGTGTGCCTCATCCTTTAGGGTTTTCTTCTAGTCTAGGGTAGAAACAAGTGTGGCTAAATGAAGGGGAAGATGGGGCACCTCATATATATAAGGAGGTTTATAAAGGACTTTTCAAAAATTTTCATTTTGCCTTTCATTCTTAGCATTTTTTTCTAATTTATTTTAGCTCCTTTTTTAGAACCATCTTTTCCATTATAAAATTTAGGTCCTCAATTTAGTAAAATGCCTTTGGAATCACTCAAATCGGAGCTAAAACCTTCCCGAACTAATCAATCAAAGTTAGGGTCAACTGACGCTGAAAAATATCCACCAGAGGGGTTTCAACTGTCCTAAGGCTTCTTATGGTTTTTATGCCCTCTAAGAACCTTGAAGAACTTAAAATTTTTATTTAAAAAGCCCTCTTGTGTGAATTCCAAAATTTTCTCAAAATGACGAAAATGCTCTTATTTTTGTCAACCTTTCGTCATAATTCATTTCTTCATTCCAACTCTGTTTTTCTTTTTATTTGACCCTGGGATTCTCATTTTTAGGAGTTTAGAATGCTTCCTAAAGTTTTTGGAACCTTAACTAAGTCATTTTGGAGGACTTTCTTTTGTATCCAATGAGTTTCGTATGTTTACAGAAAAACTATACGTTACGTTTCTCGCATTTTCTCTCATTTTCAGAGAACCAGATATTACATTTCTTCCCTCTTAAATAAATTTTGTCCTCAAAATTTAGGATATCCTTTCCCCTTACTCTTTTTTTTTTTTAGCTAACTGCTATTTTCTTTCCCTTGTTTCTAGCTCTATATGCTTTTCTCAGCAATTGTACTTGTTTGAATTTTCCTCAGCTAGGGAATTTTTCATTACTAGCCCTTGATGAGAGCTCTAATATCATAGAGTACAAGCTAGTTCTTCTTATAAGTGAAAGAAATTTCTAACTCTGAAGGCCTATCCTGGGAGAGCTTACTAATTATATCGGGTTAGTCTTAACCCATTCGCGGGGGTTAATGTTTCTTTCAGTGAACTCATTTACAGATCTTGGGAGATAACTTATTTCATATCAAGTCTCCTGTATCCTCTCCTAATGGCTTCTCATAAAGTCTCATCTTCTTTTCTGATCATTACAACCATTGGAGGTTTCTGTTTATTTGTTTATTTATTTACATGTACCATCTGCCATTCATCTCTACATTCTTTCTTATTAGCTCATCCCATGATTATAATTCATATTTCTTTTCTATCATAGGCCTCATTTCTCAATTGCTTATTGGGATTATAGCTCCTTTGAGGAGTTTTATTTTTAATAATCCCAGTTTCTCTATTTATTATTAACATATTTACTTTTGTAGGCTGGGACTTTTCTTACTCTCTTTGCTCATTTACAGTGGCATTTATAGTCTCTCATTTCAACACTGATAGGCTTAACTTATTTTCCTCATACTAACATGAGGAGCTACTACCACTGACTACTATTAAATTTTGGTGGGATGCTAGCTATTCTCACAGTTTTAATCATTGGAGATGTATTATACCACTTACCTTATGTAAAAACTACATCTATCCTCTTTCAGAATATATAGTTTAGCATATAGGAATCTTTTTATCCCTCGGTCAAGGCAATTGTCTGCTAGGTAGTGGTTCATTTGGCTCTAACTCTAAAAAGCTACTTTCTTGCTATCCTCATCCCATGCACTATGCTCATCTCTTAAGAGATCTAGTTAGTGGTCTAACTATCTAAGTAAAGCCTTCATATCTCTATGGCAATGGTCTACCAAACTCAGAAGATCTTTAGTCTCTGAGACAAAAGCTAACTCAAATTGTACTAGTCTCTGAGACTAACTACTCTATAAAGGCTATCTCAGGCTGTCATCTCACCAAAGAGTATCATATTATAACTGGGGGCTCTTTATAACTATGTGGGATCTACTGTGACCCCTCGGTCTACTGTGACCTCTCAGAACCCTACTATAATCTATTACAATCCATCTCTAGGAGATGTCAAAGCCTAAGATCACTGTATTTGACAATAAGACACATGTTCACTAAGTCCAGTAACCATTGCTTATAATAATTGAGGCTAAACTCAGAAATATATTATGCTCTTTGTACGAAGTGGGTTCTGTGTCATTTGATTATTTAGGATCTCGTCATACTGATACTCAAGAGTATCTTAATTTTCATTCATCACTCCTCATAGGATCCTCAGATTCCCACTTCAGCACTTTTTTACTTGGACTTTCTCTTCTTACTCTAGTTGTACTCAACTATCTTTTCCTTTAATATCTTAATATCTTGTAATTTCTGACTATGCCCATACGCTACTTTTGAGTGCCTTGGCACTAGGGCATCTTGCACACTAAGTGTGGTTAACATCTTTGGTAGGAGAGAGGCTATACACTGGTCCTTATTTATTTCATTTGTGTATATTAAAAGGGATTCAAGCTATGCATATTAAACTTGTGCTATTGAATCTGAACATTCTTTGCTATTATCACGTTCTTTTATATATTACTATTCTTTATTAGGGATTCCTTTTTGCATATTTTTCTCATCATTCTGATATTATTAGAATCCCTTTACCTTTCTTTTCTAGTTTATCTCATTATCTAACTAACTAGAATGTCTTTTGATTATTAGGATACTTTGGTGATTGATGCCATCGTTTGCTATGCACTCAAGTCATATTACTACTAGGTTGGCTAGACCCAATATCATGTAACCTTTGTTGTAAGCAAACCATAACATCAAACACTAATACACAAGTGCCTCATGACTGAGCTAAAGCCACTATCGCCTGTATATTACAAGTTTCGCAATAATTTATAATATCCCTCTTATACTTTTCTTTATCTGCCCTATTCTTGTAGGATGCTCGGGAAAAATAGGATTTTTTTCTCTACTTTATCCTGAGATCACTTTACATTGCCCACTATTTTTACTTCTGGCACTATCATGTTAAAAGGGCATCTATACCAAGGACAAGTGTACTTTCTTAAGTACTCAAGCACATTAATTTGATATTTATTTTTAATCTACTATGTCTTAGGCTTGAACACTATTATATCTTCTCCCTTTCTTACCTTTCTTATCCTTTTACTTGAGTACGAAGATATGTTACTACTAGCTATTTATGTTGCTAGTTCGGGTTTCTTTATGCTTAAGAGCATCTGTATTTCCGGGGTTCTTATACTTGTTCACTCTTTATAATATCAATGGGTCTACTTTTTCCCATACTCTTGCTTTGCTTTTAACTAGACCATCCTTCGATAAGAAAGTTTCTATTACTTGTAACCTCAGAAATTACATTCTATGGTGCTTTCGGCTTACACTCTTTTTTTGCATAATACAAGACTCACCTACTTAAGTGGCCTCTAGCTCCTTCGAGTTTCCTTGAGGGTATTAAGGCACTAACTGTCTGTCTCAACTTATTTTTATATTCGGATCAGAGCTAAGCTTTCTCTCTATTTAATCTTTTTAGCCTTATCCCCAGGAGCATAGTATACTATTTCTAGGGTTTTACTAACCCAATCCAGGACACATACTTTCAATGTCTAGATTCTACCTTACTAAAAATTTATACTTTATTGGGTGCTCTAATCACTCATGTGCCTTAACCCTATACTATTTTCATAATAGGGAGCTCACCTGACTAACTATCAAACCCCTGCCTGTTACTTTTCTGGGCTCAATCTACTCATTTAGTCATTATTAAAGTGAGGGCATATCTTCTATAGCTAGTTTCTCAGCTTTCCCTCGCTTCCCTTATCACTATATTTTATGACTTAGGGGGTCTGTCTAAGGGAATTTGCTAACCACTACTGAATGGTCTCCCCGATTCAGGATGTCTCATCTTCCCTTTCTCGATCCAAGGAGAACTTTCACTGAGCTTTCTATCAAATTAATTTTTCTTTTTACTCATCTCACCTGGACAATGCTATTGGTAACTTCTTGTAAGCTTCAGCTCACACTTAATCTGAGTTGTCTATCTCATCAGACTGTAGCTTGCACTAACTTAGTGCTTTCCAAGCTATCCTTATTCTCTTCTGAGCTTCTGTTATAGAGCTACTCATACTCATCTCTAAGTGTTACCTATGAGGTACAACTTTCTAAGCCATTCACTACTGGTAGCCTTATCTGACATAAATTTTGAGGCTATATTAACATTCTGTCATTCAGTGTCTCACAGGATAGCACCTTAAGTTGGAGTCAATGCCCTAAAGGTAGGCCTAAATAACCTTATTATCCTTGTGTCTAACTTTCTCTATGCTAAGCTCTTTTTTCTATCTTAACTACTAGGCCCATTGATTTCTTACTAATCTTCCATGATTATTTACTACTCTTTTTCTCTATTTATACTAGGGGTTCCCACTCTTTGTGGATGGACTGATCCCTTATCAATTCATTTCTCAAGTTGCAATAAGGCATTCATACTGCCATTTGCTACGACTAGCACATCATTCGCCGTGGGTAATTAGCCTCAGGTTTACCCTAGTTTTCTATCTGAGTATTGGCCACGATGAGGAATCCTCTAGATTGCCTTGTTGCTTCTTAGAATAATTGGCCACAGCTAGGCAGTTAATTGGCCGTGGCTAATGGCCTCTGATTGGCTTGCTTTTTCATGGATTTGAATTTCATCTTTAGCTACCAACCCGAGCCTTATTGCCTCTATATCAGCCCATCATCAAGCTAAAGGGTTCTACCTCTCACTTCATTCATGCATAACTAACTGTCACCTTTAGGCTATCGAGCACATACTCTTTCTAGCAAGTCTCTTCATATCAACGAGATCATTTCTCATCGGTTATACCTAAGGCCTGCCACTGATCCCAGTGAGCTATCATACCTCATGGAGCTCCAACTGTCAGATCACCTAGCCTTGCTTAAGCTACTCTAGAGGCCAGCCTTCCTTGATGTTAATTATCTACTCTAAGATAATTCTACAACTCACTTAATCATAAACATAGTCACAAACTATCTTCACACACCCAAAGTATCTCATACAAGGCTTCACATAACTATATAAGCCTTTTACATAGCCCTATTACTACATCCTCAAGCCCAATCTACTCTGAGAGAGCTTGGAACTTTGCTCTGATACCAATAAATGTAACACCATATTTATCTATCTTGCCTCATGCCATTTCTAGGTCTTGTTCTATGCATTTCATAATGAAGCAAGAAAAATAGCATGAGAACAATGAATGTACATGTACTTTGTCACAGATAAAACTTTTCCTTCAGAGTCCCGTGGACCATATAGACTCATGTATCACATTCTCATATTTAATTACATAGATACAACTCAAATCCATCACCAAAAATGGCTTAGAACTTATGCAAAGCAAGAGACACATAAATTTTCATAAGGTAGCCTCGGCCAGAATTTTATACTTTCTATCACAAATTTTGAAAAATCTTAACTAATTCTAAAAAGAAATCATGGATTCTTTACTATTCTAGAAAGCTACAGATGTCTACTTTATGCTAAAAATATGTTTAGTTCATGAAATGCCAAGTGGAAGATGTTTGACATTGGAAAAGCACCTAAGGTCTTAGCTGCTTGGGCTACTATCACTGCTTATTGTTATAAACTTTGGAAATTCAAAACTAATTCTATAAAAATCAAAATCATACAAATTTGGTCAATCTAAGAAGCTATAGATTTTAAATTTAAGGGGAAAATAACTCTAGATCACGCCAAGTTCATTTAGGAACTGAATTATGATGGAACAGTACTGGAGGTCTAGTCATGTTACTAGTACCGACATGAAACTTAAAAAATTCATAACTTTCTGCTTAGACCTCCAAATGAGGTAATCTTTATGGCCACAGAAACCTCTAGTTTGTGCCTATAAAATTCACAAGCATTGGATGTAATATCTAGTTCTTTGAAATGAGAGAAAACATGAGAAACGTAACATATAGTTTCTCCGTAAACAAACAAAATTCATTGGATACAAAAGCAAGTCGCCCAAAATGAATTAGTTAAGGTCCCAAAAAATTTGGAAAGCATTCTAGACTCCTAAAAATGAGAATCCTAGGCTCAGATAGAAGGAAAAACAGAGCTAGAATGAAGAAACGAATTTAAATGAAAGGTTGATGAAACGTAAGGGTATTTTCGTCATTTTGCGCAAATTTTAGAATTCATATAGGAGGGCATTCTAAATGAAATTTTTGAGTTCTACAGGGTTCTCAAGGGCCTTAAAAACCATGGGAAGCCTCCGAGACAGTTAAAACCCCTCCGGTGGATTTTTTCAACGTCAGTTGACCTAAACTTTGACTGATTCATTTGGGAAGGTTTTAGCTCCAATTTGAGTGATTCCAAAGGCATTTTACTAAATTTGGAACCTAAATTTCATAATGGAAAAGACAATTCTAAAAAAGGAGCTAAAACAAATTAGAAATAAAAATGCCAAAAACCAAGGGCAAAATTGGAATTTTGAGAAAAAGGAAGCTTCTTGAGTACTCTTTATTATTCACATTTCTTAAAATTGGAATTTTGAGAAAAAGGAAGCTTCTTGAGTACTCTTTATTATTCACATTTCTTCTCCCCCACATTTAGACTGACCCACTTCTGCCCTTAAACCAGAAAAATAAGGCAGCTCTTAGGTGCACCAAAGGAGGGGATTTTCAAGGGAGAAAATTCAAGAAAAAGGTAAAAAAATTATGAAATTTTATGCTCTTCCCTTTAGTAAACTTATTCCTCTCATTCTCCTCTTCAATTCTATGGTTTTGTTGATGGATTTGGTGATGTTTTGGGTCTGGTCTAGAGGAGGAATAACAGAATTTGAAGGAGAGGAACTCACCACTTGGAAGAGCACTTAAGAAAAGCTAGGAAATCAAGGTAAGTAGTTGTCTTCCATGCTTCTTCTTCCCTTCTCCTCCTTGTGAACATTTCATCCCATATAGAGCCCAATCAAAGGGAGATGAATTTTGGTCCTAGCAAGGGAGATTCATAGATTTTAGAGTGTAAGAAGCAAGTAGGTGGAAAGAAATCAAAGAAAGAAGCATGAAAATACAAGATAGAAAAGTTAGGGATTCATAGAGACATTGTGAAATTTGTTTTGATCGATGAATTTCCTAACCTAGATGAGTGTTTTCTTAAGTTCCTAAAATCCCTAAAGACCTTCTCACACACCTCTTCCATCAAGAAAACAAAGCAAACCCATTACTTCCCTTTTTCATGTGTTATTTTGGCCTAAGGCAGAACTATAAGTTATGGATAGTTTTAATTTGTTCCAAACTTATTTTTGAGTCATATATGATGAAAAATTTTAGAAACCATAGATAGTGAAATGGAGGTGTAGGCTCCATAATGTAGGGTAATGATGACTCTAAGAAGTTTAAATAGAGTTAAGAATCATAGATTGAAGGAGAGAAGGGAGCCAAGATCATGAATTCTTGTAGTTGCTTCATTAAGTGCCTTATGGAAGTATAATGGAGCCATAGACCAAAGTAGCATCATGTAAAGTGTGTATAATGCCAAGGCTTGTTCGCATGAGTAATTCATATTTCTTTTGGTGTATTTAGGCTAAGAGAAGTTAATGCTCCCTAAGCTTTTGGTTAGGCCAAGAAGAAGGAAGGGAAATTTAAAGAAAAAGTGTGCTTGTATAACCAAGGTAGCTCTCTCCACCTTCTCTCATGCATGAATGTATGCTTGGCTTGTCTTTGAATGTGTGTATGTGTATTTTAAACTACAAAAAATGTTCTAGAATGAGCTCTTATTCCATGATACCATGATGGTGCATTATGTTTCTAAATGATGTTTATGATGCTTGCTTGGTTTGCTTGAGTGTGGTGATGCCAAGAACCCTTAGCCATTGTGAGGATGAGCTAAGAACTCTCAAAGTTGGTTAAGACAAAGTGAAGAGTCTCCTAAAAGTAAGGTTGACTCTTAAGAGTAAGGTTGAGTTAAAAACCTTTTAAAGAAATAGGTGAGGCAAGTCCAAAATCTACAAGTGAATGGATGAGGCTAATCCACTTACTTGGCAAGCCTATGTATGCTATGTATGACTTGCTCAAATATTAAAAATGTCTCTTGAATGATTGCACATGTCAATATGCCCATGCATGCATTTGTAAGACTTGTTTTGCATATTTTATATGTGATTGAAAGGGAGATGAGCTATTGGGATTCTTTGAATTTCATTCCCTCCTCTTCAATGTTCTAACATCCTAGGTGGACCAAAAGAACAAGGAAATAGGAGCCAACCACTTGAGACATGAGAGTATGACATCAAAGTGTAGAGATTTTATTTCTTTAAGGCCATATGAATGGCAAATGTTGTAATCCATTGTTGTATATGTCCTATGATGTTATAAGCATGTATAATTATGCTAATGTGTCATGTATAAAGGAGATTTAAGATTACATGTATGGAAATGTGCATCTTGGACATGTAATGGCAAAACTAGCATTATAAAAATATATGTAATAATGGAAGTGGAGAGGTCAAATTGAGATGCATAAGGTTTGGAACCACTTGGGCAGTTCATACAAGTCATATTCATACTTTTAAACTTGCCCAAGAGATGCCAAACATCAAGGGAAATCATTTAGACACATTTGGTATCTAATATGGAGCAAGAGCAAAATTGACCATATTGGAAACTTACCATTTTTTATCCAAATGAGCTCTTCTTGATATAATATTTGGCATAAATTTAAAGATTTTTAAGAGCTTTTAGGGAAGCTAAAGTGAAAATTTTTTGAAGGTCTATGGAATATTTGATGAATTTTCAAAGTTGGGGAATTTTCTGAAATTGGTTCAGTACACTATTTACTCAAGTCCAAAATTAAATTCTATCACTTATAGGACAAATGATGTCCAATTATCATGAAATTTTATAGGAAGAAACTAGACATTCCTAGTGACTTTTGCTGGCTAGAAGCACCTCATTTGGATGTCTAGACAAGGACATATAAATTTTTGAATTTTCTATCCAGTATCAGGTGTCTAGATAGACTTAAGTTATTATTCAATTAGTTTTTGAGTCCTGGATGTGCCTAAACTGATCTAAATTTATTTTTTCACTCTAGCTAACAAATGTAGCTTTCTAGATTGGTATCATTTTCATAGATTAGATTTTTTGGTAATTAATTGAACATTTTTTTAGTTCATAGCAGAAACTTATATCAATACCAGTAGCCAGTCAAATCTTTGCACCTTTTCAAATGTCAAACATCTTCTTTGTGATGTTTCATGAATTGGATATATTTTTAGCATAAATTAGACATCTATAGCTTTTTAGAATCATACAGAATGCATATTTTGATTTTTCTAGAATTAGTTATGATTTTTCAAAATTTAGGCATAGAATTTGGAAAACTGATTCGAGGTTGCACTAGTATGTTTTATGTATTTGCTCCTTTTGCTCAAGGTATGGATCAATGTTTTATGTATTTTCTCCCTTTGCTCAAGGTATGGACCATTTATTAAGCTTATTATGAGTTGCATTTATGTATTTAAATGTGAGAATAAGGTGGATGAGTCCATATGACCCATAGGATACTAAGAGAACATTTTTACCGTGGCAAAATGTATCTTGATTCATGATTTCCTATGCCATTATGTTGCTTGCCATAGATCTAGCTTGATGATGAGGAATGGAAATTGCATGAATTGAGTCTTAGAATTATGGTGTTACATTGGACATCATTTGACCATCAAATGACACAAAACACAAGACTGACATGCACCAGAACAGCAGAAAAATCCCAACTTTGAAAATTCATAATTAATTTTGTAGAGCTTTGATTTTTCTGCACTTTAGCTTCTCAAGAAGCTCTCAATGAGCCCTACATGTCTGCAAAATGTTATGGGAAGATTCATCCATTTGACAATTTATGCTATAGGGTTCCAGTTCAATCATTTTCATGGTCTTTACAAGCACCAAAGTGTCCAAATTTACTTCCCAAGGTTATGTGGCCACATGAGCACATGGAATTACACCAAAATGAAATTTTAAACTTGTCTCAAAGGTACACAAACCCATAATTTGCAAACTCACTGTCTTACTCCATGCCATACATACATTTCCATAATGCTAGTCATGCCATCCCATATCCAAAGTGTACATTTCCATACATATAACCTTAAATCTCATTTGTACATAATACATTAGCATAATTATACATGTTCATAACATCATAGGACATATACAATAATAGATTACAACATTTTCCACTCATATGGCCTTAAAGAAATAAAATCTATGCACTTTGATGTCATACTTCCACCTTTCAAGTGGTTGGCTCCCATTTCCTTGTTCTTTTAGTTTACCTAGCATGATAGAACATTGAAGAGGAGGGAATGAGATTTAAAGAATCCCAATAGCTCACCTCCCATTTCAACCATGTATAAAGTATGCAAATCTTGTCTTATAAATGCAAGCATGGACATATTAAATAACATGAACATTTAAGAGGCAATCTTGGCATGTGAGTAAGTCATACAAGGTATCCATAGGCTTGCTAAGTAAGTAGATTACTCACCCATTCACTTGTGGATTTTAGACTTGCCACACCCATTTCTTAAGAGGTTTTTGACTCTACCTTATGTAACATCGGGTTCTTTGAAAATGAGAAAAAACGAGAGAAATGTAACGTACGATTTCTCCATTAATGAATAAAACTCGCCGGATTACAAAAGGAGGTCCCTCGAAATGAGATAGTTAAGGTCCCAAAAAATTTGAGAAGCATTCTAAACTCCTAAAAATGAGAATCTTAGGCTTAGACAAAAAGAAAAATAGAGCTAAAATGAAGAAATGAATTGTGACAAAAGGTAAACGAAACATAAGGGCATTTTTGTCATTTTGAGAAAAATTTGGAATTCATATAAGAGGGTTTTTAAATGAAAATTTTGAGTTCTCCAGGATTCTCAGAGGCCCTGAACACCATGGGAAGCCCCGGGACAGCTAAAGCCCCTCCGGTGGACATTTTCCAATTTCGATTTACCCAAACTTTGACTGATTCTTTTGGGAAGGTTTTAACCCCGATTTGAGCGATTCCAAAGGTATTTTATTTAATTAGGAACCTAAATTTTATGATGGAAAAGATAGTTCTAAAAAAGGAGTTAAAATGAGTCTAAATGAAATAAACAAGCACGTAGGGGCAAAATGATCATTTTGAAAAATTGTAAAAGAGAATTCTTAAGTAAGATTACACCTCATCACCTTCTCCAAACTTCCATTTGCAAAAAAAAGGGTAGCAATGGCGTGACACTAAGAGGGGAGAGAGAGAAGAACTTTAAGGTTCCGTTTAGGTAAGTAAACGGTCGCGTTTCATCCTACACCAGTTAAGAAAGTTGTTCTTCTCTCTAAGAGCTCTCTAATGGTGGTTTTCTTTTCTTGAAAACTTGAAGATTCAAGTCTAACCTAAGCCAAAAAGGAACTCTTTTCAAGAAATCAATCAATGGAAAATAATCTACATGAAAAGAGCTCCATTTTAAGGTAAGACTTCACTTGAAATACTTGTAAAATCTTGTATTTTCAAGCCATTCAAGCTTAGGTCTAGAGAGAGAAAGTGAGGAGGAGAGTTTTTTCTTTATGTGTTCTTCATGGAGCCAAAGGTTATGGAGTGTGAGGATTAAGAATATACAACTAGAATTGAAAAGGGAGCTTTAGAATGCAAGTTATGGATGTTAGGGTTTTGATTGCACCTTGAACTCTATCATAAACCCTAGCCATATTTTATGATTTTTAAATGTTCATATGAGTTCCTAAGACACCAAGAAAGCTTCCTACATGATCCTCCCATCAAAGGAAGCAAGGAAACTCCATTGGTGCCTTATGGAAGCATAGCTTCGGCCAAGAAGAGTTCATGCACCTAGGGAGTGTTTTAATTCCTTCTAAGCTTAGTTTTGCAGCATGTGTGATAGGAGAATATGAGAGGAAGCCTTGGAAAAATTTTAGAAACTATAGATAGTGAGATGGCCTTATTTGTTCCATAATATGGCTTAAAGAAGCAACACCTAGTTAGGCCCCTAGAATTGATTGTGTGATGACTTCAAGAGGTTTAAATGGAGTCAAGAATCATAAATAGATGGAGAGAATGGAGCTAAGATGATGTTTCCCAAAGGTTGCTTCATTAAGTACATTATGGCACCATAAAGGGGTTTATAGGTCAAGCTAGAGTTTAAGCAAGTTGTGTGGTCTTAGAATTAATTCCATGAACCTTATTGGCTTCCATATGATGTGTCTAGGCCAAGAGGAATGATGTCCACCTTCTTGGGTGTGAGGTCAAGGGAGAGGTTTCAAGGCTTAAGGAAAAAGTGTACAAATGCTAGCAAGGTAGTTCCCTCCACCTTCTCTCATGCATGGATGTGTGCTTAGCTTGTCTTGAATGTATGTGTGTGTATTTTTAAGCCATGAAAAGTGTTCTAGCATGAATTTAATTCCATGGTGCCATGATATTACAATATGCTCTTATATGATGTTTTTAATGTGTGCTTGGGTTTGCTTGAGTATGATGAGGCCAAGAACCCTTAGCCATGGTGAGGATGAGCCAAAAACCCTTGAGATTGGTTGAGACAAAGCAAAGAGTCTCCCAAAAGCAAGATGAGCTCCCAAGAGTATGGTTAAGTCCAAAAATCTCTTAAAGAATGGGTGAGGCAAGTCCAATATCCATAAGAAATTGGGTAAAGCCAATCCACTTACTTGGTAAGCCTTCGTATGCTATGTATGACTTTCTCAAATGATGAAAATGTCTCTTGAATGTTTGCACATGCCAACATGACCATACATGCATTTATGAGACTTGTTTGCATCTATTATGTATGATTGAATGGGTGATGAGTTATTGAAATTTCTTGAATCTCATTCTCTCCTCTCCAATGATCTAATATGCTAAGTGGACCAAGTGGCTATAGGAATGGGAGCCAACAACATTAAAGAAAGAAGATTGACAACCTATGCCTAGCTTTTATCTTTTTGGAACCAAAATGATACTTCATGATGTATATGGTGTTGTAAATGGTCTATGACCCTTGAGACATGTGTAAATATGATAATATGTGATGTGTAGATGTATGAATATGATGTATGAACTCTAGAATAGAATTTGAGCATGTAATCCCAAAGTATGCAATTTGGAAGCTTGATGTAAATGTGTATAAGTGAGGGTTAAATGGCCAAAATGAAAAGCATGAGGTTTGGGACCATTTAGGTAGCTCACACAAGTCTTAAATGTGCTTTTAGACTTACCCACAAGGTGCCAACACCAAGGGAAAGCCATTTGGCAATTTTGGTACCCCATGTGGAGCCAAAATTGACCATAATGGAACCCTATATCACTTTTTAGCCAAATGAGTTAGTTTTGATCTAAAATTTGTCATGCAATTAATTCTCATTGAGATATTTTTGGGAAGCTAAAGATCATAATTTTTTGGGGTCTACAGAATATTTGATGATTTTTCAAAATTGGCAATTTTTATGGTTTTGGTCTGCTGCATTATTCATTTGGTCTGAAAATGAATTCTGTCACACGAGGCTCAAATGATGTTCAATTCCTATGAAATTTTATACATAGAAACTAGATATTCATAGTGACTCATGCCAACTAGAGGAACCTCATTTGGATGTCTAGAGAGGGAGATATGAATTTTTGAATATTCTATCCAGTATTAGGAATTTTGCCTGACCTGAGTTACTGTTCCATTAAATTTTGAGGTTTGGGCTTGATGAACTGGTCTGGAGATATTTTTCATCTCTAGCTAACATCCACAGATTTCCATATTGGTATCATTTGCATAGATTATGTATTTTTGGGATTAATTGGACATTTTCAATTTTTTTTTTTACAGAATTTTGTGACAGTTCCACAGTGCAGTTTGACCTCTAGATCATTTTGGATGTCAAACATCCTTTGTGATGAAGTTATGGTCTGAACATATTTTTATTGTGAAGTAGACATCCATAGATTTCCAAAATGACCAAGAACACATGATTTTGATATTTCTAGAATTAGTTATGATTTTTCAAATTTTGGTCAGAAAAGGAAGCAAATCTGGCCGAAATTAAATAACCCCATTTCATGCTTCATGTCGGTTGCCATGAGTTATGAGTATGATTTTATGATGCAAATGAGTTATATTGATGTACTTAAATATGATAATGCATAGAATGAACTCACACAGTCTATGTGACACCAAATGGAATTTTTATACACGACACAGTGAAATAAAACTCATTATTTTGAAAGTTTTTCTACTTCCTTTTATGGATGTGATGATATAATGCATAAGAATGACATGAAATGAGCTAGAGTTTATGGTGTTACACCTTATTCTTAGGAGTCTACCTCACTCTTAGGAGACTCTTTACTTTGTCTTAACTAACTTTAACGATTCTTGGCTTATCCTCACCATAGCTAGAGGGTTCTTGGCTTCTCCACACTCAAACAAAAGCAAGGCAAGCACATAAAACATCATTATGGTACCATGGAATAAGAGCTCATGCTAAAATACTTTTCATAACTTAAAACATTTATACATTTATTCAATGACAATGTAAGCACATAATCATGCATGAGAGAAGGTGGAAAGAGCTACTTGGGTTACAATCACACACTTTACTCCTTGAATTTGCTCTCCCTTCCTTAGCCTCACACACACAAAGGTGTGGGATTAGTTTCTCTTGGCCTAAACACAATTTATGGAAGCCAATTAGGTTTACAAAATTAATTCTAAGGCTACACATCTTCCTTAAACATTAACTTTGTCTATTAACCCCTTTATGGTTATAAGAATGCACCTAATGAAGCAATACCCATCACATGAGTTCAAGGCTCTATGCTTTCCTTTCATATATGATTCTTGACTCTTTTTAAGTCTCATGGAGTCATCACACAATTAAAACAAAGAGTTTAACTACATGTCACTTCTTTAGGTCATATTATAGAACATAAGACACCAATTTATTCTCTAGGCCTCTTAAATTTTTTCCAAGGCTTCCCCTCATTTTCATTCATCATATATGACTCAAAAATGGGTTTGAAAAAATTTAAAACTCTCCCTAAGTGTCCCAAACATGTTAGGTCGAGCCTATGTCTCCTTTTGGCCTCCATGGAGTTTGCTTTGTTTTCTTGATGGAGGATGCATATGGGGAGACTTCTAGGGATCTTGGGAGCTCATTTAAATATTCATTTTAGCCTAAGAATAATTACATCAAATCAGATTTTCAAGGGAACCCATGAAATCTTAAGTTTGCCACCTTGAAAATCAATGGCCTTTTCTTAAATTTCTTTGTATATTCTTACTCTCCTCCCTTAAATTCATAGGATTCACCCTTGGTTCTACCTAAAATTCAAGCCCTCTTATAGCTACATATATGGAGCAAAATAGGGAGAAGGAGGGAGAAGGAGTAGCTACCATAGGATGGAGATTTTACCTTGTTTCCTTAGCTTTTCTTGCTTGTTTCTCACTTTTCTTAGCCTCCTCTCTTCAAATCCAAAATTTTTCCCTTTGTTCTACCCTTAAAATAGATGCATAAACTTCAATAAAATCATAGGAAAGAAAGGGAAATGAAAGAGAAGATGTTTGTTAAAGAAGAAGCATGAAAAACCAAGAAAATCCATACCTCTCTACCTTGTTTTTCTCCTTCCTTCATCCTCCTCTTGGTGCACCTCATCCTTTAGGGTTTTCTTCTAGTCTAGGCCAGAAACAAGTGTGGCTAAATGAAGGTGAAGATGGGGTACCTCATATATATAGGGAGGTTTAAGAAAGACTTTTTAAAAATTTCTATTTTATCCTTCATTTTTGGTATTTTTGTTTCTAATTTGTTTTAGCTCCTTTTTTAGAACTGTCTTTTTTATTATAAAATTTAGATCCTCAATTTAGTAAAATGCCTTTGGAATCACTTAAATCGGAGCTAAAACTTCTTGAATGAATCAGCCAAAATTTAGGTCAACTAACATTGGAAAACATCTACTAGAAGGGTTTGAACTATCCTAGGACTTCCCATAGTTTTCAAGGCCTCTGAGAATCTTGAAGAACTTAAAATTTTCATTTAAAAATCCCTCCTATGTGAATTCTAAAATTTTCTCAAAATGACGAAAATACCCTTACTTTTCATTAACCTTTAATCACAATTCATTTCTTCATTCTAGCTCTATTTTTCTTTCCGTCTAAGCTTGGGATTCTCATTTTTAGGAGTCTAGAATGCTTCTTAAATTTTTTGGGACCTTAACTAATTCATTTCTAGGGACTTCTTTTTTATAACTGGTGAGTTACGTACGTTTACGGAGAAATCGTACGTTACACTTTTTGCATTTTCTCTTATTTTTAGAGAATCGGATATTACAGGGTGAGAGAGTGAGTTTTCAAATTCTGGGTTTATGTACCTTTGAGACAAGTTTATAATGTCATTTTGGTGCATTCCCATATGCTCAAGTGGTCATTGTTGCCTTGGAAATCAAAATGAACCATTTTGCAACCCAATGTTAAGATTTGACCAAATGAATGAATTTTTCCATAAAATTTGACATACCTATATAGATCTTATCTAGAGCTTTTTGGAAAGCCTAAGACTAGATTATTTGGAGATCTGTGGAATTAATTATGATTTCTCAAAGTTGGCATTTTTTTGTTGAACTGTTACAGGTACTGTTCATATGGTCAGAAACCTAGGTTGTGTCATTTGAGGGTCAATCATGAAATTTCACAAGGATAAACTAGACATGATAAGCTTTCCATGGCCACCAAGATCACCCTAATTGGGCCTATAAGTAGGGAGATATGAATTTTTGAAGTTGGAGGTTAGTACTAGGGACAACAGTCGATCTCTAGTACTATTCTATCAATTTTCAATGGATAGAAACTCCTGTTGAAGTCTGGAAATATTTTTACATAAAGTAGACATCTGTATCTTTCTAGAATGATAAAGAATGCATGATTTTAATTTTTTTAGAATTAGTTATGATTTTTCAAAATTTGACAGAAAGCTGAAAATTCTGGCCAAGGCTGCACCTAGTATTTTTGCGTATTCCATCCACTTGCATGAGTTTTAGGCCACTTCCTTGGATGGTTATGAGTTGTATTTGTGGAATTAAATATGAGAATGAGTTAAATGAGTTCATATGATCCACAGGACACTAAATGAAAAATTCTTCCTCTACGTAATGCAAATTTATTCATTATTTTTAATGCTCTTTCCTTGGAAACTTGTGTAATTCTTAGAACTGAGCTTGGACAAGGAATGAGATGAGCTATATAATTATGGTGTTAGATTTTTGGTCTAGCCTTATCCATTAGAACTCATTAGAGTTATCACCGATTCAATTCAAGGAGCCTAACTCAAGTTGCTTCTTTATGTCTTAAAAAGGTACCTAAACTTTCGTCTCATAAACCATGACTTTTAAGTTCAAACCAATACCTCCCTTGGTATTTGTTAATCATATCTAGACCATTTCAATCCTAGGAATCAAAGAAAAATCTCCCTAGGTGTAATATCCGACTCTTTGAAAATGAGAGATTATGTTATGTGACCATTAGAATGTATATTGAGCATGCACTATGGCAGCGAACCAAGTTAATTTAAGGGCTAAAATAATATCTCATCACCTGGGTCAAAGATCTTATTGACAAGATCCTGCAATCTGTAGTGCAATTTCCAAGACCTTATCGACAGGGTTTCCACCAACAAGTACAAGGTTTTCTTGTAAAATATGTTAAATTTGTGTGGTCTAAAATTGAGTATGGAGAGATTTTTAAATGAAAGTTTTGAGTTCTCTGAGGTTCTCTGAGGCCCTAAAAACTATGGAAAGCCCTGGGACAGTTAAAGCTCCTCCGGTGGACGTTTTCCAATGTCGGTGTGCCCGAACTTTGACAGATTCATTCAGGAAAGTTTTACCTCCAACTTGAGTGATTCCAAAGATATTTTACTTGATTGGGAACCTAAATTTTATAATGGAAAAGACAGTTCTCAAAAAGGAGCTAAAACAAAGGAGAAACGAAAATGCAAAGTATGAAGGGCAAAATGAGAATTTTTGAAAAGTGTAACTTATTCCCACCTATATATATGATGCACCCTTCCCCTCCCTTCATTATGCACGACCATCTTCTGCCCCAAATCAGAAGAAAAACCCTAAGGGAGAGGTGCCCAAGAGAGGAAGAAGAAGGAGGAAGAAAACCAAGCTTAAGGTATGTTTTCATGGTGATTTTCCTTGCTTTTCTTCATCCACACCTCCTTTCCTCCCTTCTCCTTTCTTTCCTTGGATTAAAATGAGGTTTATAAATCTGATTCAAGGGAGATATTCAAGGGAAAGTTCGGATTTGAAGAGAGGAGCTTGGAGAAATCAAGATTCAAGCCAAATTAAGTAAGCAAACAAGGTAAAAATGCATCCTATGGTTGATACCTTTCATCATACTTCTTCTCCATTTCGACCTAGATTTAGACAGACCTAAGGAGTCAGATTTTTAACCAAACCAAAGGTGATTCTTAGGTATTTGATGGAGAGGAATAAGAATATGCAAAGAAAACCAAGAAATAGGCATTAGAAATCAAGATGCAAAACCTAGGGTTTTAAGTGCACCTTCCAATTTCTGAATTTTTATGATGCTTCCTAGGTCTAAGTTAGAGAATGAATGAGTTCTTGAGATACCAAAGATGCTCCCCACAAGCTTCTCCCTTCAAGAAAACCAAGAAAACTCCATATGGCCCAAATGGTGTCTATGTCTCAGCCAAGAAGGGATTGTGTAGGTGGGGAGAGTTTTAAATTTTTCTAAGGCCATTCTTGAGTCATATTTGATGAATGCAAATGAGGGAAGGCCTTGGAAAAAATTTAGAATTCATAGAAAGTGATTTGATGTCTTAGGTTCCATATTATGACCTAAAGAAGCAACATGGTGCTAGGCCTTTTGTTTTAATAATGTAATGACTCCAAGAGGCTTAAAAGGAGTCAAGAATCATATTTGAAAGGAAAGAATGAGGCCTAGAAGTCATTTGAGGGGTATTGCTTCATTAGGTGCCAATATGGACCATAATGGAGGTTGTAGAGTAATCTAGGGTTTAAGCAAGTTGTATGGCCCTAGAAATTATTTCATGAATTTAATTGGCTCTCATAAATTGTATCTAGGCCAAGAGAAACCATCTCCACCAATTTGTGGGTGTGTGGCTGAAAGAGGAGGCTTGAGTCCAAAGGAAAAAGTGTGTAATTGTGTGCAAGGTAACTCTCTCTTCTCTCATGCATCCATATGTGTTTAGCTTGTTTTAGAATGTGTGTATGTGCATTTTCAAGCTATGAAAAGTATGCTAGCATGCCTTTGTATGCCATGATCCTTGATGCCATGTTATGTTCTTAAATGATTTCATGATGGTTGTATGAGTTTGCTTGAGTGTGGAGAGGCCAAGAACTCTTCCCTTGGGTGAGGATGAGCCAAGAACCCTTGAGCTTAGTTGAGACAAAGTAAAGAGTCTCCCAAAGGCAAAGTGGGCTCCCAAGAGTATGGTTGAGTCCAAAGCTCTTAAAGAATAGGTGAGGCAAGTTCAAAATTTATGAGGAGAAGTGTGAGGCCAATCCAAGCACTTAGTGAGCTCTTGAATGTTTTGTATGATTGATTCACATGCTAAGTTTGCTTTTAAAGTGTCCATGCCTTCCATTTTTCCCATGCATGCATTTGTGAAACTTGCGTTGCACATATTATGTATGATTAAATGGGAGATAAGCTATTGGGATTCTTTAAATCTCATCCCTTCCTCTCCAATGATCTAACATGATAGGTGAACTAAGTGGATATGCTAATGGGAGCCAACAACCCTAAAGGAAGGAGATTGACAAACTTATGCCTTGGTTTTAGCCATTTTGGAACCATAATGATGGTTCATCATGTATATGATGTTGTATATGTACCATGAACCTTGAGACATGTGTAAATATACTATTATGTGATGTTTAGATGTATGAAAATGATATATGACCCATAGCACTTATTTTGAGTATGTAATGCTAAAGTGTGCAATATGGAATTTTGATGAAAATATGCATAAGTGTGGGTTGAATGGCCAAAATGAGATGCATGAGGTTTGGAACCATTTGGACAGCTCACACAAGTCTCAAACATACTTTTAGACTTACCCAAAAGGTGCCACAACCAAGGGAAGGCTATTTGGCAAATTTGGTACCTCATATGGAGCCAAATTTGACCATAATAGAACCCCATATTACTTTTTAGCCAAATGAGCTAGTCTTGATCTAAGATTTGGCATGAAATTAGGTCTCATTGAGAGATTTCTAGGAAGTTAAAGATCATAATTTTTGGAGGTCTACAGAATATTTGATGATTTTTTGAAATTGGAAAATTTTATGGATTTGGTCTGCTGCACTATTCATTTGGTCCGAAATTGTTTTCTGTCACACAAAGCTCAAATGATGTCCAATTACCATAAAAGTTTATACAGAGAAACTAGGTAATCACAGTAACTTGTGCCAACTAGAAGCACCTCATTTGGAGTCTAGAGAAAGAGATACGAATTTTTGAAGTTTCTGTCCAGTATCAGTGATTTTGCCTAACAAGAAGTACTGTTTTATTGAGTTCTGGAGTCTGGGCTTAATGAACTGATCTGAAGATATTTTTTCTCTCTAGCTAACATCCACAACTTTCTAGATTAGTATCATTTGTATGGATTAGATTTTTTTGGAATTAATTGGACATTTTCAAATTTTTCTATAGAATTCTGTGATAGTTCTAGATTTCAGCTGGACCTCTGGACCATTTTGGATGTCAAACGTCCTAGGTGATGAATATTGTGACCTGGACATATCTTTATTATGAGGTAGACATCTTAAGCTTTCCAGAATGACCAAGATTGCATGGTTTTGATATTTCTAGATTTAGTTATGATTTTTCAAAGTTTGCCCAGAAAAAGGACCAATTCTGGCCAAGAATTATCTTTAAGTTTCCATGCCCCATTTCGGTTTTCATGGGTTGTCAGCATGTTTTTGTGATGCAAATGAGTTGAAATGATGAAATTAAATATGAGGAAGTATAGTATGAGCTCACACAGTCTACGTGTTACCGAATTGAATTTTTTAGATATAGCACAATGCGAAAAAAATCTATTATTTTCATCCCCTTTTTCATATGCTCTTGTGGGATTGATAATACAAAACTTATAAAATGGCATGAAATGAGTTAGAAGTTATGGTGTTACACTAGGCACTTGTTCTTATCATTGGCCGAGACAAGTAGCAATTTAATAAATCATAGAGTTTGCTTAATTTTTCTTAGGTTAATGGCACTTGTTGTAATAACCCTAATTCTTAATTACTAGCATGATTAGTTGTAACACCATATCTATTTATCTTACCTCATCTCATTTCAAGTTCATTACCTTGGCCAAGCACAATTTCTCAAGAAAACACCATTAAAATAATAGAATATTTTTGTGTTACATAGCGGATAAAAATTTTATTTCATGTCCCATGAACCATATGAACTCATCCATCTCATTTTCCTATTTAAATACATACATAAAACTTAAAACCATATCAAAATGTGGCTAACAACTCGAGCTCATAGCATACATACACAAAATAATACAAGATTGCCTCAGGTTCAACTGCCAGATTTCTAGTACCAACTTGAAAAAATCATAATTAAATCTAAAAAAATTAAAATTATGCACACTATATCATTCTAGAAAACTAAAAATGCTAAATTTATGATGAAAATAAGTATAGACTAAAATTGGAACAGCTGGCTATTGTAAATCAATGGAACAGTACCAAAGGTACTATTACATTACTAGTTCTGACTCTAAATTTCAAAATTCATATCTCTCTGCTCAAACATCCAATTTGGGCTATCTTAGTGGCCATAGAAAGCTTATCATGTCTAGTATATTCTTGTAAAATTTCATAAGCATTGGACACCAACTGGCCCTTGAATGACATAGGAGAAGAAACTGATCATATGAATAGTAACCACATCAGAATAGCAGAAATTTAGCAACTTTAAATTTTTATAATTAATTCTATAGAGCTCCAAATAATCTGATCTTTAGTTTCCTAAAAATATCTGGATGAAATCTAAACTCATGCCAAATTTCATGAGAAAATTTGTTCATTTGGTTAGATATTGACATAGGGTTGCAAAATGTCACATTTTGGCTCCTTAAAGGGTCCAAAATGGTTCATTTTTTGCTTCTAGCGATTCTAAGGCGACTTGAGCATGCGGAAACCATCAAAATATTCTATTAAACATGTCTCAAAAGTCCACAAATCTAGATCTCATAAACTCACTCTCCTACTCCAAGATATATACAAAGCATACACGAGCAATTCTAGCCATTCAATGTCAAAAACATGCCATTCCCTTCATTTGCTTCCAATATTCATATATACGTCACATATCCATATATTCATATATGTTAAAAAGGTTATAAATCACATACATCATTAAATTACATCTTGTGAAAACAAAATAGCTATAAAAGAGTAAAATAACACAACTTCTTATCATTCTTTCATCTTCCAACTTGGTGGCTCCCATTTCCTTGCTCATTTGGTCCACCTAGGCATGTTAGGGAAGAAGGAAGAAAGAATGAGATTCTAGAAATCCCAATAGCCCTTCTACCTTTCAACCACACATAAAGGATGCAAATTCAAGTCTAAAAATGCATGCATGACTATCTTGAAATGCATAAACATACATGGAACATTTCTTGCATTCAAGAAGTCACATATCACATACATAAGCTTGTCAAGGAAATGATTTAGCCTCACCCATTCTCTTTGGGATTTTTGGACTTGCCACACCTATTTTCTTAAGGGACTTTTGACTAAGCCTCACTCTTTAGAGACTTTTGGCTTTATCTTACCCATTCTTGGGGGCTTTTTCCTCATCCTCACCCTAACTAAGGGACTTTTGACTTCACCATACTCAAGCAAGCCATATATGTTCATAAAACATGATTCAAGTACGTAAACAAAGTATCATGGTACCATTGCATATAGATACATGCTAGAAACATCTTTCATGGCTTAGATATATACACATATTCAAAGACAAAAAAATATCCAAAGATGTATGAAAGAAAGAAGAAAGAGCTACCTTATACATAAGAACACACTTTCTTCCTTAGAAATGCTTCCTCTCCCTCAGCCAAACACTCACGAAGATATGGGACTTGATTCCTTTGGGCTAAACATATCACATGGAAGCCAATTACATTCTTTGAACAACTTCTAAAGCTACAAATGCACTTGAAAATCTAGATTGCTTCTAAGGTTCAATTATGGTTCCATAGGAAAACATAATTTTGGCTCCATTCTCTCCCTTAATCTATGACTCTTGTAACACCATACTTCTAGGACTCAATTCATGCAATTCCCATGCCTCATCTTATGTTTGTTCTATGGAAACAATCGAGTGGCATAGGGAGCTATGAATTAAAATGCATTTCTCTACTGGCAAAATTTTTCTTTCGGAGTCCCGTGGGCCATATGAATGCATCTATCACATTCTCATACTTAAATACATGAATATAGCTCATTTCCATCATCAAATTTGGTCTACAACTCGTGGAAAGCAAAGGAACACATTAAAATTCATGTTTGCATTTTCGTCCAGAATTTCCTCTTTTCTGTCACAAACTTTGGAAAATCATAACTAAATATATAAAAATCAAAATCATCTGTTCTTTGTCATTCTGGAAAGCTCAGGATGTCTACTTCACACTAAAAATATGTCCAAGTCACAAAATTCATCACACAGGACGTTTGACATCCAAAACGCTACAGACTCACTGGCTGCCTGGGCTGTGATTCAGGTTACTGATGCAAACTTCTGAAATTCATAACTAATTCTACAAATATTGAAATCACACAAATTCAGTCATTCTGGGAAGCTACAAATGTTAACTTAACACTAAAAATAATTCCTGAATGAAACAGATATGTTTAGGTATCTGGAACTGATGGAACAATGATTGAGCTCTGGAGTCGCCACTATTACTGACAGCAAATTTCAAAATGCATAACTCTGTGCTCAGACCTCCAAATGAGGTGATCTCGGTGGCACAGAAATATTATGACCTCTAGTTTATTCACATAAAATTTCATAAGCATTGGACACCATTTGGCCATCGAGTGACACGAAAATCAAATCTGCCAGTATGAACAGTGCACATACCAGAAACCATAGAAAATTCCAACTTTAAAAATTCACAAAATATTCCCTAGGTCTCTGAAAATTATGATCTTTAGCTTCCCAGAAAGCTCTCAACAAGACCTAATTGCATGCCAAATTTCAGGGCAAGACTAACTCATTTGGCCAAAAAATGGCATAGGGTTCCATTATGGTCAATTTTGGCTCTATATTGGGTACCAAAATTGCCAAATGGATTTCCTTTGGTCTTGGCACCTTTTGGGCAAGTTTAAAAGCATGTTTAAGACTTGGGGCAGCTGCCCAAATGATTCCAAACCATTTGCATCTCATTTTGGCCTTTTCACCATCACTTATACACATTACACCAAGCTTTTCTCAAGTGTATACATTAGCATAAACACTCAATTTATGTTCTAGAGTACATACACCATACTCATTCATTTATTTATCACATAATATCATTTTTTACATTTGTCCAAGGGGTCATAGACCATTTACAATAATAATATACATCATGAAGTCTCATTATGAATCAAAAGACCAAAAATCAAGCATAAGGATGGCAATCTTCTTTCTTCAAGGTGGTTGGCTCCCATTGCCATGTCCACTTGGTCCACCTAGCATATTAGGACATTTAAGAGGAGGGAGTGAGATTCAAGAATCTCAATAGCTCATCTCCCATTCCATCACACATAATATGTGTAAGCAAGTTTCACAATGGCATGCATGGAGAAAGTAGAAATCATAGGCATTTTAAAAGCAACCTTGGCATGTGAATCAATCATACAAGAATTCAAGAGCTCACTAAGTGTTTGGATTGGTCTCACACTTCTCCTCATAGATTTTGGATTTGCCTCACCCATTCTTTGAGCACTTTGGACTCAACCATACTCTTGGGAGCCCACTTTGCTTTTGGGAGACTCTTTACTTTGTCTCAACCAAGCTCAAGGGTTCTTGGCTCATCCTCACCCAAGGGAAGAGTTCTTGGCCTCTCCACACTCAAGCAAACTCATACAAACATCATGGATTCATTTAAAACATAACATGGCATCAAGGATCATGACATGTAAAGGCATGCTAGCATACTTTTCAAAGCTTGAAAATACACATACAAGCATTCTAAAACAAGCTAAACACACATCCATGCATGAGAGAAGGTGGAGAGAGCTACCTTGTATACAAACACACACTTTTTCCTTAGCTTTCAAGCCTCCTCTTTTAGCCACACACCCACAAGTTGGTGGAGATAGTTTCACTTTGCCTAGACACAAATTATGGGAGCCAATTAAGTTCATGAAACAATTTCTAAGGCTATGCAACTTGCTTAAACCCTAGATTACTCTACAACCTCCATTATGGTCCATATTGGCACCTAATGAAGCAACACCCCTCAAATGATTTCTAGGCCTCATTCTTTACTCTCAAATATGATTCTTGACTCCTTTTAAGCCTCTTGGAGGCATCACATCATTAAAACAAAGGGCCTAACATCATGTTGCTTCCTTAGGTCACAATATGGAACCTAAAGCACCAACTCATTCTCTAAGCTTCCTAAATTTTTCCCAAGGTTTCCCCTCACATTTATTCATCATGTATGACTCAAAAATGGGCTGGAAACAATTTAAAACTCTCCCTAACTATGCCATCCCTACTTGGCCGAAAGTTAGAGCATAAATGGGATTTCATGGCTTCTTGATTTTTCCTTGATGGGGGAACCATTTAGGGAAGTTGTTAAGAGTTGTAAGAGGTCAAGGAAACACTTAAATAGCCAAGGGAACTCATGGATTAAATCAGTTTTTACCAATCCCTTTAAGTGCTCTACACTTTTCTAACTTGATTTTCATTAGCCTTTCTTCCAATTTCCTTGCATCTACTAACTCCTCATGGTCTAAAACCCACAATTCCTTCTTATTTCTGGACAAAAAGCCTCCCCCCAAGATGGTTCTGTTCTGGTAGAACTCCACACACAAAGGGCAAGAAAAAGGAAGCAACCAAGATAGAAAAATCACCTTGATTCCAAGCTTTTCTCAAGAGTTCTCTTCCTTGCTTCAACCCTCTCCTTGAATTTCGAAATTTCCCCCTCAGTTCTGGGCTTAAAACAGAACCAAACATCTCACTAAATCCATAGGAAGAGAGGAGGAAAGGAGGGGAAGAAGTTTAACAAGGCAAGAAGTAGGAAAAAGTGGCTAAAACTTACACTTTTCAAAGCTTCCTCTTCCTTCCTTGGCCTCCCCTCTTGTGCGCCACTCTCAGCCCTTCTTACTTCTGTTTTAACATGTGAGAGAGTGGGGGAGGAGATCTGAGCAAAGGAGGGGCGTTTTTATAAGCTAGGGCTTCATTTAAGCAACTTTTAAACTTTGCAATTTAGTCCCTCCCAATAGTTTTATTTGTTTGGGTTCGTTTCAACTCCTTTTTGAAATCCGTCTTTTCCATCATATTCCTTAGGCTCTTAATCATAATAATTGCCTTTGGAATCACTCAAAAAGGATCTAAAACCATTTCGAACCGTTCGGTCAATTTTCAGTCAACTGACAGCCGAAATCACTCACCGAAGGGGTTTCAACTGTTCTAGGGGTTCCCATAGTATTCAGGGCCTCTGAGAACCCTAGAAAGCTTAATTTTTTTGTTTAAAAAGTCCTCCTATGAGTTTTCCAAATTTTTCAAAAATTACAAAAATGCCCCTACTTCCCTCGATAAATTTTCTGATCTCTTTTGGCTCTGGTTTTTGGGCATCTTAAATCTTAAATCCTCATTTTCTAATATTTAAAAGTTTATTATAATTTTAGTTGGCCCCAATTCCTTCTATTTCGAGGACTTCCTTTTATATTTAGCCTATTTCTGACGTTTACGGAGAAACTAAACATTGTGTTTCTCACGTTTACGAAGGGACCGGATGTTACAACTCTTGACTCCATTTAAACTCCTTAGAGCCACCACACATTCATTTCAAGGAGCTTAGCTAGGTGTTGCTTCATTATGCTATAATATGGAACCTATACCTTCATCTCACTTCCTAGGCTTCCTAAATTTTTTCCAAGGCTTCCTCTCACACTTTCCCATCATATATGATGTAAAACCAACCTTGGAAGAATTTAAAATCATGCTTAAGTATTAGTTCTGCCCTAGGCTGAGGCATGGCCTTCAATGAGCACCCATGGAATTGCTTTGTTTTCTTAGATGAGAAATGCATGTGGGAAGCTTCCTAGGGGTCTTAGGAGCTCATACAAACATTCACTTAAGCTTGGGAACTTTTGAATAACTCTATCTTACAATTTCATAGTTCTTTCTTTGTTTCCTTTGCATATTCTTTCTTTCTACACTCAAATTCATATGATTCACTCTTGGTTCTGCCCAAGAAATAACTCCCTCATGTCTACTCCTATGAAGGCCAAAACTCACCCATATATGAACAAAAAGGAAGAATCATGGAGGCTAATGGTTTTACCTTGAATTCAAGCTTTTCTCAAGAGCTTTTCCTTTCCCTTTGGCTCTCTTCCTCTAACTTGAACTCCTCCCCTCTAGTTTGAGCTCAAAACAAAATCAAAAGCTTTAATAAATTTATGGAAAGGAAGAGAAGAAGGAGGAGAAGGAGTTTACTAAAGAGAAACTAAGAGAATTCATGAATTTCCATACCTTTCACTTGGGTTTTCTTTTCCTTTTTCCTCCTCCCTTGTACACCTTTCTCTCTAGGTCTCCCTCTCTATTTTTGGTAGAAGTGAAGTTGGTTTAGGGAGGAGAAAAGTGGGACGTGACTTATAGGCAATAAGGAAATAAAATTTGTTCTAAAGAAATTCCATTTATGTCCCATAAACTTGGCATTTTTGTTTTTAGTTTGTTTTAGCTCCTTTTTGAGAACCACCTTTTCCATCATAAAATTGAGGTTCTTAATGTTATAAAATGCCTTTGAAATCACTCAATTTAGAGCTAAAACCATCCCGAACAAAAGAGTTAAAGTTTGAATTAATCGTCATTAGAAAACATACATCAGAGGGGTTTTAACTGTCCCGTGGCTTCCCATAGTTTTTAGGGCCTTTGAGAACCCTGGAAAACTCAAATTTTCCATTTAGAAAGTCCTCCTATGAGTATTTTAAACATTACCTGAAATTACAAAAATGCCATTACATTATAAATTCCATTTGGTTATTTTAGCTTCTGTTTCAGAGCACTTCTGGACTTTTATTTTCATTACTTAGGGTGTAGATCATTATTCTAATTTTTCTAGACCTTAACCAATTTATTTAAGAGGACTTACTTTTAAAATGGATCAGTTTTCATCATTTTTACGAAAACCAGACATTACATTAGTAATCACAAATTAAGGTCTAAAGTCATTATAAATCTCATTAGGGTCATTAGCTAAACAACCACAACTAATCATATCCGTAGGTGATTATAAATATCATTTAAGACCTTTGATTCATATTGCTACTGATTTGAACTCATAGAAACCTCTTATAAATACTCCCAAGTCATTGCACAACTCGATCATAGTAAATCTCAAGGTCTCTAAGTAAAAATTAGGAATTTGGGAACCTTCGCCACAACTTGAACCTTGCCTACTAAGGATAAGTTAGTTATTAGAGCCTAAAAACCAAGTTTAAGGACTTCTGTCATGACTTGGTACACTCGTGTCGTGGCATAAGTGGCTAGTATAACTCAAAACTGAAATTTCGCACCTTATGTCATAGCGGAGTGCTCTCAGGGACCTACTATTCATGTTTTTGCAATTCTTGCCCCAACGAGTTAAATCCTCGTCAAGGTGAGCCCATGTGGCACCACAGAGGGTATGCCTCTTAGAACTCTCCTCCTAATTTATTTGAATTATGCCATGGCAAAAGTACTTGTATTGCAGCAAAGTTAGATTCTGTTACCCTCTCTGGGTGAAATTTTCATCTTGCACCATGACACTCATTACCTTTGACTAACTATTCACTGTGACTTAAGGTGTTTTGGCCATGGTCAACTCTATCTTGCACCTACACTCTTATTTTTATGCTCTCTAATCAATTCCCACTAGTCCTAGATGGATTCTAAGATCTGGTTAGCTAACATCCATGGTTTTCTTGACCTTCCAACTCCCATTTTGCCATGATTCACTAATCCTCATTGTTTAGGGGTCTTAGGTTGTATAAAAGAAATCAAAACTTAATTTCATATTAGTTAATTCCCCTCCTATGATACATAGGACTAAGCTTAATAGTTACACAGCATCAAGTCATTCAATAAGTATTAGTCAAATACAATCATAATGTTTGATTCCATGGTAATTATATTATATAACTAGTCCTTATACTTGGTAATTCATGATGTAATGCAGAAAATACATAAAAACTAATATCTTGTTACACAAGCCCAATTTGATAAGGTTTTCAAACCTATGTGCTACTAAACCATACATTATGCTTCCATTAATTTCTCCTTGCCACTAGGAGTGTAGTCCTTGAAAATATTAGCCCACAACTGGAGTGAGATATACAACCTTAATGATAAGAGGAAAATTCCATATATATGTGCAAACTAATTAACATAATGTATTTTCATATCATCCAATACTAAAATCATCATTTTAATTAGCAAATGAACTAGTTGAGCTACAAGTGATTACTGTTCCATACCAACAATCACATCAAACATGTCAAAGGCCAATAACACTTGGAGAGGCCCTTCCATGACACCTACTCCCCTAATGAACAGAAGTTGAGCTCAGTGCATTCAAGGGTCTGTTTACAACTCGATGCCCTATCGAAACATAATGCATGGGTGGCAATCGCACTACAGCTCCACCATAGACTTACAAAGTCCAATCACAACAATAATCAAGTATCTAACTAATCATTTAGCATTTTAAAATCATACATGTATAGCAAAACATCATATTAAAATAAGCATATACATGGAATTAGGAAATTACCCTAATTACCTCAATGAAGCTAATTACTCTTCCTCTAGTTGCCATTAAAATCCAAATGCACATTAAGTCTACAATAAGTATAATTATCATCATTTAACTATCATTAGTAAGGAATTTCCTATCCGTTGATTAATTTCATTAAGAATCTATTAAGAATTACTTACCCAACTCTGAAAGAGTCTATTGTTCCAATTCAACATCAAAACACTAAGAATTCACAATGGTTCACTCCTCACTCTTCCATTTTCACACATGCAAAAATCATGCACCAAAAAAATGGCAAAATTCTAGATTTACATATCACAAAATGGTAGGAAACACTTACCCAATCCTTTAGTGACTCCCAAAATTCGAATTTGAGTCATCAAGCCTAGAAACTATAATGTTTCACTTCTATCTCCTTGTATTTTCACACTATAGTAGAACCCATTATGAAAATCAACTATAGGGGACATTTTCCAACAAAATAATGCACAAAATGGAAGGGAAATATTTACCCAATCATCCTTCTAAATTTTAACTCCAAAAATCTTGCAATAATCATCTAAAGACCAAATTTCCCATTAAGAAGAGATGAAAATTTCCCAAATGACAAACCAATCAAACTAGAATGTAGAAAAAGAGGAGAGGAGTAAGTTTTACCTAACACCATATTTATCTAACCTTCCTTATTGATATCTTAGCTTCTTCCCTTGGTATAATTAGTTTTCCAAGAAAAACTCGATTAAAATATTACATTATTTTGTGTTTTGTAGCGAATAAAAATTTTATTTCACGTCTTGTGGACCATATGAACTCATCCATCTCATTCTCCTATTTAAATACATACATACAATCCAAAACCATCTCAAAATGTTGCCAAAAACTCGAGCTTATAGCATGCATACATAAAATAATACAAGGCTATCTCGGGTTTTACTATTAGATTTCTGGTACCAATTTTGAAAAATCATAACTAAATCTAAAAAAATTGAAATCATGCACACTATACCATTATAGAAATCTAAAGATGTTAAATTTATGCTAAAAATAATTCCATACTAAAAAAGGAATGTCTAGCCACTAGAAATTGATGGAACAATACCAAAGGTACTGCTACATTATTGGTACTGACTCTAAATTTCAAAAATTCATATCTCTCTGCTTAGATATCCAATTGAGGTGATCTTAGTGGCCATAGAAATATTATCATGTCTAGTTTATACTTGTAAATTTTCATAAGCATTGGACACCATTTGGCCTTCAAATGACATAGGAGAAGAAATTAATCATATGAACAGTAACCATGTTAGAATAGCAGAAATTTGGCAACTTTGAAAATTCATAATTAATTCCACAAAGCTCCAAATAATCTGGCCTTTAGTTTCACAAAAATTTCTAGATGGGATTTATATATATGTCAAATTTCATGAGGAAATTCATTCATTTGGTTAGATCTTGACATAGGGTTGCAAAATGCCACATTTTGGGTTCTAAAAGGGTCCCAAATGGTCCATTTTTGCTTCTAGATTTTTTAGGGCCACTTGAGCACGTGGGAAAGTATCAAAATAACCTAATAAACATGTCTCAAAGTTCTATGGAACTAGATCTCACAAACTCACTCTCTTACTTAATGATATACACAAAGCATACATAGACCATTCTTGCCATTCATTATTAAAAATTTGCTATATCATTCAAATGGCATCAACTCTCATATATGCATCAAGTATCCATATAATTATACATGTTCAAAGGTTACATATGATATACATCATTGAATTTCATCTTGTGACAATGAAGTAGCTATAAAAGAGCAAAATAACACATTCCCTTGTCATTTTTTCATTTTCCAACTTGGTGGCTCACATTTCTTTGCTCACTTGGTCCACCTAGACATGTTAGGTAATGGGGATGAAAGAATGAGATTCTAGGAATCCCAATAGCTCTTCTCCTTTTCAAACATACATAATGGATACAAATTCAAGTCTAAAAATGCATGCATGGCTATCTTGAATTTCATAAATATACATGGAACATTTCTTGCATTCAAGAAGTCACATATGATATACATAGGCTTGCTAAGATAATGATTTAGCCTCACCCATTCTTTTTGGGATTTTTAGACTTACCTCTGACTAAGCCTCATTCTTTTAAAGACTTTTGACTTTGCCTCATGTAATGTCCAGTTTTCGTTAAACGACAGAAAGGGGTGCGTTTTCAAAGCAAATCACCCAGAATGAATTAGTTAAGGTCCTAAAAAATTTGAGTAACATTTTAGACTCCTAAAAATGAGAATCTTAGCCTCAGACAAAAGGAAAAATGGAGCTAGAATGAAGAAACAAATTTTGATAGAAATCTTATGAAACGTAATGGTATTTTCGTAATTTTGAGCAATTTTTGGAATTCACACAGGAAGGCTTTTTTAATAAATTTTTTAAGTCCACTGGGGTTCTCAGAGGCCTTGGAAACCATGGGAAGCCCTGGAACAGTTAAATCTCCTACGGTGGAAGTTTTCCAATGTCGATGTACCCAAACTTTGATAGATCCAGTCGGGAAGGTTTTAGCTCCAATTTGAGTGATTCAAAAGGCATTTTACTAAATTAGAAACACAAATTTCATAATGGAAAAGACAGTTCTAAAAAAGGAGCTAAAACGACAGAGAAACAAAAATGCTAAGAACAAAAGGCAAAATGAAAATTTTTTAAAAAGTCATTCTCCTCAAAGGCATGCCACTCTCTCCTTCATTTAGTTTCAAATTTTTTTACCAAATTTCAGAGAGAGAGCTAGAGTTTAGGTGCACCAAAGGGAAAGAAGAAGAAGGAAAAATTCAAGACATAAGGTGTGGAAATTTGATTATTTTTCATGCTTTCTCTTAGCCATTCTCTTCTCCTCCTTTTCTCCCTTCTTTTCTATGATTTTGCTGAAGTTTTAGGGGCTGTTTTGAAGGAAGAACAGAGGGTAAATTTTGAAATTTAGGTGAGGAAGCTAAGGAAGGTGAGGAACAAGCAAGAAAAACCAAGGAAAACAAGGTATCATGCAATCTTTCCACTTGATCTTCTTCCTCCCCTCTCTTGTGAGTATTTCAACCTATACATGGTCAACCTTAAAGAGTCATGTTTTTAACCAAACTAGGGGTGAATCTTAGAAATTTGAGGGAGAAGAATAAGAACATTCAAAGAAAACAACAAACTAGTAATTAGATTTCAAGATGTAATTTCTAGGGTTTCAATTGCATCTTGTAAAATCTAATTTTGTACAATGATTGTTAGGCTTAAATAAGAGTTTAAATTAGTTTCTAAGATCCATAGAAGTTCCCCCATATTCATCTTCCCTTAAGAAAACAAAGAAAACTCAATGAAACCCATTATGCTCCATTGTCTCGACCTAAGGGAGATAGCATAGTTAGGGAGAGTTTTAAATTTGTCTAAGCCCACTTTTGAGTCATATATGATGAATAAATAGGAGGGGAAGCCTTGAGAAAAATTTAGGAAGCTTAGAGAATGAGTTGGTGCTTTATGTTCCATAATATGACCTAAAAAAGCAACATGTAGTTAGGCTTTTGGCTTTGATTGTGTGATTACTCCAAGATGCTTAAAAGGAGTCAAGAATGAATCATATTTGAAAGGAAAGAATGGAGCCTAGAATTTATTTTATGAGTGTTACTTCATTAGGTGCATTTATGGAACCATAATGAGGTTTATAGGTCAAGCTAGTGTTTAAGCAAGTTGTGTGGCCTTAAAATTAATTCCATGAACCTAATTGGCTTCCATAATTATGTTTAGGCCAAGAGAAATCATCCCCACACTTTTGTGTATGTGTGGCCAAAAGAGGGAGCTTGGATTCAAGAGAAAAAGTGTGTAATTGTATACAAGGTAGCTCTCTCTACCTTCTCTCATGCATGATTGCTTACTTTACTTGTCTTTGAATGTGTGTATGTGTATTTCAAGCCATGAAAAATGTTCTAGCATAAGCTCTTACCCTATGGTACCATGATGATGCATTATGTTTTCCAAATGATGTTTGCCTTAGTTTGCTTAAGTGTGGTGAGGCCAAGGACCTTTAGCCATGGTAAGGATGAGCCAAGAACCCTTGAGATTGGTTGAGATTGGTTGAGACAAAGTAAAGAGTCTCCCAAAAGTGAGATGGATTCCTATGAATATGGTTGAGTCTAAGAATCTCTTGAAGAATGGGTGAGGCAAGTCCAACATCCACAAGAAATTGGGTGAGGCAAAGCCACTTGCTTTGCAAGCCTTTTTATGTTATGTATGTCTTTCTCAAATGATGAAAATACCTCTTGAATGTTTGCACTTGTCAACATGACCATACATGCATTTATGAGACTTGTTTGCATCTATTATGTATGATTGAATGGGAGATGAGCTATTAGAATTCTTTGATTCTCATCCCCTACTCTCTAGTGATCTAACATACTAGGTGGACCAAGTGGACAAGGCAATGGAAGCCAACTACCTTGAAGATGAGAGTATGACATCCAAGAACATGAATTTTGCTACTTTAAGGCCATACAAATGGCAAATGATATAACCAATAGATGTATATGTATTATGATGTTATGAACACATGTAATTATAATAATATGTCATGTATAAATGGAAGAATGTATTATGTGATCACTAGAATACAATTTGAGCATGATATAGCATTGTAGCTTCTTGAATGGTATTATAGAATTAGGTATAGGTGTGGGTGAAATGGCCAAAATGAGATGCATGAGATTTGGGATCATTTGGGCAGGTCACACAAGTCCTAATTATGCTTTTAGACTTTTCCAAAAGGTGCTAAACCCTAAGGAAAGCCATTTGGACATTTTGATATCCTATAAGGAGCCAAAATTGACCATAATGAAACCCTATATCACTTTTTGTCCAAATGAGCTCTTCTTGATCTGAGATTTGGCATACAATTAAATATTACTAAGAGATTTCTGGGAAGCTAAAGAAAAGAATTTTTAGAGGCCTACTGAATATTTGATAAATTTTCAAAATTGGCAAATTTTCTAGTGTTGGTCATGTTACTGTTCACTCAGGTCTAAAAATGAAATCTGTTACACAAGGACCAATGATGTCCAATTGCCACAAAATTTTTTACAGAGATACTATACAATTTTAGTGACTTGTTCCAACTAGAAGCACCTCATTTGGATATATAGAGAGGGAGATATGAATTTTCAAAGAATCTATCCAGTATCAGAAACTCCAACCAACCTCAGTTACTGTTTGATTAAGTTTCGAGGTATGGACATGCTTGAACTGATCTGTAGTTATTTTTTCCCTCTAGCTAACATCCATAACTTTTCATATTGATATCATTTGTATAGATTGGATGTTTTTGAAATTAATTGGATATTTTTTAAATTTGTTGTAGAATTCTGTGACAGCACTAGTGGATAGCTTGACCTCTAGACAATTTCAAAAGTCAACCATCCTCTGTGTTGGATGTTATAGTCTAGACATATTTTTAACATAAATTAGACATGTGTAGCTTTATATAATGTCCAAGAATTCATGATTTTGAGTTTTCTAAAATTAGTTATGATTTTCCAAAGTTGTGATAGAAATGGAGACAAATCTGGCCGAAAAATATGTGTATTTTAAGTTTCCCTTTGAGTTCCATGGAAGGTAAGCCACTTTTGATTATGAAAATAAGTTGTATTCATGTAATTAAATATAAGAATGTGATGTATGAGCTCACACAATCCACGTGACATCGAATGAAATTTTCATACGCGACACAACACTAAAAAATGCATTATTTTAATCCCCTTTTTCTTGCTCTTTCATGGAATATATGATGTAAAGTATGGAAATGTGATAGAATAAGCTAGAAATATATGGTGTTACTGTAACACCATCATTTCTAGCTGATCTCATGCCTTTAGGTATCTCATTTTTAGGAATTATACAAGCTTTCAATGAAAAAGGCAATAGAAATAATGAATATTTTTACGTTGCGTAGTGTATAAAAATTCCATTCGATGTCATGTGGACCATGTAAGCTCATAAAATACATTCTCATATTTATTTTCACTAATACAATTCAAAAACATTCAAGAAAGTGGCTTGGAACTCATACAAGTGGGTGAAACACATTAGTTCCTACGGATTTGCCATAGTCAAAATTTCAGTTTTTCTGTCACAACTTCAGAAATTCATAACTAAATCCAAAAAAATCAAAGTCCAACAAGCTTTACCATTATAGAAAGCTATGGATGTCTAACCCATGGTGAAAATAATTTCAGTTCATGAATCATTAAGGGGAAGACGTTTGACATTTAAAAAGCCACTGAGGTCGCTGCTGCCTGTGCTGCCATTTTAGATTACTGATACAAATTTCTAAAATTCATAACTAATTATATAAAAATAAAAATCACACACATTAGGTCATTATGGAAAGCTACAAGTGTTAACTTGATACTAAAAATAATTCAGAATGAAACAGATACATTTAGCCAGTGGAATTCTATGGAACAATGACTGGACTCCTAGGGCACCACTGCTACTAATAGCCAATTTCAAAAATGTATAACTCTTTGCTCAGACTCCAAATGAGGTGATCTCAGTGGCTAAAGAAATCTTATGACTTCTAGTTTGTTCTTGTAAAATTTAATAAGCATTGGACACCATTGGCCATCAGATGATAGAAAACATAAATCTGCTAGTGTGAAAAGTGCACATACCAGAATCAATAGAAAATCCCAATTTTGAAAATTTATCAAATATTCTCTAAACCTCCAAAAATTATGTTCTTTAGCTTCCCAAAATTCTTTCAACAAGATCTAATTACATGCCAAATCTCAGATTAAGAAGAGTTCATTTGGGCAAAAAGTGACATAGGGTTGCATTTAGGCCATTTTCATGCCTCATAATGGTTCAATGACAGGCAAAATGGCTCCTATGGTTCTTGTGGCCACTTGAGCATGTAGGAATGGCCTAAAAAGACTCTCTAAACTTGTCTCAAAGGTGTGGAGACTCAAAACACAGAATTTAATTTCCCATCCCTAATCTATGTACTAAGAGGCATACACTTAAAATGGCCATCCAATACCCAAAAATTGCAATACATTCCATTTATCCACAAATTTCATACATACATCATCTATTAGGATATTTACCCATGTTCCATTCATTGTACATCAATTCTAACAAAATTTTACATCATGTTCTATTTTTGGTTACAACATAAGCAAAATTAAAAGTTGGAGGAGGGGATAAGATTCAAATAATCCTAATAGCTCATCTCCTATTTAATCATGCATAAAGAATGCAATACAAGTCTTAAGGATGCATGTATGGCATATTAATATAGAAAATGGTGCAAAATACATTCTTGGCATTTACAAAAAGCACACATAACATACTTAGGCTTGCCAAATGAATGGATTGGCCTCACCCACTTTCTTCAAGGTTATTAGACTTGCCTCACCCTTTTTCTCAAAGGCCTTGAAGTAAGCCTTGCTCTTGGGAGACTTTCTCTTAGTCTCAACCACTTCTAAGGGTTCTTGGCTCATCCTCACCGAAGCTAGAAGGTTTTTGGCCTCTCCACATTCAAGCAAACTAATGCAAACATTCTAGGCATCATTTGAATACATAATGCAACACTATGGTTCCATGGAACATAGGCATCCTACCAAAACATAATTCATAGCTTAAAACACACATACACACATTCAAAGACAATGTAGACATTCATTCATGTATGGGAGAAAAGAGAGGGAGCTACCTTTGTCACACAAGCACACTTTTTCTCTTAAAATTGGATCTCCTCCCACAGCTACACACTCACGACTAGGTGGGGCTTGTTTTCCTTGGTCTAATCATACAAAATAAGAACCAAGTAGACTCTTGGAGCCATTCTCAAAGCTACCTATCTATTTGGAACTCTAACCTTGTTTTATGATTCAATTATGGTTCCTAATGGCACTAATGAAGCAACATCCACTCTTTGAAGTCTAAGCCCCATTCTTTCCTTTTATATATGACTCTTGACTCCCTTTAAGCCTCTTGGAGTCATCACCCAATTAAAACTAAGGGCCTAAGTACATGTTGCTTTCTTTGGTTACATTATGGAACCTAAAGCATCAACTCATTCTCCATGCTTCCTAAATTTTTCCCAAGGCTTCCCCTCACTTTCATTCATCATATGTGACTCAAAAATAGGTTTGAAAAAATTTAAAACTCTCCCTAGCTATGTCATCCTTGCTTGGTCAAAACCTAGAGCATAAATGGGGTTTAATGGCTTCTTGATTTTTCCTTGATGGGAGACATACTTGGGAGGCTTCTTAGAGGTCTTAGAAGCTCAATTAAACACTTACATAGCCTAGGAAATTCATGAATCAAAACAGATTTTACAAACTCTTCAAGAATCCTACACTTTGCTAACTTGAAATTCAATGCCTTTTACTTGGTTTCCTTTGCATATTCTAAATTCCCACACCCTAATTCATGTGATTCATTCTTAGTTTGGCCAGAAATTTAATCCCTCATGGCTGGTCTTACATAGGGAGAATTGAAGAGAAGAGGAGCAAGGAGACCTAAGCTTAGGAAGTAGCAAAATACCTTGGATTCATGGTTTTCTTGGTTTGTTCTTCACTTGGCTAGCCTCCCCTCACCCAATCCAAAAGTTCCACCTTTGTTCTACCCTCAAAACAGATTTAAAAACACCATTAAACCTATAGAAATAAGGAGGAAAAGTGACTTGCTAAGGAGAAAGCTAGATTTTCCATGGAATTTCCTACCTTTCTTGGCTTTTTCTGCCCTCCAAGAGTGCTCCTTCTTGTGCACCTAAGAGAACTAATTCTCCTCTCTATTCTGGGCAAAAGAAAGATGGTGGAAAATGAGGGCAAGGGAAGGCGTGAGAAAGAGAGAGTATTAAAAGCAAAAGAATTCCAAAAATTCCCATTTCGTTCCTCGTTTTTGGCATTTTCATTTCTAATTTGTTTTGGCTCCTTTTTTAGAACTGTCTTCTCCATTATAAAATTTAGGTTCCTAATTTTGTAAAATGCCTTTGGAATCCTGAACAGATCCGTCAAATTTGGGCGCATCGACATTGGAAATCATCCACTAGAGGAGATTTAACTGTCCTGGGGCTTCTTATGATTTTCAGGGCCTCTGAGAACCCTGGAGAACTTAAAACTTTGATTTAAAAAGCCCTCCTGTGTGAATTCCAAAAATTACTCAAAATTATGAAAATGCCACTGGCCTTTCAGCAAATTTTTCAAATCACTCCGGCCTTGGTTCTTGGGCAACTCAAGGCTCAAATCCTTATTTTTCATTATTTAGAATTTTATCCTAATTTTAGTTGGCTCCAATCCCTTCTATTTCAGGGACTTCCTTTTGTATCTGACCCATTTCTGATATTTATAGAGAAACCAAACATCGCATTTCTCACGTTTATGGAGGGACTAGATGTTACAATTACATTTATTGGTATCAGAGTAAAGATTTAAGCTCTTGATGTGGATTATGGCTTGTGTTTATGAGTTGCTTAGATGCATATAAGCTTGTTTTATGAATGAATTGAATGTGTTGATAGTGGAAGTGTTCCCTTTTCCATGTTAAAGTTTGTTATGATATTTCAGTAAAATGGTGAACACTAAGAGAGGTCGGCCCTCTAGAGAGGCTCGTGCTGATGATGAAGTTGGGCCTAGTGATCTAGTTACTGAAGCCCTACAATCTATTATAGCTTGCCTAGATTAGTAGCAGGCCATTATTATGTAGTTATAGGAATGACTTGTTGAGAAGGACAGTCAGGGCCCTAAGCCTACTCCTCCACAGCCACCTCACCACTTAGTGTAATGTTCGGTTTTCGTTAAATGATGGAAACAGGCACGTTTTCAAAGCAAGTCCCCCAAGATGAATTAGTTAAGATCCCAAAAAATTTGAGTAACATTCTAGCTTCCTAAAAATGAGAATCCTAGCCTCAGATGGAAGGAAAAATGGAACTACAATGAAAAAATAAAGTTTGACGGAAACCTTACAAAACATAATGGCATTTTCGTAAATTCAGATAATTTTTGGAATTCACATAGGAGGGCTTTTTAAATCAAAGTTTTGAGTTCTTTAGGGTTCTCAGAGGCCCTGAAAACTATAGGAAGCCCCGGGACAGTTAAATCCCCTCTAGTGGATGTTTTCCAACGTCAGTACTCCTGAACTTTAACGGATCCGTTCAGAAAGGTTTTAGCTTCGATTTGAGTGATTCCAAAAGCATTTTTTCTTAATTGGGAACCTAAATTTTATAATAGAAAAGATAGTTCTAAAAAAAAAGCTAAAACAAAAGAGAAACAAAAATGCAAAGTATGAAGGGCAAAATTAGATTTTTTGAAAAGGTCACTTTTCCTTACCTATATATAGGTGGCGCCTCACACTTGCCTTCATTCCTCTTCAGATTTTCCAACCCCAAATCAAAAGCAAAACCCTAAGGGAGAGGCACTGATAAGTGCTAATTTTTATATATTTTTATCCACATTTATTATTGTTTTTAATGATTAATTTGAGCTTAAATGGATTTATTATGCAATATTTGAATTTTTGGTCAATTTTGGAAAATAAAATAATTTTAAATTAATTAGAAGAATTTTTGGATTTAAATTGTAAATATTTTATTTTCTATATTTCTTTGAGGGATTAAATATTTCCAATCTTTGAAATGTTTATTAATTTTGTGCAACATTTTGGGCAAATGAATTACAATTTAAAATGGATCAAAGAAAAAAAAAATGGAGCATAATTTTTATTATTTTTACTATTTAACTTGATGGCATTTTCGTAAATATGATTTTAGGTTTTATTTTGTTCTTCATTCATTGGAAGACACCGAAAACAAAAGAGGGAGGCTATTGCTTCATTTTTCTTCGGGCAGCTGGACGTGAACAGAGGAGGCTACTGCTCACTCTTCTGGCCTCTGCATACACATACACAGAGGAGACGCTGGAAAGCTGGAGACAGAGGGGATGCTTTCTCTCTCTCGTTGGACCACATTTTCTCCTTTGCTGGACTTAACACAAACAGGAGCTGGAGAGGCACGCCTGGAACTAAAAAACTAGATTCATTAGGCTGGCTTCTGGGCTAAGAGAGGCGCTGGAGGATTAAGGGGATTGGATTATTCATTTTTTCTCTTTTTTCTGGACATCATACAGTGGTGTGAGAAAGGCGCTGAAGGGGATTGGCTGTTTCTTGATTTGCTCTCCTCGGCTCTTCAGATTACATACATAGAAACACTGAAAGGAAAATAGGAGGTGATTACTGGATTCATTTTACTGAGCTTCTGGACTTCATAGCAGAGCCACGCCTAGACCCAAAAAGTGTTGCTTCTTCATTCACTCACCAACACATTACCCTCCCAGCTGAATCATCACCAACAATCTCTATTCTCCTTGATCATATTTTCATAGCAGAATTGTTGGAGTTTAGAGAAACCAAATTCGTGGAAGCTTAATTAAGGGGATGGCACCAAGGTGGAGCAAGGAGGAAGATGGTTTGAGCTCTGAATTTTAAATGGATTGAAGACCATTGGGGAGTTTATTTTTCCTACCTTTTCCTTTATCAATTTCAAGAACTTAGAGATTTTCTAGTTTTAGGAATTTCTATGTGGATTTAATGTTGAGACCTAGTTTTAGGTTGTACAATTATTTTATCTTGAATTGTAATTGGAATTGGCGTTATTTGGGACTGAAATTATGTTTTATGGTTGTTGGAATTTTAGTTTTTAGACCTTATAATGTTGATTGGATTGATGTTTGAGTTCTCTTGCATTAATTTGATTAATGTTATGATTTTAATTGCATATCTTGGTCTCTTGTGCTACTTGATTATTGAATTGGGTAGCATGATTGCTTAATTGTTCAATTAGGTAATTGAAACCAAAAATTCTAGAATTAATTGAATCTAATTGTTGAAAGATTTGATGAAGTTTAATTGGCTTAATTACTTGCAAATTGCTTGAATTAGCTAAGGGTTTCCTAGTTAAGTCAAGTGATGGGCATTTGAGCTTAGGGTTTCGTATCCTTGGATTAAGTTAATTAAATTCATTGGTCTATTGTTTAATCACTTCTCTTAGTCTCAATCAGTCTTTGGTGAGTAATGAGAGCCAAAATCCCCTTACAAAACCTTGGTTGCCTTCTGTTTGACTTTACATTTCCACAATCATTTTTTTTTCAATTTAGAGCATTCTAGTTTAGTTACTTGTTTCATTTTTTCTCTTTTAGTTGAATTTAAATTTCTCAATTTCAAACCCCCCATTTGCATACACTTTTAAGTATCAAATAAACACCTAAATTCAATCTTGCTAACCCCTAAATTGCTCCTTGGAAAGAATGACCTAGGGTTGATCTATACTGCATTAAATCAATCTTAGTTTAATTGAGTGCTTAAGCGACTAAGGCAACATCAGGCACTCAATAGAGGAAGAAGAAGGAGCAAGAAATCCAAGTGTAAGGTATGTTTTCATGGTAATTTTTCGTGCTTTTCTTCATCCATACCTCCTCTCCTCCCTTTTCCTCTGTTTCCTTGGATTAAAATGAAGTTTACAAATTTGATTCAAGGGAAAGTTCAGATTTGAAGAGAGGAGCTTAGAAAAATCAAGATTTAAGCCAAACTAAGCAAGGAAACAAGGTAAAAATGCATCTTATGGTTGATATCTTCCATTACCCTTCTTCTCCATTTTGACCTACACTAAGAACCCTAGGAAGATCTGATTTTCAAGCCCAACCAAGCATGATTCTTAGGTATTTGATGGAGAGGAATAAGAATATGCAAAGAAAACTATAAAATAGGCATTAGGATTCAAGATGCAAAACCTAGGGTTTCTAGTGCACCTTTGACGGGCTTGTCGTACGACCCTCAAAATAAAACTAGATTGATCAAAATATATAGCTAGTGGCACAACCTAGGTCATCTCCCTTGGAAATGGAGTTCAATACTTAATTGAGTTTTCTAAGTGTTCTAAGGTCCTAAAGGCTACTTGATTTGGGGGGTTTTTGATTGAATTAAATTAACTAGAATTAAAATTTCTAAATACTACCTAATTGGATGAATTATGGGTGATAATGGGCTTGTGACTAGCTTAGGATTTATCCCTTGGTATTACTATCCTTATCCTAATCCAATTATGATTAATTCTGTCCTAAGAGTTCCTAATTATATTCACTAGCAAATGATCTTGAATAACCATTCAAGATTCAAGAGATTAACAAGTTAATGTTGAATTGAGACCTCAATCCTACATCAATTCATTAACTCTTGTCTTTAAGATCAATGAATATTTAAATTGAATGATTAATTGATTGATTAGCTACTGAATTAACACCGTAGGATGTTTAATTAACCAACCAAACTCCTAAGAATCCTTAAATCAACAATTAAGTACATCAATTCTCACAAGCATTTTATCAAACACCTTGATTGCACACTTAGAAAATTGTAGGAAAATGAAAATCCAGCAACTAATTCATACAATTTATCAGCCAATATCTCTCCTAATCAATGTCTAACTAGCCATCAATCATGAACTACATCAATTTCAATCACTTACATACTCAACCAAGCATATAAAATAATAAAAATTGATATAGAAAGAGAGGAAAATAAAATGAAATTCTTAGCCAGAATTCTGATTCCAAATCTTGGATTCAAGCTTCAACTCAAGAGCTTCCTCCTAGCTAGCCTCAAGGATGAATCAGAGCTTCATGGATGTGGAATGGAGATAGAGGAAAAATGGCGTGGTATGTGGTTCTGGATGCTGGATGGAGGCGAAGGGCATGGAGAGAATGGGTTGTGGGTGAAAGGCGTGGATGAGCGAATGACCAAGGATGAATGGAGTGAATGAATGGGATATATGGACGAAGAGATGAAGGCGTGAATATGGAATGGACGACGTGGATTGGATGCTGATGGCGTGATGTCCAGCCCCCCCTCGTGCTTCCTTTATTTTTCACGTGCTTTCCCTCTTTCCATTGTCTGAAGCTACTTATGTGATTATATGAATGAGATGGGCCCCACTTGAATTTATAATATTCCACGTACTTCACATATTCTGATTCATGCGCAAGCTTCCCACGTGATTCAGCTATTGCATTCTTATTCTTCACGCGTTGCTTCCTTCTTTCGTGCAGCTCCATTTTCTGTTCGTGTGCTTCATGCTTTGTGGTTTCATTTCTGCTTCTCTACTTCTCTTTGTACTTCACGTTAACTTCTGCATGTTTATTCTTCCACTCTGTTCCAGCAGCTTTCCCACGAGTTTCCTCGTTGCTTCATTTGGTTCTGCCCATGCGTTCTGCTGCATATGAGCTGCCTTCTTTCCACGTTGGTTCTTACGTTTTTATTCCAGTAGCTCATCATTCTCACGCTGGTTTCACGTTCTTCCTCAGCTCCAGCGTATTCTGCTCCATGCTCTGTTTCTGCATGTGTTTTACTTCCAGCTCCAACTCGTGGTTTTGTGTATGTTTCCTTCGTTCAGATGCAGCTTCTTTTCTTGTTGCTGTCTGCTTCTTCGTTCTACACTACATCACACAAAACTCAAGCTTCTACTGTTCTAGAGCTGCATTCGAGGCTTTGTTCTGCATGTGTGTGTCTTCATTCATCACATGAATCTCCTCTTGTTTCTCATGTACTTTATGGCTTCATTCTGGACCCTAAACCCATAGCTTCAGTGCTTTCTTTCTCTTCACACGTTCTGCTTCCTTGCCACGAGCTTATCTTCCTCTGTTCAGCCTTACAAACCAACCCGAAAGTGCTTCCAAGCTCCTTCTCCCTATTAAGCTTCTCCTTCCCATTCCACATCAAAACCTTGTTTCTTTCTCCACTTGATTCTTCACATGCTTCTTCTTCTTTTCTTTAAATCACATGTTTGTTCAAGCTCCAATTGCCCAACCAAAAAAAAATCTGCACAAATAATAAGAACAATTCAATAGGAAAATCCACAAAAATTATTTAAGATAAAATTGAGCATTAAAAACCAAATTTTTGCAAATCAACTCCTAAAATATAAAAATGGCTATTAAAATGAAATCTTATCTAATAAAACTCATTAAGCCATAATTGCTCACTAAAATGCTCAAGTTAGGAGAATTAAAACATATAAAATTGATGCTTATCAAATTCCCCCACATTTAAACCTTTGTACTCCTGGGCAAAGCTCAAAATCCAAGTTAAAAGAACGAATTTGAAACACCTAGCTAGAAGAATGGTAAGTGGAAAATGAAAATGAAAAAGGAAGTGTAAAAATCACAAGCTAGAGACTAATTACAACTCTTCATCACTTTAACAAACAAAGCTAATTTCACTTGCATCAAGAAATCAAATTCCATGGCAATTTCATTTGAAAAGAATGAACTAAAATGCATAGCCCTCACATGGATTGTGTTTACTCTCAACTCTCAAGTGTTTAGGGTAATGTACTTCACTCAAATTTCACCTATCAAAGTTCACTACCATAAGCTTGTCAAACTTCTAAATCTCCACCACTCATGCCAAATGCAATGCACAAATCAAGAGGACTTATTCAAGGTTGTAATGGGGCTAAGGAAATGAAATGAATGCGTAAAAACTAGGGGGAAAACTAAACAAAAGATACCTTAGAACTTCAAGCGCAATCAATGGAAACTAGGATAAGGAAGAGTGTGCATTCAAGGCCTTATTTTTAACAAGCAATAGGCAACTACAAAATCAATTTGAAACACTTCTTTCTTTTAATTTTCAATAACTTTTCCTCTTTTTCTTTTTCTTTTTTTTTTTCATTGCTTTTCTTTTGCTTTCCTTTTTTTTTTTTTCTTTTCTCTTCTTTTCTTTTCTTTTGCAATTTTTTTTTCTTTCTTAGAACAAATTCTTTGAATCACAATGGCCTTAATGGATGCAAAGCACACATTCACCTATCCTATTTAGATGTAATGCTCCTTAAAGTCCTTAGGGCATCTAAAAACAAGGCGAGAATATATTTAATGGCTATAGGCTAAACAACAAAAGAAAACAAGGCTCAAAGTGGCTAAACAATAGATAAAATGCATACAGGTTGGCTTTTTGGCTTACTAGCTAAAATAGAAATGAATGCCTTATCATTTTCATGCATGCAAGTGCAAATGTGGCCTCAATAAAGAATCAAGACAAGTTCTAGAGTGAAAATAGAGATAGGTGAAAACACATTAGAAATGAATAATTAAGGCTCAATTCCTCACAAGCTAATGGCTATCAAATAATTCATTGAAATCAAATTCATTGCCACTTCACTTGAATCAGAACACAAGATCCATTACTTGTCATATCTTAGTGAATCCAAGCTACAATCATCTTAACTTGCAACTTTATAGAAAAACTAAAAAAAAATCACGTTATTTTTCAAAAAATTTCTCAAAAATTTTCAGTTTTTTTTTTTTTTAACAAAGCAAGGAAAAGATGGATGGAATGGAATGACTCTCCCCCCCACACTTAAATATTGCATTGTCCTCAATGCCAGCACACAGTCTAGTAAACAGATAAACAACACAATATAAAGAGAGTAAAAGGAGAGAATACAACCGGATGGACTTGAATATAGAGATCTCAAGGGTGGCTAAGATTTCCTTTATAGCTGGCTAGTAATCTTTTATTACCTACAAAGCAAAAACAAAACAAACTATAATGCAGAAAAGAAAAGAAAAGTAAATCCTAAACTAAAAAGAACTCCATAAAAGACTAACTAATCATAAGTATCAAAAACAAGAATTAAAACTACTTTATTCCTTCTTAACTCGATAAATTTGAGTCTAACTACTTTAAAGCATTTGGATTGATCATGCAATGTTGACTCATGGACTTTCTCAACCATCAGTAGTTTAGGAAAGTCATTTTCAGCAAATGTAAAAATAAGGAAAGAAGAAAAATCAAATTTAAGACAATTAAAACTAAAGAAATAAGATTTAAAATCAAAATTTCCTAAAATTCTATCAAAACCAATGAAATCTATGGGACTCTCTTCAGTAAGAGTCACTACATCAACAGAATGAACTTGTAACTTCTCATAATCCTTTGAGTCCAAGGTGTCTAATAGTTGCTTTGCCTCAGCTAGGAGAGTCTGTTGATTGTTGGGAACTACTTCACCAACTTCAGGAATCTGTTTCGGACTCTCAACAATAGAGACAGCATCTTCCCTGACCAAAGAGACATCAGTAGGCTCACAATATTCTAAACAATGATCAACAACAAAATCAAGTCTCTCACTAGTATCAACAAGAGTACAAGGATCAACAGGATTTTCAGTATCAACACTATCTTTATGCATATTCTCATTAATACTAGTATGATCAGAAGAATCAGGTTCATTAACAATTTTAGTGCAAACTAAGGATTCTATGGGTTCAACAGACTTATCAGACCTCAAAAACTCATTAATCTCAGCACACACAGAACATGTATGCAATTCATCACATAAGCATTCAAGAGTTAAGTCTGATTCATCAACAATAATTTGCTCAATAGTTTCACTATCTATATCATTATCACATGCTACATTCATTATTTCAGCAGGCACACCATCACAGGCTAGTGAGGAATCATGATTATCAGAATATGTGATGGACTCACTAGTCTCAATGGAAGAATTAATTTGGGAGCATCTATCACATACAGTAGATCTAGCACACACACAATTAAGAGATGCATCCAAATCAATTATGTCACATGGTCTAGATGGCATGCTATTCTTAAACTCAAAAGATGCATCATCAACAGATTTATCAACTAATTCCACACCAGGAACAGCATGATCATCACATTTCAAGTCACCCCCACACTTATCTTCTACCCTAGACTCAAGAGATTCATCAATTGGTTCAGAGATAGAATTATCACTAAGGTCACAGCTAGGAGTAGAAATTCCAAGTGCATCAGTACACGAGGGTTCATGAACATCATAAGAAGTATCAATTTTGTTCAATGAACTACCACAATCAATCATATCAAGAGATTCAACAATAATTTCCTCATCAACATCATCACTATGCAACTCAGAATCAACAACATTGTATGCATCAGAAATCACAGTGCTATCATGCAAACTAAATTCAGTCCCAACAAATTGCAAAGTATTAGAAGATGGAAGGATATTACCCAATGAATAGGACTCTTCCTCCTCTATACATTCCCTTCTAATTTGCTCTTCAGTCAGTTCAGTAGCACTTGAAGTCGGTTGATTCAATTGAATTCCTAAATCCTTCATCATGTTGTCAAGCCTTTGTTGCATTTCAAGATACCATCATTCATGTTCTTGTTTGAATTGAAGATGTTCGGCATCCCTTTGTTGGATTCGAAGATCTAAGGCTTCCATTAGTTACATCATCCTTTCTTTTAAACTTGGTTCCCTCTGAGGCTCTTGTTGCATGTACCCCTCATGATAATTGTAAGGATGATATTCTGGCTTTTGCATATTATAATTGTGGTATGGCTCATAATGATGGTGGTAATTTGGGTGAACTCCATAGGAATGGTGGTGTGGTTGATAGCATGGTGGTTGGACTTGTTGATATTGTTGTGCTTGTTGATATTGTTAGGCTTGTTGCTCTTGTCTTTGTTGTTCAAGCAAGCCTTGAAGCATTGTATGGAGATCATCCATCTTCCTGGAAATCCTATCATTTGCATAAGGATCATAAACACCTTGATTAGAATAATAAGGATCCATTTAAGAGCAAAGAAAAATGAGAAGCACAATTAATTTCAGCACCAGTAAAATCATAAAACAAATTATAACTAAAATTAACCAAAATCAAGAAAATAAAATCAAATGAAGATAAGAAGTTTCTAAAAATCTAAAACACTTTAAAACAGTGGCTAATGACACAAAATAAACTCACAAAAAATAAAGAAACTAAATCCAGAAAAATTGAAAAATTCCTAAAAAATTCTAGAAAATACTAAAAAATTCGAAAAAGTGCTTCAAACGTTGAAATTTGGCCAAAAAATGGTGCACCTAATAGCTTTTCTATTACTTTTGCTCAAAACACCTAGAAACCTTGAAAAACAAAGTTTGAGAATTTTCTGGGCACTTCAAACGAAAATTCCAGCAAGCAGTCTTTTGATTCAAGCAACCGAAATGGACCAATTCCAAGTTCAAAACAGAACAAAAATAAAATCAAAACAGAACTAAAACAGATCTAAAACAAAACAAAAATACTTAGAAAACTTTCTTAAACAATTGAAACTCCAATTCCCCAGCAACGGTGCCAAATTTTGACGGGCTTGTCGTACAACCCTCAAAAAATAAAACTAGATTGATCTAAATATATAGCTAGTGGCACAACCTAGGTCATCTCCCTTGGAAATGGAATTCAATACTTAATTAAGTTTTCTAAGTGTTCTAAGGTCCTAAAGGCTACTTGATTTGGGGGGTTTTTGATTGAATTAAACTAACTAGAATTAAAATTTCTAAATACTACCTAATTGGATGAATTATGGGTGATAATGGGCTTGTGACTAGCTTAGGATTTATCCCTTGGTATTTACTATCCTTATCCTAATCCAATTATGATTAATTCTGTCCTAAGAGTTCCTAATTATATTCATTAGCAAATGATCTTGAATAACCATTCAAGATTCAAGAGATTAACAAGTTAATGTTGAATTGAGACCTCAATCCTACATCAATTCATTAACTCTTGTCTTTAAGATCAATGAATATTTAAATTGAATGATTAATTGATTGATTATCTACTAAATTAACACCCTATGATGTTTAATTAACCAACCAAACTCCTAAGAATCCTTAAATCAACAATTAAGTACATCAATTCTCACAAGCATTTCATCAAACACCTTGATTGCACACTTAGAAAATTGTAGGAAAATGAAAATCCAGCAACTAATTCATACAATTTATCAGCCAATATCTCTCCTAATCAATGTCTAACCAGCCATCAATCATGAACTACATCAATTTCAATCACTTACAAACTCAACCAAGCATATAAAATAATAAAAATTGATATAGAAAGAGAGGAAAATAAAATGAAATTCTTAGCCAGAATTCTGATTCCAAATCTTGGATTCAAGCTTCAACTCAAGAGCTTCCTCCTAGCTAGCCTCAAGGATGAATCAGAGCTTCATGGATGTGGAATGGAGATGGAGGAAAAATGGCGTGGTATGTGGTTCTAGACGCTGGATGGAGGCGAAGGGCCTGGAGAGAATGGGTTGTGGGTGAAAGGTGTGGATGAGCGAATGACCAAGGATGAATGGAATGAATGAATGGGATATATGGACGAAGGGATGAAGGCGTGAATATGGAATGGACGACGTGGATTGGATGCTGATGGTGTGATGTCCAGCCCCTCCTCGTGCTTCCTTTATTTTTCACGTGCTTTCCCTCTTTCCATTGTCTAAAGCTACTTATGTGATTATATGAATGAGATGGGCCCCACTTGAATTTATAATATTCCACGTACTTCACATATTCTGATTCATGCGCAAGCTTCCCACGTGATTCAGCTATTGCATTCTTATTCTTCACGCGTTGCTTCCTTCTTTCATGCAGCTCCATTTTCTGTTCGTGTGCTTCGTGCTTTGTGGTTTCATTTCTGCTTCTCTACTTCTCTTTGTACTTCACGTTAACTTCTGCATGTTTATTCTTCCACTCTGTTCCAGCAGCTTTCCCACGCGTTTCCTCGTTGCTTCATTTGGTTCTGCCCATGCGTTCTGCTGCATATGAGCTGCCTTCTTTCCACGTTGGTTCTTACATTTTTATTCCAGTAGCTCGTCATTCTCATGCTGGCTTTATGTTCTTCCTCAGCTCCAGCGTATTCTGCTCCATGCTCTATTTCTGCATGTGTTTTACTTCCAGCTCCGACTCGTGGTTTTGTGTATGTTTCCTTCGTTCAGCTGCAGCTTCTTTTCTTGTTGCTGTCTGCTTCTTCGTTCTGCACTACATCACACAAAACTCAAGCTTCTATTGTTTTGGAGCTGCATTCGAGGCTTTGTTCTGCATGTGTGTGTCTTCATTCATCACATGAATCTCCTCTTGTTTCTCATGTACTTTATGGCTTCATTCTGGACCCTAAACCCATAGCTTCAGTGCTTTCTTTCTCTTCACACGTTCTGCTTCCTTGCCACGAGCTTATCTTCCTCTGTTCAGCCTTACAAACCAACCCGAAAGTGCTTCCAAGCTCCTTCTCCCTATTAAGCTTCTCCTTCCCATTCCACATCAAAACCTTGTTTCTTTCTCCACTTGATTCTTCACATGCTTCTTCTTCTTTTCTTTAAATCACATGTTTGTTCAAGCTCCAATTGCCCAACCAAAAAAAAATCTGCACAAATAATAAGAACAATTCAATAGGAAAATCCACAAAAATTATTTAAGATAAAATTGAGCATTAAAAACCAAATTTTTGCAAATTAACTCCTAAAATATAAAAATAGCTATTAAAATGAAATCTTATCTAATAAAACTCATTAAGCCATAATTGCTCACTAAAATGCTCAAGTTAGGAGAATTAAAACATATAAAATTGATGCTTATCAACCTTTCAAATTCTAAATTTATGTGATGCTTTCTACGTCTAATTTAGAGTATAAATGAGTTCTTGAGACACCTAAGATGCTCCCCACAAGCTTCTTCATTCAAGAAAACAAATACATCTCCAAGAAGCCCAAAAACCCCCTATGTCTCGGCCTAGGCATGTTTGTGTAGCTAGGGAAAGTTTTAAATTTTTCTAAGGCCATTCTTGAGTCATATTTGATGAATGAAAATGAAGGGAGGCCTTGGAAAAAATTTAAGACTCATGGAAAGTGATTTAGTGTCTTAGGTTCCATATTATGACCTAAAGAAGCAACATGATGCTAGGCCCTTTTTTTTAATGGTGTGATGACTCCAAGAGGCTTAAAAGAAGTCAAGAATCATATTTGAAAGGAAAGAAGAAGGCTTAGAAATTATTTGAGGGGTGTTGCTTCATTAGGTGCCTTTATGGACTATAATGGGGGTTGTAGAGCAATCTAGTGTTTCACCTAGTTATGTGACCTTAGAATGTGTTTCATGAACCTAATTGACTCCCATAAATTGTATCTAGGCCAAGAGAAACCATCTCCACCAATTTGTGGGTGTGTGGGCGAAAAAGGAGGCTTGAAAGCTAAGGAAAAAGTGTGTGAATATACACAAGGTAGCTCTCTCCACCTTCTCTCATGCATGGATGTGTGTTTAGCTTGTTTTAGAATGTATGTATGTGTATTTTCAAGCTATGAAAAGTATACTAGCATGCCTTTATATGCTATGACTCTTAATGCCATGTTATGTTTCTAAATGAGTACATGATGTATGCTTGAGTTTGCTTGAGTGTGGAGAGGCCAAGAACTCTTCCCTTTGGTGAGGATGAGCCAAGAACCCTTGAGCTTGGTTAAGACAAAGTAAAGAGTCTCCCAAAAGTAAAGTGGGCTCCTAAGAGTATGGTTGAGTCCAAAGCTCTCAAAAAATAGGTGAGGCAAGTCCAAAATCCATTAGGAGAAGTGTGAGGCCAATCCAAACACTTGGTGAGCTCTTGGATGTCTTGAATGATTGATTCAAATGCAAAGTTTACTTTTAAAATGTCCATGACTTCATGTCTCTATGCATGCATTTGTAAAGCTTGCTTTGCACATACTATATATGATTGAATGGGAGATGAGCTATTAGGATTTTTTGAATCTCATCCCCTCCTCTCTAATGATCTAACATGCTAGGTGGACCAAGTGGATATGCCAATGAGAGCTAACAATAATGAAGAGGAAAGATTGACAAGCTTATGCTTTGGTTTTGTTCATTTTTGAACCATAATGATGGTTCATGTGTATATGATGTTGTAAATATATTATGAATCTTGAGACATGTATAAATATGCTATTATATTATGTTTATAACTATGGATATGATGCATGAGCTTTAGAATACAATTTGAGTTTATAATGTCTAAATATGTAATGTTGAAGTATGATGTAACTATGCATAAGTGTGGGTTAAATGGCCAAAATTACATGCATGAGGTTTGGGACCATTAGGGTAGCTCACACAAGTCTTAAATATGCTTTTAGATTTACCCAAAAGGTGCCAACACTAAGGGAAGGCCATTTGGTAAGTTTGGTACCTCATATAGAGCCAAATTTGACCATAATGGATCCCTATGTCACTTTTTGGCCAAATGAGTTAGTCTTGATCTAAAATTTGGCATGCAAATAGGTCTCATTGAGATATTTTTAGGAAGCTAAAGAACATAATTTTGGGAGGTCTAGAGAATATTTGATGAATTTTCAAAGTTGGGATTTTCTATGGATTCTGGTATGTTCACTGTTCAGACTGGCAGATTTGTGTCTTGTGTCACCTAATGGCCAAATGGTGTCCAATGCTTCTAAAATTTTATAGGCATAAACTAGCAGTCATAAGCTTTTTGTGTGCGCCAAGATCACCTCATTTGGAAGTTTGACGAAAGAGTTATACATTTTTGAAGTTGGCTATCAGTAGTAGTGGCGCCCCAGGAGTTCAGTCACTATTCCATAGAATTCCAATAGCTAAACATATTTGTTTCATTCTGGAATTATTTTTAGTATCAATTTAACATTTTTATCTTTCTATAATGACTAAATTTATGGGATTTCAATTTTTATAGAATTAGTTATGAAATTTAGAATTTTGTATCAGTAATATGAAATAGCAGCCCAGGCAGCAGCAACCTCAGTAGCTTTTCGGATGTCAAACGTCCTTCATGATGCATGTTATGGACTAGATGTATTTTTAATGTAAATTATACATCCTAAGCTTTCCAAAACGACCAAAAACACATGTTGTCAATTTTGCTAGATTTAGTTATGATTTTCTAAAGTTTGTCCAGAAAAAATGCCAATTCTAGCAGAAAATGAATTTCTATTTTTCATGCCCCATTTCAGTTTCCATGGGTTGTAAGCATGTTTTTGGGATGTAAATGAGTTGTAATGATGTAATTAAATATGAGGATGCATAGCATGAGCTCACACGGTCCACGTGACATTGAATGGAATTTTTAGATCCAACGCAACGCGAAAATGAGCATTATTTCCTTGCCCTTTTCATGCAAAACTCACATGATTCATGATATTAAGTTATGTAAAGGCATGAGATGAGCTAGAATTTATGGTGTTACACTCATATCGTCCCAAGTACTCAAGGGCAACTCACCCAGATCCACAGCCATGCATACAGATAGTTGCCCTTATTCCACCAGCTCAAATGCCTCTAGCTTAGCAGCAGCCTTCGACCAGAAAGATCATCACTCAGTTTAGAAAGTTCAGGGCTCCCACCTTTGATTGTAGGATGAATTCAGAAAAAACTGATGTAACCAATGGATGTATATATACTATGATGTTATGAACACATGTAATTATAATATGTCATGAATAAATGGGAGAATGTATTATGTGATCATTAGAATACAATTTGATCATGATATGGCATTGTGGCTTCTTGAATGGTATTATGGAATTAGGTATAAGTGTGGGTGAAATGGCCAAAGTGAGATGCATGAGGTTTAGAACCATTTAGGTAGCTCACACAAGTCCTAATTATGCTTTTAGACTTTCCCAAAAGGTGTCAAACCCCAAGGAAAGCCATTTGAATATTTTGGTATCCTATATAGAGCTAAAATTGACCATAATGGAACCTTATGTCACTTTTTGTCCAAATGAGCTCTTCTTGATATGAGATTTGGCATGCAATTAGTCTTGTTAAGCACTTTTTAGAAAGCTAAGGAGTAGAATTTTTGGAGGTCTATAAAATATTTAATGAATTTTCAAAATTGGAAAATTTTCTAGTTTTGGTCATGTTACTGTTCACTCAAGTCTAAAAATGAAATCTATCACAAAGGGCTCAAATGATGTCCAATTGTCACAAATTTTTTTACAGAGAAACTATACATTCCTTGTGACTTATTGCAATTAGAAGCACCTCATTTGGATATCTAGAGATGGAGATATGAATTTTCAAAAAATCTATCTAGTATCAAGAACTACAGCCGACCTCAGCTACTATTTGATTAAGTTTTGAGGTTTGGGCATACCTGAACTAGTTTGGAGTTACTTTTTTCCCTCTAGTAACATCCATAGACTTCCATATTGGTATCATTTGCATGGATTGGATTTTTGTGGAATTAATTGGACATTTTTTAAGTTTGCTACAGAATTCTGTGACAGCACCAGTGGACAGCTTGACCTCTAGACTATTTCAAATGTCAAACATCCTTTGTGTTAGATGTTATAGTCTGGACATATTTTTAGCATGAAATAGACATGTTTAGCTTTCCATAATTGCTAACAATGTATGATTTTGATTTTTCTAGAATTAGTTATGATTTTCCAAATTTGTAACAGAAATGGGGAAAAATCTGGCCGAAATTATATATATATATATATATGTATTTTAAGTTTTCCTTTGAGTTCCACAGAAGGTAAGCCATTTTTGATGATGCAAATGAGTTGTATTCATATAATTAAATATGAGAATGTGATTTATGAGCTCACACGATTCACGTGACACTGAATGGAATTTTCATACACGATGCAACGCTAGAAAATGCATTATTTTAATCCCCTTTTTCTTACTCCTTCATGGAATATATGATGTAAAGCATGGAAATATGATAGAGTAAGTTAAAAATATATGGTGTTACACCTCACCCACTCTTAGGGACTTTTGGCACATTCTCACCCAAGCTAAGGGACTTTTGGCTTCACCACACTCAAGCAAGCCAAACACATTCATAAAAATATCATTCAAGTGAATAAACAAAGCATCATGGTACCATGGCATATAGATACATGCTAGAAACATCTTTTATGGCTTAAACATAAACACACACATTCAAAGACAAGAAAAACACCCATTCATGCATGAGAGAAAGGAGAGAGAGTTACCTTGTTCATAAGAACACACTTTCTTCCTTGGAAATGCTTCCTATCCCTCGACCAAGCACTTACAAGGATGTAGGACTTGATTCCTTTGGCCTAGACATATCACATGAAAGCCAATTGCACACCTAGAATAATTTCTAAAGCTACACATGCACTTGAAAAGCTAGATTGCTTCTAAGGTTTAATTATGGTTCCATAAGGCACCTAATGAAGTAACCTTAGGAAAATATGATTTTGGCTCTATTCTCTCCCTTGAATTATGACTATTGAATTCATTTAAACTCCTTGGAGCAATCACACATTTGTTTCAAGGAGTCTAGTTAGGTGTTGCTTCATTATGCTACAATATGGAACCTATATCTCCATTACACTTTCTAGGCTTTCTAAAATGTTTCTAAGGCTTCCTCTCATATTCTCCCATCATATATGATTCAAAACCAAGCTTGGAAGAATTTGAAATCATCCCTAAGTATTGTTTTTGCCCTAGGCTGAGACATGGCCTTTAATGAGCATCGATGGGATTATTTTGTTTTTTTAGATAGGAGATGCATGTGGGAAGCTTCCTAGGGTCTTAGGAGCTCATACAAACATTCACTTAGGCTTGGAAACTTTTAAATAAAATCAAAATTTTGATTATGTTCTCAAAACCCTAGCTTTTCTATCTTACAATTTCATGGTTCTTTCTTTATTTCCGTTGCATATTCTTTCTTCCTACACTCAAATTCATATGATTCACTCTTGGTTCTGCCCCAAAACAACTTCCTTATGTCTACACCTATGAAGGCCAGAACTCACCCATAGCCGAACAAGAAGGAAGAAGCATGGAGGCTAATGGTTTTACCTTGAATTTAAGCTTTTCTCAAGAGTTTTTCCTTACCCTTTGGCTCTCTTCCTCCAACTTAACCTCCTCCCCTCTAGTCTGAGCTTAAAACAGAACTAAAAGCTTCAAAAAAAATCCATGGAAAGGAAGAGGAAAAGGAGGAGAAGAAGTTTACTAAAGAGATGACTAAGAAAATTCATGAAGTTCCATATCTTTCACTTGATTTTTCTTTTCCTTTTTCCTCCTCCCTTGTGGAATGTCCAGTTTTTATCAAATGATGGAAACAGATGCATTGACGATTGTGTCGCACAATCTCAAACAAAACTAGAAAGCAAAATGAATTCTATAGATAATGGTGCAACCTAGGTCATTTCCCAAAGAGTTTGTGCCTTAATTTGGTTATGAAAGAGTATTCTAAGTATTACTAATTGGAACTTGTTTAGGGGGATTTTGAATTGCTAGAATTTAATTAAACTAAAATTTAATTGACAAGAATAAAAAACTTAAGACTAAATTGAAGTGAACAGTTAAGAAAATGTGGTAGCTAGCCTTGTATTGGACTCCCTAGAATTCAATTATCCTTGCTCCCTTTTTAGTCGACCAAATTTGGATTTAATTTCTTACTCATTAGTGTATTCCTCATAAAAGCTCTTGAATAACCATCCAAGATTCAATTCATCCATTATTCAAGGAATTTGCAACCACAAGAAACCTTAAAAAATTAATTAATTGAGTTAAGAACAAGAACACACTAAAACCAATCATAATTGATCAATAAAACTTGTTGCACAATTCACTTAAAATGCTAATTAACCAATTATTAATTAATTCCTCAAACAATTAATTGCACAAAAATTCCAGCCACTTAATCCAACAACTATTGCATCAATTAGCCTAAAATCAAGAGGAAATTAAAAGTAAATTGCACAGCACCAATTCTGGAATTTTTACTAACATGTAATGATCACAATTAAGATTCAAATATCAAATTACACTCAATCCAAAAATCAATTTAATCCAGTAATTTCCAGCAATTAAATTCTTAAATCAATAAGCTAAACCTAGTCAAATTAATAAAGGAAATGATGCTGAAATTAAAAGATTAAACAAAGAATTTTTTATCCAAATTGGTGAGGAGATGTGGAGCTTAAATCTGCATCTAGGAGTATCCTATCTTTAGCCAGCCACCAAGGAGAATTTAAGCTACCATGGAGATTTTAATTGGAGGAAAATTGATTAAATAAGCTGCAGCCATGGATGATTCAATGAGAAAATGCTTCCCCATTTAGCTTCTAGAGCTTTCACCTTTTCCATCGTCTAATCTCCCCCCTTTCCCTCAGCTCCCAGCTCGCTTACTGTTACGCTAAAGTCATGTTTTCCTCGATGAAACCTTCCGTGTTTTTTTTTTTCTTAATTCCTCACGTGCCCTTCAGCTCGTGCTTTTCTCCCTTTTGCTAAATACTCATGCTGCACACATTTTATTCTCTTTTCCCAGCTCACACTTTCATTAATCCACGTCAGCCCACGGCAAAATTAATCTCCAGCTCTCTCCCCATCAGCTTCTTCAATTCAGATTCATACAAAACCATGTCATCTTCATGTCAGCCTATAGCTTCTCTTCTTCCAAATACCCATGCAGCTCATTCTTCTCGTGCTGCTGCCTCTTTATCTTTACGTGGCTTCTTTTGTGTTCTACTTCTAGCTCCAAGTGTAACTTCATGCTGTACTCATGCCTTACATATTTGTTCCTTCCTGCTTCTCACCAAAGCAGAACCATCGAGTCTCTTAGCTTCCTACAAACTTGTAACTTTCTTCTTCTTAGCCTCTTCTCACGTGAAACTCCCATGTTCTGTTCACATACTCTGTTTTGTTAGCTCGATCTTCCTTCATTTCTTCACGTTTAGCTCAAGCCTTCTCTTCATACCACATGTTGCTTCCTCTATTTCTGCTCGTGTTTTATAGTGATCATGTTTCTTTTTCTTACCACATGCAGCTCAAGTTCACTCCTCCATGCTTCTTGTTTCAGCTGCTGCATTCTCTTCATCGTGGCTGTCTCTTACTTGAGCGTTACGTGGAGATGAAAGTGTGATATATGTGTGCATATTATATGAGCCCATACATGCTCTGTTTTGCTCTTCTCATGTCATTAACGTGTTACTCATGGGCGTTTTCTTCCTGCAGCTACCAGCCACAATTTCCACGTTAGATTCATTTCATTCTTACTCTCATGCTTCATTCATTCGTAGCCTCCACACTTTTGTTCCAACAATGTGAAATTCAAGCTTCTCTTATAAATTTTCCTTATCAAATTGTACACATGAAGCCTTCATCTCTTTCTCAATTCAATTTCCCACTCAAGCTATTTGCCCATCAAAACTTCTACACAAAAGAATGGAAAATATTTAATAGAATTATCCACAAAATTATTTAAAAGAATTTCATGCATTAAAACTCAATAATTTTGCTAATTAATTCACAAAATGCATAAGTGGCTGATGAAATCAAATTGTATCTAATTAAACCCTTAAAACCATATTCCATCATCAATATGTCTAAGTTAAGAGGATTAAAATGTACAAAAATCATGCTTATCATGCGTCATCAAAGCAAGTCCCCTAAAATGACTTAGTTAAGGTCCTAAAAAATTTATTAACATTCTAGACTCCTAAAAATGAGAATCCTAGGTTCATACAGAAAGAAAAATAGAGTTAGTATGAAGAAACGAATTGTAACGAAATGTTTACGAAACCTAATAGTATTTTCGTAATTTTGAGCAAGTTTTAGAATTCTTATAAGAGGGCCTTTTAAATGAGAGTTTAGAGTTCTCCAGGGTTCTCATAGACCCTGACAACCATGGGAAACCCTGAGATAGTTAAAACCTCTCCGGTGAATGTTTTCTAATGTCAGTTAACCTGAACTTTGACAAATTTGTTTAGGAAAGTTTTAGCTCCAATTTGAGTGATTCAAAAGGTATTTTATTAAATTAAGGACCTAAATTTCATAATAGAAAAGGCAATTCTTAAAAGAGAGCTAAAACAAACTAGAAGCGAAAATGCCAAGATAAAGGGACGAAATTAGAATTTTTAAAAAGCTCTTCTTAACCTACCTATATATATATGTCACACCCACCTCCTCATTCATTTAGCCACATTTGTTTTTGCTCTAAACCAGAAGAGAGAGCTAGGGTTTGAGGTGCATTAAGAGGAAAAGAAAGGGGGAGAAAAATAAGGTTAAAGGAGAGGTGTTTATTGTTTCATGCTTTCTCCTTAGCAAACTCTTTCTCCTCCATCTTCTTTTCTTTTGCGTGATTTTATTGTAGTTCTTGGATATGTTTTGGGGGCAGAATAGAGGTGGAAAATTCGAATTTTAGGAGAAGAGGCCAAGCAAAGTGAGAAACAAGTAAGAAAAGCCAAGAAAATAAGGTAAATCTTCATTCCATGGTCGCTTCTCCTTCTTCCCTTCTTTTCCTTGGTTCGTCCCACCTAGAGAGCTTTAAGAAGACATGGATTTTAGGCATAACCAAGGGTGAACCTTAGGAAATTGAGTGTGGAGAATAAGAATATGCAAAGAGAATTAATAAACAACTATAGAAAATCAAGATAGCAAAGCTAAGGTTTCAAGAGTCCCTTGTAAAATCTGATTTGATACAATAATTCCTAGGCCTAAATGAGTGTTTGGATGAACTCTTAAGATCCCTCCCCATGTGCATCTTACACTAAGAAAATAAAGCAAACTTTATAGGTGCCAAGAAGAAGCATAGCCTTGGCCTAAAGGGTTCAAGGCACCTAGGGATAGTTTTAAATTTTTTCGAGCCCATTTTTTATTCATATATGATGGGTGAAGATGAAGGAAAACCTTGGAAAAAATTTAGGAGGCCTAGGGAATGAATTGGCAGTATAGGTTCTATAATATGACCTAAAGAAGTAACATGTGGTTAGGCTCTTTATTTTAATTGTGTGATGACTCCAAGAGGCTTAAAAGGAGTCAAAAATCATAAATGAAAGAAAAGAATGGAGCCTAGAACTCAATTGATGGATGTTGCTTCATTAGGTTCATTTTGGAACCATAAAAGGGCTATTAGACGAAGTTAGTATTTAAGGAAGATGTATAGCTTTAGAAATGATTCCAAGAACTAATTGGCTTCCATATATTGTGTTTAGGCCAAGAGAAACAAGCCTCACATCATTGTAAGTGTGTGGCCAAGGAAGAGAGTGCAATTCTAAGGAAGAAAGTTTGTGGTTGTATTAAAGGTAGCTCTCTCCACCTTCTTTCATGCATAGATGAATGTTTACCTTGTCTTTGAATGTGTGTATGCATGTTTCAAGCCATTAAAAGTGTTCTAGCATATGCATATGTATTATGATACTATGATGTGATATTATGTTTTCAAATGATATTTTATATGCTTGCTTTGGTTTGCTTAAGTGTAGAGAAGCCAAGAACCCTCTAGCTATGATGATGATGAGTCAAGAATCCTTGAGAATGGTTGAGACAAAGCCTAGAATCTCCTAAGAGCAAGGCTTAGTTCATGGCCTTTAAGAAAAAGGGTGAGGCAAATCTAATAACCTTGAAGAGAATGGGTGAGGCTAATCCACTCACTTGGCAAGCCTATGTATGCTTTGTATGACTTGTTCAAATGCCAAGAATACTTCTTGAATGATCATACATTCCATTATGCTCATGCATACATTTTTAAAACTTGTATTGCATTCTTTATGTGTGATTGAAAAGGAAATGAGCTATTGAGATTCTTTGAATCTCATTCTTTCTTCTCCAATGTCTTAACATACTAGATGGACCAAGTGAGCAAGGTAATGGAAGCCACTAAGTGGGAAGATGAAAGTTTGACAACAAAGTGCCTAGTTTTGTCTCTTTTATGACTACACAAATGGCATATGATGTGATCCTATGATGAAATTGTTGTATAATCATTTGAACATATGTAATTACCTAAATGTTTGATGTATGTATGTATGATTTTTAGTGCCAAATGAATGGTAATGTGCATTTTGGGTAGTGAATGACAACTTAAAGCATATGGATTCTTGTGTATGCATGAGGTGAGAGAGTGAGTTTTTAATTTTTAGATTCATGAACCTTTGAGACATGTTTATTAGACAATTTTGGTGCCTTCCCACGTTCTCAAGGGATCATAGGTGTCTTAGAAACCAAAATGGACCATTTGGAGCCCTCTTGTGACACAAAAGTGACCATTTCACAACCCAATGTCAAAATCTGAACAAATGAATGAATTTGCTCATGAAATTTGGCATGCGTACAGAAATTATCTAGAGATTTTCAAAAAACCAAAAACCAAATTATTTGGAGCTCTATGGAATTAATTATGAATTTTCAATGTTGGCATTTTTCTACTAAACTAATGTAGACATTGTTCATATGGTCAATAACTTTGGCTATGTCATTTGAGGGCCAATGATGTCCAATGCTTATAACATTTTATAGGAATAAATTAGACATGATAAAGTTTCCATGGGCGCTAAGATCATCTAAATTGGACCTCTAAATAGGGAGATATGAATTTTTGAAGTTGGAGGATAGTACTAGTAGCTATAGGCGACCTTTGGTATTATTCCATCCATTTCCAATGGCTAGAAGCCGTTGTTGTGGTTTGGATATATTTTTAATATAAATTAGACATTTTTAGATTTCTAGAATGGTGAAGTATGATTATTTTGATATTTACAAAATTAATTATGATTTTTCAAAGTTTATGACATTGAATTTCATGAGTTCATTTTATTTACATGAGTTCTAGGCCACTTCTTGGGATGTTTATGAGTTGTAATTATGTAATTAAATAGGAGAATGAGATGGATGACCTCACATGATCCATGAGACACCGAATGAAGAATTCATCCACTACGCAATGCAAATAAATTGATTGTTTTTATTGAATTTTTCCTTTCTCTTCTTGTGTGGTAATGGAAGGAAGCTTAACATTCATGTGAAATGAGTTCTAGAATTATGGTGTTACACCTTGTGTATGTTTCTCTCTAGGTCTCCCTCTCTATTTTTGGCAAAAGTGAAGTTAATTTAGTGAGGAGAAAGGTGGGGCATCGAAATATAAAAGGAAGAAATAAGAATTTGTTCATTAAAAATTCCTATTACGCCCCATTGTTTTTACATTTTCGTTCCTGGTTTGTTTTAGCTCCTTTTTTAGAAGCGTCCTTTCCATCATAAAATTTAGATTCTCAATCTTATAAAATACTTTAGAATTACTCAATTTGGAGCTAAAACCTTTTCGAGCGAAAGGTTAAAGTTTGAGTTAACCATCATTAGAAAACGCACATTAGAAGGGTTTTAACTGTCTCGGGGCCTCCCATAGTTTTCAGGGCCTCTGAGATAAAGAGCTCAAATTTCCTATTTAAAAAGCCCACTCATGGGTATTTGATAGTTGTGTTGTAATATTTGGTCCTCTGAAAATGAGAGAAAACATGAGAAACGTAACATATAGTTGCTCCGTAAACAAATGAAATTTACTGGATACAAGAAGAAGTCCCCCAAAATGAATTAGTTAAAGTCCTAAAAAATTTATATAGCATTCTAGACTCCTAAAAATGAAAATTTCGGGCTTAGACAAAAAGAAAAATAGAGGTAAAGGAAATGAATTTGAATGAAAGGTTGATGAAACGTGTAACATCCCGTCCCTTCGTAAACGTGAGAAACACAATGTTCAGTTTCTCCGTAAACGTCAGAAATAGGCCAAATATAAAAGGAAGTCCTCGAAATAGAAGGAATTGGGGCCAACTAAAATTATAATAAAATTTTAAATATTAGAAAATGAGGATTTGAGATTTAAGATGCCCAAAAACCAGAGCCAAAAGAGATCAGAAAATTTACCGAAAGAAGTAGGGGCATTTTTGTAATTTTTGAAAAATTTGGAAAACTCATAGGAGGACTTTTTAAACAAAAAATTTAAGCTTTCTAGGGTTCTCAGAGGCCCTGAATACTATGGGAACCCCTAGAACAGTTGAAACCCCTCCGGTGAGTGATTTCGGTTGTCGGTTGACCGAAAATTGACCGAACGGTTCGAAATGGTTTTAGATCCTTTTTGAGTGATTCCAAAGGCAATTATTATGATTAAGAGCCTAAGGAATATGATGGAAAAGACGGATTTCAAAAAGGAGTTGAAACAAGCCCAAACGAACAAAACTATGAAGAGGGACTAAATTGCAAAGTGTAAAAGTTGCTTAAGTGAAACCCTAGCTTATAAAAACGCCCCTCCTTTGCTAAGATCTCCTCTCCCACTCTCTCACACGTTAAAACAGAAGTGAGAAGGGCTGAGAGTGGCGCACAAGAGGGGAGGCCAAGGAAGGAAGAGGAAGCTTTGAAAAGTGTAAGTTTTAGCCACTTTTTCCTACTCCTTGCCTTGTTAAACTTCTTCCCCTCCTTTCCTCCTCTCTTCCTATGGATTTAATGAGATGTTTGGTTCTGTTTTGAGCCCAGAACTGAGGGGGAAATTTCGAAATTCAAGGAGAGGGTTGAAGCAAGGAAGAGAGTTCTTGAAAAAAGCTTGGAATCAAGGTGATTTTTCTATCTTGGTTGCTTCCTTTTTCTTGCCCTTTGTGTGTGGAGTTCTGCCAGAACAGAACCATCTTGGGGGGAAGCTTTTTGTCTAGAAATAAGAAGGAATTGTGAGTTTTAGACCATGAGGAGTTAGTAGATGCAAGGAAATTGGAAGAAAGGCTAATGAAAATCAAGTTAGAAAAGTGTAGAGCACTTAAAGGGATTGTAAAAACTGATTTAATTCATGAGTTCCCTTGGCTATTTAAGTGTTTCCTTGACCTCTTACAACTCTTAACAACCTCCCTAAATGGTTCCCCCATCAAGGAAAAATCAAGAAGCCATGAAATCCCATTTATGCTCTAACTTTCGGCCAAGTAGGGATGGCATAGTTAGGGAGAGTTTTAAATTGTTTCAAGCCCATTTTTGAGTCATACATGATGAATAAATATGAGGGGAAACCTTGGGAAAAATTTATGAAGCTTAGAGAATGAGTTGGTGCTTTAGGTTCCATATTGTGACCTAAGGAAGCAACATGATGTTAGGCCCTTTGTTTTAATGATGTGATGACTCCAAGAGGCTTAAAAGGAGTCAAGAATCATATTTGAGAGTAAAGAATGAGGCCTAGAAATCATTTGAGGGGTGTTGCTTCATTAGGTGCCTTTATGGACCATAATGGGGATTATGGAGCAATCTAGTACTTAAACAAGTTGTATGGCTTTAGAGAATGTTTCATGAACCTAATTGGCTCCCATAATTTGTGTCTAGGCCAAGAGAAACTATCTCCACCAATTTGTGGGTGTGTGGCTAAAAGAGGAGGCTTGAAAGCTAAGGAAAAAGTGTGTGTTTGTATACAAGGTAGCTCTCTCCACCTTCTCTCATGCATGGATGTGTGTTTAGCTTGTTTTAGAATGCTTGTATGTGTATTTTCAAGCTTTGAAAAGTATGCTAGCATGCCTTTACATGTCATGATCCTTGATGCCATGTTATGTTTTAAATGAATCCATGATGTTTGTATGAGTTTGCTTGAGTGTGGAGAGGCCAAGAACTCGTCCCTTGGGTGAGGAGGAGCCAAGAACCCTTGAGCTTGGTTGAGACAAAGTAAAGAGTCTCCCAAAAGCAAAGTGGGCTCCCAAGAGTATGGTTGAGCCCAAAGTGCTCAAAGAATGGGTGAGGCAAATCCAAAATCCATGAGGAGAAGTGTGAGGCCAATCCAAACACTTAGTGAGCTCTTGAATGTCTTGTATGATTGATTCACATGCCAAGGTTGCTTTTAAAATGCCTATGATTTCTACTTTCTCCATGCATGCCATTGTGAAACTTGCTTGCACATATTATGTGTGATGGAATGAGAGATGAGCTATTGAGATTCTTGAATCTCACTCCCTCCTCTTAAATGTCCTAACATGCTAGGTGAACTAAGTGGATATGCCAATGGGAGCCAACAACACTAGAGGAAGGAGAAATTCATATGTCTAGTTTTTGCTTTATAGAACCATAATGATGTTCAATGATGTATATGAGTATTGTAAATGGGGTATGACCCTTGAGACATGTGTAAATATGATATTATATGATGTTTAAATGTATGGATATGATGTGTGACCTCTAGAACCTATTTTGAGTATGTAATGCCAAAGTATGCAATATGGAAGTTTATTGGAAATATGCATAAGTGTGGGTTGAATGGCCAAAATGAGATGTATGAGGTTTGGGACCATTTGGGCAGCTCACACAAGTCTCAAATAAGCTTTTGAACTTGCCCAAAAGGTGCCAAGACCAAGGGAAATCCATTTGGCAATTTTGGTACCCAATATGGAGCCAAAATTGACCATAATGGAACCCTATGTCACTTTTTGGCCAAATGAGTTATTCTTGCCCTGAAATTTGGCATACAATTAGGTCTTATTAAGAGCTTTCTGGGAAGCTAAAGATCATAATTTTCGGAGACCTAGGGAATATTTTGTGAATTTTCAAAGTTGGCATTTTTCATGGTTTCTGGTATGTGCACTGTTCATACTGGCAGATTTGATTTTCGTGTCACTCGATGGCTAAATGGTGTCCAATGCTTATGAAATTTTATACACACAAACTAGAGGTCATAAGCTTTCTGTGGCCACCGAGATCACCTCATTTGGAGGTCGGGACAGAGAGTTATGAATTTTCGAAGTTTGCTGTCAGTAACAGTGGCATCTCCAGAGCTCAATCACTGTTTCATCAATTCCAGATATCTAAAAGTATCTTTTTTATTCTGGAATTATTTTTAGTATCAAGTTAACATCTGTAGCTTTCCAGAATGACTGAATGTGTGTGATTTCGATTTTTTTAGAATTAGTTATGAATTTCAGAAGTTTGCATCAGTAACCTGAATCACAGCCCAGGCAGCCAGTGAGTCTGTAGCTTTTTGGATGTCAAACGTCCTGTGTGATTATTTTTGTGACTTGGACGTATTTTTAGTGTGAAGTAGACATCCTGAGCTTTCTAGAGTGACAAAGATTGTATGATTTCGAATTGTCTTGATTTAGTTATGATTTTCCAAAATTGGGTCAAAAATTGGAGCAAAGCTGGCCGAAAATGTGCTTGTTTACTTTGAGCTCCATTTCGGTTTTTATGGGTTATAGGCATGCTTTTGTGATGCAAATGAGTTGTAATAATGAAATTAAATATGAGGAAGTATAGTATAAGCTTACACGGTCCACGTGACACCGAATTGAATTTTTGGATATAGCGCAACGCGGAAAAAGTCGATTATTTTATCCTCTTTTTTATGTGCCCTCATGGAAATCATGATGTGAAGCTTATAAATGGCATGTAATAGAGCTAAAAGTTATGGTGTTACAAAACGTATGGGTATTTTCGTCATTTTTAGCAAATTTTGGAATTCTCATAGGAGGACTTTTTAAATGAAAGTTTTGAGTTCTTTAGAGTTCTCAGAGGCCCTGGAAACCATCAGAAGCTTCAGGACAGTTAAAACCCCTCCGGTGGATGTTTTCCAACAACGATAGGCTTGAACTCTGACGAATTCATTCATGAAGGTTTTATCTCCAATTTGAGTGATTCCAAAGACATTTTACTAAATTGAGAATCTAAATTTCATAATGGAAAAGACGGTTCTAAAAAACGAGCTAAAACAAGTTAGAAATGAAAATGTCAAGAATAAAGAGTAAAATGGGAATTTTTGAAAAGTCTTCCTTAAACCTCCCTATATATATGAGGTGCCCCACTTTCTCACTTCATTTAGCCACACTTGTTTCTGCCCTAAACTAGAGAGAAACCCTAAGGATGAGGTGCATAAGAGGAGGCAAGAAGAAGGGAAAACCAAGGCAAGAAAGGTATGAAAATCTTGGTTTTTCAAGCACTTTCCTTTACCAAACTTCTTCTCCTCCTTCTCCTCTTTCTTTCCATGATTTTATTGAGGTTTTTAGTTCTATTTTGAGGTTACACCAAGAGGGGAAAATTTATATTTGAAGAGAGGAGGCCAAGGAAAGTGAGAAACAAGCAAGAAAAGCCATGAAAACAAGGAAAAATCTTCATCTCATGATAGCTACTCCTCCCCCCTTCTTCTCTCTATTTTGCCCTATATATGTAGCTACAAGAGGGTTTGAATAAACAAGCCTAGGCTGAGACATAGGCTTCCTTTAGGCTCCTTGGAGTTCTCTTGCTTTTCTTGAAGAAGGAAGCTTGTGGGGAGCATCTTTGGTATCTCAAAAACTCATTTATACTCTAACTTAGACCTAGGAAGCATCATACAAATTCAGAAATTGGAAGGTGCACTTAAAACCCTAGGTTTTGCATCTTAATTTCTAATACCTACTTCTTGGTTTTCTTTGCATATTCTTATTCCTCTCCATCAAATACCTAAGAATCACCTTTGGTTTGGCTAAAAATATGACTTCTTAGGTCTGTCTAGGTCTAGGTCGAAATGCTCAAGGAAGGGCGGAAGAAGACCAAGTGGAAGAATCACAAAATACCTTATTTTCCTTAGATTTCCTTGCTTGTTCTTGCTTTCCTGGGCCTCCTTACTTGAAATTCGAACTTTCCCCTCTGTTCTCTCTTCAAAAAAGCCCTTAAAACTTCAGAAAAAATCATGGAGAAGAAGAGGGAGAAAGAGGAGAAGAAATTCTTGGAGAAAAAGCATTAAAACATACATAAAAACCTACCTTTACCTTGGAATTTCTTCTCCTTCTCCTTCTCTCTTGGTGCGCCCAAAACCCTAGCTCTCCCTTCTGAAATTATGCAAAATTTTCTGATTCCAAATGGGGAGGAAAGTGGGGCGCCACTTATATATAGGGAGGAGAAAGTGACATTTTCAAAATTTCCAATTTTGCCCTTCATACTTTGCATTTTCGTTTCTCCTTCATTTTAGCTCCTTTTTTAGAACTGTCTTTTCAATTATAAAACTTAGGTTCCCAATTAAGAAAAATGGCTTTGGAATCACTCAAATTGGAGCTAAAACCTTTCCGAACGAATCAGTCAAAGTTCGGGTCAACCGACATTGGAAAAATTACACCGGAGGGTCTTTACCGGTGCCGGGGCTTCCCATGGTTTTCAAGGCCTCTGAGAACCTCAGAGAACTCAAAACTTTCTTTTAAAAAGCCTTTCTGTAGGTTTTCCAAAAATTGCACTTATTTACAAAAATGCCACTGGCCTTTTGACAAATTTTTCAAATCACTCCGACCCCTATTTTTGGGCAACTCAAGGCTCAAATCCTTATTTTCTATTATTTAAAATTTTATCCAAATTTTATTTAGCCTTGCATCACTCATATTAGGGGACTTGCTTTGAGAACGTGCCCATTTTCGTCGTTTAACGAAAACTGGATATTACACCCTGAAAACCATAGGAACCCTAGAACAATTAAAACCCCTCTGGTTTACATTTTAAAATGTTGGTGACCCCGAACTTTAACCCTTTCATTAGGAAAGGTTTTAGACCCAATTTGAGTGATTCCAAAGGCTATTTATAGGTTAAAGAACCTAAATTTTATGATAGAAAAGATAGTTTTCAAAAAGGACTTGAAATGAGCCTTGAATGAAAAAGCTAATAACAAAGGACAAAATTAGCATTTTAAAATGTCCCTTTAGAATCCCTAGCTATATATATGTGGCACCTCACTTATCCCTAACATTTGGCCAACCTATATTCTATCCAAGACTAGGAATAAATTCTGCAAAAAGTGGTGCACAAGGAGGAGCTCAAAACGAGGAGAAAAACCTAAGAAAAGGTAAGGAAAACCAAGGATTTTCTTGCTCCTTCCTTCCTTGAACTTGCTCTCCTTCTTCTCCTCTTTCTTTTCATAGTTTTGATGCCAGTTTTGGATCTGTTTTGAGTCCTATTCAGAGGGGAAAGGTTTAAAATTTTTAAGAGGAGTGAATACAAGAGAAAAAGCTTTTGAAAAGGCTAAGGAATCAAGGTATTTTCATGGCCTTCCTTGCTTCTTCCTTCTTGTTTCTCCATAGCTTATTTTCGGCCTCATATAAAACTAGGAAGAACCAAGGGTGAATTCTATGAAATTAAGAGAGGAGAGTAAGAATATGCAAAGAAGTCTAGGGTTTTGATTGCACCTTGAACACTATCATGAACCCTAGCCATATTTTATGAGGTTTAAGTGTTCATATGAGTTCCTAAGATGCCAAAGAGCTTCCTATATGTTTCTCCTATAAAAGGAAACAAAGAAACTCTAAGGGTGCCAAGAAGAGCACATGCTTTAGACAAGAAGAGTTCATGCACCTAGAGAGTGTTTTAATTCCTTCCAAGCTCAATTTTGCATCATGTATGATGGGAGAGTATGAGAGGAAGCCTTGGGAAAAATTTAGAAACCATAGATAGTGAGATAGCATTATATGTTCAATAATATGGCTTAAAAAAGCAACACCTAGCTAGGTTCCTAGAATTGATTATACAATGACTGGTTTAAATGGAGTCAAGAATCATAAATAGATGGAGAGAATGGAGCCAAGATAATGTTTTCCAAAGGTTGCTTCATTAAGTGCATTATGGAACCATAAAAGAGCCTTATAAGTCGCCTAGCTTTTTAGTGATTGTATAGCCTTAGAATTTGATTCAAGAGTATAATTGGCTTCCATATGATGTGTCTAGGCCAAGAGAAATAATCTTTACCTCCTTGTGAATGTGTGGCCATGGGAAAGGAACTAAGTTTAAGGAAGAAAGTATGTAAATGTGACGAAGGTAGCTCTCTCCACCTTCTCTCAGGCATGAATGTGTGCTTACATTCTCTCCACCTTCTCTCAGGCATGAATGTGTGCTTACATTGTCTTTGAGTGTGTGCAAGTATATTTTAAGCTATAAAAAGTATTTTAGCATGACCCTTTATTCCGTAGTACCATGATGATGTTTTATGCATTCAAATGATGTTTTATGTGCTTGCTTTGGTTTTCTTGAGTGTGGAGAAGCCAAGAACCCTCTAGCCATGGTGAGAATGAGCCAAGAACCCTTAAACTTGGTTGAGACAAAGTAAAAAGTCTCCCAAGAGTGAGGTTGACTCCTAAGAGTAAGTTGAGTCAAAAACCATTTAAAGAAAATGGGTGAGGCAAATTCAAAATCTACAAGTGAATGGGTAAGGCTAATTCACTCACTTAGCAAGCCTATGTATGTTATGTATGACTTGTTCAAATGCCAAGGATGTTTCTTAAATGCTCACACATGTTAACATGCTCATACATGCATTTTTAAGGCTTGTATTGCATACTTTATGTGTGATTGAAAGGGAGATGAGCTATTGGGATTTTTTGAATCTCATCCCTTTCTCGCCAATGTCTTAACATGCTAGGTGAATCAATTGAGCAAGGTAATGGAAGCCACCAAGCCAAAGAGAAGGAGATTGACATCAAAATGTATGAAATGGCCTAGTCATGTCTCTCTTGTAGCCACACATATAGCATATAATGTAATCTCATGATAAAATTGTTAAGTACTCATATGAACATATGTAATTACCTAAATGTATGATGTATGAATGAAATTTGATGTCAATTGTATGAGATAACATATTTTAGGTGTTGAATGCCAAGACTGGCATTATGTAATCTTATGTATAGCATGGGCTGAGAGAGTGAGTTTCTAAATTTTTGGATTGTACACCTTTGAGACAAGTTTAGAATGTCATTTTGGTACATTCCCATGTGCTCAAGTGATCATGGTGGCCTTGGAACTCAATATGAACCACTTGGACCCATTATATGGCATAAAAGTGACCAATTTGTAACTCAACGTCAAAATCTAACCAAATAAATGAATTTTCCCATGAAATTTCGCACACATGTAGATCCTATTCAGAGTCTTTTGGGATGCTAAAGTTCAGAAAAATCATAGCTCCATAGAATTAATTATGAATTTTCAAAATTGAGATTTTTCTGCTATTTTGGTGCATGTACTATTCATATGGTTAGTTTTGTGTTTTGTGTCATCCAAGAATTAAATGGTGCCAATGCTTGTGAAATTTTATAGGCATAAACTAGAGGTTATAAGCTTTCTGTGGCCACTAATATCACCTCATTTGGACGTTTGAATAGAGGGTTATGAAGTTTTGAAGTTTAATGTCAGTACGAGTAGTGCCACTTGAAACTTGGTGTGGTCTATAGATATTTTTTACTTAGAGTTAACATCTATAGCTTCTCAGATTGACTGAGTTTTCTTGTTTTCAATTTTTTTAGAATTAGTTATGAATTTTCAAAATTTATGATAGTAACCTATGACAGTAGCCTAGCAGCTGCAACCTTGGGTGCTTTTTGAATGTCAAATGTCTTCTACTTGATGTTTCATGACCTGGACATATTTTTAGCATAAATTATACATCTGTAGCTTTCCATAATGGTAAAGAATGCATGATTTTAATTTTTTGAGAATTAGTTATGATTTTTCAAAATTTGTGACAAAAAGATGAAGTTTCTGGTCGAGGCTATACTATGATATTTTGTGTGTTTCTTGTACTTGCACGAGTTCTAGGCCACTTTTGGTGATGGATTGGAGTTGTACCTATGTAATTAAATATGAGAATGAGATACATGAGTTCATATAGCCCACAAGATACTGAATGTGAAAATTATGCATAACGTAATACGAATTTATTCACTTTTTAATGCCATTTTCTTACCTCCTTTATGAAATGCATGGCAATAGGCATAAGAATAGCATAAGACAAGCTAGAAACCTATGGTGTTACATGTGTCATGCAACCTCAAATAAAACTAGGTTGGAAAAGGCTTCTAGCTAATAGTACAGCCTAGGTCATTTTCCAAAGAGTTTTTGCCTCTAATTATTTGTGAAAGAGTAAAGAGTATTTCAAGTATCATTAAATGAAAATTGTTTCAAGGGTTTTGAGTTATTGAATTTTGATTGAATTAAAGAAAAGTAACAAGAACTAAAAGCTTAAGAATAAGTGTAGATGGGCTTTCTAGAATTCAATTATCCTTGCTCTCTTTTTAATGTACTGAAATTGGATTAAAACTCTTGCTTCTTAATGTATTCTCCATAAAGACTCTTGAATTACCATCCAAGACTTAATTTACCAATGATTTAAGGACCTTGCAACCATAAGAAACCTTGAATAATTAATCAATTGACTTAGGAATAAGAACACACCAAAATAGATCCTAAATGCTCACTAAAATCTGCTGAACAATCTACTTAAAATGCTAATTAGCCAATTAGATTAATAAATTCTTCAGGCACAACAATTGGACAAAAACTCCAGCCACTTAATTCAATAAGCACTAATTGGCCTAAAAACAAGAGGAATTTAATAGCAACTTATGTAGCCATTAAGTCTAGACTTTCTACAAACACTTAAGGATCAAAATTAACATTCAATTATGAGATTACAATCAAACCATAATTCAAATTAATCTAATAAATTTCAACCATTAAATTCCCTAATTAATAAGTTAAACCTAGTCAAATTAACAAAGGATTTAATGCTGAAATTAAAAGATAAAGAAAGGAGAGTTTATCCAATTTGGAGAGGCAATTTTGGAGCTCAAATCTGCATCAAGGGAGATCTAATCTTTAGCTAGCTACTAAGGGAATTTCTAGTAATCATGGAGAGGATGAATGGAAGAATTTTAATAGAAAGAGCTACAGCAATCTTGGAGAAGATGAATGAAGAATTTCCTTTTGTTCATGTCCTCTAGTCACGTCAAAACCCAGACCTTCTCCCTTTCCTTCTTTCGCATTCATCCCCCGTCTATCTTTCTTTTTTCATTCTTTGCTTTTTTTCACGTCAATTTCCCTTCATCACGTGCTGCCCATGTGCTTTTTTTCTTCCCTTAATAATCACATGCCTCACTAAAATCTACTCAGTCTATAATCAGTAGCTCAACCTTCATGCATTATTCATGTGATTTCTTTAATTTTTCCCATGTCACCCAAACCTCTTTCGTTGATCTTTACGTGCTTCTTCTTCTGCTCATTTAGCTCATGCATGAATGTCTCTTTTCTTCCATATAACTTCTATAACACCATAATTCTTTAGCTCATCTAATATTATTTCTAGGCTTGCTTCCATGCATAATACAAGAATTTCAAGGAAAGCCATTAAAAATATTCAATTAAATTGCGTTACGTAATAGATAAATTTTTTGTTTCATGTCTTGTGGATCATATGAAGTCATTCATTTTATTCTCATATTTAAATACACAAATACAACTTAAAACCATCTCAAGAAGTGGCCAAGAACTCCAGCTGATGGAGTATATAATGAAAATAATTTGTGTAGTCTTGGATTGGTATTTTAGCTTTCTGTTATGAATTTTGAAAAATCATAACTAATTATAAAAAAATAAAAATTAAGCACACTATACCATTCTGGAAAGCTACAAATATCTACTTTATGATAAAAAGAGTTAGGGACAACACTAAGGGCGTCTAGCTATTAGAAATTGATAGAATAGTAACTAAGGTTGCCTATTGCTACTAGTACTGTCCCTGAACTTTAAAAATTCATATCTCCCTACTCATATGTCCAATTGGGGTGATTTTTATGGCCATAGAAATCTCATCATATATTGTTTATTTTTGTAAAATTTTATAAGCATTGGACACCATTTGGCCCTCTAATGACATAACATAAGGAACTGACCATATGAACAATGCTTATACTAGAATAATAGAAAAATAAAAATTTTGAAAAATCATAATTAATTCTATAAAGCTCCAATTAATCTTATCTTTAGCTTTCCAAAATTCTCTAGATAAGATCTATATGCATGCTAAATTTCATGAGCAAATTCATTCATTTGGTCAGATCTTGACACTAGGTTGCAAATATGCCATTTTGGTGTCTTCTAAGGGTCTCAAATGGCCCAAAATTGCTTCTACGACAACCATGGTCAGTTGAGTATGTGGGAAAGCACCAAAATGGTCCACTAAACATGTCTTAAAGGTGTACACACCCAGATTTCACAAACTCACACTCTTACCCCCAGGTATACACAAGATTATATAGGCTAAACTTTGCCATTCAATGTCTAAATCATGCAATATCATCCATATGGCATCAAATCTTATTCATACATCATTCATTCATGTAATTACATATGTTCATGAGCTCGTAAATCAAATAAAATATTGGATTACATCATATGCCATTCATATGGCTACAAAATGGCAAAATTCCACAGTTTGTTGTTAATCTTCTTCCTTTAGGCTTGGTGGCTTACATTCCTTGGTTCACTTGATCTACCTAGACATGTTAGACAGGTGGGGAGGAAGGAATGAGATTTAAAGAATCCCAATAGCTCTTCTCCCTTTCAACTATACATAAAGAATGTAAATCTAAGTCTAAAAATGCATGCATGAGCATCATGGAGCATGTAGTCATTTATGAAACATTTCTAGCATTCAAGAAATTATGAAAAACATATATAGACTTGCCAAGTAAGTGGTTTAGCCTCACCCATTCGTTTCAAGGATTTTGGACTTGCCTCACCCTTTTTCTTAAAGGCTTTGAACTAAGCCTTACTCTTGGCAGAGTCTTAGCTTTGTTTCAACCATTCTTAAGGGTTCTTGGCTGATCCTCACCATGGCTAGTGGGTTCTTGGTTTCACCACGCTCAAGCAAACCAAAGCAAATACATAAAGCATTATTTAAAGGCATAATATAACATCATAGTACCATGGCATATAGAAGCATGCTAAAAAATTTCTCATAACTTAAAACATACATACACACATTCAAGACAAGGTAAACATCCACTCATACATGAGAGAAAGAAGAGAGAGCTACCTTTGTCACAATTACACACTTTCTTCCTTGAATTTAATTCCTCTCCCACGGCCACACACTCATAAGAAGGTAAGACTTGTTCCCTTTAGCATAAATACAAAATATGGAACCCAATTACACTCTTGGAATAATTTATAAAGCTACATATTCATTAGAAAAGCTAGATGGTTCATATGCCTCTTTTATGGTTCTATAATGCACTTAATGAAGCAATCTTATGAAAATATCATCTTTGCTCTATTCTTTCCATCCATTTATGATTCTTGACTCCTTTTAAGCCTTTTGGAGTCATCATACAATTAATTCAAGGAGCCTAGCTAGGTGTTGCTTTTTTAAGCCATAATATGGAACCTATGATGCCATCTCACTATCCATGGCTTCTAAAATTTTTCCAAGGCTTCCTCTCATCCTCTTCCATCATATATGACTCAAAATCAAGCTTAGACCAAATTAAAACTATCCCTTGATACTCTTTCTAGCCTAGGCCAAAACCATACACTAAGAGAATAAATGTAATACCATATCTTTCTAGCCTTTCTCATGCAATTCACATGCTCCATAATATGCATTGCTTGGGAGTTGTAAGAAAATGGGATATAAAAAATGGATTAAATGTGTGTTGTGCTACGTATGAAAATTCCATTCGATGTTACATGGGTTGTATGAGCACATATTATACTTTTCCATATTTAATTACATCAATACAACTCTTTTGCAGCACAAAATCATGCTTACAAATCATGAAAACCGAAATAAAACTCAAAATAAGCAAGTCTAGCTTTGGCAAGAAATGGCCTCTTTTCTAGCCAAACTTTGAAAAATCATAACTAATTCTAGAAAAATCAAAATCATGCAATCTTGATCATTCTAGAAAGATATAGATGTCTACTTCATAGTAAAAATATCTCTAGATCATAAAATTCATCACAGAGTGTGTTTGACATCTAAAATGGTCTAAAGGTCTGACTGAATTCTGGAGCTGTAATAGAATTCTACAGAAAACTTTGAAAATATCAAATTAATTCCACAGAACTCCAATCCATGCAAATGATACCAATATGGAAAGCTGTGGATGTTAGCTAGAGGTAAAAAAAATTTCCAGACCAGCTCAGGTAGCCCAAATCTTGAAATTCAATAAAATAGTAACTTAGGTCAGGTAAGGGTCCTGATACTAGACAGAATGTTCAAAAATTCACATCTCCCTCTCTAGACCTCTAAATGAGGTGTTCCAGTTAGTTCACTAGGAATGTTTAATTTCTCTATATAAAATTTCATAGCAATTGGACATCATTTGCCTTATGAGTGATAGAATTTAATTTTGGACTAGTGCTATAGTACTAAAGACCAAAACTAGCAAAATTCTTGACTTTAACAATTCGCCAAATATTCCATAGACCTCCAAAAATTACCAAATTTTCTTCCTAAAAAGCTCTCAATAAGCTCTAGATGTATGCCAAATTTCAGACCTTTGGACAAAAAGTGGTATAGCCTCCTAAAATGGTAAATTTTTGCTCCATATGGGTAACCAATTTGTCCAAATGGCTTTCTTAATTGTTTGGCACCTCTTGGGTTATTTTTAAAGCACAAATATGACTTCTAGAGACTGCCCAAATAGTCTCAAACCCCATGAATCTTATTTCGATCTCTCAACATCCATTTATGCACTAAATACACATGCCATTTAAGGGTCCAATTACATATCTTCATTGATTTAATACCACATACATTATTCATATAGTCTATACATCATATTACATATGTTCAAGGTGTTACACAACCAAAAATAACATGTACAATGCTTATTGACACTCCATTACAATTTACACTACAAATTAAATAAGGTGTAGCCATTTAGTGTCCTTGGCTTGCATTTCCTTGGCCTTGGGCACCACCTAGACATTTTAAGCATGAAAGGGAAGTGAGATTCCAAGAATCTCAATAGTCTGCACACCCATTCACACCACATTCAAAGCATACATACATCAAATATATGAATATGCAAGCATAAAGTGTGTAATAAATCTCATTTCTTGCTACATCAACATGTCAAGATCACATTCATGCTCTAGTAACTTTTCGTTTAGCCTCACCCCATTTCTAGGACTTTTGGATTTGCCTCACTCTTAGCCTAGGAACTTTTGACCTAGCCTCACCCATTTAAGGGACTTTTGGCCTTGTCTCACCTATGCCATGAGACTTTTGGCATTTCCTCACCTTCATCAAGGGACTTTTGGCATCACCTGTAACGACCCTAACTTCTAATAATCATAATTAAGGTTAAGTACGTGATTAATAATCACAAATCAAGGTTTGAAGTCATTAAGATTAATTACATTGGAAAAAGTGAGGAAATTTGAACCTTAATGTTTTTAGGGTCATTAATTAGGCAACCACAATTATTCAAAAGTACAAGTGAATTTAATCATTAATAAGGAGCCTTTGATTCTCCCATCCATTAATTCCAACTCATAAAAATATCTTACAAGTGTTTCTAAATCATTCCTTAGTATTACCATAAAAGAAACTAAGGTTTCTAAGTGAATATGAGAAATTAAGCACCTTCGCCGCGGCTAAATCCCCTTTCGCCGCGGCCAATTACTCTCGGATTAAGTCCTTAAACCTCTATAAATTTCACGCATTTTGCCGCGGCCAAATACCCCTTTCGCCGCGGCCAAATACCCTCTGGAACACCCCCAAACTCACTTCCCAAACTTAGCCGCGGCTAACGTCACCATTCGCCGCGACCAATTGCTCTCTGTTTTCTTCCCTGGCAGGTTCGCCAAATTTGGCCGAGGCCAATTAATTGTTGGCCGCGGCCAATTCTTCTCTGTTTCTATTTGGCCTAGGCCAATTAAATGTTGGCCGCGGCCAATTCCCTTCTGTTCCTATAACTCCCAAGATTTCATCTCATACTCTCCAATTTCCCTCCAATATCACTCTAGGGCCATTCTACCTTAATTTATGCAACTCTAATGGTAATTATGTACCTTAATTACCCAACTAATCTATCATTACCCATTTAGCGTTTAGATATGGATTTTCTTACTCATCCATGGGATTTTATGTCAGCAACTTATAAATCTCCCACAATGGTCATTTAATCATACTTTCATTGGGTATTTCTTGCATTAATAGTCAAGTCTATAAGGAACATATCATGGGATTACATTCTATGTTAACAAAATACTTCTACACTTGGCAATTCATGATGCAATGCAACAATGGTACAGAACTTGTAAATTAGTTACATTACAATTTGACAAGGCTCTCAAACCTATGTGCTACCAAACCATTTAACAAGCTCTCGTTAATTTTCTCCTTGCCACTAAGAGGTCCGGTCCCTGAAAATGTTAGCCCACAACGGGGTGAGATATACAATCTCAGTAACGAAAGGAAATTTCCATATATATGTACAAGTCAATCAATCCAAGACAATCTCATGTCATCAATATCAGAATCATCAATTAAGTTGGCAAATGAACTAGTTGAACTACTAATGACTACTGTCCCATACCAGCAATCATACATAACATGTTAATGGCCAATAACACCAGGAGAGGCCCGTCCACGGCACCTACTCCCTCATGAGCACAACCAGGGCTCAGTGCATCTGGGGTTGATCATACCCGGTGCTCGATCGAAGCACATGCACGGGTGGCAGCCGCACCACAGCTCCACCATGGACTCACAAGGTCCAATCACAATAACAATCAAGTAGTCAACCAGTCATTTAACATTTCAAAATCAAGCATGTGTAACAAATAGCAGATTAACATGAGCATATACATGAATTAGGAAAATAACCCAGTTACCTCAATGAAGCCAATTACTCTTCCCTTAGCTACCATAATAATCCAAATGCATACCAAGCCTATAACAAGCATAATTATCATCATTTCTAATCACAATCAAATATCCAAAGAGTTGAACTACTAATGACAGACTAGAGGTTACTCACCTAATTACCAAGGGGTTTAATTTCGGATCCCAACTTTCCCCCACCAGAAATTGCCATTGTTCACTCCAATTTCTGGATAATTTCACATGAAACCAAAGCCCATATCATAGGTCAACTATAGGGGTTTCAAACTAACAGAAAATGCATCACAATGGGAAGGAAATACTCACTTAACAACACTAATAGCCTCACCTCCGAAAATCCACCATGGAAGCACCAAAATTCGCATTTCAACCATCAAGCCCAGAAAGTTCAGTTTTCCACCATTATCTCCTTGTAATCTCACACAATAAAAGAACCCATTAGGATAATCCATCCTTAGGGGCATTTTCCAGCAAGGTAATACACAAAATGGAAAGGAAAAGCTTACCTAATCCTCCCTCTAACCTCCAAGTCCAAAAATCTTGCAAGGAATCACCCGACACCAAATTTCATATTTGAGATGAAGATGAAAATGCTCAAACCCAGAAATTAATCGGACCAAAATGAAGAGGAGGATGAGAGGGTCAAGTTATATATAACTTACCTTGGCTAAATCATCCTCTAGAAGTGAGAAATTGAGCCTCCATGTTGGTAGAACCTTAACCTCCCTTGAACCTCCGAATTTCCTCTCTTGAGTTTCAGCAAAATGAAGGAGAGGCTGAAGGGTTAGGGTTTTAGATGAGTTTGGGTCAACCCTAAAGCCCAAAATCCACTTAGGTTCAGATGTGTGCTTATTGGGCTTTTGTTTGGTGAAGTGGGCTGCAGAACAATTTCAGTTTAAGTGAGGTATGCTGACCCAATGGCCCAATTCCTTGTAGGTTCAGATTTTTGCACTTGTTGGGCTTTGTTTCATGAATTGGGTTGCAGCAATTTGATTGGGCTAGGCCAAGTTCCAAAAGTTAATCCAACTTAGGTCTGCATAAAGTGTGTTGGGCCAACTATAAGAGCTCATGTAAATTGGGTATTGGGCCTTTATTTCACTAAGTCAAATTGGGCTATTGCTAGGGGATCCCTCTCGGCCCAAGTCTCATGATAAGGAGTTGGGCTTGCATCTAGAATCATTGGGCTTTCATAAGCCTCTTCTCATGATCCCCCCTACATTAATTTGGGCCTAGATATAGTTTCTATCCCAATTAATTCTTGACTCATGTTATTAATTTATTTCTCAAAATTACCATTATCTAAACTTGCCCACTTATCCCATATTAATTATCCCTAATTAATCTAAATCCATGATTAACACCTTAATTAAATTTTAGGGTGTTACATCACCCTTATGAGCTCTTCCCACAACCATAGTCATTCAAGAAGACACATTGGTATCAATGCAATTTCAAGACATCAAGTGGCATGTTCTCAAATCATAAAAGCATATACAAGCACATAACATATACTTATGCACACAAGAATGCAAGAGAATGAGGTGGAGAGCTACCTTTTAATTTATGTAAGCTTACTTTGCCACTTCCTTTCCTTTCTTGGTCTTACAAGAGCACTGAGGTGGAGTAGGGTTCTCTTGACCTATACATCACACAATTACGCACTTGAAGCAACCCAAGACATTAGGTTCACTCTTAAACACACACTTGGTTCCATAATGGGCATATTGGTTCCATAAATGGTCCATTGAAGCAACTTATATCATCCAAGTTCTAGGCTCCATTCTCTTGTTATTTCTAGACTTCTTGGACTCATTTAAGGTCCTTGGAGCCATCACATATTCATTACACCATTGGAAAACTAAGTTGCTTCATAAGGCACCATTATGGACACCATTGTCCCATCTCCCAACCTATGGCTCCTAAATCTTTCTCAATAGTTTCTCCCATCTTCTAACATCATATAAAGTCCCAAACCAAAGCTAGAACAAATTAAAACATCCCCTAGCCTAATGAACCTAGCTTGGCTGAAATATGCACCATAATGGAGGTTCATGGACTTTGTGATTTTTCCTTGATGGGAGAGCCACTTGGGAGGCTTTCTAAAGGTCTTAGGGGCTCAAGGAAACATTCAAATAGCTAAGGAAACATTTGTATAAAATCAGATTTTGCAAAACCCTAGAAAATACTACACTTTTCTAACTTGTTTTCTATTGGTTTTTCTTAGAATTTCTTGCCATATTCTATCTCCCCATGGCCTAAAACCCTTGTTTCTTCCTTGTATATGGACAGAACATCCTCACCTCCTTTGGTTCTATTCTTGGCCAAAATACACACAAAGGGAGGGGGAAGAAAAGATGCAATAAAAAGCAAAGATTACCAGGATTCAAGTGAGCTTTCAAGTGTCTTTCTCCTTGATTCTCTTCTCCTTAGCAAATTCGAAATTCTACCCTTGGTTCTGGACCTAAAACAGAACCAAAAAGTTCAACTAAACCATAGAAAGAGAAGAGGACAGGAGAGGAACAAGATTGGAGGAAGATGGAGCATGAAAATCTACAAGTTTCCTTACCTTTTCCTTGATTTTTCTCTCCTTTTCTTTCCCTTTCGATGCACCTAAGGAGTTGCTATTTTTTCTATAAATTGGGGAGAAGAAGTAGTGATGCAATAGCACTAAAGGACCTTGCTGAGCATAGAAGTGGACTTGATGAAGGATATGGTGCTAAGTTTCAAGCACAAGGATATGATTTGCAAATTAAAGCTTAGGAGTTCAAGTCAAATGTGCCTAAAGATCCATTGCAAGGCATAGGAGGCCCAATAATAAGAGCTAGGGTCAAAGCAATGAAAGAAGCCTTCAATTGTTTTATTCATAAGCTTCATAACTTAGAGCCCATTCATTTGAGTCAAGAGAAGGCCCAAGAAGATGTAAAAGGTGTGATCATGCTAACCATTCTTCAAGAGGAGTGCCAAGGCCCAATTGGAGTCCAATTGCAAGAGATTGAGAATCATGTGTCAACCATGTGATTTTTAATGAAGTATGAGCATCCCATGTGACAACTTAAAGAAGCTTATTATTTTTGACTAGGATTCTTTTTGAAATTTTATTTTTTATTATTTTATTATTTTTTTGAACTTGGTCAAAGAGCTTATCTTGGAGATCAAGTTAAAATTAGTATCTTAATCTAGTTCCTTGATTTTAGGTATCATTTAAAATATTTCTAATAAGATTTTAAAGTTTTACTTTCATTAGGACTTTAGAAATTTTGCCTATAAAAGGCTTCCTATTGTACTCTATTTTGGATCATGAATGAATGAATTTGAGTATTATTCAATACTTTGTGAGGTCTTTACTTCTTTGTATTCTCTGAGAGTTCACGTGACTTATCAAAGGATTGGTCTTCCTTTGTGGCATCTTGAGGCGAGGGTTCTAAGAGACAAGTTCTCTTAGGGTCTTTTCTTTGACCAACATTCTTATTTTCTAGCCGGTCTTGGGCAAAGTGTCATCTTGTTGAAGGTTCCTAAGACAAGGTTCCTAAAGGGTCTCTCATCATTTAGTATTAGAGCTTTGGTCGCTAGTACAAGGTATATCTTTGTGTTTTTTTTTTCTTCTGTTGTTCTTCATACTTTCTTTCCTTCCATTTGTGTTATCTTTTTCATCTTCGTCTTTGTCTTTTATCTTCTTCTGTCTTCCATTGTTGTGTGCCTCTATCCTCCAAAAAAAAAAAAGAAAGAAGAGAGTGTGATACTCCAAAAAGGAAAATAAAAAAAATTCGAAAAAAAATTCGAAAAAAAAGGGTAAAAAAAAAAGAGTGAAAAAAAAAGAAAAAAAAATTCAGATTGCAGAATTCAAAATTGCAAGTTGTGCCAATTCAAAATTGAAAGCAAGTTTGGAGTTAATTTCCTAATTGGAGTTAGTTTCCTAATTGGAGTCAATTTCCAAATTGGAGTTAGTTTCCTAATTGGAGTCAATTTCCTGATTGGAGTTAATTTCCTAATTGGAATTTGTTTCCTAATTTGATTGCATTAAGTAGCTACCAAATTATCTACTTTCCTATTTGCATTCAAGAAAGAATATTCTTTCCTAATTGTTCTAAACTTGAATTGTAAGTAGTTTCCTATTCTTAAAGTTTCTTATTTTCAGATTTTTTTTTCTTTCCTTCTCCTTCCTTCCAGGCCTCCCCTTCCTCCTTTTTTTTCCCTTTTTTTGTTACACACCTCTTTTTCTCCTTTGTTTGATTCTTTAGGAATTTTCATTTTATGATTATAGTTTTTTGATTACCACTAGTCTGATCTTTTCATTTGATTTGCTTGTGACTTGCTTAGAACACTTGTAAGAAGCAAATTATTGAGTGGTAAAAGGCAAGAGTGCAATTAACATTAAAGAAAAAGCCAAAAAGAGAGTTAAACACGAGTGAACTTATCATCTTTTAAGTGTAAACATGTAAGCTAGTAAGTTGCGAGGTCCTATTGCTTGTTTTTGTACAAACTAATATTTCAAGATGTCTGGAGAATCTGAGCACAGTGACTTTGACATGAAAGTCTGGGTTAGAGCCATTCAAAGTACTCTTGAGAAACTTAATGCCAGATTAGATGATGTGGAGTCTTCTTCCAATAGGAGGACCTATAGGAGGCAAGCTCATATGGAACTTGATGATGATGTTGAGTCCGACTTTGAGGAGTCCTATACTCGAAGAGGTAGACAATCATCATCCAATAAGGATGGTGGTATTGGAAACATCAAGATGAAGATTCTCTCATTCCCTGGGAAAAATGACCTGGACCAGTACTTAGATTGGGAAAGAAGAGTGGAGCATGTGTTCGAGTGCCACTCTTGCACTGAGGTGAAGAAAGTAAAACTTGCTGCAGTGGAGTTTATTACTATGCTAGCATCTGGTGGGATCAACTCTCACTCACCAGAAGACGTACCGGTGAAGGTCCAATTCTTGATTGGCAGGAGATGAAAACTATCATGCACAAACGATTTGTCCCTAGTTACTATTATAGGGAATTGCATAAGAGGCTCCAAAAGCTGAAACAAGGTTCTATGAGTGTGGAAAATTACTATCAAGAAATGGAGATTGCCATGATTAAGGCAAATGTGAAGGAAGACCGTGAAGCAACCATGGCCCGATTCATTGAGGGCTTAAATCCTGAAATAACTGCCCAAGTTGATTTATACAATTACCTGGATATGGAGGAGCTCTTACATAGAGCTATCAAGGTGGAAAAGCAACTAAGGGCTCGACAAAAGCTAAAAGTGACATCAAGCTTGAGTTCTTGGAGGGATTCCAAAGTCTTCTTCAAGCCAAAGATTGATTTCAAGTCTAAGGAGGAAAGTAAGGTAAAACCCTTTCAGGTTAAGGGTAAAACTGATTTAAAACCTTTATAATCTTCTAACCCTACTGCTTCTTCCTCTAAGGTTAGTTGTTTTAAATGTAATGGTTTTGGTCATATTGCTTCACAATGTCCTAACAAACGAACGATGATTATTCTTGAGAATGGTGATGTGACTAGTATTAGTAGTGAGTCTGAGGAGGATAAGATGCCACCCCTGACTGATGACTCAGATTTAGAATTAACTGAAGCTATAAATGGTGAAGCCCTTATGGCTAGACGTGCTCTCAACATTCAACCAAAAGAAGATCTCGAGGTAGAGCAGCATGAGCATATTTTCCATACTCGTTGCTTCATCCACAAGAAGGTCTGTAGTTTGATTATTGATGGTGGTAGCTGCACAAATGTAGCTAGTACTTTACTTGTCGAAAAGCTAAACTTGCCTACTTTGAGGCACCCTACCCTTTATAAATTACAATGGCTTAATGATAGTGGGGAGGTAAAGGTAACAAAACAAGTGCTCATCTCATTTTCTATTGGTAATTATCATGATGAGATTCTTTGTGATGTAGCACCTATGTATGCTGGTCACTTGTTACTTGGTAGGCTATGGCAGTTTAACAGAAAGGTAAAACATGATGGATATAAAAATTATTACTCCTTTGTTTTTAATGGTAAGACCATTGTGTTGACCCCTCTTCGTCCTGGTCAAGCATATAAGGATCAGTTAAAAATTAAAAGAGAGTGTAAGAAGAGAGAGCAAGAAAAGAAAGGTAAAGTGAGTGTGAGTGTTGAGAATGAGAAGAAGCAACAGAAAGGAGAGCTGAATAGAAAGAAAATTAGAGAAAAACATGAGGAAAAGAAAGTGAGTTTATTTTCGGGTAAAAGTGAGATCAAAAGAGCTCTTATTTGTGAAAATGCTTTCTTATTGCTTTATAAAGATGTTTATCTTACTATCAACGATATTGATCACTCTTTGCCTACTAGTGTTACATCTTTATTGCAGAAATTCTGTGACTTATTCCCAGAGGAAATACCTAATGGATTACCCCCTTTAAGAGGCATTGAGCATCGCATAGACTTTATCCCAGGAGCATCTATTCCCAATAGACCTGCTTATTGAGCAAATCCAGATGAGACTAAGGAAATACAACATCAAGTGGAAGGGCTCATGAAGAAAGGCTTTATTCGTGAAAGTCTAAGTCCTTGTGCTGTCTCGGTGATTCTTGTGCCCAAAAAGGATGGCAAGTGGTGGATGTGTGTAGATTGGCGTGCCATCAACAAAATAACAGTAAAATATCGCTATTCTATCCCTAGGTTAGATGATATGCTTGATGAGTTGCATGGTGCATGTGTTTTCTCTAAAATTGATCTTAGAAGTGGTTACCATCAGATTAGAATGAAAGAAGGTGATGAATGGAAAACTACTTTTAAGACCAAGTTTGGGTTATATAAATGGTTAGTTATGCCATTTGGCTTGACTAATGCACCTAGCACTTTCACGAGTTTAATGAACCATGTCTTTAGACCTTTCATTGGTAGATTTATTGTGATTTACTTTGATGACGTTTTGATTTACTCTAAAAGTCTAGAAGAGCATGTGAGTCATTTGCATGATGTGTTTGTTGTGCTTAGAGAGAATAAACTCTTTGCCAATTTAGAGAAGTGCTCTTTTTGTTTGAATTCTGTGGTTTTTCTTGGATTTTTTGTAGGAGCTCGTGGCATACAAGTGGACAAGGAGAAGGTCAAAGCAATCCGAGAGTGGCTAACTCCAAAGAATGCAAGTGAAGTAAGGAGCTTCCATGGATTGGCAAGCTTTTATAGGCGATTTGTGAAGGACTTCTCTACTCTTGCTGCCCCTTTAAATGATTTGGTAAGAAAGAATGTGGTATTTAAGTGGGGTGAAGCACAAGAGCATGCTTTTAACATACTGAAGGACAAACAAACTAATGTGCCTGTACTTGTGTTGCTTGATTTTACTAAGGTTTTTGAAATTGAGTGTGACGCTTCTAGTATAGGCATAGGTGGTGTGTTAATGCAGGATTCCAAACCTATTGCATATTTCAATGAGAAATTAAGTGGCCCTGCTTTAAATTATTCTACATATGATAAAGAGTTGTATGCCTTGAAACGAACTTTAGAAACTTGGCAACATTATTTATGGCCTAAAGAATTTATTATCCATTCTGATCATGAAAGTCTTAAGTTTCTTAAGTCCCAGGGTAAATTGAACAAAAGGCATGCAAGTTGGTTTGAATTTATTGAAACCTTCCCTTATATGATTAAGCATAAGTAAGGAAAGGAAAATGTTGTAGCGGATGCATTGTCTAAGCGTTAATTACTTCCATGCATGCTAGATTGATAGGATTTGAGATGTGAAAAGGCATGTATGAGTCTGATTCTGATTTCGCTGATATTTGAAAATCTTGTGAATTGTATGGTGCTAATGACTATTACAGGTTTGATGGGTTCCTTTTCAAAAAGAACAAGTTATGTGTTCCTATGTATTCCATTCGTGAGCTTCTTGTTAAGGAAACTCCTGGCGGGGAATTGATGGGTCATTTTGATATCGAAAAGACTTTGGCTCTTTTGAATGAGCATTTTTATTGGCCTGGCATGAGAAAGGATGTGGTTGCTGTTTGTTCTATATGTATTACTTGTAAGCATGCTAAGTTTAGAATTCAATCACATGGCTTATATTCCCCTTTACCAGTTCCCTCTCACCCATGGACTAATATTTCTATGGACTTTGTCTTGGGTTTACCTAAATCTTCCACTGGGAAAGATAGTGTCTTTGTTATTGTGAATAGGTTTAGTAAAATGGCACATTTTATTGCTTGTTCCAAAACTAATGATGCTATGTATGTGGCAGAATTGTTTTTCAAGGAGATTGTTAGGTTGCATAGTGTTCTAAAAAAAACTATTGTTAGTGACAAAGATGTGAAATTCTTGAGTTATTTCTAGAAAACATTGTGGAATAAACTTAGCACTAAGCTTTTGTTTTCTACTACAGCACACCCACAAACTGATAGGCAGACCAAGGTTGTTAATAGAATCCTCTCTACTTTATTAAGAGCTATCATTCAAAAGAATCTTAAGAATTGGGAGAAGTGTTTGCCCCATGTCGAATTTGCTTATAATCGTGCTGTTCATTCTGCTACAAAATTCTCTCCTTTTGAAATTGTTTATGGCTTTAATCCTTTAACGTCGTTAGATTTGCTTCCTTTACCTTCACATGAGTTTACTAACCTTAATGGTGCTAAGAAGGCTAAGTTTGTGCAGGATTTGCATAAGAAGGTGAAAGCCAATATTGAAAGAAGGAATGAGTAAATTGCTAGCCAAGTTAATAAGGGTAGAAGGCGTGTGGTGTTTGAACCCGGCAATTTGGTATGGGTTCACTTGCGAAAAGAATGTTTCCCAAAGCAAAGAAAGTCAAAACTCTAACCTAGAGGAGATGGTCCCTTTCAAGTTCTTGAAAGGATTAATGATAATGCTTATAAAATTGACTTACCTAGTTCTTATGGAAATATTAGTGCTACTTTTAATGTAGCTGATCTCTCTTCCTTTGATGTTACAAATTCAAAGACGAATCCTTTTCAAGAGGGGGGAATAATGCAATAGCACCAAGAGACCTTGCTAAGCATAGAAGTGGACTTGATGAAGGATATGGTGCTAAGTTTCAAGCCCAAGGATATGATTTGCAAATTAAAGCCTAAGAGTTCAAGTCAAATATGCCTAAAGATCCATTGCAAGGCATAAGAGGCCTAATAACAAGAGTTAGGGCCAAAGCAATGAAAGAAGCCTTTAATTGTTTAATTCATAAGCTTCATAACTTAGAACCCATTCATTTGAGTCAAGAGAAGGCCCAAGAAGATGTAAAAGGTGTGATTATGCTAACCATTCTTCAAGAGGAGTGCCAAGGCCCAATTGGAGTCCAATTGCAAGAGATTAAGAATCATGTGTTAACCATGTGATTTTTAATGAAGTATGAACATCCCATGTGACAACTTAAAGAATCTTATTATTTTTTACTAGGATTCTTTTTAAAATTTCGTTTTTTATTATTTTATTATTTTTTTAAACTTGGTCAAAGAGCTTATCTTGGAGATCAAGTTAAAATTAGTATCTTAATCTAGTTCTTTGATTTTAGGCATCATTTAAAATATTTCTAATAAGATTTTAGAGTTTTACTTTCATTAGGACTTTAGAAATTTTGCCTATAAAAGGCTTCCTATTGTACTCTATTTTGGATCATGAATGAATGAATTTGAGTATTATTCAATACTTTGTGAGGTCTTTGCTTCTTTGTGTTCTCTGAGAGTTCATGTGATTTATCAAAGGATTGGTCTTCCTTTGTGACGTCTTGATGCTAGGGTTCTAAGAGACAAGTTCTCTTAGGGTCTTTCCTTTGACCAACATTCTTGTTTTCTAGCCAGTCTCGGGCAAAGTGTCATCTTGTTGAAGGTTCCTAGGACAAGGTTCCTAGAGGGTCTCTCATCAAGTCATGCTCAATAAAAGGGAGAAGATGGAAGAAAAGTGTGGAAGTGTTTAAGACATTCTAGAGGCTTTTATTTCTAATTTTGCCCTTCTGTAATGGCAACTTCATTTCAGCTTCATTTTAGCTCCTTTTTGAGAACCGTCTTTTCCAACATAAAATTTAGGTTCCCAATTTAATAAAATGCCTTTGGAATCACTCAATTTGGAGTTAAAACCTTACTGAACAAATCGGTCAAAGTTTGGGTCAACTGACATTTAAAAATATACATCGGAGGGGCTTTATTAATCCTGGGGCTTCCCATAGTTTTTGGGGCCTTTAAGAACCTTGGGCAACTCAAAACTTTCATTTAAAAAGCTCTCCTATGTGGTTTTCCAAAAGTTGCACTTATTTACAAAAATACCATTACCTTTCGTCAGTTTCTGTCATAAATTATTTCTCCATCCTAACTCTGTTCTGTCTAAGCCTAGAGTTATCATTTTTAGGAGTCTAGAACTCAACCCAAATTTTTTGGGACATTATCTAGGTAATTTCAAAAGACTTACTTTTATACGGCTCATTTCGTCATTTTACGAAAATTACATTCGTTACAGTATCAAGTGGGTTTTCTTTGTTTTCTTAATGGAAGATGCATATGCGAAGCTTCTTAGGGATCTCTAGAGCTCATTCAAACACTCATCTTGGCCTAGGAATTCTTATATCAAAACAAAATTTTAAAGAAATATTTGAAACCCTAACTCTTCTATCTTGAAATCTAATGGTTATTTTGTTATTTTTTCTGCATATTCTTGTTCTCCTCCCTCATTTTCTTAAGATTCATCCTTGGTTGGGCTAGAAACTCTACCCTTTAGGGCAGGTCTTACATAGGTCGAACAACACAAGAAGAAGAACAAGAAAATCAAGCTTGAAACATGGTAAAATACCTTAGTTTCTTAGTTCCTTTTGCTTGTTTTTCACCTTGCTTGGCTTCTTCTCCTTGAATTCAAAAATCTCCCCTCAGTTCTACCCTCAAAATAGACCCAAAAATTTCAAAAAAACCATAGAAAGAAAGAGGAGAAGGAGAAGAGCAACTTTGCTAAAGCAAAGACTAAGAAATTCCATTACCTTTATCTTGGGTTTTTGTCCTCCCTTTCTCTCCTCTCTTGTGCACCTAAATTTTCTAGTCTCTCTCTCTATTTTTTGGTAGAATGAAGAAGGGGTGTGACTTTTAAAGAGTGTTCAAGAAGCTACTTGTTACAAAAATTCTAATTTCACCCCTAATCTTGGCATTTTCGTTTCCAGTTTGTTTTAGCTCATTTTTTAGAATTGTCTTTTCCATTATAAAATTTTGGTCCTCAATCTTATAAAATGCCTTTGGAATCACTCAAATTAGAGCTAAAACCTTCTCGAACGAAAGGGTCAAAGTTTGGGTCAACTGACATTGGAAAATATATACTGGAGAGGTTTTAACTGTCTTAGGACTTCCCATGGTTTTCAAGGCCCTTGAGAACCCCAAAGAACTCTAATTTGCCATTTAAAAAGTCCTCTTGTGAAAATTCTAAAATTTGCCCAAAATTATGAAAATGCCATTAAATTACGTATCTATTTCGTTAATTTTTGTATAGCCATTTTAGCTTCTATTTCAAGGTACCTTTGGCATCCAAAATTCTTTATTTAATTTCTAGATCATTATTCTAATTTTTTTAGACTTTAACCAATTCATTTCAAAAGACCCACTTTGAAAACATATCCATTTCCATCATTTTTACGAAAATGGGACATTATAATTCTCACCCTTAAATAAATTTCGTCCTCAAAATTTAGATAATGTACCTTATAGTAAAAGCTCTGGATATTTCTTTCTCATCTCTTCTTCTAGCTCCCAGGTAGCTTCTTGAGAGATAACCCCTTCCAAACCATTTTCACCATTAATATCATCTTATTTTGTAACTACTTGAGCCTAGCATCCATGATCTGATCTATTGATGCTATATATGATAGATCATCCTATAACTACATATTTTCATGCTCTATGACATGTGAGGGGTTAGGCTACTTTTTAAGTTAGGAGACATGAAATACATTGTGAACTTGGCTCAAGTTTAAGAGAAGGGCAAGTCCATAAGCTACAGGTCTTACTTTATCAAGAATTTGGAACAGACCTATATATTTTGAACTGAGCTTTTTACTTTTAATGGACTGACCTATCCCTGTGACTAGAGACATTCTAACAAAGACATGGTCTCTAACCTCAATCTCTAATGGCCGTCTAAGCCGTTAGGAGCTTCTTTCTTATGGCCTCAATTTGCTTAGAGGTTTGGTCCACTAACTTTGGGCCAAAGAGGCTTCTTTCTCCTGACTCAACCTAACACATTGGAGACCTACACTTCCTCCCATATAATGCCTCATATGGTGCCATTTGAATACTTGCATGATAGCTATTATTATGGGTAAACTCTACTAGAGGCAAGTATATATCCCAGTTTTCTTTCATTTCTAGTACACATGCCTTCAACATGTCCTCTAAAGTTTAGTACTTAAAGCATCCTGTAATAATCTCTAGAAGTTCGAAGTAAACCTAGGATCTCTATCTGATACTATGCTTCTAGGCACACCATGCAATCTCACTATCTCTCGAATGTACAGCTAGGCTAATTTGTCAAGGGTAAAATGGCATTCATTGCTAAAAAGTGAGTTGACTTTGTTAATCTATCTACTATTACCCATATGGCAACATGCCCCGATGATGTCCTAGGTAAACCCATGGCAAAATTCATAGCTATAATATCCCATTTTCACTCCGAGATGTCTAGGGGCTGAAGTAACCCAACTGGCTTCTGGTGTTCTATTTTGACTCTCTGACATACTAGACATCGGGAGACATATTCTGCTGTGTTTGTTTTCATTCTAAGCCACCAAAACATTTTCTTTAAATGATGGTACATTTTATTACTGCTTGGGTGAATGGTGTATTTGCTTTTATGTGCCTCATCTAGTATCTCTCTTTAATCTCAGCATTTCTAGGTGCATACAGCCTATCCCTATATCTTATAATGTCATCCTCAGATAGATTAAACTCTTGAGTGCCACCCTAGGATATTTGGACTCTAATCTTTTTTATCTATTCATCTGTTTACTGGGCCTCTCTTATCTGACTCCTCAAGTCACTTTCTATTTAGGTTTCGCTTATTAGTAGTTTCCATGAATGCACCTCACATGAAAGATTCATATCCCTAAACCTCTCAATCAACTACTACTCTCTGACCATCATACAGGCTATATGTATGGATTTTCTACTCAGGGCATCAACTACCACATTAGCCTTAGCGAAATGGTATTTCAATGTGAAATCATAATCTTTCAAAAATTCTAACCATCTTCTTTGTCTCATGTTCAATTCTTGTTGTTCAAATAAATATTTAAGGCTCTTGTGATCACCGTGAATTTCTATAGCTACCCCATATAAGTAGTGTCTCTATATTTTCAAAGTAAACACCACTGTAGCTAGCTCTAAGTCATGTGTGGGGTAATTTTCTTTGTGAGGCTTTAACTTTCTAAAGGCATAAGCCACCACTTGGCCTTTCTGCATAAGTACACATCCTAACCCTTTCTTAGAAGCATCACTATAGACTACAAAAATCTCTCTAGGGTCAGGAAGTACTAAAATTGAGGCCGTGGTTAACTTACGTTTCAACTCCTAGAAGCATTTCTCATATTTCTCATCCCACACAAATGGCACATTTTTTCTAATAAGCCTGGTCAGTGGCATCGCTATCTAAGAAAAGCCTTGAATAAACCTCTTGTAATAATCTGCTAAACCTAGAAAGCTCCTAATCTCTATCACTGTCCTAGGTCTCTCCCACTATAACACTACTTCTACCTTATGGGGATCTACTGTGATCCTTTCTTGGGAGATCACATGGCCTAGGAATTGAACTTTTGTGAGCCAGAATGCACATTTACTAAGCTTAGCATATAACTATCTTTCTCTCAAGGTTTCCAAGGCTAATCTCAAGTGTTGTTCATGTTCTTCTCTACTCTTTGAATAGATGAGAATGTCATCTATGAAGACAACTATAAATCTATCTAAGTATGCCCTGAACACTCTATTCATGTAATCCATAAACATTGCAGGTACATTCGTCAACCCGAAGGGCATAATTAAAAACTTATAATGCCTGTATTTAGTCCTAAATACAGTCTTAGGAATATCCTCAGCCTTGATCCTAAGTTGATGATATCCTAACTTGAGGTCTATCTTAGAAAATACTGATGCTTTTACTAATTGATCTAGAAGGTCATCTATGCGAGAGAGAGGGTACTTATTCTTAATGGTTATCTTATTGAGTTCTCGGTAATCTATACATAGTTTAAGGCTTCCATCTTTCTTCTTTATGAATAAGACCGAAGCTCCCCATGATGAGACAATGGGTCAAATGAAACCCTTCTCTAAAAGCTTTTCTATTTGTTTCTTAAGCTCAACTAGCTTGGTGAGAGCCATTCTATATGGGGCCTTAGACACTGGACCCGCCCTAGGTACAATATCTATAGGAAACTTAACCTCTCTCTCTGGGGGTAGTCCATTAATCTCTTTAGGAAATACCTCTAGGAACTCTCTTACTACTATGATTTTCTCTATATCTTCTTCTACCTCAGCCTGAACTAAAAGGAAAGTTACATATCCCTAACAACCATGCTTTAGAGACCTCTCAGCTTAAGAGGTGGTTATAATAGATAACTCAGTCCTCATACTAGGTACAGTCCCACATTCAGGTAAAGTAATACATTTACGGGAACAATCAAGTGTGGCATTATTTACAGACATCTAGTTTATATTGATGATCACATCAATGTCAACAAGGGGCATACATATCAAATCAAGGGTAGTATAATAAAAATTAAACTGGACTACACAATTCAAACAGGCGTGGAAGGTACTGGCTCTGTTTCCTATGGGGATAAATACATGCAAATCATAGGGTAATGTATGCATACTCAGACCCAACCTCCTAGCATAGTCATATTGTAACACCATAATTTTCTAGCTCAATCTATGCTACTTCCATGTCTCATATCATGAATTGCACAAGAGAGTAGGAAAAATGACATTAAAATAATACATTATTTAGTGTTGTATCATGTATAAAAATTCCATTCAATGTCACGTGGACCATATGAACTCATACATCACATTCTCATATTTAATTACATGTATACAACTCATTTCCATCACCAAAAGTGCCCTATAATTTGTGGAAACCAAAGGGAAGTATAAAACACATATATTCATTTTCGGCTAGAATTTCCTCACTTCTGTCACAAATTTTGAAAAATCATAACTAATTCTAGAAAAAATGAATTCATACATTCTTGGCCCTTCTAGAAATCTACACATGTCTACTTTATACTAAAATTTGTCCAAACCATGAAACACAACATAAAAGACATTTGACATTTAGAAAAGTCCAGAGGTTTGGTTGTCCACTGGTGCTGTCATATGTTTCTATAGTAAACTTAAAAAATGTCCAATTAATTCTACAAAAATCTAATCCATACTAATAATACCATCTAGAAAGTTACAGATGTTAGTTAAAGGGAAAAAATAACTCTAAACTAGTTCAGACACGCCTAGATCTTGAAACCTAATCAAATAATACCTAAGGTCTGTTAGGGCACCTGATATTGGGCAAGAAATTAAAAAATTCTTATCTCCCTCTTTAGACATCCAAATGAATTGATTCTAGTTGGCACATGTCATGGGAATGTCTAGTTTCTTCATATAAAATTTTGTGAAAATTGGACATCATTTGAGCCCTGCGTGATAGAAATCATTTTTGGACCAAGTGAATAGTGCATCAGACCAAAATCAAAATATTTGCCAACTTTGAAAATCCATCAAATATTCTCTAGACCTCTAAAAATCATATTCTTTAGCTTTCTAGAAATCTCTTAACAAGCTTTAGTTGCATGCCAAATCTCAGGTCAAGAAGAGCTCATTAGGATAAAAAGTGACCTAGGGTTCCAATATGGTCAAATTTGGCTCCATATAGTATACCAAAGTGCCCAAATGTTCTGTCTTAATATTTGGCACCTCTTGTGTAACGATCCTAACTTCTACTCATTGTAATTAAGGTTAAAAGCGTGATTAATAACCATAAACTAGGGTTACATGACATTAAGACTAATTACATTATGGGAATGTAGGAAAATTTGAACCTTAATGTTATTTGAGTCATCAACCATATAATTACCAACACTTACATATATCATGGAAAACAAACATTCATTTATAAGCCTTGATTCTATTACCTATCAATTTCATCTCACATGAATCTTCTATCACTATTTATAAATCATCCCTTGAGGTTACCATATGAAAAATCAAGATTTCCTAGTTAATATAAAGGTTTTAGGATGTTCGCCGCAGCCAATTTCCCATTAGTCGTGGCCAATTCCCCTCAACTTCACCCCTCGCATCGTTACTAATTTCGTTGCAGCGATAGGACCTTCGCTGCGGCCAACCTTCATGGCACCGCGGCGAGGAACCCTCTTGGAACCTACCTCGCTCGTCTCTCATTATTGGCTGCAGCCAATACCTCCTTTTGCTGCAGCCAATTCCTCTCTAGAATGCCTGGCTCTTTTTCGTAAAAGTTTATCGCAGCCAATTCCCCCTTTTGCAGTGGCGAATTTCCCTCTGGACGACTCCCAGTTTAGCCTCTCATGTTTTGTCGTGGCTAATTATACATTTTGTCGCAGTAAATTCCTCTCTGGCACTCTCCCTGGACAACTTTGCCTCTATTGGCCGCGGCTAACAATGTTTTGGCTGCGGCCAAATGCCTTTTTATCCTACTACTCTTAAGACCTTGTTACACTCTCCACTCTTTATCTAGGGATTCTCTAGGGCCACTCTCCCACTTGTTATGAGGTTCTAATAGCATTTATCTGGCTGATTTACCTTAGCCATCATAACATTACCCATCTAGCATTTAAACGTGGATTTCCTTACTCATCCATGGGTTTTATGTCAGCAAACTTATAAAATTTCCCACAATGGTCATTCAATCATACTTTCATTGGGTATTTCATGCATTAATAGTCAAGTCTATAATCAACATATCATAGGATTACATTACTCAAATAGTCAGTTATATCATGGATTCACCAGCCAAAATAAGTGTCAAAGTTCATACATCCATCAACAGCTAACATGGAGCCTATTTCTCAATGGTTACATTCTATGTTAACAAAATACAACTCCTACACTTGGCAATTCATGATGCAATGCAGCAATGGTACAAAACTTGTAATCTGGTTACAATACAATTTGTCAAGGTTTCAAAACCTAGGTGCTACTAACCCATTTAATAAACTCCCGTTAATTTTCTTCTTGCCACTAAGAGGTCCAGTCCCTGAAAATATTAGCCCACAACGGGGTGAGATATACAATCTCAGTAACAAAAGGGCAGTTTCCATATACATGTACAAGTTAATCAATCCAATGCAATTTCATGTCATCAATACCAGAATCATCAATTCAATTTGCAAATGAACTAGTTGAACTACCAATGACTACTATCCCATACTAGCAATAATACACAACATGTTAATGGCTAATAACACAAGGAGAGGTCCATCCATGACACTTACTCCATAATAAGCACAACCAGGGCTCAGTGCATCTGGGGTTTGATCACAACCCGGTGCTCGATCGAAGCACATGCACAGGTGGCAACCGTACCACAGCTCCACCATGGACTCACAAGGTCCAATTACAATAACAATCAAGTAGTCAACCAATCATTTAGCATTTTAAAATCAAGCATGTGTAACAAATAGCAGATTAACATGAGCATATACATAGAATTAGGAAAATAACCCTAGTTACCTCAATAAAGCCAATTACTCTTCCCCTAGCTACCACCATGATCCTAACATACCAAGCCTAACATGAGTATGATTATCATCATTTAACTATCATTAGCAAAGAAATTCTTGCTATCCATAGATAAATCTTAACAAGAAGTTATTAAGAACTTCTTACCCAAGCTTCTTAATGATCTATTGCACTAATTCAAGGCCCATACATCAAAGCTCACCATGAGTCACTCCCTACAACTCCATTTTCACACATGAAATTAGCCATATGCCAAAGTCAACTTATAACATGAAATCTGGGCAAGATTATACCACAAAATGAAAGCGAACACTTACCCCATGGTTCCACAAACTCTAACTCTGAAAATCTTGCAAGGAATCACCCAACACCAAGTTTCAGATTTGAGAAGAAGATGAAAATGCTCAAAACCAGAAACTAATCAGACCAAAATGAAGAGGAGAATGAGAGGGACATGTTTTATATAGATTACCTTGGCCAAATCTTCCTCTAGAAGTGAGAAATGGTGGAGGAATGCAGAAAACCCTATCCTCCTCTCTTTCTATGCGAAAATGGAGTTCTCCTTTGCCTAAGATTGAGTTGGTCTGCAGAATAGAGGGTAAGGGGCTGAGTAAGTTAAGGTTTTAGATGGGTTTGGGCCAACCCTAAAGCCCAAAATCCACTTAGGTTCAGATATGTGCTTATTGGGCCTTTGTTTGGTGAGGTGGGCTATAGAACACTTTGAGTTTAAGTGAAGTATGCTAACCTTAAGGCCCAAACTCTGGTGGGTTCAAAGGTTGGTGTTAGTTGGGCTGAATCTCATGAGTTGGGCTTTAGAGTTGTAGTTGGGTTAGGCCAAATTTCAAGAGCCAATCTAATTTGGGCCTACATAATGTGTGTTAGGCCAACTCACATAAATTGGATCTTGGGCCCCTATCCTACTAAATCAGATTGGGCCATTGCTAGGCAATCTCTCTTGGCCCAAGTCTCATGATAAGGAGTTGGGCTTACACCCAAAAATTATTGGGCCTCTATAAATCCTTATCCATGGCTTTTTCAAATTAAATTTTAGGCCCCAATTAAGCTTTAACCCAAATGAAATCTTAAACCTATATTAATAACTTATTTCTCTATAAATTTTCATTTATAAAGCTTACCCAATTATTTCATGATAATTATTCTTAGTTAGTCCAAATACATTATTAACACCTTAATTAATTTCGGGGTGTTACATCTTGGGCAAGTCTAAAAGCATGATTATGACTTGTTTAAGTTGCCCAAATGGTCCAAAACCTTATGCATCTCATTTTGGCTACTCCACTTCCATTTATACACATACTTCCATAATGTAAAATTGCTATTACATGACCAAAATGAGTATTTCCATACATACAACCTTAGCTCTCATTCATATATGATACATTAGTATAATTACATAGTTTATGAGGTCATTGGTCATATACAACAATATATTACAACATTTGCCTCTTGTGTGGCCTTAAAGAAGCTAAATCATGCACTTGAATGCCATACTCTTATCTTCAAGGTGGTTGGCTTCCATTACCTTGCTCTCTTGGTACACCTAGTATGTTAGAACATTAGAGAGGAGGGGATGAGATTCAAAGAATCCCAATAGCTTATCTCTCATTCAATCATACATAAAAGATGCAAAACAAGTCTCACAAATGTATGCATGGGCATGTTGACATGTGCAAACATTCAACAAGCATTTAACATTTGAGTAAGTCATACATGGCATACAAAGATTTGCTAAGAAAGTGGATTGGCCTTATCTATTTACTTATGGATTTTGGACTTGCCTTACCCATTCTTTAAGAGGTTCTTGGACTTAACCTTACTTTTAAGAGTCAACCTCACTTTTGGGAGACTCTTTACTTTGACTCAATCAATCTTAAGGGTTCTTGGATCATCCTTACCATGGCTAAGAGTTTTTAGCCTCACCATGCTCAAGCAAACCAAAACAAATATCATGAACATCATTTAAAAATATAACGTATCATCATGGTACCATGGAGTGTGTCACACTCGAAAATGCGACGGCGTGATGCCAAAAACGAGAAATCAAATATTAAATGTAAAAAGAAATAGATCAATAGGGTTCAGGAGTCACCACCAAAATTTATTTTTTGAAAAGGCAAAACTTTGGAAAAGCCTTTTTAATTTGAAAAATAGTCTACAAACCAGATTCGGAATCGGGAATCGATTGTGAGTGGGGAAGGTGTTAGGCACCCCACTACACCCATTCATAAGAATGGTTACCCTAAGTCAGTTGTGCAAAATTAATACAGCCTCTATTCTATTTTAATTCTCCCTAACCAATCACATGCAAATAATAGAAGAAAAGAATTTAAGGAAATAAAATTAAAGAGAAGAAAGAAGATTAAAAACAAAAAGAAATTCAAAGAATAAAGAAAAAGAAATAAAATAAAAGTAAAAGAAATTAAATTAAGAGAAAATGTTTATTTACAAGGACAGATTTGACTTAAGATAAAAGCCTAGGGCCTACGTACCCTTTGAAAGGGATCAAAGTCCACGTAGTTCGGCTAGAGATTATGTTGGTTGGTTTTTTTTTTGTTCTTTGTTTTATGTTTTGTTTTTGTCTTTTGTCTTTTTTCTTGTTTTTGTTTTTTTTGTTCTTTATTTTTTTAATAATTTTTTTATTCAATTTTTTTTGGTTCGAGTATTGTTTTTTTGTGAAAAGACAAAGAAAATAAATTACTTTTTCTTTTAACAAATAAAACAGGTTTTGAAATTGGTTGATGTGTTTTGATTTGCTAAAGGAAAATTTAATTTTTCTTACATTTTTAATTTTTCCTCTTGCTTATCATTTTTTGTTTTTCTATCATTTTCATTTTTTTGTTTGTTTTTTATTACCCTTTTTCTTTTTTGTGTGTGTTTTTTTTTTTTTTACTTTGTTGTTACTTTTTTTGTTTTTTTTTTAATTTCTTTTTAGTTAGTTTTCTTTTTCTTTTTGGTTTTGTTATTGTTGTTCTTTTTTCTATTTTTCTATTTGTTCTTCTTCTTTTTTGTTTAATTTATTTTCTTTCTTTTTTATCTTCTTGTTTCTTTTTTGTTTTTGTTTCATTCATTTTGTTGTTTTTCTATTTGTTTCTCTTTTTTGTGTGTTAATTTTTATTTCGTGTCCTATTTTGTTCCTTTTTTTTAATTTTTGTATATCTTTGTTTTGTTCATGATTTTTGACTTTTCATATATTCTTTTTTTTTTCTGTCTTGTTTTTTTTTATTCTTTCTTTTTTTTTTTGTTTCTAACTTTATTATTATATATATATATATATATGTATATTTTTTTTAAAGATTTTTTTTATCCATTTTGCATTTTCAAAACTTTTTATTTGATTTGATTTTAATTTTTGACTTTCTCATTTTCTTGTATTTTGATTTTTGCTTTTGGTTTTAATTTATCTTTTTGTCTTTTCTTTCTTTATCTTCCTTTTTATTTTGACTTTTTTTCCTTTTTCATTTTAAATATAATTTTGTTGATTAAAAATTTATATTATCTTTTTTTTAGTTAAATTTTTTTTTATATTTCATTTCCTTCTCTTTTTATAATTCTGTTTATTTAAAGGAAGCTTTTCATTTCTACAAAATATATTTTTATTAGGAGAAATCTTCATTTACTTTTTTATTTCTTTTTTTTTTATTTAACCTATCTTTTTTTTTTTGGATTTTTGTTTGTTTTGTTAATTTGTCTTTGCTTTGTTTGTTTTTCCTAGTTCTTCTTTCTTATTGTTTTTTGTTTTTATTTTTTGTCTTCTATTTTCATTTTTGTTTTTTTTTCTTATGTTTTATCATTTTTTTACTTTCTATTTTTTTTGGTTAGTTTTTACTTTTGGCTTTTATTCTTTATTTTTGTTCTTTGTTTGTTTCTCTTCTCTTCTTTTTGTTATTATTATTATTTTTTTGTTCTTTTTTCTTTTCCTTTTTCTTTTCATTTTTGTTCTTATTCTTTGTTTGTTTGTTTTTGTGTATCCTTGTTCATTTTTTCGTTTGTTTTGTTGTTGTTGTTTTTTTTTTTCTATTTATGCCTATTTCTCTTCTTTTTTTTTTTGGGGTCTTTGTTAGTGTTTTTTGTTTTTTTTTTATTTTTTTTTGTTTTTCTTCCTTTTTTTTCCATTTTGTTTTTCTATTATTGTTTTTTTTTCTTTTAATTTCTGGTTATTACTTACATATATATATATATATATATATATATATATATATATATTTTTGTGTTTTGATTTCTTTTGACTTATTACGTGATATATGCAAGGCTTTATCCTCGTATAAAGCATGATTCATTCATTTTTCAGAAACAGAAATAGAGTAGTAAATCACAGATGGATCCCAAGAACCAAATGAACTTGTAGCAAGAAAGGGATGTGCTCAGCCACGAAGGAACATAATAACATAGTAGCAGGAGTGATGCATAATCAACAAGATCAAGCGTTAGTTACTCGTGGAGAAATTATGGCACGTAAACAAACATGATGACACAAACTCTAGCTATTCGTGAAGGCAGAATCCAAATACAAAGGAAAAAATGCAAACACATAACAAAACTATGGCAACCTCTATTTATAGATTATGAGATGATGCTTTGAGACCCATCACTATTCTAAGCATTCACAAATATGCATGTAAAAAAATATGAATTCTTCCATTCCTTTTAAACTACGCAGCAAATGTCCAGGATCACACGGCAGGATAAACCTCCATCAGTACAGAACCGAATCAAGGCACACAGGGACAAGGAACATTTTGAAATCAAAGCACAATCTTTCACAGTCCCAGAACTTCTGTAACAGTATGCTGAGAAACAAGGAGAAGAACAACCAGGAGTATTACCTTTCAAAAGCCAGGATGGTGAGTCTTCTTCCTAGCTCTCTTTCCTTGCAACTCCCTTCTGCTTCCTTGTAAACTCCAAGCCTCTCTGGTTTGCTAGATATCTGCGTGTTTCTTCTCGGTTTGTTCGCTCTTTTCCTTCTCCTCACCGCTCTCCCTCTCTCGGTCTCTAGCAACCAGTAACCAGGTTCCCCATCTTTGCTCTCGGTTTCTCCCTCAATCTCTCTGCTCCTCTTCCCTTTTGAGTAACCTCAACTTCTTCTCTCACCACTCTCCCTCTCTCGGTTCCTAGTAACCAGTAACCAGCTTCCTCTTCCTTACTCTCGGTCTCTCCCTCAATCTCTCTGCTCCTCCTCCCAAAAACAAAAAAAAAAACCCCTGAAAACTCCTCCTCTCCTCGCTTTTATTGACAGTCTCGCATGGTCCCCCATCCCCGTACCTCTCTGCCATACTACTCCAATGCGCGTTGCTTCATGCCCTTTTTCTTGGCTTGCGTTCAGCTGTTAAAGGTTGTACAAATAGTGGATAGTAATGTCTGCTGCTGGAGGACACGAAATGGGAATGCCAAAGAGCAGGGGACCACACAGTTAGGGTTTCTCTTCCTTTTCCATAGTGCTTCCTTTTGTTTTTTTCATCTGAGGCTTCTCGTTCGGGTTAGCGAGGTGGAAGGTCCGAGGTTGAACAAAAATGGGCCTCCCTTTCTTTAACCGGATCCTCCAAAATGGGCTTCTATACGTTGGGCTTCTCTCCCCCCCTTTTTCTTTTGGGGCCCAATTCTGAGTTGGATTCTCTTTTTTTTTTTGGTTTTACTTGTTTCTTTTTCCTTTTCCTGGCTTTTTTATTTTATTTTTAATATTCCCTCTCTAATTTTCTTTTTGTTCCAATTTTAGGATTAATGGGCCTTTACCTTGTTTTATTATTTTTTATTATTATGATTTTTTTAATTTTTACTTTCATTGTTTTATGATTATTATTATTTTATCTATTTTGGGTTCTTTTTCTTTAATTAATTTTTTAAAAAAAAAATTTATTAGTTTTAGTTTTTTTTAGTTATTTTTTTATTTTATTTTTTTATTAGTTTGATTTTATATTTTTTTGAAATATATCTGGACAAAATACGGTGTTTACAGTTGCCCCTCTTTACTTGTTTCTTGGGCAAGGAACTTGAAAATGTAATTTTTGATGTGTTTACGTAAGAAACAAGTAAAGATAAGAGCGCATATTTTGTTCAAGCTGATTTGATTGCCCCTTATTAAATGATAAAGAAAGGTAAGAGCGACCCAAACAAAAATGTGGTGTTTACAGGTTGCCTCTCTTTGCTTATTCCTTAAGCAAGGAGATCGAAAGTGTAATTTTTGATATCTTTGCTTAAGAAACAAGTAAAGATATGAACACGTATTTTGTTCAATCTGATTTGATTGCCTCTTATCAATTAAACAATAAAGAAAAGATAAGAGTGACCCAAATGAAATATGACTGTTTACAGGTTGCCCCTCTTTACTTATTCTTTACGTAAAGAAATCGAAAATGCAATTTTTGATATCTTTAGCTTAAGAATAAGTAAAGATGAAAACGCATATTTTGTTTGGGGAGCTAATGGACCAAAAGGAATTACCTTACCTGGAAGTGCAATTCTGCTCTGGTACAGGACTTCGGGTTGCCTATTCTAGATAGAACTTTTATTATGCATGTTTTGTGCAGGACTTTAAGTGCCTATTCTTCGTAGGACTCTTATTTGTGCCTATTCTACATAGGACTTTGGGTGCCTATTCTTCGTAGGACTTTGGTGCCTATTCTATGTAGGACTTTTATTTGTGCCTGTTCTGTGCAGGACTTTAGGTGCCTATTCTTCGTAGGAGTTTAGATGCCTATTCTTCGTAGAACTTAAAGGTGCCTGTTCTTCGTAGGACTTTGGGTGCCTATTCTTTGTAGGACTTAAAGGTGCCTATTCTGCATAGGACTTTGGTTCCTATTCTTTGTAAGACTTTGGGTCCCTATTCTTCATAGGACTTTTATTTGTGCCTGTTCTGTGCAGGAGTTTGGGTGCCTATTCTTCGTAGGACTTTGGATGCCTATTCTTCGTAGGACTTTGGGTGCCTATTCTTCATAGGACTTTAGGTGCCTATTCTTCGTAGGACTTAAAGGTGCCTGTTCTTTGCAAGACTTTGGGTGCCTATTCTTCGTAGGTCTTTGGATGCCTATTCTGGGTAGGACTTTGGTGCCTATTCTTTGTAGGACTTTGGATGCCTATTCTTCGTAGGACTTTGGGTGCCTATTCTTTGTAGGTCTTTGGGTGCCTATTCTTCGTAGGACTTAAAGGTGGCTATTCTGCGTAGAACTTTGGTGCCTATTCTTCGTAGGACTTTGGATGCCTATTCTTCGTAGGACTTTTATTTGTGCCTATTCTATGTAGGACTTTGGGTGCCTATTCTTCGTAGGACTTTGGATACCTATTCTTCTAGGACTTAAAGTTGCCTATTCTGCGTAGGACTTTGATGCCTATTCTTCGTAGGACTTTGGATGCTTATTCTTCGTAGGACTTTTATTTGTGCCTATTCTGTGCAGGACTTTGGGTACCTATTTTTCGTAGGACTTTGGATGCTTATTCTTCGTAGGACTTAAAGGTGCCTCTTCTGCGTAGGACTTTTATTTGTGCCTGTTCTGTGCAGGACTTTTAGACCCAATGTTTGAGTAATGCATGTGTATATGTAGGATGCATGATATATGAAGGAAGTTTCATGAGAATGTAACCAATGGATCTGGTGGATGCATGTAATCTTGCGAGCCGAAAACATGAGACATATGGGTGCTGCCCCTGATACAAGTTTAACTTGAAGAACATGTGGGATGCTTTATTTGATATTTACTTGCCCCAATACGAAAGCATGCATGACAACTATGAATTATTATGTGTTGTATTTGTTTTCCTTCCCCTTTTTTTTTATGTGTTTTGATTTTAATTTATTATTTTTCCTTTAATTTGCTTTTTTTTAATATAAAAAGAAATGTCAGTTTAGAGGCACTATCAAGTGTTGAACTTTTAACTGACCAACTATAGAGACCAGACATTTTATCCTTTCGAAGCATAACCCATTTAACCAAATTGTTAGTACTACAGCTTTCATCCAATTGAGAATTCTCGATGCTCCCCCAACAGAGATCTTTGTGCATTGTCTTGGAAACCACAATCGTCCCTTTCATTTGCTCTCTTAGGAAGGAAAGCCCCCACATATGTCACTCATGAACGTCTGGATGATTTAATTGAGAGGAAATGGCATTTTATTGGATGACGTTTAATATTTTGGTCCCGGTCTATCCCTCCAGCAATGATTAAGCTAACTGGTCCAAAGAGGATATTAACATTGACGTGCTAGGTATTTACTTTGACGAATGTCATTCCTTAGTTATTAATTTAGTCATATAAAGCATGAATGCAAGTGGTCGCGATATGAATGAATTGTAACTAAAATAGATGAGAAATCATTAGAAGAATAATCTCTAACAGAAAGTTTTATAAAGCTCATAAGAGTTAAGACAATAAGTAATTTGGAATACAGGAGAGATGAAAGAACTAGAACCAAGAAGTTCTTTCAAAGAATGTCCTCTACAATTGTCCTTGCCCCTCCCCTACAAGGCGATCCTTTGCGCTATACAAGATATGTATTTTTTGGAATCTAATTCAACACCTGCTGCTCCAATACTTTTACCCAACTTTGAACTTCCGATTTTGCCCTAACTTTTGCCTAGGCATTTCCTCATATTACCTAGCGGGCTTTTCTTTTCCTTTCTCCCCTTCTTTTCTTTTCTTTTCTTTCTTACTTTTTTTTATTTTATTATTATTATTTTTTTTGCTCTAATTTTTGCCTAGGCTACCCTTTTGGGTTTTCAACCTAGCGAGCTTCCATTGTGCTCTAACTTTTGCCTAGGTCGCCCATTTGGGTTTTCAACCTAGCGAGCTTTTCCTTTTTATGCAAAATATTTCTTAACTGCATCTGAATTGAAGGGTTTAGTCAGTTCATTACCGTCCATGTCCATCAAAACTAATGCCCCTCCTGAGAAGGTGTGCTTTACAATATAAGGCCCTTCGTATGTAGGAGCCCATTTGCCCCGAGCATCATCCTGATTTGGTAAGATTCTTTTAAGAACTAGTTCACCAGCTTTAAATTCTCTAGGACGAAGCTTTTTGTCGAAAGCTCTTGCCACCCTTTTTTGATACAATTGCCCATGGCATATGGCAGTAAGTCTTTGCCCCTCAATCATATTCAACTGCTCATACCGAGCTCTCACCCAATCACTTTCATCTAAATTGGGTTCAATTAATACTCGTAAGGACGGGATTTCAACCTCAATTGGTGTAACAGCTTCCATTCCATAAACTAGAGAGTACGGAGTTGCCCCAGTTGATATACACACAGTTGTCCGATAACCATGCAATGCATATGGAAGCATATCGTGCCAATCTTTGTAAGTGATCGTCATTTTAGCAATAATCTTTTTTATGTTCTTATTTGCCGCCTCTACGGCTCCATTCATCTGTGGTCGATACGGCGCTGAATTATGATGCTTGATCTTAAACTGTTCACAGAGTTTAGAGATTTCTATTCCATTTAGGTTGGCAGCGTTATCTGTAATGATCTTTTCAAGTATCCTATAACGACAAATGATGTTTGTCTTGAGGAACTTGCAGAAGGCTTTTTGAGTGACACTAGCAAAGGAATTGGCCTCTATCCACTTAGTGAAATAATCGATGGCAACCAGAATGAAACGATGTCCATTTGAAGCCTTTGGATTGATCGAGCCGATTACATCAATGCCCCACATGGAGAATGGCCAAGGTGCCACCAAATTGTGTAATGAAACTGGTGGTGCATTGATTTTGTCTGAGTATATTTGGCATTTGTGACACTTTCGAACATGATCGATGCAATCCTTCTCCATTGTTAACAAAAAATATCCATATCTCTGGATCTGTTTAGCCAACATGAGACCATTTGTATGTGTACCACATATTCCCTCATGCACTTCTGTGACTATCTTCTGGGCCTCCCTCGTGTCTACACATCGTAGCAGTGTACCATCATGACTTCTCTTGTACAAGATCCCATTGCTGATGAAGAAGTTTATGGCTAGGCACCGAATAGCCTTTTTATCACTTTCTGTGGCCTCAGTTAGATATTCCCTGCTTGTCATATAAGTTTTAATGTCATAATACCAAGGTTGCCCATCATGCTCTTCTTCTATGTTTAGGCAATATGCAGGTAAATCTCTAGCTTCCACTCGGAGCGGCTGGACTTGGATTCCATAGTCGAGCGGGATCATCACTGCTAAGGTGGCTAAAGCATCTGCAAATTGGTTCTTGTCTCGGGTGATATGATGAAAATTGATTTCTTCAAATTGTTCGATTAATTGAGCCAGAAATTTCTGATATGGAATCAGTTTTGAATCTTTAGTTTGCCATTCCCCGGTCACTTGGTGAATTATAAAAGCTGAATCACCGAAAACCTCGAGACTTTTTATACCAAGAGTTACTGCAACATTTAGCCCATTGATGCAAGCTTTGTATTTAGCTATGTTGTTGGTGCACTCAAACTTCAATTTAATGGCTACTGGAACTGCTTTCCTTCGGCAGATATAATTACTGCTCTAATACCATAGCCGTGCATGTTTGTGGCTCCATCAAAATACATCTTCCACCATGCATCATTATCGCCTCCTTCCTCTTCATCCCCCTCTATAGCCAGTATGTCCTCATCAGGGAAATGGAAATCCAATGGTTGGTACTCGTCCAAAGGATTTTCAGCCAAGTGATCTGCTATGACACTACCTTTTACGGACTTTTGTGTCATATGCTTGATATCATATTCGGATAGAATCACCTGCCACTTCGAGACTCTCCCAGAAACATGTGGGCTTTCAAAGATATATTTAATAGGATCCATTCGAGAGATTAACCAAGTGGTAAAATAAAGTATGTACTGGCGCAAACGTCTAGTGGTCCACACTAACTCACAACAAGTTTTCTTAATCAAAGGGTAGCGGGCTTCTCATTCATTAAATTTCTTACTCAAGTAATAAATTACTTGCTCCTTCTTTCCGGAGGCATCATGTTGCCCTAATACTGCCCCCATTGATCTCGGCAGGAAGGTCAAATAAAGGATCAAAGGTCGTCCTTGTGTGGGTGGAACCAGAATTGGGGGGTTCAATAGATAATCTTTAATCTTGTCAAAAGCTTGCTGACAGTTACTATCCCATCCTCCAGTGTAGTTCTTTTTTAGCAATCTAAAAATCAGCTCACAAGTTGCAGTTAAGTTGGCAATGAATCTCGCTATGTAATTTAATCGACCCAGAAAACTCCGCACTTCCTTTTTTGTTTGGGGAGATGGCATTTCCTGAATGGCTTTTACTTTGTCAGGATCCACCTCGATTCCCTTCTAGCTCACCATGAAGCCCAATAACTTTCCAGTTAAAGCCCCAAAGATACACTTGTTGGGGTTTAAGCGAAGTTTGTATTCACACAACCTTTCAAACAATTTTCTTAAAACTGCCACATGGCTCTCCCCTTCTCCAAATTTAGCCACCATATCATCGACATGCACTTCAACCTCCTTATGCATCATATCATGAAAGAGTGCCATCATGGCCCGTTGATAAGTCGCTCCTGCATTCTTTAACCCGAATGGCATCATTTTGTAACAATAGGTTCCTCATAGTGTAATGAATGTAGTTTTCTTTTTATGGTCCTTATGCATAGGGATTTGATTGTACCCTAAGTAACCATCCATGAAGGAATAGCGATGAGCTCGGGCTATATTATCAACTAACATATCAATATGAGGCAGCGAAAAATCATCCTTAGGGCTTGCCTTGTTTAAATCCCTATAATCAACACACATGCGAACCCTTCCATCTTTTTTAGGGACTGGTACAATGTTTGCTACCCATTGAGGGTATGTGGACACTTGGAGGAACCCTACTTCTAATTGTTTCATGACCTCTTCTTTTATTTTCAAAGACATGTCGGGACTTATTTTTCTCAACTTTTGCTTCTTTGGCTCGACATTTAGGAATAAAGGAATCTCATGAGAAGCAATCTCAGGATCGAGTCCAGGCATGTCTTGAGAAGACCATGCAAAGACGTCCATGTATTCCCTAAAGAGCTAAATTATTTCCTTTTTTCTAAATTATCTACTATTTTAATCTCCCTTTTATCTTCCTCTGTCCCTAAATTAATGTTTTCAACTATTTCTTCATGTGGGCATATTCCTTTATCTTCATAATCGAGCATTTTCTCGAAGATTTGGGTTAATTCTTCATTATCAAATTCAAAACCATGCATATCCGTAGTAAAGCATAAATCACTCAATGGGGGCTCAAGGACTTCCGCGTTAGACAGGAGTCTCGAGGAAAATGATTTCCTAGAAGAAGAAATAAAAGGAAAATGAAGGAGTAGGAAAATGTATAGAAAGAACAGGCCTGAAACCCCAGGATTTTAATTTCATTCATAAAATACCACTATCATTCATAAAGTACTGATTGAAATTGTAAAAATGTCTTAAACAGATTAAAACAAAGGAATAACACGATCATAACAATTACTCTAAAGTCACGACATCAGTGATATCCTCGATTTCCCAATTATCTAATCTTTCTCTAGAATCATTGAACCTGATCCAGGCTTTAACTCCTCGCATGACTTCGTCATCAACCATTGAAATGCTTAACCGATTCATAATCTCTGAAAAAGTTAGAAAAGTTTCCCTGATGTGGGGGATTTTCTGCTTCTCCTGCTTTTTACTTCCCTTTGCGCTTGGTTATGCCCTAAGTCGATTTGACAACAAAGGTTCATACCCTAATCCTTAACGCTTGGGATTTTCTGGGAGACTAATAGGCCGTTCAATTCCTTGAAGCTATATCCCCAGTCTTTTTCTAGATTTGAACCCATTTCTTTCTAACATTTTCATCACAGTCTGGTTAACATTCCCAACGACATGCTTGGGTCCCTCCAACTCTAAACTTTGAAGCGACGTTTCCATCTCTTTTTCAGCGGCTTCGATATATGGCAAGGAGCTGGCCTTGCTCAACATTGTCTCCTATTCTCCTTTAATAGTGATTATCCTCCCCTTGTCAATAAACTTAACCCTTTGATGAAAAGTGGAAGGCATGGCACCTACAGAATGAATCCAAGGTCTTCCCAACAGCATTGTATAGGACGAATCAATATCCATAACTTGAAAGTCCACCACGAATGTTTTTGGCCCAATCTCCAAAGACAAGCAAGTATTGCCAATTACTACTCTTTTAGAGCCATCAAATGCCCTAACCACCATGTCACTTTTCTCAATGTGTGACGCCTCCATTGCCAATTGTTCAAATGTGGCTAGCGGTAACACATTTAGTGCCGACCCTCCATCGATCAGAACCTTTGCAATTATGAACCCATTGCATTTCAGTGTAATGTGTAGGGCCTTTGGCTGATTAGAGGATGTCCTTACGACTTCTTCTTCAGAAAAGGAGATGGTGGATGCAGACTTGATAATGTTCATCATACTAGCTACTTTTTCCGGGGTGACATCAGGCCCCACATATACTTCTTCCAATACCTTTTGTAGAGCCCGACGGTGCACCTCCGAGCTCATGACTAAAGACCACATTGAAATTCGAGCTGTCACACTAGCTACTTTTTTCGGGGTGACATTAGGCCGCACATATGCTTCTTCCAATACCTTTTGCAGAGCCCGACGGTGCACCTCCGAGCTCATGACTAAAGACCACATTGAAATTTGAGCTGGGGTTTTCTTCAGTTGTTTTACCACGTCATATTCACTCTGCTTCATGATTCGTAAGAATTCATCATCAGCACTATCTTCTTTTGCCTCCTTCTGACTGCTAGTATCAATGCCTTTTCCCTTCAGTTGTTTGTCAGCATTTGCAGGATAGTAGATCCTGCCACTCCGGGTGACCCTCCTAGCCTCAATTATATTAGTGACAAGTTCTCCTTCTGCCTTAGTGACTACTGTCTGATGCGAGAGAAATTCAATAATCTCCTTATATCTCCAAGGTACAGCACGATCACTTTCATATGAGAAAGGAGCTGGCATATTAATAATCATTAGGGATGGTTTCGGGGTAAAAGGGACCGTCATCGACATAGGATCATTAATAGTTAGAGCGACTGTTCTCAACGGTCTGGTAGGGATGACGATATCAACATATTTCTCATCTGTTACGCAGATTTCCTCTTCTGACCTCCCACAATCACAACCCCTAATGTCATTAATTTTTTCAATGCCTTTTGGAACTATACACAATTCTCGACATCATGATCTGTATATTGCTGATGGTAGTCACAAAACACAGCTTGTAGCCCAGTGACGGTTTTGACAGACTCTTCTGGTGATAATTCCAACATGTACCTAGCTAATTTAAGATTAACTATCAAAATCTTCAAGGGCAACCCAATAGTATCGGGGTTTTTAGAAAATCCCAACTCATTTTCAATGGCATTCACCTGTCGCTTATGACTAGGTAGGGGATTAGTGGCAATTGTCGAATCTTCCCCAGACTTAAGTTGGATATGGTTGGACTCGATCAAATCTAGCACATTCCTCTTAAAAGTAGTACAATTCTCAATTGAGTGCCCTGGAACTCCCATATGATATTCACAAGAGACATTCGGGTTATACCAGGCTGGGTATGGTGGTTACAGCTTCTTCACATACCGTGGTCCTATGAGTTTTGCCTCCAACAGTTTCTGGTATAACTCTGCATTGGTTAAACTGAAATTTGGCCATGGACGGTTGTCTTTCGGCCGTACATTAACACCCCTCTTCTGTTGTCTTTGCCTATTCACTGCCGGTCTATACTGATTTTGGCCTTCACTTCCCCTACCAATCTGATAAGAGACAGGTTGATGCAGGACTGGTCTTGAAGGTTGAACATAAATTATTTCCCCTTCTTTCTTCTTCATACCCTGTCCCCTTCTAAATTCGCCCTCCGTCAAAGGAGATGCAAGCTTTCCATCTTGAATGTCCGCGTCAATTCTCTCTCCCACCTCAATTAAATCTGCAAAGTCAGTAACATGAGTTCCCAACATGATTTTGTAAAATGGATCAGATAAGGTCCAAATAAAGTAAGAGCAAAATTCAGATCCAATCATCGGAGGCTGAACTTGGGAAGCCATTAATCTCCACCTTTGGGCATACTTTTTAACTGACTCGGTTGGTTTCTTACTCATTCTCTTCAACTGTTCCCTAGTCGGGGTAGTATCGAGATTGAATTTGTATTGTTTCATGAAAGCATTTATAAGATCTCTCCATTTGTGGATTTTAGAATGGTCTAATTGCATAAACCACAATAAGGCAGACCCGGTCAGACTCTCTGAGAAGAAATTTACTAGAAATTTTTTGTCCCTTGACCAAACAGCCATCTTTGTGCAATACGACTCGAGATGGTAAATTGGATTACCAGAACCATCGTACTTGTCAAAATCTGGAACTTTAAACTTTTTTGGAATTGATATTTTGGGAGTTAAGCACAACTCCTCTATATCCAGTGACCCCCATATGGTTGGCCCTTGTAAATCACGCAGTTGGTCTTTGACCTCCCCTAACTCTCTTTCCCAGTCCTCTTTAACATCATTATTCTTCCCTTTGCTATCTGCAGTTGGGATCTGGAATGTATAGGTAGCATCATATCCGAGGAAATCTTGTATGTCTTTTGCTTCATCATGGGGAACCTGCTTGTCAGCCACCATCACAGGAGGGTGCATTCTTCTGTTGTAGCACAGGGTCAGGTACTCGACTAGAATGTTCCTCAGTTATAACCACTTCGGGTGAGCTTCTTCCTATGTGTGCAGCGATGGGTGGATGACTGGATGCACTGGGTGAATTATCAACACCTTTTCCTTTGATAGCTTCCAACAACATTTTCATCATGTCGCTCATTTGAGCCATCTGATTTTCCATGGTCGTGATGCAGTTATTCAGTACGACTGTGTCTTCCTCAATTCTCTGACTTCCTTCCCCTTGATGTTCCTCCATGAGCCTGGTTCTTGAATATGTGTCGTATATCCTAATGGGACGTATCTGGTTAGATGGGATGCGTTTTGGAGGCACAATATTGTCTTCCTTTTATTTGACCCTTTCTATTCTTTTCTCTGTAAATAGAAGGCAAATTTAGTGATACTGAAAAAAATACCTCTCTCATTTTATTATTATTATCATTATTATTATATGCACATTCTTTAATTTGGGTTAACTGTTTTGGCATAATGGCAAAGGAACATTAGGACCTCTGATTCTTAAAGGATTTCATTAACCCATGTAAGAATATCAAAGTTGACACTTGACACAAAAGGGAATTAAAAACCCCTACATAATCAGGTCTTTGTATTCATTTGAGCTATTTCCCTTTCATCAAGCATAAGGAGCATACAACTCTTGCTTCTTTATTACATCAAAATTCTTTAGAACTTAATAACTATTAAGATATTTCAACTCATTTACAATGTCATTACACAACATAAAAAACTCTGTCATTTCCTTTGGTGTATTCCATGGGTTAGCCAAACCTTCAGCTGCCTTCAATGTGCTCATGAAATTAGGGAGAATCTCGTCAGCTAAGAGTAATAATTTCTTGAACCAGGACATGAACCTTTCCTTTTCTGTGGCTCGCTCTGCATGAAGTACTTTCCATGTCTCAATCGTCTCAGCTTGCTGATTAAGCTGTTCCACCAAGTTTTGTACTACTGCAGCATTGTCACTTCTGACGACGGATATTTCATGCATTTTCTACTCCAATTCCCTCGCCAGCATATCAATTTTGTGTTGAATCCCACTAGATTCAAGTTTTTGCACTTGTCTTTCTAGTACATCTTTTTCCTTAAGGACCTTCATCAACCGAGTTCTACTGATACGCATCTTCTTTTCATTTTTTGTTACCCGTTGTTCAGCTTTCTCTATTATATCCTTCAATCTTATATTTTCTTCCTTCATCCTTTTCATCTCAACATTCCCCATGTTTCCTTTATATCTCTTTGCCCTATCTGCTTTTGCTTGCAACACTGCATATTCACTTCTCATTTGGCTCAAACTCCTCAAGCGTTCTTGCCTTTTTTCTTCTAAACCTTTCAATTCTTCTTTTTTCTCTTCCACTCGCCTTGCTAATTGTTTGTCAATTACTTGCATATCATTGCCAAGCATGGGGTCAATTGATCCGAAAGAAGGGTTAGCCCCTTTTGTCTTTTCCTTTAGCCATTCTCGATACTCCTTGGTTGTGGCTATGATTCGCTTACCCAGTTCACATTTCCCTTTGCATATCACTCGGCTCCATGCACCTTTTATTTTTTGGCAAAGCATCTTGGCTTCTGGATCATTATGATAAAAGTAAACCAATTGTATTTCTTCCTCAGATGGAATATCTTGTTTATATGCAAACTGTTGATGAACAATCGATGGATTGTAATTAATGCAGCCTCGAGGGCTTATCAGAGGTACATCAAGAATTCTCCGCAATAGTATACTATTTCTTCATTTTCCCACCAAGCCAACTTCCATCATACCGTGTTCTCATCCAATTGACTGAGGGTTTGAGCCCAATCATCATGAGTCTTCTTTGAAGATAACAGGATAGCACCTTCACGATTAAGGAAATCCTTAACAGGGTGATGTATAGTATCATGTCGTCGACCCAATTGATATTGCCTCCCATAAATATGATTGAACATCCAAACGGTGAGGAGTTATAGGCAACACTTTAATTTCCTTCCATTTTCTTGTTGACAAAAGCTTAAGGACGTTTCCGCCAAAACTGCAGGCGTGGGATTTACGCGATGATTTTCCACCATCCATAGAACGATCACAGCCGCCAAATTAATTATCCCCACTGCTGAAGGGAATAACACTAATCCATATATGGCTAGAGCAAGGACTCTCTTAAAAGTCACCCAATCTCCCTTTTCAGCTAAGATCTCCAAACGTCTTTCTACGTACTTCCTTAAAAGGCCTTCAGTCTATCCTCTTTGATGTAATTGAATTCTACTAGGATCTTCCCCTAAAATTTGAGCCACTGTACGCTTTGAATGCAAATGTCCAGGAAAGTAGTAAACTAAAGCATCCTTTCCCACAAGTGTATTCATGAAACTCCCATATTCCTCTAAAGTAGGTGTAATCTGGAATGTAGAGAATGTAAAACACCTTAGTGAATTATCCCAATGCTGAGCCAAGGCTGAAAGTGCTTCTGGCTGGATCGGTATTTGCAACAAGTCTAGAATATCCCCATAATCCCTTCGAAAATCTCGGATATGCCTTCCAGTTAACTTCTCACTTAAGACAATCAAACTCTCGACCAATTCGGCTTCTGCCTTGATTTTAAGCTTCGTTCCCGTCGCAACTAGGCCAGTTTGTCTTGAGCTCAGATATCGTCCATTGCCCAAAGGTTCCATTGCCACTATTATGCCAATTAACCTAAATGGCTATTCGCTATTTCAAAAGATCAAAACTTATTGGTTAGTGTATCATTATCGTTAGCTTGACAATTCTGCCCAATTCTCAAGGAATTTATTATTCCATAAAGAATAAGGGTATAAGGATTAATTTAAGAAAGAATAGCTCCCTACATAATTGATACTGATATGTTCAGCAAGCTAACATAACTATGCACTGACATTCATGCTACGATGCTAGATATAATGCCTCGGCATGAGAAATGATAAAAAAAACTTTGCAACCTTCCTTGAGGGGCCTATTGCTCCATGGGAGAAAAGAGTCGACAATTAAATCAAGAGAAATAAGTCTTTCTACACGATTCAACATCCTAAAAAGATTTAATTCTCTAACCGAGACATCACATCTATTCATTGATGATATAAAACTATCAGATTTTATAATTTCCAAGACTTTGGGAAACATTCATTTTCTATTAGAAATTCATTGTTTTGCGGGGTAGAGTATATTATGTGATGTTCATTATTTTAACGCATATCTATTTCTTTTATGCTTTATTTTATGCATGAACGTATGCTGAAGACTTCCCTTTTTGAGGAACCATAAAGAATGCGATTATGGCCTTTTCGGGGTTAAAAACCCACTAGGCAAGGGTTAGTTTAACTAATGCGTACTTTTATCATAGTTAACGTTATGTCTAGTTGGCGTCATAACAACCCGTCAACTACTCCAATAATCAGTGGCAATGTGTCACTTTTCCTATGGATATTATTGGATGTAATGCATGAACAATTAAAGGTGCTCTCCTTTGTCCTAATATGGATAGATCCTAGGTTGTGATCATTGGTCTATAGAAGTATGGCTCTACCCACTTAAGAGGCATCTATGGCTTAACTATCAGTGCAAATTTTCATGGCAGATCTATGACCCTTAATCATTGGCCTCTAAATTGCCCCCACCATGAGATGAGGATCTCATTATATGAATTCGACCTTGAGAGGAAAAAGATCCTACACAGGTCCAATCCATATAACAAGGTACAATTTAGGCGAGGTCTTCATGATAGCCTCAGGAAGCACAAGGCTTCACAGTGAAATCAATATAAACCTCTACTAACCTAAGGAACACTCAGACCCGGGTATAGGGCCCATAACGTGTGTGATATGTTTGTGTATCAGTGATGTGTGTGAGGAGAGCATTTACCTTTTCACCCTATGGACTACCCAACCCTCATCTGCTAGACAGATTGGCAGAACAAAAGGCAGGGAGATATATACAGATATAAATAGGAAGTAACATATAAATAGTCGTCTACCCTAAGGTTTTATTCCGTATGTTATCTATCCTATCATATATTATATGCACAATCTATGAAACGTAGCAAATAAAGAAAGCATGTGAATGGCATATTATCTACCTCTAGTCATGTGAGATAAACAACAAACAAAAGGAGAATCGAAATAAATGAAGGTCATAGTATTTTGCACAACTAACTTAACTCGGGCTTGACTCTCTTCATTTATCCCTAGTGGAGTCGCCAAACTGTCACACTCGAAAAAGCGACGACGTGGCACCAAAAATGAGAAATCAAATACTAAATGTAAAAAGAAATAGATAAATAGGGTTCAGGAGTTGCCACCAAAATTTATTTTTTGAAAAGGCAAAACTTTGGAAAAGCCTTTTTAATTTGAAAAATAGTCTGCAAACCAAATTCGAATTCGGGAATCGATTGTGAGTGGGGAAGGTGTTAGGCACCCCACTACACCCATTCATAAGAATGGTTACCCTAAGTCAGTTGTGCAAAATTAATACGGCCTCTATTCTATTTTAATTCTCCCTAACCAATCACATGCAAAGAATAGAAGAAAAGAATTTAAGGAAATAAAATTAAAGAAAAGAAAGAAGATTAAAAACAAAAAGAAACTCAAAGAATAAAGAAAAAGGAATAAAATAAAAGTAAAAGAAATTAAATTAAGAGAAAATGTTTATTTATAAGGACGGACTTAACCTAGGATAAAAGCCTAGGGCCTACGTACCCTTTGAAAGGGATCAAAGTCCACGTAGTTCGGCTAGAGATTATGTTGGTTGGTTTTTTTTTTTTCCTTCTTTGTTTTATGTTTTGTTTTTGTCTTTTGTCTTTTGTCTTTTTTTTTTTCTTGTTTTTGTTTTGTTGTTTTTTTGTTCTTTATTTTTTTAATAATTTTTTTATTCAATTTTTTTTGGTTCGGGTATTGTTTTTTGTGAAAAGACAAAGAAAATAAATTACTTTTTCCTTTAACAAATAAAACAGGTTTTGAAATTGGTTGATGTGTTTTGATTTGCTAAAGGAAAATTTAATTTTTCTTGCATTTTCAATTTTTCCTCTTGCTTATCATTTTTTGTTTTTCTATCATTTTCATTTTTTGTTTGTTTTTTATTACCCTTTTTGTTTTTTTTTTTTTGTGTGTGTTTTTTTTTTTTTACTTTGTTGTTACTTTTTCTGTTTTCTGTTTTATTTCTTTTTAGTTAGTTTTCTTTTTCTTTTTGGTTTTGTTATTGTTGTTTTTTTTCTATTTTTCTATTTGTTCTTCTTCTTTTTTTGTTTAATTTATTTTCTTTCTTTTTTATCTTTTTGTTTGTTTTTTTTTTTTTTTTCATTCATTTTGTTGTTTTTCTATTTGTTTCTCTTTTTTTTTTTGTGTTAATTTTTATTTCGTGTCCTATTTTGTTCCTTTTTTTTAATTTTTGTATATCTTTGTTTTGTTCATGATTTTTGACTTTTCATATATTCTTTTTTTTTCTGTCTTGTTTTTTTATTCTTTCTTTTTTTTTGGTTTCTGACTTTATTATTATTATTTTTATATATATATGTATTTTTTTTTTAAAGATTTTTTTTATCCTTTTTGCATTTTCAAAACTTTTTATTTGATTTGATTTTAATTTTTGACTTTCTCATTTTCTTGTATTTTGATTTTTGCTTTTGGTTTTAATTTATCTTTTTGTCTTTTCTTTCTTTATCTTCCTTTTTATTTTGACTTTTTTTCCTTTTTCATTTTAAATATAATTTTATTGATTAAAAATTTATATTATCTTTTTTTTAGTTAATTTTTTTTTATATTTCATTTCCTTCTCTTTTTATAATTTTGTTTATTTAAAGGAAGCTTTTCATTTCTACAAAATATATTTTTATTAGGAGAAATCTTCATTTACTTTTTTATTTCTTTTTTTTTTGGTTGATTTAACCTATCTTTTTTTTTGGATTTTTGTCTGTTTTGTTAATTTGTCTTTGCTTTGTTTGTTTTTCCTAGTTCTTCTTTCTTATTGTTTTTTTGTTGTTATTTTTTGTCTTCTATTTTCATTTTTGTTTTTTTTTTTCTTATGTTTTATCATTTTTTTACTTTCTATTTTTTTTGGTTAGTTTTTACTTTTGGCTTTTATCCTTTATTTTTGTTCTTTGTTTGTTTCTCTTCTCTTCTTTTTGTTATTATTATTTTTTTTTTTGTTCTTTTTTATTTTCCTTTTTATTTTCATTTTTGTTCTTATTCTTTATTTGTTTGTTTTTGTGTATCCTTGTTCATTTTTTCATTTGTTTTGTTGTTGTTTTTTTTTCTATTTATGCCTATTTCTCTTCTTTTTTTTTTTTTCTGGGTCTTTGTTAGTGTTTTTTTTTGTTTGTTTTTCTTCCTTTTTTTTCCATTTTGTTTTTCTGTTATTGTTTTTTTTTCTTTTAATTTCTGGTTATTACTTACATATATATATATATATATTGTGTTTTGATTTCTTTTTGACTTATTGCGTGATATATGCAAGGCTTTATCCTCGTATAAAGCATGATTCATTCATTTTTCAAAAATAGAAATAGAGTAGTAAATCACAGATGGATCCCAGACAGAGCAAAGATCAAGAACCAAATGAACTTGTAGCAAGAAAGGGATGTGCTCAGCCACGAAGGAACATAATAACACAATAGTAGGAGTGATGCATAATCAACAAGATCAAGCGTTAGTTACTCGTGGAGAAATTATGGCACGTAAACAAACATGATGACACAAACTCTAGGTATTCGTGAAGGTAGAATCCAAATACGAAGGAAAAAATGCAAACACATAACAAAACTATGGCAACCTCTATTTATAGATTCTGAGATGATGCTTTGAGACCCATCACTGTTCTAAGCATTCACAAATATGCATGTAACAGAATATGAATTCTTCCATTCCTTTTAAACTACGGAGCAAATGACCAGGATAACACAGCAGGATAAACCTCCATCAGTACAGAATCGAATCAAGGCACACAGGGACAAGGAACATTTTGAAATCAAAGCACAATCTTTCATAGTCCCAGAACTTTTGTAACACTATGCTCAGAAACAAGGAGAAGAACAACCAGGAGTATTACCTTTTAAAAGCCGAGATGGTGAGTCTTCTTCCTAGCTCTCTTTCCTTGCAACTCCCTCCTATTTCCTTGTAAACTCCAAGCCTCTTTGGTTTGCCAGATATCTGAGTGTTTCTTCTCAGTTTGTTCGCTCTTTTCCTTCTCCTCACCGCTCTCCCTCTCTCGGTCTCTAGCAACCAGTAACCAGCTTCCCCTTCTTTCCTCTCGGTTTCTCCCTCAATCTCTCTGCTCCTCCTCCCTTTCGAGTAACCTCAACTTCTTCTCTCACCAATCTCCCTCTCTCGGTTCCTAGTAACTAGTAACCAGCTTCCCCTTCCTTACTCTCGGTCTCTCCCTCAATCTCTCTGCTCCTCCTCCTGAAAACCAAAAAAACCCTGAAAACTCCTCCTCTCCTCGCTTTTATAGACAGTCTCGCATGGTCCCCCATCCTCGTACCTCTCTGCCCCACTACTCCAATGTGCGTTGCTTCGTCCCCTTTTTCCTGGCTTGCGTTCAGCTGTTGAAGGTTGTACAAATAGTGGATAGGAATGTCTGCTGCTGGAGGACACGAAATGGGAATGCCAAAGAGCAGGGGACCACACAACTAGGGTTTCTCTTCTTTTTCTATAGTGCTTCCTTTCGTTTTTTTCATCTGAGGCTTCTCGTCTAGGTTAGCGAGGTGGAGGGTCCGGGGCTGAACGAAAATAGGCCTCCCTTTCTTTAACCGGTTCCTCCAAAATGGGCTTCTATTCGTTGGGCCTCTCTCCCCCCTATTTTTTTTTTAGGCCCAATTCTAAGTTGGATTCTCTTTTTTTTTTTGGTTTTACTTGTTTCTTTTCCTTTTCCTGGCTTTTTTTTTTTAATATTCCCTCTCTAATTTTCTTTTTGTTCCAATTTTAGGATTAATGGGCCTTTACCTTGTTTTATTATTTTTTATTATTATGATTATTTTTTTTATTTTTACTTTCATTGTTTTATGATTATTATTATTTAATCTATTTTGGGTTCTTTTTCTTTAATTAATTTTTTTAAAAAAAAATTTATTAGTTTTAGTTTTTTTTTTATTTTTTTTATTTTTTATTTATTGTATTTTTTTATTAGTCTGATTTTATATTTTTTTGAAATATATCCGGACAAAATACGGTGTTCACAGAGTGAGAGCTCATGCTAGAACATTTTCCATCACTTAAAGTACACATACATACATTCAAACATAATTAAAGCAAGCAACCGTGCATGAGAGAAGGAGGAGTGAGCTACCTTAGAAGCAATCACACACTTTTCTCTTTGAATTTGCTCTCCCTTCCTCAACCTCACACATATAAAAGTGTGGGAATGATTACTCGTAGCCTAAACACAATTTATGGAAGGCAATTAGGTTCATTGAATTAATTCTAAGGCCACACATCTTTCTCACACACTAACTTGGTCTAAAAACCTCTTTATGTTTCCAAGAATACACCTAAGGAAGTAACACCTATCAAATAAGTTCTAGGTCCATTCTTTCCTTTCAAATATGATTCTTGACTCCTTTTAAACCTCTTGGAGTTATCACATAATTAATGGAATATATATGGCCAACTCACCTTCTATAGGTTCTAAATTTTTTCCAAGGGTTCCTCCAACCTTCTACCATCATACAAAGTCCTAAACTAGGATTAGAATAAACTAAAACACTTCCTAACCTATTTAACTAGCCCAGGATGAAACTTAAGGGGGAGGAAGGGTTCATAGACTTCTTGATTTTTTCTTAATGGGAGACACACTTGGGAGGCTTCCTAAAGGTCTTAAAAGCTTAATTAAACACTTACATAGCCTAGGAAATTCATGAATCAAAACAAATTTTACAAATTCTCCAAGAATCCTACACTTTGCTAACTTGAAATTCAATGGCTTTTACTTGATTTTCTTTACATATTCTAAATTCCCACCTTAATTCATATGATTCATTCTTAGTTTGGCCAGAAATTTAATCCCTCATGGCTGGTCTTACATATGAGGAAATTAAGAGAAGAAGAGTAAGGAGACCTAAACTTAGAAAGTAACAAAAATACCTTAGATTCTTGTTTTTCTTAGTTTATTCTTCACTTGGTTAGTCTCCCCTCATCAAATTCAAAAATTCCACCTTTGTTCTACCCTTGAAAAAGATTTAAAAACACCATCAAACCCATAGAAATAAGGAGCAAAAGGAGGAGAAGTAACTTGTTAAGGAGAAAGCTAGATTTTCTGTGGAATTTTCTACCTTTTCTTCTCTTTTCTCCCTTTAAGATTGCTTCTTCTTGTATGCCTAAAAGAACTGGTTCTCCTCTCTATTCTGGGCAGAAAAAAGACAGTGGAAAATGAAAGCAAGAGAGGGTGTGAATTTAGGAGGCTTCAAGAACAAAAGAATTCCAAAAATTCCCATTTCATCCCTTTGTAATGGCAATTTCGTTTTGGTTTCATTTTAGCTCCGTTTTGAGAACCTTCTATTTCATTATAAAATTTAGGTTCTCAATTTAGTAAAATACCTTTGGAATCACTCAAATTGAAGCTAAAACCTTCCCGAATGAATCTATTAAAATTTAAGTATACCAACATTGGAAAACATCCATGGAGGGTTTTTAACTGTCCTGGGGCTTCCCATGATTTTTAGGGCTTCTGAAAACCCCAGAGAACTCAAAACTTTCATTTAAAAGGCCATCCTATGTGTTTTTCCAAAAGTACACTTATTTACAAAAATACCACTGGTCTTTTGGCAAATTTTTTAAATCACTATGGCCCTGGTTTATAGGTAACTCAGGTAAATCCTTATTTTTCATTATTTAGAAATTTATTCTAATTTTTGTTGGTCTTAAATAAGTTATCTCAAGGGCCTTTCTTTGAAAACGTATCCATTTCTATCGTTTAACGAAAAATAGATATTAGAATTCTCCCTCTTTAAAAATTTTGTCCTCAAAATTTAGATAATATACCTCATAGGAAGAGCTCTAGATGCTTTTTTCTCATATCATTCTCTAGCTCCCAAGTAGCTTCTTCGAGTGATGGCCCTTTCCAAACCACTTTCACCAGTGGTATCATCTTATTCCATAACTGCTTGAGTCTAACGTCCACGATCCGATCTAGCAATACTATGTATGATAGATTATTTTGTAACTGCACATTTTCATATTCTATGACATGTGAAGGGTCGGGTTAATACTTTTTAAGTTGTGAAACATGGAATATATTGTGTAATTTGTGGGAAGGGCTAGTCTGTAAGTCACAGGTCCTACTTTATCAAGAATTTGAAAAAGACCTATGTACTTTGGATTGAGCTTTTTATTTTTTATGGACTGACCTATCCCTGTGACTGGAAATACTTTAATGAAGATATGATCTCCAATCTCAAACTCTAAAGGCCGTCTATGTTTATCTGTATAACTTTTCTATCTACTTTGGGCCATTAGGAGTTTCTTTCTAATGGTCTTAATCTGTCTGGAAGTTTGATCCACTAAATTTGGGCCTATAAGGCTCCACTCTCCTAACTCAACCTAACACATCGGAGACCTACACTTCCTCCCATACAATGCCTCATACAATGTCATCTTTATACTTGCATGATAATTGTTATTATAGGCAAACTCCATTAGAGGTAAGTACATATCCTAGTTTCCTTTAATTTCTAAAACACATGCCTTCAACATGTCCTTTAAGATTTAAATGGTTCTCTCCGTTTATCCATCTGTCTGTGGTTGATAGGCTGTACTAAATCTGAGTCTGGTACCTATAGCATCCTGTAATGATCTCTAGAAATTCGATGTGAATCTAGGATCTCTATCTGAGACTATACTCCTAGGTACACCATGCAACCAAACTATCTCCCTATGTACAACTGGGCTAATTTATCTAGTATATAAGTGGCTTTCATAGCTGACTTTGTTAACCTATCCACTATTACCCATATTGCACAATGCCTCGATGATGTCCTGGGCAAACCCATAATAAAATCTATTGCTATATTATCCCACTTCCACTCCAGGATATCTAGAGGTTGAAGCAACCCAGCTAGTTTTTGGTGTTTTATTTTCACTCTCTAACATACTAGACATCAAGAGATATATTCCGCTATGTCTGTTTTTATTCTAAGCCCTTAGAACATTTTCTTTAAGTCCTTATACATTTTATTACTATCTGGGTGAATGGTATATTTACTCTTATGTGCCTCATCTAATATTTTCTCTCTGATTTTTGTATTTCTAGGAACATACAACTTATCCCTGTATCTTACTATATCATCCTCAGACAGATGGAACTCTTGGATGCTACCTTGGGCTATTTGGGCTTTAATTTTATTTACATAGTCATCTATATGCTAGGTCTCTCTTATCTGATCCTTCAGGTCATTTTCTACTTGGGTTTCACTCATTAATAACTTCCTCGAATACACCTCACAAGAGAGACTCATATCTTTGAATCTTTCAATCAATTTCTAGTCTCGGATCATTATACAGGCCATGTGTATGGATTTTCTACTTAGGGCATCAGCTACCACATTAGCCTTACTGGGATGGTATTTCAATGTAAAATCATAATCTTTCAAAAATTTTAACCATCTCTACTATCTCATGTTTAGCTCTTTCTATTCAAATAAATATTTAAGGCTCTTATGGTCACTATAAATTTCTATAGTTACCCCATATAAGTAGTGTCTCCATATTTTCAAAGCAAACACTACTACGGCTAACTCTAGGTTATGTGTGGGGTAGTTTTCCTCGTGAGATTTCAAATGTCTAGAAGCATAAGCTACCACTCTGCCTTTCTGCATAAGCACATATCTTAACCCTTTCTTAGAGGCATTACTATAGACTACAAAAGTCTCTCTAGGGTCAAGGAGTACTGAAACTAGGGGTGTGGTTAACTTGTGCTTCAACTCTTGAAAAATACTCTCACATTTTTCACTCCACATAAATGGTACATTCTTTCTAGTAAGCCAGGTCAGTGGCATCGTTATCTGAGAAAAGCCCTAAATGAACTTCTTATAATAACCTACTAAACCTAGGAAGCTCTTGATCTTTGTCACTGTTCTAGGTCTCTCCCATTGTAATACTGCCTCTACCTTATGGGGATCTACTACGACCCTTACCTAAAAGATTACATGACCTAGAAATTGAACTTCAGTGAGCCAAAATTCATATTTACTAAGTTTAACATAGAGCTGTCTCTCTCTCAGGGTCTCTAAGGCTAATCTCATATGTTGTTCATGTTCCTCTCTACTTTTTGAGTAGATAAAAATGTCATGTATGAAGACAACCACAAATCTGTCTAGGTATGGCCTGAAAACTCTGTTCATGTAATCTATGAATACTGCAGGTGCATTCGTCAACCCGAATGGTATAACTAAGAACTCATAATGCTCGTATCTAGTTTTAAATTCTATTTTGGGAATATCTTCAGCTATTATTCTAACCTAGTGATATCTTGACCTGAGGACTATCTTAAAAAGTACTAACGCTCCTACTAACTAATCTAGGAGGTCATCTATATGAAGGAGAGGGTACTTATTCTTAGTAGTTATCTTATTGAGTCCCCTGTAGTTTATACATAGCCTAAGGCTCCCGTCTTTCTTCTTTACGAATAAACCTGAAGCTCCCCACGCAGAGACATTGGGTCTAATAAAACCCTTTTCTAAAAGCTCTTCTATCTATTTTTTAAGCTCGGTGGGAGCCATCCTATACAGGGCCTTAGACACTAAACTTGCCCCAGGTACAATGCCTATAGGAAACTCTACCTCTCTCTCTAAGGGTAGTCTGCTAATCTCTCTAGGGAATACCTTGGGGAACTCTCTCACTACGGGGATCTCATCTATACCCTCTTTTATCTCAGCCTGGATTGAAAAGAAAACTAGATACCCTTGACAACCATGCCCTAGAGATCTCTCAGCCTGGGAGGTGGTCATGGCAAATAACTCAATCCTCATACTAGGTACTGTCCCACAATCGGGTAAAGTATACATCAGTGGATATGATAAACATGATTTTTTATACACTTTAGTCTTCTTAGCCTAAGCTTTTTAATAGATAAATAAGGCTTAATGGGTTTACTTAATTGGAATTTGATTTTGGTAGCCATTATTTGTACCTTAGAAAATAATTCACAAAATAATGGATTTTAATGCATAAATCATTTTGAATGAATTTTTGTGAATATTCTTACTTAATTTTCTCATTTGTTTTTATGCATATTTTTAGGAAAATTAGATTTAAAAGTTGGAAAAAATATGGAAGAGGGAGGTTATCTAAATATAGGAAGCAACGCCAAATCATGCAACTTTTCAAGAGGAGAATAGCTACTATTCATACACGTAGCCACATCCACCACACATCACACGTAGCAAACACCAACACGTGAGAAGCTATAGGTTTTGGAGATTAGAACTTAAACAATGAGAAACAGAGGATGCAGTCACGATTTTGGTGAGGAGAAAGAAGAGCTTTAAAAAGAAATTCAAGTGGAGCTAAGAGCGAGAAGAACATACAAGCATAAGAAGCAGAGACAGCAAAAAGAGGCTGGGTTGAAAGAGCTTGCCACGGGTTCTGGTGCTTTGAGAAGGGGAGAGAAAGTTCATGAAGCAAGAAGAAGAAGGTTTGAGAGGACAAGGAAGTAACAGACTGGATAGAATGTGGCTGGAATAGATGTTAAGCTACACGAAGAAGGCAAAGTTACAGTTTTAACGGACTAAAAAGGAATGAGCAAGCCACGATTAAAAGCCATGAGTCGGGGAACAGCTATTGTACTAGTGAGAAGCATGAAGCCATGGAAGTTGTTATTGTAATGAAGAAATCTTACGTGGAAATAATGCATGTGACCATGGGTTGATGTAGTCTATTCATGTGTAGCTGAGGCAACACGTAAAAGGAAGTTGAAAACGCAAGAGGGGAGCTTGGAAGTCCACGTGAGCAACAACACTTAGCTGAGAAGGGAAATGACATGGATAAATGAAAGAAAAGAACCATGTGTTTGCTACATGCTAGGTAGAAGATGAAGAACATTAGCGAGCAGAAACAGAAGAAAATGAAATGAAGTAAGCTACGTGAGAAACTCGATCAAATGGATGAAGTAGCTGAAAACGGATTGACGTGGAAGATAAAGAAGCCTGTGTGCAGAATCTAGATTATGAGAAGAAACCTCAAGCATACTTATAGAAACAAAGGAAGAGCTAAATAAATGAACAAACAAGCATATAAGAAGAGGAAAAACATACATGAAGCTCAGGCAGAACCATTATGCACACGTCATATGTAAAAACCCAAATGGGAATGAAGGAGAAGTCCATGTAAGAAGGTGAAGCAAGAGCTGGGCTGGATAAAGTGTGAAGTAAAAGTTAAGAGTAAAAGCATAAAGCCACAAGATTCAGAGTAAAAAAAAGCTACAATTTTTCTTTTGATTAGAGGGCAGCACGTGGAATATTATAACAGGCCCACACTAATACACACATCTATGTAGCTACAGGCAATAAAGGAATGAAAGGGCTGAGCATATGGAAATAAAAGGAAACACATGAGGGATTAAAATGCACTCATGGCAGCTTCAGGGAGGATCCAATCCACCGAATAAAAATAATCATCGCGAGACACATTCTATACGCATTCATTTCTCATGCCCTTTGTCCATTCCACCTTGCAGAACACACTACATGCCATTTCTCCCATCCTCCATTCCCATTCCATCTTCACCTAATGAAGCTCTAATTCTATCTGTGACTAGCAAGGAAGAAGTTCTTGGTGCAAGCTTGAATCAATGGATGAGCAACATGAATTTGGCTAAGATTTCCTTAATTTTCTTGCATTTTCCTTTTCCTGTATTATCTTAGTTAAGGTTATATTTGATTGAGAATTTGTATTGTCTATAATTAGTGGCTGGTTAGACACTAATTAGGAGATTATTTTTGTTGATTAATTGATTGAATCAAGTGCTGAATTTTTCAATTTCTTACAATTATCCATGTATGAGGTCAAGGTTTTTTATGAAATGCATGTGAGAGATTGAGTGTTTAATTGTTTGATTTAAGGATTTCTTAGTGTTTAGTTGGTTAATTAAACATCTTTGGATGATGATTGAGAGGCTAATTAATCAATTAATCATTCAATTCATTTGTTCATAGATCTTAATCACAAGAATTAGTAATTTAATGGGAGTTGAGGTCTCAATTAACATTAAGTTGCTAGTTTCTTGAATCTTGAGTGGTAATTCAAGATCCCTTGCCAATGAACAAAATTAAGTCTATCACTAATTTGTTTTGTGCTAATTATGCTTCTCATATTCTTTGTCTGAAATGGATCCTTATTATTCTAATCAAGGTGTTTATGATTCTTATGCAAAGCATAGGATTTCTCGAAAGTTGGATGAAGCCATGTCAATACTTCAAGGCCTTCTTAAACAACAAAGACAAAAATGACAAGCACAACAATATCAACAATTCCAACCACCAGGCTACCAACCACACCACCATCCCTATGAAGTTCACACTAAGTCCATTGAACCATACCATTATCCATATGGAGTACACCCCAATTACCACCATCATTATGAACCATACCATGATTACCGTAGTTAAGAGCCAGAGTATCATTCTTACAATTATCATGAGGGATACATGCAATAGGAGCCCTAGAAGGAACCGAGTTTGGAGGAGAGAATGATGTAGCAATTAGAAGCCTTTAATCTTAAACACCAACAAATACATCAAATGCCCTAACAAGAAAATGAACAGTGGCATCTTGAAAGTCAACAAAGGCTTGACAACATTATGAAGGATTTGGGAATTCAAATGAATCAACTGACTTCAAGTGCTGCTGAATTAACTAAAGAGCAAATTATAAAGGAATGTATAGAGGAGGAAAAGTCCTATTCACTGGGTAATATCCTTCCATCTTCTAATACTTTGCAATTTGTTGGAACTAAATCTGGTTTGCTTGATAGCACTGTGACGACTGATGCATATAATGTTGTTGATTTTGAATTGCATGACAATGATGTTAATGAGGAAATTGTTGTTGAATCTCTTAATTTGATTGATTGTGGTAATGCATTGAGCAAAATTGATACTTCTTGTGATGTTCATGATTCCTTGTGTACTGATGCACTTGGAATTTCTATACCTAGCTGTGATTATAGTGAAAATTTCATTTTTGAACCAATTAATGAATCTGTTGAGTCTAGGGTAGTAGATAAGTGTGGGGGTAACTTAGAATGTGATGATCATTCTGTTCCTAGTGTAGAATTAGTTGATAAGTCTATTGATGATGCATCTTCTGAGTTTAAGGATAGCATACCATCTGGACCATGTGACATAGTTGATTTGAATGCATCTCTTGATTGCATTTGTGTTGGAACCACTACATGTGATAGATGCTCCTAGATTAATTCTTTCATTAAAACTAGTGAGTTCCTTACATATTCTGATAAACATGATTCCTCACTAGCCTGTGATGATATGGCTGATGAAGCAGTGAATGTAGCATGTGATAATGATATAGACATTGAAATTGTTGAACAGCTTGTTGTTGATGAATCATACTCTAATTTTAAATGCTTATGTGATGATATGCATACATGTCCCATATGTGTTAAGATTAATGAGTTTCTGGAGTTTAATAAGTCTGCTAAATCCAAAGAGTCCTATGTTTACACTGAAATTATTGATAAGAATGATTCTACTGATCATACTGGTATTAATGAGAACATGCATAAAGATAGCGTTGATATTGAAAATTCTATTGATGCTTGTGCTGTTGTTGATACTTGTGAGAGACTAGATTTAGTTGTTAATCATTGTTAGAATTTTGTGAGCGTACTGATGTCTCTTTAGTCAGGGAAGATACTATTTCTCTTGTTAAGAGTGCTGAACAAATTCTTGAAGTTAGTGAGCTGATTCCTAACAATCAACAGACTCTTCCAGTTGAGGAGAAGCAACTGTTAGATACCTTGAACTCAAAAAGCTGTGAGAAGTTGCAATTTAATTTTTCTGTAGATGCAATGACTCTTACTAATGGGAGTCCAGTAGATTTTATTGGTTTTGATAGATCTTTAGAGAGTCTAGAGTCTAGTGTTTTTAAATTTGATTTTAAATTTTCTTTCTTTAGTTTTAATTGTCCAAGATCTGATTTTTCTTCTTTTCTTGTTTCTAAATTTGCTAAAAATGACTTTCCTAAACTACTTATGGTTGAGGAAGTCCATGAGTCAACACTACATGATCAATCAAAATGTTTTAAAGTGGTGAGACTTAAATTTTTCCTGTTAAGAAGGAATAAAGCTGTTTTAATCTTAGTTTTTGACACTTATGATTAGTTGATCTTTGATAGAGTTCTTTTTAGTTTAGGATTTAGTTTTCTCTTTCTTTTCTACATTATAGTTTGTTTTGTTCTATTTGGTAGCTAATAAAATATTGCTAACTAGCTCCGTGGGAATCTAAGCCACCCTTGAGATCACTATTTTCAAGTTCATCTGGTTGTACACTCTCCTTTCACTCTCTTTATTTTGTGCTGTTTATCTATTTATTGGATTGTGCGCTGAATTGAGGACAATGCAACATTTAAGTGTGGGGGGGAGAGTCATTTCATTCCATCCATCTTTTCCTTACTTTGAAAAAAAAATTGAAAATTTTTGACAAAATTTTTTAAAAATAGTGTGATTTTTTAAAAATTTTTCCGTGAAAGTTGCAAATTAAAATGATTGTAGCTTGGATTCACTTAGACATGATAAGTAATGGATCTTGTGTCTTGATTCAAGTGAAGTCAATGAATTTGATTTTAATGAATTATTTGATAGCCATTGGCTGGTGAGAATTTGAGCCTTAATTGTTCATTTCTAGTGTGTATTCACCTATCACTGTTTTCACTCTAGAACTTGTTTTAATTCTTTGTTGAGACCACATTTGCATTTGCATGCATGAAAGTGATAAGGCTTTGATTTCTTTCATAGCTAGTGAGCCAAAGAGCTAACCTACATGTATCTTATCTGTTGTTTAGCCACTTTAGACTTGTTTTCATTTTCTTGTAGCGTCTAGCCATTAAATATATTTTTCACCTTGTTTTAAGATACCTTAGGGATTTCAAGGAGCATTACATCTAATTAGGATGGGAGAATATATATCTTGCATCATTTAGGCCATTGTTAATCAAAGTTAAGGAAATTGTCTTGAATAAACAAAATTGCAAAAGAAAAGAAGAGATGGAAAAGCTAAAGAAAACAATGAATGAGAAGTTTGAAAAAAAAAGGAGAAAAGTAACAGAAAATCAAAAGAAAGAAGTGTTTCAAATTGAGTTTGTAGTTGCTTATTGCTAGTTGGAAATAAGGCCTTGAATGCACATTCTTACATATCCTAGATTTCCATTGATTGCTTGTGAAGTCCTAAGGTGTTCCATTTGTTGTTTGTTTTTCCTTTGTTCTTATGTATCCATTCATTTCATTCCCTATCCCCATTACAACCATGAATAAGTCCTATTGATTTGTGCATTGCATTTAGCATGGGTGGTGGAGATTTAGATGTTTGATAAGCCTATGGTAGTGAACTTTGATAGGTGAAGTTTGAGTGATTCACATTGTCTAAACACTTGAGAGTTGAGAGTAAACACAAACTTATATGAGAAGCTATGCATTTCAATTCATTCTTTTCAAATAAATTGCCATGGAGCTTATTTCTTGATGCAACTAAAGTTAGTTTGGATTGTTGAACTGATGAAAAGTTTTGATCATTCTCTATCTTGTAATTTTTACACTTTCTTTTTCATTTTCATTTTCTTTTTCCACTTTCCATTCCATTAGCTTTTCTTTTGATCTTGAGCTTTGCCCAAGAGTGCAAATGTTTAAGTGTGGGGAAATTTGATAAACATGATTTTTTATACACTTTAGTCTCCTTAGCTTAAGCTTTTTAATAGATAAATAAGGCTTAATGGATTTACTTAATTGGAATTTGATTTTGGTAGTCATTGTTTGCACTTTAGAAAATAATTCACAAAATAATGGATTTTAATGCATAAATCATTTTGAATGAATTTTTGTGAATATTCTTACTTAATTTTCTCATTTGTTTTTATGCAGATTTTTAGGCAAATCAAATTTAAAAGTTGGAAAAAATATGAATGAGGGAGGTTTTCCAAATATAGGAAGCTACACCAAATCATGCAACTTTTCAAGAGGAGAATAGCTACTATTCACACACATAGCCACATCCACCACACTTCATACATAGCAAACACCAACACATGAGAAGCAACGAGAAACAGAGGATGCAGTCACGATTTTGGTAAGGAGAAGGAAGAGCTTTAAGAAGAGATTCAAGTGGAGCTAAGAGCAAGAAGAACCTACAAGTATAAGAAGCAGAGATAGCGAAAAAAGGTTAGGTTGAAGGAGCTTGCCACGGGTTCTGGTGCTTTGAGAAGGGGAGAGAAAGTTCATGAAGCAAGAAAAAGAAGGTTTGAGAGGAAAAGGAAGTAACAGGCTGGATAGAATATGGCTGGAACAGCGTTGAGCTGCACAAAGAAGGAAATGCTACGATTTTAATGGACTGAAAAGGAATGAGCAAGCCACGGGTCAGGGAATAGCTACTGTATGAGTGAGAAGCATGAAGTTGTGGAAGTTGTTATTGTAATGAAGAAATCTTACGTGGAAATAATGCATGTGACCATGGGTTGATGTAGTCTGTTCATGTGTAGCTGAGGTAACACGTAAAAGGAAGCTGAAAATACAATAGGGGAGCTTGGAAGTCCATGTGAGTAGTAGCACTTAGCTGAGAAGGAAAATGGCATGGATAAATGAAAGAAAAGAACCACATGTTTGCTATGTGCTGGGTGGAAGATGAAGAATGTTAGCGAGTAGAAACAGAAGAAAATGAAGTGAAGCAAGCTACGTGAGAAACTCGAGCAAATGGATGAAGTAGCTGAAAAAGGGTTGACGTGGAAGATGAAGAAGCCTATGTGTAGAATTTGGATTATGAGAAGAAGCCTCAAGCACACTCATATAAACAAAGGAAGAGCTGAATAGATGAAGAAACAAGTATGCAAGAAGCGGAGAAACATACATGAAGCTCAGGCAGAACCATTATGCACACGTCATATGTAAGAAGCCAAATGGGAATGAAGGAGAAGTCCACGTGGGAAGGTGAAGCAAGAGCTAGGCTGGATAAAGCGTGAAGCAAGAGCTAAGAGTAAAAGCACAAAACCATGTGATTCATAGTAAAAAAAAGTTACAATTTTTCTTTTGATTAGAGGGCAGCACGTGGAATATTATAACAGGCCCACACTCATACACACATCCATGTAGCTACGAGTAATGAAGGAATGAGAAGGCTGAGCACGTGAAAATAAAAGGAACCATGTGAGGGATTAAAATGCACTTATGGCAGCATCAGGGAGGATCCAATCCATCAAAAAAAAATAATCATCCAGAGACACATTCCATATGCATTCATTTCTCATGCCCTTCGTCCACTCCACCATGCAAAACACACTCTATGCCATTTCTCCCATCCTCCATTCCCATTCCATCTTCACCCAATGAAACTCTAATTCCATCTGTGACAAGCAAGGAAGAAGTTCTTGGTGCAAGCTTGAATCCATGGATGAGCAACATGAATTTGGCTAAAATTTCCTTAATTTTCTTGCATTTTCCTTTTCCTGTATTATCTTGGTTAAGGTTATATTTGATTGGGAATTTGTATTGTTTATAATTAGTGGCTAGTTAGAAACGAATTAGGAGATTGTTTTTGTTGATTAATTGATTGAATCAAATGCTAAATTTTTCAATTTCCTACAATTATCCATGTATGCAGTCAAGGTATTTGATGAAATGCATGTGAGAGATTAAGTGTTTAATTGTTTGGTTTAAGGATTCCTTGGTGTTTAGTTAGTTAATTTAACATCTTTGGATGATGATTGAGAGGCTAATTAATCAATTAATCATTCAATTCATTTGTTCATAGATCTTAATCACGAGAATTAGTAATTTACTGGGAGTTGAGGTCTCAATTAACATTAAGTTGCTATTTTCTTAAATCTTGAGTGGTAATTCAAGATCCCTTGCCAATAAACATAATTAAGGACTCTTAAACTAGAATTAATCAGAATTGGATTAGAATAAGGATAGTGAATATGAAGAGGTGAATCCAAAGATAGTCACAAGACCATCATTCACTTATAATTCTTCCAATTAGGTAGCATTTAGAAATTTTAATTCAATTTGATTTTAGATAGTTTTAGCCAACCAAACCCCCCAAATTAGGTAGTTCTAAGATCTTTGAACACTTAGAAAACCCAATTGAAAATTAAACTCTATTTCCAAGGGAGATGACATAGGTTGTACCACTAGCTACATATTTAGTTTAACCTAGTTTTATTTTGAGGGTTGCGTGACAGACCTGTCAGGCTATAATCTAGTGTGGCATTATTTACAGACATCCAATTCATGCCAATGATCACATCAATATTAATACGGGCCATACAAATCAAATCAAGGGTGGTAAGGCCGTGATTAAACTAGATTACACAATTTAAACAAGCATAGGAGGTAATGGCTCGGTTTTTTGTAGGGGTGAATACATGCAAGTCATATAGGAGTGTATCTATGCTCAGACCCAACCTCCTAGCATGATCATATGATATAAAGGAATGGCTAGAACCCGAATCAAATAATGCAGTTATAGAAAAGTTATTTATTCTAATAGTGCCTTGGATCAGACTCGGGGACTAGTAAAGACTCTACCCTGGGTCTAAAGTCTGGGAGGAAGAGCCATCTCCTTCTACTATGTAATCTATAGAGGAGCCTGGGTGCAATCCTTGGCCATATATCTTGGCCTACCACACCTAAAACATACATTTTACCTCACGTAGCACTGTATGGTTCTGTGGTTTTTACCACATTGGGGACATATGATAGGTGTGAAGCTACCTTTGCTAGACTAAGTCCTCTATCTCTTGCCTTTTTAGCTCTACTGCCCTCTGCCACCTTTCTGACTAGTAACTGTAGCCTGTGATCCCTCTCTAAGTCTCTTGGGCTCAGAGAGGGGTGGTCTAACACTAGAGGTAGGCTGCATCATTCTAAGGTTCGCCTCCGTCACTCTACATATCTCAACTAAGGTATTAAAGTGTCTAATTCTCTGTGGCATTACCCTGTCTCTGATCTCAAGGATCAAACCTTTCTCTAGCCTATCTGCTCTCCACCATTCATCATCGTGCCTCTGTAGGTAGGAGGAGTATCAAGAGAGCTCTATGAATTTGGCTATGTACTGATCCATAGACATCCCCTTTGTCTGTCTCAAAAGTATAAATTCTGACTCCTTCTCATCTCTGACTGAGTTGGGAAGTACTTCTCCTGGAACACCTGGAGGAACACCTCCCATGTAATCAGAAGGTTCCTCATCCTCCAAATAGGCTCGGTGCCCTTCAACCAATAATATGCCTCTTCATGTAATTGAAAAATAGCCATCTTGGCTTTCTGCTCAGATGTGCACTCCATCACCTCAAAGATCTTTTCTAACTGCATAATCTAGGCCTAAGCATTTTCTAAATTGATCTCACTATCAAAGGTGAGAGGCCCAAACTTTCTGAACTGGATGGGCTGCTCCTGAGCTGGAGGTGTCTGAACTAGTGGAATAGGGGAAACTATCTATATGTGTGGCTGTGGGTCTAAGTGAGTTACCCCTAAATACTCGAGATGATCTAAGTAGTGAGGTGGCTGTGGAAGAGGAGGTGTAAGGCCCTGGCTATCTCTTTCAACAAGCCATTCCTATAATTGCATAATCACAGCCTGCTGTTGATTCAGGCAAGCCATAATAGACTGTAAGGCTCCAGCTACTGGATCACTAAGGTCAACTTTGTCATTTGCACGAAACACTCTAAGGGGCCTACCTCTTCCTCTACCTCTACCATGGCATGTGTCTACCATATTTTTGAAACATATAAACATGCTTTAATACATAATAAGGACACACATCATTGTTATGCATTCAATCATCCATGAACAAGCTCATATGCATCTAGGTAACTCATAAATATAAGCCACAACCTATATCAAGAGCCTGAACCTTCACTCTAATTCCAAAAATGTAACACCATAATTTCCTAGCTCAATCTATACTACTTCCATGTTTTATATCATGAATTGCACAAGAGAGTAGGAAAAAGGACATTAAAATAATGCATTATTTAGCATTCTGTTATGTATAAAAATTCCATTCGATGTCACGTAGACTATATGAGCTCATACATCACATTATCATATTTAATTACATGGATAAAATTCATTTCCATCACCAATAGTGCCCTACAATTCGTGGAAACTAAAGGGAAGCATAAAACATATATATGCATTTTCAGTCAAAATTTCCTCACTTCTGTCACAAATTTTGGAAAATCATAACTAATTCTAGAAAAATCAAAATCATGCATTCTTAGATATTCTAGAAATTTACACATGTCTCATTTATGTTAAAAATATTTCTAGACCATGAAACACAACACAAAAGTTGTTTGACATTTGAAAAGGTCCAAAGGTCTGGCTGTCCACTGGTGCTGTCAAAGGTTTCTATAACAAATTTTAAAAATGTCCAATTAATTCCACAAAACTCCAATCTATGATAATAATACCAATTTGGAAAGCTACAGATGTTAGATAGAGAAAAAGATAACTTTAGACTAGTTCAGGCACACCTAGACCTCAAAACCTAATCAAATAATACCTGAGGTCAGTTAGGGCACCTAATATTGGGTAGGAACTTCAAAAATTCATATCTCCCGCTCTAGATATCCAAATGAGGTTATTCTAGTTGACACATGTCTTTAGGAATTTCTATTTTCTTCATATAAAATTTTGTGGCAATTAGACATCATTTGAGGCCTGTGTGATAGAAATTATTTTCGGACTAAGTGAACAGTGCATCAGACCAAAATCAGAATTTTTGCCAAGTTTGAAAATCCATGAAATATTCTCCAGACCTCTGAAAATTGTGTTCTTTAGCTTTCCAAAAAATCTTTCAATAAGCTCTAATTGCATACAAAATCTCAGATTAAGAAAAGCCCATTTGGATAAAAAGTGATATAGGGTTCTAATATGGTCAAATTTGGTTCCATATAGGATACTAAAGTGCCCAAATGTTCTTTCTTAATGTTTGGCACCTCTTGGGCAAGTCTAAAAGCATGATTATGACTTGTATGAGTTGCCCAAATGGTCTTAAACCTTATGCATCTCATTTTGGCTACTCCACTTCCATTTATACATATACTTCCATAATTAAAATTGCCATTACATGACTAAAATGAGTATTTCCATACATACAACCTTAGCTCTCATTCATACATGATACATTAGTATAATTTTATATGTTTATGATGTCATTGGTCATATACAATATTAGATTATGACATTTGCCACTTGTGTGGCCTTAAAGAAGCAAAATCATGCACTTGAATATCATACTCTCATCTTTAAGGTGGTTGGCTTCCATTACTTTGCTCTTTTGGTACACCTAGTATCTTAGAACATTGAAGAGGAGGGGATGAGATTTAAAGAATCCTAATAGCTCATCTCTCATTCAATCATACATAAAAGATGCAAAACAAGTCTCACAAATGCATGCATAGTCATGTTGACATGTGCAAACATTCAAGAAGCAATTTCAACATTTAAGCAAGTCATACATGACATACAAAAGCTTGCCAAATGAGTGGATTGGCCTCATCCATTTACTTATGGATTTTGGACATACCTCACCTATTCTTTAAAAGGTTAAAAAACTCAACCTTGCTTTTGGGAGTCAACCTCACTTTTGGGAGACTCTTTACTTTGTCTCAACCAATCTTAAGGGTTCTTAGCTCATCCTCACCATGGCTAAGGGTTCGTGGCCTCACCATGCTCAAGCAAACCAAAACAAATAGCATGAACAACATTTGAAAAATAGAATGTATCATCTGGTACCATAGAGTGAGAGCTCATGCTAGAACATTTTCCATCACTTAAAATACACATACACATATGCACATTCAAAGATAAGTAAAGGGACCAATCATGCATGAGAGACAGAGGAGTTAGTTACCTTGAAAGCAATCACACACTTTTCTCTTTGAATTTGCTCTCCCTTCCTCAGCCTCACACATACAAAAGTGCGAGAATAATTTCTCTTGGCCTAAACACAATTTTTGGAAGCCAATTAGGTTCACAAAATTAATTCTAAGACCACACATCTTTCTCACACACTAACTTGGTCTAAAAACGTCTTTATGTTTCCAAGAATACACCTAATGAAGCAACATATATCAAATAAGTTCTAGGCTCCATTCTTTCCTTTCATATATGATTCTTAACTCCTTTTAAGCCTCTTGGAGTCATCGCACAATTAAAATAAAAAGCCTAACTACATGTTGCTTCTTTAGGTCCTTTTATGGAACATATATGGCTAACTTACTTTCTATAGGTTCTAAATTTTTTCCAAGGGTTCCTCCTACCTTTTACCATCATACAAAGTCCCAAACGAAGGCTAGAATAAACTAAAACACTTCTTAACCTATTTAACTAGCCCAGGATGAAACATAACAGGGAGGAAGGGTTCATAGACTTTAGATTATTGGGAAACTTGTAATATATAGGCGATAGTGGCTTTGAGCTCAATCATGAGGTGCCCGTGTATTAGTGTTTGATGTTATGGTTTGCTTGCAATAATGGTCACATAATATTAGGCCTGATCAACCTAATAGTAATGTGACTTGAGTGTGTAGCAAACAATGACATCAATCACTAAAGTGTCCCGATAATCGAAAGGTATCCTAGTTAGTTAAAGAATGAAATGAGTCAGAAAAGAAAGATAAAGGGATTCTAGTAATATCACAATAATGAGAAAAAGCAGGCAAAAAGGAATCCCCAGTAAAGAATGTTCAGATCCAGATAACATAAGTTCAGTATGTATGATCTAAGTCCCTTATAGTACATGTAAACAAAATGAGTAGGGACCAGTGTATAGCCTCTCTCCTGCAAGAGATGTTAGCCACACTTAGTGTGTGAGATGCCCTAGTGCTAAGACATTCAAAAGCAAAACATGGGCATAATTAGAAACTACAGGATATGAGAGGAAGGTTAGAACAAATGCATGCAAAGTAAGTAAGTTAATAGAGTAAGAAAAGAAAGCCTAAAAAAAAGGGCTGAAGTGAGAATCTGAAGATCTTATGAGGAGTAATAAGTGAACAATTTAAAATGTTCCTTAGTATCAGTATGATAGGATCCTAAAGAATTAGATGATACAGAACCCACTTCGCACAAAAAGCACGATGTACCTCTGAGTTTAGCCTCAGCAATTATGAATTATGGTTACCAGACTTAGTGAGCATGTATTTTATTGTCATATACAATGATCTTAGGTTTTGACATCTCCTAGAGATAGATCATAGTAGATCTTAGTATAGCACAGTGGGTTACAGTAGACCCTAACAGGGCTCTGAAAGGTCGCAGTCGACTCAGGGGTCACAGTAGATCCTACAGAGTTATAGAGAGCCCTAGCCACAATATAATAATTCTCTAATAAGATGACGGCCTGAGATAATTCTACAAAGCAGTTAGTCTCAAAGACTAGTACAGTTTCAAATAGCCTTTGTCTCAAAGACTACAAATCTCTTGAGTCTGATAGACCGTTGCCACAGAGATATGAAGGCTTTACTCAGACAATTAGACCACTGACTAGCTCTTTTTAGAAATGAGCATAGTGTATGGGATGAGGAAAGCAAGAAATTAGCTTTCCAGAGTTAGAGCCAGATGAATCACTACCTAGCAAATAATAGCCCTGACCGAGGGATAGAGAGATCCCCACATGCTAGCTTATGTATTTAGAAAGGGGTCAGATGCAGTTTTTATATGAGGTAAGTGGTACAGTATGTCTCTAGTGAGCAAAACTGTGAGAATAACTAGCATCCCACTAAAGCTCAACAATAGTCAGTGGTAGTAGCTCTTTGACGCCAGTATGAGACATGTATGTTAGACCTACCAATGTTGAAATGAGGGACTATAAAATGCCACTGTAAGTGAGCAAAGAAAGTGAGAAAAAGTCTCAGCCTACTGAGATAGATGTAATAGTAGACAGAGAAATTGGGATCATTAAAAGTAGAAACTCCTCAAAGGAGTTGTAATCCCAGTAAGTAACTAAGATGTGAGGCCTATGCTAGAAAGAAATGTGAATTATAATCATGGGATGAGCTAGTAAGAAAGAATATAGAGATAAACAGTGGATGGAATATGTAAACAAGCAAGCAAATAGACAAAAGCCTCTGATGGCTAAAATGATTAGAAAGAATGATAAGATGTTATGATAAGCCATTAAGAGAGAACACGGGAGACTTGATACAGAATGAGTTATCTCTTTAGATATGTGAATGAGTCCACTGAAAGAAATGTTAATTCTATGAATGGCTTAACATTAACCCGATATAATTAGTAAGCTCTCCCAAGATAGGCCTCTAGAGTCAGAAATTTCTTTCTCTTATGAGAAAGAACTAGCTAGTATTTTATAGCAATAGAGCCCTTATTAAGAGCTAGTAATAAAAGTTCCCTAGCTGAGAGAAAATTCAAACAAGAGAAATTGCTGATAAAAATGTATAGAGCTAGGAAGAAAGGAAAGAAAAGAACAGTTAGCCAGAAAAGAAAAGAGTAAGAGGAACGTGTACCTAAATTTTGAGGAAAACATTTATTTAAGAAGAGGAGAAATGTAACATCTGGTTCTTTGAAAACCAGAGAAAACATGAAAAACGTAACGTACGGTTTCTCTGTAAACGAATGAATTGAACAGATACAAAAGGAAGTCCCCCAAAATGAGATAGTTAAGGTCCCAAAAAATTTGAAAAGCATTATAGACTCCTAAAAACGAGAATCCCAGGCTCAGACAGAAAAAAAATATGGAGCTAGAATAAAGACACAATTTCTTACGAAAAGCTTACGAAACATAATGGCATTTTCGTAATTTTGAGAAAATTTTAGAATTCACACAAGAGGGCTTTTTAAATGAAAATTTTGAGTTCCCCAAGGTTTCCAAAGGCCCTAAAAATCATGGGAAGGCCAGGGACAACTAAAGCCCCTTCAGTGGATGTTTTTCAACATCGGTGTGCCCGAACTTTGACATATTCGTTCAGGAAGGTTTTAGCTCCGATTTGAGTGATTCCAAAGACATTTTACTAAATTGGGAGCCTAAATTTTATAATGGAAAAGATGATTCTCAAAAAGGAGTTAAAACAAAGGAAAAACGAAAATGCCAAAAACAAAGGACAAAATGGAAATTTTTGAAAAGTGTAACTTCTTCTCACCTATATATATGATGTACCCTTCTTCTCCCTTTATGTTGCACGACCATGTTCTGCACAAAACCAGAGGAAAACCCTAGGGAGAGTGGTGCACAAGAGGAAGGCAAAGAGGAGGAGAAATCAAAGGCTTAAGGTATGGAAATTTAGTAGTTTTTCATGCTCTTTCTCTTCCAAACCTCTTCTCCTCTATTCTCCTTTGTTTCCTATGATTAAAATGAAGTTTAAAAATATGATTTAAGGGAGAAATTAAGGGGAAAATTCGGATTTGAAGAGAGGAGCTCAAAGATCACAAGATTCAAGTGAGAAAAAGCATGAAAACAAGGTAATTTCTTCTTCCATGGTTGATATCCCTTGCTACCCTTCTCCACCATTTTGCCCCACTTGAGAAGACCTAAGAGGATTTGATTTTTAGGTAGAACCAAGGGTGATTCTAAGGAAAAAGGGTGTGAAGATTAAGAATATGCAAAAGAAATTAACAAAAAGCTATTAGATTTCAAGATACAATTTTTAGGATTTCAATTGCACTTGTAAAATCTGGTTTTGTATAATTATTACTAAGCCTAAATAAGAGTTTAAATGAACTCCTAAGATCCATAGAAGTCTCCTCATGTGCTTTTCCCCTTTGAGAAAATAAAGAAAGCTCCATAGAACCTAATATGCTTCATTATCTTGGCCAAGAAGGGTTCTCATAGCTAGGAAGAGTTTTAAATTTTTCTAAGGCCATTCTTGAGTCATATATGATGAATGAATATAAGGGGAGGCATTGGAAAAGATTTAGAACTCATAGAAAGTGAGTTGGTACTTTAGATTCCATATAATGACCTAAAGAAGCAACATATAGTTAGGCCCTTTGTTTTAATTGTGTGATGACTCCAAGAGGCTTAAAAGGAGTCAAGAATCATATTTGAAAGGAAAGAATAGAGCTTAGAATTTATTTGAGAGGTGTTGCTTCATTAGGTGCAATTATGGACCATAATAGGGTTTATGAACAACCTAGTGTTTAAGCAAGTCATGTAACCTTAGAAATTATTTCATGAACCTAACTGGCTTCTATAAATTATGTCTAGGCCAAGAGAAAGCATCCCCACAAGTTTTTGTGTGTGTGGCCGAAGCAAGGGAGGGAATTTCAAAAAGAAATTGTGTAATTGTGTGCAAGGTAGCTCTCTCCACCTTCTCTCATGCATGGATGTGTGCTTAGCTTCTCTTGAATGTATGTATGTGTGTTTTTAAGCCATGAAAAGTGTTCTATCATGACTTTAATTCCATGGTGCCATGATGTTACAATATGCTCTTATATGATGCCTTTGATGTGTGCTTGGGTTTGCTTGAGTATGGTAAGGCCAAGAACCCTTAGCCATGGTAAGGTTGAGCCAAGAACCCTTGAGATTGGTTAAGACAAAGCAAAGAGTCTCCTAAAAGCAAGATGGGCTCCCAAGAGTATGGTTGAGTCCAAGAATCTCTTAAAGAATGGGTGAGGCAAGTCTAATATCCACAAGAAATTGGATGAGGCCAATCCACTTGCTTGACAAGCCTTTGTATGCTATATATGATATTCTCAAATGATGAAAATGCTTCTTGAATCTTTGCACATGTCAACATGACCATACATGCATTTATGAGACTTGTTTGCATCCATTATGTATGATTGAATGGGAGATGAGCTATTGGGATTCTTTGAATCTCATCCTCTCCTCTCCAATGTTCTAGCATGCTAGATGGACCAAGTAGACATGGTAATAGAAGCCAACCATCTTGAAAGAAAGAGTTTGACAACAAAGTGTTTGAGTTTTGCTACTTTAAGGCCATATTTGTGTCAAAGAATGTAATCCCATGATGTATATGGTTTATGACCTCTTAGATATATGTAATTATGATATTATGTGATGTATAAATGAAAGAATATGAGATATGAATGCTAGAATGTAAATTGAGTATGTCATGCCAAGTTATGTTTCTTGGAAAGTTGATGTAAGTGTGCATATCTGTAGATGAAATAGCTAAAATGAGATGCATGAGGTTTGAGATCATTTGGGCAACTCACATAAGTCTTAATTATACTTTTAGACTTACCCAAAAGGTACCAAAACCCAAGGAAAGCTAACTGGTCAATTTGGCACCTCATATGGAGCCAAAATTAACCATAATGGAATCTTATATCACTTTTTTCCTAAATGAGATCTTCTTGATCTGATATTTGGCATGCAATTAGAGCTTATTGAGATATTTTCAGGAAACTAAGGATCATAATTTTTAGAGGTCTATAGAATATTCGATGAATTTTCAAATTTGGCAAATTTTCTAATTTTGGTTTGATGCACTGTTCATCTAGTCTAAAAATGAAATGTGTCATATAGGGCTCAAATGATGTCCAATTGCCATGAGATTTTATACATAGAAATTAGACATTTACAGTGACTTGTGCCAACTAGAAGAACCTCATTTGGGGGTCTAAACAGGGAGACATGAATTTTTAAAGATTTTGTCTAATATCAGGAGCTTCACCCGACCTCAGTTACTGTTCTATTGAATTTCGGGGCTTGGGCATGCCTGAGCTAGTTTGGAAATATTTTTCCCTCTAGCTAACCTTAGAGCTTTCCATATTGGTATCATTTGCATAGATTGGATTTTTTTGGAATTAATTAGATATTTTTGAAGTTTGCTACAGAAATCTATGACAGCACTAGTAAGCAGTTTGACCTCTGGACCTTTTCGGATGTCAAACATCCTCTGTGATGGATGTTATGAATAAATTTGCGCCACATAGGGGATGAATTTTTCATTCGATTTCTTGTGGACCATATAAACTCATTCAACACATTCTCATATTTAATTACACTAATACAACTCAAAACCATGCAAGGAAGTGGGTTAGAACTCGTGTAAGTGAAAGAAACACATAAAATTCCATAGTGTAGCCTCAACCAAAATTGCATGCTTTTTATTACAAATTCTAGAAAATCATAACTAATTTTAGAAAAATTGAAATTATGTATTCTTTACCATTCTAGAAATCTAATGATGCCTACTTTATGATGAAAATAGTTTTAGGTCATGAGGCACCAATTAGAAGATGTTTGACATTCAAAAAGCACCCAAGGTCTCAGCTGCCTGGACTACTATCACAGTTTACTATCTTAAATTTTGAAAATTCATAACTAATTATAGAAAAATCAAACTCATGAAAATTTGGTCAATATGAGAAGCTACAGATGTTAACTCTAAGGAAAAAATATCTCCAAATCATGCCAAGTCCATATGGGAACTAAATTATGATGGCATCATACTGGAGGTTAAGTAGCACTACTGGTACTAACATTAAACTTCAAAAATTCATAACTCTCTGCTCAAACCTCTAAATGAAGTGGTCTTGGTGGCCACATAAATCTTATAACCTCTAATTTATGCATGTAAAATTTCACAAGCATTGGATACCATATGTCCCTTAGATGACATAGACCACAAAATTGACCATATGAACAGTACATGCACCAGAACAATAGAAAAATTCTAACTTTGAAAATTCATAATCAATCCTAGAGAGCTCCAATTTTTCTCCACTTTAGCTTTTCAAAAAGCTCTCAATAAGCTCTACATATTTACCAAATTTCATGGGAAGATTCATCCATTTGGTTAGTTTGTGCAACAGGGTTCTGGTTTGGTCATTTTTATGGTCTCAACTAGCATTAAAGTGTCCAATTTTGCTTCCCAAGCTTGTGTGGCCACTTGAGCAAGTGGGTATGTACTAAAGTCTTGAAAATTCATGCACGGGCATATTGCAATATATGAGCATTCCAGAAATATTCTTAGCATTTGAACAAGTCATACATAGTATACATAGGCTTGCCAAGTGAGTGGACTAACCTTACCCATTCACTTATGGATTTTGGACTTGTCTCACCCATTTTCTCTAAGAGGTTTTGACTCAACCTTACTCTTGGGAGTCAACCTCACTCTTGGGAGACTTTTTATTTTGTCTCAACCAAGTTAAAGGTTTTTGGCTCATCCTCACCATGGCTAGAGGGTTCTTGGCTTCTCCACACTCAAGCAAAGCAAAGCAAGCATATAAAACATCATTTGTATGTATAAAACATCACCATGGTACCATGGAATAAAAGCTTATGCTAAAATACTTTTCATAGCTCAAAGCATATATACACATATGCAAAGACAATGTAAGCATACATTCATGGATGAGAGAAGGTGGAGAGAGCTACCTTGCTTGCATTTACACACTTTTTCCTTGAGCCTTGAGTCCTCTTCCTTGATCTCACACACCCAAAAAGGTAGAGATCATTTCTCTTAGCCTAGACACATCATATGGAAGCTAATTACACTCTTGCATCACATTCTAAGGCCACACATTCACTAGAAAAGCTAGGTAACCCATAAGGCTCTTTTATATTTCCATAATGCACTTAATGAAGCAATCTTAAGAAAACATCATCTTGGCACCATTCTCTTCATTCATTTATGATTCTTGACTCCATTTAAACCACTTGAAGTCATCACACAATCAAATCAAAGAGCCTAGCTAAATGTTGCTTCATTAAGCCATAATATGGAACCTATAATACCATCTCACTATCGATGGCTTCTAAAACTACCCCTTGATGCTTCATCTAGCCTAGGCTGAAACTAAGCATTATATGAACACCAAGTGAGTTTGCTTCATTCTTTTGATGGAAGATGCATATGAGAAGCCTTCTAGGGATATCAAGAGCTCATCCAAACATTCATTTAGACCTAGGAACAATTATATCAATCAAATTTTCAAGAGAGCTCATGAAACCCTAGGTTTGCTATCTTGAAAATCAATGGCTTTTACTTGAATTTCCTTGCATATTCTTACTCTCCTCCCTTAAATTCATAGAATTCACCATCCTAACTTAATTTTTCTTTCTATTTGAGCTTGGGATTCTCATTTTTAGGAGTCTAGAATGCTTTCAAATTTTTTTGGGACCTTAACTAAGTCATTTTGGGGGACTTGTTTTTGTATCCAGTGAATTTCATTTATTTATGAAGAAACTGTACATTACATTTCTCATGTTTTCTTTCATTTTTAGAGAACTGAATATTACACTTAAGCTCATGAAGGGGAGGTATGGCACTAGAAGTAGGCTACATAGTTCTGAGATTCGCTTTTGTCACTCTACAGATTTTAACTAGAGTGTTAAAGTTTCTAATTCTCTGTGGAACCACCCTTTCTCTAATCTCAGGAAGTAAACATTTCTCTAACTTATCTGCTCTCCAGCACTCATCATTGTGTCTCTATAAATATGAGGAATATCTGGAGAGCTCTACAAACTTGGCCACGTGCTGGTCCACGGACATTCCCTTAGTCTGCCTTAAGAGTACAAACTTTGACTCCTTCTCATCTTTGATGGAGCTGGGGAAAAATCTCTTATAAAAGGCTTGGAGGAACACCTCCCAAGTAATCAGAAGATTCCTTGCTCTCAGGATAGGCTCAATGCCCCTTCACCAATAATCTGCTTTTTTTTCTAACTAAAAAATAGTCATGGTGGCTTTCTACTTAGAGGTACACTCCATCGCTTAGAATATCTTATCAAGCTACATAATCCAAACTTCAGCTTTCTCCATATTCATCTCACCATCAAAGGTGGGAGGCCCAAACTTTCTGAACTATGTAATAATCTATCTACTGGAAGGCTGCTCCGAGGCTAAAGGTGTCTGAGCTGGTGGAGTTTGAGCAACCATCTGTATGTGTGGTTGTGGGTCAGAATGAGCCACCCCTGAATGCTCAGGATGATATGAGTGCTATGGTGGTTGTGGAGGAGGAGGTGTAGGGCCCTCACTGTCTCTCTGTACAAGTCATTCTTATAACTGCATAATCATGGTCTGCTGCTGATCCAGGTGGGCCATTATAACCTATAGGGCTCTAGCTATTAGATTACTAAGCTCGGCTCTATCATCTACATGAGACTCTCTAGAAGTCCTACCTCTCCTAGTATTCACCAATGCTTTGAAACATTATTAACAAAATTTAGCATCAAAAGGGAACACACTCACCACCATCATACTCAATTCATCCAAATAAACTTATATACATGAAGGCAAATCATATTCACAAGCCACAATCCACATCAAAGTACCTGAACCTTTGCTTTGATACCAATAAATGTAACACCATAATTCTCTAGCTTATCTAATGTTATTTCTAGGCTTCCTTCCATGCATAATACAAAAATTTCAAGGAAAGCCATTAAAAATATTCAATTAAATTACATTATGGCATAGATAAATTTTTTGTTTCATGTCCTGTGGACCATATGAAGTCATCCATCTCATTCTCATATTTAAATACACAAATACAACTTAACACCATCTCAAGAAATGGCCAAGAACTCCAGTTGATGGAGTATATACAAGAAAATAATGTGTGCAGCCTCGGATTGGTATTTCAACTTTTTGTCATGAACTTTGAAAAATCATAGCTAATTTTAAAAAAATCAAAATCAAGGATACTATACCATTCTAGAAAGCTACAAATATTTAATTTATGATAAAAATAATTTTGGACCACAAAAGGAATATTGAACTTTAGGAAATCGATGGAAAAGTAACCAAGGTCGCCTATCGCTACTAGTACTATCCATAAAATTCAAAAATTTATATCTCCCTTCTTAGATGTCCAATTGGGGTGATCTTAGTGGCCATAGAAATCTTACCATGTCTAGTATATGCCTATAAAATTTCATGAGTATTGGACACCATTGGCCTCTCGAATAACACAACAAAAGAAACTAACTATATGAACAGTGTTTATACTAGAATAGAAAAAAAATAGAAAATTTGAAATATCATAATTAATTCCACAAAGCTCTAATTAATTTTATCTTTAGCTTTCCAAAAAGCTCTAGATAATATCTACATACATGCCAAATTTCATGGGCAAATTCATTCATTTTGTCAGATCTTGACATTAGGTTGCAAATATGCCATTTTGGTGTCTTCTAAGGGTCTCAAATGAACGAATAAACTCATATACATGAAGGTAACTCATATTCACAAGCCACAATCCAAATCAAAGTACCTAAACCTTTGCCTTGATACCAACAAATGTAACACCACCATTCTCTAGCTCATCTAATGTTATTTCTAGGCTTCCTTCCATGCATAATATAAGAATTTCAAGGAAAGTCATTAAAAATATTCAATTAAATTGCGTTACATCATAGATAAATTTTTTGTTTCATGTCCCATGGACCATATGAAGTCATCCATCTCATTCTCATATTTAAATACATAAATATAAATTAAAAACATCTCAAGAAGTGGCCAAGAACTCGAGCTAATGGAGTATATTCATGAAAACAATATGTGTAGCCTCGGATTGGTATTTCTGCTTTCTATCATGAAATTTGAAAAATTATAACTAATTTTAGAAAAATCAAAATCAAGAATACTATATCATTCTAGAGTGCTACAGATGTCTAATTTATGCTAAAAATAATTTTGGACCACAAAAAGAACATCTAATTACTGGAAATGGGTGGAATAGTAACTAAGGTCACCTATCACTATTGGTACCATCCTTGAAATTCAAAAATTCATATCTCCCTGCTCAGAAATTCAATTGGAGTGATCTTAGTGGCCATAGAAATCTTATCATATTTAGTCTTTACTTGTAAAATTTCATGAGTATTAGACACTATTTGGCCCTCCAATGACACAACACAAGAAACTAACCATATAAATAGTGCTTCTACTAGAACAGTAGAAAAATGGCAAATTTGAAAAATCATAATTAATTCCACAGAGCTCTAATTAATCTAATATTTGGCTTCCCAAAAAGCTTTAAATAATATCTATTTGTATGCCAAATTTCATGAGCAAATTCATTCATTGGTCAGATCTTGACATTAGGTCGCAAATATGCCATTTTGGTGTCTTCTAAGGGTCTCAAATGAACGAATAAACTTATATACATGAAGGCAACTCATATTCACAAGCCACAATCCACATCAAAATACCTGAACCTTTACTCTGATACCAATAAATGTAACACTATAATTCTCTATCTCATCTAATGTTATTTCTAGGCTTCCTTCCATGCATAATACAAGAATTTCAAGGAAAGCCATTAAAAATATTCAATTAAATTATGTTACGTCATAGATAAATTTTTTGTTTCATGTCTCACAGACCATATGAAGTCGTCTATCTTATTGTCATATTTAAATACAAATTAAAACTCAAAAAAATCTCAACAAATGGCCAAGAACTCGAGCTAATGGAGTATATACATGAAAATAATATGTGCAGCCTTGGATTGGTATTTCAACTTTCTGTCATGAACTTTGAAATATTATAACTAATTCTAAAAAAATTAAAATCAAACACACTATACCATTCTAGAAATATACAGATGTATAATTTATTCTAAAAATAATTTAGGACCATAAAAAGAACGTCTACCTACTGTAAATTGATAGAATGATAACCAAGGTCGCCTATCATAACTGGTACTGTCCCTAAACTTCAAAAATTCATATCTCCCTCCTCAAATGTCCAATTGGGGTGATCTTAGTGGCCATAGAAATATTATCATGTCTAGTTTATGCTTGTATAATTTCATGAGTATTAGATGCCATTTGGCTCTCAAATAACATAGAAAAAAAACTAACCATATGAATAGTGCTTATACCAGAATAACAGAAAAATGGAAATTTTGAAAAATCATAATTAATTCCATAGAGCTCCAATTAATCTAGTCTTTAGCTTCTAAAAAAGTTCTAGATAAGATTTATATGAATGCCAAATTTCATGGGTGTAATGTCTAGTTTTCATTAAACGACGAAAAAGGGCACGTTTTCAAAGCAAGCCCCCTGAGATGAGTGACTCAAGGCCAAATAAAATCAAGCTAGACACACATCCATGCATGAGAGAAGGTGGAGAGAGTTACCTTGTATACAAGCACACACTTTTTCCTTAACTTTCAAGCCTCCTCTTTTGGCCACGCACCCACAATTTGGTGGACATAGTTTCTCTTGGCCTAGACACAAATTATGGGAGCCACTTAAGTTTATGAACCACACTCTAAGGCTATACAACTTAATGAAACACTAGATTGCTCTATAGGTTCCATTATGGTCCATATTGGCACCTAATGAAGCAACACCCCTCAAATGATTTCTAGGCCTCATTCTTTCTGTTCAAATATGATTCTTGACTCCTTTTAAACCTCTTGGAGTCATCACATCATCAAAACAAAAGGCCTAGCACCATGTTGCTTCTTTAGGTCATATTATGGAACCTAAGACACCAAATCACTTTCCATGAGTTCTAAAATTTTTTCAAGGCCTCCCCTCATTTTCATTCATCAAATATGACTCAAGAATGGCCTTAGAAAAATTTAAAACTCTCCCTAGCTATGAGAAACTCTTTAGGCCGAGGCTATAGAGCTTAATGGCCTTCATGGAGTTTGCTTGGTTTTCTTGAAGGGGGAAGCTTGTGAGGAGCATCTTTGGTATCTCAAGAACTCATTTAGACTTTAACTTAGACCTAGGAAACATCCTACAAATTCAGAAATTGAAAGGTGCACTTGAAACCCTAGGTTTTGCATCTTGCTTTCTAATGCCTATTTCTTAGTTTTCTTACTTTAAATTCTCTTACCATGGCATTACATACTCAAAACATGGACTGGTGGTCATATATGGTAATCATACACCTCAACATCACATACTAGTATATTTATACATGTCTCAATGTTCGTAGTACATATACATCACTATATACATGATGAACCATCATTATGGTTCCAAACTACACAAAATAACATATAAGCTTGTCAATTGTCCCTCTTCAAGGTTGTTGGCTCCCTTCACCATAATTGCTTAGTCAATTATGGTCCACCTAGCATGTTAGATCATTGGAGAGGAGGGGATGAGATTCAAAGAATCCCAATAGCTTATCTCCCATGCAATCATACATAATATGTGCAAAGCAAGTTTCACAAATGCATGCATGGAGGAGATAGAAATCATAGACATTTTAAAAGCAACCTTGGCATGTGAATCAATCATACAAGACATTCAAGAGCTCACTAAGTGTTTGGATTGGCCTCACACTTCTCCTCATGGATTTTGGACTTGCCTCACCCATTCTTTGAGCACTTTGGACTCAACCATACTCTTGGGAGCCCACTTTGCTTTGGGGAGACTCTTTACTTTGTCTCAACTAAGCTCAAGGGTTCTTGGCTCATCCTCACCAAAGGGAAGAGTTCTTGGCCTCTCCACACTCAAGCAAACTCATACAAACACCATGGATTCATTTAAAAACATAACATGGCACCAAACATCATGGCATATAAAGGCATGCTAGCATACTTTTCAAAGCTTGAATGGCCAAAATGAGATGCATGAGATTTGGGACCCTTTAGGCAGCTCACACAAGTCTCAAATAAACTTTTAGACTTGCCCAAAAGGTGCCACAACCAAGGGAAGGCCATTTTACAAATTTGGTACCTCATATGGAGCCAAATTTGATCATAATAGAACCCTATGTCACTTTTTGGCCACATAAGTTAGTCCTGCCCTGAAATTTTGTATGCAATTAGTTCTCATTGAGAGCTTTCTGTGAAGTAAAAGAACATAATTTTCAGAGATCTAGGAAATATTTGATGAATTTTCAAAGTTGGAATTTTTCATGGATTCTGGTATGGGTACTGTTCATACTGGCGGCTTTGAATTCTGTGTCACCTGATCGCCAAATGGTGTCCAATGTTTATGAAATATTATATACATAAACTAGAGGTCATAAGATTTCTATGGACACTGAGATCACCTCATTTGGAGGTCTGAGCAGAGAGTTATGCATGTTTGAAGTTAACTGTCAGTATCAGTAGCGCCCCAGGAGCTCAGTTACTGTACCATCAGTTCCAGATGTCTAAATGTATCTGTTTCATTTTGGAATTATTTTTAGTATCAATTTAACATTTTTAGCTTTCCATAATGCCTAAATTTGTGTGATTTAAATTTTTATAGAATTAGTTATGAATTTTAGAAGTTGGTATCAGTAAACTGAACAATAGTCCAGGCAGCCAGCGACCTTAATAGATTTTTGGATGTCAAACGTCATGTATGATAAATTTTGTGACCTGAAAATATTTTTAGTATGAAGTAGACATCCTAATATTTCCATAATGACCAATATTTCATGATTTAGAATTTTCTAGATTTAGTTATGATTTTCCAAATTTGGGTCAGAAAATGGAGCAAATCTGGCCGAAAATATGCTTGTTTATTTTGAGCTCCATTTCGGTTTCCATGAATTGTAGGCATGATTTTGTGATGAAAATGAGTTGAAATAATGAAATTAAATATGAGGAAGTATAGTATAAGCTCACACGGTCCACGTGACACCGAATTGAATTTTTTAGATATAGTGCAACGCGAAAAAAGTCCATTATTTTTATCCCCTTTCTCATATGCTCTTGTGGGATTGATGATATAAAGCTTATAAATGACATAAAATGAGCTAGAAGTTATGGTATTACACCGAATTGATTTTTTTAGATATAGTGCAACGCGAAAAAAGTCCATTATTTTTATCCCCTTTCTCATATGCTCTTGTGGGATTGATGATATAAAGCTTATAAATGACATAAAATGAACTAGAAGTTATGGTATTACATTTATTGGTATCAGAGCAAAGGTTCAGGCTCTCATGGTAGGCTATGGCTTGTGTTTTGAGTTGCCTATATGCATATAAGCTTGTTTGGATGAATTGAGTGTGTATGATGGTGGAAGTGTTCCCTAGCTCATGTTACAGTTTGTTATGATGTTTAGTACGATGGTGAACACTAGGAGAGGTCGGCCCCCTAGCCAGGCTTGTGCTAATGAAGCTGGGCCTAGTGATCCAGTTGTTAGAGCCCTCATAGCGCAACGCGAAAAAAGTCCATTATTTTTATCCCCTTTCTCATATGTTCTTGTGGGATTGATGATATAAAGCTTATAAATGACATAAAATGAGCTAGAAGTTATGATATTACAGTGGGCAAATTCATTCATTTGGTCAGATCTTGATATTGGGTTGCAAATATGCCATTTTGGTGTCTTCTAAGGGTCTCAAATGGCCCAATTGCTTCTAAGACAACCATGACCACTTGAGCACTTGAGAAAGCACCAAAATGGTCTACTAAACATGTCTTAAAGGTGCACACACCTACATTTCACAAACTCACACTCTCACCCCATGGTATACACAAGATTATATAAGCTAGTTCTTGCCATTCAATGTCCAAATCATGCAATATCATCCATATTACATCAACTCATACATCATTCATTCATGTAATTACATATGTTCATAAGCTCATACATCATATACAATATTGGATTACATCATATGTCATTCATGTGGCTACAAAATGGCAAAATTCTACACTTTGTTGTCAATCTTCTTCCTTTAGATTTGTGGCTTCCATTCCTTAGCTCACTTGATCCACCTTCACAGTTAGACATGTAGAGAGGAATGAATGAGATTCTAGGAATCCCAATAGCTCTTCTCCCTTTCAACTATATATAAAGAATACAATCCAAGTCTAAAAATGTATGCTTGAGCATCATGGGGCATGTAGTTATTCATGAAACATTTCTAGCATTCAAGAAATTATACAAAACATATATAGGCTTGCCAAGTAAGTGGTTTAGTCTCACCCATTCTTTTCAAGGATTTTAAACTTGCCTCACCCTTTTTCTTAAAGGCTTTAAACTAGGTCTTACTCTTCAGAGACTTTTAACTTTGTCTCAACTATTCTTAACTGTTCTTGGCTCATCCTCACCATGGCTAGTGGGTTCTTGGCTTCACCATGCTCAATCAAACTAAAGCAAATACATAAAGCATCATTTAAAGACATAATATAACATCATGGTACCATGGCATATAGAAGCATGCTAAAACATTTCTCATAGCTCAAAACATATATACACACATTCAAGACAAGGTAAACATCTACTCATCCATGAGAGAAAGAAGAGAGAGCTATCTTTATCATAATTGCATACTTTCTTCCTTGAATTTAATTCCTCTCCCATGGCCACACATTCACAAGAAGGTGAGACTTGTTTCCTTTGGCCTAAATACATAATATGGAAGCTAATTACACTCTTGGAACAATTTATAAGGCTATATATTCATTAAAAAAGCTAGATGGTTCATATGCCTCTTTTATGGTTCCATAATGCACTTAATGAAGTAACCTTATGAAAATATCATCTTTGCTCTATTCTTTCCATCCATTTATGATTCTTGACTTCTTTTAAGTCTCTTGGAGTCATCATACAATTAATTCAAGGAGCCTAGCTAGGTGTTGCTTCTTTAAGCCATAATATGGAACCTATGATGCCATCTCACTATCCATGGCTTGTAAAATTTTTCTAAGGCTTTCTCTCATCCTCTTCCATCATATATGACTCAAAATCAAGCTTGGAACAAATTAAAACTATCCTTGGTAATCTTTCTAGCCTAGGCCGAAACCATACACTAAGAGAGTATCAAGTGGGTTTTCTTGATGGAAGATGCATGTGGGAAGCTTCTTAGGGATCTCTAGAGCTTATTCAAACGCTCATTTTGGCCTAGGAATTCTTATATCAAAACAAAATTTTAAAGGAACACTTGAAACCCTAACTTTTCTATCTTGAAATCTAATGCTTATTTTGTTTTTGTTTTTTTTTTGCATATTCTTGTTCTCCTCCCTTATTTTCCTAAGATTCATCCTTGGTTTGGCTAGAAACTCTACCCCTTAGGGTTGGTCTTACATAGGTTGAGCAACATAAGAAGAAGAACAAGAAACATCAAGCTTGAAGTATGGCAAATACCTTAGTTTCTTGGTTCCCTTTGCCTTTTTTTTTCACCTTACTTAGCTTCTTCTCCTTGAATTCAAAAATCTCTCCCCTGTTCTACCCTTAAAATAGACCCAAAAACTTCAACAAAACCATAGAAAGAAAGAGGAGAAGGAGAAGAACAACTTTGCTAAAGGAAAGACTAAGAAATTCCATTAATTTCATACCATTATCTTAGGGTTTTTCTCCTCCTTTATCTCCTTTCTTATGCACCTAAATTTTCTAGTCTCTCTCTATTTTTAGGTAGAATAAAGTTAGTGAAGAAGGATGAAGAAGGGGCGTGACTTTTAAAGAGTGTTCAAAAAGCTACTTGTTCACAAAAATTCTAATTTTACCCTTGATCTTGGCATTTTTGTTTTTAGTTCATTTTAGCTCTTTTTTGAGAACATTCTTTTCCATCATAAAATTTAGGTCCTCAATCTTATAAAATGCCTTTGGAATCACTCAAATTAGAGCTAAAACTTTCCCAAATGAAAGGATTAAAGTTTGGGTCAACCGACATTAGAAAATGTACACCAGAGGAGTTTTAACTGTCTCAAGGCTTCCCATGGTTTTCAGGGCCTTTGAGAATCCCAAGAACTCAAATTTGTCATTTAAAAAGCCCTCCTATGAAAATTCTAAAATTTACCCAAAATTACAAAAATGCCATTATGTTACGTATCTATTTCGTTAATTTTCGTCTGGCCATTTTAGCCTTTGTTTTAGGGTATCTCTGACCTCCTACTTTGAAAATGTATTAGTTTCTATCATTTTTACAAAAATGGGACATTATAATTCTGTGTTTCTCCTCCTTAAAAAGCAGCAGAACTCGTAGCTCTTCTTCCACTAATGTTGCTTTTGCGGCTGCCCTTGCTTCCCACGTGTTCTGCTAAGCTCTTATTCCTCATCCACCCAAGTGTTTGAGTCAGCCATGAGTATGTTTAAATGAAGTCCTTGACTCGTGTTACCTCTTCCATGCTTCTTTTGACGCAAGCTCGAGTCTCTCCTCTCTCACAACATCTTCACAAACCTGTGGCTTCTTCCTCTCGATGCTCTCTCTTAATAACGTGGCTTCATCCCTATGTTTTTGTTCACATTCTGCTCTCCAAAATTGGGACTGCTTCATGCTCATATGTACCTTCATATAGCTTTTTTTCTTCATTTATTCTAGCCATGTTTCTTCTCTTCTTTCTTATTCATTCCTATGTCAGCTCCTTGCTTAGGAACCCATAAGTGGAGTGTATGCTGGAATATGGAGTTGCTATGTGCAATGACGTGAGAATGAGTGTAGGGAGCTAGCTTATATGATGTGGAAATGTGGGAGTTGCTGCATGATGGTGTGTGCTTCAGTGAAATGCATCTATGTGAAAAGGGTGGATGGAGGTTGGACTCATGGCAACATGCTGAATGAGTGCATGTGAGATAAATGGAAAAAATGAACATGCATGGCTTCTTATGTGTGTTAGATGTAAAGTCCCACATTAGATAGGAAGGTCCAAGGTTAGGTCCTCATAAGTGGGAGCAAAGCTCTCCCTTTCAATGAGGCCTTTTCCTGGGAGCTAGTAGGAGAAGCCATCTTCTAGGAGGAACAAAACCTTAGGCCCTACTAGAGAAGTGGTACCGTAGAATACGGGGACAATATTGTCAAGGGCTCTGTAAGGTGTTTGGTATAAGAGCTGACCTAGCCACGTGTGCAACCTAAGGACAGGTTGGGCCCAAAGGGGGGTGGATTGTAAAGTCCCATATTAGATAGAAAGGTCTTGGGCTAGGTCCTTATAAGTGGGAGCAAAGCTCTCCCTTTTGATGAGGCCTTTTCTTAGGAGCTAATGGGAGAAGCTATCTTCCAGGAGGAACAAAACCCCAGGCCCTACCAGAGAAGCGGTGCCATAGAATATGGGGACAATATCGTCGAGGGCTTTATAAGGTGTTACATAAATATAACACCATAAATTCTGGCTCATCTCATCATATACACATGCCTTACATCATTGTATTCATGAAAGTATAAGGAAAAAAAGGGAATAAAATAATGAATTTCTTTGCATTGCATCGTACTTAAAAATTTCATTCGGTGTCACGTGGACCATGTGAGCTCATGCTATATATTTTCATATTTGATTACATCAATACAACTCTTTTGCATCACAAAATCATGCCCACAACTCACAAAAACCAAAATGAGGCATAAAATGGGGTGGTTTAATTTTGGCCAGATTTGGCCCCTTTTCTGACCAAATTTTGAAAAATTATAACTAATTCTAAAAAAATCAAAATAACACATTCTTGGACATTTTGGAAAGATACGGATGTCTACTTCATGCTAAAAATATGCCCAAACCATAACATTCATCACAGAGGGCATTTCACATCCAAAACATTCCAGAGGTCAAACTGTCTCCTGATGCTATCACAGATTCTGTAGCAAACTTTGAAAATGTCTAATTAATTTCAAAAAAATCCAATCTATACAAATGATACCAATCTAAAAGCTGTGTATGTTCTTAGAGGGGAAAAATATTTTTAGATCAGTTCAGGTAGTCCAAACCTCAGAATTCAAGGGAATAGTAACTCAGGTCGGGTAAGGGTCCTAATACTGGATAGAATGTTCAAAACTTCATGTCTCTCTCTCTAGACCTCTAAATGAGGTGCTTCTAGTTGGCACGAGTCACTGTGAATGTTTAGTTTCTTTGTATAAGATTTTGTGGCAATTGGATATCATTTGAGTCCTGTGTGATAGAATATATTTTCAGACCAAATGAATAGTGCAGCAGACCAAATTCAAAAAAATTGCCAATTTTGAAAATTCATCAAATATTCTATAGACCTCTAAAAATTATGATCTTTAGCTTCCCAAAAAGCTCTCAACAAGCTCTAAATTTTTGCCAAATCTCAGATCAAGGAGAGCTCATTTGGATAAAAAGTGACATAAGGTTCCATTATGGTTAATTTTGACTCCATATAGGGTACCAAAATTGCCAAATGGTTTTTCCTTAGTCTTGGCACCTTCTGGGCAAGTCTAAAAGCACACTTAGGACTTGTGTGAGTTTCCCAAATGTCCTAAATCTCATGCATCTCATTTTGGCCTTTTGAGTCACACTTATACACATTCACATCGAACTTCCAAAATGCAAACCTTGGCATTGCATGCCCAAATTCCATTCTAGAGTGCATACATCATATCCATACATTTATACATCACATAATATCATAATTACACATATTTAAGGGGTCATAGACCATTTACAACAATAATATACATCAATATGGTTCATTATGGCTTAAAAAGGTAAATGCTAGACATATGGATGTCAATCTTCTTTCTTCAATGTTGTTGGCTCCCATTACCATATCCACTTGGTCCACCTAGCATATTAGATCATTAGAGAGGAGGGAATGAGATTCAAAGAATCCCAATAGCTCATTTTCCATTCGATCATACATAATATATGCAAAGCAAGCCTTAAAAATGCATGCATAGATATCATGGAAGTCATGAACATTTAAGAAGCAAGCTTGGCATGTGAACAAGTCATACAAGACATAAAAGAGCTCACCAAGTGTTTGGATTGGCCTCACACTTTTTCACATGGATTTTAGACTTTCCTCACCCATTTTTTAAGAACTTTGGACTCAACTATACTCTTGGGAGTCCACTTTGCTTTTGGGAGACTCTTTACTTTGTCTTAACCAATTTCAAGGGTTTTTGGCTCTTCTTCACCATGGTTAAGAGTTCTTGGCCTTTTCACACTCAAGCAAACTCAAACAAATATCATACATTCATTTGAAAGCATAATATGTCATCATGAAATCATGGCATATAAACTCATGTTAGCATACTTTTCATGGCTTGAAAATATACATACACACATTTTAAGACAAGCTAAACACACATCCATGCATGAGAGAAGGTGGAGAGAGCTACCTTGCATACAATCACACACTTTTTTCTTGGATTTCAAGCCTCCTCTTTCGGCCACACACCCACAAACTTGGGGAGATAGTTTCTCTTGGACTAGATACAATTTATGGAAGCCAATTAGGTTCATGAAACAATTTCTAAGGTCATACAACTTGCTTAGATACTAGATTGCTCTATAAGTTCTATTATGGTCCATAAATGCACCTAATGAAGCAACACCCTCATACAAATTCTAGGCTCCATTCTTTCCTTTCAAATATGATTCTTGACTTCTTTTTAAATCTCTTGGAGTCATCACACAATTAAAACAAAGAGCCTAACATCATGTTGCTTCTTCAGGTCATAATATGGAACCTAAGACACTAATTGTAACATCCGATTCTTTAAAAACAACAGAAAACGTGAGAAACATAACGTACGGTTTCTCTGTAAACGAATGAAACTCATCGGGTACAAAAGGAAGTCCCCCAAAATGATGTAGTTAAGGCCCCAAAAAATTTGGGAAGCATTATAAACTCCTAAAATTGAGAATTCCAGGCTCAGACAGAAGGAAAAATAGAGCTAGAATGAAGAAACAATTTCTGACGAAAAGCGTACAAAACGTAATAACATTTTTGTAATTTTGAGCAAATTTTGGAATTCACATAGGAGGAATTTTTAAATGAAATTTTTTAGTTCCTTAGGGTTCTCAGAGGCCCTGAAAATCATAGAAAGCCCCAATACAGTTAAATCCCCTCCGGTGGACGTTTTCCAACATCAGTTGACCCAAACTTTGACTGGTTCATTCGGTAAGGTTTTAGCTCCAAATTGAGTGATTCTGAAGTCATTTATTAAATTGGGAACCTAATTTTTATAATGGAAAAGATGGTTCTCAAAAAGGAGATAAAACAAAGCCGAAACAAAATTGCTATTGCAGAAGGATAAAATTAGAATTTTTGAAAAAGGGTGTTTCTAGAAGCTCCTATACACTTCCCCTTTCTTCTCCTATCTTCTTAATCACAAAATTTCTGCCCAAAATATAGAATATGATCTGCTCTCTTAGGCTCACAAGAAGGGGAAGAAAAGGAGGAGAAATCAAAGGCTTAAGGTATGGAAATTAGTAGTTTTTCATGTTCTTTCTCTTCCAAACCTCTTCTCCTCCATTCTCCTTTGTTTCCTATGATTAAAATGAAGTTTATAAATCTGTTTTAAGGGAGAAATTGAGGGGAAAATTCGGATTTGAAGAGAGGAGCTCAAAGAACACAAAATTCAAGTGAGAAAAAGCCAGAAAACAAGGTAATTTCTCTTTCTATGGTTGTCATCTTTGGTTCCCTTCTCCACCATTTCGCCCCACTTGAGAAAACCCTAGAAGGAGATGATTTTTAGGTAAAACCAAGCATGAATCTAGGGAAAAAAAGTGTGGAGATTAAGAATATGCAAAGGGAATTATCAAAAAACCATTAGATTTCAAGATGCAAATTCTAGGGTTTTGTGTGCACCTTCCAAAATCTAATTTCATATGATAATTCCTAGGCCTAATTAAGAGTTTAAATGAGCTCCTAAGATCCCTAAGATGCTCCCCACATGCTTCTTCCTTCAAGAAAATAAAAAGAATTCCAAAGAGGCCAAAAAGGGGTATAGTCTCGGCTAAGCAAAGTTGGGGTAGCTAAGGAGAGTATTTAATTATGATTTTCCAAAGTTTGTCCAGAAAAGAGGCCAATTTGGCCGAGAATGAATTTCTATTTTCCATGCTCCACTTCGGTCTCCATGAGTTGTAGGCATGTTTTTGGGATGCAAATGAGTTGTAATGATGTAATTATATATGAGGATGTATAGCATAAGCTCACATGGTCCACGTGACACTGATTGCAAATTTTTAAATATAGCACAATGCGAAGAAATCCATTATTTTCATATGTTCTTGTAGAATTGATGAAATAAAGCTTATGAATGACATGAAATAAGTTAAAATTTATGGTGTTACACTAACTCACTTTCTATGAGTTCTAAATTTTTTTCCAAGGCCTCCCCTCATTTTCATTCATCAAATATGACTCAAGAATGGCCTTAGAAAAAATTTAAAACTCTCCCTAGCTATATGAATATGCTTTGGCTGAGACATAGCATGGTTTAAGGCTTCTTGGAGATTTCTTTGTTTTTTTGAAGTAAGAAGCTTGTAGGGAGCATCTTGAGGGTCTCAAGAACTCATTTAAACTCTTAATTAACCTTAGGAATTATTACACAAAATCAAAATTTGGAAGGAACACTTGAAATCCTAGAATTTGCATCTTGAAATCTAATGGTTATTTTGTTATTTTCTTTGCATATTCTTGTTCTTCTCCATCAAATACCTAAGATTCATGCTTGATTGGAATTAAAAATCATATCCTCCTATAGCTCCTAGGGTTAGGCGAAATGGAGAAGAAGGGTGATGAAAGATATCAACTATAGGATGCAATTTTACCTTGTTTCCTTACTTAATTTGACTTGAATCTTACTTTCTCTAAGCTCCTCTCTCAAAACCCAAAATTTTCCTTGAATTTCTCCCTTGAATCAGATTTATAAACTTTATTTTAATCAAAGGAAAGCAAGGAGAATGAAGGAGAGGTGGTGTGGATGGAGAAAAGCTTGAAAAACAACCATAAAAACATACCTTTAGCTTGGAATTTCTTCTCCTTCTTCTTTTCTCTTAGTGCACCCAAAACCCTAGCTCTCTCTTCTTTTCTCTTTTCTCTTGGTGCGCCCAAAACATACTTTGCATTTTCGTTTCTCCTTCATTTTAGCTCCTTTTTTAGAACTATCTTTTCTATTATAATATTTAGGTTCCTAATTAAATAAGATGTCTTTGGAATCACTTAAATCGGAGCTAAAAGCTTCCCGAACGAACCCGTCAAAGTTTGGGCACACTGACATTGGAAAACGTCCACCAGAAGGGATTTAACTATTCTGGGGTTTCCCATGGTTTTCAGGGCCTCTGAGAACCTCGGAGAACTCAAAAATTTCACTTAAAAAGCCCTCTTGTGTGAATTCCAAAATTTGCTCAAAATTACAAAAATGCCATTATGTTTCGTAAGGTTTCTGTCAAAATTTGTTGTTTCATTCTAACTCTATTTTTCCTTCTGCCTGAGGCCAAAATTCTGATTTTTAAGAGTCTAGAATATTATTCAAATGTTTTAAGACCTTAACTAATTCATTTCAGGAGACTTGCTTTGAAAATGCATCTGTTTTCATTGTTTAACGAAATCAGATATTACATTAGAGTTGCTGGAAGTGAAGTAGCTAACCCCTTTTTCACCTCTCATGGACCTCCCAAACCCGTGGCTATATGTGATGTAGATGAATGTGTAACTTGTAGGCTTCAAATGTGAGTGGTTGGCTGCATGTATGAACCTATGTAGTGTAGCTTCCATGTAAGAATCAAGTGAGAAAGAGAGTTACATGAGGTGAATTCATGCGTGAATGTATCTAGTGAGGTGCCATGTGAGAATGGAGGGAGAGTGAATGCACTAATGATGGAGTGGACCGTGGCATTTTTCTTCCCTAATTATTCTTCTATATTTTCTCCAACATTTAAATTTAAATTGTCCAAAGTCTACACAAAAAGGAATGAATGAAATTTAAGTAGGAATATTCATAAAATTCATTTAAAAGGATTTATGCATTAAAATTCCACAATTTTGCAAATTAATTCCTAAAGTGCAAAAATAGCCAGTAAATTCAAATATCCTCCAAATAAAATCCTTTAAGCCTTAATTCATTATTAAATTCCTAAGTTTAAAGGAACTAATATGTATAAAAATGGCATTAATCAATATTCTAAAAATTGCTTAAAATTACAAAAATGCCATTATGTTACGTAACCATTTTGTTAAATTCTGTCTGGTTATTTTAGCTTTGGTTTCTAGGTACCTCTAACCTTCTATTTTCATTACCTAATGTCTAGATCATTATTCTAATTTTGTTAAACCTTAACCAATTCATTTTAGTGGACTTACTCTTTTAACATATTCATTTTTGTCATTTTTACGAAAACTGAATATTACATTTTATAGAACCTACCTTGGCTAAACTGCCCTTTAAAAGTAAAAAATGGAACTACAATGTTAGTAGAACCCTAGCCTCCCTTAGACCTTCGAATTTTCTCTCTTCGTTCTGTAGAACCTTGTGTTTTTAGCACCCAAATGAAAAGCAAATAAGCTCTTTAGGGTTTTAGTGTAAAGGGGCTGGCCCAATGGGCCTTATGTTCCAAGTGGGCTGATACTTAACCAATTGGGCCAGGCTATATGGGTTAATTGAGTGCAAAAATGGGTTAAGCTTCCATAAGAGTAGAGTTGGGTCATATTTAAATGAAATTGGGCTTCCAATAATGTTCTTGATACACATAATTTAATCATGGGCCAAGGTCACATTTAAATCCATAAATACTATTATACTTCCTCAAAATGGCCTAATTAATAATTATTATTATGTTAAGATATTCAAATTTGTCATTTTCCTTAAGATTCTTATTTTCTCATAATTTCGCTTAAACCCTCTTAATAATTTTGATAATCCCCAAATAATTACTATTAATTATTTCTGGGGTGTTTCACTTGTGAAGCTTCCTAGATGTCTTAAGATCTCATACATATTCTTACATAGGCTAGACTATCCTTAGAAAGCTTCAAGATGGCTAGGTGCAACAAAATCCCTAGACTTTGCAACTTGAATTCTAAAGCTTCTCTTTTAAATCTAATTGCATATTCTTGTTTCTCATACTTTAAAACCCTTGTTTCTTCCTTGGTTTGGTAAGAAATCATCCTTTCTTAGATGGTCTAGGGTTGGCCGAAATAAGCAAGAAGAAGCAAGACAAGCCATGGAAGTTACCTTGGTTTCAAGCCTTTTCAAGAGCACTTTCACTTGCTTCTACTCTCTCCTTCAAAATCTCTCTCCCTCTTACCAAACCAATTGTGAATTAACCTCAAATTAATCATCAAAGCTATAAGAAAAGAAAAGAGAAAGAGGAGGATGAGGTTGGTAAAGGGAAGAGCATGAAAAATTATAGATTTTCTTATCTTTTTCCTTGGTTTTTCCTCCCTTCTTTTCTCTTTTTTGGTGCACCACTTCAAGGAGTCCAAGTTCAATTTTAGAGCAGAATTAGGTTGATGGAATGAAGAGAGGGGGTGGGGCATGAGATATAAGAAGCAAGGCTAAGTTATAAGACATTTTAAAAATTTCCATTTTGTCCCTTTTCTTGATTCTTTCCATTTGGGCTCATTTCAACTCTTTTTGAGAACCATCTTTTTCATTATGAAATTTAGGCTTTCTAATTCATAAAATGTCTTTGGTTTTACCCAAATTGGATTAAAAACCTTCCCAAATAAATTAGTCAAAGTTTTAGTCAATTGACACTTTAAAATGTAAACCAGAAGGATTATATTAAAGTAAGATGGATGTTAATACTTGAACCGTAGTTGCTTTGGGTTGGGTTATGGTTTAGAAGCCTTGGGGGATATAGTTAGGTTGTTTTGGTCATGTTAGTTATGAGTCAATCCATCCCTTAGGTATACCTCAGCTCATTTTGCTGTGATGAGAAGTTGTAAGGTGGTTTTAGGGATGTTGCAGTCATATGTTGCATCTGAAGTTGTTTTGGAGTTTTGAGGATGAGGATATGTTTATTTAGTTCATTAAAACTTGTTCAAAGTGGTCTAAGGTCAGTTGGTAGGAAAAATAAACATTTTGAATTTGTCACTTGTGGTTTCATGCACATTTGCTATTATAATTGAAGTTAGAATGCTTAAATAAGCTTTGAAATTCTTGGGTTAGGTAAGACAATTAAATGGGGATTATTAGAATGTAAATCCTTTAATAACCTTGTCTTTTAGCCATTAAAAAACCCTAGGATTGATCTTGAGGTGGTAACAAGTTGTTAGTTTGTTTATTTAAATGTTTAGTGCAGTAGGTTTTTGTAATACCATAATTTCTTAGCTCATTCCATGCTATTTTTATACCTCATGCCAATCAATTCATGTGAGAAGCTAGAAAATGGCATTAAAGTATTAATTATTTTTACGTTACGTAGTGTATAAAATTCCATTCGATGTCATGTGGATTGTGTGAACTCATACTATACTTTCTCATATTTAATTACATGTACACAACTCATTTACATCATAAAATCATTCCCATAACTCATGGAAACAGAAATGGAACATACAATATGGAAGATTATTTTCGGCCAAATTTGGCCCCTTTTTTAGCCAAAATTTGAAAAATCATAACTAATTCTAAAAAGATCAAAATCACATAGTCTTAGCCATTCTAGAAAGCTACGGATGTCTATATCACACTAAAAATATGCCCAGACCATAACCTCCATCACAAAGGACGTTTGACATCCAAAAAAGTCCAAAGGTCAAACTATCTCTTGATGCTATCACAGATTCTATCGCAAACTTTGAAAATATCCAATTAATTTTACAAAAATCCAATCCATGCAAATGATATCAACTAGAAAGCTGTGGATGTTAACTAGGGGGAAAAAATATTTCTAGACTAGTTTAGGTAGCCCAGCCCTTGAAATTCAATAGAACAGTAACTCAGGTTGGGTAAAACTCTTGATACTAGATAGAATGTTCAAAAATTCATATCTCCCTCTCTAGACCTCCAAATGAGGTGCTTCTAGTTGGCATGGGAATTTCTAGTTTCTTTGTATAAAATTTTGTGGCAATTAAATATCATTTTCCCCATAAGTGATAGAATTTAATTTTGGACCAGTGCTACAGTACTAAGGACCAAAACCAAAAAAATTCTCAACTTCAACAATTCGCCAAATATTCCACAGACCTCTAAAAATTACCAACTTTAGCTTCCCAAAAATTTCTCAATAAGCTCTAGATGCATGCCAAATTTTAAACCAAGAAGAGCTCATTTGGACAAAAAGTGATATAGCCTTATGAAATGGTAAATTTTTGCTTCATATGGGCCTACCAATTTGCCCAAATGGCTTTCTTAATTGTTTGGCACCTATTGGGCAAGTTTTAAAGCACAAAAATGACTTGTAAAGACTTCCCAAGTGGTCCCAAACCCTGTGCATCTTATTTTGGTCTCTCAACATCCATTTATGCACTAAACACACATGCCGTTCAAGGGTCCAATAACATAATCTCATTGATTTAATACTACATACATATAGTCTATACACTATGTTACACATGCTTAGGGTTTTACACAATAAAAAATAATATGTACAATGCTTCTTGATACTCCATTACAATTTAAACTACAAATTAAACAAAGTGTAGCCATTTAGTGTTCTTGGCTTGCATTTTCTTGGCCTTGGGCACCACCTAGACATTTTAAGCATGAGAGGGAAAGGGGAGTGAGATTCCAAGAATCTCAATAGCTCACACACCCATTTACACCGTATTTAAGCACACATACATCAAATATATGAATATGCAAGCATAAAGTGTGCAATAAATCTCATTTCATGCCACATTAACATGTCAAGACCACTTTCATGCTCTAGGGACTTTTGGTTTAACCTCACCCTATTTCTAGGACTTTTGGATTTGTGTCACTCTTGACCTAGGGACTTTTGATTTAGCCTCACCCATTCAAGAGACTTTTGGCCTTGTCTCACCCATGTCATGAGACTTTTAGCATCTCCTCACCTTCATTAAGAGACTTTTGGCATCACCTCACCCTTGTAAACTTTATCCACAACCATAGTCATTCAAAAAGAACATTGGTACCAATGCAACCTCAAGACATCAAGTGGCATGTTCTCAAATCACAAGAGCATATACAAATACACAACATATATGCACATAAGAATGCAAGAGAATAAGGTAGAGAGCTACCTTTTAATGTATGCAAGCTTACTTTGCCAATTCCTTTTCCTCATTGGTCTCACAAGAGCACTTAGGTGGAGTAGGGTTCTCTTGACCTAGACATCACAAAACATCACACAATTACACACTTGAAGTAAGCCAAGACACTAGGTTCACTCTTAAACACACACTTGGTTCCATAATGGGCATATTGGTTCCATAAATGGTCCATTGAAGCAACTCATATCATCCAAGTTCTAGGTTCTATTTTCTTGCTATTTCTAAACTTCTTAGACTCATTTAAGGTCCTTGGAGCCATCACATATTCAATTCCACTCTTGGAAGACTAAGTTGCTTCATAAGGCACCATTATGGACACCATTGTTCCATCTCCCAACCTATGGCTCCTAAATTTTTCCCAATAGTTCATCCCATCTTCTAATGTCATATGGAATCCTAAACTAAGGCTAGAACAAATTAAAACACTCCCTAGCCCTATGAATCCGCCTTGGCCGAGACAAGCACATAATTGGGTTTCTTAGAGTTTCAAAATTTTCCTTGATAGGAGAGCCACTTGGGAAGGTTTCTAGGGGTCTTAGGAGCTCAAGGAAACATTCAAATAGCCAAAGAAATTCTCACATAAAATCAGGTTTTACAAAACCCTAAGAAAGCCTACACTTTTCTATCTTGATTTTCTTTAGTTTTTACTTGAATTTCTTGCCATATTCTTAATCCTTACACACATTTTCCTAAGTTCCTCTCTTGGTTCTACCCAAAATCCATCTCCTTTTACCCCCTTAATTTGGCCGAACACATGTCAAGAAGAAGCAAAGAGGAGAAGCATTTAAACCATGCATTTACCTTGGATTTTGGCTTCTTTTCAAGACTCCTTCTCTTTGTTTCACTTCCCTTCTTGATTTTCAAATATTCCCCTCTTGTTCTGGACCAAAAACAAAATCAAATCCCTTAAGAAAACCATAGAAAGAAAGCCAAGAAGGAGAGGAAGAGGATTGGAATAAAGAAGAGCTTAAAATTCCATGAAATTACCTAGTTTTTCCTTGGTTTTCTTCTCCTTTTGAGCACCTAAGGAGCTGCTATTTTTTCTATAAATTGGGTAGAAGAAGTCGTGCCTAATAAGAGGGAGAAGAAGGAAGAAAAGTGTGGAAGTCTGTAGGACATTCTAAAAGCTTTTATTTCTAATTTTGCCTTCCAGTAATGGCAATTTCGTTTTGGCTTTGTTTTAGCTCCTTTTTTAGAACCGTCTTTTCATCATAAAATTTAGATTCCCAATTTAATAAAATACCTTTGGAATCACTCAATTTGGAGCTAAAACCTTACCGAATGACCCTGTTAAAGTTTGGGTCAATTGACATTGAAAAACATACATCGGGGGGGCTTTACTAGTCCTCAGGCTTTCCATAGTTTTTGGAGCCTCTGGGAACCTTGGGCAACTCAAAAATTTCATTTAAAAAGCCCTCCTATATGGTTTTCCAAAAGTTTCACTTATTTATGAAAATGCCATTACGTTTCGTCAGTTTCCGTCGCAAATTATTTCTCCATCCTAACTCCATTTTTCTTTCTGTCTGAGCCTAGAATTATCATTTTTAGAAGTCTAGGACTGAACCCAAATTTTTTGGTACATTATCTAGGTCATGTTAGAGGGCTTACTTTCATATGGCTCATTTCGTTGTTTTACAAAAATTATGTTCGTTACAATTTTCAAGTCACAGCCAAGTTTTCCCAAGTCATGGCCAAAATGTGCTAATAGTGTTCTAGTAGCGATTTTAGCTATAGCAACAAAATTTTTGGCAATGGTACAAACACTTCACCATGGTGCAAAATATTCTAGCCATAGCAAAAAACCATCTAAAGGCTAATTTGGTCGCGGCACAAGTATTTCAGCTGCGACGTAAGTAGTTAGCCATAGCATAAATATTTTTAGCCACGATGCAAATTGTGTCTGCTTAGAAAATTGGTCTAAATCCGAGTTTAGCCATAGTGTAAGTCTTTCAAGTTGTGTTATAAGCATAGAATTTAGCTTTTAAAGGTTCTAGAGGTTTAGTTGGCGGCTGCACAACCATTCTAAGTCGTGGCGTAACCATTCTAATTTGTGGCCTAAGTGTTGAAACCCTTAGTTTAGCCATTAATTCCTATGATGAGTAATGATTTTTAGTCTAACATATATGAGTTTTTAGTCTTGTTAGAGGTATTTTGGTTGAAATAAAAATTGATGATGATAATTTTGAATTCCTAAGAACAATAATCCTATTGTACAACTTGATGGTGAATAATGATTATTTAAAGGTTTAAATTTTCTCATATTTTCATCCATTGCTAACTCATTAACCAAACTAGACCTTAAATGCACTCAATTAATAACACAATTGTGTTTAATAAACTTGATTAGTACTTAGGGTGTTTACAAGTAAGGCTATTTAAGAAAAACCTTGTATGAACCTTCTATAGTAACTTGCCAAACCTAAAAAACTTCTAACCTCAATGATGGTTTTTTACTTATCCCACTGTGACACAACCTTAACTTTATAGGGATCAACTACAACCCTTACCAGTGAGATCACATGACCTAAAAACCTTACTTTAGTTATTTAAAACTCACATTTACTAAGTTTGGTGTGCAATCTCTTATCTTTCAAAGTTTCATGGACTATTTTTAGATGCCTTTCATGCTCTTCAAATGACCTTGAGTACACAAGAATGTCATTAATAAAGACCACAAAATATTTATCCAAATATGGTATGAATACTCTATTCATATAGTCCATAAAAGTGGTTGGTGCACTAGTATTCACATAGTCCATAAAAGTGGTTGGTGCACAAGTTAAACCAAATGGTATAACTAGGAACTCATAGTGCCCATATCTAATCTTAAAGGTCATTTTCAGGACGTCTTCAGCTTTAACTCTTAATTGATGATAGCCAGATCTAAGGGCTATTTTAGAAAACACCGATGCCCTTATTAATTGATCTAAAAGATCATTAATTCTAGGGAGGAGATATTTATTCTTAATTGTAACTTTATTAAGTTCTCTATAATCTATACATAATCTTAAACTACCATATCTTCTTTTTCACAAACAAATAGAAGCTTCTTAGGGTGATACATGAGGTTGTATGAACTCTTTTCTAACAATTCCTTAATTTGCTTTTTTAATTTTGCTAGCTCAATGGCAACCATCTTATAAGGAGCTTTAGACCCTAGTCTAGCCCCAACCATAATATTAATAGGGAACTCTATCTCTCTCACACGAAGTAGACCACTAGAATCAAAATCCTTAAAGAAAACTTTTGAGAATTCCTTAATTATAGGAATCTCATCTATCCTTTCCTCTACCTTGGATTGTATAGAGAAAAAGACTAGAAACCCTTGGCACTTATGTTTTAAGTATCTCTCAACTTGAGTGATGGATAAGAAAGATAATTCAATCCTAGTACTAGGTATAGTCCTACATTTAAGTAAGATAATGGTTTTATGTTCACAATCAAGCATAGCATTGTTAATAGCCATCCAATTCATTTCAATAATCAAATCAATATCATGAAAAGGCATACAAATCAAACCAAATCAATGGTAGTAAAACAATGATTAAACTATATAGTGATATTCAAACAACGTGGGAGGTGTAACACTAGGTTCTTCTGCAACTAATCCATAATCAATGAGATAATGAGAGAAGACCTTACAACAATATGAATTAAGGACAATTAAAGGTAAAATATTACTCAAATCATCCAAAGATGTGGTTACAAAGCTTTGGATGGCTTAAAATTGGAGTCAGAATGCCTAAATGAAGAAATAGACATATCAGTGAAAAAATCAAAATTTCAAGAAAAATTTAAAAAAACATAAGGGAAAGCGTTTTAAATGCTAAAAATAATCTCACTGGGGTTTTTAAAGGCCCTGAAAACTATTAGAACTATTAGAATAGCTAAAACGCTTATGGTGTACGATTTAGGATGTTAATTAACTATAACTTTGACTAGACTATTCGGTATAGTTTTAAATTCCATAAATTTCAAAGTAAATGCTTTTAATAAAGTAGAGAGCCTGAATTTTCATATGAAAAGAGACAATTTTCAAAAAGAATGTAAAACGAACTCAAACGGGGTAGTCAAAACATGGTAGCAAAAGTGTAATTATAGAAAAATGATAAAATATCCTCTTCACACTTTTATCATGACCATGACACGTCTCCTTCTTCAAACCAACATGGAGACCTCTGGATTCAATAGTAATGATGTCCAAAAAGAGGAAGAGAAAGAAGAAAACAAAGCCAAAAAAGGCCAAATTTCAAGGTATGATGGTTATTAACCTTGCTCTACTTGTCATGCTCTTTCTAATGATGGTTTTGGCTTCTTAAAAGATGAAATTTATGGCTAATGAGAAAAGAAGGACATTTAAGGAAGCCAATTGTACTGCAAGAAATTACAAGAAGAAAGTTTTCAAATGAGGTACGTATTAAGCTAGGAAACTTGCTCTTCTTTGGGTTCTAAGACCTTCTCTTATTCAGCCTAGAGAGACAAAAGAAGGAAACAAGTATTTGTTTGATGAAAAATTGAGAGTAACAAGGGTTTTGAAGGGTGTAAAGAAAGATGATGTAATTAAAATCAAGTAGAAAACCATAAAATGCAAGATAAGCTATCTAGGGTTCAAATTGCACCTTAGATTTTTTTTTGGTAACAACCTTAACTCCTAATTATAATACCCAGTCTTTCTAAAATTAAAATAGAACTGATGAGTTATAAATGGAAGACCCTAGAATGAGATTATTAGAGGCTAAATAAAATTAAAATAATGATATAGACATTTACAAATAAGAATGCAAAGTTAATAATGGCTTGAAATCGAAGCGAAAATGACCAAATGGAAAGTTATAGAGGCCAGTGGCATTCTTGTAATTTTGGGTAACTTTTAGAAAACTTAAAGAAGAGATCTTTAAATGAAAAAAATTGAGTTTTCCAAAGTTCTCAAAGGCTTTAAAAACTATAGAAACCTTTAGAATGGTTAAAACCCCTCCGGTTTACAATTTAGAGCATCAGTTGATTGAAACTGTAATCGATTCATTCGGGAAGGTTTTATATCCAATTTCGATGAAACCAAAGATTTTTTTTCGTAACAACCTTAACTCCTAATTATAATACCCAGTCTTTCTAAAATTAAAATAGAACTGATGAGTTATAAATGGAAGACCCTAGAATGAGATGATTAGAGGCTAAATAAAATTAAAATAATGATATAGACATTTACAAATAAGAATGCAAAGTTAATAATGGCTTGAAATCGAAGCGAAAATGACCAAATGGAAAGTTATAGAGGCCAGTGGTATTTTTGTAATTTTGGGTAACTTTTAGAAAACTTAAAGAAGAGATCTTTAAATGAAAAAAATTGAGTTTTCCAAAGTTCTCAAAGGCTTTAAAAACTATAAGAACCTTTAGAATGGTTAAAACCTCTCCGATTTACAATTTAGAGCGTCAGTTGATTGAAACTATAATCGATTCATTCGGGACGATTTTATATCCAATTTGGATGAAACCAAAGATTATTTTTTCGTAACAACCTTAACTCCTAATTATAATACCCAGTCTTTCTAAAATTAAAATATAACTGATGAGTTATAAATGGAAGACCCTAGAATGAGATGATTAGAGGCTAAATAAAATTAAAATAATGCAAAGTTAATAATGGCTTGAAATCGAAGCGAAAATGACCAAATGGAAAGTTATAGAGGCCAGTGGCATTTTTGTAATTTTGGGTAACTTTTAGAAAACTTAAAGAAGAGATCTTTAAATGAAAAAAATTGAGTTTTCCAAAGTTCTCAAAGGCTTTAAAAACTATAGGAACCTTTAGAATGGTTAAAACCCCTCCGATTTACAATTTAGAGTGTCAGTTGATTGAAACTGTAATCGATTCATTCGGGAAGGTTTTATATCCAATTTAGATGAAACCAAAGCATATTATGAATTAGAGAATCTAAATTTCATGATCGAAAAGATAGTTCTCGAAAAGGAGTTAAAATGAATCCAAATAGAAAGAAGCAAGAAAAGGGACAAAATGCGAATTTCTAAAAAGTGTTATAACTTGCCTTACTTCTTATATATCATGTTCCATTTCTTCCTGGTGCCTAAATTGACTCTTCTCTAGACTAAAATAAAAACCAAGCAAGTCTTAAGAGGCGCATAAAAAGGGAGGAAGAAGGGAGGAGAAAACCAAGTAGAAAGGTAAGAATTCAAAGCTTCTTTTATGCTTCTTGCTTTATCAAACTCATTTTCCTCTTTCTTTTCTCTTTTCCTATAGTTTTGATGATTGATTTGGAATTGTTCTATGGCTTTTTTAGTAAGAGGAAGAGAGAATTTGAAGGAGAGATTGGAAGCCTTAGAAAACTACTTGGAAAAGTTTGAAACCAAGGTAAATTTTCATAGCTTTTCTTGCTTCTCCTTAGTTGCTTCTTAGGTATGAGTTTTGGCCAGACCTAGCCACCTAAGAGGGGATGAATTTTGTTATATCCAGTTCTCTGAAAATGAGAGAAAACATAAGAAACAAAACACATAGTTTCTCTATAAACATATGAAATTCATTGGATACAAAAGTAAGTCTCCCGAAATGAATTAGTTAAGGTCCCAAAAAATTTAAATAGCATTTTAGACTCCTAGAAAGGAGAATCATAGACTCAGACAGAAAGAAAAAAGGAACTAGAATGAAGAAACAAATTTGAACAAAAGGTTGACAAAACATAATGGCATTTTCATAATTTTGAGCAAATTTTGGAATTCTCATGGAGGGCTTTTCAAATGAAAGTTTTGAGTTCTCTGAGTTCTCAAAGGCCCTAAAAACTATGGGAAGCTCGGGACAGTTAAAACTCCTCCAGTGGACATTTTCCAACGTCAGTTGACTCAAAATATTGACAAATTCATTCAAGAAGGTTTTAACTCTGATTTGAGTGATTCTAAAGGCATTTTATTAAATTAGGAACCAAAATTTCATAATGTAAAAGACGGTTCTAAAAAAAATCTAAAATGAACTGGAAATGAAAATGCAAGATGAAGGGGCAAAATCAAAATTTTTGAAAAATGTTTCTTAAAGCTACCTATATATATGAGACGCCCCATCTCCTCCTTCATTTAGCCATAAATGTTTCTGCCCTAAATCAAAGAAAGAACCCTAAGGGTGAGGTGCACAAGAAAGAGGAGGAAGGAAGGAGAAAAACAAAGAAGAGGTATGGATTTTTTTGGGTTTTTTCATGCTTTTTCTTTAACAAACTTCTCCTCCATTCCCCCTTCTTTTCTATGGTTTTATTGAAGTTTTTGGATCTATTTTAAGGGCAGAATAGAGGGAAAAATTCGGATTTGAAGAGAAGAGGCCAAGGAAAGTGAGAAACAAGTAAGAAAAGCCAAGAAAACAAGGTAAATCTTCATTCCATGGTAGCTACCTCTTGCTCCCTTCTTCTCCTTGGTTCGTCCCACACATGAAGCTTCAAGAAGGCTTGGATTTTTGGGTAGAACCAAGGGTGAATCCTAGGAATTTAAGGGAGGAGAATAAGAATATGTAAAGAGAATTAACAAATAACCATGAAAAATTAAGATAGCAAGTTAGGGTTTCAAGTGTCCCTTAAAAAATCTGATTTGATACAATGATTCCTAAGCCTAAATGAGATTTAAATGAGCTCCTAAGATCCTTAGAAGGCTCCCTATATACATCTTCCACCAAGAAAACAAAGCAAGCTTCATGGGTGCCAAGAACAAGCATAAGTTTGGCCTATAGTAGTTGAGACACCTAGGGATAGTTTTAAATTTTTTCAAGCCATTTTTGAGTCATATGTGATGAGTGAAGATGAAGGGAAACCTTGGAAAAAATTTATGAGGCCTAGAAAATGAATTGGTGATGTAGATTCCATATTATGGCCTAAAGAAGTAACATCAAGTTAGGCTCTTTATTTTAATTGTGTGATGACTCTAAGGGGCTTAAAAGGATTCAAGAATCATAAATGAAAAGAAAGAATGGAGCCTAGAATTCAAATGATGGATGTTGCTTCATTAGGTGCATTTTGGAACTATAAAGGGGCTATTAGACCAAGTTAGTATTTAAGGAAGATATATGACTTTAGAATTTGATTCAAGAGTATAATTGGCTTCTATATGATGTGTCTAGGCCAAGAGAAATAATCTCCACCTCCTTATGCGTGTGAGGCTGAGGAAGGGAGCATAATTCCAATAGAAAAAGCGTGCAAGTGTGATAAAGGTAGCTCTTTCCACTTTCTCTCAGGCATAAATATGTGCTTATCTTGTCTTTGAATGCGTGTATGTGTGTTTTAAGCCATGAAAGGTGTTCTAGCATATGCTTATGTTCCATGGTACCCTGATGTTGAAATATATTTTCAAATGATGCCTAATATGTGTGCTTGGGTTTGCTTGAGTGTGGTAAAGCCAAGAACCCTTAGCCATGGTGAGAATGAGTCAAAAACCCTTAAAATTTGGTTGAGAGAAAGTAAAGAGTCTTGCAAGAGTGAGGTTGAGTCAAAACCTCTTAGAGAAAATGGGTGATGCAAGTCCAAAATCCATAAGAGAATGGGTGAGGCTAATCCACTTACTTGGCAAGCCTATGTATATTTTGTATGACTTGTTCAAGTGCCAAGAATGCTCCTTTAATGATCATATACTTTATGATGCCCATGCATGCATTTTTAAGACTTGTATTGCATTCTTTATGTGTGATTGAAAGGGAGATGAGCTATTGGGATTCTTTTAATCTCATTTCCTCCTTTCCAATGTCTTAACATGCTAGGTGGAGTAACTGAATAAGGTAATGTGTAACACCATATATTTCTAGCTCATTTCATGACATTCCCATGTTTTACATCATAGATTCCATGAAAGAGCAAGAAAAAGGAAATTAAAATAATGCATTTCTTTACATTGCGTCGCGTACGAAAATTCCATTCGGTGTCACATGGACCATATAAGCTCATACATCACATTTTGATATTTAATTATATGAATTCAATTGATTTGCATCATCAAAAGTAGCCTACATCTCGTGGAACTCAAGGGGAAGCATAAGATACATGTATATATTTTTGGCCAAAATTTTCTTTTGTGTCTCAAACTTTGGAAAATCATAACTAATTATAGAAAAATCAAAATCATACATTCTTGGATCTTTTGGAAATCTAAACATGTATATTTCATGTTAAAAATATGTTCATACCATAATATCCAACACAAAATCTAGAGGTCAGGTTGTTAACTGGTGTTATCACAGAATTCTGTAGCAAATGTCAAAAATGTCTAATTAATTTCACAAAAATCCAATCCATGAAAATGATACCAATTTGGAAATCTATAGATGTTAGATAGAGGAAAAAAATAACTACAGACTAGTTCAAGTATGGCCAGACCTCAAACCTTAATCAAACAGTAACTAAGGTCAGGTGGAGCGCCTGGTACTAGACAGATTCTTTGAAAATTCATATCTTCCTCTCTAAACCTCCAAATGAGGTTCTTCTAGTGGTACAATTCACTAGGAATGTATAGTTTCTCTGTATAAAATTTCATGGCAATTGGACATCATTTGAGCCCTATGTGATATATTTCATTTTCAAACCTAAGTGAACAGTAACATGACCAAAACTAGAAAATTTTCCAATTTTGAAAATTCATCAAATATTCTGTAGACCTCTGAAAATTATGTTCTTTACCTTCATAAAAAGCTCTCAACAAGCTCTAATTGTGTGCCAAATCTCAATTCAAGAAGAACTCATTTGGGTAAAAAGTGATATAAGGTTCTATTATGGTCAATTTTGGCTCCATATAGGATACCAAAATGTCCAAATGGCTTTTCTTGGGGTTTGGCACCTTTTGGGCAAGTCTAAAAGCATAAATAGGACTTGTATGAGCTGCCCAAATAGTCCCAAACCTTATGCATCTCATTTTGGCTATTTCACTCATACATATACACAATTCCATAATGCTATCCAAGAAACTCATTTGCCAAAATATGCTCAAATCATAATCTAATGGTCTCATAATGCTTTCTTCCATTTACACATGACATATTATCATAATTATATATATTCATAACATCATAGTATATATACATCTATTGATTATATCATTTGCCCATTGTATGGTCTTAAAGTAGCAAAATTCAAGCACTTTAATATCTTCTCATTTTTAAGGTGGTTGGCTTCCATTACCTTGCTTTCTTGGTCTACCTAGTATGTTAGAACATTGGAGAGGAGGGGATGAGATTCAAAGAATCCCAATAGCTTATCTCCCATTCAATCATACATAATGGATGCAAAATAAGTTTCATAAATGCATGTATGGTCATGTTGACATGTGCAAACATTTAAGAGGCATTTTCATTATTTGAGAAAGTCATACATAGCATACAAAGGCTTGCCAAGCAAGTGGATTGGCTTATCTATTTACTTGTGAATTTTGGACTTGCCTTACCCATTCTTTAAGAGGTTCTTAGACTCAACCATGCTCTTGGGAGTAACCTCACTTTTGGGAGACTCTTTACTTTGTCTCAACTAATTTTAAGGGTTCTTAGCTCATCCTTACCATGGCTAAGGGTTTTTTGCCTCACCACACTCAAGCAAACCCTAGCACACATCAAAATCATCATATAAAAGCATATTATAACATCATGGCACCATGGAATCAAAGTTATGCTAGAACACTTTTCATAGCTTAAAAATACACATACATACATTTAAAGACAAGTAAAGCAAACAACCATGCATGAGAGAAGGAGGAGTGAGCTACTTTGTACACAATTATACACTTTTTCTCTTGAATCCAAGTTTTTTCTTTCGGCCACACACACACAAAAGTGTAAGGATGATTTCTCTTAGCCTAAACACAATTTATGGTAGCCAATTAGGTTCATAGAATTAATTTTAAGGCTATATAACTTGCTTAGACACTAACTGGATCTATAAACCTCATTATGGTTCCATAAATATACTTAATGAAGCAACACCCTTCAAATGAATTCTAGGCTCCATTCTTTTCTTTCAAATATGATTTTTGACTCCTTTTAAGTCTCTTGGAGTCATCACACAATTAAAATCAAGAGCCTAACTACATGTTGCTTCTTTAGGTCATATTATGGAATATAAAGCACCAACTCATTCTCTAAGCTTCTTAAATTTTTTCCAAGGCTTCCCCTCATACTTATTCATCATATATGACTCCAAAATGGGTTTAGAAAAATTTAAAACTCTCCCTAGCTATGGTAACCCTTCTTGGTCGAGACAATGAAGCATAATGGGTTCCATGGAGGTTTCTTTGTTTTCTCAAGGGAAGATGCATATGGGGGAACTTCTAGGGGTCTTAGAAGCTCAATTAAACTCTTATTTAAGCCTAGAAATTATTGTACAAAATCAGATTTTACACAGTACATTTAAAATCCTAAAATTTGTATCTTGAAATCTAATGGCTAGTTTGTTGTTTTCTTTGTATATTCTTGTTCTTCTCCCTCAAATTCCTAAGATTCACCCTTAGTTTAGTTGAAAACTTGACTTCTTAAGGCTGACCATATGTAGGTTGAAATACTCACAAGAGAGGGGAGGAAGAAGATCAAGTGGAAAGATTGCATGATACCTTGTTTTCCTTAGTTTTTCTTGCTTATTCTCCACCTTTCTTGGTTCCTCACCTAAATTTCGAAATTTCCCCTCTGTTCTTCCTTCAAAAAAGCCCTTAAAAATTCAACAAAATTATAAGAAAGAAGGGGGAAAAGGAAGAGAAGAGATTGGCTAAGAGAAAGCATGAAAAATAATCAAATTTCTATACCTTATGTCTTGAATTTCTCCTTCTTCTTCTCTCCCTTTGGTGCACCTAAACCCTAGCTCTCTCCTTTGAAATTGGGCAAAAAAATATGAGACTAAATGAAGGAGAGAGTGGGTCACCTCCTAATTATAGGTGGAGGGGAATGGCTTTTTCAAAAATTTCTATTTTGCCTTTCATTTTTGGCATTTTTGTTTCTACTTCATTTTAGCTCCTTTTTTAGAACTGTCTTTTCCATTATAAAATTTAGATTTCTAATTTAGTAAAAGACCTTTAAAATCACTCAAATTGGAGCTTAAACCTTCCCGAATGGATCTGTCAAAGTTCAGGTACACCGACATTGGAAAACGTCCACCCGAAAAGATTTAATTGTCCCAGGGTTTCCCATGATTTTCAAGACCTCTGAGAATCTCAGAGAACTCAAAATTTTCATTGCCCTCCTAATTATTTTCGAGGGACTTGCTTTGAAAATGTGTTTATTTCTTTCATTTAACGAAAATCGGACGTTACATAATGGAAGCCATCAAGTTGGAAGATGAGAGTTTGACATCAAAATGCCTAGTTTTGTCTCTTTTATAGCCATACACATGGCATGTAATGTAATCTTATGATGAAATTATTATGTAATCTTATGAACATATGTAATTACCTAAATGTTTGATATATGTATGAGTTTTAGTGCCAAATGAGTGGTAATGTGCATTTTGGGTAGTGAATGGCAAGTTCAAGCATGTGTAATCTTATGTATGGCTTGGGTGAGAGGCTGAGTTTTTAATTTATGGCTTTATGTACCTTTGAGACAAGTTTATAGAGCCATTTTGGTGCATTCCCACATACTCAAGTGGTTATGGTTGCCTTAGAACTCAAAATGGACCATTTGAACCTCTTATATGACACAAAATGAGCCATTTTACAACCCAATGTCAAGATTTGACCAAATGAACGAATTTGCCCATGAAATTTGACACACATATAGATCTTATCTAGAGCATTTTGGAAAGCCAAAGACCATCTTATTTGGAGCTCTGTGGAATTAATTATAAATTTCCAAATTTGGCATTTTTCTGTTGAACTGATACAGACACTGTTCATAAGGTCAGAAACTTAGGCTATATCATTCATGGGACAAATGATGTTCAATGTTTATGCAAGCTAAAAGTAGACATGATAAGATTTCCATGGCCACCAAGATCACCCCAATTGGACCTCTAAGCAGGGAGATATGAATTTTTGAAGTTGGAGATCAGTACCAATAATGACAGTCGACCTCTGGTACTATTCCATCAATTTTCAGTGGCTAGCAACCTCTGTTGTGGTCTGGATTTATTTTTAGCATAAAAAATATCTGTTACTTTCCAAAATGGTATAATGTGGCTAATTTTAATTTTTCTAGAATTAGTTATAATTTTTCAAAGTTCAAACACAGAATCTAGACTAGGTACCTATGGCTACACCATTACATTTTATGTATCCACTCCTTTTGCTCGAGTTATAGGCCACTTATTGAGATAGTTTTGAGTTGTATTAGTGTAATTAAATATAAGAATGAGATGGCTGAGTCCATATGACCCACGAGACACCAAATGAAAATTTTACCTGTGATGTAATACAATTAAATGCAGAATTTTAATAGCTTTCCTTGGGAATTTTATGTAAATCTAAAGAGATGAGCCTAGTAATGATATGAGATGAGCTTAGTAAATATGGTGTTACAAATTCTGGCCAAACCAAGTTAGGAATAAGGGTTTTAGAGTATGAAGATTAAGAATATACAATTGGAATTAAAAAAGAAGCTTTAGAAACCAAGTTGTAATATTTAGGATTCTAGTTGTACCTAGTAATTCTTGAAGCTTTCTAAGGATAATTTAGCTTATGTAAGAGTATGTAAAAGTTCATAAGAGGTCTAGGAAGCTTCACAAGTGCCATTTCCCTAAGAAAAATTGACAAAACTCCATGGGTCCCTAAATTACTCTATGTCTCGACCAAGAAAGAGAAAGAATACCTAAGGAGATTTTTCTTTGCTTCCAAGGATAAAAATGGTCAATATTTGATTAATAAATACTAAGGAAAGCATTGGTTTGAATTTAGAAGCCATGGTTTATGAGATGGAAGTTTAGGTTCATTTTCAAGGCATAAAGAAGCAATTTGAGTTTAGGCTCCTTGAATTGAAATTGTGATGAGTCTAAAGAGTTTAAATGGAGTCATGAGACTTAAATTGAATGAGAAATTTGAGCCAAATGTAACACTATGAATTTCTAGCTTGTCTTATGCTAATCTCATGTCTTATGCCATGCATCTCATAAAGGAGGCAAGAAATTACATTTAAAAATATGAATAAATTTACGTTGCGCTATGCATAAAATTTTCATTCGATATTCTATAGACCATGTGAGCATATGTATCACATTCACATATTTAATTACATAGATACAACTCAAATCCATCACCAAAAGTGGCCTAGAACTCATGTAAGAGAAAGGAACATACAAAATATCATAATGTAGCCTCGACCAGAATTTCATGTTTTCTATCACAAACTTTGAAAAATCATCACTAATTCTAGAAAAATCAAAATCTATCATGCTATAGCTTCTTGGAAAGCTCTGAGTGTTAAATTTACATAAAAAAAATTTCAAGTCATTAAAATATCATTTGGACCACATTTGATATCAAAAAATATACAAAAGTCTGACTAGCTACTGGTACTGATATAAATTTCTATTATAAACTTCAAAAATATCCAATTAGTTCCAAAAAAATTCAATCCATGCAAAAGATACCAATCTAGAAAGATGCTAATGTTAACTAGAGGAGAAAAATAACTTTAAACTAGTCTAGGCATGTCCAGGCCTTGAAAACTAATCAAACAATAACACAGGTCTAACTAAACGCTTGATACTAGATAGAAACTTCATAAACTTATATCTCCCTCTCTAGACATCTAAATGAGGTGCTTCTAATGGTTACATGTCATTGGGAAGGTCTAGTTTCTCTTTGTAAAATTTTGTAACAATTGGACATCATTTCCTCCATGAGTGATAGAGTTTCATTTCGAACCAGAATGAATAGTACACTAGAACAAAACTAGAAAAATTTTCAACTTTAAAAATTGATCAAATATTTTATAGACCTCCAAAGATTCTACACTTTAGCTTTTCGAAAAGCTCTCAATAAGATCTAGATGCATGCCAAATCTCAAGCCAAAGAGAGCTCATTTGGGTAAAAAGTGGTATAGCTCACCAATATGGTCAATTTTGCTCCATATGAGATATCAAATGTGTCCAAATGGTCTCTTTTAATATTTGGCACCTCTTGAGTAAGTTTAAAAGCATGAATATGACTTGTATGATCTATCCATATGGTTCCAAACCTTATGCATCTTAACTTGGCCATTCCACTTCTATTAATACACAAAATTTCACATACTAGCTCTTGCCATTCAATACCCCAAACAGGCTATCTGTAACGTCCCACATCGGCTGGAAGGGGCCTGTGCTGAGCGCTTATAAAGGGGTGCGAAGCGCTCTCTTTCAGCGATGCGTTTTGGGTGCGTATCCCTCTTCAGGCGGATCGGCCCAAAAGCAAAACCCCACCAGGCCATGTGTCGGGTGCCGCAACGGGGACAATATTGCTGAGGGCTCTGTAGGTGTCTTAAACAACTTACAGAGCCTCCAAGGTATTGTCCCCTATGTCCCCCGTCAGGCTACTCTCATTTCACCCGGGAAGGGAGGGGTTTTGTCCCTTGGGCTTACTCTTATTTCACCCCAAAAGCGCGCCTTAGTGGGGAGAGCTTCGCTCCCACTTATAAGCGCTCTGCACAGGCCCCTTCCAGCCGATGTGGGACGTTACAATCCACCCCCCTTGGGGCCAACCCGTCCTCGGGTTGCACATGGGCCAGGATTGCTCTGATACCAAGACACCTACAGAGCCCTTAGCAATATTGTCCCCGTTACGGCACCCGACACAGTGGCCTGGTGGGGTTTTGCTTCTGGGCCGATCCGCCCTAAGAGGGATCCGCGCCCAAAACACGTCGCTGAAAGAGAGTGCTTCGCACCCCTTTATAAGCGCTCAGCACAGGCCCCTTCCAGCCGATGTGGGACGTTACAATCCACCCCCTTTGGGGCCAACCCATCCTTGGGTTGCACATGGGCCAGGATTGCTCTGATACCAAGACACCTACAGAGCCCTCAGCAATATTGTCCCCGTTGCGGCACCCGACACATGGCCTGGTGGGGTTTTGCTTTTGCGCCTGTGCTAAGCGCTTATAAAGGGGTGCGAAGCGCTCTCTTTCAGTGACGTGTTTTGGGCGCGGATCCCTCTAGACACCTACAGAGCCCTCAGCAATATTGTCCCCGTTACGGCACCCGACACAGTGGCCTGGTAGGGTTTTACTTCTGGGCCGATCCGCCCTAAGAGGGATCCACGCCCAAAACACGTCGCTGAAAGAGAGCGCTTCGCACCCCTTTATAAGCGCTCAGCACAGGCCCCTTCCAGCCGATGCGGGACGTTACAATCCACCCCCCTTGGGGCGAACTCGTCCTCGGGTTGCACATGGGCCAGGATTGCTCTGATACCAAGACACCTACAGAGCCCTCAGCAATATTGTCCCTGTTGCAGCACCCGACACATGGCCTGGTGGGGTTTTGCTTTTGGGCCGATCCGCCCGAAGAGGGATCCGCGCCCAAAACGCGTCGCTGAAAGAGAGCGCTTCGCACCCCTTTATAAGCGCTCAGCACAGGCCCCTTCCAGTCGATGTGGGATGTTACACTATCTCATACACTTGGCATCAAATTTCATTCATATATCATGCATTTGGATAATTACATATGTTCATATGATTACATAGTAATTTTATCATGGGATTACATCATATGCCATGTGTATGGCTACAAGAGAGACCTAACTAAGTCATTTCATACATTTTGATGTCAATCTCCTTTTCCTTGGCTTGGTGGCTTCCATTACTTTGCTCAATTAATTCATCTAGCATGTTAAGACATTGGAGTGGAGGGGATGAGATTCAAAGAATCCCAATAGCTTCTCTCCCTTTCAATCACATATAAAGTATGCAATACAAGCCTTGAAAATGCTTGCATGGATATATTAACATATGTGAGCATTCAAGAAACATTCTTGGAATTTAAACAAGTCATACATGGCATACATAGGCTTGCCATGTGAGTGGTGTAATATCCGGTTCTCTGAAAACGAGAGAAAATGTGAGAAACGTAACGACGATTTCTCTATAAACGAACGAAATTCACTGGATACAAAAGGAAGTTCCCTAAAATGAGATAGTTAAGGTCCCAAAAAAATTAAAAAGCATTCTAGACTCCTAAAAATGAGAATCGCAGGCTCAGACAGAAAGAAAAACGGAGTTAGAATGAAGAAACAATTTCTTACGAAAAGCTTACGAAACATAGTGACATTTTCGTAATTTTGAGCAAATTTTGGAATTTACACAGGATGGCTTTTTAAATGAAAGTTTTGAGTTCTCCAGGGTTTTCAGAGCCCCTAAAAATTATGAAAAGCCCCGAGACAACTAAAGCCCCTCCGGTGAATATTTTTCAACGTCAGTGCCTGAACTTTGACCGATTTGTTCAGGAAGGTTTTAGCTCTGATTTAAGTTGTTCCAAAGGCATTTTATTAAATTGGGAACCTAAATTTCATAATGGAAAAAGCGGTTCTAGAATGAAGGGCAAAATGGGAATTTTTGAAAAGTGTAACTTCCTCCCACTTATATATATGATGCACCATTCTTCTCCCTTCATTATGCACGACCATGTTCTACCCAAAACTAGAGGAAAACCTTAAGGGATGAGGACACAAGAGGAGGAAGAAAAGGAGGAGAAATTCAAGGTAGAAAGGTATGGATTTTCATGATTTTTCATGCTTTTTTCATTCCAAACCTCTTCTCCTCCATTCTCCTTTGTTTCCTATGATTAAAATGAAATTTACAAATCTGATTTAAGGGATAAATGTAACACCATGAATTCTAGCTCATTCTAACTCATCTCATGCCTTTACATAACTTAATATCATGAATCATGTGAGTTTTGCATGAAAAAGGCAGGGAAAATAATGCTCATTTTAGCATTGCGTTGGGTCTCAAAATTTCATTCGGTGTCACATGGACCATGTAAGATCATCTTATGCATTCTCATATTTAATTCCATCATTATAACTCATTTGCATCACAAAAACATGCCTACAATTCATGGAAACCAAAAAGGTGCTCAAAATAAGCAAGCATATTTTCAGCCAGATTTGCTCCATTTTCTAACCCAACTTTGGAAAATCATAACTAAATCTAGAAAATTCTGAATCATGCAATCTTGGTATTCTGGAAATATTAGGATGTCTACTTCACCCTAAAAATATGCCCAGGTCACAAAATTTTTCACACAGGACGTTTGACATCCAAGAAGCTACAGAGGTCGCTGGCTACCTGGGCTGTTGTTCAGTTTACTGATACCATATTCTAAAATTCATAACTAATTCTATAAAAATCAATATCACACAAATTCAGTCATTCGGGAAAGCTATAGATGTTAACTTAATACTAAAAATAATTCTAGAATGAAACAGATACGTTTAGCCATCTAGAACCTATGGAACAGTAACTGAGCTCCTGGGGCGCTACTGATACTGATAGTTAATGTTAAACATGCATAACTCTTTACTCAGACCTCCAAATGAGGTGATCTTGGTGGCCACAGAAATTTTATGACCTCTAGTTTATGCATATAAAATTTCATAAGCATTGGACACCACTTGGCCATCGGGTGACATAGAATACAAAACTGCCAGTATGAACAGTACCCATACCAGAATCCATGAAAAATCCCAACTTTGAAAATTCATCAAATATTCCCTAGATCTCCGAAATTATGATCTTTTGCTTCACAGAAAGCTCTCAATGAGCCCTAATTGTTTGCCAAATTTCAGGGCAAGACTAACTCATTTGGCCAAAAAGTGATATAGGGTTCTATTATGGTCAAATTTGGCTCCATATGAGGTACCAAATTTGCCAAATGGCCTTCCCTTGGTTGTGGCACCTTTTGGGCAAGTCTAAAAGCCAATTGAAGACTTGTGTAAGCTGCCCAAATGGTCCCAAACCTCATGCATCTCATTTTGTCCATTCAACCCACATTTATACACATATTCATCAAACTTTAAATTCTCATACCATGGCATTTCATACTCAAAACATGTGCTAGTAGTCATACATAATTTCCATACATCTAAACATCACATAATAGTATATTTATAAATGTCTCAAGGTTCATAATACTTATACAACATTATAGACATCTTGAACTATTATCATGGTTCCAAATAGACAAAATAAAGCATATGCTTGTCAAGCTCCTTCCTTTAGTGTTGTTGGCTCCCATTAGCATATCCACTTGGTTTACCTAGCATGTTAGATCATTGGAGAGGAGGGGATGAGATTCAAAGAATCCCAATAGCTCATCTCCCATTCAATCATGCATAATATGTGCAAAGCAAGTTTCACAAATACATGCATGGGGAAAGTAGAAATCATAGACATTTTAAAAGCAACCTTGGCATGTGAATCAATCATACAAGACATTCAAGAGCTCACTAAGTGCTTAGGTTAGCCTCACACTTCTCCTCATAGATTTTGAACTTGCCTCACCTATTCTTTGAGTACTTTGGACTCAACCATACTCTTGGGATCCCACTTTGCTTTTGGAAGACTCTTTACTTTGTCTCAACCAAGCTCAAGGGTTCTTGGCTCATCCTCACCAAAGGGAAGAGTTTTTGACCTCTCCACACTCAAGCAAACTCAACCACACATCATATATTCATTTAAAAGCAGAATGTGGCATCAAGAGTCATGGTATATAAGAGCATGCTAGCATACTTTTCATAGCTTGAAAATACACATACACACATTCTAAAGCAAGCTAAACACACATCCATGCATGAGAGAAGGTGGAGAGAGCTACCTTGCACACAATTACACACTTTCTCCTTTGGACTCAAGCCTCCTCTTTCGGCCACACACCCACAATTTGGTGGAGATGGTTTCTCTTGGCCTAGATACAATTTATGAGAGCCAATTAGGTTCATGAAACAATCTCTAAGACCATACAATTTGCTTAGATGCTAGATTGCTCTATAAGCTCTATTATGGTCCATAAATGCACCTAATGAAGCAACACCCCTCAAATACTTTCTAGGCTTCATTCTTTCCTTTCAAATATGATTCTTGACTTCTTTTAAGCCTTTTGGAGTCATCACATCATCAAAACAAAAGGCCTAGCACCATGTTGCTTCTTTAGGTCATAATATGGAACCTAAGACACCAAATCACTTTCTATGAGTTCTAAATTTTTTCCAAGGCCTCCTCTCACTTTCATTCATCAAATATGACTCAAGAATGGCCTTAGAAAAATTAAAAGCTCCCCCACCTACACAACCCCTTCTTGGCCGAGACATAAACACCATTTGGGCCATATGGAGTTTTCTTGGTTTTCTTGAAGGGAGAAGCTTGTGGGGAGCATATTTGGTGTCTCAAGAACTCATTTATACTCTAACTTAGACCTAGGAAGCATCATACAAATTCAGAAATTGGAAGGTGCACTTAAAACTCTAGGTTTTGCATCTTGATTTCTAATACCTATTTCTTGGTTTTCTTTGCATATTCTTATTCCTCTCCATCAAATACCTAAGAATCACCTTTGGTTTGGTTAAAAATATGACTCCTTAGGTCTATCTAAGTCTAGTTCGAAATGGAGAAGAAGGGCCATGAAAGATATGAACCATAAGATGCATTTTTACCTTGTTTTCTTGCTTAGTTTGGCTTAAATCTTGATTTCTCCAAGCTCCTCTCTTCAAATCCGAACTTTCCCTTGAATATCTCCCTTGAATCATATTTATAAACCTCATTTTAATCATAACAAACAAAGGAGAATGGAGGAGAAGAGGTTTGGAAGAGAAAGAGCATGAAAAACTACTAATTTCCATACCTTAAGCCTTTGATTTCTCCTCCTTTTCTTCCCCTTCTTGTGAGCCTCATCCCCTAGGATTTTCTTCTGGTTTTAGGCAGAAAATGGTCGTGCATAATGAAGGGAGGAGAAGGGTGCATCATATATATAGGTGGGAATAAGTTACACTTTTCAAAAATTTCCATTTTGCCCTTCATACTTTGCATTTTTGTTTCTCTTTCGTTTTAGCTCTTTTTTGAGAACCGTCTTCTCCATTATAAAATTTAGGTTCCCAATCAAGTAAAATTTCTTTGGAATCACTCAAATTAGAGCTAAAACTTTTTCGAATGAATCAGTCAAAGTTCAGGCACACTGACATTGGAAAATGTCCATCGAAGGGGCTTTAGCTATCCTGGGGCTTTCCATAGTTTTTAGAGCCTCTGAGAACCCCGGATAACTCAAAACTTTCATTTAAAAAGCCCTCCTGTGTGTTTTTCAACAAGTGCCCATATTTACAAAAATGCCACTGGCCTTTTGACAAATTTTTTGAATCATTCTGGCCTTGATTTCTGGGTAACTCAAGGTTCAAGTCCTCATTTTCTAATATTTAAAATTTTATCATAATTTTAGTTGGCTCCAATTCCTTCTATTTCAAGGACTTCCTTTTGTATATAGCCAATTTTTGTCATTTACGGAGAAACCGAACATTGCGTTTCTCATATTTATGGAAGGACTAGATGTTACAAGAAACTTAGGGGAAATTTCATATTTGAAGAGAAGGGCTTGGAGAAAGCAAGATTCAAGTGAGAAAAAGCAAGAAAACAAGGTAATTTCTCTTCCTATGATTGTCATCTTTGGTTCCCTCCTCTTCCATTTTGCCTAACATGAGAAAACCCTAGGAGGACTTGATTTTTAGGCAGAACCAAAGGTGATTCTAAGCAAAAAGGGTATGGAGATTAAGAATATGTAAAGGGAATCAACAAAAAACCATTAGATTTCAAGATGCAAGTTCTAGGGTTTCAATTGCACCTTGTAAAATCTGATTTTGTATGATGATTCCTAGGCCTAAATAAGAGTTTAAATGAGCTCCTAAGATCCCTAAGAGGCTCCCCATATGCTTTTTCCCTTGAGAAAACAAAGCAAACTCCAAGGAGCTCCATTTCCTCCATAGCCTCAGCCAAGCAAGGATAGCATAGCTAGGGAGAGTTTTAAATTTTTCTAAGCCCATTTTTGAGTCATATATGATGAATGAATATGAGGGGAAGCCTTGGGAAAAATTTAGAACTCATAGAAAGTGAGTTAGTGCTTTAGGTTCCATATTATGACCTAAAGAAGCAACATGTAATTAGGCTCTTTGTTTTAATTGTGTGATGACTCCAAAAGGCTTAAAAGGAGTCAAGAATCATATTTGAATGGAAAGAATGGAGCCTAGAATTTATTTGAGGGGCGTTGCTTCATTAGGTGCAATTATAGAACCATAATGGGATTTATAGAATAACCTAATACCTAAGCAAGTTGTGTGGCCTTAGAATTTGTTTCATGAATCTAATTGGCTTCCATAAATTATGTCTAGGTCAAGAGAAATATTCCTCACACTATTGTGTGTGTATGGCCAAAGCAAGGAACGTAATTTCAAGAGAAAAAGTGTGTGATTGTATGCAAGGTAGCTCTTTCCGCCTTCTTTCATGCATGGATGTGTGTTTAGCTTGTCTTAGAACGTGTGTATGTGTATTTTCAAGCCATGAAAAATATGCTAGCATGATTTTATGTGCCATGATTTCATGATAACATATTATGCTTTAAGATGATGTTATGATGGTTGTATGAGTTTGCTTGAGTGTGGAAAGGCTAAGAACTCTTAGATATGGTGATGAAGAGCCAAGAACTCTTGAGATTGGTTGAGACAAAGCAAAGAGTCTCCCAAAAGTAAGATGGGCTCCCAAGAGTATGGTTGAGTCCAAGAATCTCTTAAAGAATGGGTGAGGCAAGTCCAAAATCTATAAGGAAAGGTGGGAGGCCAATCCATCTACTTGGCAAGCTTTTAAATGCCTTGTATGACTTATTTACATGCTAAGCTTGCTTCTTGAATGCTTATGATTTGTATTATGCCCATGCATGCATTTTCAAGACTTGCTTTGCATATATTATGTGTGATTGAATGGAAGATGAGCTATTGGGATTCTTTGAATCTCATCCCCTCCTCTCCAATGTTCTAACATGCTAGGTGGACCAAGAGAGCAAGGTAATGGAAGCCAACCACCTTGAGGATGAGTGGATGACAACAAAGTGCTTGAATTTTGTTACTTGAAAACCATACAATTGGCATATGTTGTAATTCATGGATGTATATGGCGTATGAAGTTATGAACATGTATAAATATGTTGACGTATCATGTATAAGTGAGAGATTATGGTATATAAATCCTAGAATGTAAAATAAGCTTGTAATGTTAGTGAGGCTTCTTGAATAACATTATGGAAATACATATAAGTGTGGATGAAATGGACAAAATAAAATATATGGAGTTTGGGACCATTTGAACAGCTCACACAAGTCTTAATTATGCTCTTAGACCTACCTAAGAGGTGCCAAACCCCAAGGAAAGCCATTTGGTCACTTTGGTACCCCACATAGAGCCAAAATTGACCAGAATAGAACCCTATATCACTTTTTAGCCAAATGAGCTCTTCTTGATCTGAGATTTAGCAAAATTTTAAAACTTGTTGAGAGCTTTTTGGGAAGCTAAAGAACATAATTTTTGGAGGTTTAAAAAATATTTGATGGATTTCCAAAGTTGGCAATTTTTCTAGTTTTGGTTTGTTGTACTATTCATTTAGTCCGAAAATGAAATCTGTCACACAGGGCCCAAATGATGTCCAATTGTTATGAAATTTTATAGAAATAAACTAGATATTCATAGTGACTCGTGTCAACTAGAAGCACCTCATTTGGATGTTTAGAAAAGGGAGATATGAATTTTTGAAGGTTCTATTCAGTATCAGGAGTTTTACCCGACCTGAGTTACTCTTCCATTAAATTCCAAGGTCTAGGCTACTTGAGTTGGTCTAGAACTATTTTTTTCCTCTAGCTAACATCTGTAGCTTTCCAGGTTGGTATCATTTGCATAGATTTCATTTTTGTGGAATTAATTAGATATTTTCAAATTTTGCTACAGAAATCTATGACGGCACCAGGAGGCAATTTGACCTCTGGACATTTTTGGATGTCAAATGTCCTTTGTGATGGATGTTATAGTTTGGACATCTTTTTGGTATGAATTATACATCTGTAGATTTCTAGAATGGCCAAGAATGTAGGATTTTAATTTTTCTAAAATTAGTTATGATTTTTCAAATTTGGTCAGAAAAGAGCCAAGTTCTGGCTGAAAATATACATGAGTATTTTGAGCTTCTCTTTGAATTCCATGAGTTTTGGGCCACCTTTTTTTATACAAATGAGTTGTATTCATGTAATTAAATATGAAAATGTGATGTATGAGCTCACATGGTCCACGTGACACTGAATAAATTTTTTATACACGACGTAATGCAAGAAAATGCCTTATTTTAATTCCCTTTTCTTGCTCTTTCATGGAATCTATGAATGTAAAGCACGAGAATGATGTAAAATGAGCTAGAAATATATAGTGTTACAAGTGGATTAGCCTCACTCATTTTCTTTAAGAGGTATTTAACTCAACCTTACTCTTGTGAGTCAACCTTACTTTTGGGGGACTCTTTACTTTATCTCAACTAACTTTAAGGGTTCTTGGCTCATCTTTACCATGGCTAGAGGGTTCTTGGCTTCTCCATACTCAAGCAAACTAAGACAAGCATATAAAACATCATTCGAATGCCTAAAACATCATTATGGTACCATGGAATAAAAGCTTAGGCTAAAATACTTTTCATAGCTCAAAACATATATACACACATTCAAAGACAATATAAGCACACATTCATGCATGAGAGAAGATGGAAGAGCTACCTTGATTGTAATCACACACTTTTCTTCTTGAATTTGCTTTTCTTTCCTCAGCCTCACACACGCAAAGGTGTGGGATTGGTTTCTCTTAGCCTAAACACAATTTATGGCAGCCAATTAGGTTTATGGAGTTAATTCTAAGGCCACACATCTTCCTTAAATACTAACTTAGTCTATTAACCCCTTTATGGTTCCAAGAATGTACCTAATGAAGCAACATCTATCAAATGAGTTCTAGGATCCATTTTTTCCTTATATAGTTTTTGACTCCTTTTAAGGCTCTTGGAGTCATCACACAATTAAAACAAAGAGCCTAACTATATATTGCTTCTTTAGATTATATTATGGAACCTATGACACCAATTTATTCTCTAGGCCTCCTAAACTTTTCCTAAAGTTTTCCCTCATTGAATATATGACTAAAAAATGGGTTTGGAAACATTTAAAACTCTTCCTAGGTGTCCCATCCCCTTTAGGCCAAGACTATGTAGCGTTTGGCCTCCATGGATGTTTAATTTGTTTTCCTGATGGAGGATGCATATGGAGAGACTTCTAAGGGTCTTAGGAACTCATTTAAACATTCATTTAGGCCTAAGAATAATTACATCAAATCAGATTTTCAAGGGGACCCATGACACCCTAGGTTTGCTATCTTAAAAATCAATGGCTTTTACTTGGATTTCCTTGCATATTCTTACTCTCCCTTTAAATTCATAGAATTCACCCTCAGTTCTATCCCAAATTCAAGCCCTCTTGCAGCTACATATATGAGGCAAAATAGGGAGAAGAAGGGGGGATGAATAGCCACTGTAGGATGAAGACTTTACCTTTTTACCATGGTTTTTCTTGCTTGTTTCTCACTTTCCTTGGCCTCCTCTCTTCAAATCCAAAATTTCCCCTCTTTTCTTTCCTCAAAATAGATCCAAAAACTTCAATAAAACCATAGGAAAGAAAGCTTAAGAGGAGAGGAACAAGTTTGGAAGAAGAAGGAGCATAAAAATCCATGAAATTCCTTACCTTTTTCTTGCTTTTTCTCTTCCTTTCTTCTCCCCCATTGTGTGCTTAAGAAAGCTGGTGTTTTCTATGGTTTTTAGGTAGAATAGGTCGTGCAAATGAAGGGGGAGAAGAAATAAGAAACTTAAAGAGTGTTCAAGAAGCTTCCACTTTCTTAAAAATTCTAATTTTGCCCTTCGTTCTTAGCATTTTTGTTTCTAACTCATTTTAGATCTTTTTTTAGAACCATCTTTTCCATTATGAAATTTAGTTTGTAAAATGCCTTTGGAATCACTCAAATCAGAGCATAAATCTTCTTGAACAAATTAGTCAAAGTTTTGGTCAACTAATATTGGAAAACGTCCATCAGAAGGGTTTTAACTATCCTGGGGCTTCTCATGATTTTTAGAGCCTTTGAGAACCCTAGAGAACTCAAAATTTTCATTTAAAAAGCCTTTCTATAAGAATGCTAAAATTTGCTCAAAATGACAAAATTACCCTTACATTTTGTTAACCTTTCGTTCGAATTCGGTTCTTTATTCTAGCTCCGTTTTTCTTTCCGTCTAGGCCAAGGATTCTCATTTTTAGGAGTCTAGAATGCTTCTCAAATTTTTTAAGACCTTAACTAAGTCATTTCGAGGGACTTCCTTTTGCATTCGATGAATTTCTTTCATTTACGGAGAAATTGTACATTACGTTTCTCACATTTTCTCTCGTTTTCAAAGAACCAGATATTACAGTGGCTCATTAGGAACTAGTTCACCCACTTCATGATCCTGTTCAAAAACCTTAGCAAAAGAAATAATATCTTTTCTAACCAAAGAGACTTCAATAGACTCACAAGACTTTAAATAATGATCAACAACATAATCAAGTCTCTCACTAGTGTCAACAACAGCACAAGGATCAATAAGATTTTCAGTATCAACACTATCTTTATACACGCTCTCATCGATACTAATATGATCATTGGAATCAATGTCATTAACAGTTTTAGTGCAAACACAAGAATCCATAGACTTAACAGAATTATCAGACCTCAGAAACTCATCTATCTCAACACATACAATACATGTATGCTTATCATCACATAAGCATTTCCAAGTAGAGTTTGATTCATCAACAAGTTGTTCAACAATTATACCATGTATATCATGCTACATCCATTATTTCATCAGTCATATCATCACATGCTAAATCATCCCTACACTTATCTACTACCATAGACTCAATAGAATTATCATCAACTAGTTTAGAAATGAAATCATCGCTATGGTCACAGCTTGGAGAAGAAAAAAAAAAAGTGCATCAATACACAAGGATTCATTAACATCAACAAAAGCATCATTTTTGCTCAATATATTACCACAATCAATCATATTAGGGGATTCAACAACAATTTCCTCATTGACATCATCACCATCAAGCAATTTGAAATCAATATAATCATGTGTATTAGTAGTCATTATGCTATCATGTAAACTAGAATTATTCCCAATAAAATTCAATGTATTAGAAGATAGAACCATATTACCCAATGAATAAGACTTTTCCTGCTCTATACATTCTCTTCTAAGTTGCTCTTCTTTTAATTCAATAGCATTTAAGGTAGATTGATTCATTTGAACTCCTAAATCCTTCATGAGGTTATCCATCATCTATTGGTTTTAAAGATACAACTATTCATTCTCCTGTTGAAGTTGAAGATTAAAAGCTTTTAGTTATTGCCTCATTCTCTCTTCCCAACTCAGTTCCCAATTAGGCTCTTGCTGCATATATCCTTCATGATAGTTGTAGGAATAGCATTATGGCTCTTGCATGTGGAAATTGTTGTATGGCTCAATGTAACTAGGGTAACCTTCATAGGAATGGTGGTAAGGTTAGCAGCATAGCTGTTGGAATTATTGTACTTGTCTTCATTGCTCAAGTATGCCATGAAGCATTGATATAGCTTCATCCATCTTCTAGAGAATCCTATAATTTACACAAGAATTATAGATACCTTGATTAGACATGTAATAGGGATCCATTTTTAAGCAAAGAATATAAGAAGCATAATCAAATTCAATACAAAAGAAATCACTAACAAACTACAACTAAAATTAACTCTAAATCAAGAAAATAAAAATTCAATAAAGCTAATAACTATCTAAGAATAAAAAACACTCCAAAACAAAGGACAAACACATAAAATGAACTCACAAAAAAAAAAAAGAAATTAATCCAAAAAAATGGGAAAAATCCAAAAAAAAATTTGAAAAAATACTAAAAAATTAGAAAAAGTACCTTAAACGTTGGAATTTGGCCAAAATATGGTGCACCTAATAGTTTTACTATTAATTTTGCTCAAAACACTCAAAAACCTTAGAAAACAAGGTTTGAGAATTTTTTAGGCATGTCAAACAAAAATTCTAATGAGCAGAACACTTGTTACGCAACACCAAAATATCCAAAAACTAATTTTAAAACAGAACATAAACCAAACAAAAATATAGCTAAAATAGAGCAAAAATACTTAGAAACCCTTTTCAAACAATTGAGAATCCAATTTCCTTGATAATGGCACCAAATTTTGAGCGGTTATAAGAGGATCCTAGAACTACCTAATTTAAGGGGGTTTGATCTAATTAAACTAACTAAAATTAAATTGAAATAAAGCTCCTAGTTACTACCTAAATGTATGAACTAATAAGCAACCGATGGACTTATGACCAGCTTTAGTTTTATCCATTAGTATTCACTATCCTTATCTTAATTCATTTGTCAATGTTCTAGTCTAAGAGTCCCTAATTGTGTTCATGGTAATGCATCTTGAGTTACCACACAAGATTCAAGAGATTAATAAGTTAATGTTGAATTGAAACCTCAACCTTGTATCAAATTATTAATTCTTGTCATTAAGATTAATGTACACTAAATTTGATTGATTAATCAATCAATTAGCCTCTAAATTAACTAATTAAACTCCAAGGAATCCTCAAAGCAAATAATTATGCACACAAATTCTCACATGCATTTCATCAAATACTTTGATTGCACACATAGATAATTGTAGGTAATTAAAAATCCAGAACTTAATTCAATCAATTAATCATTCAAATAGTCTCTTAATTAGTATCTAACTAGCCAATAATTGTAAACTACTCCAATCTTAGTTAATTACAAGCTCAATCAGGCAAATAAAATAACAAAAATTGATTTAGAAAAAGAGAAAATAAAATATGAATCTTAGCCAAAATCTCTTGATTATCTCCATGGATTCAAGCTTCTCCAAGGTCTTCCTTCTAGCTAGCCACAATTTTGAATTTAGCCCTTTGTAGAGGTGGAAGGAGATGGAGAAATGAAGAAGAAGAAGCTATGGTGATGGTGAATAATGAAAGTGAATGGAATATAATGGATTAGATGGTTTGGATGGATGTGATTGGATTTTGGACGTTGTGATAGTGATGTGTGAATGGAATGGCTGAAGCTTTCATGTGTTCTACCTCTCTTTTTTAATTAGTAGACCCCACCTTTTTTTCTTTTGTAACATTTCATGTGCTTCCTTCAGCCTCCCCCCTTTCTCACGTTCTTTCATTTATTTTATTCTCCCTCACATGCTATTCTTCATGCCTCTTTAAGCTCATGTGCATATGAGTGAGCTGTGTAACACCATACTTCTAGGACTTAATTCATGCAATCCCCATGCCTCATCTTATGTTTGTTCTATGGAAACAATCTAGTGGCATAGGGAGTTATGAATTAAAATGCATTTTTCTACGGGTAAAAGTTTTTTTTCGGAGTCCCGTGGGCCATATGAATGCATCTATCATATTCTCATACTTAAATACATGAATATAGCTCATTTCCATCATCAAATTTGGTCTACAACTCGTGGAAAGCAAAGGAACACATTAAAATTCATGTTTGCATTTTCGTCCAGAATTTCCTCTTTTCTGTCACAAACTTTGGAAAATCATAACTAAATCTAGAAAACTCTAAATCATGTGTTCTTTATCATTATGGAAAGCTCAGGATGTCTACTTCACACTAAAAATACGTCTAAGTCACAAAATTTATCACACAGGGCGTTTGGCATCCAAAAAGCTACAGACTCGCTGGCTGCCTGGGCTGTGATTCAGGTTACTGATGTAAACTTCTGAAATTCGTAACTAATTCTACAAAAATCGAAATCACACACATTCAGTCATTCTGGGAAGCTCCAAATGTTAAAGTGACACTAAAAATAAGTCCAGAATGAAACAGATAGGTTTAGACATCTGGAACTGATGAAACAGTGATTGAGCTCTGGAGATGCCACTGTTACTGACAGCAAATTTTAAAAATTCATAACTCTCTGCTCAGACCTCCAAATGAGGTGATCTCGGTGACCACAGAAATATTATGACCTCTAGTTTATGAATATAAAATTTCATAAGCATTGGACACCATTTGGTCATCGGATGACACAGAAATCAAATCTGCCAGTATGAACAGTGCACATACCAGAAACCATAGAAAATCCCAACTTTGAAAATTCATCAAATATTCTCTAGACCTCCGAAAATTATGATCTTTAGCTTCCCAGAAAGCTCTTAATGAGACCTAATTTTATGCCAAATTTCGTGGCAAGAAGAACTCATTTGGCCAAAAAGTGACATAGGGTTCCATTATGGTCAAATTTGGCTCCATATGAGGTACCAAATTTGCCAAATGGCCTTCCCTTGGTTGTGGCACCTTTTGGGCAAGTCTAAAAGCTTATTTAAGACTTGTGTGAGCTGCCCAAATGGTCCCAAACCTCATGCATCTCATTTTGGCCATTCAACCCCCACTTATACACATATCCATCAAACTTTCAATTCTCATACTTTGGCATTAGATACTCAAAACATATGCTAGAGGTCATACATCATATTCATACATATAAACATCATAGAATGGTGTATTTATACATGCCTCAAGGGTCATGGTACATTTACAACATCATATACTTTGTGAAACCTCATTATAGGTTCAAAAAGAATGAAAGCTAGGCCTAGGCTTGTCAATCTCTTTCTTTCATGGTTGTTGGCTCCCTTCACCATAACTCTTTGGTCCACCTAGCATGTTAGAGCATTGGAGAGGAGAGAGTGAGATTCAAAGAATCCCAATAGCTCATCCCCCATTCAATCATACATAATATGTGCAAAGCAAGCTTCTCAAATGCATGCATGGAGGAAATATAATTCATCGGCATTTTAAAAGCAAACTTGGCATGTGAATCAATCATACAAGACATTCAAGAGCTCACTAAGTGTTTGGATTGGCCTCACACTTCTCCTCATGGATTTTGGACTTGCCTCACCCATTCTTTGAGCACTTTGGACTCAACCATACTCTTGGGAGCCCACTTTGCTTTTGGGAGACTCTTTACTTTGTCTCAACCAAGCTCAAGGGTTCTTGGCTCATCCTCACCCAAGGGAAGAGTTCTTGGCCTCTCCACACTCAAGCAAACTCATACAAACATCATGGGTTCATTTAAAAACATAACATGGCATCAAGCATCATGGCATATAAAGGCATGCTAGCATACTTTTCAAAGCTTGAAAATACACATACACACATTCTAAAACAAGCTAAACACACATCCATGCATGAGAGAAGGTGGAGAGAGCTACCTTGTATACAAGCACACACTTTTTCCTTAGCTTTCAAGCCTCCTCTTTTAGCCACACACCCACAAGTTGGTGGAAATAGTGTCTCTTGGCCTAGACACAAATTATGGGAGCCAATTAAGTTCATGAAACAATTTCTAGGGCCATGCAACTTGCTTAAACCCTAGATTACTCTACAACCTCCATTATGGTCCATATTGGCACCTAATGAAGCAACACCCCTCAAATGATTTCTAGGCCTCATTCTTTACTCTCAAATATGATTCTTGACTCCTTTTAAGCCTCTTGGAGTCATCACATCATTAAAACAAAAGGCCTAGCACCATGTTGCTTTTTTAGGTCATATTATGGAACCTAAGGCACCAAATCAATTTCTAAGAGTTCTAAATTTTTTCTAAGGGTTCCTCCCACCTTCTACCATCATAAGAAGTCCCAAACCAAGGCTAAAACAAATTAAAATAGCCCCTAGCCTAATGGTTCTGTCTTGGCCGAATTGATGGAGGGAGGAGGAGTCCATGGGCTTTTTGATTTTTCCTTGATGGGAGAGACACTTGGGAGGCTTCCTAGGGGTCTTAGAGACTCAAATAAACATTTACACATGCAAGAAAATTCATGGATTAAATCAGTTTTTATAAAGTGTCCAAGAGCTCTACACTTTTCTAACTTGATTTTCATTAGCCTTTCTTCCAATTTCCTTGAATCTACTCACTCCTCATGGTCTAAAACCCACAATTCCTTCTTATTTCTAGACAAAAAGCCTCCCCCCAAGATGGTTCTGTTCTGGCAGAACTCCACACACAAAGGGCAAGAAAAAGGAAGCAACCAAGATAGAAAAATCACCTTGATTCCAAGCTTTTCTCAAGAGCTCTCTTCCTTGCTTCAACCCTCTCCTTGAATTTCGAAATTTCCCCCTCAGTTTTGGGCTCAAAAAAGAACCAAACACCTCATTAAATCCATAGGAAGAGAGGAGGAAAGGAGGGGAAGAAGTTTAACAAGGCAAGGAGTAGGAAAAAGTGGCTAAAACTTACACTTTTCAAAGCTTCCTCTTCCTTCCTTGGCCTCCCCTCTTGTGCGCTACTCTCAGCCCTTCTTACTTCTGTTTTAACGTGTGAGAGAGTGGGGGAGGAGATCTGAGCAAAGGAGGGGCGTTTTTATAAGCTAGGGCTTCATTTAAGCAACTTTTAAACTTTGCAATTTAGTCCCTCTTCATAGTTTTATTTGTTTGGGCTCGTTTCAACTCCTTTTTGAGATCCATATTTTCCATCATATTCCTTAGGCTCTTAATCATAATAATTGCCTTTGGAATCACTCAAAAAGGATCTAAAACTATTTCGAACCGTTCGGTCAAATTTTCAGTCAATCGACAGCCGAAATCACTCACCGGAGGGGTTTCAACTGTTCTAGGGGTTCCCATAGTATTTAGGGCCTCTGAGAACCCTAGAAAGCTCAAATTTTTTGTTTAAGAAGCCCTCCTATGAGTTTTCCAAATTTTTCAAAAATTACAAAAATGCCCCTACTTCCCTCGGTAAATTTTCTAATCTCTTTTGGCTCTATTTTTTGGGCATCTTAAGCGTCAAATCCTCATTTTCTAATATTTAAAATTTTATTATAATTTTAGTTGGCCCCAATTCCTTCTATTTCGAGGACTTCCTTTTATATTTGGTCTATTTCTGACGTTTACGGAGAAATTGAACATTGTGTTTCTCATGTTTATGAAGGGACCGGATATTACAAGCTGACCTATGGCTTCATGCATTATTCCCACATGATTCCTCTACTCATGCTGCTCTTCATGTTATAGTCTTCCATGTCAAAACTAATGCACCCGTGGCTTCTTCCTAATCACATGTTTTCTCCATTCCATGTGATTCATCCATAGCTTCTTCTTCTTTTTAAATAGCCAATTGTGCATCTAGTAGGTGTGTGTGAGTGAAAGGCAATGTGAACTTGATGCTTGAACCTATACTCTTAAAAAATATAAGAAAACGTGAAAAATGTAATGTATAGTTTCTCTATAAATGTATGAAATTTACTAGATACAAAAAGAAGTTCCCTAGATGGAGTGAATCGAGGTCCAAGAAAATTAAAATCATATTCTATACCCCAAACAAAGGTGATTCAAGGCCAGAGTTGCCTTGAAACCGAAGCCAGAATAGCCAGACGAATTTTAATGAAAAGGCGACGAAACGTAATGGTATTTTTGTAATTTTGGACAATTTTTAGAATACTCATAGGAAGACTTTTTTAATGAAAATTTTAAGTTTTCTAGGATTCTCAAAGGCCTTGAAAATCATAGAAAGCCCAAGGACAGTTACAGCCCCTTCGATAGACGTGTTCAAATAGTGGTAAGCCCAAACTTTGACTAATTCGTTCAGGAAGATTTTAACTCCAAATTGAGTGATTCCAAAGGCATTTTATTAAATTGGGAACATAAATTTTATGATGGAAAAGAAGGTTCTCAAAAAAGAGCTAAAATAAATTGGATATGAAAATACCAAGATGAAGGGCAAAATTATAATTTTGAGAAAAAAGAAGCTTCTTGAAGACTCTATTTTTCTCATGCCACTTCTCCTTCTCATTCCACAATTTGTTTTTACTCCAAAAATAGAGAAAGAAGCCAGCTCCCTTAGGTGCACCAAGGGAGGAGATTTTAAAGGGAGAAAAAGCCAAGGTACGAAACTTCATGAAATGTCAAGCTTTTTCTTTAGCAAGTTGTTTCTACTTCTTCTCTTCTTCATTTTCATGGGTTTCATGATGCTTTTAGGTCTGTATGGAGGGTAGAATAGAGGTGAAAATTTTGGATTTGAGGAGAGGAGGCCAACCAACAGGAGAACCATCTAAGAAATAAAGGAAAAATAAGGTAAATCTTCATTCTATGGTCGCTATCTCTTGTTCCATTCTTCTCTTAAGTTTGGCCAGCTTAGGAAACTCCAAGAGGGCATGAATTTTGGGTTGAAACAAGGGTGAATCATAGGAAATTGAGTATGGAGAATAAGAATATGCAAGGGAAACAACAAACTAGCCATTAGATTTTAAGATAGAAAAGTTAGGGTTTCAAGTGTTCCACCAAAAATCTGATTTGATACAATAATTCCTAGGTCCAAATGAGTGTTTAGATGAGCTCCTAAGATCCCTAGAAGGCTCCTTATATGTATCTTCCATCAAGAAAATAAAGCAAACCCACTTGGTATTCACATGGAGCATGGTTTTGGCATAGGCTAGAAAGAGTACCAAGGGGAAGTTTTAATTTGTTCCAAGCTTATTTTTTAGTCATATATGATGGAAGAGAATGAGAGGAAGTCTTGGAAAAATTTTAGAAGCCATGGATAGTGAGATGGTATCATAGGTTCTATATTATGGCTTAAAGAAGCAACACCTAGTTAGGCTCCTTGATTTGATTGTGTGATGACTCCAAGAGGTTTAAATGGAGCCAAGAATCATAAATGAAGGGAAATAATGGAGTCAAGATGAAGTTTTCTTAAGATTGCTTTATTAAGTGCATTATGGAACCATAAAAGAGGCATATGAGTTACTTAACTTTTCTAATGAATGTATGGCTTTAAAATTTGATTCATATTATGTGTTTAGGCCAAGAGAAACAAGCTCCACCTTATTGTGTGTGTGTGGCCGAGGAAGAAAAGTTAAATTCAAGAAGAAAAATTTGCAATGGTAATAAAGGAGGCTCTATCTCCTTTCTCTCATTGTAACACCCCGAAATTAATTAAGGTGTTAATCATAGATTAAGATTAATTAAGGATAATTAATATGGGATGATTGGGCTAGTTAAGGAAATAGGGATTCTAAATAGATAAATTATTAATATGGGTTTGAGAATTAATTGGGATAGAAATGGCATCTAGGCCCAAATTAATGAACCATGATAAGAGGCTAATGGAGGCCCAATGAATTAGAGGCAGACCCAAACTAATTTAATGAGATAGAGACCCAAGATTTATCTTGTATAGGCTCAATTAAGTGGCCCAATTACCCTTGTGCAGACTCAAGCCCTTGAGCCCTTCAAATTAGGCCCAAATCCCATTAAACTTCAGCAACCCAATGTGTAAAAACTGGCCCAAAAGAATTCTGCAGCCCAACAAGTGAAAATTGGCCCAATAAGCAAAATCTGAAACCCAATTGGATTTGGGCTTGGAGTAACCCATGACCTAGCCTTTTGACCCAACTTAAACCCACCTAAAACCCTAATGCTTCAGCCACTTTTCCTTTCATTTGCTGAAACACAAAAATAGAAGAGAAATTCGGAGGTGAGGAGAGGAGGCTAGGGTTCTTGACATAATTCTACATTTTCTCACATTTGGAGCAAGATTTGGCCAAGGTAATAGTTATACAACTTAATCCCCTCATCTTTCTCTTTAATTTAGTCCAATTAGTTTTCCATTTGGAGAGATTTCATTATACCCAAAATCTGAAAAGTGAGTGTTTGGAGGTTTTCTTGGTGAAATTCGTAGGTTGAGGTTGGGGTTAGTATTAGGTGAACTTAAACCCCCCATTTTGATGCTTTCTTTGTTGGTTTGAGACCCCCATAGCTGATTTATATTATGGGTACTAATTTTATACGAATTTGCTTAGGATTTTGGGTGAAACATTGAGAATTCTGGTAGGAGACACTTGAATCCGAATTTGGGATTTGTGGTGGCTGTTGCGAATTTGTCTACAAGTGAGGTAACCGGGGTTTACAGTAATTCCATGCATGTATCTATTTTAATTTCATATTTGCTATATATGAATGATTTGAAATGTTAAATGAATTGGTTGGCTATCTGTTGTATTATGATTGGACCTTGTGAGTCCATGGTGGAGCTGTGGTGCGGCTGCCACCCGTGCATGTGCTACGATCGAGCACCGGGTTATGATCAAACCCCAGATGCACTGAGCCCTGGTGTGCTCAATAGGGAGTAGGTGCTGTGGACGGGCCTCTCTCAGTGTTAATGGGCTTTAACATGTTAAATATATGATTGCTAGTATGGGATAGTAATCATGATAGCCTAATTGTTTCATTTGCTGAAATGACTGATATGATTCTGATATGGATTTTGATTCATGCATATATGTTGATTAAACTGGATCATATGATGGAATTGCCTTGGTTACTGAGATGTGTATCTCACCCCGTTTTATGGGATTAATATTTCAGGTGAAAGTTCCTCGGGTAAGGATAAGGGTAAGTAAGTGGATGAAAATCCATAAGCGTCAACCTATGGGGAGATGGCTACACTAAGGCTGACTTAGTTAGTGTAGATGCTAATTTTGTGTTCCTTAATGTATAACATCATCATGTATCTGCATTGCCAAGTGTAGGCTTGAACATTTGATTTATTGAGAATGTATGTACTAAAGGGTTAGACCCCCTCTTGACATAGTATTTGATGTATGGATTCATATGATCTGCTGTAAACTTTGTTGACCTATAACATGGTTGTCAATGGAAATGCAACTCTTGAGATATTGGTATGAACCCCTATTGTATGGAACCCCTATTGATTGAGTATTAAAGGATAGTTGCTGGTAATTCATGTATATTCTGTTGTTGCTATTTTATAAACTTGCTGATAGAGGGTAATTAGAGAACGGAAATGGGCATATAAGTTTTGAATTGGTAATGGAAGAATAGCTAAGTAAATAAGATAGATAAATGCCATTAGAGCTATGTAAAATGAGGGGAAGTGACCATAGAGTGTCCCTAAGAAGAGAATTGGAGTGTAGGGGGCGAAACATAGGGAAAACAGCTCCAGAAGAGAGTCACGCCGCAGCCAAGAAGGCTTCGCCGCGGCCTAGGAAGTGACAGTGGCGAGGGACGCCGCGGCGCGGAGTGAAAATAATCGCCCAGGAGGTGACAGGACGTAACCTCGCCACGGCGCGAGTCGAGGAAATTAATTAGAGAGGTTACAGTAGCAAAACTCGCCGCGGCGCCACATAGGTTGGCCGCGGTGCAAGTCCGACTCGTCGCGGTTATCGCCGCGGTGAAAGTCAGGAAAATTCCCGAAAGCAACTTGGCCGCGGCGCAAGAGTTCTAGGCCACGGCGCAAGTCTAAAAACTCAGTTTTCGAGCTCCAGAACCTAACTTAGCCGTGGCGGGAAAGTTCCAACTCCTATATTTGACCTAGAAACCTTAATTTCAGTAAGGCTAATGTTAGGGAATAGTATGAGTACATTGGTGGGATGTCCTTGTGGGTTGAAATTGATTAATGGATGAATCCTAAACCTTTAATGATGGTACAAACCCCTTTTATGCATGTTCCAGTTATGATTGTTAGTTAATGATCCTAGTTGTATCAAGGTTTAAATTTACCTATGTTTCCGCATAGTAATTAATTGTAGCAACCCCAAACCTTGATCATTAATTATTAATAGCATGTTTAACCTTAATTATTGAGATTAGAAACTAGGGTCGTCACATCATGCATGGATGAATGTTGTCTTGTCTTTAAATGGGGTGTATGTAGATGTTAAGCCATGAAAATGTATTCTAGCATGATTTTATATGCCATGGTACCATGATGTTGTTTTATGCATTCCAATGATGTCTTGAGCACTTGCTTGGGTTTGCTTGAGTATGGTGAAGCTAAGAACCCTCTAGCCATGGTAAGGATGAGCCAAAAACCCTCAAGAATAGTGGAGACAAAGTTTAGAGTCTCCCAAGAGTAATGCTTAGTTGAAGGCCTTTAAGAAAAAAGGTAAGGCAAGTCCAAAATTTGAAAAGAATAGGTAAGGCTAATTCATTTACTTGGCAAATCTATGTATGCTTTGTATGACTTCTTGAAAACCAAAAATGCTTCTTGAATGATTACATGCTTCATGATTTCATGCATGCATTTTTAGACATGGATTTGCATTCTTTATGTGTGATTGAAAAGGAGAAGAGCTATTGGAATTCCTAGAATCTCATCCCTTCCTCCCACATATCTAACATGTCTAGGTGGACCATGTGAGCCAAAGAATGGAAGCCACCAAGCTTAGAAGAAGAAGATTGATAACCAAGTGTGTGAAGATGCAAAATTGCAACCATATGAGTGGCACGTGATTAATCCTTCATTGTATATGTTATATGACCTTATGAGTACATGTAAATATGTAAATGTATTATGTATGAATGAGATTTAGTGCAATATACATGATATAGCACATTTTGGGTATGGAATGGCAAGACTTGACATATGCATTCTTGTGTATAACTTGGGGTGGATGAGTGAGATTGAGAAATCTGGGTTTTTGCACCTTTGAGACAAGTTTATTAGACTATTTTGGTGCTTTCCTGCATGCTCAATTGGCCATGGCTATCGTAGAACTCAAAATGGACCATTTGAACCCCTTATGAGACAAAAAAATGACCATTATGCAACCCAAAGTCAAAATCTAACCAAATGAATGAATTTGCCTATGAAATTTGGCATGCATATAGATCTCATCTAGATCTTTTTGGGAAGTTAAAGACTAGATTATTTGGAGCTATGTGAAATTAATTATGATTTTTCAAAGTTGGTATTTTTCTGCTAAAATGATGCAGACATTGTTCATATGGTTAGTTTCTTAGGCTGTTTCATTCAAGGGCCAAGTAGTTTCTAATTCTCATGAAATTTTATAGACATAAACTAGACATGATAAGCTTTCCATGGCCACCAAGATCACCCCAATTGGACATCTGAGTAAGAAGATATGAATTTTTGAAGTTGGAGGATAGTACTAGTAATGATAAATGATCTCTAGTACTGTTCCATCAATTTCTTATGTCTTTGTTGTGGTTTGCAATTATTTTTACAAAAAGTAGACATCTTCAGCTTCTGAAAATGATATAGTATTCTTATTTTTATTTTTTTATAATTAGTTATGATTTTTCAAAGTTCAGGACAGAAATTTGGAATTTTAGTCCAAGGCTGTACACTTTGTTTTTATGTCTCCACTTCCTTTGCTTGAGTTCTAGGCCACTTCTTGAGATGGTTTTAAGTTGTATTTGTGTATTTAAATATGACAATGAGATGGATGGGTTCATAGGGCCCATAGGATGTAATACCATATATATCTAATCCCATTCATGGCATTCATAAGCTCCCTATCATCATTTTCATAAGAGTACATGGAAAAGGAACCAACATTAATGGATTTAATTGCATTGCACCATGCTTAAAAATTTTAAATCGGTGACATGTGGACCGTTTAGGTTCATACCATGCATCCTCATATTTAAATACATTATTATAACCCATTTGCATCACAAAATCTTGCTCATAACTCAAGGAAATCGAAATGGAGCATGAATTGAACTCACTGAATTTCGGCCAGATTTGCCACCATTTTGTCCAAAACTTTGGAAAATTATAAGTAAATCTAGAAAAATCAAAATCATGTAATACCCCGCCAAACCTAGAAAACTCCTAACCTGCCTTAACTTTATGGGGATCTACCGTGACCCCGTCTCGTGAGATTACATGACCTAAGAATTTCACCTCAGTTAGCCAAAACTCACATTTACTCAGTTTGGCATATAATCTCTTATCTCTCAAGGTCTTTAGGACTAATCTCAGATGCCTCTCATGCTCCTCAAAAGATTTGGAGTACACTAAAATATCATCAATAAAGACCACAACAAATTTATCTAGATATAATCTGAATACTCTATTCATATAATCAATAAATGCAGCGGACGCATTCATTAGCCCGAATGGCATCATAAGGAACTCATAATACCCATATCTAGTTCTGAAGGCCATCTTTGGGACGTCTTCAGCTTTCACACTTAGTTGATGATACCCAGATCTAAGATCTATCTTAGAAAATACCAATGCCCTAGCTAACTAATCTAACAAGTTATTTATTCTAGGGAGAGGATATTTATTCTTGATGGTAACTTAATTCAGTTCTCTATAATCTATGCACAATCTCAAGCTACCATCTTTCTTTTTCACTAATCATACTGGAGCTCCCAAGGGTGACACACTAGGGCATATGAACCCTTCTTCTAACAACTTCTCTATCTGTTTCTTTAATTTAGCAAGCTCGGTGGGAGCCATTCTATAGGGAGCCTTGGACACTGGTCCAGCCCCAGGCACTATATCTATAGGAAATTCTATCTCTCTCTTAGAGGGCAAGCCACTAAAGTGAAAATCTTTAGGGAAGACCTCTGGGAATTTCCTAACTATCGGGATCTCCTCTATTCCTTCTTCTACCTCGACCTGAATAAAGAAAAAGACTAGAAACCCTTGACATCCATGCTTTAGGTGTCTGTCAGCTTGGGTAATAGTTATGAAAGATAACTCGGCCCCTGTCCTAGGTATGGTCCCACAAGAAGGTACAGATATGGTTTAGTGTTCACAATCAAGGACAGCACTATTAGCAATCATCCATTTCATGCCAACAATTAAATCAATATCATGAAATGACATACAAATCAAATCAATGGTAGTATGACAATGATTAAACTGTACAGTGACATTCAGACAAGCATGAGAAGTAATAACATGGCCTCCAATAGGCATGGTAATAGACAAATCAAATGGTAGAGTACTAATGGCTAGACTTAAACGTCTCACACAGTTATAGGATATAAATGAGTAACTAGCACCTGAATCAAACATTGCAATCACAAGAAAATCATATAAAGTCTACATCATTTTACACTTGTTCATGGTCTTTTATCACAAAAACATTACATGCATCATTACTTTGACATTCAACCACTACTTAAAGTACATAATACACCAAAATAAAGATGTTCAATGTCCTTGGCTTGCATCTCCTTGACTTGGAACACCACCTAGACAATTCAAGGATGAAGGGGAAAAGGGAGTGAGATTTTAAGAATCTCAATAGCTCACACACCCATTCACACCACATTCAAGGCATACATACATCAAAGTCATAACTGTACAATCATAAAGTGTGCAATAAATTCCATTCCATGCCACATTCACATGTCAAGACCACTTTCATGCTCTAAGGACTTTTGGTTTAGCCTTACCCCATTTTTAGGACTTTTGGATTTGCCTCACTTTTGGCCTAGCCTTATCCATTCAAGGGACTTTTGGCTTTGTCTCACCCATGCCATGAGACTTTTGGCATCTCCTTACCTTCATCAAAGGACTTTTGGCATTACCTTACCCTTATGAGCTCTTTCCACATCCAGAGTCATTCAAGACAACACATTGGTACCAATGCACAACAAGGATCAAGTGGCATGTTATCAAGCATCAAGAATGCATGTAAGCACACTAAGACATACATATGCACACAAGAATGCAAAGAGAATGAGGTGGAGAGTTACCTTTTAATTTATGCAAGCTCATTTTGCAATTTCCTTCCCCTCCTTAGTTTCACAAGAGCACTTAGGTAGAGTAAGGTTCTCTTGACCTAGACATCACAAATAACACACAATCACATCTTTGAAGCAAGCCAAGACATTAAACTAAAGCTTATCATATACTTGGTTCCATAATGGACATATTGGTTCCATAAATGGCCTATGGAAGCAATTCATATCATTCGAGTGCTAGGCTCCATTCTCTTGTTATTTCTAGACTTCAAGTCCTTGGAGCCATCATCAATTCAACTGCACTAAAACCCTAAAGACCTATTTGCATTTCATTTGTGTGCTGGAAACATGAGGCTCTACATAACAAGGGGAGAAAATTCGCATGTTAGAAGAGAGGCTAGGGTTTCTCAATATTTTGGCTCAAATTTGCACTCTTGGAGGGAGATTCAGCCAAGGTAGGTTCCATAAAACTTAATCCTCTCCTCTTCCTCTACATTTTGGCCTAATTGGTTTGTCATTTGGCAAATTTTCATCTTTTCTTAATAGGAAATCTAGTCTTTAGATGATTATTACAAGATTTTTGGAATTAGAAGTTAGAGGGATAATTAGGTAAGTATTTTCTGATAAATGCTATATTTTATATATTATATTTCTCTTAATTTAGGCATTTTTATAATAAATTATAGCTCAATGGATTTTATTAGGAGATATTTGACTTTATTAGCCATTTTTTGCACTCTATAAATTAATTTGTAAAATTATTGATTTTTAATGTATTAATTCCTTTAAATAATTTTGTAAACTTTTCCTATTATTTGTGCAAATTTTTATTGGCAATTGGAGCTTAAATGAAAAATTCATTTGGAAGTTTCAAGATTGAATAAAAAATATATATGCAAGGCATACCATTTTCCATCTCACTTCATTTACTCTTACATTAATCAATGGCCTCCAATACTCCATCTACTTACACGTCACTCATTCATGCATGCATGAAACATAACAAAAGCTATAGGTACTTGAGAGGAAAAACATGAGAGGAGCCACGGGTTTGGAGGGCAAAACAGTAGCAGAAACACACTAACACGTCACACATTCACTTCCTCTCAACCATGAAGGCACTAAGCTCCATTTCCATTGCTGACCCACACCATTTCTTGCATTAGTAACACCTCATTCGCATAGCACACACTCAAGGCATAAGGTTTTGATTCACTCCACTAACACTCACATGTAGGCAGATCTTCTACTCACTCATACACACAAAAACACAGGTCTAATGCAATGATATACATGGGATTGGGGCAGCGTGAAGCATGGGTTATACCTTCACACAATTCACTCTTCTTTCACATTGCCAAATTACTCACCAGGACATGGGATAGCTCACACGTTGGCATATGAATTACAGAAAGCATGGAGAAGAGCCTCCCTCTCTCTACAAGAGGCATTTTAAGCTTTAAGGTTCTATGTATGGTCTGATTCAAGGCTAAACTCATACCTCATCTCAAAACACTCTTTGTGCTCTTCAATTTCCACGGATTAGTTTCTTCAAAAGAATTTCTTTTTGCTTTGGGTTAGATCTAAACTTTCAGTTTTTGTAAAAAAAGAAAACTACCATTAGAAAACTCTTAAAGAATATATCAACTTTCCTAACTGATGCGAGGTGAAATAAGGCCTTTTACTTACCTAAACAAAGTCTTGAAATCTCTCTCTTTTCCCTTCTTCAAGACTCCATTTGTAATATCATAATTATAGCTCATTTCATACCATTTTATAAGCTTTGTATTATCAATCCCACAAAAGTATATGAAAGAGGGGATGAAAATAATAGACTTTTTCACATTACGCTATATCTAAAAAATTCTATTTAGTGTCACGTGGACCGTGTGAACTCATACTATACTTTCTCATATTTAATTTCATTATTACAACTCATTTGTATCACAAAAACTTGCCTACAACCCATGGAAACCGAAATGGGGCACGGAAATTTAAAGAGCATTCTCGGCCATAATTGGTCTCTTTTTTGGGAAAACTTTGGAAAATCATAACTAAATTTGAAAAACTCAAAACTATGTAATCTTGGTCATTCTAGAAAGCTTAGGATGTCTAATTCACACTAAAAATACTCCTAGGTCACGATATTCATCACCCAAGACGTTTGACATCCAAAATGGTCCAAAGGTCCGACTGAAATCTGGAACTATCTCAGAATTCTGTAGAAAACTTTGAAAATGTCCAATTAATTCCACAAAAATCCAATCCATGCAAATGATACCAATCTAGAAATATGTGGATGTTAAATGGAGAGGAAAAATATCTCAAGATCAGTTCACTAAGCCTAGACTTTGGAACTCAATAGAACAGTACCTATGGTCAGGCAAAATCACTGATACTGGACAGAAACTTCAAAAATTCGTATCTCTCTCTCTAGACCTCCAAATGAGGTGCTTCTAGTTGGCACGAGTCATTGTGATTTCCCTATTTCTTTGTATAAAATTTTTTGGCAATCGGACATCACTTGGGCCTTGTGTGATAGAAAATAATTTCGGACCAAATGAAAGTGCAGCAGACCAAATTCATAAAATTTGCCAATTTCGAAAAATCATCAAATATTCTGTAGACTTCCAAAAATTATGATCTTTATCTTTTCAGAAAGCTCTCAATGAGACCTAATTTCATGACAAAATTTAGATCAAGACTAGCTCATTTGGCCAAAAAGTGATATAGGGTTCCATTATGGTCAAATTTGGCTCCACATGAGGTATCAAATTTGCCAAATGATCTTCCCTTGGTATTGGCACCTTTTGGGCAAGTCTAAAAGCATATTTAAGACTTGTGTGAGCTGCCCAAATGGTCCCAAACCTCATGCTTTTCATTTTGGCCATTCAACCCACACTTATGCATATTCCTATCAAATTTCTACATTGCACACTTTGGCATTTCATACTCAAATTGTATTCTAAAGCTCATACATCATATTCATAGTGATAAACATTACATAATAGTATATTTATGCATGTCTCAAAGTTCATTGTATATATACAATATCATAGACATTAAGATACATAAGCATGGTTCCAAAATGGCCAACATCAAGGCATAAGTTTGTCAATCTCTTTCATTTAGTGTTGTTGGCTCCCATTAGCATATCCACTTGGTTCACCTATCATGTTAGATCATTGGAGAGGAGGGGATGAGATTCAAAGAATCCCAATAGCTCATCTCCCATTCAATCATACATAATATGTGCAAAGCAAGCTTTTCAAATGCATGCATGGTGAAAGTGGAAGACATGCATATGTTAAAATAATCTTGGCATGTGAATCAATCATACAAAACATCCAAGAGCTCACCAAGTGCTTGGATTGGCCTCACACTTCTCCTCATGGATTTTGGACTTGCCTCACCCATTCTTTAAGAGCTTTGGACTCAACCATACTCTTGGGAGCCCACTTTGCTATTGGGAGACTCTTTGTCTCAACCAAGCTCAAGGGTTCTTGGCTCATCCTCACCAAAAGGAAGAGTTCTTGGCCTCTCCACACTCAAGCAAACTCACACAAAAATCATGTAATCATTTGAAAACATAACATGGCATCAAGCATCATGGCATATAAAGGCATGCTAGCATACTTTTCAAAGCTTGAAAATACACATACACATATTCTAAAATAAGCTAAACACACATCCATGCATGAGAGAAGGTGGAGTGAGCTACCTTGTACACAATTACACACTTTTTCCCTTGGACTCAAGCCTCCTCTTTCAGCCACACACCCACAAATTGGTGGAGATGGTTTCTCTTGGCCTAGACACAATTTATAGGAGCCAATTAGGTTCATGAAACAATTTCCAGGGCCATGCAACTTGTTTAAACCCTAGATTACTCTACAACCTCTATTATGGTCCATATTATGACCTAAAGAAGCAACACCCCTCAAATGACTTCTAGGCCTCATTCTTTTCTTTCAAATATGATTCTTAACTCCTTTTAAGCCTCTTGGAGTCATTACATCATTAAAACAAAAGGCATAGCACCATGTTGCTTCTTTAGGTCATAATATGGAACCTAAGACACCAAATCACTTTCCATGAGTTCTAAATGTTTTCCAAGGCCTCCCTTCATTTTCATTCATAAAAAATGACTTAAGAATGGCCTTAGAAAAATTTAAAACTCCCCCCACCTACACAATCCCCTCTTGGCCGAGACATAGACACTATTTGGGCCATATGGAGTTTTCTTAGTTTTCTTGAAGGGAGAAACTTGTGGGGAGCATCTTTAGTGTCTCAAGAACTCATTTATACTCTAACCTAGACCTAGGAAGCATTATACAAATTCAAAAATTTGAAGATGCAGTTAAAACCCTAGGTTTTACATCTTGATTTCTAATGCCTATTTCTTGGTTTTCTTTGCATATTCTTATTCCTTAACATCAAATACCTAAGAATCACTTTTGGTTAGGTTAAAAATCTGACTCCTTAGGTCTATCTAAGTCTAGGTCGAAATGGAAAAGAAGGGCCATGGAAGATATGAACCATAGGATGTATTTTTACCTTGTTTTCTTGCTTAGTTTGGCTTGAATCTTGATTTCTCCAAACTCTTCTCTTCAAATCCGAACTTTCCCTTGAATATCTCCCTTGAATCAGATTTATAAACTTCATTTTAATCATAGGAAACAAAGGAGAATGGAGGAGAAGAGGTTTGGAAGAGAAAGAGCATGAAAAACTACTAATTTCCATACCTTAAGCCTTTGATTTCTCCTCCTTTTCTTCCCCTTCTTGTGAGCCTCATCCCCTAGGGTTTTCTTCTGGTTTTAGGCAGAACATGGTCGTGCATAATGAAGGGAGGAGAAGGGTGCATCATATATATAGGTGGGAATAAGTTACACTTTTTAAAAATTTCCATTTTGCCCTTCATACTTTGCATTTTTGTTTCTCCTTCATTTTAGCTCCTTTTTTAGAACCGTTTTTTCCATTATAAAATTTAGATTCCCAATTTAGTAAAATACCTTTGGAATCACTCAAATTAGAGCTAAAACTTTCCTGAACGAATCCGTCAAAGTTCGAGCACACCGACGTTAGAAAACGTCCACCGGAGGGGCTTTAGCTATCCCAGAACTTTCCATGATTTTTAGAGCCTTTGAGAACCCCGAAAAACTTAAAACTTTCATTTACAAAGCCCTCCTATGTGTTTTTCAAAAAGTACCCATATTTACGAAAATGCCACTGGCCTTTTAGCAAATTTTTTGAATCACTCTAGCCTTGACTTCTGGGTAACTCAAGGCTCAAATCCTCATTTTCTAATATTTAAAATTTTATCATAATTTTAGTTGGCCCCAATTCCTTCTATTTCAGGGACTTTCTTTTGTATCTTGCCCATTTCTGCCATTTACAGAGAAACCGAACATTACGTTTCTCACGTTTACGGAGGGACTGGATGTTACATTACTCAAAATTTTTGGGACCTTAATTAATTTATTTCAGGGGACTTGTTTTGAAGACGCACCTGTTTCCGTCAGTTAACGAAAATCAGATGTTACATGTATATATGTTTTGAAATATGAAAAGTATTTTAGCTTGAAATTTTATTCGATGACACCATGATAATATTTTATGCATTGAAATGATGTTTTATATGCTTGCCTTGGTTTGCTGGAGTGTGGAGAAGCCAAGAACTCTCTAGCCATGGTGAGGATGAGCCAAAAACCTTTAAACTTGGTTGAGACAAAGTAAAGAACCTCCAAAGAGTAAGGTTGACTCTAAAAAGTAAGGTTGAGTTAAAAACCTCTTAAAGAAAATGGGTGAGGCAAGTCCAAAATCCACAAGTAAATAGATGAGGCTAATCCACTTACTTGGCAAGCTTATGTATGCTATGAATGACTTGTTGATATGCTAAGAATGTTTCTTGAATGCTCACATATGTCTATATGCCTATACAAGCATTTCCAAGACTTGTATTGCATACTTTATGTGTGATTGAAAGGGAGATGAACTATTGGGATTCTTTGAATCTCATTCCCTTCTCTTCAATATTTTAGCATGCTAGGTGAACCAAGTGAAGGAGGTAATGGGAGCCAATAACTTAGAAGATAAGAGAATGACAAACATATTACATAGATTTTGCTTGTTTATGGCCATATGAATGGCAAAGTGGCTTTGTATATATTATTTTTGAAATATAAGCTCATGTATGAATGTAAAATGATGTTTGACTCTTGTATAGACTATATGTGGTATGAAATCAATAGAGATGGAAATTTTGGCTTTGGCTTAGTGTATTAGTGTATTAATGGAAGTGGAATAACCAAGTTAAGATGAATGAAGTTTGATACCACTTGGACAATTCATACAAGTCATATTCATTCTTTTAAACTTGCCCAAGAGGTTTCAAACATCAAAGGAGGCCATTGGCCACATTTGGTATCTCATATGGAGCAAAATTGACTATATTGGTGAGTTATACCACTTTTTATCCAAATGAGCTCTTCTTGGTTTGAAATTTAGCATGCATCTAGACCTTGTTGAGAACTTTTTGGGAAGCTAAAGGGAAAAATTTTTAGAGCTCTATGGAATATTTAATGATTTTTAAAAGTTGAAAACTTTTCTAGTTTTGGTTCATTACATTGTTCATTTTGGTCCAAAATGAAACTCTATCACTCATAGGCCAACTAATGTTTAATTGCCACAAAATTTTACAGGGAAAAACTATACCTTCCTAAAGACTTGTACCAATTGGAAACACCTCATTCAGATGTCTAGAGAGGGAGATATAAATTTTTGAAGTCTCTGTCCAGTATCAAGCATTTAGTCAGACTTGTGCTACTTTTCAAAGGCCTAGAAGTGCTTAGACTAGTCTAAAGTTATTTTTTCCCTTTAGCTAACATCTGTAGCTTTCTAGATTGGTATCATTTTCATGGATTGAATTTTTATAGAATTAATTGGACATTTTTGAAGCTTATAGCAGAAATCTATATTAATACCAGTAGCTAGTCAGACCTTTGTACCTTTTTTGATGTCAAACATAGTCCAAATGCTATGTTCATGACTTGAAATTTTTTTAGTGTAAATTTAACACTTAGAGCTTTCTAGGAAGCTATAGCATGGTAGATTTTGATTTTTCTAGAATTGGTTATGATTTTTCAAATTTTGTGACAGAAAATATGGAATTCTAGCCGAGGCTACACTATGGTATTTTGTGTGTTCCTTTCTCTTACATGAGTTGTAGGGCACTTTTAGTGATGGAATTGCGTTGTATCTATGTAATTAAATATGAGAATATGATATATGAGCTTATATGGTCTATAGGATGTTGGATGAAAAATTTATACGCTATGCAATGCTAAAATATTCATTATTTTAATGCTATTTTCTTGCCTCCTATGTGAGATACATGGTTTAAGGCATGAGAATAGCATAAGATAAGCTAGAAATCTATGGTTTTACACTTGAAACATACATTTTGGCTTGCATAGCATAGTCTATTTCCATGATTCCTACCACACTAGGTGTAGGCTACTGGAGTGGAACTGGCTCTGCTGGATTGAGCTAGTTTCCTTTTACCTTTACCTCTCTTATTCCACTGACTTTTGCCACCTCTTTTATTGCTACTGGTGGTGGGTATCTCTTCACGTGGCCTTTTACTCTCTGGGAGGGGAACTTTAGCACTCAAGGCTGGATGCATCGTCCTTAAATTGGCCTCAGTGACTCTGCACACCTCAACTAGGGCATTAAAGTCCCTAATCCTCTAAGGCATCACTTTGTCTCTAATCGTTGGTAGAAGCCCCTTCTCTAATTTATCTGCTCTCCATCTCTCGTCATCATGTTTCTACAAATAAGAGGAATATCTAGAGAGTTCCATAAACTTTGCCACATGCTGGTCTACTGACATCCCCTCAGTCTATCTCAGGAGTACAAACTCTGACTCCTTCACACCCCGAATGGAACTAGGGAAGTACTACTCATGAAAAGCTTGTAAAAATGTCTCCCAATCAATCAAGAGGTTCTTTGACTTTATGATAGGTTCATTGCTCCTCCACCAATAATCTACCTCTTTCTCTAGTTAAAAAATGGCCATCATGGCCTTTTACTTAGACGTGCACTCCATCACCCTAAAAATCTTCTCAACTTGCATTATCCAAGCCTCAGCTTTCTCTGTGCTTAACTCACCATCAAAGGTAGGAGGCCTAGCCTTCCTAAGCTAGGCCATAATCTGCCTCATAAAAGGCTGCTCAGGGGCTAAAAGTGTCTGAGCTGGTAGAGTCTGTGGTACTTACTGAATCCATGGCTGTGGACCTTAGTGAGTCACCCCTGAATGCTCGGAAAGATTTGAGCGTTGTGGTAGCTATGGTAAAGAAGGAGTAGGCCCCTTACTATCTCTCTGAGCAAGCCTTTCTTGTAATTGCATAATCATAGCTTGCTGTTGATCGAGACAAGCCATAATAGCCTAAAAGGCTCCAGCTATTGGATCACTAGACTTTGGGTTTGCTCGAGCCTCTCTAGAGGGCCTACCTTTTCGTGTGTTCACCATCTTTTTGAAACATTATAAACATAGCTCAGAACAAATATGAACACACGCCACGGGTTCACACTCATTTCATCCATATCTAACTCATACATATCATGTTCTCAAGCCATAAACCACATCAAAATGCATGAACCTTTACTCTGATACTAATAAATGTAATACCTTAGCCTCTTTTCTATTATACCATGGTCTCATTGTCTATATCAATGCATCTTATAAGTATTGGAACATAAATATAAGGAAACATACACTTCACATGAAAAATAGTAAATATTTAATGGTCTTTAGTTGTGTTATGTAAGGTCTCATTTCTTCACTTTATGCTCCGTGGACCATTTGAACTTATCCGCATCATTTTCTATCCATAACATATCTATACAAGTCATAAACATCACAATTGGACTCATTCATTTCAGGTTTAGAACCAAAGACCCTTAGAGCCTATATTTAACAATGTATGAGTTTATGACATAAGAAAATATTTATGTATGCTTACAAGATTCTTTTAGTACATGCTTGCATTTTTTGAATTGAAAATGTGCCATGTATGTATGCTTAAAAGGGTAAAAGAGCTACTGGGATTCTTTGAATCTCACTCTTTCCCTACATATGTTGAACCATGTCTAGGTGATCCAAGTGGAGCAAGAAATGGAGGCCAAGCACCTTGAAGCATGGAACTTTGACAATAGAATAGGAAATTATGTATTTTGATGTCAAAGTTTGTATACACATGATGTTTATGAGATGTAAATTGTAATATCTAGTTCTCTAAAAACGAGAAAAAATGCGAGAAATGTAACGTACAATTTCTCCATAAACATATGAAATTTACTGGATACAAAAGGAAGCCCCTCAAAATGACTTAATTAAGGTCTCAAAAATTTTGGAAAGTATTCTAGACTCCTAAAAATGAGAATCCTAAGCTCAAATGGAAGAAAAATAGGGCTAGAATGAAGAAACAAATTATGACGAAAAGTTAACGAAACGTAAGGATATTTTTGTCATTTTGAGCAAACCTTGGAATTCTCACAAGAGAGCTTTTTGAATGAAAATTTTGAGTTTTCTAGGGTTCTCAGAGACCTTGAAAACCATGGAAAGCTTTGGGACAGCTAAAACCCCCTCAAGTGGACATTTTCCAATAGCAGTGAGCCCGAACTTTGATAGATTTGTTTAGAAAGATTTTAGTTTTGATTTGAGTGATTCCAAAGGCATTTTAATAAATTAGGAACCTAAATTTGTAATGAAAGAGACGGTTCTAAAAAAGGAACTAAAATGAGTTAGAAATGGAAATGTCAAGAATAAAGGGTAAAATGAAAATTTTTGAAAAGTCTTCCTTAAACCTCCCTATATATATTGTAACACCTTAATCTACTACCACTATCTAGCCTCTCACTGGGCTTGGTTCCATATGATTTCTAAAGAACTGATACCAATCCGTGGCATTTTCATGCTATGAAATGGGATTTCATACACTTATCTTCTGCCCCGTGGGTCCTGTGAATCCATCATACCTATTCTCAACTCAAACTCCACTTATACAACTCATACATAGCATAAAACAAACCATAAGCCATGGGAATGGAGCTAAAACCAGAAAAATGCATTTTCTCACTTGTGCCCAAAAGTCATATTTTGGCTCTAAATTTGGAAAATCATAACTAATTAGAAAAAAATGGGAATCTAGCAAACCATAGCTCTCTGGAAATCTCTAAGTGTTAAATTTACACTAAAAATAATTTCCAATCATAATCTCAGCGTTGGACCATGTTTGACATCGAAAATGGGAAGGAGGTCTGGCTGTCACTGTTTCTGGTGCAGCTTACTATCATGACTTTCGAAAATTCTTAACTAAATCCACAGAAATCCAATCTAGGCACACTATACCAATTTGGAAAGCTACAGATGTCTACTAGAGGAGAAAAATAAGTCCAGAGCATTTCAGTAGACCCTACACCCTGAAAAATGATGGAACAGTAACGGAGGTCAGGTGAGCTCCCTGATGCTGATACAGAACTTCAGAAGGTTCAATCTCTCTCTATAGACCTCCGATTTGGGTGATTCCAGTTGGTATAGGTCACTGTGGTTTTCTAGTTTATGTGTATAAAATTCATGACATTTGGCTACTGTTTGGTCTATCTATGACATGGATTTCATTTCTGACCTATATGAACAGTACATGACCAAACTACCAAAATTTTCCCAACTTCAACAATTCACTAAATATTCTCTAGACCTCCGAATATTACCAACTTTAGCTTCTCAAGAAGCTTTCTACAAACTCTAGAGACATGCTAAATTTCATGGCAAGAGGAGCTCATCCAGTCATACTTTGACAGAGCTCTCAAAAATACCGGTTTTGGCACCCTTTGGCACCCAAGAGGTCCAAAATGGGTCCAAATGGCCTCTCACACATTCTCACTCCACATGGACAAGTTTGAAAGCATAAAACTAGTATATATAACAAGTCCAAGTGGTCCAATTCATCATACATTCCAAACTCACTATGCTACGGCCAAAAATACACTATTGCATTCATTCAACAAAAGGGGCAAAACCCTCATTTCCATTCATTTGGCTCTTTACATAGTTTGTACATCATCATTTCATGCATTTACACTTGTTACAACATTTACAACTCAAAAATAGTGGGTGCATATACAATGTGGCACCACTTTACAACAAAATAACCAAAATATAGTAACACCTAGCTACATATGCCTCTAGGCTCCTTGGTGTGCACTCTTTTCTCCTTGAGCTCCACCTAGCATGTTAAGTTGGGAGGGGAAAGGGTGAGATTCAGGGAATCTTAGTAGCTCATGTACTCAATCAAGTAAGCAATCAAGGCATATAACAAGTCAAGGCATGTGAATAAGCATTTAGCCATTCTCAAACATCCAACACACGTTGTACATGCTACGGAAATCACAACAATGCCAAAAATGGGCTCTAGGGACTTTTGGTCTAGCCTCACCTCAGTTTAGGGACTTTTGGATGGCCTCACTCGAGTTTAGGGACTTTTGACTTGGCCTCACTCGGTTGAGACTTTTGGCCTTATCTCACCCATTCTCAAGGGACTTTCGGCTTCACCTCACCCATCTCAAGGGACTTTCGACACTACCTCACTTGAGCAATTCTCACAATCCATCACTTAAGCATATTGGCATCAATGCATCAAAGCATCAAAGCAATAGCATATGGCATATTCCACACAATAAGCATATACATAAACATATAATGACTATTACATCCAAGAATGCAACAAGAAAGAGTGGGAAGAGAGCTACCTTATAAGCCAAAGCCAACACAAGCCTTCCCTTTAAATTTCTCTTCTCCCTTCTTAAGTTTACACTCACACCTTGATAGAGGTGCTTCACTTGAGCCTAGGCACAATCAAGAACATAGAATTACTCTCTTGGAAGGTAATCTTTAGAGTAATTCTCCTAACATACCAGAACCTAGAGTTCTCTCTCTCTCTCTAGAATGCCATCAACTCTTCTCTCTCAAGCTCTTAAAGTAGTGAAAACCACATTTTCAAGGAAAATAAAGGGATTCAAGAGTGTTTTCCACTTCCCCTCTTCTGACCCATGCCCAAAATCCAACCATTTTCACAAACAAAACCATAGGAAGAGAAGGCAAAGAGAGGAGATCAGAGTTCTAAGAAGAAATGGGAGGATCTTGCTTACCTTTCCCTTGCTCTTCCTCCTTCTCTTGATTTCCCTCACTCTCCACGCCTTTTTCTCTCCTTGGGTCGAAGTCCAGGGCAAATATGAGAGAAGGAATGAGTTGGGTCGTGTAATGTAATGAATTTCTCGCCTTTTACTCTCTTCCGGACTGACCCTCGTTACCGCGAAAATTAACCTTCGCTATAGCGAGCTCGTGTTATCTGGCTTCGCTATGGCGAGGCTTAACCTTCGCTATGGCGAGCACGTATCAGTTCCCTTCGCTATGGCGAGATTTGACCTTCGCTATGGCGAACTCGCTTTAGTTCCCGACCTCACTTTCGCTATGACGCACGCTACAGCGAGCAGCCCCCTGGTTTCTGTATAGACTACTGCCCGCACTCGCTATAGCTAGAATCACCTTCGCTATTGCGAACAGGCACTCTCGCTATAGCGAGGCCATTTCTCGCTATTGCGAGGAGACTTGGAACAATTTTTGGATTTCGAAAATTTCCAGCTTTCTACTTCCTTTTTTTTCCTTTTCTTTTATTTTTCCTGGTTGTTACATATATGAGGCGCCCCACCTCCTCACTTCATTTAGTCACACTTGTTTCTACCCTAAACTAAAGAGAAACCCTAAGAATGAGGCACACAAGACGAGGCAAGAAAAAAGGGAAAAGCAAGACAAGAAAGGTATGAAAATCTTAGTTTTTCAAGCACTTTCCTTTATCAAACTTCTTCTCTTCCTTCTCTCCTCTTTCTTTCTATGATTTTATTGAGATTTTTAGTGCTATTTTGAGGTTAGACCAAGAGGAGAAAATTTGGATTTGAAGAGAGGAGGCCAAGGAAAGTGAGAAACAAACAAGAAAAGCCATGGAAATAAGTAAAATCTCCATCCTATGGTAGCTATTCCTTCCCTTTTCTTCTCCCTAGTTCGCCCCATATATGTAGCTACAAAAGGGCTTGAATTTTGGGTAGAACCAAGAGTGAATTCTATGCATTTAAGGGAGGAGAGTAAGAATATGCAAAGAAATTCAAGAAAATGCTATTGATTTTCAAGGTGGCAAACCTAGGGTTTTATGAGTTTCCTTGAAAATTTGATTTTATGTGATTATTCCTAAGCCTAAATGAATATTTAAATAAGTTCCTAAGATCCTTAAAAGTCTCCCCATATGCATCCTCTATCAAGAAAATAAAGCAAACATCCATAGAGGCCAAATGCTACATAGTCTCGGCTTAAAGGTGACACATAGGGAGAGTTTTAAATTTTTTCAAGCTCATTTTTGAGTCATATATGATGAATAAAAATGAAGTGAAACCTTGGGAAAAATTTAAGAGGCCTAAAGAATGAATTAGTGTCTTAGGTTCCATAATATGACCTAAAGAAGCAACATGAAGTTAGGCTATTTATTTTAATTGTGTGATGAGTCTAAGAGGCTTAAAGGAGTCAAGAATCATATATAAAAGGAAAGAATGGAGCCTAAAACTCATTTGATGGGTGTTGCTTCATTAGGTGCATTTTTGGAACCATAAAGGGGTTAATAGACCAAGTTAGTATTTAAGGAAGATGTGTAGCCTTAGAATTAACTCCATGAACCTAATTGGCTTCCATAAATTGTGTTTAGGCCAAGAGAAACTAATCCCACATCTTCGTATGTGTGAGGCCAAGGAAGGGAGAGCAAATTCAAGAAGAAAAGCATGTGATTGCAACCAAGGTAGCTGTCTCCACCTTCTTTCATGCATGAATGTGTGCTTACATTTTCTTTGAATGTGTGTATGTGTGTTTTAAGCTATGAAAAGTATTCTGGCATAACCTTTTATTCCATGATGCCATGATGTTACATTATGCTTTCAAATAATGTCTAATATGTGTGCTTGGGTTTGCTTAAATGTGAAGAAGCCAAGAACTCTCTAGCCATGGTAAGGATGAGCCAAGAACCCTTGAAATTGGTTAAGATAAAGTAAAGAGTCTCCCAAGAGTGAGGTTGACTCCCAAGAGTAAGGTTTAGGGTGAGTTAAAAACCTCTTAAAGAAATGGGTAAGGCAAGTCCAAAATTCACAAGTGAATGGGTGAGGCTAATCCACTTACTTGGTAAGCCTATGTATACTATGTATGACTTGTTCAAATGTTGAAGATGTCTCTTGAATGATTACACATGTCAACATGCTTATGTATGCATTTATAAGACTTAGTTTGCATACTTTATGTGTGATTGAAAGGGAGATAAGCTATTGGGATTTTTTGAATCTCACTGCATCCTCTCCAATATTCTAACATGCTAAGTAGACTAAGAGAACAAGGTAATGGGAGCCAACAACTTAGAAGATGAGAGTATGACATCAAAGTGCATGGATTTTGCTTCTTTATAACTATATGAGTGGCAAATGTCATAATTTATTATTATATATGACCTAAGATCCCATGAACATATGTAATTATGCTAATATATCATGTACAAATGAGAATTTTATGTTATGTGAATGTTATAATGCAAATTGGACATAGAATGGTAAGACTAGCATTATGGAAAATTGGTGTATGGCATGGGGTAAGAGTGTGAGTTTCCAGATTCTAGGTTTGTGAACCTTTAAGACAAGTTGAAAATGTCATTTTTGTGCAATCCCATATGCTCAAGTGGCCACACAAGCTTGGGAAGCAAATTTGGATACTTTGACATTGTTGAGACCATAAAAATGACCAAACTGTGACCTTATGACACAAATTGACCAAATGGATGAATCTAAAGTGCAAAAAAATTTGGCAGACATATAGAGCTCATAGAGAGCTTTTTGGGAGGCTAAAGTGCAAAAAAATTGGAGCTCAAAAAAATTAATTATGAATTTTCAAATTTGGGATTTTTCTGTTGTTCTGATGCATGTGCTGTTTATATAGTTAGTTTTGTATTCTGTATCATCCGATAGTCAAATAGTATCCAATACTTGTAAAATTTTACAAGCATAAACTAGAGGTTATAATATTTTTTTGGCCACTAAGATCACCTTATTTAGAGGTCTGAGCAAAGAGTTATAAATTTTTGAAATTTACTATCAGTACCAATAGCGCCATTGGACCTCCAATACTGTTCCATCATAATTCAATTCTCAGATGGTCTTGGCGTGGTCTAGAGATATTTTCCCATTAGATTTAACATCTTTGGCTTCTCTGATTGATCAAATTTTCATGATTTTGATTTTAGTGGAATTAGTTATGAATTTTCAAAATTTATAACAGTAAACTATGATAGTAGCCCAAGTAGGCTAAGACCTTGGGCACTTTTTAAATGTCAAATGTCTTCTTCTTGGTGTTCCATAACTTTAAATTATTTTTAACATAAATTAGATATCTGTAGCTTTTCAAAATGACAAAGAATGCATGATTTCAGGTTTTTTAGAATTAGTTATGATTTTTCAAACTTTGTGATAGAAAACATGTAATTCTGGTCGAGGCTACAGTATGAAATTTATGTGTTTCTTTAGCTTGCACGAGTTCTAAGCCACTTCCTTGGATGGTTTTGAGTTGTATTAGTATAATTAAATATTAGAATAAGTTGAATGAGTTTATATGGCCCACGAGACTTTGAAAGAAACATTTGTTTGTGACATTATGCAAGTATGTTCATTGTTTTAAATGTTATCTTGCTTGCTTCATTATAAAACGCATGGAATAAGACCTTGAAATAGTATGAAGTAAGCTAGATAAATATGGTGTTACATAAATCATTAAGCATAAGCAAATGTATTTAAATATGATGTATAAATCCATTTTGAAACCAAATGTATGAATATGTGAGTTTTTGACATCCATGAGCCTTGAAATACATGTGTAAATGAACAACCGAGAAGGTGATTTTGAGTTCCATAGTGATTTGGACTATTTGGCACACTTCTATATGCTATAATTATGCTTTTAAATGTGTCCAAGGGATTGTAGAATGATAAGAAAGCCACTTGGTGCACCTTGACCCCTTTATGGACTCCAAATTAACTACTTTCTTGAGCTAAACCAAAGTCTGACCAAATAGATGAGTTTTTACATGAAATTTGGCAAGAAAATAGGCCTCATTTAGAGCTTTTCAGAGAGCTAAAGAGCATAATTTTTGGATCTCTATAGAATTTATTATGATTTTTCAAAATTAGCTAAATTATGGAGAAACTATCACTATTACTGCTTATATGGTCAGTTTGCTTTTCTATATCACTCAAGGGACAAATGAAGTCTAATACTTATGAAATTTTATAGGTATAGACTAGAAATCATAAAATTTCTATAGCTAAGAGCACCTCATTTGGAGCTTTGTAGAGGGAAAAATGAATTTTTGAAGTTTGAGTTCAGCTACAAGATGTATCAATGACTAGTGTTAATGTTCCATTAGTTTTTGTGGGGCAAAACTAGTTACTTTTATCTAAAATTTTTATGGTAGTTACAGGACATATGTAGCTTTCTAGAATGGTATATTTTGCATAATTTTGATTTTTCTAAATTAATTTTAAATTTTCAAAGTTTCATATCAGATTATGAAAATCTTGGAAATTGTCAAATGAGATGCCATTTTGTGTTTCATGGCTTGGACCCGAATTTTGAGCTTTAATTTGTGATAATTTTGAAAAAATGTGTTATGGATGAAAAATGAATGTGGTAAGTTCATATGGTCCCTAAAGCCAAGAATGTATTAATTAAACTTTTAATGTCAATTATTTTCATTGTTAAAAGTGTGATTTTCATACAAATAAATATCATAAACTATTTATGCTACATATTCAGTCTTATATAGTTATGGTATTACAATAGTCTTTGGTCTTTCCCACTTAAGCCCAGCTTCTACCTTATTAAGGTCAACTAACCACCTTAACTAGAGATCACATGGCCTAAAAATTTCACTTCAGGTAACTAAAATTCACACTTTTGTAGTTTAACATACAATTGTTTTTCTTTAAAGATTTGCAAAACTAGTCTCAAGTGTGTTTCATGCTCTTCTTTACTTCTTGAATACACCAAGATATCATTTACAAACACTACCACAAATTGATCTAAGTAAGGTTAGAAAATCCTATTCATGTAGTCCATAAATACCGTAGGTGCATTAGTGAGTTTGAATGGCATTACCAAGAACTCATAATGACCATATCTAGTTCTAAAGGTAGTCTTAGAAATATCTTCTTCCCTTACTTGAATTTAATGGTATCTAGATCTTAAGTTTATCTTGGAAAATATAGAGGCTCCTCTAAGTTGATCAATTATGTCATTTATTCTTGGGAGAAGGTATTTGTTTTTTATGGTTACCTTATTCAGTTGTCTATAATCTATATATAACATAAGGCTTCCATCTTTCTTGGCTACAAACAAAATTAGTGCTCCCTAAGGTGAAACACTTGGCCTAATAAACTTCTTTTCTAATAGGTCATTGATTTGACTTGTTAGTTCTTGCAATTCAATAGGTGACATGACATCTTATAACGAGTGATGGAAATAGTCTTGTTCTAGGTATAAGGTCAATAGAAAATGACCTCTGATGAATTCAAGAGGGTAATTTCTAAATTCATAAAATTATCTTCCTTTCCACAGTAATTGGTAGAGATCTTTGGAAAGATAAAAATAGTCTTGTTATGGCAATTAAGGGTAACATGGTTAATAGATAACCAATCCATTCCTAAAATGATAGCAAGATCAGTTATAGGCAAACACATAAGGTCAACAACAAAATCGTGTTCACAAGCATGGATAGCACAATTTAGATAAGCATGGAAAGTGACCACCTTTTTTAGTAGGGGTAACTACCGCCAAATAATAAGGTAAAATAGAGATGGGAAGTTGTAAGCTCCTTACATAGTCTACAAAGATAAATGAATAGGTAGCTCCAGAATCAAATAATATAGGTAAAGTATAATTTTTAATATAACATGTACATTGTATCAATCTGGATGACTAAACTACATCTCGTTTATCTAAGGAATGGACTTATCCTTGATGTTGTGGGTAGGTAGGATTTTGTTCCTTCTTTCATTGTAGACAATCTTTAATGAAATGTCCTATCTGACTATGCTTGTAGCAAGAAGGATGTCTTGATGAACATGGCTTACTTAAGTGCTATTTCCCAAGCTTTTTGCATTTTATTATGTTATTTGGTTTGAGTTAATAAGGGGCATGTTTCTTCCCTTTTTGTAGGTTCTTACGAAAAGGTTTGAATGGTCCTTCCTTCTTTTTCCATAAATTATTCTTAAATTTTTTAGCCTTCTCCTCCTTTCGATTCTATGCTACCACTCTACATCGATTCACTAACTTTAGATAATCCTTGATCATTAATGGGGATATAACCTTTTTCATTTCTATTTGTAGTCCTAACTCTAACTTCTACCACTTCCAAGCTTCATCCTGGTTATGCTGAAGATAAGAGGAAAACTTAGATAATTCCTCAAATTTCCCCAAATACTATTCAAAGGTCATATTTCCTTAGACTAGTCTAAGGTACTTTATTTCTTTGTCATTGGAAATTTCTTCAAGAAAATATTTTTCATAAAAGGTTTATTGAAAAACTACCTAAGTAATAAGGGTACTTTGACTTTCTAACAATTGTCTAGGACTTCCCTACTAATGTTTAGCATCCCCAAAGAGCATATATACTGTAAATGTTACCTTTTGTTCATATGAAAATCCTAGCACTTTTATGTGAAGTGCTTTATTTACTCCATGTTTATTGGGACCTCCTACTTGTTATAAGTGTGTTTAGATAGGACATTTCATCAGAGATTGTCTATAACAGAAAAAAGGAGTAGAATCCTACCTGCCTACAACATCAAGGAAGAGTCTATTTCTTAAATGAATGGGATGTATCTCAGTTGTCCAGTTTGATACAAGGTACATGCTATATTAAAAAGTATACTTGTATTGTTTGATTCTAGAACTACCCATTCATTTATCTTTGTAGACTATATGAGGAACTTGCAACTTCCTATCTCTATTTTACCTTATGATCTTGCTATGGCTACCCTTATTGAAAAAATAGTGACTTTCCATGCTTATTTAAACTATCCCATCTATGTCTGTGAACAAAATTTCATTGTTGACCTTATCTATTTGCCTATGATTAATCTTGTTATCATTTTAGGAATGGATTGGTTATTTGTTAAGCATGTTACCCTTGATTGCCATAACAAGATTATTATTATCCCTTCAAAAGATCTTTGCTAATTCTTATGGAAAGGAAGATAATTTTATGAATTTAGAGAGTATCCTCTTGAATTCATCAAAGGTCAAAATAGAGATAACTCAAATTCCTATGGTCTATGAGTTCTTGAAGTTTTTCCAAATGAAATTCCAAGATTGCCCCTTAAGAGAAAGATAGAATTTTCTATTTAGCTTATACCTAGAACTGGACCAATTTCCATCACTCCTTATAGGATATCACATCTTAACTTACAAGAACTAAAAAGCCAAATCAATGACCTATTAGGGAAGAAATTTATTAGGCCAAGTGTTTCACCATGGGAAGCAATAGTTTTGTTTGTAGCAAAGAAAAATGGAAGCCTTAGGTTATGTATATATTATAGACAAGTAAATAAGGTAACCATCAAGAACAAATATCCTCTCCCAAGAATAGATAACCTGATTGATCAACTTAGAGGAGCCTTTGTATTTTCTAAGATAGACATAAGATCTAGATATCGTCAAATTCAAGTAAGGGAAGAAGATATTACTAGGACTACTTATTCTTTATATAGATTGGCTCAATTGTATATATAAGAAATTGTAAAGTTACATGAAGTATCTTCTAGCATTATTTTTTATAAGGACCCTAGGTTCACTTGTTAATTTTGGAAATCTTTTCAGGCTACTTTTGGGACTAGGTTATGCCTTAGTACCATTTATCTCCTTTAGACTGATAAACAAACTGAGAGAACTATTCAAACTTTAGAGGATATGCTTAGGGCTTATGTGATGGAACAAAAAGGAAATTCGAATAGGTACTTACCATTAGTAGAGTTTGCCTATAATAATAGTTATAATTCTAGCATTAGGATGGCTCTTTATGAAGCTTTGTATGGATAAACATGTAGATCCCCTTTGTGTTGGTATGAAGTTAGAGAAAGGTCTTTGCTAGGACCTGAGTTAGTCCAACAAACCATAGATTAGGTTAAGAAAATTAAGGAAAAATTACTCATAGCCTAAAGTAGGGGAAAGAGTTAATCTGATCAAAGAAAAAGACCTCTAGGATTCAATGAAGGAGACCATGTTTTTCTTAAGGTTGCTCCTACCACTAGTATAGGCAAAGCTATCCAAACCAAAAAGTTGAATCTTCGATACATTGGTCTTTACCAAATCCTTAAAAGAATCAGTTCAGTAGGTTACCAACTAGCCTTGCTACCTCATTTGTCTAACCTTTATGTGTCCCAACTAAGGAAGTATATTCTTGATCCTCTACACATCTTAGATAATAAATCAATATAGATTTAGGAGAATTTAACATACATAGCAAAACCAATATCTATCTTGGACACTGACTATAAATAGTTAAGGAATAAGACCATCCCTCTAATTAAAGTAGGATGGGAATGAATGACACCTAAAGAAGCCACTTGGGAAATAGAAGAAGAAATGCGATAGAAGTACATAGAATTATTTAATTAAGGTACATTTTTCAAATTTTAAAGACAAAATTTTAATTGAGATAGGGAGAAATGTAAAATCCCTAAAAATTAGGATTTTCTAATTATTTTGTATTTTATGAAATGAATTTATTAGGTTTTAATAAGATGAATTTGAATAGAATAATTATATATATAAAAAGTATAAGATGAATAGGATCTATAGGAATTTTTTAGATTTTAAGGGGATCCAGGGGGCCCAAGGAAAAAATTGTCACTTATCACTTGACGAATTTTGATAATTTCTTCAGAAGGTTGGGGAGTTAAGAATTAGCCCAATATATATATATATATATACCAATAGTGAGGAAATAATGTGCAAAAAATTATAAAATTTATTTTGTAAAATTCTAAAATCATTAAGACTAAAAAATGGCTTTGAATGATTAAGAACTTATTTAGAGACGAATTAAACCCTGAAGCTCAAGTTAACTACCATAGGAGATTTTGTGCAAAAAGATCTACTAGATGATGATGACAAAATCCAAAAATGTGTTATTAAAATGGAGATATAAGCGAAAAACAAATCGAGGTGCTTGTCTATTATCCTCCCACTAGGGGCAAAATAGTCATTTGGACCCTAAAATAATAAACTATTAAGAAAGTAAATAATATAATATATGACTAATGAACTTAAGTGAGACCCACATTAGTTTAAATAATATTAAAATAAAGCAGATAACCTAGAGAACATAGATTGAATTAAATATTATAGAGAACTTATGGAAGGATATATCGGCAAAACGGAGATATTTTTAAAGAATTTGGCTGGGAAGGTGTTGATTGGCGCCATGAGCACAAAAAATGGTGATGTAGTGCCATGTTTAGGAAATTTTTTGGAGAATACATGAGTTATAAAGTTATGACATTGGCTTACATCAACAAATCTTGGTTAATCTCACGTTTTATGAAAAATTCACTACTGATGTCACTATTGACATTGGATGACATAGTTATTGTATAATACCTTATCTTCTTACCCTTCAAATTATATCACAAAGGCTCATTGTAATCCATTTATAGGAAAATACCTCTTTTTGCAGTAGATTTATCAGTTATTAAAAAGCAAATTAATTCATTAATGGCTAAATAAGGGATGTAAGCATACTTATATTCTTTTTCATCTATAACATGCTCACTCACATTAGAAACATCATAATTTAAAGCTTACATCTCAGATCTAGAACCACACAACATAAAAATCACATGTTGCTCTCAGGTTGCTTGGTGCCTTTTTCTGATATGAAATTTGGAAATTCATAACTAATTCTAGAAATCCAAATCATGTAAATGATAGTTTTCTAGAAAGCTCTTGACTAATGATAAAAATAATTCTAGATCAAGACAATAGCATTTAACTCATGAAAATCAATAAAACAATATACTAGGTTATGCTCTTGGACTACTATACACCTTGATTTTTTAAAAATTCATATCTCTCTTTATATTAATCCAAATTGAGTTCTCTTGGTGGCTATGGAAAGCTTATGATGAGACCTAATTTTTGTAAAACTTTCAAGGGCATATAAGTTCATTTGGCCTATGAAATCCATTGCATATTAGAGGTTGTTATAGTATTTAGGCACCACCATACCTCTAACTTCAAAAATTCATAGCTTTCTCTATACAACTCCTTTTCATGCAAACTCAGTGGTGCTAGAAATCTTATAATGGCAGCTATATTCCTATAAAATTTTATAATTATTGAACTTCATTTGGTCCCTAAATGACATAAAAATGAAAATTAACCATATGAATAGTGACAAGCAATTTTACATAATTTGGCCAAATTTGAAAATTCATAATAAATTATCTAGAGCTCTAAATTGGATGCTCTTTAGCTCTATGAAAAGATATAGATGAGCTCTATAAGCATGCCCAATTTCATGCCAAAACTAGTCCATTTGGTTAAATTTTGATCCAGGGTTAATTTATGGTCAAATTTTGCTTCTAAAAGGCCTTAAAGGTTACCAAATGACCTTCTTCATAACCCATGGCCTTTTGAGCACGTCCCATAGTACTAATGCAACATTTATAAGCATTCTAATCAGCCCAAATCATCTTTCACTCTTCCACATGAATTCATACACATTCACTTCAATGCTTAAGAATGTCAAAATCATGCATTCTTATTCATTTGAGTCCAAGTATGATTTATATATTATATATACATGCATTTACACTTGAGACCTTATTTACATCTCATGTTTATCATATAATTACATAATTTGATATCAAAATGCACATAAACCTATTCTATTGTCAAAGTGCCATCTCTTGCACTCCTTGGCTCTCATTTTTTGCTTCTGGAGGTTCACCTAAACATGGTTAGTGATAAAAGAGGGAGGGGTGAGATTCAAAGAATCTCAATAGCTATCTTCCTTTCAAGCATACATATATGGCTCATTTTCATGTTAATGAATGCAAGCATGCTCTAAATGCTTACAGAAGACATGCATAAATATATTTTCATGTCATTCAAACTCATTTCATTCAAGAATAGCTTTTAGGGACTTTTGGTCTAACCTCATCCAATTTCTAGGGACTTTTAAATTTGTCTCACCCATTTTTAGGGACTTTTGACTTTGCCTTACTCACTCTTGAGACTTTTAACTTTGTCTCACCCACTCTTAGGGACTTTTGGCTCCTCCTCACCTAATCTAAGGGACTTGTTGCACAATCTCACCCAATTGAAGTTATCTTGTATTTAAAACACATTTAATGCACATAATGGTACCATAACATGTAAACAAAAGTTATAAGCATATCTCATATTCAAACATATATACAAGCATCCAAAGACACTAAATCACCCAACAAATGCATACAAGAAAGGATAGAAAGCTACCTTAAGGCTACAAGCACACTTTTCTCCTTGAAACTTCTCCCCTCTTCTTGGCCTTACACACCTAATGATGGAAAGCTTGATTTGCTTGGCCTAGATACATCCAACAAGGCATAAAAACATTATTGGAACTAACTCTAACATCTTATAAGCTTTACACACTTATATGCTAGCTTATGGTTCAATTATGGCTCTATATAAGGCATAATGAAGCAACTCTCATAATCTTTGTTCTTGACTGTAATTTCTTATTTATTCTAAGTCATATGACTTTATTTAAACTCATTGGAGTCATCATAAGTTCAATTCAAGAGGCAAATACTAGGTTGTTTCTTTATGTCTATAAAGGGATCCTAACTTCCATCTTATAAATCATAGCTTCTAAATTTAAACCAATAGTTCTTTGAGTCTTTATAATTCATATCTAAACCACTTTTAACCTTGGAATCAAGAAAAACTCTCCCTAGGCCTTAGGTGCTATCTCTCTCTCTAGGCTAAGACTCATTACCACTTGAGAGCCTATAGAGTTTTGTTTGTTTCTTAGGGAATTAGCCACTTGTGAAATGTAATGTCTAGTTTTCGTTAAACGACAAAAACAGGCACGTTTTCAAAGCAAGTCCCCTAAAATGAATTAGTTAAGATCCTAAAAAATTTGAGTAACATTCTAGTCTCCTAAAAATGAGAATTCTAGCCTCAGACTGAAGGAAAAACGGAGCTAGAATAAAAAAACAAATTTTGACGGAAACCTTACAAAACATAATGGCATTTTTGTAATTTCGGGCAATTTTTAGAATTCACACAAGAGGGCTTTTTAAACCAAATTTTTGAGTTCTTCAGGGTTCTCAAAGGCTCTAAAAACTATAGGAAGCCCCTTGACAGTTAAATCTCCTCCGGTGGATGTTTTCTAATGTCAGTGTGCCTGAACTTTAACAGGTTTGTTCTGAAAGGTTTAAATGCTGATTTGAGTGATTTCAAAGGTATTTTATTTAATTGGAAACTAAATTTTATCATGGAAAAGATGGTTCTCAAAAAGGAGGTAAAACGAAGGAAAAAGAAAATGTAAAGTATGAAAGACAAAATTGAAATTTTTGAAAAAGTCACTTTTTCCTACCTATATATAGATGGCGCCTCACACTTGCCCTCATTTAACTTCAGAAAATTCAGCCTCAAACTAGAAGCAAAACCCTAAGGGTGAGGTGCCCAAGAGAGGAAGAAGAAGGAGGAAGAAATCCAAGCTTAAGGTATGTTTTCATGGTGATTTTCCTTACTTTTCTTCATCCACACCTCCTCTCCTCCATTCTCCTTGATTTCCTCGGATTAAAATGAAGTTTATAAATCTGATTTAAGGGAGAAATTCAAGGGAAATTTCGGATTTGAAGAGAGGAGCTTAGAGAAAGTAAGATTCAAGCCAAACTAACCAAGGAAACAAGGTAAATTTGCATTTTATTGTAGCTATATTGATCTCCCTTTCTTCTACACTTTGACACACACCAAGGACCCTAGGAGGATCTGATTTTTAAGCTCAACCAAGCATGAATCTTAGGTATTTAATGGAGAAGAATAAGAATATGCAAAGAAAACTATGAAATAGTCATTAGAATTCAAGATGCAAAACTTAGGGTTTTAAGTGCACCTTCTAAATTTTGAATTTGTGTGATGATTCCTAGGTTTAGTTAAGAGTTTAAATGAGTTCTTGAGACACCTAAGATTCTCCCCACAAGCTTCTTCCTTCAAGAAAATAAAGAAATCTCTAAGAAGCCCTAAACCATACTATGTCTCGGGCAAACCATGTTTATGGTGCTAGGGAGAGTTTTAAATTTTTCTAAGGACATTCTTGAGTCATATTTGATGAATGAAAATGAAGGGAAGCCTTGGAAAAAAATTTAGAACTAATGGAAAGTGATTTGGTGCCTTAGGTTCCATATTATTACCTAAAGAAGTAACATGATGTTAGGCCTTTTGTTTTAATGGTGTGATGACTCCAAGAGGCTTAAAAGGAGTCAAGAATCATATTTGAAAGGAAAGAGTGAGGCCTAGAAATTATTTGAGGGGTGTTGCTTCATTAGGTGCAAATATGGACCATAATAGAGGTTATAGAGCAATCTAGGGTTTAAGCAAATTGTGTAGCCTTAGAATGTGTTTCATGAATCTAATTGGCTCCCATAAATTGTATCTAGGCTAAGAGAAACCATCTCCATAAATTTGTAGGTGTGTGGCCGAAAGAGGAGGCTTGAATTCCAAGAGAAAAGTGTGTAATTGTGTGCAAGGTAGCTCTCTCCACCTTCTCTCATGCATGGATGTGTGTTTAGCTTATCTTAGAATGTGTGTGTGTGTATTTTCAAACCATGAAAAGTATGCTAGCATGATCTTGTTTGCCATGATTTCATGATGTCATGTTATGTTTTCAATGAATGTATGATGTTTCTTGAGTTTTCTTGAGTGTGGAGAGGCCAAGAACTCTTGACCATGGTGAGGATAAGCTAAGAACCCTTGAGCTTGGTTGAGACAAAGTAAAGAGTCTCCCAAAAGCAAAGTGGGCTCCCAAGAGTATGGTTGAGTCCAAAGCTTTTAAAGAATGGGTGAGGCAAGTCCAAAATCCATGAGGAGAAGTGTGAGGCCAATCTAAACACTTGGTGAGCTCTTGAATGTCTTGTATGATGTGTTTATATGCTAAGCTTGCCTCTTGAATGTTCATGACTTGTTCTATGTCCATGCATGCATTTTTAAGGCTTGCTTTACATATATTATGTATAATTGAAAGGGAGATGAGCTATTGGGATTCTTTGAACCTCATTCTGTCCTCTTCAATGATTTAAAATGCTAGGTGGACTAAGTGGCTATGGTGATGGGAGCCAACAACAATGAAGAAGGAAGATTGACAATCATATGTCTAGTTTTATTCTTTTTGGAGCTATAATGATGCTTCATAATGTACATGATTTTGTAAATAGTCTAGGACCTTTAAGACATGTGTAAATATGATATTATGTGATGTTTAAATGTATGGATATGATGTATGACCTCTAGCATATATTTTGAATATGTAATGTCAAAGTATGCAATTTGGAAGCTTGATGTAAATGTGTATAAGTGTGGATTAAATGGCTAAAATGAAAAGCATGAGATTTAGGACCATTTGGGTAGCTCACACAAGTCCTAAATGTGCTTTTAGACTTACCCAAAAGGTGTCAAAACTAAAGGAAAGCCATTTGGCAATTTCGGTACCCTATATGGAGCCAAAATTGACCATAATAGAACCTTATGTCACTTTTTAGCCAAATGAGTTATTCTTGATCTGAAACTTGGCATGCAATTAGATCTCATTAAGAGCTTTTTGAAAAGCTAAAGACCATAATTTTTAGAGGTCTACAAAATATTTGATAAATTTTCAAATTTGGCAATTTTTATGGTTTTGGTCTGCTACACTATTCATTTGGTCCGAAAATGAATTCTATCACACGAGGCTCAAATGATGTCCAATTGCCATGAAATTTTGTACAAAGAAACTAGATATTCATAGAGAATTGTGCCAACTAGAAGTACCTCATTTGGCGGTCTAGAGAGGGAGATATGAATTTTTGAACATTCTGTCCAATATCAAGAATTTTGCCCGACCTGAGTTATTGTTCCATTAAATTCTGAGGTTTGGACTTGATGAACTAGTCTGAAGATATTTTTTTCCTCTAGCTAACAACCACAACTTTCTAGATTAGTATCATTTTCATGATTTGGATTTTCGTGGAATTAATTAGACATTTTCAAATTTTTTCTGTAGAATTCTGTGATAGTTTCAGGATGTAGTCTGACCTTTGGACTATTTTGGATGTCAAACGTTCTTTATGATGAATGTTATGGTCCAGGCATATTTGTAGTGTGAAGTAAACATCCATATCTTTCCATAATGACTCAGATTGTATGAATTTGATTTTCTAGATTTAGTTATGATTTTTCAAAGTTCGGTCAGAAAAAGGTGCAAATCTGGCCGAAAATACACTTAGTGGTTTTGAGTTCCATTTCATTTTCTATGAGTTGTGGGCATGTTTTTGTGATACAAATGAATTATATTAATGTATTTAAATATGAGAATGCATAGCCTGAGCTCACACAGTCCACATGATACCGAATGAAATTTTTAGATGTGACGCAATGCGAAAATATTCATTATTTTCCTTGCCTTTTTACAAGAAACTTACATTCTCCATGATATTAAGTCATTTAAAGGCATGAGGTGAGATAGAATTTATAATGTTACATGAAACTTCCTAAATATCTTGGGATCTCATTCATACTCTTACATAAGCCATATAACTCTTAGGAAGTTTCAAAATTTGATTTACATATCAAATCCCTTAAGTGTCACAAATGGATTTCTATGCCTTCTTTTTGACTCCTATTGCTTCCTTTAAGTTCCTTAGGCTTCAAAATCCCTTTCCCCACCAAGTTTGAATTAGAACCAAGCCTCTTACTTAGACCCCTAAATTTGGCTGAGACATAAGAGAAGAGAAAAAGCAAGAGGAAGCAAAATCACACAATGCCTCATACCTTGTTTTCAAGCTTCCTAAGAGCTCTTTCTTATACTCCCAAGAGTTCTCCAAATTCTTCTCCTCCCTCTGCTGAATTAGCCATAACATAGCACCAATTCAATCAATAAACCCATACAAAGAGAGAAGAGGAAAAGGGGAACAAGTTTAATAAAGCAAAGAGTGTGAAAAAACTAGAAAATCTTACGCTTTTAAAGCTTCTTCTATTCCCTCTTGGTGCATCTCCTAAGCTCTCTCTCAAATTTTGTCCAGACCAGAAAAGCATCAATGGAGAGAAAGAAAAAAGGCTGGACGTGATTTATGAGGCAAAAAGTAGAGTTAATACATTTTTTTCAACTTTTCATTTTAGTCCCTAAATCGTGGTTTTTCTATTTGGCCTCATTTTAACTCATTTTCGAGAACCGTCTTTTTCATCATAAAATTTAAGTCTTCTAACTTATAAAATACCTTTAGTTTCACCTAAATTGGATTTAAAACCAATTCGAACTGGTTAGTCAAAGTTTTAGTCAACTGATGGCCGAAACTGCTCACCGGATGGGTTTTAACTGTTTTAGGGATTCTTATGACTTTTAGACCCTCTGAAAACCCAAGAAAACTTAATTTTCACATTAAAAAATAGTTTTTCCAAATTTGCCCAAAACTACAAAAATGCCACTGTATATTTTTGCAATTTTTTATAGCTCTTTTGGCTTGGGTTTTTGGGCATCTCAAGTTTTATATCCTTATTTTTAGAGATCTAGTTTATCCTTCTAATTTTATTTGGCTACTATTCGTATGATTTATGGGACTTCCTTTGAAAATCTCTAGTTTTTGGCCTTTTATGGAAAACCAGGTGTTACCTACTGATTCAAGCAGTAATAAACACAAAGTTATCTTCAAGTAAAATGAGGAAGTAACCATGTTTAAAATTTAACTGTGATTAAAATCTAATAGCTAATATTCATCTGTAAAATGAGATGCAATCTCAATTGTTGATATAATCTTATGGCCTAGATTTTTTTATTTTTTAAGATCAAATCACAACCTTCCATCTAATCGAAAGGCTTACATCTAATCTCTCATTTCAAAACTTAATCTTAACTATCCATTTAATCTAAAGGCCAAGATCTTCTATCTTAAAATTTATTCAATCCTAACCATCCATTTAGAAATAAAATTTACATGAAACACACAAACACATTCACGCCACACATGTAATAGCTAGTTTCCAAAAAACTGAACTAAACCTAATAAAATGAGATAGAATCACCATCAAGTAAGGAAAATTGAGTCTAAATAAGATTAAGATGATAATTAGGATATCTCAAAATATGGTTTAGAGTTTCAAAATAGCTCGAAATCAAAGCCAAAATGGCTGAACAAATTTAAGGAATAATGTAGTGGTATAATCGTAATTTCGAACAACCTTTTGAAAACTCAAAGGAGGGAACTTTAAATAGAAAAATTGAGTTTCTTGGGGTTCTCAGAGGCCCTAAAAATCATAGGAATTCCTCGAATGGTTAAAACCCATCCAATATGCGATTTTGGTTATTAGTTGAACAAAACTTTGACCAAATGGTTCAATAAGATTTTAAATCTAATTTATAAAATTTGTCAATTTAAAAGCCATAAACTAAAAGGATTACTGAAGGAAGTTCCCTAAATTAAATGATTAGAGGTCCAATAAAATTAGAACAATAATCTAGATAATTAGAAACAGGCATACAAGGCTTAAGATATCCAGAAACTAGAGCTAGAAAAAACTAAACAAAAATTGATGAAAATGGAGTGACATTTCTATAATTTTAAGCAACTTTTAGAAACTCAAAGGAAGGATCTTTAAATGAAAAAAATTGAGTTTCATGGGGTTCTTAGAGGCTAAAATCCATAAGAACCCCTAAAATGGTTTAAACCTCTCCAATTTACGTTTTAAAGTATCGATTTATTGAAACTTTGACTGATTCATTCAAAAAGGTTTTAATCCAATTTAGGTGAAACTAAAGGCATTTTATGAATCAAAGGACCTAAATTTCATAATAGAAAAGACGACTGTTAAAAAGGAGTTATGAGCTCAAATGGAAAAAACCAAGAACGAAGGGCAAAATTGAAATTTTGAAAAGTGTTAAATGAACCCCTAGCCTATATATATAGCATGCCCCACTTCTTCCATCTACCTTGATCGACTTTCTTCTGCACCAAAACAAAACCCTAGGCTTCTTGAAGTGGCGCACCAAGAGGGAGGAAGAAAGGAAGAGAAAACCAAGCAAAAAGGTAAGAAAATCCATAGTTTTTCATGCTTCCTTCTTCACCAATCTTATTCTCCTCTTTCTCCTCTCTTTTCCTATGGTTTCAATGATTGATTTGAGGATGATTCATGGCTGGTTTAGTGAGAGGAAGAGAGAAATTGAAAGAGAGATAAGAAGCAAATGAAAAAAACTCTTGGGAAAAGCTTGAAATCAAGGTAACTTCCATGGATTTTGTTGCTTCTTCTTACTCCTTCTCCCATGCCTAGTTTCGACCAACTGTAGGCCCACTCAATAGGGAATGAATTTAAGCCAAAACAAGGTAGAGACAAGGGTTTTCAAGTATGAGGAATAAGAATATATAATTAGATTCAAAAGAAAAGCTTTAGAATTCAAGTTGTACAACTTAGGTTTTTGTTGCACCTAGCTATTTTTAAAGCTTTCTAAGAGTAGTCTAACCTATGTAAGAGTACGTATGAGACCCTAAGACATCTAGGAAGCTTCACAAGTGCCAATTCCCTTAAAGATATCAAGCAAACTCCATAGGTCATTAAGTGTGTACATGTCTCAGCCAAACCTAAAACAAGCACCTAAGGAGAGTTTTAATTGATTCTAAGGATAAGAATGGCCTAGATATGATTAATAAATATCAAGGGAAGCATTGGTTTGAATTTAGAAATCATGGTTTGCGAGATGGAAGTTTAGGTTTCTTTTTAAGACACAAAGAAGCAACTTGAGTCTAGGGTCCTTGAATTGAAATTATGATGACTCTAAGGAGTCTAAATGGAGTCAAGAGACTTAGATTGAATTAGAAATTGGAGCCAAGATCATGAATCCTAGGGGTTACTTCATTATGCACTTATGTGGAACCATAACCATGTCTTAGAACAAAGTAAGCTTGCATAGAGTTTGTATAAGACTAGAGCTTGTTTTAATAATGTAATTATGTCTCATTTGATGTGTCTAGGCCAAGAGAATCAAGCTCTACCTAGTTGTGTGTGTATGGCTGAGAAGGGGAAAGAAAAGACTAAGGAAGGAAGTTTTGATTTTGATTCAAGGTAGCTTTTTAACCTTTCTTACATGCATGTCTTGAATGTTTAACCATGAGATATGTTTATGGCTTTTGATGAAATGCTATGGTACCATTATATTTCTTGAACATGTTTTGAATGCAAGATGGCTTAAATAGATATGGTTGTGCCAAAGGTCCCTAAGAATGGGTGAGACAGTCAAAAGTCTTAAAAAAGAGTGAAGCTAAGTCAAAAGTCCCTTAAAGTGCATGAGGCAAATCCAAAAGTCCCAAGGAACTTGGGTGAGGTTAGACCAATATTCTTTAGAGCTTATATTTAGTTTGTATGAACCTATGTGGCATGGAAATATGCTTATGAATGTTTTAGAAGCTTGACATACTTGCATTCTTTCACTTGAAAACATGCCATATATGTATGCTTGAAAGGGTAAAGGAGCTATTGGAATTTTTTGAATCTCACTCTTTCCCCACATATGTCTAACCATGTCTAAGTGAGCCAAGTAGAGCAAGAAATGGAGGCCAAGCACCTTGAAGCATGGAACTTTAATAATAGAATATGAATTTTTGTGTATTTTGATGTCAAAGTTTGTATCTATATGATGTACATGTGATGTAAACCATTGAACATAAGCAAATGTATGTATATATGATGTATGAATGGGATTTTAAACCAAATGAATGGTTATGTGAGTTTTTGACATCCTTATACTTTGATGTCCATGTATGTAAGAACAACTAGAATAGTGATTTTGTAACACATGATGATTTGAAATGCTCTCATAGGCTATCTCTATGCTTTTGGATATGTTCAAATGATTGTGGAATCATTGGAAGACCATTTGGTGCATAATTAACCCTTTTATAGTTTTAAAAGTGATATAATCTTGAGCTGAACCAAGGTCTAACAAATGGACGATTTTAGGCATGAAATTTAGCATGATTATAGGTATCATTTAGAGCTTTTCTTAGAGCTAAAGAGCACCTAATTTGAAGCTCTAGAAAATTTATTATGAATTTTCAAAATTTGCCAAATTATGCAGAATTGTCTAAGTTACTATTCATATAGTTATTTTGCATTCCTATGTCACTCGAAGGCCAAATGAAGTCCAATACTTATGAAATTTTATAAACATAAACTAAACATCATAATCTTTTTGTAGCCACCAAGAGCACTCATTTGGAGTTCTGTAGAGGGAGAAATGAATTTCTAAAGTTGGAGCTTAGCTGCAGGATGCATCAATGACCTAATGTATGGTTCTATCAATTTTTGTGAGGCAAACCTGATTGTTTTGACCTAAAATTTTTATGGTAGTTAGAAGACATTTGTATATTTCTAAAGCGGTATAATTTGCATGATTTCAATCTTTATATAATTAATTATGATTTTCTAAATTTCATATCAGAATATAAAATGGATGCAAAAATGGCAAGTGTGTTGGGATTTCATGTTATGCACCTTGGATCGGAATTTTGAACTTTAAATTGTGTTATTTCTAGTTGAAAAAATGTGTTATTAATGGAAAATAAGTTTGGTAAGCTCACATGGTCCATTTGGCAATTAATGAATTATTTTGGCTTTTAATGACAGTAAATTTCGTTGCCAAAGATAGTCAATTTATGAAAATGAATCCTTATAGCCAATTGTGATGTAAAGTGGATGCTAACAATGTATGGTGTTACACAATTTAGGTGAAACTAAAGGCATTTTATGAATTAAAGGAACTAAATTTTATGATGGAAAAGATGGTTCCAAAAAAGGAGTAGAAATGAGCTTAAATAGAGAAAACCAAGATAAGAGACTAAATTGGAATTTCAAAAAGTGTCATAATAAAGCCCCTCCTTCTAATTTAGCATACCCTAGCTTCTCCACTCTTCTTAACCGACTTCCATCTGGTCCAAAATAGAACCTAGGGTAGCTCTAAGTGGTGCACCAAAGGAAGAGTAAAAGAGGAAGATACCAAAGTTCAAAAGTGTAAGATTTAGCTACTTTTTCATGCTTCTTCCCTTCACTAAACTTCTTTTCCTCTTTCTCCTCTCTCTTCTCATGGTTTTAGGGACTTAAATGGTGATGTTTTATGGCTAGTTTAGTAAAGGAAAAAGAGGATATGAAGAAACTTTTAGAAGCTTAGAAAAGCTCTCTTGAAAAGCTTTGAAACAAGGTAAGATTCATCTTGAATAACATGTTATCTTGCTTCTTCGATGAGAGTACCATTTCGGCCAGACCTAGGGGCATATGTATGAGATTTGAGTTGATCTAAACTTGATAGAAATTAGGGTTTTGAAGCCTAAAGAATCATATGGAAGTAATAAAAATAAAAAAGAACTTAAAGATAATGAGTTATGGAAATTAGGGTTTTGATTGCACTTAGGGATTTATGAAACTTTCTAGTAATGATTTAATTTGTGTAAAAGTATATTTAAGTTCTCAAGAAACCTAGAAAGCTTGACAAGTAGCAAATTTCCTAGGAAAATTAACAAAACTCTATGGGCTCCTAAAGTGCTCTATGTCTTGGCCAAGAAGGGAATCACACACCTAAGGAGAGTTTTCTTTAATTCCATGGATAGAAATGGTCTAGAAATGAATAATATACACCAAAGGAACCATAGGTTTAAATTTAGAAATCATATTTTAGAAGTTAAAAGTTTAGGGTTCTTTTTAGGCATAAGGAAGCAACTTGATATTTGGCTCCTTGAAATGAGTTTGTGATAACTCTAATGAGTTTAAATAGAGTCATGAGACTTAGATTGAGTGAGAAATCAAAGCCAAGATGTTAAATTATATGAGTTGCTTCATTATGCCATTGTGTGGAGCTATATGCATGCCATAAGCTAGAAGTAGCTTGTGAATAGTTTATGTAAGCCTAGAGATAGTTCTAATGATGTAATTGTGTCTTGTTTGATGTGCTTAGGTGAAGCAAAACAAGCCCCTTCGAAGTGTATGTGTGAGGCCAAACCAAGAAGTTAGAGAAATAAGAAAGAAATTGTGCTTCTTAACCCAAGGTAGCTCTTCATCCATTTTTGTATGCATTTCTTAGTTGTTTGATTATCATTGATTGCTTGTACATATGTTTGGATCATGAAACATGTCTATAACCATTGGTTTGATGCTTTGGTACCATTATGCTTCTTAATTTACATTTTGAATGTAAAATAGCTCTTAGTGGGTGAGGTTGTGCCAAAAGTCCCTAGAATTGAGTGAGGTGAAGCCAAAAGTCCCTTAAATTGGGTGAGATAAGGCCAAAAGTCTCATGGAATGAGTGAGGCTAAGTTAAAATTCCTTAAAGTCGGTGAGGCTAAACCAAAAGACCCTATGAATTTGTGAATATGTTTATGTTTAACACTCGAAAGTAATTGATGCATACTTACTCTTTTTGACATGATAACATGCCATATATGCATTCTTGAATGGGTGAATAAGCAATTAGGATTCTTTGAATCTTACTCTCCCCTATTTTATATCTAACCATGTGTAGGTGATGCTCATGAAACCAAGAATAGAAGCTAAGAAACTTGAGACATGTTACTTTGACAATAGAATAGAATTTTATGTAAATTGATGTTAAAGTATGAAGGTATATGTTATTTAAGTGGTGTAAACCCTCAATCATGTGTAAAAGTGTGTAAATATGTTGTATGAACCATATTTGGAACTATGGTTCATACAACATATTTACACACTTTTGACATCCTCGAACCATGGAACGCATGTGTATATGATCAAGTGAGGAAGTGGTTTTGAATTCCATGATGATTTATATCTATTATGATGCTTTTATATGTTGTAATTAAGGTTTTGGATGTGCTCAAATAGTCACTTGCACAAGGAGATGCCATTTTGAACCATTTGAACCTTCTTATGCACCATTTGGAGTCATATTCTTCCCCTGAACTAAAACTAAAGCAAATGGATGAATTTTGGCATGAGATTTGGTAGGCATTTAGATCTCATTTAGAGCTTTTCATAAAGCCAAAGAACATAATTTTTAGATTACTAGTTACCACTCATCACTAACATGTTCGAAACCACATTTTTATAATTGAATTGTAGGTTTTAAGACTTAAGTCATAGCTTAGAATGATTAGGTCATGGCCAATTTGGCCTCTAGAACTTCTAAAAGCTTAATTTTATACTTACATCATGACTTGAAGAACTCGCACCATAGCTAAGCTCAAATTTGGATCAATTTTCTCACATACATGATTCGCCCTGTGGCTAGAATACTTGTGCCGCGACCACAATATTTATGTGGTGGCCAAATTAGCTACTGGACACTTTTGCACCACATAGCCAAATTCACTACTGGAACATTACTAGCACATTTTGACCATGACTCAAATTCTTGCTGCACCTAAACACTTAAATGAGCAAACCAATAAGTTGCTACCACCTTTGATCAATGCTAGGAACTTTTAATGGCTAAAAGGCAAGGTTTTTTTTAAGGGCTTACATTCCTATAATCTCCATCTAAATACCTTACATAGTCCAAGGATTTAAAAGCTAATCACACCGACCAAAATATATATCTTATAAGCACAAGATTCATTTATAATAGCAAGGCAAGATATAACCCCAAGTGGCAACCCCAAAATCTTCAATGCACTAGCTAATTTGTAACACCATGTAATTAATTACCAAAATTAAGAGAATTGAAGAATTATTATGGGAAATTTGGGGAAAAAATTAAAGATAATAATAATTTTAAGTAGACAGATTATTTTGGGCTTTTTGAGATAAATAATGATTATTAAGCAATTATTAGTTGAAATAAAATATGATTGTGGATTTGAATTTAATTGGATCAAAACTTAATAAGGCTCCATGATTTATTTGATTATGCTAAAGAAATTATAGATACCAATTTTGGTTTTGATGGAAACCAAATTCTTTTGGACCTGCTTGGCTATGGCCTAATATCTTGATATAGGTCTAATTGGACTAAGGCTTATAGATAAGCCCCATTCCTTCAAACCATTAGGAAACTCATTTGCCTATTCATTTTTTGGAACTAAAACATACTTAGCTATAGAACACTAGAGGAAATTCTCACAAATTAAGAGGAGGCTATGGTTCCTCATCTTCTAACCTCTGATTTGCAAGTTTAAAGGAAGATTTAGCTAATGTGAGTTATAATAAGTTAATCCTCTCATCTTTTTCTTTATTTTGGTTTGATTAGTTTTCCAATGAATGAATTTCCATTTCACCCCCAAAACTAAAAAGAGGTGTTTTGGTTGTTTCTTACATGATTTTCAGAGGTTGAGGCTAAAGGGACCATTGGGTAAATAGTTTTCCCTATTTTGGTGTGTTATTATGCTAGAAATTGGTCCTAATGACTAATTTTTAGGTTGGGTTTTGTTGTTATGGGAAAATACAAGGAAATTATAATGAGCTATAATACCTTAACCTCTTAACTATTATACCATGGTCTCATTTTCCACCTTAATGCATTTCATATGGATTGGAGTACAAATGCAAGAAATCACACACTTCACATGAAAAAGGAAATAAATTTAATGTTATTTAATTATGTTACATAAAATCCCATTTCTTTAATTTATGCCCCATGGACCATATGAACTTATCAATATTATTTTCTATTTACAACACATCCATACAAGTCATAACTATCACCAAATATCTTAAGAAGCTCGGGTTTTAAGCTACATCTTACAAAATCAATGTTTTGCTCTCAGGTTCAGATTCTAACTTTCTGATACAAAATTTGAAAATTCATAACTAATTCTAGATAAATTAAAATTAAGTAAACATGCCATTCTGGAAAGATATGGATGTCTACTTTTGACTAAAAATAATTCCAAACCAATACCGTGGCTTTAATCCCACAGAAATTAATGGAACAGTAACTTAGGTCAGGCTACATTATTGGTACTATCATGCAACTTCAAAAATTTATTTCTCTCTCTACAGAGCTCCAAATGAGGTGATATCAGTGGCTATGGAAAGCTTATGATGTATAGTTTATGCTTATAAAATTTATGAGTATTGTAGTTCATTTAACTCACATGTGACATAGAAAAGAAAATTAACAAAATGAACAGTAACTATACCATTTTTGCATAATTTGGCCAACTTTGAAAAATTATAATAAATTATCTAGAATTCCAAATTGAGTACCCTTTGACTCTATGAAAATCTATAGATGAGATATACTTACTATCCAAATTTTATAGAAAAACTCACTCATTTGGTCAGACTTTGGTTTAGCTCACCATTTGGTCAAATTTAAAGTTCAAAGTGGACATTTCAAGCACCAAATGCTCTTCTACACTTTCCACTACCACATGGGCAAATTTAAAAGCATGCTAAATGATCAAAATCATCATGGAGCTCAATCTCACCTTGCCACTTGCATACATACACATGAATATCACATCTCATAAAGGCTCCTTGGTGGCAAGAACATACATATTCATACATCTAGCTTCCACATTGATATATATACCATTTATACTTACATTAGAACATGTTCAAGGGTTTACATCATATATATACATCTCATGGTTACAATTTTTGATATTATAATAAAATTATAAATTTCTTAATCCATTTGCCAAAGTCTTGCTTCTCATGCTTGTTGGCTTCCATTTCTTTGTCCACTTGGCTCACTTAGACATGGTTAGGCATGTGTGAGAGAAGAGTGAGATTCAAATAATACCAATAGCTCTTAACCTTTTCAAACATACATAATTAATGCTAAAACATGTCAAAAAATGCATGCATGGCTTCCAAGCTACTAGTGAACCTATACATAACATTTTTCATGTTCAGGAAATTCATACATAACATATATAGGCTTTCAATGGCATTGGTTTAGCATCACCCACTTTCCTTAGGGCTTTTGGATTTGCCTCACCCACTTTCAAGGGACTTTTGACTTAATCTCACTTTTCTTGAGACATTTGGCTTTGTCTCACCCATTTTTAGGGATTTTTGGCTCATCCTCACCTTTGCTAAGGGACTTTTGGCACAACCTAATCCATTGAAGCCATATTGCATACATAAACACATTTTAAGAAGCATAATGGTACCATGGCTTGTAAGCAATTGTGAGGAACATTTCTCCTAGCATAAACATACATACAAGCACTCAAGATAAGAAAACATCAAAGCCATGCATGAGAGAAAGGTTAGAGAGCTACCTTGAAGCAAGAACTCAACACTTTTTCCTTGGTTATTCCCCCTTTTAAGCCATACAGTTGCAAAGAGATAGAGCTTGATTCTTTTAGTCTAAACACATTAAATAAGACACAATTCCATCATAGAAGCAAACTTTAGTATCACATACTCTCTATGGAAGGCTACTTTGTTCTATGGTTCAATGATGGTTCCATGGTTCAATGATGGTTCCATATAAGACCTAATGAAGCAACTACTAGAATTTAAGACCTTGGCTCTATTTTCTTCTTCTATCTAGGTCTTTTGACTCCATTTAAGCCTCTTGGAGTCATCATAAGTTCATTCCTAAGAGCCTAGATACAAATTACTTCTTTAAGTTTTATTATGGAACTTACACCTTTATCTTACAAACCAAGACTTCTAAATGTTTTCCAAGGCTTCCTTTGATATTCTTCTAACATATTAAATCCCTTTCTAGCCTTAGAAAAATTTAAAACTCTCCCTAGGTACATGAAGAGCTCTTGGTTGAGAATATGCAAGCATATAGCACCAATAGAGTTGCTTGCTTTCTTTTAGGGCATTGGTACTTGTGAAGGCTTCCTAGATGTTTTGAGAATTCAAATATGCCCTTAGACAACTTAAATTACTACTAGGAAGCTTCATCTTTGCCTAGGTTAAATCCCTAGGTTTGCTAACTTACAATCTAATGCTTCTTATTCAATTTCAATGGCATCTTCTTAATCCTCACACTTCATAACCCTTGGTTTTATTAAGAACACATGAAGAAAACTCTTCTCCTCACTTTCTTGATCTAGGATGAAGCTTAAATGGCTTGAAAATATAAGATTTTGCAAGTGTTTCAAGTAAAGTCTTACTTTAAAATAAAGCTCTCTTTGGGTAGATTATTTTTCACCAATTAGTTCTTGAAAAGAGTTCCTTTTTGGCTTGGGTCAGACCTAAATCTTCAAGTTTTCAAGAAAAGAAACCCACCATTAGAGAGCTTTTAGAGAAAGGAATAACTTTCTTAACTAGCGCAAGATGAAATGGGGTTGTTTACTTACCTAAATGGGAGCTTAAACTTCTTCTCTCTCCCTTCCCTTAATGCCACACCATGGTTGCTCAAAATTCTAAAATGGAAGCTTGGAAAAGGTGATAAGGTGTAATCTTACTTAATAAGCTTCTTTTATAATTTTTCAAAATGACTATTTTGCCTTTACACGCTTGTTTACTCCGTTTAGGCTTATTTTAACTCCTTTTTTATAATCATATTTTCTATCATAAAATTTAGATCCTTTAAGTCATAAAATACCTTTGGTTTAGATTAAAAACCTTCCTAAATGAATCAATCAAAGTTCGGGTCAACCAATGCTCTAAACTGTAAACCGGAGGGGTTTAAACCATTCTTGGGGTTCATATGGTTTTCAGGGCCTTTGAAAACCCTAGGAAACTTATTTTTTTCATTTAAAAATCCCTCTTTTTATTTTCTAAAAAGTGCCTAAAATTACAAAAAAGTCACTACATCTTTGTTAAATTTCATCTAGTTGTTCTGGCTTTATTTTCAAGGCACCTCTGGCCTTGGATCCTCATTATTTGAGGTTTAGATTATTGCTCTAATTTTATTGGACCTCAAATCATTCTATCTGGGAGATTTCCTTTTATATCTGCTGTGTTTTGTACATTTATGAAAAAATCAGACATTACGTTTCTCACTTTTATAGAGGAATCAGATGTTACATGAACCACTATAGTTTCTGGGCTAGATGACTTAAATATGAATTTTGGAAGCCATTAAAGGATTGGATAAGTGCCTCCTACTATTTTGTGATGTGTATGTGCTAAATTTTCATCATTTATATAAACTTTTGGTGTATGGTTGTTACATCTACAAAAATGGAAATGTTGGGGGTGACACATTATTTGTTCTTGGTGTTTTAATCTTAAATTGGTGTAATCAACTCCTAAAAATGTAGGTAATTTATTTCTAATGGGTTCTTGATGAAATTAAGTAATGGATATGAAGTTCTCTTGCTAATGATGGCTAGATGGTGGTAACTATACTTGTCTTAGGCTTGGTGGGCCTTTTGGAATATGTGGATAGCTAGAAGAAGAGTAACTATGCTTCATTGAGGTAACCAGGGAATTTTTAACTCCATTTATATGTTCATTTTAATCTTATATTTGCTACTCATGTATGTTTTCAATGCTAAATAATCGGTTGGCTACTTGGTTACTATTTTAAATTGTGATCATGTCCTTGGTGGAGCTATGGTCAAGCTGTCACACATGTATTATGCCATGATCATGCACTAAAATATAACCAGACTCAATGTAATGCACTAAGCCATGAGCATGCTCACAAGGAAGTTTGTGCTGTGAATAGGCCTTTCCCTTTATTTTTGGCCATTAACATGTTATATATGATTGCTAGTATGGGATAGTAATTATAGGTAGTTTAACTAGTTCATTTGCTAATGATATTGATGCCTTTGGTATATTTTTCTATATAAAAGTGCATTATGTTGATTCATCTATATATATATATGTGAAAGTTACCTCTTGTTAATGAGATTTTTTATCTCACCCTGGTTGTGGGTTGACATTTTTAGGGACAAACCTATTAGTAGCAAAAATGGAAGCTTACCATGATGGTTTATAGTGTTTAGGCTTGAGCGCCATATTTAAATGGGTTTGTACAATAGGCATGTTAATATGTTGTATAATTGTCACATTGCATCATGTATTGCCAAGTATAGGGACTGATTTTATAATTTGAGACATTATGGAATTAGTACTTGTGATTGTATTTGGATGATTATATGACCTCTGAATATTTAGTGCTATAGTATTAATGTTTGATTTGTTGGCATAGAAGGTTTAAAATGTGTTTTTATTATCTTGATTTTGTGGAAGGTGAAATGAATCACCCATTTGGTGTTGCTATAGTAAATTTTATTGTCAAGAGTCCTTTTTAGGTGGTTTTGGGGTTTAGACTGGGGATTATACCAAGTGTTGAGAGATAGAGAAGTTTAATTTGTCAATTGAAACTTGCTTTAAGTGGTTTGATGATCTTAAGTAGTGAAATGAGGATTTTAAATTGTCACTAGAAGGCTTGTCATACCATCTACTATCATAGGTCCTTATGTGTGATACTAAGAAGTGCTATAGCCATATTTTATATTTGAGGTCCCTTTGGAAAGTTATATGAAAGAACGTGTCCAATTAGTCCATTAAATCTTGCTTTAAGTGGTTAGGGGACATTACGTGGTGTGTTAAGTGTTTTAGGTTGCCATTTGAGCTTACATTCCCATCCTTTTGTTGTCATGAATAGGTATATACTAATATGGTATGAAGTTTAGCTAGGATAATTAGTCTATGAACTCTTGAATCATATAGACCTAATAAGTGAAGATTTTATGAGATTATGTGTCCTAAAATATTGTAATTTAGCCTTAGAATAGCCTTGAGTTGGAGGTTGAAGTAATACATATACCTTGTTTTGTAGATTGGGGAGTCTAGGATTAGTAGGAGTCTAAGTTATGGTTAAACATCTTCAACTCAAAGCCAAGTTGAGTTTAGAGGGTAGCAAAAGTGAACCACATCATAAAATAAATTGCAAAAATTAAAGTGAGAGTATTTTAGAGAGCAATCTCACTACAGCACAAGAGGGTCTTGCCATAGTGAGAATTGGGTAAATGAAAATTCAAGGTCCAATAAGGCACCTTACTACAATGAGGATCGGGTTTGGTGAGGTTTTTAGTCCATATTCACATTAAGTCAAGGCAGGAAGCACTTATGTTATAGCATAGGTGTGTATTTATGCTTCTAGAGGTTTTAGAGGGCCAACTTGGCTGCAGCTAAACCTTTCCAAGTTGTGGACTAAGTCCTTAAAACCCTCCTAATTTAGCTATTAAATCCTAGTTTTACTACAATAGTGATCAGTAATGACTTTTAGTCTAATATATATGAATTTTTAGGTTTCTTGGAGGTATTTTGGTTAAGATAAAAATAATTGAGCAGAAATTTTGATTTCCAATGAACATAAATCCCATCATACAATTTGATGGTGAATATTAATCATATAAAGCTTCAAATTTCCTTGTAATTTCATCTATTACTAACTTGTTATCCAAATTTGACCATTAAGCAAAATCATTAAGAATACAATTATGCTTAATTAGCTTAATTAAGAGTTAGGGTTCTTACACAATGTCTCTAAACCTCTTTAAAAAAATTTCAACTAATTGATTAAACTTGTCTACAATCTCAAAACCTTGACAGATTCCCAATTTCAAAATAGCTTATGATAACAAAAATGATGATATGGCTTCTAATGACAACCTAAAATCCTCATTACACCATCTAAGATCATCAAACCACTTTGAGTAAGTTTCAATTGACAAGTTAAATTTGTTTATATCCCTCAACACTTGGTACAATCCTAAGTTTAAAATATGACTGTGCCACCACCCAATAATAACTCATGATAGCAAAATCTGCTATGGCAATATAAAATGGTTGAACCATTTTACGTTTAACATGATCAAGGAAATAAAAGCTCATTTCCAAGGCTCCTAAATCACAATCAAACTCAGAACCACAATTGGTCAAGCATTGATATCCACTTTACATCATATCTGACAGCAAAATGACCATAATGACAGCAAAATCAAATAGTTACTTTTAAAACTTTCAAGTGACAATTCAAAATCTAAAATATACCTCCTAAATTCCTCAAAACACCTAGTGTAACATTTGACTTAAACTGAGCTAGAATTTGGCAAGATAATAAAAGAATATCCTAGAATAAAATAAATTAAGGTCAAATAAGGATAAAGAAGTAATTAGGACGTCAAGAAAATAGGATTGTGAAATCACTTATGAAAAGGAAACGAAGTTAAAGTGGCAAAACAGAGAAAAATGGTATCTCAGTGGCAAAATTGTTAATTTGAGAAAATTTTAGAAAACTTAAGAAAAGAGTTTTAAAGGCTAAAATTAGACTTGCTAGGACTTTTTAGAGGTCCTAAAAACTATTAGGACAGTCATAATCAGTAAAATCCCTTCCTATTCGCTAAAAGAGTTAGACAGTGTCGATACTTTAAGTGGAGCTATTTTTCACTATTTTAACCCATCTAAAGTCCAAAAATAATGTTTTTATGTAAAAGATCACACAAAATTATGTAGAGAGCAGTGAAATCTTGAAAAGCCTGAAAAATGAGTTTGAACGGAGCAAATGTGACACCAAGGGCATAATGGTTATTTTGGAAAAATTATAAAGGATGCCTCTTATGAAAGCCATATCCCACCATCATCTCCACACTTCCATTTTTAGAATTTTTAGCCATTAATGGTGTAAAGTCCCACATTGACGGGAAGGGGCTTGTGCGAAGCGCTTATAAAAGGGTGCGAAGTGCTCTCTTCGTAGACGCATTTTCTTGGGAATGTGGTTAAATGTCCTGTCCAGAGAAGGCAAAACCCAACTGAACGGGGAAGGCTGGGTCAGTGATCCTCGAACCCGCAAGGAAGGGATAATATCTATTGAGCTTTGTAGGTTGTTTGGTATCAGAGCCGGCCTGGTCGCATGTGCAACTCTACGACGGGTTGGCCCTAAAGGGGGGTAGATTGTAAAGTCCCACATCGACTGGAAGGGGCTTGTACTGAGCGCTTATAAAGGGGTGTAAAGCGCTCTCTTCGTAGACGCGTTTTCCTGGGAACGTGGTTAAATGCCCTGCCTAGGGAAGGCAAAATCCAACTGAGCGGGGAAGGCTGGGTCAGTGACCCTCGAAACTGAAAGGAAGGGACAACATCTACGAAGCTCTGTAGGTTGTTTGGTATCAGAGCCGGCCTGGTCGCATGTGTAATCGGAGGACGGGTTGGCCCCAAAAAGGAGTGGATTATAAAGTCCCACATCTACTAGAAGGGGCCTGTGCTGAGTGCTTATAAAGGGGTGAGAAGCGCTCTCTTCGTAGATGAGTTTTCTTAGGAACGTGGTTAAATGCCCTGCCCAGAGAAGGCAAAACCTAACTGAACAGGGAAGGCTAGGTCAGTGACCTTCAAACCCAAAAGGAAGAGATAATATCTATGAAGCTCTGTAGGTTGTTTGGTATCAACCACACATAGAGCCTCCAACGATATTGTCCCCGAGTGGCACACTGGCCCAAGGGGTTTTATTTCTCCCTGCCTTCTAGGTTCAAGCGTCTTCGACCCAGCCTTCCCTGTTCGTTAGGAAAACACGTCGTAGGTGGGGAGAGCCTCGCTCCCACTTCTGTGGGTCATTCCTGCCTTCCCCGTTCAGTTGGGTTTTACCTTCCCTGGGTAGGGCATTTAACCACGTTCCTAGGAAAATGCATTTACGAAAAGAGTGCTTCGCACCCCTTTATAAGCGCTCAGTACAGGCCCCTTCTAGTCGATGTAGGACTTTACAATCCACCCCTCTTTGGGGCCAGCCCGTCCTCGGGTTGCAGATGTGACTAGGCCAGCTCTGATACCAAACAACCTATAGAGCTTCGTAGATATTGTCCCTTCCTTCTGGGTTCGAGGGTCACTGACCCAGCCTTCCCTGTTCAGTTGGATTTTGCCTCCCCTGGGCAGGACATTTAACCACATTCCCAGAAAAACATGTCTACGAAAAGAGTGCTTCGCACCCCTTTATATTCGAGGGTCACTAACCCAGCTTTCCCTGTTTAGTTGGGTTTTGCCTTCCTTGGGCAGGGCATTTAACCATGTTCCCAGGAAAATGTGTCTATGAAGAGAGCACTTCATACCCCTTTATAAGCACTCAGCACAGGCCCCTTCCAGTCGATGTGAGACTTTACAATCCACCTCCCTTTGGGGCCAACCCGTCCTCGGGATGAACATGTGACCAGGCCGGCTCTGATACCAACCACATACAGAGCCTCCAACGATATTGTCCCCGAGTGGCACGCTGGCCCAAGGGGTTTTGTTTCTCCCTGCCTTCTAAGTTCATGGGTCTTCGACCCAGCCTTCCCCGTTCGTTAGGAAAATGCATCATTAGTGGGGAGAGCCTTGCTCCCACTTATATGGGTCGTTCTTGCCTTCCCCGTTCAGTTGGGTTTTGCCTTCTCTGGGTAGGGCATTTAACCACGTTCCCAAGAAAATGCGTCTACGAAGAGAGTGCTTCGCACCCCTTTATAAGCGCTTAGTATAGGCCCCTTCCAGTCGATGTGAGACTTTACAATCCACCCCCCTTTGAGGCCAACCTGTCCTCGGGTTGCACATGCGACTAGGCCGGCTCTGATACCAAACAACCTACAAAGCTTCGTAGATATTATTCCTTCCTTCCGGGTTTGAGGGTCATTGACCCAGCCTTCCCCGTTCAGTTGGGTTTTGCCTCCCCTGGGCAGGACATTTAACCACATTCCCAAGAAAACGCATCTATGAAGAGAGCGCTTCGCATCCCTTTATATTCGAGGGTCACTGACCTAGCCTTCCCCATTTAGTTAGGTTTTACCTTCCCCGGGTAGGGCATTGAACCACATTTCCAGGAAAATGCGTCTATGAAGAGAGTGCTTCGCACCCCTTTATAAACGTTCAGCATAGGCCCCTTCCAGTCGATGTGGGACTTTACAATCCACTCCCTTTTGGGGCCAACCCGTTCTTGGGTTGCACATGTGACCAGGCCGACTCTGATACCTACCACACACAGAGCCTCCAATGATATTGTCCCCGAGTGGCACGCTGGCCCAAGTCTCCCTGCCTTCTGGGTTTGAGGGTCTTCGACCTAGCCTTCCCCGTTCGTTGGGAAAATGCATCATTGGTAGGGAGAGCCTCGCTCCCATTTATATAGGCCATTCCCAGGACCAAACCATCTAATGTGGGACTTTACAAGTAACATTCTAGACTCCTAAAAATGAGAATCCTAGCCTCAGATGGAAGAAAAAATGGAACTAGAATGAAGAAACAAATTTTGACAGAAATCTTACGAAATGTAATGATTTTTTCGTAATTTTGAGCAAATTTTAGAATTCACAAAGGAGGGCTTTTTAAATAAAAGTTTTGAGTTCTTCAAGGTTCTTAGAGGCCCTGAAAACCATGAGAAGCCCTAGGACAGTTAAATCCCTTCCGATGGACGTTTTCCACCGTCGGTATGCCTAAACTTTGATAGATTCATTCGGGAAGATTTTAGCTCCGATTTGAGTGATTCCAAGGGCATTTTACTAAATTGGATCCTAAATTTTATAATGGAAAAGATGGTTCTAAAAAAGGAGCTAAAACGAAAGAGAAACGAAAATGTAAAGAACGAAGGGCAAAATGAAAATTTTTGAAAAATGCTTCCTCCTCCCCCTATATATAGGTGGCGCTCTACTTTCTCCCTCATTTAGGCTCAAAATTTTCTGTCCAATTTCAGATAAGGGAGCCAGGGTTTTAGGCACATAAGAAAGGAAGAAGAAGAAGGAGAAATCCAAGCTTAAAGGTATGCTTCCATGGTAGTTTTTCATGCTTTCTTCCATCCAAACCTCCTTACCTTCTTTCTCCTTTGTTTCCTTTGATTAAAATGAAGTTTACAAATCTAATTTAAGGGAGAAACTTAGGGGAAATTTCGGATTTGAAGAGAGGATCTTGGAGAAAGCAAGATTTAAGCAACAAAAAGCAAGAAAACTAGGTAATTTCTCTTCCTATGGTTGATACCTTTAGTTCCCCTCCTCCTTCATTTCGCCTAGCATGAGAAACCCTAGGAGGACTTGAGTTTTAGGTAGAACCAAGGATGAATCTAATAAAAAGGGTGTAGAGATTAAGAATATGCAAAGGGAATTAACAAAAAACCATTAGATTTCAAGATGCAAAACCTAAGGTTTCAAGTGCACCTTGTAAAATATGATTTTGTATGATGATTCCTAGGCCTAAATAAGAGTTTAAATGAACTCCTAAGATCCCTAAGAGGCTCTCCATATGCTTCTTTCCTTGAGAAAACAAAGAAAGCTCCATGGAACCCATTAAGGCTAGCTAGGGAGAGATTTAAATTTTTCTAAGCCCATTCTTGAGTCATATATGATGAATGAAAATGAGGGGAGGCCTTAGGAAAATTTAGAACCTATAGAAAGTGAGTTGATACTTTAGGTTCCATATTATGACCTAAAGAACCAACATGTAGTTAGGCTCTTTGTTTTAATTATGTGATAACTCCAAAAGGTTTGAAAGGAGTCAAGAATCATATTTGAAAGGAAAGAATAGAGTTTAGAATTTATTTGAGAGGTGTTACTTTATTAGGTATATTTATGGATATAAGCTAACCTAGTGTCTATGCAAATTATATGGCCTTAGAATTGAGTTCATTAACCCAATTGGTTTCCATAAATTGTGCTTCAGCCAAGAGAAACCTTCCTTACACTTTTGTGTGTGTGTGTTACCAAAAAGGGGAGCTTGGATTCAAAAGAAAAAGTGCATAATTATGTACAAGGTAGCTCTCTCTACCTTCTCTCATGCATGGATATGTGTTTAGCTTGTCTTAGAATGTGTGTATGTGTATTTTCAAGCTATGAAAAGTATGCTAGTATAATTTTATATGCCATGATTTCATGATGACATATTATATTTCTAAATGATGTTATGATGTTTGTTTGAGTTTGCTTGAGTGTGGAAAGGCCAAGAACTATTAACCATAGTGAGGATAAGCCAAGAACCCTTAAGATTGGTTAAGACAAAGCAAAGAGTCTCTCAAAAGCAAAATGGGCTCCCAAGAGAATGGTTGAATCCAAGAATCTCTTAAAGAATGGGTGAGGCAAGTCCAAAATCCATGAGGAAAAGAGTGAGGCCAATTAATTCACTTGGCAAGCCTTTGGATGTCTTGAATGATTTGTTCACATGCTAAGCTTGCTTCTTAAATGTCCATGACATCTATTATATCTATGCATGCATTTTCAAGACTTGCTTGCATATATTATGTGTGATGGAATGGGAGATGAGCTATTGGGATTCTTTGAATCTCATTCCCCCCTCTCTAATGATCTAATATGCTAAGTGGACCAAGTGGACAAGGTAATGGAAGCCAACCACCTTGAAGAAGAGAACTTGACACTAATATGCCTAGCTTTTGCCTTTTAAAGCCATAATGATGCTTAATGATGCATATCATTGTTATAAATGGTCTATGACCTTTGGAACATATATAATTATAATATTATATGATGTAGAAATGAAAGCATGTGTAATGTGAATGATGGAATGTAAATTGAGTATATTATGGTAATGTAACTTCATGAATGACATTGTGGGACTATGCATATGTGTGGATGAAATGGCCAAAATGAGATGCATGGAGTTTAGGACCATTTGCACAGCCTACACAAGTCCTAATTATGCTTTTAGATTTGCCCAAAAGGTGCCAAATTTGAAGGAAAGCCAATTGGTCAATTTGGTATCTCATATGGAGCCAAAATTGACCATAATGGAATCCTATGTCACTTTTTGGCCAAATGAGCTCTTCTTGATTTTAAATTTGGCATGTAATTGGAGCTTGTTGAGCACTTTTTGAAAAGCTAAAGGCCATAATTTTTAGAGGTCTATAGAATATTTGATGAATTTCCAAAGTTGGCAAATTTTCTGATTTTGGTCGGATGCACTATTCATTTAGTCTAAAAGTGAAATCTATCACACAGGGCTTAAATGATGGCCAATTGCCATGAAATTTTATACAGAAAAACTAGACAATTACAATAACTCGTGCCAATTAGAAACACCTCATTTTGATGTCTAGAGAGGAAGATATGAATTTTAAAATATTCTACCCAGTATTAGGAATTCCAGCCAACCTCTGTTACTATTTGATTGGATTTCGAGGTTTGGGAAGGCCTGAGCTAGTCTAGAGTTATTTTTTCCCTCTAGCTAACATCCATAGCTTTTTAGATTGGTATCATTTGCAAGGATTGGATTTTTTAGAATTAATTGGACATTTTCAAACTTTGCTGCATAAATCTATGATAGCACGAGAGGATAGTTTGACCTTTGGACCCTTTCGGAAGTCAAACGCCCTCTGTGATGGAGGTTATTATCTAGACATATTTTTTGTATGAAGTAGACATCCTTAGCTTTCTAGAATGACCAAGAATGCATGATTTCAATTTTTTTAGAATTAGTTATGATTTTCCAAAATTTGTGATAGAAATGAGCCAAAGCTGGCCAAAAATGAATATGCATATTTTGAGCTTCCCTTCGAGTTTCTTAAGATGTAGGACACTTTTGATGATACAAATGGGTTGTATCCATGTAATTAAATATGAAAATGTGTTGTATGAGCTCACACGATCCACGTGATATCCAATGAAATTTTTATACGTGACGTAACGCAAAAAAATATATTATTTTAATGGATTTTCTTACTTCCCCTCATGGAATGTATCATATGAGCATGCAAATGTGATAGAAATGAGCTAGAAATTATGGTGTTACAATACACACATTCAAAGACAATGTAAGTACATATTCATACATGAGAGAAGGTGGAGCGAGCTATCTTGCTTGTATTTACACACTTTTTCCTTGAGCCTTGAGTCTTTTTCCTTGACCTCACACACCCAAGGAGGTGGAAATCATTTCTTTTAGCATAGATACATCATATGGAAGCCAATTATATTCTTGAATCAATTTATAAGGCCACATATTCACTAGAAAAGTTAGGTGACTCATAAAGCTCCTTTATGGTTCCATAATGTACTTAATGAAGCAACCTTTGGAAAACATCATCTTAGCTCCATTCTCTCCATTTATTTATGATTCTTGACTCCATTTAAAACTCTTGGGGTCGTCACACAATCAAATCAAGGAGCCTAACTAGGTGTTGCTTCTTTAAGCCATATTATGGAACATATAAGGCTATTTCACTATCTATGGTTTCTAAAATTTTTCTAAGGCTTCCTCTCATACTCTCCCATCATACATGATGCAAAACTAAGCTTAGAAGGAATTAAAATACTCCTTAGGTGCATGAACTCTCCTTGGCCGAAGCTATGCTTCCATATGGCACCAATGGAGTTTCTTTACTTCCTTAATGGGAGAATCATATAGGAAGCTCTCTTGGTGTCTTAAGAGCCTATATGGACCCTTAAACATCACAAAATATGGCTAGGGTTCATAGTAGAATTCAAGGTGCAATCAAAACCCTACCCTCCCTATCTTGCAAATCCATGGCTTTTACTTTAATTTCTTTGCATATTCTTACTCTCCTCCCTTAAATTCATAGAATTCACCCTTGGTTCTGCCCAAAATTCAAGCCCTCTTATAGCTACATATATGAGGTGAAATAGGGAGAAGAAGGGGAAGGAGTAGCTACCATAGGATGGAGATTTTACCTTGTTTTTCCTTATTTTCTTACTTGATTCTCACTTTCCTTAGCCTCTCTCTTCAAATCCGAAATTTTCCCTCTGTTCTTCCCTCAAAGCAAATCCAAAAACTTCAATAAAACCATAGGAAAGAAAGCTTAAGAGGAGAGGAACAAGTTTGGAAGAAGAAGGAGCATGAAAATCCATGAAATTTCTTACTTTTTTCTTGGTTTTTCTCTTCCTTTCTTCTCCTCCATGGTGCACTTAAGAGAGCTGGTATTTTCTCTGGCTTTTAGGCAAAATAGGCTATGCAAATGAAGGGGGAGAAGAAACAAAAAACTTAAAGAGTGTTTAAGAAGCTTCCACTTTCTTTAAAATTACAATTTTGCCCTTCGTTCTTGGCATTTTTGTTTCTAACTCATTTTAGCTCCTTTTTTAGAACCACCTTTTCCATTGTGAAATTTAGGTTCCCAATTTAATAAAATGCCTTTAGAATCACTCAAATCAGAGTTAAAACCTTCCCAAACAAATCAGTCAAAGTTTGGAACAACTGAAATTGGAAAACATCCACCGGAGGAGTTTTAATTGTCCCGGGGCTTCTCATGGTTTTCATGGCCTCTGAAAACCCTGAAGAACTCAAAAATTTTATTTAGAAAGCCCTCCTATGTGAATTCCAAAATTTGCTCAAAATAACGAAAATGCCTTTACGTTTCATCAATCTTTCGTCACATTTTGTTTCTTGATTCTAGCTCTATTTTTCTTGTTATCTAAGCTTGGGATTCTCATTTTTAGAAGTCTAGAATGCTTCCCAAATTTTTTGGGACCTTAACAAAGTCATTTTGGGGGACTTGCTTTTGCATTCGATGAATTTTGTTCATTTATGGAGAAACCGTACATTACATTTTTCGTATTTTCTCTCATTTTCAGAGAATCAGATATTACATCAGGTGTGGTAGGCCAGGGCACATAGCCAAAGACTGCACATAGCCTACATCACAAAGGAAAGTAACCTCTGCACTTAGACTGTAACCTTGGGTAGAGTTTTTGCCATGACATAGCAAGAGGCTAGCAGATCCCTGAGTCTAATCCAAGGTACCATTAAGATTAATGATTGTTCTTGACGGGCTTATCGTGCAACCCTCAAAATAAAACTAGGTTGATCTAAAAATATAGCAAGTGGCACAACCTAGGTCATCTCCCTTGGAATTGGAATTCAATGTTCAATTAGGTTCTTTAAGTGTTCTAAGATCCTAGAACTATCTAGTTTGGGGGGTTTTTGAATGAATTAAACTATCCTAAAACTAAATTGAATCAAAATTCCTAAATTCTACCTAATTGTGTGAATTGTAAATGATAATGGCTTATGACTAGTGTAACACCCCAAAATTAATTAAGGTGTTAATCATGGATTTAGATTAATTAGGGATAATTAATATGGAATAAGTGGGCAAGTTTAGAGAATGGTAATTTTGAGAAATAAATTAATAATATGAGTTGAGAATTGATTGGGATAGAGACTATATCTAGGCCTAAATTAATGTAGGAGATCATGAGAAGAGGCTTATAGAGGCCCAATGATTCTAAATGCAAGCCCAACTCCTTATCATGAGACTTGGGCCAAGAGAGATTACCTAGCAATAGCCCAATTTGATTTAGTGAAATAGAGGCCCAAGACCCAATTTACATGAGCTCTTATAGTTGGCCCAACACACTTTATGCAGACCTAAGTTGGATTAACTTTTGGAACTTGGCCTAGCCCAATCAAATTGCTGCAGCCCAATTCATGAAACAAAGCCCAACAAGTGCAAAAATCTGAACCTACAAGGAATTGGGCCATTGGGTCAGCATACCTCACTTAAACTGAAATTGTTCTGCAGCCCACTTCACCAAACAAAAGCCCAATAAGCACACATCTGAACCTAAGTGGATTTTGGGCTTTAGGGTTGACCCAAACTCATCTAAAACCCTAACCCTTCAGCCTCTCCTTCATTTTGCTGAAACTCAAGAGAGGAAATTGGAGGTTCAAGGGAGGCTAGGGTTCTACCAACATGGAGGCTCCATTTCTCACTTCTAGAGGATGATTTAGCCAAGGTAAGTTATATATAACTTGACCCTCTCATCCTCCTCTTCATTTTGGTCCAATTAATTTCTGGGTTTGAGCATTTTCATCTTCATCTCAAATCTGAAATTTGGTGTTGGGTGATTCCTTGCAAGATTTTCGGACTTGGAGGTTAGAGGGAGGATTAGGTAAGCTTTTCCTTTCCATTTTGTGTATTACCTTGCTGGAAAATGCCCCTAAGGATGGATTATCCTAATGGGTTCTTCTATTGTGTGAGATTACAAGGAGATAATGGTGGAAAACTGAACTTTCTGGGCTTGATGGTTGAAATGCGAATTTTGGTGCTTCCATGGTGGATTTTCGGAGGTGAGGCTATTAGTGTTGTTAAGTGAGTATTTCCTTCCCATTGTGATGCATTTTCTATTAGTTTGAAACCCCTATAGTTGACCTATGATATGGGCTTTGGTTTCATGTGAAATTACCCAGAAATTGGAGTGAACAATGGCAATTTCTGGTGGGGGAAAGTTGGGATCCGAAATTAAACCCCTTGGTAATTAGGTGAGTAACCTCTAGTCTGTCATTAGTAGTTCAACTCTTTGGATATTTGATTGTGATTAGAAATGATGATAATTATGCTTGTTATAGGCCTGGTATGCATTTGGATTATTATGGTAGCTAAGGGAAGAGTAATTGGCTTCATTGAGGTAACTGGGTTATTTTCCTAATTCCATGTATATGCTCATGTTAATTTGCTATTTGTTACACATGCTTGATTTTGAAATGTTAAATGACTGGTTGACTACTTGATTGTTATTGTGATTGGACCTTGTGAGTCCATGGTGGAGCTGTGGTGCGGCTGCCACCCGTGCATGTGCTACGATCGAGCACCGGGTCTGATCAACCCCAGATGCACTAAGCCCTGGTTGTGCTCAATAGGGAGTAGGTACCGTGGACGGGCCTCTCCCGGTGTTATTGGCCATTAACATATTGTGTATGATTACTGGTATGGGACAGTAGTCATTAGTAGTTCAACTAGTTCATTTGCCAATTGAATTAATGATTCTGATATTGATGACATGAGATTGTCTTGGATTGATTGACTTGTACATATATATGGAAATTTCCTTTTGTTACTGAGATTGTATATCTCACCCCGTTGTGGGCTAACATTTTCAGGGACCGGACCTCTTAGTGGCAAGGAGAAAATTAACGAGAGCTTGTTAAATGGTTTGGTAGCACATAGGTTTGAGAGCCTTGTCAAATTGTAATGTAACTAATTTACAAGTTTTGTACCATTGTTGCATTGCATCATGAATTGCCAAGTGTAGAAGTATTTTGTTAACATAGAATGTAATCCCATGATATGTTCCTTATAGACTTGACTATTAATGCAAGAAATACCCAATGAAAGTATGATTAAATGACCATTGTGGGAGATTTATAAGTTGCTGACATAAAATCCCATGGATGAGTAAGAAAATCCATATCTAAACGTTAAATGGGTAATGATAGATTAGTTGGGTAATTAACGTACATAATTACCATTAGAGTTGCATAAATTAAGGTAGAATGGCCCTAGAGTGATATTGGAAGGAAATTGGAGAGTATGAGATGAAATCTTGGGAGTTATAGGAACAGAAGGGAATTAGCCGCGGCCAACATTTAATTGGCCTAGGCCAAATAGAAACAGAGAAGAATTGGCCGCGGCCAACAATTAATTGGCCTCGGCCAAATGTGGCGAACCTGCCAGGGAAGAAAACAGAGAGCAATTGGCCGCGGCGAATGGTGACGTTAGCCGCGGCTAAGTTTGGGAAGTGAGTTTGGGGGTGTTCTAGAGGGTATTTGGCCGCGGCGAAAGGGGTCTTTGGCCGCGGCAAAATACGTGAAATTTATAGAGGTTTAAGGACTTAATCCGAGAGTAATTGGCCGCGGCGAAAGGGGATTTAGCCGCGGCGAAGGTGCTTAATTTCTCATATTCACTTAGAAACTTTAATTTCTTTTATGGTAATACTAAGGAATGATTTAGAAACAATTGTAAGAGGTTTTTATGAGTTGGAATTAATGGATGGGAGAATCAAAGGCTCCTTATTAATGATTAAATTCACTTGCACATTTGAATAATTATGGTTCCTTAATTAATGACCCTAGTAACATTAAGGTTTAAATTTTCCCAACATCTTTCGAATATAATTAGTTGTGGTGACTTTCAACATTCTGATTTAAATTTTATGGCTATTAGTCACATACTTAACCTTAATTATGATTATTAGAAGTTAGGGTCGTTACAACTAGCTTAGGAATCGTCTCTTGGTATCCACTATCCTTATCCTATTCTAATTGTGATTAATTCTGGCCTGAGAATTCCTAATTAAGTTCATTACAAGTTATCTTGAGTTACCACACAAGAATCAAGAGATTAACAATCTAATGTTGAATTGAGACCTCAATCCCGCATTAAACCGTTAACTCTTGTCTTTAAGATCAATGAACATCTAATTTGATTGATTAACTAATTAATTATCTTCTGATTCATCATCCAAAAATGTTTAATTAACCAACTAAACACTAAGGAATTCTCAAATCAAACAATCAAGCACAAAATCTCACTCATGTAATTCATCGAACACCTTCGTGATATACATGGGAGATTAAAGAGAATAATGAAAAATCAGATTCAAATTCAACCAATTAATCAACAAAAATAATTCCTAATCAGTGTCTAACCAGCCACTAATTAATTACACAATTTTCTAATCAAATATAACTCAACCGAGATTATACAAGAAAAAGAAAAAGTGCTGGAAAAATAAAAAAATCTTAGCCAGAATTCTGCTTCTTCCCCAAGGATTCAAGCTTCTACTCAAGAGCTTCCTCCCTTGCTAGCCTCAAGATGGATGAATTAAAGCCTCATTCGGTGGATGAAAAGTGGAGAATGGATGAGAATGGAGTGGTGAATCTGGACGAAGGCGAAGGAGGCGAGGGTGAATGACGGCGTGTATGACGGGATGGAGAGAGTGGGTGTGAATGGACGAATGACGGCTAGGGTTGAGTTTATAGAATGAATCACGTCGTGTATGATGTATGTTCAATGGGCTGGGCTGAATGACGTACTGGAATTTTACGGAGGTGAGTCACGTGTTGCCCCTTCTCATTTTTCAAATTGCCTGAAGCTATTATGCATGAGTGTGGGCCCCATTTCATATTATTTTATCATATTTCACGTGCTGCAGCTCCAGCATTTTCTCTTCTGCTTCTTCGTCGTTCTGCAGTTTTCTTTCTCTGCTTCTGTTCGTTCTGCACACAAAACTCGAGCTTCTCACATGACTGTCCAGACCAGCGTTTTCATTCAAACCAGCAGCTCGTGCCTCTTCTTCTTCGCCTGCAACGTTCATTCCTCTGTTCCAACAGCTTCATTTCGTTTCCTTATACGTCCCTTCTGCTCTTCGTGCAGCTCCTCTGTTTTGCTTGTTTATTTCTGTGTAGCTTCTCTTTCGTTCTTTTTTCACATCTTGCCTTCATGGTCTCATGGCATCTTCCTTCGTTCTGTTTTGCTCTCATTCCATGTAGAGTTCCTTCTCCATGCATGTGAGCTTCTTCGTGAATACCTCACGTGTTTGCTCTGTTCTGCTGGAAAGCTCCTTGTTCCTTCATTCAGCTCGTGTTGCTGCTTCATTCATTTAGCCCAAGCTTTGCACGTTAACTTCTGCATGTTTATTCTTCCATTCTGTTTCTGAAGCAACGTGAGACTGAGTGTATAACTTGTGCATGAGCTAGGGGAGAGGGAAGTGAAAGCTTCTTCTTTTCCTTTAATCAAATGCTCATTCAAGCAACTTGCACATCAGAAATTCTGCACAAAAGAGTGAAGAATATTCAATAGAATTATCCACAAAATTTATTTAAAATGATTTATGCATTTAAAATCAATTATTTTGCCAATTAATTCATAAAGTGTAGAGAATGGTTACTAAACAAAATTCCATCTGAGTAAATCCATTAAGCCTTATTTAATCATTAAAAAGCTTAAGTTAAGGGAAATAAAATGTATAAAAACCATGCTTATCAGTTCTATACTTGCATTATTTGATTCGGGTACTAGCTACTCTTTCATATCTTATGGTTGTACTAGGAGGTTGGGTCTAAGTATGTGTACTTTACCATATGACTCACATGTATCCACTCCTATAGGAAACAGAGTTATTACCTCCCATGCTTGTTTAAATTGTGAGTCTGGTTTAACTATTACTTTACTACACTTGACTTGAGATGTATGCCCCTCATTGATATTGATCTGATCATTTGAATGAATTGGATGTCTATAAATAATGCCATGCTTGACTGTTACCACATATGTATTTCTTTACCTGAATGTGGGACTGTGTCTAGTATTAAGATTGAGCTAGCTTTTATAAATACCTCCCAAGCTGAGAGATCTCTAAAGTATGGTTGTTGGGGATTTTTAGTGTTCTTTCCTTACAAGCTAAGATAGAAGAGTGCATAAAGGAGATACCTATAGTGAAGGAATTTCTAGGCTTATTCCCAAAGGAAATTAGCGAATTACCCCATGATAAGGAAGTATAGTTTCCATAAACATTGTACTTAGGGTAAGTTCAGTGTCTAAGGCCTTGTATGGGATGGCTCCCATCGAGCTAGTAGAGCTTAAAAAACATATAGAAGAGCTTTTAGAGAAGGGTTTCATTAGACCCAGTGTTTCACTATGGGGAGCTCTAGTCTTGTTCATAAAGAAGAAAGATGGGAGCCTTAAATTATGTATAGACTACAAAGAGCTTAATAAAATTATAGTTAAGAATAAATACCCCCTTCCCAGGATAGATAACCTCCTAGATCAGTTAGTAGGAGTGTCAGTTTTTCCTAAGATAGACCTCAGGTCAGGATATCATTAGCTCAGGGTTAAAGCTAAGAATATTCCTAAGATAGCTTTTAAAACTAGATACAAGCACTATAAGTTTCTGGTTATGCCTTTCTGGTTGTCAAATGTACCTATGCTATTTATGGATTATATGAACAGAGTGTTTAGGCCATACCTAGATAGGTTTGTAGTTGTCTTCATAGATGACATTCTTATCTTTTCTAAGAGCAAAGAAGAGCATGAGTAACACCTGAAATTAGCCTTAGAGACCTTGAGAGAAAAATAGCTGTATGCAAAACTTAGTAAATATGAGTTTTAGTTCACTGAGGTGCAATTCCTAGGCCACATGATCTCCTAGACAAAGGTCGCAATAGATCCCCATAAGGTAGAGGTATTATTACAGTGAAAGAGACGTAGGATAGTGATAAAGTTCAGGAGCTTCCTAGGTTTAGCAGGTTACTATAGGAGGTTCATTCAAGGCCTTTCTTAGATAGCGAAGCCACTAACTAGGCTCACTAGAAAGAATGTACCTTTTGTATGGGATGAGAAATGTGATCAGAGTTTTCAGGAGCTGAAGCATAAATTAACCATCACCTTAGTTTTAGTAGTTCCTGACTCGAGAAAGACTTTTGTAGTCTACAGTGATACCTCAGAAAAAGGGATTAGGATGTGTGCTTATGCAAGGAGGTAGAGTGGTAGCTTATGCTTCTAGACAATTAAAACTGCACAAGAAAAACTATCACACTCACAATTTAGCGCTAATAGCAGTGGTGTTTGCTCTTAAGATATGGATACACTACTTGTATAGAGCAACCATAGAAATCTACAGTGACCATAAAATTCTTAAGTATCTATTTGAATAGAAAGAGTTGAATATGAGGTAGAGGAGATGGTTAGAGTTCCTAAAAGATTATGATTTTACTCTAAAATACTATCTTGATAAGGCTAATGTGGTAGTGAATGCACTGAGTAGGAAATCTATCCATATGGCCTATATGATGTTGAGAGAACAGGAATTGATTAAGAGATTCAGGGATATGAATCTCTCCTATCAAATACATTCAAGGAAATTATTAATGAGTGAAACCCAAATATAGAGTGACCTAAGGAGTCAAAAAAAAAAAAAAGCTCAGCAAGAAGATAAGTATGTGAGTAAGATTAGAGCCCAGATGTCCCAGGGTGGCATGTTAGACTTTAATTTGTCTGAGGATGGAATAATGAGATATAGGAATAGGCTGTATATGCTTAGAAAGTTAGAATTGAGAAAAAAGATATTAAAAGAGGCACGCAAGAGTAGATACATGATTCATCTAAGCAGTAACAAAATGTATCATGATTTAAAGAAAATATTCTAGTAGCTTGGAATGAAAACAAATATAGCAAAGTATGTCTCTCGATGTCTAGTGTATTAAAAAGTCAAGATAGAGCACCAAAGACCCACTAGGTTACTTCAACCCTTAGATATCCCTGAGTGAAAATGGGATAATGTAGCCATGGATTTTATCATGGGTTTACCTAGGACTTCATTGGGGTATAATGCCATATGGATGATAGTGGATAGGTTTACCAAGTCAACACACTTTCTAACAATGAAAGCCACTTACACCCTAGATAAGTTAGCCCAACTATACATCAGGAGATAGTGAGACTACATGATGTACCTAGGAGCATAATGTCAGATAGGGATCCTAGATTCATATCAAATTCTTAAAAATTATTATAGGATGCCCTAGGAACTAGATTAAGATTCAATACAGCCTCTCACCCTTAGATAGATGGTCAAACAGAGAGAACCATCCAAACCTTAGAGGATAAGTTGAGGGCTTGTGTCTTAGAGCTAAAAGGAAACTGGGGTGCTTATTTGCCTCTAGCAGAGTTTGCCTACAATAACAGTTACTATGCTAGTATTCAAATGGCATCATAGGAGGCATTGTATAGGAGGAAGTGTAGGTCCCCAGTATGTTAGGTTGAGCTTAGAGAGAGAAGCCTTATGAGCCTAGAGTTAGTGGACTAGACTTCTAGATAGATAGAAACTATCAAAAAGAAACTCTTAATGGCACAGAATAGACAAAAGAGCTACACAGATAAAAGGAGAAGACAGTTAGAGTTTGAGGTTAGAGACCATATCTTTGTGAGAGTGTCTCTAGTCACAGGGATAGGTAAGTCCATTAAAAGTAGAAAACTCAGTCTAAAGCATATAGGTTCATTCCAAATTCTTGATAAAGTTAGAGTTATGGCCTACAGACTTACCCTTCCCCTAAACCTAAGCCAAATACATGATGTCTTCCATGTATCCTGGCTCAACAAGTATCAGCCCGACCCCTCACATATCATAAAATATGAGAATGTGCAATTACAAGATAATTTTTCTTATATAGTATCACCAGATCAGATCGTGGATGTTAAACTTAAATAATTACAGAATAAATGATACCACTGGTGAAAGTGGTTTGGTAAGGGCTATCTCCTAAGAAGGCCACCTAGGAGCTAGAAAAAGAGATGAGAAAGAAGTATCTAGTGCTATTCCTATAAGGTATGTATCTAAATTTCAAGGACAAAATTTTATTTAAGAAGGTAGAAATGTAACACCAGATTTTTGTAAAAATGACAGAAACAGGTCAGATATAAAAGAAAGTCCTCTAAAATAAATGAGTTGGGGCCAAATAAAATTAAGATAAAATTCTAAATAATAGAAAATGATGATCCAATGCTTAGGATGGCTAGAAACTAGAGCCAGAGTGGCTAAAGAAATTTTGATAAAATGTAGTGATATTTTCATAATTTTAAGCAACTTTTAGAAAACTCAAAGGATAGATCTTTAAATAGAAAATTTGAGTTTTTTAGGGTTCTTAAAGGCCCTAAAAATTATAGGAACCCTTGAATGGTTCAAACCCCTCCGATTGATGAATTAGAATGTCGATGACCCAAACTTTGATCATTTCATTCGAAAAGGTTTTAAATCCGATTTGAGTGATTTCAAAGACAATTTATAGGTTAAAGAACCTAAATTTTTTTATGGAAAAGACATTTTTCAAAAAGAAGTTGAAATGAGGCTTAAGGGAAGAAGCCAAGAATGAAAGGCAAAATTGGCATTTTGAACTAGCTATATATATAAGGCGCCCCACTTCTGCCTTACACTTAGCTGACTTATTTTCTATCCAAACTAGAGGAAGACTAGCTAAAGAAGGGCACACAAGAAGGAGATCAAAGGTAGAAGAAAGACTAAGCAAAAAAAATGAGAAAATCCTTGAAATTTCATGCTCCTCCCTTTAGCAAACTTGTTCTCCTCCTTCTCTTCTTTTTTGTATGGTTTGGTACATGATTTGGGACTATTTTGAGTCATGTTTAGAGGGAGGAAGTTCAAAATTCCAAGGAAAAGCTACAACTAAGGAGAAAGCTCTTGAAAAGGCTAAAGAATTAAGGTAATTTCATGGCTTTCCTTACTTCCTTCTTTTTGTTCCTCCATAGGTAGTTTTGGCCTCATGTAGAAAAACCAAGAGGGAATAATTTCTCACCTAAACCAAGCATGAAACCTAGATTTTTGAGGATAAGAAACAAGTATATGCAAAAAAGATTCCAAAAAAAGGCATTAGAAATTTGGTTTCCAAAATCTAAGGTTTTTATTGCACCATGGTATGTATAAAGCTTTTTAGTGATATTTCTAATTGTCTAAGAGTATATATAGGTTCTTAAGACACTTAGAAAGCCTTACATGTGCCATTTCCTTCAAGAAAAGTTGCAAAATCCATAAGTTCTCCAAGATGTCCATGGTCTCGACCTAGACAAGAAGAAGCACTTAAAGAGAGTTTTAAACTTTTCTAAAGGTAGAAAGGGACTAAATATAATAGAAGAACATCTAAGGAAGCCTTGAAAAAAATTTAAAAGCCTTGGTTTGTGTGATAGAGGTGTAAGCTCCATACTAAGACTTAAAGAAGCAACTTGTATCTAGGCTCTTGGGAATGAATTTGTGATAACTCCAAGAAGTCTAAACAGAGTCAAAAGACCTAGATAAAAGGAGAAAATAGAACCAAGATATTAAATTCTAGTAGTTGCTTAATTAGGTCTTGTATAGAACCATAAATGAACCATAGAATAAAGTAGCCTTCTATAGAGTGTATGTGGTGCTAGAGCTTACTTCAATGATGTAATTGTGTTCATTTGATGTGTTTAAGCTAAAGAAATCAAGCTCCACCTAGTTGCAAGTGTGTGGTTGAAAAGAGGGAGGAATAACCAAAGAAAAAGTGTGTAAATCTTAGATCAAGGTAGCTCTTTAACCTTTCTCTCATGCATGGTGTAACGTCTGATTTTCATTAAATGACAAAAACGGTCGCATTTTGTAACACCATAATCTACTACCACTATCTAGCCTTCCTCTGGGCTCGGTTCCATATGATTTCCAAAGAACCAATACCAATCTGTGGCATTTTCATGCTATGAAACAGGGTTTTATACACTCATCTTCTGCCCCGTGGGTCCTGTGAACCCATCACTCACATTCTCTACTCACACTCCATTTATACAACTCATACATAGCATAAAACAAGCCATAAACCATGGGTATGGAGCCAAAAACAAGAAAAATGTAATTTCTCACTTGGGCCCAAAAGTTATATTTTAGCTCTAACTTTGGAAAATCATAACTAATTATATAAAAATGGGAATCTAGTAGACCATAGCTCTCTAGAAATCTCTAAGTTTTATCTTTACACTAAAAATAATTCCCAACCATAATCTCAGCATTTGGACCATGTTTGACATCGAAAATGGGAAAGAGGTCCGGCTGTCACTGTTTCTGGTGCAGCTTACTCTCATGGACTTCGAAAAATCATAACTAAATCCACAAAAATCCAATCAAGGAAAACTATACCAATTTGGAAAGCTACAGATGTCTACTTGAGGAGACAAATAAGTGTAGATCAGTTCAGTAGCCATTAGACCCAGAAAGCTGATCAAATAGTGACGGAGGTCGAATGGGCTCCCTGATACTGATACAGAACTTCAGAAGGTTCGTTCTCTCTCTATAGACTTTCGATTCAGGTGATTCTAGTTGGTATAGGTCACTGTAGTTGTCTAGTTTATGTGTATAAAATTTCGTGACATTTGGCCACCGTTTGGTCTATGAAAGACATGGATTTCTTTTCGGACCTATGGTAACAGTACATGACCAAATCATTAAAATTTCCCAAATTCAACAATTCACCAAATATTCTCTAGACCTCCGAATATTACCCACTTTAGCTTCCCAAGAAGCTCTCTACAAACTCTAGAGGCATACCAAATTTCATAGCAAGAAGAGCTTATTTGGTCATACTTTGATGGAGCTCACAAAATTAACGGTTTTGACACCCAAAATGGTCAAAGTGGGTCCAAATGGCCTCCCACATGTTCTAGCCACTCATGAATAAGTTTGAAAGCATAAAAATAGCATATATAACATGTCCAAGTGATCCAAATCATCATACATCTCAAACTCACTATGCTACAAGCCAAAATACACTATCACATACATTCAACAAAAGGGGCAAAACCCATATTTTCATTAATTTGGCTCTCTACATAGTTTGTACATTATATATCCTTACATTTACACTTGCTACAATATTTACATCTCAAAATATAGTGGGTGCATACACAATTTGGCACCACTTTACATCAAAAGAGTCAAAATAAAACTAACATTCTCCAAGGCTCCTTGGTGTGCACTTGTTTCTCCTTGAGCTCCACCTAGCATGTTAAGTTGGGAGGGGAAGGGGTGAGATTCATGGAATCTCAGTAGCTCATGCACTCATTCAAGGAAGCAATCAAGGCATATAACAAGTCAAAGCATGCAATTTGGCATCCAACCATTCTCAATCACATAATACATATTGTACATGCTATGGAAATCACAACAATGCCACAGGTAAGCTCTAGGGACTTTTGGTCTAGCCTCACTCGAGTTTAGAGACTTTTGGATGGCCTCACCCGAGTTTAGGGACTTTTAACTTGGCCTCACTCGGTCATGAGACTTTTGGCCTTGTCTCACCTATCTCAAGGGACTTTCGACTTTACCTCACCCATCTCAAGGGACTTTCGGCACTACCTCACCCGAGTAATTCTCACAATCCATCACACAAGCACATTGTCAACAATGCATCATGGCAATAACATACGGCATATCTCACACAACAAGCATATACATAAACATACAATGACTATTACATCTAAGAATGCAACAAGAAAGAGTGGAAAGAGAGCTACCTTATGAGCCAATACTAGCTTTTCCTTTCAGTTTCTCTTCTCCCTTCTTAGTTTCACACTCACACCTTGATGGAGGTGCTTCACTTAAGCCTAGACACATCAAAACTCACCGAACTAGGGACATATTTCTCATAAAACTCGACCAAGAAGCTTTCCCAAGTTATCTGTATATTCTTAGTCTCCATCAGGGGTTTCGTGCTACACCACCATCTATCAGCTTCTTTTTCTAACATGAAGGTGGCTAACTGGGCTCTCTGCTTGGTGGTATAATCCATCACCGAGAATATTTTCTTAAGCTGCATAACCTAAGCCTCCGCCTTATCCTCATCCAACTCCCCGTCAAACGAGGGTGGATTATTCTGCCTAAACTGCTTCAACACTTTTTGGATAGGCGTCTGGGTCTGTGGAGCAGCAGGCTCCTGGGAAGGTGCACTTCCATGGCTATTCACACCAAACACAAGTAAATCACATCATTCAAGAGCCTAACTTCGAGCAAAAGTGCCTGAACCATTGCTCTGATACCAAAAATGTAACACCATAGTATATTAACTCCATCTAGCCTCCCTCTGAGCTCAATTCCATCTACAATTACCCAAATAGCATCGTGTCCAGAGGATGTCCTGGGTAACCCCATAACAAAGTCCATAGCTATACTATCCCACTTCCACTCAGGGATATCTAAAGATTGCAACAACCCAGCCGGCTTTTGATGTTCTATCTTTACCCTCTGACACACTAGGCATCTAACCACATACTCCGTCACATCATTCTTCATCCCTGGACACCAGAAAATTCTTTTCAAATCCTGATACATCTTGGTGGCACCTGGGTGGATAGTATACTTACTCTTATGTGCCTCTTCTAAAATGCTTTCTCTCAACTCATTGGGACTAGGCACACAGATTCTATCTCGGTATACTATCATACCATCCTCAGACACCTTGAAATCTGGAGGTCATTGTAGCATGCCTTAGGGACCAGGTTGCGTTTTAGTATCGCATATCACCCCCAGATAGATGGTCAGACTGAAAGGACCATCCAGACATTAGAAGACATGTTGAGGGCATGTGTGCTAGAAATGAAGGGTAACTAGGATACGTATTTACCATTAGCAGAGTTTGTATACAATAACAGTTACCATTCTAGTATTCAGATGGCCCCTTATGAGGCTTTGTATGGGAGAAAGTGCAGATCCCCTCTGTGTTGGGTTGAGCTAGGTGAGAGGAGTATGATAGGACCTGAGATTGTGGACCAGACCACCCGACAGATAGAGTTGATTAGAAAGAGACTCCTCACGGCCCAGAGTAGGTAGAAAAGCTATGCTGATAAGCGTAGAAGGCCGTTAGAGTTTGAGATTGGAGACCATGTGTTCATTCGAGTATCTCTAATGACGGAAGTAGGTCGGTCAATGAGGGTAAGGAAGCTCAGTCCTAGGTATATTGTTCCATTTGAAATCCTTGAGAAAATTGGACCCGTGGCTTACCGAATAGCCTTACCTCCTAACCTAGCCCAAATTCACAGTGTTTTTCATGTCTCCCAGTTGAAAAAGTATTTGCCAGACCCCTCACATATCATAGAATATGAGCATGTGCAATTGCAAGAAGATCTTTCCTATGTATTGAAAACATTTGACCACCGTTTGGTCTATGAAAGACATGGATTTCTTTTCGGACCTATGGTAACAGTACATGACCAAATCATTAAAATTTCCCAAATTTAACAATTCGCCAAATATTCTCTAGACCTCTGAATATTAACCACTTTAGCTTTCCAAGAAGCTCTCTACAAACTCTAGAGGCATGCCAAATTTCATAGCAAGAATAGCTCGTTTGGTCATACTTTGATGGAGCTCACAAAATTAACGGTTTTGGCACCCAAAATGGTCAAAGTGGGTCCAAATGGCCTCCCACATGTTCTAGCCACTCATGGACAAGCTTGAAAACATAAAAATAGCATATATAACATGTCCAAGTGATCCAAATCATCATACATCTCAAACTCACTATGCTATAGGCCAAAATACACTATCACATACATTCAACAAAAGGGGCAAAACCCACATTTTCATTAATTTGGCTCTCTACATAGTTTGTACATCATATATCCTTACATTTACACTTGCTACAACATTTACATCTCAAAATATAGTGGGTGCATACACATTTTGGCACCACTTTACATCAAAAGAGTCAAAATAAAACTAACATTCTCCTAGGCTCCTTGGTGTGCACTTGTTTCTCCTTAAGCTCCACCTAGCATGTTAAGTTGGGAGGGGAAGGGGTGAGATTCATGGAATCTCAGTAGCTCGTACACTCATTCAAGGAAGCAATCAAGGCATATAACAAGTCAAAGTATGCAATTTGGCATCCAACCATTCTCAATCACATAATACATGTTGTACATGCTATGGAAATCACAACAATACCACAGGTAAGCTCTAGGGACTTTTGGTCTAGCCTCACCTGTGTTTAGGGACTTTTGGATGGCCTCACCTGAGTTTAGGGACTTTTGACTTGGCCTCACTCGGTCATGAGACTTTTGGCCTTGTCTCACCCATCTCAAGGGACTTTCGGCTTTACCTCACCCATCTCAAGGGACTTTCGGCACTATCTCACCTGAGCAATTCTCACAATCCATCACACAAGCACATTGTCAACAATGCATCATGGCAATAACATACGGCATATCTCACACAACAAGCATATACATAAACATACAATGACTATTACATCCAAGAATGCAACAAGAAAGAGTGGAAAGAGAGCTACCTTATGAGCCAATACTAGCTTTTCCTTTCAGTTTCTCTTCTCCCTTCTTAGTTTCACACTCACACCTTGATGGAGGTGCTTCACTTGAGCCTAGACACATCAAAGAGCATAGAATTACTCTCTTAAAATGTAATCTTCAGAGCAAACTCTCCTAACATACCAGAACTTAAGGGTTCTCTCTCTCTCTCTAGAATGTCACCAATTCTTCCTCTCTCTCAAACTTTCATGGTAGTGGAAACAACATTTTCAAGAATAACAAAGAGGTTCAAGGGTGTTTTCCACTTTCCCTCTTCTGACCCATGCTTAAAATCTAACTAATCTCACAAACAAAACCATAGAAAGAGAGGGCAAAGAGAGTAGATCAAGATTCTAAGAAGGAATGAGAGAACTTGCTTACCTTTCCTTTGTTCTTCCTCCTTCTCTTGGTCTTTCTCACTCTCCACACCTCTTTTCTCTCCTTGGGTCGAAGTCTAGGGCAAATAAGAGAAAAGGAATGAGTTGGGGCATTTAAAGGAGTCAAATTCTCGCCTTGTACTCTTTTCCAGACTGACCCTCGCTATGGCAAAAATTAACCTTCGCTATGGCGAGCTCGTATCAACTACCTTCACTATGGCGAGGTTTAACTTTCGCTATGGCAAGCACGTATCAGTTCCCTTCGCTATGGCGAGGTTTAACCTTCACTACGGTGAAATCGTATCAGTTCCAGACCCCCATTTTCGCTATAGCGTGCGCTACAGCGAGCGACTCTCTGGTTTTTATATGGACTGCTGCCCGCACTCACTATAGCTAGAATCACTTTCGCTATTGCAAATAGGCACTCTCGCTATAGCGAGACCATTTCTCACTATTGCGAGAAGACTTAGCAAAATTTCTGAATTTTGAAACTTTTCAACTTTCTTCTTTCTTTTCTTTTTCCCTTTTCCCGGTTGTTACACGTTTTCAAAGCAAGTCTCCTAAAATGAGTTAGTTAAAGTCTCGAAAAATTTGAGTAAGATTCTAAACTCCTAAAAATAAGAATTCTAGGCTTAGACAGAAAGAAAAATGGAGTTAGAATGAAGAAACAAATTTTGAGAAAAAACTTATGAAACGTAATGGCATTTTTGTTTAGAATTCACATAGGAGGGCTTTTTAAATAAACTTTTTGAGTTCTTCGAGGTTCTCAGAGGCCTTGAAAACCATAGAAAACCCGGGAGTAGTTAAATCCCATCCAGTGGATATTTTCTAACGTCAGTGTACCTGAACTTTGACGGATCCATTCGGGAAGGTTTTAGCTCTGATTTGAGTGATTCCAAAGGCATTTTACTAAATTTGGAACCTAAGTTTTATAATGGAAAAGACAGTTATCAAAAAGGAGCTAAAACAAATGAGAAATGAAAATGCCTAGAATGAAGGGCAAAATAGAAATTTTTGAAAAGTGTTTCTTCCTCCCACCTATAAATAGATGGCGCCCCACCTCCTCACTCATTTAGAGACAATTTTTTTAGCCAAAATTCAGAGGAGAGAGATAGGGTTTAAGCACACCAAAGGGAGAGAAGAAAAAAGAGAAATCAAAGCAAAAAGGTATGGTTTCTTGGTAGTTTTCTATGTTTTCTTCCATCCAAACCTCCTCTCCTCCATGCTCCTTTGATTAAAATGAAGTTTAAAAATATGTTTTAAGGGAGAAATTAAGGGGAAAATTCGGATTTGAAGAAAGGAGCTTGGAGAAGACAAGTTTTAAGTGAGAAAAAGCAAGAAAATAAGGTAATTTCTTCTTCCATGGTTGATATCCCTTCCTCCTCTTCCTCCACCATTTCACCCCACTCAAAAAGCCCTAGGAGGGTTTGATTTTTAGGTAGAACCAAGGGTGATTCTTAGGAAAAAGGGTGTGGAGATTAAGAATATGCAACAAAAATTAAAAAAAAACCATAGAATTTCAAGATGCAATTTCTAGGATTTCAAATATTCCTTCCAAAATCTGATGTGATCACTTAATTCTTATACCTAAATAAGTGTTTGAATGAGCTCCTAAGATCCCTAGAAGTCTTCCCATGTGATTCCTCCTTCAAGAACATAAAGCAAAATCCATGAACCCTAAAACCTAGCATAGGTTTGGCCAAGAGGGGTTGAGGTAGCTAGGGAGAGTTTTAAATTTTTTTAAGCCCATTTTTGAGTCATATATGATAAATAAATATAAGGAGAAGCCTTGGAAAAAAATTAGAAACCATAGAAAGTAAGATGATGTCTTATGTTCCATAATATGACCTAAAGAAGCAACATATAGTTAGGCTCTTGGTTTTGATTGTGTGATGACTCTAAAAGGCTTAAAATAAGTCAAGAACATATTTGAAAGGAAAGAATAGAACCTAGAATTTATTTGAGGGTGTTGCTTCATTAGGTGCATTTATGGAACCATAATAAGGTTTATAGATCAAGCTAGTATCTAAGTAAATTGTATGGCCTTAGAATCAACTCCATGAACCTAATTGGTTTCCATAAATTGTGTTTAGGCTAAGAGAAATCATCCCACACCTTTGTATGTGTGAGGTCGAGAAAAGTATGTGTTTGCTTTCAAAGTAACTCACTCAACTTTCTCTCATGCATGACTGTTTGCTTTACTTGTCTTTGAATGTGTGTATGTGCATTTTAAGCCATGAGAAATGTTCTAGCATGAGTTCTTACTCCATAGTACCATGATGATGCATTATATTTTCTAAATGATATTCATGATCTTTGTTTTGGTCTACTTGAGTGTGGTGAGGCAAAAAACCCTTAGGTATGGTGAGGATGAACCAAGAACCCTTAAGATTAGTTGAGACAAAGTAAAGAGTCTCCCAAAAGTGAGGTTAACTCTCAAAAGTAAGGTTGAATCTAAAAACTTCTTAAAGAATGAGTGAGGCAAGTCTAAAATCTACAAGTAAATGGGTGAACCCAATCCACTTGCTTGGCAAGTCTTTGTATGTTATGTATGACTTTTCTAAATGTTAAAAATGTTTCTTGAATGATTGTAACGTCCATATTCCATGTATGCATTTGTGAGACTTGTTTTGCATCTTTTATATATGATTGAATTAGAGATGAGCTATTGGGATTCTTTGAATCTCATTCCCTCCTCTTCAATATTCTAATATGCTAGATAGACCAAAAGAGCAAGGTAATAGAAGCCAACCACCTTGAAGATGAGAGGATGGCATTAAAGTGTTTGAATTCTACTACTTTAAGGCCATATAAATGACAATTGATATAATCAATGGTTGTATATGTACTATGATGTTATGAACATATGTAATTATAATAATATATCATGTATAAATGGGAGGATATGTTATGTGACCATTAGAATGCAATTTGAGTATGTTATGGCAATGTGGCTTTTTGAATGGTTTTATGCAAATGTGTATAAATGGAAATGGAGTAGTCAAAATGAGATGCATGAGATTTAAGACCATTTGGGCAGCTCACACAAGTCATAATCATGCTTTTAGACTTGCTCAAGAGGTGCCAAACACCAAGGAAAGCCATTTGGACAATTTGGTATCCTATGTGGAGCCAAAATTGACCATAATAAAATCCTATGTCACTTTTTTTATCTAAATGAGCTCTTCTTAATCTAAGATTTAGCATGCAATTAGAGCTTTTTGAGATTTTTTTGTGAAGCTAAAGAACACAATTTTCAGAGGTCTAGAGAATATTTGATGAATTTTCAAAGTTGAAAAAAATTCTGATTTTGGTCATGTCACTATTTACTTAGGTCCGAAAATGAAATCTATCACACAAGGCCCAAATGATGTCCAATTGTCATAAAATTTTATACAAAGAAACTAGACATTCCTAGAGACTTGTACCAACTAGAAGCACCTCATTTGGATGTCTAGAGAGGGAGATATGAATTTTCAAAAAATCTGTCCAGTTTAGGCACTCCAACTAACCTCAGGTACTGTTCAATTGGGTTTCGAGATCTGAACATACTTGAACTGGTGTAGAGTTATTTTTTTCCTCTAGCTAATCTATAGGTTTCTAGATTGGTATCATTTTTATGGATTGGATTTTTGTGAAATTAATTGAATATTTTTTAAGTTTGCTACAGAATTTTGTGATAGCACCAATGAACAGTCAGACCTCTAGACTATTTCGAATGTCAAACATCTTTTGTATTATGTTTCATGGTCTAGAAATATTTTTATCATAAAGTAAACATGTGTAGCTTTCTATAATGGCCAAGAATGCATGATTTTGATTTTTCTAGAATTAGTTATAATTTTTCAAAATTTGTGATAGAAAAGAGGAAAATCTAGCCAAAAATATATATTTGTATTTTATGCTTCCCTTTGGTTTTCACGATCTATAGCCCACTTTTGATGAGCAAATGAGTTGTATTCATGTAATTAATATGAGAACGTGATGTATGAGCTCACATGGTCCACATGACACCGAATGAAATTTTTATACATGACGCAACGCTAAATAATACATTATTTTAATCCCCTTTTTCTTGCTTCTCCATGGAATGTATGATGTAAAGTATGGGAATGTTATGAAATGAGCTAAAAATTATGGTGTTACATTTATTGGTATCAGAGCAAAGGTTTAGGCTCTTGATGTAGATTGTGGCTTGTGTTTATGAGTTGCCTAGATGTGTATAAGCTTGTTTTATGGATGAATTGAGTGTGTTGATGGTGGAAGTTTCCCTTTTTCATGTTAAAGTTTGTTATGATGTTTCAGCAAGATGGTGAACACTAAGAGAGGTCGGCCCTCTAGAAAGGCTTGTGCTAATGATAGAGCCAAACCTAGTGATCCAGTTGTTGGAGCCCTACAGTCTATTATGGCTCACCTGGATCAACAGCAAGCCGTTATCATGTAGTTACAGGAAATTTTAAGAAAGACAGTCAAGGCCCTACACCTCCTCCTCCATAGCCACCTCACCACTCAGATCATCTCGAGCATTCAGGGGTGACTCATTCATGCCCGTAACCACACGTATAGATGGTTGCCCTTATTCCACCAGCTCAGATGCCTCCAACCCATGAGCAGTACTTTATCAGTTAGGTTATTGCCCAATTTAAGAAATTTGGGCCTCCCACCTTTGATAGTGAGATGAACACAGAGAAAGCTAGGGCCTGGATCATACAGTTGGAGAAAATATTCTGGGTGATGGAGTGCACATCTGACCAAAAAGCCACTATGGTTATCTTTCAGCTAGAGAAAGAAGCAAATTTTTTGTGGAGGGGCACAAAGCCTATCTTGTAGGTGAGGAACCTTCTGATTACATGGGAGGCATTCCTCCAAGCCTTTTATGAAAGGTACTCCCCAATTCAGTTAGGGATGAGAAGGAGTCAGAATTCATACTCTTGAAACAGACAGAGGCAAAATTTGTAGAGCTCTCCTGATATTCCTCTTATTTACAGAGGCATGATGATGAGAGGTGGAGAACAAATAGATTAGAGAAAGGGTTGCTCTCTGAGATTAGAGATAGGGTAGTGCCACAGAGAATCAGGCACTTTAACATTCTAGTTAAGATATGTAAAGTAACAGGGACGAACCTCAGGAGGATGCAACCTGCCTCCAGTGCTAGACAACCCTTCCCTGAGCCCAAGAGACCTAGAGAGGGTTCACAAGCTGCAGTTACTAGCCATAGAGGCGGTAGAAGCCAGTGGAGCCAAAGAGGTAAGAAAAGGAAGTCAGTCTAGCAGAGGTAGCTTCACACCTATTACATGCCCCCAATATGGCAAGAATCATAAAACCAGATCATGTTATGTAGGGTAGAATCTATGCTTCAGTGTGGTAGGCTAGGACATATGGCCAGGGATTGCACCCAGGCTCCTCTATAGATTATATAGCAACAAGAGATGGCTCTTTCTCCTAAACCGTAGACCTAGGGTAGAGTCTTTGCCCTGTCACAACAGGAGGCTAGCTGGTCCCCGAGTCTGATTCAAGGTACTATTAGAATAAATGATTTTTCTGTAACTATATTATTTGATTCGGGTGCTAGCTATTCTTTCATATCATATGACTATGCTAGGAGGTTGGGTCTAAGTATGCATACACTTCCATATGATTTGTATGTATCTACCCCCATAGGAAACTGAGCCATTACCTCCCATGCTTGTTTGAATTGTGTGATCTAGTTTAATTACTACCTTACAACCTTTGATTTGATTTGTATACCCCTTATTGATATTGATATGATTATTGGGATAAATTGGATGTCAGCAAATAATGCCACACTATATTGTAGCCATAGATGTATTACTTTACCTGAGTGTGGGACCATGCCTAGTATGAGGACTGAGTTATTTATCATGACCACCTCCTAAGCTAAGAGATCTCTAAGGCATGGTTGTCAGGGGTACTTAGTTTTCTTTTTAGTCTAGGCTGAGGTAGAAGAGGGTATAGATGAAATTCCTATAGTGAGAGAGTTCCCAGAGGTCTTTTCTAATGAGATTAGTAGACTACTCGCAAAGAGAGAGGTAGAGTTCCCTATAGACATTGTACCTGGAGCTGGTCCAGTGTCTAAGGCCCGGTATAAGATGGCTCCCACCGAGCTAATTGAGCTTAAGAAACATATAAAAGAGCTCTTAGAGAAGGGTTTTATCAGACCCAGTGTCTTGCCATGGGGAGCTCCAGTCTTATTCGTAAAGAAGAAAGATGGGAGCCTTATGCTATGTATAGATTACCAAGAACTCAATAAGATAACCATTAAGAATAAGTACCCTCTCCCTCACATAGATGACCTCCTAGATCAGTTAGTAGGAGTTTCAATATTTTCTAAGATAGACCTCAAGTCGAGATACTATCAGTTTAGAATAAAGGCTAAGGATATTCCCAAAACAGCATTTAGAACTAGATACAGGCATTATAAATTTTTAGTTATACCCTTTGGGTCGACGAATACACCTACAGTATTCATGGATTATATGAACAAAGTCTTCAGGCCATATTTAGATGGATTTGTAGTAGTCTTTATAGATGACATCCTTATCTACTTAAAAAGTAGAGAGGAATATGAGCAACACCTAAGATTAGCCTTGGAAACCTTGAGAGAGAGATAGTTATATGCTAAACTTAGTAAATGTGAGTTCTAGCTCACTGAAGTTTAATTTCTAGGTCATGTGATCTCCCAGGCAGGGGTCATAGTAGATCCCCATAAGGTAGAGGCAGTATTATAGTGGGAGAGACCTAGGAAAGTGATAGAGATCAGGGGCTTCCTAGATTTAGCAGGTCATTATAGGAGGTTCATTCAGGACTTTTCTCAGATAGTGATGCCACTAACCCAGCTTACTAGAAAGAATGTACTATTTGTATGGAATGAGAAATATGATAATAGTTTTCAAGAGTTAAAGCATAAGTTAACCACGGCCCTAATTTTAGTACTCCTTGACCCTAGAGAGATTTTTATAGTCTATAGTGATGCCTCTAAGAAAGGGTTAAGATGTGTGCTTGTGCAGAAAGGTCAAGTGGTAACTTATACTTCTAGACAGTTGAAACCGCATGAGGAAAACTACCCCACACACAATCTAAAGTTAGTTGCAATGGTGTTTTCTTTGAAGATATAGAGACACTACTTATACAGGGCAACTATAAAGATTTACAGTGACCACAAGAGCCTTAAATATTTATTTGAACAGAAAGAGTTAAATATGAGATAGTGGAGATGGTTAGAATTTTTGAAAGATTATGATTTCACATTGAAATACCATCCCAATAAGGCTAATGTGGTAGTTGATGCCCTAAGTAGAAAATCCATACACATGGCTTCTGTGATGATCCGAGAGCAGGAATTGATTGAGAGATTCAGAGATATGAGTCTTTCCTATGAGGTGTATTTGAGAAAATTATTAATGAATGAAACCCGAATAGAAAATGACCTAAGGGATCAAATATGAGAGGCCCAGTAGATAGATAACCATGTAAGTAAGATTATAGCCCAGATAGCCCAGGGTAGCCTTCAAGAGTTCAATCTATCTAAGGATGACATTATAAGATACAGGGATAGGCTGTATGTGCCTAAAAATATAGAAATCAGAGAGAAAATATTAGATGAGGCACATAAAAGTAAATACACCATTCATCTGGGCAGTAATAAAATGTACCAGGATTTAAAAAAAAATGTTCTGGTGGCCTGGAACAAAAACAAACACAGTAGAATATGTCTCTTGATGTCTAATATGTCAGAGAGCGAAAATAGAGCACCAGAAACCAGCTAGATTAGTTCAGCCCTTAGATATCTTAGAGTGGAAATGGGATAGTATAGTTATGGATTTTGTCATAGGTTTACCCAAGAAATTATCAGGGCATGATACAATATTGGTAATAGTGGATAGGTTAACAAAATTAGTACATTTTCTAGCTATGAAAGCCACTTACACCTTAGATAAGCTAGCCCAGCTGTACATCAGGGAGATAGTTTGATTGCATGGTGTACCTATGAGCATAGTTTCATATAGAAATCCCAGATTCACATCGAATTTCTGAAGATTATTATAGGATGCTCTAGGTACCAGACTCAGATTTAGCATAACCTATCACCCATAGACAGATGGGTAGACAAAGAGAACTATTAAAACCCTAGAGGACATGTTGAGGGCATGTGTCTTAGAGATGAAAGAAAACTAGGATACATACTTGCCTCTAGCAAAATTTGCCTGTAATAATAATTATCATGCAAGTATACAGATGGCACCGTATGAGGCATTATATGGGAAGAAGTGTAGGTCTCTAATGTATTAGGTTGAGCTAGGAGAATGGAGCCTTATAGGCCCAAAGTTAGTGGACCAGACTTCTAGACAAATAGAAACCATTAAAAAGAAACTGCTGATAGCCCAGAGTAGATAGAAAAGTTATGTAGATAAACGTAGATGGTCGTTAGAGTTTGAGATTAGAGACCATATTTTCATTAAAGTGTCTCCAGTCACTGGCACAGGTCAGTCCATCAAAAGTAAAAAGCTCAGTCCAAAATACATAGGTCCTTTCCAGATTCTTAATAAAGTAGGACCTGTGGCCTACAAACTAGTCCTTCCCCTAAACTTAAGCAAGTCCACAATGTATTCCATGTTTTGCAGCTTAAAAAGTACTAACCTGATCCCTCACATGTCATAAAATATGAAAATGTATAGTTACAAGATGATCTATCATACATAGTATCACCAGATCAAATCGTAGACATTAGACTTAAGCAGTTATAGAATAAGACAATACCACTAGTGAAAATGATTTAGAAAGGGTTATCTCTCAAAGAAGCTACTTGGGAGCTAGAGAATGATATGAGAAAGAAATATCCAGAACTCTTCCTATGAGATATGTTATCTAAATTTCAAGGATGAAATTTTTTTAAAGAGGGGAGAAATATAACATCCAGTTTTCATTAAATGATGAAAACAGGCGTGTTTTCAAAACAAGTCCCCTGAAATAAATTAGTTAATGTCCCAAAAAATTTGAGTAACATTCTAGACTCCTAAAAATGAGAATTCTAGGCTTAAATGGAAAGAAAAATAAAGCCAGAATGAAAAAACAAATTTTGACAAAAAACTTACGAAACATAATAACATTTCATAATTTTGAGTAATTTTTGGAATTCATACAATAAGGCTTTTTAAATGAAATTTTTGAGTTCTCAGGGATTCTTAGAGGCCCTGAAAACCATAGGAAGCCCAGGATAGTTAAATCCCTTCCGGTGGACATTTTCTAACATCGGTATATCCAAACTTTAATAGATCTATTCAGGAAGATTTTAGCTCCGATTTGAGTGATTCCAAAGGTATTTTACTAAATTGGGAATCTAAATTTTATAATGGAAAATACAGTTATAAAAAAGGAGCTAAAATGAATAAAAAACAAAAACGCCAAGAACAAAAGGCAAAATAAAAAAATTTTGAAAAGCATTTCTTCCTCCCGCCTATAAATAGGTGGCACCCCACCTCCTCACTCATTTAGAGACAATTGTTTCTGCCCAAATTTAGAGGAGAGAGCTAGGGTTAGGCACACCAAAGGGAGAGAAGAAGAAGGAAAAATCAAGGCAAAAAGGTATAGTTCCTTGGTAGTTTCTATGCTTTCTTCTATCCAAACCTCCTCTCTACCATTCTCCTCTATTTTCTTTGATTAAAATAAAGTTTAAATCTATTTTAAGGGAGAAGTTAAGGGAAAAATTCAAATTTGAAGAAAGGAGCTTGGAGAAGACAAGTTTTAAGTGAGAAAAAGTAAGAAAACAAAGTAATTTCTTCTTCCATAGTTGATATCCCTTCCTCCTCTTCCTCTAACATTTCACCCCACTTAAGAAACCCTAGGAGGGATTGATTTTTAGATAGATCCAAGGGTGATTCTTAGGAAAAAGGGTGTGGAGATTAAAAATATGTAAAGAGAATTAACAAAAAAATCATGGAATTTCAAGATGCAATTTCTAGGCTTTCAAGTATTCCTTCCAAAATTTGATTTGATCTCTTAATTCTTATGCCTAAATAAGTATTTGAATGAGCTCCTAAGAGCCCTAGAAGTCTTCCCATGTGATTCCTCCATCAAGAACACAAAGCAAAATCCATGAACCCTAAAACCTAACATAGGTTCAACCAAGAGAGGTTAGGGTAGCAAAGGAGAGTTTTAAATTTTTCTAAATCCATTTTTGAGTCATATATGATGAATAAATATGAGGGCAAGCCTTGAAAAAAAATTAGAAACTATAAAAAGTAAGATTTGCCTTATGTTCCATAATATAACCTAAAGAAACAACATATAGTTAGACTTTTGGTTTTGGTTGTGTGATGACTCTAAAAGGCTTAAAAGGAGTCAAAAATTGTATTTGAAAGGAAAGAATGGAACCTAGAATTTATTTTAGGGGTGTTGCTTTATTAAATGCATTTATGGAACCATAATGAGGTTTATAGATCAAGCTAGTATCTAAGTAAATTGTGTGGCCTTAGAATTAACTCCGTGAACCTAATTGGCTTCCATAAATTATGTTTAAGCTAAGAGAAATCATCCCCACACTTTTGTATGTGTGAGGCCGAGAAAGGGAGCATTGATCCAAGGAGAAAAGTGTGTGTTTGCTTCCAAGGTAGCTTATTTGCTTTACTTGTCTTTAAATGTGTGTACGTGCATTTTAAGCCATGAGAAATGTTCTAGCATGAGCTCTGACTCCATGGTACCATGATGATGCATTATGTTTTCTACATGATGTTCATGATATTTGTTTTGATTTTCTTGAGTGTGGTGAGGCCAAGAACCCTTAACTATGGTAGGGATGAGCTAAGAACCTTTAAGATTGGTTGAGACAAAGTAAAGAGCCTTCCAAAAGTGAGGTTGACTCCCAAAAGCAAGGTTGAGTCCAAGAACCTCTTAAAGAATGGGTGAGAGAAGTCTAAAATCTACAAGTAAATGGGTGAGGCCAATCCACTTGTTAGGCAAGCCTTTGTATGCTATGTATGACTTTTTTAAATGTTAAGAATGCTTCTTGAATGATTGCACATGTCTATATGTCATCCATGCATTTGTGAAACTTATTTTGTATCTTTTATATATGATTGAATGGGAGATGAGCTATTGGGATTCTTTTTATTTCATTCCCTCCTTTCTAATGTTCTAATATGCTAGGTGGACCAAGAGAGTAAGGTAATGGGCTAACCACCTTGAAGATGAGAGGATGACATAAAGTTTTTGAATTTTGCTACTTTAAGGCCATATAAATAACAATTGATGCAGTCAATGGTTGTATATGTACTATGATGTTATAAACATATCTAATTATGATAATATATCATGTATAAATGGGAGGATATGTTATGTGACTATTAAAATGCAATTTAAGTATGTTATGACAATGTGGCTTCTTGAATAATTTTATGCAAATGTGTATAAATGGAAGTGGAGTAGTCAAAATGAGATGCATGAGCTTTGGGATCATTTAGGTAGCTCATACAAGTCATAATTATGCTTTTAGACTTACCCAAGAGGTGCCAAATACCAAGGAAAGCCATTTGGAGAATTTGGTATCCTATATAGAGCTAAAATTGACTATAATGGAACCCCTTATCACTTTTTATCCAAATGACCTCTTCTTGGTCTGAGATTTAGCATGTAATTAGACCTTATTGAGAGATTTTTGGGAAGCTAAAGAACACAATTTTCAGAGGTTTAGAGAATATTTGATGAATTTTCAAAATTGACAAAAATTCTGGTTTTGGTCATGTCACTATTCACTTAAGCCTGAAAATGAAATCTATCACACAGAGCTCAAATGATGTTCAATTATCATAAAATTTTATATAGAGAGACTAGACATTCCTAGAGACTTGTACCAGCTAGAAGCACCTCATTTGGATGTCTAGAGAGGGAGATATGAATTTCCAAAGAATCTATCCAATACTAGACACTCCAACTGACCTTAGGTACTGTTTAATTAGGTTTTGAGGTCTAGATGTGCCTAAACTAGTTTGGAGTTATTTTTTGCCTCTAGCTAACATCTATAGCTTTTCATATTGGTATCATTTACATAGATTAGATTTTTATGGAATTAATTGGACATTTTTTAAATTTATTGCAGAATTTTGTGATAGCACCAGTGGACAGCCAGACCTCTGGACTATTTCGAATGTCAAATGTCTTCTATGTTGTGTTTCATGGTCTGGATATATTTTTAGCATCAAGTAGATATGTGTAACTTTCCAAAATGGCCAAGAATGCATAATTTTTATTTTTCTAGAATTAGTTATGATTTTTCAAATTTTGTGACAGAAAAGAGAAAAATCTGGCCGAATATATATATATATATATATATTATGCTTCCTTTTGGTTTTCATGAGATATAGGCCGCTTTTGATAATGCAAATGAGTTGCATTCATGTAATTAAATTTGAGAATGTGACGTATGAGCTCACATGGTCCATGTGACACCGAATGAAATTTTTATATGTGATGCAATACTGAATAATGTATTATTTTAATCCCCTTTTTCTTGCTCCTCCATGGAATGTATGATGTAAAGCATGGGAATGTTATGAAATGAGCTAGAAATTATAATGTTACACATGGTTTGGATATTTATTTGTCTTTGAGTGTTTGTGTGTATATTTGAATCATAAGAAATGTTTCTAGCTATTGCTTACAAGTTATGGTACCATTATACTTCTTAAAATATGTTTATGTATGTGTTATAGCTTGAATGGGTTTGGTGGTGCCAAAAGTCCCTTAGCAAGGGTGAGGATGAGCTAAAAATCCCTAGAAATGAGCGAGACAAAGCCAAAAGTTTCAAGAAGAGTAAGGCTAAGTCAAAAGTCTCTTGAAAATGGGTGAGGCAAATTTAAAAGTCCCAAGAAAAATAGTTGAGGTTAGACCAATGCCCTTAAGAGCTTATGTTTGCTATATATGAGTTTATGTGACAAGAAAAATATTTTATGTATGCTCATTGATAGCTTGAATATCATGCATGTATTCTTTGACTTATATATGTATCCATTATGTATGTTTAAAAGGGTTAAGAGCTATTGAAATTTTTTGAATCTTACTCTTCCCCCACATATGCCTAACACAGTCTAAATGAGCTAAACGGACAAAGAAATAAAGGCCAACAACCTTGAAGATCAACACTTTGACAAAGGGTTATGAAAAATAGGCATTTTGATAACATATTGATATCAAACTATATAACCATGAGATATATACATGATGTAAACTATTGAACATATTCTAATGTATGTATAAATTATGTATGTACCAATGTGGAATCTAGATGAATGAATATGTATATTCTTGCCACCAAGGAGCCCTTATGTGATATGATGTGATATCCATGTGTATGTATGTAAGTGGCATGGTGAGATTGAGCTCCATGGTGATTTGGATCATTTGGCATACTTTTATATATTGTATTTGTACTTTTAAATTTGCCCATGTGGTGGTGGAAAGTGTAGAAGAGCAGTTGGTGTCCTAAAATCCCACTTTGGACTTCAAATTTGACCAAATGATGAGCTAAACCAAAGTCTAACCAAATAAGTGAGTTTCTCCATGACATTTGGCTAGCAAGTAGGTCTCATCTAGAACTTTTCACAGAGCTAAAGAGCACTCAATTTAGAGCCCTAGAGAATTTATTATGATTTTTTAAAGTTACCTAAATTATGCAGAAATAATATGGTTACTGTTTATTAAGTCAGTTTGCTTCTCTATGTCACACATAGGTCAAATAAAATTCAATACTCATGAATTTTACAAGCATAAACTAGGCATCATAAGTTTTCCATATCCACTAAGATCATCTCATTTGGAGCTCTGTAGAGGGAGAAATAAAATTTTGAAATTGTATAATAGTACCAGTAATGTAGCTTGACATGAGTTATTGTTCCATCAATTTTCATATGTTAAAGGCCATGGCATTGGTCTGGATTTATTTTTAGTCATTAGGAGACATCCATAACTTTCCAAAATGATATAGTTTGTTTGTTTTTTATTTTTTTAGAATTAGTTATGAATTTTCAAAATTTATAGTAAAAAGTTGGAACATGGAACCCGAGACCAAATTCTAGTTTTTGTAAGATATGGTTCCAAACCTAAAATGAATGAGTCCAATTGTGATGTTTATGACTTTTATGGATATGTTATGAATAAAAAATTATGTGAATAAGTTCTCATAGTCCATGGAGCATAAAGTAAAGAAATGAGACCTTACATAACACATTTAAACACTATTAAATATTCACTATTTTTCATGTGCAGTGTATGTTTCCTTATATTTGTGCTCCAATACCTATAAGATGCATTGAGATAGACAATGGGACCATGGTATAATAGAAAAGAGGCTAAGCTATTATAAGAAGCAATAGACATTAGGCAACTATGTACTAGAATCCCATTTTTGTACTAGAAATTTTATATATGTATGCATATAAGACCTTATGTGTATATTGATGCACCTATGATGTATATGATAGCATTGCTTCATGTTTTATGATGGAGTTATGTATAAAAGTATAAGAATGGCAATATATAACTATTGTGGCAAGGTATGTGTGTTATTGTAGAGTTTGATGTATGGATTGATATAATGAATGCATATTCTCATGGGCATCCAAGGATTAAACCTTGATCCAATTATTGTGGAATGATATGAAATGGTTAGAAAAGCTATTTAGGATGGAAGAGATGCACTTAAAGTGGAAGAAAACTAATTGGATTCCAAATGGTCCAAGTTGGTACTAATATTGGCTATAAACAATTCCTACATCAAAAGTGGCAAATGATATAATTTGTGCCTAAAATTTGGCATGCATTTAGAATCTTCCTAGAGATTTTTCTCAAGCTAAGAACCAAAATTTTTGGAATTGTATAAAATATTTTACAAATTTCCAAATTTGGACAAAAATTCATTTAGGTCCTAGTACTATTCACACAGAACAGATTTAATGTCTTAGGGTTTTTCAGGGGACAAATGAAATCCAATACTCATAAAATTTTATAGATACATAACTGACATTATAATTTTTCTAAGGCAACTAAGTTTGAATAAAAAGGAGTTGTATAGAAGAGGTTATAGATTTTTGAAATTAGGAGTCTGATTGTGCCTGAGTACTATAGCAGCTACTGATATACCATGGCTTTTGTTAGTCAAATAAGCTCAGATGCTCCTGAAATTTTTATAACAATTAGGTCTCACCTTGAGCTTTCTATAGCCATTGAGAGCACCTAATTTGGTGTTATGGGGCTTAAGATATGCAATTTCAAAATTCAGGCCTACTACATGCTACCATTTCCAACCTACGTTACTATTCCATTACATTTGACTAGGCAAATGAGCTCAAACTTGCCTAAAATTTTTCTAACATGTAGTTTACATCCTAATATTTCTATAGAAACCTAATTTACATAATTTGGAGTTGCATAACCAAAGTTATGATTTTTCAAAATTAGTGCAGAATTTGAGTCCTGTAGTGTCACTTAGGGCACAATGATATTTAAAGGGACACACAAGTTATATACGATAATTTAAGCATAAACAAAATTTTTTATGATAAAAATGAATTTAGAAAGGGTTAAAATCAAGTTTGGATCCCTATGGCTCAAAATAACCCATAAATGGCCCAACTTAGGTATTTAAAAACTTATGGATGAATGTAAACTTCGATATTATCTTCATATACTGCATGAATACATTAGTAAAAGCAAGGTATGATAGATGCCATTAGGGTTGGGATTGATTGATGACCTTTTTGCTATTCTAACATGTGTTGATATATATGTTGATTAGTTACAAGACATGGAATTAGATTCCATAGCTTATCTACAACTAAATCTCCGAATAACCTATAAGTAGTCCCTTGTAATGGAGGAATTGGATTTGCTTGATCATTTTAGGGCTGCTCAGTAGACTAGTTAATTAGCTATTTAAGGTAGAATTAAATCTCATGGCTACTCTCAAGCAAAATCTCTTGGACCTTTAAATTAGACATCCTTATAATTGTTTGTGGGATATGTAGTAATACCTTGCACATTAATCTATGGGACGACACTAATAGCCAAAGGGTTAGGCAACACATAAGGCAAACTAAGATTACCTGGCATGTTCTATGGTCCCCTAACCATATGGAATTGCTCATCTTGTAAAGTAGGTTGCAATATTAGCTCATTTAGTAATTGCCCCCAAGATAAATGAGATTGTGATAAGGGCATTCAAAACTAGATTTGACCGCTAAACATGCTGATCAATGTTAAAGGATGATGTAGAATGTTCTTTTAGTTAAAGCTTGCTATTACTATTAAGCATTATGCACCTCATTATAGACCATTAGCTTAACAATCTCAATAAGTTAACAAGACATCCAATAGATGACATCATTGAGCCCTATTTAATCTACTAATGGATAAACAATCTTGTCATCACTATAGATTGGCCTTGCTTTGTTGTCGCTTCAGTGGTTAGAGCCATTTGTCCTATAGTTGATGGTGTTGTAGTTAACAAAGATGGCATACCTAAACTTGACCCTATAGTAGCCTAAGAAGCTTGAGGTTTTGAAGGGTTTTGGCTGTCATTCTTTTGTACGTGTGGCATCTTCATATCACTTAAACTCTCACTAAATCATAAGTGGATGTGCCACTGTTAATCATAACCAAGTGAAGTGATGAGAACTTGGTTGAAAAATCTCCTTCTGGTCCTATTGGGCATACCAAAAATTGGTTGCTTACGAATTAGGAATGATTAGTTAAATGAATTGGCTAACTTCAGATAAATGATTCCCACGCTCAAGCGATGTGTTAAGGAAGGGATTCTTTTCCTCAACTCTAGGTCCCTAGGCTACTAAAAGAAGTGCTTAATTTGAAAATATGACTAGTGGCTAAATGCTATGACTAGAAAGAGCAGTGAGTGACATAAAAAATGGATAAAGTTGAAAAGAAGGATAAAATTGGAAAAATGATGGAAAATAAATGTGTGAATATAAAGAAATATAAATGATAAAAACTTGTATTTGATTGATTAGATTTTTCTCTTATAAATTTTTGTGCTAGGCTTTTATAAGCCTTTCACAACACAAGTCATTAAACCCACCAAGCATGTATACCACTCTTCTTATTTTTTCTCCTTATATCTGCATACATGTAGAGATGTTGCCAACATCCTTAGGATTATCTTATGCCATGTCAATTTTCTTTGAGGTTGAAATAAATATTTTGCTTGCTGACTAAACGTAGGCCAAGTTAGATTGGGTTGAGTTTCAATTGAGCCCAATGCTTGGTCTAGTTTTAAATGAACTTCAAAATTAAAGCCCATTGCTCAAGCCTAACTCGGTGTAGTATTGGGGCAAGGCAGTGCTAGGTATCAATTGGCTAGTTTTTTTTTCTTTTTTTGGACACTTATTATATGAATTATAAAATTACCCTTTAAAAATAAGATTTTTATATAAGTCTTTATAAAATTACATTTTGCTCTTAAAGTAATTAAAATTTTCATATAAGTTCTTATAAAAAATATTTTTTTTAATTTTTTTATTTAAGCTATCACCTAGCCTAGCCCTTTTTTTTGGTGTGCCTAGCCTAACTCAACTTGATTTGGTCAGTCAAGACTAAGCATACTGGCCCTTCGAGTTGAGTGTACACTTATTGACTAGATTAAACTTGTCCCTAGAATTCAAGGAGTGATTCTTCATCTTTTTCTATGTTCTTCTTAACATGGCTAACTCTATGATTCTCCTTGATTATGCAGCTGATTGTGGATAATTACTTTACCATAATTTCAGGATTTTGTCCTTAAATTATAGGGATGTGGTAATAGTGGCTTGGAAACTACCAAGGGCAAACTAAATGTCCTTATTTGTAGCTATAAGTTGTTGGGCCAATTCTTTATTATTATTCCATTAGAAACCAAGAAAGCCTAACACATAATTCGTGGCTTGATCCATCATTTGAAGCCTAATTTAGCTCCTACAAAATAGCCTTAATGAACTCAAATTTGTTAGCCCAAGAAGCAAGCCTACTTTTTCGACCCTGTCAGTTTTTTCTAGTGTTAACAATTAAGTAAGCTTCTCCTTTGCTACTTTTAATTAACTTATTCTCTTTCCACTGTGGGGCTCCCAAAACCCTACATTAGAAACTTTATAGCGTGGTTTAAACTTAAGGTGAATGGTTCTATCTACAATGAATTTATCATCAAATTATTCATGACTTTTTTGAGAATTAGGTTGCAAGTTTTACATACATGCTTGCCCCCTAGTAACATTCATTACATAAAACTTTGGGTTATCAAACTCCTAGTGGGTTTTGCTTTTCTCTTTATATCAAGTGCTTATTGATAAAGTTAGACTTTTCAAATATTCACTTGATTTTTGTTCAAGCTCTAACCCTTAAAGTTTGGTCCATTAACTACATATTAGATAGGCAAACTCTATGCTGACCTACTTGCAAATTATGAAAAGATCAAATTAAGCCCTTTTCCCTACATTGGTTTCACCTCTATCATTCCTTTCATTTCTCAAGCTTTCCTTCATCACAAAACTTGCTCTTAGTGTTTAGCTCAGACAACCTCCTTAAGGGACATTTTCTCATTTGGTAGTCTTTGCTTTTAATTTTTCCTTTCTAAAAGCACCCAAAAACAGAAAAGGTACAACATAATCTCAAATTCTCAGTAAACTCCGATAATACCAACTCTAACATAGTAAATAACTTAAAAATATTGTTCATTTTAATATAATTCTTTAATATAAACTTAGATCTTAAAATATTAGCCACAAAGTTTCCATAAAATATAAGTTTGACAATTGATATAAAATAATTTTAGTGTACTTTTTACCCACCAATACCTTTTCTCATAGTATGCTTTTTATTAATTTAATAATTAAAGTACAAGTAATTAACATCTTCATCTTTTTCATTTTTGATAATATTTACTTTTCAAACTCATCTTTAATATAATCAAATTGAATTTACTAAAATTGTTGAATAATAAGATTAGAGTACCACTCTTAAACTAGGAAATTAATAAGTGTAAAAATGAAATTGGCTTTTTTCCATACTTGCTTGCAACTAAAATAAGAATATCGAGTGAGAATAAGTTATTCATTATCTTTTATTTCAAGAAGAACTACAAAAAACTATGGAAGAAAACTCTATTTCATTCTTAATACATATGTGAACTTTTAATTTAGTTGTTTATAAAAATTTTTTCAGTAAATTACACATATTTTTTTTTGAACTTTGTTAAAATGATATAAACTTTCTTTTTATTTTCAAAATATATATAGACTTTTTTTGAAAACAAAAATCATGTTATACTTTAGTCCAATTTAAAAGATTTTTTACTAAAATACACTTTATTAACTTAAATATATTTTTTGGGCTAAAATTAATAAAAATAAAATCTACTCTCTTTTATTTTTATTGTCATATATATTTGGATTAATAAAGAATATTTTAATAAAAAATTTAAAATTAGACTAAATTATATATTTTAAAAATAAAAAAAATTGTATAATTTTGACAAAACTTGAAAGAAATATATATAATTTATTCCTTCTTTTTTGAAAAAATTTAATCCCTGCTCCTTAAAATTCTTTCACATTTCCTTTTAATTTCTCCTACATCCACAAATTAATGTGAAAGTTAACAAATTGCTAGGTTGAATGTTTTGTTTTCGCTTATGTGACGCTATTTAAATTTAAGCAAATTAAAATATTCACAACCACTATAACATCATATTTCATCATTGCTTACCTCTTATTCAAGCTACAGAATTTTAAAGCCATTTGTGATAGATATATCTCAAGCCTATTCATCTAAAGTTTATAATAAAAAAATAATAATAAATAATCCATTATTAATCTAGACATTAAAGTAGATTCAAAAAATATGAAAAAATTATCATATCATCTTTATTAATTTTTATTGCTATTACAAAATATTTTTTAAAATTTTAAAATTTTTTCTTAACTTATAGGTTAGTCCAAAATGCTCTTTTATTATATGGGCTAATAACATTTATAGAGTAGCAGTGAACTCAAGAGCTACACCCATTTTGAACTATCTAAAACTATTTTAAATTTAAATATAGTTATTTATATTTTTTATTAAATTTTTAATTAAAATATAATAAATGTATAATTTTTAATTATGATATAACAAATGATTTAGTTAAAAAAATATAAACTTATTTACAAAAATTATATATCTATTATATTATTATAAAAAATTATATATTTATTATGTTTTAATTGAAAAATGTGATAATAAAGATATAAAAATTACATATAAAATTTTTCAAACAAAATTTAGAGTCAACAAAATTATATGTAGTTTTATTAAATTTTGTTGAAATTATGTGATTTTGACCTCTATTTTTAAAATATACGATTTATTTTTAAAACAATTGTATTATATTTTACTTTAATTTTAAATTTCTTGATTAAAATGCTTTTAATTAACTTAAATATATATTTGTTATATTTAATAAAAACAAATACACTCATTTTTTTATTTGTTTATATTTATATATAATACATATTTATAAATTTAGGTTAATAAAATATATTTTAATAAAAAAATTTAAAATTAGATTAAAATATATTTTTTAACATTAAAAAAATCTATATAATTTTAATAAAATTATCAAATTTATTAAAAAGTAAAAACTAAAGAATAAAAAAAATAAAAAAATAATTAATATCATAGACGTAAAATGAAATTAACAATAAATGAATATAAAATATAAATAGACGAGAGTTGATAAAATAAAAAATAATTATTTTATTTTTATATTTTTCAAAATAATTTAACAATAAAATCATAAAGACAATAATATAACATACATTTGACAATGAGTATAAACGTAAAACGAAACGCAGCCGCAGATTTCAAAAGAGGTGCGGATATTGTTTCGGAAAGACGTTGGTTCCTTTATACAATTAATTCGACGATTCCCATTCCCTGCCTCTCTCCTTCGATTTGTGTGTGTGTGTGTGTGTGTGTGAGAGAGAGAGAGAGGGGAGGGGAGCTTACACATTAGGATTTTTAGGTGCACGTTGTTCACCATGGAAGGAGGCATGTTAGTTGATTCGGAGCCGTATGGTGGTGGAGGTACGGCTTTTTGCCCTAACAACTTCCCAGTTTCTTAATTTCAATTTCTCTCTTAAATTGTAACCTTTTTTCGTGTGGGTATATGTTTTTTGATGCTTGCCTATGTAGTTTATTAATAGATTACTAATCCCATTTTCCGAGTTACCTTTTGGATTTTGACAAGAGCGTTTTGGCTCTATTAGGGTTTTCTGGGTTATCGATTGTTAATTTTAATAAGCTTTGTCCTTGTGGGTTTTGAAATATGCAATACGTGCTGTTTTGGGAAGTCAATATTTGAAGGCAGTACGGGTTTTGCGGTCTTTGAGTGTTGGGTATGTTAGTCCTGGAATAACTGGAAATGGGTTGCAGGCAACAGAACACAAAAAGGCAAAAAGGTGAAGGGAGATTTTTTTGGGGGTGCACCGAAGAAAATGCTGATTGACATAACAAATCTGCGGCAGGAGCATCTAAAGCCATCAAACCAACATGCAAAGAAGCAGTCTGCTACCCCAGCAGTTGATGAGTGTACTGACCAACTTCTGAAGGTATATTTATTTTGTAGCATGTCAAGATTTCCTTCTATTTCTGTAATTGGTTTAACACTTGAGGTATGGACTAAAATCTATTTTGCAGGAAAATGGAATGCTGATGAAGCTTCTGGCAAGCAGAAAGTATCCTCTATGTAAATTTAATCTATTTTCTATTTGTCGTCATGGTAATTAAGCCGGTTGTAGTTTATTGGGTCTTCCTGAACTGTGGTTGATAGTACGGCTATAAAATTAGGTAAAGCAGAGCTACAGAAATTGCAAAGCTCTTTTCAGAAACTGCATATGCAAAATGTGGAACTTGCCCGGGCAAATAGCCAGATGTTGGCGGTACTGTTTAAATGTTCTAATAGTTGAATATCTTACTCTAGCATGATGCTAGATAGTTTAAACAAGTTTGAAATTGGATATATACGCTTGTTAATATCTATTACATAATCTATGCAGGAACTTAATTCTAGTAGACAGAGGGTGAGTTAAACCTCTTGAATGCAAATAGTACATATAATAGCTTACTGCTTTTACGTTGTGTTTTGCTTGTATTGAGTGACGCTGTGTTTGTTGCCATTCAGCTGAGGGAACTCCAGCTTGAATTAGGATGCAAAAATGGTATACTCAAAGCTGTGAAATTAAAATCAAAGGTCAGCTTAGCTCGTATCCTAGTTAATAAGTCCAAATGAGTGAGTCAAAATGATTAACTATGTTTTTACCTGTTACTTTTTCCATTCCTTCCTAGGAAAATGAGCAGACAGCAAAATTGAAGTATGAGATTACTGCAAATGAGGTGCATTAAATAATCTCTTTATTATTTACTTATAGTGATTGGTCTTTACTATCAGCTCACTGCGGTATTTATGCCCTTTTTTTCACTACCTCCTTGTCTGAACATCCCGGAGTCAGCAATTGGGTCAAACTTTTCAAGCAGATGGAAGAGGGGATAATCTTTGCAATGCCAAGAGGAGGAGAGTGTCTAAATCTCAATGTAATCAGTGTACTTGACCCACTGTATTTATACAACTACAAAACTTAGCGTATATATATTTATCCTTAACACAATGAGTTGTCTAATGCAGCTTCTGAACCTTCTGTCATTAAAAAAGTTAACTCGACGGAGAAGGTTGACAACCCAAGGTATGAGTTTCTAATTACTTGCTATACTGGAATAATTTCTGAAGTTTGACACTAGGCATGCTAAAGAAAAGGCTATTTATATGCCTCCCATGAACACACAAATAGGCACTGTTTTAGGAGGCAGTCTATGGGATTCAAATCTGAAGAGCCAGGGCTGACAGAAGATTTCTATGAGACCAATGATACCAAATCATGTGTCTCTCATCTGCAAGAAAATCTGGTAAAAAGAAAAGGACTAACAGCATCAGGAACAACAGTTCAAGAAGCAACCAGAGAAGAGACTGAATGTAATTGTACAAAACAATGTGTCTTTTTGTTATATTCTCACATTACCAAGCTTTTTCTCATATATTACTTCATGCAGCTTCAGGACCTTCTACCATTGAGCAAGTTCCCGCAGAGAATATTGACAACAAAAGGTAGGCTTGTATATGTCTGATTTGAGTGTCTGTAATTGGGATTTGTGATTAATGAGAGAATTAATAACCAATTATGTGTCTTTCATGAATTATTAGAAGGCAAAGTTTGAGAAGGCAATCTGCCAGATTTAAGACTGAACTACCAGAACCAACTGAAGAAACCAGAGCAGACACTGAATGTAATTGTCTATGCCATTTGTCAATTTGTTATATTCTCAGGTTACCAAGCTTTTTCTTATATGTTTTCTCATGCAGCCTTAGGACTTCCTCCTATTGAGCAAGTTCACACAAAGGAGAATATTGACAAGAGGTATGCTTGTATATGTCTGATTTGCAATGTTTGTATTTGGAATTTGAGTAATGAGAGAATTATGACCACACACAGGCCTCTCAGAATTATTAGAAAGCAATCTGCCAGGTTTAAGCGTGACGATCAAAAACCAACTGAAGACCTGTTTGAGATTGATGATCCAAAACTTGCTTTCCTTTTAAATGAAGATGTAGCTAAGAGAAGCAGTCCAACAACCTCAAGTGTGGCTTCTAGACATAAAAATAAAGAAGAAAAAAATTACTTTAAATTTGATCCTCAGGAAGTTCAAAGATCATCTGTTGGGAGGCCATTGCGTCGAGCGGCTGAAAAGGTTCAGACCTACAAGGAAATTCCAATTAATGTGAAGATGCGCAGAGCTGAGTGAGTTATAGTTTGTTATCTTTTTTAAATAATCATTAGTTTCGTAGAGATGAAAGGCTAAATGAAGTTTTAAGTCCGTGGTAGTAGGCTTCTTTTGTTTCTCAGAATAGCTTTCTTGTATAGGGCTACATTGGCCTGACACCAGAACAAAATTACAAACTGAAGTTTGTTCTGTTACGATCATCTTTAGATGAAGTGGAGAACATGATAAGCACAAGATGCACTGGAGTAGCTGGCAGTTATCTGCCGTTTTGATTACTGATTACTGAATGTAAACTTTGGCAATTTGACATTTTTTTCCACTTGAGTGGAGTTTGTTCTTCTGACAAGGCAAAGTATACATCACTTGTCTTTCCTTTTGGCCCAGTGGTCACTGATTCAATTTGGCCCAGAGCGCATTGTCAGCGAGTATTTTCTTCTAGAGGTGTTCACCAAGTTAGTTGTAGAAAATTTTGGCAATGTGAGCCCGAGATGTACTTGTGATTATCTCGACATTTTGGTTTGGATGGATGTTATACATATCATAAATGATCCAGCACAAATCATATAGGACATGGTTTTTTTTTCGATTTTTTTGACAATTGGTGGGAAGATTGTTATTTTTCAAAAGTAAATGTGTTTGTCCTGTTTGTTGCCATTTTGCCGGGTTTGGTGGGCTTCATAATGTGTTTTCAGTCCCAAATAAAGGTTATTATAAGTGCTGTAAAGAGTTCCTTTCTATACGATTAAAAAAAAGGACCAAAAAAAGAATAAATAAAATTATATTTAGCAAAAGCTTTTGTAAAAATAACTTTTAAAAATGCAGCTGATTGATCATATATATATATAGGAATATATATAAAAGAATAATTACTTACACCAACGTATTAGTCCTATGAAATTTTTTCTTGCCATTCATCTCTCACATGTTAAGAACACAGATTTTGTTTTTTCATCATTATTTATTTATTCAACAACACCTTTGAGGGGACTTACAATTTTACGGCACACTTGATATTGTTCACCAACTTTTTGACTTCAACTTTTGCACCCACTTGGTTTTGCATGATTTCTCCTTCCAGACAAATTATTTTTTCGAGTTCATTTAGCTCATTTTTCACATCCCCTCTCCTGCATGATTACTATATCTTTTTCCCACCCAGATTTTCAGCTTCTGTGGGACCATAGATTGACGATGTGTGCTCTTCATATTTTCATTTTTGTTCAGTATCAGCTTCTTCCCTTGCTCTTATTAAGGGCAATATTGTAATTGAACTCAAATTTACAAGATTTCTTGATGACAACGCACTCTGATTTTGCCCTTTCCACTTTTTGTCCGTTTGTTTTCAGTTTTTAATATTTTTCTATTCCGCCATTCTTCTTTATCTCCTACTCTCTCCGGTTTGTACCTGATCTTCATCTTTTGTTCTTCTGTTTTATCCCATACTCTCAACAAACCATTTTCTTTTGAGCTATCGATGTTATTGCTGATTTGATCTGATCATAATCTCTAGATGTATGCACTCCTTTTAAATTATGTTATAAAATCTTCAAATGAAATTGTATAAGATCTTATACTTAAATTTGACCTGTATATAAGCATTGCAGATTAACTATTTTATATAGTAATTTAGTTGTTGATTATTTTTTACAAAACTATTTCACAATAATTGTTAAGATATGCTTAATAAATTTTAGTGCCATTATTGTGTATGAAGAAAAGCAAGTTTGGTATGAGATACTTATAGTGGATAAATTTTCTTAGGTCTACTACTCCATGTAATATGATCGTAATCATTGATTGAACTTTGGTCTTAAATTCACAATAAAGACACCAAATGAAAGTGTAATACTTAAATCTCTTTGACGGACTCGTCGCGCAACCCTCTAAATAAAACTAGGTTGATAAAATATGCAGTCAGTGGCACAACCTAGGTCATCTCCCTTGAAAATAGAATTCAATGCCTAATTGAGTTTCTAAGGTTAAAGGATCCTAAAAGTTATCTAATTAAGGGGGTTTTGGTTTAATTAAACTATCTAAAATTAAAATTGAATTAAAATGACTAACTACCTAAGTGGATGAATTAATGGGTGAATAATGGTCTTGTGACTAGTTTTGGAATCGTCCCTTAGTATTCACTATCCTCATCCTAATCTAATTGTAATTAATTTTGGCCTAAGAGTTCCTAATTGTGATCATTAGCAAATGATCTTGAATTACCATTCAAGATTCAAGAAACTAGCAATTTGATGTTAATTGAGACTTCAACTCCCATTAAATTACTAATTCTTGTGATTAAGATCTTTGAACACTCAAATTGATTGATTAACTGATTAATTATCCTCTGAATCATCATCCAAAAATATTTAATTAACCAACTAAATACTAAGGAATCTACAAATAGACAATTAAACACAACAATTCTCACAAGTATTTTATCAAACACCTTGATTGCACACTTAGAAAATTGTAAAAAAATGAAAATCCATCACTTAATTCATACAATTAATCAGCCAATATCTCTCCTAATCAATGTCTAACCAACCATCAATCATGAACTACATCAATTTCAATCACTTACAAACTCAACCAAGCATATAAAATAATTAAAATTGATATAGAAAGAGAGGAAAATAAAATGAAATTCTTAGCCCAAAATTTTGATTCTAATTCTTGGATTCAAACTTCAACTCAAGAGCTTCCTCCCTTGCTAGTCACGAGGATGAATCAAAGCTTCATTCGGTGGACGGAAATGGAGGAAAATGAAGTGTAGTGTGTTCTGGACGAAGGAGGGCTGAATGTGTGTATAATGAATGACGTGATATGGGGTGTGTGTAATGGACGAATATGTCGTGAATAATGAATGGACTGGATGAAGTATGGAATGAATGATGGACGATAGGATCGAGCTGATGGAAATGACGGAGTGAATTGTGAATGATGTGATGAATGGATGAATGAGGCGTGAAAAATGGGTGTTGCCTCCTCTCACGTGGATTTTTATGATTCCACGTGCTTGCTTCAGCTCAATTGCTCGTAGTCTTTTTTCCTTCTTTGCATGAATAAGTGTGGGCCCCAACGTCAACTTTGCATGCTCCAGTATGAAGAACCTCGAGCTCTCTTCTCTGTTCTGCATGTGGTGTTTATTTCTGCTCAAAAGCTCCAGCCTTCACGTCATGTTCCACGTTCTTCCTTAGCATGCTTCTTCTCTCTGGTTTGGAGTTGCTTCTTTTGTTTCTTGTTCATCTACTGCTCATGTTTCCTCCTCTGTTCATTCGTGTTCTGCAGCTTAATGAATCACACACTGTAACACCATAATATACTTAAGCTATCTAGCCTCTCACTGGCCTCGGTTCCATATGATTTCCAAAGGACAAGTACAAACCGTTGCATTTTCATGCTATAAAACGGGATTTCAAACACTCATCTTCTGCCCCGTGGGTCCTGTGAACCCATCATTCACATTCTCTACTCACACTCCATTAATACAACTCATACATAGCATAAAACAAGCCATAAGCCATGGGTATGGAGCCAAAAACCAAGAATGTGCATTTTCTTAAATGGACCCAAAAGTCAGATTTTGGCTCTAACTTTGGAAAATCATAACTAATTAGAGAAAAATGGGAATCTAGCAAACCATAGCTTTCTAGAAAGCTCTAAGTGTTATTTTGCACTAAAAATAATTCCCAACCATAATCTCAACGTTTGGACTATGTTTGACATCGAAAATGAGACAGAGGTCCGGCTGTCTCTGTTTCTAGTGCAGCTTACTGTCATAACATTCGAAAATTCATAACTAAATCCAAAAACATTGAATCTAGGCAAACTATATCAATTTGGAAAGCTACAGATGTCTACTAGAGGAGAAAAATAAGTTCAGATCAGTTTAGCAGCCCTTACCCCCGAAAACTGATGGAACAGTAACAGAGGTCGGATGGGCTCCCTAATGCTGATACAGAACTTCAGAAGATTCATTCTCTCTCTACAGACCTCCGATTTAGGTGATTCCAGTTGGTATAAGTCACTGTGATTGTCTAGGTTATGTGTATAAAATTTTATAGTATTTGGACTTCATTTGGTCCATGAATGACAAGGTTTTATTTTCGGACTAGCTACACAGTGCCATGACCAAATCATTAAAATTTCCCAATTTCAACAATTCGTCAAATATTCCCTAGGCCTCCGAATATTACCCACTCTAGCTTCCCAAGAAGCTCTCTACAAATTCTAGAGGCATGCAAAATTTCATAACAAAAAGAGTTCGTTTGGTCATACTTTGATGGAGCCAACAAATTTAGCGGTTTTGGCACCCAAAATAGTTCAAATGGGTCCAAATGACCTCTCATATGTTCTAACCACTCATAGACAAGGTTAAAAGTATGAAAATAGTCTACATAACATGTCCAAGTGGTCCAAATCATCATACATTGCAAATCACTATGCTATGGGCTAAAATACTCTATCACATGTCATCCACAAAAGGGGCAAAACCCACATTTTCCATTAATTTGGCTCTCTACACGATTTGTACATCATATATCTATGCATTTACATTTGCTACAACATTTACATCTAAAAAATAGTGGGTGCATACACATTTTGGCACCACTTTACATCAAAAGAACAAAATACACTATCATCTAACTAAACATGCTCCTAGGCTCCTTGGTGTGCACTCGGTTCTCCTTGAGCTCCACCTAGCATGTTAAGATGGGAGGGGGAAGGGGTGAGATTCATGGAATCTCAGTAGCTCATGCACTCAATCAATGAAGCAATCAAGGCATATAACAATCAAGCATGCAATTTAGTATCCAACCACTCTCAATCATATAATGCATAATTTTCATGCCATGAAAACCACATCAATGCCAAGTATGGGCTCTAGGGACTTTCGGTCTAGCCTCACCCGAGTTTAGGGACTTTTGGATGGCCTCATCCGAGTTTAGGGACTTTTGACTTGGCCTCACTCGGTTATGAGACTTTTGGCCTTGTCTCACCCATCTCAAGGGACTTTCGGCTCTACCTCACCCATCTCAAGGGACTTTCGGCACTACCTCACCCGAGCAATTCTCACAATCCAACACATAAGCATATTGGTACCAATACATCAAGGCAATAACATATGGCATATCTCATACAATAAGCATATACACAAGCATACAATGATCATTACATCCAAGAAAGCAGCAAGAAAGAGTGGAGAGAGCTACCTTATGAGTCAACACAAGCTTTTCCTTTCACTTCCTTTTCTCCCTTCTTAGTTTCACACTCACACCTTGATGGAAGTGTTTCTCTTGAGCCTAGACACAATCAAGAGCATGGAATTACTCTCTTAGAATGTAACTCAATAACTATTCAAGATTTTTCAAAGCAAACCTTGCTAACTTATAAGAACTTAGGGGTTCTCTCTCTTTCTCTAGTGTTTCATCCACTCTTCCTCTCTCTCAAGCTCTCATGTTAGTAAAATCAACACATTCAAGGAAAACAAGGAAGTTCAAGAGTGTTTTCCAATTTCCCTCTTCTGACCCATGCCTAAAACCCCACTAATTTCACAAACAAAACCATAGAAAGAGAGGGCAAAGAGAGGAGAACAGGAATCTAAGAAGACAAGAGAGAAATTGCTTACCTTTCCTTTGTTTTTCCTCCTTCTCTTGGTCTCTCTCACTTTCCACGCCTCTTTTCTCTCCTTGGGTCGGAGTCTAAGGCAAATAAGAGATAAAGAATGTGTTGGGTCGTTTAAAGAAGTCAAATTCTTGCTTTTTACACTCTTCCGGACTGACCCTCGCTATAGCAAGAAGTAACCTTCGCTATAGCGAGCACGTATCAGTTGCCTTCGCTATAGCGAGGTTTAACCTTCGCTACGGCGAGCACGTATCAGTTCCAGACCCCCATTTTTGCTATGGCGTGCGCTACAGCGAGCAACTCCTTGGTTTCTGTATAGACTGCTGCCCGCACTCGCTATAGCTAGAATCACCTTCGCTATTACGAACAGGCACTCTCGCTATAGCGAGACCATTTCTCGCTATTGCGAGAAGACTTAAGAAAATTTCTGAATTTCGAAATTTTTTAGCTTTCTACTTTCTTTTCCTTTTCCCTTTTCCCGGTTGTTACATTTCTACCCCTCTTAAAAGAAATTTCATCCTCGAAATTTAAAGACCTACCTCAAGGGAATAACTCTGGATATTTTTGCCTCATTTCATCCGCCAATTCCCAGGTTGCTTCCTCAGATGTCAGACCTCTCCGGATCACTTTCACCAGAGGAATGTTCTTGCTTCTCAGCTGTTTCAGCTTAGCATCCACAATTCTCTTCGGTCTCACTACATAGGAAAGATCTTCCTGCAATTGCACATGCTCATATTCTATGATATGTGAGGGGTCTGGCAAATACTTTTTCAACTGGGAGACATGAAAAACACTGTGAATTTAGGCTAGGTTGGGAGGTAAGGTTATTCGGTAAGCCACGGGTCCAATTTTCTCAAGGATTTCAAATGGACTAATATACCTAGGACTGAGCTTCCTTACCCTCATTGACCGACCTACTCCCGTCATTGGAGATACTCGAATGAACACATGGTCTCCAATCTCAAACTCTAACGGCCTTCTGCGCTTATCAGCATAGCTTTTCTTCCTACTCTGGGCCGTGAGGAGTCTCTTCCTAATCAATTCTATTTGTCGGGTGGTTTGATCCACAATCTCAGGTCCTATCATACTCCTCTCACCTAGCTCAACCCAACACAGGGGGGATCTACACTTTTTCCCATACAAAGCCTCATAAGGGGCCATCTGAATACTGTAATGGTAGCTGTTATTATACGCAAACTCTGCTAATGGTAAATACGCATCCCAGTTCCCTTTCATTTCTAACACACAAGCCCTCAACATGTCTTCCAATGTTTAGATGGTCCTTTCAGTCTGACCATCTGTCTGGGGGTGATATGCAGTACTAAACCGCAACCTGGTCCCTACGGCATGTTGCAATGACCTCCAAAAGTTCGATGTGAACCTGGGGTCTCTATCTGAAACTATGCTACTGGATACTCCATGAAGTCGCACTATCTCTTTGATGTACAACTGGGCTAATATATCCAGTGTATGAGTAGCCCTGATAGCTAAAAAGTGTACAGACTTCGTCAGTCTATCCATAATTACCCAAATAGCATCGTGTCCAGAGGATGTCTTGGGTAACCCCATAACAAAGTCCATGGCTATACTATCTCACTTCCACTCAGGGATATCTAGAGATTGCAACAACCCAGCCGGCTTTTGATGTTCTATCTTTACCCTCTGACACACTAGGCATCTAGCCACATACTCCGTCACATCATTCTTCATCCCTGGCCACCAGAAAATTCTTTTCAAATCCTGATACATCTTGGTGGCACCTGGGTGGATAATATACTTACTCTTATGTGCCTCTTCTAAAATGCTTGCTCTCAACTCATTCTGACTAGGCACACAGATTCTATCTCGGTATACTATCATACCATCCTCAAACACCTTGAAATCTGAGGTCTTACCTTGGGTAACCTCATTCCTGATCCGTTTCAGGAACTCATCCTCTCTCTGGGCATCTAAGATTTGAGTTCTTAAGATATTCTCAACTCGGGTTTCACTCAGATACAATTTACCCGATACCACCTGACAAGAGAGGTTCAAATTTCTGAAGTTCTTTAAGAGCTCTTGCTCCTTAATCATCATATGGGCTACATGGATGGATTTTCTACTCACGGCATCCGCCACCACATTGGCCTTGCTCGGATGATACTTCAACACATAATCATAATCTTTCAGGAACTCCATCCATCTCCTCTATCTCATATTGAGTTCTTTCTGGTCAAACAGGTATTTCAGACTCTTGTGGTCACTATAAATCTCTATGGTAGCACCATACAGATAGTGTCTCCAAATTTTAAGAGCAAACACTACGGTGGCTAACTCTAGGTCATGCGTGGGGTAATTCTTCTCATGAGGCCTCAACTGCCTCGAGGCATATGCCACTACTCTACCCTGCTGCATCAACACACATCTTAACCCTTTGCCTGAAGCATCACAATAAACCACAAATGGCTCACTAGGGTCAGGGATAATCAGTACAGGGGCAGTGATCAAATAGAGTTTCAACTCCTGAAAACTCTTCTCACATCTATCATCCCACACAAAAGGTGTCTCTTTCCTAGTTAGCCTCGTCAGTGGTAAGGCCATCTGAGAAAATTCCTGAATAAACCGTCTATAGTACCCTGCCAAACCTAGGAAACTCCTAACCTCGGTGATCGTTCTAGGTCTATTCCATTGTAACACAGCCTCAACTTTATAGGGATCAACCGCGACCCCGTCTCGTGAGATCACATGACCTAAGAATCGCACCTCGGTCAGCCAAAACTCACATTTACTCAGTTTGGCATACAACCTTTTCTCTCTCAAGGTGTTTAGGACTAATCTCAAATGCCTCTCGTGCTCCTCAAAGGATCTGGAGTACACTAAAATATCATCAATGAAGACCACCACAAACTGATCTAAAAATGGTCTGAATACCCTGTTCATGTAATCCATGAACACCGCGGGCGCATTCGTCAACCCGAATGGCATCACAAGGAACTCATAGTGCCCATATCTCGTTCTGAAGGCCGTCTTGGAGACGTCTTCAGTTCTCACTCTCAACTGGTGGTACCCAGATCTAAGATCTATCTTGGAAAACACAGATGCCCCAGCCAACTGATCTAACAAATCATCAATTCTGGGGAGAGGATATTTATTCTTGATGGTAACTTTATTCAACTCTCTGTAATCTATACACAACCGCAAGCTACCATCCTTCTTTTTCACAAATAACACCGGAGCTCCCCAAGGTGAAACACTAGGGCGGATAAACCCTTTCTCTAACAATTCCTCTATCTGCTCTTTCAACTCAGCAAGCTCGGCGAGAGCCATCCTATAAGGAGTTTTGGACACCGGTCCAGCCCTAGGCACTATGTCTATAGGGAACTCTAATTCTCTCTCAAGGGGTAGGCCACTAAAGTCAAACTCTTTAGGGAAAACCTCTGGGAATTCCCTGACAATTGGGATCTCTTCTATCCCTTCTTCTACCTCAGCCTGAATAGAGAAAAAGACTAGAAACCCTTGACATCCACACTCTAAATATCTCTCAGCCTGGGCAGTAGTCATAAAGGATAACTCAACTCCTACCCTAGGTATGGTCCCACAAGCAGGTAGGGAAATGGTTCGGTGTTCACAATCAAGTATTGTATTATTTGCAGCCAACCAGTTCATACCAATAATGAAATCAATATCACGGAAGGGCATACAAATCAAATCAATAGTGGTATGACAATGGTTAAATTAAACAGTGACATTTAAGCAAGTATGGGAAGTAACCACATGGCCTCCAGTGGGTGTAGTGACAGACAAGTCAAATGGTAAGACACTAATGGCCAGACCCAATTTCCTCACACAATCATAAGATATAAACGAGTGACTAGCACCCGAATCAAACATAGCAAGTACAGGAAAGCCATTTACTATTAGCGTACCTCGGATCAAATTGGGAGATGCACTGGCTTCCTGCTGAGTAAGGGCGAACACTCGGCCCTGGGTCTGTGGCCTAGGAGGAGGCGCTGTATCCATTTGAGGGCATTGTCTCGCAATGTGCCCCGGCTTCCTATACTTGAAACATGTCACCGGAGACTGCTGGAAGGATGACTGGCTCTGAGGAGGTGGCATACCTCGCTGCGGCCTTCTATTCCATGGCCCCTTGCCTCTCCTCTTAGGGTTAGGTGTCAAACTAGAACCCTTTTCTGGTTTTGGCTTTTTCAAATCCGGTACCCTCTTCTGACTAGCTGTAATCGCAACAGGCATGATAGCTTGCAGGTTAGTCTCAATCACCCTGTTGACCTCCACAAGGGTATTAGACTTCCTGATCCGCTGTGGAGTGACTCTGTCGCTAATCAGGGGTCTCAAACCAGTCTCAAACTGCTCACATCTCTAGGGTTCATCATCATACCTCTGGAGGTAAGAGGAATACCGAGACAACTCAATGAACTTGGCCACATATTGGTCTACAGTCATCTCATCCGTCTGTCTCAAGCCCATAAATTCCATCTCTTTCTTCTTCCTCACCGAACTAGGGACATATTTCTCATAAAACTCGACCAAGAAGCTTTTCCAAGTTATCTGTATATTCTTGGTCTCCATCAGGGGTTTCGTGCTACACCACCATCTATTAGCTTCTTTTCTAACATGAAGGTGGCTAACTGGGCTTTCTGCTCCGTGGTACAATCCATCACCAAGAATATTTTCTTAAGCTGCATAACCTAAGCCTCCGCCTTATCCGCATCCAACTCCCCGTCAAACGAGGGTGGATTGTTATGCCTAAACTGCTTCAACACTTTTTGGATAGGCGTCTGGGTCTGTGGAGCAGCAGGCTCCTGGGGAGGTACAGGTGGAATGCTAGATGTAGATGGTTGAGGTACAGGGGCATCTCTCTTGGCTTCTTCTTGCCTGGCCAGGGTGTCTTGTAAATGCATAATCATATCATGCTGTTGCTGGGTAATGTATCTCTGCTGTTTCAGCATCTCTTGGTGCTGGCCCATCATGGCCTCATACCGGTCAAGTCTCTCCATGATGGCCCGCAGAGGATCCTCAGGCCCAACAGGAACCTCTGGCTCAGTTCTCTGAGCCCTGGGCGATCTGCCTCTACCCCTACCCCGTCTAGTCTCAACCATGTCTGAAAAGAAGTAGCAACCCTCAATTCACAATAATATCACAAGCACATATGCATATGGATGCTACCACTTCCATGGCCATTCACACCAAACACAAGCAAATCAAATCATTCAAGAGCCTAACATCAAGCAAAAGTGCCTGAACCTTTGCTCTGATACAAAAAATGTAACACCATAATATACTAACACTATCTAGCCTCTCACTGGGCTCGGTTCCATATGATTTCCAAAGGACAAGTACAAATCGTGGCATTTTCATGCTATAAAACAGGATTTCAAACACTCATCTTCTGCCCTGTGGGTCCTGTGAACCCATCATTCACATTCTCTACTCACACTCCATTAATACAACTCATACATAGCATAAAACAAGCCATAAGCCATGGGTATGGAGCCAAAAACCAAGAATGTGCATTTTCTTAAATGGACCCAAAAGTCAGATTTTGGCTCTAAATTTGGAAAATCATAACTAATTAGAGAAAAATGGGAATCTAGAAAACCATAGCTTTCTAGAAAGCTCTAAGTGTTATCTTTTCACTAAAAATAATTCCCAACCATAATCTCAACGTTTGGACCATGTTTGACATCGAAAATGAGACAGAGGTCCGACTATCTCTGTTTCTAGCGCAGCTTACTGTCATAACCTTCGAAAATTCATAACTAAATCCAAAAACATCCAATCTGGGCAAACTATATCAATTTGGAAAGCTACAGATGTCTACTAGAGGAAAAAAATAATTCCAGATCAGTTCAGCAGCCCTTACCACCTGAAAACCGATGGAACAGTAACGGAGGTCGGATGGGCTCCCTGATGCTGATACAGAACTTCAGAAGGTTCATTCTCTCTCTACAAACCTCTGATTTAGGTGATTCTAGTTGGTATAGGTCACTGTGGTTGTCTAGTTTATGCATATACAAATTTACAATATTTGGACTCCATTTGGTCCATGAATGACAAGGTTTTATTTTTGGACTAGCTACACAGTGCCATGACCAAATCATTAAAATTTCTCAATTTCAACAATTCGCCTAATATTCTCTAGGCCTCCAAATATTACCCACTTTAGCTTCCCAAGAATCTATCTACAAACTCTAGAGGCATGCAAAATTTCATAACAAAAAGAGCTCGTTTGGTCATACTTTGACGTAGCCAACAAATTTGGCGGTTTTGGCACCCAAAATGGTTCAAATGGGTCCAAATGACCTCTCACATGTTCTAACCACTCATGGACAAGGTTAAAAGCATGAAAACAGTCTACATAACATGTCCAAGTGGTCCAAATCATCATACATTGCAACTCACTATGCTACGGGCCAAAATACTCTTTCACATGTCATCCACAAAAGGGGCAAAACCCACATTTTCCATTAATTTGGCTCTCTACATGATTTGTACATCATATAACCATACATTTACATTTGCTACAACATTTACATCTAAAAAATAGTGGGTGCATACACATTTTGGCACCACTTTACATCAAAAGAACAAAATACACTATCATCTAACTAAACATGCTCCTAGGCTCCTTGGTGTGCACTCGGTTCTCCTTGAGCTCCACCTAGCATGTTAAGATGGGAGGGGGAAGGGGTGAGATTCATGGAATCTCAGTAGCTCATGCACTCAATCAATGAAGCAATCAAGGCATATAACAATCAAGCATGTAATTTAGCATCCAACCACTCTCAATCATATAATGCATAATTTTCATGCCATGAAAACCACATCAATGCCAAGTATGGGCTTTAGGGACTTTCGGTCTAGCCTCACCCAAGTTTAGGGACTTTTGGATGGCCTCACCTAAGTTTAGGGACTTTTAACTTGGCCTCACTCAGTTATAAGACTTTTGGCCTTGTCTCACCCATCTCAAGGGACTTTCGACTCTACCTCACCCATCTCAAGGACTTTCGGCACTACTTCACCCAGAGCAATTCTTATAATCCAACACATAAGCATATTGGTACCAATGCATCAAGGCAACAATAGATGGCATATCTCACACAATAAGCATATACACAAGCATACAATGATCATTACATCCAAGAAAGCAGCAAAAAAGAGTGGAGAGAGCTACCTTATAAATCAACACAAACTTTTCCTTTCACTTCCTTTTCTCCCTTCTTAGTTTCACACTCACACCTTGATGGAGGTGTTTCTCTTGAGCCTAGACACAATCAAGAGCATGAAATTACTCTCTTAGAATGTAACTCAACAACTATTCAAGATTTTTCAGAGCAAACCTTGCTAACTTATAAGAATCTAGGGGTTCTCTCTCTTTCTCTAGTGTTTCATCCACTCTTCCTCTCTCTCAAGCTCTCATGTTAGTAAAATCAACACATTCAAGGAAAGCAAGGAAGTTCAAGAGTGTTTTCCAATTTCCCTCTTCTGACCCATGCCTAAAACTCCACTAATTTCACAAACAAAACCATAGAAAGAGAGGGCAAAGAGAGGAGAACATGAATCTAAGAAGAAAAGAGAGAAATTGCTTACCTTTCCTTTGTTCTTCCTCCTTCTCTTAGTCTCTCTCACTTTCCATGCCTCTTTTCTCTCCTTGGGTCGGAGTCTAGGGCAAATAAGAGATAAAGAATGCGTTGGGTCATTTAAAGAAGTCAAATTCTCGCTTTTTACACTCTTCCAGACTGACCCTCGCTATAGCGAGAAGTAACCTTCGCTATGGCGAGCACGTATCAGTTGCCTTCGCTATAGCGAGGTTTAACCTTCGCTACGGCGAGCACGTATTAGTTCCAGACCCCCATTTTCGCTATGGCATGCGCTACAGCGAGCAACTCCCTGGTTTCTGTATGGATTGCTGCCCGCACTCACTATAGCTAGAATCACCTTCGCTATTGCGAACAGGCACTCTCGCTATAGCGAGACCATTTCTCGCTATTGTGAGAAGAGTTGGGAAAATTTCTGAATTTTGAAATTTTTCAGCTTTTTACTTTCTTTTCCTTTTCCCTTTTCCCGGTTGTTACACACACTGCCTCCCACGTGCTCATTTTCCATGGGTTTTCTTCCTCTGTTCTACCCAGCGTTCTGCTCGTGTTGCTTCGTGCTTGCTTCTTTTGTTCTATGCTGCTGCTTTCCAGCCTTCAATTGGTGTTCTTCATTCTTAGCTTCAGCTTCTTCTTCTTTTCAAATACCCAACCTGTAGCTAGCTTTCTTGAAGAACCCGTGGATGTGTGTGTTGCTGAAGGAGAAGAAGTGGCTGTTCTGCTTGAGCTTGTGAGCTCCATGCCTCATGTTTCCACGTTAAAGTTCTTCTTTTCAGCTCATGCATCATTCAACCTGGTTCATGCAATCCTCACGTTGCTTTCTCAGCGTTTCTGCCCTTCATTCATTTTGCTTGTGTTTCTTTTTGCTGTACATGAGAGTTGCCATTCTGTTTCCATGAACCATGAACCAAAGTCAAGAGATATGCAAAATGTTTCCAATTAAATTCCATCTGAGTTCCATTTACCAATAAAAATCTGCACAAAGAGTAGGAACAATTCAATAGAAAAATTCACAAAATAATTTAAAGAAATATATACATTAAAATCAATCATTTTGTAATTTAATTCTTAAAGTGCAGAAAATGGCCATTAAATTCAATTATCATCTAATAAAATGCAATAAGCCATATTCAATTATTAAAGTGACAAAATTAAAGGGAATAAAGTATATGAAAATTAGCAATTATCAAATTCCCCCACACTTAAACCTTTGCACTCCTGGGCAAAACTCAAGATCATAAAGAAAAGCTAGTGGAATAATCAATGGAGAATAAAAATGGAAAGGAAAGTGTAGAAAGTTACAAGGTAGAGACTAATCATAACTTTTTATCACTTCAACAATCATAACTAATTTCACTTGCATTAAGAATTAAGCTTCATGGCAATTTATTTGAAAAGAATGAATTGAAATGCATAGCCTCTCACATGGTTTAGTATTTACTCTCAACTCTCAAATGGCCAAGGGCAATGTATATCACTCAATTTTCACCTATCAATGTTCACTACCATAGGCTTGTCAAGTTTCTAAGTCTCCACCACCCATGCCAAATGCAAAGCACAAATCAAGAGGACTTTATTAAGGGTTGTAATGGGGCTAAGGAAATGAAATGAATGGACATAAAAACAAAGGCAAAAAATAGATACCTTAGAATTTAAAGAGCAATAAAATGGAGATTTAGGATAGGGAAGAATGTGCTTCTAGGCCTTAATTCTAACAAGTATAAGAGAGAGCAAATTCAATCTAAACACTTATTTCTTTTGATTTTTAGTTGCTTTTGCTCTTTTTTTTTTCATTACTTTTCTCTTGCTTTTCCATCTCTTCTTTTCTTTTCTTTTTTTTTCTTTTTAGAACATATTCCTCAACTTTTATTATCAATGGCCTAAATGGATGTAAGATATATAGTCATCTATCCTACTTAGATGTAATGCTCCTTAAAATTCTTAAGGCATCTTAAAACAAGGTGGAAATTTTTTTTTTTTTAACTTTTCATGGCTATAGGCTAACAAGAAAATAGAATCAAGGTTCAAAGTGGTTAAAACAATGGATAAAATGTATGTAGGTTGGCTTTTTGGCTCACTAGCTGTAAAAGAAATGAATGCCTTATCATTTTCATGCATGCAAATGCAAATGTGGTCTCAACAGAGAATCAAGACAAGTTCTAGAGTGAAAGCAGAGATAGGTAAATACACACTAGAATCGAAAAATTAAGGCTCAATTCCTCACCAGCTAATGGCTATCAGATAATTCATTGAAATCAAATTCATTGCCACTTCACTTAAAACAAAATACAAGATCAATCACTTGTCATGTCTAAGTGAATCTAAGCTACAATTATCTCAGCTTGCAACTTTCACAGGAAAATTGAAAAAAAAAATCATGCTATTTTTAAAAAAATTTCCTAAAAATTTTCAATTTTTTTTAAATAAGGAAAAGATGGATGGAATGAAATGAATCTCCCCCCACAGTTAAATATTGCATTGTCCTCAATGTCAGCACACAGTCTAGTAAATAGATAAACAACACAAGATAAAGAGTGAAAAGAGAGAATATAACCAGATGGACTTGAAAATGGAGATTCCAAGGGTGGCTTAGATTCCCATGTAGTTGGTTAGCAGTTTATTTCCTACAAAACAGAAATAAAAGAAACTGTAATGTAGAAAAGAAAAGAAAACTAGATCCTAAACTAAAAAGAACTTCATAAAAGACAAACTAATCATATGTATCAAAAACAAGAATTAAAACAACTTTATTCCTTCTTAACTGAACAAATTTGAGTCTTACTACTTTAAAACATTTTGATTGATCATTCAGTGATGACTCATGGACTTCCTCAACCATCAGTGGTTTAGGAAAGTCATTTTCAGCATATTCAGAAACAAGAAATGAAGGAAAATCAAAATTAGGACATTTAAAACTAAAGAAAGAAAACTTAAAATCAAACTTAAACTTTAAACTTTCTAAAAATCTATCAAAACTAATGAAATCTTCTAGACTCCCATCAGTAAGAGCCTCTACATTAACAGAAGAATTAAATTGCAACTTCTCACAGCCTTTTGAGTTCAAGTCTTCCAAGGTATCTAGCAGTTGCTTTTTCTCAGTTAGGACAGTCTGTGGATTGTTGGGAACTACTTCACCAACTTCAAAAATCTATTCAGGACTTTCAACAAGAGAAATAATATCTTCTCTGACCAAAGAGACATTAGTAGGCTCACAAAATTTTAAATAATGATCAACAACAAAATCCAGTCTCTCACTAGTATCAACAGCAGCATAAGGATCAATAGGATTTTCAACATCAGCACTATCACCATGCATGCCCTCATCAATACTAGTATGATCAGTGGAATCAGTATCATTAACAATTTCAGTGCAAACAAAGGATTCCATGGATTCAATAGACTTATCAGACTCCAGAAACTCATTAATCTCAACACATATAGGACATGTATGCAATTCATCACATAAGCATTGCAAATTAGAGTTTGAATTATCAATAAGCTGTCCAACAATTTCATTGTCTATGTCCTTATCACATGCTACATCTATTATTTCAGCAATCATATTAGCACATGCTAGTGAGGAATCATGTTGATCAGTATATGTGAGAAACTCACTAGTCTCAATAAAAGCATTAATCTGGGAGCATCTATCACATATAGTGGATCCAGTATATATACAATCAATAGAGTCATTTAAAACAGCTATGTCACATGGTCTAGATGGCATGTTGTCCCTAAACTCAATAGATGCATCATCAATAGGCTTATCAACCAATTCCACACCAAGAACAGCAAAAAATCACATTTTAAGTCACCCCCACACTTATCTACTACCCTAAACTCAATAGATTCATCAATTGGTTCAGACATGAAATTTTCACTGTAATCACAGCTAGGTGTTGACATACCAAGTGCATCAGTACACAAGGATTCATGAACATCAACAATTGTATCAAATTTGCTTAATGAATTACCACAATCAATCAAATCAGAAGATTCAACAACAATTTACTCATCAACATCATCATCATGCAATTTAGAATCAACAACATTGTATGCATCAGTAGTCATAGTGCTATCATGTATACTAGAATCAGTTCTAACAAATTGTAATGTATTAGAAGATGGAAGGATATTACCCAGTGAATAGGACTCTTCCTCCTCTATACATTCCCTTCTAATTTGCTCTTCAATTGATTCATTAGCACTTGAAGTCGGTTGATTCATTTGAAATCCTGAATCCTTCATGACGTTGTCCATCATTTGTTGGTCGTGGAGTTGCAACCGTTCAGTTACCCATTGGGCCATTTGCTCCAATTGTTGGTATTGACTATTACAAGCTTTCATTAGCTGCTTGAGCTTGTGAGCTCCATGCCTCGTGTTTCCACATTAAAGTTCTTCTTTTCAGCTCATGCATCATTCGACCCGGTTCATGCAATCCTCACATTGCTTTCTCAGTGTTTCAGCCCTTCATTCATTCTGCTCGTGTTTCTTTTTGCTGTACATGAGAGTTGCCATTCTTTTTCCATGAACCATGAACCAAAGTCAAGAGATATGCAAAATTCTTCTAATTAATTTCCATCTGAGTTCCATTTACCAATAAAAATTTGTACAAAGAGTAGGAACAATTCAATAGAAAAATTCACAAAATAATTTAAAGAAATATATGCATTAAAATCAATCATTTTGCAATTTAATTCTTAAAGTACAGAAAATGGCCATTAAATTCAATTATCATCTAATAAAATGCAATAAGCCATATTCAATTATTAAAGTGCCAAAATTAAAGGGAATAAAGTATATGAAAATTAGCAATTATCACTCTTACCTCTTACACAATGGTCTCATTATCTATCTCAATGTATTTCATACATATTAGAATACAAATTTAAGGAAACATACATTTTAAGTATGGATAATTTTGTGATTGGAAAGCCATATACATGATTCATGGCTTTAAGGACCATTTAAACTTATCCATATCATTTCTTATCCATAACATATCCATTCAAGTCATCAACATCATCATTTATCTCATGCGTCATGAATTTGGAAGCCATGCACCAAAAAAATGGAAGTTGCTCTCGGGTTGCATGTCCAGATTTTTCATATGAATTTTGAAAATTTATAACTAATTCTGGAAAAATCGACATCATGCACATGATAGCTATTTGAAAAGCTTTGGATGTTAACTAATCACTAAAAATAATTCCAGACTAATACAGTGGCATTTAACCCGCAGAAATTGATGGAATAGTACCAAAGGTTGAGCTTCTCCTTCTACTAAGCTCCAAATGAGGTGATCTCAGTGGTTATGGAAAACTTATAATGTTTAGTTTATGCCTATAAAATTTCATGAGCATTGGACTTCATTTGACCCACGTGTGACACAGAAATATAAACTGACCATATGAATAGTGCACATACTATTTTTGCATAATTTGATCAATTTTGAAAAATTATAATAAATTTTATAGAGCTCCAAATTTAGTGTTCTTTGACTCTATGAAAAGCTATAGATGAGACCTCTTTGTTGGCCAGATTTCATGCAAAAACTCATCCATTTGGTCAGACTTTGGTTTAGCTCACTATTTGGTCAATTTTGAAGTCCAAAGTAGAATTTTAAGGCAATTGCTCTTCTTGACTTTTCATAACCACTTGAGCAAGTCTAAAAGAATAAATACAACATATAAAAGCATGCCAAATTATCATGGAGCTCATTCTCACCTTGTCACTTGCATTCATATACATGGACATATAGGTAAAGATGTAACGACCCTAACTTCAAATTATAGTAATTAAGGTTAAAGACGTAATTAATAATCATAAATCAAGGTTTGAAGTCATTAAGATTAATTACATCGAGAAAAATTGAGGAAATTTGAACCTTAATGTTATTAGGGTCATTAATTAGACAACCACAATTATTTAAATGTACAAGTGAATTTAATCATTAATAAGAAGTCTTTGATTCTCCCATCCATCAATTCCAACTCATAAAAACTTCTTACAAGTGTTTCTAAATCATTTCTTAGTATTATCATAAAAGAAACTAAGGTTTCTAGGTGAATATGAGAAATTGAGCACCTTCGCCGCAGCTAGATTCTCTTTCGCCGCGGGCAATTATTCTTGGGTTCAACTCCTTACACCTCCACAAATTTCACGCATTTTGCTGCGGCCAAATACCCCTTTTGCCACGGGCAAATACCCTCTAGAACACCCCCAGACTTGCTTCTCAGACTTAGCTCTGGCTAACTTTACTATTCGCCGCGGCCAATCTCTCTCTGTTTTCTTCCCTGGCAGGTTCGCCACATTTGGTCGAGGCCAATTAAATGTTGGCCGCGGCCAATTCCTCTATGTTACCATTTGACTGAGGCCAATTAAATGTTGGCCGTAGCCAATTCCTTTCTGTTCCTATAACTCCCAAGATTTCATCTCATGCTCTCCAATTCCTCCTCTAGCAACACTTTAGGCCTCTTTAACTTAGTTTTTGAAGATTTAGTGTCTTTTTTTACCTAATCCTCCTAACATATCTATCATTACCTATTCAAAACTCAAATGTGGATCCTTAACCCTTTAGCCACCATAAACCAGTGAGTTCATAGATCAATGACAACAAAGAGTTCATACACTATTCACATTTCCATTCAAACATAAGTCCCATTAGAAATTCCATACATTACTAGTTTAAGTTGACATATGATGTATCAAATGATTACAATTCCTATGCTTGGCAATTCATGATGCAATGTGAAAATTACATAAAACTAGTAGTCTAGTTATACAAATACAATCTGATGAGATTTCTAATCCTACCTACTACTAAACCATATAATAAGCTTCCATTAATTTTCTCCTTGTCACTAAGAGGTCTGATCCCTGAAAATGTTAGCCCACAATCGGAGTGAGATATACAATCTTAGTAACAAGAGACAAATTCCATATATATGTACAGATTAATCAATACAATGCAATTTCATATCATCAATACCAGAATCATCAATTCAATTTGCAAATGAACTAGTTGAGCTACCAATGACTACTGTCCCATACCAGCAATTATACACAACATGTTAATGGCCAATAACACTGAGAGAGGCCCATCCATGTCACCTACTCTTTAATGAGTACAACTAGGACTCAGTGCATCTGGGGTTTAATCACAACCCGGTGCCCCGATCGAGGCACATGCACGGGTGGCAGCCATACCACAGCTCCACCATGGACTCACAAGGTCCAATCACAATAACAATTCAAGTAGTCAACCAATCATTTAGCATTTCAAAATCAAGCATGTGTAATAAGGATCAAATTAACATGAGCATATACATAGAATTAGGAAAATAACCCCAGTTACCTTAATGAAGCCAATTACTCTTCCTCTAGCTACCATCATGATTCAAAGCACACCAGGCCTAACATAAGCAAAATCATCATCATTTAACTATCATTAATTAGGAATTTCCCTATCCACAATTAATCTTAACAAGAGTTCATTGAGGGCTTCTTACCTAAGATTCCTAATGATCATTACACTAATTTAGGGTCCATATATCAAAGCTCATCATGATTCACTCCCCATAACTCCATTTTCGCACATGTACAAACCATGCAGCAAAAGTCAATCTAAAATGTAGGAATTCAGCACATACACCCCATAAGAGAAGAGGGAACACTTACCCATACAGCCAAGAGGTCAAATGAACTAGGTTAAGTCTTAACTACCAAGAACACACCATGGGCTATCCTTAAAACTTGGATTTTCGCACATGGAATTAGCCATATATCAAAGTCAGCTTATAACATGAAATCTGGGCAAGATTATACCACAAAATGAAAGCAAACACTTACCCCATGGTTCCACTAATTCCAAACTCCAAAAATCTTACAAGGAATCACCTAACACCAAGTTTTAGATTTGAGAAAGAGATGAAAATGTCCAAAACCAAAAACTAATCAGACCAAGATGAAGAGGAGAATAAGAGAGTAAAGTTATATATAACTCACCTTGGCTAAATCATCCTCTAGGAGTCAAAAATGGAGCTGCAATGTTGGTAGAACCCCAGCCTCCCTTAAACCTCCGAATTTCCTCCCTTGCCTCTTGTGTTTTCTGCTGAATGGGGAGGGAGGCTGCTTACCCTTTAGGGTTATTATAGGAAATGGGCAACCCATCAGCCCAAGGTCCATTTAGTTTCATTTCTACTCATTAGGCCTTTGTTTGGTGAAGGGGGCTGCAGAATACTTTGAATTTAGGTGAAGTGTACTGACCTTAAGGCCTAAATTCTAGTCGGTTCAAAGGTTGGTGTTAGTTGGGCTAAGTCTCATGAGTTGGGGTTCAGAGTTGTAGTTAGGTCAGGCCAAATTTCAAGAGTCAATCCAATTTGGGTCTGCAAAATGTGTGTTGGGCCAATTATAAGGGCTTATATGAATTGGATCGTGGGCCTCTATTTCATTAAATCAAATTGGGTCATTGCTAGGTGATCTCTCTTGGCCCAAGTCTCATGGTAAGGAGTTGGGCTTACACCTAAGATCATTGGGCCTCCATAAATCCTTATCCATGGCTTACTCAAATTAATTTTTGGGCCCAAATTAAGCTTTAATCTAATGGAAATCTTAAACCCATATTAATAACTTATTTCTTTATAAATTTCCATTCATATAGCTTACCCAATTATTTCATAATAATTATTCTGAATTAGTCTAAATACATTATTAACACCGTAGTTAATTTTGGGGTGTTACAAAAGAAGTGGCAAAAACTCACATTCTCATTCATTTGGCTTCCACATTGATACATACACTATATATACATACATTTGGACATGTTCAAGGGTTTATATCATATATACATCTCATGGTTATAATTCTTGACATCAAAATGCAATTACAAAGCTAATTTCTTTATCCATTTGTCAACTTGCTTCTCATAGTTGTTGCCTTTCATTCCTTGGTCCACTTAGTTCACCTAGACATGGTTAGGCATATATAGGGGAAGAGTGAGATTGAAGAATTTTAATAGCTCTTAACCCTTTCAAACATATATAATGGATGCAAATACATGTCAAAAAATGCATGTATGACATTCAAGCTATTTGTGAGTATAAATAAAATATTTTTCTTGTCACATAAACTCACACATGGCAAACATAAACTCTCAAGGGCATTGGTCTAGCCTCACCTAATTTTCTTGGGACTTTTAGATTTGCCTCACCCACTTTCAAGGGATTTTTGACTTAGCCTTACTCTTCTTAGGACTTTAGCTTTGTCTCATCCATTTCTAGGGGCTTTTGGCTTATCATCACCTATGCTAAGGGACTTTTCGCATAACCAATCCCATTTAAGCCACTTTGCATACATAACGGTACCATAGCTTGTAAGCAATAGTTAGAAACATTTCTCATGGTTCAAACATACACACAAGCACTCAAAGACAAATAAGCATCCAAGCTATGCATGAGAGAAAGGTTAGAGAGCTACCTTAAAGCAAGATTTACACACTTTTCTCTTGATTATTCTTCCCCTTTCTTGGTCACACACTTGTAATTAGATGGAGCTTGATTCTTTTGGCCTAGACACATGAAATAGGACACAATTACATCATGGAAGCAAGCTTTAGCATCACACACACTTTATATAAGGCTACTTTCTCATATGGCTCTATTATGGTTCCATATAAGACTTAATTAAGCAACTACTAGAATTCATGCTCTTGGCTCCATTTTCTCCTTCTATTTAGGTCTCTTGACTCCATACTCCTTGGGGTCATTTGCTTCTTTAAGTCTTAAATTAGAACTTATTGTAACACCCTAAAATTTATTAAGGTGTTAATCATGGATTTAGAGTAATTAAGAATAATTAATAGAGGACAATTGGGCAAGTTAGTGAATAGGAATTTTAGAGAGATAAATTATTAATATGGGTTTGAGAATTAATTGGGATAGAAACTTCATCTAGGCCCAAATTAATAAATCATGATAAGAGGCTAATGGAGGCCCAATGAGTTAGGTGTAGACCCAATCTAATTCCATATGATAGAGGCCCAAGATCCACCTTGCATAAACTCTTATAAGTGGCTCAATAACCCTTGTGCAGACCCAAATTCTTGAGCTCTTCAAACTTGGCCCAAACCTAATTAAACTTCAGCAACCCAATGCATAAGAGTTGGCCCAATGAAATTCTGCAGCCCAACACTTTAAAACTGGCCCAACAAGCTAAAAACTGAAACCCATTTGGAGTTGGACCTTGGAGCAACCTATGACCCATCTTTGACCTAACTTAAACCTAACTAAAACCCTAATACTTCAGCCACTTTCTCATTTTGCTGAAACTCAAGAAGCAAAATTCGGAGGTTGAGAAGCAGGCTAGGGTTTGGGGCAAGAATTCCACATTTTCTCACATTTAGAGCAAGATTCAGCCAATGTAATATTTATGCAACTTAATCCCCTCATCTTTCTCTTTAATTTGGCCCAATTAGTTTTTCATTTGGAGTGTTTTCACCATACTCAAAATTTGAAATGTGGTTGTTTGGTGTTTCTATGGTAGAAATTCGTAGGTTGAGGTTAGGGCTGGCATTGGGTAAGTGTAAACTATCCATTCTAGTGTATTTTCTACTGGTTTAAGACCCCTATGGTTGATTTATGATATGGGTGTTAATTATGTACGAATTTGCTTAGGAATTTGAGTGATATATTGAAGTTTCTGGTAGAGGACATACTCAATCCGAATTTGGAGATTTGTGGTGATTGGGTAAGTGTTATTTAGGTAGTTATTAGCATTTAAATTCCTTGGGTACTTGTTGCTACTGTTAATGATGAATTAAAGTGGTAATTTTCTGATGCTATGGTTATAGGGATTTTTGTACCATTGGTGGCTGTTGTAAATTGTCTACAAGTGAGGTAACCGGGGTTTACATTAATTCTATGCATATATCTATTTTAATTTCATATTTGCTGTATATGAATGATTTGAAATGCTGAATGAATTGGTTGGCTATCTATTATATTATGATCGGACCTTGTGAGTCCATGGTGGAGCTGTGGTGTGGCTGCCACCCGTGCATGTGCTTCGATCAGGCACTGGGTTATGATCAAACCCAAGATGCGCTGAGCCCTGGTTGTGCTCAATAGGGAGTAGGTGCTGTGGACGGGCTTCTCCCGGTGTTAATGGCCTTTAACATGTGATAATATGATTGCTAGTATGGGATAGTAATCATGATAGCCTAATTGTTTCATTTACTGATATGATTGATATGATTCTGATGTTGATTTTGTTTCATGCATATATGCTAATTAAATTGGATTATATAATGGAATTACCTTGGTTATTGAGATTTGTATCTCACCCCATTTTATGGGATTAATATTTCAGGTAAAGGTTCCTCGGCTAAGGATAAGGGAAAGCAAGTGGATGAAAATCCATGAGCTCCCACATATGGGGAGAAGGCTACATTTAGGCTGATTTAGTTAGTATAGATGCAAATTTTGTACTCCTTATTGTATAGCATCATCTTGTATTCATGTTGCCAAGTGTAGGTTCTTATATTTTGATTACTTAGGATGTATTTATTGAGGGGTTAGACCTCATCTTAATTTGGTACTTGATGATGGATTTGTGATATCTGCTATGAGACTTGTTGAACTCTGATATGGCTTACTATTGGAAATGTAATCTCTGAGATATTGATATGAACCCCTGATGTATGGAAACCCCACTAATTGTGTATCAAATGATAACTGCTGTTAGTTCATGAATTCATCTTATTGTTACTCTACGAACTTGCTGATGGGGGGTAATTAGAGAAAAGAAATGAACACTTAAGTCTTGAATTGGTAATGGTAGAATAACTGGGTAAATAAGGTAGATAAATACCATTAGAGCCATATAATATGAGGGGAAGTGGTCCTGGGGTGGCCCTAAGAAGAGAACTAGAGTGTAGGGGAGGAAATGTAGGGGATATAGCTATAGGAGGGAGTCACGCCGCGGCTAGAAGGCCACGCCGTGGCCTGAAGAGTGACAGTGGCGAGGGATACTGTGGCTTGAGGAATCTCGCTGCGGCTCAGAGTGAAAAAAATGCCCAGGAGGGTGACAGAATGAAACCTCACCGCAGCGCAATAAGTCCTGCTGCGGCGTAAGTTGAGGAAATTAATTAAAGAGGGTACAGTAACAAAACTTGCCACGGCGCCACGTAGGTTAGCCGCAACGTAGATCCAACTCGCCTCGACGAAAGTCAAGAAAGTTACCTAGTGATTCTCGGGAGCAACTTAACCACAGCGCAAAAGGTCTGGGCCGTGGCGCAAAGTTAAAAACTTAGTTTTTGAGCTCCAGAACCTAACTTAACCGTGGCGGGAAGGTTCCAAGTTGCGGCATAGGTCCCCAAACTCCCACCTTTGACTTAGAAACCCTAATTTCTTTAATGCTAATGCTAGGAAATGATATAGGAACACTTGTGGGAGGTTTTTGTGTGTTGAAATCGATGGATAGATGAATCAAAAACCCTTAATGATGGTACAAGCCCTTTTATAATTTTTCCATTTATGGTCATTTAGTTGATGACCCTAATAACATGAAGGTTCAAATTTTCCTATATTTTCTTAATGTAATTAATCGTAATGACTCCAAACCTTAATCATTATTTATTAATCATGTATTTAACTATAATTACCAAGATTAGAAGTTAGGGTCGTCACACTTATTACCTTCATCTCACAAACCAAAGCTTCTAAATCTTTTTCCAAGGCTTCCTTTAATGTTCTTTTGTCATATCTAGTCTCATTCTAGCCTTAGAAAAAATTAAAATACTCTCTAGGTAATAGAACCATGTTTGGATGAGACACTCTTACCAAAATGGACCCATAGAGTTTTGCAAGTTTTCTTGAAGGGAATGGCATATGTGAGGCTTTCTAGGTGCTCAAGAACCCATATACACTCTTAGACAATTAAAAATATTATTAGAAAGCTTCATACATACTAAGGTGCAACAAAATCCCTAGGTTTTGGTAGCTTGAAATCTAATACTTCTTTTTGAAATTTCTTTGCATATACTTGTTTCTCACACTTAAAAACCTAGGTTTCATGCTTGGTTTAGGTCATAATTCACTCCCTCTTTGGTGTTTTCTAGGTGGCTGAAAATCATCCATAGAGGAATAAGAAGAAGGAAGTAAGAAAAACCATGATTTATACCTTGTTTCTTAGCCTTTTCAAGAGCTCTTCCACTTGCTACAAGCTTCTCCTTCAATTTATAACTTCCTTCCTCTGAGCAAGAATCAAAACAATCCCAAATCCCACACCAAAACCATAGGAAAAGAGAGGTGAAGGAGGAGAACAAATTTAATGAAGGAAGGAACAAGAAATTCCATGATTTTCCTTACCTTTTCCTAAGCTTTTCTTCTCCCTTTAAGCTCCTTCTTAGCAAAACTTTCCTCTGGCTTTAGGCAAAAATTAGGTTGGCTAAAATGAGGGAAAAGGGAGGAAGCCACCTATATATAAGAAGGGATTCATTAAAAGCTTTTCAAAATGTCAATTTCGTCCTTAATTCTTGATTTCTTCCTTTAAGGCTCATTTCAATTCCTTTTTGAGAATTGTCTTTTTCATCATAAAATTAGATCCTCTAACTTATAAAATTCTTTTGGAATCATTCAATTTGGATTTAAAACCTTCCCAAATGAAAATGTCAAAGTTCAGGTCAATTGATATTCTAAAACGTAAACGGGAGGGGTTTGAACTATTCTAAGGATTCCTATAGTTTTTAAGGCCTCTGAGAACTGTAGGAAATTCAATTTTTTCATTTAAAAATCTCTCCTTTGAGTTTTTCTAAAAGGTGCAATAAATTACAAAAATGACATTACATTTCGTCTGATTTTATTTAGCCACTTCAGTTCTAGTTTCTGGACATCCTAAGCCTTGAATTCTCATTTTCTAGTATATAGAATTTTACCCTAATTTTATTTGGCCTCAAATCATTCATTTTAGAGGATTCTCTTTTACAACTGACTTATTTTCATCGTTTTTTTTTTTACAAAACCAGATGTTACACAAAGAAAGGGATGAATGAAAGGTTCTATACTCTATTTTCTATGTAACACCTACTCTAATAACTTAATACTTAGTAAAGTAATTTAATATTCAATTAGAGAATATCATTGGGCTAGGGACTTCATCCCCTAAATATATGCCAAGTACCTATACAGTTATAAATCTTTGAGGCTTTGCCTCAAATGCTAGTTAATACTCACTTAAAAGGGCTCAGCCCTATTAACCAACAATACCTGCTCAAGTTATTGTATAACAACAAGGGCTCTGCCCATTTTATTCCATTTAAAACATAAGGATTCACAGTCTGCATCTCAAGCATATATTAGAATATTTTAGGAAATTAAATTCAAAGGTCCATAAGTAACAAACTGCTAGCTAAACAGTGTTTTAAGGTCCAAAAATAGTAAAACCAAATAAAAATGTCTTATGGTCATGGCAAAAGATAAATATGAACCCAGCATGTGCTCAGGGAGTACAAGAGCTAATAGCTCACTCCTCCAGTAACTTCCCTTGCCTCTTATCCAGTCCTTCACCTAAAAATGTTAAGAGAATGGGGTGAGCACTAACGTCCAAGTAACTCAGAGTCTTACCATGTGCATACAAACCAACAACCATACCCAATTAACATACAATAGGTCTCCATACAAATTTATAAGCACTATTATTAATTGTTAACATAAAAGATCATAAAATATAATTCCAAATAGTTATATGCAAACATGATAAAATGCAACATGTGTAACCTCCCTTATTACTCCGTCCAACCTTATACTGCTAATTGGAACTATAGGCTTATCCATGGTTTAGCCCGCACATTAGACCAACCAAAGCTTCTCCGATGCTAGAGATGTACCCAGCCATAGGTACAGAGCCCAAGCACAGACTATGGCTCCCCTACTTAAAGAACCAAACCAGGAGGTGTCACTGTCCCATATTCCTCTTTACAAACTTGGCCAGGTAAGTATTAAGGAATGGGGCCCTACAAGAAGCTAACCACTGTGCGTGAAGTGGAGGCAAACCGCATGATCACTAAATTATATACATAAATCAACATCATCTTCTCCTCAGCCCATCACCATTGCATGTCATACATATACATCATTCACAATGCATACAAGCATGCTTGAAAGAAATTAAACTACTTCAAATCATTCCAATACTAGTTCCATAATGCCACAATATTAATTTGATTTCACAAGCATGCTTGAAAAGGACACACTATTTCCAAATTACATTATAGCTACAAGCATGCTTGACAAAATTCTAGTAATTCCATTAATTCAACAATAATTTCTTTTTACCATTTCGTCAATCTCATATAGCTTATCATATCATACACAGTCTATATCATGAACCATGCTCAGCAAGAGGAAAATTATTTATTTAATAAACCACATAACAAATATAGTTCGCACACACATGGAAAAACCCTGAGTTACCTGTTCTCTTTTGGCTCACAAGTAGTCACACGGCAAGAAAATCTAAGTAGTAAGAGCTCTTAATGAAAATCTACAAAAGTCACACTTATACAAAAACATCAATATATAATTCAAAACTACTTATGTATTATCCTAAACTACTCTAAGGTTACTCTAAAACTACTTTAGAAACTTAAAAGCTATCATAGAGAACCTAAAATCCTCTTTTAAATTCATATTTCTTTATACTTTAATCAATTCATTAGAGTAGTCAATTTTATGTTAACTTAAATTTACAAAAGTTCCCAAATTCCTAAATCTTGATTTTCTCATCTAAATTTATAACTTATGTATATATATACGAATTAAATTTATATTCCCAAATTCACACACATACATATATCTATGTATAAAAATTTATATTAAATTTATATTCATAAATTTATATTATATACATACCTACAAATATATATATAATTTAATATATGTATATGTATATTCATTTTAGAAAAATAAAGGGATGAAAGGATGCGTTTTTGCATAGGAATATATATAAATATGTATATATTACAATTACACACATATATATATATATATATATAAGGGATGAAGGTTGTTAGGAAAAAGACAAAAGAAAACATGCACACCATCTGGACAAATTGCATATATACCTATATATATATATATATATTTAAACCATAAAAGGACGAAGAGATGCATATCATTTTAATTGAATGGTGCGTGGGGTGTGTTTATACATATACATATACATACATACATACATACATACATACATACATACATACATACATATATACATACATACATACATACATACATACATACATACATATATATATATATATAAGACAAAGAACAGAGGCTACTCTCGTACCTGGTGTGGAGATGTATATGTACGAGTATAAATGATAATCATGATGTAACGTGCTAGCAAGAAAGGGGTGGAAGAACACAATTAAATTGAGGAAATCTTGAAAATGATGTTGGATATCTGAGTGGTTAAAAGGAAAATCAACACTGGTAGAATTAATCAAGGAATTTGGAAAGACTGATTAAGGTTCGAAGAGGGATTGAAAGAACAAGTTGGAATTACTTGAAGAAAGGCTTTTGGTGGCGTGAGAGAGCAGATGGATGGAGGAGTTAAAAATAAGGAATAGGTTTAGGTTTTTCAGAATTAGATTATTAAAGATATATATCTTATTAGTATTATTATTATATATTAAAATTCTATTGGCTATTAAAACCAGCTTTAAGTTAACTCTCGAATAATTTGAAATATTTTAAAATTAACTAGATTTTACAATTATTATTTTTACTTTATCATCACTAATTTTATTTTAAATATATTAATTTTCTTTTAAAAATATAGATGCATACTTTTCTTTTATCTTCCAATGTAGTATATATTAATACCCATTTGTAATGATAATTTTTTTCACTTTTAAATCTTTGGCTCTTTAAATTTTATTTATATATATATATATTAATAAATTTTTAAATAGCTAAAAATTTGACTTTTTCCTTATCCCATCCTGTACTCTACTCTTTTAGGTCTAATATTTAATCTTATGTCCTTTTCAAAGTCACTAACATTGTAAGTCCCAAAAAAATTTTTTTTTTTTGGGATGTTACATTCTATGTTCTTTTAGAAGTATGAGTTTATATCTTTTCTCTTAGATGTGACGACCCTAACTTCTAATCCCGATAATTATGGTTAAATACATGATTAATAATTAATAATCAAGGTTTAGAGTTGTTACAATTAATTACATTAAGAAAATATAGGAAAATTTGAATCTTGATGTTATTAGGGTCATCAACTAAATAACCATAAATGAGAGAATGCATAAAAGGAATTGTACTATCATCAGGGGTTTATGATTCATCCATCCATCAGTTTCAACACACAAAAACGTCCCATAAGTGTTCCTATATCATTTCCTAGCATTACCATTGAAGAAATTGGGATTTCTAAGCTAAAGGTGGGAGTTTAGGGACTTGTGCCACGACCTGAACCTTCCCGTCGTGGCTAAGTTAGGTCCTAGAGCTTGAAAACTAAGTTTTTCACTTTGCGCCGCAGCCTCGACCCTTCACACTGCGGCTAAGTTGCTATTGGGAATCACTGGGTAACTTACTCGACACCGCGGTCAACCTACGTGGTGTCGTGGTGGAGATTCCTCATGGAGCTACTGTTTGAAGTCCCACAATTCTCGCCTCGGTGGAATGTACTTACACTGCGCACGAGTTTTGCTACTGTACACTCCTTAACTAATTTCCTCGATTTGCATTGCGGCAGAACCTATTACGTCGTGGTGAGGTTTCATTCTGTCACGCGCTTAGGCAATTTTTTTTGCACTGCGCTGCGGCGATATTCCTCGAGCCGCAGCGTCCCTCGCCACTGTCATTCTTTAGGCCACGACGAGGCCTTCCTAGCTACGGCGTGACTCCTTCTTGTAACTATATCTCCTATATTTCATCCTATGCACTCCAATTCTCTTCTTAGGAATACCCTAGGACTACTTCCTCCCATTTTATATGACTCTAATGGTATTTATCCACCCTATTCACCCAACTATTCTACCATTACCAATTCAAAACTTAAATGTAAATTTCCACTCCTCTAACTACCCTATATCAGCAAGTCGATGGAGCAACAGCAACAAAATTCATGCACTATTGATAATTAACATTTGATACACATTCCATTAGAGGTTTCATACATCCATGGTTTATATCAATATCTAATGATCACGTGATTACAATTCCCAAATGGTAAGCCATATCATAAGTTCAACAAGGTTTATATATCAGATACTATAAGTTCATACATCTAACACCAAATTAAGATGAGGCCTAACTCCTCAATAAATACATCCTAAGTAATTAAAAATAAGAGCCTACACTTGGCAACATGAATACAAGATGATGCTATATAATAAGGAATACAAAATTTAGCATCTATACTAAATAAATCAGCCTAAGTGTAGCTTTCTCCCCACATGTTGGAGCTCATGGATTTTCATCCACTTGCTTCCCCTTATCCTTACCTGAAGAACCTTCACCTGAAATATTAATCCTATGAAACGAGGTGAGATATGAATCTCAGTAACCAAGGAAATTTCCATTCATTATATCTAGTTTAATTAACATATATGCATGAATCAAAATCAGCATCAGAATCATATCAGTCATATTAGTAAATGAAACAATTAGGCTATCATAATTACTATCCCATATTAGCTATCATATTTTCACATGTTAAAGGCCAATAATACCAGAAGAGGCCCGTCCATGGCACCCACTCCCTAATGTGCACAACCAGGGCTCAGTGCATCTGGGGTTTAATCATAACCCAGTGCTCGATCAAAGCACATGCACAGGTGGCAACCGCACCACAGCTCCACCATAGACTTACAAGGTCCAATCACATCACAATAGATAGCCAACTAATTCATTTAGCATTTCAAATCATTCATGTACAGCAAATATGAAATCAAAACTGATATATGCATGGAATTAATATAGTCTCGGTTACCTCATTTGTAGATAAATTTGCAACAGCCACCAATGGTACAAAAATCCCCCTATAACCTTAACATCAAAGAATTACTAATTTAATTATCATTTATAGTAGCAATGGCCACTTAGGGAACACTTACCCAGCTACTACAAGTCCCAAATTTGGATTGAAATGTCCTCTACCAGAAACTTCAATATTTCATCTAAAATCCTAAGCAAATTCATACAAAATTAATATCCATACTATAATCCAATCATTAGGGTCTCAAACTAACAGAAATACCTAAAAAAGAAGAGTTTATACTTACCTAATGTCAGCCCTAGCCTCAACCTACGAATTTTCACCATAGAAACACCAAATGACAAGTTTTAGATTTTGGGTGTGGGTGAAAGTGCTCTAATTAGAACATTAATGAGTTTAAATTAAAGAGAAAGATGAGAGGATTAAGTTGTATAACTATTACCTTGGCTGAATCTTGCTCTAGAAGTGGAAAAATGTGGAAATATGCCAAGAACCCTAGCCTCTCCTTTGGACCTTCGAATTTTGTGTGTGTCTCTTATGATTCTGCAGAAGGGGGGTGGCTAGGTAGTTTTTAGGGTTTAAGTTGAGTCAAATATGGGTCATGGGCTACTCCAAAGATCCAACTCCTAATGGGCTTTAGATTTTAGCTTTGTTGGGCTAGTCTTATGTATTGGGTTGCTAAATTTTATTGGGCCAGACTTAGTTTTAAGAACTCCATAGTCTTGGGTCTGCAAAAGGTTTATTGTGTCACTTATAAGAGCCTGTACAAGGTGGATCTTGGGCCTCTATCACATTGAATTGGATTGGGTCTGCACCTAACTCATTGGGTGTAATGTCCAGTTTTCGTTAAACGACAGAAATGGGCACGTTTTCAAAGCAAGTCCCCTGAGATGAGTGATTCAAGGTCAAATAAAATTTGAATAAAATTTTAAATAATAGAAAATGAGGATTTGAGCCTTGAGTTGCCCAAAAATTAGGGTTGGGGTGATTCGAAAAATTTGCCAAAAGGCCAGTGGCATTTTCATAAATAAGTGAACTTTTTGGAAAATATACAGAAGGGCTTTTTAAATGAAAGTTTTGAGTTCTTCGGAGTTCTCAGAGGCCCTGAAAATCATGGGAAGCCCCGGAACCGGTAAAGACCCTCTGGTATAATTTTTCCAATGTCAGTTGACTCGAACTTTGACCGATTCGTTTGGAAAGGTCTTAGCTCTGATTTGAGTGATTCCAAAGCCATTTTTCTTAATTGGAAACCTAAATTTTATAATGGAAAAGACAGTTCTAAAAAATAAGTTAAAACAAAGAAGAAACGAAAATGCAAAGTATGAAAGGTAAAAGTGGAATTTTTGAAAAAGTCACTTTCTCCTCCCTATATATAGGTGGCGCCCCACTTTCCTCCCCATTTGGAATTAGAAAATTTTGCATAATTTCAGAAGGGAGAGCTAGGGTTTTGGGCGCATCAAGAGAGAAGGAGAAGGAGAAGAAATTCCAAGGAAAAGGTAGGTTTTTATGTATGTTTTCATGCTTTTTCTCCACCAATTTCTTCTTCTCTTTTTTCCTCTTCTTCTCCATGATTTTTCTGAAGTTTTGAGGGCTGTTTTGAAGGGAGAACAGAGGGGAAAGTTTGAAATTCAAGTGAGGAGGCCAAGGAAAGCAAGAGCAAGTAAGGAAATTCAAGGAAAATAAGGTATTTTGTAATTCTTCCACTTGGTCTTCTTCCTCCCTTCCTTGAGCATTTCGACCTAGAATTAGACAGCCCTAAGGAGTTAGATTTTTAGCCAAACCAAAGGTGATCCTTAGGTATTTGATGGAGAGGAATAAGAATATGCAAAGGAAACCAAGAAATAGGCATTAGAAATCAAGATGCAAAACCTAGGGTTTTAAGTGCACCTTCCAATTTCTGAATTTGTATGATGCTTTCTTGGTCTAAGTTAGAGTATAAATGAGTTCTTGAGACACCAAAGATGCTCCCCACAAGCTTCCTCCTTCCCCACAAGCTTCCTCCTTCAAGAAAAGCAAGAGAACTCCAAGAAGCCTAAAGGAAGCCTATGTCTCGGCCTAGGCTTGTGTTGTGTAGGTAGGGGGAGTTTTAAATTTTTCTAAGGCCATTCTTGAGTCATATTCAATGAATAAAAGTGAGGGGAGGCCTTGGAAAAAATTTAGAACTCATAGAAAGTGATTTGGTGTCTTAGATTCCATAATATGACTTAAAGAAGGAGAAATGGGAGCTAAGAGCATGAATTCTAGTAGTTGCTTCATTAAGTCTTGTATGCAACCATAATGAAGTTATAAAACAAAGTAGCCTTCCATAGAGTGAATGTGATGCTAGAGCTTGCTTTAATCCTAGAGCTTGTTTCTATGGCTTTGGTGTGTGATTTGGGACTGTTTTGAGTCTTGTTTAGAGGGAGGAGATTAGAAATTCAAGGAGAAGCCTATGGCAAAGGAAAAGGCTCCTAGAAAAGGCTTGAATCAAGGTATATATCATGGCTTTCCTTGCTTCCTTCTTCTTGTTCTTCAAGGAGTGATTCTCGGCCACCTAGAGAACACCTAAGAGGGAGTGAATTATAACCTAAACTAAGAATGAAACCTAGGTTTTTGAAGGTGAGAAACAAGTAGATGCAAAGAAATTCCAAAAAGAAGCATTAGAAAATAAGTTTCCAAAACCTAGGGATTTTATTGCACCATAGCATGTATAAAGCTTTTTAGTGGTATTTCTAAATGTCTAAGAGTGTATATTGGTTCTTAAGATACCTAAAAAGCCTCACATGTTCCATTTCCTTCAAAAGAACTTGCAAAATCCATGGATGCTCCTAGGCTTACTATGTCTCAGCCAAACATGGTTCTTGTACCTAGGGAGTGTTTTAAATTTTTCTACGGGTAGAAAGGGACTAAAATTGATGGAAGAGCATCAAAGGATGTCTTGGAAAAAATTTAGAAGCTTTGGTTTGTGAGATGAAGGCATAGACTCCATAATGAGACTTAAAGAAGCAACTTGTATTTAGGCTCTTAGGAATGAATTTGTGAAGACTCCAAAGAGTCTAAATGGAGTCAAGAGACCTAAATAGAAGGAGAAAATTGAGCGAAGAGTATAAATTCTAGTAGTTGCTTCATTAGGTTTTGTATGGAGCCATAATAAAGCTATAGAACAAAATAGCCTTCCATAGTGTCTGTGTGATGCCAAAGCTTCCTTCAATGGTTTTGGTATGTGATTTGGGACTGTTTTGAGTCTTGTTTAGAGGGAAGAGATTAGAAATTCAAGGAGAAGCCTATAGCAAAGGAAAAGGCTCTTGGAAAAGGCTTGAATCAAGGTATGTATCATGGTTTTCCTTGCTTCCTTCTTCTTGTTCTTTAAGGAGTGATTTTTAGCCACCTAGAGAACACTTAAGAGGGAGTGAATTTTGACCTAAAACAAACATGAAACCTAGGTTTTTGAGGGTGAGAAACAAGTAGATGCAAAGAAATTCCAAAAAGAAGTATTAGAAAACAAGTTTCCAAAACCTAGGGATTTTATTGCACCATGGTATGTATAAAGCTTTCTAGTGGTATTTCTAATTGTCTAAGAGTGTATATATGTTCTTGAGACACCTAGAAAGCCTCACATGTGCCATTTTCTTCAAGAGAACTTGCAAAATCCATGGGTACTCCTAGGCTTGCTATGTCTCGGCCAAACATGGTTCTTATACCTATGGAGTATTTTAAATTTTTTCTAAGGGTAAAAAGGGACTAAAAATGATGAAAGAACATCAAAGGAAGCCTTGAAAAAAATTTTGAAGTTTTGGTTTGCGAGATGAAGGCATTGACTCCATAATGAGACTTAAAGAAGCAACTTGTATTTAGGCTCTTAAGAATGAATTTGTAAAGACTCCAAGGAGTCTAAATGGAGTCAAGAGACCTAAATAGAAGGAGAAAATGGAGCCAAGAGCATGAATTCTAGTAATTGCTTTATTAGGTCTTATATGGAACCATAATGAAGCTATAGAACAAAGTAGCCTTTCATAGAGTATGTGTGATACTAGAGCTTGCGTCAATGATGTAATTGTATCCTATTTGATGTGTTTAGGCCAAAGGAATCAAACTCCTCCTAGTTGCAAGTTTGTGCCCAAAAGGGGAGAGGAATAACCAAGGAAAAATTATGTAAATCTTGTTTTAAGGTAACTCTCTAACCTTTCTCTTATACATTACTTGGATGTTTGCTTGTCTTTGAGTGCTTATGTGTATGTTTGAACCATGAGAAATGCTTCTGGCTATTGCTTACAAGCTATGGTACTATTATGTTTCTTGAAATGTGTTTATGTGTGCAATATAGCTTGAATGGTTTGGTTGTGCCAAAAGTCCCTTAATAAGGATAAGGATGAGCTAAAAGTCCTTCGAAATGGGTGAGACAAAGCCACTTATACCCTTGATAAATTAGCCCAGTTATACATCCAGGAAATAGTGAAGTTACATGGTATGCTGAGAAGTATAATGTCAGATAAAGATCCCAAGTTCACTTCAAACTTTTGGAGATGGTTACAGAATACTCTAAGCACTAGGTTAAGATTTAGCATTGTAACATCCAATTTTCTGAAAACCAGAAAAAATGTGAGAAACGTAATGTGCAGTTTCTCTGTAAACAAACGAAATTCACTGGATACAAAAGGAAGTCCCCCAAGATGATGTAGTTAAGGTCCCAAAAAATTTGGGAAGCATTCTAGACTCTTAAAAATGAGAATTGTAGCCTCAGATGGAAAAAATGGAGCTAGAATAAAGAAATAAATTTTTACGAAAAGCCTACGAAACATAATGGAATTTTTGTAATTTTAAGCAATTTTTATAATTCACACAGGAGGGCTTCTTAAATGAAAGTTTTGAGTTCTTCGGTTCTTAGAGGCCCTAAAAACTATGGAAAGCCTCGGGACAGCTAAAGCCCCTCCGGTGGATGTCTTCTAATGTCAGTGTGCCCGAACTTTGATGGATTCTTTCAGAAAGGTTTTAGTTCCGATTGAGTGATTCCAAAGCCATTTTTCTTAATTGGGAACCTAAATTTTATAATGAAAAAGAAGGTTCTCAAAAAGGAGCTAAAATAAAGGAAAAATGACAAAGAAAAGTATTAAGGCCAAAATGGGAATTTTTGAAAAGTCACTTTGCCCTTGCTATATATAGGTGGCACCTCACACTCTCCCTCATTTCACTTCAAAATTTCCAGCCCCAAATCAAAAGCAAAACCCTTGGAGAGTGGCGCACAAAGAGAAGAGAAGAAGGAGGAAAAATTCAAGACTTTAGGTATGGAATTTTGCTTGTTTTTTATGCTTTCTCTCCACTAATCTCTTCCCCTCTTTTTCCCTCTTCTTCTCCATGAATTTTATGAACTTTTGAGGGCTGTTTTGAAGGAAGAATAGAGGGGAATTTTCGGATTTGAAGAGAAGAGTTTGGAAAAAGCAAGATTCAAGCCAAGCTAACCAAGGAAACAAGGTAAAAATGCATTCTATGGTAGCTATGTTGATGTCTCCTTCGTCTCCATTTCGACCTAGCCTAAGAACCATAGGAAGATATGATTTTCAAGCCCAACCAAAGATGATTCTTAGGTATTTGACGGAGAGGAATAAGAATATGTGAAGAAAACCATGAAATAGGCATTTGAATTCAAGATGCAAAACCGAGGGTTTCAAGTGCACCTTTTAAATTCTGAATTTATATAATGCTTCATAGGTCTAAGTTAGAGTATAAATGAGTTCTTAAGACACCAAAGATGCTTCCCACAAGCTTCTCCCTTCAAGAAAACCAAGAGAACTCCAAGAAGCCCAAATAATGCCATAGTCTTGGCCAAGCATGTTCCATGGTGCTAGGGAGAGTTTTAAATTTTTCTAAGGCCATTCTTGAGTCATATTTGATGAATGAAAGTTAGGGGAGGCCTTGTAAAAAAATTTAAAACTCAGAGAAAGTGATTTGGTGCCTTATGTTCCATATTATGACCTAAAGAAGCAACATGGTGCTAGGCCTTTTGTTTTAATGGTGTGCTGACTCCAAGAGGCTTAAAAGGAGTCAAGAATCATATTTGAAAGAAAAGAATGAGGCCTAGAAGTCATTTGAGAGGTGTTGCTTCATTAGGTGCCAATATGGACCATAATGGGGGTTATAGAGCAATCTAGTACTTAAGCAAGTTGTATGGCTTTAGAGAATATTTCATGAACCTAATTAGCTCCCAAAAATTGTATCTAGGCCAAGAGAAACTATCTCCACCAATTTATGAGTGTGTGGCCGAAAGAGAAGGCTTGAATCCAAAAGGAAAAATGTGTAATTGTGTGCAAGGTAGCTCTCTCCACCTTCTCTCATGCATGGATGTGTGTTTAGCTTGTTTTATAATGTGTGTATGTGTATTTTCAAGCTATGAAAAGTATGCTAGCATGCCTTTACATATTATGCTTCTTGATGCCATGTTATGTTTTCAAATGTCTACATGATGTTTGTATGAGTTTGCTTGAGTGTGAGAAGGCCAAGGACTCTTCCCTTGGGTGAGGATGAGCCAAGAACCCTTGAGCTTGGTTGAGACAAAGTAAGGAGTCTCCCAAAAGCAAAGTGGGCTCCCAAGAGTATGGTTGAGTTTAAAGCTTTTAAAGAATGGGTGAGGCAAGTCCAAAATCCATAAGGAGAAGTGTGAGGCCAATCTAAGCACTTGGTGAGCTCTTGGATGTCTTGTATGATTGATTCACATGTCAAGATTGTTTTTAAAATATGCATGTCTCCCATTTTCACCATGTATGCATTTGAAAAGCTTGCTTTGCACATATTATATATGATTGAATGGGAAATGAGCTATTGGGATTCTTTAAATCCCATCCCTTCCTCTCCAGTGATCTAACATGCTAGGTGGACCATGTAATTATGGTGAAGGGAGCCAACAACCATGAAGAGGAAAGATTGACAAGCTTATGCATGGTTTTATCTATTTTGGAACCATAGTGATGGTTCATATTGTATATGATGTTGTATATGTATAATGAACCTTGAGACATATGTAAATATACTATTATATAATGTTTAGAGCTATGGATATGATGTATGAACTTTAGAATACAATTTAAGTTTTGAATGCCCAATTATGCATTATGGAAGTTTGATGGAAATATGCTAAGTGTGGGTTGAATGGTCAAAATGAGATGCATGAGGTTTGGACCATTTGGGAAGCTCACACAAGTCTCAAATAAGCTTTTAAACTTGCCCAAAAGGTGCCAAGACCAAGGGAAATCTATTTGGCAACTTTGGTATCCAATATGGAGCAAAAATTGGCCATAATAGAATCCTATGTCACTTTTTAGTCAAACAAGTTATTCTTGCTCTAAAATTTGTCATGAAATTAGGTCTCATTGAGATCTTTTTGGGAAGCTAAAGAACATAATTTTCGGTGGTCTAGAGAATATTTGATGAATTTTCAAAGTTGGGATTTTCTATTGTTTCTGGTGTGTGCACTGTTCACACTGGCAGATTTGGATTTTGTGTCACCCGATGCTCAAATGGTGTCCAATTCTTGTGAAATTTTATAGACATAAAATAGAGGTCATAATATTTCTTTAACCACTAAGGTCACCTCATTTGGAGGTCTGAACAAATCGTTATGCATTTTTGAAGTTGGCTGTCAGTAGTAGTGGCGCCCCAGGAGTTCAGTTACTGTTCCATAGGATTCCAATGGCTAAACGTATCTGTTTCATTTTGGAATTATTTTTAACATCAAGGTAACATTTTATATTTCTATAATAACTGAATGTGTATGATTTTGATTTTTATAGAATTAGTTATGAATTTTAGAATTTTGTATCAGTATTCTGAATAGTAGCCTAGGCAGCCAGCGATCTCAGTAGATTTTCAAATGTCAAACATCCTACGTGATGAATTTTATGGTCTAGGAATATTTTTAGTGTGAAGTAGACATCCTAATATTTCTAGAATGACTAAGATTTAATATTTTTAATTTTTCTAGATTTAGTTATGATTTTCCAAAGTTTGCCCAGAAAAGAGGCTAATTCTAGCAGAAAATGAATCTCCACTTTTCATGCTCCATTTCGGTTTCCATGGGTTGTAGGCATGTTTTTGGGATGTAAATGAGTTGTAATGATGAAATTAAATATGAGGATGCATAGCATGAGCTCACACAGTCCATGTGACACTGAAATGAATTTTTAGATATAGCACAATGCGAAAATAATCTCATTTTTCTTACTTTTCCCATGGAAATCCTATATAGTTCATGATATCATGCCATTCAAATGTATGAGATGGACTAGAATAAATGGTTTTACAAGTATAGCCTATCACCCCCAAACAGATGGGCAGATATAGAGAACTATCCAAACCTTAGAGGACATGCTAAAGGCATGTGTTTTAGAGATGAAAGGAAACTAGAATATATACTTGCCTCTGGCGGAGTTTGCATATAATAATAGTTATCATACGAGTATTCAGATGGCACTGTATGAGGCATTGTATAGGAGGAAGTGCAGATCCCTAATGTGTTAGGTTGAGCTAGGAGAAAGAAGCCTTATAGGCCTAAAATTAGTGGACCAAACCTTTAAGAAAATTAAGACCATAAGAAAGAAACTCTTAACGGCACTGAGTAGATAGAAAAGTTATACAAATAGATGACGAAGGCTATTAAAGTTTGAGGTCGGAGACCATATCTTTATTAGAGTGTCTCTAGTCACAAGGATAGGTAGGTCCATTAAGAGTAAAAAGCTTAGTCCAAAATACATAGGTCCGCTTTAAATTCTTGATAAAGTAGGACCTGTGGCCTACAAACTTGCCCTTCCCTTAAACCTGAGCCAAGTTAATAATGTATTCCATGTATCCCAGCTTAAAATGTACTAGCCCAACCCTTCATATGTCACAAAATTTGAAAATGTGCAGTTACAAGATAATTTGTCTTATATAGTATCACCAGATTGGATCGTGGATGTTAGACTCAAATAGTTACGGAATAAGACGATACCGCTGGTGAAAGTAATTTGGAAGGGGTTATCTCCCGAAGAAGCTACCAGGGAGTTGGAAGAAGACATGAGAAAGAAGTATCCGGAACTCTTCCCATGAGGTATGTTATTTAAATTTCAAGAATAAAATTTTATTTAAAGGGGGAGAAATGTAATGTCTAGTTCTCGTAAAAACACCAAAAATTGATACATTTTAAAAGTAAGTCCTCTAAAATGAATTGGTTAAGGTCCAGAAAAAATAAAATAATGATCTAGACATTAAGTAATGAAAATAGGAGGCCAGAGGTGAATAGAAACCAAAATAATTAGATAGAATTTAACGAAATAGCTATGTAACGTAATGATATTTTCGTAATTTTGGGTAATTTTTAGAATACTCATAGGAGGGATTCTTAAATGGAAAATTTAAGCTCTCTGAGGTTCTCAAAGGACCTAAAAACTATAGGAAGCTCTGGGACAATTAAAACCCATTCGGTGTACGTTTTTTAATGACAGTTGACCCAAACTTTAATCTTTCTGTTCGTGAAGATTTTAGCTCCAAACTGAGTGATTCCAAAGGCTTTTTATAATATTGAGAACCTAAATTTTATGATGAAAAGGACGATTCTCAAAAAGCAGCTAAAATGAACCAGAAACAAAAATGCCAAGTTTATGGGACATAAATGGAATTTCCTTAGAACAATTCTTAAACCCTTCCTATATATATGATATGCCCCAATTTTCTCCTTATTTGGCTGACTTTATTTCTGCCCTAAAATAGAAGTGATAACAAAGGAGTGAGATGCACAAGAGAAGGGAAGAGGAAGAGGAGAAAACAAGGCAAGAAAGGTATGATTTCCATGGAATTTCCTAGTCTTCTCTTTAGCAAACTTAATCTCCTCCTTCTTCCTATAGTTTTATTGAAGTTTTTGGTGCTGTTTTAAGGTTGGACCAGAGGGGAAATTTTGAATTTGGAGAGGAGAATCCAAGCAAAAGAAAAAGCATCCAAAGGAAGCTTGAAAATCAAGGTAGTTTAGTTGTTTCCATGCTTCTCCTTCCTTGTTCTTGTTCTTGTGTATTTCGCCCCATGTATGGATAGCCAAGAGGAATTGAATTTTGAACCAAACCAAAGGTGAATCTTAGAAATTAAAGTGTGGGAAATAAGAATATGCAAAGGAAACAAAGAAAGAACCATAATGTTCTAAGATACATAACCTAAGGTTTTAGTTGCACCTTGGTTTGTAAGAAGAGTTATAGCCATTAATTAAGATGTTTAAGAGTTCATATGAGTTTCTAAGACATCAAGAGAGCCTCCCGAATATATCTCCCATCAAAGAAAGCATAACAATTCCATTGGTGTCCAAAGGATGCATAGCCTCGGCCAAGAAGGGATGGGACACTTAAGGAGTGTTTTAATTTCTTCCAAACTTGGTTTTGTATCATATATGATGGGAGAGTATGAGAGAAAGCCTAGAAAAAAATTTAGGAAGCCTAGAAAATATTTAACATCAGTAATTTTTTTAAGCTAAAAATGAGCTAAAATAGTGCCAAAAATAGTAAAAATAAGGCCAGGACAAAAAAAAGGAGAGAGGCTTAAGACCAAGATGATAGCTTAAGACCAAGATGATAGGGCTAAAATAAAGAAAAAGGGATCAGAAAAAGGTCTCAAAGAGTTTGAAAGGCTAAGTATAAAGGAGCTAGGGACTAAGGCATAAGGAAAAGTTGTGAGTCGGACAAAATGTATAGATTACCCAAAAGTTCCAAGAAACCTGATTTCACCCCTTATTTGCAGCTTTAGGACGAATATAAAAAAAATCAAGTAGGAATTTCCGAAGTCCATGACCCATGGTTAAACCCCATTTGATGAGACGAATCCGATGACGCCAAGTTGTCTGGATGGCTGGGTGGGATCCAGTTAGCCCAATTAGTAGCCATGGGTAAAATGGAAAGAGGAAGTTGTGACACTTATGAAAATAGGAATAGCTAAAGGGCAAGGAAACCCTGAAGGAGTTTTAGGGACTAAATTGTAATAAATAAAAATTTTAAGACATAATTATAATACAGAACGATGAAAATTACACCTAAAGACTCGGATGTCTGATTGACTAAAATTTATGAGGATCGAGGTCGAAGGCCCCTGATCCATGTTTGAGGTTCAGTATGGCCAAAAAGTAAAGAAAATAATATTTATAAATTTTAGAAAGTCTAAAGATATACATTGTATCGTAAAACCTCAATTGGGCCCGAACATCAAATTTGGATTGCTGTAAGGCTCGATAGCCGATTCTAATGGCCTAATAAGAGAAAAGAAGCTATAATTAGGGTTTTAGAGAAAATGAAACCCATATATAAGTATTAAATACAAAGGAAAGAGAAGAAAGGATTTTTGGTTAATTTAAAGGATTAGCCATAGTTATGTTGGAAATTGACCATGGTTGAGTTAAAAAATTAACCATGGTTATTAACCATCAAATCATCATAACTTAAGGGCTAAGAATAGATGTCCAAGTATGTGGCCAAGAAATTTTGTGAAGGAGATATTTATCATGAAATTAGAAAATCAAAAGAAAAAGAATGGAAGGTTAAGATTTGATCTTGAAAAAGTTGATCCAAGGGCCCAAGTTTGATATGAACATTTAACTTCATTTAAATTCATATTCTTCCCCTCCATTCAGCCATTTTCATGCCACACATAAGAAAAAGAGAGAGAAAAATGTGAAGAGTGAAAGCGCAGGAGGAAAAGTGGAAGAGGAAGTGAAATCAAGCAAAAATACCACCATTCTTCACTAAATTGCTTTATCTTCTTCATCCCCCAATCATTTTCTTCAAAGGGTAGCTGCATCTTTATCCTTTCTTCAAGGTGGCATGCTGGTCCAAGGAGAAAAAGAAGGAACTTTAGTATGAGAAAAGCAAAGGAAGCAAGGATTAAGCTTAAAGAGTAAGTTTCCTCCACTTTGCACTTGAAAATCACATGGTTTAAGTAAGTTTTGTTAAACCCTAGTTATGGGTCACTCTTGGATGGCATGAGGATGATTGGAAATGGAGTTTATATGTTGAATATGAAAGCCCTAGGAATGGAGTTTATATTTTGAACATGAAGGCCTAGGAATGGAGTTTATATGTTGACTATGAAGGCCATATGAGCTTATTCATTATTGTTATGTCTTGAAACTTTGAAAAACACAAAGATTGTAATATTTGAGAAAATGAAATTTATGGGGAGATGCTGTCCGAATTTTCTCAAAATTTTTATGGTGTTTTCTTAATGTCTTAGAGTCATGTATACCAAATTTTAGGTCTTAAAACATAAAGGAAGAGGCTATGGAATTTTTAGAACCAAAGAAACTCAATTTTGAACCTAAAATGGATCTAGATTCTGTTATGACTAGAACATGTTGTTGGGGCTAGAATTTGATAATTTTAAGCATTCTAATAGATTTAAAAGGGTGTTTTTAGCTAGGAATACCTATAGGAAAGCTCTTAAAACTTATGGAATAAAATCACTAAATATTTGGCCAAAAAATGCACATTATTCAGCCATAGTGGTTTGGAAGGCAAGGAGTTGGGTTTTTCCAATTTCAATAGTTCCAATGAGTTTTAAAAGGTCATATTACTTTAGGAAGTGCCCTTGGAATGATGAGAAAAGGCCTAGAACAAAAGTCAAAGTTGAGCCTAAAAGTCAACTCTTGGTTAAAATAAAGGAATTAAGGAGATTTAAACAATTTTAAGGATTTAAGGTCTATGTGATGATAATAATGAATTATTATTATGATTATAGGGTTTGATATTTGTTTAGGAACTCCAAGAGGAAGTGGATGAAGTTTCAAGGCTTAAGGAGCAAAATTTGTTAAGGTAGTAGTTTTCCTCTCTCTTTCTTTAAGCTTGTATGTTTGTATAATGATGAGTGTTATGCTATATCGAGTGTCATTTATATGATAAGATGAGATATGTATGCTTGGATTGTGCTTGGCCTTGTATGAAATTCCTTGCACTACTATGTAGTATATGGCAGCTTGATTGGCATTATGTTATGTACTTACATGCGTGCTTGTGAATGAGATTAGTTTACTACTACTGAGATTTCATAATCTCATCCCAAATATAACCCATGCTAGGTCCAAGTTCAAGCAAAGAAAGGGCAAAGGGTGTGGAGGCATAAATCGATGACCTTACTTCACATTTTGTCATGTAATCAAATATTTTAGATTATTGTATGTATGAACTATGTTATGATACTGTCTGGTAATAGAGTATGTAATAGAAAGCCATGTATATATTCAACCCTTAAGTAAAAAGAATATAATTAGCGTGCCCAAAATGCAAAGATGCATGTGCTTGTATAAAGGCAAAATAATAATAATAATAATATGTCAAATGAAGGGTAAAATCGTCCATTTTTTGTAGGGATACTTTTATATGAATTTATATGTATTCCACTGAGTAAGTATTTTTTCCTTCTAAAGAACTTAGAAAGCTTGAATTAAAGCCTTAAACCAACCTTATACAACTTTCCTATAATTAATTATGTATTTTCAAAGTTGGATAAAATTTTAGTAATAACCAAATGGATAGTGAAATTTGTATGAGGAAGTTTTTGAAAGAAAAAGTTTAATCAATTCAGGTTTCCATTGACTCTTCTAAGTTCTATACGAGATATTAGTAGTAGGAAAAGCGTTATATAGTAAGGTATGACATTTATGGTATCAGAGCAAAAGGGTCTGGCATTATCTACAGTTATGATCTGTGACTTTTTCTTAAATTTAGTTACCTACTTAGACTCACTTAGTGCCATTTACCAAGGATGTCCAAGAAGAGCATAGACGTATCTTAGAAGCACTGGTTAGAGGACACAGTTTAGGGTCTAGAGAAAGAGTATTCCTCTAAGGATTTTAGTGACTCTTGTGCCCATGATGAGACTACTAGGTACTTACAGAGGTAGAGTGACCTTCCATTTAAAATGAGGATAGTTCGAGACCCTAGATCAGATGAGTTTTGGGTTGTGCTAGCAGTGCAGGAGGAGCATGATCTTATGAAGGAGGACCTAAAGGAGGATCCCGACTATGATAATGTTGCATCTGTGGACTCTGCTGCTACAGTACCACCTGAGATCCTAGACAAGGATAGGGAGTCAGTGTCCTCCAATGGCATTTTAGTGAGAGAGCAGTTGATTGAGTGGGAGACAAAGCTTATTCAAAGAGCACTTATAGAAGTATATGGCAAGTATAGCATGGATTCAGTCTATAAGATCAAGGCTAAGTTTAAGTTGATCTTTGAGGAAGCAGTCACAAAAAAGGATTTTCTTTTAGGGAGGTATTACCATTATATGTGGGAGGCATGTACTGTCTATGTTGCCACCATTGTGGATCAGAAGGATTATGAGGAATATGAGTGGGTAGGTGCCTTATTGAGTTATCTCCTAGAGCAAGGTGATGTTGGAGATTATATTAGATCAGAGATTAGAGTAGGAGGCTATGATAGGACTTTTGCCCTATGCTACAGGGAGATTGACACCTTTGCTCGCATTAGGATCTTAGGCCATGGTAGTCCCTAGAGAAGGCAGTTAGCTTGGGATGGTTATAACTGATATACTATTGTACATATTACTGATAATGATTAGAGCTAGTCACTGATGTTTTGAGGATATGTAAATGATAAGTTATGATCACTAGTGACGTATGGAGTTAGCCATACAATATTTTGATTTGTAATGTGTAACATCTGGTCCCTCCATAAACGTGAGAAACGCAATGTTCAGTTTCTCCGTAAACGTCAGAAATGGGCCAAATATAAAAGGAAGTCCTTGAAATAGAAAGAATTGGGGCCAACTAAAATTATAATAAAATTATAAATATTAGAAAATGAGGATTTGAGGTTTAAGATGCCCAAAAACCAGAGCCAAAAGAGATCAAAAAAATTTACCGAGGGAAGTAGGGGCATTTTTGTAGTTTTTGAAAAATTTGGAAAACTCATAGGAGGGCTTTTTAAAAAAAAAAATTTAAGTATTCTAGGGTTCTTAGAAGCCCTGAATACTATGGGAACCTCTAGAACAGTTGAAACCCCTCCGGTGAGTGATTTCGGCTGTCGGTTGACTGAAAATTTGACCGAACCGTTCGAAATGGTTTTAGATCCTTTTTGAGTGATTCCAAAGGCAATTATTATGATTAAGAGCCTAAGGAATATGATGGAAAAGACAGATTTCAAAAAGGAGTTGAAACGAGCCCAAACAAACAAAACTATGAAGAGGGACTAAATTGCAAAGTTTAAAAGTTGCTTAAATGAATCCCTAGCTTATAAAAACGTCCCTCCTTTGCTCAGATCTCCTCACCCACTCTCTCACACATTAAAATAAAAGTAAGAAGGGCTGAGAGTGGCGCACAAGAGGGGAGGCCAAGGAAGGAAGAGGAAGCTTTGAAAAGTGTAAGTTTTAGCCACTTTTTCCTACTCCTTGCCTTGTTAAACTTCCTCCCCTCCTTTCCTCCTCTCTTCCTATGGATTTAGTGAGATGTTTGGTTCTGTTTTGAGCCCAGAACTGAGGGGGAAATTTTGAAATTCAAGGAGAGGGTTGAAGCAAGAAAGAGAACTCTTGAGAAAAGCTTAGAATCAAGGTGATTTTTTTATCTTGGTTGCTTCCTTTTTCTTGCCCTTTGTGTGTGGAGTTCTGCCAGAATAGAACCATCTTGGGGGGAGGCTTTTTGTCTAGAAATAAGAAGGAATTGTGGGTTTTAGACCATGAGGAGTTAGTAGATGCAAGGAAATTGGAAGAAAGGCTAATGAAAATCAAGTTAGAAAAATGTAGAGCTCTTGGACACTTTATAAAAACTGATTTAATCCATGAATTTTCTTGCATGTGTAAATGTTTATTTGAGTCTCTAAGACCCCTAGGAAGCCTCCTAAGTGTCTCTCCCATCAAGGAAAAATCAAAAAGCCCATGGACTCCTCCTCCCTCCATCAATTCGGCCAAGACATAACCATTAGGCTAGGGGCTGTTTTAATTTGTTTTAGCCTTGGTTTGGGACTTCTTATGATGGTAGAAGGTGGGAGGAACCCTTGGAAAAAATTTAGAACTCCTAGAAATTGATTTGGTGCCTTAGGTTCCATATTTTGACCTAAAGAAGCAACATGATGCTAGGCCCTTTGTTTTAAGGATGTGATGACTCCAAGAGGCTTAAAAGGAGTCAAGAATCATATTTGAGAGTAAAGAATGAGGCCTAGAAATCATTTGAGGGGTGTTGCTTCATTAGGTGCCAATATGGACCATAATGGAAGTTGTAGAGTAATCTAGGGTTTAAGCAAGTTGCATAGCCCTAGAAATTGTTTCATGAACTTAATTGGCTCCCATAATTTATGTCTAGGCCAAGAGAAACTATCTCCACCAACTTGTGGGTGTGTGGCTAAAAGAGGAGGCTTGAAAGCTAAGGAAAAAGTGTGTGTTTGTATACAAGGTAGCTCTCTCCACCTTCTCTCATGCATGAATCTGTGTTTAGCTTGTTTTAGAATGTGTGTATGTGTATTTTCAAGCTTTGAAAAGTATGCTAGCATGCCTTCATATGCCATGATGCTTGATGACATGTTATGTTTTAAATGAATCCATGATGTTTGTATGAGTTTGCTTGAGTGTGGAGAGGCCAAGAACTCTTCCCTTGGGTGAGGATGAGCCAAGAATCCTTGAGCTTGGTTGAGACAAAGTAAAGAGTCTCCCAAAAGCAAAGTGGGCTCCCAAGAGTATGGTTGAGTCCAAAGTGCTCAAAGAATGGGTGAGGCAAGTCCAAAATCCATGAGGAGAAGTGTGAGGCCAATCCAAACACTTAGTGAGCTCTTGAATGTCTTGTATGATTGATTCACATGCCAAGGTTGCTTTTAAAATATCTATGATTTCTATCTCCTCCATGCATGCATTTGTGAAGCTTGCTTTGCACATATTATGTATGATTGAATGGGAGATGTGTAACATCCGGTCCCTCCATAAATGTAAGGAACGCAATGTTCAGTTTCTCCGTAAACGGTAGAAATGGGTCAAATATAAAAAGAAGTCCTCGAAATAGAAGGAATTGGGGCCAACTAAAATTATAATAAAATTTTAAATATTAGAAAATGAGGATTTGAGATTTAAGATGCCTAAAAACTAGAGCCAAAAGAGATCAGAAAATTTACCAAAAGAAGTAGGGGCATTTTTGTAATTTTTGAAAAATTTGGAAAACTCATAGGAGGGCTTTTTAAACACAAAATTTGTGCTTTCTAGGGTTCTCAGAGGCCCTGAATACTATGGGAACCCCTAGAACAGTTGAAACCCCTCCAGTGAGTGATTTCGGCTGTTGGTTGACTGAAAATTTGACCGAACGGTTCGAAATGGTTTTAGATCCTTTTTGAGTGATTCCAAAGGCAATTATTATGATTAAGAGCCTAAGGAATATGATGGAAAAGATGGATTTCAAAAAGGAGTTGAAACGAGCCCAAACAAATAAAACTATGAAGAGGGACTAAATTGCAAAGTTTAAAAGTTGCTTAAATGAAGCCCTAGCTTATAAAAACGCCCCTCCTTTGCTCAGATCTCCTCCCCCACTCTCTCTCACATTAAAACAGAAGTAAGAAGGGCTGAGAGTGGCGCACAAGAGGGGAGGCCAAGGAAGGAAGGGGAAGCTTTGAAAAGTGTAAGTTTTAGCCACTTTTTCCTACTCCTTGCCTTGTTAAACTTCTTCCCCTCCTTTCCTCCTCTCTTCCTATGGATTTAATGAGATGTTTGGTTCTGTTTTGAGCCCAGAACTGAGGGGGAAATTTCGAAATTCAAGGAGAGGGTTGAAGCAAGGAAGAGAGCTCTTGAGAAAAGCTTGGAATCAAGGTGATTTTCCTATCTTGGTTGCTTCCTTTTTCTTTCCCTTTGTGTGTGGAGTTCTGCCAGAACAGAACCATCTTGGGGGGGAGGCTTTTTGTCTAGAAATAAGAAGGAATTGTGGGTTTTAGACCATGAGGAGTTAGTAGATGCAAGGAAATTGGAAGAAAGGCTAATGAAAATCAAGTTAGAAAAGTGTAGAGCTCTTGGACACTTTATAAAAACTGATTTAATCCATGAATTTTCTTACATGTGTAAATGTTTATTTGAGTCTCTAAGACCCCTAGGAAGCCTCCCAAGTGTCTCTCCCATCAAGGAAAAATCAAAAAGCCCATGGACTCCTCCTCCCTCCATCAATTCGGCCAAGACATAACCATTAGGCTAGGGGCTGTTTTAATTTGTTTTAGCCTTGGTTTGGGACTTCTTATGATGGTAGAAGGCGGGAGGAACCCTTAGAAAAAATTTAGAACTCCTAGAAATTGATTTGGTGCCTTAGGTTTCATAATATGACCTAAAGAAGCAACATGGTGCTAGGCCTTTTGTTTTAATGATGTGATGACTCCAAGAGGCTTAAAAGGAATCAAGAATCATATTTGAGAGTAAAGAATGAGGCCTAGAAATCATTTGAGGGGTGTTGCTTCATTAGGTGCCAATATGGACCATAATGGAGGTTGTAGAGTAATCTAGGGTTTAAGCAAGTTGCATGGCCCTAGAAATTGTTTCATGAACTTAATTGGCTCCCATAATTTGTGTCTAGGCCAAGAGTCACTATTTCCACCAACTTGTGGCTGTGTGGCTAAAAGAGGAGGCTTGAAAGCTAAGGAAAAAGTGTGTGCTTGTATACAAGGTAGCTCTCTCCACCTTCTCTCATGCATGGATGTGTGTTTAGCTTGTTTTAGAATGTGTGTATGTGTATTTTCAAGCTTTGAAAAGTATGCTAGCATGCCTTTATATGCCATGATGCTTGATGCCATGTTATGTTTTTAAATGAACCCATGATGTTTGTATGAGTTTGCTTGAGTGTGGAGAGGCCAAGAACTCTTCCCTTAGGTGAGGATGAGCCAAGAATCCTTGAGCTTGGTTGAGACAAAGTAAAGAGTCTCCCAAAAGCAAAGTGGGCTCCCTAGAGTATGGTTGAGTCTAAAGTACTCAAAGAATAGGTGAGGCAAGTCCAAAATCCGTGAGGAGAAGTGTGAGGCCAATCCAAATACTTAGTGAGCTCTTGAATGTCTTGTATGATTGATTCACATGCCAAGTTTGCTTTTAAAATGCCTATGACTTATATTTCCTCCATGCATGCATTTGAGTAGCTTGCTTTGCACATATTATGTATGATTGAATGGGGGATGAGCTATTGGGATTCTTTGAATCTCACTCCCTCCTCTCCAATGCTCTAACATGCTAGGTGGACCAAGGAGTTATGGTGAAGGGAGCCAACAACCACCTTGAAGAAAGAAGATTGCCATCCTTATGCTTGATTTTTGGTCTTTTGATTCATAATGAGACTTCATGATGTATATTATTATTGTAAATGGTCTATGACCCCTTGGACAAATGTAAAAATGATATTATGTGATAGATAAATGAATGAGTAGGGTGTATGTACTCTAGAACATAAATTGAGTGTTTATGCTAATGTGTACACTTGAGAAAAGCTTGGTGTGATGTGTATAAGTGAGGGTGAAAAGGCCAAAATGAGATGCAAATGGTTTGGAACCATTTGAGCAGCTTCCCCAAGTCTTAAACATGCTTTTAAACTTGCCCAAAAGGTGCCAAGACCAAAGGAAATCCATTTGGTAATTTTGGTACCCAATATGGAGCCAAAATTGACCATAATGGAACCCTATGCCACTTTTTGGCCAAATGAGTTAGTCTTGCCCTGAAATTTGGCATGAAATTAGGTCTTGTTGAGAGCTTTCTGGTAAGCTAAAGATCATAATTTTCGGAGACCTAGGGAATATTTTGTGAATTTTCAAAGTTGGGATTTTCTATGGTTTCTGGTATGTGCACTGTTCATAGGCAGATTTGATTTTCGTGTCACTCGATGGCCAAATGGTGTCCAATGCTTATGAAATTTTATGTGCATACACTAGAGGGCATAAGCTTTCTGTGGCCACCGAGATCACCTCATTTAGAGGTCTGACCACAGAGTTATACATTTTTAAAATTTACTGTCAGTAACAGTGGCGACTCCAGAGCTCAATCACTGTTCCATCTGTTCCAGATACCTAAACATATCTGTTTCATTCAGGAATTATTTTTAGTGTCAAGTTAACATTTGTAGCTTCCTATAATGACTGAATGTGTGGGATTTCAATTGTTTTAGAATTAGTTATGAATTTCAGAAGTTTGCATCAGTAACCTGAATCACAGCCCAGGCAGCCAGTGAGTCTGTAGCTTTTTGGATGTCAAACGTCCTGTGTGATGAATGTTGTGACTTGGACGTATTTTTAGTGTGAAGTAGACATCCTGAGATTTCCCGAATGACAAAGAACACATGATTTCTATTTTTCTAGATTTAGTTATGATTTTCCAAAATTTGTAACAGAAAAGAGGAAATTCTGGACGAAAGTGCAAACATGAATTTTAATGTGTTCCTTTGCTTTCCACGAGTTGTAGACCAAATTTGATGATGGAAATGAGCTATATTCATGTATTTAAGTATGAGAATGTGATAGATGCATTCATATGGCCCACAGGACTCTGAAAGAAAAATTTTACCTGTAGAGAAATGCATTTTAATTCATAACTCCCTATGCCACTAGATTGTTTCCATAGAACAAACATAAGATGAGGCATGGGAATTGCATGAATTGAGTCCTAGAAGTATGGTGTTACAAGATGAGCTATTGGGATTCTTTGAATCTCATCCCCTCCTCTCCAATGTCTTAACATGCTAGGTGAAACAATTAAACAAGGTATTGGAGGCCACCAAGCTTAGAGGAAGAAGATGGGTATCAAAGTATATGAATATGCCTAGTTTTGTCTTCTTTTTAGCCATATACATGGCATATGATGTAATCTCATGATGAAATTGGTATGTAACCAGATGAACATATGTAAATACCCAAATGTGTGGTGCATGAATGAAATTTAATGCCAAATATATGAGATAGCATGTTTTAGGTATTGAATGGCAAGTTTAGTTCTTGAATGACTAGATAGATTAGTGTAATAATGGAAGTGGAATGGCCAAATTTAGATGCATACAGTTTGGGACCACTTGGGCAGTTCATGCAAGTCCTATTTATGCTTTTAAACTTGCCCAAGAGGTGCCAAATACCAAGCAAGACCATTTGGGCACACTTGGTCTCTAATATGGATCACAATTGACCATATTGGAAACCTATACCACTTTTTACCCAAATGAGCTCTTCTTGATCTAAGATTTTGCATACATATAGAACTTGTTAAGAGCTTTCTAGGAAGCTAAAGATCATAATTTTCGGAGGTCTAGAGAATATTTGATGAATTTTCAAAGTTGGGATTTTTCATGGATTCTGGTGTGTGCACTGTTTATACTGACAGTTTTGAATTATGTGTCACCTGAAGGCCAAATGTTGTCCAATGCTTGTGAAATTTTATATGAATAAACTAGAGGTCACAAGCTTTCTGTGACCACTAAGATTACCTCATTTGGAGGTCTGAGCAGAGAGTTACGTATTTTTAAAGTTTGCTGTCAGTAACAGTGGTGCCTCCAGAGTTCGGTTACTGTTCCATAAGTTCCCAATAGCTAAACATATCTGTTTCATTTTGGAGTTATTTTTAGTATCAATTTAACATGTTTAGCTTTCCATAATGACTGAATATGTGTGATTTATATTTTTATAGAATTAGTTATGAATTTTAGAATTTTATATCAGTAATCTGAATAGCAGCCCAGGCAACCAGTGACTTCAGTAGCTTTTTGGATGTCAAACGTTCTCCATGATGAATGTTATGGTCTGGGCATATTTTTAGTGTAAAATATACATCTGAAGCTTCCTAGAATGGCAAAGAACACATGATTTAGATTTTTTCTAGAATTAGTTATGATTTTCCAAAATTTGTGATAGAAAAGAGGAAATCCTGGCCGAAAATGCAAACATGAATTTTAATGTGTTCCTTTGCTTCCCACGAGTTGTAGACCAAATTTGATGATGGAAATGAGCTATATTCATGTATTTAAGTATGAAAATGTGATAGATGCATTCATATGGCCCACGAGACTCCGAAAGAAAAATTTTACCCGTAGAGAAATGCATTTTTATTCATAACTCCCTATGCCACTATATTGTTTCCATAGAACAAACATAAGATAAGGCATGGGAATTGCATGCATTGAGTCCTAGGAGTATGGTGTTACATAATGACTATGACTAATGTGATGTAGTTAGATGCAATATGAGATATATGTAAATATTATATATGATCATTTGAGCAGGCCTTATCACACCTTTGCCCATTTGTCCTTGTTAAATAAGAATAAATAAATAAATAATTACTAATATGTATGTTTTTCTTTCCCCTTGATTAAGAAATTCTCGAAAAGGTAAGAACAAGGAGAGGTGCTAATAGTAATGCTAGAGGTGCTAGTAGTAGTGCCAGAGGTGCTAGCAGTAGTACTAGCAACACGTGAGGACCACAAGTTGATTAGATGCAAGTAATTTTTGATCGTTAAGACCAACAACAAAAAACGATGGAACAATTATGTCAAGCTATAGTAGGCCAAGGTCAAGGTTAGGTGAGGATTGGATCCGTAGCTGAGAACCCATCAATTGATGTTCAAGCTAATGTGCAGGGTCAGGAATAGGCACAGTAGATACTGGTACCCAACAAGTTCAACCCATGGTACAACAACCAATACCTACCATTTATCTAGATGATCAGTATCAGATGATTTAAGTTTTTTAAGCATCATTCATTAGCATTTGATGGAAAATTTGATGTTCAAGTTGTCGAGGATTAGATAACGACACTAGAAAAGATTTTTAAGATTTTAAATTGTAACTCTACAGCGAAGGCCCAAATGGCCATATATAAATTAGAAAAGGATGTAGATGCTGGTGGAAAGGCACAGAGCTAATTCTGAAGGCTCGAAATATTCCAGTCACTTGGGAAGTGTTTTTAGAACAATTTCATGAGAAGTATTTCCCAAGATCTGTCAAGGATGAGAAGGAAGCCAAATTCCTCACTCTAAAGTAAGGGGAAAAAGAACCATTTGATGACTACCTAGCAAAACATATAAACTTGGCTCGTTATTCCACGTACCTATAACAAATAGATGATGAGAAGTGGAATGTAGGAAAATTGGAGAGGGGTTTAAAGTCTAGCATGAGAGATAAAATAGCTCCCATGTGTATAAGAAATTTTAATTCTCTAGTAAAAGTATGCAGAATTACTGAGGGTAGCATAAATCACCAAAGTCTAGTGATTGAAGCCCTAAAATCTCCATTGAAGCCACAAAAAGTTAATGTGAAGGATCTACTTAGCCCTAGTGGAAGGGCCAAAGGCCAACTTAGGGAAAAGGAAAGAAGTTTAAGAGATTTGGTCATCGTAAGGGACTAACTAGATAGGGAAACACTGCAGACAAGTTGTCCAGTCAATGCAAAAAGAGCCATGGAGATAGACCATGCTTGGCAAGACAGAATATGTGCTATCGATGAGGAAAATATGGACATTATGTAAGGGAGTGTAACCAGGAGGCAAGTGGCATTACCAGACCCCAAGCTCTGGGGAGAGTCTTTGCCCTGACACAAAACAAAGCTCGTAAGTCACCAGATATGATCCAAGGTACGGACATTATGAATTCCTAGGGATGCTATTTGAATTAACAAATGCACTTGCAATTTTCATGGATTATATGAATAGAATCTTCAGACAATACTTAGATTGGTTCATTATGGTCTTTATAGATGATGTTTTAGTGTATTCCAAATCTATGGATGAGAATAAAGAGCATCTAAGGATAGTCCTAAATGTTTTAAAAGAAAAGAAATTATTCGCTAAGCTTAGTACATATGAGTTTTGGTTCACTCAAGTTAAATTTCTGGGTCATGTTATCTCTATGGATGGGGTCGCAGTAGATCCAAGCAAAGTAAATGCTATCCTTGAGTGGGATTGACCTAGAATAGTTACAAAAATCAAGAGTTTTTTAAGCTTGACGGGTTATTATAAAATATTCAGTAAAGACTTTTCTTGGATTGCTCTCCCACTAACAAGGTTAACTAGGAAAGGTCAACCCTTGAGATGGGATGACAAGTGTGAGGGAAGTTTTCAAGAGCTGAAGCAAAGGCAAACCTCAGCCCTTGTATTAATCCTACCTAATCCAAAGGAAACCTGCGTGGCCTACAGTGAGGCTAGTAAGCAGGGATTGGGTTGTATGTTAATGCAACATAGTAGAGTAGTAGTGTATGCTTCTCAGCAATTGAAAACCCATGAAGAGAATTATCCAACTCATGACTCAGAACTAGTAGCAGTAGTATTTGCCCTCAAGATCTAGAGACACTATCTGTACGGTGCTACCATGGAAATCTATTATGACTACAAGAGTCTAAAGTATTTGTCGGATCAAACAGAGTTAAATTTGAGGCAGAAATTTAGAGATATGAATCTAATTTATGAGGTGCAGTTAAAGGCTATAAATTATAGGGAGACCAAAATTGAGAGTGATTTTGTAGCATAGATTAAAGAAGCCCAGCTAACAGATAATTACGTAAAAGGTAAGTAAGAGTAAGAAAAATGTGGGTAAAGCCCAAGAGTTTGAGAAAGCTAAGTATGGATTAGTAAAATATAAAAAGAGAATTTATATCCTATAATATCATATTTACTAGGTTCATCTCATATCATTTGTCAACTCATATCCATGAATTTCATAACATTTTAAGGAAAATCCATTAAAACAATCAATTAAATTGCGTTACATCGTGTATAAATTTTTCATTTCGTGTCACGTGGACCATATAGACTCATCCATCTCATTCTAATATTTAATTACATAAATGCAACTTTAAACCATCTCAAAAAGTGTCCTAGAACTTGAGCAAATGGAGTATATACAAGAAAATAATAGGTGCAACCTTGGACTGAAATTTTAGCTTTCTGTCATGAACTTTTGAAACATCATAACTAATTTTAGAAAAATTGAAATCAAGCACACCATACTATTATGGAAAGCTACATATATCTACTTTATACTAAAAATAATTCCAAACCACAACAATGACGTTTAGCCACTAGAAATCAATGGAACAATAATAAAGGTTGCCTGTCGCTACTAGTACTATCCCTCAACTTCAAAAATTCATATCTCTCTGGTTAGATGTCCAATTGGGGTGATCTTAGTGGCCATAGAAAGCTTATCGTATCTAGTTTATGCCTATAACATTTCATGAGCATTGGACACCATTGGCCCTTAAATGACGTAGCCCAAGAAACTAACCATATGAACAGTGTTTGCATCAGAACAACAGAAAAATGCCAACTTTGAAAAATCATAATTAATTTCATAGAGCTCCAAATAATTTGGTATTTATGTTTTCAAAAACTTATAGATGAGATCTATATACATGCCAAAGTTCATGGGAAAAGTCATTCATTTGGTCAAATCTTGATATTGGGTTGCAAAATGGTCACTTTTATGTTTCATAAGGGGTCCAAATGGTCCATTTTGGTTTCTAAGGCAGCCATGGCCAATTGAGTACATGGGAAAGCACTAAAATGGTCTACTAAACTTGTTTCAAAGGTACAAAAATCCAGATTTCTCAAACTCACTCATCCACCCCAAGTTATACATAAGAGCATACTGTCAAGTCTTGCCATCCAATGCCTAAAATGCACTATCTCATACATAGGGCATTAAATTTCATTCATACATCATACATTTACATATTTCTATATGTTCATGAGGTCATACAACATATATAATAAAGGATTACATCATGTGCCACTCATGGCTACAAATTGATATTTTTCAACACTTTATTGTCAAACTTTCCTCTTCAAGCTTGGTGGCTCCCATTTCTTGGCTCATTTGGTCCACCTAAACATGTTAGACATGTGGGGAGCAAGGAATGAGATTCTAAGAATTCCAATATCTCTCCTCCCTTTCAATGACATATAAAGAATACAAATCCATGTCTAGAAATGCATGCATGAACATTATGCAACATGTGATCATTCAAGAAGCAATTTCTAGTGTTCAAGAAGTCATACAATACATCCATAGGTTTGCCAAATAAGTGGCTTAGCCTCACCTATCATACCTTATATTTCTATTATCATACTCTTCCATGGTGCACATTCACAAGACAAAAGTAAGGAAAAGTATCAAAATAATACATTTTTATTATGTTGCATTGGGATAAAATTCTTCAATTCGCCTTATGTGGGCCCCGTGGATTATCCAACAACATTCTCTAGTCATTTATCATTGGAACAAATCACAATCAACTCCAAACATCTAGCAGTCCATGGTTTCCAAGTCAAAAATCCTGAAATTTACACTTAAGCTAGCGAACAACACATAGCAGATTTCAGGGGTAACTTTGAAAAATTATAACTAAATGTAAAAAAAATTGAAATCATGCAAACTATAGCTTTCTGGAAAACAATAGATCAGATTTACACTAAAAATAAGTTTTAGCCAGAAAGTCTCATTTGGACCACGTTTGACAATAGAAAAGGTAAGGAGGTTGAACTGCCTAGAAATCTAATACAGCTTATTGATATAAACTTTGAAAATTCATAATTAATTTCCAAAAAATCCAATCTATGAAATCTATACCAATTTGTAAAGTTATAGGTGTTAAATAAAGGGGAAAAATAGGTCCAAACCAATCCAACAGCATTCAGACCCTGAAAATTAATCAAATAGTAACATGAGTCTAACTGGGCACCTAGTACTAGACAACAACTTCAAAAATCCATATATCCCTCTCTAGACATCCAAATGAGATGCTTCTAATTGGCACAAGTCATTGGAGAAGTCTAGTTTCTCCCTGTAAAATTTTCTAGCAATTGGACATCATTTTCCCCATGAATGACATAGATTCATTTTCTATCCAATTGCATAGTACCAGTGGCCAAACCAGAAAAGTTTCCCAACTTCAAAAATTCACCAAATATTCCACAGACCTCCAAATAATACCCACTTCTAGATGCATGCCAAATTTTAGACTAAGAAGAGATCATTTAGATAGAAAGTGACATAGCTCACTCAATTAGTCAATTTGCTTCATGTGAGGGGTCAACCTTATCCAAATGGCCTCTTCAATGGTTTGGCTCCTCTGGGACAAGTTCAAAAGCACAATTATGACTTGTGTGGACTACCCAAGTGGTCCCAAACCTTATGAATCTTAATTTGGCTATCCCACATGTATTAATGCACTACACACATAAACCATTCAAGAGGCCAAATTCCACATTTGCATTGATTTAATGTCACACATGAGCTACATAACATTCATACATCATATTACATTTGCTCAAGGTCTTACACTACAAAAATAACTTGTACAAGTTCATTTGGACATTTGTACACAAAGAGAACAATAAAATATTCCAATTGTAATTCTTCAAGGCTCTTGGCTAACATTTATATATCATATTACATTTGCTCAAGGTCTTACATTACCAAAATAACTTGTATGAGTTCATTTTGACATTTGTACACAAAGAGAACAACAAAATATTCCAATTGTAATGCTTTAAGGCTCTTAGCTTGCTTTCCTTGTATCTTAGGAGCCACCTAGACATATCAAAATGGAAGGGGGAAGAGGAGTGAGATTCCTTGAATCTCAATAGCTCACACACCCATTCACACACACATTCAAGGCATATACACGTCAAAGCATATGTATAGAAGGTTTAGCAACCATAAAGTATGCAAAGTCACAATTTCCATGCCATTTATTTACATTCAAGCCAAGAACATGCTCTAGGGACTATTGGATTTGCCTCACCCTTAGCCTAGGGACTTTTGACTTGGCCCCACCCTTCCAAGAGACTTTTGGCCTTATCTTACCTATGCCATGAGACTTTTGGCATGTCCTTACCCTTATCAAGGGACTTTTGGCATCACTTCACCCTTATGAGTCATTTCCACAACCAAGGCCATTCAAGGAAATACATTGGTACTAATGTCATGTCAAGGTATCAAGTGGCATGTTCTCAAGTGACAAGAGCATACATATACAGACAAAGGCATACATATGCACACAAGAATGTAAAGACAATGAGGTGGAAAGCTACCTTGGATTTATGCAATCTTTTCTTGATCCTTTTCCTTCCCTTTTTTGGTGCCACAAGCACACCTAGGTGGATGTATGTTCTCTTGTCCTAGACACCATAAAGAACACACAATTACACACTTAAAGCAAGCGAAGACACTAAACTCACTTTTAAATACACACTTAGTTCCATAAGTGGCATAATGATTCCATAAATGGTCTATTGAAGCAACATTCACAATTTAAGCTTTCGGCTTTCATCTCTCTCCATTTCTAGGCCTCTTGGTCTCATTCAAAGTCCTTGGAGCCCTCACACAATCATTTACCCAAGCTTAGAATCAAGTTGCTTTACAAAGCACTATTATGGACACCATTATCCCATCTCCCAATCCATGGCTTCTAAATTTTTTCCAGTGGTTTATCCCATCTTCTAATATCATATAAAGTTCCAAACCAAGGTTAGAACAAATTAAAACACTCCTTAACCTAGTATTCTTGCCTTGGCCAAAACTAGCACCATAATGGAGGTTCACAAGCTTCATGATTTTTCATCGATGGGAGAGCCACTTGGAAAGGTTTCTAGGGGTCTTAAGAGCTCAAGGAAACATTCAAATAGCCAAAGAATTACTTACACAAAATCAGATTTTTCAAAATCCTAGAAAACTGATAAAGGCTATTTTTATATACATGAATCCTCCTAAACTTAGACATTTTAGCTCCAAATATGGCATTAGGGGTTTAATTAGATGGAATTTTGTTTTAGTAGCCATTTTCTGCACTTTAAGAATCAAATTGAAAAATGATTGATTTTAATGCATATATTTCTTTAAATTATTTTGTGAATTTTTCTATTGAATTATTCCCACTCTTTGTGCAAATTTTTATTGGTAAATGGAACTCAGATGGAATTTAATTGGAAGCATTTTGCATATCTCTTGATTTTGGTTCATGGTTCATGGAAAAGGAATGGCAACTCTCATATTTTCTTTAGACAAATAGAACTTAAAAGGAGAACATTTATTTGAAGAAGAGATGTAGTAGAAATGGCTCATAATGTTTTCAAGATTAGGAAACCCACATTTCCTTTACCTCACACGAGCCCAATCTATCATTCACACATGGTCACATAGGCTCAGGTTTCTCTACACATACACACAATGCATGGGCTTACATAGAAGGCCTCCATATTGATTTATGGCTGGCCACTTCCTCGTATTCACTTGCAAGCCATAGGGCCCACATGCATCTACATAGCATTTCATTCCTACGGGTTCCCTCCTCTCACACTTGCACAGTAGCATACACACATGTAGCCACATCTTCACGAGCTTCAACGTTCAACACTCTTAACTTCATTCACCCACTTCCATTCACTCACGTAGACATACATCCCTTTTCCATGCACTCACTCATAGCTCACCCATGCCGCGTAATGTACACATGCAGGGGCAGCAGAAGTTACTTGGAAGGAAGCAGATCTGGAAGCAACGAGCAAATGGAAGAAGTCTCGGGCTTTGGTGGATGAATCAAGAAGAAGCAAGCCATGGGGTCTCGGGCTTTGAGAGGAAGAAGCAAGGAAAGAAAAGAAGGAAACAAGCACATTTTGAAAGAGATTAGCTATAAAAACACGATGGGAAAATGAGCTACAAACATGTAAAGAAACACGAGTTGGATGTGGGAAGTAAATGAGGAGGAACCATGCATGGGCAGAATGCAAAAGAAGCTATGGGTTCTGGTTGATAATGAAGGCAGAAAATGACGAGGGACTTGAGAAAAGTTGAGCACGTGGAGCTGAAGTGAATCATAACACGAAGCAAAAGAAGAGAATCAGAATATGTGAAGCATATGGAATATAATAAAATCAAAATGAAGTAGGGCCCACTCTCATACATATACCCACATGCAAGCTTCAGAAAATTGGAATTGGGGGGCTGAGCATGTGACAAGTTAATGAACCATATGAGAGGATTAAAAGGATTTGGGCAGAGTTAATGAGGGAGGATGCCATCCATCGTATCCATTCATCACATTCATTCATGATTCACTCTGTAATTCATTCCATTCATCCACATCGTCCATTTTTAATTCATCCAACAACATTCACGCATTCATTTCTTACGCCCGTCATCCATTCACATCATCCATCATTGAGTCACACATTCCATTCCGTCATATTAGAATCCAATCACACAATTCATCGTCAATCATCACGCCTTCGTCCACCCCTTCATCCAGCGTCCACACCATTCCATTCACAAAACACATTCCATGCCACTTTCTCCATTCTCCATCTCCATCTCACCATCACGATGAAGCTCTAATCTCCATCTTGAGGCTAGCTAGGAGGAAGAACCTTGGCTGAAACTTGAATCCATGGATGAGCAACATTTTTGGCTAAGATTTTCTTATTTTTCTAGCACTTTTCTTTTCTTATATTCTCTTGGTTAAGATTGTATTGGATTTGAAATGTGTATTATCTATAGTTAGTGGCTGGTTAGACACTAATTAGGATGCTTTTTATTGATTAATTGATTAGATTAAACACTAAATTTTGTATTTTCTTGCTATTTCCCAAGTGTGCAATCAAGGTGTTTGATGAAATGCTTGTGAGAATTGGTGTGCCTAATTGTCTATTTGTGGATTCCTTGGTGTTTAGTTGGTTAATTAAACATTTTTAGATGATGATTTAGAGGCTAATTAATTAGTTAATCAATCAATTTGAGTGTTCAAAGATCTTAATCACAAGAATTAGTAATTTAATGGGAGTTAAGGTCTCAATTAACATCAAATTGCTAGTCTCTTGAATCTTGAAAGGTAAATCAAGATCATTTGCCAATGAACACAAGTAGGGGCTCTTAGACTAGAATTAATTACAATTAGATTAGAATAAGGATAGTGGATACCAAGGGACGATTCCAAAGCTAGTCACAAGTCTATCATTCACCTCATTAGTTCATGCAATTAGGAATTTAAGAATTTTAATTCAATTAGATTTTACTTAGTTCAATTCAATTAAAAAAAAAACCCAAATTAGATAACTTTTAGGATCCTTTAATACTTAGAAACTCAATTAAACATTGAACTCCATTTCCAAGGAAGATGACCTAGGTTGTGCCCTATATTGCATTTAATATCCAACCTAGTTTTATTTTGAGGGTTACGCGATGAGCCTCTCAAAATTTGGCGCCATTACCAGAAATTTAGATTCTCAATTGTTTGAGAAAGTTTTCTAAGTATTTTTGTTCTATTTTAACTCTATTTTTGTTCTATTTTTCTCCTGTTTTGAACTTGGAATTGGATCATTTCGGTGTTGCACATCAACTTGTCTGGTTGCTGGAGTTTTTGTTTAAAGTGCCCAGAAAATCCTCAAACTTTGTTTTCTAAGGTTTTTGGGTGTTTTGAGCAAAACTAATAGCATGCTATTAGGTCACCATTTTTTTGCCAAATTCCAACGTTTAAGGCACTTTTTCTTGGTATTTTCTCAAATTTTTTAGGAATTTTTCAATTTTTCTAGATTTAATTTCTTTTTTTTTTTGTGAGTTTGTTTTGCGTCATTAACCTCTGTTTAGGAGTGTTTTTATAGTTAAGTAAGTCTTATCTTCTTTGGAATTTTATTTTCTTGATTTTGAATTAATTTTAGTTATAATTTGTTGTGATTTGTCTTGTGTTGAAAGTGATTGAACTTCTCATTTATTTGCTTTAAATGAATCCATATCATTATTCTAATCAAGGTGTTTATGATTCTTATGTAAATGATGGGATTTCCAGGCAGTTGGATGATCTTAAGACAATGGTTCAAGGCCTTCTTGAATGACAAAGACAAGAGCAACAAGCCCAACAATATCAACAAGTCCAACCACCATGCTACCAACCATACCACCATCCTTATGAAGTTCACACCAATTCCATTGGACCATACCACAATCCATATGAAGTACACCCAAATTACCACCATCATTATGAGCCATACCATAATTATAATATGCAAGAGCCAAACCATCATCCTTACAACTACCATGAGGGATACATGCAACAAGAGCCCCAGAGGGAACCAAGAGGGAACCAAGTTGGAAAGAGAGGATGATACAGCATTTGGAAGCCTATAATCTTCAAATTCAACAAATGCAGCACATGGTCCAACAAGGAGCTAAATGGTTGCAACTCCAAGACCAGCAAATGGTAGATAACCTCATAAAGGATTCAGGATTTCAAATGAATTAATCGACTTCAAGTGCTACTGAATTAAGTGAAGAGCAAATTAGAAGGGAATGTATAGAGGAGGAAGAGTCCTATTCGCTGGGTAATATCCTTCTATCTTCTAATACTTTGCAATTTGTTGGAATTGACTCTAGTATACATGATAGCACTGTGATTCTTGATGCACATAATGTTGTTGATTTTGAATTGCATGATGATGATATTGATGAGGAAATTGTTGTTGAATCTCCTAATTTGATTGATTATGGTAACTCATTAAGCAAAATTGACACAATTGTTGATGTTCATGAACCCTTGTGTACTGGTGCACTTGGTATGTCTACACCTAGCTGTGATTATAGTGAAAATTTCATGTCTGAACTAATTGATGAATCTCTTGAGTCTAGGGTAGTAGATAAGTGTGGGGGTGATTTGGAATGTGATGATCATTCTGTTCCTACTCTAGAATTGGTTGAGAAGCCTATTGATGATGCATCTTCTCAGCTTAGGGATAGTCTACCATTTGGGTCATGTGACATAGCTAATTTGAATGCATCTCTTAATTGTGTGTGTGTTGAATCTGCTATATGTGATGAATACTCTCAGATTAGTTCTTTCATTGAGACTAGTGAATTCCTCACATATACTGATCAACATGATTCCTTACTGGCATGTAATGATGTGACTGATGAAATGGTAGATGTAGCATGTGAAAAGGATATAGATAATGAAATTATTGGACAGTTTGTTGATAATTCAGACTTTAATTTGCAATGCTTATGTGATGATATGCATACATGTCCTATATGTGCTGAGATTAATGAATTTTTAGAGTCTGATAAGTCTGTTGAATCCATGGAATCCTTTGCTTGCACTGAAATTATTGACAAGACTGATTCTACTGATCACACTAGTATTAATGAGTGCATGCATAATGATAGTGCTGATGTTGAAAATCCTATTGATGCTTGTGCTATTGTTGATACTAGTGAGAGACTAGATTTAGTTGTTGATCATTGTTTAGAATCTTGTGAGCCTACTGATGTCTCTTTGGTCAGGGGAGATGTTGTTTCTCTTGTTGAGAGTCTAAAACAAATTCTTGAAGTTGGTGAAGTAGTTCCCAATAATCCACAAACTCTCCCAACTGAGAAAAAACAACTGTCAAATACCTTGAACTTAAAAGATTGTGAGAAGTTGCAATTTAATTTTCCTGTTGATGCAGTGACTCTTACTGATGGGAGTCTTATAGATTTTATTGGCTTTGATAGATATTTAGAGAGTGTAGAGTCTAGTGTTTTTAAATTTTCTTTCTTTGGTTTTAAATGTCCTGGATTTGATTTTTATTCTTTTCTTGGTCCTGAATTTGTTGAATTTGACTGTCCAAGACTTTTGATGGTTGAGGAAGTCCATGAATCATCCCTGAATGATCAATCAAAATGTTTTAAAGTAGTTAGACTCAAATTTATCTAGTTAAGAAGGAATAAAGTAGTTTTGATTTTGGTTTTTGATACTTATGATTAGTTCGTCTCTGATAGAGTTCTTTTTAGTTTAGGATGTAGTTTTCTTTTCTTTTCCGCATTACAGTTTCTTTTGTTTCTATTTTATAGGTAATAAAAGGTTGCTAACCAGCTACAAAAGGAAATCTGAGCCACCCTTGGAATCTCCATTTTCAAGTCCATCTGGTTGTATTCTCTCCTTTCATTTTCTTTATCTTGTGTTGTTCATCTGTTTACTGGACTGTGTGCTGACATTGAGGACAATGCAACATTTAAGTGTGGGAGGGGGGGGAGAGTCATTTCATTCCATCCATCTTTTCCTTGTTTGAAAAAAAAATGAAAATTTTTAGGAAAATTTTTGAAAAATAGCGTGATTTTTTTTTCAATTTTCCTGTGAAATTTGCAAGTCGAGATGATTATAGCTTGGATTCACTTAGACATGATAAGTGATGGATCTTGTGTCTTGATTCAAGTGAAATGGCAATGAATTTGATTTCAATGAATTATTTGATAGCCATTAGCTGGTGAGAATTTGAGTCTTAATTGTTCATTTCTAGTGCATATTCACCTATCACTGCTTTCACTCTAGAATTTGTCTTGATTCTCTGTTGAGACCACATTTGCATTTGCATGTATAAAAGTGATAAGGCATTCATTTCTTTTCTAGCTAGATAGCCAAAAAGCCAACCTACATACACTTTATCCATTGTTTAGCCACTTTGAGCCTTGGTTTTCTTTTCTTGTTAGCCTATAGCCATTAAAAATGCATTCCACCTTGTTTTAGGATGCCTTAGGACTTTAAGGAGGATTACACTTGTTTAGGATGAGAGAATGTATGTTTTGCATCCATTTAGGCCATTGTTATTCAAAGTTGAGGAAATTGTCTTGAAAAACAAAATGCAAAGAAAGAAGAGATAGAAAAGAAAAAAAAGCAATGAAAAAAAAAAAGAGAAAAGCAACAGAAAATCAAAAGAAACAAGTGTTTTAAGTTGAGTTTATAGTTGCTTATACTAGTTGGAAATAAGGCCTTGAATGCACACTCTTCTCTATCTTAAATCTCCATTGATTGCTCTTGAGGTTCTAAGGCACCCGTTTATTTTTTCCCTTGTTCTTGTTACCCATTTATTTCATTTCCTTAGCCCTATTACAACCCTTAATAAAGTCCTATTGATTTGTGTATTGCATTTAGCATGGGTGGTGGAGATTTAGAAGCTAGACAAGCCTATGGTAGTGAGGTTTTGATAGGTGGAACTTGAGTGATCTACATTGCCTATAAACACTTGAAAGTTGAGAATAAACACTAACCTATGTGAGAGGCTATGTATTTCAATTCATTCTTTTCAAATGAAATTGCCATGGAACTTAATTCTTGATGCAACTAAAGTTAGCTTTGATTGTTGAAGTGTTAAAGAGTTGTGATTAATCTTCACCTTGTGATTTCTACACTTCCCTTTTCATTTTCATTCCACATTGGTCATTCCATTAGTCTCTTGAAGTCTTGAGTTTTGCCCAGGAGTGCAAAGGTTTAAGTGTGGGGGAATTTGATAAAGGCTATTTTTATATACATGAATCATCCTAAACTTAGACATTTTAGCTCCAAATATGGCTTTAGGGGTTTAATTAGGTGGAATTTTGTTTTAGTAGCCATTTTCTGCACTTTAAGAATTAAATTGCAAAATGATTGATTTTAATGCATATATTTCTTTAAATTATTTTGTGAATTTTTCTATTGAATTGTTCCCACTCTTTGTGCAAATTTTTATTAGTAAATGGAACTCAGATGGAATTTAATTGGAAGCATTTTACATATCTCTTGATTTTGGTTCATGGTTCATGGAAAAGGAATGGCAACTCTCATATTTTCTTTGGACAAATAGAAGTTAAAAGGAGAACATTTATTTGGAGAAGAGATGTAGTAGAAATGGCTTACAATGTTTTCAGGATCAGGAAACCCACATTTCCTTTACCTCACACGAGCCCAATCTAGCATTCACACATAGTCACATAGGCTCAAGTTTCTCTACACATACACACAATGCATGGGCTTACATAGAAGGCCTCCACATTGATTCATGGCTGGCCATTTCCTCGCATTCACTTGCAAGCCACGGGGCCCACATACATCTACATAGCATTTCATTCCTACGGGTTCCTTCCTCTCACACTTGCACAGTAGCATACACACATGTAGCCACGTCTTCACGAGCTTCAATGTTCAACACTCTTAACTTCATTCACCCACTTCCATTCACTCACACACACACACATCCCTTTTCCATGCACTCACTTATAGCTCACCCATGCCACGTAATGTACACATGCCGGGGCAGCAGAAGTTACTTTGAAGGAAGCAGATCTGGAAGCAATGAGCAAATGGAAGAAGTCTCGAGCTTTGGTGGATGAATCAAGAAGAAGCAAGCCATGGGGTCTGGGGCTTTGAGAGGAAGAAGTAAGGAAAGGAAAGAAAAGAAGGAAACAAGCACATTTTGAAGGAGATTAGCTATAAAAACACGATGGGAAAATGAGTTGCAAACACATAAAGAAACATGAGTTGGATGTGGGAAGCAAATGAAGAAGAACCATGCATGGGCAGAATGTGAAAGAAGTTGTGGGTTTTGGTTGATAATGAAGGCAGAAAATGACGAGGGACTTGAGAAAAGCTGAGCACGTGGAGTTGAAGTGAATCATAACACGAAGGAAAAAAAGTGAATCAGAATATGTGAAGCATGTGGAATATAATAAAATAAAATGAAGTGGGGCCCACTCTCATACATTACCCATATGCAAGCTTCAGATAATTGGAATTGGGGGCCTGAGCATGTGACAAGTTAATGAACCACGTGAAAGGATTAAAAGGATTTGGGTAGAGTCAATGAGGGAGGATGCCGTCCATCGTATCCATTCATCACATTCATTCACAATTCACTCCATCATTATTCCATTCATCCACATCATCCATTTTTAATTCATCCAAGGACATTCACGCATTCATTTCTCACGCTCGTCGTCCATTTACATCATCCATCATTGAGTCACATTCTATTCCGTCATATCAGAATCCAATCACACAATTCATCGTCAATCATCACACCTTCATCCACCCTTTCGTCCAGCGTCTATACCACTTCATTCACTGAACACATTCCACGCCACTTCCTCCATTCTCCATCTCCATCTCACCATCACGATGAAGCTCTAATCTCCATCTTGAGGCTAGCTAAGAGGAAGAACCTTGGCTGAAACTTGAATCCATGGATGAGCAACATTTTTCGCAAAGATTTTCTTATTTTTCCAGCACTTTTCTTTCCTTATATTCTCCTGGTTAAGATTGTATTGGATTTGAAATGTGTATTACCTATAGTTAGTGGCTAGTTAGACACTAATTAGGATGCTTTTTATTGATTAACTGATTGGATTAAACACTAAATTTTGTATTTTCTTGCCATTTCCCAAGTGTGCAATCAATGTGTTTGATGAAATACTTGTGAGAATTGGTGTGCCTAATTGTCTATTTGTGGATTCCTTGGTGTTTAGTTAGTTAATTAAACATTTTTGGATGATGATTCAAAGGCTAATTGTGGCCACCCTAACTTCTAATCTCAGTAATTATGGTTAAATACACATTTAATAATTGAAGATCAAGGTTTGGAGTCATTACAATCAATCACATTAAGAAAATATAGGAAAATTTGAACCTTGATGTTATTAGGGCCATCAATTAAGCAACCATAAATGGGAGAACACATAAAAGGAATTTCTTGATCATCCGGGGTTTATGATTCATCCATCTATCAGTTTCAACACACAAACAAGCCTCCCATAAGTGTTCCTATATCATTCCCTAGCATTTACCATTGAAGAAATTGGAATTTCTACGCTAAAGGTGGGAATTTGGGGACCTGCGCCGTAACTTGGAACCTTTTCGCCGCAGCTAAGTTAAGTCTTGGAGCTCGAAAACTAAGTTTTTCACTTTGCGTCGTGGCCCCGACATTTCGTGCCGCGGCTAAGTTGCTCATGGGAATCACTAGGTAACTTACTCAAATTTCAGCCATGGTGGGTTGGATCTGCGCCGTGGCGAGTTTTGCTACTGTACTCTCCTTAACTAATTTACTCAACTTGCGCCATGGCAGGACCTATTGCGCCGCAGTGAGATTTCATTTTGTCACCCTCTTGGGTGATTTTTTTTGCACTGCGCCACGGCGACACTTCTAAAGCCACGATGTCCCTCGCCACTGTCACTCCTTAGGCCACGGCGAGGCCTTCCTAGCCGCGGCGTGACTCCTTCTTGTAACTATATCTCCTACATTTCGTCCCATGCACTCCAAGTCTGTTCTTAGGAACACCCTAAGACCACTTTCTTCCTTTTTATATGACTCTAATGGTATTTATCTACTCTATTCACCTAGCTATTCTACCATTACTAACTCAAAACTTAGATGTACATTTCCACTCCTCCAATTACCTTATATCAGCAAGTCTGTAGAATAATAGCAACAAGAATTCATACACTATTAACATTTAACATTTGATACACATCTCGTTAAAGGTTTCATACAACAATGATTCATATTAATATCTCAAACATTACATTTCCAATGGTAAGCCATATTATAGATCAACAAGGCTTACAGTAGATATCATAAATCCATACATCAAATGCCAAATTAAGATGAGGTCTAACCCCTCAATAAATACATCTTAAGTAATCAAAATATGAAAGCCTACACTTAGCAATACAGATACATGATGATGCTATACATAGGTTAACAAAATTTAGCATCTACCCTATTACACTTAGACCAAGTGTAGCTCCCCATACTAGGCCTCAGCTCATAGATGTTCATCCACTTGCTTGCCCTTATCCTTACCCGAGGAACCTTCACCTAAAATTGTAATCCCATAAAACAGGGTGAGATATAAATCTCAGTAACCAAGGTAATTCCATCATATAATCCAGTTTAATTAACATATATGCATGAATTAAAATCAGCATCAGAATCATATTAGTCATATCGGTAAATGAAACAATTAGGCTATCATGATTACTATCCTATACTAGCAATCATATTTTTATATGTTAAAGGCTAATAACATCGGGAGAGGCCCGTCCACTGCACCTACTCCCCATTAAGCACAACCAGGGCTTAGTGCATCTGGGGTTTGATCATAACCCGGTGCTCAATCAAAGTACATGCACAGGTGGTAGCCGCACCACAGCTCCACCATGGACTCACAAGGTCCAATTACAACACAATAGATAGCCAACCAATTCATTCAGTATTTCAAATCATTCATGTACAGAAAATATGAAATTAAAATCGACATATGCATGGAATTAATGTAAACCCCGGTTACCTCACTTGTAGACAATTGCAACGGCCACCACAGGTACAAAATCTCCCTATAACCATAACATCAGATAATTACTACTCTAACTCATCATTAACAGTTGCAATAAGTCCCAAAGAATTTAAAATGCTAATAACTACCTAGAGAACACTTACCTAGCCCCTACAAGTCCCAAATTCAGATTAAAGTGTCCTCTACCAAAAATCTCAATATTTCACCCAAAATCCTAAGCAAATTCGTACAAAATTAACACCCATATTATAAATCAGCTATGGGGGTCTCAAATTAGCAAAGAAAGCACTAAAATAGAGGATCTATACTTACCTAATATCAGCCCTAACCTCAACCTATGAATCTTACCAAGAAAATCCTAAACAACCACATTTTAGATTTTGGGTGGGGTGAAAATACTCCAAATGAAAAACTAATCGGGCCAAATTAAAGAGAAAGATGAGGGGATTAAGTTATATAACTATTACTTTGGCTGAATCTTGCTCTAAATGTGAGAAAATGTGGAATTCTTGCCCCAAACCCTAGCCTCCTTTCTCACCTCCGAATTTTCTTCTTGAGTTTCAGCAAAATGAAGAAGTGGCTGAAGCATTAGGGTTTTAGTTGGGTTTAAGTTGGGTTAAAGATGGGTCATGGGTTGCTCCAAGGTCCAACTCCAAATGGGATTTAGATTTTGGCTTGTTGGGCCAGTTTTAAAGTGTTGGGCTACAGAATTTTATTGGGCCAGACTTAGTTTTAAGAACTCCATAGTCTTGGGTCTACACAAGGTTTATTGGGCCACTTATAGGAGCTTATACAAGATGGATCTTGGGCCTCTATCACATTAAATTGGATTGGGTCTGCCCCAAACTCATTGGGCCTCCATTAGCTTTCTTATCATGATTCATTAATTTGAGCCTAAATGAAATTTCTATCCCAATTAAATCTCAAACACATATTAATAATTTATCTCTCTAAAATCTCTATTCACTTAACTTACCTAATTATCACATATTAATTATTCCTAATTACTCTAAATCTATGATTAACACCTTAATAAATTTTAGGGTGTTACACTAATTAATCAGTTAATCAATCAATCAATCAATTTGAGTATTCAAAGATCTTAATCACAAAAATTAGTAATTTAATGGGAGTTGAGGTCTCAATTAACATCAAATTGTTAGTCTCTTGAATCTTGAATGGTAATTCAAGATCATTTGTCAATGAACACAAGTAGGGACTCCTAGACCAAAATTAATCACAATTAGATTGGGATAAGGATAGTGGATACCAAAGGACGATTCAAAAGCTAGTCACAAGTCTATCATTCACCTCATTAGTTCTTGCAATTAGGAATTTAAGAATTTTAATTCAATTAGATTTTACTTAGTTTAATTCAATAAAAAAAACCCAAAATTAGATAAGTTTGAGGATCCTTTAATACTTAGAAACTCAATTAAACATTGAACTCCATTTCCAAGGGAGATGACCTAGGTTGTGCCCTATATTGCATTTAATATCCAACTTAGTTTTATTTTGAGGGTTGCGCAGCGAGCCTCTCTAAAACACCATACTTTCCTAACTTGATTTCTATTAGTTTTTCTTGAAATTTCTTGCCATATTCCTCTTTGTCATGGTCTAAAACCCTAGTTTCTCTTTTGTTTTTGAACAAAAAGCCTCCCCCTCATATGGTTCTATTTAGGGTCAAAACATACACCAAGGAGAGCAAAGAGGGGAAAGCAATATAAACAAGATTTTACCCTAGATTCAAGTATTTATTCAAGGCTCTTCCTTCTTTGTTTGTTCCTCCTCAAGCAATTCAAACTCCTCCTCCTTGTTTTGGACTCAAAACAGAACTAACTCACTCAAATAAACAATGGAAAGAGAGGAGGAAAGGAGAGGAATAGAATTGAAAGAAGATGGAGCATGAAATTTCTTAGATTTTCTTATCTTTCTTGCCTTTTTCTTCCTCTTTTTCTCCTTCTCTTGGTGTGCCTAAAGGAGTTGAAAATTTTCTATATTTTGGGCAGAAAAGGTCATGCTTAAGAAGGTGGGAGAAGAGACAAGAAGCTTATGGAACATTCAAGAAGCTAGCTTTCAAAAATTCCAATTTTGCCCTTCTGTAATAGTAATTTTGTTTTGGCTTCATTTTAGCTCCTTTTTGAGAACTGTCTTTTTCATTATATATTTAATTCCCAATTTAGTAAAATGCCTTTGGAATCACTCAAATTGGAGCTAAAATCTTACTAAACGAATTCGTCAAAATTTGGGCTCATCGATGTTGGAAAACATACACTGGAGAGGCTTTACCAGTCTCGGGGCTTCTCATAGTTTTTGGGGCCTCTAAGAACCTTAGGCAACTCAAATTTACCATTTAAAAAGCACTTCTATGTATTTTTCCAAAAGTTGCACTTATTTACAAAAATACCAGTATGTTTCGTCAGTTTTCGTCATAAATTGCTTCACCATCCTAGCTCTATTTTTCTTTCCATCTGAGCTTGGAATTATCATTTTTAGGAGCTTAGGAATCTACCCAAATTTTTTAGGACATTATCTAGCTCATTTAAGAGGACTTGCTTTTATACGACTCATTTCATCATTTTATGGAAATTAAGTATGTTACATCACCCATTCTCTTCTAGGATTTTGGACTTGCTTCACCCTTTTCCTTAAAGGCTTTGAACTAAGCCTTACTCTTGGGAGACTCTAGACCCTGTCTCAACCATTCTTAAGGGTTCTTGGCTCATCCTCACCAAGGCTAAAGGGTTTTTGGCATCACCACACTCAAGGAAACTAAAGCAAAGTCATAAAGTATCATTTGAATGTATAGAACAACATCATGGTACCATGGCATATGAAATCATGTTAGAACACTTTTTCATAGATTAAAGCATACATACACACATTTAAAGACAAGATAAATATTCATCCATGCATGAGAGAAAGTAGAGAGAGCTACCTTTGTCACACAAGCATACTTTTCTTTTTGAGTTTAGCTTTTCTTCCTCGACCACACACATAAAATGAGGTAGGACTTGTTTCTCTTGGCCTAGACACATCATATGGAAGCCAATTATACTCTTGAACCAATTTCTAGCGCTACACATTCATTAGAAAGGTTAGATAGTTCATATAGCTCTTTTATGGTTCCATAATGCACCTAATGAAGCAACCCTATGAAAACATGATCTTTTCTCCATTCTATTCATTCATTTATGATTCTTGATTCCTTTTAAGCCTCTTGGAGTTATTACACAATCAAATCAAGCAGTTTAGCAAGGTGTTGCTTCTTTAAGCCATAATCTTGAACCTATGATACCATCTCACTATCCATGACTTCTAAAATTTTTCCAAGGCTTCCTCTCATCCTCTTCCATTATATAAGACACAAAAATGAGCTTGGAACAAATTAAAACTATCCCTAGGTGTCTCAACTACTTTAGGTCGTGGCTAGAAAGCATAAAGATAGCAAGTGTGTTTGCTTTGTTTTCTTGATGGGAGATGCATGTGAGGAGCCTTCTAGGGATCTTAGGAGCTCATCCAAACATTCATTTAGGCCTAGGAATTATTGTATCAAATCAAAATTTCAAGGGAAGCCATGAAACCCTAACTTTGCTATCTTAAAATCTAATGGCTATTGGATTGTTTTCTTTGCATATTCTCATTCTCCTCCCTCCTTTTTTGAAGATTCATCCTTGGTTTAGCTAGAAATCTAACCCCTTTTAGCTGGTCTTACCTAGGATGAAACACACACAAGAGGAGGAAGAAGGGAAATCAAGCATAGAGATGGCAAGATACCTTAGTTTCTTAGTTTCTTTTGCTTGTTTTTCACCTTGCTTGGCTTCTTCCCCTCAAATTCAAAATTTTCCATCTATTCTGCCCTCAAAACAAATCCAAAAACATCATCAAATCCATGAAAATAAAGGGAAGAAGAAGGAGTAACAACTTGCTAAAGAAAAAGCTTGAATTTCCATGGAATTTCCTACCTTTTCTTGGCTTTTTCTCCCTTTCTTTCTTCTCTCCCTTGTGTGCCTAAATTTTTTAGTCTCTCTCTCTCTCTCTCTATTTTTGGGCAGAATAAAGTGAGTGGAGAAGGTTGAAGAAGGGGCGTGACTTTTAAAGACTCTTCAAGAAGCTTCTTGTTCTAAAAAATTTCAAATTTTCCCTTACATTTGGCATTTTTGTTTTTAATTCATTTTAGCTCCTTTTTTAGAACTGTCTTTTCCAACATAAAATTTAGGTTCCCAATTTTATAAAATGCCTTCAGAATCACTCAAATCAGAGCTAAAACTTTCTGAAATGAAAGGGTCAAAGTTTAAGTCAACTGACATTAGAAAACATACACTAGAGGGGTTTTAACTGTTCTGGGACTTCCCATGATTTTCAGGGCCTCTGAAAATCCCAGAGAACTCAAAACTTTCATTTAAAAAGTCTTCCTATGAGAATTCTAAAATGTTCCTAAAATTGCGAAAATACCATTATGTTTCGTAACTATTTGGTTAAATTTTGTTTGGCCATTTTAACCTCTGTTTCAGGGTACCTCTAGGCTTCTAAATTCATTATTGAATGTCTAGATTATTATTCTAATTTTTTGAGGCCTTAACTAATTCATTTAAGGGGACTTGCTTTGGAAAAGTATCTTTTTTGTTGTTTTGACAAAAATCAAAATAACAAAAATCAGACATTACCTATCCCTCCAAAGCTAGAATTAAGAGAGAAGATTTTAGAGGAAGCATTATATGGTAGAAGGTGTAGGTCCCCTTTATGTTGGACTGAACTCAGAGATAAAAGGCTGTTAGGTCCAGAATTGATGGATTAGACCTCTAGGTAAGTTGAAATGATCAGACAGAAATTCTTGATGGCTCAAAGTAGACAAAAGAGCTATACAAATACTTGAAGGAAACTGTTAGAGTTTGAAGTTGGATATCATGTTCTTCTCAAGGTATCTCCAACTACAGGCATTGGTCGATATATAAAATCCAAAGAACTAAGCCCTAAGTATGTCGAACCATTTCAGGTACTTTCTCGAGTCAGACCTGTAGCCTATAAAGTAGCCCTACCCCCTAACCTGAATCAACTTCATGATGTCTTTCATGTTTCCTAACTAAGGAAATACTAACTAGACCCAAGACATGTTATAGAATATAAAGAATTAACCTTATAAAATAACTTATCTTTTGAGGTTAGACCAGAGCAGATCATAGACTGAAAGGTCAAGCAACTCAGGAATAAGAACATCCAACTGGTCAAGGTGGTCTAGAAGGGCTTGTTGCTTGGTGAAGTTACCTGGGAAATAGAGGAAAAAATGAAGGAAAAGCATCCAAAGCTACTTAACTGAGGTATGGTTATGAAATTTCAGGGATGAAATTTTATTTAGGGGGAGAATTGTAACATCTATCATTTTTTAAGCTAAAAATGAGCTAAAATAGTGCTAAAAATAGTAAAAATGAGGCCAGGGTAGAAAAAAGAAGTGGGAGGCTTAAATTGAGATGATAGGGCCAAAATAGGGAAAAATGGATCAAAAAAAGGTCTGGAAGAGTCTCAAAGGCTAAGTATAAAGGAGCCAGGGACTAAAGCATAAAGAAAAGTTATGAGCCAGGAAAAATGTATAGATTGCCAGAAAGTTCAGGGAACCTTGATTTCACCCCTTATTCGCGCCTTTAGGCATGAATATCAAAAAATCGGGTAGGAATTTCAGGAATCCATGACCCACAGTTAAACCCCATTTGATGAGACGGACCCAATGACGCCAAGTTGTCCGAATGGCTGGGTGAGATCCGATTAGGTCGATCAGTAGCCATGAGTAAAATGGAAAGAGGAAGTTGTGACACCTATGGAAATAGGAATAGCTAAAGGGCTTGGAAACCCTGAAGGAGTTTTAGGGACTAAATTGTAATATATAAAAATTTTAGGCCACAATCATAATACAAAACAATGGAAATTACACCTAAAGACCTGGATGTTTGGTTGACACTGAAATTTATGAGGATCAAGGTTAAGGGCCCCTGATCCATGTTTGAGGTTCAGTATGGCCAAAAAGTAAAGAAAATAATATTTATAAATTTTAGAAAGTCTAAAGGTATACATTATATTGTAAAACCTCAATCGGGTCTAGACACTGGATTTGGATTGCTGTAAGGCCCGATAGCCAATTCTAAAGGCTCAATAAGAGAAGAAAAGGTGTAATTAGGGTTTTAGAGAAAATGAAACCCATATATAAATATAAAATATAAAGGAAAGAAAAGAAAGGATATTTGGTTAGTTTAAAGGATTATCCATTGTTAGGTTAGAAATTGACCATGGTTGAGTTAAAAAATTAACCATGGTTACTAACCATCAAATCATCATAACTTAAGGGGTAAGAATGGACATCCAAGTATATGCCCAAGAAATTTTGTGAAGGAGATATTTAGTCATGAAATTAGAAAATCAAAAGAAAAAGAATGGAAGGTTAAGATTGGATCTTGAAAAGGTTGATCTAAGGGCCTAAATTTGGTATGAACATTTAACTTCATTTAAGTTCATCTTCTTCCCCTCCATTCAGCCATTTTGACTCTACACACAAGAAAAAGAGAGAGAAAAACATGAAGACAGAAAAAAAGGGAGGAAAAGTAGAAGAGGAAGTGAAATCAAGCTAAAATACAACCATTCTTCACCAAATTGCTTTATCTTCATCCTCCAATCATTTTAGCATACAACAAGTAATGTAAATGGAAGGCTTACAATGGTAGTTAATTTACTAAATAATATAAATAAAGAGATATACTTATTAGCAATATTTAACATGAATATAAAATAGCCAAGTGAACAGACATATTATATATAAAAATAGAACAAGAATAAAATACAAGAATTATCTTAACGTAATTAATATTTAGTAGTTGCAAGATATCCATGAGATTTTCACAAATATAGAATACAGAAAATATAACAAACAATATTTATTCTCTCTTAACCACTAGGCTGTAAAGACTACCAGGCCCAACACCCAGATCGTGTCACACTGGCTTTGGCAAGCTCAAGCCTAACTCATGTTGCATTGCCATGACATAACAGGCTCACCCTTGCTTTTTTTACTGAGGCATCCCCTAGTGGGTACCCAAGGAAAGTCATACAAAATAATAATATGTCATCCAAGCTATCATTTGATCAAGACATAATAGGTATATTTAGGAAAGAACTGCCTTACACAACTCTGTGCATAAATAAATAATCCCAATAGCGTAATAGAGTACTAGAGTCTAAAAAATTATATTTAAATACTTAAAATTATCTTTTTACTTTTCTAAGTCTAGATTTGTCCTGAGGCCCATCCGGTGTAAAAAATAATCTATAAATCAAGGTCTAACGTCAAGGTACAAATAGAGTTTGATATATTCATAAAAGGCTCGTTCAGGTATACAGAAGGCTCAATAAAGCCCAATAAGTCCAAAATATCCGAATGACCCTCACTAGTCCTAATTAGTAGTTTAGATACTTTTAAGTGTCTTTCTTAATTAAAATTGGACATCCAACACTGTTATAGCTACCTAGTGGCCAACTTTGGCACACACATAGCTCATCCCCTTAATAAGGCTACTTCGCCATATATATATTGGCCAGTCCTTTACCAAATAAACCATACTCATGAAATCAAGCAGCAAATAACATATTATATATGTCAAGAAATTAGACAATATATCAACATAGCAAACAGTGCAATTCCAAAACACATGTTATCACATATTCCATTCTTGACATAACGCTGCATAATTTTTCAACTATCACAAATAGGTTCCAAAATTTGCAAAATAAATATCAGTATAATCTAGATAGCATGTAAAACATATTAGGCCACAAAAAAATCATTCAAAACATATCAAATAACAATAGGGAAAATTCAAGAACCTCTTAGTCAACACTTTTTCTCAAAAATTTGACTTTTTATATAATGATCCATAAATCACCAAAATTTCACCATAGACCTTATTTTTTATGTCGATTAACCTAATTTTGTTGTATTTAAGAAAACTCTTCAGTAGGTATATGTACCTGTGTTGGCCAAACCTATGCATCAAGGAAGACATGTGATTTTGCTTCATTTTAATGTCACCCAATAGCCACAGACACATATTCAAGGAAGATAAACAAAAGCCCTCAATCAATTTCTAGAGATTTCATATGTATTCCACAATTTTCTCAAGTTAAGATGCTAGGGTTTCTTGCCAATTTCTTTATGAAAATTAAAGCCATATTAATCTTCCTCTTCCTTAGGCTTTCTTCCATCACTTCCCCATTTATTTTCTCTTCAATCTCTTCCATGGCATCTTGAAATACAAAGCTTCTTGATTTGTAGAAAAAATGTCAGGAGTAGGAATTTTCTTGAATCACATAAATCTATAAGCCATATATATAATTTCTCCATCTTTTCTTGGCTTAAATTCATGGAAACAACAAAATTTCCCATCTCCTTTTGCCATGGCTGAAATTTAGAGAGGAAGAGAAGAGAAAATTTATGGAGGAAAATAGAAGAAAAACTAAGAAGAAGAAAGTCTATCTATGTTACCTCAGCTTCGCGGTGTTTCATTTTCCCCAATAGCTTTTCTTTCTCCCTTCTCCTTTCTTCCTTTTCTTCCTCCTTTGGCTAAGCTTCTCCTCCTCCTCCTTCTCCTTGTCTTGGCTAAATTTGTCTATGTGTTTTGTGTGTGAGAGTGGCATGAAGGTGTGTGTGTGTTTTGTATATATTGTAGTTATAAATGAATGGTTAAGATTTAATCAACTTTAAAGTGGAAGATCTTGACCTTTAGATTACATGAATGGTTAGGATTTAACCTTGAAATAAGAGATTAAATGTAGGCCTTTAGATTAGATCAAAGGTTGTGATTTGATCTTGAAAAGGTAAAGAAATCTAAGCCATTAGATTGCATCAACGGTTTAGATTGCATCACATTTTACGGATGAATATTAGGCGTTGGGTTATGATGGTTACTTTTTTGTAATGTATGAAGATAGGATTGCATTTAATGCTACTTAAGTCAGCATCTATGTTATGCTGATGTCAGTGGTAATTTTTTCATAATGCATGAGATTTCTAAGATTTGCTGACATAAGCCTGTGTAATCATTCCGTAGTTTGTGCAATCTCTAGAATTCTCTTTAACTTTTAGTTTCTTCTTCACACATGGGCCACAACATCACTCTCTCTTTTCTCTATGGTGCCACATCAACACCTTCCCAACTCCCTGGTGCCATGTTTACTCTTCCCCAGTTAGAGTTTACAAAATTGCCACCATTTCATATATTCTCCGTAATATTTATTTAATCTGTATTCTCTGAGTTTTTTGCTATATTTTAATATTATTTGGGCTTATGTGGGTCCCATTTAATGTCTCCAACCATATATTTAAATATTATTTATTTTTCTAATATTTTATTATTTTAGGGTCCAAATGATTGTTTTGCCCCTGGTAGTGACATGACAGGCAAGCACATCTATTCATTTTTCGCTTATATCTTCTTCTTAACTCTATATTTCTAGATTCTGTCACCATTACTTGGTAGATTTTTCTACATAGAATTTCCTAAGATAGCTAACTCAAGTTTAGGGTTTTAGTTCGTCTCCGTATAAGCTTGTAATCGTTCTAGGACATTTTCTAGTCCTAAAGAATTTAGAATTTTATAATATTCTACACATTATTTCTTAGCTATTGATATATATTTTGGGCTAGTTCTAAATTCTCCTTCCTTCTAGAAAAATTGTCAAAGTTTGTCCAAGTGACAAATGATGATTTTGCCCCTGGGCCCTTTGGACCCCCATAAAATCTTAAAAAATTTTATAGGTCCTTTTCAGCTTATACTTTTCATATATGAAGCTATTTCGTTCAAATTCACTTTAGTAGAGCTTAATAAATTCATTACATAAAATCCTAAATAATTAAAAAATCCTAATTCTAAGGATGTTACATTTCCTCTATAAAAATTTCAAGTCAAAATGAATCCATTTTATCCCTCAAGAAACACAAAACTCGAGACTAGTGCTGAATGAATAGTAACTGCACAATTTTGATTTTTAAGACTAGATTAAAAAATCCACCAAATATTCTATGAAACTCTAAGAAATAAAAACTTTAGCTTGTTAGGAAGTTTTATATATCCTCTAATGACTTACCAAATTTCAGCTCCAAATTAGGTCATTTGCGTTATCAAGAGTAAAAGAACATTTTATAGGTTAAATGGTTCAAATTTTGGTTCCAATTGGTACCAATTGGGTTCTAAAATGTCATTTCTCATTTGGAGCAAATTTCAAATCACAAAGGCATCATATAGGATTGATCCTTTATGTCAAATTTGCCTTGTAACTAAAATTTACCATCCCACATGCAAGAATATACATATATGTCAAGGAACCCAAGATGACAATTCACATTATATCAAGTCTTACAAGATTCAAATAGTCTCTATAGCATAGTCTAGTGTTTTTCAATATGTTTACATTTCAATACATCAAAATACATGATTTCATATTCATATATGTAGTAATATTTCTTAGACTAATTCCATTGTCAAAAGTGATCTCTCTAGGTGTAACACCTAAAATTTATTAACATTAATTATGGTGATTAGGGAGTTAATGTGAACTAATTAGCAAAATTAATTAAGAGAGGGGACTTTTACTTTGGGCCATACGTATAACTTAATTAAGTTTTGGACTAAATGTAGAAGCCTAATCTTAATCATAGGAGGATCTAATTCCACTTCCAAATGCCCCAATGTAATGTTTAATTTTCGTTAAATGATGAAAACGAATGCGTTTTCAAAACAAGTCTCTCGAATTCAATTAGTTAAGGTCCTGAGAAATTTAAGTAACATTCTAGACTCCTAAAAATGAGAATTTTAGGCTCAGACAGAAAGAAAAATAAAGTTAGAATGAAGAAACAATTTTTTACGAAAAACTTATGAAACGTAATGATATTTTCGTAATTTTGAGCAAATTTTGGAATTCATACAAGAGGGTTTTTAAATAAATTTTTTTATTTTCTGGGGTGCTCAGAGGCCTTGAAAACCATGGGAAGCCCCAGGACAATTAAAACCTTTCCGGTGGACATTTTCCAGCATCGATGTACCTGAACTTTGATGGATTTGTTTAGAAATGTTTTAGCTCCAATTTGAGTAATTACAAAGCATTTTACTAAATTGGAAATAGAAATTTTATAATAGAAAAGATAGTTCTAAAAAAGGAGCTAAAACAAATTAGAAACAAAAATGCCAAAAATGAAGGGCAAAACAGAAATTTTTGAAAAAACCATTCTCCTCCACCTATATATATAGGGCACCCCACTCTTCCATTCACTTAGCCTCATATTTTTCTGCCCTAAACCAAAGAAGAAGCCCTAAGCGAGTGGTGCACCAAGGAAAGAAGAAGAGGAGGAAAAATCAAGGCTTGAAGGTAAGGAATTTTGGCAGTTTTTCATGCTTTCTTCCTTCCAAACCTCTTCTCTTCCATTCTCCTTTGTTTCCTATGATTATAATGAAGTTTATAAATCTATTTTAAGGGAGAAATTAAGGGGAAAACTCGGATTTGAAGAGAGAAGCCTAAAGAAGACAAGATTTAAGTGAGAAAATAAGGAAAAATAAGGTAATTTCTTCTTCCATGGTTGCTACCCCTTGCTCCTCTTCTCTACCCATTTCACCCCACTCAAGAAGTCCTAGGAGGGCTTGTTTTTTAGGCAAAACCAAGGGTGATTCTTAGGAAAAAGGGTGTGAAGATTAAGAATATGTAAAGAGAATTAACAAATAACCATGGAAATTCAAGATGCAAATTCTAGGGTTTCAAGTCTTCCTTACAAAATATGATTTTATACCATGATTCCTAGACTTAAATAAGTGTTGGAATGAACTTCTAAGATCCCTAGAAGTCCCCCCATGTGCATCTTCCCTTAAGAAAACAAAGCAAACTCCATGGAAGCTAAAATCCTCCATAGCCTTGGCCTAAAGGGGTTTGTGTACCTAGGGAGAGTTTTAAATTTTTCTAAGCCCATTTTTGAGTCATATTGATGAGTGGAGGCCTTAGGAAAAATTTAGAAACCATAGAAAGTGAGTTGCCCTTATATGTTTCATAATATGACTTAAAGAAATAACATGTAGTTAGGCTTTTTGTTTTGATTGTATGATGACTCTAAAAGGCTTAAAAGGAGTCAAGAATCTTATATGAAAGGAAAGAATGGAGCCTATAATTTATTTGATAGATGTTGCTACATTAGGTGTATTTTTGAAACCATAAAGGGGTGTATAGGTTAAGCTAGTGTGTGAGGAAATTGTATGGCCTTAGAATTAATTCCATGAATCTAATTAGCTTCCATAAATTGTGTTTAGGCCAAGAGAAATCATTCTCACACTTTTGTGTGTGTGAGGTCGACGAAGGGAGAGGAAACTCAAGAGAAAAATTGTGTTCTTGCTTCCAAGGTAGTTCACTCCCCCTTCTCTCATGTGTGATTCTTTGCTTTACTTGTCTTTAAATGTGTGTATGTGTATTTTAAACTATGAAAAATGTTCTAGCATGAGAACTCCATGGTACCATGATGATGCATTATGTTTTTAAATGATGTTCATGATGTTTGTTTTAGTTTGCTTGAGTGTGGGGAGGCCAAGAACTCTTAGCCATGGTGAGGATGAGCTAAGAACCCCTAAGATTAGTTGAGACAAAGTAAAGAGTCTCCCAAAAGTGAGGTTGACTCCCAAGAGCAAGGTTGAGTCTAAGAACCTATTAAAGAATGGGTGAGACTAGTCCAAAATCCACAAATGAATGGATGAGGTTAATCCACTTGTTGGGCAAGCCTTTGTATGCTATGTATGACTTGTTCAAATGTTGAAAATGCTTCTTGAATGTTTACACATGATAATATGCCCATGCATTTTTTGTAAGACTTGTTTTGCATCTTTTATGTATGATTGAATGGGAGATAAGCTATTGAGATTCTTTGAATCTCATTCCCTCCTCTCCAATGTTCTAACATGCTAGGTGGACCAAGAGAGCAAGGGAATGGAAGCCAATCGCATGAGAAATGAGAGCTTGACACTAAAGTGCATGGATTTGGCTACTTTATAGCTTTATGAATGATAATTAATGTAATATATTATTGTATAAGACCCATGACCTCTTGAACATGTATAATTATGTTAATGTATGATGTATAAATAAGAGATTATGTTATGTGACCATTAGAATGTATATTAAGCATGTAATGGCAAATTTTGCTTCTTGAAGTTTGATGCATTAGTGTATAAGTAGAAGTGGAATGGCCAAATTAAGATGCATGAGGTTTGGGACCACTTGGGAATCTTATACAAGTCATATTCATACTTTTAGAGTTGCCCAAGAGATGCCAAACATTAAGAGAAATCATTTGGACATTTTGGTATCCTATATGGAGCACAAATTGACCATATTGGAAACCTATACCACTTTTTGTCCAAATGAGCTCTTCTTGATTTGATATTTAGTATACCATTAGAGCTTATTGAGAGATTTTTGGAAAGCTAAAGAATAGAATTTTTAGAGGTCTAGAGAATATTTGATGAATTTTTAAAATTGGAAAAAATTCTGGTTTTAGTCTAATGTATTGTTTACTTAGGTCTGAAAATGATTTCTGTCACTCAGAGCCCAAATGATGTATAATTTTCACAAAATTTTATAGGTAAAATGATACATTTCTAGTGACTTGTATCAACTAGAAGCACCTCATTTAGATGTCTAGAGAGGGAGATATGAATTTTTAAAGATTCTATCTAGTATCAGATGCTCAAACTGACCTCATGTATTGTTTGATTGAGTTTCGAGGTTGGGCGTTCCTATACTGGTCTGGAGTTATTTTTTCCCTCTATCTAACATCTGTAGCTTTTCATATTGGTATCATTTACATGGATTGGATTTTTGGGAATTAATTAGAAATTTTTCAAGTTTGTAGCAAAAAGTTGTGACAGTACCAGTAGCTAGCCAGACCTCTAGATCTTTTCAAATGTTAAATGTCTTTTGTGTTGTGTTTCATGGTCTAGACATATTTTTAGAATAACATAGACATGTGTAGCTTTCTAGAATGGCCAAGAATGCATAATTTTGAGTTTTCTAAAATTAGTTATGATTTTCCAAAATTTGTCACAGAGAAAGAGAAATTCTGGTTGAAAATGCATATATGAATTTTATGCTTCCCTTTGCTTGCCACGAGTTGTAGGCCACTTTTGGTGATGGAAATCAGTTCTATCCATGTAATTAAATATATGAATATGATACATGAGCTCATGTAGTCCATGTGACACTGAATGAAATTTTCATAGGCGATGCAACGCTAAAATATTTATTATTTTTATGCTATTTTCTTGATTCTTCCATGAAATGCTTGATGTTAAATATGGAGTTAGTATGAAATGAGTCAAGAAATTATGGTGTTGCACTTAACATTTATGTGGTGCAGACCCAAGCTATATGGGCCTTTAAAATAGCCCAAAACCACTATAAACCCTCTAACTTATAGCCCAATAAATTCCCACCATAATCTAAATGGATTTTTGGGCCTTTAAATTAGCACACTCTCCCTAACCCTAAGAATTTCTATAGCCTATCTCATCTAGCACTAGTCCATTTGAAATAATGAGCCCATTGGACTAGCCCATCTTCATTAAAACCCTAAGAGGCCTTCTCCCCACCTATTTGGCTGCTAAGATACTCATGTTCTGCAAAATAAAGAAGCCATTTTCTCACTTAAGAAGAAGGGCTAAGGTTTTTCTGCATTCTTCCACCATTTCTCACTTTTAAGGGAAGATTTGGTCAAGGTAATCTCTATAAAACATGTCCCTCCCATTCTCCTCTTCATTTTGGTCTAATTAGTTTCTAGTTTTGGGCATTTCCATTTCCTTTTCAAATCTAAAATTTGGTGTTTGGGTGAATCCTTGTAAGATTTTCAGAGTTAAAAGTTAGAGGGATGATTGGGTAAGTATTTTCCTTCTATTATATACATTATTTTGTTGGAAAATGTCCCTAAACACTGATTATCATAATGGGTTCTGTTATTGTTCAAAATTACAAGGAAATGAAGATGAAACACTAAAGTTTCTAGGCTTGATAACTCAAACCTAAATTTTAGAATGTCCTATGGTGTGCTCTTGGTAGTTGAGACTCAACCTAGTCCACTTGATCTCTTGGGTGTATGGGTGAGTGTTCCTCCTTCTCTTGGGAAGCGTATGTGCTGAATTTGTAACTTTTGAGTTAACTTTTGGTGCATGGCTTGTATATGTGCAAAAATAGAGATGTGGGGAGTGAACTATTATGAGCTTTAATGTCTTAACCTTAAATTGGTGTAATAGACCCTTAGGAAGCTTGGGTAAAGAGTTCTTAATGTATTCTTATTAACATTAATCTATGGATAGGGAAATACCTTACTAATGGTAGTTGAATAATGATGATTATGCTTATGTTAGGTCTGGTGTGCTTTGAATCATGATAGTAGCTAAAAGAAGAGTAATTGGCTTTATTGAGGTAACCGAGGTTGTTTTTCTTAATTCCATGTATATGCTCATGTTAATTTGATATTTGTTATACATACTTGATTTTGAAATGCTAAATGATTAGTTGACTATTTGAATTATGATTGTGATTAGACTTTGTGAGTCCATGGTGGAGCTGTGGTGCGGCTGCTACTCATGCATGTACTTTGATCTGGCACTGAGTTGTGATTAGTCCCTAGATGCACTAACCCCTGATTATGCTCATTATGGAGTAGGTGCCATGAACAGACCTTTCCCAGTGTTATTGGCCATTAATATGTTGTGTGTCATTACTGGTATGAGATAGTAGTCATTAGTAGTTCAATTAGTTCATTTGTAAATTGAATTGATAATTTTAGTATTGATGATATGAAATTATATTGTATTGATTAATCTGTACATATATGTAGAATTTTCCTCTTATTACTACGATTGTATATCTCACCCCGATTGTGGGCTAACATTTTCAAGGACCAAACCTCTTAGTGGCAAGGAAAAATTAATGGAAGCTTATTATATGGTGTGGTAGCACAGAGGTTTGGAAATCTTGTCAAATTGTATTGTGTAATTAGATTATTAGTTTTATATAATTTTCATATTTCATCATGAATTGCCAAGTATAGGGACTATACATGTAATATAATTATCATGGAATTGAACATTGTAATGTCCCGTTTTGGTTAAACGATGGAAACAGGCACGTTTTCAAAGCAAGTCCCCCGAAAATGAATTATTTAAGGTCCTGAAAAATTTGAGTAACATTCTAGCTTCCTGAAAATGAGAATTGTAGCCTTAGACTGAAGGAAAAATGGAGCTAGAATGGAAAAACAAATTTGGACGAAAATCCCACGAAACATAATGGCATTTTTGTAATTCTAGGCAATTTTTGGAATTAACACAGAAGGGCTTTTTAAACCAAAGTTTTGATTTCTATGGGGTTCTCAAAGGCTCTGAAAACTATGGGAAGCCCCGAGAAAGTTAAATCCCCTCCAGTGGATTTCTCCAAAGTCAGTGTGCCTGAACTTTGACGAAGCTGTTCAGAAAGGTTTTAGCTCCAATTTGAATGATTTCAAAAGCATTTTTCTTAATTGGGAACTAAATTTTATAATGGAAAAGATGGTTCTAAAAAAGGAGCTAAAACAAAGAAGAAACAAAAATGCAAAGTACGAAGGGCAAAATGAGAATTTTTGAAAAAGTCACTTTGCCCTAGCTATATATAGGTGGTGCGTCACACTCTCTCTCATTTCACTTCAGAATTTCTAGCCCCAAATCAAAAGCAAAACCCTTAGAGAGCGGTGCACAAAGAGAAGGGAAGAAGGAGGAAAAATTCAAGGCTATAGGTATGGAATTTTGGTTGTTTTTCATGCTATCTCTTTACCAATCTCTTCTTCTCCATGATTTTTCTGAAGTTTTGAGGGCTATTTTGAAGGGAGAACAGAGGGGAAAATTTGAAATTCAAGTAAGGAGCTTAAGGAAAACAAGAACAAGCAAGGAAATTTAAGGAAAATAAGATATTTTGTAATTCTTCCACTTGGTCTTCTTCCTCCCTTCCTTTGAGCATTTTGACCTAGAATTAGACAGCCCTAAGGAGTTAGATTCTCAGCTAAACCAAAGGTGATTCTTTGGTATTTGATGGAGAGGAATAAGAATATGCAAAGAAAACCAAGAAATAGGCATTAGAAATCAAGATGCAAAACCTAAGGTTTTAAATCCGCCTTCCAATTTCTGAATTTGTATGATACTTTCTAGGTCTAAGTAAGAGTTTAAATGAGTTCTTGAGACCTAAGATGGTCTCACAAGCTTCCTCCTTCAAGAAAACAAAGATAACTCCAAGAAGCCCTAAACCTAGGCATGTCTCAGCCAAGAAGAGTTCTAGGAGTGGGGGAGAGTTTTAAATTCTTCTAAGGCCATTCTTGAGTCATATTTGATGAAGGAAAATGAGGGGAGTCCTTGGAAAAAATTTAGAACTCATGGAAAGTGATTTGGTGTCTTAGGTTCCATAATATGACCTAAAGAAGCAATGTGGTGCTAGGCCTTTTGTTTTAATGATGTGATGACTCCAAGAGGCTTAAAAGGAGTCAAGAATCATATTTGAAAGGAAGGAATGAGGCTTAGAAGTCATTTGAGGGGTGTTGCTTCATTAGGTGCCTTTATTGACCATAATGGGGGTTATAGAGCAATCTAGTGTTTTACCAAGTGATGTAGCCTTAGAATCTGTTTCATGGACCTAATTGGCTCCCGTAAATTGTATCTAGGCCAAGAGAAACCATCTCCACCAAATTGTGGGTGTGTGGCCAAAAGAGAAGGCTTGAAAGCTAAGGAAAAAGTGTGTGCTTGTATACAAGGTAGCTTTCTCCACCTTCTCTCATGCATGGATTTATGTTTAGCTTGTTTTAGAATGTGTGTATGTATATTTTCAAGTTAAAAAAAGTACACGAACATGCCTTTATATGTCATGATTCTTAATGCCATATTATATTTTAAATGAATCCATGATGTTTACTTGAGTGAGGAGAGGCCAAGAACTCTTCCCTTTGGTAAGGATGAGCCAAGAGCCCTTAAGCTTGGTTGAGACATAGCAAAGAGTCTCCTTGAAGCAAAGTGGGCTCCCAAAAGTATGGTTGAGTCCAAAGCGCTCAAGGAATGGGTGAGACAAGTCCAAAATCCATGAGGAGAAGTGTGAGGCCAATCCAAACACTTAATGAACCCTTGAATGTCTTGTATGATTGATTTACATGCCAAGTTTGCTTTTAAAATGTCCATGGCTTCCATTCCCTCCATGCATGCATTAGTGAAACTTGCTTTGCACATATTATGTATGATTGAATGGGAGATGAGCTATTGGGATTCTTTGAATCTCATCTCCTCCTCTCTAATGAGCTAACATACTAGGTGGACCAAGCAATTATGGCGAAGGGAGCTAACAACCATGAAGAGGAAAGATTGACAAGCTTATGCTTTATTTTGTCTATTTTGGAACCATAACAATGGTTCAAGATGTATATGATGTTGTATATGTATTATGAACCTTGAGACATATGTAAATATACTATTATGTGATGTTTAGATGTATGGAAATGATATATGACCACTAGCACATGTTTTGAGTATAAAATGCCATGGTATAAGAATGTAAAATTTGGTGATTATGTATATAAGTGTGGGTTCAATGGCCAAAATGAGATGCATGAGGTTTGGGACCATTTGGGTAACTTCCTCAAGTCTTGAATATGCTTTTAGACTAGCCGAAAAGGTGCCACAACCAAGGGAAGGCCATTTGGTACCTTATATGGAGCCAAATTTGACCATAATGGAATCCTATGTCACTTTTTGCCTAAATGAACTAGTATTGATCTAAAATTTGGCATGAAATTATGTCTCATTGAGGGTTTTCTGGGAAGCTAAAGATCATAATTTTTAGAGGTCTACAGAATATTTGATGATTTTTCAAAGTTGGCAAAATTTATAGTTTTGGTCTGCTGCACTATTCATTTGGTCTGAAATTGTTTTCCATCACGCAAGGCCCAATGATGGCCAATTGCCACAAAATTGTATATATAGAAACTAGGGAGTCATAGTGACTCGTGCCAACTAAAAGCACCTCATTTGGAGGTCTAGAGAGAGATATATGAATTTTTGAATTTTCTGTCTAGTATCAGTGATTTTGCCACACTAGAAGTACTGTTCCACTGAATTCCGCAGTCTTGGCTTAATGAACTGATCTGGAGATATTTTTCCTCTCTAGTTAACACCCACAGATTTCCATATTGGTATATGTGCATGGATTGGATTTTTTTGGAATTAATTGGACATTTTCAAAGTTTTCTACAGAATTCTGTGATAGTTCTAGATTTCAGTTAGACCTTTGGACCATTTTGGACGTCAAACTCTTGTGTGATGAATGTTGTGACCTCGGTGTTTTTGTAGCGTGAAGTAGACATCCTAAGCTTTCCATAATGACCAAGATTGCATGATTTCAAATTTTCTAGATTTAGTTATGATTTTCCAAAGTTGGGTCAAAAAATGGAGCAAATCTGGCCGAAAATATGCTTGCTTATTTTGAGCTCCATTTCGGTTTCCATGAATTGTAGGTATGTTTTTGTGATGTAAATGAGTTATAATGATGGAATTAAATATGAGAATGCATAACATGGGCTCACACAGTTCACGTGACACCGATTGCAAATTTTTAAGTATAGTGTAACGCAAATAAACTCATTATTTTCATCCCCCTCTTTATATGCTCTTATGGAAATAATGAGCTAGAATTTATGGTATTACAAAAATTATGGTGTAATTGGCTAACAATGGATGAGTGACTTGATCTTGTATGAACATTAAGCATTGGCCTTACACTCCTTGTGGTCAGAACACTTTTGCTGTCACTAAATTATGGAGTTCACTTATGTATAGTAGTTTCTTGAGTAGAAATCAATACTTAAATCTTGAAGTGGATAATCATAGATTGGATAGGTAAATTAAGTAGATAAATGTCATTGGAGTTTCACAAATTAAGGGATAGTGGTCCTAGAGTGTTCTTAGAGGGATAATTGAAGTGTATGGGAGGAAATTTGAGAGTTACAGGAACAGAGGGGAATTAGTCGTAGCCAAAATGGAATTAGCTGTGGCCAAACATGATGAAGTTGCCCAAGGAAAGAAATAGAGAGCAATTGGTCATGGCGAAGAGTGATGTTAGCTGTGGCAAAATGTGAGAGGCAAGTTTGGTGGTGCTCCAGGGGGTAATTCGCTATGACGAAATGGAGAAATTTATGAAGGTACTCAATTTCTCATATTAACCTAGAAACTTTGGTTTTCTCAATGGAAATGATAAAGAATGATTTAGGAGCACTTGTAGGAGGTTCTTGTGAGTTGAAATTAATTAATGATAGGATTAAAAGCTTATAATTGTGGGTTTGATTCCCTAATATGCATAAATGGTTATGACTTATTAGTTAATGACTCTAACAATATCAAGGTTTAAATTTCCTCACCTTTTCCTAATGTAAGTAATCTCATAATGACTTCAAACCTCGATTGATGATTATTAATCGTGTCTTTAACCTTAATTACCATGATTAAAAGTTAGGGTTGTCACATTAGGCCTTTTGCTCATCATTCTTTCTTCCTTGAATTTCACCTGGACATGGTTAGTGGAGAATAGGGAAAGTGAGATTCAAAGAATCCCTGTAGTTAATCCAACATTCAAACACACATATAGTTCACTCAAACACATGGAAGCAAGTATGCATGTCATACAATCATTGCCAAATCATAATTTATGTTGTAGGGATCTCATGGTTCACTTAAAAGTAAATTCATACTCTAAGGATTTTTGACTTAGCCTTACCTAATATCTAAAGACTTTTGGTTTACCTTCACCTACTTTTAGGGACTTTTGACTTAGCTTCATCCATAATTGGGACTTTTGGTCTAGTGTCATCCATATTTTGGTTCTTTTGGCCTAATCTCATCTATTATCAAGAGACTTTTAGCATAACTGCACCCATTAAAGAACCAATCTAACCTCAAATGCAAATGAATGTCAAGCAATTGCATATTATACTCAAATAATCAATAAGTCACATAATTTAAAAACAATACATACAAAAAACCAAGAAACTCTATCAAACCAACCACATATATATAAGAATGAAGGAAAAACTACCTTGACACATAAATTTCAATTAATTTCTCTTAGTCTCTTCCCTTGGTTTCATGCCCTTACACACACACTTGGTTGTGAATTCACTTGTTTGGCCTAAACATAACAAATGAAGCATAAAATCATTAATGAAACCATACTTGTACTTATGTTAGTCTTATATATGCAAACCAGGGCTTTAGGTATAGTTTATGGCCTCTTTGTGTAATGTCCAATTTTCATTAAACAATGGAAACATGCACATTTTCAAAGCAAGTCCCTTGAAAATGAATTAGTTAAGGTCCCAAAAAATTTGAGTAACATTCTAGACTCCTAGAAATAAGAACTCTAGCCTCAGACGGAAGGAAAAATGGAGCTAGAATGAAGAGACAAATTTTGACGGAAACCTTATGAAATGTAATGGCATTTTCGTAATTTTGAGCAAATTTCAGAATTCACACGGGAGGGCTTTTTAAATGAAAGTTTTGAGTTCTCTAGGGTTCTTAGAAGTTCTGAAAACCATGGGAAGCCCCGGGACAGTTAAATCCCCTCCGGTGGATATTTTCTAATGTTAGTGTGCCTAAACTTTGACGGATCTGTTTGGGAAGGTTTTAGCTTTAATTTTAGTGATTCCAAAGGCATTTTATTTAATTGGGAACTAAATTTTATAATGGAAAAGATGGTTCTAAAAAAGGAGCTAAAACAAAGGAGAAATGAAAATGCAAAATATGAAGGGAAAAATTAGAATTTTTGAAAAGGTCACTTTCCTACACCTATATATAGGTGGCACCTCACACTCTCCCCCATTTAACTTCAGATTATTAAGCCCCAAACTAAAAGCAAAATCCTAGGAGAGAGGCACACAAGAGAGGAAGAAGAAGGAGGAAGAAATCCAAGCTTAAGGTATGTTTCCATGGTGATTTTTCATGCTTTTCTTCATCTACACCTCCTCTCCTCCCTTCTCCTTGGTTTCCTTTGATTAAAATGAAGTTTATAAATCTGATTTAAGGGAAATTTTTGGAGAAAGTAAGATCCAAGCCAAAATAAGCAAAGAAACTAGGCAAAATTTCATCCTATGGTTGATGTCTTCACCTACCCATCTTCTCCATTTCACCAAACCCTAGGAGACATAGGAAGATCTGATTTTCAAGCCCAACCAAGCATAAATCTTAGGTATTTGAGGGAGAAGAACAAGAATATGCAAAGAAAACAACAAAATAACCATTAGATTTCAAGATGCAAATTCTAGGGTTTCAAGTGTTCCTTCCAAATTCTGCTTTTGTGTGATGATTCCTAGATCTAATTAAGAGTTTAAATGAGTTCTTGAGACCCCTAAGATGCTTCCCATAAGCTTTCTCCTTCAAGAAAACAAAGAAAATTCCAAGGAGCCCTAAACCATACGTAGGTTCGCCCAAAGGGAGTTCACATAGCTAAGGGGAGTTTTAATTTTTTTTAAGGCCATTCTTGAGTCATATTTGATGAATGAAAATGAGGGGAGGCCTTGGGAAAATTTAGAACTCATAGAAAGTGATTTGGTGTCTTAGGTTCCATATTACGACCTAAAGAAGCAACATGATGTTAGGCTCTTTGTTTTAATGGTGTGATGACTCCAAGAGACTTAAAAGGAGTCAAGAATCATATTTGAAAGGAGAGAATGGAGCCTAGAAATTATTTGAGGGGTGTTGCTTCATTAGGTGCATTTATGGACCATAATGGGGTTTATAGAGCAACTTAGTGTTTAAGCAAGTTGTGTGGCCTTAAAAATTGTTTCATGAACCTAATTGGCTTCCATAAATTGTATCTAGGCCAAGAGAAACTATCTCCACAAATTTGTAGGTGTGTGACCGAAAGAGGAGGCTTCAATTCCAAGGAAAAAGTGTGTAATTGTGTGTAAGGTAGCTCTCTCCAACTTGTCTCATACATGGATGTGTGTGTAGCTTGTCTTAGAATGTATGTATGTATATTCTTAAGCCATGAAAAGTATGCTAGCATGATTTTATATGCCATGAGTTCATGATGCCATGTTATGCTTTCAAATGAATATTCACATGATGTTTGTTTAAGTGTGGAGAGGCCAAGAACTCTTAACCATGGTGAGGATGAGCCAAGAACCCTTAAGAATGGTTGAGATATAGCAAAGAGTCTCCCAAAAGCAAAGTGGACTCACAAGAGTATGGTTGAGTCCAAAAGCTCTTAAAGAATGGGTGAGGCAAGTCCAAAATCCATGAGGAAAAGTGTAAGGCCAATCCAAACACTTGGGGAGCTCTTGAATGACTCGTATGACTTGTTCACATGCCAAGCTTGCTTCTTGAATGTTCATGACTTCTATTTTATTCATGCATGCATTTTTAAGGCTTGCTTTGCATATATTATGTATGATTAAATGGGAGATGAGCTATTGGGATTCTTTGAATCTCATCCCGTCCTCTCCAATGATCTCACATGCTAGGTGGACTAAATGGACATGGTAATGGAAGCCAACCACCTTGAAGGAAGGAGTTTGACAACAAAGTGTTGGAATTTTGTCACTTTAAGGCTATAATTGTGTCTAATGTTGTAATCCAATGATGTATGTGGTCTATGACCCCTTAGACATGTGTAACTATGATATTATGTGATGTATAAATGTATAGATATGATGTATGAACCCTAGAACAAAATTTGGATATGTAATACCAAGGTATGCATTTTGGAAAGCTTCATGGAATGTGTACATGTGTGGGTGAAAAGGCCAAAATGAGATGTATAAGGTTTGAGACCATTTGGGTAGCTCACACAAGTCCTAAATGTGCTTTTAGAATTGCCCAAAAGGTGCCAAGACCAAGGGAAAATTATTTGGTCACTTTGGTATCCTATATGGAGCTAAAAATGACCATAATGGAACCCTATGTCACTTTTTCGCCAAATGAGCTCTTCTTGATCTATGATTTGGCAAATATTTAGAGCTTGTTAAGAAATTTTTGGGAAGCTAAAGACCATAATTTTCTGAGGTCTACAGAATATTTGATGAATTTTCAAATTTGGCCATTTTTCTGGTTTTGGTCTGCTGCACTATTCATTTGGTCCGAAAATGTATTCTATCACACAGGGCTCAAATGATGTCCAATTGCCACAACATTTCATACAGAGAAACTAGACAATCACAGTGACTTGTGACAACTAGAATCACTGCATTTGGAGGCCTTGAGAGGGAGATATGAATTTTTGAAAGTCTATCCAGTATCAAGGAATTCAGCTAATCTGAGTTACTATTCCATTGAATTTCGAGGTCTAGGTTGCTTGAGCTGGTCTAGAAATATTTTTCTCCTCTTGCTAACATATGTAGCTTTCCAAATTGGTATCATTTGTATGGATTGTATTTTTTTGGGATTAATTGGACATTTTCAAAATTTGCTATAGAAATCTATGACAGCATCAGGATGCAGTTTGACCTCTAGACATTTTTAGATGTCAAACGTCCTCTATGATGAATGTTATGGTCTGGACATATTTTTATTGTGAAGTAGACATCCATAACTTTCCATAATGGCCAAGAATATGTGATTGCAATTTTTCTAGAATTAGTTATAATTTTCCAAATTTTGGTCAGAAAAGAGGCCAATTCTGGCCAAAAATGCACTTCATTATTTTGAGCTCTACTTTGATTTCCATGAGTTGTGGGCATGATTTTATGATGCAAAAGTGTTGTATTGATGTAATTAAGTATGAGAATATATAGTATAAGCTCACATGGTCCACGTGATACTGAATGAAATTTTTTTACACAACACATCGCAATGAAATGCATTATTTTAATAGATTTTTCTACTTCCCTCATGGAATTTAATGATGTGAAGCACATGAATATCATGAAATGAGCTAGAATTTTATGGCGTTACACTTTGAATGCCTTAAGGAGCCACTGTTAGAATTTAACTTCTAAGCTTCAAAAGCTCATTATATATGATCTTTTTAATTCTAATAAAACCCATTAAAGTCACCAAAAGCATCATTAAACCACTTAGAGTTATATGGTCTAATTAGGCATCTTTAGACCCTAATTTTTTCACTTTCAAAAATAAAATTCCTAAATTCATTGTAATGGCTCTATTAGCATCTATAATTTATATCTAGACCATTCATAACCTTGAAATCAATAAAACAACTCTCTAGGTATCCATTCTACTACGTGGCCTAGACATACTCTTGGTTCCCATTCCTTGGAATTTTGTTTGCATCTTAAGGAATTAGATGGTTTTGAGATTTTCAATACAAAACCTTCTTTACTTACCCATTTTTAATAAATTACTTTATATATATATGTGTGTGAATAATGACCAATTTATGTCTAATTACTCTCTTTCTTTTTAACTGTTCTTTTATGATAGAGGTTTTTGATTTTATGTCAACTAACCTATATAGCATAACAAAATATGAGAAATAATAGAAATAAACTGCATGTTGTTTAAAAGTCTAGTCATAGGATAGTGGGATCATTGTAGGTACAGACCAGAGTATATCATTGGGAATTTAGCCTAAGCTACCCAAAAAGAAATCCTAGACAACAAAAAACACTATTGAAGTTAGTCCCTTATAAATAGAAAAAAAAAAAAAACTATCAGTTGTTAGCAACTACATAATTTTATGGAAATGAGGGAGAAGATCCACTCAGGGAAATGAGTGAGTCTCCAACTCTCCTAGTACCAAAAAAATCAGCAGAACAACTCATACAACATCATCATAAGATATGATGCGTATATTATGGTTCACATAGACCCAACCCTATAAAGGGAATTGTATGCATTCCACTTGCATCTCTAACGTCATTTGTAAATTGGCATCTAAAAATATAAACCACAATAGAGTGAAATATAACTTTCTCAGTAACATAGATATAATTAATACAACACAATATTCATGAAGTAATGTCAACTATAAATTTAACAAATAGTGGATAATATAAACAGAAGACTCTATGGAGAATAATTAATTTATAGAATAACGTAAACAAAAAAATATCCTATTTTTGTAATATTTAACATGAATACAAAATAATGAAAATGAACAGTAATAGAGAGGTTTATACAAACATATAACAAAGAATATCATATAAACTTCAAGGTTTTGCACATGTAAATAGAACATGATTTAAATACAATTAACAAGATATTAATAGAATCAGAGTTCATCAATCACAAGATATCAACATATATAGAATACAAAAAGTATAACCAACAATAATTATTCAGTTTGACCATTAGGCCTTGGAGACTGCCAGGCTTAATACCTAAATTATGTTGTACTACCATGACTTAGCAGGCTCACCACTACTTCTTTTACTGAAGTGTCCACTAATGGCTACCTAAAGAAAGTCATATAAAAATATCATAATAATGTCATCCAAACCATTATTTGATCAAGACATAATAGGTATATTTGGGAAAAGAGCTACCTTGCAAGACTCTATGAACAAATACATAATCTAGATAGCAAAACAATGTACTGGAGTTTGGAAAAATTATACCAAAATACTTAAAATTATTTTTTCACTTTAAAGTCTAGATTTGTCCTAAGGCCTATCTGGTGTCCAAAATAGTCCATAAATTAGGGTCTAGTGTCAAAGTACAAAGTAAGGTCCAGTATATTCATAAATTGCTTGTTTAGGTATACATGAGACTCAATAAAGCCCAATAAGTCCAAATAGGTCCAAAATATTTGAATGGCCCTCATCAGTCCTAATTAGTATTTTAGATATTTGTAAGTATCTTTCTTAATTAAAATTAGACATCTAGCACAATAGCAACTATCTAGTGGCCAACTTTGATACACACCTAAGGCTCATCTCCTGAACAAAGTAACTCTGCCATAATATATATATATAAGCCAATCCTTTACCAAACAACCCATATTCATGAAATCAAGCAATAAGCAGCATATTATCCATATTATCATCAAATTAAATAGCAAGTAACATAATACTAGAACAAATATCCACGATACATTCAAATATCAATGAAATGTTTATAAATCTCTAACTTCCACAAATAAGCTCCAAAAATTGCAAAATAAATATTAACATAATGCAGACAACATATAAAACATATTAGACCACATAAATCAATCAAAACACATCAAATAACATAAGTAAAAATTTAAGAAGTTCTTAGTCAACACTTTTTCTCAAAAAATTCATGGTCAACACTTTTTCTCAAAAAGGTGAACAAAAGTCCTAAAATAATTTCTAGAAATTCCATGTATATTCTACACTTTTATTAAAATGAAATTCAAGGGTTTCTTGCTATAATATTCATGAAAATCAAGATTATATTAATCTATCTCTTCCTTAAGTTTTCTTCCATTATTCTTCCATTTATTTTCTCCTCAATTTTTTCCATGGCTTCTTGAAATGCAAAGTTTCATAATTTATAGAAAGGTTTCCAAGAATAACAATTTTCTTGAATCACATGAATCCATAAGCTACATATATGAATTCTCCATCTTTTCTTGTCATGGATTCATAAGACAATAAGAATTTCCATTTTCTTCTTCCTTGGCCGAAACTTAAGGAGAAGAAAAGAGGAAATTTCTTAAAGAAAAATAAAAGAAAACCAAGAAGTAGTAGTTTATCTATGTTACCTTGAATTTTTAGTGTTGTTTCCTTCCCGATAGCTTTTCCTTTCTTCTTTCTCCTTCTTCCTTCTTCTCCTTTAGTCGTGGCTCTCCTGAATGGTGAGTGTGTGTTTTGTAATAACCAAAAATTTAGAAGTTGAATTGAATTCAATAAATTGTTATTGGAACACCCTAAAGTGGAGCAAATTAAGGCTAAATAAGAAGAGGATGTTAATTAGAGCATCTAAAAATATAGTTTAGTGTTTAAGAATAGCCCAAAATCAGAGCCAAAATGGCCAAACAGAATAATAAAAAATGTAGTGGTAAAATCATAATTTTGGGTAACCTTTAGAAAATTCAAAGGAAAGAGCTTTAAATGGGAAAATTGAGTTTCTTGGGGTTCTTAGAAGACCTAAAAACCATAGAAACTGCTAGAATGGATAAAACCCCTTTGGTACAAATTTGTGGTCATCAGTTGACAAAAACTTTAATTGAATAGTTCGGTAAGGTTTTAAATCTAATTTGGATGAAACTAAAGGCATTCTATGAATTAGAGAGCCTAAATTTCATGATTGAAAAGATTGCTCTCATAAAAGTATAGCAATGAGCTTAAATAGAGAAAACCGAGTTGAGGGACAAAATTGAAATTTTGAAAAGTGTCATAATGAAGCTCTTCCTTCTTATTCAACACTCCTCATATTCTCCACTCTTCCTAATTGACTTTGTTCTATCTCAAAGAAGCACCTAGGCCACCTTGAAGGGGCACATAAGAAGGAAAAGAGAATGGAGAGAAATTCAAGCAAAAAGGGTAAGAAATCATCACTTTTTCATACTCTCTCTTTCATTAAAGTTATTCTCCTCTGTCTCCTCTCTCTTCTCATGGTTTTGGTGTCTTAAATGGTGATGTTTTGTAGCTAGTTCAATAGAGGAAAGGGAGAATTTGGAGAAACTCTTGGAAGCTTAGAAAAGCTTTCTTGATAAGCTTTGAAATAAAGTAAGAAACCATGACTAAACTTGCTTCTTCTTGGCTTCCTCTTGCTTGTGTGTTTTGGCCAGACATAGGATGATATGTAAGGAATTTGATTTTGATCCAAACATGATAGAAATTGGGTCTTTGAAGCCTAAGAACTCATATGGCAGCAATAGGACTAAAAAAGAAGCTATAAATAGTAATTTATGGAAATTAGGATTTTAATTACACCTAGGAATTTATGATACTGTCTAATGATAAATTAACTAATGTAAGAGTATGTTTGAGTTCATAAGTGCCAATTCCCTAAGAAAGATAAACAAAACTCCATAGGTTCCTAATATGGTGGGTGTCTCAGCCAAGAAGGGAATGAAAGCACTTATAAATAATTTTCTTTAATTCCAATGATAGAAATTGTCTAGATATGAATTGTAGACACTAAAGAAACTATTGGTTTGAATTTAGAAACTATATTTTGAAAGTTGGAAGTCTAGGGTTCCTTTAGGCATAAAGAAACAACTTGATGTTTGGTTCCTTGAATTAAGTTTGTGATGACTCTAGTAGGTTTAAATGGAGTCATGTGACTTAGATTGAGTGAGAAATTAGAGCCAAGATGATGAATTATATGAGTTGCTTCATTATGCTCTTGTATAGAACCATATGTATGTCATAAGCTAAAAGTAGCTTGTGAAGAGTTTATGTGAGGTTAGAGATAGTTCCATTGATGTGTTTATGTCTTGTTTGATGTGTCTAGGCTAAACAAATCAAGCCTCCTCTAAATATGTGTGTGAGGCCAAACCAAAGAGCTAGGAATCAAATGAAGAATTTGTACTTCTTAATCCAAGGTAGCTCTTCATCTATTCCTGTATGCATTTCTTGGTTGTTTAATTGTCAATGATTTCCTGTATGTATGTTTGAATCACGAAACATGTAATACCTTAACCATTTAGCCTACTTATTCCATTTCAAGGCCTAGTTTCCATCACTTATGCATAAATAATGGTATTAAATTGTATTACATAAGGCCTTATTAATTTATTTTATGCTTCATAGACCATGTGAGCTCATCCATATAATTTTCTATACATAACATACCCACACAAGTCATACACATCACAAAACATCCCAAGAGTCTCAGATTTTAGACTACATTCCCCAAAATCAATAGTTTGCTCTTAGGTTCACTTTCCAGATTACTGATATGAATTTTGAAAATTCATAACTAATTTAAGAAAAACCAAAATCATACCATACCATTATGGAAAGCTATGGATGTCTACTAATGAGAAAAATTAATTCCAGACCAATGTCGTGGCCTTGAGCCCATGGAAATTGATAGAATAGTACTAGAAGTTGAGTTGCATTACTGGCACTGTCATGCAATTTCAAAAACTCATTTCTCCCTCTACAGAGCTTTAAATAAGGTGATTGTAGTGGCTATAGAAAGCTTATGATGTCTAATTTATTTTTGTAAGATTGCATGAGCATTGGACTTCATTTAGGCCATGTGTGACATAAAGAAGCAAACTGACCAAATGAACAATAACTATACCTTTTATACATAATTTGACCAACTTTAAAAAATCATAATAAATTTTCTTGAGCTCCAAGTTGAGTGCTCTTTAACTCTTGAAAAGCTCTAGATAAAACCTACTTCCCAGCAAAATTTCATAGAAAAACTCACTCATTTGGTTAGACTTTGATTTAGGTCACCATTTGGTCAAATTTGAAGTCCAAAATAGGATTTTAAGACATCAAATGCTCTTCTTGACTTTCCACAACTACTTGGGCAAGTTTAAAAACATAAATACAACATATAAAAGCATGCCAAATGATCCAATTCATCATGGAACTCTAACTCACCATGCCACTTGCATTTATACACAAACATATACTATCACAAGGGTGGCAATTTCTCATATTTCCATACATTTGGCTGCTATGTTGATGCATACCTCATATATACATACATTTAAACTTGTTCAATGGTTCACATCATATATATGTCTCATAGGTACAATTCTTGACATCATAATGCAAACACAAAACTTATTTCTCTATCATTTTGTCAAAGTTTTGCCTTTCATAGTTATTGGTCACCATTTCTTGGTCCACTTAGTTCACCTAGACATGATTAGGCATATATGGGGGAAAAGTGAGATTAAAAGAATCCAAATAAACTCTGAACCCTTTCAAACAAATATAATGGATACATATATATGTCAAAGAATACATGCATGGCTCTCAAGCTATTAGTGAACATATAAATAACATTTTCCATGTTCAAGGAACTCATACATAATATATATATAGGCTCCCAAGGGCATTGGTTTAGCCTCATCCACTTTCTTTGGAGCTTTTGGATTTGCCTCACCAATTTTCAAGGGACTTTTGACTTAGCCTCACTTTTCTTGAGACTTTCAGCTTTGTCTCACTTATTTTTAAAACTTTTGGCTTATCCTCACCCTTGTTAAGGGACTTTTGGCGCAACCAAACTGATGCAAGCCATAAAGCAATCAAAAACACATTTCAAGGAACATAATGGTACCATAGTATACAAGCATTGGCTAGAAACATTTCTCATGGCTTAAACATACACACAAGAACTCAATGACAAGAAAATAACTAGGTAATGCAAGTGAGAAATGTAACACCATATTTATTTACCTAATCTTATCTCAATTCTACGCATGGCTTCTTGCATAACACAAATTCTTAGAAGAAATCCATTAAAAGGTAGATCATTTTTACATTACATCATGTATAAATTTTTCATTCTATTTCTCATGAACCATATGAAGTCATCCATCTCATTCTTATATTTAAATATACAAATACAACTTAACATCATCTCAAGAAGTAGCCAAGAGCTTGAGCTAATGGAGCACATACATGAAAATAATACATGCAGCCTCGGATGTGCATTTTAGTTTTCTATCATAAATTTTGAAAAATCATAACTAATTTATGAAAAATCAAAATCAAGTGCACTATACCATTCTAGAAAGCTACAGATGTCTACTTTATGGTAAAAATAATTCCAAATCACAACAAGGATGTCTAGTAACTAGAAATCATGGAACAATAACCAAGGTCACTTGTCATTATTGGTACTATCCTTGGATTTCAAAAATTCATATCTCCCTGGCCAGATGTTCAATTGGGGTGATCTTAGTGGCTATATAAAGCTTATCATGTCTAGTTTATTTATAAAATTTCATGAGCATTGGACGCCATTTGACCCTCGAATGACACAGTATAAGAGACTTACCATTTGAACAGTGCTTATACCAGAACAGCAAAAAAATGGTAATTTTAAAAGAATCATAATTAATCCCACAGAGCTCCAAATAATCTTATCTTTGGCTTCCCAAAAGGCTCTAGATAAGATCTATATACATGTCAAATTTCATGAGCAAATTTGTTCATTTGGTTAGATCTTGACATTGAGTTGCAAAATTATTCTTTTAAGATTCTTAAATGGCCTCAAAAGGGTCAATTTTGGTTCCAAGGCTCCCATGGCCACTTAAGCACATGGGAAAGCACCAAAATGGTCTATTAAACATGTCTCAAAGGTCCACAAACCCAGATTTCATAAACTCACTCATCCACCCCAAGATATACACAAGACTACACAAGCTAATTATTGCCATTCAATGTCAAAATCATGCAATATCATCCATATGACATCAAATCTCATTCATACATCATTCATTTATGTAATTACATATGTTCATAAGCTCATACATCATATACAATATTGGATTACATCATATGCTATTCATATGGGTACAAAATGACAAAATTCCACACTTTGTTTTCAATCTTCTTCCTTTAGGCTTGGTGGCTTCCATTCCTTGGCTCACTTGGTCCACCTAGATATGTTAAATATGTGGGGAGGAAGAGATGAGATTCTAAGAATCCCAATAGCTCTTCTCCCTTTCAATCACACATAAAGAATGCAAATCCAAGTTTAAAAATGCATGCATGAACATTATAGAGCACGTAGTTATTCCTGAAACATTTCTAGTAATCAAGAAGTAATACAAAACATACATTGGCTTGCCAAGTAAGTGGTTTAGCTTCACCCATTCTTTTCAAGGATTTTAGACTTGTGTCACCCTTTTTCTTAAAGGCTTTGAACTAGGCCTTACTCTTGGGAGACTTTTGGCTTTTTCTCGACCATTCTTAAGGGTTTTTGGCTCATTCTCACAATGGCTAATATATTCTTAGCTTCACCACACTCAAGCAAACCAAGGCAAATGCTCATAGCATCATTTGAAGACATAATGTAACATCATGATACCATGACATATAGAAGAATGCTAAAATATTTCTCATAGCTCAAAATATATATACACACATTCAAGACAAGGTAAATATCCACTCATGCATAAAAAAAGAAGAAGAGAGAGCTGCCTTTGTCACAATAACACACTTTCTTCCTTGAGTTTGTTTCCTCTCCCAAGGACACACATATAGAAGAAGGTGGAACTTGGTTTTTATAGTCTAAACACATAATATGGAAGCTAATTACACTTTTCAAATAATTTCTAAAGCTACATATTCATTAAAAAAGCTAGATGGTTCATATGGCTCTTTTATGGTTCCATAATGCACTTAATGAAGCAACCTTATGAAAACATTATCTTTGCTCCATTCTTTCCATCCATTTATGATTCTTGACTCCTTTTCAGCCTCTTGGAGTCATCACACAATTAATTTAAGCAGCCTAGCTAGCTGTTGCTTCTTTAAGCTATAATATGGAACCTATGACTACACCTCACTATCCATGGCTTCCAAAATTTTTCCAAGGCTTTCTCTCATCCTCTCCCATCATATATGACTCAAAATCAAGCTTGGAATGAATTAAAACTACCCCTTGGTGCTCCTTCCTCTTTAGGCCATGGCTATGTAACATAAGAATACTAAGTGAGTTTGCTTTGTTTTCTTGATGGGAGATGCATGTGGAAGCTTCTTAGGGATCTCTAGAGCTCATGTAAACATTCATTTAGGCCAAGGAATTCTTGTATCAAAACAGAATTATAGAGGAACCCTTGAAACCCTAACTTTTTTATCTTGAAATCTAATAGTTATTTTGTTATTTCCTTTGCATATTCTTGTTCTTCTTCCTCATTTTCTTAAGATTCATTGGTGGTTTGGGTAAAAATCCAACCCCTCTTGGCTGGTCTTATATAGGGCAAAACATGCAATAGGAAGAACAAGAAACATCAAGCTTGAAGTATGGCAAAATAACTTGATTTCTTGGTTTCCTTGGCTTGATCTTCACTTAGCTTAGCATCTCCTCTTGATTTTCAAAAATTCCCCCTTAGGTCTGACCTCAAAATAGACACAAAAGTTTCAATAAAGCCATAGGAAAGAAGGGAAGATAGAGGAGAAGGAATTTGCTAAAGAGAAACCAAGAAAATCCATGAAAAACCTTACCTTTTCCTTGCATTTTCTCTTCCCTTTCTTCTCTCCCTTGTACACCTCACTCCCTTAGTTCTTTCTCCAGTTTAGGGCAGAAATAAAATGAGCTAAGTGAAGGGTAAAGTAGGGTGTGGTGCTATATATAGGTAAGTTTAAGAAGCTATTTTAAAAAATTTCAATTTTGTCCTTCAATCTTGGCATTTTCATATCCAACTCATTTTAGTTCCTTTTTTAGAACTGTCTTTTCTGTCATAAAATTTAGGTCCTTAATGTAATGTCTAATTTTTTTTAAACAGCAAAAACAAGCACATTTTCAAAGCAAGTCCCTTGAAATGAATTAGTTGAGGTCTTAAAAAATTTGAACAACATTCTAGACTCCTAAAGATGAGAATCCTAGCCTTAGATAGAAGGAAAAATGGAGTTGGAATGAAGAAACAAATTTTAACTGAAAACTTATGAAACGTAATGGTATTTTCATAATTTTGAGCAAATTTTGGAATTCACACAGAAGGGATTTTTAAATGAAAGTTTTTGAGTTCTCCGAGTCTCTTAGAGGCTTTGAAAACCATGGGAAGGCCCGAGACAATTAAATCCCCTCCAGTGGATGTTTTCCAATGTCAATGTACCTAAACTTTGATGGATCTGTTTGGGAAGATTTTAGCTCCTGTTTGAGTGATTCCAAAGGTATTTTACTAAACTGGGAACCTAAATTTTATAATAAAAAAGATGGTTCTCAAAAAGGAGCTAAAATGAATGAGAAAAGAAAATGCTAAGAACGAAGGGCAAAATGGGAATTTTTGAAAAAGCCATTCTCCTTCACCTATAAGTACGAGGCACCCCACTCTCTCCTTCATTTAGTCTCATATTTTTCTACCCAATTTTAGAGGAGAGAGCTAGGGTTTAGGTGCCCCAAAGGGAGAGAAGAAGAAGGAGAAATCTAAGACATAAGGTATGGAAATTTGCTTTGTTTTTCATACTTTCTCTTAGCCAATCTCTTCTCTTCCTTTCCCCCTTCTTTCCTATGATTTTCCTGAAGTTTTAGGGGCTGTTTTGAAGGAATAACAGAGGGGAAATTTTGAAATTTAAGTGAGGAAGTCAAGGAAGGTGAAGAACAAGCAAGAAAAACTAAGGAAATCAAGGTATCATGCAATCTTTCCACTTGATCTTCTTCCTCCCCTCTCTTGTAAGTATTTCAACCTATATATGGTCAGCTTTAAGGAGTCAAGTTTTTAACTAAACCAAGGGTGAATCTTAGGAATTTGAGGGAGAAGAACAAGAATATGTAAAGAAAACAAAAAACTAGCCATTAGATTTCAAGATACAAATTCTAGGGTTTCAAATGTACCTTGTAAATTTCATTTTTGTACAATGATTCATAGGCTTAAATAAGAGTTTAATTGAGCTTCTAAGATCCCTAGAACTTCCCCCATATGCATCTTCCCTTGAGAAAACAAAGAAATGGAACCCATTATGCTCTATTATCTCGGCCAAGAGAGGTTAGGCTAGCTAGGGAGAGTTTTAAATTTTTCTAAACCCATTTTTGAGTCATATATGATGAATAAATATGAGAGGAAGCCTTGGGAAAAATTTAGAAAGCTTAGAGAATGATTTGGTGCTTTATGTTCCATAATATAACCTAAAGAAGCAACATGTAGTTAGGCTTTTGGTTTTGCTTGTGTGATGACTCCAAGAGGCTTAAAAGGAGTCAAGAATTATATTTGAAAGGAATGAATGGAGCCTAAAATTTATTTGAGGGGTGTTGTTTCATTAGGTGCATTTATGGAACCATAATGAGGTTTATAGAGCAAGTTAGTATTTAAGCAAGTTGTATGGCCTTAGAATTAATTCCATAAACCTAATTGGCCTCCATAAATTATGTTTAGGCTAAGAGAAATCATCCCCACACTTTTGTGTGTGTGTGGCCAAAAGAGGGAGCTTGGATTCAAGAGAAAAAGTGTGTAATTGTGTACAAGGTAGCTTACTCCTCCTTCTCTCATGCATGATTGTTTGCTTTACTTGTCTTTGAATGTGTGTATGTATATTTTTAAGTCATGAAAATTGTTCTAGCATGACTTTGATTCCATGGTGCCATGATGTTACAATATGACTTTAAGTCATATGCTTGAGTGTGGTAAGGCCAAGAACCCTTAGCCATGGTGAGGATGAGCCAAGAATCCTTAAGATTAGTTAAGACAAAGTAAAGAGTCTCCCAAAAGCATGGTTGAGTCCAAGAACCTCTTAAAGAATGAGTAAGACAAGTTCAAAATCCACAGGTAAATAGGTGAGGCCAATCTACTTGCTTGGCAAGCCTTTGTATGTTATGTATGACTTTCTTAAATGATAAAAATGCCTCTTGAATGTTTGCACATGTCAACATGACCATACATGTATTTATGAGACTTGTTTGCATCCATTATATATGATTAAATAGGAGATGAGCTATTGGGATTCTTTGAGTCTCATCCTCTCCTCTCCAATGTTCTAATATGTTAGGTGGACCAAGAGAGCTAGGTAATAGAAACTAACCACCTTGAAGAAGAGAGCTTGACACCAATATGCATAGTTTTTGTTCTTTAAAGCCATAATGATGTCTAATGATCTAAATTATTGTTGTATATGGTCTATGACCTTTGGAACATATGCAATTGTGATAATATGTCATGTATAAATGGGAGAATATGTTATGAGATCATTAGAATGCAATTTAAGTATGTTATGACAATGTGGCTTCTTGAATGAGTTTATGTAATTGTGTAAAATTGCAAGTGGCATAGCCAAAATGAGATGCATGAGGGTTAGAACCATTTGAGCAGCTCACACAAGTCTTAATTATGCTTTTAGACTTGTCCAAGAGGTGCCAAACCCCAAAGAAAGCCATTTGGACATTTTGGTATCCCATATGGAGCCAAAATTGACCATAATGGAACCCTACATCCCTTTTTGTCCAAATGAGCTCTTCTTACTGTGAGATTTTTGATACAATTAGAGCTTGATGAGAGCTTTTTGGGAAGCTATTTTTGGAGGTCTATAGAATATTTGATAAATTTTCAAAGTTGGCATGTTATATTCACTCAGATCCGAAAATGAAATCTATCGCACAAGGCCCAAATGATGTCCAATTGTCACAAAATTTTATACAAAGAAACGAGACATTCCCAGTGACTTGTGCTAACTAGAAGCACCTTATTTGGATTTCTAGATAGGGAGATAGGAATTTTCAAAGAATCTATCCAGTACCAGGTACCTCTCTTGACCTCAATTACTGTTTGATTGAGTTTCGAGGTTTGAGCATGCCTAAACTGATTTAGAGTTATTTTTTCCCTCTAACTAACATTCACATATTTCTAGATTTATATCATTTTCATCGATTGGGTTTTTTAGAATTAATTAGACATTTCTGAAATTTGCTATAAAATTCTGTGACAGCACCGGTGGACAACCTGACCTTTGGACTATTTTGAATGTTAAACATCTTCTGTGTTAGATGTTATAGTCTGGACATATTTTTAACATGAATTAGACATGTTTAGCTTTCCAAAATGGCTAAGAATGCTTGATTTCAATTTATTTAGAATTAGTTATGATTTTCCAAAGTTTGAGATAGAAAAGAGGAAAATCTGGCCAAAAATATATACATGTATTTTTTGCTTCCCTTTCGTTTCCACAAATGTAGGCCACTTTTGATGATGTAAATGAGTTGTATTCATGTCATTAAATATGAGAATGTGATATATGAGCTCACATGGTCCATGTAACACTAAATGGAATTTTCATATGAGACGTACCGTAAAGAAATGTATTATTTTAATTCCTTTTTTCTTACTCTTTCATGGAATCTATGATGTAAAGCATAGGAATGTCATGAAATAAGCTAAAAATATATGGTGTTATACTTAATCTTATAAAATGCCTTTGGAATCACTCAAATTAAAGCTAAAACTTACCGAATGAAAAGGTCAAAGTTTGGGTCAATAGACATTAGAAATATACATTGGAGGGGTTTTAACTGTCCCAGAGCTTCCCATGATTTTCAAGGCCTCTAAGAACTCCAGAGAACTCAAATTTTCCATTTAAAAAGCCCTCCTATGAGAATTCAAAATTTGGCCAAAATTACAAAAATACCATTACGTTATGTATCTATTTCATTACTTTCTGTCTGGTTATTTTGGCTTCCGTTTCTAGGTACTTATAGCCTCTTAAATTCATTACTTAATATCTAGATCATCATTCTAATTTTTCTGGGCCTTAACCAACTCATTTCAGAGGGCCTATTTTGAAAATATATCCATAAAATGGGATATTCAATTCTCCCCCCTTAAATAAAATTTGTCTTCGAAATTTAGATAACATACCTCATAGGAAGTGTTCTGGATACTTTTTTCTCATCTCTTCTTCTAGCTCCTAGGTAGCTTTTTCAGGAGATAACCCCTTCTAAATCACTTTCAGCAATGGTATCATCTTATTCCGTAACTACTTGAGTCTAACATCTACATCCCATCTAGTGGTACTATATATGATAGATCATCCTATAATTGCACATTTTCGTACTTTATGACATATGAGGGGTCAAGCTGGTACTTTTTAAGCTATGAGACATGGAATACATTGTGAACTTGGCTCAAGTTTGGGGAAGGGCAAGTCTGTAGGCTACAGGTCCTACTTTATCAAAAATGTGGAATGGACCTATATATTTTAGAATGAGCTTTTTACTTTGAATAGACCGACCTATCCCTGTGACTAGAGACACTCTAATGAAGATATGGTAACTTTTCCATCTACTTTGGGCCATTAGAAGTTTCTTTCTTATGGTCTCAATTCGTTTGGAGGTTTAGTCCACTAACTTTGGGCCAAAGAGGCTTATTTCTCTTAGCTCAACCTAACACATCGGAGACCTACACTTCCTCCCATATAATGCCCCATACGGTGCCATTTGAATACTTGCATGATAGCTATTATTATAGGCAAACTCCGCTAGAGATAAGTATGTATCCCAGTTTCCTTTCATTTCTAGTACACACACCCTCAACATATTCTCTAAGGTTTGGATGGTTCTCTTCGTCTAACCATCTGTCTAGGGGTGGTAGGTTGTGCTAAATCTTAACTTGGTACCTAGAGTATCCTATAATAATCTCTAGAAATTTGAAGTGAATCTGGGATCTCTATTTGATACTGTAATATCTGGTTTTCTAAAAATAAGAGAAAATGTGAGAAATGTAACGTATGGTTTCTCCTTAAATGAACGAAATTCACCGGATACAAAAGGAAATTCCTTGAAATGAGATAGTTAAGGTCTCAAAAAATTTAGGAAGCATTCTAGACTCCTAAAAATGAGAATTCCAGGCTCAGACAGAAAGAAAAATAAAGCTAGAATGAAGAAACAATTTCTTACGAAAAGCTTACGAAACATAATAACATTTTCATAATTTTGAGAAAATTTTGGAATTTACACAAGAGGGGATTTTAAATGAAAGTTTTGAGTTCCTCAAGATTCTTAGAGGCTCTAAAAACCATAGAAAGGCCCGGGACAGCTAAAGCCCCTCTGGTGGATATTTTTCAACGTTGGTGTGCCTGAACTTTGACTGATTTGTTCAGGAAGGTTTTAGCTCCAATTTGAGTGATTCCAAAGACATTTAAATAAATTTGGAACCTAAATTTTATAATGGAGAAGATGGTTCTAGAAAAGGAGCCAAAACGAAGGAGAAACGAAAATGCCAAGAATGAAGGGCAAAATGGGAATTTTTGAAAAGTGTAACTTCCTCCCACCTATATATATGATGCACCCTTCTTCTGCCTTCATGTTGCATGACCAAGTTCTGCCCAAAACCAGAGGAAAACTCTAGGGAGAGTGGCGCCCAAGAGGAAGGCAAAGAGGAAGAGAAATCAAAGGCTTAAGGTATGGAAATTAGTAGTTTTTCATGTTCTTTCTTTTCCAAACCTCTTCTCTTTCATTCTCCTTTATTTCCTATGATTATAATGATGTATATGGATCTATTTTAAAGGAGAAATTGAGGAGAAAATTCTGATTTGAAGAGAGGAGCTCAAAGAATACAAGATTCAAGTGAGAAAAAGTAAGAAAACAAGATAATTTCTCTTCTTATAGTTGTCATCTTTGGTTTCCTCCTCCTTCATTTCGCCTAACATGAGAAAACCCTAGGAGGACTTGATTTTTAGGCAGAACCAAGGGTGAATCTAAGAAAAAAGGGTGTGGAAATTGAGAATATGCAAAGGGAATAAAAAAAAAACTATTAGATTTCAAGATGCAAATTCTAGGGTTTCAATTGCACCTTGTAAAATCTGATTTTGTATGAGGATTCATAGGCCTAAATAAGAGTTAAATGAGCTCCCAAGATCCCTAAGAGGCTTCCCATATGCTTCTCCCCTTGAGAAAACAAAGAAAGCTCCATGAAGGCCAATAAGCTCCAAAGTCTCAGCTAAGCAAGGAATGGGTAGCTAAGGAGAGTTTTAAATTTTTCTAAGGTCATTCTTGAGTCATATATGATGAATGAATATGAGGGAAGGCCTTGGAAAAAATTTAGAACCTATAGAAAGTGAGTTAGTGCTTTATGTTCCATATTATGACCTAAAGAAGCAACATGTAGTTAGGCTCTTTGTTTTAATTGTGTGGTGACTCCAAGAGGTTTAAAAGGATTCAAGAATCATATTTGAAAGGAAAGAATGGAGCCTAGAATTTATTTGAGGAGTGTTACTTCATTAGGTGCAATTATGGACCATAATGAGGTTATAAGCCAACCTAGTGTCTAAGCAAATTTTATGGCCTTAGAATTGAGTTCATGAACCTAATTGGCTTCCATAAATTGGGTCTAGGCCAAGAGAAATCTTTCCCACACTTTTGTGTGTGTGTGGTCGAAGAAAGGAAGGAGAATTCAAAGGAAAAAGTGTGTGATTGTGTGCAAGGTAGCTCTCTTCACCTTCTCTCATGCATGGATGTGTGTTTAATTTGTTTTAGAATATGTGTATGTGTATTTTCAAATCATGAAAAGTATGCTGCATAATTTTATATGCCATGATTTCATAATGACAAATTATGTTTTCAATTGAATGTATGATATTTGTTTGAGTTTGCTTGAGTATAGAGAGGCTAAGAACTCTTTGTAATACCATATATATTTAACCCCATTCATGGCATTCATAAGTTCCCTAACATTATTTTCATAAGAGTACATGGAAAAGGAACTAACAATAATGGATTTAATTACGTTGCATCATGCTTAAAAATTTTAAATCAATGACACGTGGATCATGTAGGTTCATACCATGCATCCTCATATTTAAATACATTATTACAACCCATTTTCATCACAAAATCTTGCTCATAACTTAAGGAAACCGAAATAGAGCATGAATTGAACTCATTGAATTTTGGCTAGATTTGCCACCATTCTGTCCAAAACTTTGGAAAATCATAAATAAATCTAGAAAACTAGAAATCATGTAATCTTAGTCATTTTGGAAAGCTTGGGATTTCTACTTAATGCTAAAAATGTGTACAAGTCATAACATCCCACACTTCAAACGTTTGACATGCAAAATGGTATGGAGGTCAGACTAGATCCTGATGCTATCACAGTTTACTGATATAAACTTCAAAAATGTCCAATTAATTCCAAAAAATTCCAAATCAAGTGAATGATTCCAATATGGAAAGCTAAGGATGTTAGGTAGAGGGAAAAAGTAACTTCAGACTAGTTCAATTCACCCAAACCCTAAATTTTGATCAAACAATGACTAAGGTATGGTTGGACGCCTGACACTGGACTGAATCTTTGAAAAATCGTATCTCCCTCTCTAGACCTCCAAATGAGGTACTTCTAGTTGGAGCAAGTCATTGGGAGTGTCTAGTTTCTCTGTATAAAAGTTCATGGCAATTGGACATCATTTGTCCCATGAGTGATAGAGTTTAATTTCGGACCAGTGCTATAGTACCAAGGACCAAAACCAGAAAAATTTCCAACTTCAATAATTTGTCAAATATTCCATGGACCTCCAAAACTTACCAATTTTAGCTTCCCCAAAATCGCTCAATAAGCTCTAGATGCATGCCAAATTTTAGACCAAGAAGAGCTCATTTGGACAAAAAGTAGTATAGCCTCCTAAAATGGTAAGTTTTTGTTCCATATGGGTAACCAATTTGTCCAAATGGCTTTCTTAATTGTTTGGCACCTCTTGGGCAAGTTTCAAAGCATAAATATGACTTGTAGAGATTGTCCAAGTGATCGCAAACCTCATGCATTTCATTTTGGTCTCTCAACATCCATTTATGCATAGTTACATTAAACCATTAAAGAGCCAATTTGTATAATTCCATTACTTTAGTGTCATATAAAGTTTACATCATATTCATACATCATTTTACATTTGTTCATGGTCTTACATCACAAAAACATTATATACATCATTACTTTGACATTCAACCACTACTTAAAGTACATAATACACCAAAATAAAGATGTTCAATATCCTTGGCTTACATCTCCTTGACTTGGAACATCACCTAGACAATTCAAGGATGAGGAGGAAAGGGGAGTGAGATTCCAAGAATCTCAATAGCTCACACACCCACTCACACCACATTCAAGGCATACATACAACAAATTCATACTATATAAGCATAAAGTGTGCAATAAATTCCATTCCATGCCACATTCACATGTTAAGACCACTTTCATGCTCTAGGGACTTTTGGTTTAGCCTTACCCCATTTCTAGGACTTTTGGATCTACCTCACTCTTGACCTAGGGAATTTTGACCTAGCCTTACCCATTCAAGGGACTTTTGGCCTTGTCTCACCCATGCTATGAGACTTTTGGCATCTCCTCACCTTCATCAAGGGACTTTTGGCATCACCTCACACTTATAAGCTCTTTCCACATCCATAGTCATTCAAGACAACACATTAGTACCAATGCACAACAAGGGTCAAGTGGCATGTTATCAAGCATCAAGAATGCATGTATGCATACTAAGACATACATATGCACACAAGAATGCAAAGAGAATGAGGTGGAGAGCTACCTTTTAATTTATGCAAGCTCACTTTGCAATTTTCTTCCCCTCCTTGGTTTCACAAGAGCACTTAGGTGGAGTAAGGTTCTCTTGACCTAGACATCACAAATAACACACAATCACATCCTTGAAGCAAGCCAAGACATTAAACTAAAGCTTATCACATACTTGGCTCCTAATGGACATATTGGTTCTATAAATGACCTATTGAAACAATTCATATCATTTAAGTGCTAGGCTCCATTCTCTTGTTATTTCTAGACTTCTTGGACTCATTTAAGGTCCTTGGAGACATCACATATTCAATTGCACCATTAAAAGACCAAGTTGCTTCATAAGGCAACATTATGGACACCATTGTCCCATCTCTCAACCTATGGCTCCTAAATTTTTCCCAATAGTTTCTCCCATCTTCTAACATCATATAAAGTCCCAAACCAAGGCTAGAACAATTTAAAACATCCCCTAGCCTAATGAACCTAGCTTGGCCAAAATATGCACCATAAAGAAGGTTCATGGACTTTGTGATTCTTCCTTGATGGGAGAGCCACTTGGGAGGCTTTCTAGAGGTCTTAGGAGCTCAAGGGAACATTCAAATAGCCAAGAAAACATTCACACAAAATCAGCTTTTGCAAAACCCTAGAAAGCACTACACTTTTCTAACTTGTTTTCCTTTGATTTTTACTTGAATTTCTTGGCATATTCTTAATCCTTGCACTCTTTTTCCTAGGTTTCTCTCTTGGTTCTACCCAAAATCCAGCCCATCCTAGGTTGGCCAAAACATACAAGAAGAGGCTACCATAGGAATGAGATTTTACCTTGTTTTTCCTTAGTTTCTTAGATGTTTCTTCCCTTGGTTGGGTTCTCTTCTTTAAACACGAAATTTCCCTCCTTGGTTTGACCTCAAAATAGAACTAAATCATTCAAAAAAATCATGGAAAGAAAGGAGGAAGAGAGGAGGAAGATGGAGCAAGAAATTCCATGAAATTACCTAGTTTCTCCTTAGCTTTCTTCCTCTTTTTCTCCTCCTTCTTATGTGCCTAAGAGAGCCGAAGATTTTTTGTATTTTGGGTAGAAAGGGTCGTGCTTATTAAAGAGGATAAGAAGGGAGAAAAGTGTGGAACTCTTTAGAACATTCAAGAAACCATAAATTCCAATTTTGCCCTTCCATAATAGTAATTTTGTTTCGGCTTCGTTTTAGCTCCTTTTTTAGAACTGAATTTTCCATCATAAAATTTGGATTTCCAATTTAATAAAATGCCTTTGGAATCACTCAATTTAGAGCTAAAACCTTACCGAATGAATCGTTCAAAGTTTGGGTCAACTGATATTAAAAAATATACACTAGAAGGGCTTTACCAATCCCGAGGCTTCCCATAGTTTTTGGGGCCTCTGAGAATTTTGGACAACTCAAAACTTTCATTTAAAAAGCCCTCCTATGTGGTTTTCCAAAAGTTACACTTATTTATGAAAATGCCATTATGTTTCATCAGTTTTTGTCACAAATTATTTCTCCATCCTAACTCTGTTTTTCTTTCCATCTGAGCCTAGAATTATCATTTTTAGGAGTCTAGGACTCAACCCAAATTTTTTGGGACATTATGTAGGTAATTTTAGAAGACTTACTTTTATACAGCTCATTTCGTTATTTTATGAAAATTATGTTCGTTACACTTTTAACCATGGTGAGGATGAGCCAAGAATCCTTAAGATTGGTTAAGACAAAATAAAGAGTCTCCCAAAAGCAAAGTGGGCTCCCAAGAGCATGGTTGAGTCTAAGAATCTCTTAAAGAACGGGTGAGGCAAGTCCAAAATCCATGAGGAAAAGTGTGAGGCCAATCCATTCACTCAGTGAGCTCTTGAATGTCTTGTATGACTTGTTTACATGCTAAGCTTGCTTCTTGAATATTCATGACTTCCATGGTATCCATGCATGCATTTTCAAGACTTACTTTACATATATTATGTATGATTGAATGGGAGATGAGCTATTGGGACTCTTTGAATCTCATTCCCTCCTCTCCAATGATCTAATATGCTAAGTGGACCCAAAGAGCAAGGCAATGGAAGTCAACTACAAGAGAGATGAAGCAATGACATTGAAATGTGGAAATTTTGTTACTTTAAGGCTATAAGAATGGCAATTGATGTATTTAATAGTTGTACATGTAGTATAATGTTATGACCATATGTAATTGTGATATTATGACATGTGTGAATGAGAGAATATGCTATATGACCACTAGAATGAAATTTAGACATGTTATGGCATTGTAGCTTCCTTAATGATAATATGGAATTATACATAAGTGGGGATGAGACAGCCAAAATGAGAGGCATGGAGTTTGGGACCATTTGACCAGCTTACACAAGTCTTAATTATACTTTTAGACTTGCCCAAAAGGTGCCAAACCCTAAGGAAAGCCATTTGGTTACTTTAGTACCCTATAGGGAGCAAAAAATGACCATAATAGAACCCTATGTCACTTTTTGGCCAAATGAGCTCTTCTTCATCTGAGATTTGGCATGCAATTAGAACTTGTTGAGAGATTTTTGGAAAGTTAAAGAACAGAATTTTTGGAGGTTTAGAGAATATTTGATGAATTTTCAAAGTTGGGAAATTTTCTAGTTTTGGTCATCTCACTGTTCATACTGGTCTGAAAATGAAATCTCTCGCATAGGGCTCATATAATGTCCAATTGCCATGAAATGTTATGCAAAGAAACTAAACATTCATAGTGACTCGTTCCAACTAGAAGAACTTCATTTGGATGTCTAGAGAGGGAGATATGAATTTTTAAAAATTCTGTCTAGTATTAGGGATTTCAGAGGACCTCTATTACTGTTCCATTTAATTTCGAGGTCTGGGCTGTCTAAATTGGTCTAGAGTAATTTTTTTCCTCTAGCTAACATCCACAGCTTTCCATATTGATATCATTTGCATGGATTGGATTTTTTTGGAATTAATCAGACATTTTTGAAATTTGCTGTAGAAATCTATGATAGCACCAGTGGGGAGTTTGACCTCTAGACTATTTTGAATGTCAAACGTCCTCTATGATGGATGTTATAGTTTGTACATATTTTTGGTATGAAGAAAACATTTGTAGCTTTCCATAGCGGCTGAAAATTTATGAGTTTAATTTTTCTAGAATTAGTTATGGTTTTCTAAAGTTTGGTCAGAAAAGAGCCAAATCTAGCCGAAAATGGATATGAATATTTCATGCATCCCTTCATGATTCTTGAGGTGTAAGCCACTTTTCATGATGCGAATGAGTTGTATTCATATAATTAAATATGTGAATATGTTTTATGAGCTCATATGGTCTACGTCACATCGAATGGAATTTTCATATACGACGCAATGCAAGAAAATACATTATTTTAATTCCCTATTCTTGCTCTTTCATGGAATCTATGAATGTAAAGCATGGAAATGTTGTGAAATGAGCTAGAAATATAAGGTATTACAGATACTATGCTTCTAAGCACACCATGTATTCTCACTATCTCCTGGATGTATAGCTGGGCTAATTTGTCTAGGGCAAATATGGCTTTCATTGCTAAAAAGTTAGTTAACTTTGTTAATCTATCTGCTATTACCCTATGGCATTATACCCCGATGATATCTTGGGTAAACCCATGACAAAATCCATAGCTATACTATCCTATTTCTACTTCGAGATGTCTAAGAGTTGAAGTAACCCAGTTGGCTTCTGGTGTTCTATCTTGACTCTGACAAACTAGACATTGGGAGACATATTACAGTTATATCTGCTTTCATTCTAGGCTACCAAAACATTTTCTTTAAATCATGGTACATTTAATTACTGCTTGGGTGAATGGTGTATTTGCTTTTATGTCCCTCATATAGTATTCTCTCTTTAATCTTGGCATTTCTAGGCATATACAACCTATCTCTATATCTTACAATGTCATCCTTAGATAGATTGAACTTTTGAGTGCTACCCTGGGCTATCTGGGATCTAATCTTACTTATATGGTCATCTATTTGCTGAGCCTCTCTTATTTGATTCCTCAGGTCATTTTCCATTCGGGTTTCACTCATTAACAACTTTCCCGAACACACCTTACAGGAGAGATTAATATCCCTAAACCTCTTAATTAATTCTTGCTCTCTAATCATCATGTAAGCCATATGTATGGATTTTCTATTCAGGGTATCAGCTACCACATTAGTCTTACTAGGATAGTATTTCAATGTAAAATCATAATCTTTCAAAAATTCTAACTATCTCCTCTATCTCATATTTAACTCTTTCTATTCAAATAAATATTTAAGGCTCTTGTGGTCATTGTAAATTTCTATAACTACCCTATATAAGTAGTGTCTCCATATTTTCAGGGCAAACACCACTATAGCTAGCTCTCAGTCGTGTGTAGAGTAATTCTCTTCATGAGATTTTAACTGTCTAAAGGCATAAGCTACCACTTAGTCTTTCTCCATAGGCACACATCCTAACCCTTTCTTAGAGGCATCATTATAGACTACAAAAGTTTCCTTGGGGTCAAGAAGTACTAAAATTAGGGTCATGGTTAACTTATATTTCAACTGTTGAAAACACCTCTCATATTTCTCATCCCACATGTATGGTATGTAATACCCCAAAATTAATTAAGATGTTAATCATGGATTTAGAGTAATTAAGAATAATTAATAGAGGATAATTGGGCAAGTTAGTGAATAGAAATTTTAGAGAGATAAATTATTAATATGGGTTTGAGAATTAATTAGGATAGAAACTTCATCTAGGCCCAAATTAATAAATCATGATAAGAGGCTAATGGAGGCCTAATGAGTTAGGTGTAGGCCCAATTTAATTCAATGTGATAGAGGCCCAAGATCCACCTTGTATAGACTCTTATAAGTGGCTCAATTACCCTTGTGCAGACCCAAACCCTTGAGCTCTTCAAACTTAGCCCAAATCCAATTAAACTTTAGCAACCCAATGCTTAAGAGTTGGCCCAATGAAATTCTGCAGCGCAACACTTTAAAACTATCCCAACAAGCTAAGATCTGAAGCCCATTTGGAGTTGGACCTTGGAGCAACCCATGACCCATATTTGACCCAACTTAACCCTACTAAAACCCTAAAAACTGACCAGCCACCTCCCCCATTCTGCACAACACGAAGACACAAAGAAAATTCGGAGTTGAGAGGGAGAGGCTAGGGTTCTTGGCATAATTCCACATTTTCTCACATTTGGAGCAAGATTTAGCCAAGGTAATAGTTATACAACTTAATCCCCTCATTTTCCTTTTTAATTTGGTCTGATTAGTTTTTCATTTAGAGCATTTTCACCATACCCAAAATCTGAAATGTGGTTGTTTGGTGTTTCTATGGTAGAAATTCGTAGGTTGAGGTTAGGGCTGGCATTGGTAAGTATAAACTATCCATTCTAGTGTATTTTCTGCTGGTTTAAGACCCCTATGGTTGATTTATATTATGGGTGTTAATTATGTACGAATTTTCTTAGGAATTTAAGTGATATATTGAAGTTTCTGGTAGAGGGCATACTTAATCCGAATTTAGGAATTTGTGGTGATTGGGTAAGTGTTCTTTAGGTAGTTATTAGCATTTGAATTCCTAGGGTACTTGTTGTAACTGTTAATGATGAATTAGAGTAGTAATTTTCTGATGCTATGATTATAGGGAGACTCTGTAGCATTGGTGGTTGTTGCAAATTTGTCTACCAGTGAGGTAACCGGGGTTTACATTAATTCCATGCATGTATCTATTTTAATTTTATATTTGCTGTATATGAATGATTTGAAATATTGAATGAATTGGTTGGCTATCTATTGTATTATGATTGGACCTTGTGAGTCCATGGTGGAGCTGTGGTGCAGCTGCCACCCGTGCATGTGCTTCGATCGAGCAATGGATTATGATCAAACCCCAGATGCACTGAGCCCTGGTTGTGCTCAATGGGGAGTAGGTGCCATGGACGGGCCTCTCCCAGTGTTAATGGCCTTTAACATGTTAAAATATGATTACGAGTATGGGATAGTAATCATGATAGCCTAATTGTTTTATTTATTGAGATGACTGATATGATTCTGATATTGACTTCAATTCATGCATATATATTAATTAAACTGGATTATATGATGGAATTGCCTTGGTTACTGAGATTTATATCTCACCCCATTTCATCGGTTAAACATTTTAGGTGAAAGTGCTTCGGGTAAGGATAAGGGTAAGTAAGTGAATGAACATCCATGAGCTGAGGCTCGGTGTGGGGAAGCTACACTTGGTCTGAGTAGAATAGAGTAGATGCTAATTTTGTTAAGTCTTGTATAGCATCATGATGTATCTGTATTTCCAAGTTTAGGAGTCTATATTTTGATAATATAATGTGTACCTATTGAAGAGTAGGCCTTACTTTAAATTGGTATTTGATGTATGGATTTATGATATCTGCTATGAGCCTTGTTGAACTCTAATATAACTTGTTATTGGAAATGTAATCTTGGCATATTGCTATGAACCCCCATTGATTGGATATCAAGTGATAGCTACTGATAGTTCGTGAACTCATGTTATTGTTATTTTATAAACTTGCTGATATAGGGTAATTAGAGAAAAGAAATTGACCATTGAGTCTTGAACTAGTAAGGATAGATTAGCTGGATAAATTAGGCTAATAAAGGATATTTGAGCCCCACAATGAAGGTAGAGGGGCCCTAGGGTGTTAATGAAGGAAGAGTGGAAAGTATGAGACTAGATTTTCGGAGTGTAGGACCAGAAGCCACTTTGCTGCAGCTAAAATGGAAATGACTACAGCCAATAGAGGCGAAGTTGCCCAAGGAGAGTGCTAGAGAGGAATTCGCCACGGTGAAATGCGAGAGGTAAAACTGGGAGTAGTCCAGAGGGAAATTCACCGCGGCGAAATGGGAAATTGGTCATGGTGAAATTTTGCAAAAATGAGCCAGGCATTCCAAAGAGGAATTAGCCGCGGCAAAAGGAGTTATTGGCCGAGCCAATATCAAGAGGCGAACGAGGAAGTTTCAGGAGGCTTCTTCACCGTGGCACCATGTAGGTTGGCCACGGTGAAGGTCCAACTCCCCATGGCAAGTGATGAAGAAAGGGGTAAAACAAAAAGGAATTGGCCGTGACTAAGAGTAATTAGGCTGCAGCGAACATGCTGAAACACTTATATTGACTAGAAAACCTTGGTTTTTCATATGTTAATCTCAAGGGATGATGTAAAGTGATTAGGGTGAGTTATAAATGATGAGTAATAGAATCAAAGACTAATAGATGAATGTTTGTTTCCCTTTCGAACATAAGTGTTTATAATTGTATGATTGACAGCTCTAATCACATTAAGGCTCAAGTTTCCCCGAAATTTTATAGTGTAATTAGTCCTAATATCATGTAACTCTGGTTTATGGTTATTGATCACGTATTAAACCTTAGTAATCGGGATTAGAGATTAGGGTCATCACATGGTACATTCTTTCTAGTAAGCCAAGTAAGTGGCATTGCTATTTCAGAAAAGCCCTGAATGAATCTCCTATAATAACCTACTAAACCTAGGAAGCTCTTGATCTCTATTATTGTCCTAGGTCTCTCCCACTATAATACTATCTTTACCTTAGGGGGATCTATTGCAACCCATGCCTGGGAGATCACATGGCCTAGGAATTGAACTTTTGTGAGCCAGAATTCACATTTACTAAGTTTAGCATATAACTGCATCTCTCTTAAGGTTTCTAAGGCTAATTGCAGGTGCTGCTCATGTTCTTTTCTACTCATTGAGTAGATGAGAATATCATCTATGAAAACAACTATAAATTTATCTAAGTATGGCCTAAACACTTTATTCATGTAATCCATGAATATTGTGGTGCATTCATCAACCTGAGGGATATAATTAAGAATTCATAATGCCCATATCTAGTCCTAAATGTTGTCTTAGGAATATCATCAGCCTTAATCCTAAGCTGATGATATCCTGACCTGAGATCTATCTTAGAAAACACTGACACTCCTACGAATTGATTTAGGAGGTCATCTATATGAGAGTGAAGGTACTTATTCAATTATCTTATTGAATTCCTAGTAATCTATGCACAGTCTAAGGCTCCTGTCTTTCTTTTTTACGAATAAGACCAGAGCTCCCTATGGAGAGACACTGGATCTAATGAAACCCTTCTCTAAAAGCTCTTCTATTTATTTCTTAAGCTTAGCTAGCTTGGTGGGAGCCATCTTATATAAGGCCTTAGACACTGGACCTGCCCTAGGTACAACATCTATAGGAAATTCAACCTCTCTCTGTAGGGGTAGTCTGCTAATCTCTTTAGGGAATACCTCTAGGAACTCTCTCACTACTAGGATTTCCTTTATACCCTTTTCTACCTTAGCCTAAACTGAAAAGAAAACTAGATATCCCTAACAACCATGCTCTAAAAACCTCTTAGCCTGAGAAGTGGCCATAACAGATAACTCAATCCTCATACTAGGTACAATCCCACATTCAGGTAAAGTAATGCAGTTATGGGAATAATCAAATGTGGCATTATTTATAGACATCCAGTTTATACTGATGATCAAATCAATGTCAACAAGGGGCATACATATCAAATCAGGGGTAGTATAACAATGATTATGTTAGGAATCATGGCAGGCACACAGCGGAAACGTTTAAACCGAATAGGTTTAAATCGCTTAAACTGAATAGGTTCAGAGAATTACCTTTTTTTGTCGATTGAGTTTGCTATTTACTCTGTGTTTAGATCACAGGAACTGACCGCAGATTGGCTCCCTCTATTGATATCCACACGAACAGGGTTCAGCAACTCAAATGGTGTGCTAGCACCTGTCCGTACGGCGTCTGTACAATTCCACACATGTTTCGTACAATTTTCGTACACATTCATACACTGTCCCTCTCTCTAGGATTTTGGAGGCAGCTCTAGAAAAAAACTTTTATGATATGGAAACCCTATTTATAGACTAGAGTTTCAGATATATTTAATTAATCAAAATTAATTAAATATATCATTAAATATATTTATTAGTTTAAATTCAAATCTATTCTATAGTTTAAATTTAAACTAACAATATCTAGAGCTTAATTTAAATTTAAATTATCGAATTAGTTTAAATTTAAATCTATCTAATAGAATCAAATTTAAACTAATTCATATATATATAATATCAAATATAATATATATATATAATATATTTTGAATTTAATTATTTAAATATATATATATAAATAATTCCTCCATCCTAGATTTAAAAAATTAAATTCATTGAATCTAGACACATTTCTGATTCATGGAATATAGATATTTTAGCTTAAGTTAGTCCATTCTTGTGTGTGACCTTGCAGGCCCATATGATGTTGGCAGTGGGCCAACTGCACTGTTTGACCCACAAATCATAAGCGACCTCTAGCAAAACATTGTGACTATCCAAATCATATGGGATCAGTGATCCGATGCAACCTATCTTACAACCCTATCATATCCCTTTTGTCACACGAAATCTAGATCAAGTATGAGGCATGGAAATGTCATCCTCAACTTGCTCGATCGTAACTTTCTGGATCTCCGAGCAGACTGATATAAGATGGAACCCTTTCCATCTGAGTATGGCCATGCATTTCTCAGTCACACTCATCGAGGGGGCCCAGAGATATCTCTCTATTAATCAAAGGGACAAATTCTATCTTGACCACTCATTTTCCTCTGCATGGATTCAACTATACTCGATCATAGCCTTTATAATCACCCGGTTAAAGGTGACATTAGACTATGCCAAAGTACAGTGTCCTTCATGTAGGAATCTATGGTGATCTCAGGTCCAAGGGATTAATGATACGGCACAATCTCCAATAACTCCCACTTGCAGTAGGTTCAATCATTAGTATTTCTAATGCCCATTGATTTAACATGACGATCATGCTTAGCCTGTGTAAGTGGCTTAATAAGAGGATCAGCAACATTGTCATCAGTTGGTACTTTACATATCTTTATATCACCTCTATCAATGATTTCTCTAATAAGGTGATATCGCCTGAGTATGTGTTTGGTCTTTTAATGTGATCTAGGCTCTTTAGCCTGTGCTATTGCACCATTATTGTCACAGAACAAATCTATCAGATTTGAGATGATAGGCACCACCCCTAGCTCAGTGATGAACTTTTTAATCCAAACAGCTTCCTTAGCTGCATCAGATGCTGCTAGGTACTCAGCTTCTATTGTAAAATCAACCACAGTGCTTTGTTTTAAGCTCTTCCAACTTACTGCTCCACCATTCAAACAAAATACAAATCATGATTGCAATCTAGAATCATCTTTGTCAGATTGGAAACTTGCATCTGTGTAACCATTTACAACAAGCTCGTCATCCAATCCTCTATACACCAAGAATACATCTTTAGTTCTTCTCAAGTACTTTAGGATATTCTTAATGGCAGTCTAGTGATTCTCACCTGGATTTGATTGAAATCTACTAGTCATACTCAAGGCATATGAGACATCTGGTCGAGTGCACAACATGGCATACATGATAGATCCAATAGCTGAGGCATATGGAATCTTACTCATGCATTCTCGCTCATCACGTGTACTAGGACACTAAGTCTTGCTGAGATTGATGCCATGAGACATAGGTACAAAATCCTTTTTTGAATCTTGCATACTAAATCTATGCAATACCTTGTCTATATAGGTGCATTGGCATAGACCGATTAGCCTCTTCAATCTATCTCTATAGATCCTAATCCCAAGGATGTAATTGGCCTCACCTAAGTCTTTCATTGAGAAGCACTTTCCTAACCAAGACTTGACAATCTACAAGGTAGGAATGTCATTTCCAATAAGTAGGATGTCATCAACATAAAACACTAGAAATACAATTGTGCTCCCACTAACCTTCTTATAAATACAAGGTTCATCAACATTTTGGATAAAACCAAAATCTTTGACTACTTTGTCAAAGCGATGATTCCAACTTCGAGATGCTTGCTTCAATCCATAAATGGATTTTTAAAGCTTGCAAACCATCCTAGAATCCTCTAGACACATAAAACCTTCAGGTTGTGTCATATACACATCCTCAAGTAGCTGTCCATTAAGGAATGTTGTTTTCACGTCCATTTGCCAAATCTCATAATCACAGTACGCAACAATGGCGAGAAGGATCCTGATTGATTTGATCATAGCGACTGATGAAAAGGTTTCATCATAGTCTATATCATATGTTTGTTTGAATCATTTTGCAACCAATCGTGCCTTGAAGGTATGCACTTGGCCATCCATGTCAGTTTTCTTCTTGAAAACCCACTTGCACCCTATCACTTTTATACCTTCAGGTGGGTCAATCAAGGTCCATACCTGATTGTCATACATGGATTGCATCTCAAACTTCATGGCTTCTAGCCATTTCTCAGAGTCTAATCCCATTATGGCCTCTTGATAGGTGATTGGCTCATCTTGATCAATAAGCAACACATCACGATATTTTTAGGCTGATATCATGTCTTATCAGACCTTCGTGGGCCTTGTGTTACTTGAGTAGGCTCAACAACTTGTTGTGAGTCATCTCGATTTTCCATCTCCGGTTCAATGTGATTTTTTGGCTCTCAAATTTCTTCGAGATATATCTTACTCCCACTAGTTCTTTTAGAGAAGAATTCTTTTTCTAAAAAGATACCATTCCGAGCAACAAACAATTTGTTCTTAGTGGGGTTGTAGAAGTAGTATCCTTTAGTTTCTTTAGGATAACCCACAAAAAGGCATTTTATAGATTTGGGTGTTAATTTATCTGAGGCTACTTAACATATGCCTCACATCCCCAAATCTTGAGAAAAGATAAACTGGACTTCTTCCCAATCCACATCTCATATGTTGTCTTTTCAACCGCCTTAGATGGAATACGGTTTAATGTAAACGTAGCTGTTTCTAATGCATAGCCCCAAAAGGATGGTGGAAGATCCGTTCGACTTATCATGGATCGAACCATATCTAATAAGGTTTGATTCCTTCCTTCAGAAACACCATTCCATTGTGGAGTTCCTAGTGGGGTCAATTGCGAGACAATTCCACAATTTCTTAGATGGTCAATTAACTATTGGCTTAAATATTCATCACCTCGATTGGATCGAAGTGCTTTAATAGATTTGCCAAGCTGATTCTGTTCCTCATTTTGGAATGTTTTGAACATTTCAAAAGCTTCAGATTTGTGTCTCATTGAATAGATGTAATCATATTTACTATAGTCATCTATAAAAGTAATGAAGTACAAGTGGCCTCCTCTAGCAGTTGTACTTAGTGGACCACATACATCGGTATGTACTAGGCCCAATAAGTCAGTGGCCCACTCACTGTGCCCAGTGAAAGGTGCCTTAGTCATCTTTTCTAATATACAAGATTCGCATGTGTCAAATGATTCAAAATTAAATGATTTCAAAAGTCCATCTTGATAGAGCTTTAAAATGCGTTTCTTTATGTGGCCTAGACGACAGTGCCAGAGATAGGTCAGATTCAAGTCGTTAGTCTTGATCCTCTTGGTAGTTATGTTATAGATATCTTGATTATTGGAAGCATCAAGATTTAAATAATAATGATCACCATGCAAATCACTATCCGTATAAAAAATATCATTACAATAAATAGAACATTTATTATTCCCAATAATTGAAATAAAACCTTTCTTATCCAAATAAGAAAGTGAAACAATGTTACTACTCAAAACAGGAACATAATAGCAATTGTTCAAAATTAACAAAAGCCCACTGGGCAAATTTATTTCATAAGTGCTTACAACTAAAGCAGCAACTCTTACTCTATTTCCAACCTGTAGGTCTATTTCGCCCTTTTTCAACTTCCTACTCCTTTTGAGACGTTGCACATTTGTACAAATGTGAGTTCCACATGTAGTATCTAATACCCACGTAGGAGAAGTAGAAAGATTAATTTCTATAACATAGATACCTGAAGTAATAGCCTCGCTATTCTTCTTTTTCTTTAAATCTTCCAGGTAGAGCTTGCAGTTTCTCTTCCAATGACCGGGCTCATTGCAAAAGAAACACTGTCCTTCCTTGGGAGGCTTCGCCTTCTTGGCTTCAGGCTTAGGATTGGACTTAGGCTTGTTTTGTTCGTTGGACTTTTTGTCCCGGCCCTTTCCCTTTCCCTTGCCTTTGCCTTTCTTGTTCATTCCTTTACCTTTCTGAACCATTAAAACAAAGCTTGGATTTTTTTCAATATTTTGCTCAGCAATTTTAAGCATCCCATGCAGTTCAGAAATGGATTTCTCCATGTTCATATTGTAGTTCATGACAAACTGGTCATAACTTTTCGGGAGTGAGTTTAAGACCAAATCTGTAGCTAACTCCTGACTTATGGGAAATTCGAGCCTCTCAAGGTGATCAAGGTAGCCTTTCATCTTCAAAACATAAGTGCTAACTGATGCACCTTCAGCCATTTTACAGGAATGTAAGGCCTTCGTAGTCTCATACCTTTCTTGCCTTGCTTGTTGTTAGAACATTTCCTTGAGATGCACAATCATCTCATAAGCCTCCATATGTTCCAGATCTCTCTGAAGTTTTGGGACCATGGTGGCTAACATCAGGCATCCCACATCCACAGAATCATTAAGATGCTTGGTGTGGGCATCCTTCGGTGCTCTTAGAGCATTGGCTGCAGGCTCCTCAGGAATGTGCTCATCTAGGACATATAGCTTTCTTTCCTACTTGAGAACAATTCTCAAGTTCCTGAACCAGTCAAGAGAGTTTGTCCCATTGAGTTTGTCCTTCTCAAGGACAGATCACAATGATAGTGTAGCAGAGTTACTTGTTGACATTTTTTCTACAACAAAATATGCAAAAATCAAATTAATAACTTTCCACTAAAATAACCCTTAATTTAATTTAGTGGGCTAAGACCCATATTTCACTTAATTATAAGTCTGCTTTGGCAAGATGCTTAAAATTAAGCTATTTAGGTAGGTAACTCGTTTACCAATTATATCACATGTAACTCTTAGATCTTTTTATGGGATTCATTCATCACATGATCCCGCATATTTAATCCCATCTAATGCCTTAAGACCCAAAACCATTTTGATAGTCACAATTAAGTCAAACCACTATGAAGCTTATGAGTATCATCATTACTCAAGCTGCCTTACTAAAATAACCTAAGTGTATCCCACTTTGGTGAAACCTACAGTCAGGTGATCAAAGTCTTGACAAATGTTCATTAGTGGGTGGCATTGTAACTTAAAATTTTACACGAGGGATTTTATTTCATTATTTCATAAAACTAGTTGTCACATAATTATATATTACGATAGCATACAAACATATATACATATGATCTCATTATAAGTCTTCAAATAAATGTGACACAATATGGCCTATCTATCCTATCTCCTCCCAAGCCAATGAGAGGATTCCTCTAAGATAAAATCTATATATACAAAGAGAAACCTCACTTGAACATTCGAGGGGAGTGTGAGATGAGAACAGAATGTACATTCAGAATAAATAAAGAGAGGCACGACACGCAGACTGTATTTTAAAAATTACAAACCATAAGCATCCTAGGGACATATCATGCACTATACCCATCCAAGCAAATCACAACACAAACACACATGTTACAAACATCTCATCTCATATGAAAGGCTATAAATTTAGTGAATTTATTTTAAATTAGATTGTGTTGCGCTAGGATTAGATAGCAACGGCGGTCCCATACATAGCGAAACGATTTTGAAACGATTTCATCAATCACAGATTCATTAAAAAGATCTTTATGTTTAGATTTAATGCTTTAAAATAATTTGATCAAATCAACATCGCATACATATCTTATATTAGCACATGCAAAAAATTGAGCATAAGATAAAATTCTTAGAACATATAGGTACTCAATTTAAGCAATTATTGACATGACTCTGATACCACTGTTGGAAATCGTGGGAGGCACAAAGTGGAAACATTTAAAATTTAGATCCCGATTCCCACTAAGGATCCGTCAAAATCGCTTAAACCAAATAGGTTCAGAGAATTACCTTTTTTTTGTCGATTGAGTATGCTGTTTACTCTTCGTTTGGATCACAGGAATTGACCGCAGATCGGCTCCCTCTACTGGTATTCACACAAATGGGGTTTAGCAACTCAAACGGTGTGCTAGTACCTATCTGTACGACGTCCGTACAATTCCATACACGTCCATACACTGTCCCTCTCTAGGATTTTAGAGGTAGCTTTAGAAAAAAACTTTTTTGATATGGAAGCCTTATTTATAGACTAGAGTTTCAGATATATTTAATTAATCAAAATTAATTAAAAATATCATTAAATATATTTATTAGTTTAAATTCAAATCTATCCTATAGTTTAAATTTAAACTAACAATATCTAGAGCTTAATTTAAATTTAAATTATCTGATTAGTTTAAATTTAAATCTATCTAATAGAATCAAATTTAAACTAATTCATATATATACATATATATATAATATCAAATATAACATATATATATATATAATATATATTTTGAATTTAATTATTTATATATATATAAATAATTCCTCCATCCTAGATTTAAAAAATTAGATTCATTGAATCTAGACACATTTATGATTCAATGAATGTGGACATTTTAGCTTGAGTTAGTCCGTTCTTGTGTGTGACTCTGCAAGCCCATATGATGTAGGCAGTGAGCCAACTGCACTGTTTGACCCACAAATCACAAGCGGCCTCTAGCAAGACATTGTGACTACCCAAATCATACGGGATCAGTGATCCGATGCAACCTATCTTACAACCCCATTATATCCCTTTTGTCACACGACATCTAGATCAAGTATGAGGCATAGAAATGTCATCCTCAACTTGCTCGATCGTAACTTTCTTGATCTCCGAGCAGACTGATATAGGATGGAACCCTTTCCATCTGAGCATGGCCATGCATTTCTCAGTCACACTCATCGAGAGGATATCTCTTTATTAATCAGAGGGACAAATTCCATCTTGACCACTCATCTTCCTCTACATGGATTCAACTATACCCGATCATAGCCTTTATAATCACCTGGTTAAAGGTGACATTAGACTATGCCAAAGTACAATGTCCTTCATGTAGGAATCTATGGTGATCTTAGGTCCAAGGGATCAATGACACGATTATATATGAGATAAACTTATGACCTAATCCATGTAGCTTATCTCATGATGGATCTATCCAACATCCTCTTCTCTAACACACGCCTATGATTTTGATTCATATCATCATACATGATTAACACTTAATCAATCAAAATCATACTAGTCTTAATTCATCGTTGTTCTCACAAGGATAATTGACTAGGGACATTTTGGATAATCCAAAAAATGATTTATCCATGGATATTATTATATATAAACATGCAAATAATATAATAATATAATAAAAGAAAACTCTTATTTCGTAATAAAAATAATGTTCACAATACAATGATTACCCTAGGGCACAATCTCCAACAGATTAAACTAGATGACATAATTCAAACAAGCGTGGAAGGTAATGGCATTGTCTCCTGTGGGGGTAGATACATGCAAATCATAGGGTAATGTATGCATACTCAGACCTAACCTCTTAGCACAGTCATATGATATGAAAGAGTGGCTAGCACCCAAATCAAATAAAGCAGTCATAGAAAAATCATTAATTCTAATAGTACCTTGAATCATACATGGGGACGAGCTAGCCTCCTGCTGTGTCAAGGCAAAAATGCTACCCTAGGTCTGGGGTCTAGGTGTAGGAGCCATCTGCCTCGGCTAAGAAAACTACTGAAGAGCCTATGTGCAGTCCCTAGCCATGTGGCCTAGCCTATTGCATTTGTAGCACATCTTTTGCCTCATGTGAGACGGTCTGTTCCCATGATTCCTACTACACTGAGAACACACTGTGGGTGTAGACTACCTCTGCTAGAGTGAGTCATCCTTCTCTTGCCCCTTCTATTCCATTGACTTCTACCACCTCTCCTACTAATAGTTGTGGCATGTGTTTCCTCTCTAGGTCTCTTAGGCTCAGAGAGGGAAGGTCTAGCACTAGAGGTAGGTTGCATAGTTTTAAGATTCGCTTTTATCACTCTACAGATTTCAACCAGGGTGTTAAAGTTCTTGATTCTCTATGGAACCACTTTGTCTCCAATTTTAGGAAGCAAACCTTTCTCCAACTTATCTGCTCTCTAGCGCTCATCATCATGTTTCTGTAAATATGAAGAATATCTAGAGAACTCTACAAACTTAGCCACGTATGGGTCCACAAACATTCCCTTAGTCTACCTTAGAAGTACAAACTTTAACTCCTTTCCATCTCTAATGGAGCTAGGCAAATATCTCCCATAAAAGGCCTGGAGGAACACCTCCTAAGTAATCGGAAGGTTTCTCGCTCTCAGGATAGGCTCAGTGCCCTTTCACCAATAGTCTACTTCTTTCTCTCACTGAAAAATAGCCATGGTGGCTTTCTACTTAGAGGTACACTCCATCACCTTGAATATCCTCTCAAGTTGCATAATCTAGGCCTTAGCTTTCTTTGTATTCATCTCACCATCAAAGGTGGGAGGCTTGAACTTCTTGAACTATGTAATGATCTGTCTAGTAAAGGGCTGCTCTAGGGCTGGAGATGTTTGAGCTAGTGGAGTCTAAGCAACCATCTATATGTGTGGTTGTGGGTTAGAATAAGTTGCCCCTGAATGCTTAAGATGATTTGGGTGTTATGGTGGCTATGAAGGAAGAGGTGCAAAGCCTTCACTGTCTTTCTGTGCAAGTTGTTCTTGTAACTACATAATCATTGCTTGCTGCTAATCCAAGTGAGCCGCTATAGCCTGCAAGGCTCCAGCTACTGGATCATTAGGCTCGACTCTATCTTCTGTACAAGCCTCTCTAAAAGTCCTACCTCTTCTAGCATTCACCATTGCTCTGAAAACATCATTAACAAATTTTATCATCAAAAGGAAACACACTCACCACCATCACACTCAATTCATCTGAATAAACACATATATATGAAGACAACTCATATACATAAGCCACAATCCACATTAAAGTATCTGAACCTTTGCTCTAATACCAATAAATGTAACACCATATTTATTTACCTTATCGCATCTCAATTCTAGGCATGGCTTCTTGCATAACACAAATTCATAGAAGAAATTCATTAAAAGGTGGATTATTTTTGCGTTACGTCATGTATAAATTTTTCATTCTATGCCCCATGGACCATATTAAGTCATCCATCTCATTCTTATATTTAAATACAAAAATAAAACTCAACACCATCTCAAGAAGTGGCCAAGAACTCGAGCTAATGGAGTATATACATGAAAATAATACATGTAGCCTTAGGTGTGCATTTAAGTTTTTTGTCATGAACTTTAAAAAATCATAACTAATTTTAAAAAAATTAAAATCAAGCACACTATACCTTATAGAAAGCTACAAATGTGTACTTAATAATTCCATACCACAACAAGGATGTCCAACCACTAGAAATTTATGGAACAGTAACCAAGGTTGCTTATCGAGACTAATATTGTCCCTGGACTTCAAAAATTCATATCTCCCTACTCATATGTCCAATTAGGGTGATCTCAGTGGTCATAAAAAGCTTATCATGTCTAGTTTATGCTGTAAAATTTTATAAGCATTGGAAGCATTAGACACCATTTGAATCTCGAATGACAGAGCACAAGAAATTGACCATATAAATAGTACTTATATCAGAATAGTAGAAAAATGGCAACTTTGAAAAATCATAATTAATTTCATAGAGTTCTAAATAATCTGATTTTTGGCTTCCCAAAAGGCTTTAGATAAGATCAATAAGCATGCTAAATTTCATGAGAAAATTTGTTCATTTGGTCAAATCTTGGCATTGAGTTGCAAAATTATTCTTTAAAACTTCTTGAATGGTCTCAAAAGGGTCAATTTTGGTTCCAAGGCTTCCATGGCTACTTGAGCGGGTGAGAAAGTACCAAAATGGTCTACTAAACATGTCTTAAAGGTGTATAAACCCAGATTTCAGAAACTCACTCAACCACCCTAAGATATACACAGGACTACACAAGCTAATTCTTGCCATTCAATGTCCAAATCATGCAATATCATCCATATGACATCAAATCTCATTCATACATCATTCATTCATGTAATTACATATGTTTATAAGCTCATACATCATATAAAATATTGGATTACATCATATGCCATTCATATAGCTACAAAATAGCAAAATTCCGCACTTTGTTGTCAATCTTGTTCCTTTAGGCTTGCTGGCTTCCATTCCTTGGCTCACTTGGTCCACTTAGACATGTTAAACATGTGAGGAGGAAGGAATGAGATTCTAAAAATTTCAATAGCTCTTCTCCCTTTCAATCACACATAAAGAATGCAAATCCAAGTCTAAAAATGCATGCATGAACAACATGGAGCATGTAGTCATTTTTGAAACATTTCTAGCAATCAAGAAGTCATACAAAACATATAGAGGCTTGCCAAGTAAGTGGTTTAGGCTCACCCATTCTTTTCAAGGATTTTGGACTTCCCTCACCCTTTTTCTTAAAGGCTTTAAACTAGGCCTTACTCTTGAGAGACTTTTGGCTTTGTTTCGACCATTTTTAAAAGTTCTTGGCTCATTCTCACCATGGCTAGTGAGTTCTTGGCTTCACCACACTTAAGTAAACCAAGGCAAATACTCATAGCATCATTTGAAGACATAATGTAACATCATGGTATCATGGCATATATAAGCATATTAAAATATTTCTCATAGCTCAAAACATATATACACACATTTAAGACAAGGTAAACATCCACTCTTGCGTGAAAGAAAGAAGAGAGAGCTACTTTTGTCACAATAACACACTTTCTTCCTTGAGCTTGTTTCCTCTCCCAAGGCCACACACAAAAGAAGGTGGAACTTGGTTTCTTTGGCCTTGACACATAATATGGAAGCCAATTACACTCTTGGAACAATTTCTAAAGCTACATATTTCTTAAAAAAACTAGATGGTTCATATGGCTCTTTTATAATTCCATAATGCACTTAATGAAGCAACCTTATGAAAACATCATATTTGCTCCATTCTTTCCATCCATTTATGATTCTTGACTCCTTTTAAGCCTCTTGGAGTCATCACACAATAAATTTAGGCAGCCTAGCTAGGTGTTGTTTCTTTAAGCTATAATATGGAACCTATAACTACACCTCGCTATCTATGGCTTCTAAAATTTTTTCAAGACTTCCTCTCATCCTCTCCCATCATATATGACTCAAAATCAAGCTTGGAATGAATTAAAACTACCTCTTGGTGCTCCTTCCTCTTTAGGCCATGGCTATGTAACATAAGAACACCAAGTGAGTTTGCTTTGTTTTCTTGATGAGACATGCATGTGGGAAGCATCTTTGGGATCTCTAGAGCTCATGTAAACATTCATTTAGGCCTAGGAATTCTTGTATCAAAATAGAATTTTAGAGGAACCCTTGAAACCTTAACTTTTCTATCTTGAAATCTAATGGTTATTTTGTTGTTTTCTTTGTATATTCTTGTTCTTCTCCCTCATTTTCCTAAGATTCACTCTTGGTTTGGCTAAAAATCCAACCCCTCTTGGCTGGTATATAGGGTGAAACATGCAAGAGGAAGAACAAGAAACATCAAGCTTGAAGAATGGCAAAATACCTTGATTTCTTGGTTTCCTTGGCTTGCTCTTCATTTGGCTTAGCTTCTCCTCTTGATTTTCAAAAATCCCCCCCTTAGGTCTGACCTCAAAATAGACCTAAAAGTTTCAATAAAGCCATAGGAAAGAAGGGAAGATGAAGGAGAAGGAATTTGCTAAAGAGAAAACAAGAAAATCCATGAAAAAACCATACCTTTTCCTTACTTTTTCTCTTCCCTTTCTTCTCTCCCTTGTACGCCTCACTCTTTTAGTTCTTTCTCTAGTTTAGGGTAGAAATAAAATGAGCTAAGTGAAGGGGAGAGTGGGGTGTGGTGCTATATATAGGTAGGTTTAAGAAGTTGTTTTCAAAAATTTTAATTTTGTCCTTCAATCTTGGCATTTTTTTATCTAGCTCGTTTTAGCTTCTTTTTGAGAATTGTCTTTTCCATTATAAAATTTAGATCTTCAATCTCATAAAATATCATTGGAATTACTCAAATCGGAGCTAAAACCTTCTCGAATGAAAAGTCAAAGTTTAGGTCAACCGACATTAGAAGACATACACCATTGGGGTTTCAACTGTCCCAAGGCTTCAAATGATTTTTAGGGCCTCTGAAAATCCCGAAGAACTCAAATTTTCCATTTAAAAGGCCCTCCTGTGAGAATTTCAAAGTTTGCCCAAAATTTCAAAAATGCCATTATGTTATGTATCTATTTTGTTACTTTTTGTCTAGTTATTTTGGCCTCTATTTCTGGGTACCTGTGGCCTCCAAAATTTATTACTTAATATCTAAATCATCATTCTAATTTTTATGGGCCTTAACCAATTCATTTTAGAGGGCCTGCTTTGAAAACGTATCCATTTCTGTCATTTTTACGAAAATGGGACATTGCAAGAAAGATTAGAAAACTACCTTGAAGCAAAAATGTAACACCAAAATTTTCTAGCCTTTTTCATACAAACTCTATGCCTCATGCCATGCACTTCTAAAAAATTACAAGAAAATGGCATATAAAAATTGAATATTTTTGCATTGCATAAGGGATGAAAATTTCATTCGATATTATGTGGACCCTATAAGGTCATGTATCACATTATCCTATGTAATTACATAGATACAACTCTATTCCATTACCAAAAGTGGCCTAGAACTCATGCAAGTGCAAGAAAGACACAAAATTCATAGTTGCAACCTCGGCTAGGATTTTTCCTTTTCTGTCCCAAGCTTTGAAAAATCATAACTAATTCTAAAAAAATTGAAATTATGCATTCTTTACCATTATGAAAATATATAGATGTCTAATTTATGCTAAAAATATGTACAAGTCATGAAACTCTAAGCAGAAGATGTTTGACATTTGAAAAGCACCCAAGGTTTTAATTGCCTAGGCTACTATCATAGCTTACTGTCATAAACTTTGAAAATTCATAACTAATTCTAAAAAAAATCCAAAACATCCAAACTCACTCAATTTGAAAAGCTAAAGATGTTAACTTGAAGGGACAAATACCTCAAGATGACACCAAGTCCATTTAGGAATTGAATTATGATAGAATAGTACTAGAGGTCTAGTGGCATTACTGTTATTGACATGAAATTTCAAAAATTCATAACTCTTTGTTCAAACCTCCAAAAGAGGTAGAAAGCTTATAACCTATAGTATATGTCTATAAAATTTCACAATCATTGGACACCATTTGGCTATCGGATTACACAGAACAAAAAATTGACCATATGGATAGTATACTGAACCAAAACCAAAAAAATTCCCAACTTTGAAAATTTATAATTAATTTTGTAGAGCTCCAATTTTTCTGTACTTTAGCTTCCCAAAAAGCTCTCAATGAGCTCTACATGTTTACGAAGTTTCATGGGAAGATTCATCCAGTTGGTTAGTTTGTGCTATAGGGTTTTAGTATGGTCATTTTCATGGTCTTTACAAGTACCAAAGTGTCCAAATTTGTTTCCCAAGCTTGTGTGGCCACTTGAGCACGTGGGATTGTACCAAAATGAAATTTCAAACTTGTCTCAAAGTCACAAAAACCCAGAATTTGCAAACGCACTCTCTCACCCCATGCCATACACACATTTCCAATGCTAGTCTTTCCATTACATGCTCAATTTACATTGTAACATTCACATGACATAATTTCTCATTTTTACATGATACATTAACATAATTATACATGCTTATAAGGTCATAAGATGTGACGACCCTAACTTCTAATCCTAGTAATTATGGTGAAATATACGATTAATAATTAATGATCAAGGTTTGGAGTCGTTACAATTAATTACATTAATAAAATATGAGAAAATTTGAACCTTGATGTTATTAGGGTCATCAACTAAACAACCATAAATGGGAGAATGCATAAAAGGAATTGCACTATCATCAGGGGTTTGTGATTCATCCATCCATTAGTTTCAACACACCAAAAACCACCCACAAGTGTTCTTATATCATTTCCTAGCATTATCATTGAAGAAATTAGGGTTTCTAGGCTAAAGGTGGGAGTTTAGGGACCTGCACCGTGACTTGAAACCTTCTCGCCGCAGCTATGTTAGGTACTGGAGCTCGAAAACTAAGTTTTTCACTTTGCGCTGTGGCCTTGACCTTTTCGCGCTGCGGCTAAGTGGCTCCGGGAATCATTAAGTAACTTACTCGAATTTTGCCCCTGCGAGTTGGATCTTCACCATGGCCAACCTACGGGGCGCCGTGGAGGAGCTGCCTCTTGGAGCTACTGTTTGAAGTCCCATGATTCTCGCCTTGGCAGGATACACTTGTGCCGCAGCGAGTTTTGCTACTGTGCTCTCCTTAACTAATTTCCTCCACTTGCGCTGCAGAAGGACCTATTGCGCCGCGATGAGGTTTCATTCTGTCACCCTCCTGGGCAATTTTTTTCGTACTGTGTCGTGGCGTCCCTCGCCCCAGTCACTCTTCAGGCAGCGGTGGGGCCTTCCTAGCCATGGCGTGACTCTCTCCTGTAACTATATCTCCTACATTTCATCCTATGCACTCCAATTCTCTTTCTAAGAACACCCTAGGACCATTTCCTCCCATTTTATATAACTCTAATGGTATTTATTTATCTTATTCACCCAGCTATTCTACCATTACCAATTCAAAACTTAAATGTAAATTTTCACTCCTCCAACTACCCTATATCAGCAATTCCATAGAGTAATAGCAACAAGAAGTCATGCACTATTGACAATTAACATTCGATACACAATGTAACACCATACTTCTAGGACTCAATTCATGCAATTCCCATGCCTCATCTTATGTTTGTTCTATGGAAACAATCTAGTGGCATAGGGAGTTATGAATTAAAATGCATTTCTCTACAGGTAAAATTTTTCTTTCGGAGTCCCGTGGGCCATATGAATGCATCTATCACATTCTCATACTTAAATACATGAATATAGCTCATTTCCATCATCAAATTTGGTCTACAACTCATGGAAAGCAAAGGAACACATTAAAATTCATGTTTGCATTTTCGTCCAGAATTTCCTCTTTTCTGTCACAAACTTTGGAAAATCATAACTAAATCTATAAAAATCGAAATCATGTGTTCTTTGTCATTCTTGAAAGCTCAGGATGTCTACTTTACACTAAAAATACGTCCAAGTCACAGAATTCATCACACAGGAGGTTTGACATCCAAAAAGATACAAACTCGCTGGCTGCCTGGGCTGTGATTCAGGTTACTGATGTAAACTTCTGAAATTCATAACTAATTCCAAAAAAATCGAAATCACACAAATTCAGTCATTCTGGAAAGCTACAAATGTTAACGTGACACTAAAAATAATTCCAGAATGAAAAAGATACTTTTAGATATCTGGAACTGATGGAACAGTGATTGAGCTCTGGAGATGCCACTGTTACTGACAGCAAACTTCAAAAATTCATAACTCAGTGCTCAGACCTCCAAATGAGGTGATCTCGGTGGCTACAGGAAGCTTATGACCTCTAGTTTATGCACATAAAATTGCATAAGCATTGGACACCATTTGGCCATCGAGTGACACGAAAATCAAATCTGCCAGTATGAACAGTGCACATACCAGAAACCATAGAAAATCCCAACTTTGAAAATTCATCAAATATTCTCTAGGTCTCCGAAAATTATGATCTTTAGCTTCCCAGAAAGCTCTTAATAAGACCTAATTGTATGCCAAATTTCAGGGCAAGACTAACTCATTTGGCCAAAAAGTGGCATAGGGTTCCATTTTGGTCAATTTTGGCTCCATGTTGGGTACCAAAATTGCCAAATGGATTTCCTTTGGTCTTGGCACCTTTTGGGCAAGTTTAAAAGCATGTTTAAGACTTGGGGAAGCTGCCCAAATGGTTCCAAACCATTTGCATCTCATTTTGGCCATTCAACCCATACTTATACACATAATCACCAAACTTTACATTCTCATATCATGGCATTTCATACTCAAAACATGTGCTATTAGTCATACACCATACTCATTCATTTATCTATCACATAATATCATTTTTACATTTGTTCAAGGGGTCATAGACTATTTACAATAATAATATACATCATGAAGTCTCCTTATGACTCAAAAGACCAAAAATCAAGCATAAGGATGGCAATCTTCTTTCTTCAAGGTGGTTGGCTCCCATTGCCATGTCCACTTGGTCCACCTAGCATATTAGGACATTTAAGAGGAGGGAGTGAGATTCAAGAATCTCAATAGCTCATCTCCCATTTCATCACACATAATATGTGCAAGCAAGTTTCACAAATGCATGCATGGAGAAAGTAGAAATCATAGGCATTTTAAAAGCAACCTTGGCATGTGAATCAATCATACAAGACATTCAAGAGCTCACTAAGTGTTTGGATTGGCCTCACACTTCTCCTCATGGATTTTGGACTTGCCTCACCCATTCTTTGAGCACTTTGGACTCACCATACTCTTGGGAGCCCACTTTGCTTTTGGGAGACTCTTTACTTTGTCTCAACCAAGCTCAAGGGTTCTTGGCTCATCCTCACCCAAGGGAAGAGTTCTTGGCCTCTCCACACTCAAGGAAACTCATACAAACATCATGGATTCATTTAAAACATAACATGGCATCAAGGATCATGACATGTAAAGGCATGCTAGCATACTTTTCAAAGCTTGAAAATACACATACAAGCATTCTAAAACAAGCTAAACACACATCCATGCATGAGAGAAGGTGGAGAGAGCTACCTTGTATACAAACACACACTTTTTCCTTAGCTTTCAAGCCTCCTCTTTTAGCCACACACCCATAAGTTGGTGGAGATAGTTTCACTTGGCCTAGACACAAATTATGGGAGCCAATTAAGTTCATGAAACAATTTCTAGGGCTATGCAACTTGCTTAAACCCTAGATTACTCTACAACCTCCATTATGGTCCATAAAGGCACCTAATGAAGCAACACCCCTCAAATGATTTCTAGGCCTCATTCTTTCTTTTCAAATATGATTCTTGACTCCTTTTAAGCCTCTTGGAGTCATCACATAATTAAAACAAAGGGCCTAACATTATGTTGCTTCCTTAGGTCACAATATGGAACCTAAAGCACCAACTCATTCTCTAAGCTTCCTAAATTTTTCCCAAGGTTTCTCCTCACATTCATTCATCATGTATGACTCAAAAATGGGCTTGAAACAATTTAAAACTCTCCCTAACTATGCCATCCCTACTTGGCTGAAAGTTAGAGCATAAATGGGATTTCATGGCTTCTTGATTTTTCCTTGATGGGGGAACCATTTAGGGAGGTTGTTAAGAGTTGTAGGAGGTCAAGGAAACACTTAAACAACCAAGGGAACTTATAGATTAAATCAGTTTTTACAATCCCCTTAAGTGCTTTACACTTTTCCAACTTTTAGGTTCATGACTTTCCATGGGGTTTTGTTAATTTTATGGAGGAAGAGACATATGGGGGACCTCTTAGGGATCTTAGGAGCACATTTAAACATTCATTTAAGCCTAAGAACATTTATATAAAATCAGATTTGCAAGGGAGCATTTGGATCCCTAATGATTCCATTTTGTTTCCTAATGCTCCTTTCTTGATTCTATTGGTTCATTCTTAATCCTAGCCATCTAAAACCCCTAATCCCTCCATAAATTGGACAGAAAACAGCCCCTAAGAATTGGGCTCATGGTGGTCAAATTCGTGCAAGAGGAAGGGGAAGGGAGAAAGTACCAAAGATTGGAAGTTTTACCTTGTTTTCTTGCTTCCTTTGGCTTGTTCTTCCACTTGGTTGGCTTACTCCCTAAATTTTCGAAATTCCCCTCTCTGTTCTGCCCCAAAAACAGCACCAAACTCTCCATTAAAACCATAGAAAGAAAGCTTGAGAGGAGAGGAGCAAGGTTCAAGAAGGAAGGATATGGAATTTCTTAAAGTTTCTTACCTTTCTCTTGAATTTCTTCCTCCAAAATCCTCCTCCTCTTGTGCGCCTAAGGAGCTGGAGTTCTCCTCTGAAAATGGGCAGAAGCAAGTCGGTTTGGAGAGGGGGAGGCAGAACGTGGCATATAAAGAAGAAGAAAGAAGTTTCTTTTAACACTTTAATGCCAATTTTGCCCTTCGTTCTTAGCATTTTCGTTTCTCCTTCGTTTTAGCTCCTTTTTTAGAACCGTCTTTTCCATCATAATAAATAGGTTCCCAATTTAATAAAATGCCTTTGGAATCACTCAAATCGGAGCTAAAACCGTCCCGAACGAATTGGTCAAAGTTCGGGTCAACCGACATCAGAAAGAGTACACCGGAGGGGCTTTACTGGTCCCGGGGCTTCCCATGGTTTTTGTAGCCTCTGAGAACCCTGGGCAACTCAAAATTTTCATTTAAAAAGCCCTCCTAGGTACTTTTCCAAAATTACACTTATTTACGAAAATGCCACTGGCTTTTCGGCAAATTTTTCGAATTGCTCCGACCCCGGTTTCTGGGCAACTCAAGGCTCAAATCCTCATTTTCTATTATTTAAAATTTTATCCAAATTTTATTTGGCCTTGAATCACTCATCTCAGGGGACTTACTTTGAAAACGTGCCCATTTCCATCGTTTAATGAAAACGGGACATTACACACAATCCGTTAGAAGTTTCATACATCAATGATTTAAATCAATATCTAATACATCATATAATTATATTTCCAACAGTATACCATACCATGAATTTAGTAAAATTCATACATCAGGTGTTATGGGATTCATACATCTAATATCAAGTTACAATGAGGCCTAACTCCTCAATAAATATATCATAAGTAATCAAAATATAAAAGCCTATACTTGGTAACATGATTACATGATGATGCTATATAAAAAGGAATACAAAATTTAGCATCTATTCTAAATAAACTAATCTAAGTGTAGCCTTCTCCCCACACGGTTGGAGCTTATGGATTTCATCCACTTGTTTCCCATTATCCTTACCCAAAGAACCTTCATATGAAATATTTAATCCCATGAAACAGGGTGAGATGTGAATCTCAGTAACCAAAATAAATTCCATTCATATATTCTAGTTTAATTAACATATATGCATGATTTCGTACAAGCATCAGAAAACATACCAGTCATACAGTAAATGAAACAATTAGGCTATCATGATCACTATCCCATACTAGCAATCATATTTTTACATGTTAAAGGCCAATAACACTAGGAAAGGCCTATCCACGGCACTCACTCCCTGATGAGCATAACCAGGGCTCAGTGCATCTGGGGTTTGATCATAACCTGGTGCTCGATCAAAGTACATGCACAGGTGGTAGCCACACCACAGCTCCACCATGGACTCACAAGGTCCAATCATAACACAATAGATAGCCAACTAATTCATTCAGCATTTCAAATCATTCATGCACAACAAACATAAAATTAAAATAGATATATACATGGAATTAATATAGTCCTGGTCACTTCACTTGTAGACAAATTACAAAAGCCACCAATGGCATAAAAATCTCCCTAGCCACTATAAATTCCTAAAATTCGGAACAGATGTGTCCTCTATCAAAAACTTTAATATATCACCTTAAATCCTAAGTAAATTCGTGAAAAATTAATACCCATACTATAATCCAATCATTGGAGTCTCAAAACAGCAGAAATACATCAAGAAGATGAGTTTATTTTACCTAATGTTAGCCTTAGTGTCAACCTACGAAATTTCAATATGGAAACATCAAATGGCAAGTTCCAGATTTTGGGTGTGGGTGAAAGTGCTCTAATTGGAACATTAATTAGGTCAAATTAAAGAGAAAGATGAGAGCATTAAGTTATATAACTATTACCTTGGCTAAATCTTGCTCTAGAAGTGGGAAAAGTTGGAAACATGCCTAGAACCCTAGCCTCTCCTTTGGACCTCCGAATTTTGTGTGTCTCTCTTATGGTTCTGCAGAAGGGGGGTGGCTAGGTCAGTTTTTAGGGTTTAAGTTAGGCTTTTTATGGGTCATGGGCTGCTCCAAGATCTAACTCCAAATGGGCTTCAGATTATAACTTTGTTGGGCTAGTTTTATGGTGTTGCGCTGCAGAATTTCATTGGGCCAAACCTAGTTTTAAGAACTCCATGGTCTTGGGTCTGCACAAGGTTTATTGGGCCATTTATAAGAGCCTATACAAGGTGGATCTCAGGCCTCTATCACATTGAATTAGATTGGGTCTGCACCTAACTTATTGGGCCTCTATTAGCCTCTTATCATGATTTCTTACATTAATTTAGGCCTTGATGAAGTTTCTATGCCAATTAATTCTTAACTCATATTATTAATTTATCTCTCAAAATTTCCATTTACTTAACTTACCTAATTATTTCATATTAATTATTCTTCATTAACCCAAATTCATGATTAGCACCTTGATTAATTTTGGGGTGTGACATAAGACATATACAACAATAGATTACATCATTTGCCACTTATATGGCTTTAAAGAAGTAAAATTCATGCACTATGATGTCATACTTTCATCTTCTATGTTGTTGGCTCCCATTAGCTTGTTTTTTTGGTTCACCTAGCATATTAGAATATTGGAGAGGAGGGAATGAGATTCAAAGAATCCAAATAGCTCATCTCCCATTTCAACCACACATAAAGTATGAAAACCATATCTTACAAATGCATGCATGGGCATGTTAAATAACATGAACATTCAAGAAGCAGTCTTGGCATGTGAGTAAGTCATACAAGGCATCTATAGGCTTGCTAAGTAAGTGAATTAGCCTCACTCATTCACTTGTGGATTTTGGACTTGCCTCATATAATATCTGGTTCACTAAAAATGAGAGAAAACGTAAGAAACGTAATGTGCGATTTTTTTGTAAAGGAATAAAATTCACCGAATATAAAAGCAAGTTCTCTAAAATGGCTTAGTTAAGGTCTAAAAAAATTTAGGAAGCATTCTAGACTCCTAAAAATGGGAATCCCAGGTTTAGACAGAAATAAAAACGGAGCAAGAATGAAGAAACTAAATATAATGAAAGGTTAACGAAATGTAAGAGTATTTTTGTCATTTTGAGTAAATTTTAGAATTCTCATAGGAGGGCTTTTTAAATAAAAGTTTAAGTTCTCTAGGGTTCTTAGGGGCCCTGAAAACCATGGGAAGCCTCGGGACAGTTAAAGCCCCTTTGGTAGACATTTTTCAATATCAGTTGATTCAAACTTTGACTAGTTCGTTCGAGAAGGTTCTAAATCCAATTTGGATGAAACCAAAGGCATTTTATGAATTAGAGGATCTAAATTTTATGATAGAAAATACGATTCTCAAAAAGGAGTTAAAATGAGCCAAAACAAAGCAAACAGGTGCATAGAGGCAAAATGGTCATTTTGAAACATTGTAAAAGAGGCTTCTTAAGTAAGATTACACCTCATCTCTTTCTCCAAGCTTCCATTTGCATAAAAGGGGCAGTAATGGTGTGACATTAAGAAGGGAGAGAGAGAAGAAGTTTAAGCTTTCGTTTAGGAAAGTAAATGGCCTCATTTCATCCCGCGCCAGTTAGGAAAGTTATTCCTCTCTCTAAGAGCTCTTTAATGGTGGTTTTCTTTTCTTGAAAAAATAAAGATTCAGGTCTGACCCAAGCCAAAAAGTAACTCTTTTCAAGAAATCAATCTATGAAAATTAATCTACGTGAAGAGAGCTTTGTTTTAAGGTAAGACTTTACTTGAAACACTTGCAAAATATTGTGTTTCTAAGTCATTTAAGCTTTGGTCTAGAGAGAGAAAGTGAAAAGGAGAGTTTTTCTTTATGTGTTCTTGATGGAACTAAGGTTATGGGGTGTAAGGATTAAGAATATACAACTAGAATTGAAAAGGGAGCTTTAGAATACAAGTTATGAAATTTACAAATTTGGTTGCACCTAGGCTAAGATGAAGCTTCTTAGTAGTAATTTAAGTTTTCTAAGAGTATATATGAGTTACTAAGACACCAAGGGAGCCTCCCGCATGCTTCTCCCCTCAAAGAAATTAAAACAACTCCATTGGTGCCATATAGAAGGATAGCCTCGGCCAAGGAGAGTTCATGCAGCTAAGGAGTGTTTTAATTCCTTCCAAGCTTAGTTTTGCATCATGTATGATGGAAGAGTATGAGAGAAAGCCTTGGAAAAATTTTAAAAACCATAGAAAGTGAGATGGCCTTATATGTTCTATATTATAGTTTAAAGAAGCAACACCTAGTAGGCTCCTTGGTTTGATTGTGTGATGACTCCAAGAGGTTTAAATGGAGTCAAGAATCATAAATGAATAGAGAGAATGGGACCAAGATGATATTTTCCTAAGGTTGCCTCATTAAGTGCATTATAGGACCATAAAAGAGCCTTATGAGTCAGCTAGCTTTTCTAGTGAATGTATGGCCTTAGAATTTGATTCAAGAGTATAATTAGCTTCTATATGATGTGTCTAGGCCAAGAGAAATGATCTTCACCTCTTTGGGTGTGTGAGGTCAAGGGAGAGGACTCAAGGATCAAGGAAAAAGTGTGTAAATGCAAGTAACGTAGCTCTCTCCACCTTCTCTCATGCAAGAATGTGTACTTACATTGTCTTTGAATGTGTGTATATATGTTTTGAGCTATGAAAAGTATTTTAGAATGAGCTTTTATTCCATGGTACCATGATGATGTTTTATGCATTCAAATGATGTTTAATATGTGTGCTTGAGTGTGAAGAAGCTAAGAACCCTCTAGCCATGGTGAAAATGAGCCAAGAACCCTTAAAATTGGTTGAGACAAAGTAAAGAGTCTTCTAAGAGTGAGGTTAACTTCCAAGAGTAAGGTTGAGTCAAAAACCTCTTAAATAAAATGGGTGAGGAAAGTCCAAAATCCATAAGTGAATGGGTGAGGCTAATCCACTTACTTGGCAAGCCTATGTATGCTATGTATGACTTACTCAAATATTAAAAATATCTTTTGAATGATTTCACATGTCAATATGCCAATGCATGCATTTGTAAGACTTATTTTACATCTTTTATGTGTGATTGAAAGGGAGATGAGCTATTAGGATTCTTTGAATCTCATTCCCTCCTTTCCAATGTTCTAACATGCTAGGTGGGCTATGAGAACAAGGAAATGGGAGCCAACCATTTGAAAGGTGAGAATATGACATCAAAGTGTATAGATTTTGTTTCTTTAAGGCCATATGAGTGGCAAATGTTGCAATCCATTGTTGTATATATCCTATGATGTTATAAGCATGTATAATTATGCTAATGTATCATGTATAAATGAGATTTAAGGTTATATGTATAGAAATGTGCATTTTAGACATGTAATGGCAAACTAGCATTATGAAAATATATGTAATAATAGAAGTGGAATGGCTAAATTGAGATGCATAAGGTTTGGAACCACTTGGGTAGTTCATACAAGTCATATTCATGCTTTTAAACTTGCCCAAGAGGTGCCAAATATCAAAGGAGGCCATTTGGACACATTTGGTATATTATATAGAGCAAAATTGACCATATTAGAAAGATATACCACATTTTTCCCAAATGAGCTCTTCTTGATCTAAGATTTGGCATACATATAGAGCTTATCGAGAGCTTTTTGGGAAGATAAAGTGCATAATTTTTATAGGTCTAAGGAATATTTGATGAATTTTTAAAGTTGAGAAATTTTATTAAATTGGTTCAGTACACTGTTTACTTAGGTCCAAAAATTAAATTCTGTCACCTATAGGGCAAATGATGTCTAATTTCCACGAAATTTTACAAAGAGAAACTATACATTCCTAGTGAATTATGCCAACTAGAAGCACCTCATTTTTTAAATTTTTGTCTGGTATCAGGCATCCAAACAGACCTAAGTTACTGTTTGATTGGTTTTCAAGTCCTGGATGTGCCTAAACTAGTTTGAAGCTATTTTTCTCTTCTAGCTAACATCTGTAGCTTTCAATATTGGTATCATTTGCATGGATTGGATTTTTGTAAAATTAATTCGATATTTTTGAAGTTCATAGTAGAAACCTATATCAGTACCAGTAGCCAATCGGACATTTGCACCTTTTTGAATGTCAAATGTCTTATGTGTGATGTTCCATGGCTTGGTCATATTTTAGCATAATGTAGACATGTGTAGCTTTCCATAATGGTAAAGAATGCTTGATTTTGATTTTTTTAGAATTAGTTATGATTTTTCAAATTTTGTGACAAAAAGTGAGAATTTCTAGCCCAGGCTACATCATGAAATTTTATGCATTCCCTTGCCTTGCACGAGTTTTAGCCCACTTTTGATGATAAATTTAAGTTGCATGTATGTAATGAAATATGATAATATGATACATGAGCTCATATAGCCCATGGGATACTAAATGGAAATTTCATCCTGTAACACTACAATTTCTAGCTCATTTCATCACATATGCATGCTAATATGATACATTCTATGAGGGGAAGTAAGAAAATCCATTAAAATAATACATTTCTTTGCATTACATCGTGTATAAAAATTCTATTCGATGTCATGTGGACTATGTGAGCTCATACAACACATTATCATATTTAATTACATGAATACAACTTATTTGCATCATTAAAAGTAGCCTACATCTCAAGAAACTCGAAGAGAGGCATGAGATATTCATATTTATTTTTGTCCAGAATTTGCCTATTTTCTGTCCTAAATTTGGAAAATCATAAGTAATTCTAGAAATATTGAAATCATGTATTCTTAGCCATTTTGGAATGCTACATATGTCTAATTGATGTTAAAAATACGTTCAGATAAAGGATGTTTCATATGCGAAATAGTCCAGAGGTCAGACTGTCTCCTAATGGTATCACAAAATTTTATAGCCACACACCCACAAATTTGTGGAGATAGTTTCTCTTTGCCTAGATACAATTTATGGAAGCCAATTAGGTTCATGAAACAATTTTTAAGGCCATACAACTTGCTTAGACAGTAGGTTGTTCTATAAACTCCATTATGGTCCATAATTGCACCTAATGAAGCAACACCCCTCAAATGAATTCTAGGCTCTATTCTTTCCTTTCAAATATGATTCTTGACTCCTTTTAGGCCTCTTGGAGTCCTCACACAATTAAAACAAAGAGCCTAATGTCATGTTACTTCTTTAGGTTATAATATGGAACCTAAGGCACTAAATCACTTTTTGTGAGTTTTAAATTTTTTCCAAGTCCTCCCCTCATTTTCATTCATCAAATATGACTCAAGAATAGCCTTAGAAAAATTTAAAACTCTCCCTAGCTATGAAAACTTGCCTAGGCCGAGACTATAGGGGTTTTTGGCCTCCTTGGAGATTTCTTTATTTTCTTGAAGGAGGAAGCTTGTGGGGAGCATCTTAGGGATCTCAAAAACTCATTTAAACTCTTAATTAGACTTAGGAATCATCACACAAGGTCAGATTTTACAAGGTACACACAAAACCCTAGAATTTGCATCTTGAAATCTAATGGTTATTTTGTTGTTTTCTTTGCATATTCTTGTTCTTCTCCCTCAAATACCTAAGATTAATGCTTAATTGGGCTTGAAAATTAGATCTTCCTATGTCTCCTAGGGTTAAGCAAAAGGGAGAAGAATGGTAGGTGAAGACATCAACCATAGGATGAACTTTTACCTAGTTTCCTTACTTCTTTTGGCTTAAATCTTGCTTTCTCCAAGCTCCTCTCTTCAAATTCGAAATTTCCCTTGAATTTCTCCCTTAAATCAGATTTATAAATTTCATTTTAATCAAAAGGAAACTAAGGAGAAGGGAGGAGAGGAGGTGTGGATGAAGAAAAGCATAAAAAATCACCATGACAACATACCTTAAGCTTGGATTTTTTTCTCCTTCTTCTTCCTCTCTTGTGTGCCTCCCTCCTAGGGTTTTTCTTATGATTTGGGGCTGAATAATCTGAAGCTAAATGAGGGAGAGTGTGAGGCGCCACCTATATATAGGTGTAGGAAAGTGACTTTTTCAAAAATTCTAGTTTTGCCCTTCATACTTTGTATTTTTATTTTTCCTTTATTTTAGCTCCTTTTTAAGAACTATCTTTTCTATTATAAAATTTACGTTTCCAATTAAATAAAATGCCTTTGGAATCACTCAAATCAGAGTTAAAAGCTTTTCAAATGAATCCGTCAAAGTTCGGGCACACTGATGTTAGAAAACATTCACCGAAGGGGATTTAACTCTTTTAGGGCTTCCCATGGTTTTCAGGGCCTCTGAGAACCCCGGAGAACTCACAAATTTTATTTAAAAAGCCCTTCTGTGTGAATTCCAAAATTTTCTCAAAATTATGAAAATGCCATTACATTTCATAAGGTTTCTGTCAAAATTTGTTTCTTCATTCTAGCTCTATTTTTCCTTCCATCTGAGGCTAGGATTCTCATTTTTAGGAGTATAGAATGTTACTCAAATTTTTTGGGACCTTAACTAAATCATTTAGGGGACATGCTTTGAAAACGCGTCCGTTTCTATTATTTAACAAAAACTGGACATTACGCGCCCCATATGCATCTTCTATGTAAACAACAAAGCAAGCTCTACGGAGGCCAAAAGGAGACATAGGCTCAGCCTAAAGGGGATGAGACACCTAGGGAGAGTTTTAAATTTTTCCAAGCCCATTTTTTAGTCATATATGATGAATGAAAATGAAGAGAGGCCTTGGAAAAAATTTAGAAACCATAGAAAGTGAGTTAGTGCTTTATGTTCCATATTATGACCTAAAGAAGAAATATGTAGTTACGCTCTTGGCTTTAATTGTGTGATGACTCCAAGAGGCTTAAAAGGAGTCAAGAATCATATTTAACAGGAAAGAATGGAGCCTAGAATTTATTTGAAGGGTGTTGCTTCATTAGGTGCAATTATGGAACCATAATGAGGTTTATAGATCAAGTTAGAGCTCAAGCAAGTATGTGGCCTTAGAATTAATTCCATGAACCTAATTGGCTTCCATAAATTGTGTTTAGGCCAAGAGAGATCATCCCCACACTTTTATGTGTGTGTATGGCTGAAAAAGGGAGCTTGCCTTCAAGGGAAAAGTGTGTAATTGTATCCAAGGTAGCTCTCTCCACCTTCTCTCATGCATGATTGTTTGCTTTACTTATCTTTGAATGTGTATATGTGTATTTTTAAGCTATGAAAAGTGTTCTAGCATGACTTTGATTCCATGGTGCCATGATGTTACAATATGCTTTCATATGATGTTTATGATGTGTGCTTGGGTTTGCTTGAGTGTGGTGAGGCCATGAACCCTTAGCCATGGTGAGGATGAGCTAAGAACCCTTAAGATTGGTTAAGACAAAGTAATGAGTCTCTTAAAAGCAAGATGGACTCCTAAGAACATGGTTGAGTCCAAGAATGTCTTAAAGAATGGGTGAGGCAAGTCCAATGTCCACAAGAAATTGGGTGAGGCCAATCTACTTCCTTGGCAAGTCTTTGTATGCTATGTATGACTTTCTTAAATGATGAAGATGTTTCTTGAATGCTTGCACATGTCTACATGACCTTCATGCATTTATAAGACTTGTTTGCATCCATCATGTATGATTAAATGGGAGATGAGCCATTGAGATTCTTTGAATCTCATCCCCTCCTCTCCAATGTTCTAACATGCTAGGTGGACCAAGAGAGCAAGGAGATGGAAGCCAACCACTTGAGAGATGAGAGTATGACATTAAAGTGTATGAAATTTGCTTCTTTAAGGCCATCAAGGTGGCAAATGTTGTCATCTATGGTTAGATATGACCTATGACCTCTTGAATATGTGTACTTATGTTAAAAGTGATGTATAAATGAGAGTTAAAATTGCCTGTGTGAATATGCCTATTTTGGTTATAAATTGGCAAGTTTTCATTATAGAAGTATGTGTATAATTGCATGTGGCATAGCCAAAATGAGAGGCATGGAGTTTGAGACCATTTGGGCAGCTCACACAAGTCTTAATTATGCTTTTAGACTTACCCAAGAGGTACCAAATGTAACGCCTCTTCTAACTACCATTCTTGAGCTATACATTTTTTAGGAACTCCTTATTTGAGTTTAATTATTATTTCTATGGTAATTATCCTTTCATAATAGAATCTAATTAATGGCATAGCGAACCATGACAATAATGGAAATACACTGTAATTTATACAAACTAGTTTAAGAGTTCCCACATAAAGGAACGGGTCATACAATTCACATCACATCAAAAGGAAATCTATCTTATAATCATTCAAAAAGAAAGTCCCCAGATAACAAAAGGGTCAATATCAGTGACTGGGCCTCTGTTCACGCAAACGGAGGAGCAGAAGGGTCAACTCCACCCATTGTGAATGTGTGGGACTCCATCTCTCCTAGGGACACAAATTACACTGGTACAGCACGAACAACATCATCACATGATATGATGCATATATTATGGATGATGAAGACCCATCCCCTGAGTGGGAACTAGATCCACTCTGCCTGGAGTTCTAGGGTCACTTGATAAATTGGCATCTAAGAAAAGTATAAACCACAATAAAGTGAGAAATAATTTTCTCAGCAACATAGATAGGATTAATACCACATAATATTCATGAAGAAGAGTCAAGTACTTTTAACAGACAACAATCAAGGTAATGGCATGACAGTATATTTATTAATCAATATAAACAGAGAGCTATACCTGTTAGCAATATCTAATGTGAATATGAAATAGCAAAGTGAATAGACATATTACATCTAAAGATAAGATATGAATGAAATACAAGAATTGTCTTAACATAATTGATATTCAGCAATTGCAAGATATTCAAGAGATTTCTACATACATAGAATAGAAAAGGTATCATAAACAATATTTATTCTCTCTTGACCATTAGGCCTTGGAGACTGCTACGTCCAACACTCAGACCATGTCGCACTGGCTTCGGTAGGCTCAAGCCTTGCTCATCTTGCACTACCATGACATAGCAGGCTCACCCCTGCTTCCTTTTCTGAGGCATCCCCCAGTGGATACCCAAGGAGAGTCATATAAAATACTACAATAATATGTCATCTAAGCCATCATTTGATCAAGGCATGATAGGTACATTTAGGAAAGAACTGCCTTTGCACAACTTTGTGCATAAATAATCTCGATAGCATGACCACGTATTGGAGTCTAAAAATTAGTGGTTTAGATATTTTTAAGTATCTTTGAGATTAGACATCTAACACAATATCAGCTACCCAATGGTCAACTCTGGCATATACATAGGGCTCACCCCCTGTCCACCCTATATATTGGCCAGTTCTTTGGGCTCACCCCCTGTCCGCCCTATATATTGGCCAGTTCTTTACCAAATAACCCATGCTCATACAATCAGGCAATAAATAGCATATTATCCATGTCAAGAAATCAGACAATATAGCAGCACAGTAAACAGTGTAATTCTAGAACATATGTTATTACATATTCCATTCTTGGCATAATGCTGTGTAATTTTCCAACTATTCCAAATGGGCTCCAAAATTCACAAAATAAATATCAATATAATCTAGGCAGCATGTATAATATTTTAGGCCTCAAAAGTCATCCAGAACATGTCAAATAACATTAGGAAAAATTCAAAAATTTCTTGATCAACACTTTTCTCAAAAATTTGACTTTTTATATGGTGATCCATAAATTACCAAGATTTCACCATAGGCCTTATTTTTTATGTAGATTAACCTAATTTAGTTGGATTTAAGAAAACTCTTCCCTAAGTATATGTATATGTGTTGCCTGAACCTATGCATTAAAGAAGACATGTGATGTTGCTTCATTTTCATGTCACCAAATAGTTACACATACATATTCAAAGGAGATAAACAAAAGCCCTTAATCAATTTCTAGATATTTCGTGTGTATTCTACAATTTTCTCAAGTTAAGACTCTAAGGTTCCTTGCCAATTTCTTTATGAAAATCAAGGGTGTATTAATCTTCCTCTTCCTTAGGTTTTCTTCCATCACTTTTCCCTTTATTTTCTCTTCCATTTCTCCCATGGCATTGAAATACAAAGCTTCTTGATTTATACAAAAATTGCCAAGATTAGGAATTTTCTTGAATCACATGAATCCATAAGCCATATATATGTTTTCTCTATCTTTTCTCCATCTTTTCTTGGCTAGAATCCATGGAAGAAACAAAATTTCCCATCTCCTCAAGCCATGTACGAAATTTAGAGAAAATTGTTGGGGAAAAATAGAAGAAAAAAACCAAGAAGAAGAAAAGCTATCCATGTTACCTTAGCTCTGCGGTGTTTGATTTTCCCTTGGTGGCTTTTCCTTCTCTCTTCCTTCTCCCTTCTCTTCTTCCTTAGGCTGAGCTCCTTCTCCTTCTCCTTCTCTTTGTCTTGGTCAAATTTTGGCATGTATTTGTGTGTGAGAGCATGGCATGAAAGTGTATATGTGGTTCATATATATACTAGTTATGAATGGTTAAGATTTAATTAACTTTAAGGTGGAAGATCTTGGCCTTTAGATTACATGAATGGTCAAGATTTAATCTTGAAATAAGAGATAAAATGTAGGCCTTTAGATTAGACCAAAGGTGGTGGTTTGATCTTAAAAAGGTAAAGAAATCTAAGCTATTAGATTGCATCAACAGTTTAGATCGTATCACATTTTACAGATGAATATAAACCATTGGATTACCTTGGTTACTTTTTTCGTAATGTGTGAAGATAAGATTGCATTTAATGCTGCTTAAGTCAGCATTTATGTCATGCTGAAGTTAGCAGTAACTTTTTCGTAATGCGTGAGATTTCTAAGATTTGTTGACATAAGCCTGTGCAATCACTCCGTAGCTCGTGCAGCTTCTAGAATTCTCTTTTAGCTTCCAGCTTCTTCTTCACACATGGCGCCACATCAGCACCTTCCCAGCTCCCTGGTGCCACATTAGCTCTTCCTCGGTTAGATTGACAAAATGGCCACTGTTCTCCTAGGTTTTCCATAATATCTTATTTAATCTGTATTTTCTAAGTTTTCTGTTATATTTTAATATTATTTGGCCCTATGTGGGTCTCGTTTAATGTTTCCAATAATATATTCAAATATTATTTATTTTCCTAATATTTTATTATTTTAGGGTTTAAAGGACCGTTTTGCCCCTAGTAGTGACGTGACAAACAAGCACCTCTGTTCATTTTTCACTTATATCTTCTCCATAACTCCATATTTCTAGATTCTGTCACCACTACTTGGTATATTTTTCCACATAGAATATCCTAAGGTAGCTAACACGGGTTTAGGGTTTTAATTCATCTTTGTATAAGCTTAAAATCATTTTGGGCTATTTTCTGGCCCTAACAAATCCAAAATTTCATGCAACAAATTTTATAATTTTCTACACATTATTTTCTAACTATTGATATATATATATATATATGACTAGTTCTACATTTTCCTTCCTTCTAGAAAAATTATCAAAGTTTGTCCATCTTAATTAATTTTGGGGTGTTACAAATTGGCCATCGCACGAAAGCATTTGGTTGTGACTAAGGTTCGTAATTTCTTATATTAACCTAGAAACCTTGATTTCCTCTACGGGAATGTCAAAGAATGATTTAGGGACACTTGTAAAAGGCTCTTGCGAGTTAGTATTAATGGATGAAAGGATTAAAGGCTTATGATTGCATGTTTGATTCCCTCATATGCATAAATGGTTATGAGTAGTTCGTTAATGACTTTGACAATATCTAAGTTTAAATTTCCCCTCTTTTTCCTAACAAAAATAATCATAACGACCTCACACCTTGATTTATAATTATTAATCGCGTTTTTAACCTTAATTACTATGACTAGAAGTTAGGGTCGTTACTTATGGCACCATTATGCTTCTTGAAATGCAATTTTGAATGCAAAGTAAAATGAATGTGCCATGCCATATTATTTCTAATATTATTTTACTCATCCAAGGAGGATTTCACATGTTATCAAGAGAAATTCATGAAAATCCTTTAAAAATAATGAGTTTAATTGCATTATGTTGGGGTTAAAAATTCAAATTTTGATTTGTGGACCTCGAAAACTTTCCAACAATATTCTTTAATTATTTTCCATTCATACAATTCATAGACATCTCAAAACTTCACATGAACCATGAATCAAGAGCCAAAAATCACAAATTCTCACGTTTTGCCTTAGGTTCCATGGTGGTAGATTTCTAAGGCAATTTTGAAAAATCATAACTAAATCAAGAAAAATTGAAATCAAGTATATCATAGCTTTTTGGAAAACTCTAGATGTTAGCTTTACAATAAAAATAATTCCCAGCTAGAAAATCTCATATGGACCATGTTTGACAATAGAAAAGGGACAAAGGTTGAGCTATCCAAAATTACTAATACAGTTTACCAATATAAACTTTGAAAATTCACAATTAATTTCAAAAAAATCCAATTATTGAAAACTATTCCAATTTGGAAAGTTGTGGATGTTATCTAGAGGGAAAAAATAGTTTTCAATCAATCCAAGAGTATTCAGACCCTAAAAATTGATAGAACAGTGATGAAGATCTAACTATGTGCCTGGAATAGAATAAAAACTTCAAAAATTCATATTTCCCTCTCTAGACATCTAAATGAGGTGCTTCTAGTTAGCACAAGTCATTGGGAAGGTCTAGTCTCCTTGTATTTCACATAAATTAGACATCATTTGCCCTATAAATGACAGAGATCAAAACTTGAACTATATGAAGAGTACCGTAGCAAATTTTGAAATTTTAGCGAACTTAAAAAATTTGCCAAAAATTTCACAGATCTCCAAATATTACCTACTTTATCTTTCCAAAAAGCTCTTAATATGAGCTAGATGCATGTCAAATTTTAGACCAAGAAGAGCTCATATGGATACTTTGTACCATAGCACACCAAAGTGGTTAATTTTGCATCTTATAAGGCACCAATTTGGTCCAAATGGCCTTTTCTTGTGTTTAGCTCCTCTTAAGCAAGTTTAAAAGCATGAATGTGACTTATATGGACTGCCCAAGTGGTTCCAAACCTTTTGCATCTTATTTTAGACTTTCCACATCCAAGAATACACTAATACATACATGCCATCAAGTGTCAAATTCTCTTATTTGCATTGATTTTATGTCACATATGGTCCATACATCATTCATACATAATATTACATTTGTTCAATAATTTACAACTCAAAAATAATATGTACAAGGGCACTTTGACATTTGCAAATACAACTATATAATTGACAAAAGTGTAGCTTCTCAAGACCCTTGGCTTGCATCTCTTTGTTCTTGAACACCACCTAAATATATTTAGATGAAGGAGGGGAGGAGAGTGAGATTCATGGAATCTCTATAGCTCACTGAATTAAAGAAGAGATGAAATAGAAATATTCACAAAATTCATTTTAAAAGATTTATGCATTAAAATTCCACAATTTTGTAGTTAAATTCCTAAAGTGCAGAAAATGGCAACAAAAATTAATTATCTACCTAAGTAAATCCATTAAGCCTTATTTAACCATTAAAAAGCTTAAGCTAAGGAGAATAAAATATATAAAAATCATGCTTATCACTCACACACACATTCATGGCATATACATATCAAAGGCATAAGTATGGAAAGTAACATAACCATAGAGTATGCAAAGTTACCATTTTATGCCATAATTCACATTTAATTCAAGAATATACTATAGAGACTTTTGGTTTTGCCTCACCCTATTTTTAGGACTTTTGGATTTGCCTCACCATGGTCCTAGGGTCTTTTGACTTTGCCTCACCTATCCAAGAGACTTTTGGCCTTGTTTCACCTATGCCTTAAGACTTTTGGCATCACCTCACCCTTATGAGCCATTTTCACTATCAATGACATGCAAGACAACACATTGGTACCAATGCAATCTCAAGACATCAAGTGGCATGTTCTCAAGTCACAAGAGCACACACAAGCACACCATGACAATATACAACTAAGAATGCAAAGAGAATGAGGTAGAGAGCTACCTTGAACTTATATAAGCTTTTCTTGGTCTTTTTCCTTCCCTCTTTCGATCCCACATGCACACCTATGTGGATTAGAGTTCTCTTTCCCTAAACATCATAAATAGCAAACAATTACACTCTTGAAGCAAGCCAAGACACTAGACTTTTTTTTAGAAACATAAATGGTCCCAAAGTTCACATAATGGCTCAATTGATGGCCTATTAAAGCAACCCTTGTAATTCAAGTTCTAAGCTTCATTCTCTTTTCATTTCTAGGCCTCTTGACCTCATTCAAGGTCTTTGAAGCCATCACTTACTCACTTACACAAGCCTAGATACATCTTGCTTCATAAGACTCTATTATAGAAACCATTGTCATATCTCCCAAACTATAGCTCCTAAATTTTTCCCAAGGGTTCCTCTAATCTTTTACCATCATATGAAGTCCCAAACTAAGGTTAGAACAAATTAAAACACATCCTAACCTAATTAACTAGCCTAGGCTGAGATAGTGGGAGGAATGAGAGTTCATGAACTTCTTGATTTTTCCATGAAGGGAGAGCCATTTGGGAGGCTTCCAAGAGGTCTTAGAAGCTCATTGGAACACTTACATAGCCTAGGAAATACATGTACTAAATCAGTGTTTACAAAACCCTAAAGGGTTCCACACTTTTCTAAATCAAATTCTATTATTTTTCCTTACAATTTCTTGGTGTAACACCATAAATTTCTAGCTTGTCTAATGCTATTCTCATGCCTTAAACCATGCATCTCACAAAGGAGGCAAGAAAATAGCATTAAAATAATGGATATTTTTGCATTGCATAGGGGATGAAATTTCCATTCGGTGTCTCGTGGACTATGTAAGTGACGATTGTGTCACGCAATCTCAAATAAAACTAGGTAGCAAAATAAATTCTATAGATAATGGTGCAACCTAGGTCATTTCCCAAGGAGGTTGTGCCTTAATTTGTTTATGAAAGAGTATTCTAAGTATTACTAAATGAAAATTGTTTTGGAGGGTTTTGGATTACTAAAATTTAATTGAACTGAATTTTAAATCACAAGAATAAAAAACATAAGACTAAATGAAGTAAACAATTAAGAAAATGTGGTAACTAGCCTTCAGATGGACTCCCTAGAATTCAATTATCCTTGCTCCCTTTTTGGTGTACCAAATTTGGATTTAATTTCTTGCTCATTAGTGTATTCCCTATAAAATCTCTTGAATGACCATCCAAGATTCAATTCATCAATTATTCAAGGAAACCTTGAAAAATTAATTAATTGAATTAAGAACAAGAACACACTATAACCAATCCTAATTGATGAATAAAATCTGCTGTACAATCCACTTAAGATGCTAATTAGCCAATTAGATTAATGAATTCCTCAAACAATTAATTGCACAAAAATTCCAACCAATTAATCCAACAACCATTGCATCAATTGGTATATAATCAAGAGGAAATTAAAAGTAATTTGCACAGCTTTAATTTTGGAATTTTCACAAACATGTAATGATCACAATTAAAATTCCAAAGATCAAATTATATTCAATCCATAAATCAAACCAATCAGTAATTTCCATCAATTAAATTCCTAAATTAATAAACTAGACCTAGTCAAATTAATAAAAGAATTAATGCTGGAATTAAAAGAGTAAGCAAAGAAATTTTTATCTAATTTGGTGAGGAAATGTGGAGCTCAAATCTGCATCTGGGAGTCTTTAATCTTCAACTAGCCACCAAGGATGATTCAAGCTACCATGGAGAATTTAAAGGGAAGAGAATTGATGGAATGAGTAGCAGCCATGGAGAAACCGATAAGAAATTGCTTCCTCTTCACCTCTCTAGAGCTCTTGCCCTTTACATCGTCTAATCACATTTTCTCCTAGCTCCCTACTTGCTTATTTCCCACATTGAGGTCACGTCCCCTCGATGAATGCTTTAGCGTCTTTTCTTAATGAGTCATGCACCCCTTAGCTTGCTTTATTTTTCGCTCTTCTTTCTCCCAGCTCCATCTTTTTTTTACTTTTCTAGCTCGATTCACGTGTTTCTTTTTGTCATTATTCTCCAGCTCATGCTTCATTAATCCACGTCAGCCCATAGCTACATTAATCTCTAGCTCTCTCCATCAGCCTTGCATGTGTTTCATTTATTTAGCCAGCTACTTTGACTTTGCACTTAAGCTGCATGCATCTTTCTGTCGTATTCTAAAGCTCTCACTCGATCCTCTTTCCAGTGGCTTTTAATCATGGCAAGTTCCTTCTTTTTAACTTGTGGTTAGTTTTCTCAGCTTATTCCACATGGTATTCAAGCTCATGTCCACGTGTTTTACTTCTTCGTGTCTTCTTCTCCAGCTAAGCACCTAGCTCTTGCTTCACATAACTTATTTGATTATTCCCACATTAGCTCCCTAAGAAAAAACGTGCTCTGTTCCATGTTCTGAACCTTCCAACCTGAGCCTTGTACTACTTTTTCCTCATTCATTTTACTCCTCCATGCTTCTTCGACGTGGGATGCTTCCAACTTCAACGTGGTTTAGCTAACTCTTCATTCCTCTACACGTTCTTTAACCACGCTACTTCTTCTTTGTCTGCCTAAGCTTCCACATTTCTTTCACATGCAATTTTGCTCTTGTGTAGCTTCTTCATCCTTTTCAAAATAGAACCATCCTACTTCTCTTCTCATGTAGCAACTCGTGTATCTTCTTCAATTCAGACTCGTGAAAGTCATCAACTCGAGCCTCTTTTTATTCTTCCTGTATTCTATCTTTAGCCCGTAGCTTCATTTACATTTTTGCACTCATTCCCTACTTGAAAACCTTCTTCTCTATTCTGCATGTGTGTGTTTTGTGGCCTAAACTTCTTCCCACAAGTAGTTCATTCTAACCCGTAAGTGTGCATGCATGGATGGCTCTCAATCTAGCTTCTCTTTTCTTTTTCTCTATTGGTGTTACTATTAAGCTAGTTCCTAGCCTCCTCTTCACATTTTTCTCACGTTGGTTCCCCTCATGCTTCACTTAACCAATTGTTTCATGTGTTTTTCTTTCCTGGAGGCTTCAAAACTCGTGGCTTCATACTCTTTTCCATAAGGTTCCTCACATGAGCTGCCTTAAGTGTTTAGTCTTTCATTTCCATGTCTTCTTCTCCTCTAGCTTCCTTTCATGTAGTTACTTCTTCTTCCTCACATGTTTGCTTTCCTTGCCATGAGTTTTCTTCCATGTTAGCTTCAGCATTTCTTCATCGTGGTACTGTTCACATACACGTAAAACTTGAGCCTTTTAGTTTTTGCATTGTCCTGGAGCTTCTTTTTGTGTGTCTCGAGCTTAGCAGCTTTTCTCTACCCTCATTCATTCATGTTGCTTCCTCTGGAGCCTATAGCTTACCTATGCAGCTTAAACTCCTCATGTAGCTCTTCATGTGTTCCTTCATGCATCATCTTCTCACATGCAACTCTCTGCCTTTATTGCTTCAAGTGAGGGAATATGTTGAAGACTTGGGTGAACCATGCATGAGTGAGTTGTGCATTTTCTTAAATCCTTCATCATGTGATTTCCTCTTTTCTCTATTTCAAAACCATAGTAAGAGATACAAATTTTGCAGAAAAAGAATGGAAAAGATGAAATAGGAATATTCACAAAATTCATCTAAAAATATTTATGCATTAAAATTCCAAAATTTTGCAAATTGATTCATAAAGTGCATAAATGGGCTAATGAAATCAAATTCTGCCTAATTAACCCTTAAATCCATATTTACTCATCAAAATGCCTAAGCTTAGGAGGATTAATATGTCTAAAATTAGCATTTATCAAATTCCCCCACACTTAAGCTTTTGCACTCCTGGGAAAAAGAAAACTAAGGCTCCTAGAAAGAGATAATGGAAAGGAAATCAAGAAAAATGGACTTGTATAGATTACTCAGCACAAGGAAGCTCAAAGCGAATCAATGGCTTAATTCTTTAAGTCATATCACTTGCATCAATGCAACAAGTATCCTGGCAATACACTTAATAAAAAATGAACTGTAATGAAAGTCCCTCACTTAGATTAGTGTTTATCACTCTACTCTTTAGTGTTTAGGATGAAGTGCTTACTCTTAAATTCCATCCTACCCAACCTTATTACCATAAGCTTGGCAATCATCTACATCTCCACCACTAAAAATCAAATGCCAATGAATGAATCATAAGGTCTTTATTATAGTTGTAATGTAGGCCAAGGTACAAAACAAGTGATAAACAAAAGAATGAAAGAAATTCAAAAAGCAAATTGGATGCTTAAAAATCATCTAGAGCATTAAAATAAGAATAAGAATGGAATGAAAGTGCATCTTAAAGCCTTATTTACCACAAACAAAAATATGCACTAAGAGAACAACTTTTCTTTTCTTTTTCGTCTTTTTTTGTATTTTTATTTTTATTCTTTTTCATTTTTCATATGCTTTTCTTTTGCTTTACTTTTTTTTAAATTATTATTTTTTCTTTCTCCTCTCTCTTTTTCTTGGAATATTTCCAAAGAAGAACAAACAAACAGCCTATAAATGATGTGAAAAATGCACCACCACCTACCTTAATAAGATACAATGCCCTTAATAATCAAAAGCATCCTAATCAAGGTAGGAAGAACATTCATTTGATTTTTCATGGCTAAAAAGGAAACATATGCGACTCAAAAAGGGTAAAGCAAATGGATTAAAAATATGAAGGATAGCTTTTTGGCTCTAGCTAAAACAAAACAACAATGAATGCCTTAATACTTTTCATGCATGGCAAATGAATAAATGCGGCCTTGAATAAGATTCAAGCCAAGTTCTAGAGTAAAAGCAAGATAGGGGATACATAATAAAAATGAATAAGCAATTGGTTCAAGCATTTCACAAGGTAAATTGAACATCATCAAATTTTATTAAAGTAAAGCTAATTGCCACTTAACTTGCATTCTCAACACAAGGTCAATTCTCTATCAAATCAACATACATCAAAGCTATGATCACCTCAATACTAGCAACTTACACAAAAGCATAGTTTTTTTTTTTCAAAAACTAAAAAATAACATAAAACTTTAACACTCCAAAAATAAAACAAAAGACTAAAAACCTAGAAACTAAAAAAATTAACTAACCAAAGCAAAATAAAACTAAAAATTTTATTTGTATCCCCTCACACTTAAACATTGCATTATCCTCAATGCCAACACATAATCTAGTAAACAAATAAAGACAACACAATATAAAAGGAGAAAGGGAACGAGTACAACCGGGGATCCGGGTGGGTCATAAAGTTGGAGCTCCTCCTTGTCATCCCTTGGAACTCCTTCATGAAAGTGCTTGAACCGATGTCCATTAACTTTGAATTTAGCTCCTGTCTGCTCATCTAGAAGCTTAACTGCACCAAAAGGGAAAACATCAGAAACTATGTAAGGACCTTCCCATTTAGAACAAAGTTTACCTGGCATAAGCTTCAAGCGAGATTTATAAAGTAGAACTTTTTGGCCGACAACAAACTCCTTTCTTGTAATCATCTTGTCATGGAATGCCTTTGTCTTTTCTTTATAGATCCTTGCATTATCATAGGCTTCTAATCTGATCTCTTCAAGCTCTTGGAGTTGGAATTTTCTATGAGATCCTGCTCTATTCAAATCCAAATTGCATTTCTTCACAGCCCAATAAGCCTTGTGCTCCACTTCTACCAGTAAGTGACAAGCTTTTCTAAATACTAGCCAATATGGTAACATGCCAATAGGAGTCTTATAAGCAGTCCTATAGGCCTAAAGTGCATCATCTAGCCTCTTGCTCTAATCTTTCTTATTCGGCTACATTGTTTTCTCCAAAATTTGCTTCACCTCCCAATTAGAAATTTCTTCTTAGCCATTTGTTTGAGGGTGGTACAGAGTAGCTACTTCATGCATAACACCATACTTGCTAAGAAAGTTGTGCATACTCCAGTTGCAAAAATAAGTGCCCTGGTCACTGATAATGGCTCTGGGAATACCAAACCTACAGAAAATGTAAGAGCGAACAAACTCTACAACCATAGAAGAATCATCAGTCCTGGTGGGTTTTGCTTCCACCCACTTCGAAACATAATCAACAGCCAATAAGATGTATGAAAAGCCAAAAGAAGTAGGGAAAGGTCCCATAAAATCAATGCCCCACATATTAAAGACTTCACAAAACAAAATGGGATGTTGTGGCATTTTATTTATCCTAGATATGCTACTTGTTTATTGACACCTGACACATCTTTTACAAAAATCAAAGGCATCATGAAACAGAGTAGGCCAATACAATCCACTATCTAGAACCTTCCTAGCTGTGCTTTTTGGACTAAAGTGACCTCCACATGCAAGTGTGTGAGAAAAATTCAACACAGAATCAAATTCTATATCAGGAACACAACGTCTAATCACTTGGTCACTGCATAGTCTCCACAAGTATGGATCATCCCAAATATAATACCTAGCTTCACTCCTAAACTTATTCAACTGATATTTATTCAAATCAACAGGAAATTCAGAAGCAGCTAGATAATTCACTAAATCTGTATACCAAGGATAGAAACTATGCACAGCATACAAATGCTCATTAGGGAAATCATTGTCAATAGGTAAGGAATCTACCTTTGGAGCCTCAATTCTACTCAAGTGGTTTATCACCAAGTTTTCAGCTCTAGTTTCATCCAGGATGTCAATATCAAATTCTTAAAGTAGAAGCAACCATTTGATCAATCTTGGCTTTGCATCATACTTCTTCAGCAAGTACCTCAAGGCTACATGATCAGTAAAAACAATGACTTTAATATCAAGCAAATAAAATCTAAATTTATCCAAAGTAAAAACAATAGCAAGAAACTCTTTTTCTGTGGTTGTATAATTTGCTTGGGCCCCATCTAGAGTCTTGTACACATAAGCAATCACATGGGACCTCTTATTCACTCTCTAGCTCAAAACTGCACCTATAACAAAATTAGATGCGTCACATAAAAGCTCAAATAGGAAGTTCCAATCAGGGAGTTGAATAATGGGTGGGGAAGTCAATCTTTTCTTAAGATTATCAAAAGTTGTTTTACATGCATCATTAAAATGGAAATCAACATCTTTTTATAATAGCTTAGACAATGGCAAAGTAATTTTACTAAAATCCTGAATGAATCTTCTATAAAATCTTACATGACCTAGAAAAGATTGGACCTCCAGAACACATGTTGAGTATGGTAGAGAAGTGATAACATCTATCTTCGCTTTGTAACCTTTATGCCCTATTTAGATATAATATGGCCCAATGCAATGCCTTTTCGAACCATAAAATGACACTTTTCAAAATTAAGTACAAAGTTTTTCTCTATGCATCTTGTTAGGACTCTATCCAAACTACACAAGCAATCATCAAAAGAGTTCCCATATACAGTGAAATCATCCATAAAAATTTCTATACAATGTTTTAGGAAATCACTAAAAATAGAAACTATGCACAGCTGGAAAGTTCCAGGGACATTGCAAAGACTAAAAGGCATTCGTCTGTAGGCATATCTTCTAAATGGGCATGTGAATGTCATCTTCTCTTGATCCTTTGGAGCTATGCATATCTTGAAATACCCTGAAAATCCATCTAGAAAACAATAATGAGATTTTCCAGCTAAACGCTCAAGCATCTAATCAATAAAAGGGAGGGGGTAATGATCCTTTCTAGTGACTAAATTAAGCCGCCTATAGTCAATGCAAACCCTCCAACTATTTTGTACACGAGTGGGCACCAATTCATTATTCTTATTCTAGACCACTGTTATCCCTGATTTCTATGGAACCACCTGCACAGGACTAACCCACTGACTGTTAGAAATAGGATATATAATACCAGCAAGTAAAAGTTTAAAAACTTCTTCTTTTTTAATCTTTCGGTTGCCTTACTGGCTTTGCCCTATCCTCCAATAGAATTCGGTGCATGCATGTTTCAGGGCTAATGCCAGGTATGTCAACCAAGGACCACTTTATTGCTTGTCTTCTCCTCCTTAAGACCTCTAGAAGCTTCTCTTCCTCCTCTGGAATAATGTCACTAGCTACAATCACTAGAAGCTTTTCATCTTTCTCCAAATAAGTATACTTGAGATTATCTGGTAGTAGTTTGAGCTCTGAGGTAGGAGCTTGCTCAACCGAAGGTATGAGTTGTTTAATTTCAATCTCTTCCATGCCAAATACCTGTTCAGACAACTCGCAGACAGAAAAAATAACTTTCCCCTCTTTGGGAACATCAGCAGAAGGAATATCAACAAGGGAACCAACAGCAGTAGCAACATCAGTATCACTATTAGATGAACTAGTTACACATCATCTAATACCACTATCAATAGGCAAGGGAATAGTGGAAATAAATGAACTAGCATAATCAACATATCCAAAAGTGACATCAACATGCAACATATCCTGAGAATCAGTAAATCCAGTAACATCAGAACAATCAAGGAAAACAACAGCATGCACATCACCTCTAGAACAAGAAGATTGACCTAGACTAGTATAATCATCCAAATCAGTCACAGGCTGACCAATAGTGAAATTAACACAAAAAAAGAGGTCTCAAAATCATGATAATCAGTATATGTAAGGAACTCACTATTCTCAATAAAAAGCACTAATCTGGGTACATCTGTGACATATAGTAGTTCCAGAACATATACAATCAAGAAAATCATCCAAGTCAGCAATATCACAGGAATCAGTCAATAAACTATCCCTAAATCAATACTGGCACTATCAACTAGCATATCAATCACGCTGATACTAAAAATAGAGTTATCATCACAGGGATGTTTCATGGCATTAAATATATTAAATTGTATCACATTGGCAGCAAACTCCATTTGAAGAGTATCCTCATGCACATTTATAATTGTTTTTGTAGTTTTTAAGAAAGGTCTACCTAAAATGAGTGGGGCATGTCCACTAGTTCTATATCTATCATCCTCCATGTTAAGGACATAAAAATTAGCTGGAAAAATCAAATCCTTTACCTTAACTAGTACATCCTCCAACACTCTTGAAGGATAAGCGATGCTCCTATTTGCCAGTTGCACAACCACTCCAGTAGGTTTCAGCTCTCCTATCTGCAAAGATAAATACACAGATTTAGGCATAACATTTATAGTAGCACCAAGATCAATCAAAGCATCATAAAATAGTGCATGAGATTGTAAAGGTGCTCGGATCTTGACACCTTATAGGCATTGTTGGCTGTATGAGTGTTGAAACATTCTTGCCGAAATTGACTTTTTCATTCCCTCTTAGATGCCTTTTGTTGGTACATATTTCTTTGAGAAACTTGGCGTACTTAGGGATGGTCTTAATTGCATCCAACAAAGGTGTATTGACCTCAACCTTCTTGAAAGTCTCAAGAATTTCTTTTTCAATATCTGCTTTAGTTTGCCTCTTTCCCAAGGTAGGTCTATGTGGGAAAGGCAAGATCTTCTTTGGCTCCTCTTCTTTGTTAGGCTTATTTGGTACGATGTGTGTTTTTTATGACGCCGGCTTATTTATGGTAGTGGTATCTGAGGATCCCTGAACCTCTTTTCCACTCCTAAGAGTGATAGCACTAATATTGCTACTATTCCTTAGATTAACAATAGTCTGAGAAGGTAATTAGCCTAATCCTTAGCTTTTTACCTCACTGAGAGAGTTAGCCAACTAACTAATCATATTCTCCACATGCTTGTTCTGAGTTTTCATGTTATCCATTTCTTGTCTGTGTCTAGCCTCACTCTGTTCCATCTTTTCCATGAGTTGCTTCATCATAAACTCCATGGTGTTATCTTTATTGGGTTCCTCTTGGATAAGAATTGATTGCCTAATAGGTTGGGAAGACTGTGCACTAGGTCCTGTAACATTGTATCTATTTTGCTGTTACCCTCCCCCATATCTTAAGTTGGGGTGATCCCTCTATCCTAGATTGTATGTTTTAGAATAGGGATCATATTTTTGTTGCCTTTGTTGCATTGGCTTGACTAGAAACATCCTAGCACAAGTCTCTACCCTGTCCTCTAACATAGGGCACTTATCAATAGCATGTGTAGCAAAATAGCATATATCACATAAGGGTCCCACTAAGGTAGTAGAGGTAGATGTTTGCCCAAGTGCATAACACTATGGATAGGAATGTGTTTAAGTAGGATAGGACTGTGGTGTACAAGTCTGAGATGGAGCAAAGGATGACTTTTGTTGCTTCTGAGCTAAAGTAAGCTAACGAACTATAGTGGTTAGTTCATTCAACTGACTCTTAACTTCAGTATCATACTGTGGAGTACCCAACTCATTTATTCCTCTTGCCATCTGCATTGATCTAGAACCAAATTGCTAAGCATTCTGAGCCATCTTATCGATCAACTCCCAGGCCCTTATAGGTGTTAGATTGCCTAAGGCTCCACCGGAGGTAGCATCAATCATGTTTTTGTCCATGTTCAACAGCTCTTATAGAAGTACTGAATAAGCAGCTGATCAGAAATTTGATGGTGAGGACAACTAGCCAGCAATCTCTTGAATCTTTCCCTCTACTCATACAAAGTCTCTCCACCATTTTGTCTGATCCCACATATTTCTTTCCTTATTGATGCAATACGAGAAGTAGAAAAGAATTTTTCCAAGAAGAGCCTTTACAGTTGGTCCCAAGAAGTGATGGCATCGGGGGTAGATAGTACAACCAGTCCTTGGCTAAACCATCTAGGGAAAAAGGGAATGTTTTAAGCTTAATTTGTTCTTCTGAGACCCTGTGGCTTCATTGTAGAGCAGACAACATAGAATTCCTTCAAATGTTTGTAAGGGTCATCTCCTACAAGTCCATGATGTAACGCCTCTTCTAAATATCGTTCTTTAGCTATACATTTTTAAGAATTCCTTATTTAAGTTTAATTACTTTTTCTATGGTAATTATCCTTTCATAATAGAATCTCATTAATGGCGTAGCAAACTATGACAATAACAGAAATACACTGTAATTTATACAAACTAGTTTAAGAGTTCCCTCATAAGGGAACAGGGTCATACAATTCACATCACATCAAAAGGAAATCTATCTTATAATTATTTAAAAAGAAAGCCCCCAGATAACAAAAGGGTTAGTATTAGTGACTGGGCCTCTGTTCATGCAAACGGAGGAGTAGGAGGGTCAACTCTACCCACCGGGAATGTGTGGGACTCCAAATCTCCTGGGGACACAAATACACTAATACCTCACGAACAACATCATCACATGATATGATATGTATATCATGGATGATGAAGACCCATCCCCTAAGTGGGAACTGGATCCACTCCGCCTAGAGTTCTAGGGTAACTTGATAAATTAGCATCTAAGAAAAGCATAAACCATAATAGAGTTTCTCAGTAACATAAACAGGATTAATACCACATAATATCCATGAAGAAGAGTCGAGTACTTTTAACAGACGACAAGTAATATAATGGCAAGATAATTAATTTACCGAACAATATAAGCAGAGAGATATACTTATTAGCAATATCTAACGTGAATATGAAATAGCAAAGTGGACAGGCATATTACATCTAACGATAAAACATGGATGAACACAAGAATTGTCTCAACATAATTGATACTCAGCAGTGGCAAGGTATTCATGAGATTTCCTCATATATAGAATATAGAAAATATCACAAACAACATTTATTCTCTCTTGACCATTAGGCTTTGGAGATCGCCAGGCCTAACACTCAAATTGGGTCGCACTGGCTTCAGCAGGCTCAAGCCTAGCTCATCTTGCACTGCTATGACATAGCAGGCTCACCCTTACTTCCTTTATTGAGGTGTCCCCCAATGGGTACCTAAGGAAAGTCATATGAAACACCCTAGTAATATATCATCCAAGCCATCATTTGATGAAGGCATGATAGGTATATTTGGGAAAGAACTGCCTTGCACAACTCTATGCATAAATAACCTCGGTAGCTTGACTGTGTATTGAAGTCTGAAAATTAGTGGTCTAGACATTTTTAAGTATCTTTGAGATTAGACATCCAACACAATAACAGCTACCCAATGGTCAACTCTGGCATATACATAGGGCTCACCCCCTGTCCACCCTATATATTGGCCAGTTCTTTGGGCTCACCCACTGTCCGCCCTATATATTGGCCAGTCCTTTACCAAATAACCCATACTCATATAATCAGACAATAAACAACATATTATCCATGTCAAGAAATCAAATAGTATATCAGCACAGCAAACAATGTAATTCCAGAACATATGTTATCACATATTCCATTCTTAATATAACGCTACGCAATTTTCCAACTATTCCAAATGGGCTCCAAAATTAAAAATAAATATCAACATAATCTAGGCAGCATGTATAATATATTAGGCCTCAAAAGTCATCCAGAACATGTCAAATAACATCGAAAAAATTCAAGAACATCTTGGTCACCCTTTTTTTCAAAAGTTTGACTTTTTATACAATGATCCATAATTCACCAAAATTTCACCATAGGCCTTATTTTTCATATAAATTAACCTAATTTAGTTGAATTTAAGAAAACTCTTCCCTAGGTATATGCACATGTGTTGGCTGAACCTATGCACCATGGAAGACATAATTTTGCTTCATTTTTATGTCACCAAATAGCCACACATACATATTCAAGGAAGCTAAAAAAAAGCCCTCAATCAATTTCTAGGTATTTCATAGGTATTCTACAATTTTCTCAAGTTAAGATTATAGGGTTCCTTGCCAATTTCTTCATGAAAATCAAAGTTGTATTAATCTTCCTCTTCCTTAGGCTTTCTTCCATCACTTTTCCCTTTATTTTCTCTTCAATTTCTCCCATGGCATCTTGAAATAGAAAGCTTCTTGATTTGTAGAAAAATTGTCAAGAATAGGAATTTTCTTGAATCACATGAATCCATAAGCCATATACATAATTTCTCCATCTTTTCTTGGCTAGAATCCATGGAAACAACAAAATTTCCCATCTCCTTATGCCATGTACGAAATTTAGAGAAAAAGAGAAGAGAAAATTCCCAGAGAAAAATAGAAGAAAAATAAAGAAGAAGAAAGTCTATCTATGTTACCTTAGCTTTGCGGTGTTTGATTTTCCCTGATGGCTTTTCCTTCTCTCTTCCTTCTCCCTTCTCTTCTTCCTTAGGCCAAGCTCCTTCTCCTTCTCCTTCTCTTTGTCTTGGCCGAATTTTGGTGTGTATTTGTGTGTGAGAAAATGGCATTAAAGTGTGTGTGTGGTTCATATATATTATAGTTAAGAATGGTTAAGATTTAATTAACTTTAAGGTGGGAGATCTTGGCCTTTATATGACATGAATGGTCAAGATTTAACCTTGAAATAAGAGATAAAATGTAGACCTTTAGATTAAATCAAATGTGTTGGTTTAATCTTAAAAAGGTAAAGAAATCTAAGCCATTAGATTACATCAACGGTTTAGATCGCATCACGTTTTACGTATGAATATTAGCCACTGGATTACCCTGGTTACTTTTTCATTATATGTGAAGATATGATTGCATTTAATGCTGCTTAAGTCAGTGTCTATGTCATGCTGAGTCAGCAGTAACTTTTTCGTAATGTGTGAGATTTCTAAGATTTACTAACATAAGCCTGTGCAATCACTCTGTAGCTCATGTAGCTTCTAGAATTCTCTTCCAACTTCCAACTTCTTCTTCACACATGGCACCACATCATCTCTCTCCTTTCTATATGGCGTCACATCAGCACCTTCCCAGCTCCCTAGTGCCACATCAGCTCTTCCCCAATTAGACTTCAAAAATTGTCACTGTTTTCCTAGATTTTCCATAATATTTTATTTAATTTGCATTTTCTAAGTTCTCTGCTATATTTAATTTTATTTAGCCCTATGTGGGTCTCGTTTAATGTTTCCAATCATATATTTAAATATTATTTATTCCCCTAATATTTTATTATTTTAGGATCTAAATGACCGTTTTGCCCCTGGTAGTGACGTGACAGACAAGCACCTCTGATCGTTTTTCACTTATATCTTTTCCGTAACTCCATATTTTTGGATTCTATCACCACTACCTGGAAGATTTTTCTGCATAGAATTTCTTGAGGTAGCTAACACGGGTTTAGGGTTTTAGTTCGTCTTTATATAAGCTTAAAATCGTTTTGGGCTATTTTTTGGCCTTAACGAATCCAGAATTTTGTGTAACGAGTTTTATAATTTTCTACACATTATTTTCTAACTATTGATATATATATTGGATTAGTTCTAAATTTTCCTTCCTTCTAGAAAAATTATCAAAGTTCGTCCGGGTGGCAAATGACAATTTTGCCCCTGGACCCCCTAAAATCTCAAAAATTCCTATGGGTCCTATTCAGCTTATACTTCTCATATACAAAGCTATTTCATTCAAATTCTTTTTATTAAAACTTAATAAATTCATTACATAAATACTAAATAATTAGAAAATCCTAATTTTAGGGATGTTACACATGAAACTTAGGAAGCAAGTGAATCAAACCAAATTTAAGCTCAAAATTTGCATTTAATTCTAGGTATTGTATACAAAGATTTTGATAATGCACATTAGGAGCTGTCAATTCTCTAATGGTTCTGGCATGCATGTTATCATTTAAATTTGCATTTACATTTAAGTTAGCCTGAACACGCATATTCATGTTAGCATTCATTTGATCTTGTTCAGCCATATTATCACCAGCAAATTGAAGTACACAATAAATTCTTTGTACACAATCAGAAGCAGAAGAAATAAAACTACTGATTCTTACACTATCTTTGTTCTTCTTAAGCCTTACTTGCTTTCTAAAGGTTCTTTCAATTTCTGGATCCAAATCAATTAATTTTTCACCAAAGCTCCTTGTTATAAACCAATTAGATAAGCAAAAACTAAGAAGGAACACAAGAATCAACAAAGAAAAATTAAAACAATAAATCTAGAAAAATTAGAAAAACCCTAGAAAATTCAAAAAAATACTAAAAAATTAGAAAAAGTGCCTTAAATGTTGGAATTTGGCCAATAGATAGTGTACCTAATAGTTTAACTATTAGTTTTGCTTAAAATACCAAAAAACCTTGGAAAACAAAGTTTGAGAATTTTTTGGGTGCTTTAAACAAAAATTCTAACAAGCGGCAAATTCAGATCAAGCAACCGAAATGTCCAAATCCCAATTAAAAACAAAACTAAAACAAAGTAAAAATAGGGAAAAAATCCTAAGAAACCCTTTCAAACAATTAAGAAACTAAACTCCCTAGCAATGGTGCCAAATTTGATGATTATGTTGCGCAATCTCAAATAAAACTAGGTAGCAAAATAAATTCTATAAATAATGGTGCAACATAGGTCATTTTTCAAAGAGTTTGTGCCTCAATTTGTTTATGAAAGAATATTCCAAGTATTACTAAATGAAAATTGTTTAGGGGGGTTTTGGATTACTAAAATTTAATTGAACTAAATTTTAAATCACAAGAATAAAAAACTTAAGACTAAAGGAAGTGAACAGTTAAGAAAATGTGGTAGCCAGCCTTCAGATGGACTCCCTAGAATTCAATTATCCTTGCTGCCTTTTTAGCGTACCAAATTTAGATTTAATTTCTTGCTCATTAGTGTATTTCCCATAAAAGCTCTTGAATGACCATCCAGGATTCAATTCATCAATTATTCAAGGAATTTGCAACCACAAAAAGCCTTGAAAAATTAATTAATTGAATTAAGAACAAGAACACACTATAACCAATCCTAATTGATTAATAAAATCTGCTACACAATCCACTTAAGATGCTAATTAACTAATTAGATTAATGAATTCTTCAAACAACTAATTGCATAAAAATTCTAGCCACTTAATCCAACAACCATTGCATCAATTGGCCTATAATCATGACGAAATCAAAAGTAATTTGCACAACACTAATTCTGGAATTTTCACAAACATGTAATGATTACAATTAAAATTCTAAAGATCAAATTATATTCAATCCACAAATCAAACCAATAAGTAATTTCTAGCAATTAAATTCCTAAATTAATAACCTAGACCTAGTTAAATTAATAAAAGAATTAATGCTGGAATTAAAAGAGTAAGCAAAGAAATTTTTATCCAATTTGGTGAGGAAATGTGGAGCTCAAATCTACTTCTGGGAGTCTTCAATCTTTAGCTAGCCACCATGGATGATTCAAGCTGCCATAAAGAATTTAAACGGAAGAGAATTGATGGAATGAGCAGCAGCCATAGAGAAACTAATGAGAAATTGCTTCCTCTTCGCCTCTCTAGAGCTCCTACCCTTTAAATCGTCTAATCACGTTTTCTCCCAGGTCTCAGCTTGCTTATTTCCCACGTTAAGGTCACGTCCCCTCGATGAATGCTTCAGCATCTTTTCTTAATAAGTCACGTGCCCCTCAGCTCGTGTTATTTCTCGTGTTCCTTTCTCCCTGCTCTGTCTTTTTTTTTTTTTTACATTTCCAACTCGCTTCAGATGTTTTTTTCTGTCATTATTCTCTAGCTCATGCTTCATTAATCCACGTCAGCCCACAGCTACATTAATCTCTAGCTATCTCTGTCAGCCTTGCATGTGTTTCATTTATTTAGCCAGCTACGTTGACTTTGTACTCAAGCTGCATGCATCTTTTCGTCATATTCTAAAGCTCTCACTCCCTTCTCTTTCCCGTGGCTTTTAATTATGGCAAGCTCCTTCTCTTTAACTCATGGTTAGTTCTCCTAGCTCATTCCACGTGATATTCAAGCTTATGTCCATGTGTTTTACTTTTTCGTGTCTTCTTCTCCAGCCAAGCACCTAGCTCTTGCTTCACATGAGTTTTTTTATTATTCCCACATCAGCTCCCTAAGAAAAACATGCTCTGTTCCACCTTTTGGACCTTCAAACTCGAGCCTTGTACTATTTCTTCCTCATTTGTTTTACTCTCCATGCTTCTTCGACATGGGATGCCTCTAACTTCAACATGGTTCAGTTGACTCTTCATTCCTCTACACTTTCTTTAACCACGCTGCTCCTTCTTTGTCTGCCTAAGCTTCCATATTTCTTTCACATGAAATTATGCTCTTGTATGGCTTCTTCATCCTTTTCAAAATAGAACCATCCTGCTTCTCTCCTCATGTAGCAACTTGTGTAGCTTCTTCAATTCAAACTTGTGAAAGTCATCAACTTGAGCCTCTTCTTATTTTTCCTGTATTCTATCTTCAACTGGTAGCTTCATATACATTTTCGCACTCATTCCCCGCTTGAAAACCTTCTTCTTTGTTCTGCATGTGTGTGTTTTTGTGGCCTGAACTTCTCCCCACAAGTAGCTCATTCTAACCTCTAAATGTGCATGCATGGATGGCTCTTAATCCAGCTTCTCTTTTCTTTTTCTCTATTTGCATTACTATTAAGCTAGTTCCTAGCCTCCTTTTTACGTTTTTCTCACGTTGGCTCCTCTCATGCTTCACTTAACCAATTGTTTCATTTGTTTTGCTCTCCTGGAGGCTTCCAAAACTCGTGGCTTCATACTCCTTTCCATAAGGTTCCTTACACAAGCTGCCTTAAGTGTTTAGTCCTTCATTTCCACGTCTTCTTCTCCTCTAGCTTCCTTTCATGCAACTACTCCTTCTTCCTTACATGTTTGCTTTCCTTGCCACGAGTTTTCTTCCACGTTAGCTTCAGTATTTCTTTATCATGGTATTGTTCACATGCATGTAGAACTTGAGCCCTTTAGTTTCTACATTGTCTTGGAGCTTCTTTTTGTGTGTCTCAAGCTCAGTAGCTCTTCTCTACCTTCATTCGTTCGTGTTGCTTCCTTTAGAGCCTGTAGCTTACCCATGCAACTTAAACTCTTCATGTAGCTCCTCACATGTTCCTTCATGCATCTTCTTCTCACATGCAGCTCTCTGCCTTTGTTGCTTCAAGTGAGGGAATGTGTTGAAGACTTAGGTGAACCTTGCATGAGTGAGTTGTGCATCTTCTTAAATCCTTCATCATGTGATTTCCTCTTTTCTCTATTTCAAAACCATAGCAAGAGATATAAATTCTACACAAAAAGAATGGAAAGATGAAATAAGAATATTGACAAAATTCATCTAAAAATATTTGTGCATTAAAATTCCAAAATTTTGCAAATTTATTCATAAAGTGCATAAATGGCTAATGAAATCAAATTTTTCCTAATTAAACCCTTAAAGCCATATTTACTCGTCAAAATGCCCAAGCTTAGGAGGATTAATATGTCTAAAATTAGCATTTATCAATGAGCTCATGTATCACATTTTCATATTTAATTACATAAATGTAACTCAATTCCATCACCAAACATGGCTTAAAACTCGTGCAAGTGCAAGAAACACATAAAATACCATAGTTTAGCCACGGCCAAAATTTCATACTTCCTGTCCCAAATTTTGAAAAATAATAACTAATTTAAGAAAATTCAAAATCATACATTCTTTATCATTTTGGGAAGCTAAAGATGTCTACTTTATGCCAAAAATAGTTTTAGATCATGACACATCAAGTAGAAGATGTTTGACATTTGAAAAGCACCCAAGGTCTCAGCTATTTGGGCTACTATCATAGGTTACTGTCATAAATTTTAGAAATTCATAACTAATTATAAAAAAATCCAAATGATGCAAATTTGGTCAATTTGAGAAGCTACAGATGCTAAATTTAAGTGAAAAATATCTCTAGACCATGCCAAGTTCATTTAGGAACTAAATTGTGACAGAATAATACTAGAGGTTAAGTGATATTACTGGTACTGACATTAAACTTCAAAAATTCATAACTCTATATTTAGACCTCCAAATGAGTTAATCTTGGTGGCTACAAAAAGCTTATGACCTCTAGTTTATTCTTATAAAATTTCAGAAATATTGGACATGATTGGTCATTCAGATGACATAGAAAACAAAATTGACCATATGAATAGTACATGCACCAGAACAACAAAAAAATCCCAACTTTGAAAATTCATAATTAATTCAGTACAGCTCCAATTTTTCTACATTTTAGTTCTCAAAAATATCTAAATGAGCTCTACATGTCAGCCAAATTTCATGAGAAGATTAATCCATTTGGTCAGTTTGTGCATAGGGTTCTGATTTGGTCATTTTTATGGTCTCAACTAGCATCAAAGTGTCCAATTTTGCTTCCCAAGCTTGTGTGGCCACTTGAGCACGTGGGATTGCACCAAAATGACATTTAAGCTTGTCTCAAAGGTGCACAAACCCAGAATTTGGAAACTCACACTCTCACCCCATGCCATAGACAAGTTTATATAATGCTAGTTTTGTCATTCCATGTCCAAAATGCACATTTCCATACATATAACCTTAAATCTTATTTGTAAATAATATATTAACATAATTATACATATTCATAATGTCATAGGACATATAAAATAACAAATTATAACATTTTCCACTCATATGGCCATAAAGAAGCAAAATCTATGCAATTTGTTGTCATTCTCTTATCTTCCAAGTTGTTGGCTCCCATTACCTTGTCCATTTGGTCCACTTAGCATGTTAGAACATTGAAGAAGAGGGAATGAGATTCAAAGAATTTTAATAGCTCATCTCCCTTTCAATCACACATAAAAGATGCAAAACAATTCTTGAAAATGTATGCATGGACATATTAAAATGTGTAAGCATTCAAGAAACATCTGTGGCATTTTAACAAGTCATACATAGTACACATAGGCTTGCCAAGTAAGTGGATTAGCCTCACCCATTCACTTGTGGATTTTGGACTTGCCTCACCCATTTCTTTAAGAGGTTTTTGACTTAACCTTACTCTTGGGAGTCAACCTCACTCTTAGGAGACTATTTACTTTGTTTCAACTAATTTTAAGGGTTCTTGGCTCATCTTCTCCATGGCTAAAGGCTCTTAGCTTCATCACACTCAAGCAAACCCAAGCACACATATTAGACATCATTTGAAAGCATAATGTAACATCATGGCACCATGGAGTAAAAGCTCATGCTAGAATACTTTTCATAACTTAAAACACACATACACACATTCAAAGATAAGTCAAGCATACATTCATGCATGAGAGAAGGAGGATTGAGCTACCTTGGTTACAATCACACACTTTTCTTCTTGAATTTGCTCTCCCTTCCTTGGCCTCACATACACAAAGGTGTGGGATTGGTTTCTCTTAGCCTAAACACAATTTATGGAAGCCAATTGGATTCATAGAGTTAATTCTAAGGCCACACATTTTCCTTAAACACTAACTTGGTCTATTAACCCCTTTATGGTTTCAAGAATGCACCTAATGAAGCAACACCCATCAAATAAATTCTAGGCTCTATTCTTTCCTTTCATATATAATTCTTGACTCCTTTTAAGCCTCTTGGAGTCATCATACAATTGAAACAAAGAGCCTAACTATATATTGCTTCTTTAAGTCATATTATGGAACCTAAGACACCAATTTCATTCTCTAGGCCTCCTAAATTTTTCCCAAGGTTTCCCCTCATCTTCACTCATCATATATGACTTAAAAATGAGCTTGGAAAAAATTTAAAACTCTTTCTAGGTATCCCAACCATGTTAGGCCAAGCCTATGCCTCCTTTTGGCCTCCATAGAGTTTGCTTTGTTTTCTTGATGGAGGATGCATATGGGGAGACTTCTAGGGATCTTAAAAGCTTATTCAAACACTTATTTAGGCCTAAGAATTAAGGTATCAAATCAGATTTTACAAGGAACACATGAAACCTTAGATTTGCTATCTTGAATTTTTATAGTTTTTTGTTAATTCCCTTTGCATATTCTTATTCTCTGCACTCCTTTTTCTAAGATTCATCCTTGGTTCTACCTAAAATTCAAGCCCTCTTATAGCTTCTCATGTTGGATGAACCAGGGAAGAAGAGGGAGGAGGAGTGACTACCATGGGATGGAAGATTTACCTTATTTTTCCTTGTTTTCTTGCTTGAATCTTCCTTTCTTTGGCCTCCTCCCTTCAAATCTGAATTTTCCCCACTATTCTTCCCTCAAAACAGACCCATATACTTCAATAAAACCATAGGGAAGAAAGGAAAATGGAGGTGAAGAGGTTTGCTAAAGAGAAAACATGAAAAAACTAAGAAATTCCATACCTTTCTATATTGGATTTCTCCTTCTCTCCTTCTCCCTTTGGTGTGCCTCAAACCGTAGCTCTCTCCTCTAGTTTAGGGCAGAAACAATTGTGTCTAAATAAGTGAGGAGGTGGGGCACCCTATACATATAGGTGGGAGGAAGAAAGATTTTTCAAAAATTCTAATTTTACCCTTTTGTTTTGGCATTTTTGTTTCCAGTCTATTTTAGATCCTTTTTTAGATTTGTCCTTTTCATTATAAAATTTAGGTTCCCAATTTAGTAAAATGCCTTTGAAATCACTCAAATCAGAGCTAAAATCTTCCTGAACGAATCCATCAAAGTTTGGGTCCACCATCACTAGAAAACGTCCACCGGAAGGGTTTTAACTATCCCTAGGCTTCTTATAGTTTTTAGAGCCTTTGAGAACTCCAAAGAACTCAAAACTTTCATTTAAAAAGCCCTCTTATGTGAATTCTAAATTTTGCTCAAAATTACAAAAATACCATTACATTTCATAAGTTTTTCATTCAATTTCGTTTTTTCATTCTAGTTCCGTCTTTCTTTTCATATGAGCCTGGGATTCTCATTTTTAGAAGTCTAGAATGCTATCTAAATTTTTTGGGACCTTAACTAACTCATTTCGGGGGACTTGCTTTGAAAACACAGTCATTTCCATTATTTAATGAAAACCAGACATTATACTTGGCATATTCCACTTTCCCATGGTCTAAAACCCTAGTTCTACTCTTGTCTTTTAGCAAAAAATGCCTTCCCCATATGGTTCTATTCTTGGCCAAAATTGCACAAAGGGAGAGCAAGGAGAAAAAGCAACAAAGATAGGAAACTACCTTGGATTCAAACTTGTTTTCAAGTGCCTTTCTCTTTGGTTTGCTTTTTCTCAAGAAATTCAAACTACTCCCCTTAAATCTAGACTCAAAATAAAACCAAAGAGTTCAACGAAACCATAGAAAGAAACCTTGGAAGGAGAGGAACAAGATTGGAAGAAGGAGAAGCATGAAATTCTATGAATTTGCCTATCTTTTCTTATTTTTTCTTCTCCTTTTTTCTCCTCCTTGGTGAGCCTAAGAGAGCTGGCCTTTTTTTTGTATTTTTTGGGTAGAAGGAGTTGACCTAAAGAAGGGAGAAGAAAGGGCATGAAGTGTGAGGAAGCTTCAAAAAGCAACTTTTTCCAAAAATTCCAATTTCATCCTTTTGTAATAGAAATTTCATTTTAGCTTTGTTTTAGCTCTTTTTTTAGAGCCATCTTTCTTATTATAAAATTTAGGTTTCCAATTTAATAAAATACCTTTGGAATTACTCAATTTAGGGCTAAAACCTTCCTAAACAAATCTGTCAAAGTTTGGGTTCATCGACGTTGAAAAATGTACACCGAAAAGGCTTTAACTATCCTAATACTTCCTATAGTTTTTAGGGCCTCTAATAACCCTGGATAACTCAAATTTTTTATTTAAAAAGCACTCCTATGGGATTTTCCAAAATTTGCACGTATTTACAAAAATACCATTACATTTCGTCAGTTTTCGTCACTATTTTATTTCATACTCCTAGTTCCATTTTTCTTTCTGTTTGAGCCTAGGATCATTATTTTTAGGAGCCTAGGACACTACCCAAAATTTTTGGGACATCATCTAACTCATTACAGGGGACTTGCCTTTATATAGCTCATTTCATCATTTTATGGAATTTATTGTTGGTTACAAAATGGATATGGTTATGCAAAAAGTCCCTTAGAATGGGTGAGGATGAGCTAAAAGTCCTTAAGAATGGGTGAGATAAAGCCAAAAGTCTTAAGAAGGAGTGATGCTAAGTCAAAAGTCCCTTAAAGTGGGTAAGGCTAAACCAATATCCCCTAGAGCCTATATTTGATATGTATGAGTTCATATAATAAGGAAATTGATCTATGTATGCTCATGAGAAGTTTTTATAGAATGCATACATTCTTTGACATGTAATTACATTATACATGTTCATTTGAAAGGGTAAAGAGCTATTAGAATTCTTTGAATCTCACTCTTTTCCCACATATGTCTAACTATGTTTAGGCCAAGCAGAGCAAGAAATGGAGGCCATGCACCTTGAAGAAAGGAACTTTGACAATAGATTAGGAGTTTTATGATTTTGATGTCAAAATTTGTATCTATATAATGTACATGTGATACAAACCATTGAGCACAAGCAAATATATGTAAACATGATGTATGAATGGAATTTGGAACCAAATGAATGGTTATGTGAATTTTTGACATCCATATGCTTTGATGCTCATGTATGTAAGAACAACTAGGATAGTAATTTTGAGATATATGATGATTAAGACCATTTGGGATGCTCTCATAGACTATGTTTTTGCTTTTGGATGTGCTCAAATGGTTATAGAATGAGTAGAAGACCATTTGGTGCATTATGATCCCTTTATAGACTTTAAATTGACCATTTTCTTGAACTAAAACAAAGTTTAACCAAATGAATGAGTTTTTGTATGAAATTTGGCAACCAAATAGGTCTTATTAATAGCTTTTCAGAGAGCTAAAGAGCACCTAATTTGGAGCTCTAGAAAATATATTATGAATTTTCAAAATTTTCCAAATTATGCAAAATTATCCAAGTTATTGTTCATATGGTCAATTTGCATTCCTATATCACTCGAAGACCAAATGAAGTCCAATGATTATAAAATTTTAGAAACATAGACTAGATATCATAAAATTTCTGTAGCCACTAAGAGCACTTCATTTGGAGTTCTATAGAGAGAGAAATGAATTTTTGAAATTAGAGTTCAGCTATAGGACGCATTAGAGACCTAATGTATTGTTACATCAATTTTTGTAAGGCAAACCTAGTTGTTTTGATCTAAAATTTTTATGGCAATCAGAGGAAATTTGTATATTTCTATAATGGTATAATTTTCATAATTTTGATTTTTCTAAAATTAATTATGATTTTCCAAATTTTATATCAGAATAGAGTTTCATAAAAATTGCAAGTATGATATGCATTTCGAGTTTTATGGCTTAGACCTGAATTGTGAGCTCCAATTTGTGATAATTCTAATTCAATACATGTGTTATGAATAAAAAATGATTTTGGTGAGCTCATATGATCCATAAAGCCAAAAATGAATTTGTTAAACTTACAATGACGTAAAATGCCGCTGCTAAAAATTTGATTTTCATGGAAATGAGTGTTATATGTCAATTTTGCTACAGATTGAATCCTATATAGTTATGGTATTACAGGGTATCCAAGGAAAGTCATCTAAAAATATCATAATAATATATTATCCAAGCCATCATTTGATCAAGACATAATAGGCATATTTGGTAAAGAATTGCCTTGTATGACTCTATGCAAAAATAAGTAATGCTCATAGCAAAATAGCGTACTAAAGTCTGGAAAAATTACATTTAAATATCTAAAATTATCTTTTCACTTTTCTTAGTCCAAATTTGTCTTAGGGCCCATTTGGTATCCAAAATAGTCCATAAATCAATGTCAACGTCAAGGTACAGAGTACGTCTAGTATAACCATAAAAGGATTGTTTAGGTATATGGATAGCTCAATAAAGCCAATAAGTGTAAATAGGTCTAAAATATCTAAATGACCCTCACTAGTCCTAATTAGTATTTTAGATGTTTTTAAGAATCTTTCTTAATTAAAATGGGATATCTAGCATAATAGCAACTATCCAGTAGCCAACTCTGGCTATTATCCGTATTATCATAAAATTAGGTAGTAAGTAACATATTATCTGTATTATCATGAAATGAGACAGCAAGCAACATAGTACAAGAACAAATACCCACCATATATTCAAATATTCATAAAATGCTTTATAAACTTCTAACTTCCATAAATAGGCTCCAAAAATTTCAAAATAAATATCAACATAATCTAGCAGCATATTAGGCCACATAAATCATCCAAAACATGTCAAATAACATAAGTAAAAATTCAAAAAGCTCTTGATCTACACTTTTTCTCAAAAAGTTAACTTTTTATATGATGATCCATAATTTATGAAAAATTCCATGGGTCTTCTTTTTAGTGTAGATTAACATAATCTAATTGGTTCTTGAAAAAACTCCTTCCTAGGTGTGTGTGGTTGTTTAGGCTGAGCCTATGTGAGGGTGATAGAAGTGTACTTCATAATACTATATCAAGATATCACCTTAATTACATCACAATTGGCATATGACATCTAATTTCATGAAATAAATTCTTTTAGCAGTAGAAAGAACTGTTATCAAAAGCCAAATCAATTCATTTTTTATTAAATGGACCATTTGAGCTTACCAAACTCATCTTCCATCCATAATGTACTTATTCAACTAGAAACATCACACTTTGAAGCATGAATTTCGGGTTTGGACCATACATAACAAATTCCACATCACACTTGCATTTCCATAGGTTTCATATTATGTCACAAATTTTAGAAATTCATAACTTGAGCTAGAAAAATCCAAATCATTAAAACTTAAACTCCTTGGAAAGATTAGGACATCATCTAACTATTGTAAAAAATTCAGATAAAAAAACTATCATTTGACATATCAAATACTAATGGAATACCAATTGGGTTTGATTCTTATCCTATAGCAAATTAGCAACTTCAAAAATTTATATCTCCCTCTACAGAGCTCCAAATTGAGTGATCTCAGTGGTTGTGGAAAGATTATAATGTCAAATATGTGTCTATAAAATTTCATAAGCATTAGATGTAACACCATAATATGTTAACTTCAACTAATCTACACTTAGGCTTGATTCCATGAAATTCCAAATAAAAGAGCAAAACCGTGGTATTTTAATGCTATATGTTAGGGGTTTAAATGGTTATACTTTGCCCCATGGGTCCCATGAATCCATCAATCATATTCTCTACTCAAACTCCATTCATACAACTCATACATAGTATGAAAAAACCCATGAACTACAGATATGAAGCCAAAAACTAGAAAATGCAATTTCTCAAAACAGGCCCAAAAGTCAAATTTTTGGCTCCAACTTTAAGAAATCATAACTAATTCTAGAAAAATGAGAATCAAGCAAACCATAGCTTTTTAGAAATCTTTGGATGTTAAATTTATATTGAAAATAATTTTAGGACATGAATATAGACTTTGGATCATGTTTGAAAATGAAAAAGGCACAAAGGTCTAGCTACCCCTGGTGCTAATATAATTTGTTGTCATGAACTTCAAAAATTCATAACTAATTTCAAAAAAATCCAATTTAGGCAAACTATATCAATTTGGAAAGCTACAAATGTTAACTAGAGGTGAAAAATAAGTCCACATCATATTAATATTGGACCTCAAACATGGATGGAACAATAACAAAGGTTGGCTGGCATCTCTGATGCTGACACAAAAATTTAGAAAGTTATGTCTCCTTCTACAAACCTCCAATTGAGGTGCTTCTAGTTGATATAGGTCACTATGGATGTCTAGTTTATGTCTATAAAATTTCATGACAATTGGACACCATTTAGCCTATGAATGACACAAATAAAATTTTAGACCAATTGCACAGTACACTAACCAAAACTAGAAAATTCTTCAACTTCAAAAAATTAGCCAAATATTCCATAGACCTCCAAATAATATGCACTTTAGCTTTCTAAAAATCTCCTAACAAGCTCTCAATGCAAGCCAAATTTTAGATTAAGAGGAGCTCATTTAGTCATATCTTGACATAGCTCATGAATTTGGTGAATTTAACACCATATATGGTTCAAAGTAGGTCCAAATGGCCTCCTACATGTTCTAGCACCTCTTGGGCAAGTTTTAAAGCATAAACATAACATATATGAATTGGTCAAGTGGTCCAAACCATCACACATCTCAAACTCACCATGCTACAAGCAAAAATATACTACTACATGTAAGCCACCAAGTGACCAAATCTCATATTTCCATTGCTTTGGTTCCATACATGGTTCACACATCATTTATATATACTTTTACACTTGCTTAAACATTTACATCTTACAAAGAATATGTATAGATAAACACTTTGGCTTTCCTATACATCAAGCTATGCATAATTGTGCAAAAGTGTCAAGTGATGGCTATTTATGCCTCATGGCCTCTAATCTTTGGCTCTTGAGCTCCACCTGGATCATATGAGATGGGAGAGGGAAGGGGGTGAGATTCAGGGAATCTCAATAGCTCATACACTCATTCAAGGAAGCAATCAAGGTATATAAACATGTCAAAACATGCAAGTAGGCATCCAACCAATCAAAATCATACAACACATGATTTACATACCATGAATATTATATCAATGCTAAGAATAAGCTTTAGGGACTTTTGGTCTAGCCTCACCCTATTTTTGGGACTTTTGGATTGGCCTCACCCTTAGTCTAGGGACTTTTAACTTGATCTCACTTATCTATAAGACTTTTGGCCTTGTCTTACCCATTTTTAGGGACTTTGGCTCTACCTCACCCATCACATAAGACTTTTAGCACCACTTTACCCTTTGAGAGCAATTTTCACAACCCAAAACATAAGTATATTGGTACCAATGCGTCAAGGCAATATCCAATGGCATGTCTCACAATACAAGCACAAATACAAGCATACAATGATCATCATACATCCAAGAATGCAATAAGAAAGAGCGAAGAGCTACCTTACAAGCCAACACAAGCCTTCCCTTTCAACTTCTCTTCTTCCTTTTTAGTCTCACAATCATAACTAGATGGAGCTTGATCTCTTGGGCCTAGACACAACAAATAGCATGTAATTACTCTCTTATGACTTAAATAAATACTTACAAGGCTAGGGAATTCTTACATCAAGGCAAACTCTACAAAGTACTTAAGAATCTCTAGTTTCTCCCTCTAGAATTTCACTATCTCTTCTTTTAATTCCTTTGCATTTCTCAACTTCTCACACTTTAATTCAAGGATTCCATATTTGTTCAAAGTTAGAACAGAGCCATACTACTCAGCAACCCATGAAAAAGGGAGCTTAGAAGGAGAAAGATAAAGTCTCAAGAAGAAGAAGCATGAAAATTTTTAAAGATTCTTACCTTTCTTCCTTGGTTTTCTTCCTTCTCTCTCCTTGAATTTCTATCGTCTCTCACTCTCTCAAGCCCCTTTTCTCTATTTTGGTTGAAGTAAGTCAATTAGAGAGGGAAAGAAGCTTCTGAGGTCTTTAAGAAACAAAAATACACTTTTCCACGCTTTTCTGGACCCACCCCACTATAGCAGAAAATAACCTTCGCTATAGCGAGCACGTATCAGTCACAGGCCCTTGTTCTCACTACAGTTCATGCTATTACAAGGAACTCCTTGGTTTTTGTATAGGACACCCAAACTCGCTATAGCTAAAAGTATTCTCGCTATAGCGAACTAGTACATTTGTTATAGCTAGCTGGATTCTCGCTATAGTGAACAGGTACATCGCTATAGCAAAGCTATAGCCAGTAGACTTAGAAAAAATTTAAAAAATTTTTGTTGTTATATTAAACCTCATTTGGCCCCTCGATGATACCAAAAACCAGACTGACCAAATGAATAGTACCTTGACAATTTCTGTATAATTTGGTCAATTTTAAAATATTATAATAAATTATCTAAAGCTCCAAAAATAGTGTTCTTTAGCTATGTGAAAAGATCTAGATGCAATCTATATGCTTGCCAAATATCATGCCAAAATTCATCCATTTTGTCCAGTTTTGGTTTAGGGCAAGATTATGGTCAAATTTGGTACCAAAATAGCATCAAATGGTTCAAAATGACATCCTACATGAACCATGACCTTTTGAACATGTCCAAAAGTTCAAATACAACATATAGAAGCATCATAATAGATCTAAATCATTATGAAACTCAAATCCATCATCCCATTTGTTCATATACACATGTATAACATTTTTCAAGAATGTCAAAATCTCACATTCTCATACATTTGGCTCCATATCTATTACATACAACATATCCCTATACTTTCACATATGATCCAAGGTTTACAACTCAAATAATTTATACATACATACTTTAATATCCAATTACATCAAAAGCCATCCTATTTTTAAAACAATACAATTTACACTCTGTAGCCTCTATTCTTGCTTCCATAAGTATCACTTAGACAAGATAAGATGGAAAGTGGGAGATAGTGAGATTCAAAGAATCTCAATAACTCATTCACCCTTTCAAGTAAGCATATATGGCATGTTATCATGTCAAAGAATACAAGCATGCATCAAAAGCTTCCAAGAACCAATCATAATCATATTTCAAGATCACATAAACATATCAAGATCAAAATTAAGCTTTAGGGACTTTTGATCTAGCCTCACTCTATTATTTGGGACTTTTGAATTAGCCTCACCACTTTCTTGGGACTTTTGACTTAGTCTCACTCATTCTAGAAACTTTTAGCCTTGTCTCACATATTCTTAGGGACTTTTGGCATAACCTCACTAAATCTAAGGGACTTTTAGCATAACCTCACCTATAAAGAGCAATCTTGTAACACCATAAATTTTAGCTCATTCATGGGCTTCACATCATCAATTCTATGAAAGTGTAGAGAAAAAGAGAACAAAATAATGACTATTTTCACGTTGCGTCGTGTTTAAAAATTCCATTCGGTGTCACATGGACCGTGTGAACTCATCCTACATATTCTCATATTTAATTACATCAATATAACTCATTTGAATCATAAAATCATACCCACAACTTATGGGAACCGAAATGGAGCATAGAATATGGAGGATTATTTTTGACCAGATTTGGCACTTTTTCTGGACAAACTTTGAAAAATTATAACTAATCCTAGAAAAATTAAAGTCATATGTTCTTGGTCATTTTGAAATCCATAGATGTCTATTTCACACTAAAAATATACCCTAACCATAACATCTACCACAGAGGACTTTTGATATCCAAAATGGTCCAGAGGTCAGACTGCATTCTGAAACTATAATAGAATTCTGTAGAAAACTTTGAAAATGTTCAATTAATTTCACAAATATCCAATCTATGTAAATGATACCAATCTAGAAAGCTGTGGATGTTAGTTAAAGGGGAAACATATTTCCAGACTAGTTCATCAAGCCCAAACCTCAAAATTTAATGGAACAGTAACTCAAGTTGGGAAAAATTCATGATACTAGATAGAATGTTCAAAAATTCATATCTCCCTCTCTAAACCTCCAAATAAGGTGTTCTAGTTGGCATGAGTCACTATGAATATTTGGTTTCTTTGTATAAAATTTCATGACAATTGGGCATCATTTGAACTCTGTGTGATAAAATACATTTTCGGAGCAAATGAATAGTGCAGCAGGTCAAATTCAAAAAAATTGCCAACTTTGAAAAATCATCAAATATTCTGTAGACCTCTAAAAATTATGATCTTTAGCTTCCTAAAAAACTCTCAACAAGCTCTAAATGTATACCAAATCTTAGATCAAGAAGAGCTCATTTGACTAAAAAGTGACATAGGGTTCCATTATGGTCATTTTTGGCTCCATATAGGGTACCAAAATTACCAAATGGTTTTTCCTTGGTCGTGGCACCTTTTGGGCAAGTCTAAAACACATTTAGGACTTGTGTGAGCTGTCCAAATGGTTTCAAAGCACATGCATCTCATTTTTGGCCTTTCCACCTACACATATGCACATTTCCTTAAATTCATTCATGAAGTTATCCTTGCCATACATGCTCAATTCACATTCCATCATTCACATAACACATACATTCATTTCTACATCATATAATATCATAATTACATATGTCTCAAGGGTCATAAGCTATTTACAGCAATAATATACATTATTATGGTTCATTATAGTTTCAAAAAGGTAAATGCTAAACATATAGATGTCAATTTTCTTTCTTCAATGTTGTTGGCTCCCATTATCATATCCACTTGGTCCATCTAGCATATTAGATCATTGAAGAGGGGGGAATGAGATTCAAAGAATCCCAATAGCTCATCTCCCATTCAATCATACGTAATATATGTAAAGTAAGCCTTAAAAATGCATGCATGGATATCATGGAAGCTATGAACATTCAAGAAGCAAGCTTGGCATGTGAATAAGTCATACAAGACATTCAAGAGCTCACTAAGTGTTTGGATTGGCCTCACACTTTTCCTCATAGATTTTGGACTTGCCGCACCCATTCTTTAAGAACTTTGGACTCAACTATACTCTTGGAAGCCCACTTTGCTTTTGGAAGACTCTTTACTTTGTCTCAACCAATTCTAAGGGTCCTTAGCTCATCCTCACTATGGTTAAGAGTTCTTGGCCTCTTCATACTTAAACAAACTTAAACAAACATCATGCATTCATTTGAAAACACAATATGTCATCATGAAATTATGGCATATAAGATCATGCTAGCATATTTTTCATGGCTTGAAACTACACATACACACATTCTAAGACAAGCTATACACACATCCATGCATGAGAGAAGGTAGAGAGAGCTACCTTGCATATAATGACACACTTTTTCCTTGGATTTCAAGCCTCCTCTGTCGGCCACACAACCACAAACTTAGGAAGATGGTTTCTCTTAGCCTAGATACAATTTATGAAAGCCAATTAGGTTCATGAAATAATCTCTAAGGTCATTTAACTTGCATAGATACTAGATTGCTCTATAAGTTCCATTATGGTTCATAAATGCACCTCATGAAGCAACACCCCTTAAACAAATTCTAGGCTCCATTCTCTCCTTTCAAATATAATTCTTGACTCCTTTTAAGTCTCTTGGAGTCATCACACAATTAAAACAAAGAGCCTAATATCATGTGGCTTCTGTAGGTCATAATATGGAACCTAAGACACCAAATCACTTTTTATAAGTTCTAAATTTTTTACAAGGCCTCCCCTCATTTTCATTCATCAAATATGACTTAAGAATGGCCTTAGAAAAATTTAAAACTCTCCCAAAGTACAAGAACCCTCTTTGGCCGAGACATAGGGCATCTTTGGCCTATATGGAGATTTCTTTATTTTCTTGAAGGGGGAAGCTTGTGGGGAGCATCTTAAGGGTCTCAAGAACTCATTTAAACTCTTAATCAAACCTAAGAATCATCACATAAAATCAAATTTTGGAAGGAACACTTGAAACCCTAGAATTTGTATCTTGAAATCTAATGGTTATTTTGTTGTTTTGCATATTCTTATTCTTCTCCCTCAAATACTAAAGATTCATGCTTGATTAGGCTTAAAAATCATATGCTCCTATAGCTCCTAGGGTTAGGCAAAATGGAGAAGAAGGTTGATGGAAGATATCAACCATAGGATGTAACTTTGCCTAGTTTCCTTGCTTGATTTGGCTTGAATCTTGCTTTCTCCAAGCTCTTCTCTTCAAATCCGAAATTTCCCTTGAATTTCTCCCTTGAATCAGATTTATAAACTTCATTTTAATCAAAGGAAATCAAGGTGGATGAAGGAGAGGTGGTGTGGATGGAGAAAAGCATGAAAAACAACCCTAAAAACATACCTTCGGCTTGGATTTCTTCCTTCTTCTTCTTCCTCTCTTGGGAACCTCTCTCTTAGGGTTTTGCTTCTGGTTTAGGGCTAAGAAATCTGATGCTAAATGAGGGAGAATGTGAGGTAGGTAGGGAAAAATGACTTTTTCAAAAATTTCAATTTTGCCCTTTGTAGTTTAGATTTTCATTTCTTCTTTGTTTTAGCTCTTGAGAATCGTCTTTTCCATTATAAAATTTAGGTTTCTAATTAAATAAAATACCTTTGAAATCACTCAAATCAAAGCTAAAACTTTCTAGAACGAATCTGTCAAAGTTCGAGTGTACCGATGTTGGAAAATGTCCACTGGAGGGATTTAACTGTCTCGGGGCTTCCTATGGTTTTCAAGGCCTCTGAGAACCCCAAAAAACTCAAAATTTTCATTTAAAAAGTTCTCCTATGTGAATTCCAAAATTTGCTCAAAATTACGAAAATGTCATTACGTTTCGTAAGGTTTTTGTCAAAATTTGTTTCTTCATTCTAGGTCTATTTTTCCTTCCGTCTGAGGCTAGGATTCTCATTTTTAGGAGTCTAGAATGTTACTCAAATTTTTTGGGACCTTTACTAATTCATTTCAGGAGACTTGCTTTGAAAACGTGCCCGTTTCTGTCATTTAACGAAAACTGAACATTACAAATCTCATATTCAAAATACAATTCAAGAAGTATAATGGTGTCAAAGTATCAAACCAATAGCTATAAGCATGTCGCATAATTCAAACATACATACAAACATTCAATGATAATCAAGAATTTCCATTTTCTTCTTGCCTTTGCCGAAACTCAAGGAGAAGAGAAGAGGAAAATTCTTGTAGAAAAATATAAGAAATCCAAGAAGAAGAGAGTTTATTTATGTTACCTTGAATTTTTGATGTTGTTTCCTTCATAGTAGCTTTTCCTTTCTTGTTTCTCCTTCTTCTTTCGTCTCCTTTAGCCATGGCTCTCCATCCTCCATTCTCTCTTGGTTTGGTTGAATTATAAGTGTGTGTTTTATGTTTGTGTGTGTGTGTGTTTCATGTAAATTTTATTTCTAAATAGATGGCTAGGATTGCATATATTTTAGGATGGAAGATCTTGGCCTTTAGATCACATGGATGATTAAGATTAAGTCTTGAAATAGGAAATTAGATGTGAGTCTTTGGATTAAATGGAAGGTTAAGATTTGATCTTAAAAAGTAGAAAAATCTAGACCATAGGATTACATCAATGGTTAATATTGTATCTCATTGATGTGTTTGTGCCTTGTTTGATGTGTCTAAGCCAAGCAAACCAAATTCCTCCTAGGTGTGGGTGTGAGGCTGAGCCATAGAGATAAAGAATCAAATAGGAAATTGTGCTTCTTGAACCAAGGTAGCTCTCCATCCTTTCTTATATGTATTCATTGGTTGTATGATTGTCATTGAATGCTTGTATATATATTTGAATTATGAGACATGCAATTTGCTATTGGTTTGTTGCTTTGGTACCAATATGCTTCTTGAATTGCATTTTGATTGTGAAATTTATCTTTATAGGTAAGATTGTACCAAAAGTCCCTTGGAATGGGTGAGGTGAAGCTAAAAGTCCTTAAGGATGGGTGAGACAAGGGCAAAAATCTCTAGAATGAGTGAGGCTAAGTCAAAGTTCCTTAGAAAGTGGGTGAGGCTAATCAAAAAGTCCTAAATAGTAGGGTGAAGCTAGACCAAAAGTCCTTAGAGCTTGTTCTTGACTTTAACATGTTTATATGACATGGAAAATTGATTTGAATGATTCTTAGAAGTGTTTGGTGCATACTTGTATTCTTTGAAATGAATATATGCCTTGTATACTTGCTTGAAAGGATGAAAGATCTATTGTAATTATTTGAATCTCAGTCTCCCCTACTTTCCATCTAACCACGTCTAGGTGAAGCCCAAGGAGCAAGGAATAGGAGCCAAGGAGCATAAATTGTATTACTTTGACAATAGGATAGTTTTTTATATATATTGATGTCGAAGTATGTATGTATAAATTTTATTACTTTGACAAACCCTTGAGCACTTGCAAAAGTATGTAAATATGGTGTATGATTCAAATTTGGAGCCATATGTATGAGAATGCATGATTGTTGGCATTTTGGAGCCTTGACATGAATGTGTATATATGCAAGTAGGATAGTGAATTTGAGCTCCCTAATAAATTAAGACCATTTGGGATATTACTATATACTATGTTTATGCTTTTGAATGTGCTTAAATGATTATGGTATGGTTCAAACACCATTTGGTGCAATTTGACCCCATTATGGTCCCAAACTTTGCCATATTCTCGACCTAAACCACAAATTGACCAAATGGATGAATTTGTGCATGAAATTTGGTGTCTCATCTAGAGTTTTTCATAGAACTAAAGAGCACTATTTTTAGAACTCTAGAGAATTTATTATAATTTTTTGAAATTTGCTAAATTATGCAGAAACTATCACTGTCACTATTTATATGATCAATTTGGTTTTTGGTATCTTTTAGGGACCAAATGGAGTCCCATGCTCATGAAACTTTATAGACATATAGTAGACATCCTAAGCTTTCTATAGCCACTAAGATCACCTTATTTGAAGCTCTATAAAGGGAGATATGGAATTTTGAATTTTATGGTTTGCTGTAGAATATCCTCCAAATCTAAATCATTATTCTATTAGATTTCATAAGTCAAATTACGTTGTTTTAATTTGAAATTTTTATGGTAGTTAGGGGGTACCCTGAGCTTTCTATTAAGGTAAATGATTTGGATATTTTTACAATTAATTATGAATTTCCAAAGTTTACGTCAAAATATGGAACCAAGGAAAACTACAAGTTTACTTCTTGATATTGTGTTGCTTGGTCCAATTCGAATTTCATGCTTCCAATTGTGATGTTTCTAGCCCATTTAACAAAATTGAATTATTTTGACTTTTGATAATGGTTATTTTTGCCGCTAAAAGTGTTAATTTGGCAAAAATGAATGTTTTATGCCAATTGTGATATATATTAAGTGTTGTCTTAATATGGTATTACATAATCAACCTAACCTCATATGGTTATTCTATTAACCTTATTTCATCATATATTGATAAGGAATATTGATTTGTCAAGTCAATTCTCAAGTTTTCCAAATTCCTAAATTTTTCGTCAATTAGGCCTGTATCAATTCCTTTTAATACTGACTGGCTTTTTTTGGCCCTGTAACCCCTTTCTTAATTAATTCATTGTATTTTTTAAGGACTATATTAGCTCACAAAATATAAAATATTACATCTAAGATGACCTTTAGATGTAAGAAAGGGAAAATTTCCCAATGAGTATCTAAGTTGAGTTTTATTATAGGAATTTTATATTAGAGTTATGGTTTGACTATGCTGTAATAAGAGTTAATTATTTATATTTAAGTTACTCAAAGTTTTAAGTTTTTAGTTGATGTTTACATCAGCAATGTTACTATTTCAAATTCTTGGAAGTATAGAAGAAATGTTACCAATAATAGTTTATGTAATTAGATTTGTGATATTCAGTATTTTGGATATGAGATGTTGTTTAGTTTATAGCTTCCATTGCTAAAATGTTAAGCAATATTATTCGTTATTTGTATTAGTTTAAGAATGTTAAGTATAAGTGTTACAACATCCCATAGCACCTACTTTAAGATTGTCAAACTCGAAAAAATCTCACTTGCTAAAGAAATCCAATAAAACATCTACATGATCTTTAATAATACCTTCAATTTGCCTACTTGCTTCATTAGGATCATAACTGCTCTCGTTGACTTAATGATGAGCGTATAGGAAAGGACTAACAATTCTCCAAACATATAAAAATTAATAAACCCATAACAAACTCAAGCTTATGGAACCACCAATAAAGAGATGTGATGACTAGCTTATGGACAATAGTGAGCGTACCACAAATGTTAGCATATTCATTAACATATAATTATGGCACAACAAAGGAAAAGATGACTCTATCCTCAAATAATAGTACAAAGCCACAAAACCCAACACATACTACACAACTTGTGATCTTAGCTGATAAAAAACCACCAAAATTGAAGCTATTATGGAATAGAAATACCCATCCACTAAAAGTGCACTTCTCTTTTAGAAACATCCTTATATGGCATTAAGGGCACTCCTTTATCCTTAGCATCAAAGACTCCTTGCTAACCCAAAGGCAATGACAAAGTGATGTTCAACAGAATACTATAACCTTGTTAAGACTAGCAAAGATCATCATTCCATATATTGCTCTCAAAATCACCTAAGGAAAGGCAAAGACATTGCACTCAACAAGATCAACCTATGCAAACATAGGTAGATAGATGAAAATCAAGTAACACGTAGGAAGATAAAAGATAAAGCAAAGAAGTAATACAATGACAAACAAAAAGTGTAGCAAATTAGACTTAAAAGGACCAAGAAGTAACCCTTCGCACCCCATGACTCCTTACATTCCATGGAGCAATCCATACGAATGTGAAGAATCTTGGGAACGTGAAGTAACAACACTACTAGCATTAATTGTAAGTTAGCATACAGGCTACTCCAAGCCTACCTAGCTTAACAATCCATTAGTAGACTTATGAGTAAGTGTTATGAGTGTTGTTTAGCCATGATAGTTTAAATTGGTCATGCCCAATCCAACCCAATTCTAAGAGGCCTAAAACATTTAATGGTTATTATTCATCAAGTTTTATTCAAGGAACTAAAGTAACAAGTTACCTGAATTACTTTAAAGAGAATGGCTCTATCATGACAAGCCACCTAATCAAACAACTTTTAAGGCTTCACTAGGCATCTTGGCCTGACCATCACCATCACCTCATTGCCTTTAAAACTTATAAATATCACTCTTCACAATACCACTAAGGGATAGAGAACAAGATCTTCATTATCAACCTTTCATTCCATAAACTATCAGCTTAGACGCCACTACAACTATGAGTTATAGTCTTTACTTTGTTAGCCATTGTATCATACCTCTTTAAACCCTATAATACATGTTATCATCTCTTTATTATCTCTACTCCTCTCTCTCTCTCTCCCTCTCATTTACTTTATCTCTTCCACTCACTATCCTACCTTGTCTATCGTGATTATCCAAAATTCCACCACTCACCCAATTTCCAACCTCATCACCTTGAGGGAAAATAGTCATTACTTCATGCCACTTTAGATTCTTCCATAATGCTCAAAATTGGACATGTTGACATAAGGGCACAAATAGAAGTTTGCCATGTCAGTTATGGAAGATTTTGAAGTAACATATCAAGTAAAGAAGTTAAAGGTGAAATAGATAAAATAACTTATTTTTTGAAATGTGAAAGCTAATAGACTGATAATTGGTGATTTTACTTATTTTCATTTCTCTTAAATTGAGCTTTTAAGTGTCAAATCATTATTAATTGGGTCGCATTAGATTATATTTAGATTATAAAATAATTTTCCACTCTAGTGAAAATTCTTGCATAAAGTTTGAGTTTTTAATTTCTTAAATTCGTAATATTTTATTGTGCAATTTTTCTCACTTACTTTTTAGGTGGGAATTAATATTTTTAATTTGGGCAAAGTTTGGAGGAATTTTTCTTGCCCATTAGATAGAGTTTTAAAGCTTGGATCTTAATTATCCATTCACTTGGTGACAAGTGTTTAGAGGGAGAAAAAATTTCCAAAATTTTTTTTATTTTTTTGCTTTAATATTCTTTTCACTTTTTTTAACTACATTTTATTTTATTTTCCCTATTTTAATTTCAGGTCTTACACTCCATGATTCAAATTGAAGAAATAGTTTCATTTCCTAACCCAAGGCCCATTTATACTTACATACTCTCATTTTATCATCCATGGGCCTATTCACACATAACTTCTCATTCACACATGTAGGCATGTGGAGTAAAGCAATGCAAGGTATAGATGAATGGAGGGGACCCATACATATTCAAGCACGAGTTGTAGATGGATTAGATTCATTACACATGCACGACTATTGCACTTGAAGGCACATCACACTCTCCATTCATCTATGTAATACACAAATTCACGAGAAGGACCAGGTCATGCATGGCCTCATATACCTACTTCATTTACACATGCCCATGGTCTTCAAGAGAGAGGTAGGAGATCATATTCACACACTTACCCATTCATGAAGCTACACACATAGGTTGATTTCACGCACTAAATCACATGGAAATGGACAAGCACGGCATCACTCATACCCTAAACCACATCTAGGATTTTGCACACATGCACCTATTCATTTCCACGTTGACACATGTTGCCCTGCACTCCATAATTCACACATTTTTGGGGCCCACTTGAAAGTACACATAGAGGCATTCTAATTTTATAATCATACATACACACATCCAGGATGCACCAACGCACACTACCCATTCACTCTCAAACTCTCTTACATATAAGGATGGAATGCATAAAGATGTGGAAGCCAATTAGAGACATGGAAGGAGTCACTCAAGAAGACACATAGAGGGAGGATGAGACTAAATACATAAGAGAAAGCATGTAAGGATGGCTCGAGTAAGACATCCAAAGGAAGAAAAGGAAGTACATGATTTTTAGAAGTGGCTCACATGGGAATGAGACAAGGAGGCATAGGTTCAAGGGATTGAAAAAAGGGCTCAGGAAATAGGTCCAAAGAAGAGAGCACAGGGAAACCAAAATATATATTCTCTCATTCTTGGAAAACTCTGCAGGGTCGTAAATCATTCCAATTCAATTTCCTTCATCGAATCAAAGGAAGCTTAACTCCTTTTGGTGGCTAATCTTGGATTCTAACCCCTTCACGAAATTTTGAGCTCCCAATTTCAATAAAAAATAAGCTAATTCTCTCATCTCCTCTTCTATTCTTATTGCTATTTCAATTAATGTTCTATTGATTGGATTTAATTAATGGAAACTTGATTGTAATAGCTATTTTGGATTGGTAAATCCTCTTAGTTTTGTTCATGAATTGGAGATGTAATATTGCATCTTAAGTGTTTAATGAAGTGTTCTTGAATGGTTGTGCATTTTCTACCTACTTTACTTATAAATTTTAGCTTAATTATGTAATGGTCATTATGCAATTGGTGCTAGAATTTATTCTTAATTGGTATAATTAATATTTTTAAGAGTTTAAGTGGTGACTTAGACTCTTAAGTGGATGGTCTAGTGTAACATCTGATTCTCTGAAAATGAGAAAAAACGTGAGAAACGTAACGTACAGTTTCTCTGTTAACAAATAAAATTCATTGGGTACAAAAGGAAGTCCCCCAAAATGAGTTAGTTAAGGTCCTAAAAAATTTGGAAAGCATTCTAAACTTCTAAAAATGAGAATCCCAGGCTTAGAAGGAGAGAAAAACAAAGCTAGAATGAGAAATGAAATTTGACGGAAAACTTACGAAATGTAATGACATTTTTGTAATTTTGAGCAAATTTTGGAATTCACATAGAAGGGCTTTTTAAATGAATTTTTTTAGTTTTTCAAGGTTCTTAGAGGCACTGAAAACCATGGGAAGCCCCAGGACAGCTAAAACCCCTTCGGTGGATGTTTTGAAACGTCAGTTGACCTAAACATTGACTAATTCATTCGGGAAGGTTTTAGCTCCAATTTGAGTGATTCCAAAGGCATTTTACTAAATTGGGAATCTACATTTCATAATGAAAAAGACAGTTCTAAAAAAGGAGCTAAAACGAGTTAGAAACAAAAATGCCAAAAACAAAGGGTAAAATTAGAATTTTAAAGAAAGTGGAAGCTTCTTGAACACTCTTTAAGTTTCTTATTTCTTCTCCCCTTCATTTGCATGATCCATTCTGCCCAAAAACTAGAGAAAACACTAACTTTCTTAGGCACACCATGGAGGAGAAAAAGTAAGGAAAAGGCAAGGATTTTCATGATCCTTCTTCTTCCAAACTTGTTCCTCTCCTCTTGAGCTTTCTTCCTATGGTTTTATTGAATTTTTTGGCTCTATTTTAAGGGAGAAATTAAGGAAAAAATTTGGATTTGAAGATGGGGGCCCAAAGAAGACAAGATTCAAGTAAGAAAAGCCATGAAAACAAGGTAAAATCTCTCTCTTATGGTAGCTATCCCTCCCCCTTCCTTCTCTCAATTTTGCCCCACTCAAGAAGCTATAGGAGTGCTAAAATTTTGAGAAGAACAAAGGGTGAATTCTATAAATTTAAGGGAGGAGAGTAAGAATATGCAAAGAAATCCAAGTAGAAACCATGAAAATTGCAAGATAGAAAAACTAGGCTTTTGATTGCGCCTTGAACTCTACCATGAACCCTAGCCATATTTTATGATGTTTAAGTGTTCATATGGGTTCCTAAGACACCAAGAGAGCTTCCTACATGATTCTCCCATCAAAGGAAGCAAGGAAACTCTATTAGGGTCTTATGGAAGCATAGCTTCAGCCAAGGAGAGTCCATGCATCTAGGAAGTGTTTTAATTCCTTCCAAGATTAGTTCTGTGTCATATATGATGGGAGAGTATGAGAGGAAGCCTTGGAAAAAGTTTAGAATTCATAGGAAGCAAGATGGCCTTATATGTTTTATAATATGGCTTAAAGAAGCAATGCCAAGCTAGGCTCCTAGAATTGATTATGTGATGACTCCAAGAGGTTTAAATGGAGTCAAGAATCATGAGTGAATAGATACAATGGAGCCAAGATGATGCTTTTTTAAAGTTGCTTCATTAAGTGCATTATGGAACCATAAAATAGCTTTATGAGTCACCTAGCCTTTCTAATGATTATATGGCCTTAGACTTTATTTTAAGAGTATAATTAGCTTTCATATGATGTGTCTAGGCCAAGAGAAGTGATCTCCACCTTCTTGGGTGTGTGAGGTAAAGGGAGAGGATTCAAAGCTTAAGGAAAAAATGTACAAATGCTAGCAAGGTAGCTCTCTCCACCCTCTCTCATGCATAAAAGTGTGCCTACATTGTCTTGAATGTGTGTTTTGAGCCATGAAAAGTATTCTAACATGATTTTATATGCCATGGTGCCATAATGATGTATTATGTGTCTAAATGATATCTATAATGCTTGCTTTGGTTTGCTTGAGTGTGGTGAAGCTAAGAACCCTCTAGCCATGGTGGGGATGAGCCAAGAACCTTTAAGATTGGTTGAAACAAAGTAAAAAGTTTCCCAAAAGTGAGGTTAACTCCTGATAAGCATGAATTTTATATGCTTTAACTCTCCTAACTTAAGCATTTTAATGAGCAAATACAGCTTAAGGAGTTTAATTAGGTAAAATTTGATGTTAGTAATTATTTGTGCACTCAAGGAAATTATTTACAAGATTTTAGAATTTTAATGCATAAATTTCTTTAAATGATTTTGTGAATTTTCCTATTGAACTGTTCTTACTTTTTGTGCAAATTTTCAATGGGCAAATGATGTTTGAATGAGAATTTAAGTTAAAGAAGAAAAGGAGAAGAGCTGGGCTTCAAGTGTACTCTTTGTTGGGCAATTAAAATTTGAATGATAAAAGTAAATCATGTGGATTCTACACTTACGAGAATAGCAACATACCAATTCACTATTGCATGGGTTCATGTGTCTAGTAGCTAACCACTTATAGGAACCATGTGGAAAGGAGCTTTGGTGGATGAAACAAGATGCAACTAGTCATGGGGTTGAAGAAAATGAAGAAAGCAATGTGGGATGGTGAATGGAGAAGAAGCTTTATAAGAAATTCACACAATGCCACGAGTCCAGCCTTCATACACCAACACTCACTTGCACATGTAGCAATCCTATCAAATCATATGGAATGAGCTACAGAATGAAGGAAGAACAAGCAAAACAGAGGAGGCAAGTGAGAAATACAAAGGAGCTTGCATGGAAGCAGAAACAAGCAAGCAACACATAACAAAAAAAGTTAAGGGGCAGCTAACATGGAAAGTGAGTAGATGTTACGTGGAAATGTGAGCAAAACAGAGGAGAAGAATATCACGAAGAAACCAGAATAGCAAGAACTCGAGAGAAGCACACATAAGGAGATTTACGTGGTCTAACAAAGGCTTGAGTTGTGCAAATAGTAGGTTGCTTGAACAGTAACTAACGTGGAAAACTCATGAACAAGGTTATGGTGATTAGGAGGTTGAAGGTAGAAGAGCTGGATAGAGCATGGAAGAGAAATGAAACTTAAGCAGAACTTGGGGTAGATGTGAAGAATTAACAAATAAAGTTACAGGTTGCAGCATAAACAACAACAAAAACACGTTAGAAGTGAGCAAATGGAGATGAAGAAAACAACACATAGAAGCAGCTCATGTGGAGAAGAAAATGTGGAATAATGAGAGTTAAGGGTTAGACGAGAGACAGAGTTATAGGCTAATTTGTATTAATGAAAACAAATGAAGAAGCCACGAGCTAGGGAATAATGTAAAAAATGAAGTGAAGAGAGCATGGGCTGGAATTCACATGGAATATGATAAAATAAAATAAAGTGGGGCCCACACTCATACACACATCATGTAGCTACAGGAAATGAAAGAATGAGAGGGTTGAGCACGTGAAAATAAAAGGAACCATGTGAGAGGATTAAAAGGCACTCGTGGTAGCATCAGGGAGGATTCATTTTCATTGTCATATTGATGTTATATTTCATTCGCACATTATTCACGCACACTCTGTCATTCCATCATCATTCATTCACTTCATCTAGCAGCTATTCTCCATGCCATTTTCATCCACTTCCTCCATCTCCTCCCATTCAAATGAAGCTCTAATGCTCCATCTGTGGCTAGCTAGGAAGAAGATCCTTGGTGGAAGCTTGAATCCACGAAGAAGAATGCAAAATTTTGGCTAAGACTTTCTTAATTTCCTACACTTTTTCTTTCTCTTGTACAAGCTTGGTTAAATTGTATTTGATTAGGAATTTGTGTAATTATAATTAGTGACTAGTTAGACACTAATTAGAAAGCCTTTTTGTTGATTAATTGGTTGGATTAAATACTAAATTTTTCAATTTCCTACAATCATCCATGTATGCAGTCAAGGTGTTTGATGAAATGCATGTGAGAGATTGAGTGTTTAATTGTTTGATTTGAGGACTCTTTGGTGTTTAGTTAGTTAATTAAAATCTTTAGATGATGATTTAGAGGCTAATTAATCAGTTAATCAATCAAATTGAGTGTTTATTGACCTTAAAAACAAGAATTAACAATTTAATGCGAGATTGAGGTCTTAATGCAACATTACTTCATTAATCTCTTGAATCTTGAGTGGTAACCCAAGATAACTTGTTATGAACATAATTAAGGACTCTTAAGCCAGAATTAATCACAATTGGATTAGGATAAGGATAGTGGATACCAAGGGACGAATCCAAAGCTAGTCACATGACCATCATTCACCCATAATTCATACAATTAGGTAGCAATTACGAATTTTATTTCAATTTCAATTTACTCAATTTAATTCAATCAAAAATCCCCCCAAATTAGGTAGTTTTAGGATCTTTTAATACTTAGAAAACCCAGTTGAACATTGAACTCCATTTCCAAAGGAGATGACCTAGGTTGTGCCACTAGCTATATATTTAGTCCAACCTAGTTTTATTTTGAGAGTTGCGCGATAAACCCATCAACTCCCAAGAGCAAGGTTGAGTCCAAGAACCTCTTAAAGAATGGGTGAGGCAAGTCTAAAATCTACAAGGGAATGGGTGAAGCTAATCCACTTACTTGGCTAGTCTCTATATGCTATGTATGACTTTTTCAAATTCCAAGAATGTTTCTTACATGATTGCACATGTTAATATGCCTATGCATGCATTGTGAGACTTGTATTGCATGCTTTATGTGTGATTGAATGGGAGATGGGCTATTAGGATCCTTCAAATTTCATCCCTTCCTCTCCAATGATCTAACATGCTAGGTAGACCAAGAGATCAAGGGAATAGAAGCCAACCATATGGGAGATCAGAGCTTGACATCAAAATGCCTAGATTTTGCTACTTTAATGCCTTATGGGCAGTTGATGTACTCCATTGTTGTATATGACCTATAATGTTATGAGCATGTATTATTATGAGAATATGTCATGTATAAATGAGAGATTATATTATGTGACCATTAGAATGTAAAATGAGTATGTTATGGCAAACTAGCTTCTTGAATGGCATTATGTAATTGTGTACAAATAGAAGTGGAATGGTCAAATTGAGATGCATGAGATTTGGGACCATTTGGGCAACTTATACAAGTCATAATTATGCTTTTAGACTTGCCCAAGAGGTGCCAAACCCCAAGGAAAGCCATATGAACATTTTGATATCTTGTATGGACTAGAAATTGACCAATTTAGAATCCTATGTCACTTTTTGTCCAAATAAGAGCTTCTTGATCTGAGATTTGGCATGTAGTTAGAACTTGTTGAAAGATTTTTAGGAAGCTAAAGAACATAATTTTTGAAGGTCTAGAGAATATTTGATGAATTTTCAAAGTTGAAAAAAATTCTGGTTCTAGTCTAATATACTGTTCACTAGGTCTGAAAATGAAATCTATCATTAAACATGCCCAGAGAATATTTACAGGCACTTTTGCTCAGTATTTGGCTCTTGAGTGATGTAATTAGCTTTTTTTTTGGCAGAATATCTATGTATATGTACTTAAATTGTGTTGTAGGGCTAAGATTGTAATTATTTTTCAAGAAAAATGGTTGAGACAAGAAGAGGCAGAGGCAGGGGTAGACCATCTAGAATGCCAGAAGTTGAGTCTGCAGGCCCCTTGTGGGCTGTCATGGATCAAATTAATAGATTTAAGAACGTAATGGCCCAGCAATAGTGCATTATGCAGCAACAGCATAAGATGATCGTGCGGCTATAGGAGTCCCTGGCTAGGCAGGAAGAAGCTAGGAGAGAGGTCCCTCTGCCTCAGCCTCAGCCTCAGCTCTCCACTTCTGACACCCTAGGTGCTCCACCCCCACCTCCCCAAAAGCCAGTCCAGACTTTGCCTTCGATTCAGAAACAATTAAATCAATTTAGGAAGAATAACCCTCCAGTGTTTGCCAGGGAATTAGATGTAGATAAGGTAAAGGCCTGGGTGATAGAGACAGAGAAAATTTTCACAATAATGAATTGCACCTCAGAACAAAAAGCTCAATTATGTGCCTTTATGTTACAAAAAGAGGCCAATAAGTGGTGGCGTAGTATGAAGTCCCTAATAGAGACTAGAAATTTATAGATTTCCTAGGAGAACTTTCTAGTATAGTTTTATGAAAAGTATTTTCCCAATTCTGTAAGGAAATAGAAATAGGTGCAATTTAAGGGGCTGAAACAAACCAATGATGTGACAGTAGACCAATATGTGGCCAAATTCATAGAATTGTCTCGATACTCTTCCTACCTTCAGAGATATGATGACAAGCCCTAGAGGTGCAAACAATTTGAACTCGGGTCAAAGCCTTAGATCAGAGGTAGGGTAACTCTACACAAAATCTAAAACTTCAATGCTATTGTGGAGATCAGCAAGGTAATCGAGAATAATTTGAGGGATATTATACCTGCTGCTACTATATTTGGACAGAGAGGGTCCCTAGAGTCCAAAAGATCATGATCAAAGGAAGGAACCAGCTCCGCACCTACTAGTAAAAAGAAGAGTAAGGTGCAGGAGGCCACTGAAAGGAAAGAAGGTACAGCCTTAGAGGACTCAATCATCCATACAACAATCCATAATGACATGCTATAAGTGTGGGAAGCCAGGACACATTGCCAGAAATTGCCCCCAGGTAGATTCAATGACTCCATTTAGACCACCTACTCCTAGGTCACAGACCCAGGGCAGGGTGTTTTCCCTTTCTTAGCAGGAGGCTAATGCATCTCCCATTCTTATTCGAGGTACGTTCATAGTGAATGATTTTTCTGTGATTGCTATGTTTGATTCAGGTGCTAGTCACTCATTTATATCTTATGACTGTGTGAGATGTTTGGGTCTGGCTATTAGTACTTTACCATTTGATTTATCTATTACTACACCTACAGGAGGCCATGTTGTTACTTTCCATGCTTGCTTGAATGTCACTGTATAGTTTAACTATTGTTATACTACCATTGATTTGATCTGTATGCCATTTTATGATATTGATTTGATTGTTAGCATGAACTGGATAAATGCTAATAATGTTGTCCTTGATTGTGAACACCATACCATATCTATACCTTCTTGTGGGACCATACCTAGGATAGGGGCCGAATTATCCTTTATGATTACTGCCCAAGCTGAGAGATACTTAGAGCATGGATGTAAGGGGTTTATAGTCTTTTTCTTTATTCAAGCCGAGGTAGAAGAAGGGATAAAAGAGATCCTAATAGTTAGGGAATTCCCAGAGGTCTTCCCTAAAGATTTTAATTTTAATGGCTTATCCCTTGAGAGAGAGATAGAGTTCCCCACAGATATAGTGCCTGACGCTAGATCGGTGTCCAAGGTTTCTTAAAGGATAGCTCCCACCGAGCTTGCTGAATTGAAAACGTAGGTAGAGGAGTTATTAGAGAAAGGGTTTATATGTCCTAGCATGTCACCTTGGGGAGCTCCAATGTTGTTTGTGAAAAAGAAAGATGGTAGCTTAAGATTGTGTATAGATTATAGAGAATTGAATAAAGTTTCCATCAGGAATTTATTAGATTAGTTAGCTGGGGCATCAGTATTCTCTAAAATAGATCTTAGGTCTAGGTATCACCAGCTAAGAGTGAGAGCTGAATACATCCCAAAGATGGCCTTCAGAACTAGATATGGGCATTATGAGTTCCTTGTGATGCCATTCGGGCTGACGAATGCACCCATTGTGTTTATGGATTATATGAACAGAGTATTTAGACCATATCTAGATAAATTTGTTGTGGTCTTCATTGATGACATCTTAGTGTACTCGAGATCTTTTAAGGAGCATGAGAGGCATCTGAGATTAGTCCTAGAGACCCTGAGAAATAATAGATTGTATACTAAACTAAGTAAATGTGAGTTCTGGCTAATTGAGATGAAATTCTTAAGTCATGTGATCTCATGAGACGGGGTCATAGTAGATCCCCATAAAGTTAAGGCTGTGTTACAGTGAGATAGACCTAAGACCATCACCAAGGTTAAGAGTTTCCTTGGTTTGGAAAGATACTACAGATGATTTATTCAGGGCTTTTCTCAGATGGCCTTGCCACTCACGAGGTTGACTCGGAAGGATACACTTTTTGTGTGGGATGATAGATGTGAGAGGAGTTTCAAGGAGTTGAAACTCCAATTGACTACTACCCTTGTACTAGTTATTCCTGACCCTAGTTTACCATTTGTGGTATATAGTGATGTCTCGAGGAGAGGGTTTGTAACACCATAAATTCTAGCTCATTCTAACTCATCAAGTGCCTTTACATAACTTAATATCATGAATCATGTGAGTTTTGCATGAAAAAGGCAAAGAAATAATGCTCATTTTAGCATTACACTGGGTCTCAAAATTCCATTCGGTGTCACGTAGACTGTGTGAGCTCATACTATACTTCCTCATATTTAATTTCATTATTACAACTCATTTGCATCACAAAAACACGCTTACAACCTATGGAAACCGAAATTGGTCCTTTTTCTGGGTAAACTTTGGTCCTTTTTCTGGGTAAACTTTGGAAAATCATAACTAAATCTAGAAAAATCAAAACTATGAAATCTTGGTCATTCTAGAAAGCTTGGGATGTATACTTCACACTAAAAATATGTCCAGGTCACAATATTTATCACCCAAGATGTCTGACATCCAAAAGTCTACAGAGGTTTGACTAAAATCTGGAACTGTCACAGAATTCTATAGAAAAATTTGAAAATATCCAATTAATTCCAAAAAAATCAAATCCATGCAAATGATACCAATCAAAAAATTTGTGAATGTTAACTAGAGAGGAAAAATATCTCCAGATCAGTTCATCAACCCTAGACTCCGAAATTCAATAGAACAGTACTTCTGGTCAGGCAATTTCACTGATACTGGATAAAAACTTCAAAAATTCATATCTCCCTCTCTAGACCTCCAAATGAGGTGTTTCTAGTTGGTACGAGTCATTGTGATTGTCTAGTTTTTGTGTATAAAATTTCGTGGCAATTGGGCATCATTTGAGCCTCATGTGACAGAAAATAATTTCAGACCAAATTAATAGTGTAGCAGACCAAATCCATAAAATTTGCCAATTTCAAAAAATCCCAGAAAGCTCTCAATGAGATCTAATTGCATGCCAAATTTCAGATCAAGACTAGCTCATTTGGCTAAAAAGTGATATAGGGTTCCATTATAGTCAAATGTGGCTCCATATGAAGTACCAAATTTGCCAAATAGTCTTCCCTTGGTATTGGCACCTTTTGGGCAAGTCTAAAAGCACATTTAAGACTTGTGTGAGCTACCCAAATGGTCCCAAACCTCATACATCTCATTTTAGCCATTCAACCCACATTTATACACATATTCATCAAACTTTAAACTTGCATACTATGGCATTACATACTCAAAACATGTGCTAGTGGTCATATATCATTTCCATACATCTAAACATCACATCTTTACATATGTCTCAACGTTCATAGTATATATACAACATCATATACATGATAAACCATCATTATGGTTCCAAAATGGCTAAAACCAAGCCATAAGTATGTCAATCTCCTTCCTTTAGGGTTGTTTGCTCCCATTAGCATATCCACTTGGTTCACCTAGCATGTTAGATCATAGGAGAGGAGGGAATGAGATTCAAAGAATCCCAATAGCTTATCTCCCATTCAATCATACATAATATGTGCAAAGCAAGCCTTTTAAATGCATGTATGGAGAAAATAGAAATCATAGACATTTTAAAGGTAACATTGGCATGTGAATCAATCATACAAGACATTCAAGAGCTCACTAAGTGTTTGGATTGGCCTCACACTTCTCCTCGTGGATTTTGGACTTGCCTCACCTATTCTTTGAGCACTTTGGACTCAACCATACTCTTGGGAGTCCACTTTGCTTTTGGGAGACTCTTTACTTTGTCTCAACCAAGCTCAAGGGTTCTTGGCTCACCCTCACCCAAGGGAAGAGTTCTTGGCCTCTTCACACCCAAGCAAACTCATACAAACATTATGGATTCATTTAAAACATAATGTGGTATCAAGAATCATAACATATAAAGGCATGCTAGCATACTTTCCATAGCTTGAAAATACACATAAACACATTCTAAAACAAGCTAGACACACATCTATGCATGAGAGAAGGTGGAGAGAGCTACCTTGTATACAAGTACACACTTTTTCCTTAGCTTTCAAGCCTTCTCTTTTGGCCACACACCCACAACTTAGTGGAGATAGTTTCTCTTGGCCTAGATACAAATTACGGGAGCCAATTAAGTTCATGAAACAGTTTCTAGGGCCATGCGACTTGCTTAAACCCTAGATTACTCGACAACCTCCATTATGGTCCATATTGGCACCTAATGAAGCAACACCCCTCAAATGATTTCTAGGCCTCATTCTTTCTTTTCAAATATGATTCTTGACTCCTTTTAAGCCTCTTGGAGTCATCACATCATCAAAATGAAAGGCCTAACACCATGTTGCTTCTTTAGGTCATAATATGGAACCTAAGACACCAAATCACTTTCTATAAGTTCTAAATTTTTTCCAAACCCTCCCTTCACTTTCATTCATCAAATATGACTCAATAATAGCCTTAGAAAAATTTAAAACTCTCCCTAGCTAGGAGAGCTCATCTAGGCCAAGGCTGTGAAGCATATTGGGTTCTATAGAGCTTTCTTTATTTTCTCAAGGGAAGAAGTATATGGGGAGCCTCTTAGGGATCTTGGGAGCTCATTTAAACTCTTACTTAGGCCTACGAATCATCATGCAAAGTCAGATTTTACAAGGTGCAATTGAAACCCTAGAACTTGCATCTTGAAATCTAATAGTTTTTTGTTAATTCCCTTTACATATTCTTAATCTCCACATCCTTTTTCCTTATATTCATGCTTGGTTCTGCGTAAAAATCATCTCCTCCTAGGGTTTTCTCAAGTGGGGCGAAATGGTGGAGAAGGGGACCAAAAATGACAACTATAGGAAGAGAAATTACCTTATTTTCTTGCTTTTTCTCACTTGAATCTTGTGTTCTTTGAGCTCCTCTCTTCAAATCCGAACTTTCCCTTGAATATCTCCCTTGAATCAGATTTATAAACCTTATTTTAATCATAGAAAACAAAGGAGAATGGAGGAGAAGAGGTTTGGAAGAGAAAGAGCATGAAAAACTACGAATTTCCATACCTTAAGCCTTTGATTTCTCCTCTTTTTCTTCCCCTTCTTGTGAGCCTCATCCCCTACGGTTTTCTTCTGGTTTTAGGCAGAACATGGTCGTGCATAATGAAGGGAGGAGAAGGGTGCATCATATATATAGGTGGGAATAAGTTACATTTTTTAAAAATTTCCATTTTGCCCTTCATACTTTGCATTTTCGTTTCTCCTTCGTTTTAGCTCCTTTTTGAAAACCATCTTTTCCATTATAAAACTTAGGTTCCCAATTAAGAAAAATGCCTTTGGAATCACTCAAATTGGAGCTAAAACTTTTTCGAACGAATCTGTCAAAGTTCGGGCACACCGACGTTGGAAAACGTCCACCAGGGGCTTTAGCTGTCCCGGGGCTTTCCATGATTTTTAAGGCCTCTGAGAACCCCGGAGTACTCAAAACTTTCATTTAAAAATCCCTCCTGTGTGTTTTTCAAAAAGTGCCCATATTTACAAAAATGCCACTGGCCTTTTGGCAAATTTTTTGAATAACTTTGGCCTTGATTTCTGGGTAACTCAAGGATCAAATCCTCATTTTCTAATATTTAAAATTTTATCATAATTTTAGTTGGCCCCAATTCCTTCTATTTCAAGGTCTTCCTTTTGTATCTGGCCCATTTCTGCCATTTACGGAGAAACTGAATATTGCGTTTCTCACGTTTACGAAGGGACTAGATGTTACAGGGTTAGGATGTGTATTGATGCAATAGGGTAGGGTAGTGGCGTATGCCTCTAGATAGTTAAGGCCTCATGAGGAGAATTATCCCACACATGACCTAGTGTTAGCTGCAATAGTATTTTCTCTCAAGATTTGGAGACATTATTTGTATGGTGCAAGTATAGAAATCTATAGTGACCATAAGAGTCTGAAATACCTATTTAATCAGAAGGAAATCAATATGAGATAGAGAATATGGATGGAGTTCCTGAAAGATTATGACTATGTGTTGAAATATCATCCAGGTAAGGCCAATGTAACACCATAAATTTCTATCTCATTTCATGTTATATCTATGCCTCACATCATACAACTCATATAAGAGGCAAAATAATGGCATTAAAATAATGCATTATTTAGCATTGCATCACGTATAAAATTTTCATTTGGTGTCACGTGGACCATGTGAGCTCATACATCACATTTTCATATCTAATTACATGGATACAACTCATTTTCATCATCAAAAGTAGCCTACAACTCGTGGAAACCAAATGGAAGCATAAAATATATATATGCATTTTCAGCCAGATTTTCCTCATTTCTATCATAAATTTTGGAAAATCATAACTAATTCTAGAAACATTGAAATCATACATTCTTGGCTATTGTGGAAATCCAAAATGTCTACTTCATTCTAAAAATATGTTTAGACCATAACATCTATCACAAAAGGTTTTTGACACTTGAAAAGGTGGTCAGGCTGTCCACTGGTACTGTCACAGAATTTTATAACAAATTTCATAAATGTCCAATTAATTCCACAAAAGTCCAATCCATGCAAATAATACCAATTTGGAAAGCTTTACATCTTAACTAGAGGGTAAAAATAACTCCAAACTAGTTTAGGTAAGCCCAGACATCAAAACCTAATCAAATAATACCTTAAGTCACTTAGAGCACCTGGTACAGGATAGAATGTTTAAAAGTTCATATCTCCCTCTATAGACATCCAAATGGGGTACTTTGAAATGGCATAAGTCACTAGGAATGTCTACTTTCTCTATATAAAATTGTGAAAATTAGACATTATTTGAGCCCTATGTGACAGAAATCATTTTTGGACCAGTATGAACAATGACATGACCAAAACTAGAAAATTTCTCAACTTTGAAAATTCATCAAATATTCTCTATATCTCCAAAAATTCTATTCTTTCTATTCTTTAACTTCGCAAAAATCTCTCAACAAGCTCTAATTGGTTGCAAAATCTTAGAGCAAGAAGAGCTCATTTGGTCATAAAGGGACATAGGGTTCCATTATGGTCAATTTTGATTCTATATAGGATACCAAAATATCCAAATAGCTTTCCTTGGGTTTGGCACCTCTTGGGTAAGTCTAAAAGCATAATTAACACTTGTGTGAACTACCTAAATGATTCTAAACCTCATGAATCTCATTTTGGCTATTCCACATCTATTCATACATGAAATTCCATAATGTAAGATTGCCATTACATGATCAAAATGAGTATTTTCATACATATAACCCTAGCTCTCATTTATACACAATACATTAACATAATCATCCATGCTCATAACATCATAGGTGATATACAACTATGGATTATATCAATTTCCATCCATAAGGCCTTAAAGTAACAATTTCAAGACACTTTGATGCCACATTTCCATTTCTCATATAGTTAGCTCCCATTTCCTTGCTCTTTTGGTCCACCTAGCATGTTAAAACATTGGAGATAAGGGGAGAGATTCAAAGAATCTCAATAGCTCATCTCCAATTCAATCATACATAAAAGCATGCAAATAAGTCTCACAAATGGATGCATGGACATATTATCATGTGTAAACATTCAAGAACCAATTTCAACATTTGAGGAAGTCATACGTAGCATACAACGGCTTGCCAAGCAAGTGGATTGGCCTTACCCATTTACTTGTGGATGTTGGACTTGCCTCACCCATTCTTTAAGAGGTTCTTTAACTCAACCATGCTCTTGAGAGTCAACCTCACTTTTAGGCTTCACTTTGTCTCAACCAATCTTAGGGGTTCTTGGCTCATCCTCACCATGGCTAGAGGGTTCTTGGCTTCACCACACTTAAACAAACCAAAGTAAGCATCATAAACATCATTTAGAAATATAATGCATCATCAAGGTACCATGGTATATAAAATCTTGCTATGATGCTTTTCATGGCTTAAAACATACATACACACATTCAAGGCAATGTAAGCATACATCGAGAGAAGGTAGAAAGAGCTACCTTGCTAGTGTTTGTACACTTTTTCCTCAAGTCTTAAATCCTCTTCCTTGACCTCACGCACCCAAGAAGGTGGAGATCATTCCTCTTGGCCTAGACACATCATATGGAAGCTAATTATACTCTTAAAGTAAAGTATAAGGCCACACAACTTGCTTAGATACTAGCTTAGTCTAAAAATCCCTTTATGTTTCCAAAAATATACCTAATAAAGCAACATCCATCAAATAAATTTTAGACTCTATTCTTTCCTTTCATATATGATTCTTGATTCCTTTTAAGCCTCTTGGAGTCATCACACAACTAAAACAAAGAACCTAACTACATGTTGCTTCTTTAGGTCATATTATGGAACATATAAGGCCATCTCACTATCTATGGTTTTTAACATTTTTCCAATGCTTTCTCTTATACTTTTCCATCACACATGATACAAAACTAAGCTTGGAAGGAATTAAAACACTCCCTACGTGCATGAACTCTCCTTGGCTGAAGCTATGCTTTAATATGGCACCAATGGAGTTGTTTTAATTTCTTTGATGGGAGAAGCATGTGGGAGGCTCTCTTGGTGTCTTAGGAACTCATATATACTCTTAGACAACTTAAATTATTACTAGGAAGCTTCATCTTAGCTTAAGTGCAACCAAATCCCTAAATTCCATAACTTGCATTCTAAAGTTCCCTTTTCAATTCTAGTTGCATATTCTGAATCCTCATATTCCATAACCTTTGGTTCCATCAAGAATACATAAAGAAAAACTCTCCTCCTCACTTTCTCTCTCTAGACCTAAGCTTAAATGGCTTAGAAATATAATATTTTACAAGTGTTTCAAGTGAAGTCTTACCTTAAAACAGAGCTCTCTTCACGTAGATTATTTTTCACTTATTGATTACTTGAAAAGAGTTTCTTTTGGCTTGGGTTGGACCTGAATCTTTAAGTTTTCAAGAAAAAAAAACTACCATTAGAGAGCTCTTAGAGAGAGGAACAACTTTTCTAACTGGCGCGGGATGAAATAGGGCTATTTACTTATCTAAATAGAAGCTTAAACTTCTTCTTTCTCTCCCCTCTTAATGTCACACCATTGCTATCCATTTTTCTGCAAATGGAAGCTTGGAGAAGGTGATGAGGTGTAATCTTTTCAAAATGACCATTTTGCCCCTATGTGCCTGTTTGCTCCATTTAGGCTCATTTTAACTCCTTTTTGAGAATCATCTTTTCCATCATAAAATTTGGGTTCTTAATTAAATAAAATACCTTTGGAATTACTCAAATAAGAGCTAAAACCTTTCTAAATGAATTAGTCAAAGTTCGGGTCAACCGATATTAGAATACATCCACCAGAGGGGCTTTAGCTGTCTCGGGCCTTCACATAGTTTTCAAGGCCTCTAAGAACCTTGCAAAACTCAAAAATTACATTTAAAAAGCCCTTCTATGTGAATTCCAAAATTTGCTCAAAATGATGAAATGCCCTTTCGTTTCGTCAACCTTTCGTTACATTTTGTTTCTTCATTCTAGCTTTATTTTCTTTCCGTCTAAGCTTGGGATTCTCATTTTTAAGAGTCTAGAATACTTTCCAAATTTTTTGGGACCTTAACTACATCATTTCAGGGGACTTTATTTTTGTATCCGATGAATTTCTTTCGTTTACGAAGAAACCATATATTACATTTCTCACATTTTCTCTATTTTTCAAAGAATCAGATGTTACATTTCTCCCCCTTTTAAATAAATTTCATCCTCAAAATTTAGGGTATGCTTTCCTCTTATTCTTTTCTTTTCTGGCTAACTGCTCTTTTCTTTCCTTTCTTCCTAGCTCTATGCGCTTTTCTCAGTGATTTCACTTCTTCGATTTTTTTTCTCAGGCAGGGGATTTGTATTACTAGCTCTTAGTAAGGGTTCTATTGTTATAAAGTACTAGCTAATTCTTTCTCATAAGGGAAAGAAGTTCTGGCTCTAAAGGCCTATCATGGGAGAGCTTACTATTTATATCGGGTTAGTATTAACCCGTTCGCAAAGGTTAACGTTTCTTTTTGTGAACTCATTTACACATCTAGGGAGTTAACTCATTTCGTATTAAGTCTCCCATATCCTCTCCCAATGGCTTCTCATAACGTCTCATCATCTTTTCTGATCATTATAGCTATTGGAGGTTTCTATCTATCTGTTTATTTGTCTACTTATAACGTCCACTATTCATCTCTATGTTCTTTCTTACTAGCTCATTCCATGATTATAATTCATGTTTCTTTCTGTTATAAGCCTCATATCTCAATTACTTACTAGAATTACAACTCTTTTGAGGAGTTTCTACTTTCAATTATCTCAGTTTCTCTATTTACTAGTACATCTATCTCTGTAGGCTGGGACTTTTCCTTACTTTCTTTGCTCATTTACAGTGGCATTTTATAGTCCTTCATTTCAATAGTGATAGGCCTAACATATGTGTTTCATACTGGCATCAAAGAGCGACTGCCACTTACTACTATTGGGCTCTGGTGGGATGCTAGCTGTTCTCACAGTTTTGTTCACTAGAGATATACTGTGCCATTAAGCTTATATAAAAACTATACCTGACCCCTTTTTGAATACATAAGCTAGCATGTTAGAATCTCTCTATCCCTTGATCAAGGCCACTATCTACTAGGTAGTGGTTCATCTGGTTCTAACTTTGGAAAGCTAATTTCTTACTTTTCTCATCCTACACACTATGCTTATCTCTCAAGAGAGCTATTCAGTGGTCTAACTATCCGAGCAAAGTCTTTATATCTTTGTGGCAATAGTCTACTAGACTCAAGAGGTCTCTAGTCTCTAAGACAAAAACTAGCTAAAATTGTACTAGTCTCTGAGACTAATTGCTCTGTAAAAACTATCTCTGGCCATCATCTCACCAGAGAAATATCATGCTATAACTGAGGCTCTCTGTAACTCTGTGGGATCTATTGTGACCCCTGGGTCTATTGTAACCTCTCAAAGCCCTGCTAGGGTCTACTGTAACCTGCTGTGCTATGCTAGGATCTACTGCGATCCATCTCTGGGAGACATCAAAGCCTAACATTACTGTATTTTACAATAAAATACATGGTTACTAAATCTGATAACCCTCGCTCATAATAGTTGAGGCTAACTTAGAGGTACATTGTGCTCTTCATGCGAAGTGGGTTCTATGTCATCTAATTCTCTAGGATCCCATCATACTGATAGTAGGGAGCATTTTAAATTTTGTACTCATCACTCCTCATATTCCCAGATTCCCATTTCAACCCTCTTTGCTTGGGCTTTCTTTTCTTACTCTATTGACTTACTTTACATATACTCATTCTAGCCTTCCTCTCATATCCTGCAGTTTCTAATTATGCCTGCATTATGCTTTTAAGTGCTTTAGCATTGGGGAATTTGACACACTGAGTATGGTTTACATCTCTGGCAGAGAGAGGCTATACACTGGTCCCTATTTATTTCATTTACATATATTATAAGGGACTCGGGCTATGCATATTGAATCTGAACATTTTCTATTGGGGATTCCTCTCTACATACTTTCTTATTGTTTCGGTATTCTTAGAATCCCTTTACCTCTCTTTTTTGAGTTGTCTCATTATCTAGCTAACTAGGATACTCTTCGATTATAGGGACACTTTGGCAATTGATGTCGTCGTTTGCTATGCACTTAAAGCACATTACTACTAGGTTAGTCAGACCTAATGTCATGTAGTCTCTGTTGCAAGAAAACTATAACATCAAACACTAATACACCAACGCTTCATGACTGAGCTCAGAGTCACTATTGCCAGTATATTACAAGTTTTCCAATGATCTAAAGTATTCCTTTCTTACCTTTTTTTTTTTTATTTGCCCTATTCTCGTAGGTTACTCGAGGAAAATAGGATTCTTCCTTAGCTTCATCCTAAGATTCCTTTACATTGTCTAACTATTTTTACTTCAGGCACTATCATGCTAGAAGGGCATCTATGCTAAGGACAAGTGTATTTTTTTTAAACGCTCAAGCACATCAACTCAACATCTATTCTCAATCTATCATGTCCTCGGCTTGAGCACTACCATATTTTCTCTTTCTTTTATTTTTCTTATCTTTTTACTTCTAAAAAAGGATATTCTACTACTAGTTGTCTCTGTTGCCAGTTCAATTTTCTCTACACTCAAGAGCACCTTCATTTTTCCTGAGTTCTTCTACTTATTCACTCTCTATAACATCAAGGGGGTCTACTTTTTCTTATACTTTTGCTTTGCTTTTAACTAGACCATCCCTCGATAAAAGAATTCCTATTTCCTGTAACCTCAGGAATTACATTCTATGGCGCTCTTAGCTTACACTCTTTCTTTACAAAATGCAAGACTTACCTTTTGAGGTGGTCTCTAACTTCCTCAAGCTTCCCTGAGGGTACTAAGGCACTACTTGTCTGTCTCAACTTGTTTTTATGTTTGGATTAGAGCTAGGCTTTTTCTCTATTCAGCCTCTTTAACTTCATTCCTAGGAGTACCGTATACTGATCTCTAAGGTTTTTCTAACCCAATCTAGGACATATATTCTCAATGTCTGGATTCTACCTCACTGAAAGATTATGCTCTACCGGGCGCTCTAATCACTCACGTGCCTTACCCCTACATTATCATATTAGGGGTTTACCTCTCTAGCTCAGTTTACTCATTTAATCATTACTAAAGTGAGGGCATCCTTTCTGTAGCTAGTTTCTTAGCTCTTCCTCGCTTCCTTTATCACTATACTTTACAACTCATTGGGGTCTATTTAGGGGAATTTGCTAACCACTACTAGGTGATTTCCCTAACTTAGAATGTCTCATCTTTCCTTTCTTAATATAGGGAGAACTTTCACTGAGCCTTTTAATTTATATATCTCACCTAAAATGATGCTATTGGTCATCTCCCTTAGACTTTAGCTTATGCTCAGCCTAGGCTAGCCATCTCATCATACCTGTAGCTTACAGTAGTTTAGTGCTTTCTAAATTATCCTCATTCTCTTCTAAGCCTTTATCATTGGGCTCCTCATACTTACCTCTAGGTGTCACCTATGAGGTATTGGGGTACTCAGTATATACCTTACTACTAGTAGCCTTATCTTATGCTATTTCGAAGCTACCTTGACATTTTATCATTTAATGTCTCACAGGGTAGCACCTTAAGTTGGAGTCAACACCTTAAAGGTGGGTCTCAACAAACTTATCATCCCTGTGTTTAACTTTCTCTATATTGAGCTCTTTCCTTAGCCTCAACTATTAGGCCCATAGATTTCTTACTGATCTTTCGTGACTATTCACTACTCTTTTCTCTACTTATACTAAGGGTTCTCGCTCTCTGTAGGTTGTTTGACCCCTTATCAACTCATTTCTTAAATTAGCCTAAATATGACCAATAAGACATTCATGGTGCCATTTGCTGCAGCTAACATGTCATTCGTCGCGGTTAATCATCCTCGGGTTCACCCTAGTTTTTCCTATCTAAGTATTGGCCGCTGTGAGGAATTCTCTAGATTGTCTCGCTATTTCCATGGAATAATTGGCTGCGACTAAGCAATGAATTGGCTGCAACTAAAGGCCTTTAATTAGCTTACTTTTTCATGGATTGAGATTTTCATCTTTAGCTACCAACCTGAGTCTCATTGCCTCTATATCTAACCCATCATCAAGCTAGAGGGTTCTAACTCTTGCTTTATTCATGCATAACTACTTATCATCTCAGGGCTATCGAGCTTTAGGGTGTAGCTTGTAACTCAACCTCTGGCTAAGGGAATTAGCCTCTTGGGCTCTGAAACTTATCTAGATATTTAGGTATTGTGACTAGGGGATGACTCCTTTTTCTTACTTCCCTTCTAGATTAGTCCTGTGTAGCTACAGTCTCATCTTATACTGTGCTGCATCCTACTTGTTTCTGCATTACGTGGGACATCTCGAAATAGTTTGGGTATGACTACCAGGGAGAATTAGGCCTTACATACTCTCTCTAGTAAGCCTCTTCCTATCAACAAGATCATTTCTCATTATTTATATCTAAGGCCTGCCACTAATCCCGGTGAGCTATCACATCTCATCAAGGTCTAGCCATCGGATCCCTTAACTTTACTTAAGCTTAGCTCTGCTCAAGCTACTCTAAAGGCTACTCTTTCTCAATGTCCACTCCCTACTCTAAAACCATTCTACAACTTACTTATCATAACAAAGCAACAAACTATTCTCTTACACCCAACATGTCTCATACAAAGCTCTACCTATCCATTCAAGCCTTTACATAGCCCTTTACACAACTTTATTACTATATCCTCAAGCCAAATCCAATCCAAGAGAGCCTGGAATTTTGCTTTGATACCAATAAATGTAACACCATAAATTTCTATCTCATTTCATGCTATATCTATGTCTCACATCATACAACTCACATAAGAGGCAAAATAATGGCATTAAAATAATGTATTATATAGCATTGTATCACGTATAAACATTTTCATTGGGTATTATGTGGACCATGTGAGCTCATACATCATATTCTCATATTTAATTACATAGATACAACTCATTGGCATCACCAAAAGTGGCCTATAACTCGTGAAAACCAAAGGGAAGCATAAAATACATATATGCATTTTTGGCCAGATTTTTTTCATTTCTATTACAAATTTTGAAAAATTATAAATAATTCTAGAAATATTGAAATCATGAATTCTTGGCCAGTTTGGAAAGCCAAACATGTCTACTACTTGCTAAAAATATTTTTAGACCAATAACATTCATCACAAAAGGCGTTTGACATTTGAAAAGTTTTAGAGGTTAGGCTGTCCACTAGTGCTATCATATAATTCTATAGCAAACTTCAAAAATATCCAATTAATTTCACAAAAATTCAATATATGCAAATGATACCAATTTGGAAATCTATGGATGTTAGCTAGAGCAAAAAAATAACTCTAGACTAGTTCAGGCACTCCTAGACCTCGAAACCTAATCAAATAGTACATGAGGTCACTTGGAGCTCTAGGTACTGGATAGAATGTTTAAAAATTCATATCTCCCTCTATAGACGTCCAAATCAGGTGCTTCTAGCTGGAACAAGTCATTGGGAATGTATACTTTCTTTGTATAAAATTTTGTGGCAATTAGACATCATTTGGGTCCTGTGTGACAGAAATCATTTTCGGACCAGTATGAATAGTGACATGACCAAAACTAGAAAATTTTCAAACTTTGAAAATTCATCAAATATTCTCTAGATCTCTAAAATTTATGTTCTTTAGCTTCGCAAAAACCTCATAACAAGCTCTAATTGCATGCCAAATATCAGATCAAGAAGAGCTCATTTGGTTAAAAAATGACTTAGGGTTCTATTATGGTCAATTTTTTCTCCATATAGGATACCAAAATGTCCAAATGGATTTCCTTGGGGTTTGGCACATCTTGGGTAAGTATTAAAGCATAATTAGGACTTGTGTGAACTATCTAAATGATCCCAAACCTCATGCATCTCATTTTAGCTATTCCACTTCCATTCATACATGAAATTCCATAATGTAAGATTGCCATTACATGATCAAAATAAGTATTTTCATACATATAACCTTAGCTCTCATTTATACACAATACATTAACATAATCATCCATGCTCATAACATCATAGGTCATATACAACTATGGATTACATCAATTGCCATCTATAAAGCCTTAAAGTAACAATTTCAAGACACTTTGATGCCACATTTTCATTTCTCATATAGTTGGCTCCCATTTCCTTGCTCTTTTAGTCCACCTAGCATGTTCAAACATTGGAGTTGAGGGGATGAGATTTAAATAATCTCAATAGCTCATCTCCCATGTAATCATACATGAAGTATACAAATAAGTCTCATAAATGCATCCATGGGCATATTATCATGTGTAAACATTCAAGAACCAATTTCAACATTTGAGGAAGTCATACATAGCATACAAAGGCTTGCAAGCAAGTGGATTGGCCTCACCTATTTACTTGTGGATGTTGGACTTGCCTCACCCATTCTTTAAGAGGTTCTTTAACTCAACCATGCTCTTGGGAGTCAACCTCACTTTTGGGAGACTCTTTACTTTGTCTCAACCAATCTTAAGGGTTCTTGGCTCATCCTCACCATAGCTAGAGGGTTCTTGGCTTCACTACACTCAAGCAAACCAAAGCAAGCATCATAAACATGATTTAGAAACATAATGCATCACTATGGTACCATGGTATATAAAATTATGCTAGGTTACTTTTCATAGATTAAAACATACATACACACATTCAAGACAATATAAGCACACATCTATGCATGAGAGAAGGTGGAGAGATCTACTTGGCTAGCATTTGTACACTTTTTCCTTAAGCCTTGAATCCTCTCCCTTGACCTCACACACCCAAGAGGGTGTAGATCATTTCTGTTGGCCTAGACACATCATATGGAAGCTAATTATAAATTCTAGGCTCCATTCTTTCCCTTCATATATGATTCTTGACTCCTTTTAAACCTCTTGGAGTCATCACACAATTAAAACAAAGAGCCTAACTACATGTTGCTTCTTTAGGTCATATTATGGAACATATAAGGCTATCTCACTATCTATGATTTCTAACATTTTTCCAACACTTTCTCTTATACTGTCCTATCACACATGATAAAAAACTAAGCTTGGAAGGAATTGAAACACTCTCTAGGTGCATAAACTCTCCTTGGCCGAAGCTATGCTTCTATATGGCACTAATGGAGTTGTTTTAACTTCTTTGATGGGAGAAGCATGTGAGAGGCTCTCTTGGTGTCTTAGGAACTCATATATACTCTTAGACAACTTAAATTACTACTAGGAAGTTTCATCTTAGCCTAGGTGCAAACAAATCCCTAAATTCCATAACTTGCATTTTAAAGCTCCCTTTTCAATTCTAGTTGTATATTCTTAATCCTCATATTCGATAACCTTTGGTTCCATCAATAATACATAAAGAAAAACTCTCCTCCTCAATTTCTCTATCTAGACCTAAGCTTAAATGGCTTAGAAACATAAGATTTTGTAAGTGTTTCAAGTGAAGTCTTACCTTAAAATGGAGCTCTCTTTGTGTAGATTATTTTCCACTAATTGATTACTTGAAAAGAGTTCCATTTTGGCTTAGGTTTAAGAAAAGCAAACCACCATTAAAGAGCTCTTAGAGAAAGGGATAACTTTCCTAACTGGCACAGAATGAAATAGGGTCATTTACTTACCTAAGCAGAAGCTTAAACTTCTTCTCTCTCTCCCCTCTTAATGTTACGCCATTACTGTCCATTTTTTTACAAATGGAAGCTTGGAGAAGGTGATGAGGTGCAATCTTGCTTAAGAAGCCTCTTTTATAATTTCTTTCATTTACAGAGAAACCGTACTTATGTTTCTCATGTTTTCTCTGATTTTCAAATAACCAGATGTTATAGCCAACGTGGTGCCTGGTGCCTTGAGTAGGAAATCCATCCACGCTACCCATATGATGATTAAGGAGCAGGAGCCCCTAGAAAAATTTAGAAATTTAAACTTCTCTTGCCAGCTGGTACTGGGTAGATTATATTTGAGTGAGACCCAGATTGAGAATGAGTTGAGAGTCCAAATCTTAGATGGCCAGAGAGAGGATGAATTATTGAGACAAATTAGGAGTGAAATTTCCCAAGGTAGGATCTTATATTACAGAATATCTGAGGATGGTGTAATAGTATATTGAGATAGAATTTGTGTGCCTAGTAATAATGATTTGAGAGAGAGAATTTTAGATGAGGCACATAAGAGTAAATACACTATTCACCCAGGTGCCACCAAAATGTATCAAGACCTGAAAAGAATTTTTAGTGGCCAGGAATGAAGAATGACGTCATAGATTATGTGGTGAGGTGTTTAGTGTGCCAAAGGGTTAAAATAGAGCATCAGAGGCACGCTGAGTTATTGCAACCCTTAGATATCCCTGAGTGGAAATGGGATAGTATAGTTATAGATTTTGTTATAGGGTTACCTAGAACATCCTCTAGACATAATGCTATCTGGGTAGTTATAAATAGATTGACGAAGTCTGCATACTTTTTAGCGATTAGGGCTACTTATTCATTAGATAGATTAGCCCAATTGTATATACGTGAGATAGTGTGACTTCACGAAGTACCCAGTAGCATAATATCTAATAGAGACCCCATGTTCACATCGAACTTCTGGAGGTCATTACAGCACGCCTTAGGGACCAAGTTGTGATTTAGTACTACTTACTACCCCCAGATAGATGGTCAGACTGAGAGAACCATCTAAACCCTAGAGAACATGTTGAGGGCATGTGTATTAGAGACAAGGGATCATTGGGATACGTATCTGCCATTAGTAGGGTTTACTTATAATAATAGCTACCATTCCAATATTCAAATGGCCACTTATGAGGCTCTGTATGGGAGAAAGTGTTTATCCCATTGTGTTGGGTTGAGCTAGGTGAGAGGAGCCTACTAGGACCTGAGTTAATGGACTAAACTACCTAGCAGATAGAATTAATTAGAAAGAAACTCCTTATGGCCCAGAGTAGGCAGAAGAGTTATGCCAATAGAAGAAGGAGGTCGTTAGAGTTTGAGATTGGAGACCATGTATTCATCCAAATGTTTTTAGTGACTGGGGTAGGTCAATCTATGAGGGTAAGAAAATTCAGTCCCAGGCATATTGATCTGCTTGAAATCCTTGAGAAAATTGGACTAATGGCCTACCAAATAGCCCTACCTCCAAACCTAGCCCAAATCCATAATATTTTTCATATCTCTTAACTGAAAAAGTACTTACAGACCTCTCATATGTTATAGAATATAAGCATGTTCAATTACAGGAAAATCTTTTCTATATAGTGAAGCTAGAGAGGATTGTAGATGCTAAATTGAAACAACTGAGAAATAAGAACATTCCTCTGGTGAAAGTGGTCTGGAAAGGTCTAACATCTGAGGAGGCAACCAAGGAGTTGGAAGATGAGATGAGATAAAAATATCTAGAACTATTTCCCTAAGGTACGTATTTAAATTTTGAGGATGAAATTTATTTTAAAAAGGTGGAAAATGTAATGAATGTAATTTTCGTAAAATGACGAAATGAGTCATATAAAAGCAAGTCCTCTGAAATAGGCTAGATAATGTCCCAACAAATTTAGGTAGAGTCTTAGACTCCTAAAAATGATAATTTTTAGGCTCAGACGGAAAGAAAAATGGAATTAGAATAGAGAAACAAATTGTGACAGAAATTGACAAAATGTAATGGCATTTTCGTAAATAAGTTTAACTTTTGGAAAAACATATAGGAAGGCTTTTTAAATGAAAATTTTGAGTTTTCCAGGGTTCTCAGAGGCCCCAAAAACCATTAGAAGTTCCGGGACTAGTAAAGCTCTTCCGGTGTTTTTCTTCAACGTTGGTTGACCCGAACTTTGACCAATTCATTCAATAAGGTTTTAACTCTAAATTGACCAAAGGTATTTTATTAAATTGGGATCTTAAATTTTATGATGAAAAAGATAGTTCTTAAAAAGGAGCTGAAACAAAATTACCATTACAGAAGGACAAAATTGGAATTTTTGAAAAAATATGCTTCTGGAAACTCCCACACACTTCTCCTTTCTTCTCCTACCTTTTTAAGCACGAATTTTTTTGCCAAAAATACAAATATGATCTGCTCTCTTAGGCTCATAAGAAGGTGAAGAAAAGGAAGAGAAAAATCAAGGAAAAGGTAGGTAAATCCATGGAATTTCATGCTCTTTCTTCCTCCAACCTTGCATGTCTCCTTCTATACTTTCCTTTTATGGTTTTCTTTAGATGTTTGGTTCTATTTTTGGTCTAGAACTTAGAGGGGTAGTTCAAATTTTTCAAGGAGAAGAGAACCAAGGAAGAAAGGTTTTGGAAGCAAACTTGAAACCAAGGTAACTACTTGTTGTTGTTGCTTCTCCTTGTTGCTTCTTTCTTAGTAGATTTTGGGTCTAGACTAGAACCGTATAGGGGAGGGATTTTCTATCCAAAACCAAGAGGGAAACAAGGGTTTTAGACCTTGGGGAGGTAGAATATGGTAAGAAATTCTAAGAAAAACTAATAGAAATCAAGTTAGGAAAATGTAAAATTTTTTAGGGTTTCGTAAAATTTGATGTTATGTGAATGTTTTTTTGGATATTTGAATGTTTTCTTAAACTCCTAAGACCCTTAGAAACCTCCCCAAATGGCTCTCCCATCAAGGAAAATTCAAAGCTCCAAGAACCCCATTTATGGAGGGTGTCTCGGCTAAGCTAGGAAAAAGGAGCTAGAGGATGTTTTAATTTGTTCTATCATTGGTTTAGGACTTTATATGATGTTAGAAGATGGGAGAAACCATTGGAAAAAATTTAGAAACCATGGATTGGGAGATGGGACAATGGTGTCCATAATGGTACTTTGTTAAGCAACTTGGTTTTCCAATTGTGCAATTGAATGTGTGATGGCTCCAAGGACCTTAAATGAGTCCAAGAAGTCTAAAAATAACAAGAGAATGGAACCTAGATATTAAATTCCAAGAGTTAGTTCATTAGACTAATTATGGAACCATAATGCAAAGTATGAAACCAAGTATGTGTTTAAGCTTTAGTTTATTATCTTGGCTTACTTCAATTATGTGATTGTGTGCTACTTGTGATGTCTAGGCTAAGAGAATAATCAACCACCTAAGTGCTCTTGTGAAATTAAGGAGGGGAGGAATTAGCAAAGTAAGCTTGCATAAATTGAAAGGTAGCTCTTCACCTTATTCTTCATACTTTCTTATGTGCATATGTATGTCATTGTGTGCTTGTATGTGTTCTTATAATTTGGTAATATGCCATATGATCTTATGGAATTACATTGGTGCCAGTGTGTGCTCTTGAATGCCTTTGAATGTGAAATTAGCTCATAAGGGTGAGGTGATGCCAGAAGTCCCTTAAAGTGGGTGAGGATGTGCCAATCTCAAGGCATGGGTGAGACTAGACCAAAAGTCCCTTGGAAGGGTAAGGCTAAGCCAAAAGTCCCTAAACCAAGAGTGAGGCAACTCTAAAAGTCTTAGGAATGGGGTGAGGCAAAACCAAAAGTCCTTAGAGCATGAGAATGATCTTGATGTGTAGATGTGGCATGAAATTGTAGCCTTGCACACCTTATGTTTCATAATTGTATCATTGATGTATGTATACCTTGAATGTATGTGAATGATTGGGATTCTTGGAATCTCACTCCCCTTTCCCTTTTACTCTTGAAATGTCTAGGTGGTACTCAAAAACAAGGAAATGCAAGCCAAGAGCATTGAATGGTTACACTTTGTTCATTTTGTAGTCTAACTTGTAATAGAATGTCAAAAAAACTTTGTATATATTATTTTTGGTAATGTAAGACCTTGAGCACTTGTAACATGATGTATAGACTCCATTAAACCTTATGTGACATTAAATCTATGAAATTGTGGATTTGGACTCCATGTAAACCCTTTAGTGTATTAATAGATGTTGAATGGAAAAAATAAGATGTATGGGATTTGGGACCATTTGGGTAGTTTACCCAAGTTATAATTATGCTTTTAAACTTGTCCAAGGGGTGCCAAATTTAAAAGGAGGCCATTTAGACCAAAGTAACTCTTGATAGGGAGCAAAAATAACCATTTCATGAGGCTACATCACTTTTTGTCCAAATGAGCTCTTCTTGGTCTAAAATTTGGCATGTGTCTAGATGTCATTGAGAGCTTTTTAAGAAGCTAAAGTAGATAATTTTTGGAGGTCTATTGAATATTTGGCAAATTGTTGAAATTGAAAATTTTTCTAGTTTTGGTCATTGGTATTGTAGCATTAGTCTTAAAATGATTTTTGTCACACAGGGCCCAAATGATGTCCAATTGTCACAAAATTTTATATAAAGATACTAGATATTTCCAGTGACTTGTTCCAACTACCTCATTTGGATATCTAGAAAGAAAGATATGAAGTTTTGAAATTCCTGCCTAGTATTAGGCACCCCAACTGACCTTAGGTGCTATTTGATTGGGTTTTGAGGTCTAGGCATGCCTAAAATGGTCTAGAGTTATTTTTACCCTCTAGCTAACATCCACAGATTTCCAAATTAGTATCATTTTTATGGATTATATTTTTTTGAAATTAATTAGACATTTTTAAAGTTTGCTATAGAAACCTATGACAGCACCAGTGGACAGCCAAACCTCTAGACATTTTTGAATGTCAAATATCTTTTATGTTATGTTTAATGGTCTAAACATATTTGTAACATGGATTAGACATGTCTAGCTTTCCAGAATGGCTAAGAATGCATGATTTCAATTTTTCTAGAATTAGTTATGATTTTTCAAAGTTTGTGACAGAAGTAAGGAAATTTTGTTCAAAAATGCATATATAAATATTATGTGTCTCCTTGCTTTCCATGAGTTGTAGGGCACTTTTGATGATGGAAATGAGTTGTATCCATATAATTAAATATAAAAATGTGATACATGACCTCATATGGTCCATGTGACACTGAATGAAATTTTTATACGTGACGCAACGCTAAGAAACTTATTATTTTAATTGATTTTTCTTGCTACCTTCATAGGATTCATGACATGAGACATTAAAGTAGCATGGATTGAGCTAGGAAATTATGGTATTACACTCTTCAAACCTACACTTATCCTTAGTGCTATTCTCCATAGGTTACCTCTACTTCTACTACTTTGATAGGACCTTTATATGGCATATGTTGTCTGGCTACACACTCTACAAATCAGTGTCCATAGTTGCATGATCAGACTAAGTCTTGTTCTTCTATATTTCCTATTAGACCTATGCAACAAAGGCAATAGAGATATGATCCATATTCTACCGCTTATAATCTTGGGTGGAGGGATCATCTTAACTTGAAATATAGAGGCCATCAAAAATTTGATGCAGAGCCGAGTGCTCAAGTTCCTTTACCTATGAAACAATTAATTCCTATCCAAGAAGAGACTAGAAAGGATAACAACATGGAAATTTGGATGAAACAACTTTTCGATAAGATGGAATAGAGTAAGATTAGATACAGACTAGAGATTTAGAACATAGAAAATAAAATACAAACTTAGAGTAGGAATATGGAGAATATGATTAGTCAGTTGGCTACCTCTCTTAATAAGGTGAAAAGCCAAGGTTCAGGGCAATCACCTTTTTAGACTGTAGTAAATCTTAAAGGGAGTGGTGTTTCTATTATTACACTAAGATGTGGGAAAAAAGTTTTGAGGTCCTCTGAATCATCAAAATTGGATAAGTTAACATTAAAAAAAACACATGTTGCACCAGAAAGTACTAAAGAAGAGGAGGAGCCAAAAAGACCCTTGCCCTTTCCTGATAGGGTAACTCAGATCAAGAAGCTTAAGGAAAAACAAGAGGAGAAGGAAATCTTGGAAACATTCAAGAAAGTGGAGATCAATGTGCCACTTTTATACTTGATTAAGAAAGTCCCAAGTATGTAAAGTTCTTAAAAGAGATGTGTACAACTAAGAGCAAATTAAGAAGACGTGAGCAAGTTAACTTTAGGAAGAGTGTATTTGCTTTGATTCAACCACCACTACTTGAAAAATGCAAGGATCTAGGCCATTTTTCCATTCCTTGTACCATCAGGAACTTGGAGTTCCTTGATGCTTTGCTAGACCTAAGAGCTACCATCAATGTGATGCCCAAGAGTGTGTTCTTAGCTTTGAAGTTTGGAAAGTTCAAACCCATCGGAGTTGTGGTACAGTTAGCCAATTAGAGTATGGTGTATCCCTCGGGAGTCCTTGAAGATTTATTGGTGAATGTAAATGATTTAATTTTCCCTATAGATTTTTATGTCCTTAACATGGAAGATGATAAGTATAGAACTATTGGGCATGCTCCTTTGATATTAGGTAAACACTTTTTGAAAACTGCTAGAGCCATAATTAATGTGCATGAAAGTATCTTATCTATGGAATTTATAGGAAATGTAGTGTATTTTTTAACATTTTTTATGCTATGAGACATCCAGTTGATAATGGTTCTGTGTTTGGTGTTAGTTTGATTGATATGCTTATAGATGATCCATATTTTGATTTTATAGTATGTTGTCTAGACCATGTGACATAGCTGACTTAAATGATTCTCTTGATTGTATATGTGTTGAATCCACTATACGTGATAGATGTACCTAGATTAGTACTTTTATTAAGAGTAATGAGTTCCTCGTATATTCTAATCATCATGATTCTATGATTTCTTCTATTTGTAATAATCCTATTATTAGTCAGCATGTGACTGATTTGGATGATTGTGCTAATATAAATCACTTCTCTTGTTCTAGAGATGATATGCATGCTACTGTTCTTTCTTATTGTTCTAATGCTACTAGATTTATTTTGTCTTTTGATGTTATGCATGTTAGTGTTTCTTCTGGATATGTTGATAGTCCTAGTTTATCTATGTCCACTTTTAACTTGCCTACTGATAGTGGTCACAGATGCTATATAACTAGCTTATCTAGTAGCGATACTGATGTTAATACTATTGTTAGTTCTTTTGTAGATTTTCATGTTGTTGATGTTCCCAAGGATAGGAAAGTTGTTTCTTTTGTCTGTGAGTTATCTGGACAGGTATTTGGCATAGAAGAGATTCAGATCAAACTACTCATACCTTTGATTGAGCAAGCTCTTATCTTAGAACTCAAGCCACTACTAGACTATAATACCATATATTCATAGCTCATTTCTATCATATATACATGCTCATATGGCACATTCCATGAACGAAATGGCAAAAGTCCATTAAAATAATACATTTCCTTGCATTGCGTCGTGTATAAAAATTTCATTCAGCATCATGTGGACCATGTGAGCTTATACAACACATTCTCATATTTAATTATATGAATAACACTCAAACCGAAATGAAGCAAAAAATATGGACATTTATTTTCGGCCAAATTTGACTCTTTTCTTACTAAACTTTGGAAATTCATAACTAATTCTAGAAAAATTAAAAACATGTATTCTTGGAAAGCTACAGATGTCTACTTCACACTAAAAATATGTCCAAATCATAAAATTCATTACAAAGGACATTTGATATCCAAAAAATTCTAGAGGTCAAACTGTCTCTTGATGTTGTCATAGAGTTCTGTAGCAAATTTTGAAAATATCCAATTAATTCCAAAAAATTCCAATTCATGCAAATGATACCAATATGGAAATTTATGGATATTATCTAGAGGAAACAAATAACTCCAGACCAGTTTAGATAGCCTAGCCCTCGGGATTCAATGGAATCGACTGGAATCCATGATACTGGACGGAATCTTTAAAAATTTATATCTCCCTCTCTAGACATCCAAATAAGGTGCTTCCAATTGGCACACTATGAATGTCTAGTTTCTATGTATAAAATTTCATAGAATTGGACTTCATTTAAGCGTTGTATGATAGGTTTCATTTTTGGACCAGATGAACAGTGCATCAGACTAAAATCAAAAAATTTGCAAACTTTGAAAATTCATCAAATATTCTGTAGCCCTTTGAAAATTATGGTATTTAACTTCCCAAAGAGCTCTCTCAATGAACCTTATATTCATGAAAAATATCAAATCAAGAAGAGCTCATTTGGCCAATAAGTGACATAGGGTTCCATTATGGTCAATTTTCGCTCCACATAGGGTACCAAACTTGCCAAATGGTTTTCCTTTGGTTTTGGCACCTTTTGCCCAAGTCTAAAAGAATATTTAGGACTTGTGTGATCTGCCCAAATGGTTCCAAACTCCATGCCTCTCATTTTGGCCATGCTACGTCCAATTGTACACACACACATCAAGCTTTCAAGAAGCATTTCCTTGCATTACATACCCAAATTACATTCAAGGGTTCACATATCATATCCATTCACTTATACATCATATATGATCATAATTACACATGTCCAAGAGGTCATAGACCATATACATCATTGGGTTACAATATTTGACACAAATATAGCTTTAAAGTGATAAAACTTAAACACTTTGTTGTCAAACTCTTTCTTTCAATGTGGTTGGCTTCCATTACCTCATCCACTTGGTCCACCTAGCATGTGAGATCATTGGAGAGGAGGAGATGAGATTCAAAGAATCCCAATAGCTCATCTCCCATTCAATCATACATAATATATGTAAAGCAAGTCTTAAAAATGCATGCATGGATATCATGGAAGTCATGAATATTCAGGAAGCAAGTTTGGCATGTGAACAAGTCGTACAAGACATTCAAGAGCTCACCAAGTGGATGGATTGGCCTCACACCTTTCCTCCTAGATTTTGGACATGCCTCACCCATTCCTTAAGAGATTTCTGGACTCAACCATACTCTTGGGAGCCCACTTTGCTTTTGGGAGGCTCTTTGCTTTGTCTCAACCAATCTCAAGGGTTCTTGGCTCATCCTCACCATGGTTAAGAGTTCTTGGCCTCTTCACACTCAAGCAAACTCAAATAAACATCATATATTCATTTGAAAACATAATATATCATCATGAATCATGGCATATAAAACCATGCTAGCATACTTTTTATAGCTTGAAAATACACATATACACATTCTAAGACAAGCTAAACACACATCCATGCATGAGAGAAGGTGGAGAGAGCTACCTTATATACAATCACATAATTTTTCCCTTGAATCTTCTTTCCTTGCTTTGGCCACACACACACACAAGAGTGTGGGGAAGATTTCTCTTGGCCTAAACACAATTTATGGAAGCCAATTAGGTTCATGGAGTTAATTCTAAGGCCACACATCTTCCTTAGACACTAAGTTGGCTTATGACCTCATTATGGTCCATACATGCACCTAATGAAGCAACACCCTTCAAATAAATTCTAGGCTCTATTCTTTCCTTTCAAATATGATTCTTGACTCCTTTTAAGTCTCTTGGAGTCATCACACAATTACAACCAAGAGCCTAACTACATGTTGCTTCTTTAGGTCATATTATAGAACATATAAGGCCATCTCACTATCTATGGTTTCTAAAATTTTTCTAGGGCTTCCTCTTATATTCTCCCATCATACATGATGCAAAACTAAGCTTGGAAGAAATTAAAACACTCCCTAAGTGCATGAACCCTCCTTGACCGGAACAATGCTTCCATAAGACACCAATGGAGTTTCCTTGCTTCCTTTGATGGGAGAATCATGTTGAAAGCTCTCTTAGTGTCTTAGGAACTCATATGAACATTTAAACATCATAAAATATGACTAGGATTCATGATAGAGGTCAGGGTGCAATCAAAACCCTAATTTCTATAACTTATGTTCTAAAGCTCCTTTTTCAATTCTACTAATATATTCTTAATCCTCACATTCCATAACCTTTGGTTCAATCAAGAATAAATAAAGAAAAACTCTCCTCCTCACTTTCTCTCTCTAGACCTAAGCTTAAATGGCTTGGAAATACAAGATTTTACAAATGTTTCAAGTGAAATCTTACCTTAAAATGGAGCTCTCTTCGCGTAGATTATTTTCCACCAATTGATTTCTTGAAAAGAGTTCCTTTTTATATTGGGTCAGACCTAAATCTTTAAGTTTTTAAGAAAAGAAAACCACCATTAGAGAGCTCTTAGAGAGAGAAACAACTTTCCTAACTGGCACGGGATGAAATGGGGCCGTTTACTTACCTAAACGGAAGCTTAAATTTCTTCTCTCTCCCCCTTCTTAATGTCACGCCATTGCTACCCCTTTTTCTATAAATGGAAGTTTGGAGAAGGTGATGAGGTGTAATCTTACTTAAGAAGTCTCTTTTACAATTTTTTAAAATGACCATTTTACCCATATGTGCCTATTTGCTCCGTTTAGGCTCATTTTAACTCCTTTTTTAGAACCATATTTTCTATCATAAAATTTAGGTTTCCAATTAAATAAAATACCTTTGGAATCACTCAAATTAGAGCTAAAACCTTCCCGAACGAATTAGTCAAAGTTTGGGTCAACCAATATTAGAAAATATCCATAAGAGGGGCTTTAGCTATCCCGAACCTTCTCATGGTTTTTAGGGCCTCTGAGAACTCAAAAATTTCATTTAAAAAGCCCTCATGTGAGAATTGCAAAATCTTCTCAAAATGACGAAAATGCCCTCATGTTTCGTTACCTTTCGTTTCTTCATTCTAACTCTATTTTTCTTTCCGTTTAAACCTGGGATTCTCATTTTTTGGAGTTTAAAATACTTACTAATTTTTTTGGGACCTTAACTATGTCATTTCGAGGGCTTCCTTTTTATATCCAGTGAATTTCATTCGTTTACAGAGAAACTGTACGTTACGTTTCTCATATTTTCTCCTATTTTCAAAGAACCGAATGTTACATTTCTCCCCCCTTAAATAAATTTTGTCCTTAAAATTTGGGGTATACCTTTCCTCTTATTCTTTTCTTTTCTGGCTAGTTACTCTTTTCTTTCTCTTCTTTTTGGCTCTATACGCTTTCTTAGCAATTTCATTCTTTCGAATTCTTCTCTTAGCCAGGGGATTTTTCATTACTAGTTCTTAATAAGGGCTCTATTGCTATAAAATACTAGCTAGTTCTTTCTCATAGGGGAAAGAAATTTTTGACTTTGGAGGCCTATCCTGGGAAAGCTTACTAATCATATCGAGTTAATGTTAACCCATTTGCAGGATTAATGTTTCTTTTAGTGGGCTCATTTATACACCTCAGGAGGTAATTTATTTCATACCACATGTGTTGTATCCTCTCTCAATGGCTTCTCATAATGTCTCATCATCTTTTCTAATCATTACAGCCATTAGAGGTTTCTATCTATCTATTTACTTATTTACATGTATCGTCCACTACTTATCTATGTGTTCTTCCTTACAAGCTCATTCCATATTACAATTCACATTCTTTCTATCATAGGCCTCACATTTCAATTACTTATTGGGACTACAACTCTTTTAAGGAGTTTTCGCTTTTAGCAATCCCAGTTTCTCTGTTTACTACAGTATCTATCTCTGTAGGTCAGGATTTTCTCTCATTCTCTTTAATCACTTTTTTATGGCATTTTATAGTCTCTTATTTCAACAATGATAGGCCTAACATACATGTCTCATATTGGCATCGAAGAGCTATTACCACTAATTACCACTAGCTACTATTGGATTCTAGTGGAATGCTAGCTATTCTCATAGTTTTGCTCACTAGAGATATACTGTACCACTTATCTCATGTAAAACTGCACCTGACCCTTTTTTGAATATATAAGCTAGCATGTGGGGGATCTCTCAACCCCTTGGTCAGGGTTACTATCTGCTAAGTAGTAGTTCATCCCACTCTAACTCTGGAAGGCTAATTTCTTAATTTCTGCACCCATATACTATGCTCGTCTCTCAAGAGAGCTAGTCAGTGGTCTAACTGCCTGAGTAAAGCCTTCATATCTCTGTGGCAATGGTCTACTAGACTCAGTAGATCTCTAGTCTCTAAGATAAAAGCTAGTTGAAACTGTATTGATCTCTAAGACTAACTGCTTTGTAAAACTATTTTAGGCCGTCATCTTACCAAAGAAATATCATGCTGTGGCTAGGGCTCTCTATAACTCTGTGGGGTCTACTGTAAACCCTGGGTCTACTGCGACCTCTCAGAGCCCTACTAAGGTCTACTACAACCCTCTAAGCTATGCTAGGATCTACTGCGGTCCATTTTTGGGAAATTTCAAAGTCTAAGATTACTGTATCTGAATATATGCTCACTAAGTCTGGCGACCATTACTCATAATAGCTGAGGCTAAACTTAGATGTATATTGTGCTCTTCGTGTGAAGTGGGTTCTATGTCATCTGAGTCTTTAAGATCCCGTCACACTCATGCCAGGGAACATTTTAAATTTTTCACTCATCACTCCTTATAGGATCCTCAGATTCCCACTTCAGCCTCTTTTGCTTGGGCTTCTTTCTTTTACTCTGTTGACTTACTTACTTTACATATGCTCATTCTAGCATTCCTCTCATATCCTGCAGTTTCTAACTATGCCTACATTCTGCTTTTAAGTGCTTTGACACTAGGGCATCTCACACATTAAGTGTGGTTAACATCTCTGGCAAGAGAAAGGCTATGCTCTAGTCCCTTCTCATTTCATTTACATATACTATGAGGGACTCAAATTATATATACTGAACTCATGCTATTTGAATCTTAATATCCCTTACTGGGGATTCCTTTCTACATACTAATGCATAACTAGCTATCATTTCTGGCCTATCAGGCTTTAGGGGTGTAGCTCATAACTCGACCTCTGGCCTGAGGGAATTAGCCTTTTGGGCTTTGGAACTTATCTAGACATTTAGATGTTGTGGCTAGGGGATAATTCTCTTTCTCATTCTCCTCTAAACTAGTCTTGTGCAGCCGCAGTCTCATTTCATACCGCACTACAGCACTATTTGTCTTTGCATTAAGCAAGACATCTCGGAATGCCCTGAGTATGACTACCAGAGAGAATTAGGCCTTATATACTCTCTCTAGCAAGCCTCTTCCTATCAATAGGATCATTTCTCATTGTTTATATCTATGGCTCCTCTCTTCAAATCCAAACTTTCCTTTGAGTATCTCCCTTGAATCAGATTTATAAACCTCATTTTAATCATAGGAAACAAAGGAAAATGGAGGAGAAGAGATTTGGAAGAGAAAGAACATGAAAAACTACTAGTTTCCATACCTTAAGCCTTTGATTTCTCCTTCTTTTCCTCCCCTTCTTGTGAGCCTCATCCCCTAGGGTTTTCTCCTGGTTTTAGACAGAACATGGTCGTGCATAATGAAGGGAGGAGAAGGGTGCATCATATATATAGGTGGGAATAAGTTACACTTTTCAAAAATTTCCATTTTGCCCTTCATGCTTTGCATTTTCGTTTCTCCTTCATTTTAGCTCCTTTTTTAGGATCGTCTTTTCCATTATAAAATTTAGGTTCCCAATTAAAAAAAGTTCCTTTGGAATCACTCAAATTGGAACTAAAACCTTCCTAAATGAATCTGTCAAAGTTTGGGCACACTGACGTTAGAAAAATGTCCACCGGAGGGGTTTTAACTATCTCAGGGCTTTCCATGGTTTTTAGGGCCTTTGAGAACCTCAGAGAACTTAAAAATTTTATTTAAAAAGCCCTTCTATGTGTTTTTCAAAAAGTGCCCATGTTTACGAAAATGCCACTGGCCTTTGACAATTTTTTTTGAATCACTCTGGCCTTGATTTCTGGGCAACTCAAGCCTCAAATCCTCATTTTCTAATATTTAAAATTTTATCATAATTTTAGTTGGCCCCAATTCCTTCTATTTCAGGGACTTCCTTTTGTATCGGCCCATTTTTGCCGTTTACGGAGAAACCGAACATTGTGTTTCTCACGTTTACGGAGGGACCAGATGTTACACTAACTACTCTAAGACCATCATACAACCTACTCATCATGAAACACGCCACAACCTATACTCATACACCCAATATGTCTTATATAAGACACTACTTATCCATTCATACCTCTTATATATCCCTATTACTACATCTTCAAGCCAAATCCAATCTGAGAGAGCTTGGAACTTTGCTCTAATACTAATAAATGTAATACCATATATTCATAGCTCATTTCTATCACATATACATGCACATATTGTAACACCATAACTTTTAGCTCATTTCATGCCATTTTATCATCTTTGTATTATCAATCCCACAAGAGCATATGAAAAAGGGGATAGAAATAATAGGCTTTTTTGCATTGCGCTATAGCTAAAAACAATCAATTTGGTGTCACGTGGACCATGTGAGCTCATACTATAATTTCTCATATTTAATTTCATCATTACAACTCATTCGCATCACAAAAACATGCTTACAACCCACGAAAACTAAAATAGGGCATGGAAACTTAAAGATAATTCTCGGCCAGAATTGGTCCTTTTCTGGGCAACTTTGGAAACTCATAACTAAATCCATAAACATCAAAACCATGCAATCTTGGTCATTTTGGAAATCTTGGGATATCTACTTCACACTAAAAATATGCCCAGGTCACAATATTTATCACCCAGGACATTTGACATCCAAAACGCTACAGAGGTCCGACTAAAATCTGGAATTGTCATAAAATTTTGCAGAAAACTTTAAAAATGTCCAATTAATTCCACAAAAATACAATCCATGTAAATGATACCAATCTAGAAAGCTGTGGATGTTAACTAGAGAGAGCAAATATCTCTAGATCAGTTCATCAAGCCCAAACTCTGGAATTCAATAGAATAGTACTTCTAGTCGGGCAATTTCACTGATACTAAATAGAAATTTCAAAAATTCATATCTTCCTCTTTGAACCTCCAAATGAAGTGCTTCTAGTTGGCATGAGTCAGTGTGATTGCCTAGTTTTTGTGTATAAAATTTTGTGGCAATTGAACATCATTTTGGCCTCGTGTGACAGAAAATAATTTCAGACCAAATGAATAGTGTAGTAGACCAAATCCATAAAATTTGCCAGTTTCAAAAAATCATCAAATATTCTGTAGACCTCTAAAAATTATTATCTTTAGCTTCCCAAAAAGCTCTCAATGAGATATAATTGCATGCCAAATTTCAAATTAAGACTAGCTCATTTGGCCAAAAAGTGACATATAGTCAAATTTGGCTCCATATGAGGTGCCAAATTTGCCAAATGGCCTTCCCTTGGTTGTGGCACCTTTAAGGCAAGTCTAAGAGCATATTTAAGACTTGTGTGAGTTGCCCAAATGGTCCGAAACCTCATGCATCTCATTTTGGCTATTCAACCCATATTTATACACATATTCATCAAACTTTAAACTTACTTACTTACATATACTCATTTTAGCCCTCCTTTCATATCCTGCAGTTTTCACTATGCCCATGTTCTGCTTTTGAGTGCCTTGGCACTAGGGCATCTCACACACTGAGTGCAGTAAACATCTCTGGCAGGAGAGAGGCTATACAATAGTCCCTATTCATTTCATTTACATATACCATAAGGGACTCGGGCTATGCATACTGAATCTGAACATTTTCTACTAGGGATTCCTTTCTGCATGCTTTTCTCATTATTTTAATATTATTGGAATCCTTTTACCTTTTTTTTCTGACTTATCTCGTTCTTTAACCAAGATACCTTTCGATTATCAGGACACTTTGATGATTGATGTCGTCATTTGCTATGTACTTAAGCCACATTACTACTAGGTTAGCCAAACCTAATATCATGTAGCCTCTGTTGCAAGCAAACCATAACATCAAACACTAATACACAAGCGCCTCATGACTGAGCTCAAAGCCATTATTACCTATATATTGCAAGTTTCTCAATAATCTAAAGTATCCCTTTCTTACTTTTCTCTATCTGCCCTATTCTCATAGAGTACTCGGGGAAAGTAGGATTCTTCCTCTACTACATCCCAAGATTTCTTGGTATCGCCTAGCTATTTATACTATAGGCAATATCATGTTAGAAGGGCATCTATGCCAAGGACAAGTATGCTTTTTTAAGTACTCAAGCACATTAATTGAATATTTATTTTCAATCTAATGTGTCCTTGGCTTGAACACTGTCACATCTTTTCTTTTTATTTTTCTTATCCTCTTACTTAAGTAAAAGGATATTCTACTACTGGCTGTTTTTGTTGCCAATTTAGGTTTCTTTGCACTCAAGAGCACCTGCATTTTCCTAGGGTTCCTTCACTTAATCACTCTCTGTAACATCAAGGGGGTCTACTTTTTACTCATACTCTTACTTTGCTCTTAGCTAGACCATCCCTTGGTAAGGAGGATTCTATTTCATAAAATCCTAAGAATGTCATTCTATAGTGCTTTCAGCTTACATTCTTTCTCTACATAAGATGGGGCTCGCCTTCTTAGGCGTTTTTTAGCTTTCTCAAGCTTCCCTAAGGGTACTAAGGCACTAACTGTCTGTCTTAGCTTATTTCTACATTCGGATCAGAGCTAGGCTTTTTCTCTGTTCAGCCTCTATAACCTCATCCCCAGGAGCACAGTATTCTATTTCTAGGATTCTGCTAACTCAATCCAAAATGCATATTCTCAATTTCTGGATTCTACCTCGCTAAAGTTCATGCTTTACTGGGTGCTCTGACCATGTATGTGCCTTAACCCTGTACTATTCTCATATTAGGGAGCTCGTCTAACCAACTATCAGGCCCCTATCCGTTTACCTTTCTGAGCTTAATCTATACATTTAGTTATTACTAAAGTGAGGGCATATCTTCTATGGTCAATTTCTCAGCTCTTCCTCGCTTCTTTGCTCACTATACTCTACAATCGGCGGGTCTATCTAGGGGACTTTACTAATACTACTACGTGGTTTCCCTGATATGAGGATATCTCATCTTCCCTTTTTCGCTCTAGGGAGAACTTTCACTTAGCTTTTTATCTACATATCTCACTTGGAACGATGCTACTGGTCATCTTCTCCAGGCTTTAGCTTATACTCAGCCTGGCTAGCCATCTCATCGGACCCGTAGCTTACTAATTATCCTCATTCTTTTTTGAGCCTCTATTTCTAGTTACTCATACTTACTTCTAGGTATTACCTATGAGGTATACCTTTCTAGGCCACTCATTAAGTGCCTCACTGCTAATAGTCTTATCTTACATTATTTGAGGCTCCACTAGCGTTCTATTATTCAGCATCTCACAGGGTAACACCTTAGGTTGGAGTCAGCACCTTAAAGGCGAGTCTCGACACCTTCATTATCACTGTGTCTAACTTTCTCTATGTTGAGCTCTTTTTCAGTCTTATTAGGCCCACGGACTTCTCATTAACTTTCCGTGACTATTTATTACTCCTTTTCCCTACTTATACTAGGGGTTCTTGCTCGCTGTTGGTTGTCTTACCCTTTATCAACTCCTTTCTCAAGTTGGCCTGAATATGACCAACAAGGTGTTTACACTGCCATTCGCCGTAGCTAAGCAACTAATTGGCCGCGGCTAACGACCTCTGATTAGCTTATTTTCTAGGGATTGGATTTTTATCTTTAGCTACCAACCCAAGCCTCATTACCTCTATAACTGGCCCATCATCAAGCTAGAGGGTTCTACCTCTCACTTCATTCAGGCATAACTAGCTATCACCTTCGGGCTGTCAGGCTCCAGGGTATAGCTTATAACTCAACCTTTGGCCTAAGGAGACTAACCTTTCGGGCTCTAATACTTATCTAGACATTTGGGTGTTATGGCTAGGGGGTGACTCTTTTTCTCACTTCCCCTCTAGACTGGTTCGGTGCAGTCACAGTTTCATCTCATATCGCACTGCATCATTACTTGTCTCTGCGTTACGCGAGACGGCTGGGAATGGCCTAAGTATGACTACCTGAGAGAATTAGGCCTCACATACTCTCTCTAGCAAGCCTCTCCCTATCAACGAGATCATTCTCATCGTTCATATCTAGGGCTTGCCATTGATCCCAATGAGCTATCATATCTCATCAAGCTCTAACCATCGGATCTCTCAACTCTGCTCAAGCTACTTTAGAGGCCACTCTTTTTGATGTCCACTAACTACTCTAAGACCATTCTACAACTTACTTATCATGAATAAAGCCACAGACTACTTTCACACACCCACAATGTCTCATAAAGGACTTTTTATAGTCATACAAGCCTTTTACAAAGACCAATGGCTACATCTTCAAGCCAAATCCAATCCGAGAGAGCTTGGAACTTTGCTATGATACCAATAAATGTAACACCATAACTTCTAGCTCATTTCATGTCATTTTATGATCTTTGTATTATCAATCCCACAAGAGCATATGAAAAAGGGGATGAAAATAATAGACTTTTTCGCATTGCGCTATAACTAAAAAACTCCATTCAGTGTCACGTGGACCATGTGAGCTTATACTATACTTCCTTATATTTAATTTCATCATTACAACTCATTCGCATCACAAAAACATGCTTACAACCCACGGAAACCGAAATGGGGCATGGAAACTTAAAGATCATTCTCGGCCAGAATTGGTCCTTTTTCTTGGCAACTTTGGAAAATCATAACTAAATCTAGAAAAATTAAAACCATGAAATCTTGGTCATTCTGGAAATCTTAGGATGTCTACTTCATAATAAAAATAGCCTAGGTCAAATATTCATTAACCAGGACGTTTGACATCCAAAAATCTACAGAGGTCCGACTAAAATCTGGAACTATCACAAAATTCTGTAGAAAATTTTGAAAATGTCCAATTAATTCCACAAAATTCTAATCCATGTAAATGATACCAATATGAAAAGATGTGGATGTTAAATAGAGAGGAAAAATATATCCAGATCAGTTCATCAAGCCCAGACTCTGGAATTCAATAGAACAGTACTTCTGGTCAGGCGATTTCACTGATACTGGACAGAAACTTCAAAAATTCATATCTGCCTCTCTGGACCTCCAAATGAGGTGCTTCTAGTTGGCACGAGTTACTTTGATTGCCTAGTTTCTGTGTATAAAATTTTGTGGCAATTGGACATCATTTGGGCCTCATGTGACAGAAAATAATTTCGGACCAAATGAATAGTGTAGCAGGCCAAATCCATAAAATTTTCCAGTTTCGAAAAATCATTAAATATTCTGTAGACCTCCAAAAATTATGATCTTTAGCTTCCCAGAAATCTCTCAATGAGATCTAATTGCATGACAAATGTCAAATTAAGACTAGCTCATTTGGCTAAAAAGTGATATAGGGTTCCATTATGGTCAAATTTGGCTCCATATGAGGTACCAAATTTGCCAAATGGCCTTCCCTTGGTTGTGGCACCTTTTGGGCAAGTCTAAAAGCATATTTAAGACTTGTGTGAGCTGCCCAAATGGTCCCAAACCTCATGCATCTCATTTTGGCCGTTCAACCCACATTTATACACATATTCATCAAACTTTAAACTTTCATACTATGACATTTCATACTCAAAACATGTGCTAGTAGTCATACATCATTTCCATACATCTAAACATCACATAATAGTACATCTAAATATGTCTCAAGGTTCATAATACATATACAACATCACATACATCTTGAACCATTATTATGGTTCCAAAATAGACAAAATAAAGCATAAGCTTGTCAAGCCCCTTCCTTTAGTGTTGTTGGCTCCCATTAGCATATCCACTTGGTTCACCTAGTATGTTAGATCATTGGAGAGGAGGGGATGAGATTCAAAGAATCCCAATAGCTCATCTCCCATTCAATCATACATAATATGTGTAAAGCAAGCCTTTTAAATGCATGTATGGAGAAAATAGAAATCATAGGCATTTTAAAAGCAACCTTGGCATGTGAATCAATCATACAAGACATTCAAGAGCTCACTAAGTGTTTGGATTGGCCTCACACTTCTCCTCATGGATTTTGGACTTGCCTCACCCATTCTTTGAGCACTTTGGACTCAACCATACTCTTAGGAGCCCACTTTGCTTTTGGAAAACTCTTTACTTTGTCTCAACCAAGCTCAAGGGTTCTTGGCTCATCCTCACCAAAGGGAAGAGTTCTTGGCCTCTCCACACTCAAGCAAACTCACACAAACATCATGTAATTATTTGAAAACATAATATGGCATCAAGCATCATGGCATATAAAGGCATGCTAGCATACTTTTCAAAGCTTGAAAATACACATACACACATTCTAAAGTAAGCTAAACACACATCCATGCATGAGAGAAGGTGGAGAGAGCTACCTTGTATACAAGCACACACTTTTTCCTTAACTTTCAAGCCTCCTCTTTTGGCCACACACCACAATTTGGTGGAGATAGTTTCTCTTGGCCTAGGTACAAATTATGGGAGCTAATTAAGTTCATGAACCACACTCTAAGGCTACACAACATAATGAAACACTAGATTGCTCTATAGGTTCCATTATGGTCCATATTGGCACCTAATGAAGCAACACCTCTCAAATGACTTCTAGGTCTCATTCTTTTCTTTCAAATATGATTCTTGACTCCTTTTAAGCCTCTTGGAGTCATCACACCATGAAAACAAAAGGCCTAGTACCATGTTGCTTCTTTAAGTCATAATATGGAACCTAAGACACCAAATTACTTTCCATGAGTTCTAAATTTTTTCCAAGGCCTCCCTTCATTTTTATCCATCAAATATTACTCAAGAATGGCCTTAGAAAAATTTAAAACTCCCCCCACCTACACAATCCCTTCTTGGCCGAGACATAGACACCATTTGGGCCATATGGAGTTTTCTTGGTTTTCTTGAAGGGAGAAGCTTGTGGGGAGCATCTTTGGTGTCTCAAGAACTCATTTATACTCTAACTTACACCTAGGAAGCATCATACAAATTCAAAAATTGGAAGGTGCACTTAAAACCCTAGGTTTTGCATCTTGATTTCTAATGCCTATTTCTTGGTTTTCTTTGCATATTCTTATTCATCTCCATAAAATACCTAAGAATCACCTTTGGTTTGGTTAAAAATCTAACTCCTTAGGTCTGTCTAAGTCTAGGTCGAAATGGAGAAGAAGTGTGATGAAAGGTATCAACCATAGGATGCATTTTTACCTTGTTTCCTTGCTTAATTTGGCTTGAATCTTGATTTCTCCAAGCTCCTCTCTTCAAATCCGAACTTTCCCTTGAATATCTCCCTTGAATCAGATTTATAAACTTCATTATAAGCATAGGAAAGAAAGAGAAATGGAGAAGGAGAGGTTTGGAAAGGAGAAAGCATGAAAAACCATGAAATTCCTTACCTTTTCCTTACTTTTTCTCCTCCTTTCTTCTCCTCCATGGTGTGCCTAAGAGAGCTGGTGTTTTTTCTGGTTTTTGGGCAGAATGGGTCGTGCAAATGGAGAGGAGAAGAAATAAGAAACTTAAAGTGTGTTCAAGAAGCTTCCACTTTCTCAAAAATTCCAATTTTGCCCTTTGTTTTTGGCATTTTCATTTCTCCTTTGTTTTAGCTCTTTTTTGAGAACCGTCTTTTCCATTATGAAATTTAGGTTTCCAATTTAGTAAAATGCCTTTAGAATCACTCATATTGGAGCTAAAACCTTCCTGAACGAATCCATCAAAGTTCAGGCACACAGACGTTGGAAAATGTCCACTGGAGGGGTTTTAACTGTCTCGGGGCTTTTTATGGTTTTTAGGGCCTCTGAACTCCCCGGAGAACTCAAAAATTTCATTTAAAAAGCCCTCCTATGTGTTTTTCAAAAAGTGCCCATATTTACAAAAATGCTACTGGCCTTTTGACAAATTTTTTGAATTACTCTGGCCTTGATTTCTGGGCAACTCAAGGCTCAAATCCTCATTTTCTAATATTTAAAATTTTATCATAATTTTAGTTGGCCCCAATTCCTTCTATTTTAGGGACTTTCTTTTGTATCTGGCCCATTTCTGCCATTTACGGAGAAACCGAGCATTGCGTTTCTCACGTTTACGGAGGGACCAGATGTTACACATATGACACATTTCATGAACGAAATGGCAAAAGTCCATTAAAATAATACATTTCCTTGCATTGTGTCGTGTATAAAAATTCCATTTTGTGTTATGTGGACCATGTGGGCTCATACAACATATTATCATATTTAAATACATGAATGCTACTCATTTGCATCATCAAAAGTGGCCCAAACCTCAAGAAAATCGAAATGGATCAAAAAATATGGACATTTATTTTCGGCCAGATTTGGCTCTTTTCTAACCAAAATTTAGGAATTCATAACTAATTCTCAAAAAATTGAAAACATGTATTCTTAGTCATTCTAGAAAGCTACAGATGTCTACTTCACATAAAAATATGTCTAGACCATAAAATCCATTACAGAGGATGTTTGACATCCAAAAAGATCCAGAGGTCAAACTGCCTCCTGATGCTGTCACAGATTTCTGCAGCAAATTTTAAAAATGTCCAATTAATTCCAAAAAACTCCAATTCATGCAAATGATACCAATCTAGAAATATGCAGATATTACTAAAGGTAAAAAATAACTCTAGACCAATTCAGGTAGCCTAGCCCTCGAAATTTAATGGAACAGTAAAAGAGGTCAGCTGGAATCCTTGATACTGGACAGAATCTTCAAAAATTCATATCTCCCTCTCTAGACATCTAAATGAGGTGCTTCTAGTAGGCACAAGTCTTTGTGTATGTCTAGTTTCTTAATATAAAATTTCATAGCAATTGGGCATCATTTGAGCGCTGTGTGATAGGTTTCATTTTCAGACCAGATGAACAGTGCATCGTACCAAAATCAGAAAATTTGCCAACATTGAAAATTTATCAAATATTCTGTAGACCTCCAAAAATTATGGTATTAAGCTTCCTAAAGAGCTCTCAATGAACCTTATATTCATGAGAAATCTTAAATTAAGAAGAGTTCATTTGGCTAAAAAGTGATATAGAGTTTCATTATAGTCAATTTTGGCTCCATATAGGATACCAAACTTGTCAAATGGCTTTCCTTTGATTTTGGCACCTTTTGGGCAAGTCTAAAAGCATATTTAGGACTTGTGTGAGCTACCCAAATGGTCCCAAACTCCATACCTCTCATTTTGGCCATGCCACATGAAATTGTACACACACACATCAAGCTTTCAAGAAGCATTTCCTTGCATTACATACCCAAATTACATTCTAGGGTTCACATATCATATCTATTCATTTATACAACACATATGATCACAATTACACTTGTCTAAGAGGTCATAGGCCATATATATCATTAGGTTACAACATTTGACACAAATATGGCCTTAAAGTGACAAAACTTAAACACTTTGTTGTCAAACTCTTTCCTTCAAGGTGGTTGGCTTCCATTACCTCGTCCACTTGGCCCACCTAGCATGTGAGATCATTGGACAGGAGGAGATGAAATTCAAAGAATCCCAATAGTTCATCTCCCATTCAATCATACATAATATATGCAAAGCAAGTCTTGAAAATGCATGCATGGATATCATGGAAGTCATGAACATTCAAAAAGCAAGCTTGGCATGTAAACAAGTTATACAAGACATTCAAGAGCTTACCAAGTGGATAGATTGGCCTTACACTTTTCCTCATGGATTTCGGACTTGCCTCACCTATTCTTTAAGAGATTCTTAGACTCAACCATACTCTTGAGAGCCCACTTTTCTTTTAGGAGACTCTTTTCTTTGTCTCAACCAAACTCACAGGTTCTTGGCTCATCCTCACCATGGTTAAGAGTTCTAGGCCTCTCCACACTTAAGCAAACTCAAACAAACATCATACATTCATTTGAAAACATAATATGTCATCATGAATCATGGCATATAAAATCATGCTAGCATACCTTTTAGAGCTTGAAAATACACATATACACATTCTACGACAAGCTAAACACACATCTATGCATGGGAGAAGGTGGAGAGAGCTACCTTGTACACAATCACATACTTTTTCCGTTGAATCTTCTTTCCTTGCTTCAGCCATACACACACAAGAGTGTGGGGAAGGTTTCTCTTGGCCTAAACACAATTTATGGAAGCCAATTAGGTTTATAGAATTAATTCTAAGGCCACACATCTTCCTTAGATACTAAGTTGGCTCATGAGCTCATTATGGTCCATACATGCGCCTAATTAAGCAATACCCCTCAAATAAATTCTAGGTAACATTCTTTCCTTTGAAATACGATTCTTAACTCCTTTTAAGCCTCTTGGAGTCATCACACAATTAAAGCCAAGAGCCTAACTATATGTTGCTTCTTTAGGTCATATTATAGAACATATAAGGCCATCTCACTATTTATGGTTTCTAAAATTTTTCTAGGGCTTTCTCTCATATTCTCCCATCATACATGATGTAAAACTAAACTTGGAAGAAATTAAAACACTCCCCAGGTGCATGAACCCTCCTTGGCCAAAACAGTGCTTCCATAAGACACCAATGGAGTTTCCTTACTTCCTTTGATGGGAGAATCATGTAGGAAGCTCTCTTGGTGTCTTAGGAACTCATATGAATATTTAAACATTATAAAATATGGCTAGGATTCATGATAGAGGTCAAGGTGCAATCAAAACCCTAATTTCCATAACTTGCATTCCAAAACCTCTTTTTCAAATCCTCACATTCCATAACCTTTGGTTCAATCAAGAATACATAAATAAAAACTCTCCTCCTTACTTTCTCTCTCTAGACCTAAGCTTAAATGGCTTGGAAACATAAGATTTTGCAAGTATTTCAAGTGAAATCTTACCTTAAAACGGAGCTCTCTTTGCGTAGATTATTTTCCACCGATTGATTTCTTGAAAAGAGTTCCTTTTTGGCCTTGGTCAAACCTAAATCTTCAAGTTTTTGAGAAAAGAAAACCACCATTAGAGAGCTCTTAGAGAGAGGAATAACTTTCCTAATTGGCGCAGGATGAAACAGGGCCATTTACTTACTTAAATAGCAGCTTAAACTTCTTCTCTCTCCCCCTTCTTAATGTCACGCCCTTATTGCCCCTCTTTCTGGAAATAGTAGTTTGGAGAAGGTGATGAGGTGTAATCTTACTTAAGAAGTCTCTTTTACAATTTTTCAAAATGACCATTTTACCCTTACGCACCTATTTGCTCTGTTTAGGATGATTTTAACTCCTTTTTTAGAACCATATTTTCCATCATAAGATTTAGGTTCCCAATTAAGTAAAATACCTTTGAAATCACTCAAATTGGAGCTAAAGCCTTCCCGAACGAATCAGTCAAAGTTCGGGTCAATCGATATTGGAAAATATCCATCGGAGGGGCTTTAGCTGTCCCGGGCCTTCCCATGGTTTTTAGGGCCTCTGAGAACCCTGGAGAACTCAAAAATTTTGATTTAAAAAGCCCTCCTATAAGAATTCCAAAATTTTCTCAAAATGACAAAAATCCTTACGTTTCGTTACCTTTCGTTTCTTCATTCTCGCTCTATTTTTCTTTCCGTCTAAGCCTAGAATTCTCATTTTTAGGAGTTTAAAATGATTCCTCAATTTTTTAGGACCTTAACTACTTTATTTCTGGGGACTTCCTTTTATATCTGATGAATTTCGTTTATTTACAAAGAAACTGTACATTACGTTTCTCACGTTTTCTCCTATTTTTAAAGAACTGGATGTTACATAGACATTCTCAAGTACACCTATTTAGAGAAAGATGAGAAGCTTCCAGCAATTGTAGCTAGTAAGATTATCCCAAAGGAGGAAGAGAAGCTTTTAGTGGTTCTTAGAAGGCATAGATGACCTATTCGTTAGACCTTGGTTGATATACCTAGTATTAACCCAGAGGTGTGCATGCATAGGATTTTTCTTAGTAATGGAAACCATCCAGTCCGCCAGCCTCAAAGGTGCCTCAACCCACTAATTTTAGATGTTATGAAGAAGGAGATATCTAAGCTACTATCTGTAGGTATAATCTATCCTATTTTCTATAGTGAGTGGGTATGTCCAGTCCAGGTAATGCCTAAGAAAACTAGAATAACTATAGTAAGAAATGATAAAGGTGAAATGATTCCTTCTAGGGTTCATAATGGATGGCATGTGTGCATTGATTATAGATGCCTTAGTGCTATGACAAAGAAAGATCATTATCCCTTTCCTTTTATTGATCAAATACTTGAAAGACTAGCTGGTAAATCTCACAACTACTTTTTGGATGGTTTTTTAGGTTACTTTCAAATTTGCATTGTCCAAAAGATCAGGAGAAAACTACTTTCACTTGTCCTTTTGGCACTTTTGCATATAGGCACATACCATTTGGTCTTTGTAACGCACCAGGGACTTTTCAAAGATGCATGATGTCTATCTTTAATGATTTTATTGAAAAATGCATAAAAGTGTTCATGGATGATTTCATAGTATATGGACATTAATTTGATGATTGTTTGCATAGTTGGGTTAGAATTCTAAAGAGATGCATTGCCAAGAACCTAATGCTTAACTTTGAAAAATGTTATTTTATGGTTCGCAGGGATATAGTATTAAGCCACATTATGTCCCAAAGAAGCATTAAGGTTGATAAAGCTAAAATAGACATCATTTCTTCTCTTCCTTACCCCACATCTATGAAAGAAGTTAGATAATTTCTAGGGCATGTAAGGTTCTATAGGTGTTTTATTCTGAATTTTAGTAAAATTGTATTGCCTTTATCTAGACTTCTTAAAAAACATGTTGATTTTTTTTTAATCATGATGTAGGTTGGCTTGGGATGAGCTTAAAGAGAAGTTGGCTACATGCTTGACCATTTAGCCACCTAATCAGAGCCTTCCTTTTGAGCTCTATTATGATGCCTCCAATTATGCAACCCTCAAGTACTTGATGAAGAAGCTAGATTCAAAGCCACACTTAATCCACTGGATGCTTCAACTACAAGAAATTTGACATTGAGATTAAAGATAAGTATGGAGCAGAGAATCTAGTTGCTAATCATTTGAGTAGGATTGAGGCACCAGTGGTAACTTCTCCTATTTCTGATACTTTTCCTAATGATGGCTTGTGTACTATGCTATTTCTAACCCATGGTATGCTGATATAGTTAACTATCTAGTTGTATGTGCATTGCCTGCTTATCTTAATAAGCATCAACTGGATAAGTTTAAGAGTGAAGCAAAATGCTATATTTGGGATGCTTCTTACCTGTGGCGGTTGAGTAGTAACTAAGTTATTAGGAGATGCATCCTTGATCTTGAAATTGCTTTTGTTTTATCATACTTTGGGATGCAGTGGTCATTTTGGTTCACAAAAAATTGCTATGGAAGGTCTTGGACTTTGGATTATTTTGGGCTACCTTATTTAATGATGCATATCAGTTTTGTAAGCAATATATTAGATGTCAACATACTGGTATTATAGGTTGCAGGAATGAGATGCCACAGTACTTTATTCTATTTTTATGAGTTCTTTGATATATAGAGCATTGATTTCATGGGTCCATTCCTTATATCTTTTGGCTGTCTTTATATTTTGCTGACTGTGGATTATGTTTCTAAATAAGTGGAAGCCATTGCCACCTGGAATGATAATTTTAGTGTAATTATTCCTTTTGTTAGGACTCATATTTTCTGTAGGTTTGGAAGACCTAGTCCTATCATTAGTGACTAGGGAAGCCATTTCCGTAATAGGTGCTTCTAGGGCTTACTTGGTAAGTATCAAGTCTAACAAAGAGTTGCAACACCTTACCACCCATAAACCAATGCCCAAGCTGAGGTGTTAAATAGGAATATCAAGCTAATTTTGGAAAAGATAGTTGTGAACATCGTATTTTGTCCAGGCAGGTTGTAGAAAATAATAACAAAATCAAATTAGTAAAAAAAAATGTTAAGGAAAACTTTCAAAGAAAAGCAAAAGAAAAGAGGTTATTTAACCCAAAAAATAATAATTAAATAAAATAAAAAATAATCAAAACCAAAATAAGAAAATCAAGGATATTTAATCCAAAGAAAAAGAAGAGAAGAAGTTCTATTTTGTTTCCCACTTAAAAATTAAAGATATATTAAAAAAAAAGAGAAAGGAGAGAGAAAGAGATATCCTCATATTTTCCCTTCAATCCAATAAAAAAAGAGGAAAAATAATGAAAATTGAGGATCAAATAAAAAAAATAAATCCAAATCCAATAATAATAATAAGTTAAAGAACCAAAAAGTGAAAAAACAAAATTAAAAAGATAAAAAAAAAAAAAAAAAGCCCATCAGAGTCTATTACCCACAAATAAAAGAAAGACCAAGCAAAAGGCCAACTAACCTAATGCCAAAAATCAAAAGAAAAAAAAAAAGAAAAATAGAAGAAGAAAAAAAAAATTATATCTATTTTTCCTTCAAATTTCAAGGCCCATGAATTTAAACCCATAGAATCCACCAACCCAAGATACCCTAACACCAAAAAAAAAAAAAAATAACACAATACCAAAAAAGGAAAAAAGACAAACAAAAGAAAATTCAATTAAAAAAAATAAACCCTAACCTATGTTTGCTTCCTTTTCCTCTAAACAAAAGCTCAATACAAAAAAAAAATATATAAAACTTGATACCCCCCTCCAAAAAAAAAAGAAAAAAAAACTAAAGCAAACAAAAAGAGCTCCAATCCAATTCCTCTAGACCCAAAGGCCCAAACACTTGAAAGGAAAATGGGCTGAAAAAAAAAACTAATATATTTGGGTTGAACTTTCATTAGGCCAGCTCAACCTAACCCAAATCCATTCACTAGAAACCCTATCCAAGAAATTGGTCCCCTCTTTTGGCTCTCTCTCTCTTGAATCTCCCAAGACCACATGGAGGCATGCATAAAAAGCACAATTCTAGTAGAGGCAGGGGGACGACACATACACATATGCATAAACAACAAACACACACACAGAGAGGGCATCAAAGTAGTCCCTTCCTCTCACACGATTCTGGCAAGAAGGGGAAGAGCACACATGGACACACTAAAGCAGCACGCACAGGAGGGGCACGAAAATATTTTGGGCACGAAAATATTTTAGGCACAAAAAGGAGTTGAGGCAGAATAGGAGAGGGGAATTTTTTTAGGTCTAGGGTTTTTGTAGACCAAGAGTGAAGCAGAGAGGCTGCTGGAATGAATAGAAAAATCAGAGGCTGAGAGTGAGAGAAATCAGAGATCGAGAGATGGAAGGGATTGAGAATGAGAGAGAGGGGACCCGAGGCTAAGAATCGAGAGGGAAAACTAAAAAGAAGAGGCTGAATGCGAAACAGCAAGAGAGGGTGCATGAGATGGAAAAAAGAGAAAGTATGAAATAAGAAAGAGGAGAACGGAGACAGGAGAAAAGGAAAATCGAGATGGAGACCGAGTGAGAGCAAGGCAGGTCACATAGGAGGGATTCAAGGATGAATGAGTTTAAAGGAGAGAGACCAGAATAGAGGACCCAGTGGAACAAGCTCAAAGAGTCTTAGGGAGTCCATATGAGAGCAGTAGCTGAGGAATTGGAGATAACACGACTTGAGAGAAAGAAGAGAAAATTAAAAATCACTCAGAAGTACATAGAGGTGTTTTGTTGATTTTGTTCAAGGCTTTATTTGCCAGCTACTGTGGTCTCATTTTGAATTCATTATGTTCACTGGGTATTTTTTAAGCATGTTGTGTTAACATCAGAATCTAACTTTCTTTTGTATGGGATATCTCGTTACCATGTTTTGGATCTTTCTTTGATTTACATTCTAATCTTATTTAGAGATCCATGAAATTAGGATGTATGAGTATGTTCATATGTATTTCAATGTGTTTGATGGCTATCTCGTGTATTTTAGCATTTGGTTAATTTCTCTTTTGATGCCACTCATTGTTTTATTAGATCTTGAGCATAGTTACAACATGATTTATTGTTTAAAATTGGATTCAAACTCTTTACAATCATTTACTGACATGGTTTATTTCAATTTCGGGCTACAGGGGAAGTTGAATATTGTTGGATACACTTGCTTTTAGTGTGTAAAAATTTTGTACCATTCTTCATTAGATGTCCCTTCTGTACCATGAAATTTTTGCTTGTTTCCCAAATCTCTTTATTGCTTTATAATACAATGTTGTAGTTGATTTAGCGTCAAAATCCTGCACTCAAGATCTGATTTTGGTGTGTTTGAGTTCTGCCCAAAGTATTGCATTGATATAGATATTAGGTATGATTTGGCTTAAAGTTGATCCAAAAATATAGGCATGTTCTTTGTTATGTGTATGATGTAGGTATGTGTGAAACTTTAGAGCTCATCGAACTTATTCACCCACTTTCATGAATTTGATGTGCTATGGTTAAAGCTCCTGTTGAATTCTTTCAAATATACCTCGTTTGCCTTATAAGACTGTGTTGCATTCTGATTCTTGGGGTACCTAAATCATACTCAAAGCACCACTTTCAATGTTAATGTTATGGATCCGTTGACTTGTTGTTGCTTTAAAAGTCTGGACATAATTCTTCTTATTACAGGCTAATGACTTATGCTTTAAATTATCTGTGAATTGCAGACATTCGTTTTATACATAACTCCTCTGTCCCATATGGGTGTATGTTCAGGCAGTTTGATTTGATCATTTTTGGGAAAATAAATGATGGTTTAGAATTTAACCCGCTTTTGTATTTCTATTACATCTGAGCTCCATTTAAGGAGTGTGGGGAAAATGAGGAGGCTCATCAGAAGTGTAGGGATTCAAAAAGAAGACTAAAGAGAAAGCTTCAGTGGGACAGTGGGAGGATATGGCATGGCAAGCATAAAAATGTGAGACAACGTTGATCTGACTGGAGAGAGGAATAGGAAATGAAGAAAAACAAAAATGCAAACAAGTCATGTCTATCAAATTCCCATCCTTTTCATTTTTGTAATTATTATTTGAAATAATGTGTTGTTTGTGTGGTTGTACACAAAACACACACTATCACAAATTATCTTATACTTGTACATATTTTGGCTTCATTTTATTTTATTTTATTTTATTTTAGAATAGCCGTGTGGGACCCTGTGTCTCCTTAGGCACATAGAAGCGAACCTAGGGGTCATGTGGGGCAATAAAGCCTCCTTGATACCTATTAGGTTTTGAATTTACATTTTAATATATTTTGGGTTTCAATAGCCCACATCAAATGGTTCTTTAAAGAAAATTTTCAACCAAAAAAGGAGTAAGGAAAATAAAAGGGGATTAAAAATCTTTTTGAGTCCTAAGGATTTATCTTTTCCTTTCTTAAATGTTCTTTTGCAAACATTTGAAAAATAGTATTTTAAAAATTTGAAATTAATTGTTCTTTCTAAAGTATGTCTTTCGAAAAGAAAAAGGTAAAAATGAAAAAAAGAGTTTTATAAAAAAGAAAAAGAAAAAGGAAAAGACAAAACAAAACAAAACAAAAACATGAAAAGCGAGTGACAAATTAACTTTTTTCCAAGCTTATAAACTTTTCTCAGAATTTTTTATAATAAAAATATAGTTCATAGAAATGATTTTTTTTCTAAAATAAGAAAAAATAAAAAATCAATACAAAATACATATGTGAAAAAAAAATCTAAAAAACTAAAATCCAAAATCTTAAAAAAAATTAAAGTTAAAATTAAACAAAAATCAAAACAAAAAAATATAAAAAATCAATTATAAGAAACAAAAACACCAAAATCTAATGAGATTAAATTAAAAAAATTCAATAAAAAAAGGAAAAAAATCAAGATTCAACTAAATCAAAAAAATCATGAAACAAGGAAAAATTAAATCAAAATAAAAATAAATTAAAAAATCATTTTTGATGTCATCAAAAATTAAAAAAATAATAAAATGAAAGACATAAAAAACAAAACAAAACAAAACAAATAAAAATAAAGAAAAAAGATGTGAAGTTAATTGAGTTTTTGCAAATTAAAACTTATTGATCAATTTTAAAGTTGTTTTATTTGCAAAGATTAAAGTTATTTTTACTATCTTTTTCTTTTCATTAAAATTAAAAAAAAAAGAAAGCAAAAAAAAAAAACAAAAATAACCCAAAATAATCATAAAAACAAAAAAAAAAGTAAAAAGGAAAAAAAGGAATAAAGATGTGAAATTGACTTAGTTGCTTTGCAAATTAAAACTCATAAATCAATTTCAAAATTATTTTGATTTGTGAAAGAAAGTTATTTTTACTATCTTTTTAAAAAAATAAATAAAAACAAAAAAAACAACAACAAAGCAAAACAAAACAAAATAAATAATTATAATAAAAAACACACAACAAAACAAAAACAAAAAATAAAGAGAAAAGAATAGGAGAGAGTAAAATTAATTCTGTCTTTTTGCAAATAAAAACACATTAATCAATCTCAAATTCATTTTGTTTGCAAAAATCTAAATGATTTTTACTCTCTTTCTCCTTTAAAAAAAATCAAAAATCAAAAATTAAAAATCAAAGAAAAGCCAAACAAAAATAAGAAAACAACAACAAGGCAAAACAAAACAAAAAATAATAATTATAATAAAAAACACACAATAAAACAAAAAGAAAAAAAAAAGAAAAAAATAAGAGAAAAGAGAAGAGGAGAGAGTAAAATTCATTCTGTCTTTCTGCAAATAAAAACACATTAACCAATCTCAAATTCGTTTTATTTGTAAAAATCTAAATGATTTTTACTCTCTTTCTCCTTGAAAAAAATCAAAAATCAAAAATTAAAAATCAAACAAAAGCCAAACAAAAATAACAAAAAACAAAAACAAAATTCCAACCACCTAAATACAGTCTCTGTTCGAACTACATAAACTTTGATCCCTGTTGTAGGGTACGTAGGCCTTAGACTTTCATCCTAAGTCAAGTCCACCATTGTAAATAAAATATCTTCTTTTAATTTTTATTTCTTTAATTTCTTTTCTTTTATTTTGCTTTTAATTTTATTTCTTCAACTTCGTTTCCTTCTTTTTACTCTTAATTTTTATTTCCTTAATTTATTTCTTTCTTATTTCACATGCGATTTATTAGGGAGAATTAAAATAGAATGAAGGCCATTTTAATTTTACACAACTAACTTAGGGTAACCATTCTTAGTGACAGGTATTGTGGGGTGTCTAATACCTTCTCCACTCACAATTGACTCCCGAATCCATTTTCTAGTTCGCAGATCATTTTTCTTATAAAAAAGTTTTTTTTCCAAAATTTTGCCTTTTTAAAAATTAAAATTTTAATGGCGACTCCTACAACTACTATTTTTCTATTTCATTTTGGTTTTTTGTTTTTTTCAAAAATTGGAATAAATTTTTTTTGAAATTTTCCTTTCTTTAAGGCGCCATGCAGTCACATTTTCGGGTGTGATAGTATGACGACTCTACTGGGGATAGTTTGAGAGTCAAGCCTAATTTTTTAAGTTAGTTGTGCAAGATATTATGGCCTTCATTTTATTTTGATTCTCTTTTTATTTGTTGTTTGCCTTATATGATTAGGGTAGATAACATATCATTCACATACTTACTTCATCTATTTTATTTCATTGATTGTGTACATAATATGTGTTAGGATAAATAACATGTGGAATAAAACCTTAAGGTAGATGACCATATCTATATATTCTTTATTCCTTCTAGTAATATCTATATATATGCTTTTCTCTTCCATATGTTTTATCTATCTAGCAGATGAAGGTTGGGTACTTTATAAAATGAGAAGGTAAATGCTCTGCTCATATACATCATTGAGACGCATATCTCACACACATTATAGGCTCTATACCTGGGTCTTAATACATCGTAGATTAGTAGAGGTTTATATTGATTTCCCTGTGAAGCCTTATGCTTCCTGAGGCTATCATGAAGATCTCACCTAAATTGTACCTTGTTATATGGGTTTGACTTATGTAGGATATTTTTTTCTCTTACAGTCAAGTTTATATAGCGAGATCCTTACCTTATGGTGGGGGCAATTTAGGGACCAATGCTAGGAGTCACAAACCTACCCTGAAAAATACACTAATAGTCAAGCTCTAAATGCCTCATAAATAGTTAAAGTCAGATCTTTGCCAACCTATGATCTCAACTTAGGATTTATCCATGTTAGGATAAAGGAGAGCATTTTGACTTTTTTTTTTTTCTTTTTTCTCATTGCACTCATGCATTCAATAAAACCCGTGAAGAAAGTAACACATCGCTGCTATTTACTGAAGTAGTTAATGAGATGTCATTGTATAGTTTGACATACGTTAGCTATGATGAAGGCATGAGTTAACTAAACTAACCCTTGTCTAGTGGTTTTCCTACCCTAAAGAGTTTATAACCACATTTATCATAATTTCTCGAAAGAGAAAACATTTAACATACATATATTTTATACATATGCATAAATAGAAAAAGAATAAAGTAAAATAATAAATGATGCCCTATCCATTCTTATTAAAACTAAAAAAAATTCCTATTTCTAAAATTTTCATCCCCATAAAATAACAAATTTCTCATAGAAAAGGAGTACTTTCAAAATTTTAGGGGTCATAATATCCATAGGTTTCGAATCATCAACAATTGAGTATCATGTCTTGGTATAAGAAAAGAAAAAAAAAACTTGTACTTTCTCTTAAGGAACTTATTGTTTCATGGAAGAAAAAGTAGTTGGCAATCAATTTGAGGGAAATATGTCTTTCTACACAATTGATGCTATAAGAAAAGAAAAAAAAAAACCTTATACTCTCTCTTGAGGAACTTATTGTTTCATGGAAGAAAAAGTAGTTGGCAATTAATTTGAGAGAAATATGTCTTTCTACACAATTGATGCCCTAAAAAATGATTCCAATCTCTAACCAAGATGTTATTCTATGAGTATGCAATATTAAATCTATCATATACCAGCGGATTGTTAGATTGGCTTGTTTTTATCAAATACTATCAAAGCCAAAGTTCTAAACATCAATTGTATAGACATTATCCCTTCCCAAATTAAGCGATGAGCCACAACTTCCTAGAGATCAATAGGCTCTTATCAGAGTGTGAAAAATATCAACTAACACTAATAACCTACTAATGAATTATAGAAGACAATTTTAAATAATGTCCACAAAAATAATAAGTTACGACATAATGTCGCTAGTTTGATGTTAGAATAAACAAGGTTCAAGTTGATTACAAGAGTTAAGCTAGTTGAGAGCTTAATTTGAATTACCCATAAAGGAATTGAAACCTTTTGAGAGTTAATCTCATTCTTTATCGAGAAACCATACAATCCTAAAGGAAGTTGGGAGGATATGAAAATGACCCTATGAATTTTCAAAAGAGATTCAAATTGGCTAGACTTTCCCATGGACATCATCCATATCAAATTTAGTATATTCTTTTAGGATGATTTGTCAACTTTATTTATCCCTATATGTAATAAAGCATCTGAGGAAAATAAAGGACAAATAACTAAAAAAAAGGTTATCATAAGGTCAGTTGGAGTGCCTGATACTTGACAGAATTTTTGAAAATTCATACCTCCATTTCTAGACCTCTAAATGAGGTGCTTCCAATTGTCACAAGTCATTAGGAATATCTAGTTCTTTTATATAAAATTTTGTGACAATTGGACATTATTTGGGTCTTATGTGATAGAAATAATTTTTGGACTAAGTAAACAGTGCACTAGACCAAAACCAAAATTTTTGCTAACTTTGAAAATTCATCAAATATTCTCTAGACCTCAAAAAATTATGTTCTTTAGCTTTTCAACTCTCAACAAGCTCTAATTGCATGCGAAATCGTAGATCAAGAAGAGCTCATTTGGATAAAAAGTGATATAAGGTTCTAAATTTGTCAATTCTTAGTCCATACAAGATATCAAAATATCCAAATGACTTTCCTTGGGGTTTGGCACTTCTTGGACAAGTCTAAAAGCATGATTATGACTTGTATGAACTGTCTAAATGGTCCCAAACCTCATGCATCTCAATTTGGCTATTCTACTTCCATTCATACATGTAATTCCATAATGTAAAATTGTCATTACATGTCCAAAATGAGTATTTCCATACATACAACCTCAACTCTCATTTATACATGATACATTAACATAATTATATATGTTCATAACATCATAGAACATATATTACCATAGGTTATATCATTTGCCATTCATAAGGCCTTAAAGTAACAAATTCAAGACACTTTGATGCCACATTTCTATCTCTCATGTGGTTGTCCCCCATTTCCTTGCTCTCTTTGTTCACCTAGCATATGAAGACATTGGAGAGGAGGGGATGAGATTCAAAGAATCCCAATAGCTCATCTCCTATTTAATCATACATAAAAGATGCAAAACAAGTCGCATAAATGCATGCATGAGCATTTGAACATATGCAATCATTCAAGAAGTATTTTGGCATTTGAAAAAGTCATACATAACATATATAGACTTGCCAATCAAGTGGATTGCCCTCACCCATTTACTTATAGATTTTGGACTTGTGTCACCCATTCTTTAAGAGGTTCTTAGACTTAACCTTGCTTTAAGTAGTCAACCTCACTTTTGGGAGACTCTTTACTTTGTCTCAACCAATCTTAAAGGTTATTGGCTCATCCTCACTATAGCTAAGGGTTCTTGGCCTTACCAAGCTCAAGCAAAGCAAAAAAAAATATCATAAACATCATTTTAAAACATAATGCATCATCATGGTACCATGGAGTAAAAGCTCATGCTAAAACATTTTTCATGGCTTAAAATACCCACACATACATTCAAAGACAAGTAAATCAAGCAATTATGCATGAGAGAAGGTGGTGAGAGCTACCTTGCTAGCATTTGTACACTTTTTCCTTAAGCCTTGATCCTTTCCCTTGACCTCACACACCTAAGAAGGTGGAGATCATTCCTCTTGGCCTAGACACATTGCATGGAAGCCAATTATATTCTTGAAGCAAAGTCTAAGGCCACACAACTTACTTAAATACTAGCTCAACTTATAAACCCTTTTATAGTTCCAAAATGCACCTAATGAAGCAACACTCCTCAAATAAAATCTAGACTTTATTTTTTCCTTTCAAATATGATTCTTGACTCCTTTTAAGCCTCTTAGAGTCATCACACAATTAAAACAAAGAGTCTAACTACATGTTGCTTCTTTAGGTCATATTATGGAACATAAAGTACCAACTCATTCTCTAGGCTTCCTAAATTTTTTCCAAGGCTTCCCCCTATATTCATTCATCATATATAACTACAAAATGGGTTTAGAAAAATTTAAAACTATCCCTAGCTACCAAAACCCCTTTAGGCCAAGGCTATGCTTCCATAAGGCATCAATAGAGTTTTCTTGCTTACTTGATAGGAGAATCATGTAGGAAGCTCTCTTAGTGTCTTAAGAGCTTATATGAACTCTTAAGCATCATAAAATATGGCTAGGGTTCATGATAGAGTTCAAAGTGCAATCAAAACCTTAACTTTTCTATCTTGCAAATTCATGGTTTTTACTTGGATTTCTTTGCATATTCTTATTCTCCTTCCTTAAATTCTAAAGATTCACCCTTGGTTTTGCCCAAAATACAAGCCCTCCTACATCTACATATATGAGGTGAAATAGGGAGAAGAAGGAGAAGGAAGTAGCTACCATGGGATGGAAGATTTACATTATTTTTCCTTATTTTCTTGCTTAATTCTCACTTTCTTTGGCCTTCTCTCTTCAAATTCTAATTTTCCCCTTTGCTCTTCCTTCAAAATAGATCCAAAAGCTTCAATAAAATCGTAGGAAGAAGGCTCAAGAGGAAATGAACAATTTTAGAAGAAGAAGGAGTATGAAAATCCTTGAAAATCCTTGTATCTAGTGAATTTCGTTCGTTTACGGAGAAATAGTACATTACGTGTCTCATTTTTTCTCTTGTTTTCAGAAAAATGGATGTTACATTTCTCCCCCCCTAAATAAATTTTGTCCTCAAAATTTGGGGTACACTTTCTTTTACTCTTTTCTTTTCTGGCTAACTACTCTTTTCTTTCCCTTCTTCTTGGCTGTATATGCTTTTCTCAACGATTTCACTCGTTCAAATTTTCTCTCAGCTAGGGAACTTTCATTACTAGCTCTTAATGAGGGCTTTATTGCCACAGTATACTAGCTAGTTCTTTTCATAAGAGAAAGATTTTTCTACTTTAGAGGCTAATCTTGGGAGAGCTTACTAATCATATCGAGTTTGTCTTAACCCAGTCGTAAGGGTTAATGTTTCTTTTAGTGGACTTATTTACACATCTTGGGAGGTAACTTATTTTGTATTATGTCTCCTATATCCTCTCCCAATGGCTTGTCATAAAGTCTCATCATCTTTATAATCATTTCGGCCATCAGAGCTTTTTGTCTATCTGTTTACTTATTTACATGTATCATCCACTGTTCATCTCTACACTCTTTCTTACTAGCTAATCCTGTGATTACAATTCACATTTCTTTCTGTTATAGGCCTCACATCTCAATTACTTACTAAGATTACAACTCCTTTGAGGAGTTCAATTACTTACTGGGATTGCAACTCCTCTGAGGAGTTTCTACTTGCAATAATCCCAGTTTCTCTGTGTACTACTACATCTATTTCTATAGGTCAGGATTTTTCCTCACTTCTTTTACTCACTTGTAGTGGCATTTTATAGTCCCTCATTTCAATAGTGATAGGCCTAACATATGTGTCTCATATTGGCATTAAAGAACAACTACCACTGGCTACTGTTGAGCTCTAGTGGGATGCTAGTTATACTCATAGTTTCAATCACTGGCGGCATACTGTACCACTTACCTCATATAAAAACTGTACTTGATCCTTTTCTAAATACATAAACTAGCATGCAAGGATCTCTCTATCCCCCGATCAGGGCTAGTATCTACTAGGTAGTGATTCATCTGCTCTAGCTCTGAAAAGCTAATTTCTTGCTTTTCTCATCCCATACACTATGCTCATCTCTCTAGAGATCTAGTTAATGGTCTAACTATCTAAGTAAAGCCTTCATATCACTGTGGCAATGGTCTACTAGACTCAGGAGATCTCTAGTCTTTAAGACAAAAGCTAACTAAAACTGTAGTGGTCTCTGAGACTAATTGCTCTGTAAAAACTATCTCAAGCCATCATCTCACCAGAGAACTATCATGCTGTGACTAGGGCTCTTTGTAACTTTGCGGGATCTACTGTGACCCCTGGGTCTATTGCGATCTCTCAGAACCCTGCTAGGGCCTACTGTGACCCGCTGCGCTATGCTAGGATTTATTGCGATACATTTCTAGGAGACGTCAAAGCCTAAGATCACTGTATCTGATAGTAAAATATATGCTCACCAAGTTGATAACTATTGCTCATAATAAATGAGGCTAAACTCAGAAGTAAATCATGGTCTTTGTGTAAAGTGGGTTTTATGTCATTTAATTCTCTAGGATGTCATCATACTAGGGAGCATTTTAAATTTTTCACACATCGCTCCTCATAAGATGCTCAAATTATCCATTCAGCCCCTTTTGCTTGAGCTTTCTTTTCTTACTCTATTGACTTACTTTATATATACTCATTCTAGCCCTCCTCTCATATCCTACAGTTTCTAACTATACCTACGTTCTACTTTTAAGTGCTTTGGCACTAAGACATCTCATACTTTGAGTGTGGTTAACATATATGGCAATAGAGAGGCTATACACTGGTCCCTATTCATTTTGTTTATATGTACTACAAGGGACTCAAATCATACATACTGAACTCATACTATTTGAATCTGAACATTCCTTACTATGGATTTGATAACTATGATTTTTATATATTTTAAATCTCCTAACTTAACCATTTTAATAGCTAAATAAGGCTTAATGGATTTACTTAGGTGGATAATTGATTTTAGTAGCCATTCTTGCACCTTATGAATTAATTGGCAAAATTATTGATTTTAAATGCATAAATAATTTTAAATGAACTTTGTGATTTTTCTCCTTTGTTTTTATGCAGATTTTGGGCAAATACATTTGAATGGAGGGAGAAGTCACGAGAAAAGGTGTGATGAGAACTAAAAGTAAAGCCATAAGCTGGAGAATGGAAAAGGCATTGAAGCTACGGGTTTAGGGTCCAGAATAAAGCCATAAAGTATATGAGAAATATAGGAGAAGTCCACTCGAGCTGCTGGTTTGAATGAAAACGCTGGAGAACCACACCTGTAGCTAAGAAAGACGATGGAGCTGAATGATGCATGAGCTGAAGCTACATGCAGAAGTTGCATGGCTGGCAGCTGAAATGGGAAGCCTGTAAGTAGCAATCACGAAGGAATGAGCATTGCAAACGAAGAGAAGAAGCTGTGCAGAACAACAGAACAACGCCTGGAGCATTAAGGAGCTGGACGTTGGACTTCAAAAGAAGAGAACCTCGAGTGAGGTTTGTACAGAAGCTGCATGAAGAAGAACACGAAAAAATGGAGGGCTGGAACGAGCTAAAAAAATGAAGAAAGCCATGGTCTGGTTCGAAGAGAAACACACACACATGCAGTGGCTGGAACTCGAGGAAGTCTGCGAAGAGAAGAAAGCAACGTGTGATATAAACAGAAGTTGCACGAAGGAAGCAGAACCACGTGAAGAAGCTGCAGAAACTGGAAAGAAGTAACGTGACAGCAAGCAAACGATGAAGCACAGCAGCATGCAGAAGCTGGAGAAGAAGAAATACGTGAACAGAAACGCTGAAGCATATGGATTATTATATTGAATGGGACCCACACCTTATTTCACATGCAAAGCTACGGGAAATTGGCAAATAAGAGAGCACGTGAATTGATTAATGAATAGCACGTGAATGAAGAAGAGAGACGTGAATGAAGAAAAGAGACGTGAAAGGGGAAGAGAGACGTGAATGAAGAAAAGAGACGTGAACAAGGAATATAAAACTTAAAAAGGGGGACGCCTCCATCCACACATTCCACCCATTCGTCCATTCTCTCTACACCCTCGCCTCCTTCGCCTCCATTCACCCCATCCCTTCGCCTTCGTCCATTCCATTCTCTCCATCTCCATTCCACACCAACATGAAGTTCTGATCCATCTTGAGGCTAGCAAGGGAGGAAGCTCTTGAGTAGAAGCTTGAATCCATGGATGAACAACAAATTATGGCTAAGATTTTCTTATTTTTCCTACACTTTTTCTTATTCTGTATAATCTCGGTTGAGTTATATTTGATTAGGAATTTGTGTAATTAATTAGTGGCTGGTTAGACACTGATTAGGAAACCCTTTTTGTTGATTAATTAGTTAAATTTGAATTTGGTTTTTCATTATTCTCTCTAATCTCTCATGTATGCCACGAAGGTGTTCGATGAATTGCATGAGTAAGGTTGTGTGTTTAAATGTCTATTTGAGAATTCCTTGGTGTTTAGTTGGTTAATTAAACATTTTTGGATGATGAATCAGAAGATAATTAATTAGTTAATCAATCAAATTAGATGTTCATTGATCTTAAAGACAAGAGTTAACGGTTTAATGCGGGATTGAGGTCTCAATTCAACATTAGATTGTTAATCTCTTGATTCTTGCGTGGTAACTCAAGATAATTTCTAATGAACATAATTAGGAACTCTTAGACCAGAATTAATCACAATTAGAATAGGATAAGGATAGTGGATACCAAGAGATGATTCCTAAGCTAGTCACAAGACCATTATCATCACAATTCATCCAATTAGGTAGACATTAGGAAATTTGTTTCAATCCAGTTTAGGATAGTTTAATTCAATTAAAAACCCTCCAAATTAGATAGTTCTAGGATCTTAGAACACTTAGAGAACCTAATTGAACATTGAATTCCAATTCCAAGGGAGATGACCTAGGTTGTGCCACTTGCTATATTTTTAGATCAACCTAGTTTTATTTTGAGGGTTGCACGACAAGCCCGTCAGGATTCCTTTCTACATGCTTTTCTCACTATTCTGATATCACTGGAATCCTTTTACCTCTCTTTTTTGACTCATCTCATTCTTTAACTAGGATACCTTTCGATTACCGGGACACTTTGGTGATTGATATTGTCATTTGCTATGCACTTAAGCCATATTATTACTAGGTTGGCCAACCCACTATCATGTAGCCTCTGTTGCAAGCAAACCATAACATCAAACACTAATACATCAGTACTTTATGACTGAGCTCAGAGCCACTATCGTTAGTATATTATAAGTTTCCCAACAATCTAAAGTATTTCTTTCATACTTTTCTGTGTCTGCCCATTTCTCGTAGAGTGCTCAGGTAAAATAAGATTCTTTCTCTACTTCATCTCGAGATTTCTCTATATTGCCTGACTGTTTTTACTTTAGGCACTATCATGCTAGAAGGGCATCTATGCCAAGGATGAATGTGCTTTCTTAAAATTCAAGTACATCAACTCAATATTTATTCTCAATCTATTATGTCCTCAGCTTGAACACTATCATATTTTCTCTTTCTTTTATTTTTCTTATCTTTTTACTTCAGAAAAAGGATGTTCTACTACTGGCTGTCTTTGTTACCAATTCAGTTTTCTCTACGCTCAAGAGCACCTGTACTTTTCCTGGGTTCTTCTACTTATTCATTCTCTGCAACATCAAGAGGGTCTACTTTTTCTTATACTTTTGCTTTGCTTTTAATTAGACCATCCCTTGATAAGAGAATTTCTATTACTTACGACCTCAAGAATTATATTCTTACACTCTTTCTCTACATAATGCAAGACTCACCTTCTAAGGTGGTCTCTAACTTCCTCGAGCTTTCTTGAAGGTACTAAGGCACTAGTTGTCTGTCTTAGCTTGCTTTTATGTTCGGATCAGAGCTAAGCTTTCTCTCTGTTTAATCTCTTTAGCTTCATCCCCAGGAGCACAATATATGGGGTTTAGGGCTTTACTAACCCAATCCGGGACATGTACTCTCAATGTCCACATTCTACCTTATTGAGAACTTATATTCTATTGGGTGCTCTAATCACTCACGTGGCCTTAACCCCTACATTCTCATATTAGGGAGTTCGTCTAACTAACTATTGGATCCTTATCTGTTTACCTCTCTAGCTCAGTTTACTCATTTAATCATTACTAAAGCGAGGGCATCTTTTTTGTAACTACTTTCTTAGCTCTTCTTCGCTTCCTTTATCATTATACTTTATAACTTAGGGCACTACTGGGTGGTTTCCCCAACATCAAGATGTCTCATCTTTTCTTTCTCGATCCAAGGAGAACTTTCACTGAGCCTTTCATTCACATATCTTACCTAGAACAATGCTACTAGTCATCTTCCCCCAAGCTTTAGCTTATGCTTAGCCTAGGCTAGTCATCTCATCAGACCTGTAGCTTACTAACTATCCTCATTCTTTTCTGAGCCTTTGTTACGAGGCTACTCATACTTACCTCTAGGTGTTACCTATGAGGTACACTTTTCTTAGCTGCTCACTATGTGCCTCGTTACTGGTAGCCTTATCGTACATCATTTCGAGGCTATTCTACATTCTATCATTCCAGGTCTCACAGGGTAGCACCCTAGGTTAGAGTCAATGTCTTAAGGGCAAGTCTCAACAACCTTGTCATCCTTATGTCTAATTTTCTCTATGTTGAGCTCTTTTTTTAGTCTCCTTTGCTAAGCCTATAGATTTCTTATTAATCTTCCATAACCATTCACTACCCCTTTTCTCTACTTATACTAGGAGTTCCCACTTTCTATGGGTTATCTAATCCCTTATTAACTCATTCCTCAAGCTGGCATGAATATGACCAACAAGGCATTCCATACTGCCATTCGACGCGACTAACATATCATTCGTCGAGACTAATTAGCCTTGGGTTCACCCTAATTTTCCAAACTAAGTATTGGCCGTATCTAACTTCTCAATTGGCTGCTGAGAGGAAATTTCTGGATTACCTCGCCACTTCTTGAAAGAATTGGCTGTGGCTAACAGCCTCTAACTGGCTTGCTTTTTCAGGAATTGGATTTTCATCTTTAGCTACCAACCCCAGCCTCATTGCCTCTATATCTTGTAACATTCGGTTTTCTGAAAAATGAGAGAAAATGTGAGAAATGTAACGTATGATTTCTCCATAAACAAACGAAACTCATTGGATACAAAAGGAAGTCCCTCAGAATGAGATAGTTAAGGTTCTGAAAAATTTAGGAAGCATTCTAGACTCCTAAAAATGAGAATCTCAGGCTTAGAAGGAAAGAAAAATGGAGTTAGAATGAAGAAACAATTTCTTACAAAAAGCCTACGAAACGTAATGGCATTTTTGTAATTTTGAGAAATTTTTAGAATTCACATAGGAGTGATTTTTAAATGAAATTTTTGTATTCTTCAAGGTTCTCAGAGGCCCTGAAAACCATGGAAACCCCCGAAATAGTTAAAACCCCTCCGGTGGACATTTTCCAATTTCAGTGTGTCTGAACTTTGATGAATCTATTCGAGAAGTTTTCAGCTCCGATTTGAGTGATTCCAAAGGCATTTTTCTTAATTGGGAACCTAAATTTTATAATAGAAAAGACAGTTCTAAAAAAGGAGCTAAAACAAAGGAGAAATGAAAATGCAAAGTATGAAGGGCAAAATGGAAATTTTTGAAAAGTGTAACTGATTCCTACCAATATATATGATGCACCCTTCTCCTTCCTTCATTATACATGACCATGTTCTACCTAAAACTAGAAGAAAACTCTAGGGGATGAGGCACACAAGAGGAGGAAGAAAAGGAGGAGAAATTCAAGGTAGAAAGGTATGGATTTTCATGGTTTTTCATGCTCTTTCTCTTCCAAACCTCTTCTCCTTCATTCTCCTTTATTTCCTATAATTATGATGAAGTATATGGATCTATTTTAAAGGAGAAATTAAGGGAAAAATTCGGATTTAAAGAGAGGAGCTCAAAGAACACAAGATTTAAGTGAGAAAAAACAAGAAAACAAGGTAATTTCTCTTCCTATGGTTGTCATCTTTAGTTCCCTCCTCCTCCATTTCACCTCACTTGAGAAAACCCTAGGAAGAGATTATTTTTAGGCAAAACCAAGCATGAATCTAAGAAAAAAAGGGTGTGGAGATTAAGAATATGCAAAGAAAATAACAAAATAACCATTAGAAATCAATATATAAATTCTAGGGTTTTATGTGCACCTTCCAAATTTTGATTTTGTATGATAATTTCTAGGTTTAATTAAGAGTTTAAATGAGTTCTTGAGACACCTAAGATGCTCCCCACAAGCTTCCTCCTTCAAGAAAACCAAGAGAACTCTAAGAAGGCCAAGGAAGCCCATAGTCTCGGCCAAAGAGGGTTCTTGTAGTGGGGAAGAGTTTTAAATTTTTCTAAGGCCATTCTTGAGTCTTATTTGATGAATGAAAGTGAGGAGAGGCCTTGGAAAAAAATTTAAAACTCATAGAAAGTGATTTGGTATCTTAGGTTCCATATTATGACCTAAAGAAGCAACATGATGCTAAGCCCTTTGTTTTAATAGTGTGATGCCTCCAAGAGACTTAAAAGGAGTCAAGAATCATATTTGAAAGGAAAGAATGAGTAGAAATTATTTGAGGGGTGCTGCTTCATTAGGTGCATTTATGGACCATAATGGGGATTTTAGAGCAATCTAGTACTTAAGCAAGTTGTATAGCTTTAGAGAATGTCTCATAAACCTAATTGGCTCCCAAAAATTGCATCTAGGCCAAGAGAAACTATCTCCACCAATTTGTGAGTGTGTGGCCGAAAGAGGAGGCTTGAATCCAAAAGGAAAAGTGTGTAATTGTGTGCAAGGTAGCTCTCTCCACCTTCTTTCATGCATGGATGTGTGTTTAGCTTATTTTAGAATGTGTGTATGTGTATTTTCAAGCTATGAAAAGTATGCTAACATGCCTTTATATGCTATGATTCTTGATGCCATGTTATGTTTCTAAATGAGTACATGATGTTTGTTTGAGTTTGCTTGAGTGTGGAAAGGCCAAGAACTCTTCCCTTTGGTGAGGATGAGCCAAGAACCCTTGAGATTGGTTAAGACAAAGTAAAGAGTCTCCCAAAAGCAAAGTGGGCTCCCAAGAGTATGGTTGAGTCCAAAGCTCTCAAAGAATGGATGAGGCAAGTCTAAAATCTATAAGAAGAAGTGTGAGGCCAATCTAAACACTTGGTGAGCTCTTGAATGTCTTGTATGATTTGTTCATATGCCAAGTTTGCTTTTAAAATGTCTATGACTTCCATTTTCTTCATGCATGAATTTATAAAGCTTGCTTTGCACATATTATGTATGATTGAATGGGAGATGAGCTATTCGAATTCTTTGAATCTCATCCCCTCCTCTCCAATACTCTAATATGTAGGTAGACCAAGTAGCTATGGTGAAGGGAGCCAACAACAATGAGAGAAGGAGATTGACAAGCATATGCATAGTTTTATTCTTTTTGAATCCAAATGATGCTTTATGTAACACTATAACTTCTATCTTATTTTATGTCATTTATAAGCTTTATATCATCAATCCCACAAGAGTATATGAGAAGGAGGATAAAAATAATCACTCATATCAGGGGACTTACTTTGAAAGCGTGCCCGTTTCCATCATTTAACGAAAACTGGACATTACACTTCACAATGTATATGATGTTGTAAATGGTCTATGACCCTTGAGACATGTGTAAATATGCTATTATGTGATATTTAAATATATGGATATGATGTATGACCTCTAGAACCTATTTTGAGTATGTAATGTCTAAGTATGCAATTTGGAAGTTTAATGGAAATGTGCATAAGTGTGGGTTGAATGGCCAAAATGAGATGCATGAGGTTTGAAACCATTTGGGCAACTCACACAAGTCTTAAAAATGCTTTTAGACTTGCCCAAAAGGTGCCACAACTAAGGGAAAGCTATTTGGCAAGTTTGGTACCTCATATGAAGCCAAATTTGACTATAATGGAATCCTATATCACTTTTTAGCCAAATGAGCTAGCCTTGATTTGATATTTGGTGTGAAATTAGGGCTCATTGAGGGATTTTTGAAAAGCTAAAGATTATAATTTTTGGAGGTCTATAGAATATTTGATGATTTTTTAAAGTTGGCGATTTTCATGGTTTCTGATTTGCTGCATAATTCATTTGGTCCAAATTTGCATTCTGTCACACGAGGCCCAAATGATGTCCAATTGCCATGAAATTTTGCACAGAGAAATTAGACACTCATAGTAACTTGTGACAACTAGAAGCACCTCATTTAAAGGTCTAAAGAGGGAGATATGAATTTTTGACGTTTCTATCTAGTACTAGTAATTTTGCCTGACCCGAAGTATTGTTCCATTAAATTATGAGGTCTGAGATTAATGAACTGGTCTAGAGATATTTTTTCTCTCTAGTTAACATCTACAGCTTTCTAGATTGATATTATTTGTATGGATTAGATTTTTTTGGAATTAATTGAACATTTCCAAAATTTTCTACAGAATTCTGGACAGCTTCAGAGTGCAGTCTGACCTCTAGACTATTTTGGATGTAATTAAATATGAGAATGAATAGTATGAGTTCACACGGTCCACGCGACACTAATTGCAAATTTTTAAGTATGACGTAACACAAATAAACCCATTATTTTCATTCCCTTTCTCATGTGCTCTCATGGGAATGATGATGTGAAGCTTATGATTGGTACAAAATGAGCTAGAATTTATGGTGTTACATATCTAACCCATCATCAAACTAGAGCGTTTCACCTCTTGCTTTATTCATGCATAACTAATTATCATCTCTAGGCTGTCAGGCTCTAAGGGTGTAGCTCATAACTCAACCTCTAGCCTGAGGGAATTAGCCTTTTGGGCTCTGAGACTTATCTAGACAATTAGGTACTGTGGCTAGGGGCTGACTCTTTTCTCATTTCCCCTTTAAACTAGTCCTGTGCAGCTGCAGTCTCATCTCATATTGCGCTGCATCCTACTTGTCTCTGCATTACGTGAGACATCTCAAAATGGTCTGAGTATAACTACTAAGAGAATTAGGCCTCACCTACTCTCTCTAGCAAGCCTTTTCGTATCAACGAGATCATTTTTCATCATTCATATCTAGGGTTTGCTATTGATCCCGGTGAGCTATCATATCTCATTAAGCTCTAGCCGTCAGATCCCTTAACTTTGCTTAAGCTTAGCTCTGCTCAAGCTACTCTAGAGGCCACTCTTTCCTAATATCCACTAACTACTCCAAGACCATTCTACAACTTACTTATTATGAATAAAGCCAAAAACTATTTCCACATACCCAACATGTCTTATCCGAAGCTCTACTTATCCCTTCAAGCCTTTACATAACCCCATTACCACATCCTTAAGCCAAATCCAATTTGAGAGAGCCTGAAACTTTGTTCTGATACCAATAAATGTAGCACCATATTTTTAAGACTCAATTCATACTATTCTCATGCCTCATTTCATGCTTGTTCTATAGGAGGCAACATAATGTCATTCATTTTTATGGATAAGTTACGTTTCTCTACGGGTAAAATTTTTCTTTTGAAGTCCTGTAGGCCATATGGACTCATGTATCATATTCTCATATTTAAATATATAGATACAAGCCATTTCCATCATTAAAATTTTCCTAGAGGTCGTGCAAGGCAAAGGGAAGCATGAAACCTCATTGAGTAATTTCGGATAGAATTTTGGCTTTTTTTTCACAAATTTTGAAAAATTATAACTAATTCTATAAAAAGAAAAATCATGCATTCTTGTCCATTCTAGAAAGTTATACATGTCTAATTTATGTAAAAATATATCTAGACCATAACATCTAACACAGAAGATGTTTGACATTTGAAATGGTCCAGAGGTATGGCTGTTCACTGGTGCTGTCACAGAATTCTGCAGTAAATTCAAAGATCTCCAATTAATTCCATAAAAATCCAATCTATGTAAATGATATCAATTTAAAAATTTGTGGATGTTAGATAGAGGGAAAAAATAACTCCAGATTAGTTCAGACATGCCTAGACCTTAAAACCCAATCAAAGAGTACCTGAGGTCAGTTGGAGCACTAGTACTAGATAGAATCTTTGAAAATTCATATCTCCTTCTCTGAACTTCAAAATGAGGTGCTTCAAGTTGGCACAAGTCACTGGGACTATCTGGTTTTTTTGTATAAAAAGTTTGTGGCAATTGGACATCATTTGAGCCCTATGTAATAGAAATCATTTTCAGACTAAGTGAACAGTGCATCAGACCAAAATTAAAATTTTTGCTAACTTTAAAAATTCATCAAATATTCTCTAGACCTCTGAAATTTTTTTTTTAGCTTCCTAAAAGATCTCAATAAGCTCTAGTTGCATGCCAAATCTCAAATCAAGAAGAGCTCATTTGGACAAAAAGTGACATAGGGTTCTAAATTAGTCAATTCTTGGTCCATACAAGATATCAAAATATCCAAATGGCTTTTCGTAGGATTTGGCACCTCTTGGGCAAGTTTAAAAGCATGATTATGACTTGTATGAGCTGCCCAAATGGTCCCAAACCTCATGTATCTCAATTTGGTCATTCCACTTCCATTCATCCATGCAATTCCATTTAACCTTATGTTTTGGAGTCAACCTCACTTTTGGGAGACTTTTTACTTTGCCTCAACTAATCTTAAGGATTCTTAGCTCATTCTCACCATAGCTAAGGGATCTTGGCCTTACCAAGCTCAAGCAAACCAAAACAAATATCATAAACATCATTTAGAAGCATAATGCATCATCATGGTACCATAAAGTAAGATCTCATGCTAAAACATTTTTCATGGCTTAAAATACCCATACACACATTCAAAGACAAGTAAAGTAAGCAATTATGCATGAGAGAAGGTGGAGAGAGCTACCTTGCTAGCATTTATACACTTTTTCCTTAAGCCTTGAATCCTTTCCCTTGACCTTACACACCTAAGAAGGTGGAGATCATTCCTCTTGGCCTAGACACATCACATGGAAGCTAATTATATTCTTGAAGCAAAGTCTTAGGCCACATAACTTGCTTAAACACTAGCTCTACCTATAAACACTTTTATGGTTCTAAAATACACCTAATAAAGCAACACCTCTCAAATAAATTCTAGACTTCATTCTTTCCTTTCAAAGATGATTCTTGACTCTTTTTAAGCCTGTTGGAGTCATCACACAATTAAAACAAAGAGTCTAACAACATGTTACTTCTTTAGGTCATATTATGGAACACAAAGCACTGACTCATTCTCTAGGCTTCCTAAATTTTTCCTAAGGCTACCCCCTATATTCATTCATCATATATGACTCAAAAATGGGTTTAGAAAAATTTAAAACTATCCCTAGCTACCAAAACCCCTTTAGGCCGAGGCTATACTCCCATAAGGCATCAATGGAGTTTTCTTGCTTCCTTTGATAGGAGAATCATGTAGGAAGCTCCCTTAGTGTCTTAAGAGCCTATATGAACTCTTAAATATCATAAAATATGGTTAGGGTTCATGATAGAGTTCAAGGTGCAATCAAAACCCTAACTTTTCTATCTTGCAGATTCATAGTTTTTATTTGGATTTATTTACATATTCTTATTCTCCTTCCTTAAATTCCTAAGATTCACCCTTGGCTCTACCCAAAATTCAAGCCCTCCTACATCTACATACATAGGGTGAAATAGGAAGAAGAAGGGGGAGGAAATAGCTACCATAGGATGGAAAATTTACATTGTTTTTCCTTGTTTTCTTGCTTGATTCCCACTTTCCTTGGCCTCCTCTCTTCAAATATGAAATTTCCCCTTTGTTTTTCCCTCAAAACAAATCCAAAAACTTTAATAAAATCGTAGGAAGAAAGCTCAAAAGAAGATGAACAAGTTTAGAAGAAGAAAGAGTATGAAAATCCTTACCTTTTCCTTGCTTTTTCTCCTCCTTTCTTCTCCTTCATGGTGTGCCTAAGAGAGCTGTGTTTTCTCTAGTTTTGGGCAGAATGGGTCGTGCAAATGAAGGGGAGAAGAAATAAAAAACTTAAAGAATGTTCAAGAAGCTTCCACTTTCTTTAAAATTCAAATTTTGTCCTTCGTTTTTGGCATTTTCATTTCAAACTCGTTTTACCTCCTTTTTAAGAATCATATTTTCCACTATGAAAAAAATGCCTTTGGAATGACTCAAATTAGAGCTAAAATCTTCCTGAATGAATCAGTTAAAGTTCGGGTCAATCGAAGTTGGAAAACGTCCACCGGAGAGGTTTTAACTATCCCAGGGCTTTCCATAGTTTTCAAGGCCTTTGAAAACCTTGAAGAACTCAAACTTTCATTTAAAAAGCCCTCTTATGTGAATTCCAAAATTTGCTCAAAATTACAAAAATTCCATTATGTTTCGTAAGTTTTCTATCAAATTTTATTTCTTTATTCTAGCTCCATTTTTCTTGCTGTCTGAGCCAGTGATTCTCATTTTTAGAAGTCTAAAATGCTTTTGAACTTTTTTAGGACCTTAACTAAGTCATTTCGGGGGACTTCCTTTCATATCTGGTGAATTTCATTTGTTTACGGAGAAACCGTACATTATATTTCTCACATTTTCAAAAAATCAGATGTTACACTTTGTAATGAAAATATTAGGTTAATTTAGAAATTTAAATAAGAAGCTACACTCATGGATGGTCAAGATGAGAAACTAAGGTACAAGTGCAAGCGGCAAAAGGCTTGTCACTTGGTTAGGCAGAAGGAAGCTCTCAGAGGTCTTGATAAAGTTACTTATTACTTCCTAACCTTTCATATCACCTTATTTGCAAATTGTTACCTCCCACCCACTACCATCCAAACCAAAGAAAAAAAAAGAAACTCAAACCATCCATCTTTAAACTCGTTGAGCTTGACCATTTTGAGAACTACAAACCATATTAATTAAGACACTTGTCATTTACCTCAATTGGGACCTTTACCCTTAGCCTAACTTTTACATAGTTAGATTTGACATAAATATGATGCTTCATTCACTAGCCTCTAGTTTCCACACCCAAAATGGCATTGCCAAAAAAAAAATTTGTGAACTTAATCATAAGGCAATGGGGCACTCCCAAAAAAAACAAAAAATAAAAAAAAATTTGCAACCTCTTCATGAAAAAGGTGTAGAAGGACATAAGAAATAAGATTTCATTGAGATTTCATGGTGATTAAACTCTCAAAGAAATTTCTTGTCATATCATAATCAATTAATACTTGTTTGGTTGATATCCTTCTATATAGCTAAAATCTAAAGCTAATAGAAGTCGATTCTTCCCATTGGATCTTATTTTATTTAACTTTGTCAATACAATGGTCATATGCTTCCATCTAACCCTGAACACATCTTTCCATTCCATTAATTATGCTGACACAACTTCTTTCCTTTCATGTTTTTCTTAAATAACTAAAAGCCCACAAAATAATAATATCTAGAACTCCTTATAAAAGATTCAGTTGATAAGGAAAAAAAAGATCAAATTTGAAGCTAATTATGTGCCCTAAATTCAATAAAAAAAATTCAAATAAAAAAATAAATGTACATCCCATAAGCAAGTTATGCTTAAGATATGAGGCATTCTTTGTTTTCCCAAATACGGAAGAGTTATCTCTTGTCACCTTAATTGAGCCAACAATAGTATTTATTTCTTTCACCCCTGATCATGAAACATTTGGGATGAGAAGTCTTTAATAGATTTTTATGCCGATAATTCAAATATCAAGAGAGAGTCAGGTTCTTTCAATCATCCCAAACACTTCTTAACCGTTGTTAACCACTTTGGGCCTTAGAAAAAAATTCTTCAAATATCCAACATGAATCAAACCCAAGAAGCAATGAGAATTCTATTAAAAAAAGGGTAATCTTAGCATTATAGTGGATTCCTCTAAGGTCAAAATTTAGAAAAAAAAAGAAACAAATGTCCAAGGAATGTCATTGGGGGAAAACAAGAAAAGTCATAGAAAAAAAAAATCTTTGAAGAGGAAACTCCAATGAAATAAAATTTGGAAAAATAAATGTTTTTAAAATGGAGCTCCACCTTAGCATGCAATCAAAGGGTAAAATCCTCAAAGAGAAGTTTCATATGGCATAGGAAGTCAAAAGAAAAATCCTTTTAGAGGAGAGTTGAACTAAATAGAAAAGGATCCTCTAAAAGGAAAGATCATGCCAAAATTACACAACCATTAAAGCAAAATTCTCATTGTGAACCCATATGAATGTTTGGGCCTTTACATAATTTTTTTAGCCACAATTTTAACCATCAGATCCCGTTACAACCTTGAGACATCCTCTTTTGTTAAATGAATTTTGAGTATAAAATCTTGTTAAAGCAATAAAAGAACAAAACTAATGGGAGGCTTGACGGGGGCATGTTAATTTTCAAGTCTAATATCTTTTATTTCATAAACCCCTTTACCAAGGCCACATTACAAGCAGCAAAAGTCCTTGTTGAGGTTTAACTTGCTTGAAAATAATGAGGCAGATTTTCTTGAAAAGAATGATTAAAAGAAAAACCAAAATAATTGAAACTGGGATAAAAAGTTTGATTCAAAGTAAATTCTTTTAATTACATCCATTCTTTCTTTCAAAAGGAGTTTAAATCCTGAAGTGAAGCTTTTCTCTATCCTATCATACCCATTTTCTTTCCATTTCACTTCTTTATTGTTCAAAAGAGAATATTTCAAGTCTAGAACTGGGGCATCTTCTTATTCTGTTATATTATGTCTAGCCATTATCTATTCCACTTCTCCACTCCCAAACCATTTTACATGATCACTTTCTTCATCAACCCTTGCATCCCTCTAATGTTAAGGATCCTTTTTCCTTACTAAACTAATGTGTTTGTATCCCTTAATGCATGACTATATTGACATTGTTAAATAAGGAAAATGTCGATTTAACTTATTGACCTTTCAAGCATTAACAATGAAGAGTTGACAAGAGGAGGTTGCCTTGTCAAGTTAATAGTCTAAGGTTGATGGCAAACAAATCACTTGGAGAAAAATCATTTAAAAATGAGTTAAAGCAATAATCTGAGGTCTTCTTAGCTTGGTCCCTCAGGGGCATTTTTGGCTAGCCAAAAGCCATTAATAAATTCTTTCATCTAAACAACATAGGGCAAATTTGGTAGGATAATCAAAAGTCCAATTTTTCTCACTAGGGCAAGTGAAGAGCTAGTATGAAAAATTTTTCCAAATACAAATGGCCAAAAATCCCATATTTGACAAATTTCGAGGTATTTTCATGCATCATATACTTATATTGAATTTGTACATAGACAAAACTTATTTTTCCTTTCAAGTCAAATTAAGAAAAAACTTAAAAAAGGGGATCACATTTATTCTCATTAATTCAAATTAAAAAAAAAACTAAAAAAAAAAGGATCACATTTTTCTCATTAATTCATTTTCCTAAAAAAAAAGTCCAAAATTCAAAATCAGTTTAAGGACATCCAAAAATAATACCCCTTCTCTTCCCTTTTTCTTTTGAGATGATTTTGGTTACAAAGAAAAAAATGGTTCAAAGTTCAAAATTAATCTAAAAGCATTTAGAAATAATGCTCCCTCTCTTCCTCCTTCTTTTAAGGTGATCTTGAAGGGAGGTTTGAAACTCAAAATTGATTTAAGGATGCTTAAAGATAATGTCCTCATCTTTTTTTCTATTTGCAGTTAACTTTGTTTGCATAAACTGCACATATCTTGAGAATAAAAATTTTTAATTTAAAAACTTGAAAAAAGAAAAAACACAAAACCTGCATCCCATATGCATTACCTATTACCAGGTTCACATAGAGGCATGGAAAAACATACATTTTGCACTTTAAAGAAAAAGGAAAGAGAAAGAACAACTTGCATTTCATATGCTTCACATATCATACTCATGCATCTCCTATATTAAACTAAGCTCACATTTGGGGCACTTAGAGGAAAATTTGCATCTCATGAAATAAAGCATCACATGTTTGATGCATCCCTACACTTGCATACATAACATAGACCCTAGTTTACTCTAAGGCAAGCAAAATAAAAGCTGCATTTCATGAAAGGAAGCATCATATGTTTTATACATCCTACATTTGTATACGTTGCATAGACCCCGATTCATGTTGGGGCAACTAAAAGCCCAAAAAAAAAAAAACTTTGCATTTCATAAAACAAAACATCTCAGATGCTTCATATATCTCAAAGGCAAAGAGTTGCATTTCATAAAATAAAGCATCGTGTGTTTCATTCATCCCCACACTTGCATACATCACATAGCCTCTAGTTTACACTAGGCCAAGCAAAAGGAAGATTTGCATTTCATAAGGCACCTTAAAGCCCTACACAAATTAGGCACTCTTCAAGCTCTACATACACTAAGCACCATTTCAAAGCCCTGCACAGACCAGGCACCCTTAAAGCCCTGCACAGACCAGGCACCAGACTAGGCACCCTTTTAAAGCCCTGCATAGACTAGGCACCCTTAAAGCCCTACACAGATCAGGCACCCTTAAAGCCCTGTACAAACTAGGCACCAATAAAAGTCCTACATAGACCCGGCACCCTTTTAAAATCCTACACAGACTAAGCACTCTTTTAAAGCCCTGCACAGATCAGGCACCTTTTCAAAGTCCTACACAGACCAAGCACCATTAAAGCCCTACACAGATTAGGTACCCTTTTAAAGCCCTACACAGATAAGGCACTCTTAAAGCCCTATGCAGATCAAGTGTGACACCTCAATCTACTACCGCTATCTAGCCTCTCTCTGGGCTCAGTTTCATATGATTTCCAAAGAACCAATACTACTCCGTGGCAATTTCATGCTATGAAACGGGGTTTCATACCCTCAGCTTTCACCCCGTGGGTCCTGAGGACCCATCATTAGCATTCTCAACTCAAACTTCACTTATACAACTCATACATAGCATAAAACACACCATAAGCCACGGGTATGGAGCTAATTACTGGAAAAATGCATTTTTCTCACTTGGGCCCAAAAGTCATATTTTGGCTCTTACTTTGGAAAATGATAATTAATTGTAAAAAAATGGAAATCTAGCAAACTCTAGCTTCCTGGAACGCTCTAAGTGTTAACTTTACACTAAAAATCATTCCCAACCACAAACACAGCGTTTGGACCACGTTTGACATCAAAAATGGGAAGGAGGTCTGGCTGTCACTGTTTCTGGTCCAATTTACTGTCATGACATTCGAAAATTCATAACTAAATCCACAAAAATCCAATCTGGGCACATTATACCAATTTGGAAAGCTACAGATGTCTAATAGAGGAGAAAAATAAGTCCAGATCAGTTCAGTAAATCCTTGACCCCGAAAATGGATGAATAGTAATGGAGGTCAGGTAGGCTCCCTGATGCTGATATAGAACTTTAGAAGGTTCATTCTCTCTCTACAGACCTCCGATTTAGGTGATTCCAGTTCTGATAAGTCACTGTAGTTGTCTAGTTTATGTGTATAACACCACATTTAGAATCCATTTGGTCTAAAAATGCCACAGATTTCATTTCTGAACTATAGGAACAGTACATGACCAAACTATGGATTTTTCCCAAATTCAACAATTTACCAAATATTCTCTAGACCTCCGAATATTACCCATTTTAGCTTCTCAAGAAGCTCTATACAAACTCTAGAGGCATGCCAAATTTCATGGCAAGAGGAGCTCATCCGGTCATACTTTGACGGAGCTCTCAAAAATACCGATTTTGGCACCCAAAAGGTCCAAAATGGGTCCAAATGGCCTCTCACACATTCTTTTCTTTTTCCCGGTTGTTACATTTCTACCCCTCTTAAAAGAAATTTCGTCCTCGAAATTTAAAAAAAAAACTTACCTCAAGGGAATAACTCTGGATATTTTTGCCTCATTTCATCCGCCAATTCCCAAGTTGCCTCCTCAGATGTCAGACCTCTCCAGATCACTTTCACCAGAGGAATGCTCTTGCTTCTCAGCTGTTTCAGCTTAGCATCCACAATTCTCTCCAGTTTCACTACATAGGAAAGATCTTGCTGCAATTGCACATGTATTCTATGACATGTGAGGAGTCTGGTAAATACTTTTTCAATTGGGAGACATAAAAAACACTGTGGATTTGGGCTAGGTTAGGAGGTAAGGCTATTCGGTAAGCCACGGGTCTAATTTTCTCAAGGATTTCAAATGGACCAATATACCTAGGACTGAGCTTCCTTACCCTCATTGACCGACCTACTCCCGTCATTAGAGATATTCGAATGAATACATGGTCTCTAACCTCAAACTCTAACGGCCTCCTACGCTTATCAGCATAGCTTTTCTGCCTACTCTGGGCCGTGAGGAGTCTCTTTCTAATCAACTCTATTTGTTGGGTGGTCTGGTCCACAATCTCAGGTCCTATCATACTCCTCTCACCTAGCTCAACCCAACACAGAGGGGATATGCACTTTCTCCCATACAAAGCCTTATAAGGGGCTATCTGAATACTGGAATGGTAATTGTTGTTATATGCAAACTCTGCTAACGGTAAATACACATCCCAGTTCCCCTTCATTTCTAGCACACATGCCCTCAACATATCTTCTAATGTCTGGATGGTCCTTTCAGTCTGACCATCTGTCTGGGGGTGATATGCAGTACTAAACCGCAATCTCGTCCCTAAGGCATGCTGCAATTACCTCCAAAAGTTCGATGTGAACCTGGGGTCTTTATCTGAAACTATGCTATTGGGTACTCCATGAAGTCGCACTATCTCTCTGATATACAACTGGGCTAGTCTATCCAGTGTATGAGTAGCCTTAATAGCTAAAAAGTGTGCAAACTTCGTCAGTCTATTCACAACTACCCAAATAGCATCGTGTCCAGAGGATGTCTTGGGTAACCCCATGACAAAGTCCATGGCTATACTATCCCACTTCCACTCAGGGATATCTAGTGGTTGCAACAACCCAACCGGTTTCTGATGTTCTATCTTTACCCTCTGACACACTAGGCATCTAGCCACATACTCTGTCACATCACTTTTCATCCCCGGCCACCAGAAAATTCTTTTCACATCCTGATACATCTTGGTGGCACCTGGGTGGATAGTATACTTACTCTTATATGCCTCTTCTAGAATGCTTTCTCTCAACTCATTCTGACTAGGCACACAGATTCTATCTCGATATACTATCATACCATCCTCAGACACCTTGAAATCTGAGGTCTTACCTTGGGTGATCTCATTCCTGATCCGTTTCAGGAACTCATCCTCTCTTTGGGCATCTAAGATCTAGGTTCTTAAGATATTTTCAATTCGGGTTTCACTCAGATATAATCTACCCGATACCACCTGACAAGAGAGGTTCAACTCTCTGAACTTCTCTAGGAGCTCCTGCTCCCTAATCATCATATGGGCTACATGGATGGTTTTTCTACTCAGGGCATCCACCACTACATTGGCCTTGCTCGGATGATATTTCAACACATAATCATAATCTTTCAAGAATTCCATCCATCTCCTCTGTCTCATATTAAGTTCTTTCTGATCAAATATGTATTTCAGACTCTTGTGGTCACTATAGATCTCTATGGTCGCACCATACAGATAGTGTCTCCAAATTTTAAAAGCAAATACTACGGCAGCTAACTCCAGGTCATGTGTGGGGTAATTCTCCTCATGAAGCCTCAACTGCCTCGAGGCATATGCCACTACTCTACCCTGCTGTATCAACACACATCCTAACCCTTTGTCTGAGGCATCACAATAAACCACAAATGGTTCACTAGGGTCAGGGATAATCAGTACAGGGGCAGTGGTCAAACAGAATTTCAACTCCTGGAAACTCTTCTCACATCTCTCATCCCATACAAAAGGTGTATCCTTCCTAGTTAGCCTCGTTAGTGGTAAGGCCATCCGAGAAAAGTCCTAAATAAAACGTCTATAATACCCTGCCAAACCTAGGAAACTCCTGACTTCGGTGATTGTTCTAGGTCTATCCCACTGTAACACTGCCTCAACTTTATGGGGATCCACCGTAACCCCGTCTCGTGAGATCACATGACCTAAGAATGGCACCTCGGTCAGCCAAAACTCACATTTACTAAGTTTGGCATACAACCTTTTCTCTCTCAAGGTGTCTAGGACTAGTCTCAAATACCTCTCGTGCTCCTCAAAAGATCGAGAGTACACTAAAATATCATCAATAAAGACCACTACAAACTGATCTAAATACGGTCTGAATACCTTATTCATGTAATCTATGAACACAGCAGGCGCATTCGTCAACCCGAATGGCATCACAAGGAACTCATAGTGCCCATATCTCGTTTTGAAGGCCGTCTTAGAGACATCTTCAGTTCTCACTCTCAACTGGTGGTAACCAGATCTAAGATCTATCTTAGAAAACACAGATGCCCCAGCTAACTGATCTAACAGATCATCAATTCTAGGGAAAGGATATTTATTCTTGATGGTAACCTTATTCAACTCTCTGTAATCTATACACAAACGCAAGCTACCATCTTTCTTTTTCACAAACAACACCGGAGCACCCCAAGGTGAAACACTAGGGCGGATAAACCCTTTCTCTAACAATTCCTTTATCTACTCTTTCAATTCAGCAAGCTCGGCGGGAGCCATCCTGTAAGGAGCTTTGGACACCGGTCCAGCCCCAGGCACTATGTCTATGGGGAACTCTAATTCTCTCTCAGGAGGTAGGCCACTAAAATCAAACTCTCTAGGGAAAACCTCCTGGAATTCCCTAACAACGGGGATCTCCTCTATCCCTTCTTCTACCTCGGCCTAAATAGAGAAAAAGACTAGAAACCCTTGACATCCACACTCCAAATATCTCTCAGCCTGGGTAGTAGTCATAAAAGATAATTCAACTCCTACCCTAGGTATGGTCCCACAAGCAGGTAGGGAAATGGTTCGGTATTCACAATCAAGTATGGCATTATTTACTGCTAACCAGTTCATACCAATAATCAAATTAATATTACGGAAAGGCATACAAACCAAATCAATAGTGGTATGACAATGGTTAAATTGGACAGTGACATTTAAGCAAGTATGGGAAGTAACCACGTGGCCTCCAGTGGGTGTAATGACAGACAAGTCAAATGGCAAGACACTAATGACCAGACCTAATTTCCTCACGCAATCATAAGATATAAACGAGTGACTAGCACCCGAATCAAACATAGCAACTACAGGAAAGCCATTCACTATTAGCGTACCTCGGATCAAATTGGGAGATGCGCTAGCTTCCTGCTGAGTAAGGGCGAACACTCGGCCCTGGGTCTGTGGTCTAGGAGGAGGCGCTGTCTCCATCTGAGGACAGTGTCTAGCAATGTGCCCTGGCTTCCCACACTTGAAACATGTCACCGGAGACTGCTGGAAGGATGACTGGCCCTGAAGAGGTGGCACACCTCGCTGCGGCCTTCTATTCCATGGCCCCTTGCCTCTCCTCTTGGTACTAGGGGTCAAACTAGAACCCTCTTCTGGTTTCGGCCTTTTCAAATCCGGAACCCTCTTCTGACTAGCCGTAGTTGCAGCAGGCATGATAACTTGCAAGTTAGTCTCAATCACCCTACTGACCTCCACTAGAGTATTAAACTTTCTGATCTGCTGTGGAGTGACTCTGTCGCTAATCAGGGGTCTCAAACCAGTCTCAAACTGCTCACATCTCCAGGGTTCATCATCATACCTCTGGAGGTAAGAGGAATACCGAGACAACTCAATAAACTTGGCCACATACTGGTCCACAGTCATCTCATCCGTCTGTCTCAAGCCCATGAACTCCATCTCTTTCTTTTTCCTCACTGAACTTGGGACATACTTCTCATAAAACTCAACCAAGAAAGTTTCCCAATTTATCTGTATATTCTTGGTCTCCATCAGTGGTTTCGCACTATCCCACCATCTATCAGCTTCCTTTTCTAGCATGAAGGTGGCTAGCTGGGTTTTCTGCTCAGTGGTACAATCCATCACTGAGAATATCTTCTTAAGCTACATCACCCAAGCCTCCGCCTTATCCGCATCTAATTCCCCGTCAAATGAGGGTGGATTGTTCTGCCTAAACTGCTTTAGCACCTTTTGGATAGGCTCTAGGTCTGAGGAGCAGCAGGCTCCTGGGGAGGTACAGGTGGAATGCTAGATGTAGATGGTTGAGGTACAGGGGCATCCCTTCTGGCTTCTTCTTGCCTAGTCAGAGTGTCTTGCAAATGCATGATCATATCATGCTGCTGCTGGGCAATGTATCTCTGTTGTTCCAACATCTCTTGATGCTGGCCCATCATGGCCTCATACCGGTCAAGTCTCTCCATGATGGCCCGCAGAGGATCCTCAGTCTCAACAGGAACCTCTGGCTCAGCTCTCTGAGCCCTGGGCGGTTTGCCTCTGCCTCTACCCCTGCCCCGTCTAGTCTCAACCATGTCTGAAAGAAGTAGCAATCGTCAGTTCACAATAATATCACAACACATATGCATAAGGATGCTACAACTTCCATGACCATTCACACCAAACACAAACAAATCTCATCATTCAAGAGCCTAACATCGAGCAAAAGTGCCTGAACCAGGCTCTGATACCAAAAAATGTGACACCTCAATCTACTACCGCTATCTAGCCTCTCTCTGGGCTCAGTTTCATATGATTTCCAAAGAACCAATACTACTCCGTGGCAATTTCATGCTATGAAACGGGGTTTCATACCCTCAGCTTTCATCCCGTGGGTCCTGAGGACCCATCATTAGCATTTTCAACTCAAACTCCACTTATACAACTCATACATAGCATAAAACACATCATAAGCCACGGGTATGGAGCCAATTACCGGAAAAATGCATTTTTCTCACTTGGGCCCAAAAGTCATATTTTGGCTCTCACTTTGGAAAATCATAATTAATTGTAGAAAAATGGGCATCTAGTAAACTCTAGCTTACTGGAAAGCTCTAAGTGTTAACTTTACACTAAAAATCATTCCCAACCACAAACACAGCGTTTGGACCACGTTTGACATCGAAAATGGGAAGGAGGTCCGGCTGTCACTGTTTCTGGTCCAGTTTACTGTCATGACATTCGAAAATTCATAACTAAATCCAACAAAATCCAATCTGGACACATTATACCAATTTGGAAAGCTACGGATGTCTACTAGAGGAGAAAAATAAGTCTAGATCAGTTTAGTAACCCTTGGACCCCAAAAACTGATGGAACATTAACGGAGGTCAGGTAGGCTCCCTAATGCTGATACAGAACTTCAGAAGGTTCATTCTTTCTCTACAGACCTCTGATTTAGGTGATTCTAGTTCTGATAAGTCACTGTGGTTGTCTAGTTTATGTGTATAAAATTTCACCACATTTGGAATCCATTTGGTCTAAGAATGCCACAGATTTCATTTCTGAACTATAGGAATAGTACATGACCAAACCATAGATTTTTCCCAAATTCAACAATTCACCAAATATTCTCTAGACCTCCGAATATTACCCACTTTAGCTTCTCAAGAAGCTCTCTACAAACTCTAGAGGCATGCCAAATTTCATGGCAAGAGAAGCTCATCCGGTCATACTTTGATGGAGCTCTCAAAAATACCGGTTTTGGCACCCAAAAGGGCCAAAATGGGTCCAAATGGCCTCTCACACATTCTAGCCACTTATGGACAAGTTTAAAAACATAAAACTAGGATATATAACAAGTCCATGTGGTCCAAGTCAACATACATTCCAATCTCGCTATGCTATGGCCAAATATACACTATTGCATTCATTCAATAAAAAGGGCAAAACCCTCATTTCCATTCATTTGGCTCTTTACATAGTTTGTACATCACCATTTCATGCATTTACACTTGTTACAATATTTACATCTCAAAAATAGTGGGCGCATATTTACTGTGGCACCACTTTACATCAAAATTTCATCAAAATACCAAAATAACCAAACACCTAGCTACATATGCATCTAGGCTCCTTGGTGTGCACTCGGTTCTCCTTGAGCTCCACCTAGCATATTAAGTTGGGAGGGGAAGGGGTGAGATTCAGGGAATCTCAGTAGCTCATGTACTCAATCATGTAAGCAATCAAGGCATATAACAAGTCAAAGCATGTGAATAAGCATTTAGCCATTCTCAAACATCCAACACACATTGTACATGCTATGGAAATCACAACAATGGCAAAAATGGGCTCCAGGGACTTTTGGTCTAACCTCACCCGAGTTTAGGGACTTTTGGATGGCCTCACCCGAGTTTAGGGACTTTTGACTTGGCCTCACTCGGTTGAGACTTTTGGCCTTATCTCACCCATCTCAAGGGACTTTCGGCTTCACCTCACCCATCTCAAGGGACTTTCGGCTTCACCTCACCCATCTCAAGGGACTTTCGGCATTACCTCACCCGAGCAATTCTTACATTTCAACACACAAGCACATTGGCATCAATGCATCAAAGCAATAGCATATGGCATATTCCACACAACAAGCATATACATAAACATACAATGACTATTACATCCAAGAATGCAACAAGAAAGAGTGGGAAGAGAGAGCTACCTTATGAGCCAAAGCCAATACTAGCTTTTCCTTTCAATTTCTCCTCTCCCTCCTTAGATTCACAATCACACCTTGATGGAGGTGTTTCTCTTGAGCCTAGGCACACAAAAGCATGCAATTACACTCTTATAATGTAATCTTTCGGATTAAACTCTCCTAACATACCAGAACCTAGAGTTCTCTCTCTCTCTCTAGAATGCCATCAACTCTTTCTCTCTCTCTCAAGCTCCCATGGTAGTGGAAACAACATTTTCAAAGAAAATTCAAAGAAAATACAAAGATTCAAAGGTGTTTTCTACTTTTCCTCTTCTGGCCCATGCCCAAAATCTAACCATTTTCACAAACAAAACCGTAGAAAGAGAGGGCAAAGAGGGGGGTCAAAGTTCTAAGAAGAAATGGGAGAAGTTTCCTTACCTTTTCCTTGCTTTTCCTCCTTCTCTTGATCTCTCTCACTCTCCATGCCTCTTTTCTCTCTTTGGGTCGAAGTCTAGGGCAAAAATGAGAGAAGAAATGAGTTTGGGCATTTAATGAAGTCTAATTCTCGCCTTTTACTCTCTTCCAGACTGACCCTCGCTACGGCGAAGTTTAACCTTCGCTATAGCGAGCTCGTGTTATCTGGCTTCGCTATGGCGAGGTGTAACCTTCGCTACGGTGAGATCGTATCAGTTCCCTTCGCTATGGCGAGATTTGACCTTCGCTATGGCGAAATCGCGTTAGTTCCAGACCTCACTCTCGCTATGGCGCACGCTACGGTGAGCAACTCCCTGGTTTCTGTATGGACTGCTGCCCGCACTTGCTATAGCTAGAATCTCGTTCGTTATTGCGAAAAGACATTCTCACGATAGCGAGACCATTTCTCGCTATTGCGACAAGACTTAGCACAGTTTCTGGACTTCGAAAATTTCCAGCTTTCTACTTTCTTTCTTTTCCTTTTCTTTTCTTTTTCCCGGTTGTTACACCAAGCACTTTTCCAAAGCCCTAAACAGACCAGGCACCTTTTCAAGCCCTGCACAGAACAGGAACCTTTCAAGCCCTGCACAGAACAGGCACCTTTTTAAAGCTCTACATAGACTAGGCACCCTTTTAAAGCCTGATATAGAACAAGCACCCAAGTCCTGCACAAAATAGACATCCAAAGTCTTGTACCAAAATCGGCAATAATAAAAGCCCTATACCAGAACAGGCACCTTTCCTAAGTTCTTACACAAAATAAGCACCTCTTTAAGCCTTGCACTAACAAGCATTTCTTACCTTTTTCTGTCTTTGATTAAGTTTCAGCATTTCTAGGTAAGTTAGCTCACCTTTATCTTTTAGCCCCTTAAACAAAATATATGTTTCCATCTTCACTTATTCTTAAGCTAAGGATATCAAAAATTGTATTTTCAATCCCCTTACTTAAGGAATAAGTAAAGAGGGGTAACATGTAAACATCATATTTTGTTTGGGTCACTATTTCCTTTTGTTTATTGTTCAACTGTATCAAGGGGCAATCAAATTATGCCGAACAAAATACATGTTTTTTATCTTTACTTGTTCCTTATGCAAAAACATTAAAAATTATATTTTTAATTTCTTTGCCCAAGAAACAAGTAAAGAGGGGCAAATGTGAATACTGTATTTTGTCTGGATAGGTTGTAGAAAATAATAACAAAATCAAATTAGCAAAAAATATATATATATATATATAAGAAAAATTTTCAAAAAAAGCAAAAGAAAAGAGGTTATTTAACCCCAAAAAATAATAAATAAATAAAATATAAAAATAATTAAAATAAAAAATAATCAAAACCAAAAATAAGAAAATCAAGGATATTTAATTCAAAAAAATGAAGAGAGAAAGTTCTATTTTTGTTTCCCAATCAAAAAATAAAGATATATTAAAAAATAAAAAGAGAGAGGAGAGAGAGAGAGAGATCCTCATCTTTTCCCTTCAATCCGAAAAAAAAAAAAAAAAGGAAAAATAATGAAAATTGAGGATCAAATAAAAACAAAAAAATAAATCAAAATCTAAAAATAATAATAAGTTAGAGAACCAAAAAGTGAAAAAACAAAATTAAAAAGAAAAAAGAAAAAAAGAAGAAGAAGAATGCCCATCAGAAGTCTATTACCTAAAAATAAAAGAAAGACCAAGCAAAAGAACCACTAACCTAATGCCAAAAATCAAAAGAAAAAAAAAAGAAAAAGAGAAGAAGAAGAAAAAAAAAATTATATCTATTTTTCCTTTAAATTTCAAGGCCCATGATTTTAAACCCATAGAATCTACCAACCCAAGATACCCCAACACCAAAAACCAAAAAAAAAAAAAACAATAACACAATACCAAAAAAAAGAAATAACACAATACCAAAAAAAGAAAAAAGACAAACAAAAGAAAAATCAATTAAAAAAAATAGACCCTAACCTAAAGTTTGCTTCCTTTACCTCTAAAAAAAATCTCAATACAAAACTTATATATATAAAACTTGATCCCTAAAAAAAAAAGAAAAAAAAAACTAAAGCAAACAAAAATAGCTCCAGTCCAATTCCTCTAGATCTAAAGGCCCAAACACTGAAAAGGAAAATGGGTTGAAAAAAAAACCACTAATTTAAGTTGAACTCTTGTTAGGCCTGCTCAACCCAACCTAGATCCATTCATTGTAAACCCTATCCTCGAAATTGGTCCCCTCTTCTAGCTCTCTGTCTCTCGAATCTCCCAGGACCGCATGGAGGCATGCACAAAAAGTACGATTTTGGCAGAGGCAGGAGGACGACACATACACAGATGCACAAACAACAAACACGTACAGAGAGAGGGCATTAGAGTGGTCCCTTCCTCTTGAACGATTCTAACAAGATAGGGAAAAGCACACACGGACACACTGAAGTAGCACGAACAGGAGGGGCACGACAATATTTCGGGTACAAAAAAGAGTCAAGGGAGAATAGGGGAGCGGAATTTTTTTGGGTCTGGGGTTTTTGGAGACCCAGAGCGAAGTAAAGAGGCTACTAGAATGAATAGAAAAATCAGAGGCTGAGAGTGAGAGAAATAAGAGATTGAGAGATGGAAGGGATTGAGAACGAGAGAGAGGGGACACGAGGTTAAGAATTGAGAGGGAAAATTGAAAAGAAGAGGTCGAATTCGAAAGAGCAAGATAGGGAGTGTGAGATGAAAAAACAGAAAGTATGAAATAAAGAAGAGGAGAACGATGATAGGAGAAAAGGAAAATCGAGATGGAGACCGAGTGAGAGCAAGGGAGGCACACAAGAGGGATTCGAGGATGAAGGAGTCTGAAGGAGAGAGACTAGAACAGAGGACCCGGTGGAACAAGCTCAGAGAGTCTTAGGGAGTCCATATGAGAGTAGTAGTGGAGGAATTGGAGATAGCATGACTGAAGAGAAGGAAGAGAAAATTAAAACTCACTCAAAAATACATAGAGGTATTTTGTAGATTTTGTTCAAGGCTTTATTTGCCAGATACTATGGTCTCATTTTGAATTCATTCTATTCACTAGGTATTTTGTAAGCATGCTGTGTTAACATCAGAATCTAACTTTCTTTTGTATAGGATATCTCGTTACCATGTTTTGGATCTCTCTTTGATTTACATTCTAATCTTATTTAGAGATCCATGAAATTGGGATGTATGAGCATGTTCATATGTATTTCAATGTGTTTGATAGCTGTCTCGTGTATTTTAGCATTGGTTAATTTCTGTCTGGATGCCACTCGTTGTTTTATTAGATTTTGAGCATAGTTACAACATGATTTATTATTTATAATTGGATTCAAACTCTCTACAACTCATTTACTGACATGGTTTATTTCAATTTTGGGCTAAAGGGGAAGTTGAATATTATTGGATACACTTGCTTTTAGTGTGTAAAAATTTTATACCATTCTTTATTGGATGACCCTTCTGTACCACAAAATTTTTTGCTTGTTTCCCAATTTCTCTTTATTGCTTTATGATATAGTGTTACAGTTGATTTGGCATCAAAATCCTACATTCAAGATCTGATTTTGGTGTGTTTAAGTTCTGTCCAAAGTATTGCATTGATATAGATATTAGGTATGATTTGGCTTAAAGTTGATCCAAAAATCTGGGCATGTTCTTTGTTATGTGTATGATGTAGGTATGTGGGAAACTTTAGAGCTCATTGTAACACCATAACTTTTAGCTCAGTGTCATTTATAAGCTTTATATCATCAATCCCACAAGAGCATATGAGAAAGAGGATAAAAATAATAGACTTTTTCGTATTGCGCTATATCTAAAAATTTCAATTCGGTGTCACGTGGACTATGTGAGCTTATACTATACTTCCTCATATTTAATTTCATTATTTCAACTCATTTTCATCACAAAAACATGCCTACAATTCATGGAAACCGAAATGGAGCTCAAAATAAACAAGCATATTTTCGGCCAGATTTACTCCATTTTTTGACCCAACTTTGGAAAATCATAACTAAATCTAGAAAATTCGAAATCATGAAATCTTGGTTATTCTGGAAATTTTAGGATGTCTACTTCACACTAAAAATATTCCAGGTCACAAACTTCATCACACAGGACGTTTGACATCCAAAAAGCTACCGAGGTTGCTGACTACCTGGGCTGGTGTTTAGTTTACTGATACCAAGTTCAAAATTTCATAACTAATTCTATAAAAATTGAAATCACACACAATATATCATTCTGGAAAGATAAAAATGTTACCTTGACATTAAAAATAATTCTAGAATGAAACAGATACATTTAGATATCTGGAACTGATGGAATAGTAACTGAGCTCCTGGGGCGCTACTGATACTGACAGTTAACTTCAAACATGCATAACTCTCTGCTCAGACCTCCAAATGAGGTGATCTTAGTGGAAACAGAAATATTATGACCTCTAGTTTATACATATAAAATTTCATAAGCATTGGACACCATTTGGCCATCGGGTGACACAGAATTCAAAACTGCCAGTATGAATAGTAGCCATACCAGAATCCATGAAAAATCCCAACTTTGAAAATTCATCAAATATTCCCTATATCTCTGAAAATTATAATCTTTAGCGTCACAGAAAGATCTCCATAAGACCTAATTTCATGCCAAATTTCAAGGCAAGACTAACTCAGTTGGCCAAAAAGTGATATAGGGTTCCATTATGGTCAAATTTGGCTCCATATTGAGTACCAAAATTGCCAAATGGATTTCCCTTGGTCTTGGAACCTTTTGGGCAAGTCTAAAAGTATATTTAAGACTTGTGTGAGCTACCCAAATGGTTCCAGACCTCATACATCTCATTTTGGCCATTCAACCCCCACTTATACACATCCATCAAACTTTCAATTCTCATACTTTGGCATTAGATACTCAAAACATATGGTAGAGGTCATACATCATATTCATATATATAAACATCACATAATGGTGTATTTATACATGCCTCAAGGGTCATGGTACATTTACAACATCATATACTTGGTGAAGCCTCCTTATAGGTTCAAAAAGAATGAAAGCTAGGCCTAGGCTTGTCAATCTCCTTCTTTCATGGTTGTTGACTCCCTTCACCATAACTCCTTGGTCCACCTAGCATGTTAGAGCATTGGAGAGGAGGGAGTGAGATTCAAAGAATCCCAATAGCTCATCTCCCATTCGATCATACATAATATGTGCAAAGCAAGCTTTTTAAATGCATGTATAGAGAAAATAGAAATCATAGACATTTTAAAGGCAACCTTGGCATGTGAATCAATCATACAAGACATTAAAGAGCTCACTAAGTGTTTGGATTGGCCTCACACTTCTCCTCATGGATTTTGGATTTGCCTCATCCATTCTTTGAGCACTTTGGACTCAACCATACTCTTAGGAGCCCACTTTGCTTTTGGGAGACTCTTTACTTTGTCTCAACCAAGCTCAAGGGTTCTTGGCTCATCCTCACCCAAGGGAAGAGTTCTTGGCCTCCCCACACCCAAGCAAACTCATACAAACATCATGGATTCATTTACAACATAATGTGGTATCAAGAATCATAACATATAAAGGCATGCTAGCATACTTTCCATAGCTTGAAAATACACATACACACATTCTAAAACAAGCTAGACATATATCCATGTATGAGAGAAGGTGGAGAGAGCTACCTTGCACACAATTACACAATTTTTCCTTTGGACTCAAGCCTCCTCTTTCGGCCACACACCCACAAATTGGTGGAGATAGTTTCTCTTGGCCTAAATACAATATATGGGAGCCAATTAGGTTCATGAAACAATCTTTAAGACCATACAACTTGCTTAAGTACTAGATTACTCTATAACCCCCATTATGGTCTATATTGGCACCTAATGAAGCAACACCTCTCAAATGATTTCTAGGCCTCATTCTTTACTCTCAAATATGATTCTTGACTCCTTTTAAGCCTCTTGGAGTCATCACATCCTTAAAATAAAGGGCCTAGCATCATGTTGCTTCTTTAGGTCAAAATATGGAACCTAAGGCACCAAATCAATTTCTAGGAGTTCTAAATTTTTTCCAAGGGTTCCTCCCACCTTCTACCATCATAAGAAGTCCCAAACCAAGGCTAAAACAAATTACAATAGCCCCTAGCCCAATGGTTCTGTCTTGGCCGAATTGATGGAGGGAGGAGGAGTCCATGGGCTTTTTGATTTTTTCTTGATGGGAGAGACACTTGGGAGGCTTCCTAGGAGTCTTAGAGACTCAAATAAACATTTACACATGCAAGAAAATTCATGGATTAAATCAGTTTTTATAAAGTGTCCAAGAGCTCTACACTTTTTTAACTTGATTTTCATTAGCTTTTCTTCCAATTTCCTTGCATCTACTAACTCTTCATGGTCTAAAACCCACAATTCCTTCTTATTTCTAGACAAAAAGCCTCCCCCCAAGATGGTTCTATTTTGGTAGAACTCCACACACAAAGGGCAAGAAAAAGGAAGCAACGAAGATAGAAAAATCACCTTAATTCCAAGCTTTTCTCAAGAGCTCTCTTCCTTGCTTCAACCCTCTCCTTGAATTTTGAAATTTCCCCCTCAGTTCTGGGCTCAAAATAGAACCAAACATCTCACTAAATCCATAGGAAGAGAGGAGGAAAGGAGGGGAAGAAGTGTAACAAGGCAAGGAGTAGGAAAAAGTGGCTAAAACTTACACTTTTTAAAGCTTCCTCTTCCTTCCTTGGCCTCCCTTCTTGTGTGCCACTCTCAACCCTTCTTACTTCTGTTTTAACATGAGAGAGAGTGGGTGAGGAGATCTGGGCAAAGGAGGGGCGTTTTTATAAGCTAGGGATTCATTTAAGCAACTTTTTAAATTTGCAATTTAGTCCCTCTTCATAGTTTTGTTTGTTTGGGCCCGTTTCAACTCTTTATTGAAATCCATCTTTTCTATCATATTCCTTAGGCTCTTAATCCTAATAATTGCCTTTGGAATCACTCAAAAAGGATCTAAACCCATTCCGAACCGTTCGGTCAAAGTTTCAGTCAACTAACGGTCGAAATCGCTCACCGGAGGGGTTTCAACCGTTCTAGGGGTTCCCATAGTATTCAAGGCCTTTGAGAACCCTAGAAAGCTTAAATTTTTTATTTAAAAAGCCCTCCTATGAGTTTTCCAAAGTTTTCAAAAATTGCATACCCCTACTTCCCTCGGTAAATTTTCTGATCTCTTTTGGCTCTAGTTTTTGGGCATCTTAAACCTCAAATCCTTATTTTCTAATATTTAAAATTTTATTATAATTTTAGTTGGCCCCAATTCCTTCTATTTCGAGGACTTTGTTTTATATTTGGCTCATTTCTGACGTTTACGGAGAAATCGAATATTGCGTTTCTCACGTTTACGGAGGGACCAGATGTTACACTCATCGAACTTATTCACCCACTTTCATGAATTGATGTGCTACGGTTAGAGGTCCTATTGAATTCTTTCAAATATACCTTGTTTGCCTTATGAGACTGTGTTGCATTGTAATTCTTGGGGTACCTAAATCATACTCAAAGCACCACGTTCAATGTTGATGTTTTGGATCTGTTGACTTGCTGTTGCTCTAAAAGTCTGGACATAATTCTTCTTATTCCAGGCCAATGACTTATGCTTTAAGTTCTTTGTGAATTTCATACATTTGTTTTATACATAACTCTTCTGTCCCATATGGGTGCATGTTCAGACAGTGATCTATTTGATTTGATCATTTTTGGGAAAAAAATGATGGCCTAGAATTTAACCCCCCCAATTGTATTTCTGTTGCATCTGAGCTCCATTTGAGGAGTGTGGGGAAAATGAGGAGGCTCATCAAAAGTGTAGAGATTCGAAGAGAAGATTAAAGATAAAGCTTCAGTGGGACAGTGGTAGGATATGGCATGGCAAGCATAAAATTGTGAGACAATGCTGATGTGACTGAAGAGAAGAATAGGAAATGGAGAAAAACAAAAAATGCAAACAAGTGATGTCTTTCAAATTCTCATCCTTTTCATTTTTGTAATTATTGTTTGAAATAATATGCTGTTTGTTTGGCTGTACACAAAACACATACTATCACAAATTATCTTATACTTGTACATATTTTGGCTTCATTTCATTTTATTTTAATTTTTTTTAGAATAGCTGTGTAGGACCCTGTGTCTGCTCAGGCACATAGGAGCGAACCTAGGGGTCATGTAAGGCAATAAAGCCTCCTTGGTACCTATTAGGTTTTGAATTTACATTTTAATATATTTTGGGTTTCAATAGCCCCCATTAGATGGTTCTTTAAAAAAAAATTTCAACCAAAAAAGCAGCAAGGAAAATAAAAGGGGATTAAAAATCTTTTTTAGTCTTAAGGATTTATCTCTTCCATTCTTAAACCTTTTTTTGCAAACATTTGAAAAATAGTATTTTAAAAATTTGAAATTAATTGTTCTTTCTGAAGTATGTCTTTTGAAAAAAAAAAAGGTAAAAATGAAAAAAAGAGTTTTATAAAAAAAAAGAAAAAGGAAAAGATGAAAAAAAAAACATGAAAGGCAAGTGAAAAATTAACTTTTTATCAAAACTTATGAATTTTTCTCAAAATTTTTTATAATAAAAATATAGTTCATAGAAATGAAAAATTCTTTTTGCTAAAATAAGAAAAAATAAAAAAAATCAATACAAAAATGAATATGTTAAAAAAAACCTAAAATCCAAAATCTTAAAAAAATTAAACGAAAATCAAAACAAAAAATATAAAAAATCAATCATAAGAAACAAAAACACCAAAATCTAATGAGATTAAATAAAAAAAATATTCAGCGAAAAGGAAAAAATGAGATTTTACTAAAACAAAAAAATATATCTTGAAACAAGAAAAATTAAATCAAAAATCAAAAATCAAAAATAAAATAAAAATAAATTAAAAAAATCATTTTTTGTGTCATCAAAAATTAAAAAACTAATAACATGAAAGTCATAAAAAACAAAACAAAAACAAAAAAGTAAAAATAAAGGAAAAAGATGTGAAGTTAATTGAGTTTTTGCAAATTAAAACTTATCGATCAATTTCAAAGTTGTTTTATTTGCAAAGATTAAAGTTATTTCTTTTCATTAAAACAAAAAAAAAAGCAAAAAAAACCCCAAAAAATCATTAAAACAAAAAAAAAGTAAAAAGGAAAAAAAAGAATAAAGATGTGAAATTGACTTCGTTGTTTTGCAAATTAAAATTCATCAATCAATTTAAAAATTATTTTGATTTGTGAAAGAAAGTTATTTTTACTATCTTTTTTTAAAAATAAATAAATAAATAAAAACAAAAAACAACAACAAAAAAAAAACAAAAGAAATAATTTTAATAAAAAACACACAACAAAACAAAAAGAGAAAATAAAAAATAAAAGAATAGGAGAGAGTAAAATTAATCCTGTCTTTTTACAAATAAAAACACATTAATCAATCTTAAATTCGTTTTGCTTGCAGAAATCTAAATGATTTTTAATCTCTTGCTCCTTTAAAAAATATCAAACATTAAAAATCAAAAATTAAAAATCAAACAAAAGCAAAACAAAAACAAACAAAAAAAACAAAGCAAAACAAAACAAAAGAAATAATTATAATAAAAAACACACAACAAAACAAAAACAAAACAAAAAGAAAAAATAAAAAACAAAAGAATAGGAGAGAGTAAAATTAATTCTGTCTTTTTACAAATAAAAACACATTAATCAATCTCAAATTCGTTTTGCTTGCAAAAATCTAAATAATTTTTAATCTCTTGCTCCTTTAAAAAATATCAAACATTAAAAATCAAAAATTAAAAATCAAACAAAAGAAAAAAAAAAGAAGAAAAAAACAACAAAACAAACAAAAATAATTATAATAAAAAACACAAAAGAAAAAAAAATAAAAGAAAAAAGAAGAGGAGAGAGTAAAATCAATTCTGTCTTTTTGCAAATAAAAACACATTAACCAATCTTAAATTCGTTTTGTTTGCCAAAATCTAAATGATTTTTACTTTCTTTCTCCTTTAAAAGAAATCAAAAATCAAAAATCAAAAATTAAAAATCAAACAAAAGCCAAACAAAACAAAACACAAACCATCTAAATACAATCTCAGTTCGAACTACGTGGACTTTGATCCCCGTTATAGGGTACGTAAACCCTATGTTTTCATCCTAGGTCAAGTCCGCCATTGTAAAAAAACATCTTCTTTCAATTTTTATTTCTTTAATTTCTTTTCTTTCATTTTACTTTTAATTTTATTTCTTCAACTTCTTTTCCTTCTTTTTACTCTTAATTTTTATTTTCTTAATTTATTTTTTTCTTATTTTGCATGCGATTTATTAGGAAGAATTAAAAATAGAATGAAGGCCATTTTAATTTTGCACGACTAATTTATGGTAACTGTTCTTAGTGACGGGTGTTGTGGGATGCTTAACACATTTCCCACTCACAATCGACTCCTGAATCCATTTTCTAGTTCACAGATCATTTTTCTTATAAAAAGATTTTTCCAAAGTTTTGCCTTTTAAAAAATTAAAATTTTGGTAGCGACTCTTACGACTTCTACTATTTTTCTATTTGATTTCGGTTTTTAGTTTTCTTCGAAAATTGGAATAGAAAATTTTTGAAATTTTCCTTTCTTTAAGGCACCACGCGGTCACATTTTTGGGTGTGATAATAGTTCAAGCCCATTGGAAGGATTGGAGTAAGCATTGGATGATGCACTTTAGGCCTACAGGACTAGTTTCAAGACTTTAATTAGGATGTCTCCCTATCGGATTATATTTGGCAAATTGTGTCACTTGCCAATTGAAATAGACCATCGATCTTTTTGGGTAATCAAGCAATGTAACATGGAGTTAAAGAAGGCTAGTGTTGAAAGGAAGTATCAGTTGTAGGAACTTGAAGAAATTAAAAGGAATGCTTATAAGAACTCTCTAATTTATAAATAGAAAACTAGGAACTTGAAGAAATTAAAAGGAATGCTTATAAGAACTCTCTAATTTATAAATAGAAAACTAAGGTATTTCATGATAGATTGATAGCTAGGAAGGATTTCAAAATTGTTGGAAAACTTCTATGTGATAAGTTTAGAATGAAATTCATACTTGATAATTACATTCTAGATGGGGGGATCCATATGTAGTCTATGGTATTTTCCCTTTTGGTGTAGTTGAGCTTGTGGATGAGTGGACCAGAGCTATATTCAAAATCAATGGACATCGAATCAAGCTCTTTCATGAGGAGTTTCCAAGAGAGGACAAGGAATAGCTCCAACTTCGAGACCTTCCTTGACTACCTTGTCATATACTTTCCCTTTTCACTTTTTATATTGTATTATCTATATTTTGGTTAGATCTTATACTGGCATTAAGGACAATGCAATGTTTAAGTGTGGAGGGAGTATTGAAAAAAATTTTTTGTTTTTTTTTGTTTGTTGTGTTAGTTGATTTTCAGTCCTTGTGTGAAGTTTTGTTTTGTGTTGTTTGTGTGTTTTTTTTAAAAAAAAGAAACTTTTGTTTTATACTAGTTGCTTGCATTGAGGTAATACTATAACACTCCAAAATTAATTAAGGTGTTAATCATGGATTTAGATTAATTAGGAATAATTGGGCAAGTTAAGTGAACGGAGAATTTTGAGAGATAAATTAATAATATGAGTTGAGAATTAATTGGGATAGAAATTTCATCTAGGCCTAAATTAAATTGAGTAGGCCAAGGTTAAGACTAATGGAGGCCCAATAATTGTTGGTGCAGACTAATCTATTTATTGTGAGACTTAGCCCAAGAGAGAGCACCTAGTGATGGCCCAATAGCCCTTGTGCAGACCCAAATCCTTGAGCTCTTCAAACTTGGCCCAAACCTAATTAAAATTCAGCAGCCCAATGCATAAGAGCTGGTCCAACAAAGCTCAAATCTGAAGCCTATTAGGAGTTGGATCTTTGGAGCAACCTATGACCCATATTTGACTCAACCTCACCCAACTAAAACCCTAAACACTTCAGCCATTTCCCTATTTTTCTGAAGCATAAAAGAGAAAATCGGAGGTGTGAAGGGAGGCTAAGGTTTGGGGCAAGAATTCTACATTTTCTCATATTTAGAGCAAGATTTAGCCAAGGTAATAGTTATATAACTTAATCCCCTCATCTTTCTCTTTAATTTGGCCTAATTAGTTTTTCATTTAGAGTATTTTCACCATACCCAAAATCTGAAATGTGGTTGTTTGGGATTTTCTTGGTGAAATTCGTAGGTTGAGGCTAGGGCTGACATTAGATAGGAATAAACCTTCCATTTTGATGTTTTCTTTGCTAGTTTGAGACCCCCATAGTTGATTTATAATATGGGTATTAATTTTATATGAATTTGCTTAGGATTTTGGGTGAAATATTGAGGTTTCTGGTAGAGGACACTTCAATCCCAATTTTGGACTTGTAGTGGCTGGGTAAGTGTTCCCTAGGTAGTCATTAGCATTTTAAATTCTTTGGACACTTGTTGCAACTGTAAATGATGAATTAAAGTAGTAATTCTCTGATACTATAGTTATAGGAGGATTTTTGTACCATTGGTGGCTGTTGCAAATTTATCTACAAGTAAGGTAATCGAGGTTTACATTAATTCCATGCATATATCTATTTTAATTTCATATTTGTTATATATGTATAATTTAAAATGCTGAATGAATTGGTTGGCTATCTATGTATTGTAATTAGACCTTGTGAGTCCATGGTGGAGATGTGGTGCGGCTGTCACCCGTGCATGTGCTTTGATCGTGCATCAGGTTCTGATCAAACCCAGATGCACTGAGCCCTGGTTGTGCTCATTAGGGAGTGGGTGTCGTGGACGGGCCTCTCTCGGTGTTATTGGCCTTTAACATGTGAAAATATGATTGCTAGTATGGGATAGTAATCATGATAGCCTAATTGTTTCATTTACTTATATGACTGATATGATTCTGATGTTGATTTTGATTCATGCTTATATGTTAATTAAACTAGATATAATAATTGAAAATTTCCTTGGTTACTGAGATTCATATCTCACCCATTTTCATGGGATTATTATTTCAGGTGAAGGTTTTTCGGGTAAGGATAAGGAGAAGCAAGTGGATGAAAATCTATGAGCTCCAACATGTGGGGAGATGGCTACACTTAGGCTTATTTATTTAGTATAGATCCTAAATTTTGTATTCCTTATTGTATAGCATCATCTTGTATTCATGTTCCCAAGTGTAGGCCTTTATATTTTGATTACTTAGGATGTATTTATTGAGGAGTTGGGCCTCATTATAACTTGATATTGAATGTATGAGTCCCATAACACCTAATGTATAGATTTTACTAAACTTATGGCATGGTATACTATTAGAGATATAATTATGTGATGTATTAGATATTGATATGAATCATTGATGTATGAAACCTTTAATGGAATGTGTGTTGAATGTTAAATGTCAATAGTGCATGAATTCTTATTGCTATTATTCTATGGACTTGCTGATATAGGGTAATTGGAGGAGTGGAAATGTACATCTAAGTTTTGAATTGGTAATGGTAGAATAGCTGGGTGAATAGGGTGGATAAATACCATTAGAGTCATATAAAATGGGGGGAAGTGGTCCTAGGGTGTTCCTAAGAAGAGACTTAGAGTGCCTGGGATGAAATGTAGGAGATATAGTTACAGGAGGGAGTCACGCCACGGCTAGAAAGGCCTCGCCGTGGCTCAGTGCAAAAAAAGTCGCCCAAAAGGGTGACAGAATGAAATCTCGACGCGGCGCAAGTCAAGTAAATTAGTTAAGGAGAGTACAGTAGCAAAACTCACCACGATGCAAGTGTTTTTCGCCGAGGCGAGAGTCATGGGACTTCAAACAGTAGCTTCAGGAGGAATCTCCGCCGTGGTGCCACGTAGGTTAGCCGCAGCGCAAATCTGATAGTCGCGGCAAAATTCGAGTAAGTTACCTAGTGATTCCAGTAAGTAACTTAGCCACGGCACGAAAGGTTAAGGCCGCGGTACAAAGTGAAAAACTTAGTTTTCGAGCTCCAGGACTTAACTTAACTACGGCAGGAAGGTTTTGAGTCACGGCGCAGGTCCCCAAACTCCCACCTTTAGCCTAGAAATCCCAATTTCTTCAATGGTTATGCTAGAAAATGATATAGGAACACTTGAGGGAGGTTTTTATGTGTTGACACTGATGGATGGATGAATCATAAACCCCTGATGGTAGTGCAATTCTTTTTATGCGTTCTCCCATTTATAGTTGTTTAATTGATGGCCCTAATAACCTCAAGGTTCAAATTTCCCTATATTTTCTTAATGTAATTAATTGTAATGACTCCAAACCTTGATCATTAATTATTAATCGTGTATTTAACCATAATTATCGGGATTAGAAGTTAGGGTCATCACAGTTAGTATCAGAGCAATGGTTCAGGCAAAAGTGTTTGATTTATACCTTTGTTGTTAGAAAGCTTGGCAATCATGATGCATGCATGATAGGAATAGCAGCATTGTAACTTAGTGATAACTCTTATATATACATGTACCTATCATGGGTGGAGTGTGTTTTTTTTGCCTTGGGCTGTAGCTTAATGGGGGATGCTTATGGTTGTGCTTGTAGCATTGTAGTGTTAGATGGCTACACGTAGAGAAACAACTGAGATGCTAAGAGAGATGCAAGAGGCCATGGCTGTAATGGCCAACCGAATGTGGGAGTAAGCAGAGGCCCATGAAACTACAGTCAGGGCAATGACTGATCGGCTTCAAGAGCAAGCCGAGGCTCATGCAGTGACTGTACAAGTGCTGCAGCAGCTACATGAAAATATGAATAAGCCGAATCAGGAGTTGCCAATGGAAAACCGTGTGGGGGATGGTCCTAACCCTAGTGTGGGACACCAAGGGAAGGATGGCGACCTCTCTATTGTGTTGTCCAAATTTAGAAAAGTTGATCCTCCATCGTTTTTAGAGGAGTTAGACACTGAGAAAGTCGAGAGATGGCTGATGCAACTAGAGAAAATCTTTGAGGTTATGACTTGTACTACAGAACAAAAGGCGAAATATGGCCATCTATAAGTTGGAGGGTGAGGCTGAGCATTGGTGGAGGAATGCTTCTAGACTGTTGATTGCAAGGGAGATACCCTTGACGTGGGAAAGTTTTCAAACTGCTTTTGAGAGCAAATATTTCCCACCATCGGTGAAGGCTGACAAGGAAGCTGAGTTTAACTTCCTTGAGCAAGGAGACATGAATGTAGATCAATATGCAGCCAGATTCATTCAATTGTCTTGCTTCTCCTCTTACTTGAAAAGATTCGATGAGGAGCCATGGAAAGCTAAAAAGTTTGAGAGAGGCTTGAGGCCAGAAATTAAGGACAAGATTGTATCTCTATAGATCTGTAATTTTCATGAATTAGTGGAGAAATGTAGAGTAACGGAGAGGGCCATGATGGAAAGTGAGGCCAAGAGGAAGAAGACCTTGGAAGGTAAGCGTGACTAGGGCATGGAGCCCTTTAGGGGTAGAAGTAACAAAGGAGCCAATAGTGGGAGTGGCTCTTGGGGTAGGAGACCACCCCGAAGGAATGTCCCTTAAAGAAGAAGCATGGGACCACCAAGAAGTACAGTGAGTGCCCCACCCACTTGTACCAAGTGTGGGAAGAACCATAGGAATGGGCCATGCCCAGTGTGCTATAATTGTGGAAAGCATGGACACTATGCACGTACTTGCACAGTGTCACGAGAGTCGGCCTCATTGATTAAATCACCTATCCAGGGAAGGGTGTTTGCACTTACACAGCAAGAGACTAGTAGATCCCCTAGTCTGATCCAAGGTACTTTACTTGTCCATAATCATGTCGTAGATACATTGTTTGACTCCGGTGCGACCCACTCATTCATCTTATATGACTGTGTTAAGCGTCTGGTCTTAAAATTAGCCTATTGCCATTTGAATTATCTGTGTCCACCCCTACTGGATATTTTATGATTACATCTGATGTATGCTTAAATTGTACTATACAATTGGATAGCCGTTGTACTATCATTAACTTGATTTGTATCCCTTTGTGTGATTTTGATGTAATCATTGGTATGGACTGGCTATCAGCTAATAATGTGATACTTAATTGTAACCGTAAGACTATTTCCTTACCTGTAAATATACCTGAAACTTGTCCTATGGCTGAGCTTACTTGTGTGTCTACCGCCTAAGCCAGGAGGTGCCTTAGGCGTGGTTGCCAAGGGTTTCTAGTATTCTTTTCATTGCATGTTGAGGTTGATGATGGGTTAGAGGATATACCTGTGATTAGAGAGTTCCCTGAGGTTTTCCTTAGGAAGTTTAATGGACTATCTCCAGAGAGAGAGCTAGAATTTTCCATTGATCAGGTACCCAGTACAGGTCCAATCTCTAAGGCCCCGTATAGGATGGTGCTTGCTGAGTTGGTTAAGTTGAAAAGTCAATTAGAAGAGTTACTTGAGAAAGGGTTTATTAGGCCAAGTGTGTCTCCACGGGGAGCACTAGTGTTATTTGTCAAGAAGAAGGATGGTAGCCTTAGACTTTGCATTAACTATAGGCAATTGAACTAAGTGATTGTTAAGAATAAATACCCTTTGCCTAGAATTGATGACTTACTTGACCAATTAGCTGGAGCATCGGTCTTTTCAAAGATTGACCTTAGATCGGGATATCACCAACTTAGAGTCAAGGCTAAAGATGTACCTAAAATTGCCTTTAGGACTCGATATGGCCATTATGAATTCTTAGTTATGCCTTTTGGGTTAACCAATGCCCCTGCCATTTTCATGGATTACATGAATAGGATTTTTAGGCCTTATCTGGACCGATTTATGGTAATGTTCATTGACAACATTCTTATTTACTCTAAAAGTAGTGAAGAGCATGAAAAGCATCTTAGGATAGTTCTTTAAACCTTGAGAGAGCATCAGTTGTATGCTAAGCTAAGCAAGTGCGAGTTTTGGTTAGGGGAAGTCAAATTCCTAGGTCATATGATATCAGAACAAGGGGTAGCGGTAGACCCTAGCAAGGTCAAAGCGGTACTGAATTGGGAGAGACCCAAAATAGTAACTAAAATTCGTAGCTTCTTAGGTCTAGCTAGCTATTATAGAAGATTCATTAAGAGATTTTCTCAGTTAGCCATGCCTTTGACAAAATTGACTAGGAAGGACTAACCATTTGTGTGGGATGCTAAGTGTGAGAATACCTTTCAGGAGCTTAAGGATAGGCTTACCACCGCACCTGTGTTAGTGATACCTGACCCTAAAGAGACATTTACAGTCTATAGTGACGCTTTTAGGAAGGGATTAGGGTGTGTCTTAATGCAACAAAGTACGGTGATAGCCTATGCTTCTCGACAACTTAGACCCCATGAGGAGAATTACCCTACCCACGACCTAGAGCTAGCAGCTATAGTTTTTGCCCTTAAGATTTAGAGGCACTATCTCTATGGTGCCCAATTAAGGTGTACAGTGATCATAAGAGTTTGAAATACTTGTTTGACCAGAAGGAGTTGAACATGAGGCAAAGGAGTTGGATGGAATTCCTTAAGGACTATGATTTTTCCTTGAAGTATCATCCAGGGACGGCGAATGTGGTCGCCGATGCCTTAAGTAGGAAATCTTTTCACATGGCAATGATGATGCTTAGAGAGAAAAGGCTGATTGAGGAGATGAGAGATTTGAATTTATCAATTTCAATGAACCCTAGTAGCCTTCTTCTAGGAGAATTAAGGATAGAAAATGACCTTAGGAAGAGAATTAAATAGGCTAAAGAGCTAGATGCCTACTGGGGAGGAATTAGAGAGCAACTAGGGAATGGTGAGGTCAAAGATTCTGACCTATCAGAAGATGGTTTGGTGAGGTACCAGGGTAGAGTGTGCGTACCCAAAGATGAAGAGTTGAGGAATATAGTGTTATCAGAAGCTTATAAGAGTAGGTACACCATCCATCCGGGCACCATTAAGATGTATAGAGATCTAAAGAAGAGCTTTTGGTGGCCTGGGATGAAGTGAGACATAGCAAAGTTTGTTGCTAAATGTCTAATTTGTCAAAGGGTTAAGATTGAGCACCAAAAACCCGTAGGTTTGCTACACCTTTTAGAAATTCTAGAATGGAAATGGGATAGTATATCTATGGATTTTGTGATAGGTTTGCCTAGAACATCCTCAGGCTATGATGCTATTTGGGTGATTGTGGATAGGTTGACGAAGTCTACCCAATTTCTACCTATTAGAGCCATTTATCCTCTAGATAGACTAACTCAACTGTATGTTCATGAGATTGTAAGATTACATGGTGTTCCTAATAGCATTGTGTCAAATAGAGACCCAAGATTCACATCAAAATTTTAGCGGTCTCTACAAGAAGCTTTAGGTACTAGTCTTAACTTTAGCACTGCCTATCATCCTCAGTCTGATGGATAGACTGAGAGGACTATTCAGACCCTTGAGGACATGCTTAGGGCTAGTGTGCTAGAGTTGCAAGAGAGTCGGGATGTGTACTTGCCTTTAGCTAAGTTTGCTTATAATAATAGTTACCATTCCAGTATCCAGATGGCACCATTTGAGGCACTTTATGGGAGGAAGTGTCGGTTACCCTTGTGTTGGGTAGAGCTTGGTGAGAGGAGTGTCTTAGGTCCAGACATAGTGGACTAAACCACCCACCAAATAAAACTCATTAGAAAGAAATTGTTGGCTGCCCAAAGTAGGCAAAAGAGTTATGCAGATAAGAGAAGGAGGCCCTTAGAATTTAAGGTAGGAGACCATGTGTTCCTTAAGGCTACTCTAGTGATGGGTGTAGGATGGTCCATCAAGACAAGAAAGCTCAGTCCTCGTTATCTTGGTCCTTTCCAAATCCTTGAAAGGATAGGACCCGTGGCCTATAGAGTTGCTTTACCTTCAAACCTGGCCAGATTACATGATGTGTTCCATGTGTCCCAACTGAAAAAGTACCACCCGGACCCTTTGCATGTCATTGAGCATGAGAATGTGCATCTACAAGATGATTTGTCTTATGTGGTTGAGCCGGAAAGGATTGTGGACTCAAAAGTCAAACATTGCGTAATAAAGACATCCCCCTGGTAAAGGTAGTATGGAAGGGACTTACTCCGGATGAAGCAACTTGGGAAACAAAGAAGCAATGAGGAAGGATTATCCTGCATTATTTGAGTAAGGTATGTTTAATTTTGAGGACAAAATTTCTAAAAGCAGGGGAGAATGTAACACCCCAAAATTAACTAAAGTGTTAATCAATGATTTAGATTAATTAGGAATAATTGGGCACGTTAAGTGAATGGAGAATTTTGAGAGATAAATTAATAATATGAGTTAAGAATTAATTAGGATAGAAATTTCATTTAGGCCCAAATTAAATTGAGTAGGCCAAGCTTAAGATTAATGGAGGCCCAATAATTGTAGGTGCAGACCAACCTATTTATTATGAGACTTGGCCCAAGAGAGAGCACCTAGTGATGGCCCAATAGCCCTTGTGCAGACCCAAATCCTTGAGCTCCTCAAACTTGGCCCAAACCTAATTAAAATTCAGCAACCCAATGCATAAGAGCTGGCCTAACAAAGCTCAAATCTGAAGCCCATTAGGAGTTAGATCTTTGGAGCAACCCATGACCTATATTTGACCCAACCTCACCCAACTAAAACCCTAAACACTTAAGCCACTTCCCTATTTTTCTAAAGCACAAAGGAGAAAATCGGAGGTGTGAAGGGAGGCTAGGATTTGGGGCAAGAATTCCACATTTTCTCACATTTAGAGTAAGATTCGACCAAGGTAATAGTTATATAACTTAATCCCCTCATCTTTCTCTTTAATTTGGCCCAATTAGTTTTTCATTTGGAGTATTTTCACTATACCCGAAATCTGAAATGTGGTTGCTTAGGATTTTCTTGGTGAAATTCGTAGGTTGAGGCTAAGGCTGACATTAGGTAGGTATAAACCCTCCATTTTGATGCTTTCTTTGCTAATTTTAGACCCCCATAGCTGATTTATAATATGGGTATTAATTTTATACAAATTTGCTTAGGAATTTGGGTGAAATATTGAGGTTTCTGGTAGAGGACACTTCAATCCGAATTTGGGACTTGTAGTGGCTGGGTAAGTGTTCCCTAGGTAGTCATTAGCATTTTAAATTCTTTGGATACTTGTTGCGACTGTAAATGATGAATTAAAGTAGTAATTCTCTGATGTTATGGTTATAGTAGGATTTTTGTACCATTGGTGACTGTTGCAAATTTATCTACAAGTGAGGTAACCGAGGTTTACATTAATTCCATGCATATATCTATTTTAATTTCATATTTGTTGTATATGAATAATTTGAAATGCTGAATGAATTGGTTGGCTATCTATGTATTGTGATTGGACCTTGTGAGTCCATGGTGGAGTTGTGGTGCAGCTGCCACCCATGCATGTACTTTAATCAGGCACCGGGTTCTGATCAAACCCCAAATGCACTGAGCCCTAGTTGTGCTCATTAGGGAGTCGGTGTCGTGGATGGGATTTTCCCAGTGTTATTGGCCTTTAACATGTGAAAATATGATTGCTAGTATGGGATAGTAATCATGATAACCTAATTATTTCATTTACTGATATGACTGATATGATTCTGATGTTGATTTTGATTCATGCTTATATGTTAATTAAACTGGATATAATGAATGGAAATTTCCTTAGTTATTGAGATGCATATCTTACCCCTTTTCATGGGATTACTATTTCAGGTGAAGGTTCTTTAGGTAAGGATAAGGGAAAGCAAATGGATAAAAATCTATGAGCTCTAACATGTGGGGAGATGGCTACACTTAGGCTCATTTATTTAGTATAGATGCTAAATTTTGTATTCCTTATTGTATAGCATCATCTTGTATTCATGTTGCCAAGTGTAGGCCTTTATATTTTAATTACTTAGGATGTATTTATTAAGGAGTTGGGCCTCATCATAACTTGATATTGAATGTATGAGTCCCATAACACCTGATGTATAGATTTTACTAAACTTATGGCATGGTATACTGTTAGAGATATAATTATGTGATGTATTAGATATTGATATGAATCATTGATGTATGAAACCTTTAATGGAATGTGTATCGAATGTTAAATGTCAATAGTGCATGAATTCTTGTTGCTATTATTCTATGGACTTACTGATATAGGGTAATTGGATGAGTGGAAATGTACATCTAAGTTTTGAATTGGTAATGGTAGAATAGCTGGGTGAATAAGGTGGATAAATACTATTAGAGTCATATAAAATGGGAGGAAGTGGTCCTAAGGTGTTCCTAAGAAGAGACTTGGAGTGCATGGGATGAAATGTAGGAGATATAGTTACAGGAGGGAGTCACGCCGCGGCTAGGAAGGCCTCGCTGTGGCCTGAGGAGTGACAGTGGCGAGGGACGCCACGGCTTGAGAAGTATCGCCGCGGCACAGTACGAAAAAAATCACGCAAGAGGGTGACAAAATGAAATCTCGCCGCGGCGCAAGTTGAGTAAATTAGTTAAGGAGAGTACTATAGCAAAGTTCACCATAACACAAGTGTATTCCGCCAAGGTGAGAGTCGTGGGACTTCAAATAGTAGGTCCAAAAGGAATCTCCACTGCGACGCCATGTAGGTTGGCCACGGCAAAATTTGAGTAAGTTATCCAGTGATTCCCATGAGCAACTTAGCCGCAGCGCGAAAGGTCAGGGCCACAGTGCAAAGTGAAAAGCTTAGCTTTCGAGCTCCAGGACTTAACTTAGCTATGGCGGGAAGGTTCCGAGTCATGGCGCAAGTCCCCAAACTCCCACCTTTAGCCTAGAAATCCCAATTTCTTCAATGGTTATGCTAGGGAATGATATAGGAACACTTGGGGGAGGTTTTTGTATGTTGAAACTGATGGATGGATGAATCATAAACCCCTGATGATAGTGCAATTCCTTTTATGCGTTCTCCCATTTATGGTTGTTTAATTGATGGCCCTAATAACCTCAAGGTTCAAATTTCCCTATATTTTCTTAATGTAATTAATTGTAATGACTCTAAACCTTGATCATTAATTATTAATCGTGTATTTAACCATAATTATTGGGATTATAAGTTAGGGTCGTTACAAATACCTTGATACTAAAATACTTAGGCTTGAAGATGATTTGAACTTGCTTGATGATTGTAGTTAAATGGCAAGTTGATTAGCTTGATTGCAATGTGATAATATTGATCTAAACCTAGTAAGGACTTTGAGCTATTATTATAATGCTTTATTTCATGAGTGTACCACTTACCTTTCACCCAATCTAGAACTTGGCTCTTATCTTGCTTGAGGCCACATTTTTTGTTCATTTGCCTTACATAAAAGTAATCAAGGCATTCATTTTTCATTTTTCTATTTACCTAGAGCCAAAAAGCCAACCTTACATATGATATATCCATTATTTCACCCTATTGAGCCCATGTTATGTTTCTTTCTTACTCCTTAACCTATAAGAAAATGTAATTAAATAGCCACTTTGTTTCAGGATGTTCTAGGGGATTGGGAGCCTTACATTTGATTTCTTAGATTGGTCAATCATGCATACTCTTGATCTTTTAGCCATTGATTTTAATCTTGTTTTGTTTTATTATAAAAGCAAAAAAAAATGATGCTTTTGCTCAAGAAATATACATAGTTTGAAAAAAAAAAGAAAAGAGAAAAAGTTTGAAGAAAGAAAAAAGGAAAGGAAAATATATATGAAAAAAAAAGAAAGTTGAATGAAAAAATGGAAATATACAAAGATAGAGTGAGTTGTCTTTATTTTATGATCAATTGCATTTGTTATTTATATTGTGGTAATAAGACCTTTTTGAGTGAATTATGCATGACTTCCTATTCTATCTTCTATCTTTATGGCTCATGATTTCTTAGGATGTTCATTTTAAATTTTGATTCTTCATTCCTTTTTATTAACCCTTGTTTATACCTTAAACCCACACTATAACCTAATAAAAAGCCTTTGTGATCTATGTCTGTACTTAACTTTTAAGTAGTGGAGAGCCTAGATCATTGTCAAGATTATGGAATGGGAGTTTGGTAAGTTGGATGATGAGTGTAGACATTTAACCTTCAAACATTGAGAGTAGAGAGTAGACACTATGACTTGTGAGGGAATTCATTGTTGCGTTACATGCTTGCCAATCTCTTTACCATGGTGCTAGTTGAATCAAAGTGGGTGATATGAATTGGATAGTCTATGTGTTGATGTAATTGGTGATCATTCATGCTTGTAGCTTGTACCTTGTTTTCTTGGAATTTTTACCTTCCTTATTTTATTCCTTGGCCTTTATTTTTGCCCGAAGTGCAAAATTTTAAGTGTGGGGGAATTGATAATTGGTGATTTTACTTATTTCATTCCTCTTAAATTGAGTTTTTAAGTGTCAAATCATTATTAATTGGGCCTTATTAGATTATATTTAGATTATAAAACAATTTTCACTTTAACAAAAATTATTGCACAAAGTTTAGGTTTTTAATGTCTTAAATTCATAATATTTTATTGTGCAATTTTTTCCACTTGGTTTTTCTTGATTTTGTACAGGGTTTTAGATGGGAATTAATATTTTTAATTTGGGAAAAGTTTAGAGGAATATTTCTTGACTATTGGATGGAGTTTTGAACCTTGGATCTTAATTATCTATTCATTTAGTGATAAGTGTCTAGAGGGAAAGAAAATTTCCAAATCTTTTTTATTTTCTTATTTTTATTTTCTTTTCATATTTTTTTCTAACTACATTTTATTTTATTTTCCCTATTTTAATTTCAGGTCTCACACATGTAGGCATGTGGAGCAGAGCAATGCAAGGCATAGATGAATGGAAAGGACCCACGCATATTCAAGCACAAATTGTAGATGGATTGGATTCATTACACACACACGCACACACAATATTGCATATGAAGGCACATCATACTCTCCATTCATCCACGTGATACACGGATTCACAAGGAGGAAGGACTAGGCCACACACTACCTCACATGCCCACTTCATATACATGTACCTATGGTTTTCAAGGGAGAAGCAAGAGATCATATTCACACACTCATCCATTCACAAAGTTGCACACATAGGTTGATTTCACACACCAAATCACATGGAAATGGACATGTATAACATCACTCATCCCCTTAACCATGTCCAAGCTTTTGCAAGCATACACCCATTCATTTCCATGTTGACACATGTTGCCATACACTCTATAATTCACACACTCTCAGGTCCCACTAAGAGGCACATTTGGAGGGATTCCAATTTCATAATCCCATAAACACACGTCCAGCAAGCACCAACCACACCTTTCCACTCACATTGGGACTTTACATGTAAGGATGGAATGCATGAAGACGTGGAAGCCAATTAAAGACACGAGAGAAGTCAGTTAAGAAAACATGTTGTAATGAACATAATTTTCCTAAAACAATGAAATGATCCATATAAAAGCAAGACCTCTGAAATGAGCTAGATAATGTCTCAAAAAATTTAGGTAGAGTCCTAGGCTCTAAAAAATGATAATTCCAGAATCAGACGAAAAGAAAAACAAAGCTAGGATAGTAAAATAATTTGTGACAAAAACTAATGAAACATAATGGTATTTTCTTAAATAAGTGAAACTTTTGGAAAAATACATAGGAGGGTTTTTTTGAATGGAAAATTTAAGTTGTCTATGGTTCTTAGAGGCCCTAATGTGACGACCCTAACTTCTAATCCCTGTAATTATGGTTGAATACATGATTAATAATCAATGATCAAGGTTTGAAGTCGTTACAATTAATTACTTTAATCAAATGTAGGGAAATTTGAGCCTTGATGTTATTAGGGTCATCAACTAAACAACCATAAATGAAAAAATGTATAAAAGGATTTGTACCATCATTAAGGGTTTGTGATTCATCCATCCATTGATTTCAACACACAAAAACCTTCCACAAGTGTTCCTATATCATTTCTTAGCATTAACATTAAAGAAATCAGGGTTTCTAGGTCAAAGGTGGGAGTTTGGGGACCTCCGTCGTGACCTGGAACCTTCCCGCCACTGCTAAGTTAGATCTTGGACCTCGAAAACTAAGTTTTTAACCTTGCACCGTAGCCCAGACCTTTTACGCCGTGGCTAAGTTGCTCTCAGGAATCACTGGGTATCTTTTTTAACTATCGCCGCGGCGAGTTGGATCTGCTCTGCGACCAACCTACGTGGTGCCGCGGCGAGTTTTGCTACTGTACCCTCCTTAATTAATTTCCTCGACTTGCGCCGCAACAGGACTTATTACGCCGTGGCGAGGTTTCATTCTGTCACCCTCTTGGGCATTTTTTTCACTCTGCGCCACGGCGAGATTCCTCAAGCCGCAGCGTCCCTCACCACTGTCACTCTTCAGGCTGTGGCGAGGCCTTCCTAGCCACGGTGTGACTCCCTCCTATAGCTGTATCCCTTACATTTTGTCCCCTACACACCAGCCCTCTTCTTAGGGACACCCTAGGACCACTTCCCCTTATTTTATATGGCTCTAATGGTATTTATCTACCTTATTTACCTAGCTATTCTACCATTACCAACTCAACACTCAAGTATAAATTCTCACTCACCCAACCACCACATGTCAGCCTTTTCATGGGTTAATGACAGCAAGGATTCATACACTATCAACAATTAACATCTCATACACATTTCGCTAGAGGTTTCATGCATCAATGATCCATATCAATTTCTAATACATCACATAATTAGGTTTCCAACAGTATACCATACCATAAGTTCAGTAAAATTCATACATCAGATACTATAGGTTCATACAACTTAAACCAAGCCATATTGAGACTTAACTCCTTAACGAATACATTCCAACTAATCAAAACATAGACTCCTACACTTGGCAACATGAATACAAGATGATGCTATACAATAAGGAACACAAAATTTGCATCTATACTAACTAAATCAGCCTAAGTGTAGCCTTCTCCCCACATGTTGGAGCTCATGGATTTTCATCCACTTGCTTCCCTTTATCCTTACCCGAAGAACCTTCACTTGAAATATTAATCCCATAAAATGGGGTGAGATACAAATCTCAGTAACCAAGGAAATTCTATCATATAATCCAGTTTAATAAGCATATATGCATGAATCAAATCAACATCAGAATCATATCAGATGTATCAGTAAATGAAGCAATTAGGTTATCATGATTACTATCCTATACTAGCAATCATATCTTCACATGTTAAAGGCCATTAACACTAGGAGAGGCCCATCCACGGCACCTACTTCCCATTGAGCACAACCAGGGCTCAGTGCATCTGGGGTTTGATTATAACTTGGTGCCTGATCGAAGCACATGCACGGGTGGTAGCCGCACCATAGCTCCACCATGGACTCACAAGGTCCAATCACAATACAATAGATAGCCAACCAATTCATTCAGCCTTTCAAATTATTCATATACAGCAAATATGAAATTAAAATAGATATATGCATGGAATTAATGTAAACCCCAGTTACCTCACTTATAGACAATTTGCAACAGCCACCAATGGTACAAAAATCCCTATAACCATAGCATCAGAAAATTACCACTCTAATTCATTATTTACAGTAGCAACAAGTACCCAAGGAATTTAAATGCTAATAACTACCTAAATAACACTTACCCAATCACCACAAATCTCCAAATTCGGATTGAGTATGTCCTCTACCAAAAACTTCAATATATCACTCAAATTCGTACATAATGAACACCCATACTATAAATCAACTATGGGGGTCTTAAACCAGCAGAAAATACACTAGAATGGATAGCTTACACTTACCTAATGTCAGCCTTAACCTCAACCTACGAATTTCCTCTAGAAAAACACCAAACAACTCTATTTTAGAATTTGGGTATGGTGAAAATACTCCAAATGAAAAACTAATTAGACCAAATTAAAGAGAAAGATGAGGGGATTAAGTTGTATAACTATTACCTTAGCTGAATCTTGCTCTAAATGTGAGAAAATGTGGAATTCTTGCCCTAAACCCTAACCCCCCTCTCAACCTCCGAATTTTGCTTCTTATGTTTCAGTAAAATGAGAAAGTGGCTGAAGCATTAGGGTTTTCGTTGGGTTTAAGTTGGGTCAAAGATGGGTCATGGGTTGCTCCAAGGTCCAACTCCAAATGGGCTTCAGATTTTAACTTGTTGGGCTAGTTTTAAAGTGTTAGGCTGCAGAATTTTATTAGGCCAACTCTTATGCATTGGGTTGCTGAAGTTTAATTAAGTGTGGGCCAAGTTTGAAGAGCTCAAGGGTTTGGGTCTGCACAAGGATAATTAGGCCACTTATAAGAGTCTATGCAAGGTGGATCTTGGGCCTCTATCACATTAAATTAGATTGGGCCTGCACCTAACTCATTTGGCCTCCATTAGCCTCTTATCATGATTTATTAATTTGGGCCTAGATGAAGTTTCTATCCTAATTAATTCTCAAACCCATATTAATAATTTATCTCTCTAAAATTCTTAATCACTAACTTGCCCAATTATTCTCTATTAAGTATTCTTAATTACTCTAAATCCATGATTAACACCTTAATTAATTTTAGGGTATTACATTCTCCCCTCTTTTTAGAAATTTTGTCCTCAAAATTAGACATACCTTACTCAAATAATGCAAGATAATCCTTCCTCATTGCTTCTTCTATTTCCCAAGTTGCTTCATCTGGAGTAAGTCCCTTCCATACTACCTTTACCAGGAGGATGTCCTTATTACGCAGCTGTTTGACCTTTGAGTCCATAATCCTTTCTGGTTCAACCACATAAGACAAATCAACTTGTAAATGCACATTCTCATGCTCAATGACATGCAAAGGGTTCGGGTGGTACTTTTTCAGTTGAGACACATGGAACACATCATGCAATCTGGCCAAGTTTGGAGGTAAAGCAACTTTATAGGTCACGGGTCCTATCCTTTCAAGGATTTGGAAAGGACCAAGATAACGAGGACTGAGTTTTCTTGTCCTGATAGACCGTCCTACACCCGTCACTGGAGTAGCCGTAAGGAGCACATAGTCTCCTATCTCAAATTCTAAGGGTCTCCTATCTCAAATTCTAAGGGTCTCCTTCTCTTATTCGCATAACTCTTTTGCCTACTTTGGGCAGCCAACAATTTCTTTCTGATGAGTTCTATGTGGTGGGTGGTTTAGTCCATTATGTCTGGACCTAGGACACTCCTCTCACCCAACTCTACCCAACACAAGGGTGACCGACACTTTCTCCCATAAAGTGCCTTAAATGGTGCCATCTGGATACAGGAATGGTAACTATTATTATAAGCAAACTCAGCTAAAGGTAAGTACACATCCTAACTCCCTTTTAACTCTAGTACACTCGCTTTAAGTATGTCCTCAAGAGTCTGAATGGTCCTCTCAGTCTGTCCATCAGACTGAGGGTGATAGGCAGTGCTAAAGTTAAGACTAGTACCTAAAGCTTCTTGTAGAGACCGCCAAAATTTTGATGTGAACCTTGGGTCTCTATCTAACACAATGCTATTAGGGACACCATGTAACCTTACAATCTCACGAACATACAGTTGAGTTAGTCTATCTAGAGGATAAGTAGCTCTAATAGGTAGAAAGTGGGCAGACTTTGTCAATCTATCCACAATCACCCAAATAGCATCATAACCCGAGGATATTCTAGGCAAACCCTTTACAAAATCCATGGATATACTATCCCACTTCCATTTTGGAATTTCTAAAGGGTCTAATAAACCTGCGGGTCTTTGGTGCTCAATCTTAACCCTCTGACAAATTAGACATCTAGCAACAAACTCCACTATGTCTAACTTCATCCCAGGCCACCAAAAGCTTTTCTTAAGATCCCTATACATCTTAGTGGTGCTTGAATGGATGGTGTACCTACTCTTATGAGCTTCCGATAACACTATATTCCTCGACTCTTCATCTTTGGGTATGCATACTCTACCTTGGTGTCTCACCAAACCATCTTCTGATAGGTCAAAATCCTTGACCTCACCACTACCCAGTTGCTCTCTAATTCTTACCCAGTAGGCATCTAGCTCTTGGGCCTCTTTAATCCTCTTTCTAAGGTCATTTTCTATCCTCAATTCTCCTAAAAGAAGGCTACTAGGGTTCATTGAAATTGATAAATTCAAATCTCTCATCTCCTCAATCAACCCTTGCTCTCTAAGCATCATCATTGCCATGTGGATAGATTTCCTACTTAAGGCATTGGCGACTACATTCGCCTTCCCTGGATGATACTTTAAGGAGAAATCATAGTCTTTAAGAAATTCCATCCACCTCATTTGCCTCATGTTTAACTCCTTTTGGTCAAACAAGTATTTCAGACTTTTATGATCACTATACACCTCAAATTGGGCACCATAGAGATAGTGCCTCCATATCTTAAGGGCAAAAACTATAGCCGCTACCTCTAGGTCATGGGTGGGATAATTCTCCTCATAGGGTCTAAGTTGTCTAGAAGCATAGGCTATCACCCTACCTTGTTGCATTAAGACACACCCTAATCCCTTCTTGGAAGCATCACTATAGACTGTGAATATCTCTTTAAGGTCAGGTATCACTAGCACAGGGGTAGTGGTAAGCCTATCCTTAAGCTCCTAAAAGGCAGTCTCACATTTGGCATCCCACATAAATGGTTGGTCCTTCCTAGTCAATTTTGTCAAAGGCATGGCTAACTGAGAAAATCCTTTAATGAATCTTCTATAATAGCCAGCTAGACCTAAGAAGTTACGAATTTCGGTCACCATTTTGGGTCTCTCCCAATTCAGTACCGCCTCTACCTTACTAGGATCTACCGCTACCCCTTGTTCCGATATCACATGACCTAGGAATTTGACCTCCCACAACCAAAACTCACACTTGCTCAACTTAGCATACAATTGATGCTCTCTCAAGGTTTGAAGAACTATCCTAAGATGCTCTTCATGCTCTTCACTACTTTTAGAGTAAATGAGGATGTCATCAATGAACACTACCATAAATCGGTCAAGATAAGGCCTAAAAATCCTATTCATGTAATCCATGAAAATGGCAGGTGTAACACCCCGAGATTAATTAAGGTGTTAATCATAGATTTAGATTAATTAAGAATAATTAATAGAGGATAATTGGGTAAGTTAGTGAATAAAAGTTTTGGAGGGATAAATTATTAATATGGGCTTGAGAATTTATTTAGGATAGAAATTGCATCTAGGCCTAAATTAATGAAACATGATGAGAGGCTAATGGAGGCCCAAGATCCACCTTGCATAAACCCTTATAAATGACCCAATCACCCTTGTGCAGACCTAAACCCTTGAGCCCTTCAAATTAGGCCTAAAACCCATAAAACTTCAGCAACCCAATGTATTAAACTGGCCCAAAAGAATTCTGCCGCCCAATAAGTGAAAACTGGCCCAATAAGCTAAAGTCTGAAGCCCATTTGAACTTGGACCTTGGAGCAACCCATAACCCATTTTTTACCCAACTTAAACCCATCTAAAACCCTAATACTTCAGCCACTTATCCCATTTGCTGAAACTCAAAAGTGAAATTCGGAGGTGGAGAAGGAGGCTAGGGTTTGGGGCAGAAATTCTGCATTTTCACACACTTAGAGCAAGATTTGGCCAAGGTAATAGTTATACAACTTAATCCCCTCATCTTTCTCTTTAATTTGGTCCGATTAGTTTTTCATTTGGAGAATTTTCATCATACCCAAAATCTGAAATGTGGGTGTTTAGGGATTTTCTTGGGGAAATTCGTAGGTTGAGGTTGGGGTTAGTATTAGGTGACTTTAAACCCCCCACTTTGATGCCTTCTTTGTTAATTTGAGACCCCCATAGCTGAATTATAAAATGGGTATTAATTTTGTACGAATTTGCTTAGGATTTTTGGATGGAATATTGAAGATTTCTGGTAGATGACACTTTAATCCGAATTTAGGATTGGTGGTGACTGGGTAAGTGCTCTTTAGGTAGTTATTAGCGAAATCTCTTAAGTACTTATTGCAACTGCTAATGATGAATTAAAGTAATCATCTGATGTTTTGGTTATAGGGAGATATTGTATCTGTGGTGGCTGTTGCAAAATTTGTCTACAAGTGAGGTAACCGGGGTTTACTTTAATTCCATGCATGTATCTGCTTTAATTACATATTTGCTGTATATGAATGATTTAAAATTTGCTGAATGAATTGGTTGGCTATCTATTGTGTGATGATTGGACCTTGTGAGTCCATGGTGGAGCTGTGGTGTGGCTGCCACCCGTGCATGTGCCACGATCGGGCACCGGGTTATGATCAAACCCCAGATGCACTGAGCCCTGGTTGTGCTCAATGGGGAGTAGGTGCCGTGGACGGGCCTTTTCTAGTGTTAATGGCCTTTAACATGTGATAATATGATTGCTAGTATGGGATAGTGATCATGATAGCCTAATTGCTTCATTCATTGATATGATTGATATGATTCACATGTAGATGTTTGTTTCATGCATTTATGGTAATTAAACTAGATTATATGATGGAATTGCCTTGGTTACTAAGATTCATATCTCACCCTGTGTTATGGGATTACAATTTCAAATGAAGGTTCTTCGGGTAAGGATAAGGGTAAGCAAGTGGATGAATATCCATAAGTTGAGGCCCGGTGTAGGGAAGCTACACTTGGTCTGAGTAGAATAGGGTAGATGCTAATTTTGTTAAGTCTTGTATAGCATCATCATGTATCTATATTGCCAAGTGTGACGACCCTAAATTCTAATATCAGTGATTATAACTAAATACACAATTAATAAATAATGATCAAGGTTTGGAGTCGTTACAATTAATTACATTAAGAAAATATAGGAGAAATTTAAACCTTGATACTACTAGGATCATCAACTAACAACCATAACGGCAACATGCATAAAAGGTTTTGTACCATCATTAAAGGTTTAGGATTCATCCATTAATCAATTTCAACCCACAAAAACATCCCACCAATGTACTCATGCCATTCCCTAACATTAGTCTTACTGAAATTAGGGTTTCTAGGTCAAATATAGGAGTTTGGGGACCTGCGCCGCGACTTGGGATCTCCCCGCCGCGGCTAAGTTGGGTTCTGGAGCTCGAAAACTAAGTTTTTAACCTTGTGCCGTGGCCAAGTTGCTCTCGGGAATTTTCCTGACCGGGGCGAGTTGGACCTGCGCCGCGACCAACCTATGTGGCGCCACGGCGAGTTTTGCTACTGTAACCTCCCTAATTAATTTCCTCAACTCGCGTCGCGGCGAGACTTCTGGCGCCGCAGTGAGGTTACATTCTGTCACCCCCTGGGCGATTATTTTCACTCCGCGCCGCGGCATCCCTCGCCACTGTCACTTCCTAGGCCACGATGAAGCCTTCCTGGCCGCGGCGTGATTCCCTTCTGTCACTGTTTTCCCTATATTTCGCCCCCTACACTCCATTTCTCTTCTTAGGGACACTCTAAGGTCACTTCCCCTCATTTTATATGTCTCAAATGGCATTTATCTACCTTATTTACTTAGCTATGCTTCCATTACCAATTCAAAACTTATATGCCCATTTCCGTTCTCTAATTACCCTCTATCAGCAAGTTTATAAAGTAGCAACAACAGAATATACATGAATTACCAGCAGCTATCCTTTAATACTCAATAAATGGGGGCTCCATACATTAGAGGTTCATATCAATATCTCAAGGGTCACATTTCCATTGATAAGCCATATTATAGGTTAACATAAATTACAGTAGATATCATGAATCCATACAACAATTACCAAATTAAAATGAGGTCTAACCCCTCCATACATACATCCTCAGAAATCAAATGTGCAAGCCTACACTTGGCAATACAGATACATGATGATGCCATACAGAACTTAGCAAAAATTAGCATCTACCCTATTACACTCAAACCAAGTGAAGCTTCTCACACTAGGCCTCAGCTCATGGATGTTCATCCACTTGCTTGCCCTTATCCTTACCCGAAGAACTTTCACCTGAAATATTGATCCCATAACACCAGGTGAGATATAAATCTCAGTAACCAAAGCAATTCCATCATATAATCCAGTTTAATAAACATATATGCATGCGTCAAGATCAACATTCAAAATCATATCAGTAAATGAAGCAATTAGGCTATCATGATTACTATCCCATACTAGCAATCATATATTTAACATGTTAAAGGCTATTAACACCGGAAAAGGCCCATCCACGGCACCTACTCCCCATTGAGTACAACCTGGGCTCAGTGCATCTGGGGTTTGATCATAACTCGGTGCCCGATCGTGGCACATGCACGGGTGGCAGCCGCACCACAGCTCCACCATGGACTCACAAGGTCCAATCATCATACAACAGATAGGCAACCAATTTATTCAGCAAATTTCAAATCATTCATATACAACAAATATGAAATTAAACAGATACATGCATGGAATTAATGTAAACCCCCGTTACCTCACTTGCAAACAATTGCAACAGGCACCACAAATCCCAAATTCGGATTCAAGTATCTCCCACCAGAATTCTCAATGTTTCACCCAAAATCCTAAGCAAATTTATACCAAATTAATACCCATAATATAAATAAGCTATGGGGGTCTCAAGCTATCAAAGAAAGCATCAAAATGAGGGGTTTAAACTCACCTAATGTCAGCCCTAGCCTCAACCTACGAATTTCATTAAGAAAACCCCAAATAACCACATTTCAGAATTTTGGGTAAGGTGAAAATCCTCTAAATGAAAAACTAATCGGACCAAATTAAAGAGGAAGATAAGGGGGTTAAGTTGTATAACTATTACCTTGGCCAAATCTTGCTCTAAGTATGTGAAAATGCAGAATTCTTGCCCCCAACCCTAGCCTCCTTCTCAACCTCCGAATTTTCTTTGTGTTTCAGCAAATGGGGGGAAAAGTGGCTGAAGCATTAGGGTTTTAGGTGGGTTTAAGTTGGGTCAAGGGGCTGGGTCATGGGTTGCTCCAAGTCCAAATCCAATTGGGTTTCAGATTTTGTTTATTGGGCCAGTTTTCAATTGTTGGGCTGCAGAATTCCATTGGGCCAGTTTTATACATTGGGTTGCTAAAGTTTAATGGGTTTTGGGCCTAATTTGAAGGGCTCAAGGGTTTGGGTCTGCACAAGGGTGATTGGGCCACTTATAAGGGTTTATACAAGGTGGATCTTGGGCCTTCATCACATTAAATTGGGTTAGGTCTGCACCTAGCTCATTGGGCCTCCATTAGCCTCTCATCATGTTTCATTAATTTAGGCCTAAATGCAATTTCTATCCTAAATAAATTCTTAAACCCATATTAATAATTTATCCCTCCAAAACTTCTATTCACTAACTTGCCCAATTATCCTCTATTAATTATTCTTAATTACTCTAAATCCATAATTAACACCTTAATTAATTTTGGGGTGTTATACTAAGTGTAAGAGTCTGTATTTTGATAATGCCATGTGTATTTATGAGGGGGTAGGCCTTACTTTAAATTGGCATTTGGTGTATAGATTATAATATCTGCAATGAACCTTATTGAACTTACGATATGGCTTACCAATTGGAAATGTAATCTTGAGATATTGGTATGAATTGCTGATGTATGGAACCTCTAATGGAAAAATGTATCAAATGTTAAATGTCAATGGTGCATGAATTTTTGCGGCTGTTATCCCATGAACTTGCTGATATAGGGTAGTTGGAGGAGTGGAAATTTACATTTTAAGAATTGAGTTGGTAATGGTAGAATAGCTGGATGAATGAGGTTCATAACTACCCTTAGAGTTACATGAATTAAGGTAGAATGACCCTAGGGTGTTAATGAAGGGAGAGTGGAGAGTAAGAGGCAAGAATTTTAAAGTTATAGGATCAGAAGAGGTTTAGCCACAGCTAATATATAGTTGGCCGCAGCCAATAGAGGCGGAGTTGCCCAGGGAGAGTTCCAGAGAGGAATTCGCCGCGGCGAAATTTGAGAGGTCAAACTGGGAGTCATCCAGAGGGGAATTCGCCGCAGCGAATTAGGGAATTGGCTGCGGTGAACTTTTGAGAAAATGTCCCCGGCATTCCAGAGAGGAATTGGCCGCGGCGGAAGGAAGAATTGGCCGCGGCCAATATCGAGAGTTAAGCGAGGAAGTTCCAAGAGGCTTCTTCGCAGCGGCGCCATGTAGGTTGGCCGTGGCGAAGGTCCAGCCGCGGCGAAACTAGTGAAGAAGAAAGGGGTAAAACAGAAAGGAATTGGCCGTGGCGAAGGGTAATTTGGCCACGGCTAACATGCTGAAACACTTATATTAACTAGAAAACCTTGGTTTTCCATATGTTAACCATAAGAGATGATCTAGAGTCATTAGGATAAGTTTTAATTGATGAGTAATGGAATCTAAGGCTTATAAATGGATGTTAGTTCCCTTATGAACATAAGTGTATGTAATTGTATGATTGATGACTCTAATCACATTAAGGTTTAAATTTTTTTCCACATTTTCATGTCCTATAGTGATTAATCACGTGTTTAACCTTAATTATGATTATAAGAAATTAGGGTTGTCACAGCAGGGGCATTGGTTAACCTAAAAGGCATAACTAAGAATTCATAATGGCCATATCAAGTCCTAAAGACAGTTTTTAGTACATCCTCAGCCTTGACTCTAAGTTGGTGATATCCCGATCTAAGGTCAATCTTTGAAAAGATCAATGCTCTAGCTAATTGGTCAAGTAAGTCATCAATTCTAGGTAAAGGGTATTTATTCTTAACGGTCGCTTGGTTCAATTGCCTATAGTCAATGCAAAGTCTAAAGCTACCATCCTTCTTCTTGACAAATAACACTAGTGCTCCCCATGGAGACACACTTGGCCTAATAAATCCTTTCTCAAGTAACTCTTCTAATTGACTCTTCAACTTAACTAACTCAGTAGGTGCCATTCTATACGGGGCCCTAGAGATTGAACCAATACTGGGTACCAAATCAACAGAAAACTTTAGCTCTCTCTCTGGAGGTAGTCCACTAAACTCCTTAAGGAAAACCTCAGGAAACTCCTTAATCACAGGTATATCCTCTAACCATCATCAATTTCAACATGCAATGAAAAGAATACTAGAAACCCTTGGCAACCATGCCTAAGGCACTTATTGGCTTGGGCGGCAGACACACAAGTAAGCTCAGTCACAGGACAAGTTTCAGGTATGTTTGCAGGTAAGGAAATAGTCTTACGGTTGTAGTCAAGTATCACATTATTAGTAGACAGCCAGTCCATACAAATGATTACATCAAAATCACACAAAGGGATACAAATCAAGTCAAGGGTAGTACAACAGCTATCCAATTGTACAGTATAATTTAATCATACATCAGATGTAATCATAAAATATTCAGTAGGGGTGGACACAGATAATTCAAATGGCAACAAGCTAATCTTAAGACCCAGACGCTTAATACAGTCATATGAGATGAATGAGTGGGTCGCACCCGAGTCAAGCAATGCATCTACGACATGATTATGGACAAGTAAAGTACCTCGGATCAGCTAGGGGATCTACTAGCCTCTTGCTGCGTAAGTGCAAACACCCTTCCCTGGATAGGTGGCTTAACTGATGAGGCCGACTCACGTGACACTATGCAAGTCTACGCATAGTGTCCCAGCTTCCCACAATTATAACACACTAGACATAGCCCATTCCCATGGTTCTTCCCACATTTAGCACAAGTGGGTGGGGCACTTATTGCACTTCTTGGTGGTCCCATGCTTCTTCTTTGAGGGACATTCCTTGGGGGTGGTCTCCTACCCCAAGAGCCACTCCCACTATTGGCTCCTTTCTTACTTTCGCCCCTAAAGGGCTCTATGCCCCGATCACGTTTTCCTTCCAGGGTCTTCTTCCTCTTGGTCTCACTTTCCATCATGGCCATCTCTGCCACTCTACACTTCTCTACCAATTCATTAAAATTGCAGATTTGGAGAGATACAATCTTGTCTTTAATTTCTAGTCTCAAGCCTCTCTTAAACTTTTCAGCTTTCCATGGCTCATCATCAAACCTTTTCAAGTAGAAGGAGAAGCGAGACAACTGAATGAATTTGGCCGCATATTGATCTACATTCATATCCCCTTGCTCAAGAAAGTTAAACTCAACTTCCTTGTCGGCCCTCACTGATGGTGGGAAATATTTGCTTTCAAATGCCATTTGAAAACTCTCCCAAGTCAAGGGTGTAACATCCGGCCTTTCCATAAATGTGAGAAACACAATGTTCGGTTTCTCCGTAAACAGCAGAAATGGGCCAGATACAAAAGAAAGTCCCTGAAATAGAAGGAATTGGGGCCAACTAAAATTGTGATAAAATTTTAAATATTAGAAAATGAGGATTTGAGCCTTGAATTACCTAGAAATCAAGGCCAGAGTGATTCAAAAAATTTGTGAAAAGGCCAGTGGCATTTTCGTAAATATAGGTACTTTTTGAAAAACACATAGGAGGGCCCAAAAGCAAAGTGGGCTCCCAAGAGTATGGTTGAGTCTAAAGTGCTCAAAGAATGGGTGAGGCAAGTTCAAAATCCATGAGGAGAAGTGTGAGGTCAATCAAAACACTTAGTGAGCTCTTGAATGTCTTGTATGATTGATTCACATGCCAAAGTTGTTTTTAAAATGCGCATGTCTTATATTTTTACCATGCATGCATTTGAAAAGCTTGCTTTGCACATATTATGTATGATTGAATGGGAGATAAGCTATTGAGATTCTTTGAATCTCATCCCCTCCTCTCCAATGATCTAACTGTTGGGAATTATAGGAGACACACAACAAAAACATTTAAAATTTTGATCCCAATTCCCACCAAGGATCCGCCAAAATCACTTAAACTGAATAGGTTCAGAGAATTACCTTTTTCTGCCGATTGAGTTTGCTGTTTACTTTTATTTGGATCACAAGAACTGACCGCAGATCAGCTCCCTCTACTGGTATCCACACGAACGGGGTTCAGCAACTCAAAACAGTGTGCTAGCAATCTGTCAGTACAATCCTGTACAATCCCGTACGACGTCCGTACGGTATCCCTTTCTCTAAGGATTTTGGAGGCAGCTCTAGCTCTAGCTATATATATTTTTCTGATATGGAAACCCTTATTTATAGACTAGAGTTTCAGGTATATTTAATTAATCAAAATTAATTAAATATATTTATTAGTTTAAATTCAAATCTATCCTATAGTTTAAATTTAAACTAATAATATCTAGAGCTTAATTTAAATTATCTGATTAGTTTAAATTTAAATTTATCTAATAAAATTAAATTTAAACCTATCTGATAGAATCAAATCAAATTTAAATTATCTGATTAGTTTAAATTTAAATCATCTGATTAGTTTAAATTTAAATCTATCTTATAGAATCAAATTTAAATTATCTCATATATATATATATAATATCAAATACAATATATATATATAATATATTTCGAATTCAATTATTTATATATATATAAATAATTCCTCTATCCTAGATATTCATTGAATCTAGACACATTTCTGATTCAATGAATGTGGACATTTTAGCCCGAGTTGGTCCGTTCTTGTGTGCGACCCTGCAGGCCCATATGATGTTGGCAGTGGGCCAACTACACTGTTTGACCCACAAATCACAAGCGGCCTCTAGCAAGACATTGTGACTACCTAAATCATACGGGATCGGTTATCTGATGCAACCTATCTTATAACCCTATCATATTCCTTTTGTCACATGATATTTAGATCGAGTATGAGACATGGAAATGTCATTCTCAACTTGCTCGATCATAACTTTCTCGATCTCTGAGCAGACTGATATAAGATGGAACCCTTTCTATTTGAGCATGGCCATGCATTTCTCAGTCACATTCATCGAGGGGCCCAGAGATATCTCTTTATTAATTAGAGGGACAAATTCCATCTTGATCACTCATCTTCCTCTGCATGGAATCCATTATACTTGATCATAGTCTTTATAATCACCCGGTTAAAGGTGACATTAGACTATGCCAAAGTACAGTGTCCTTCATGTAGGAATCTATGGTGATCTCAGGTCCAAGGGATCAATGACACGGTTATATATGAGATAAACTTATGACCTAATCCATGTAGCTTATCTCATGACGGGTCTATCCAGCGTCATGTTCTCTAATACACGCCTATGATTTTGATTCATATCATCATATATGATTAACACTTCATCAATCAAAATCATACTAATCTTAATTCATCGTTGTTCCCACAAGGATGATTGATTAGGGACATTTTGGATAATTCAAAAAATGATTTATCCATGGATATTATTATATATAAACATGCAAATAATATAATAATATAATAAAAAGAAAACTCTTATTTTGTAATAAAAAACAATGTTCGCAATACAATGATTGGCCTAGGGCACAATCTCCAACAACTCCCACTTGTACTAGGTTCAATCATTAATGTTTTTAATACCCATTGACTTAACATGACGATTATGCTTAGCCTGTGCAAGCGGCTTAGTAAGAGGATAAGCAACATTGTCATCAGTTGGTATTTTGCATATCTTTATATCACCTCTATCAATGATTTCTCTGATAAGGTGATATCGCCTGAGTATGTATTTTGTCCTTTGATGTGACCTAGGTTCTTTAGCCTGTGCTATTGCACCATTGTTGTCACAGAACAAATCTATCGGATTTGAGATGGTAGGCACCACCCCTAGCTCAGTGATGAACTTTTTAATCCAAACAGCTTCCTTAGCTGCATCTGATGCTGCTAGGTACTCAGCTTCTGTTGTAGAATCAGCCACAGTGTTTTGCTTTGAGCTCTTCCAACTTACTGCTCCACCATTCAAACAGAATATAAATCCTGATTGCGATCTAGAATCATCTTTGTCAGATTGAAAACTTGCATCTGTGTAACCGTTTACAACAAGCTCGTCATCCAATCCTCCATACACCAAGAATACATCCTTAATTCTTCTCAAGTACTTTAGGATATTCTTGACGGCAGTCCAGTGATTCTCACTTGGATCTGATTGAAATCAGATAGTCATACTCAAGGCATATGAGACATCTGGTCGAGTGCACAATATAGCATACATGATAGATCCAATAGCCGAGGCATATGGAATCTTACTCATGCGCTTTCGCTCATCACGTGTACTAGGACACTGAGTCTTGCTGAGATTGATGCCATGAGACATAGGTACAAAACCCCTTTTTGAATCTTGCATACTAAATCTATGCAATACCTTATCTATATAGGTACATTGACTTAAACCGATTAGCCTCTTGGATCTATCTCTATAGATCCTAATCCCAAGGATGTAATTGGCCTCGCCTAAGTCTTTCATTGAGAAACACTTTCCTAACCAAGACTTGACAATCTGCAAGGTAGGAATGTCATTTCTAATAAGTAGGATGTCATCAACATAAAGCACTAGAAATACAATTGTGCTCCCACTAACCTTCTTGTAAACACAAGGTTCATCAATATTTTACATAAAACCAAAATCTTTAACTACTTTGTCAAAGCGATGATTCCAACTCTGAGATGCTTGCTTCAATCCATAAATGGATTTTTGAAGCTTGCAAACCTTCCCAGAATCCTCTAGACATATAAAACCTTTAGGTTGTGTTATATACACATCCTCAAGCAGCTTTCCATTAAGGAATGCTGTTTTCATATCCATTTGCCAAATCTCATAATCATAGTACGTAGCAATGGCGAGAAGGATTCTGATTGATTTGATCATAGCGACTAGTGAAAAGGTTTCATCATAGTCTATACCATGTGTTTGTTTGAATCCTTTTACAACCAATCGTGCCTTGAAGGTATGCACTTGGCCATCCATGTCAGTTTTCTTCTTGAAAACCCACTTGCACCCTATGGCTTTTATACCTTCAGGTGGGTCAATCAAGGTCCATACTTGATTGTCATACATGGATTGCATCTCAGACTTTATGGCTTCTAGCCATTTCTCAGAGTCTGATCCCATTATAGCCTCTTGATAGGTGGTTGGCTCATCTTGATTAATGAGCAACACATCACGATATCTTTGAGGCTGATGTCGTGTCCTATCAGACCTTCGTGGGCCTTGTGTTACTTGAGTAGGCTCAACAACTTGTTGTGAGTCTTTTCGATTTTTCATCTCAGGTTCAATGCGATTTTGTGGCTCTCGAACTTCTTCAAGATGTATCTTACTCCCACTGGTTCTTTTAGATATGAATTCTCTTTCTAAAAGGATACCATTTTGAGCAACAAACAATTTGTTCTCAGTGGGGTTGTAGAAGTAGTATCCTTTAGTTTGCTTAGGATAACCCACAAAAAGACATTTTATAGATTTGGGTGATAACTTATCTGAGGCCTGTTGGTTAACATATACCTCGCATCCCCAAATCTTGAGAAAAGATAAACTGGGCTTTTTCCCAGTCCATATCTCATATGGTGTCTTTTCAACCGCCTTAGATGGAACACGATTTAGTGTAAACGCAGCTGTTTCTAATGCATAGCCCCAAAAGGACGGTGGAAGATCTGTTTGACTCATCATGGATCGAACCATATCTAATAAGGTTCGGTTCCTTGGTTCAGAAACACTATTCCATTGTGGTGTTCCTGGTGGGGTTAATTGTGAGACAATACCACAATTTCTAAGATGGTCAATAAACTCTTGGCTCAAATATTTACCACCTTGATCGGATCGAAGTGCTTTAATAGATTTGCTAAGCTGATTCTGTACTTCATTTTGGAATGTTTTGAACATTTCAAAAGCTTCAGATTTGTGTTTCATTAAATAGATGTAACCATATCTACTATAGTCATCTATAAAAGTAATGAAGTACAAGTAGCCTCCTCTAGCAGTTGTACTTAGTGGACACATACATCAGTATGTACTAGGCCCAATAAGTCAGTGGCCCGCTCACTGTGTCCAGTGAAAGGTGCTTTAATCATCTTTCCTAATATACAAGATTCACATGTGTCAAATGATTCAAAATCAAATGATTTCAGAAGTCCATCTTGATGGAGCTTTGAAATGCGTTTCTCATTTATGTGGCCTAGACGACAGTGCTAAAGATAGGTCAGATTCAAGTCGTTAGTCTTGATCCTCTTGGTAGTTATGTTATAGACATCTTGATTATTGGGAGTATCAATATTTAAATAATAATGACCACCATGTAAATCACCATCCGCATAAAAAATGTCATTACGATAAATAGAACATTTATTATTCCCAATAATTGAAATAAAACCTTCCTTATCCAAATAAGAAAGTGAAACTATGTTTCTACTCAAAGCAGGAACATAATAGCAATTGTTCAAAATTAACAAAAGCCCATTAGGTAAAACTAATTCATAAGTGCCTACGGCTAAAGCAGCAACTCTTGCTCTATTTCCAACTCGTAGGTCTATTTCGCCCTTTTTCAACTTCCTACTCCTTTTGAGACCCTGCACATTTGTACAAATGTGAGTTCCACATGCAGTATCTAATACCCACATAGGAGAAGTAGAAAAATTAATTTCTATAACATAGATACCTGAAGTAATAGCCCCGCTATTCTTCTTTTTCTTTAGATCTTCCAGGTAGAGCTTGCAGTTTCTTTTCTAATGACCGGGCTCATTGCAAAAGAAACAAACTCCTTCCTTGGGAGGCTTTGCCTTCTTGGCTTCAGGCTTGGGTTTGGGCTTATTTTGGTTATTGTTCAAGCCCTTTCCTTTGCCTTTGCCTTTGCCTTTCTTTTTCATTCCTTTACCTTTTTGAACCATTAAAACAGAGCTTGGATTTTTCTTAATATTTTGGTCGGCAGATTTCTCCATGTTGTTCATATTGTAGTTCATGACAAACTGGTCATAACTTTCAGGGAGTGAGTTTAAGATCAAATCTATAGATAACTCCTGACTTATGGGAAATCCGAGCCTCTCAAGGTGATCAAGGTAGCCTTTCATCTTCAAAACATGAGTGCTAACTGATGCACCTTCAGCCATTTTACAAGAATGTAAGGCCTTGGTGGTTTCAAACCTTTCCTACCTTGCCTGTTGTTGGAACATTTCCTTGAGATGCACAATCATCTCATAAGCCTCTATAAGTTCTAGATCTCTTTGAAGTTCTGGGACCATGGTGGCTAACATCAGGCATCCCACATCCACAGAATCATTGAGATGCTTGGTGTGGGCATCCTTCTGTGCTCTTGGAGCATTGGCTACAGGCTCCTCAGGAATGGGCTCATCTAGGACATATAGCTTTTTTTCCTATTTGAGAACAATTCTTAAGTTCCTAAACCAGTCAAGAAAGTTTATCCCATTGAGTTTATCCTTCTCAAGGACGGATCGCAATGATAGTGCAGCAGAGTTATTTGTCGACATTTTTTCTACAATAGAATATGCAAAAATCAAATTAATAACTTTCCACTAAAAATAACCCTCAATTTAATTTAGTGGATTAAAACCCATATTTCACTTAATTATAAGTCTGCTTTGGCAAGACGCTTAAAATTAAGTTATTTAGGTAGGTAACTCGTTTACCAATTACATTACATGTAACTCTTAGATCTTTTATAGGATTCATTCATCACATGATTCGGCATGTTTAATCCCATCTAATGCCTTGAAACCCAAAACTGTTTTGATAGTTTCAATTAAGTCAAACTACTATGAAACTTATGAGTATCACCATTACCCAAGCTGCCTTACTAAGATAACCTAAGTGTATACCACTTTGGTGGAACTTACAGTTAGGTGATCAAAGTCTTGACATATGTTCATTAGTTGGCGGCATTGTAACTTAAAATTTTATATGAGGGATTTTATTTCATTATTTCATAAAACTAGTTGTCATACAATTATATACTACGATAGCATACATACATACATATGATCTCATCATAAATCTTAAAATAAATGTGACACAATATGGCCCATCTATCCTATCTCTTCCCAAGCCAATGAGAGGATTCCTCTAAGATAAAATCTATATATACAAAGAGAAACCTCGCTTAAACATTCGAGCGGAGTGTGAGATGAGAAAACAATGTACATTCAAAATGAATAGAGAGAGGCACGACACGCAGGCCGTATTTTTTTTTTAAAAAAAAAATTACAAACCATAAGTATCCTAGGGCCATATCATGCACCATACCCATCCAAGCAAATCACAATACACATGTTACAAACATCTCATCTCATATGAAAGGTTGTAAATTTAGTGAATTAATTTTAAATTAGATTGTGTTGTGCTAGGATTAGATAGCAATGGTGAATTCATTTAATGTGTCACATACATAGCGAAATGAATTCGAATGGAAATAGAATATAATCTGTACAAAATATATCAAATATATATATGTAACAGATTAATAATTATGTTCCCAATCACATTGAAAACTATACATATATCATATATATAAACAAATTCATTAAAAGAACTTCTATGCTTAGATTTCATGCTTTTAAAATAATTTGATCAAATCAATATCGCATACATATCTTATATTAACACATGCGAAAAATTGATTATAAGATAAAATTCTTATAACACACAGGTATTCAATTTAAGTAATTATTGACGTGGCTGTGATACCACTGTTGGTAATTATAGGAGGCACACAGCGGAAACATTTAAAATTTTGATCCCAATTCTCACCAAGGATTCGCCAAAATCACTTAAACTGAATAGGTTCAGAGAATTACCTTTTTTTGCCGATTGAGTTTGCTGTTTACTTTTATTTGGATCATAGGAACTGACCGCAGATCAGCTCCCTCTACTGGTATCCACACGAACGGGGTTCAGCAACTCAAAATAGTGTGCTAGCAATCTGTTCGTACAATCCCATACAATCCCGTACGACGTCCGTACGATGTCCGTACGGTGTCCCTTTCTCTAAGGATTTTAGAGGCAGCTCTAGCTCTAGCTATATATATTTTTCTGATATAGAAACCCCTATTTATAGACTAAAGTTTCAGGTATATTTAATTAATCAAAATTAATTAAATATATCTATTAGTTTAAATTCAAATCTATTCTATAGTTTAAATTTAAACTAATAATATCTAGAGCTTAATTTAAATTATCTGATTAGTTTAAATTTAAATCTATTTGATAGAATCAAATTTAAATTATCTCATATATATATAATATCAAATATAATATATATATAATATATTTCGAATTTAATTATTCATATATATATATATATAAATAATTCCTCCATCCTAGATATTCATTGAATCTAGACACATTTCTGATTCAATGAATATGGACATTTTAGCCCGAGTTGGTCCGTTCTTGTGTGTGCTGCAGGCCCATATGATGTTGGCAGTGGGCAAACTACACTGGTTGACCCACAAATCACAAGCGGCCTCTAGCAAGACATTGTGACTACCCAAATCATACGGGATTGGTGATCCAATGCAACCTATCTTATAACCCTATCATATCCCTTTTGTCACACGATATTTAGATTGAGTATGAGACATGGAAATGTTATTCTCAACTTGCTCGATCATAACTTTCTCGATCTCCAAGCAGACTGATATAAGATGGAACCCTTTCCATTTGAGCATGGCCATGCATTTCTCAGTCACATTCATCGAGGGGCCCAGAGATATCTCTCTATTAATTAGAGGGACAAATTCCATCTTGATCACTCATCTTCCTCTGTATGGATTCCATTATACTTAATCATAGTCTTTATAATCACCCGGTTAAAGGTGACATTAGACTATGCCAAAGTACAGTGTCCTTCATGTAGGAATCTATGGTGATCTCAGGTCCAAGGGATCAATGACACGGTTATATATGAGATAAACTTATAACCTAATCCATGTAGCTTATCTCATGATGGGTCTATCCAGCGTCCTGTTCTCTAACATACGCCTATGATTTTGATTCATATCATCATATATGATTAACACTTAATCAATCAAAATCATACTAATCTTAATTCATCGTTGTTCCCACAAGGATGATTGATTAGAGACATTTTGGATAATTCAAAAAATGATTTATCCATGGATATTATTATATATAAACATGCAAATAATATAATAATGTAATAAAAAGAAAACTCTTATTTCGTAATAAAAAACAATGTTTGCAATACAATGATTGGCCTAGGGCACAATCTCCAACACTAACATGCTAGGTGAACCAAGTGGATATGCTAATGGGAGCCAACAACCCTAAAGGAAGGAGATTGACAAACTTATGTCTTGATTTTAGCCATTTTGGAACCATAATTATGGTTTATCATGTATATAATGTTGTATATGTACTATGAACATTGTAACTGGACTTAGTGAGCATGTATTTTACTATCAGATACAATAATCTTAGGCTTTGGCATCTCCCAAAGATGGATCACAGTAGATCCTAGCATAGCATAGCGAGTTGCAGTAGACCCTAGCAGGGCTCTGAGAGGTCGCAGCAGACCCAGGGGTCACAGTAGATCCCACAGAGTTACAGAGAGCCCTAGCCACAGCATGATAGATCTCTGGTAGAGATGAAAGCCTGAGATAGTTTTTACAGAACAGTTAGTCTCAAAGACCATTACAGTTTCAGCTAGTCTTTATCTCAAAGACTACAGATCTCCTGAGTCTAGTAGACTGTTGCAACAGAGATACAAAAGCTTTACTCAGACAGTTAGACCACTGACTAGCTTTCTTGAGAAATGAGCATAGTATATGAGATGAGGAAAGCAAGAAATATGCTTTCCAGAGTTAGAACCAGATGAACCACTACCTAGCAGACAGTGGCCCTGACTGAGGGATAGAGAAATCCCCGCATGCTAGTTTATGTATTCAGAAAAGGGTCAGGTGCAGTTTTTATATGAGATAAGTGGTATAGTATGTCTCTAGTGAGCAAAACTGTAAGACTAGCTAGCATCCCATCAGAGCCTAGCAGTAGTAAGTGGTAGTAGCTCTTCAGTGCCAATAAGACATACAAGTTTGGCTTATCAGTGTTGAGATGAAGGACTACAAAATGCCACTACAAGTGAGCAAAGAAAATGAGAAAAGTCCCGGCCTATAAAGACAGATACAGTAGTAGTAACTCAGAAACTGGGATCATTAAAAGCAGAAACTCCTCAAATGAGCTGTAATCCCAGTAAGCAGTTGTGATATGAGGCTTATGACAGAAAGAAATGCAAATTATAATCATGGGATGAGCTAGTGAGGAAGAACGCAGAGATAAATAGTGGACGGAACATGTAAATAAGCAGACAGATAGAAACCTCTGATGGCTCTAATGATTAAAAAAAAAGATGATGAGATGTTATGAGAAGCCATTCAGAGAGGATACGGGAGACGTGATATGAAATAAGTTACCTCTCAAAAGGGCTAAAATCAAGGCATAAGTTTGTCAATCTCCTTCCTTTAGGGTTGTTGGCTCCCATTAGCATATCCACTTGGTTCACCTAGCATGTTAGATCATTGGAGAGGAGGGGATGAGATTCAAAGAATCCCAATAGCTCATCTCCTATTCAATCATACATAATATGTGCAAAGCAAGCTTTTCAAATGCATGCATGGTGAAAATGTAAGACATGCGCATTTTAAAAACAACCTTGGCATGTGAATCAATCATCCAAGACATTCAAGAGCTCACTATGTGTTTGGATTGACCTCACACTTCTCCTCCTAGATTTTGGACTTGCCTCACCCATTCTTTAAGCACTTTGGACTCAACCATACTTTTAAGAGCCCACTTTGCTTTTGGGAGACTCTTTACTTTGTCTCAACCAAGCTCAAGGGTTCTTGGCTTATCCTCACCCAGGGGAAGAGTTCTTGGCCTTTTCACACTCAAGCAAACTCATATAAACATCATGCACTCATTAGAAAACATAACATGGCATCAAGGATCATAGCATATAAAGGCATGCTAGCATACTTTTCAAAGCTTGAAAATACATATACACACATTCTAAAACAAGCTAAACACACATCCATACATGAGAGAAGGTGGAGAGAGTTACCTTGCACACAATGACATACTTTTTCCTTTGAATTCAAACCTCCTCTTTCGGCCACACACCCACAAATTGGTAGAGATGGTTTCTCTTGACCTAGATACAATTTATGGGAGCCAATTAGGTTCATGAAACAATCTCTAAGACCATACAACTTGCTTAAGTACTAGATTGCTCTATAACCCCCATTATGGTCCATATTGGCACCTAATGAAGCAACACCTCTTAAGTGACTTCTAGGCCTCATTTTTTTCTTTCAAATATGATTCTTGACTCCTTTTAAACCTTTTGGAGTCATCACATCCATCAAATTTTAGGAACACCGACATTGGAAAATGTCCATCGGAGGGGCTTTAACTGTCCCGGGGCTTTCCATGTTTTTTAGGGCCTCTAAAACCCCCGGAGAACTCAAAACTTTAATTTAAAAAACCGAGGCTATGAAGCATATTAGGTTCCATGGAGCTTTCTTTGTTTTCTCAAGGGAAGAAGCATATGGGGAGCCTCTTAGAGATCTTGGGAGCTCATTTAAACTCTTACTTAGGCCTAGGAATCATCATACAAAGTCAGATTTTACAAGGTACAATTAAAACCCTAGAATTTGCATCTTAAAATCTAATGGCTTTTTGATAATTCCCTTTGCATATTCTTAATCTCCACACCCTTTTTCCTTAGATTCATGCTTGGTTCTGCCTAAAAATCATCTCCTCCTAGGGTTTTCTCAAGTGGGGCGAAATGGTGGAGAAGGGGACAAAAAATGACAACCATAGAAAGAGAAATTACCTTGTTTTCTTGCTTTTTCTCACTTGAATCTTGTGTTCTTTGAGCTCCTCTCTTCAAATCTGAACTTTCCCCTCAATTTCTCCCTTAAAACAGATTTATAAACTTCATTATAATCCTAGAAAACAAAGGAGAATGGAGGAGAAGAGGTTTGGAAGAGAAAGAGCATGAAAAACTACTAATTTCCATACCTTGAGCCTTTGATTTCTCTTTCTTTTCTTCCCCTTCTTGTGAGCCTCATCCCCTAGGGTTTTCTTCTGGTTTTAGGCAGAACTTGGTCGTGCATAATGAAGGGAGGAGAAGGGTGCATCATATATATAGGTGGGAATAAGTTACACTTTTCAAAAATTCCCATTTTGCCCTTCATTAATCCTGCGATTGGGTTAACATTAACCCGACATGATTAGTAAGCTCTCCCAAGATAGGCCTCCAGAGTAAAAAATTTATATGCCCTTTTTCATGTGCCCTCATGGAAATGATGATATGAAGCTTATAAATGGCATGTAATGGAGCTAGAAGTTATGGTGTTACAAAGGGTATCTCCCTTGCAATCAACAATCTGGAGGCATTCCTCCACCAATGCTCAGCCTTACCTTCCAACTTGTAGATGGCCAACTTTGCCTTTTGTTCTGTGGTACAAGTCATAACCTCGAAGATTTTCTCCAGTTGCATTAGCCATCTCTTGGCTTCCTCAGTGTCTAACTCCCCCAAAAATGATAGAGGATCGGCCTTTCTGAATTTGGCCAACACAATAGAGAGGTCACCATCCTCCCCTTGGTGTCCCATACTAGGTTTATGACTAGCCCCCACATGGTTTTCCATTGGCACATCTTGATTCTGCTTATTCATGTTCATGAAGCTGTTGTAGCACTTGCACAGTCGCTGCATGAGCCTCGGCTTGCTCTTGAAGCCGGTCAGTCATTGCCCTCACTGTAGTTTCATGGGCCTTAGCTTGTTCCCTCATTCGGTTAGCCATTGTAGCCATGGCCTCTTGCATCTCTCTTAGCATTTCAGTTGTTTCTCTACGTGTAGCCATCTAACTCTACAATGCTACAAGCACAACCACAAGCATCCCCCATTAAGCTACAGCCCAAGGCAAACAAAACATACTCCACCCATGGTAGATATATATAGGTATGAGAGTTATCATCAGGTCACAATGTTCTTATTCCTATCATGCATGTATCATGATTACCAAGTTTTCTAACCACAAAGTTGTAAGTCAAACACACTTGCCTAAACCATTGCTCTGATACCAATTGTGACGACCTTAACTTCTAATCCCAGTAATTATGGTTGAATACATGATTAATAATCAATGATCAAGGTTCGGAGTTGTTACAATTAATTACTTTAATCAAATGTAGGGAAATTTGAGCCTTGATGTTATTAGAGTCATCAACTAAATAACCATAAATGGTAAAATGTATAAAAGGATTTGTACCATCATTAAGGGTTTGTGATTCATCCATCCATCAATTTCAACACACAAAAACCTTCCACAAGTGTTCCTATATCATTTCCTAGCATTAACATTAAAGAAATAAGGGTTTTTAGGTTAAAGGTGGGAGTTTGGGGACCTCCGCCGCGACCTAGAACCTTCCCGCCGCGGCTAAGTTAGGTCTTGGAGCTTGAAAACTAAGTTTTTAACCTTGCACCGTGGCCCAGACCTTTTACGCCGCGGCTAAGTTGCTCTCAGGAATCATTGGGTAGCTTTCTTAACTATCACCGCGGTGAGTTGGATCTGCGCCGCGGCCAACCTACGTGGCGCCGTAGTGAGTTTTGCTACTGTACCCTCCTTAATTAATTTCCTTAACTTACGCCATGGTAAGGTTTCACTTTGTCACCCTCCTGGGCATTTTTTTCACTCTGCGCCATAGCGAGATTCCTCAAGCCGCGGCGTCCCTCGGCATTGTCACTCTTCAGGCCGTGGTGAGGCCTTCCTAGCCGCGGCGTGACTCCCTCCTGTAGCTATATCCCTTACATTTCGTCCCTTACACACCAGTTCTCTTCTTAGGTACACCCTAGGACCACTTCCTCTCATTTTATATGGCTCTAATGGTATTTATCTACCTTATTTACCTAGCTATTCTACCATTACCAACTCAACACTCAAGTACAAATTCTCACTCACCCAACCACCACATATCAGCCTTTTCATGGGTTAATGATAGCAAGGATTTATACACTATCAACAATTAACATCTCATACACATTTTGCTAGAGGTTTCATGCATCAATGATCCATATCAATTTCTAATACATCACATAATTAGGTTTCCAACAGTATACCATACCATAAGTTCAGTAAAATTCATACATCAGATACTATAGGTTCATACAACCTAAACCAAGCCATATTGAGACTTAACTCCTTAAGGAATACATTCCAACTAATCAAAACATAGACTCCTACACTTGGCAACATGAATACAAGATGATGCTATACAATAAGGAACACAAAATTTGCATCTATACTAACTAAATTAGCCTAAGTGTAGCCTTCTCCCCACATGTTGGAGCTCATGGATTTTCGTCCACTTGCTTCCCCTTATCCTTACCCGAAGAACCTTTACTTGAAATATTAATCCTATAAAATGGGGTGAGATACAAATCTCAGTAACCAAGGAAATTCCATCATATAATCCAGTTTAATAAGCATATATGCATGAATCAAATCAACATCAGAATCATATCAGACGTATTAGTAAATGAAGCAATTAGGCTATCATGATTACTATCCCATACTAGCAATCATATCTTCACATGTTAAAAGCCATTAACACCGGGAAAGGCCCGTCCACAACACCTACTTCCCATTGAGCACAACTAGGGCTCAGTGTATCTGGGGTTTGATCATAACCCAGTGCCTGATCGAAGCACATGCACAGGTGGCAGCCGCACCATAGCTCCACCATGGACTCTCAAGGTCCAATCACAATACAATAGATAGCCAACCAATTCATTCAGCATTTCAAATCATTCATATACAGCAAATATGAAATTAAAATAGATATATGCATGGAATTAATGTAAACCCCGGTTACCTCACTTGTAGACAATTTGCAACAACCACCAATGGTACAGAAATCCCTATAACTATAACATCAGAAAATTACCACTCTAATTCATTATTAACAATAGCAACAAGTACCCAAGGAATTTAAATGCTAATAACTACCTAAATAACACTTACCCAATCACCACAAATCTCCAAATTCAAATTAAGTATGTCCTCTACCAGAAACTTCAATATGTCACTTAAATTCCTAATCAAATTCGTACATAATTAACACCCATACTATAAATCAACTATGGGGGTGTTACACCAGCATAAAATACACTAGAATGGATAGCTTACACTTACCTAATGCCAGCCCTAGCCTCAACCTACGAATTTCCTCTAGAAAAACACCAAACAACTCTATTTCAGAATTTGGGTATGGTGAAAATACTCCAAATGAAAAACTAATCAGACCAAATTAAAGAGAAAGATGAGGGGCTTAAGTTGTATAACTATTACCTTGGCTGAATCTTGCTCTAGATATGAGAAAATATGGAATTCTTGCCCCAAGCCCTAGCCTTCTTCTCAACCTCCGAATTTTGCTTCTTAAGTTTCAGCAAAATGAGAAAGTGGCTGAAGCATTAGGGTTTTAGTTGGGTTTAAGTTAGGTCAAAGATGGGTCATGGGTTGCTCCAAGGTCCAACTCCAAATGGGCTTCAGATTTTAGCTTATTGGGGCAGTTTTAAAGCGTTGGGCTACAGAATTTTATTGGGTCAACTCTTATGCAATGGGCTGCTGAAGTTTAATTAGGTGTGGGCCAAGTTTAAAGAGCTCAAGGGTTTGCGTCTGTATAAGGATAATTGGGCCACTTATAAGAGTCTATGCAAGGTGGATCTTGGGCCTCTATCACATTAAATTAGATTGAGCCTACACCTAACTCATTGGGCCTCCATTAGTCTCTTATCATGATTTATTAATTTGGGCCTAGATGAGGTTTCTATCCTAATTAATTCTCAAACCCATATTAATAATTTATCTCTCTAAAATTCCTATTCACTAACTTGCCCAATTATCCTCTATTAAGTATTCTTAATTACTCTAAATCCATGATTAACACCTTAATTAATTTTAGGGTGTTACACCTAAAAACCATGGGAAGCCCCATAACTGGTAAAGTCTTTTCGATGTACGTTTGCTAATAACGGTAAGCCCGAACTTTGACAAATTCATTCAGAAAGGTTTTAACTCTATTTTGAGTGATTTCAAAGGAATTTTATTAAATTGGAAACTTAAATTTTATAATGGAGAAGACGGTTCTAAAAAAGGAGCTAAAATGAAGTCAAAATGAAATTGCCATTATAGAAGGACAAAATTGAAATTTTTGAAAAAGTGTGTTTCTTGAAACTTTCACACACTTCTCCCTTCTTCTCCCCCTCATATAGCATGAATTTCCTCTACCCAAAATACAAAAAATGACCTGCTCTCTTAGGCACACAAGAAGGGAAAGAAAAAGAGGAAGAAAATCAAGAAAAAGGTAAGGAAATCTAAGGAATTCCATGCTCTATCTTCTTCCAATTTTACTCTCCTTTTTTCATACTTTCTTTCTATGGTTTAGTTAAGCTTTTGTTTCAATTTTTGGTCATAAACCTAAGGGAAGAGTTCAAATTCCCTGTGGTGGAACAAACCAAGAAGGAAGAGCTTTGAAAACACACTTGAATCTAAGGTAAATTCACACCTTGGTTGCCTTCTTCTCTTGGTCCTTCTTGGTGTGTGTTTCTACCTCATACAGAACCATATGAGGAAGGAGCTTTTTGTCCAAAAAAAAGAGAGGAACTAGGGTTTTAGACCATGAGGAAGAGGAATATGGCAAGAAATTCCAAGAAAAGCCTATGGAAAACAAGATAGACAAGTGTAGGCTTCTTTAGGGTTTTATAAAATCTGATTTTATGTTAATAATTCCTTGGTTATTTGAGTGTTCTCTTGAGCTCCTAATACCTCTAGAAACCTTCCTAAGTGGCTCTCTTATCAAGGAAAAATCAAGAACTCCATGAACCTCTATTATGGTGCATATTTTGGCCAAGCTAGGTTCATTAGGCTAAGGGATATTTTAATTTGTTCTAGCCTTAGTTTGGGGTATGATGTTAGAAGATGGGAGAGACCATTGGAAAAAATTTTAGGAGCCATGGATTAAAAGATAGGACAATGGTATTCATAATGGTGCCTAATGAAATAACTTAGTTTTCTAATTGTGCAAATGGATGTGTGAGAGCTCCAAGGACTTTGAATGAGGCCAAGAGGCCTAGAAATGGAAAGAAATGGGAGCCTAGAGCTTGAATCATGAAGGTTGCTTCAATAGGCTATATATGGAACCAAAGGTGTAATCAAGAGTGTGTTTAGTGTCTTGGCTTGCTTTAAGTCTATAATTGTGTGTTGCTTATGGTATCTAGGCCTAGAGAACATCCAGCCACCTAGGTGTGCTTATAAGACTAAAAAAGGGAAGGAAAAGGATCAAAAAAAGCTTGCCAAAATCCAAGGTAGCTCTCCACCTTAATCTCCTTGCATTCTTGCATGCATATGTATGTAATTGTGTGTTTGTGTATGCTCTTGTGACTTGAGAATGTGCCACTTGCTACCTTGACATTACATTGGTACCAATGTGTTTCCTTGAATGGCCTTGGTTATGGAAATGACTCATAAGGGTGAGGTGATGCCAAAAGTCCCTTAATGAAGGTGAAGAGATGCCAAAAGTATTATGGCATTGGTGAGACAAGGCCACAAACCTCTTGGAAGGGTGAGGCCAAGTCAAAAGTCCCTAGGCCAAGAGTGATGCAAATCCAAAAGTCTTAGAAATGGGGTAAGGCAAAAGCAAAAGTCCCTAGAACATATTCTTGACTTGAATATAAATAAGTGGCATGGAAATTGTGACTTTGCATACTCTCTGGTTACTAAACCTTCCATACATATGCTTTGATGTGTATATGCTTTGAATGTGCTTATGAATGGGTGTGTGAGCTATTGAGATTCTAGGAATCTCACTCTCCTTTCCTCCATTATCTTGAAATGCCTAGATGATGTCCAAGAAGCAAGGAATGCATGCCAAGAGTATTGAAAAGCCATACTTTGTTCATTATGTAGTTCTTTTGTACCTAATGGTTAAAGTGGTTATGTAAATTTTACTTTTGATATGTAAGCCCATGGACAAAGGTAATATGATGTATGAACATTATATAACGCTTATGTGGCATTAGACCAATGAGAATGTAAAATTTAACACCTTGATGGCATGTGATGATTATGTATTCTTGAGTGTGAGATGGTCAAATTAAGATGCATGGGGTTTGCGACCACCTAGCAATTTACACAAGTCATATTCATGCTTTTAAACTTGCCCAAGAGGTGCTAAACATTAAAAGAGACCATTTGGGTAGATTTGGTATCTCATATGGAGCAAAAATAGCTACTTTAGTGAGCTATGTCACTTTCTATCCAAATGAGCTTATTTAGATCTTTTTAGAAAGGTAAAGTGGGTATTATTTGGTGATCTATGGAATATTTGGTAAATTTTTGAAATTGGAAAATTTTCTAGTTTGGGCACTAGTACTATGCATTTGGTCTGAAAATGGATCTATGTCAATTATGGAGCAAACAGTGTCCAATTGCTAAGAAATTTTATAAGGAGAACTAGACTTTCCCAGTGACTTGTTCCAATTAGAAGCACTTCATTTGGATGTCTAGAGAGGGAGATATGAATTTTTGAAGTTGTTATCTAGTACTAGGCACCCAATCAAACTCGTGTTACTACATGATTAGTTTTGAGGGTATGAATGCTCTTGGATTTGTATGGAACTATTTTTTTCCTCTAGTTAACATCTTTAAATTCCCCAATTGGCATAGATTGTATGGATTGAAATTTTGTGAAATTAGTTATAAATTTCTAAATTTTATATTAGTAAGCTGCATTAGATTTTTAGACAACTCAACCCCCCTATATTTTCTATTGTCAAATGTGGCCCATATGACGTTTTCATGGCTAGAACTTATTTTTAGTGTAAATCTGACATCTAGAGCTTTCCAGAAAGCTATGGTTTATATGATTTGGATTTTTCAACATTTAGTTATGATTTTTTCAAAGTTGCCCCTAAAATCTGTCACTGTACCACCACGATGAGTGGAAAAAATTTTGGGATTTTTGACCCTTAATCCGTGGTTTGTGGTAAGTTTTGAGAATATTATGATTTGTATGAATGGAAAATAATTAGAGAATATTGTTGGTAAGTTCATGGTGTCTTGGAAGCGCGAAATGAAAAATTTATCTGCTATGCAACACAATTTAATTCATTATTTTAATACATTTTCTTGGGATTTCTTTGAAGAATTATATAATCCCACTTGTACATAAGAGAATCAATGCTGGAAATAATATAGTGTTACATTTATTGGTATTAGAGCAAAGGTTCAAGCACTTTTGCTCAGTATTTGGCTCTTGAATGGTGTGTCTTGGTTGTTTTTGGGTGGAATATCTGTGTATAGTTGAATTGTAATTGTGGGCTAAGGTTATGACTCTTTTTTAGTGAAAATGGTTGAGACGAGAGGAGGTAGAGGTAGGGGTAGACCGGCTAGAGGGCCAAAAGTTGGGTCTGAGGATCCCTTGCGGGCTGTCATAGATCGGATAGACAGATTTGAGAACGTGATGGCCTAACAACATTAAATGATCCAGTAGCAACATGGGATAATTGTGCAACTGCAAGACTCCCTGGCTAGACAATAAGAAGCCAGGAGAGAGGCCCCTTCACCTCAGTCTCAGCCTTCTACTTTTGGTACTCCATAGCCTTCCACCTCAGGTGCTCCACCTCCACCTCCACCTCCCTAAGAGCTAGCTCAGTCTCCACCATCCATTTAGATACAATTAAATCAATTTAGAAAGAACAACCCGCTAGTGTTTGACAAGGAATTATATGCGGACAAAGCGGAGGCCTGGGTAATAGAGATAGAAAAGATATTCACAGTGATGGATAACACCTTAAAGTAGAAGCTCAGTTAACCACCTTTATGCTACAGAAAGAAGCCAATAAGTGGTGTCGTAGTACAAAGTCTCTGATAAAGACTAAAAATTTATAGATCACCTAGGAGAACTTCTTGGTATAATTTTTTGAGAAGTACTTTCCCAATTCTATAAGAAAGCAGGAAGAAGTGCAATTTATGGGGCTGAAGCAAACTAATGTCATGACAGTAGACCAATACATGGCCAGATTCATAGAGTTGCCTCAGTATTCTTCCTACCTTCAAAGATATGATTATAAGCCTTGGAGGTATGAGCAATTTGAGATTAAGTTTAAGTCCTTGATCAGAGACAGAGTGACTCCATATAAGATCCAAAACTTCAATGCTATTATGGAGATTAGCAGGGTAATAGAAAATAATTTGAGGGATATTATGCCTACTGCTACCGTATCTGACCAGAGAGGGGCCCCGGAGTCCAGGAGACTGAGATTAGAGGAAGAAGCCAGCTTTGCCCTTATTAGCAAGAAGAAGATCAAGGTGCAGTGGAGTAGGAGGCCACAAAAGGGAAGAAGGTGCAGCCTCCGAGGACTCAGTCATCCATACAACAATCTACAATGACATGTTACAAGTGTGGGAAGCTGGGGCATATTGCCAGAAATTGTCTCCAGGTGGATTCAACGCCTCCACTTAGGCCATCTCCTTCTAGGCCATAGACCCAGGGCCAGGTGTTTGCCCTTTTTCAATAGGAGGCTAGTGCATCTCCTAGTTTGATTCAAGATACTATCATAGTGAATGATTTTTCTATGATTGCTATGTTTGATTCAAGTGCCAGTCACTCGTTTATATCTTATGACTATGTGAGATGTTTGGGTCTAGCCATTAGTACTTTACCATTTGATTTGTTTGTCATGATACTCACTGGAGGTCATGTTATAACTTCCCATGCTTGCTTGAATGTCATAGTACAGTTTAACCATTGTTACACTACCATTAATTTGATTTGTATGCCATTCCATGACATTAATTTGATTATTAGAATGAATTAGATGACTGCTAATAATACTATCCTTGATTATGAGCACCACACCATATCTATACCCTCATGTGGGACCATACCTAGGATAGGGGCCAAGTTACCCTTTATGACTATTGCCTAGGCTAAGACACACTTAGAGTATGGGTGCCAAGGGTTTTTGGTCTTTTTCTATACTAGAGGTCATGTTGTAACTTCCCATGCTTGTCTGAATGTCACAGTACAGTTTAACTATTGTTACACTACTATTAATTTAATTTGTATGTCATTCTATGACATTAATTTAATTGTTGGCATGAACTAGATGACTGCTAATAATGTTATCCTTGATTGTGAGCACCACATCATATCTATACCTTCATATGGGACCATAACTAGGATAGGAGCTGAGTTACCCTTTATGACTACTGCCCAGGCTGAGAGACACTTAGAGCATGGGTGTCAGGGGTTTCTAGTCTTTTTCTCTATTCAGGCTGAAGTAGAAGAAGGGATAGAGGAGATCCCAATAGTTAGGGAATTCTCAGAAGTTTTTCTTAAAGATTTTGACTTTAGTGGTCTACCCCCTGAGAGAGAGATCGAATTCCCTATAGATATAGTGCCTGGGGCTAGACCAGTATCTAAGGTTTCCTACAGGATGGCTCCCATCAAGCTTGCTAAGTTAAAGAAGCAAATAAAGTAGCTATTAAAGGATGGTTTATCTGCCCTAATATGTCACCCTAGGGAGCTCCAATATTATTTGTTAAAAAAAAAGATAGTAGCTTGAGATTATGTATAGATTATAGAGAATTGAATAAAGCTACCATAAAAAATAAGTATCCTCTCCCTAGAATAAATGATTTATTAGATCAATTAGCTAGGGCATTTATGTTCTCTAAGATAGATCTTAGATCTAGGTATCACCAACTGAGAGTGAGAGTTAAAGACATCCCAAAGATGGCCTTCAGAACTACATATGGGCATTATGAGTTTCTTGTGATGCCATTCGGGTTGACGAATGTGCCCGTGGTATTTATGGATTATATAGATAGGGTATTTAGATCGTATTTAGATAAGTTTGTCGTGATTTTTATTAATGATATTTTAGTGTACTCCAGATCTTTTAAGGAGCATGAGAGACATTTGAGATTAGTCCTAAAGACTCTAAGAAATAAGAGATTATATACCAAACTAAGTAAATGTAAGTTTTGGCTCATCGAGGTGAAATTCTTAGGTCATGTGATCTCATGAAATGGGGTCGTAGTAAATCCCCATAAAGTTAAGGTTGTGTTACAGTAGGATAGACTTAGGACTATCATTAAGGTTAGGAGTTTTCTTGGTTTGGCAGGACATTATAGATGATTTATTTAGGGCTTTTCTCAAATGGCCTTATCATTCACAAGGCTAACTTAGAAGGATACACCTTTCATATGGGATGATAGATGTGAGAGGAGTTTCTAGAAGTTGAAACTCCAATTGACCACTGCCCCTGTGCTAGTTATTCTTGACCCTAGTGTACCATTTGTGATATATAGTGATGCCTCGAGGAAAGGGTTAGGATGTGTGCTGATGCAGCAAGGTAGGGTAGTGGCCTATGCCTCTAGGAAGCTAAGGCCTCATGAGGAGAATTATCCCACACATGATCCAGTGTTAGTTGTAGTAGTTTTTGCTCTTAAGATTTGGAGGCACTATCTGTATGGTGTGAATATAGAGATTTATAGTGACCATAAGAGTCTGAAATTCCTGTTTGATTAGAAGGAACTTAATATAAGATAAAGGAGATGGATGGAGTTCTTGAAAGATTATGATTATGTGTTGAAATATCATCTAAGTAAGGCTAATATGGTGGCCAATGTATTGAGTCACATTGCCCATATGATGATTAGGGAGTAGAAGCTCCTAGAGAAATTTAGAAATTTGAATCTCTCTTACCAGTTGGTATCAGGTAGATTATATTTGAGTGAAACTCGAATTGAGAATGAGTTGAGAACTCAGATCTTAGATGCCCAGAGAGAGGATAAGTTTTGAGACAGATTAGGAGCGAAATTTCCCTGGGTAGGACCTCAAATTTTAAAGTATCTAAGGATGGTGTGATAGTATATCAAAATAGAATTTATGTACCTAGTAATAATGAATTGAAAGAGAGAATTTTAGAAGAGGCACACAAGAGTAAATATACTATCCACCCAAGTGCCACTAAGATGTATCAAGATCTAAAAAGAATCTTCTGGTGGCCAGGAATGAAAAATGCATCACAATTATGTGGCAAGATGCTTAGTGTGCCAAAGGGTTAAGATAGAGCACCAGAGACCAGCTAGGTTGTTACAACCCCTAGATATCTCAGAGTGGAAATAAGATAGTATAACTATGGATTTCGTTATAGGGTTACCCAGGACATCTTCTGGACACAATGCTATCTGGGTAGTTATAGATAGATAGATGAAGTCTACACACTTTTTAGCGATCGAGGCTACTTATACATTAGATAGATTAGCCTAGTCGTATATATGTAAGATAGTACGACTTCACGGAGTACCCAGTAGCATAGTATCTGATAAAGACTCCAAGTTCACGTCGAACTTCTGGAGGTCATTACAGCATGCCTTAAGGACCAGGTTACGGTTTAGTATTACTTACTACCCCCAGATTGATGGTTAGACTAAGAGGACCATCCAGACCCTAGAGGGCATGTTGAGGGCCTATGTGTTAGAAATGAGGGGTAATTAGTGTAAATTCCCACATCAGCTGGAAGGGGCCTGTGCTGAGCACTTATAAAGGGGTGCGAAGCGCTCTCTTCCAGACACGCGTTTTCCTGTGAGTTAAGTGGGCAAGTGACAAAACCCACTGAACCGGGAAAATGCGCATCTGGAAGAGAGCACTTGCACCCCTTTATAAGCGCTCAGCACAGGCCCCTTCTAGCCGATGTGAGACTTTACAATCCACCCCCCTTTGAGGCCAACCTGTCCTCGGGTCACACATGGGCCAGGATTGCTCTGATACCAAACAACCTATAGAGCCTCCAGACGTATTGTCTCGTCCTTCTCAGTTCGAGGGACCCAACCTTCCCGCTTCAGTGGGTTTTGTCGCTTGCCCGCTTAACTCACGGGAAAATGCACATTTGGAAGAGAGCGCTTCGCACCTCTTTATAAGCGCTCAGCACAGGCCCCTTCCAGCCGAGGTGAGACTTTACAATCCACCCCCCTTTAGAGTCGACCCATTCTCGGGTCGCACATGGGCCAGGATTGCTCTGATACCAAATAACCTACAGAGCCTCTAGATGTATTGTCTCGTCCTTCCCGGTTCGAGGGTCACAAACCTAGCCTTCCCAGTTTAGTGGGTTTTGTCGCTTACCCGCTTAACTCATGGGAAAACGTGATTTGGAAGAGAGTGCTTCGCACCCCTTTATAAGCGCTTAGCACAGGCCCCTTCCAGCCGATGTGGGACTTTACAATTAGGATGCCTATCTTTCGTTAGCAGAGTTTGCGTATAATAATCGCTACCATTCCAATATTTAGATAGCCCCTTATGAGACTTTATATGGGAGAAAGTGTAGATCTCCATTGTATTGGGTTGAGCTAGGCAAAAGGAGCTTGCTAGGACCTAAGTTAGTGGACCAGACTACCCAGCAAATAGAATAATTAGAAAGAAACTCCTTATAGCCCAGAGTAGGCAGAAAAGTTATACCGATAAGAGAAGGAAGCCGTTAGAGTTTGAGATTAGAGACCATATATTCATCCGAATGTCTCCAGTGAATGGGGTAGGTTAGTCTATGAGGGTAAGGAAGCTCAGTCCTAGGTATATTGGTCCATTGGAAATCCTTGAGAAAATTAGACCCGTGGCCTATTGAATAGCCCTACCTCCTAACCTAGCCCAAATCCACAATATTTTTCACGTCTCCCAATTGAAAAAGTACTTTCCAGACCCCTCACATGTCATAGAATATGAGCATGTTCAATTGTAAAAAAATCTTTTCTATATAGTGAAACCAGAGAGGATTGTAGATGTTAAGCTGAAACAGTTGAGAAACAAGAACATCCCTTTGGTGAAAGTGGTTTGTAAGGGTCTGACATCTGAGGAGGCAACCTAAGAACTAGAAAATGAGATGAGACACAAATATCCTGAGTTATTTCCCTAAGGCATGTATTTAAATTTTGAGGACAAAATTTATTAGGGGGTGGAAAATGTAATGAACGTAATTTTTGTAGAATAACGAAATAAGCCATATAAAAGCGAGTTAAGCTGTATAATGAGTTAGATAATGTCCTACAAAATTTGTATAGAGTCATAAGCTCCTAAAAATGATAATTCCAGGCTCAGGCAGAAGGAAAAATGGAGCCAGAATAATGAAATAATTTGTGACGAAAACTGATGAAATGTAATGGTATTTTCGTAAATAAGTACAATTTTTGGAAAAACACATAGGAAGGCTTTTTAAATGAGAAATTTGAGTTGCCCAGGGTTCTCAGAGGCCCCAAAAACCATGGGAAGCCCCATAACTGGTAAAGCCCTTCCAGTGTATGTTTTCTAACGGCAGTAAGCTTGAACTTTGACGGGTTCATTTGGGAAGGTTTTAACTCTAATTTGAGTTATTGCAAAGGTATTTTATTAAATTAGGAACCTAAATTTTATAATGAAAAAAATGATTCTAAAAAAAGGAGCTAAAATGAAGTCAAAATAAAATTGCCATTATGGAAGGACGAAATTGGAATTTTTGAAAAAGTGTGTTTCTTGAAGCTTCCACACACTTCTCCTTTCTTTTCCCCCTCATATAGCACGACTTTTCTCTGCCCAAAATACAAAAAATTACCTGCTCTCTTGGGTGCACAAGAAGGGGAAGAAAAAGAGGAAGAAAATCAAGAAAAAGGTAAGGAATTCTAAGGAATTTCATGCTCTATCTTCTTCCAATTTTGCTCCCCTCCTTCCATACTTTCTTTCTATGGTTTAGTTAAGCTTTTGGTTCTATTTTTGGTCTAGAACCTAAGGGAAGAGTTTGAATTCCTTGTGGTGGAACAACCCAAGAAGGAAGAGCTTTGAAAACACACTTGAATCTAAGGTAAATTCACACCTTGGTTGCCTTCTTCTCTTACTCCTTCTTGGTGTGTGTTTTGGCCTCATACAGAACCATATGAGAGGGAGTTTTCTATCCAAAAACAAGAGAGGAACTAGGGCTTTAGACCATGAGGAAGAGGAATATGGCAAGAAATTTCAAGAAAAACCTATGAAAAAATAAGATAGAAAAGTGTTGGCTTTTTTAGGGTTTTATGAAATCAATTTTGTGTTAGTAATTCCTTGTCTATTTAACTATTCCCTTAAGCTCCTAAGACCTCTAGAAACCTTCCCAAGTGGCTCTCCCATCAAGGAAAAATCAAAAACTCCATGAACCTTCATTATGGTACATATTTTGACCAAGCTAGGTTCATTAGGCTAGGGAATGTTTTAATTTGTTCTAGCCTTGTTTTGGGACTTTATATGATATTAGAAGATGGGAGAGACTATTGGGAAAAATTTAGGAGTCATGGATTAAGAGATAGGACAATGGTGTCCATAATGATGCCTTATGAAGCAACTTGGTTTTCCAATTGTGCAAATGAATGTGTAAGGGCTCCAAGGACTTTGAATGAGGCAAAGAGGCCTAAAAATGGAGAGAAATAGGAGCTTAGAGCTTGGATTATGAAGGTTACTTCAATAGGCCATTTATGAAACCATTATGCCACTTATGGAACCAACGATGTGTTTAAGAGTGAGTTTAGTGTCTTAACTTGCTTCAAGTGTATAATTGTGTGTTTCTTATAATGTCTAGGACTAGAGAATATCCACCCACCTAAGTGCTCTTATGGGACTGAAAAAGGGAAGGAAAAGGATCAAGAAAAGCTTGCCTAAATCCAAGGTAGCTCTCTACCTCATTCTCCTTGCATTCTTGTGTGCATATATATCTAATTGTGTGCTTATGTATGCTCTTGTGACTTGAGAATATGCCACTTGATACCTTGACATTATATTTGTACCAATATATTTCCTTGAATGACCTTGGTTGTGGAAATGGCTCATAAGGGTGAGGTGATGCCAAAAGTCCTTTAATGAAAGTGAGGAGATGCTAAAAGTCTCATGGCATGGGTGAGACAAGGTCAAAAGTCTCTTGGAAAGGTAAGGCTAAGTCAAAAGTCCATAGGCCAAGAGTGAAGCAAATTTAAAAGTCCTAGAAATGGGATGAGACAAAACCAAAAGTCCCTAGAGCATGTTCTTGGCTTGAATGTAAATAAGTGGCATAGAAATTATAACTTTGCATACTTTATGGTTGCCAAATCTTCCATACATATGCTTTGATGTGTATATGCCTTGAATGTGTGTATGAATGGGTGTGTGAGCTATTGAGATTCTAGGAATCTCATTCCCCTTCCTTCCATTATCTTGAAATGCCTAGGTGATGTTCAAGAAGCAAGGAATGCAAGCCAAGAGCATTAAAAAGCCATACTTTATTCATTATGAGTTTCTTTTGTACCTAATGGTCAAAGTGGTTATGTAAATGTTATTTTTGAGATGTAAACCTATGGAAAAATGTAATATAATGTATGAACATTGTATAGCTCTTATGTGGCATTAGATCAATGAGAATGTAGAATTTGACACCTTGATGGCATGTGATGATTATTTATTCTTGAGTGTGAGATGGTCAAATTAAGATGCATGGGATTCGAGACCACTTGAATAGTTTACACAAGTTATATTCATGCTTTTAAACTTACCCAAGAGATGCCAAATATCAAAGAAGGCCATTTGGATAGATTTGGTATCTTATATGGAGCAAAAATGGCCATTTTGGTGAGCTATGTCACTTTCTATCCAAATGAACTCTTCTTGGCCTAAAATTTGGCATACATCTAGAGCTTATTGAGAGCTTCTTAGAAAGATAAAGTGAGTATTATTTGGAAGTTTGTGGAATATTTGGTAAATTTTTTAATTTAAAAAAATTTTCTATTTTGGCCACTAGTATTGTACAATTGGTCTAAAAATAAATCTATGTCAATCATAGGGCAAACAATGTCCAATTACCACAAAATTTTATAAGAGAAACTAGACCTTCCCAGTGATTTGTACCAACTAGAAGCACCTCATTTAAATGTCTAGATAGGGAGATATGAATTTTTGAAATTATTATCCAATACCAGGCACCCAGTCAGACTCGTGTTACTATTTGATTAGTTTTCTGGATCTGAATACTCTTGGATTGGTTTAGAACTATTTTTTCCCTCTAGTTAATAGCTTTAGCTTTCCAAATTGGTATAGATTGCATAGATTGGATTTTTTTTTAAATTTGTTATGAATTTCCAAGTTTTATACCAATAAGTGGTATCAACTTTTTTGATAGCTCAAGCTCCCTATATTTTCTATTGTTAAACATGACCTAGATGAGGTTTTCTAGTTGGGATTTATTTTTAGTGTAAAGTTGATATTTGGAGCTTTCAAAAAAGCTATGGTGTATATGATTTTGATTTTTTACATTTAGTTATTATTTTTCAAAATTACCCTTGAAGTCTGTCACAGCCACGATAAATGAAAAAAATTTTTAGGTGTTTGACTCTTGATCTATGGTTTGTGCTAAGTTTTGAGAATGTTATGATTTGTATGAGTAGAAAATAATTAAAGAATGTTGTTGGTGAGTTCATGGGGTCCCAAAGACTCGAAATGAAAAAGTTATCTACAACGCAACGCAATGCAATTTAATTCATTATTTTAATGCATTTTCTTGAGATTTCTTTGAAGAATTGTATAATCCCACTTGTACATAAGAGAATCAATGCTAGAAATAATATAGTATTACATTTATTGGTATCAGAGCAAAGGTTCAGGCACTTTTGCTCAGTATTTGGCTCTTGAATGGTGTGTCTTGGTTGTTTTTGGGTGGAATATCTGTGTATATGTGCTTGAATTGTAATTGTGGGCTAAGGTTGTGACTCTTTTTTAGTGAAAATGGTTGAGACGAGAGGAGGCAGAGGTAGGAATAGGGGAAAACTGGCTAGGGAACCAGAAATTGGGTCTGAGGATCCCTTGTAGGCTATCATGGATCGGATTGACAGATTTGAGAACGTGATGGCCTAACAACGATACATGATCCAACAACAACATGAGATGATTGTGCGACTACAGGATTCCCTGGTTAGACAGGAAGAAGCCAGGAGAGAGGTTGCTCTATCTCAGTCTTAGCTTTCTACTTTTGGTACTCCACAACCTTCCACCTCAGGTGCTCCATCCCAACCTCCCCAAGAGCTAACTCAGTCTCCGCCATCCATTCAGAAACAATTAAATCAATTCAAGAAAAACAACCTGCCAATGTTTGATAGGAAATTGGATGCGGACAAAGCAAAGGCCTGGGTAATGGAGATAAAGAAGTGACAGGCTCGTTGCGCAACCCTTAAAATAAAACTAGGTTAAACTAAATATGTAGTTAGTGGCACAACCTAGGTCATCTCCCTTGGAAATAGAGTTCAATGTTTAATTGGATTTTCTAAATGTTAAAGGATCTTAGAACTACTTAATTTGGGGGGTTTTTGATTTAATTGAACTAACTAGAATTAAAATTGAATTAAAATGATTAACTACCTAATTGGATGAATTATGGATGAATGATGGTCTTATGACTAGCTTAGGATTTGTCCCTTGGTATCCACTATCCTTATCCTAATCCAATTGTGATTAATTCTGACCTAAGAGTCCCTAATTGTGTTCAATACAATTATATCTTGAGTTACCACGCAAGAATCAAGAGATTAACAATCTAATGTTGACTTGAGACCTCAATCCTACACCAATTCATTAACTCTTGTCTTTAAAATCAATGAACACTTGAATTGAATGATTAATTGATCAATTAGCCTCTGAATCACCATCTAAAAATGTTTAATTAACTAACTAAACACTAAGGAATCCTTAATTCAAACAATTAAGCACTCAATTTCTCACATGCATTTTATCAAATACCTTGACTGCATACATGGATAATTGTAGGAAATTGGAAAATCCAGTACTAAATCAATTAAATAATCAGTCAAACAATATCCTAATTAGTGTCTAACCAGCCACTAATCAATTACACAAATTCTCAATCCAATATTCCTTAACCAAGCAAATACAAGAAAGAGAAAAAGTGCTAGAAAAAATAAGAAATCTTAGCCTAAATTCTGAGTTCATATTCTTGGATTCAAGCTTCAACTCAAGAGCTTCCTCCCTTGCTAGTCACAGATGAGAATTAAAGCATCATTGGGTGAAGATGGAGTGGGAATGGAGTGGATGAGAGGCTCTGGACGCTAGATGGAGAGAATGGGCGTGGGTGAATGACTGGTCTGTGGATGAAGGAATGGAGTGCTGGACGACGTCGTGAATAATGAGTCAATGAATGGACGAAGTGATGTGTATTATTTGCATTTGGATGATGTGGAATGCAGCGTGGAAAATGAGTGATGAATGGCGAGGCGTGAATGATGTGTGAATGGAATGAATGGATCCCCCGAATGGAATGAAGCGTGTGGAATGTGTGCTACCTCCTCTCACTCGTGCTTAATTTGTTTTTCACGTGCTCATTCTCTTTATGCCAATTGCTCGTAGCTAAATGCATGTGAAATAAGGTGTCGGTCCAGTTCATTTTCTTTATTATAATATTCTAATTCATGTAAGCTTCCCACTTTTCACGTTCTGCTTTAGTTTCTGTTCTTGTGCTTCGTGCTTTGTGGCTTCATTTCTGCTTCTCTACTTCTCTTCGCACTTCACGAGTTGCTTCCCTTCTTTCACTTAAATATTCACGTGTTTCTGCTGGTGCATGCATGGCTTTGTTTCCATCTCCAACTCGTGGCTTTTTGAGTATGTTTCTGCTGCAGATTCTTACTTCATTCCAATTCCTTTTCTTCTTCATTCAATCTATGTTGTTTCTGAACCTCCAGCTCATGTTTCCTCCTCTGTTCATTCGTGTTTGCCTTCCTCTGTCCAGCCATGCTTCGTATTGCTTCTTCCTCCATTTCATTCAAGTGCTTCATGGATGGTTCTCTAACTCGTGGCTTTCTTCTCCACATAAAACTCTTCTCCCTTGCCATGAGTTAAGATCACAAGCTTCTTCATTCTATGCTTCTTCTTTGCTCAAGCTCATGCTTCTTTAATCATTCCTTTCTCTTCTTTAATTCAAATTCTTATTCAAACATCATTTGCCCATTGAAAATCTACACAAAAAGAATGGAAAGATGAAATAGAAAATTCACAAAATTCATTTAAAATGACTTTTACATTTAAAATCATTTATTTTGCCAATTAATTCATAAAGTGCAGAGAATGGCTAGCAAAATCAAATTCCAATTAAGTAAATCCATTAAGCCTCATTTATCTATTAAAAAGGTTAAGTTAAAGAGAATTAAGTGTATGAAAGATCATGCGTATCAAGAAGATATTCACAGTGATGGATAGCACCTTAGAGTAGAAAGGTTAGTTAGCCACCTTTATGCTACAAAAAGAAGCCGATAAGTGGTGGTGCAATACAAAGTCTCTAATGGAGACTAAAAATTTATAGATCACTTGAAAGAACTTCTTAGTACAATTTTATGAAAAGTACTTTCCCAGTTTTGTAAGAAAGCAGGAAGAGGTGCAATTTATAGGGCTAAAGCAAACCAATGACATGATGGTAGACCAAATCGGTGGAAATAATATAGTATTAGGCACGTGGTGGGAGGATGGAATTAAATACATAAGAGAAAGCATGTGAGGATGTCTTGGGTAAGATGTCCAAAGGAGAAAAGGGAAGAACATGATTTTTAGAAGGGGCTCACATGGGAATGAGATAAGGAGGCATGAGTTCAGGGGATTGAAAATAGTGCTCAGGAAATAGGTTCAAAAAAGAGAGCACAGAAAATGTGGAATATATTCTCTTTTTCTTGGAAAACTCTATAGGGCCATGGATCATTCCAATTCAATTTCCTTCATTATTTCTTGAAATCAATGGAAGCTTAACTCCTTCTAGTGGCTAATATTGGATGCTAACCTATTGATGGAATTTTAAGCTCCCAATTTCAATCAAACATAGGCTAATTCTCTCATCTTCTCTTATATTTTTGTTGTTATTTCAATTAATGTTCTATTGATTGGATTTAATTGATGGAAACTTGATTGTAATAACTATTTTGGATTGATAAATCGCCTAAGTTTTGTTCATGAATTGAAAATGTAATATTGCACCTTAAGAGTTTGATGAATTGTTCTTGAACAGTTGTACATTTTCTACCTACTTTACTTGCAAATTTTAGCTTAATTGTGCAATGGTCATTATGGAACTGGTGCTAGAATTTATTTTTAATTGGTATAATTAATATTTTTAGGAGTTTTAAGTGGTGACTTAGACTCTTTAGGTGGAAGGTCTAGCAACTTAAAAAAACAATTAAAGTCATATCTAGGTGTGTTCTAATCTTTTCATGCAAGAACTAGTCAATTGATAGTGCTATGGTTACAAATTTCCAATTAGTTAAGCACTTGTATCTCAATTGATTAATTGAGAATTTCTTTAATAAATGCACCAAATAAAAGGGATTGGCTCTAAGTCTTAAGTCAATCTAATAGGAGCAATAATAATTGAAGTTAAGGAAATGAGTCCAGGATTAACTACTTTGTATTATTAGTTGATTTAATTACTTTAGTTATAGTTTTCAATCCTTATAGTTTATTTTAATTCAATTGAATTCTAGATCAAATCCTCTAATTACTCCTTGTTCTTGTATTTTCACTTAGCTTTCTTTAACAAGCAATAATAATCCAACTCTAAGGCAAATGATTTAGGTTATATCACTAACTACAAATTTTAATTCAACCTAGCTATTTGAGATTGCTCAGCACAACTATCATAGACCTATTTCTGATTTTGAATATTCAAGAGTTATCTGCAATTTATCCCAAGATAAAAATGTTTTTTTTTTTCTAAAATTTAGTAATGAAAGATCTTTTTATTTCTTCATAGTTGTGTAAAATATATACAACGTGAAGATGTCTTTTACCTTGAAACATTTTTTACCCATACATATACATATAGAATGCTAATTTCTACAGTAATAAAAGTTAACGTTAGCAATCTCCATGTCTTATGATTTAATCAAAATATTTAATTGTATATTCTCACTCTTTTATCGAGGGACAAAATAAATAGATATTTAGATAATTTTTAAAAACATAATGCTATCAATGTCTCTCTCATTATTGAATATCTTCAAAATTTATGTAAATTATTTATTACTATACGCACTAAATTCGAAGTAATCTATCAATGTCTCTCAACTTCTTAAGAAGCAGAACTCATTGTATCAAAATTCTTCCTTTAACTATCTTTGCATTCATCATGTCTTCATTGAAAAAAAACTAATTAATACTCTTACATTTATTTGGTATTTTGATAAAAATGAAATAAAATATATTAAATCATAGCATGTAAAGTGGATTAACCTTCACATATAAGAGGATACCATTCACTATATACAAATATATGCAGCAGCATCTGCCCCTAAACGTCATTGAATCATACTAAATAACGCATTAATATTTTAATAATTTGGTGCATGGGGAATAGGGAACCAAAGTGTGAAGAGCGTACGAAAAGTTGAAAACCCCCACGTTTGGTATGAGAATGGCCAAAATTTTCTTACCAATAAAGCCAGTAAGTTTTGGAGAAACTTGGAGACAAATGACAAGCCGTTATTCTTTTCCTTCATTTTAATCTGAAAGGGTTTAGCTTTGTTGTGCAAAAGATCTCCATAATGACCCCACAACATCATCTCCTTTGCCCATTTTTTCTTTGAAAACGCTTTTCCTTTCTTTGCTTTTCTCTCCTCCAAAAGAACATGCGTTGGTGACAAACGATTAACCCCTCAAGATTTATGCTCTTCTTTAACCTTGCCAAAATAATGTTTTAAAGGGTTATTATTGATTTTGCACTTTCATCTCTAAACATAGGATTGGTTAATTTTCATGCAGAAGAAAACCAAATTGTAATGATTTTTTTTTCTGCCAATTAAAAGATAATTTAAGCACTTTAACTCTAAATTTGGCTAGATATGTAGGTTAAATTCCAAAGTTGATCTATCATTTTCATTTGACAACCGCAAACAACTCTGCATTATGACTATTTGGGTATAAATTGGAAAAAATGATGGATGGAGCGAGCAGGAAAAAGTAAACAACACTAGATGCCTTAGAATATTGTATGGCAGGGCAATAACCAGTAAAGACATTGAAAATTTCTTCTTTAGAAGAGTCAAAAAGAAAAATCAAAGCAAATACACACAAAAGAAAAAGGGTATTAAGATCACATAGCTTTAATCATTCATCGAACTATACTTTTTTCTTTTAGTTTGACCAAAGAGATCTTCCAAAACCAAAAAAATTTATCGTTAGCATTCAATTCTAATTAGTAAAGGCATTCCTTTCAACTAGGCTTCCTTGTTCTATGTCTAATTGTATTTTAAGTTTTGATACTTTGCATTCAGCAATTCAAAGTTTACAGAAAGCCTCTTCCTAAAATGATTTTTATTTTTCATAAAAATTTGTCAATTTTTAAAATTAAACTTTTTAAAAATTAACAATGTCTAGTTCATTGTTGCGGTATTGGGAAATCTATATCAAGATCACATATTTTGTCTGTTTAGAAAGAAAATGGAGAATGAGGACAAATGTAATTTAAAGTAGATATAAAATAATTTATGGTATTAATATACTTGTCTCTTTTGAGTTTCTTTGAGGTTTGCATAGAAAGCATAAATTTTCATTATTACCAGTTATTAATTTACCTCTTAAGTAGTTAAAACTGTCCAACTCTTTCATTTCTTTTTCTTTCCTTATACTTAATAAAACCAAATGAAATTGTTTGTATAATTTTCATTGACATACTCAAATTTGATTTCATTTTTCCATGTGCACACGTGCCATTCAACCCTACCAAACAATATCAAGAGGATTTGGCTCATTGTACAAATCAAAACATGTTTCCTCCCTAGCCCCACCGAATTTTAGCTCTTCTGTAAATAGTACCTGTTTGTTTATTAAGGCAAAAGATTTCTTCTTTTTTTTTTTGGGAAGAGGAGGGGGGGGGGGGGGGGAGATGGATTTAGCCAACAATTTTTTTAGGTGTTTAATGCATTATTATTTATTCTATGGTATCTTAAATGCTATAATATTGAATAGCAAAATATAATTAAGATGCCATGGTATCTAAGATAGTGTTTGGTTGACAATTAAAGGCTTAATTATTATTTTAGTGTCCTAACTTATTTATTTTAATATGATCTCTTAACTTTTGTGCCAAAGTGATTTCTTCACTTGTTTAGTTAAAATTTTGCCTTTACGTCTTTTTAATGTTCCAAAATAATCATTGATGAATGTAATAAAAAAAGTAAATATGACACAAATTGAAAGTAAAGGGACTTAATTGAAACAAAAGAAAGTTTAGAATCAAATTGAAATAAATAAATAAGCTAAGGGACCAAAATGATAGTTAAGTCTAAAAATTAACGAAAAAGTTGAGCCATTATTCTGGTTTCTTAACTTCTCATTTTTGTCAAAGTGATTTCTTAACATGTTTAGTCTTTTAAGATTGTCCCTTAACTCTTTTGAGTATTCCAAAATGACCCTAAATAAATATAGTACAAAGATAAAGATGGCACAAAGTGAAAGTTAGGAGACCTAAATGAAATAAAGGAAAAGTTAAATGACCAAAATGATAATTAAGCCTTAAAATAAACATAAAAAATATATAATTACTATTTTATAGCATTTAACAAAATTACAAATTTGGTTTAATGTAAGATTCTTATTGTTCTTAAGGGATCTAAAATATATACTATTTGAAATGGTGTTATTATATGACACCTTGATATTTTAGACATCATTCATTATATTAAGTAAATCCCATAAATTAACTATTATGTGTGATCATGCAAAACACTTTCTAGATTCTATTCACGGACGATTGATTGAATAATAACAATTATAATTTGTATAAAGTAAATCCCATAAATTAACTATTATGTGTGATAAATAATGATGGATAAGTTTAAATAAATTGAGCTTTAATGCTGCTAAAGCAAAACGCACGTACCATTCGCCCTTTGTGCTTCAAAGTTTTGGCCTTGTTTTTTTTTTGTTTTTATTTGTTTTCAACCTCATGTCCCATAAAAGGAAAGTAAGGCAAGAAAAAGAGAGTTGGCATCAGGATAGTACTACAATATTCCTCACGAAAAGATCCCGCACAGATATTCTCCTTCCCTCCCTTCCACCATAACAAAATGGAAGATGAATGCAGCTCTCTTAGCTGGGAATTCTACTACCAAAAAGAGGTTTCACATTAATTTCTTATTTTCTGAATAGTTTGTTTAATCCTCTTTAACTTTGGGATTGTTTTCTAAGGGTTTCTGGTTAATTAGTATTTTATTATCTCTTTTCTTGTACTAGCAGGGTTTAGAGGACTTAAGGCATTCTCTTGTGTACACAAGCTTGGAGCTGGAGGCAACAGTAGTGTCTGCTAAAGAGGAGATTACAATAAGAGAGTGTGAATTGATCCAACTCAACGATGTTTTGAGCAGAGTCATCAAAGAGAGAGATGAAGCCCAAGAAATGTGCCAGAAGCTTATGTTGGAGAAACTAGAGCTCCAACAACAACTTCAACAAAGAAAACACCCTATTTCAGAGAATGATGAAGATAAGCTACCACAAAATGGCATCTCTAAGAAGCAAAATTCTGAGCTTGTATGTTCTTCTGATAGTGATGAAAACAACATAGCCTCTCCTAGTGGAAGTTCAAAAGAAGAAGCACCAGAACTACTGAAAGTAGCCTTTGAATTAGCAGAGAAGAAGGCATTGCCAGAGAAAGGGAAGCTTTTGAAGGCAGTGGTGGAAGCTGGGCCATTATTGCAGACACTTGTCCTCGCTGGGCCACTTCCACAGTGGCAGCACCCACCTCCCCTACTTCATTCCATTGAGATCCCACCAGTTGCCATTTCTTCTCCAACTCCTCAAGACTTCTACAATACAAGCTTTAATTCTTTCAACAAGAAGAGGGATCTTGAACTTGTTCCCCCCTCTAGTTCAAAGCTTAGAAAGATCATGCAGCACTAATACTTCAAAATTGGACTTTCGATTGTTCTTGAACACTATATGCTATGAAGTCAAAGTGTCCGTATAATATTTTGTTGCTTCTTAGTTTCGGAGTATCAACTCTGGCTATTGCTTCTCCAGCTACAATATCCCTCCATTTTCACACTGTTTGACCTGAATATGCATCACCTAATCAAACTTAATTTGTCTACATATCAACAAACCCCGACTTATTTTTTTTAATGCTGGAGAAGGTACTCAATTTTTAGCATTCGATATTTTACTAGTTTTTTTGTGTAAATATAGGGTTAATCGGGGTTATACCACCAAATAGTTTGGAATGATGTAATGTAACCTAGCTATATATATATAGTGGAAACTAGTTGTGTGGACATCTTAATCACATGCTCAAGTTGTTGTTTTTTGCGCTAGAAGTAGAATAATGATACATGACTATGATCAGGATTCAGGACCAGCAAGCAATCATAGATTTTCCTTGAAAATTTCTTTTCCATGAAGCACACCTGCCATTCATGGTGAGTGTCTGCCACAAAGAGCACCTAATTAATTAGATTCACCATGATGAAGAATTCACGTTGATTAGACCTAGTCATCTAAAAATATTATCAAGCTCAATCCATATCATAAAGTTTAGCAGTTATATACTGCCCCATGAGGCGACCCAAAAAAAAAGATTTTTCAAATAATTTTGTTCAAGTATCTTTTTAGTTATATTGTCAAAGAAAAAATTACCTTTTCTTTAAAGAGTAATTTTTCTTTTTCTATGTGTCTGGGCCGACATATAAATATACTTTTAATTAGTACACCAAAGGTTATTAAATTTTTATATGAAAAAGAAGTAAATAATTAGAACTGTTCATGTAAATTTATAAAAGTGAATGAAAACAAGAATTTATTTGGAGAAAATGATTTTCACTCAAATAAAAAAAAAAAAAGAGAGAAACATTATTCGAAAACACTAATTATATTTTAAGGAGTAAATTACATAAACTTCCTCTGAGTTTTATCAAAATTACATAGATCTTTCCTAAAATAAAAAGTTACTATATACTTCAATCCAATTTTAAAATTTTTTACTAAAATATCCTCTATTAATCTAAATACATATTTTTTTATCTAAAAAGTTTTAAATAGAACGTATTTTGATAAAAAAATTAAATTAGATTAAAGTGTAGGATAACCTTTTGTTTTAAAGGAACGTATATATTTCAAAAATAAAGGGAAAGTCTATAATTCTAGCAAAACCTAGGACAGATTTGTATAATTACTTTATTTTAAAATGCAAAACTCTTTCTTTAAAAAGAAATATAAAAATAAGTTTAAAATAAACAAAAAGTATACAGCATGACTAGACGTGCCCTAAATATTTATAGACAAATCACCATAGGCAGAACACATTCAAGTGGAAAAATGCTTACATACACATGATGTAATATCTTGTAATTACTTAATATGAGTTATTAAGAAAAATAAATTTATTTATGGGTTTAAATTAATAATTGACCTTTAAGACAAATTATTAGAACTTATTTGCCCTTCAAAATCAAATCAAATTAAGTTGAGAAATAATTTTAACATGAGTTTCCGTTTTTTCTTAAATGGCGGACTAAAAACCCAACTTATAAAGATCAAATCTAAGAAAATAAGTAGAGATTCATGACCCATAACCCATTTGGACCTATGACCTAACTCACTCAAATCACTATACTTAACCTAACTCCTTCTCCCTCATGCACTCAAGTGCACGAGCAACGCACAATGCACAAGAGAGGAAGAAAAACATAAAGAAGAAAGAGAAGGCTTGGATGCTTGTTTAGGGCTAGATTTGAGGGGTAAAATGTGATTTTTAACTCAAGTGAGTAAAGAGAAACTTGATCTACTTTTTCTTCTCTTCATTTTGGCTCAATTGGTGTATGATTCAATTGTCATTTATAAAACCATAAGTCAATGGATTTAGTGTGACAACCCTAATCTCTAATCCCGATTACTAAGGTTTAATACGTGATCAATAACCATAAACCAGAGTTACATGATATTAAGACTAATTACACTATGAAAATACGGGAAAACTTGAGCCTTAATGTGATTAGAGCCATCAATCATACGATTATAAACACTTATATTCATAAGGGAAACAAGCATTCATTTATCAGTCCTTGATTCTATTACTCATCATTTATAACTCACCCTAATATCTTTACATCATCCCTTGAGATTAACATATGAAAAACCAAGGTCTTCTAGTTAATATAAGTGTTTCAGCATGTTCGCCGCAGCTTAATTACTCTTAGCCGCGGCCAATTCCTTTCTGTTTTACCCCTTTCTTCATCACTAGTTTCGCCACGGTGAGTTGGACCTTCGCCGCAGCCAACCTATATGGTGCCACGGCGAAGAAGCCTCCTGGAACTTCCTCGCCCGCCTCTTGATATTGGCCGCGGCCAATAACTCCTTTTGCGGCGGCCAATTCCTCTCTGGAATGCCTAGCTCATTTTTTCGAAATTTTGTCGCGGACAATTTCCTATTTTGCCGTGGTGAATTTCCCTCTGGACGACTCTCAATTTTGCCTCTCGTATTTCGCCGTGGCTAATTGCATATTTCGCTACAGTGAATTCTTCTCTGGCACTCTCCCTGGGAAACTTCGCCTCTATTGGCCACGGCCAACTCCATTTTAGCCGTGCGCGAAGTGCCTTCTGGTCCTACACTCCAAAAATCTAGTCTTATACTTTCTACTCTTCCTTCATTAACACCCTAGGGCCCCTTTACCTTCATTGTGGGGCTCAAATATCCTTCATTAGCCTAATTTATCCAACTAATCTATCCTTACTAGTTCAAGACTCAAGGGTCAATTTCTTTTCTCTAATTACCCTATATCAGCAAGTCCATATATCAGCAAGTTTGTAAAATAACAATAACATGAGTTCACGAACTATCAGTAGCTATCACTTGATATCCAATCAATGGGGGTTCATAGCAATATGTCAAGATTACATTTCCAATAACAAGCTATATCAGAGTTCAACAAGGCTCATAGCAGATATCATAAATCCATACATCAAATACCAATTTAAAGTAAGGCCTACTCCTCAATAGGTACACATTATATTATTAAAATACAGACTCCTACACTTGGCAATACAGATACATGATGATGCTATACAAGATTTAACAAAATTAGCATCTACTCTATTCTACTCATACCAAGTGTAGCTCCCCCACACCGGGCCTCAGCTCATAGATGTTCATCCACTTGCTTACCCTTATCCTTATCCGAAGAACCTTCACTTGAAATTATAATCCTATAAAACAGGGTGAGATATAAATCTCAATAACCAAGGCAATTCCATCATATAATCCAGTTTAATAAGCATATATGCATGAATCAAAATCAACATCAAAATCATACCAGCCATATCAGTAAATGAAACAGTTAGGCTATCATGATTACTATCCCATACTAGCAATCATAATTTCACATGTTAAAGGCCATTAACACCTGGAGAGGCCCGTCCATGACACCTACTCTCCATTGAGTACAACCAGGACTCAGTGCATCTAGGATTTGATCATAACCCGGTGCTCAATCGAAGCACATGCACAGGTGACAGCCGCACCACAGCTCCACCATGGACTCACATGGTCCAATCATAATACAATAGATAGCCAACCAATTCATTCAGCATTTCAAATCATTCATATACAACAAATATGAAATTAAAACAGATACATGCATGGAATTAATGTAAACGCCGGTTACCTCACTTGTAGACAATTTGCAACAGCCACCAATGGTACAAAAATCCCTATAACCAAAATATCAGAGAATTACCACTCTAATTCATCATTAACGGTAGCAACAAGTACCCAAGAAATTTAAATGCTAATAACTACCTAAATAATACTTACCCAGTCACCACAAATCCTAAATTCGGATTAAAGTGTCCTCTACTAGAAATCTCAATATTTCACCCAAAATCCTAAGCAAATTCATACAAAATTAATACCCATATTATAAATCAGCTATGGGGGTCTCAAATTAGCAAAGAAAGCATCAAAATGGAGGGTTTATACTTACCTAATGTCAGCCTTAACCTCAACCTACGAATTTCACAAAGAAAACCCCAAGTAACTACATTTCAGATTTTGGGTATGGTGAAAACACTCCAAATGAAAAACTAATCAGGCCAAATTAAAGAGAAAGATGAGGAGATTAAGTTGTATAACTATTACCTTAGCTAAATCTTACTCCAAATGTGAGAAAATGTGGAATTATGCCAAGAACCCTAGCCTCTCCCTCTCACCTCCAAATTTTCTTTATGTCTTTGTGTTTTGCAGAATGGGGAAGGTGGCTGGTCAGTTTTTAGGGTTTTAGTGGGATTAAGTTAGGTCAAATATGGGTCATGGGTTGCTCCAAAGTCTAACTCCAAATGGGATTCAGATCTTAGCTTGTTGGGCCAGTTTTAAAGTGTTGGGCTGCAAAATTACCTTGGGCCAACTCTTAAGCATTGGGTTGCTGAAGTTTAATTAGATTTGGGCTAAGTTTGAAGAGCTCAAGAATTTGGGTCTGCACAAGGGTTATTGGGCCACTTATAAGAGTCTATACAAGGTGGATTTTGGGCCTCTATCACATTAAATTAGGTTAGGTCTGCACCTAACTCATTAGGCCTCTACTAGCCTCTTATCATAATCTATTAATTTGGCCCTAGATGAAATTTCTATCCCATTAAATTCCTAACCCATATTAATAATTTATCTCTCTAAAATCTCCATTCACTTAACTTGCCCAATCATCCTATATTAATTATTTTTAATTAATCTAAATCCATGATTAACACTTTAATTAATTTTGGGGTGTTACATTTAGAGTTTCTAGTGAAGAAGAAAAAGGAGAGGTGGACCCAAGTTAGTGGTAAGTATATCCCTTCTATTTTTGGTTATTTTCCTCTTAAAATTCATCTTGAACTAATGAGTGTATGCTTGTTATTTATAGTTGCTCTGAGCTTGAAATTCTACCTGGAGGGTGTTAGTAGCCAATTGGGTAGCGGAAAGCATCATTGGAGGTAATTAGGAATTTATTTCTATTTATATTTGTTGAGAAATCATATTTAATAACTTGTACATGCACATATATATATACATATATGTATATATATGATGTCATGATTAATTTGATTATTTGCTTTATATTTCATTGTGAACTTTATGTAATGTTTTGATTACTTATAAGGGTCTTAAATAGTGTACCGAAGTTATTGGGCATTAACTGTGTTGTATATATTGCTAGTATGAGATAGTAATGGCATGGTTGTTAAACTCATTCAGTCTAGTCATTTAAGCATGGCATATTTGATTATTTCTTATATAAAGCATTAATATTGGTTGTTTTATATAAGTGTGAATGGAAATTTCATGCCAGTAACTAGGATTCTATATCTTACCCAGTTGTAGGCCACTCTTTTCCAAGTGAAGGTTCAAGTTTTGGCAAGAACAAGCTAGTGGAGAATTGACCAGCTAGACTTGGCATATCTTTGTATAGAGTATTTGAATTGTATTTTAAAGCTTGTAATCATCCGTGTGAATTGTGATATGAAATGAAAGTGTAGGATTTAGTTGTATTTTGTATATGGGAGGATGGTGTTTAGATCTTAGATGATGTTTCACTTTTTTGTATAAAGATCTCACATGTAATTAAGATTTATTATGGGTCGCCTTGTGAAATCAAAGTTGACTATATGCATTCATATCTCTTTTAGCTTGAATGATCTTTTGGATGTTAAACTTTCAATCTAGTTGGTTATTGATGAATGCCTTGTTATTAGTTTTACAATAGTTTAGAAGTGTTGATGCATTACAAGTGGTTGTATGGAACTGGATGTAGGAAGGTACAAAGTTAAATTTTGATCTGTAAGGGTATAGGTCTTGGTTGTACCACTTTGGGAATGATTTGATATATTGAAATTTCATGAGAAAAGTTGGTTAGGTTTGGAAAGAGTTGGAGTACCAACATGAGCACCTAAAGTTCCATTTTTGGCATTTGGAGCCAAAACTAGGCTATTTCATAAATGTGTGCCTAAAAGGGATTTAATGGTGGAATTTTAAGGTGAGATTTGGCATGCTTTTAAATCTCATATAGAGGTTCTTACAAGCCAAATTTAGTAAGAATTGGTTTAGTTTTGGCCCCCAAACAACCTCTTGATGTTCATCAAAATTTGTAGCTTAGAGCTATCCCATGTATGTAGCATAGCCAGGCTATGTTGGCATACACAACCTTTGTCCAGGAGGACAATGATCCACATGGCCAAGCCGTAAAGATGCACTTAGTCATGTGTAGTCCTCTAGGTAGGAGAAAGTGTTTATTTTGCATGGCTTTGGTCGGTTTTTTTCCTTTACAACTGAGGTTAAGCCATGGTTAGGTTGAATGGAAGTTGTTAGGCTTCCTTTGAGTGCCTTTGGGGTAAGTTAGAGTGATTTTGTTAGCATTAAGAGGAAAAAAAAACTTTAAGGTGTCAAAGTGTAATTAGTTGCTTCTTAAGTTAGTAACCCAACAGGTGTTGGTTTTAAAAGTTTATATTTTAAGTATTTTGATAATTGTACTTTTGTAGGAACATTAGTTTACTCTATTTATAGAACCTATTATAGTTTATCTTATTGTGGAATAAGGTGTTACATCTCGTGTACCATATCATCTATATACTAACTAGTAAGATAGAGTCAAATCATATAATCAATCCCACACAATAGTAATACTATAATAGATCATAGAATGCGGATCTCATACGGAACTCTATTTACATGATAATAGAGTAATAGGTAATTAAATGTGAGATCCATTATATAATTTGACATTATTTTATTAGTAGTTGAGTTCTATTTTATTTTGATTCTTTTATTTGAGAGAATATAAATGATATGACATTCTAAAAGTACTTAAGAATTTTTTTCATTGAAGTGAGGGTGGGCAAATGTTTGTCTCAAAATTTTTAAATTTGTATATATAAAACATCAATTTTTGATATTTTATTCCATATTCTTTAAAATTATGATCTTATTGGACTCATGTGCATTGCGCTTATTAGCCTTAGAGTCCTCTCCCGGGCCCCTCCAAATATATATGGCCAAAAAATTCTTTTTAAGGATAATTTTTCATAAACATCAACTCTTGAACATTTGGAGCATTTGAACCTATTCACCACTGCAAATCTCTCGCTGCATTCTTTTAGCCAGATGAGCTTTGGACAAATAAAATTCATTTCACATGGAGAGGTCATTCAGTTGTGTACCTCAAGGCCACTCACTAATGCTACAAATCAAAGAAAATCACTGGAACTATAGAGGCTTGGGGATAGTGTATCTTTTCAAATAATGGATTGCACATGCAGTGACCAAAAGATCTAACCAAAAGGCCGCCGCTTAATCTACAGAACACGCTTGTAGCGTGGAATTCCACACAGGCTCAGCAGTGCCGTAACCAATTAGTATATATAATAATATGATCTTCGTGGTTAGATCAGACTTGCAAAAACGAAATTAGTTGGAAATGTTTTAATTTCCTCTATCAATTTTTGGAGACTAGAATTTAGAAGAGTCTAATTTCATGACCAAATTTTTAATCTACTTTTACCAGTTATGATACATGATTGATTTCTGAAATAAATCTTCTATTTTGATAAGGATTAGATTTAGATATAATTTTTTAACTTTTCAAATAAAATCTTCAATTTTGATAAAAATTAGATTTAGATGTAATTTTTTTAATATTTTTATCATTGCATTTCTTAATTAAAATATAAAAATATATAGTTTTCTAATTAAAACATAATGAATGTATAATTTAATTAAAAAATTATACACTTGTATGTAAAAATAATATTAATTGAGAAACTTGATAGATAAATAATTGACTTTTGCATAAAATCTTCAACTTTTAAATATTTGAATGAATTCATGAGAAAATTAAAGGATTGAAGACGTGACAACCTGATTTTAAATTAAGGCTCCGGTTACTTTTGTCTTGTTTTTATTTTAGAAATTTTTCTTGAAATTTTTTTCCTCAAAAAAACTAGTCCCGTAACAAAATTTTTCATTATTTGTTTCATTAGAAAAAATATTTTATAAAATTATTTTCTTTTGTTTACATTATTACATGAAAAAAAATGGGTGGATGAGCAGTGGTGATGCAGTTAGGTGCTAACGATAATAATAATGATAGGCAAAATTGATCATAGTAATTGGGCACTCAAATTAAGAAGAATAATTGAGTTTAAGCTAGACCACAAACCAGTTTTGAAAATTTTTTCTTGGACCCATGTTTGGCCCAAATTGAAATGTTTGAACTGAGGTTGGGCAAACGTAGGGTACATTTTTAAACACTTTATTTTTCTCCATGCTAATTTTGCCCAAAATTTCAATTCATGATTCCACATCTCTTTATTTTGAGGACGGGTTTTAAAACAACACTTTTACCATCATCGCAAAATCTCTTTAACTTCATCCTTATCATAATGGTTAAAGAATTTGGAGCAGACAAAATGTTAATTGTAGGATGCTAGCAAAAGCATTTAAAATTGTCTTTCATGTTGTGGTAGATCTAGCCTTCAAAATTTATGCTTTTAATATTCGATCTCCAACTAACGATCAAATTAATTCACATCATTAACCTGTTCCGCGCTTTTCGAGTTGACGTTTTACACTGTTCTTGATTTTGAGTCTTGAATAACATAGTTGAATCACTAAACTGGACGCGTTACACTGCCCCGGCTCCATCAAAATATCAAAGGTAATTTGAACAAATGCACTTGGCTAATTCGAATCACTAAAACCCTGACTCCACAGCCTAAAATAAACCTGTCACTTAATAGTCTATTTAATTTTTGATAAAATGCATAATTTGATTTGATTTTACTATAGAATCTTATAATTTAAAACAAGATAATAGAGTGATTTAAAATTTAAACCATTAGTACATTGATATTGTATAGTATTATTCTGATAACTCATTAAAAATGTGCATGGCATATAACATAAAGATTTTTCAAATTTACCCAAATTTCATCTCAAAATGTTCAAGTTAGCCAAACCTTTATAAAACTTACTCTCCAAACTCTTTGAATAAAATTAGAGATTTTGTTTAAAAACAAGATTAAAAATTTTAAGTTGTGGTAGACCTTCATACTACAACATTTGACGTGAAATTTCTTGTTAGTCATGATAAAATATTATATATACATATATATCTACACACACATACGCACGAGCATGTGTGTGTAAAATCAAGGGAGGGAAAATATATTTAAAACCTCTAGTTTGTTCTTTAGAACTATAAAATAAAATTTAGAAAAAATTAATAATATTTAGTTAATGTAAGATCTAGTTTTTGTTTATTGCTCTATCCATCAATATTGTGTAGGTTTTGTGAGGCAATCCATTTAATTCTAATAAAAATATAAGATTGGACTAAAAATAGTAGTCTATTTTTGAACAAGATTGTTTAGCCTTAGAGCTTAATTAGTCGAGCTAAGCTGAGCTATCCTTTAGGGAATTGGGCTGGTCAAGTTCGGCTATGCCATAAGGGTAACAATTTTTCAATTCTAATGAATTTTTTTTTTTTTTGTTAGCATGTTAAAAACTTAATTTTATGGTTCACCCTTAGATAATGACTAGAGAACAAGTCCAAAAAGCTAGACCTAGAAGATCAATTCATATGGATTTACTAGAATTTATCCAGCCCTATATAAAGAGGCCTTAATTGGCCCAACCCTAAAACACTTAGGGCCTTTCTGAATCAGCCCAAATTTTCATGTTTAGATATTCTATCATTTTATTTATTTTCTCATCAAGTTTTCACAATATGTGGTTATTAGAAAAGTATACCATTTTAACTGTTTTCTACACAAAGCATTTACAAATTACAATGAAAACAGATTGCCTATTGCTTTTCTGATCCATGTCTTGCCATTTCCTTTTAAAAATAAACATGTGTTATCATATTTAATTTAAATATCATACTTTTTTTAATATTGAGACAAGCTAACTTTCTAGTCTTCCCCAGAAATAGCTAGGACCAATCCAATCTGAAAAGAGTGAAACTGAGATAGTAAATTGTGAATATCAACACCTAAAATTTGCAAATGCCAGTCCTTTCTTGAAGACGAGGTTACCATGCACCTTGAAGTGCCTTTCCTCAAGAAAAATAAGATGCAAGACACTATACATTGGAAGGGGGATCAAATCATTATTTGGCTTGATTGCTATTGCTAGGCCAAATCACTTCCCATCCCCAATTTCTAACCCATATATATGCGATGTTGTGTGGACTAAGTCTAGTTTATTGCATGTGTTATATAAAAAAAAGTCTTAAAAAATATACATTTTCTTACTGTTTCAAAAATAAAGATGTTTTAAGAAGTTAAATTCTTTTAAGAGTAAATTGCACTCTTGTTATGAACCTGCAATCTCTACTTTGCAAGGGTACATAATAAAGGATGTTTTATCTCTTAAAAAAGGTTATTGGCACTTCTTTGTTTGGTAATTTTTTTTTTCTTTTTAACATTTCACCTGTTGTGCATAGTATGCAAAACAAATGATTTCGTTTGCCTTATCATATATCACATAAACCAATGTGTTAATTTTTGTATATTAGAATGGGTAGGTTCATCTTCTGTGTTTGGGCCTCATTTGCCCGCCCCTAGATAAAGTGAATGATCCAAATTAGTTACATGTATTTTTTTTAATAAAAAAATAAGAAAATCTTTGCTAACAATAAGAACTTCACAAAAAAATGAAAATAAAAATAACAAAAAATCCAAAATTACAAGCAATGAAATGGGCTATACCAACTTGCCATATTGGCACAATGGTACCTTCCTCATTAATTTCCATGATGGTAATTTCACTTAGAGGGAATGAATTGGTGTGGTATGCAAAAATAGTAAATAATGTAAATTTTTGCAAACGTAAAAGTGGATGAGGCTCAAAGTGGAGTAAGCAAACAAAAAGTGAAGTGAGTTTCAACAAGTAAAGTGGAGGATCCTTAAAAGGGGAGTTATCTAAATACATAACAAATAAGACAAGAGATAAGGAAAGAAGAAAAACAATATCATTGTATCTTCAATTAAACCCTCATACCTACATTTAGCCCCCTTAAAATTTAAGGAACTTTTCTTCAATCACAAACAATGAATATAATTTCCAAGTTTTATGTACTCACCTCAAATACAAATTTTCACAAGCTTAGCCTAAACTTTTTGTAACATTTGTCATTTTAAAAGCTATAAGCTAAGTGGAATACAAAAGAAAGTCCCCTGAATTGAATGATTAGAGGCCCAATAAAATTAAAGTAATAATCTATACATTTAAAAATTGGGATACAAGGCTTAAGATACCTGGAAACCAGAGCCAAACTAGCTAAACAAAATTTGACGAAAATGGAGTGGCATTTTTTGTAATTTTGGGCAACTTTTAGAAAACTTAAAGGAGAGATCTTTAAATGGGAAAATTGAGTTTTAGGGGTTCTCAAAGGCCCTTAAAATCATAAGAACCCCTAGAATAGTTAAAACTCATCAAGTTTACACTTTAAAGTATCGGTTGATCAAAATTTTGACTAATTCATTTGAAAAGGTTTTAAATCCAATTTGGGTGAAACCAAAGATATTTTATGAATTAAAAGACCTGAATTTCATAATGGAAAACATAGTTCTCGAAAAGGAGTTAAAATGAGCACAAATGGAGAGAACCAAGAAAAAAGGGCAAAATGGAAATTTTGAAAAAGTATTATAACTTAACCTTCCTTCTTATAAGTCATGCCCCACTTCTTTCCTTCCTCATGACTGACTTTCATTTGCTCCAAAATAGAACCCAAGGCTTCTTGGAGTGGCACACCAAGAGGGAGAAGAGAAGGAAGGAAAACCAAGGAAAAAGGTAATGAAATTTATAGTTTTTCATGCTTCCTCCTTCACCAACCTTGTTCTCCTCTTTCTTCTCTCTTTTCCTATGGTTTTAATGATTGATTTGAAGTTGATTCATGGCTGGTTTAGTGAGAAGAGGAGAGAAATTGAAGGAGAAACTAGAAGCAAGTAAAAGTACTCTTAGAAAAGCTTAAAACTAAGGTAATTTCCATGACTTGTTTTGCTTTTTCTTGGTTGCTTCTCCTTAGATGAATTTTAGCCAATCCCAAACCATCTAAGAGGAGATGAATTCTAACCAAACCAAGGTAGAAACAAGAGTTTCAGAGTATGAGAAACAAGTGTATGCAACTAGATTTAAAAGAAAAACTTTAGAATTTTATTGTATCAAGCCATTCTTAAAGTTTTCTAAGGATAGTCTAGCCTATGTATGAGTATGTAAGAGTTCTTAAGATATCTAGGACGCTTCATAAGTGCCAATTCCCTAAAAAAATAAAGCAAACTCCATAGGTCCATTACCTTATTCATGTCTTAGCCAAAGCTAGAACAAGTACCGAGGGAGATTTTTCTTTGATTCCAAGGATAGAAATGACCTATATATGATTAATAAATATCAAGGGAAGCATTGTTTTGAATTTCAAAATCATGGTTTATGAGATGGAAATTTAGGTTCCTTTTTAAGACATAAAGAAGCAACTTGAGTTTAGGCTCTTTGAATTGAATTTGTAATGACTCTAAGAAGTCTAAATGGAGTCAAGAGACTTAGATTGAATGAGAAATTAGAGCCAAGATCATGAGTCTTAGGGGTTGCTTCATTATGCACTTATATGGAACCATAACCATGTCTTAGAATAAAGTAAGTTTACATAGAGTTTGTGTGAAGCTAGAACTTGTTCCAATGATGTAATCATGTCTCATTTGATGTGTCTAGGTCGAGTGAATCAAGCCCTACCTAGTTGTGTGTGTGAGGCCAAGAAGGGGGAAGGAAAGTTTGAGGAAGTAAGTTATGATTCTTGATTCAAGGTAGCTCTTTAACCTTTCTTACATACATGTCTTGGATGTTTGACTGTCATTGGACGCTTGCATGTAGTTTTGAACTATGAGATATATTTATAGCTATTGAAGAAATGCTATGGTACCATTATGCTTCTTGAAACATGTTTTTGAATACAAGATGGCTTGAATGGGTGAGGTTGTGCCAAGAGTCCCTTAAAATGGGTGAGGAGATGTCAAAAGTCTCTAAGAATAGGTGAGACATAGCCAAAAGTCTCAAGAAGGAGTGAGGCTAAGTCAAAAGTCCCTAAAAGTGGGTGAGTCAAATCCAAAAGTCTCAAAGAATTAGGTAAGGCTAGACCAAAAACCTTTAGAGCCTATGTTTGACAATGTATGAGTTTATATGACATAAGAAAGTGTTTATGTATGCTTTTAGGATGCTTCTAGTACATGCTTGCATTCTTTGACTTGAAAATTTGCCATGTATATATGCTTGAAAGGATAAAATAGCTATTGGTATTATTTGAATCTTACTCTTCACCCAAATATGTCTAACCATGTCTAGGTGATTCAAATGGAGCAAGAAATGGAGGCTAAGCCCCTTGAAGAATGGAATTTTGACAATATAATAGATAATTGATGTGTTTTGATGTCAAAGTTTGTATATACATGATGTATATGTAATGTAAACCCTTAAACATATTTAAATGTATGTAACTATGATGTATGTACCAATTTTAAAGTCAAATGAATGAGTATGTGAGAATTTGACATCATGGAGCCTTGATGCATGTATGTATAAAGTCATGTAAGAAAGTGGTTTTGAGATGTATGATGATTTGGACTATTTGGGATGCTCTCATAGGCTGTATTTATACTTTTGGACGTGCCTAAGTGGTTGTGGATTGATAAGAAAGCCATTTGGTACATCTTGACCCCTCTATGGTTCTAAAATTGACCACTTTCTTGAGTTGAACTAAAGATTGACCAAATGGATGAGTTTTTGCATAAAATTTGGCAAAAAAATAGCTTTCTTTTAGAGCTTTTCATAGAGCTAAAGAAAACCATTTTTGGAACTCTATAGAATTTATTATGATTTTTCAAAATTAGCCAAATTATGCAGAAACTGTCACTATTATTGTTTATGTGGTTAGTTTGCCTTTTGGTATTACTAGAGAGCCAAATGAAGTCCAATGCTCATGAAATTTTATAATCATATAGTATACATTATAATATTTCTATAACCACTAAAAGTACCTCATTTGGAGCTCTGTAGAGGGATAAATAAAGTTTTGAAGTTTGAGTTCAGTTACAAGATGTATTAGTGACTAGTGCTACTATTCTATCAAATTTCGTGGGGCAAACCTAGCTGATTTGATCTAAATTTTTTTATGTAATTAGATGACACCTGTAGCTTTCTAGAATGGTATAATTTGCATGAATTTTATTTTTTTAGAATTAATTATAATTTTTTAAATTTTCATATCAGATTATGGAAATCTTGGAAATTGCCAAATGAGATGCCATTTTGTGTTGCATGGCTTGGACCTGAAATTTGAGCTTTAATCTATGAAAATTTTGGTTGAACAAATGTGTTATAGATGGAAAATGAATTTCGTAAGCTCATATGGTCCCTAAAGCCAAGAATGTATTAGTTGAGCTTTCAATGTCGATTATTTTTGCTACTAAAAGTGTGATTTTCATGTAAATAAATGCCATAAGCTATTTATGTTATAAATTGTGTCCTATATAGTTATGGTATTACACTTTTCACATTGGGTATTCTACAACTCATCCTTAACTCAATCTCACACTTAAAGAGATACAAATGTAATATAGAGAGATTTTTCACCCTTTTCCCAAGGATTGCACTAAGCTCAATAAATGTTGCTCAAAAGCGAACACCCTGAAAACTCAAAATGTTTTCTGTGAGAAATAAATACTCTTGAATGCTTGAATAAATATTTTTGATAATTTGCTCTTAAGACTTCAATGCATTTATATCTCTTTACCAACTTTTAGCCATTAAAGGTAGTATAGTGAATGGAAACATTTTTTGACTGGAACAGAGGAAGTAGGTCTTCAAATTTAAAAAAACTTCTTCTTCAACAACTAGCTGCATCGTATATTCTTTTTAAGCAACTCATTCTTCCTAATCTTCATAAATGCTTGCTTTAGGGTTTAGAAAAAAGTGTTCACTTTGTTTTATATAAAAGTAGATAGTTGCAAAAGAAAGTTAAAGAAAGAATAATACATTTATTTCTTTGTTTCAATTGCTTATCTGAAAATCAAAGATAGTTGGTTTTTGTTTTTTGTTCATTAATGATTTTCTTTCAAATGTAGTATGGACAAAATTTTAATGGGTCAAGATAAATAGGCTTTTATCTAGAGTTTATTTAGGTTTTTATTATCATTAAACTCATAAACCAAGTGAGGCTTTAAAATCCTACACAACATGGGGCCAACAATCTCCCCTTTAGACAATGACAAAACCCAAAAATACAAAATTAAGTATGTAAAAGCTATATATGCTCCCCCTGAATATTTGCAGCCTTTTAACAGGAATTTACCTAAGAATGCAAAGCACGAAGGGAAAAACATAAAAAGTAAGAAAATATTTAGTGGAGTTATGTTCCAAAGACAAATAAGCACAAAATAGATAAGCATATAATTTGTACCTAAAAAACTTGCACTTAAAATATTGTAAATAATATTCCCCCCTTTTTGTCACCAACAAAAAAGCAATGAATCAACAAAGCAGAAACCATAGAATGAGAAAGTAGTAAAAGTAGAGAATATGATAATGCAAAGCATTAGCAAAGTAGAAACTATAGAATAAGAAAGTAGTAGAGGTAAAGAATAAGATGATGCAAACCATAAATTTAGTGAAAACTGTCATACCATAATATATCTAGCATCACATTCCTTTATTCAAGATGATTTGCATGTGTTTACTAAGAAAATCCAAGAAATGCCAAAAAATAATGAATTTAATTGTATTACATTAGGGTTTAAAAATTCATCTCGCATCTCATGGGCCCCGTGAACTTACTAACACCATTCTCTATTTATTTTCCATCCATACAAATCATAAACATCCTAAAAATTTGCATAAACCATGGATCAAAAGCTAAAAACCAGAAAAAATGGCTTATTCATCTCGGGTCCAAGGTAGTAGATTTCTAGGGCAGTTTTGAAAAATCATAACTAAATTTAGAAAAATCAAAATCTACTGAACCATAGCTTTCTGGAAAGCTCTAAGTGTTAAATTTAAGTAAAAATAATTTCAAACCATGAAAACATCATTTGGACCATATTTGATAATAGAAAAGTGGCAAGGGTTCGAATGTCCAGCATTTTTGATATGGGTTACTAATATAAACTTTAAAAATGCATAACTAATTCCAAAAAAATCTAATTCATGGAAACTATACCAATTTGGAAAGCTACAGATGGCATAAAAATAGTTCCATATCAATTCAAAAGATCCAGACCATAAAAATCAATGGAACAGTTATAGAGGTATGAAAGTGTGCGTAGAACAAAATAAGAATTTTAAAAATTCATATCTCCTTCTCTAGACATTTAATTGAGGTGATTCTAGTTGGCGCAATTCACTGTGAATGTCTAGTGTCTCCCTATAAAATTTCATGGCCATCAGATACTGTTTGCCCCATGAATGATAGAGTTAAAATTTCAGACTAAATGAATAGTACCATTACCAAAATCAAGAAAATTTGCCAACTTTGGAAATTCACCAAAAATTCTTTAGACCTCCAAATATTCTTCACTTTAACTTCCCAAAAAACTCTTAACAAGATCTATATATATGCCAAGTTCAAGTCAAGAAGAACTCATTTGGACAAATTGTGCCATAACTCACCATTATGGCCATTTTTGCATCTTATAAGGCACCAATTTGATCCAAATGGCTTTCTATAGCTTTTGGCCCTCTTCAAAAAATTTGAAAGCATAATTACAACATATATGAACTGTCCAAGTGGTCCAAGACACCATGCATCTCATTTTGGCCATCCTACATCCATGAATACACTAGCACATGCAAGCCATCAAGTAACGAAATCTCACATTTCCATTAATTTTGTGCCAAATGTAGTTCATACATGATATTACATTTGCTCATATGCTTACAACTCAAAAATAATATGTCCACATCCCCTTTGACATTTAATTACAAGAAAACTACATAATTGTCAAAGTGTAGTCTCTTATGTCCTTTGGCTTGCATTTCTCTCTTCATAAGGAGGGAAGGGGAGTGAGATTTATAGAATTTTAATAGCTCACACACCTATTCATGTATATATTCATGGCATATACATATCAAAGGCACAAGTATGAAAAGTAACATAACCATAAAGCATATAAAGTCACATTTCCATGCCACCATTTCACATCAAATTCAAGAATGAGTACTAGGGACTTTTGGTTTTTCCTCACCCTTGGCCTAGGGGCTTTTGACTTGGCCTTACCCATCCAAGAGACTTTTTGTAATGCCTAGTATATTATAAAAACATAGCCTTATCTCACCTGTGCCTTGAGACTTTTGGTATCTCCTCACCCACATCAAGAAACTTTTGGCATCACTTCACCCTTATAAGCAATTTTCACAATCAATGCCATTCAAGATGCATATTGGTACCAATGCAATATCAAAGCATCAAGTGGCATGTTCTTAAGTCACAATAGTACACACAAGCATACAATGATATATATGTAACCAAGAATGCAAAGAAAATGAGGTGGAGAGCTACCTTGTTATTTATGCAAGCTTTACTTAGCCTTACTCATTCCCTTTTTTCAGTTCCACTAGCACACTTAGGTAGGGTTTGATTTCCTTGGCCTAACATCATGAATAACACTCAATTATATTCTTGAAAAAAGCCAAAGCATTCAATTTACTCTTAAGAACATACTTGGTTCCATAAGTCACATAATGGTTCCATAAATGGCCTATTGAAGCAACCATCATGATTCAAGTTCTTCGCTCTATTCTCTTCTCATTTCCAAGCCTCTTGACCTCATTTAAGGTCCTTGGAGCCATTACACATTCATTTACAAAAGCCTAGACACAAGTTGCTTTATAAGGTCACATTATGGAAGCCATTGCCTCATCTTCTAATCCATGGTTCCTATTTTCCCAATGGTTCCTCCTACCTTCTACCATCATATGAAGTCCCAAACTAAGGCTAGAACAAATTAAAATACTCCCTAGGTTAATCTTCCTAGCTTGGCTGAGACATGAAGGGGGGAGAGGGTTCATGGACTTCTTGATATTTTCTTGATGGGAGAGTCACTTGGGAGGCTTCCTAGAGGTCTTAGGAGCTTAAATAAACATCCATACATGTAAAGAAATTCACATATTAAATCAATTTTCACAAAACATTTAAGAGTTCCATACTTTTCTAACTTGAATTCTATTAATTTTTCTTGCAATTTCTTGGCATATTCTACTTCTTCATGATCTAAAACCTAATTTCTTGGTTTGAGCCAAAACACACACATACAAAAAGCAAGAAGAAGAAGTAAAGTTACTAAGATACCTTGAATTCAAGCTTGTTTTCAAGAGCTCTTTTCCTTGGTTGGCTTCTTCTCCAAAATGTAGAACTATTCCCCTCTGTTCTTGACTTAAAACAGAACAAACATCTCACTAAGTTCATAGGAAGAGAGGAGGAAAGGAGAGGAAAAAGCTTTCTAAAGGAAAGAACAAAAATTTCCTATGAATTCCTCACTATTTCTTGGCTTTTTCTTCTCTTCTTCCTCTTATTCTTGTGTGCCCTTGCTGCTAGTATTCTTTTCTACTTTTGTGTAGAAGGAAGTTAGCCTAAGAAGAGGGAAGAAATAGCATGACTTTTGTAGAAGTTTCAAGAATACTTTATTCACAAAATTTCCATTTTTGCCCTTTCATTGTGGCATTTTGTTTTATCTTTGTTTTAGCTCCTTTTTTAGAACTATTTTTTATATTATAAAATTTGGGTTCTCTATTTAATAAAATGCCTTTAGAATAACTCAATTAAGAGTTAAAACCTTCCTGAATGAATCTATCAAAGTTCGGGCTCACCATTATTGGAAAATGTACATCGAAGGGGTTTTAATTGTCTCAGGGCTTCACATGATTTTTAGGGCCTCTGAGAACCCCGAAAAGGTCAAATTTTCCATTTAAAAAAACTCTCCTATAAGTTTTTCAAAAAGTACCCGTATTTACAAAAATGCCACTATACTTTCATCAAATTTTTTGAATCACTCCGACTTTAGTTTCTGGACAACTCAAGACTCAAATCCTCATTTTTTTTTATTATTTAAAATTTTATCCAAATTTTATTTGACCTTAAATCACTCATCTCAGGGGACTTGCTTTTATATAGCTTATTTATGATGTTTATGAAATAACATTCGTTACACAAACCATTCAACATCTTAAGTCATGTGCAAAGAAAATTAATAATCATCATTGGCCAATCAAAAAGAATTAAAAGTTTCAAAACTAAAGTTCCTTTCAAAGTTGCTCATCCTAACAATGGAATGCATGCCCCACCTAATCAGTGAGATAGAGGATGATAGAGTTCATGTCTTGAAGATGCTGCAACAGGACTTTTTATCATCTTGAAAGGCTTATCTAGTGTTGTGCAATTCTATTATTATAAATTCAAGTAGCTATCTTACAGTGCTATCATGATTGACCATGCCCTAAATAGCTTCAATATCTGTGGAAAGACATTTGAAATTGTTCTGAAGCACTTGTACAATGGTTTAGAGAGTGAAGATGTTGAAGGATCTCATTGTTGGAAGACAACTATATGACAATGGAAGGAACCAAGTTAGCTTCTAGAGGGAAGGTGTTAGACCTCTTTACCTTTAATTAATATCTTAGTCCTTATTATTAATTCCTAGATTAGGTTCAAGCGAATAAAATAACTATGGTTACTACTTCAAGCATTAAACATGATAAAAATGTGAAATTACTAAAACTTTTTCTTCTATAAGCTTTTTATTAGTAAATAGTACAGTATGCATAACTTTACCTCTTATTATACCTAAATGGTACACTAGACAAGAGTCAATGCCAAAGGTGGATCTCAACAATCAAGAACTACTTCCAGGTCTCTAGCCTCTATTCCTACTCATTATTTAATTAATTATCACATTTTCAATCACATAGCTATACTTAAATCATATGGTCAGGCCCTTTCTTAAGTTAAAAAAATTTTAATAGCATAATAATAAGAAACTTTGGTCTTCTTTTCTATTGAAATCCATTGCCCTGTATATAATTCAAATATAGCATACTTAATTCAAGAGGCCTTAGGGCTCAATTATCAGCTAGCCCTTCGACCCATACTACTCGAAGAGCTAAGAATATTGATTACTCATAAACATATCAAATAACATTTACATCACTAAAATAGTCGTACACATTCTAATCCATCTCAAAACTATCCTATCTATGCCCATAAACCATTATGTTACATACATATTGGTCCTAAAATATAGTATGACAAGATATCAATAGTAACACAATATCAATTATATAAGTCTTCATGGAGCTATGAATTTTTCTCGATCTACTTGGCTATTATTACTTAGCAAAGGGGTTAGAGGATAAAGGAGTGAGATTCTAGGGAGAATCTCAGTAGCGTACTCCTATTCCAACACATAATAACCACTCAAGCACATAAGTATGCATGAATACAAATTTTTTAATGTCTAAGCTTTCTAAACATGTAAAAATATGCATGCATATAGCTAAAATCTAGCCAAGCTCACTAAACTCTTTCATGAGTGCCTTTGATACTTAGCCTAAAGAAAAACTATTATACTCATTTCCCTAGTCCTCTTCTCTTAGGTAACATTAGGTCAAGCTTCAATTGCTAGGCCAAAACTCATAAAAATACCACAAAACTTATATAACTTATTCAAACATCAAGCAAACATATCATACAGGTAACTAAAGCACTCAAGAAGTTAAAAGTATGAAAGAGAGGAGGAAATGTTACTTGATAGGAGTCTATCCTTAATGTTACAAGTACTAGCCTTTCCTTTCCCAGACAGGCACTAACACTATGGCCTTTTGTTATATTGGTGGCTTATAATACCATATCAATCCTTATATCAATGCCAAGGCCATTATAAGCTTGTTATTTGTAATATTATGCTACTTTTGATGCATATCACTCATCTTAAAGGTGCTCTAAGTCTCTTTCTCTAGTGCTTTTCTTCTTCAACTAAACAACCATTTTTCTAAGGTTCACATAACTTTTCATTTAGCTAAAAATGGAGCTTGAAACTTCTCTTACTTGCTTGCCTAGTTAATCTTTTTAACTTGCCCTTTTCTTAGCCCTTATTATAGGGTTTTTCCTGGGCAAGTTTTCCTAGGCAACTTAAACTCCCTAAATTCTTATTTTTGACCCAAAATTGGCATTTTACTATTTATTTGATCATTGCACTACTCATTTGGTCATTTTTCACTTTAACATATTTAGCAATTTAAGCTAAACTCACTCCTATACCTGAAGACCTCATTCTAACATCTTAGATATCTCTTTATGCTTCTATTAAGCTGACTAGAATGCTCAAATACAATGCCAAACATAACCATGGCCATTTACTTGAGTTAGGTTTTCTTAAGTGTCTAAAAATTTTGACATTCATAATTAGCTTCTATAACTTGTATCAATGCTTATTCTAGCTTTTATAATTATCTAAAAGACCTCTAAATTTGTTAGAACTAAAAAACAAGCTTATCTAGTGCCATTTCCTATGAGGTATCTAAGACTATGTGTAATATCTAATTTTTCAAAAATGAGAAATTACGTTATGTGACCATTAAAATGTATATTGAGCATGAAGTATGGCAGTGGACCAAGTTAATTTAAAGGCTGAAATAACATCTCATCACCTGAGTCAAAGATCTTGTTGACAAGATCCTGTAATTTGTAGTACAAATTCTGAGACCTTGTCGATAAGGTTTTCGCCAACAAGTATAAGGTCTTCTTGTATAATATGTTAAAACTTGTATGGTATGGAATTGGGTATAGAGGGCATTTTAAATGAAAGTTTTAAGTTCTCTGGGATTCTCAAAAGCCCTGAAAACCATAGGAAGCCTCGAGACAGTTAAATCCCCTTCGATATACTTTTTTCAACATCAGTTATCCTGAACTTTGAATGATCCGTTCAGAAAGGTTTTAGCTCTGATTTGAGTGATTCCAAAAGAATTTTACTAAATTGAGAACCTAAAATTCATAATGGAAAAAGACAGTTCTAAAAAAGGAGCTAAAATGAGTCAGAAATGAAAATGCCAAGAATGAAGGATAAAATAGAAATTTTTGAGAAAGTCCTTCTTAAATCCATATATATATGAGACATCCTTCTGCTCCCCTCATTTAGATCGACTAAACTCTGCCCAAAAACTAGAGAAAGCTCAAAGGAATGAGGCACACAAGAATAAGGCAAAGGAGAATGGAAAATTTGAAGAAAAAGGTAAGAAATTGTTGGAATTTCCTAGTCTTCTCCTAAGGAAAGCTCTTCTCCTCCTTCTGCCCTTTCTTCCTATGGTTTTCTTAAATTTTTTGGCACAGTTTTGAGGTTAGACCAAGAGGAGAAAATTTGGATTTGAAGAGAGGAAGCAAAAGAAAGTGAGAAATAAACAAGAAAACAAGAAAAAATAAGATAAATCTTGCATCCCATGGTAGGTACTCCTCCTCCTTTCTTCTCCATATTTCGCTCCATGTATGTAGATGCAAGAAGGCTAGAATTTTGAGGAGAACTTGTGGAATATTTGGTGAATTGTTGAAATTGAGATTTTTTCTAGTTTTGGTCTTTGGTACTATAGCATTGGTCCGAAATTAAACTCTATCACTCATAGGGAAAATGATGTCCAATTGCCATGAAATTTTATACAGAGAAACTAGACACTCCCAGTGACTCGTTTCAACTAGAAGCACCTCATTTGGAGGTCTAGAGAGGGAGATACGATTTTTCAAAGATTCAGTCCAGTGTCAGGCATCCAACCAGACCTTAGTCAGTGTTTGATTGAAATTCAGGGTCTAGGCAAGCTTGAACTAGTCTAGAATTATTTTTCCCTCTAGCTAACATCCCCATATTTCAAAATTGGTATCATTCACTTGATTTGGAATTTTGTGGAATTAATTGGACATTTTTGAAGTTTATATCAGTAAATTGTGACAGCATCAGGACCCAAACCGACCTCCAGACCATTTTGCATGTCAAACATTCGATGTGTGAGATTTTATGACTTGTAACTATTTTTAGAATAAAGTAGACATCCCAAGCTTTCCAAAATTACCAAGATTACATGATTTCAATTTTTCTATAATTACTTATGATTTTCCAAAATTTTGGATAGAATAGTAGTAAGTCTGGCCAAAATTGGTTTACTTTTGGGTGGAATATTGATGTATATGTGTTTACATTGTGTTGTGGGGCTAAGATTGTGATTATTTTTCAGCGAACATGGTTGAGATGAGAAGAGGCAGAGGCAGGGGCAGACCACCTAAAGAACTAGGAGTTGAGTCTGCGGACCCCTTACGGGTTGTCATCGATCGAATTGATAGATTTGAGAATATGATGGACCAGCAACAGTATTTTATCCAGCAGTAGCATGAGATGATTGTACGGTTGCAGGAGTCCTTGGCTAGACAGGAGGAAGCTAGGAGAGAAGTTCTTCAGCCTCAGCCTCAGCCCTCTTCTTCTGCCACCCCACAGCCTTCCACCTTGGGTGTTCCACTCCCACCTCCCCAAGAGTCAGCTCAGACTCCGCCATCCATTCAGAAACAACTAATTTAGTTCAGAAAAAACAACCCACCCATATTTGATAGAGAGTCAGATGCAGACAAGGCAGAGGCTTGGGTAAGGGAGATAGAGAACTAAATAAAGTTACCATCAAGAATAAGTATCCTCTCCCTAGAATAGATGACCTGTTAGATCAGTTGGTTGGGGCATCGGTATTTTCTAAAATAGATCTTAGATCTGGGTATCACTAACTAAGAGTGAGAGCTAAGACGTCCTAAAGACAGCCTTCAAAACTAGATATGGGCATTATGAGTTTCTTGTGATGCCATTCGGGTTGACGAATGCTCCCGTTGTATTTATGGATTATATGAATAAAGTATTCATACCGTATCTGGATAAATTTGTTGTGGTCTTTATTGATGATATTTTAGTGTACTCTAAATCTTTTGAGGAGCATGAGAGGCATCTGAGATTAGTCCTAGAGACTTTGAGAGATAAGAGGTTATATGCCAAATTGAGTAAATGTGATTTTTGGCTAACTGAGGTGAAATTCTTAGGTCATGTAATCTCACGAGATAGGGTCGTGGTAGATCCCCATAAAGTTGAGGCTGTGTTATAGTGGGATAGACCTAGGACTATCACTGAGGTTAGGAGTTTTCTTGGTTTGGCAGGATACTACAGACAATTTATTCAGGGCTTTTCTCAGATAGCCTTATCTCTTACGAGGCTGACTCGGAAAGATACACCTTTCGTGTAGGACGAGAGATGTGAGAGGAGTTTTCAGGAGTTAAAACTCCGATTGACCACTGCCCCCGTGTTGATTATTCCTGACCCTAGTGTGCCATTTGTGATATATAGTGATGCCTCAAGGAGAGGGTTAGGATGTGTGTTGATGCAGCAGGGTAGGGTAGTGGCATATGCCTCTAGACAGTTGAGGTCTCACGAGGAGAATTATCCCACACATGATCTAGAGTTAGCCGCCGTAGTATTTGCTCTTAAAATTTGGAGACATTATCTATATGGTGCAAGTATAGAAATCTATAGTGACCACAAGAGTCTGAAATACTTATTCGATCAGAAAAAACTTAATATGAGACAGAAGAGATGGATGGAATTCCTAAAGGATTTTAACTATGTATTGAAATATCACCCAGGCAAGGCCAACGTAGTGGTCGATGCCTTGAGTAGGAAGTCCATCCATGCTGCCTATATGATGATTAGGGAGCAAGAGCTCCTAGAGAAATTTAAAAATTTGAACCTTTCTTACCAGCTGGTACCGGGTAGATTGTATTTAAGTAAGGCTCGGATTGAGAATGAATTGAGAACCTAGATCTTAGATGCCCAGAAAGAGGATGAATACTTGAAACAGATTAGGAGTGAAATCTCCCAGGGTAGGACCTCAGAGTTTAAGATATCTGGGGATGGGGTGATAGTATATCGAAATAGAATCTGTGTGTCTAATAGTAATGAGTTGAGAGAAAGAATCTTAGAAGAGGCACACAAGAGTAAATATACTATCCACCCAAGTGCCACCAAGATGTATCAAAATTTAAAGAAAACTTTCTGGTGGCCAGGAATGAGAAATGATGTCACGAATTATGTGACAAGATGTTTAGTGTGCTAGAAGGTTAAGATAGAACATCAGAGGCCCGCTGGGCTACTACAACCCCTGGATATCCCAGAGTGGAAATGGGATAGTATCGCTATGGATTTCATTATGGGGCTACCCAGGACATCCTCTGGACACAATGCTATCTAGGTAATTGTGGATAGATTGATAAAGTCTGCACATTTCTTAGCGATTAGGGCTACTTACTCATTGGATAGATTAGCCCAATTATATATACGTGAGATAGTGCGACTTCACGGAGTACCCAGTAATATAGTATTTGATAGAGACCCCAGGTCCACATCGAACTTCTGGAGGTCATTACAGCAAGCCTTAAGGACCAGGTTGCGATTTAGCACTGCTTATCATTCCCAGACAGATGGTCAGACTGAGAGGACCATCTAGACCCTAAAGGATATGTTGAGGACATGTATATTAGAGACAAGGGTAACTGGGATACGTATCTATCACTAGCAGAGTTCGCTTATAATAACAACTATCATTCCAGTATCCAAATGGCCCCTTATGAGGCTTTGTATGGGAGAAAGTGTAGATCTCCATTATGTTGGGTTGAGCTAAGTGAGAGGAGCTTCCTAGGACCTGAATTAGTTGACCAAACCACCCAACAAATAGAGATGATTAAAAAGAAACTCCTTACGGCTCAAAGTAGACAAAAGAGTTATGCCAATAGGAGAAGAAGGCCATTAGAGTTTGAGATTGGAGACCATGTATTCATCCAGGTGTCCTTAGTGACTGGGGTAGGTCAGTCTATGAGGGTAAGAAAGCTCAGTCCTAAGTATATTGGCCCATTTGAAATTCTTGAGAAAATTGGACCCGTGGCCTATTGGATAGCCTTACCTCCCAACCTAGCCCAAATCCACAATGTTTTTCATGTCTCCCAATTGAAAAAGTACTTACCAGACCCCTCACATATCATAAAATATGAGCATGTTCAATTACAGGAGAATCTTTCCTATGTAGTGAAACCAGAAAGGATTGTAGATGCCAAGTTGAAACAGCTGAGAAATAAGAACATCCCTCTGGTAAAAGTGATCTGGAAGGGTCTGACGTCTGAAGAGGCAACCTAGGAGCTAGAGAATGAGATGAGACAGAAGTACCCAGAACTATTTCCCTAAGTTATGTATTTAAATTTCGAGGACGAAATTTATTTTAAAAGGGGTGGAAAATGTAATGAACGTAAATTTCGTAAAACGACGAAATAAGTCATATAAAAGTAAGTCCTCTGAAATGACCTAGATAATATCCGAAAAAATTTGGGATGAGTTCTAGATTCCTAAAAATGATAATTCTAGGCTCAAACGGAAAGAAAAATAGAGTTAGGATGGAGAAATAATTTACGACGGAAACTGACGAACCGTAATAGCATTTTCGTAAATAAGTGCAACTTTTGGAAAACCACATAGGAGGGCTTTTTAAATGAAAGCTTTGAGTTGCCCAAGGTTCTCAGAGGCCCCAAAAACTATGAGAAGCCCCGAGACTAGTAAAGCCCCTCCGGTGTATATTTTTCAATGTTAGTTGACTTGAACTTTGACCAATTCGTTCGGTAAGGTTTTAGCTCCAAATTGAGTGATTCCAAAGGCATTTTATTAAATTGGGAACCTAAATTTTATGATGGAAAAGATGGTTCTCAAAAAGGAGCTAAAACGAAGCCGAAATGAAGTTGCCATTACGGAAGGGCAAAATTGGAATTTATGGTTTCTTGAATGTTCTAAAGAGTTCCACACTTTTCTCCCTTCTTTTCCTCTTTAATGAGCACGACCCTTTCTGCCCAAAATGCAGAAAATCTTCAGCTCTCTTAGGCACACAAGAAGGAGGAGAAAAAGAAGAAGAAAGCTAAGGAGAAACTAGGTAATTTCATGGAATTTCTTTCTCCATCTTCCTCCAATCTTGTTCTCCTCTCTTCCTCCTTTCTTTCCATGGATTTTTTGAATGATTTGGTTCTGTTTTGAGGTCAGACCAAAGAGGGAAATTTTGTGTTTGGAGAAGAGAAGCCAACCAAGGGAAGAAACATCCAAGAAACTAAGGAAAAACAAGGTAAAATCTCATTCCTATGGTAGCCTTTTCTTGTCCCTTCTTCTTGTATGTTTAAGCCAACATAGGATGGGATAGGAGGGGCTGGATTTTGGGCAGAACCAAGAGAGAAACCTAGGAAAAAGAGTGCAAAGATTAGGAATATGGCAAGAAATTCAAGTAAAAACTAAAGGAAAACAAGTTAGAAAAGTGCAGTGCTTTCTAGGGTTTTGTAAAATCTGATTTTGTGTGAATGTTTCTTTGGGTATTTGAATGTTCCCTTGAGCTCCTAAGACCTCTAGAAAGCCTCCCAAGTGGCTCTCCCATCAAGGAAAAATCACAAAGTCCATGAACCTTCCTTATGGTGCATATTTCAGCCAAGCTAGGTTCATTAGGCTAGGGGATGTTTTAAATTGTTCTAGCCTTGGTTTGGGACTTTATATGATGTTAGAAGATGGGACAATGGTATCCATAATAGTGCCTTATGAAGCAACTTGGTATTTTAATGGTGCAATTGGATATGTGATGGCTCCAAGGACCTTAAATGAGTCCAAGAAGTCTAGAAATAACAAGAGAATGGAGCCTAGCACTTGAATGATATGAATTGCTTCAAGGTGGTTGGCTTCCATTACCTTGCCCACTTGGTCCATCTAGCATGTTAGATCATTGGAAAGGAGGGAATGAGATTCAAAGAATCCCAATAGCTCATCTCCCATTCAATCATACATAAAAGATGCAAAACTAGTCTTACAAATACATGCATGGCATATGGACATGTGCAATCATTCATGAAGCATTCTTGGCTTTTGAAAAAGTCATATATAGCATACAAAGGCTTGCCAAGCAAGTGGATTGGCCTCACCCATTTACTTGTAGATTTTGGACTTGCCTCACCCATTTTTTAAGAGGTTATTGGACTCAACCTTACTCTTAGGAGTCAACCTCACTTTTGGGAGACTTTTTTTACTTTGTCTCAACCAATCTTACAGGTTCTTAGCTCATCCTCACCATGGCTAAGGGTTCTTGGCCGCACCATACTTAAGCAAACCAAAACAAGCATCATAAACATCATTTGGAAAATATAATGCATCATCATGGTACCATGGAGTAAGAGCTCATGCTAGAACATTTTTCATGACTTAAAGTATACATACACACATTTAAAGACAAGTAAAGCAAGCAATCATGTATGAGAGAAGATAGAAAGACCTACCTTGGATACAATCACACACTTTTTCTATTGAATTTCCTCTCCCTTCTTCAAATTCACACACATAAAGGTCTGGGAATGATTTCTCTTGGCCTAAACATAATTTATGGAAGCTAATTGGTTTATGAACTTAATTCTAAGGCCACATAATTTGCTTAAACTCTAGCTTGACCTATAAACCCATTTATGGTTCCAAAATGCACCTAATGAAGCAACACTCATTAAATAAATTCTAAGTTCCATTCTTTCCTTTCAAATATGATTCTTGACTCCTTTTAAGCCTCTTGGAGTCATCACACAATTAAAACAAAGAGCCTAACTACATGTTGCTTCTTTAGGTTAAATTATGGAACATAAAGCACCATCTCATTCTTTAAGCTTCCTAAATTTTTCCCAAGACTTCCCCTCATATTCATTCATTATATATGACTCAAAAATGGGCTTAGAAAAATTTAAAACTATCCGTAGCTATATGAACCTCTCTTGGCTGAACCTATGCTAGGTTTTAGGCTTCATGGACTTTGCTTTGTTTTCTTGATGGAAGAAACACATGGGGAGACTTCTAGGGATCTTAGGAGCTCATTCAAACACTTATTTAGGCAGAGAAATTAAGAGATCAAATCAGATTTTGGAAGGAGCACTTAAAACCCTAGAATTTATATCTTGAATTTCCATGGTTCTTTTGTTATTTTCTTTGCATATTCTTAATCTCCACACTCTTTTTCCTAAGAATCACCCTTGGCTCTGACTAAAAACCAAACCCTCCTAGGGTTTCTTAAGTGGGGCGAAATGGTGGAGGAAGAGGAGGAAGGGATAGCAACCATGGAAGAAGAAATTACCTTGTTTTCTTGCTTTTTCTCAATTGAATCTTGTCTTCTTTGAGCTCCTCTCTTCAAATCCAAATTTTTCCCTTAAAATATATTTGTAAACTTCATTATAATCAAAGGAAACAATGGAGAATGGAGGAGAATAGGTTTGGATGGAAGAGAGCATAGAAAACTACCAAGAATCCATACCTTTTTGCCTTGATTTCTCTTTCTTCTTCTCTCCCTTTAGTGCGCCTAAACCTAGCTCTCTCCTCTGAATTAGGGCATAAACAATTGTGTCTAAATGAGTGAGGACATGGGGCGCCACTTATATATAGGTGGGAGAAAGAAACACTTTTCAAAAATTCTCATTTTGCCATTCATTTTGGCATTTTTGTTTTTACTTTGTTTTAGCTCTTTTTTGATAATCATCTTTCCATTATAAAATTTAGGTTCCCAATTTAGTAAAATGCCTTTGGAATCATTTAAATTAGAGCTAAAACCTTCCCAAATGAATCCGTCAAAGTTTGGCTATACTGACGTTGAGAAATATCTATCGGAGGGGATTTAACTATATCGGGGATTCCCATAGTTTTAGGACCTCTGAGAACCCTAGAGAACTCAAAAATTTTATTCAAAAAGCCCTCCTGTGTGAATTTTAAAATTTGCTAAAAATTACAAAAATGCCATCACATTTCGTACATTTTTCGTCAGAAATTGTTTCTTCATTCTAGCTCTATTTTTCTTTCCGTTTGAACCTAGAATTCTCATTTTTACGACTCTAAAATGTTACTTAAATTTTTTAGGTCCTTAACTAATTCATTTTAAGGGACTTACTTTGCAAACACATTCGTTTTTGTCGTTTGACAAAAACTGGACATTACAAAAGGAAACTGGGATACCTATTTTCCTATGGTAGAATTTGCCTACAATAATAGTTACCAGTTGTGATACCATAATTTTCTAGATCTATATATGCTACTTTCATGTCTCATGTCATGAATTGTGCAAGAAGGTAGGAAAAATGACATTAAAATAATATATTATTTAGCATTACGTCGTGTAAAAAAAATTTCACTTAGTGTCACATGGACCATATGAGCTCATGTATCATATTCTCATATTTAATTATATAGATACAACTCATTTTCATCACCAAAAGTGGCTTACAACTTGTGAAAACCAAAGGGGAGCATGAAACACATACATATTTTCGGCCATAATTTTGCCATTTCTGTTGCAATTTTTGAAAAATCATAACTAATTATAGAAATATCAAAATTATGCATTTTTTGCCATTATGGAAAGCTACACATGTCTTTTTCATGCTAAAAATATATCCAGGCAATAATATCTAACACAAAAGGCATTTGAAATTCAAAAAAGTCCAGAGGTCTAGCATCCTTTAGTGCTATCATAGGTTTCTACAGCAAACTTCATAAATATCCAATTAATTCCACAAAAATCCAATCCATGAAAAAATTATACCAATCTAGAAAGTTATGGATCTTAGCTAAAGGTTAAAAATAACTCTAAACCAATTTAGGCATGCCCAGACCTCAACTCAATCAAACCATACCTAAGGTCGATCTGAATGCTTGGTACTAGATAGAAATTTTAAAAATTCATATCTCTCTCTCTAGACCTCTAAATGAGGTGATTCTAATTGGCACAAGTCATTGGGAGTTCTAGTTTTTGTTTATAAAATTTCATGGCAATTGGACATCATTTGGGCCTTATGTGATAGAATTCATTTTCGAACCAATGTTATAGTATCAGTAACTAAAACCAAAAAATTTTTCAACTTCAACAATTTGCCAAATATTCCACAGACCTCCAAAATTACATACTTTAGCTTCCTAAAAAGCTCTCAATAAGCTCTAGATGCATGCCAAATTTCGGACCAAGAAGAGCTCATTTGGGCAAAAAGTGACATGGCTTTAAGAAATGGTCATTTTTGCTCCCTATCAAGAGTCACTTTGGTTCAAATAGCCTCCTCTTGAGTTTGGCACCCCCTGGGAATGTTTAAAAGCATAATTATGACTTGGGAAAACTACCCAAGTGGTCCTAAACTCCATACATCTCATTTTGGCCATTTAACATCCATTAATATACTAAACATACATACCATTCTAGGGTCCAAATCCACAATTTCATAGACTTAATGTCACATATGGTTTACATGAAGCTTATATATCATGTTACAAGTGTTCAAGGTCTTTCATTACCAAAAATAATATATACAAAGCTTCTTTGACATTCCATTACAAGTTAGACTACAAAATGAATAAAGTGTAGCTATTCAATACTCTTGGCTTGCATTGCTTTGGTTTTGAGCACCACCTAGACATTTCAAGAGTAAGAGGGAAAGGGGGAGTGAGATTCCAAGAATCTCAATAGCTCACATACCCATTCATCCACACATTCAAAGCATACATACATCAAGAATATAATTATGCAAGCATAAAGTGTGCAAAGCCACATTTCCATGCCACACTAATGCATTAAGCCATTTTCATGGCCTATGGACTTTTGGTTTTGTCTCACCCCATTTCTATGACTTTTGGAAGTACCTCACTCTTGGCCTAGGGATTTTGACTTAACCTCACCCATCTAAGTGACTTTGGTCTAGTCTCACCCATAATGGAAAAGACGTTTCTAAAAAAAGAGCTAAAACAAAGCCAAAATGAAAATACCATTATAGAAGGATGAAATTGAAATTTTTTAAAAAAGCTAGCTTCTTCAATGTTCTATACACTTCATGCCTCTTTTTCCCCTTATTTAGGCCGACATATCCTGTGCTTAAAAATAAAGAAAGTAGACAAATTTCTAGGTGCACCAAAAGGAAGAGAGAAAGGAGGAAGAAACCAAAGAAAAGGTGAGGAATTCCATGGAATTTCATACTCTCTTTCTTCCAATCTTGTTCCTCTCCTTCTTAGCTCGCTTTCTATGGTTTAATTGAATGGATTAATTTTGTTTTGAGTCTAGAACTAGGGGGAAAAGTTCTAATTCCTTGAGGAGAAGCAAACTAAAAAGAAAAAGTCTTGAAACCAAGCTTGAATCCAAGGTATTTCATGGTTTTGTTGCTTCTTCTCTTTGCTTCTTTCTTGTGCACAATTCAGCCAACCTAGGGATGAGTAGGAGGGGATGGATTTTGGGCAGAACTAAAGGTGAATCCTAGGAAAAAGAGTGTGAGGATTAAGATTATGTAAAGAAATTAAAGAAAAAGCCCAATGAAAATCAAGTTAGGAAAGTGTAGGATTCTTTAGGGTTTTGTAAAATCTGATTCAATACATGAATTTCCTAGGATATTTAAGTGTTCCATTGAGCTCCTAAGACCTTTAGAAAGCCTCTTAAGTGGCTCTTCCATCAAGAAAAAATTAAAAGCTCCATGAGCCTCCTTTTGTGTGCATGGTTCAGCCAAGGTAAGAGTATAAGGTTAGGCAATGTTTCAATTTTCTCTTGCCTTGGTTTAGGACTTCATATGATGTTAGAAGATAGGAGGAACCATTAGGAAAAATTTAGGAGCCTTAGTTTGGAAGGTGGAACAATGGTATCCATAATGGTGCCTTATGAAGCAACTTATATGTAAGTTTGTGCAAATGAATGTGTAATAGCTCCAATGACTTTGAATGATGGCAAGAGGCCTAGAAATGAAAAGAGAATGGACCTTAGAACTTGAATTGTGAAGGTTGCTTCAATAAACCATTTATAGAACCATTATGCCACCTATAGAATCAAGTGTGTGTTTAAGAATAAATTTGGTATTTTGGCTTGCTTCAGGTGTATAATTATGCATTAATTATGATGTCTAGGCTAAGAGAATCTTAACCCACCTAAGTGCTCTTGTGGAACTGAAAAAGGGAAGGAGAAAGACTAAGAAAAGCTTGCATAAATTCAAGGTAGCTTTTCACCTCATTCTATTTGCATTCTTGGTTGCATATATATGTTATTGTGTGCTTGTGTGTGCTCTCGTGACTTGAGAACATGCCACTTGATGTCTTGAGAATGCATTGGTACCAATGTATTATCTTGAATATCATTGATTGTAAGAATGCCTCATAAGGGTGAGGTGATGCCAAAAGTCCCTTAATGAAGGTGAAGAGATGCCAAAAGTCTTATGGCATAGGTGAGACAAGGCCAAAAGTCTATTGGAAAGGTGAGGCCAAGTCAAAGGTCCCTAAGCCAAGGGTAAGGCAAATTCAAAAATCCTAGAAATGGGGTAAGGCAAAACCAAAAGTCCCTAGAGCATGTTCTTAGCTTGAATATGAATAAATGGCATAGAAATTATGACTTTGCATACTTTATACTTGTCTCACTTTCCACACTTATGCTTTGATATATATATGCCTTAAATGTGTATATGAATGGGTGTGACCAATTGAGATTCCATGAATCTCATTCTCTTTCACTCTCCATTATTAAAATGTCGAGGTGGTGCTCAAGAACCAAAGAATGCAAGCCAAGGGAGTTGAAAAGCTACATTTGGATTACATTGTGGTTTATTTTGTAATTGAATGTTAAAGTGATTATGTATATGTAATTTTTGGATTGTAGAGCTATGAAAAATTATAAAATGATGTATGAATGTTGTATGAACCTTTGATGGCACCAAAACAATGTAAATATGTAAATTGCCTCTTTGGTGGCTTATGTATATTAGTGTGTGAATGGATGTAGAATAGTCAAAATGAGATACAAGAGGTTTAGAACCATTTGGGGAGTCCATATAAATTGCATTCAAGTATTTAAACTTGCCTAAGAGGTATCAAACTATAACAGAAGCCATTTAGACCAAGTTGATGCATTATGGGAGCCAAAATTGGCTAATTTGTGAAGTTATGTCACTTTTTATCCATATGAAATTTTCTTGGTCTAAAACTTGGCATACATTTAGAGCTTATTGAGAGTTTTTTAAAAAGCTAAAGTGCAGAATATTTGAAGGTCTATGAAATTTTTGGTGAATTTTTGAATTGGAAAATTTTCTAGTTTTGGTCAGTGTTACTGTTCATATAGACCAAAACGAAACTCTGTCATTCAGAAGGCAAATTATGTCCAATTGCTATGAAATTTAATAGGAAGAAACTAGACCTTTCTAGTCACTTGTACTAACTAGAAGCACCCCATTTGGATGTCTAGAGAGGGAGATATGAATTTTTGAAGTTTCTATTCTACTCCAGGCATCCAGTCAGACCTCCAATATTGTTCCATCAATTTTCTAGGTCTGAAGGCTCCTAGATTGAAATGAAACTATTTTTTCCCTCTAGCTAACATCCACCCCTTTTCAAATTGGTATAGTTTTCATGAATTGGATTTTTGTGAAATTAATTATAAATTTCCAAAATTTGTATCAGTAATTTGTATTATAATTTTGGACAGCCTGACCTTTATGCCTTTTTTATGTCAAGCATGATCTAGATGAGATTTTCATGGTTAGGAATTATTTTTAATGTAAATTTAACATCCAAGTCTTTCTAACAATCTATGGTTTGCTTGATTTTGATTTTTCTAAATTTAGATATGATTTTTCTAAATTTCTCTTAAAATCTACCACATGTTGTCTGAGAAGAATAAGTAGAAATTTGGGGTTTTGAGCTTAAAACCATGGATTGTGTGAATTTTTTAGTTATGCATGATTTTTATAAGTGATAAATGACTAGAGAATATTGTTGGAGAAATCCTTGGTGCCCATATAATGCAAATTAAAATATGGACCCTAACTTAACACAATTAAATGGCATTGTTTTCATACTTTTTCTTGCATTCTTATGAAAAGTATACATAACTACCTTGAATGAGAGAGTATAATGGTAGAACATATATGGTATAATGTAACACCATAAATTTCTATCTCATTTTATACTATATCTATGCCTCACATCAAGCAATTCATACAAGAGCAAGAAAATAGCATTATTTTAATCCATTTTTTAACATTGCGTCACATATAAAATTTTTTTTTGGAGTCACGTTTTAATATCCAGTTTTCACTAAACAACAGAAACAAACACGTTTTCAAAGCAAACCCCCTGAAATAAATTAGTTAAGGTCTCAAAAAATTTGAGTAAGATTCTAGGCTCCGAAAAATGAGAATCCTAGCTTTAGATGGAAGGAAAAATGAGGCTAGAATGAAGAAACAAATTTTGACAGAAACTTTACGAAACGTAATGGCATTTTCGTAATTTTGAGTCAATTTTGGAATTCACACAGGAAGGCTTTTTAAATGAAAATTTTGAGTTCTTTGGGGTTCTCAAAGACCCTGAAAATCATGGGAAGCCCTGGGACAGTTAAATCTCCTTCGGTGGATGTTTTTCAACGTCGGTGTGCCCGAACTTTGACAGATTCGTTCAGGAAGATTTTAGCTTCTATTTGAGTGATTCCAAAGGCATTTTATTAAATTGGGAACCTATAATGGAAAAGATGGTTCTAAAAAAGGAGTTAAAACGAAGGAAAAATGAAATGCAAAGAACAAAAGGCAAAATAGGAATTTTTGAAAAAGTTACTTTCCTACCCCTATATATTTGTGGCGCCTCACTTTCCCCTCCATTTAGCTTCAGATTATTCAACCCAAAATTAGAAGAAAAAACCCTAGGAGAGAGGCGCACCAAGGGAAGAGGAAGAAGAGAAGAAATCCAAGCTTAAAGGTATGTTTCCATGGTAGGTTTTCATGCTTTTCTCCATCCACACCACCTCTTCTTTAGTCTCCTTTTTTTCCTTTGATTAAAATGGAGTTTATAAATCTGATTCAAGGGAGAAACTCAAGGGAATTTTCGGATTTGAAGATAGTAGCTTGGAGAAAGAAAGATTCAAGCAAGAATAAGCAAGAAAACTAGGTAATTTCTCTTCCTATAGTTGATATCTTGATCCTCCCTCCTTTTCCATTTTGCCTAACCCTAAGAACCCTAGGAGGGGTAGAATCTTAAGTAGAACCAAGGATGAATCTAAGAAAAAAGGGCGTGGAGATTAAGAATATGCAAAAGGAATTAACAAAAAACTATTAGATTTCAAGATGCAATTTCTAAGGTTTTGTGTGCACCTTGGAAAATCTGATTTTGTATGATAATTCCTAGGCCTAAATAAGAGTTTAAATGAGCTCCTAAGATCCCTAAGATGCTCCCACATGCTTCATCCTTCAAGAAAATAAAGAAAACTCTAAGAAGGCCCAAAAAGCCCTATGTCTCAACCAAGCAAGGAAAGGGTAGCTAAGGAGAGTTTTAAATTTTTCTAAGGCCATTCTTGAGTCATATATGATGAATGAATATGAGGGGAGGCCTTGGAAAAAATTTAGAACTCATAAAAGTGAATCGGTACTTTAGGTTCCATATTATGACCTAAAGAAACAACATGTTGTTAGGCTCTTTGTTTTAATTATGTGATGACTCCAAGAGGCTTAAAAGGAGTCAATAATCATATTTGAAAGGAAAAAATGGAGCCTAAAATTTAGTTGAGGGGTGTTGCTTCATTAGGTGTATTTATGGACCATAATGAGGTTTATAGAACAACCTAGTGTCTAAGTAAGTTGTGTGACCTTAGAAATTATTTCATGAACGTAATTGGCTTCCATAAATGGTGTCTAGGCCTAGAGAAAGCATCTTCATAAGTTTTTGTGTGTGTGGACAAAGCAAGAGAGGGAATTTCAAGAGAAAAAGTGTGTAATTATGTGCAAGGTAGCTCTCTCCACCTTCTTTCTGCATGGATGTGTGTTTAGCTTGTCTTAGAATATGTGTATGTGTAATTTTCAAGCCATGAAAAGTATGCTAGCATGATTTTATATGCCATAATTTCATGACGACATATTATGTTTTAAAATGATGTTATGATGTTTGTTTGAGTTTACTTGAGTGTGGAGAGGCCAAGAACTTGTAACCATGGCAAGGATGAGCCAAGAACCCTTAAGATTGGTTGAGAAAAAGCAAAGAATCTCCCAAAAGCAAAGTAGGCTCCCAAGAGTATGGTTGAGTCCGAGAATCTCTTAAAGAATAGGTGAGGCAAGTCTAAAATCTATGAGGAAAAGTATAAGGCCAATCCAAACATTTGGTGAGTTCTTGAATGTCTTGTATGACTAGTTTACATGCCAAGCTTGCTTCTTAAATGTTCATAACTTCCATTTTATTCATGCATGCATTTTTAAGGCTCGCTTTGCATATATTATGTATGATTGAATGGGAGATGAGCTATTAGAATTATTTGAATCTTATCCCCTCCTATCTAATGATCTAATATGCTAGGTGGACCAAGTGGACAAGGTAATAGATGTAATGTCTGGTTTTCGTTAAATAACAGAAACGAACGCATTTTCAAAGCAAGTCCCCTGAACTGAATTAGTTCAGGTCCCAAAAAATTTGATTAACATTTTAGACTTCTAAAAATGAGAATTCTAGCCTCAGACAGAAGAAAAAACTAAGCTAGAATAAAGAAACAAATTTTAAAGAAAACCTTACGAAACATAATGGCATTTTCATAATTTTGACCAAATTTTGGAATTCACACAAGAGGGCTTTTTAAATGAAAGTTTTAAGTTCTTTAGGGTTCTCAGAGGCCCTAAAAACCATGGGAAGCCTCGGGACAGTTAAATCCCCTCCGGTGGACGTTTTCTAACGTCAGTGTGCCTAAACTTTGACTGGTTCGTTTGAGAAGGTTTTATCTACTATTTGGGTGATTCCAAAGGCATTTTATTTAATTGGAAATCTAAATTTTATAATGGAAAATACAGTTCTCAAAAAGGAGCTAAAACAAAGGAGAAACAAAAATGCAAAGTATGAAGGGCAAAATTAGAATTTTTGAAAAAGTCATTTTCCTACATCTATATATAGGTGGCACCTCACACTCTCCCTCATTTAACTTGAGATTATTCAGCCCTAAACCAAAAGAAAAACCCTAGGAGAGAGGTGCACCAAAGGAGGAAGAAGAAGAGAAGAAAATCCAAGTTTAAGGTATGTTTCCATGGTGATTTTTCATGCTTTTCATCATCCACATTTCCTCTCCTCCCTTCTCCTTAGTTTCCTTTGATTAAAATGAAGTTTATAAATCTAATTCAAGGGAGAAATTCAAGGGAAATTTCGGATTTGAAGAGAGGAGCTTGGAGAAAGCAAGATTCAAGCCAAAATAAGCAAGGAAACTATGTAAAATTTCATCCTATGGTTGATGTCTTCACCCACCCTTCTTTTCCATTTCGCTTAACCCTAGGAGACATAGGATGATCTGATTTTCAAGCCCAACCAAGCATGAATCTTAGGTATTTAAGGGAGAAGAACAAGAATATGCAAAGAAAACAATAAAATAACCATTAGATTTCAAGATGCAAATTCTACGATTTCAAGTATTCCTTATAAATTTTAATTTTGTGTGATGATTCCTAGGTATAATTAAGAGTTTAAATGAGTTCTTGAGACCCCTAAGACACTCCCCACAGGCTTCCTCTTTCAAAAAAATAAAGAAAACTCCAAGGAGCCCTAAACCATGCATAGGCTCGGTCAAAGGGAGTTCATATAGCTAGGAAGAGTTTTAAATTTTTCTAAGGCCATTCTTGAGTCATATTTGATGAATGAAAATAAGAGGAGGCCTTGGTGTCTTAGATTCCATATTATGACCTAAAAAAATAACATGATGTTAGGCTCTTTGTTTTAATGGTATGATGACTCCAAGAGGCTTAAAAGAAGCCAAGAATCATATTTGAAAGGAAAGAATGGAGCCTAGAAATTATTTAAGGGGTGTTGCTTCATTAGGAGCATTTATGGACCATAATGGGGTTTATAGAGCAACCTAGTATTTAAGCAAGTTATGTGGCCTTAGAATTTGTTTCATGAACTTAATTGGCTTCTATAAATTGTATTTAGGCTAAGAGAAACCATCTCCCCAAGTTTGTGGCTGTGTGGCTAAAAGAGGAGGCTTGAATTCCAAGGAAAAAGTGTGTAATTATGTGCAAGGTAGCTCTCTCCACCTTCTCTCATGCATGGATGTGTGTTTAGCTTATCTTAGAATATGTGTATTTATATGTTCAAGCCATGAAAAGTATGCTAGCATAATAATTTATATGCCATGATTCATGATGACATATTGTATTTTCAAATGAGTGTATGATGTTTGTTTAAGTTTGCTTGAGTATAGAGAGGCCAAGTGTAAAGTCTCACATCGGCTGGAAGGGGCCTGTGGCTAGCCTATATAAGTGGGGAGAATCCCTCCCCACTAAGGCGTGCTTTTCCTGTGAGTTAATCAGGAAAGGATAAACCCCAACAAACTGGGAAGGCAAGGTCAAAGACCCACGAACCAGGAAGGAAGGGACAATACCATGGTGGCTCTGTATGTATTAGTATCAGAGCGATCTTGGCCTATGTGTGACCCGAGGACGGGTCAACCTAAAAAGGGGGATGGATTGTAAAGTCTCACATCGGCTGGAAGAGGCCTGTGGCTAGCCCATATAAGTAGGGGAGAATCCCTCCCCACCAAGGCACATTTTTCCTGCAAGTTAAACGGGAAAGGACAAACCCCAACGAACCAAGAAGGTAGGGTCAAAGACCCACAAACTGGGAAGGAAGGAACAATACCTTGGTGGCTCTGTATGTATAATGTAACATCTAATTTTCTGAAAACGAGAGAAAATGTGAGAAACGTAACATACTGTTACTCCATAAACGAATGAAACTCACCAGATACAAAAGTAAGTCCCCCAAGATGATATAGTTAAGGCCCCAAAAAATTTGAGAAGCATTCTAGACTCCTGAAAATGAGAATCCCAGGCTCAGATGGAAAGAAAAATAGAGCTAGAATGAAGAAACAATTTCTTATGAAAAGCCTACAAAACGTTATGGCATTTTCGTAATTTTGAGTAAATTTTGGAATTCATACAGAAAGGCTTTTTAAATGAAAGTTTTAAGTTCTTCAGGGTTCTCAAAGGCCTTGAAAACCATAGGAAGCCTCGGGACAGCTAAATCTCTTCCAGTGGACGTTTTCCAATGTCAGTTGACCTAAACTTTGATTAGTTTGTTCGGTAAGGTTTTAGCTCCGATTTAAGTGATTACAAAGGCATTTTTCTTAGTTGGGAACCTAAATTTTATAATAGAAAAGACGGTTCTAAAAAATGAGCTAAAATGATGGAGAAATGAAAATGCAAAGTATGAAGGGCAAATTTTGGATTTTTGAGAAAGTGAAAGCTTCTTGAACACACTTTAAGTTTCTTATTTCTTCTCCCCTCCATTTGCACGACCCATTCTACCTAAAAACCAGAGAAAACACCAGCTCTTTTAGCACACCATGGAGGAGAACAAAGGAGGAGAAAAAGTGTAACATCATGAATTCTAGCTCATTCTAACTCATCTCATGCCTTTACATAACTTAATATCATGAATCATATGAGTTTTGCATGAAAAAGGCAAAGAAATAATGCTCATTTTAGCATTGCACTGGGCCTCAAAATTCCATTCGATGTCACATGGATCATGCAAGATCATATTATGCATTCTTATATTTAATTCCATTATTATAACTTATCTACATCACAAAAACATGCCTACAATTCATGGCAACCGAAATGGAGCTCAAAATAAGCAAGCATATTTTCGGCCAGATTAGCTCCATTTTCTGACCCAACTTTGGAAAATCATAACTAAATCTAGAAAATTCAAAATCATGCAATCTTGTCATTCTAGAAATCCTAAGATGTCTACTTCATACTAAAAATACTTCTAAGTCACAAAATTTATCACAAAGGATGTTTGACATCCAAGAAGCTACAAAGGTCGCTGGCTACCTGGGCTACTGTTCAGTTTACTGATACAAACTTCTGAAATTCATAACTAATTCTATAAAACTCTAAATCACACAAATTTGGTTATTCTAGAAAGTAAAAATGTTAACTTGATATTAAAAATAATTCCAGGATGAAATAGATACGTTTAGCTATTGGAAACCTATGGAATAGTAACTAAACTCCTAGGGCACCACTGGTACTGACAACTTCAAAAATGAATAACTCTCTGCTCCAACCTCCAAATGAGGTGATCTTCATGGCCACAAAAAGCTTATGACCTGTAGTTTGTGTATATAAAATTTCACAAGTATTAGACACCATTTGTCCATCGGGTGACACAGAACACAAAACTGCCAGTATAAACAGTACCCATACCAGAATCTATAAAAAATTCCAACTTTGAAAATTTATCAAATATTCCATAGACCTCAAAAAATTATGATCTTTAAATTCCTAGAAAGCTCTTGATGAGACCTAATTGCATGCCAAATTTCAGATCAAGACTAGCTCATTTGGCAAAAAAGTGATATAGGGTTCCATTATGGTCAATTTTGGCTCCATATTCGGTACCAAAATTGCCAAATGCATTTCCCTTGGTCCTGGCACCTTTTGGGCAAGTTTAAAAGCTTATTTGAGACTTGTGTGAGCTACCCAAATGGTCCCAAACCTCATATATCTCATTTTGGCCATTCAACCCACACTTATGCATATTTCCATCAAATTTTAAACTTTCATACTATGGCATTATATACTCAAAACATGGGCTAGTGGTCATATATGAGAATCATACATCTCAACATCATATATTAGCATATTTACATATGTCTCAACATTCATAGGATATATACAACATCATATACATGATAAACCACTATTATGGTTCCAAAATGACTAAAACCAAGGCATAAGTTTGTCAATCTCCTTCCTTTAGGGTTGTTGGCTCCCATTAGCATATCCACTTGGTTCACCTATCATGTTAGATCATTGGAGAGGAGGGGATGAGATTCAAAGAATCACAATAGTTCATCTCCCATTCAATCATACATAATATGTGCAAAGCAAGTTTCACAAATGCATGCATGGAGAAGGTAGAAATCATAAACATTTTAAAAGCAACCTTGGCATGTGAATCAATCATACAAGACATTCAAAAACTCACTAAGTGTTTGGATTGGCCTCACACTTCTCCTCATGGATTTTGGAATTGCCTCACCCATTCTTTGAGCACTTTGGACTCGACCATACTCTTAGGAGCCCACTTTGCTTTTGGAAGACTCTTTACTTTGTCTCAACCAAGCTCAAGGGTTCTTGGCGAGAGTTCTTGGCCTCTCCACACTCAAGCAAACTCATACAAATATCATGTAGTCATTTGAAAACATAACATGGCATCAAGCATCATGGCATATAAAGGCATGCTAGCATACTTTTCAAAGCTTGAAAATACACATACACACATTCTAAAACTAGCTAAACATACATTCATGCATGAGAGAAGGTGGAGAGAGCTACCTTGTATACAAACACACACTTTTCCTTTAGGATTCAAGCCTCCTCTTTCGGCCACACACCCAAAAATTGGTGGAGATGGTTTCTCTTGGCCTAAATACAATATATGGGAGCCAATTAGGTTCATGAAACAATCTCTAAGACCATACAACTTGCTTAAGTACTAGATTGCTTTATAACCCCCATTATGGTCCATATTGGCACCTAATGGAGCAACACCTCTCAAATGACTTCTAGGCCTCATTCTTTTCTTTGAAATATGATTCTTGACTCCTTTTAAGCTTCTTGGAGTCATCACACCATTAATACAAAAGGCCTAGCACCATGTTGCTTATTTAGGTCATAATATGGAACCTAAGACACCAAATCACTTTCTATGAGTTTTAAATTTTTTCCAAGGCCTCCCCTCACTTTCATTCATCAAATATGACTCAAGAATGGCCTTAAAAAAATTTGAAAATCTCCCCCACACCTAGAACTCTTCTTAGCCGAGACATACCTAGGTTTTAGGCTTCATGGAGTTTTCTTTATTTTCTTGAAGGAGGAAGGTTGTGGGGAGCATCTTTGGTGTCTCAAGAACTCATTTATACTCTTACTTAGACCTAGGAAGCATCATACAAATTCAGAAATTGAAAGGTGCACTTAAAACCCTAGGTTTTGCATTTTGATTTCTAATGCCTATTTCTTGGTTTTCTTTGCATATTCTTATTCCTCTCCATCAAATACCTAAGAATCACCTTTGTTTTGGTTAAAAATATGACTCCTTAGGTCTGTCTAAGTCTAGGTCGAAATGGAGAAGAAGTGTGATGAAAGGTATTAACCATAAGATGTATTTTTACCTTGTTTCCTTGCTTAATTTGGCTTGAATCTTGATTTTTCCAAGCTCCTCTCTTCAAATCCGAACTTTCCCTTGAATATCTCATATGAATCAGATTTGTAAACCTCATTTTAATCCAAATAAAGAAAGGAGAAGGGAGGAGAGAAGGGGTGGATGAAGAAAAGCAAGGAAAATCACCATGAAAACAAGCTTGGTTTTCTTCCTCCTTCTTCTTCCTCTCTTGGGCTCCTCTCCATTAGGGTTTTTCTTCTGATTTAGGGCACAAGATGGTCGTGCATAATGAAGGGAGGAAAAGGATGCATCATATATATAGGTGGGAATAAGTTACACTTTTCAAAAATTCCCATTTTGCCCTTCATACTTTGCATTTTCGTTTCTCCTTTGTTTTAGCTCCTTTTCTAGAACCGTCTTTTCCATTATAAAATTTAGGTTCCTAATCAAGTAAAATGTCTTTGGAATCACTCAAATTGGAGCTAAAACCTTTCCTAATGAATCCGTCAAAGTTTGGGCACACTGACGTTAGAAAACATCCACCGGAGGGGCTTTAGCTGTCCTGGGGCTTTCCATGGTTTTTAGAGCCTCTGAGAACCCCGAAGAACTCAAAACTTTCATTTAAAAAGCCCTCCTGTGTGTTTTTCAAAAAATTTCCATATTTACAAAAATGCCACTGGCCTTTTGACAAATTTTTCGAATCACTCTTGCCTTGATTTCTGGGCAACTAAAGGCTTAAATCCTCATTTTCTAATATTTAAAATTTCATGATAATTTTAGTTGGCCCTAATTCCTTCTATTTCAAGGACTTCCTTTTGTATTTGGCCTATTTCTGCTGTTTACGGAGAAACCGAACATTGCGTTTCTCACGTTTACAGAAGGACCGGATGTTACAAAAAGCAAGGAAAAAGTAAGGAATTTCATGATTTTTCATACTTTCTCCTTTCCAAACCTCTCCTTCTCCATTCCCCTTTCTTTCCTATGATTAAAATGAAGTTTATAAATCTGTTTTAAGGGAGAAATTGAGGGGAAAATTCAGATTTGAAGAGATGAGCTCAAAGAATACAAGATTTAAGTGAGAAAAAGCAAGAAAACAAGGTAATTTCTCTTCCTATAGTTGTCATCTTTGGTTCTCTTCTCCACCATTTCGCCCCACTTGAGAAAACCCTAGGAGAAGATGATTTTTAGGTAGAACCAAGCATGAATCTAAGGAAAAAGGGTGTGGAGATTAAGAATATGCAAAGGGAATTATCAAAAAACCATTAGATTTCAAGATGCAAATTCTAGGGTTTTGTACATACCTTCCAAAATCTAATTTCATATGATAATTCCTAGGCCTAATTAAGAGTTTAAATGAGCTCCTAAGATCCCTAAGATGCTACCCACATGCTTCCTCCTTCAAAAAAACAAAGGGAATTCCAAGGAGGCCAAAAAGGGGCATAGTCTCGGCCAAGCAAGGTTAGGGTAGCTAGGGAGAGTTTTAAATTTTTCTAAGGCCATTCTTGAGTCATATTTGATGGATAAAAATGAAGGGAGGCCTTGGAAAAAATTTAGAACTCATAGAAAGTGATTTGGTGCTTTAGATTCCATATTATGACTTAAAGAACAACATGATGTTAGGCTCTTTGTTTTAATTGTGTGATGACTCCAAGAGGCTTAAAAGGAGTCAAGAAGCATATTTGAAAGAAAAGAATGGAGCCTAGAATTTATTTGAAGATTGTTGCTTTATTAGGTGCATTTATGGACCATAATAGAGCTTATAGAGCAATCTAGCATCTAAGCAAATTGTATGGCCTTAGAGATTGTTTCATAAACCTAATTGGCTCCCACAAATTGTATCTAGGCCAAGAGAAACCATCTTCACCAATTTGTGGGTGTGTGGCCAAAAGAGGAGGCTTGAGTCCAAAGGAAAAAGTGTGTAATTGTGTGCAAGGTAGCTCTTTCCACGTTCTCTCATGCATGGATGTGTGTTTAACTTGTTTTAGAATATGTGTGTGTGTATTTTCAAGCTATGAAAAGTATGCTAGCATGCCTTTATATGCTATAATTCTTGATGCCATGTTATGTTTCTAAATGAGTACATGATGTTTGTTTGAATTTACTTGAGTGTGGAGAGGCCAAGAACTCTTCCTTTTGGAGAGGATGAGCCAAGAACCCTTGAACTTGGTTGAGACAAAGTAAATCTCCCAAAAGCAAAGTGGACTCCCAAGAGTATAGTTGAGTCCAAAGCTCTCAACAAATGGGTGAGGCAAGCCCAAAACCTATGAAGAGAAGTGTGAGGCCAATCCAAACACTTGGTGAGCTCTTGAATGTCTTGTGTGATTTGTTCATATGCTAAGCTTTCTTTTTAAATGTCTATGACTTCCATTTTCTCCATGCATGCATTTGTAAGGCTTGCTTTGCACATATTATGTATGATTGAATGGGAGATGAGTTATTGGGATTCTTTGAATCTCATCCCCTCCTCTCCAATGCTCTAACATGCTAGGTGGACCAAGTAGCTATGGTGAAAGGAGCCAGCAACAATGAAAGGAGATTGACAAGCATATGCCTAGTTTTATTCTTTTTGAATCCATAATGATGCTTCACAATGTATATGATGTTGTAAATGCTCTATGACTCTTGAGACATGTGTAAATATGCTATTATGTGATGGTTAAATGTATTGATATGATGTATGACCTCTAGAACCTATTTTGAGTATGTAATGCCTAGGTATGCAACTTGGAAGTTTAATGGAAATGTGCATAACTGTGGGTTGAATGGCCAAAATGAGATGCATGAGGTTTAGGACCATTTGGGTAGCTCACACAAGTCTTAAATATGCTTTTAGACTTGCCCAAAAGGTACCAACATCAAGGAAAGTCATTTAGCAATTTTGGTATCCCATATGGAGCCAAAATTGACCATAATGGAACCCTATATCACTTTTTGCCCAAATGAACTCTTGTTGATTTGAGATTTGCCATGCAATTATATCTTGTTGAGAGCTTGTTAGGAAGTTAAAGAACATAATTTTTGGAGGTCTAGAGAATATTTGATGAATTTTCAAAGTTGGAATTTTCTATTAATTCTGGTATGTGCACTGTTCACACTGGTAGATTTGTGTTTTGTGTTATCTAATAGCTAAATGGTGTCCAATGCTTGTAAAATTTATAGGCATAAACTAGAGGTTATAAGCTTTTTGTGGCTACTAAGATCACCTCATTTGGAGGTTTGAGCAAAGAGTTATGCATTTTTGAAGTTGGCTATCAGTAACAGTGGTGCCCAAGGAGTCCAGTCATTGTTCCATAGAATTCCAATGGCTAAATGTACCTCTTTCATTTTAGAATTATTTTTAATATGAAGTTAACATTTTTAGCTTTCCAGAATGATTGAATGTGTGTGATTTCAATTTTTATAGAATTAGTTATGAATTATAGAAGTTTGTATCGATAATCTGAAACAATAGCCCAAGCAGCAGCGACCTCAGTAGATTTTCGAATGTCAAACATCTTCTTCTTAATGATTCATGAACGAAAATTCTTTTTACCATGGGATAGACATCCAAAGCTTTCTGGAATGGTAAAGCTTGTTGGATTTCGATGTTTGTGGATTTAGTTATGAATTTCTGAAATTGTGACAGAAAAACTAAAATTCTAACTATGGCAAATCCATGGGAATTAATGTGTTTCACCCACTTGTATGAGTTCCAAGCCACTTTCTTGAATGGTTTTGAATTGTATTAGTGTAAAAAAATATGAAAATGTGTTGTATGAGCTTACATGGTCCACATGACATCGAATGAAATTTTTATACACTATGCAATGCAAAAATATTCATTATTTCTATTGTCTTTTCCTTGAAAGCTTGTATGATTCTTGAAAATGAGATACCTAAAGGCATGAGATGAGCTAGAAATGATGGTGTTACACTAAGAACTCTTGACCATGGTGAGGATGAGCCAAGAACCTTTAAGAATGGTTGAGATATAGCAAAGAGTCTCCCAAAAGCAAAATGGGCTCCCAAGAGTATGGTTAAGTCCAAAGCTCTTAAAGAATGGGTGAGGCAAGTCCAAAATCCATGAGGAAAAGTGTAAGGGTAATCCAAACACTTGGTGAGCTCTTGAATGTCTTATATGACTTGTTCACATGCCAAGCTTGCTTCTTGAATGTTCATGACTTCCATTTTATTCATGCATGCATTTTTAAGGCTTGCTTTGCATATATTATGTATAATTGAATGGGAGATGAGCTATTGGGATTGTTTGAATCTCATCCCCTCCTCTCCAATGATCTAATATGCTAGGTGGACTAAGTGGATATGGCAATGGGAGCCAACCACCTTGAAAAAAGAAGATTGACATCCATATGTCTAGCCTTTGCCTTTTTTGAACCATAATGATGCTTAACAATGTATATTATTATATAAATGGTCTATGACCCTTGAGACATATGTAATGATGCTATTATGTGATGTAGGAATGAAAGAATGTGTTATGTGAATGATGGAATGTAAATTGGGTATGTTATGACATTATAGCTTCATGAATGGCTTTATGGAAATATGCATAAGTGTGGATGAAAAGGCCAAAATGGGATGCATGAGGTTTGGGGCCATTTGGGTAGCTCACACAAGTCCTAAATATGCTTTTAGACTTGCCCAAAAGATGCCAACACCAAGGAAAAGCCATTTGGCAATTTTGGCATCCTATATGGAGCCAAAATTGACCATAATGGAACCCTATATCACTTTTTAGTGAAATAAGCTCTTCTTGATCTAAGATTTGGCAAAAATTTAGAGCTAATTGAGAGCTTTTTGAAAAGCTAAAGATCATAATTTTATGAGGTCTACATAATATTTGATGAATTTTCAAAGTTAGCAATTTTTCTGGTTTTGGTTTACTGCACTATTCATTTAGTCCAAAAATAAAATTTGTCACACAAGGCTCAAATGATGTCCAATTGCTATGAAATTGTGTACAAAGAAACTAGGAATTCACAGTGACTCGTAACAACTAGAAGCACCTTATTTGGATGTCTAGAAAGGGAGATAAGGACTTTTGAAAATTTTGTCTAGTATTAGGGAATTCAGCCGACCTGAGTTATTGTTCTATTAAATTCCGAAGTCTAGGCTACCTGAGCTGCCATGGAAATATTTTTCCCCTCTAGCTAACATCCACAGCTTTCCATATTGGTACCATTTGCATGGATTGGACTTTTGTGGAAGTAATTGGACATTTTCTAAATTTGCTGCAGAAATCTATGATAGCATCATGAGGCAGGTTGACCTTTGAACCTTTTTGGGTGTCAAACGCCTTTTGTGATGGATGTTATGATCTGGGCATATTTTTAGTGTGAATTAAACATCCATAGATTTCCAGAATGACTAAGAATGTATGATTTTGATTTTTTTTTAAATTAGTTATGATTTTCTAAAGTTGGTCAAAGAAGGAGCCAATTCTAGCCGAAAATACACTTGATTATTTTAAGCTCTCCTCTGATTTCCATGAGTTGTGGGCATGATTTTATGATGCAAAAGAGTTTTATTGATGTAATTAAATATGACAATGTATAGTATGAGCTCATACGGTCCACCTAATACCAAATGAAATTTTTATATACAACGCAGCACAATTAAATGCATTATTTTAATAAATTTTTCTACTTCCCTCATGGCATTTAATGATGTAAAGCACATGAGTATCATGAAACGAGCTAGTAACATGACCAAAACAAAAGAAAAATTTAACTTTAAAAATTCATCAAATATTCTCTAGACCTCTAAAAATTTTATTCTTCAGCTTCCCAAAAAGCTCTCAACAAGATCCAATTGCATGCCAAATCTCAAATCAAGAAGAACTCATTTGGACTAAAAAGTGATATAGGGTTCCATTATGATTAAATTTTGGCTCCATATAGGATACCAAAATATCCAAGTAGCTTTCCTTAAGGTTTGGCACCTTTTAGGCAAGTCTAAAAGTATAATTAGGACTTATGTGCGCTGCCCAAATGGTCCCAAACCTCATGCATCTCATTTGGGCTATTTCACTCACACATATGCACAATTCCATAATGTCATCTAAGAAGCTCATTTGCTAAAACATGCTCAAATCACAATCTGATGGTCACATAACATATTCTCCTATTTATACATGACATATTATCGTAATTACATGTGCTCATGATATCATAGTACATATACATCTATTAATTATATCATTTGCCAATTGTATGGTCTTAAAGTAGCAAAATTCAAGCATTTTCATATCATCTTCTCATCTTCAAGATAGTTGGCTTCCATTACCTTGGCCACTTGGTCCACCTAACATGTTAGAACATTGAAGAGGAGGGGATGAGATTCAAAGAATTTCAATAGCTCATCTTCCATTTAATCATACATAATGGATACAAAACGAGTCTCATAAATGTATGTATGGTCATGTTAATATGTGCAAATATTCAAAAGGCATTTTCATCATTTGAGAAAGTCATACATAGCATACAAAGGCTTGCCAAGCAAGTGGATTGGCCTCACTTATTTACTTGTGGATTTTGGACTTGCCTTACCCAGACTTTAAGAGATTCTTGGACTCAACCATGCTCTTAGGAGTCAATCTCACTTTTGGGAGACTCTTTAACTTGTCTCAACCAATCTTAAGGGTTCTTAGCTCATCTTCACCATGGCTAAGGGTTCTTAGCCTCACCACACTCAAGCAAATCCAAGCATTCATCATAAACATCATATAAAAGTATATTGTAACATCGTGGCACCGTGGAAATCAAGTCATGCGAGAACACTTTTCTTGGCTTAAAAATATGCATACACATATTCAAATACAAGTAAAGCAAACATTTATATATGAGAGAAGGTGGAGAGAGCTACCTTGAAAGCAACTAACACTTTTTCTCTTGAATCAAGGCTCCCTCCTTTGGCCACACACACACAAAAGCATAAGGATGATTTCTCTTTGCCTAAACACAATTTATGGAAGCCAATTAGGTACATAGAATTAATTATAAGGCCACACAACTTGCTTAGACTCTGACTTGGTCTATAAACCCCTTTATGTTTCCAAGAATGCACCTAATGAAGCAACACTCATCAAATAAATTTTAGACTCCATTCTTTCCTTTCAAATATGATTCTTGACTCCTTTTAAGCCTCTTGGAGTCATCACACAATTAAAATAAAGAGCTTAACTACATGTTGCTTTTTTAGGTCATATTATGGAACATAAAGCACCAACTCATTCTCTAGGCTTCCTAAATTTTCCCAAGGCTTCCCCTCATATTCACTCATCATATATGACTCAAAAATGGGCTTGGAACAAATTAAAACTATCCCTAGGTACACAAACTCCTTTAGGCCGAGACTAGGAAGCTTTATGATCTCCTTGAACTTTGCTTTGTTTTCTTGATGGAGGAAGCACATAGGAAGACTTCTAGGGATCTTAGGAGTTTATTTAAACTCTCATTTAGGCATAGGAATCAAGGTATCAAATCAAAATTTGCAAGAAACATATGAAATCCTAGACTTTGCATCTTGAATTTTCATGGTTATTTGTTAATTTTCTTTACATATTCTTAATCTCCACACTTTTTTTCCTAAGAATCACCCTTGGTTCTGCATAAAAATCAAATCCTCTTAGGTCTTCTCAAGTGGGGTGAAATGGTGGAGAAGGGGAGCAAGGGGTAACAACCATAGAAAAAGAAATTATCTTGTTTTCTTGCTTTTTCTCACTTGAATCTTATCTTCTTTGAGCTCCTCTCTTCAAATGCGAATTTTTTCCTTAATTTCTCCCTTAAAATAGATTTATAAACTTTATTATAGTCAAGGGAAACAAAGGAGAATGGAGGAGAAGAGGTTTGGATGGAAGAAAGCATAAAAAACTACCAAAATTTCATACCTTTTTGCTTGAATTTCTCCTCCTCTTCTTCTTCCTCTTGTGCACCCCATCCTAGGGCTTCTTTCTCTAGTTTAGGGCAAAAACATATGAGGCTACATGAGGGTGAGAGTGGGGCGCCACTTATATATATAAGGGAGGAAGAAGAACTTTTCAAAAATTCCTATTTTGCCCTTCATTCTTGGCATTTTCGTTTCTAATTCATTTTAGCTCCTTTTTTAGAACTGTCTTTTCCATTATAAAATCTAGTTTCCAATTTAGTAAAATGCCTTTGGAATAACTCAAATCGGAGCTAAAACCTTCCTGAACGAATCCGTCAAAGTTTGGGTACACTGACATTGGGAAACGTCTACTGGAAGAGTTTTAACTATCCTGAGACTTTCTATAGTTTTCAGGGCCTCTGAGAACCTCAGAGAACTCAAAACTTTCATTTAAAAAGCCCTCCTATGTGAATTCAAAAAAGTACTCAAAATTACGAAAATGCCATTAAGTTTCATAAATTTTTTATAAGAAATTGTTTCTTCATTCTAGCTCCATTTTTCCTTTCGTCTAAGCCTAAGATTCTCATTTTTAGGAGTCTAGAATGCTTTTTAAATTTTTTGGGACCTTAACTACATCATTTCAGGGAACTTCCTTTTCTATCCGGCGAATTTCATTCGTTTACAAAGAAATTGTACGTTACGTTCTCGTTTTTTCTCTCATTTTCAGAGTACCAGATGTTACATATAACACCCTGGTTTCTAGGCAACTTAAGACTTAAATCCTTATTTTTCATTATTTAAAATTTTATCCAAATTTTATTTGGCCTTAAATCATTCATCTCAAGGGACTTGCTTTTCAAACTGACTCATTACGATATTTTCATGAAATATCGAACGTTACAAAAGCGATTGGGTAAAAACTCAGTACGAGTAATTGAACATGATTAAAGAATGAAGACTTACCACTATATGCCGTGGATAATTGTATTAGAAATAGATGGCAAGAGCTTTCAACAATAAGGTTCATCCTAGAGGATTTAAAGCTGGTAACCTAGTCCTCAAGAAGATTCTATCGGACTAAGATGATGTTAAGGGCAAATGGGCTCCCACCTAAGAAGGGCCTTACATTGTTAAGCATGCTTTCTTAAAAGGTGCATTGGTTTCAGCTTACATAAATGATCATGAATTGGCCAAGCCATTTAATTTCAACGCTGTTAAAAGGTATTTTGCATAAAAAAGAAATACTCTTTAAGTAGAACACTTGAAAAGGTAGCCTAGGCAAAAGTTCAAACATGACAAAAGCTTGCTAGTTTAGTAACCTGAAAGGGCATCCTAGGCAAAAGTTAGAGCCCAAAAAAAAAAAAGGAAAAAGAAAAGCTTGCTAGGCAATGAAAAGATGATGTCTAGGTAAAAGTTAGGGCAAAATGTGAAATCTAACTTTAGGAGCAATAAGGGAGTAATGGATAGAGATGAATTAAGGGTCTCAAATCAAAGATCAATGAAATGTATTTCTCTGGTAGTATAACAAATCACTGCATGGGAATATACAGGACCAATAGTAAAGGACATTATTCTAAAGAACTTTTTATGACAAGTTCTTTTACTTTTCCTTGTCTTAAAGTTACTTGTTGTCTTCACCACAAATGTGCTCCAATTGAAATACTTATTAATAAGGATTAGTTGTCTTTGCCACAAATGTGCTTTATTTGAAATACTTATTAATGAGGATTATTCTTTCAATAATTTCTCATTCATCATAGTTGCATCTCATTTTAATTAATGCCATGACTACTGTATTCATACTTCATATAAATAAATTAATAACTAAGAAATGACATTTATCAAAATAGTAACCTTATGCAATATGGTTAATGTTTTCTTAGACCACTTATCATCTATAAGCTCCTAATCATACTAGGAAGGAAAACCAAGGCCAAAAATTAGACACGAGTAACTAAATTCTATTGTCATCCCAAATTTCATCATCATGGCATTCAGGAATGATGAGCCTAGTGACTTTTCTTACCCAAGCAACAAGTAAATAGGGTAACTATGGATTTCCAAGGCAATGCTAAAAAATCTTTGCTTGGTAGTAAATTTTATCGATAAAATATCAGTCACAACTTGAAGACAACAAAAATGATATAGGTGTATTTAGATAGACATCATGCCAAGGAAGTGTAATATACTTCCCCTCTATGGTTGATCATTTAAAAGGTCAACGTCTTCTCTTATCTTTCTAACACAAGGTAATATGGCCCCCTATTCTCACTTGAGTAAATTAAAGATAAATCATCATTTAATAGTCCATAAGACTAGGGTAAATAAAAGCAACAATTTACATGGCAAAAAAAAAAGAGAAAAGAAAAAAAACATCTCACATGTTTTACACATCCCATACATGCATACTTTTCTTTAAAACCAAACTCATGCTAGCGCAAGAATAAAGCAAAATTTGCATATCTCTTGTCTCATGCATTCCAAGTTTGCATGCATTAACTTTAATTGATTTTGGGGCAAACTAAAGAATCAATTGGTTACATTCTCAATTAGGCCTTCCTTATATGTTGTGCACTTCACATATGCACATATGCTACCTAAACATTGGGCTAATAAAAGTAAAGTTGTTACATTCAGGAATTGAAAAACATAAAAAAAAAACATCAAAATCACAAAATCAAATAAGATCAACTGCAAGAAAGCAAAATCAAGTATAGAATTAGATCTTTTTCATGCTCAATACGTCTTGTATATATGCCTTTAGTATTAACCCTCAAAGCCTACAATCCCTTCGCTTAAAGAACAAGTAAAAAAAGGCAATTTATAAACATCATATTTTGTTTGGGTCACTTTTTCCTTTTAATTATTGTCTAGTTGCATCAAGAGGCAAAAAAGATCATCCTAGACAAAATATATGTCCTTGTCTTTATTTGTTCTTTATGCAAAAATATTTAAAAAAATTTCGTTTTCAATTTCCTTGCATAAAAAACAAGTAAATAGGGGTAATTGTGAATGTTATATTTTGTCTGAACATATTCTAAAAATAATAATAGAATCATATTTTGAAAAAAAGGAAAAAAGAAAAAGCAAATAAAAACCTAAATTCCAAGAGCCTAACTAACCAAAAAATAAAAATAAATAAAAATAAAAAGAGAAAAAAAAATAAATAATGCAAAAAGAAAATCTAAACTAGGGCTCTAATATATATATATATATATATATATAAAACCCATTAAAAAAGAGGAAGGAATAGAAGCCAAAGAAAGCCCACCAGCAGAGGAAAACTTCTCGGCCCATTAACCTCAAAGCCTAACAGAAAAAGAAAAAAAGAAAAAAATTAAATTTAAGTTAAACTAAAAAATATAATTAAGGGGGGTCAAAATGTAGGAACGCTACATTTTGACCTAGGACCCATTCCTGCATCTATTCAACATCTGCTGTTAGTAGAGAAGAAGACAAAGCCACAAAATAGAATGCAAAGATGAAAGGTGATAAGCTAGCATCTTAGAAGGCACGAGAGGGGCAGATTTGTAGTAAGGGGCTCAAGGAGTTAACCTCCCTCTCTGGTCCCTTTCACCATCAAAGGCAGAGAATCAATAACACAAAAATGGAAAAAAGATAAGGGTGGAGATCAATAAAGGGAAAAGAGGCAACAAATGATAGATAGGAGGAAAGAAAAGGAGAATAGGGACTGAGGATTAGAGAGGTTGGGGCCCAACAAAGAAAGGAAGGAGACCAAAACTAGAGGAGATTTTTTGAATTGAAGGATAGATAGATGGAGATTGAGAGACAAGAAAAATGATAGGGAGATCGAGGGAAAAGCAATAGAAATTAAGAGACTGAGAGGAAATAAAAAAAGAGTCGAGAGGGTGAAGTTGGATTGCTTCAATCAAAGAAGAGGAAACTCATGGATATCCAGGGAAGAAGCTTTGCAAATTCACAGGCAAATTGAGAAGAGGTTTCAACCTCTACCTAAGGGAAAGAAAGCTTGGAATTTTTAGGCCTAACACATAAATTGGACATACACTGAGATGTATATTCCTTTCATGCTCCTTCTTCATTTGTTGGCTTGTAATTCCCTGTTCTTAGTCTTTGTTTTAGTTGAGAATCATTATGGATCGATGATTTTCGGGGTATTATGGTATAATGAGAACATGGGATATTTTCAAATAGTGGCTAATAGTATTTGAATTATCTAGCTTGGGGTGTCAAATGTTAACTGATCCCTTGTGTATATCATGTAGAATGTCTTGCTTTATTGAACAAAGGAAAGAGTGATTCTATAAATTAATGTGAAATTTTATATTGTCATATGATTTTCTTATATATGAAATTGGTTATATTGAACTTGGTTAGCATTTGAGCTTTAATAATTTTTTTTTCTATTGTTGTTGCCAGTGGAAGCATAATTATGTTAAGGATTTATGTTGCCTCTCCCTGCTCATTGTGATATATGAATCTAAAAAAGTTTATGTGCACTGCTTAGTTGTAAATTTAGATGGCCTATTTAGTTGTAAATTTAGATGGCCTATTCTCTTTGAGAAGGATCACAATTCATGGATGATTGATAAATGTTATTTTTATATATTTTAATTCTCCTAATTTGGATATTTTGATGAATAATTATGACTTATTGCATTTAATTAGATGAAATTTAATTTTATTAGCCATTTATGCACTTTAGGAATTCATTTGCAAAATCTTTTAATTTTAATGCATAAATTTCTTTTAAATAATTTTATGAATATTCTACTTAATTTTTCTCATTCTTTTGTGCAAATTATAGGCAAATAAAATCTACATATTGAAAAAAATACGTCGAAGAACCTTTCATCCATTCACATGAGATATTCCATGTTCATAGATTCCTGCACATAACACTTACTCATTCCATCTTCATTTAACATGAGGATAGCACACAAAATGCCAACTCACATAGCACTTACACGTAGATGCAATCCACACACTTCTAGCTCCAGCAATTCACACTCCAAGGCATCACACAAAACATGCATTATGATCTCTCCATTCATCCATGTAGCACACGGGCTAAGGGAAAAAGGTAGCAGCACAAAGACACTTTCACTAGTCCCATTCCATTCCCTCACAAGGAGAAGCACATGCCAAATTCTATTATACATCACACGCACACAAATACACAAGCATGAGTTCAGACGATGCATGAATCTACAACTTCCTCCACAATAACTCACTTATACATGTCCATCCCTTTTTACGTGGACTCTCATGCATAATGCCATGGATTTCACATGCTCAAAAGGCACCACTATTCCTTCCACTCATGCATGAAACATAGCACACACTTTGTCGAGTTCACTCACTTTTATGCACAGGTTCATATGGAAGCACCAACACGAGGCACCAAATCCAGCTATCATCCATTCCCATGCTCCACTAACACAAACGTTGTAATGTCTAATTTTTGCAAAAATGATATAAACGGATATGTTTTCAAAGTAAGTCCCCTGAAATGAATTGTTAAGATCCAAAAAATTAGAATAATGATATAGAAATTAAGTAATAGAAATAAGAGGCCAGAGGTGCCCTAAAACAAAGGCTAAAATAATTATATGGAAATTAACGAAATAGCTATGTAACGTAATGGCATTTTCATAATTTTGAGCAAATTTTGGAATACTCATAAGAGAGCTTTTTAAATGAAAATTTTGAGTTCTCCGAGATTCTTAGAGGCCTTAAAAACCATGAGAAGCCCCGGGATAGATAAAACCCCTCCGGTGTACGTTTTCTAACATCAGTTGATTTAAACTTTGGCCCTTTTGTTCGAGAAGGTTTTAGCTCCAATTTGAGTGACTCCAAATACATTTTATAAGGTAGAGGACCTAAATTTTATGATAGAAAAGACATTTCTTGAAAAGGAGCTAAAATGAACTAGAAATGAAAATGCCAATATTAAGGGATATAAAGGAAATTTTTAGAAACAAGTCTTGAACCCTACCTATATATACCCCATGCCCCACTCTTCTCCTCTTTTCATTTCTACCATAAACTAGAGAAAAGACTAAAAGAGTGAGGCACACAAAGGACAAGAGAAAGGGGGAAGAAAAAGCAAGAGAAAGGTATGGATTTTCATGGTTTTTCTAAGTTTTTCCTTAGCAAACTTCTTCTCCTTCTTCTTCTCTTTTTTCCCATAGGTTTATTGAAGTTTTTGGGGCTATTTTGAGGTCAGACCTAAAAGCGAAATTTCAAGTTTGAGGAGAAGAAGCCAAGCAAAGAGACTAGCATTTAAAGGAAGCCAAGAAAACAAAGTATTTTGCCACTTTTATGCTTGATTCTTCTTATTCCTTCTCTTGTGTATTTTGACTTATATATGACTAGCCAATAGGGGTTGAATTTCTAAGCAAACCAAGAGTGAATCTTAGAAAAATGAGGGAGAAGAATAAGAATATGCAAATGAAACAACAAAAAAACCATTAGATTTTAAGATAGCAAAGTTAAGGTTTTAAGTGCTCGACTAAAATTTTGTTTTGATGGAAGAGTTCCTAGGGCAAAATGGATGTTTGATGAGCTCCTAAGATTCTTAGAAAGCTTCCCATATGCACCTCCCACAAGAAAACAAAACAAACTCTTTTGGTGCTCTCTTAATGCATAGCCTCGGCCCAGGGAAGATGAAGTACCAAGAGGCAGTTTTAATTTATTCCAAGCTTGGTTTTGTGTCATATATGACGGGAGAGGATAAGAGGAAGCCTTGGAAAAATTTTAGAAGTCATGGATAGTGAGATATAGTTATAGGTTCCATATTGTGACTAAAAGAAGCAACACCTAGCTAGGCTCCTCAAATTAATTGTGTGATGGCTCCAAGAGGCTTAAAAGGATTCAAGAGTCATAAATGGATGGAAAGAATGGAGCCAAGATCACATTTTCTCAAGGTTGCTCCATTAGGTATATTATGGAACCATAAATGAGTCATAAGAGCTACCTAGCTTTTAAAATGAATGTGTAGCTTTAGAATTTGTTCCAATAATGTAATTGGCTTCCATATGATGTGTCTAGGCCAAAAGAACCAAGTTCCATCTTTTTTTAAGTGTGTGGCCAAGGGAGAGGAACCAAATTCAAGGAGAAAAGTGTGCAATTGTAACTAAGGTAGCTCTTTCTCCTTTCTTTCATGAATGATTAGATGTTTAACTTGTCTTTAAATGTTTGTATGTGTGTCTTAAGCCATGAAAGATATTTTAGCATGTATCTGATGTTATGTTATGCACTTAAATGATACTTTGTGAACATGTTTTAGTTTGCTTAAGTCTGGCGAAGTTAAAAGTCCCTTAGCTAGGGTGAGGAGGTGCCAAAAGTCCCCAAGAATGGGTAAGACTGTAACACCATAATTTTCTAGCTTATCTTATACTATTCTCATGCTTCACATAATGTAACTCATGGAAGAGCCAAAAAAATAACATAAAATAATGAATATTTGAATGTTACATTGTATATAAAAATTTCATTCGATGTCACATGGACCATATAAGTTTATACATCACATTCTCATATTTAATTACATGAATACAACTCATTTGCATCATCAAAAGTGGCCTATATCTCGTGGAACTCAAAGGGAAGTATAAAATGCATATATACATTTTCAGCCATAATCCAACACAAAAAACATTTGACATTTGAAAATATCCAAAGGTCTGGCTATCCACTAGTACTGTCACATAATTCTGCAGCAAATTTGAAAAATATCCAATTAATTCCAATTTGGAAAGCTATGGATATTAGCTAGAGAGATAAAATAACTCCAAACTGGTTTAGGCATGCCTAGACCATTAAAACTCAATCAAACATTAACTAAGGTCGGCTGGAGTTCCTGATACTGGACAGATTCTTTGAAAATACATATCTCCCTCTCTAGACCTCCAAATGGGGTACTTTTAGTTGGCACAAGTCACTAAGAATGTCTAGTTTCTCTATATAAAATTTTTGGTAATTAGACATCACTTGAGCCCTGTGTGATAGATCTCATTTTCGGACTAATAAAAACAATGACATGACCAAAACCAGCCTAACTTTAAGAATTCATCAAATATTTCATAGACCTCTAAAAATTCTATTCTTTAACTTTCCAAAAGTCTCTCAACAAGCTCTAATTGCATGCAAAATCTCAAATCAAGAAGAGCCCATTTGAACAAAAAATGACATAGGGTTCTATTATGGTCAATTTTGGCTCTATATAGGATACCAAAATGTCCAAATGGCTTTCTTTAGAGTTTGGCACCTCTGGGGCAAGTCTAAAAGCATAATTAGGACTTGTATAAGCTACCCAAATGGTCATAAATCTCATGCATCTTATTTTAGCTACTCCACTTCCATTTATACACATATTTCCATAATGCAAATTTGCCATTTCATAACCAAAATGTGCATTTCCATATATGCAACTTTAGCTCTCAATCATACATGATATATTAGTATAATTACATATGTTTATGAGGTCATTGGTCATATATAACATTAGATTACAACATATGCCACTTGTATGGCCTTAAAGAAGCAAAAATCATGCACTTAAATGTCATACTCTCATCTTCAAGGTGGTTAGCTTCCATTACCTTGCTCTCTTAGTCCACCTAGCCTATTAGAACATTGGAGAGGAGGGGATGAGATTTAAAAAATCCCAATAGTTCATCTTCTATTCAATCATACATAAAGCATGCAAAATAAGTCTCACAAATGCATGCATGGTATATAGACATGTGTAATCATTCAAGAAGCATTCTTAGCATTTGAAAAAGTCACATACAACATACATAGGCTTGCCAAGCAAATGGATTGGCCTCACCCATTTACTTGTAGATTTTGGACTTGCCTCACCCATTCTTTAAGAGGTCCTTGGACTCAATCTTTCTTTTGGGAGTCAACCTCACTTTTAGGAGACTCTTTAATTTGTCTCAACCAATCTTAAGGGTTCTTAGCTCATCCTCACCATGGCTAAAGGTTCTTGGCCTCACCAATGCTCAACAAACCAAAACAAACATCATTTAAAGACATAATGCATCATCATGGTACCATAGAGTAAGAGCTCATACTAGAACATTTTTCATGGTTTGAAATACACATTCACACAATCAAAGACAAGTAAAGCAAGCAATCATGCATGAAAGAAGGTGGAGAGAGCTACCGTGCCAGCATTTGTACACTTTTTCCTTAAGCCTTAAAACCTCTCCCTTGACCTCATACACCCAAGGAGGTAATGATCATTCCCATTGGACAAGACACATTATATGGAAGCTAATTATACTCTTGAATCAAATTCTAAGACCACACAATCACTAGAAAAGCTAGGTGACTCATAAGGCTCTTTTATGGTTCTATAATACACTTAATGAAGCAACCTTTGGAAAACATCATCTTGGCTCCATTCTCTCTATCTATTTATGATTCTTGACTCCATTTAAACCTCTCGGAGTCATCACACAATCAATTCTAGGAGCCTAACTAGGTGTTGCTTCTTTAAGCCATATTATGGAACATAAGGCCATCTCACTATCTATGGTTTCTAAAATTTTTTCAAGACTTCCTCTCATATTCTCCCATCTTACATAATGCAAAACTAAGTTTAAAAGAAATTAAAACACTCATTAGGTGCATGAACTCTCTTTGGCCGAAGCTATGCTTCCATAAGGCACCAATAAGGTTTCCTTGCTTCCTTTGATGGGAGAAATATGTAGGAAGCTCTCTTGGTGTCTTAGGAACTTATATCAACACTTAAACATCATAAAATATGGCTAGAGTTCATGATAGAGTTCAAGGTGTAATTAAAATCCTAAATTCCATAACTTGCATTCTAAAGCTCCTTTTTCAATTCTAGTTGTATATTCTTAATCCTCACACTTTATAACCTTTGGTTTCATCAAGAACACATAAAGAAAAACTCTCCTCCTCACTTTCTCTCTCTAGACCTAAGGTTAAATGGCTTGGAAACACAAGATTTTGAAAGTATTTCAAGTGAAATCTTACCTAAAAACGGAGCTTTCTTCGCATAGATTATTTTCTACCGATTGATTTCTTGAAAAGAGTTCCTTTCTAACTTAGGTTAGACTGAATCTTCAAGTTTTCAAGAAAAAAATACCATCATTAGAGAGCTCTTAAAGAGAGGAATAACTTTTCTAACTGGCGCGAGATGAAATAGGGTCGTTTACTTACCTAAACGGAGCTTAAAATTCTTCTCTCTCTCCCTTCTTAATGTCATGCCATTGCTGCCCATTTTTCTGCAAATGCAAGTTTGAAGAAGGTGATGAGGTGCAATCTTACTTAAGAAGCCTCTTTTACATTTTTTCAAAATAACCATTTTGCCCCTATGTGCCTATTTGCTCCGTTTAGGCTCATTTTAACTCCTTTTTTAGAACCATCTTTTCCATCATAAAATTTAGGTTCCTAATTTAGTAAAATTCCTTTAGAATCACTCAAATCGAAGCTAAAACCTTCCCGAATAAATCAGTCAAAGTTTAGGTCAACTGACATTGGAAAACGTCCACCGAAGGGGTTTTAACTGTTCCGGGGCTTTCTATGATTTTCACGGCCTTTGAGAACCTTAGAGAACTCAAAAATTTTATTTAAAAAGCCCTCCTGTGTGAATTCCAAAATTTACTCAAAATAACAAAAATGCCCTTACGTTTTGTCAATCTTTTGTCACAATTCGTTTCTTCATTTTAGTTCTGTTTTTCTTTCAGTCTGAGCCTAAGATTCTCATTTTTAGGAGTCTAGAATGCTTTCCAAATTTTTTGGGACCTTAACTAAGTCATTTTAGAGGACTTCCTTTTGTACCTAGTGAATTTCGTTTGTTGATGGAAAAATTGTATGTTACGTTTCTCATGTTTTCTCTCATTTTCAAAGAATCGGATGTTATAGAGTCAAAGCCAAAAGTCTCTAAAGAGTGAGGCTTAGTCAAGAACCCTTTAAGAGAATGGGTGAGGCAAGTCCAAAATCCCCCCAAGAGAAGTGGGTGAGGCTAAACCATCTTCGTGGCAAACCCATGAATGTTTTATATGACTTCTTGAATGCTAAAAATGTTCCATGAATGATTATGAAAGCTATAATGTCCATGCATGCATTTTTAGACTTAGATTTTCATTCTTTATGTGTGGTTGTGTAACACCATAAACTTTAGTTCATTTCATGACATTCATGGGCTTCACATCATCAATTCTATGAAAGTGTAGAGAAAGGGAAATAAAATAATGACTATTTTCGCGTTGCATCGTGTTTAAAAATTTCATTTAGTGTCACGCAGATTGTGTGAGCTCATACTATATATTCTCATATTTAATTACATCAATATAACCCATTTGCATCATAAAATCATACTCACAACTCATGGAAACCGAAATGAAGCATAAAATGGGGCTATTTAATTTCGGCCAGATTTGCCCCTTTTTCTAGCCAAACTTTGAAAAATCATAACTAATTCTAGAAATATTGAAATCATGTGTTCTTGGTCATTTTGGAAAGCTATGAATGTCTAACTTACACTAAAAATATGCCTAGATCATAACAGCTATCACAAAGGACGTTTGATATCCAAAATCATCCAGAGGTCAGACTACATTTTGGAACTATCACAGAATTCTGTAGAAAATTCTGAAAATGTTCAGTTAATTCCAAAAAAATCCAATCTATGCAAATGATACTAATCTAGAAAGTTGTGGATGTTAGCTAGAGAGAAAAAATATTTCTAGACCAGTTAATCAAGCCCAAACCTTAGAATTTAATTGAACAATAACTCAGGTCGGGCGAAATTCCTGATACTGGACAGAATGTTCGAAAATTCATATCTCCCTCTCTAGACCTCCAAATGAGGTGCTTCCAATTGATGAGTCACTATGAATATCTAGCTTCTTTGTATAACATTTCATGGCAATTGGACATCATTTGAGCCTCATGTGATAGAATTCATTTTCGAACCAAATGTATAGTGCAACAGACCAATTTCAGAAAAATTGCCAACTTTGAAAATTCATCAAATATTCTATGGACCTCCAAAAATTATGATCTTTAGCTTCCCAAAAAGCTCTTAATGACACCTAATTGCATGCCAAATTTCAAATCAAGAATAACTCATTTGGCCAAAAAGTGGCATAGGGTTCCATTATAGTCATTTTTGGCTCTATATAAAATACCAAAATTGCCAAATGGTTTTGCCTTGGCCTTGGCACCTTTTAGGCAAGTCTAAAAGCACATTTAGGACTTGTGTGAGCTGCCCAAATGGTCCCAAACCTCATGCATCTCATTTTGGCCTTTTCATCCACACTTATGCATATTTCCATCAAGTCATTCATGAAGCTACAATGCCATAACACACTCAATTTACATTCCATCATTCATATAATATATTCTCTCATTTCTATATCACATATTATCATAATTACATACGTCTCAAGGGTCATAGACCATTTACAACAACAATATGCATCATAAAGCATCATTATGGTTCTAAAAAGGCAAAAACTAGGCATATGGTTGTCAATCTCCTTTCTCCAATGTTGTTGGCTCCCATTACCATAGCCACTTAGTCCACCTAGCATATTAGATCATTGGAGAGGAGGGAATGAGATTTAAAAAGTACCAATAGCTCATCTCCTATTCAATCATACATAATATATGCAAAGCAAGTCTTAAAAATGCATGCATGGATATCATGGAAGTCATGAACATTCAAGAAACAAACTTAGCATGTGAACAAGTCGTACAAGTCATTTAAGAGCTCACCAAGTGTTTGGATTGGCCTCACACTTTTCCTCATGGATTTTGGACTTGCCTCACCCATTCTTTAAGAACTTTAGACTTAACTATGCTCTTGGGAGCCTACTTTGCTTTTGGGAGACTCTTGGTATAACACCATAAATTCTAGGCTCATTTCATGACATTCATAAGCTTCACCTCATTATTTCCATAAGAGCATATAAAGAGGGGAATAAAAATAATGGGTTTATTTGCGTTGCGCTATACTTAAAAATTTACAATCAGTGTCACGTGAACTGTGTGAGCTCATGTTATGCATTCTCATATTTAATTCCATCATTATAACTCATTTACATCACAAAAGCATGCCTACAATTCATGGAAACCAAAATGGAGCTAAAAAATAAGCAACCATATTTTCGGCCAGATTTGCTCCATTTTCTAACCCAAATTTGGAAAATCATAACTAAATCTAGCAAAATTCAAAATCATGCACTCTTAGTCATTCTGGAAAGCTTAGGATGTCTAATTCACACTAAAAATATGCCCAGGTCACAAAGTTCATCACAAAGGATGTTTGACATCCAAAATGGTCCAAAGGTCCGACTGAAATCTGGAACTATCATAGAATTTTGAAGAAAAATTTGAAAATGTCTAATTAATTTCAAAAAAATCCAATCTATGCACATGATATCAATATAGAAATCTATGGATGTTAACTAGAGAGAAAAAATATTTCCAGATTAGTTCATTAAGTTTAGTTTCGAATTCAATGGAGCAGTACTTCTAGTCGGGCAAAATCACTGATACTAGATAGAAAATTCAAAAATTCATATCTCTCTCTCTAGACCTCCAAATGAGGTGCTTCCAGTTGGTATGAGTCACTGTGATTTTCTAGTTTCTCTGTATAAATTTCATAGCAATTGGACATCATTTGAGCCTCATGTGATAGAAAACAATTTCGAACTAAATGAATAGTGCATCAGACCAAACCCATAAATTTTGCCAACTTTGAAAAATCATCAAATATTCTGTAGACCTCCAAAAATTATGATCTTTAGCTTCCCAGAAAGATATCAATGAGACCTAATTGCATGCCAAATTTAATATCAAGACTAGCTCATTTGGCTAAAAAGTGACATAAAGCTCCATTATAGTCAAATTTGGCTCCATATGAGGTACCAAACTTGCCAAATGGCCTTCCCTTGGTTGTGGCACCTTTTGGGCAAGTCTAAAAGCATATTTGAGACTTGAGTGAGTTGTCCAAATGGTCCCAAACCTCATGCATCTCATTTTGGCCATTCAACCCACACTTATGCATATTTCCAATAAACTTCCACATTGCACACCTTGGCATTATATACTCAAAATAGGTTCTAGAGGTCATACATCATATCCATACATTTAAAAATCATATAATATCATATTTACACATGTCTCAAGGGTCATAACCCATTTACTACATCATATATATCATATGGTATAATCATGGTCTTAAAGTGGCAAAAGCTAAACACATGATTGTCAATATCCTTCCTTTAATGTTGTTGGCTCCCATTAGCATATCTACTTGGTTCACCTAGCATATTAGATCATTGGAGAGGAGGGGATGAGATTCAAAGAATCCCAGTAGCTCATCTCCCATTCAATCATACATAATATGTGCAAAGCAAGCTTTACAAATGCATGCATGGACATTTTAAACGTAACCTTGGCATGTGAATCAATCATACAAGACATTCAAGAGCTCACTAAGTGTTTGGATTGGCCTCACACTTCTCTTCATGGATTTTGGACTTGCCTCACCCATTCTTTGAAAGTTTTGGACTCAACCATACTCTTGGGAACCCACTTTGATTTTGGGAGACTCTTTGCTATGTCTCAACCAAGCTTAAAGGTTCTTGGCTCATCCTCACCGAAGGGAAGAGTTCTTGGCCTCTCCACACTCAAGTAAACTCAAGAAGCATCATACATTCACTTGAAAACATAACATGACATCAAGCATCATGCCATATAAAGGCATGCTAGCATACTTTTCAAAGCTTGAAATACACATACACATTCTAAAACAAGCTAAACACACATCCATGCATGAGAGAAGGTGGAGAGAGCTACCTTGTATACAAACACACACTTTTCCTTTCAGATTCAAGCCTCCTCTTTTGGCCACACACCTACAAATTAATGGAGATGGTTTCTCTTGGCCTTGTTTCCTTCGTTAGTTTGGCTTGAATCTTGCTTTCTCCAAGCTCTTCTCTTCAAATCCGAAAATTCCCCTCTATTCTTCCTAAAGCCTTGAATTTTTCCTCCTCCTTTTCTTCCCTTGGTGCGCCACTCTCCTAGGGTTTTACTTCTAGTTTAGGGCTGAAAAATCTAAAGCTAATTGAGGAAGAGTGTGAGGCACCACCTATATATAGTTAGGGCAAAAGGACTTTTTCAAAAATTTCAATTTTGCCCTTCATATTTTACATTTTCGTTTCTCCTTCATTTTAGCTCCTTTTTTAGAACCGTCTTTTCCATTATAAAATTTAGGATCCCAATTTAATAAAATGCCTTTGGAATCACTCAATTTAGAGCTAAAACCTTCCTGAATGAATTGGTAAAAGTTCGGGTCAACCGATGTTGGAAAACATCCACTCGAGGGGTTTTAACTGTCCCGAGGCTTTCCATGGTTTTCAGGGCCTCTGAGAACCCCGGAGAACTCAAAACTTTCATTTAAAAAGCCCTCCTGTGTAAATTCCAAAAAATTGCTCAAAATTACGAAAATGCCATTACGTTTCGTAGGCTTTTCATAAGAAATTGTTTCTTCATTCTAGCTTCTTTTTTCTTTCTGTCTAAACTTAGGATTCTCATTTTTAGAAATCTAGAATACTTCCCAAATTTTTTGGGACCATAACTATCTCATCTTGGGGGACTTCCTTTTGTATCCGGTAAGTTTCGTTTGTTAACGGAGAAACTATACCCTATAGAGCTGCCAGACGTATTGTCCCTCGATTGCAGGTTACATGAACCGTGCTCTCTTGGGTTTTGTCGCTTTCCCGATTTGTGGGCCTTGGCCCTACCTTCTCAAGAAAACGTGCGTCTGGTGGAAAGAGCTTCGCTCCCACTTATAAAGCCTTAGCACAGGCCCTTTCCAACCGATGTGAGACTTTACAATCCACCCCTCTTTTGGGTCGACCTGTCCTCGGGTCGCACATGGGTCAAGATTGCTCTGATACCAATTCCCTACAGAGCCACCAGACATATTGTCCCTCGGTCGCAGGTTCCACGAACCGTGTTCCCTTGGGTTTTGTCGCTTTCCTGGTTTGTGGGCCTTGGCCCTGCCTTCCTAAGAAAAAGCGCGTCTAGTGGGGAGAGCTTCGCTCCCACTTATAAGGCCTTAGGATAGGCCCCTTCCAGCTGATGTGGGACTTTACACTTTGCTTTGTCTTAACCAATTTTAAAGGTTCTTGGCTCATCCTCACCATGGGTAAGAGTTCTTGGCCTCTCCACACTCAAGCAAATTCAAACAAATATCATACATTCGTTTAAAAACATAATATGTCATCATAAAATCATGGCATATAAAATCATGCTAGCATACTTTTCATGGCTTGAAAATACACATACACACATTCTAAGACAAGCTAAACACACATCCATGCATGAGAGAAGGTGGAGGGAGCTACCTTGTATACAATCACATACTTTTTCCTTGGAATTCAAGCTTCCTCTTTCAGTCGCACACTCACAAACTTGGGGAGATGGTTTCTCTTGGCTTAGATACAATTTATGGAAGCCAATTAGATTCATGAAATAGTCTCTAAAGTCATACAACTTGTTTAGATACTAGATTGCTCTATAAGTTCCATTATAGTCCATAAATACACCTAATGAAGCAACAGCCCTCAAACAAGTTCTAGGCTCCATGCTTCCCTTTCAAATATGATTCTTGACTCCTTTTAAGCCTCTTGGAGTTATCACACAATTAAGACAAAGAGCCTAATATTGTGTTACTTCTTTAGGTCATAATATGGAACCTAAGGCACCAAATCACTTTCTATGAGTTCTAAATTTTCTCCAAGGCCTCCCCTCATTTTCATTCATCAAATATGACTCAAGAATAGCCTTAGAAAAAATTTAAAACTCTCCCTAGCTATAAGAACTTGCTTTAGCCGAGACTATGCATGGTTTAGAGCTCCTTGGAGTTTTCTTTGTTTTCTTGAAGGAGGAAACTTGTAGGGAGCATCTTAAGGATCTTAAGAACTAATTTAAACTCTTAATTAACCCTAGGAATCATCACACAAAATCAAAATTTAGAAGGAACACTTGAAACCCTAGAATTTGCATCTTGAAATCTAATGGTTATTTTGTTGTTTTCTTTGCATATTCTTGTTCTTCTCCATCAAATACCTAGGATTCATGCTTGATTGGGCTTGAAAATTAGATCCTCCTATAGCTCCTAGGGTTAGGCAAAATGGAAAAGAAGAGTGATAGAAGATATCAACCATAGGATGCAATTTTACCTTATTTCCTTGCTTAGTTTGCCTCGAATCTTGTTTTCTCCAAGCTCCTCTCTTCAAATCCGAAATTTCCCTTGAATTTCTCCCTTGAATCAGATTTATAAACTTCATTTTAATCTAAGGAAATAAAGGAGAAGGGAGGAGAGGAGATGTTCCTTCTGTCTAAGGCTAGGATTCTCATTTTTAGGAGTCTAGAATGTTGCTCAAATTTTTTGGGACCTTAACTAATTCATTTCAAGGGACTTGCTTTGAAAACGTGCCCATTTCGTCATTTAACGAAAATCAGACATTACAGGTTGAAAGGGAGAAGAGATATTGGGATTTTTAGAATCTTATCCCTTCCTCCCCATTGCCTAATATGTCTAGGTGGACAAAGTAAACTAAGAAATGGGAGCCACCAAGCTTGAAGGAGAGAGGTTGACAATAAAGTGTATGAAATTGTCTATTTTGTAGCCATATGAGTGGCATATGATGTAATCCGATGATGAATATGTTGTATAATCATTTAAAAATATGTAATTAGATGAATACTTTATGTATATATGAGGTTTGATGCCATATCAGTGATATAGCAATTTTTTAGCATGGAATGGCAAGATAAAGCTTATGTATTCTTGTGCATACCTTGGGGTAAGAGTGTAAGTTTGTGAAATCTGGATTTGTGCACCTTTGAAACATGTTTAATAGACCATTTTGGTGGTTTCCCACATGCTCAAGTGGCCATGAAAGCCTTAGAACCAAAGTTGACTCTCTTGAGACCCTTTAAGAAGCTTAAAAGAGAAAATTTGTAATCCTATGACACAATCTGACCAAATGAACGAATTTTCTCATAAAATTTGGTATGCATATAGATCTTATATAGAGCTTTTTAAGAATCTAAAGACTAAATTATTTAGAGCTCTGTGAAATTATTTATGGATTTTCAAAATTGCCAAATTTCAGCTATTCTGGTATGGTTACTGTTTATATGGTCAATTTTTTCTCCCATGTCATTCTAAAGTCAAATGGTGTCCAATGCTCATGAAATTTTACAGGCATAAACTAGACATGATTTTATAGCCATTGAGCTCACCCCAATTAGATGTCTGAGCAAAGAGATATGATTTTTCAAAGTTCACAATAGAAAGTTGGTACACTAACCCGTGGCTGCACATGTGAATTTTATGTATATGGTTTATGAGCTCAAGTTTTTTGCCACTTCTTGTGATGGTTTTGAGTAGTATACATGTATTTAAATATGAAAATAAGATGGATGAGTTCATATGATTTACGAGACACAAAATGAAAATTTTATCCATAACGTAACTTAAAAATAATCTAATATTTTAATATTATTCTCTTGGAAAGATTATGTTATTCAAGGAAATGTGACTAGAATTAAGATGAGGTGAGTTGTATGAATATGGTGTTACACTTTATTGGTATCAAAGAAAAAGTTCAAGCACTTTGATATGGGTTGTGGCTTGTGAATATGAGATTTGCCCTTATGTATGAGTTTTTTTTCAAATGAATTGAGTGTGATGGTGGTGAGCGTGTTCCTATTTGATGCTAAAGTTTGCTAATGATGTTTCAGAACAATGGTGAACATTAAGAGAGGTAGCCCTTCTAGAGAGGCTCATGCAAAAGATAAAGTCGAGCCTAGTGATTCGATGGCTAGAGCCCTGTAAGCTATAATGGCTCTCCTAGATCAACAGTAAGCTGTGATTATGCAGCTTCAAGAATGGCTTGCACTGAGAGATCGTGAGAGCCCTACACCTCCTCTTCTATAGCCACCACAACACTCAAATCATCCTAAGAATTCAGAGGCAACTCATTCCAATCCACAGCCACACATATAGATATAGCAAACCACTCAGACTCCACCCACTCAAATACCTCTAGCCCCGGACTAACCTTGCACTAGATAGGTTATAACACAGTTCAAGAAATTTGGTCCTTCCACCTTTGATGGTGAGTTGAACACAAAGAAAGTCGAGGCCTAGATTATGTAGCTTGAAAAGATATTTCGAGTGATGAAGTGTACTTCTGAGTAGAAGGTCGTCATGGCCATTTTCTAATTAGAAAAAGAGGCAGACTATTGGTGGAGGAGCACTGAGCCTATTCTAAGATCGAGGAACCTTCCCATTACTTGGGAGGTGTTCCTTCAGGCCTTCTATGAGAGGTATTTCCCTAACACTATCAGAGATCAGAAGGAGTCAAAGATCACACTCTTAAGGCAAGCTGAGGGAATGTCCATAGACCAATATGTGGCCAAATTTGTTGAGCTCTCCAGATATTCCTCATATTTATAAAAGACATGATGATGAACACTGGAGAGCAAATAAGTTAGAGAAAGCTTTGTTGCCAAAGATCAGGGACAGGGTAGTTTCATAGAGAATTAGGAACTTTAACACCCTGGTTAAGATTTATAGAGTTATAAAGCAAATCTCAAGATGATGTAGCCTACTTCTAGTGCTAGGCCTCCCCTCCTTGAGTCTAAGAGACTTAGAGAAGATTCACAGGCCATAGTGACTAGCAGGAAAGGTGGTAAAAGCCAATGGAATAGAATAGGTAAGAGAAGAAGAACCTAGTCTAGCAGAGGTAGTTCCACTCCTACAATATGTCCTTAGTGTGGCTAAAATCATAGGAATAGGTTATGTTACGTGGGGCAAAACATATGCTACAAATGTGGTAAGCCAGGGCATATGGCCAAGGACTACACTCAGGCTCCCTAGCAAATTACCCAGTAGAGGGAGATGGCTTCTATACCCAAACCTCAGACCCTGGGTAGAGTCTTTGCCCTCACACAGTAAGAGGCTAGCCGGTCCCTGAGTTTGATCCAAGGTACTATTAAGATTAATAATTTTTCTGTGAATGCTTTATTTGATTCGGGTGCTAGCCACTCCTTTATATCATATGACTGTGCTAGGAGGTTAAGTTTGAGTATGTATACACTACCATATGACTTACATGTATCTACCTCCACAGGAAATAGAGCCATTACCTCCCATGTCTGTTTAAATTGTATGGTCCAGTTTAATTACTGTTATACTATCCTTGATTTTGTATATATGCCCCTTGTTGATATTAATTTGATTATTGGTATAAATTAGATGTCTGTAAATAATGCCACACTTGATTGTTCCCATAGATATATTACTTTACCTAAATGTGAGACTATGCCTAGTATGAGGAATGAGTTATCTATTATGACCACCTCTTAAGCTGAGAGGTCTCTAAGGCATGGTTGTCAGGGATATTTAGTTTTCTTTTCAGTTCAAGTTAAGATAGAAGAGGGTATAAAGGAAATTCCAATAGTGAGAGAGTTCTCAGAAGTATTTCCTAAAAAAATTAGTGGACTACCCCCAGAAAGAAGTTAAGTTTCCTATAAACATTGTACTGAAACAGGTCCAATGTCTAAGGCCCGTATAGAATGGCTTCCATTGAGATAGCTAAACTTAAGAAATAAATAGAAAAGCTTTTAAAGAAGGGTTTTATTAGACCCAGTGTCTCATCATGTGGAGTTCTAGTCTTATTTATAAAGAAAAAAGATGGGAGCCTTAGACTATGCATAGATTACAGGGAACTCAATAAGATAACTATTAAGAATAAATACCTTCTCCCCCACATATATGACCTCTTAGACTAGTTAATAGGAGTGTCAGTATTCTCTAAGATAGACCTCAGGTCAGGATATCATCAACTTAGGATTAAGGCTGAGGATATTCCTAAGACAGCATTTAGAACTAGATATGAGCATTATGAGTTTTTAGTCATGCCCTTCGGGTTGACGAATACACTTACAGTATTCATGGATTACATGAATAGAGTGTTCAAGCCATACCTAGATAGGTTTGTAGTTGTTTTCATAGATAACATTCACATCTATTCCAAGAGTAGGGAAGAATATAAGCAGCACTTGAGACTACCTCTAGAGACCCTGAGAGAAAGACTGTTATATGCTAAACTTAGTAAATGTGAGTTTTTGCTCACTGAAGTTCAATTCCTAGGCCATGTGATCTCCCAGGAAAGGGTCCTAGTAGATCCCAATAAGGTAAAATCAATTTTATAGTGGGAAAGACCTAGGATAGTGATAAAGATCAAGAGCTTCCTAGGTTTAACAAGTTATTACAGGAGGTTCATTCAGGGCTTTTTCTTAGATAGCGATGCCACTTACTAGGCTCATTAGGAAGAATGTGTAATTTGTGTAGGATGAAAAATGTGAAAAATGTTCTGAGGAGTTGAAACATAAGTTAACCACAACCCCAATTTTAGTACTTCTTGACCTCAGAGAGACTTTTGTAGTCTATAGTGATGCCTCAAAGAAAGGGTTAAGATGTGTGCTTATGTAGAAAGCCCGAGTGGTAGCTTATGCTTCTAGACATTTAAAACCTCACGAAGAGAATTACCCCACACATAACTTAGAGCTAGCAGCAATGGTGTTTGCTTTAAAAATATGAAAACACTACTTGTATAGGGCAGCTATAGAAATTTATAACAACCACAAGAGCCTTAAATATTTATTTGAACAGAAAGAATTAAACATGAGACAGAGAAGATGGTTAGAATTTTTGGAAGATTATAATTTTACTCTAAGATACCATCCTAGTAAGGCTAATATGGTAGCTGATGCCCTAAGTAAAAAATCCATACATATGGCCTGTATGATGATTAGAAAGCAAAAGTTGATTGAGAGGTTCAAGGATATGAATCTCTCATGTGAGGTATATTCAGAAAAACTATTAATAAGTGAAACCCGGATAGAGAATAACTTGAGAAGTCAAATAAGAAAACCTCAGCAAACAGATGACCATATAAGCAAGATTAGAGTCCAGATAGCCCAAGGTAGCACTCAAGAGTTCAATCTATCTGAGGATGACATTGTGAGATATAGGGATAGGCTGTATGTGTCAAGAAATGCTGAGATTAAAGAAAGAATAATAGATGAGGCACACAAAAGTAAATACACTATTCATCTAGGCACCAATAAAATGTATCATGATTTGAAAAAGATGTTTTGGTGGCCTAGGATGAAAGAGTCAAAATAGAACACCAAAAGCCAGCTGGGTTACTTCAGGCCCTAGATATCCTTAAGTGTAAATAGGATAGTGTAGCTATAAATTTTGCCATAGGCTTACCCTGGATATCATCAGGGTATGATGCCATATAGGTGCTAGTGGATAGATTAACCAAGCCAGCTCACCTTTTAGCAATGAAAGCCACATTTACCATTGATAAATTAGCCCAGCTATACATTTGGGAGATAGTGAAATTACATGGTGTGCCTAGGAGTATAGTATCAGATAGAGATCCTAAATTCACTTTGAACTTCTAGAGATCATTACAGGATGCTCTAAGTACTAGATTAAGATCAGTACAGCCTATCACCCTCAAATAGATTGTCAGATAGAGAGAACCATCCAAAACTTAGTAGACATATTGAAGGCATGTGTTTTAGAATTAAAAGGAAACTGGGATACATACTTGGCTCTAGCAAATTTTGCTTATATTAATAACTATCATGCAAGTATTCAAATGGCACCATACAAATGGGAGGAAGTATAGGTCTCCAATGTATTAGGTTGAGCTAGAAGAAAGAAGTCTGATAGGCCCAGAGTAAGTGGACCAAACTTCTAGGCAAATTGAGACCATAAGAAAGAAACTCCTAACAGTATAAAGTAGATAGAAAAGTTATACAAATAGATAGAGAAAGCTGTTAGAGTTATGGTTAGAGACCATGTCTTTATTAGAGTGTCTCCAATCATAGGGATAAGTCGATCCATTAAAAGTAAAAAGTTCAGTCCAAAATATATAGGTCCATTCTAAATTCTTGATAAAGTAAAACCTGTAGCCTATAAACTTGCCCTACCCCCAAACTTAAGCTAGGTTCATAATATATTTCATGTATCCCAACTAAAAAAGTACTAGCCCAACCCCTCACATGTCATAGAGTATGAAAATGTGCAATTACAAGATAATCTATCATATATAGTATCACCAGATTGGATCGTGGATATTACACTCAAGTAGTTACAGAATAAGATGAAACTACTGGTGAAAGTGGTAGAAGGGGTTATCTCCTGAAGAAGCTACCTAGGAGCTAGAAAAAGAGATGAGAAAGAAGTATCCAGAGCTCTTCCCATGAGGTATGTTATCTAAATTTTGAGGATGAAATTTATTTAAAGGGAGAGAAATTTAATATCCAGTTTTCGTAAAAACAACAGAAATTGATACATTTTCAAAGTAACTCCTCCAAAATGAATTGGTTATGGTCCAAAAAAATTAGAATAATAATCTAAACATTAAGTAATGGAAATAGGAGGCCAGAGGTGACCTAAAATAGAGGTTAAAATAACCAGACAAAAATTAACAAGATAGCTATGTAACGTAATAGTATTTTTGTAATTTTAAAAAAAAATTTGGAATACTCACAATAAGGCTTTATAAATGAAAATTTTGAATTTTCTGGGGTTCTTAAGGGCCCTGAAAATCATGGGAAGCCCCAAGATAGTTAAAACCCCTCCAGTGTATGTTTTCTAATGTCAGTTGACCCAAACTTTGACCTTTTCGTTCGGGAAGGTTTTAGCTCCAATTTGAGTAATTCCAAAGGTATTTTATAAGATTGAAGACCTAAATTTTATAATGAAAAAGATTGTTCTAAAAAAAGAGTTAAAAATAAACGAAAATAAAAATGCCAAGATTAAGGGACATAAATAAAAATTTTTGGAAACAAGTCTTGAACCCTACCTATATATACCCCACGCCCCACTCTTCTCCTCATTTGGTTCATTTCATTTCTGCTGTAAATCAGAGAAAAGACTAAGAGAGTGAGGTGCATAAGGGAGGAGAGAAAGGGAGAAGAAAAAGCAAGAGAAAGGTATGGATTTTCATGGTTTTTCTTAGTTTCTCCTTAGCAAACTTCTTCTCCTTCTTCTTCTCTTCTTTCCCATAGGTTTATTGAAGTTTTTAGAGCTATTTTGAGGTCAAACCTAAAAGGGAAATTTCGATTTTGAGGAGAAAAACCAAGCAAAGAGAAGAACATTCAAAAGAAGCCAAGAAAACAAGGTATTTTGCCACTTTTATGCTTGATTCTTCTTATTCCTTCTCTTGTGTATTTTGACCTATATATGACCACCCAAGAGGGGTTGAATTTCTAGCCAAACCAAGAGTGAATCTTAGGAAAATAAGGGAGAAGAACAAGAATATGTAAAGGAAACAACAAAACAATCATTAGATTTTAAGATAGCAAAGTTGGGATTTCAAATGCTCCACTAAAATTTTGTTTTGATGAAAGAGTTCTTAAGCCAAAATGGATGTTTAGATGAGCTCTTAAGATCCTTAGAAAGCTTCCTATATGCACCTTCCATCAAGAAAATAAAACAAACTCCTTTGGTGCTCTCTTGATGCATAGCCTTGGCCTAGGGAGGATGAAGCCCCAAGGGGTCGTTTTAATTTATTCCAAGCTTGGTTTTGTGTCATATACGATGGGAGAGGATGAGAGGAAGCCTTGGAAAAATTTTACAAGTTATAGATAGTGAGATGTAGTTATAGGTCCCCTATTATGACTTAAAGAAGCAACACCTAGCTAGACTCCTCAAATTAATTGTGTGATGGCTCCAAGAGGCTTAAAAGGAGTCAAGAGTTATAAATGGATGGAAAGAATGGAGCCAAGATCATGTTTCCCTAAAGTTTCTTCATTAGGTGCATTATGAAACCATAAATAAGTCCTAAGAGCCACCTAGCTTTTGAAATGAATGGATAGCTTTAGAATTTGTTCCAAGAGTGTAATTGGCTTTCATATGATGTGTCTAGGCCAAAAGAACCAAGTTCCACCTTCTTGTGAGTGTGTGACCGAGGGAGAGGAACCAAATTCAAGGAGAAAAGTGTGCAATTGTAACCAAGGTAGCTCTCTCTCCTTTCTTTCATGCATGAATGGATGTTCAACTTATCTTTGAATGTGTATATTTGTGTTTTAAGCCATGAAAGATATTTTAGCATCTATCTAATGCCATGGTACCATGATATTATGTTATGCACTTAAATTATGCTTTGTGAACATGTTTTGGTATGCTTAAGTGTGATGAAGCCAAAAATTCCTTAGTTAGGGTGAAGATGAGCCAAAAGTCCCTAAGAATAGGTAAGACAAAGCCAAAAGTATCTAAAAAGTGAGGCTTAGTCAAGAACCCTTTAAGAGAATGGGTGAGGCAAGTCCAAAATCCCCCTAAGAGTAGTGGGTAAGGCTAAACCATCTTCTTGGCAAACCCATGAATGTTTTATATTACTTCTTGAATGCTAAAAATGTTCTATGAATGATTATGAAAGCCATGATGTCCATGCATGCATTTTTAGACTTGGATTTTCATTCTTTATGTGCGGTTGAAAGGGAGAATAGATATTGGGATTTTTAGAATCTCATCCCTTCCTCCCCATTGCCTAACATGTCTAAGTGAACCAAGTGAACTAAGAAATAGGAGCCACTAAGCTTGAAGGAGAGAGATGACAACAAAGTATGTGAAATTGTACATTTTGTAGCCATATGAATGGCATATGATGTAATCCCATGATGAATATGTTGTATAATCATTTAAACATATGTAATTACATGAATACTTTATGTATATATGAGGTTTGATGCCATATGAATGATATAGTAATTTTTTAGCATGGAATGGCAAGATAAAGCTTATGTATTCTTGTGCATGCCTTGGGGTGAGAGTGTGAGTTTGTGAAATCTGGATTTGTGCAGCTTTGAGACATGTTTAATAGACTATTTTGGTGTTTTCCCATGTGCTCAAGTGGCCATAAAAGCCTTGGAACCAAATTTGACTCTCTTGAGACCCTTTAAGAAGCTTAAAAGAGCAAATTTGCAACTCTATGGCATAATCTAACCAAATGAATGAATTTCCTCATGAAATTTGGCATGTATATAGATCTTATCTAGAGCTTTTTCAGAAGCTAAAGACTAGATTATTTGGAGCTTTGTGAAGTTAATTATGAATTTTCAAAGTTGCTAAATTTTAGTTGTCTAGTATGGTTATTGTTTATATGGTCAATTTCTTTTCCTATGTCATTTAAGGGCCAAATGGTGTCCAATGCTCATAAAATTTTATATGCATAAACTAGATATGATAAGCTTTTTATGGCCATTGAGATCACCCCAATTGGATATCTGAACAAAGAGATATGTTTTTTCAAAGTTCATGACAAAATGTTGGCACACTAACCTGAGACTGCACATGTAAATTTTATGTATATTGTTCATGAGCTCAAGCTTTTGGCCACTCTTGAGATGGTTTTGAGTTGTATGCATATATGTAAATATGAGAATGAGATAGATGAGTTCATATGATTTACAGGACACAAAATGAAAATTTTATCCATGACGTAACGCAAAAATAATCTAATATTTTAATGCCATTTTCTTGGAAAGCTTGTGTTATTCAAGGAAGTGTGACTAGAATATAGATTAGGTGAGTTGGATGAATATAGTGTTACACACATAGCTACGAGGGTGGTTCTACATAAAAGAAAACTCACACACACAAATGAATTAAGCAGGTCAAGAAAGCACGTGAAATGCTACACTAAGGGGGGGTCTACTAATTCAGAAGGAGAGAGGCATGAGAAGTCACGTGGAAATGGGAAAAACACATAATGGAGGCTCAGTTGGAGGGTCCAAACTCAAGAAATAGGAGAGCACGAAGCATCACGTGAAGATTGATATATTTTGTAACAACTGGGAAAAAGGGGAAAGAAAAAGAAAGAAGGAAGCTAGAAAATTTCGAAAATCCTGAGATTTTTCTAAGTCTTCTCCCTATAGCGAGAAATGGTCTCGCTATAGCGATAGCGCCTGTTCGCTATAGCGAAAAGGCTTCTAGCTATAGCGAGTGCGGGCAGCAGTCCATACAAAAACCAGGGAATTGCTCGCTGTAGCGCCGCCATAGCAAAAACGGGGGTCTGGAACTGATACGATTTTGCCGTAGCGAAGGTTAAACCTCGCCATAGCGAAGGAAACTGATATGTGCTCACCATAGCGAAAGCTAAACCTCGCCATAGCGAAAGCAGCTGATACGAGCTCACCATAGCCAAATAGTATCGTGTCCAGAGGATGTTCTGGGTAACCCCATAACAAAGTCCATGGCTATACTATCCCACTTCCACTCAGGGATATCTAGAGGTTGCAACAACCCAGCCGGCTTTTGATGTTCTATCTTTACCCTCTGACACACTAGGCATCTAGCCACATACTCCATCACATCATTCTTCATCCCTGGGCACCAGAAAATTCTTTTCAAATCTTGATACATCTTGGTGGCACCTGGGTGGATAGCATACTTACTCTTATGTGCCTCTTCTAAAATTCTTTCTCTTAACTCATTCTGACTAGGCACACAGATTCTATCTCGGTATCTGTCACTGTTTCATCGATTTTCGAGGTCTAATGGCTACTGAACTGATCTGGACTTATTTTTTTCCTCTAGTAGACATCTGTAGCTTTCCAAATTGGTATAGTTTGCCTAGATTGGATTTTTGTAGATTTAGTTATGAATTTTCGAAGTCCATGACAGTAAGCTGCACAACAGTGACAGCCAGACCTCTTTCCCATTTTTGATGTCAAATATGGTCCAAACGCTGAGATTATGGTTGGAAATTATTTTTAGTGTAAAGATAACACTTAGAGCTTTCCAGAGAGCTATGGTCTACTAGATTACCATTTTTCTATAATTAGTTATGATTTTCCAAAGTTAGAGCCAAAATATGACTTTTGGGCCCAAGTGAGAAATTGCATTTTTCTGATTTTTGGCTCCATACCCATGGCTTATGGCTTGTTTTATGCTATGTATGAGTTGTATAAATGGAGTGTGAGTAGAAAATATGAGTGATGGGTTCACAGGACCCACGGGGCAGAAAATGAGTGTATGAAACCCCGTTTCATAGCATGAAAATGCCACAGATTGGTATTGGTTCTTTGGAAATCATATGGTACCGAGCCCAGAGGGAGGCTAGATAGCGGTAGTAGATTATGGTGTTACATATTCACTCATTGAGAGAAGCTTAAGACGAAGCTCTAGGACTATGATTTATCATCCTTCATCCATGGCTCATTTCTCCATCTTTCTTCCTTCATTTTGCACTCCATGACTCACTAATTCTATCTTATGGCTAGTTTGGATGAAGACCTTAGATTGAAGCTTGAATCTATAAAGATTAGCAAGGGATTTTGGCTAAGATTTTCTATTCTATTTTCCCTTTCTTTCTACACTACTTCTTATTTAGCTATTTGCTTAGTTAAGCTTGTAATGAATTAAGATTGGTGTTATTTGTAATTAGTGGCTGGTTAGACATTAAATAGGAGAGTATTTGAAGATTAATAGATCAATTTAAATGTTGGATTTTTCATTGACCTTCAATTTTCCATGTATACAGTCAAGGTATTTGATGAAATGTATGTTAGAAATTATGTGCTTGAATGTTTAATTTGTGTTCTCCTTGAAATTTAATTAGTTAATTGAACATCCTAGAGTGAAAGATTCAAAAGCTAATTTGATTGATTAATCACTCAATTTAAGTGTTCAATGATCCTAATGACAAGAATTAATAATTCAATATGAAGTTGAGGTCTAAATTCAACATCAAATTATTAATGTCTTAAATCTTGTGTGGTAACTCAAGAAAAATTACCATGAACACATGTAGGAACTCTTAAACTAGAACCAATGATAATTGAATTAGGTTGAGGATCGTGGATATCAATGGATAAATCCAAAACTAGTCACATGTCTATCACTTACTTGTTAAGTCATGCAATCTAATTAGTAGTTAGGAATTTTATTTCAATTTAAATTTGAGCTAGTTTGATTTAATTAAAACCCCCTTCAATTAGATAGCTTTTAGATTCTCTTGCACTTAGAAGCCTTAATTGAATATTGAAATCCATTTTTAAAGGAAATAATTTATGTTGCACTCTATACTGCAAATCTTTTTCAATCTAGTTTTTTTGAGCTTACTCGACACAACCATCAATGATTTAAACTTAAATTCTTGGAAAATAGGCCATGAACTTCATTCTCTTACCTTGATTGTTAGTGTTGCAATTTTCTTTTAAGGTTGTTAATAAGGTCAAGGAGAGAATGGAAATTAGGTAATTCAATGAAAATAAAATTAGTATTAAAGCTTCCTTATTATTTGAAATATGATATCGAGTGCTAAATTATATGCCACGGTAATGATGTTAGTGGCCATACATCAGGTGGTTATAGTGAGGTATAAAATCCCATTTCTATACATTTCCTAAAGAATGATAAAATGCTTGAGAGAGGTCTAAGTTAGCTTTAGGTATTTGACTATTATAATTGCTATGTTAATGGTTTGATCTATTGAACATGATGGAGCCATAGTTTTTTAACTTTGACTTTCCTATTATAGTGGTTTTGTGATAAACGAATATGCATTTTGAAATGATATTTATATGAATGTCTTATTTTCAAGGACTACTTGACATGATTATGGCTTCCAAAGTGTCGAGAATGGTAGTATTATTAAGGACTCCATGACTCGAATGGGTGTGATTTGCTATTAGTACTATATAGGGGATTCATTTCAATTTGGATCTAATTCCTTTTCTTCTTTCCTTGCTACTTAACTAGATCATGGCTGTGCAAGCTGTTGGAAAGAGTGTTTGGGGAATCTTATGGATAAAGAGCTCAAGAGGAGGAAGAAAGTTTTGTTTTTTATACTTCCTTTATCTATTTCTATAATGTAATACATGCTATGATTTGACTATGTACAACACACACAAATACAAATATTTGCTTGTACATGTTGTTATTTTCTTATTTTTATTTATTTATTTATTATTATTATTATTATTATTTCTTTTTAGAATTGTTGTATAGGACTTTTTTTCCCCTCAAACATATAGGAATCAATTTAAGGATCATGTGTGTGGCAATGAGCCTCTTTAGCTCTTTATTGAGTTTTATAATTATGTTTTAATAAACTTTTGGCTCCAATGGCCTATATCAAATTGGGTTTGATCTAAAAAATAAAATAAAATAAACTTTCCTAAAACAAAAACAAAACAAAAAGTGAGAAAAAACAAAAATAATAATGATTAAAAAATACAAAACACAAAATGCAAAAAGCATATTCCAAAAGTTAAAAAAAAAATAAAGAAAGGAAAAATCAAAGATCAAATGAATTTTGTTTTTAATGGGAGCATTCCTCCTAATTTTCTTTTGAAAATTGAAATGGGAGAGAAAAGAAAGAATAAAAATTGTTTGTTCAATTTTTAAAGTTTACCTTTTAAAAAAACATAAGATTAAAGAATAAAGATGATGCTAATATTCAATGTTGAAAATGAAATTTTCAAATTTAATCATTTATGTTTTAAGTTTTGAGAATGTAATTCTCCAAAAAAAAAATGTAATTTTTGAATGCTTGTGTCTTAGGAGCGTAATACTAAAAAATAATAATAATAAAACAAAAAAAGAAAAAAACACAAAAAGCATCAAAAATTAAAAAAGAAAAGAAAAGAACATTTGAAAGAAATCGTTTTTTACTTAAATAAAAATATCATTGCAAAAAACTCAAAATAAAAAAAAAAAGAGAAAGAAAACAAAGAGAGAGAAAAATCCTCTTTACTTGAATAAAAATTAAAGAAAAAATATATAAAAATTACAAAATACTAAAAATCAAAAGAAAATCAAGACAAAAATCATAAAAAAAGGAAAAAATAAGACAACAATTATAAAAAAGAAAATTATGAAAAATTAAAAAAATTCAAAAAATCAAAAGTCAAAGAATATGGAGAAATGAAAAAAAAAAGTTTAAAAGAGTAAAAGTAAAATTAACTCTGTCTTTTTGTAAATTAAGACCCATTAGCTAATTTTAAAGTTGTTTTGCTTGCAGAAAGGCAAAAGTAACTTCTACTATTTTTCTCTTTTCTAAAAAAATACAAAAACAAAAATAAATAAATAAACAAATTTTTACATAGTCGAATTACGTGGATTTTGATTCCTTCCATGGGATACGTAGGCCCTAAATTCTCATTTTAACTCAAATTCACTCTTGTAAATAAAATTTTTCTTTTAATTTCATTTTCTTTTCTTTCACTTTCCTTATTATTGTACATAATCGTTAGGAGAATTAAAATAGAATGAAAGCCATATGAATTTTGCATAATTAACTTAGGGTAACTATTTCTATGAATGGGTGTTATGAGATGTCTAATACTTTTCCTACACATAATCGACTTCCGAACTCGTATTTGGTTGGCAAACTATTTTTCTTACAAAAAGGCTTTTCCAAAGTTTTGTCTTTTTGAAAACTAAAATTTTAGTGGCAACTCTAGTACTTTGATTTTGATTTTCATTTTTGAAAATTGAATTTTGAAAAAAAATTTTCTGATGCCATGCAGTCGCATTTTGAGTGTGACAGAGTCTATGATAGCCATCTTATTTTTGGCACTTGAGAAAAACTAGAACTAGAAACTAAGAGAAAGAAGACAATGTCAGTAATCTTGGTTCAAAGCTCACCTACATAGCCATTGTGAAGTAAAACAATGACAGTGATGCTCTAATGAACATAGAAAGAAGACAACGTTAGTAGTCTTGGTTCAAAGCTCACTTGCATAGCCTTTGTGAAGTAAACCAATAACAGTGATGCTCTAATGGGCACATAATAAGCAGAAGAGAGGGTAAAGGACTTATCACTGTAAGGGCTAACCTTGTTGGTGTTTCTTCTATGTCCACGAGTGTTGGTACCATCATCTTTATAGTCGATGATGACACTGATAGTACTAGGAAACCTTGGTGGTTTTGGTTCTAACCTAACATTAGCTAAAACAAAAATCTAAAGGCTATGGAGCTTCACATATTTGCTTCACACTCTGAAATCTCTAAGAATGATTTTAGAGTTTCCATTATATTTGCTTCACCATCATCTTCTTCACTTTCATTATTGGTATCTTCTTGCATCTTTTGGTCACCTTTGGAACACCATAAAATTTATTAAAAGTAATTATAAACAACTAAAAAATAATTATGAGGATAATTAGGAAAACTATGAAAATAAAAATTTATAGAGAAATAAATTATTAATATAGATTTAAAATTTCATTGGGCTAGAAATTTAATCTAAGCCCATAATTGATTTAAACATGTCAAGGATAAAGAGTTATGGAAACACAACTTCATCCTATGAGACTTAGCCTAAGAGAACCCACTTAACATTGGCCCAGCAGCTAATAATAAGCCCAATTAGACCTTGGGCTGATGGGTCAACTATAACACTATAATTCTCTAACTCATTTCATGTTATTTCTAGGCTTCCTTCCATGCATAATACAAGAATTCCAAGGAAAGCTATTAAAAATATTCAATTAAATTACATTACATCATAGATAAATTTTTCATTTCATGTCCTGTGGACTATATAAACTCATCCATCTCATTTTCATATTAAAATACCTAAATACAACTTACGACCATCTCAAGAAGTGGCCAAGAACTTGAGCTAATTGAGTATATATATGAAAATAATACATGCAACCTTGGGTTGATATTTCAGTTTTTTGTCATAAAATTTGAAAAATCATAACTAATTCTAAAAAAATTGAAATCAAACACACTATACCATTCTAGAAAGTTATATATGTCTACTTTATGCTAAAAATAAGTCCAAACCATGACAGGGACATCTAGCCACTAGAATTTGGTGGAATTGTAACCAAAGTTGCCTATCACTATTGGTACTGTCACTAAATTTAAAATACATTCCTCCCTACTCAGACATCCAATTGAGGTGATCATAGTAGCTATAGAATGCTTATCATATCTAGCTTATACTTGTAAAATTTCATAAGCATTGGATATCATTTGTCTTTTGAATGACACAACATAAGAAACTGACTATATGAATAGTGCTTATACCAGAACAGCCGAAAAATGGCAACTTTGAAAAATCATAATTAATTCTACAAAGCTCCAATTAATCTGGTCTTTAGCTTCCTTCTATATGCATGTCAAATTTCATGGTCAAATTTGTTCATTTTGTCAGATCTTGACATTGGGTTCCAAAAATACTCTTTTGGTGTCTTTTAAGGGTTTTAAATGGTCCATATTGGCTTCTAAGACAAACATAATCACTTGAGTACATGGAAAAGTACCAAAATGGTTTACTAAGCATGTCTTAAAGGTGCAAAATCCCATATTTCACAAATTCACACTATCACCCCAAGGTATACACAAGATTACATAGGCTAATTCTTGCCATTCAATGTCCAAATCATGCAATATCATTTATATAGCATCAAATCTCATTCATACATCATTCATTCATGTGATTACACATATTTATAAGCTCATACATCATATACAATATTGGATTATATCATATGCCATTCATATGGCTACAAAATGACAAAATTTCACACTTTGTTGTCAATCTTCTTCCTTTAGGCTTGGTGGCTTGCATTCCTTAGTTTACTTGGTCCATATAGATATGTTAGACATGTGGGGAGGAAGGAATGAGATTCTAGGAATCCCAATAAATCTTTGCCCTTTCAACCATACATAAAGAATGCAAATCCATGTCTAAAAATGCATGCATGGCTACCATGGGACATGTAATCATTCATGAAATATTTCTAACATTCAAGAAGTCATACAAAACATACATAGGCTTGCCAAGCAAGTAGTTTAGCCTCACCCTTCTCTTCAAAGATTTTGGACTTGCCTCACCCTTTTTCTTAAAGGCTTTTTGTGATGATCCTAACTTTTAATCATGGTAATTAAGTTTAAACATGCAATTGATAGTCATAAATCAAGGTCTAGCACCATTTAAATTAATCAATTTATGAAAAAATGAGGAAATTTGAACCTTAATATTATAAGAATCATTAACCAAATATTTACAAGCATTTATGTACATAAGTTAAACAAATCTCCAAATAAGAGCCTTTAAATCTATTACTCATTAATTTTCAACTCTCAAAAACCCTTTACAAGTACTTCTAAGTCATCCCTTGATATTGCCACAGGAAAAACCAAGGTTTCTAGGTTAATATAAGAGTTTGAGAACTTTCACCACAACTAAATGATTTTGTGCCACGACCAGTTGCTCTCGGGTTCACTCCTTATAGCTTCAGTTAGAGCTTTACCATGGTAAGTCTTTATGGCACTATGACGAGAGGAACTTCTAGAGGTTACCCCACTCGCCCCTCACTATTGGGCATGGCCAATTCCCTTTTTCGCTATGATGAATTCCTTTTTGGAATGCCTGACACAATTTTACAAAGTTCGTCGCGACCAATTCCCCTCTCACATTTCGCCGCGGTGAATTCTACTTATCGCCGCAGCAATTCATTGCGGCAAATTGCCTTCTAGTACTCTATCTGGGTAAATTCACCTTTATTGGCCATGGCTAAGACTATTTTGGCTATGGCCAAATGTAAAGTCCCACATCGGCTAGAAGGGGCCTGTGCTGAGCGCTTATAAAGGGGTGCGAAGCGCTTTCTTCGTAGACGCATTTTCCTAGGAATGTGGTTAAATGTCCTACCCAGGGAAGGCAAAACACAACTGAATAAGGAAGGCTGGGTCAGTGACCCACGAACTGAGAAGGACAAGACAATACGTCGAAGGCTCTGTAGGTTGTTTAATATCAGAGCAATCCTGGCCCATGTGCGACCTGAGAACGAGTCGGCCCCAAAAGGAGGGCGGATTGTAAAGTCCCACATCGGCTGGAAGGGGCCTGTGCGGAGCACTTATAAAGGGGTGCGAAGCGCTCTCTTCCAAACGGGCATTTTCCTGTGAGTTAAGCGGGTAAGCGACAAAACCCACTGAACTAGGAAGGCTGGGTCTGTGACCCTCGAACCGGGAAGGATGGGACAATACGTCTAGAGAGTATTGTCCCTTCCTTTTCTGTTCGTGGGTCTTTGACCCTGCCTTCCCAGTTCGTTGGACTTTGTCCTTTCCCGTAGGAAAAGCATACTCGTGAGGGGGAGGATTCTTCCCACTTATATGGGCTAGCCACAGGCCCCTTCCAACCGATGTGGGACTTTATAATCCATCCCCCTTTTGGGCCGACCCGTCCTCGGGTCGTACATGGGCCAGAATTGCTCTGATACCAAACAACCTACAGAGCTCCGTAGATATTGTCCCTTCCTTCTGGGTTCAAGGGTCACTGACCCAGCCTTCCCCCTTCAGTTGGGTTTTGCCTTCCCTGGGTAGGACATTTAACCACATTCCCAAGAAAATGTGTCTACGAAGAGAGCGCTTCACACCCCTTTATAAGCGCTCAGCACAGGCCCCTTCCAACCAATGTGAGACTTTACAATCTACCCCTCTTTTGGGGCCGACCCGTCCTCAGGTCGCACATAGGCCAAGATTGCTCTGATACCAAATAACCTATAGAGCCTCTAGACGTATTGTCCTATCCTTCCCGGTTCGAGGGTCACAGACCCAGCCTTTCCGTTCAGTGGGTTTTGTCGCTTGCCCGCTTAACTCACGGGAAAATGCGCATCTGGGGTTGGAAGCACTAGGCCCAGGCACCTTGGCTTTGATACCAACATATACAAAGCCCTCACGAGTATTGTCCCTTCTTTCCCAGTTCGTGGGTCTTTGACCCTGTCTTCCCGGTTCGTTAGGCTTTGTCCTTTCCCGTAGGAAAAGTGCGCTCGTGAAGAGGAGGATTCTCCCTACTTATATGGGCTAGCCACAGGCTCCTTCCAACTGATGTGGGACTTTACAATCTACCCCCCTTTAGGTTGACCCGTCCTTGGGTCGCACATGGGCCAGGATTACTCTGATACTAAATAACCTACAAAGCCTCTAGACATATTGTCCCGTCCTTCTTGGTTTGAGGGTTACAGACCCAGCCTTCCCAGTTCAGTGGGTTTTGTCACTTGCCTGCTTAACTCATGGGAAAATGTGTGTTTGGAAGAGAACGCTTCACACCCCTTTATAAGCGCTCAGCACAGACCCCTTCCAGCCGATGTGGGACTTTACACCAAATACCTTCTGGTCCTACAACTTTAAAATTTGTCTCATACACTTCAACTCTCCCTTTTATGATACCCTAGGGCCATTCTACTTTAATTTATGGGACTCTAATAGCTTTCATTTACCTAATTTACCCAGCTTATCTATCATTACTAGTCCAAGCCTTAAATGTTAATTTTTACTCATCCAACTACCATATATCAACAAGTTCATAAATTAAAGACAGTAAGAATTCATGAACTATCAATAATTATCATTCAAACACATATTCCATTCAAGGTTCCATGCATCACTAGCTTAAGTCAACATCCAGTATATCATGTGATTACATTTCCAAAAAAGTAAACCATATCATAGGATCCATAAAATTTCTACATCAGATGTTATAACTCATACAACAAATATCCATTTAATATGAGGCCTAACTCCTCAATAAATACATTCTATGTTGTCAAAATACAAACTCCTACACTTGGCAATATAATTATATGGTGATGCTATATAAAAGAATAACTAAATTACATCTACTCTACTCAGATCAGCCCAAGTGTAGCCTCCTTTATACATGGCTAGTGCTAATGGATTTTCATCTACTTGCTTCCCCTTATCTTTACCCGAAGGGCCTTCACCTAAAAGTATGATCCTATGTAATGGTGTAAGAAGCGAATCTCAGTAACCAAGGTAATTTCCATTCATATAATCTAATTTAATTAACATATATGCACGAATCAAAATAAGCATCAAAATCATATTAGTAATATCAGCAAATGAAATGATTAGGCTATTATGATTACCATCTCATACTAGCAATCATATTTCTATATGTTAAAAGCCAATAACACTGGGAGAGGTCCATCCATGGCACCCATTCCTCAATGAGTGCAATTAGGGCTCAGTGCATCTGGGGTCTGATTATAACCCAGTGCCCGATCAAGCACATGCATAGGTGGCAATCGCACTACAGCTCCACCATGGACTCACAAGGTCCAAATATAGTATAATAGATAGCCAACCAATTTATTTAGGATTTCAAGTCATTCATGAGTAGCAAACATAAAATTAAAGTAGATATATGCATGGAATTAATATAATCCCGAGTTACCTCACTTATAACCAATTCTTTAAAAGCCAACTAAATGCTATTTCAGCCTATAGACATAAAATCACGTCATTACTAATCCTAATAAGTATTTATCTTAGCAAGCCCATCACTTAAGGAGTTACACTGCAAAGAACTACTAAGAAACACTTACCCAATAAGCACAAGAACTAAATTCGAATTTGGTTGAGCCTACACTAGTAACCTCATAACAACACCTTAAATTCTAAGTAAATTCGCATAAAAATAATACCTATATCATAAATCAGCTATAGGGGTCCCAAACTAATAGAAAAAATATCAAAATGAGGAGTTTATACTTACCTAACAACACCCCTAGCCTCAACCTACCAATTTTCATTAAGAAAATCCCAAACAACCATATTTTAGATTTTAAGCTTAGAAGTGAGAAATGGTGGATTTCTTGCTTAGAACCCTAGCCTCCCTCTCAAGGTGCGAAAATGCCTCTTGTGTTTGTGTTTTAACAGAATATAGGAGGGGCTACATGTTTTTAGGGTTTAGTTGAGTTTAGGTTGCATCCTCAATAGGTTTTGGGTTGACCCAAAAGCCCAAATTCCTAGTGGGTTTCAAATTTAAGCTTTGTTGGGCTGCAAAGTTGTAGTTAGGTTAGGCCAAATTTTAAGAGCTCATTTGATTTGGGTCTGCATAAGGGTTGTTGGGCCAATTATAAGAGCTTATATAAGTTGGGTCTTAGGCCTCTAACTCATTAAACCAAATTAGGTCATTGCTAGGTGGCCTCTCTTGGGCCAAGACTCACAATAGGAAGCTGGGTCTTCACCTAAATTCATTAGGCCTCCATTAGTCTCTAACCATGGCCTACTTAATTTAATTTGGGGCTAGATGAAGTTTCTAACCTAATTCTTGGCTTTGTCTTAACCATTCTTGATGGTTTTTGGCTCATCCTCATTATGGCTAGGGGGATTTTGGCTTCACCACACTCAAGCAAACCAAGGTAAGTTCACAAAGCATCATTTGAATGCATAATATAACATCATGGTACCATGGCATATAAATACATGCTAGAACACTTTTTATGGTTTAACACATATATACACACATTCAAAGACAAGATAAACATCTACTCATGCATGAGAGAAAGAAGAAAGAGCTACCTTTGTCACAAATGCACACTTTCTTCCTTGAATTTAGTTTCTCTCCTATGGCCACACACTTATAAAAAGGTGGGACTTGTTTCTTTTGGCCTAGACACATAACATGGAAGCTAATTACACTATTGGAACAAATTCTAAGGCTACATATTCATTTCAAAAGCTAGATTGTACTTATGTCTCATTTATAGTTCCATAATGCACTTAATGAATCAATCTTAGAAAAACATGATCTTGGCTCAATTCTTTCCATCTATTTATGATTCTTGACTCTTTCTAAGCCTCTTGGAGTCATCACACAATTAATTTAAGGAGCCTAGCTAAGTGTTGCTACTTTAAGCCAAAATATAGAACTTAAAGTTACATCTCACTATCAATGGCTTCTAAAATTCTTTCAAGGCTTCCTCTCATCCTCTTTCATCATATATGACTTAAAATCAAGCTTAGAACAAATTAAAACTACCCCTTGGTGCTTCATCTAGCCTAGTATGAAACTATGCACTATATGAACACCAAGTGAGTTTGCTTTGTTTTCTTGATGGAAGATGCGTGTGAGAAGCATTCTAGGGATCTTAGGAGCTCATCTAAACATTCAATTTGGCCTAGGAATTCTTGTATCAAAATAGAATTTTAAAGGAATACTTAAAACCCTAACTTTTCTATCTTGAAATCTAATAGTTATTTTGTTATTTTTCTTTGAATATTCTTGTTCTTTCACCTCATTTTCCTAAGATTCATCCTTAGTTTAGTTCAAATTTCATTCCTTCTTAGCTGGCCATACATGGGGTGAAATGAAGGAGAAGAAGAATAAGGAGATTCAAGCTTAGAAAGTAGCAAATTACGTTGGATTTCTAGCCTTTCTTAGATGCTTCTTCCTTTGCTTGGATTCTCCTTTTGAATTTCAAAAATCTTCCCTCTATTCTGCCCTCAAAATAGACCTAAAACTTTAACAAAACCATAAAAAGAAAGAGGAGAAGGAGAAGAACAACTTTGCTAAAGGAAAGACTAAGAAATTCCATTGATTTCATGCCTTTATTTTGGCATCTTCTCTTCCCTTTCTCTCCTCACTTGTGCACCTAAGTTTTCTGGTCTCCCTCTCTATTTTTGGGTAGAATAAGGTTGGTGAAGAAGGAGGAAGAAGAGCCGTGACCTTTAAAGAACATTCAAGAAGTTAATTGTTCATAAAATTTTCAATTTTGCCCTTAATCTTAACATTTTCATTTCCAATTCGTTTTAGCTCCTTTTTGAGAACTGTCTTTTCTATCATAAAATTTAAGTTTTCAAACTTATAAAATGCCTTTGGAATCACTCAAATTGGAGCTAAAAGCTTCCTAAACAAAATGGTCAAAGTTTGGATCAACTAACATTAAAAAACATACACCAGAGGAGTTTTAATTGTCTCGAGGCTTCTCATGGTTTTCAGGGCCTCTAAGAACCTCAAAGAACTCAAAATTTCTATTTAAAAAACCCTCCTATAAGAATTCCAAAATTTATCCAAAATTACGAAAATGCCATTACATTACATGGCTATTTCATTAATTTTTGTCTTATCATTTTAGTCCCTGTTTTAGGGTACCTCTAGGCTCCTAAATTCATCATTTAATGTCTAGATCATTCTTTTAATTTTTCTAGATCTTAACCAATTCATTTCAAAGGACTTGCTTTGGAAACGTATCTATTTCCATCATTTTTACAGAAACCAGACATTACATCTGTAACATCTGGCCTTTTCGTAAACCTGAGAAATGCAATGTTCGGTTTCTCTGTAAACGACAGAAATGGGCCAGATACAAAAGGAAGTCCCTGAAATAGAAGGAATTGGGGCCAACTAAAATTACGATAAAATTTTAAATATTAAAAAAATAAGGATTTAAGCCTTGAGTTACCTAGAAATCAAGGCCAGAGTGATTCAAAAATTTTACCAAAAGGCCAGTGGCATTTTCGTAAATATGGGTACTTTTTGAAAAACACACAGGAGGGCTTTTTAAATGAATGTTTTGAGTTCTCTGGGGTTCTCAGGGGCCCTAAAAAATCATGGAAAGCCCCGGAACAGCTAAAGCCCCTCCGGTGGACGTTTTCCAACGTCAGTATGCCTAAACTTTAACAGATTCGTTTGGGAAGGTTTTAGCTCCAATTTGAGTGATTCCAAAGATATTTTACTTTATTAGGAATCTAAATTTTATAATGAAAAAGACGGTTCTAAAAAAGGAGCTAAAACGAAGGAGAAACAAAAATGCAAAGTATGAAGGGCAAAATGGGAATTTTTTAAAAGTGTAACTTATTCCCACCTATATATATGATGCACCCTTCTCCTCCCTTCATTATGCACGACCAGGGATAAGGCTCACAAGAAGGGGAAGAAAAGGAGGAGAAATCAAAGGCTTAAGGTATAGAAATTAGTAGTTTTTCATGCTCTTTCTCTTACAAACCTCTTCTCTTCCACTTTCCTTTGTTTCTTATGATTAAAATGAGGTTTATAAATCTGATTTAAGGGAGAAATTGAGGGGAAAGTTTGGATTTGAAGAGAGGAGCTCAAAGAACACAAGATTCAAGTGAGAAAAAGTAAGAAAACAAGGTAATTTCTCTTCCTATGGTTGTCATTTTTGGTCTCCTTCTCCACCATTTCGCCCCACTTGAGAAAACCCTAGGAGGAGATGATTTTTAGGCAGAACCAAGCATGAATCTAAGGAAAAAGGGTGTGGAGATTAAGAATATGCAAAGGGAATTATCAAAAAGCCATTAGATTTCAAGATGCAAGTTCTAGGGTTTCAATTGCACCTTGTAAAATCTGATTTTGTATGATAATTCCTAGGCCTAATTAAGAGTTTAAATGAGCTCCTAAGATTCCTAAGATGCTCCCCACATGCTTCCTCCTTCAAGAAAACAAAGAGAATTCCAAGGAGGCCAAAAAGGGGCATAGTCTTGGCCAAGCAAGGTTGGGGTAGCTAAACTCACATGATTCATGATATTAAGTCATGTAAAGGCACATGGGATGAGTTAAAATGAGCTAGAATTCATGGTGTTACAACATCAACCCAGTTCCACCCTAAAACCCTAATTATCATCCACTTTAGTGCGACATAAGGGTTTTCTAGACCATAAGAGATTTTCGCACCTTGAGGAGAGGCTAAGGTTTTTATCAACATTTTGGCTCAGTTTGGTGCATCTAAAGGGTGATTTAGCTAAGGTGAGTTATATAAGACTTAATCTTCTCTTCTTCCTCTACATTTTGGTCTGATTGGTTTGTCATTTAGAGGATTTTCATTTTTTATCAAATCTAAAACTTGCTTTTGGTGGTTTCACAATGGATTTTTGGAGGTTAAGGCTAGAAGGGTTACTAGGTAAGCATCCTTCCCTTAGTTTGATGCATTTACTACTGGTTAGAGATGCCAATCGTTGACTTATGATATGAGCTTGGATTTTGTGCAGAAATACCTAAAAATTTAAGTGGAATATTGTGGTTTTTGGGTAGGTGAAGTTCAAGTTCAAATTTGAGACTTTTTGGTGATTAGGTAAGTGATTTCTACGAACTGTTTGATAGTTTAATGCATGGTATCTAACTTATACTACAATTAACAACTAAGAATATGCTTTGATTTTATCTAGGACCTCTAGGCGTGTGGAAACTTGTATTGACTTCAAAACCATACACAATTAAGTGAGGCAACCAGGGTTTGATTTAATTTCTTACATATATGCTTTGTTAATCTGATATTTGTCGTATAGATATGTTTTACTTTGCTAAATAACTAGTTGGCTATTTGATTATTGTGTTTGGATTATGAGTGAGTCTTTAGTAGAGTTATGGTACGGTCACCATCCGTGCATCATGTTTTAATTAGGCACGTGATTATGATTAGACTTATGAATGCACTTAGCTCAGGTTGTGCTTAACAAGGAGTTGGCACTATATGTAATACCCCAAAATTAATTAAGGTGTTAATCATAGATTTGGGTTAATTAAGAATAATTAATATGGAATAATCGGTTAAGTTAAGTGAATGAAAATTTTAGAGAGATAAATTATTAATATGAGTTTAAGATTTAATTGGGATAGAAACTTCACCTAGGCCCAAATTAATGTAGGAGATCATGATAAGAGGCTAATGGAGGCCTAATAAGTTAGGTGCAAGCCCAATCTAATTCAATGTGATAGAGGCCTAAGATCCACCTTTTATAGGCTCTTATAATGCAGACCTAAATTGTTCTTAGCCTAATCTAATTCAAACCCAACAACCCAACATATGAAAACTGGCCCAACCAAGCTTAAATCTGAAGCCCATTTAGAATTGGATCATTAGAACAACTCATAACCTATAGAAAACCTAACTTAAACCCTAACAAATAACCTAGCCACCCCCCATTCTGCAGAACATAGAATATAAAAGAGAAATTTGGAGGTTTGAAGGGAGGCTAGGGTTTGGGGCAAGAAATTCACCATTTCCCACTTCTAGAGCAAAATTCAGCCAAGGTAATAGTTATATAACTTAACCATCTCATATTTCTTTTTAACTTGACCCGATTAATGTTCTAATTAGAACACTTTCACCCATACCCAAAATCTGAAACTTGCCATTTGATGTTTCCATGGTAAAATTTCGTAAGTTGAGGCTAGGGCTGATATTAGGTAAGTATAAACTCTTCTTTTTAAGGTATTTCTACTGGTTTAAGACCCCAATGATTGGATTATAGTATGGTATTAATTTTTCATGAATTTGCTTAGGATTTAGGGTGATATATTGAAGTTTCTAGTAGGGGATATCTCTATTCCAAATTTTAGAAATTAGTAGCAGCTGGGGAGATTTTTATACCACTAGTGGCTGTTGCAAATTTGTCTACAAGTGAGGTAACTGGGACTATATTAATTCCATCTATATATTTGCTTTAATTTCATAATTGTTGTACATGAATGATTTGAAATGCTAAATGAATTAATTGGCTATTTATTGTATTACAATTAGACCTTGTGAGTCTATGGTGGAGCTGTGGTGTGGCTACCACCCGTGCATGTGCTTCGATTAGGCACCGGGTTATGATCAAACCCCAGATGCACTGAATTCTAGTTGTGCTCAATGGGGAGTAGGTGCCGTGGATGGGCCTCTCCCAGTGTTATTGGCCTTTAACATGTGAAAATATGATTGCTAGTGTGGGATAGTAATTATGATAGCCTAATTGTTTCATTTACTAATATGACTGGTATGTTTTCTTATGCTTATATGAAATCATGCATATATGTTAATTAAACTGGAATATATGAATGGAATTTGCCTTGGTTATTGAGATTTGCATCTCACCCCATTTCATGGGCTAAATATTTCAGGTGAAGGTTCTTCGGGTAAGGATAAGGGCAAGCAAGTGGATGAACATCCATGAGCTGAGACCTGGTATGGGGAGCTACACTTGGTCTAAGTGGAATAGAGTAAATGTTAATTTTGTTAACCTCTATATAGCATCATCATGTATCTATATTGCCAAGTGAGAAGTTTGTATTTTAATAACATAGCATGTAACCAGTGAGAAATAGGCTTCATATTAGTTGTTGATGGATATATGAGTTTATGACACTTATTATGGCTTGTAAACTCGTGTTTTAATTGGCTATTTAAGTAATGAAATCATGTGATATATTGATTGTGGATTTGAGCTAGCGATGCATGAATTATCCGATGAAAACATGATTGAATTACCATTGTGAGAAATTTATAAATTTGCTAATATAAGACTAATGAATGACTAGGAGAATCCACCTTTAAATGTGAGATAAGTAATGATATAATGTCTAGGACAAATCAACTAGATAGATGCTATTAGAATCTCATAACAAGTGGGAGAGTAGCCCTAGAGAGCTCCTAGATAGAGAGTGGAGAGTATGAGACAAGATTTTAAGAGTTGTAGGATCAGAAGGCATTTTGCCACGGCCAAAATAAGGATAGCCGCAGCCAATAGAGGTGAAGTTGCCCAAGGAAAGTACCAGAAAGTAATTCACCGTGGAGAAAAGTGGAATTAGCCATGGTGAAATGTGAGAGCCAAAACTGAGAGTCGTCTAGAGGGTAATTCACTGCAGCTAAATGGGAATTGGTCGCGATGAACTTTTATGAGAATTGGTCAGGCATTCCAGAAAGGAATTAGTCACGGCGAAAAAGGGAATTGGCTGTAGCTAATAGTGAGAGGAGAGTGAGGTAGGTTCTAGGAGGCTTCCTCACCGTGACACCATATAGGTTAGCCGTGGCAAAGATCCAACTTGCCGCGGTGAAACCTAAGAAGATAAAGAGTGAACCTGAGAGCAATGGGCCATGGTGCAAGGGCATTTAGCAGTAGCTAACGGACCTAAACTCTCATTTTAACCTAGAAATCTTGGTTTTTCCCATGGTAACCTCAAGGGATGACTTAGAAACATTAGTAGAAGATTTTTGTGAGTTAGAATTAATAGGTAATAGAACCAAAGGCTTATAAATGAGTGTTTGTTTCCCTTGTGTACTTGAATGCTTGTAATTATATGGTTGATGACTCTAATAATATTAAGGTTTAAATTTTCCTATATTTTTCAAATGTAATTAGTCATAATATCTTGTAACCCTAATTTATGATTATTAATCACGTATTTAACCTTAATTACAATGATTAGATGTTAGAGTCTTCACAGTTGGTATCAGAGCAATGGTTCAGGCAAATGTGTTTGATTTACAACTTTGTGGTTAAAAAACTTGACAATCATGATGCATGCATGATAGGAATAAGAGCATTGTGACTTAGTGATAACCCTCATACATACATGTACCTACCATGGGTGGAGTTGTGTTTTGTTTACCTTGGGCTGTAGCTTAACTGGGGATGCTTGTTATACTTGTAGCATTGCAAAGTTAGATGGCTGCACATAGAGAAACAACTAAGTTGCTAAGAGAGATGCAAGAGGCCATGGCTGTAATGGCCAACAGAAAGAGAGAACAAGCTGAGGCCCATGAAACTACAATTAGGGCAATAACTAACCAGCTTCAAGAGCAAGCCGAAGCTCATGCAGTGACTGTACAAGTGCTGCAGCAGCTACATGAAAACATGAATAAGCCAAATCAGGAGGTGTTGATGGAAAATTGTGTGGGGGTTGGTCATAACCCTGGTGTAGGACACCAAGGGGAGGATGGCAACCTTTCTATTGTGTTGGCCAAATTCAGAAAAGTTGATCCTCCCTCATTTTTTGGGGAGTTAGACACTGAGAAAGTTGAGAGGTGGCTGATGGAGCTGGAGAAAATCTTTGAAGTTATGACTTACACCACAGAACAAAAGGTAAAGTTAGTCATCTACAAGTTGGAGGGTGAGGTTGAGCATTGGTAAAGGAATACCTCCAAATTATTGATTGCAAGGGGGATACCTTTGACTTGGGAAAGTTTTCAAATTGCTTTTGAGAGCAAGTATTTTCCCCATCAATAAGGGCTAACAAGGAAGATGAGTTTAACTTCCTCAAGTAAGGGGATATAAATGTAGATCAAAGAAGACCCTGGAGGGTAGGAGCCTTTTAGGGGCGGAAGTAAGAAAGGAGCCAATAGTGAGAGCAACTCTTGGGGTAGGAGACTGCCCCCAAGGAATATCCCTCAAAAAAGAAGCATGGGACCACCAAGAAGTGTAGTGAGTGCCCCACCCACTTATGCCAAGTGTGGGAAGAACTATGGGAATGGGCCATGCTTGGTGTGTTATAATTATAGGAAGCTGGGACACTATACGGAGACTTACACAGTGTCACAAGAGTCGGCCTTATCTGTTAAACCACCTACCTAGGAAAGGGTGTTCACCCTTACTCAGCAAGAGGCTAGTAGATTCCCTAGTCTGATTCGAGGTACTCTACTTGTCCATAATCATGTCGTAGATGCATTTTTTGACTCAGGTGCGACCCACTCATTCATCTCATATGACTGTGTTAAGTGTCTGGGTCTTAAAATTAGCTTGTTACCATTTGAATTGTTTGTGTCCACCCTTATTGGATATTCTATGATTACATCTGATGTATGCTTAAATTGTACTGTATAATTGGATAGCCGTTGTGCTACTCTTGACTTGATTTGTATCCTTTTGTGTGATTTTGATGTAATCATTGGTATGAACTAACTGTCAGCTAATAATGTGATACTTAATTGTAACTGTAAGACTATTTTTTTACTTACAAATATACCTGAAACTTGTCCTATGACTAAGCTTACTTGTGTGTCTGCCGCCCAAGCCGGGAGGTGCCTTAGGTGTGGTTGCTAAGGGTTTATAATATTCTTTTCATTATATGTTGAGGTTGATGATGGGTTAGAGGATATACCTGTGATTAGGGAGTTCCCTAAGGTTTTCCCTAAGGAGTTTAATGGACTACCTCTAGAGAGAGTTAGAATTTTTCATTGATTTAGTACTCGGTACAGGTCCGATCTCTAAGGCACCTTATAGAATGGCACCTGATGAGTTAGTTAAGTTGAAGAGTCAATTAGATGAGCTACTTGAAAAAGGGTTTATTAGACTAAGTGTGTCTCCAACGGGAGCACCAGTGTTATTTGTGAAAAAGAAGGATGGTAGCCTTAGGCTTTGTATTGACTATAGATAGTTAAACTAAGTGACCATCAAGAAATATCACCAACTTAGATCGAAATATCACCAACTTAGAGTCAAGGCTAAGGATGTACCTAAAACTACCTTTAGGACTCGATATGGCCATTATGAGTTCTTAGTTATGCCTTTTGGGTTAACCAATGCCCCTGCCATTTTCATGGATTACATGATCTTGACCGGTTTGTGGTAGTATTCATCGATGACATCCTTATCTACTTTAAGAGTAGTGAAGAGCCTGAAGAGCATCTTATAGTTCTTCAAACATTAAGAGAACATTAGTTGTATGCTAAGTTGAGTAAGTGTGAGTTTTGGTCACGAGAGGTTAAATTCCTAGGTCATGTGATATCAGAATAAGGAGTAGCGATAGATCTTAGCAAGGTAGAGATAGTATTAAATTGGGAGAGACCCAAAACGGTGACCGAAATTCATAGCTTTTTAGGTCTAGCTTGCTACTATAGAAGATTCATTAAAGGATTTTCTCAGTTAGCCATGCCTTTGACAAAATTGACTAAGAAGGACCAACCATTTATGTGGGATGCCAAATGTGAGAATACTTTTCAGGAGCTTAAGGATAGGCTTACTATCGCACCTGTGTTAGTGATACCTGACCCTAAAGAGATATTCACAGTCTATAGTGATGCTTCTAAGAAGGGATTAGGGTGTATTTTAATGCAACAAGGTAGGGTGATAGCCTATGCCTCTAGACAACTTAGACCCCATAAGGAGAATTACCCTACCTATGACCTAGAGCTAGTGGCTGTAGTTTTTGCCTTTAAGTTTTGAAGGCACTATCTTTGTGGTACCCAATTTGAGGTGTATAGTGATCACAAAAGTTTGAAGTACTTGTTTGACCAAAAGGAGTTGAATATAAGGCAAAGGAGGTGGATGGAATTCCTTAAGGACTATGATTTCTCCTTAAAGTATTCAGGGAAGGTGAATGTAGTCACCGATACCTTGAGTAGGAAATCTATTCATATGGCAATGATGATGCTTAAAGAGCAAAGGTTAATTGAGGAGTTAAGAGATTTGAATTTATCGATTTCAATGAATTCAAATAGCCTTCTTTTAGGAGAATTGAGGATAGAAAATGACCTTAGGAAGAGGATTAAAGAGACCCAAGAGCTAGATGCCTACTGGGGAGGAATTAGAGAGTAACTAGGGAGTGGAGAGGTTAAGGATTTTAACCTATCAGGAGATGGCTTAGTGAGATAACAGGGTAGAGTGTGCATACCCAAAGATGAAGAGCTAAGGAATATAGTGTTGTCAGAAGCTCATAAGAGTAGGTACACCATTCATCCGGGCACCACTAAGATGTATAGGGATTTAAAAAAGAGCTTTTGGTGGCCTAGGATGAAGTTAGACATAGCAGAGTTTGTTGCTAGATGTTTGGTTTGTCAGAGGTTAAGATTGAGCACCAAAGACCCGTAGGTTTGTTACACCCTTTAGAAATTTCAGAATGGAAATGGGATAGTATATCCATATATTTTGTGATAGGTTTGCCTAGAACATCCTCGAATTATGATGCTATTTGGGTGATTGTGGATAGATTGATGAAGTCTGCCCACTTTCTACCTATTAGAGCCACTTATCCTCTAGATAGATTAGCTCAACTATATGTTCGTAAAATTGTAAGATTACATGGTGTTCCTAATATCATTATGTCAGATAGTGACCCAAGATTCACATCAAAATTTTGGCGGTCTCTACAAGATACTTTAGGTACTAGTCTTAACTTTAGCACTGCTTATCGTCCTTAGTTTGATGGACAGACTGAGAAGACCATTCTGACCCTTAAGGACATACTTAGGGTAAGTGTACTAGAGTTAAAGGGGAGATGGGATGTGTACTTGCCTTTAGCTGAGTTTACTTATAATAATAGTTACCATTTCAGTATCCAGATGACACCATTTGAGGCACTTTATAGGAGGAAGTATTGGTCCCCCTTATGTTGGGTAGAACTTAGTGAGAGAAGTCTCTTAGGTCTAGACATAGTGGATTAAACTACCCACCAAATAGAACCCATCAAAAAGAAGTTGTTGGCTGCCCAGAGTAGGTAAAAGAGTTATGCAAATAAGAGGAGGAGACCCTTAGAATTTAAGGTAGGAGACCATGTGTTCCTTAAGGCTACTCCGGTGACGAGTGTAGGACAGTTTATCAGGGCAAGGAAGCTCATTCGTTGTTATCTTGGTCCTTTCCAAATCCTTGAAAGGATAGGACCTGTGGCCTATAGAGTTGTTTTACCTCCAAACCTGGCTAGATTACATGATATGTTCCATGTGTTCCAACTGAAAAAGTACCACCTAGACCCTTTGCATGTCATAGAGCATGAGAATGTGTATGTACAAGATGATTTGTTTAATGTAGTTGAGCTGGAAAGGATTGTGGACTCAAAGGTCAAACAGCTGCGTAATAAGGACATCTTCCTGGTAAAGGTAGTATGGAAGGGACTTACTCCAAATGAAGCAACTTAGGAGACAGAAGAGGCAATGAGGAAGGATTATCCTGTAGTATTTGAGTAAGGTATGTCTAATTTTGAGGACAAAATTTCTAAAAGGAAGGAGGAATATAACACCCCAAAATTAATTAAGGTATTAATCATAGATTTGGGTTAATTTAGAATAAGTAATATGGAATAATCGAGTAAGTTAAGTGAATGAAAATTTTAGAGATATAAATTATTAATATAAGTTTGAGATTTAATTGGGATAGAAACTTCACCTAGGCCGAAATTAATGAAGGAGATCATGATAAGAGGCTAATAAAGGCCCAATAAGTTTGGTGCAGACCCAATTTGATTCAATGTGATAGAAGCCCAAGATCCACCTTTTATAGGCTCTTATAATTAGCCCAACAACCATTGTGCAGACCCAAATCCTTTGAGCTCTTAAAACTTGGCCTAATCCAATTCAAACCCAGTAGCTCAACATATGAAAGTTGGCCCAACCAAGCTTAAATCTAAAGCCCATTTAGAGTTGGATCATTGGAGCAGCCCATAACCCATAGAAAACCCAACTTAAACCCTAACAAATAACCTAGCCACCCCCTATTCTACAGAACACAAGAACACAAAAGAGAAATTCAGAGGTTTGAAGGGAGGCTAGGGTTTAGGGTAAGAAATCCACCATTTCCCACTTCTAGAGCAAGATTCAACCAAGGTAATAGATATATAACTTAACCCTATCATTTTTCTCTTTAATTTGACCTAATTAATGTTCCAATTGGAGCACTTTCACCCACACCTAAAATCTGAAACTTGCCATTTGATGTTTCCATGGTGAAATTTCGTAAGTTGAGGCTAGGGTTGACATTAGGTAAGTATAAACTCTTTTTTTTAAGGTATTTTTATTGGTTTGAGACTCCAATGATTGGATTATAGTATGGGTATTAATTTTTCACGAATTTGTTTAGGATTTAGGGTGATATATTGAAGTTTCTGGTAGGGGATACCTTCATTCAGAATTTTGGGAATTAGTAGTGGCTGGGGAGATTTTTGTACCACTGGTGGCTATTGCAAATTTGTCTACAAGTGAGGTAACCGGGACTATATTAATTCCATCCATATATCTGCTTTAATTTCATAATTATTGTATATGAATGATTTGAAATGCTAAATGAATTGGTTGGCTATTTATTGTATTACAATTGGACCTTGTGAGTGTATGGTGGAGCTGTGGTGCAGCTGTCACCCGTGCATGTGCTTTGATTGGACACCGGGTTATGATCAAATCCTAGATGCACTGAGTCCTGTTGTGCTCAATGGGTAGTAGGTGCTGTGGACGGGCCCCTCTTGGTGTTATTGGCCTTTAACATGTGGAAATATGATTGCTAGTATGGGATAGTAATCATAATAGTCTAATTGTTTCATTTATTGATATAACTGGTTTGTTTTATGATGCTTAGATGAAATCATGCACATATATTAATTAAACTAGAATACATGAATGGAATTTGCCTGGGTTACTGAGATTTGCATCTCATCCCGTTTCATGGGCTAAATGTTTCAGGTGAAGGTTCTTCGGATAAGGATAAGGGCAAGCAAGTAGATGAACATCTATGAGCTAAGGCTTGTAGGATCAGAAGGTATTTCGAGCGCGGCCAAAATGGGGTTAGCTGTAGCCAATAGAGGTGAAGTTGTCCAGGGAGAATACCAGAGAGTAATTCACTGCGGCGAAAAGTGGAATTAGCCATGGCGAAATGTGAGAGGCAAAACTAGGAGTCATCCAAAGAGTAATTCACCGCGGCTAAATGGGAATTAGCTGCGGTGAACTTTTGTGAGAATTTGTCAGGCGTTTCAAAGAGGAATTAACCGCAACAAAAGAGGGAATTGGCCACAGCCAATAGTGAGAGACGAGCGAGCTAAGTCCTAGGAGGCTTCCTTGTCGCGGCACCATATAGGTTAGCCGTGGTGAAGATCCAACTCGCCGTGATGAAACCTGAGAAGATAAAAAGTGAACCCGAGAGCAATTGGCTACGGTGCAAGGGCATTTAGCCGCAGCTAACGGACCTAAACTCTCATTTTAACCTAGAAACCTTGGTTTTTCCCATGGTAACCTCAAAGGATGACTTAGAAACATTGGTAGAAGATTTTTGTGAGTTAGAATTAATGGGTAATAGAATCAAAGACTTATAAATGAGTGTTTGTTTCCCTTGTGTATATAAATACTTGTAATTATATGGTTGATGATTCTAATAACATTAAGGTTCAAATTTTCTTGTATTTTTCTAATGTAATTAGTCATAATGTCTTGTAACCCTAATTTATAATTATTAATCACATATTTAACCTTAATTATAATGATTAGACGTTAGGGTCATCACACTCATATTGCTAAGTGCAAGTTTTTTATATTCTATAACTGAGGTTAAATTTAATAAAAAGCTAGACCTTGTAGCACTTGAAATCTAATGTATGTACTTAGTTAATATCGACATGGTTTATTATTAATGTAGAACTATTACTTAATCACATGAGATTGTGATCAAGTAATGTAATGAATGGTTATCCCAATTGGTGTTGGATGGTAGCTTAACTGGAATATATATATATATACACATATAAATGATGCTGTTAGTGGCCTTGGTTACCAATTGCTGTCATAATATGTTCATGTGTTGATATGTATGGTAGTACTCAACTATTATGAATCCCCCTAAAGTTTATGATCAATGTAGGGTATTAATTGTGGTATTTGAGAGCTAGAAGGCCTGGAAAATCATGTGTGATAGCTAAGGAGGCCTTAGAACTCACCTAAAATTAGTGGAATATGGTTAGAAAGTGAGAAAGTGGGGAAATAGAATCAGAGGGGGATAAAGTCGTGGTCAAAACTACTTAAGTCGCTGTCAAGAGTCATTTAGAGGCAAGGGGTGTTGTAGCGCAAGGGGCTAAGTTGCGGCACAACATGGGAAGTATAGGTCCTAAAGGAACTAGAAAGCAATCTCACCATGTCATGAGGGAAGCTGGCCGCAGCAAGCATCAAGTGAGAAGCTCAGAAGACCTCCAGAGGAGTCTCTTGCCGTAATGCCATATAGGCTTGTTGTGGTGAGATTTGAGGCCTGGGTCATGGCATAGATTGTATATTTTTAGTTTTAAGCTCCAATAACCACTCAAGTCGTAGTGTGGGGAAAACCAAGTTGTGATGCAAATCCAATAACTTAGTTTTTAGATTCTAATAGCCAACTTAGCTGTGGCAAAAATGTTCAAGTCGCGGCCTAAAACACCATACTCTTATTTTTAGCCTTTAGAACTTAGTTTGTATGAGGTTAATGGTATGTAGTGGCTTGGGAACAATTATAAGAGGGTTTTGTGGATGTAGAGTTAGTGGTAACATGATATGATAGATGTCTTTGATGACTTAAATTTTCTTATAGACTTAAATGGCTTTGCTTATTAAATAAATGGTTTTTAAAAAGAATAAGGTTCAAATTCCTTCAATAATTTTTCTAAATAGCTATTTGTACTGACTTCAGATATTGTGTCTGTGACTATTAACCACGCAATTGAGTTTAATAACCATAATTAAACGTTATGGATGTTATAATCTTCTTCTATATCTTGAACTATCTGGAGTCCATCCTTTCTTGTGTTATCAAACTCAACTTCAGCAGAATTATCTTCTTCTTAAGCTTCCACAGACAGATAATATTGAAGAATGGTGGTCTGTGTTTGATTCTTAATCTCTAGTTTGAATGCCATCTTCTTCAATTGCTCCTTTATTTATGTAAAGGAGTTTCGTATTTTGATAATGTTAGTTTTTATCATCTTCATCTTGTGCTCTAACTTGCTGAGTTTGGCTTCAACCCACAACTTTTCTTCTATCTTATAGTAATGAAATCGCTATGATACCAATTGGTACAAAAGGAAATGGAAAACACTTGTTTTCAAATCAATCACTCTCGAAATGGAAAACACTTGTTTTCAAATCAATCACTCTCTTTACATGCATTTATCCCTTATTTATACTAATAGGGATATAACTAAGATTCCTTAATGACCTAGTAGATTAGTAATTAACTAATGTTAACTATTCCCATGTAGTCATTTAAAAGGCCTAAATGTTTATTTTCATTTGAATCAGATTTTATGTTATTTTGAATTTCTATAATTAATGATGATATTTTGTTGTAGTTAGAATATAGAATTAATACTCAATATTTTTATTTAATTCTTAATAGAATAATCTTTGAAACTTGCATTAGCTTGACATGCATGAAAATAGACATTTAATTTTACTACTTTATAAGTTTGAAAGGTTGTTCCAAGTTATTTGTTAATACCTTTTCAAATATATTCTTTAAAAAAAGAGTTGAATTTTGGTTAATCAAAGAATTAGAAGAGCTTTTGCGTTTCTTTTTTTTTTTAGGTTTTATATCTCTTTGATGAATTATATTGAATGATGAACTAAATCTTTTTGTATCCCTTTGGTGGATTTTATTGAGTGATAAGTGCAAAATTTATCATTTAGTTCCATATGTCTAAAGAGGTGGCATAACTTACATGTTTAAAATGGTGAACATCTATTCAATTGTTCCAATTAATACTATTTTTCTCCTTCAACTTCATTTTGTGCATGTCCTCTTATTTTATCACTTATGATTTTATGATTTTTAATTATAACTAAAAAAGTTCATTATCTGGACAATATAAAAAAAAAAATTGAATGCATGCACAAAGCTCAAGATGAATCAGACTGTTCATAGCTTCGAAAACTGTGTTACTTCCTCTGCTTTTTATAAATATAAAGAATAAAGATTTAGTCATTTTTTAAAAAATATCATTAATGTTTTATCTAGACTTGGCTTAATGAAAAATTATACTAAAAATATATTATTTTTCGGAATTATATCATTTAAAGTGTAAATTATATAAATTATTTTTAAAGTTAAAAAGAGAAAAATATAAAGAGGGATGATTAATTTTTTTTTATTTTAGATGCATTTTATAAATTTCACGATCGTTCAAGTTGTATAGAATATAAGATTGATAAGTGTGGAAAAATTAAATACAGAAAAAATTAGCAATATTTAAAAAATAAATATTAAATATCACATCCCAAAATCCATATGCAGGCCGTATTTGTCAGCCCACAGAAATTGACTGAGGGTGGAAACACAGAGCGGCAAAAGAAGAGAGAGGATGCCAATAATCGACTGTATCAATTTTTTTTTTTGGTTTTCTTTTTCACGAATGTGGCAGAAAGGGACAAAATCTCGGAAAAGCGTGACATTGCCAGCTCCATTTGCTTTGCCTTTCCCATCATTTTCACTCTTCCCTTCCCTCCCTTGCGTCAAAATCTTGCTGACGTTGTGCTTTTCACGTACCCATTTGCTCATTTTACCCTTACTCTCTCTTTCTTCTTCGGTTTCTTCCTGTTACCGGAAATGGGGATGATTCTGGATCTGCTTCTTCCATTTCTTTTCTAATTCATTGTTGTCTTGGATTGTCACCATAGAAGAAGGAGGAGGAAGAGTATTATGTTTTCGAGACTGATACAACCTCACGAAGGAACATTTGGTCAAGAAAATATGCAGGGTGGGTTAAACCACAGCCACCTAGGAGACCCATGTCTTGTATTGACTGCTGACCCTAAACCTCGTCTTCGTTGGACTGCTGACCTTCACGAGCGATTTGTCGATGCTGTCACTCAGCTTGGAGGTGCCAGCAGTAAGTAATTTCTTCCTTGATCTTTTTGGCTTTTTCATTAAAATTGTATAATATTTATGCAATTGCGTTTCTTTCTTTGTTCCAAAATGGGCGAGCTATATCTTGGTTGTGATGCACCAATTCGATGGGTAAAAAAGATTGATCAGCGGTTTGGCTAATTTGCCTACTAAGAAGTGGGGAATTTTGGGACGTCGGGATGCTTTGAGTATCATCATTTGTCAGTAATGACTCAGCCTCTGGAAGCAAGGAAAGGAGGGGCTTTTCTTTTCTCATATAAACTGTATTGAAATAATTGGGAATTACTAATTCTCACTACTTTGGCTGGAGTCTGTGGAGTTGAATCCCCACTAATTGTAGTCATTTACGGAATTATTTTTTCTTTCCTTCTGAGTACTTTTAATACCAAGAAGCCTTCCTTAGAATGTATATTTTAAATTTCTTGATACTTTTACAACTCTAATGTATAGAATTTATTAAAAGGGTTATGAGAAGGTGAAGAACCCTTTTTTCTTTTTGGAGGAGACTGGCTCTGCCATTTTTATTTAACTGCTGAATGATATGAACAACTGGAGCCCGTTTTGTCTAATTTGGGTTTATGAGTGAGTTCTGCAATGGGTGACTTAATACAAAATCTAATACACTAAAAACATTCGGAAAGTTATATACTTTTATAAAGTCCCTGCAGTTTTACTTTTGTCTCACATTTATTGTTTCACTGTTCATAGACTTGGGAGACTTATGCATTCATTGGCATGCAAACAAATATGTCAAATCATGTGAAGAATTTTTTGACCTAAAACTCTTCAAAATGGAAAAACGGGGGCCTTGCTAGTGCAATTTGATTGTTCAGTAGGAAAGAAGGAAAATTGTTAGCCTGAAAGGAAAAGGGATAAGTGATGACTGGGAGTGACCACTCGCCAGTGTGCCATAGATGTGTGTAAATATAAGTTCCTTCATGCATCTCTTCTTCTTCCTCAGTCTATATGGTGGGACCCTGCAAGGTCAGAAATAACAATGCTTTTTGCTCAAGTTTTGTCGGGTGACAACTTTTATGTGTCTCATGCATGCCAACAAAATAAGTTTTCTGTTTCTTCTTCTTCTTCCTCTGCCAAATTAGTGTGATGTAGAACATGCAAAGTCATAAATGAACAATTACTTTTGCTGAAGTTTTGTTGGCCAACAAGCATTATGTATCTCATCCCTTGGCAAGTTTTTATGTGCAAATGCATGCTAGGCTTAGAATGCATGCTTAAAATAGGGGCAAATTAGGTGGCTGCTGAAGGAGATTATAGAGAAGTCTTTGTTTCTTTTAGTTAATAGCTGCAAATGATGTTTGTATTAGACTGCGGTACTTAATAGCACAAATGAAATAAGAAGTGCTTTGATGATTTAAGGCTTTTTGTCTGGGCAGACATGTTTTCAGTGTTTAGAGACGTTGTCACGTATTTTATCACTATGAGACTGCATGGAAATTGTGCAACAACCTCTGCCACATGTGGAGAGAATTGGGTTTGCCCTGCTTCTTGCATACATTGTTGTTGTTTTGAGAAGAGTAAAAAGGGGGGAAAAAGGCTTTTCATAACTGCTATATTTTACCGTGTATGATTGTATGGTGTCTATGAAGCACGAACACACAATACAAATACATTGCCAAGTCAAAGTTAAAAAAATGTAAAAAATGGCACAACACAATATATATATATATATATATCAGCATATATATATTTAAATAAAAAAATTTTTGACTTTCCATTAAGTGATATACTTCCAAAGAAATAATAAACCAGCATTGTCTTATATTCTATGTACCTTACACTATTATTTCCGAGAAAAAAAAAAATCCACTTAGTGAAAGATGTTCTATTATTCAAATTATTCAAGTACAACAAGAACATTAGGGAAGAATTTTTATTATCTCATCAAGATGAAGTTTGTATCTTCCATTCTATATTTTTTGGTTGTTTTCTCTTCCTTTTTTGGGGCCAGCTGTGTTCAGTGCATGTCGGAGTTGAATTTTATTTTATTTTATTTTTTATTTTTGACAAATCTGTACGAGTGTTGCAGGATGGTCAGTGTCCAACACACCTGAAAGTAAGTGTATCCTTGCTTTATAGTGTGGTGTTCATGGCTCCAATGTGAAGCTAGAGTTTTGAAACTGTGAGTTAATCTATTTCATCTTCTTTGGATGGATTAATTTGCCTGGTCTTGTAGTGAGTTAAAGCAGATGACCCTTTTGTCTTTTATTAGAAAAGGGGGGTGGGGTGGCTGGGGGAGATGAGGGGTTAATGGCTGTGCAAGGGATTCACAAACTTTGTTGAGTTGATGAATTTTTTCCTCCCATTTTTAATTTGCTGCTCTTTGTTTCAGGTTGTTATTGAAGGATATCTTATCCTCTCACCTTGTGCATTAACTAAAATTTTATTTTATCAACTTTGTAATAAATTTGTAAGGGTTCTAATTATCAATGTGTATGCAAGCCTTCACGTTTATTGTACTTCTCTGTTTCAATCATACATTTCAGCACTTATAAAACAAGATATTTTTGCACGAATTCATCGCATTGAGGATTGAAAATTAAGCTTGTTCACAGAATATTTAACCTTGCCTGTTTTTTAAGCCTCATTATTAAATCAAGCTTGATTTGTTTTATGAGTAGTATGTTGAAATCTGCTCTTCCATTGTTTGATTAAATGAAACCTAGTGGATAATTTCATGTGCATTGTATCATTGCAATTTTTTTAGCTTACCTGTGTATGGTATCTGCTGAAGTTCATCATTTACATATCACACCACATCACATCATATTTTCTACAATTCCTAGGGCTTCAATGTCTTTTGGAAGTTATATTTCAATAGAAACTTCAATGAGAAAGAAGATTTTTAATTGGAAGTTGTTGTCCACTTAGGATGAAAGGATTTGGACTTTGGATTTTTAAGGAATGTGTTCTAGCAAAGCTGTCTATCTTTGCAGCCATGCTGCAAATAAAGATAAATTTTTTTTTGCTAATCCCCATTGGAAATCCAAAGCTTGCTTGAAAGTTATGTCTTTCATTTGCATGCCAGTGCTCAACAGTAATTTTTTGTAGATTGAGAGACCACACAAAGCAATTTCCTTCTGGTGGGTGCTTTATATGTTAATATAGTTCTGAAACTTCTGCTCTCTATGACAGCCAATTACATTTAGGTCATGCCTCCCAGAGCTCTTGGTCGAACCTGGTTTTTGCTCTGACCTTGGAACAGTTTTTATTGTTAGGTTTGGAATTAGGCGGGAATAAGACAAGTCATACAGAGGTGTGCTCTATTGGAAACAATTTGGTGCATTTGGTTGGAGCATATGACTTACTTCAAGAAGTATTAGTCTTTATCTATTTTTGTGAGACAAAGTGTTTATTTTTTTTACCTCCTCTCTTGCGTTTGGCTGATGGTTGTTTTCATGAGAGATTGCTTGTTAGACACTCACAGGGATTAGAGGGCTTTTTAGCATTCATGTGACACTTTTGCATTATGCACTTTGTTCTGCATAGCTTGTTGAAAAGATTCCTTATACTCTACTCTTACTCTTTCTTTGTATTCTTCTTTTTCTGTCTTTAATAAAACTTATTTTATTAAAATTATCATCTGCAGAGGCTACACCAAAAGCAATCATGCGGACGATGAATGTCAAGGGTTTGACTCTTTATCATTTAAAGAGTCATCTTCAGGTTTGTTTCCATATGACTCCCTTAGTAATACTCTAAACTGTAGAATTTGCAGTAAAAGTGAAATTTACAAACGTTTTGTTTAAACCGCTCTTTGCTGCATTGCAGAAATACAGGCTTGGTAAGCAATCAGGAAAAGATACTGGTGATGGATGCAAAGATGGTAGGTTTGTCATGCATCTTTCTGTATTCTCCAATTATGTTCCAGGCATCTGAATTTTTTAACATGAATTTTTCCAATCATGCCTCTATCTCCTAATACATGATCAGAGTCTCTTTCTCTTTGTTCCCTTCATCAGAGAAAGGGTGCATCTGGAAGCATTATCTGTCTGAGGCAAGGCCAAAATTATTCATTAGTATTTGAGTTTATTTATATGGTAGTTGCTGAGTAACCGTTTGTTTTGTAATTTATTTTGTAAAATTTTTTGTTATAGTATAAACGTTAACTCATTTATTGAAAAATTATGGAAGGAATATCTGCTTCATATCTTTTGGAAAGCCCCAGTGACTCTGCTCCAAAGTTGCCAACTTCCGATGCAAATGAGTAAGGATTTTCATGCTTTCTTGAAATCATGCCTGCCTGGAAGTTTCAATAGTTCTTAAGAGTTTCTATGTTCTGTCTAGGGGACATGAAGTCAAGGAGGCATTACGAGCACAGATGGAAGTGCAAAGTAAACTGCATTTGCTAGTGGAGGTAAACTTCCTTTTAATGGGACAGTGGGTTTGTGTGTAGGTCTCTATATATATATGTGATATATATATATATATATATAGATAGAGAGAGAGAGAGGGAATGTATCAAGTGAGAGGATTAATTAACCAGCAAAACTATTAATGCAAAAATCAAAGAAGATAGTTATTATAGTTTATTAGTTTTTTCATTAATCTCAATCATTAGTTTATGATTTAGCAGTAATTGCTTACTCCTCTTACCTCTCACTTAAAATTACTTGTCTCATTTGGTACATCTCCTATATACCTGTATGACAATTTTTGGCATTAGAATGTACCATTGCTCTTAAATCTGTGTCCAGTTTCTTTGCTGCTCCTAGCAATCTAGACAGTCCATATTGATATCTTTTTTAATTTTCTTAAATCTTAATCATCATTTTTTTTAGAAGATTGTTTTTATCATGCGAAACCATTTTCATCTTACATATTACTTCCTTCAAAATAAAAAAAATAACCAAAAAAAAAAATAAAGTTTGGACCATTCAAATCAGATTTGGACAGTTCAGATTTGCTCCTTTCAGCAGAGGATCTGTGTGCTAAATCTCAGAATTCTGTCCCCTGACGCCTACTACTTTTAAACATTATTGTACTGCAGGCAGAGAAGCACTTGCAGATACGCCAGGATGCAGAGCGGAAATATATGGCCATGCTTGAGAGAGCTTGTAAGATGTTAGCTGATCAATTTATTGGTGCTACAGTCTTAGACACAGACAACCAAAAATTTCAAGGCATGGGAAATAAACCATCAAGAAGTTCTATGCTTGATCCCCTCGGCTTTTGCTCCTTACCATCCACTGCGGGAGCTGGAGTGCATGTTTCGGAAGAAGTGCAGCCTAGTTTCCAGCAGCAGAGGGCTGACTGTTCCACTGAAAGTTGCCTGACATCACTTGAGAGCCTCGGAGGGTTGACTCTAGAAGGATCTCCAGGTGGGGCTAAAAAGAGGATGCCGAGCTTGGACTCTATGGTGGCACCTTTGATCTGGAGTGAAGCCAATATGAGAACTCAAGGCATTCATCTAGCCCAAGTTAATCCTCATGGAATAACTGGGTATGGTATGTAGGGAAGGGAAGGTTGACCAATTAGTTCATCAAGCCATCGGGACAGTCTGATGGACTTCATTTTCTGTAATTTAGGACCAGTTACTGAAACTCTGATCTTTGCTTTTCTAAGAGACAAGGGGGGTGGAATGGACTTCTGAGAATATATAAAGTGAATCTGTGTGGCTTAACTTATCAAAAAGCTGGTACTGACCATTTATAATCATGTGTTTTTTTTTCAGCTTTTTGGGTTTCAATAGGATACACGGGTGGATATTAACCGAGCGATTTATAAAGTACTTAAATTTGGCTCATTAAAAATTTAGATTTGATTTAGCTTATTTATTAAATAAATAAGTTTGTTCAATATATTAAACTCATCTAATTATAGTTAATTCAAAATTTTGATGCTTAGTTTGTCATGCTCGTAAACAGTTTGGTTTTATTAAATATTATAAATAAATACAAAAGTATATCAATCTTTAAGTCGTTGTAATGTATATTTTAGTAAAAAGTTATATATATATATATATATGTATACTCACAAATGCCTATACACAAACATACATATTATAAAGATATATAAGTTTTTACTATTTTAATTTATATACTTGTATACAAAATTGTAGGAGTAAAGAAAAAGAAGTACACATCTACATCTACAATTTTTTAGTTGTGAAATAATTTTTAAGAATATAAGATATTGTTTTAATAGCTCTTTCTATATTGTGCTTTAATATAAATCATTATCATAGTTGGTTTTAAACTCAAAAAAAAAAAGAAGGTTGTATTAGACAATTAACAGCTAACGTAAAACTTTATCGAATTTTTATGACATGAATCAATGATATAATAGAGTTAATGACTGCCTGAAAGCAATGCGTTATATAACCCGATTACAATGTCAAATAAGCAAGAACCGCTGTATCGACGACTGGGCATAGTGAAAAATAAGTAAAAGTTCTTATATTTTCATGAACGAATGTGGGTAAAGAAGTTAGTTTATGAAAGTAGGATTCATTTTGAAACTTAAAATATAAGTACATTTACAGGTAAATCAATAGAAAATAGTGGATATTATATGATTAGGAGGAGAATTAATTTTATATGTTTACAAGAAGTTAAATGGGCAGGAGAAAAAGCGAAGGAATTAGACACATCAGGTTTCATACTTTACTACATCGGTAAGACTAAATCTAGAAATGAGGTAGGTATAATTGTGAATAAGTATTGAAAAATATTGTGGTAGATGTAAAAAAATTAGGAGATATAATTATAGTATTAAAATTTGTAGTGGAAAGAGAAACATTTAACATTATTTGTGCTTATATACCATAGGTATGGTTAGAAGAGCATTATAAGATAAAGTTTTAGGAAGACTTAGAAGATTTAATTTAGAAAATACCTTTGGGAAAAAAGATTCTCATATGAGGGGATCTTAATGGCCATGTAGGGAGTGCATCTACAGGTTACGAGAGTTCGCATAGAGGATATGGTTTAGGAGAAGCAAATACAGAAGGTAAAACTATTCTAAACTTTTCATTAGTATTTGATTTTACTATAACTAATACTTGTTTTAAGAAACGTGAAAAGCATCTAATCATATACAAAAGTGGGAGAACATATTCTCAAATTGATTTCTTTCTAATAAAGAAAGTGAATATAAAACTTTGCATAGATTACAAAGTTATATTTAGAGATAATTTGACTATACAACATAGGGTCTTAGTGATGAATGCTCAAATTAAGAGAAGAGTAAAGAGTAAAGGCCAAGAGAGGGTATCAAGAATAAAGTGGTAGCAATTGAAAGCTAATAAAGAAAAGAGTTTGTAAAAAAGGACTTTGGAAGAATGATCATAGGAGGTATAAAGAAGTGTTAATGATGTATGAGACAAGATAGCTAAAGAGATTTGGAAGGTTGCAAAAGAAATACGTGAAAAATCAAAAGGTTTTGGACTTAGGGATAACGAATCTTAGTGGTAAGATGTAAGCGTACAAGATAAGTTTAAAGTTAAAAGAGAATGTTATAAAGTGTAGTTTTTGTGTAAAAGTAAGGAAAATTAGAAAAAACATAAAGTAGTTAAGAAAGACACTAAGAAGGCGGTGGGTGAAGCGAGAGTTAGGACACTTGATGGGTTATATCAATATTTAGGTACTAAAGATGGGAAAAGAAATATTTATAAGCTTACTAAAAGTAGAAAGAAAAGGATAAGAGATGTGGACTAAGTGAAATGCATTAAGGATGAAGAAGGAAGAGTCCTAATCACAAAGCAGAATATTAAGAAAAAGTAAAAGTGCTATTTTCATAGGCTATTTAGTAAATGATGCAGGATCTTATGACACTCAGATAGGCTAGGCACCACAGAGAAAGATCAAAATTATATCTTTTATCGTAAGATTCGAAAGTTAAAGGTAAAAAATGTAATACCATCATTATAGCTCATTTCATATCATTTATAAGTTTTGTATTATCAATCCCACAAGAGTACATGAAAGAGGGAATGAAAATAATAGACTTTTTCGCATTACGCTATATCTAAAAAATTTCATTTAGTGTTACGTGGACCGTGTGAACTCATACTATACTTCCTCATATTTAATTTCATTATTACAACTCATTTGCATCACAAAAACTTGCCTACAACCCATGGAAACCGAAATGAGGCATGGAAATTTAAAGAGCATTCTCGGCCAAAATTGGTCTCTTTTCTAAGCAAAATTTGGAAAATCATAACTAAATCTATAAAAATGGAAACCATGCAATCTTGGTCATTCTGGATAGGATGTCTACTTCATACTAAAAATATGCCCAAGTCACAATATTCATCACCTAGGACGTTTGACATCCAAAATGGTCCAAAGGTCCGACTGAAATCTAGAACTATCACAGAATTTTGCAGAAAACTTTGAAAATGTCCAATTAATTCCACAAAAATCCAATCCATGCAAATGATACCAATCTAGAAATCTGTGGATGTTAACTAAAGAGGAAAATATCTCCAGATCAGTGCATTAAGCCCAGACTCCGGAACTCAATAGAACAGTACTTTTGTTACACACTTTTTCCTTTGGACTCAAGCCTCCTCTTTTTGCCACACACCCACAAATTGGTGAAGATGGTTTCTCTTGGCCTAGATACAATTTACGAGAGCCAATTAGGCTCATGAAATAATCTCTAAGACCATACAATTTTCTTAGATGCTAGATTGCTTTATACTCTATTATGGTCCATAAACGCACCTAATGAAGTAACACCCCTCAAATACTTTCTAGACTTCATTCTTTCCTTTCAAATTTGATTCTTGACTCCTTTTAAACCTCTTGGAGTCATCACATCATCAAAACAAAAGGCCTAGTACCATGTTGCTTCTTTAGGTCATAATATGGAACCTAAGACACCAAATCACTTTCTATGAGTTCTAAATTTTTTCCAAGGCCTCCCCTCACTTTCATTCATCAAATATGACTCAAGAATGACCTTAGAAAAATTTAAAACTCCCCCTACCTACACAATCCCTTCTTGGCCGAGACATAGACACCATTTAGGCCATATGGAGTTTTCTTGGTTTTCTTGAAGGGAGAAGCTTGTGGGGAGCATCTTTGGTGTCTCAAGAACTCATTTATACTCTAACTTAGACCTAGGAAGTATCATACAAATTCAAAAATTGGAAGGTGCACTTAAAACCGTAGGTTTTGCATCTTGATTTCTAATGCCTATTTCTTAGTTTTCTTTGCATATTCTTATTCCTCTCCATCAAATACCTAAGAATCACCTTTGGTTTGGTTAAAAATCTGACTCCTTAGGTCTGTCTAAGTCTAAGTCAAAATGGAGAAGAAGGGCCATGAAAGATATGAACCATAAGATGCATTTTTACCTTGTTTTCTTGCTTAGTTTGGCTTAAATCTTGATTTCTCCAAGCTCCTCTCTTCAAATCTGAACTTTTCCTTGAATATCTCCCTTGAATCAGATTTATAAACCTCATTTTAATCCAAGGAAAGAAAGGAGAAGGGAGGAGAGGAGGTGTGGATGAAGAAAAGCAAGGAAAATCACCATGAAAACATACCTTAAGCTTGGTTTTCTTCCTCCTTCTTCTTCCTCTCTTGGGCGCTTCTCCCTTAGGGTTTTTCTTCTGATTTGGGGCAGAAGATGGTCGTGCATAATGAAGGGAGGAGAAGGGTGCATCATATATATAGGTGGGAATAAGTTACACTTTTCAAAAATTTCTATTTTGCCCTCCATACTTTGCATTTTCGTTTCTCCTTCGTTTTAGCTCCTTTTTGAGAACCATCTTTTCCATTATAAAATTTAGGTTCCCAATCAAGAAAAATGGCTTTGGAATCACTCAAATCGGAGCTAAAACCCTTTCGAACGAATCCGTCAAAATTTGGGCACACCGACATTGGAAAACGTCTATCGGAGGGGATTTAACTCTCTCGGGGCTTCTCATGATTTTCAGGGCCTCTAAAAACCTCCAAAACTCAAAAATTTCATTCAAAAATCCCTCCTGTGCGTTTTTCAAAAAGTGCCTATATTTACGAAAATGCCACTGGCCTTTTAGCAAAATTTTCCAATCACTTTGGCCTTGATTTTTGGGCAACTCAAGGCTCAATTCCTCATTTTCTAATATTTAAAATTTTATCATAATTTTATTTGGCCCCAATTCCTTTTATTTCAGGGACTTCCTTTTGTATCTGACCTATTTCTGTCGTTTACAAAGAAACTGAACATTATGTTTCTCACGTTTACAGAAGGACTGGATGTTACATTCCTCCCCTCTTAAATAAATTTTGTCCTTGAAATTTAGGGGTACACTTTCTCTTACTCTTAGAGTCTAGCTGATTGTTCTTTTCTTTCCCTTCTTCTTGGTTCTAGATGCTTTCTTAGCGATTTTATTCTTTCGAATTTTCTTTTAGCCAGGGAACTTTTGTTACTAGCTCTTGATAAAGGCTCTATTGCTATAAAATACTAGCTAGTTCTTTCTCATAAGAGAAAGAAATTTCTTACTCTGGAGGCCTATCCTGGGAGAGCTTACTAATCATGTCGGGTTAATGTTAACCCAATTGCAGGATTAACGTTCTATCAGTGGACTCATTTACACATCTTGGGAGGTAACTTATTTCATATCACGTCTCCCGTATCCTCTCTGAATGGCTTCTCATAACATCTCATCATCTTTTCTAATCATTAGAGCCATCGGAGGTTTCTATCTGTCTGCTTATTTACATGTTTCGTCCACTATTTATGTCTGCGTTCTTTCTCACTGGCTCATCCCATGATTATAATTTGCATTTCTTTCTGTCATAGGCCTCACATCTTAGTTACTCACTGGGATTATAACTCCTTTGAAGAGTTTTTGCTTTTATGATCCTAATTTCTCTGTTTACTACTACATCTATTTTTGTAGGTTAGGACTTTTCTTACTTTCTTTGCTCACTTGTAGTGGCATTTTATAGTCCCTTATAAAACCCGATTCTTTGAAAATGAGAGATTATGTTATGCGACTATTAGAATTTATATTGAGCATGAAGTATGGCAGGAGACCAAGTTAATTTAAGAGCTGAAATAATATCTCATCACCTGGGTTGAAGATCTTGTCGACAAGATCCTGTAATCTGTAGTGCAATTTCCAAGACCTTATCGACAGGGTTTCCGCCAGCAAGTACAAGGTCTTCTTGTAAAATATGTTAAACTTGTGTGGTCTGGAATTGAGAATGGAGGGCTTTTTAAACCAAAGTTCTGGGTTCTCCGGGGTTCTCAAAGACCCTGAAAATCATGGGAAGCCTCGAGACAATTAAATCCCCGCTGGTGGATGTTTTCCAACGTCAGAGTGTCTGAACTTTGACAGATTTGTTTGGAAAGGTTTTAGCTCTGATTTAAGGGATTCCAAAGCCATTTTTCTAAATTGAGAACCTAATTTTATAATGGAAAAGATGGTTCTAAAAAAGGAGCTAAAACGAAGGAGAAACGAAAATGCAAAGTGTGAAGGGCAAAATGGAAATTTTTGAAAAGTCACTTTGCCCCAGCTATATATAGGTGGCACCTCACACTCTCCCTCATTTCTCTTCAGATTTTTCCTGCCCCAAATTAGAAGCCAAACCCTAAGGGAGAGGCGTCCAAGAGAGGAAGAAGAAGGAGGAAGAAAACCAAGCTTAAGGTATGTTTTCATGGTGGTTTTCCTTACTTTTCTTCATCCACACCTCTTATCCTCCCTTCTCCTTTGTTTCCTTGGATTAAAATGAGGTTTATAAATCTAATTCAAGGGAGATATTCAAGGGAAAGTTCTGATTTGAAGAGAGGAGTTTGGAGAAATCAAGATTCAAGCCAAACTAAGTAAGAAAATAAGGTAGAAATGTATCCTATAGTTCATATCTTCCATGGCTCTTCTCCTCCATTTCGACCTAGACTTAGACAGACCTAAGGAGTCAGATTTTTAACCAAACCAAAGGTGATTCTTAGGTATTTGATGGAGATGAATAAGAATATGCAAAGAAACCCAAGAAATAGACATTAGAAATGAAGATGCAAAACCTACGGTTTTAAGTGCACCTTCCAATTTCTGAATTTGTATGATGCTTCCTAGGTCTAAGTTAGAGTATAAATGAGTTCTTGAGACACCAAAGATGCTCCCTACAAGCTTCCCCCTTCAAGAAAACTAAGCAAACTCCATGAAGGTCATTAAGCTCCATAGCCTCAGCCTAAAGAGTTTCTCATAACTATGGAGAGTTTTAAATTTTTCTAAGGCCATTCTTGAGTCATATTTAATGAATAAAAATGAGGGGAGGCCTTGGAACAAATTTAGAACTCATAGAAAGTGATTTGGTGTCTTAGGTTCCATAATATAACCTAAAGAAGCAACATGGTGCTAGGCCTTTTGTTTTGATGATGTGATGACTCCAAGAGGTTTAAAAGGAGTCAAGAATCATAGTTGAAAAGAAAGAATGAGGCCTAGAAATTATTTGAGGGGTGTTTCTTCATTAGGTGCTAATATGGACCATAATGGACTTGTAGAGACTACCCAAATGGTCCCAAACCCCATGCATCTTATTTTAGTCTCTCAACATCAATTTATGCACTAAACACACATGCCATTCAAGGGTCCATCTACATAACTTCATTAAATTAACACCACATACGTTATACATATAGTCTATACATCATGTTACACATGCTCAAGGTTTTACACAACCAAAAATAATATGTACAATACTTCTTGACACTTTATTACAATTTACATTACAAATTACACAAAGTGTAGTCATTTAGTGTTCTTGGCTTGCATTCCCTTGGCCTTGGGCACCACCTAAACATTTTAAACATGAGAGGGAAAGGGAGGTGAGATTCTAAGAATCTCAATAGTTCACACACCTATTCACACCACATTCAAGGCATACACATATCAAATATATGAATATGCAAGCATAAAGTGTGCAATAAATCTCACTTCATGCCACATCAACATATCAAGACCACTCTCATGCTCTAGGGACTTTTGATTTAGCCTCACCCCATTTCTAAGACTTTTAGATTTGCCTCACTCTTGGCCTAGGGACTTTTGACTTAGCCTCACCCATTCAAAGGACTTTTGGCCTTGTCTCACCCATGCCATGAGACTTTTGGCATCTCCTCACCTTTATCAAGGGACTTTTCGCATCACTTCACCCTTATAAGCTCTTTCCACAACCATAGTCATTCAAGAAGACACATTAGTGCCAATGCAATTTCAAGACATCAAGTGGCATGTTCTCAAATCACAAGAGCATATACAAGCACACAACATATACATATGCATACAAGAATGCAAGAGAATGAGGTGGAGAGCTACCTTTTAATTTATGTAAGCTTACTTTGCCATTGCCTTTCCCTTCCTGGTCTCGCAAGAGCACTTAGGTGGAGTAGGGTTCTCTTGACCTAGACATCACAAACTTCACACAATTACACACTTGAAGCAACTCAAGACACTAAGTTCACTTTTAAACACACACTTGGTTGCATAAGGAGCATAATGGTTCCATAAATGGTCCGTTGAAGCAACTTATATCATCCAAGTTCTAGGCTCCATTATCTTGTTATTTATAGACTTCTTGGACTCATTTAAGGTCCTTGGAGCCATCAAATATTTAATTGCACAATTATGGACACCATTGTCTCATCTCCCAACCTATGGCTCTTAAATTTTTCCCAATGGTTTCTCCCATCTTTTAACATCATATAAAGTCCTAAACCAAGGCTAGAACAAATTAAAACATCCCCGAGCCTAATGAACCTAGCTTGGTCGAAATATGCACCATAATGGAGGTTCATGGACTTTGTGATTTTTCCTTGATGGGAGAGCCACTTGGGAGGCTTTCTAAAGGTCTTAGGAAACATTCAAATAGCCAAGGAAACATTTACATAAAATCAAATTTTGCAATACCCTAGAAAACACTACACTTTTCTAACTTGTTTTCTATTAGTTTTTCTTGGAATTTCTTGCCATATTCCATCTCCCCGTGGCCTAAAACCCTTGTTCCTTCCTTGTATTTAGGTAGAACATCCTCCCCTCCTTTGGTTTTGTTCTTGGCTGAAATACACACAAAGGGAAGGGGAAGAGAAGATGCAGCAAAAAGCAAAGATTACCTAGGATTCAAGTGAGCTTTGAAGTGTCTTTCTCTTTGATTCTCTTCTCCTTGGAAAATTCAAAATTCTCCCCTTAGTTCTGGACCTAAAATAGAACCAAAAAGTTCACCTAAACCATAGAAAGAAAGGAGGAAAGGAGAGGAACAAGATTGGAGGAAGATGGAGCATGAAAATCTACAAGTCTCCTTACCTTTCCCTTGATTTTTGTAACACCATACTTCTAGGACTCAATTCATGCAATTCCCATGCCTCATCTTATGTTTATTCTATGGAAACAATCTAGTGGTATAGGGAGTTATGAATTAAAATACATTTCTCTACAGGTAAAATTTTTCTTTCGAAGTCCCGTGAGCCATATGAATGCATCTATCACGTTCTCATACTTAAATACATGAATATAGCTCATTTCCATCATCAAATTTGGTCTACAACTCGTGGAAAGCAAAGGAACACATTAAAATTCATGTTTGCATTTTCGTCCAGAATTTCCTCTTTTCTGTCACAAATTTGGAAAATCATAACTAAATCTAGAAAAATCGAAATCATGTGTTCTGTGTCATTATAGAAATATCAGGATGTCTAATTCACACTAAAAATACGTCCAAGTCACACAATTCATCACACAGGACGTTTGACATCCAAAAAGCTACAGACTCACTGGCTGCCTGGGCTGTGATTCAGGTTACTGATGCAAACTTCTGAAATTCATAACTAATTCTACAAAAATTGAAATCACACAAATTCAGTCATTCTGGGAAGCTACAAATGTTAAATTGACACTAAAAATAATTCTAGAATGAAACAGATACGTTTAGGTATCTGGAACTGATGGAACAGTGATTGAGCTCTGGAGTCGCCACTGTTACTGACAGCAAATTTCAAAAACGCATAACTCTGTGTTCCGACCTCCAAATGAGGTGATCTCGGTGGCCACAGAAAGCTTATGACCTCTAGTTTATGCACATAAAATTTCATAAGTATTGGACACCATTTAGCCATCGAGTGACACGAAAATCAAATCTGCCAGTATGAACAGTGCACATACCAGAAACCATAGAAAATCCCAACTTTGAAAATTCACAAAATATTCCCTAGGTCTCCGAAAATTATGATCTTTAGCTTCCCAGAAATCTCTCAACAAGACCTAATTGCATGCCAAATTTCAGGGCAAGACTAACTCATTTGGCCAAAAAGTGGCATAGGGTTCCATTATGGTCAATTTTGGCTCCATATTGGGTACCAAAATTGCCAAATGGATTTCCTTTGGTCTTGGCACCTTTTGGGCAAGTTTAAAAGCATGTTTAAGACTTGGGGAAGCTTCCCAAATGGTTCCAAACCATTTGCATCTCATTTTGGCCTTTTCACCCTCACTTATACACATTACACCAAGCTTTTCTCAAGTGTATACATTAGCATAAACACTCAATTTATGTTCTAGAGTACATACACCATACTCATTCATTTATCTATCACATAATATCATTTTTACATTTGTCCAAGGGGTCATAGACCATTTACAATAATAATATACATCATGAAGTCTATCAAAAGACCAAAAATCAAGCATAAGGATGGCAATCTTCTTTCTTCAAGGTGGTTGGCTCCCATTGCCATGTCCACTTGGTCCACCTAGCATATTAGGACATTTAAGAGGAGGGAGTGAGATTCAAGAATCTCAATAGCTCATCTCCCATTCCATCACACATAATATGTGCAAGCAAGTTTCACAAATGCATGCATGGAGAAAGTAGAAATCATAGGCATTTTAAAAGCAACCTTGGCATGTGAATCAATCATACAAGACATTCAAGAGCTCACTAAGTGTTTGGATTGGCCTCACACTTCTCCTCATGGATTTTGGATTTGCCTCACCCATTCTTTGAGCACTTTGGGCTCAACCATACTTGGGGAGCCCACTTTGCTTTTGGGAGACTCTTTACTTTGTCTCAACCAAGCTCAAGGGTTCTTGGCTCATCCTCACCCAAGGGAAGAGTTCTTGGCCTCTCCACACTCAAGCAAACTCATACAAACATCATGGAGTCATTTAAAACATAACATGGCATCAAGGATCATGACATGTAAAGGCATGCTAGCATACTTTTCAAAGCTTGAAAATACACATACACACATTATAAAACAAGCTAAACACACATCCATGCATGAGAGAAGGTGAAGAGAGCTACCTTGTATGCAAGTACACACTTTTTCCTTAGCTTTTAAACCTCCTCTTTTGGCCACACACCCACAATTTGGTGGAGATGGTTTCTCTTGGCCTAAATATAATTGTTGGGAGCCAATTAAGTTCATGAAACAATTTCTAGGGCTATGCAACTTGCTTAAACCCTAGATTACTCTATAATCCCCATTATGGTCCATAAAGGCACCCAATGAAGCAACACCCCTCAAATGATCTCTAGGCCTCATTCTTTTTTTTCAAACATGATTCTTGACTCCTTTTACGCCTCTTGGAGTCATCACATAATTTAAAACAAAGGGCCTAACATTATGTTGCTTCCTTAGGTCACAATATGGAACCTAAAGCACCAACTCATTCTCTAAGCTTCCTAAATTTTTCCCAAGGTTTCCCCTCACATTCATTCATCATGTATGACTCAAAAATGGGCTTGAAACAATTTAAAACTCTCTCTAACTATGCCATCCCTACTTGGCCGAAAGTTAGAGCATAAATGGGATTTCATGGCTTCTTGATTTTTCCTTGATGGGGGAACCATTTAGGGAGGTTGTTAAGAGTTCTAGGAGGTCAAGGAAACCCTTAAACAACTAAGGGAACTTATAGATTAAATCAGTTTTTACAATCCCCTTAAGTGCTCTACACTTTTCCAACTTATAGGTTCATGACTTTCCATGGGGTTTTGTTCATTTTATGGAGGAAGAGACATATGGGGGACCTCTTAGGGATCTTAGGAGCACATTTAAACATTCATTTAAGCCTAAGAACATTTATATAAAATCAGATTTGCAAGGGAGCATTTGGATCCCTAATGATTCCATTTTGTTTCCTAATGCTCCTTTCTTGATTCTATTGGTTCATTCTTAATCCTTGCCATCTAAAACCCCTAATCCCTCCATAAATTGGACAGAAAACAGCCTCTAAGAATTGGGCTCATGGTGGTCAAATTCGTGCAAGAGGAAGGGGAAGGGAGAAAGTACCAAAGATTGGAAGTTTTACCTTGTTTTCTTGCTTCCTTTGGCTTGTTCTTCCACTTGGTTGGCTTACTCCCTAAATTTTCGAAATTCCCCTCTCTGTTCTGCCCCAAAAACAGCACCAAACTCTCCATTAAAACCATAGAAAGAAAGCTTGAGAGGAGAGGAGCAAGGTTCAAGAAGGAAGGATATGGAATTTCTTAAAGTTTCTTACCTTTCTCTTGAATTTCTTCCTCCAAAATCCTCCTCCTCTTGTGCGCCTAAGGAGCTGGAGTTCTCCTCTAAAATTGGACAGAATCAAGTCGGTTTGGAGAGGGGGAGGCAGAACGTGGCATATAAAGAAGAAGAAAGAAGTTTCTTTCAACACTTTAATGCCGATTTTGCCCTTCGTTCTTAGCATTTTTGTTTCTCCTTCGTTTTAGCTCCTTTTTGAGAACCGTCTTTTCCATCATAACAAATAGGTTCCCAATTTAATAAAATGCCTTTGGAATCACTCAAATCGGAGCTAAAACTGTCCCGAACGAATCGGTCAAAGTTCGGGTCAACCGACATCGGAAAGAGTACACCGGAGGGGCTTTACTGGTCCCAGGGCTTCCCATGGTTTTTGGGGCCTCTGAGAACCCTGGACAACTCAAAATTTTCATTTAAAAAGCCCTCCTAGGCGCTTTTCCAAAATTACACTTATTTACGAAAATGCCACTGGCCTTTCGGCAAATTTTTCGAATTGCTCCGACCCCGGTTTCTGGGCAACTCAAGGCTCAAATCCTCATTTTCTATTATTTAAAATTTTATCCAAATTTTATTTGGCCTTGAATCACTCATCTCAGGGGACTTGCTTTGAAAACGTGCCCATTTCGATCGTTTACTGAAAACGGGACATTACAATTTTTCTCTTCCTTTTCTTCCCCTTTTGATGCACCTAAGGAGCTGCTATTTTTTTCTATAAATTGGGCAGAAGAAGTCGTGCTCAATAAAAGGGAGAAGATGGAAGAAAAGTGTGGAAATGTTTAGGACATTCTAGAAGCTCTTATTTCTAATTTTGCCTTTCTGTAATGGCAATTTTGTTTCGGCTTCATTTTAGCTCCTTTTTGAGAATAATCTTTTTGATCATAAAATTTAGGTTTCCAATTTAATAAAATACCTTTGGAATCACTCAATTTGGAGCTAAAATCTTACCAAATGAATCAGTTAAAGTTTGGGTCAACCGACATTGAAAAATATACACCGGAGGGGCTTTACCAGTCTCGGGGTTGCCCATAGTTTTTGGGGCCTCTAAGAACTTTAGGGAACTTAAAACTTTTATTTAAAAAGTCCTCCTATGTGGTTTTCCAAAAGTTGCACTTATTTATGAAAATGCCATTACCTTTCGTCATTTTCTATCACAAATTATTTCTCCATCCTAACTCTATTTTTCTTTCTGTCTGAGCCTAGAATTATCATTTTTAGGAGTCTAGGACTCAACCCAATTTTTTGGGGACATTATCTAGATCATTTCAGAGGACTTACTTTTATGCGGGTCATTTCGTCGTTTTACGAAAATTACGTTCGTTACATTTTCCACCCTCAAAATAAATTTCGCCCTCAAAATTTAAATTCATACTTTAGGAAAATAGTTCTGGATATATCTGTCTCATGTCATTCTCCAGCTCCTAGGTTGCCTCTTCACATGTCAAACCCTTCCAAATCACTTTTACCAGAGGGATGTTCTTATTTCTCAACTGTTTCAGCTTAGCATCTACAATCCTCTCTGGTTTCACTATATAGGAAAGATTTTCCTGCAATTGAACATGCTCATATTCTATGATATGTGAGGGGTCTGGTAAGTACTTTTTCAATTGGGAGACATGAAAAACATTATGGATTTGGGCTAGGTTTGGAGCTAAGACTATCCGATAGGCCACGGGTCCAATTTTCTTAAGCATTTCAAATGGGCCAATATACCTAGGATTGAGTTTCTTACTCTCATAGACTGACTTACACCAGTCACTAAAGACACTCGGATGAATACATAGTCTCTAATCTCGAACTCTAACGGTCTCCTTCTCCTATCAGCATAACTCTTTTGTCTACTTTAAGCCGTAAGGAGTTTCCTTTTAATCATCTCTATTTGCTGGGTGGTCTGGTCAACTAATTCAGGTTCTAGTAGACTCCTCTCACCTAGCTCAACCCAACATAATGGAGATCTACACTTTTTGCCATACAGAGTCTCATAAGGGGCCATCTGGATACTGAAATGGTAGCTATTATTATAAGCAAACTCTTCTAGTGGTAGATACATATCCCAGTTACCCCTCGTCTCTAATACACATGCCCTTAACATGTCCTCTAGAGTTTGGATGGTTCTCTCAGTTTGACCATCTGTTTGAGGGTGATAAGCAGTACTAAATCACAACCTGGTCCTTAAGGCATGCTGTAATGACCTCCAGAAGTTTAATGTGAATCTAGGGTCTCTATCTGATACAATGCTATTGGGAACTCCGTGAAGTCGCACTATCTCACGTATATACAGCTGGACTAATCTATCTAATGAATACATAGCCTTAATCGCTAAAAAGTGTGCAGACTTTGTCAATCTATCTACATCTATCCAGATACAATCGTGTCCAGAGGATGTCTTAGGTAACCCCATAACAAAATCCATAGTTATACTATCCCATTTCTACTCAAGAATATCTAGGAGTTGTAATAACCCAGTAGGTCTCTAATGTTCTATCTTAACCCTTTGGCACACTAAACATCTCGCCACATAATCTGTGAAGTCATTCTTCATTCATGGCCACCAAAACTTTCTTTTTAAATCTTGGTACATCTTGGTGGCACATGGGTGGATAGAATATTTACTCTTATGTGCCTCTTCTAAAATTCTCTCTTTCAAATTATTATTACTAGGCACACAGATTCTATCTCAATATACTATTGTACCATCCTCAGATATTCTGTAATCTAAGGTCCTACCCTGGGAAATTTCACTCCTAATTTGTTTCAAGAATTCATCCTCTCTCTGGGCATCTAAGATCTAGGTTCTCAATTCACTCTTAATTCGGGTCTCACTCAAATACAATCTACCTGGTACCAACTGGCAAGAAAGGTTCAAATTTCTAAATTTCTCTAAGAGTTCCTGCTCTCCAATCATCATATAGGCAACATGGATGGATTTCCTACTTAAGGCATCAGCCACCATGGTGGCCTTGCCTGGATGATATTTCAATACATAGTGATAATCCTTTAGGAATTCCATCCATCTCCTCTATCTCATATTGAGTTCCTTTTAATCGAATAAGTATTTCAAACTCTTGTGGTCACTATAGATTTCTATACTCGCACCGTATAGACAGTGCCTCCAAATCTTAAGAGCGAATACTATTGCGGCTAACTTTAGGTCATGTGTGGGATAATTCTCCTCGTAAGGCCTCAACTATCTAGAGGCATATGCCACTACCCTACCTTGCTGCATTAACACACATCCTAAACCTCTCCTCGAGGCATCACAATATACCACAAATGGTAAACTAGGGTCAGGAATGACTAGCATAGGGGTAGTGGTCAATTGGAGTTTCAACTCTTGGAAACTCCTTTCACATCTATCATCCCATACAAAAGGTGTATCCTTCCGAGTCAGTCTTGTGAGTGGCAAGGCCATCTGAGAAAAGCCTTGAATGAATCATCTGTAATATCCTGCCAAACTAAGAAAACTCCTAACCTCAGTGATAGTCCTAGGTCTATCCCACTGTAACACAGCCTCAACTTTATGGGGATCTACCGCGACCCCATCTCGTGAGATTATGTGACCTAAGAATTTCACCTCAGTTAGCTAAAACTCACATTTACTCAGTTTGGCATATAATCTCTTATCTCTCAAAGTTTCTAGGACTAATCTTAGATACCTCTCATGCTCCTCAAAAGATCTAGAGTACACTAAAATATCATCAATAAAGACCACAACAAATTTATCCAGATACGGTCTAAATACTCTGTTCATATAATCCATAAACATAGCAGGCATATTCGTCAACTTGAATGGCATCACAAGTAACTCATAATGCCCATATCTAGTTCTGAAGGCCGTCTTTGGGACATCTTCAGCTCTCACCCTCAGTTGGTGATACCTAGATCTAAGATCTATCTTAGAAAATATTGATGCCCCAGCCAACTGATCTAACAAGTCATCTATTCTAGGGAGAGGATACTTATTCTTGATGGTAACTTTATTTAATTCTCTATAATCTATGCACAATCTCAAGCTACCATTTTTCTTTTTCACAAACAACACTGGAGCTCCCCAGGGTGACACACTAGGGCGTATGAACCCTTTCTCTAACAACTCCTCTATCTGTTTCTTTAATTCAACAAGCTGGGTGGGAGCCATCCTGTAGGGGGCTTGGATACTGGTCCAGCCCTAGGCACTATATCTATAGGGAACTCTATCTCTCCCTCAGGAGGCAGGCTACTAAAGTCAAAATATTTAGGGAAGACCTCTGGGAGTTTCCTAACTATTGGGATTTCCTCTATCCCTTCTTTTACCTCGGCCTGAATAGAGAAAAAGACTAAAAACCCCTAACATCCATGGTCTAGGTATCTCTCAACCTGGGTAGTAGTTATAAAAGATAACTCGGCCTCTACCCTACATATGGTCCCACAAGAAGGTATAGATATGGTTTGGTGTTCACAATCAAGGACAACATTATTAGCAATCATCCAATTCATGCCAACAATTAAATCAATATTATGAAATGGCATACAAATCAAATCAATGGTAGTATAATAATGATTAAATTGTACAGTGACATTTAGACAAGCATGGGAAGTAAGTGGCCTCTAGTAGGTGTGGTAATAGACAAATCAAATGGTAGAGTACTAATGGCCAGACCTAAACATCTCACACAATCATAGGATGTAAATGAGTGACTAGCACCCGGATTAAACATTGCAATCACAGGAAGATCATTTACTATGAGCGTACCTCGGATAAGACTAAGAGACGCACTAGCCTCCTGCTAAGAAAGGGCAAACACTCTGCCTTGGGTCTATGGCCTGGGAGGAGGTGGTCTGAATGGAGGCGCTAAATCCATCTGGGAGTAGTTTCTGGCAATGTGCCTTGGCTTCCCACACTTGTAACATGTCACTGTGGATTGCCGTGTGGATGCCTGAGTCCTTTGAGGTTGTACCTTCTTTCCTTTTGGTGGCTTCTTACTCTTGCTATGCTTTTTGCTAAAAGATGCAAAGCTGGCTCCTTCCTCTAGTCTCGGTCTCTTCAACTCCAGGGTTCCCCTCTGGCCAGATGCTGTGACAGTAGGCATAATCTCTCTCAAATTATTCTCGATTACCCTGCTGATCTCTATAATAACATTAAAGTTCTAAATTCTATGTGGAGTCACTCTATCTTTAACCTGGGGGTTTCAACCCGAGCTCAAACTGTTCACATCTCCAGGTTCATCATCATATTTTTGGAGGTAAGAAGAATACCGAGATAGTTCTATAAATCTTGCCACATAGTGGTCTACAGTCATGTCATCCGTCTACTTCAATCACATAAATTGCACCTCTTTTTGTTTCTTCATAGAACTTAGGAAATACTTCTCATAAAATTGTACTAAGAAGTTTTCCCAAGTAATATGTAAATTTCTAGCCTCCATCAAGGACTTTGCACTGAGCCACCAATTATCAACTTCTTTTTGTAACATAAAGGTAGCTAGTTGAACTTTCTATTTTGAGGTGCAATCCAACACTGTGAAGATTTTCTCTATCTCCCTCACCCAAGTCTCCATCTTGTCTGTATCTAACTCTCCATCAAATACGGGTGGGTTGTTTTTTCTAAACTGATTTAACTATTTTTGAATTGATGGCAGAGTCTAAGCTGACTCTTGGGGAGGTGGGGTGGAACATTCGAGATAGAAGGCTGTAGGGTGCTAGAAGTGGAAGGTTGAGGTTGAGGCTGAGGCTGAGGGACCTCTCTCTTGGCTTCCTTCTGTCTAGCTAGGGACTCTTGCAGCCGCACGATCATTTCATGCTGCTATTGGATAAGTTATTGTTGTTGGGCCATCATATTCTCAAATCTATCAATCTGATCTATGACAGCCCGTAAAGGGTTCGTAGACTCTACTTTTGGCCCTCTAAGTGGTCTACCCCTGCCTCTTCCTCTTCTTGTCTCAACCATTTTCACTAAAAAATAATCACAACCTTAGCTCCACAACACAATTTAAACACATATACATAGATATTCCACTCGAAAGCAAGTTAATTACATCATTCAAAAGCAAAATACCAAGCAAAAGTGCTTGAACCTCTGCTTTGATACCAATAAATGTAATACCATATCTTTCTAGCCTTTCTCATGCAATTCACATGCTCCATAACATGCATTGCTTGGGAGTTGTAAGAAAATGGGATATAAACAATTGATTAAATTTGTGTTGTACTACATATGAAAATTTTATTCGATGTCACGTGGGTCGTATGAGTACATACTATACTTTTCCATATTTAATTATATCAATACAACTCCTTTGTAGCACAAAATCATGCCCACAAATCATGGAAATCGAAATAAAACTCAAAATAAGCAAGTCTAGCTTCGACCAGAAATGGCCTCTTTTCTGGTCAAATTTAGAAAATCATAACTAATTCTACAAAAATTGAAATCATATAATCTTGATCATTCTAGAAATTTGTAGATGTATACTTTACAATAAAAATATGCCCAGATCATAAAATTAATCATAAAGGGCGTTTTACATCTAAAATGATCTAAAGGTCTTACTAAATTCTGGAGCTGTCACAGAATTCTGTAGAAAAATTTGAAAATATCCAATTAATTCCACAAAAATCAAATCTATACAAATGATACCAATCTAGAAATCAATGGATGTTAGCTAGAGGGGCAAAATATTTCCAGACCAGCTCAAGTAGTCCAAATCTCTGATTCAATAAAATAATAACTTAAGTCGGGTAAGGGTCTTGATACTGGACAGAATGTTCAAAAATTCATATCTCCCACTCTAGACTCCAAATGAGGTACTTCTAGTTGTTACAAGTCACTAGAAATGTCTAGTTTCTCTGTATAAAATTTTGTGTCAATTGGACATCATTTGCCTCATGAGTGACAGAATTTAATTTTAGATCAGTGCTACAATACCAAGGAACAAAATCAAAAAAATTCTCAAATTCAACAATTCGCTAAATATTCCAAAAACCTCCAAAAATTACCAATTTTAGCTTCTCAAAAAGATCTCAATAAGCTCTAGGTTCATGCCAAATTTTAGACCAAGAAGAGCTCATTTGGACAAAAAATGGTATAGCCTCCTAAAATGGTAAATTTTTGCTCCATATGGGTAACCAATTTGTCCAAATGGCCTTCTTAATTGTTTGGCACCTCTTGGGCAAGTTTTAAAGCACAATTATGACTTGTAGAGGCTGCCCAAGTGGTCCCAAACCCCATGCATCTTATTTTGGTCTCTTAACATCTATTTATGCATTAACCACATATGCCATTAAAGGGTCCATCTACATAACTTGATTGAATTAACACCACATACATTATACATATAGTCTATATATCATGTTACATATGCTCAAGGTTTTACACAACCAAAAATAATATGTACAATGCTTCTTGATACTCCATTACAATTTACATTACAAATTACACAAAGTGTAGCCATTTAGTATTGTTGGCTTGCATTCCCTTAGCTTGGGCACCACCTAGACATTTTAAGCATGAGAGGGAAAGGGGGTGAGATTCCAAGAATCTCAATAGCTCACACACTCATTCACACTATATTCAAGGCATACACACATCAAATATATGAATATGCAAGCATAAAGTGTGCAATAAATCTTATTTCATGCCACATCAACATGTCAAGACCACTCCCATGCTCTAGGGACTTTTGATTTAGCCTCACCCCATTTCTAGGACTTTTGGATTTGCCTCACTCTTGTCCTAGGGATTTTTGACTCAGCCTCACCCATTCAAAGGACTTTTGGCCTTGTCTCACTAATGCCATGAGACTTTTGGCATTTCCTCACCTTCATCAAGGTACTTTTCATATCACCTCACCCTTATGAGCTCTTTCCACAACCATAGTCATTCAAGAAGACACATTGGTACCAATGCAATTTCAAGACATCAAGTGGCATGTTCTCAAATCACAAGAGCATATACAAGCACACATCATATAAATATGCACACAAGAATGCAAGAGAATGAGGTGGAGAGCTACCTTTTAATTTATGTAAGCTTACTTTGCCACTTCCTTTCCCTTCTTGGTCTCACAAGAGCACTGAGGTGGAGTAGGGTTCTCTTGACATAGACATCACAAACATCACACAATTACACACTTGAAGCAACCCAAGACACTAGGTTCACTCTTAAATACACATTTAGTTCCATAATAGGCATATTGGTTCCATAAATGGTCCATTGAAGCAACTCATATCATCCAAGTTCTAGGCTCCATTCTCTTGTTATTTCTAGACTTCTTGGACTCATTTAAGGTCCTTGGAGCCATCACATATTCAATTGCACCATTGGAAAACTAAGTTGGTTCATAAGGCACCATTATGGACACCATTGTCCCATCTCCTAACCTATGGCTCCTAAATTTTTCCTAATGGTTTCTCCTATCTTCTAACATCATATAAAGTCCCAAACCAAGGCCAAAACAAATTAAAACATCCCCTAGCCTAATGAACCTAACTTGGTCAAAACATGCACCATAATGGAGGTTCATGGACTTTGTGATTTTTCCTTGATGGGAGAGCCACTTGGGAGGCTTTCTAAAGGTCTTAAGAAACATTCAAATTGCCAAGGAAACATTTACATAAAATCAGATTTTGCAACACCCTAGAAAACACTACACTTTTCTAACTTGTTTTCTATTGGTTTTTCCTGGAATTTCTTACCATATTCCATCTCCCAATGGCCTAAAACCTGTGTTCCTTCCTTGTATTTGGACAGAACATCCTCCCCTCCTTTGGTTCTATTCTTGGCCGAAATACACATAAGGGGAGGGGGAAGAGAAGATGCAACAAAAAGCAAAGATTACCTAGGATTCAAGTGAGCTTTCAAGTGTCTTTCTCCTTGATTCTCTTCTCCTTGGAAAATTCAAAATTCTCCCCTTGGTTCTGGACCTAAAATAGAACCAAAAAGTTTAACTAAACTATAGAAAGAGAAGAGGAAAGGAGAGGAACAAGATTGGAGGAAGACGGAGCATGAAAATCTATAAGTCTCCTTACCTTTTCCTTCATTTTTCTCCTCCTTTTCTTCCCCTTTTGATGCACCTAAGGAGCTACTATTTTTTTCTATAAATTGGGCAGAAGAAGTCGTGCTTAATAAAAGGGAGAAGATGGAAGAAAAGTGTGGAAATGTTTAGGACATTCTACAAGCTCTTATTTCCAATTTTGCCCTTCTATAATGGCAATTTTGTTTCGGCTTCGTTTTAGCTCCTTTTTGAGAACCGTCTTTTTCATCATAAAATTTAAGTTCCTAATTTAATAAAATGCCTTTGAAATCACTCAATTTGGTGCTAAAAATAAGTCAAAGTTCAGGTCAATCGATGTTGAAAAATATACACTGGAGGGGCTTTATCAGTCTTGGAGCTGCCCATAGTTTTTGGCACCTCTGAGAACCTTGGACAACTCAAAACTTTCATTTAAAAAGCCTTCCTATATGGTTTTCCAAAAGTTGCACTTATTTACAAAAATGCCATTACCTTTCGTCATTTTCCGTCACAAATTATTTCTCCATTCTAACTTTGTTTTTCTTTCTGTTTAAGCCTAGAATTATCATTTTTAGGAGTCTAAGACTCGACTCAAATTTTTTGGGACATTATCTAGGTCATTTCAGAGGACTTACTTTTATATGACTCATTTTGTTATTTTATAAAAATTATGTTCGTTACACTAAGCATCTTAATGACTTTGTGGATGTAGCATGCTTGATACTAGCTAGCATGATTCTAGAACTTCATAGAGATCTGAAACACTTAGAGGCTTATGAGATAATTGTGCATCTCAAGGAAATGCTCCAGCAATAGGCGAGGCAAGAAAGGTATGAAACTACCAAGGCCTTACATTCTTGTAAAATGGTTGAAAGTGCATCAGTTAGTGCTCATGTCTTAAAAATGAAAGGCTATATTGATCACCTTGAAAGGCTCAGATTTCCCATAAGCCAGGAGTTAGCTACAGATTTGATCTTAAAGTCACTTTCGAAAAGTTATGACCAGTTCGTCATGAATTATAATATGAACAACATGGAGAAATCAATTTCTGTACTACATTTGATGCTTAAAATTGTTGAGCAAAATATCAAGAAAAAGCCAAGTGCTATTTTAATGGTTCAAAAAGGAAAAGGAATGAAAAAGAAAGGCAAAAGCAAAGGAAAAAGAAAGGGCTCAGACAATAAGTCCAAGGACCAAAATAAGCCCAAGCCCAAACCCAAGCTTGAAGCCAAGAAGGTAAAGCCTCATAAGGAAGGACTTTGTTTCTTTTGCAATGAGCCCGGTCATTGGAAGAGAAACTGCAAGCTTGACCTGGAAGATCTAAAGAATAAGAAGAATAACGGGGCTATTACTTTTAATATTTATGTTATAGAAATTAATCTTTCTACTTCTTCTACATGGGTATTAGATACTACATGTGGAACTCACATTTGTACAAATGTGCAGGGTCTTAAAAGGAGTAGAAAGCTAAAAAAGGGCAAAATAGACCTATGAGTTAGAAACAGAGCAAGAGTTGCTGCTTTAGTTATAGGCACTTATGAATTAGTTTTGCCCAGTAGACTTTTTTTATTTTAAACAATTGCTATTATGTTCCTACTTTGAGTAGAAACATTATTTCACTTTTTTATTTAGCTAAAGAAGGTTTTACTTCAGTTATTAGGAATAATAAATGTTCTATTTATTTTAATGACATCTTTTATACAGATGGTGATTTTCATAGTGGTCATTATTACTTGAACCTTGAAATTCCCAATAATGAAAATATCTATAACGTAACTACCAAGAGGACCAAGTCAAACGATTTGAATCCAACCTACCTATGGCACTGTCGTCTAGGCCATATAAATGAGAAACGCATTTCAAAGCTCTATCAAGATGGACTACTCAACTCATTTAATTTTGAATCATTTGACACCTGCGAATCTTGTTTATTAGGAAAGATGACTAAGGCACCTTTTACTGGGCACAGTGAGAGGGCCATTGACTTATTGGGCTTAATACATACCGATGTATGTGGTCCTTAAGTATTGTTACCAGAGGTGGTCACTTGTACTTTATTACTTGTATAGATGACTATAGTAGATATGGATACTTCTATTTAATGAGACACAAATCTGAATCTTTTGAAATGTTCAAAACCTTCCAAAATGAGGTACAAAATTAGCTTCGTAAATCTATTAAAGCACTTTGATTTGATCAAGGTGGTGGATATTTGAGCCAAGAATTTATTGACCATCTTAGAAATTGTGGAATTATCTTACAAATTACCCCAATAGGAATGCCACAATGGAATAGTGTTTCTGAATGAAGAAATCGAACCCTATTAGATATGGTTCGATCTATGATGAGTCAAACAGATCTTCCATCATCCTTTTGGGGCTATATATTAGAAATAGTTGCGTTTACACTAAACTGTGTACCATCTAAGGCAGTTAAAAAGACTCCATAGGAAGAAGCCCAATTTAGCTTTTCTTAAGATTTAGGGATGTGAGGCATATGTTAAGCAACAAGCCTTAGATAAGTTAGCACCCAAATCTATAAAATGCCTTTTTGTGGGGTATCCTAAGGAAACTAAAGGATACTACTTCTACAATCCCAATGAGAATAAATTGTTTATTACTCGAAATGGTATCTTCCTAGAAAGAGAATTGATCTCTAAAAGAACCAGTGGAAGTAAGATACATCTCGAAAAAGTTCGAGAGCCCTAAAATTGCATTGAGCTAGAGATGGAAAAATGAGAAGACTCACAACAAGTTATTAAGCCTACTTAAGTAACACAAGGCCCACGAAGGTCTGATAGGACATGACATCAGCCTCAAAGATATGGATTTCTTTTAACTGAAAGTCGTGATGTGTTGCTTGTTGATCAAGATGAGCTAACTACCTATCAAGAAGCTGTAGTAAGATCAGACTCTGAGACATGGCTAGAAGCCATGAAGTTTGAGATGCAATCCATGTATGATAATCAGGTATGGACCTTGATTGACCCACCTGAAGGTATAAAAACCATTAGGTGCAAATGGGTTTTTAAGAAGAAAATTGACATGGATGGCCAAGTGTATACCTTTAAAGCACGATTGGTTGCAAAAGGATTTAAACAAACTTATGGTATAGACTATGATGAACCCTTTGCACCAGTAGCCATGATTAAATTAATCAAGATCCTTCTTGCTATTGTAGCTTACTATGATTATGAGATATGGTAGATGGACGTCAAAATAGCATTCCTTAATGGGAAGCTGCGTGAGGATGCGAACATGACACAGCTTGAAGGTTTTATACATCTAGAGGATTTTAGGAAGGTTTGTAAGCTTAAAAAGTCCATTTATGAGTTGAAACAAGCATCTCAGGGTTGGAATCATCGCTTTGAAAAAGTAGTCAAAGATTTTGGATTTATCTAAAATATCTATGAACCTTATGTTTACAAAAAGGTTAGTGAGAGCATAGTTATATTTCTAGTGTTTTATGTTGATGACATCCTACTCAATGGAAATAACATATCTACCTTGCAGAATGTCAAGACTAAATTAAGAAAGTGTTTCTCAATGAAAAACTTAGGTGAAGCCACTTACATCCTAGGGATAAGGATCTATAGAGATAGATTTAGGAGGCTAATCGGCCTAAGTCAGAGCACTTACATAGACAAAGTATTGCATAGGTTTAATATGCAAGATTCAAAAAGGGGTTATATACCCATGTCTCATGGCATCAATCTCAACAAGACTCAGTGTCCTAGTACACATGATGAGCGAGATTGCATGAGCAAGATTCCATATGCCTCGGCTATTGGATCTATCATGTATGCTATGTTGTGCACTCGACCAGATGTCTCATATGCCTTAAGTATAATTAGTAGATATCAGTCAGATCTAGGTAAGAGTCACTGGACTACTGTCAAGAATATCCTAAAATACTTAAGAAGGACTAAGGATGTATTCTTGGTCTATGGAGGATTAGAAGACGAGCTTGTTGTAAATGGTTACACAGATGCAAGTTTTCAGTCTGACGAGGATGATTATAGATCACAATTAGGATTTGTATTCTATTTGAATGGTGGAACAGTCAGCTGAAAGAGCTCCAAGCAAAGCACAGTAGCTGATTCTATAACAGAAGCTAAATACCTAGCAGTATCAGATGCAGCTAAGGAAGTCATTTGGATTAAGAAGTTCATCACTGAACTAAGAGTGGTGCCAACCATCTCAAATCCAATAGATATATTTTGTGACAACAACGGTGCTATAGCATAGGCGAAAGAGCTGAAGTCACATCAAAGAACCAAACACATTCAGGTGATATCACCTCATTAGAGAAATTATTGATAAGGGTGATATAAAGATATACAAAGTACCAAATGATGACAATGTTATTGATCTACTTACTAAACCGCTTGCACAAGTAAAGCATGAGCATCATGTTAGGTCAATGGGTATTAGACACATCAACAATTGGGCCTAGTGCAAGTGGAAGTTGTTAGAGATTGTGCCCTAGGCCAATCATTGTATTGCAAATATTGTACTTTATTAAGAAATAAGAGTTTTTACATTATTATTATATTTTTTTTGCATGTTTTATATAATAATATCCTTGGATAAATCATATTGATTATCCTAAATATCCCTAGTCAATCATTATTGTGGGAAAGATGATGAACTAAGACTAGTATAATTTTGATTAATGATTATGCATTAATCATGTATAAAGATACGAATCAAAATCATAGGCATTTGTTAGGGAACAAGATGTTGGATTGACTTGCCATAAGATAGCTACATAGATTAAGTCATATGTGTATCTTATGTATAACCGTATCACTGAGTCCTTGGACTTGAGATCACTATAGTTTCCAACATGAGGAACACTATTTTTGGCATAGTTAAAAGTCATCTTTAACCGGGTGGTCATAAAGGCTATGATTGGGTATAGTGAAATTCATGTAGAAGAAGATGAGTGGTCAAGATAGGATTTGTCCCTCTGATTAATAGAGAGATATCTCTGGGCCTCTTAACAAGTGAGACTGAGAAATGCATGGCTGTGCTAAAATGGAAAGGTTTCCATTTGTACTGTTAATTTGTATGTAGATCAAGAAAGTGACGATCAAGTAAGATGAGGACGACATTTTCATGCCTCATACTTGATCTTGATATTGTGCAATAAAAAGGATGTGATAAGGTTATCTGATAGGTTACATCGGATCACCGATCCCTATATGATTTGGGTAGTCACAATGTCTTACTAAAGGCCACTTGTGACTTGTGGGTCAAATAGTGCTTATTAGCCCACTGCCAACATCATATGGGCCGACAAGGTGGCACACAAGAACGAGTCAACTCGAGCTAAAATCTCCAAATTCATTGAATCTGAAATTGTGTCTATATTCAATGAATGTCATGTGTCAATCTAGGGTGGAAGAATTTTATAAATAAATAAATATATATTTGATATATATATAATTTATAAAATTTGAAATATATATATCCTTCAATTAATTTAAATCAATTAGTTTTAAATTCAAAATCTATATGATAGATTTAAATTTAAACTAATATGATAATTTAAATTTAATTTATAAGATAAATTGAATTTGAATGAAGTTTTATATTTATATTAAATAATTAGTTAAAATTTAAATCTATTGATAAACATAAATTTAAACTAATCTAGTTAATTCAAATTTGATTTGATTTAAAATAATGTATTTTAAATTAATCAAATATATCTGAAACCCTAATAATATACTTCTATAAAAGGTAGGAGGCTTGGGTTTCCTAGAACTATAAAACTAAAGAAAAGCCCTAGAGAGAGACACTGTACGGATGGCGTACAAACACTGTACGGATGCCTAGAGAGAGAGAGAGAGGAAGAGGAGAGTGTCTTCTTTCCTAAGAACGTGTACTAACATTGGTAAAAAGCATTAGCATGTTGTTCGCGTTGAACATCCTTTTGTGTGGATACCGATAGAGGGAGCAGATCTATAGATTAGTTCTTAAGATTCGACAAAAGAGGTAAATATTTCTGGATCTACTTGATTTAAACAACATTGATAGATCCATGGGAAGAGATTTGACATTTTAATTTTTTGCTACGCATCCCGAAAATTCCCAACACTAACATGCTAGGTGGACCAAGAGAGTAAGGTAATGGAAGCCAACCACCTTAGAGATGAGAGCATGACATCAAAGTGTCTTGAAATTATTACTTTAAGGTCTTATAGATGTTAATTGATGAAATCCCTAGTTGTACATGACCTATGATGTTATGAGCATGCATAATTATGTTAATGTATTGTGTATAAATGAGAGCTAGGATTATATGTATGGAAATACTTATTTTGGTCATGTAATGGCAATTTTGCATTATGGAATTTTATGTATGAATGGAAGTGGAATGGCCAAATAGAGATGTATGAGGTTTGGGACCATTTGGGCAGCTCATACAAGTCCTATTTATGCTTTTAGACTCACCCAAAAGGTGCCAAACCCTTAGGAAAGCCATTTGGACATTTTGGTATCCTAAATGGAGCCAAAATTGACCATAATAGAACCCTATATCACTTTTTGTCTAAATAAGCTATTCTTGATTTTATATTTGGCACGCAATTAGAGCTTGTTGAGAGATTTTTGGAAAGCTAAAGAACAAAATTTGTGGAGGTCTAAAGAATATTTGATGAATTTTCAAAGTTGGAAAATTTTCTAGTTTTGGTCATATCACTATTCATACTGGTCCAAAAATGAAATCTATGACACAAGGTCCAAATGATATCCAATTATCACAAAATTTTATACAAAGAAACTAGACATTCACAGTGACTTGTGCCAACTAGAAGCACCTCATTTGGATGTCTAGAGAGGGAGATATGAATTTTTAAAAGTCCTGTCCAATATCAGGAACTCCAACTGACCTTAGGTATTGTTTGATTAATTTTCAATGCTTGGACGTGCCTAAGCTAGTCTAGAGTTATTTTTCCCCTCTATGTAACATTCACAGCTTTCTATATTGATATTATTTGCATAGAATGGATTTTTTGGAAATAATTGGACATTTTTGAAATTTGCTGTAGAATTCTATGATAGCACCAGTAAACAGCCTGACCTCTGAAACGTTTTGAATATCAAACATCCTCTATATTAGATGTTATGGTTTAGAAATATTTTTAGTATAAATTAGACATGTGTATATTTCCAAAATGTCCAAGAATGTATTATTTTGATTTTTCTAGAATTAGTTATGATTTTCCAAAATTTGTGATAGAAATGAGGAAAATCTGGCAGAAAATGCATATGTCTGTTTTATGCTTCCAATTGATTTCCACGACTTGTAGACCACATTTGATTATGGAAATGATTTGTATCTATATAATTAAATATGAAAATGTTCTATATAAGTCCATATGGCCCATGGGACTTCAAGAGAAAAATTTCTGTATAGCGCAATGCAAGAAATATAATATTTTGATGCTATTTTCCCACGTTCTTGTATAATTTATGGCACGAGACTTAGAAGTAATATGAGGCAAGGCTAGAAAATGTATGGTGTTACATTTATTGGTATTAGAGCAAAGTTTCAAGCTCTCTTCAATGCATTTGGCTTGAGGATGTAGCAATTAAGCTATGTAAAATGCATGTATAGCTATAAAAAGTCTTATATGAGACATGTTGGGTGTATGAGGATAGTTTGTGATTTTATTCATGATAAGTAAGTTGTAGAATGGTTTTGGAGTAGTTAGTGGATACTGGGAAAGAGTGGCCTCTAGAGTAGCTTGAGCAGAGCTAAGCTTAAGCAAAGTTAAGGGATCTGATGACTAAAGCTTGATGAGATATGATAGCTTGCCGAGATCAGTGGTAAGCCTTAGATATAAACAATGAAAAATGATCTCGTTGATAGGAATAGGCTTGCTAAAGGGAGTATATAAGGCCTAATTCCCCCTGGTACTCATACTCAGGCCATTCCGAGATGTCCTGCTTAATGCAGAGATAAGTAGTGATGTAGTGCGGTATGAGATGAGACTACAGCTACACAGGAATAGTTAAGAGGGGAATGAAAAAGAGAGTTATCCCCTAGCCATAATACCTAAATGTCTAGATAAGTATAGAGCCCAAAATGCTAATTCCCTCAGGGCAAAGGTTTGAATTACAAGCTACACCCTTTCGAGCCTGATAGCCCAAAGGTAATAGCTAATTATGCATAAATGAAGCAAGAGGTGAAACCCCCTAGCTTGATGATGGGCTAGATATGGAGGAAATGAGGCTCGCGTTGGTAGCTAAAGATGAAAATCTAATCCCTAAAAAAGAAAGCCAATCAGAGGCTATTAGTCACAACCAATTATTTTAGGAAGTAGTGAGGCAATCCAGAGAGTTCCTTGCTATGGCCAATTAAGAAGTTAGCCATAGCCAATACTCAGACAGAAAAGCTAGGGAGAACCTAAGGCTAATTAGCTGTGACAAATGGAAGCATGAAATGCCTTGTTGGTCATATTCAAGCCAACTTGAGGAGTGAACTGATAAGGGATCAGTTGATCCATAGAGAGTGGGAACCTTAGTATAAGTAGAGAAAAAAAGTAGTAAATAATCGCAGAAGGTTAGTAAGAAATCTATGGGCCTAGTAGTTGAAACAGAGGAAAGAGCTTATCACAGAGGAAGTTAGACACAGGGATGATAAGGTTGTTGAGACCTGCCTTTAAGGCGTTGACTCCAACCTAGGATTCTACCCTACGAGACACTGAATGATAGAATGTTAGTGTAGTCTTAAAATGACGTAAGATAAGACTACCAGAAGTGAGGCACATAGTGAGTGGCCTAGAAAGGTGTACCTCATAGGTAACACCTAGAGGTAAGTATGAGTAGCCCAGTAATAGAAGCTCAAAAAAGAATGAGGATAGTTAGTAAGCTCCTGATCCAATGAGATGGCCTAGGTTGAGCATAAGCTAAAGCCTGGAAGAGATGACCAATAGCATCATTTCAGATGAGATATGTGAATGAAAGGCTCAGTAAAAGTTCTCTCTAGATCAAGAAAGAAAAGATGAGACATTCTTAGTTAGAGAAACCACCCAGTAGTGGTTAGCAAATTCCCCTAGATAGACCCCCCCTGAGTCATAAAGTATAGTGATAAAGGAAATGAGGAAGAACTGAGAAACTAGCTACAAAAAAGATGCCCTCACTTTAGTAATAATTAAATGAGTAAACTGAGTCAAAGAGGTAAACAGATAGAGGTCCAATAGTTAGTTAGACAAGCTCTTTAATATAAGAATGTAAGGGTAAGGCACGTGAGTAATTAGAGCACCCAGTAGAGCATAAGCTTTTAGTAAGGTAGAATCTGGACATTAAGAGTACGTGTCCTGGATTAGGTTAGTAAAACCTTAAAATAGTATACTGTGCTCTTGGGGATGAAGCTAAAGAGATTAAATAGAGAGAAAGCCTAGCTCTGATCTAAATGTAGAAATGTACTGAGATAGACTGTTAGTGCCTTAGTATCCTCAGGAAAGCTCGAGGGAGCTAGAGACCGCCTAAGAAGGCGAGCCTCGTATTATGCAAAGAAAAAGTGTAAGCCAAGTGTACCATAGATTGTAATTCCTAAGGTTACAGGTAGTAGAACTTCTCTTACCAAGGGATGGTCTAGTTAGAAATAAAGCAAGAATATGAGAAAAAGTAGACCCCCTTGATGTTACAAAGAGTGAACAAATAGAGGAACCCAGGAAAAATGTAAGTGCTCTTGAGCGTAAAGAAACTTGAATTGGCAACAGAGATGGCCAGTAGTATAATATCTTTTTTTCTAAGTAAAAGGATAGTAAAGATAAAAGAAAGAGAAGATATGATAGTGCTCAAGCTAAGGACATAAAAAAATCAAGAATAAACATTCAGTTAATGTGCTTGAGTACTTAAGAAAGCACTCTTGTCCTTGGCATAGATGCCTTTCTAGTATGATAGTGCCCGAAGTAAAAATAGACAGGCAATGCATAGTGATCTTAGGACAAAGCAGAGGAAGAATCCTATTTTCGCCGAGCACTCTACGAGAATAGGGCAGATAGAGGAAAGTAAGAAAGGAATACTTTAGATTATTGGGAAACTTGTAATATACTGGCGATAGTGGCTCTGAGCTTAGTCATGAAGCATCGGTGTATTAGTGTTTGATATTATGGTTTGCTTGCAACAGAGTGTAACATTCGATTTTCTAAAAACGAGAGCAAATGTGAGAAACGTAACATATGGTTTCTCTGTAAACGAATGAAACTCACCAGATACAAAGGAAAGTCCCCCTGAATGAGATACTTAAGGTCCCAAAAAATTTGGAAAGCATTCTAGACTCCTAAAAATGAGAATCTTAGGCTCGAACAGAAAGAAAAACGGAGCTAGAATGAAGAAACAATTTCTTATGAAAAGCTTACAAAATGTAATGGCATTTTCGTAATTTTAAGTAATTTTTGGAATTCACACAAGAGGGCTTTTTAAATGAAAGTTTTGAGTTCTCTGAGGTTTTTAGAGGCTCTGAAAACCATGGAAACCCCCAGAATAGTTAAAACCCTCCGGTGAACGTTTTCCAACGTCGATGTTCCTGAACTTTGACAAATCCGTTCGTGAAGGTTTTAGCTCTGATTTGAATGATTCCAAAGATATTTTTCTTAATTGGGAACCTAAGTTTTATAATAGAAAATACAATTCTAAAAAAGGAACTAAAACGAAGTAGAAATGAAAATGCAAAGTATGAAGGGCAACATGGGAATTTTTGAAAAGTGTAACTTATTCCCACCTATATATATGATGAACCCTTCTTCTCCCTTCATTATGCACGACCATGTTCTACCTAAAACTAAAGAAAACCCTAGGGGATGAGGTGTACAAGAGGAGGAAGAAAAGGAGGAGAAATTCAAGCTAGAAAGGTATGGATTTTCATGATTTTTCATGCTTTTTCTCTTTCAAACCTCTTCTCCTCCATTCTCCTTTGTTTCCTATGATTAAAATGAAGTTTATAAATCTTTTTTAAGGGAGAAATTGAGGGAAAAATTCGGATTTGAAGAGAGGAGCTCAAAGAACACAAGATTCAAGTGGGGAAAAAGCAAGAAAACAAGGTAATTTCTCTTCCTATAGTTGCCATCTTTGGTTCCCCTCTCCACCATTTCGCCCCACTTGAGAAAACCCTAGGAGGAGATGATTTTTAGGTAGAACCAAGCATGAATCTAAGGAAAAAGGGTGTGGAGATTAAGAATATGCAAAGGGAATTATCAAAAAGCCATTAGAAATCAAGATGCAAAACCTAGGGTTTCTAGTGCACCTTTCAAATTCTGAATTTGTGTGATGATTCCTAGGTTTAATTAAGAGTTTAAATGAGTTCTTAAGACACCTAAGGTGCTCTCCACAAGCTTCCTCCTTCAAGAAAACTAAGAGAACTCCAAGAAGGCCAAGAAAGCCCATAATCGTGGCCAAAGAGGGTTCTTGTAGTAGTGGAGAGTTTTAAATTTTGCTAAGGCCATTCTTGAGTCATATTTGATGAATGAAAGTGAGAGGAGGCCTTGGAAAAAAATTAGAACTCATATAAAGTGATTTGGTGTCTTAGGTTCCATATTATGACCTAAAGAAGCAACATGATGTTAAGCCCTTTATTTTAATGGTGTGATGACTCCAAGAGGCTTAAAAGGAGTCAAGAATCATATTTGAAAGGAAAGAATGAGGTTTAGAAATTATTTGAGGGGTATTGCTTCATTAGGTGTATTTATGGACCATAATGGGGGTTATAGAGCAATCTAGTACTTACGCAAGTTGTATGGCTTTAGAGAATGTTTCATGAACCTAATTGGCTCCTAAAAATTATATCTAAGCCAAGAGAAACTATCTTCGCCAATTTATGAGTGTGTGGCCAAAAAAGGAGGCTTGAATCCAAAAGGAAAAGTGTGTAATTGTGTGCAAGGTAGCTCTCTCCACCTTCTCTCATGCATAGATGTGTGTTTAGCTTGTTTTACAATGTGTGTATGTGTATTTTCAAGCTATGAAAAGTATGTTAGCATGCCTTTATATGCTATGATTCTTGATGCCATGTTATGCTTCTAAATGAGTACATGATGTTTGTTTGAGGTTGCTTGAGTGTGGAGAGGCCAAGAACTCTTCCCTTGGGTGAGGATGAGCCAAGAACCCTTGAGCTTGGTTGAGACAAAGTAAAGAGTCTCTCAAAAGCAAAGTGGGCTCCCAAGAGTATGGTTGAGTCCAAAGCTCTTAAAGAATGGGTGAGACAAGTCCAAAATCCATGAGGAGAAGTGTGAGGCCAATCCAAACACTTAGTGAGCTCTTGAATGTCTTGTATGATTTGTTCATATGCCAAGTTTGCTTTTAAAATATCCACGACTTCTATTTTCTTCATGCATGCATTTGTAAAGCTTGCTTTGCACATATTATGTATGATTGAATGGGAGATAAGCTATTGGGATTCTTTGAATCTCATCCCCCCTCTCCAATGCTCTAACAAGCTAGGTGGACCAAGTAGCTATGGTGAAGGGAGCCAACAATAATGAGAGAAGGAGATTGACAAACATATGCCTAGTTTTATTCTTTTTGAATCCATAATGATGCTTCACAATGTATATGATGTTGTAAATGGTCCATGACCCTTGAAACATGTGTAAATATGATATTATGTGATGTTTAAATGTATGGATATGATGTATGACCTTTAGAACCTATTTTGAGTATGTAAAGCCTAAGTATGCAATTTGGAAGTTTAGTGGAAATGTGCATAAGTGTGGGTTGAATTGCCAAAATAAGATGCATGAGATTTGAGACCATTTGGGCAGCTTACACAAGTCTTAAATATGCTTTTAGACTTACCCAAAAGGTGCCATAACCAAGGGAAAGCCATTTGGCAAATTTGGTACCTCATATGGAGCCAAATTTGACCATAATAGATCCTTATATCAGTTTTTAGTCAAATTAGTTAGTCTTGATCTAAGATTTGGCATGAAATTAGATCTCATTGAGATATTTTTGGGAAGCTAAAGATCATAATTTTTGGAGGTCTGTAGAATATTTGATGATTTTTTAAAGTTGGCAATTTCCATGGTTTCTAGTTTGCTGCAATATTCATTTGGTCTAAATTTGCATTTTGTCACACGAGGGCTAAATGATGTCCAATTGCCATGAAATTTTATACAGAAAAACTAGACAATCATAGTGACTCGTGCCAACTAGAAGCACCTCATTTTAAGTCTAGAGAGGGAGATATGAATTTTTGAAGTTTCTATCCAAATTAGTAAATTTGTCCGACTAGAAGTATTATTCCATTGAACTCCAAGGCTTGGACTTGATGAACTGATCTGGAGATATTTTTTCCTCTATTTAACATCCATATCTTTCCAGATTGGTATCATTTGTATGGGTTAGATTTTTGTGGAATTAATTGGACACTTTCAAATTTTTCTGCAGAATTCTGTGATAGTTCTAGATTTCAGTCGGACCTTTGGACAATTTTAGATGTCAAACATCCTCTATGATGAATGTTATAGTCTGATCATATTTTCAGTATTAAGTAGACATCCAAAGATTTCCATAATGACTAAGATTAGATAATTTCAATTTTTCTAAATTTAGTTATGATTTTCCAAAGTTTGGTCAGAAAGTGGAGCAATTCTGGCTGAGAATGAAACTCTATATTCCACACTCCATTTCTGTTGTCATGAGTTGTGGGCATGATTTTGTGATGCAAATGAGTTGTAATGATGTATTTAAATATGAGAATGCATAGCATGAGCTCACACGATCCATATGATGCTGATTAAAATTTTTAGATATGACGCAATGCAAAATTAATCCCATTTTCCTTGCTTTTCTATGGGAAATCCATATGGATCATGATATTATGCCATTGAAAAGCATGAGATGAGCTAGAATTTATGATGTTACACAGAGGCTACATGATATTGAGTCTGGCCAACCTAGTAGTAATGTGGCTTAAGTGCGTAGCAAACGATAACATCAATCACCAAAGTGTCCAAATAATCGAAAGGTATCCTAATTAGCTAGATAGTGAGATAAATCAAAAAAGAGAAGTAAAAGGATTCTAGGAATACCAAAATAGTAAGAAAAGCATGTAGAAAGGAATCCCCAGTAAGGAATGTTTAGATTCAGATAGCACGAGTTCAATATGTATGATCTGAGTCCTTTATAGTACATGTAAATGAAATGAGAAGGGACCAGTGTATAGCCTCTCTCCTGCCAGAGATGTTAGCCACACTCAGTGTGTAAAATGCCCTAATGCCAAAGCACTTAAAAGTAGAATGCAAGCATAGTTAAAATTGCAGGATATGAGAGGAGGGCTAGAACGAGTATATGCAAAGTAAGTAAGTCAATAGAGTAAGAAAAGAAAGCCCAAGCAAAAGGGGTTGAAGTGGGAATCTAAGGATCTTATGAGGAGTGATGAGTGAAAAATTTAAAATGCTCCCTAGTATCAGTATGACGGGATCCTAAAGAATTAGATGACACAGAACCCACTTCGAGGCGAAGAGCATGATGTACCTCTAAGTTTAGCCTCAGCTATTATGAGTGATGGTTATCAGATGTAGTGAGTACATATTTTACTATCAGATACAATGATCTTAGGCTTTGACTTCTCCTAGAGATGAATCGCAGTAGATCCTAGCATAATACAACGAGTTGTAGTAGACCTTAACAGGGCTCTAAGAGGTCACAGTAGACCCAGGAGTCATAGTAGATCCCACAGAGTTATAGAGAGCCCCCAGTTATAGCATGATAGTTATCTGGTGAGATAACGGCTTGAGATAGTTTTTACAGAACAGCTAGTCTCAGAGACTAGTATAGTTTCAGTTAGCTTTTATCTTAGAGACTAAGGATCTCCAGAGTCTGGTAGGCCATTGCCACAGAGATATGAAGGCTTTACTCAGACAGTTAGACCATTGACTAAATCTCTTGAGAGATAAGCATAGTGCATGGGATGAGGAAAGCAAGAAATTAGCTTTCCAAAGTTAAAGCTAGATGAACCACTACCCAGCAGACATTTGCCCTGATCGAGAGATAAAAAGATCCCCACATGCTAGCTTATGTATTCAAAAAGGGGTCGGGTGCAGTTTTTACATTAGGTCAGTGGTACAGTATGCCTCCAGTGATCGAACTGTGAGTATAGCCAGCATCTCACCAGAGCTAAGTAATAGTAGTGGTAGTAGCTCTTTAGTGCCAATATGAGATACATATGTTAGGCCTATTAGTATTGAAATGAAGGATTATAAAATGCCACTATAAGTGAGCAAAGAAAGTGAGAAAAAGTCTTGGCCTATAGAGATAGATGTAGTAGTAAACAGAGAAGTTTGGATCATTGAAAGTAGAAACTCCTCAAAAGAGTTGTAATCCTAGTAAGTAACCGTGATGTGGGGCCTATGATAGAAAGATATATGAATCATAATCATGGGATGAGCTAGTAAGAAAGAACACAGAGATGAACAGTGAATGGCACATGTAAATAAGTAAGCACATATACAAAAATCTTCGATGGCTATAATGATTAGAAAAGATGATGAGATGTTATGAGAAGCCAATGGGAGAGAATATAGGAGACTTGATATGAAATGAGTTACCTCTCTAGAGGTGTAAATGAGTCCACTGAAAGAAATGTGCTTGCGAACAGGTTAAAACTAAACTGATATAATTAGTAAGCTCTCCCAGGATATGCCTCTACAATTAGAAATTCCTTTCCCTTTTAAAAAGCACTAGCTAGTATGTTATAATAATAGAGTTCTCATTAAAAGTTAGTGTGAAAATTCCCTGGCTAAGAAATACTCAAACGAGTGAAACTATTGAGGAAAGCGTATAGAGCCAGGAAGAAGAGAAAGAAACGAGCAGTTAGCTAGAAAGGAAAAGAGTAAGAGGAAAGTATACCCTAAATTTTGAGGATAAAACTTATTAAAGTGGGGAGAAATGTAACATTTAGTTCTCCAAAAATAAGAGAAAACATGAGAAATGTAACATATGATTTCTTCGTAAACGAACGAAATTCATCGGATATAAAAGAAAGTCTCCAGAAATAACTTATTTAAGGTCCCAAAAAATTTGGGAAGTACTCTAAACTCCTAAAAATAAGAATTCTAAGCTCAGACGAAAAGAAAAATGGAGCTAGAATGAAGAAACAAATTGTGATGAAACGTTGACGAAACATTAGGGCATTTTCGTCATTTTGAGTAAATTTTGGAATTCACATAGGAGGGTTTTTTAAATGAAAGTTTTAAGTTCCCTAGGGTTCTTAGAGGCCTTGAAAACCATGGGAAGCCCTGGGACAGTTATAACCCCCCGGTGGACGTTTTCCAATGTTAGTTGACCCAAACTTTGACTGATTCATTTAGAAAGGTTTTAGCTCCAATTTGAATGATTTCAAAGGTATTTTATGAATTAGAGGACCTAAATTTTATAATGGAAAAGATGGTTCTAAAAAAGGAGTTAAAATGAGCCTAAACGGAGTAAATAAGCGTATAGAGGCAAAATGGTCATTTTAAAAAATTGTAAAAGAGGCTTCTTAAGTAAGATTACATCTCATCACCTTCTTCAAGCTTCCATTTGTAGAAAACTCAGTAGTTATGGTGTGACATTAAGAGGAGGAAGAGAGAAGAAGTTTAAGCTCCCGTTTAAGTCCTATAAACGGCCTCGTTTCATCCTGCGCCAGTTAGGAAAGTTGTTCCTCTCCCTAAGGGCTCTCTAATGGTAGTTTTCTTTTCTTGAAAAATTGAAGATTCAGGTTTGACCCAAGCCAAAAAGAAACTATTTTCAAGAAACCAATCAATGGGAAATAATCTGCGTGAAGAGAGCTCTGTTTTAAGGTAAGACTTCACTTGAAACACTTACAAAATCTTGTGTTTCCAAGCCATTTAAACTTAGGTCTAGAGAGAGAAAGTGAGGAAGAGAGTTTTTTTTATGTGTTCTTGATGGAACCAAAGGTTATGGAGTGTGAGGATTAAGAATATACAACTAGAATTGAAAAGGGAGCTTTAGAATGCAAGTTATGGAAGTTAGGGTTTTGATTGCACCTTGAACTCTATCGTGAACCCTAGCCATATTTTATGATGTTTAAATGTTCATATGAGTTCCTAAGACACCAAGAGAGCTTCCTACATGATTCTCCATCAAAGGAAGCAAGGAAACTCCATTGGTGCCTTGTGGAAGCATAGTTTCGGCCATGGAAAGTTCATGAATCTAGGGAGTGTTTTAATTTCTTCTAAACTTAGTTTTGCATCATGTATGATAGGAGAATATGAGAGGAAGCCTTGGAAAAATTTTAGAAACTATAGATAGTGAGATGGCCTTATATGTTTTATAATATGACCTAAAGAAGAAACATGTAGTTAGGCTCTTTATTTTAATTGTGTGATGACTCCAAGAGGCTTAAAAGGAGTCAAGAATCATATTTAAAAAGAAAGAATGGAGCCTATAATTTATTTGATGAGTGCTACTTCATTAAGTACTTTCTTGGAAACATAAAGGGGTCAATGAGTCAAGCTAGAGTTTAAGTAAGTTTTGTAGCCTTAGAATTAATTCTATGAACCTAATTAGCTTCCATAAATTGTGTTTAGGTCAAGAAAAATCATTCCCACAAGGTTGTGTGTGTGAGGCCGAAGCAAGAAAGCTAAATTCAAGAGAAAAAGTGTGTGTTTGCTTCCAAGGTAGCTCTTTCCACCTTCTCTCATGCATGATTGTTTGCTAAACATGTCTTTGAATGTGTGTATGTGTATTTCAAGCCATGAGAAATGTTCTAGTATGAGCTCTTACTTCATGGTACCATGATGATGCATTATGTTTTCCAAATGATATTTATGATGTTTCCTTTAGTTTGCTTAAGTGTAGTGAGGCCAAGAACCCTTAGCCATGGTGAGAGTGAACCAAGAACCCTTAAGATTAGTTGAGACAAAGTAAAGAGTCTCCTAAAAGTGAGGTTGACTCCCAAGAACATGGTTGAGTGTAAGAACCTCTTAAAGAATGGGTGAGGCCAATCCACTTGCTTGGCGAGCCTTTGTATGCTATGTATGACTTTTTCAAATATAAAAAAAATGCTTCTTGAATGATTACACATGTTAATATGCTCATACATGCATATATGAGACTATATTACATACTTTTTATGTGATTGAATGGGAGATGAATTATTAGGATTTTTTGAATTTCATCCCCTCCTCTTTAATGTTCTAACATGCTAGGTGGACCAAGAGAGCAAGGTAATAGAAGCCAACCACCTTGAAGATGAGAGCATGACATCAAAGTGTCTTGAAATTATTACTTTAAGGCCTTATGGATGGTAATTGATGAAATCCCTAGTAGTACATGACCTATGATGTTATGAGCATGAATAATTATGTTAATTTATTATGCATAAATGAGAGCTAGGATTATATGTATAGAAATATTTATTTTGGTCATGTAATGGCAATTTTGCATTATGGAATTTCATGTATGAATAGAAGTGGAATGGCCAAATTGAGATGCATGAGATTTGGGACCATTTAGGCAGCTCATACAAGTCCTATTTATGCTTTTAGACTTGCCCAAGAGGTGCCAAACCATAAAGGAAGCCATTTGGACATTTTGGTATCCTAAATGGAGCCAAAATTGACCATTGTATAACCCTAATCACTTTTTGTCCAAATGAGCTCTTCTTAATTTGATATTTGGCACAAAATTAAAGTTTGTTGAGAGCTTTTTGGGAAGCTAAAGAACATAATTTTTAGAGGTCTAAAGAATATTTGATAAATTTTCAAAGGTTGGAAATTTTTCTAGTTTTGGTCATATCACTATTCATATTGGTCTGAAAATGAAATCTGTCACACAGGGCTCAAATAATGTCCAATTATCATGAAATTTTATACAAAGAAACTAGACATTCACAATGACTTGTGCCAATGAGAAGCACCTCATTTGGATGTCTATAGAGGGAGATATGAATTTTTAAAGATCTTGTCCAATATCAAAAACTCCAACTGATCTCAGGTACTGTTTAATTAATTTTCGATGCCTGGACGTGCCTGAGCTAGTATGGAGTTATTTTTTCCCTCTATCTTACATTTAAAAATTTTTAGATTTGTATCATTTGCATGGATTTGATTTTTGTGGAAATAATTGGACATTTTTTAAATTTGCTATAGAATTCTGTGATAGCACTAGTGAACAGCCTGACCTCTGGACCTTTTTGAATGTCAAATGTCCATTGTGTTGGATGTTTTAGTCTGGATGTATTTTTATAAATTAGACATGTGTAGCTTTTTAGAATAGTCAAGAATGCATGAATTTGATTTTTCTAGAATCAGTTATGATTTTCCAAAGTTTGTGATAGAAATGAGGAAAATCTAGTCGAAAATGCATATATGTGTTTTATGCTTCCAATTGATTTCCAAGACTTGTAGATCACATTTGATGATGGAAATGAGTTGTATCTATGTAATTAAATGAGAATGTGATATATGAGTTCATATGGCCCACGGGACTCCGAGAGAAAAATTTCTGTATAGTGCAATGCAAAGAAATGTAATATTTTGATGTTATTTTCCCACTTTCTTGTATAATTCATGGCATGAGACTTAGAAGTAATATAAGGGAAGGCTAGAAATGTATGGTGTTATATAAATGGCTTGGAAGCACAAGATTTTGTAAGTGTTTCAAGTGAAGTTTTACCTTGAAACGAAGCTCTCTTTGCATAGATTATTTTTCACCGATTGATTTTTTGAAAAGAGTTCCTTTTTGGCTTGGGTTAAACTTAAATCTTTAAGTTTTCAAAAAAAGAAAACCACCATTAGAGAGCTCTTAGAGAGAGGAACAACTTTCCTAATTGGTGCGAGATGAAATAGGGCCGTTTACTTACCTAAATGGAAGCTTAAACTTCTTCTCTCTCTCCCCTCTTCATGTAATGCCATTGCTGCCCATTTTTCAACAAATGGAAGCTTGGAGAAGGTGATGAGGTGTAATCTTACTTAAGAAGCCTTTTTTACAATTTTTAAAATAACCATTTTGCCCCTACATGCCTGTTTACTCCGTTTAGACTCATTTTAACTCCTTTCTAAGAACTGTCTTTTCCGTCATAAAATTTAGGTCCTCTAATTCATAAAATGCCTTTGGTTTTATTTAAATTGGATTTAAAATCTTTCCAAACAAACTGCTTAAAGTTTGGGTCAACCGACATTGGAAAACGTCCACTGGAAGGGCTTTTGCTATCACGGGGCTTCTTATGGTTTTCAAGGCCTCTGAAACCCTGGAGAACTCAAAACTTTCATTTAAAAAACCCTCCTGTGAGAACTCCAAAATTTGCTCAAAATAATGAAAATGTCCTTACGTTTCATCAACCTTTCATTACATTTTGTTTCTTCATTCTAGCTCTATTTTTCTATGCATCTGAGCCTGGGATTCTCATTTTTAGGAGTCTAGAATGCTTCTCAAATTTGTTAGGACCTTAACTAAGCCATTTAAGGAGACTTGCTTTTGTATCCAATGAATTTCATTTATTTATAGAGAAACTGTACCTTACATTTCTCACATTTTCTCTTGTTTTCAAAGAACCAAATATTACAGGAAGCCCCGGGATTGGTAAAGCCCCTCTAGTGTTCATTTTCCAATGGTGGTGAACCCAAACTTTGACAGATTCATTTGGGAAGATTTTAGTTTCGATTTGAGTGATTCCAAAGGAATTTTATTGAATTGGGAATCTAAATTTTATATTGGAAAATACAGTTATAAAAAAGGAGCTAAAATGAAGCCAAAACGAAATTGCCATTATAAAAGAATGAAATTGGAATTTTTGAAAAGTGAGTTTCTTGAAGCTTCCATACACTTCTCCCCTTTTTAGCACGACTTTCTTCTGTCAAAAATACAAAAAAGGGATAGCTCTCTTAGGTGCATAAGAAGAGGAAAGAAAGGAAGGAAGAAACTAAGGAAAAGGTAAGGAATTTCATGCTTCTCCTTCTTCCAATCTTGTTCTTCTCCTTTTTAGCTCTCTTTCCATGGTTTATTTGAATGAATTGGTTCTATTTTGAGTCCAAAACAAGGAGGAGCATTTCAAATTGCTTGAGGAGAAAGAAACCAAGGAGAAAAAGTCTTGAAACTAAGATTGAATTTAAGGTATTTCATGGTTTTGTTGTTTCTCCTCTTTGCTTCTTCCTTGTGCACTTTTTGGCCTAAACCAAAACCATATGAAAGGGAGGTTTTTTGCCCAAAAACAAGAGAGAAACTAGGGTTTTAGACCATGGAGATGGGGTATATGGCAAGAAATTCTAAGGAAAACTAATAGAAATCAAGATAGGAAAGTGTAGGCTTCTTTAGGGTTTCATAAAATCTGATTTTGTATGAGTATTTTCTTGGTCATTGAAGTGTTTCCTTTAGCTCCTAAGGCCTCTAGAAATCCTTCAAAGTGGCTCTCCCATCAAGAAAAATTTTGAAACTCCATTAACCTCATTATTGCCCTATGTTTTAGCCAAGCAAGGTTCCATAGGTTAAGAAGTGTTTTATTTTATTCTAGCCTTAGTTTGGGACTTTATATGATGTTAGAAGATGGGAGAAACTATTTAGAAAAATTTAGGAGTCATGGATTGAGAGATGGGACAATGGTGTCCATAATAGTGCTTTGTAAAGTAACTTAATTCTAAACTTTTGTAAATGATTGTGTGAGGGCTACAAAGACTTTGAATGAGGCCAAGAATCCTAGAAATGGAAAGAAATGGGATCCTAGAGTTTGAATTGTGAAGGTTGCTTCAATAGGCCATTTATGGAACCATTATGCCACTTATAGAACTAAGTGTGTATTCAAGAGTGAGTTTAGTATCTTGGCTTACTTCAAGTGCATAATTGGGTGTTAATTGTGATGTTTAGACCAAGAGAACATCTAACCACCTAGTTGTACTTGAGAGGCCACAAAAGGGAAGGAACAAACCAAGTAAAGCTTGCATCAAGTTAAAGGTGGCTCTCCACCTCATTCTACTTGCATTCTTATGCATGTGTGTGTTTATGTGACTTGAGAACATGCCACTTGATGTCTTTGAGATTTGCATTAGTACCAATGTGTTTTCTTGAATGACTTTGATTGTGGAAATGGCTCATAAGTGTGAGGAGATGCCAAAAGTTTCATGGCATAGGTAAGACTAGGCCAAAAGTCTCTTGGATGAGTGAGGCCAAGTCAAAAGTCCCTAGGTAAGGGTGAGGCATATCCAAAAGTCCTATAAATGGGATGAGGCAAAACCAAAAGTCCCTAGAGCTTCTTGATGCTATAATTGTGAAAGTGTGGCATAAAAATCTTGAAAATGTCCATTCATGATTCAAGTAGCTTGTTTATTTGTACAGTTGATGTATGTATACCTTGAATGTGTGTGTGAATAGGTGTGTGAGCTATTGAGATCCTAGAAATCTCACCCCCTTTCCCCTTTCCTCTTGAAATGTCTAGGTGGTGTCCAAGGACTAAGAAATGCAAGCCAAGAATCTTAAAAAGTTGTATTTTGTCTATTATGTAACCTTACTTGTGATTGAATGTCAAAGTGGATATGTACATGATATTTTTGAGTTGTAAACCATTGAGCAAATGTAATATTATGTATGAATGATGTATGAAAATTGTATGGTACCAAGACAAAGGAAATGTGAAATTTGAACCCTGGTGTGCATACTTGGATTCATGCATTCTTGAGTGTTGGATAGACAAATTGAGTTACATGAGGTTTAGGACTACTTGGGCAGTTCCTAGAAGTCATATTCATGCTTTTAAACTTGCCTAAGAGGTGCCAAATCCAAAAGAAAGCCATTTGGACCAAAGTGATGCTTTATGAGAGGCAAAATTGACCATATTGTGAGGTTATGTCACTTTTTATCCAAATGAGCTCTTCTTGGTATGAGATTTGGCATGTATATAGAGCTTGTTGAGAACTTTTTGGCAAGCTAAAGTGCATATTATTTGGAGGTCTATAAAATGTTGGGAAATTTTTGAAGTTGGCAAATTTTCTAGTTTTTGGTTAGTGTACTATTCATCTAGCCCGAATTTTGATCTGTGTCAATCATGGGATAAAAGAAGTCTAATTGCCATGAAATTTTACAAGCAGAAACTAGACCTTCCCAGTGACCTGTGCCAATTAGAAGCACCGCAATTAGATATCTAGAGTGGGAGATATAAATTTTTTAAATTGCTGTTTGATTGATTTTTTGGGTCTGAATGCTCTTTGATTAGTTTGGAACTATTTTTCCCCTTTATTTAACATCTGTAGCTTTCCAAATTGGTGTATATTGCATGGATTGGATTTATGTGAAATTAATTATGAATTTTCAAAATTTATATCAATAAGCTGTATTAGATTTCTAAGTAGCTCAACCTCCCTATGTTTTCTGTTATCAAATATGGTCCAAATGAAATTTTTATAGCCAAAAATTATTGTCAGTGTGGATTTAACACCCAAAGATTTTCAACAAACTATAATTTACTTGATTTTGATTTTTTTAGAATTAGTTATGATTTTTCAAAGTTGCCTCAAATTCTACTATCCTAGAACTCGAGGAAAAATGTGATTATTTTGGGTTTTTTGACTCTTGATTTGTGGTTTGTGTTAAGTTTTGAGAATGTTATGATTTGTATGAATGGAAAATAATTAGAGAATGTTGTTGGTGAGTTCATGGGATCCCAGATATGCGAAATGAAAAATTTATTTGCTACGCAATGCAACACAATTTAATTTATTATTTTAATGTATTTTGTTGGGAATTCTTGATAAATTGTATTATCCCACATTACGAAAGGGGATCAATGCTAGAAATAATATGGCATTACACCAACACCTAAGGAATTTAGTTTGCTTGGCCTAGACTGGTCTTTCATAAACTCTACACAAGCTATTTCTAGTTTATGGCATGATTATAGTTCCACACAAGAGCATAATGAAGTAACTCACATAACTCATGATATTGGCTCCAATTTCTCACTCAATCTAAGTCACATGACTCCAATTAAAGTCATTAGAGCAATCACAAACTCAATCTAAGAAGCTAAACATCAAGTTACTTCTCTATGCCTAAAAGGAACCTAAACTTCTAACTTTCAAGATATGGTTTCTAAATTCAAGCCAATAGTTCCTTTGGTGTCTATTATTCATTTCTAGGCCATTTTTATCCTTGAAACTAAGAAAAACTCTTCCTAGGTATGAAAGCCCCTTCTTGGCCAAGATGCACACACATTTAAAGAGCCTATGGAGTTTTCTTGGTTTTCCTAGGGAATTTTCCATCCATAAAGCTTCCTAAATGTCTTAAGAACTCAAACATGGTGTTACAAAATCTAAATCATCACTAGAAAGCTCTATAAATCCCTAGGCACATCCAAAACCTTAATTACCATAACTTAATTTCTAAAGCTTTGCTTTTGGTTCCAATTGCATATTCTTATTCCTTATACTCCAGAACCCCAAATCTTATCAAGTTTGGATCAAAATAAATTCTCTACACATGACCCTTGTTCTAGCTAAATAGAGGAGAAGAAGAAGAGCCAAGAAGAGCAACTTAAGCCATGGTTTTCTTACCTTGTTTCCAAACTTTCCAAGAGAGCTTTCTTATGCTTCAAAGCTTCCCTTCAAACTCTCCCTCTTCTCTATTGAACCAATCACAAGACATGTCCAACCAAATCATCAAAACCATATGAAGGAGAGGAGAAGGAGGAGAAGAAGTTTAATGAAAGGAGAAGCATGAAAAAGAAATAATTTTTTATACTTTTCAAGCTTGGTTTCCTTCCTATTAGCTCCCTCTTTGGCGTGCCATCTTGAGCTGGTTCAATTTTTGTTTTGGAGTGAAAATGAGTTGGTTAAGAAAATGGAGAAGAATGAGACATGATATGTAAGGGTGGAGGGCCATTTGTAACAATTTCAAAAATTCCAACTATGTTCCTATACTTTAGTTTCTCCATTTAAACTCATTTCAAATCCTTTTTAAGAACTGTCTTTTCTATCATAACATTTAGATCCTCTAATTCATAAAATGTCTTTGGTTTCACCCAAATTGGATTAAAAACCTTACCAAACTATCCAATTAAAATTTTGGTCAATCGACACTTTAAAATACAAACTAGAGGGGTTTTAACCATTCCAGGGGTTCTTATGATTTTTAGAGCCTCTGAGAACTCCAAGAAACTCAATTTTCTCATTTAAAGATCCTTCCTTTGAGTTTTCTAAGAGTTTCTTAAAATTATGAAAATATCGATGGCCTCTATAACTCTCTATTTGGCCATTTTGGTTCTAGTTCTGAGCTAACCTTAGGCTCTAATCCATATTCTAAGATACTCTAATTAACATCCTAATTCTATTTAGACTTAATTTACCTTGCTCTAGGGTGTTTTCTTCTCAGTTCATTAGGTTTCGTGTAATTTTGGATTATTAGGTATTACATTTCACCCTCCAAAAATAGATTTTGTCCTTAAATTTTGAAATACATATATTAGCTGAAGAACTAGGGATACCATTTTCTCATATCATCCTCTAGTTCACTTTCACTAGATGAATGTTCTTATTTCTTAACTATTTAAGCTTGGCATCAACAATTCTCTTTAGTGTTACCACATAGGAAAGGTTATCCTACAATTGAATATGCTTATAGTCTATGACATGTGAGGGGTCTGGTAAGTGCTTTTTCAGCTAGGAGACATGGAATATATTGTGGATCTGGGCTAGGTCAAGAGGTAAAGTAATACGGTATGCCATAAGTCCAATTCTTTCAAGGATCTCAAATGAACCAATATACCTATGATTGAGCTTCCTTACCTTAATAGATCAACCTACACTAGTAACTGGAGATACCCGAATGAATATATGGTTTCCAAGCTTGAACTCTGATGGCCTCCTTCTCTTATTAGCATAGCTTTGCTATCTACTATGGGTCATAAGAAGTTTCTTTCTAATAAATCTATCTGATTGGTGGTCTAGTCTACTATCTTAGGTCCTATCAAACTCCTCTCACTTGACTCAACCCAACACAAAGGGGATCTATACTTTCTCCCATAAAGAGTCTCATAAGGGGCTATCTGAATACTGGAATGGTAATTATTATTATACGTAAACTTAGCTAATGGCAAATGCACATTGTAACACCATAAATTCTAGCTCATCTCATACTTTTAAATCGCATAATATCATTGACGGGCTCGTCGTGCAACCCTCAAAATAAAACTAGGTTGATCTAAAAATATAGCAAGTGGCACAACCTAGGTCATCTCCCTTGGAATTGGAATTCAATATTCAATTGGGTTCTCTACGTGTTCTAAGGTCCTAGAACTATTTAATTTGGGGGGTTTTTAATTGAATTAAACTATCCTAAACTGAATTGAAACAAATTTCCTAATATCTACCTAATTAGATAAATTGTGGGTGGAGAATGGTCTTGTGACTAGCTTAGGAATCATCTCTTGGTATCCACTATCCTTATCCTATTCCAATTGTGATTAATTATGGCCTAAGAACTCCTAATTATGTTCATTAGCAAATGATCTTGAATAACCATTCAAGATTCAAGAGATTAATAATCTAATATTGAATTGAGACCTCAATCCCACATTAAACCATTAACTCTTGTCCTTAAGATCAATGAACACCCAACTTAATTGATTAACTAATTAATTATCTTCTGATTCATCATCCAAAAATGTTTAATTAACCAACTAAACATTAAGGAATTCTCAAATAGACATTTAAGCACATAACCTCACTCATGTATTTCATCGAACACCTTCGTGGCATACATGAGAGATTAGAGAGAATAATGAAAAATCATATTTAAATTCAACCAATTAATCAACAAAAAAGGTTTCCTAATCAGTGTCTAACCAGCCACTAATTAATTACACCATTACACCAATTTCAAATATAACTTAACCAAGATTATACAGAATAAGAAAAAGTGTAGGAAAAATAAGAAAATCTTAGCCAGAATTCTGCATTCTTCCAAGGATTCAAGCTTTTCTACTCAAGAGTTTCCTCCCTTGCTAGCCTCAAGATGAATGAATTAGATCTTCATTCGGTGGATGGATGATGGAGTATGGAATGGAGAGATGGATGTGTGGATGGAGGCGTAGGAGGCGAGGGTATGATCAGGCGTGAAGACGTGAATGAATGATGGATGCGTGGGTGTTTTAAAAGGCAAATGACCGAGGGAATAAGGATTAATGTGGCGTAGGGATCTGGAGTCGTGTGATGAATGGAGACGTCTGGTGAATGGAGACGTCTGGATGTGTATTTCTGCTCCCTTTCACGTGCTATTCATTTATTCTCACGTGCTCCCTCTTCAGCTCATGCATTCACGTTACTTACATGTAATATAAGGTGGGCCCCATTGCTTTTATTTTATAATATTCTGCTGCAGTTTCTTATTCTTTCTCGTTTTGCTGCTGTGCTTCATCGTTCTGTTGCTGCATGTTCTGTTCTGCATGTTCTCCACACAAAACTCGAGCTTCTCACATGACTGTCCAGCCTCATCTCTTCTTGTTTTCTCGAGTTCCAGCCAGTTTTTCCACGAGTTTCCTCGTTGCTTCATTTGGTTCTGCCCATGCATGGTTCTTCCACGTTGCAGCCTTGCTAATTCATGCTTCATGCGTTTCATTTGGCGTCCTAGACAGCTACTGTCCTCTGTTGCATGTGTGTTTTTATTTATGCTCAAAAACTCCAGCTCATTCAAGCCTTGCTTCGTGTTTTCTCATGGACAGCTTCTCCTTAGCATTTCACACGTTCTGGACAGCCCACGTCAGCTCTGCTGTTTCTGCTTGTTCTGCTCAAGGCTTCTCTTTTCAACTTAAAGCTGTCCAGATGTGATTCTGCATGATTCTGCATACAACTGGACGTTGCTTTCTGGTTCATGTTTTGCTTCCAGCTCCAGCGTCTCCTCTGCTTCTATGCAACGTTCAACTTCTGCTTCTTCCTTACTCCAGCTCAAAATTCTTCTTCAGCTACTGGTCTCGTGTTTCCTTCATTCACTTTGCTTCTGTTCATTCAACTCGTGTAGCTTACATGAAGGTTACCCAAGCTCCTTTGAACTCAATGCTCTTCCCCATTCAAACCAGAACCCACTCTCTTCCTTGTGAACTTCTTGCTTTGCTTCATCCTTCCATCAAACTCATGGCTTTGTGGATGGTTCTCTTCAACTCTCTAACTCGCGGCTTTCTTCTCCCCTCATCTTCAAAACAAATTCTCCTTCAAAGCTCCAATTCATATTAAAATTCTGCATAAAAGAGTGAGAAAAATCAAATAGGCATATTTACAAAAATTATTTAAGATAAAATGAGCATTAAACACCAAATTTTTGCAAATGAATTTCTTAAATGTAAAAATAGTCAATTAAAATCAAATTCCATTCAATTGCCTTCATTAAGCCACATTTAATTATTAAAAAGGTTAAGTTAGGAGGAATAAAGTGTATAAAAATCATGTTTATCAATCATGAATCATATTGATTTTCCATAGAAAAGCCAAAGAAATAATAATTATTTTCACATTATGTCGTATCTAAAAATTTATTTCAGCGTCATGTGGATCGTGTGAGTTCATGCTATGCATCCTCATATTTAATTACATCATTACAACTCATTTACATCCCTAAAACATGCCTACAACCCATGGAAACCTAAATGGAGCATGAAAAGTGGGAACTCATTCTCGGCCAGAATTGGCCTCTTTTTTGGGCAAAATTTGAAACATCATAACTAAATCCAAAAAAATTGAAAAAATGCAATCTTGGTCATTCTAAAAATTTTAGGATGTCTACTTCACACTAAAAATATGCCTAGATCATAACACGCATCATGGAGGACATTTGACATTCGAAAAGCTACAGAGGTCGCTGGCTATCTATGTTTAGATTACCGATACAAAATTCTAAAATTCATAACTAATTCTATAAAAATTGAAATCATACATATTCAGTCATTATGGAAAGCTACAAATGTTAACGTGATGATAAAAATAATTCCAGAATTAAATAAATACATTTAGCCATTGGAATCTTATGGAATAGTAACTAAACTCCTGGGGCACCACTACTACTGACAGCCAACTTCAAATATGCATAACTCTTTGCTCAGACCTCCAAATGAGGTGATCTAGGTGGCCATAGAAAGCTTATGACCTCTAGTTTATGGCTATAAAATTGAACAAGCATTGGACATCATTTGACCATCGGATGACACAAAAAACAAATCTGCCAGTGTGAATAGTGCACATACCAGAATCAATAGAAAATCCTAACTTTGAAAATTCATCAAATATTCTATAGACTTCCAAAATGTTGTTTAGCTTCCCAAAAAGCTCTCAATGAGACCTAATTGCATGCCAAATTTTAGAGTAAGACTAACTCATTTGGCCAATAAGTGACATAGGGTTCAATTATAGTTGATTTTGGCTCCATATTAGTACCAAAGTTGCCAAATGGATCTCCTTTAGTCTTGGCACCTTTTGGGCAAGTTTAAAAGCTTATTTGAGACTTATGTGAGCTGCCCAAATGGTCCCAAATCTCATGCATCTCATTTTGGCCATTCAACCCACACTTATGCATATTTCCATCAAACTTCTATAATGCATAATTGGACATTCAAAACTCAAATTGTGTTCTAAAGCTCATACATCATATCCATGGCTCTAAACATTATATAATAGTATATTAACATATGTCTCAAGGTTTATTGTACATATACAACTCATATACAATATGAACCATAGGATGCATTTTTACCTTATTTCCTTGCTTAGTTTGGCTTGAATCTTGATTTTTTCAAGCTTCTCTCTTCAAATCCAAACTTTTCCTTGTATATCTCCCTTAAATCAGATCTATAAACTTTATTTTAATCTAAGGGAATGAAGGAGAATGAAGGAGAGGTGGTGGAGATGAACAAAAGCAAGGGAAATCACTATGAAAACATACCTTAAGCTTGGTTTTCTTCTTCCTTCTTCTTCCTCTCTTGGGTGCCTCTCCTTTAGGGTTTTGCTTCTGATTTGAGGGCAAGTGTGAGCTACCACCTATATATAGGTAAGGAAAAGTGACTTTTTCAAAAATTTCAATTTTTCCCTTCATACTTTGCATTTTGGTTTCTCCTTCGTTTTAACTCTTTTTTTAGAACTGTCTTGTCCATTATAAAATTTAGGTTCCCAATTAAGAAAAATGCCTTTAAAATGACTCAAATCAGAGCTAAAACCATTCCGAACGGATCTGCCAAAGTTCGACACACCGACATTGGAAAATATCCACCGGAAGGGATTTAACTATCCCAAGGCTCCCCATGGTTTTCAAGGCCTCTGAGAACCCCAACTCAAAACTTTGGTTTAAAAAGCCCTCTTGTGTGAATTCCAAAAATTACCTAAAATTACGAAAATGCCATTATATTTCGTAAGATTTTTGTCAAAATTTGTTTTTCCATTCTAGCTCCATTTTTCCTTCCGTCTGAGGCTACAATTCTCATTTTTAGAAGGCTAGAATGTTACTCAAATTTTTTGGGACCTCAACTAATTCGTTTTGGGAGACTTGCTTTGAAAATATACCCGTTTCCATCGTTTAATGAAAATCAGACATTACACACATCCAGTTACCCTTGATTTCTAGGAAACATGCCTTCAACATTCTTCTAGTGTCTGGATGGTCCTTTTAGTCTGACTATCAATTTAGGGGTGATATGCAGTACTGAACCACAATGTAGTCCCTAATGTTAGGATTCTTGGGATATGCAGAGGGAAAATTAAAAAAAAATGAATTTGAGTCCCTCTTATGGATCCATCAATGTCGTTTAAATATACTAAAGTTAAAGAATTTTTACTTTTGTTACATGATTCTTTAAGTTCTCTTTCTACCATTAGATCTCAGGAACTAACACTTCAGACTAGTTCCATCTACCAGTATCCACACGAACGATCACTGCAACTCAAACGACGTGCTAACGCCACTAAAGACGAGCATCTATATGTTCAAGAAGAGAATAGTTCTTCTTTTTCTCTCTCTAAGTGTCTGTATACTTTCTCTCTCTAGGAATCTGCATGCTTTCTCTCTCTAGGTTGGGAGGTGGCTCTACAAAAAATATATCATCATCCACGTAGAAAACCCTAGCCTCTTTATTGATAAAGGTGTTATATTAGGTTTTTAAGATAGATATGATTAATTTAAATATATTATTTAATTTAATCCAAATCATAATTAAATATATTAGTTTAAATTTAAATCTATCCTGTAGAACATATTTAAACTAACTACTTAATCTAAATCTAGAACCAAATTTAAAACTAACTCATTTAAATTAATTAGATGATATATATATTTTGAAATATACAATATATGACGACCCTAACTCCTAATCCCGGTAATTATGGTTAACTACATGATTAATAATTAATGATCAAAGTTTGGAGTCGTTACAATTAATTACATTAAGAAAATATAGGAAAATTTTAACCTTGATGTTATTAGGGTCATCGATTAAACAACCATAAATGGGAGAACGCATAAAAGGAACTGCACTATCATCAGGAGTTTATGATTCATCCATCCATCAGTTTCAACACAATAAAACCTCCCACAAGTGTTCCTATATCATTTCCTAGCATTACCATTGAAGAAATTTGGATTTCTAGGCTAAAGGTGGGAGTTTGGGGACCCGCGCCACGACTTGGAACCTTCCTGCCGTGGCTAAGTTAAGTCTTGGAGCTTGAAAACTAAGTTTTTCACTTTGCACCGTGGCCCTGACCTTTCGTGCCGTAGCTACATTACTCTCAGGAATCACTAGGTAACTTACTTGAATATTGCCGTAGCGAGTTGGACCTTTGTTGAGGCCAACCTACATGGCGCTGTGGTGGAAATGCCTCTTGGAGCTATTGTATGAAGTCCCATGATTCTCGCCTCGGCGAAATGCACTTGCACCGAGGCGAGTTTTGCTACTGTAAACTCCTTGTCTAGTTTCCTCAACTTGCGCCTTGGCAAAACCTATCGTGCCACGGGGAGGTTTCATTCTGTCACCCTCTTGGGCAATTTTTTTGGCACTGCGCCTCGGCGATATCTCTCAAGCCACAGCGTCCCTCGCTACTGTCACTCTTTAGGCTGCGGCGAGGCCTTCCTAGTCGCGACGTGACTCCCTCCTGCAGCTATATCTCCTATATTTTGTCCTATGCACTTTAATTCTCTTCTTAGGAACACCCTAGGACCACTTCCTCCCATTTTATATGACTCTAATGGTATTTATCTACCCTATTCACCCAACTATTCTACCATTACTAATTCAAAACTTAAATGTAAATTTTCACTCCTCCAACTACCCTATATCAGCAAGTCCATGGAGTAACAACAACAAAATTCATGCACTATTGACAATTAACATTCGATACACATTCCTTTAGAGGTTTCATACATCCATGGTTTATATCAATATCTAATGCATCACGTGATTACAATTCCTAAATGGTAAGCCATATCATAAGTTCAACAAGGTTTATATATCAGGTACTATAAGTTCATACATCCAATACCAAATTAAGATGAGGCCTAACTCCTCAATAAATACATCCTAAGTAATCAAAAATAAAAGCCTATACTTGGCAACATGAATACAAGATGATGCTATACAATAAAGGATACAAAATTTAGCATCTATACTAAATAAATCAGCCTAAGTATAGCCTTCTCCCCACATGTTGGAGCTCATAGATTTTCATCCACTTGCTTCCCCTTATCCTTACCCGAAGAACCTTCACCTGAAATATTAGTCCCATGAAATAGGGTGAGATATGAATCTCAGTAACCAAGGAAATTTCCATTCATTATATCCAGTTTAATTAACATATATGCATGAATCAAAATCAACATCAGAATCATCTTAGTTATATTAGTAAATGAAACAATTAGGCTACCATGATTACTATCCCATACTAGCAATCATATTTTTACATGTTAAAGGCCAATAACACCGAAAGAGACTCGTCCATGGCACCCACTCCCTAATGAGCACAACTAGGGCTCAGTGCATCTGGGATTTGATTATAACCTGGTGCCAGATCAAAGTACATGCATGGGTGGCAGCCGCATCACAGCTCTACCATGGACTCACAAGGTCCAATCACAACACAATAGATAGCCAACCAATTCATTTAGCATTTCAAATCATTCATGTACAGCAAACATGAAATTAAAATAGATATATGTATGGAATTAATATAGTCCCGGTTACCTCACTTATAGATAAGTTTGCAATAGCCACTAATGGTACAAAAATCCCCTTATAACCATAGCATTAGAGAATTACTACTTTAATTCATTATTTACAGTAGCAACAAGTATCCAAAGAATTTAAAATGCTAATGACCACCTAGGGAACACTTACCCAACCACTACAAGTCCCCAAATTCGGATTAAAATGTCATCCACCAAAAACCTTAATATTTCACCCAAAATCCTAAGCAAATTTGTACAAAATTAATACCCATACTATAATCCAATCATTGGGGTCTCAGACCAATAGAAATACCTCAAAAAGAAGAGTTTATACTTACCTAATGTCAGCCCTGGCCTCAACCTACGAATTTTCACCATAGAAACACCAAATGGCAAGTTTCAGATTTTGGGTGTGGGTGAAAATACTCTAATTGGAACATTAATTAGTTCAAATTAAAGAGAAAGATGAGAGGATTAAGTTGTATAACTATTACCTTGGCTGAATCTTGCTCTAGAAGTGGGAAAATGTGGAAATATGCCAAGAACCCTAGCCTCTCCTTTTGGACCTCTGAATTTTATGTGTGTCTCTTATGATTCTGCAAAAGGGGGGTGGTTAGGTTAGTTTTTAGGGTTTAAGTTGGGTCAAATATGGGTCATGAGCTGCTCCAAAGATCTAACTCCAACTCCTAATGGGCTTTAGATTTTAGTTTTGTTGGGGCAACTCTCATGTATTGGGTTACTGAATTTTATTGGGCCAGACTTAGTTTTAAGAACTCCATAGTCTTGGGTCTGGACAAGGTTTATTAGGCCACTTATAAGAGCCTATACAAGGTGGATCTTAGGCCTCTATCACATAGAATTGGGTTGGGTCTGCACCTAATTCATTGGGCCTCCATTAGTCTCTTATCATGATTTATTAATTTGGGCCTAGATGAAGTTTCTTCCCAATTAATTCTTAACTCATATTATTAATTTATCTCTCAAAATTTCCATTCACTAAACTTACTCGATTATTCCATATTAATTATTCTTAATTAACCTAAATTTATGATTAGCACCTTAATTAATTTTAGGGTGTTACAAAATATATCAAATATATTTATAAAATTCCTCCACCCCAAATTAAACATTACATTCATTGAATTTAGATATATTTTTAGATTCAATGAATCTGGACATTCTAGCTCGAGTTAGTTTGTTCTAGTGTGTGACTCTGTAAGCCCATATGACATTGATAGTAGGCCAATAACGTTATTTTATCCATAAGTTATAAGTAGCATTTAGCAAGACATTGTGACTACCCAAATCATATAAAGATTGGTGATTTGATACAACCTATTATACAACCATATCACAACCCTTTTGTCACATAATATCTAGGTCAAGTATGAGGCATAAAAATGTCATCCTCATTTTATTTAATTGTCACTTTCTTGATCTCTGAGTAGATTGACATAACAAATGGAAAATCCTTCCATCTGAGTACAGCCATGTATTTTTCAGTCTCACTCATTGAGTAGCCTGGAGATATCTCTCTACAGTGAGAGGGACAAATTCCATCTTGACCACTCATATTCCTTTACATGGATTCCACTATGCCCAATCACAGCCTTTATGATCACCCGATTAAAAGTGACTTTTAACTATGTCAAAACACAGTGTTTCTCATGTAGGAATCTATGGTGATCTTAGGTTTGAGGGTTTAGTGACACAGCTATATATATGATAAACTTATGACTTGATCCATATAGTTATCCCATGATAGGTTGATCTAGCACCCTGTTTCCTAACAAGTGCCTATGATTTTGATTTGTATCTTCATACATAATTAATCACATAATCATCAATCAAAATCATACTAGCCTTAGTTTATTATCATTCCCACAAAGATGATCAACTATAGATATTTAGGATAATCAATAAAACTTATCTAAGGATATTATTATTATAGTAAACATGCAAATAATATAATAAATGTAATAAAAGAAAAACTCCTTTTTCTTAATAAAATACAATGTTCATAATAGAACGATGGGCCTAGGGTACAATCTCCAACACCTAAAGCATTCTGTAATTACTTCCAGAAGTATAATGTGAACCTAGGGTCTCTATTTAATACTATGCTATTTTGTGCCCTATGAAGTCGTACAATTTCTCTTTTATATAACTGGGCTAATTTTATCTATTATGTAAGTAGCCTTGATAGCCCAAAAGTGTGTAGACTTCATTAATATATCAATAACTACCTAGATAGTATTATGTTCAGAGGATATCTTGGGTAACCCTATGATAAAATCTATAGCTATACTATCCCACTTTCACTTAGGGATATCAAGGGGTTGTAATAACCTAGTTGGTCTTTGATGCTCTATTTTCACCATCTGACACACCAAGTATCTAAACTTATAATTGGCTATATTATTTTTCATTCCTAGCCACTAAAATACTCTTTTCAAATCTTAATACATCTTAGTGGCATTTGGATGGATAGTATATTTATTCTTGTGTGCCTCTTTTAAAATTCTTTCTTTTAATTCAATTTGGTTAGCACACAGATTCTATCTCGATATACTATCATACCATCCTCAGAAACTTTAAACTCTAAGGTCTTATCCTAGGAAATCTTACTTCTAATCAATCCTAGAAACTCATCCTCTCTTTGGGCATCTATGATCTAGTTTCTCAAGTTATTTTCTCTTCGTGTTTCACTTAAGAACAATTTACCCGATACCATATGGCAAGATATGTTCATATCTTTAAATTTCTTTATGAGTTCCTATTCTCTAACCATTATGTGAGTTGCAAGGATGGATTTTCTACTCAAGACATCAGCCACTACATTGGCCTTACTCGATGGTATTTTAAAGAGTAATCGTAATCTTTCAAGAATTTTATCTATCTTCTTTGTCTTATATTTAACTATTTCTAGTCAAATAGGTATTTCAGACTCTTGTGGTCACTATAGATTTCTATGGTCTAGATTTTCAAAGCAAACACCACTGCAGCTAATCTACATCATGAGTGGGATAATTCTCTTCATGAGGCCTTAACTACCTAGAGGCATACACCATTACTCTATCCTGCTACATCAACAAACATCCTAACATTTTTCTCGAGGCATCACAATAAACCACAAATGATTTACTATGGTTAAGTATAATTAGTACAGGGGCAGTAGTCAATCAGAGTTTCAACTCTTGGAAACTCCTTTCATATTTATTACATAAAAGGTCTCTCTTTCTTAGTCAACCTCATCAGTGGTAAGGCTATCTGAGAAAAGCCCTATAAAATCTGATACTTTGACGATAATGATTAAGGATGGCATACCATAAGGTAAAAGTATTTTTAGAAAAAGCCCAATAAGGATAAAAAGAACCAAGCCCAAATGAAAAATAAAAGAGAGGCCCAATAATTTAAAGTTTAAGCCCAAACCCAATAAGAAGAAAAGACTAACCCCAATAGGTAAAATAGGTTTAGGCATATTGGGAAAGAAGTTCACAAAAAAAGGAAAGGATCAAGCCCAATGAGAAAGAAAGCCTAGAAGCAAAAAAAAAGTCTAAAGGTGGAAACTGGGCCAGTAAAAATCAAGACCAAGCCCAATAATGAATTAAAAGAAATTAGGCCAATTAAATAGGCCCTTAGGCATGCAAATGGAGGGAAAAATTAAAAAATAAAACCCTAAGATCAATGGCCTCCTTTTAAGTCTCTTGGAGTCATCACACCATTAAAACAAAAGGCCTAGCACCATGTTACTTCTTTAGGTCATAATATGGAACCTAAGGCACCAAATTACTTTCCATGAGTTCTAAAATTTTTTCAAGGCCTCCTTTCATTTTCATTCATCAAATATGACTCAAGAATGGCCTTAGAAAAATTTAAAACTCTCCTCTAGTACTCAAACATTCTTTGGCCGAGACATGCCTAGGTTTAGGACTTCTTGGAGTTGTCTTAATTTTCTCGAGGAGGAAGCTTGTGGGGAGCATCTTAAGTGCCTCAAGAACTCATTTATACTCTTAATTAAACTTAGGAAGCATCACATAAGTTCAAAACTTGAAAGGTGCACTAGAAACCCTAGGTTTTGCATCTTGAATCCTAATGCCTATTTCATGGTTTTCTTTGCATATTCTTATTCCTCTCCATCAAATACCTAAGAATCATGCTTGGTTGGGCTTGAAAATCATATGTTCCTAGGGTTCTTAGTGTAGGTCGAAATGGAGAAGAAAGGAACATCAACATAGTTACCATAGAATGCATTTTACCTTATTTCCTTGGTTAGTTTGGCTTGAATCTTGCTTTCTCTAAGTTCTTCTCTTCAAATCCGAAAATTCCCCTCTATTCTTCCTTCAAAATAGGCCTCAAAACTTTAGAAAAATCATAGAGAAGAAGAGGAAAAAAGAGGAAAAGAGATTGGTGGAGAGAAAGCATGAAAAATTTTCATACCTAAAGACTTGAATTTTTCCTCCTTCTTCCCTTCACTTGGTGTGCTACTTTCCTAAGGCTTTGCTTCTGATTTGGGGCTGGAAAAACTGAAGTGAAATGAGGGAGAGTGTTAGGCGCCACCCATATATAGCTAGGGTAAAATGACTTTTTCAAAAATTCTAATTTTACCCTTTGTACTTTGCATTTTCATTTCTCCTTCGTTTTAGCTCCTTTTTTAGAACTGTCTTCTCTATTATAAAATTTAGGTTCCCAATTAAGAAAAACTCCTTTGGAATCACTCAAATCAAAGCTAAAACCTTCCCGAATGGATCTGTCAAAGTTCGGGCATACCAACATAGAAAACATCAACCGGAGGAGATTTAACTGTTTCGGGGCTTCTTATGGTTTTCAGGGCCTCTAAAAACCTTGGAGAACTCAAAAATTTGATTTAGAAAGCCCTCCTGTGTGAATTCCAAAAATTGCTCGAAATTATAAAAATGCCATTACGTTTCGTAAGGTTTCCGTCAAAATTTATTTCTCTATTCTAGCTCCATTTTTCCTTCTATCTGAGGCTAGAATCTCATTTTTAGGAGGTTAGAATGTTACTCAAATTTTTTTGGAACATTAACTAATTCATTTCGGGGGACTTGCTTTGAAAACGTGCCCATTTTCGTCGTTTAACAAAAATTGGACATTACACATATGCATGGCATTCTGACACAACATGCATTGTATTTACTTATGATATTCATGTGTATTGAATTGGTTGAGATTGGCTATTGAGATTCTCCTAGAACCTCACCCCCATGCTCCTGCTAACCTCTTCAGGATCACCAAGTTAAAGCAAGGATGTTGAGAAGACCTAAATATTAGAAATGTTGTATTAAAAATGTTACATGTACTAGATTTTAATGTATATAGTAATATGACATTCTGTTGTATCCTTAATGATTTATGATGTCAAATAATTCATGCATGATGACGAGACCATATGTATAAGTTAGAATACTCTAATGTATAACATGTTGTGGAGAGATATGAACTTTTGTATAACAAATGGCATATATGGTGCTAATATGTAAACATGCATACTTGGGTGCAAATGGGTCAAGTTTTGATCCAACCCTCTTTGCATGAAATGAAATGGTTGGAAATGATGTTTAAGATGATTGAAATTTGCTTCAAGTGGAAGAATTCAATTTGGATTTCATTTAGTTTGCTTGGAACCCAAGAATGGTCTTAAATTTGGCAAAATTGTATCTATGTCAAAAGTGGTCCAAATGACCTAGTTGAGTCTAAGATTTGGCATACAATTAGAACCTTAATAGAGCTTTCTAAAAAGTTAAAAATTAGAATTTTTAGGGTTGTACAGAATAATTCATCAATTTTTGAAATTTTGTAGAATTTTCATTTTTGGTCTAGCATTTGGTTAGTTTTGATATTTCATATATTTAAGGATTCAAATGAACTCCAATACTCATGAAATTATACAGGCATAAAGACCACATTTTGAGCTTTCTATAGCCACTGAGATTGCATAAGTTGGAGTTGTGTAGCCAAAAATATGCATTTTTGAAATTTGGGGTCTAGTTATGGTCATTTACTGTAGCATCCTCCATTCTCTATAGGTTTTAGTGGGTCAAATGGATTCATTTGCACTTGAAATTTTTATAGCATATAGTTCATATCTTGAGCTTTCTATAAACAGCTAATTTGCACAAATTGAAGTTTTGTAATCTGAGTTATGAATTTTTGATATTGGTGCATAATATGGCTCAGGGTACCATTTTAGGTTAGAGAGGTTTCTTAGGACTCCAATGCATATTTTCTAATCTATTGAGTTGAAACATGTATGTTTGTGATAAACATGAACAAAGAAAAGGAAAGAAATGAAATTGGACCCCTACATCTTATTTTAATATGTAAACAAACTAACTTTACCGATAAGTGAGTGTAATTGGTTATGAATATTAAGATTATTGCTAAGAGGAATGGAAGTGATTGAATTTAAGCTAGGTATGACACTTGCATATGCTATGTTATCTAGTTGGAGCACTAAAGGAAAGTTGGCATGTTCATGTTGCAATTATAGGACTTCTTCAAACTATTTAAAATGCAATTGAAAGATGTACTATATGGATCTTGATGTATTTTTGCCTACAAACCACCCATGGAGATCTAATACAAGGTCATTTAATAGAAAGATAGAACATAGGTCTCCACCTCTATTGTTTGGTAGGGAAACAATCTAAGAAGACTTGCAAAAGATTACTAATGTCTTTGGGATAAGCAAAAGAAGAACAATGATGGTCCAAGGAAGAAGAGATCTATTTTCTTCAAGTTACCATATTAGAAGCATAACAAATTGTGTCATAACCTTGATGTAATGCAAATTGAGAAAAACAAATGTGATAATATAATTGGGACTTTCTTGGAAATCTAAGGAAAGACTAAGGATCTTGCAAATGCTCGTCATAACCTACAAGGTATGCGCATAAGAAAGAATCTTCAACCATGAGGGATAGAAGATGATTGGAAAACCATATTGCCCAAAGCATGCTCCTTTGTGACCGCAAAAGAGAAATTCATTTTTTGTGGTGTTTGAAAGTCAGCAAAACTACCAAATGGTAGTGCATCAAATATTTCATGATGTGTGCAAGTCGCTAAGAGAAAAATATCTAGTTATAAAAGTCATTATGCAAATTTTATATCACACCACTTGTTGAACGTAGCAATGCAAGGCTTATAGCCTAATTGTATTGTTATTCCTTTTAATTGTCTTAGTTCCTTCTTTCATTGTTTATGTCAAAAAGTTATACAAGGAGAAAACTTGGATTAGAAACATAGATTACAAAACCACTTTACCATCTAGAGAGAATTTTCCCTCCTAGTTTCTTTGACATAATAATTCATTTGCCTCTTCACCTACCAAATGAGGTGAGATTAGGTAGTCTAAAAGGTATTTGTATAAACTGAAGTCTTATGTTCACAATAAGACTCATCCAAAACAATATAGTGCAAAGGCAGATTTGGTTGAGGAGTGTTTGACATTTAGCTCAATGTATTTGCATAATAGTGTGGAGATAAGGTCAAAGAAAATAAGACGAAACAGTGATAAACTTAATTCACGTCAAGATGATGTTTCTATTATAGGCCATCTTATAAGGGTGAAGCAAATAATATTGCTAGATAATTAGTTATTGAACCAAGCCCATGAATACATATTATTCAACTGTGATGATATCCACCAATACATTAGGTACATGCTTCTTGCCTATTACTTTTTTAACAATCCTTTAACATAATTTATGTGCATATTGCCTATGATTCCTTTAACAAACCTTCTTATATATTGGTACTAATAAATAGTGTCACTTTTATTGTAGAGAGCATGAGGATATTGTTGATAATCACCTTAAAGAAAAAAAGTGAAGCAAAGCTAAGAGCCAAAGCAATGATTTCATCCAATGGTTTGAAACTCATGCCATGAGTGATGATGTATCATATTGGATTGAGGAATTGTCTAGAAGACCAAAATAAAATTGCAAAAAAGTTTTTAGGGTATGTTATTAATGGATATAGATTTCATACTAAGAGGTGTGATGAAAGATGTAAAACTCGAAATAGTGACATGATAATGGAGGCAATAGCTTGAAGCTTTGGAAGCTCAAAAGATGAAAGACCAAGAAAAGATTACCTAACATACTATATAGAAATAATTGATATAATTATGTTAGATTATAATGGACATTGTAAATATATGTTATTTAAATATGACTAGTTTGAAGTTGAAGATATTTATGGACTTAAATGTGTTCACTTTAATAAAAAGATGTACAATGAAGATCCTTTTGTGCTAGCATCTCAAGTGCACCAATGCTTTTATGTCCAAGTTCCTTTTGATGACAGTAGACATTATGTTATAAAGATAGTTCCAAAAGGACTTACTCAAGTATGGGAGATGAATCAAATGATTGGCAAATAATGTTACCAAGCTAAGCCATTTGATCTTCCATTCAACCTTGTTATACCAACTGATATGGGTGAAATTGATTTGGTTAGGAAAGATGTACCAACTACCATCATTGAGGAGCCTTTACCTATGCTTTATGGCTGACCACATGAAACCAGTTATGAAAAAAAAAAATCGCCAATACTAAGAAAACTATTACCTATTCCTTATAGGCAATAGTTTTTTGTTGTTGCCAAAGAGGGCAACAGTGGAAATTTCAGATAACAAATTGAATTCATCCATGAAGTCCAAAAGGCTTTTTCAGATAACAAATTGAAAATTCTTCAGTATACAACTGAATTCATCCCTCCCTCCCCCGCCCCAGCCCCCGGGGAAAAAAACTTGTACTAATTTTGAACAGTATGGCTAACTTGAGGAAATAGATCTTCTTAAAATTTTTTTCCCAAATTGACAAAGAAATTAAATATAAAATAATCCGGATTAACACACAATGTGAGGCCGATCATTATGAGATCAAAATACTCAAATAAATCTTTCACGCTTTTGGCTTGTTTTTCTCCAAAATTAACTTCGAAGAAAAAGTAAGAGACAAATCCTGGATTTGAATTGAATCAATCTGAATAATAAGTAATTTGAAAGAATGAAACCATATCAGTAATGGCAATCCACCAAGGAAGGAGCACAGAAGACAAGACTTGCTTCTTGTGGTTGATGTTGTCGTTGCTTGGATCCAAATGCAAACTTGGGTTCTCTTTGGTCATTTTCTGGGGCAGGAAGATTGAGATCCAAATCCAACGACAGTAATTTCCTTCGCTTTTTAGGCCGATCCTCATCTGATTCCAAAGTAGCCATTGGGGTCAACGACAACGTCGTATTGGCGGTTCCGACGGGCGCTCTATGTCGTCTCATGTGGCCACCGAGAGCTTGTCCTGATGTAAATTCCGCACCACAAACAGAGCACTCGTGAACCTTGGACCTGTTCTTGTTGTTGCCACACAAATTATTCCCTCTGCTATTATGAGTATTATTATTATTATTCAATTGAAGAGAAAATGGGTTCTTGTTCTTAAATTGAAACTCTTCAGCATCATCAAACGCCATTAGAGAAGCCTTGGGCTTCTTGTGGCTCGCTCTGTGGCCTCCCAGTGCTTGAAACGAAGGGAATGTTCTGTTACAAGTCTTGCATTCATACCCCATTGTAACAGTTTCCATGAATTTTCTGCTGCTATACATGCTGTAATTCAACCCATTATTCTTATCATCTTGCTCGAACGGCTTCGGGGATTCCCAGGATTGGCCTTGAGCTAGAAGGATTAGGCAATTGGCCATGTCTTCCTCTTCCTCGGTGCTGCATTGTAATTCTGCAGAACAAGTGGTGATGTTGTTATTATTAATGGCATCATCATCATAGTCGTTGTCGTCGTCGTCGTCGTCATAATTATGAGCATTAAAATGGGAATGATCTTCTGTGTGTGCTACTCCATTTGAAGAATTTGCAGTGACTGTGAAGGGGATGGGGGATTGTGGCCTTACCCTTTTGCTTCTCTTCCCTTTGATGATGTGGGTTCTTTGCTCTTTTGACCCCAAAGAGACTTGTTCCTCTGGAGCTTCCATGACGTTCATTTCTTGCACCAACACCAACAAGAAGAGCTTAAAGAGAGGGAGAGGTTAAGAAGGAAGCAATGGAGGGAGAGAGTGGGGGTTTGGTGTTATATATAGATAGGCAGTGAAGGATATAATTAAGTTGGGGGAGTCAAAAACCATTCAATAGAACAGTAACTGTGAATCAATCCTTCAATGAAGTGTTTATATATAGGCTAGCGAAAAATTCTTATATACACTCTTTATACTTACGAGCACTAATAGAATTTTACTAAAATAGGTGTTGCAGTAGATCTTACAACCTGACACACACCCGTTTTAATAAAATTTGTTGGTTTTTTGCATCTATTTTGGGTATATCAAGGGGGTTGTTGGAATTGGAAAATTTATAAAATTTGAAGAGAGAAAATATAGCACACAATAGCGAAAGAGAGAGAAGCTAATTTAAGAGAGGGGAAGAAGGAGTGGTTTGTTTGAGAGCTCAGAGTCCGTTTCACACTCTCTTTCTCACACTTTGCCAACGCACTTGAAGAAATGGAATAACTACTCCAACCGAAGCAGTGGCGGCCGGCTTGGTATTAGCATGCTCTATCTATCCATCTCTTCATTAATTGGCCATCCAAACTCTACTAGAGTAACAACCAACCCGCTCTCACATACGTGGGGTGACTTTTCTATATATACAAGGTTCTGGTTGATTCTGACCTCTCAATCTCCTCACTCACCTGCAGAACCACAGGAAGGTTTGGTGTGTTTAAATTTGTACCATTTGCAGTGAAATGTGAACACTTAAAATCTTATGATTTTTCATTTTTATTAGTTGCATATTTCAACGATTGAAACTCGTGCATAGGGATCACATTTTTTATTATTTTGAAGAAATTTTCATGAGAAATCGCCTCCCATGGAGAAGCAGTAAAAGGCATGGCCTATTTTTTCTCCACTTAAAATATGGGACCACACTAAATCCCCACTCTATGAGAATCTTACAATATTAAAACTGATTAAATCTATTTTATTTATTTAATTATATATATAATATAATTTTATGGTTATAATGTATGCTAATCAAATTTATTATTTTATTTTTTAAAACTATACTTAATTTTCACAAGATTTTACTTAAAATTTACATTATATTTTATAGATGTGCAAATTCTCATGGGTTCCTGTACCTCTGAAATGCAAAAGATAGAAATAAGTCCCCGCTATGAAGGAACAGGGATAACGGCAAGGCATGGGGAGGAAGCAAGAAAACAGAGGAGATGAAAGTAAATTAGGAAAGGCCTCACCACCTTCACCCCTTCCGCCCTCTCATATTTATATTTAGACCCCTCAGTGTCAAATTTGATAGGAGCTTTTTTTTTTTTTTTTCTTTAAGAGGTAAGTACTCTTTTGGTAAAAGTATTGGGATTAATGTTATTGGGATAAAAAGATCATTACTACAAGTAGGGGTGGACGTTTAGCACTCTTTAAGTCCAACTCTAAAACTTTGTAATTTGAATTTTTTTTATATTTGGTAAATAAATACATGATATATATTTAGAGTGAGAAATTATGAGTGGGGTGTATTATTAAAAACTTAGTTCTTTTCTCTTTCTTTATGTACCGTGTAATGCTGCAAAAAATATATTCTTAAAAATTTGAGCAGATCATTGATTATTAAAAAACTCAAGAGTTGATCTTAACAAAATTTGAAGCTAATCATAAAATTAGGCAGAACTTGAGCCAATATTTTACAAACCAGCCAGGTCTGCTCAATTTGTATATGAAAGAAATTCTAAGTGTTTAAATATAATATCATAAAATAATTGTTATATATAATAATAGATGTGATATATTTTATTTTTATATGAAAAATTCTGCATTCGAAACAAATTCAAATAATAGTTATTATTATTTATTATAAAAAATCATATTATCTTGAAAGTAAAAAATGAAGAAAGAAAACAAAAAGTTTAAAAACAATATCAATTAATTCAAACATTGTGAACAATAATAATTAATATTAATATTATGATTTAAAATCAGATTGGTACATACTAATTTGATAACGACGTAATTTTCACCGACCCTTGATACAAATTGAAAAAGAAAGTCAATGACAAAATTAATTATTGGAAATGTGTCCCATCGTCACGTCGATACCAAAAAACTGGATGGGGAAATTGACATAAACTATTTAAGGGAAGGCTCAAATGCAAATAATCTCTTAAATAAATTGACATAAACTATTTAAGAGAAGACTTAAATGCAAATAATCTATGACGTGCGGAGGAAGTCAAAGCCAGTTTGGTATACGGCGATAATTTTTATTGGAATTAAAATAAGAATGAAAATTAAAATTAAAAGAAATTTTATAGCTTAAAATTATATTGGGTATACTTAAAAAAGAATGAAAATATTTTTTTATTTTTATATTTAATTAGATAAAAATAATATAAAAATAAAAAAGAAGGTTGAAAAATATACCAAAATATTCCTGATTTAAAAAATAATAAAATAGGTTTAGTTAATAGGAATAGAGGGTAAAATGATAATTTCAAACCTAATTTTAAAAGAAAATTAGAAATTGCTTCCATTGAGCGAGGAAAAGATCTTTCCTTCCTTTCTTGGAAAGTAGTTTCTTGCAAGATAGCAATACCAGCATATCAAATAAGCTTTTTTATTCTTTCACATTCCATTTTTTTTTTAATCCAATTTTTTCACTCTATCAAACCCGGCTTTAGTTACTTATTGACAAGCCTTACTGATAAACATGTTTATTATCAGACACCCCCCCTCAAAAAAAACACAACACACACACACAGAGGGAGAGGGAAAGAACTCTTTTAACCTTTATATGTCACTTGAATTTTTTTTTTTTTTACATAATTGATGTAATAAGATATAGTTTAAATTGACATATAAAATAATAGCATCGAAACGACTTATTTTTAAAAATATGAACGTTGAGGAATTTATTTTTTAATCTCGAACAACTAAAAGACTATTTGCAAATGATTCAAATGTTAAAAAAATTTTTATATTATTTATTTATTTATCTGTGCTTTATTGTTCTGTCTGGCCTCCATCTCCATGGACTTCTTGTGCTTCCCACGCTCTTTCTGTCACAACCATTTAGCCCTCTTGTAGTAAAAAGAAGCTGTAACTCACACATTTCTTGTCTTATTTTCCTTTTTTGATAACTTAAAAAAATCCAGTTTGTAATTTTTTTGTGGTAAACACTAAGAAAATTAAGCTCAATGATCCCTTTGTTACTTTCTTTCCCTATTGACAAATAGAAGAGGGTATTTGTAATAAGATTAAATTTAATAAGATTATTAGGCACAATTAGAATTAGAAAGTCAACTTTAGCTGTCGAAATTAGAGGATGTTAATTATTACATAGTAATCTAGTATATATTTTTCTGCTATCAATCTTTTGTAACATTTTGGCTAAAACGTAAATATTTCCCTTTAATTTAGGAGATTGTGCTATTTATCTCCTCAATTTTAAAATTTAACTATACATCTCCATGATTTTCAATTTTATGCAATATAACTCCTTCGTTAATTTTTTGATAAGAAAATCATATCATCACTTATTCATGTAAGTTGAGAAAGAAAAAAAAAAATATATATATATATATATATATATATATAAACATTTAAAAGTTTATGGGATTTATAAACAACAATTAAAGTTAAAAGGAGTAAACTATACAACTCTCTAAATTGAGAGAATTCTTTACATTTTGGCATAATATTTTACTTGACATGTAGAGACAAAATTTTAGTATATCATTGCTACTTTTAATTATAATCATATTTATATCAGTCTGATACAATCAAAAGTCAGCAAGCTGGTAAGCCCTAAACGTTACTTTGACATACTTCAGAGTCAGCAATCAACTAAGCCAGTGACCCTCAACTGGGAAGGGGCAAATTATCAAATCTTCTGGTTACCCATAAAATTTATCTGCTCAAGTATAGAAACTTTTATGAGTAGTTTAAGAGTTCAAAAATGGGTTTTGTTAGTATAATATCAATCATGTCCTAGACCCGTAGTGTATATATAGATTAATTTATCTATATTTATACATAGATTTATATATATTAATCAATAAATGTTATAAAAAACCATAGAATTGTATGAGTTTTAAATTATATTATTAGTTGTTTGAAACATTTTATTTTTTGTTGTAATTTTATATGAATAAATTTTACATGAATAAGTTTGAATTTAAGAAAAACTTGTTTATTGATGAAAATTATAATATATTACTCATTCCCTACTTGTGATTGTTTCTATTCTTAACTTAGTTGCATGGAAATAATTTAAGCAAAGTATTAAATTGCATGGAAATAATTTAAGCAAACTATTTATGCTTTTATTATCAAACTGTTTAATAAAAACATGATAAGTAAAAAAAATTTTAACCTAATATCACATAATTAAGTTTTTCTTTTAAATTTTATTCACAAATCATGTTTTTAATAAAAAATTTAAAGAAAATTTACCTAATTCTTATCCTAATTGACAAAAGTATATCAAATTATGAGTCACTTTAGAAGTAGCATATTAAAAATATACAATAAAGTGAGAATTTAACTTAAAAAATTGTAAAAGTCACTATTAGAGTAAAGTGATTGTGACTTGAATAGCAAAGATATCAACACATCAATTTCCCGACATGAAGAATGGACACTTGCCAAGCCTCACTACAAAAAAAAAAAAAAATGGCTTATAGTGGCGACAAAAGTCGTCGCAAAAAAAAAACCAAAGTTGTAATGTCTGATTTTTTGTAAAATACTGAAATGAGTCAGTTTTCAAAACAAGTCCTCTGAGATGAGTGATTTAAGGCAAAATAAAATTCGAATAAAATTTTAAATAATAGAAAATGAGGATTTGAGCCTTGAGTTGCCCAAAAATCAATGTCAGAGTGATTAGAAAAATTTACCGAAAGACCAGTGGCATGAGACAAAGTGGAGAGAACTACCTTGTACAAATCTACACACTTTTCTCCTTGGATTTTCCTCCTTTGCCTCGGCTATACACCCACAAAAGTGTGGGTAGGGTTTCTCTTGGCCTAGACATGATTTAAGGAAGTTAATTAGGCTCATGGAATGAATTCTAAAGCTACACAAAGTGCCTAGATCCAAACTTGCCTTATAAGCCTCATTATGGTCCATATAGGTACCTAATGAAGCAACACCCCTCAATTAACTTCTAGGCTCCATCCTTTCTTCTCAAATATGACTCTTGACTCCATTTAAGTCTCTTGGAGTCATTACACAATTAAAACAAGGAGCCTAAACACATGTTGCTTCTTTAGGTCATAATATGGAACCTAAAACACCACTTCACTTTCTATGAGTTCTAAATTTTTTCTAAGGCCTCCTCTTATAGAAAATTCGAAATCATGAAATCTTTGTCATTTATTTTTATCCCCTTTTTCATATACTCTTGTGGGCTTAATAATACAAAGCTTATAAATGGCATGAAATGAGTTAGAAGTTATAGTGTTACATAAGTTGCCACTAAAGGTTTATAGTGGCGACAAAAGGTCATCACCAAATTGTCACTAATACCACTGTAGCAAAAAGGCTTTAGTGGTGACAAAAAAGGTAGCCACTAAAAACAAACAATCAGTGGCAACCCTTGTCACCACTAAATGGCAAAACAAAAATTGCAACGAGTTGTCGCCGCTAAAGATTTGCTAATTAGCAGTGACATTATCATTGCCAATTAGCAAAAATTGTTAAAACATTAATGTTTTGCCACTAAAATGCCATAATTAGTGGTGACATTGTTATCATTGATTAAGTTTCTAGTGGCAATGAAAGGTCGTCACTAATTATTATAGTTTTAATGACAACTGATGTCACCACTAAATATTACATTTTTTAGTGGCGACCTATAGTGGCCACTAATTATTGTAGTTTAAGTGGCCATTGATGTTGCCACTACTTGTTGCATTTTTTAGTGGCAACCTATAGTCGCCACTACTTATTACATTTTTTAGTGGCATCATAGATTGCCACTAATCATTGTAGTTTTAGTGGCAACTATTTATCGCCACTAATTATTTATTTAGTGGCAATTGATTTTAGTTATGACTTTTGTCATCACTAAATTTATTTTTGTAGCATTTAGTGACAACTTTTGTCACTGCTAAAGGTGACAAAATTTTTTTTAAAACATTCTATTTGTAATTACGCGTTATTTGCTTGAAAAATGATAGAATTCAAATGGTTCTAAAATCAACTTCAGAAGATATGAGAAGGCAATGATAAAATCAAAGTACAACAACTAAATTGAATTACACCAAAAGAAAATTTTCATTAAAAACAAAGAATAAACTCAATAAAGTCAGAGTCAAATACATAATCAACAATGAGGAAACTGAAGTTATAAATTGTACATTCACTATTGATAGTTGTTGAACTTCTCAAAAAATACAACTAGTGAGGTGGAATATATTTAATATGCTCTATTATTCTTTGAAGCCCACTCAACCTGTAAGAGGAGAAAAAAAAAGTGTTATTGAATTTAATACTAGAAATTACTTTGGTCTAAAAGAGAAATAATAGCAATTAAAATATCATATAGCATTTAAGTTAAAATTTGAACTTTGAACCATGCTTAAATAAATATTCAAACTAGTAGGAAAAAAGCAGTGATTTATAAATATACTGCTATTTATCTAGATTCATTAGGCTGGTCTACTTAAAATATTGGTACTTGAAGATAGATGTCCCTGTTAGAATTTAAAAAAAAATGGTAAATATTATTTATTCTTAGAAACAAGAAAGAAAGTGTGTTATATACTTGCTGCTACAATGTGGACAACAAGGCAGCAACTTATGCACGAACTTCATCCTGCACTTGTTGGGCCATCTGAGATCGCTCTTGCTGCAACTTCCATTTAAATTCTTCTTGCATTTTTTGCTCTATTTCTTCGCACTTTTATGCCATTTGGCCACGATCCTCCTCCCATTTTCATTCCATTTCTTCCTGAACTTGTTCTATTGTAGATGACACCTTATAGTACACGTCAACTTGGTCAACGGGTCTCTTTTTTGGGGGTTTCTTTCCATAACCCTTTCCACGAACAAACTCTGACCATGCACCTAATACAGTAGATAAAATTTCATCTCTAGTCATGCAAGATTTAACTTCAAATGATTGTTGTCATAGAACAAACTCATGTAGACAACCCTACAGTTTAATTAACAAATTAAAAACACATACAATAAATTATAATTAAGCAAAGATAAAAAATTGAAAGATGTTGAAAAGTTACGTGAATCTCCTGTGACTTGGGATCAGCCCATTCTATCTCCCCATCCTTTGTACGATGAGTGTGTTGCGCATCCCACACCACGTCGGGTCTTGTTGGTTCACCAGTAATGGGATCCTTCTAAAATATTTTGTAAATAACATTATTTCATCTTATAATAATAGAGAAAACAAAATGGCTATATAGAAGTAAACTGATAAATAAAAAATGAAGAGACCGTCCTTACCAGACTATGCACTACCTCCGCAAATGATCGCGTGCCACATGTATGCTTGGTTACTTACTTTCCTCTATTTAGTTTGTTTCTATTACTCACCACCTACAAGTGGACAAAAACATCTACTATTATTTAAAGATAGTTATGAGAATTATATATAAGTAAATAAGTTCAAACTATATTATAGAACAATAGTACATTACCTTAAAATCTTCAGTAGTACAATGCTGAAGCAACCACTCCCAATCTATAGGATGCACATCAGCCAGTCGAACTACATGCCTATCTTCATCTGTATCCAGAAATTTGACAAGATCATGTAACTTTGTCTTCCGACTCCTAAACAATCTCCATAAAGTGGTAAGAGTGAAGTGCTTCATCAACGACTCAGCTTGACCTTGTTCAAATTTATCCTATAGACCACAAACATAAATAGTTATAGTTATATATGTAACAGGTTTAAAATTAAATACCATTTAGTTTGTATAACTATCTATACAAAAACATATTACCTTAACCTTAACCACATAATGTCCCCATATTTTTCTTGTTGAGCAGGCCAGTCATCATCTCTAAATAAATAAGTGGTTCGAACCACCAAGCCACAATAACTAGAGAACTATTGAGCGCCATCTCCAACAACCCACTGGAAGTCTTCAGGGATGTCAATAATAATCTTTCTACCATGTTTTGTCTTCAAATCAATAGACATACACTTGTATTTCCTTCAGCCTTTCTTAATAGTGCTACAAGAAGCTGAATAAGACATGTAGGTCATAAAAAATCATTACACCTAGATAGACATATATGTGTGTGTGTGCATGTGAGGGGGGAGAAAAAAATAAACCTTAATTAAACAAAATCTAAAGGTGATTATACCTGCACTACTCTGGTTTAGTGATAGCTGCATGGGTGGAGAATCTTTATGTTCTTATTGTGTCACAGATAGTGGTAGTGTGGGTGGAGTAGACTCCCTATTCTCAGAAACATTCCCTGTGACAAGTCCTGATGGTGATGTCACATCACCTGTGTGGTTGCGTCTTAACTGACCACTACCATACCCATTCCCTCTTCCCCCTTCCTCCAATCCTACCACGTCCACCACTTGACATTTCTTGCAAAATTGTAAATAAGATATGAGATACATTAGTTTGAATTCAAATGCTAACTTAATGAGAAAAACATAAGGCAATTTATATGTAAGTACACTACTATAAAGCTATTTAATCTAAGTTATAAGTAGTATCATCTGTGTTATTTACATCATCCTCATCAAGTATGTCCTCCCAATCTTCTTCATCAGTGGACACTTCTTCATCAAGTATGTCTTCTCCATCTTCTTTATCAGTGGATACATCCTCATCATTATCATCAATGAATTCATCCACTGCAACAATTATATTTGGCCCACTTGGTCGAAGGCATTCACTTGAGTAGTTTATTGTTTCTAGTTGAATGTCATCCCTATGAAGGAAAACCACTAGGTCAATGCATACATCATCACTAGTAGTCAAAATCTACTTCAATTTCAATCTACTGATAAGCCTCATCACTTAATAATTCCTCATTGTCCTTATCTACGCCATCATCAGTCATCTCTGGCATATTAAAGAAGTCACAAGGATTTATTTTTACAATAACATGCTAATTTGGGTCACAATTGTCCTCTAGGTAAAATACCTGTTTTGCTTAAGATGCCAAGACAAATGGTTCATTGGAGTTCAATGAGTATTGGGTGTTGACACTTGTAATTCCATATTTGTCCACCTTGTATCCTCTTCCTAAATGACCCACATCCCACCAATGACACTTGAAGAGATACACTTTCTTATTCCCAATGTATGACAATTCATATATATCTTCTAAAATACCATAACACTCTTTTGTCTCATTTGAATTATCACCCCTCACAAGGACTCCACTATTCTATGTTCTTCTACCAGAGGCTCAGTCTTGAGTGTGAAATCTAAATCCATTCACCATAAATGTGGAATAATGATGGACCATTTTTAGCGGTCTAACTCCAAGGCTTATAAGGGCATCACTTGCGTCACCCTGTGCACCTAACTCTAAAACCTATAAAGGACAACATGTATGCATTTCATAACTTTTAATCTAACTAATAGAAATATGGGGTCAAAACAAACCTATGCACAAAACCATTATGGGAACTCCACAACCATTGAAGCTTGTGTTTCAGTTTCCATCTTGTGTTTCCTGCAATGTATGATCTACTTAATTAAAAGGTGATAATAGAAAATTTTCTAGATATGTTATGAACACCGTATTTTGTTCGGGCAAATTACAAAAATAATAACAAAATCAAATTAGCAAAAATACAAACAAAAAAAAGGAAAAGAAAGAAAATAGAAAAATAAGAGAAAATCAAGAGAAAAAAAATTAAAAAAGCCCAAAGCTTTAGAAAATAATAAAAAATTATTAAAAAATAAAAAGGAAAAATCAAAAAATAAAAAATAAAAATAGAGAAGAAAAATCAAATGAGCGCAACAAGCTAAAAAAATCAATAAAAAAGGAAGTAACAAAATTTAAAAAACAAAAAAAACAAAAATATTTTAAAAAGAAAAAACCAAAAATATTTATATTAAAAATAAAGAAAGAAACAAATCCAAGTAAACAAAAATGAGAAAAAAAGGAGAGTGGCCCAATCTGAAGCCCAACCCCTTTTCTCCGACAGGCCTCGTCCTGCTAAATCCTTACCCTTTAACGGAAGCCCAATTTGTTAAGCCCAAACATTGTAAAGGAAAATGGATTGAAGAACAAAAAAGCAAAGCCCGTTTCTTGCTTCAAATCTGAAGCATGCAATCTCTGAAAACCCTGCAATGGCCAGGTAATCTCTTAAAGCCCTACACAGGCTAGGCACTTTTAAAACCCTGCATAGGCCAGGCACAAGCCAGGCACCTTTAAAGCCTTGCACAAGTCAGGCAATCTCTTTTAAAACCCTGCACAAGCTAGGCATCCTTAAAGCCCTGCATAAGCTAGGCAATCTCTGCAAGCCTTGCAATGGCTAGGCAATCTCTTAAAGCCCTGCACAAACCAGACAACCTCTTTTAAAGCCCTACACAAGCCAGGGACCTTTAAAGCCCTGCATAGGCCAGGCACTCTAAAAGCCCTGCACAGAACAGGCACCTAAGCCTTGCACATGACAGGCACCTAAGCTCTGAATAAAACATGCACCTTTAAGGCCTGCATAAAACAAATGCCTTTTAAGTCCTGCATAGGCCAAGCACCTTTAAAGCCCTGCACAGGTTAGGCATCCTCTTCAGAATTACATTACTTTCTTTCTCTTTGATTAGGTCACGATATTTTCAGGTAAGTTAGCTCACTTTTATTTGTTAGCTCCCCAAACAAAATACATGTTTCTATCTTTACTTATTCTTAAGCAAAGGATATCAAAAATTGCATTTTTGTTCTCCTTGCTTAAAGAATAAGTAAAGAGGGGCAATCTATAAATACTATATTTTGTTTGGGTCGCTCTTTCCCCTTATTTATTGTCAAAAGGCAATTAAATCATCCTAGACAAAAAACGTGTTCTTATATTTACTTGTTCCTTATGCAAAAACATTAAAAATTACACTTTCAATCTTTTTGCCCAAGAAACAAGTAAAGAGGGGTAACTGTGAGCATCGTATTTTGTCCGGGGAAACTACAAAAATAATAACAAAATCAAATTAGCAAAAATACAAACAAAAAAAAGGAAAAGAAAGAAAATAGAAAATTAAGAGAAAATGAAGAGAAAAAATAAAAATAAAAAGCCCAAAGCTTTAGAAAATAATAAAAAGGAAAAATCAAAAAAATAAAAAAATAAAAAAAAGAGAAGAAAAATCAAATGAGTGCAACAAGCTAAAAAAATTAATCAAAGAGGAAGTAACGAAATTTTAAAAAAACAAAAAACAAAAAAATTTTAAAAAGAAAAAACCAAAAAAATTTATATTAAAAATAAAGAAAGAAACAAATCCAAGTAAACAAAAAAGAGAAAAAAAGGAGAGCGGCCCAATCTGAAGCCCAACCCCTTTTCTCCGACAGGCCCCATCCTGCTAAATCCTTAACCTTTAATAGAAGCCCAATTTGTTAAGCCCAAACATTGAAAAGGAAAATGGACTGAAGAATAAAAAAACAAAGCTCGTTTCTTTAGCCCAACAACCTGCTTCAAATCTGAAGCCCATGTAAAAAAAAAACTTATCTGGTAGTCTCCCTTCTGGCCTTTTCTCTTGCATCCTCCAGGAGCATGAGGCAACTGTACAAAGTAGAAGGGGAGCAACTTTTATGGAAGGAGGATCTTCTGATTCGAGGGGAGAAGGGCAGAGGAGAGAGAGCACGATGGAGACTATACGGGGCAGAGGGCAGAGAGCAAGACAAAAACACACAGCACCACAGCAGAGGGAAAAAGAGAGAAAATGATGCATCAGGGAAGAAAGGTTTTTTTTTTTCAAAGACAGAGAGGACGTGGGGTTTGAGAGACTGGGAGCGAGAAGGGAAAAGGGAGAGCTAATTTCGAATAAGAGAGACTAAAAAGAGGAGACAGGGGGAGGGGCGAACGAATAAGGAGCTTAGGGTTACAGGAAGGAAGAAAAAAAAATGGAGAGTAAGAGGGAGCTATGCAAGAGACAGAGATGAAGAGATGAGGAAATTTGAAAAGAGAGAAATTGTGGGAAAATGGGAAAGGAGTTTTGAGAATGGGAAATTGAGAGTGAAGAGGGGATTCAGAGATTGAAGGAGAGACTAAAAAAAATCAGGGGAGAGAGCGAGAGAGGAAGTGAGACTCTAGAGGCAGAGGGTGCAAAAGAGAGACGGAGAGGTCAAGAAAGGCAGAGAGGAATTAGAATTAAGAATCTAGCTGTCTGGGTTCAGCTGGTGAGTGGGGAGTCCCAGGTTCTTGGTTCGAAGGGAGGATGGTGATTAAGAGTAGCAACCTTTTGGACGAGCCTTGTTACGAACATAAGTTTTTAGTGTTTGCAAGTACCATATTAGTATGAATAAGGTAAGACAATTTTTAAATAATAAAAAGGATATCATAGTTTAAGGTCAACCTTACCTTTTAATAAGATACATCCATCGATATTGGACAGGTCCACTGAGCTTAGCCTCTCTTGCTAAGTGAAAGACAAATGGACCATGATATCAAAGAAGGCAAGTGGAAACACCATTTCCAATTTGCACAATGTGATTGCAATTTGGGTTTTCAAGACATCAAGATCTTCAATTCTCAAGCATTTTGAACACAAGTTCTTAAACAATTTCCCCAACTCTCTTATAGGTTCTGACACTTTATTAGGTAACAAGCCACGTATTGTAAGTGGGAATATGTCTTGCAATAATACATGATGGTTGTGACATTTCAACTCAGAGATTTTTTGCTCATGGACATTGACACACCTCAAAATGTTTTGAAGAGAAGGAGTCAGGCACCTTCAATTTAGCTAAGAAGTCACAAACTTTTGCCTTCTCTTGTGTTGACAATGTATAGCATGCTGCTGGAAGCAGGATTTTGTTACCATCTTTTATGGGATGCAATTGTTGCCTAATCCCTAAATCAACCAAGTCATATAAACTCTTTACTATATCCTTAGTCTTTCCAATGACACCCATCAATGTTGACATTATGTTATCCAACACATTTCTTTCTATATGCGTAACATCAAGGTTATGTCGGAGCATAAGAGTTTTCCAATAGGGCAATTTGAAGAAAAAACTCTTCTTCCTCCAATTGCTTTCATCATTGGTGTGGTAACGCTTTCACTTTTGGCTTTTTCCAAAACTCACATCGCCCAATGCTTAAAGCTGTATACGTGCTTCATCACCAGTTAGAGGCAAGGGTGCAAGTGAATGTTCCACATTCCCATCAAATGCCCTCCTATTATTGTGCCATCAATGATTGGGAGGAAGGAAGCGACGATGCCCCATGTAACATAACTTATTCCATAAAGAAGTAGACTACGTGCCTTTGTGGCAACAAAGATAGGCAAACTTTTCCTTAGTGGACCATCCTGAGAGGTTCCCATATGCTGGGAAGTCATTGATTGTCCAAATGATAGTAGCACACATCTTAAAATTGGACTATAAATAGGTATCATATGTGTCAACCCTATCATTCCATAATTCCTGTAACTCTTCAATCATGGGTTGCAAATACATATCAATGTCATTACTAAGACATTTAGGACCTGGAATAAGAAGTGTCATCATAAAGTACGGGTGCTTCATGTATAACCACGATGACAAATTGTATGGAACTAGCATAACCGGTCAAATACTATGATTAGTACTCATATTTCCATAAGACTGGAACCCATCACTATTTAGACTCATTCGTACATTTATGTAATCATGAGAAAAGTCAAGATATTGGTTATCGAATGATTTCGAAGCAATGAGTTAGATGGATGTCGTAACACACCGTCATCAATATGTTCTTCCATGTGCCATCTTATATCTTTAGCTATTTGTTGAGCCATGTACAGTTGTTACAACCTAGGCTTTAATGGAAAATGTCACAACACTTTATGGGGCGCTTTCTTGCCTTTATGGCCGTCCAACTTCCATCTAGACATGTTGCACTTAGGACATGATTCTGCATTTGCGTGTTCTTACCAATATAAGATGCAATCATTTTCACATGCATCAATCTTAGTATAACCTAATTCGAGCTCTCTAACAACCTTCCTTACTTCATAGTAATTGTCAAGTACTAGTGCCCCTTTAGGTAGAACATCTTTGAATAAACTCAACAATGTATCCATAGATTTATTACTCCAATAGTTGAGGCATTTCAGATGAAGGAATTTGATAATGAAAGATAGCTTTGTCACATTATTACAACCTAGATAGAGTTCGATTTGAGCATCTTCCAACAATTTAAAAAATTGGCTAGCCTGCAAGTTAAGCGACTTAGTTGAATATGTTTCACCAAATGCATCATGTAACATCTCAATGATGTCATCATCTTCATCATTATCCATAGGTGCTTCATCATTTGCATGCTGGAGGGGACTATGGATACTAGGTTGAACTTCTTCATGTGAGTCTCACACTTTGTAACTTTCATTGAAGCCCTTCTTAAATAGATCTACCCTTACTTCACTTCTTATCTTCCATGTTGTATTCTTGTACCCCTTACATGGACATCGAATCATATCAGTCACCTCAGCTTGGCTGAATGCCCATTGGAGAAACTCATCAACACCTTGTCTATATGCCATAAATGTAACACCATGAATTCTAGCTCATTCTAACTCATCAAGTGCCTTTACATAACTTAATATCATGAATCATGTGAGTTTTGCAAGAAAAAGGCAAAGAAAGAATGCTCATTTTAGTATTGCACTGGGTCTCAAAATTCCATTCGGTGTCACGTGGATCGTGTGAGCTTATACTATACTTCCTCATATTTAATTTCATCATTACAACTCATTCACATCACAAAAACATGCTTACAACCCATGGAAACGGAAATGGGGCATGGAAACTTAAAGATCATTCTCGGCCAGAATTGGTCCTTTTTCTGGGCAAATTTTGGAAAATCATAACTAAATCTAGAAATATCAAAACTATACAATCTTGGTCATTTTAGAAAGATTGGGATGTCTACTTCACACTAAAAATATTTTCAAGTCACAATATTTATCACCTAGGACATTTGACATCCAAAAAGCTACAAAGGTCCGACTGAAATCTGGGACTGTCACAGAATTCTGCAGAAAAATTTGAAAATATCCAATTAATTCCAAAAAAATCCAATACATGCAAATAATACCAATATGGAAAGTTGTAAATGTTAACTAGAGAGGAACCATATCTCCAGATCAGTTCATCAAGCCTAGACTCTGAAATTTAATAGAACAATACTTCTGGTTGGGCAATTTCACTGATATTGAACAGAAATTTCAAAAATTCATATCTCCCTCTCTAGACCTCCAAATGAGGTGCTTCTAGTTGTCACGAGTCACTGTGATTGTCTAGTTTCTTTATATAAAATTTTGTGGCAATTGGACATCATTTGGGCCTCGTGTGATAGAAAACAATTTCGGACCAAATGAATAGTACAGCAGACCAAATCCATAAAATTTTCCAATTTCGAAAAATCATCAAATATTCTGTAGGCCTCCAAAAATTATGATCCTTAGCTTTCTAGAAAGCTCTCAATGAGATCTAATGGCATGCCAACTTTTAGATCAATACTAGCTCATTTGGCTAAAAAGTGACATAGGGTTCCATTATGGTCAAATGTGGCTCCATATGAGGTACCAAATTTTCCAAATGGTCTTCCCTTGGTATTGGCACCTTTTGGGCAAGTCTAAAAGCACATTTAAGACTTGTGTGAGCTATCCAAACAGTCCCAAACCTCATGCATCTCATTTTGGCCATTCAACCCACATTTATACACATATTCATCAAACTTTAAACTTGCATATTATGGCATTACATACTCAAAACATGTGCTAGTAGTCATATATCATTTCCATACATCTAAACATCACATAATAGTATCTTTACATATGTCTCAACATTCATAGTACATATACAACATCATATATATGATAAACCATCATTATGGTTCCAAAATGGCTAAAACCAAGGCATAAATTTGTCAATCTCCTTCCTTTAGGGTTGTTGGCTCCCATTAGCTTATCCGCTTGGTTCACCTAGCATGTTAGATCATTGGAGAGGAGGGGATGAGATTCAAAGAATCCCAATAGCTCATCTCCCACTCAATCATACATAATATGTGTAAAGCAAGTTTCATAAATGCATGCATGGAGGAGATAGAAATCATAGACATTTTAAAAGCAACCTTGGCATGTGAATCAATCATACAAGTCATTCAAGAGCTCACTAATTTTTTGAATTGGCCTCACACTTCTCCTCATGGGTTTTGGACTTGCCTCACTCATTTCTTGAGCATTTTGGACTCAACCATACTCTTAGGAGCCCACTTTGCTTTTGGGAGACTCTTTGCTTTGTCTCAACCAAGCTCAAGGGTTCTTGGCTCATCCTCACCAAAGGGAAGAGTTCTTGGCCTCTCCACACTAAAGCAAACTCATACAAATATCATGGATTCATTTAAAACATAACATGGCATCAAGGATCATGACATGTAAAGGCATGCTAGCATACTTTTCAAAGCTTGAACATACACATACACACATTCTAAAATAAGCTAGACACACATCCATGCATGAGAGAAGGTGGAGAGAGCTACCTTATATACAAACATACACTTTTTCCTTAACTTTCAAGCCTCCTCTCTCAGCCACACACCTGCAATTTGGTGGAGATAGTTTTTCTTGGCCTAGATACAATTTATGGGAGCCAATTAGGTTCATGAAACAATCTCTAAGACCATACAATTTGCTTAAATGCTAGATTGCTCTATAAGCTCCATTATGGTCCATAAATGCACCTAATGAAGCAACACCCCTCAATTGATTTCTAGGCCTCATTCTTTCCTTTCAAATATGATTCTTGACTCCTTTTAAGCCTCTTGGAGTCATCACATCATCAAAACAAAAGGCCTAGCACCATGTTGCTTCTTTAGGTCATATTATGGAGCCTAAGACACCAAATCACTTTCTATGAGTTCTAACTTTTTTCCAAGTCCTCCCTTTCATTTTCATTTATTAAATTTGACTCAAGAATGGCCTTAGAAAAATTTAAAACTCTCCCTAGCTAGGAGAACCCATCTAGGCCGAGGCCATGAAGCATATTGGGTTCCATGGAGCTTTCTTTGTTTTCTCAAGGGAAGAAGCATATGGGGAGCCTCTTAGGAATCTTGGGAGCTCATTTAAACTCTTAATTAGGCCTAGGAATCATCATACAAAGTTAGATTTTACAAGGTGCAATTGAAACCCTAGTAGTTGCATCTTGAAATCTAATGGTTTTTTTGTTAATTCCCTTTGCATATTCTTAATCTCCACACCCTTTTTCCTTAGATGCATGCTTGGTTCTGCCTAAAAATCATCTCCTCCTAGGGTTTTCTCAAGTGGGGCAAAATGGTGGAGAAGGGGATCAAAAATGACAACCATAGAAAGAGAAATTACCTTGTTTTCTTGCTTTTTCTCACTTGAATCGTGTGTTCTTTGAGCTCCTCTCTTCAAATCCAAACTTTCCCCTCAATTTCTCCCTTAAGTCAGATTTATAAACCTCATTTTAATCATAGGAAACAAAGGAGAATGGAGGAGAAGAGGTTTGGAAGAGAAAGAGCATGAAAAACTACTAATTTCCATACCTTAAGCCTTTGATTTCTCCTCCTTTTCTTCCCTTCTTGTAAGCCTCATCCCCTAGGGTTTTCTTCTAGTTTTAGGCAGAACATGGTCGTGCATAATGAAAGGAGGAGAAGGGTGCATCATATATATAGGTGGGAATAAGTTACACTTTTCAAAACTTCCCATTTTGCCTTTCATACTTTGCATTTTCGTTTCTCCTTTGTTTTAGCTCCTTTTTGAGAACCGTCTTTTTCATTATAAAATTTAGGTTCCCAATCAAGTAAAATTTTTTGGAATAACTCAAATTGGAGTTAAAACCTTTCTGAACGAATCTGTCAAAGTTCGGATACACCGACGTTAGAAAACATCCATCGGAGGGGCTTTAACTGTCTCGGGGCTTTCCATGATTTTTAGGGCCTTTGAGAACCCCAGAGAACTCAAAACTTTCATTTAAAAAGCCATCCTGTGTGTTTTTCAAAAAGTGCCCATATTTACGAAAATGCCACTGGCCTTTTGACAAATTTTTTGAATTACTTCGGCTGCAGTTTTTGAGCAACTCCAGGCTCAAATCCTCATTTTCTAATATTTAAAATTTTATCATAATTTTAGTTGGCCTCAATTCCTTCTATTTCAGGGACTTCCTTTTGTATCTGGCTCATTTCTACCGTTTACGAAGAAACTGAACATTGCGTTTCTCACGTTTACGAAAGGACCAGATGTTACATTCCTTCCCCTTTAAATAAATTTCATCCTCAAAATTTAGGGGTACACTTTCTCTTACTTTTATAGTCTAGCTAACTATTCTTTTCTTTCCTTTCTTCTTAGCTCTAGATGTTTTCTCAGCGATTTCATTCTTTTAAATTTTCTGTCAGCCAGAGAACTTTTATTACTAGCTCTTAATAAAGGCTCTACTGCTATAAAATATTAGTTAGTTCTTTCTCGTAAGGGAAAGAAATTTCTGACTCTAGAGGCCTATCTTGAGAGAGCTTACTAATCATGTCGGGTTAATGTTAACCTAGTCGCAGGATTAACATTTCTTCCAGTGGACTCATTTACACATCTCAGGAGGTAACTTATTTCATATCACGTCCCCTGTATCCTCTCTGAATGGCTTCTCATAACATCTTATCATCTTTTCTAATCATTAGAGCCATAAGAGGTTTCTATCTGTCTGCTTATTTACATATTCCGTCCACTATTTATCTCTGCGTTCTTTCTCACTAGCTCATCCCATAATTATAATTTGCATTTCTTTCTGCCATAGGCCTCACATCTTAGTTACTTACTAGAATTACAACTCCTTTGAGGAGTTTCTGCTTTTATGATCCCAATTTCTTTGTTTACCACTACATATGTCTTTAAAGGCCGAGACTTTTCTCACTTTCCTTGCTCACTTGTAGTGGTATTTTATAGTCTCTCATCTCAACACTGATAGGCCTAACTTGTATATCTTATACTGGCACTGAAGAGCTACTACCACTGACTACTGCTGGGCTCTAATGGGATGCTAGCTATTCTCACAGTTTTGCTCACTGGAGACATACTGTACCACTTACCTCATATAAAAACTGCACCTAGCCCTTTTATAAATACATAAGCTAGCATGTGGGGATCTCTCTATCCCTTGGTCAGGGCTACTGTCTGCTAAGTAGTGGTCCATTTGGCTCTAACTCTGGAAAGCTTATTTTTTGTTTTCCTTATCCCATATACTATGCTCATCTCTGAAGAAAGCCAGTTGGTGGTCTAACTGTCTGAGTAAAGCCTTCATATCTCTATAGCAACGGTCTACCAGACTTAGGAGGTTTGTAGTCTCTGAGACAAAGGCTAGCTGAAACTGTACTAGTCTCTGAGACTAACTACTTTGTACAACTATCTTAGGTTGTCATCTCTACCGGAGATCTATCATGTTGTAACTAGGGCTTTCTGTAACTCTGTGGGATCTACTGTGACCCCTAGGTCTATTGCGACCTCTCAAGGCCCTGCTAGGGTCTACTGCAACGCACTGTGCTATGCTGGGATCTACTGTGATCCATCTTTGGGAGACGTCAAAGCCTAAGATTACTATATATAGTAAAATACATGCTCACTAAGTCCAGTTACCATTGCTCATAATAGCTGAGGCTAAACTTAGAAGTACATCATGCTCTTCGTGCGAAGTGGGTTCTGTGTCATCTCATTCTCTAGGATCTCGTCATACTAATACTAGGGAGCCTTTTAATTTTTGTTCATCGCTCTTCATAGGATCCTTAGATTCCCACTTCAGCCCTTTTTTCACTTGGGCTTTCTTTTCTTACTCTATTGACTTACTTACTTTCATATGCTCATTTTAGTCTTCCTCTCATATCCTGCAGTTTCTAACTATGCCCATGTTCTACTTTTAAATGCCTTAGCACTAGGGCATCTCACACTGAGTGTGGTTAACATCTCTGGTAGGAGAAAGGCAATGCATTGGTCCCTCTTTATTTCATTTATACATATTATAAGGGACTCAAGCTATGCATACTAAATCTAAATATCCTCTACTAGGGACCCCTTTCTGCATGATTTCCTTACTATTTTGATATTACTGGAATCATTTTACCTTTCTTTTCTAACTCATCTCTTTTTCTAACTAGGATACCTTTCGATTATCAAGACACTTTGGTGATTGATGTCGTTGTTTGCTATGCACTTAAGCCACATTACTACTAGGTTGGCCAGACCTAATATCATGTAGCCTCTGTTGTAAGCAAACCATAACATCAAACACTAATACACGGGCACCTCATGACTGAGCTTAAAGCCATTATCGCTTGTATGTTACAAGTTTCCCAATAATCTAAAGTATCCTTCTCTTACTTTTCTCTATCTACCCTATCCTCATAGTGTACTCGGGGAAAGTAGGATTCTTTCTCTACTATATCCCGAGATTTCTCGGTATTGCCTGGCTATTTATGCTTTGGGCAATATCATGCTAGAAGGGCATCTATACCAAGGACAAGTGTGCTTTTTTAAGTACTCAAGCACATTAACTGAATATTTATTTTCAATTTGATGTGTCCTCGGCTTGAACACTATCATATCTTTTCTTTCTACTTTTCTCATCCTCTTACTTAGGTAAAAGGATATTCTACTATTGGCTATTTCTGTTGCCAGTTCAGGTTTCTTTACACTTAAGAGCACCAGCATTTTTCTAGGGTTCCTCTACTTAATCACTCTCTGTAACATCAAGGGGGGTCTACTTTTTACTCATACTCTTACTCTGCTCTTAGCTAGACCATCCCTTGGTAAGGAGGATTCTATTTCATAAAATCCTAAAAATGTCATTCTATAGTGCTCTCGGCTTACATTCTTTCTCTAGGCTTACATTTTTTCTCTACATAAGACGGGGCTGTTGCCTTCTTAGGAGGTCTCTAGCTTTTTTGAGCTTCCCTGAGGGTACTTAGGCACTAATTGTCTGTCTTAGCTTATTTCTGCATTCGAATCAGAGCTAGGCTTTTTCTCTGTTCAGCCTCTATAGCCTCATCCCCAGGAGCACAGTATGCTATTTCTAAGGTTCTGCTAACTCAATCCAGATCATATATTCTCAATGTCTGGATTCTACCTCGCTGAAGCTCATGCTCTACTAGGTGCTCTACCCACGTACGTGCCTTAACCCTGTACTATTACAAGGTGCAATTGAAACCCTAGTAGTTGCATCTTGAAATCTAATGAGTTTTTGTTAATTCCCTTTGCATATTCTTAATCTCCACACCCTTTTTCCTTAGATTCATGCTTGGTTCTACCTAAAAATCATCTCCTCCTAGGGTTTTCTCAAGTGGGGCAAAATAGTGGAGAAAGGGACCAAAAATGACAATCATAGGAAGAGAAATTACCTTGTTTTCTTGCTTTTTCTCACTTGAATCTTGTGTTCTTTGAGCTCCTCTCTTCAAATCCAAACTTTCCCCTCAATTTCTCCCTTAAATCAGATTTGTAAACCTCATTTTAATCATAGGAAACAAAGGAGAATGGAGGAGAAGAGGTTTGGAAGAGAAAGAGCATGAAAAACTACTAATTTTCATACCTTAAGCCTTTGATTTCTCCTCCTTTTCTTCCCTAGGGTTTTCTTATGATTTTAGGCAGAACATGGTCGTGCATAATGAAGGGAGGAGAAGGATGCATCATATATATAGGTGGGAATAAGTTACACTTTTCAAAATTTCCTATTTTGCCCTTCATACTTTGCATTTTCGTTTCTCCTTCGTTTTAGCTCCTTTTTTAGAACCATCTTTTCCATTATAAAATTTAGGTTCCCAATCAAGTAAAATGTCTTTGGAATCACTCAAATTGGAGCTAAAACCTTTTCGAACGAATCCGTCAAAGTTCGGGCACACCGACGTTAGAAAACATCCACTGGAGGGGCTTTAACCGTCCTAGGGCTTTTTATGGTTTTTAGGGCCTCTGAGAACCCCAGAGAACTCAAAACTTTCATTTAAAAAGCCCTCCTGTGTGTTTTTTCAAAAAGTGCCCATATTTACGAAAATACCACTGTCCTTTTGACAAATTTTTTGAATTACTTCGACCATAGTTTCTGGGCAACTCAAGGCTCAAATCCTCATTTTCTAATATTTAAAATTTTATTATAATTTTAGTTGGCCCCAATTCCTTTTATTTCAGGGACTTCCTTTTGTATCTGGCTCATTTCTGCCGTTTACGGAGAAACCGAACATTGTGTTTCTCACGTTTATAGAAGGACCAGATGTTACAATATCAGTCCTACTCCTAATGTGCATCCAACTTTTATCCATCCCTAAATCCAACATGAATGTTTTCAAAGTGAGTATTTATAACTCATTTGTAGTTATATACTCGTATATTATATAGAACACAAGGAAAGAGATATATTTCTCTTTTGAATACACTACATATACTTTTATATCATCTAGAACACAAGTATCTAGTACATCAAATAATCAAACCAATTCAAAGGTGAAATCCTTGATAAACAACTAGCACATTTCATAACTTCCTTACGACAAACATGTATCTATGTAAATCTAAGGCATGAAGAAAAATAGACATGTACAATACATGCATCTATAGGAAGCTTCCTCCTATGTTTATACACTTTTATTTTTTAAGATAAAATTTCCTATATGTAGCTAATATATTTGATTTTGCTTGAAAGCTATTCACAGACAACTATACAAACACAACATGGGACAACTTCATTACTCAAAATGAATTAAAGCTATTCACAATTAGCCAAGTAGGTATGTTGTAACTTACATATTATGTATATAATTAGCCAAGAAGATTTGAATAAATTAACTACATATGATAAGATTCACCTACATAAAGAAGTTTACAAGACAAAGTCATTTAGCCTTAGGGTCATAGCATAACAAGGTTTAATTACATAGGGCATCTGATGATAATTACAACCTTTGAGTGTGAAAGAAGTTAGAAAGTTTTCATGATGATAAGAAAGTTGAGATTACAACATTTTTGGACCCATTTCAACTTCACCTTATGTATCTTACCAACATATAAATCCTAAAACTAATCCTTACTAAAACTTTTACACATGTAGAAGGAAACCGTCTAATGTAACATAACTTAAACCCACTAAAGGCATTAATAGATTCCCCCAGATGATAAAAATTTCCAATCAATGACTATAGACAAAGAAAACCTTATAACTATTAATTTTTTATGAAACATTTACTCCTAATAATTTATTAAATATTTTTTATCTTTATCTTAATCAATTAGTGATTTAGAAAAAGAAAATTTATTAAGTTTTAAGACTACATTTGAATTTTTACTCTTAATCGAATAAATACTAATCAAATTTTAAACTTAGTATTTTATCTAATTACTCACAATCCTAATTATTTGTTAAATATTCTTCATCTTCATTTTAATCTATTAGTAATTTATTAAATATTTCATTCATTATTCTGAAATAAAATTTTTATTTTACTCTTAATCCAATAAATACTAATTAAATTTTAAACGTTGCATTTTACTTAATTATGCTTTTCCTTTTTAAGTCTTTGCCATCCATTGCTTATCAAATTGCAAAATTATTATTATTTTTAATTACTTTTTACTTTTAGTATTTACTTATTAATTTGTTATTCAATCTTTTATTTAATTAATTATTGAATATTTAATCCTAATAATTTGCTAAATATCCTTCATCTTCATTTTAATCTATTAGTAATTTATTAAACATTTGATTCATTATTCTGAAATTAAATTTTTATTTTTATTCTTAATCCAATAAATACTAATTAATTAAACTTTGTATTTTATTTAATTATGTTTCTATTTTTTACGCCTTAACCACAATTGCTTATCAAATTTCAAAGTTGTTATTATTTTTATTTATTTTTTACTATTAGTATTAACCTATTAATTTGTTATTCAATATTTCATTTAATTATATTTATTGAATATTTAATTCTAAGTATTTGTTCAATATTCTTCATCTTTATTTTAATCTATTAGTAATTAATTAAATGTGTCATTTATTATTCTGAATTAAAATTTTCATTTTCACTCTTAATCCAATAATCACTAATTAAATTTTAAATTTAGTATTTCATTTAATTAGGTTTTTCTTATTTACACCTTAACCATCAATTACTTATCAAATTTCAAAGTCATTATTTTTTAAGAATTGCTTTTACTTTTAGTAGTTCCCTATTAATTCCTTATTCAAAAGTTTACTATTAATTATTTATTGAATATTCAATCCTAATTACTTATTAAATATTTTTCATCTTTATTTTATTCTATTACTCATTTAGTAAATGTTTAATATATTATTCTTAAATTAAATTTTCATTTTTATCTTAATCAAACAATTACTAATTAACTTTTGAATTTAGGGTTTATTTAATTATGTTTTTCTTTTTTAACTCGTAATCCATCAATTAATTATCAAATCTCAAAGTTATTATTACTTTTAATTATACTTTAACTTTTAGTATTTACCTATCAATTTCTTCTTCAATATATTTACTATTAATTATTTATTGAATTTTCAATCCTAATTCCTTATTAAAAATGTTTCTTAAATTAAATCTTCATTCTTATCTTTATCAAACAATTACTAATTAATTTTCAGTTTAGCCCTTCATTTAATTATATTTTTCCTTTGTCAACCTTAATCTATCAATGACGCATCTAATTTTAATTTTATTGTTTTATTATATTACACTTTTATTTTTTTGTATTTACCTATTAATTACATATTCAATAGTTTATTATAGATTTTTTATTGAATATTTAATCCTAGTTATTTGTTAAATATTCTTCATCTTTATTTTAATCTATTTGTAATTTATTAAATTGTTCATTTTTTATTCTTAAATTAAATTTTTATATTCACTCTTAATCGAATAAATACTAATAAAATAGAAAATTTAGGATTTTATTTAATTATGTTTATCTTTTTTTAGCCTTCATCCATGAATTACTTATCAAATTTCAAAGTTATAATTTCCTTTAACTACATTTTTACTTTTAGTATTTACCTATTAATTTCTTCTTCAATATTTTTACTATTAATTATTTATTGAATATTCAATCCTAATTCCTTATTAAATATGTTTCTTAAATTAAATCTTTATTTTTATCTTTATCAAACAATTACTAATTAATTTTCAGTTTAGCCCTTTATTTAATTATATTTTTCCTTTGTCAACCTTAATCTATCAATAATGCATCTAATTTTAATTTTATTGTTTTATTACATTACACTTTTACATTTTGTATTTACCTATTAATTGCATATTCAATAGTTTATTATAGATTATTTATTGAATATTTAATCCTAGTTATTTGTTAAATATTCTTCATCTTTATTTAATCTATTTGTAATTTATTAAACTGTTCATTTTTATTCTTAAATTAAATTTTTATCTTCACTCTTAATCTAATAAATACTAATGAAATAGAAAATTTAGGATTTTATTTAATTATGTTTATCTTTTTTTAGCCTTCATCCATGAATTACTTATCAAATTTCAAAGTTATAATTTCCTTTAACTACGTTTTACTTATAGTATCTATCTACTAATTTCCTATTAAATATTTCATTTAATTATTAATTAAAGTTATAATTTAATCCTAATTATTTAATAAATATTTTTCATCTTTATTTTATTCTATTAGTAATTGATTAAACATTTTCTTCATTATCCTTAAATTAAATTTTCATTTTCACTCTTAATCCAATAATCACTAATTAAATTTTAAATTTAGTATTATATTTAATATTGTTTTTCTTTTTTTTTTTTCTTGATACATCAATTACTCATCAATTCCTTTCTTGACCATTAACTACTAACAGATGGTGATCGATCTACAAGGAAAGAGATATATTTCTCTTTAGAATACAATACACATCTCTCTCCTTCCATTGTGCTTTGTTTGCAATGGAGCAAACAGCCACTTTTCTAAAGTTAGTGGCCAATTAGTGGTTCCCCATACACAATGATAATAAATAGCAAATCTTTGCACTATTCACCTAATAATATGGGTCTTCAGTGTTCTTTTCTTTTGTTGATAAAAATGTGAATGCTGACAACATTTACATCACTTCTACTATACACACACAAAGAATGTTCAATGCCAAGGAGCTTGCATATAGCTAGGTAAATATATACATACCCAACATAGCTTCAGTTTCTAAGATAGAATTAACAACATTTAACACCCAGATAGCTCAACCCAAGTATGAGGAATTCAATCCACTTAAACCCATGTTCAAACTATTATAGTCCATGAACTTAGGTGGAGAAAGAAATAGCCCAAGTCCCCCTTTTTGTTTAGCATGTGTTTAGGTTAAAGGAGCAGTTCTAAGACTAAACTCCTTCCATATATATATATCCTAAATCACATTTTTATCTTCTGCCCTATATTTTTTCAGCACTTAGTTCCATATATATATATATATATATCCTAAATCACATTTTTATCTTTAGAAAGGCATGAACCAATAAGAAAATATCACCTTGTTGCTCTAAAAAGTGACTGCAGTAAGTTGTGAGGGGGAATTAAAGAATCAAAGATAGCTTGTAAAGTTAGATTTGCACCCAAAGCCAGAAGAAAAAAAAATGTCAAAAGGATTTCTAAGTGAAAAGGAAATAAATGCATCAATTCTTCTGTGTGAATATGGATATATATATATGTCTATATACATATGGATCTATATATATATATATGCACCGACCTTACCTATTGGAATTGAAAGCTTAAATATTTCAATCATAGGAAACAAATCTATCATGGCCATGGCCTTTTTCTATATTCATTTTTCTAGTTTATTGTCCAAACCTATATTTTTTCAACACTTAGCTCCGTATATGTCCTAAATCACATTTCATTTTCAGAAAGGAATGAACCAATAAGAAAATATTACCTTGTTGCTCTAAATAGTGACTACAATGAGTTGTGACGAGGAATTGAAGCTTCAGTTCTTGCTTTACCTAAAAATAAAAGAAAAAAATATGTCAAACAGATTTCTAAGCGAAAAGGGAGCAAAAATTAATTCTTCTATGTGAATATGGATATATATATAATGGATATATATATATATGTGCACAGACCTTGCCTATTCGAATGTTTAGCTCAAATACTTCAATCACAGGAAACAAAACTATCATAGCCTTTCTCTACATTCATTTTTCTAGTTTGTTATCCAAACCTATATTTTTCCAGCACTCAGTTTCATATATATCCTAAATCACATTTTTATCTTCAAAAATGCATGAACCAACAAGAAAATATTACCTTGTTACTCCAAATAGTGACTGCAGTGAGTTGTGAGGAGGAATTAAAGAATCAGTACTTGCATGCCAAGTTAGACTTGCACTAAAAAATAAAAGAAAAAACATGCAAAAAGGATTTCTAAGTGAAAAGGAAACAAATGCATAAATTCTTCTATGTGAATATGGATATATTTATATGTCTATATACATATGGATCTATATACATACATACATACATACATACATACATACATACATACATATATATGTGTGTGTGTGTGGGTGTGTGCACCGACCTTGCCTATTAAACTGAAAGCTCAAATATTTCAATCACAGGAAACAAAACTATCATGGCCATGGCCTTTTTCTATATTCATTTTTCTAGTTTGTTGTCCAATCCTATATTTTTCTAGCACTTAGTTCCATATATATCCTAAATCACATTTTTATCTTCAAAAAGGCAGGAACCAACAAGAAAATATTACCTTGTTGCTCCAAATAGTGACTACAGTAAGTTGTGAAGAGGAATTAAAGAATTAGTTCTTGCATGCCAAGTTAGACTTGCATCCAAAAACAAAAGAAAAAAAATGTCAAAAGGATTTCTAAGAGAAAAGGAAACAAAAAATCAATTCTTCTATGTCAATATGGATATATATATATATATATGTATATATATATATGTGCACAAACCTTGCCTATTCAAATGATTAGCTCAAAAATTTCAATCATAGGAAACAAAACTATCATGGCCTTTTTCTATATTCATTTTTCTAATTTGTTGTCCAAACCTATCATGGCTGTCAATGGGATTAAAAGTTGTTCATAAAATACAAGTTTGTTCATAGAAACAATCAACAAGATAGCAACATACAAAAAATTGGCAAATACTTGCAAGGATATGTTCACAAGCCAACAAGATAGCAACTTACGTCTCATTTTCGTTTCCACATGCATAATCTGAACTTAACCTAACAATCTCAATTTCATTTAATTTACTAAAAAAAAATTGGTCACAAGTAATCATAACATCTCTCATTTATTTTCATTTGTGACATTTTCTCCAAACATCCTTATTGATATAATTTTTTATATTCCTTGCACTTGTACATCCATAATATTGTGGCACTGACCCTTCACACATTCTATGTTTTTACTCTCTTTTTTAATTACTAGATCAACACAACTCAATAGTTTATACGCAATATACTTAAATGTGAATATGACCAAGGATACTAATGATAGCCATCATTATCAATATATAATTTTCTAATAATAGCCATTATTATCTATATATGCATTTCTTAGGAATTCAGTACTCTCAAATATTGAAACATTTTATTATTTTTTTCAATGTTGACTAAAAGCAGAGTCCTAAATTTCTTGGTTAAACCTATACATAATAGATAAGTTTCACACAAATGTAAGGCCCGAAAGGATAACATACCTGTGATAAATTTGTATCTCATTACAAGTAATCGAATGGTATTATAAAGGAGGTCAAGAATTACTTGGTTGGATGAGCATGTCAAGTGGGTCAATTGCCTGCATAGCTGCCAAAAATTTTAATATGCTATCAGTAGAAAATAGTAAGCAACTATATTTAAAAGAACAAAAAAATCATTTTATGTTATGAAATTACAGAGTTTATATTAAATAAAGTTTATGTCATCGATATGATACAAAAATAAAAACAGTCAATAAAGAGCAAATGGTTTAGCATCCTTCCATTTGAAGTCCAATAACCATTATCTATATGATTCCAAAATAAAAACAGTTGGTAAATGACAGCACTAGTCTAGAGTCAACCTTAAATGGAAATGGCAAAGCCATCTGTCCTACTCTATCACTATGGGAATAGGTGTGGCCCATGAATGTGACCATATGGGGTTTGTCTTCTAGCTTTGGCCTTTGAAAAAGAATGCTGGTAATGATAAAGAGGTCCCACGTTCAAGTGGTGGTAGCTACGCAGTAGTTTTAGAATTAAATCCTTATCTAATATATATTCCTAACCCCACAAGCTAGCTACTATAATTGACGCAACAAGATGCTATATTGATCTTCAAATTTAGGTTAGGCAAGTACTTTTTTTAATTGTTATTGGTTAAATAAAAAACTGTTAGAATAAAATAAAATAATTAAAAAATAGCAACCATATATTTTTACTCAAAAAGAATAACAATAATAATAAAGACATAATAAATTTTGTATAAATTAAAGATAATAATTATTTTTTATTTATGTATTTTTATAAAAGAAATAAATTAAAGAAGAGATTTTCACAAAATATATTAAAATATTAAAAATTCCCCTACTTTCCATACCAAAATCACTAATAACATGTTGATTTTACTCATTCCAACCAAGTCTCTAACGTCACACTACTTCTAGTCTATGGGAAACATGAGATAGTGCAATCAAAAGAAACAAAACATAATTTGAGCTAAAGAGCAAACAATGGCTCAGCATCCTTCCATTTGAAGTCCAATAACCATTATCGATATAATACCAAAAAAAAAAAAAAGTAAATAAAGAGCAAATGGTTTAGCATCCTTCCATTTGAAGTCCAATAACCATTATCTATATGATTCCAAAATAAAAATAGTAAATAAAACTTGAAAGTACACAAAACTTTCTTTGCAAAGCAAGCAAGAATAATATACTACATCAAGACATTAGAAATAAGATAGGACAAAACTATGTTGTGGATATTATTATCATTCATAACCTATCAATTTAAATAACAATAAATAGAACAACAAAATCTCCAAAAGGCTCTATTTACTCTAAGTAGACATAAATAGAACAGCAATGGCCAAAAAGGACATAATCAAATTGAAAATAAAAAAAAATTCATTGCAGCCAAAGAATGAACCAAAAAAAAAAAAAGCTTTCATAGCTTCAAAGATCAATCATAACCAATTAAAGTTGAACCCAATTGAAATTACACTTAGAGATAATAAAATGTAATAACAAAAAAATAATAATATAAACTAAAAAGAGATAATTGATTAATAGAAAATAACTTATCTTAAGATAGAAAATATTAACTAATTAATTTGAATTAAATTGTAAAGCCTAGAAATCACTTTTCTTACGCTTCCCTTAACGAATTTGTTGTCCTAACAAAACATGACAATTCATTCATGATTATTAACAATACGTAGCAATGACTTTTATAGTTTGGTAGAACAAAGGTACCCAGATAAATTTCATGAGTGTGTCAATATATGGGAATTTGATGCATAATTTCTTATTGGTTCTTCCCTTTTTCTATAAATAATAAATCATGATGCTATCAAACCAGTTATTAGAAGAGGATAAAAAAGAATAATGGTGTGAGCGTATTATCTATGTGGAAGAGCTTCAAAATTGTCAACCATTGCACCCATCATTCACTAATAGTGAGTGGCTAAAATTTCCCCTTAGTTGCTACTGATAAGCTTTGCTAACATTGGACTCAATCACATGGGGGTGGTCCATCAACATAAGTCTTGGAAGTATTCAGTGCACCAAGACAAGTACAGGGGAAGTGTCTCTAGCACACCAAGACAAGTAACATCTTACCTAAACTCATCCAAACTCAACATTGACCTACTAAAAACAAGCAACCAAATTGATTAGCATATTTGGAGATACATAATAACAACTAAAAAAGAACCAAATATATTTCCTGTCTCTCTCAAACTCGATATTCTATTTAGTTCCTGTGTCTTCATCTCTCAATTTTTTCATTCTCCCAATATTTAGCCCTTACGCTATCTGATTTCTCCTACTTTCTACTAGGCCCTTTTAACTAAGCAGTAGAGTCATGCTCTTTAAACACGCTAAGAAATAGGTGTAAGTCATCAATTCAAATCCAATTAAAAAAGGCTTATATATTTTCCACGAAACTCCTTTCTTATGTAGTCTTCATTTTTTCAGCAGAGAATATAGATATGAATAAAAGGCTAGCGAGTGGTTTTTTTCTTAGTTCTAAAGTTGAATTTTCATTCTAATGATTAGTAATTGATTAGGAGAACTACTATGTCACTACAGGGTATACTCTTCCTCATCTTTTATTATTCATATCATCAGTGTCCTAGAACATAAATATTGTAGATACCCATTATGAATCGCCTGCCAAAGTCTTCCTACTTTTCTAATGTTCCTGTAACACCCCAAAATTAATTAAGGTATTAATAATGGATTTAGATTAATTAGGAATAATTAATATGGGATAATTGGGCAAGTTAAGTGAATGGAGATTTTAGAGATATAAATTATTAATATGGGTTTGAGATTTAATTGGGATAGAAACTTTATCTAGGTCCAAATTAAATTGCGTAGGCTAAGGTTAAGACTAATGGAGGCCTAATAATTGTATGTGCAGACCAACCTTTTTATTGTGAGTGTAACACCCCGAAATTAATTAAGGTGTTAATTATGGATTAAGATTAATTAAGGATAATTAATAGAGCATAATTGGGCAAGTTAGTGAATAGGTATTCTAGAGAGATAAATTGTTAATATGGGTTGAGAATTTATTTAGGATGGAGATTTACATCTAAGCCCAAATTAATTAAATCATGATAAGAGGCTACTGGAGGCCCAATGAATTAGAGGTAAACCCAAACTAATTTAATGAGATAGAGGCCCAAGATTTATCTTGTATAGGCTCAATTAAGTGGCCCAATTACCTTTATGCAGACCCAAGCCCTTGAGCCCTTCAAATTAGGCCCAAAACCTATTAAACTTCAGCAACCCAATAAGTGAAAACAGGCCCAACAGAATTATGCAGCCCAACACTTAAAAACTGGCCCAATAAACAAAATCTGAAACCCAATTGGGTTTGGACTTGGAGCAACCCATGACCCAGCCTTTTGACCCAACTTAAACCCATCTAAACCCTAATGCTTCAGCCACACTTTCATTTTTCTGAAACTCAAAAGGCAAATTCGGAGGTTGAGAAGGAGGCTAGGGTTTGGGGCAAAGATTCTGCATTTCCACACACTTAGAGCAAGATTTGGCCAAGGTAATAGTTATAGAACTTAACCCCCTCATCTTTCTCTTTAATTTGGTCTAATTAGTTTTTCATTTAGAGGATTTTCACTTTACCCAAAATCTGAAATGTGGTTATTTGGGGATTTTCTTGATGAAATTCGTAGGTTGAGGTTAGGGCTGATATTAGATGAGTTTAAACCCCCATTTTGATGCTTTCTTTGTTGGTTTGAGACCCCCATAGCTTATTTATATTATGGGTATTAACTTGGTACGAATTTGCTTAGGATTTTGGGTGAAACATTGAGAATTCTGGTGGGAGATACTTGAATCCGAATTTGGGATTTGTGGTGGCTGTTGCAATTATCTGCAAGTGAGGTAACCAGGGTTTATATTAATTCCATGCATGTATCTGTTTAATTTCATATCTGCTGTATTTGAATGGTTTGAAATTGTTGAATGAAATGATTGGCTATCTGTTGTATAATGGTTGGACCTTGTGAGTCCATGGTGGAGCTGTGGTGCGGCTGCCACCCGTGCATGTGCCACGATTGGGCATCGGGTATGATCAACCCCAGATGCACTGAGCCCTGGTTGTGCTCAATGGGGAGTAGGTGCCGTGGACGGGCCTCTCCCAGTGTTAATGGCCTTTAACATGTTAATTATATGATTGCTAGTATGGGATAGTAATCATGATAGCCTAATTATTTCATTTGCTGAAATGACTGATATGATTCTGATATGGACTTTGATTCATGCATATATGTTGATTAAACTGGATTATATGATGGAATTGTTTTGGTTACTGAGATTTATATCTCACCCCGTGTTATGGGATCAATATTTCAGGTGAAAGTTCCTCGAGTAAGGATAAGGGTAAGCAAGTGGATAAAAATCCATAAGCTTCAACCTATGGGGAGATGGATACACTTGGGCTGACTTAGCTAGGATAGATGCTAATTTTGTATTCCTTAATGTATAGCATCATCATGTATCTGCATTGCCAAGTGTAGGCTTGAACATTTGATTTATTGAGAATGTATGTACTAAAGGGTTAGACCCCCCTCTTGACTTAGTATTTGATGTATGGATTCATATGATCTGCTGTAAACTTTGTTGACCTATAATATGGTTGTCAATGGAAATGTAACTCTTGAGATATTGGTATGAACCCCCATTGTATGGAACCCCTATTGATTGAGTATTAAAGGATAGTAGCTGGTAATTTATGTATATTCTGTTGTTACTATTTTATAAACTTGCTACTAGAGGGTGATTAGAGAACGGAAATGGGCATATAAGTTTGAATTGGTAAAGGAAGAATAGCTAAGTAAATAAGGTAGATAAATGCCATTAGAGCTATATAAAATGAGGGGAAGTGACCTTAGAGTGTCCCTAAGAAGAGAAATGGAGCGTAGGAGGCGAAATATAGTGAAACTAGTGACAGAAGGGAATCATGCCGCGGCCAGGAAGGCTTCGCCGCGGCCTAGGGAGTGACAGTGGCGAGGGACGCCACGGATTGAGAAATCTTGCCGCGGCGCGGAGTGAAAATAATCGTCCAGGAGGTGACAGGACGTAACCTCGCCGCGGCGCAAGAAGTCTCGCCGCGGCGCGAGTCGAGAAAATTAATTTGGGAGGTTACAGTAGCAAAACTCACCGCGGCGCCACATAGGTTGGCCGCGGCGCGGGTCCAACTCGCCGCGGCGAAAGTCAAGAAAATTCCAGAAAGCAACTTGGCCGCGGCGCAAGAGTTCCAGGCCGCGGCGCAAGTTTAAAAATGTGGTTTTCGAGCTCCAGAACCTAATTTAGCCGCGGCGGGAAAGTTCCAAGTCGTGGCGTAGGTCCCCAAACTCCTATATTTGACCTAGAGACCTTAATTTCAGTAAGGATAATGTTAGGGAATAGTTTGAGTACATTGGTGGGAGGTTTTGTGGGTTGAAATTAATCAATGGATGAATCATAAACCTTTAATGATGGTATAAACCCTTCTTATGCATGATTCCGTTATAGTTGATAGTTGATGATCCTAGTAGTATCAAGGTTTAAATTTTCCCTATATTTCTGCAAAGTAATTGATTGTAGCAACCCCAAACCTTGATCACTAATTATTAACAGCATGTTTAACCTTAATTATCGAGATTAGAAACTAGGGTCGTCATAGTGAGACTTGGCCCAAGAGAGAGCACTTAGTGATGGCCCAATAACCCTTATGCAGACCCAAATCTTTGAGCTCTTCAAACTTGGCCCAAACCTAATTAAAATTCAGTAGTCCAATGCATAAGAGCTGGCCCAACAAAGCTCAAATCTGAAGCCCATTAGGAGTTAGATCTTTGGAGCAACCTATGACCCATATTTGGCCCAACTTAACCTAACTAAAACCCTAAACACTTCAGCTACTTCCTTATTTTTCTGAAGCACAAAGGAGAACATCGAAGTGTGAAGGAAGGCTAGGGTTTAGGGCAAGAATTCTATATTTTCTCACATTTAGAGCAAGATTTAGCCAAGGTAATAGTTATATAACTTAATCCCCTCATCTTTCTCTTTAATTTAGTCTGATTAGTTTTTCATTTGGAGTATTTTCACCATACCCAAAATCTGAAATGTGGTTGTTTGGGATTTTCTTGGTGAAATTCGTAGGTTGAGGCTAGGACTGACATAGGGTAAGTATAAATCCTCCATTTTGATGCTTTTTTTGCTAATTTGAGACCCCCATAGCTTATTTATAATATGGATATTAATTTTGTACAAATTTGCTTAGGATTTTGGGTGAAATATTGAGGTTTCTGGTAGAGGACACTTCAATCCAAATTTAGGACTTGTAGTGGCTGGGTAAGTGTTTCCCTAGATAGTCATTAGCATTTTAAATTCTTTGGATACTTGTTGCAATTGTTAATGATGAATTAGAGTAGTAATTCTTTGATGCTATGGTTATAGGGAGATTTTGCACCCTTGATGGTTGTTGCAATTGTCTACAAGTAAGGTAACCAAGGTTTACATTAATTCCATGCATATATCTGTTTTAATTTCATATTTGCTGTATATGAATGATTTGAAATGTTGAATGGATTGGTTGGCTATCTATTGTATTGTGATTGGACCTTGTGAGTCCATGGTGGAGCTGTGGTGCAGCTGCCACCCGTGCATGTGCTTTGATCGGGTATCGGGTTATGATCAAACCCCAGATACACTGAGCCTTGGTTGTGCTCAATGGGGAGTAAGTGCCGTGGACAGGCCTCTCCCGATGTTATTGGCCTTTAACATATGAAAATATGATTGCTAGTATGGGATAGTAATCATGATAGCTCAATTGTTTTATTTACTGATATGACTGGTATGTTTCTGATGCTTATGTGAAATTATGCATATATGTTAATTAAATTGGAATGTATGATAGAATTTGCCTTAGTTACTGAGATTTACATCTCACCCCATTTTATAAGATTACAATTTCAGGTGAAGGTTCCTCGAGTAAAGATAAGGGCAAGCAAGTGGATGAACATCCATGAGCTAAGGCCTGGTATGGGGAGCTACACTTGGTCTGAGTGGAATAAAGTATATGTTAAATTTTGTTAACCTATGTATAGCATCATTATGTATCTACATTGCCAAGTGTAGGCTTTTATATTTTGATTACTTAGGATGTATTTATTGAGAAGTTAGGCCTCATCATAACTTGATATTGGATGTATGAATCCTATAACGCTTGCTGTATGAATGTTGCTGAATTTATTGTATGGTATACTATTGGAAACATAATTATGTGATGTATTAGATATTGATATGAATAATTGATATATGAAACCTCTAATGGAATGTGTATCGAATGTTAATTATCATTAGTGCATGAATTCTTGTTGCCATTACTTTATAGACTTGCTGATATAGGGTAATTAGAGAAAAGAAATTGACCCTTAAATCTTGAACTAGTACAGATAGATTAACTAGATAAATTAGGCTAATAAAGGCTATTTGAGCCCCACAATTAAAGTAGAGGGGCCCTAGGGTGTTATTGGAAGGCGAGTGGAGAGTATAAGGCAAGAATTTAGGAGTTGTAGGACCAGAAGACAATTCACAGTGGCTAAAATAGAGTTAGCTACAGCCAATAAAGGTGAAGTTGCCCAGGGAGAGTGCCAGAGATTAATTCGCTGCGGCGAAATGTGAGAGGCTAAACTGGGAGTCGTCCAGAGGGAAATTTGCTACAGCAAAAGAGGAAATTAGCCGCGGCCAATAGTGAGAGGCGAGTGAAGTAAGTTCCAATAAGCTTCTTCACCGTGGCGCCAAGTAGGTTGGGTGCGGCGAAGGTCCAACTCGCCACAGCAAGAAAAGGGCGAAACTGAGAGGAATTGCCCGTGGCTAAGTGTAATTTGGCTGCGGCGAATGTTATGAAACCCTTATATTAATTAGGAAATCTTAGTTTTTCATATGGTAATCTCAAGGGATGATTTAGAGACATTAGTATGAGTTATAATTGATGGGTAATAGAATTAAAAGCTTATAAATAAATCAAACCTAACCTCCTAGCATAGTTATATGATATGAAAGAATGGCTAGCACCTGAATTAGATAATGTAGTTAGAGAAAACTCATTTATTCTAATAATACCTTGAATTAGACTCAGAGACCAGTTAGCCTCCTGCTATAACAGGGAAAAGACTTTACCTTGGGTCTAAGGTCTACGAGCAAGAGCTATCTCCCTCTGTTGTGTGAACTATTGAGGAGCCTGCATGCAGTCCTTGGGCATGGGTCCTGGCCTACCACATCTGTAACATAAGTTTTGCCTTGCGTAACATGGTCTATTTCCATGGTTCTGACATACTGGGGACAAATTGCAGGCGCAGAACTGCCTCTATTGGACTGAGTTCTCCTTCTCCTTACTCGTCTGCTCTACTGGCTCCTACCACCTTTCCTGCTAGTAGCTATGGCCTGTGTCTCCTCTCTAGGCCTCTTGGGTTTAAGGAGGGGTGGTTTGGCACTGGAAGTGGGCTGCATCATTCTAAGGTTTGCTTCTATCACTCTGCAAATGTCAACTAGGGTATTAAAGTTCCTGATTCTTTATGGAACTACCCTATCTTTGATCCCTGGAAGCAAACCTTTCTCTAACTTGTTTGCTCCCTAGTGCTTATCATCATGCCTCTATAAATATGAATAATACCTGGAGAGCTCTATAAATTTAGCTACGTACTGGTCCATGGACAACCCCTTTATCTAAGAAGTACAAATTCTTACTCCTTTCATCTTTGACTGAGCTAAGGAAATAGCTCTTATAAAAGGTTTGGAGGAATGCCTCCTAAGTAATCAGGAGGTTCCTCACCCTTAAAATAGGCTCAATGCTCCTCCACCAATAATTTGCTTCCTTCTCTAGCTAAAAAATAGTCATAGTGGCTTTCTGCTCAGATGTATACTCCATCACCCGAAAGATTTTCTCTAACTATATAATCCAGACCTCGGTTTTCTCTGTATTCATCTCACTATCAAAGGTAGGAAGCCCGAATTTCGTGAACTAATTAATAATCTATCTGGTAGAAGGCTGCTCTGAGGCTGGCGGTGTCTGAGCTAGTAGAGTAAGAGCAACTATCTGTATGTGTGGCTGTGGCTTAGGATGATTTGAGTATTGTGGTGGCTGTGGAGGAGGAGGTGTAGGGCCCTGGCTATCTTTCTCAGCAAGTCGTTCTTATAACTGTGTGATCACGGGCTGTTACTAATCCAAGCGAGCCATAATAGCCTAAAGGGCTGCAGCTACTAGATCACTAGGCTCAGCTTTATCATCTGCACAAGCCTCTTTAAAAGGCCTACCTCTCCTAGCATTCACCGTGGCTCTGAAATCACACTCAATTCATTAAGAAATAACTCATATACATAAGGCAGCTCATAAACATAAGCCATAACCTACATCAAGAGCCTGAACCTTCTGATACCAATAAAGTGTAACACCATGTTTCTCTAGCTTATCTCATACCATTTCCATGCGTCATCCCATGCATTTCACAAGTAAACAAAATAATGGCCTTAAAAATAATGAATTAAATTGCATTATGTAGTAGATAAATTTTTATTTAGTATACCATGAACCATCTGGAGTCATCCATCTCATTTTCATATTTAATTACATAATTACAACTCATAACCATCCCAAGAAGTGGCCTAGAACTCGTGCAAGTGGATGGTATACATGAAGATCAATGATGTAGCCTCAGGTTGAATTTCTAGGTTACTATCATAAATTTTGAAAAATTATAACTAATTTTAGAAAAATTAAAATCATGCATACTTTACTACTCTAGAAAGATATAAATGTCTAATGTATGTTAAAAATATGTCTAGACCATAACAGGGGCGGTAGCCACAAGAAATTGATGGAACAATACTAGAGGTCGTCTATCATTACTAATATTGTCCTCGAAATTCAAAAACTTCATATCTCCATGCTTAGATGTCCAATAAGGGAGATCTTAGTGGCTATGGAAAGCTTATCATATCTTGTTTATGCCTATAAAATGTCGTGAGTATTGGACATTATTTGGCCTTCATATGACAGCCCAAGCAACTGATTAAATGAACAGTGTCCTCATCAATTCAATAGAAAAATGCCAACTTTGAAAAATCATAATTAATTCCAAAGAGCTCCAAAATATCTGGTCTTTAGCTTCCCAAAAAGTTATGGATAATATCTAAATGCATGCCAAATTTCATAGGCAAATTTGCTCATTTGGTTAGATTTTGACATTGGGTTGCATAATGTTCATTTTTGTGTCTCATAAGGGATCCAAATTGTCCATTTTAGCTTTTAAGGCAACCATGGCCACTTGAGTATGTGGGAAAGCACCAATATGGTCTACTAAACTTGTGTCAATGGTGTACAAACCTATAAATCTAAAACTCACTCTCTCAGCCCATATCATACACTAGAAGATACAAGCTATATGTTGCCATTCACTATCCAAAATCTACATTACTAATCATTTGGCACTAAAACTCATACATACATCAAACATTTGGGTTATTACATATGTTCAAATAATTATACAACAATTTCATCATAAGATTACATCATATGCCATTCATATGGCTACAAAAAAAGTAAAACTAACTTGGTGGCTTCTATTACCTTGCTTATTTGGTCCACGCAGCATGTTAAAACATTGGAGAGGATGGAAATAGAGTCAAAGAATCCCAATAGCTCATCTCCCTTTTAATCATACATAATGAATGCAATTCAAGTCTTAAAAATACATGCATGAGCATAATGGGAAGTATGATCATTCAAGAAGCATTCTTGGCATTTGAACAAGTCATACATAGCACACATAGGCCTGCCAAGTAAGTGGATTAGTCTCACCCATCCTCTTCAAGGTTATTGGACTTGCCTCACTCTTTTTCTTAAAGGCCTTAAACTAAGCCTTGCACTTGGAAGACTCTAATCTTTGTCTTAACCATTCTCAAGGGTTCTTGGCTCATCCTTACCATGGCTAGAGGGTTCTTGGCTTTTCCACATTTAAGCAAACCAAGACAAGCATATAAAACATCATTTAAGAACATAGTCTCATATCATGATACCATAATACATATGCATATGTTAGAACATTTTTAATAGCTTAAAACACATATACACACATTCAAAGACAAGGCAAACATTCATCTATGCATGAGAGAAAAAGGAGAAAACTACCTTTATTACACTTGCAAACCTTTCCCTTGAACCTTGAATCCTCTCCCTCGGTCTCACCCACATAAGGGCATGGGATTTGTTTTTCTTAGCTTAAACACAATATATGAAAGCCAATTAAGTTCTTGGTATCATTTCTAACACTATACATCTTCCTTAAATACTAACTTGGTCTAATAGCTCATTTATGGTTCCAAAATGCACCTAATGAAGTAATAACTATCATTTGAGTTCTAGGGTCTATTCTTTTCTTCCATTTATAATTCTTGACTCTATTTAGACCTCTTGGAGCCATCACACAATTAAAACAAGGAGCCTAACTAGATGTTACTTCTTTAGGTCATATTATGGAACCTATGATGCCATCTCACTTTCTATAGTTTCTAAATTTTTTCCAAGGCTTCCTCTCATCATCTTCCATCATATATGACTCAAAAATAAGCTTGGAACAATTAAAACTACCCTGAGGTGCTCCAAGTTCCTTAGGTCGAGGCTATGCTCCTTTTGGCACCTTTGGAGGAAGATGCATGTGAGGAGCCTTGTAGGGATCTTAGGAGCTCATCCAAACACTCATTTAGACCTAAGATTCATTGTATCAATTCAGAATTTACAAGAGGCACTTAAAACCCTAGGTTTTCTATCTTGAAATCTAATGGCTAGTTTGTTGTTTCCCTTGCATATTCTTATTCTCCACACTGAATTTCCTATGATTCACCCTTGGTTTGACTCAAAATCGATGCCCACTTGGGGCTACCTAGGCTGGACGAACCAAGGAGAAGAAGGGAAGAAGGAGTAGCTACTATGGAATGAAGATTTACTTTATTTTTCCTTGATTTCTTGGATGAGTCTTCCTTTCCTTGGCCTCCTCTCCTCAAATCCAAAAATTCCACCTTTGTTCTACCCTCAAAAGAAATCCAAGAACTTCAATAAAATCATGGGAATGAAGGGACAATGGAGGAGAAAGAGTTTGCTAAAGAGAAAGCATGAAAAATCAAGAAAATCCATACATTTTTTCTTGTTTTTCTCCTCCCTTTCTTCTCCTCCTTGTGTGCCTCAAACCTAGCTCTCTTCTGTAGTTTTAGGCAAAAACAAATATGACTAAATGAAGGAAGAGGTGGGGTGTGACATATATATATAGCTAGGTTAGGAAGAACTATTCAAAAATTCCAATTTCATCTCTTTATCTTGGCATTTTCGTTTCTAGTTTCTTTTAACTCCTTTTTGAGAACCATCTTTTCCATTATAAAATTTAGATTTCTAATTTTATAAAATGCCTTTGGAATCACTCAAATTTGAGCTAAAACCTTCTCGAATGAATCTGTTAAAGTTTGGGTCAACTGACATTAGAAAACGTCCATCGGAGGAGTTTTTGGGGCCTCCTACCGCTTTCAAGGCCTTTGAGAGCCTCGGAGAACTCAAAAATTTCATTTAAAAAGCCTTCCTATATGAATTCTAAAATTTGGTAAAAATTATGAAAATGCTATTACATTTCATCAACATTTCCTTACAATTTGTTTATTTATTCTAGCTCCAATTTTTCTTTTTCATCTGAGCCTGGGATTCCCTTTTTTAGGAGTGTATAATGTTGCTTAAATTTTTTGGGACCTTGAATAATTCATTTTAAGGGACTTACTTTAAAAATATCTATTTCCATTATTTTGATGAAAACTAGACATTACAATTCTCTACCCTTCAAATAAATTTCATCCTCGAAATTTAGATAATATGCCTCATAGGAAGAGCTTTATATACTTCTTTCTCATCTTTTCCTCTAGCTCCCAGGTACCTTCTTCAAGAGATAACCCCTTCCAAACAACTTTCACTAACAATATCATCTTATTCTATAACTGCTTGAGTCTAACATCTATTATCCGATCTGGTGACACTATATATGATAGATCATCTTGTTACTGCACATTTTCATACTCTATGACATGTGAGGATCAAGTTAGTACTTTTTAAGTTGGGAAATATGGAATACATTATGAACTTTGCTCAAGTTTGGGGGAAGGGCAAGTCTATAAGCTACTGGTCCTACTTTATCAAGAATCTAGAATGAACCTATGTATTTTGGACTAAGCTTTTTACTCTTAATAGACCAACCTATCCCTGTAACTAGAGACACTCTAACCAAGACATGGTCTCTAACCTTAAACTCTAACAGCTGTCTACGCCTATCTGTAGAACTTTTCTGTCTACTCTGGGCCATTAGCAGTTTCTTTCTTATGGTCTCTATTTGTCTGGAGGTTTGGTCCACTAATTCTAGGCCTATCAGGCTCTGCTCTCCTAGCTCAACCTAACACATTAGAGACCTACACTTTCTCCCATACAATGCCTCCTACGGTGCCATCTGTATACTTGCATGATAGCTATTATTATAGGCAAACTCTACTAAAGGCAAGTATGTATCCTAGTTTCTTATCATTTCTAGGACGCATGCCCTTAACATATCCTCTGAGGTTTGGATGATTCTTTCTGTCTATCTAGTGGTGATAGGCTGTGCTAAATCTTAGCTTGGTACCTAGAGCATCCTGTAATGATCTCCAGAAATTTAAGGTGAATCTGGGATCTCTATCTAATACTATGCTCCTAGTGACACCATGCAATCTAACTACCTCCTGGATGTACAACTGGGCTAATTTATCTAGGGTATAAGTGGCTTTTATAGCTAGAAAGTGTGCTGAATTTGTTAATCTATCCACTGTTACCTATATGGCATTATGCCCTGATGATGTTTTAGGTAAACACATGATAAAATCTATAGCTACACTATTCTATTTCCACTCCGGGATATCTAGGGTTAAAGTAACCCAACTAGTTTCTAGTGCTCTATTTTGACTCTTTAACATACTAGATATCAGAAGATATATTCTGCTATGTTTGCTTTCATTCCAGGCTATCAAAACATTTTCTTTAAATCATGATACATTTTATTACTATATGGATGAATGGTGTACTTGCTTTTATGTGCCTTATCTAATATTATGTCCCTGACTTCTATATTTTGAGGAACATATAGCCTATCCCTGTACCTCACTATGTCATCCTCAGACAGATTGAACTCTTGAATACTACCTTAGGCTATCTGGGATCAAATCTTACTTACATAGTCATCTGTTTGCTGGGCTTCTCTTATCTGATCCCTCAGGTCATTTTTTATTCGGGTTTCAATACACTTCACATGTAAGTCTCATGTCTCTGAATCTCTCAATCAACTCCTGTTCTTTAATCATCATACAGGCCATATGTATGGATTTCCTACTCAGGGCATCAGCTACCATATTAGCCTTGTTGGGATGGTATTTCAAAGTTAAATCATAATCTTTCACAAGTTCTAACCATCTCTGCTGTCTTATGTTCAATTCTTTCTATTTAAATAATTATTTAAGGCTTTTTGTGGTCATTGTAAATTTCTATGGCTGCCCTATATAAGTCGTGTCTCTATATTTTCAAAGCAAACACCATAGGCACTAGCTCTAGATTATATGTGGGGTAATTTTCCTTGTGAGGCTTTAATTGTCTAGAGGCATAATCTATCACTTGGCCTTTCTGCATAAGCATACATCTTAACCCTTTCTTAGAAATATCACTATAAACTATAAAAGTCTCTTGGGTGTCAAGAAGTACTAAAACTGGGGCCATGGTTAGCTTATGCTTTAACTCTTGAAAACTCTTCTCACATTTCTCATCCCACATAAACGGCATATTCTTTCTAGTAAGTTGGGTCAGTGGCATCATTATCAGAGAAAAGCCCTAAATGAACCTCCTATAATAGCCTGCTAAGCCTAGAAAGCTCTTAATCTCTATCACTATCCTAAGTCTCTCCCATTGTAACACTGCCTCTACCTTATGGGAAACTACTACGACTCCTAGCTGGGAGATCACATGGCCTATGAATTGAACTTTAGTGATCCAAAATTCACAATTGCTAAGTATACCATACAACTGTTTCCCTCTCAGGGTTTCTAGGGCTAATCTCAAGTACTGCTTATGTTCTTCTATACTTTTAGAATAGATGAGAATATCATTTATGAAGACAACTACACATCTATCTAAGTATGGCTTGAATACTCTATTAATGTAATCTATGAACACTGCAGGTGCATTTGTTAACTTTAAGGGCATAACTAAAAATTCATAATGCCCATATCTAGTTCTAAATGTTGTCTTGGGAATATCCTCAACTTTTATTCTAAGTTATTAATATCCCGACTTAAGGTCTATCTTAGAGAATACTGACGCTCCTGCTAATTGATATAGGAGGTCATTTATACGGGGGAGAGGGCACTTGTAATACCATAAATTTCTAGCTCATTTCATGCTATATCCATGCCTTACATCATGCAATTCACATAAGAGGCAAAATAATGGTATTAAAATAATGAGTATTTTAGCATTGTATCGTGCATAAAATTCATGGACCATGTGGGCTCATGTATCACATTCTTATATTTAATTACATGGACATAACTCATTTCAATCACCAAAAGTGGCTTGCAACTCATGGAAAGCAAAGGGAAGCATAAAATGCACAATTGCATTTTTGGCTAGAAATTCCTCTTTTCTATAACAAAAATTGGAAAATCATAACTAATTCTAAAAAAATCAAAATAATACATTTTTTGCCATTATTGAAAGCAACACTTGTATAATTTATGCTAAAATATGTCCAAATCATGAAACACAACACATAAGATGTTTGACATTCGAAAAGGTCTACAAGTCTGGCTGTTTATGGGTACTATCACAGGTTTCGATAGCAAATTCTAAAAATGTCCAATTAATTCTGAAAAAATATAATCTATGCAAATGATGTTAGCTAGAGGGAAAAAATAACTCTAGACTAGTTTAGGCATGTCTAAAGCTCGAAGCCCAATCAAATAACACCTGAGGTTAGTTTGAGTGCCTTACACTAGGCAGGAACTTCAAAAATTCATATCTCCCTTTATACACATCCAAATGAGGTACTTTTAGTTGGCACAAGTCACTAAAAATGTCTAGTCTTTCCATATAAAATTTTGTAGCAATTGGACATCACTTGGACCCTAAGTCATAGAAATCATTTTTGGACCTAAGTGAACAGTACATCAGACCAAAACTAGAATTTTTTCCCAACTTTGGAAATTCATCAAATATTCCATAAACCTCTAAAAATTTTGTTCTTTATCTTCCCAAAAAACTCTCAACAAACTCTAATTGCATGCCAAATCTCAGATCAAGAAGAACTCATTTGGATAAAAAGTGGTATAGGTTTCCAATATAGTTAATTTTTGCTCCATATAGGATGCCAAAGTGTCCAAATGATTTCTCTTGATATTTGGCACCTCTTGTGCAAGTCTAAAAGTATGAATATGACTTGTATGAGCTACCCAAATGGTCCCAAACCTCATTCATCTGAATTTGACCATCCCACTTACATTTATACATACACTTCCATAATACAAAGTTGCTGTTACATAACCAAAATGTGTATTTCCATTCATACAACCATACATGGTACATTAACATAGTTATACATGTTTATAGCATCATAGACATATACAACCGTTGATTACAGCATTTGCCATCTATGTAGTCTTAAAGAACAAAATCCATGCAATTTGATATCACATTTCTATCACTCATATGGTTGGTTCCCATTTCCTTGCTCTCTTGGTCCACCTAACATATTAGAACATTGGAGAGAAGAGAATGAGATTTAAAGAATCCCATTAGGTCATTTCCCTTTCAATCACATATAAAAGATGCAAAACCAATCTTTTAAATGCATGCATGGGCATATCTATATATGTAAATATTCAAGAAGCATTTTCAACATTTGAGCAAGCCATATATAGCATACAAAGGCTTACCAAGTAAATGGATTAGCCTCACCCATTCTTTAAGAGGTTCTTGGACTCAACCTTACTTTTAGGAGTCAACCTCACTTTTGGGAGACTCTTTACTTTGTCTTAACCAATTTTAAGGGTTCTTGGCTCATCTTCACTATGGCTAAGGGTTCTTGGCCTCACCACACTCAAGCGAACCAAAACAAATATCATGAACATCATTTAAAAACATAATGCATCATCATGGTACCATGGAGTAAGAGCTCATGCTAAAACATTTTTCATAACTTAAAATACACATACACACATTCAAAGACAAGTAAAACAAACAATTATACATGAGAAAAGATGGAGAGAGCTACCTTGGAAGCAATCACACATTTTTCTCCTTGAATCAATGCTCCCTTTCTCGGCCTCACACACACAAAGGTGTGAAAATGATTTCTCTTGGCCTAGACACAATTTATAGTAGCCAATTAAGTTCATAAAATTAATTCTAGGGCCATATAACTTGCTTAGACTTTACCTTAATCCATAAACCCCTTTATGGATCAAAAAATGCACCCAATGAAGCAATGTAACATCCGGCCTTTCCGTAAATGTGAGAAACACAATGTTCGGTTTCTCCGTAAACGGTAAAAATGGGCAAAATACAAAAAGGAAGTCTCTGAAATAAAAGGAAATGGGGCCAACTAAAATTATGATAAAATTTTAAATATTATAAAATGAGGAGTTGAGCCTTGAGTTGCCTAGAAATCAAGGCCAGAGTGATTCAAAAAATTTGCCAAAAGGCCAGTGGCATTTTCGTAAATATAGGCACTTTTTGAAAAACACACAGGATGGCTTTTTAAATGAAAGTTTTGAGTTCTCCAGGGTTCTCAGAGACTTTAAAAACCATGAAAAGCTCCGAGACAGGAAAAGGCCCGAAACAGCTAAAGCCCCTCTGATGGATGTTTTCCAATGTCAGTGTGCTCAAACTTTGATAGATTCATTTGGAAAGGTTTTAGCTCTGATTTGAGTGATTCCAAAGCCACTTTTCTTGATTGGGAACCTAAATTTTATAATGGAAAAGACGATTCTCAAAAAGAAGCTAAAACGAAGGAGAAACGAAATGCAAAGTATGAAGGGCAAAATGGGAAATTTTGAAAAGTGTAACTTATTCCCACCTATATATATAATGCACCCTTCTCCTCCCTTCATTATGCACGACCATCTTCTGCCTAAAACCAGAAGAAAACCCTAGGGGATGAGAAGGGGAAGAAAAGGAGGAGAAATCAAAGGCTTAAGGTATGGAAATTAGTAGTTTTTCATGCTCTTTCTCTTCCAAACCTCTTCTCCTCCATTCTCCTTTGTTTCCTATGATTATAATGAAGTTAATAAATCTGTTTTAAGGGAGAAATTGAGGGGAAAGTTCAGATTTGAAGAGAGGAGCTCAAAGAACACAAGATTCAAGTGAGAAAAAGCAAGAAAACAAGGTAATTTCTCTTCCTATGGTTGTCATTTTTGGTCCCCTTCTGCACCATTTCGCCCCACTTGAGAAAACCCTAGGAGGAGATGATTTTTAGGCAGAACCAAGCATGAATCTAAGGAAAAAGGCTATGGAGATTAAGAATATTAAAAGGAAATTAACAAAAAAGCATTAGATTTCAAGATGCAAGTTCTAGGGTTTCAATTGCACCTTGTAAAATCTGACTTTGTATAATGGTTCCTAGGCCTAATTAAGAGTTTAAATGAGCTCTCAAGGTCCTTAAGAGGCTCCCCATATGCTTCTTCCCTTGAGAAAACAAAGAAAGCTCCATGGAACCCAATATGCTTCATAGCCTCGGCCTAGATGGGTTCTCCTAGCTAGGGAGAGTTTTAAATTTTTTTAAGGCCATTCTTGAGTCATATTTGATGAATGAAAGTGAGGGGAGGCCTTGGAAAAAATTTAGAACTCATAGAAAGTGATTTAGTGTCTTAGGTTTCATATTATGACCTAAAGAAGCAACATGGTGTTAGGCCTTTTGTTTTGATGATGTGATGACACCAAGAGGCTTAAAAGGAGTCAACAATTGTATTTGAAAGCAAAGAATGGGGCTTAGAAAGTATTTGAGGGGTGTTGCTTCATTAGGTGCATTTATGGACCATAATGGAGCTTATAGAGCAATCTAGCATCTAAGCAAATTGTATGGTCTTAGAGATTGTTTTATGAACCTAATTGGCTCCTGTAATTTGTATCTAGGCCAAGAGAAACTATCTCCACCATGTGTGGGTGTGTGGCCGAAAGAGGAGGCTTGAAAGCTAAGGAAAAAGTGTGTGCTTATATACAAGGTAGCTCTCTCCACCTTCTCTCATGCATGGATGTGTGTTTGGCTTGTTTTAGAATGTGTGTATGTGTATTTTCAAGCTTTGAAAAGCATGCTAGCATGCCTTTATATGCCATGATGCTTGATGCCATGTTATGTCTCCAAATGATTACATGATGTTTATGTGAGTTTGCTTGGGTGTGGAGAGGCCAAGAACTCTTCCCTTGGGTGAGGATGAGCCAAGAACCCTTGAGCTTGGTTGAGACAAAGTAAAGAGTCTCCCAAAAGAAAAGTGGGCTCCCAAGAGTATGGTTGAGTCCAAAGTGCTCAAAGAATGGGTGAGGCAAGTCCAAAATCCATGAGGAGAAGTGTGAGGCCAATCCAAACACTTAGTGAGCTCTTGAATGTCTTGTATGATTGATTCACATGCCAAGGTTGCCTTTAAAATGTCTATGATTTCTATTTTCTCCATAATGCATTTAAAAGGCTTTCTATGCACATATTATGTATGATTGAATGGGAGATGAGCTATTGGGATTCTTTGAATCTCATCCCCTCCTCTCCAATGATCTAACATGTTAGGTGAACCAAGTGGATATGCTAATGGGAGCCAACAACATTAAAGGAAGGAGATTGACAATCATGTGTTTAGCTTTTGTCACTTTAAGACCATGATTGTACCATATGATATATATGATGTAGTAAATGGGCTATGACCCTTGAGACATGTGTAAATATGATATTATATGATATTTAAATGTATGGATATGATGTGTGACCTCTAGAACCTATTTTGAGTATGTAATGCCAAAGTGTGCAATATGGAAGTTTGTTGGAAATATGAATAAGTGTGGGTTGAATGGCCAAAATGAGATGCATGAGGTTTGGGACCATTTGGGCAGCTCACATAAGTCTTAAATAAGCTTTTAAACTTGCCCAAAGGATACCAAGACCAAGGGAAATCCATTTGGCAATTTTGGTACCCAATATGGGGCCAAAATTGACCATAATGGAACCTTATGCCACTTTTTGGCCAAGTGAGCTAGTTTTGATCTGAAATTTGGCATGCAATTATTTATCATTAAAAGCTTTCTGGGAAGCTAAAGAGCATAATTTTTGGAGGTCTAGAGAATATTTGATGAATTTTTAAAATTTGGATTTTTCATGGATTCTGGTATGGGTACTGTTCATACTGGCAGTTTTGAATTCTATGTCACTCGATGGCCAAATGGTGTCCAATGCTTATAAAATTTTATATTCATAAACTAGATGTCATAAGCTTTCTATGTCCACCGAGATCACCTCATTTGCAGTCTGAGCAGAGAGTTATGCATGTTTGAAGTTAACTATCAGTATCAGTAGCGCCCCAGGAGCTCAGTTACTGTTCCATCCATTCCAGATGTCTAAACGTATCTGTTTCATTCTGAAATTATTTGTAATATCAAGTTAACATTTGTAGCTTTCAAGAATGACTGAATGTGTATGATTTGTATTTTTATAGAATTAGTTATGAATTTTAGAAGTTGGTACCAGTAAACTGAACAACAGCCCAGGCATCAGCGACCTCTGTAGTTTTTTGGATGTCAAACGTCCTGTGTGATGAATGTTGTGACTTGAACGTATTTTTAGTGTGAAGTAGACATCCTAATATTTTCAGAATGACCAAGATTACATGATTTTGAATTTTCTAGATTTAGTTATGATTTTCCAAATTTGGGTCAGAAAATGGAGCAAATCTGGCCGAAAATATGCTTGTTTATTTTGAGCTCCATTTCGGTTTCCATGGGTTGTAGGCATGTTTTTGTGATTAAAATAAGTTGTAATAATGGAATTAAATATGTGAAAAAATAGTATGAGCTCACACGGTTCTCGTGACACCGAATTGAATTTTTTAGATATAGCACAACGTAGAAAAAGTCTATTATTTTCATCCCCTTTCTCATAAATGACATGAAATGAGTTAGAAGTTATGGTGTTACATTTATTGGTATCAGAGCAAAGTTCCAGGCTCTCTTGGATTCAATTTTGGCTTGAGGATGTAGCCATTTGGCTTTGTAAAAGGCTTGTATGACTATAAAAAGTCCTTTATGAGACATTGTGGGTGTGTGAAAGTAGTTTGTGGCTTTATTCATGATAAGTAAGTTGTAGAATGGTCTTAGAGTAGTTAGTGGACATCGGGAAGAGTGGCCTTTAAAGTGCTTGAGCAGAGTTGAGGGATCCAACGGCTAGAGCTTAATGAGATATGATAGCTCGCCGGGATCAGTGGCAAGCCCTAGATATGAACGATGAGAATGATCTCGTTGATAGGAAGAGGCTTGCAAGAGAGAGTATGTGAGGCCTAATTCTCTCGGGTAGTCATACTCAGGCCATTCCCAGCTATCTCGCGTAACGCAAAGACAAGTAATGCTATAGTGCGGTATAAGATGAGACTGCAACTGCACCAAACCAGTCTAGAGGGGAAGTGAGAAAAAGAGTCAATCCCTAGCCACAACACCCAAATGTCTAGATAAGTATTAAAGCCCGAAAGGTTAATTCCCTCAAGCTAGAGATTTGAGTTATAAGCTATACCCTGGAGCTTGACAGCCCAAAGGTGATAGCTAGTTATGCCTGAATGAAGTGAGAGGTAGAATCCTCTAGCTTGATGATGAGCCGGTTATAGAGGCGGTGAGGCTTAGGTTGGTAGCTAAAGATAAAATCCAATCCTTAGATTAGTAAGCCAATCAGAGGCCATTAGTTGCGGCAAATGATGTGTTAGCCATGACGAATGGCATTATGAACACCTTGTTAGTCATATTCAGGCCAACTTGAAAAAGAAGTTGATAAGGGGTAAGACAACCCACAGCGAGCGAGAACCCCTAGTATAAGTAGAGAAAAAGAATAGTTATGAAAGATTAGTAAGAAGTCTGTGGGCCTAGTAAATGAGACTGAGAAAAGAGCTTAACACAGAGAAAGTTAGACACAGGCCTAATGAGGTTGTTGAGAGCCGCCTATGAGGCATTGACTCCAACCTAGAGTCCTACCTAGTGGGACACTGAATGATAGAATATTAGTGTAGCCTCAAAATAACGTAAGATAAGACTACCAGTAGTAAGGCACCTAGCGAGTGGCCTAGAAAGGTGTACCTCATAGGTAATCCCTAGTAGTAAGTATGACTAACCAATAATAAAGGCTCAGAAAAGAATGCAAATAATTAGTAAGCTACGGGTTCGATGAGATGGCTAGCCAGGCTGAGCATAAGCTAAAGCTTGGAGAAGATGACCAGTAGCATCGTTCTATGTGAGATATGTAAATAAAAAGCTAAGTGAAAGTTCTCCCTGGAGTGAAAAAAGGAAGATGAGATATCCTCATATCAGGGAAACCATCTAGTGGTGATTAGTAAAGTCCCCTAGATAGACCCCTCGATTGTAGAGTATAGTGAGTAAAGAAGCGAGGAAGAACTGAGAAATTTATCATAGAAGATATGCTCTTACTTTAGTAACAACTAAATGTATAGATTAAGCTCAGAAAGATAAACCGATAGGGATCTGATAGTTCGTTAGACGAGCTCTCGAATATGAGAATAGTATAGGGTTAAGGCACATAATAGGCAGAGCACCCAGTAGAGCATGAGCTTCAGCGAGGTAGAATCCAGACATTGAGAATATATGATTTGGATTGAGTTAGCATAACCCTAGAAATAGTATACTGTGCTCCTGGGATGAGGCTATAGAGGCTGAACAGAGAAAAAGCCTAGCTTTTATCCGAATGTAGAAATAAGCTAAGACAGACAGTTAGTGCCCAAGTACCCTCAGGGAAGCTCGAGAAAGCTAGAGACCACCTAAGAAGGCAAGCCCCATCTTATGTAGAGAAAGAATGTAAGCCTAGAGAAAGAATGTAAGCCGAGAGCACTATAGAATGACATTCCTAGGATTATATGAAATAGAATCCTCCTTACCAAGGGATGGTCTAGTTAAGAGTGGAGCAAGAGTATGAGTAAAAAGTAGACCCCCTTAATATTACAGAGAGTGATTAAGTGGAAGAACCTTGGGAAAATACAGGTGCTCTTGAGCATAAAGAAACTTGAACTAGCAACAGAAATAGCCAGTAGTAGAATATCCTTTTACCTAAGTAAGAGGATGAAAAAAGTAGAAAGAAAAGATGTGATAGTGTTCAAGCCGAGGACACATCAGATTGAAAATAAATATTCAGTTAATGTGTTTGAGTACTTAAGAAAGTACACTTGTCCTTAGCATAGATGCCCTTCTAGCATGATATTGCCCAAAGTATAAATAGCTGGGCGATACCAAGAAATCTCGAGATGTAGTAAAGGAAGAATCCTACTTTTCCTGAGTACTCTACAAGAATAGGGTAGATAGAGATAAGTAAAGAGGGGTATTTTAGATTATTGGGAAACTTGCAACATACAGGCGATAATGGCTTTAAGTCATGAGGCACCCTTATATTAGTATTTGATGTTATGGTTTGCTTGCAATAGAGACTACGTGATATTAGGTCTGGCCAACCTAGTAGTAATATGGCTTAAGTGCATAGCAAATGACGACATCAATTACCAAATTGTCTCCATAATCGAAAGGTATCCTAGTTAGAGAAAGAGACGAGTCAAAAAAGAAAGATAAAGGGATTCCATGCAGAAAAGGGTCCCTAGTAGAGGATGTTCAGATTCAGTATGCATAGCTTGAGTCCCTTATAGTATGTATAAATGAAATAAAGAGGGACTAGTGCATAGCCTCTCTCCTGCTAGAGATGTTAACCACACTCAGTGTGAGATGCCCTAGTGCTAAAGCATTTAAAAGCAAAACGTGGGTATAGTCAGAAACTGCAAGATATGAGAGGAAGGCTAAAATGAGCATATGTAAAAGTAAGTAAGTCAATAGAGTAAGAAAAGAAAGCCCAAGTGAAAAAGAGGCTGAAGTGAGAATCTAAGGATCCTATGAGGAGAGATGAACGAAAATGAAAACGCTCCCTAGTATTAGTATAACAGGATCCTAGAGAATGAGATCACACAGAACTCACTTCACATGAAGAGCATGATGTACTTCTGAGTTTAGCCTCAGCTATTATGAGCGATGGTAACTGGACTTAGTGAGTATGTGTTTTACTGTCAGATACAGTAATCTTAAGCTTTGACATCTCCCAGAGATGGATCGCAGTAGATCCTAGCATAGCATAGTGGGTTGTAGTAGACCCTAGTAGGGCTCTGATAGGTCACAGTAGACCCAGGGGTCACAGTAGATCCCACAGAGTTATAGAGAGCCCTAGCCACAGCATGATAAATCTCTAGTAGAGATGACAGCCTGAGATAGTTTTACAGAGCAGTTAGTCTCAGAGACCAGTACAATTTCAGCTAGCCTTTGTCTTAGAGACTACAGATCTCCTGAGTCTGGTAGACCTTTGCTACAGAGATATAAAGGCTTTACTCAGACAGTTAGACCACTGACTAGCTCTCTTCAAAGATGAGCATAGTATATGGGATGAGGAAAGCAAGAAATAAGTTTTCCAGAGTTAGAACCAGATGAACCACTACCTAGTAGACAGTAGCCCTAACCAAGGGATAGAGAGATCCTTGTATGATAGCTTATGTATTCAGAAAAGGGGTCAGGTGCAGTTCTTATATGAGGTAAGTGGTATAGTATATCTCTAGTGAACAAAACTGTGAGAATAGCTAGCATCCCATTAGAGCCCAGTAGTAGTCAGTGGTAGTAGCTCTTCAGTGCCAGTATAAGACAGACAAGTTTGGCCTATTAGTGTTGAAATGAGAGACTATAAAATGCCACTACAAGTGAGCAAAGAAAGTAAGAAAAGTCCCGGCCTATAAAAACAGATGTAGTAGTAAATAGAGAAATTGGGATTATAAAAGCAGAAACTCCTCAAAGGCGTTGTAATCCCAGTAAGTAACTAAGATGTGAGGCCTATTATAGAAAGAAATGCAAATTATAATTATGGGATGAGCTAGTGAGAAAGAACGTAAAGATAAATAGTGGACAGAATATGTAAATAAGCAGAGAGATAAAAACCTCTGATGGCTCTAATGATTAGAAAAGATGATGAGATGTTATGAGAAACCATTCAGAGAGGATACAGGAGACGTGATATGAAATAAGTTACCTCTTGAGATATGTAAATGAGTCCACTGATAGAACATTAATCCTGCGATTGGGTTAATATTAACCCGACATGATTAGTAAGCTCTCCTAAGATAGGCCTCTAGAATGAGCAATTTCTTTCCCTTATGAGAAAGAACAAGCTAGTATTTTATAGCAGTAGAGCCTTTATTAAGAGCTAATAATAAAAGTTCCCAGGCTGAAAGAAAATTCAAAAGAATGAAATCGCTGAGAAAGCGTCTAGAGCTAGGAAGAAGGGAAAGAAAAGAATAGCTAACTAGACTATAAGAGTAAGAGAAAGTGTACCCCTAAATTTCAAGGATGAAATTTATTTAAGGGGGGAGGAATGTAACATCCAGCCTTTTTGTAAATGTGAGAAACACAATGTTTGGTTTCTTCGTAAACGGTAAAAATGGGCCAAATACGAAAGGAAGTCCCTGAAATAGAAGGAAATGGGGCCAACTAAAATTATGATAAAATTTTAAATATTATAAAATGAGGAGTTGAGCCTTGAGTTGTCAAGAAATCAAGGCCAGAGTAATTCAAAAAATTTGCCAAAAGGCCAGTGGCATTTTCGTAAATATGGGCACTTTTTGAAAAACACACAGGAGGGCTTTTTAAATGAAATTTTTGAGTTCTTTGGGGTTCTCAGAGGCTTTAAAAACCATGAAAAGCCCCAGGACAGCTAAAGCCCCTCCGGTGGACGTTTTCCAATGTCAGTGTGCTCAAACTTTGACAGATTCGTTTGGAAAGGTTTTAACTCTGATTTGAATGATTCCAAAGCCACTTTTCTTGATTGGGAACCTAAATTTTATAATGGAAAAGATGGTTCTAAAAAAGGAGCTAAAACGAAGGAGAAACGAAAATGCAAAGTATAAAGGGCAAAATAGGAATTTTTGAAAAGTGTAACTTATTCCCACCTATATATATAATGCACCCTTCTCCTCCCTTCATTATACACGACCATCTTCTGCCTAAAACCAGAAGAAAACCCTAGGGGATGAGGCTCACAAGAAGGGGAAGAAAAGGAGGAGAAATCAAAGGCTTAAGGTATAGAAATTAGTAGTTTTTCATGCTCTTTCTCTTCCAAACCTCTTCTCCTCCATTCTCCTTTGTTTTTTATGATTATAATGAAGTTAATAAATCTGTTTTAAGGGAGAAATTGAGGGGAAAGTTCAGATTTGAAGAGAGGAGCTCAAAGAACACAAGATTCAAGTGAGAAAAAATAAGAAAATAAGGTAATTTCTCTTTCTATGGTTGTCATTTTTGGTCCCCTTCTGCACCATTTCTCCCTACTTGAGAAAAACCTAGGAGGAGATGATTTTTAGGCAGAACCAAGCATGAATCTAAGGAAAAAGGGTGTGGAGATTAAGAATATGCAAAGGGAATTAACAAAAAAGCATTAGATTTCAAGATGCAAGTTCTAGGGTTTCAATTGCACCTTATAAAATCTGACTTTGTATGATGGTTCCTAGGCCTAATTAAGAGTTTAAATGAGCTCCCAAGGTCCTTAAGAGGCTCCCCATATGCTTCTTTCCTTGAGAAAACAAAGAAAGCTCCATAGAACCCAATATGCTTCATAGCCTCAGCCTAGATGGGTTCTCCTAGCTAGGGAGAGTTTTAAATTTTTTTAAGGCCATTCTTGAGTCATATTTGATGAATGAAAGTGAGGGGAGGCCTTAGAAAAAATTTAGAACTCATAGAAAGTGATTTGGTGTCTTAGGTTCCATATTATGACCTAAAGAAGCAACATGGTGTTAGGCCTTTTGTTTTGATGATGTGATGACACCAAGAGGCTTAAAAGGAGTCAAGAATCGTATTTGAAAGGAAATAATGAGGCCTAGAAAGTATTTGAGAGGTGTTGCTTCATTAGGTGCATTTATGGACCATAATAGAGCTTATAGAGCAATCTAGCATCTAAGCAAATTGTATGGTCTTAGAGATTGTTTCAGGAACCTAATTGGCTCCCGTAATTTGTATCTAGGCCAAGAGAAACTATCTCCACCAAGTGTGGGTGTGTGGCTGAAAAGGAGGCTTGAAAGCTAAGGAAAAAGTGTGTGCTTATATACAAGGTAGCTCTCTCCACCTTCTCTCATGCATGGATGTGTGTTTGGCTTGTTTTAGAATGTGTGTATGTGTATTTTCAAGCTTTGAAAAGCATGCTAGCATGCCTTTATATGCCATGATGCTTGATGCCATGTTATGTCTCCAAATGATTACATGATGTTTATGTGAGTTTGCTTGGGTGTGGAGAGGCCAAGAACTCTTCCCTTGGGTGAGGATGAGCCAAGAACCCTTGAGCTTGGTTGAGACAAAGTAAAGAGTCTCCCAAAAGAAAAGTAGGCTCCCAAGAGTATGGTTGAGTCCAAAGTGCTCAAAGAATGGGTGAGGCAAGTCCAAAATCCATGAGGAGAAGTGTGAGGCCAATCCAAACACTTAGTGAGCTCTTGAATGTCTTGTATGATTGATTTACATGCCAAGGTTGCCTTTAAAATGTCTATGATTTCTATTTTCTCCATAATACATTTAAAAGGCTTGCTATGCATATATTATGTATGATTGAATGGGAGATGAGCTATTGGGATTCTTTGAATCTCATCCCCTCCTCTCCAATGATCTAACATGCTAGGTGAACTAAGTGGATATGCTAATGGGAGCCAACAACACTAAAGGAAGGCGATTGACAATCATGTGTTTAGCTTTTGTCACTTTAAGATCATGATTGTACCATATGATATATATGATGTAGTAAATGGGCTATGACCCTTGAGACATGTGTAAATATGATATTATATGATGTTTAAATGTATGGATATGATGTGTGACCTCTAGAACCTATTTTGAGTATGTAATGCCAAAGTGTGCAACATGGAAGTTTGTTGGAAATATGCATAAGTGTGGGTTGAATGGCCAAAATGAGATGCATGAGGTTTGGGACCATTTGGACAGCTCACACAAGTCTTAAATAAGCTTTTAAACTTACCCAAAGGGTGCCAAGACCAAGGGAAATCCATTTGGCAATTTTGGTACCCAATATGGGGCCAAAATTGACCATAATGAAACCTTATACCACTTTTTAGCCAAATGAGCTAGTATTGATCTTAAATTTGGCATGCAATTAGGTCTCATTAAGAGCTTTCTGGGAAGCTAAAGATCATAATTGTTGGAGGTCTATAGAATATTTGATGAATTTTTAAAATTGGGATTTTTCATGGATTCTGGTATGGGTACTGTTCATACTGGCAGTTTTGAATTCTGTGTCACTTGATAGCCAAATGGTGTCAAATGCTTATGAAATTTTATACGTATAAACTAGATGTCATAAGCTTTCTGTGTCCACTGAGAGCACCTCATTTGGAGGTCTGAACAGAGAGTTATGCATGTTTGAAGTTAACTGTCAGTATCAGTAGCGACCTAGGAGCTCAGTTACTGTTCCATCAGTTCCAGATGTCTAAACGTATCTGTTTTATTCTGGAATAATTTTTACTATCAATTTAGCATTTGTATATTTCCAAAATGACTGAGTTTGTATGATTTCTATTTTTATTGAGTTAGTTATGAATTTTAGAATTTGGTACCAGTAAACTGAACAACAGCCGAGGCAGCGAGCAACCTCTATAGAGTTTTGGATGTCAAACGTCCTGTGTGATGAATTTTGTGACTTGGAAGTATTTTTAATGTGAAGTAGACATCCTAAGGTTTCCAGAACGACCACGATTTCATGATTTTGAATTTTCTAGATTTAGTTATGATTTTTCAAAATTGGGTTAGAAAATGGAGCAAATCTGGCCGAAAATATGCTTGTTTATTTTGAGCACCATTTCGGTTTCCATGGGTTGTAGGCATGTTTTTGTGATGAAAATGAGTTGTAATAATGGAATTAAATATGAATAAATATAGTATGAGCTCACACGATCTTCGTGACACCGAACTGAATTTTTTAGATATAGCACAACGCAGAAAAGTCTATTATTTTCATCCCCTTTCTCATAAATGGCATGAAATGAGCTAGAAGTTATGGTGTTACAAGCAACACCCATTAAATAAATTCTAGACTCTATTCTTTCCTTTCAAATATGATTCTTGACTCCTTTTAAGCCTCTTGGAGTTATCACACAATTAAAATAAAGAGCCTAACTATATATTGCTTCTTTAGGTCATATTATGGAACATATAAGGCCAACTCACTTTCTATAGTTTTTAAATTTTTCCCAAGGCCTCCAATTATCTTCACTCATCATATATGACTCAAAAATGGGCTTGGAACAAATTAAAACTATCCCTAGGTACTCCAACACCCTTAGGCTGAGACTAGGGTCTCCTTGAACTTTGCTTTGTTTTCTTGATGGAGGAAGCACATGGGGAGACTTGTAGGGATCTTAGGAGTTCATTCAAATACTTATTTAAGTCTAAGAATTATTGTATAAAATTAGATTTTGCAAGTAACACTTGAAACCCTAGACTTTGCATCTTGAATTTTTATAGTTATTTGTTAATTCTCTTTGTATATTCTTAATCTCCACACCCTTTTTCCTAAAAATCACTCTTGGTTCTACCTTAAAACCAAGCCCTCATAGGCCTTCTTAAGTGGGGTGAAACATAGGAAGAAGCGGAGCAAGGGGTAGCAACCATAGAAGAAGAAATTATCTTGTTTTTCCTTGTTTTCTCACTTTAATCTTGTCTTCTTTGGGCTCCTCTCTTCAAATCCAAAATTTACCCTTAATTTCTCCCTTAAAACAGATTTATAAACTTCATTATAATCATAGGAAACAACGAAGAATGGAGGAGAAAAGGTTTGGAAGGAAGAAAGTATGAAAAACTGCCAAAATTCCTTACTTTCAAGCCTTGATTTCTTCTCCTCTTCTCCTTCCCCTGGTGTGCCACTCTCTTAGGGTTTCTTCTTTGGTTTGGGGCAGAAAAATATGAGACTAAATGAATGGGAGAGTGGGGCGCCTCATATATATACGTGGAGGAGAATGGCTTTTTCAAAAATTCTTATTTTACCCTTCATTTTTAGCATTTTTATTTCTAATTCATTTTAGCTGCTTTTTGAGAACCATTTTTTTTATTATAAAATTTAAGTTTCCAATTTAGTAAAATTCCTTTAGAATCACTCAAATCAGAGTTAAAACCTTTCCAAACAAATCAGTCAAAGTTTGGGTGCACCGACGTTGGAAAACGTCTACCAAAGGGGTTTTAACTGTCCCGGGGCTCCCTATAGTTTTCAGGGCCTCTGAGAACCCTAAAGAACTTAAAAAATTTCATTTAAAAAGCCCTCCTATGTTAATTTCAAAATTTGCTCAAAATTACGAAAATACCATTACGTTTTGTAAGTTTTTAGTAAAAAATTGTTTCTTCATTCTAACTCCATTTTTCTTTCTATCTGAGCCTAAAACTCTCATTTTTAGGAGTCTAGAATGTTCTCCAAATTTTTTGGGACTTTAACTAGTTCATTACGAGGGACTTGCTTTGAAAACGTGCCCGTTTCCATCGTTTAATGAAAACCAGACGTTATAGTACTTGTTCTTAATGGTTATTTTATTGAGTTTCCTGTAGTCTATACACAGTCTAAGGCTCTCATCTTTCTTCTTTACAAATAAGACAAGAGCTTTCCACGGCAAGACATTGGGTTTGATAAAACCCTTTTCTAAGAGTTCCTCTATCTACATTTTAAACTCAGCTAGCTCAGTCAGAGCTATCCTATATGGGGCCTTAGACACTGGACCCGCCCTAGGTACAATATCCATAGGAAACTCGACTTTTCTCTCTGGGGATAATCCACTAATCTCTTTAGGAGATACCTGTAGGAACTCTCTCACTACTAGAATTTCCTTTATACCCTTTTCTACCTCAGGCTGAATTGAAAAGAAAATTAGGTATCCTTGATAACCATGCCTTATAGACCTCTCAGCCTGGAAGGTGGTCATGACAGATAATGCAGTCTTCATACTTGGTACAGTCCTATACTCAAGTAAAGTAATACATTTGTGGCTATAATCTAGTATGGCATTATTAATAGACATCCAATTCATGCCAATGATTAAATCAATATCAATGAGGGGCATACAAATCAAATCAAGTGTGGTATGGCAATGATTAAACTAGACTACACAATTCAAACAAGCATGGGAGCTAATGGCTTGATTTCCTGTGGGGGTAGATACATGCAAGTCATAAGGTAATGTATGCATACTCAGACCCAACCTCTTAGCACAATCATATGATATGAAAGAATGGCTAGCACCTGAATCAAATAATGCAGTTATAGAAAAATCATTTATTCTAATAGTACCTTGAATCAAACTCGGGGATCGACTAGCCTCCTGCTATAACAGGGCAAAGACTCTACCCTGGGTCTGAGGTCTGGGAGCAAGAGCCATTTTCCTCTACTTTGTGAACTACTGAGGAGCCTGCGTGTAGTCCCTGGCCATGTGTCCTTAGCTACCACATCTGTAACACATTTTCTGCCCCGTGTAACATGGTCTGTTTCCATGGTTTCTGCCACATTGGGGACAAATTGTAGGTGCAAAATTGCCTCTACTAGATTGAGTTCTCCTTCTCTTTCCTCGTTTGTTCCACTGGCTCCTACCACCTCTCCTACTAGTAGTTATGGCCTGTGTTTCCTATCTAGGCCTCTTGGGTTCAGGGAAGGGTGATCTAGCACTGGAAGTAGGCTGTATCTTTCTAAGGTTCGCTTCTGTCACTCTGCATATCTTAACTAGGATATTAAAGTTCCTAATTCTTTATGAAACTACCTTATCTCTGATCTTTGGAAGCAAACCTTTCTCTAGCTTGTTTGCTCTCTAGCGCTCATCATCATGCCTCTGTAAATATGAAGAATATCTAGAGAGCTCTGCAAATTTATCCATGTACTGGTCCACAGACATCCCCTTTGTCTATTTTAAGAGTAGAAATTCTAACTCCTTTTCATTGTTGACTAAGCTAGGGAAATAGCTCTAATAAAAGGTCTAGAGGAACACCTCCCAAGTAATCAAGAGTTTCTCACCCTTAAAATAGGCTTAGTGGCCTCCTATCAGTAATCTGCTTTCTTCTTAGCTGAAAAATAGCCATGGTAGCTTTCTACTCAGACGTACACTCCATCACACAGAAGATCTTCTCTAATTGCATAATCTAAGCCTTAACTTTCTCTCTATTCATCTCACCATCAAAGGTGGAAGGCCCGAATTTCCTGAATTGAGTAATAATCTATCTGGTAGAAAGCTGCTCCAGGGCTGGAGGTGTCTAAGTTGGTAGAGTAGGAGTAACTATCTATATGTGTGGCTATGGGTTAGGATGAGTCACTCTTGAATGCTCAGGACAATCTGAATACTGTGGTTGTTGTGGAGGAGGAGGAGGTATAGGGCCCTGGCTATCTCTCTCCGCAAGCTGTTCTTGTAACTATGCGATCACGGCCTACTGCTGATCCAGGCGAGCCATAATAACCTAAAGGGCTCCAGCTACTGGATCACTAGGCTCAGCTCGGCTCTACCATCTGCATGATCCTTTTTAGAAGGCCTACCTCTGCTAGTGTTCACTATGGCTCTGAAACATTATAACAAACTTTAGCATCAAAAGGAACATATTTACCATTGCCACACTCAATTCATTAAGAAATAATTCATATATATCAAGGCAACTCATAAACATAAGCCACAACCTACATCAAGAGCCTGAACCTTTGCTTTGATACTAATAAAGTGTAACACCATGTTTCTCTAGCTTATCTCATACTATTTCCATGTGTTATCCGATGCATTTCACAAGGAAACAAAATAATGGCCTTAAAAATAATGAATTAAATTATGTTGCGTAGCAGATAAATTTTTCATTTAGTGTCCCATGGACCATATGGAGTCATCCATCTCATTTTTATATTTAATTATGCAATTACAACTCATAACCATCCTAAGAAGTGGCCTAGAACTCGTGTAAGTAGATGGTATACATGAAGATCAATGATGCAGCCTCGGGTTGAATTTCTAGGTTACTGTCATAAATTTTAAAAAATCATAACTAATTTTATAAAAATTGAAATTAAACATACTTTAGCCTTTTGGAAAGCTACAAATATCTACTATATGATAAAAATATATCCAGACCACACCGGGGGCCGCTAGCCATTAGAAATCGATGGAACATTACCAGAGGTCATCTGTCATTACTGGTACTATCTTCCAAATTCAAAAATTCATATCTCCCTACTCGGATGTCCAATAGGGGTGATCTTAGTAGCCATGAAAATATTATCATGTCTAATTTATGCTTATAAACTTTTATGAGTATTGGATATCATTTGGCCCTCGAATTACACAACCCAAGCAACTGACCAAATGAACAGTGTCTACATCAGTTTAGTAGAAAGTGCCAATTTTGAAAAATTATAATTAATTTCAGAGAGCTTTAAATAATATGGTCTTTGGCTACCCAAAAATTTCTAGATAAGATCTATATGCATGCCAAATTTCATGGGCAAATTCGTTCATTTGGTCGTATTTTGACATTAGATTACATAATTGTCATTTTTGTGTCTCATAAGGGGTCTAAATTGTCTATTTTAGCTTCTAAGGTAACCATGGCCACTTGACCACATGAGAAAGCACCAAAATAGTCTACTAAACTTGCCTTAAAGGTGCACAAACCCAGAAATTTAAAACTTACTCTCTCACTCATATCATATATAAGAAGATACAAGCTATATGTTACCTTTCACTATCCAAAATGTACATTACCATTCATTTGGCACTAAAACTCATACATACATCAAAAATTTTGATTATTACATATGTTCAAATAATTATACAACAATTCCATCACAAGATTATATCATATGCCATTCATATGACTACAAAAGAAGCAAAACTAAGCACTTTGTTGCCAATCTCTCATCTCCTAACTTAGTGGCTTCCATTACCTTGCTCATTTAGTCCACCTAGCACATTAAGACATTGGAGAGGAGGGAATGAGATTCAAAGAATTCCAATAGCTCATCTCCCTTTCAATCATACATAAAGAATGCAATTCAAGTCTTAAAAATGCATGCATGAGTATAATGGGAAGTGTGATCATTCAAGAAGTATTCTTGGCATTTGAACAAGTCACACATAGCATACATAGGCTTGCCAAGTAAGTGGATTCGCCTTAACCATTCTTTTCAAGGTTATTGGACTTGCCACACCCTTTTTCTTAAAGGCCTTGAACTAAGCTTGGCTCTTAGGAGACTTTAATCTTTGTCTCAGCCATTTTTAAGGGTCTTGGCTCATCCTCACCATGGCTAGAGGGTTCTTGGCTTTTCCACACTTAAGAAAATTGTAACACCATAAATTCTAGTTCATTTTATGTCATTTCTAAACTTCACATCATCATTTCCATGAGAGCACATGAAAAAGGGAATGAAAATAATGGGTTTATTTGCATTGCGTCATACTTAAAAATTTCATTCAGTGTTACGTGGACCGTGTGAGCTCATACTATACATTCTCATACCTAATTACATCCATACAACTCATTACATCAAAAAATCATGCCCACAACTCATTAAAACCGAAAATGGGGCATGGAATATGGAAGTTCATTCTCGGCCAGATTTGCTCCATTTTCTGACCAAACTTTGGAAAATAATAACTAAATCTAGAAAAATCAAAAGTTATGCAATATTTGTCATTCTAGAAATATTTGGATGTCTAATTCATACTAAAAATATGTCTAGATCATAAAATTCATCACAGAGGACGTTTGACATCTAAAAGTATCCAAAGGTCTGATTGAATCTTGGAACTGTCACATAATTCTATAGACAATTTTGAAAATGTTCAATTAATTTCACAAACATCCAATCCATGCAAATAATATCAATCTAGAAAGCGGTGGATGTTAGCTAGAGGGAAAAAATATCTCAAGATCAGTTCATTAAGCGCAGGCCTTAGAATTCAATGGAATAATACTTCTGGTTTGGCAAAATTACTAATACTGGATAGAAAATTCAAAAATTCATATCTCCCTCTCAAGACCTCCAAATGAGATGCTTCTAGTTGGAATGAGTCACTATGGTTGTCTAGTTTCTCTGTATAAAATTTCATGGCAATTGGACATCATCTGAGCATCGTGTGATAGAATTCATTTTCGGACTAAATGAATAGTGCAGCAGACTAAAACCATAAAAATTGCCAGCTTTGAAAAATCATCAAATATTCTGTAGACCTTCAAAAATTATTATCTTTAGCTTTCCAAAAAAGCTCTCAATGAGACCTAATTACATGCCAAATCTTAGATCAAGACTAACTCATTTGGCCAAAAAGTGACATAGGGTTCCATTATAGTCAAATTTGGCTCCATATGAGATACCAAGCTTGCCAAATGGCTTTCCCTTGATTGTGACACCTTTTGGGCAAGTCTAAAAGAATATTTAAGACTTATTTGAGCTGCCCAAATGGTCACAAATCTCATGCATATCATTTTGGCCATTCAACCCACACTTATGCACATATACATGAAACTTCTAAATTGCATATTTAGGCATTTACATACTCAAATACTATTCTAAAGTTCACACGTCATATCCATGCATTTATACATCACATAATATCACATTTACACATGTTTTAAGGGTCATAGACCATTTACAACATCATATACATCATGAAGCATCAACTAGGCATATGGTTGTCAATCTGCCTTCTTCAATGTTGTTGGCTCCCTTCACCATAGCTAGTTAGTCCACCTAGCATGTTAAAGCATTAGAGAGGAGGGGATAAGATTCAAAGAATCCCAATAGCTCATCTCACATTCAATCATACATAATATGTGCAAAGCAAGATTTACAAATGCATGCATGGAGAAAATAGAAGTCATGGACATTTTAAAAGCAACTTAGCATATGAACAAATGATACAAGACATTCAAGAGCTCACTAAGTGTTTGGATTGGCCTCACACTTCTCCTCATGGATTTTGGACTTGCCTCACCCATTCTTTAAGAGCTTTGGACTCAACCATACTCTTGGGAGCCCATTTTGCTTTTGGGAGACTCTTTACTTTGTCTCAACCAAGTTCAAGGATTCTTGGCTCATCCTCACCAAAGGAAAGAGTTTTTGGCCTTTCCACACTCAAGTAAACTCATATAAATATCATGTATTATTTGGAAGCATAACATAGCATCAAGAATCATGGCATATAAAGACATGCTAGCATACTTTTCATAGCTTGAAAATACATATACACACATTCTAAAACAAGCTATACACACATCCATGCATGAGAGAAGGTGGAGAGAGCTACCTTGTGTACAATCACACACTTTTCCTTTAGGATTCAAGCCTCCTCCCTTGGCCACACACCCACAAAGTGGTGGAGATGGTTTCTCTTGGCCTAGATACAATTTATTGGAGCCAATTAGGTTCATAAAATAATTTCTAGAGCCATGCAACTTGCTTAAACACTAGTTGGCTCTATAACCCCCATTATGGTCCATATTTGCACATAATAAAGCAACACCCCTCAAACCATTTCTAGGCCTTATTCTTTCCTTTCAAATATAATTCTTGACTCCTTTTAAGCCTCTTGGAGTCATCACACCATTAAAACAAAATGCCTAACATCATGTTGCTTCTTTAGGTCATAATATCGAACCTAAGACACCAAATCACTTTCTATGAGTTCTAAAATTTTTCCAAGGCCTCCTGTGATGACCCTAACTTCTAATCCTGGAAATTATGGTTAAATACACATTTAATAATTAAAGATCAAGGTTTGGAATCACTACAATCAATTACATTAAGAAAATGTAGAGAAATTTAAACCTTAATGTTATTAGGGCCATCAATTAAGCAACCATAAATGGGACCATGTATAAAAGGGTTTGAACCATCATTAAAGGTTTGTGATTCATCTATCCATCGATGTCTACACACAAAAACCTCTCACAAGTGTTCCTATATCATTCCCTAGCATTAGCATTAAAGAAATTAGGGTTCCTAGCTTAAGGGTGGGAGTTTAGGGACTTGCGCCGCGACCTGGAACCTTCCCGCCGTGGCTAAGTTAGGTCCTGGGGCTCCAAAACTAAGTTTTTAACCTTGCTCCGCGGTCCAGACCTTTTGTGTCATGGCCAAGTTGCTCTTGGGAATCACTAGGTAACTTACTATAGCCACGGCCAGTTGGATCTGCACCGCAGCGAGTTTTGCTACTGTATCCTCCTTAATTAATTTCCTCAACTTGCGCTGCGGTAGGACTTATTGCGCCACGGTGAGGTTTCATTCTGTCACCTTCCTGGGCATTTTTTTCACTCTGCGTCACGGCGAGATTCCTCCAACCACGGCGTCCCTCGCCACTGTTACTCTTCAGGCCGCAGCGAGGCCTTCCTGGCCATGGTGTGACTCCCTCCTGTAGCTATATCCCCTACATTTCGTCCCCTACACTCAGTTCTCTTCTTAGGGACACTCTAAGACCCCTTCCCCTCATTTTATATAGCTCTAATGGTATTTATCTACCTTATTTACCCAGCTATTCTACCATTATTAACTCAACACTCAAATACTAATTCTCACTCACCCAACCACCACATGTCAGCATTTCCATGGGTTAATGACAGCAAGGATTTATATACTATCAACAATTAACATCTCATACACATTTTGCTAGAGGTTTCATGCGTCAATGATTCATATCAATTTCTAATACATCACATGATTAGGTTTCCAATAGTATACCATACCATAAGTTCAGAGAAATTCATACATCAGATATTATAGGTTCATACAACTTAAACTAAGCCATATTGAGACTTAACTTCTTAACGAATACATTCTAACTAATCAAAATATAGACTCCTACATTTGGCAACATAAATACAAGATGATGCTATATAATAAGGAATACAAAATTTGCATCTATACTAACTAAATTAGCCTAAGTGTAGCCTTCTCCCCACATGTTGGAGCTCATGGATTTTCATCCACTTACTTCCCCTTATCCTTACCTGAAGAACCTTCACTTGAAATATTAATCCCATAAAATGGGGTGAGATATAAATCGCAGTAACCAAGGCAATTCCATCATATAATCTAGTTTAATTAACATATATGCATGAATTAAAATCAACATTTGAATCATATAAGTCATATCAATAAATGAAGCAATTAGGCTATCATGATTACTATCCCATACTAGTAATCATAGTACAATAGATAGCCAACTAATTCATTCAGCATTTCAAATCATTCATATACAGCAAATATGAAATTAAAATAGATACATGTATGGAATTAATGTAAACCTTGGTTACCTCACTTGTAGACAATTTGTAACAGCCACCAATGGTACAAAGATTCCTATAATCATAGCATAAGAAAATTACCACTCTAATTCATATTAATAGTAGCAACAAGTACTTAAGGAATTGAAATGCTAATAACTATCTAAATAACACTTACCCAGTCACCACTAATCCTAAATTTGGATTAAGATGTCCTCTACCAGAATCTCAATATTTCACTCAAAATCTTAAGCAAATTCGTACAAAATCAATACCCATATTATAAATCAGCTATGGGGGTCTCAAATTAGCAAAGAAAGCATCAAAATGGAGGGTTTAAACTCACCTAATGCTAGCCCTAGCCTCAACCTACGAATTTCACTAAGAAAACCCCAAATAACCATATTTCAAATTTTGGGTAGGGTGAAAATTCTCTAAATGAAAAACTAATTAGACCAAATTAAAGAGAAAGATGAGGGGATTAAGTTGTATAACTATTACCTTAGTTGAATCTTGCTCTAAGTGTGAGAAAATATGGAATTCTTGCCCCAAACCCTAGCCTCCTTCTCAACCTCCGAATTTTGCTTCTTGAGTTTCAGCAAAATGTGAAAGTGGCTAAAGCATTAGGGTTTTAGTTGGGTTTACGTTAGGTCAAAGATGGGTCATGGGTTCTCTAAGGTCCAACTCTAAATGGGCTTCAGATTTAAGCTTGTTGGGCCAGTTTAAAGTGTTGGGCTGCAAAATTTCATTGGGCCAACTCTTATGCATTGGGTTGCTGAAGTTTAATTAGGTTTGGGCTAAGTTTGAAGAGCTCAAGAATTTGGGTCTGCACAAGGGTTATTGGGCCACTTATAAGAGTCTATAAAAGGTGGATCTTGGGCCTCTATCACATAAAATTGGGTTGGGTCTGCACCTAACTTTGGGCCTCTATTAGCCTCTGATCATGATTCATTTATTTGGGCCTAGACGAAATTTCTATCCTAATTAATTTTCAAACCCATGTTAATAATTTATCTCTCTAAAATTCTTATTCACTAACTTGCCTAATTATCCTCTATTAATTATTCTTAATTACTCTAAATCCATGATTAATACCTTAATAAATTTTAGGGTGTTACATTCTCCCCTCCTTTTAGAAATTTTGTCCTTAAAATTAGACATACCTTACTCAAATAATGCAGGATAATCCTTCCTCATTGCTTCTTCTATTTCCTAAGTTGCTTCATCTGGAGTAAGTCCCTTCTATACTACCTTTACTAGGAGGATGTCCTTATTACGCAGCTGTTTGACTTTTAAGTCCACAATCCTTTTCGGCTCAACCACATAAGATAAATCATCTTGTAGATGCACATTCTCATGCTCAATGACATGCAAAGGGCCCGGGTGGTACTTTTTCAGTTGGGACACATGGAACACATCATGCAATCTGGCCAGGTTTGGAGGTAAAGCAACTCTGTAGGCCACGGGTCTTATCCTTTCAAGGATTTGGAAAGAACCAAGATAACGAGGACTGAGCTTTCTTGTCCGGATAGACCATCCTACACCCATCACTGAAGTAGCCTTAAGGAACACATGGTCTCCTATCTTAAATTCTAAGGGTCTCCTTCTCTTATCTACATAACTCTTTTGCCTACTCTGGGTAGCCAACAATTTCTTTCTGATGAGTTCTATTTGGTGGGTGGTTTGGTCCACTATGTCTGGACCTAAGAGACTCCTCTCACCTAGCTCTACCCAACACAAGGGTGACCGACACTTCCTCCCATAAAGTGCTTCAAATGGTGCCATCTGGATACTGGAATGGTAACTATTATTATAAGCAAACTTAGCTAAAGACAAGTACACATCCCAACTCCCTTTTAACTCTAGTACACTCGCTCTAAGCATGTCCTCAAGGGTCTGAATGGTCCTCTTAGTCTGTCCATCAGACTGAGGATGATAGGCAGTGCTAAAGTTAATACTAATGCCTAAACCTTCTTATAGAGACCGCTAAAATTTTGATATGAATCTGGGGTCTTTATCCGACACAATGCTATTAGGGACACCATGTAGTCTTACAATCTCACGAACATACAGTTAAGCTAGTCTATCTAAAGGATAAGTAGCTCTAATAGGTAGAAAGTGGGCAGACTTCATCAATCTATCCACAATCACCCAAATAGCATCATAACCCGAAGATGTTCTAGGCAAACCCATTACAAAATCCATGGATATACTATCCCACTTCCATTTTGGAATTTCTAAAGGGTGTAACAAACCTGCGGGTCTTTGGTGCTCAATCTTAACGCTCTGACAAATTAGACACTTAGCAACAAACTCTGCTATGTCTGACTTCATTCCAGGCCACCAAAAGCTCTTCTTTAAATCTCTATACATCTTAGTGGTGCCTGAATGAATGGTGTACCGACTCTTATGAGCTTCTGATAACACTATGTTCCTTAACTCTTCATCCTTGGGTATGCACACTCTCCTCTGATATCTCACCAAACCATCCTCTGATAGGTCAAAATCTTTGACCTCACCACTACCCAGTTGCTCTCTAATTCCTTCCCAGTAGGCATCTAGCTCTTGGGCCTCTTTAATCTTCTTTCTAAGGTCATTTTCTATCCTTAATTCTCCCAAAAGAAGACTACTAGGGTTCACTGAAATTGATAAATTCAAATCTCTCATTTCCTCAATTAACTTTTGCTCTTTAAGCATCATCATTGCCATGTGAATAGATTTTCTACTCAATGCATCAGTGACTATATTCGCCTTCCCCGGATGATACTTTAAGGAAAAATCATAGTCCTTAAGGAATTCCATCCACCTCCTTTGCCTCATGTTCAACTCCTTTTGGTCAAACAAGTACTTCAAACTTTTATGATCACTATACACCTCAAATTGGGCACCATAGAGATAGTGCCTCTAAATCTTAAGGGCAAAAACTACAGCAGCTAGTTCTAGGTCATGGGTAGGGCAATTCTTTTCATGGGGTTTAAGTTGTCTAGAAGCATAGGCTATTACTCTACCTTGTTGCATTAAGACACACCCTAATCCCTTCTTAGAAGCATCACTATAGACTGTGAATATCTCTTTAGGATCAGGTATCACTAACACAGGTGCGGTGGTAAGCCTATCCTTAAGCTCTTGAAAGGCATTCTCACACTTAGCATCCCATATAAATGGTTAGTCTTTCCTAGTTAATTTTGTTAAAGGCATGGCTAACTAAGAAAATTCCTTAATGAATCTTCTATAGTAGCCAGCTAGACCTAAGAAGCTACGAATTTTGGTCACCGTTTTAGGTCTCTCCCAATTCAGTACCACCTCTACCTTGCTAGGATCTACCGCTACCCCTTGTTCTGATATCACATGACCTAGGAACTTGACCTCCCGCAACCAAAACTCACACTTGCTTAACTTAGCATACAACTGATGCTCTCTTAAGGTTTGAAGAACTATCCTAAGATGCTTTTCATGCTCTTCACTACTTTTAGAGTAGATGAGGATGTCATCAATGAACACTACCACAAACTAGTCAAGATAAGGCCTAAAAATCCTATTCATGTAGTCCATGAAAATGGCAGAGGCATTGGTTAACCTAAAAGGCATAACTAGGAATTCATAATGGCCATATCGAGTCCTAAAGGTAGTTTTAGGTACATCCTCAGCCTTGACTCTAAGTTAGTGATATCCCAATCTAAGGTCAATCTTTGAAAAGACCGACGCTCCAGCTAATTGGTTAAGTAAGTCATCAATTCTAGGCAAAGGTTATTTATTCTTGACAGTCGCTTGGTTCAATTGCCTATCGTCAATGCAAAGTCTAAGGCTACCATCCTTCTTCTTGACAAATAACACTGGTGCTCCCCATGGAGACACACTTGGCCTAATAAACCCTTTCTTAAGTAACTCTTCTAATTGACTCTTTAACTCAACCAACTCAGCAGGCGCCATTCTATACAGGGCCTTAGAGATTGGACCAGTACCGGGTACTAAATCAACAGAAAATTCTAACTCTCTCTCTGGAGGTAGTCCATTAAACTCCTTAGGGAAAACCTCAAGAAACTCCCTAATAACAGGTATATCCTCCAACCCATCATCAACCTCAACATGCAATGAGAAAAATACTAGAAACCCTTAGCATCCACGCCTGTGACGACCCTACATTCTAATATCGGTGATTATAGCTAAATACACAATTAATAAATAATGATCAAGGTTTGGAGTCGTTACAATCAATTACATTAAGAAAATATAGGGGAATTTAAACCTTGATACTACTAGGATCATCAACTAACAACCATAATGGGAACATGCATAAAAGGGTTTGTACCATCATTAAGGGTTTAGGATTCATCTATTAATCAATTTCAACCCATAAAAACATCCCACCAATGTACTCATGCCATTCCCTAACATTAGCCTTACTGAAATTAGGGTTTTTAGGTCAAATATAGGAGTTTGGGGACCTGCGCCGCGACTTGGAACTTTCCCACTGCGGCTAAGTTAGGTTCTGGAGCTCAAAAAATAAGTTTTTTTAAACTTGCGCTGCGGCCTGGAACTCTTGCACCGTGGCCAAGTTGCTCTCAGGAATTTTCCTGACTTTCGCTGCGGTGATAGCCGCGGCGAGTTGGACCGGCGCAGCGGCCAACCTAGGGGGCGCCGCGGTGAGTTTTGCTACTGTAACTTCCCTAATTAATTTTCTCGACTCGTGCCGTGGCGAGACTTATTGCACCGCGGCGAGGTTACGTTCTGTCACCCCCTAGGCGATTATTTTCACTCCGCGCCGCGGCAAGATTTATCAAGCCGCGGCGTCCCTCGCCACTGTCACTTCCTAGGCCGCGGCGAAGCATTCCTGGCCGCGGCGTGACTCTCTTCTGGAGCTGTTTTCCTTATGTTTCACCCCCTACACTCTAACTCTCTTCTTAGGGACACTCTAAGGTCACTTCCCCTCATTTTATATGGCTCTAATGGCATTTATCTACCTTATTTACTTAGCTATTCTTCCATACCAATTTAAAACTCATATGCCCATTTCTTTCCCCTAATTACCCTCTATCAACAAGATGGTAAAGTAACAACAACAGAATATACATGATCTACTAGCAACTATCCTTTAATACTCAATCAATTGGGGTTTCATACATTAGGGGTTCATATCAATATCTCAAGGGTTACATTTCCGTTGATAAGCCATATTATAGGTCAACATAAATTACAACAGATATCATGAATCCATACAACCATTACCAAATTAAGATGAGGTCTAACCCCTCAATACATACATCCTCAATAAATCAGATGTGCAAGCCTACACTTGGCAATATAGATACATGATGATGCTATACATTAAGAAATACAAAATTAGAATCTATACTAGCTAAGTCAGCCTAAGTGTAGCCATCTCCCCATAGGTGGGAACTTATGGATTCTCATCCACCTACTTACCCTTATCCTTACCCGAGGAACTTTCACCTGAAATATTAATCCCATAAAACAGGGTGAGATACACATCTCAGTAACCAAGGCAATTCCATCATATAATCCAGTTTAATCAACATATATGCATGAGACAAAATCCATATCAGAATCATATCAGTCATTTTAGCAAATGAAATAATTAGACTATCATGATTACTATCCCCATACTAGCAATCATATTTAAACATGTTAAAGGCCATTAACACTGGGAGAGGCCCGTCCACGGCACCTACTCCCCATTGAGCACAACCAGGGCTCAGTGCATCTGGGAGTGATCATACCCGGTGCTCGATCGTAGCACATGCACGGGTGGCAGCCGCACCACAGCTCCACCATGGACTCACAAGGTCCAATCATAATACAATAGATAGCCAACCAATTCATTCAGCATTTCAAATCATTCATATACAGCAAATATGGAATTAAAATAGATACATGCATGGAATTAATGTAAACCCTGGTTACCTCACTTGCAGACAATTGCAACAGCCACCACAAATCCCAAATTCGGATTCAAGTATCTCCCACCAGAATTCTCAATGTTTCATCCAAAATCCTAAGCAAATTCGTACCAAATTAATACTCATAATATAAATAAGCTATGGGGGTCTCAAACCATCAAAGAAGACATCAAAATGAGGGGTTTAAACTCACCTAATGTCAGCCCTAGCCTCAACCTACGAATTTCATCAAGAAAACCCCAAATAACCTCATTTCAGAATTTTGGGTAGGGTGAAAATTCTCCAAATGAAAAACTAATCAAACCAAATTAAAGAGGAAGATGAGGGGATTAAGTTGTATAACTATTACCTTGGCCAAATCTTGCTCCAAATGTGAGAAAATGCAGAATTATGTCAAGAACCCTAGCCTCCTCTCCTCACCTCCTAATTTCTCTTCTATTTTTGTGTTTCAGCAAATGAAGGGAAAAGTGGCTGAAGCATTAGGGTTTTAGGTGGGTTTAAGTTGGGTCAAGGGGTTGGGTCATGGGTTGCTCCAAGTCCAAATCCAATTGGGTTTCAGATTTTGCTTGTTGGGCCAGTTTTTAATTGTTGGGCTGCATAATTCTGTTGGGCCAGTTTTCACACATTGGGTTGCTAAAGTTTAATGGGATTTGGGCCTAATTTGATGAGCTCAAGGGCTTGGGTCTGCACAAGGGTAATTAGGCCACTTAATTGAGCCTGTACAAGATAAATCTTGGGCCTCTATCTCATTAAATTAGTTTGGGTCTGCCTCTAATTCATTGGGCCTCCATTAGCCTCTTATCATGGTTCATTAATTTGGGCCTAGATGCAATTTCTATCCCCATTAATTCTCAAACCCATATTAATAATTTATCTATTTAGAATCCCTATTTCCTTAACTAGCCCAATCATCCCATATTAATTATCCTTAATTAATCTTAATCCATGATTAACACCTTAATTAATTTCAGGGTGTTACAACGCCTAAGGCACCTCTCGGCTTGGGCGGCAGACACACAAGTAAGCTCAGTCACAGGACAAGTTTTAGGTATATTTGCAGGTAAGGAAATAGTCTTACGGTTGCCGTCAAGTATCACATTATTAGCAGACAGCCAATCTATACCAATGATTACATCAAAATCACACAAAGGGATACAAATCAAGTTAAGGGTAGTACAACAGCTATCTAATTGTATAGTACAATTTAAGCATACATCAGATGTAATCACAGAATATCCAATAGGGGTGGACACAGATAATTCAAATGGCAACAGGCTAATTTTAAGACCCAGATGCTTAACACAGTCATATGAGATGAATGAGTGGGTCACACCCGAGTCAAACAATGCATTTACGACATGATTATGGACAAGTAAAGTACTTCGGATTAGACTAGGGGATCTACTAGCTTCTTGCTCCATAAGTGCAAACACCCTTCCCTGGATAAGTGGCTTAACTGATGAGGTTGACTTACGTGACACTGTGCAAATCTGCGTATAGTGTCCCGGCTTCCCACAATTATAACACACTGGGCATGGCCCATTCCCATGGTTCTTCCCACACTTGGCACAAGTGGGGGGGGCATTCATTGCATTTGTTGGTGGTCCCATGCTTCTTCTTTGAGGGACATTCCTTGGGGGTGGTCTCCTACCCCAAGAGCCACTCCCACTATTGGCTCCTTTCTTACTTCTACCCCTAAAGGGTTCCATGCCCCAGTCATATTTTCCTTCCAGGGTCTTCTTCCTCTTGGCCTCACTTTCCATCATGGCCCTCTCTGTCACTTACACTTCTCTACCAATTCATCAAAATTGCGGATTTGTAGAGATACAATCTTGTCTTTAATTTCTAGTCTTAAGCCTCTCTCAAACTTTTCAGCTTTCCATGGCTCATCATCAAACCTTTTCAAGTAGGAGGAGAAGTGAAACAATTGAATGAATTTGGCTACATATTAATCTACATTCATGTCTCCTTGCTTAAGGAAGTTGAACTCAGCTTCCTTGTTAGCCCTCATTGATGGTGGGAAATATTTGCTCTCAAAAGCAGTTTGAAAACTTTCTCAAGTCAAGGGTATCTCCCTTGCAATCAACAATCTGGAGGCATTCCTCCACCAATGCTTAGCCTCACCCTCTAACTTGTAGATGGCCAACTTTGCCTTTTGTTCTGTGGTGCAGGTCATAACCTCAAAGATCTTCTCCAGTTGCATTAGCCATCTCTCAGCTTTTTCAGTGTCTAACTCCCCTAAAAACAATGGAGGATTGGCTTTTCTGAATTTGGCCAATACAATAGAGAGGTCACCATCCTCCCCTTGGTGTCCCATACTAGGGTTATCACCAGCCCCCATATAGTTTTCTATTAGCACCTCTTGATTCTGCTTATTCATGTTCTCATGAAGCTGTTGCAGCACTTGCACAGTCACTGCATGAGCCTCAGCTTGCTCTTGAAGTTAATCAGTCATTGCCCTCACTGTAGTTTCATGGGCCTCAGTTTGTTCCCTCATTCGGTTGGCCATTGCAACCATGGCCTCTTGCATCTCTCTTAGCATTTCAGTTGTTTCTCTACGTGTAGCCATCTAACTTTACAATGCTATAAGCATAACCACAAGCATCCCCCATTAAGCTATAGCCCAAGGCAAACAAAACACACTCCACCCATGGCAGATATATATAGGTATGAGAGTTATCATCTGGTCACAATGTTCCTATTCCTATTATGCATGCATCATGATTGCCAAGTTTTCTAGCAACAAAGATATAAATTAACACATTTGCTTGAACCATTGCTCTGATACCAACTGTAATGACCCTAACTTCTAATCCCAGAAATTATGGTTAAATACACGTTTAATAATTAAAGATCAAGGTTTGGAGTCACTACAATCAATTACATTAAGAAAATGTAAGAAAATTTGAACCTTGATGTTATTAGGGCCATCAATTAAGCAACCATAAATGGGAACATGTATAAAAGGATTTGAACCATTATTAAAGGTTTGTGATTCATCTATCCATCAATTTCTACACACAAAAACCTCTCACAAGTGTTCCTATATCATTCCCTAGCATTAGCATTAAAGAAATTAGGGTTTCTAGCTTAAGGGTAGGAGTTTAGGGACTTGCGCTGCAACCTAGAACCTTCCCGCCACGGCTAAGTTAGATCCTGGGGCTCTAAAACTAAGTTTTTAACCTTGCGCCGTTGCCTAGACCTTTTGCGCCGCGGCCAAGTTGCTCTCGGGAGTTTTGCTACTGTACCCTTCTTAATTAATTTCCTCGACTTGTGCCGTGGCAAGACTTATTGTGTCGCGACGAGGTTTCATTCTGTCACACTCCTGGGCATTTTTTTCATTCTGCACCATAGCGAGATTCCTCCAGCCACGGCGTCCCTCGCCACTGTTACTCTTCAGGTCGCGGTGAGGCCTTCCTGGCTGCGGCGTGACTCCTTCCTGTAGCTATATCCCCTACATTTCGTCCCCTACACTCCAGTTCTCTTCTTAGGCTCTAAGACCCCTTCCCCTCATTTTATATGGCTCTAATGGTATTTATCTACCTTATTTACCCAGCTATTCTACCATTATTAACTCAACACTTAAATACTAATTCTCACTCTCACCCAACCACCACATGTTAGCCTTTCCATGGGTTAATGACAGTAAGGATTTATATACTATCAATAATTAACATCTCATACACATTTTGCTAAAGGTTTCATGCATCAGTGATTCATATCAATTTCTAATACATCACATGATTAGGTTTCCAACAGTATACCATACCATAAGTTTAGAGAAATTCATACATCAAATACTATAAGTTCATACAACTTAAACCAAGCCGTATTGAGACTTAACTTCTTAACGAATACATTCTAACTAATTAAAATATAGACTCCTACACTTGGCAACATGAATACAAGATGATGCTATAAAATAAGGAATACATAATTTGCATCTATACTAACTAAATCAGCCTAAGTGTAGCCTTCTCCCCACATGTTGGAGCTCATGGATTTTCATCCACTTGCTTCCCCTTATCCTTGCCTGAAGAACCTTTACCTGAAATATTAATCCAATAAAATGGGGTGAGATATAAATCTCAGTAACCAAGGAAATTCCATCATATAATCTAGTTTAATTAACATATATGTATGAATCAAAATCAACATTTGAATCATATCAGTCATATCAATAAATGAAGCAATTAGGCTATCATGATTACTATCCCATACTAGCAATCATATTTTCACATGTTAAAGGCCATTAACACCGAGAGAGACCCGTCCATGGCACCTACTCCCCATTGAGCACAACTAGGGCTCAGTGCATCTGGGGTTTGATCATAACTCGGTGCTCGATCGAAGCACATGCACGGGTGGTAGCCGCACCATAGCTCCACCATGGACTCATAAGGTCCAATCATAGTACAATAAATAGCCAACTAATTTATTCAGCATTTCAATTCATTCATATATAGCAAATATGAAATTAAAATAGATACATGTATGGAATTATTGTAAACCCCGGTTACCTCATTTGTAGACAGTTTGCAACAGCCACCAATGGTATAAAGATTCCTATAACCATAGCATCAGAAAATTACCACTCTAATTCATCATTAATAGTAGCAACAAGTACCCAAGGAATTTAAATGCAAATAAGTACCTAAATAACACTTACCTAGTCACCACCAATCCCAAATTCGGATTAAAGTGTCCTCCACCAGAAATCTTAATATTTCACTTAAAATCCTAAGCAAATTCATACAAAATCAATACTCATATTATAAATCAGCTATGTGGGTCTCAAATTAGCAAAGAAAGCTTCAAAATGGAGGGTTTAAACTTACCTAATGTCAGCCCTAGCTTCAACCTACGAATTTCTCCAAGAAAACCCTAAATAACCACATTTCAGATTTTGGATAGGGTGAAAATTCTCTAAATGAAAAACTAATTAGACCAAATTAATGAGAAAGATGAGGGGATTAAGTTGTATGACTATTACCTTCGCTGAATCTTGCTCTAAGTGTGAGAAAATATAGAATTCTTGCTCCAAACCCTAGCCTCCTTCTCAACCTCCGAATTTTGCTTCTTGAGTTTCAACAAAATGAGAATGTGGTTGAAGCATTAGGGTTTTAGTTGGGTTTAAGTTAGGTCAAAGATGGGTCATGGGTTGCTACAAGGTCCAACTCCAAATGGGCTTCAGATTTTAGCTTGTTGGGCCAGTTTTAAAGTGTTGGGCTGCAGAATTTCATTGGGCCAACTCTTATGCATTAGGTTGCTGAAGTTTAATTAGGTTTGGGCTAAGTTTGAAGAGCTCAAGAATTTAGGTCTGTACAAGAGTTATTGGGCCACTTATAAGAGTCTATACAAGGTGGATCTTGGGCCTCTATTACATTAAATTAGGTTGGGTCTACACCTAACTCATTGGGCCTCCATTAGCCTTTTATCATGATTCATTTATTTAGGCCTAGACAAAATTTCTATCCCAATTAATTCTCAAACCCATGTTAATAATTTATCTCTCTAAAATTCTTATTCACTAACTTGCCTAATTATCCTTTATTAATTATTCTTAATTACTCTAAATCCATGATTAATACCTTAATAAATTTTAGGGTGTTACACCTCCCCTCACTTTCATTTATCAATTATGACTCAAGAATGGCCTTAGAAAAATTTAAAACTCTCCCCCACTACAAGAACTCCTCTTGGCCAAGACTATGGGCTTTTTTGGCCTTTTTGGAGTTCTCTTAGTTTTCTTGAAGGATGAAGCTTGTAGGAAGCATCTTAGGTGTCTCAAGAACTCATTTAAACTCATAATTAAACCTAGGAAGTATCATACAAACTCAGATTTTGGAAGGTGCACTAGAAACCCTAAGTTTTGCATCTTGAATCCTAATGGCTAGTTTGTTGGTTTCTTTGCATATTCTTGTTCTTCTCCATCAAATACCTAAGATTTATGCTTGGTTGGGCTTGAAAATCAGATCCTCCTAGGGTTCCTAGTGTAGGTCTAAATGGAGAAGAAAGGAACATCAACATAGCTACCATAGGATGCATTTTTACCTTGTTTCCTTAGTTAGTTTGGCTTGAATCTTGCTTTCTCGAAACTCCTCTCTCTAAATTCAAAATTTCCCCTCTGTTCTTCCTAAAGGCTTGAATTTTTCCTCCTTCTTCCCTTCTGTTTGTGTGCCACTCTCCAAGAGCTTTGCTTTTAATTTGGGGCTGGAAAATCTAAAGTGAAATGAGGGAGAGTGAGGCACCACCTATATATTGCTAGGGCAAAGTGACTTTTTTCAAAAATTTTCAATTTTGCTCTTCATACTTTGCATTTTTGTTTCTCCTTTATTTTAGCTCCTTTTTTAGAACTATCTTTTCATTATAAAATTTAAGTTCCCAATTAAGAAAAATGCCTTTGGAATCACTCAAATCAGAGCTAAAACCTTTCCGAACGGATCTATCAAAGTTTGGATACACTGACATTGGAAAACATCCACCGGAAGGATTTTAACTGTCCTGGGGGTTTCCATGGTTTTTAGGCCATTTGAGAACCCCAAAAAACTGAAAATTTTCATTTAAAAAGCTCTCTTATGTGAATTCTAAAATTTACACAAAATTACGAAAATACCATAATGTTTCGTAGGCTTTTTGTAAGAAATTATTTCTTCATTCTAGCTCCATTTTTCTTTCTATCTGAGCTTGGGATTCTCATTTTTAGGAGTCTAGAATGCTTCCTAAATTTTTTGAGACTTTAACTACATTATCTTGGGGGCCTTCCTTTTGTATCTAGTGGATTTTGTTCGTTTATGGAGAAACTGTACGTTACATTCACATTTTCTCTCGTTTTTAGAAAATCGGATGTTACACAAATCAAGGCAAGAATATAAAATATCATTTGAAAACATAGTATCACATCATGGTACCATAATACATATGCACATGCTAGAACACTTTTCATGGCTTAAAACACACATACATATATTTAAAGATAAGGCAAACATTCATCCATACATGAGAGAAGGAGGAGAGAGCTACCTTTATTACACTTGTAAACCTTTCCCTTGAACCTTGAATCCTCTCCCTCGACCTCACACGCACAAGGGTATGGGATTTATTTTTCTTGGCCTAAACACAACATGTGGAAGCCAATTAAGTTCTTGGAATCATTTCTAAAGCTATACATCTTCCTTAAACACTAACTTAGTCTAATAGCTCCTTTATGGTTCCAAAATGTACCTAATGAAGCAACATCCATCATTTAAGTTCTAAGCTCCATTATTTTCTTCCATTTATGACTCTTGACTCCATTTGAACCTCTTGAAGCCATTATACAATTAAAATAAGGAGCCTAACTACATGTTGCTTCTTTAGGTCATATTATAGAACCTATGATGCCATCTCACTTTCTATGGTTTCTAAATTTTTTCCAAGGCTTCATCTCATCCTCTTCCATCATACATGACTCAAAAATAAGCTTGGAACAAATTAAAACTACCCCTAGGTGCTCCAAGTTCCTTAGGCCGAGGCTATACTCTTTCTTGGCACCTTTGGAGTTTTCTTTGTTTCTTGATGGAAGATGCATGCAAGGAGCCTTCTAGGGATCTTAGGAGCTCATTCAAACACTCATTTAGACCTAGGATTCATTGTATTAATTCAAAATTAGCAAGGAACACTTGAAACCCTAGGTTTTCTATCTTGAAATCTAATGGCTAATTTTATTTTCCTTGCATATTCTTATTCTCCACACTTAATTCCCTAAGATTCACCCTTGGTTCACTCAAAATCCATGCTCTCTTTGAGCTTCCTAGGCTGGACGAATCAAGAAGAAGAAGGGAAGAAGGAGTAGCTACTATGGAATGAAGATTTACCTTATTTTTCCTTGATTTCTTGGATGATTCTTCCTTTTTTTGGCCCCCTCTCCTCAAATCTAAAAGTTCCACCTCTATTCTACCCGCAAAACTGATCCAAGAACTTCAATAAAATCATGGGAAAGAAGGGAAGATGGAGGAGAAGGAGTTTGCTAAAGAGAAAGCATGAAAAATCAAGAAAATCCATACCTTTTTCCTTAGTTTTCTCCTCCCTTTCTTCTCCTCCTTGTGTGCCTCAAACCCTAGCTCTCTTCTCTGGTTTTGGATAGAAATAAATGTGGCCAAATGAAGGAAGAGGTGGGGCATGACATGTATATATAGTTAGGTTAGGAAGAACTTTTCAAAAATTCCAATTTCATCCCTTTGTCTTGGTATTTTCGTTTTTGATTCGTTTTAGCTCTTTGTTGAGAATCTTCTTTTCCATTATAAAATATAGGTTTCCAATTTTTTAAAATACCTTTGAAATCACTCAAATCAGAGCTAAAACTTTCTTAAACGAATTCATTAAATTTTAGGTTAATTGACATTAGAAAACATCCATTGGAGGGGCTTTCCCAGGGCTTCCCATGGTTTTCAGCCTCTGAATGCCCCGAAGAACTCAACTTTTATTTAAAAATCCCTTCTATGTAAATTCTAAAATTTGCTCAAAATTATGAAAATGTCATTACATTTTGTCAACATTTCATTACAATTCGTTTCTTCTTTCTAGCTCTGTTTTTCTTTCCATCTGAGTTTAGGATTCTCAATTTTAGGAGTCTTGAATGCTACTTAAATTTTTTGAGACCTTTACTAATTCATTTTAGGGGACTTGCTTTAAAAACATATTTGTTTTTGTCATTTTGATGAAAATTGGACATTACACCTTAGCCTCCTAGCTCTCACACAATAGTCCTATTATCTATCTTAATGTATCTCATATGTATTGGAGCACAAATATAAGGAATACATACACTTGACTATGAAAAATAATGAATATTTAATGGAATTTAATTGTGTTACATAAGGCCTTATTGCTTCATTTTGTGTTCCATAGACCATGTGCACTCATCCACATCATTTTCTAGTCATAACACATCTATACAAATCATACACTCACATTTTGTCTCATTTATTTCGAGTTTAGAGCTATGTAACATCCGGTACCTCCACAAATGTGTGAAACATAATGCCCAATTTCTCTGTGAATATACGTAATTCATTGGACACAAAAGGAAGTCTCTTAAATAGAATGATTTGAGGTCCAATAAAATTAGAGTGATAATCTAGACCTCAAATAATGAGGATCCAAGGTTAGAGGTGCCTTGAAAACGGAGCTAGAATGACCAAACAAAATTTAACAAAGATGCAGTGGCATTTTTGTAATTTTAGACACTTTTTAGAAAACTCATAGGAGGGATTTTTAAATGAAAAAATGAGTTTCCTGGGGTTCCTAAAGGCCCTGAAAACTATAGGATCTCCTAGAACAATTAAAACTCCTTCAATTTACGTTTTAGAATGGTAGTGACCCTAAAATTTGACCCTTTTATTTAGGAAGGTGTTAGACCTGATTTGAGTGATTCCAAAGTTATTTAAAGGTTAGAGAACCTAAATTTTATGATGGAAAAGATGGTTCTTGAAAAGTAGTTGAAATGAGCCTAAAATAAAAAAGTTAAGAATGAAGGACAAAATAGTCATTTTAAAAAGCTCCTTAAGAGACCCTAGCTATAAATAGGTGGCGTCTGTAACACCATACTTCTAGGACTCAATTTATGCAATTCCCATGCCTCATCTTATGTTTGTTCTATGGAAACAATCGAGTGGCATAGGGAGTTATGAATTAAAATGCATTTCTCTACTGGTAAAATTTTTCTTTCGGAGTCCCGTGGGCCATATGAATGCATCTATCACATTCTCATACTTAAATACATGAATATAGCTCATTTCCATCATCAAATTTGGTCTATAACTCGTGGAAAGCAAAGGAACACATTAAAATTCATGTTTGCATTTTCGTCCAGAATTTCCTCTTTTCTGTCACAAACTTTGGAAAATCATAACTAAATCTAGAAAATTCGAAATCATGTGTTCTTTGTCATTCTGGAAATCTCAGGATGTCTAATTCACACTAAAAATATGTCCAAGTCACAAAATTCATCACAAAGGACGTTTGACATCCAAAAAGCTACAGACTCACTGGCTGCCTGGGCTGTGATTCAGGTTACTGATGCAAACTTCTGAAATTCATAACTAATTCTACAAAAATCGAAATCACACACATTGAGTCATTCTGGGAAGCTACAAATGTTAACTTGACACTAAAAATAATTCCCGAATGAAACAGATACGTTTAGGTATCCGGAACTGATGAAACAGTGATTGAGCTCTGGAGTCGCCACTGTTACTGACAGCAAATTTCAAAAATGCATAACTCTGTGCTCAGACCTCCAAATGAGGTGATTGCGGTGGCCACAGAAAGCTTATGACCTCTAGTTTATGTACATAAAATTTCATAAGCATTGAACACCATTTGGCCATCGAGTGACACGAAAATCAAATCTGCCAGTATGAACAGTGCAGATACCAGAAACCATAGAAAATCCCAAATTTGAAAATTCATCAAATATTTTCTAGGTCTCCGAAAATTATGATCTTTAGCTTCCCAGAAATCTCTTAATAAGACCTAATTGTATGCCAAATTTCAGGGTAAGACTAACTCATTTGGCCAAAAAGTGGCATAGGGTTCCATTATGGTCAATTTTGGCTCCATATTGGGTACCAAAATTGCCAAATGGATTTCCTTTGGTCTTGGCACCTTTTGGGCAAGTTTAAAAGAATGTTTAAGACTTGGGGAAGCTGCCCAAATGGTCCCAAACCATTTGCATCTCATTTTGGCCTTTTCACCCTCACTTATACACATTACACCAAGCTTTTCTCAAGTGTATACATTAGCATAAACACTCAATTTATGTTCTAGAGTACATACACCATACTCATTCATTTATCTATCACATAATATCATTTTTACATTTGTCCAAGGGGTCATAGACCAGTTACAATAATAATATACATCATGAAGTCTCATTATGAATTAAAAAACCAAAAATCAAGCATAAGGATGGCAATCTTCTTTCTTCAAGGTGGTTGGCTCCCATTGCCATGTCCACTTGGTCCACCTAGCATATTAGGACATTTAAGAGGAGGGAGTGAGATTCAAGAATCTCAATAGCTCATCTCCCATTCCATCACACATAATATGTGCAAGCAAGTTTCACAATGGCATGCATGGAGAAAGTAGAAATCATAGGCATTTTAAAAGCAACCTTGGCATGTGAATCAATCATACAAGACATTCAAGAGCTCACTAAGTGTTTGGATTGGCCTCACACTTCTCCTTATGGATTTTGGATTTGCCTCACCCATTCTTTGAGCACTTTGGGCTCAACCATACTCTTGGGAGCCCACTTTGCTTTTGGGAGACTCTTTACTTTGTCTCAACCAAGCTCAAGGGTTCTTGGCTCCTCCTCACCCAAGGGAAGAGTTCTTGGCCTCTCCACACTCAAGCAAACTCATACAAACATCATGGATTCATTTAAAACATAACATGGCATCAAGGATCATGACATGTAAAGGCATGCTAGCATACTTTTCAAAGCTTGAAAATACACATACAAGCATTCTAAAACAAGCTAAACACACATCCATGCATGAGAGAAGCTGGAGAGAGCTACCTTGTATACAAGCACACACTTTTTCCTTAGCTTTCAAGCCTCCTCTTTTAGCCACACACCCACAAGTTGGTGGAAATAGTGACTCTTGGCCTAGACACAAATTATGGGAGCCAATTAAGTTCATGAAACAATTTCTAGGGCCATGCAACTTGCTTAAACCCTAGATTACTCTACAACCTCCATTATAGTCCATATTGGCACCTAATGAAGCAACACCCCTCAAATGATTTCTAGGCCTCATTCTTTACTCTCAAATATGATTCTTGACTCCTTTTAAGCCTCTTGGAGTCATCACATCATTAAAACAAAAGGCCTAGCACCATGTTGCTTCTTTAGGTCATATTATGGAACCTAAGGCACCAAATCAATTTCTAGGAGTTCTAAATTTTTTCTAAGGGTTCCTCCCACCTTCTACCATCATAAGAAGTCCCAAACCAAGGCTAAAACAAATTAAAACAGCCCCTAGCCTAATGGTTATGTCTTGGCCGAATTGATGGAGGGAGGAGGAGTCCATGGGCTTTTTGATTTTTCCTTGATGGGAGAGACACTTGGGAGGCTTCCTAGGGGTCTTAGAGACTCAAATAAACATTTACACATGCAAGAAAATTCATGGATTAAATCAGTTTTTATAAAGTGTCCAAGAGCTCTACACTTTTCTAACTTGATTTTCATTAGCCTTTCTTCCAAGTTCCTTGCATCTACTAACTCCTCATAGTCTAAAACCCACAATTCCTTCTTATTTCTAGACAAAAAGCCTCCCCCCAAAGATGGTTCTGTTCTGGCAGAACTCCACACACAAAGGGCAAGAAAAAGGAAGCAACCAAGATAGAAAAATCACCTTGATTCCAAGCTTTTCTCAAGAGCTCTCTTCCTTGCTTCAACCCTCTCCTTGAATTTCGAAATTCCCCCCTCAGTTCTGGGCTCAAAACAGAACCAAACATCTCACTAAATCCATAGGAAGAGAGGAGGAAAGGAGGGGAAGAAGTTTAACAAGGCAAGGAGTAGGAAAAAGTGGCTAAAACTTACACTTTTCAAAGCTTCCTCTTCCTTCCTTGGCCTCCCCTCTTGTGCGCCACTCTCAGCCCTTGTTACTTCTGTTTTAACGTGTGAGAGAGTGGGTGAGGAGATATGAGCAAAGGAGGGGCATTTTTATAAGCTAGGGATTCATTTAAGCAACTTTTAAAAGTTATAATTTAGTCCCTCTTCATAGTTTTGTTTGTTTGAGCTCGTTGTAACTCCTTTTTGAAATCTGTCTTTTCCATCATATTCCTTAGGCTCTTAATCCTAATAATTGCCTTTGGAATCACTCAAAAAGGATCTAAAACCATTCCGAACTATTCGGTCAAAGTTCTGGTCAACCGACGGCCGAAATCGCTCACAGGAGGGGTTTCAACTGTTCTAGGGGTTCCCATAGTATTTAGGGCCTCTGAGAAGCCTAGAAAGCTCAAATTTTTTTGTTTAAAAAGTCCTCCTATGAGTTTTCCAAATTTTTCAAAAATTACAAAAATGCCCCTACTTCTTTCGATAAATTTTCTGATCTCTTTTGGCTCTAGTTTTTGGGCATCTTGAACCTCAAATCCTCATTTTCTAATATTTAAAATTTTATTATAATTTTAGTTGGCCCCAATTCCTTCTATTTCGAGGACTTCTTTTTATATTTGACCTATTTTTGCCGTTTACGGAGAAACCGAACATTGCGTTCCTCACATTTATGGAGGGACTGGATGTTACAGCGTCCTCCCTTACATCTCGTTTTAGTCAACCCAAATTCTATTTAAGACCAGGGGAGAAATCTACTAAGAAGGGTGCACTATGGGAGGAGAAAAAGAAGAGGAAAAATCTAAGAAAAGTGTGGAAATTTATGCTCCTTCCTTTAGCAACTTGATTCTCCTCCTCTCTACCTTTCTTCCTATGGATTTAGTAAGATGTTTGGTTTTGTTTTGAATCCAGAATAGAGGGGAATAGTTCAAATTTATGGAAGAGGAGCCAAGAAAGGAGAAGAGGGAAATTTATGCTCCTTGCCATGCTTCAAGCTTGATTTCTCTTATTCTTCCCCTTGTGATTTTTGCCCTATATAAGACCAGCCCTAAGGAGTTAAGTTTCTAGCCAAACCAAGAGTGAATCTTAGAAAAATGAAGGAGAAGAATAAGAATATGCAAAGGAAACAATCAAATAACCATTAGATTTTAAGATAGAAAAGTTAGGGTTTCAAGTGTTCTACTAAAATTTTATTTTGATGCAAGAGTTCCTAGGATAAAATGAATGCTTGGATGAGCTCTAGAGATCCCTAAGAAACTTCTCGCATGCATCTTCCATCAAGAGAACAAAGCAAACTCATTTTGTGCTCTTTTGGTCCATAGCCACGGCCTAAAGAGGATGAGGCACCAAGGGGTAATTGTAATTCATTCCAAGCTTGATTTTGAGTCATATATGATGGAAGAGGATGAGAGGAAGCCTAGGAAAAATTTTAGAAGTCATGGATAGTGAGATGGTATCATAGATTCCACATTATGGCTTAAAAAAGCAACACCAAGCTAGGCTCCTTAAATTAATTGTGTGATAACTCTAAGAGGCTTAATAGGAGTCAAGAACCTTAGAAGGATGGAAAGAATGGAACAAAGATAATGTTTTCCTAAGATTGCTTCATTAGGTGCATTATGGAACCGTAAAAGAGCCATTTACTTTTATAATGAATATGTAGTTTTAGAAATTGTTCCAAGAGTGTAATTGACTTCCATATTATGTGTCAAGGCTAAAGGAAACAAGCCCCACCTTTTTGTAAGTGTGTGGCCATGGGAGAAGAAGCATTTCAAAAGGAAAAAGTGTGTTGTTGTAACAAAGGTAACTCTCTCTTCTTTCTCTCATGCATGAGTCGATGTTTATCTTGTCTTTGAATATGTGTATATATGTTTTGAGCCATGAAAAATGTTTTAACAAGTATCTAGAAGCCATGGTACCATGATAATATATTATGCATTCAAATGATGTATTGTGAACTTACTTTGGTTTGTTTGAGTATGGTGAAGCCAAAAGCCCCCTAGTCATGGTGAAGATGAGCCAAAAGTCCCTAAGAATTGTTAAGACACAGTTAAAAGTCTCCCAAGAGTCAGGCTTAGTTAAAAGCCTTTAAGAAAATGGGTAAGGCAAGTCCAAAATCCTTAAAAAGAATGGGTGAGGCTAAACCACTTGGTTGGCAAGCTTATATATGTTTTGTATGACTTTTTGAATGCTAGAATGCTTCATGAATAATTACATGTTTCATGATAGCCATGCATGCATTGTTAGACATGGATTTGCATTCTTTATGTATGGTTGAAAGGGAGAAGAGCTATTAGGATTTCTAGAATCTCATCCCTTCCTCCCCATTTGTTTAACATGGTTAGATAGATCATGTGAGCTAAGAAATGGAAGTCACCTAGACTAAAAGAAGCAGATTGAAAACAAAGTGGGTGATTTTACCATGTTGTAGCCATATCAGTGGCATATGATATAATCCAATATTGTATATGATGTATGAGCTTATAAACATATGTAATTACATAAATTATTGACGTATAAATGAGGTTTGATGTCGTATGTATGATATAGCAATTATTGGGTATTGGATGGCAAGAACTAGCGTATGAATTCTTATGTATACTTTGGGGTGAGAGTGTGAGTTTGTGAAATATAGATTTGTGCACCTTTGAGACATGTTTAGTAGACCATTTTAGTGCTTTCTCACGTGCTCAAGTGGCCATGAGTGTCTTAGAAGCCAATGTGGACCATTTGAGACCTTTAGAAGACACCAAAAGAGCATTTTTGGAACCTAACGTCATGATCTAACCAAATGAATAAATTTGACCATGAAATTTGGCATGCATATAGATCTCATATAGAGCTTTTTGGGAAGCTAGACCAAATTATTTGGTGCTCTGTGGAATTAATTATAATTTTTCAAAGTTGCCAAATTTCAGCTATTCTGGTATGGTTATTATTCATATGATTAGTTTCTTCTCCTATATCATTCAAGAGACAAATAGTGTCTAGTACTCATGAAATTTTGTAGGCATAAACTAGACATGATAAGCTTTCTATGGACACTAAGATCACCCCAATTGGATGTCTAAGTAGGGAGATATGAATTTTTGAAGTTTAGGGATAGTACTAGTAGCGATAGGCGACCTTGGTTATTGTTCCTTCAAATTGTAGTAGCTAGACATCTTTGTTGTGGTTTGGATTTATTTTTAAATAAAGTAGATATTTGCAGCATTCCAAAATGGTATAGTGTGCTTGATTTCAATTTTTCTAAAATTAGTTATGATTTTTCAAAGTTCATAATAGAAAGCTGAAATACTAACCCGATGCTACACATGCTATTTTTATGTATGTACTTTATTAGCTCGAGTTCTTGACCATTTCTTGAGATGGTTATGAATTGTATTAGTGTATTTAAATTTGAGAATGAGATGGATGAGTTCATATGGTCCACAAGATATGTAACACCATTAATTCTAGCTCATTCTAACTCATCTCATGCCTTTACATAACTTAATATCATGAATCATATGAGTTTTGCATGAAAAAGGCAAAGAAATAATGCTCATTCTAGCATTGCACTAGGTCTCAAAATTCCATTCGATGTCACGTGGACCGTGTGAGCTCATACTATACTTTCTCATATTTAATTTCATCATCACCACTCATTCGCATCATAAAAGCATGCTTACAACCCATGGAAACCGAAATGGGGCATGGAAACTGAAAGATCATTCTCGGGCAGAATTGGTCCTTTTTCTGGGTAAATTTTGGAAAATTATAACTAAATCTAAAAATATCAAAACTATGCAATCTTACTCATTCTGGAAATCTTGGGATATCTACTTCACCCTAAAAATACGCACATGTCACAACATTTATCACACAAGACGTTTGACACCCAAGAAGCTACAGAGGTCGCTGGCTGCCTGGGCTGTTATTCAGTTTACTGATACCAGATTCTAAAATTCATAACTAATTCTATAAAAATAAAAATCACACACATTTAGTCATTATAGAAAGCTAAAAGTGTTAACTTGATACTAAAAATAATTATAGAATGAAACAGATTTTTAGCCATTTGGAACCTATGGAACAGTAACTAAGTTCCTGGGCGCTACTGATACTAATAGTTAACTTTAAACATACACAACTCTCTACTCAGACCTCCAAATGAGGTGATCTTAGTGGCCACAGAAATCTTATGACCTCTAGTTTATGTATGTAAAATTGCATAAGCATTGGACACCATTTGGCCATCAGGTGACATAGAATACAAAACTGCCAGTATGAACAGTACCCATACCAGAATCCATGAAAAATCCCAACTTTGAAAATTCATCAAATATTACCTAGATCTCTAAAAATTATTATCTTTAGCTTCACAAAAAGATCTCAATGAGCCCTAATTTCATGCCAAATTTTAGAGTAGGACTAACTCATTTGACTAAAAAGTGATACCATTATGGTCAAATTTGGCTCCATATGAGGTACCAAATTTGCCAAATGGCCTTCCCTTGGTTGTGGCACCTTTTGGGCAAGTCTAAAAGCACATTTAAGACTTGTGTGAGCTGCCCATATGGTCCCAAATCTCATGCATCTCATTTTGGCCATTCAACCCACATTTATACACATATTCATCAAACTTTAAATTCTCATATTATGGCATTTCATACTCAAAACATGTGCTAGTAGTCATACATCATTTCCATACATCTAACCATCACATAATAATATATTTATATATGTCTCAAGGTTCATAATACTTATACAACATCATAGACATCTTGAACTATTATCATGGTTCCAAATAGACAAAATAAAGCATAAGCTTATCAAGCTCCTTCCTTTAGTGTTGTTGGTTCCCATTAGCATATCCACTTAGTTCACCTAGCATGTTAGATCATTGGAGAGGAGGGGATGAGATTCAAAGAATCCCAATAGCTCATCTCCCATTTAATCATACATAATATGTGCAAAGCAAGCCTTTTAAATGCATGTATGGAGAAAATAGAAATCATAGACATTTTAAAGGCAACCTTGGCATGTGAATCAATCATACAAGACATTCAAGAGCTCACTAAGTGTTTGGATTGGCCTCACACTTCTCCTCATGGATTTTGGACTTGCCTTACCCATTCTTTGAGCACTTTGGACTCAACCATACTCTTGGGAGCCCACTTTGCTCTTAGGAGACTCTTTACTTTGTCTCAACTAAGCTCAAGGGTTCTTGGCTCATTCTCACCCAAGGGAAGAGTTCTTGGCCTCTCCACACTCAAGCAAACTCATACAAACATCATGTAATCATTTGAAAACATAATATGGCATCAAGTATCATGGCATATAAAGGCATGCTAGCATACTTTTCAAAGCTTGAAAATACATATACACACATTCTAAAACAAGCTAGACACATATCCATGCATGAGAGAAGGTGGGGAGAGCTACCTTACACACAATTACACACTTTGTCCTTTGGACTCAAGCCTCCTCTTTCGGCCACACACCCACAAATTGGTGGAGATAGTTTCTCTTGGCCTAGATACAAATTATGGGAGCCAATTAAGTTCATGAACCACACCCTAAGGCTACATAACTTTATGAAACACTAGATTGCTCTATAGGTTCCATTATGGTCGATATTGGCACCTACTGAAGCAATACCCCTCAAATGATTTCTAGGACTCATTATTTCTTTTCAAATATGATTCTTGACTCCTTTTTAAGCCTCTTGGAGTCATCACATCATCAAAACAAAAGTCCTAGCACCATGTTGCTTCTTTAGGTCATAATATGGAACCTAATGCACCAAATCACTTTCTATGAGTTCTAAATTTTTTCCAAGGCCTCCTTTCATTTTCATTCATCAAATATGACTCAAGAATGGCCTTAAAAAAATTTAAAACTCTCCCTAGTTACCCCAACCTTGCTTGGCCGATACTATGCCCCTTTTTGGCCTAGTTGGAATTCTCTTTGTTTTCTTGAAGGAGGAAGCATGTGGGGAGCATCTTAGGGATCTTAGGAGCTCATTAAACTCCTAATTAGGCCTAGGAATTATCATACAAAATCAGATTATACAAGGTGCAATTGAAACCCTAGAATTTGTATCTTGAAATCTAATGGCTTTTTGATAATTCCCTTTGCATATTCTTAATCTCCACACCCTTTTTCCTTAGATTCATGCTTGGTTCTACCTAAAAATCTTCTCCTCCTAGGGTTTTCTCAAGTGGGGCGACATGGTGGAGAAGGGGACCAAAAATGACAACCATAGGAAGAGAAATTACCTTGTTTTCTTGCTTTTTCTCACTTGAATCTTGTGTTCTTTGAGCTCCTCTCTTCAAATCCGAACTTTCCCCTCAATTTCTCCCTTAAATCAGATTTATAAACCTCATTTTAATCATAGGAAACAAAGGAGAATGGAGGAGAAGAGGTTTGGAAGAGAAAGAGCATGAAAAACTACTAATTTCCATACCTTAAGCCTTTGATTTCTCCTTCTTTTCTTCCCCTTCTTGTGAGCCTCATCCCCTAGGGTTTTCTTCTGGTTTTAGGCAGAAGATGGTCGTACATAATGAAGGGAGGAGAAGGGTGCATCATATATATAGGTGGGAATAAGTTACGCTTTTCAAAAATTCCCATTTTGCCCTTCGTTCTTGGCATTTTCGTTTCTCCTTCATTTTGGCTCCTTTTTGAGAACCGTCTTTTTCATTATAAAATTTAGGTTCCCAATCAAGTAAAATATCTTTGGAATCACTCAAATTGGAGCTAAAACCTTTCCGAATGAATCCGTCAAAGTTTGGGTACACTGACGTTGGAAAACATCCACTGGAAGGGCTTTAGCTATCCTAGGGCTTTCCATAGTTTTTAGAGCCTCTGAGAACCCCAGAGAACTCAAAACTTTCATTTAAAAAGTCCTCTTGTGTGTTTTTCAAAAAGCACCCATATTTACGAAAATGTCACTAGCCTTTTGACAAATTTTTCGAATCACTTTAGCCTTGATTTCTGGCCAACTCAAGGCTCAAATCCTCATTTTCTAATATTTAAAATTTATCATAATTTTATTTGGCCCCAATTCCTTCTATTTCAAGGACTTCCTTTTGTATTTGACCCATTTCTTCCGTTTACGGAGAAACCGAATATTGTGTTTCTCATGTTTACGGAAGGACCAGATGTTACAGGATATGGAATGAAAAATTTATACATGATGTAATGCAAAATAATTGAAATTTTTATGGCTTTTCCTTGGGAACTTTGTGTAATCCAAGGAAAGAAGTCTAGTGATGAGATGAAATAAGCTCAATAAATATAGTGTTACAAGCTACATCTCACAAAATTAATGATTTGGTCTCAAGTTCAACTTTTTAACTTTTTGATACAAATTTTGAGAATTCATAACTAATTCTAGAAAAATTGAAATTAAGCAAACCATGCCATTCTAGAAAATTGTAGATGTTTACTTTTGAGTAAAAATAATTTCAAACCAATACAGTATTGATAACCATGATATTTTATATATTTTAATCCCCTAACTTAGGCATTTTAATGTCCAAATATGGCTTTAAGACTTTAATTAGATAAGATTTCATTTTAATAGCCATTTTTTATATTTTAGGAGTTAATTTGCAAAAAATTTGGTTTTTAATGCTTATTTTATCTTAAATAATTTTTGTGAATATGCCTATTTGATTTTTCCTACTCTTTTGTGCAGAATTTTAATATGAATTTGAAGCTTGAATGAGCATTTGTTTTGAAGAGCAAAGAAGAAGAAGAGATGAAGGCATGTATGTGTGGGAGAAAGAAGCAAGGGATATGCATGGGAGGAGATCACGTGGAAAAGAGGCTGTGTTGAAGGAGGCTTGTGAGCTAAACTTTCTCTCGTGTCTTGCGTAGCTACAGGGAAGAATGACGAGGCAACACTTATATGAAGAAACACACAAATGCAGAACAGACATTAACATGGCCAGTAGCTGAGCAGAGTATGAGCAGAAGAGTTACACGCGAGAAGAAGCATACAACAGCCAACATGGAGAAAAACAAGTGAAGTCTGGGCAAAGCAGAGAAGAAAGAAAAGCTACACAGAGCAAACATGCAAGGAAACATGAAGAAGCTCGCATGCGTGGAAAAGCGCGCATGAATCTGGCTTTGAAATAGAGAAAAAGCACAAAGAAGCCACAGTTTCATGCAGAATGAAGGAAGAACAAGCAAAAACATGAACTGCACAAAGAAAAAGACTCGTGGCAAGAGAGAACAGCAGCCAACGTGGAGATCATCACGATGAAGAGAGCAACGTGGAACCCGACGTGAACATAAATGAAGAGACATGCAGAAGCTACAGTAGCCAACGTGGATTATAATAAAATAAAAGCAATGGGCCCACATTTTTACATGCACAAGGGAGCTTCAGATGATTGAAATTAGAGAAGGGAGCACACGTAAAGAGAGCTGGAGATTAATGAGCTGAGCACGTGGAAAAAGAATAAATGAAGCACAAGGGGCAGCACGTGAATAAGACCTTCATCACATCGTCACACATCATTCACGTCGCACACTCCGTATTATTCCATTCACTCACCCCTTCATCCACCTCCACGCCTCCACACACAGAACCATCCACTCCTCCATTCTCTATTCTCCATCCACCGTAAATGAAGCTCTGATTCTCACTTGAGGCTAGCTAGGAGGAAGCTCTTGAGTTAAAGCTTGAATCCTTTGAGGAGACTGCAGAATTTTTGACTAAGATTCCTTAATTTTTCTACACCTTTTCTCTTTCTGTACAATCTTGGTTAAGTTGTATTTGATTAGAAATTGGTGTAATAGTAATTAGTGGCTGGTTAGACACTAATTAGGATGTTGATTGACTGATTACTTGTTTGATTTAGTGCTGGATTTTCCAATTTCTTACAATTTTCCAAGTGTGCAATCAAGGTGTTTGATGAAATGCTTATGAGAATTGATGTGCCTAATTGTCTATTTGTGAATTTCTTAGTATTTAGTTGGTTAATTAAACATTTTTGGATGGTGATTCAGAGGCTAATTAATCAAGTAATCAATCAATTCAAGTGTTTAAAGATCTTAATCACAAGAATTAGTAATCTAATTAGAGTTAAGGTCTCAATTAACATTAAATTGCTAGTTTCTCGAATCTTGAATGGTTATTCAAGGTCATTTGCTAATGAACACAATTAGGAACTTTTAGGCCAGAAGTAATCACAATTAGATTAGGATGAGGATAGTGGATACCAAGAGATGATTCCTAAGCTAGTCACAAGACCATCATTCACCATAATTCAACCAATTAGGTAGTAATTAGGAATTTTAATTCAATTTAGTTTTAGGCTAGTTTAATTCAACCAAAACCCCCAAATTAGGTAGCTCTTAGGATCCTTTAACACTTAGAAACTTAATTGAACATTGAACTCCATTTCCAAGGGAGATGACCTAGGTTGTGCCACTTGCTACATTTTTATTCAACCTAGTTTTATTTTGAGGGTTGTACGACAAGCCCGTCAAGTATCCTTAAGCTCTTAGAAATTGATGGAATGGTGACATAGGTCAGGATGTATTATTGGTGCTATCATGCAATTCCAAAATATTCATATCTCTCTCTACAGAGCTCTAAATGAGGTGATCTTAGTGGCTATTAAAAGCTTATGGTGTCTAGTTTGTGTTTATAAAATTTTATAAGCATTACACTTTATTTGTTCCATGTGTGACATAGAGAAGAAAAATGACCAAATAAACAATAGCCATACCATTTATGCAAAATTTGGACAACTTTGAAAAATCATAATAAATTCTCTAGAGCTCCAACTGAAGTGCTCTTTAATTTTGTAGAAAGTTCTAGATAAGGCTTACTTGCTAGCCCAAATTTCATGAAAAAAGCACTCATTTAGTTAGACTTCGACTTTGCACAGAAAATGGTCAAATTTAAAGCTTCAAATGGGATTTTAAGACACCAAAAGCTTTTCTTGAATTTTCATAACCATTTGGGCAAGTCTAAAAGTATAAATACCATATATAAAACATGTCAAATTTTCATAACCATTTGGGCAAGTCTAAAAGTATAAATACCATATATAAAACATGTCAAATGATCCAAATCATCATGGATCTCAATCTCACCTTGCCACCTACTTATATATACATGAATATCACATCTTGTAACATTCGGCCTTTCCGTAAACGTGAGAAACACAATGTTCGGTTTCTCCGTAAATGGCAGAAATGGGCCAGATACAAAAGAAAGTCCCTTAAATAGAAGGAATTAGGGCCAACTAAAATTATGATAAAATTTCAAATATTAGAAAATGAGGATTTGAGCCTTGAGTTGCCCAGAAATCAAGGCCAGAGTGATTCGAAAAATTTGTCAAAAGGCCAGTGACATTTTTGTAAATATGGGCACTTTTTGAAAAACACACAGGGAGGCTTTTTAAATGAAAGTTTTGAGTTCTCCGGGATTCTCAGAGGCCCTAAAAACCATGGAAAGCCCCGGGACAGTTCAAGCCCCTCCTGTGGATGTTTTCTAACGTCGGTGTGCCCGAACTTTGATGGATTTATTCGGGAAGGTTTTAGCTCCAATTTGAGTGATTCCAAAGGCATTTTTCTTAATTGGGAATCTAAATTTTAAAATGGAAAAGATGGTTCTCAAAAAGGAGCTAAATTGAAGGAGAAACATAAATGCAAAGTATGAAGGGAAAAATGGGAATTTTTGAAAAGTGTAACTTATTCCCACCTATATATATGATGCACCCTTCTCCTCCCTTCATTATGCACGACCATGTTCTGCCTAAAACCAGAAGAAAACCCTAGGGGATGAGGCTTACAAGAAGGGGAAGAAAAGAAGGAGAAATCAAAGGCTTAAGGTATGGAAATTAGTAGATTTTCATGCTCTTTCTCTTCCAAACCTCTTCTCCTCCATTCTCCTTTGTTTCCTATGATTATAATGAAGTTTATAAATCTATTTTAAGGGAGAAATTGAGGGGAAAGTTCGGATTTGAAGAGAGGAGCTCAAAGAACATAAGATTCAAGTGAGAAAAAGCAAGAAAACAAGGTAATTTCTCTTCCTATGGTTATCATTTTTGGTCCCCTTCTCCACCATTTCGCCCCACTTGAGAAAACCCTAGGAGGAGATGATTTTTAGGCAGAACCAAGCATGAATCTAAGGAAAAAGGGTGTGGAGATTAAGAATATGCAAAGGGAATTATCAAAAAGCTATTAGATTTCAAGATGCAAATTCTAGGGTTTCAATTGCACCTCGTAAAATCTGATTTTGTATGATAATTCTTAGGCCTAATTAAGAGTTTAAATAAGCTCCTAAGATCCCTAAGATGCCCCCCACATGCTTCCTCGTTCAAGAAAACAAAGAGAATTCCAAGGAGGCCAAAAAGGGGCATAGTCTCGGCCAAGCAAGGTTGGGGTAGCTAGGGAGAGTTTTAAATTTTTCTAAGGCCATTCTTGAGTCATATTTGATGAATGAAAATGAAGGGAGGCCTTGGAAAAAATTTAGAACTCATAGAAAGTGATTTGGTGCCTTAGGTTCCATATTATGACCTAAAGAAGCACCATGGTGCTAGGCCTTTTGTTTTGATCATGTGATGACTCCAAGAGGCTTAAAAGGAGTCAAGAATCATATTTGAAAAGAAAAAATGAGGCCTATAAATCATTTGATGGGTATTGCTTCATTAAGTGCCAATATGGACCATAATGGAACCTATAGAGCAATCTAGTGTTTTATAAAGTTGTGTAGCCTTGGAGTGTGGTTCATGAACTTAATTGGCTCCCATAAATTTGTATCTAGGCCAAGAGAAACTATCTCCACCAATTTGTGGGTGTGTGGCCGAAAGAGGAGGTTTGAGCCTAAAGGACAAAGTGTGTAATTGTGTGCAAGGTAGCTCTCTCCACCTTCTTTCATGCATGGATATGTGTTTAGCTTGTTTTAGAAAGTATGTACGTGTATTTTCAATCTTTGAAAAGTATGCTAGCATGCCTTTATATGCCATGATGCTTGATGCCATGTTATGTTTTTAAATGAACCCATAATGTTTGTATGAGTTTGCTTGGGTGTGGAGAGGCCAAGAACTCTTCCCTTGGGTGAAGATGAGCCAAGAACCCTTGAGCTTGGTTAAGACAAAGTAAAGAGTCTCCCAAAAGCAAAGTGGGCTCCCAAGAGTATGGTTGAGTTCAAAGTGCTCAAAGAATGGGTGAGTCAAGTCCAAAATCCATGAGGAGAAGTGTGAGGCCAATCCAAATACTTAGCGAGCTCTTGAATGTCTTGTATGATTGATTCACATGCCAAGGTTTCCTTTAAAATGTCTATGATTTCTATTTTCTCCACACATGCATTTAAAAGGCTTGCTTTGCATATATTATAAGTGATTGAATGGGAGATGAGCTATTGGGATTCTTTGAATCTCTTCCCCTCCTCTCCAATGATCTAACATGATAGGTGAACTAAGTGGATATGCTAATGGGAGCCAACAACCCTAAAGGAAGGAGATTGACAAACTTATGCCTTGGTTTTAGCCATTTTGAAACTATAATGATGGTTTATCATGTATTTGATGTTGTATATGTGCTATAAACATTGACACATATGTAAAGATACTATTATGTGATGTTTTAGATGTATGAAAATGATATATGACTACTAGCACATATTTTGAGTATGTAATGCCATAGTATGCAAGTTTAAAGTTTGATGAATATGTGTATAAATGTAGGTTGAATGGCCAAAATGAGATGTATGAGGTTTGGGACCATTTGGGAAGCTCACACAAGTCTTAAATGTGCTTTTAGACTTGCCCATAAGGTGTCAATACCAAGGGAAGATCATTTGGCAAATTTGGTACCTCATATGGAGCCAAATTTGACCAAAATGGAATCCTATGTCAGTTTTTGGCCAACTGAACTAATCTTGATCTAAAATTTGGCATGCAATTAGATCGTATTGAGAGATTTCTGGGAAGCTAAAGATCATAATTTTTGGAAGTCTACAGAATATTTGATGATTTTTTGAAATTGGCAAATTTTATGGATTTGGTCTGCTGTACTATTCATTTGGTCCGAAATTGTTTTCTGTCACACGAGACCCAAATGATGTCCAATTACCACAAACTTTTATACACAGAAACTAGGAAATCACAGTGACTTGTGGCAACTAGAAGCACATCATTTGGAGGTCTAGAGATGGAGATATGAAATTTTGAAGTTTCTGTCCAGTATCAGTGAAATTGCCCGACCAGAAGTAATTCCGGAGTTTGAGCTTAATGAACTGATCTGGAGATATTTTTCCTCTCTATTTAACATCTATAGATTTCTAGATTGGCATCATTTGCATGGATTGGATTTTTTTTAGAATTAATTGGACATTTTCAAAGTTTTCTGTAGAATTCTATGACAGTTCCAGATTTCAGTTGGACCTCTGTAGCTTTTTGGATGTCAAACGTCCTGGGTGATGAATATTGTGACCTGGGAATATTTTTAGTGTGAATAATACATCCTAAGCTTTCCAGAATGATTAGGATTGTATGGTTTTAATTTTTCTAGATTTAGTTATGATTTTCCAAAATTTGCCCAGAAAAGAGACCAATTCTACCCGAGAATGCTCTTTAAATTTCCATGCCCCATTTTGGTTTCCATGGGTTGTAGGCAAGTTTTTATGATGCAAATGAGTTGTAATAATGAAATTAAATATGAGGAAGTATAGTATGAGTTCACACAGTCCACATGACACCAAATGGAATTTTTTAGATAAAGCGTAATACGAAAAAGTCTATTATTTTCATCCCCTCTTTCATATACTCTTGTAGGATTGATAATACAAAGCTTATAAATGGTATGAAATGAGCTATAATTATGGTGTTACACATCTCATAAAGCTCCTTGGTGGCAAGAACATACATAGTCATTCATCTAGCTTCCAAATTGATACATACACCATTTATACATACATTGGAATATGTTCAAGGGTTTACATTATATATATATCATAATTACAATTTTTGACATTATAATGCAATTATAAAGCTCGTTTCTCTATCCAATTGTCAAAGTCTTACTTCTCATGTTTGTTGGCTTCCATTTCTTTATCCACTTGGCTTACTTAGACATGGTTAGGCATGTGTGGGAGAAGAGTGAGATTTAAAGAATCCCAATAGCTCTTAACCCTTTCAAACATACAAAATGGATGCTAAAACATGTCAAAGAATGCATGTATAACATTCAAGCTATATGTGAGCATACATAAAATATTTTTCTTGTTACATAAACTTATACATAGCAAACATAAGCTCTCAAGGGCATTGGTCTAGCCTCAGCCACCTTTCTTAGGACTTTTGGATTTGCCTCACCCACTTTCAAGGGACTTTCGGCTTATCCTCACCCTTGCTAAGGGACTTTTGGCACAACGAAACCTATTCAAGTCCTAATCCATACACAAACATATTTCAAGAAGCATAATGGTACCATAGCTTGTAAACAATAGCTAGATAAATTTTTCATGATTCAAATATACATGCAAGCACTCAAAGACAAGTAAACATCCAATCCATGCATGCGAGAAAGGTTAAAGAGCTACCTTAAAGCAATTCTATAATACTTTCCTCTTGAACGCTTCTCCCTTTTCTCAGCCAAGCCTTGCAATTAGGTTGACCTTAGTTCTCTTGGCCTAGACACATGAAAAGGGACATACATCACTCATGGGAACAAGTTCTAGCCTTATAAAATTACTATGGAGGCTTACTTTCTCACATAGTTTCATTATGGTTCCATACAAGACCTCATGAAGCAACTATGGGAGTTTATGATCTTGGCTCCATTTTCTCCCTCAATCTAAGTCTTTTGACTCCATTTAGACTCCTTTGAGTCATTACAATCTCATTTCATGGAGCTTAGCTATAAGTTGCTTCTTAATATCTTAAAATGGAACTTAAACCTTCATCTCACACACCAAGGCTTTTAAAATTTTTCCAAGGCTTCTTTTGATGTTCTTCCATCATATTTAATCCAATTCTAAGCTTAGAATAAATTAAAACACTCCTTAGGTTCTCCTTCTTGTCTAGGTCGAGACATACACATTATTGTGCACCCTTGGAGTTTGTTTTGTTTTGTTTTCTTGAAGGGAAGGGCAGTTGGTATGCTTCCTAGATGTCTTAAGAGATCATATATACTCTTAGATAGCTTCATTTATCCTTAGGAAGTTTCATATTTACCAATGTGTAACAAAATCCCTAAATTTTAAAACTTGCATTCTAAAGCTTCCTTTCCAATTCTAGTTGTATATTCTTAATTCTCACACTCCATAACCCTTGGTTCCATCAAGAACACATGAAGAAAAACTCTACTCCTCACTTTCTCTCTCTAAACCAAAGTTTAAATGGCTTGGAAATACAAGATTTTACAAGTGTTTTAAGTAAAGTCTTACCTGAAAATAGAGCTCTCTTGGCGTAGATTATTTTCTACCGATTGGTTTCTTGAAAAGAGTTCCCTTTTAGCTTGGCTCAAACCTGAATCTTCAAGTTTTCAAGAAAAGAAAACCACCATTAAAGAGCTCTTAGAGAGAGGAACAACTTTCCTAACTCGCACGGGATGAAATGGGACCGTTTACTCACCTAAACAGAAGCTTAAATTTCTCCTCTCTCTCCCCTTTTAATGTCACGCCATGGTTGCTCAAATTTTTGAAAATGGAAGCTTGGAGAAGGTGATCAAGTGTAATCTTATTTAAGAAGTCTCTTTTATAATTTTTCAAGATAACCATTTTGCCTTTATGTATCTATTTGCTCTGTTTAGGCTCATTTCAACTCCTTTTTAAGAACCATATTTTCCATCATAAAATTTAGGTCCTCTAATTCATAAAATACCTTTAGTTTCATCCAAATTAGATTTAAAACCTTTCCAAATTAACCGGTCAAAGTTTAGGTCAAGTGACACTCTAAAACGTAAACTGGAGGAACTGGATTGACCCATTAGCCTGTAACACCCTGAAATTAATTAAGGTCTTAATATAGATTTAGAATAATTATTTTGAAATAATTAGGCAAGCTATGTGAATAGAAAATTATAGAGAAATTAATTATTAATGTGGGTTTAGAGATTTAATGGACTTAGAAAAATCAATCTATGCTTATAATTAATTTAAGTATGTTATGAATAAATACTAATAAAGGCCCAATTATATTTTTGAGCAGACCTAACTTTTTATTGTGAGACTTAGCCCAAGAGAGACCACTTAGCAATGCCCCAATTTGGTTCAGTGAGTTAGAGACCCAAGACCCTACTAAAATCCTAGAAATTCTACAGCCTAACTCATAAAATCTAGCCTAACGAGATAAAAATATGAACCTCCATATGGATTTGGGCCTTTGGGTCAGCCTATAACCCAAATAGGACCTAAACTTAAGCCCTAAACCCTTGATAACCCCCTTCACTTTGCAAAAACAAAACAAACAAAGTATTTTTAGAGGCTTAAGGTGGAGGCTAGGGTTTTCTACCTATTTTCACCATTTCCTACTTTTAGAGTCAAAATTAGCCAAGGTAAGTATTGTATAACTTAATACTCTCCTTTTCCTCTTTAATTTGACCTAATTGGTTTTTCATTTGGAGCACTTTCACCCACACCTCTTCCTTTGATTTGGGTTGTTTAATGTTTTCTTGGTTGAGGCTATAAGAGGTATTAGGTAAGTATAAACTCTACATTCTCTGCCGGTTTAGGACCCCTATAGTTGATTTATAGTATGGGTATTAATTTTGTGCAAATTTACCTATAATTTAAAGTGATATTCAGGTGTGGGAATAATCAAATTTGAAATTGGAGACTTGTAGTGGTTGAGTAAGTATTCTCTAAATAGCCATTAGTATTTTAATTCTTTGGGCACCTATTTGCTGCTATAAATGATGATTTAGAATAGTAATTTTCTGATGCTGTGATTATCAGGATATTTTAGTACCACTAGTAGGTTTCTAATTTGTCTACAGAGTAAGGTAATCGGGGTTAATGTTAAATTCCATGCATATGTCTACTTTAATTTTATATCTACTATACAATTCTAATTTTGAATGCATAATGAATGGTTGGCTATCGGGTATATTGTGATTGAACCTTATGAGTCCATGGTGGAGCTGTGTTGCGTCTACCACCTATGTATTGTACTTCGATTAGGCATCAGGTTATGATCAAATCCTTGCATGTATTGAGCCCAGGTTGTACTCATTGGGGAGTTAGTGTCGTAGATAGGCCTCTCTTGGTGTTAATGGCCTTTAACATGTAGAAATGTGATTGCCAGTATGGGATAGTAGTCACTGATAATCTAATTGTTTCATTTGTTGATATGACTAGTATACTTTTTTTTATACTTATCTGATTTCATAAATATATGTTAATTAAATTGGAATATATAATGGAATTTGCCTTTGGTTATTGAGATTTGCATCTCACCTTGTTTCATGGGTTAATTATTTTAGGTAAAGGTCCTTCAGGTAAGGATAAAGGGAAACAAGTGGATGAATATCTATGAGTTAAGACCATGTGTGGGAAATTCTGCACTTGGATGGATCTAATCTAGGATAGTTTCTATTTTTGTTATTCTTTTGTATAACATCATCATCATGTAATATGTTGCCAAGTGTAGGTATTTTGTGTTTTGGTAAATAATGATGTAACTAATAGGGAGTTAGGCTTTACACAATTTGGAGTTTGATGTATGCTTTCATTTACAATCTGATATGGAACTTTTTTAGTATGAATGTATGACTTGACTCTTGAGAGTATGCTTTTATATCTCGATGAATGATAATATTAGTTGCTTATGAATCTTGCGGCTATCAATACTTCATGAATTTACTACTGCATAATAGTTTGATGAGTAGGAATCAACCCCTAAGTCTTAAATTGGTAATAATAAGTATGCTTGGTAAATTAGGTAGATTAATGTCATTAGAGCCCTACAGATTAAGGTAGAGTGGCGCTAAAGTATTGCTAAAGGGGGAGCTAGAGTGTATGAGACAAAATTTAGGAGGTATAAGTGTAAAAAAAAGTCATGTCGAAACCAAGAATAGTTGAGCCATAGCTAGGAGTTAGTCAGAAGTGAGGAGCGCCACAGCATAAGATGTCTTGCTGCGGCGCATGGCAAAAATTTTACCCAGGGATGGTAATAGAATGCAACTTCGCTATGGCGTAGGTACTTCCGTTATAACACAATTCAAATAAATTGGATTGAGAGTTCCAGGAGGTGTACCCACTGCAGTGCCACATAAGCTCACCGCGGTGATAATCACAAAAATGTGAGCAGTAGGTCCTCGAAGGCTCTCCGTCGTATCATGGAAAACCCAAGTCATGGCGTAAGGTGTGAAATTTCAATTTTAAGTTATAATAGCCACTTACACCATAGCACGAGTGTACCAAGTCACGACGAAAGTCCCCAAACTTGGTTTTTAGGTTCCAGTAACCCAAGTTGCGATGAAGGTTCCTAAACTCTTATTTTTCACTTAGAAACCTTGAATTTTACTATGTTAAGTTATGTAATGACTGGGGAATATTATAAGAGGATTTTGTGAGTTAGAAATCAATAGTAACATGTATGAAAGGTTCTTAATTGATAACTAGAATTACTTGTGGATTTAAATAGTTGTCATAGTTTGGCTAATAACCTTAATAATATCAATGTTAAATTTTTTCCACTTTTTCTTATTTTAATTAATTGTAATGACTTTAGACCTTGATTTACAATTAGTAATTAGGCAATTAAGCTTAACCTTAGTAATTGAGAATTAGGGTTATTACACAACCCAAGGTCTAAGTAGGCTCATTACTAGTTGTTGGGGCAATGTTAAGTGGGTTTTCTTGGGCTAAGTCTCATAAGATGAAGTTAGGTCTCCATAAATCTTTATCCTTGACATGTTTAAATCAATTATAGGCATAAATTAAATTTCTAACCTAATGGAATTTTAATTCCACATTAATAATTTATTTCTCCATAAATTTTCATTTCCTATAGTTTGCCTAATTATCCTCATAATAATTCTTCAGTTGTCTATTATTACTTTTAATACATTTTGGGGTGTTATAGGGGGTCACTATGTACTAGAAGTAAAAAGTAAATGATTAATGTTGATTTGATTTTGAGATGAAATGGTTTTGGAATTGTTATATGATATTTTCAAACATATGCTCATTTGTTGTCTTTGAGATGGAACTTTATGGTTGATAACTTAAGGAAGAATAATTACTTGAGGGCTATGATTATGATTACGAGATCATATTTAATATTGTTGATTATTAGGCCAATGGGCCAAGTTGCTGGGTGAGGTATTAAAGTCATAGATCTCATTCGGTGTGAGATGAATGAATAAACTATATAGTCAACTCACACTGTAAATACCATTAGATGGAAAGCAGGGTTGTGGTGATGAAATCCTACTTATGAGTATCACTAAACATATGGTTTTCAAAAGTAAGGTTTGTTTGTGAAATTAGTTTGTATCAAATATTAAGCCTTACTAATGATTTATGAAAATGGTTTGAAAATTGTTAATTATTATGGCTTATAAATACTTTTGAAAGGTATTTTCTTTACATTTATTATTTTACTTTTTACTAATTACCTTTATTTAAAAGAAAAGATTTATATTTATGATTGAGAATGTAATTTTGAAACTCTACTAGCTACTGGGATTTTATCTCACATTTTGTTAATGGCATTTCCAAGATAAAGAGCTGTGGTTGGCAAGAACAAGCCATACAATGAATACCTTAGTTAGATTAGTTTAGTAAACATTGTAGTATGATTCATGATGATGTAGTAAAAAAATATGGAACCTGGGATGGTTCTTAATATTGTTTATATTTACAATTGAGTTTTTACTATTTTATGGTTATGAAAGATTTTATTTTTTGAATTTGTATGTTGGTGTTCTAGCTTGAATTGTTCATTTTAGCTTTTGCAAATGATTAGCAAGAGATTATATAATTGAGGAATTGTATTATTTTATATGTGGAAGTATTAAGTGTTAAATCAAACACACATACAATACAAGTAAAGGCGGCTTGCATAATTGAAGCCAACTTCTTATTAAAAGTCTCACAAAATACTTGATTGGCTGCTATCTATGCACATGTTGGGCCTATTCGAGGAAGTATCTCTTTACGCTATGCCTTCACGAGGTTGATTATGGGCAAACTTCTAATTCTTTTAAGGACATCATTCATTGTCTCAGCTAGATTTGTTCTCATGTGACCATAGTGCCAACTCTCTTTGCCAAAGGCTCGTGATTATTACTTCTTGTGAATGTTGGCTATCCAATGTAAAACAACTGGCTTGCCAATTTTTCATTTAGAACCTTTCACAAAGCTAAAGAACACAATTTTTGGAGCTTTATAAAATTTCTTATGATTTTTAAAAATTGGCTAATTTATGTAGAAATGCCTTGTCATTATTCATTTGATTAGTTATGGTTTTCTATGTATTTAAGTGGCCAAATGAACTATAATGCTCATAAAATTTTATAGGAATATAATTGACATTATAAGATTTCCATAACCATAGGGATCATTCAATTTGGAGTTGTGTAGCTCAAGATATGAATTTCCAAAGATTTAGATCTACATATGCATGAAATTCTAACTGTGGTACTATTTCATTAGATATGAATTTTTAAAGTTGGCAAATTTTCTGAAATTAGTCAGGTTACTATTCATATTGATCTAAAAATGAATTCTGTCACTTAGGGGACAAATGATGTCCAATTACCACAAAATTTTATAAGGAGAAATTAGACATTCCTAGTGACTTGTGACAACTAGAAGCACCCCATTTAGATGCTAGAGAGGGAGATATGAATTTTTGAAGTTTTTGTCTAGTATCAAGCATCTAGACTGACCTTGGTTACTATTTGATTGGTTTTCAATGCCTAGATGTGCCTGAGCTGGTGTGAAATTAATTTTCCCTCTATCTAACATCTGTAGATTTCTAGATTGGTATCATTTGTATAAATTGAATTTTGTGGAATTAATTGGACATTTTTTAATTTTGTAGCAGAAACTTGTGACAGTACTAGTAGCTTGCCAGACCACTGCACTTTTTTGAATGTCAAACGTCTTCTGTGTTGTGTTTCATGGCTTGGACATATTTTTAGCATAAAGTAAATATGTGTAGCTTTCCATAATGGGAAATAATTCTTGATTTTGATATTTCTAGTATTAGTTATAATTTTTCAAAATTTGTGATAGAAAAGCCAAAATTTTGGCTGAGGCTATTTCATGAAATTTTATGTATTCCCTTGCCTTGCACGAGTTGTAAGCCACTTTTGGTAATGGAAATGAGTTGTATCTATATAATTAAATATGAGAATATGAACATAAGTCCTTGTGGCCCATGAAACTCTAAAAGAAAAACTTATGCACAGCGCAACGCAAGGAAAACTCATTAATTTATATGCCATTTTCTTATTATCCTTAAGGAGTGCATGGCATGAGGCATAGAATTTGCATGAGAAAGGGTAGAAAGTTATGGTGTTACACTATCCTATATGTATTCCTAGCTAAAAACACTATTTTGAATTTATTGAAATGCTTAAAATTATCAAATTCCAGCCCCAACAACATGTTTTGGTCATAACAGAATCTAGCTCCATTTTAGGCTTAAAATTGAGTTTCTTTGGTTCTAAAAATTCCATAGCCTCTTCCTTTATATCTTAAAACCTAAAATTTGGTATACATGACTCTAGTTCATTAATAAAACATCATAAAAATTTTGAGGAAATTTGGACTGCATCTCCCCTTAAATTCCATTTTCCCAAAAATTACAATCTTTGTGTTTTTCAAAGTTCCAACACATAACAACAATGAATAAGCTCATATAACCTTCATAGTCAATATATAAACTCCATTCCTAGGCCTTCATAGTCAACATATAAACTCCATTTCTAATCATTCATACCCTGTCCAAGAGTGACCCATAACTAGGGTTTAGCAAAACTTACTTAAACCATGTGATTTTTTAAGTGCAAAGTGAAAAAAACTTACTCTTTAAGCTTAATCCTTGCTTCCTTTGCTTTTCTCACACCAAAATCCCTTCTTTTCCCATATGGACCAACACGCCACCTTGAAGAAAGGATGAAGATGCAACTACACTTGGGAGAAAATGATTGGAGGAAGAAGAAGATGAAGAAATTTGGTGAAGAATGGTGGTAGTTTTATTTGATTTCACTTCCTCTTCCACCTTTCCTCATTTGCTCTCTCTCTTCATGTTTTTTTGTCTTTCTTATGTGTGGCATGAAAATGGCCAAATGGAGGAGAAGAAGATGAACTTTAATGAAGTTAAATGCTCATACCAAATTTGGGCCCTTGGATTAACCTTTTCAAGATCAAATCTTAACCTTCCATTCTTTTTCTTTTGATTTTCTAAATTCATGACTAAATATCTCCTTCACAAAATTTCTTGGCCACACACTTGGAAGTTCATTCTTAGCCCTTAAGTTATAATGATTTGATGGTTAGTAACCATATTTAATTTTTTTAACTTAACCATAGTCAATTTCTAACCTGACCATGGTTAATCTTGTAAACTAACAAAAAATTCTTTCTTTTTTTTCTTATTTTATATTTATGTTTGGGTTTCATCTTCTCTAAAACCCTAATTATATCTTCTTTTCTCTCATTGGGCCTTTAGAATCGGCTATTAGGCCTTTTACAGTAGTCTAAAATCAGTGTCTGGGCCCATTAAGGTTTTACGATACAATGTATACCTTTAGATTTTCTAAAATTTATAAATATTATTTTCTTTACTTTTTGGCCATACTGAGCCTCAAACATGGATCAGGGGCTCTCAACCTCGATCCTTATAAATTTTGGTGTCAATCAAACATTTGGGTCTTTAGGTGTAATTTCCACTGTTTTGTACTATAATTATGCCCTAAAATTTTTGTTTATTGCAAATTAGCCCTGAAAATCCTTCAAGGTTTCCTAGCCCTTTAGTTATTCCTATTTCCATGAGTGTTATGACTTCTGCTTTCCATTTTGGCCATGGCTACTAATCGAGCTAACTGAATCTTGAGCCAAATCTGGCCCAGCCATTTAGACAACATGGCATCATCGGACCCGTCTCGTCAAATGTAGTTTAACTGTGGGTCATGGATTTATGAAATTCTTGCCCAAATTCTTGATATTCATACCTAAAGCCATGAATAGGGGGTGAAATTAGGGTTTCCAAAACTTTCAGGCAATGATTATATTTTACTGGCTCATAACTTTTCTTTGTGCCTTTGTCCCTAGCTCCCTTATAGTTAGCCTTTAAGACTCTTTGGGACCTTTTTCTAATATTTTTTTTCCATCTATTTAGGTCCTATCATCTCAGTCTTAAGCCTTTATTCTTTTTTTTTTTTTTCTGTCTTGGCCTTATTTTCACTATTTTTAGCTCTATTTTAACTAATTTTTAGCTTAAAAAAAATGACAGATGTTACAATTTGGATCTAATGCGATGCTTTTATATGTTGTGCTTAAACTTTTGGATGTGCTCAAATATTCATGGTATGTTTAGAAGGCCATTTGGTACCATTTGATGCCAATTTGATCTCAATTTTTGCCATATTCTTGCCCTGAATCAAAACTAGACCATATGGATGGATTTTTGCATGAAATTTGGCTGGTATATAGACCTCATCTAGAGCTTTTCACAGAGCTAAAAGAGCACTATTTTTTGAGCCTTAGAGTATTTATTATGATTTTTCAAAGTTGGCTAAATTATACAAAAACTGTCACAGTTACTATACATATGGTCAGTTTGGTTTTCGATGTTATTCAAGGGCCAAATGAAGTTCAATACTCATGAAATGTTATAGGCATATAGTAGACATCATAATATTTCCATAGCCACCAAGAAATATTTCCATAGCCACCAAGAACACCCAATTTGGAGCTTTGTAGAGGGAGATATGAATTTTTGAAATTTTTGGTTTGCTGTAGAATGTTCTCTAGACTTAATTACTATTCCATTTGATATTCATAAGCAAATATATATATTTTTTATCTAAAATTTTTATGGTAGTTAGAGAACATCATGAGCTTTCTAGAAAGTCATAATTTGTATGATTTTGATGCTTCTAGAATTAGTTATGAATTTTCAAAGTTCATATCATAATATAGAAGCAAGGAAAATTCAAGTATATTATTGATTTTGTGATGCTTACTCCAAACCCCAAATGTAAGCTTCAAAGTGTAATGTTTATGGTTGAATAAGTATGTTATAGATGGAAGATGATGCTAGTAAAGCCACATGGTCCATATAACCAAAAATGAATTAATTTGACTTTTAATAACGGTTATTTCTGCTGCTGAAAGTGTTAATTTGGTGAAAATGAATGTTTTATGCCAATTGTGATATATATTAAGTGTTGTCTTAATATGGTATTACACATAGTTCCTTGAAAAGATTATGATAAGTTTAGTGTCAAATGTTATGAAATTGAGACACTGAAGTTGCTAAGGTTCACTGAGAGGTTCTATCACGCAACCTTCAAAATAAAACTAGGTTGAACTAAATATGTAGTTAGTGGCACAACTTAGGTCATCTCCCTTGGAAATGGAGTTCAATGCTTAATTGAGTTTCTAAATGTTAAAGGATCCTAAAAGCTATCTAATTTGGGTTTTTTTTTATTTATTTAAACTATCTGAAATAAAATTGAATTAAAATTTCTAATTGCTACCTAATTGTATGGATTATGGGTGAATGATGGGCTTGTGAATAGCTTTGGATTCATTCCTTGGTATTCACTACCTTGATCCTAATCCAATTGTGATTAATTCTGGCTAAGAATCCCTATTTGTGTCCATTGGCAAATGATCTTGAATTACCACTCAAGATTCAAGAACCTAGCAATTTGATGTTAATTGAGACCTCAACTACCATTAAATTACTAATTCTTGTGATTAAGATCTGTGAACACTTGAATTGGATAACTAATTGATCAATTAGCATCTAAATTAACACCCTAGGATGTTTAATTAACTAACTAAACTCCAAGGAATCCTTAAATCAAACAATTAAGCACACTACTTCTCATAAGCATTTTATCAAACACCTTGATTGCACACTTAGAAAATTGTAGGAAAATGAAAATTAAGCACTTAATTCATACAATTAATCAGCCAATATCTCTCTTAATCAATGTCTAACCAGCCATCAATCATGAACTACATCAATTTCAATCACTTACAAGCTCAACCAAGCATATAAAATAATTAAAATTGGCATAGAAAGAGAGGAAAATAAAATGAAATTGTTAGCCCAAAATTCTGATTTCTTCTCCATGGATTCAAGCTTGCACCAAGGGTCTTCCTTCTAGCAAGCCTCAAGGTGGATTAGAGCTTCATTAGAGAATGGATAGAGGTGAGAATGGAGGAAATGGCGTAGTGGATGGCTCTGGACGAAGTGAATGACGTGATGGAGTGGACACTAGAGTGGACGAAGGGTGTGTGTTAAATGAATGGAATGTGAATGAATGATGGACGATGTGGATGAATTGCTCCCTGTAACACCATAGATTCTAGTCCATCTCGTACATTTGAATGGCATAATATCATGAATTATGTAGGATTTCCATGGGAAAAGCAAGAAAAGTGGGATTATTTTCGCATTGCGCTATGTCTAAAAATTCATTTCGGTGTTACATGGACCATGTGAGCTCATACTATGCATCGTCATATTTAATTGCATCATTACAACTCATTTAGACCCCAAAAACATGCCTCCAACCCATGGAAACCAAAATGGAGCATGAAAATTTGGAGATCCATTTTCGGCCAGAATTGGCCTCTTTCCTGGGCAAACTTTGGAAAATCATAACTAAATGTAGAAAATTCAGAATCATGCAATCTTGGTCATTCTTGAAAGCTTAGGATGTATAATTCATATAAAAATACTTTCAAGTCACCAAAATGCATCACACAGGACGTTTGACATCCAAAAAGATACAGACTCGCTGGCTGCCTGGGCTGTGATTCAGTTTACTGATACAAACTTCTGAAATTCATAACTAATTTTACAAAAATAGAAATCACACACATTAAGTCATTATGGAAATCTAAAAATGTTAACTTGACACTAAAAATAATTCCAGAATGAAACAGATACGTTTAGACATCTGGAATTGATGGAACAGTGATTGAGCTCTGGAGACACCACTGTTACTGACAGAAAACTTCAAAAATGTATAACTCTCTGCTCAGACCTCCAAATGAGGTTATCTTGGTGGCCACAGAAAGCTTATAACCTCTAGTTTATGCATATAAAATTTCATAAGCATTGGACACCATTTGGTCATTGGATGACACAGAAATCAAATCTGCCAGTATGAACAGTGCACATACCAGAAACCATAGAAAATCCCAACTTTGAAAATTCATAAAATATTCTATAGACCTCCAAAAATTATGATCTTTAGCTTCCTAGAAATCTCTTAATGAGACCTAATTGTATGCCAAATTTCAGGGCAAGACTAACTCATTTGGCCAAAAAGTGACATAGGGTTCCATTATGGTCAAATTTGGCTCCATATGAGGTACCAAATTTGCCAAATGGCCTTCCCTTGGTTGTGGCACCTTTTGGGCAAGTCTAAAAGTACATTTGAGACTTGTGTGAGCTGCCCAAATGGTCCCAAATCTCATGCATCTCATTTTGGCCATTCAACCCCCACTTATACACATATCCATTAAACTTTCAATTCTCATACTTTGGCATTAGATACTCAAAACATATGTTAGAGGTCATACATCATATTCATACATATAAACATCATAGAATGGTGTATTTATACATGCCTCAAGGGTCATGTTACATTTACAACATCATATACTTTGTGAAACCTCATTATAGGTTCAAAAAGAATGAAAGCTAGGCCTAGGCTTGTCAATCTCTTTCTTTCATGGTTGTTGGCTCCCTTCACCATAACTCCTTGGTCCACCTAGCATGTTAGAGCATTGGAGAGGAGGGAGTGAGATTCAAAGAATCCCAATAGCTCATCCCCCATTCAATCATACATAATATGTGCAAAGCAAGCTTCTCAAATGCATGCATGGAGGAAATATAAGTCATAGGCATTTTAAAAGCAAACTTGGCATGTGAATCAATCATACAAGACATTCAAGAGCTCACTAAGTGTTTGGATTGGCCTCACACTTCTCCTCATGAATTTTGAACTTGCCTCACCTATTCTTTGAGCACTTTGGACTCAACCATACTCTAGGGAGCCCACTTTGCTTTTGGGAGATTCTTTACTTTGTCTCAACCAAGATCAAGGGTTCTTGGCTCATCCTCACCCAAGGGAAGAGTTCTTGGCCTCTCCACACTCAAGCAAACTCATACAAACATCATGGGTTCATTTAAAAACATAACATGGCATCAAGCATCATGGCATATAAAGGCATGCTAGCATACTTTTCAAAGCTTGAAAATACACATACACACATTTTAAAACAAGCTAAACACACATCCATGCATGAGAGAAGGTGGAGAGAGCTACCTTGTATACAAGCACACACTTTTTCCTTAGCTTTCAAGCCTCCTCTTTTAGCCACACACCCACAAGTTGGTGGAAATAGTGACTCTTGGCCTAGACACAAATTATGGGAGCCAATTAAGTTCATGAAACAATTTCTAGGGCCATGCAACTTGCTTAGACCCTAGATTACTCTACAACCTCCATTATGGTCCATATTGGCACCTAATGAAGCAACACCCCTCAAATGATTTCTAGGCCTCATTCTTTACTCTCAAATATGATTCTTGACTCCTTTTAAGCCTCTTGGAGTCATCACATCATTAAAACAAAAGCCTAGCACCATGTTGCTTCTTTAGGTCATATTATGGAACCTAAGGCACCAAATCAATTTCTAGGAGTTCTAAATTTTTTCTAAGGGTTCCTCCCACCTTCTACCATCATAAGAAGTCCCAAACCAAGGCTAAAACAAATTAAAACAGCCCCTAGCCTAATGGTTATGTCTTGGCCGAATTGATGGAGAGAGGAGGAGTCCATGGGCTTTTTGATTTTTCCTTGATGGGAGAGACACTTGGGAGGCTTCCTAGGGGTCTTAGAGACTCAGATAAACATTTACACATGCAAGAAAATTCATGGATTAAATCAGTTTTTATAAAGTATCCAAGAGCTCTACACTTTTCTAACTTGATTTTCATTAGCCTTTCTTCCAATTTCCTTGCATCTACTAACTCCTCATGGTCTAAAACCCACAATTCCTTCTTATTTCTAGACAAAAAGCCTCCCCACAAGATGGTTCTGTTCTGGCAGAACTTCACACACAAAGGGCAAGAAAAAGGAAGCAACCAAGATAGAAAAATCACCTTGATTCCAAGCTTTTCTCAAGAGCTCTCTTCCTTGCTTCAACCCTCTCCTTGAATTTCGAAATTTCCCCCTCAGTTCTGGGCTCAAAACAGAACCAAACATCTCATTAAATCCATAGGAAGAGAGGAGGAAAGGAGGGGAAGAAGTTTAACAAGGCAAGGAGTAGGAAAAAGTGGCTAAAACTTACACTTTTCAAAGCTTCCTCTTCCTTCCTTGGCCTCCCCTCTTGTGTGCCACTCTCAGCCCTTCTTACTTTTGTTTTAACGTGTGAGAGAGTGGGAGAGGAGATCTGAGCAAAGGAGGGGCGTTTTTATAAGCTAGGGTTTCACTTAAGCAACTTTTACACTTTGCAATTTAGTCCCTCTTCATAGTTTTGTTCGTTTGGGCTTGTTTCAACTCCTTTTTGAAATCCGTCTTTTCCATCATATTACTTAGGCTCTTAATCATAATAATTGCCTTTGCAATCACTAAAAAAGGATCTAAAACCATTTCGAATTGTTTGGTCAATTTTTGGTCAACCGACAGCCGAAATCACTCACCGGAGGGGTTTCAACTGTTCTAGGGGTTCCCATAGTATTCAAGGCCTCTGAGAACCCTAGAAAGCTTAGATTTTTTGTTTAAAAAGTCCTCCTATGAGTTTTCCAAATTTTTCAAAAATTACAAAAATGCCCCTACTTCCCTCGATAAATTTTCTGATCTCTTTTGGCTTTGGTTTTTGGGCATCTTAAATCTCAAATCCTCATTTTATAATATTTAAAATTTTATTATAATTTTAGTTGGCCCGAATTCCTTCTATTTCGAGAACTTCCTTTTATATTTGGCCTATTTCTGACGTTTACGGAGAAACTGAACATTATGTTTCTCACGTTTATGAAGGGACTGGATGTTACACTCCCCCACGTGAATGACGGAGTGTATCTATTTTATTTGAATCAATTTAATTCTCTCTTTCCATGTGCTCAGCTTGTGCCCAATTGCCTGAAGTTATTTTTCTTCTTTTATTTATGTGAGTGTGGGCCTCATTCCTTCCATGTGTGCATGCTCCATTCATAGCTTCTCATGTGGCTTTGCTTCTGCTCTAGCCATATTCAACTCATGCAATCCATAGCTTCTTCCAGCTTCTTCGAGTTCGAATGAGTGTGTTCATGTGGCAGCCTTTCTTCCTTCTCATTCTTCTTACTGGAACCCTTCACTGATTCTTCATTCTTCACGTTCAGGTCAAGCCTTCTCTTCATACCACATGTTGCTTATATGTGTTGTTTTGCCTCTACATGTGTGTGTTTAGTAGCTTTCACTCACCAGAACAGAGCATCGTGAAGATGTGGCTGGTTATGAGAGTGAATACATTAACTCGAGCAAATGTAGTGAGCTAAAACCTTTTCTCCAGCCCACATTCTACTCTTGCCATGCTTTCGTTCCCTATAGCTACTTGCAAGACAAGAGAGGAAGTTCTGCACATAAGCCTCCTTTAACCCAGCCTCTTTTCCACGTGATCTCCTTCCAACCTAGCTTTGATTCCTTCCATGCATATCCCTCTCTATCTTTTTCTCTGAAGCTTCTTTCCTTCACAGACCCTGTGGCTAAGTTGTATTATTCTTCCATGCTAACCCTTGCTTCTTCCTCCCACATATACATGCCTTCATCTCTTTTTCTTCTTTTCTTTAAATCAAATGCTCATTCAAGCTGTTTGCCCTTTAAAAATTCTGCATAAAAGAATGGAAAATATTGAACAGAATTATCCACAAAATTATTTAAAAGAAATTCATGCATTAAAACTCAATAATTTTGCAAAATAATTCATAAGCTGTAAAAATGGCTACTAAGATCAATTATCCACCTAAGTAAATCCATTAAGTCTTATTTAACTATTAAAATGCTTAAGCTAAGGGAAATAAAATGTATAAAAATCATGTTTATCATTTACCGATAGACTCAAAAAAGAGAATGAGATTAGAAAAGAAAGGCTTAAGAAAGTTTAATGATAGTATATGATAAGCTCAGGCAAGTGAAGTAGAACCATAGTAAATTACTATCTATGGATTGGAAGAAATCCTTATTAAGGTAAGTGTCTTATGCTAAGTTATAAATCATAGGCTAAGAATGAAAATGAGTAGACACTCGATACAAAATGAGATTAGAAAAAGAGAAACTCTTAGTCTAAAAAGATAAAAGCCTATAAAGTTAAATAAAAGAATATTTTCTCTATTGATGAGAAGAAAGCAATGTAGAATAAGTGGGCAGAGCACTTGATTAAGGGTTAGTTAAATTTCAAAAGATAAGGCCCTTGAGTTAATGATCATGGGAGCTTAGGGAAAGTGAGGAAGAGCTAAGTAAACAATACACATAAAGGAATGCCCTTGCTTTAGTAGTGATCAAACGAGAGCCAATAAGATAAGTTTAGTAAAAGTTAGAACTTAGTAAATGTAAAAGATGTGAATTCACTGCTAGATGAGCTCCCTTAACAGGAATACATGCCTTTTAAAACACATGAATGATAAAATTAGTTATGGAGCACAAACTGGTTATTAGAGTAGATTAAGGTAGTTGAGCATGCATGGTCACCATAAAGAAAGAAATCAAGGCAAGTAATTAGTGCCTCAGTGCTCCTAGAAGAAATTATAGGAAGTCAATAGTTAGTTAAGATAGTAAGTCTCAGAGTAATGCAAAATAGCAAGGTAAACTTGAGAGCTTTAAGAGAGATGAATTATGGGGTTCATATAGCATAAGGCTCTTTCCTAGAGAAATAATGTAGTTAAAGAATTAAGGACGAAATTGACCTAAATTGGACCCCCTCCATTTTTATAGAAATTAAGTAAGTCAAGGTAAACACAGAAAGTGTAATAATGCTTTTGAATATAGATAAACAAAGAGTAAATGAAAAGTTACATAGATGTGAATACTAGAAAGTGTATTGAGAGTATTGTTATTTTTAATAGAGCTACCTATACAGTATAGCATGATATAATGCCTTGATTGAGAATAATAAGGCAAAGGAAAATAGGTGAGGGATAATATAACAATTAATGGAAAGGAATAGAGAAAGAGATTCTTATGTCTCTTAGTTGTTGCATAATGACATAAAGAAAGTAATTAAGAGGTATGAACAGGGTGCTCTAGATTATTGAGAAACTCATAATATACTAGCAATAATGGCTTGAGCTCAGTCATGATGTGTTTGTGTATAATTGTTTGATGCTATGGTTTGCTTGTCACAGTGGTTACGTGATAATTGGGTCTAACCAATTCAATAGTAATGTAACCTAAATGCATAGCAAATGATAGTATCAATCATAAAGGGTGTCTCGATAATCAAAGAGTATCATAGCTAATTGAGATACATGATAAGCTAAAGAATAAAAAGAGTTAAAGAGATTTCAAAATAATTAGATATGTAATAGAATATTTAGAAGAGATCCCCAATATGGAATGATGGAAATTAAAGATGCTGAGGGCATTGAAGTTATAAGACTTAGTTAATATGATGTTTAGTATGTTTGATCTGAGTCCCTCACATTAAAATTAAATGAAATGAAAAAGGGACCAATATATAGTGCTTATCCTACTAGAAAAGTTAGACACACTTGATGCATAATGTGAAAAGCCCTATGAAATATGAATTGTACAAGTGTTAGAGGTAATTGAATGTGCAATATGGGTAGGGATAGATACTTATAGGATAACAAAAGGAAATTAGAATGAATACATGAAAAGCGTGTACCTAATTTTAGTTACCAAATGAATAAAATAAGTAAAGTGAATTAGTAAGGGAAGGAAACGACAGAAGTATGATAAAATTGGAAGTGGGAATGTAATGATCTTATAAGGAGTACTTAATAAATATCAAAACACACTTGAGTATCATTATTAAGGGATGGCTATAGAAATGCAAATATATAGGACCTACTTCCCAGAATAGCATAATAGACATTTGATTTTAACCTTAGAAATTATGAATAATAATGCCAGATTTAGTGAGTATGAGTATGAGTTTTATTCACAGAGTCAATGATCTTAGGCTTTGAAATCTACCAAGGATGGATCATAGTGGATCCTAGCATAGTTCAGTGGCTCACAGTAAACCCTAACAAGGCTCTGAAGACGTAGTAGACTTAGGGGATCATAGTAGATCCTACAAAGTTATAGTACAATAATTCTCTTTGGAGATAACAGCCCAGGATAATTTTTATAGATCAATTAGTGTCAAAGATTTAAATCTTCATAAGTTTGATAGACTATTGTTATAGAATTATTAAGGCTTTACTCAAATAGCCAAGCCACTAACTAGATCCCCCTTGATAGATACGTACAACATGCAGGATAAAAAAACTAAGAAATTAATTCCAGAGTTATAGTTAGATGAACCACTAACCAATAGGTGTTACATCTGACCAATGGAAAGAGGAGTTCCTATATACCAAAACTAAAAAAAAAAGTTAGGTGTAGTTTTTCATGGTAGGGTAAGTGGTAGAATATACCTCTAAAAGCTAAGGTTACAAGAAATCAGTCTCCTTATTAAATATAGTATTAGTCAATGGTAATTGCTCTTTAATAATAGCATAGAAGAGTTAAGGTTATGGAAAGTCAATAATAAAGGGAGTAAAAGAAATCTCTGACTTAAAGGAGAAAGTATAATAGTGAATAAATTAAAATATAAGCTTATAAGAAGAGCTATAACCCCAGTAATTAGACAATATATCAGGCCTAAGATGGAAGAAGACATAAACCTTTATTATGGGATGAGCTAGTAAGGAAGAAAGTAAGGATAAACAGTTGACTAAACATGTAAACAAGATAATTTAAATGAGAAAGAATCTCTAATAGCCTACAATGAATAAAGAAAAATAAATAGACTTTACAAAAAGCTATTAGAAGCTGATATTGGAAATTGGATAATAGTAAGATATCTCCAATTACAAATGTAAGAAAGTCCACTAAATAAAATAGCTCAACCCATATAAATAAGTTTTAGACCACCTAGATATAGAAGAGTATAATCTTTAAAACTTCTACCCAAATACAAGATAAAGGCAAGTGATAGCATCAGAAATAGCCCTCTTATCACAATAGCTAAAAAAGCAAGTAATGAATTCAAAATATACTTCATGAGAAGAAAACTAGAGGAATAAAATACTTTCAATAAGCTATTCAAATTTCCTACATAAAAGAATCTAGGGGGAATTAGTCTTGAAAAGTATAAGAAATACAAAATGATGATTATACCCCTAAATTTCGAGGATGAAATTTTATTTAAGGGGGGAGAATGTAATATTCGGTCTTTTTAAAGTTGAACTGAAACCTATAAGATATAAAAGGAAGACCCATGAATAAAATAAAATAAGGCTAAGTAAGTTTAGAATAATAATTTAGGTATCTAGACATGAGAATACAAGGTTAATAATGGCCCAAAATCGGAGCAAAAGTGGTTAAATGAAGGAGCTGAAAACATAGTGGCAAAATCGTAATTTTAGGTAACTTTTTAGAAACTAAAAGGAGGAAGTTTTAAATAGTAAAATTGAATTTCCCACGATTCTTAGAGGCCCTAAAAACTATAGGAGTAGTCAGAATGACTAAAACCCTTCCAATGAGTAATTTGAGCCATCAGTTGACTGAATTTTAACTAAATGATATAGTAAGGTTCTAAATGCCATAAATTTGAAAGTAAATATTTTTAATAAACTAGAGACCTAAATTTTCATATGGAAAAGATAGTTCTAAAAAATGATTTTGAAACAAACTCAAACGACATAGTCAAAGTATAGTGGCAAAATGGTAATTATGGGAAGAAGTTAAAATATCTTTTTTTTTTTAAATCAAGATGCACTAGCCACTTTCTTTTACATTTCAAGACTGACATTACAGCTTTGAATTAGAATGAAAATGGCATCAAAAATGGGAGAAGAGAAAGGAGAAAGGAAGGCTACCAAAGATAAGAAACTATGTAAAATCTTACTACAAGCTAGTTATGAAAACTTCTCCTTTCTTCATCCTCTTTCTAATGATGGTCTTAGCTTCTTGAAAGGAGGAGTTTCATGGCTGACTTCTTGAGAAAGAGTGGGATTTTGAAGCAACCAAATATAGCAAGAGAATCCCCATTTGATAAGCTTTTAAATAAGGTACGTTATGCAATGGAAAGAATTATTTTTCTTTAAATTCCAATGGCTTCCATATTAGGTCTAGAGAGAGAAACTAAAGAGGGAAAGTGAATTTGGCTAAAACTTGATAGAATTAAGGGTTTTAAGGCATGAGCAACTAGATTATGCAATTGGAATCAAATGTAAAGCTTTAGAATTCAAGATAAGGAACTTAGAGTTTCCATTGCACCTAAGAAGAAGTTTTAGAACTATTATAAGGCATTTTGAGTGATATGAAACTATGATTAGATAAAAGAGAAGCCAATGAACATAGCCATGCACAAAAAACCAAGAAAGAACCAACAAAACTCCATATGGCAGCTAGGGAGTCTTTCCTTGAGTTCTAATGAATTTAAAGACTTATATGAGAGGAATAAATAATTACGGATCCATTATTTTGAATTTAGAAGTCCTAAAATGAATGTTGAAATTTTAAGGCCTAAATTGAGTTAATGAAGTGAGTTAGTTCTAAACCTCTCTAACCAAGCATGTAATAATTCAAATGAGTTTCCTTGGAGTTATGAAACTTAAAGCAAGCAAGAGTTTGGGGTTTAGAAAGCCAAAAACCTAATGTTCCTTCATAAAAGGCCTAAACTAGTCTTAATTGTCACCTCAAGTCCTAATGAGATTAAGTAAAGATGATAAGGTTTGGAATACATTCAAATGAAATAATTTGTCTTGTAATTGCTATATGTAGGTCTGTCTAACTCAAATTCGCCTAAGTGTGGTTGTCAAGCCTAAGAAAGCCAAGCTAAGTGAACTAAGAAGTGGGTTAGTGGCATTTTGAGTTCCTACAAGCTTCAAGGTAGCTTTATCTCTCTTTTCTTGAACATTTTGAGTGCTTGAATGAGTTTGAATGCTTGTATGCATTGTTGCTTGATGCATTCATGAGATATATTTAGCATGATTTCCATACTAAGCTTTGTGTATAGGTGTAAGATGAGACGGCTCCTAGCTCCCTTAGGGCATAGAATTGAGCACAATAGCTCTTCCTTGGCCACGAGTTAAGAAGAGTTGAGCCCAGTAAGCTTATGATGATGTCATGGCTAAGAAATAAATGTGCTTTCATGTTTTATGATGCATTTGTTTCATATGGGGCATATACATAGTATTCTTGCACCACGTGTATGGCATTCCTGTATGTATTGAATTGGTTGAGATTAGCTACTGAGCTTCACTTGAATCTCACCCCCATGCTCCAATTAACCACTTTTAGGGTCACCAAACAAAGACAAAGATGTGGAAAGAGCTTAGACAACATACATTGTATAATAGAATGCTGTTACATATCAAATTTTGAATTATGTATTAATTATGGCATGGATGGCATACTTGATGAACGTATGCTATGGTTAAGAAATGAATGTGCTTTTCATGTTTTATGATGCATTTGATTCATATAGGGTATATGCATAGCATTCTTGTACCACATATATGACGTACCTTCGTGACATTCTTATATGTATTGAATTGGTTGAGATTCGCTACTGAGATTCGCTTAAATCTCACCCCTATGCTCCCACTAACTATTTTTGGGGTCACCAAACAAAGACAATGTAACACCATAATATATTAACGCTATCTAGCCTCCCTCTGGGCTCGATTTCCTATGATTTCCAAAGAACCAATACCAACCGTGGCATTTTCATGTTATAAAATGGGGTTTCAAACACTCATCTTCTGCCCCGTGGGTCCTGTGAACCCATCATTCATATTCTTTACTCAAACTCCATTTATACAACTCATACATAGCATAAAACAAGCCATAAGCCACGGGTATGGAGCCAAAAACCAGAAAAAGGCAATTTCTCACATGGGCCCAAAAGTCAGATTTTTGGCTCTAATTTTGGAAAATCATAACTAATTATAGAAAAATGGGAATCATGCAAACTATCACTTTATGGAAAGATCTAAGTGTTAAATTTACGCTAAAAATAATTCCCAACCACAATCTCAGCGTTTGGACCCTGTTTGACATCGAAAATGAGACAAAGGTCCAGTTGTCCCTGTTTCTGGCGCAACTTACTGTCATGAACTTCGAAAATTCATAACTAAATCCAAAAAAATCCAATCTGGGCAAACTATACCAATTTAGAAAGCTACAGATGTCAAATAGAGGAGAAAAATAAGTTCAGATAAGTTAAGTAGCACTTAGAGCTCGAAAACCGATGAAACAGTAACGGTGGTCGGATGGCTTCCTTGATACTGATACAGAATTTTAGACGGTTCGTTCTCTCTCTACAGACCTCCGATTTAGGTGATAGTTGTTATAGGTCATTGTGGTTGTCTAGTTTATCCATATAAAATTTCATGACATTTGGACTCCATTTGGTCTATAAATGACATGGATTTCTTTTCGGGCTAATGACACAGTACAATGACCAAACCATCAAATTTTCCCAATTTCAACAATTCACCAAATATTTCCTAGACCTCCAAATATTACCCACTTTAGCTTCCCAAGAATCTCTCCACAAACCCTAGAGGCATGCCCAATTTCATATCAAGAAGAGCTCATTTGGTTATACTTTGACATAGCTCACAAATTTGGCAATTTTGGCACCCAAAACGGTTCAAATGGGTCCAAATGGCCTCCCACATGTTCTACCAACTCATGGTCAAGTTTAAAAGCATGAACATAGCATATAAGAAATATCCAAGTGGTTCAAATCATCATACATTTCAAACTCACTATGCTACGGGCCAAAATACACTATCACATACCATTCACAAAAAGGGCAAAACCCACATTTTCATTACTTTGGCTCTCTACATAATTTGTACATCATATTTCCATACATTTACACTTGTTTCAACATTTACATCTCAAAAATAGTAGGTGTATATTCATTTTGGCACCACTTTACATCAAAAGAACTAAAATAAACTATCATCTAGCTAAACATGCTCCTAAGCTCCTTGGTGTGCACTTGAATCTCCTTGAGCTCCACCTAGCATGTTAAGATGGGGGAGGGAAGGGGGTGAGATTCATGGAATCTCAATAGCTCATGCACTCATTCAAGGAAGCAATCAAGGCATATAACAAGTCAAAGTATGTAAATAAGCATCTAACCATTCACAATCATACAATATATGTTGTACATACCATGAAACCATATCAATGCCAAGAATGGGCTCTAGGGACTTTTGGTCTAGCCTTACCTGAGTTTAGGGACTTTTGGATGGCCTCACCCAATTTTAGGGACTTTTGACTTGGCCTCACTCAGTTATGAGACTTTTGGCCTTGTCTCACCCAGTCTCAGGGACTTTCGACTCTACCTCACCCATCTCAAGGGACTTTTGGCAATACCTTACCCGAGCAATTCTCACAATCCAATACATAAGCATATTGGTGCCAATGCATCATGGCAATAACATATGGCATGTCTCACACAATAAGCATATGCACAAGCATACAATGACTATTACATCCAAGAAGGCAACAAGGAAGAGTGGAGAGAGAGCTACCTTATGAGCCAACACAAGCCTTCCCTTTCAATTTCTCTTCTCCCTTCTTGGTTTCACAATCACACCTTGATGGAGGTGCTTCACTTGAGCTTAGACACAATCAAGAGTATGGAATTACTCTCATGCAAAGAAACTGTCACAAAGCTAGGAGATTAAAGCCCTACTTCTTCCCTTCTTAAACTTTACTAGCCCTTCTCCTAGTTCTTTGCATTTCTCAACTTAACACAAGGGTTTCTTGTTCATTCTAGGTCAGACTTCCTCCCTCTCTCTAGAATTTCACCACCTCTTCTTCACTCTCAAGATCTACTCAAGGAAAGCAAAGAAATGTAAGATTGGTTTCCCACTTTCCCTCTTCTGACCCATGCCTAAATTCCAACGAATTTCACAAGGAAAACCATAGAAAGAGAGGATAAAGAGAGAAGAACAAGATGCTAAGAAGAAAGGAGAGAAGCTTACTTACCTTTCCTTTGTTCTTCCTCCTTTCTCTTGGTCTCTCTCACTCTCCACGCCTCTTTTCTCCCCTTTGGTCGAAGCTTAGGTCAGATAGAAGAGAAAGAATGAGTTGGGACATTTAAAGAAGTCAAATTCTCACTTTTTACACTTTTCTACAGCAAGAATTAACCTTCGCTACAGCAAGAATTAACCTTCGCTACGGCGAGCACGTATCAGTTCCAGACCCCCGTTTTTGCTATGGCGCACGCTACGGCGAGCAACTCCCTGGTTTTTGTATGGAATGCCCGCACTCGCTATAGCTAGAAGCATTTTCGCTATAGCGAACAGCTACTCTCGCTATAGCTAGACCATTTCTCACTATAGTGAACAGGTACATTCGCTATAGCTAGCAGACTTAGAAAAATTTCAAGATTTCGAAAATTTTCAACTTTGTTCTTTCTTTTTTTTTTTTTCTGGTTGTTACATTTCTACCCCTCTTAAATGAAATTTCGTCCTCGAAATTTAAAGACATACCTTAAGAGAATAACTCTGGATATTTTTGCCTCATTTCATCCTCCAATTCCTAGGTTACTTCCTCAGATGTCAGACCTCTCCAGATTACTTTCACTAGAGGAATGTTCTTACTTCTCAGCTATTTCAGCTTAGCATCCACAATTCTCTCCGGTCTCACTACATAGGAAAGATCTTCCTGCAATTGCACACGCTCATATTCTATGACATGTGAGGGGTCTGGTAAATTCTTTTTCAACTGGGAGACATGAAAAACACTGTGGATTTGGGCTAGGTTAGGAGGTAAGGCTATTCGGTAAGCCACGGGTCCAATTTTCTCAAGGATTTCAAATGGACCAATATATCTAGGACTGAGCTTCCTTACCCTCATTGATCGACCTACTCCCGTCACTGGAGATACTCGAATGAACACATGGTCTCCAATCTCAAACTCTGACGGCCTCTTTCGCTTATCAGCATAGCTTTTCTGCCTACTCTGGGCTGTGAGGAGTCTCTTTCTAATCAATTCTATTTGTCGGGTGGTTTGGTCCACAATCTCAGGTCCTATCATACTCCTCTCACCTAGCTCAACCCAACACAGAGGGGATCTGCACTTTCTCCCATACAAAGCCTCATAAGGGGCCATCTAAATACTGGAATGGTAACTGTTATTATACGCAAACTTTGCTAACGGTAAATACGCATCCTAGTTACCCCTCATTTCTAGCACACATGCCCTCAACATGTCTTTCAATGTTTAGATGGTCCTTTGAGTCTAACCATCTATCTGGGGGTGATATGCAATACTAAACTGCAACCCGGTCCCTAAGGCATGCTGCAATAACCTCCAAAAGTTCGATGTGAACCTGGGGTCTCTATCTGAAACTATGCTACTGGGTACTCCATGAAGTCACACTATCTCTCTGATGTACAACTGGGCTAATCTATCCAGTGTATGAGTAGCCCTGATAGCTAAAAAGTGTGCAGACTTTGTCAGTCTATCCACAACTACCCAAATAGCATCGTGTCCAGAGGATGTCCTGGGTAACCCCATAACAAAGTCCATGGCTATACTATCCCACTTCCACTCAGGGATATCTAAAGGTTACAATAACCCAGCCGGCTTTTGATGTTCTATCTTTACCCTCTGATACACTAGGCATCTAGCCACATAATCCGTCACATCGTTCTTTATCCCTGGCCACCAGAAAATTCTTTTCAAATCCTAATACATCTTGGTGGCACCTCGGTGGATAGTATACTTACTTTTATGTGCCTCTTCTAAAATACTTTCTCTCAACTCATTCTGACTAGGCACACAGATTCTATCTCGGTATACTATCATACCATCCTTAAACACCTTAAAATTTGAGGTCTTACCTTGGAAAATCTCATTCCTGATCCGTTTCAGGAATTCATCCTCCCTCTGGGCATCTAAGATCTGGGTTCTCAATATATTCTCAACTCGGGTTTCATTTAGATACAATTTACCTGATACCACCTGACAAGAGAGGTTCAAGTTTCTAAACTTCTCTAGGAGCTCCTACTCCCTAATCATCATATGGGCTACATGAATGGATTTTCTACTCAAGGCATCCGCCACCACATTGGCTTTGCCCGGATGATATTTCTACACATAATCATAATCTTTCAGGAACTCCATCCATCTCTTCTGTCTCATATTGAGTTCTTTCTGGTCAAACAGGTATTTCAGACTCTTGTGGTCACTATAGATCTCTATATTAGCACCATACAAATAGTGTCTCCAAATTTTAAAAGCAAACACTATGGTGGCTAACTCCAGGTCATGCGTGGGATAATTCTCCTCATGAGGCCTCAACTACCTAGAGGCATATGCCACTACTCGACCCTACTGCATCAACACACATCCTAACCCTTTGCCCGAAGCATCACAATAAACCACAAATGACTCACTAGGGTCAGGGATAATCAGTACAGGGGCAGTGGTCAGATAGAGTTTCAACTTCTGGAAACTCCTCTCACATCTATCATCCCACACAAAAGGTGTCTCTTTCCTAGTTAGCCTCGTCAGTGGTAAGGCCATCCGAGAAAAGTCCTAAATAAACCGTCTATAATACCCTACCAAACCTAGGAAACTCCTAACCTCGGTGATCGTTCTAGGTCTATCCCACTGTAACATAGCCTCAATTTTATGGGGATCAACCGTGACCCTGTCTCGTGAGATCATATGACCTAAGCATCTCACCTTGGTCAGCCAAAACTCATATTTACTAAGTTTGGCACACAACATTTTCTCTCTCAAGGTGTCTAGGACTAATCTCAAATGCCTCTCGTGCTCCTCAAAGGATCTGGAGTACACTAAAATATCATCAATGAAGACCACCATAAACTGATCTAGATACAGTCTGAATACCCTGTTTATGTAATCCATGAACACAGTAGGTGCATTCGTCAGCCCGAATGGCATCACAAAGAACTCATAGTGCCCATATCTCGTTCTGAAGGCCGTCTTGGAGACATCTTCAGTTCTCACTCTCAACTGGTGGTACCCAGATCTAAGATCTATCTTGGAAAACACAGATGCCCCAGCCAACTGATCTAACAAATCATCAATTCTAGGGAGAGAATATTTATTCTTGATGGTAACTTTATTCAACTCTCTGTAATCTATACACAAACGCAAGCTACCATCCTTCTTTTTCACAAATAACACAGGAGCTCCCTAAGGTGAAACACTAGGGCAGATAAATCCTTTCTCTAACAATTACTCTATCTACTTTTTCAACTCAGCAAGCTCGTCGGGAGCCATCTTATAAGGAGCTTTGGACACCGATCCAGCCCCAGGCACTATGTCTATAAGGAACTCTAATTCTCTCTCAAGGGGTAGGCCACTAAAGTCAAACTCTTTAGGGAAAACCTTTGGGAATTCCCTGACAACTGGGATCTCCTCTATCCCTTCTTCTACCTCAGCCTGAATAGAGAAAAAGACTAGAAACCCTTGACATCCACACTTTAAATATCTCTCAGCCTGGGCAGTAGTCATAAAGGATAACTCAGCTCCTACCTTAGGTATGGTCCCACAAGTAGGTAGGGAAATGGTTCGGTGTTCACAATCAAGTATGGCATTATTTACGGCCAACCAGTTCATACCAATAATCAAATCAATATCATGGAAGGGCATACAAACCAAATCAATAGTGGTATGATAATGGTTAAATTGAACAGTGACATTTAAGCAGGTATGGGAAGTAACCACGTGGCCTCCAGTGGGTGTAGTGACAGACAAGTCAAATGGCAAGACACTAATGACCAGACCCAATTGCCTCACACAATCATAAGATATAAACGAGTGACTAGCACCCGAATCAAACATAGCAACTACAGGAAAGCCATTCACTATCAGTGTACCTCAGATCAAACTGGGAGATGCACTGGCTTCCTATTGAGTGAGGGCAAATACTCGGCCCTTGGTCTGTGGCCTAAAAGGAGGCGCTGTATCCATTTGAGGACAGTGTCTAGCAATGTGACCCAGCTTCCCACACTTGAAACATGTCACCGGAGACTGCTGGAAGGATGACTGGCTCCGAGGAGGTGGCATACCCCGCTGTGGCCTTCTATTCCATGGCCCCTTGCCTCTCTTCTTGGTGCTAGGTGTCAAACTAGAACCTTCTTTTGGTTTTGGCCTTTTCAAATCCGGAACCCTCTTCTGACTAGCTGTAGTCGCAGCAGGCATAATAGCTTACAGGTTAGTCTCAATCACCCTGCTGACCTCCACAAGGGTATTGAACTTCCTAATTTGCTGTGGGGTGACTCTGTCGCTAATCAGGGGCTTCAACCCAATCTCAAACTGCTCACATCTCTAGGGTTCATCATCATACCTCTGGAGGTAAGAGGAATACCGAGACAACTCAATGAACTTGGCCACATATTGGTCCACAGTCATCTCATCCGTCTGTCTCAAGCCCATAAATTCCATCTCTTTCCTCTTCCTCATCGAACTAGGGACATATTTCTCATAAAACTCGACCAAGAAGCTTTCCCAAGTAATTTGTATGTTCTTGGTCTCCATTAGGGGTTTCGTGCTACACACCATCTATCAGCTTCTTTTTGTAACATGAAAGTGGCTAGCTGAGTTTTCTGCTCGGTGGTAGAATCCATCACCGAGAATATTTTCTTTAGCTGCATAACCCAAGCCTCCGCCTTATCCGTATCCAACTCCCTGTCAAACAAGGGTGGATTATTCTGTCTAAACTGCTTTAACACTTTTTGGATAAGCGTCTGGGTCTGAGGAGCAGCAGGCTCCTGAGGAGGTGCAGGTGGAATGCTGGATGTGGATGGTTGAGGTACAGGGGCATCTCTCCTGGCTTCTTCTTGCCTAGCTAGGGTATCTTGTAAATGCATGATCATATCATGCTATTGCTGGGTAATGTACCTCTGTTGTTCCAGCATCTCTTGGTGCTGGCCTATTATGGCCTCATACTAGTCAAGCCTCTCCATGATGGCTCATAAAGGATCTTCAAGCCTAACAGGAACCTCTGGCTCAGCTCTCTGAGCCCTAGGCAGTCTACCTCTACCCCTACCCCGTCTAGTCTCAACCATGTCTGAAAAGAAGTAGCAACCCTCAGTTCACCATGATATCACAAGCACATATGCATAAGGATGCTACCACTTCCATGGCCATTCACACTAAACACAAGCAAATCACATCATTCAAGAGCCTAACATCGAGCAAAAGTACCTGAACCTTTGCTCTAATACCAAAAATGTAACACCATAATATATTAACACTATTTAGCCTCCCTCTGGGCTTAGTTCTATATGATTTCTAAAGAACCAGTATCAACCGTGGCATTTTCATGTTATAAAATGGGATTTCAAACACTCATCTTCTGCCCTGTAGGTCCTGTGAACCCATCATTTACATTCCCTACTCACACTCCATTTATACAACTCATACATAGCATAAAACAAGCTATAAGCTATGGGTATGGAGCCAAAAACCAGAAAAATGCAATTTCTCACATGGGCCCAACAGTCAGATTTTTGGCTCTAACTTTGGAAAATCATAACTAATTATAGAAAAATGGGAATCATGCAAACTATAACTTTCTGGAAGAGCTCATTTGGTCATACTTTGACATAGCTCACAAATTTGGCAGTTTTGGCACCCAAAACGGTTCAAATGGGTCTAAATGGCCTCCCACATGTTCTAGCAACTCATGGTCAAGTTTAAAAGCATGAACATAGCATATAAGAAATATCCAAGTGATCCAAATCATCATACATTTCAAACTCACTATGCTACAGGCCAAAATACATTATCACATACCATCCACAAAAAGGGCAAAACCCACATTTTCATTACTTTGGCTCTCTACATAGTTTGTACATCATATTTCCATACATTTACACTTGTTTCAAAATTTACATCTCAAAAATAGTAGGTGCATATTCATTTTGGCACCACTTTACATCAAAAGAACCAAAATAAACTATCATCTAGCTAAACATGCTCCTAGGCTCCTTGGTATGCACTTGAATCTCTTTGAGCTCCACCTAGCATGTTAAGATGGGAGAGGGAAGGGGGTGAGATTCATGGAATCTCAGTAGCTCATGCACTCATTCAAGGAAGCAATCAAGGCATATAACAAGTCAAAGCATGTAAATAAGCATCTAACCATTCACAATCATACAATACATGTTGTACATGCCATGAAACCATATCAATGCCAAGAATGGGCTCTAGGGACTTTTGGTCTAGCCTCACCCGAGTTTAGGGACTTTTGGATGGCCTCACCCGATTTTAGGGACTTTTGACTTGGCCTCACTCGGTTATGAGACTTTTGGCCTTGTCTCACCCAGTCTCAGGGACTTTCGACTCTACCTCACGCATCTCAATAGACTTTTGGCACTACCTCACCCGAGCAATTCTTACAATCCAACACATAAGCATATTGGTGCCAATGCATCATGGCAATAACATATGGCATGTCTCACACAATAAGTATATACACAAGTATGCAATGACTATTACATCCAAGAATGCAACAAGAAAGAGTGGAGAGAGAGCTACCTTATGAGCCAACACAAGCCTTCCCTTTCAATTTCTCTTCTCCTTTCTTGGTTTCACAATCACACCTTGATGGAGGTGCTTCACTTGAGCCTAAACACAATCAAGAGCATGGAATTACTCTCATGCAAAGAAACTGTCACAAAGCTAGGAGATTAAAGCCCTACTTCTTCCCTTCTTAAACTTTACTAGCCCTTCTCCTAGTTCTTTGCATTTCTCAACTTAACACAAGGGTTTCTTGTTCATTCTAGGTTATACTTCCTCCCTCTCTCTAGAATTTCACCACCTCTTCTTCACTCTCAAGCTCTACTCAAGGAAAGCAAAGAAATGTAAGAGTGGTTTCCCACTTTCCCTCTTCTGACCCATGCCTAAATCCTAATGAATTTCACAAGCAAAACTATAGAAAGAGAGGATAAAGAGAGAAGAACAAGATGCTAAGAAGAAAGAAGAGAAGCTTGATTACCTTTCCTTTGTTCTTCCTCCCTTCTCTTGGTCTCTCTCACTTTCCACTCCTCTTTTCTCCCCTTTGGTTGAAGCTTAGGTCAGATAGAAGAGAAAGAATGAGTTGGGACGTTTAAAGAAGTCAAATTCTCGCTTTTTACGCTTTTCCAGACTAACCCTCGCTATAGCAAGAATTAACCTTCGCTACGACGAGTACGTATCAATTCCAGACCCCCATTTTCACTATGGCGCGCACTACGGCGAGCAACTCCCTGGTTTTTGTATGGAATGCCCGCACTCGCTATAGCTAGAAGCATTTTCGCTATAGCGAACAGCTACTCTCTTTATAGCTAGACCATTTCTCGCTATAGCGTACAGGTACATTCGCTATAGCTAGGCTATAGCTTGCAGACTTAGAAAAATTTCAAAATTTCGAAAATTTTCAGCTTTGTTCTTTCTTTTTCTTTTCTTTTTTTTTTTTCTAGTTGTTACAGACAAAGATATGGAAAGAGCTTAAACAACATACATTGTATAGTAGAATGTTGTTATATATTAAATTTTGAATTATGTATTAATTATGGCATGGATGGCATACCTAATGCATGTATGATGATTTTGATGTAATATAATGTATAATGTTATGTTTTAGAGTGGAAATCCAGGTATTGGTTTGAGAATGTGCTTGTACGTAGTTTATGACATGTTATAGGTATTATGGAAATAGATGACCTATGATGAGCCAATGTGTATGTGTGCATAAGTGGATGTCAAAGGCTCAAATCTTGATCTAACTATTTGTACATGTTATTGAATGGTTAGAAAACCATTTAGAATGAAAGAAATTTGCTCAAAGTGAAAAAAAAAAACCAATTGAATCCTAAATGGTCCAAATTGGAACTAAAATTACTCTTAAATTTTCTATAAACAACTCTTATATCAAAAGTGGCCTTAATAACCTAGTTTAAGCCTAAGATTTGGCATGTATTTAGACCCCTCCTAGAGCTTTCTAACAAGCTAAGAACCATAATTTTTGGAGTTGTACAAAATATTTTATAAATTTTCAAAATTGTGTAGATTTTTCAAAATGGTCATGCACTATTTACTCTATACAACTATGATATTTTGTGTCTTTCAGGAGTCAAATGAAGTATAATGCTCATAAAATTTTATATATGGTTGATATTATAAGCTTTCCATGGCTACTGAGATCACCTAATTTGGAGTTTTGTAGCTCAAGATATACATTTTTAAAGTTTTGGGTCTATCATATGGATTCCAACCTAACCAGAGTTATTGTTTTGCCACATTTGATGGGGAAAATGAACTCAATTTTGCTTAAACATTTTACGACATGTAGTTCACATCCTAATCTTTCCATAGACACTTGATTTACATGATTTTGGATTGTATAAACCGAGTTATGAATTTTCAAAATTAGTGTAGATTTTGTGTTCAAGTTGTCATCTTAGGTTGGAGGGAGTTTTAGGGTGTTCCACGAGCATGGCATGATAAAATGAGTATGAACAAACTTGTTTATAATGAAAATAAATTAAGCAAAAGATAAAATCAAGTTTGCATCCCTATAGCTTAAAGTGACCTATAAATTGCCCAATTTTGGTGTTGAAAGCTTATAAATGGATATAAATTTTGCTTGAAACTTCATGTTTGATATGAATGAGTTAGTGAAAGGTAGGTATGATAAGTTTCCCTTTGAAGGAAATAAAATGGCTTAAAGAATGTATTTTGAGTTCTCATAGAGTTATGAGATAACCATGAGAGTTAGATAGTGTAACACCATAAATTCTAGCTCATTTCATGACATTCATAAGCTTCACATCATCATTTTCATGAGAGCACATGAAAAAGGGCATGAAAATAATGAATTTATTTGCATTGCGTCATACCTAAAAATTTGCAATCGATGTCACATGGACCGTGTGAGCTCATGCTATGCATTCTCATATTTAGATACATCATTACAACTCATTTGCATTACAAAATCATGCCCATAACTCATGGAAACCGAAATGGAGCCTAAAATAAGCAAGCATATTTTTCGGGCAGATTTGCTCCATTTTTTGACCCAGCTTTGGATATCTTCTATGGTTAATTTCTCAGCTCTTCTTGGCTTCTTTGCTCACTATATTCTACAATCGGGGGGTCTATCTAGGGGCTTTTACTAACCACTACTGGGTGGTTTCCTTGACATGAGGATGTCTCATCTTTCTTTTCTTTGATCCAAGGAGAACTTTCACTAAACCTTTCATTCCCATATCTCACCTGGATGATGCTACTGGTAATCTCCTCCAGGCTTTAGCTTATGCTTAGCCTAGGCTAGCCACCCATCGGACCTGTAGCTTATTAACTATCCTCACTCTTTTTTGAGCCTCTATTACTGTTACTCATACTTACTTCTAGGTATTACCTATAAGGTATACCTTTCTAGGCCACTCGCTAGGTGCCTTACTACTGATAGTCTTATCTTACGTTATTTGAGGCTCCACTAGCGTTTTATTATTCAGCATCTCATAGGATGACACCTTAGGTTGGAGTCAGGACTTTAAAAGTGAGTCTCGACAACCTCATTATCACTGTGTCTAACTTTCTCTATGCTGAGCTCTTTTTTAGTCTCAATTATTAGGCCCACGGACTTCTTACTAACTTTCTATGACTATTTATTACTCCTTTTCCCTACTTATACTAGGGGTTTCCGCTCACTGTGGGTTGTCTTACCCCTTATCAACCCCTTTTCTCAAGTTGGCCTGAATATGACTAACAAGGCATTTACACTGCCATTCGCCGTGGTTAATGGCCTCTGATTGGCTTACTATTCTAGGGATTGGATTTTTATCTTTAACCACCTACTCGGGCCTCACCGCCTCTATAACCGACTTGTCATCAAGCTAGAAGGTTCTACCTCTTGCTTCATTCATGTATAACTAGCTATCACCTCTGAGCTATCAGGCTCCAAGGTATAGCTTATAACTCAACCTCTAGCCTGAGGAGACTAACCTTTCGTGCTCTAATACTTATCTAGACATTTGGGTGTTATGGCTAGGGGGTGACTCTTTTTCTCACTTCCCCTCTGAAGTGGTCCAGTGTAGTCGCAGTCTCATCACATACCGCATTGCATCATTACTTGTCTTTGCATTAAACAAGGCATCTCAGAATGGCCTGAGTATGACTACCAGGGAGAATTAGGCCTCACTTACTCTCTCTAGCAAGCCTCTTCCTATCAACGAGATCATTCTCATCGTTCATATTTAGGGCTTGTCACTGATCCCGACAAGCTATCATATCACATCTCGTCAAGCTCTAACCGTTAGATCTTTCAACTCTGCTCAAGCTTAGCTCTGCTCAAGCAACTCTAGAGGCCAACATTTCCTGGTGTCTAATAACTACTCTAAGACCATTCTATCACTTACTCATCATGAACAAAGCCACAACCTATCCTCATACACCCAACATGTCTCATACAAAACTATACCTATCCATTCAAGCCTTCATATAGCCCTAATGCTACTTCCTCAAGCTAAATCCAATCTAAAAGAGCCTGGAACTTTGCTTTGATACCAATAAATGTAACACCATAAATTATAGCTCATTTCATGACATTCATAAGCTTCACATCATCATTTCCATGAGAGCACATGAAAAAGGGCATGAAAATAATGAATTTATTTGCATTGCGTCATATCAAAAAATTTGCAATCGGTGTCACGTGGACCGTGTGAGCTCATGCTTTGCATTCTCATATTTAGACACATCATTACAACTCAATTTCATTACAAAATCATGCCCATAACTCATGGAAACCAAAATGGAGCTCAAAATAAGCAAGCATATTTTGGGCCAGATTTGCTCCATTTTATGACCCAAATTTGGAAAATCATAACTAAATCTAAACAATTTGAAATCATGAAATCTTGGTCATTCTGGAAAGCTTAGGATGTCTAAGTCACACTAAAAATATGCCCAGGTCACAAAATTCATCACACAAGACGTTTGACATCCAAGAATCTACAAAGGTCGCTGGCTGCCTGGGCTGCTATTTAGTTTACTGATACAAACTTCTGAAATTCATATCTAATTATATAAAAATAGAAATCACACAAATTCAGTCATTATAGAAAGATAAAAATGTTAACTTGATACTAAAAAATTCTAGAATGAAATAGATATGTTTAGCTATCAAGAACCTATGGAACAGTAACTGAACTCCTAGGGCACCACTGGTATTGATAGTCAACTTCAAAAATGCATAACTCTCTACTTAGACCTCCAAATGAGGTGATATTGGTGGCTTCAAAAAGATTATGACCTCTAGTTTATGCATATAAAATTTTACAAGCATTGGACACCATTTGGCTATCGGGTGACATAGAACATAAAACTGCCAGTATAAACAGTACCCATACCAAAATCCATGAAAAATCCCAACTTTGAAAATTCATCAAATATTCCTTAGGCCTCCAAAACTTATAATCTTTAGCTTTGAAGAAATCTTTCAATAAGATCTAATTGCATGAAAAATTTTAGAGCAAGACTAGCTCATTTGGCTAAAAAGTAACATAGGGTTCCATTATGGTCAATTTTGACTCTATATTAGATACCAAAGTTACCAAATGGATTTCCCTTGGTCTTGGAACCTTTTGGGCAAGTTTAAAAGCTTATTTAAGACTTGTGTGAGCTGCCCAAATGGTCCCAAACCTCATGCATCTCATTTTGGCCATTCAACCCATACTTATGCATATTTCCATCAAAATTCCATATTGCACACTTTAGCATTACATACTCAAAATAAGCGTTATGAATCATATATCATTTTCATACATCTAAACATCACATAATAGTATATTTACACATATCTCAACGTTCATGGTACATATACAACATCATATACATGATGAACCATTATTATGGTTCCAAAATGGCTAAAACCAAGGCATAAGTTTGTCAATCTCCTTCCTGTTGTATTGTTGGCTCCCATTAGCATATCCACTTAGTTCACCTATCATGTTAGATCATTGGAGAGGAGGGGATGAGATTCAAAGAATCCCAGTAGCTCATCTCCCATTCAATCATGCATAATATGTGCAAAGCAAGCTTTTCAAATGCATGCATGATGAAAATGTAAGATATGCACATTTTAAAAACAATCTTGGCATGTGAATCAATCATACAAGACATCCAAGAGCTCACCAAGTGCTTAGATTGACCTCACACTTCTCCTCATGGGTTTTGGACTTGCCTCACCCATTCTTTAAGAGCTTTAGACTCAACCATACTCTTGGGAGCCCACTTTGCTTTTGGGAGACTCTTTACTTTGTCTCAACCAAGCTCAAGGGTTCTTGGCTCATCCTCACCCAAGGGAAGAGTTCTTGGCCTCTCCACACTCAAGTAAACTCATACAAACATCATATGGTCATTGAAAACATAACATGGCATCAAGAATCATGGAATGTAAAGGCATGCTAGCATACTTTTCATAGCTTGAAAATACACATACACACATTCCAAAATAAGCTAAACACACATCCATGCATGAGAGAAGGTGGAGAGAGCTACCTTGTATACAAACACACTTTTTCCTTAGCTTTCAAGCCTCTTCTTTCGGCCACACACCCACAAGTTGGTGGAGATAGTTTCTCTTGGCCTAGATATAAATTATGCGAGCCAATTAAGTACATGAAACAATCTCTAAGACCATACAACTTGCTTAAGTACTAAATTGCTCCATAACCCCCATTATAGTCCATATTGGTACCTAATGAAGCAACACCTCTCAAATGACTTGTAGGCCTCATTCTTTTCTTTTAAATATGATTCTTGACTCCTTTTAAGCCTTTTGGAGTCATCACACCATTAAAACAAAAGGCCTAGCACCATGTTGCTTCTTTAGGTCATAATATGAAACCTAAGACACCAAATCACTTTCTATGAGTTCTAAATTTTTTCCAAGGTCTCCCCTCACTTTCATTCATCAAATATGACTCAAGAATGACCTTAGAAAAATTTAAAACTCCCCCCACCTACACAATCCCCTCTTCGCCAAGACATAGACACCATTTGGGCTATATGGAGTTTTCTTTGTTTTCTTGACAGAAGAAGCTTGTGGGGAGCATCTTTGGTGTCTCAAGAACTCATTTATACTCTAACTTAGACCTAGAAAGCATCAAATAAATTCAAAATTTGAAAGGTGCACTAAAAACCCTAGGTTGTACATCTTGAATCCAAATGCCTATTTCATAGTTTTCTTTGCATATTCTTATTCCTCTCCATCAAATACCTAAGAATCACCTTTGGTTTGGTTAAAAATCTAACTCCTTAGGTCTATCTAAGTCTAGGTCGAAATGGAGAAGAAGGGCCATGGAAGATATGAACCATAGGATGCATTTTTACCTTGTTTTCTTGCTTAGTTTGGCTTAAATCTTGATTTCTCCAAGCTCCTCTCTTCAAATCCGAACTTTCCCTTGAATATCTCCCTTGAATCAGATTTATAAACCTCATTTTAATCATAGGAAACAAAGGAGAATGGAGGAGAAGAGGTTTGGAAGAGAAAGAGCATGAAAAACTACTAATTTTCATACCTTAAGCCTTTGATTTCTCCTCCTTTTCTTCCCCTTCTTGTGAGCCCCATCCCCTAGGGTTTTCTTCTGACTTAGGGCAGAAGTTGGTCGTGCATAATGAAGGGAGGAGAAGGGTGCATCATATATATAAGTGGGAATAAGTTACACTTTTCAAAAATTTCCATTTTGCTCTTCACACTTTGCATTTTTGTTTCTCCTTTGTTTTAGCTCCTTTTTGAGAATGATCTTTTCCATTATAAAATTTAGGTTCCCAATAAAGAAAAATGGCTTTGGAATCACTCAAATCGAAGCTAAAACCTTTCTGAACGAATCTGTCAAAGTTCAGGCACATCGACTTTGGAAAACATCTACCGGAGGGGATTTAACTATCCTGGGACTTTCCATGATTTTCAGGGCCTCTGAGAACCCCTGAGAATTCAAAACTTTTATTTAAAAAGCCCTCCTGTGTGTTTTTCAAAAAGTGCCCATATTTACAAAAATGCCACTGGCCTTTTGGAAAATTTTTCAAATCACTCTGGCCTTGATTTCTAGGTAACTCAAGGCTCAACTCCTCATTTTCTAATATTTAAATTTTATCATAATTTTAGTTGGTCCCAATTCATTCTATTTCAAGGACTTCCTTTGGTATCTGGCCTTGCGTTTCTCACATTTACGGAAGGACCAGATGTTATAGATGGGATCCTAATGAGTTATTTCACATGATCAATTGATATATGTAGGCCAAATTAGTTCAAGTCTATGGAAGTGTAAGTGTCAAACCAAGAAGACCAGAGAAAAGAAAAGAAAATAGGCAAGTGGGTTAATGGTAGTTTCAAGTTTTCCAATCCATAAGATAGCTCTATATCCCTATCTTGCATGCATTTGAATATTTGAATGAGTTAAGATCCTTATATGTGTGGTTGCTTGATGCATTCATAACCTATTTTTTTATATGGTTTTTATCATGAGTATTACTATGTTTTCTACTCTTAGCTTCTTATAACATGGAATTGAGTGCAATAGCTTTTCCTTAGCTCAGAGTTGACCTTAATTGAGCCTAACCAATATGTTTTGATGGCATGGCTTAATGAGAATTAAGTTTTCATGCTAAAAGTTGTGTTTGCTTTATATGATGCATATGATTCACATGCTTGCACCACATGCATTGCATTTCCTTATAACATTCTTATATACATTGATTGGTTAAGATTTGCTACTGAGATTCTCTCTAGAATCTCACCCATGTATCTCCTATTAACCATTATAGGTCTATCAAGAAAAGAGAAGGAAATACAGAAAGAGCTAGGACATAGAATGGCATATTAGAAGTCCTTGATGTAAAGAATGTACTTGTTGTATGAGATATACTAGTAATGGAATCTACTATGTATGACAAAAATATGTATGGATAACCTTGAATTAGCCTAAGAATATGAATATATGATGATTTGTTGCATTATGTGGTAAATTAGACATAATTTCCATACTAGAGGCCACGGAGTGACATATGCATACATAGATGTGGGATGATCAGTTTTTTATTCAAGCCATATTTTGTGCAATGGACCTTATGGGAATGATGTATGGATGGATTAAAACTTTCCTAAATAAACAAATTGCAATTTAGAGGCCAAATGGAGCACATTGGAACCAAATTTTAGTCCAAATGAGCAATAAATTGCACCTCTACCCTTGATAGCCCAAATGACTTATTATGGAGCTAAAATTTGGCATGCAATTAGATAATTTATAGAACTTTCTAACAAGTTAAGGATAAGAATTTTCTAAGCTACACAGAATATTTTATGAACTTTTTGAAATTGGCAAAATTATGTAGATTTTAATAGTTACTATTCACACTATACCAACCTTAGATTTTGTGCTATTTCATGGGCCAAATGAATTCAATTTACTTAAAATTTTTACATCATAAGCTTTCGATAAACATGTGTAGTTTGTATAAATCAAAGCTATATAGCAAGAGTTATGAATTTTTGAAATTTTAGGTTTTATTATGTCAATATGGCCAAAATGAGTTATATAGCTTTCACATGCAAATGGATCCCATATTCTAGTCTTATGGATCAAAGTAAACTTGTCTATGGCAACCATGTGTGAAAAAGGAAAGGAATTCAAAATTGACCCCTTATAGCTCCACTTGAAGTATAAAAGGGCTAAAACCACTACTAAAGTTTGGTAATGGTTGTATTTTAGTTGGGATTGAAATTAAATTGTATAAATATGTCTATATAAAGTTAGTTGTGACACTTGTTGGTATCGAAGCAAAAGTTCAGATAATTTACCTTTAGTTAAGGCTTGAAGATGAGGAATAAATGTGTAAGATTGGATTTTTTATGGAAATCAGGGTATGCATTACAGGCAGATGGGCAAGTATGTATTGAAATTCTAGTTGGCTAGATAAGAATGATAACTACCAAAAATGGAAGGCCACTTAGAGCAAAGCTTGTAAACTCTAAGCTAGAAACTGTACAAGGTATAATGCTCTACCTGCTATAATAATAGGTGGTGATACAGTGCAGCAGGAAGTAATATTACAGCTACAAGAGAGATTAGTTTAGAAGGGACTTAAGGGAGTTATTCCCCTCAGCCACAACATTCAGTTACCTAGATAAACTAAAAAGTCCAGAAGCTATTCTTTTAAGCCAGAACCCACAAGCATCACTCTATAGAGCCTTGTCTATCTTAATCCCCCATCTAGTTAATAAGTGATTAATATAGAATATGGGATCTATTAGCTTTGATGGTAAGTTGAATATAGAGAAAGTTAAAGCTTAGATCATGCAGCTAGAAAAGAAATTCAGGGTAATAAAGTGTACCTCAGAATAGGAGGCCTTGTTAACTATATTTAGGCTAATAAAAGAAGTGTATTGCTGTGGGTAAAGTGAGGAAAAGAAAGTCAAAGACCTTTAGTCAAAAAGAGATGAAGGATAGACAAATGATAGGTTTAGCATACTCATAGAAAATAGTGACAAAGTAGTTGGCCTATTATACTAATCTAAGAAAGAGACCGAGATATTTTATAACCAAGCTTGAGAGTATTACCTAGGAGTATTTAAGAAACAACAATAGTTAGAATGAGGATGATAATGTATAGGAGTAGTAAATGTTGTAGAGACCACCTTGAGGTGTTGACTCTAACTTAGAATGCTACCTGTAATGTCTGATTTTTGTTAAACAATGAAAATAGACGTGTTTTCAAAGCAAGTCCCCTTAAATGAATTAGTTAAGGTTCCAAAAAATTTAAGTAACATTATAGACTCCTAAAAAAGAGAATTCTAGCCTCAGATGGAAGGAAAAATGGAGCTAGAATGAAGAAACAAATTTTAACAGAAATCTTATGAAACATAATGGCATTTTCATAATTTTAGGCAAATTTTAGAATTCATATAGGAGATATTTTTAAATAAAAGTTTTGAGTTCTTTGGGGTTCTTAGAGGCCTTGAAAACCATGGGAAGTCTCGAGACAGTAAAATCCCCTCCGGTGGATATTTTCCATCATTGGTATACCCAAACTTTAACGGATTTATTCGGGAAGGTTTTAGCTTTGATTTGAGTAATTCTACAGGCATTTTACAAAATTGGAAACCTAAATTTTATAATGGAAAAGAAGGTTCTAAAAAAGGAGCTAAAATAAAGGAGAAACAAAAATGCAAAGAACGAAGGGCAAAATGGAATTTTTGAAAAAGCCATTACCCTCCCCCTATATATAGGTGGCACCTCAAGATGGGATGAGATTGAAACCTCATGAGGAAAGCTACCCTACACATGACCTAGAGTTAGTCGCAGTGGAGTTTGCTTTGAAAATATGGAGACACTACTTATATGGGGCAGCTATAAAAATTTACAGTGACCACAAAAGCCTTAAATATTTATTTCAACAGAAAGAGCTGAATATGAGACAGTGAAGATGGTTAGAATATTTGAAAGATTATGATTTTACATTAAAATACCATCTTGGTAAGGCAAATATGGTAACTAATGCCTTAAGTAGAAAATCCATACATATGGCCTGCATGATGATTTGAGAATAGGAATTGATTACAAGATTCAGAGATATGAGTCTCTCCTGCAAGGTGTATTTGGGGAAATTATTAATGAGTGAAACCTAAATAGAAAATGACTTAAGGGATCAGATGAGAGGTGCCCAGCAGACAAATGACCATATAAGTAAGATTAGAGCCCAGATTGTAATGTTCATTTTTCGTCAAACAACGGAAATGAGCACGTTTTCAAAGCAAGTCCCCTGAAATAAATTAGTTAAGGTCCCAAAAAATTTAAGTAACATTCTAGACTCCTAAAAATGAGAATTCTAGCCTTAAACATAAGGAAAAATGAAGCTAGAATGAAAAAACAAATTTTGACAGAAACCTTATGAAATGTAATAGTATTTTCGTAACTTTAAGCAAATTTTGAAATTCAAATAAGAGAGCTTTTTAAATGAAATTCTTAAGTTCTCTGAGGTTTTTAGAGGCCCTAAAAACCATGCAAAGCCCCAGGACAGTTAAATCCCCTTCGGTGGACGTTTTCCAATGTCGGTATACCCAAACTTTGACAGATTCGTTCAGGAAGGTTTTTTCTTTGATTTGAGTGATTCCAAAGGCATTTTATTTAATTGGAAACCTAAATTTTATAATGAAAAAGAGAGTTCTAGAAAAGGAGCTAAAACAAAGGAGAAACAAAAATGCAAAGAACGAAGGACAAAATTAGAATTTTTGAAAGAGTCACTTTCCTACACCTATATATAGGTGGCGCCTCACACTCTCGCTCATTTAGCTTCAGATTATTCTGTTGGAGATTGTGCCCTAGGCCAATCATTGTATTGCGAACATTATTTATTATTACAAAATAAGATTTTTCTTTTTATTACATTATTATATTATTTGCATGTTTATATATAATAATATCCATGGATAAATCATTTTTTGAATTATCCAAAATGTCCCTAATCAATCATCCTTGTGGGAACAACGATTGATTAAGTGTTAATTATGTATGATGATATGAATCAAAATTATAGACGTGTGTTAGAGAACAGGATGCTGGATAGACCCGTCATGAGATAAGCTACATGGATTAGGTCATAAGTTTATCTCATATATAACCGTGTCATTGATCCCTGAGATCACCATAGATTCCTACATGAAGGACACTGTACTTTGGCGTAGTCTAATGTCACCTTTAACCAGGTGATTATAAAGACTATGATCAAGTATAATGGAATCCATGCAGAGGAAGATGAGTGATCAAGATGGAATTTATCCCTCTAATTAATAGAGAGATATCTCTGGGCCCCTCGATGAGTGTGACTGAGAAATGCATGGCCATGCTCAAATGGAAAGGGTTCCATCTTATATCAGTCTGCTCGGAGATCGAGAAAGTTATGATCGAGCAAGTTGAGAATGACATTTCCATGTCTCATACTCGATCTAGATATCGTGTGACAAAAGGGATATGATAGGGTTATAAGATAGGTTGCATCGGATCAGTCACAATGTCTTGCTAGAGGCCGCTTGTGATTTGTGGGTCAAACAGTGCAGTTGGCCCACTGCCAACATCATATGGGCCTGCAGGGTCGCACACAAGAACGGATCAACTCGAGCTAAAATGTCCACATTCATTGAATCAGAAATGTGTCTAGATTCAATGAATATCTAGGATGAAAGAATTATTTATATATATATAAATAATTAAATTCGAAATATATTAAATTATCTGATTAGTTTAAATTTAAATCTATCTGATATAATCAAATTTAAATTAATCCATATATATATATAATATCAAATATAATATATACCACTGTTGGGAATTATGGGAGGCACACAGCGGAAACATTTAAAATTTTGATCCCAATTCCGACTAAGGATTCGCCAAAATCACTTAAACTGAATAGGTTCAGAAAATTACCTTTTTCTTCCGATTGAGTTTATTGTTTACTTTTATTTGGATCACAAAAACTGACCGCAGATCAGCTCCCTCTACTGGTATCCACACGAACGGGGTTCAGCAACTCAAAACAGTGTGCTAGCAATCAGTCCGTACAGTCCGTACGACGTCTGTACAATTCTGTACGACGTCCATACGATGTCTCTCTCTTTAAGGATTTTAGAGGTAGCTCTAGCTCTAGTTGTGTATTGTAATTTTTTTGATATGGAAACCCCTATTTATAGACTAGAGTTTCAGATATATTTAATTAATCAAAATTAATTAAATATATCTATTAGTTTAAATTCAAATCTATCCTATAGTTTAAATTTAAACTAACAATATCTAGAGTTTAATTTAAATTATCTGATTAGTTTAAATTTAAATCTATCTGATAGAATCAAATTTAAATTAATCCATATATATATATAATATCAAATATAATATATATATATATATATATAATATATTTCGAATTTAATTATTTATATATATATAAATAATTCCTCCATCCTAGATATTCATTGAATCTAGACACATTTCTGATTCAATGAATGTGGACATTTTAGCTTGAGTTAGTCCATTCTTGTGTGTGACCCTGCAGGCCCATATGATGTTGGCAGTGGGCCAACTACACTGTTTGACCCACAAATCACAAGCGGCCTCTAGCAAGACATTGTGACTATCCAAATCATATGGGATCGGTGATCCGATGTAACCTATCTTATAGCCCTATCATATCCCTTTTGTCACACAATATCTAGATCGAGTATGAGACATGGAAATGTCATTCTCAACTTGCTCGATCATAACTTTCTCGATCTCTTAGCAGACTGATATAAGATGGAACCCTTTCCATTTGAGCATGGCCATGCATTTCTCAGTAACACTCATCGAGGGGCCCAAAGATATCTCTCTATTAATTAGAGGGATAAATTCCATCTTGATCACTCATCTTCCTCTGCATGGATTCCATTATACTTGACCATAGTCTTTATAATCACCCGGTTAAAGGTGACATTAGACTACGCCAAAGTACAGTGTCCTTCATGTAGGAATCTATGGTGATCTCAGGTCCAAAGGATCAATGGCACGGTTATATATGAGATAAACTTATGACCTAATCCATGTAGCTTATCTCATGACGGGTCCATCCAGCGTCCTGTTCTCTAACACACGCCTATAATTTTGATTCATATCATCATACATGATTAACACTTAATCAATCAAAATCATACTAATCTTAATTCATCGTTGTTCCCATAAGGATGATTGATTAGGGACATTTTGGATAATTCAAAAAATGATTTATCCATGGATATTATTATATATAAACATGTAAATAATATAATAATGTAATAAAAAGAAAACTCTTATTTCGTAATAATAAACATTGTTCGCAATACAATGATTGGCTTAGGGCACAATCTCCAACAACTCCCACTTGCACTAGGTTCAATCATTAATGTTTCTAATACCCATTGACCTAACATGACGATCATGCTTAGCCTGTGCAAGTGGCTCAGTAAGAGGATCAGCAACATTGTCATCAGTTGGTATTTTGCATATCTTTATATCACCTCTATCAATGATTTCTCTGATAAGGTGATATCGCCTGAGTATGTGTTTTGTCCTTTGATGTGACCTAGGTTCTTTAGCTTGTGCTATTGCACCATTGTTGTCATAGAACAAATCTATCGGATTTGAGATAGTGGGCACCACCCCTAGCTCAGTGATGAACTTTTTAATCTAAACAGCTTCCTTAGCTACATCTGATGCTGCTAGGTACTCAGCTTCTGTTGTAGAATTAGCCACAGTGCTTTGCTTTGAGCTCTTCCAACTTACTGCTCCACCATTCAAACAGAATATAAATCCTGATTGCGATCTAGAATCATCTTTGTCAGATTGAAAACTTGCATCTGTGTAACCATTTACAACAAGCTCGTCATCCAATCCTCCATACACCAAGAATACATCTTTAGTTCTTCTTAAGTACTTTAGGATATTCTTGATGGCAGTCCAGTGATTCTCACCTGGATCTGATTGAAATCTACTAGTCATACTCAAGGCATATGAGACATCTGGTCGAGTGCATAACATGGCATACATGATAGATCCAATAGCTGAGGCGTATGGAATCCTACTCATGCGCTCTCGCTTATCACGTGTACTAGGATACTGAGTCTTGCTGAGATTGATGCCATGAGACATAGGTACAAAACCCCTTTTTGAATCTTATATACTAAATCTATGCAATACCTTGTCTATGTAGGTGCATTGACTTAAACCGAATAGCCTCTTGGATCTATCTTTATAGATCCTAATCCCAAGGATGTAATTGGCCTCGCCTAAGTCTTTCATTGAGAAACACTTTCCTAACCAAGACTTGACAATCTGCAAGGTAGGAATGTCATTTCCAATAAGTAGGATGTCATCAACATAAAGCACTAGAAATACAATTGTGCTCCCACTAACCTTCTTGTAAACACAAGGTTCATCAATATTTTGGATAAAACCAAAATCTTTGACTACTTCGTCAAAGCGATGATTCCAACTCTGAGATGCTTGCTTCAATCCATAAATGGATTTTTGAAGCTTGCAAACCTTCCCAGAATCCTCTGGACACATAAAACCTTCAAGTTATGTCATATACATATCCTCAAGCAGCTTTCCATTAAGGAATGCTGTTTTCACGTCCATTTGCCAAATCTCATAATCATAGTATGCAGCAATGGTGAGAAGGATTCTGATTGATTTGATCATAGCAACTGGTGAAAAGGTTTCATCATAGTCTATACCATGTATTTGTTTGAATCCTTTTGCAACCAATCGTGCCTTGAAGGTATGCACTTGGCCATCCATGTCAGTTTTCTTCTTAAAAACCCACTTGCACCCTATGACTTTTATACCTTCAGGTGGATCAATCAAGGTCCATACCTAATTGTCATACATGGATTGCATCTCAAACTTCATGGCTTATAGCCATTTCTCAGAGTCTGATCCCATTATAGCCTCTTGCTAGGTGGTTGGTTCATCTTGATCGATGAGCAACACATCACGATATCTTTGAGGCTGATGTCGTGTCCTATCAGACCTTCGTGGGCCTTGTGTTACTTGAGTAGGCTCAACAACTTGTTGTGAGTCTTCTTGATTTTCCATCTCAGGTTCAATGCGATTTTGTGGCTCTTGAACTTCTTCAAGATGTATCTTACTCCCACTGGTTCTTTTAGAGATGAATTCTCTTTCTAAAAAGATACCATTTCGAGCAACAAACAATTTATTCTTAGTGGGGTTGTAGAAGTAGTATCCTTTAGTTTCCTTAGGATAACCCACAAAAAGATATTTTATAGATTTGGGTGCTAACTTATCTGAGGCCTGTTGCTTAACATATGCCTCACATCCCCAAATGTTGAGAAAAGATAAATTGGGCTTTTTCCCAGTCTATATCTTATATGGTGTCTTTTCAACCGTCTTAGATGGAACATGGTTTAGTGTAAACGCAGTTGTTTCTAATGCATAGCCCCAAAAGGATGGTGGAAGATCCGTTTGACTCATCATGGATTGAACCATATCTAATAAGGTTCGGTTCCTTCGTTCAGAAATGCCATTCCATTGTGGTGTTCCTGGTGGGGTTAATTGTGAGACAATACCACAATTTCTAAGATGGTCAATAAACTCTTGGCTTAAATATTCACCACCTCGATCGGATCGAAGTGCTTTAATAGATTTGCCAAGCTGATTCTGTACTTCATTTTGAAATGTTTTAAACATTTCAAAAGCTTTAGATTTGTGTTTCATTAAATAGATGTAACCATATCTACTATAGTCATCTATAAAAGTAATGAAGTACAAGTGGCCTCCTCTAGCAGTTGTACTTAGTGGACCACATACATCAGTATGTACTAGACCCAATAACTCAGTGGCCCGCTCATTGTGTCCAGTGAAAGGTGTCTTAGTCATCTTTTCTAATATACAAGATTCGCATGTGTCAAATGATTCAAAATCAAATGATTTTAGAAGTCCATCTTGATAGAGCTTTGAAATGCGTTTCTCATTTATGTGGCCTAGACGACAGTGCCAGAGATAGGTCAGATTCAAGTCGTTAGTCTTGATTCTCTTGGTAGTTATGTTATAGACATCTTGATTACTGGGAGTATCAATATTTAAATAATAATAACCACCATGCAAATCACCATCCGCATAAAAAATTTCATTATGATAAATAGAACATTTATTATTCCCAATAATTGAAATAAAACCTTCCTTATCCAAATAAGAAAGTGAAACTATGTTTCTACTCAAAGCAGGAACATAATAGCAATTGTTCAACATTAACAAAAGCCCATTAGGCAAAACTAATTCATAAGTGCCTACGGCTAAAGCAGCAACTTTTGCTCTATTTCCAACTCGTAGGTCTATTTCGCCCTTTTTCAACTTCCTACTCCTTTTGAGACCCTGAAATAATAGCCCCGCTATTCTTCTTTTTTTTTAGATCTTCCAGGTAGAGCTTGCAGTTTCTCTTCCAATGATCGGGTTCATTGCAAAAGAAACAAATTCCTTCCTTGGGAGGCTTTGCCTTCTTGGCTTTAGGCTTAGGTTTGAGCTTGTTTTGGTTATTGAACTTATTGTTCAGGCCCTTTCCTTTGCCTTTGCCTTTCTTTTTCATTCCTTTACCTTTCTGAACCATTAAAACAGAGCTTGGATTTTTCTTAATATTTTGCTCGGCAGTTTTAAGCATCCCATGCAGTTCAGAAACAGATTTCTCCATGTTGTTCATATTGTAGTTCATGACAAACTGGTCATAACTTTCAGGGAGTGAGTTTAAGATCAAATCTGTAGATAACTCCTGACTTATGGGAAATCCGAGCCTCTCAAGGTGATCAAGGTAGCCTTTCATCTTCAAAACATGAGTGCTAACTGATGCACCTTCAACCATTTTATAGGAATGTAAGGCCTTGGTGGTTTCAAACCTTTCCTGCCTTGCCTGTTGTTGGAACATTTCCTTGAGATGCACAATCATCTCATAAGCCTCCATAAGTTCTAGATCTCTTTGAAGTTCTGGGACCATGGTGGCTAACATTAGGCATCCCACATCCACAGAATCATTGAGATGCTTGGTGTGGGCATCCTTCTATGCTCTTGGAGCATTGGCTACAGGCTCCTCAGGAATGGGCTCATCTAGGACATATAGCTTTCTTTCCTGTTTGAGAACAATTCTCAAGTTTCTAAACCAGTCAAGAAAGTTTGTCCCATTGAGTTTGTCCTTCTCAAGGACGGATCGCAATGATAGTGCAGCAGAGTTATTTGTCGACATTTTTCTACAACAGAATATGCAAAAATCAAATTAATAACTTTCCACTAAAAATAACCCTCAATTTAATTTAGTGGACTAAGACCCATATTTCACTTAATTATAAGTCTGCTTTGGCAAGACGCTTAAAATTAAGTTATTTAGGTAGGTAACTCGTTTACCAATTACATTACATGTAACTCTTAGATCTTTTATAGGATTCATTCATCACATGATTCGGCATGTTTAATCCCATCTAATGCCTTGAAACCCAAAACCATTTTGATAGTTTCAATTAAGTCAAACCACTATGAAACTTATGAGTATCACCATTATCCAATCTGTCTTACTAAGATAACCTAAATGTATCCCACTTTGGTGGAACCTACAGTCAGGTGATCAAAGTCTTGACAGATGTTCATTAGTGGGCTGCATTATAACTTAAAATTTTATATGAGGGATTTTATTTCATTATTTCATTAAAACTAGTTGTCACACAATTATATACTACGATGGCATACATACATGCATATGATCTCATCATAAATCTTAAAATAAATGTGACACAATATGACTATTACTTCAGGTATCTATGTCTTCAGATTTCTTTTGCAATGAACCCGGTCATTGGAAGAGAAACTGCAAGCTCTACCTGGAAGATCTAAAGAAAAAGAAGAATAGTGGGGCTATTACTTCAGGTATCTATGTTATAGAAATTAATCTTTCTACTTCTCCTACGTGGGTATTAGATATTGCATGTGGAACTCACATTTGTACAAATGTGCAGGGTCTTAAAAGGAGTAGGAAGTTGACAAAGGACGAAATAGACCTACGAGTTGGAAATAGAGCAAGAGTTGCTGCTTTAGCCGTAGGCACTTATGAATTAGTTTTGCCCAATGGGCTTTTGTTAATTTTGAAGAATTGCTATTATGTTCCTGCTTTGAGTAGAAACATAATTTCACTTTCTTATTTGGATAAGGAAGGTTTTATTTCAATTATTAGGAATAATAAATGTTCTATTTATCGTAATGACATTTTTTATGTGGATGGTGATTTGCATGGTGGTTATTATTATTTAAATATTGATACTCCCAATAATCAAGATGTCTATAACATAACTACCAAGAGAATCAAGACTAACGACTTGAATCCGACCTATCTCTGGCACTGTCGTCTAGGCCACATAAATGAGAAATGCATTTCAAAGCTCCATCAAGATGGACTTCTGAAATCATTTGATTTTGAATCATTTGACACATGCGAATCTTGTATATTAGGAAAGATGACTAAGGCACCTTTCACTGGACACAGTGAGCGGGCCACTGACTTATTGGGTCTAGTACATAGTGATGTATGTGGTCCACTAAGTACAACTGCTAGAGGAGGCCATTTGTACTTTATTACTTTTATAGATAACTATAGTAGATATGGTTACATCTATTTAATGAAACACAAATCTGAAGCTTTTGAAATGTTCAAAACATTTCAAAATGAAGTACAGAATCAGCTTGGCAAATCTATTAAAGCACTTCGATCTAATCGAGGTGGTGAATATTTAAGCCAAGAGTTTATTGACCATCTTAGAAATTGTGGTATTGTCTCATAATTAACCCCACCAGGAACACCACAATGGAATGATGTTTCTGAATGAAGGAACCGAACCTTATTAGATATGGTTCAATCCATGATGAGTCAAATGGATCTTCCACCATCCTTTTGGGGCTATGCATTAGAAATAGCTACGTTTACACTAAACCGTGTTCCATCTAAGACGGTTGAAAAGACACCATATGAGATATGGACTGGGAAAAAGCCCAGTTTAACTTTTCTCAAGATTTGGGGATGCGAGGCATATGTTAAGCAATAGGCCTCAGATAAGTTAGCACCCAAATCTATAAAATGTCTTTTTATGGGTTATCCTAAGGAAACTAAAGGATACTACTTCTACAACCCCACTGAGAATAAATTGTTTGTTACTCGAAATGGTATGTTTTTAGAAAGAGAATTCATCTCTAAAAGAACCAGTGAGAGTAAGATGCATCTTGAAGAAGTTCAAAAGCCACAAAATCGCATTGAACCTGAGATGGAAAATCAAGAAGACTCACAACAAGTTGTTGAGCCTACTCAAGTAACGTAAGCCCCACGAAGGTCTGATAGGACACGACATCAACCTCAAAGATATCGTGATGTGTTGCTCATTGATCAAGATGAACCAACCACCTATCAAAAGGCTATAATGGGATCATACTCTAAGAAATGGCTAGAAGCCATGAAGTCTAAGATGCAATCCATGTATGACAATCAGGTATGGACCTTGATTGACCCACCTGAAAGTATAAAAGCCATAGGGTGCAAGTGGATTTTCAAGAAGAAAACTGACATGGATGGTAAAGTGCATACCTTCAAGGCACGATTGGTTGCAAAAGGATTCAAACAAACACATGGTATAGACTATGATGAAACTTTTTGACCAGTCGCTATGATCAAATCAATTAGAATCCTTCTCGCCATTACTGCATACTATGATTATGAGATTTGGCAAATGGACGTGAAAACAACATTCCTTAATGGAAAGCTGCTTGAGGATGTGTATATGACACAACCTGAAAGTTCTATGTGTCCAGAGGATTCTGGGAAGGTTTGCAAGCTTCAAAAATCCATTTATGGATTGAAGCAAGCATCTCGGAGTTGGAATCATTGCTTTGACGAAGTAGTCAAAGATTTTGGTTTTATCCAAAATATTAATGAACCTTGTGTTTACAAGAAGGTTAGTTGGAGCACAATTGTATTTCTTGTGCTTTATCTTGATGACATCCTACTTATTGGAAATGACATTCCTACCTTGCAGATTGTCAAGTCTTGGTTAGGAAAGTGTTTCTCAATGAAAGACTTAGGCGAGGCCAATTACATCCTTGGAATTAGGATCTATAGAGATAGATCCAAGAGGCTAATCGGTTTAAGTCAATGCACCTACATAGACAAGGTATTGCATAGATTTAGTATGTAAGATTCAAAAAGGGGTTTTGTACCTATGTCTCATGGTATCAATCTCAGCAAGACTCAGTATCCTAGTACACGTGATGAGCGAGAGCGCATGAGTAAGATTCCATATGCCTCAGCTATTGGATCTATCATGTATGCCATGTTGTGCACTCGACCAGATGTCTCATATGCCTTGAGTATGACTAGTAGATTTCAATCAGATCCAGGTGAGAATCACTGGACTGCCGTCAAGAATATCCTAAAGTACTTAAGAAGAACTAAAGATGTATTCTTGGTGTATGGAGGATTGGATGACGAGCTTGTTGTAAATGGTTACACAGATGCAAGTTTTCAATCTGACAAAGATGATTCTAGATCGCAATCAGGATTTATATTCTGTTTGAATGGTGGAGCAGTAAGTTGGAAGAGCTCAAAGCAAAGCACTGTGGCTGATTCTACAACAGAAGCTGAGTACCTAGCAGCATCAGATGTAGCTAAGGAAGCTGTTTGGATTAAAAAGTTCATCACTGAGCTAGGGGTGGTGCCCACCATCTCAAATCCGATAGATTTGTTCTGTGACAACAATGGTGCAATAGCACAAGCTAAAGAACCTAAGTCACATCAAAGGACAAAACACATACTCAGGCGATATCACCTTATCAGAGAAATCATTGATAGAGGTGATATAAAGATATGCAAAATACCAACTGATGACAATGTTGCTGATCCTCTTACTGAGCCACTTGCACAGGCTAAGCATGATCGTCATGTTAGGTCAATGGGTATTAGAAACATTAATGATTGAACCTAGTGCAAGTGGGAGTTGTTGGAGATTGTGCCTTAAGCCAATCATTGTATTGCGAACATTGTTTATTATTACGAAATAAGAGTTTTCTTTTTATTACATTATTATATTATTTACATGTTTATATATAATAATATCCATGGATAAATCATTTTTTGAATTATCCAAAATGTCCCTAATCAATCATCCTTATGGGAACAACGATGAATTAAGATTAGTATGATTTTGATTGATTAAGTGTTAATCATGTATGATGATATGAATCAAAATTATAGGCCTGTATTAGAGAACAGGACGCTGGATAGACCCATCATGAGATAAGCTACATGGATTAGGTCATAAGTTTATCTCATATATAACCGTATCATTGATCCTTTGGACCTGAGATCACCATAGATTCCTACATGAAGGACACTGTACTTTGGCGTAGTCTAATGTCACCTTTAACTGGGTGATTATAAAGACTATGATCAAGTATAATGGAATCCATGCAGAGGAAGATGAGTGATCAAGATGGAATTTGTCCCTCTAATTAATAGAGAGATATCTTTGGGCCCCTCGATGAGTGTTACTGAGAAATGCATGGCCATGCTCAAATGGAAAGGGTTCCATCTTATATCAGTCTGCTAGGAGATCGAGAAAGTTATGATCGAGCAAGTTGAGAATGACATTTCCATGTCTCATACTCGATCTAGATATTGTGTGACAAAAGGGATATGATAGGGTTATAAGATAGGTTACATCGGATCACCGATCCCGTATGATTTGGATAGTCACAATGTCTTGCTAGAGGCCGCTTGTGATTTGTGGGTCAAACAGTGTAGTTGGCCCACTGCCAACATCATATGGGCTTGCAGGGTCGCACATAAAAATGGACCAACTCAAGCTAAAATGTCCACATTCATTGAATCAGAAATATGTCTAGATTCAATGAATATCTAGGATGGAGGAATTATATATATATATATATATATAAATAATTAAATTTGAAATATATTATATATATATATTATATTTGATATTATATATATATATAGATTAATTTAAATTTGATTCTATCAGATAGATTTAAATTTAAACTAATAAGATAATTTAAATTTGATTCTATCATATAGATTTAAATTTAAACTAATCAAATAATTTAAATTTGATTCTATCAGATAGATTTAAATTTAAACTAATCAGATAATTTAAATTTGATTCTATCAGATAGGTTTAAATTTAATTCTATCAGATAGATTTAAATTTAAACTAATCAGATAATTTAAATTAAACTCTAGATATTGTTAGTTTAAATTTAAACTATAGGATAGATTTGAATTTAAACTAATAGATATATTTAATTAATTTTGATTAATTAAATATATCTGAAACTCTAATCTATAAATAGGGGTTTCCATATCAGAAAAAAAGATAATACATAGCTAGAGCTAGAGCTACCTCCAAAATCCTTAGAGAAAGACATCGTACGGACGTTGTACAGACTATATGGACTGTATGGATAGATTGCTAGCACACTGTTTTGAGTTGCTGAACCCCGTTCGTGTGGATACCAGTAGAGGGAGCTAATCTGCGGTCAGTTCCTGTGATCCAAATAAAAGTAAATAGCAAACTCAATCGGAAGAAAAAGGTAATTCTCTGAACCTATTCAGTTTAAGTGATTTTGGCGGATCCTTAGTGGGAATTGGGATCAAAATTTTAAATGTTTCCGCTATGTGCCTCCCATAATTCCCAACATATTCATCCTCAAATCAGAAGAAAAACCCTAGGAGAGAGGCGCACAAGAGAGGAAGAAGAAGGAGAAGAAAATCTAAGCTTAAGGTATGTTTCCATGGTGATTTTTCATGCTTTTCTTCATCCACACCTCCTCTCTTCCCTTCTCCTTTGTTTCCTTTGATTAAAATAGAATTTAAAAATGTGATTCAAGGGAGAAATTCAAGAGAAATTTCTGATTTAAAGAGAAGAGCTTGGAGAAAGCAAGATTTAAGCCAAAATAAGTAAGGAAACTAGGTAAAATTTCATCCTATAGTTGCTATCTTTGATTCCTCTTCTTCTCCAATTCGACACACATAAGGAACCCTAGGAGGATCTGATTTTCAAGCCTAATCAAGCATAAATCTTAGGTATTTGAGGGAGAAGAACAAGAATATGCAAAGAAAATAACAAAATAACCATTAGATTTCAAGATGCAAATTCTAAGGTTTCAAGTGTTCCTTTCAAAATTTGATTTTGTGTGATGATTCTTAGGTCTAATTAAGAGTTTAAATGAGCTCTTAAGATCCCTAAGATGCTCCCCATATGCTTCCTCCTTCAAGAAAACAAAGAGAATTCCAAAGAGGGCAAGGAAGCCTTATGTCTCGGGCAAACAAGGTTGGGGTAGCTGGGGAGAGTTTTAAATTTTTCTAAGCCCATTCTTGAGTCATATGATGAATGAAAATGAGGGGAGGCCTTGGAAAAAATTTAGAACTCATAGAAAGTGATTTAGTGCTTTAGGTTCCATATTATGACCTAAATAACTAATATGATGTTACGCTCTTTGTTTTAATTGTGTGATGACTCCAAGAGGCTTAAAAGAAGTGAAGAATCATATTTGAAAGGAAAAAATGGAGCTTAGACATTATTTGAGGGGTGTTGCTTCATTAGGAGCATTTATGGACCATAATGGGGTTTATAGAACAACTTAGCTCTAAGCAAGTTGTGTGGCCTTAGAAATTGTTTCATGAACCTAATTGGCTTCCATAAATTGTATCTACGCCAAGAGAAACCATCTTCACAAATTTTTCAGAGGATTCGTACAAAATCAATGAAAGAGAGGAGAAAGATATCTTTCGATTGAAAAAACCTCTTTTAAAGATTCTTTTCGATTATAAATGATTCCATCGTCCATTACAATATATAAAAAATGATCGATTTGAAAATGCTGTAAGAAGTGATATGTCACAATTTTTTTTTCATACACATCAAAGTGATGCAAAAGAAAGAATATATTTTATGTATCCATCTAGTTTGTTAACTTTTCTTGAAATGATGCAAAAAAAGTATCTAAAAGGAAAAAAGGAATGGAACTAAGGATTCTTGCACAATGCATTTTTATGTTATGGCTTAATTAGTTTTGTCGAGATGTATCTGTCAAAACACCTTTAGCAAAACAAAATCCAAAAATGAAATGAGTCCCCTTTTCTTAATTTCATTAGATCCCCTTACGAAACACGCCAACACTATAATTTTCATGATTCTTTTATGATCCTATTTCTGATTCCCTTGTTGGACAAAAGGTCCATTTATATACAATAATCGCATTGGAACGGGTATAGTTTAGTGGTAAAAGTGCTATTCGTTCTATGGATCCCTTAACTGAAAGAAAAGAAATCAAATAGTTATTCATCAAAGAATTAATTATTCATCAAAGTTTCAATACCGTATATATCTAACCCCATTCATGGCATTCATAAGCTTCCTATCATCATTTTCATAGGAGTACATGGAAAATGGACCAACAATAATGGATTTAATCACATTGCGTTATACTTAAAAATTTTAAATCGGTGACACGTGGATAGTGTAGGTTCATACCATGGATCCTTATATTTAAATACATTATTACAATCCATTTGCATCACAAAATCTTGCTCATAACTCAAGGAAACCGAAATGGAGCATGAATGGAACTCATTGAATTTTGGCCAGAATTGCCACCATTCTGTCCAAAACTTTGGAAATTCATAAGTAAATCTAGAAAAATTGAAATCATGTAATCTTGGTCATTTTGGAAATATTGGGATGTCTACGTTATGCTAAAAATAGTTACATATCATAAAATCCCACACACTAAACGTTTGACATGCAAAATTGTCTGGAGGTCAGACTGGGTCCTGATGCTGTCACAATTTACTGATGTAAATTTCAAAAATATCCAATTAATTTTAAAAAATTCCAAATTGAGTGAATGATACCAATCTAAAAAGATAAGGATGTTAGCTAGAGGGAGAAAATAACTTCAGACCAGTTCAAGCTCACCCAGACCCTGAATTTCGATCAAACAATGACTAAGGTTTGGTTGGATGCCTGACATTGGACTAAATCTTTGAAAAATCGTATCTTCCTCTCTAGAACTCCAAATGAGGTGCTTCTAGTTGAAGCAAGTTACTGGGAGTGTCTAGTTTTAAAAAATAAAATTTCATGGCAATTGGACATCATTTACCCCATAAGTGACAGAGTTTAATTTTGAACCAGTACTACAGCACCAAGGACCAAAACCAAAAAAATTTCCAACTTCAATAATTCGCCAAATATTTCAAAGACCTTGAAAAATTACCAATTTAGCTTCTCAAAAATCTCTCAATAAGCTCTAGATGCATTCCAAATTTTAGACCAAGAAGAGCTCATTTGGATAAAAAGTGGTATAGCCTCCTAAAATGGTAAGTTTTTGTTCCATATGGGTAACCAATTTGTCCAAATGGCTTTTTTTAATTGTTTGGCACCTCTTGGGCAAGTTTCAAAGCATAAATATGACTTGTAAAGACTGCCCAAGTAATCCCAAACCTTATGCATTTTATTTTGGTCTTTTAACATCCATTTGTGCATAGTTACATCAAACCATCAGAGAGCCAATTTGCATAATTTCATTACTTTTAGTGTCATATAAAGTCTGCATCATGTTCATACATCATTTTACACTTATTCATGGTCTTACATCACAAAAACATTACATTGACATTCAACCACTACTTAAAGTACATAATACACCAAAATAAAGATGTTTAATATCCTTGGCTTGCATCTCCTTAACTTGGAACACCACCTAGACAATTCAAGGATGAGGGGGAAAAGGGAGTGAGATTCCAAGAATCTCAATAGCTCACACACCCATTCACATCACATTCAAGGCATACATACATCAAATTCATACTATGTAAGCATAAAGTTGCAATAAATTCCATTCTATAACACCATAAATTCTAGCTCGTCTTATGCTTTTGAATGCTATAATATCATGAAGCATATAGGATTTCCATAGAAAAGCAAAGAAAAATGAGATTATCTTTGCATCGCGTCATACTAAAAATTTCAATCGGTGTCATGTGGACCATGTGAGCTCATGCTATGCATCCTCATATTTAAACACATCATTAAAACTCATTTGCATCCCAAAATCATGCCTACAACTCATGAAAACCAAAATGGAGCATGGGAAATGGGAGTTCGTTCTCGACCAGAATTGGCCTCTTTTCTGGGCAAGATTTGTAAAATTATAACTAAATCTAGAAAAATATAAATCATGCAATCTTAGTCATTCTGGAAATCTTAGGATGTCTACTTTACAGTAAAAATATGCCCAAGTCACAAAATTCATCACACAGGACGTTTGACATCCAAAATAGTCTAAAGATCTGACTGAAATCTGAAACTATCACAAAATTCTGTAGAAAAATTTGAAAATGTCCAATTAATTCTAAGAAATTCCAATCCATGTAAATGATACCAATCTAGAAAGCTATGGATGTTAGCTAGAGAGAAAAAATATCTCTAGATCAATTCATCAAGCCCAGACTTCATAATTCAATGGAACAGTACTTCTGGTTGGGCAAATTTACTGATATTGGATAGAAACTTCAAAAGTTAATATCTCCCTCTCTAGACCTCCAAATGAGGTGCTTCTAGTGGCACAAGTCACTATGATTACCTAGTTTCTATGTATAAAATTTTGTGGCAATTAGACCTTGTTTGAGCCTCGTGTGATAGAAAACAATTTTAGACCAAGTGAATAATGCAGCAGACCAAAATCATAAATTTTGCCAAATTTAAAAAATCATCAAATATTTTGTAGACCTCCAAAAATTATGATTTTTATCTTCCTAGAAAGCTCTCAATGAGTTCTAATTGCATGCCAAATTTTAGATCAAGACTAGCTCATTTGGACAAAAAGTGACATAGGGTTCCATTATGGTCAAATTTGGCTCTATATGAGGTACCAAACTTGCCAAATGGTCTTGCCTTGGTGTTGGCACCTTTTGGGCATTTAAAAGCATATTTGAGACTTGAGTAAGTTACCCAAATGGTCCTAAACCTCATGCACCTCATTTTGGCCATTCAACCCACATTTTTGCATATTTCCAACAAACTTCCATATTGCACACTTTGGCATCACATACTTAAAATAGGTTCTAAAGGTCATACATCATATCCATACATTTAAACATCATATAATATCTTATTTACACATGTCTCAAGGGTCATAGCCCATTTACTACATCATATATATCATATGGTACAATCATGGTCTTAAAGTGGCAAAAGCTAAACACATGATTGTCAATCTCCTTCCTTTAGTGTTGTTGGCTCCCATTAGCATATCTACTTAGTTCACCTAGCATGTTAGATTATTGAAGAGGAGAGGATGAGATTCAAAGAATCCTAGTAACTCATCTCCTATTCAATCATACATAATATGTGCAAAGTAAGCTTTACAAATGTATGTATGGAGAAAATGGAAGACATGGACATTTTAAAAGCAACCTTGGCATGTGAATCAATCATACAAGACATTCAAGAGTTCACCAAGTGTTTGGATTGGCTTTAAACTTCTCCTCATGGATTTAGACTTGCCTCACCCACTCTTTGAGCACTTTGGACTCAACCATACTCTTGGGAGCTCACTTTGCTTTTGGGAGACTCTTTACTTTATCTCAACCAAGCTCAAGGGTTCTTGGCTCATCTTCACCAAAGGAAAGAGTTCTTGGCCTCTCCACACTCAAGCAAACTTATACAAACATCATGGATTCATTTAAAACATAACATGGCATCAAGAATCATGACATGTAAAGGCATGCTAGCATACTTTCCATAGTTTGAAAATACACCTACACACATTCAAAACAAGCTAAACACACATTCATGCATGAGAGAAGGTGGAGAGAGCTACCTTGTGTATATTCACACACTTTTTCCTTAGCTTTCAAGCCACCTCTTTTGGCCACACACCTACAAGTTGGTAGAGATGCTTTCTCTTAGCCTAGATACAAATTTTTTGGGAGCCAATTAGGCTCATGAAACACATTCTAAGGCTACACACTTTGCTTAAACCCTAGATTACTCTACAACCCTTACTATGATCCATATTGGTACCTAATGAAGCAAAACTCCTTAAATGATTTCTAGGCCTCATTCTTTCCTTTCAAATATGATTCTTGACTCCTTTTAAGCCTCTTGGAGTCATCACATCATTAAAACAAAAGGCCTAGTATCATGTTGCTTCTTTAGGTCATAATATGGAACCTAAGACACCAAATCACTTTTTATGAGTTCTAAATTTTTTCCAAGGCCTCCATTCATTTTCATTCATCAAATATGACTCAAGAATGGCCTTAGAAAAATTTAAAACTCCCCTCACCTACACAATCCCTTCTTGGCCAAGACATAGACACCATTTGGGCCATATGGAGTTTTCTTTGTTTTCTTGAAGGAAGAAGCTTGTGGGGAGTATCTTTGGTGTCTCAAGAACTCATTTATACTCTAACTTAGACCTAGAAAGCATCGGATAAATTCAAGATTTGAAAGGTGTACTAAAAACCCTAGGTTTTACATCTTGAATCCAAATGCCTATTTCATAGTTTTCTTTGTATATTCTTATTCCTCTCCATCAAATACCTAAGAATCATGCTTGGTTGGGCTTGAAAATCAGATCTTCCTAGGGTTCTTAGGCTAGGTCGAAATGGAGAAGAAGGGTCATGAAAGGTATCAACCATAGGATGCATTTTTACCTTGTTTCCTTGGCTTGAATCTTGATTTTTCCAAACTCCTCTCTTCAAATCCGAACTTTCCCTTGAATTTCTCCCTTGAATTAGATTTGTAAACTTCATTTTAATCCAAAGAAACAAAGGAAAAGGGAGGAGAAGAGGTGTGGATGAAGAAAAGCAAGAAAAATCACCATGAAAACATACCTAAAGCTTAGTTTTCTTCCTCCTTCTTCTTCCTCTCTTGGGCGCCTCTCCCTTAGGGTTCTTCTTCTGATTTGGGGCTGGAAAATATGAAGTGAAATGAGGGCAAGTGTGAGGTGCCACCTATATATAGCTAGGGAAAAAGAACTTTTTCAAAAATTCCAATTTTGCCCTTCATTTTTGGCATTTTCATTTCTTCTTCGTTTTAGCTTCTTTTTTAGAACTGTCTTTTCCATTATAAAATTTAGGTTCCCAATTTAATAAAATGTCTTTGGAATCACTCAATTTGGAGCTAAAACCTTCCCGAACGAATTGGTCAAAGTTCGAGTTAAGTGACATTGAAAAATGGCCACCGGAGGGGTTTTAACTCTCTTGGGGGTTTCCATGGTTCTCAGGGCCTCTGAGAACGTTGAAGAACTTAAAAATTTTCATTTAAAAAGCCCTCTTGTGTGAATTCCAAAAATTACTCAAAATTACAAAAATGCCATTACGTTTCGTATGCTTTGCGTAAGAAATTATTTCTTTATTCCAGCTTTATTTTTCTTTCTGTCTAAGCCTGGGATTCTCATTTTTAGGAGTCTAGAATGTTTCTAAATTTTTTGGGACCCTAACTACATCGTCTTGGCGGACTTCCTTTTGTATACGGTGAATTTCATTTATTTACGGAGAACTGTACGTTATGTTTCTCACATTTTCTTTGGTTTTCAGAGAATCGGATATTACACATTCCATGCCACGTTCGCATGTCAAGACCACTTTCATGCTTTAGGGACTTTTGGTTTAGCCTTACCCCATTTCTAAAACTTTTGGATTTGCCTCACTTTTGGCCTAGGGACTTTTGACCTAGCCTCACCCATTCAAGGGACTTTTGGGCTTGTCTCACCCATTCCATGAGACTTTTGGCATTTCCTTACCTTCATCAAAGGACATTTGGCATCACCTCACCCTTATGAGCTCTTTCCCCATCCATAGTCATTCAAGACAACACATTGCTACCAATGCACAATAAGGATCAAGTGGCATGTTATCAAGCATCAAGAATGCATGCAAGCACACTAAGACATATATATATATGCACACAAGAATGCAAAAAGAATGAGGTGGAGAGCTACCTTTTAATTTATGCAAGCTCATTTTGCAATTTCCTTCCCCTCCTTGGTTTCACAAGAGCACTTAGGTGGAGTAAGTTTCTCTTGACCTAGACATCATAAATAACACACAATCATATCCTTGAAGCAAGCCAAGACATTAAACTAAAGCTTGTCACATACTTGGTTCCATAATAGACATATTGGTTCCATAAATGACCTATTGAAGCAATTCATATCATTCAAGTGCTAGGCTCCATTCTCTTGTTATTTCTAGACTTCTTAGACTCATTTAAGGTCCTTGGAGCTATCACATATTCAATTGCACCATTGAAAGACTAAGTTGCTTCATAAGGCACCATTATGGACACCATTATCCCATCTCCAAATCTATGGCTCCTAAATTTTTCCCAATGGTTTCTCCCATCTTCTAACATCATATAAAGTCCCAAACCAAGGCTAGAACAATTTAAAACATCCCTTAGCCTAATGAACCCAGCTTGGCCGAAATATGCACCATAAGGAAGGTTCATGAACTTTGTGATTTTTTCTTGATGGGAGAGCCACTTGGGAGGCTTTCTAGAGGTCTTAAGAGCTCAAGGGAACATTCAAATAGCCAAAGAAACATTCACACAAAATCAGATTTTGTAAAACCTTAGAAAGCACTACACTTTTCTAACTTATTTTCCTTTAGTTTTTATTTGAATTTCTTGCCATATTCTTAATCCTTGCACTCTTTTTCCTAGGTTTCTCTCTTGGTTTTGCCCAAAATCCAGCCCCTCCTATCCCATCCTAGGTTGGTTAAAACATACAAGAAGAGCCTACCATAGGAATGAGATTTTACCTTGTTTTTCCTTAGTTTCTTGGATGTTTCTTCCCTTAGTTGGCTTCTCTTCTCCAAACACGAAATTTCTCTCCTTGGTCTAATCTCAAAACAAAACCAAATCATTCAAAAAATCCATGGAAAGAAAGGAGGAAGAGAGGAGAGCAAGATTGGAGGAAGATGGAGCAAGAAATTCCATGACATTACCTAGTTTCTCCTTGGCTTTCTTCCCCTTTTTCTCCTCCTTCTTGTATGCCTAAGACATCTGAAGATTTTTTGTATTTTGGGCAGAAAGGGTCATGCTAATTAAAGAGGAGAAGAAGGGAGAAAAGTGTGGAACTCTTTAGAACATTCAAGAAACCATAAATTCTAATTTTGTCCTTCCATAATAGCAACTTTTTTTGGCTTCATTTTAGCTCCTTTTTGAGAACCGTCTTTTCTATCATAAAATTCAGGTTCCCAATTTAATAAAATGCCTTTGGAATCACTTAATTTGGAGCTAAAATCCTACCGAACGAATCGGTCAAAGTTTGGGTTAACCGACGTTAAAAAATATACACCAGAGGGGCTTTACTAGTCCTGGAGCTTCCCATAGTTTGTGGGGCCTCTAAGAACCTTGGGCAACGTAAAACTTTCATTTAAAAAGCATTCCTATATGGTTTTCCAAAAGTTACACTTATTTATGAAAATGCCATTATTTTTGTCAATTTTTGTCACAAATTATTTCTCCATCCTAACTCCATTTTTCTTTCCATCTGAGCCTAGAATTATCATTTTTAGAAATCTAGGATTCAACTTAAATTTTTTGGGATATTATCTAGGTCATTTCAAAGAACTTACTTTTATACAGCTCATTTCGTTGTTTTATGAAAATTATGTTCGTTACAAAAGTCTCATTTATTCAATGACCAGAATTAAACGAGGATATATAGCTCGGAAACGTAGGACAAAAATTCGTTTATTTACATCAAGCTTTCGAGGGGCTCATTCAAGACTTACTCGAACTATTATTCAACAGAAAATAAAAGCTTTGGTTTCGGCTCATCGGGATAGAGATAGGAAAAAAAGAGATTTTCGTCGTTTGTGGATCAGTCGAATAAATGCAGTAATTCTTCTGTTTATACAACCTATTTGGATTTTTGTTGATTGAATATAATCAAATAGTGGAATCAAATTCTAATGCAACAAAAAAATTTGAAATTCAAAAAATGAACAAAAATGAAATAGAAGAGTAAGATAAGATGGAAAAGATAGAAAATCAATAAAAATCAATAAAAGAAAAGGGTGAGTAGAAAAACTTATTAGATACCATTGACTCTGGTATCTAATAAGTTCTACCTATACCTACTATTGGATTTGAACCAATGACTCCCGCCGTATGAAAGCAATACTCTAACCACTGAGTTAAGTAGGTCATTTATCATCCCAAAGAGAAACAAGTGGCTGTGCCTAAGGGCATATTGGTTGAAGTAGATTCTTCTTTTTGATCAATCAAAACCTCTTCCTAAATTGTACAAGCTTCTTCCAAATCATACGGTAGACAATTCTTATTATCTAGATATAAATAGATAATGTTATTTTGTTATGTTATAAGGTTCTAACGAATCTTTATTTGGTTTTTCCTTTTATTACCATATTGGATTGACCCCTGCACAAATAGAATCCATATATTACGTATCAAGGACGATAAAAATGCGAATATAATCGAATGGTAAAATTTCTCTTTGCCAAAGAGAAGATGTGGGTTCGATTCCTGCTATCCAGCATCCCCCTCCTTGCAGTTAAGGTAACAACTTCGGGCACGGCCAGCTCCCATAGTGTGACAGGCGGTGTGTACAAGGCCCGGGAATGAATTCAATGAGAAATTTTTTTCAAAACCATTCGATTACGTATTAAAAGAGTGGTATGAGAAAATGGGTATTGTGACGACCCTAATTTCTAATTATTATAATTAAGGTTAAATACGTGATTAATAATCATAGACTGGGGTTACAAGGCATTACGACCAATTACATTGTGAAAATATAGAGAAATTTGAACCTTAATGTTACTAGAGTCATCAACCATACAATTACAAACACTTATGTACATAAGAGAAATAAACATTTATTTATAAGCCTTTGATTCTATTATCCATCAATTATAACTTATCCCAATGTCTCTAAATCATCCCTTGAGATTATTATATGAAAAACCAAGGTTTCCTAATTAATATAAAGGTTTCAGAACATTCATCGTGGCCAAATTACACTTAGCCGCGGCCAATTCCTCTCGGTTTCACCCTTTTCTTCATCACTAGTTTCGCTACGACTGTCGACCTTCGCCGCGGCCAACCTACTTGGCGCCGCAGCGAAGAAGCCTCCTAGAACTTACCTCGCTCGCCTCTTGCTATTAGCCGCAGCCAATACCTCCTTTCGTTGCGACCAATTCCTCTCTGGAATGCTTGGCTCTTTTTCGCAAAAGTTCACCACGGCCAATTCCTCTCTGGAATGCTTGGCTCTTTTGTCACGGTGAATTTCCCTTTGGACGACTCCCAGTTTAGCCTCTCACATTTCATCGTGGCGAATTCCTCTCTGGCATTCTCCCTGGGTGACTTCGCCTCTATTGGCTATGGCTAACTTCATTTTAGCTGGAGTGAAATTCCTTCTAATCCTATAACTCCAAAAATCTTGTCTCATACTCTCTACTCTTCCTCTATTAACACCCTAGAGCCCCTCTACCTTAATTATGGGGCTCAAATTGCCTTCATTAGCCTAATTTACCTATCTAATCTATCCTTACTAGTTCAAGATTTAAGAGTTAATTTCTTTTCTCTAGTTACCCTCCATCAGCAAGTTTGTAGAGTAGCAATAACAGGAATTCATGAACTATCAACAGTTATCATTTAATACACAATCTGTTAGAGGTTCCATACATCCATGGTTTATATCAATGTCTAATGCATCATATGATTACAATTCCTGAAGGGTAAGCCATATCATAAATTCAACAAGGTTTACATGTTAGATACTATAAGTTCATACATCCAATACCAAATTAAAATGAGGCCTAACCCCTTAATAAATACATTCTAAGTAATAAAAAATAAGAGCCTACACTTGGCAACATGAATATAAGATGATGCTATACAGTAAGGAATACAAGATTTAGCATCTATACTAAAAAAATTAGCCTAAGTGTAGCCTTCTCCCCACATGTTGAAGCTCATAGATTTTCATCCACTTGCTTCCCTTTATCCTTACCCGAAGAACCTTCACCTGAAATATTAATCCCATGGAACGGGGTGAGATATAAATCGTAGTAACCAAGGCAATTCCATCATACATTCCAGTTTACATAAGCATAAGAAACATACCAGTCATATTAGTAAATGAAACAATTAGGCTATCATGATTACTATCCCATACTAGTAATCATATTTTCACATGTTAAAGACCAATAACATTGGGAGAGGCCCATCCACAGCACCCACTCCCTAATGAGCACAACTAGGGCTCAGTGCATTTGAGGTTTAATTATAAACCGGTGCCCAATCAAAGCACATGTATGGGTGGCAGCCGCACCACAGTTCCACCATGGACTCACAAGGTCCAATTACAATACATAGATAGCCAACTAATTCATTCAGCATTTCAAATCATTCATATACCACAAATATAAAATTAAAATAGATATATACATGGAATTAATGTAAACCCCGGTTACCTAACTTGTAGATAATTGCAACAGCTACCACGGGTACAAAATCCCCCTATAACCATAGCATCAGAGAATTACTACTCTAATTCATCATTAACAGTTGCAACAAGTACCCAAAGAATTTAAAATGCTAATGACTACCTAGGGAACACTTACCCAACCACTACATACCAGAAACCTCAATATTTCACCCAAAATCCTAAGCAAATTTGGACAAAATTAATACCCATATTATAAATTAGCTATGGGGGTCTCAAATTAGCAAAGAAAGCATCAAAATGGAGGGTTTATACTTACCTAATGTCAACCCTAACCTTAACCTACGAATTTTCCCAAGAAAATCCCAAACTACCACATTTCAAATTTTAGGTATGGTGAAAATACTCCAAATGAAAAACTAATCAAGCCAAATTAAAGAGAAAGATGAAGGGATTAAGTTATATAATTATTACCTTGGCTGAATCTTGCCTAAATGTGAGAAAATATGGAATTATTGCCCCAAACCCTAGCCTCCCTTCACACCTCCAATTTTCCTTCTTGAGTTTCAGCAAAATGAGGAACTGCCTGAAGTGGTTAGGGTTTTAGTTAGGCTATGTTAGGTCAAATTTGGGTCATGGGTTGCTCCAAGGTCCAACTCCAAATAGGCTTCAGATTTTAGCTTTGTTGGGCCAGTTTTTATGTATTGGGCTGCTGAATTTTAATTAAGTTTGGGCTAAGTTTGAAGAGCTCAAGGATTTGGGTCTACACAGGTTATTGGGCCATCACTAGGTGCTCTCTCTTGGGCCAAGTCTCATAATAAAAGGGTTGGTCTGCACATACAATTATTGGGCCTCCATTAATCTTAACCTTGGCCTACTCAATTTAATTTGGACCTAGATAAAGTTTCTATTTCAATTAAATCTTAAACCTATATTAATAATTTATCTTTCTAAAATCTCCATTCACTTAACTTGCCCAATTATCCGATATTAATTATTCCTAATTAATCTAAATCCATGATTAATACCTTAATTAATTTTTAGGGTTACAGGTATTTCTGATTTTATCTGATCTATCAGGAGCCTATTTCAGCGTCACAAACTTTTTTGTTTTCACACCGGAAAGCTTTTAACAATATTTATGTTATGAAAGAATATGAAAATAAAAAAAAGAGATTTTTTTTACTTATATAACTTAGATATATTTGATTTGAAAAAAAAAAAAGAAAGAAACTTTGGGATTGCTGAATAACAGACGAAATAATAAAGCAACGGAACCATCATAGTATTTTTTAACTACTCCAAAACAAAAAAAGGAAGGGTGGTTGTTGGATCATTGACCGATCTAGGTCTGAAATCTTTTTTTATTGAACGTGGTTGCTCATTTTGACGACTTTATCATATGATTCTATTTTATCATACAAATCTCTACTCTACTTTCCCGGAGTTCAGTCTCCGGGGAATTCTTATTTTATGATCTCATTGGAAATCATATAAAGACAATTCCTATTTAATATAGCTATTTGTGCAAGTATTTTACGATTAAGAAGCAACTGCCTCTTGTACAGATTATACATTAAATTACTATAACTATAGTATACCCTTTTTCGATTCTCACGAATTACTGCATTTATTCGACTGATCCACAAACGACGAAAATCTCTTTTTTTCCTATCTCTATCCCGATGAGCCGAAACCAAAGCTTTTATTTTCTGTTGAATAATAGTTCGAGTAAGTCTTGAATGAGCCCCTCGAAAGCTTGATGTAAATAAACGAATTTTTGTCCTACGTTTCCGAGCTATATATCCTCGTTTAATTCTGGTCATTGAATAAATGAGACTTTGATGAATAATTAATTCTTTGATGAATATGAGTTATGAAGCAATAAGAATATATGGATAAATGAAAGGGTGAAAGAAAGAGAGAGAAAAAATATCAATGATATAGAATTCTAATATGCAGATAATGAAGAACCATAAGACTGAATTACCTGGGATGCCTGCGCCCATAAGAAATCGCGGAGCCACCCATTAATGGTAATGGAACTCTGCGCAAAGTTTCCTCCCGTGATATGAGTTACCACCCCTTGATCACTTATACTACCCCAAACATCTGACTGCATTTTCCAACTGAAATGGAATATTACTACCGAAATCGCATTGTACATCCAGAATAGCCCTAAGAAGACATGATCCCAAGCGGATACTTGGCATGTCCCCCCTCTTCCAGGTCCATCACAAGGGAAACGAAAACCAAGATTTGCTTTATCCCGTATCAATTGTGAGCTATGAGCAAATAGAATACCTTTTAGGAGTATCAATACCGTCACATGAATTGTAAATGCATGAATATGCTGGACCAAAAAATTCATAGTTCTTAATGGAATAGGTAACAAAGCAACTTCGCCGCCCACTGCCACTAAATCACCACCTCTCAAGTCAAACTGGTGCTTGTTGTTGCACTAGGGGCCGTTGCACCAAGTGCTAAAGCATGGGTGTTTTGTATCTATTGAGCAAAGACGGGTTGTAATTGTATAACAATATCTGAAAAACATATCTTGGGGGCGTCCTAAAGCACTCATGGTATCATTATGAATATACAAACTAAAACTATGAAAGCCTAAAAATATACATACCCAGTTGAGATGGGATATGATTGCATCGCGATGCCTAAGGACGTGATCTAATAGATTGTTGTATCGAGTAGTTGGATCATAGTCTCTTACCATAAAAATGGCTGCATGCGCAGTAGCACCAACTATGAGAAATCCACCAATCCACATATGATGTGTGAACAATGACAATTGTCTACCATAGTCAATAGCTAGATATGGATAAGGAGGCATAGAATACATATGGTGAGCTACAACAATGGTTAAAGTTCCTAACATAGCTAGGTTAATAGATAATTGAGCATGCCATGACGTTGTTAGGATCTCATATAGGCCTTTATGGCCCTGGCCTATAAATGGACCTTTATGGGCCTCTAAAATATCTTTTATACCATGACCAATGCCCCAGTTGGTCCCACTTTGGGTCTTTTTACCGAAATGCATGAATCTACAATATTAATACACGCTCTACAATCGCATTAGTTAATGATGCATGTAAGTATGATGGTATTGGGCTATGCAGCTCTTTTATATGCATCATTATTATCAGTAGCTCTTTTAGTCATTACATTTCGAAAAGTCATAATAAGAAATATCGGTAAGAACAAGAATTTGATTTTTAATGATTCATTTCTTTTGCTGAGATCAAATACATGAATGAAAGAAACAATAGTATTCTTGCTTATTTCAATGATCCTAAAGAGTTCAAGAATTACTAAATATAGGACTATAGGAGTTCATTCCATTTTCAAAAAAGAGGATTTAATTGAGTATCGAGGAGTCAAAGAATTGAAGCCAAAATACCAAATGAAAGTAGATCGATTTTTTTTCATTCCCGAGGAAGTGCATATTTTACCTGAATCTTCTTCCATAATGGTACGGAACAATAGTATCATTGGAATAGATACACCAATCACTGTCAATATAAGAAGTCGAGTAGGCGGATTGGTTCGAGTGGAGAAGAAAAAAAAAGGATTGAATTAAAAATATTTTCTGGGGATATCTATTTTCCTGGAGAGATGGATAAGATATCCCGACATAGTGGCATCTTGATACCACTCAGAATAGTAAAACAAAAAATCTACAGAATCCAAAAAATTTAAAAATTGGATCTATGTCCAATGGATCACACCTAATAAGAAAAAGTATTTTATTTTAGTTTAACTCGTAATTATATATGAAATAGCGGACGGTATAAATTTAGTAAAACTTTTCCCCCAGGATCTGTTGCAGGAAAGAGATAATCTGGAACTTAAAGTTGTCAATTATATTCTTTATGGAAATGGAAAACCAATTCAGGGAATTTCTGACACAAGCATTCAATTAGTTCGGACTTGTTTAGTCTTGAATTGGGATCGAGACAAAAAAAGTTCTTCCATCGAAGAGACCCATGCTTCTTGCTCTATAATCTAATTTGATCTTGTAGTCCAAATAATCTTGTACCATGATGTATCTGGAATAGTAGTTATTAGTGAAACAAAAATACTTGTACAAACCATCAAAGTAACTTCATCCCCAACGATCCAAAGATGAAAATCTTGGTAATATTCTGAACCATTTATGAACATCATAGCAAAATATATTTTCTAATAATGGATTGGGTTACTAATAAAAAAACCTCTTATTACTTGAGCATATATAATGCTATCCCAAGCTTCTGCTATTTCTATACGTTTTTCTTCCTCTTTATGGATAATACACATTCTAGTTGACCGAGTCTAATTCTAATTGTTTTGTTTCGAAGCAAAGATATCCACAGGGCGGTTTGTCCTATTTAGATGTTCTGACCATCTTTCAGAGAAAAAAGAATGAATGGATCTTGTAGGATTCCCAAGAAATTCTTTGATTTCTTCCAGAAGCAAATGATTATTCATCTGCTTCTCACGCTACTCTAGGTTACGGGGCAGGTCCTAGTGGGGAAGTTATAGACACCTTTCCATACTTTGTGTCTAGAGTGCTTCACTTAATTTCCTCTGTTGGGTGTGTAACACCATGAATTGTAGCTCATTATAACTCATCTCATGCCTTTACATGACTTAATATCATGAATCATGAGTTTTGCATGAAAAAGGCAAAGAAATAATGCCCATTTTAGCATTGCACTGGGTCTCAAAATTCTATTCGGTGTCATGTGGACCATGCAAGATCATATTATGCATTCTCATATTTAATTCCATCATTATAACTCATTTACATCATAAAAACATGCCTACAATTTATGGCAACTGAAATGGACCTCAAAATAAGCAAGCATATTTTTTGCCAGATTTGCTCCATTTTCTGACCCAAATTTTGGAAAATCATAACTAAATTTAAAAAATTCAAAATCATGCAATATTGGTCATTCTAGAAATCTTAGGATGTCTACTTAACAATAAAAATATGCCTAGGTCACAACATTCATCACACAGGATGTTTGACATCCAAGAAGTTACAGAGGTCGCTGGCTGCCTGGGCTGCTGTTTAGTTTACTGATACAAATTTCTGAAATTCATAACTAATTCTATAAAAATCTAAATCATACAAATTTGATCATTCTAGAAATCCAAAAATGTTAACTTGGTACTAAAAATAATTCCAGAATGAAACAGATACGTTTAGCCATCGGGAACCTATGGAACAGTAACTAAACTCTTGGGCGCCACTAGTATTGACAGTCAACTTCAAAAATGCATAACTCTCTGCTCAGAACTCCAAATGAGGTGATCTTAGTAGCCACAGAAATATTATGTCCTTTAGTTTATTCATGTAAAATTTGACAAGTATTGGACACCATTTGGCCATCGGATGACACAAAACACAAAACTACCAGTATGAACAGTACCCATACCAGAATCCATGAAAAATTCCAAATTTTAAAATTCATCAAATATTCTCTAGACCTCCAAAAATTATGATCTTTAGCTTTCCAGAAAGATCTTAATGAGACCTAATGTCATGCCATTGACTCTGGTATCTAATAAGTTTTCAAGGTTTTTGGGTGTTTTGAGCAAAAGTAATAGCAAAGCTATTAGGTGCACCATTTTTTGGCCAAATTCCAACGTTTGAGGCACTTTTTCTAATTTTTTAGTATTTTCTCGAATTTTTTAGGAATTTTTCAATTTTTCTAGAATTATTTTCTTTATTTTTTGTGACTTTGTTTTGTGTGACTAACCTCTGTTTAGGAGTGTTTTTCATAGTTAAGTAAGTCTTAGCTTTATTTGAATTTTATTTTCTTGATTTTGATTAATTTTAGTTATAATCTGTTTGTGATTTTACTTATGCTTAAAGTGATTGTGCTTCTCATGTTTCCTTGCTTATAAATGGATCAATATTATTCTGATCAAGGTGTTTATGATCCCTGTAGAGAGCATAGGATTTCTCAGAAGTTGGATAATGCCATGTCAATGCTTCAAGGTCTTCTTGAAAGACAAAGACAAGAGCAACAAGCCCAACAATATCAACAAGCACAACAATACCAACAAGTCCAACCACCATGCTACCAACCACATCACCATTCCTGTGAAGTTCACCCCAGCTACCAACCATACCATAACCCATATGAGATTCACCCAAATTACCACCATCATCATGAGCCATATTATAACTTTCATATGCAAGAGCCATACCCTGATTACCATATGCAAGAGCAACAATATCATCCTTACAATTACCATGAGGGATACATGCAACAAGAGCCTTAAAGGGAACCAAGTTTGGAAGAGAGGATGTTAGAGCATTTGAAGGACTATAATCTTCAAATCCAACAAATGCTACAGTTGCAACTCGAAACCCAACAAATAATGGACAACATTTTCAGGAAGGATTTAGGAATTCAATCGAATCAACCGACTTCAAGTGCTACTGAATCAATTGAAGAGCAAATTAGAAGGGAATGTATAGAGGAGGAAGAATCCTATTCATTAGGTAATATCCTTCCATCTTCTAATGTTTTACAATTTGTTGGAACTGACTCTAGTTTGCCTGATAGCACTGTGACTACTGATGCAAATAATGTTGTTGATTCTGAATTACATGATGATGATGATGTTGATGAGGAAATAATTGTTGAATCTCCTGATATGGTTGATTGTGGTAGCTCATTGAACAAAATTGACACATTTATTGATGTTCATGAACCCTTGTGTACTGATGCACTTGGGATGTCTACACCTAGCTGTAACCTTAGTGATGAATTTATATCTGAATCTATTGAGTCTAGGGTAGTAGATAAGTGTGGGGGTGACTTGGAATGTGATGATTATTTTGTTCCTAATTATTTTGTTCCTAGTATGGAATTAGTTGATAAGTCTGTTGATGATGCATCTACTGAGTTTAAGGACAACATGCCATCTGGATCATGTGACATAGCTAATTTAGATGCATATCTTGATTGTGTGTGTGTTGAATCTATTATATGTGATGAATACTCTCAGAGTAATTCTTTCATTGGGACTAGTGAGTTTCTCACATATACTGATCAACATGATTCCTCACTAGCATGTGCTGATATGGATAATGAAATGGTAGATGTAGCATGTGATGAGAGTATAGACAGTGAAATTGTTGAGCAAATTGTTGTTGATGAATCAGACTTAACTCTTAAATGCTTATGTGATGATATGCATACATGTCCTATATGTGCTGAGATTAATGAGTTTCTAAAGTCTGATAAGTCTACTGAATCCATGGAATCCTTAGCTTGCACTGAAAGTGTTAATGAACCTGATTCTTCTGATCATACTAGTATTGATGAGAATATGCATAAAGATAATGTTGATGTTGAAAATCCTATTGATCCTTGTACTCTTGTTGATACTAGTGAGAGACTTGATTTTGCTGTTGATAATTGTCTAGAATTTTGTGAGCCTACTGATGTCTCTTTGGTCAGGAAAGATATTATCTTTATTGTTGAGAGTCCTGAACAGATTCCTGAGGTTGGTGAAGTAGTTCCCAACAAGCCACAGACTCTCCCAGTAGAGGAAAAACAACTGTCAGACACCTTGAACTCAAAGGATTGTGAGAAGTTACAATTTAATTTTTCTGTGGATGTAGTGACTCTTACTGATGAGAGTCCGGTAGATTTTATTGGTTTTAATAGATTTCTAGAGAGTTCAGAGTCTAAGTCTGATTTTAAATTTTCTTTCTTTAGCTTTAAATGTCTTAAATTTGATTTTTCTTCGTTTCTTGTTCCTGAATATGCTGAAAATGACTTTCTGAAACTACTGATGGTTGAGAAAGTCCATGAGTCAACACTGAATGATCAATCAAAATGTTTTAAAGTAGTGATACTCAAATTTATCCAGTTAAGAAGGAATAAAGTAGTTTTGATTTTAGTTTTTGATACATATAATTAGTTAGTCGTTGATAGAGCTCTTCATAGTTTAGGATGTAGTTTTCTTTTCTTTTCTGCATTATAGTTTGTTTTATTTTTTGCTTTGTAGGTAATAAAAGGTTGCTAACCAGCTACAAAAGGAAATCTGAGTCACCTTGAGATCTCCATTTTCAAGTTCATCCGGTTGTATTCTCTCTTTTCACTCTTTATCTTATGTTGTTTATCTGTTTACTGGACTGGTGCTAACATTGAGGACAATGTAATATTTAAGTGTGGGGGAGAGAGTCATTTCATTCCATTCCATCTTTCTTTTCTATTCCATCCTTTCCTTGTTTTGAAAAAAAATAAATAAATAAATTTTGAAATTTTTGAGAAAATTTTTTTGAATTTTTCTGTAAAAGTTGCAAGTTGAGATGATTGTAGCTTAGATTCACTTAGACATGACAAGTGATAGATCTTGTGTCTTGATTCAAGTGAAGTGGCAATGAATTTGATTTCAATGAATTGTTTGATAGCTATTAGCTGGTGAGAAATTGAGCCTTAATTGTTCAATTCTAGTGTGTATTCACCTATCTTTGTTTCACTCTAAAACTTGTCCTGATTCTTTGTTGAGACCACATTTGCACTTGCATGCATAAAAATGATAAGGCATTCATTTCTATTTTAACTAGATAGCCAAAAAGCCAACCTACATTCATTTTATCCATTGTTTAGCCACTTTGAGCCTTGTTTTCTTTTGTTGTTTAGCCTATAGCCATGAAATATATTCCCACCTTGTTTTAAGATGCCTTAGGAATTTCAAGGAGCATTACATCTAAATAGGATAGGTGAATGTGTGCTTTGCATCCATTAAGGCCATTGTGATTCAAAGAATTGGTTCAAAAAAAAAAAACAAGAGAAAGAAGAGATAGAAAAGCAAAAAGAAACCAAAAGAAAAGCAATGTGAAAGAAAAAAAAGGAGAAAAGGAAGCAATGAAAAAAAAAAAAAAAAGTGTTTTAAGTTGAGCTTATAGTTGCTTGTATTAGTTGGAAATAAAGCCTTGAGTGCACACTCTTCCCTATCTTAAATTTTCATTGATTGCTCTTGAGATCCTAAGGTGTCTATTTGTTGTTTGTTTTTCCCCTTATTTTTATATCCATTCATTTCATTTCCTTAGCCCCATTACAACCTTAAATAAAGTCCTTTGATTTGTGCATTGCATTTGGCATGAGTGGTGGAGACTTAGAAACTTGACAAGCTTATGGTAGTGAGCTTGGATAGGTGGAATTTGAGTGAAACACATTTCCCATAAACACTTGAGAGATGAGAGTAAACACTAACCATGTGAGAGGGCTATGCATTTCAGTTCATTCTTTTCAAATGAAATTGCCATGGAGCTTAATTCTTGATGCAAGTGAAGTTAACTTAGATTGTTGAAATGTTGAAGAGTTGCGATTAGTCTCTAGCTTGTGATTTTTACATTTTCTTTTCCATTTTCATTTCTTACTTGCATTCTACTAGCCGGATGTTTCAATTCATTCTTTTATCTTGGATTTTGAGCTTTGCCCAGGAGTGCAAAGGTTTAAGTGTGGGGGAATTTGATAAGTATGATTTTTATACAATTTAATTCTCTTAACTTGGGCATTTTGACAATGGAATATGGTCTTAAAGGTTTAATTAGATTTAATTTGAATTCAGATGCCCCATATGCACTTTGTGAATTACTTGGCAAAATTATTGAGTTTTAATATATGAATTTCTTTTAAACAATCTTGTGGATAATTCTACTCAATAATTTTCATTCTTTTGTGCAGATTTTTTGTTGGGCAATTGGTATTTGAATAAGAGATTGTTTTGGAGAAGAAGTGGAGGTTTGCCAAGTCCAAGGAAGCCATGCATTCCATCTTCTCATTCTCACATCTCTCACCCACTTGGTCTGCACATACATATCATAGGAAGGAGCTTGCCACGGGTTCAGATTAAAACACGAGGGGCAGCAACATACACGTGCAAAATAGAGGAGAAGTAATGTGGTGAAGAAAGGAAAACCTGAAACGAGTTGAAGCCTGTGAGCAGAATCTGCACGAAGGAGAAAACAACACACAAGAACAGAACACGTTTTCATGAAGAAAGTAAGCTGGATCTAGCTACTGGTTGAGCAGAAACAGAGAAGAAGACGTAAAAGTCTGGGCTGAGAGACAAAGAAGCTGCAGAACGTGGAAGAACAACGCAGAACAGAGCATGGAGCAGAATACGCTGGAGCTGAGGAAGAACGTGAAACCAGCGTGAAAATAATGAGCTACTGGAATAAAAATGTAAGAAGAACATGACGTGTGGGAAGTTTGCATGCAAGGACATCAACACGTCACAGCAGCTTCACATTCATGCACATAAGTCAGAAGCTACAAAGTTGGACGAAGAAGCTTTGTGAGCTGGAGATTGAAGAAGTGCAGCAACGTGATTACAGAACCGAGAAGAAGACACTCCCAATGAGCTACAACACGAACTGCACAAAGAGAAGGAGCTGGAAGCAAAACACAAACCAGCTTTGAAACGAAGGAGTCAGGCAACTCGAGTTAAACGAGGAAGAAGCTCACATGCAGTAATTGAACAGAGAAGAGAAGGAGAATGGGAGCTAAGATTCAAAGAAAGCAAGAGGCTGAACTCGAGCAGCTGATTCAAGGAAGCAACACGAGCTAAGAAAGAAGCAAAAGCTGGGTTGAAGGAGATGGAAACGAAACACAAAACCAGCAGCAAATAAAGAGAAGAATCAGACTCGAAATGCAAAGCCACGAAGAAGAAAGCTACGTATGCAGAAGCTACAGTGTGCATGTGGATTATTATATCCACAATGGGGCCCACATTCACAATAAGCAAAGATGGAAAATAACTTCAGGCAATTGAGATAAGAAGGGCAGCACGAGAGGAGCTGAGCACGTGACTTTTAATGAGGAAGGGATTCGCATAATCACGCCATTCATGCACATCCAGCGTCCAGATTCATCACGCCATCAACCTCGCACACTCCAGCCCATTCATGCCTTCTCCCAATTCCTTCATCCATTCACACAAACCCTAGCCGTCTTTTATTAATTCACGCCTCCATTCACAGAACCACTGACGTCTCATACAACCTCGCCTCCATATCATCCACGTCTCATACACCCACGCCTCCATACACAGAACTTCATCCATCTCTCCATCTCCATTCCACGCCAACATGAAGTTCTGATTCATCCTTGAGGCTAGCTAGGAGGAAGCTCTTGGAGAAGCTTGAATCCTTGGAGAAGAAATCAGAATTCTGGCTAAGATTCCTTGATTTTCCTACACTTTTTCTTTTTCTGTACAATCTTGGTTAAGTTGTATTTGATTAGGAATTTGTGTAATTAATTAGTGGCTGGTTAGACACTGATTAGGAAACCTTTTTTGTTGATTAATTGGTGGGATTTAAATATGATTTTTCATTATTCTCTTTAATCTCCCATGTATGCCACGAAGGTGTTCGATGAAATACATGAGTGAGGTTATGTGCTTAAATGTCTATCTGAGAATTCCTTGGTGTTTAGTTGGTTAATTAAACATTTTTGGATGATGAATCAGAGGCTAATTAATCAGTTAATCAATCAAATTGGATGTTCATTGATCTTAAAGACAAGAGTTAACGGTTTAATGCGGGATTGAGGTCTCAATTCAACATTAGATTGTTAATCTCTTGATTCTTGTGTGGTAACTCAAGATAACTTGTAATGAACTTAATTAGGAATTCTTAGGCCAGAATTAATCACAATTAGAATAGGATAAGGATAGTGGATACCAAGAGACGATTCCTAAGCTAGTCACAAGCCATTATCATTCACAATTTATCTAATTAGGTAGACATTAGGAAATTTGTTTCAATTCAGTTTAGGATAGTTTAATTCAACCAAACCCCCCAAACTAGATAGTTCTAGGATCTTAGAACACTTAGAGAACCTAATTGAACATTGAATTCCAATTCCAAGGGAGATGACCTAGGTTGTGCCACTTGCTATATTTTTATTCAACCTAGTTTTATTTTGAGGGTTGCACGACAAGCCCCTCAGTCTAATCTCAAAACAAAACCAAATCATTCAAAAAATCCATGGAAAGAAAGGAGGAAGAGAGGAGAGCAAGATTGGAGGAAGATGGAGCAAGAAATTCCATGACATTACCTAGTTTCTCCTTGGCTTTCTTCCCCTTTTTCTCCTTCTTCTTGTATGCCTAAGACATCTGAAGATTTTTTGTATTTTGGGCAGAAAGGGTCATGCTAATTAAAGAGGAGAAGAAGGGAGAAAAGTGTGGAACTCTTTAGAACATTCAAGAAACCATAAATTCTAATTTTGTCCTTCCATAATAGTAACTTTTTTTGGCTTCATTTTAGCTCCTTTTTGAGAACTGTCTTTTCTATCATAAAATTCAGGTTCCCAATTTAATAAAATGCCTTTGGAATCACTTAATTTGGAGCTAAAATCCTACCGAACGAATCGGTCAAAGTTTGGGTTAACCGACGTTAAAAAATATACACCAGAGGGGCTTTACTAGTCCTGGAGCTTCCCATAGTTTGTGGGGCCTCTAAGAACCTTGGGCAACGTAAAACTTTCATTTAAAAAGCATTCCTATATGGTTTTCCAAAAGTTACACTTATTTATGAAAATGCCATTATTTTTGTCAATTTTTGTCACAAATTATTTCTCCATCCTAACTCCATTTTTCTTTCCATCTGAGCCTAGAATTATCATTTTTAGAAATCTAGGATTCAACTTAAATTTTTTGGGATATTATCTAGGTCATTTCAAAGAACTTACTTTTATACAGCTCATTTCGTTGTTTTATGAAAATTATGTTCGTTACAAAAGTCTCATTTATTCAATGACCAGAATTAAACGAGGATATATAGCTCGGAAACGTAGGACAAAAATTCGTTTATTTACATCAAGCTTTCGAGGGGCTCATTCAAGACTTACTCGAACTATTATTCAACAGAAAATAAAAGCTTTGGTTTCGGCTCATCGGGATAGAGATAGGAAAAAAAGAGATTTTCGTCGTTTGTGGATCAGTCGAATAAATGCAGTAATTCTTCTGTTTATACAACCTATTTGGATTTTTGTTGATTGAATATAATCAAATAGTGGAATCAAATTCTAATGCAACGAAAAAATTTGAAATTCAAAAAATGAACAAAAATGAAATAGAAGAGTAAGATAAGATGGAAAAGATAGAAAATCAATAAAAATCAATAAAAGAAAAGGGTGAGTAGAAAAACTTATTAGATACCATTGACTCTGGTATCTAATAAGTTCTACCTATACCTACTATTGGATTTGAACCAATGACTCCCGCCGTATGAAAGCAATACTCTAACCACTGAGTTAAGTAGGTCATTTATCATCCCAAAGAGAAACAAGTGGCTGTGCCTAAGGGCATATTGGTTGAAGTAGATTCTTCTTTTTGATCAATCAAAACCTCTTCCTAAATTGTACAAGCTTCTTCCAAATCATACGGTAGACAATTCTTATTATCTAGATATAAATAGATAATGTTATTTTGTTATGTTATAAGGTTCTAACGAATCTTTATTTGGTTTTTCCTTTTATTACCATATTGGATTGACCCCTGCACAAATAGAATCCATATATTACGTATCAAGGACGATAAAAATGCGAATATAATCGAATGGTAAAATTTCTCTTTGCCAAAGAGAAGATGTGGGTTCGATTCCTGCTATCCAGCATCCCCCTCCTTGCAGTTAAGGTAACAACTTCGGGCACGGCCAGCTCCCATAGTGTGACAGGCGGTGTGTACAAGGCCCGGGAATGAATTCAATGAGAAATTTTTTTCAAAACCATTCGATTACGTATTAAAAGAGTGGTATGAGAAAATGGGTATTGTGACGACCCTAATTTCTAATTATTATAATTAAGGTTAAATACGTGATTAATAATCATAGACTGGGGTTACAAGGCATTACGACCAATTACATTGTGAAAATATAGAGAAATTTGAACCTTAATGTTACTAGAGTCATCAACCATACAATTACAAACACTTATGTACATAAGAGAAATAAACATTTATTTATAAGCCTTTGATTCTATTATCCATCAATTATAACTTATCCCAATGTCTCTAAATCATCCCTTGAGATTATTATATGAAAAACCAAGGTTTCCTAATTAATATAAAGGTTTCAGAACATTCATCGTGGCCAAATTACACTTAGCCGCGGCCAATTCCTCTCGGTTTCACCCTTTTCTTCATCACTAGTTTCGCTATGACTGTCGACCTTCGCCGCGGCCAACCTACTTGGCGCCGCAGCGAAGAAGCCTCCTAGAACTTACCTCGCTCGCCTCTTGCTATTAGCCGCAGCCAATACCTCCTTTCGTTGCGACCAATTCCTCTCTGGAATGCTTGGCTCTTTTTCGCAAAAGTTCACCACGGCCAATTCCTCTCTGGAATGCTTGGCTCTTTTGTCACGGTGAATTTCCCTTTGGACGACTCCCAGTTTAGCCTCTCACATTTCATCGTGGCGAATTCCTCTCTGGCATTCTCCCTGGGTGACTTCGCCTCTATTGGCTATGGCTAACTTCATTTTAGCTGGAGTGAAATTCCTTCTAATCCTATAACTCCAAAAATCTTGTCTCATACTCTCTACTCTTCCTCTATTAACACCCTAGAGCCCCTCTACCTTAATTATGGGGCTCAAATTGCCTTCATTAGCCTAATTTACCTATCTAATCTATCCTTACTAGTTCAAGATTTAAGAGTTAATTTCTTTTCTCTAGTTACCCTCCATCAGCAAGTTTGTAGAGTAGCAATAATAGGAATTCATGAACTATCAACAGTTATCATTTGATACACAATCTGTTAGAGGTTCCATACATCCATGGTTTATATCAATGTCTAATGCATCATATGATTACAATTCCTGAAGGGTAAGCCATATCATAAATTCAACAAGGTTTACATGTTAGATACTATAAGTTCATACATCCAATACCAAATTAAAATGAGGCCTAACCCCTTAATAAATACATTCTAAGCAATAAAAAATAAGAGCCTACACTTGGCAACATGAATATAAGATGATGCTATACAGTAAGGAATACAAGATTTAGCATCTATACTAAAAAAATTAGCCTAAGTGTAGCCTTCTCCCCACATGTTGAAGCTCATAGATTTTCATCCACTTGCTTCCCTTTATCCTTACCCGAAGAACCTTCACCTGAAATATTAATCCCATGGAACAGGGTGAGATATAAATCTTAGTAACCAAGGCAATTCCATCATACATTCCAGTTTACATAAGCATAAGAAACATACCAGTCATATTAGTAAATGAAACAATTAGGCTATCATGATTACTATCCCATACTAGTAATCATATTTTCACATGTTAAAGACCAATAACATTGGGAGAGGCCCATCCACAGCACCCACTCCCTAATGAGCACAACTAGGGCTCAGTGCATTTGAGGTTTAATTATAAACCGGTGCCCAATCAAAGCACATGTATGGGTGGCAGCCGCACCACAGTTCCACCATGGACTCACAAGGTCCAATTACAATACATAGATAGCCAACTAATTCATTCAGCATTTCAAATCATTCATATACCACAAATATAAAATTAAAATAGATATATACATGGAATTAATGTAAACCCCGGTTACCTAACTTGTAGACAATTGCAACGGCCACCACGGGTACAAAATCCCCCTATAACCATAGCATCAGAGAATTACTACTCTAATTCATCATTAACAGTTGTAACAAGTACCCAAAGAATTTAAAATGCTAATGACTACCTAGGGAACACTTACCCAACCACTACAAGTCCCAAATTCGGATTGAAGTGTCCTATACCAGAAACCTCAATATTTCACCCAAAATCCTAAGCAAATTTGGACAAAATTAATACCCATATTATAAATTAGCTATGGGGGTCTCAAATTAGCAAAGAAAGCATCAAAATGGAGGGTTTATACTTACCTAATGTCAACCCTAACCTTAACCTACGAATTTTCCCAAGAAAATCCCAAACTACCACATTTCAAATTTTGGGTATGGTGAAAATACTCCAAATGAAAAACTAATTAAGCCAAATTAAAGAGAAAGATGAAGGGATTAAGTTATATAACTATTACCTTGGCTGAATCTTGCCTAAATGTGAGAAAATATGGAATTATTGCCCCAAACCCTAGCCTCCCTTCACACCTCCAATTTTCCTTCTTGAGTTTCAGCAAAATGAGGAACTGGCTGAAGTGTTTAGGGTTTTAGTTAGGCTATGTTAGGTCAAATATGGGTCATGGGTTGCTCCAAGGTCCAACTCCAAATAGGCTTCAGATTTTAGCTTTGTTGGGCCAGTTTTTATGTATTGGGCTGCTGAATTTTAATTAAGTTTGGGCTAAGTTTGAAGAGCTCAAGGATTTGGGTCTACACAGGTTATTGGGCCATCACTAGGTGCTCTCTCTTGGGCCAAGTCTCATAATAAAAGGGTTGGTCTGCACATACAATTATTGGGCCTCCATTAATCTTAACCTTGGCCTACTCAATTTAATTTGGACCTAGATAAAGTTTCTATTTCAATTAAATCTTAAACCTATATTAATAATTTATCTTTCTAAAATCTCCATTCACTTAACTTGCCCAATTATCCGATATTAATTATTCCTAATTAATCTAAATCCATGATTAATACCTTAATTAATTTTTAGGGTTACAGGTATTTCTGATTTTATCTGATCTATCAGGAGCCTATTTCAGCGTCACAAACTTTTTTGTTTTCACACCGGAAAGCTTTTAACAATATTTATGTTATGAAAGAATATGAAAATAAAAAAAAGAGATTTTTTTTACTTATATAACTTAGATATATTTGATTTGAAAAAAAAAAAAGAAAGAAACTTTGGGATTGCTGAATAACAGACGAAATAATAAAGCAACGGAACCATCATAGTATTTTTTAACTACTCCAAAACAAAAAAAGGAAGGGTGGTTGTTGGATCATTGACCGATCTAGGTCTGAAATCTTTTTTTTATTGAACGTGGTTGCTCATTTTGACGACTTTATCATATGATTCTATTTTATCATACAAATCTCTACTCTACTTTCCCGGAGTTCAGTCTCCGGGGAATTCTTATTTTATGATCTCATTGGAAATCATATAAAGACAATTCCTATTTAATATAGCTATTTGTGCAAGTATTTTACGATTAAGAAGCAACTGCCTCTTGTACAGATTATACATTAAATTACTATAACTATAGTATACCCTTTTTCGATTCTCACGAATTACTGCATTTATTCGACTGATCCACAAACGACGAAAATCTCTTTTTTTCCTATCTCTATCCCGATGAGCCGAAACCAAAGCTTTTATTTTCTGTTGAATAATAGTTCGAGTAAGTCTTGAATGAGCCCCTCGAAAGCTTGATGTAAATAAACGAATTTTTGTCCTACGTTTCCGAGCTATATATCCTCGTTTAATTCTGGTCATTGAATAAATGAGACTTTGATGAATAATTAATTCTTTGACTGATTATGAGTTATGAAGCAATAAGAATATATGGATAAATGAAAGGGTGAAAGAAAGAGAGAGAAAAAATATCAATGATATAGAATTCTAATATGCAGATAATGAAGAACCATAAGACTAAATTACCTGGGATGCTTGCACCTATAAGAAATCGCGGAGCCACCCATTAATGGTAATGGAACTCTGCGCAAAGTTTCCTCCCGTGATATGAGTTACCACCCCTTGATCACTTATACTACCCCAAACATCTGACTGCATTTTCCAACTGAAATGGAATATTACTACCGAAATCGCATTGTACATCCAGAATAGCCCTAAGAAGACATGATCCCAAGCGGATACTTGGCATGTCCCCCCTCTTCCAGGTCCATCACAAGGCAAACGAAAACCAAGATTTGCTTTATCTCGTATCAATTGTGAGCTATGAGCAAATAGAATACCTTTTAGGAGTATCAATACCGTCACATGAATTGTAAATGCATGAATATGATGGACCAAAAAATTCGTAGTTCTTAATGGAATAGGTAACAAAGCAACTTCGCCGCCCACTGCCACTAAATCACCACCTCCCAAGTCAAACTGGTGCTTGTTGTTGCACTAGGGGCCGTTGCACCAAGTGCTAAAGCATGGGTGTTTTGTATCTATTGAGCAAAGACGGGTTGTAATTGTATAACGATATCTGAAAAACATATCTTGGGGGCGTCCTAAAGCACTCATGGTATCATTATGAATATACAAACTAAAACTATGAAAGCCTAAAAATATACATACCAGTTGAGATGGGATATGATCGCATCGCGATGCCTAAGGACGTGATCTAATAGATTATTGTATCGAGTAGTTGGATCATAGTCTCTTACCATAAAAATGGCTGCATGCGCAGTAGCACCAACTATGAGAAATCCACCAATCCACATATGATGTGTGAACAATGACAATTGTCTACCATAGTCAATAGCTAGATATGGATAAGGAGGCATAGAATACATATGGTGAGCTACAACAATGGTTAAAGAGCCTAACATAGCTAGGTTAATAGATAATTGAGCATGCCATGACGTTGTTAGGATCTCATATAGGCCTTTATGGCCCTGGCCTGTAAATGGACCTTTATGGGCCTCTAAAATATCTTTTATACCATGACCAATGCCCCAGTTGGTCCCACTTTGGGTCTTTTTACCGAAATGCATGAATCTACAATATTAGTACACGCTCTACAATCGCATTAGTTAATGATGCATGTAAGTATGATGGTATTGGGCTATGCAACTCTTTTATATGCATCATTATTATCAGTAGCTCTTTTAGTCATTACATTTCGAAAAGTCATAATAAGAAATATCGGTAAGAACAAGAATTTGATTTTTAATGATTCATTTTCTTTTGCTGAGATCAAATACATGAATGAAAGAAACAATAGTATTCTTGCTTATTTCAATGATCCTAAAGAGTTCAAGAATTACTAAATATAGGGCTATAAGAGTTCATTCCATTTTCAAAAAAGAGGATTTAATTAAGTATCGAGGAGTCAAAGAATTGAAGCCAAAATACCAAATGAAAGTAGATCGATTTTTTTTCATTCCCGAGGAAGTGCATATTTTACCTGAATCTTCTTCCATAATGGTACGGAACAATAGTATCATTGGAATAGATACACCAATCACTGTCAATATAAGAAGTCGAGTAGGCGGATTGGTTCGAGTGGAGAAGAAAAAAAAAGGATTGAATTCAAAATATTTTCTGGGGATATCTATTTTCCTGGAGAGATGGATAAGATATCCCGACACAGTGGCATCTTGATACCACTCGGAACGGTAAAAAAAAAAATCTACGGAATCCAAAAAATTTAAAAATTGGATCTATGTCCAATGGATCACACCTACCAAGAAAAAGTATTTTGTTTTAGTTTAACTCGTAATTATATATGAAATAGCGGACGGTATAAATTTAGTAAAACTTTTCCCCCAGGATCTGTTGCAGGAAAGAGATAATCTGGAACTTAAAGTTGTCAATTATATTCTTTATGGAAATGGAAAACCAATTCAGGGAATTTCTGACACAAGCATTCAATTAGTTCGGACTTGTTTAGTCTTGAATTGGGATCGAGACAAAAAAAGTTCTTCCATCGAAGAGACCCATGCTTCTTGCTCTATAATCTAATTTGATCTTGTAGTCCAAATAATCTTGTACCATGATGTATCTGGAATAGTAGTTATTAGTGAAACAAAAATACTTGTACAAACCATCAAAGTAACTTCATCCCCAACGATCCAAAGATGAAAATCTTGGTAATATTCTGAACCATTTATGAACATCATAGCAAAATATATTTTCTAATAATGGATTGGGTTACTAATAAAAAAACCTCTTATTACTTGAGCATATATAATGCTATCCCAAGCTTCTGCTATTTCTATACGTTTTTCTTCCTCTTTATGGATAATACACATTCTAGTTGACCGAGTCTAATTCTAATTGTTTTGTTTCGAAGCAAAGATATCCACAGGGCGGTTTGTCCTATTTAGATGTTCTGACCATCTTTCAGAGAAAAAAGAATGAATGGATCTTGTAGGATTCCCAAGAAATTCTTTGATTTCTTCCAGAAGCAAATGATTATTCATCTGCTTCTCACGCTACTCTAGGTTACGGGGCAGGTCCTAGTGGGGAAGTTATAGACACCTTTCCATACTTTGTGTCTAGAGTGCTTCACTTAATTTCCTCTGTTGGGTGTGTAACACCATGAATTGTAGCTCATTATAACTCATCTCATGCCTTTACATGACTTAATATCATGAATCATGAGTTTTGCATGAAAAAGGCAAAGAAATAATGCCCATTTTAGCATTGCACTGGGTCTCAAAATTCTATTCGGTGTCATGTGGACCATGCAAGATCATATTATGCATTCTCATATTTAATTCCATCATTATAACTCATTTACATCATAAAAACATGCCTACAATTTATGGCAACTGAAATGCACCTCAAAATAAGCAAGCATATTTTTTGCCAGATTTGCTCCATTTTCTGACCCAAATTTTGGAAAATCATAACTAAATTTAAAAAATTCAAAATCATGCAATATTGGTCATTCTAGAAATCTTAGGATGTCTACTTAACAATAAAAATATGCCTAGGTCACAACATTCATCACACAGGATGTTTGACATCCAAGAAGTTACAGAGGTCGCTGGCTGCCTGGGCTGCTGTTTAGTTTACTGATACAAATTTCTGAAATTCATAACTAATTCTATAAAAATCTAAATCATACAAATTTGATCATTCTAGAAATCCAAAAATGTTAACTTGGTACTAAAAATAATTCCAGAATGAAACAGATACGTTTAGCCATCGGGAACCTATGGAACAGTAACTAAACTCTTGGGGGCCACTAGTATTGACAGTCAACTTCAAAAATGCATAACTCTCTGCTCAGAACTCCAAATGAGGTGATCTTAGTAGCCACAGAAATATTATGTCCTCTAGTTTATTCATATAAAATTTGACAAGTATTGGACACCATTTGGCCATCGGGTGACACAAAACACAAAACTACCAGTATGAACAGTACCCATACCAGAATCCATGAAAAATTCCAAATTTTAAAATTCATCAAATATTCTCTAGACCTCCAAAAATTATGATCTTTAGCTTTCCAGAAAGATCTTAATGAGACCTAATGTCATGCCAAATTTTAGATCAGGACTAGCTCATTTGGGTAAAAAGTGATATAGGGTTCCATTATGGTCAATTTTGGCTCTATATTGGGTACCAAAATTGTCAAATGGATTTTCCTTGATCTTGGCACCTTTTGGAAAAGTTTAAAAGCTTATTTGAGACTTGTGTGAGCTGCCCAAATGGTCTCAAATCTCATACATCTCATTTTGGCCATTCAACCCACACTTATGCATATTTCCATCAAACTTTAAACTTTCATACTATGGCATTACATACTCAAAACATGGGCTAGTGGTCATATATGAGAATCATACATCTCAACATCACATATTAGTATATTTACATATACAACATCATATACATGATGAACCATCATTATGGTTCCAAAATGGCTAAAACCAAGACATAAGTTTGTCAATCTCCTTCCTTTAGGGTTGTTGGCTCCCATTAGCATCTCCACTTAGTTCACCTATCATGTCAGATCATTGGAGAGGAGGGGATGAGATTCAAAGAATCCCAATAGCTCATCTCCCATTCAATCATACATAATATATGCAAAGCAAGCTTCACAAATGCATGCATGGGGAAAATAGAAGGCATGGACATTTTAAAAGTAAACTTAGCATGTGAATCAATCATACAAAACATTCAAGAGCTCACCAAGTGCTTAGATTGGCCTCACACTTCTCCTTATAGATTTTGGACTTGCCTCACCCATTCTTTAAGAGCTTTGGACTCAACTATACTCTTGGGAGCCCACTTTGTTTTTGGGAGACTCTTTACTTTGTCTCAACTAAGCTCAAGGGTTCTTAGCTCATCCTCACCAAAGGGAAGAGTTCTTGGCCACTCCACACTCAAGCAAACTCAAACAAACATCATGTACTCATTTAAAGACATAACATGACATCAATAATCATGGCATATAAAGGCATGCTAGCATACTTTTGATAAGCATGATTTTTATACATCTTATTTCTCCTAACTTAGTCATTTTAATAATTAAATGTGGCTTAATGAATGCAATTGAATGGAAATTTATTTTAATAGCCACTTTTGCACTTTAGGAATTAAATTGCAAAATTCTTGAATTTTATTGCATGGATTCCTTTTAAATAATTTTATGGGTATTCCTACTTAACACTTTCCATTCTTTTGTGTAGATTTTAATGGGCTTTGAACACAATCATAAAAGCCATGAGTTGGAAGAGTTGAAGAGAATAAAAATTAAATATATTCGAAGCAAGGTTTTAATGTAGAATGGGAAGGAGAAGCTTGTGCAGATTTTAAGGAAGACACACACATGGGCAGCTCTTATCATACTCCACATTAAAAAGCATCAAAAGAGATCTTGGGCTGAAGTTTAAATGAGAAGCAAAATGAATGAAGGAAACCGTACATGCAGGAAAGGAAAAGTGTGAAGAAAGGCTTGTTATAGGTTACACGAGAACAGAGCATGAGTAGAGGAAGATAAACTTGATTGAATGAAGCATACTTAAGAGAAACAGAGAAGAAGACATAGAAGCTTGGGCTAAAGGCAAGAAGATAGCAACATGAATAAGGCGAGCTAAACATGGAATGAAGCAGAAGACACTGTCAGCAAGAGAAGAAACCATGTGGAGAACAAACTTGAGCAGCTGAAACAAGAAAAATTGGGCATAAAGGAAGAAGAAAATCACGTGAAGCATGGCTGGACAGACGAAGTAACACGAACAGAGGCTTTCGAGTAGAACAGAGCAAACATGTGAGGAAGAAACATGAAGAAAGAAAGCCAAAGCTTTGGTTGAAAATTAAAGAAGGCACGAAGAAGCTTGCATGGAGAATAAAAATGAGCTGAAAAAATGAAGGAAGAAAGCCATGGTTTTAGTGAGAAGAAGCAGCAAACACATACAAGCAAAGAAACACGATGAAGGCTCCAAATACATGCAAAAGTTACGTGGAATAGGAGCTAAGGAAATGTTGGAGCTACGTCTGAATTCCCATGGAATATTATAATAATGCAAAATAAAGTGGGCCCTACATTTTATACACACACATATGAAGGAGCTTCAGATAATTTGAAAAATGAATCGCACGTGAAAAACTGGGCACGTGAAAAACAAAAGAAATCACGTGAAAAATCTCTCACGCCTTTGTCACTCTCCATCCAACGTCGTCCATTTAATAATTCATCACTCATTCACGCTGTATTCCATACACTCTATACACGCCCCCTTTGTCTTTTCCATCCAGTGTCCAGAGCCATTCTCCACTCCATTTCCTCCATTCCATCTTCCATCTCACCACCACAATGAAGCTCTAATCCATCTTGGGGCTAACTTGGAAGACAACCTTGGCTGAAGCTTGAATCCTTGGAAAAAGAATGCAGAATTTTGGCTAAGGATTTCTATTCTCCTATACTTTTTCTTTTTTTGTACAATCTTGGTTAAGTTGTATTTGATTAGGAAATTGTGTAATTATGATTAGTTGTTAGTTAGACACTAATTAGGATGTTGATTGACTGATTACTTGATTGATTTAGTACTGGATTTGCCAATTTCCTCTAATCTCCCATGTATGCCACGAAGGTGTTCGATAAAATGCATGAATAAGATTATGTATTTGATTGGTTGATTTAAGGATTTGTTAGTGTTTAGTTAGTTAATTAAACATTTTTGGATGGTAATTTAGAGGCTAATTAATCATTTAATCAATCAATTTGGATGTTCATTAATCTTAAAAACAAGAATTAACGATTTAATGCGGGATTGAGGTCTCAATTCAACATTAGATTGTTAATCTCTTGATTCTTGCGTGGTAACTCAAGATACATTTGTCGTGGACACAATTAGGAACTCTTAGACCAGAATTAATCACAATTGGATTAGGATAAGGATAGTGAATACCAAGGGATGAATCCAAAGCTAGTCACAAGACCATTATTCAACCATAATTCATCCAATTAGGTAGCAATTAGGAATTTTGATCCAATTTTGTTTTAGGTTAGTTTAATTCATTCAAAAACCCCCCAAATTAGATAGTTTTTAGTATCTTTAACACTTAGAAAACCTAATTAGGCATTGAATTCCATTTCCAAGGGAGATGACCTAGGTTGTGCCACTAGATGCATTTTTAATTCAACCTAGTTTTATTTTAAGGGTTGCACGACAAGCCTGTCAACTTTTCCATTGCTTGAAAATATGCATCCACACATTCTAAAACAAGCTAAACACATATCCATGCATTAGAGAAGGTAGAGAGAGCTACCTTGTATACAAACACACACTTTTCCTTTAGGATTCAAGCCTCCTCTTTCAGCCACACACCCACAAATTGGTGGAGATGGTTTCTCTTGGCCTAAATACAATATATGGGAGCAAATTAGGTTCATGAAACAATCTCTAAGACCACACAACTTGCTTAAGTACTAGATTGCTCTATAACTCCCATTATGGTCCATATTAGAACCTAATAAAGGTTGACCTCTCAAATGACTTCTATGCTTCATTCTTTTCTTTCAAATATGATTCTTGACTCCTTTTAAGCCTCTTGGAGTCATCACACCATTAAAACAAAAGGCCTAACACCATGTTGCTTCTTTATGTCATAATATGGAACCTAAGACACCAAATCACTTTCTATGAGTTCTAAATTTTTTCCAAGGCCTTTCTACACTTTCATTCATCAAATATGACTCAAGAATGGCCTTAGAAAAATTTAAAACTCTCCCCCACACCTAGAACTCTTCTTAGCCGAGACATGCCTAGGTTTTGGGCTTCATGGAGTTTTCTTTGTTTTCTTGAAGGAGGAAACTTGTGGGGAGCATATTTGGTGTCTCAAGAACTTATTTATACTCTTACTTAGACTAAGGAAGCATCATACAAATTCAAAAATTAGAAGGTGCACTTAAAACCCTAGGTTTTGCATCTTGATTTCTAATGCCTACTTCTTGGTTTTCTTTGCATATTCTTATTCCTCTCCATCAAATACCTAAGAATCACCTTTAGTTTGGTTAAAAATCTGACTCCTTAGGTCTATCTAAGTCTAGGATGAAATGGAGAAGAAGTGTGATGAAAGGTATCAACCATAGGATGCATTTTTACCTTGTTTCCTTGTTTAATTTGGCTTGAATCTTCATTTCTCCAAGCCCCTCTCTTCAAATCTGAACTTTCACTTGAATATCTCCCTTGAATTAGATTTATAAACCTCATTTTAATCCAAGGAAAGAAAGGAGAAGGGAGGAGAGGAGCTGTGGATGAAGAAAAGCAAGGAAAATCACCATGGAAACATACCTTAAACTTGATTTTCTTCCTCCTTCTTCTTTCTCTCTTGGGTGCCTCTCTCTTAGGGTTTTTCTTCTGATTTGGGGCTGGAAAATCTGAAGAGAAATTAGGGCAAGTGTGAGGCACCACCTATATATAGGTAAGGAAAAGTGACTTTTTTAAAAATTTCCATTTTACCCTTCATACTTTGCATTTTCGTTTCTCCTTCGTTTTAGCTCCTTTTTGAGAACCGTCTTTTCCATTATAAAATTTAGGCTCCCAATCAAGAAAAATAGATCGGAGCTAAAACCTTTTCGAATGAATCCGTCAATGTTCGGGTACATTGACGTTGGAAAATATCCACTGGAGGGGATTTAACTGTCCCAGGGCTTCTCATAGTTTTCAGGGCCTCTGAGAACCCCGGAGAACTCAAAACTTTTATTTAAAAAGCCCTCCTATGTATTTTTCAAAAAGTGCCCATATTTACTAAAATACCACTGGCCTTTTGGCAAATTTTTTAAATCACTCTGGCCTTGATTTCTGGGCAACTCAAGGCTCAAATCCTCATTTTCTAATATTTAAAATTTTATTGTAATTTTAGTTGGCCCCAATTCCTTCTAGTTTAGGGACGTCCTTTTGTATCTAGCCCATTTTCACCATTTACAGAGAAATCGAACATTGTGTTTCTCACGTTTACGGAAGGACTGAATGTTACAGGGTGTGTGGCTGAAGAAAGGAGCTTGAATCCAAATGGAAAAGTATGTAATTATATGCAAGATAGCTCTCTCTATCTTCTCTCATACATGAATGTGTGTTTAGCTTATCTTAGAATGTGTATATGTGTATTTTCAAGCCATGAAAAGTATGCTAGCTTGATTTTATATGCTATGATTTCATGATGACATAGTATATTTTCAAATGAATGTATGATGTTTGTTGAGTTTGCTTGAGTGTGGAGGGGCCAAGAACTCTTAAGATTAGTTGAGACATAGCAAAGAGTTTCTTAAAAGCAAGTGGGCTCCCAATAGTGTGGTTGAGTCCAAGAATTTCTAAAAGAATGGGTGAGGCAAGTCCAAAATCCATGAGGAAAAGTGTGAGGCCAATCTAAATACTTGGTGAGCTCTTGAATGTCTTGTATGATTTGTTCACATGCTATGCTTGCTTCTTAAATGTTCAAGACTTTTATTTTATCCATGTATACATTTTCAAGACTTTCTTTGCATATATTATGTATGATTGAATGGGAGATGAGCTATTGGGATTCTTTGAATCTCATCCCCTCCTCTCCAATGATCTAATATGCTAGGTGGACCAAGTGGACATGGCAATGGGAGCCAACCACATTGAAGAAAGATGATTAACATCAATATATCTAGCTTTTGCTTTTTTAGAACCATAATGATGCTTAATGATGTATATTGTTGTGTAAATGGTCTATGACCCTTGAGACATATGTAATTATGATATTATGTGATGTAGGAATGAAAGGATGTGTTATGTGAATAATGGAATGTAAATTGAATATGTTATAACATTATAGCTTCATGAATGGCTTTATGGAAATATGCATAAGTATGGATGAAAAGGACAAAATGAGATGTATGAGGTTTAGGACCATTTGGGCAGCTCACACAAGTCCTAAATGTGCTTTTAGACTTGCCCAGAAGGTGTTAAGACCAAAGGAAAACCATTTGGTCACTTTGGTATCTCATATGGAGCTAAAAATGACCATAGTGAATCCCAATATTTCTTTTTGTCCAAATGAGTTCTTCTTGATCTAAGATTTAGTAGAAATTTAGAGCTTGTTGAGAGCTTTTTGGCAAGCTAAAGAACATAATTTTTGGAGGTCTACAAAATATTTGATGAATTTTCAAAGTTGGCAATTTTTTTGATTTTGGTCTCTGCACTATTCATTTGATCTAAAATGAAATCTGTCACATAGGGCTCTAATGATGTCCAATTATCATGAAATTTTATACAAAGAAACTAGGAATTCACATTGACTCCTACCAATAAGAAGCACCTCATTTGGATTTCTAGAGACAGAGATATGAATTTTTGAAAATTCTATCTAGTATCAGGGAATTCAGCCGACCTGAGTTACTGTTCCATTGAATTTCGAGGTCTGGGCTACCTGAACTGATCTAGAAATATTTTTTCCCTCTAGATAACATCCATAAATTTCCATATTGGTATTATTTTTATGGATTATATTTTTGTGGAATTAATTGAACATTTGCAAAGTTTACTGCAGAAATTTATGACAGCATCAGGTTGCAATTTGACCTCTAGACCTTTTTGGATGTCAAACACCCTATGTGATGGATGTTATGGTCTGGGCATATTTTTATGTAAAGTAGACATCCATAGCTTTCCAGAATAGCCAAGAATGTATGATTTCAATTTTCCTAGAATTAGTTAAGAGTTTCCAAAATTTGAACAGAAAAGGGACCAGATATGACTGAAAATAAACATCCATATTTTATGCTTCATTTCTTCTTAAGCTGTGAGCCATATTTTATGATGTAAATGAGTTGTATTCATGTAATTAAATATGAGAATGTATGATATGAGCTCACACAATCCACGTGACATCGAATAGCATTTTTATACACGACACAACGTAAAAATATTCATTATTTTTATGCTATTTCTTTAATTCTTCCATGAGATGTCTAATGGGAAGCATAAAGGTAGCATGAAATAAGCTATAATTTATGGTGTTACATTTATTGGTATCAGAGCAAAGGTTCAGGCTCTTAAGGTAGGTTATGGCTTGTGTTTATGAGTTGCCTAGATGCATATGAGCTTATTTTCGGATGAATTAAGTGTGTTTGATGGTGGAAGTGTTCCGTGTTTCATGTTAAAGTTTGTTATGATATTTCAGCACAATGGTGAACACTAGAAGAGGTTGGCCCTTTAGAGACGCTCGTGCTGATGAAGCCAGGCTTAGTGATCTAGTAGTTGGAGCCTTATAGTCTATCATGACTCGCTTGGATCAGCAGTAGGCCATCATTATGCAGCTTTAGGAACGGCTTGCTGGGAGAGACAGCCAGGGCCCTACACCTTCTCCTCCTCAGCCACCTCCACATTCAGATTGTCTCGAGTATTTAGGGGTGACTCACCTAGATGCACAGCCACACATGCAAATGGTTGCCCCTATTCCATTAGCTCAGACGCCTTCTGCTTAGCAGCAACCCTCGACCAGAAAGATCATTACCCAATTTAGAAAGTTCGGGCCTCCCACCTTTGATGGTGAGATGAACTCAGATAAAGCTGAGGCCTAGATTATGTAATTAGAGAAAATTTTTAAGGTGATGGAGTGCACATCTGAGCAAAAAGCCAACATGGCTATATTCCAATTACAGAGAGAAGCAGATTATTAATGGAAGGGCACCGAGCCGATTTTGAGGGTGAGGAACTCACCGATCACATGGAAGGCATTCCTCCAGGTGTTCCATAAGAAATACTTCCTTAGCTTAATCAGAGATGAGAAAGAGTCAGAGTTCATTCTATTTAGACAAACTAAGGGGATGTCCGTGAACCAATATGTGGCAAAGTTTGTAAAGCTCTCCAGATATTCTTCCTATTTACAGAGGCATGATGACCAGAGATGGAGAGCAGATAGATTAGAGAAAGGCCTACTCCCTAAGATCAGAGACAGGGTGGTGCCATAGAGAATTAGGCATTTTAACACCCTTAGTAAGGTTTGCAAAGTGACAGAAACAAATCTCAGGATGATGCAGCCTAGTTCCAGTGCCAAACCACCCTTCCTTAAGCCGAAGATATCTAGAGAGGGTTCACAAGCTGTAGTGACTACCTGTAAAGGTGGCAGAGGCCAGTGGGGCCAAAAGGGGAAGAGACAGAGGACTCAGTCGAGTAGAGGCAGTTTCACACCTAGTACATGTCTTTACTGTGGCAGGAACCATGCACCAGACCATGCTATGTGAGGCAGAACGTGTGTTTTAGGTATGGTAGGCCAGGGCACATGGCCAGGGATTGCACCCATGCTCCTTCACTGATCACACAACAGAGGGAGATGGCTCCTCCTCCCAGACCTCAGACCTAAGGTAGAGTCTTTGCCCTATCACAGCAAGAGGCTAGTCGATCCCCGAGTCTGATTCAAGGTACTATTAGAATAAATGATTTTTTTGTGACTGTATTATTTGATTCGGGTGCTAGCCACTCTTTTATTTCATATGACTGTACTAGGAGGTTGGGTTTAAGTATGCACTGCTATAGGATTTACATGTATCTACTTGACAATTGTGTTGCACAATCTCAAATAAAACTAGGAAGCAAAATGAATTTTGTAGATAATGGTGCAACCTGGGTCATTTCCCAAGGAGTTTCTGCCTCAATTTATTGTGAAAATATATTCTAAGTATTACTAATTGGAACTTGTTTAGAGGGTTTTGAAATGCTAGAATTTAATTGAACTAAATTTTAAATGACAAGAATAAAAAATTTAAGATTAAAGTGAAGTAAACAATTGAGAAAATGTGTTAGCTAGCCTTTAGATAGACTCCTTAGAATTCAATTATCCTTGCCCTTTTTAGTTTACCAAATTTGGATTTAATTTCTTGCTCATTAGTGTATTCCCAATAAAGACTCTTGAATAACCATCCAAGATTCAATATATCAATTATTCAAGGAATTTGCAACCATAAGAAACCTTGAAGAATTAATTAATTGAATTAAGAACAAGAACACACTAAAACCAATCCTAATTGATCAATGAAATTTTGCTGCACAATTCACTTAAGATGTTAATTAACCAATTAGATTAATTAATTCCTTAAACAATTAATTGTACAAAAATTTCAGCCACTTAATTCAACAGCCATTGCATCAATTAGCCTAAAATCAAGAGGAAATTAAAAGTAAATTGCACAACACCAATTCTTGAATTTTTACAAACATGTAATGATCATAATTAAGATTCAAATATCAAATTACACTCAATCCAAAAATCAATTCAATCTAGTAGTTTCCAGCAATTAAATTTGTAAATTAATAAGCTAAACCTAGTCAAATTAATAAAGGAAATAATGTTAAAATTAAAAGATTGAGCAAATAAATTTTTATCCAAATTGGTAAGGAGATGTGGAGCTCAAATCTGCATCTAGGAGAATCCTGTCTTCAGTTAGCTACCATGGATGACTTAAGCTACCATGGAGATTTTAATCAGAGGAAAGTTAATGAAATAAGTTGCAGCTATGGATGATTCAATGAGAAAATGCTTCCCCCTTCAGCTTCTGGATCTCTTGCCTTTTTTTATGTCGTCTTCTCTCCTCTTCCGCTCTAGCTCATGTTCCTCTTTTTTTAATGAATGCCTTAGTGTTTTTCTTAATCCTCACATGCCCCTCAGCTCGTATTTTCTTGCTTTTACTAAATACTCATGCTCATGCATTTTTCTCTTCTCCCAGCTCACACTTTTATTAATCCACATTAGCCCACAACAAAATTAATCTCTAGCTCTCTCCCTGTCAACATCTTTAATTCAGATTCATACAAAACCACATCATCTTCATGTCAGCTTGTAGCTTCTCTTCTTCTAAATACCCATGCAACTTATTCTTCCTTCTCTTTCACCACATGAAATCGAGACTGTAGCTTCTGCATGCTCATTTCTCCATCTTTCTGCATGTTTTGCATGTAGCTTCTTCATCGTGCAGCTCATGCTTCTTCTTCTCACCACGTTACTTCCTCTATTTCTGCTCGTGTTTGTAGTGATGATGTTACTTTTTCTTCGTACATGCAGCTCGAGTTCACTCCTCCATGCTTCTTGTTTTAGCTATTGCATTCCCTTCATCGTGGCTGTCTTTTACTCTTCGTGTTTTCTCACATGTAGCTGCTCCAGTCATGTTAAAACTTGTAGCTTTTATTCCACACATTCTGTGCATTGCTTGCTTGCTACTTGGGTCTTGTTTGCTCTATTTTGCTCATGTAAACTTCTCTTCCCAAATCTTGCTTCATTCATTCATTGCTTTTCTTTCATTCTGCTCAGTGTTGTTCTCCAGCCTCAACACCCAAGCTCGAGACCTCACTTCCATGCTTCTTTTGTTCACAAGCTTCTTCTTCATGTGAGCTGTCTTTGTTCCTTTAAACCCATGGACTCTTCTAGCTTTTTTTTTTTAACTCATGCTTCACTGTTCCTTACTTGAACCCATAGCATTCCTTCTCTTTTCTCATTGGAAACCTCCCCCTAACTTCATCCAATTGTTACGTGCTATGGCCTGCCCTCCACGTTAGGATGAAGCTACTGGATATGTGCATCATGCCCATGTTAACATGCAAGTGTAATGAGCTCGTGGCTATGTATGAATGAAAGTTAGACTCGCCTTCTCTCATCTTTGTAGCTCTTGGGCTTTGCATGCAATTGAGGAAGCCTAATTAAATCTGCACCCAAGGAATGGAAACAATTAAGTAAGAATAAATTACAAAATTATTTGAAAAGAGATTTGTGTATTGAGAATTCAAAATTTTGTAAATTAATTCTTAAATTGCAAATATTGTCAATAAAATCAAATTTCATTTAATTAAATTCATTAAGCCATATTTAATTATTAAAATGCTAAAATTAGGAGAATTAAAATGTACAAAAATCATGCTTATCACTACTACTATAGGAAACCAAGCCATTACCTCCTATTCTTATATGAATTGTGTGATCCAGTTTAATCATTACTTGACCACCCTTGATTTGATTTGTATGCCCTTTATTGATATTGATGTGATTATTGGCATGAACTGGATGTCTGCAAATAATGCCACACTAGATTGTAGCCACAGATGTATTGCTTTATCTGAGTGTGGGACTGTGCCTAGTACGAGATCTCTAGGGCATGGTTGTTAGGGGTATCTAGTTTTCTTTTCAGTCTAGGCTGAGGTAAAAGAGGGTATAGATGAGATTCCTATAGTGAGGGAGTTCCTAGAGGTATTCCCCAGAGAGATTAGCGGACTATCCCCAAAGAGAAAGGTAAAGTTTCCTATAGACATTGTACCTGGGGCAGGTCCAGTGTCTAAGGCCCCGTATAGGATGGCTCCCACCAAGCTAGTAGAGCTTAAGAAACAGATAGAAGAACTACTAGAAAAGGGTTTTATCAGACCTAGTGTCTCACCGTGGGGAGCTCCAGTCCTATTCGTAAAGAAGAAAGACAGGAGCCTTAGGTTATGTATAGATCATCAGGAACTCAATAAGATAACTATTAAGAATAAGTACCCTTTCCCTCGTATAGATGACCTCCTAGATCAACTAGTAGGAGTGTCAATTTTCTCTAAGATAGACCTTAGATACGAGCATTGTGAATTTCTAGTTATGCCCTTCAGGTTGACGAATGCACCCGTAGTCTTCATAAATTATATGAACAGAGTCTTTAAGCCATACTTAGATAGATTTGTAGTTGTCTTCATAGATGACATCCTCATCTACTCAAATAGTAGAGAGGAACATGAACAAGACCTGAGATTAGCCTTGGAGACCCTAAGAGAGAGACAGTTGCATGCTAAAGTTAGTAAATGTGAGTTCTAGCTCACTGAGGTTCAGTTTCTAGGTCATGTGATCTCCCAAGCAGGGGTTGTAGTAGATCCCCATAAGGTAGAGGCAATGTTACAGTAAGAGAGACCTAGGACAATGACAAAGATCAGGAGCTTCCTAGGTTTAACAAGTTATTATAGGAGGTTCATTCAGGGCTTTTCTCAGATAGCGATGCCACTGACCAGGCTTACCAGAAAGAATGTGCCATTTGTGTGGAATGAGAATTGTGAGAGTAGTTTCTAAGAGCTGAAGTACAAGTTAACCACTACCCTAGTTTTAGTACTCCTTGACCCTAAGGAAACTTTTGTAGTATACAGTGATGCCTCAAAGAAAAAGTTAGGATGCATACTTATGTAGAAAGGCTGAGTGGTAGCTTATACTTCCAAACAATTGAAATCCCATGAGGAAAACTACCCCACACATGACCTAGAGTTAGTTTGCAGTGGTGTTTACTTTGAAAATATAGAGACACTACTTATACGGGGCAGTTATAGAAATTTACAATGACCACAAAAGCCTTAAATATTTATTTAAACAGAAAGAGCTGAATATGAGGCAACAAAGATGGTTAGAATTTTTAAAAAACTATGATTTCACACTGAAATACCATCCCAGTAAGGCTAATGTAGTAACTGATGCCCTGAGTAGAAAATCCATACACATGACCTATATGATGATCTGAGAGTATGAATTGATTGAGAGATTCAGAGACATGAGTCTCTCCAATAAGGTGTATTCGGGAAAGCTATTAATGAGTAAGACCTGGATAGCAAATGACCTAAGGGATCAAATAAAAAGGGCCTAATAGATAGATGATCATGTGAATAAGATTAGAGCCCAAATAGCTCAGGGTAGCATCAAGAGTTCAATTTATCTGAGGATGATATAGTGAGATACAGGGATAGGCTGTATGTGCCTAGGAACACAAAAATTAGAGAGAAGATATTAGATGAGGCACATAAAAGCAAGTATACCATTCATCCAAGCAGTAATAAAATGCATCAGGATTTGAAGAAAATGTTTTGGTAGCCTGGAATGAAAACAAACATAGTAGAATATGTCTCCTAATATTTAGTATGCTAGAGAGTGAAAATAGAACACCAGAAACTAGCTAGGTTACTTCAACCCCTTGATATCCCAGAGTGGAAATGGGATAGCATAACTATGGATTTTGTCATAGGTTGACCCAGGACATCATTGGGGTATGATGCAATATGGATAATAATGGATAGACTAACAAAGTCAGCATATTTTCTGCCTATGAAAACCACTTATACCCTAGATAAGTTAGCCTAGCTATACATCAGGGAGATAGTTAAACTGCATGGTGTACCTAAGAGCATAGTTTTAGATAGACATCCCATATTCACATCAAATTTCTGAAGATCATTACAAGATGCTCTGGGTACCAAACTTAGATTTAGCATGGCCTATCACCTTCAGATAGATAGACAGATTGAGAGAACTATCTAAACCTTAAAGGACATGTTGAGGGCGTGTGTTTTAGAAATGAAAGGGAACTAGGACACATACTTGCCTCTAATGGAGTTTGCCTATAATAATAGTTATCACGTAAGTATACAGATGGCACCGTATGAGGCATTATATGGGAGGAAGTGTAGATCCCCAATGTGTTAGGTTGAGCTAGGAGAGCGGAGCCTCATAGGCTCAAAGTTAGTGGACCAAACTTCCAGACAGATAAAGACCATTAGAATGAAACTTCTGATGGCCCAGAGTAGACAAAAAAGCTATGCAGATAAACATAAAAGGCTGTTAAAGTTTGAGATTGGAAACCATGTCTTTATTAGAGTATCTCCAGTCATAGGGATAGATCGGTCCATAAAAAGCAAAAAGCTCAGTCCAAAGTACATAGGTCCTTTTCAGATTCTTGATAAAGTAAGACTTGTGGCTTATAGACTAGCACTTCCCCCAAACCTAAGCCAAGTACACAACATATTCCATGTTTCCTAGCTTAAAAAGTACCAGCTTGACCCTTCACATGTCATAGAATATGAGAATGTGCAGTTACAAGATGATCTATCATACATAGTATCACCAAATGAAATCGTGGACATTAGACTCAAGTAGTTACAGAATAAGATGATACCACTAGTGAAAGTGGTTTGGAAGGGGTTGTCTCCTAAAGAAGCTACCTGGGAGTTAGAGGATGATATGAGGAATAAATATCCAGAACTCTTCCCATGAGGCATGTTATCTAAATTTCGAGGACAAAATTTTTTAAAAGGGGGAGAATTGTAACGTCTAATTTTTGTTAAACGACGGAAACGGGCGCATTTTCAAAGCAAGTCCCCTGAAATGAATTAGTTAAGGTCCTAAAAAATTTAAGAAAATTTCTAGACTCCTAAAAATGAGAATCATAGCCTCAAACAGAAGGAAAAATGGAGTTAGAATAAAGAAACAAATTTTGATGGAAACTTTACGAAACATAATGGCATTTTTGTAATTTTGAGAAAATTTTGGAATTCACACAGGAGGGCTTTTTAAATGAAAATTTTGAGTTCTCTGGGGTTCTCAAAGGCCTTGAAAATCATGGGAAGCCTTGGGACAGTTAAATCTCCTCCGGTGGACGTTTTCCAATGTCAGTGTACCCAAACTTTGACGAATTTGTTTGGGAAGATATTAGCTCCGATTTGAGTGATTTCAAAGGTATTTTACTAAATTGGGAACCTAAATTTTATAATGACAAGATGGTTTTCAAAAAGGAGCTAAAACAAAGGAGAAACAAAATGCAAAGAACGAAGGTCAAAATGGAAATTTTTGAAAAAGTCATTACCCTCTCCCTCTATATATGTGGTGCCTCACACTCTCCTTCATTTAGCTTCAGATTATTCTGCCTAAAATTAGAAGAAAAACTCTAGGAGAGTGGTGCACCAAGGGAAGAAGAAGAGGAGAAGAAATTCAAGCTTTCTTGGTAGTTTTTCATGCTTTCTTCCACCCAAACCTCCTCTCCTTCATTCTCCTTTATTTCCTTTGATTAAAATGAAGTTTACAAATCTGATTTAAGGGAGAAACTTAAGGAAAATTTTGGATTTGAAGAGAGGAGCTTAGAGAAAGCAAGTTTCAAGCAAGGAAAAGCAAGAAAACTAGGTAATCTCTCTTCCTATAGTTACTACTTTTAGTTCCTCCTCTTCTCCAATTTGACACACCTAAGGAGCCCTAGGAGGATTTGATTTCTAGGTAGAACCAAGGATGAATCCATGGAAAATAGGTGTGGAGATTAAGAATATATAAAGGAAATTAACAAAAAACTATTAGATTTCAAGATGCAATTTTTAGGGTTTCAATTGCATCTTGTAAAATTTGATTTTGTATGATGATTCCTAGGCCTAAATAAAAGTTTAAGTGAACTCCTAAGATCCCTTAGAGGCTCCCCATATGCTTCTTCCCTTAAGAAAACAAAGAAAACTCTAAGGAGGCAAAAAACACTCCTTGTCTTGGCCTAAACGGGTTCTCCTAGCTAGGGAGAGTTTTAAAATTTTCTAAGCCTATTCTTGAGTCATATATGATGAATGAAAATGAAGGGTGTAATGTCCTACATCGGCTTGAAGGGGCCTGTGCAGAGCGCTTATAAGTGGGAGCGAAGCTCTCCCCACCAAGGCGCGCTTTTGGGCTGAAATAAGAGTAAGCCCAAGGGACAAAACCCCTCCCTTCCCAGGTGAAATGAGAGTAGCCTGACGGGGGACATAGGGGACAATACCTTGGAGGCTCTGTAAGTTGTTTGGTATCAGAGCAATCCTGGCCCATGTGCAACCCGAGGACGGGTTGGCCACAAGGGGGGTGGATTCTAATGTCCCACATCGGCTGGAAGGGGCCTGTGCAGAGCACTTATAAGTGGGAGCGAAGCTCTCTCTCCACCAAGGCGCGCTTTTGGGCTGAAATAAGAGTAAGCCCAAGGGACAAAGCCCCTCCCTTCCCGGGTGAAATGAGAGTAGCCTGACGGGGGACGTAGGGGACAATACCTTGGAGGCTTTGTAAGTTGTTTGGTATCAGAGCAATCCTGGCCCATGTGTAACCCGAGGACGGGTTGGCCCTAAGGGGGGTGGATTGTAATGTCCCACATCGGTTGGAAGGGGACTGTGCAGAGCGCTTATAAGTGGGAGCGAAGCTCTCCCCACCAAGCTGCTCTTTTGGGCTGAAATAAGAGTAAACCCAAGGGACAAAACCCCTCCCTTCCCAGGTGAAATGAGAGTAGCCTGACGGGGGACGTAGGGGATAATACCTTGGAGGCTCTATAAGTTGTTTGGTATCAGAGCAATTCTGACCCATGTGCAACCCGAGGATAGGTTGGCCCCAAGAAGGGTGGATTGTAATGTCCCACATCGGCTAGAAGGGGCCTGTGTAGAGCACTTATAAGTGGGAGTGAAGCTCTCCCTACCAAGGCGCGCTTTTGGGCTGAAATAAGAGTAAGCCCAAGGGACAAAACCCCTCCCTTCACGGGTGAAATGAGAGTAGCCTAACGGGGGATGTAGGGGATAATACCTTGGAGGCTCTGTAAGTTGTTTGCACCATACAGAGCCTCTAGCAATATTGTCCCCGTTGCGGCACCCGGCACACTGCCTGGTGGGGTTTTGTTCTTAAGGCGATCCGCCATTCAGGGATCCGCCCTTAAAAGGCCTCGCCAGTGGGGAGAGCTTCGTTCCCACATATATGGGTCGTTCCTAGGACCAATCCATCCGATATGGGACTTTACATTCCACCCCCCTTGGGGCCAACCCGTCCTCGAGTTGCACATTCGAACGGCCGGCTTTGATACCAACACCATACAGAGCTTCCAGCAATATTGTCCCCGTTGCGACACCCGGCACACTGCCTAGTGGGGTTTTGTTCTTGAGGTGATCCGCCATTCAGGGATCCGCCCTTAAAAGGCCTCGCTAGTGGGGACAGCTTCGCTCCCACTTATATGGGCCGTTCCCAGGACCAATCCATCCGATGTGGGACTTTACATTCTGTTACAGAGCCTCTAAGGTATTGTCCCCTACATCCCCCGTCAGGCTACTCTCATTTCACCCGGGAAGGGAGGGGCTTTGTCCCTTGGGCTTACTCTTATTTTAGCCCAAAAGCGCGCCTTGGTGGGGAGAGCTTCGCTCCCACTTATAAGCGCTCTGCACAGGCCCCTTCCAGCCGATGTGGGACATTACAATCCACTCCCCTTGGGGCCAACCCGTCCTTGGGTTGCACATGGGCCAGGATTGCTCTGATACCAAACAACTTACAGAGCCTCCAAGGTATTGTCCCCTACGTCCCCCGTCAGGCTATTCTCATTTCACCCGGGAAGGGAAGGGTTTTGTCCCTTGGGCTTACTTTTATTTTAGCCCAAAAGCGCGCCTTGGTGGGGAGAGCTTTGTTCCTACTTATAAGTGCTCTGCACAGGCCCCTTCCAACCGATGTGGGACATTACAATCCACCCCCCTTAGGGCCAACCCGTCCTCGAGTTGCACATGGGCCAGGATTGTTCTGATACCAAACAACTTACAGAGCCTCCAAGGTATTGTCCCCTACGTCCCCTGTCAGGCTACTCTCATTTCACCCGGGATGGGAGGGGTTTTATCCCTTGGGCTTACTCTTATTTCAGCCCAAAAGCGCGCCTTGGTGGGGAGAGCTTCGCTCCCACTTATAAGCGCTCTGCACAGGCCCCTTCCAGCCGATGTGGGACATTACAATCCACCCCCTTTGGGGCCAACCCATCCTCAGGTTGCACATGGACCAGGATTACTCTGATACCAAACAACTTACAGAGCCTCCAAGGTATTGTCCCCTACGTCCCCTGTCAGGCTACTCTCATTTCACCCAGGAAGGGAGGGGTTTTGTCCCTTGGGTTTACTCTTATTTCAGCCCAAAAGCGTGCCTTGATGGGGAGAGCTTCGCTCCCACTTATAAGCGCTCTGCACATGCCCCTTCCAGCCGATGTGCGACATTACAATCCACCCCCCTTGGGGCCAACCCGTCCTCAGGTTGCACATGGGCCAGGATTGCTCTGATACCAAATAACTTACAGAGCCTCCAAGGTATTGTCCCCTACGTCCCCCGTCAGCCTACTCTCATTTCACCCGGGAAGGGAGGGGTTTTGTCCCTTGGGCTTACTCTTATTTCAGCCCAAAAGTGCACCTTAGTGGGGAGAGCTTCGTTCCCACTTAGAAGCGCTCTACACAGGCCCCTTCCAGCCGATGTGGGACATTACAATCCACCCTCTTTGGGGCTAACTCGTCCTCTGGTTGCACATGGGCCAGGATTGCTCTGATACCAACACCATACAGAGCCTCCAGCAGTATTGTCCCCGTTACGGCACCCGGCACACTACCTCGTGGGGTTTTATTCTTGAGGCGATCCGCCATTCAGGGATCTGCCCTCAAAAAGCCTCGCTGGTGGGGAGATCTTCACTCCCACTTATATGGGCCGTTCCCAGGACCAATCCATCCAATGTGGGACTTTACATTCCACCCCCCTGGGGCCAACCCGTCCTCGGGTTGCACATGGGCCAGGATTGCTCTGATACCAAACAACTTACAGAGCCTCCAAGGTATTGTCCCCTACGTCCCCCGTCAGGCTACTCTCATTTCACCCGGGAAGGGAGGGGTTTTGTCCCTTGGGCTTACTCTTATTTCAGCCCAAAAGCGCGCCTTGGTGGGGAGAGCTTCGCTCCCACTTATAAGCACTCTGCACAGGCCCCTTCTAGCCGATGTGGGACATTACAATCCACCCCCCTTAGGGCCAACCCGTCCTCGGGTTGCACATGGGCTAGGATTGCTCTGATACCAACCAACTTACAGAGCCTCCAAGGTATTGTCCCCTACGTCCCCCGTCAGGCTACTCTCATTTCACCCGGGAAGGGAGGGGTTTTGTCCCTTGGGCTTACTCTTATTTCAGCCCAAAAGCGTGCCTTGGTGGGGAGAGCTTCGCTCCCACTTATAAGCGCTCTGCACAGGCCCCTTCCAGCCGATGTGGACATTACAATCCACTCCCTTTAGGGCCAACCCGTCCTCGGGTTGCACATGGGCCAGGATTGCTCTGATACTTACACCATACAGAGCCTCCAGCAATATTGTCCCCGTTGTGGCACCCGGCGCAATGCCTTGTGGGGTTTTGTTCTTGAGGCGATCCGCCATTCAGGGATCCGCCCTCAAAAGGCCTCGCTGGTGGGGAGATCTTCACTCCCACTTATATGGGCCGTTCCCAGGACTAATCCATCCGATATGGGACTTTACATTCCACCCCCCCTTGGGGCCAACCCATCCTCGGGTTGCACATGGGCCAAGATTGCTCTGATACCAAACAACTTACAGAGCCTCCAAGGTATTGTTCCCTACGTCCCCCGTCAGGCTACTCTCATTTCACCCAGAAAGGGAGGGGTTTTGTCCCTTGGGCTTACTCTTATTTCAGCCCAAAAGCACGCCTTGGTGGGGAGAGCTTTGCTCCCACTTATAAGCGCTCTGCACAGGCCCCTTCCAGCCGATGTAGGACATTACAATCCACCCCCCTTGGGGCCAACCAGTCCTCAGGTTGCACATGGGCTAGAATTGCTCTGATACTAAACAACTTACAGAGCCTCCAAGGTATTGTCCCCTACGTCCCCTGTCAGGCTACTCTCATTTCACCCAGGAAGGGAGGGGTTTTGTCCCTTGGGCTTACTCTTATTTCAGCCCAAAAGCACGCTTTGGTCAGGAGAGCTTCGCTCCCACTTATAAGCGCTTTGCACAGGCCCCTTCCAGCCGATGTGGGACATTACAATCCACCCCCTTGAGGCCAACCCGTCCTCGGGTTGCACATGGGCCAGGATTGCTCTGATACCAAACAACTTACAGAGCCTCCAAGGTATTGTCCCCTACGTCCCCCGTCAGGCTATTCTCATTTCACCCGGGAAGGGAGGGGTTTTGTCCCTTGGGCTTACTCTTATTTCAGCCTGAAAGCGCGCCTTGGTGGTGAGAGCTTCGCTTCCACTTATATGGGCAGTTCCCAGGAGCAATCCATCCGATGTGGGACTTTACAAAGGGGGGCCTTGGAAAATATTTAGAACCCATAGAAAGTGAGTTAGTACCTTATGTTCCATATTATGTCCTAAAGAAGCAGCATGTAGTTAGGCTTTTGATTTTAATTGTGTGATAACTCCAAGAGGCTTAAATGGAGTCAAGAATCATATTTGAAAGGAAAGAATAGAGTCTAGAATTTATTTTAGAGGTGTTGCTTCATATGCAATTATGGAACCATGATAAGGTTATAAGCCAAGCTAATGTTTAAGTAAATTATATGGCCTTAAAATTGAGTCCATGAACCTAATTGGCTTCCACAAATTGTGTCTAGGCCAAGAGAAATCTTCCCACACTTTTGTGCTTGTGTGGCCAAAGCAAGGAAGGGAGATTCAAGGGAAAAAGTGTGTAATTGCTTCCAAGGTAGCTCACTTCTCCTTCTCTTATGCATGGATGTGTGTTTAACTTATCTTAGAATATGTGTATATATATTTTCCAGCCATGAAAAGTAAGCTGGCATGATTTTATATGCCATGACTTCATGATGGCATATTATGCTTCTAAATGATGTTATGATGTTTGTTTGAGTTTGCTTGAGTATGGAGAGGCCAAGAACTCTTAACCATGGTGAGGATGAGACAAGGACCCTTAAGATTGGTTGAGACAAAGTAAAGAGTCTCCCACAAGCAAAGTGGGCTTCCAAGAGCATGGTTGAGTCCAAGAATGTCTAAAAGATTGGTGAGGCAAGTCCAAAATCCATGAGGAAAAGGGTGAGGCCAATCCATCCACTTGGCAAGCCTTTGGATGTCTTGTATGACTTATTCATATGCTAAGCTTGCTAATGTTCATGACATATATTATATCCATGCATGCATTTTCAAGACTTGCTTTGCATATATTATGTGTGATTGAAAAAGAGATAAGCTATTGGGATTCTTTGAACCTTATTGCCTCCTCTCCAATGTCCTAACATGCTAGGTGGACTAAGTCAACAAGGTAATGGAAGCCAACTACCTTGAAAAAGAGAGCTTGACAACCTAATGCATAATTTTTGGTTCTTTAAGGCCATATTTGTGCAACTGATGTAATCCAATGATGTATATGGTCTATGACCTCTTGAACATGTGTAATTATGATATTATGCCATGTATGAATGAGAGAATATGTTATGTAGTCATTAGAATGTGAATTGAGTATATGATGGCAAATTAGTTTCATTGATGGTTGATGGAACTATGGATATGTGTGGATGAATTAGCCAAAATGAAATGTATGAGGATTGGGACCATTTGGGCAGCTTATACAAGTCCTAATTATGCTTTTAGACTTGCCCAAAAGGTGCCAAAACCCAAAGAAAGCCATTTGAACATTTTAGTACCCTATATGGAGCCAAAATTAATCATAATGGAACCCTATGTCCCTTTTTAGCCACATGAGCTCTTCTTGATTTGAGATTTGGTAGAAAATTAGAACTTGTTCAGAGCTTTTTGGAAATCTAAAGAACATAATTTTTACAGGTCTACAGAATATTTGATGAATTTTCAAAATCAAAAAATTTTTTGATTTTGGTATGATGCACTGTTCATTTGGTTTGAAAGTGAAATCTATCACACAGGGCTCAAATGATGTCCAATTGCCACAAGATTTTATAAAGACATTCCTAGTGACTTGTGCCAACTAAAAGCACTTCATTTGGATGCCTAAAGAGGGAAATATGAATTTTCAAAGAATTTGTCTAGTATCAAGAACTCTAGCTGACCTCTATCATAGTTTGATTGAGTTTCAAGGTCTTGATGTTCTTGAACTAGTCTGGAGTTATTTTTCTCCTCTAGTTAATATCCATAACTTTCAATATTGCTATCATTTGCATGGATTGAATTTTTTTGGAATTAATGGAACATTTTTGAAGTTTACTATAAAATTATGTGATTGTATCAGTAGACAGCCTGACCTCTGGACCATTTCACATGTCAAATGTCCTCTGTGTTGGATGTTATGGTCTAAAATTATTTTTATCCTAAATTAAACATATATAGCTTTCTAGGATGGCCAACAATTCATTATTTCAATTTTTCTAGAATTAGTTATTATTTTCCAAAGTTTGGACAAAAAAGGGGTGAAATCTGGCCGAAAATGAATATGAATATTTCATGCTTCTCTTCGAGTTCCTTGAGATGTAGGCCACTTTTGATTATGTAAATGAGTTATATTCATGTAATTAAATATGAGAAAGTGATGAATGAACTCATAGGGTCCACATGACACTGAATGGAATTTTTATATACGACGCAATGCGAAAATAATCATTATTTTAGTGCTTTTTCCTTTGGGAATTTTCATGAATTCTAGAAATGAGTTATTTAAAGGTATAAGTTGAGCTAGAAATTATGGTGTTACACTACCCCATGTGAGAGCAACAATATAGGCCCAACACATGTAGGAAAGGTCGTGAGCACATGTAAAGGATAAGATAAAAATACAAAGAAAGTTATGAGTACATAGGCAAGGTATGTCCCAGAGGTGTGTTGTACCTTAGAAGGATTATCACTAGCTCAATGTCAAATATTTGGGAAATTTAGATAGTAAAGTTGCTAAGATCCACTGTTAGACATAGAAAAGAGAATAAGATCAGGCCAAAAAAAAAAAAAGGCTCAGAGAACCTAGTGATAGTTATATAGTAAGCCCATGTGAGCTAGCTAGAGCCCTTATTAGTTGATATTTAGGAAATTTCAAGAAACCCTTAACAAATAGAATGTCTTAGGCTAAGTTAAGATTTGTAGCTTGAGAATAATAATGAGTAGAGGCTCAAATATAAGATAAGATGATCAAAATATAAGACCTCAACTTAAGAGGAAATAATTTAGAAAACTAACTAAAGGAACATTTTTTCTGGTTTGAGAAGAAGAAAACAAAATATACTAAGTTTGAAAACCCCCCCAATTGTGGCAAGTAATTCTCTAATAGAATAAGATCTTTGACTTGGTAATTACAAGGGCATAGAAAAAGTGAGGAAGAGTCAAGAAACTAGTACATACAAAGAGATACCCCCACTTTAGTAGTGACTAAAAAAAAGTTAATAGATCAAGTATAGTTAAAGTATATGTAAGTGGGAGTTAGAACCCAGTAGATGAAGGGATAGGAATTCACCACTAAGTTAGATGAGCTTCCTTAGTATGAAATAGATATAATGTAAAAGCACATAAGTAGCAAAGATAGTATTTGGAGCATAAAGTTACCAATAAAGTAGATTTAAGATAATTGAGAAAATATAACATGAATGAGGTTGATAAGACCTTAAGACTAGTAAATTATGCTCCTAAAGGTGATGGTAGAAAACCTAAGCAAAAGAGATCTTAATCTTTAATGTAAATGAAGAAGTGATTTGAAGCAAGTAAGTATTGTATTAGCACTTCCAAGGAAGCTATAGAAAATAAGAACTATTTAGGTTGGCGAGTTCCAAAATACAAAAAATAGCTATATAAGCTCAAGAACTTTAAGAGAAATAAGCCCTAGGGGTTCATGTAAGAGTAAGTTCCTTTCAAGAGGAACTATTCAATTAAAGATTAGAGGATGAGATTGAGATGAATCAAACCTCCTTAATTTTTATCAAAAGTAAGTTAAAGTGAACCTAAAAAGTAAGGGCAAGCTCTTGAGTAAAGATAAGCAAAGAACCAATGAGGAATTAAATAAGTAAGAAGGATAGCCCTTAATATGAGAAAAGTAATAGTAAAATTCATAGAGAAAGAATGTGGCAACTTCAAAATCAAAGATTTAGTTAATGATAGATGAAAGGGCAACACAGATGAATGCACTATATAGTGTACTAGAGAACAATATTGTCCTTGGTGGCATTGTACCTAAAGTATGATATAGTACCCTAAGTAAAGATAACTAGGCAATAAAAGATAGCCATGGGATAATATAGTAATAATTAGGAAAGGTTAGAAAAAAAGTTTCCTCCTCCCTAGTTACCACAGGGCATAAAGAAAGATTACAGAGAATTTAAAAAGGATATTTTAGATTGTTAAGAGGCTTATAATATATATGCGATAGTGGTTTGAGCTAGGCCATAATGCACATGTATATTAATGATTGATGCAATGATTTGCTTACCACGATAGTTACATAACATTGGGTTTGGCCAACTCAATAGTAATGTAACTTAAGTGCATAGCAAACGATAATATCAATCATAAAGAGTGCCCCGATAATTGAAGAATATCCTACTTAGTTAAGTTAAAGGATAATTTAAAAAAGAAAGAGCTAAGGGATTCCAGTAATACTAAACCATTAAGAAAGAGTATTAAAAAGGAATAACAAATATAAGTGATGTAAAATGAAAAGTGCCTAGGGTAATAAGGTCTAAAGACTTAAGAAGAGTTTAATATGCTAGGAATGAGTCCCTAATGAAAATGAGATATGCAGACAAAAGGAAAAGGGACTAGTATATAATTCTTATCCTACTAGGGGAATTAGACACACGTGATGTGTGAAATGCTTGATAAGCTATAGAGTACACTAGTGCAAGAAGCACTTGGGTGTAGAATATTGGCATAGCTAGAGATTACAAGATAAGGAACACAAGATAGAATTGATGCATGTAGATTGTAGAGTGTAAGTCTAAGCTACTTCTCTAAGTAGAGAAAGTAAAGCAAGGGTAAGTTAGCAAGAGATAGAAAGAGAGCCTCATGAGGCTAGAAGTGGTAAACTAATGATCCCATAGGAGTAGTAAGTAGATGCTAAATACTCTCAAGTATCATAACTATGGGATATATTACAAAGATGTAATGCAAATGTTACAAGACCTATTTCACATGAAGAGCATAGTAGGCACTTGAGTGTAGCTTAAGAGATTAAGTGATATTTGCTAGACTTAATGAGTATGAGTTTTATTCATAGAAATGGTGATCTTAAGCTCTGGAATCTCCTAAAGATGGATTGCAGTATATCCTAACATAGTATAAAGAGGTCACAATAGATTCTAATAAGGCTCTAAAAGGTTGCTATAGATACAGAGGTCATAATAAATCCAATAAAGTTACTAAGAGTCTAGTGTTATAGTATAACAGTTCTCTTGGGCGATGATAGCCTAGGATAGTTTTTATAGATCAATTTAGTCTCAAAGACTAATATAGTTTTAGTCACAGAGATTATAGACCCTCGAGTCTGGCAAACTATTATAACAAAGTATCAAGGCCTTACTCAAATAGCCAAGCCACCAACTAGACTTCCTTTATAGATGAATACAGTATGTAGGATTAATAAAGTGAGAGTGTAACTTCTGAGTTAAACCCAGATGAACCACTATGTAACATCCAATTTTCTAAAAACCAGAGAAAATATGAGAAACGTAACGTACAATTTCTCTGTAAACGAACGAAATTCATCGGATACAAAAGGAAGTCCCCCAAGATGATGTAGTTAAGATCTCAAAAAATTTGGAAAAGATTCTAGACTCCTAAAAATGAGAATTTTAGCCTCAGATAGAAAAGAAAATAGAGCTAGAATGAAGAAATAAATTATTATGAAAAGCTTAGGAAACATAATTACATTTTCGTAATTTTGAATAATTTTTAGAATTCACATAGGAAGGCTTTTTAAATAAAAGTTTCAAGTTCTTTAGGGTTCTTAGAGACCCTAAAAACCATGGAAAGCCCTGAGACAATTAAATCCCCTCCGGTGGATGTTTTCTAATGTTGGTTGACCCGAACTTTGATTGGTTCGTTCAGTAAGGTTTTAGCTCCAAATTGAGTGATTCCAAAGGCATTGTACTAAATTGGGAATCTAAATTTCATAATAGAAAAGACGGTTCTTAAAAAGGAGTTAAGACGAAGGAGAAATGAAAATGCCAAAAACGAAGGGCAAAATTGGAATTTTTGAGAAAGTGAAAGCTTCTTAAACATGCTTTAAGTTTCTTATTTCTTCTCCTCTCCATTTGCACGACCCATTCTGCCCAAAAACCAGAAAAAACACCAGCTCTCTTAGGCACACCATGGAGGAGAAGAAAGGAGGAGAAAAAGTAAGGAAAAGGTAAGGAATTTTATGGTTTTTCATGCTTTCTCGTTTCCAAACCTCTCCTTCTCCATTTCCTTTTCTTTCCTATGATTAAAATGAAGTTTATAAATCTGTTTTAAGGGAGAAATTGAGGGTAAAATTCGGATTTGAAGAGAGGAGCTCAAAGAACACAAGATTTAAGTGAGAAAAAGCAAGAAAACAAGGTAATTTCTCTTCCTATGGTTGTCATTTTTGGTTTCCTTCTCCACCATTTCACCCTACTTGAGAAAACCCAAGGAGAAGATGATTTTTAGGTAGAACCAAGCATGAATATAAGGAAAAAGGGTGTGGAGTTTAAGAATAAGCAAAGGGAATTATCAAAAAGCCATTAGATTTCAAGATGCAAATTCTAGGGTTTCAATTGCACCTTGTAAAATCTGATTTTGTATGATGATTCCTAGGCCTAAGTAAGAGTTTAAATGAGCTCCCAAGATCCCTAAGAGGCTCCCCATATGCTTCTTCCCTTGAGAAAACAAAGAAAGCTCCATGGAACCCAATATGCTTCATAGCCTCAGCCTAGATGGGTTCTCCTAGCTAGGGGAAGTTTTAAATTTTTCTAAGGCCATTCTTGAGTCATATTTGATGAATGAAAGTGAGGGGAGGCCTTGGAAAAAATTTAGAACTCATAGAAAGTGATTTGGTGTCTTAGGTTCCATATTATGACCTAAAGAAGTAACATGGTGCTAGGCCTTTTGTTTTGATGATGTAATGACACCAAGAGGCTTAAAAGGAGTCAAGAATGATATTTGAAAGAAAAGAATGAGGCCTAGAAAGTATTTGAGGGGTGTTGCTTCATTAAGTGCATTTATGGACCATAATGGAGCTTATAGAGCAATCTAGCATCTAAGCAAATTGTATGGTCTTAGAGATTGTTTCATAAACCTAATTGGCTCCCATAAATTGTATCTAGGCCAAGAGAAACCATCTCCACCAATTTATGGGTGTGTGGCCGAAAGAGGAGGCTTGAGTCCAAAGGAAAAAGTGTGCAATTATATGTAAGGCAGCTCTCTCCACCTTCTCTCATGCATGGATGTGTGTTTAGCTTATTTTAGAATGTATGTATGTGTATTTTCAAGCTTTGAAAAGTATGCTAGCATGCCTTTATATGCCATGATGCTTGATGCCATATTATGTTTTCAAATGATTACATGATATTTGTTTGAGTTTGCTTGAGTGTGGAGAGGCTAAGAACTCTTCTCTTGGGTGAGGATGAGCCAAGAACCCTTGAGCTTGGTTGAGACAAAGTAAAGAGTCTCTCAAAAGCAAAGTGGGCTTCCAAGAGTATGGTTGAGTCTAAAGCTCTCAAAGAATGGGTGAGGCAAGTCCGAAATCCATGAGGAGAAGTGTTAGGCCAATCCAAACACTTAGTGAGCTCTTGAATGTCTTGTATGATTTGTTCATATGCCAAGTTTGCTTTTAAAATGTCCATGACTTCCATTTTCTTTATGTATGCATTTGTAAAGCTTGCTTTGCACATATTATGTATGATTGAATGGGAGATGAGCTATTAGGATTCTTTGAATCTCATCCCCTCCTCTCCAATGATCTAACATGCTAGGTGGACCAAGAAATTAGGGTGAAGGGAGCCAACAACCATGAAGAGGGACAATTGACAAGCTTATGTGTTGTTTTGCTTCTTTTGGAACCATAATGATGGTTCATCATATATATGATGTTGTATATGTACTATGAACATTGAGACATATGTAAATATACTAATATGTGATGTTGAGATGTATAATTCTCATATATGACCACTAGCCCATGTTTGGAGTATGTAATGCCATAGTATGAAAGTTTAAAGTTTGATGGAAATATGCATAAGTGTGGGTTGAATGGCCAAAATGAGATGTATGAGGTTTGAGACTATTTGGGTAGCTCACACAAGTTTCAAATAAGCTTTTAAACTTGCCCACAAGGTGCCAAGACCAAGGGAAATCCATTTGGCAAGTTTGGTACCTTATATGGAGCCAAATTTGACCATAATGGAATCCTATGTCACTTTTTAGCTAAATGAACTAGTCTTGATCTAAAATTTGGCATGTAATTAGGTCTCATTGAGAGCTTTCTGGGAAGCTAAGGATCATAATTTTCGGAGGTCTAGGGAATATTTGATAAATTTTCAAAGTTAGGATTTTTCATGGATTCTGGTATGGGTACTGTTCATACTGGCAGTTTTGTGTTCTATGTCACCTGATGGCCAAATGGTGTGCAATGTAACACCCCGAAATTAATTAAGGTGTTAATCATGGATTTAAATTAATTAGGAATAATTAATATAGGATAAGTGGGCAAGCTAAGTGAATGGTAATTTTGAGAAATAAATCAATAATATAAGTTGAGAATTAATTGGGATAGAAACTACATCTAGGCCCAAATTAATGTAGGAGATCATGAGAAGAGGCTAATGGAGACCCAATGAGTTAAGTGTAGTCCAATCTAATTCAATGTGATAGAGGCCTAAGATTCATCTTGTATAGGCTCTCATAAGTAGCCCAATAACCCTTATACAGACCTAAATCCTTGTGCTCTTCAAACTTGACCCAAACTTGATTAAAATTTAGCAGCCTAATACATAAGAGCTGGCCCAACAAAGTAAAAATCTGAAGCCCAATTAGAGTTGGACCTTGGAGAAGCCCATGACCCATCTTAGACCCAACTTAAACCCAACTAAAACCTTAACTCTTCAGCCTCTTCCTCATTTTGCTGAAATTCAAGAGAGGAAATTCGGAGGTTTAAGGGAGGCTAGGGTTCTACCAACATAGAAGCTCCATTTTTTACTCCTAGAGGATGATTTAGCCAAGGTGAGTTATATATAACTTGACCCTCTCATCCTCTTCTTCATTTTAGTTTGATTAATTTCTGGTTTTAAGCTTTTTCATCTTCTTCTCAAATCTGAAACTTGGTGTTTGGTGATTCCTTGCAAGATTTTTGGAGTTGGAGGTTAGAGGGATGATTAGGTAAGCATTTCCCTTCCATTTTATGTATTACTTTGCTGGAAAATGCCCCTAAGGATGGATTATCATAATGGGTTCTGTTATTGTGCAAAATTACAAGGAATTAATGGTGGAAAACTGAATTTTCTAGACTTGATGACTGAAATGCGAATTTTGGTGCTTCCATGGTGGATTTTCAAAGGTTGAGGCTATGGGTGTTGTTAAGTGAGTATCTCCCTCCTATTTTGATGCATTTTTTTGTTAGCTTGAGACCCTTATAGTTGACCTATGATATGGGCTTTGATTTCATGTGAAATTACCCATAAATTAGAGTGAACTATGGCAGTTTCTGGTGTGGGAAAGTTGGAACCCGAAATTAAATCCCTTAGTAATTAGGTGAGTAACATCTAGGCTGTCATTAGCAGTTCAACTCTTTGGATATCTAATTTGTTGATTAGAAATGATGATAATTATGCTTGTTATAGGCTTAATGTGCATTTGGATTATTATGGTAGCTAGGAGAAGAGTAATTGGCTTCATTGAGGTAACTGGGCTTATTTTCCTAATTCCAGGTATATGCTCATGTTAATCTGCTATTTGTTACACATGCTTGATTTTGAAATGCTAGATGACTAGTTGATTACTTGATTGTTATTGTAATTGGACCTTGTGAGTCCATGGTGGAGCTGTGGTGCGCCTACCACCCGTGCATGTGCTTCGATCGAGCACCAGGTTATGATCAAACTCCAGATGCACTGAGCTCTGGTTGTGCTCATGATGGAGTAGGTGCCGTGGACGGACCTCTCCCGGTGTTATTGGCCATTAACATGTTATGTATTACTACTGGTATAGGACAGTAGTTATTGGTAGTTCAACTAGTTTATTTGCAAATTGAATTGATGATTCTGGTATTAATGACATGAAATTGCATTGGATTGATTAACTTGTACATGTATTTAGAAACTGCCCTTTTGTTACTAAGATTGTATATCTCACCCGTTGTGGGCTAACATTTTCAGGGACCGGACCTCATAGTGGCAAGGAAAAAAATTATAGGAGCTTATTAAATGGGTTGGTAGCACCTAGGTTTTGAAACCTTGACAGATTGTATTGTAACTAGTTTATAAGTTTTGTACTATTGTTGCATTGCATCATGAATTGCCAAGTGTAGGAGTTGTATTTTATTAACATCGAATATAATCCCATGATATGTTTTTTATAGACTTGACTATTAATGCAAGAAATACCCAATGAAAGTGTGATTGAATGACCATTGTGGGAGATTTATAATTTACTGACGTAAAATCCCATGAATGAGTAGGGAAATCCACATCTAAATGCTAAATGGGTAATGATAGATTAGCTAGGTAATTAAGATATATAATTACCATTAGAGTTGCATAAATTAAGGTAGAATGACCCTAGAGTGATATTGGAGGGAGATTGGAGAGCATGAGATGAAATTATAGGAGATATACCTAAAGGAGGGAGTCAAGCCACAGCTAGGAAGGCATCGCCGCAGCCTGAAGAGTGATAGTGGCGAGGGATACCGCAGCTTGAGAAATCTTGCCGTGGCGCAGAGCGAAAAAAATCGCCTAGGAGGGTGACAAAATGAAATCTCGCCGTGGCGCAATATGTCCTACCGCAGTGCAAGTCAAGGAAATTAATTAAGGATGGTACAATGGCAAAACTTGTCATGACGCCACGTAGTTTGGCTACGGCGCAGATCCAACTCACCGCCGCGAAAGTCAAGAAAGTTACCCAATGAGTCCCGAGAGCAACTTAACTGCGGCGCAAAAGGTTTGGGCCGCAGCGCAAGGTTAAAAACTTAGTTTTCGAGCTCTAGAACCTAACTTAGCCACGACAGAAAGGTTCCAAGTTGTGGCTCAGGTCCCCAAACTCCCACCTTTGATCTAGAAACCCTAATTTCTTTAATGCTAATGCTAGGAAATAATGTAGGAACACTTGTGGGGGTTTTTATGTGTTGAAATCGATGGATAGATGAATCACAAACCCTTAATGATGGTACAAACCCTTTTATGCATTCTTCCATTTATGGTTGTTTAGTTGATGACCTTAATAACATGAAGGTTCAAATTTCCCATATTTTCTTAATGCAATAAATTGTAACGACTCTAAACCTTAATCATTATTTATTAATCGTGTATTTAACTATAATTATTGAGATTAGAAGTTAGGGTCATCACATCCAATGCTTGTGAAATTTTATAAGAATAAACTAGAGTTCATAATCTTTCTATGGCCACCGAGATCACCTCATGTGGAGGTTTGAGAAAAGAGTTATGCATTTTTGAAATTGGCTGTTAGTAGTAGTGGTGCCCCAGGAATTTAGTCACTCTTCCATAGGACTCCAATGGCCAAACGTATCTATTTCATTCTAGAATTATTTTTAGAATCAAGCTAACATTTTTAGCTTTCCTGAATAACTAAATTTGTGTGATTTTGATTTTTATAGAATTAGTTATGAATTTTAGAAGTTTGTATCAGTAATCTGAACAGCAGCCTAGGTAGCCAGCGACCTCAATAGCGTTTGGAATGTCAAACGTCCTACATGATGGATGTTATGGTCTGGGCATCTTTTTATTGTGAATTAGACATCCTAAGCTTTCCAAAATGACCAAGATTGCATGTTTTTTATTTTTCTAGATTTAGTTATGATTTTCCAAATTTGCCCAAAAAAGAGGCCAATTCTAGCCGAAAATAAATCTCCAATTTTCATGCCTCATTTCAGTTTTCATGAGTTATAGGCATGTTTTTGTGATGCATTTAAGCTATAATAATGTAATTAAACATGAGAATGCATAGTATGATCTCACATGGTCCATGTGACATCGAATGGAATTTTGAGACCCAGCACAACGCTAAAATGAGCATTATTTTCCTTGCCTTTTTCATATAAAACTCACATGATTCATGATATTAAGTTATGTAAAAGCATGAGATGAGTTAGAATGAGCTAGAATTCATGGTATTACACACTACCTAGCCATTATCAGGCCTAACCAAGGCAAAGAGAAAATCCTTATACACCAAAGCAGTGTATTTAGAAAAAGGTTAAGTATAGTTCTTATGGTAGGGTAAGTGGTAGTTTATGCCTTTAGCAGTTAAGGCTATGGAAGAGTAGTATCCCATATAAATGTAGAATTAGCCAGTGGTAGTCACTCTTTAATGTTAATATAGGAGATTTACGAATCATAATAGTCAGTAATGAAATTGAGAATTTAAGTAATACATACTCTCATATAAATAAAGGAAGTAAAAGAAAAATTCAAACCTAGAAGGCCTAATGAAGGCAAGTACACTAGTAGATAAAAGAACCAGAATATTTGAAGATATAAGCTCATCAAAGGAGCTATGATCCTTAGTAACAAAATGAAAAAGAATACAAATTTCTTACACAATAAGCTAGTAAAAGAGCATGTAAGGGTAAGCATTGGACTAATCAATTGAGTAAGTTAAGTTACACAAAAAGGAATCTCTAATGGCTTAGAACAAGTAAGAAAAGATAAGGAGATGACACAGAAAGCCATTAGAATAAGGTATTAGAGATTCTATACTAGTAAGATATCTCAAATTATAGATATAAGCAAGTCCACTAGATAGAAAGCTCAACCTTGCATTGTAACACCTTAAAATTAATTAAGAATAATCATGATTAATTAAGCAATTAACATTGGAGATTAGGGACGTAATATCTGATTTTCTGAAAGTGAGAGAAAATGTGAGAAACATAACGTATGGTTTCTCCGTAAACAAATAAAGCTCACCATATACAAAAGGAAGTCTCCCAAAATGATGTAGTTAAGGTCCCAAAAAAATTGAGAAGCATTTTAGACTCTTAAAAATGAAAATCTCAGGCTCATACGGAAAGAAAAATAGAGCTAGAATGAAGAAACAATTTTTTATGAAAAACTTACGAAACGTAAGGGCATTTTCATCATTTTGAGTAAATTTTGGAATTATCAAAGTAGGGATTTCTAAATGAAAGTTTTTAAATAGGAAATCCCAGGACAGTTAAAACCCCTCCGGTGGATGTTTTCTAACATCAGTTAACTTGAACTTTGACTAATTCGCTTGGGAAGGTTTTAGCTCCGATTTGAGTAATTCTAAAGGCATTTTATTTAATTAGGAACCTAAATTTTATGATGAAAAAGATGATTCTCACAAAGGAGTTAAAATGAGCCTAAACGAAGCAAACAAGCACGTAGGGGCAAAATAGTCATTTTGAAAAATTATAAAAGAGGCTTCTTAAGTAAGATTACACCTCATCACCTTTTCCAAGCTTCCATTTGCGGAAAAATGGACAGTAATGGGGTGACATTAAGAAGGGAGAGAGAGAAGAAGTTTAAGCTTCCATTTTCATAAATAAATGACCCCGTTTAATCCTGTGCCAATTAGGAAAGTTGTTCATCTCTTTAAGAGCTCTTTAATGGTGGTTTTCTTTTCTTGAAAACTTGAAGATTTAGGTATAACCCAAGCCAAAAGGGAACTCTTTTCAAGAAATCAATTAGTGGAAAATAATCTACGCGAAGAGAGCTCTATTTTAAGGTAAAACTTCCCTTGAAACACTTGCAAAATCTTGTGTTTTCAAGCCATTTAAGCTTAGGTTTAGAGAGAGAAGGTCCAAAGGAGAGTTTTTCTTTATGTGTTCTTGATGGAACCAAAGGTTATAGAGTGTGAAGATTAAGAATATACAACTAGAATTGAAAAGGGAGCTTTAGAATGCAAGTTATGAAATTTTGGGATTTGGTTGCACCTAGGCTAAGATGAAGCTTCCTAGTAGTAATTTATGTTGTCTAAGAGTATATATGAGTTTCTAAGGCACCAAGAGAGCCTCCCACATGCTTCTCCCACTAAAGAAATTAAAACAACTCCATCGGTGCTATATGGAAGCATAGCTTCAGCCAAGGAGAGTTCATGCACTTGGGGAGTATTTTAATTCTTTCCAAACTTAGTTTTGTATCATGTGTGATGGGAGAGTATGAGAGGAAGCCCTAGAAAAATTTTAGAAACCATAGATAGTGAGATGGCCTTATATGTTTCATACTATGATCTAAAAAAGCAACTTGTAGTTAGGCTCTTCATTTTAATTGTGTGATGACTCCAAAAGGCTTAAAAAGGGTCAAGAATCATATATGTAAGGAAAGAATGGAGTCTAGAACTCATTTGATGGATGTTGCTTCATTAAGTGCATTCTTGGAACCATTAAAGGGGTTTATAGATCAAGTTAGTGTTTAAGGAAGATGTGTGGCCTTAGAATTAACCTCATGAACCTAATTGGCTTCCATGAATTATGTTTAGGCTAAGAGAAATGATCTCCACCTTCTTAGGTATATGAAGTAAAGGGAGAGGATTCAAGGCTTAAGGAAAAATTGTATAAATGCTAATAAGGTAGCTCTCTCCACCTTTTCTCATGCATAATTGCTTACTTTACTTGTCTTTGAATGTGTGTATATGTATTTTAAGCCATGAAAAATGTTTTAACATGAGCTCTTACTCCATGGTACCATGATGATACATTATGTTTTTCCAAATGATGTTTATGATGTTTTCCTTAGTTTGCTTAAGTGTGGTGAGGTCAAGAACCCTTAGCCATGGTGAGGATGAGCCACGAACCCTTAAGATTGGTTAAGACAAAGTAAAGAGTCTCTTAAAAGTAAGGTTGACTGCTAAGAGCATAGCTGAGTCCAAGAACCTCTTAAAGGATGGGTGAGGCTAATCCACTTGCTTAGCAAGTCTTTGTATGCTATGTATAACTTGCTTAAATGTTGAAAATGCCTCTTGAATATTTGCACATATTACGTGCATGCATTTGTAAGATTTATTTTGCATGCTTTATGTATGATTGAATGGGAGATGAGCTATTGGGATTCTTTAAATCTCATCCCCTCCTCTCCAATATTCTAACATGCTAGGTAGACCAAGAGAGCAAGATAATAGAAGCCAACCATCTTGAAGATGAAAGTATGACATCAAAGTATCTTGAAATTATTACTTTAAGGCCTTATGGATAGCAATTGATGGAATCCCTAGTTGTATATGACCTATGATGTTATGAGCATGTATAATTATGTTAATGTATTGTCTATAAATGAGAACTAGGGTTATATGTATGGAAATACTCATTTTGGTCATGTAATGGCAATTTTGCATTATGGAATTTCATGTATGAATAGAGGTGGAATAGCCAAAATGAAGTGTATGAGATTTGGGATCACTTGGGTGGCTCACACAAGTCATATTCATACTTTTAGACTTGCTCAAGAGGTGCCAAACCCCACAGAAAGCCATTTGGACATTTTGGTATCTTGTATGAACTAAGAATTGACCAATTTAGACCTCTATATCACTTTTTGTCCAACTGAGCTCTTCTTGATCTAAAATTTAGAATGCAATTAGAGCATATTGAGAAGCTAAAGAATAGAATTTTTGGATATCTAAAGAATATTTGATGAATTTTCAAAGTTGGCAAAATTTATGATTTTTGTCTGATGCACTGTTCACTTGGTCCAAAAATGATTTTTGTCTCATAGGGCTCAATGATGTCCAATTGCCTTGAAATTTTATACAGAGAAACTAGACATTTCCAGCAACTTGTGTCTATTAGAAGTACCCCATTTGGATGTCTAGAGAAAGAGATATGAATTTTTAAATATTCTACCTAGTATCAAGAACTCCAACTGACCTCAAGTATTATTTAATTAATTTTCTATGCCGGTGCATACCTAGGCTAGTCTGTAGTTATTTTTCTTCTCTAACTAACATTCATAGATTTTCATATTGGTATCATATGTATGGATTGAATTTTTTTGGAATTAATTGGATATTTTTTAATTTTACTGCATAATTCTGTGACAGCACCAGTGGATAGCCAGACCTCTGGAAAATTTTGAATGTTGAAAGCCTTCTTTTATAGATGTTGTGGTCTAGACATATTTTCATCCTAAAGTAGATATGTGTAGCTTTCTAGAATGGTTAAGAATGTATGCTTTTGATTTTTTTAGAATTAGTTATGATTTTTCAAATTTTGTAATAGAAATGTGGAAAAATGGCTGAAAATATACACATGTATTTTATGCTTCCCTTTGAGTTCCATGAAATGTAGGTCACTTTTGATGATGCAAATGAGTTGTGTACATGCAATTAAATGTAAGAATGTGATGTATGAACTCATATGATCTACATGATATCGAATAAAATTTTTTATACGTGACGCAATGCTAAGAAATGATTATTTAATGTTATTTTCTTTGCTCTTCCATGAGTTACATGATGTGAAGCATGAGAATAGCATGAGATAAGCTAGGAAATTATAGTGTTACATTTCTGGTATTAGAGCAAAGTTCCAGGCTCTCTTAGAGTGGATTTAGCTTGAGGATGTAGCATTAGGGCTATGTGAAGGACTTGTATAGCTATGAAGAACCTTGTATGAGACATTTTGGGTGTGTGAAAATAGTTTGTGGCTATGTTCATGATGAGTTGTATGATGCTTAGAGTAGCTAGTGGATATCAAGAAAGGTTGGCCTCTAAGATAGCTTAAGCAGAGCTAAGGGATCTGATAGCTAGAGCTTAATGAGATGTGATAGCTTGTCGGGATCAGTGGCAAGCCCTAGATATAAACAATGAGAAATGATCTCATTGCTGTGAAGAAGCTTACTAGGGAGAGTAAATGAGGCCTAATTCTCCTCATAGTCATACTCAGACCATTTTAAGATGTCTCGCATAAGGCAAAGATGAGTAATGATGCAGTGCGGTATGAGATGAGACTGCGATTGCATAGGATTAGTCTAGAGGGGAAGTGGGAAATAAAGTCACCCTCTAACCATGAATGTCTAGATAAGTTTAGATCCCAAAAGGTTAATTTCCTTAGGCCAGAAGTTTATATTACAAGCTACACTCCTTAGAGCCGATAGCCTAAAGGTGATAGCTAGTTATGTATGAATGAAGCAAGAGGTAGGACCTTCTAGCTTGATGATGGGCTAGATATAGAGGAAATAGGACTCGGGTTGGTAGCTAAAGATGAAAATCCAATCCCTGAGAAAAGTAAGCCAATCAGAGACAATTAGCCACGACTAATAAATTGCTTAGCCATGACCAATTATTTCATGAAGCAGCGAGGCCATCCAGAGAATTCCTCGCCACGACCAATACTCAAATAGGAAAATTAGGGTGAACCTGAGACTGATTAGCCGCGGCGAATGGCACCCTAAATGCCTTATTGGCCATATTCAGGCTAACTTGAGAAAGAAGTTAATAAGGGGTCAAACTGTAACATCCAGTCCCTCCATAAATGTGAGAAACGTAATGTTCGGTTTCTCCGTAAACGGCAGAAATGGGCTAGATACAAAAGGAAGTCCTTGAAATAGAAGGAATTAGGGCCAACTAAAATTATAATAAAATTTTAAATATTAGAAAATGAGGATTTGAGCCTTGAGTTGCTTAGAAATCAAGGCCAGAGTGATTCAAAAAATTTGCCAAAAGGCCAGTGGCATTTTCGTAAATATGGACACTTTTTGAAAAACACACAGGAGGGCTTTTTAAATGAAATTTTTGAGTTCTCTGGGGTTCTCAAAGGCTCTAAAAACCATGAAAAGCCCCGGGACAGCTAAAGCCCCTCCGGTGGATGTTTTTCAATGTCATTGTGCCCAAACTTTGACAGATTCGTTCAGAAAGATTTTAGGTCCAATTTGAGTGATTCCAAAGATATTTTACTTGATTGGCAACCTAAATTTTATAATGGAAAATACGATTCTCAAAAAGGAGCTAAAACAAAGGAGAAACAAAGATGCAAAGTATGAAGGGTAAAGTAGGAATTTTTGAAAAGTGTAACTTATTCCCACCTATATATATGATGCACCCTTCTCCTCCCTTCATTATGCACGACCAAGTTTTGCCTAAAACCAGAAGAAAACCCTAGGGGATGAGGCTTACAAGAAGGGGAAGAAAAGAAGGAGAAATCAAAGGCTTAAGGTATGGAAATTAGTAGTTTTTCATGCTCTTTCTCTTCCAAACCTCTTCTCCTCCATTCTCCTTTGTTTCCTATTATTATAATGAAGTTTATAAATCCGTTTTAAGTGAGAAATTGAGGGAAAAGTTCGGATTTGAAGAGAGGAGCTCAAAGAACACAAGATTCAAGTGAGAAAAAGCAAGAAAACAAGGTAATTTCTCTTCTTATGGTTGTCATTTTTGGTCCCCTTCTACACCATTTCGCCCCACTTGAGAAAACCCTAGGAGGAGATGATTTTTAGGCAGAACCAAGCATGAATCTAAGGAAAAAGGGTGTGGGGATTAAGAATATGCAAAGGGAATTAACAAAAAAACCATTAGATTTCAAGATGCAAGTTCTAGGGTTTCAATTGCACCTTGTAAAATCTGATTTTGTATGATGATTCTTAGACCTAAATAAGAGTTTAAATGAGCTCCCAAGATCCCTAAGAGGCTCCCCATATGCTTCTTCCCTTGAGAAAACAAAGAAAGCTCCATGGAACCCAATATGCTTCATAGCCTCGGCCTAGATGGGTTCTCCTAGCTAGGGAGAGTTTTAAATTTTTCTAAGGCCATTTTTGAGTCATATTTGATGAATGAAAGTGAGGGGAGGCTTTGGAAAAAATTTAGAACTCATAAAAAGTGATTTAGTGTCTTAGGTTCCATATTATGACCTAAAGAAGCAACATGGTGCTAGGCCTTTTGTTTTGATGATGTGATGACTCCAAGAGGCTAAAAAGGAGTGAAGAATCATATTTGAAAGAAAAGAATGAGGCCTAGAAGTCATGTGAGAGGTGTTGCTTCATTAGGTGCCAATATGGACCATAATGGGGGTTATAGAGCAATCTAGTACTTAAGTAAGTTGTATGGTCTTAGAGATTGTTTCATGAACCTAATTAGCTCCCATAAATTGTATCTAGGCCAAGAGAAACCATCTCCACCAATTTGTGGGTGTGTGGCCAAAAGAGGAGGCTTGAGTCCAAAGGAAAACGTGTGTAATTATGTGCAAGGTAGCTCTCTCTACCTTCTCTCATGCATGGATGTGTATCTAGTTTATTTTAGAATGTGTGTATGTGTATTTTCAAGATATGGAAAGTATGCTAGCATGCCTTTATATGTTATGATTCTTGAGACCACATTATGTTTTTAAATGAATCCATGATGTTTGTATGAGTTTGCTTGAGCGCAGAGAGGCCAAGAACTCTTCCCTTGGGTGAGGATGAGCCAAGAACCCTTGAGCTTAGTTGAGACAAAGTAAAGAGTCTCCCAAAAGCAAAGTGGGCTCCCAAGAGTATAGTTGAATCCAAAGTGCTCAAAGAATAGGTAAGGCAAGTCCAAAATCCATGAGAAGTGTGAGGCCAATCCAAATACTTAGTGAGCTCTTAAATATCTTGTATGATTGATTCACATGCCAAGGTTGCCTTTAAAATGTCTATGATTTCTATTTTCTCCATACATGCATTTAAAAGGCTTGCTTTGCACATATTATGTATGATTGAATGGGACATGAGCTATTGGGATTCTTTGAATCTCATCCCCTCCTCTCCAATGATCTAACATGCTAGGTGAACCAAGTGGATATGCTAATGGGAGCCAACAACCCTAAAGGAAGGAGATTAACAAACTTGTGCCTTGGTTTTAGCCATTTTGGAACCATAATGATGGTTTATCATGTATATGATGTTGTATATATACTATGAATGTTGAGACATATGTAAAGATACTATTATGTGATATTTAGATGTATGGAAATGATATATGACCACTAGCACATGTTTTGAATATGTAATGCCATAGTATGCAAGTTTAAAGTTTGATGAATATGTGTATAAATGTGGGTTGAATGGCCAAAATGAGATGCATGAGGTTTGGGACCATTTGGGCAGCTCACACAAGTCTCAAATGTGCTTTTAGACTTGCCCAAAAGGTGCCAATACCAAGGGAAGACCATTTGGCAAATTTAGTACCTCATATGGAGCCACATTTGACCATAATGGAACCCTATATCACTTTTTGGCCAAATGAGATAGTCTTGATCTAAAATTTGGCATAAAATTAGATCTCATTGAGAGATTTCTAGGAAGTTAAAGATCATAATTTTTGGAGGTCTACAGAATATTTGATGATTTTTCGAAATTGGCAAATTTTATGGATTTGGTCTGCTGCACTATTCATTTGGTCCGAAATTGTTTTCCGTCACACGAGCCCCAAATTTTATACACAGAAACTAGGCAATCACAGTGACTCGTGCCAATTGGAAGCACCTCATTTAGAGGTCTAGAGAGGGAGATATGAATTTTTGAAGTTTCTGTCCAGTATTAGTGAAATTGCCCGACCAGAAGTACTGTTCTATTGAATTTCGGAGACTGGACTTGATGAACTAATCTGGAGATATTTTTCCTCTCTAGTTAACATTCACAGCTTTCTAGATTAGTATCATTTGTATGGATTGCATTTTTGTGGAATTAATTGAATATTTTCAAAGTCTTTTGTAGAATTCTATGACAGTTCTAGATTTCAATCAGACCTCTATATCTTTTTGGATGTCAAACATCCTGGTTGATAAATATTATGACTTGGACATATTTTTAGTGTGATTAGACACCCCAAGCTTTCCAGAATGATCAAGATTTCATAGTTTTGATTTTTCTAGATTTAGTTATGATTTTCTAAAATTTTCTTAGAAAAAGGACCAATTTTGGCTGAGAATGATCTTTAAGTTTCCATGCCCTATTTCGGTTTCCATGAATTGTAGACATGGTTTTGTGATGTAAATGAGTTATAATGATGGAATTAAATATGAGAATGCATAAGATGATCTTACATGGTCCATGTGACACCGAATGGAATTTTGAAACCCAGCGGAATGCTAAAATGAGTATTATTTTCCTTGCCTTTTTCATGCAAAACTCACATGATTCATGATATTAAGTTATGTAAAGGCATGAGATGAGTTAGAATGAGCTAGAATTGATGGTGTTACACAAACAACCCACAGAGAGTGAGAACCCCTAGTACAAGTAGAGAAAAGGGAATTGAATAGTTACGAAAGATTAGTAAGAAATCCATAGGTCTAGCAAATGAGACTGAGAAAAGAGCTCAGCATAGAGAAAGTTAGATACAAGGATGATAAGGTTGTTAAGACCTGCCTTTAAGGCGTTGACTCTAACCTAGGATACTACCCTATGAGATATTAAATGATAGAATGTTAGTGTAACCTCAAAGTAATGTAAGATAAGACTACTAGTGGTGAGGCACATGTGAGTGGCCTAGAAAGTTGTACCTCATAGGCAATACCTAGAGATAAGCATGAATAGCCTAGTAACAGAAGCTTAGTAAAGAATGAGGATAGTTAGTAAGCTATAGATTTGATAAGATGGCTAGCCTAGGCTGAGCATAAGCCGGGAAAGATGACCAATACCATTGTTCCAGGTGAGATATGTAAATGAAAGGCTCAATAAAAGTTCCCCCTGGATCGAGAAACAAAAAATGTCAAAAAATGAGACATTCAAGTCAAGGAAACCACCCAGTAGTGGTTAGCAAATTCCCCTAGATAGACCCCCCGAGTCATAAAGTATAGTGATAAAAGAAGCAAGGAATAGCTGAGAAACTAGTTGCAAAAAAGATGCCCTCACTTTAATAATGATTAAATAAGTAAATTGAGCTAGAAAGGTAAACAGATAGGGGTCCAATAGTTAGTTAGGCAAGCTCCTTAATATGAGAATGTAGGGGTTAAGGCACGTGAGTAATTAGAGCATCCAGTAGAGCATAAGTTTTCAGTAAGATAGAATGCAAACAATAAGAGCATGTGTCCTGGATTGGGTCAATAGAATCCTGAAATCAGTATACTGTACTCTTAGAGATGAGGATAAAGAGATTAAATAGAGAGAAAGCTTAGCTCTGATATGAACATAAAAGTAAGCTGAGACAAATAGGTAGTGCCTTAGTACCCTCGGGGAGAGCTAGAGACCACCTAAAAAGGCAAGTCTCGTATTATATAGAGAAAGAGTGTAAGTCGAGAGTGCCATAGAATGTAATTCCTAAGGTTACAGGTAATAGAAATTCTTTTACTGAGGGATGGTCTAGTAAAAAACAAAGCAAGAGTATGAGTAGAAAATAGACCCCCTTGATGTTACCGATAATGAATAAGTAAAAGAACCTCGAGAAAATGCAGGTGCTCTTGAGCTTAAAGAAACCTGAACTAGCAATAGAGATAGCCAGTAGTAGAGTATCCTTTTACCTAAGAAAAAGGATAGGAAAGGTAAAAAGAAAGAGAAAATATAACATTATCCAAGTCGAGGACATAATAGATTAAGAACAAATATCTAGTTGATGTGCTTGAATACATGAGGAAGCACACTTGTCCTTGGCATAGATGCCCTTTTTACATGATAGTTCTCAAAGTAAAAAATATTCAGGCAATGCATAGTGATCTTGGGATGAAGTAGAGAAAAGAATCATGTTTTCCCCGAGCACTCTATGAGAATAGGACAGATAAAGAAAAGTAAGAAAGGAATGCTTTAGATTATTAGGAAACTTGTAATATATAGGTGATAGTGGCTTTAAGCTCAGTCATGAGATGCTTGTGTATTAGTGTTTAATGTTATGACTTGCTTGCAATAATAGTTACATAATATTAGGTCTAGCCAACCCAGTAGTAATGTGACTTGAGTGCATAACAAGCAATGACATTAATCATCAAAGTGTTTGGATAATCAAAAGGTATTCTAGCTACTAAAATGATGAGATAAGTCAAAAAAGAAAGATAATGGGATTCCAGTAATATCAAAATGATGAGAAAAAGCATGCAGAGAGAAATCCCTAGTAGAGAATTTTCAAATTCAGATAGCATGAATTCAGTATGTATAGCATGAGTCCCTTATAGTGTATGTAAACAAAATGAGAAGGGACCAGAGCATAACCTCTCTCCTGCCATAGATGTTAACCATACTCAAAGTGTGAGATGTAATACCATATATTCATAGCTCATTTCTATCACATATACATGCTCATACGACACATTCCATGAAGGAAATGGGAAAAGTCCATTAAAATAATGCATTTCCTTATGTTGCGTCGTGTATAAAAATTTCATTCAGTGTCATGTGGACCATGTGAGCTCATACAACACATTCTCATACTTAATTATATGAATACCACTCGTTTGCATCATCAAAAGTGTCCTACACCTCAAGAAAACCGAAATGGAGCAAAAAATATAGACATTTATTTTCGGCCAGATTTGGCTAATTTCTGACTAAACTTTGGAAATTTATAACTAATTCTCAGAAAATTGAAAACATGCATTCTTGGTCATCCTAGAAAGCTATAGATGTCTACATCACAATAAAGATGTGTTCAGACCATAAAATCTATTACAGAGGATGTTTGACATCCAAAAAGTTCTAGAGGTCAAACTGCCTCTTAATGCTATCATAGATTTCTGTAGCAAATTTTGAAAATATCCAATTAATTCCAAAAAATCTACTTCATTAAAATGATACTAATATGGAAATCTATGGATATTATCAAGAGGGAAAAAATAACTCCAAGCCAGTTCAAGTAGCCTAGCCCTTAGAATTTAATGGAATAGTAACAGAGGTCAGCTGGAATCCCTAATACTGGATAGAATCTTCAAAAATTCATATCTCCCTCCCTAGAAATCCAAATAAGGTGATTCTAGTTGTCACAAGTCACTTTAAATGTCTAGTTTCTTTGAATAAAATTTCATAGCAATTGGACATCGTTTGAGCCCTGTGTGATTAATTTCATTTTCAGACCAGATGAACAGTGCATCAGACCAAAATTTGAAAATTTGCCAAATTTGAAAATTCATCAAATATTCTGTAAACCTTCAAAAATTATGGTCTTTAGCTTCCCAAAAAGCTCTTAATGAACCCTATTTACCTCCAAATCTTAAATCAAGAAGAGCTCATTTGGCTAAAAAGTGTCACAGGGTTCTATTATGATCAATTTTGGCTCCATATAAGGTACCAAACTTGCCAAATGGCTTTCCTTTAGTTTTGGCATCTTTTGGGCAAGTATAAAAGTATATCTAGGACTTGTGTGAGCTACCCAAGTGGTCCCATTGCTGCCCCTTTTTCTACAAATGGAAGTTTGGAGAAGGTGATGAGGTGTAATCTTACTTAACAAGCCTCTTTTACAATTTTTCAAAATGATTATTTTGCCCCTACACATCTATTTGCTTCGTTTAGGCTTATTTTACCTGCTTTTTGAGAATTGTCTTTTCCATCATAAAATTTAGGCTCCCAATTAAATAAAATGCCTTTGGAATCACTTAAACTGGAGCTAAAACCTTTCCGAATGAATCAGTCAAAGTTCGGGTCAACTAATATTGGAAAATATGCACCAGAGGGGCTTTAGCTATCCTGGGCCTTCCCATGGTTTTCACGGCCTCTGAGAACCCTAGGAAACTCAAAACTTTCATTTAAAAAGCCCTCCTATGAGAATTCCAAAATTTTCTCAAAATGACGAAAATGCCCTTACATTTCGTTAAGCTGTTGTTACCTTTCGTTTCTTCATTCTAGCTCCATTTTTTTCTGTTTGATCCTGGGATTCTCATTTTTAGGAGTTTAAAATGCTTCCCAAATTTTTTGGGACCTTAACTATGTCATTTTGAGGGACTTCCTTTTATATCCGGTGAATTTTGGTCATTTATGGGGAAACCATACGTTATGTTTCTCATGTTTTCTCCTGTTTTCAAAGAACTGGATGTTACATGAGATGCTCTAGTGCAACATTTAAAAATAGAATGTGGGCATAGTTAGAAACTACAAGATATGAGAGAAAAATTAGAATGAGTACATGTAAAGTAAGTAAGTCAATAGAGTAAGAAAAGAAAGCCCAAGTAAAAAGGAGCTGAAGTGGAAATCTGAGGATCCTATAAAGAGCGATGAGTGAAAATTAAAATGCTCCCTAGTATCAGTATGACGGGATCTTAAAGACTCAGATGACATAAAACCCACTTCACACAAAGAGCACGATGTACCTCTAAGTTTGGCCTCAGCTATTATGAGCAATGGTTACTAGACTTAATAGGCATATATTTTACTGTCAAATATAGTGATCTTAGGCTTTGACGTTTCCTAAAGATGGATCGTAGTAGATCCTAGTATAGCATAGTGGGTTGCAGTAGACCCTATCAGGGCTCTAAGAGGTCGCAGTAGACCCAGGGGTCACAGTAGATCCCACAGAGTTACAGAGAGCCCTACTAATAATATAACAGTTCTTTGGTGAGATGACGACCTGAGATAGTTTTTATAAAGCAATTAGTTTCAGAGACCAGTATAGTTTCAGCAAAATTTTGTCTCAGAGACTAGAGATCTCCTAAGCCTGGGAGACCGTTGCCACAGAGATATGAAGGATTTACTCAGATAGTTAGACCACTGACTAGCTCTCTTAAGAGATGAGCATAATGTATGGGATGAGAAAAGTAAGGAATTAGCTTTCCAAAGTTAGAGCTAGATGAACCACTACCTATTAGATAGTAGCCCTGACTGAGGAATAGAAAGATCCCTGCATGTTGGCTTATGTATTTAGAAAGGGGTCCGATGTAGTTTTTGCATAAGGTAAGTGGTACACTATATCTCTAGTGAGCAAAACTGTGAAAATAGCAAGCATCACACTAGAGCTCAACAGTAGACAGGGGTAGTATCTCTTCAGTGCTAGTATAAGACACACATATTAGGCCTATCAGTATTGAAATGAAGGACTATAAAATGCCATGATAAGTGAGCAAAGAGAATAAGAGAAAGTCCTAGCCTACAAAGACAGATGTAGTAGTAAATAGAGAAACTAGGATCGTTAATGATGGAAACTCCTAAAAGGAGTTGTAATCCTAGTAAGTAATTAAGATGTGAGGCCTATGAAAAAAAGAAATGTGAATTGTAATCATGAAATGAGCTAGTAAGAAAGAGCGTAGAAATGAATAGTGGACAGTATATTTAAAACAGCATAAACCTTCGATGGCTATAATGATAAAAAAAGATGATGAGATTTTATGACAAGCCATTGGGAGAGGATACGGGAGATGAAATATGAAATGAGTTACCTCCCAAGATATGTAAATAAGTCCACTGAAAAGAATGTTAAACCCTACAGATGGGTTAAAACTAATCAAATATGATTAGTAAGCTCTTTTAGGATAGGCCACTAGTGCTAGAATTTCTTTCCCTTATGAGAAATAATTAGCTAGTACTCCATAGCAATAGAGCCCTTATTAAGGGCTAATGATAAAAAAATTCCCTAACTGAGAGAAAACTCAGACAAATGAAATCGTCGAGGAAAGCATATAGAGCAAGGAAGAAGGGACAGAAAATAATAGTTAGCCAGAAAAGAAAAAAGTAAGAGGAAAGTATACCCCAAATTTTAAGCTTGAAATTTATTTAAAAGGGGGAAAATGTAACATCTGATTTTCTAAAAATAAGAGAAAACGTGAGAAATGTAATATACAGTTTCTCTGTAAACAAATGAAACTCACTGGATACAAAAGGAAGTCTCCCAAAATGATGTAGTTAAGGTCCCAAAAAATTTAGTAAGTATTCTAGATTCTTAAAAATTAGAATCCCAGGCTTAGATGGAAAAAAAATAGAGCTAGAATGAAGAAATATTTTTTTATGAAAAACTTACGAAACGTAAGGATATTTTTGTCATTTTCAGAAAATTTTGGAATTCTCATAGGAGGACTTTTTAAAAGAAAGTTTTAAGTTCTCTAAGGTTCTTAGAGGCCCTGAAAACCATGGGAAGCCCCAAGACAGTTAAAACCCCTCCAATGGATTTTTTCTAATGTTGGTTGACCCGAACTTTGACTGATTTGTTTAGGAAGGTCTTAGCTTCAATTTGAATGATTCCAAAGGCATTTTATTTAATTGGGAACCTAAATTTTATGATGGAAAATAAAACTCTAAAAAAGAAGTTAAAATGAGCCTAAACGGAGCAAACAAGAGTGTAGGAGAAAAATGGTCATTTTGAAAAATTGTAAAAGAGGCTTTTTAAGTAAGATTACACCTCATCACCTTCTCCAAGCTTCCATTTGCAGAAAAATGGACAGCAATGGCATGACATTAAGAGGGGAGAGTGAGAAGAAGTTCAAGCTTCCATTTAGATAGTAAACTATAATACCATCATTTCTAGCTCATCTCATGCCTTTAGGTATCTCATTTTCAAGAATTATACAAACTTTCAAGGAAAAAGGCAATAGAAATCATAAATATTTTCGCGTTGCGTAGTATGAAAAACTCCATTCAATGTCACATGGGCTATGTAAGCTCATATAGCACATTCTCATATTTATTTACATTAATATAATTCAAAACCATTCAAGAAAGTGGCTTGGAGCTCATACAAGTGGGTGAAACACATTAATTCCCACGAATTTGCCATAGTCAGAATTTCAGTTTTTCTGTCACAAATTCAGAAATTCATAACTAAATCCAAAAAAATCAAAATCCAACAAGCTTTACCATTCTAGAAAGCTCTAGATGTCTATCCCATGGTACAAATATTTTAGTTCATGAATCATTAAGGGAAAGACATTTAACATTCGAAAAACTACTAAGGTCGTTGCTGCCTGGGCTGCTATTTTAGATTACTGATACAAATTTCAAAAATTCATAACTAACTCTATAAAAATTAAAATCACACACATTCAGTCATTATGGAAAGCTAATAATTTTAACTTGATACTAAAATAATTCCAGAATGAAACAGATACATTAGCCATTGGAAGCCTATGGAATAGTGACTAGACTCCTACGGCAGCACTGCCATTGACAGCCAACTTCAATAATGCGTAACTCTTTGCTCAGACCTCCAAATGAGGTGATCTTGGTGGCCACAAAGATTTTATGACATCTAGTTTATGCCTATAATATTTCACAAGAATTGGATATCATTTGACTATCGAATGACACAAAACACAAATATGCCAATGTGAACAGTGCACATACCATAATCAATAGAAAATCCCAAATTTGAAAATTCATCAAATATTCTCTGGACCTCCAAAAATTATGCTCTCTTTCTAAAAATCTCTCAACAAGATCTAATTAGATCAAGACTACTTCATTTGGCTAAAAAGTGACATAGGATTCCATTATGGTCAAAATTGGCTCCATATGAGGTACTAAATTTGCCAAATGGCTTTCCTTTGGTTGTGGCACCTTTTGGGCAAGTATAAAAGCATATTTAAAACTTGTGTAAGCTGCCCAAATGGTTCCAAGCCTCATGCATCTCATTTTGGCCATTCAACCGACACTTATGCACATTTCCATTAAACTTTCACATTGCGCACTTTGGCATTATATACTCAAAATAAATTCTAGAGGTCATATATCATATTTATACATCTAAACATCACATAATAGTATATTTTCACATGTCTCAACATTCATAGTACATTTACAACATCATGAACCATCATTATGATTTCAAAATAGACAAAACAAAGCATAAGCTTATCAATCTCTCTTCCTCATTGTTGTTAGCTCCCTTCACCATAGCTACTTAGTCCGCCTAGCATGTTAAGAGCATTGGACTTAACCATACTCTTGGGAGCCCACTTTGCTTTTGGGAGACTCTTTACTTTGTCTCAACTAAGCTCAAGGGTTCTTGGCTCATCCTCACCAAAGGAAAGAGTTCTTAGCCTCTCCACACTCAAGCAAACTCATACAAACATCATGTATTCATTGGAAAACATAACATGGCATTACGAATCATGGCATATAAAGGCATGCTAGCATACTTTTCATAGCTTGAAAATATACATACACACAGTCTAAAATAAGCTAGCGTCGTATTTGAAAATTTCATTCGATGTCACGTAGACCCTGTGAGCTCATGCTATGCATTCTCATATTTAAATACATCAATACAACTCATTTTCATTACAAAATCATGCCCGTAACTCATGGAAACTGAAATGGAACATAGAACATGGAGTTTCATTCTCGGCCATAATTGCTCACTTTTTGACCAAACTTTGGAAAATTATAACTAAATCTAGAAAAATCAAAATCATGCAATCATGGTCATTTTGGAAAGCTTAGGATGTCTACTTCACACTAAAAATATGTCCAGACCATAACATATATCATAGAGTACTTTTGACATAAAAAACAATCTAAAGGCCTGACTAAATTTTGAAACTGTCACAGAATTCTGCAGAAAAATTTGAAAATATCTAATTAATTCTACAAAAATCTAATCCTAAAAATGATATTAATCTAAAAAACTGTGGATATTGACTAGAGAGAAAAATATCTCCAGACCAATTCAGCAAGTCCAGACTTTGGAATTCAATAGAATAGTACTTCTGGTCGGGCAAATTTATTGATACTGGACAGAAACTTCAAAAATTCATGTCTCCCTCTCTAGACCTCCAAATAAGGTAGTTTTAGTTGGCATGAGTCACTGTGATTGTCTAGTTCCTTTGTATAAAATTTTGTGGCAATTGGACATCATATGAGCCTCGTGTAATAGAATGCAAATTCGGACCAAATGAATAGTGAAGCAAATTAGAAACCATAAAAATTGCCAACTTTGAAAAATCATCAAATATTTTGTAAACCTTCAAAAATTATTATCTTTAGCTTTCCAAAAATCTCTTAATGAGACCTAATTGCATGCCAAATCTCATATCAAGACTAACTCATTTGGTCAAAAAGTGATATAGGGTTCCATTATGGTCAATTTTGGCTCTATATGGGATGCCAAAATTGCCAAATGGCTTTCCCTTGATTGTGGCACCTTTTAGGCAAGTCTAAAAGCACATTTAAGACTTGTGTGAGCTACCCAAATGGTCCCAATCCTCATGCATCTTATTTTGGCCATTCAACCCACACTTATACACATTTCCATCAAACTTTCCCAATGCATATGTTGGCACCTCATGCTCAAAATATAAGCTAGAGGTCATACATCTAAACATCATATAATAGTATATTTTCACATGTCTCAACGTTCATAGTACATTTACAACATCATGAACCATCATTATGATTCCAAAATGGACAAAACAAAGCATAAGCTTGTCAATCTTCTTCCTCATTGTTGTTGGCTCCCTTCACCATAGCTACTTAGTCCACCTAGCATGTTAGAGCATTGGAGAGGAGGGGATGAGATTCAAAGAAGCCCAATAGCTTATCTCCTATTCAATAATACATAATATGTGCAATGCAAGTTTTACAAATGCATGCATGGAGAAAATGGAAGTCATTGACATTTTAAAAGCAAACTTGCCATATGAATAAGTCATACAATACATTCAAGAGCTCACCAAGTATTTGGATTGGCCTCACCCATTCTTTAAGTGCTTTGGACTCAACCATACTCCTGGGTGCCCACTTTGCTTTTAGGAGACTCTTTACTTTATCTCAACCAAGCTCAAGAGTTCTTAGCTCATCCTTACTAAAGGGAAGAGTTCTTAGCCCCTCCACACTCAAGCAAACTCATACAAACATCATGTATTCATTTGAAAACATAACATGGTATCAAGAATCATGGCATATAAAGGCATGCTAGCATACTTTTCATAGCTTGAAAATACACATACACACATTCTAAAACAAGCTAAACACACATCCATGCATGAAAGAAGGTGGAGAGAGCTACCTTGCACACAATTACACACTTTTTCCTTTGGATTTAAGCCTCCTCTTTCTGCCACGCACCCACAAATTGGTGGAGAGGGTTTCTCTTTGCCTCATTTTCTTTCTTTTTCTCACTTGAATCTTGTGTTCTTTGAGCTCTTCTCTTCAAATCTGAATTTTTCCCTCAATTTCTCCCTTAAGCCTTTGATTTCTGCTCCTTGGCTTCCCCTTCTTGCGAGCCTCATCCCCTAGGGTTTTCTTCTATTTTTAGGCAAAACATGGTTATGCATAATGAAGGGAGGAGAATGGTGCATCATATATATAGGTTGGAATAAGTTACACTTTTCAAAAATTCCCATTTTGCCCTTCATACTTTGCATTTTCGTTTCTCCTTCGTTTTAGCTCCATTTTGAGAATCATTTTTTCCATTATAAAATTTAGGTTCCAATTAAGAAAAATGCCTTTAGAATCACTCAATTTGGAGCCAAAACCTTCTTGAATGAATCCGTCAAAGTTTGGGCACACCGACATTGGAAAACGTCCACTGGAGGGGCTTTAGCTGTCCCGGAGCTTTCCATGGTTTTTAGGGCCTTTAAGAACCCTGAGGAACTCAAAAATTTCATTCAAAAAAGCTCTCCTGTGTGAATTCAAAATTTTGCTCAAAATTACGAAAATACCATTCTGTTTCGCAAGCTTTTCGTAAGAAATTTTTTCTTCATTTTAACTCTTTTTTCTTTCCATCTGTAACACCATAATCTACTACCGCTATCTAGCCTCCCTCTGGGCTCGGTTCTATATGATTTCCAAAGAACCAATACCAATGCGTGGCATTTTCATGCAATGAAATGGGGTTTCATACACTCATCTTCTGCCCCGTGGGTCCTGTGAACCCATCATTCACATTATCTACTCACACTCCATTTATACAACTCATACATAGCAGAAAACAAGCCATAAGCCACGGGTATGGAGCCAAAAACCAGAAAAATGCAATTTCTCACTTGGGCCCAAAAGTCATATTTTGGCTCTAACTTTGGAAAAATCATAACTAATTATAGAAAAATGGGAATCTAGTAAACCATAGCTCTCTGGAAAGCTCTAAGTGTTATCTTTACACTAAAAATAATTCCCAACTGTAATCTCAGCGTTTGGACCATGTTTGACATCGAAAATCAGATAAAGGTCCGGCTGTCACTGTTTCTGGCCCAGTTTACTGTCATGAACTTCGAAAATTCGTAACTAAATCCACAAAAATCCAATCTGGACAAACTATACTAATTTGGAAAGCTACAGATGTCTACTAGAGGAGAAAAATAAGTGCTGACCATTTCAGTAGCCCTTAGATCCTGAAAAACGATGAAACAATGATGGAGGTCGAATGGGCTCCCTGATGCTGATACAGAACTTCAAAAGGTTCGTTCTCTCTCTACAGACCTCCGATTTGGGTGATTCTAGTTGATATAGGTTACTGGGGTTTTCTAGTTTATGTGTATAAAATTTCATGACATTTGGACTCCATTTGGTCTATGCATGACACAGAAAAATTTTCGGACCTATGAAACAGTACATGACCAAATCATTAAAATTTCCCAATTTCAACAATTCGCCAAATATTCTCTAGACCTCCGATTTTTACCCACTTTAGCTTCTCAAGAAGCTCTCTACAAACTCTAGAGGCATACCAAATATCATGGCAAGAGGAGCTCATCTGGTCATACTTTGATGGAGCTCACAAATTTCGCGGTTTTGGCACCCAAAAGGTCCAAAATGGGTCCAAATGGCCTCTCACATGTTCTAGCCACTCATGGAAAAGTTTAAAAACATAAAAATAGTCTATATAATATGTCCAAGTGGTCCAAATCATCAAACATTCCAAACTCACTATGCTATGGCCAAAAATACACTATCATATACATTCAATAAAAGGGGCAAAACCCACATTTCCATTAAGTTGGCTTTATGCATAGTTTGTACATCATATATCCATACTTTTACACTTGCTACAACATGTACATCTCAAAAAATAGAAGGTGCATATTCATTTTGGCACCTCTTTACATCAAAATAGTCAAAATCAACTAGCATCTATCTACACATGCTCCTAGGCTCCTTGGTGTGTACTTGTATCTCCTTGAGCTCCACCTAGCATGTTAGATGGGAGGGGGAAGGGGTGAGATTCATGGAATCTCAGTAGCTCATGCACTCATTCAAGTAAACAATCAAGGCATATAACAAGTCAAAGCATGCAATTTCGCATCCAACCATTCTCAATCACATTACATGTTGTACATGCTATGGAAATCACAACAATGCCAAAAATGGGCTCCAAGGACTTTTGGTCTAGCCTCACCCGAGTTTAGGGACTTTTGGATGGCCTCACCCGAGTTTAGGGACTTTTGACTTGGCCTCACTCAGATATGAGACTTTTGGCCTTGTCTCACCCATCTCAAGGGACTTTCGGCTTTACCACACCCATCTCAAGGGACTTTCGGCACTACCTCACCTGAGCAATTCTCACAATCCATTACACAAGGATATTGTCAACAATACATCATGACAATAACATATGGCATATCTCATGCATCAAGCATATACATAAACATACAATGACTATTACATCCAAGAATGCAACAAGAAAGAGTGGAAAGAGAGCTACCTTATGAGCCAACACTAGCTTTTCCTTGCAATTTCTCCTCTCCCTTCTTAGTTTCATAATCACACCTTGATGGAGGTGCTTCACTTGAGCCTAGGCACAATCAAGAGCATGGAATTACTCTCTTAGCATGTAATCTTCAGAATAAACCCTCCTAACATACAAGAACTTAAGGGTTCTCTCTCTCTCTCTAGAATGCCATCAATTCTTCCTCTCTCTCTAGTTCCCAAGGTAGTGGAAACAACATTTTCAAAGAAAACAAAGAGATTCAAGAGTGTTTTCCACTTTTCCTCTTCTGACCCATGCACAAAATCCAACTAACCTCATAAACAAAACCATAGGAAGAGAGGGCAAAAGAAGGAGATCAAAATGCTAAGAAGGAATGAGAGAAACTTGCTTACCTTTCCTTTGTTCTTCCTCTTTCTCTTGGTCTCTCTCACTCTCCACGCCTCTTTTCTCTCCTTGGGTCGAAATCTAGGGCAAATATGAGAGAAAGAATGAGTTGGGGCGTTTAAAAGAGTCAAATTCTCGCTCTTTACACTTTTCGCGACTAACCCTCGCTACGGCGAAAATTAACCTTCGCTACGGCAAGCTCGTATCAGCTGCCTTCGCTATGGCGAGGTTTAGCTTTCGCTATGGCGAGCACGTATCAGTTCCCTTTGCTATGGCGAGATTTAACCTTCGCTATGGTGAACTCGTACCAGTTCTAGACTCCCACTCTCGCTATGGCGTACGCTACGGTGAACAACTCCCTGGTTTCTGTATGGATTGCTGCCCGCACTCGCTATAGCTAGAATCACCTTCGCTATTGCGAACAGGCACTCTCGCTATATCGAGACCATTTCTCGCTGTTGCGAGCAGACTTAGAAAATTTCCTGAAATTCGAATTTTTCCAGCTTTTACTTTCTTTTCCTTTTCCCCTTTTCCCGGTTGTTACATTTTTACCCCTCTTAAAAGAAATTTCGTCCTCGAAATTTAAAGACTTACCTCAAGGGAATAACTCTGGATAGTTTTGCCTCATTTCATCCGCCAATTCCCAGGTTGCTTCCTCAGATATCAGACCTCTCCAGATCACTTTCACCAGAGGAATGTTCTTTCTTCTCAGCTGTTTCAGCTTAACATCCACAATTCTCTCCGGTCTCACTACATAGGAAAGATCTTCCTGCAATTGTACATGCTCATATTCTATGACATGTGAGGGGTCTGGCAAGTATTTTTTCAACTGGGAGATATGAAAAATACTGTGGATTTGGGCTGGGTTAGGAGGTAAGGCTATTCGGTAAGCCACGGGTCCAATTTTCTCAAGGATCTCAAATGGACCAATATACCTAGGACTGAGCTTCCTTACCCTCATTGACCGACCTACTCCCGTCATTGGAGATACTCGAATGAACACTTGGTCTCCAATCTCAAACTCTAACGGCCTCCTACGCTTATCAGCATAGCTTTTTTGCCTACTCTGGGCCGTGAGGAGTCTCTTTCTAATCAACTCTATCTGTCGGGTAGTCTGATCCACAATCTCAGGTCCTATCATACTCCTCTCACCTAGCTCAACCCAACACAGAGGGGATCTGCACTTTCTCCCACACAAAGCCTCATAAGGGGCCATCTGAATACTGGAATGGTAGCTGTTATTATACACAAATTCTGCTAACGGTAAATACGCATCCCAGTTACCCCTCATTTCTAGCACACATGCCCTCAACATGTCTTCTAATGTCTGGATGGTCCTTTTAGTCTGACCATCTGTCTGGGGGTGATATGCAGTACTAAACCGCAACTTAGTCCCTAAGGCATGCTACAATGACCTCTAAAAGTTCGATGTGAACCTGGGGTCTCTATCCGAAACTATGCTATTGGGTACTCCATGAAGTCGCACTATCTCTCTGATATACAACTGGGCTAATTTATCCAGTGTATGAGTAGCCCTGATAGCTAAAAAGTGTGCAGACTTCGTCAGTCTATCCATAACTACCCAAATAGCATCGTGTCCAGAGGATGTCCTGGGTAACCCCATAACAAAGTCCATGGCTATACTATCCCACTTCCACTCAGGGATATCTAGAGGTTGCAACAACCCAGCTGGCTTTTGATGTTCTATCTTTACCCTCTGACACACTAGGCATTTAGCCACATACTCTGTCACATCATTCTTTATCCCTGGCCACCAGAAAATTCTTTTCAAATCCTGATACGTCTTGGTGGCACCTGGGTAGATAGAATACTTACTCTTATGTGCCTCTTCTAAAATGCTTTCTCTCAACTCATTCTGACTAGGCATACAGATTCTATCTCGGTGTACTATCATACCATCCTCAGACACCTTGAAATCTGAGGTCTTACCTTGGGTAACCTCATTCCTAATCCGTTTCAGGAACTCATCCTCTCTCTAGGCATCTAAGATCTGGGTTCTCAAGATATTCTCAATTCAGGTTTCACTCAGATACAATCTACCCGATACCACCTGACAAGAGAGGTTCAAATTTCTGAACTTCTCTAGGAGCTCCTACTCCCTAATCATCATATGGGCTACATGGATGGATTTCCTACTCAGGGCATCCGCCACCACATTGCCCTTGCCCAGATGATATTTTAACACATAATCATAATCTTTCAGGAACTCCATCCATCTCCTCTGTCTCATATTGAGTTCTTTCTGGTCAAACAGGTATTTCAGACTCTTGTGGTTACTATAAATCTCTATGGTAGCACCATACAAATAGTGTCTCCAAATTTTCAGAGCAAACACTACGGCGGCTAACTCCAGGTCATGTGTGGGGTAATTCTCCTCATGAGGCCTCAACTGCCTCGAGGCATATGCCACTACTCGACCCTGCTGCATCAACACACATCCTAACCTTTTGCCCTAGGCATCACAATAAACCACAAATGGCTCACTAGGGTCAGGGATAATCAGTACAGGGGCAGTGGTCAAATAAAGTTTCAACTCCTGGAAACTCTTCTCACATCTCTCATCCCACACAAAAAGTGTATCTTTCCTAGTTATCCTCGTCAGTGGTAAGGCCATCTGAGAAAAGTCCTGAATAAACCGTCTATAATACCCTGCCAAACCTAGGAAACTCCTGACTTCGGTGATCGTTCTAGGTCTATCCCACTGTAACACAGCCTTAACTTTATGGGGATCAACCGCGACCCCGTCTCGTGAGATCACATGACCTAAGAATCTCACCTCGGTCAGCCAAAACTCACATTTACTAAGTTTGGCATACAACCTTTTCTCTCTCAAGGTGTCTAGGACTAATCTCAAATGCCTCTCGTGCTCCTCAAAAGATCGGGAGTACACTAAAATATCATTAATGAAGACCACCACAAACTGATCTAGATATGGTCTGAATACCCTATTCATGTAATCCATGAACACAGCAGGCGCATTCGTCAACCTGAATGGCATCACAAGGAACTCATAATGCCTATATCTCGTTCTGAAGGCCGTCTTAGAGACGTCTTCAGTTCTCACTCTCAACTGGTGGTACCCAGATCTAAGATCTATCTTGGAAAATACAGATGCCCCAGCCAACTAATCTAACAAATCATCAATTCTAGGGAGAGGATATTTATTCTTGATGGTAACTTTATTCAACTCTCTGTAATCAATACACAAACGCAAGCTACCATCTTTCTTTTTCACAAATAACACCGGAGCACCCCAAGGTGAAACACTAGGGTGGATAAACCCTTTCTCTAACAATTCCTCTATCTGCTCTTTCAACTCAGCAAGCTCGGCGAGAGCCATCCTGTAAGGAGCTTTGGACACCGGTCCAGCCCCAGGCACTATGTCTATAGGGAACTCTAATTCTCTCTCAGGGGGTAGGCCACTAAAATCAAACTCTTTAGGGAAAACCTGGTGCGAACCCACAAGGACTTGGATCCCCTTGAACCCACAACCGATCTGAAATATACACACCCCAAGAAAGCTAAATCAAGTCTGAATGATCCACTTGGAACCCTTGACACGAAGACAAGGACCCCGAGTGTTGGAAGACGCCACAAGGTTGATCAAGCCTTGATAAGTCTACAAGTTCAATGAAGAACCCTAGAGAGCACTCCTCTCAATTCTGGGATTTCCAGAAAATATGATTTCTATTCATTCAAATCTGATTAGAATGGGAGGCAGAATACAATTATATAGTGTGCAAGTCAAATCTGCCTTCAATGCTCATAGAAAAAGAAAACTAGGGAAATTAATGGCAAATTTCCTAATTAATGGCCTATGGAATCAGAATTATAAAAGTCAAATTCTCTCAAAAACTAAAAAGGAAATAAATCCCCCTAAATAAGCTAATTTCTTCTAAATAATTAGGGTTCCAGAAATCAGCCTATTAAGTCCAAAATAGCATTATTTAGCCCTAAATGAGCCCACCAATGGATGGTCCATGGTTCAAGCACTTCAATTTATGATGTTTTGGGCCAATCTAGCCTCAGCAGCTCCATCTTCAGCCCATATGATGTTGAGGACGCCCACATTGGAAATGTCCATATCTTGCTTAACTTTTATTGCTCCAATTGCTATTTGCTTAGTCCAGGTCTCTTGAACAAGTCCACTTAAGGCTTCCCTCATTCTTTTAGCTCGTGCTCTTGTCATCGGGCCACTTGGAATTTGCAGAGGATCATTCCAAGCATTTGAGACAGCTTGCTCCCTTTGATGGATCGCATCAAAACCTTTGGGAATTCCCTGACAACTGGGATCTCCTCTATCCCTTCTTCTACCTCAGCCTGAATAGAGAAAAAGACTAGAAACCTTTGACATCCACACTCTAAATATCTCTCAGCCTGGGTAGTAGTCATAAAGGATAACTCAGCTCCTACCCTAGGTATGGTCCCACAAGCAGGTAGGGAAATGGTTCGGTGTTCACAATCAAGTATGGCATTATTTGCAGCCAACCAGTTCATACCAATAATCAAATCAATATCATGGAAGGGCATACAAACCAAATCAATAGTGGTATGACAATGGTTAAATTGAACAGTGACATTTAAGCAGGTATGGGAAGTAACCACGTGGCCTCCAATGGGTGTAATGACAGACAAGTCAAATGGCAAGACACTAACGACCAGACCCAATTTCCTCACACAATCATAAGATATAAACGAGTGACTAGCACCCGAATCAAACATAGCAACTACAGGAGAGCCATTCACTATCAGCGTACCTCGGATCAAACTGGGAGATGCGCTGGCTTCCTGCTGAGTAAGGGTGAACACTCGGCCCTGGGTCTATGGTCTAGGAGGAGGCGCTGTCTCTATCTGAGGACAGTGTCTAGTAATGTGCCCTGGCTTCCCATACTTGAAACATGTCACCGGAGACTGCTGGAAGGATGACTGGTCCCGAAGAGGTGGCACACCTCACTGCGGCCTTCTATTCCATGGCCCCTTGCCTCTCCTCTTAGTTCTAGGTGTCAAACTAGAGCCCTTTTCTGGTTTTGGCCTTTTCAAATCTGGAACCCTCTTCTGACTAGCTGTAGTCACAGCAGGCATGATAACTTGCAAGTTAGTCTCAATCACCCTGCTGACCTCCACAAGGGTATTGAACTTCCTGATCCGCTGTGGAGTGACTCTATCGCTAATCAGGGGCCTCAACCTAGTCTCAGACTGCTCACACCTCTAGGGTTCATCATCATACCTCTAGAGGTAAGAGGAATATCGGGACAACTCAATGAACTTGGCCACATATTGGTCCACAGTCATCTCATCCGTCTGTCTCAAGCTCATGAATTCCATCTCTTTCTTCTTCCTCACTGAACTAGGGACATATTTCTCATAGAACTCGACCAAGAAGGTTTCCCAAGTTATCTGTATATTCTTGGTCTCCATCAAGGGTTTCGTGCTACACCACCATCTATCAGCTTCCTTTTCTAACATAAAGGTGGCTAACTGGGCTTTTTGCTCGGTAGTACAATCTATTACCGAGAATATTTTCTTAAGCTGCATCACCCAAGCCTCCGCCTTATCCACATCCAACTCCTCATCAAACGAGGGTGGATTGTTCTGCCTAAACTACTTCAACACTTTTTGGATAGGCGTCTGGGTCTGAGGAGCAGCAGGCTCCTGGGGAGGTGCAGGTGGAATGCTAGATGTGGATGGCTGAGGTATAGGGGCATCTCTCCTGGCTTCTTCTTGCCTGGCCAGGGCATCTTATAAATGCATGATCATATCATGCTGTTGCTGGGTAATATACCTTTATTGTTCCAGCATCTCTTGGTGCTGGCCCATCATGGCCTCATACCGGTCAAGTCTCTCCACGATGGCCCGCAGAGGATCCTCAAGCCCAACAGAAATCTCTGGCTCAACTCTCTGAGCCCTGGGCAGTCTGCCTCTACCCCGGCCCCGTCTAGTCATGTCTGAAAGAAGTAGCAACCCTCAGTTCACAATAATCTTACAAGCACATATGCATATGGATGCTACCACTTCCATGACCATTCACACCAAACACAGCAAATCACATCATTCAAGAGCCTAACATTGAGCAAAAGTGCTTGAACCTTTGCTTTGATACCAAAAATGTAACACCATAATCTACTACCGCTATCTAGCCTCCCTCTGGGCTCGGTTCTATATGATTTCCAAAGAACCAATACCAATGCGTGGCATTTTCATACTATGAAACGGGGTTTCATAACTCATCTTCTGCCTCGTGGGTCCTGTGAACCCATCATTCACATTATCTACTCAAACTCCATTTATACAACTCATACATAACAGAAAACAAGCCATAAGCCACGGGTATGGAGCCAAAAACCAGAAAAATGCAATTTCTCACATGGGCCCAAAAGTCATATTTTGGCTCTAACTTTGGAAAAATCATAACTAATTATAGAAAAATGGAAATCTAGTAAACCATAGCTCTCTGGAAAGCTATAAGTGTTATTTTTACACTAAAAATAAGTTCCAACCATAATCTCAGTTTTTGGACCATGTTTGACATCGAAAATCAGATAAAGGTCTGGCTGTCACTGTTTTTGGTCCAGTTTACTGTCATGAACTTTGAAAATTCGTAACTAAATCCATAAAAATCCAATCTGGGAAAACTATACCAATTTGTAAATATAAAGATGTCTACTAGAGGAGAAAAATAAGTCCAGATCAGTTCAGTAGCCCTTAGACCCAGAAAACTGATGAAATAGTGACGGAGGTGGAATGGGCTCCCTGATGCTGATACAGAACTTCAGAAGGTTTGTTCTCTCTCTATAGACTTCTGATTTAGGTGATTCTAGTTGGTATAGGTCACTGCAGTTTTCTAGTTTATGTGTATAAAATTTGGTCTATGCATGACACAGAAACATTTTCGGACCTATGAAACGGTACATGACCAAATCATTAAAATTTTCCAATTTCAACAATTCGCCAAATATTCTCTAGACCTCCGATTTTTACCTACTTTAGCTTCTCAAGAAGCTCTCTACAAACTCTAAAGGCATGCCAAATTTCATGGCAAGAGGAGCTCATCTGGTCATACTTTGACGGAGCTCACAAATTTCGCAGTTTTGGCACCCAAAAGGTCCAAAATGGGTCCAAATGGCCTCTCACATGTTCTAGCCACTCATTGACAAGTTTAAAAGCATAAAAATAGTCTATATAATATGTCCAAGTGGTCCAAATCATCATACATTCCAAACTCACTATGCTATGGCCAAAAATACACTATCACATACATTCAACAAAAGGGGCAAAACCTACATTTCCATTAAGTTGGCTCTATACATAGTTTTTACATCATATATCCATACTTTTACACTTGCTACGACATGTACATCTCAAAAAATAGAAGGTGCATATTCATTTTGGCACCTCTTTACATCAAAAGAGTCAAAATCAACTAGCATCTATCTCCACATGCTCCTAGGCTCCTTGGTGTGTACTTGTATCTCCTTGAGCTCCACCTAGCATGTTAGATGGGAGGGGGAAGGGGTGAGATTCATGGAATCTTAGTAGCTCATACACTCATTCAAGTAAATAATCAAGGCATATAACAAGTCAAAGCATGCAATTTGGCATCCAACCATTCTCAATCACATTACATGTTATACATGCTATGGAAATCACAACAATGCCAAAAATGGGCTCCAAGGACTTTTGGTCTAGCCTCACTCGAGTTTAAGGACTTTTGGATGGCCTCACCCGAGTTTAGGGACTTTTGACTTGGCCTCACTCGGATATGAGACTTTTGGCCTTGTCTCACCCATCTCAAGGGACTTTCGGCTTTACCTTACCCATCTCAAGGGACTTTCGGCACTACCTCACCCGAGCAATTCTCACAATCCATCACACAAGCATATTGTCAACAATACATCATGGCAATAACATATGGCATATCTCATGCATCAAGCATATACATAAACATACAATGATTATTACATCGAAGAATGCAACAAGAAAGAGTGGAAAGAGAGCTACCTTATGAGCCAACACTAGCTTTTCCTTTCAATTTCTCCTCTCCCTTCTTAGTTTCACAATCACACCTTGATGGAGGTGCTTCACTTGAGCCTAGGCACAATCAAAAGCATGGAATTACTCTCTTAGCATGTAATCTTCAGAACAAACCCTCATAACATACAAGAACTTAAGGGTTCTCTCTCTCTCTCTAGAATGCCATCAATTGTTCCTCTCTCTCTAGTTCCCAAGGTAGTGGAAACAACATTTTCAAAGAAAACAAAGAGGTTCAAAAGTGTTTTCCACTTTTCCTCTTCTGTCCCATGCCCAAAATCCAACTAACCTCGTAAACAAAACCATAGGAAGAGAGGGCAAATGGAGGAGATCAAAATGCTAATAAGGAATGAGAGAAACTTACTTACCTTTCCTTTGTTCTTCCTCCTTCTCTTGGTCTCTCTCACTCTCCATGCCTCTTTTCTCTCCTTGGGTCGAAGTCTAGGGCAAATATGAGAGAAAGAATGAGTTGGGGCATTTAAAGGAGTCAAATTCTCGCTCTTTACACTTTTCTAGACTGACCCTCGCTACGGCGAAAATTAACCTTCGCTACGGCGAGCTCGTATCAGCTGCCTTCGCTATGGCGAGGTTTAGCTTTCGCTATGGCGAGCACGTATCAGTTCCCTTTGCTATGGCAAGATTTAACCTTCGCTATGGCGAACTTGTACCAGTTCCAGACTCCCACTCTTGCTATGGCGCACGCTACAGTGAGCAACTCCCTGGTTTCTGTATGGACTGCTGCCTGCACTCGCTATAGCTAGAATCATCTTTGCTATTGCAAACAGGCACTCTTGCTATAGCGAGACCATTTCTCGCTGTTGTGAGCAGACTTACAAAATTTCCTGAAATTCAAATTTTTCCAACGTTTACTTTCTTTTCCTTTTCCCTTTTTCCCGGTTGTTACACCATCTGAGCCTGGGATTCTCATTTTTAGGAGTCTAGAATATTTTTCAAATTTTTTGGGACCTTAACTACATCATCTTGGGGGACTTCCTTTTATATCTGTTGAGTTTTTTTCATTTATAGAAAAATCATATGTTATGTTTCTCACATTTTCTCTAGTTTTCGAAGAACTAGATATTACATTTCTCTCCCCTTAAATAATTTTTGTCCTTGAAATTTGGGGTACACTTCCTCTTACTCTTTTCTTTTCTAGCTAAGTGTTCTTTTCTTTCCCTTTTTCTTGGCTCTATATGCTTTCTCAATGATTTCATTCTTTCAAATTTTCTCTTAGCCAGGAAACTTTTATTACTAGCCCTTAATAAGGATTCTATTACTATAAATTACTAACTAGTTCTCTCTCTCATCAGGGAAAGAAATTTTAGATTCTGGAGGCCTATCCTAGGAGAGCTTATTAATCACATCGGGTTAAGGTTAACCCGTTCACAGGATTAACGTTTCTTTCAGTGGACTCATTTACACATCTCAATAGGTAACTTATCTCATATCACGTCTCCCATATCCTCTCTGAATGGCTTCTCATAACATCTTATCATCTTTTTTTATCATTATAGCCATCGGAGGTTTTTGGTCTGTCTGCTTACTTACTTACAAGTATCGTCCACTGTTCATCTCTGTGTTCTTTCTCACTAGCTCATCCTATGATTATAATTTACATTTCTTTTATCATAGGTCTCATATCTTAGTTACTTACTGGGATTACAACTTTTTTGAGGAGTTTTTATTTTTAAAGATCCTAGTTTTTTTGTTTATCACTATATCTATCTCTATAGGCTGGGACTTTTCATTACTTTCTTTGCTCATTTATAATGGCATTTTGTAGTCCCTCATTTCAATACTGTTTGCCCTAACGTGTGTGTCTTATACTAGCACCGAAGAACTGCTACCACTGACTACTGCTGAGTTCTGGTGGGATGCTAGCTATTCTCATAGTTTTGCTCACTTGAGATATACTGTACCACTTACCTCATATAAAAGCTGCACTTGACCCCTTTCTGAATACATAAGCTAGCATGCAAGGATCTTTCTATCCCTTGGTCAGGGCAACTGTCTGCTAGGTAGTTGTTCATCTGGCTCTAACTCTGATAAGCTAATTTCTTGATTTTCGCATCCCATATACTATGCTCATCTCTAAAGAGAGTTAGTTAGTGGTTTAATTCTCTGAGTAAAGCCTTTATATCTCTGCAGCAACGGTTTACTAAACTTAGGAGGTCTCTAGTCTCTAAGATAAAAGCTAACTAAAACTGTACTAGTCTCTGAGGCTAACTGCTCTGTAAAAACTATCTCAGGCTGTCATCTCTACCAGAGGTCTATCATGCTATGGCTAGGGCTCTTTGTAACTCTGTGGGATCTACTATGACCCCTAGGTCTACTGTGACCTCTCAAAGCCCTGCTAAGGTCTACTGCAACCCGCTATGCTATGCTGGGATCTACTGCGATCCATCTCTAGGAGATGTCAAAGCCTAAGATTACTGTATCTGATAGTAAAATACATGCTCACTAAGTCCAATAACTATTGCTCATAATAGCTAAGACTAAACTCAGAGGTACATTGTGCTCTTCGTGCAAAGTGGATTCTGTATGTCATCTGATTCGCTAGGATCCCATCATACTGATACTAGGAAGCATTTTAATTTTCATTCATCACTCTTCATAGGATCCTCATATTTCCACTTCAGCCCCTTTTTTACTTGGGCCTTCTTTTCTTACTCTATTGACTTACTTACTTACATATACTTGTTTTAGCCCTCCTCTCATATCTTGCAATTTTCACTATGCCCACGTTCTGCTGTTAAATGCCTTGGCACTAGGGCATGTCACATACTGAGTGTGGTGAACATCTCTAGCAGGAAAGAGGCTATACACCGGTCCTTATTCATTTCATTTACATATACTATAAGGGGCTCGGGCTATGCATGCTGAATCTGAACATTTTCTACTAGGGATTCCTTTTTGCATGCTTTTTTCATTATTTTGATATTACTGGAATCCCTTTACCTTTCTTTTGTGACTTATCTCATTCTTTAACCAGGATACCTTTTGATTATTGGGACACTTTGGTGATTGATGTCATCGTTTGCTACGCACTCAAGTCATATTACTACTGGGTTGGCCAGGCCCAATATCATGTAACCATTATTGCAAGCAAACCATAACATCAAATACTAATACACAAGTGCCTCATGACTGAGCTCAAAGCCACTATCGCCTATCTATTACAAGTTTCCCAATAATCTAAATTATCTCTTTCTTACTTTTCTCTATTTGCCCTATTTTTGTAAAGTACTAGGGGAAAGTAGGATTCTTCCTCTACTACATCCCGAGATCTCTCTGTATTACCTAGTTATTTTTACTCCTGGCAGTATCATGCTAGAAAGGCATCTATACCAAGGACAAGTGTGCTTTTTTAAGTACTCAAGCACATGAACTGAATATCTATTTTCGATCTAACATGTCATCGGCTTGAACACTATCATATCTTCTCTTTCTACCTTTTTTATCCTCTTACTTAAGTAAAAGGATATTCTACTACTAGCTATTTCCATTGCCAGTTCAGGTTTCTTTATGCTTATGAGCACTTGCATTTTCTTGGGGTTCCTTCATTTATTCACTCTCTGTAACATCAAAGGGGTTTACTTTTCACTCATACTCTTACTCTACTCTTAGCTAAACCATTTCTTGGTAAGAAGAATTCTATTTCATATAATCCCAAGAATTTCATTCTATTGGCACTTTCAGCTTATACTCTTCCTCTACATAAAATGAGGCTCCCCTTTTTAGGTGATCTCTAGCTTTCTTAAGCTTCCCTAAGAGTACTAAGGCACTAACTGTCTGTCTCAGCTTATTTCTATATTTGGATCAAAGCTAGGCATTCTCTCTCTGTTTAGTCTCTTTAGCCTCATCCCTAGGAGCACAGTGTGCTATTTCTAGGGTTTTGCTAACTCAACCCAAAACACATACTCTCAATGCCCGAACTCTATTTTACTAAAAACTTATGCTTTACCAGGTGCTCTAATCATTCGAATGCCTTAACCCTATATCATTCTCATATTAAAGAGCTTATCTAACTAATTTTTTTACCCTTATCTATTTACCTTTTGGGTTTAGCTTACTCATTTAATCATAACTAAAGCGATGGTATGTTTTTTGTAGCTAATTTCTCAACTTTTCCTCGCTTCCTTTACACTATGCTCTATAATCAGGGGGGTCTATCTAGGGGAAATTACTAACCACTACTAGGTGGTTTTCCTAACATAGGGAAGTCTCATATTTTCTTTTTCAATCCAGGGAGAACTTTCACTAAACTTTTCATTTACATATCTCAACTGAAACGATGCTACTAGTCATCTTCCTTAGGCTTCAGCTTATGCTTAGCCTAGGCTATCTATCTCATTAGACCTATAGCTTATTAACTATCCTCATTCTTTCTTTGAGCCCCTATTACTGGGCTATTCACACTTACCTTTAGGTGTCACCTATGAGGTAGGTACACCTTTCCAAGCCACTCACTATGTGCCTCATGCTAGTAGCCTTATCTTATATTATTTCGAGGCTATACTAACATTTTATCATTCAGTGTCTCACAGGCTGGCATCCTAGGTTGGAGTCAATGCCTCATAAGCAGCTCTTAACAACCTCATTATCCATGTGTCTAACTTCCTCTGTGTTGAACTCTTTCCTCAGTCTCATTTACTAGGCCCTCAGACTTCTTACTAATCTTTTATAACTATTCTTTTCCTTTACTTATATTAGGGTTCTCGCTCTCTGTGGGTTATCTAACCCCTTATCAGTTCCTTTTTCAAGTTGGCCTGAATATGACTAATAAGGCATTCATGATGCCATTCGCCGTGGTTAATACATCATTCACTGTGGTTAATCAGCCTTGGGTGTGCCCTAATTTTCCTATCCAAGTATTAGCTGTGGCTAACTTCTTAATTGGCTGTAGCGAGGAACTCTCTGGATTGCCTCACTATTTCTATGGAATAATTAGTCGCGGCTAATGGCCTCTAATTGGCTTATTTTCTAGGGATTGGATTTTTATCTTTAGCTACCAACCAAAACCTCATTGCCTCTATAACCGGCCCGTCATCATGCTAAAGGATTCTACTTCTTGCTTCATTCATGCATAACTAGTTGTTACCTCTAAGCTATCAGAGCTTTAGGGTGTAGCTTGTAACTTAACCTCTGGCCTAAGGGAATTAGCCTTTTGGGCTCTAAAATTCATCTAAACAGTTGGGTGCTGTGGCTAGGGGATACTCTCATTCTCATTCCCTTCTAAACTGGTCTGGTGCAGCAGTAGTCTCATCTCACATCGCATTGCATCATTACTTGTCTCTGCATTAAACAAGATATCTCGGAGTGGTTTGAGTATGACTACAAGGGAGAATTAGGCCTCACATACTCTCTCTAGCAAGCCTCTTCATATCAATAAGATCATTGCTCGTCATTTATATCTAGGGCCTGCCATTGATCCCGATGAGTTATCACATCTCATCAAGCTCTAGCCGTCGGATCACTCAAACTTGCTCAAGGTTAACTCTGCTCAAGCTACTCTAGAGGCCACTCTTTCTTGGTATCTACTAACTACTCTAAGACCATTCTACAACTTACTCATCATGAATAAAGCCACAAACTACTTTCACACACCCAAAATGTCTTATACAAAGCTCCACTGATCCATTCAAGTCTTTACATAGCCCTAATCCTACTTCCTCAAGCCAAGTCCAATCCAAAAGAGCCTGAAACTTTGCTATGATACCAATAAATGTAACACCATCATTTATAGCTCATCTCATGCCTTTAGGTATCTCATTTTCAAGAATTATACAAGCTTTCAAGGAAAAAGGCAATAGAAATAATGAATATTTTCGCGTTGTGTAGTGTAAAAAAATTTCATTTAATGTCACGTGGATCATGTAAGCTCATACAGCACATTCTCATATTTATTTACACTAATAAAATTCAAAACCATTCAAGAAAGTGGCTAGGACCTCATACAAGTGGGTGAAACACATTAATTCCCACGGATTTGCCATAGTCAAAATTTCAGTTTTTCTATCACAATTTCAGAAATTCATAACTAAATCCACAAAAATCAAAATCCAACAAGCTTTACCATTCTAGAAAGCTCTAGATGTCTATCCCATGGTACAAATAATTTTAGTTCATGAATCATTAAGGGAAAGATGTTTGACATTTGAAAAGCTACTGAGGTCACTGCTACCTGGGCTGTTATTTCAGATTACTGATACAAATTTCTAAAATTCATAACTAATTCTATAAAAATAGAAATCACACAAATTTGGTCATTCTAGAAATCTAAAAATGTTAACTTGATATAAAAATAATTCTAGAATGAAACAGATACGTTTAGCTATTGGAATTCTATAGAATAGTGAATGGACTCCTGGCGCGCCACTGCTACTAACAACTAACTTCAAAAATATGCCACTCCTTGTTCAGACCTCCAAATGAGGGATCTCAGTGGCTGTAGAAAGATTATAACCTCTAGTTTATGCCTATAAAATTTCACAAGAAGTGGACACCATTTGATTATCGGATGACACAAAACACAAATCTGCCAATGTAAACAGTGCATATACTGGAATCAATAGAAAATCCCAACTTTGAAAATTTATCAAATATTCTCTAGATCTCTGAAAATTATTTTCTTTAGCTTCCTAAAAATCCCTCAACAAGATCTAATTGCATGGCAAATCTTAGATCAAGAATACCTCATTTGGCCAAAAAGTGACATAGGATTCCATTATGGTCAAATTTGACTCCATATGAGGTACCAAATTTGCTAAATGGCTTTCCCTTGATTGTGACACCTTTTGGGCAAGTCTAAAAGCATATTTAAGACTTGTGTAAGCTGCCCAAATGGTCCCAAACCTCATGCACCTTATTTTGGCCATTCAACCCACACTTATGCACATTTCCATCAAACTTCCACATTGCACACTTTGGCATTATATACTCAAAATAAATGCTAGAGGTCATATATCATATTCATACATCTAAACATCACATAATAGTATATTTTCACATGTCTCAAGGTTGATAGTACATTTACAACATCATGAACCATCATTATGATTCTAAAATGGACAAAACAAAGCATAAGCTTGTCAATCTCTCTTCCTCATTGTTGTTAGCTCCCTTCACCATAGCTACTTAGTCCACCTAGCATGTTAGAGCATTGGAGAGAAGGGGATGAGATTCAAAGAGTCCCAATAGCTCATCTCCCATTCAATCATACATAATATGTGCAAAATCAAGCATTACAAATACATGCATGGAGAAAATGGAAGTCATTGACATTTTAAAAGCAAACTTGGCATATGAACAAGTCATACAATACATTCAAGAGCTCACCAAGTGTTTAGACTGGCCTCACCTATTTTTTAAGAGCTTTGGACTCAACCATACTCTTGGGAGCCCAGTTTACTTTTGGGAGACTCTTTACTTTGTCTCAACCAAACTCAAGGGTTCTTGGCTCATCCTCACTAAAGGGAAGAGTTCTTGGCCTCTCCACACTCAAGCAAACTCATACAAATATCATATATTCATTTGAAAACATAATATGGCATCAAAAATCTTGGCATATAAAGGCGTACTAGCATACTTTTCATAGCTTGAAAATACACATACACACATTCTAAAACAAGCTAAACACAAATCCATGCATGAGAGAAGGTGGAGAGAGCTACCTTGCACACAATTACACACTTTTTCCTTTGGATTCAAGCCTCCTCTTTCCACCACACACCTACAAATTGGTGGAGATGGTTTCTCTTGGCCTTGTTTTCTTGCTTTTTCTCACTTGAATCTTGTGTTCTTTGAGCTCCTCTCTTCAAATCCGAATTTTCCCCTCAATTTCTCCCTTAAGCCTTTGATTTCTCCTCCTTTGCTTCCCCTTCTTACGTGCCTCATCCCCTAGGGTTTTCTTCAAGATTTAGGCAAAACATGGTTGTGCATAATGAAGGGAGGAGAAGGGTGTATCATATATATAGGTGGGAATAAGTTACACTTTTTAAAAATTCCCATTTTGCCTTTCATAATTTGCATTTTTGTTTCTCTTTCGTTTTAGCTCCTTTATTAGAATCGTCTTTTCCATTATAAAATTTAGGTTCCCAATTAAGAAAAATGCTTTTAGAATCACTCAATTTGGAGCCAAAACCTTCCCGAATGAATCCGTCAAAGTTCAGGTACATCAATATTGGAAAACCTCCACCAGAAGGGCTTTAGCTGTCCCGAGGCTTTCCATTGGTTTTAGGGCCTCTGAGAACCCTGAAGAACTCAAAACTTTCATTTAAAAAGCCCTCCTGTGTGATTTCCAAAATTTCCTCAAAATTACAAAAATGCCATTACGTTTCGTAAGCTTTTCGTAAGAAATTGTTTCTTCATTCTAACTCCTTTTTTCTTTCCATCTGAGCCTGAGATTCTCATTTTTAGGAGTCTAGAATGCTTTTCAAATTTTTTGGGGCCTTAATTACATCATCTTGGGGGACTTCCTTTTATATCCAGTGTGTTTCTTTCATTTACAAAGAAATCGTACATTACGTTTCTCATGTTTTCTCTAGTTTTCGGATGGATATTACATAAATGACCCCGCTTCATCCCATGCCAATTAGGAAAGTTTTTTCTCTCTTTAAGAGCTCTCTAATGGTGGTTTTCTTTTCTTGAAAACTTGAAGATTCAGGTTTAACCCAAGCCAGAAGGGAACTCTTTGCAAGGAATCAATCAGTGGAAAATAATCTTCACGAAGAGAGCTCTGTTTTAAGGTAAGAATTCACTTGAAACACTTTCAAAATCTTGTCTTTTCAAGCCATTTGAGCTTAGGTCTAGAGAGAGAAAGTCAGGAGGAGAGTTTTTCTTTATGTGTTTTTGATGGAACCAAAGGTTATGGAGTGTGAGGATTAAGAATATATAACTAGAATTGAAAAGGGAGCTTTAGAATGCACGTTATGGAATTTTGGGATTTAGTTGCACCTAGGCTAAGATGAAGCTTCCTAGTAGTAATTTATGTTGTCTAAGAGTATATATGAGTTCCTAAGACACCAAGAGAGCCTCCCACATGCTTCTCCTATCAAAGAAATTAAAACAACTCCATCGGTGCCATATAGAAGCATAGCTTCAGCCAAGTAGAGTTCATGCACTTGGGGAGTATTTTAATTCTTTCCAAGCTTAGTTTTTTATCATGTGTGATGGGAGAGTATGAGAGGAAGCCTTGGAAAAATTTTAAAATCCATAAATAATGAGATGGCCTTATATGTTCTATAATGTAACACTATGAATTCTAGCTCATTCTAACTCATCAAGTGCCTTTACATGACTTAATATCATGAATCATGTGAGTTTTGCATGAAAAAGACAAAGAAATAATGCTCATTTTAGTATTGCACTGGGTCTCAAAATTTCATTCGATGTCACGTGGACCGTGTGAGCTCCTACAATACTTCCTTCTATTTAATTTCATCATTACAACTCATTCACATCACAAAAACATACTTACAACCCATGGAAACCAAAATGGGGCATGGAAACTTAAAGATCATTCTTGGCCAGAATTGGTCCTTTTTCTGGGAAAATTTTGAAAAATCATAACTAAATCTAGAAAAATCAAAACTATGCAATCTTGGTCATTCTGGAAAGCTTGGGATGTCTACTTCACACTACAAATACGTCCAGGTCACAATATTTATCACCCAGGATGTTTGACATCCAAAAAGCTATAGAGGTCCGACTGAAATCTAGAACTATCACAGAATTCTGCAGAAAAATTTGAAAATGTCCAATTAATTCCACAAAAATCCAATACATGCAAATGATACCAATATAGAAAGCCATTCGCCATGGCTAACACATCATTCGCTGTGGCTAATGGCCTCTGATTGGCTTACTATTATAGGGATTGGATTTTTTATCTTTAGCTACCAACCCAAGCCTCACGCCTCTATAATCGGCTCATCATCAAGCTAGAGGGTTCTACCTCTCACTTCATTCAAGCATAACTAGCTATCACCTTCTGGCTGTCAGGCTCCAAGGTATAGCTTATAACTTAAATCTCTGGCCTAAGGGAATTAACCTTTTGGGCTTTAATACTTATCTAGACATTTGGGTGTTATGGCTAGGGGGTGACTCTTTTTCTCACTTCCCCTCTAAACTGGTTTGGTGCAGTCGTAGTCTCATCTCATACCGCACTGCATCATTACTTGTTTCTGCGTTATGCGAGATAACTAGGAATGGCCTGAGTATGACTACTCGAGAGAATTAGGCCTCACATACTCTCTCTAGTAAGCCTCTTTTTATCAACAAGATCATTCTCATCGTTCATATCTAGGGCTTGCCACTGATCCCAGCGAGCTATCATATCTCATCAAGCTCTAGCCATCAGATCCCTCAACTCTGCTCAAGCTACTTTAAAGGCCACTCTTCCCAGTGTCCACTAACTACCAAACATTGCGTTTCTCATGTTTACGGAGGGATCGGATGTTACACTTAATATGACCTAAAGAAGTAACATGCAGTTAGGCTCTTTGTTTTAATTGTGTGATGACTCCAAGAGGTTTAAAAGGAGTCAAGAATCATTTATGAAAGAAAATAATGGAGCCTATAACTTATTTGATGGATATTGCTTCATTAGGTGCATTCTTGGAACCATAAAGGGGTTATAGATCAAGTTAGTGTTTAGGAAAGATGTGTGGTCTTAGAATTAACTTCATGAACCTAATTGGCTTCCATGAGTTGTGTTTAGGCTAAGAGAAATGATATCCACCTTCTTAGGTGTGTGAGGTAAAGGAAAAGGATTCAAGGCTTAAGGAAAAAGTGTACAAATGCTAACAAGGTAGCTCTCTCTACCTTCTCTCATACATGATTGCTTGCTTTACTTGTCCTTGAATATGTGTATATGTATTTCAAGCCATGAAAAATGTTCTAGCATGAGCTCTTACTCCATGGTACCATGATGATACATTATGTTTTTCCAAATGATGCTTATGATATTTGCCATGGTTTGGTTGAGTGTGGTGAGGCCAAGAACCCTTAGCCATGGTGAGGATGAGCCAAGAACTCTTAAGATTGGTTGAGACAAAGTAAAAAGTCTCCCAAAAGTGAGGTTGACTCCTAAGAGCATGGTTGAGTCCAAGAACCACTTAAAGAATGGGTGAGGCAAGCCCAAAATTTACAAGTAAATGGGTAAGGCTAATCCACTTGCTTGGCAAGCCTTTGTATGCTATGTATGACTTGCTTAAATGTTGAAAATGCCTCTTGAATATTTGCACATGTTAATATGCCTGTGCATGCATTTGTAAGACTTGTTTTGCATGCTTTGTATATGATTAAATTGGAGATAAGCTATTGGGATTCTTTAAATCTCATCCCCTCCTCTCCAATATTCTAGCATACTAGGTAGACTAAAAGAGCAAGGTAATGGAAGCCAACCATCTTGAAGATGAGAGTAGGACATCAAAGTATCTCGAAATTGTTACTTTAAGGCTTTATGGATAGCAATTGATGGAATTCCTAGTTGTATATGACCTATGATGTTATAACATGTATAATTATGTTAATGTATTATGTATAAATGAGAACTAGGGTTATACGTATAGAAATACTCATTTTGGTCATGTAATGGCAATTTTGCATTATGGAATTTCATGTATGAATGGAGGTGGAATAGCCAAAATGAAATGCATGAGATTTGGGATCACCTGGGTAGCTCACACAAGTCATATTCATACTTTTAGACTTGGCTATGGGGTGCCAAACCACAAAGGACATTTTGGTGTCTTGTATGAACCAAGAATTGACCAATTTAGAACTCTATATCACTTTTTGTCCAACTGAACTCTTCTTAATTTGAGATTTGGTATGCGATTAGAGCTTGTTAAGAGCTTTTTGGAAAGCTAAAGAATATAATTTTTGGAGGTTTAGAGGATATTTGATGAATTTTCAAAGTTGGCAAAAATTTTAGTTTTTGTCTGATGTACTATTCACTTGGTCTAAAAATAATTTTTGTTACATAGGGCTCAAATGATGTCGATTGCCACAAAATTTTATACAAAGAAACTAGACATTTCTAGTAACTTATGCCAACTAGAAGCACCCCATTTGAATGCCTAGAGAGGGAGATATGAATTTTTAAAATTTGCCCAGTATCAGGAACTCCAACTGACATTAAGTACTGTTTGATTAATTTTTTATGCCTGGACGTGCCTGAGCTTGTTTGTAGTTATTTTTTCCCTTTAAATAACATCCATATAATTCCATATTTTTTATCATTTACAAGGATTGGATTTTTGTAGAATTAATTGGACATTTTTTAATTTTGCTGCATAATTCTGTGACAGCACCAATGAACAGCTAGATCTCTAGACCTTTTCGAATTTCAAACACCTTCTGTGATAAATGTTATCACCTAGACATATTTTTAGCATTAAGTAGACATGTGTAGCTTTCCAGAATGGTCAAGAATACATTATTTTTATTTTTTTAGAATTAGTTATGATTTTCCAAAATTTGTGACAAAAATGTGGAAAAATGGCCGAAAATATACACATGTATTTTATACTTCCCTTTGTGTTCCATGACATGTAATCCACTTTTGATGATGCAAATGAGTTGTATTCATGTAATTAAATGTAAGAATGTGATTTATGAACTCATATGGTCCATGTGACACTGAATGAAATTTTTTATACGTAACGCAACGCTAAGAAATGCATTATTTAATGCTATTTTCTTTGCTCTTCCATGAGTTACATGATGTGAAGCATGAGAATAGCATGAGATAAGCTAGGAAATTATGGTGTTATAAGGGAAGATTAAGGAAATTAAGGATTTCTAAATAAATTGATTCATTCTAGGCAATTTGAGGCAATAATAATTTCTTTTGTTATTGTTAGGTGGAGACATATTAATTATGGTTATGGGCTTAATTAATAATATTGATTAAAGGAAGATGGACATTTAATTTAAGCCATATGATCAACTCAATTATGATGAGCTAGGTAGGGAAACCCAATATTAGTCTTCTTACAGGCCCAACCTCATTTAATCTACTTAACCCTTAAACCTGTGGCCCAATAAGCATATATCTGAACCCACTTAAATTTTGGGCTTTTAAGTTAGCCTAAAGCCACAAAAAACCCTAACATAATTAGCCTCCACTCCCTTATTCTATAGACCCACTCTTTTCACAACCAAGGAAAACTTCATTTTCGCACCTTGAGAGAGAAGGCTAGAATTCTCTACATATTTTCACCATTTCCCACTTCTAGAGGAAGATTTGGCCAAGGTAATCAGTATGAAGCTTGTCCCTCTGATTCTTCTTTACATTTTGCCCTAAATAGTTTCTGGTTTAGTGAATTTCTCTTTATCACCTAAATCTGAAACTTGCTTTTTGGTGACTTCATTGTAGATTTTTGGAGGTTAAAGCTAGGAGGACCATTAAGTAAGCATCCTTCCCTTATTTTAATACATTTGCTATTGGTTAAAGACCCCAATGGCTACCTTTTGATATAGGCTCTATTTCCATATGAAAATATCTAGAAATTAGAGTGATATATTGAAGATTCTAGTAAGACCCACATCTGAAATTAGACTCATTAGAGCTTAGGTGAGTGCTTCTTAAATCTTAAGATGTTAAGAATGATAGGTGGCAAATTTTGGCATTTGATGCTGACTAAGAAATTGATTTTTAATGCTTTAGGAGCTCTAAAGTGTGAGCATTTATCTTTAACTTTAAAATTTGGGGAAGTAAGTGAGGTAACTGGGGTTTTGATTTAATTCCCTACATATATGTATTTGTAATATGATATTTGCTACATAATGTATCTTTGCTTTGCTCAATGATTGGTTGGCTACATGAATTATTATGTTTGAACCATTAGTGAGTCTTTGGTGGAGTTATGGTGTAGCTACCACTCGTGCATTATACTTCAATTGGGCACTGAGTTGTGATAAGACTCATGAATACACTAAGCCCAGAGTATGCTCAATAGGGAGCTAGTGCTATGGACGGGCCCTTCCTGGTGTTATTGGCCATTAATATGATGTATGTGATTGCTAGTATGGGATAGTAGTCACTGGTAGTCCAAGTAGTTCATTTATTGATTATGATAATGTTTTTAGTAATTATATGCATTTATTTTGATTAAATTGTACATATGCATGGAATTCCCTTTGGTTATTGAGATTTACATCTCATCTCGTTTTATGAGCTAATAATTTTAGGTCAAGGTTCTTTGGGTAAGGAAAAGGAAAAACAAGTGGATGAGCACTTGTAATATCCAGTTCTCTGAAAATAAGAGAAAATGTGAGAAACGTAATGTATGGTTTCTCTTTAAGTGAACAAAATTCACAGGATACAAAAGCAAGTCCCCTAAGATGACTTAGTTTAAGGTCCCAAAATATTTAGGAAGCATTCTAGACTCCTAAAAATGAGAATCCCATGCTTAAACAGAAAGAAAAATAGAGCTAGAATGAAGAAATGAATTTGAACGAAAGGTTAGCGAAATGTAAGGGCATTTTCATCATTTTGAGAAAATTTTGGAATCCTCATAGGAGGGCTTTTTAAATGAAATTTGAGTTCCCTAGGTTCTCAGAGGCCTTGAAAACCATAGAAAGGCCCGGAACAGCTAAAGCCCTTCTGGTGGATATTTTCCAATGTTGGTGCACCTAAACTTTGACAAATTTGTTTGGGAAGGTTTTAGCTCTAATTTGAGTGATTCCACAGGCATTTTACTAAGTTGGGAACCTAAATTTCATAATGGGAAAGACAGTTCTCAAAAGGGGCTAAAATGAATTAAAAACGAAAATGCTAAGAACAAAAGGCAAAATGGAAATTTTTGAAAAGTCTTTCTTCCTCCCACCTATATATATGAGGCGCTGCATCTTTCCCTTCATTTAGCCACACTTGTTTCTGCCCTAGACCAAACGAAAACCCTAAGGGATGAGGCGTACCAAGAGGAGGATGAAGGAAGAAGAAAAACAAGGTAGAAAGTTATAGATTTTCTTAGTTTTTCATGTTCTTTCTCTTGCAAACCTCTTTTCCTCTATTTCCCTTTCTTTCCTATGATTATATTAAAGTATATGGATCTGTTTTAAGGGAGAAAGTAAGGGGAAAATTCAAATTTGAAGAGAGAAGGGCAAAGAAAGTGAGAAACAAGCAAGAAAAGCCATGAAAATAAGGTAAAATCTCTATCGTATGGTAGCTACTCCTCCCCCTTCTTCTCCCTATTTTGCCCCATGTATGTAGATGCAAGATGGCTAGAATTTTGAGGAGAACCAAGGGTGAATTCCATGAATTTAAGGGAGGAGAGTAAGAATATGCAAAGAAATCCAAGTAAAAACCATAAATTTGCAAGATAGAAAAGTTAGGGTTTTGATTACACCTTGAACTCTATCATGAACCCTAGCTATATTTTATGATGTTTAAGTATTCATATGAGTTCTTAAGACATCAAGAGAGCTTCCTATATGTTTCTCCCATCAAAGGAAGCAAGGAAACTCCATTAGTGCCTTATGGAACTATAGCTTCGTCCAAGGAGAGTTAATGCACCTAGGGAGTGTTTTAATTTCTTCCAAGCTTAGTTTTGCATTATGTAAGATGGGAGAATATGAAAGGAAGCCTTGGAAAAATTTTAGAAATCATAGATAGTGAGATGGCCTTATATGTTCCATAATATAGCTTAAAGAAGCAACACCTAGCTAGGCTCCTAGAATTGACTGTGTGATGACTCCAAGAGGTTTAAATGGAGTCAAGAATCATAAATAAATAGAGAGAATAGAGTCAAGATGATGTTTTCCAAAGGTTGCTTCATTAAGTGCATTATGAAACCACAAAAGAGCTTTGTGAATCACCTAGCTTTTTCTAGTGATTGTATGGCCTTAGAATTTGATTCAAGAGTACAATTTGCTTCCATATAATGTGTCTAAACCAAGAGAAATGATCTCCACCTTCTTGGGTGTGTGAGTCAAGGGAGAAGACTCAAGGCTCAAGGAAAAAAGTATGTAAATGTAAGCAAGGTAGCTCACTCCTCCTTCTCTCATGCATAAATGTATGCTTGGCTTGTCTTTGAATGTGTGTATGTGTGTTTTAAGCCATGAAAAGTATTCTAACATGATTTCATATGCCATGGCACCAAGATGATGCATTATATTTTTAAATGATGTTATGATGCTTGCTTGGGTTTGCTTGAGTGTGGTGAGGCCAAGAACCCTTAGCCATGGTGAGGATGAGCCAAGAACCCTTAGAATTGGTTAAGACAAAGTAAAAAGTCTGCCAAAAGTGAGGTTGACTCCCAAGAGTAAGGTTCAGTCCAAGAACCTCTTAAAGAATAGGTGAGCCAAGTCCAAAATCTACAAGTGAATGAGTGATGTTAATCCACTTGCTTGGCAAGCTTTTATATGCTATATATGACTTGCTCAAATGTTAAAGATTTCTCTTGATGATTGCACATCCTATGATACTCATGCATGCATTTTCAAGATTGGTTTTGCATCTTTTATGTGTGATTGAAGGGGAGATGAGCTATTAGGATTCTTTGAATCTCATTCCCTCCTCTCTAATGTCTTAGCATGCTAGGTGGACTAAGAGAGCAAGGAAATGGGAGCCAACCACTTGAGAGATAAGAGCGTGACATTAAAGTGCATAGATTTTGCTACTTTAAGGCCATATGAATAGCAATTGTTATAATCTATAATTGTATATATCCTATGATATTATGAACATGTATAATTATACTAATGTATCATGTATAAATGAGATTTCAAGTTATATGTATGGAAATGTGCATTTTGGTCATGTAATAGCAAGTTTGACTCTTGAATGGTTTGATGTGGAAGTGGAATGATCAAATTGAGATACATAAGGTTTGGGACCACTTGGATAGTTCATATAAGTCATATTCATACTTTTAAACTTGCCTAAGAGGTGCCAAACATCAAGGCAAGTCATTTGGACACTTTGATATCCTATATGGAGCAAAAATTAACCATATTGAAAATCTATATCACTTTTTGTCCAACTGAATTCTTCTTGGTTTGAGACTTGGCATGCAATTAGAGCTTGTTAAGAGCTTTTTGGGAAGCTAAAGTACAGAATTTTCAGAGATTTATAAAATATTTGATGAATTTTCAAAGTTGGGAAAAATTTTGAATTTGGTTAGGTTACTGTTCATACTGATTCAAAAAGTGAAATCTGTCACTTAGGAGGCAAATGATGTCCAATTGCCTCAAAATCTTATAAAGATAAACTAGACATTCCCAGTGACTTGTGCCAACTAGAAGCACCTCATTTGGATATCTAGAGAGGGAGATATGAATTTTTGAAGTTTCTATCCAGTATCAAGCACTCAAACTGACCTCAGGTATTATTTGATTAGGTTTCGAGGTTTAGGCATGCTTAAATTGGTCTAAAGTTATTTTTCCCTCTAGTTAACATCCGTAGCTTTCCAGATTGGTATCATTTTCATGGATTGAATTTTTGTGAAATTAATTGTACATTTGTTAAATTCATAGCAAAAAGCTGGATCTATACTAGTAGCAAGCTAGACCTTTGCACATTTTCTAATATCAAATGTCTTATGTGCTATGTTTCATGGTCTAGACATATTTTTAGTATACATTGACATGTGTAACTTCCTAAAATGGCAAAGAATACATGATTTTTATTTTTATAAAATTAGTTATAATTTTCTAAAGTTTGTGATAGAAGTGAGAAAATTTTGGCCGAAATTGCATATATGAATTTTATGTATCCCCTTGCCATGCACAAGCTCTAGGCTAGTTTTGGTGATGGAATGAGTTGTATCTATGTAATTACATATGAGAATGTGATACATAAGTTCATGCGGCCCACAGGACTCCGCAAGAAAAATTTATGCATAGCACAATGCAAGAAAACTCATTATTTTATATGCCATTTTCTTATAATCCTTAAGAAGTGCATGACATGAGGCATAGACTTTGCATGAGAAAGGCTAGAAAGTTATGGTGTTACAGCACCCCTAATCTGAGACCATGTGTGGGCTTTCTATACTAGAGTTATTTTGTTTAGAATAGATGCTATCATTTTTGTAATCCCTTTTGTATAACATCATAATGTATCCATATTGCCAAGTGTAGGCTTTTTTATGTTTTATAACTAAGATTAAATCCATTAGGAAGTTGGACCTTATAGAACCTGAAGTTTGATGTATGTATTTAATTATATGCCGATATGGATTGTTATTACTAGAGAATCATGACTTATTACTTGAGAGTTTGGGTATACTAGGAAATGAATAGGTAATTTAAAAGGTGTTGAAAAGAACCTCCATTGGGATATGCATTTAAATGATGTTATTAGTGGCCTTGACTACTAATTGCTATTATGATATGCTCATGTGCTGATACATAGTCGCAATCACATTGTTGTGAATTCCACTTAACTCTATGAATATTGTGGATAATGAAATGGTGGTAATTAGGAGCTAGGAGGTCCATAAAACCATGGGTGATGGATATGGAGGTCCTAGGATTCATCTAGGACTAGTGGTGAACAATTGGGATTATGAAAATGAGAAAATAGGATTAAGATGGAGTTAAATCGTGGCTCAAAATCTTTGAGTCATAGCTAAAAGTGAGTTTAGGGTAATAGAGACTAAGAGCACCATGGCAGAGAGGGTTTAAGTCATGATGCAAAGTAAAAAAATGTAGTTCCAAAGGGCACCCAAAAGCTATATTGCTGCAATATCTGGTTTTCTAAAAATGAGAGAAAACGTGAGAAACGTGATGCATGATTTCTTAATAAACAAATAAAATTCATTGGATACAAAAGAAAGTCCCTCGGAATGACTTAGTTAAGGTCCCAAAAAATTTGGGAAACATTCTAGACTCCTAAAAATGAGAATCCCAGGCTCAGACAGAAAAAAATAGAGCTAGAATGAAGAAACGAAATGTAATGAAAAGTTGATGAAATGTAAGGGCATTTTCATCATTTTGAGCAAATTTTAGAATTCATATATGAGGGTTTTTAAATCAAAGTTTTAAAATTTTCGGGGTTCTTAGAGACCCTAAAAACCATAGGAAGCCTCGAGACAGTTAAAATCCCTTTGGTGGACTTTTTCTAATGTCAATTGACCTAAACTTTGACTGATTTGTTTAGGAAGGTTTTAGCTCCAATTTGAGTGATTCCAAAGGTATTTTACTAAATTGGAAACCTAAATTTCATAATGGAAAAGATGGTTCTCAAAAAGTTAGAAATAAAAAATGCCAAGAATAAAGGGAAAATTAGAATTTTTAAAAAAGTGGAAGTTTCTTGAATACTTTTTAAGTTTCTTGTTTCTTCTCTTTCTTCATTTCATGACCTATTCTGTCCAAAAACCAGAGAAAACACCAGCTCTTTTAGGTGCATCATGGAGGAGAAGAAAGGAGGATAAAAAGTAAGAAAAAGGTAAGGAATTTCATGGATTTTCATTCTCCTTCTTCTTTCAAACTTGTTCCTCTCCTCTTAAGCATTCTTTCCTATGATTTTATTGAAGTTTTTGGATCCATTTTAAAGGAAGAATAGAGGAAAAAATTCGGATTTGAAGAGAGGAGGCCAAGGAAAGTGAGAATCAAATAAGAAAACAAGAAAAAACAAGGTAAAATCTCCATCCTATGGTAGCTACTCCTTTCCCCTTCTTCTCCCTATTTTGCCCCATATGTGTAGCTACAAGAGGGCTTGAATTTTAGGTAGAGCCAAGGGTGAATTCTATAAATTTAAGGGAGGAGAGTAAGAATATGCAAAGACATCCAAGAAAAGGCCATTAATTTTCAAGGTGGCAAACCTAGGGTTTCATGGGTTCCCTTAAAAATATGATTTGATGTAATTATTCCTAGGCCTAAATGAATATCTAAATGAGTTCCTAAGTCCCTAAAAGTCTCCCCATATGCATCCCCTATCAAGAAAACAAAGCAAACATCCATAGAGGCCAAATACTACATAGTCTTGGCTTAAAGGGGATGGGACACCTAGGGAGAGTTTTGATTTTTTCCAAGCCCATTTTTGAGTCATATATGATGAATAAAAATGAGAGAAAACCTAGGGAAAAAATTTAGGAGGCCTAGAGAATGAATTGTTGTCTTAGGTTCCATAATATGACCTAAGGAAGCAACATGTAGTTAGGCTCTTTGTTTTAATTATGTGATAACTCCAAGAGGCTTAAAAGGAGCTAAGAATCATATATAAAAGAAAAGAATGGAGCTTAGAACTCATTTGATGGGTGTTACTTCATTAGGTGCATCCTTGGAACCATAAAGGGGTTAATAGACCAAGTTAGTATTTAAGAAAGATGTGTGGCCTTAGAATTAATTTCATGAACCTAATTGGCTTCCATAAATTGTGTTTGGGCCAAGAGAAATCAATCCTACACCTTGGTGTGTGTGAGGCCGAGGAAGCAAGAGCAAATTCAAAGAGAAAAGTGTGTGGTTGCATCGAAGGTAGCTCACTCCTTCTCTTATACATGAATGTATACTTGGCTTGTCTTTGAATGTGTGTATGTGAATTTTAAGCAATAAAAAGTGTTCTAGCATGAACTCTTATTCCATGGTACCTGACGGGCTCATCGTGCAACCCTCAAAATAAAACTAGGTTGAACTAAAAATATAGCTAGTGGCACAACCTAGGTCATCTCCTTTGGAATTGAAGTTCAATGTTCAATTAGATTTTTTAAATGTTAAAGGTCCTAGAAATTATCTAATTTGAGGGGTTTCTGATTGAATTAAATTAAGTGAAATCTAATTGAATTAAAATTCCTAATTGCTACCTAATTGGATGAATTATGAGTGAATGCTGGTTTTGTGACTAGCTTTGGAATCATCCCTTAGTATCCACTATCCTCATCCTAATCCAATTATGATTAATTCTGGTCTAAGAGTCCTTAATTGTGTTCAATACAAATGTATCTTAAGTTACCATGCAAGAATCAAGAGATTACCAATTTAATGTTGAATTAAAACCTCAACCCCTATTAAATTGTCAACTTTTGTCTTTAAGATCATTGAACACTTAAATTGATTGATTAAATAATTAATTAGCCTCTGAATCATCATCCAAAAATGTTCAATTAATTAACTAAACACTAAGGAATCCTCAAATCAAACAATTAAGCACATAATCTTACTCATGTATTTCATCGAACACTTTCGTGGCATACATGGGAGATTAGAGGAAATTGAACAATTCAGAATTGAAATTAATCAATTAAAGTAACCATTGCTTTCCTAATTAGTACCTAACTAGCTACTAATCAATTACACAAATTTTCAATCCAATACTATTTAACCAAGCAAATACAAGAAAGAGAAAAGGTGTAGGAAAATTAAGAAATCCTTAGCCTAAATTTTGAGTTCATCTATGGATTTAAGCTTCCACCAAGGATCTTCTTCCTTACTAGTCATAGATGGATTAGAGCTTCATTGGAGGTAGATGGAGGTGGAGAATGGAGGAAAAATGGTGTGGAGTGGGCTCTCTAGATGATGATGAAAAATGAGTGAATGACATGATTGGGGTGTGAAAATGGTGAATTGAATTACGAGGGATGGAGTGTGTTCTGTGAATGGAAAAGACGAAGGGGGGTGAAAGGCATCATGAATGAATGGGATGGATGGAGTACTGGACGATGTGATTGATGGTGCCTGGAATGAATGACGGTGAATTGATGAAGGGCTCTCATGTGAATTTTAATGATTCCACGTGCTGCCTCCTTTTCCATGCTGAAGTCACGTTTTATTTCCTTCTCCCCAGTTTACTAAATCTCCAGCTCTTAAGCTTCATTAATCCATGTGTTCTTTAGCTCTTTATTTTAGCTTCCTTTACTTCCATGTTGCAACTCATTAATCTTCAACTCTCTTCATTAATCCACGTGTTCAGCTCCATGTTTAGCTTCCACATCGATTTAGCTCATGTAATTCGAATTTGCTCTCACATCAACCCTCTCGACTTGCCAGCTCCCAGCTCACTTAATACTCTCTGCTTCTTGTAGTTACTGCAGCTTGTGGCTTCCACGTGAAGATTCTGCTTGTATGGCTCTTCTTTTGCTCATTCCACATCAAAACCTTGCTTCTTTCTCCATAAACCTTAGGAACCATCAACTCAAGCCTCCAAAACCATTGGCTTTCTTCTTTTTCTTGTTTACTGCTCACGTGGTTTAGCATGTATTCTTCTCTTCAGCTCGTGTAAAACCACGTGCTCAGCTGGTGTGCGTTTCCTTTATTCCTTCAAACTGTAGTTTCTTCCTCATCAAACATGTGTTCCTTTACTGCCAGCTCTTGCTTCATGTTGCTCATGGCTTTTCTTCTCCCTTCAACTCTTCCTTGTGAACTTCTTGCTTTGCATGTTTCTGCATGAGTGTATGAGCTGCTTGCAAATTTTTATAGCTGTGTGACCTGATACTTACTACGTGGAGGAGTATGTTCTATCCCATGAGTGGAGAAATCCCTTGGCAACTTCTTGTTTTGCTTTATTCTTCCATCAAACTTATGGCTGTGTTTGAAAACTTATGCCTTTCAAAGAGATTTCCATATGCCATCAATTCATCTTCATTTTAAATCTTTTTCCATTAAAATCTGCACAAGAAAAATAAAATAAAATGAAGTAGAATGAAACAAAACAAAATGTTAAGAAAGGAGAATTCATAAAGGAAATGTTTAAGTGAAAGTTGTGCATTAAAATTCAAAAATTTGCAAATAAATTTCCTTGAAGGTAGAAATGGCTACTAAAATAAAATTTCAACTAATTAAACCTCTAAAGCCACATTTGATCATTAAAATGCTTAAGTTTAGGAGGATTCATGTATATAAAAATAGCCTTTATCAGTACCATGATGATGTATTATGTTTTCAAATGATGTTTGTTATGCTTGATTTGGTTTGCTTGAGTGTGGAGAAGGCAAGAACCCTTAACCATGGTAAGGATGAGCTAAGAACTCTTAAAGTCGGTTGAGACAAAGTAAAGAGTCTCCCAAGAGTAAGGTTGACTCCAAAGAGTAAGGTTGAGTCAAAACCCTCTTAAAAAAATAGGTGAGGCAAGTCTAAAATCCATAAGTGAATGGGTGAAGCTAATTTATTTACTTAGCAAGCCTATAGATGCCTTGTATGGCTTACTCACATGCCAAGATTGCTTCTTGAATTTTCAAGTTATTTAATATGCTCATGCATGCATTTGTAAGACATGGCTTGCATACTTTATGTGTTGAAATAGGAGATGAGCTATTAGGATTCTTTGAATCTCATTCCCTCTTCTCCAATGTTCTAATATGCTAGGTGAACCAAGAGAACAAGGTAATAGGAGCCAATAACTTGAGAGATGAAAATATGACATCAAAGTGTATGGATTTTGTTTCTTTAAGACCTTATGAGTGGCAATTTTTGTAATCTATTATTTTATATGACCTATGACCTCATGAGCATTTGTAATTATATTAATATATTATGCATAAATGAGAAATTAGGTTATGTGAATGTTATAATGTAAATTAAGCATGTAATGGTAAGACTAGCATTATGGAAATGCATGTATGGCATGGGCTGAGAGAGTGAGTTTGCAAATTCTGGATTTGTGCACCCTTGAGACAAGTTTAAAATGTCATTTTGGTGCAATCCCACATGCTCAAATGGCCACACAAGCCTAGGAAGAAAATTTGGATACTTTGATGCTTGTAAAGACCATGAAAATGACCAAACTAGAACCCTATAGCACAAACTGACCAAATGGATAAATCTTCCCATGAAAATTTGTAGACATGTAGGGCTCATTGAGGGAATTTTGTGAAGATAAACTACAGAAAAATTGAAGCTCTATAGAATTAATTATGAATTTTTAAATTTAGGATTTTTTTACTATTATGGTGTTGTATTGTTCATATGGTCAATTTTGTGTTCTATGTCATCTGATGGCTAAACGATGTCCAATGCTTGTGAAGTTTTACAACATAAACTAGAGGTTATAAGCATTTTATGGCCACCAAGATCACCTCATTTGGAGGTCTGAACAAAGAGTTATGAATTTTTGAAGTTTCATGTCAGTACTAGTAATGCCACTTGACCTCTAGTACTATTCCATCATACTTTAGTTCCTAAATGAACTTGGAATGATCTGGAGATATTTGTTATTTAAATTTAACATCTGTAGAGTCTTATATTGAATGATTTTTCATTATTTAAATTTTTGTAGAATTAGTTATGAATTTCCAAAGTTTATGATAGTAAGCTGTGACAGTAGCCCAAGTAACTGAGACCTTGGGTGCTTTTCGAATGTGAAACGTCTTCTACTTAGTGTTTCATGACCTAAACATATTTTTATCATAAATTAGACATCTGTAGATTTTCAAAAAGGTATAGTATACCTATTTTTTATTTTTCTAGAATTATTTATGATTTTTCAAATTCAAGCACAAAATCTAGAAAACTGATCCGAGGCTGCATAGTATGTTTTATGTATTTTTTCCCTTTACTTGAGGTATGGACTATTTCTTGAGCTTGTTATGAGTTGCAATTATGTATTTAAATGTGAGAATGAGATGGATGAATCCATATGACCCACGGGATATCGAAATAAAAATTTTACCCATGGTGAGATGCATCTTGATTTATGATTCCCTATGCCATTATGTTGCTTCCCATAGAATTTACATGAGATGATGCATAGAAATTCCATTCATTTAGTCTTAGAATTTATGGTGTTACACTTGCTATGGTGAGTATTAGGCTAGAGGATTAGAACAATTCCAGAAAAGACTCTCAATGTAGTGCCATGTAAGCTCACCGCGATGAGATTCTAGTTCTTGAGAATAGTAACTTCCTGAGAGCACTCTCATCAAGATAAGAAAGGGCTTTGCCACACCAAGGGTCATATACTTAAGATTTTTGTGCTCCATTATTCACTTAAGTCATGGCCCAAGTAAACCATGTCATAGGGTAAGTCCAAAAATTTAGTTTTTAGGTTCTAGTAGCAAATTTAGCAGCGGGGGAAATTGTCTAAGTCATGGCCTAGAGTACCAAACTCCTATTTTAGCCTCTAGAACTTCATTTTCATGAATGTAAATGGTATGGAATGACATGTATGGACTTGTAAACTAAAGCAAACGAGTTTATTACTTCCTATAATTGAATGTGAGTGGAATAGAGACCTTATATGAGAATCTTACCATCCCTTAGTTACGAATCTTCTTGCTTACCTATTCAATGATTAAGGATAATTAAAGAGGTCTAAATTTCTTTAGGTGTTCATCCATTAATGAGCTAATAGTAATGTTTAACCTTAGGACTCGTGTTTGAGACAACAATTCGACTTAATTAATGTATCTAGTAGTTATGGTTGTTACATGTATGAATTAGTTTTAAGCCAATTAGGTACAAAATAATAATGATTTTGTGATTCTAAATGGAAGTATGAGGATAAAAGGTCTCAATATTAGAAATACCCTTTCACATGCTAAGAAATAAGAAAGCAAAGAGCAAGCAAATTATATGCTTCATAGAGATAACACTAAAGAAGGGAAATAACCTGCAGTAAAACTAGAAAGTTGTTAGTGACAGGAATTCTCAGATGAAACAAATCTAAAGAGAAATTATTCTTTGGAAAAAGTAACAAAGGATAGGTAAAAAGAAAGGAAAGACTAGCTAGAAAAAGTATAAGAAATGTAGGGCAATGACTATAATCCCTAGATTTTGAGGATGAAATTTATTTAGAAGGAGAAATGTTATATCTAGCATTTTCCAAGCCCTTCGACCTCAAATTAAGGGTTGATAACCATGATAATAAAGGATTAGAACTCCGAATAAGATAAAGGAAAAAGCAAAAAAAGTAAAAATAGAGAAAAGTGGTTAAATGAAGGAAACTGACATACTAGTGGCAAAACCATAATTTTGAACAACATTTTAAAAACTTAAGGAAAAGAGTTTTAAATGCCAAAATTAAGCCCACTAAGGTTTTCAGAGACCCTAAAAACTATAAGAATCGGCAGAATGACAAAATCTCTGATGGTGTGTGATTTAGGATATTAGTTGACGAAAACTTTGATTGAATTGTTCCATATGGTTTTAAATCTTAAAAAGTTCAAAGTAAATTTATATGGAACTAATGGTTGTCAAAAGGTATTTAAAACGAGCTCAAACAGAGCAATCAAAACGTTTTTGTCGTTGCTTCAAATTTATACAATTTTTGTTAAATGACAGAAACGGATGTGTTTTCAAAGCAAGTCTCCTGAAATGAATTAGTTAAGGTCCTCAAAATTTTGGGCAACATTCTAGACTCCTAAAAATGAGAATTGTGGCGTCAGACAAAAGAAAAAATGGAGCTAGAATGAAAAAATGAATTTTGACAGAAAACCTATGAAACGTAATGGCATTTTCGTAATTTTGAGAAAATTTTGGAATTCACACAGGAGGGCTTTTTAAATGAAAATTTTGAGTTCTTCAAGATTCTCAAAGGTCCTGAATACCATGGGAAGCCCTGGGACAATTAAATCCTCTCCAGTGGATGTTTTCTAATGTCGGTGCACCCGAATATTGACAGATTCGTTTGAGAAGGTTTTAGCTCTAATTTGAGTGACTCCAAAGGCATTTTATTAAATTGAGAATCTAAATTTTATAATGGAAAAGACAATTCTCAAAAAGGAGCTAAAATGAAGGAGAAACGAAAATGCAAAGAACGAAGGGTCAAATTCAAATTTTTGAAAAACCTACTTCCCTACCCCTATATATATGTGGCGCCTCACTTTCCCCTCCATTTAGCTTCAGATTATTCTACCCAAAATTAGAAGAAAAATCCTAGGAGAGAGGCACACAAGAGAGGAAGAAGAAGGAGGAAGAAATCAAGCTTGAAGGTATGTTTCCCTGGTAGTTTTTCATGCTTTTCTTCATCCACACATCCTCTCCTCCCTTCTCCTTTGTTTCCTTTGATTGAAATGGAGTTTATAAATTTGATTCAAGGGGGAAATTCAAGTGAATTTTCGGATTTGAAGAAAGGAGCTTGGAGAAAGCAAGATTCAAGTAAAAATAAGCAAGGAAACTAGGTAATTTCTTTTCCTATGGTTGATATCTTCACCCACCCTTCTTCTCCATTTTGCCTAACCCTAGGAACCATAGGAGGATCTGATTTTTAAGCCAAAACAAGCATGAATCTTAGGTATTTGAGGGAGAAGAAAAAGAATATGCAAAGAAAACAACAATATAACCATAAGATTTCAAGATGCAAATTCTAGGGTTTCAAGTGTTCCTTCCAAATTCTAATTTTATGTGATGATTCCTAGGTCTAATTAAGAGTTTAAATGAGTTCCTAAGATGCTCCCCACATGCTTACTCTTTTAAGAAAACTAAGCAAAATTCCAAGGAAGCCATTAAGCTCCATAGTCTTGACCAAAATGAGATTCTATAGCTAGGGAGAGTTTAAAATTTTTCCAAGCCCATTTTTGTATCATATATGATGAATGAATATGACGAGAGGTCTTGAAAAAAATTTAGAACTCATAGAATGTGAGTTGGTGCTTTAGGTTCCATATTATGACGTAAAGAAGCAACATGATGTTAGGCCCTTTATTTTAATTGTGTGATGACTCCAAGAGGCTTAAAAGGAGTCGTGAGAGGTGTTGCTTCATTAGGTGCAATTATGGACCATAATAGGGTTTATAAAACAACCTAGTATCTAAGTAAGTTATGTAACCTTAGAATTTGTTTCATGAACCTAATTGGCTTTCATAAATTGTATTTAGGCCAAGAGAAACCATCTCCACAAGTTTATGGATGTGTGGCCAAAGCAAGGGAGGGAGTTTCAAGAGAAAAAGTGTGTGATTGTGTGCAAGGTAGCTCTCTCCACCTTCTCTCATGCATGGATGCATGTTTAGCTTGTCTTAGAATGTGTGTATGTGTATTTTCAAGTCATGAAAAGTATGCTAGCATGATTTTATATGCCATGATTCATGATGACATATTGTTTTCAAATGAATGCATGATGTTTGTTTGAGTTTGCTTGAGTGTGGGGAGGCCAAGAACTCTTGACTATGGTAAGGATGAGCCAAGAACCCTTGAGATTAGTTGAGACAAAGCAAAGAGTCTCCCAAAAGCAAAGTGGGCTCCTAAGAGTATAGTTGAGTCTAAGAATCTCTTAAAAAATAGGTGAGGCAAGTCCAAAATCCATCAGGAAAAGGGTGAGGCCAATCCAAAAACTTGGTGAGCTCTTAAATGTCTTGTATGGCTTGTTCACATGCCAAGCTTGCTTCTTGAATGTTTATGACTTCCATGATATTCATGCATGCATTTTCAACATTTGCTTTGCATATATTATGTATGATTGAATGAGGGATGAGCTATTAGGATTCTTTGAATCTCATTCCCTCCTCTCCAATGATCTCACATGCTAGGTGGACCAAGTGGACAAGGTAATGGAAGCCATCCACCTTGAAGGAAAGAGTTTGACAACCAAGTGTTTGATTTTTGTCACTTTAAGGTCATATTTGTATCAAATATTGTAATCCAATGATGTATTTGGTCCATGACCCCTTAGACATGTGTAATTATGATATTATGTGATTTATAAATGTATGGATATGGCATGTGAACTCTAGAATGTAATTTGAATATGTAATGCCAAGATATGCTTTGTGGAAGTTTGATGTAAATGGGCATATGTGGGGATGAAAAGGGCAAAATGAGATGCATGAGGTTTGGAACCATTTCGGTAGCTCACACAAGTCCTAATTATGCTTTTAGACTTGCTCAAAGGGTGCCAAGACTAAAGGAAAGCCATTGGTCACTTTGGTATCCCATATGGAGCCAAAAATAACCATAATGGAACCCTACATCACTTTTTATCCAAATGAGCTCTTCTTGATTTAAGATTTGGTATTCAATTAGAGCTTGTTGAGAGCTTTTTGGGAAGCTAAAGACCATAATTTTTGAAGGTCTACAGAATATTTGATGAATCTTCAAAGTTGGCAAATTTTCTGGTTTTGGTCTCTACACTATTCATTTGGTTTAAAAATGAAATATGTCACACAGAACTCAAATGATGTCCCATTGACATGAAATCTTGTACAAAGAAACTATGTATTCATAGTGACTCGTTCCAACTAGAACCACCTCATTTGGATGTCTAGAGAGGGAGATATGAATTTTTTTAAGATTTTTTCCAGTATCAGGAGTTTTACCCGACCTGAGTTACTGTTCTATTGAATTCTGAGGTCTGGATTACCTGAGCTGGTCTGGAAATATTTTTTCCCTCTAGCTAACATCTACAAATTTCAAGATTGTTATCATTTATATAGTTTGGATTTTCGTGAAATTAATTGGACATTTTCAAAATTTGCTACATAAATCTATGACAGCATCAGAAGGCAATTTGACCTCTAGATTTCTTCAGATGTCAAACATCCTCTATGATAGATGTTATGGTCTAGACATATTTTTACTATATAGTAGACATCTGTAACTTTCCAGAATGACCAAGAATGCATGTTTTTGATTTTCTTAGAATTAGTTATTATTTTCTAAAATTTGGACAGAAAAGAGGGAAAATCTGTCCGAAAATAAACATTCATATTTCATGCTTCATCTCGGTTTTCTTGAGTTATGAGCCACATTTTATGATGCAAATAAGTTGTATTCATATAATTAAATATGAGAATGTATGATATAAGCTCACATGGTCCACGTGACACCGAATGAAATTTTTATACACGACGTGTAACGCCCGATATGTTGTAAAAACACAGAAATGGGCCGGTTTGAAAAGCAAGTCCCCTGAGATGAGTGATTCAAGACCAAATAAAATTTGGATAAAATTTCAAATAATATAAAATGAGGATTTGAGCCTTGAGTTGCTTAGAAATTGGGGCCGGAGTAATTCAAAAAATTTGTCGAAAGGCCAGTGGCATTTTCGTAAATAAGTGTAATTTTGGAAAACCACCTGGGAGGGCTTTTTAAATGGAAATTTTGAGTTGCCCCAGGGTTCTCAAAGGCCCCAAAAACCATGGGAGGCCCCGGGACCAGTAAAGCCCCTCCAATGTACTCTTTCCAATGTCGGTTGACCCAAACTTTGACTGATTCGTTCGAGAAAGCTTTAGCTCCAATTTGAGTGATTCCAAAGGCATTTTATTAAATTGGGAGTCTAAATATTATAATGGAAAAACGGTCCTAAAAAAGGAGCTAAAATGAAGGAGAAACAAAAATGCTAAGAACAAAGGGCAAAATTGGCATTAAAGTGTTAAAGGAAACTTCTTTCTTCTTCTTTATATGCCACGTTCTTTCTCTCCTCCCTAAGACCGACTTGCTTCTGCCCATTTTCAAAGGAAAACTCCAGCTTCTTAGGCGCACAAGAGGAGGAAGATTTTGGAGGAAGAAATTCAAGAAAAAGGTAAGAAACTTTAAGAAATTCCATATCCTGCCTTCTTGAAACTTGCTCCTCTCCTTTCAAGCTTTCTTTCTATGGTTTTAATGTAGAGTTTGGTGCTATTTTGAGGGCAGAACAAAGAGGGAAATTTCAAAACTTGAGGGAGAAAGCCAACCAAGTGGAAGAACAAGCCAAAGGAAGCAAGAAAACAAGGTAAAACTTGCATTTTTTGGTAGTTTCTCCCTGCCCCTTCCTCTTGCACGAATTTGGCCACCATGAGCCCAATTCTTAGGGGCTGTTTTCTGCCCAATTCATGGAGGGATTAGAGGTTTTGGAGTGCAAGGATTAAGAGTCTATCATTGAAAGCAAGTAAAAGTTATTGAATCTCAAGTTGAAAAAGTGTAGAGTGCTTAAACAGAGTTTAAAATCTGGGTTGATTCAAGACTTCTCCATCATATGTGAGTGTTTGTTTGAGTTTCTAAGACTCCTAAGGAGCCTCCTAAGTGCCCCATCCATTAAGGAAAAATCCCAAAATCCATGGGTCTTTAATGGAAGCATAAATCGATCAAAACCTTTAGAGATAGCTAGGGGATGTTTTTAATAATTCCAAGTTTGATTTGGGACTTTATATGATAAAATAAGATAGGAGAAACCCTTGGGAAAAATTTAGAAGCCTTAGGTTGAGAGATGAGGCAATGGCTTTATTGGAACCAAATTGCCATAATCTTTAGCTATGGCAAAGTCTAACCAAATGACCTCTTCTTGACTTGAAATTTTGCATGCACTTAGATCTTGCATAGAGCTTTTTGGCAAGCAAAGATCAGGTAATTTGGAAGTTTGTGGAAGTTTCTATGATTTTTCAAAGTTGGCATTAGAATTTCGGATTTGCACCAGTACTGTTCATTTGGTCAGTTGTGAAATTGTGTCATCCGAGGGGCAAATGTGATCCACTAGCTACAAAATTTTACAAGAAAAAACTAGGCATTCACAGTGACTTGTAGCAATAGAAGCACCTTATTTGGAGGTCTGAGCTAAGAGATATGAAATTTTGAATTTCTGGAACAGTAACAGTAGTGTAGCACGACCTGAGTCACTGTTCCATTGAATTTTAGTGGCTAAACGTGTTTTATCTGGTCTGAGAAGATTTTTTACCATAAATCTAACATTCATAGCTTTCCAAATTGGTATCATTTGCATGGATTGGATTTTTTTGGAATTAATTAGAGATTTTTGAAGTTTATAGTAGACACTTGCATTAGTACCAATAGCTGTCTGAACCTTTGCCCCTTTTTGCATGTCAAACGCTTTCTTTTTTATGTTTCATAGCCCGAACGTATTTTTTTCATAAAGTAGACATGTGTAGCTTTCCAAGAATTCATGATTTCGATTTTTGTGGATTTAGTTATGAATTTCTGAAGTTGTGACAGAAAAACTGAAATTCTGGCCGAAAATAATAGAATGAATTTGATGTTCCCTTTTGAATTCCATGAGTTGTGGGCCAACTTTGGTGATGCAAATGAGTTGTATGTATGTAATTAAATAGGAGAATGTGATGTATGAACTCACATGGTCCTCATGACACCAAATGGAATATTCATACGCGACGAAACGCGAAATAAGGCATTATTTTAATGCCATTTTTCTATTCCTTTTTGTGCAATTCATCATGTGAGACTTAGAAATGATAAGAAGAAAGCTAGAAATATATAGTGTTACACGATGCAGCGCAATTAAATACATTATTTTAATAGACTTTTTCTACTTCCTTCATGGATTTGAGAATGTGATGCATAAGAATGTTATGAGGTGAGCTAGAAATTATGGTGTTACATTATGTATGACACAAATATGTATGGATAACCTTATATTATCTTAAGAATATGATTGTATGATGATTTGTTGCATTATGTGATAAATTAGACATTGTTTCCATATTAGAGGCCACAGAGTGACATATGCATACATGGATGTGGAATGGTCAATTTTTTATGCAATGAATCTTATGGAAATGATGTTTGGATGGGTTAAAACATGCCCAAACAAAAAGATTACAATTTAGAGGCCAAATGGACCACTTTGGAATCAAATTTTAGTCCAAATAAGTTATAAATTGCACTTCTACACTTGATAGCTCAAATGACTTAATTTGGGGCTAAAATTTGGCATGTAATTAAAGAATTTATAAAGCTTTCTAACAAGTTAATGATGATAATTTTTTTAGGTACATATAATATTTTATAAATTTTTGAAGTTGGTAAAATTATAGAGATTTTGATAGTTACTGTAATATCCGGTCCTCCGAAAATGTGAGAAAATGTGAGAAACGTAACGTTTGGCTTCTCTGTAAATATACGACTCATTGGATATAAAAGGAAGTTCTTCACAAAGAAGGATTTGGGATCCAATAAAATTAGAATAATATTCTAGACTTCAAATAATGATGATCCAAGCTCAGAGGTGCCCTAAAATCAAAGTTAGAATAACCAGATGGAATTTAACGAAAATGCAACAATACATAATAATATTTTCGTGATTTTGGGCACTTTCTGGAAAACTCAAAAGAAAAATTTTAAAATGAGAAAAATGAGTTTTTTGGGATTCTCAGAGGCTTTAAAAACTATAGGAACCGCCAAAACAGTTAAAACCCCTTCCAGTTTACAATTTAGAACGTTAATGGACCTGAATTTTGACCTTTTTCATTTAGAAATGTTTTAAATCTAATTTGAGTGATTCCAAAGGCATTCTATAAGTTATGGAACCTAAATTTTATGATGGAAAAGACAATTCTTGAAAAGGAGTTAAAATGAGCTTAAAACAAAAAAGCCAAAATCGAAGGGCAAAATTGGAAATTTAAAATGTCTTAAATGGGTCCCTAGCATATATATAGAATGCCCCACTTCTTCCTATCACCTTGGCTAATTTTACTTTACACCAAAACAAAACCCTAAGCTCCTTGAAGTGGCACACCAAGAGGGAGGAAGAAGGGAAGAGAGAATCAAGCAAAAAGGTAAGAAAATCCATGATTTTTCATGCTTCTTCCATCACTAATCTTGCTCTCCTCCTTCTCCTCCTTCTCCTCTTTCTTTCTATGGATTTGTTTAAGTTTTTGGTGCTCTTTTGAGGTCAAACCAGAAGGGAGAATTTCGAAATTGGAGAGAAGAATCTAAGCAAAAGAAGAAGCATCCAAAGGAAGTTAGAAAGTCAAGGTAATTTGGTTGTTTTCAAGCTTGCTCTTCCTTGTTCTTCTTCTTGTGTGTTTCACCCCATGTATGGAGAGCCAAGAGGGATTAAGTTTTAAATCAAACCAAGGATGAATCTTAGGAATTAGAATATGGGGAATAAGAATATGTAAAGAAAACAAAAAAGAACTATGATTTTCCAAGATGTATAACCAAGGGTTTTAGTTGCACCTTAGTTTGTAAGATGATTTCTACCCATAAATTAAGATGTTCAAGAATTCATATGAGTTCCTAAGACATCAAGGCCTTCCACATACTTCTCCAATCAAACAAGCTCTACTAGTGCCAATTGGAAGCATAGCCTTGGCCTAAAGGGGTTCATGCACCTAGAAAGTGCTGTAATTTCTTCCAAGCTTAGTTTTGCATCATGTATGATGGGAGAGCATGAGAGGAAGCCTTAGAAAAATTTTAGAAAGCTTAGAAAGTGTAGTAGAGGTATAGGTTCCATATTGTAGCATAATGAAGCAACACCTAACTAGACCCCTTGAAATGGATGTATAATGGCTCCAAGGAGTTTAAATGGAGCCAAGAGTCATAGATTAAGGGAGAGAATAGAGCCAAGATCATGTTTTCCTAAGGTTACTTCATTAGGTACCTTCATATGGGCCATCTAGCTTTTCTAGTGCATGTGTGAAATTAGAATTGGTTCCAAGAGCATAATTAGATCCCATTTAATGTGTTTAGGCTAAAGGAATCAAGTTTCACATTAGTGTGAGTGTGTGGTTGAGGGAGAGGAAGAATTTTCAAGGAAGAAAGTGTGCTTTTGCAATTAAGGTAGCTTTTTCTTCTTTATCTTATGCATCTTTAGATGTTTTCTTGTCCTTGAATGTGTATGTGTATGTCTAAGCCATGAAAAATGTTTTTAGCATGTATTTATATAAATGCTATGATACCATGATGCTTTGCTTGTGCACTTGAATGATTTTCTTATGAATATGAATAGCTTACTTGAGTGTGGTGAAGCCAAAAGTCCCTTAGTTAGGGTGAGGATAAGCTAAAAGTTATCAAGAATGGGTGAGACAAAGCCAAAAGTTTCCAAAAAGTAAAGCTTAGTCAAAAGTCCCTTAAGAAAATGGGTGAGGCAAGTCCAAAAATCCCAAAGAAAATGGGTGAGGCTAAACCATTGTCTTGGCAAGCCTATATATGTTTTATATCACTTCTTAGATGCAAGAAATGTTCCATGTATACTAATTAATTTTAAGATAGCCATGATTGCATTTCTAGACTTGAATTTACATCTATCATGTATGTTTGAAAGGAAGAAGAGCCATTGGGATTTTTTGAATCTTATTCTTTCCTCTCAATTACCTAACATGTCTAGGTGGATCAGGAGAACAAAGAAATAGGAGCCATCGCACTTGAAAGCAAAGAGTTTGACAATGGAGTTGATATTTGTTCACTTTGGAAACATAGCATTATCAAATGATGTATTCTCATGATGTATAGGATGTATAAGCTCTTGAACATGTGTAATTATATGGATATGTGGTGTATATACGAGAATTGGAAGAAAATGAATGGAATGACATGTTTTTAACATTGAATGGCTAGAATTGTTTATGTATGCTTTGTGTATACCTTGGAGTGGGAGAGTGAGTTTGTGAGATTTGGGTTTGTGGACCTTTGAGACATACTTAATAGACTCTTTTGATGCTTTCTGACGTGCTCAAGTGGCTTTAGAATAGCTAAAAGCAAAAATGGACCATTTGGGACCCTTTAAGGAGCCAAAATATGGCAATTCATAACCCTGTGGCACAAACTAACCAAATGGATAACTTTTCTCATAAAATTTAGCACGCAAATAGATCTTATCTAGAGCTTTTTGAGAAGCCAAAGACTAGATTATTTGGAGCTCTGTGGAATTAATTATGAATTTTTAAATTTGTCAAATTTCTACAATTCTAGTATGATTACTGTTCATATGATCAGTTTCATCTCTTATGTCATTCGAGGATCAAATGTGGCCAATGCATAAACTATACATAATAAGCTTTCTATGGCCACCAAGATCACCTGATTTAGAGGTTTGAACATAAGATATGAATTTTTGAAGATTAGAGTTAGTACCAATAATGTAGCAGTACCTTTGGTACTGTTCTATCATTTTCTAGTGGCTAAACATTTCTATTTTGGTCTAGACTTATTTTTAACATAAATTTACATATGTAGCTTTCTAGAATGTTCTTGATTTTGATTTTTCTAGATTTAGTTATGATTTTTTAAAGTTGATAACAAAAACTTCGCACATCAAATCAAGCTGGACATGAAGTTTTAGATGGATGCATGATATAAACTCGAGATTCTTGTGCTATTTTGAGATGATTTTAAGTTGTATGAATGTATTTTAATTTGAGAATGATATGGGTAAGCTAGTATGGGCTACGAGATGTGAAAAGAAAATTTTAAACCTCACATAACTCAAGAAATCCATTATTTTAATGAATTTTTTCCTTATTCTCCAATGAAATCAAGCCCATAAATATCCAAAGAGGATCTAGAGAGGCTAATGTAATATGGTGTTACACTTTATTAGTATCAGAGTAAAGTTACAGGCCTTTTAAAGTTGTATATGGCTTGAGGAAGCAATGTTACAAGTATGTATAAGTTTGTTTAGGGCATTTTGGGTCTGTGAATGTGGCATATATCTATGTTTATATTGGATAAGTTGTTAGAATGGTCTTTGAACAAGTAATGAACATTAGGAGAGGTAGGCGTCTAAGGTTGAGCTAGTAAGGCTAGAACAGAGCATATTGATTTTATGGCTAGAGCTCTATAGACTATGGTAGCTCACCAGGATCTATGGCAAACTGGGTGTGTTTGCAGTAAGAGGTTATTATAATGTTGCTACAAGAAAGGCTTGCTCTGAGAGACCATGAAAGGCCTAATCCTCCCTAGTTGTCACACTCTAACCATTCTAAGATGTTTTGCCTGATGCAGGGATAGGCAGTGATACAATGCAGTATGAGATGAAAATATTGCTACCTAAGAATCAGTTAGAGGGGAAATGAGAGAGGGCTATCCCCTTAGCCATGACACCCAGATACCTTGATGAAATAGAAAGTTTAGAAATTTATTCCCTCAAGCTAGAGGCCAGAGTTTATAGACAACACTCTACAGAGCCCTGACAGCCCAGATGTGCCTTTTGGCTACACATGAATAATGTAAAGGATAGAACCCTTTAGCCTTATTGAAAGGGCTGAACACATAGCTAGAAAAGAAGTACCAAATGAGCAGCAGGCCTAGTAATTGAGACTGAGAAAAAGCCTAACGTAACTGAAGGCTTAACCCGAGAATGTCTGTAAGTAGGTAGCAGTTAAAGTTAGAGAATGTTAGATACAAGAATAGTAAGGTTGTTGAGACATGCTTATAAGATGTTGACTTTAACCTAGGATACTACCCTATGTAGTGGCAAACGACAGGCTAATATGATGAGTTCAAGACCCTACTGATAGGATGTTAATATAACTTGAGGTTAATCACAGTAAGGTATATAGTGGATATACAAGCAAGGTGTACCTTATAGGTAACACCTAAAGATGAGTATGATTAAATAGTGTTAGAAGTTCAAACAAGAGAATGAGAATAGTTTGAAAGCATTAAGTTCATCGCAAGCCCATATGAGTTAATGGGGCTTATTATAAGCTATAGCTTTGATGAGATAGGTAGCCCAAGCTAAGTATGAGCTGAAGCTTAAGAAAAGCAATTAGTAGAGGTCCTCAGGTGAGATGAGATGAGCAATAAGAAAACACAATGTCAAAAGAGAAAATGATCCAACTGAAAACTCAGTGAAGGTCCTCCCTAGGATAATCAAAAGAAGATAAGATATTTTGAGTTGGGTAGACCACCTAGTAATGGTTAGTAAAAATCCCCATAGATAGACCCCTGAACTATAAAGTATAGTGATAATGGGAAGTAAAGAAGAATTGTAAAGTTAGTTCACACAAGGGATGCCCTTGCTTTAGTAATGACTAAATGGATAGACTGAGTACAAAAAAAGTAAACAGATAAGGGTCCAATAGTTAGCCAGACGATCTCCTTAATGTGAGACTAAGGTAAGGTTAAGGCATATGAGTAATTAGAGCACTTAATAGAGTATAGGTCATCAGTAATGTAGAATCCAGACATTGAAATTATGTGTCCTGGAGTGGGTCAATAAAGCCCTGAAATCAGTAGACTATGCTCCTAGAGATAAGAGTAAAGAGATTAAATAAAGAGAAAGTCTAACTCTAATGTGAATGTAGAAATAAGCTTAAGCAAATAGTTAGTACCTTAGTACTCTCAAGAAAGTTTGAGGGAGCTAAAGACTACCTAAGAAGGTGAGTCCTTACATTATACAGAAAAAGAGTGTAAGCCAAGAGCACTGTGGAATACAATTATTGGGATTACAAGAAATAAATTTTTTCTTACAGAGGGACGATCTAGTTAAGAGTAAAGCAAGAGAATAAGAAGAATCAGACCTCCCCTAATGTTACAGAAACTGAGAAAGTAGATGAACCCAGAAAGAATGCAAATGCTCTTGAGTGTAAAGAAGTAGGAAACAACAAGAGAAAAAATAAGTAATAGAGCATCCTTTTATCTGAGTAAAGGATAGTAAGAGTAAAAAGAGAGAAAATATGTATTAATGCTTAAAATGAGGACATAATAGATTGAGAATACATGTCAACTTGATGTAGGTGAATGCTTGAGAAAGCATGATTATCCTTAGCATAAATGTTCATTTAGCATGATAATGCCCAAAACAAAGACAATTGGGTAACATAAAGTGACCTCGGGATGAAGCAATAAATTTTGTAAAGAATCAAACGAAGAGTCCTCTTTTCCCTGAGTGTCCTATGGAATAAAGGTAGATAAAGAAAAGTAACTTAAAAATACTTTCGATTATTGGAAAACTTTTAATATAATAGTGATAATGGCTTTGAGCTTAGTCATAATGCACCTGTGTATTAGTATTTGATGCTATGGTTTGCTTGCAATAACAATTACATAATATTGGGTTTGGCCAACACAATAGTAATATGACTTGACTGCGTAGCAAACAATGGCATCAATTATAAAAAGTGTCCTGATAATCCAAGAGTATCCTAGTTAGTTAAATGATGGGATAAGCCAAGAAAGAGAAGTAAAAGGATTCTAGTAACATTAGAACAGTTCGAAAAACATGCAAAAAGGAATTCCTAGTAAAGAATAATAATGTGAAAGAGAGAACATGCTAACAGTATAGAATAATTAGATTCAAATAGCACGAGTTCAGTATGCATAGTATGAGTCCCTTATGTATACGTAAACAAATAAGAAGGGACCAATGTATAACCTCTATCTTGCAAGAGATGTTAGGCACACTCAGTGCATGGGATGCCCTAGTGTTAAAGACACTAAAGAACATAATGTAGGCATAGTCAGAAATTGTAGGATATGAGGGGAAAGATAGAATGAGTATAAACAAAGCAAGGTAAGTCAATAAAGTAAGGGAAGAAAGCCTTAGTGAAAAGGGCTGAAGTAGGAACTTAAGGATCCCATAAGGAGTGGCAAATGAAAGCTAGAATACTCTTGAGTATTAGTATGATGAGATCACATTGAAACAGATAACACAGAACCTACTTTGCATGAAGAACATGATGGATATCTGAGTTGAGCCTAGAGATTAGGAGTGATAGTTACTGAACTTAGTAAACATGTATTTTATGTTTAGATATAGCAATATTAGGCTTTAACGTCTCCCAAAGATGGATTGTAGTAGATCCTATACAATATAGTAGGTCCTAGTAAACCCTAGCAAGGCTTTAAGATGTTACAGTAGACCCAGGGGTTATAGTAGATCCCATAGAGCTACAGAGAGCCCACAGTTGTGGCATAGCAGTTCTCTGGGGAGATGACAGCCTGAGATAGTTTTATAAAGTAGTTAGTCTTAAAGACCAGTACAGTTTCAATTAGTTTTGTCTCAAAGACTAGAGATCTCCTAAGTCTGGTAGACCATTGCCACAGAAATACTCAAGTTAGACTCAGATAGTAAGGCCACTGACTAGACATATTAATAGATGAGCATAATATATGGGATGAAGAAAGTAAGGAAGTAGCTTTCTAGTGTTAAAGACAAATGAACCATTGCCCATCAGATATTAGACCTAACAAAGGGATAAAGAGATCCCTATATATCAAAGCCATATATTCAGAAAGGTCAAGTATAGCTTTTTATAATTGGGCGAGTGGTAGACCATGCCTCCAATGGTTGAGACTGAGTACAGTTACCATCCTACAAGAATTTACCAAGTATTAGTGGTAGTTGCTCTTTAATGCTGGCATAAAAGTTAAAAAGGATGTCAATTCATTTAAGATGAAGGACTATAAATTGCCCACTCACAAGTGAGTAAAGAGAGTAAGGAAAAAGTCCTACCCTAAAAAGGCAAATATGTTAATAAACAGAGAAACTGGGATGATTAAAAGTAAAGACTCCTCGAAGGAGCTATAATCTCAGTAAGAAATTGAGATGTTAGGCCTATGATGGAAAGAAAATGAATTATGATTATGGTATAAGCTAGGAAGAAAGAGCACGAAGATGAGCAGTGGGCAACATATTAAAATAGATGAGTAAATAGATGGAAATCTCCAATGGCTTTGATGAACAAAGAAAGGTAATGAGACCTTATAGGAAGCCATTGAGAGATGATATGGGAGACTTAATACTAAATGAATTACCTTTCAGGGTATGTAAATGAGTCTATTGAGAAGAATGTTAACCCCTACGAACAAGTTAAGCTAATCATATATGATTAACAAGCTCTCCCAAGATAAGGTCAAAATCATAAGAGCATGGTTCAGAGTCAAAACTTCTTTCCCTTATGAGAAGGACTAGCATGTACTCTATAATGATAGTATAAGAAAAGAAGAGCTCTCATTAAGGGCTCATAATGAAAGTTCCCTGGCAGAAAGAAACTCAAAAGAGCCAAGAAGAAGGGAGAGAAAGGGCCAGTTAGGGAGAATATCAAAGAGACTAGATCAGGTTGCACCTTCAAATTTCAAGGACAAAACTCAAAATTTATTTAAGAGGGCAAGAAATGTAATATCCAGTCCTCCGAAAAACATAAGAAAACATGAGAAACGTAACATTCGGTTTCTCTGTAAACTTATGAAACTCACTGGATACAAAAGGAAGTTCCCTAAAGAGAAGGATTTGAAGTTCAATAAAATTAAAATAATATTTTATACTTCAAATAATGATGATCCAAGGCCAGAGGCGCCTTAAAACTAAAGTTAGAATAACCAAAAGGAATTTAACGAAAATGCAATGATATGTAATGGCATTTTTGTAATTTTAGGCACTTTCTAGAAAAAAACTCAAAGGAGGGATTTTTAAATGAGAAAAATGAGTTTCTTGGGATTCTTAGAGACCTTAAACCTCTACGAACCCTCATAATAGTTTAAAACCCCTTCGATTTATGATTTTGATTGTCGATCGACCTGAATTTTAATCCTTTCATTTAGAAAAGTTTTAGATCCAATTTGAGTAATTTCAAAGGCATTTTATAAGTTAAAGAACTTGAATTTTATGATGGAAAAGACGATTCTCAAAAGAGTTGAAATGGGCCTAAAACAAAAAAGCCAAAAATGAAGGACAAAATTAAAAATTTGTAATATCTTAAACGGGTCCCTAGCCTATATATAGCATGCCCCACTTCTTCCTATCACCTTGGCTAACTTTCCTTTACACCAAAATAGAACCCTAAGCTCTTTGAAGTGGTGCACCAAGAGGGAGAAAGAAGGGAAGAGAAAACCAAGTAAAAAGGTAAGAAAATCCATAGTTTTTCATAAGCGTAGGGCAGGGTCAAGGTGGGTATCTAATTGGCCCAAAGCCTAGCCTGATTAAAGCATAGGATTTGTTTTTATACCTGTGACCCAGCCTAGCCCGAAGAAGTCTAATTTCATATTAGGCTAGGGGTTAGGGTGGCCTGGGCTAGCCCTAACAAGCTCGAAAATATATTTTTTTTTCAACAAACAACAGATCAATTATCCAAAAAGCAAAAACCAATTCCATACCAAAAAAAAAATAAAGGCATTGAAAACAAAAAGTGAATGCTTCCAAACATAGAGTTAATATATATATTTTTTCCAAGGCTCATCAACTATTTAATTCTATACTAAAATCCAAAAGAAATATTATAAGGGTTTAAAATAAACATACCTAAAAACTGTAACACCATAAAATTCTAGCTCATCTCATACTTTTAAATAGCATAATATCATGAATCATATTGGTCTTCCATGGAAAAGCCAAAGAAATAATAATTATTTTCGCGTTGCGTCGTATCTAAAAGTTCATTTCGGTGTCACGTGGACTGTGTGAGTTCATGCTATGCATCCTTATATTTAATTACATCATCACAACTCATTTACCTCCCAAAAACATGCTTACACCATGGAAACCGAAATGAAACATGGAAAATGGGAGTTTATTTTCAGCCAGAATTGGCCTCTTTCCTGGGCAAATTTTAGAAAATCATAACTAAATCTTGAAAAATCAAAAACATGTGTTCTTGATCATTCTAGAAATCTTAGGATGTCTACTTCACATAAAAATATTCTTAGACCATAAAATTCATCATGGAGGACGTTTGACATCTGAAAAGCTACTGAGGTCGCTGGTTGCCTGAGCTGCTATTCAGATTACTAATACAAAATTCTAAAATTCCTAACTAATCCTATAAAAATTGAAATAACACAAATTTTGTCTTTCTAGAAAGCTACAAATGTTAAATTGATAGTAAAAATAATTCCATATTGAAACAAATATGTTTAGCTATTGGAATCCTATGGAACAATCACTGGACTCCTGGGGCGCCACTACTGCTGACAGCCAATTTCAAATATTCATAACTCATTGCTCAGACCTCCAAATGAGGTGATCTTGATGGCCACAGAAAGCTTATGACCTCTAGTTTATGCCCATAACATTTCACAAGCATTGGACACCATTTGACCATCAGGTGACACAAATCCCAAATCTGCTAGTCTGAACAATGCACATACCAGAAATAATAGAAAATCCCAACTTTGAAAATTTATCAAATATTCTTTAGACCTCTGAAAATTATGCTCTTTAGCTTCCCAAAAATTTCTCATTGAGACCTAATTACATGCCAAGTTTCAGAGCAAGACTACTAACTCATTTGGCTAAAAAGTGACATAGGGTTCTATTATGCTCAATTTTGGCTCCATATTGGGTACCAAAGTTGCCAAATGGATTTCCCTTGGTCTTGGCACCTTTTGGGCAAGTTTAAAAGTTTATTTGAGACTTGTGTGAGCTACCCAAAGGGTTCCAAACCTTATGCATCTCATTTTGACCATTCAACCTACACTTATGCATATTTTCATCAAACTTCTATAATGCATAATTGGACATCCAAAACTCAAATTGTATTCTAAAGCTCATACATCATATCCATGGCTCTAAACATTACATAATAGTATATTTACATATGTCTAAAGGTTCATTGTACATATACAACATCATATATAATATGAATCATCATTATGGTTCCAAAATGAACAAAACCATGCATAAGCTTGTCAATCCTTCCTCTTCATGGTTGTTGGCTCCCTTTACCATAATTACTTGGTCCACCTAGCATGTTAGATCATTGGAAAGGAGGGGATGAGATTCAAAGAATCCTAATAGCTCATCTCCCATTCAATCATGCATAATATGTGCAAAGCAAGCTTTTCAAATGCATGCATGGTGAAAATGGAAGACTTGCATATTTTGTGATGACCCTAACTTCTAATCTCAGTAATTATAGTTAAATACATAATTAATAAATAATGATTAAGGTTTGGAGTCGTTAAAATTTATTACATTAAGAAAATACAGGAAATTCAAACCTTCATGTTATTAGGAAAATCAACTAAACAACCACAAATGGAAGAATGCATAAAAGGGTTTGTACCATCATTAAGAGTTTGTGATTCATCTATCCATCGATTTCAACACACAAAAACCTCCCACAAGTGTTCCTACATCATTTCCTAGTATTAGTATTAAAGAAATTAGGGTTTCTAGGTCAAAGGTGGGAGTTTGGGGACCTGAGCCGCGACCTGGAACCTTTCCGCCATGGCTAAGTTAGGTCCTGGCGCTCGAAAACTAAGTTTTTAACCTTGCACCACGGCTAAGTTGCTCTAGGGACTCATTGGGTAACTTTCTTAAGCGGCGAGTTAGATCTGCGCCGCGGCCAACCTACGTGGCACTGCGGCGAGTTTTGCCACTGTACCCTCCTTAATTAATTTCTTTGACTTGCACCGTGGCAAGGTTTCATTTTGTCACCCTCCTAGGCGATTTTTTTCGCTTTCCGCCGCGGCAAGATTTCTCAAGCCGTGGCATCCCTCGCCACTATCACTCTTCAGGCCACAGCGAGGCCTTCTTAGCCACAGCGTGACTCCCTCCTGTAGGTATATCTCCTACAATTTTGTCTCATGCTCTCCAATCTCCCTTTAATATCACTCTAGGGTCATTCTACCTTAATTTATGCAACTCTAGTGGTAATTATGTACCTTAATTACCCAGCTAATCTATCATTACCCATTTAACATTTAGATGTGGATTTCCCTACTCATCCATGGGATTTTATGTCAACAAATTATAAATCTCCCACAATGGTCATTCAATCACACTTTCATTGGGTATTTCTTGCATTAATAGTCAAGTCTATAAAGAACATATCATAGGATTACATTCTATGTTAATAAAATACAACTCCTACACTTGGCAATTCATGATGCAATGCAATAATAGTACAAAACTTGTAAACTAGTTACAATACAATCTGTCAAGGTTTCAAAACCTAGGTGCTACTAACCCATTTAATAAGCTCCCATAAATTTTCTCCTTGCCACTATAAGGTCCAATCCCTGAAAATGTTAGCCCATAACAGGGTGAGATATATAATCTCAGTAACAAAAGAGCAGTTTCCATATACATGTACACATATAGACGATACAAGTCATCTTTGATCTTCTTTTTCATAGCTATACATCTATCATAATCAAAATATATATCATCGAAAGCACTATTTACATATGCAAGCTTATACTTGGGGTTTAACACCACCCCTATTATCAATAAAAGGTTCATATTTTCTGGCTTCCCTTAATATTTATCATATTTCCTCTGCATATTCTTACCCATATCCCCAACAAGAGCATTTGTAGATGTAATACTCGCTTGCAACATAGTCTGAATATGAGCAATTTCATGGAAACATGTATTTAAAGTGACATACAACGATCTACTAAATTTTAATGTGATATTATAAAAGACTTGTAAAAAATCAATAAACACTGAAGCATTACTCCAATCATATGCCATAGGATGCCAATTCAATCATTATCTTCCTTAAAGTATGCATTATAGGCCTCATCCTTATTTTCCATCCTCTCAAAAACCTTTTGGAACTTTATAGCATGTTCCAAGATCATGTAGGTGGAATTCCACCTAGTTGTAATATCTAAACACAAGAGACTATTGGATGCTAATTTTTCTTTTTCAACAAAGCTCTTGAATTTTTGTAGTCTTATAGGAAAAGATCTAACATATCTACCAGCATTCCAAATGGCAGAGATAGAGTTGTGCAAATCTTTCAACCCATCATTCACCACCATGTTTAAATATGAGCACAACACCTCACATACAGATAATCCCCATCACACACTGACCCATTCTAATTTTTCAATCATTTTTTAAAGTATGCCACTGCTATGTCATTAGAGCTTGCATTATCCACAGTTAAGGTGAATGCTTTTTCAATACCCCATTCCAACAAACACTTCTCAATTGCCTTTCCTATAATGTCACCCCTATGGTTTTCAATAATACAAAATTTTATAATCCACTTTTGTAATCTCCAATGTTCATCAATGAAATGAGCTATCAAGCACATGTAGTTAAAATTTTGAATTGATGACCAAGTATCTGTAGTGAGGCATACACGAACACATGATTTTTTCAACAAATCTTTTAACTTATTAGATTCTTCATGGTAGAGTTTCAGACAATCCCTAGCCACTGTCACTCTTAATAGAATAGGAAATCTAGGTTCCAAATAATTCAATAACTCTCGAAACCCATTCCCTTCTATAACCTAAAAGGGCATCTCATTACAAATCATAAATTTAGTTAAAGCCTTTTGACATTCATCTAGATTATATGTATGAGGGACCAAAGTTCTTCCAACCTCCCTTGCATTTTCTCCCCTAAAAGTTGGGTGTATGCTAAAATAGGTTAGTTTTTTTTACCTTATATGGGTTTTTCATACATGCTTTCAAATGCCTATTCAAGGAATTCGTTCCATGTTTAGTTGGATAACAAGCATAGGAAGCCTCACAGTATCTATATACAACTCTATGTTCCCTTCTAGTTTCTTCTAATGGAAGTTTTTTGAAATGCTCCCAAACACTAGATTTGTTTACAAACAGTTTTCTCTTTTCACTCACATTTGTGGAAGGTGTAGCAGTAGAAGCTGCAGTAGTGGCAACATTTGATGTAGGAGAGTGTTGGGTAGGAATATTACTAGGTTGAGGTTGGGGTTAGGGTTGGGTTTGTTGTTGGGAATGGGATTGCCCTTGAGTTTGTTCAGTACTGCTATGATCTACCATTAGTGCCTTTGTCCCTGAATGATAGAATGAAAAAAGAAAAATCATGAGAAGTTAAATACTTAAATTTAAGACTTTTACATGGCAGCCTAATGCTCAAACATAATTCATATAGTGCTATCATATATCAAACAAATATAATTATCCAACATAACAATTTCAAAGTCATTATCTAATCCAAAACCTTATAAAAAAGTGTATGATTCTGGAAACAATCATTCACATATCTTAAGAGTAAGAAATTTTAGAGATTACATGTTTCTACAAACCAACAATATCCTTTTTCTTTACCTATAGGCATATTAATGAAAAAGATAAAAATAAGAAGATCAGTAGTAAAAAAATAAATTGCTCTACAACATAACATTATGCACAACTTCATTCAAATGTTTCATCTTGCCAAAGCAAATGGGCCACTAGTTGAATGTTTCATCTTCCCCAATGTATGTGTATCTAAAAGCTCTAGAGGTGATTGCTGTTTTGCTACCTCAAGGGTTCCATATATCAACTCCACTTTAGAGTGTAGGCTATGTAGTAACCTCTTGTACCTTTAAGCATTACCATATCTACTAATAAAATTAATATTGTTGAAATGGAGGTGTATTTTTATATTTTTAGCCTTTTAAATATCAGGACAATATCCTGTTCTATATCTTAAGCCATGCTTAAAGTGTATTAATTCTTTTTACTTCTAAAAGCATCAAAGCAAGATTGAATTTTTTGTTTGATGCGTATTGATGATACATGTATAAGAGATAGATTTCTATTGATTTATTTTAACTATACATGTATGAGATATCTGGAGCTGAGCTCTCATTCTTCACAAAACTATAATAATTCCTAACTATAACCAATACAATCAAACCCTTAACATTTACATTTCCTAATGAATCTTAAATATATATATTCCTCTAGTGGTAATGTTGAAGTTTGCAAGTTCCCTTATGTGTGAATAGCAACAATCTAGATTTTTCTTCTTTTCTCAATTTAGAAAGACCAAGTTCAAATCTTTATCTTCAAAAGACACAAATAAAAAAGATAATGTCTAACAGATAAAATTATTAATTTATTAGAAAATATATAAAACAATATGGACAATTTAAACAAGATTCAAAAGCTTGAGACTCCTCCTTTTAAGCGAGGACTCTCATTTCCCTGACTGACCCATATATTTACTAGCCATAGATGGAAACCTAACCCTTAACACTCTTAACCAGCTAAGAGCATACTTTAGGTAGAGGTGCATTTATATTGGGAAACAATGATAGCCTTGATGTCCAAGGGAGTTGATAAATTCTATTTTTATATCTTCTACTCCTCTTAACTTAGAGTTTTTAATGATTAAATATGACTTTTAGATTTTAATTAGATGAGATTTTATTTTAATAGCTACTTTTGCACTTTAAGAATTTATTTGGAAAATTATTGAATTTTAATATTTAAATTTCTTTAAATGATTTTTGTGAATTTTCTTATTAAATATTTCCTATTAATTGTGCACATTTTTAATGGGTAATTAGAGCTTGAATAGAAAATTGAATTGAAGAAGAAAAAGAAAAAAAATGGACTTCAAGTGTGTTAGTGTGCAATCTTAAGAGGAAATAGTTTCCATAATTTGAATGCATTTGTTTGTAAGAATTAAAAAAAAAAAAAAAGAGAAGAAGAAAAAAATTGAATGAGATAAATGAGCTACAATTTAAGCACACACACACAAGCTATCCATGTGGCCACATTACACACATTACCTACTCCATTAATATCCCTTCCCATGCACATACAATCCAGCTCATTTCTCACACATTATACACACACATACATCCCTCTTCCATGCACTCACTCATAGCTCACCCATGCCATGTAATGAACACATGCATGCATGAGTTTCTCCTTAATCCATGTATCCACGTGGATAATAGTTTCACTTACTTTATATCACACATAAAACATATGTAGGGGTAGCAGAATTACTTGGAAGCACAAGTAAAATAGAGGAGGCATGCGAGGAATAAAAAGAAGCTTGGGCTAAAGTTTAAATGAAGATAGAATGCATGAAGAGGCACAAGATGTGGAAAATCATAGATGTACAAGGAGAAGTTGAGTTATGGAAGAAGCAAGGAAAGGAGAAAAGGTACGTGGAGGGCATACTTAAGTAGAACAAGTTTAAGATTGTTCTGGATTATGAGGAAAAGTTTACATGGAAGTGAGGTCTTGAGCTTGGGTGAATGAATCAAGGTAAAGGGCAGCTAAAAAAAATAACATGAAATACATGGGGAAATGGAGAGCTGGTGGAAGGGAAGTTATGGGGAATAAGCGGCTTGAGAAAAAGTGAGCTGGAGCTGAGAACAAAGTAAACAAACACGTGGGGCAGTAGCACAAAATAAAAGAGGAAGAATGAGCTGCATGTGAGAAGAAGAAGCCATAGGTTCTGGTGCCTTGATGTGGAAAATAAGAAGAAAGCAGCGTCCAGTAAGACATGAAGAAGTTGACGTGGGAAGCAAATGAAGAAGAAGGAACAAATCAATGGAATGAAGAAGCATGCAAAGATAATGTGGGAATAATTAACAACTCATGTGAAGTAAAAGCTGGGTGCTGGCTAAAGAAGACGTGAAAAAGAGAGCTCATGTGGAATATTATAGAAGAAATAAAATAAAGCTCATATGGGAAGAACGTGGAATACGTTGAATAGAGAAGAAAAGTTATGGGTTTTTGGATGAGAAGGAAGCAGATCACATGAAATATTGGATTAAATGAAGATGTGAAATAACGCAAAGGCTAGAGCTGGGGGACAAAGAATAATGTGAGTTAAAGGCTAGAAAGCAATACGAAAAAATGACTAGAAGAAGGAGCTGTGAGCTGATTTAAAATGAGCCACGTGTAATGAGAAGCATGAATCAACAAGAGACACTGCATTACAATTACACACTCACACAGGCAGCTCACCTCCTCATATGAATCTCACATGAATAGTAGAATAAATGATGCACAAGTCTAAATTGGAAGCCATGTGATTTTTAAAAGAGGAGAAGCACATGAGAGATTAAAAAATAATACATGCGGGTAGCATCTCATTTGTTGATTAAAAACTCACCATTTCATCCATTGATTGAAGACGCATCACCCATTGTGGAATTAATTATCCATCATCATTCACACACACTCCATTCATCGTCATATTCATACATTCCACACTGTAGCCACTCTATGCCATTTTCACTCCATTCTCCACCATTTCTCCATTCCAATGAAGCTCTAATCCTTCATCTTCTAATTAGCTTGGAAGAAGATCCATGGTTGAAGCTTGGGTCCATGAAATAACAACAGAATTTTGGCTAAGGTTTTCTCTTTTTCTTGCATTTTCCCTTTTCTTGTATTATCGGTTAAGGTTGTATTAGATTAGGAATTTGTACTGCTTACAATTAGTAGCTGGTTAGACACTAATTAAGATGCTTTTTATGGATTAATTGATTAGATTAAATACTAAATTTTCATTTCTCTTCTAATTGCCCATGTATGCCATTAAGGTATTCGATGAAATGCATGAGTGAAATTATGTGCTTATTTGTTCAATTTGAAGATTCCTTAGAGTTTGATTGGTTAATTAAACATCCTAGGGTGTTAATTCAGAGGTTAATTGATTAAATAATCACTCAATTTTAAGTGTTCATTGATCCTAATGACAAGAACTAACAATTTGATGTGGGATTGAGGTTTTAATTCAATATTAGATTGTTAATCTTTTGATTCTTGCATGGTAACTCAAGATAATTTGTATTGGACACAAATAGGGACTCTTAAACCAGAATTAATTACAATTGAATTAGGATAAGGATAGTGGATACCAAGGGACAAATGCAAAGCTAGTCACAAGTCCATCATTCAACCATAATTCATATAATTAGGTAGTTAGTCATTTTAATTCAATTTTAATTTACTTAGTTTAATTAGATAAAAAACCCCCTTTAATTTAGGTATTTTTAGGATCCTTTAACACTTAGAAAACCTAATTAAAAATTGAATTTCATTTCCAAGGGAGATGAGTTAGATTGTGTCACTAACTATAAAATTTAATCCAACCTAGTTTTATTTTGAAAGTTGTGTGACACGACCCGTCAAGAGTTCATGTGCTGATTAAGACTTTAGACCACTAAGAAAATATGTTCTCTTCATAAAAATTTATGCCATTAAATACCTACTTTCTACTTCTACTGCATATCAACATACTTATTAAAATTATAATTTAAAATCTCAAATTAACTACTTGCAAGTGAAGCTGTGAAGGTGAAAATATATTATCAACCATATCTATAGCAATAGCAAAAACAACTGAGTAGCAAGGAGCTAAGGAAGGAGACACAAGACTCGTAAAGAATAGAAGATGCAATGTAGATGTGTTGTGTTCGGTCTCCACCCGGAATGTGACAGCTATGGCACGATTTTATGCTCAATCTGTGGCTCTATGCTGTATGCGAAGGCTATGGCTCTATGTTATGCTCGATCTATGGCTCTATGTTATGTGTGAAAGAAGATGTAGTGCTCTGTCTTAAACCTTCACTCGATGGTAGTTGCATTAAGTCACTTGGGTTAGGTGTGCTTAGTCTCAAGAAGAAGCTAGCTACAAATTACAGAGAAGATGAAGCTATGGATGTAGATTGCAAAAGCTATAGGGAGGGAAGTTTTCAGTGGAAGAGGAATTGAGGAAAGGAAAGCTACTATATCTGCATGAAGCTTATCGTGCATGGCCCTAGTTTGTAATGATAGAATTAAGAATGAATTAAAAATACATAAAGACAAGGTCGAGCCAGGCAAAACCTATTGATAGGTTCTGCCTGTGACTCAGCCTGGCCCAACCTTCACCTTTAAATAAAGTTTACATGTTCTTCCTATTTTTTTGTACGCCTAACCTAGCCCGGTCCAATTAGGCTGGGTTGGGTCGAGCCTCTCGGGCCTTACAGGCCTTTATGCACCCCTAGTTTTTCATGCTTCTTCCTTCACCAATCTTGCTCTTCTCCTTCTCCTTTTTCTTTATATTGATAGGTTCAAGTTTTTAGTGCTCTTTTAAGGTCAAACTAGAGGGGAAAATTTTGAAATTGGAGAGGAGAATCCAAGGAAAAGAAGAAGCATCCAAAGGAAGCTAAGAAATTAAGGTAATTTGGTTGTCTTCAAGCTTGCTCTTCCTTGTTCTTCTTTTGGTGTGTTTCGCCCCATGTATGGAGAGCCAAGAGGGATTGAGTTTTGAACCAAACCAATGATGAATCTTAGGAATTAGAATGTAGGGAATAAGAATATATAAAGGAAACAAAGAAAGAACAATGATTTTCCAAGATGCATAATCTAGGGTTTTAGTTGCACTTTAGTTTGTAAAATAAGTTCTAGCCATAAATTAAGATGTTTAAGAGTTCATATAAGTTCCTAAGACATCAGGGAAGCCTCCCACATGCTTCTCCTATTAAAGAAATCAAACAAGCTCTACTAGTGCCAATTGGAAGCATAGCCTCAACCTAAAGGGGTTCATGCACCTCGAGAGTGTTGTAATTTCTTCCAAGCTTGGTTTTACATCATGTAAGATGGGAGAGTATGAAAGAAAGACTTGAAAAAATTTTAGATAGCCTAGGAAGTATAGTGGAGGTATAGGTTCTATATTGTAGCATAATGAAGCAACACCTAACTAGACCCTTTGAAATAGATGTGTAATGGCTCCAAGGAGTTTAAATGGAGTCAAGAGTCATAGATTAAGGGAGAGAATGGAGCCAAGATCATGTTTTCCAAGGTTGTTTCATTAGGTACCTTATAAAACTATAATTGAACCATGTGAGCCATCTAGCTTTTCTAGTGCATGTGTGACATTAGAATTAGTTCCAAAAGCATAACTAGATCCCATTTAATGTATTTAAGCCAAAAGAATCAAGTCCCACATCCTTATGAGTGTGTGGCTGAGGCAGAGGAAGAATTTTCAAGGAAGAAGTGTGCTTTTGCAATCAAGGTAACTCTCTCTTCTTTCACTCATGCATCTTTGGATGTTTTCTTATCCTTGAATGTGTATATGTATGTCCAAGCCATGAAAGATGTTTCTAGCATGTATTTATATGCCATGATACCATGATGCTTTGCTTATTCACTTGAATGATGTTTTTATGAACATGAATGGCTTGCTTGAGTGTGGTGAAGCCAAAAGTCCCTTAGCTAGGGTGAGGATGAGCCAAAAGTCCTCAAGAATAGGTGAGACAAAGCCAAAAGTCTTCAAAGAGTGAGGCTTAGTCAAAAGTCCCTTAAGAAAATAGGTGAGGCAAGTCCAAAAATGCCAAAGAGAATAAGTGAGGTTAAACCATTGTCTTGGCAAGCCTATATATATTTTATGTGACTTCTTGGATGCAAGAAATGTTCCATGTATGTTTATAAATTTTAAGATAGCCATGCATGCATTTCTAGACTTGAATTTTCGCCTATCATGTATGTTTGAGAGGGAGAAGAGCTATTGAAATTCCTAGAATCTCATTCCTTCCTCTCCATTACCTAATATGTCTAGGTGGATTAAGAGAGCAAAGAAATAGGAGCCATCATATTTGAAAGCAAAGAGTTTGACAATGGAGTTGATATTTATTCACTTTGCAAACATAGCATTGTCAAATGATGTATTCTAATGATGTGTAGGATGTATAAGCTCTTTAAAATGTGTAATTATATGGATATGTGGTGTATATATGAGAATTGGAAGCAAATGAATAGAATGACATGTTTTTGACATTGAATGGCTAGAATTGCTTATGTATGCTTTATGTATGCTTTAGAGTGGGAGAGTGAATTTGTAAGATTTGGGTTTGTGGACCTTTGAGACATGCTTAATAGACTATTTTGATACTTTCCCATGTGCTCAAGTGGCCCTAGAGTAGCTAAAAGCAAAAATGGACCATTTGGGACATTTTAAGGAGCCAAAATGTGGCAATTCACAACCCTATGGCACAAATTGACTAAACGGATGACCTTTTTCTCATGAAATTTGGCATACACATAGATCTTATCCAGAAATTTTTTACAAGCTTGACTAGATTATTTGGAGCTCTATGGAATTAATTATGAATTTTCAAAGTTGCCAAATTTCTGTTGTTATGATATGATTACTGTTCATATGGTCAGCTTCTTTTCTTATGCATTTGAGGATCAAATGGTGTCCAATGTAATATCCAGCCTTTCCATAAATGTGAGAAACACAATGTTCAGTTTCTCCGTAAACAGCAGAAATGGGCCAAATACATCCAATGTCCATGAAATTTTGTAGTCATAAACTAGACATAATAAGCTTTCTATGGCCACCAAGATCACCTAAATTGATGGTGTAAATAGAGATATTTGAATTTTTAAAGATTGAAGTCAATACTAGTAATGTAGCAGAACCTTTGGTACTATTCCATTAATTTCCAATGGCTAAACATTTCTATTTTAGTCTAGACTTATTTAACATCTATAGCTTTCCAAAATAGTATGGTGTGCTTGATTTTGATTTTTCTAAATTTAGTTATGATTTTTCGAAGTTGATGACTATAATGTCTGATTTTTGTTAAACGGTGGAAAGGAGCGTGTTTTCAAAGCAAGTCCTCCGAAATGAATTAGTTAAGGTTCCAAAAAATTTGAGTAACATTTTAAACTCTTAAAAATGAGAATCCTAGGCTTAGACAGAAAGAAAAATAGAGCTAAAATGAAAAAAATAATTTTTTACAGAAAACTTACAAAACGTAATGGCATTTTCATTATTTTAAGTAAATTTTGGAATTCACACAGGAAGGATTTTTAAATGAAAGTTTTGAGTTTTTTGGGATTCTCAGAGGCCCTGAAAACCATGATAAGCTCCAAGACTATTAAAACCCCTCTGGTGGATATTTTCTAAGGTCAGTGTACCCGAACTTTGATGGGTTTGTTTGGGAAGATTTTAGCTCCGATTTGAGTGATTCTAAAGTATTTTACTAAATGGGAACCTAAATTTTGTAATGAAAAAGATGGTTCTAAAAGAGGAACTAAAACGAATTGAAAACGAAAATGCCAAAAATGAAAGGCAAAATAGAAATTTTTGAAAAGTCATTTTTCCTCTACCATTCACTTGGCCTCATATTTTTCTACCCCAAACCAAAGAAGAAACCCTAGGAGAGTGGCACACTAAGGGAAGAAGAAGAGGAGGCAAAATCAAGGCTTAAAGGTAAGGAATTTTTGTAGTTTTTCACACTTTCTTCCTTCCAAACCTCTTCTCCTTCATTCTCCTTTGTTTCCTATGTTTATAATGAAGTTTATAAATTTGTTTTAAGGGAGAAATTAAGGGGAAAATTCGGATTTGAAGAAAGAACGCCAAAGAAGACAAGATTAAAGTGAGAAAACAAGGTAATTTTTTCTTCCATGGTTGTTACCTCTTGCTTCCTTTCTTCCTATGTTTCGCCTTATTTAAGAAGTCCTAGGAAGGCTTGGATTTTAGGCAGAACCAAGGGTGATTCTTATGAAAAAAGGCGCAAAGATTAAGAATATGTAAAGTCTAGGATTTCATGTGTTCTTTGTAAAATCTAATTTGATACTTTAATTTCTATGCCTAAATGAGAATTTAAATGAGCTCTTAAGATTCCTAGAATTCTCCCCATGTGCTTCCTCCATTAAGAAAACAAAGCAAAGTCCATGAAGTCTAAAATCCTCCATTGTCTCGGCCTAAGGGGGTTTGTGTATCTAGGGAGAGTTTTAAAATTTTCTAAGCCCATTTTTGAGTCATATATGATGAATGAATATGAGAGGAAGCCTTGGAAAAAATTTAGGAAGCCAAGAGAATGAGTTAGTACTTTATGATCCATAATATGACTTAAAGAAGCAACATGTAGTTAGGCACTTTATTTTAATTATGTGATGAGTCCAAGAGGCTTAAAAGGAGTCAAAAATCATATTTGAAAAGAAAGAATGGAGCATAAAATTTATTTGATGGGTATTGATTCATTAGGTACATTTTTGGAACCATAAAGGGGTTTATAGGTTAAGCTAGAGTCTAAGCAAGTTGTGTGGCCTTAGAATTAATTCCATGAACCTAATTGGCTTCCATAAATTATGTTTAGTCCAAGAGAAATCATTCTCACACCTTTGTGTGTGTGAGGCTGAAGAATGGAGAGGAAATTCAAGAGAAAAAGTGTGTGGAAGGTAGCTCACTCCTCCTTCTTTCATACATGATTGTTTGCTTTACTTGTCTTTGAATATGTATATGTGTATTTTAAGATATGAAAAATGTTCTAGCATCAGCTCTTACTCCATGGTACCATAATAATGCATTTTGTTTTTAAATGATATTCATGATGTTTGTTTTCATTTGTTTAAGTGTGGTGAGGCCAAAAACCTTCAGCCATGGTGAGGATGAGTCAAGAACCCTTAAGATTAGTTAAGACAAAGTAAAGAGCCTTCCAAAAGTGAGGTTGACTCCCAATAGCAAGGTTGAGTCCAAGAACCTCTTAAAGAATGGGTGAGGCAAGTCCAAAATCCACAAATAAATAAGTGAGGCTAATCCACTTGCTTGGCAAGCCTTTGTATGCTATGTATGACTTACTCAAATGTTGAAAATGTTTCTTGAATGTTTTCACATATTAATATGCCTATGTATGCATTTATAAGGCTTGTTTTACCTTTTTTATGTATGATTGAATGGGAGATGAGCTATTGAAATTCTTTGAATCTCATTCCCTCCTCTCCAATGTTCTAATATGCTAGGTGGACCAAGAGAGCAAGGAAATGGAAGCCAATCACATGAGAAATGAGAGCATGACACTAGGTTGTATATGTCCTGTGATGTTATGAACATGTATAACTATGTTAATGTATCATGTATAATTGAGAGCTAAGGTTGTATGAATGGAAATACACATTTTAGTCATATAATGGTAAGTTTGTATTATGGAAGTGTATGTATAAATGCAAGTAGGATGGCCAAATTAAGATATATGAGGTTTAAGACCATTTAGACAGTTCATACAAGTCATAATCATACTTTTAGACTTGCCTAAGAGGTGCCAACCATTAAGGGAAATTATTTGGACACTTTGGTATCCTATATGGGACAAAAATTGACCATATTAGAAACTTATACCACTTTTTATCCAAATGAGCTCTTTTTTATCTAAGATTTGGCATGGAATTAGATCTTGTTAAGAGCTTTTTGGGAGGCTAAGGAATATGATTTTCAGAGGTCTATAGAATATTTGATGAATTTTCAAAGTTGGGAAAAATTCTGGTTTTGGTCTGATATACTATTCACTCAAGTCCGAAAATGATTTCAGTCACTGGCTCAAATGATGTCCAATTACCTTGAAATTTTATATGGAGAAACTAGACATATCCAATGACTTATGCCAACTAGAAGCACTTCTTTGGATGTCTAAAGAGGTATATATGAATTTTTAAAAATTCTGCCCAGTATCAAGCGCTCAAACTGACCTCAGGTACTACTTGATTAGGTTTCAATATTTGAGCGTGCCTGAACTAGTCCTGAGTTATTTGTTTCCTTTAGCTAATATCTGTATCTTTTCATATTATTATTATTTTCATAGATTGGATTTTTTTGAAATTAATTAGATATTTTTTTAATTTGTAGCAAAAAGCTGTGATAGTACCAGTAGCCAACCAGACCTCTGCAACTTTTTGAATGTCAAAAGTCTTTCGTGTGGTGTCTTATAGTCTGGAAATATTTTTCCATAAAGTATACATGTGTAGCTTTCTAAAATGGCAATGAATAGATGATTTCTATTTTTCTAAAATTCTTTATGATTTTCCAAAGTTTGTGATAGAAAAGGCAGAATTTTGGCTGAAAATGCAACTATGTATTTTATGCTTCCCTTTGCTTTTCATAAGTTGTAGGCCACTTTTAAGGATGCAAATGAGTTTTATCTATGTAATTAAATATGAGAATATGATATATGAGCTCACACAGTCCACAAGACACTAAACAAAAATTTTATGTGTAACACAATGCTAAGAAATACATTATTTTAATGACATTTTTCTTATTTCCCCATGAATTGCATAACATGAGACATGGAAGTAGCATAGAATGAGCTAGGAAATTATGGTGTTACATTTATTAGTATCAGAGTAAAGGTTTTGACTCTTGATGTGGGTTGTGGCTTGTGTTTATGAGTTGCCTAGATGTATATGAGCTTGTTGTGGATGAATTGAATGTGTTGATGGTGGAAGTCTTCCCTTTTTCATGTTAAAGTTTGCTGTGATGTTTTAGCAAGATGGTGAATACTAGGAAAGGTTGGCCCTCTAGAAAGGCTCATGTAATGATAGAGCCAAGCCCAGTGATCCAGTTGCTAAAGCCTTATAGTCCATTATGGCTCGCCTGGATCAGCAGGATGTTGTGATTATGTAGTTACAGGAACAGCTTATTGAGAGAGACAGTCAAAGCCCTACACCTCCTCCTCATAGCCACCTCACCACTTAGATCGTCTAAAGCATTCAGGGGTGACTCACTCAGATCTGTAGCCATATGCACAGATGGTTGCTCCTATCCCACTAGCTCAAATGCCTCTAGCCTAAAAGCAGCACTCTATTAGTAAGGTGCCTCCCACCTTTGATGGTGAGATGAACACAGAGAAAGCTGAGGCCTGGATTATGCAGCTAGAGAAAATCTTCCAAGTGATAGAGTGCACGTCTGAGAAGAAAGCCACTATGGCTATTTTCCAGTTAGAAAAGGAAGCAGATTTTGGGTGGAGGGGCACTGAGCCTATTTTACAGGTGAGGAACCTTCCAATTACATGGGAGGCGTTCCTCCAGGCCTTTTATGAGAGGTACTTCCCCAGTTCAGTACGGGATGAGAAAGAGTCAGAATTCATACTCCTAAAATAGATAGAGGGGATGTCCGTGGACCAATACATGGCCAAATTCCTAGAGCTCTCCCAATATTCCTCTTATTTATAAAGGCATGATGATGAGTGGTGAAGAGTGTAACATCCCTAAAATTAGGATTTTCTAATTATTTAGTATTTTATGTAATGAATTTATTAAGCTTTAATAAAAAGAATTTGAACGAAATAGCTTCGTATATGAGAAGTATAAGCTGAATAGGACCCATAGGAATTTTTAAGATTTTAGAGGGTCCAGAGGGCAAAATTGTCAATTGTCACTTAGATAAACTTTGATAATTTTTCTAGAAGGAAGGGAAATTTAGAACTAGTCCAATATATATATCAATAGTTAGAAAATAATGTGTAGAAAATTATAAAATTTGTTACACAAAATTCTAGATTCATTAAGGCCAAAAAATAGCCCAAAACGATTTTAAGCTTATACAGAGATGAATTAAAACCTAAACCCGTGTTAGCTACCTTAGGAAATTCTATGCAAAAAAACCTACTAGGTAGTGGTGATAGAATCCAAAAATATGGAGTTACGGAGAAGATATAAGTGAAAAATGAACAGAGGTGCTTATCTGTTACGTCACTACTAAGGACAAAACGGTCATTTAGACCTTAAAATAATAAAATATTAGGGGAATAAATAATATTTAAATATATGATTGGAAACATTAAACGGGACCTATATAGGGCCAAATAATATTAAAATATAGTAGAGAACTTAGAAAATGCAGATCAAATAAAATATTATGAAAAATCTAGGAAAACAATGGCAATTTTGTAAGTCTAACCAGGAAAGAGCTGACGTGGCACCAAGGAGCTGGGAAGGTGCTGATGTGGTGCCATGTAGAAAGGAAAGAGATGATGTGGCACCATGTGTGAAGAAGAAGTTGGAAGTTGGAAGAGAATTCTGGAACCTACATGAGCTACGGAGCGATTCCACAGGCTTGTGTCAGCAAATCTTAGAAATCTCACACATTACGAAAAAGTTACAGTTGACTCATCATGACATAGACACTAACTTAAGCGACATTAAATGCAATCATATCTTCACATATTATGAAAAAGTAACTAGGGTAATCCAGTGGCTAATATTCCTTCGTAAAACGTGATGCGATCTAAACCATTGACGCAATCTAATGGCTTAGATTTCTTCACCTTTTTAAGATCAAACCACCACCTTTGATCTAATCTAAAGGCCTACATTTTATCTCTTATTTTAAGGTTAAATCTTGACCATTCATGTGATCTAAAGGCTAAGATCTCCCACCTTAAAGTTAATTAAATCTTAACCATTTATAACTAGTATATATATGAATCACACACACACTTTCATGCCATTTTCTCACACACAAATACACACCAAAATGCCAAGACAAAGAGAAGGAGAAGGAGAAGGGGCTTGGCCTAAGGAAGAAGAGAAGGGAGAAGGAAGAGAGAGGACAAAGCCACCAGGAAAAATCAAACACCGCGGAGCTAAGGTAACATAGATAGACTTTCTTCTTCTTAGTTTTTCTTCTATTTTTCTCCAAGAATTTTCTCTTCTCTTTTTCTCTAAATTTTGTACATGGCATGAGGAGATGGAAAATTTTGTTGTTTCCCTGGATTCTAGCCAAGAAAAGATGGAGAAATCATATATATGGCTTATGGATTCATGTGATTCAAGAAAATTCCTATTCTAGACAATTTTTCTACAAATCTAGAAGCTTTCTATTTTAAGATGCCATGGGAGAAATTAAAGAGAAAATAAAAGGAGAAGTGACAGAAGAAAGCCTAAGGAAGAGGAAGATTAATACAACTTTGTTTTTCATGAAGAAATTGGCAAGGAACCTTAGAATCTTAACTTGAGAAAATTGTAGAATACATATGAAATACCTAGAAATTGATTGAGGCCTTTTGTTTAGCTTCTTTGAATATGTATGTGTGGCTATTTGGTGACATAAAAATGAAGCTAAATTATATGTCTTCCATGGTGCATAGGTTTGGCCAACACATGTACATATACCTAGGGAAGAGTTTTCTTAAATTAAACTAAATTAGGTTAATTTACATGAAAAATAAGGCCTATGGTGAAATTTTGGTGAATTATGGATCATTGTATAAAAAGTCAAACTTTTGAAAAAAAGTGTTGACCAAGATGTTCTCAAATTTTTCCAATGTTATTTGACATGTTTTGGATGATTTTTGAAACCTATTATGTTATACATGCTGCCTGGATTATGCTGATATTTATTTTGTGAATTTTGGAGCCCATTTGGAATAGTTGGAAAATTGCATGGTGTTATGTCAAGAATGGAATATTTGATAACATATGTTTTGGAATTACACTGTTTGCTGTGCTAATATACTGTCTGATTTCTTGACATGGGTAATATGTCGTTTATTGCCTGATTATATGAGTATGGGTTATTTGGTAAAGGACTGGCCAATATATAGGGCAGGCAGGGGGTGAGCCCTATGTATGTGCCAGAGTTGACCCTTGGGTAGCTATTGTTGTATCGGTTGTCTAATTTTAAAGATACTTAAAAATGTTTAAACCACTAATTTTCAGACTCCAATACGCGGTCATGCTACCGAGATTATTTATGTATAGAGTTGTGCAAGGCAGTTCTTTCCTAAATATACCTATCATGCCTTCATCAAATGATGGCTTGGATGATATATTATTGGGGTGTTTCATATGACTTTCCTTAGGTACCCACTGGGGGATGCCTCAGTAAAGGAAGCAAGGGTGAGCCTGCTATGTCATAGCAGTGCAAAATGAGCTAGGCTAGAGCCTGCCAAAGCCAGTGCGACACGTTCTGAATGTTGGGCTTGGTGGTCTCCAAGGCCTAATGGTCAAGAGAGAATAAATGTTGTTTGTGATATTTTCTATATTTTATATATGCGAAAATCTTATGAATGCCTTTCCACTATTGAGTATCAATTATGTTGAGATAGTTCTTGTATTCATCCATGTTTTATCTTTAGATGTAATATGCCTATCCACTTTGCTATTTCATATTCACGTTAGATATTGCTAATAGGTATATCTCTCTGCTTATATTGTTCAGTAAATTAATTGTCTTGCCATTATATTACTTATGGTCTGTTAAAAGTACTTGACTCTTCTTCATGGATATTATGTGGTATCAATCCTATCTATGTTATTAAAAAAATTATTTCTCACTCTATTATGGTTTATACTTTTCTTAGATGCCAATTTATTAAGTGACCCTAGAAGTCCAGGCGGAATGGATCTAGTTCCCACTCAGGGGATGGGTCTTCATCATCCATGATATATGTATCATATCATGTGATGATGTTGTTCGTGCTGTACTAGTGTAATTTGTGTCCCCAGGAGAGTTGGAGTCTTATACATTCCCAGTGGGTGGAGTTGACCTTCTTGCTCCTCTGTTTGCATGAACAAAGGCCCAATCACTGATACTGACCCTTTTGTTATCTAGGGACTTTCTTTTTGAATGATTATAGGATAGATTTCCTTTTGATGTGATGTGAATTGTATGACCCCATTCCTATATAAGGAAACTTTTAAACTAGTTTGTATAAATTATAGTGTATTTTTCTTATTGTTGTAGTTTGCTACACCATTAATTAGATTCTATTATGAAAGGATAATTACCACAGAAAAAGTAATTAAACTTAAATAAGGAATTCCTCAAAAATGTATAACTAAAGAACGATAGTTAGAAGAGGCGTTACAGAGAGCAGATAGGCTAGAGAAGGGTTTGCTCCTTGAGATTAGAGACAGGGTAGTACCATAGAGAATTAGGCACTTTAATACCCTAGTTGAGATATGCAGAGTGGCAAAAGCGAATCTCAGGATGATACAACCTACCTCCAGTGTCAGACCACCTCTCCCTGAGCCCAAGAGACCTAAAGAGGGATCATAGGCTGCAAGTACTTGTAGGAGAAGTGACAGAAGCCAGTGGAGCCAAAGGGGCAAGAAATGGAGGACTTAGTCCAGCAAAGGTAGCTTTACACCTATCACATGTGTAACATCCGATTTTCTGAAAACCAGAGAAAATGTGAGAAATGTAACGTACGATTTCTCTGTAAATGAATGAAATTCACTAGATATAAAAGGAGGTCCCCTAAGATGATGTAGTTAAGGTCCCAAAAAATTTGGGAAGCATTCTAGACTCCTAAAAATGAGAATCCCAGGCTCAGACGGAAAGAAAAATAGAGCTAGAATGAAGAAACAATTTCTTACGAAAAGTCTATGAAACGGAATGGGATTTTCATAATTTTGAGTAAATTTTGGAATTCACATAGGAAGGCTTTTTAAATAAAAATTTTGTGCTCTCTGGGGTTCTCAGAGGCCTTAAAAATCATGGAAACCCCCAGGACAGTTAAACCCCATCCAGTGAACTTTTTCTAATGTCGGTGTGCCCGAACTTTCACAGATCTGTTCGAGAAGGTTTTATCTCTAATTTGAGTGATTTCAAAGGTATTTTACTAAATTGGGAACCTAAATTTTATAATGAAAAATATGGTTCTAAAAAAAGAGCCAAAATGAGTTAAAAACAAAAATGCCAAAAACGAAGGGCAAAATTAGAATTTTTAAGAAAGTGAAAGCTTTTTTTAACACACTTTAAGTTTCTTATTTCTTCCCCCCTCCATTTTCATGACACATTATGCCCAAAAACCATAGAAAACACCAGATCTCTTAGGCACACCATGGAGGAGAAGAAAGGAGGAGAAAAAGCAAGGAAAAGGTAAGGAATTTCATGGTTTTTCATGCTTTCTCCTTTCCAAACCTCTCCTTCTCCATTCCCCTTTCTTTCCTATGATTATAATGAAGTTTATAAATCTGTTTTAAAGAATATATTAAGGGGAAAATCTGGATTTGAAGAGAGGAGCTCAAAGAACACAATATTTAAGTGAGAAAAAGCATGAAAACAAGGTAATTTCTCTTTCTATGGTTATCATCTATGGTTCCCTTCTCCACCATTTCTCCCTACTTGAGAAAACCCTAGGAAGAGATGATTTTTAGGCAAAACCAAGCATGAATCTAAGGAAAAAGGTTGTGGAGATTAAGAATATGCAAAAGGAATTATCAAAAAACCATTAGATTTCAAGATGCAAATTCTAGGGTTTTATGTGTACCTTCCAAATTTTGATTTTCTATGATGATTTCTAGGTTTAATTAAGAGTTTAAATGAGTTCTTGAGATACCTAAGATACTCCCCACAAGCTTCCTCCTTCAAGAAAACCAAGAGAACTCCAAGAAGGCTAAGAAAGCCCATAGTCTTGGCCAAAGAGGGTTCTTGTAGTGGGGGAGAGTTTAAAATTTTTCTAAGGCCATTCTTGAGTCATATTTGATGAATAAAAATGAAGGATGGCCTTGGAAAAAATTTAGAACTCATGGAAATTGATTTAGTGCTTTAGGTTCCATATTATGACCTAAAGAAGCAACATGGAGCTTGGCCTTTTATTTTAATGGTGTGATGACTCCAAGAGACTTAAAAGGAGTCAAGAAACATATTTGAAAGGAAAGAATGGGGCCTAGAAATTATTTGAGGGGTGTTGCTTCATTAGGTACATTTATGGACCATAATGGAGCTTATAGAGTAATCTCATATCTAAGCAAATTGTATGGCCTTAGAGATTGTTTCATGAACCTAATTGGCTCCCATAAATTGTATTTAGGCTAAGAGAAACCATTTCCACAAGCTTGTGTGTGTGTGACCGAAAGAGAAGGCTTGAAATCCAAGGAAAAAGTGTGTCATTGTGTGCAAGGTAGCTCTCTCTACCTTTTCTCATGCATAGATGTGTGTTTAGCTTGTTTTAGAATGTGTGTATGTGTATTTTCAAGCTATGAAAAGTATACTAGCATGCCTTTATATGCCATGATTCTTGATGCCATATTATGTTTTCAAATGTGTATATGATGTTTGTATGAGTTTGCTTGAGTGTGGAGAGGCCAAGAACTCTTCCTTTACATAAGGATGAGCCAAGAACCCTTGGGCTTGGTTGAGACAAAGTAAAGAGTCTTCCAAAAGCAAAGTGGGCTCCCTAGAGTATGGTTGAGTCCAAAGATCTCAAAGAATGGGTGAGGCAAGTCCAAAATCTTTAAGAAGTGTGAGGCCAATCCAAACACTTGGTGAGCTCTTGAATGTCTTGTATGATTTGTTCATATGCTAATTTTGCTTTTAAAATGTTCATGACTTCTATTTTCTCTATGCATGCATTTAAAAAGCTTGCTTTGCACATGTTATGCATGATTGAATGGGAGATGAGCTATTGGGATTCTTTGAATCTCATCCCTTCCTCTCCGATGCTCTAACATGCTAGGTGAACCAAGTAATTATGATGAAGGGAGCCAACAACAATGATAGAAGGAGATTGATAAGCATATGCCTAGTTTTATTCTTTTTGAATCCATAATGATGCTTCACAATGTATATGATGTTGTAAATGGTCTATGACCCTTGAGACATGTGTAAATATGCTATTATGTGATGTTTAAATGTATGGATATGATGTATGACCTCTAGAACCTATTTTGAATATGTAATGCCTAAGTATGCGATTTGTAAGTTTAATGGAAATGTGCATAAGTGTGGGTTGAATGACCAAAATTAGATGCATGAGATTTAGAACCATTTAGACGGCTCACATAAGTCTTAAATGTGCTTTTAGACTTGCCCAAAAGGTGCCAACACCAAGGGAAAGCCATTTGGCAATTTTGGTACTCTATATGGAGCCAAAATTGACCATAATGGAACCTTATATCACTTTTTAGCCAAATGAGTTAGTCTTGATCTGAAATTTGGCATGCAATTAGGTCTCATTGAGATCTTTTTGGGAAGGTAAAGATCATAATATTTGGAGGTCTACAGAATATTTGATGATATTTCAAAGTTGGCAATTTTCATAGTTTCTGGTTTGCTGCACTATTCATTTGGTCTGAAATTGTTTTCTATCACACGAGGCCCAAATGATGTCCAATTTCCATGAAATTTTATATAGAGAAACTAGACAATCACAGTGACCCATGCCAAATAGAACCACCTTATTTGGACGTTTAGAGAAGGAGATATGAATTCCAAAATTTCTATCCAGTATTAGTAATTTTTCTTGACCAGAAGTATTGTTCTATTGAATTCTGAGCTATGGGCTTAATGAACGGATCTAGAGATATTTTTCCTCTCTAGTTAACATCCACAACTTTCTAGCTTGGTATCATTTTCATGGATTGGATTTTTGTGAAATTAATTGGACATTTTTAAAATCTTTTGCAAAATTTTATGACAGTTCCAGAATTCAGTTAGACCTCTAGACTATTTTGGATATCAAACATTCTCTGTAATGAATGTTATGCCCTGGATGTATTTTTCATGTGACCTGAGCTTTCTAGAATGACCAAGATTGCATGATTTTGAGTTTTCTAGATTTAGTTATGATTTTCCAAAGTTTGGTCAGAAAATGGAGCAAATCTAGAATGAACCTTCATATTCCATGCTCTATTTCAGTTTCCCTGAGTTATGGACATAATTTTGTGATGCAAATGAGTTGTTTTGATGTGATTAAATATGAAAATGTATAGTATGAGCTCACACGGTCCACGTGATGCCGAATAAAAATTTTTAAGTATAACGCAATGCAAATAAACTCATTATTTTCATTCCCTTTCTCATGTGCTCTCATGGGAATGATGATGTGAAGCTTATGATTGGTATGAAATGAGCTAAAATTTATGGTGTTACAACATGTCCTGAGTGTGGTAAGAACCACAGAACCAAACCATGCTATGTGGGGTAGAATGTATGCTTCTGGTGTGGTAGTCCAAGACACATGGCTAGAGACTACACCTAGGCTCCTTCACACTTAATACAGCAGAGGGAGATGGCTCCTGCTCCCAAATCTCAAACCCAGGGTAGAGTCCTTTCCTTGTCACGGCAGTAGGCCAGTTGGTCCCTGAGTTTGATTTAAAGTACTATTAGAATAAATGATTTTTCTGTAACTACATTATTTGATTCGGGTGCTAGCGATTATTTCATATCATATGACCGTGTTAGGAGGTTAGGTCTGAGTATGCATACATTACCATATAATTTGCATATGTCCATCCTTACAAGAGACCGAGCCATTACCTTCTATGCTTGTTTGAATTATGTGATCCAGTTTAGTCATTACCTGACCACCCTTGAGTTGATTTGTATGCCCCGTATTGATATTGATGTGATTATTGGCATAACCTGGATGTCTGTAAATAATGCCACACTAGACTATAGCCACAGATATATTACTTTACTTGAGTGTGGGATTGTGCCTAGTATGAGGATTGAGTTATCTATTATGACCACCTCCCAGGCTAAGAGATCTCTAGGGCATGGTTGTCAGGGGTATTTAGTTTTCTTTTCAGTCCAAGCTAAGGTAGAAGAGGATATAGATGAAATTCCAATAGTGAGGGAGTTCCTAGAGGTATTTCCTAGAGAGATTAGTAGACTACCCCCAGAGAGAAAGGTCAAATTTCCTATAGACATTATACCTGGGTAGGTCCAGTGTCTAAGGCCCCATATAGGATGGCTCCCACCGAGCTAACTGAGCTTAAGAAATAAATAGAAGAGCTCTTAAATAAGGGTTTTATCAGACTCAGTGTCTTACTATGGGGAGCTCCAGTTTTATTCGTAAAGAAGAAAGACGAAAGCCTTAGGCTATGTATAGATTACTGGGAATTCAATAAGATAACCATTAAGAATAACTACCCTTTTCCTCACATAGATGACCTCCTAGATCAGTTAGTAGGAGTGTTAGTATTCTCTAAAATAGACCTCAGGTCAGGATATCACTAGCTTAGAATAAAGGCTGAGGATATTCCTAAAACAGCATTTAGAACTAAATTTAGGCATTATGAATTTTTAGTTATGTCCTTATGGGTTAACGAATGCACTTGCAGTATTCATAGATTACATGAATAGAGTTTTCAGGCCATACTTAGATAGATTTATAGTAGTCGTCATAGATGACATCCTCATCTACTCAAAAAGTAGAGAGGAACATGAGTAGTACTTGAGATTAGCCTTGGAGACCCTGAGAGAGAGACAATTGTATGATAAACTTAGTAAATATGAATTTTGGCTAACTAAAGTTCAATTTCTAGGTCATGTGATCTCCTAAGCAAGGGTCTCCAAGGCTATAAGAGGTTCATTGGCTTTTCTCAGATAGTGATGCCACTGACTTGGCTCACTAGAAAGAATATACCATTTGTGTAGAATGAGAAATGTGAAGGTAGTTTTTCAGGAGTTGAAGCACAAATTAACCATAGCCCTAGTTCTAGTACTCCCTGACCCTAGAGAGACTTTTGTAGTCTATAGTGATGCCTCCAAGAAAGGGTTAGGACGTGTGTTTATGCAAAAAGGCCGAGCAGGAGCTTATGCTTCTAGACAGATAAAATCTTACAAAGAAAATTCCCCCCACACAATCTAGAGTTAGCCGTAGTGGTGTTTACTTTGAAAATATAGAGACACTACTTGTATAGGCCAGCTATAGAAATTTACAGTGACCATAAGAGCCTTAAATATATATTTGAGTAGAAAGAGTTGAAAATGAGATAGCAGAGATGGTTATAATTTTTAAAAGGCTATAATTTCACATTGAAATACCATCCCAATAAGGCTAATGTGGTGGCTGATGCCCTAAGTAGAAAATCCATACATATGGCCTTTATGATGATTTGAAAGCAGGAATTGATTGAGAGATTCAGAGATATGAGTCTTTCATATGAGCTGCATTCAAGAAAATTATTAATGAGTGAAACCCGAATAGAAATGACCTGAGAAAGCAAATAAGAGAGGCCTATTGAATATATGACCATGTAAATAAGATTAGAGCCCAAATAGCCAAGGGTAGCATTCAGGAGTTTAATATGTCTGAGGATGACATAGTGAGATACAGAGATAGGCTGTATGTGCCTAGAAATACAGAAATCAAAGAGAGAATATTAGAAGAGGCACATAAGAGCAAGTACACCATTTATCCAGGAAGTAATAAAATGTGTCAAGATTTAAAGAAAATGTTCTAGTGGCCTGGAATGAAAATAGATATAGAATAGTATGTCTCCCGATGTCTAGTATGCCAGAGAGTTAAAATAGAACACCAGAAACTAGCTAGGTTACTTCAGCCCCTAGATATCCTAGAGTGGAAATAGGATAGCATAGCTATAAGTTTTTTCATAGGTTTACCCAGAACATCATCAGGGCATAATGTAATATGGGTAATAGTGGATAGATTAACAAAGTCAGCATATTTTTTAGTCATGAAAGCCACTTATACCCTAGATAAGCTAGCCCAGTTATACATCAGAGGGACAGTTTGATTACATGGCATGCCTAGGAGCATAGTTTCAAATAGAGATCCTAGATTCACATTGAATTTCTAGAGATCATTACAAGATACTCTAGATACTAGACTCAGCCTATCACCCCTAGACAAATAGACAGATGGAGAGAACCATCCAAACCCTAGAAGACATGTTGAAGGTGTATGTGTTAGAAATGAAAGGAAATTGGAATACATACTTGCCTCTAGCGGAGTTTGCCTATAATAATAGCTATCATGCAAGTATATAGATGGCACCATATAAGGCATTGTATGGGAGGAAGTGTAGGTCTTTGATGTGTTGGGTTAAGCTAGGAGAGTGGAGCCTAATAGACCTAAACTTAGTGGACCAGACTTCTAGGCAGATTGAGATCATTAGAAAGAAACTACTGACGGCCCAAAGTAAACAAAAAAGTTATGTAGGTAAATGTAGACGGCCGTTAGAGTTTGAGATTAGAGATCATGTCTTCATTAGAGTGTCTCCAGTTACAGGGATAGGTCAATCTATTAAAAGTAAAAAGCTTAGTCTAAAATACATATGTCTTTTCCAAATTCTTGATAAAATAAGACCTGTGACTTACAGACTAGCCCTTTCACTAAATTTGAGCCTAGTACACAATGTATTCCATGTTTCATAGCTCAAAAAGTATCAGCCCGACCCCTCACATGTCATAGAATATGAGAATGTGTAGTTACAAGAAAATCTATCATACATAATATCACCAGATCGGATGGTGGATGTTAGACTCTAGCAGTTACAGAACAAGATGATACCACCGATAAAAGTGGTTTGGAAGGGGTTATCTCCCGAAGAGGCTACATGGGAGCTAGAGGATGATATGAGAAAGAAGTATCTAGAACTCTTCCCATAAGCTATGTTATCTAAATTTTGAGGACAAAATTTTTAAAAAAGTGAGAATTGTAATGTCCTATTTTTGTTAAATACCGAAAATAGGTGCGTTTTCAAAACAAGTCCCCCAAAATGAATTAGTTAAGGTCCCAAAAAATTTGAGTAACATTCTAGACTCCTCAAAATGAGAATCTCAGGCTTAGATGGAAAGAAAAATAGAGCTAAAATGAAGAAACAATTTCTTATAGAAAACTTATGAAACGTAATGGCATTTTCGTAATTTTGAGCAAATTTTGGAATTAACACAAAAGGGATTTTTAAATGAAAGTTTTGAGTTCTCTGGGGTTCTCAAAAGTCCTAAAAATCATGGGAAGCCCTGAGACAGTTAAAACGCCTCTAGTAGGCATTTTTCTAACATCGATGTACCTAAACTTTAACAGATTTGTTCAAGAAGGTTTTAGCTCTAATTTGAGTGATTCTAAAGGCATTTTACTAAATTGGAATCTAAATTTTATAATGGAAAGGACGGTTCTAAAAAAGAAGCTAAAACAAATTGAAAACAAAAATGCCAAAAATGAAAGGTAAAACGAGAATTTTTTAAAAGTCATTTTTTCTTCACGTATATATATAGGGTGCCCCACTCTCCCATTCACTTAGCCTCATATTTTTTTGCCCTAAACTGGAGAAGAAACCCTAGGAGAGTGGTGCACCGGGAGAAGAAGAAGAGGAAGAGAAATCAAGGCTTGAAGGTAAGGAATTTTCATAGTTTTTCATGCTTTCTTCCTTCCAAACCTCTTCTCCTCCATTCTCCTTTGTTTCCTATGCTTATAATGAAGTTTATAAATCCTTTTTGCGAGAGAAATTAAGGAAAAAATTTGGATTTAAAGAGTGGGGGCCAAAGAAGACAAAACTAAAGTGAGAAAACAAGGTAATTTCTTCTTCTATGGTTGCTACCCCTTGCTTCCCTTCTTCCTATGTTTCACCCTACTCAAGAAGTCCTATAAGGGCTTAGATTTTAGGCAGAACCAAGGGTGATTCTTAAGAAAAAGGGTGTAGAGATTAAGAATATGCAAAGTCTAGGGTTTTATGTGTTTTTTGTAAAATCTAATTTGATACTTAAATTTCTATGCCTAAATGAGAATTTAAATTAGCTCTTAAGATCCCTTGAAGTCTTCCCATGTGCTTCTTCCATCAAGAAAACAAAGCAAAGTCCATGAAGCCTAAAATCCTCCATTGTCTCAGCCTAAGGGGGTTTGTGTATCTAGGGAGTGTTTTAAAATTTTCTAAGCCCATTTTTGAGTCATATATGATAAATGAATATGAGGGGAAGCCTTCGGAAAAATTTAGGAAGCCTAGAAAATGAGTTAGTGTTTTATGTTCCATAATATGACCTAAAAAAGCAACATATAGCTAGGCTCTTTATTTTAATTGTGTGATGACTCCAAGAGGCTTAAAAGGAGTCAAAAATCATATTTGAAAAGAAAAAATAAAGCCTAAAATTTATTTGATGGGTGTTGCTTCATTAGGTGCATTTTTGGAACTATAAAGGAGTTTATAGGTTAAGCTAGAATCTAAGCAAGTTGTGTGGCCTTAGAATTTATTTCATGAACCTAATTGGCTTCTATAAATTATGTTTAGGCCAAGAGAAATCATTCCCACACCTTTATATGTTTGAGGCCGAAGAAGGGAAAGGAAATTCAAGAGAAAAAGTGTGTGGTTACATCCAAGGTAGCTCACTCCTCCTTCTTTCATGCATGATTGTTTGCTTTACTTGTCTTTGAATGTGTGTATGTCTATTTTAAGGTATCAAAAATATTCTAACATGAGCTCTTACTCCATGGTACCATAATGATACATTATGCTTTTAAATGATGTTCGTGATGTTTGTTTTGGTTTGCTTGAATGTGGTGAGGCCAAGAACCCTCAGCCATGGTGAGGATGAGTCAAGAACCCTTAAGATTGGTTGAGACAAAGTAAAAAGTCTCCCAAAAGTGAGGTTGACTTCTAAAAGTAAGGTTGAGTCCAAGAACCTCTTAAAGAATGGGTGAGGCAAGTCCAAAATCCACAAGTGAATGGATGAGGTTAATCCACTTGCTTGGCAAGTTTTGTATGCCATATATGACTTGCTCAAATGTTGAAAATGTTTCTTGAATATTTGCACATGTTAATATATCCATGCATGCATTTGTAAGACTTGTTTTACATCTTTTATGTATGATTGAATGAGAGAGGAGCTATTGGAATTCTTTGAATCTCATTCCCTTCTCTCCAATGTTCTAATATGCTAGATTGACCAAGAGAGCATGGAAATGGAAGCCAACCACATGAGAAACAAGAGCATGACACTAAAGTGTTTTAATTTTGTTACTTTAAGGCCATATAAATGGTAAATGTTGTAATCAATGGTTGTATATGTCCTATGATATTATGAACATGTATAACTATGTTAATGTATCATGTATAATTGAGAGCTAAGGTTGTATGAATGCAAATCCACATTTTAGTCATATAATGGCAAGTTTGTATTATGGAAGTGTATGTATAAATGCAAGTAGGATGACCAAATTGAGATGTATGAGATTTGGAACCATTTGGGTAGTTCATACAAGTCATAATCATACTTTTAGATTTACCCAAGAGGTGCCAAACATTAAGAGAAATTATTTGGACACTTTGGTATCCTATATGGGGCAAAAATTGATCATATTGGAAACCTATACTACTTTTTATCCAAATGAGCTCTTCTTGATCTAAGATTTGGCATGCAATTAGAGTTTGTTAAGAGCTTTTTGGGAAGCTAATGAACAGAATTTTGGGAGGTCTATGGAATATTTAATGAATTTTCAAAGTTAGGAAAAATTCTTGTTTTAGTTTGCTGTACTATTCACTCAGGTCTGAAAATGATTTTTGTCACTTAGGGCCCAAATGGTGTCCGATTGCCATGAACTTTTATATGGACAAACTATACATTTCTAGTGACTTATGCCAACTATAATCACCTCATTTGGATGTCTAGAGTGGGGGATATGAATTTTTAAGAATTCTACCTAGTATCAGGCGCTTAAACTAACCTCAGGTATTGTTTGATTAGGTTTCAAGGTCTTGGCATGCCTGAACTGATCTGGAGTTATTTTTCCCCTCTATCTAACATCTTTAACTTTCTAGATTGGTATCATTTACATGGATTATATTTTTTTGGAATTTATTGGTCATTTTTGAAGTTTGTAGCAGAAAGTCATGACAGTACCAGTAGCGAGACAGACCTCTGCACTTTTTCAATTTGCAAACATCTTTTGTGTGGTGTCTCATAGTCTAGACATATTTTTAACATAAATTAGACATGTTTATATTTCTATAATGGCAAAGAATGCATGCTTTAAATGTTTCTAGAATTAGTTATGATTTTCCAAAATTTGTGTGAGAAAAGGGGGAATTCTTGTCGAAAATGCAACTATGTATTTTTTGCTTCCCTTTGCTTTCCAAGAGTTGTAGGCTACTTTTAGGGATGGAAATGAATTTTATCTATGTAATTAAATATGAGAATGTGATATATGAGTCACACAATCCACGGGACACCAAATGAAAATTTTATGCACGACACAATGCTAAGAAATGCATTCTTTTAATGCCATTTTTCTTATTTCTCCCTTAATTGCATAACATGAGATATGGAAGTAGTATAAAATGAGCTAGGAAATTATGGTGTTACAACGAAAAAAACTTGGCACATCAAACTAAGGCTAGACATGAAGTTTTGATGGATGAATGACATGAACTCGGGATTCTTGTGCTATTTTGAGTTGTATAAATGTATTTTAATTGGAGAATGATATGGGTGAGCTTGTATGGACCACAAGATGTGAGACAGAAATTTTGAACCTTACATAATGCAAGAAATTCCATTATTTTAATGAATTTTTTCCTTATTCTCTAATGAAATCAAGCACATAAATATCTAAAGAGGATCTAGAGAAGCTAATGTAATATCGTGTTACAGTTGTTGTTCCCACTATACAAGCCTCAGATTTCATGCTTTTCAAGGGTCATTTGAATTTAATTTTACTTGAAATTTTTATAGTATAAAGTTCAGATCATAAACTTTGCATAAGCATGTAGTTTGCATAAATTGAAGCTATATAGTAAAAGTTATGAATTTTTGAAATTTTAGGTTCTATTTTGTCAATATGGCCAAAATGAGTTATATAGCTTCTATATGCAAATGGATCCGATATTCTAGTCTTATGGATCAAAGTAAACTTGTTTATGGTAGCCATGAGTGAGAAAGGAAAGGAATTTAAAATTTGGCCCTTATAGTTCCACTTGAAGTATAAAATGAGCTAAAATTGCTACCAAGAGTTTGGTAATGGTTGTATTTTGATTGCTATGAAAATTAAATGGTATAAATATATCTATATAAAGCTAGTTGTGACACTTTTTCATTTTTTCTTCTTGTCTTTTCTTCCTTTCTTACTTGGCTGAGCTCCTCCCTTTCTTTTCTCTCTTGACTGTGGGGTGTGTGTGTGTTTTAGTGGAATGGTGTGGCATGAGATCTACATTAGTTTTTGTGTGTGTTTCTTTTTAAATGAATGGCTAAAATTTAAAGTTATTTTCTTAAGAAAGATCAAAGCCAATAGATTAAATGGAAGACTAAGATTTAATCTTAATATTAAGAATTAGATGTGAGATTTTAGATTAAGAGAATGGTTGTGATTTAATTCTTAAAAGTAAAGAGAATCTAAACTGTTAGATAGTTTCAACATTTAGGATCTTATCTTTCATCAAGGATGAATATCTACCTTTAGATCTCCTTTTTCTAAAGATTTAGTTACGATTTAACTATAGTTACCTTCTTGTTCGGTTAAAGTAATTGAATTGGTTACTTTTATCATAATTACTATTAAAGTCAGTGGCAATGTTAGCTGCTACTATTTTGTAAATGTGTGATTAAAATCTTTTACTAAGATTTGCTTATGTCAAAGGTATCATTACTCTTTAATGTGTGCATTTGCTAGAATCTTCCCTATTCATGGTGCCACATCATCCTTATTTGACTAAAATTTATGAAAATGCCATTATTTCGCCTATGTATCCTTTCGCAAGTTCTTTGTAATATTTTGTTTAGTTAGTGTCTTTCACATCTTTTTCTATATTTTAATATTATTTAGGTTTTATAGTTATATATTTTATTATTATAGTCCAAGTGACAATTTTGCCCTTAGTGAGTAATAGACAAGTACCTTTATTCTCTTTTTGCTTATATCTCCACTTTAACCTCATGTTTCTAGATTCCATCACCACCATTTGATAGTTCTTTTTATGCTAAACCTCCTAAAGTAGTTAACTCGAACTTCAGAGTCTAGTTCAATTATGCATAAGCTTTTTGTAATATCTCGAAATTAATTAAATGGAATTATAGAAAATTAATGATATAATTTAAGAAAAATAAGGAATTATGCTAAGAATATAGAAAAAGAGAATTTTCAAAGAAAATAATTATTCAGGTATTTTTTAGTCAAATAATAATAATTTGACAATTTTTTGTGAAAATAAATTTAATTAAGGATTTTAAATTTAATTGGGAGAAATTTATTAGACCTACTTTGGAAAATTAAATTAAAGCCCAATAATTAGTTTAACTCTGTTAAAGATAATTTTGAAAGCCTAAGATGAAATATGAACTAAGACCTAGCTTAGTTTGACTTTACAAACTAAAATCCAGTACCCAAATGTAAGCCTAATTGGACAAAAATGCCCATAGGGCAGCCACACTCTTACTAAACCTTAATATTAGTGCTGCCTACTCCACTTATTTAGAAAATTACTCATTTGGGGAGCCAAGAGAAAGAGAAAAACGTAGAGGAGAGAAGAGAGACATGGTTCTTCACTTTTTGAGCTTTGATCCACCAAGAAGACGCGAGTTTTGGCCAAGGTGAGTGAAAGGAAACTTGCTCTACTCATCTTTCTCGACATTTTGAACCAAGTAATTTGTCATTTGGAGGTTTTTTTTGTATCAAACCCTAGCTTTTGAAAGTTGGAGATTTTGGTGTTTCCTTACTTAACTTTTGACATCGTAGGTTAGTAGAGTTGTTAGGTAAGTATTTCCCTCTAATTTGATGTATGTTCATAATCAAATTCCGTCCCTTAAACTTTTTTCACTTGGTGGCTATCATATGTGTGAAAATGAAGATGATGGAAATGACCTATTGTCACACACTATTCATGTTCATCATAAATAAACTTGTTTTGGTCCATTAGGCTAGAAAGTATACATCAAAAGCCCAAGGAAGCTAAAGGACTTGAAATTGAACGTTTAACATATTATACATCAAACTTCAAAAATTCAAATCTTGAGCTATATAACTTTGATTTATGCAAACTCAATGGCTGTAGAAAGCTTATAATATGAACTTTATGCTTTAAAATTTCCTAAGCAACTGACCTCGTTTGACCTTTCAAAAACATGAAAAACAAAAACTGCTATAGCATGAACAATACCAAGCCATTCTGTATAATTTTCTAAACTTTGAAAATTCATAAAATATTTTATAGGGCTTCAAAATTTTATAGCCTTAGCTTATTAGGAAGCTCTATAAATCTTATAATTACATGCCAAATTTTAGTCTCAAATTAGGTCATTTGGGCTTCCAAGGGTAGAGGTGCAATTTAAAACTCTTTTGGACCAAATTTTAGTTCTAAAGTGGTCCAGCTGGTTTCCAATTTGCACTCTCCCACTTTGAGCAAATTTCAATCATCCTAGACATGCAATTCATATGGTCTTACATGGGAAATGGGGCTTGCATAAAAATAGAACCATTTAACCCTCAAATATGCATATAACGTTCCATGCATCTCATATGTACATGTTAATATAAAAAGCCAACTCTTGATTCAAAATGACATATATTGAGGTGCTCTATCTCATACCTATGATTCCATTACAAACATCATCAAATACATGAATATCCATCATACATATATAAGCTTTCTAACCTTTAAGTACACTTTGCACAAGTAGCACATTTACATTACAAAAGTCATATTACATAATTTCATAGAATCTAATGCTTATCTACCTCCTTCTTTTTGTTGAAAGAGCCTAAAATGGTTAGTGAAAATATATGGGTGAGATTCTGAGAAGAATCTTAGTAGCCAATCTCAACTAAATCAATGCATACATGAACACTATGAGGAAATGCAATGCATGTGATGGAAGAATGCCATTCATAGGCCTCATGTAACTCCAATGCAACTTTTAACATAAAAACTCATTTCCTATCATGTCATGGCATCAAAAGCTCAATTAAACTCAACCTTGGGATAAGGAAGATTTATTGCACTCAATTCCATGCCATAGGAAGCTAAGAGTTGAAAAACATGTTAAACTCATGCATAAAACTCATAATAGAAAGCATATCAAGACATAGCTCATAAATACATCAAGTAATAACACATATAAGCATCTAAACTCAATCAAACATTCAAATGCATGCAAGATAGGGAGATAGAGCTATTGGGATTTGTATGTACACACATAATGGAAAAAATTACGAAACAAGCAAAATCCCTCCCATGGATCCATCACCTTTGCTTAAACTGAAGTAAGGTGGAAGAATTATACCTTTAGTGCACATAATTTATCTTTCTTTCTGATTAATCACATTTGGATCTAGGCTCTGCTCTTTGCGAAGAATGCCCTCTACCAGTATCCACACAAACAGGATCTCCAACATGAATAGTGTGCTAGCACCACGTTATGTGGATGTCCTTCTTTGAACATATCCACCAGAACCACACATATTCTCAAGTGTGCTACAAAATTCATTCTCTCTCTCTCTCTCTTAGGTGCTGTTATGGCTATTTCTTAAAATATATAACATGAGGAAACCCTAGTATGTCCTTTTTATAAGAGAGCCTTATAAAATTTTAAAATTAGTATATATCAATTTCATCCACCTTTTCTTCTTTTTCTTTTCAAGAGAGAATGAATCTCCTATTCAAAATAGGAAACCTTTTAGAGAAAAATGTAATATCCAATTTTCGTTAAACGACGAAAATGGGCATGTTTTCATAGCAAGCCCCCCGAAATGAATTAGTAAAGGTTCCAAAAAATTTGAGTAACATTCTAGCCTCCTAAAAATGAGAATTCTAGCCTCAGATGAATGGAAAAATTGAGCTAGAATGGAGAAATAAATTTTGACGGAAACCTTACGAAACGTAATGGCATTTTTGTAATTTCATGCAATTTTTGGAATTCACATAGGAGGTCTTTTTAAACCGAAGTTTTGAGTTCTCCAGGGTTCTCAGAGGCCCTGAAAACCATGGGAAGCCTCGGGATAGTTAAATCCCCTCCGGTGGATGTTTTCCAATGTCGGTGTGCCTGAACTTTGACGGATTTGTTTGGAAAGGTTTTAGCTATGAGTTGAGTGATTACAAAGGCATTTTTCTTAATTGAGAACCTAAATTTTATAATGAAAAAGGCTGTTCTCAAAAAGGAGCTAAAACGAAGGAGAAACAAAAATGCAAAGTACGAAAGGCAAAATTAGAATTTTTGAAAAAGTCCTTTTGCCCTAGCTATATATAGGTGGTGCCTTACACTCTCCCTCATTTAGCTTCAAATTTTCCAACCCCAAACCAGACGCAAATCCCTAGGAGAGTGGCATGTAATGTCTGATTTTCATTAAACGATGGAAACAGGCATGTTTTCAGAGCAAGTCCCCCGAAACGAATTAGTTAAGGTCTAGAAAAATTTGAGTAACATTCTAGCCTCCTAAAAATGAGAATTTTAGCCTCATATGGAAGGAAAAATGGAGCTAGAATGAAGAAATAAATTTTTGATGGAAATCTTACGAAACGTAATGGCATTTTTATAATTTCAGGTAATTTTTGGAATTAACACAGGAAGGCTTTTAAAATCAAAGTTTTGAGTTCTTTGGGGTTCTCAGAGGCCCTGAAAAACCATGGGAAGCCCCGAGACAGTTAAATCCCCTCCGGTGGACGTTTTCCAACCTCAGTGTGCCTGAACTTTGATAGATTTGTTTAGAAAGGGTTTACCTCTGATTTGAGTGATTACAAAGCCATTTTTCTAATTGGGAACCTAAATTTATAATGGAAAAGACAGTTCTAAAAAAGGAGCTAAAATGAAGGAGAAACGAAAATGCAAAGTATAAAGGGAAAAATGGAAATTTTTGAAAAAGTCACTTTGCCCTAGCTATATATAGGTGGCACCTCACACTCTCCCTCATTTCACTTCAGAATTTCCAGCCCTAAATTAAAAGCAAAACCCTTGGAGAGTGGCACATAAAGAGAAGGGAAGAAGGAGGAAAAATTCAAGACTTTAGGTATGGAATTTTACTTGTTTTCCATGCTTTCTCTCTACCAATCTCTTCTCCTCTTTTTCCCTCTTCTTCTCCATGAATTTTCTAAAGTTTTGAGGGCTGTTTTGAAGGAAGAACATATGGGAATTTCCGGATTTGAAGAAAAGAGTTTGGAGAAAGCAAGATTCAAGCTAAACTAACAAAGGAAACAAGATAAAAATGCATTCTATCGTAGCTATGTTGATGTCTCCTTCTTCTTCATTTCGACCTAGCCTAAGAACCATAGGAAGATCTAATTTTCAAGCCCAACCAAAGATGATTCTTAGGTATTTGATGGAGAGGAATAAGAATATGCAAAGGAAACCATGAAATAGGTATTAGAATTCAAGATGCAAAACCTAGGGTTTCTAGTACACCTTTCAAATTCTAAATTTATGTGATGCTTCCTAGGTCTAAGTTAGAGTATAAATGAGTTCTTGAGACATCAACGATGCTTCCCATAAGCTTCTCCCTTCAAGAAAAGTAAGAGAACTCTAAGAAGCCCAAATAATGCCATAGTCTCGGCCAAGCATGTTCCATCGTGCTAGCAAGAGTTTTAAATTTTTCTAAGGCCATTCTTAAGTCATATTTGATGAATAAAAATCAAGGGAGGCCTTGGAAAAAATTTAGAACTCATGGAAAGTGATTTGGTGTCTTAGGCTCCATATTATGACCTAAAGAAGCAACATGGTGCTAGGCCATTTGTTTTAATGATGTGATGACTCTAAGAGGCTTAAAAGGAGTCAAGAATCATATTTGAAAGGAAAGAATAAGGCCTAGAAATTATTTGAGGGGTGTTGCTTCATTAGGTGCCAATATGGACCATAATGGAGGTTGTAGAGTAATCTAGGGTTTAAGCAAAGTGTGTAGCCTTAGAATGTGTTCCATAAGCCTAATCCCATAAATTGTATCTAGGCCAAGAGAAACCATCTCCACCAATTTATGGGTATGTGGCCGAAAGAGAAGGCTTGAAAACTAAGGAAAAAGTGTGTGAATATACACAAGGTAGCTCTCTCCGCCTTCTCTCATGCATGGAAGTGTGTTTAGCTTGCTTTAGAATATGTGTATGTGTATTTTCAAGCTATGAAAAGTGTACTAGCATGCCTTTATATGCCATGATACTTAATGCCATGTTATGTTTTCAAATGTTTAGTATGCCTTTATATGCCATGATGCTTGATGCCATGTTATATTTTCAAATGTTTACATGATGTTTGTATGTTTGCTTGAGTGTGGAGAGGGCAAGAACTTTTCCCTTTGGTGAGGATGAGCCAAGAACCCTTGAGCTTTGTTGAGATAAGGTAAAGAGTCTCCCAAGAGCAAAGTGGGCTCCCAAGAGTATGGTTGAGTCCAAAGCTCTTAAAGAATGGGTAAGGCAAGTTCAAAATCTATGAGGAGAAGTGTGAGGCCAATCTAAGCACTCGATGAGCTCTTGAATGTCTTGTATGATTGATTCACATGCCAAGTTTGCTTTTAAAATGTCCATGACTTCTATTTCCTCCATGCATGCATTTGAAAAACTTACTTTGTATATATTATGTATGATTGAATGGGAGATAAGCTATTGGGATTCTTTGAATCTCATCTCCTCCTCTCCAATGATCTAACATGCTAGGTGGACCAAGTAATTATGGTGAAGGGAGCCAACAACCATGAAGAGGAAAGATTGACAGGCTTATGCATGGTTTTGTTCATTTTGGAACCATAATGATGGTTCATATTGTATATGATGTTGTGTATGTACAATGAACCTTGAGACATATGTAAATATACTATTATGTAATGTTTAGAGCCATGGATATGATGTATGAGCTTTAGAACACAAATTGAGTTTTGAATGTCCAATTATGCATTATGGAAATTTGATGGAAATATGTATAAGTGTGGGTTGAATGGCCAAAATGAGATGCATGAGGTTTGGGACCATTTGAAAATCTCACACAAGTCTTAAATAAGCTTTAAACTTTCCCAAAAGGTACCAAGACCAAGGGAAATCCATTTGGCAACTTTGGTACTCAATATGGAGCTAAAATTGACTATAATGGAACCCTATATCACTTTTTGGCCAAATGCGTTATTCTTGCTTTGAAATTTGGCATGAAATTAGGTCTCATTGAGAGCTTTTTGGAAAGCTGAAGAACATAATTTTTGGAGGTCTAGAGAATATTTGATAAAGTTTTAAAGTTGGGATTTTCTATTGATTCGAGTATTGCACTATTCACATTGGTAGATTTGTGTTTTGTGTCACCCGATGGTAAAATGGTGTCTAATTCTTGTGAAATTTTATAGACACAAACTAGAGGTCATACTCTTTCTATAGTCACCAAGATCACCGCATTTCCATGTCTGAGAAAAGAGTTATGCATTTTTTAAGTTGGCTGTCAGTAGTAGTGGCACCCCAAGAGTTTAGTTACTATTCCATAGGATTCCAATAGCTAAACATATCGTTTTCATTCTGGAATTATTTTTAGTATCAATTTAACATTTGTATCTTTCCATAATGACCAAATTTGTGTGATTTCAAGTTTTATAGAATTATTTATGAATTTTATAAATTTGTATCAGTAATCTGAACAGCAACCCAGGCAGCCAGCAAGCTCAGTAGCTTTTCGGATATCAAATGTCCTACATAATGAATTTTATGGTTTGGGAATATTTTTAGTGTGAATTATACATCTTAAGCTTTCCGGAATGACAAATATTTCCTATTTTTTATTTTTCTAGATTTAGTTATGATTTTCGAAAATTTGCCCAGAAAAGAGGTCAATTCTGGCCGAAAATGAATCTCCAGTTTTCATGCCCCATTTCGGTTTCCATGAGTTATAGGCATGTTTTTGTGATGCATTTAAGTTATAATGATGTAATTAAATATGATAATGCATAGTATGATCTCACATGGTCCACTGACACCGAATGGAATTTTGAGACCTAACACAACGCTAAAATGAGCATTATTTTCCTTGCCTTTTTCATGCAAAACTCACATAATTCATGATATTAAGTTATGTAAAGGCATGAGATGAGTTAGAATGAGCTAGAATTCATGGTGTTACATAGAATGCCCAGTAGAGCATAAATTTTCAATAAGGTAGAATCTGGACATCAAGAGTACGTGTCCTAGATTGGGTTAGTAGAACCCTAAAATTAGTATATGATGCTTTTGGGGATAAGGCTAAAGAGGATAAATAAAGAGAAAGGCCAGCTCTAATCCGAACATAGAAATGAACTGAGACAAAAAATTAGTGCCTTAATGCCTTCAAGGAAGCTCGAGGGAGCTAAAAGCCTCCTAAGAAGGTGAGTCTTGCATTATGTAGAGAAAGAGTGTAAGCCAAGAGCCCTATTGAATGTAATTCCTAAGATTACATGAAATAGATTTTTTTATCGAGGGATGGTTTAGTTGAAAGCAAAGCAAGAGTATAAGAAAAAGTAGACCCCCTTGATGTTATAAGAAGTGAAAAGTAAAGGAACCCAGGAAAAATGCAGGTGCTCTTGAGCGTAAAGAAACACAAACTAGCAAGAGGGACAATCAGTAGTAGAGCATAATAAAGGTAAAGACAAAGAGAATATATAATGGTGTTCAAGCCGAGGACATAGTAGATTAAGAATAAATATTGAGTTGATGTGCTTGAATACTTAAGAAAGCACACTTTGTGATGACCCTAATTTCTAATCATTGTAATTAAGGTTAAATATATGATTAATAATCATAGATTAGGGTTACAAGGCATTATGACCAATTACATTGTGAAAATACGGGAAAATTTAAACCTTAATGTTGTTAGAGTCATCAACCATATAATTACAAGAACTTATATAAATAAGGGAAATAAACCTTTATTTATAAGCCTTTGATTCTATTACCCATCAATTATAACCCATCCTAATGTCTCTAAATCATCCCGTGAGATTACCATATGAAAAACCAAGGTTTCCTAATTAATATAAGGGTTTTAGAATGTTCGCCGCGGCCAAATTACACTTAGTAGTGCCCAATTCCTCTTGGTTTTGCCCCTTACTTCGTCACTAGTTTCAGCTGCGGTGAGTTGGACCTTTGTCGCGGCTAACCTATTTAGCACCACGGCGAAGAAGCCTCTTGGAACTTACCTCACTTGCCTCTCGCTATTGGCCATAGCCAATTCCCTTGTTAGCCGTGGCTAATTCCTTTTTGGAATGCTTGGGACATTTTCGCAAAAGTTCACCACGGCCAATTCCCCTATTCACAGCGGCGAATTTCCCTCTGGACGACTTCCAGTTTAGCCTCTCACATTTCACTGTGGTGAATTTCTCTCTGGACTCCCCCTGGGCAAATTCACCTCTATTGGCTGCGGCGAAATTCCTTATGATCTTATAACTCTGAAAATCTTGTCTCATACTCTCCACTCTTCCTCCAATATCACCCCAGGGTCATCCTACCTTAATTACTCAACTAATCTATCATTACTAGTTCCAGACTTAAGTGTCCATTTCTACTCCTTCAACTACCCTATATTAACCAGTTCATAGATTAATAACCGTAGAATTTCATAAGCTTCCAGTGATCACCATTCAAGTATATATTTCATTAAAGATTCCATACATCACTAATTCAAATCAACAATCTAATAGATACCGAGATGACATTCCCAATAGTAAATCATATCATGAATTCAACAAAATCCATATATCAGATACTATAGGTTCATACAACCTAAACCAAGGTATATTGAGACTTAACTCTATAATAAATACATTCCAACTAATTGAAATATAAACGCCTACACTTGAAAACATATTATGTATGATTGAATGGGAGATGAGCTATTGGGATTCTTTGAATCTCATCTCCTCCTCTCCAATGATCTAACATGCTAGGTGGACCATGAGATCAAGGAAATGGAAGCCAATCACATGAGAGATGAGAGCTTGACATCAAAATAGATAGATTTTGTTACTTTAAGGCCTTATGGATGGCAATTGATGTAATCCATAGTTTTATATGTCCTATGTGATATGAACATGTGTATTATGATAATATGTCATGTATAAATGAGAGATTATGTTATGTGACTATTAGAATGTAAAATGAGTATGTTATAGCAAACTAGCTTCTTGAATAGCATTATGCAATTATGTACAAATGGAAGTGGAATGGTTAAATTGAGATGCATGAGCTTTGGACCCATTTGCACTGTTCATACAATTCCTATTCATGCTTTTAGACTTGCCCAAGAGGTGCCAAACCCTAAGGAAAGCCATTTAGACATTTTTGCATCTTGTATAGACCAAGAATTGACCATTTTAGAACCCTATACCACTTTTTGTCCAAATGAGCTCTTCTTAATTTGATATTTGGCATGAATTTAGAGCATGTTAAGAGATTTTTGAGAAGTTAAAGAACATAATTTTTTGAGATCTATAAAATATTTGATGAATTTTCAAAGTTGGCAAAAGTTATGGTTTTGGTATGATTTACTGTTCACTTGGTTCGAAAATAATTTCTATCACACAAGGCTCAAATAATGTCCAATTGCTATAAAATTGTACCAACTAGAAGCACCTCAATTAGAGGTCTAGAGAGGGAAATATGAATTTTTAAAGATTCTGCCCAGTATCAAGTGCCACAACTGACCTCATGTATTGGTTGATTAGGTTTCGAGGTCTGGACGTGCCTAAACTGGTCTGGAGTTATTTTTCTCCTCTAGCTAACATCTATAGTTTTCCATACTGGTATCATTTGAATGGATTGGAGTTATTTGGAATTAATTAGATATTTTTGAAGTTGTTGTAGAAACCTATGATAGTACTAGTAGATAGTCAGACCTCTAGACCTTTTCGGATGTCAAACATTTTTTATGTTGTGTTTCATGGTCTGGACATATTTTTACCATAAAGTCTACATGTGTAGCTTTCCAGATTGGCCAAGAAAGAATGATTTTTATTTTTCTAAAATTAGTTATGATTTTTTAAATTTTGTGACAGAAGTGAGGAAATTCTTACCAAAAATGCATATATGTATTTTATGCTTCCCCTTGGTTTCCACAAGGTGTAGGCCACCTTTGATGATGAAAATGAATTGTGTCCATGTAATTAAATATGAAAATATGATGTATGAGCTCATATGGTCCACGTGACACCGAATGAGATTTTCATAGGCAACGTAAAGCTAAATAACGTATTATTTTAGTGCCATTATTTTGTCTCTTATATGAGTTGCATGATATGAGGCATAGATATAGTATAAAATAAGCTAAGAAATTATGGTGTTACATTTATTGGTATTAGAGTAAAGTTCCAAGCTCTCTTGAATTGGATTTGGCTTGAGGATATAGCAATAGGGCTATGTAAAGGCTTAAATGGATAGGTAAAGTCTTATATAAGATATGTTAGGTGTATGAGGATAGTTTGTGGCTTTGTTCATGATGAGTAAGTTGTACAATGGTCTTAGAATAGCTAGTGGATACTGAGAAAGGGTCTGACAGCTAGAGTTTGATGAGATATGATAGCTCACCAGAATCAGTAACAAGCCCTAGGTATGAACGATGAGGAATGATCTCATTAACATGAAGAGGCTTGCTAGAGAGAGTACGTGAGGCCTAATTCTCCCTAATAATCGTACTCAAACCATTTCAAGATGTCCTATGTACAGAGACAAGTAACGATGCAGCACAATATGAAATGAGATTGCAGCTGCACAGGATTAGTTCAAAGGAGAAGTGAGAAAAGGAATTACCTCCTAGCCATAACATCCAAATGTCTTAAATAAGTTTTAGAGTCCAAAATATTAATTTCCTTAGGCTAGAAGTTTGAGTTACAAGCTACACTTCTTAAAGCCCTAATAGCCCATAGGTAATAGTCAACTATGCATGAATAAAGCAAGAGGTAGAACCCTCTAGCTTGATGATAGGCTAAATATAGAGGCAATGAAGCTCAGGTTAGTAGCTAAAGATGAAAATCCAATCCCTGAAAAAGTAAGCCAATCAGAAGCTGTTAGCCGCGGCCAATTCATTGCTTAACCACAGCTAATTATTCTAGGAAGCAGCGAGGTAATCCAAAGAGTTCCTCACTGCACCTAGTTAAGAAGTTAGCCGCAACAAATACTTGAACAAAACTAGGGTGAACCCGAGGCTAATTAGCCACAACAAATGGCAAAATAAATGTCTTATTGGTCATATTCAGTCCAACTTGAGGAATAAGTTGATAAGAGATTAGATGACCAACAGAGATTAGGAAACCTAGTATAAATAGAGAAAAGAGTAGTGAATAGTTATGGAAGATTTGTAAGAAATCAATAGGCCTAGTAGTTGAGACTGAGAAAAGATCTTGGCATAAGAAAGAATTTAAACACAGGGACAGTAAGGTTGTTGAGACCTACTTTTAAGGTATTGACTTCAACCTAGGGTGCTACCCTATGAGACACTAAATAATAGAATGTCAGTGTAGCCTCGAAATAATATAAGATAAGGCTACTAGTAGTGAGGCACACAACGAGTGGCCTAGAAAGGTGTACCTCATCAGTAATACCTAAAGGTAAGTATGAGTAGCCTAGTGACAAAGGCTCAGAAGAGGATGAAAATAGTTTAGAAAACACTAAGTTATCGTGAGCCTATGAGTTAATAGGGCTTATAGTAAGCTATAGGTCTGATGAGATAAGTAGTTCCGGCTGAATATATGCCAAAGCCTATAAGAAGTGACCAGTAGCATTATCTAAGTGAGATGTGTCAATGAAAGGCTCAGTGAAAGTTTTCTCTAGATCCAAAAAGGAAAGATGAGACATCTTAAGTCGGGAAAACCACCTAGTAGTGGTTACCAAATTCCCGTAGATAGACCCCTTGAGTCATAAAGTATAGTGATAAGGGAAGTGAGGAAGAGCTGAGAAACTAACTATAGAAAAGATACCCTCACTTTAGTAATGACTAAATAAGTAGACTAAGCCCATAAAGTAAAATAAATAGGGGTATGATAATTAGTCAAATAAGCTCCTTAATGTGAGAATGATATAGGATTAAGGCACGCGATTGATTAGAGCACCCAGTAGCGCATAAGTTTTTTGTAAGATAGAATCTGGACATTGAAAGTACATATCATAGATTGGGTTAGTAGCACCCTAGAAATAGTATACGATGCTCCTGGGAATGAAGCTAAAGAGGCTGAACAAAGAAAAAACTTACCTCTGATTTGAATGTAGGAATAAGCTGAAACAAACAGTTAGTGTCTTAGTACCCTCAAGGAAGCTCAAGAAAGCCAGAGACTGCCTCAGAAGGCGAGTCTTGTATGATGCAAAAAAAAAAAGTGTAAATAGAGAGCACTATAGAATGTAATTCCTGAGGTTATAGGTAATAGAACTCTTCTTACCAAGGGATGGTCTAATTAAGAGCAAAGCAAGAGTATAAGAAAGGTAGACCCCCTTGATGTTACAGAGAGTGAACAAGTAGTGGAACCCAGGAAAAATGTCGGTGCTCTTAAGTGTAAAGAAACCCAAACTAGCCACAGAGATAGCCAATAGTAACACATCTTTTTACCTAAGTAAGAGGACAAGAAAGGTAAAAAGAGAGAGAAAATATGACAGTGTTCAAGTCGAGAACATAATAGATTAAGAATAAATATCCAGTTAATGTCCTTGAATACTTGAGGAAGCACATGTGTCCTGGGCATAAATGCCCTTCTAGCATACTAGTGCCTGAATTAAAAATAGTCAGGCAATGTATAGGGATCTTGGAATGAAGTAGAGAAAAGAATCTTGTTTTCCCTAAGTATCCTATGAGAATAGGGTAGATAAAGAAAAGTACGAGAGGAATACTTTAGATTATTGGGAAACTTGTAATATATAGGCAATAGTGACTTTGAGCTCAGTCACGAGGCACCTGTGTATTAGTGTTTGTTGTTATGGTTTGCTTGCAACAATGGTTACACGATATTGGGCCTGATCAACCTAATAGTAATGTGACTTGAGTGCATAGCAAGTGATGACTTCAATCACCAAAGTGTCTTAATAATCGAAGGGTATCCTAGTTAGCTAGATAACGAGATAAGTCAAAAAAGAGAGGTAAAGGGATTCCAGGAATACTAAAACAGTAAGAAAAGCATGTAGAAAAGAATATCTAGTAAAGAATGTTTAGATTCAAATAGTACAAGTTCAGTATGTATGATCTGAGTCCCTTATAGTATATGTAAATGAAATGAATAAAGACTAGTGCATAGCCTCTCTCCTGCCAGAGATGTTAACCACACTCAGTGTATGAGATGACTTAATGCCAAGGCACTTAAAAGCAAAACTTGGGCATAGTTAGGAACTGCAGGATATGAGAGGAAGGTTAAAATAAGTACACATAAAGTAAGTATGTCAATAGGGTAAGAAAAGGAAGCCTAAGCAAAAAAAGGCTGAAGTAGGAATCTGAGGATCCCATAAGGAGTGATGAACCAAAATTAAGATGCTCTTAAGTATCAATATGATGGGATCCTAAAGAATCAAATGACATAGAACCCACTTCGCAAGAAGAGCATGATGTACCTCTGAGTTTAGCCTTAATTATTATGAGCGATGGTTACCTGACTTAGTGAGTATGTGTTTACTGTCTAATATAGTAATCTTAAGCTTTGACATCTCCTAGAGATGGATCACAATAGATCTTAGCATAGCACAGTGAGTCGTAGTAGACCCTAATAGGGCTCTAAGGGTCACAGTAGATCCAACAAAGTTACAGAGAGTCCCGGGCACAGCATGATAGCCTTCTGATGAGATGACAACTAGAGATAGTTTTTATAGAATAGTTAGTCTTAGAGATCAGTGTAATTTCAGTTAGCTTCTGTCTCAGAGACTAGAGATCTCTTAAGTTTGGTAGACTATTGCCATAGAGATATGAAGGCTTCACTCAGATAGTTAGACCACTGACTAGATCTCTTGACAGATGAGCATAGTGTATGGGATGAGGAAAGTAAAAAATTAGCTTTTCAAAGTAGAGCCAAATGAACCACAACCTAGTAGACATTTTCCCGGATCGAGGGATAAAAAGATCCCCACATGCTAGCCTATGTATTCAGAAAGGGGTCAAATGCAACTTTTACAGGAGGTATGTGGTACAATATGCCTCCAATGATTGAAACTATGAGTATAGCTAACATCCCACCAGAGCTTAGTAGTAGTCAATGGTAGTCACATTTTGATACCAGTATGAGACATATATGTTAGGCCTATCAGCGTTGAAATGAGGAACTATAAAACGCCACTATAAGTGAGCAAAGAGAGTGAGGAAAAGTCTCAACCTACAGAGATAGATGTAATAGTAAACAAAGAAACTGGGGTTATTAAAAGTAAAAACTCCTCAAAGAAGTTGTAATCCTAGTAAGTAACTGAGATGTAAGGCTTATGATAGAAAGAAATGTGAATTATAATCATGGGATAAGCTAGTAAGAAAGAACACAAAGATAAATAATGGATGGTTGACAATTGTGTCACGCAATCTCAAATAAAACTAAGTAGTAAAATAAATTTTGTAGATAATGGTACAACCTAGGTCATTTTCCCAAGGAGTTTGTGCCTCAATTTGTAGTGAAAAAGTATTCTAAGTACTACTAATTAGAACTTGTTTTGGGGGTTTTGAAATGCTAGAATTTAATTGAACTAAATTTAATTGACAAGAATCAAAAACTTAAAACTAAATGAAGTGAACATTTAAAAAAATGTGGTAGCTAGCCTTGTATTGGACTCCCTAGACTTCAATTATCCTTACCCTTTTTAGTTTGCCAAATTTGGATTTAATTTCTTGCTCCTTAGTGTATTCCCTATAAAGACTCTTGAATAACCATCCAAGATTCAATTCATCAATTATTCAAGGAATTTGCAACCACAAGAGACCTTGAAAAATTAATTAATTGAATTAAGAACAAGAACACACTAAAACCAATCCTAATTGATCAATAAAATCTACTGCACAATCCACTTAAGATGCTAATTAACCAATTAGATTAATTAATTCCTTAAACAATTAATTGCACAAAAATTCCAGCCAATTAACCCAACAACCATTGCATCAATTAGTCTAAAATCAAGAGGAATTTAAAAGTGATTTTGCACAGCCCTAATTCTGGAATTTTTACAAACATGTGATGATCACAATTAAAATTCCAAAAATCAAATTATATTCAATCCATAAAACAGACCAACCCAATAATTTCTAGCATTTAAATTTCTGAATTAATAAACTAGACCTAGTCAAATTAATAAAGGAATTAATACTGGAATTAAAAGAGTAAGCAAGGAATTTTTATCCAATTTGGTGAGAAAATGTGGAGCTCAAATCTGCATCTAGGAGTTTCCAAGCTTTAGCTAGCCACCATCAATGATTCAAGCTACCATGGATCATTTAATCAGAGGAGAATTAATGGAATGAGCAGCAACCATCGAGAATCCAATAAGAAAATGCTTCCTCCTTTAGCCTCTAGAGCTCTCCCTTTTTCGTCATGTTATCCGTCTACTCTATCGCCCTCAGCTCTTCCTTTCTTTTTTTCGCTGAAGTCACGTTTTTTTTCCCTCAGCTCCAGTGCCTTTTTCTTAATGAATCAAGTGCCTCTTAGCTCGTGTTCATGTGCTGCCTCATGTTGAATACCTCACATTTTATTTTCTTCTCCCAGCTCACTACATCTCCAGCTCATGCTTCATTAATCCACGTGTTCTGCTCTCACGTTAGCTTAACTTATCTTCCAGCTTAAACCCTCAGCTGCTTCTTCATTTAACTTAGCTCAAGCTTATTCAAGCTTCAGAACGCTAGCTGCCCATACCTTAATTCTACCTCATACAAACTTCAATCCAGTCTGACGCTCTCCCCGCCAGCTCAGCGTCTCTTCCAGGCCATGTTCTTAATACACGTCAGCCTTCTTTATCTTACTATACTCCACTTCTTCACTTCCTCGAGCCTATGTTTATGTGTGAGCTTCTTCTTTCCATGTTTACTTTCCTTGCCATGAGATTTCTTCCATGTTAGCTTCAGCATTTAAAAATCTTATGCCCTGCTCGTGCAAGCTTCAGCTTTACGTATCTTTCCATATTAACTTCATCTCTCATTTCACCATCCAGCTTTGAAGTCTTGCTTCCTCCATCCATGCTCGGTTCTGCATGTGTGTGTATTTGTATCCAAGCTCTAAACTCATGGCTCTTATATGTTGCTCTTTTACTTGTTTTTCACATCCCATGCAACTCAAACTCCTCCTCTCAAGTTTATCCTTCCAACATAGGACCTAAGCTCATCACGTAGTTTTTCTTCTTCTTCCCACAAACAACTCACTTTTCCCTCACTAAACGTAGCTTTTTCTCGAATCCAGACCCCACGAGAACCTCTGTTCTGCTCAAGCTTGTGAGCTGCTGCCCAGACGTAACTTCTACATGCTTATTTCTTACTTCCATTTGAAACCTTCTCAACTTGAAACCTCTTCTTAAAGCTCTCTCTTCTTCTTGCTTCCTGATAAACACATATTTTTATCTATTTTATTCTCCTAAACTTGGACATTTTAATGATTAAATAAGGCTTAATGAATTTACTTAGATGAAATTTTGTTTAGTAACCATTCTCTACACTTTACGAATTAATTGGCAAAATAATTGATTTTAAATGTATAAATCATTTTAAATGAATTTTGTGGATAATTCTATTGAATATTCTTCATTCTTTTGTGCAGAATTTCTAATGTGCAAGTAGCTTGAATGAGCATTTGATTAAAGGAAAAGAAGAAGCTTTCACTTCCTTCTCCCCTAGCTCATGCACAAGTTATACATTCACTCTCACGTTGCATCAGCATCAAAAGAGGAAGAAGCTTGAGCTTGCACAAAGACGAAGCTGCATCATTAAAGCCACGTGAACAGTAAACAAAAAGAAGAAAGGCTATGGGTTAGTAAGCATACTCGAGTGAGGCTTGTACAGAAGCTGCATGAGGAAAACACGAAGTAGCACGAGCAGAGCAACGCTGGGCAGAACAGAGAAGCTGGCTCGAGTTCTGGTCTGTGAAGAAGAGCTGCTGATCAGAGAACCAGCTACAGCGTGCGGAAGGAGAAAATGAAGAGAAACAGCAACGTGAAACGTGACATGCAGAAGCAATGTGGATGCATGAATATGAGTGAAGAAGCACGAGTTGCTTCCGAGAAAAAGAAATGAAGTGATGAGCTGGGAGCTGGCGAGTCGAGAGGTCTGAATGTGGATCTGAATCACGTGGGGAGCTTGGGCAAAACGCTGAAGCAAAAGGTTGAAATTATATTTAACTTAGAATGGGGCCCACGCTCACATAATCAAAGAAGAAAATTACATTCGGGCATGAAGGAATTAAGATGCTGAAGCAAGCACGTGAAAAATAAAAAAATCCACGTGAGAATGAGGCAAGGCGTAGCACGTGAATAACACTTCATTCCGTCATTTTCCACGCTATCCCATTCATCACGACGTCGTCCATTCCCTTCACGCCTCCATTCACAGAACCATTCACCACATGACTTCCTCCATTGCATTCCCATCTCCATCTCCATTCCATGGAATGAAGCTCTAATTCATCCACCTTGAGGTTAGCTTGGAAGCAACCTTGGCTGAAGCTTGAATCCTTGGAGAAGAAGCAGAATTTTGGCTAAGAATTTCTATTTTTCCAGCACTTTTTCTCTTTCTTGTATTTGCTTGGTTAAGGAGTATTGGATTGAGAATTTGTGTAATTGATTAGTAGCTGGTTAGACACTGATTAGGAAACATTTTTGTTGATTAATTGGTTGGATTTAAATCTGATTTTTCATTATTCTCTCTAATCTCCCATGTATGCCACGAAGGTGTTCGATGAAATGCATGAGTGAGATTTTGTGCTTAATTGTCTATTTGAGAATTCCTTAGTGTTTAGTTGGTTAATTAAACATTTTTGGATGATGAATCAGAGGCTAATTAATCAGTTAATCAATTAAATTGGATGTTCATTGATCTTAAAGACAAGAATTAACGGTTTAATGCGAGATTGAGGTCTCAATTCAACATTAGATTATTAATCTCTTGAATCTTGAATGGTTATTCAAGATCATTTGCTAATGAACACATTTAAGAACTCTTAGGCCAGAATTAATCACAATTAGATTAGGATAAAGATAGTGGATACCAAAGGATGATTCCTAAGCTAGTCACAAGACCATCATTCACTATAATTCACCCAATTAGATAGAATTAGGCATTTTGATTCAATTTAGTTTTAGGTTAGTTTAATTCATTCAAAAACCCCCAAACTAGATAGCTTTTAGGATTTTTAACATTTAGAAAACCCAATTAGGCATTGAATTCAATTTCCAAGGGAGATGACCTAGGTTATGCCCTATAGTGCATTTAATATTCAACCTAGTTTTATTTTAAGGGTTACACGACAAGCCCGTCACTTCCTCAAGTTTAAATGAGTGTGTGCATGGATCTTCTTCTCCCCAGCTACCTTACGTGTTTGTTATGTACTCTAGCTGAAAAAGTGTGTTTCTAACTTCATGAGGCAACCCGAGCCTTCTTCATGTTTCTTCTCCTTACATAAAATTTGTGCTTCCTCCTCTGTTTTAGCCACTTGAATGTGTCTTATTTCATCACTCAAATCTCAATTCCATCTTCTCTTCCTTCATTCCCTTATAAGTTTCCTCTCCATTTTACTCGCATGCATGTGGCTATCTCATGCTTCCTGCTTCTTTTCCAATCCAGAACATCATCCACGTTTCTTTCCACATAAAACTCTGCTCTAGCCCATGTAGCTCCTTGCTCCATCTAACCAACTCATGGCTCTTTGTTCATGAGAACATGTGAAAGGTATGGATTGGTCTATGTGGAAGAACCTATGTCCCCATGCATGAATGAGTAAATGACGTGGGGCCTCCTCCTTGAGTGTGAAAAGAATGCCTAATTGTGTTTGTTTTGCTATTGGTTCTTCATTTCCTCCAATTGTACACATGAAGCCTTCATCTCTTCTTTTTTCTCTTCTCTAACTCAAATTCTTATTCAAACTTCATTGGCTCAATGAAAATCTGCACAAAAAGTAAGAACAATTCAATAGGAAAATTTACAAAATCATTTAAAGAATTTATGCATTAAAATTCTAAAATCTTGTAAATAATTTCCTTGAGTGCACAAATGATTACTAACATCAATTATCCACCTAAGTAAATCCCTAAATCCATATTTAATCATTAAAATGCCTAAGATAAGGAGAATAAAATGTATAAAATTCATCCTTATCAAATTCCCCCACACTTAAACCTTTGCACTCCTAGGCATAAGAGAACTAAAGCTCTAAGAAAGAGATAATGGAAAGGAAATCAAGAAAAATGGAGTTGTGTAGGTCACTTAGCATAAGGAAGCTCAAAGCAAATCAATAGCTTAATTCTCCAAGTCATATCACTTGTATCAATGCAACAAGTACCATGGCAAAACACTTAATCAAAAATGAAATGCAATGGAAGTCCCTCACTTGGATTTGTGTTTATCACTCCACTCTTTAGTGTTTAAGATGAAATGCTTACTCTCAAATTCCATCCCATCTAACTTTACTACCATAAGCTTGGCAATCGTCTACATCTCCACCACCAAAATCAAATGCCAATGAATGAATCAAAAGGTCTTTATTATAGCTGTAATGTAGGCTAAGGTATGAAACAAGTGGTAAACAAAAGAATGAAAGAAATTCAAAAAGTAAATGGATGCTTAAAAATCATCAAGAGCATTAAAATAAGACTAAGGATGGAATGAAAGTGCATATAAAGGCCCTAAGTATCACAAACAAAAAGATATGCACTAAGAGAACAACTTTCCTTTCCTTTTTCTTCTTTTTCTCTTTCTCTTTCATTTTTTTTAATATTTCAAATGCTTTTCTTTTGCTTTGTTTCTTTTTTTTTCATTTATTATTGTATTTTTTTCTTTTTCTTATAATATTTTCGAAAAGGAATAAACAAATAGCCTATAAATGATGTGAAAAATGCACCTCCACCCACCTTAACAAGATAAAATGCCCTTAATAATCAAAAGCATCCTAATCAAAGTAGGAAAAACATTTATTTGGTTTCCATGGCTAAAAGGCTAAAAGGAGACATATGCGGCTCAAAAGGGGAATAACCAATGGATTAAACACATGTAGGATAGCTTTTTGGCTCTAGCTAAAACAAAACAAAAATGAATGCCTTAATCCTTTTCATGCATGGCAAATGAATAAATGTGGCCTTGAATAAGATTCAAGCTAAATTCTAGAGTAAATGCAACATAGGGGATACACATTATAAATGAATAAGCAATAGGTTCAAACATCTCACAACGTAAATTAAGCATCATCAAATTTCATTACAGTAAAGGTAATTGCCACTTAACTTGCATTCTCAACACAAGGTTAATTCCCTATCAAATCAAGATATATCAAAGCTATAATCCCCTTAATACCAGCAACTTCCACAAAAGCATAGTTTTTTTTTTTCAAAAACTGGAAAATAACACAAAATTGACTAAAAGCCTAGAAACTAAAAAAATCAACTAACCAAAATAAAACAAAACTAAAAATTTTATTTGTATCTCCCCTACACTTAAACATTGCATTGTCCTCAATGCCAGCACACAATCTAGTAAATAGATAAAGGCAAAACAATGTAAAAGGGGAAAGGAAAAGAGTACAACTGGGGATCAGGGTGGGTCATGAAGCTGGAGCTCCTCCTTGTCATCCCTTAGAACTCCTTCATGAAAGTGTTTGAGCCGATGTCCATTAACTTTAAATTTAGCTCCCGTCTGCTCATCCAAAAGCTCAACTGCACCAAAAGGGAAAACATCAGAAACTATATAAGGATCTTCCCATTTAGAACAAAGTTTACTTGGCATAAGCTTCAAACGAGATTTATAAAGTTGGACTTTCTGGCCGACAGTAAACTTTTTCCTTGCAATCATCTTATCATGGAATGCCTTTGTCTTTTCTTTATAGATCCTTGCATTGTCATAGGCTTCCAATCTGATTTCTTCAAACTCTTGGAGTTCGAATTTTCTGTGAGATCCCGCTCCATTCAAATCCAAATTGCATTTTTTTATAGCTTAGTAAGCCTTGTGCTCCACTTCTACCGATAAGTGACAAGCTTTTCCAAATACTAGCCGATAGGGTGACATGCCAATAGAAGTCTTGTAGGTAGTCCTATAGGCCCAAAGTGCATCATTGAGCCTCTTGCTCAAATCTTTCCTATTTGGCTACACTGTTTTCTCTAAAAGTTGCTTCACCTCTTGGTTAGAAATTTCTACCTGGCCATTTGTTTGAGGGTGGTACGGAGTAGCTACTTTATGCACAATACCATACTTGCTAAGCAAGTTATGCATACTCTGATTGCAAAAATGAGTGCCCTGGTCACTGATAATGGCTCTGGGAATACCAAACTTGCAGAAAATATGAGAGCTAACAAACTCTACAACCACAGAAGAATCATCAGTCCTAGTGGGTTTTGCTTCCATCCACTTCGAAACATAATCAATAGCTAATAAGATGTATGAAAATCCAAAAGAAGTAGGAAAAGGTCCCATAAATCCATGCCCCACACATCAAAGACTTCATAAAACAAAATGGGATGTTATGGCATTTCATTTCTCTTAGATATACTACCTGTTTGTTGACACCTGACATATCTTTTACAAAAATCGAAGGCATCATGAAACAAAGTAGGCTAATATAATCCACTATCTAGAACCTTCCTAGCTGTACGTTTTGGACTAAAGTGACCTCCACATGCAAGTGTGTGACAAAAATTCAAAACAGAATCAAATTCTATATCAGGCACACAACATCTAATCACTTAGTCATTGCATAGTCTATATAAGTATGGATCATCCCAAATATAATACCTAGCTTCACTCCTAAACTTATTCAACTGATGTTTAGTCAAATCAACAGGCAGTTCAGAAGTAGCTAGATAATTTACTAAGTCTGCATACCATGAATAAAAACTATGCACAGCACACAAATACTCATCAGCGAAATCATCATCAATAGGGAAGGAATTTACCTTTGGAGCTTCAATTCTGCTCAAGTGGTCTGCTACCAAGTTTTCAGCTCCACTTTTATCCCGGATGTCAATATCAAATTCTTGAAGTAGAAGCATCCATCTGATCAATCTTGGCTTTGCATCAGGCTTCTTTAGCAAGTACTTCAAGGCTATATGATCAGTAAAAATAATGACTTTAGTATCAAGCAAATAAGATCTAAATTTATCCAAAGCAAAAACAATAGCAATAAACTCTTTTTCTATGGTTGTATAATTTGCTCGGGCCCCATCCAGAGTCTTGGATGCATAAGCAATCACATGGGACCTCTTATTCACTCTCTGGCTTAAGACTGCACCTACAGCAAAATTAGATGTGTCACATAAAAGCTCAAATGGGAGGGTCCAATTAGAGGGTTGAATAATGGGTGGGAAAGTCAATCGTTTCTTAAGATCATCAAAAGTTATTTTACATGCATCATCAAAATAAAAATCAACATCTTTTTACAACAGCTTAGACAATGGCAAAGCAATTTTACTAAAATTTTGAATGAATCTTCTATAAAAACCTGCATGACCTAGAAAAGACCGGACCTCCCAAACACATGTCAAGTATGGTAGAGAAATGATAACATCTATCTTAGCTTTATCAACCTCTATGCCCTGTTTAAATATAATATGACCTAATACAATACCTTTTCGAACCATAAAATGACACTTTTCAAAATTAAGTACAAGGTTCTTTTCTATGCATCTTGCTAGGACTCTATCCAGACTACACAAGCAATCATCAAAAGAGTTCCCATATATAGTGAAATCATCCATAAAAATTTCTATACAATGTTCCAGGAAATCACTAAAAATAGAAACCATGCACTGCTGGAAGGTTCTAGGGGCATTGCAAAGACCAAAAGGCATTCGTCTATATGCATATGTTCCAAATGAGCATGTGAATGTCATCTTCTCTTGATCCTCTGGGGCTATGCATATCTGGAAATACCCTAAAAATTCATCTAGAAAATAGTAATGAGATTTTCTAGCTAAAGGTTCAATGATAAGCATGGTTTTTATACATTTTATTTCCCTTAACTTAAGCTTTTTAATGATTAAATAAGGCTTAATGGATTTACTCAGATGGAATTTTGTTTAGTAACCATTCTCTACACTTTATGAATTAATTGGCAAAATAATTGATTTTAAATGCATAAATCATTTTAAATAAATTTTGTGGATAATTCTATTGAATATTCTTCACTCTTTTGTGCAGAATTTCTGATGTTCAAATTGCTTGAATGAGCATTTGATTAAAGGAAAAGAAGAAGCTTTCACTTCCCTCTCCCCTAGCTCATGCACAAGTTATACACTCAGTCTCACGTTGCTTCAGAAACAGAATGGAAGAATAAACATGCAGAAGTTAACGTGCAAAGCTTGGGCTAAAGGAATGAAGCAGCAACACGAGCTGAATGAAGGAATAAGGAGCTTTCCAGCAGAACAGAGCAAACACGTGAGGTATTCACGAAGAAGCTCACATGCATGGAGAAGGAACTCTACATGGAATGAGAGCAAAACAGAACGAAGGAAGATGCCATGAGACCATGAAGGCAAGATGTGAAAAAAGAACAAAAGAAAAGCTACACAGAAACAAACAAGCAAAACAGAGGAGCTGCACGAAGAGTAGAAGGGACGTATAAGGAAACGAAATGAAGCTGTTGGAACAGAGGAATGAACGTTGCAGGCGAAGAAGAAGAGGCACGAGCTGCTGGTTTGAATGAAAACGCTGGGTCTGGACAGTCATGTGAGAAGCTCGAGTTTTATGTGCAGAATGAATAGAAGCAGAGAAAGAAAACTGCAGAACGACGAAGAAGCAGAAGAGAAAATGCTGGAGCTGTAGCACGTGAAATATGATAAAATAATATGAAATGGGGCCCACACTCATGCATAATAGCTTCAGGCAATTTGAAAAATGAGAAGGGGGAGCACGTGAATTTAAGCAAGCCACGTGAAAATGAAGCACAAGGGGCAACACGTGACTCACCTCCATAAAATTCCAGTACGTCATTCAGCCCAGCCCATTGAACATACATTATACACGACGTGATTCATTCTATAAACTCAACCCTAGCCGTCATTCGTCCATCAATACCCACGCCTCCATTCACCACACGCCTCCATCCACGACTTCGCCTCCTTCGCCTTCGTCCAGATTCACCACTCCATTCTCATCCATTCTCCACTTTTCATCCACCGAATGAGGCTTTAATTCATCCATCTTGAGGTTAGTAAGGGAGGAAGCTCTTGAGTAGAAGCTTGAATCCTTTGGGAAGAAGCAGAATTCTGGCTAAGATTTTCTTATTTTTCCAGCACTTTTTCTTTTTCTTGTATAATCTCAGTTGAGTTATATTTGATTAGGAAATTGTGTAATTAATTAGTGGCTGGTTAGACACTGATTAGGAATTATTTTTATTGATTAATTGGTTAAATTTGAATATGATTTTTCATTATTCTCTTTAATCTCCCATGTATACCACGAAGGTGTTCGATGAATTGCATGAGTGAGATTTTGTGCTTGATTGTTTGATTTGAGAATTCCTTAGTGTTTAGTTGGTTAATTAAATATTTTTGGATGATGAATCAGAAGATAATTAATTAGTTAATCAATCAAATTGGATGTTCATTGATCTTAAAGACAAGAGTTAACGGTTTAATGCGGGATTGAGGTCTCAATTCAATATTAGATTATTAATCTCTTGATTCTTGTGTGGTAACTCAAGATAACTTGTAATGAACATAATTAGGAATTCTTAGGCCAGAATTAATCACAATTAGAATAGGATAAGGATAGTGGATACCAAGAGACGATTCCTAAGCTAGTCACAAGCCCATCATTCATCACAATTCATCCAATTAGGTAGTATTTAGGAATTTTGTTTCAATTTCATTTTAGATTAGTTTAATTCAACCAAAACCCCCAAATTAGGTAGTTCTAGGACCTTAGAACACTTAGAGAACCCAATTGAATATTGAATTCCAATTCCAAGGGAGATGAACTAGGTTGTGCCCTATATTGCATTTAATATCCAACCTAGTTTTATTTTGAGGGTTGCACGACAAGCTTGTCATTCAAGCATCTGATCAATAAATGGAAGGGGGTACTAATCTTTTCTAGTGACTAAATTAAGCCTCATATAGTCAATGCAAACTCTCTAACTATTTTGTATACAGGTGGGCACCAATTCATTATTCTCATTTCGGACAACTATGATCCCTGATTTCTTTGGAACCACCTACACAGGACTAACCCACTAACTGTCAGAAATAGGATATATAATACCAGCAGATAAAAGTTTAGAAACTTCCTTTTTAACCACATCCAGAATAAGTAGGTTTAGTCACCTTTGAGGTTGCCTTACTGGCTTTGCTCTATCTTCTAACAAAATTTTATGCATGCATGTATTAGGGCTAATGCCAAGTATGTTATCCAAGGTCCACCCTATTGCTTGTCTTTTCCTCCTTAAGACCTCTAGAAGCTTTGCTTCCTCCTTTAGAATAATGTCATTGGCTACAATCACCAGAAGCTTCTCATCTTTCTCCAAATAGGTATACTTGAGATTGTCTGGCAACAATTTGAGCTCTAAGGTAAGGGCTTGCTCAACTAATGGTATGAGTTATTTGATTTCAATCTCTTCCATGCCAAATACCTATTCAGACAACTCACAAATAAAAGAAACAACTTTCTTATCTTTGGGAATATCAGCCGAAGGAGTATCAACAAGAGAACCAATAGAAGTAGCAATATCAGTATCACTATTAGATGAACTAGTTACACAGCATCTATTACCACTATTAATAGGCAATGAAAGAGTAGAAATAGATGAACTAGCACAATCAACATATCCAGAAGTGACATCAATATGCAACATATCCTGAGAATCAGTAAATCCAGTAACATCAAAACATTTAGGGAAAACAACAACATACACATCATCTTTAGAACAAGAAGATTGACCTAAACTAGTATAATCATCCAAATCAGTCACAGGCTGACCAACAATGAAATCAGCATAAAAAGAAGAGGTCTTAGAACCATGATAATCAATACATGAAAGGAACTCACTATTCTCAATAAAAGCACTAATCTGGGTACATCTGTGACATATAATAGTTCCAGAACATATAGAATCAAGAGAATCATCCAAGTCAGCAATATCATAGGAATCAGTCAATAAACTATCCCTAAAATCAGCACTGGCATTATCAACTAGCATATCAATCAAGCTGATACTAAAAACAAAGTTATCATCACAGGGGTGTTTCATGGCATCAAATATATTAAATTGTATCACATTGCTAGCAAACTCCATTTGAAGAGTACCTTCATGCACATTTATAATTGTCTTTACAGTTTTTAAGAAAGGTCTACCTAGAATGAGTGGGGCATGTCCACTAGATTTATATCTATCATCCTCCATGTTAAGGACATAAAAATTAGTTGGAAAAATTAAGTCCTTTACCTTGACTAGAACATCCTCCAACACTCCTGAAGGATAAGCAATGCTCTTGTTTATCAGCTGCACAACCACTCTAATAGGTTTCAGCTCTTCCATCTACAAAGATGAATAAACAGATTTAGGCATAACATTTATAGCAGCACCAAGATCAATTAAAGTACCAGAAAACTCAAAATTTCCTATATTGCATAGGATTGTAAAAGTTCCTGGATCTTGACACTTAGTGGGCATTGTTGGCTGTATGAGTGTTGAAACATTCTTGCCAAATTTGACTTTTTCATTCCCTCTTAGACACCTCTTGTTAGTACATATTTCTTTAAGAAACTTGGCATATTTAGGGATGGTCTTAATTGCCTCCAACAAAGGTATATTGACCTCAACCTTTTTAAAAGTCTCAAGAATCTCTTTCTCCATATCTGTTTCAGTCTGCCTCTTTCCCAAGGTAGGTCTATATGGGAAAGGTAAGATCTTCTTTGGCTCCTCCTCTTTGTTAGGCTCATTTGGTGCGACGTGTGTTTTTTATGATGCCAACTTATTCATGGTAGTGGAATCTGAGGATTCCTGAACCTCTTTTCCACTCCTAAGAGTGATAGCACTAACATTGCTACTATTCCTTGGATTAACAATAGTCTGATAAGGTAATTGGCTTGATCCTTGGCTTTTTATCTCATTGAGAGAAGTAGCAAACTGGCTTAACTGAGTATCAACCTTCCTTTCTAAATTTTGCATCACTTATGTGAGTTTTGCATTACTCTCCATAAGATGCTTCATCATGTCTCCCATATTATCCCCTTTCTTTGGTTCCTCCTGTATAGGAACTGACTGCCTAATAGGTCAGGAAGACTTGTGCACCACAGTCCTACCTTATTTAGACATATTCTTATCCACAGTGCTATGTACTTGGACAGACATCTACCTTTACTAAATTGGTAGGACCAATTTGACGATTGTGTCACACAATCTCAAATAAAACTAGGGAGCAAAATAAATTTTGTAGATAATAGTGCAACCTAGGTCATTTTCCCAAGGAGTTTGTGCCTCAATTTATTGTGAAAAAGTATTCTAAGTATTAATAATTAGAACTTGTTTTAGGGGTTTTGAAATGCTAGAATTTAATTTAACTAAATTTAATTGACAAGAATAAAAAACTTTAAACTAAATGAAGTGAACAGTTGAGAAAATGTGATAGCTAGCCTTGTATTGGACTCCCTAGAATTCAATTATCCTTGCCTGTTTTAGTTTACCAAATTTGGATTTAATTTCTTGCTCTTTAGTGTATTCCTTATAAAAACTCTTGAATAACCATCCAAGATTTAATTCATCAATTACTCAAGGAATTTGCAACCACAAGAGACCTTGAAAAATTAATTAATTGAATTAAGAACAAGAACACACTAAAACCAATTCTAATTGATCAATAAAATCTACTACACAATCCACTTAAGATACTAATTAACCAATTAGATTAATTAATTCCTTAAACAGTTAATTGCACAAAAATTTTAGCCAATTAACCCAATAACCATTGCATCAATTAGCCTAAAATCAGGAGGAATTTAAAAGTGATTTACACAGCACTAATTCTGGAATTTTTACAAACATGTGATGATCACAATTAAAATTTCAAAAATCAAATTATATTCAATTCATAAAATAGACCAACCCAATAATTTCTAGCAATTCAATTTCTAAATTAATAAACTAGACCTAGTCAAACTAATAAAAGAATTAATACTGGAATTAAAAGAATAAGTAAGGAATTTTTATCCAATTTGGTGAGAAAATGTAGAGCTCAAATCTGCATCTGGGAGTTTCCAAGCTTCAGCTAGCCACCATGAATGATTCAAGTTGCCATGGATAATTTAATCGGAGGAGAATTAATGGAATGAGCAGCAACCATCGAGAATCCAATAAGAAAATGCTTCCTCCTTCAGCCCCTGGAGAAAATGCTTCCTCCTTCAGTCCCCCTGGAGCTCTCCCCTTTTCATCGTGTTGTCCGTCTTTAACTTAGCTCAAGCTCATTCAAGCTTCAGAACACTAGCTACCTGTAGCTTAATTCCAGCTCGTACAAGCTTCAATCCAATCTCTCTCCCCATCAGTACAGCCTCTTCTCAGCTCACTATACTCCAATTCTTCACTTTCTCGAGCCTGTGTTTACGTGTGAGCCTCCTTCCAGCTCCTTTCTTAATGAATACCTCACGTCTTATCTTTTTTTGTGTTCTGCTCTCACATTAGCTTAACTTCTCTTCCAGCTCAAACCCTTTTAGCTTTTTAAAGCTTCAATCTGAAGTCACATTTTTTTTTCCCTCAGCTCTCAGTGTATCATTCCACGTTAACCTTTTTTCACCATCCAGCTTTGAAGTTTTGCTTAATGAATCACATGCCCCTTAGCTCACATTGAATACCTCACGTCTTATTTTCTTAAATGTAGCTTCTTCTCGAATCTAGCTGAGAACCTCTGTTTTGCTCAAGCTTGTGAGCTGCTGCCCAAACATAGCTTCTACATGCTTGTTTCTTACTTCCAAAAACCTCTTAACTCAGCTTTTCTTAAAGCTTCATTAATCCTTGTGTTCTGCTCTCACATTAGCTTAACTTCTCTTCCAGCTCAAACCCTCAGCTACTTTTTCATTTAACTTAGCTCAAGCTCATTCAAGCTTCAGAACACTAGCTACCTGTAGCTTAATTCCAGCTCGTACAAGCTTCAATCCAATCTGATGCTCTCCCCATCAGTACAGCGTCTCTTCCAGCCCACGTTCTTAATACACGTCGGCCTTCTTTATCTCACTATACTCCAATTCTTCACTTTCTCGAGCCTGTGTTTACGTGTGAGCTTCTTCCTTCCATGTTCGCTTTCCTTGCCATGAGATTTCTTCCATGTTAGCTTTAGCATTTAAAAATCTTATACCCAGCTCGTGCAAGCTTCAGCTCTACGTATCATTCCACGTTAACTTCATCTCTCATTTCACCATCCAGCTTTGAAGTTTTGCTTCCTCCATCCATGCTCTATTTTGTATGTATGTGTATTTGTATCTAAGCTCTAAACCCGTGGCTCCTATATGTTGCTATTTTACTTGTTTTTCACGTCCCATGCAGCTCAAACTCCTCCTCTCAAGCTTCTCCTTCCAACATAGGACCCAAGCTCATCACGTAATTTTTTTTCTTCTTCCCACAAACAGCTCACTTTTCCCTCACTAAATGTAGCTTCTTCTCGAATCTAGACCCTACGAGAACCTCTGTTTTGCTCAAGCTTGTGAGCTGCTGCCCAAACATAGCTTCTACATGCTTGTTTCTTACTTCCATTTAAAACCTTCTCAACTCGAAACCTTTTCTTAAAGCTCTCTTTTCTTCTTGCTTCCTCAAGTTTAAATGAGTGTGTGCATGGATCTTCTTCTCCCCAGCTGCCTTATGTGTTTGTTGTATGCTCCAGCTGAGAGAGTGTGTTTCTGACTTCATGAGGCAACCCGAGCCTTCATCGTGTCTTCTCCTTACATAAAACTTGTGCTTCCTTCTCTGTTTCAGCCACTTGAATGTGTGTCTTGTTTCATCACTCAAATCTCCATTCCATCTTCTTTTCCTTCATTCCCTTATGAGTTTCCTCTCCATTTTACTCGCATGCATGTGGCTATCTCATGCTTCCTGCTTTTTTTCCAATCCAGAACATCATCCACGTTTCTTTCCATGTAAAACTCTGCTCTAGCTCGTGTAGCTCCTTGCTCCATCCAACTAACTCATGGCTCTTTCTTCATGAGAACATGTAAAGGGTGTGGATTGGTGCTACGTGGAAGAACCTATGTCCCCATGCATGAATGAGTAAATGACGTGGGGCCTCCTCCTTGAGTGTGAAAAGAATGCATAATTATGTTTGTTTTGCTCTTGGTTCTTCATTTCCTCCAACTGTACACATGAAGCCTTCATCTCTTCTTCTTTCTCTTCTCTAACTTAAATTCTTATTCAAACATCATTGGCCCATTGAAAATCTACACAAAAAGTAAGAACAATTCAATAGGAAAATTTACAAAATCATTTAAAGAATTTATGCATTAAAATTCTAAAATCTTGTAAATAATTTCCTTGAGTGCATAAATGATTACTAACATCAATTATCCACCTAAGTAAATCCCTAAAGCCATATTTAATCATTAAAATGCCTAAGATAAGGAGAATAAAATGTATAAAAATCATACTTATCAACGGTACATGTAAATAAGTAAACAGACAGACAAAAACCTCTGATAACTGTAATGATCAGAGGAGAAGAAGAGACTTTATAAGAAGCCATTGAAAGAGGATACGGAAGACTTAATACGAAATAAGTTACCTCTCTAGATATGTAAATGAATCTACTAAAAGAAATGTTAATCTTGCGAATGGGTTAACATCAACCCGATATGATTAGTAAGCTATCCCAAGATAGGCCTCCAGAGTTAAAAATTTCTTTCCCTTATGAAAAAGAACTAGCTCATATTCTATAGCAATAGAGCCCTTATTAAGAACTAGTAAGGAAAACTTTCCTAGCTAAGAGAAAATTTAAACAGACAAAATCATTAAGAAAAGTATGTAGAGCCAGAAAGAAGGGAAAGAAAAGAGTAGTTAGTTAGAAAAGAACATAGTAAGAGAAAGTGTACCCTAAATTTTGAGGACAAAATTTATTTAATGGGAGAGAAACGTAACATCCAATTCTCTGAAAATGAGATAAAAAGAGAGAAACGTAACATATAATTTCTCTGTAAATGAATGAAATTTACCAGATACAAAAGCAAGTCCCCCAAAATGACTTAGTTAAGATCCTAAAAAATTTAAGAAGCATTATAGACTCTTAAAAATGAGAATCCCAGGCTCAGACAAAAAGAAAAATGGAGCTAGAATAAAGAAACCAATTGTAACAAAAGATTGATGAAATGTAAGGGCATTTTTGTCATTTTGAAAAAAATTTGAAATTTGTATAGGAGGGCTTTTTAAATGAAATTTTTGAGTGCTTTGAGATTTTCAGAGGCCTTAAAAACCATTGAAAGCCCCGGGATAGCTAAAACCCCTCCAGTGGATATTTTCCAATGTCGATGCACTCAAACTTTGGTGGATTCATTCGGAAAGGTTTTAGCTCTGATTCAAGTAATTCCAAAGGCATTTTATAGAATTGGAAACCTAAATTTTATAATGGAAAAGACAGTTCTCAAAAAGAAACTAAAATGAATTAGAAACAAAAATGCCAAGAATAAAGGGCAAAATGGGAATTTTTGAAAAGTCTTCCTTCCTCTACCTATATGTGTGAGGTGCCCCATCTTCCCATTCATTTAGCCTCACTTGTTTCTACCCTAGACTAGAAGAAAACCCTAAGGGATAAGGCACACCAAGAAGAGGATGAAGGAAGGAGAAAGACAAGGTAAAAAGTATGGAATTTTGGTAGTTTTTCATGCTTTCTTCTTTTCAAACCTCTTCCCCTCCATTCTCCTTTGTTTCCTATGATTATTATGAAGTTTATAAATCTGTTTTAAGAGAAAAATTAAGGGCAAAATTTAGATTTGAAGAGAAAATCTCAAAGAAGACAAGATTCAAGTGACAAAACAAGAAAAAATAAAGTAATTTCTTCTTCCATGGTTGCTACCCTTTGCTTCTCTTCTCCACCCATTTTTCCCCACTCAAGAAGTCCTAGGAGGATTTGGTTTTTAGTCAGAACCAAGGGTGATTTTTAGGAAAAAGGGTGTGGAGATTAAGAATATGTAAAGAAAATTAACAAATAACCATGAAAATTCAAGATGTAAATTCTAGGGTTTCATATGTTCCTTGTAAAATCTGATTTGGTACCTTGATTTCTATGCCTAAATGAGAGTTTAAATGAGCTCCTATGATCCCTAGAAGTCTCTCCATGTGCTTCCTCCATCAAAAAAACAAAGCAAAGTCCATGGAGAGTAAAATGCTTCTTAGGTTTGTCCAAGAGGGGTTTGCATACCTAGGGAGAGTTTTAAATTTTTCTAAGCCCATTTTTGAGTCACATATGATGAATGAAGATAAAGGGAGGCCTTGGGAAAAATTTAGAAACCATAGAAAGTGAATTGGTGTCTTATGTTCCATAATATGACCTAAAGAAACAACATGTAGTTAGGCTCTTTATTTTAATTGTGTGATGACTCCAAAAGGCTTGAAAGAAGTCGAGAATCATATATGAAAGGAAAAAATGAAGCCTAGAATTTATTTAATTGGTGTTGCTTCATTAGATGTATTTTTGGAACTATAAAGGGGTTTATAGGTTAAGCTAAAGTCTAAACAAGTTGTGTGGCCTTAGAATTAATTCCATGAATCTAATTAGCTTCCATAAATTATGCCTAGGTCAAGAGAAATGATCTCCACCTTCTTGGGTGTGTGAGGTCAAGGGAGAGGATTCAAGGCTTAAGGAAAAAGTGTACAAATGCTAGCAAGGTAGCTCTCTCCACCTTCTCTCATGTATAATTATTTGCTTTACTTGTCTTTGAATGTGTGTATGTGCATTTTAAGACATGAAAAATGTTCTAGCATAATGATAAGCATGATTTTTACACACTTTAATCCTCTTAACTTTGGCATTTTGATGATGGAATATGGTCTTAAGGGTTTAATTAGATTCAATTTGAATTCATTAGCCACTTTTGCACTCTAGGAATTAAAATTGCAAAATTCTTGAATTTTAATGCATAAATCATTTTAAATGAATTTTGTGAATTTTCTATTTCATCTCTTTCATTCTCTTATACAGATTTTTGTTGGGCAATTGGAGCCTTGAAGGAGAATTTATTTTGAAGAAGAGTAAGGAGAGCCACAAACTAAAAGGGTTGTGCATGGAATTGAAATCAAGAAGCAAACTCAAAACAGAGGAGAAGAACACAAAGAAGCTGCATGTGAGAATAACGAGCTGCATGGTTCGAAGAAAGCAATGTGAAATATAATAAAATAAACTGAAGAGGGGCAGGAGCTAAACATGCACGAAGTAAAACGAGCAGAACGCTAGGCAAAGGAAGTGAATGAAAGGCATGCAGCAATTTAAATGGAGCAACTCGTCCAGCACGTTGCCACAGGTTCTGCACTCACACAAGAAGCTGCAGCACTTACAAAAGCCACGGAGAAGCAGAAACAAGAGTAGATGTTACGTGGAAATGTGAGCAGAACAAAAGAAAGGCAATGAGAGAAGAAGCTTTGGGCAGAACAGAGAAGAAGGAAGAATACACCTACATGCAGAACGTGCTACAAATAGAAACAAAGCACTAATCACAGGCTACAATAGAGGCTGAACTCGAGGGCTGTGTTAAATGAAGGAAGCAACGAGTTGAAGTCTAGAATGAGCTGCACGAGAGAAGCCACGAGTTGGAGAAGAAATAAATACACATGCAGAATCACGTCTGAGCAGCAGCTTACAACTCGAACAAAACGTGGATTGCTATGCAGAACTACAAAGCACGAGGAATATGCAGTAGAAGAAACGCTGAAGCAAAATTTGGATTATAATAAAATAAAAGCAATGGGGCCCACCTTATATTACATGCAAGCTTCAGACAATTGAAATGGGAAGGGGGAGCACGTGAAAAATTAACAAAGCCACGTGAGAAATAAAATCACGATGTATTCATCATCCATCGGATTTTCACGTGGTCATTGGATCCATCCACGCTTTTCATCATACACTCCATATTCGCCCATTCTGTCTTTGTCCATTCCTTCCTTCGTCCACACACACAGCCACACTCCACGCCATTTTTTTCCTCCATTTTCCATCCACTAATAAAGCTCTAAATCTCCATCTGTGACTAGCAAGGAAGGAGCTCTTGGTGCAAGCTTGAATCCATGGATACACTCATAATTTTGGCTAAGATTTTCTTATTTTTCTAGCACTTCTCTTTTCCTATATTCTCTTGGTTAAGATTCTATTGGATTTGGAAAGTGTATTATCTATGATTAGTGGCTGGTTAGACACTAATTAGAATACCTTTTATTGATTATTTGGTTAGATTGGACACTTAATTTTACACTTTCCTTTAATTTCCCATGTATGCCACGAAGGTGTTCGATGAAATGCATGAGTGAAATTATGAACTCTATTATATGATTTAAGGATTCTTAGGAGTTTGGTTAGTTAATTAAACATCCTAGGCTGTTAATTCAGAAGCTAATTAATTGATTAATCAATCAATTCAAGTGTTCAAAGATCTTAATCACAAGAATTAGTAATCTAATGAGAGTTGAAGTCTCAATTAACACTAAATTGCTAGTTTCTTGAATCTTGAATGGTTATTCAAGATCATTTGCTAATGAACACAATTAGGAACTCTTAGGCCAGAATTAATCATAATTGGATTAGGATAAGGATAGTGGATACCAAGAGACGATTCCAAAGCTAGTCACAAGACCATTCTCCACCCATAATTCTCCAATTAGATAGAATTTAGGAATTTTGATTCAATTTAGTTTTAGGTTAGTTTTATTCAATCAAAAACCCCCAAATCAAGTAGCCCTTAGGACCTTTAACAATTAGAAAACCTAATTAAACATTGAACTCCATTTCCAAGGGAGATGACCTAGGTTGTGCCACTAGATGCATTTTTAATTCAACCTAGTTTTATTTTGAGGGTTGTACGACAAGCCCGTCACATAAGCACTTACTTTATGGTATCATGATAATGCATTATGTTTTTTAATGATGTTTATGATGTTTGTTTTATTTTACTTGAATGTAGTGAGGCCAAGAACCCTTAACCATGGCGAGGATGAGCCAAGAACCCTTAGGAATTGTTGAGACAAAGTAAAGAGTCTCCCAAAAGTGAAATTGACTCCCAAAAGCAAGGTTGAGTCCAAGAACCTCTTAAAGAGTGGGTGAGGCAAGTCCAAAATCCAAAAGTGAATAGGTGAGGCTAATCCACATACTTGACAAGCCTATGGATGTAATGTGTGACTTTTCCAAATGCCAAGAATGCTTCTTGAATGATTGCATATGTTAATATGCCCATACATGCATTTGTAAGACTTGTTTTGTATCTTTTTGTATGATTGAATGGGAGATAAGTTATTAGGATTCTTTGAATCTCATCTCCTCCTCTCCAATGATCTAACATGCTAGGTGGACCAAGAGATCAAGGAAATGGAAGCCAACCACATGAGAGATGACAGTTTGAAGTCAAAATGGATAGATTTTGTTACTTTAAGGCCTTATGGATCGTAATTGATGCAATCCATAGTCTTATATGTCCTTTGATGATATGAACATGTGTAATTATGATAATATGTCATGTATAAATGAGAGATTATATTATGTGACCATCAGAATGTAAAATGAGTATGTTTTGGCAAACCAGCTTCTTAAATGGCATTATGCAATTATGTACAAATGGAAGTGGAATGGCCAAATTGAAATGCATGAGGTTTGGGACTATTTAGGTAGTTCATAAAGTCCTATTCATGCTTTTAGACTTGCCCAAGAGGTGTCAAGCCCCAAGGAAAGCCATTTTGATATTTTGGTATTTTGTATGGACTAAGAATTGACCATTTTAGAACCCTACACCACTTTTAATCCCAATGAGCTCTTCTTAATTTGAGATTTGGCATGAATTTAGATCTTGTTGAGAGCCTTTTAGAAAGCTAAAGAATAAAATTTTCAAAAGTTTAGAGAATATTTGACAAATTTTTAAAGTTGGCAAAAATTTTAATTTTGGTCGATGTATTGTTCACTTGGTCCAAAAATGATTTTTATCACACAAGGCTCAAATGATGTCCAATTGTCATAAAATTTTATATAGAGGTCTAAAGAGTGAAATATGAATTTTTAAAGAATTTGCCTAGTATTAGGCGCCCCAACTAACCTCAGGTACTATTTGATTGGCTTTCAAGGTCTGGACGTGCCTAAACTAGTCTAGAGTTTTTTTTTCCCTCTAGCTAACATTTCTAGCTTTCTAGATTCATATCAGTTGCATGAATTGGATTGTTTTGGAATCAATTGGACATTTTTGAAGCTGCTATAAAAACTTGTGATAGTACCAGTAGATAGTCAAACTTCTGGACCTTTTTGGATGTCAAATATTTTTTGTGTTGCGTTTCATGATCTGAACATATTTTTAGCATAAATGTAACTTTATAAAACGGCCAAGAATAAATGATTTTGAATTTTCTAGAATTAGTTATGATTTTTCAAAATTTGTGATAGAAGTGAGGAAATTCTGACTAAAAATGCATATATGTATTTTATGCTTCTCTTTGGTTTTCACGAGTTGTAGGCCACCTTTAGTGATGAAAATGGATTGTATCCATGTAATTAAATATGAGAATGTGATGTATGAGCTCATATGGTCCATGTGACACTGAATGGGATTTTCATACGCGACGTAAAGCTAAATAACACATTATTTTAATGCCATTATTTTGCCTCTTACGTGAGTTGCATGATATGAGGCATAGATATAGTATGAAATGAGCTAAGAAATTATGGTGTTATAGTAAATAAGTTTATTGAAAAGAATTTTGACCTCTATAAAGAAGTTGAAATTAATTCGATATGATTAATAAGCTCTCCTAAGATAAACCTCCAGAGTCAAAAACTTATTTCCCTTATGAGAAGAACTAGCATGTACTCTATAGCAATAGAGCCCTCATTAAGAGCTAGTAATAAAAATTTCCTTGTCGAGAGAAACTTAAAAGAGTGAAAGCACTGAGATAAGCATATAGAGCTAGGAAGAAAGGAAAGAAAGGAATAGTTAGCCGGTATATTAAAGTAAAAGGAAAGGTATACCCTAAATTTCAAGGATGAAATTTATTTAAGGAGAGAAATGTCATATCCGATTCTCTGAAACTGAGAGAAAACGCAAAAAACGTAATGTACAGTTTCTTTATAAACATATAAAATTTATAGGATACAAAAGGAAGTCCCCCAAAATGACTTAGTTGCGGTCCCAAAAAATTTATATAGCATTTTAGACTCCTGAAAATGAGAATCCCAAGCTCATATGGAAGAAAAATGGAGCTAGAATAAAGAAACAAATTTGAACGGAAAGTTGACAAAACATAAGGGCATTTTCATCATTTTAAGCAAATTTTGGAATCTTCATAGGAGGAATTTTTGAATGAAAGTTTTGAGTTCTTTAGGATTCTCAGAGGCCTTGAAAACCATGGGAAGCCTCAGGATAGCTAAAGCCTTTCTGATGGACATTTCTAACAACGGAGAGCTTAAACTTTAATTGATTCATTCAGGAAGGTTTTAGCTCTGATTTGAGTGATTCCAAAGGCATTTTGCTAAATTGGAAACCTAAATTTCATAACAGAAAAGACAGTTCCCAAAAAAGAGCTAAAATAAATTAGAAACGAAAATGCCAAGAACAAAGAGTAAAATGGGAATTTTGTGCAAAAGTAGCTTCAAATAGCTTCTTGAACCCTCTATAAACTTCATGCCACATCTCCTCCTCATTTCACTGATGTAGTTCTACCTAAACACATAGAGGAATACCAGCTCTCTTAGGCGCACCAAGGAGAAGAGAAAAGCATAAGAAAAGGCAAGAAAAAGGTATGGATTTCTTGGCTTCTTTTCAGCAAATTCATCCTCTTCCACTTTCCCTTCTTTACCATGGAATTTTTAATGTATTTAGGACTGTCTTGAGGTCATACCAAGGATGAAAATTACGTGTTTGGAGAGGAGAAGCCAAGCAAGGGAAGAATCATCCAAGAAACCAAGGAAAAACAAGGTAAAATCTCCATCTCATGGTAGCTACTCCTTCCCCCTTCTTCTCCTTATTTTGCCCCATGTATGTAGCTACAAAAGGGCTTGAATTTTGAGTAAAACCAAGGGTGAATCCTAGGAATTTAAGGGAGAAGAATAAGAATATGCAAAGAATCAAGTAATAGCCATTAGTTTTCAAGATAGCAAAATTAGGGTTTCATGGGCTCTCTTAAAAATCTGATTTGATGTAATTGTTCTTAGGCCTAAATGAGTATTTAGATGAGCTCTTGAGATCCGTAGAAGGCTCCTCATATGCATCTTCCATCAAGAAAATGAAGCAAGCCTACTTGGTACTCACATGAAGCACAATTTTGGCCTAGGCTAGAAAGAGTGCCAAGAGGAAGTTTTAAATTGTTCCAAGCTTAGTTTTGAGCCATGTATGATGGAAGAGGATGAGAGAAAGCCTTAGAAAAATTTTAGAAGCCATAAAAAGTGAGATGGTATCATAGGTTTCATATAATGGCTTAAAGAAGCAACATCTAGCTAGGCTTCTTAATTTGATTGTGTAATGACTCCAAGAGGTTTAAATGGAGTTAAGAATCATAAATAGATGGAGATAATAGAGCTAAGATGATATTTTCTTAAGATTGCTTCATTAAGTGCATTATGGAACCATAAAATAGGGTTATATAAATCACCTACCTTTTTTAGTGAATGTATTGCTTTAGAATTTGATTCAAAAGTATAATTGGCTTCCATATGATGTGTCTAGGCCAAGAGAAATGATCTCCACCCCCTTTTGTGTGTAAGGTTGAAGGAGAGGACTTAAGGTTCAAGGAAAAGAGTATACTCATGTGCCAAAAGTAGCTCTCTCTACCTTCTCTAATGCATAAATATGTGCTTACATTATCTTTGAATGTGTGTATATATGTTTAAGTCGTGAAAAGTGTTCTAACATGATTTTCATATGCCATGGTACCATGATGATATTTTATACATTCAAATGATGTTTTATATGCTTGCTATAACACCCTATCTATATAGCACATCTCATCCCTTTAAAAAGCTCATTTCTAAGAATCATATAAATTCTCAAAGAAAAAGCATTAAAAATAATGAATATTTTTGCGTTCCATTGCGTATAAATTTTTTTATTCGATGTCCTGTAGACCATGTGAACTCATGTATCACATTCTCATATTTAATACATAGATACAACTCAATTCCATCACCAAAAGTGGCCTAGAACTCGTGCAAAGGGAGGGAATACACAAAATTCATAATTGTAGCCTCAGCCAGAATTTTTTACTTTCTGTCACAATCTTTGAAAAATCATAACTAATTCTAAAAAAAGTAAATCATGCATTATTTACCATTATAAAAAGCTACAGATGTCTATAGGTCATGAAACATCAAATAGAAGACATTTGACATTCAAAAAGGTACAAAGATCTGACTAGTTACTGAAACTAATACAAATTTATGCTATGAACTTCAAAAATGTTCAACTAATTCCAAAAAAATCTAATCTATGCAAATGATACCAATCTAGAAATCTACAGATGTTAGTTAGAGGGAAAAAATAACTTCAGACCATTCTAAGCATGTCTAAGCTTTAAAAACTAATTAAATAGTAACATAGGTCTGGCTAGACTCTTGATACTGGACAGAAACTTTAAAAATTTATATCTCCCTCTTTAGATATCCAAATGAGGTGCTTCTAGTTGGCACAAGTCTTTGGGTAGGTCTAGTTTCTTTCTGTAAAATTTTGTAGCAATTAGACATCATTTGCTCCATAAGTGTTAAAGTTTCATTTCAGACCAAAATAAACAGTGCACTAAATCAAATTTTGAAAAATTCCCAACTTTGAAAATTATCAAATATTCCATAGACCTCCAAAAATTCTATACTTTAGGTTTCCAAAAAACTCTTAACAAGCTCTAGATGCATGTCAAATTTTAGATCAAGAAGAGCTCATTTGGACAAAAAGTGATATAGGTTACCAATATAGTCAATTTTACTCTATATGAGGTACCAAATGTGTCCAAATGGTCTCCTTTCATGTTTGGCACCTCTTGGAAAAGTTTAAAAGCATATATATAACTCATATGAACTACCCATGTAACACCCCAAAATTAATTAAGGTGTTAATCATTGATTTATATTAATTAAGAATAATTAATATGGGATAATTGGGCAACTTAAGTGAATGGGATTTTAGAGAGATAAATTATTAACATGGGTTTGAAAATTAATTGGGATAGAAATTTCATTTAAGCCCAAATTAATGAATTATGATAAGAGGCTAATGGAGGCCCAATGAGTTAGGTGCAAACCCAATCCAATTTAATGAGACAGAGGCCCAAGATCCACCTTGTATAGATTCTTATAAGTGGCCCAATAAACCTTGTGCAGACCCAAATTCTTGAGCTCTTCAAACTTGGCCCAAACCTAATTAAACTTTAGCAACCCAATGCATAAGAGTTGGCCCAATGAAATTCTACAGCCCAACAAGCTAAAATCTAAAGCCCATTTGGAGTTGGTCCTTGGAGTAACCCATGACCCATCTTTAACCCAACTAAAACACTAATGCTTCAGCCACTTCCTCATTTTGCTGAAACTCAAGAAGGAAATTCAGAGGTGAGAAGGAGAGGCTAGGGTTCTTGGCATAATTCCACATTTTCTCACATTTAGAGCAAGATTCAGCTAAAGTAATAGTTATACAACTTAATCCCGTCATATTTCTCTTTAATTTGGCCTGATTAGTTTTTCATTTAGAGTGTTTTCACTATACTCAAAATCTGAAATGTGGTTGTTTGGTGTTTCTATGGTGAAAATTCGTAGGTTGAGGTTAAGGCTGGCATTGGGTAAGTGTAAGCTATCCATTCTAGTGTATTTTCTGCTAGTTTAAGACCCCTATGGTTGATTTATAGTATAGGTGTTCATTATGTACGAATTTGCTTAGGAATTTGAGTGATATAGTGAAATTCTGGTAGAGGACATACTCAATCTGAATTTAAGGATTTGTGGTGATTGGGTAAGTGTTATTTAGGTAGTTATTAGCTTGTAAATTCTTTAGGTACTTGTTGCTACTGTTAATGATGAATTAGAGTGGTAATTCTCTGATGTTATGGTTATAGGGATTTTTATATCATTAGTGGTTGTTGCAAATTATCTACAAGTAAGGTAACTGGGCTTTACATTAATTCCATGCAGGTATCTGTTTTAATTTCATATTTACTGTATATGAATGATTTGAAATGTGACGACCCTAATCTCTAATCCCTATTACTAAGGTTTAATATATGATCAATAACCATAAACCAAAGTTACATGATATTAAGACTAATTATACTATAAAAATACGGGGAAACTTGAACTTTGATGTGATTAGAGTCATCAATCATACGATTATAAATACTTATGTTCGTAAGGGAAACAAACATTCATTTATCAGTCTTTAATTCTATTACTCATCAATTATAACTCACCCTAATATCTCTACATCATCCCTTGAGATTAACTGATAAGCATGATTTTTATACATTTTGTTCCCCTTATCTTAGGCATTTTAATAATCAATTATAGCTTAATGGATGTAATTGAATGGAATTTGATCTTAATTGGCCGTTTTGCACATTTTAGGAATTAATTTGCAATTAATTGGCTTTCAATGCTTAAATTTCTTTTAGATCAATTTTGAAAATATTTTTTTTACTTAATAGTTTCTACTCTTTTTGTGCAGAATTTGAACAATTTGAATTTAAATGTTGGAGAGAATCAAGTGTAGAGCAAATGGAAGCTCGCGTTGCTACACCAACTCAATGCCACAATCAGCACTCCCTCATCTAACACACAAAGGAGCTGAGCAACACGTGAGCAGAGTAATAAAAGCGCAGTGGAGAAAATCACGTGAAGTCTGGACGTGAAAGCTTGCGTGAACAGAGCCAACGTGAGAAGCTTGAGTTTAGGTGCTGCGAACAGAAGCTTTGAGCTGAAAAAAAATGAAGACGCATGGAGCTGAAACTTGGTTTTAACGTAAATGAAAAGCTGCATGATTCGAAGGAAGCTCCGAGCAAGAGGAAGAAGACTCGTGGAAAAGTTGCTGGAACAGAGGAAGGAACAAACACGCTGCATGGCTGGAAGAGAGATCACGATGAAAGACGCTGAAGCTACTCCTGGACAGCAACGTGAAACAGAGACAGCCACGAGTTGGAAAAGAAAGAAACATATGTAGAATTACGTCTGGACAATAGCTGCAGAATGAGCATGAAGCAAACTCAAAGCAGAGAGAAAGGAAGCTCAGCAGCTACAGAATGCGAATAAGCCACATGCAGAAGCTAAACATGGAGCAAAGAGCACGATTGAACAGAAGAAGAAGGAAGAATGGAGCTTCGGGTTGAGAAGTAACAGCAACGCATGAAGAAGAAGCTTACATGTAGAAGTTACGTACTGTGCCTGAGAGCTACGTCTGAATGCATATGGAAAATAATAATAAAATGAAATGGGGCCCACATTCACATAAGCAAAGAAGAAAAAAACGCATTCGGGCTGACGTGGGAAAAGAGCTGGAAGATGAGGAATAATTGCGTGATTTCAGCGTGCAAATCATAAGCTGAGGGGCACGTGATTAATTAAGGAGAATGTGAATAAAAAAAACCTAGAGAGAACGCTACGGAAAGGAGAGGAACACGAGACGGCAGAAAAAAGAACAAGAGGTTCCAGCGCTGAAGGAGAAGAATTTTTTTGATGGCTGCAGTCTCTTTGATCAATTCTCCTCCAATTGATTCCTCTATGGTAGCTTGAATTCCTTTTGGTGACTAGCTGAAGATTGGATTCTCTTAGATGAAGATTTGAGCTCTACATCTTTTCATCAATTTGGATAAAACCCTCTTGCTCAATCTTTTAATTTCAATATTAGTTCTTTTATTAATTTGACTAGGTTTAGCTTATTGGTTTAGGAATTTAATTACTGAAATTACTGGATTGAGTTAATTCTTGGATTGATCTTAAATCGAATTTCAGAATTTTATTTGTGATCATTATCTGTTTGTAGAAATTCCAGAATTAATGTCGTACAATTGACCTCTAAATTTCTCTTGATTTAGGCTAATTGATGCAATGGTTATTGGATTAGTTGGCTGGAACTTTTGTGCAATTAATTGCTTGAGGGGTTAATTAATCTAATTGGTGAATTAGCATCTTAAGTGAATTGTACAGTAGCTTTCATAAACCAATCAAAATTAGTGTAGTGTGTTCTTATTTTTAATTCAATTAATTAGTTGTTTAAGGTTTCTTGTGGTTGCAAAATTCTTTGAACAATTGATTAATTGAATCTTGGATGGTTATTCAAGAGCCTTATGAGGAATGCACTAAAGAGCAAGAACTTAATCCAAAATCGGTAAGCTAAAAAGAGTAAGGATAATTGAACTCTAGGGAATCAAATTGAAAGCTAGTTACCATATTTACTTGACTAATCACTTGAACTTAGTTTTAGATTTCTAATTCTTCTCAATCAATTTTAGTTCAATTAAATTCTAGCATATCAAACCCCCCAAAATAAGTCCTAATTAGTAACACTTAGAACACTCTTTCATAAACAATTTAAGGCTCAAACTCCTTGGGAAGATGACCTAGGTTGCACCATTTTCTACAAATTTATTTTACTACCTAGTTTTATTTGAGATTGCGCGACACGATCATCATTAACATATGAAAAACCAAGGTTTTCTAGTTAATATAAGTGTTTCAGCATGTTCACCGTGGCCTAACTACTATTAGCCGCAGCTAATTCCTTTCTGTTTGACCCCTTTCTTCACCGCGGTGAGTTGGACCTTCGCCACGGCCAACCTACATGGTGCCGCGGCAAAGAAGCCTCTTGGAACTTCCTCACTCGCCTCTCGATATTAGCCGCGGCCAATTCCTCCTTCCGCCGCGGCCAATTCCTCTCTAGAATGCCAGGGATATTTTCCTAAAAGTTAGCCGTGGCTAATTCCCTAATTCATCGCAGTGAATTTCTCTCTAGATGACTCCCAGTTTGACCTCTCACAATTTGCCACGGCCAATTGACATTTTGCCGCGACGAATTCCTCTCTGGCACTCTCCCTAGGCAACTTCGCCTCTATTGGTCGCGGCCAACTCCATTTTAGCCGCGGCGAAATTCTTCCTGATCCTATAACTCTGAAATTCTTGTCTCATACTCTCCACTCTCCCTCCAATATCACCCTAGGGCCATTCTACCTTAATTTATGCAACTCTAAGGGTAGTTAGGTACCTCATTCACCCAGCTATTCTACTATTACCAACTCAAAACTCAAATGTAAATTTCCACTCCTCCAACTACCCTATATCAGTAAGTCCATGGAATAACAGCAACAGAAATTCATGCACCATTGACATTTAACATTTGATACACTTTCCATTAGAGGTTCCATACATCAGTGATTCATATCAATATCTCAAGGTTACATTTCCAAATGGTAAGCCATATCATAAGTTCAATAAAGTTTACAACAGATATCATAAATCTATACACCAAATGCCAAATTAAGATGAGGTCTAACCCCTCAATGAGTACACCCCAAGTAATCAAAATATGAAAACCTACACTTGGCAATAAAGATACATAATGATGCTATACATAGGTTAATAAAATTTAGTATCTATCCTATTACACTTAGACCAAGTGTAGCTCCCCACACTAGGCTCCAGCTCATGGATGTTCATCCACTTACTTGCCCTTATCTTTACCCGAGAAACCATCATCTGAAATTGTAATCCCATAAAATGGGTGAGATATAAATCTCAGTAACCAAGGCAATTCCATCATATAATCTAGTTTAATTAACATATATGCGTGAATTAAAATCAATATCAGAATCATATCAGTCATCTCAGCAAATGAAACAATTAAGCTATCATGATTACTATCCCATACTATCAATCATACTGTCACATGTTAAAGGCCATTAACACCGGGAGAGGCCCGTCCATTGCACCTACTCCCCATTGAGCACAACCAGGGCTCAGTGCATCTGGGGTTTGATCATAACTCGGTGCCCGATCGAAGCACATGCACGAGTGGCAGCTGCACCACAGCTCCACCATGGACTCACAAGGTCCAATCACAATATAATAGATAGCCAACCAATTCATTTAACATTTTAAATCATTCATATATAGCAAATATGAAATTAAAACTGACATATGCATGGAATTAATGTAAACCCTGGTTACCTCACTTGTAGACAAATTTGCAACAGCCACCTCAGGTACAAAATCTCCCTATATCCATAACATCAGATGATTACTACTCTAATTCATCATTAACAGTTGTAATAAGTACCCAAAGGATTTAAATGCTAATAACTACCTAAAGAACACTTACCCAGTCACCACTAATCCCAAATTCGGATTAAAATGTCCTCTACCAGAAATCTCAATATTCCACCCAAAATCCTAAGCAAATTCGTACAAAATTAATATCCATATTATAAATCAGCTATGGGGGTCTCAAATTAGCAAAGAGAGCATCAAAATGGAGGGTTTATACTTACCTAATGTCAGCCCTAACCTCAACCTACGAATTTCCACCATAGAAACACCAAACAACCACATTTCAAATTTTGGGTATGGTGAAAACACTCTAAATGAAAAACTAATCAAGCCAAATTAAAGAGAAAGATGGGGGGATTAAGTTGTATAACTATTACCTTGGCTAAATCTTGCTCTAAATGTGAGAAAATATGGAATTATGCCAAGAACCCTAGCCTCTCCCTCTCACCTCCGAATTTTCTTTGTGTCTTTGTGTTTTACAGAATAGGGGAGGTGGCTGGTCAGTTTTTAGGGTTTTAGTGGGATTAAGTTGGGTCAAATATAGGCCATGGGTTGCTTCAAGGTCCAACTCCAAATGGGCTTCAGATTTTTAGCTTTGTTGGGCCAGTTTTTAAGGTGTTAGGCTACAGAATTTTGTTGGACCAGTTCTTATGCATTGGGTTGCTGAAGTTTAATTAGGTTTGGGGCAAGTTTGAAGGGCTTAAGGATTTAGGTCTGCACAAGGGTTATTGGTCCACTTATGAGAGCCTATACAAAATGGATCTTGGGCCCCTATCATATTAAATTAGGTTGGGTCTGCACCTAACTCATTGGGCCTCCATTAGCCTCTTATCATGATTTATTAATTTAGGCCTAGATGAAGTTTCTATCCCAATTAATTCTCAAACCTATATTAATAATTTATCTTTCTAAAATTCTTATTCACTTACTTGTCCAATTATCCTCTACTAATTATTCTTAATTACTCTAAATTCATGATTAACACCTTAATAAATTTTAGGGTGTTACATGAAATGCTGAATGAATTGGTTGGCTATCTATTGTATTATGATTAGACCCTGTAAGTCCATGGTGGAGCTGTGGTGCAGCTGCCACCCATGCATGTGCTTCAATCGAGCACCGGGTTATAATCAAACCCTAGATGCACTGAGCCCTGGTTGTGCTCAATGGGGAGTAGGTGCCGTGGACGGGCCTCTCCTGGTGTTATTGGCCTTTAACATGTGATAATATGATTGCTAGTATGGGATAGTAATCATGATAGCCTAATTGTTTCATTTACTGATATAATTCTGATGTTAATTTTGATTCATGCATATATGCTAATTAAACTGAATTATATGATGGAATTGTCTTGGTTACTGAGATTCATATCTCACCCCTGTAACACCCTAAGATTAATTAAGGTATTAATCATGGATTTAGATTAATTAGGGATAATTAATATAGGATAAGTGGGCAAGGTTAGAGAATGGTAATTTTGAGAAATAAAGTAATAATATGAGTTGAGAATTAATTGGGATAGAAACTATATCTAGGCCCAACTTAATGTAGGGGGATCATGAGAAGGGGCTTATAAAAGCCCAATGATTCTAGATGCAAGCCCAACTCCTTATCATGAGACTTGGGCCGAGAGGGATCCCCTAGCAATAGCCCAATTTGACCTAGTGAAATAAAGGCCCAATACCCAATTTACATGAGCTCTTATAGTGGGCCCAACACACATTATGCAGACCCAAGTGGGATTGACTCTTGGAAGTTAGCCTAACCCAATTAAATTTCTGTAGCCCAATTCATGAAACAAAGCCCAACAAGTGCAAAATCTGAACCTACAAGGAATTGGGCCATTGGGTCAGCATACCTCACTTAAACTGAAATTGTTCTGCAGCCCACTTCACCAAACAAAAGCCCAATAAGCACATATCTGAACCTAAGTGGATTTTGGGCTTTAGGGTTGACCCAAACTCATCTAAAACCCTAACCCTTCAGCCTCTCCTTCATTTTGCTGAAACACAAGGAAGAAAATTCGGAGGTTTGAGGGAGGCTAGGGTTCCACCAACATGGAGGCTCCATTTCTCACTTCTAGAGGATGATTTAGCCAAGGTAGGTTATATATAACTTGACCCTCTCATCCTCCTCTTCGTTTTGGTCCGATTAATTCCTGGGTTTGAGCATTTTCATCTTCCTCTCAAATCTGAAATTTGGTGTTGGGTGATTCCTTGCAAGATTTTCGGACTTGGAGGTTAGAGGGAGGTTTAGGTAAGCTTTTCCCTTCCATTTTGTGTATAACCTTGCTGGAAAATGCCCCTAAGGATGTATTATCATAATGGGTTCTTTTATTGTGTGAGATTACAAGGAGATAATGGTGGAAAACTAAATTTTCTGGGCTTGGTGGTTGAAGTGCGAATTTTTGGTGCTTCTATGGCGGATTTTCGGAGGTGAGGCTATTAGTGTTGTTAAGTGAGTATTTCCTTCCCATTGTGATGCATTTTCTGTTAGTTTGAGACCCCTGTAATTAACCTATGACATGGGATTTGGTTTAATGTGGAGTTACCTAGAAATTAGAGTAAACTATAGCAATTTCTGGTGTGGGAAAGTTGGAGTCCGAAATTAAATCCCTTAGTAATTAGGTAAGTAACCTCTAGTCGTCATTAGTAGTTCAGCTCTTTGGATATTTGATTATGACTAGAAATGGTGATAATTATGCTTCTTATAGGCTTGGTGTGCACTTGGATCATTATGGTAGCTAGGGCAAGAGTAATTGGCTTCAATGAGGTAACTGGGTTATTTTCCTAATTCCATGTATATGCTCATGTTAATCTGCTATTTGTCACACATGCTTGATTTTGAAATGTTAAATGACTGGTTGACTACTTGATTGATATTGTGTTTGGACCTTGTGAGTCCATGGTGGAGCTGTGGTGCGGCTGCCACCCGTGCATGTGCCACGATCGGGCACCGGGTATGATCAACCCCAGATGCACTGAGCCCTGGTGTGCTCAATGGGGAGTAGGTGCCGTGGACGGGCCTCTCCCAGTGTTAATGGCCTTTAACATGTTGTGTATGATTGCTGGTATGGACAGTAGTCAATAGTGGTTCAACTAGTTCATTTGCCAATTGAATTGATAATTCTGATATTGATGACATGAGATTGTCTTGGATTGATTGACTTGTACATATATATGGAAATTACCTGTTGTTACTGAGATTGTATATCTCACCCCGTTGTGGGCTAACATTTTCAGGGACCGGACCTCTTAGTGCCGAGGAAGAAATTAATGGAAGACCATTAAATGGTTTGGTAATGCATAGGTTTAGGAGCTTTGACAAAAATGTATTGTAATTAAATTGTTAGTTTTGTATCATTGCTGCATTGCATCATGAGTTGCCAAGTGTAGGGATTGTATGTGTAATTCGATTATCATGGAATTGAACCTTATGATTGTAATTGGCTAATAATGGAAAGTGTATCGAATGTTAAATATCAACGGTGAATGATTGGTGTTGTTATTATTTCATAAACTCGCTAATAGAGGGTGATTAGAGAACGGAAATGGGCATATAAGTTTTGAATGGGTAATGGAAGTATAGTTAAATAAATAAGGTAGATAAATGCCATTAGAGCCATGTAAAATGAGGGGAAGTGATCTTAGAGTGTCCCTAAGAAGGGAAATGGAGTGTAGGGGGCGAAACATAGGGAAAACAGCTACAGAAGGGAGTCACGCCGCGGCCAGGAAGGCTTCGCCGCGGCCTAGGGAGTGACAGTGGGAGTGGCGGCGGAGCAGGACAGTGGCGAGGGACGCCGCGGCGGTTCGAGGGAGTGACAGTGGCGAGGGACGCCGCGGCTTGATAAATCTCGCCGCGGCGCGGAGTGAAAATAATCGCCCAGGGGGTGACAGAACGTAACCTCGCCGCGGCGCAAGAAGTCTCGCCGCGGCGCGAGTCGAGAAAATTAATTTGGGAGGTTACAGTAGCAAAACTCGCCGCGGCGCCACATAGGTTGGCTGCGGCGCAGGTCCAACTCACCGCGGCGATAGTCAGGAAAATTCCAGAGAGTAACTGGGCCGCGGCGCAAGAGTTCCAGGCCGCGGCGGAGGGCTAAAAACTCAGTTTTTTGACCTAGACACCCGGATTTCTTGAATGCTAATGCTAAGGAATGATATAGGAACACTCGTGGGAGGTTTTTGGGTGTTGAAAATGATAAAGGGATGAATTACAAATGCTTGTATACATGTCCCTGTTTATAGTTGATTAGTTGATGACCCTAACAACATCAAGGTTCAAATTTCTCTGTATTTCCGCAAAGTAATTTACTGTAGCAACCCCGAACCTTGATCATTAATTATTAATCACATACTTAACTCTAATTATGATAATTAGAAGTTAGGGTCGTCACAACCCCATTTCATAGGTTAAACATTTTAGGTGAAAGTTCATCGGGTAAGGATAAGGGTAAGCAAGTGGATGAACATCCATGAGCTGAGGCCTGGTGTGGGGGAGCTACACTTGGCCTGAGTAGGATAGAGTATATGCTAATTTTGTTAACTCTTGTATAGCATCATCATGTATCTGTATTGCCAAGTGTAGGAGTTTGTATTTTGTTAACATAGAATGTAACCATTGAGAAACATGCTTTATATTAGTTGTTGATAGATGTATGAATCCCCTAACACTTGATGTATGAATTTTACTGAACTTATGGTATGGTATACTGTTGGAAACCTAATTATGTGATGTGTTAGAAATTGATATGGATCATTGATGCATGAAACCTCTAGCAAAATGTGTATGACATGTTAATTATTGATAGCATATGAATCCTTACTGTCATTAACCCACGAAAAGGCTAACATGTGGTGGTTGGGTGAGTGAGAATTTGTACTTGAGTGTTGAGTTGGTTATGGCAGAATAACTGGGTAAATAAGGTAGATGAATATCATTAGAGCCATATAAAATGAGGGGAAGTGATCCTAGGGTGTCCCTAAGAAGAGAATTAGAGTGCATCGGGCGAAATATAGGAGATATAGCTACAAGAGAGAGTCACGCTGCAGCCTGAAGAGTGACAGTGGCGAGCGATGCCGCGGCGCAAAGTAAAAAAAATGCCTAGAAGGGTGACAGAGTGAAACCTTGCCGCGGCGCAAGTCGAAGAAATTAATTAAGGAGGGTACAGTAGCAAAACTCGCTGCGATGCCACGTAGGTTGGCCGCGGTGCAGATCCAACTCGCCGCAGCTATTGCCATGGTGAAATTCGAGCAAGTTACCCAGTGATTCTCGAGGGCAACTTAGCCGCAGTGCAAAAGGTCTGGGCTGCTGCGGGAAGGTTCCAAGTTATGCAGAGGTCCCCAAACTCCCACCTTTGACCTAGAAACCCTAATTTCTTTAATGCTAATGCTAGGAAATGATATAGGAACACTTGTGGGAGGTTTTTATGTGGTGAAATCGATGGATGGATGAATCACAAACCCTTAATGATGGTACAAATCCTTTTATACATTTTTCCATTTATGGTTGTTTAGTTAATGACCATAATAACATTAAGGATCAAATTTCCCTACATTTGATTAAAGTAATTAATTGTAACGACTCCAAACCTTGATCATTGATTATTAATCATATATTTAACCATAATTACTGGGATTAGAAGTTAGGGTCATCACAACCCAAGTGGTTCCAAACCTCATACATCTTAATTTGGCCACTTCACCTCCATTATTACACTAATGCATCAAACCATCAAGAAGCTAAACTTTCCATTTCTATTGATTTCATACCACATATAGTCTATACAAGAGTCATACATCATTTTACATTCATGCATGAGTGTACATCTCAAAAATAATATATACAAAGCCACTTTGCCATTCATATGGCAATAAAGAAGTAAAATTCATGCACTTTGTTGTCATAATCTTATCTTTCAAGATGTAGGCTCTCATTATCTTGTCTACTTGGTCCACCTAGCATGCTAAAACATTAGAGAGAAGGAAATGAGATTCAAAGAATCCCAATAGCTCATCTCCCATTTCAACCATACATAAAGTATGCAAACCATGTCTTACAAATGCATGCATGGACATATTAAATAACATGAACATTGAAGAAGCAATCTGAGCATGTGAGTAAGTCATACAAGGCATCCATAGGTTTGCTAAGCAAGTAGATTAGCCTCACCCATTCACTCATGGATTTTGGACTTTGTCTCACCCATTTTCTCGAGGAGGTTTTAACTCAACCTTACTCATGGGAGACACTTTACTTTGTCTGCAATATTTATAAGGGTTCTTGGCTCATTCTCACCATGGCTAAGAGTTCTTGGCTTCTTCACACTTAAGTAAACATAATAAACATCATTTAAGAACATAATGCATCATCATGGTACTATGGAATAAGAGCTCATGCTAGAACACTTTTCATAGCTTAAAACACATATACACACATTCAAAGACAAGTATACATTCATGTACGAGAGAAGGAGGAGTGAACTACCTTAGATGCAACCACACACTTTTCTTCTTGAATTTGCTCTTCCTTCCTCAGCCTCACACACACAAAGGTGTGGGATTGATTTCTCTTAGCCTAAACACAATTTATGGAAGTCCATTAGGTTCATGGAATTAATTCTAAGGTCACACATCTTCCTTAAATATTAACTTGGTCTATAAACCCTTTTATGGTTCCAAGGCACCTAATGAAGCAACACTCATCAAATGAGTTCTAGGCTCCATTCTTTCCTTTCATTTATGATTCTTGACTCCTTTTAAGCCTCTTGGAGTCATCACATAATTAAAATAAAGAGTCTAACTACATGTTGCTTCTTTAGGTCATATTATGGAATTTAAGACACCAATTCATTCTCTAGGCCTCCTAAATTTTTCCTAAGGCTTCCCTTCATTTTCACTAATCATATATAACTTAAAAATGAGCTTAGAAAAATTTAAAACTCTCCCTAGGTATCCTAACCCTCTTAGGCCAAGATTAGGAAGCAATATGGCAACAATGGACTTTGCTTTATTTTCTTGATGGAGCACATGGGGAGAGTTCTAGGGATCTTAGGAGCTCATTTAAGCTTTCATTTAGGCATAGAAATTAAGGTATTAAGTCAGATTTTATAAGGAACACATGAAACCCTAGATTTGCTATCTTGAATTTTCATGGTTATTTGTTAATTCCCTTTGCATATTCTTATTCTCCACACTCCTTTTCCTAATATTCACCCTTGGTTTTGCCCAAAATCCAAGCCCTCTAATAGCTTCTTGAGTGGGGCGAACCAAGGGGAGAAATGAAGCAAGGGGTAGTTATCATGGAAAGAGAAATTACCTTATTTTTCCTTGTTTTCTTGCTTAAATCTTCCCTTCTTTAGCCTCCTCCCTTTAAATCTGAATTTTCCCCTTTGTTCTTCCCTTAAAATAGATCCATATACTTCAATAAAGCCATAGGAAAGAAAGGAAAATGAAGGAGAAGAGGTTTGCTAAAGAAAAAGCATGGAAAACAACAAAAAATCCATACCTTTTGCCTTTAATTTCTCCTTCTCTTCCTCTTCCTCTTGTGTGCCTCTCTCCTTAGGGTTTTTCTCTAGTTTAGGGTAGAAGCATATGTGGCTAAGTGAGTGGAGGAGTGGGGCACCCTATATATATTGGTGGAAGGAAGAAAGACTTTTCAAAAATTTTTATTTTACCCTTTGTTCTTAGCATTTTTGTTTCCAATTTATTTTACCTCCTTTTTTAGAACCGTCTTTTCTATTATAAAATTCAAGTTCCCAATTTAGTAAAATACCTTTAGAATCACTCAAATCAAAGTTAAAACCTTCCTGAATGAATATGTTAAAGTTTGGGCACACTAACATTAGAAAACATCCATCGGAGAGTTTTAACTATCCCGGGGCTTCCCATAGTTTTCAAGGCCTCTGAGAAGCCTAGAGAACTCAAAACTTTCATTTAAAAAGCTCTCCTATATGAATCCCAAATTTTGCTCAAAATTATGAAAATACCATTACGTTTCGTAAGTCTTTCATTAAATTTTGTTTCTTTATTTTCACTTCATTTTTTTTCCGTCTGAGCCTGGGATTCTCATTTTTAGGAGTCTAGAATGCTACTTAAATTTTTTGGGATCTTAACTAATTCATTTTGGATGACTTACTTTAAAAATGTATGCATTTCTGTTGTTTAACGAAAATTAGACATTACACTTGCCATAGTTTACTTGAGTGTAGAGAAGCCAAGAGCCCTCTAGCCATGGTAAGGATGAGCCAAGAACCCTTAAACTTGGTTGAGACAAAGTAAAGAGTCTCCCAAAAGTAAATTTGAGTCAAAACCTCTTAGAGAACATGGGTGAGGCAAGTTCAAAATCCATAAGTAAATGGGTGAAGTTAATCCACTCACTTGGCAAGCCTTTGTATGCTATGTATGAGTTGTTTAAATGTCAAGGATGTTTCTTGAATGCTCACATGTAACACCATAAATTCTAGCTTATCTCATGCTTTTAAGTGGCATGATATCATGAAATATATAGGATTCCCATAGAAAAGCAAGGAAAAATGGGATTATTTTTGCATTGCGCTATATCTAAAAATTTCATTCAGTGTTATGTGGATCGTGTGAGTTCATACTATACATCCTCATATTTAATTACATCATTACAACTCAATTTCATCACAAAATCATGTCCACAACTCATGGAAACTGAAATGGAACTCAAAATCACTTAGTGTAATTTCAGCCAAATTTGCTCCTCTCTCTGACCAAATTTCAAAAAATCATAACTAATTATAAAAAAAATAGAAATCACAAAATCTTGATTATTTTGGAAAGCTATGGATGTCTACTTCACACTAAAAATACGTCCAAGTCATAACATTTATGACAGAGGACGTTTGACATCCAAAATGGTCTAGAGATCAGACTAAAGTCTGGAATTGTCATAGAATTCTGCAGAAAACTTTGAAAATGTCCAATTAATTCCAAAAGAAAATCCAATCTATGCAAATGATACCAATCTAGAAATTTTTGGATGTTAACAAGAGAGGAAAAATATCTCCAGATCAGTTCATCGAGCCCAGACTTCGGAATTCAATGGAACAGTACTTCTGGTCGGGCAAATTTACTGATACTGGACAGAAAATTCAAAAATCCATATCTCCCTTTCTAAACCTCCAAATAAGGTGCTTCTAGTTGGCATGAGTCACTATGATTGTCTAGTATCTTTATATAAAATATCATAGTAGTTGGACATCGTTTGAGCCTCATGTGACAAAATGTAATTTCGGACCAAATGAATAGTGCAGCAAACCAAAAACCATGAAAATTGCCAACTTTAAAAATCATCAAATATTCTGTAGACCTCCAAAAATTATGATCTTTATCTTTCCAAAAATCTCTTAATGAGACCTAATTGTATGCCAAATCTCAGATCAAGACTAACTCATTTGGCTAAAAAGTGACATAGGATTCCATTATGGTCAAATTTGGCTCCATATGAGGTACCAAACTTGCCAAACGGCTTTTCCTTGGTTGTAGCACCTTTTGGGCAAGTCTAAAAGTACATTTAAGACTTGTGCGTGTTGCCCAAATGGTCCCAAACCTCATGCATCTCATTTTGGCCATTCATCCCACATTTATGCACATTTCCATCATAGTTTCACATTGCATAATTTGGCATCTCATGCTCAAAATGAAGGATAGAGGTCATACATCATATTCATATATTTAAACATCATATATTATCATATTTATACATGTCTCAAGGGTCATGGTACATTTACAACCATATATACATCAAGAAACACAATTATGATTCCAAAATGGCTAAAGTTAGACATAAACTTGTCATTCTTCCTTCTTCATTGATGTTGGCTCCCTTCACCATAGTTACTTCCACCTAGCATGTTAGATCATTGGAGAGGAGGGGATGAGATTCAAATAATCCCAATAGCTCATCTCCCATTCAATCATACATAATATGTGCAAAGCAGGCTTTACAAATGCATGTAATGGACATTTTAAAAGCAAACTTGGCATATGAACAAGTCATACAAGACATGCAAGAGCTCACTAAGTGCTTAGATTGGCCTCACACTTCTCCTCATGGATTTTGGACTTGCCTCACCCATTCTTTAAGAGCTTTGGACTCAAACATACTCTTGGGAGCCCACTTTACTTTTGGGAGACTCTTTACTTTATCTTAACCTAGCTCAAGGGTTCTTGGCTCATCCTCACCAAAGGGAAGAGTTCTTAGCCTCTCCACACTCAAGCAAACTCAAGCAAACATCATGTACTCATTTAGAAACATAACATGGCATCAAGAGTCATAGCATATAAAGGCATGCTATCATACTTTTCATAGCTTGAAAATACACATACACAAATTCTAAAACAAGCTAAATGCACATCCATGTATAAGAGAAGGTGGAGAGAACTACCTTGTGTACAACTACACACTTTTTCCTTGAAATTCAAGCCTCATCTTTTAGTCACACACTCACAAATTGGTGGAGATAGTTTCTCTTGACCTAGATACAATTTTTGGGAGCCAATTAGGTTCATGAACAATTCTCTAAAGCCATACAACTTCCTTAAGTACTAGATTGCTCTATAACCCCCATTATGGTCCAAAATGCACCTAATGAAGCAACACCCCTCAAATAATTTCTAAGCCTCATTTTTTCCTTTCAAATATGATTCTTGACTCCTTGTAAGCCTCTTAGAGTCATCACACCATTAAAATAAAGGGCTAGCATCATGTTGCTTCTTTAAGTCATAATATGGAACCTAAGACACCAAATCACTTTCTATGAGTTCTAAATTTTTTCCAAGGTCTCCCCTCATTTTCATTCATCAAATATGACTCAAGAATGGCCTTAGAAAAATTTAAAACTCTCCCTTACTACAAGAACCCTCTTTTGCCGAGACTATAAGCTTCCTTGGCCTTCTTAGAGTTATCTTGGTTTTCTTGAAGGAGGAAGCTTGTGGGAAGCATCTTAGGTGTCTTAAGAACTCATTTAAACTCTTAATTAAGCCTAGGAATCATCATACAAAATTAGAATTTAGAAGGTGCACATAAAACCCTAGAATTTGCATCTTGATGTCTAATGGTTATTTTGTTATTTTTTTTTTACATATTCTTAATCTCCATACCCTTGTTCCTTAGATTCATGCTTGGTTCTGCCTAAAAATCATCTCCTTCTAGGGTTTTCTCAAGTGGGGCAAAACGGAGGAGGAGGGAACCAAAGATGACAACCATAGGAAGAGAAATTACCTTGTTTTCTTGCTTTTTCTCACTTGAATCTTGTGTTCTTTGAGCTCCTCTCTTCAAATCCGAATTTTCTCCTTAATATCTCCCTTAAAATAGATTTATAAAATTCATTATAATCATAGAAAAGAAAGGGGAATGGAGGAGGAGAGGTTTGGAAAGGAGAAAGCATGAAAAACCATGAAATTCCTTACCTTTTCCTTGCTTTTTCTCCTCCTTTCTTCTCCTCCATGGTGTGCCTAAGAGTGCTGGTGTTTTCTCTGGTTTTTGGGCAGAATGGGTTGTGCAAATGGAGGGGAGAAGAAATAAGAAACTTAAAGTGTGTTCAAGAAGCTTTCACTTTCTCAAAAATTTCAATTTTGCCCTTCGTACTTTACATTTTCATTTCTCCTTCGTTTTAGCTCTTTTTTAAGAAGCATCTCTTCCATTATAAAATTTAGGTTCCAATTAAAAAAAATGCTTTTGGAATTACTCAAATCGGAGCTAAAACCTTACCAAACGAATCGGTCAAAGTTTGAATCAACTGATGTTGAAAAACGTCCACTAAAGGGGATTTAACTGTCCCAAGGCTTCTCATGGTTTTCAGGGCCTCTAAGAACCCTGGAGAACTTAAAACTTTCATTTAAAAAGCCTTCCTGTGTGAATTCTAAAATGTGCTCAAAATTACGAAAATACCACTTTCGTAAGAAATTGTTTCTTCATTGTAACTCTATTTTTCTTTTCGTCTGAGCCTGGGATTCTCATTTTCAGGAGTCTAGAATGCTTCCCAAATTTTTTGGGACCTTAACTATCTCATTCCGAGGGACTTCCTTTTGTATCCGGGGAGTTTCATTCATTTACGGAGAAAAGTACGTTATATTTCTCACATTTTCTCTCATTTTCAGAAAATCGAATGTTACATCATACATATCAATATGTCCATGCATTTATTTTTAAGACTTGTATTGCATAATTTATGTGTGATTGAAAGGGAGATGAGCTATTGGGATTCTTTGAATCTCATCCCCTCCTCTCTAATGTCTTAACATGTTAGGTGGAGTAATTGAACAAGGTAATGGAAGCCACCAAGCCTAGAAGAAGGAGATTGACATCAAAGTGTATGAAAATACCTAGTTTTGTTTCTTTTGTAGCCATACACATGGCATATGATGTAATCCCTTGATAAAATTGTTATGTAATCATTTAAACATATGTAAATACCAATATATTTGATGTATGAATGAGGTTTGATGCTAGATGAATGATAATGTAGTTTTTAGGTATTAAATGGCAAGAGAAAGTGTAGGCATGCACTTTGGTGCATTATCACTTGTTCAAGTGGTCATAGTTGCCTTAGAACTTCAAATGGACCATTTGGACCCCTTTGATGACATAAAATGAGCCATTTTGCAACCTAATGTCAAGATCTGACCAAATGAATAAATTTGCCCATGAAATTTGGCAAACATGTAGATATTATCTAGAGCTTTTTGAGAAGCTAAAAATCATATTATTTGGAGCTCTGTGGAATTAATTATGAATTTTCAAAGTTGATATTTTTTTGCTGAACAAATACAAACACTGTTCATATGGTCAAAAAATTTGGCTGTGTCATTCATGGGCCAAATGATGTCCAATGCTCATGAAATTTTACAAGCATAAACAAGACATGATAAGCTTTCTATAGTCACTAAGATCACCCTAATTGGACCTCTAAATAGGGAGATATGAATTTTTGAAATTAGAGGTCAATACGAATAATGATAGTCACCCTCTAGTACTCTTATATCAGTTTTCGGTGGCTAACAACTTCTGTTGTAGTCTAGATTTATTTTTACATAAAGTAGGCATCTATAGGTTTTGATGATATAGTGTTCCTAATTTCAAATTTTTTTAAAATTAGTTATAATTTTTCAAAATTCAGGCACAGAATTTAGAATTCTACCTGAGGTTGCACCATTGTGTTTTGTGTAACTACTCCCTTTGCTTGAGGTATAGGCCACTTTTTAAGCTTATTATGAGTTGCATTTGTGTATTTAAATATGAGGATAAGATGCATAAGTCCATATGGCCCATGGGACTTTGAAAAAAAAAATTTTATCTGTGACATGATGCAAGTATTTTCATTGTTCTAATGTTATCCTTCTTGCTTCCTTGTAAAAGACATAGCATAAGACCTAGAATTAGCATGAGGCAAGCTAGATAATTATGGTGTTACAAAGAGTGGGAGAAGAAGTTACATAAGCAAAATAGAGCCATGCATAAGATTATATCAAGAAGAAGAAGCAGCTAAACAGGGAAGAAGACATGAGAACAAGTGCAAAATAAGTGCAGAAGGTTTTCACATGGGGATGATTCAAGAAACATGAGCTAGAGAAGAAAATTGAATGAAGAGAACATTGAGCAAAATGAGGATGAAGCAAAGCCACATGAAGGGATTAACGAAAATACACATGGATAAAATGTGCAAGGAGAAAGGGCTGCTATAGAAGGAAACATCATCCATTCACGAAAGGAGCCACACATCAATTCATCCATCATTTATACAATCCAAAATACATGATTAAGAAGGAGGCTGGGCACATGATTTTTAATAAGAAGAGGCTGAGAATAATAAAAGAAAAAGCACGTTAAATTGCATGTAAGAAGTGTGTGAGGAGGGGCTGAATGGAATTTGCACAAAACACTTGACACCTTTGATCAAGAAGAGAGAAGCTCACTAATAGAATGAGGAATATGGATAAATTTTTATATTATATTTAGCTTCACAATGGGGACCACACTTATACATATAAAAAGGACGCTACGAGAAATTGGAATAAAAGAATAAGCATGTGAAAGTGAGACATGAGAGGGGGCATATGATTTATTAAAAACACACTTGAGCAGTAGGCATACAAGGGGATTCCATGGAATAAATGCACAGATCATTCATTCATCTATTCTCCTATCCACGCCATAGTTACCTGTAACACCCCAAAATTTATTAAGGTGTTAATCATGGATTTAGAGTAATTAAGAATAATTAATAGAGGATAATTAGGCAAGTTAGTGAATAACAATTTTAGAGAGATAAATTATTAACATGGGTTTGAGAATTAATTGGGATAGAAATTTCATCTAGGCCCAAATAAATGAATCATGATAAGAGGCTAATGGAGGCCCAATGAGTTAGGTGCAGACCCAACCCAATTTAATGTAACAGAGGCCCAAGATCCACCTTGTATAGACTCTTATAAGTGGCCCAATAACCCTTGTGCAGACCCAAATTCTTGAGCTCTTCAAACTTGGCCCAAACCTAATTAAACTTTAGCAACCCAATGCATAAGAGTTGACCCAATAAAATTCTGCAACCCAACACTTTAAAACTGGCCCAACAAGCTAAAATCTTAAGCCCATTTAGAGTTGGACCTTGAAGCAACCCATGACCTATCTTTGACCCAACTTAAACCCAACTAAAACCCTAATGCTTCAGCCACTTTCTCATTTTGCTGAAACTCAAGAAGCAAAATTCAGAGGTTGAGAAGGAGGCTAGGGTTTGGGGTAAGAATTCCATATTTTCTCACACTTAGAGCAAGATTCAGCCAAGGTAATAGTTATACAACTTAATCCCCTCATCTTTCTCTTTAATTTGGTTTGATTAGTTTTTCATTTGGAGAATTTTCACCCTACCCAAAATCTGAAATATGGTTATTTGGGGTTTTCTTGATGAAATTCGTAGGTTGAGGCTAGGGCTGACATTAGGTGAGTTTAAACCCTCCATTTTGATGCTTTCTTTACTAATTTAAGACCCCTATAGCTGATTTATAATATGGGTATTGATTTTGTACGAATTTGCTTAGGATTTTGAGTGAAATATTGAGATTTCTGGTGAAGGACACTTTAATCCGAATTTGGGATTGGTGGTGACTGAATAAGTGTTATTTAGGTAGTTATTAGCATTTAATTCCTTAGGTACTTGTTGCTACTATTAATGATGAATTAGAGTGGCAATTTTCTGATGCTATAGTTATAGGAATCTTTGTACCATTGGTGGCTGTTGCAAATTGTCTACAAGTGAGGTAACTGGGATTTACATTAATTCCATGCATGTATCTATTTTAATTTCATATTTGCTGTATATAAATGATTTGAAATGCTGAATGAATTGGTTGGCTATCTATTGTACTATGATTAGACCTTGTGAGTCTATGGTGGAGCTGTGGTGCGACTGCCACCCATGCATTTGCTTCGATCGAGCATTGGGTTATAATCAAACCCCAGATGCACTGAGCCTTGGTTGTGCTCAATAGGAAGTAGGCACCGTGGACGGGCCTTTCTCGGTGTTAATGGCCTTTAACATGTGAAAATATGATTGCTAGTATGGGATAGTAATTATGATAGCCTAATTGCTTCATTTATTGATATGACTGATATGATTCAAATGTTGATTTTGATTCATGCATATATGTTAATTAAACTGGATTATATGATGGAATTGCCTTAGTTACTGAGATTTATATCTCACCCCATTTTATGGGATTAATATTTCAGGTGAAGGTTTTTCGGGTAAGGATAAGGGGAAGCAAGTGGATGAAAATCCATGAGCTCCAACATGTGGGGAGAAGGCTACACTTAGGCTGATTTAGTTAGTATAGATGCAAATTTTGTATTCCTTATTATATAGCATCATCTTGTATTCATGTTGCTAAGTGTAGGAGTCTATATTTTGATTAGTTGGAATGTATTCGTTAAGAAGTTAAGTCTTAATATGGCTTGGTTTAAGTTGTATGAACCTATAGTATCTGATGTATGAATTTCTCTGAACTTATGGTATGGTATACTGTTAGAAACCTAATCATGTGATGTATTAGAAATTGATATGAATCATTGACGCATGAAACCTCTAGCAAAATGTGTATGAGATGTTAATTGTTGATAGTATATAAATCCTTGCTGTCATTAACCCATGGAAAGGCTGACATGTGGTGGTTGGGTGAGTAAGAATTAGTATTTAAGTGTTGAGTTAATAATGGTAGAATAGCTGGGTAAATAAGGTAGATAAATACCATTAGAGCCATATAAAATGAGGGGAAGGGGTCTTAGAGTGTCCCTAAGAAGAGAACTAGAGTGTAGGGGACGAAATGTAGGGGATATAGCTACAGGAGGAAGTCACGCCGCGGCCAGAAAGGACTCACCGCAGCCTGAAGAGTAACAGTGGCGAGGGACGTCGTGGCTAGAGGAATCTCGCCATGGCGCAGAGTGAAAAAAATGCCCAGAAGGGTGATAGAATGAAACCTCGCCGCGGCGCAATTCAAGTTTAGGAAATTAATTAAGGAGAGTACAGTAGCAAAACTCACCGCGGCACAGATCCAACTCGCCACGGCGAAATTCGAGTAAGTTACCCAATGATTTCTGAGAGCAACTTAGCTATGGCGCAAAAGGTCTGGGTCGTGGCACAAGGTTAAAAACTTAGTTTTCAAGCCCCATGACCTAACTTAGCCGCAGCAGGAAGGTTCCAGGTCGCAGCGCAAGTCCCTAAACTCCCACCCTTAACCTAGAAACCCTAATTTCTTTAATGCTAATGCTAGGGAATGATATAGGAACACTTGTGAGAGGTTTTTGTGTGTAGAAATCGATGGATAGATGATTCACAAACCTTTAATGATGGTTCAAACGCTTTTATACATGTTCCCATTTATGGTTGCTTAATTGATGGCTCTAATAACATCAAGGTTCAAATTTCCCTACATTTTCTTAATGTAATTGATTGTAGTGACTCCAAACCTTGATCTTTAATTATTAAACGTGTATTTAACCATAATTTCCAGGATTAGAAGTTAGGGTCGTCATAACATATCCCACGTTACATATACATTCACTCGAGTTTACTAGGTCTAAAGGAAAGTCCATGGAGCAACGAGTTTATGAAGGATTTAGAAGCTTAAACTTCATTCCATACAAGGCGTTCACGTCCAATAGCTCACATGCATACACTAACACTTGTCTAGCTCTCTTATTCACATGCATGAAGCCATAAACATCCTATGTAGGTCTTCATATGATTACAGACTCACACATCTCACTCCATTTGCGTAGCTCCCTATATCCATACACATGTATGGTTCATGTTGACAAATCATAACCACATGTTCTTGTTCCATGTAGCAAACACAAGAAGGCACACCTTCAAACATCACACACTTCCCTCTCCCTTAGCTCAGCCACGGGTTGGAAGGTCCAAGAAGTGAGGAAGGAAATTAAACACATTCGTGGCGAGCACAAATGGATCCACGTAGATAGTAACAAGAAGAGAGGGAGAGGGGAGCTGAGAACAAAGAGAAGCTGATGTGGGAATAAAGAGAAATGAGAGCAATAAAGGCAGAGCACATGAAAAGGCTTGGGTCTGGTATGGATAGCAATAGGTTAGAAGAGAATAAGCTTGTGAGTAGAAGAAGAGGCAGTTTTGAGCTTTTAGGAAGAAGCAAACTTGAGCTTTAGTGCATAAAGCAAGAAGAAGGATGCTTAGGTTTTACATGGAAAGAGAAGTGAGGGGAGCTTAGTTAAATGAAGAAGCTGTGAGTTTGCATGGAGAGAAGGAATGCTACAAGTTTTGGGACTCCATAAAGGAGGTTTGCATGGTTAGGAGCAAAATAAACATGCCAAAGGAACTTCACTCATTAACCTACAAAGAAACATGCATAGTCCAGCCACATTAAACAGGAGTAAAAGCCATAGGCTGGGGAGAACTCTAACATAAACACACACCAAGACGTGATTTATATGAGAAGAGCAAGTAGAATCACATGAATAGCAAACAAAAAAGCACGATGTTCTATTTTAGTGCTTTGAGGGGAAAAGAAGAAGAAGCAAAGTGAGTTGAATGAGTAAAGGAAGAAGCAAAGCAAGCTGAATGAGCAAAAGAAGAAGCACATAAAGAAGCATGGAAGAGGCTTGAGTTCAAGGCAATTAAATAAGCTAAAGTATGTGGAAAGTGACATGGGAATAATTAGAAAATCATGTGAATAGTGCATAAAGCTTGTGCTACTAGTTGTAGAGTGCATGAGCATATTTAAAATAAGCACGTGACACACAATGAAGGAAGAAATGCCACGTGAGAGGATTAACAAAAATGCACATGGGCAGAACGTGCTAATGAGGGGCAAAATGTAGGAAAAAGATGGACTAAATAAATACCAAAAAAAGGAGAAAAAATGGAATAATAATGCAAAAAGGGGGAGAAAAGGGCTGAATAAGAAAACTAGAAAAGAATAAAAAGAGAATGTTAGGTTGTGGACACAAAAAAGGAGAGAAGAATTTGATTCAAAGAAGCTTGATGATTTTAGCTTCTTCCCTTCTCCATTTTCTTTCATTTATCTTCTCCATGCTAAACAATCCAAAATTGCTGCTCCAAATAGCATAAATTCTCCTTTCCTTTATCTTTTAATTTCAGCATTGATTCCTTTGTCAATTTGATTAGGTTTAGCTTATTAATTTAGGAATTTAGTTACTGGAATTACTAGATTAATTTGAATTGTGGATTGATTGTAATTTCATATTTGAATGTTAATTTCGATCCCTAAATATTTGTGGAAAGTCCAAACTTAGTGGCTGCATAATTTGCTATTAAATTCCTCATGTTTTAGGCCAATTGATGTAATGGTTATTGAATTAAGTGGCTGGAGTTTTTGTGCAATTTTTGTGCTTGAGAAATTTATTAATCTAATTGGTTAGTTAGCATTTTAAGTGGATTGTTTAGTAGATTTTAGTGAGCATTTAGGATTTTTTTTTTGTGTGTTCTTGTTCCTAACTCAATTGATTAATTATTCAAGGTTTCTTGTGGTTGCAAAGTCCTTGAATTATTAATGAATTGAGTCTTGGATGATAATTCAAGAGTTTTTATAGAGAATACACCAATGGACAAGAGTTTAAATCTAATTTTGGTACATTAAAAAGGGAGCAAGGATAATTGAATTCTAAGGAATCCATCTAAAGGCTAGTTACCACACTTTCCTAGTTATTAGTTTCACTTGGTCTTAAACTTTTAGCTTTTGTTATTTTTCATTTAATTCAATTAAATTTCAGTAATTCAAAACCCCTTAAACAATTTTTATTTAATGTACCTAGAGAACTTTTTCACAAATAATTAGAGGCAAGAAACTCCTTGAGAAATGACTTAGGTTGCACTATTATCTACAAGTCTTTTTCAACCTAGTTTTATTTGAGGTCGCGCGGCACAACTGTCACAAAGTTAGGGATTTACTTGCACCTTGATATATATGAAGTTTCTTAGTGATAATTTAAGTTGTCTAAGAGTATGAATGAGTTCCTAAGACACATAAGAAGTCTTCCAGGTGGTAATTCCTTAAAGGAAATGAAATAAACTCCATGAATGCTATAGGCCTCTATAGTCTTGGCCAAGCAAGGTTAAGGCACCTAGGGAGTGTTTTAATTTGTCCCAAGCTTAGAATGAGACTAGATATGATGGAAGGACATTAAAGAAAGCCTTGGAAATAATTTAAAAGTCTTGGAATGTGAGATGGAGGTGTAAGCTCCATAATGAGATATTAGGAAGCAACTTATAACTAGGCTCCTTAAAATGAATGTGTGATGACTCCAAGAAGTCTAAATGGAGTCAAGAGACCTAGAATGAATGAGAAATGGGAGCCAAGATTGTAGATTCCCATAGTTGCTTCATTAGGTCTTTTATGGAACCATAATTGTGTCTTAGGACAAAGTAAGACTCCATAGAAATTTCATAAGGTTAGAGCTTGTTCCCATGAGTGATGCATGTGTCTAGGCCAAGAGAACCAATGGCCACCTAATTGCAAGGGTTGCATAAGAAAGGGAAGAAGAGTTCAAGAGGAAAGTGTTGTGTTCTTACTTCAAGGTAGCTCTCTAACCTTTCTCTCATGCGTTTTTAGATGTTTTCTTGTCCTTGGATGTGTGTATGTATCTTTATGCCTTGAGAAATATTTCTAGCTATTGCCCATATGCCATGGTACCATGATGACCTTAAAATATGTTTTATAAATGTGTTTTAGCTTGAATGGGTTTATTTGTGCCAAAAGTCCCTTTAGAAAGGGAAAGAATGAGCCAAAAGTCCCTAAAAATAGGTGAATAAAGCCAAAAGTCTAAAGAAGAGTGAGGTTAAGTCAAAAGTCCCTTGAAAATTAGTGAGACAAATCCAAAAGCCCTAAAGAAAGTGGATAAGGCTAAACCAATGCCCTTGAGAGCCTATGTATGTTATATATGAGTTTCTTAAACATAGAAAATGTTATGTATATGTTCACTAGTAGCTTAAAAGACATGCATTCATTATGTATATATGTATTCATTATGTATGTTTGAAAGGGTTAAGAGCTATTAGGATTCTTTAAATCTAACTCTTCCCTCACATATGCCTAACCATGTCTAGATGAACTAAGTAACCAAGAAATGGTGGCCAACAACTATGAGAGGTAAGACTTTGACAAAAAGATAAAGAAATGAGCTTTGTATTTGCATTATGATGTCAAGAATTGTACCCATGAGATGTATATATGATGTAAACCATTGAACAAGTTTAAATGTATGTATATATGATGTATGCATCAATATGGAAGCCAAATGTATGGAAATGTGAGAAATTGCTACCCTTGTGCTAGTATGTGTTTGTGTATAAATACAAGTGACATGGTGAGTTGGAGCTTCATGATGATTTGGATCATTTGGTATGCTTTTATCTATTGTAATTATGCTTTTAGGCTTGCTCAAGTGGTTGTGGAAAGTTAAGAAGAGCATTTGGTGTCTTAAAATCCCATTTTGAACTTCAAATTTGACCAAATGGTGAGCTAAACCAAAGTCTAACCAAATGAGTGAGTTTTTTCATGAAATTTGGCCAACAAGTAAGTCTTATCTATAGCTTTTCATAGAGTTAAAGAGCACTTAATTTAGAGATTTATAAAATTTATTTTGATTTTTCAAAGTTGGCTAAATTATGTAGAAATAGTATAGTTACTATTCATTTAATCAGTTTGATTCTCTACATCACTCATGAGTCAAATGAAGTCTAATTCTCACTAAAATTTATAGGCATAAACTAGATATCATAAGATTTTCATTGCCACTGAGATCACTTCATTTGAAGCTCTGTAAAGTGAGAAATGAAGTTTTGAAGTTGCATGATAGTACTAGTAATGCAGCCCGACCTCTAGTATTGTTCCATCAATTTCCATAGGTAAAGGCCATAGCATTGGTCTAGAATTATTTGTACACATTAGTAGACATCCATAGATTTCTAGAATTAGTTATAAATTTTCAACATTTATATCAAAAATTTGGAAAGTGAATTCGAGAACAAACCATTGATTTTGTGGAATATAGTCTAAAATCCGAGACTCTTGGGATGTTTTGTGATGTGTATGACTTGTGTGGATATGTTATGTATAGAAAATGATATGGATGAGCTCACATGGTCTATAAAGCATGAAATGAATTAATGAGGTCTTATGTAACACAATTTAATACCATTATTTATGTATTATTTTCATGTAAGTGATGGAAGTTAGGCCTTGAAATGGAATAAGTAAGTTAAATGGTTAAGGTATTACAAAAATATCAAGAGACCAAGGATGGAGACCATCAAGCTTGAATGATGTTACTTTGGCAATGATTTAGAATTATATGTGATTTAATGTCAAAGTATAGTTGTATAAGTTATTTATGTAATGTAAACTTCCTCACATATGTAAATATATAAGATTATGATGTTTGTATCATATTTGGAGCCATATGTGTAAGAATATGAATTTTTTGTATGTATGTGGCATGGAAAGTGTGTGAATAAAGCCAAGTAAGGGAGTGATTTTGAGTCTTATGATGTTTGGGACCTGATGAGATAGCCATATATGCTATAATTTATGTGTTGGACATGCTCAAATGGTCACTGATGATTGTGTCGCATAACCTCCAAAATAAACTAAGTTGAAAAATATATGCAATATAGGGTGCAACCTAGATTGTCTCCCTAGGAAATAGAATTCAATATTTAATTAGGTTTTCTAAGTGTAAAAGGATCCTAAAAATATCTAATTAAAGGAGGTTTTGATTGAATTAAACTAATCAAAATGAAATTGAATTGAAGTTCTTAATTACTGCTTAAATACATGAACTAAAAGGCAAATAATGGACTTATGACTAGTTTTGGATTTGTCCCTTGGTATCTAATATCCTCATCCTAATTCAATTGTAATTGGTTCTAGTCTAAGAATTCCTTTTTGTGTTCACAACAAGTTATCTTGTGTTATCACTCAAGATTCAAGGGATTAACAATTTAATGTGCAATTGATACTTCAACCTCACATCAAATCACTAACTCTTATCATTAGGATCAGTGAACACTAAATTTGATTGATTAATGGATCAATTAGCCTCTGAATTATCATCTTAAGATGTTTAATTAACTAATTAAACTCCAAGGAATCCTTAAATCAAACAATTAAGCACACAATCTCGCTCATATATTTTATTGAACACCTTGATTACATACATGAAAAATTAGAGAAGAAATGAAATTTTCAATACTTAATCCCATCAATTGATCAATAATTGCTCTCCTAATTAATGTTTAACCGGTTATCAATTATAAACTACATCAATCTCAATCAATTACAAGCTCAACCAAGCAGATAAATTAATTAAGACTGATATAGAAAGAGAGAAAGTAATATGGAAATCTTAGCCCAAAATCCTTTGCAAATCTCTTAGATTCAAGCTTCAACCATGGTTTTCATCCAAGCTAGCCACAAAAGTGAAATTAGATCTTCATGGAATGGAAGGATGGAGGTAGGAAAAATGGAGAAGAAGCTACAATGTGGAGGTGTGGCTAAATGGAGTGTTCTGTGGATGAATGAATATGCATATAAATAAGATGAATGCTCCCTCCATGCCTCTGCTCAAATGATTTAATAAATCACGTGCCTCTTTAGCTCTTTCACATGTTCTAGATTTGTTGATGTGTGTGTGTGGAATGTGTTACGTTAATGAATGGATCAAATAGATGGATTGCCCACGTGCTGAAGCCCATTTTGTTATGCTCTTTTAGTTCTACCCAAGCCTTTCATTAAAACTCATGTGCTCAACCTATGCCAACTTTCAAGCTTCTCCTCTTTAATAATCATGTGGCTTCTCATGCATTCTAGACCTCTCCAAGAATTCCTAACTTCTTCATGTAATTCTTCCACATGTTCTTCTTCTCCACGTCAACCTGTAGCTTCTTCTTCATACATTATGCAATCTTTCATTCAATCCATTTTCTTCTGCTCTTCACGTGCTTTTTATTTACCCTCTGCTCATATGCTTTCCTCTTCTCTTGTTCCATGTAAAACCTAATCCTCACTTCCATATTCTCTAGCTGCTATATATGTGTATAATCTATAACCTGTGTTTACATGTTGCTTCTTCTCCTCACTTTTCCTTTCATGCATATGTAGCTTCCTTTATGTAGCTAATGCATTAAAACCCATGGTTCTTCCTCTATTTTTGCATGTGTGTGTTTGAGTTTCCTTTAAACTTGAGCCCACTTCTTCTTTCCTAGCTTGTGACGACCTTAACTTCTAATCATTATAATTAAGGTAAAATATGTGATTAATAGCCATAAATCTAGATTAAAAGTCATTACAACTAATTACGTTCTAAAAATGCGAGGAAATTTGAACCATAATGTTATTAAAGTCATCAACCATACAACTATAAGCACTCATATATATAAGGGAAACAAACACTCAATTCTAAGCTTTTGATTCTATTGCTTATTAATTCTAACTCACAAGAATCTTTTACCAATGTTTCTAAGTCATCCTTTGAGATTAGCATATGAAAAACCAAGGTTTCTAGGTGAATATAAAGGTTTTAGGATGTTTGCTAAGGCCAATTCCCATTTAGCTGCAGCTAATTCTTCTTGGGTTTACTCCTTACATTGTCACTGATTTTGCCTCGGCAAGTTAGACCTTCACCGCGGCCAACATACATGGCGCCACGGCGAGGAAGCCTCCTGGAACCTACCTCGCTTGCCTTTCACTATTGGCCGCGACCAATTCCTCCTTTCGCCATAGTCAATTCCTCTCTAGAACACCTGGCAAATTCTTACAAAAGTTCACCGCGGCCAATTCCCATTTAGCCGTGGCGAATTACACTTTGGATGACTCCCAGTTTTGCCTCTCACATTCTACCGTGGCTAACTCCACTTTTCACCGTGGCGAGTTGCTCTCTGGTAATCTCCCTGGGCAACTTCGCCTCTATTGGCCGTAGGTAACCCCATTTTGGTCGCAGCTAAATGTCTTCTGATCTTACAACTCTTAAAATCTTATCTCATACTCTCCACTCTTTATCTAGGGTCTCTCTAAGGCCACTTTACTACTTATTATAAGCTTCTAATTGCATCTATCTAGCTAATTTGTCCTACCCATTATATCATTATCCATCCCACATTTAAAGGTGGATTCTCCTACTCATTCATAGGTCTTATATCAGCAAATTTATAAATTCCTCACAATGGTCATTCAATCATGTTTTTATCGAATAATTCATGCATCGCTGGCTCAAATCCACAATCAATATATCACATGATTTCATTACTTCAATAGTCAATTAAAATGTAGGTTTACAATTCATAATAAGTGTCATAAACTCATACATCCATCAACAACTAATATGTAGCCTATTTCTCAATGGTTACATTCTATGTTATCAAAATACAAACTCCTACACTTGGCAATACAAATATATGATGATGCTATATAGAGGTTAACAAAATTAGTATCTACTCTATTCCACTTAAACTAAGTGTAGCTTGTAACATCCAGTCCCTCCATAAACGTGAGAAACGCAATGTTCAGTTTCTCCGTAAACGTCAGAAATAGGCCAAATATAAAAGGAAGTCCTTGAAATAGAAGGAATTGGGGCCAACTAAAATTATAATAAAAATTTAAATATTAGAAAATGAGGATTTGAGATTTAAGATGCCCAAAAACCAGAGCCAAAAGAGATCAGAAAATTTATCGAGGGAAGTAGGGGTATTTTTGTAATTTTTGAAAAATTTGGAAAACTCATAGGAGGGCTTTTTAAACAAAAAATTTGAGCTTTCTAGGGTTCTCAAAGGCCCTGAATACTATGGGAACCCCTAGAACAGTTGAAACCCTTCCGGTGAGCGATTTCGGCTGTCGATTGACCAAAACTTTGACCGAACGGTTTGGAATGGTTTTAGATCCTTTTTGAGTGATTCCAAAGAAAATTATTATTATTAAGAGCCTAAGGAATATGATGGAAAAGACGGATTTCAAAAAGGAGTTGAAACGAGCCCAAACGAATAAAACTATGAAGAGGGACTAAATTACAAATTTTAAAAGTTGCTTAAATGAATCCCTAGCTTATAAAAACGCCAGTCCTTTGCTCAGATATCCTCACCCACTTTTTCACATGTTAAAATAGAAGTAAGAAGGGCTGAGAGTGGCACACAAGAGGGGAGGCCAAGGAAGGAAGAGGAAGCTTTGAAAAGTGTAAGTTTTAGCCACTTTTTCCTACTCCTTGTCTTGTTAAACTTCTTCCCCTCCTTTCCTCTCCTCTTCCTATGGATTTAGTGAGATGTTTGGTTCTATTTTGAGCCCAGAACTGAGGGGGAAATTTCAAAATTCAAGGAGAAGGTTGAAGCAAGGAAGAGAACTCTTGAGAAAAGCTTGGAATTAAGGTGATTTTTCTATCTTGGTTGCTTCCTTTTTCTTGCCCTTTGTGTGTGGAGTTCTGCCAGAACAGAACCATCTTGGGGGGAGGCTTTTTGTCCAGAAATAAGAAGGAATTGTGGGTTTTATACCATGAGGAGTTAGTAGATGCAAGGAAATTGGAAGAAATGCTAATGAAAATTAAGTTAGAAAAGTGTAGAGCTCTTGGACACTTTATAAAAACTAATTTAATCCATGAATTTTCTTGCATTTGTAAATGTTTATTTGAGTCTCTAAGACCCCTAGGAAGCCTCCCAAGTGTCTCTCCTATCAAGGAAAAATCAAAAAGCCCATGGACTCCTCCTCCCTCCATCAATTCGGCCAAGACAGAACCATTGGGCTAGGGGCTATTTTAATTTGTTTTAGCCTTGGTTTGGGACTTCTTATGATGGTAGAAGGTGGGAGGAACCCTTGGAAAAAATTTAGAACTCCTAAAAATTGATTTGGTACCTTAGGTTCCATATTTTGGCCTAAAGAAGCAACATGATGCTAGGCCTTTGTTTTAAGGATGTGATGACTCCAAGAGGCTTAAAAGGAGTCAAGAATCATATTTGAGAGTAAAGAATGAGGCCTAGAAATCATTTGAGGGGTGTTGCTTCATTAGGTGCCAATATAGACCATAATGGAGGTTATAGAGTAATCTAGGGTTTAAGCAAGTTGCATAGCCCTAGAAATTGTTTCATGAACTTAATTGGCTCCCATAATTTGTATCTAGGCCAAGAGAAACTATTTCCACCAACTTGTGGGTGTGTGGCTAAAAGAGGAGGCTTGAAAGCTAAGGAAAAAGTGTGTGTTTGTAAACAAGATAGCTCTCTCCACCTTCTCTCATGCATGGATGTGTGTTTAGCTTGTTTTAGAATGTGTGTATGTGTATTTTCAAACTTTAAAAAGTATGCTAGCATGTCATTACATGTCATGATCCTTGATTCTATGTTATGTTTTAAATGAATCCATGATGTTTGTATGAGTTTGCTTGAGTATGGAGAGGCCAAGAACTCTTCCCTTTGGTGAGGATGAGCCAAGAACCCTTGAGCTTGGTTGAGACAAAGCAAAGAGTCTCCCAAAAGCAAAGTGGGCTCCCAAGAGTATGGTTGAGTCCAAAGTGCTCAAAGAATAGGTGAGGCAAGTCCAAAATCCATGAGGAGAAGTGTGAAGCCAATCCAAACACTTAGTGAGCTCTTAAATGATTTGTATGAGTTGTTCACATGCCAACTTTGCTTCTAAAATGTCCATGGCTTTTATTGTCTCCATACATGCATTAGTAAAGCTTGCTTGCACATATTATATATGATTGAATGGGAGATGAGCTATTGGGATTCTTTGAATCTCACTCCCTCCTCTCCAATACTCTAACATGCTAGATGAACCAAGGAGTTATGGTGAAGGGAGCCAATAACCATGAAAGAAGGAGAGTGACAAGCTTAGGCCTAGCTTTCATTCTTTTTGAACCTATAAGGAGGCTTCACAAAGTATATGATGTTGTAAATGTACCATGACCCTTGAGGCATGTATAAATACACCATTATGTGATGTTTATATATATGAATATGATGTATGACCTCTAGTGTATGTTTTGAGTATCTAATGCTATAGTATGAGAATTGAAAGTTTGATGGATATGTGTATAAGTGGTGGTTGAATGGCCAAAATGAGGTGCATGAGGTTTGGGACCATTTGGGCAGCTCAAACAAGTCTTAAATAAGCTTTTAGACTTGCCCAAAAGGTGCCACAACCAAGGGAAGGCCATTTGGCAAATTTGGTACCTCATATGGAGCCAAATTTGACCATAATGGAACCCTATATCACTTTTTAGCCAAATGAGTTAGTCTTGCCCTGAAATTTGGCATAAAATTAGGTCTCATTGAGAGCTTTCTTTGAAACTAAAGATCATAATTTTCTGAGATCTAGGGAATATTTGATGAATTTTCAAAGTTGGGCTTTTTCATGGATTCTGGTATAGCTACTGTTCATACTGGTAGTTTTGAATTCTGTATCACCCGATGGCCAAATGGTGTCCAATGCTTATTAAATTTTATATGAATAAACTAGAGGTCATAAGCTTTTCGTGACCACCGAGATCACCTCATTTGGAGGTCTGACCAGAGAGTTATGCATGTTTGAAGTTAACTGTCAGTATCAGTAGCGCCCCAAGAGCTTAGTTACTATTACATCCGTTTCTGATATCTAAACGTATCTGTTTCATTCTAGAATTATTTTTAGTATCAATTTAACATTTGTAGATTTCTAGAATGACCAAATTTGTGTGATTTTGATTTTTATAGAATTAGTTATGAATTTCAGAATTTTGTATCAGTAAACTGAATGACAGCCCAGGCAGCCAGTGACTCTGTAGCTTTTTGGAAGTTAAACGTTCTGTGTGATGAATGTTGTGACCTAAGCATATTTGTAGTGTGAAGTAAACATCCTAAGCTTTCCAGAATGACAAAGATTGCATGATTTCGAATTTTCTATATTTAGTTATGATTTTCCAAAATTGGATCAGAAAATGGAGCAAATCTGGCCTAAAATATGCTTGTTTATTTTGAGCTCCATTTCGGTTTCCATGGGTTGTAGGCATGTTTTTGTGATACAAATGAGTTGTAATAATGAAATTAAATATGAGGAAATATAGTATGAGCTCACATGGTCCTCGTGACACCGAATTGAATTTTTTTATATAGCGCAACGCAGAAAAAGTCTATTATTTTCATTCCCTTTCTCCTTTGCTCTTGTGGGATTAATAATATAGAGCTTATAAATGGCATAAAATGAGCTAGAAGTTATGGTGTTACATAGCTCCTCACACCAGGCCTCAGCTCATGGATGTTCATCCACTTGCTTACCCTTATCTTTACCCGAAGAACCTTCACATGAAATATTTAATCCTATGAAACAGGGTGAGATGCAAATCTCAGTAACCAAGGCAAATTCCATCATACATTCCAGTTTAATTAGCATATATGCATAATTTCACATAAGCATCAGAAAACATGCCAGTTATATTAGTAAATGAAATAATTAGGCTATCATTATTACTATCCCATACTAACAATCATATTTCCACATGTTAAAGGCCAATAACACCAGAAAAGGCCTGTTCATGGCATCTACTCTCCATTGAGCACAACCAGGGCTCATTGCATCTAGGGTCTGATCATAACCTGGTGCTCGATGGAAGCACATGCACGGGTGGCAGCCGCACCACAGCTCCACCATGGACTCACAAGGTCCAATCATAATATAATAGATAGCTAACTAATTCATTCAATATTTCAAATCATTCATGTACAGCAAATATGAAATTAAAGTATATATATGCATGAAATTAATATAGTCTCAGTTACCTCACTTGTAGACAAGTTGGGAAGCTACAACAAATACCAAAATCCTCCTAAAATCACAATATCAGAAAATGTTCATTTTATCAGTCCATTACTATCTCATTCATCATGTGTGGTAATAACCCAAATGCTAAAAGAATTAAGTTACCAACAGTTATCTAAGAGATACCTGCCCAATCACCAAGAGCCTCTAATTTCGGATTTTTCCTTCCCTAGACCAAAAACATCAATATATCACTCCAAATCATAGGAAATTTTGCACAAAATTAAGGCCCACACTAGAAGTTTACTATGGGGGTCTTAAACTAGCACAGAAAGCATCAAAATGGAGAGTTTATACTTACCTAACAATACCTTTAGTCCCAACTTACGAAATTTCACTATGGAAACATCAAATGGCAAGTTTCAGATTTTGGGTATAGTGAAAATACTCCAAATAAAAATCTAATTAGGCCAAAATGAAGAGAAAAAGAAGGAGATTAAGTTATATAACTATTACCTTGGCTGATTTTGAGTTTAGAAGTGAGCAATGGTAGATTTCTTGCCTCAAACCCTAACCTTCCTTCAAACCTCTGAAAATGGGTTGTGTTCTTGTGTTCCAACAAAATGGGGAAGGGGCTAAAGTGTTTAGGGTTTTAGTTGGGTTTAAGTTAGGTCAAAAGTGGGTCATGGGCTAACCCAAGGGTCCAATTGCAAGTGGGTTCTGATTTAAACCTTGTTGGGCTAGCTTTAATCTCTTAGGCTGCATAAATGCAATTGGGCCAGACCAAGTTTGAAGAACTCAATTGATTTGGGTCTGCACAATGGTTATTGGGCCAACTATAATAGCCTATAAAAGGTGAATCTTGGGCCTTTATCACATTGAATCAGATTGGGTCTACACCTAACTTATTGGGCCTCCATTAGCCTTTTATCATGATCTCCTATATTAATTTGGGTCTAGATAAAGTTTCTATTCCAACTAAATCTCAAACTCATATTAATAATTTATCTCTCTAAAATTTTCATTTACTTAACTTACCCAATCATTCTATATTAATTATTCTTAATTAACCCAAATCCATAGTTAACACCTTAATTATTTTTGGGGTGTTACATAGCTCCCCTCTCTTCTACATGTATGTGTGAGTGAAGTGGTAGTAGCCCATGAGTGCATTCTGCTTTATGGACCTTTAACTTATAGTTTATCTCTTCATGAATGAGTACCAATGTGAGGGGTGTGTAAGCTCGATGAGTGACTTGAGTGAAGAGTGCATATATGTGTTAATGTTGGGTGAGATGGACATGGATATCTTTGTGCCTCCTTCAGCCTATATGTTAACTACTACATAAACCAAAACCAAGCCTCCCTTATTCACATGTGAGTGTCTGTTTGCTACAAGTGGAGCCATGCACGTCTAATCTACCTATGTGTTAAATGGAAATGGGTGTGTTGTGGATGTGATGGAATAAGAGACTGAAGCTACAAGTTGTACATGATATGGAGTGTGTTTCCACATGCATGAAACCCAAGAAGTGAGTGAATATGTTGGCTTGGAGTTAAGAGTTGCTGTCTTGAATGAATGATGCATGAACCCATGGCTATTATGTAGATGAAAGTGTGAGATGTGGAGTGAATGAGTGGATGTAGTGTGTGTTAAGTGAGGGAGAGAGTGCCTTGTTGCTTGTGAGAGTGTGTGCTATGGCTGATGAAAGTCATGTGAGGGAGAAAGTTGTCCACGAGCTTTTTCTTCCTTTTTTTTTTTCAAAATTTCATTAAAAAAATTATGGACCATTATTCCTCCTTGAATTTGCATACTTGAAACTCCATCTCTTCTCCAAATTAATTTCCCATTCAAGCTCCAATTGTCATTAAAAATCTACACAAATAATAATAAGAATTCAATAGGAAAAATTTACAAAATTATTTAAAAGAAATTTATGCATTAATATTCAATAATTTTGCAAATAATTTCCTAAAATACAAAAAATAGATAATAAAATCAAATATCATGTAATTGAATCCATTAAGCCTCAAATCATTATTAAAATGCCCAAATAAAGAGAAAATAAAATATGTAAAGATGGTATTTATCAGTCACTTGCTCTATATAATCCCATCTTGGACCATTTGGTGTCACTTTGATGCCATTTTAAGCCATAATCTACCCCTAAATTAAAATAGAATAAATGAATGAATTTTGTCATGAAATTTGGCAAGTATTTAGATCTCATTTAGAGTTTTTCATAAAGCTAAAGAACACAATTTTTAGAGCTCTATGGAATTTATTATGATTTTTCAATTTGAGCTGAATTATGTAGATTTGTCTATGCACTATTCATTTTATTAGTTTCGGTTTTCTATATATTTGAGAGGTCAAATGAACTCCAATGCTTATGAAATTTTACATACGTATAGTAGATATTATAAGCTTTCCATATGCACTGAGATCACTCAATTTGGAGTTATGTAGCTTAAGATATGCATTTCCAAAATTTCAAGCCTACATATGCATGAAAATCTAATAGTGGTATTATACCATTGGATTTTTGTACCTTAAATGATTTTTTTTTAATTTGAAATTTTTATGGATGTAGTTTATGTCATGAGCTTTCCAAAAAGTCTTCATTATAGCATGATTTGAAGTTTTCTAACTCAAGATATAAATATTTGAAATTAGTGGCAGAATTATAGATGCTTGAGAATGGATGCAACTTATGCTAATTTGTGATACATGCCTAAAACCCGAGTTTCTTACTTATTTTTGTGCGGTTTCTGATTGGGCAAATATATTATAGATGGAATTTGAGATTGGAACACTAAAGTGATGTATTTATGCAAGATTCAAGAAATTGGGCCTTCAATGTTAGAAATTTCTACTGCTAAAAGTGTTGAATATAAGGAAATTGGATGTATATGTACATTTAAGTGTAAATTATAAGCTATTATATTATGGTATGATAGAAAAGCTTAGATGGGAAAGTAAGTAGATAGAAGAAGTTAAAACTTTAAAAAACTAGAGGCTGCAAGCTTATGGTTTTTTTTTTTTACCAAAAAAAATGCATCAAAATCTTATTGACTAACTTAAGTTTCTTTGGTATTTATTTACAAAATTTATTCATTAATTATATTAAGTTTCTTTTGTATTCATGTAAAATGAGTTTGGCTTTGTGTGTATGATGGTTATGAACCAATTACTCTAGCCACTTGAAATTCTAGCCTCTATATGAAATCGTGAACATACAAACTTGCATGATAATTTTCAAAAACCTGAATCTCAATTACACAAAAAAAAACCAAGTTTCACTTCCAAGCTATCACGCATTTTTATTTAAATTTCTTTACTTGCTCTATTGATTGAGTTATTGCTTTGTACACTTGTATTATGTGTTCATATATTTGATAGGTACAGCACCTAAAATTACTCAACAAAATGAAAAAGTTAACGTAAAATGTAGGGATTGAAGTGATGAAGAGTTTGAGGCATTATTAAGTTTTTAGAGGAGGTAGTTATCCTAAACAAAAGGGCTAATGCTAGACAATTTAAAAATGGCACTTTTAAATGGTTAGAACAAAAATTGGAGGCTAACTTTTCTGAAGCAAGCATAAAGGTGAAACTACACATTGAGTCAATTATAAGGAGGCTTAAAACAAAGTATAGTAATCTATATGATATGCTGAACATAAGTAGCTTTAGATGTGATGACATAAATAAGAAAATTTTAGTTGATAGTGATAATGTGTGAAATACCTACGTCCAAGCTCCTAAGGATCTCTAGTTTTTCAATTTGTTGTATCATATGTCATTTACCATTTGTTTACTTTAACTAACTAATGTGACTATGATATTTGTTTTATATGTATGCAGGATATAAACGTGAAAAACTATAGCGCCAAAGCATTTTCTTATGATGACCGATTATTGGTCATCTTTGGAAAGGATTATGCTATTGGAAAAGGTGTTAAAGATCTTAGTGATGTAGTAGAGGATTTAGACAAAGAAGAAAACACTTATATGTCGATAAACTTGTGGAAGTTGTTGGAAAATCTACTAATAGGATAGGTGCAATGGCTGAAGGTGTAAAAGTTATAAAAGACTCTTATCATGATTCAAAAGATATTACTGATGAATTGATGAAATTGGAGAATCTCACACCTAAAAAACACAATAAAGTTGGTCATTTATTTATGTAGAACTTACCTTTAGTGCATTTATTTTGGGGGTTCCAAAATGAATATAGGCTTCAGTTTGTGAAAGATTTACCTAAAGATAACTAATAGTGCTAGTATGTCAAAATTAGAATTAGACTTCAATATTTAATGGATTTTATATATGAAAATGTGTACAAACATGGGATATTTTATTCCTTCCTTTGCTAAATAAACCTGAGCTATTTTTTATACCATATGACCAATTTTCATGCCCAATTTGAAAAGTTTATCTTTATGTCTTTTTCTACCAACATTTCAAAATAACTTTTTTTTCCCAAAAAAAAATATTAAATATGAAATTATTGAACAATACAATTAAGAGTATTTAAAAGAACATTTATTTACAAATTAAAAAAATAAAAAAATAGTAATTTTCTAGTCCAAGAAAATTTCATTTCTCCCAAAATTAACATAACATAACAAATTTATATGAATATAATATATTTTTTTAGTAAAGAGTACTTTTGTCAAAATAATTAATTTTTATCCTATCTAATATTATACAGTGCAATATTAAATATAAGATAATATTATTTTATATTTATACATTACACCAAATATTATATAATATTAAAATCTTGTTAAGTCTCATTCAATCAAATCTTATACTATACAATATGCCAAACAAACTCTTAAATTAAATATATCGTAGACTAAAACAAGGAATACATATTGAACCAATATAAAATCTATAAAACAAACTAAAAGATTCAAATAGGATTTTGTATGAATGATATTTAGATTTTGTTATTATCAAATTCTTAATCTTGCAACCTTGGGTCAACATCAGTAAGTAATTCAATCTTCAAAACATTGACAAAATTCTTAATAAATTAAGAAAAAGCTTGGGTGAACATCAGTGACTAATTGAATTTTTAAAACATTGGAAAAATTTTTAGTAAATTAAAAAAAATAAAGAAGGAAGGCATTTCGGCCTCGCAAATTGAATCCATGTTGTGAAAGCGAATAAATTCCTGATGTGCGTAATCCACTGGCCACCAATAAAACAAACCGACAGTGATTTATAAGTCCACTCGCTGCATCATGTACGCAAACCCAAACCATGAAAGAGCGTTTTATGGATTATGTTTACTGTACTTTTACTGGTTGACGTGCCATTTCCGTAGCCTCAAACCAGTACTTCAAGCCATCCTGTCTCACCCCATAATTATCTTTGTTTTTTTTTTTCTTTTGCTAACTGTTTCATTCACCCCGTCCGAACCAGCCATTCTCTGTGAAAACAGGCGTTCCTTCATTTCTTCCGTATCTCCATATTGCAAAGAAAAACCTATTTTTTCTTCTCTGAAATTCTGTGTCTCTGTGCTGCCATGGCTGTGGCAGATTTCAAACCCTCTAACACAATAACCCATCTTCACTCATCCTCCCAGCTCTCAGTTCTATCAAAACGTCTCAGTTTCACCAAACCCTACCACTGTACTTTTCGAACTCCTAATAAAACCCAAAATGCAAGGATATCTTGCTCTATTGCGCCAAAGTAAGCACCTTCACTAATCTTTACTGTTGTTTATTTAACAAATTCAACTCTATGGATATGACTGATTTTATTTTTTTAATATCTTTTCTCTTTCAACACAGCGAAGTTCAGGCGCCAGCTGTGCAAACCCAGGATCCGAAGAGTAAGCCTGATTGCTACGGGGTTTTCTGCCTTACCTATGATTTGAAGGCTGTAAGTACCCCTCTTTCTTTTAGTACCGACACTTAGAAAACAGAGAGTTTTTTGACACCACACTTCAGATTCCATTTAAACACTATATATCTTGTCGTGTCCTGTGTTGCTTCTTAGATTTATCCATACAACTATGCTGTATCAATTGGTCTTAAACCCAAAATCTGGGTTTTATCCATGCTCTTTGAAGCGACACTTTAAAAACAAAGTTATATCGACTATTTGTATTTGTTATGTCTCGTATTTGAGTCAGTATTCATGTTTTTAAGTCCAAGATTCTGTAGGAATGTTCTTTCACAGTATCGATTGGTTTGTGGGTTTTACTGTGGTGTTTCTTTGACTTTTGGAGCAATAACAGTCTGTTTGAAGGTGTTAGTAATGATGTTTTTATTTCCCATTATGGGCATGTTGATACATGAATTCCCTTGGTACAGGTTGGAGCATCTCTGTCCTTATCTGTACATCTTAATTACTTTTCTAAAGTTTGATCTATTCAGATTTGTGGACCTTTTTTTTTTTTGGGGGAGGGGTGTAGAATCAGATGCCTGACTTTTGTTTATATGTTTTCCTCATTAATTTTTCCTGTATTGATAAACTTCAATTAAAGCAATAAGATTTTTAAGTCAAATCTTGTCAGTGCATTTTGGCTTTTTTGCTCATACTAGATTTTACTTTCACTAGTTAAATTGAAATGAGGAAACTTTTCATCACATAACCAGGCAAATATTCTTTTCTAGACCTCCCTATCTTTTAACTGGATCTGAACTAAATGCTAAGTGGATCTGTCTTAATGTACCGTGACTACAATCTGCTTCTCCATTTTTCAAGTCATCCACAAGTTCTTAAAACATATTGCTTTAATTGGAGTTCACTGATAATGGAGAAAGTAACGAAGGAAATGTAACAAATATCATCTTTTTTTTTTTTTTAATTTTTTAACATTCTGATGTCTAAATTTCTTGCTCCAAATCATTTTGAGGTTCTATATCAGGAACACTTTGAGGGGATTCAACCATCATATTGTCCATGGTATTATGCATTTTATACTGCTAACTTAATTAATCCTATTAATTCGTACAAAAACAAAGTTAGCTGTCTGAGAACTAAAACTAAAGTGCTTTTTCATTTAATGATCTGTTAAATTAATTTACCAACTATGCCACTTTTCTACTTTCTATCACAATTAAGCTTTTGTTAATTACTCGTCTTGTATAGTTTGGCAAGAAGGCATTGATGCTGACATGCTGCCTTACTGTAGGGACAGTGCTTATGAATGTTGTGGGGATACTGTATAGTGCTTGAAATATTTAAGTTATTTTGCACCATGCTACTTCCCAGTCCTTTTTTCTTTAAAAAATTCCAGTCTAATATTGAAGTAACCAAATAAACACAATATAAACAACTGATATGATATTGAGAAAACTTATTATCTGTTTGTCTGTGTGTGTGTGTGTGTGTGTGGCATTTGAGTTCTTTCTCTACTTTATACGAGTTGTTTGTCTTAACCACTTGGCCTAGGTGTTTACAGGAAGCAGAGACAAGATCCTGGAAGAAACTAATTAACATTGCAGTCTCAGGTGCTGCTGGAATGATTTCTAATCATCTTCTTTTCAAGGTATACATATCTTGAATCTAAATCTAGAAGGATGTGACTGAAGTACATTAGTAGTTCGGCTTATGTCATCTTTCTATTTATATGTGTTCAATTATCTTTTTCTTTTATGCCAATGGTTTCAGATTAGGATTTTTACTGTCATAGGGACAGGCTGGATTATATAGCCTATGGGATAGAATTTCTTCCGGCCAATTGATGAAAGTGTCGCTACATAACCTCTTTTATCCTGGCTTTTAGCTACTTAGCATTTTCAGGAATCGAGACTCAGGAACTCATAACAATAAGAATATACTTAGATGACGTGGTAGCAAATCTTTGAATGTTCCATATGCATCCCTTTGAGTTTGATTTATCTAGTTTGAAGATTTGCTAGATACACTACATGCTTGTATCTTTGTTGTGGAGCTTATAACAAATTAAATTTGAACTGTTACAGACCATGAAATTCAGACTTAGGAGTCTGAAGTGTTGCGTACTTGCCATGCTATTCTTGAAAATTTTCTCTATATAGTAACTGTTACAACTTATTATTTTGTTTTCACATACTTGGATTGTTTTCTTTGGGGGATTACTGAGAGATACAGCCGGTTTTAGTCATGCTATCTGCCATGTTTACTCTGACTTATGACATGGTTTCTTATGTCAGCTTGCTTCTGGTGAGGTATTTGGTCCAGATCAACCTATCACTCTGAAATTATTGGGATCTGAAAGATCATTCCAAGCTCTTGAAGGTTAGCCTCTTAAAATATGATAAAATTGTATTTATTTTTAGTTAGAAAAAAATAAGCATAGCGTCTTCCACCTAAAGTATATGTAAAGCTAACCTGAAATCCTCCTCCAGCTTCCAATAATTTGTGGTTTTAAAAATTTGGATTGAAGTCAAGCTAGTTAACCATGTAATCTGTTGTTGATGAGAAATATCCTATGTGAAATTAGTAAGCAAAACGTCTGTTGTGCAAGATATGAAAAAAGCAAAATTAAGGAAACCGAAAAATTATGAAATGTGACATAATTTAAGATTATTGTGAGAAGAGGCAGATAAAGACATGGCATCTGGCTTTATAAGAAAAATTAACAATTAGGAAGCAGCAGCAGCGGCCTGCCCTTTGAATAACTTTTGGGTTAGGATATCATAAGAATCAAAGGAATAGGAAGGACAATATGCCAGACAGGTATCTCATAATTGTAAAATTGTGAGATTGTATTCTTGATGGATTGTCTGTAATTAAAGTCATTTTTTTCCTGGTTTGTTGTGTACAATCTGATTAGAAGTCTTTATTGCATAGTCATCTTGACTGCACAATTTGATAACTTTGACTGACATTCATGCATATTGGTGTATTTTACGCGTATCCAATTGTGGACACTGCCCGTACATGCTTAATGAAAGGAGGTTGAGCAACTTCTCTCATTTGACCCATTATTTTTTCCTCCTTTTTATGTGTGGGAAATGGAATTTATATCGTTACAACCCATTCTCTCCTCTAATCTTCTGCCCATTTTGCACATGTAAAATTAAAATGTATTTGTACACGATCATGAGAAGCACTCATACGAGCGAAATGAATAAGTGGGGATACACCTAATGACTAGAAAACATTAGGCTTTCAGTTTTGGTCATGAGAAGCTCTGCAACCATACTCTTTTAGTGCTTATGCTTCATTGATAAATGCATGTCTTTTCCAACAAACTGAATGAGTATTTCAAGGTGTTCTGCCTAATACCTGACAGAATCTGCAACTGAGGGAGAGATGCGGCATTTTAAATAATTAATAGGGAATGAATATTTCCAATTACTGTTCGGTCAAGTGGAAACATTTTGGTTTGCCATTATGAGTAGTTTATTTCTGGGTTTGAACATTGAACATAATAAAATAAAATTGTTGATAATTTCTGAAAAATAACTCTGAACATCGCAGGTGAATATCAGTCTTGCTACAGTAGGTTCCCCGATGTGAGGACAATATTATTCAACTATGTTACCTACCGAAACAAAACAGTTCTTGATGTTGGTTGATGATTAAATATCATTAATTCCTTTTAATTTATATTTCCTAATTCAACACTTAGGAGTTGCAATGGAACTGGAGGACTCATTATTTCCTTTATTGAGGGAGGTGAGCATCGGTATAGATCCCTATGAGGTGTTCCAAGATGCAGATTGGGCTCTGTTAATAGGTGCAAAGCCTCGAGGTCCTGGAATGGAGCGAGCAGGCTTGTTAGACATAAATGGACAGATTTTTGCTGAACAGGTAAAGTGGTATTCAAACCTAGGTCCTATTCTAACTGCTTTCTGCTGAAAGATAGTCAACAGTACTGAGATGAAATCTTTTTATTTGTACCATAGGGAAAAGCACTAAATGCTGTGGCATCAGGCAATGTCAAAGTTATAGTTGTAGGCAACCCTTGCAACACAAAGTGAGAGAGTTTATTTTTCTTAGTGTTTTGTGTTCAAACTTGGGGCATGTTATGCCATTTAGTACTAACGTCTGTATGTATCTGTGTGTTTCGATGCAGTGCATTGATATGCTTAAAAAATGCTCCTAATATTCCTGCAAAGAATTTTCATGCTTTGACTCGCTTAGATGAGAATAGAGCTAAATGTCAGGTAAACAGGGTTTATGAGCTCAACTTGATTTAAATTGTAGTGAGATACTAATTTTTCTGTATTGGCTCAATTACATACACAGCTGGCTCTCAAAGCTGGTGTCTTCTACGATAGAGTTTCAAATATGACCATATGGGGCAACCACTCAACTACTCAGGTCATTGAAGAATGCTTTCTGGAAGAAATGTATTTTTTGGTCCTTAAATATGATCCCTACACATGATTTAGTCCCTACAAGTTTTTGACTCCATTTGTTAGTCTTTGGAGTATGTATGTTTGCCCTGCTTTTGATTGACCAAGGGACTTGCAATGAACGAGTTAAAATCTTTCAAGGGCTGCATTTTCTAGGAATAAGATTTAGGGACCAAAAAGTATATTTCCTCTATTTTTTTAAATTTGTTCCGGAATAAAATTTTCTCCATTTTCTTTTATGATATGGTGTTACATAATAAACAGGTCCCTGACTTCTTAAATGCCAGAATTGATTCTTTGCCCGTTAAAGATGTGATTAAGGACCATATGTGGTTAGAAAATGAGTTCACTGAAAAGGTTCAAAAGGTAAAATTTGTAATGAGCATCATTGTTTAACTACATGGAATAAATAATATATCATTCACATTACTTTTGTCCTTCTGGCAATAGCTGACAAGTAAATTTTTTGGTTGGCAGAGAGGTGGTGTGCTTATTCAAAAATGGGGAAGATCATCAGCTGCATCAACTGCTGCATCAGTTGTTGATGCCATACGGTCTTTAATCACTCCTACTCCTGAGGGTGATTGGTTTTCCTCTGGTGTAAGTTTTTTTGTTTGGGGAGGGGCCGCGTGGGGGGGGGGGGGGGGGTGGTGGAGCAACCTCTGGCATAAGTTACTCTCAGTTAAAGGACCGCTTTCTTTTGAGATAGATTTGGGCGGTTTTTCAGCAGCCATTTTGTCATGCAACTTAACTATAGTGAATTAAGAGGAAGAGAGGAAAATTGTTGCCAAAAAAGAAAAAAAGTGAATTATACATTATTATAGTTCCTGGTTGCTTTATGCGTATGAAGGAAAATAACAAATATCAATCTTGAAAAGTTTCAGCCAAGATTAATTTTTCTCTTTTATATGTACTTAAGTCCAAAAACAAAATGTCATTTAAATTCTCTAGTTGGAAGTCATATGACTGTAAAAATTTCGGCAAACTACAAATAGCAACCCCCCTAAACTAACAAAAAAGTGTATTACATATTAGTTAGAACTAACTTCTAAAATGGCCACACGACTGTCACGTAATCCCTTGTGTCTCCATCATCTTTTCCAATTTCTTCCCTACATGATTTTATGACCTGCATTTCAAATTTCCAATTTCTGAGACTTTAGTTTGAACTATGTAATGTTTTTACTTTTTGTGATAATTTAGAGAATAAAGTATTACATTTTAAAATTCGTATATTATAGATATAATTAGGCTATAATCCAAGGCAGTTATTGTAGTTTCCCTAGAACTTTAATAGTGCAAACTCTGATTTGCACACACATTTTGTCTAATTCTGTTTTCTCTTTCTTTCATCCTTTCTACTTTAATCACACATTGTGCAATGCAATCCCAGGTATATACCAATGGAAATCCTTATGGTATAGCAGAAGATATTGTTTTCAGTATGCCATGCCGATCAAAAGTGAGTCTCTGCATGACATATTAATTCTTTCTGATGCTTGAATTGCTTTTGTTCTTGATATATTCTTGTCATCCTTTAGGGAGATGGTGATTACGAGCTCGTCAAGGATGTTATATTTGATGACTACCTCCGGCAGCGACTAGCCAAGGTAAGCATCTAGTTCATGTAATATATTACAAAATTATATTAAAATAAGATAAATGGTAGTTATCCTGTGGTTTGATTTGAAATTAGTTTACCTTTTGTGGTTTCAAGTGTCTTCTTCAATCGACATGACTTGGTTAGTTACTCCTTAACTATCTTGTATAATTTTTTGTCCTAATTTTAACATATGAAATCACATAAAACGATGAACAATTTCATAGTAATATGATGGTATTGTTAGGATTAAAATAACATTCAGAAATTGATATTGTCAGTACAATTCCCATAATAGCTTCAAAACATCGATGTCTATAACATCAAACTTTTTCAAACACATTTAGTTACAATATTAAATTTACACTTATCACAATGTGCCCTAATTATTTAAAATTTGGCTGTGAAAAGAACCATTCAATACAGATAAACTATTATTAGATTATTGGCCTGTATAATTTATTTTCTTAATACATTGGCACATGCATCACATTATACATTTTTCCTTCTCAGTGTAACACATTTCCAATTTTGCAGACGGAAGCTGAGTTGTTGGCTGAGAAGAGATGTGTGGCTCACCTAACAGGGGAGGTAAAACACCATATCAACAATACAATAAGAAACTTTTAAGCAGTTTTGGTTTCCAAAAAATTAATAGAGCCAACTAATTATAAATGAATACGTAAACATATTAATAGTAAACCCTACTTAAAAGTATATTGATATGCTTACATTTTCATTCATGCTTAGTTTAGTCCTATGAAGCACCAATGCTTAACAAACGGAACCATATTATATCTAATACATATCAGGTACTCAGTATCAGATAAGAAACTTCAAATTTTATTTAAACACTAGTATATCTTGTCATATTGCAATGTTTGTATCGTATTGTGTCCTGTGTCCATGCCAATGTCAATGCTTTTTAGCTGTTAGTATCCATGCGTCCTTGCTTTGGCTTATCAATTTTTTGACGATTGAGCCCGTATAAAAATTTTCCCAGTACAAATACCATTATTTCCTTATGCCGGTTTTTTACTGTCATCTGAACATATTTTCTGTCTGAACAGGGAATTGCTGTGTGCGATCTGCCTGGTGGTGATACCATGCTCCCCGGAGAAATGTAAAAAAGTAATTAGGAACTGGTTATAGCAGATATTGAAAACAGGTTAACACAAAGTGATGTAGAATAAGCGTGCAAAAATTATATCGGCTAGCTAAAGTATAAGTTTAAAATCATTTACTTGATATTAGACTCAAAGTTTTTCAATAATGAGTATGATCTTGTAAAGGTGAATTTGTGCTTGTGGTGGCAGTTGGCCAAGACGGCTGGCCTAAATTTTTTTTATCCTTCAATTTGCATCATCAGTCAAGTGAAGTACGAATTTAAAGTCCCTTTCTAATGGTTGCATATTTTTGTTCATTTTAAATTAGTTTCTTAAAATCAAATTTTTAGCAAAAGTACGTTTATGTTGGACAAAATCATTTAACAAGTACTTTTATCAATATTTGAGAAGCAATTTGTGTTTGGTAAACTTTTTTTATGAAAAATTGCTTTTAACTGTTAAATAACCAGTTTTATTTTGTAATAAAGGTTTAGTAAAAATAATTGAATATAAATATAATAAATAATAATTTTGAGTAGAGGTACAATTGTAATTTTCAAAAAAAAAAAAAAAAATTCTACATCCTCTATTGATGGGAATCCCTGGAACGTTTTAAAACCCAACAAACCAAACAAGAAAGCAAAATTTCAAGAAAGCTAATCCAGGATGTAAAATAATGAGATCTTCAATGCTTATAAAAAAGCGGAGACCAAATACATAAGAAGAGATACTGATGCCACATTCTAGAAGGGGAAAAGAATGGGACTAATAAGTATAATCTTGATAAGTTTACAAAATTTATAGAAGAATTATAATACCTATTTACTTTAAAAGTTTTAAAACTAAGGAGATTACAAAAAGAAGTCTCTTAAATTGAATAATTAAACGTTGAATAAAATTAGAGTGATAATTTAGACATCTAAAAATAAGAATATAAAGCTAAAGATGTTTGAAAATCAAAGTTAGAATAGCTAAACAAAATTTCATAAAAGGGCAATGGTATTTTTGTAATTTTGACTAATTTTTAAAAAACTTAAAGGAGTGATCTTTAAATAGGAAAATTGAGTTTCCTGTGATTTTCAGAAGCTTTAAAAATCATAGAAATCTCTAGAATGGTCAAAATCTCTCAGATTTATATTTTAGAATGTCGATTGATCAAAACTTTGATCGAATCGTTTGATAAGATTTTAAATCTAATTTGAGTGAAATCAAAGATATTTTATGAATTAGAAGAATCAAATTTCATTATAAGAAAGATGGTTTTCAAAAAGAAGTTGAAATGAGCTCAAATGGAAAAAATAAAGAAAAAAAGACAAAATAGAAATTTTGAGAAAGTATTATAACTTGGCCTAACTTCTTATATATCACACCCCACTTCTCCTTTATGCCTAAATCAACTTTGCTCTGCCTCAAACCAGATTCTAAGACACCTTGAAGTGGCGCATAAGAAGGAGAAGAGAAGGGAGGAAAAATCAAGCAAAAAGTGTAAGAAATTCAAGACTTTTTATGTTCTCTCCTTCTCTAAACTTCTTTTCCTCTTTCTCCTCTTTTCTTCATGGTTTTGATGACTTATTTGAAGCTATTTCATGGCTGGTCCAGTAGGAGGAAGAGAAAATTTGAAGGAGAGATTGGAAGCTTTAGAAAACTTTTTGGAAAAGCTTGAAAACAAGGTAAGATATCATAACTTTCTTACATCTTCTTAGTTGCTTCTTCTCTTGTATGTTTAGAACAGACCTAGGACCATCTAGGAGAGTATGATTTTTGGTCATAGCAACGTAAGAACAACGGTTTTAAAGCATGAGGAGTAGGAATATGCAATTAGAATTAAAAGAAAAACTTTAAAATTCAAGTTATGTCACCTAGGGTTCTTGTTGCATCTAAGAAATTTTGAAACTTTCTAATGATAATCTAACTTATGTAAGAGTATATATGAGTTTATAAGAGGTCTAGGAAGCTTCATGAATGCCAAAACCCCCAAGAAATTGAATGAAACTCCATGGGTCCCTCACCTAGTGTAAGTGTTGGCCAAGGGAGAGAAATGGCACATAGGGAGATTTTTCTTTGATTCCAAGAATAGAAATGGTCAAGATATGATTAATAAATACCAAGATTACCACTGGTTTGACTTTAGAAATCATGGTTTATAAGATAGAAGTTTAGATATCTTTTTAAGGCATAAAGAAGTAACTTGATGTTTGGCTCTTTGAATCTAGTTTGTAATGGCTCTAATAAGTTTAAATGGAGCCATGAGACTTAGATTGAATGGGACATTGGAACCAAGATCATGAATTATGTAAGTTACTTCATTATACCTTTATATGGAACCATAAGCATACTATAAGCTAGAATATTGTTGTGTAAAGTTCAGGTGGGGCTAGAATTAGTTCCAATGATATAATTGTGTCTTATTTGATGTATCTAGGCCAAGCAAATCAAGCTCCTCCAAGCTGTGTGTGTGAGGCAGAGAAGGGGAAAGAGAAATCCAAGGAAGAAAGCTTGTGCTTTTGTCACAAGGTAGCTCTCTATATTTTCTTGTACACATTTTTTGGTTGTTTAATTGTCATTGGATGCTTGTGTGAATGTTTGAATCATGAGATATGCTTATAGCAATTGATTAAATACAGTGGTACCATTATGTCTCTTGAAACATGTTTTAAATGTAAGATTGCTTCTAATAGGTGAGGTTATGTCAAAAGTCCCTTAGATTAGATGTAGAGAAATTAAAAGTCTTTAATAATGGTTGAGACAAAGTTAAAAGTCTCAAAAATGAGTGAGGCTAAGTCAAAATTTTCTAAAAGTAGATGAGGCAAATCCTAAAGTTCCAAAGAAATTGAATGAGGCTAGATCAAAAGTCCTTAAAGCCTATGTTTAATTTGAATGAGTTTATGTGACTTGAAAAATGATTATGTGTAATAATAACATAACCTCTTAGCTATTATACCATCGTCTCATTGTCTATCTCAATGCATCTTATATGTAATGGAGCATAAATATAAGGAGACAATTACTTCCTATGAAAACTAATGAATATATTTAATGGTGTTAGTTGCGTTATGTAAGATCTCATTTCTTCATTTTATGCTCCATAGACAATGTGAACTCATCAATATTATTTTCTAATCATAACACATCTGTACAAGTCATACACATCACAATTGATCTCATCTATTTCAGGTTTGGAACTACATCTCACAAAACTCATGTTTTGCTCTTGGGTTCAATTCCTAGCTTTCTGATTCAAAATTTGAAAATTCATAACTAATTTTAGAAAAATCAAAATCATGCAAACCATACCATTCTAGAACTCTATGGATGTATACTATTCGCTAAAAATAATTCTAGACCAATAACATGGCTTTAAACTCATGGAAATTGATGGAACAATAACTTAGGTTAGGCTATGTTACTGGTACTATCATGCAATTTTAAAAATTTATTTCCCCTTATAGAGTTCCAAATAAGGTGATCTTAGTGGCTATAGAAAGCTTATGATTTCTAGTTTATGCCTATAAAATTTCATGAGTATTGGACTTCATTTGACCCACATGTGACATAGATTAGCAAATTGACCAAATAAACAATAACCATACCTTTGGCCAAGTTTGAAAAATCATAATAAATTCTCTAGAGCTCCAAATTAAGTGCTCTTTAGTTATATGGAAAGCTCTAGATGAGATCTACTTGGTGGCCAAATTTTATGAAAACACTCACTCATTTGCTCAGACTTTGGTTCAGCACACAAAATGGTCAAATTTGAAATTTCAAATGGGATTTTAAGATATCAAAAGCTCTTCTTGAATTTCCACAACCACTTAGACAAGTCTAAAAGCATAAATACCATATATAAAAGCATCCCAAATGATCTAAATCATCATGGAGCTCAATCTCACCTTGCCACTTGCATAGATACACATAAATATCACACATCATAAAGGCTCTTTGGTGGCAAGAACATACATACTCATTCATCTAGCTTTCATATTGATACATACACCATTTATATATACACTAGAACATATTCCAGGATTTACATCATGTATATATCTCATGGTTACATAGTTTGACATTAATATGCCATCAAAATACCTATTTTTTATAACCATTTGTCAAAGTCTTGAACTTTAAAGTTGTTGGCCTCTATTTCTTTGTCCACTTGGTTCACTTAAACATGGTGAGGCATATGTGGGGGAAGAGTGAGATTCAAAGAATCCAAATAGCTCTTAACCCTTTCAAATATACATAATGGATGCTAAAACAAGTCAAAAAATATATGTACGACACTCAAGCAACTAGTAATCATAAATAAATCATTTTATTTGGCATATCAACTCATACATGACAAAATAAGCTCTCAGGGCATTGGTTTAGCCTCACCCATCTTTTTTGGGACTTTTGGATTTGCCTTATCCACTTTCAAAGGACTTTTGACTTAGTCTCACTCCTCTTAAGACTTTTGGCTTTGTCTCAGCTATTTCTAGGGACTTTTGGCTCATCTTTACCCTTGCAAAGGGACTTTTGGCATCACCAAACTCATACAAGCCATAATGCAATCATAAACATATTTCAAGAAACATAATGGTACCATAACATGTAAACATAGGCTAGAAACATTTCTCATGGCTCAAACATATACACAAGCACTTAATGATAAGAAAACAACCAAGCTATGCATGTGAGAGAGGTAACTTGAAGCAAGAACTCAACACTTTTTCCTTAGATTATTCTTCCCCTCTTTTGGCTACACACTTGTATTAAAGTGGAGCTTATTTTTTTTAGCCTAAATACATCAAATGGGACACAATTACATCATGGAAGCAAGCTCTAGCATCACACACACTCTATAGAAGCTCACTTTGTTATATGGCTACGTAATGGTTTCATATAAGGCCTAATGAAGTAACTACTAGAATTTAAGATCTTGGCCCTATTTTCTCCTTCTATCTAGGTCTCTTAACTCCATTTAGACCTGTTGGAGTCATCATAAGTTCATTCCCAAGAGGCTAGACACAAGTTGCTTCTTTTAAGTCTTAAATTAGAACCTATACCCCCATCTTATTACCTATGCTTTCTAAAATTTTTCCAAGGCTTCCCTTGCTATTCTTCCATCATATTTAGTCCCTTGCTACCCTTAGAAAAATTTAAAACTCTCTCTAGGTACAAGATCCATGCTTGGCCAAGACAATGCACACCTTTTAGACCCATGGAGCTAGCTTTGTTTTCTTGAAGGAAATGCACATGTGAGACTTTCTAGGTATCTCAAGAGCCCATATACACTCTTAAACAATTAGGAATACCACTAGAAAGCTTCATACATACCAAGGTACAATAAAAACCCTAGGTTTTGAAAACCTAATTTCTAATGTTTCTTTTTGGAGTTTCTTTGCATATACTTGTTTCTCACCCTTAAAAACCTAGGTTTCATGCTTGGTTTAGGTCAGATGTTACTCCCTCTTAGTTGTTTTATAGGTGGCTAAGAATCAGCTATTAAGGAATAAGAAGAAGGAAGCAAGGACAGCTATGATACCTACATTAATTCAAGCCTTTTCTAAGAGTCTTTTCCTTTGCTTTGGCTCCTCCTTGGAATTTTGAACTTCTCCCCTTTGAACATGGCTCAAAACAGATCCAAATCACACTCCAAAACCACAGGAAGAAAGGGGAGAAGGAGAAGAACAAGTTTGCTAAAGGAAGGAGCTTGAAATTTCAAGGCTTTTCTTATCTTTTCTTAGGTTTTTCTCCTCCCTTGAAGCTCCCTCTTGTGTGCCTTTTGTAACGTCTGGTTTTCATTAAATGATGGAAATGAGCACGTTTTCAAAGCAAGTCCCCTTAAATGAATTAGTTAAGGTCCCAAAAAATTTGAGTAACATTCTAGACTCCTAAAAATGAGAATCCTAGCCTCAGACAAAAGGAAAAACAAAGCTAGAATGAAGAAACAAATTTTGATGAAAATCTTACGAAACGTAATGGCATTTTTGTAATTTTGAGAAAATTTGGAATTCACATAAGAAGGCTTTTTAAATGAAAGTTTTGAGCTCTCTGGGGTTCTTAAAGGCTCTAAAAACCATGGGAAGCCCTGAGATAGTTAAATCCCCTTCGGTGGACGTTTTCCAACATTAGTGTGCTCAAATTTTAATAGATTCATTCGAGATGGTTTTAGCTCTGATTTGAGTGATTCCAAAAGCATTTTACTAAATTGGAAACCCAAAATTTATAATGGAAAAGACAGTTCTCAAAAAAGAGCTAAAATGAAGGAGAAATGAAAATGCAAAGAACGAAGGGCAAAATTGAAATTTTTGAAAAAGTCACTTTCCTACCCCTATATATAGGTGGCGCCCCACTTTCTCCCTCATTTAGACTCAGAATTTTCTGCCTAATTTCAGAGGAGAGAGCTAGGGTTTTGGGCGCACAAGAGGAAGGAGAAGAAGGAAGAATTCAAGCTTAAATGTATGTTTCCATGGTAGTTTTTCATGCTTTCTTCCATTCACAACTCCTCTCCTTCATTCTCCTTTGTTTCTTTTGATTAAAATGGAGTTTATAAATCTGATTCGAGGGAGAAAATCAAGGGAATTTTCGGATTTGAAGAGAGGAGCTTGGAGAAAGCAAGATTCAAGCAAGAATAAGCAAGGAAACTAGGTAATTTCTCTTCCTATGATTGATATATTAATCCTCCCTTCTTCTCCATTTTGCCTAACCCTAGGAACCATAGGAGGATCTGATTTTTAGGCCAAACCAAGGATGAATCTAGGGAAAAGGGTGTGGAGATTAAGAATATGCAAAAGAAATTAACAAAAACTCATTAGATTTCAAGACGCAAAACCTAGGGTTTTATGTGCACCTTGTAAAATCTGATTTTATGTGATGATCCCTAGGCATAAACAAGAGTTTAAATGAGTACCCAAGATCCCTAAGAGGTTCCCCACATGCTTCCTCCTTCAAGAAAACTAAGCAAAATCCATGGAGGCTAAAATTGCTCTATGTCTCGGGCAAGCATGGATGGGATAGCCAGGGAGGGTTTAAAATTTTTTTTAAGGCCATTCTTGAGTCATATATGATGAATGAAAATGAGAGGAGGTCTTAGAAAAAATTTAGAACTCATAGGAAGTGAGTTGGTGCTTTAGGTTCCATATTATGACCTAAAGAAGCAACGTGTAGTTAGGCTCTTTATTTTAATTGTGTGATGACTCTAAGAGGCTTAAAAGGAGTCAAGAATCATATTTGAAAGGAAAGAATGGAGCCTATAATTTATTTAAGGGGTGTTGCTTCATTAGGTGCAAATTATGGACCATAATGGGGTTTATAGAGCAACCTAGTGTCTAAGCAAGTTTCAGACCTTAGAAATTACTTCATGAACCTAATTGGCTTCCATAAATTGTGTCTAGGCCAAGAGAAAAAGCATCTCCACAAATTTTTGTGTGTGTAGCCGAAAAGAGGAGCTTGAATTCAAAGGGAAAAGTATGTGATTGTGTATAAGGTAGCTCTCTCCACCTTCTCTCATGCATGGATGTGTGTCTAGCTTGTCTTAAAATGTGTGTGTGTATTTTCAAGCCATGAAAAGTATGCTAGCATGATTTTATATACCATGATTTCATGATGACATATTATGTTTCTAAATGATGCTATGATATTTATTTGAGTTTGCTTGAGTGTGGAGAGGTCAAGAACTCTTTACTATGGTGAGGATGAGCCAAGAACCCTTAAGATTAGTTGAGACAAAGCAAAGAGTCTTCCAAAAGCAAAGTAGGCTCCCAAGATTATGTTGAGTCTAAGAATCTCTTAAAGAATGGGTGAGGCAAGTCCAAAATCCGTGAGAAAAATGGTGAGGCCAATCCATCCACTTAGCAAGCTCTTGGATGTCTTGTATGACTTATTCATAAGCCAAGCTTGCTTCTTGAATGTTCATGACTTCTATTATATCCATGCATGCATTTTCAAGACTTGCTTTGTATATATTATGTATGATTGAATGAGAGATGAGCTATTGTGATTCTTTGAATCTCACTCCCTCCCCTCCATTGATTTAATATGCTAGGTAGACCAAGTGGACAAGGTAATGGAAGCCAACCACCTTGAAGGAAAGAGTTTGAAAACAAAGTGTTTGAGTTTTGTTACTTTAAGACCATATTGATGCCAAATATTGTAATCCATTGATGTATATGGTCTATGACCTCTTGAACATGTGTAATTATGATAATATGTGATGTATAAATGAATGGATATGATATGTGAATCCTAGAATGTAATTTGGGTATGTAATGCCAAGATATGCTTCCTAAAAGTTTGATGTAAATGTGCGTATGTGTGGATGAAATGGCCAAAATGAAATGCATGAGGCTTAGGACCATTTGGGCAACTCACAAAAGTCTTAAATATGCTTTTAAACATACCTAAAAGGTGCCAAGACCAAAGGAAAGCTATTTGGACATTTTGGTACCCTATATCAAGCCAAAATTGACTATAATGGAACTTTATGTCACTTTTTAGCCAAATGAGCTCTTCTTAATCTGAGATTTGGCATGAAATTAGAGCTTGTTGAAAGATTTTTGAGAAGTTACAGACCATAATTTTTGGAGGTCTATAGAATATTTGATGAATTTCCAAAGTTGACAAATTTTTTGATTTTGGTTTGATGTACTGTTAATTTGGTCCGAACATGATATCTATCACATAGGGTCCAAATGATGTTCAATTGCCACAAAATTTTATACAAAGAAACTAGACATTCACAATGACTCATACCAACTAGAAGCACCTCATTTGGATGTCTAGAGAGGGAGATATGAATTTTTAAAAATTTTATCCAGTATTAAGAATTCCAACCAACCTCTGTTACTATTCCATTGGTTTTCGAGATCTGGATGTGCATGAGCTGGTATAGAGTTATTTGTTTCCTTTAGTTAACATTCATAGCTTTCTAGATTGGTATCATTTGCATAGATTGGATTTTTTTTGGAATTAATTGTATATTTTTGAAATTTGTTGCAGAATTCTTTGACAATATCAGATGATAGTCTGACCTCTGGACCATTTCATATGTCAAACGTCTCTTGTGTTGGATGTTAAGGTTTGAACATATTTTTAACCTAAAGTAGACATGTTTAGGTTCCCATAATGGCCAAGAATGCATGATATCTATTTTTATAGAATTAGTTATGATTTTTCAAATTTGGTTAGAAAAGAGCCAAATTTGGCTGAAAATAAATGTCCATATTTTGTGCTTCATTTCGGTTTTCTTGAGTTGTGGGCCACTTTTGATAATTCAAATGAGTTGTATTCATGTAATTAAATATGAGAATATGTTGTATGAGCTCACACGGTCTACGTGACACCGAATGGAATTTTTATACACGACACAACGTGAAAATATTCATTATTTTATTACCTTTTTCATTGGAAGCTTACATGATTCGTGATATTGCATTATTTAATGGCATGAGATGAGCTAGAAATGATGGTGTTACAACCTTCTTAGTAGTACTTCTTGGTTTTAGGCAGAAATTAGGTTGACTAAATGTGAGGGAGAAGTAACAAGGGTTCCATAAGAAGCTTTTTAAAATGCCAATTTTGTCCTTTATTCTTGGCTTTTTCGTTTTAGCCTCATTTCAACTCCTTTTCAAAAATTTTCTTTTTCATCATAAAATATAGGTTTTTTTAACTTATAAATTGCCTTTGGAATCACTCAACTCAGGTCTAAAACCTTTTTGAACAAAAGGGTCAAAGTTTGAGTCCACTGGCATTCGAAAATGTAAACCAGAGGGGTTTTAACTGTTATAAAGGTTCTTATAGTTTTCAAGGCCTCTGAGAACTCCAGAATACTCAATTTTTTCATTTCAAAATTCCTCCTTTGAATTTTTTAAAAGTTGCCAAAAATTACAAAAATGTCTTTGTATTTCGTCAAATTTTCTTTAGCCACTCTGGCTCTGATTTTTAGGCATCCTAAACCTTGGATCCTTATTTTTCAATATTTAAAATTTTATTCTAATTTTATTTGGCCTTAGCTGATTCATTTTAGAGAACTCTCTTATATTTGACCCATTTTCATCGTTTTTACGAAAACTAGGTGTTACATTATGTATGTCTACTAGAAGCTTGTATTCCATGCTTGCATTCTTTGACATTAAAATGTTCCATATATGTATACTTGAAAGGGTAAAAGAACTATTAGGATTCTTTGAGTATCACTCTTCCCTACATTATGTCTAACCATATCTAAGTGAGCCTCATGGAGCAAGAAATGAAAACCAAGGAGCTTGAAGAATGAGACTTTGATAATAGAATAGGAATTTATGGAACTTAATGTCAAAGTTTGTATGTATATAAAATTTATGAGATGTAGACCATTGGGCATGTGTAAAAGTATGTAATGATGATGTATAAATTAATCTTGGAACCAAATATATAAGCATATGAGTTTTTGACATACATTAGCCTTAGTGTACATATGCATAAGAACAAGTGGATGAGTGATTTTGATCTCCATGATAGTTTGGACCTATTTTGATGCTTCTATATGCTGTAATGTAAGTATTGGACGTGCTCAAATGGTCATGGTTCAAGAGAAAAGTCATTTTCGACCATTGGAAGCCATTATGTGACCATTTTGAGCTACTTTCTTTCCCTAAACCAAAGTCTATCCAAATAGATGAGTTTCTACATGAAATTTGGCAAGAAATAGGTCTCATCTAGAGCTTTTCACTAAATTAAAGAGCACAAATTTTGGAGCTTTAGAGAATTTATTATGATTTTTTAATGTTGCCCAAATTACGTAGAAATTGTCACTGTTACTATTCATATGGTTAGTTTGGTTTTTGGTGTAATTTAAGGGCCAAATGAAGTCCAATGCTCATGAAATTTTATAAACTTATAGTAGACATCATAAGCTTTCCATAGCCACCAAGAGCACCTAATTTGGACTTTGTAGAGGGAGAAATGAATTTTTAAAGTTTCTTGTTTGCTGTAGAATGCCTACCAGACCTGAAGTATTGTTCCATCAAATTTTATGAGTCAAACATGGTTCTTTTGATCTAAAATTTTTATGATAGTCAGAGAATGCCCTAAACTTTCCAAAAAGGTCATAATTTGCATGATTTAGATTTTTTAAAAATTAGTTATGAATTTTCAAAATTCATATCATAATATAGAATTCAAGGAAAATTGCAAGTGAAAGGTGATTTTGTGTTATATGCCTCAAACTTGAAACTTATGGTGCAAATTGTGATATTTCTGATTGAACAAATGTGTTATGAATGGAAAATAAGTTTGGTAAGTCCACATAGTCCATTTAGCCAAGAATGAATTATTTTGGCTTTTAACAACGGTACTTTCCATTGCCAAAGGTGATAATTTCATGAAAATAACTACTTTATACCAATTGTGATGCAAATTAAATAGTAACTAGATATGGTATTACAAGAACCAAAGAGAAAATTCGTTCCATATAATAATTTGAATTCTTAAAGTTGTCTTTGCAACTTAAAGAACATTATATATTTATAGGCTAATAACCAAATCTTAATATGCTTATGGGGCCTAAATATAATAGTCTAATCCATATAAAGATGTAACAAGCCTATAATATCAAATAAGTGTGTTAATGCATTCCAGTCTTGTTTTAAACCTTGATCACATGTTGAATAATGTTTACAAGGCTTGATTATAGCCCAAGCCCATTCCCATTCCCATGTTGATAGTTTTATTAGAAGTTTGTTTTGCTCATACTCTTTTAAGTAATCCACTTAAAACTTCTTTCATTCCTTTTGTTCTTGTTCTTGTAATTAGACCTTTATGAATATATAATGGATCCTTTGATGTGTACATGCCTCCTTCTAGATTCCCATCATTCCCCCTCCTCAAAAGAATTCATTCCCAAATCAACCTCACCTACATCAAAGAAGGAAAGGTCAAAAACATTAAAAGTAGCCCTTATATTATACTCACCAAGAAAAGCCAATTTGTAGGCATTATTATTGATCCTTTCAATCACTTGAAATGGACCATCTTCCCTTGGATGCAATCAAAACGTTTTGAGTTAGAAATCGTTCCTTGCATATACATACTCAAACTTAATCACTAGGTTCAAATACCACTTTCTTACACCCCTTATTAGTTTGATTTGAATGCTACCATTCTCCTCTCAATGTGTTGTCACACCTTATCGTGTAATTGCTTGACTAACTTAGCCTTCTTCTTACCATTTAAACTAGTGCTTTCATCCATAAACAACCTTAAATGATGAGTAATGTATTCCTATGAGTACAAAAGCAAACTTAGCATATAGCAAGCACTTCCTCTAATTCTTTAAGTTTTGCTAGATAATAGCATGCAACAAGGTTGTCAAAGTTCTATTCATTACTTTAGTTTGCCCATTGGCTTAAGGATGGTAAGTAGTTAAAAACAAAAGTTTAGCCCTTAATTTAGCCTAGAGTGTCTTCTAGAAATAGTTCAAGAACTTCACATCTTGATCTAAAACTATGCTCCTTAGAATACCAAATAAATGCACTGTTTCCTTGAAAACCAAGTTTGCCACATTTGTTGTATCATCAATTTTATGACATGGAATGAAATGTGTCATCTTTTTAAACATATCAACAACAACAAAACAAAATATCCACCTCTTTTTGACCTAGGTAAACTTAAAACAAAGTCCAAAGAAATATCAACCCATGTTTTACTAGGTATAAGTAAAGGTTTGTACAAGTCGTGGGTTAAAACTTTAGATTTAGGTTGTCTACAAGTGACACATTTCTTGCACACCTTTTCAACATCACTTTTCAAATGTAGCCAAAAGAAATGTTCACTCAAAGCATCTAAGGCTTTCTTAATGTCAAAATGTCCAATTAAACCTTTTCCATGATCTTCTTGAACTAACAACTCTTAAAATACACTTAGGCACAAAGTTTATTTTCTCTAAAAAAATACCCATCATGCCTATAAAACTTCCTAAAAGTTGTTTGTTCACATGCCCTATACAAATTAGTGAAATTTGGATCATTAGCGTATAAAATTTTGATGTACTTAAAAGCCAACAAGTTGGCATTCAAAGTGGCAATTAAAGCCATGACATTAAAAAATTATTTAATATAGGTTATTGAGGTAAAATAATTAAATTAAGGATTTAAAAAAATAAATTGAAAACTTTGATTCATAGGGTTTTATTTTAATTAAGTGAAAATTAAATATGAAACCTTAAAAAAATTAATTAAAATCTATTAACCCTTAAAATTTAATTAAACCCAATTAAAGGAGGCCTAATTAGAAATTTACAAGAGCCCATGACCTAGATAGCCCAAACCCAAGGTCCATGACCCAAACCCATGACTCAACTTAAACAAAATTAGAGTTCAATCCCTATTTTGCTTCATTTTTTGCCAGCCCATCAGAAGAGGAGAGAGAGGTGCTAGAAATTTAGAAGGAGATAGGAAGACTAGAGTTTGAAGAACTTGAAGCTCAGATCTGCTAGGAAGGAGTTGATTTTTACTCAGTAAGTATTAGAAAAATCAATATACTCTTTCTGTTCTTTCTTTTGAATTGAATATTTCTTTATTTAATGATGGTTGATGAGACCTTAGGTTGTTAGAATTGGGAGATTTTGTTCCAATCATGAATGAACACATGGTGAGTTCGTCAACTCACTAATGCGATATGTTCTTTATGGATTGCTAGAGGAAGAAGCTAAAGCAAGGATTAGGTAAGTAAACCCCTTCTATATGTGATGTTATTTTGCTCCATATTTATTTTTATGATTGATTTTTCTATGGGTTGCTCTTGATGTGCGAAAATTTAAATGACTCATTTGCATTGGCTTAGATTAGTAGACTTAAATTGGTATTTTGCAACTCTTGGAAGTTTGGGTAAGTTGAAAATAAAAGATTATTGGGTTTTTGATTAAATTAAAGTAAAGGTACCTTTTGGGTTAATAAATATGTGTTAGTTGTTTATGGTTGTTATAAGCTTATGCCTCTACTTGATGGTTATTAGTGACTAATTTGGAAGTGAAAATTATCGCTTGATGTAACCAAGATTTAATTTAATTCATATTTGTTGTGGAACCATATTTATTACTTGTAATTGCATGATTGTGTTTTATGTGATGCCATAAATGAGTTTTACTGCTTATGAATATTTAATTGTAGACCTTGCAAATATGTCCTAATGATTGCTGTAAACTTTATAGGTGTGTTCTAGTAGAATGGAAAGTTATGCACCTTGTGGGTTTATTCTGGTTACTAATGGGATGTTGTAGACCTACAATTGTGTCTTGCTCACTATTTGAGTTAATGGCCAATGACTATGATTTTTTATTGTTAAACTTGCTACTTTTGATTTGTTAAATATGGCATAATGAATGATAATTTTATAATGTATTATTTATACTTGATTGCCTAGATGAATGTGGATAGAAATTGCCTTTAATTATTGAGATTTTATATCTCACCCTGATTGTGAGCTAATATTTTATAGGTGAAGGCTCAGGCTCCAGCAAGGACAAGCAATTAGAGACTTGATTGGATTAGATTAGGCTTACCTTTTAGGTAGTCATATTTGGATTATACACACACACACACACATATTGTTAAACTATAATTAACTTATAACTTGTGATATGATATGCCAAGTGTAGGATTTTATATTTTGGCAAGTTGTACATGTGAGGATGATAAGTAGGATTTTAGGTGATATTTGATTACTTTATAAAGGGATCTCACATTTAACTATTGTTTACATTGAAATAGCTTATAAATGGTAATGGGTTATATGCCTTTGTGACTTTTTTAGTTTGAATGAAAATGATGGATTTTGATTACTATGTGTTTGATCATTAAGAATTACTTTGATGTTCAATTGGGGAGTTTTAGGATGATAGTTAATGGTTATATGGTGTTAATTCAAGGAAGTCACATAGCCAAACTTTGAGTTTTTAGATGTTTTGCTATTCTAAAGGTTAAGAACATTTTCATTTAGCATTTACAATTATAAAGCATGGTTTGGAATTAAATGGTTGTATATTGTTGAAATTAGGTATGTGAGTTGTTGGTCCAAATATGTTTTTTTACTATAAGAGGAGTATATGGCTATCATAGGCCTCCTTTTTCTAGTTTTTCATCTTAAATTTGTCACTTGTTGGTGTTGGGAAGTTTAGATCATTATTTCTTAAGTGGTTACATCATTAGAGGGTGCGTTTGGAGTCACTATAGGTGTCTCACACCCATTTATTTAACATGGGAGGTTGGAGTTGGTGCATATTTATTGTTGCATTAAATTTTTGTTGGTTCAATGCTCTTTGTATTAAGGACATTACAAGGACATGCAAGTTTTTTTCCCTAAGAATTCAAAGTTCAGGTTGCACTATAATATCCAGTTCTTTGAAAATGAGAGAAAACACAAGAAACATAATGTATGGTTTCTCTGTAAACATACAAAATTTATCAGATACAAAAAGGAAGTTACCCAGATAGAGTGATTTGAGGTCCAATAAAATTAGAATAATATCCTAGACCTCAAATAATGATGAGTCAAGGCCAAAGGTGTAACACCATATATTTATAGCTCATTTCTATCATATTGACATGCTCATATGACACATTCCATGAAGGAAATAGGAAAAGTCCATTAAAATAATATATTTCTTGGCATTACGTTGTGTATAAATATTTCATTTGGCATCATGTAGACCATGTGAGCTTATGCAACATATTATCATATTTAATTACATGAATAAACTCATTTGCATCATCAAAAGTGGCCCACACCTCAAGAAAACTGAAATGGAGCATAAAATATGGGTATTTATTTTCAGCCAGATTTGGCTCTTCTCTAACCAAACTTTGGAAAATCATAACTAATTCTAGAAAAATCAAAATAATGCATTCTTGTCTATTTTGGGAAGCTATAGATGTCTAATTCACACTAAAAATATGTCTAGACCATAACATCCATCACAGAGGACATTTGACATCCATAAAGTTCCAGAGGTCAGACTGCCTCCTGATACTGTCATAGAATTTTGTAGCAAATTTTGAAAATGTCCAATTAATTCTAAAAAAATCCAATCCATGAAAATGATACCAATCTAAAAATTTGTGGATGTTAGTTAGAGGGAAAAAATATTTCCAGACCAGCTCAGGCAGCCCAGATCTCAGAATTCAATGGAACAGTAACTCAGGTTGTCTGAATTCCTTGATACTGGACATAATCTTCAAAAATTCATATCTCCCTCTCTAGAAATCCAAATGGGGTGTTTCTAGTTGGCATGAGTCGCTGTGAATGACTAGTTTCTTTATATAAAATTTCATGGCAATTGGACATCGTTTGAGCCCTGTGTGACAGATTATATTTTCAGACCATATGAATAGTGCATCAGACCATTTAGGGATCTTAGGAGCTAATTTAAACTCTTAATTAGGCCTAGGAATTATCATATGAAATCAGATTTTGGAAGAGCACACAAAACCTTAGAATTTGCGTCTTGAAATCTAATAATTTTTTGATAATTCCATTTGTATATTCTTAATCTCTATACCCTTTTTCTTTAGATTCATGCTTGGTTCTACCTAAAAATTATCTCCTCCTAGGGTTTTCTCAAGTGGAGCGAAATGGTGGAGAAGGGAGCTAAAGATGACAACCATAGGAAGAGAAATTACCTTGTTTTCTTATTTTTTTCACTTGAATCTTGTGTTCTTTGAGCTCCTCTCTTCAAATCCGAATTTTCCCTTGAATTTCTCCCTTGAATCAGATTTATAAATTCCATTTTAATCAAAGAAAATGAAGGAGAAGAGAGGAGAGGAGGTGTGGATGAAGAAAAGCATGAAAAACTACCATGGAAACATACCTTAAGCTTGGATTTTCTCTCCCTTTCCTTCTTCCCTTGGTGTTCCACTCTCCTAGGGTTCTTCTTCTAATTTGGGGTAGAATAATCTGAATCTAAGTGAAGGAGAGTGTGAGGCACCACCTATTTATGAGGGAGGAAGAAGCACTTTTTCAAAAATTTTTATTTTACCCTTTGTTCTTGGCATTTTTGTTTCTCCTTTGTTTTAACTCCTTTTTGAGAAACATCTTTTCCATTATAAAATTTAGGTTCCCAATTAAACAAAATGCCTTTGGAATCACTCAAATCGGAGCTAAAACCTTCTTGAACAAATTTGTCAAAGTTCGGGTACACCGATGTTGGAAAACGTTCACTGAAGGGGTTTTAGCTGTCTCGGGACTTCTCATGGTTTTTAGGGCCTCTAAAAACCCTGGAAAACTCAAAACTTTCATTTAAAAAGCCTTCCTGTGTGAATTCCAAAATTTGCTCAAAATTACGAAAATGCCATTACATTTTTTAAGCTTTTCGTAAGAAATTTTTTTTTTCATTCTAGCTTCATTTTTCTTTCCGTTGGAGCTTGGGATTCTCATTTTTAGGAGTCTAGAATACTTTCCTAATTTTTCGGGACCTTAACTATCTCATTTTGGGGGACTTTCTTTTGTACCCAGTGAATTTCGTTCATTGACGAAGAAACTGTACATTACATTTCTCATATTTTCTCTCATTTTCTCTCATTTTCAAAAAACCTGATGTTACAAGAGGTGCCCTGAAACAAGAGCTAGAATAGCCAAACGGATTTTAATGAAAATGCAATGAAATGTAATGGCATTTTTGTGATTTTGAGTAATTTTTAGAATACTCATAAGAGGACTTTTTAAATGAAAGTTTTAAGTTTTTCAAGGTTCTCAGAGGTCCTAAAAACCATGGGAGACCTTGGGACAATTAAGACCCCTTCAGGGAATGTTTTCGAACTACGATGAGCCTAAACTTTGATCAATTCATTCGAGAAGGTTTTAGCTCCAAATTGAGTGATTCCAAAGGCATTTTATAAGATTGAGGACCTAAATTTTATGAAGGAAAAGACGGCTTTCAAAAAGAAGCTAAAATGAATTAGAAACAAAAATGCCAAGAACAAAGGGCAAAATTGAAATTTTTGAAAAAGAAGCTTCAAGAAACCCCTTCTTATTTCATGCCCTTCTCTCTCCCTCTTAGAACAAACTTTGTTTCTGCCCAAGAACAAAAGGGAGAGCAGTTGTGAGAAGCATCCAAGAGTGGGAGAAAATGAAGAGGAAAAATTCAAGAAAAAAGTAAGAAAAGTGTGGAATTTTATGTTCTTCCCTTTAGTAAACTTATTCCTCTCATTCTCCTCTTCATTTCTATGGTTTCATTGATGGATTTGGTGATGCTTTGCATCTCATCCAGAGGAGGAAGAACAGAATTTGAAAGAAAGGAATCCACCACTTGGAAGAGCACTTAAAAAAGGCTAAGAAATCATGGTAAGTTGTTGTCTTCCATGCTTCTTCTTCCTTGCTCCTCCTTGTAAGAATTTTGTTCCATATAGAGCCCAATCAAAGGGAGATGAATTCTGGTCCTAGCAAGGGAGATTCAAAGGTTTTGGAGTGTGAGAAGCAAGTAGGTGCAAGGAAATCAAAGAAAGAAGCATGCAAATGCAAGATAGAAAAGTTAGGGATTCATGGAGACATTGTAAAATCTATTTTGATCCATGAATTCCTTAGCTTAGACAAGTGTTGGCTTGAGTTCCTAAGACCCTTAGAGACCTCCCAATATGCATCTCCCATCTAGAAAACCAAGAAAGTCAATTGGTTCCTATTCTTGAAGCTCATTTTGACCTAGGATAGAACTATAGGTTAGGGATGGTTTTAATTTTATTTAAGCTTAGTTTTGCATCATATATGATGGGAGAGTATGAGAGGAAGCCTTGGAAAAATTTTAAAAGCCATAGAAAGTGAGATGGAGGTGTAGGCTCTATAATGTAGCATAATGAAGTAACTCCTAGTTAGGCTCCTTAAAATAATTGTGTGATGAAACCAAGGAGTCTAAATGGAGTCGAGAATTATAGATTGAAGAAGAGAAGGGAGCCAAGATCATGAATTCTTGTAGTTGCTTCATTAAGTGTCTTATGGAAGCATAATGGAACCATAGACCAAAGTAGCATCATGTAAAGTGTGTATAATGCCAAGGCTTGTTCCCATGAGTAATTCATGTTTCTTTTGGTGTGTTTAGGCCAAAATAAGTTAATGCTCCTTGAGCTTTTGGTTGGGCCAAGAAGAAGGAAGGGAAATTTAAAGAAAAAGTGTGCTTGTATAATTAAAGGTAGCTCTCTCCACTTTCTCTCATACATGAATGTGTGCTTACTTTATCTTTGAATGTGTGTATGTATATTTTAAGCCATGAAAAGTGTTCTATCATGTGCCTTTATTCCATGGTACCATGATGTTGCATTATATTTTTAAATGATGCCTAGTATGTTTGCATGGGTTTACTTGAGTGTGATGCAGCCAAGAACCCTTAAAATTAGTTGAGACAAAGTAAAGAGTCTCCCAAGAGTGAGGTTGAGTCAAGACCTCTTAGAGAAAATGGGTGAGGTGAGTCCAAAATCTCTAAGAGGATGGGTGAGGCTAATCTACTTACTTGGCAAGCCTATGTATGCTTTGTATGACTTGCTCAAATGCCAAGAATGCTTCTTGAATGATCATACATTTCATTATGCTCATGCATGCATTTTTAAGATTTATATTGCATTCTTTATGTGTGATTGAAAGGGAGATGAGCTATTGGGATTCTTTGAATCTCATTCCCTCCTCTTCAATGTCTTAACATGCTAGGTGGTCCAAATGAGCAAGGTAATGGGAGCTGCCAAGTTAGGAGATAAGAGATTAACAACAAAGTGCTTAGTTTTATCTATTTTGTAGCCATATAAATGGCAAGTGATGTAATACTATGATGGAAATATTGTGTAATCATTTGAACATAATTATTCATATATTTGATGTATGTATGAGGTTTGATGCCAAATGGATGATAATGTAGTTTTTCAACCTTGAATGGCAATGTAAAGCATGTGTAATCTTGTGTAAGGCATGGGATGAAAGAATGAGTTTTCAAATTCTAGATTTATGCACCTTTAAGACAAGTTTATAAGGTCATTTTGGTACATTCCCATGTGTTTAAGTTGTAATACCATATTTATCTAACTCGTCTCATGCCATTTCTAGGTATTATTCTATGCATTTCATAATAAAAGCAAAAAAGGTAGTATGAGAATAATTAATGTACATGCACTTTGCCACAGATAAAATTTTTTCTTTGAAGTCTGTAGGCCATATGGACTTATGTATCACATTCTCATATTTAATTATACAGATACAACTCATTTTCATCACTAAAAGTGGCCTACAACTCGTGCAAGGCAAGGTAATACATGAAATTCATAGTTGTAGCCTCGGCCAAAATTTTCTCTTTTTTGTCACAAACTTTGGAAAATCAAAATTGAAATCATTCATTTGATGAAGGCAATTTATTTACATTTTAATTCTACTAACTTAAGCATTTTAATAATTAAATAAGGTTTAATAGGCTTTATTAGGTGGATAATTGAGTTTATTGGCCATTACGTGCACTTTAGAAATTTATTTGCAAATTTTTGAATTTTAATGCACAAATTTCATTGAAAATTTTCCTTTATGAATTCTTCTTCTTTCTTAATATTTTGTTTTGTTTTATTCTACTTCATTTTATTTTATTTTTTTGTTGGTGGATTTTAATGGAAAAAATTTAAAATGAAGATGAATTGATGGCATGTGAAAGAGTAGGGAAGCTACAAGCTCACATGATAGAGTGCAAGGTGTAATGTCCAATTTTCTTTAAACAACAGAAATGGGCATGTTGTCAAAGCAAGTCTCCTGAAATGAATTACTTGAGATCCCAAAAAGTTTGAGTAACATTCTAGTCTTCTAAAAATGAGAATTCTAGCCTCAGACAGAAGGAAAAACTAAGCTAGAATAAAGAAACAAATTTTGACGAAAACCTTACGAAACATAATGGCATTTTCATAATTTTGAAAAAATTTTAGAATTCACATAGGAGGGTATTTTAAATGAAAGTTTTGAGTTCTCTGGGGTTCTCAGAGCACTTGAAAACCATGGGAAGCCCTAGGACAGTTAAATTTCCTTCGGTGGACGTCGGTGTACCTGAATTTTGATGGGTTCGTTTAGGAAGATTTTAGCTCCAATTTGAGTGATTACAAAGATATTTTATTTAATTGGGAACCTAAATTTTATAATAAAAAAGACGGTTCTAAAAAAGGAGCTAAAATGAAGGAGAAATGAAAATGCAAAGAATGAAGGGCAAAATTAGAATTTTTGAAAAAGTCACTTTCTTACACCTATATATAGGTGGCATCACACACTCTCCCTCATTTAGCTTCAGATTATTCAGCCCCAAATAGGAAGAAAAACCTTAGGAGAGAGGTGCACAAGAGAGGAAGAAGAAGGAGGAAGAAATCCAAGCTTAAGGTATGTTTCCATGGTGATTTTTCATGCTTTTCTTCATCCACACCTCCTCTCCTCCCTTCATCATGGTTTCATTTGATTAAAATGAAGTTTATAAATCTGATTCAAGGGAGAAATTTAAGGGAAATTTCGGATTCGAAGAGAGGAGTTTGGAGAAAGCAAGATTCAAGCCAAAATAAGTAAGGAAACTAGGTAAAATTTCATTCTATGGTTGATGTCTTCACCCACCCTTCTTCTCCATTTTGCCTAACCCTAGGAGACATAGGAAGATCTAATTTTCAAGCCCAAACAAGCATGAAACTTAGGTATTGAGGGAGAAGAATAAGAATATGCAAAGAAAATAACAAAATAACCATTAGATTTCAAGATGTAAATTCTAGGGTTTTGTGTGCACCTTGTAAAATTTGACCTTGTGTGATAATTACTAGGTTTAATTAAGGGTTTAAATGAGTTCTTGAGATCCTTAAGATGCTCCCCACATGCTTATCCTTTAAGGAAACAAAGAAATCTCCAAGGAGGCCAAAACACCCTTATGTCTTGGCCAAAGCAAGTTCTCATAGTTAGTGAAAGTTTTAAATTTTTCTAAGGCCATTCTTGAGTCATATTTGGTGAATGAAAATGAGGGGAGGCCTTGGAAAAAATTTAAAACTCATAAGAAGTGATTTGGTGTCTTAGGCTCCATATTATGACCTAAAGAAGCAACATGATTTTAGGCTCTTTGTTTTAATAGTATGATGACTCCAAGAGGCTTAAAAGGAGCCAAGAATCATATTTGAAAGGAGAGAATGGAGTCTAAAAATTATTTGAAGGGTGTTACTTCATTAGGTGCAATTATGGACCATCATAGGTGTATAGAGTAACCTAGTGTTTAAGCAAGTTGTGTGACCTTAGAATTTGTTTCATAAACCTAATTGGCTTCCATAAATTGTATTTAGGCCAAGAGAATCCATCCCCCCCAAGTTTGTGGGTGTGTGGCTGAAGGAGGAGGCTTGAATTCTAAGGAAAAAGTGTGTAATTATGTACAAGGTAGCTCTCTCCACCTTCTCTCATGCATGGATGTGTGTTTAGCTTATCTTAGAATGTATGTATGTATATTTTTAAGTCATGAAAAGTATACTAGCATGATTTTATATGCCATGATTTCATGATGACATATTATGCTTTTAAATGAACCAAGAACTCTTAACCATAGTGAGGATGAGCCAAGAACCCTTGAGATTAGTTGAGACATAGCAAAGAGTCTCCCAAAAGCAAGTGGGCTCCAAAAGTGTGGTTGAGTCTAAGAACCTCTTAAAGAATGGGTGAGGCAAGTCCAAAATCCATGAGAAAAAGTGTGAGGTCAATCCAAACACTTAGTGAGCTCTTGAATATCTTGTATGACTTGTTCACAAGCTAAGCTTGCTTCTTGAATGTTCATGACTTCCATTTTATTCATGCATGCATTTTTAGGGCTTGCTTTGCATATATTATGTATGATTGAATGGGAGATGAGCTATTGGAATTCTTTAAATCTCATTCCCTCCTCTCCAATGACCCAATATGCTAGGTAGACCAAGCGGATATGGTAATGGGAGCCAACAATATTGAAGAAAGAAGATTGACATCCATATGTCTAGCATTTACCTTTTAAAGCCATAATGAACCATAATGATGTATATTATTGTTGTAAATGGTCTATGACCTTTGAGACATATGTAATTATGATATTATGTGATATGGAAATGAGAGAATGTGTTATATGAATGATGGAATGTAAATTGAGTATGTTATGGCATTATAGCTTCATGAATGGCTTTATGGAAATATGCATAAGTGTGGATGAAAAGGCCAAAATGAGATGCATAAGGTTTGGGACCATTTGGGCAGCTCACATAAGTCCTAAATGTGCTTTTAGACTTGCCCAAAAGGTGCCAAGACCAAGGGAAAACTATTTGTCAATTTTGGTACCCTATATGGAGCCAATAATGACCATAATGAAACCCTATATCACTTTTTAGCCAAATGAGCTCTTCTTGATTTGAGATTTGGAAAACATTTAAAACTTGTTAAGAGATTTTTAAGAAATTAAAGATCATAATTTTGGAGGTCTACAGAATATTTGATGAATTTTTAAAGTTGGCAATTTTTCTAGTTTTGGTTTGCTGCACTATTCATTTTGTCCAAAAATGAAATCTGTCACACAGGGCTCAAATGATGTCCAATTGCCATGAAATTTTATACAAAGAAACTAGACAATTCACATTGACTTGTATCGACTAGAAGTACCTTATTTGGATGTCTAGAGAGGGAGATATGAATTTTTGAAGATTTTATCCAGTATCAGGGAATTCAACCAACTTGAGTTACTGTTCCATTGAATTCCAAGGTCTAGGTTGCCTGGACTGGTCCAAAAATAATTTTTCCCTCTAGTTAACATTCACATCTTTCCATATTGGCATCATTTCCATGGATTGGATTTTTTTGAAATTAATTGGACATTTTCAAAGTTTACTGCAGAAATCTATGATAGCATTAAGAGGTAGTTTGACCTCTAGACCTTTTTTGGATGTCAAATGCCCTCTATAATGAATATTATAGTTTGGAAAAATTTTTAGTGTGAAGTAGACATCTGTAGCTTTCCAGAACAACTAAGAATGTGTGATTTCAATTTTTTTAAAATTAGTTATGATTTTTCGAAGTTTGGTTAGGAAAGGGGCCAATTCTGGTCGAAAATGCACTTCATTATTTTGAGCTCTCCTTTGACTTCCATGAGTTAATGTATGATTTTATGATGCAAAAGAGTTGTATTGATGTAATTAAATATGAGAATGTATAGTATGAGCTCACACAGTCCACATGATACCGAATGATATTTTTTATACACGACGCAGCGTAATTAAATGCATTATTTTATTAAACTTTTCCTACTTCCTCCATGGATTTGAGAATATGATGCATAAGAATGTTATAAGATGAGCTTGAAATTATGGTGTTACATTTATTGGTATCAGAGCAAGGGTTCAAGCTCTTGATGTGGTTTGTGGCTTGTGTTTATAAGTTGCCTAGATGCATATGAGCTTATTTTTAGATGAATTGAGTGTGTTTGATAGTAGAAGTGTTCCCTAGCTTATGTTACAGTTTGTTATGATGTTTCAGTACAATGGTGAACACTAGGAGAGGTCAGCCCTCTAGAAAGGCTCATGATGATGAAGCCGGGCCTAGTGATCCAATAGCTGAAGCCCTATAGTTCATCTTGGCTTGCTTGGATCAGTAGCAGGCCGTTATTATGTAGCTTCAGGAATAGCTTGCTAAGAGAGACAATTAGGGCCTTAAGTAATATCTAGTTCTCCAAAAACTAGAGAAAACGTAAGAAATGTAACGTACGATTTCTCTGTAAATGAACGAAATGCACCGGATACAAAAGGAAGTCCCTCAAAATGATGTAGTTAAAGTCCCAAAAAGTTTGGGAAGCATTTTAGACTCCTAAAAATAAGAATCACATGCTCAGACTAAAAGAAAAATGGAGCTAGAATAAATAAACAATTTCTTATAAAAAGCTTACAAAATGTAAGGGCATTTTTGTAATTTTTGATAAATTTTGGAATTTATACAAGAAGGCTTTTTAAATGAAAGTTTTGATTTCTCCGGGGTTCTCAGAGGCCCTGAAAGCCATGGAAAGCCCTGAGATAGCTAAAGCCCCTCCGGTGGATGTTTTTCAACGTCGGTGTGCCTGAACTTTCACGGATTCATTTGGAAAGGTTTTAGCTCCAATCGGAGTGATTCCAAAGGCATTTTTCTAAATTGAGAACTTAAATTTTATAATGAAAAATATAATTTTCAAAAAGGAGCTAAAACGAAGGAGAAACGAAAATGCAAAGAACGAAGGGCAAAATTTGAATTTTTGAAAAAGTGCTTCTTCCTCATAAATAGGTGGCGCCTCACACTCCCCCTCATTTAGCTTCAGATTATTCTGACCCAAATTAGAAGAAAAACCCTAGGAGAGTGGCGCACCACGAGGAGAGGAAAAGGAGGAGAAAATCCATGCTTAGGGTATGTTTCCATGGTAGTTTTTCATGCTTTTCTTCATCCACACCTCCTCTCCTCCCTTCTCCTTTGTTTCCTTTGATTAAAATAAAGTTTACAAATCTAATTCAAGGGAGAAATTCAAGAAAAAATTAGGATTTGAAGAGCGGGCTCAAAGAACACATAATTCAAGTGAGAAAAAGCAAGAAAACAAGATAATTTCTCTTCCTATGGTTGTCATCTTTGGTTCCCTTCTCCACCGTTTCGCCCCACTAGAGAAAACCTTAGGAGGAGATTATTTTTAGGCAAAACCAAGCATGAATCTAAGAAAAAAGGATGTAGAGAGTAAGAATATGCAAAAGAAATTATCAAAAAACTATTAGATTTTAAGATGCAAATTCTAGGATTTTGTGTGCATCTTCCAAAATCTGAGTTCATATGATAATTCCTAGGCTTAATTAAGAGTTTAAATGAGCTCCTAAGATCCCTAAGATGCTCCCCACATGCTTCCTCCTTTAAGAAAACAAAGAAATCTCCAATGAGGCCAAGGAAGCCCACAGTCTTGGCCAAGATGAGATCCTATAACTAGAGAGAGTTTTAAATTTTTCTAAGGCCATTCTTGAGTCATATTTGATGAATGAAAGTGAAGGTAGGCCATGAAAAAAATTTAGAACTCATAGAAAGTGATTTGGTGCTATAGGTTTCATATTATGACCTAAAGAAGCAACATGATGTTAGACTCTTTGTTTTAATTGTGTGAGGACTCCAAGAGGCTTAAAAGGAGTCAAGAATCATATTTGAATGGAAAGAATGAAGCCTAGAATTCATTTGAGGGGTGTTGATTCATTAGGTTCAATTATGGACCATAATAGAGTTTATAGCATAACCTAGTGTCTAAGTAAGTTGTATGGCCTTAAAGATTGTTTCATGAACCTAATTGGCTTTGATAAATTGTGTCTAGGCCAAGAGAAACCTTCCCCACACTCTTATGTGTGTGTGGCTGAAAATAGGAGCTTGAATCTAAAGGGAAAAGTGTGTGATTATGTGCAAGGTAGCTCTCTCTACCTTCTTTCATGTATGGATGTGTGTTTAGCTTGTCTTAGAATGTGTGTATGCATATTTTCAAGCCATGAAAAGTATGCTAGCATGATTTTATATACCATGATTCATGATGACATATTGTGTTTTCAAATGAATGTATGATGTTTGTTTGAGTTTGCTTGAGTTTGGAGGGGCCAAGAACTCTTAACCATGGTGAGGATGAGCCAAGAACCCTTGAGAAAGGTTGAGACATAGCAAAGAGTCTCCCAAAAGCAAAGTGGGCTCCTAAGAGTAAGGTTGAGTCCAAAGCTCTTAAAGAATGGGTGAGGCAAGTCCAAAATCCATGAGGAAAAGTGTGAGGCCAATCCAAACACTTGGTAAGCTCTTGAATGTCTTGTATGACTTGTTCACATGCCAAGCTTGCTTCTTGAATGTTCATGACTTCCATTTTATTCATGCATGTATTTTTAAGGCTTGCTTTACATATATTATGTATGATTGAATGGGAGATGAGCTATTGGGATTTGTTGAATCTCATTCCCTCCTCTCCAATGATCCAATATGCTAGGTGGACTAAGTGGACATGGTAATGGGAGTCAACAACAATGAAGAAAGAAGATTGACATCCATATGTCTAGCATTTACCTTTTAAAGCCATCATGACCTATAATGATGTATCTTATTGTTGTAAATGGGCTCTGACTCTTGAGATATATGTAATTATGATATTATGCGATATAGAAATGAGAGAATGTGTTGTGTGAATGATAGAATGTCAATTGAGTATGTTATGACAATATAGCTTCATGAATAACTTTATGGAAATGTGCATAAGTATGGATGAAAAGGCCAAAATGAGATGCATGAGGTTTGGGACCATTTGAGCAGCTCACACAAGTCCTAAATGTGCTTTTAAACTTGCCCAAAAGGTGCCAAGAACAAGAAAAAATCATTCAGCAATTTTGGCACCCTATATAGAGCCAAAAATAACCATAATAGAATCCTAGTCACGTTTTAGCCAAATTGTGCTCTTCTTGATCTAAGATTTGGCAGACATTTAGAGCTTGTTGAGAGATTTTTGGGAAGCTAAAGATCATAATTTTTGGAGGTCTACAAAATATTTGATGAATTTTAAAAGTTGGTAATTTTTCTAGTTTTAGTCTGTTGCACTATTTATTTAGTCTGAAAATAAAATCTATAACATAGGGCCCAAATGATGTCCATTGCCATGAAATTTTATGCAAAAAAACTACGCATTCACAGTGACTCATACAAACTTGAAGCACCTCATTTGGAGGTCTAAAGTGGAAGATATAAAATTTTGAATATTTTATCCAGTATCAGGGAATTCAGCTTACTTGAGTTACTGTTCCATTGAATTTTGAAGTCTGGGCTGCCTGAGCTGGTCTGAAAATATTTTTCATCTCTAGCTAGCATCTATAACTTTTTAGATTGGTATCATTTCCATGTTTGGATTTTTGTGGAATTAATTGAAAATTTTCAAAATTTGCTACAGAAATCTGTGACAACATCAAGAGGCAGTTTGACCTCTGGACCTTTTTGGAAACACCTCTGTGATGAATGTTATAGTCTAGGCTTATTTTTAATGTGAAGTAGACATTCGTAGCTTTCTCTAATGACCAAGAATGTGTGATTTTAAATTTTCTAGGATTAGTTATGATTTTTCAAAATTTGGTCATAAAAAGGGCCAATTTTGCCCCAAAATGTATATGATTATTATGAGCTTTCCTTTGATTTCCATAAGTTGTGGGCCACATTTTATGATGCATATGAGTTGTATCCTTATAATTAAATATGAGAATATTCACATGGTCCATGACGATTATGTTGCGTAATCTCAAATAAAACTAGGAAGCAAAATGAATTCTGTAAATAATGGTGCAACCTAGGTCATTTCTCAAGGAGTTTGTGCCTCAATTTGTTTATGAAAAAGTATTCTAAGTATTACTAATTGGAACTTGTTTAGGGGGTTTTGAAATGTTAGAATTTAATTAAACTAAAATTTAATTGAAAAAAATAAAAAACTTAAGACTAAATTAAAGTGAACAGGTAGCTAGCCTTGTATTGGACTCCCTAGAATTCAATTATCCTTGCTCCCTTTTCAGTAGACCAAATTTGCATTTAATTTCTTGCTTATTAATGTATTCCTCATAAAAGCTCTTGAATAACCATTCAAGATTCAATTCATTAATTATTCAAGGAATTTGCAACCACAAGAAACCTTGAATAATTAATTAATTGAATTAAGAACAAGAACATACTAAAACCAATCCTAATTGATGAATAAAATTTTTGCACAATTCACTTAAGATGCTAATTAACCAATTAGATTAATTAATTCCTCAAACAATTAATTGCACAAAAATTTCAGCCACTTAATCTAACAAGCATTGCATCAATTAGCCTAAAATCAAGAGGAAATTAAAAGTAAATTGCACAGTACCAATTCTGGAATTTTTGCAAACATGTAATGATCACAATTAAGATTCAAATATCAAATTACACTCAATCCAAAAATCAATTCAATCTAGTAATTTCCAGCAATTAAATTCCTAAATCAATAAGCTAAACCTAGTCAAATTAATAAAGGAAAAGATGCTGAAATTAAAAGATTGAGCAAAGAAATTTTTATCCAAATTGGTGAGGAGATGTGGAGCTTAAATTTGCATCTAAGAGTATCCTATCTTCAGCTAGCCACCAAGGAGAATTCATGCTGCCATGGAGATTTTAATCGGAGGAAAATTGATGAAATAAGCTGCAGCCATAGATGATCCAATGAGAAAATGCTTCCCCGTTCAGCTTCTAGAGCTCTCGCCTTTTACGTCGTCTAATCTCCCCCCTTTCCCTTAGCTCCCAGCTTGCTTACTGTCATGCTGAAGTCACTTTTTCCTTGATGAAACCATTAGCATTTTTTTTCTTAATCCCTCATGTGCCCCCTCAGCTCATGCTTTTCTCCCTTTCACTGAATACTCACGCTGCACGTATTTTATTCTCTTCTCCCAGCTCACACTTTCATTAATCCACGTCAGCCCATAGCGAAATTAATCTCTAGCTCTCTCCCTGTCAGCTTCTTTAATTTAGATTCATATAAAACCATATCATCTTCACATTAGCCTGTAGCTTTTCTTCTTCCAAATACCCATGTAGCTTATTCTTCTTGTGCTGCTGCCTCTTCATCTTTACATGGCTTCTTCTGTGTTCTGCTTCCAGCTCCAAGTGTAACTTCGTGCTATACTCGTGCCTTACGTATTTTTTCCTTCCTACTTCTCACCAAAGCAGAACCATCGAGTCTTTCGCCTGCCTACAAACTCGTAACTTCCTTATTCTTAGCCTCTTCTCACATGAAACTCCTACGTTATGTTCACATACTCTATTTTGCTAGCTCGATCTTCCTTCATTTCTTCACATTCAGCTCAAGCCTTCTCTTCATACCACATGTTGCTTCCTTTGTTTTTGCTCGTGTTTGTAGTGATCACGTTACTTTTTCTTCCCATATGTAGCTTGAGTTCACTCTTCCATGCTTCTTGTTTCAGCTGTTGTATTCTTTTCATCGTGGCTATCTCGTACTTGAGCGTTACATGGAGATGAAAGTGTGATATGTGTGCAAATTATGTGAGCCCATGCATGCTCTATTTTGCTCTTCTTTTGTTATTCATGTGTTACTCATGTGCGTTTTCTTCCTGTAGCTACCAGCCACGATTTCCACGTTAGCTACATTTCATTCTTGCTCTCATGCTTCATTCATTCATAGCCTCCACACTTTTGTTCCAGCCACATGAAATTCAAGCTTCTCTTGTAAATTTTCCTCATCAAATTGTACACATGAAGCCTTCATCTCTTTCTCAATTCAATTTCCTACTCAAGCTATTTGCCCATAAAAAATTCTGTACAAAAGAATGGAAAATATTCAATAGAATTATCCATAAAATTATTTAAAAGAATTTCATGTATTAAAGCTCAATAATTTTGCCAATTTATTCATGAAGTGCATAAATGGCTGATGAAATCAAATTGTATCTAATTAAACCCCTAAGACCATATTCCATCATCAACATACCTAAGTTAAGAGGATTAAAATGTATAAAAATCATGCTTATCAGTCCATGTGACACTGAATGAAATTTTTATACACTACACAGTGCAATTAAATGCATTTTTAAGAGATTTTTCTACTTCCCTCATGGCACTTAATGATGTGAAGCATATGGTAGCATAAAATGAGCTAGAATTTATGGTGTTACATTTATTGGTATCAGAACAAAGTTCCAGGCTCTCTTGGATTGGATTTGGCTTGAGAATGTGGCAATAAGGCTATGTAAAAGGCAAGAGTGAATAGGTAGAGCCTTGTATAAGACATTTGGGTGTGTGAGGATAGGTTATGTCTTTGTTCATAATGAGTAAGTTATAGGATGATCTTAGAGTAGCTAGTGGACAGTGAGAAAGGGTGGCCTCTAGAGTAGCTTGAGCAGAGTTAAATTTAAGCAAAGCTAAAGGATTCGACGACTAGAGCTTGATATGATGTGATAGCTCGCCAGGATCAATGACAAGCCATAGATATAAACGATAAAAAATGATCTCGCTGATATGAAGAGGCTTGCTAAAGAGAGTGCTTGAGGTTTAATTCTCCTTGGTAGTCATACTTAGGCCATTCCCAATTGTCTTGCATAATACAGAGACAAGTAGTGATGCAGCCTATCATGAGATAAGACTGTGACTGCACAGGACTAGTTTAGAGGGGAAGTGAGAGGAAGAATTGCCCTCTAGCCACAACACCCAAATGTCTAAATGAATTTTAGAGCCCAAAAGGCTAATTCCCTCAGGCCATAAGCTAAGTTACAAGCTACACCCTAGAGCCCTAACAGCCGAGAGGCAATAGCCAACCGTGCATGAATAAAGCAAGAGGTGAAACCCTCTAGCTTGATGATGGACAAGATATAGAGGTAGTGAGGCTCAGGTTGGTAGTCTAAAGATGAAAATCCAATTCTTGAAAAAAATAAGCAAATCAAAGCCCATTAGTCATAGCCATTTAAGAAGTTAGCTACAGCTAATACTCAGATAGGAAAACTAGGGTGAACCAGAAGCTGATTAGTTACGACGAGTGACAGTAGGAATGCCTTGTTGGTTATATTCAGGTCAACTTGAGAAAGAAGTTGATAAGGAGCCAGACAACCCATAGAGAGCAGGAACCCCTAGTATAAGTTGAGAAAGGGGTATTGAATAGTTACGAAAGATTAGAAAGAAATCCATGGGCTAAGCAAATGAGATTGAGAAAAGAGCTCAGTATAGCCTTTGAGGCATTGACTCTAACCTAGAATGCTATCCAGTGAGACATTGAATGATAGAATGTTAGTGTAGCCTTGAAATAACATAAGATAGACTACCAGTAGTGAGGCACATAGCAAGTGGCTTAGAAAGGTGTACCTCATGGGTAGCTACTAACAGAGGCTCAGAAAGGAATAAAGATAGTTAGTAAGCTACAGGTCTGATGAGATGGCTAGCCTAGACTGAGCATAAGCTAAAGCCTAGAGGAGATGACCAGTAGCATCATTCTGCATGAGATTTGTAAATGAAAGGCTCAGTGAAAGTTCTCCTTGGATGAAGAAATGAAAGATGAGACATTATAAGCTAGGGAAACCACCTAGTAGTGGTTAGCAAATTCCCCTAGATAGACTCCCTTGAGTTATAAAGTATAGTAATAAAGGAAGCGAGGAAGAGCTAAGAAACTAGCTACAAAAAAGATGCCTTTGCTTTAGTCATGATTAGATAAGTAAGCTAAGCCCAAAAAGGTAAATAGATAGGGGTCTTATAGTTGTTAGACAAGCTCCCTAATATGAGAATGATATAAGGTTAAGGCACTTAAATGATTAGAGCACCCAGTAGAGCCAGTAGAGCATAAGTTTTCAGTAAGAGAGAGTTCGGACATTGAGAGCACATGTCCTGGATTGGGTTATCAAAACCCTAGAAATAGTATACTATGCTCCTAGGGGTGAAGTTAAAGAGGCTGAATGGAGAGAAAGCCCAACTCTGATCCGAACATAGAAATAAGCTGAAATAGACAATTAGTGCCTTAGTATCCTCAGGGAAGCTTAAGGGGGCTAGAGACTGCCTAAGAAGGTGAGCCTCATTCTATGTAGAGAAAAGGTATAAGTCGAGAGTGCCATAGAATGAAATTCCTAGGATTATATGAAATAGAATCTTTTTTACCGAGGGGTGGTCTAGCTAACAGCAGAGTAAGAGTATGAACGAAAAGTAGACCCTTTTGGTGTTATAGAGAGTGAATGAGTGAAGGAACCCTGGGAAAATGTAGGTGCTCTTAAGCATAAGGAAACCTAAACTGGCAATAGAAATAACTGATAGTAAAACATCCTTTTACCTAAGTAAGAGAAGAAGAAAGGTAGAAAGAGAAATATATGATAGTGTTCGAGCCGAGGACTTATTAGATTGAGAATAGATATTCAGTTAATATGCTTGAGTACTTAAGAAAGCACACTTGTCCTTGGTATAAATGCCCTTCTAGCATGATACTACCTAAAGTAAAAAATAGTCGGGCAATACAGAGAAATCTCGAGATGAAATAGAGGAAGAATCCTATTTTCCCAAGCATTCTATGAGAATAGGGCATATATAAAAAGTATGAGAGGAAACTTTAGATTGTTGGGAAACTTGTAATATACAGGTGATACTGGCTTTGAGCTCAGTCATGAGGCACCTGTGTATTAGTATTTGATGTTCTGATTTGCTTGCAATAGAGGCTACATGATATTAGGTCTGGCCAACCTATTAGTAATGTGGCTCAAGTGTATAGCAGACGACAACATCAATCACCAAAGTGTCTCGATAATCGAAAGGTATCCTAGTTAAAAAACGAGATGAGTCAGAAAAGAAAGGTAAAGGGATTCTAGAAATATCAGAATAGTAAGAAGAGCATGTAGAAAGGGATCCCTAGTAGAGGATGATCAGATTCATTATGCATAGCCTGAGTCCTTTATAGTATGTGTAAATAAAATAAATAAGGATCGGTGCATAGCCTCTCTCCTGCCAGACATGTTAACCACACTTGAATTGTGAGATGCCCTAGTGCCAAAGCACTTAAAAGTAGAACATATGCATAGTTAGTAACTGCAGGATATGAGAGGAAGGCTAGAACAAACATATGTAAAGTAAGTAAGTCAATAGAGTAAGAAAAGAAAGCCCAAGAAAAAAGGGGCTAAAGTGGGAATTTGAGGATCCTATGAAGAGTGATGAATAAAAATTTAAAATGCTTTAGTATCAGTATGATGGGATCTTAGAGAATCAGATGACAAAAAATCCACTTCACACGAAGAGCATGATGTACTTCTGAGTTTAACCTCAGTCATTATGAGCGATGGTTATCGAACTTAGTGAGTATGTGTTTTACTGTCAGATATAATAATCTTAGGCTTTGATGTCTCCCAGTAATGGATCCCAGTAGATCTGAGCATAGCACAATAAGTTGTAATAGACCCTAGTAGGGCTCTGAGAGGTCGCCGTAGACACAGGGATCATAGTAGATCCCACAGACCTACAGAGAGCCCTAGCCATAGCATGATAGTTCTCTGGTGAGATGATCACGTGAGATAGTTTTACAGAGTAGTTAGTCTTAGAAACCCATATAGTTTCAGCCAACTTTTGTCTCAGAGACTAGAGATCTCTTAAATTTGGTAGATTGTTACTATAGAGATATGAAGGTTTTACTCGAACAGTTAGACCACTAACTAGCTCTCTTTAGAGATGAGCATAGTGTATGGGATGATGAGAGAAAGAAATTAACTTTCTAGAGTTAGAGTTAGAGCCAGATGAACCATTACCTAGCAGACAATCACCCTAACCAAGGGATAGAGAGATCCCCACATGTTAGTTTATGTATTCAGAAAGAGGTCAGGTGCAATTTACATGAGGTAAGTGGTACAGTATGTCTCCAGTGAGTAAAACTATGAAAATAGCTAGCATCCCATCAAAGCTCAGTAGTAGTCAGTGGTAGTAGCTTTTCGGTGCTAGTATGAGACACGCATGTTAGGCCTATCAGTATTGAAATGAGGGACTATAAAATGCCACTATAAGTGAGCAAAGAAAATGAGAAAAAGTCTCGGCCTGTAGAGACAGATGCAGTAGTAAATAGAAAAGCTAGGATCATTATATGACAAAGTTTGTTGATAAAGAATCAGAGTTTATCCTTTTGAAGCAAACTAAGGGGATATCTATGGACCAGTATATGGCAAAGTTTGTTGAACTCTCTAGATATTCCTCTTATTTGTAAATACATGATGATAAGAGGTAGAGAGTGGATAGATTAGAGAAAGGCTTGCTCCCTGAGATTTGAGACAGGGTGGTGCCACAAAGGATTAGGCACTTTAACACCCTTGTTGAGGTATGCAGAGTCACAAAGATGAATCTCAAGATGATGCAGCCCAGTTCTAGTGCTAGACACCCCTCCTGAGCCCAAGAGACCTAGAGAGGGATCACAAGCTGCAATGATAAGCCAGAGAGGTGGTAGAGGCCAATAGAGCTGAAAGGGGAAGAGATGGAAGACTCAGTAGAGTAGAGGTAGTTTCACACCTGGCATATGTCCCTAGTGTGGCAAGAACCACGACACTAGACCATGCTATAGGGGGCAGAATGTATGTTTCAGGTGTGGTAGTCTAAGGCATATGGCCAAAGATTGCACCCAGGCACCTTCATAGGCTCCTCCACAGTTCACATAGCAGAGGGAGATGGCTCCTCCTTCCAGATCTCAGACCCAGGGTAGAGTCTTTACCCTGATGTAACAGGAGGCTAGCTAGTCCCTGAGTCTGATTTAAGGTACTATTAGAATAAATGATTTTTCTATGATTGTATTATTTGATTCAGGTGCTAGCCACTCTTTTATATCATATAAATGTGGTAGGGGTTGGGTTTGAGTATGCATACTTTACCATATGATTTGCATGTATCTACTCCCACAGGAAACTGAGCCATTACCTCTCATGCATACTTGAATTGTGTGATTCAGTTCAATCATTACCTGACCACCCTTGATTTGATTTATATGCCCCTTATGGATATTAATGTGATTATTGGCATGAACTGGATATCTGCGAATAATGCCACATTAGATTGTAGCCACAGTTATATTACTTTACTTGAGTGTGAGACTGTGCCTAGTATGAGGGTTGAGTTATCTATCATGACCACCTCTCAGGCTGAGAGATCTCTAGTGCATGGTTGTTAGGGTTATCTAGTTTTCTTTTCAGTTCAGGCTGAGGTAGAAGAGGGTATAGAGGAGATTTCTATAGTAAGGGAATTCCCAGAGGTATTCCCTAGAGAGATTAGTAGACTAGCCCCAGAGAGAGAGGTAGAGTTTTTAATAGACATTATACTTGGGGCAGGTCCAGTGTCTAAGGCCCCATATAGGATGGCTCCCACCGAGCTAGCAGAGCTTAAGAAACAGATAGAAGAGCTACTAGAAAAGGGTTTTATCAGACCCAGTATCTCACCATAGGGAGCTCCAGTCTTATTCAAAAAGAAGAAAGATGGGAGCTTTAGATTATGTATAGATTATCGGGAACTCAATAAGATCACCATTAAGAATAAGTACCCTCTCCCTCGCGTAGATGACCTCCTAAATCAACTAGTAGGAGTGTTAGTGTTTTCAAAAATAGACTTTAAGTCAGGATACCATCAATTTAGAATAAAGACTGAGGATATCCCTAAAATAGCATTTAGAACTAGATACAGGCATTATGAATTTTTAGTCATGCCTTTCAAGTTGACGAATGCACCCATAGTGTTTATAGATTATATGAATAGAGTTTTCAGGTTATATTTGGATAGATTTGCAGTAGTCTTCATAGATGACATCCTCATCTACTCAAAAAGTAGAGAATAACATGAATAACACCTGAGATTAGCCTTGGAGACCTTAATAGAGAGATAGTTATATGCTAAACTTAGTAAATGTGAGTTCTAGCTCACTGAGGTTAAGTTTCTAGGTCATGTGATCTCCTAGGCAGGGATTGTAGTAGATCCCCATAAGGTAGAGGCAATGTTATAATGGGAGAGACCTAGGACAGTGATAGAGATCAGGAGCTTCCTAGGTTTAGCAAGTTACTATAGGAGGTTCATTCAGGGCTTTTCTCAGATAGCGATGCCATTGACTAGGCTTACTAGAAAAAATGTGCCGTTTGTGTGGAATAAGAAATGTGAGAGTATTTTTTAGGAATTAAAGCAAAAGTTGACCACAACCCCAGTTTTAGTACTCTTGGACCCTAAAGAAACTTTTGTAGTATACAGTGATGCCTCAAAGAAAGGGTTAGGATGTGTGCTTATGCAAAAAGGCTGAGTGGTAGCTTATGCTTCTAGACAGTTGAAATCCCATAAGGAAAACTACCTCAACATGACCTAGAGTTAGCCGTAGTAATGTTTGCTTTGAAAATATGGAGACACTACTTATATGGGGCAGCTATAGAAATTTACAATGACCACAAAAGCTTCAAATATTTGTTTGAATAGAGAAAGCTGAATATGAGACAACGAAGATGGTTAGAATTTTTGAAAGATTATGATTTCACATTGAAATATCATCCCGATAAGGCTAATGTGGTAGCTGAGGCCATAAGTAGAAAATTTATACACATGGCATGTATGATGATCCAAGAGCAGGAACTGATTAAGAGATTTAAAGATATGAGTCTCTCCTGTGAAGTGTATTCGAGGAAATTATTAATGAGTAAAATCCAAATAGAAAATAACTTGAGGGATTAGATAAGAGTGGCCCAGTAAACAGATGATCGTATAAATAAGATTAGAGCCCAAATAGCCCAGGGTAGCATTCAGGAGTTCAATATGTCTGAGGATGATATAGTGAGGTATAGGGATAGGCTGTATGTACCTAGAAACACAGAAATTAGAGAGAAGATATTAGATGAGGCGTATAAGAGCAAGTATACCATTCATCCAAGCAGTAATAAAATGTACTAGGATTTGAAAAAAATATTCTGGTAGCCTGGAATGAAAATGGACATAGCAGAATATGTCTTCCAATGACTAGTATGCCAGAGAGTGAAAATAGAGATCAGAAGCTAGCTGGGTTACTTTAGCCCTTTGATATCCCAAAATGGAAATAGGATAGTATAGCAATGGATTTTGTCATGGGTTTACCCAGGACATCATCGGGGTATGATGTTATATGGACAATTGTGGATAGGTTAACAAAGTCAGCACATTTCCTACCTATGAAAGCCACTTATACCCTAGATAAGTTAGCCCAGTTGTATATCAAGGAGATAGTTAGGCTGCATGGTGTGCCTAGAAGCATAGTGTCAAATAGAGATCCTAGATTCACATCAAATTTCTGAAGATCATTACAGGATGCTCTAGGCACTAGACTCAGATTTAGCACGACCTATCACCCTCAAACGGATGGGCAAACGGAGAGAACCATCCCAACCCTAAAGGACATGTTGAGGGCGTGTGTTTTAGAAATGAAAGGGAACTGGGATACATACTTGCCTTTAGCAGAGTTTGCTTATAATAATAGTTATCATGCAAGTATACAGATGGCACCATATGAGGCATTGTATGGGAGGAAGTGTACGTCCCTAATGTGTTGGGTTGAGCTAGGAGAGTAGAGCCTTATAGGCCCAGAATTAGTGGACCAGACTTCCAGACAAATAAAAACCATTAGAAAGAAACTTCTAACAATAGAGTAGACAGAAAAGTTATACAGATAAATGTAGGTGGCTATTAGAGTTTGAGATTAGAGACCGTGTCTTCATTAGAGTGTCTCTAATCATAGGGATAGGTCAATCCATAAAAAATAAAAAGGCCAGTCCAAAGTACATAGGTCCTTTCCAGATTCTTAATAAAAGTAGAACCTGTGGCATACAGACTAGCCCTTCCCCTAAACCTAAGCTAAATCTATAATGTATTCCATGTTTCCCAGCTTAAAAAGTACCAACCCGATCCCTCATATGTCGTAGAATATAAGAATGTGCAGTTACAGAAAGATCTATCATATATAGTATCACCAGATTGGATTGTGGACGTTAGACTCAAGTAGTTACGAAATAAGATGATACCACTGGTGAAAGTGGTTTGGAAGGGGTTATCTCCTGAGGAAGCCACCTGGGAACTAGAGGATGATATGAGGAAGAAACATCCAGAACTCATTCCATGAGGTATGCTATCTGAATTTCAAGGATGAAATTTTTTAAAAGGGGGGAGAATTGTAATGTTCAATTTTCATTAAATGACGGAAATGGGCACTTTTTCAAAGCAAGCCCCTAAAATGAATTAGTTGAGGTCTCAAAAAATTTGAGTTACATTCTAGCCTCCTAAAAATGAGAATTCTAGCCTTAGCCAAAAGGAAAAATAGAGCTAGAATGAAGAAACAAATTTTGACAGAAACCTTACGAAACATAATGGCATTTTCATAATTTTGAGCAAATTTTGGAATTCACCCAGGAGGGCTTTTTAAATGAAAGTTTTGAGTTCTTTGGGGTTCTCAGAGCACTTGAAAGCCATGGGAAGTCTCAGGACAGTTAAATCCCCTTTAGTGGACATTTTTCAACGTCGGTGTACCTGAACTTTGACGGGTTCGTTCAAGAAGGTTTTACCTCCTATTTGAGTGATTCCATAGACATTTTATTTAATTGGGAACCTAAATTTTATAATGAAAAAGACAGTTCTAAAAAAGGAGCTAAAACGAAAGAGAAACGAAAATGCAAATAACAAAGGGCAAAATTGGAATTTTTTAAAAAGTCACTTTCCTACACCTATATATAGGTGGCGCCTCACACTCTCCCTCATTTAGCTTCAGATTATTCAGCCCTAAACTAAAAGAAAAACCCTAGGAGAGAGGCACACAAGAGAGGAAGAAGAAGGAGGAAGAAATCTAAGCTTAAGATATGTTTCCATGGTGATTTTTCATGCTTTTCTTCATCCACACCTCCTCTCCTCCCTTCTCCTTGGTTTCCTTTGATTAAAATGAAGTTTATAAATCTGATTCAAGGGAGAAATTCAAGGGAAATTTCGGATTTGAAGAGAGGAGCTTGGAGAAAGCAAGATTCAAGCCAAAATAAGCAAGGAAACTAGGTAAAATTTCATCCTATGGTTGATGTCTTCACCCACCCTTCTTCTCCATTTCGCCTAACCCTAGGAGACATAGGAAGATCTGATTTTCAAGCCCAACCAAGCATGAATCTTAGGTATTGAGGGAGAAGAACAAGAATATGCAAAGAAAATAACAAAATAACCATTAGATTTCAAGATGTAAATTCTAGGGTTTTGTGTGCACCTTGTAAAATCTGACCTTATGTGATGATTCCTAGGTTTAATTAAGGGTTTAAATGAGTTCTTGAGATCCTTAAGATGCTCCCCACATGCTTATCCTTTAAGAAAACAAAGAAATCTCCAAGGAGGCCAAAACACCCTTATGTCTCGGCCAAAGCAAGTTCTCATAGCTAGGGAGAGTTTTAAATTTTTTTAAGGCCATTCTTGAGTCATATTTGGTGAATGAAAATGAGGGGAGGCCTTGGAAAAAATTTAGAACTTATAAGAAGGGATTTGGTGTCTTAGGCTCCATATTATGACCTAAAGAAGCAACATAATGTTAGGCTCTTTGTTTTAATAGTATGATAAGTCCAAGAGGCTTAAAAGGAGTCAAGAATCATATTTGAAAGGAAAGAATGGAGCCTAAAAATTATTTGAGGGGTGTTGCTTCATTAGGTGCAATTATAGACCATCATGGGGTTTATAGAGCAACCTAGTGTTTAAACAAGTTGTGTGACCTTAGAATTTGTTTCATAAACCTAATTGGCTTCCATAAATTGTATTTAGGCCAAGAGAAACCATCTCCCCAATTTTGTGGGTGTGTGGCTAGAGGAGGAGGCTTGAATTCTAAGGAAAAAGTGTGTAATTGTGTGCAAGGTAGCTCTCTCCACCTTCTCTCATGCATAGATGTGTGTTTAGCTTATCTTAGAATGTATGTATGTGTATTTTTAAGCCATGAAAAGTATGCTAGCATAATTTTATATGCCATGATTTCATGATGACATATTATGCTTTCAAATGAACCAAGAACTCTTAACCATGGTGAGGATGAGCCAAGAACCCCTGAGATTGGTTGAAACATACCAAAGAGTCTCCCAAAAGCAAGTGGGCTCCCAAGAGTGTGGTTAAGTCTAAGAACCTCTTAAAGAATGGGTGAGGCAAGTCCAAAATCCATGAAGAAAAGTGTGAGGCCAATCCAAACACTTAATGAGCTCTTGAATGTCTTGTATGACTTGTTCACAAGCTAAGCTTGCTTCTTGAATGTTCATGATTTCCATTTTATTCATGCATGCATTTTAAGGCTTGCTTTGCATATATTATGTATGATTGAATGGGAGATGAGCTATTAGGATTCTTTGAATCTCATTCCCTGCTCTCCAATGATCCAATATGCTAGGTAGACCAAGTGGATATGGTAATGGAAGCCAACAATATTGAAGAAAAAAGATTGACATCCATATATCTAGCATTTACCTTTTAAAGCCATAATGAACCATAATGATGTATATTATTGTTGTAAATGGTCTATGACCTTTGAGATATATGTAATTATGATATTATGTGATATAGAAATGAGAAAATGTGTTATATGAATGATGGAATGTAAATTGAGTATGTTATGGCATTATAGCTTCATGAATGGCTTTATGGAAATATGCATAAGTATGGATGAAAAGGCCAAAATGAGATACATGAGGTTTGGGACCATTTAGGCAGCTTACACAAGTCCTAAATGTGCTTTTAGACTTACCCAAAAGGTGCCAAGACCAAGGGACAACCATTTGGCAATTTGGGTACCCTATATGGAACCAAAAATGACTATAGTGGAACCCTATATCACTTTTTGGCCAAATGAGCTCTTCTTAGTCTGAGATTTGGCAAACATTTAGAGCTTTTTGAGAGATTTTTAAGAATCTAAAGATCATAAGTTTTGGAGGTCTATAGAATATTTAATAAATTTTCAAAATTGGCAATTTTTTTGGTTTTGGTATGCTATATTATTCTTTTGGTCTAAAAATGAAATCTATCACACAGGGCTCGAATGATGTCCAATTGCCATGGAATTTTATACAAAGAAACTAGGCATTCACATGTACCAACTAGAAGCACCTCATTTGGATGTCTAGAGAGGGTGATATGAATTTTTGAAGATTTTGTCCAGTATTAGGGGATTTAGCCAACCTGAGTTACTGTTTCATTGAATTTCGAGGTCTGTGCTGCCCAGACTGGTCTGAAAATATTTTTTTCCTCTAGTTAACATCCATAAATTTCTAGATTGGTATCATTTACATGGATTGAATTTGTTTGGAATTAATTGGATATTTTCAAATTTTGCTACAGAAATTTGTGATAGCAACAAGAGGCAGTTTGATCTCTGGATGTTTTTGGATGCAAACGCCCTTTGTGATGAATGTTATGATTTAGAAATATTTTTAGTGTGAAGTAGACATTCTTAACTTTTCAGAATAGCCAATAATGTGTGATTTCAATTTTTCTATAATTAGTTATGATTTTCCAAAATTTGGTCAGAAAAGGGGCCAATTCTGGCCGAAGATGCACTTCATTATTTTGAGCTCTCCTTTGACTTCCATGAGTTATGGGCATGATTTTTTGATGCAAAGGAGTTTTATTGATGTAATTAAATATGAGAATGTATAGTATAAGCTCACGTAGTCCACGTGACACCAAATGAAATTTTTTATACACAACACAGCATAATTAAATGCATTATTTTATTAAACTTTTCCTACTTCCTCCATGGATTTGAGAATATGATGCATAAGAATGTTGTAAGATGAGCTAGAAACTATGGTGTTAATGAGAATTAGCATATGAAAGTAGCTCACTCCACTTACTGCACTTCACTTCAAGCAACTCACTCACACACACATTGATTCACTTCAACTACATGCACACTCATACAAGGGGTTGACACGTTGAAACACACACTCACTTACACACACACAGAGCATGTGAAGAAGCTTGTGAGAAGAGAAGAATGTGGAATGAGAGTAAGAGAAGTAGTCATATTTGCAATGTAAAAGTTAACATGGAAGCTGCATGAAGCCATAGAACGAAGAAGCAGCTGTAAGATGGAAGAAGTCTCGAGCTTTGGTAGATGAATCAAGAAGAAGAAGGCTTGAGAGGAAAAAGAGAAGAGCACATGGAATGTTCTGCTTAGACTTGGAAGACACTCACGAGCCCCTCTCCATGTCACAAATATACCTTTGCAGAGCTGGAAAGTAGAGGAGAGGGCAAGCAGAAATACACACACATGCAGAGGTAGAACTTGAGGGCTGGAATAGGCTAAATAAGAGAAGCAACATGATTTCAAAGAAAAAGAAAGCCATCAGTTTTAGAGAGCCCAGGAGTGAGGAAGACCACATTTCATTCACACGCAGGTTCAGTTTCACAAAACAACTCACAAATGAAGCCATAGGGTCTAAGAAGAAGAGACATAAGCAAAACATAGAGGGAGATAGGCTAGAGATTAAATGGAGTAGTGCATGTAAAAGAAGAAAAGCATAGAGAATGAAGAGAAGGGAGAGAAGGTAGCTTCAAACAAACCATGCAAATTCTTACATGAAACTAAACATGGGCAGCTCACGTGGAGAAGAGGTAAAATGTGGAACATATAAAAGAAGAGCAGCTAAACATAGATGAAGCCATGAGTTTATGGATGAAGTTCACACAGTAGCTTCCTCTCCCTCCACGTAAGCACAAGGCACCAAACCATGCAGCAATGAGCAAATGATGTATGTGAATGACATGGTCTGATCAAGGAAGACTCTAGGCGAGCAAAAGCTATGTGAACAATGCAATGTAAGGTTGTGGGTAGTAGCAAAAGGAAAGACTGAAGCATAGGTTTGTGGAAGCTTGAGGATAAAACACGTGAAGGACGTAGAAAACTAAGTTGGAAAGAATGAGCGCGTGTAGGATAAAGGAATAGGCTGGACACGTGGTTCATTAAGCCAAAAGAAACCTCGGACAATCCATGATCCAACCATCCAAATCATCCATCCACAATCTAGTTGAGCACGTGGAATTGCATGTAAAAAGAACACTTGAGATATCAACGTGGATTGTTACAGGGATACAAAAAGAAAAGAAGCAACCATGTGAGGCATAAAAATTGAGCTGTGGGCTAACTTGTAAGCACGTGAAATGGTTAATAAAGCATGTGAAAAGGCCTAAAGGCTGGAGGAGAGAAGGATTCACATAAAACACAACATTCCATTCATCGTCTCATTACTCCATCTAGAACACACTTCGTCCATTCCATGCCATAGCCATTTTCCCATTCCATCATCTTCCATTCCACCTTTAATGAAATTCTAATTTTCATCTTGTGATTAGCTTGGAAGATAACCTTGGTTGAAGCCTGAGTCCATGGAATAGCAAAGGAATTTTGGCTAAGATTTTCTCTTTTTCTTGCATTTTTCCTTTTCTTGTATTATCCTGGTTAAGGTTATATTTGATTGGGAATTTATATTGTCTACAATTAGTAGTTAGTTAGACACTAAATAAGATATTGTTTGACTAATTATTTGATTGATTTAGTGCTGGATTTTCATTATTCTCTAATTTTTCAAATGTGCAATCAAGGTGTTTGATGAAATGCTTGTGAGAATTGGTATGCTTAATTGTCTGATTTGAGGATTCATAAGAGTTTAATTGGTTAATTAAATCTCCTAAAGTATTCATTCAGAGGCTAATTGATTAATTAATCATTCAATTTAAGTGTTCATTGATCCTAATGACATGAGTTAGCGATTTGATATGGGATTGAGTTTTCAATACAACATTACTTTGTTAATTTCTTGATTCTTGAGTGGTAACCCAAATACATTGTTATAGACACAATTAAGGACTTTTAGACCAGAATTAATTACAATTGGATTAGGATAAGGATAGTGGATACTAAGGGATGAATCCAAAGCTAGTTACAAGTTTATCATTCAATCATAACTCATACAATTAGGTAATTAGTTATTTTAATTCAATTTCATTTTAATTAGTTTAAGTCAATCAAAACCCCCTTAGTTAGAAAATTTTTAGAGTCTTTTAACACTTAGAAAACCTAATTGAACATTAAATTCCATTTCTAAGAGAGATGAACTAGGTTGCACCACTAGCTATATATTTTTAACCTAGTTTTATTTTGAGAGCTGGACGACATGATCCGTTAGCATTCTTTACCATTATGAAAAGATACAGATGTCTACTTTATGATAAAAATATGTCTAGGTCATGAAACATCACACAGAAGACGTTTGACATTCAAAAAGGGGCAGAGGTCTGACTGGCTACTGTTCTGATATAAGTTTCTGCTACAAATTTCAAAAATGTCTAATTAATTCCAAAAAAATATAATCTATGCAAATGATATCAATATAGAAATCTATGGATGTTAGCTAGAAGAAAAAAATAATTTCAAACCAGTCTAAGCACATTCAGACCTCGAAAACCAATCAAATAGTACCCGAGGTCTGTCTGAATACCTGATACTGGGTAGAAAGTTTAAAAATTCATATCTCCCTATCTAGACATCCAAATGGGGTGCTTCTAGTTGAGAAAAATCACTAGGTATGTCTAGTTTCTTTTTATAAAAGTTTGTGGCAATTGGACATCATTTGCTACCTAAGTAATAAAATTTATTTTCATATCACTATGAACAATACCCTTGACCAAAATCAGAAAATTTTTCAAATTTAAAAATTCATCAAATATTCCATAGACCTCCAAAAATTTTATACTTTAGCTTTACAAAAAGCTCTCAATAAGCTTTAATTGCATGCCAAATCTCAGATAAAGAAAAGCTCATTTGGATAAAAAGTGGTATAGGTTTTCAATATAGTCAATTTTACTCCATATTAGATACCAAGTGTGCCAAAATGGTCTTTCTTGGTGTTTAGCACCTCTTGGACAAGTTTAAAAGCATAAATATGACTTGTATGAACTACCTAAGTGGTGCCAAATCTCATGCATCTTAATTTGGCCATTCCACTTCCATTTATACATATATTTCCACAATACTAGTTTGTCATTACATGTCCAAATTGCATATTTCTATACATATAATCTTAGCTCTCGTTGATACATAACATATTAACATAATTACACATGCTTAAGAGGTTATAAGTTACATACAATAATAGGTTACAATATTTGCCACTTATATGGCCTTAAAGATGCAAACTCCATACACTTCAATGTCCTACTCTCATCTCTTAAGTTGTTGGCTCCCATTTCTTTGTTCTCTTAGTCCACCTTGCATGTTAAGACATTGGAGTAGAGGAAATAAGATTCAAAGATTCCCAATAGCTCATCTCCCTTTAAATCACACATAAAGTATACAATACAAGCCTTAAAAATGCATGCATGGACATGTTAACATATGTAAGCATTCAAGAAACATTCTTGGCATTTGAACAAGTCATACATAGCATGCATAGGCTTGCCAAGTAAGTGGATTAGCCTCATCCATTCACTTGTGGATTTTTGACTTGCCTAACCTATTTCTTTAAGAGGTTTTTGACTCAATCTTACACTTGGGAGTCAACCTCACTTTTGAGAGACTTTTTACTTTGTCTTTGGCAACTTTAAGGTTTCTTGGCTCATCCTCACCATGGCCAGAGGGTTCTTGGCTTCTCTATACTCAAGCAAACTAAGACAAGCACATAAACATCATTTGAATTTATAAAACATCATCATGGTACCATGGAATAAAATATCATGCTAAATTACTTTTCATAGCTCAAAACATATATACATACATTCAAAGACAATGTAAGCACACATTCATGCATGAGAGAAGGTAGAGAGAGCTACCTTGCTTGTATTCACACACTTTTTCCTTGAGGCTTGAGTCCTCTCCCTTGACCTCACACACTCAAGAAGGTGGAGATCATTTCTCTTGGCCTAGACACATATATAGAAGCTAATTATATTCTTGAATCAAATTCTAAGGCCACACAATCACTAGAAAAGCTAAGCGACTTATAAGGCTCTTTTATGATTCCATAATGCACTTAATGAAGCAACATTTAGCAAACATCATCTTGGCTCCATTCTCTCCATCTATTTATGATTCTTTACTCCATTTAAACCTTTTGGAGTTATCACATAATTAATTCTAGGAGCCTAGCTAGGTGTTGCTTCTTTAAACCATACTATGGAACATATAAGGCCATCTCACTATCTATGGTTTCTAAAATTTTTCCAAGGCTTCCTCTCATACTTTCCCATCACACATGATATAAAACTAAGCTTGGAAGGAATTAAAACACTCCCTAGGTGCATGAACTCTCCTTGGCCGAAGCTATGGTTCCATATGGCACCAATGGAGTTGTTTCAATTTCTTTGATGGGAGAAACATGTGGGAGTCTCTCTGGGTGCCTTAGGAACTCATACTTTTAAACAACTTAAATTACTACTAGGAAGCTTCATCTTAGCCTAGGTGCAACCAAATCCTTAAATTCCATAACTTGCATTCTAAAGCTCTCTTTTCAATTCTAGTTGTATATTCTTAATCCTCACACTCCATAATCTTTGGTTCCATCAAGAATGTAACACCTCAAAATTAATTAAGGTGTTAATCATAGATTTGGGCTAATTAAGAATAATTAATATAGAATGATTGGGTAAGTTAAGTGTGTAACACCCTAAAAATTAATTAAGGTATTAATCATGGATGTAGAGTAATTAAGGATAATTAATAGAGGATAATTGGGCAAGTTAGTGAATAAGGATTTTAGAAATATAAATTATTAATATGGGTTTAAGAATTTATTGGGATAGAAACTTCATCTAGGCCTAAAATTAATAAATTATGATAAGAGGCTAATGGAGGCCCAATGAGTTAGATGCAGATCCAACCCAATTTAATGTGATAGGGACCCAAGATCCACCTTGTATAGGCTCTTATAAGTGGCCCAATAACCCTTGTGTAGATCTAAATCTTTAAGCTCTTCAAACTTGGCCCAAGCCTCATTAAACTTCAGCAACCTAATGCATAAGAACTGGCCTAATAAAATTCTGAGCCCAACACCTTAAAAACTGGCCCAACAAAGCTAAAAATCTGAAGCCCATTTGGAGTTGGACCTTGGAGCAACCCATGATCCATGTTTGATCCAACTTAATCCCACTAAAACCCTAAAAAAACTTACCAGCCACCTCCCTCATTCTGCAAAACATAAAGACACAAAGAAAATTCGGAGGTGAGAGGGAGAAGCTAGGGTTCTTGGCATAATTTCACATTTTCTCACATTTAGAGCAAGATTTAGCCAAGGTAATAGTTATACAACTTAATCCCCTCATCTTTCTCTTTAATTTGGTCTAATTAGTTTTTCATTTGGAGAATTTTCACCCTACCCAAAATCTAAAATGTGGTTATTTGGGGTTTTCTTGGTGAAATTCGTAGGTTGAGGTTAGGGCTAACATTAGGTGAGTTTAAACCCTCCATTTTGATGCTTTCTTTGCTAATTTGAGACCCCCATAGCTGATTTATAATATGGGCATTAACTTTGTATGAATTTGCTTAGGATTTTGGGTGGAATCTTAAGATTTCTAGTAGATGACACTTTAATCCGAATTTGGGATTGGTGGTGACTGGGTAAGTGTTCTTTAGGTAGTTATTAGCATTTAAATCCTTTGGGTACTTATTGCAACTATTAATGATGAATTAGAATAGTAATCATCTGATGTTATGGATATAGGGAGATTTTGTACCTGTGGTGGCTGTTGCAAATTTGTCTACAAGTGAGGTAACTGGAGTTTACATTAATTCCATGCATATGTCAGTTTTAATTTCATATTTGCTGTATATGAATGATTTGAAATGTTGAATGAATTGGTTGGCTATCTATTATATTGTGATTGGACCTTGTGAGTCCATGGTGGAACTGTGGTGTAGCTGCCACCCGTGCATGTGCTTCGATCGGGCACCGGGTTATGATTAAACCCCAGATGCACTAAGCCCTGGTTGTGCTCAATGGGGAGTAGGTGCCATGGATGGGCCTCTCCCAGTGTTAATGGCCTTTAACATGTAATTATATGATTGCTAGTATGGGATAGTAATCATGATAGCCTAATGGTTTCATTTGCTGAGATGACTGATACGATTCTGATGTTGATTTTAATTCATGCATATATATTAATTAAACTGGATTATGTGATGGAATTGCCTTGGTTACTGAGATTTATATCTCACCCTATTTTATGGGATGACAATTTCAGGTGAAGGTTCCTCGAGTAAGGATAAGGGCAAGCAAGTGGATGAACATCCATGAGCTGAGGCCCGGTGTGGGGGAGCTACACTTGGTTTGAGTAGAATAGAGTAGATGCTAATTTTGTTAAGTTTTGTATAGCATCATCATGTATCTGTATTGCCAAGTGTAAGAGTCTGTATTTTGATATTATAATGTGTACCTATTGAGGAGTAGGCCTTACTTTAAATTAGTATTTGATGTATGGATTTATGATATCTACAATGAGCCTTGTTGAACTCTGATATAGCTTATTATTGGAAATGTAATCTTGACATATTGCTTTGAACCCCCATTGATTGGGTACGAAGTGATAGCTACTGATAGTTCATGAACTCATGTTATTGTTATTTTACAAACTTACGGATATATGGACTTGTTGATATAGGGTAATTAAAGAAAAGAAATTGACCCTTGAGTTTTGAACTAGTAAGGATAGACTAGTTGGATAAATTAGGCTAATAAAGGATATTTGAGCCCCACAATGAAGGTAGAGGGGCCCTAGGGTGTTAATAAAGGGAGAGTAGAGAGTAGGAGACAAGAATTTTGGAGTTATAGGATCAGAAGGAATTTCGCTGCGGCTAAAATATAGTTGGCCGCAGCCAATAGAGGCGAAGTTGCCCAAGGAGAGTGCCAGAGAGGAATTCGTCGTGGCAAAATGCTAATTGGCCGCGGCAAAATGTGAGAGGTCAAACTGGGAGTCCTCCAGAGAGAAATTCGCCATGGCGAAGTAAGGAATTGGTCGCGACGAACTTTTAGGAAAATATCCCTGGCATTCCAGAGAGGAATTGGCCACGGCAGAGGGACGAATTGGCCGCGACCAATATTGAGAGGCAAGGAGGAAGTTCCAGGAGGCTTTTTCGCCACAGCGCCATGTAGGTTGGCCGCGGCGAAGGTCCAACTCGCTGCAGAATGATGAAGGAAGGGGTAAGACAGAAAGGAATTGGCCATGGCTAATAGTAATTAGGCCGCGGCGAACATGCTAAAATACTTATATTAACTAGAAAACCTTGGTTTTTCATATGTTAATCTCAAGGGATGATGTAGAGATATTAGGGTGAGTTATAATTGATGAGTAATAGAATTAAAGACTGATAAATGAATGTTTGTTTCCCTTACAAACATAAGTGTTTATAATCGTATGATTGATGACGCTAATCACATCAAGGTTCAAGTTTCCTCGTATTTCCATAGTATAATTAGTCTTAATATCATGTGACTTTGGTTTATGGTTATTGATCACATATTAAACCTTAGTAATCAGGATTAGAGATTAAGGTCATCACAAAGTGAATGAAAATTTTAGAGAGATAAATTATTAATATGAGTTTGGAATTTAATTGAGTTAGAAATCCCATCTAGGCCCAAATTAAATTAAGTAGGCCAAAGTTAGGAGCTAATGGAGGCCCAATAATTTTAAGTGCAGACCTAACCATTTATTATAAGACTTTGCCCTAGAGAGAGCACCTAGTGATGGCCCAATTCAATTTAATGAATTAGAGAGCCAAGACCCAACTTCTATAAACTCTTCTAAATAGCCCAATAACCCTTGTGCAGACCCAAATCAATGGAGTTCTTCAAACTTGGCCAAACCCAATTAAAATTCTGCAGCCTAACACATGAAAGCTGGCCCAACAAGGTTTAAATCTAAAACCCACTTGGTATTGGACCTTTGGGTCAGCCCATGACCCATATTAGACCCAACTTAAAACCCTAAAAACTAACTTAGCCACCACTATTCTATAGAAACACAAGAAACAAAAGGGAAATTCGGAGGTCCAAAGGAGAGGCTAGGGTTCTTGACATATTTCCACTATTTCCCACTTCTAGAGCAAGATTCAGCCAATGTAATAGTTGTTTAACTTAATCCCCTTCTCTTTCTCTTCATTTTGGCCTAATTAGTTTTTCATTTAGAGTATTTTCACCATACCCAAAATCTGAAATGTGGTTGTTTGGGATTTTCTTGGTGAAATTTCGTAAGTTAGGACTGAGGGTGTTATCGGGTAAGTATAAAACTCTTCATTTTAATGCTTTCTCTGCTAGTTTGAGACCCCTATAGCTGATTTATAATATGGGTATTGTTTTTATACGAATTTACTCATAATTTAAGGTGTTATTTTGAGATTTCTAGGGTAGGCTCAACCAAATCCAAATTTGGTTTTAGTGGTAATTGGACAAGTGTTTCTGAATAGTCCTATATAGCTTAACTCTTTAAGTGATGGGTTTGCTGATACAAAATATGATTAGAGATAGTAATGGCTTGGTTTTATGTCCATAAGTTGAAGTGGCATTCAATTAGCTCTTAAAAGATTGGCTACAAGTGAGGTAACCGGGAGTATATTAATTCTATACATATATCTACTTTAATTTCATATTTGCTATACATGAATGATTTGAAATGCTAAATGAATTGGTTGGCTATCTATTGTATTATGTTTTGACCTTGTAAGTCCATGGTGGAGCTGTGGTATGGCTGCCACCCGTGCATGTGGTTCGATCGGGCATCGAGTTATGATCAAACCCTAGATGCATTGAGCCCTAATTGTGCTCATTAGGGAGTGGGTGCTGTGGACGAGCCTCTCCTAGTGTTATTGGGTTTAACATGTGGAAATATGAATGTTAGTATGGGATGGTAATCATAGTAGCCTAACCATATCCTTTGCTGATATGACTGATATGATTCTGATGTTGATTTTGATTCATGCATATATGTTAATTAAATTGCATTATATGAAAGGAAATTTCCTTGGTTACTGAGATTCACATCTCACCCTATTTCATGGGATCATACTTTCAAGTGAAGGCTCTTTGGGTAAGGATAAGGGGAAGTAAGTGGATGAAAATCCATGAGCTCCAACTATGTTGGGAGAAGGCTACACTTAGACTGGTTTAACTAGAATAAATGCTAAATTTTGTATTCTTTTTTTATAGCATCATCATATAATTATGTTGCCAAGTGTAGAAGTCTGTATTTTGATAATATAGCATGTATCTATTGAAGAGTAGGCCTTACTTTAGTTTGGTATTGGATGTATAAATTTATGATATTTGCTGTGAACTTTGTTGAGCTTATGACATGATTTACCATTTGGGCACTATAATTATGTGACACATTGGATGTAGACCTGAGCTAGTGATGCAGGAAATCTCTCATGGAATATATATATATATATATTTGAATGATAATTGTTGGTAGCTTATGAAATTCTTGCTGTCATTAATCCATGAATTTGCTAACATATGATAGTTGGACGAGTAGGAATTAATACTTAAGTTTTGAATTGGTAATAGTAGAATAGCTGGGTAAAAAAGGTAGATAAATACCATTAGAGTTATATAAAATGAGAAGAAGTGGTCTTAGAGTATTCCTAGGAAGAGAATTGGAATGCATGGGATGAAATTTGGGAGATGTAGTTACAGGAGGGAGTAACGTTGCGGCTAGGAAGGTCTCGCCAAGGCCTGGAGAGTGACAGTGGTAAGGAACGCCGCAGCTTGAGAAATCTCACTGCGGTGAAACATGTCCTACCGCGGCACAAGTCGAGGAAACTAGGTAAGGAGTGTCCAGTAGCAAGCCTAGCCGCAGTACAAGTGTATTTTGTAAAGGCAAGAATCATGGGACTGCGAACAATAGCTCTATGAGGCATTTCTGCCACAGCGCCACGTAGATTTGCTGCGGTGATGGTCTAACTAGCTGCGGCGTGAGTTGCCCAATAAGATTCCCAAGAGTAACTTAGCTGCAGCATGGAAAGTCAAGGCCATGGCACAAAGTGAAAAACTTAGTTTTCGAGCTCTAACACCTAACTTAGCCATAGTGGGAGAATTTCAAGTCATGGCGAAGGTTCTCAAACTTTTACCTTTAGCCTAAAAACCCCAGTTTCTTCAATGGTAATGCTAGGAAATGATGTAGGAACACTTGTAGAAGGTTTTTGTGTGTTGAAATTGATGGATGGATGAATCACAAACCCCTCATGATAGTACAATTTCTTTTATGCATTCTCACATTTGTGGTTGTGTAATTAATGAACCTAATACTATCGAGGTCCACATTTCCCTATAATTTTCATGATGTATTTAATTTTAATGACTCTAAACCTTGATCATTAAGCATTAATTGTGTATTTAACCATAATTACCATGATTAAAAGATAGGGTTGTTACAAAGAACACAAAGAAAAACTCTCCTCCTCACTTTCTCTCTCTAGACCTAAGCTTAAATGGCTTGGAAACACAAGATTTTGCAAGTGTTTCGAGTGAAGTCTTACCTTAAAACAAAGCTCTCTTTACATAGATTATTTTCTACCAATTGATTTCTTGAAAATAGTTCCTTTTTGGCTTGGGTTAGACCTGAATCTTCAAGTTTTCAAGAAAAGAAAACTACCAATAGAGAGCTCGTGGAGAGAAGGACAACTTTCCTAACTGGCGTAGGATGAAATGGGGCTATTTACTTATCTAAACGGAAGCTTAAACTTCTTCTCTTTCGCCTTTCTTAATATCACTCCATTGCTACCCATTTTTCTACAAATGGAAGCTTAGAGAAGGTGATGAGGTGTAATCTTACTTAAGAAGCCTCTTTCATAATGTTTCAAAATGACCATTTTGCCCTTATGCACCTATTTGCTCTATTTAGGCTCATTTTAAATTCTTTTTGAGAACTATCTTTTTCATCATAAAATTTAGGTCCTCTAATTCATAAAATGCCTTTGGTTTCATTTAAATTGAATTTAAAACCTTTCTGAATGAATTGGTCAAAATTTGGGTTAACTAACATTAGAAAACGTCCACCAGAAGGGCTTTAGCAGTCCCAGGGCTTTCCATGGTTTTCAATGCCTCTATGAACCTTGGAGTACTTAAAAATTTCATTGAAAAACCCTCCTATGAAAATTTTAAAATTCGTTCAAAATGACGAAAATACCCTTACGTTTCGTTAATCTTTCGTTATAATTTGTTTCTTTATTCTAACTCTGTTTTTCTTTCTGTGTGAGCCTGGAATTCTCATTTTTAGGAGTCTAAAATGCTTCCCAAATTTTTTTTTGGGACCTTAACTAAGTCATTTCGAGGGACTTACTTTTGTGTTCGGTGAATTTTTTTCATTTACGAAAAAATCATATATTACATTTCTTGTGTTTTCTCTTGTTTTTAGAGAATTGAATATTACACAAGTGCTCATGTTGGCTTAGGTTATACCTGAATCTTCAAGTTTTCAAGAAAAGAAAACCACCATTAGAGAGCTCTTAAAGAAAGGAACAACTTTCTTAACTAGCGTGGGATGAGGTGAAGAGGTTTTACTTATCTAAATGGAAGCTTAAACTTCTTCTCTCTCTTCCCTCTTAATGTCATGCCATTGCTGCCCATTTTTTCACAAATGGAAGTTTGGAGAAGGTGAAGAGGTGTAATCTTGCTTAAGAAGCCTCTTTTATAATTTTTCAAAATGACCATTTTGCCCCTACATGCCTATTTGCTCCGTTTAGGCTCATTTTAAATCCTTCTTGAGAACCTTTTTTTCCATCATAAAATTTAGGTCCTCTAATTCATAAAATGCCTTTGGTTTCATCCAAATTGAATTAAAAACCTTCTCGAATGAACTGGTCAAAATTTGGGACAATTGACGTTAGAAAATGTTTACCGGAGGGGCTTTAGCTGTCCCAAGGCTTCCCATGGTTTTCAATGCCACTAAGAACCTTGGAGAACTCAAAACTTTCATTTAAAAAGTTATTTTGTGAGAATTCTAAAATTTGTTCAAAATGACAAAAATGTCTTTACGTTTTGTCAATCTTTTATCACAATTCTTTTATTCACTCTAACTCCTTTTTTCTTTTTGTCTGAGCATGGGATTCTCATTTTTAGGAGTCTAAAATGCTTCCTAAATTTTTTTTGAGAATTTAACTAAGTCATTTCGAGGTACTTGCTTTTATATCCTGTGAATTTCATTCGTTTATGGAGAAATTGTACGTTACATTTCTTATGTTTTCTCTTATTTTCAGAGAATCGAATATTACACAAGTGGTCATGTTGGCTTAGGTTAGACTTGAATCTTTAAGTTTTCAAGAAAAGAAAACCACCATTAGAGAGCTCTTAGAGAGAGCAACAACTTTCTTAACTAGTGCCGGATGAAACGGGGCTGTTTACTTATCTAAACGGAAGCTTAAACTTCTTCTCTCCCTCCCCTCTTAATTTCATCCCATTGCTACCCATTTTTTTGCAAATGCAAGCTTGGAGAAGGTGAAGAGGTGTAATCTTGCTTAAGAAGCCTCTTTTACAATTTTTCAAAATGACCATTTTGCCCCTACATGCCTATTTGCTCCGTTTAGGCTCATTTTAAATCCTTTTTGAGAACTTTCTTTTCCATCATAAAATTTAGGTCCTCTCATTCATAAAATATTTTTGGTTTCATCAAATTGAATTTAAAAGCTTTCCGAATGAACTGGTCAAAATTTGGTTCAACTGACATTGGAAAATGTCCACCGGAGGGGCTTTAACTGTCCCAGGGCTTCCCATGGTTTTCAGTGCCTCTAAGAACCTTGGAGAACTTAAAACTTTCATTTAAAAAGCTCTCTTGTGAGAATCCCAACTTTTTTTCAAAATGACAAAAATGCCTTTACATTTTGTCAATCTTTTGTCACAATTCATTTCTTCATTCTAACTTTGTTTTTCTTTCCATTTGAGCCTAGGATTCTCATTTTTAGGAGTCTATAATGCTTCCTAAATTTTTTTTAAAACCTTAACTAAGTCATTTCGAGGGACTTGCTTTTGTATCTGTTGAATTTTGTTCATTTATGGAGAAACCGCACGTTACATTTCTTGTGTTTTCTCTCAGAGAATCGGATATTACACAAGTTGTCACGGTTGCCTTAGAACTCAAAATGGACTATTTGGACCCCTTATATGACTCAAAATGAGCCATTTTGCAACCCAATGTCAAGATCTAACCAAACAAACAAATTTACCCATGAAATTTGGTCTATATATAGATCTTATCTAGAACTTTTTGGAAAGCTAAAGACTAGATTATTTGGAGCTTTGTGGAATTAATTATGAATTTTCAAAGTTTGCATTTTTCTGCTGAACTGATGCAGACACTGTTCATATAGTCAAAAACTTTGGCGATGTCATTTGTAAGTCAAATGATGTCTAATACCCATGAAATTTGACAAAAATAAACTAGACATGATAAGATTTCCATAGCCACCAAGATCACCCCAATTGGATATCGAAATAGGGAGATATAAATTTTTGAAGTTGAAGGATAATACTAGTAGTGACAGACAACCTCTGGTACTATTCCATCAATTTTCGGTGGCTAGCAATCTCTGCTATAACCTAGATTTATTTTTAGCATAAAGTATACACAGAATGGTATAGTGTGCTTGATTTCAATTTTTCTAGAATTAGTTATGATTTTTCAAAGTTTATGACAGAATTATAGACACTCAGTCTGAGGTTGCACACTTGAATATTATGTGTCTACTTCCTTTGCTCGAGTTCTAGGTCACTTCTTGAGCTTGTTATGAGTTGCATTTGTGTATTTAAAAATGATAATGAAATAGATAAGTCCATATGGCCCATGGAATACCAAATGAAAATTTTAATCGTGACATAATGCAATTAAATTGATTATTTTTAATGGTTTTTATTCTTCCTCTTATTTTGTTCAGGGAAGGAAGCCTAGAATTTATATGAGATGAGTTCTATAAATATGGTGTTACATGCACCACTGATAATTCATATATTTTTTTATATTTTTACCCATTAATTATGGATTTTTTATTAATAATTTAGTGATAATTGAGCTTTATTGGATATTATTTGGATTAAGAAGTGCAATTTCACCTTTTGGAATTTGATTGCATGAATTGGGCATTTTAATGATTTTATTTCCTAGGTCACAATTTTATTTTATAAGCCATTGATTTTATTTCATTTTGACTTAAGAAATTTCATGGAAAGAGGCTTGAGAGGTGAGGAGGAGCTTTATGGATCATTAATATATTAGGCACTCTGCCTCGGGCCCATATCACACCCACATTAACTCCCTCATTTCACACACTCATGTACAGCTAGTCTCTCATCCATTACACACTAGACACACTCTCGAGCACACTCACATTGATTCATGCACTTATTAAATCACTCATTTATATGGATGCACTAACAGGTTTTTACATAGGTGTAGATTCAATTCACTTCATGGCATTCCTTCTAAAGTACACATCCAAAAGCTACATGGCACTCCACTAAATCACATTCAGGCTATCTTACATTTGAGGGGATCATTCACACACATCTAAGCTCTCCCATAGGACACATTCACTCATTCCATAACCCACATACATCCACATACACACAAATAAAAAAAAAAAGCACTAGAGAAGCATGCACCAGACTCATATAATTATACACATGCATAAAGTCTCTAATTAGTTTCAACAATAATACAAGCATCAATAGGACTCTTAATATCAACACCATCCACATGACCATCTTTATGCATGCTTTCATTAACATTAGTATGATCAGAAGAATCAATATCATCAATAGTTTCATTATAGATACAAGAATCAGTTGACTTAATAGAATCATCAGACCTCAGAAAATAATCTATCTCAATACACATAAGATATGTATGTAAATCATCACATGTTCATCTCAAAGTGGAATTTGAATTAGCAACAACAAATGACTTAACAATTTTACCATCCATACCCTCAACACAGGCTAGTGCATGATTCATCCCCTGAACATGTATGCCTTGTAATGTTCAGTTTTCGTTAAACGATAGAAATGGGCTCATTTTCAAAGCAAGTCCCCTGAAATGAATTAGTTAAGGTCCCAAAAAATTTAAGTAACATTCTAGACTCCTAAAAATGAGAATCCCAGGCTCAGATGGAAAGAAAAATAGAGCTAGAATAAAGAAACAAAATTTAACGAAAAACTTATGAAACGTAATGGCATTTTTATAATTTTCGGCAAATTTTGGAATTTACATAGGAGGGCTTTTTAAATGAAAGTTTTAAATTCTCTAGGGTTTTCAAAGGCCCTAAAAACTATGGGAAGCCTCGAGACAGTTAAAACCCTTCAGTGGATATTTTCCAACATCGGTGCACTCGAACTTTGATGGATTCATTCAGGAAGATTTTAGCTCCAATTTGAGTGATTCCAAAAGCATTTTAACATAAAAGATGGTTCTAAAAAAGGAGCTAAAATGAATTAGAAACAAAAATGCCAAAAGTGAAGGGCAAAATAGAAATTTTTGAAAAGTCTTCCTTCCTCCACTTATATATATAAGGTGACCGACTCTCCCATTCACTTAGCTTCATATTTTTTTGCCTTAAACCAGAGAAGAAGCCCTAGGAGAGTGGCGCACAAGAGGAAGAGGAAGAGGAGGAGAAATCAAAGCTTGAAGGTATGGAATTTTGGTAGTTTTTCATGCTGTTTCCTTTCTAAACCTCTTCTCTTCCATTCTCTTTTATTTCTTATGATTATATTGAAGTATATGGATCTATTTTAAGAGAGAAATTAAGGAAAAAATTCTGATTTAAAGAGAGGAGGCCAAAGAAGACAAGATTCAAGTGAGAAAATAAGAAAAAACAAGGTAATTTATTTTTTCCATGGTTGCTATCCCTTACTCCTTTTCTCTCCCTATTTTTCCCCACTCAAGAAGTCATAGGAGGGCTTAGTTTTTAGGTAGAACCAAGGGTGATCCTTAGGAAAAAGGGTGTAGAAATTAAGAATATGCAAAGAAAATGAACAAATAACCATGGAAATTCAAGATGCAAATTCTAGGGTTTCATATGCTCCTTGTAAAATCTGATTTGATACCTTGATTTCTATGTCTAAATGAATGTTTAAATGAGCTCCTAAGATCCCTAAAAGTCTCTCCATGTGCTTCCTCCATCAAGAAATCAAACTAAAGTCCATGAACGCTAAATTTTTCCATTGTCTCGACCTAAAGGGGTTTGAATACCTAGGGATAGTTTTAAATTTTTCTAAACCCATTTTTGAGTCATATATAATGAGTGAAGATAAGGGGAGGCCTTGGAAAAAATTTAGAAACCATAGAAAGTGAGTTGGCCTTATATGTTCTATAATATGACTTAAAAAAGCAACATGTAGTTAGGCTCTTTTTTTTAATTGTGTGATGACTCCAAGAGGCTTAAAAGGAGTCAAGAATCATATATGAAAGGAAAGAAAGGAGCCTAGAATTTATTTGATGGGTGTTGCTTCATTAGGTGCATTCTTGGAAACATAAAGGGGTTAATAAGCCAAGTTAGTGTCTAAGCAAGTTGTGTGGCCTTAGAATTAATTTCATGAACCTAATTGGCTTCCATAAATTATGTTTAGGCCCAGAGAAATCATTCCCACACCTTTGTATGAGTGAGGCCGAGGAAAGGAGAGCAAATTCAAGAGAAAAAGTGTGTGGTTGCTTCCAAGATAGCTCACTCCTCCTTCTTTGATGCATGAATGTATGCTTGGCTTGTCTTTGAATGTGTGTGTGTGTGTTTCAAGCAATGAAAAGTATTTTAGCATGATTTCATATACCATGATACTATAATGATACATTATATTTCTAAATAATGTTATAATGCTTGTTTGGGTTTGCTTGAGTGTGGTGAGGCCAAGAACCTTTAGCCATGGTGACGATGAGCCAAGAACCCTTAAGATTGGTTGAGACAAAGTAAAGAGTCTCCCAAAAGTGAGGTTGACTCCTAAGAGTAAGGTTGAGTCCAAGAACCTCTTAAAGAATGGATGAGGCAAGTCTAAAATCCACAAGTGAATGGGTGAGGCTAATCCACATACTTGGCAAGCCTATGTATGCTATGTATGACTTTTTCAAATGCCAATAATGCTTCTTGAATGATTGCATATGTCAATATGCCCATGCATGCATTTGTAAGACTTGTTTTGTATCTTTTATGTGTGATTGAAAGGGAGATGAGCTATTGGGATTCTTTGAATCTCATTCCCTCCTTTACAATGTTCTAACATGCTAGGTGGACTAAGAGAGCAAAGAAATGAGAGCCAACCACTTGAGAGATAAAAAAGTGACATTAAAGTGCATGGATTTTGTTCTTTAAGACCACATAGATGGAAAATGATGTAATCTATAATTGTATATGTCCTATGATGTTATAAACATATATAATTATATTAATGTATTATGTATAAATTAGAGCTAAGGTTATATGTATGGAAATGTGCATTTTGGACATGTGAATGCAAATTTGCATTATGGAAATGTATGGATAAATGGAAGTGGAATGGCCAAATTAAGATGCATGAGGTTTGGAAGCATTTGGGTAGCCCAGATAAGTCATATTCATACTTTTAAACTTTCCCAAGAGGTGTCAAACATTAAGGGAAGTCATTTGGACACTTTGGTATCTTATATGGAGCAAAAATTGACCATATTGGAAACCTATACCACTTTTTGTCCAAATGAGTTCTTCTTGATATGAGATTTGGCATGCATTTAGAACTTGTTGAGAGATTTTTAAGAAGCTAAAGTACAGAAGTTTTAGAGGTCTGTTAATATTTAATGAATTTTCAAAACTGAAAAAAATTCTGAATTTGGTCAAGTTACTGTTCATACTGATCCAAAAATGAATTTTGTCACTCAAGGGGCAAATGATGTCCAATTGCCACGAAATTTTATATGGAGAAGTTAGACACTCCCAATGACTTGTATCAACTAGAAGCACCCCATTTGGATGTCTAGAGAGGGAGATATGAGTTTTTAAATTTTCTATCCAACATCAGGTGTTCAAACTGACCTCAAGTATTATTTGATTAGCTTTCAAAGTCTTGATGTTCCTAGACTAGTCTGTAGTTATTTTTTCCCTCTAGATAACATCTATAGATTTTCATATTGGTATCATTTACATGAATTGGATTTTTGTGAAATTAATTGGACATTTTTTAAATTTGTAGCAGAAACTTATGATAGTACCAGTAGCCAGCCAGACCTCTGCACCCTTTTAAATGTCAGACGTCTTCTATGCTATGTTTCATGATTTGGACATATTTTTAACATAAAGTACACATGTGTAGCTTTCTAAAATGGCAAATAATGTATGATTTTTATTTTTTTAGAATTTGGTATGATTTTCTAAAATTTGTGACAAAGAAAGGGAAATTCTGGCTGAAAATGCAATTATGAATTTTATGTATCCCCTTGCCATACATGAGTTTAAGCCAATTTTAGGGATGAAAATGAGTTGTATCTATGTAATTAAATATGAAAATATGATACATGAGCTCACACGGTCCACAGGACACTGATTAAAAAATTTATACGTGACGTAACTCTAAAATACTCATTATTTTAATTGATTTTTCTTGTTCCTTATGTCAGATGCATGGATTAAAGCATGAGAGTAGTATGAGATAAGCTAGGAAATTATGGTGTTACATGCCTCCTAGACCTCGTGCTACCCTCATCAACTCCGTGTGACCTAGTGTGTGATAGAAACTTCCTCTCATTCATTCTTCCCTCCATGTGACCTAGTGTGTGTAACACCCCAAAATTAATTATGGTGTTAATCATGGATTTGGGTTAATTAAGAATAATTAATACAGAACAATTGGGTAAGTTATGCGAATGGAAATTTTAGAGAGATAAATTATTAATATGTGTTTGAGATTTAATTAATTTAGAAACCTCATCTAAACTTAAATTAAAAATTAAATAGGCTATGGTTAGAGACTAATGGAAGCCCAATGATTTTAGGTGTAGACCTAATCTTTTAAATGTGAGACTTAGCCTAGGAGAGAGCACCTAGTGATGGCCTAATCTTTTTTAGTGAGATACAGGCCTAAGACCTTAACTAAATAGATTCTTGAAAACTTGACTCAACCCAACTAAAAATTTGAACTCTTGTAATTGGCCCAACAATTAAAACCTTAACCCAATAACTAGTGGGAGCCTAATAGGTCCTTGAGCTGGTGGGTCAACCCTTAACTCATTTAGGACCCAACTTAACCCCTAAAAATCATTCTAGCCACCCCCAATTCTGTAGAACCACAAGAAACACAAACACAAATTCGAAGGTCCAAAGGGGAGGTTAGGGTTAGCAGCAAAATTCCATCATTTCCCACTCCTAGAACAAGATTTAGCTAAGGTAATAGTTATATAACTTAATCCTATCCTCTTTCTCTTTGATTTAAGCTAATTGGCTTCTCATTTAGAGCACTTTCACCCACACCCAAAATCTGAAACTTGCTATTTCATATTTCCATGGTGAAATTTCGTAGGTTAAGGCTAGGGGTGTTATTAGGTAAGTATAAACTTTTTATTTTGATGTATTTTCTACTAGTTTAAGACCCCCATAGTAAACTTATAGTATGGGCCTTAATTTTATGCAAATTTTCTTAGAGTTTGAAGTGATATTTTGATGTTTTTGGTCTAGGGAAGGTAAAACTTAAAATTAAAGGCTCTTGGTAATTTGGTAAGTATCCCTTAGGTAACTATTAGTAATTTAATTCTTTGAGCATTGGGTTATTACCATAAATGATGAATAGGATAGTGATGGATAGATATAAAGTGATAATTTTTGATACTATGATTATAGGAGGATTTTGGTACTGCTATTAGCTTTCCAACTTGTCTACAAGTGAGGTAACTGGAGTTCATGCTAATTCCATACAAATATATATTTTAATTTTGTATCTGCTATATGATTATGATTTTGATGCTAAATGATTTGGTTGGCTATCTGTTATATGTATTTGGACCTTGTGAGTCCTTGGTGGAGTTGTGGTACGGCTGCCACCGGTGCATGTGCTTTGATCAGGCATCAAGTTATGATCAGACCCCAAATGCACTGAGCCCTGGTTGTACTTATTGGAGAGTAGGTTCTGTGGACGGGCCTCTCCCGGTGTTATTGGCCTTTAACATATGGAATTGTGATTGTTAGTATGAGATAGTAATTATAGATAGTCTAATTTTTTTATTTATTGATATGGTTGGTATATTTTCTGATACTTATATGAAATCATGCATATTAATTAAATTAGAATATATGAATGGAATTTGCCTTGGTTACTGAGATTTGCATCTCACCCTATTTCATGGGATCATACTTTCAGGTGAAGGCCCTTCGGGTAAGGATAAGGGGAAGCAAGTGGATGAAAATCCATGAGCTCTAGCTGTAACATCCCGTCCCTTCGTAAACGTGAGAAACACAATGTTCAGTTTCTCCGTAAACGTCAGAAATAGGCCAAATATAAAAGGAAGTCCTCGAAATAGAAGGAATTGGGGCCAACTAAAATTATAATAAAATTTTAAATATTAGAAAATGAGGATTTGAGATTTAAGATGCCCAAAAACCAGAGCCAAAAGAGATCAGAAAATTTACCGAAAGAAGTAGGGGCATTTTTGTAATTTTTGAAAAATTTGGAAAACTCATAGGAGGACTTTTTAAACAAAAAATTTAAGCTTTCTAGGGTTCTCAGAGGCCCTGAATACTATGGGAACCCCTAGAACAGTTGAAACCCCTTCGGTGAGTGATTTCAGCTGTCGGTTGACCGAAAATTGACCGAACGGTTCGAAATGGTTTTAGATCCTTTTTGAGTGATTCCAAAGGCAATTATTATGATTAAGAGCCTAAGGAATATGATGGAAAAGACGGATTTCAAAAAGGAGTTGAAACAAGCCCAAACGAACAAAACTATGAAGAGGGACTAAATTGCAAAGTGTAAAAGTTGCTTAAGTGAAACCCTAGCTTATAAAAACGCCCCTCCTTTGCTCAGATCTCCTCTCCCACTCTCTCACACGTAAAAACAGAAGTGAGAAGGGCTGAGAGTGGCGCACAAGAGGGGAGGCCAAGGAAGGAAGAGGAAGCTTTGAAAAGTGTAAGTTTTAGCCACTTTTTCCTACTCCTTGCCTTGTTAAACTTCTTCCCCTCCTTTCCTCCTCTCTTCCTATGGATTTAATGAGATGTTTGGTTCTGTTTTGAGCCCAGAACCGAGGGAGAAATTTCGAAATTCAAGGAGAGGGTTGAAGCAAGGAAGAGAGTTCTTGAGAAAAGCTTGGAATCAAGGTGATTTTCCTATCTTGGTTGCTTCCTTTTTCTTGCCCTTTGTGTGTGGAGTTCTGCCAGGACAGAACCATCTTGGGGGGAGGCTTTTTGTCTAGAAATAAGAAGGAATTGTGAGTTTTAGACCATGAGGAGTTAGTAGATGCAAAGAAATTGGAAGAAAGGCTAATGAAAATCAAGTTAGAAAAGTGTAGAGCTCTTGGACACTTTATAAAAACTGATTTAATCCATGAATTTTCTTGCATGTGTAAATGTTTATTTGAGTCTCTAAGACCCCTAGGAAGCCTCCCAAGTGTCTCCCCCATCAAGGAAAAATCAAAAAGCCCATGGACTCCTCCTCCTTCCATCAATTCGGCCAAGACATAACCATTAGGCTAGGGGCTGTTTTAATTTGTTTTAGCCTTGGTTTGGGACTTCTTATGATGGTAGAAGGTGGGAGGAACCCTTAGAAAAAATTTAGAACTCATAGAAATTGATTTGGTGCCTTAGGTTCCATAACATGACCTAAAGAAGCAACATGGTGCTAGGCCTTTTGTTTTAATAATGTGATGACTCCAAGAGGCTTAAAAGGAGTCAAGAATCATATTTGAGAGTAAAGAATGAGGCATAGAAATCATTTGAGGGGTGTTGCTTCATTAGGTGCCAATATGGGCCATAATGGAGGTTGTAGAGTAATCTAGGGTTTAAGCAAGTTGCATGGCCCTAGAAATTGTTTCATGAACTTAATTGGCTCCCATAATTTGTGTCTAGGCCAAGAGAAACTATCTCCACCAACTTGTGGGTGTGTGGCTAAAAGAGGAGGCTTGAAAGCTAAGGAAAAAGTGTGTGTTTGTATATAAGGTAGCTCTCTCCACCTTCTCTCATGCATGGATGTGTGTTTAGCTTGTTTTAGAATGTGTGTATGTGTATTTTCAAGCTTTGAAAAGTATGCTAGCATGCCTTTATATCCCATGATGCTTGATGCCATGTTATGTTTTTAAATGAACCCATGATGTTTGTATGAGTTTGCTTGAGTGTGGAGAGGCCAAGAACTCTTCCCTTGGGTGAGGATGAGCCAAGAACCCTTGAGCTTGGTTGAGACAAAGTAAAGAGTCTCCCAAAAGCAAAGTGGGCTCCCTAGAGTATGGTTGAGTCCAAAGTGCTCAAAGAATAGGTGAGGCAAGTCCAAAATCCATGAGGAGAAGTGTGAGGCCAATCCAAACACTTAGTGAGCTCTTGAATGTCTTGTATGATTGATTCACATGCCAAGTTTGCTTTTAAAATGCCTATGACTTATATTTCCTCCATGCATGCATTTGAGAAGCTTGCTTTGCACATATTATGTATGATTGAATGGGGGATGAGCTATTGGGATTCTTTGAATCTCACTCCCTCCTCTCCAATGCTCTAACATGCTAGGTGGACCAAGGAGTTATGGTGAAGGGAGCCAACAACCATGAAAGAAGGAGATTGACAAGCCTAGGCCTAGCTTTCATTCTTTTTGAACCTATAATGAGGTTTCACAAAGTATATGATGTTGTAAATGTACCATGACCCTTGAGGCATGTATAAATACACCATTTTATGATGTTTATATGTATGAATATGATGTATGACCTCTAAGATATGTTTTGAGTATCTAATGCCAAAGTATGAGAATTGAAAGTTTGATGGATATGTGTATAAGTGGGGGTTGAATGGCCAAAATGAGATGCATGAGGTTTGGGACCATTTGGGCAGCTCACACAAGTCTCAAATGTACTTTTAGACTTGCCCAAAAGGTGCCACAACCAAGGGAAGGCCATTTGGCAAATTTGGTACCTCATATGGAGCCAAATTTGACCATAATGGAACCCTATGTCACTTTTTGGCCAAATGAGTTAGTCTTGCCCTGAAATTTGGCATACAATTAGGTCTCATTAAGAGCTTTCTGGGAAGCTAAAGATCATAATTTTCGGAGGTCTAGAGAATATTTGATAAATTTTCAAAGTTGGCATTTTTCATGGTTTCTGGTATGTGCACTGTTCATACTGGCAGATTTGATTTTCGTGTCACTCGATGGCTAAATGGTGTCCAATGCTTATGAAATTTTATACACACAAACTAGAGGTCATAAGCTTTCTGTGGCCACCGAGATCACCTCATTTGGAGGTCTGAACAGAGAGTTATGAATTTTCGAAGTTTGCTGTCAGTAACAGTGGCATCTCCAGAGCTCAATCACTGTTTCATCAATTCCAGATATCTAAAAGTATCTTTTTTATTCTGGAATTATTTTTAGTATCAAGTTAACATCTGTAGCTTTCTAGAATGACCGAATGTGTGTGATTTCGATTTTGTTAGAATTAGTTATGAATTTCAGAAGTTTGCATCAGTAACCTGAATCACAGCCCAGGCAGCCAGTGAGTCTGTAGCTTTTTGGATGTCAAACGTCCTGTGTGATTATTGTTGTGACTTGGACGTATTTGTAGTGTGAAGTAGACATACTGAGCTTTCTAGAGTGACAAAGATTGTATGATTTCGAATTGTCTTGATTTAGTTATGATTTTCCAAAGTTGGGTCAAAAATTGGAGCAAAGCTGGCCGAAAATGTGCTTGTTTACTTTGAGCTCCATTTCGGTTTTTATGGGTTATAGGCATGCTTTTGTGATGCAAATGAGTTGTAATAATGAAATTAAATATGAGGAAGTATAGTATAAGCTTACACGGTCCACGTGACACCGAATTGAATTTTTGGATATAGCGCAACGTGGAAAAAGTCGATTATTTTATCCTCTTTTTTATGTGCCCTCATGGAAATCATGATGTGAAGCTTATAAATGGCATGTAATAGAGCTAAAAGTTATGGTGTTACACTAGCCATTTGTGGAGGAGGCTACACTTAGGCTAATCTGCGTAGAAAGGATGCAATTTTGTTATTCTTTTATATAGCATCAGCATGTAGTCATATTGCCAAGTGTAGGTGTTTGTATTTTGATTACTTAAAATATATTTATTAAGGAGTTAGGCTTCATCTTAGCTTGGTATTGAATGTATGAACTTATGACGTCTGATGTTTGAACTTTGTTAAATTTATGATATGGTCTACTATTAGGAATGTAATCATATGATATATTAGATGTTGATTCAAACCAGTGATGTATGGAATCTCTAATAGAATATGTATCGAATGATAATTATTAATAGTTCATGAATTCTTGCTGTTATTACTCTATGAACTTGCTAATATAAGGTAGTTGGAGGAGTAAAAATTAACACTTTAAGTCTTGAACTAGTAATGATAGATAAGTTGGGTAAATTAGGTGAATGAAAACTATTAGAGCCCTACAAATTGAGGTAGAGTGGTCCTAGAGTGTCTCTAGGGGTAGAATTGGAGTGCATGGGACGAAATTTGGAAGATGTAGTTGCAAGAGAGGGTTACGCTACAATTAGGAAGGTCTCACCACGGCCAAGAGTATGACAGAAGTGAGGAGTGCCATGATGCAAGGAATCTCACCATGGCTCAAAGCGAAAATGTTGCCCAAGGAGGATGACAGAGAGCAAACTCGCCACGACACAACATGTCCCGTCGTGGCTCAAGTTGAGAAAACTGGATAAGGAGTGTCTAGTAGCTAGTCTCGCCGCAGTGCAAGTGTATCCCGCTGAGGCAAGAATCGTGGGACTTCGAATAGTAGCTCCAGGAGGCATTTCCAGCGCGGCACCATGTAGGCTCGTCGCAGTGATATTTATGTGAGTTGCCCAATAAGATTCTTAAGAGTAACTTAGCCATAGTGTAAAAGGTCGGGGCCATAGTGCAAAGTAAAAAACTTAGTTTTTGAGCACTAGTAACTAACTTAGCTGTAGCGGGAAAGTTTCAAGTTGCAGCGAAGGTTCCCAAGCTCCTACCTTTAGCCTAAAAACCTCAGTTTCTCCAATGGTAATGCTAGGGAATGATGTAGGAACACTTGTAAGAGGTTTTGGTGCATTGGAATTGATGGATGGGTGAATCACAAAACCCTAATGATAGTACAATTTCTCTTGTGTATTCTCACATTTGTGGTTGTATAGTTAATAACCCTAATATTATCAAGGTTCATATTTCCTTATATTTTCACAATGTATTTAATTGTAATGACTTTAAACCTTGATCATTAATCATTAATCATGTATTTAACCATAATTATCGTGATTAGAAGTTAGGGTTGTCACAGTGTGCTGCTCATTTTCCTAAAACAAAACCCCCTATAGTGCCCTTCCATCCCATTTCCACATGCTTCATTCGTGAGTGCTTCTATGTAATTGTGTGAGTGGAATCCATGCAAGTCTTATGTGTGTTCCCTCATGAATGTTGTAAGCATAATACTTTGGCTCTTGCACATGGGAATTGTGGTATTACTCAATATAACTAGGGTAAGCCTCATAAAGATAGTGATAAGGTTGATAGCATGGCCATTGGAATTGTTGTACTTGTCTTTGTTGTTCAATTATATCATTAAACATTGATTTTACTTCATCAATCTTCTAGAGAATCCTATCATTTGCATAAAAATCATAGACACCTTGATTAGGCATAAAATAGCCATCCATATTTAGATAAATAGCATGAGAATCATAATCAAATCAAGCACACATGAAATTAGTGATAAAGTATCACTACTATTTACTCTAAAGCAAGAAAATTAAAATCAAATTAAACTAACAACTAGCTAACACATAAAAGACACTAAAAAATAAAGGAATATCACATTAAAGAAACTTACAAAAATAAAGAAATTAAAAAACTTAGAAAAATCCTAAAAAATGTGAGAAAATACTACAAAATTCAGAAAAGTGCCCTAAATGTTGAAATGTAGCCTAAAAATGTGGTACCTTATAGCTAAAACTATATTTTTTGCTTATCTCACTCAAAAACTTAAGGATACCAAGTTTTACAATTTTTTAGGCAAGTTAAACAAAAATTCTAGGAAACAAAGCAAATAAACCAAGTAACCAAAATGACCAAAATTCAAGTTCAAAATAGGGCAAAAACTACACAAAATTAAGGCTAACACACTTAGATAACTTTTTTTAAATAATTGTTAATCTAATTTCCTTAGCAACAGCACCAACCACTGTTCAAATAAAGGCTACGATGTCATGGCAAGGCTTTTCAATATTATGGTGTTATGTGGGTTTTTCATTAGAATATTGTATAAGGGTTGTAACGCCATCGTGTGGCCCTTAGGCCCTATAGCATGGCCCTTTGAGGCAATGATGTCACACAAGTTTTTTGTGCTCTAGTTGCTATAGCATGAGGTGCACCACAACATGGCCCTTCAAAGTCATTGTGATAATCATGTTATAATGTTTAGAACTTTCTTTGGAAGGTTTTATGTGGAGTTTTGATGAAGTACTTAATCTAAGGTCTTATGCTATAGTTTAGGTACTCAATCTTCTTGTGATGGACATTAAGCTTAATAGGTTGTTTATAATAAAAGTTTTAATTGGTTTGCATTTTTTGAGTTGTTAAGATTATTCTTACAATTAATTTGTCCTTACAATTAATTAACTTAATCTTCTTATTTAATCCATAAGTTAAATATTAATTAGAACTAGGTGTTACAAGATTATACCTCCAAGATAATGTCAACCATTACATTTTCCTTACCTTGCTTATACTTTATCATATAAGGAAAAGCATCAATGAACTTTGCCTATTTGTCATGTTGTTTGTTCAACTTTCCTTGTCCTTTCAAATGCTTCAAGGACTCATGATTAGTATGAATCACAAACTTTTTAGGCTATAAGTAATGTTGCCATGTCTCCAAGGCCTAAACTAGAGCATACATCTCTTTATCATATATAGGGTAGTTAAGGGCTATTCCATTCAACTTCTTACTAAAGTAAGCAATTAATCACCTTTCTTGCATTAAAATAGTCCAATTCTAATACCTAAAACATCACACTCAATTTTAGAAGTTTTAGTAAAATCAGATAATGCTAATAATGGCATGTAACTCAATTTTTTCTTAATCAAATTAAAGGCTTCTTTTTACTCATCATTGTACATAGATCATACACTATTCTTGACAATTTTAGTCAATAGCATGGCTAAAGTGCTAAAATCTTTTACAAATCTCCTATAAAAGCTAGCCGAATAATGAAAATTACACACTTCACTAATGGTCTTAAGAGTTGGCCTTTCCCTGATAGCTTTAACCTTTTCTTCATCAGCCTTAATTCCTCTAACACTAAAAATATAACTAAGGAATACAATCCAATCCATGCAAAAGGCATACTTCTTAAGGTCAATGGTAAACATAATTTTTTATGCATTTTATTCTTCTTATCTTAGGCATTTTAATGATCAAATATGGCTTTAGGGATTTTATCAAATGATAATTGAATTTAATGGCCATTTTCTGCACTATAGGAATTAAATTGCAAAATGATTGATTTTAATGCATAAATTTATCTTAAATAATTTTGTGAATATTCTTATTTGATTTTCCCACTTTTTTGTGCAGAATTTTAATAGGTAATTGGAGCTTGAATGAGAATTTGTTTTGAAGAAGAGAAAGAGAAGAGTTAGGATCAAGTACACTTTTGTTGGGCAATAAAATTGAATGGGAGGAATAAATCACATATGTAACACAAGATGAAGAAGCAGTTACATTCACATTCATAAGTTCTTTCACCTTCCACTCCTCATCCTAACATAACACACTAGCCTAGACCATCATTCACATAAGCTCATAAGCTTCCATGCATGGTTCCACATAGATTAAACAATAGCACAAAATCACAAGCTAGCTCCAGGCACTCCATTCACTCAAGTTAATGCACTAACACTCATCTAGTAGCTCCCACCCATTTACAGCACCTTCATTCACTGATTAACCCATAAAGCAAGTGAACAAGGCTATGAACAGATGTGTAAAGAAGAAAGAAGAAGAAGCAAGCTCGAGCTTGGGTGGAAGAAGCAATGTAGAAGAAACACATACATGAGCCACAGGTTTAGAGCTAATATAGAACACATAAAATAGACCCATGTATGAAGCACTCTTGAGTTGAGCAGCATGTAAGCAATAAGGAAGATGCATAAGGGCAAAACACATGGAGCAGGCCTTGAGTGCAGGGAGAAAAGCATGAAGCACTAGTTCATCAAGCTGAACGTGGCTGAAACAGAGGATGAGAAGCCATGTGGGAAAGTTTCATGTGAAGATGAAGTTAGGAAATAGGAGAATAGCCACGGGTTAGTAAGAGCTAATGTGGAACGTTGAGGCAGGACACGAAAATCACTCGAGCTGAGAGTTGGCTAAAGAAAAACATGTCGATTGCTATGAGTAGCTCATGTGCAAAGAGAAAAGCTGAGTTTGCAAGGAGAGAATGCATGAAGAAATAGCTACAAGAATGAGCTGAGCATATGGGAAGCTACGGGTTCTTAGAGCTATAAGCTAACATGAATGGGGAGCACGTTATCTAGAACCACGTCATATGTAAGAAGCCACATGAGAATTAAAGAAAGAGAATACATGTCAACAAGAAGAAGCTCTACAATACGTAAAGAACACATGGAAGAATGTGGATTTTGGATGAGAAGGAAGAGGCTATAATTTTGAAGAAATAAAGAAAAGCATGTATGAGCTGAAGGAAGATTCTCACATGATTAAGAAGAAGCTGAAGGACTAAATGAAAGAGATGATGTGGTTGCAGTAGAAACAAGTAGGCAACACGATAAGAAGAAGCTATGAGTTCATTAAGTTTGAAGTGGATAGCTGAGATAAAGCCATATTGTAATAAAAGGAAAGAAAGGCTTGATATAATATCGTGAGAACCAGACCAGAACGTAGAGAGAGCAATGCATGAAAGAGCATGTAAATAAGAAAGAATGAGTTGAGAATCAATGATCTGACATAGGAATGAAGAGAAATGAGAGCCACCCATGCAAAGCCATGTGGAGAAGGAAAACACGTGGAAGAATTATGTGAAGAAGCCACGAGCTGAATGGAAATAGACTGAGCATGTGAAAAGTAAAAATGAAACACGTGAGGAGATTAAATACATTGGGGCAGAGAGTAGCCAGATATACACGCCATTCCATCTTACATCCATTCATCTAGAGCACATTTTCATTGTCATTCACTCCATTCACAGAGACACACTTCACTTTATGTCGTAGCCTCTCATCCATCTCCTTCCCTTAATCTTCTGCCACCATAAAGCATTAATCCATCTTGTGGCTATCTAGGAGGAAGGCTCTTGGAGAAACTTGAATCTATGGAGTTAATCATGGGATTTTTGGCTAAGAGTTTCATTTTATTTTTTTCTCTTTCTATATCAATTTTAGTTATTTTATTTACTTAGTTAAGCTTGTAGATGATTAAGATTGATGTAGTTCATGATTGATGGTTGGTTAGACATTGATTAGAAGAGATATTGACTAATTAATTGCATGAGTTAAGTACTGAAATTTTCATTATTCTCTAATTTCCCATGTATGCCATCAAGGTGTTTGATGAAATACATAAGTGAAATTGTGTGCTTGATTATTTGATTTGAGGATTTCTTAGAGTTTAATTGGTTAATTAAACATTTTAGGGTGATAATTCAAAGGCTAATTAATAAATTAATCAATCAAATTGAGTGTTATAACGACAAGAGTTAGCGATTTGATGCACAATTGAGGTTTCAATTTAATATTAAATTATTAATCTCTTGATTCTTGAGTGGTAACCTGTAACACCATAGATTCTAGTCCATCTCATACATTTGAATGGCATAATATCATGAACTATATATGATTTTCATGGGGAAAGCAAGAAAAAGTGAGATTATTTTTGCATTGCGCTATATCTAAAAATTTATTTCGGTGTCACATGGACCGTGTGAGCTCATGCTATGTATCCTCATATTTAATTGCATCATTACAACTCATTTACATCCCAAAAATATGCCTACAACCAATGGAAATCGAAATGGAGCATGAAAAGTGGGAACTCATTCTCGGCCAAAATTGGCTGCTTTTCTGGCAAACTTTGAAAAATCATAACTAAATCTAAAAACATTGAAACAATGCAATATTAGTCATTCTAAAAAGCTTAGGATGTCTATGTCACAATAAAAATATGCCCAGATCATAACACGAATCATGGAGGATGTTTAACATTTGAAAAGCTACTGAGGTTGCTGGCTACCTGGGCTGCTATTCAGATTACTGATACAAATTTCTAAAATTCATAATTAATTATATAAAAATCTAAATCACAAAAATTCACTCCTTCTGGAAATCTACGGATGTTAAATTGATGTCAAAAATAATTCCAAAATGAAAAAGATACGTTTAGCCATTGGAATCCTATAGAACAGTAACTGAACTCTTGGGGTACCACTGCTACTAATGGCCAATTTCAAAAATGCATAATTCTTTGCTCAGACCTCCAAATGAGGTGATCTCGGTGGGTACAAAAAAATTATGACCTATAGTTTATTTCTATAAAATTTCATAAGAATTGGACACCATTTGACTATTGGGTGACATAAAACACAAATCTGCCAGTGTGAACAGTGTACATACCAGAATCAATAGAAAATCTCAACTTTGAAAATTCATCAAATATTCTCCAAACCTCCAAAAATTATGGTCTTTATCTTCTCAAAAATTTCTCAATGAGACCTAATTGCATGCCAAATTTCAAAGCAAGACTAACTCATTTGGCCAAAAAGTGACATAGGGTTCCATTATAGTCAATTTTGGCTCCATATTGAATACCAAAGTTGCCAAATGGATTTCCCTTGATCTTGGAACCTTTTGGGCAAGTTTAAAAGCTTATTTGAGACTTTTTTGAGCTACCCAAATGGTCCCAAACCTCATGCATCTCATTTTGGCCATTCAACCCATACTTATACATATTTCCATCAAACTTTCATAATGCATAATTGGACATTCAAAACTCAATTTGTGTTCTAAAGCTCATACATCATATCTATGGCTCTAAACATTACATAATAGTATATTTACATATGTCTCAAGGTTCATTGTACATATACAACATCATATACAATATGAACCATCATTATGGATTCAAAAAGAATAAAACTAGGTATATGCTTGTCAATCTCCTTCTCTCATTGTTATTGGCTCCCTTCACCATAGCTACTTGGTCCACCTAGCATGTTAGATCATTGGAGAGGAGGGGATGAGATTCAAAGAATCCCAATAGCTCATCTCCCATTCAATCATACATAATATATGTAAAGCAAGCTTTTCAAATGCATGCATAGAGGAAATAAAAGTCATGGACATTTTAAAAGCAAACTTGGCATGTGAATCAATCATACAAGACATTCAAGAGCTCACTAAGTGCTTAGATTGGCCTCACACTTCTCCTAAGGGATTTTGGACTTGCCTCACCCATTCTTTAAGAGCTTTGAACTCAACCATACTCTTGGGAGCCCACTTTGCTTTTGGGAGACTCTTTACTTTCTCTCAACCAAGTTCAAGGGTTCTTGGCTCATCCTCACCAAAGGGAAGAGTTTTTGGCCTCTCCACACTCAAGCAAACTCATACAAACACCATGTAAATATTTGAAAACATAACATGGCATCAAGAAGCATAATATGTAAAGGCATGCTAGCATACTTTCTCATAGCTTGAAAATACACACACACACATTCTAAAACAAGCTAAACACACATCCATGCATGAAAGAAGGTGGAGAGAGCTACCTTGCACACAATTATACACTTTTTCTTTTAGATTCAAGCCTTCTCTTTTGGCCACACACTCACAAATTGGTGGAGATAGTTTCTCTTGGCCTAGATACAATTTTTGGGAGCCAATTAGGTTCATGAAACATTCTCTAAAGCCATACAACTTGCTTAAGTACTAGATTGCTTTATAACCCCCATTATAGTCCATATTGGCACCTAATGAAGTAAAACCTCTCAAATGACTTCTAGGCCTCATTATTTTCTTTCAAATATGATTCTTGACTCCTTTTAAGCCTCTTGGAGTCATCACACCATTAAAACAAAGGGCCTAACATCATGTTTTTTCTTTAGGTCATAATATGGAACCTAAGACACCAAATCACTTTCCATGAGTTCTAAATTTTTTCTAAGGCCTCTCCTCATTTTCATTCATCAAATATGACTCAAGAATGGCCTTAGAAAAATTTTAAGCTACCCTTAGCTATGAGAACTTGCTTAGGCCAAGACTATGCATGATTTAGGGTTCCTTTGAGTGTGCTTTGTTTTCTTGAAGGAGGAAGCTTGTGGGAGCATCCTAAGGATCTTAGGAGCTCATTTAAACTCTTAATTAGGCCTAGTAATTATCATATAAAATCAGATTTTGGAAGGTGCACACAAAATCCTAGAATTTGCATCTTGAAATCTAATGAATTTTTGATAATTCTCTTTGCATATTCTTAATCTCCACACCCTTTTTCCTTAGATTCATGCTTGGTTCTGCCTAAAATTCATCTCCTCCTAGTGTTTTTCTCAAGTGGGGTGAAATGGTGGAGAAGGGAACCAAAGATGACATCCATAGGAAGAGAAATTACCTTGTTTTCATGCTTTTTCTCACTTGAATCTTGTGTTCTTTGAGCTCCTCTCTTCAAATCCGAATTTTCCCCTTAATTTATCCCTTAAAACAGATTTATAAACTTCATTATAATAATAGGAAACAAAGGAGAATGGAGGAGAAGAGGCTTAGAAGAGAAAGAGTATGAAAAACCATGAAAATCCATACCTTTCTACCTTGAATTTCTCCTCCTTTTCTTCCTCCTCTTGTGTGCCTCATCCCTTAGGGTTTTCCTCTGTTTTTGGGCAGAACTTGGTCGTGCATAATGAGGGGAGAAGATGGGTGCATCATATATATAGGTGGGAGTAAGTTACACTTTTCAAAAATGCCCATTTTGCCGTTTGTTCTTGGTATTTTTGTTTCTCCTTCTTTTTAGCCCCTTTTTGAGAACTGTCTTTTCCATTATAAAATTTAGGTTCCCAATTAAGAAAAATTCCTTTGGAATCACTCAAATCAAAGATAAAACCTTCCCGAACGGATCCATCAAAGTTTGGGCACATCGACGTTAGAAAACGTCCACCGAAGGGGATTTAACTGTCCTGGGCCTTCCCATGGTTTTTAGGGCCTCTGAGAACCCCAGAGAAGTTAAAAATTTGGTTTAAAAAGCCTTCTGTGTGAATTCCAAAAATTGCTCAAAATTACGAAAATTTCATTACGTTTCGTAAGCTTTTCGTAAGAAATTGTTTCTTTATTCTAGCTCTATTTTTCCTTCTGTCTGAGGCTAGAATTCTCATTTTTAAGAGTCTAGAATGCTTCCCAAATTTTTTGGGACCTTATCTATATCGTCTTGGGGGACTTTCTTTTGTATCCAATGAATTTCATTCGTTGATGGAGAAACTGTACGTTACGTTTCTCACGTCTTCTCTAGTTTTCAGAGAACCAGATATTACATCAATAACTGATTATGGACATGAATAGGGACTCTTAGACTAGAATAAATGACAATTGGATTAGGATAAGGATAATAGATACCAAAGGATAAATCCAAAGCTAGTCACAAGCCCATCATCAACCATAATTCATGCAATTAAGTAGCAATTAGGAACTTTATTTCAATTTCATTTTGTAACGAACGTAATTTTCATAAAACGATAAAATGAGTCATGTAAAAGGAAGTCCTCTAGAATAACCTAGATAATGTCCCAAAAAATTTAGGTTGAGTCCTAGACTCCTAAAAATGATAATTTTAGGCTTAAACAGAAAGAAAAACAGAGTTAGGATGGAGAAATAATTTGCGACGGAAACTGACGAAACGTAATGGCATTTTCATAAATAAGTGTAACTTTTGGAAAACTATATAGGAGGGATTTTTAAATGAAAGTTTTGAGTTGCCTAAGGTTCTCAGAGGCCCAAAAAACTATGGGAAGCCCTGGACCGATAAAGTCCCTTCAGTGTACGTTTTTCAATGTTAAATGACCTAAACTTTGATCGATTCATTCAATAAGGTTTTAGCTCCAAATTGAGTGATTCCAAAGGCATTTTATTAAATTAGGAACCTAAATTTTATGATGGAAAAGACGGTTCTAAAAAAGGAGCTAAAACAAAGCCGAAACGAAATTGCTATTACAGAAGGGAAAAATTGGAAATAAAAGCTTCTAGAATGTCCTAAATACTTCCACACTTTTCTTCCATCTTCTCCCTTTTATTGAGCACGAAATTTTCTGCCCAAAATACAGAAGTTAAATTGCTCTCTTAGGCACACAAGAAGGAGGAGAAAAAGAAGAAGAAACCCAAGGAGAAACTAGGTAATTTCATGGATTTTCTTGCTTCATCTTCCTCCAATCTTGTTCACTCTTCTTCCTTTCTTTCCATGGATTTTTTGAATGATTTGGTTCTATTTTTGACCCAGACCTAAGGGGGAAAATTTGAATTTTCCAAGGAGAAGGGAATTAAGGAAGAAAAGCTTTGAAAACAAGCTTGAAACTAAGGTATTTTTCCATTCTTGATGCTTCATCTTGATTGCTCCTCTTTGTGGTAGTTTCGGCCAGCCTAGGGGGGATAGAAGGAGATGAATTTTAGGTAGAACCAAGGGAGAAACCTAGGGAAAAGAGTGCAAGGATTAAGAATATGGCAAGAAATTCCAAGAAAAACCAATAGGAAACAAGTTAGAAAAGTGTAGTGCTTTCTAGGGTTTTGCAAAATCTGATTTTGTGTAAATGTTTCCTTGGCTATTTGAATGTTCCCTTGAGCTCCTAAGACCTCTAAAAAGCCTCCCAAGTGGCTCTCCCATCAAGGAAAAATCACAAAGTCCATGAATCTTCCTTATGGTGCATATTTCATCCAAGCTAAGTTCATTAGGCTAGGGGATGTTTTAATTTGTTCTAGTCTTGGTTTAGGACTTTATATGATGTTAGAAGATGGGAGAAACTATTGGGAAAAATTTATGAGCCATAAGTTAGGAGATGGGACAATGATGTCCATAATGGTGCCTTATGAAGCAACTTGGTCTTTCAATGGTGCAATTGAATATGTGATGGCTCCAAGGACCTTAAATGAGTCCAAGAAGTTTAGAAATAACAAGAGAATGGAGCCTAAAACTTGGATAATATGGGTTGCTTTAATGGACCATTTATGCAACCAATATGCCCATTATGGAACCAAGAGTGTGTTTAAGAGTGAACCTAGTGTCTTGGCTTGCTTTAAGTGTGTAATTGTGTGATGTTTGTGATATCTAGGTCAAGAGAACCCTACTCCACCTAAGTGCTCTTGTGAGACCAAAAGGGAAAGGAAGTGGCAAAGTAAGCTTGTATAAATAAAAAGGTAGCTCTCCACCTCATTCTCTTACATTCTTGTGTGCATATGTATATGTTATATGCTTGTATATGCTCTTGTGATTTAAGAACATGCCACTTGATGTCTTGAAATTACATTGGTATCAATGTGTCTTCTTGAATGACTATGGTTGTGGAGAAAGCTCATAAAGGTGAGGTGATGCCAAAAGTCCATTGATGAAGGTGAGGAGATGCCAAAAGTCTTATGACATGGGTGAGACAAGGCCAAAAGTCCCTTGAATGGGTGAGGCTAGGTCAAAAGTCCCTAGGCCAAGAGTGAGGCAAATCCAAAAGTCCTAGAAATGGGGTATTGACATGTGAATGTGGCATGGAATGGAATTTATTGCACACTTTATGCTTACATAGTATGAATTTGATGCATGTATGCCTTGAATGTGGTGTGAATAGGTGTGTGAGCTATTAAAATTCTTGGAATCTCACTCCCCTTTCCCTCTCATGCTTAAAATGTCTAGGTGGTGCCTAAGGCCAAGGAAATGCAAGCCAAGAACACTAAATGGCTACACTTTGTTTAATTTGTAGTGTAAATTATAATAGAGCATCAAGAAGCATTGTACATGTTATTTTTGGTTGTGTAACACCTTGAGCGTATGTAATATGATGTATAGATTATATGTATAATGTATGTAGTATTAAATCAATAAAGATATGTAACTAGACCCTTGAATGGCATGTGTGTTTAATGTATAAATGGATATTGAGAGACCAAAATAAGATTCATAGGATTTTGGACCATTTGGGTAGTCTCCACAAGTTATATTTGTGCTTTAAAACTTGACCAAGAGGTGGCAAACAATTAAGAAAGCCATTTTTACAACTTGGTTACCCATATGGAGCAAAAATTTACTATTTTAGGAGGCTATACCACTTTTTGTCCAAATGAGCTCTTCTTAGTCTAAAATTTGGCATACATCTAGAGGTTATTGAGATATTTTTGGGAAGCTAAAGTTGGTAATTTTTGGAGGTCTGTGGAATATTTTGCGAATTGTTGAAGTTGAGGATCTTTCTAGTTTTGGTCCTTGGTACTGTAGCACTGGTTCAAAATTAAATTCTGTCACTCATGGGGCAAATGATTTCCAATTGCCACAACATTTTATACAAAGAAACAAGACATTCCCAGTGACTTGTGCTAACTAGAAGCACCTCATTTAGAGGTCTAGATGGGAGATATGAGTTTTTGAATATTCTGTCCAGTATCAAGACCCTTACCTGACCTGAGTTACTGTTCTATTGAATTCTGAGATTTGGGCTACCTGAGCTGGTCTGGACATATTTTTTCCCTCTAGCTAACATCCATAGCTTTCCATATTGGTATCATTTTCATGGATTAGATTTTGGTAGAATTAATTGGACATTTTTAAATTTTGCTACAGAATCTATGACAGCATCAGGAGGCAGTTTGACCTCTGGATCTTTTTAGATGTCAAACATCCTCTGTGATGAATGTTATGATCTGGGCATATTTCAAGTGTGAATTAGACACCTATAGTTTTTCATAATAGCCAAGAATGTTTGATTTCTATTTTTTTAAAATTAGTTATGATTTTTCAAATTTTGCCTAGAAAAAGGGCCAAATTTGGCCAAAAATAAACCTGCATATTCTATGTTCCATTTCGGTTTCCATAAGTTGTGGGCATGATTTTATGATGCAAATGACTTGTACACATGTAATTAAATATGGAAAAGTATAGTATGAGCTCACACGGTTCACATGACAGTAAACGAAATTTTTATATGCAACGCAATGCAAAAATAATCAATATTTTAATGTCATTTTCTTGCCTCTCATATGTATTGATTGATATGAGGTATAAAAATAGCATAAAATGAGGTAAAAAAGTATGGTATTACACATTTTAGTTCATTTAATTTGATCAAACCTCCCTAAATTAGATAGTTGTAGGATCCTTTAACGCTTAGAAAACCCAATTAAACATTGAACTTCATTTCTAAGGGAGATGACCTAGGTTATGCCACTAACTATAAAATTTAATCCAATCTAGTTTTATTTTGGGGCTTGCGCAACATGACCTGTCAGTTAACATATAATTTTTCTTTTTTCAAGGCCTCAAACACAAGTCTTAAATGCTCTATGTATTCATCTATGCTCTTACTATAAATCACAATATCATTAAAATAAACAAATACACACTTGCCAATGCAAGCATGCAAAACATGATTTATAAGTATCATAAAAGTACTAGAGCATTGGTTAACCTAAAAGGTATAACTAACCATTCATCCAAACCATTTTTTTTTAAAGCTATTTTCCACTCATCACCTTCCTTTACTCTAATTTGATCATATCCACTCTTTAAATAAATTTTGGAAAATACATAAGAGCTATGCAATCCATCACACATATCATTTAATCTAGGAATAGGATATTATGCTTTATAGTAATTTTGTTGATCACCCAACAATTAATAAACATCCTTCATGACCCATCCTTATTAGACATAAGGAAAAATGGAACTACAGAGAATCATGCTTTCCCTCACATATCCTTTTGCAATAAACTCCTTAAACTGCCTTTAATGTTCCTTAGTCTCCTCAAGATTACTTTTATAAGCTAGTCTACTATGAATTGATGCACTAAGGATAAGGACGATTTGGTGTACACTTCCCCTTTTTGGTGGTAAACCATTTAAAATATTATTAGGGAATACATCCTCAAAATCCTACAAAAAGAATACAACATCATCAAGTGGAGAAGGGTTAAGTTCATTAATGTTTAAATAAGCCTCCTTGTATGAGATCATAATCATAAGCTGATTGGAATAATAAGCACTCTTCACGTCATTGTCCTTAGCATAAAAGCTTACCTATTTAAGCTCTTTTCTTTCATTACTCTCTTTTCCTCTCATTTTTTCATCCTATCTTAATCTAGACTCTTTTTTTTTTGTCATACTTACTTTCTCTCTTTTTATGTTCTCACTCTTATTATCATTTTTGTATCACCTTCTCTTTTAATCCTTACTTAATCCTCAAAAACCAGCTTAGGTGTCAATGGTTCAAGTATGATTGGTTTCTCATTTATCACAAAAGAGTATCAATTCTTGGAACCATCATGCATAACATGCCTATCATATTGCCATGGTCTTCCTAACAATAAATGTCCAGCATGCATAGGTACAATGTCACATAAAACTTCATCTTTGTACCTTTGAATTGAAAATGAAACTAAAACTTGCTTATTTACCTTAACTTTTCCATATTCATTTAACCATTGAAGCTTGCATAGTCTTGAATGCTTTGTAATAGGCAAATCCAATTTTTCAACCAAAGTAGTTCTAGCTACATTAGTACAACTACAGCCATCAATAATCATGCTACATAACTTATCCTCAATATGGCACCTTATAGGGAAGATGTTGTCATGTTGCTCTTTATTGTCTTCTTTTACTTGCACAATTAAAGCACACCTAGTAACCAATGCATCTCACTTAACAACATACTTCACATCACTTATATCTTTTAAGGGTGGCATAAAATCATCTTCACTTTCATCCTTAGTCTCACTCTCTCCATTATCTTTCAAAATAATTGTATGCTTGCTTGGACATTAAGATGCAATGTGACCTATTCCTAAACATTCCTCTTTGGTTAGGAGTTTTTATTACATTTATCTTTGTTAATTTCCAAGAGCTTCGTCTTATATGAATCTCCCTTACGCTTAGCATCAACCTTATTATCTTTCTTTCCCCAATTTGGTTTCCATGATGAAGAAGAACAAAAAATCTACCCAAACTTTAATGATCCTTTTTTTTTTTTAATTGTCTTTCCACCTTTAGGGCCATGTGTACCATGTCTTCTTGTTTTACATAGTGTTGTAATTTAACCACATTGGTTTTATCTCTATTCAAACCATGTATGAAACATGTCATTGTGGCTTTGCTCTCTTCTTTCATATTGGCTTAAGTCATTGCAATCTCTATCTTTTTATGATAGTCTTCAATACTCTCAGACCCTTAGGCAAGACTTTGAAATCTTTGATACAAATCCCTATAATAATGGTTAGGGATAATCTCTTCCTTATGATAGCCTTCATCTCTTCCCATGTGTTAATTAGCCTTTCATGATTCCTCTGCTTTCTTAAAACAATTTGATCTTATCAAATGACATCATAGTTAGTGAACGAAATAATAACATGTTTTGACCTTTTTCTCCTTTGAGTAATTGTGGCAATTAAAATCCAACTCCACCTTATTTTTTTACTCCAATATGCATCATGATCATTTCTGCTTTGAAAGAATGGAAATTTCATCTTAATACCACCTAAGTTGTGGTCAATTCTATCATCCCATCACCTTGCATTTCTTCTACTGGCTCTACCATGAAAATTTCTACCCATATTGACTATTGTGGCTTGATCTTCGTTATCAAAATCATCTCCTTCATCGCCATTATAATCACTATAATTTATGTTTCTTTCTTGTCTTATAGCATGAGGACTTTCTTGTCATTGTCCCCTTTGCTTTTGTATAGCTTGCAACGTAAATGAATCATCTCACTTGGTGTTTGTTCCTTCACTCTTATCCTTTGAATCCATGAAAATGAATTTGTAATTTTTTTTTTTTTTAAAAAAAACCTCATAGCACTCCTTTTTATGTTTACACTCAAATAAGGTCATTCTCACTTGTGTTTAACACTCATTATTGCCTTTTACCACTCTTTAAAATTTTACCTTTCAATTCTTTATCAAACTAGACAAAGTAGTCAAGAAAATTAACTTACAATAATCCCAAACTAATGAATTAGAATTTCAATTCAAGAGTGCACCTTAGAGAAACAAAGAGTTAAAAATCAAATGACAATCAAAGAGTAACAAGGAAGAAAACAACAAGACAATTCCAAAGAGAATATGGGTCTCATAAGATTAAGGAGAGATTTATAACATTCTTATAAATGGAGTTAATTAGAGAATAATAAGAGAGTAAGTTAAATAAAAAATTTAGGAGATTTAAATCAAATGTTTGAGAGAGAGATAATTGAATTGAAATATGCATTAGATAAGATATAATTATATATATCATAAAGAGATGAATTAAGTAAGAAATTAGCACCTAAATATAATTAAATTCATTATGGAATATTGGCAAGCCAAACAATCCCTTAGCCTACTAAATTACTAATTTCCTACTCTAGAAACCATCCTTTGTAATATTTGATTTTTTAGAAACTAAACTGAAATCAATATTGTGATATAAAAGGACCCTAAAGCAAAGGGAATTAAAACCAATTAAGGGTGAGATGCTAACTAGAGCATCTAAATGTAATGCCTTAACCTCTTTACCCTTAAATAAATGGTCCCATGATCTATCCCAATCCATTTCAAGCATATTGGATAACATTTCCAAGAAAACATATGTTTTCATTAATAGAAAATTGTATGATTGGGAGACCATATTCATGATTCATGGCTTTAGGGACCATGTGAACTCATCCATATCATTTCCTACCCATAACATATCCATTCAAGCTATAAACATCATCATTCAACTCATGAACATAAGTTTGGAAGCCATGCACTAGAAAATTAAAGTTTGCTCTCAGGTTGACATCTCCAGATTTCTGATATGAACTTTGAAAATTCATAACTAATTCTAGAAAAATTGAAATCATGCGTATGATAGCTTTTTGGAAATCTATAGATGTTAACTAAGGGTAAAAATAGTTCCATACCAATGCAATGGTGTTTAACTCACGAAAAATAATGGAAAAGTACCAAAGATCGGGTTGCATTACTGGTACTATCATGAAATGTTAAAATTTTAATTCTCCCTTTACAGAGCTCCAAATGAGGTGATCTCAGTGCTATGGAAAGCTTATGATTCTAGTATAAATTTGTAAAATTTTATGAGTATCGGACTTCATTTGGTTCATATGTTACATAGAAATATAAAATGCCCATATGAACAGTGTACATACCATTTCTGCATAATTTGGCCAACTTTGAAAAATCATAATAAATTCTATAGTACTCTAAATTGAGTGCTCTTTAATTTTATGAAAAGCTCTAGATGAGACCTACTTGTTGGCCAAGTTTCACAGAAAAACTCACTTATTTGGTCAAAGTTCGGTTCATCACACATAATGGTCAATTTTGAAGTCCAATTTAGTATCTCAAGGCACCAAAAAGCTTTCCTCTCATCCCATAACCACTTAGGCACTTCCAAAAGCATAAATACAATATATAAAAGTATTCCAAATGATCCAAATCATCATGGAGCTCATTCTCACTTTGCCACTTACAATTATACACATGCATATCATAGCATATGGGTGGCAAAAACTCATGCATTCATTCATTTGGTTCCAAAATGGTTACATACATAATCTATACATACATTTGAAGTTGCTCAAAGGTCTTCATCATATATACATTGCATGATTACATATTTTGACATCAAAATGCAAATAAAAGGCCTTTTTCTCTATCTCTTTGTCAAAGTCTTGCTTCTCAAGGTTTTTTGCCTCTATTCCTTTGTCTACTTAGCTCACCTAGACATAATTAGGCATATGTGAGGGAAGAGTGAGATTCAAAGAATTCCAATAGCTCTTAACCTTTTCAAACATACAAAATGGATGCATATACATGTCAAAGAATGCATGCATGATATTCAAGCTATTAGTAAGCATACATAAATCATTTTCCTTGGCACATAACTCATACATAGCAAACATAAGCTCTCAAGGGCATTGGTCTATTCTCACCCAACTTTCTTGGGACTTTTGGATTTCCCTCACCTACTTTCAAGGGACTTATAACTTAGCCTCACTCTTCTTGAGATTTTTTCCTTTGTTTAACCCATTTTTAGGGACTTTTGGCTCATCCTCACCACTTTGCATTCATAAAATACATTTCAAGAGTTATAATGGTACCATAGCTTGTAAGCAATAGCTAAAAAAATTTCTTATAGTTCAAACATACACACAAGAACTCAAAGATAAATAAACATCCAAGCCATGCATGTGAGAAAGGTTAGAGAGCTACCTTGAAGTAAGATTTACGTACTTTTCTCTTAATTATTTTTCCTCTCTCTTGGCCATACACTTGTAACTTGGTAAAGCTTGATTCCCTTAGCCTAAAACATCAAATGGGACATAATTACATCATTGAAGCAAGCTCTAAAATCACACACACTCTATGGAAGGCTACTTTCTCATATGGCTTCTTTATGGTTCCATATAAGACCTAATGAAGCATCTATTAGAATTCATGTTCTTGACTTTATTTTCTCCTTCTATCTAGGTCTCTTGACTCCATTTAAACTCTTTAAAGTCATCATAATTTCATTCCCAATAGCATAGAAACAAGTTGCTTCTTTAAGTCTCATTATAGAAGCTACACCTCCATCTCACAAACCAAGGCTTCTAAATTTTTTTCAAGGCTTCCTTTGGTGTTCTTCTATCATATATAGTCTCATTCTAGCCTCAAAAAATTTAAAAATCTCCTTAGGTACTCATGGTGGTCTTGGCTGAGACACCCCCATAGAAAGTCACCTATAAAGTTTGCTTTATTTTCTTGAAGGGAATGGCACATGTGAGGCTTTCTAGGTGTCTCAAGAACTTATATACACTCTCAAACTACTAAAAATACCACTAGACAGCTTCATACATATCAAGGTGCAACAAAATCCCTAGGTTTTGGTAGTTTGAAAACTAATACTTCTTTTTGGAATTTCTTTGCATATACTTGTTTCTCACCCTCAAAAACCTAGGTTTCATGCTTGGTTTAGGTCAAAACTCACTCCCTCTTAGGTGTTCTTTAGGTGGCTAAAAATTACCTCTTAAAACACAACAAAGGAGAAGCAATAAAGACCATGATACATACCTTGATTCAAGCCTTTTCCAAGAGCCCTTTCCTTTGCTATAGGATTCTCCTTGAAATTCTAATCTCCTTCCTTTGAATCAAACCCAAAAAAATCCCACATTACATACCAAAATCATAGGAAGAAAGAGGAAAAGGAAGACAATAAGTTTGCTAAAGGAAGGAACATGAAATTTCAAGTTTTTTCTTACCTTTTTGCTTAGTTTTTCTTCTCCTTCTTGGCTCCTTCTTGTGTGCCTCCCCTAGCAAAAATTTTCTCTGGTCTAAGATGAAATTAAGTTTGCTAAAGTGAGGGAGAAGGGAGGATGCCACTTATATATAGGAAGGGATTCATTAAGAGCTTTTCAAAATGCCAATTTTGTCCTTCTATCTTGGCTTCTTCCTTTAAGGCTCATTTCAACTTCTTTTTTAGAACTGTCTTTCCCATTATAAAATTTAGATTCTTTAACTTATAAAATGCCTTTAGAATCACTTAAATTAGATTTAAAACCTTCCTGAATAAAAGGGTCAAAGTTCAAGTCAACTAACATTTTAAAGTATAAACTAGAGAGGTTTTGATCATTCTAAAGGTTCCTATAGTTTTTAAGTTTCTGAAAACCTCAAGAAACTCAATTTTTCCATTTAAAGATCCCTTCTTTGAGTTTTTTAAAAGTGCCCAAAATTAAAAAAATGCCATGACCTTTTGTCAAATTTTATTTCGCCACTCTGGCTCCTATTTCTAGGTATCATAAGCCTTGGATCCTCTTTTTTATTATTTAGAATTTTATGCTAATATTATTAGGCCTTAACTCATTCATTTTAGATGACTCTCTTTTATAATTGGCTTGTTTTCATCATTTTTCTAAAAATTGGGTATTACACTAAACATGTGGGTAGGGAACTAAGAATAGCTCAAAATTAGAGCTAAAACAACAAAACAGAATAACTGAAAATGCAGTGGCAAAATCATAATTTCAAATAACTTCTTGGAAACTCAATGGAGGAAGCTTTAAATGAAAAAAATTGAGTTTTCTAAGATTCTCAAAGGCCCTAAAAACTATAAGAACCCCCTAGAATGGCTAAAACTCTTTCAATGTATATTTTAGATTATCGGTTGACCAAAACTTTAACCAGATTATTTGATAAGGTTTTAAATCCAATTTGGGTGAAACTAAAGTAATTTTATAAATTAGATAACCTAAATTTGATGATGGAAAAAGATAGTTTTCAAAAAGGAGTTGAAATGAGCTCAAATAAAGGAAAGAAAGTTCAAAGGCAAAGTTGGAATATTAAAAAATTATAAAACCCTAGCTCCTTCATATAAATAGCCCCTTCACCTTCTTCTCTTTCATTTGCATGAAATTTTTAGCTCTAAACCAAACCTAAAAGACACCCCAAACAACACTAAAACTCAAGGGAAATTGAAGCCACTTTAGGTAAGGAAACTTAAGGAATTTGCTTATGATGTTCTTATTAGCTAATTTTCATTTTTTCTCCACTCCTTTTGTAACACCCGATTTTTGTAAAAAAGACGAAAATAAGCCAAATATAAGAGAGTCCTTTAAAATAAGTCAATTAAGGCCAAATAAAATTAGGATAAAATTATAAATATTAGAAAATAAGGATTCAAGGCTTAGGGTGCCCAGAAACTAAAGTCAAAATGACTAAAGAAAATCCTAACGAAATGCAGTCGTATTTTTGTAATTTTAGGCAACTTTTAGAAAACTCAAAAGAGAGATTTTTAAATAAAAAAATTGAGCTTCTTGGGATTCTCAGAGGCCCTGAAAACTATAGGAACTCTTAAAACAGTTAAAACCCCTCCGGTTTATGTTCTAAAATGTCGGTGAACCCAAATTTTGACCATTTTGTTTGGGAAGTTTTTAAACCCAATTTGAGTGATTCCAAATGCTATTTAGAAGTTAGAGAGCCTAAATTTTATGATGAAAAAGGTGGTTTTCAAAAAATATTTGAGATGATCCTAAAACAAAAAAACCAAGAATAAGGGACAAAATTTGTATTTTAAAAAGCTCCTTAAGAATCCCTAGCTATATATAGGTGATGCCCCACTTCTCCATCACATTTGGGCAACCTAAATTCTGTCCAAAACTAGGGAGAAGTTCTGCAAAGAGTGGCACACAAGAGGGAGCTTCAAGGGAAGAGAGAAACTTAAGAAAAGGTATGAAAAATTAAGGAATTTCTTACTCCTTCCTTCATTGAACTTGTTCTCCTTCTTCTCTTCTTTCTTTATATGGTTTTGGTGCATGATTTGGATCTATCTTGAGCCTTGTTCAAAGGGGAGAAGTGCAATTCTTCAAGGAAGAGTGAAAACAAGGGAGAAGGCTCTTGAAAAGACTAAGGAATCAAGGTATTTTCATGGCTTTCCTTGCTTCTTTCTTCTTGCTCCGCCATGGGTGAGTTTTGACCTTATATAGAACAACCAAGAAGGAGAAAATTCTGACCTAAATCAAGCATGAAACTAAGGTTTTTAAGGGTAAGGAACAAGTAGATGCAAAGAAATTCCAAAAAGAACCATTGGTTTTCAAGTTTCCAAAACCTAAGGTTTTCTTTGCATCTTAGTATGTTTGGAGCTTTCTAGTGATATTTCTAACCATCTATGAGTATATATGTGTTCTTGAGATGTCTACAAAGCCTCACATATGCCATTTCCTTCAAGGAAACAAAGCTAACTCCATGGGTTCCTAAATGAGCCTATGTCTCAGCCTAGACAAGAAACGGTACCTAGGGAGAGTTTTAAATTGTTTTAAGGGTAGAAAGGGACTAAATATGATAAAATAATATCAAAAGAAGGCTTGGAAAAGATTTAGAAGCCTTGGTTTAGGTGATGGAAGTATAGGCTCCATAATAGGATTTAAGGAAGCAACTTGTGTCTAGGCTCTTAGGAGTGAATGTGTGATGACTCCATGAGACTTAAATGGAGTCAAGAGACATAGATGGAAGGATAAAAGGGAGCAAAGACCTTAAATTCTAACACTTGCTTCATTAGGTCTTATATGAATCTATTATGTAATCATAGAACAAAGTGAGCTTCCATAGAGAGTGTGTGATGCTAGAGCTTGCTTCTATGATGTAATTGTGTCCTATTTGATGTGTTTAGGCTAAGGAAATCAAGCTTCACCTAGTTGCAAGTGTGTGGCCCAAAAGGGGAAGGAATAGCTAGAGAAAAAGTGTGTGAATCTTGCTTCAAGGTAGCTCTCTAACCTTTCTCACATACATAGCTTGGTTGTTTTCTTGTCATTGAGTGCTTGTATATGTGTTTGACCCATGAGAAATGTTTCTAGCCTATGCTTACATGTTATGGTACTATTATGTTTCTTGAAATGTGTTTATGAATGCTTTATGGCTTCCATGGGTTTGGTAGCACCAAAAGTCCTTTGGCAAGGGTGAGGATGAGCCAAAAGTCCTTAAAAATGGGTGAGACAAAGCCAAAAGTCTCAAGAAGAGTGAGACTTAGTCAAAAGTCCCTTGAAAGATGGGTGAGGCAAGACCAACACTTTTGAGAGCTTATGCTTGTTATGTATAAGGTTATGTGACAAGGAAAATGTCTTGAACATGTTCATTAGTTGTTTGAGTATCATGCATGCATTCTTTGATATATTTTAGCATCCATTATGTATGTTTGAAAGGGTCAAGAGCTATTAGGATTCTTTGAATCTCACTCTTCCCCCACACATATTTAACCATGTCTAGGTGAGTAAAGTAGATAGGGAAATGGAAGCCAACAAGCATGAGAAATAAGATTTTGACAACAAGATAGAGAAAATGGCCGATTTAATTGTATTTTGATAATAAACTATATACCCATGAGATGTATCTATGATGTAAACCCTTGAGCCTATTCTGATGTATGTATAAATGGTGTATGCATTAATATGGAAGCTAGATGAATGGGAATGTGAGATTTTGCCACTGCCTTGCCATTATGTAACTTGATGTTCTTGTATATACATGGATGTGGTAAGGTGAGATTGAGCTCCATGGTGATTTGAATAGTTTTACATGCTTAAATGTATGGGTTTTATGCGTTTAAACTTGTCTAAATCGTTGTGGAAGGCTAAAAGGGCCATTTGGTGTCTTGAGATGCCATTTTGAACTTCAATTTTGACCAAATGGTGTGCTAAACCAAAGTATGACCAAATGATTAAGTTTTTTCATGAAATTTGGCCAGCAAGTAGGTCTCATCTAGATCTTTTTATAGAGCTAAAGAGAACTCAATTTAGAACTCTAGAGAATTTATTATAATTTTTCAAAGTTGGCCAAATTATGTAGAAATGGTATGATTACTATTCATTGGGTCAGTTTATTTCTCTATGTCACATATGGGTCAAATGAAATCCAATGCTCATGAAATTTTACAAGCACACTAGACATTATAAGATTTCCATAGCCATTAAGATCACCTTATTTAGAGTTCTGTAAATAGATATATGAATTTTTGAAGTTTCATAATAGTACTAGTAATGCAGCTTGACCTATGTTATTGTTCTATCGATTTCTTATGGCTTAAGGCTACTGCATTGGTCTAGACTTATTTTTATCAAAATTATACATCCACAGATTTTCTAGAATGGTATGGTTTACTTGATTTTGATTTTTTTAATAATTAGTTATGAATTTCCAAAATTTGTATTATAAAACTGAATTCTAAACTCTAAGAGCAAACCATGGAATTTGTGTGATGTAGCTTCAAACCCGAAGTGAATGAGATCAAATGTGATGAGTATGACTTGAATGGATGTGTTATGACTAGAAAATGGTGTGGATGAGTTCACATGGTCCATGGAGCATAAGATGAGGAAAACAAACCTTACGTAACACAAATATATACATTTAAATATTCAATATTTTCTTTATGTAAGGTATGGTCTTCCTTGAAATGGTGCTCCATCATGCATGTTATGGATGAGATAGCTTATGGTACTAATATATTAGGGTACAGAGACTAAGGTATTACACCATCTCCATGGTTTTGACATCTCAAAGGAAGGTGTTTTGAATTTGAACTTATAGAGAAAAGGGCTTTTAACAAGGAACCAAACACACCAAATTAACAATCATGAAAAGCCATTTCATTTTATATATGTTTTGGTATGGAAGATTGCTTCTCCTTGTCTCTTCATCATCTTATAGGTTTGGCCACCATGGGAGGAACATGGGAAAGGCTGGTTTTTCATTGAATCATGATATAAATTAAGGTTTTGGAACATGGAGATTAAGATTTTGCCATTAAAACCAAGTAAGAAGCCATGGAATGCATAATTGGGAAATTAGGGTTTTATTTACACCTAAGGATTTATGAAGCTTCCTAATGATGATTTAACTTATGTAAGAGTATGTTTCAGTTCTTAAGAGACCTAAGAAGCTTCATGGATGCCAATTTCCTAAGAGAAATGAATGAAACTCCCTTGTTGCCTTCCTTAAGCATAGTCTCAGCCAAGCTCCATTACAAACACCTAGGGAGAGTTTTCTTCAATTCTAAGGTTATGAATTGTCTAGATATGAATAATAAACACCAAAGGAACCATTGGATTGAATTTAGTAATCATATTTTGAAAATTGGAAGTTTAGAGTTCCATTAGGTATAAAGAAGTAACTTGATATTTGTCTCCTTGAATTGATGACTCTAATGAGTTCAAAAGGAGTCATGTAACTTAGATAAAGTGAAAAATTAGAGCCAAGATCATGAATTGTATGAGTTGCTTCATCATAATATGGAACCACATAAATGCCATAAGCTAGAATTGGCTTATGTAGAATTTATGTGAGGTTAGAGATGGTTCTATTTATGTGTTTGTGTCTTATTTGATGTGTCTAGGTCAAGCAAATCAAGCCTCTCCCTAGTGTGTGTGTGAGGCCGAGGCAAAGAAGTAAGAACTAAAAGAAGAACTTATGGTTCTTAACTCAAAGTAGCTTTTATCCATTCCTATATGCTTATCTTGGTTGTTTAATTGTCATTGATTACTTGTATATGTGTTTGAACTATGAAACATGCCCATTGCTATTGGTTTGATGATATGGTATCATTATATTTCATAAAATACATTTAAAATATGATTAGCTCTTAATGGATGAGGTTGTGCCAAAAGTCTCTTGACTTAGGTAAGGTTAAGCCAAAAGTCCCTAAGGAAGGATGAGACAAGGCCAAAAGTCTCTAAAGCTTGATTTTGACTCTCATGAATCCATTTGATTTCATAAATATATTTATGTTTGATGTTTAGTTGCCAATAATGCAGGCTTACTTTCTTTGACATGATAACATGTCATATAAGTGTATTTAAAAGATTATTGAGCTATTAGGATTCTTTGAATCTCACTCTCCTGCATTTTTTGTTTAACCTTGCTTAGTGAATTCTCAAAAAGCAAGAAATGGAGGCCAAGAAACATAAATGGTATTACTTTGATAATGATTTAGAATGTTACATAATTTAATGTCAAAGTCTGGTTGTACATGTTATTTTTTGAAATGTAACCACCCACTCATATGTAAGAGTATATGTTTATGAAATAAATGACAACAATAGATGTAAATATGCTCAATTGTATAATTTGAGCATTTAAGTGCTATGGAAAGTGTGTATATATTTCCAAGTGGATAGGTCATTTTGAGTTACATGATGTTTGGGACCTTGTGAAATGGTCTTACATGCTGAGTTTCATATTTGGGACATGGTCAAATAGTCATATTCACTAAGGAAGTTCATTTGGAATCATTTGATACCATAAATGTGCCATTTTGAGCCTTAGTTTACCCCTAAATTAAACCTAGACCAAATGAACGAATTTTGGCATCAGACTTGGTAAACATATAGATCCCATTTAGATCTTTTCACAAAGCTAAAGAACATAATTTTTAGAGCTCTGCAGAATTTCTTATAATTTTTCAAAGTTGGCTAAATTATGTAGATTTGCCCTATCATTGTTCATTTAGTCAGTTCTAGGTTTTTATGTATTTGAGGGACAAAATGAACTCCAATACTCATGAAATTTTACAAGCATATAGTTGGTATTATAACCTTTCCATAGCCACTGAGATCACTCAACTTGGAGTTGTGTAGCTCAAGATGTGAATTTCCAAAATTTTAGGTCTGCATATGTATGAAAATTTAATAGTGGTACTATTTTTTTAGATATTTGGGGATCAAATGAATTTTTTTTATTTGGATTTTTCACAACATGTAGTTTATGCCATGAGCTTTCTAGAAAGAGCTTATTTGCCCAAATTGGAGTTTCCAAGCTCAAGTTATAATTTTTTGAAAATTGTGACAAAATTATGGAATCATGAAAATTGGTGTTGAAATGCTAGTTTGTAACATATGGTCTAAACTTGAAATTTCTTACTTATTTTTGTGATATTTCTGGTTGAGAAAAAATATTATGGATGAAAGATGATATTGGTAAATTGAAATAATGCATTTAAGAAAAAATGAAATACTTTGACTTATAACATCAATATTATTCACTGTTAAAAGTGTTGTATATATGAAAACTGATGTTACAAGCACAATATGTTATGGAATTTATGCTATCTTATCATGGTATGACATCCTTCACTCTCTCATTTCATTCAACCAACTGAGAATTTACTACAACAAAAATTTGCTTGTCCAAAATCAGCCATGATGCCATAAAGTAAAGCTCATGCATGAAGGGGAAATTGAAGGAATTTGTCAAGGTGAGCTACACAAAAATTCTTCCTCATCTTGTGCTCTTCCTATTGGTGATTTCAATTTCTAATTTGGTTTTGGTTTGGGGCTAAAGGGATGTTAAGGAAGTGGACTTTCTTCATGTAAATGGAAGGAGTTGAAAGGAGGAGGTTTTGTCAAGTAAGTGGTAATTAATTTAAGCTAAAATTGGTGGTTCTTCAAATCTAAAATTGTCTCTGGTTGCTGCCTAGTATTTTGACCAAAGCTTGAGGAAATTTTAGAGCTTTGTGGATCACATTTCAACTGAGGTTTGAAAGAAGAAGTTGGACAAAATTTTTCATTAAGATATAGCTTTCTATTATTGTCTATATATAATGTTGTTTGAATAGTATTTTCGCTATTGTTTGGGCCGAGCTTTGGAAGAAGCAAGAAGGTAGAATTTTGTAGTTCTAGTTGAATTTAATTTATTAATTGTTAGCTAATGTTGTGTAGTTACTAAATTTCTATAATTTGAACTGAGAAGGGGAAAAAAGGTGTAATGTTCACTTTTAAATGCTTAATAGGCATTGTTAAATATGATAAAATGGTACTAATTAGACAGCTATTTTGTTTTGGTCATGGCCATACAAGGGCAAATTGAAGGAGATTTTGGTTGTAAAGTGAGGAAATTGGAAGTAGTTGGAGGAATTCAAATATATGCATCTTTGTAGTTAGAGTTAGAGCTTTGCCTTATCAGAAAGTAGCTAGGAAACTCTTGGGTTGTTATCCAAGTAATTTCTTTATATTTCCTTTCAATTGTTATGTGAAATGCTTGTTTATGAGTTTCCTTGCTATTTGATTACCTATGAGGCATATATGAGATGAAATTGGTAAGAAAGCCATGTTTCACTACACTGTTCTTAAAGTGGAAGGATTATGTTAGTAAAATGGCCATGCCTCACTACAAATATGAGAAATATATGATGAACATGATTGAGATGATTTCCATGATGATATGAGATTTATGATGCTATTATGTGACTCTTATATGCAATCAAATAAGTCATATATGATGAACATGTTTCTTTGCATGCCATAGTAATTCTTTGTACCTTGTTGTTTGGAAATATATTTGGAAAAGTAATGTAATTACTGGGAGTGTATCTCACCCCTTCAAGGGAACCTTTTTACATCATTGCAAGAAAGAGTTCAAATAGATGACCTAATATGCAACCTGAATCCTAAGTAAGGTTTTAGGAAAAGTGTAGGAGGATGTACATAGTATTTTTTTATGTTTAGATATGAATTTTTATTGATGTGAATATAAATATTCCAAATGTTTTGTTTTTGGGTCATTGTGGCAATTTTGGGATGTAAGCATATATGTGGAAGAATTATGGATACATAATGTAATTTCGTTTTTATTATACTATGACCTTATAATATACTCAGAATTAGAAGTATGATAACCTCTTTTTGGTGATTGACATCCCTATTTTAATTATTATGCATGAAACAAAACCTATCCTTGCATTTAGGCATGTTTAAGATGAAATGTGCGCATTTAGGGACTTAGTGGCTGTCATGCATCCTATATATATCCTAGTTGGTCTTTTTAGTTTTTTGAAGTGTATAGTTTATGCTAGTCCTTTGGGTTATGTTTGAAGTGCTTAGGCAAGGTGTAACCTTGAAAATTACAAATTGACTCCCTTGCCAACCAAAAGCTAGTTTTATGTGGGAGAGTATAGCTAAATGTTCATATGGTGGGAAAATGGTGAATTTATCTTTTAAGCAACTTCATTTTAGTGAAAGAAAGGTAGCTAAGTCTTAGAACCCTTCGGAATGTATTAGCAAAATTTGGATATGCAAAACCTAAGTATTAGACTTTGTGGGAGCTAAAAAGTGCCTATTTTGGGGGTTTGAGAAATCAAATTTTGATTTAGGACCCAAGTATAAGATTTTAGTACCTAGACAACTTTCTTTAGGTATTTTAAACTTGTTTCAAGTAGTTTAGTGTCATTTCAAGTTATGAATAACTTTTTGGCCATTGCATATGAAACTTTAAGTGCATTTTTTTGTTGGGTCATTTTTCTATTATATGAGAGTATCTCAGTTGTATACTATTTTGGGTTGTACATTGAGAGTTTGAAGTTATTTTGTGTACTTAGAGTATATGCATATTATTTAGGAAGGTTCTTAGTGAGTTTGGAGCAAAATCAAGGGAGTAAAATCCTAGATTTTGAAATTGCATAGTATACAATAACTGCTATCTTATTTTTGTTTCTATCTTGCTTCTATCTTGTGCCTTATGCTTGGTTTTCCTCACTTTCTCATGAAATCTTTGATAGAAATAGATGTTATATTATGCTTAAAGACATATGGAAGTGGTTCTAAGGATTTTGGATGACTATAGGTTGGCTTAAGGTGGTGAGTAGCTCACTTTGTGCAGAATTTTCGGTCAAAATTACTACACTTGTTGTCCTAGCATATTGGTGGCTGTCCAAGTAAGGTTCCCATGATTTTTGTTGTGTAAATGTTGGTTTGGGCATATGTAGGAGTGTGGTAGATTGGGATGAAGTTTTAAGAAGTTCCAAGGGTGCTTATGTAACATCCAGTTCTCTAAAAACAAGAGAAAACGTGAGAAACATAACATACGGTTTCTCCGTAAATGAATGAAATTCACTGGATACAAAAGGAAGTCCCCCAAAATGAGATATTTAAGGTCCCAAAAAATTTAGGAAGCATTCTAGACTCCTAAAAATGAGAATTCCAAGCTCAGACAGAAAGAAAAACGAAGCTAGAATGGAGAAACAATTTATTACAAAAAGCTTACGAAATGTAATGGCATTTTCATAATTTTAAGCAAATTTTGGAATTCACACAAGAAGGCTTTTTAAATGAAAGTTTTGAGTTCTCTGGGGTTCTCAGAGGCCCTGAAAATCATGGAAAGCTCTGGGATAGTTAAATCCCCTCCGATGGACCTTTTTCAATATCAGTGTGCCCAAACTTTAACGGATTCATTCGAGAAGGTTTTAGCTCCGATTTGAGTGATTCCAAAGGCATTTTACTAAATTGGGAACCTAAATTTCATAATGAAAAATACAGTTCTAAAATAGGAGATAAAACGAAGGAGAAACAAAAATGCAACAAATAAAGGGCAAAATGGAAATTTTTGAAAAAAAAACTTCTTCCTTCCTTATAAATAGGTGGTGCCTCACACTCTCCCTCACTTAGATTCAGATTATTCTGCCCCAAATCAGAAGAAGAACCCTAGGAGAGTGGCGCACCAAGGGAAGAAGAAAAGGGAGAGAAAATCTAAGCTTAAGGTATGTTTTCATAGTAGTTTTTCATACTTTTCTTCATCCACACCTCCTCTCCTCTCTTCTCCTTTGTTTCCTTTGATTAAAATGGAGTTTATAAATCTATTTCAAGGGAGAAATTCAAGGGAAAATTCGGATTTGAAGAGAAGAGTTCAAAGAACACAAGATTCAAGCGAAAAAAAGTAAGAAAACAAGGTAATTTCTCTTCTTATGATTGTCATCTTTGGTTCCCTTCTCTACCATTTCATCCCACTTGAGAAAACCCTAGGAGGAGATTATTTTTAGGTAGAACCAAGCATGAATCTAAGGAAAAAGGTTATGGAGATTAAGAATATATAAAGGGAATTATCAAAAAACCATTAGATTTCAAGATGCAAATTCTCAAATTTTGTGTGCACCTTCTAAAATATGATTTCATATGATAATTTCTAGGCCTAATTAAGAGTTTAAATGAGCTTCTAAGATCCCTAAGATACTCCCCACATGCTTCCTCCTTTAAGAAAACAAAGAAAATTCCAAGGAGGCCAAAAAGGGGCTATGTCTTAGCCAAGCATAGATGGAGTAGCTAGGGAGAGTTTAAATTTTTTTCAAACCCATTTTTGTATCATATATGATAAATCAATATGAGAGAAGGCCTTGGAAAAAATTTAGAACCCATGGAAAGTAAATTAGTGCCTTAGGTTCCATATTATGACCTAAAGAAGCAACATGATGATAGGCCCTTTGTTTTAATTTTGTGATGACTCCAAGAGGCTTAAAAGGAGTCAAGAATTATATTTGAAAAGAAAGAATAGAGCCTAGAATTTATTTGAGGAGTGTTGCTTCATTAGGTGCATGTATGGACCATAATGAGGTCATAAGCCAACTTAGTGTCTAAGGAATATGTGTGGCCTTAGAATTAATTCCATGAACCTAATTGGCTTCCATAAATTGTGTTTAGGCCAAGAGAAACCTTCCCCACACTTGTGTGTGTGTGGCCAAAGCAAGGAAAGAAGATTCAAGGAAAAAAGTGTGTAATTGTATACAAGGTAGCTCTCTCCACCTTCTCTCGTGCATGGATGTATGCTTAGCTTGTCTTAGAATGTGTGTATATGTATTTTCAACCCATGAAAAGTATGATAGCATGATTTCATATGCCATGATTTTTTTATGACATATTATGTTTCATATGATGTTTTGATGTGTGCTTGAGTTTGATTGAGTGTGGTGAGGCCAAGAACCCTTAGCCGTGGTGAGGATGAGCCAAGAACCCTTAAGATTGCTTGAGACAAAGCAAAGAGTCTCTCAAAAGCAAAGTGGGCTCCCAAGAGCATAGTTGAGTCCAAGAATGCATTAAAGAATGGGTGAGGCAAGTCCAATATCCACAAGAAATTAGGTGAGCCCAATCCACTTGCTTGGCAAGCCTTTGTATACTATGTATGATTTTCTTAAATGATGAAAATGTTTCTTGAATATTTACACATGTCTACACTACCATACATGTATTTATGAGACTTGTTTACATCCATTATGTATGATTGAATGGAAGATGAGCTATTAGGATCCTTTGAAACCCATTCCCTCCTTTCTAATGATCTAATATACTAGGTGGACCAAGTGGACGAAGTAATAGGAGCCAACCACCTTGAAGAAAGAAGATTGACAATCTAATGCATAGTTTTTGGTTCTTTAAGGCCATAATTGTGTCAAATGATGCAATCCCTTGATGTATATAGTCTATGACTTCTTATACATATGTAACTATGATATTATGTGATGTATAAATGTATGGATATGATGTATAAACCCTAGAATAGAATTTAGGTATGTAATGCCAAGGTATGCATTTTGGAAAGTTTGATGTAATGTGCATATGTATGGATAAAATGGCCAAAATGAAATGTATGAGATTTGGGACTATTTGGATAGCCTACACAAGTCCTAAATGTGCTTTTAGACTTACCCAAAAGGTGTCAAGACTAAAGGAAAACCATTTGGTCACTTTGATATCCCATATGGAGCTAAAAATGACCATAATGGAACCCTATATCACTTTTTGGCCAATTGAGTTTTTTTGATCTGAGATTTGGCAGACATTTAGAGCTTGTTGAGAGATTTTTGAGAAGCTAAAGACCATAATTCTTAGATGTCTACAGAATATTTGATGAATTTACAAAGTTGACCATTTTTCTGGTTTTGGTCTACTGCACTATTTATTTGGTCTGAAATTGAAATCTATCACATAGGGCTCAAATGATGTCTAATTGCCATGAAATTTTATACAGAGAAACTAGGCATTCACAGTGACTCGTGCCAACTAGAAGCACCTCATTTGGATTTCTAGAAAGGAAGATATGAATTTTTGAAGATTCTGTCTAGTATTAGAGAAGTCAACTGGCCTGAGTTATTGTTCCATTGAATTCTGAAGTTTGGGCTACCTAAACTCATCTGGAAATATTTTTAGCTAACATCCATAGCTTTCCATATTGGTATCATTTGCATGGATTGGATTTTTTTGAAATTAATTAGATATTTTCAAAGTTTGCTGCAAAAATCTGGGACAACATCGGAGGCAGTTTGACCTCTAGACCTTTTCAGATGTCAAATGCCCTATGTGATGGATGTTATGGTTTAGACATACTTTTAGTATGAAGTAGACATCCGTAGCTTCCTAAAATGACCAAAAATGCATGTTTTCGATTTTTTTAGAATTAGGTATGATTTTCCAAAGTTTGGACAAAAAAGAGGCAAAATATGTCCGAAAATAAACATACATATTTTATGCTTCATTTTGTTTTCCTTGATATGTGGGTCACATTTTATGATCCAAATGAGTTGTATTCATGTAATTAAATATGAGAATGTATTGTATGAGCTCACACAGTTCACGTGACACTGAATAAAATTTTCATACACGACACAATGCAAGAAAATACATTATTTTAACTCCCCTTTCTTGCTCTTTTATGGAAATTATGAATGTGGAGCATGTGAATGTTGTGATATGAGCTAGAAATATATGGTGTTACAGCTTAGATGAAGAAAAAATGTGATTCTCATGGGTTTTGCTATCATATATTGCATATTTCTGTCACAAACTATTTTGGTGGTTAATTTATAGAATTTGCATGAATTTGTAAGGACTTTTAAGTGATTTAACAACTCATAAATGATATGGTATTTGTGGTTAAGGTTTTGAAGTTTTATAAAATCCTAAATGTAGTCTTACTTAGGTTATACCTACTTTGATCCCTTAATTACTACTACAATTCTCTTTTAATCCTTTGGCTTGTTTAAGAATTGGTAGGGGTTCTTCAAAGTGTTAAATTATACTAGTTGTTTTACATTTGACATATCCTCTAATAATCTTGAGAGTTTGGCTTAAATTTACTTGGAATAGTAGGTGGATATGACCATAGGAATTTTACTAACTAAGCTTGCAAAATTAATATGACTCTTGGTAAGTTTAGTAAATTGATTTTATTTCTTTTAGTGTTTAATGGCTGTCCTTATTAGATAGTGATTATCTCCATTTTTAATTTAGTATGAGCGAATGGCTAATAAATGGGGTAAGTGTTGTAGTTATATCTATAATAGGTATTTTTCTTAGTCCTTTATGTTTGTTTAGTCTCATGAATGAGTTACAAATATAAAGAATTAAGTTTATATCTTTTCTAGCTAGCTAGTTTGATTAGGGACTTTAGGAGACTCTTTTCTATCTAGCTAATAGGTTTATGATTCCCTATAGTATTTTAACCTTTACAATGGAAATAATAGTTGAAAGTCTAAATTAGCCTATAATTTTGTAAAAATTTAGCACTTATTTGTAAGAATTTCATTATGTAGTATTATGGTTAAGTGTTAATTCCCAAGAATAGCTCTAAAGAGAGTAGTTTGACAAGATTCCCAATGGAATATGGATTTTGCGTGATTAAGGAAAGATTCCTGATAGAATATGGATTTTGTGAGATTAAGGAAAGATTCCTTATTGGTAAGATCTAAGATATGATATCCCTTTGATTAAAAAACAAGAAATTTCTTCACCCAAAATTAATATGACTTCCTTGGAAAGGTAAAAATGAAAATTAAGTTCCCTTTTTCAATACCCAAATTAATTCCCAATTTTGATTGAATAAGGATTAACAACCAATCCCAAAAAACTTTTTTTTTCTTTATTTTTTTTAATATATTAAGCAATGAACATATTTAGCAAATAAAAGGAACTTGAACACAAATTCATATTCTATGCGGGAACAAAGAAGATGTAAGGTTTGTGACACACAAATAAAATTAAACAAATAAATCAAAGATAACCAAGCTTGATTTAGAGCCATTGCTTTAATACCAAGCTGGTATAATCCCCAAGAACTCGTCTTGAAATCAGCAAGCCAAACAAGGAAGCAAAATCCTAAGACTAATTCAAGTTGTAAAACAATGATATTTCAACCCATTACTTATAAAAAAGCACAAACTAGAGACATAAGGAAAGATATTGACACCATACTCTAAAAAAGGATGAGAATGAGAGGATAAGTTAGATTGGACAGCCACAAGACAATAACTATAACAAGTTTACAAAGTTCATAAAAGAACTAAAGAGAAAATTCTCGACATATGATATTTGGAATTCTCAAAGTTGTCTACGCAACTATATGGACATTACATATTTATAGGTTAATAACCAAATCCTAATATGCTTATTGGGCCCAAATATAATACTTTATCCCATACAAAGATGTAACAAGCCAATCATATCAAATAAGTGTGTTAATGCATTCTAGCCTTGTTCTCAACTTTGATTACTTGTCGAATCATATTTATAAGGCTTTAATTATGGTCCAAGTCCATTCCCATATTTATAAGTTCTTTTATAAGCTTGTTTGGACTATACTATTTTAAGTAATTCACTTAAAAGTTTCTTTTAGTTTCTTTTCTTAGACTGCCATGAATATATAATAGATCTTTTGATGTCTGCATGCCTCTTTTTGAATTTCCATCAACTACTGCTTTTGAACAAAAATTCTAACTTTGTTTCTATTCTACCAAAAAATAAAATAGTTTTTGTTACTTGTCAAAAGTATTTGTTTTTTTTTTGGGTAAAACTTTATCGAACAACTTTAAATCTTAAAATAAGTACCTTTGTTTTTATTGAATTAAAAAAAAACAGCTTCTTCCTTTTGAAGAGTACTCCCTAATAAGCTTTACATGTTATATTCCTTAGGAAGGCATCATTGTGTAAGTTGAATTAGCGGTTCGTTGTGTACTTGATAATATTGCCCTAAAATACTTATATTATAGTTCGTATAATTATGGCATGCATTAACCCATTTTAAATTGCGTTTCATGGTTACACTTGCTACCATTTTTTAAAAAAGTAAGTATACAATTTAATTCTTCAAAAGTACTTTTGTTTTAGTCTTCGATACAAACTAATTCCTCATAGTCTGTAATTTGCTATAGTATATACTGAATTAGTCTCTTAAGGTAGAGTGACATATAATTTGGTCCAACAGAGAGAATAAAATATAACGACTAATAAACTTTTGGAGATTAATTTGTATAGAAGAAACAAATCCAATGACAACAATGTTATGAGCCATATATTTCAAGGATCAAATTGTATAATTATTTATTTATTTAAGTGCTATTTGGTGCTTGATCCAAGTTCTGTTCATTTTCCTCTCTCCCTCCCTTGGTTAGCTTTTATGCAGGCATCAACCCCTTCTTATTGCCTTGATGGCACATTCTGCTACCATCTTAATCAGAAAGAAGCTATTTCCTTTGGAGCTGCCTAGTTTAGTTCCCAAAGTATCAATTGTCAGAACCAATCACCATGCATCTTCCTACCTATGATCATAAATCAAAGTTTACCTAAAATTCCACAGGACATGACCTTCGGAGTTCAGAAGAACTTCTGAGTCCCCAAAGAGAACACATCCAACCACATGAAAATAGACAGGACGGAAAAGAAATACATTTCAGAGACCATCCCCGAGATTGCACATGTTATTCCAGCTCCACAATTTCTGGATTCCTTTTATAACTCAAGGTATAAAATTTGATTATCATATTAGAAGTATAAGATTCTAATAAGGATTTATACAAACTTTAGACTTTTAATTTCATAGCCCAACTTTTAGCACATAACTCACCCAAAGTTCATCTCAATGGATACAAAACCTTCCAGCCATCTCTCACTTTCCCCTTCCCTACGTTGTGGTTCCCCCACTAAGATTGGGTTCGGAATGTAGAAAAAAAGATTGAGGAAATGAATTAAAAAAAAGTGATAAATAAGATAAAATATAATACCTATATCTATTTTTTAAAAATAATTTAAAAGACATTATTAAATAATAATTACAAAGATATAATAAACATTTTTCATTCCTTTTTTTTCTTTGAAAACCCATGCCCAGAAATATTCTTTACATGGTACCCACCCGAAATGGCATGAAATTCTGGCACAAGACTTACATGTACATTGGTCTCTTAAGAAGTTCATATACTTAAAAACTCGTCTTTCCACTCACAAGCAATTATATTCCCGTTTGATATGTCAACAGCAACCCAAATAACTCCTCTTGGGAGGCAAGACAAACCTTAATATAAAGTTACATGTCCTGCTTAACGAATAATGTATAACCTACGATGTCTCTCAGAACAGCAGATGTAATGAAACTAAATATTCAAAATAACATATATTCTTGAAGTGTATTAAATCAATACTGTAAGTCTAGCCAAATTAAGAATGTATACAATCTGTATGAATTACAATGAACAAATACATATTATCAAAGCACCGTGTATTAATTTGGCAGCATGACTAGATTTAAACTAGACAAATCTACAGAGTCATTCCTAATCTTTTACATAAACACAAAAGGATCCTGACGCTTAACAGAATGCAGCACAGTGTATCATAACAAGCCTTCGGATTGTCATTTACTGGTATACATGAAACTTCCAATCTTGAAACTCAGTGAAAGAATCAGAACCGAAAATAACATTAAGAAAATCCAGCCGTGTGACACCACAAATACAGACTTCCCAGAGAGGAAACCAGAAAAAGATACTAAAGCATCAGAGTTAACACCAGGCTGAGAAAAGCAAGACGAGATTGCAACATTGAACTCTCCGTTCTTGCCCAGCATCCAGACCATCCTGTTGCCTCTTGCAATGAAGTCTGTTATTCTGATCATACTCGCAGTTATATGAACTGAATTGGAACATTGACCGGTAGAATGAAACCAAAGAGCACCTTCTTTAGGAGGAAACTCTGAAGCAAATGCAGGGGGAGCAGGGATGCTGCCCAACAAGTGACTGGCCTGCTTCATAAATGGGCATGTATTTCCTGTAAAACCAAAAACAGAATAGCTGCCCCATGTTACCAGAAGTTCAAGAGAGAAACATCAAATTGAAACAATAGAATGATAGACTACCAGCTTACAAGTTTTTATTACTACGCACACACAGATGTGCACGCATGCGCATGCGAGCACACACACACGTGCGTGCATGCACGCGCATGCGCACACACACACACACAATAAAAATAACTGGCAAGTTAGGAGTCCTAGACAAACTAGTTTCTCACCTGACACCAGTTTTGATGCCTCTGGGTGCTGCTTTGAAGAGGAAGCTTCTTTGCTAAAATGTGCTTCTATATCATTTTTACATACCGTGAGAACATCCTTGGTTTCTTCACCCACATTCTGTCAATAAGCAAAGCAGTTTAATAGAATGCTATGATAAAAATCAATAAGGCCTCTGATCAGAAAAATCTAATGCCCTTACCTGGTATGATCCTTGGTCAGGAACAAGGTTTTCACTCCATGTAAACTCAGGAGAATCAAAAGGGATATACTGCGAAATATCATCATTGGCATTAAGGTATGTAAGATACTCTTCTAGTGTATCAATATCAGCAGCATCTTTTTGGCAGGATTTGCCTCAACAGGATTCACAAGATCATTGATTTCCAGGAATGATCCATCACCAACAAAAAGATTATCATTGGCATCCAAGTATAGCTCATCAAATGCTTGATTGTAATAGAGGGGATTCCCATCACGACTTGCTTCAGCATTGATACCATCTTTCACTGGTTTGCTATCCCCAACATATTGGTCAGGCTTATTCAAGAACAGGTCACCTTGAGGCTCAAAAGTTTCAGCAGTTCATACCAAGGGCTTCTCATCTTCAATCAATTCTTGAGAATGCTCGGGATAGCTGCTACACTCTCCATGATAGAAGTTTAGTGTGAGACCAGCACCTTCAGATGTCACACCCATATCAAGGTACTGGTAATACAAGGCATTTCTCGAAATTAGAGAATTGAATTATGCTGGATAATTTTAACAAAAGAGATTGGTTGAAAAAGCAAGACTGATGACAAAAATTCTAAGAAGAAAAAGAAAAGAAAGGGAAGAAAGGAAATATGAAAAACCACAGACTTTTATCATTCATCAGAAAGAGCCAATATGATAACAATGACAAAATCAGAAGGGGAAAAAAAAGGCAGATTCAATGAAAAAGACCACTATAACATAAATAAATATGCGTGCATGGCATTCTCACTTGATAGTTAAGTTAGTACAATTCACATTTAATGTTTCTCAATATGCTTTCAAAATCTACCAAGAGAGAAAAAGTGTATTTGATGCTTGCAAAGTAGATTGCTATATATATGAAAAAACGAAATAGATTTAGGCAATAAATACCCGAAGATTGAAATATCAAACCTGTGGTAACAGTGAGAAAATATAGGAAGTACAACAGAACTACAGAAGTCACAATTTTGAGTTTAACAATTAACTATTTCCTGCATAGGAGTCAAAAGTTACTCATATCTTACATGTTTCACATAACAACAGTTCTTTTCAGGGACATTACTCTTACAACATGAAAAATTAAAAATTTCATTGCATGTTTCATGCCATAATGCTGTTGAGGCAGACACATTAAGATATCTCTTACAGGTAGGAAGGGTATAAAAACAGAAACAGCAGCAGACATAAGTCACACACCATAAAATGACCATATTTACAATTACATATCCAACTTATGTGCTAGAAAACTTATCCCAGCAGGCAACCAAAGGACTTTCCTACACAATAGCAATAGGTTTGGGGTAGAGCACAAACCTGGTCAAGGTCGTTCGTTTCAACAAAAGCATCATCACCAACCACCATTTTATCAGTCACGGCCTCATCACCTGGCAGTGGAGCCATCATGATGAGAGACCCTCTATAAACCTTGTCCTAGGAACCTTCAACAAGATGACACTTTGCCCGAGACCGGCTAGAAAACAAGAATGTTGGTCAAAGGAAAGACCCTAAGAGAACTTGTCTCTTAGAACCCTAGTCTCAAGACGCCACAAAGGAAGACCAATCCTTTGATAAGTCACGTGAACTCTCAGAGAACACAAAGAAGCAAAAGCCTCACAAATAACTGAATAATATTCAAATTCATTCATGTGTAAAATAGAATACAATAGGAAGCCTTTTATAGGCAAAATTTCTAGAGTCCTAATTAAAGTAAAACTCTAATATCTGATTAGAAATATTTTAAATAATACCTAATATATATCCTAATTAGATTAGGATACTAATCTTAACTTGATCTCCAAGATAAGCTCTTTGACCAAGTTCAAAAAATAATAAAATAATAAAAAACGAAATTCAAAAAGAATCCTAGTCAAAACTAATTAGCTTCTTTAAGTTGTCACATAGAATGCTCATGCTTCATTAAAAATCACATGATTGACACATGATTCTTAATCTCTTGCAATTGGACTCCAATTGGGCCTTAGCACTCCTCTTGTATGTGTATAGTTCATTGGGCCTTCAACATGTTAGATATTGACTTTAGTTGCTCCATGGCCCTTCTTAGAACATTGGGCTTCCACTTGGACTTCCACTTTTGCATCTTTAAGGAAATATCATGTCCAAAGTCCAATTCAGCATATTTTGAATTTATCAAATATAGATCTTGGGCTCTAAACTTGGGCCGACGTCCAACATAAATATTATCTTGAGTTCTTTGAAATTTTTGGACATAGTGCACAATTTGGGCCACTTGAGCTCTTTGAAGATCTTGATGGATAAGGGCTTTTCGAATTTGTAGTGCTTTAATAGGCATGCCTATTGATATTGTATCACATCACATCATAATCATCTTCCCATTCCTCCTCCATAAAAGGGGCACCATACTGCTCCCCATTCTTTGGCCCCGCACCACTCTTCTGGAAAATCCTACAAAGCACAAACGCATCCTTCTCCATCCAAGAAGGAAAAACAATTTAATATCAACACATAAACCTTATAGAAAAGGTACAGGGTAAACTAACAATTTGGATCTGAATTATTATACTCACTTAGTTTTATTGCTTAAGAATTAGTGATTCCACGTGTTATTCCCTAAAAATTACAAACTTATTGATCAGAATGCCAAGAAGACTAACTTGTACTAATTTTAATTTTGGGGGCTAAAGCTACAGGGACTAAAGTGTTAGTTTATTCAAAAATATATATCAACGAAAAAATGAATTATTTCAAAATACGAGAAACCGATAACAAAATGGTTGGAGCACCTGTGATATCCCTGCTTTCGCCAATTCTTCATCAGCCAATCTATATTCATGCATGATCTAGTTGGTACGGGTAACGCGCGGCGCCCGCCCACTATGATAAACGAGGGTCTTCTTCATTCCTCCTGTACCGGAGCTGTGTCGAACTGGGCGATCTTTTCCCGTTGTCTTCCAGTACCCTTTCTCAGTGGCCCGATTCGTCCTCGACCCATTTCCGTACTTCTTGTCCAGCGCACTGAAGAAGTACCACTTCAAGTCCCTGCTTTTCAGCTTCGACTGACTTATAACACCACCAAAAAAAAGGACCCAGAAATGATCATCTTTCCATTAGCAGAGCCCACTCTTGACAGTCGATACTCAGAAAAAATTCAATTATTCCTAAATACAGACGGACACATAATCATGCCTACACATAAGAAAGAACAGACCAAGTTAAAGAGGGCTAACAGGGGAGCTCCCAGGGTTCGGATTTGTAGATGTCGATGACCGCGATTGGATCGAACCGAAAGGATTTGCCGGAGACCTTGCGCCTGAGGTAGTAACGAACGAGTTCTTCGTCGGTGGGGTGGAATCGGAACCCGGGAGCGAGTGAAGTTGCAGAATCACGACCCATTCGTGGAAGCAATCGAGATGAATTGCTGAAATTGAAGGAAGAATGAGTGAGAGAATAGAGAGCTAGTTTTTTTTTTTTTTCTTCTTAAGTGGGTGTCAGAGGGTAGAGAGCAGGGAAATGAAGAGAGGCAAAATGGGAAATGAGAGAGACGAAGGCGAGGAGGTTTAGATGAGATGGGAAACGAAGGCCCTCCGAAGTAGGAAGGTAGAAATTGGGATTTTGCTTGCTTTTCTTCTTTTGATTAATTTGAGAAAGAGGAAGGGAGGTGGCTTAGCAGAGTCGAGGCATCCACACCGCGTGAGAGAGGGAGCCAGAGGAGTGCTACGAGGCAGGTGCATCTAAGAAAATTAACGTATAGAATTAAATTTGTATAATTAGGTGAAAAAATTAATATATAGAATTGAATTTGTATAACTAGGTGAAATTTATGTGTAATATAGGTGGGATTTACATACAGAACAAATTTGAATCGTAAAATATATAAATGACGTAGCATACTGGATATATATATTGAATATATATATATATATATGTAAGAATTGCTCGATGTGAGGATGGAAATATCTATCCACATGAAAATGTTCAATTTTGTTGTGTGGCAGGATGTGATTGGTTCGTGATGTTTGAATTCGTTGTGCTATTGTGTGGTGAGTGATCGATACAACCCTCAAATTAAGACATAATATTAATATTTTTATTTTGAAAACATAATATTTTTTCTTAATGTTTAAGTTTTGGATAAAAAAATGCTTTAGCCAGTTGAGAAATTATACTTCTTTTAATTTATTTATGTGAAGATAAATTTTTAATACTCTAAAAGATAATTATTCTCACAATTTTATTTTTTAAAAATTAAGATTCTCAATATAATCTTTTAAATATTTCTTTTAAAATGAAATATTTTTCCAATAAATATGTGTGACCTTCTAATACATTAAAATCTAACTCTATGTAATAACCCAAATTATCATGTGAGGTTATGAGTGCAAATTTAAATTTTATTGAAGGGAATCTAGAATCTAAAGACACCTAATTTAGGAAATAATATATTTAGTCAAATTAATTTAATTTTAGGCATGTTGAGGCTAAATGAAATCTTTGGTGATTCAAAAACAAAATTTGGATTGAACATATTTTAAGAATCATTGGGTTTAAGTGGAAATTTCACTCAGTCTCTTACCTTATGTTATTACCTAAATAAGTTAAGAATAGGATCAAGTGTTGGGTTGTGCACTACTAGAAGTCAAGTGTGTTACCATCCATTAGTGTTCAAGAATTATAAAGCATCTTCTTGCATCATTTTTCCTTTTTGATGAGCATCACAATGTCAAAGGGCTGAGTGAAGCTAACCAATAACTACTTTTAGGCCAATTACATGTCTTATGCCCAGGAAACTTTAAGCAAACTTTGTTGTACATTTTAAGGATCTAGATTTAAAGTCCAAGTGTACATCCAACATGGAATCCATGCCCAAGTGGAGCAATCTACCATGTGCATTAAAGGAAATGAAGTCTGAAGAATTAACATTGCAGGGGAATTAATTATGGATGAATTTTCATATTTTTGAAGTGTTAGATTTAATTCTATGTGTGTTTATATAAAGTGTAACAACCTTAACTTTTATTTAATCTAACTATAAATAATTGTGTCATCAATTAGTCACAATTAAGATTAGCTTTAAATGATGAGTGAGTAATAGATGAAAATATGGGGAAATTTAAATCTTTTTATCATTATCATTAACCATCAAAGTATATAAGAGGATTTATGTTCATAGGAAATTAAAATGCTCATTAACAATTTTTATCTCCAACAAGATGCCTCTAATAAGCATAAAAACTCATATATATATATATATATAGGACTACGAGTAATTACTTATCACTAACATGGTAAAACCTAGGAATTGATAGCTAAATTAAGGGTTTAAGGACTTAGGCCATGGCTTAGAATAGTTAGGCCACGACTAATTTTGCTTTTAGAACTTCTAAAACCATATTTCTACACTTTCAACACAACTTGGATGAGCCTTGTCATGACTAACTTGAGTCTAGAACCAAAACCACACATAGCACAATTCTCGCAATAGCTCAACAAGCACGTGTCATGGCGAGATGCCTCTTAGATCAACAATCTCATACATGCGCATGATTCTTGTAACACCTGTTGTTCTAAAAATCATAAATTAATTAGATTACTAAAGGAAGTCCCTTAAATGAAATGATTAAAAACCAAATAAAATTAGAATGATAATCTAAATATCTAAAAATGAGGATACAAAACTAGAGATACCTAGAAACCATAGCCAAATAGCTAAACAAAAATTAAATGGAGTGGCATTTTTTGTAATTTTGGGCAACTTTTAGAAAACTCAAATAACAGATCTTTAAATGGAAAATTTGAGTTTCTCAAGGTTTTTAGAGGTCTTAAAAATCATAGAAACCTCTAGAATGATTAAAACCTCTCTGGTTTATTTTAAAGTGTCAGTTGATCGAAACTTTAACTGATTTATTCGAGAAAGTTTTAAATCCAATTTGGGTGAAATCAAAGGTATTTTATGAATTAGAGAACCTAAATTTTATAATGGAAAAAATAATTCTCGAAAAGGAGTTGAAATGAGCCAAAATGGAAAGAACCCTTAAAAAAGAGACAAAATAGGAATTTTAAAAAGTCTTATAACTTAGCCTCCCTTCTTATATGTCATACCTCATCCCTTCCTCATTCTTAACTGATCTTATTTCTACCCTAAACTAGAAGTGAGACCAGCTCAAGGAGACACACAAGAGAGAGAGCAAAGGAGGAAGAAAAGGCAAGCAAAAGTGTAAGGAATTTATGGTTTTTCATGCTTTCTCTTTCTTTCAACTTATTCTCCTTTTTCTTCTATCTTTTCCTATGATAGTGATGATTTAATTTAGGCTGTTCTATGGCTGGTACAGCAAGAAGAAGGGAGAGCTTGAAAGAGATATTAGAAGCTTTGGAAAGCACCTTGGGAAAGTGATAAATACTATCTTTATATGTTTTATTTCTCCTAACTTAGTCATTTTAATAATTAAATATGGCTTAATGAATGCAATTGAATGAAATTTGATTTTAATTAGCCATTTTTACATTTAGGGAATTAATTTGCAAATTATTGGTTCTTAATGCTTAAATTTATCTTAAATAATTTTTGGGTATTTCTACTTAATACTTTCCATTCTTTTGTGCAGATTTTAGTGAGCAAATGATGCTTGAATGAGAATTTTGTTTAAAGAAGAGAAGAACCTTCCACATCCAGCACATGACACGTGGATTTTGTTTGAGGGAAATGAAGAATAGAGCAAGCCACTGATTTATGAAGTAGACTTATGGTGAAGAGAAGAAGCATGCAATAGCCACAAGAGATGACGTGGGTTATATGAGAGAATGAATTGCATGGAAGCAGAACACGAAGAAGCAACAAGAACTGATGAATGGATGTGAGATTTGATGAATGGAAAAGAAGCAAGTGAAGAACACATTCATTCCACGCATTTATATTGTCATTCACACATTCCATTCATTGGAGGATCCAGATGCTACTTTGTCCAGCACACACTTCATCCTCTCCATGTCACAAATATAAACATATAAAGCTGATGAAGGAATGAAGAAGCATGGAGAAGAGAAGCTTTGAGCCAGCAGAACAAAGCAAATAGAACACGTAGAGCAGAATGAGAAACAAACGAAGAATCAACAAAGGCTGACGTGGCTGTTATAGTGGAAGTAACGGGCTAGGCAATAGAGGTGTAAATGAAGCAAATGAAAAGCACGAGCATAGCTAGACATGGAAAAGTGTAGAGCAGAGCCAATGAAGAAGCCACGAGCTAGAGTTGGAGAATAATGCATGAAAGAAGCTACACATGCATGCAGAAATAGAGAAAAGCACGTGATGATGGAGCTCTCAGCTGGAGGAGTACTGGGCAACAGCGTGGAGAAAACACAAAGAATTAATGAACAAAGTTATGGCTACAGCATAAACAAATAGAAAACATGTTAGAAGTGAGCAAATGGAGATGAAGAAAACAACACATAGAAGCAGCTCACATGGAGAAGAAGATGTGGAATAATGGGAGCTGAGAACATGCAAAGCTATGGGACCAGCTGAATAAGCATGGGGCGGACGTGGAAGGTATGCGGAAACAATATATGCAAACTAGATGCATGAAGGAACATGTGAGGAGCTGGGAGTTGGCTGGAGAGAACGCTGACTTGTAAACATGTGAAGAGGAAATAAGAAGCTCACGTGAAAAGGCAAATGGAAGAAGAAATACTTAGCTGGGAATGATAGAAGTAAGCCACGTGATTATTAAAGAGAAGAAGCACATGACTGAGCAAAAATGGAGCATGTGAGGGAGATTATTACATTCAGGCAGAGGCTAAATTCCATGCTACATTCATCCATCATGTGATTCACGCCCCTTTCATCCATTCCACATCTAGAGAGTAACTCCATGCCATTTTCCCATTTTATCCATTTCCACTCCATCTCTAATGAAGCTTTAATCTCTATCTATGACTAGCAAGAAAGAAGAACCTTGGAGAAGCTTGAATCCATGGAACTATAAGCAAAATTTTGGCTAAGGATTTCTACTTTCCTACACTTTTTCTTTTTCTTGTACAAGCTTGGTTAAGTTGTATTTGATTAGGAATTTGTGTAATTGTAATTAGTGGTTAGTTAGACACTAATTAGGAAGCCTTTTGTTGATTAATTGGTTAGATTAAATACTGAATTTTATACTTTCCTTTAATTTCCCATGAATGCCACGAAAGTGTTCGATGAAATGCATGAGTGAAATTATGAGCTGTATTGTTTGATTTAAGGATTCCTTGGAGTTTGGTTAGTTAATTAAACATCTTAGGGTATTAATTCAAAGGCTAATTAATCAATTAATTATTCAATTTTAAGTGCTCATTGATCCAAATAACAAGAATTAGTGATTTGATGTGGGATTGAGGTTTCAATTCAATATTAAATTGTTAATCCCTTGATTCTTGCGTGGTAACTCAAAATAAGTTGTATTAGACACAAATAGGGACTTTTAGACCAGAATTAATCATAAATGAATTAGGATAAAGATAGTGGAAACCAAGGGACGAATCCAAAGCTAGTCACAAGCCCATTATCAACCATAATTCATCAATTAGGTGGCAATTAGGAATTTTATTTCAATTTCATTTTAGATAGTTTAAGTCAATCAAACTCCCCTTAATTTAGATAGTTCTAGGATCCTTTAACACTTAGAAAACCCAATTAAACATTGAACTCTAATTCTAAGGGAGATGACCTAGGTTATGCCACTAGCTATATATAATATCTAACCTAGTTTTATTTTGAGGGTTGCGCGATGAGCTCGTCAGAAAGCTTGTAAACAAGGTAAACTTCCATGGATTTTGTTGCTTCTACTTGTCTCCTTCTTCTATGTATAGTTTCAACCAAACTAGACCATCTAAGAGGAGATGAATTATGCCTAATCCAAAGAAGAAATAAGGGTTTTAGAGTATGAGAAATAAGAATGTGCAATTAGATTTAAAAGAGAAGTTTTAGAATTCAAGTTGTAAAATTTAGGGATTTTATTGTACCTAGATATTCTTAAAGCTTTCTAAGGGTAGTCTAGCCTATGTAAGAGTATGTATGAGGTCCTAAGACATCTAGGCAATTTCACAAGTACCATTTCCCTAGGAAAAACCAAGCAAACTCTATGGGTATTCACCATAGACCATGTCTCGACCAAGAAGGAGTTTGGCTACCTAGGGAGGTTTTTCTTTGATTCCAAGGATGGAAATGGTCTAGATATGATTAAAAAATATCAAAGGAAGCATTAGTTTGAATTTAGAAATCATAGTTTATGAGATAGAAGTTTAGGGTCCTTTTTAAGACATAAAAAAGCAACTTGAGTCTAAGCTCCTTAAATTGAATTTGTGATGACTCTAAGGAGTCTAAATGGTGTCAAGAGATTTAGATTGAATGAAAAATTGAAGCCAAGATCATAAATTCTAGGGGTTGCTTCATTATGCACTTATATGAAACCATAACCATGCCATAGGATAAAGTAAGCTTACACAGGGTTTGTGTGAGGCTAGAACTTATTCTAATGATGTAATTGTGTCTGTGATGTGCCTAGGCCAAGTGAATTAAGCTTCTCCTAATTTTGTGTGTGTGGCCGAGAAAGAAAAGGAGAAATCTAAGGAAAAAAGTGTGCTTCTTGACTTGAAATAGCTCTCTATTCTTTCTTGTATGCATGTCTTGGATGTTTGATTATCATTAGATGCTTGTATGTATATTTGAACCATGAGATATGTTTATAGCTATTGATGGAATGTCATGGTACCATTATGTTTCTTGAAAACATGCTTTGAATGCAAGATAGCTTAAGTGGGTGAGATTGTGCCAAAAGTCCCTTAGAATGGGTGAGGAGATGCCAAAAGTCCTTAAGAATGGGTAAGACAAAGCCAAAAGTCTCAAGAAGAAGTGAGGCTAAGTTAAAAGTACTTAAAAGTGGCTAAGGCAAATTCAAAAGTCCCAAGGAATTAGATGAGACTTAGACCAAAAACCCTTAGAGCTTATGTTTGACAATGTATGAGTTTATATGACATGAGAAAATATTTATGTATGTGTACAAGAGGCTTTTAGTACATGCTTGCATTCCTTGACTTGAAAATGTGCCATGTATATATGCTTGAAAGGGTAAAAGAGCTATTGAAATTCTTTGAATCTCACTTTTTTCCCACATGTGTCTAACTATATCTAGGTGATCCAAGTGGAGCAAGGAATGGGAGCTAAGCACCTTGAAAGATGCACTCTTAACAATAAAATAGAGAATAGAATTTATGTATATTGATGTCAAAGTGTGTATGTATAAGTTATCCATGAGATGTAAATCATTAAGCATAAGTAGAAGTATGTAATTATGATATATGAATCTATTTTGGAATCAAATGTATACATATGTGAGTTTTTGCCATCTATAAGCCTAGATGTATGTAACACCCCAAAATTAATTATGATGTTAATTAAGGATTAGACATAATTAAGAATAATTATTAGAGAATAATTGGGTAAACCATATGAATGGAAATCTAGAGAGAAATAAATTAATAATATAAATTTGAGATTTAATTGGGTTAAAAACTTCATCTATGCCCAAATTAAATTAAGTAGGCCATAGTTAAAGACTAACGGAGGCCCAATAAATTTAGGTGTAGACCTAACTTCCTATTGTGAGTCTTGGTCTAAAAGAGACCATCTAATAATGGCTAAATTTGGTTTAATGAGTTAAAGGCTCAAGACCCAACTTATATAAGCTCTTCTAATTGGCTTAACCACCCTTATGTAGACTCAAATTAAATGAGCTCTTAAAATTTGGCCTAACCCAGCTACAACTCTGTAGCCCAACTTATAAAACTTAGTCTAACAAAGCTTAAATCTGAAACCTGCTAGGAATTTGGGCCTTTGGGTCAACCCATAACCCATTGAGGACCCAACCTAAATCCAACTAAACCCTAAAACATGTAGCCCCTCCCATATTATGCTAAAACATAAACACAAGAAGCATTTTCGCACCTTGAGAGGGAGGCTAAGGTTCTAAGCAAGAAATCCACTATTTCTCACTTTTAAACTCAAAATCAGCCAAGGTAATTGTTATATAACTTAATCCTCTTCTATTTCTCTTCATTTTGACTAGATTAGTTTTTCATTTGGAGCATTTTCAGTATACCCAAAATCTAAAATGTGGTTGTTTAGGATTTTCTTGGTGAAATTTCGTAGGTTGAGGCTAAAGGTGTTGTTAGATAAGTATAAACTCTTTATTTTGATACTTTCTCTACTAATTTGGGACGCCTATAGCCGATTTATGATAGGGGGTATTGTTTCTATACGAATTTACTCAAAATTTGAAGTGTTGTTATGAGATTTCTGGGGTAGGCTCAACCAAATCTGAATTTGGTTATTGTGGTAATTGGGTAAGTATTTTCTAAGTAGTCCTATATAGCTTAACTCCTTGAGTAATGGGTTTACTAATATAAATTGTGATTAGGGATAGTAATGGCTTAGTTTTGTACCCATAGGTTGAAGTAGCATTCCGTTGGCTTGTAAAGAATTGGCAACAAGTGAGGTAACTGGGGATTTTATAATTCTATGTATATATCTGCTTTAATTTTATATTTGCTACACATTGAAGATTTGAAATGATAAATGAATTGATTGGCTATCTATTGTATTCTATTTGGACCTTGTGAGTCTATGGTAGAGCTGTGGTGCAACTGCCACGTGTGCATATGCTTTGATTGGGCATCAGGTTATGATCAGACCCTAGATGTATTGAGTTTTGGTTTTGCTCATTGGGGAGTAAGAGCCATGGATGGGCCTTGTAAAGTCCCACATCGACTGGAAGGGGCCTGTGCTGAGCGCTTATAAAGGGGTGCGAAGTGCTCTCTTCCAACGCGCGTTTTCCCCTGAGTTAAGCGGGCAAGTGACAAAATGCACTGAATGAGGCTCTGTAAGTTGTTTGGTATCAGAGCAATCCTGGCCCATGTGCGACCCAAGGACAAGTCGACCCCAAGGGGGTGGATTGTAAAGTCCCACATCGGTTGGAATGGGCCTGTGCTGAGCACTTATAAAGGGGTGCAAAGCGCTCTCTTCGTAGATGCGTTTTCCAGGGAATATGGTTAAATGTCTTGCTCGAGGAAGGCAAAATCCAATTGAACAGGGAAGGCTGGGTCAGTGACCCTCAAACTCGAAAGGAAGGGACAATATCTATGAAGCTCTGTAGGTTGTTAATGTAATATCCGGTCCCTCCGTAAACGTGAGAAACACAATATTCGGTTTCTCTATAAACGGTGGAAATGCGCTAGATACAAAAGGAAGTCCCTGAAATAGAAGGAATTGAGGTCAACTAAAATTATGATAAAATTTTAAATATTAGAAAATGAGGATTTGAGCTTTGAGTTGCCCAAAAATCAAGGCCAGAGTGATTCGAAAAATTTGTCAAAAGGCCAGTGGCATTTTCGTAAATATGGGTACTTTTTTGAAAAACACACAGGAGGGCTTTTTAAATGAAAATTTTGAGTTCTTTGGGGTTCTTAGAGGCCCTAAAAACTATGGAAAACCCCGGGACAGTTAAAACCCCTTCGGCGGACGTTTTGTAACGTCGGTTGACTCAAACTTTGACTGATTCGTTCGGGAAGGTTTTAGCTCCAATTTGAGTGATTCCAAAGGTATTTTACTAAATTGGTAACCTAAATTTCAGAATGGAAAAGACGGTTCTCAAAAAGGAGGTAAAACGAAGGAGAAACAAAAATGCCAAAAATGAAGCGCAAAATTGGAATTTTTGAGAAAGTGGAGGCTTCTTGATCACACTTTAAGTTTCTTATTTCTTCTCCTCTCCATTTGCACGACCCATTCTGCCCAAAAACCAGAAAAAAAAACACCAGCTCTCTTAGGCACACCATGGAGGAGAAGAAAGGAGGAGAAAAAGTAAGGAAATGGTAAGGAATTTCATGGTTTTTCATACTTTCTCCTTTCCAAACCTCTCCTTCTCCATTTCCCTTTCTTTCCTATGATTATAATGAAGTTTATAAATCTGATTCAAGGGAGATATTCAAGGGAAAGTTCGGATTTAAAGAGAGGAGCTTGGAGAAATCAAGATTCAAGCCAAACTAAGCAAAGAAACAAGGTAAAAATGCATCCTATGGTTGATACCTTTCATCCCACTCCTTCTCCATTTTGACCTAGACTTAGACAGATCTAAGGAGTCAGATTTTTAACCAAACCAAAGGTGATTCTTAGGTATTTGATGGAGAGGAATAAGAATATGCAAAGAAAACCAAGAAATAGGCATTAGAAATCAAGATGCAAAACCTAGGGTTTTAAGTGCACATTCTAATTTCTGAATTTGTATGATGCTTCCTAGGTCTAAGTTAGAGTATAAATGAGTTCTTGAGACACCAAAGATGCTCTCCACAAGCTTCTCCCTTCAAGAAAACTCCATATGGCCCAAATGGTGTCTATGTCTTGGCCAAGAGGGGATTGTGTAGGTGGAGGGAGTTTTAAATATTTCTAAGGCCATTCTTGAGTCATATTTGATGAATGAAAATGAAGGGAGGCTTTGGAAAACATTTAGAAGTCATGGAAAGTGATTTGGTGTCTTAGGTTCCATATTATGACCTAAAGAAGCAACATGGTGCTAGGCCTTTTATTTTAATGATGTAATGACTCCAAGAGGCTTAAAAGGAGTCAAGAATCATATTTGAAAGGAAAGAATGAGGCCTAGAAGTCATTTGAGGGGTGTTGCTTCATTAGGTGCCAATATGGACCATAATGGAGGTTGTAGAGTAATCTAAGGTTTAAGCAAGTTGCATGGCCCTAGAAATTGTTTCATGAACTTAATTGGCTCCCATAAATTGTGTCTAGGCCAAGAGAAACCATCTCCACCAATTTGTGGGTGTGTGGCCAAAAGAGGAGGCTTGAGTCCAAAGGAAAAAGTGTGTAATTATGTGCAAGGTAGCTCTCTCTACCTTCTCTCATGCATGGATGTGTGTTTAGCTTGTTTTAGAATGTGTGTATATGTATTTTCAAGCTATGAAAAGTATGCTAACATGCCTTTATATGCCATGATGCTTGATGCCATATTATGTTTTCAAATGATTACATGATGTTTGTGTGAGTTTGCTTGAGTGTGGAGAGGCCAAGAACTCTTCCCTTGGGTGAGGATGAGCCAAGAACACTTGAACTTGGTTGAGACAAAGTAAAGAGTCTCCCAAAAGCAAAGTGGGCTCCCAAGAGTATGGTTGAGTCCAAAGCTCTTAAAGAATGGTGAGGCAAGTCCAAAATCCATGAGGAGAAGTGTGAGGCCAATCTAAGCACTTGGTGAGCTCTTGGATGTCTTGTATGATTGATTCACATGCCAAGATTGTTTTTAAAATGTGCATGTCTTACATTTTCACCATGCATGCATTTGAAAAGCTTGCTTTGCACATATTATGTATGATTGAATGGGAGATGAGCTATTGGGATTCTTTGAATCTCATCTTCTCCTCTCTAATGATCTAACATGCTAGGTGAACCAAGTGGATATGCTAATGGGAGCCAACAACACTAAAGGAAGGAGCTTGACAAGCTTATGCTTTATTTTGTCTATTTTGGAATCATAATAATGGTTCAAGATGTATATGATGTTGTATATGAATTATGAACCTTGAAACATATGTAGATGTACTATCATGTGATATTTAGATGTATGAAAATGATATATGACTACTAGCACATGTTTTGAGTATGAAATGGCCATGGTATGAGAATGTAAAGTTTGGTGATTATGTATATAAGTGTGGGTTGAAAGGCCAAAATGAAGTACATGAGATTTAGGACCATTTGGGCAGCTCACATAAGTCTTAATTATGCTTTTAGACTTACCCAAAAGGTGCCAATACTAAGGGAAGACCATTTGGCAAGTTTGGTACCTCACATGGAACCAAATTTGACCATAATGGACCCTATATCACTTTTTTGCCAAATGAGCTAGTCTTGATCTAAAAATTTGGCATGATATTAGGTCTCATTTAGTGCTTTTTGGGAAGGTAAAGAACATAATTTTTGGAGGTCTAGAGAATATTTGATAAATTTTCAAAGTCGGAATTTTCTATTATTTCTTGTATGGGTACTATTCATACTGGCAGTTTTGTGTTTTGGGTCACTCGATGGCCAAATGGTGTCCAATGCTTATGAAATTTTATAAGCATAAACTAGAGGTTATAAGCTTTTTGTAGCCATAGAGATCACCTCATTTAGAGGTCTGAGCAGAGAGTTATACATTTTTGAAGTTGACTGTTAGTACCAGTGGTGCCCCAAGAGTTCAGTTACTGTTCTATAGGTTTCCAATGGCTAAACACATCTATTTCATTCTAGAATTATTTTTGATATCAAGTTAACATTTGTAGCTTTCCAGAATGACCAAATATGTGTGATTTCGAGTTTTATAGAATTAGTTATGAATTTTAGAATTTTGTATTAGTAAATTGAACAGCAGCCCAAGCAGCCAGCTACCTCTGTAGGTTCTTGGATGTCAAACGTCCTATGTGATAAATTTTGTGACTTGGACTTATTTTTAGTATGAAGTATACATCCTAAGGTTTCTAGAATGACTAAGATTGCATGATTTCGAATTTTATACATCTAGTTATGATTTTCCAAAATTAGGTCAAAAAATAGAGCAAATCTGGCCGAAAATATGCTTGCTTATTTTAAACTCCATTTTGGTTTACATGAATTGTAGGCATGTTTTTGTGATGAAAATGAGTTATAATGATGGAATTAAATATGAGAATGCATAACATGAGCTCACAAGGTCCATGTGACACCGATTGCAAATTTTTAAGTATAGCGCAATGCGAAAAAGTCTATTATTTTCATCCCCTTTTTCATATGCTCTTGTGGGATTGATAATACAAAGCTTATAAATGGCATGAAATGAGCTAGGTTATGGTGTTACAGGTCTCTCCTGGTGTTATTGGCCTTTAACATATGGAAATGTGATTGCTAGTATGGGATGGTAATCATAGTAACCTAATCATTTCATTTGTTGATATGACTGATATAATTCTGATACTCATTTTTTATTCATGCATATATTTTAATTAAATTGGATTATATGAATGGAAATTACCTTGGTTACTGAGATTCATATCTCATCCCGTTTCATGGGATTATACTTTCAGGTGAAGGCCCTTCGGCTAAGGATAAGAGGAAGCAAGTGGATGAAAATCCATTAGCTCCAACCATGTATGAAAAAGGCTACACTTGGGTTGATCTGAGTAGAGTAGATGCAATTTTGTTATTCTTTTATATAACATCATCATGTAATCATATTGCCAAGTGTAGGAGTTTGTATTTTAACAATATAGAATGTATTCATTAAGGAGTTAGGTCTCATATTAAATAGATATTTGATGTATGAGTTGTAACATCTGATGTAGAAATTTTGTGGATCTTATGATATGGTTTACTTTTTTGGAAATGTAATCACATGATATACTAGATGTTGACTTAAGCTAGTGATGCATGGAACCCTTAATGGAATATGTGTTTGAATGATAATTGTTGATAGTTTATGAATTCTTGCTATCTTTAATTTATGAATTTGTTGATATATGGTAGTTGGATAAGTAGAAATTAACATTTAAGGCTTGGACTAGTAATGATAGATAAGTTGGGTAAATTAGGCAAATGAAAGCTATTAGAGCCTCATAAATTAAAGTAGAGTGGCCCTACGGTGTCACTAGAGGGAGAATTGGAGTGTATGAGACAAAATTTTGAAGTTGTAGGGCCAGAGGGTGTTTCGCTGCGGCTAAAATAGTCTTAGCTGTAGCCAATTGAGGTGAAATTGCTTAAGAAAAGTACCAGAGAACAATTCATCGCTATGAAATGTGAGAGGCCAAACTGGAAGTAGTCCAGAGAGTAATTTGCCACAGCAAAATGGGGAATTGGCCGCGACAAACTTTATGAAATTGTGTCAGGCGGAATTTACTGTGGTGAAAAAGGGAATTAGCCATGGCCAATAGTGAGAGGCAAGTGAGGTAAGCTCTAGGAGGTCCTCTTGCAGAGGCGCCATATAGGCTTATTGCGGTGACTGTGAAGCTGTAAGAAGTGAATTCGAGAGCAATTGGTCACGGTGTGAAGTCATTTAGCTAAGGGCAAAGGCCCTGAAACTCTTATATTAACCTAGAAACCTTAGTTTTTCCTATGGCAACATCAAAAGATAACTTAGAAGCACTTGTAAGGGATTCTTGAGAGTTGAAAATCAATGGGTAATAAATTTAAAGGTTTTTATTTGGAGATTTGTTTCACTTATGTACATGAATGTTTGTAAATATTTGGTTAATGATTCTAATAACATTAAGGTTCAAATTTTCTCACTTTTTCTTAAATTGATTAATTTAAATAGTGCTAGACCTTGATTTATGACTATCAATCGCATGTTTAAACTTAATTACCATGATTAGAAGTTAGGGCCGTCACAATGTACATGTGTATAAATTCAAGTAGAAAGGTAAGAATGAGTTTTATGATAATTTGAACCATTTGGGATATTTCTATATATTATATTTATGTTTTTAGATGTGGCCAAATGGTTGTGGATTGATGAGAAAGCCATTTGGTGCATCTTGACCCCTTTATGGTTCCAAAATTAGCCACTTTCTTTACCTGAACCAAAGTCTAACCAAATGCATAAGTTTTTATATAAAATTTAGCAAGCAAATAGGTCTCATCTAGAGCTTTTTACAGAGTTAAAGAGCACTACTTTTGGAACTTTAGAGATTTTATTATAATATTTCAAAGTAGGGCAAATTATGTAGAAACTGTCACTATTACTATTCATATGATCCTTTTGCTTTTCTACATCACTTAAGGGCCAAATGAAGTCTAATGCACATAAAATTTTATAGTCATATAGTAGACATCACAAGCTTTCTATAGTTATTGAGAGAACCTCATTTGGAGCTCTGTAGTGGGAGAAATGAATTTTTGAAATTTCGGTTCTGCTACAAGATATATTAGTGACTAGTGTTATTGTTCCATTGAATTTCATAGGGCAAACCTAGTTATTTTGATCTAAAATTTTTATTACAATTAGATGACATCTAGAGCTTTCTAAAACTCTATTTTTTGAATGATTTAGACTTTTCTAGAATTGGTTATAATTTTTCAAAATCTATATCAGAATATGGAATGTATGGCAAGATGTAAAGTGTAATGTGATTTTGTGTTTTATGGCTTAGACCTGAATTTTAAACTTCAAATTGTAATAATTCTAGTTGAACAAATATGTTATGGATGGAAAATGAATTTGGTAAGCTCAAATGGTCCATTTATCCAAGAATGAATTGATTGAGCTTTTAATGATGTAAATTACCATTGTTAAAAGTGATATTTTAGTGAAATTAAATGTTATAAGCTAATTGTGCCATGAATTGAGTCCCATATAAATATAGTATTATATTTATTAGTATCAAAGCAAAGGTTTAGGCAATTTAGTGTTGGTTATGGCTGGAGATATGAGATTGCCAATTATGTATGATATGTATATGAATGAATTAAATGATAACTGTGGCTTATGTTCTTATTTACATTAAAATGATATTGAATTGTTTTCAGATAAGATGGTGAACACCAAGAGAGGTAGGCCTAATAAAGAGGCTCAGGCAGAGCTAGAGACTAGTAATATGATAGCTGGAGCCTCGTAGGCTATTATGGGTCGCCTGGATCAATAGCAAGCCCTGATTATGCAATAAAAGGAATAGCTTGCTCTGAGAGATCATGAAAGGCCTACTCCTCCTCAGCCACAACACTTAGATCATCTTGAGCATTCAGGGGTGACTCCCTCAGGCCTATAACCATAGATTCAATAGATGCCTTAGACTCCACTAGCTTAGTTGGAGTTTGTACTCCTAAGGCAGATAGAGGGGATGTCAATAGACCAGTATATGGAAAAATTTGTAGAGCTCTCTAGATATGCCCCTTATTTGTAGAAACATAATGATGACAGATGGAGAATAGATAAATTAAAGAAGGGGCTACTACCAGAGATTAGAGACAGAGTTCTTCCTTTAAGAATTAGGGATTTCAATGCCCTAGTTAAGGTATATAGAATCATAAAAGCAAATCTAAGGACCATTCATGTAGTCTCATGTAGTAGTGGAGAAAATCACAAAAGGGAATGAAATAATGCCATTTAATTGCGTTACGTCGAGGTTAAAAATTTAAATTTCGATCCATGGATCCCAAAAATTTACCAACAACATTTTCTAATTATTTTCCATTTATACAAATCATAAACATTCCAAAACTTCACATAAACCACGGACCAAAAGCTAAAAATCACAAATTCTCACGTTTTGCCTTGGGTTCCATGGTGGCAAATTTCTGAGGCAATTCTAAAAAATCCTAACTAAATCTAGAAAAATCAAAATTAATAAAAAAAATCTTTCTAAAAATCTATAGATGTTAAATTTATACTAAAAATAATTCCCAACTATGAAAATCTCATCTAAATCATGTTAAATAATAGAAAAAAGTGCAAAGGTCAGACTGTCCAGAATTACTCATACAACTTACTAAAATAAATTTTGAAAATTCATAATTAATTATAAAAAAATCCAATTCATGAAAACAAACCAATTTAGAAGTTATGGATGTTAGCTAGAGGAAAAAAATAGTTCTAGATTAATCTAAGAGCATTCAGACCTCAAAAATTGAAAGAACATTGATGAAGGTATGACTGTATGCCTAGAACAAAATAGAAACTTTAAAAATCTATATCTCCCTCTCTAGATATCCAAATGAGGTGCTTCTAGTTGGCACAGGTCACTGAGAAGGTCTAGTTTCTTATTGTAAAATTTCACATCAATTAGACACCATTTGCCCTATGAATGATAGAGATCAAATTTTGGACCATATGAATAGCACTAGTAGTAATTTTTGAAATTTTAGCCAAATTAAAAAATTCGCCAAAAATTCCATAGACCTCCAAATATTACCTACTTTAGCCTCCCAAAAATCTTTTAACAAGACCTAGACCAAGAAGAGCTCATTTGGACCATGTGTGCCATAGCTCACTAATATGGTCAATTTTGCATCACATAAAGTGTCAACTTAGTCCATATGGATTTCTCTTGAGTTTGGCTCCTCTTGGGTAAGTTTAAAAGCATGAATACGACTTATATAAACTATGTAAGTGGTTTTAAATCTCATGCATGTCATTTTGGTCATTCCACATCCATGAATACACTAATACATACATGCCATCAAGAGTCAAAATTCCTCATTTGCATTGATTTTGTACTACATAGGGTCCATATATCATTCATACATAATATTACATTTGCTCAATGGTTTACAACTCAAAAATAATATGTACGAGTTCATTTTTGACATTCCATTATAATAAGCATGTGGGAGAAGCATGGCACCAATGGAGTTATTTTAATTTCTTTAATGGGAGAAGCATATAGGAGGCTCTCTTGGTGTCTTAGGAACTCATATATACTCTTAGATAACTTAAATTACTATTAGAAAGCTTCATCTTAGCCTAGGTGCAACCAAATCTCTAAATTCCATAACTTGCATTCTAAAGCTCTTTTTTCAATTCTAGCTGTATATTCTTAATCCTCACACTCCATAACTTTTGATTCCATCAAGAATACATAAAAAAAAATTCTTCTGCTCACTTTCTCTCTCTAGACCTAAGCTTAAATGGCTCGAAAACACAAGATTTTGCAAGTATTTCAAGTGAAGTTTCCCTTTAAAACGGAGTCTCTTCACTTATATTATTTTCCTTTGATTGATTTCTTGAAAAGGGTTCTTTTTTGTCTTGGGTTAGACCTAAATCTTCAAGTTTTCAATAAAAGAAAACCACCATTAGAGAGCTCTTAGAGAGAGGAACAACTTTCTTAATTGGCATGGGATGAAACGAGACCATTTACTTACCTAAACGGAAGTTTAAACTTCTCTTCTCTCTCTCCCCTCTTAATGTCATAACATTTTTTTTGCAAATGGAAGCTTGGAGAAGGTGATGAGTTGTAATCTTACTTAAGAAACCTCTTTTACAATTTTTCAAAATGACCATTTTGCCCCTATGTGCCTGTTTACTTCGTTTAGGCTCATTTTAACTCCTTTTTAGAGCCATCTTTTCCATCACAAAATTTAGGTTCATAATTAAATAAAATGCTTTTGGAATCACTCAAATCGGAGCTAAAACCTTCCTGAATGAATTAGTCAAAGTTCAAGTCAACTGACATTGGAAAACATCCACTAGAGGGGCTTTAGCTATCCGGACCTCTCCATAGTTTTTAAGGCCTTTGAGAATCCTGATGAACTCAAAAATTTCATTTAAAAAGCCCTCTTATGTAAATTCAAAATTTGCTCAAGATGAAGAAAATGCCTTTACGTTTCATCAACCTTTCATTACAATTTGTTTCTTCATTCTAGCTTTGTTTTTCTTTCTGTTTGAGCCTAAGATTCTCATTTTTAGAAGTATAGAATGCTTCCCAAGTTTTTTGGGACCTTAATTAAGTCATTTTGAGGGACTTCCTTTTGTATCTGATGAATTTTATTTATTGATGGAGAAACAGTATGTTACATTTCTCGCATTTTCTCTTATTTTTAGAGAATTGGATATTATATTTCTCCCCTCTTAAATAATTTCATCCTCAAAATTTGGGCTATACTTTCTCTTACTCATTTTTTTTTGGTCAACTATTCTTTTCTTTCCCTTCTTCTTAACTTTATATGCTTTTCTTAGCGATCTCACTCGTTTGAGTTTTCTCTCAACCAGGAAATTTTTATCACTAGCCCTTAATGAGATGTAACATCCCAAAATTAATTAAGGTGTTAATTATGGATTAAGCATAATTAAGAATACTTAATAGGGAATAATTGGATAAACTATATGAATAGAAATCTACAGATTAGTAAATTAATAATATGAGTTTGAGATTTAATTAGATTAGAAACTTAATCTAGGCCTAAATTAAATTAAGTAGGCCATGGTTAGGGACTTATGGAGCCCAATAATTCTAGGTGCAAACCTAACCTTTTAATGTGAGACTTGGCCCAAGAGAGAGCACCAAGGGAGGGCCCAATAACCCTTATGCAAACCCAAATCAATTGAGTTCTCTAAACTTGGTCTAACCTAATTAAAATTCTGTAGCCCAACTTATGAAACTCAACCCAAACCAACTTAAAATCTGAACCCAATTAGAATTGGACTTTTGGGCCAGCCCATAACCCATTTTAGACCTAACTTAAACCAAACTAAAACCATAAACACATGCAACCCCTCCTACTATTCTGTTAAAATACAAAACACAAACACAAGAGGCATTTTCGCACCTTGAGAGGGAGGCTAGGGTTCTAAGCAAGAAGTCCACCATTTCTCATCTTTAAGCTCAAAATCAGCCAAGGCACTTGTTATATAACTTAATCCCCTTTTCTTCCTCTTTATTTTGGCCTGATTAGTTTTTTATTTAGAACAATTTCACCCTATCCAAAATTTGAAATGTGGTTGTTTGGGATTTTCTTGGTGAAATTTCTTAGGTTGGGGCCAAGAGTGTTGTTAGGTAAGTATAAACTCTTCATTTTAATGTTTTCTCTACTAGTTTAGGACTCCTATGTTGATTTATGATATGGGTATTATTTTTATGCAAATTTACTTAAAATTCGAAGTGTCATTTTGAGAATTCTAGGGTAGGCTCAACCAAATCTGAATTTGATTTTTGTGGTAATTAGGTAAGTACTTCTGAGTAGTCCTATATAGCTTTACTCCTTGAGTAATGAGTTTTCTAATATAAATTGTGATTAGGGATAGTAATGGCTTAGTTTTATATCCATAGGTTGAAGTAGCATTCAATTGGCTTTTAGAGGATTGGCTACAAGTAAGGTAAACGGGGACTATATTAATTTCATGCATATATCTGCTTTAATTTCATATTTGCTACACATGAATGATTTAAAATGCTAAATGGATTAGTTGGCTATCTATCATATTGTGTTTTGACATTATGAGTCCACGGTGGAGCTGTGGTGCGGCTACCACCCGTACATGTGCTTCAATCGAGTACCGAGCTATGATTAGACCCCAGATGCACTGAGCCCTGATTGTGCTTATTAGAGAATGGGTGCAGTGGATGGTTCTTTTCTGGTGTTATTGGCCTTTAACATGTAGAAATATGATTTCTAGTATGGGATAGTAATTATAGTAACCTACCCATTTCTTTTGTTGATATAACTGATATGATTCTGATGTTAATTTTGATTCATGCATATATGTTAATTAAATTGAATTAATTGAATGCAAATTTTCTTGGTTACTGAGATTCACATTTCACCCCATTTTATGGGATCATACTTTCAGGTGAAGGCCATTCGGATAAAGATAAAGGAAAGCAAGTGGATAAAAATCTATAAACTCTAGCCATGTGTGAAGGAGGCTACACTTAAGTTGATCTGAGTAGAGTAGATATAATTTTGTTATTTTTTTTATATAGCATCATCATGTAATCATATTGCCAAGTGTAGGTGTTTATATTTTGATTACTTAGGATGTACCTATTAAGGAGTTAGGCCTCATCTTAGCTTGGTATTAGATGTATGAACTTATAACCTCTATTATGAACTATGTTAAACCTATGATATGTTTAATTTTTGGAAAATGTAATTATATGACACATTGGATGTAGACTTGGACTAATGATGCATGAAATCTCTAATGGAATATGTATTTGAATGACAATTGTTGGTAGCTTATGAAATTCTTACCATCATTAATCCATGAACTTACTAATATATGGTAGATGGATAAGTAGGAATTAACACTTAGGTCTTGAATCGGTAACAATAGATAAGCTGGGTAAATTAGGTGAAGGAAAGTCATTAGAGCCTTACAAACTAAGGTAAAGTGGCCCTAGGGTGCCATTGGAGGGAGAGTAGAGAGTATGAGACAAGATTTTCGAACGGTAGGATTAGAAGGCATTTCACTGCGGCTAAAATAGATTTAGCTACGGCCAAAAGAGGTGAAGTCACTTAAGGAGAGGTCCAGAGAGTAATTTGCCATGGCGAGAAGTAGACTTAGCCGTGGCGAAATGTGAGAGGCCAAATTGGAAGTCATCTAGAGGGTAATTTGCCGCGGCTAAATAGGAATTAGCCACAGCTAACTTTTTTTAAAATGTGTCAGGCATTCTAGAGAGAAATTAGCCACGGCGAAAGGGGAAATTGGCCGTGGCCAATAGCGAGAGGCGAGTGAGGTAGGCTCTAGGAGGTCTCCTCGTCGTGGCGAATCTCCAACTCACTATGGCTAACAGTCCCAAACTCTCATTTTTACCTAGAAACCTTAGTTTTTCCTATGGCAACCTCAAAGGATGACTTAGAAATATTGGTAGAAGATTCTTGTGAGTTGGAATTAATGGGTAGTAGAACCAAAGGCTTATAAATGAGTGTTTGTTTCTCTTGTATACATGAATGCATGTAATTACTTGGTTGATGACTCTAATAATATTAAGGTTTAAGTTTCTCTACATTTTTTGAATCTAATTAGTCTTAAGGACTTTTAACCCAGATTTATAATTATTAATCGTGTATTTAATCTTAATTACAATCATTAGAAGTTAGGGTCATCACATGAGGGCTCTATCATCATAGGGTACTAGCTAGTTCTTCTCATAAGGGAAAGAAATTTCTAACTTTGGAGGCTGATCTTAAGAGAGCTTACTAATCATATCGTCTTAGTCTTAACTTGGTCGTAAGGGTTAACATTTCTTTCAATGGACTCATTTACACATCTCGAGAGGTAACTTATTTCGTATCTAGTCTCTTGTGTCTTCTTTCAATGGCTTCTCATAATATCTCATAATCTTTTTTTATCATTACAACCATAAGAGGTTTCTGTCTATCTATTTACTTATTTACTTATACCATCTACTATTCATCGCTACATTCTTTCTTACTAGCTCATCAAGATTACAATTCACATTTCTTTCTATTATAGGCCTCATATCTCAATTACTAACTGGGATTGCAACTCCTTTGAAGAGTTTTTACTTTTAATAATCCCAACTTCTCTATTTATTACTACATTTGTCTCTATAGGCCAGGACTTTTCCTCACTTTCTTTGCTCACCTATAGTGGCATTTTATAGTCCTCATTTCAACGCTCATAGACCTAACATATGTGTCTCATACTGGCATAAAAAAGTAGCTACCATTGACTACTATTGAGCTCTAGTGGGATGCTAGCTTTACTCACAGTTTCGATTACTGGAGGCATACTGTACCAGTTACCTTATATAAAAATTACACCTGACCTTTTTTCTGAATACTCAGGCTACCATGTCAAGGCCAATATCTACTATGTAGTGGTTCATTTGGCTTTAACTTTGGAAAGCTAATTTCTTACTTTCTTCATCCCATATACTATGCTCATCTCTCAAGAGAGCTAGTCAGTGGTTTAATTATTTGAGTAAAGCCTTCATATCTCGATGGCAATAGTCTACCAAACTCAGGAGTCACTAGTCTCTGAGATGAAAGCTAACTGAAACTATACTAGTCTCTAAGACTAACTGCTTTGGAAAAATTATCTTAGGCCATCATCTCACCAAAGAACTGTCATACTTTAATTAGGGCTCTCTGTAACTTTGTGAGATCTATTATGACCCTTGGGTCTACTGTGACCTCTTAAAGCCCTGCTAGGGGTCTACTTCAACCCGCTATGCTATGCTAGGATCTACTGTGATCCATCTCTAGGAGATGTCAAAGTGTAAGATCACTGTATCTGACAGTAAAATACATGCTCACTAAGTCCAGTAACCATCGCTCATAATAATTGAGGCTAAACTCAAAAGTACATATGCTCTTCGTACGAAGTGGGTTATGTGTCATCTAATTCTCTAGGATCCCATCATATTGATACTTAGGAGTATCTTAATTTTCATTCATTGCACCTCATGGGATCCTCAGATTCCCACTTTAGCCTCTTTCTTTTCTTACTCTATTAACTTACTTTTTTTACGTATACTCATTCTAGCCCTCCTCTCATATCCTGCAGTTTCAAATTATGCCCATGTTCTACTTTTGAGTGCCTTGACACCAGGGCATCTCACACACTAAATGTGATTAATATCTATGGCATGAGAGAGGCTATGTATATTGAATCTGAACATTATCTATTGGGGATTCCTTTCTATATGCTTTTCTTACTGTTTAGTATTCTTGGAACCTTTTTATTTCTCTTTTCTGACTCATCTCATTCTTTAACTAACTAGGATACCTTTCTATTATTGGGATACTTTGGTGATTGATATTGTCGTTTGCTATGCACTTAAGCCACATTACTACCAGGTTGGCTAGACCCAATATCATATAGTCTCTATTGCAAGCAAACCATAACATCAAATACTAATACACCGGCGCTTCATGACTGATCTTAAAGTCACTATCGCCAATATATTACAAGTTTCCTAATAGTCTAAAGTATTCCTTTCTTACCTTTCTTTGTCTACCTTATTCTTGTAGAGTGCTTGGGAAAAAAAAGATTCTTTTTCTACTTCATCCTGAGATTCTCCTACATTACTTGACTATTTTTACTTCGGGCACTATCATGTTAAAAGGGCATTTATGCCAAGGACATGTGTGCTTCCTCAAGTATTCAAGCACATTAACTGGATATTTATTCTTAATCTATTATATCCTCGGCTTGAATATTATCATATTTCCTCTTTCTTTTTAACTTTCTTATCCTCTTACTTAGGTAAAGGATGTGTTACTACTGGCTGTCTCTATTGCCAATTCAAGTTTCTTTAAGCTCAAAAGCACCTAGAATTTCTTGGGGTTCCTCTACTTATTCACTCTTTATAACATCAAGGGCGTCTACTTTCTTATACTCTGCTATGCTTCTAACTAGACCATCCCTCGGTAAGAAAAGTTCTATTTCATGAAATCCTAAGAATTACATTCTATGGTGCTCTCGGCTTACACTCTTTCTTTGCATGATGTAAGACTTGCCTTATGAGGTGGTCTCTAGCTTCCTTGAGGGTACTAAGGTGCTAGCTATTTTTCTCAGCTCACTTCTACATTCAGATCAGAGCTAGGCTTTCTTTCTATTCAGTCTCTTTAACTTCATTCCCAGGAGCATAGTATATGGATTTTAGGGTTTTACTAACCCAATCTAGGACACGTACTCTCAAGGTCCAGATTCTATCTTACCGAAAACTTATGCTCTACTGGGTACTCTAATCACTCACGTGCCTTAACCCCATATCATTCTCATATTAGAGAGCTCATTTGACTAATTATTAAACCCTTATCTATTTATCTTTCTAGGCTTAGTCTACTCATTTGGTCATTACTAAAGCGAGGGTATCTCTTTTGTAGCTAATTTCTCAGTTCTTCCTTGCTTCCTTTATCACTGCACTTTATAACTCAGGGGGGTCTATCTAGGGAATTTGCTAACTACTACTGAGTGGCTTGCCCTACTTAGAATGTCTTATCTTTCTTTTCTTGATCTAGGGAGAACTTTCACTGACTTTTTCATTTACACATCTGACCTAGAACGATGCTATGGGTCACTTCCTATAGGCTTTGACTTATACATAGCCTGGGCTACTTATCTCATCAGACGTATAGCTTACTATAACCCCTATTAACTTATAAGCTCACGATAACTTAGTGCTTTTTGAACTATTCTCATTCTTTTCTGAGCCTCTGTTACTGGGCTAATCATACTTACCTCTAGGTGTTACCTATAAGGTACACCTTTCTAGACCATTCACTATGTGCCTCACTATTAGTAGCCTTATCTTATGTTATTTTGAGGCTACACTACATTCTATCATTTCAGGTCTTACAGGGTAGCACCCTAGGTTGGAGTCAACGCCTTAGAGGTGGGTTTTAATAACTTTATCATCCCTGTGTCTAACTTTCTCTATGCTAAGCTCTTTCTCAATCTCATTTGCTAAGCCCACTAATCACATACTACTTACTAACTCTTCGTAACCATTTACTACTCTTTTTCTCTATTGATACTAGGGGTTCTCGCTTACTATGAGTTGACTGATCCCTTAACAACTCACTTCTCAAGTTAGCCTGAATATAACCAACAAGGCATTCATATTGTCATTCACCGCGGCTAGCACATCATTCGCTACTTGCCTCGGGTTCACCCTAGTCTCCTGTCTAAGTATTAGCTGTGGCGAGGAACTCTTTAGATTGCCTCACTACTTTAGGAATAATTGGCCATAGCTAATGGCCTTTGATTGGCTTACTTTTTCATGGATTGAAATTTCATCTTTAACTACCAACCCAAGCCTCATTGCCTCTATATCTAGCCCACCATCAAACTATAAGGTTTTACCTCTTGCTTTATTAATGCATAACTAGCTATCACCTCTAGGTTGTCGGACTTTAAGGAGTGTAGTGTAATACCCCGAAATTAATTAAGGCGTTAATAATGTGTTTGGACTAATTAAGAATAATTATCATGAAATAATTGTGCAAGCTTTATGAATGAAAATTTATAGAGAAATAAGTTTGTAATATAGGTTTAAGATTTCATTTGGGTGAAAGCCTAATTGGGGCCAAAAATTTAATTTGACTAAGTCATGGATAAGGATTTATAGAGGCTCAATAATTTTTGGGTGTAAGCCCAACTCCTTATCATGAGGCTTGGGCTAAGAGAAATTGCCTAGCAATGGCCTAATTTGATTTAGTAGAATAGGGGCTCAAGACCCAATTTATGTGAGTTGGCCCAACACACATTATGCAGACCTAAATTAGATTGGCTCTTGAAATTTGGCCTAACCCAACTACAACTCTGAAGCCCAACTCATGAGATTTAGCCCAACTTGTGAGATAAGGCCCAACAAGCATAAAAATCTAAACCTACAAGGAATTGGGCCATTGGGTCAGCATACTTCACTTAAACTTAAAATGTTCTACAGCCCACCTCACCAAACAAAGGCCCAATAAACACACATCTGAACCTAAGTGGATTTTGGGCTTTAAGGTTGACCCAAACCCATCTAAAACCTTAACTTACTCAGCCCCCTTACCCTCTATTCTATAGACCAACTCAATCTTAGGCAAAGGAGAACTCCATTTTCGCATAGGAAGAGAGGAGGCTAAGGTTTTCTGTATTCCTCCACCATTTCTCACTTCTAGAGGATGATTTAGCCAAGGTGAGTTATATATAACTTGACCCTCTCATCCTCCTCTTCATTTTGGTCTGATTAATTTCTGGTTTTGAGCATTTTCATCTTCTTCTCAAATCTGAAACTTGGTGTTGGGTGATTCCTTGCAAGATTTCCGGAGTTGGAGGTTAGAGGGATGATTAGGTAAGCATTTCCCTTCCATTTTGTGTATTACTTTGCTGGAAAATGCCCCTAAGGATGGATTATCATAATGGGTTCTCTTATTGTGTGAAATTACAAGGAGATAATGGTGAAAAACTAAATTTTCTGGGCTTGATGATTGAAATGCGAATTTTGGGGCTTCCATGGTGGATTCTCGGAGGTGAGACTATAGGTGTTGTTAAGTGAGTATCTCCTTCCCATTTTGATGCATTTTCTGTTAGTTTGAGACCCTTATAGTTGACCTATGATATGGGCTTTGGTTTCATGTGAAATTACCCAGAAATTGGAGTGAACTATGGTAATTTCTGGTATGGGAAAGTTGGAATCCGAAATTAAATCCCTTGGTAATTAGGTGAGTAACTTTTATTCTGTCATTAGTAGGTCAACTCTTTGGATATTTGATTGTGATTAGAAATGATGATAATTATGCTTGTTATAGGCTTGGTGTGCATTTGGATTATTATGGTAGCTAGGGGAAGAGTAATTGGCTTCATTGAGGTAACTAGGGTTATTTTCCTAATTCTATGTATATACTCATGTTAATCTACTATTTGTTACACATGCTTGATTTTAAAATGTTAAATGATTGGTTGATTATCTATTGTATTGTGATTAGACCTTGTGAGTCCGTGGTAGAGCTGTGGTGCGATTGCCTCCTGTGCATATACTTCAATTAAGCATCGGGTTGTGATCAAACCCTAGATGCATTGAGCCCTAGTCGTGCTCATTACAGAGTAGGTGCCATGGACAGGCCTCTCCCAGTGTTATTGGCCATTAACATGTTGCATGTATGATTGCTGGTATGGGACAGCAGTCATTGATAGCTCAACTAGTTCATTTGCATATTGAATTAATGATTCTGGTATTAATGATATGAAATTACATTGTATTGATTAATTTGTACATATATATGGAATTTGCCTTTTATTACTGAGATTATATATCTTACCCCACTGTGGGCTAACATTTTCAGGGACCGGACCTCTTAGTGGCAAGGAGAAAATTAACGAGAGCTTGTTAAATGGTTTGGTAGTACATAGGTTTGAGAGCCTTGTCAAATTGTAATGTAACTAGTTTACAAGTTTTGTACTATTGTTACATTACTTCGTGAATTGCCAAGTGTAGAAATTGTATTTTGTTAACATAGAATGTAATCCCATGATATGTTCCTTATAGACTTGACTATTAATGCAAGAAATACCCAATGAAAGTATGATTAAATGACCATTGTGGGAGATTTATAATTTGCTAACATAAAATCCCATGGATGAGTAGAAAAATCCACATCTAAATGCTAAATGGGTAATGATAGATTAGTTGGGTAATTAAGGTACATAATTACCACTAGAGTTACATAAATTAAGGTAGAATGGGCCTAGAGTGATATTGGAGGGAAATTGGAGAACATGAGATGAAATCTTGAGTGTTATAGGAACAGAAGGGAATTGGCCACGACCAACATTTAATTGGCCTCGACCAAATGATAACAAAGAGGAAGTGGCCGCGGCCAACATTTAATTGGCCTCGGCCAAATGTGACAAACCTGTCAGGGAAGAAAATAGAGAGAAATTGGCTACGGCGAACAGTAATGTTAGTCGAGACTAAGTCTGGGAAGCAAGTTTGGGGGTGTTCCAAAGGGTATTTGGCCGCAGTGAAAGGGGTATTTGGCCGCGGCAAAATGCGTGAAATTTATGGAGTGTAAGGACTTGAATCCGAGAGTAATTAGCCACGGCGAAGGTGCTCAATTTCTCATATTCACCTAGAAACTTTAATTTCTTCTATGGTAATACTAAGGAATGATTTAGAAACACTTGTAAGAGGTTTTTATGAGTTGGAATTAATAGATGGGAGAATCAAAGGCTCCTTATTAATGATTACATTCACTTGTACTTTTGAATTATTATGGTTGCCTAATTAATGACCCTAATAACATTAAGGTTCAAATTTCCTAACATTTTTCGAATATAATTAGTTGTAATGACTTTCAACCCTAATTGAAATTTTATGGTTAGTAATCATGTACTTAACCTTAATTATGATTATTAGAAGTTAGGGTCGTTACAGTTGGTATCAGAGTAATGATTCAGGATAACTGTTCTAATTTAAATTCTATGACTAGAAGCTTAGCAATCATGATGCATATTTGGCATGGTATTAGCTTATGAGAATAGCTAATTAGGAAAACATATAATTGATGTGCTTTATGTGCTGGAAAGAAGTATAGAGGAATGATGAGATAAGGCTTGTAATACTTGATTGAAATGACTGCTTCTTGAATTTTATTTAGAGTATCACCTATGACAATAAGTATACCTTGGAGAATAATAGAGTATAATTAGATTTTACCTCATAACACTTTAGTAATGCTAATTTTGAGACTTGAGGTTGTTAATGTCAATGAAAAGATTAGAATTTTGCCCTTCTTTCCTTCGGAGATTGGGTTATTGGTCTCAGTCTAAATAGATAACTGGTTTAGGCTTGTTGCCAACTGGCTACGCAATAGATGCACCAGTCACTTGCTGTGAGGCACTAGTTGACTGAATGAATGAGACCAAGTAACTAATAAGGATGATAAACAAAGCTATTAATAGTGTTTATGACTAGTTGACTGCCATTTATTAAGCAAGTAAATTGGGTACGGCCGACCAGTTGACTGGCTTATCGAAGTAGTCAACTGATCACAACAAGAGTAGCAATTATTTACCTAAGTGAAATTCTAAGCTTTTCAAGGGCCATCTAGAGTGATATTGAGAACTTAAAAGGCAATGGTACAGAGTAAAACACTTAACTAGCTATAAGAACCTTACAGAAGGGTAAGATGTAAACCTTACTTACAATCAGGAAAATGATAAAGGAACTAGTGTGTAATAAATGAGTGTGATTGATTGAATATATGAAGTGATGTACAATCTATACTGAGTTAGAACTATGTAGACTTCGAAAGGTCCCCAAGGTTGAAGCTTTATAGGTACAGAGGTCCTAGCCCAATTGCTTGATCTCGATTAATAAAGAACACAATTACTCGATAGCTACCATAATGTGGGCCTAATGAATATGGGCGGTGAGAGCTAAAGAACATTTCAAATGTTTTATTCAAACTATTAGAGTGAGTAAGCCATCTTTAGTTAACGATGACAAGAAAAGAGAGCAAGAAACCCTCAAGATTGTTGAATCCATTTCTAAATGTGTATAGTGACTTTAAAGCAAGAGATTAAGGGAGATGATGTTCTGGAAGAAATCTTAAGTGCTTTGAGGCTCCTCCCTTAGTATACTATAGCAAAAGAGAGAGATTATGACAAGAGGAAAGACAACCCTTTAGTGTGATAAGGGTGAGGTGCACCGGTATGGGGTGCTTGCGCATGTTGTCTCTTGTGTAATTTCGTTTACTTATGCTATCTGTTGACGTGCATTTGCATAGTGGTTAAAGGCACTTTATGTGCATGATACACTCGGGGAGTGTAAGGTAAGATTCTATAGCACTTTGGTGCTAGAGGCACGTGGGACGTGCTCATTTATCGGCACTTCGGTGCTAAGGGCATGCGGGGCATGTCACTTATCATATGATTTGATGAATTTTGACCACCAAATTGGCATCAAACTAGACTAAGTAGACTTTATTTCTAGAAGGTAAAGAGAAGATCTTTATGGTAAGGACCCACCTACAAAGGAAATAAAATTATACCTTTGTGAGTACAAGTGGTTGAGATATAATCATCACAGGGTGATGAGTATGTGTATGGCCACCAAAAAGCATTGCCTGCTAATATTAAAGGCAAAGCCTAATTTTGCCACTAGTAGTTTCATTGTCATGTGTCATGTGTAGTATGATTAAGGGGATAGAGACAACATTGGGAAATTAAGATGGACTAGTACTTATGATGGTAGTAAAACTCCCTAATTTTGAAAGAGGACTCCCTAATCTAGAATAATAACATGGGGGGAAATGAATGAGAGGTGGTAGTAATGCAATTAACTTATGTTATTACAATAAAACCTTAGTATAATGATTGACGAGGAAGGGTAAAACACTAGTGGTAAATGATACTTGAGTTCTCTCACTGGGAATCCCCACTTGATCTAGTGATAATTAAGGAATGTTTAATAATGAAAAGACTCACTGAGTCTCCTTATTATGTTAATTTAACTCCCAATAGTCAGGTATGAAATTGAGGCCTAAAAACTTTTAGAGGAGTGGAAGAGTCAGTTGTGGTTGGTATAGGCCATTGTGTAAGGATGAAAACTATCATACCATCTCATATTGTATGCTATAATGTATGGTTAAATGACCTTGTACTTGCTACCAAAGAACCTTATTGACAAGGTCTCGGATTTCACATTAATGAATACAAGATCTTGTAGATAGGATCTTAAACCTTGTTGACAAGATATTATTTCATTACTCTTTGGGGAATTATTATGAATTTCCAAACTAGAGAATATTAAAAAAAAAAAGGTAGAAAAAAAAGGGGTATGCTAGTTGAAGAATGACTATACTTGAATGAAAATATCTTAGTTAGGGTTAGAAGATATGGAAGTGCAGTCCTTTGGGACTATATAATGACATAAAACCCAAAGAGATGTTTAGTTGACATCAAATGAGTAGAGATGCCATTAAGTTGACTACTAAAGCTTGTAGTAACTGAGACGTAAAATAAGACATTGGGATCTATTGATCATGGTAATCTTTAGAGTCATATGTATGTAATTGTGGTAATGCCTTTGCAAGTGCCAAAAAAAAAAAAGAGAGGGAAGAGATCTATTAAGGATTTTCCTATGTTGGTTACCCCTGAAGGGGATGATCAGGTTGTCTATAATTAACCATCATCAGGAGCCAATAAGAAAATTCTTAATGTTATGGGCAAGCGATGGAAATTATGTTATCTAATAAACCACTCACTAAAAGTATGACTTGTAAGATTTAAAGAAATTCATTCCTAAGTCCTATCATATTACCTTGATGCTCTGGATAAGGTATTCTCACCCTTGAGATTAGGTCTTATTAGAAAATATAATCTAGACCTGGAATATCATGTTTATTTTTCACCTGACAGATTATGTTTGATTTCGACTATGTAGAAGGTGAACCTAAAGTGTTTAGGTGCCTTCAAGAGATTAGTGGTGAGATCAGACTTCATATTAGTTTTAACCCTTGGGAATCTTGACAAACGAGAAGGAGTAATCTTAGGCACTAATTGAAAATGAAAGGGGAATTCTATACGTCTAATGGAAATAATGAACTATCTACTAATGGACAATAAATGAGGATAATGTGTACAATAATTTATGAGATAGTTGAATGTAAGACTTGAAAACCTAAACTAGATGAACCTGTAAAAGGAAAAACTCATTTTAGTTAAGAAGGTTGGACTAAAGAAATGTAAGGATAATCTAAGTGAAGGACAAATGGAACTTCATTATGAAATAAGGTCACTTACCTATGTTGCTATTAGTGGAATAGATACTAAAACAACTGACTAAGTGGAATTCCTTATAGTTCTTGGTATCAACTATTAGGGAGAGTTAAGTTAAAGTATCTAGGAGTTATCTCTTAAATGGATTGAGAGTTAAGCAGGAAAGGAAATTAACATGAACATGTAATGATCAGCTATTAGAACGACAACAAAAAAAATGAGAGAGGAGAGAAAGAAGAGAAAAAAAAAAGAGGGGAGAGAAAATTGGGATGTATTTGAGCTAGGTATCAAGAGCTTGCTATAAGATGATCAAGTGTGGCTTGGTCAGGATCTCTTTAGTTGTGGACAAAGAAAGAATATGGAATATTCGGGTTGGTATGTCATTTGACGTAGGTTAACTAGAGGAAATAGAGTGGTGATTATCAAGTGAAGGGGTAACATGACAAGAACGTCCTCCCCAGGAAAGTAGTAAGAGGGGACTAGTCCCTGGTAAGACTATCTGAGTTATCAAGGAGGAGGTTATGAAGAGGAATTGTCTAACATCAATTGAGTAAGGTGTGATTAATTTTCAGGACAAAATTTCTAAAAGGAGGGAAGAATGTAACACCTCGAAATTAATTAAGGTGTTAATAATGTGTTTGGACTAATTAAGAATAATTATCATGAAATAATTGGGCAAGCTTTATGAATGAAAATTTATAGAGAAATAAGTTCGTATTAGGTTAAAGCCTAATTGGGGCCAAAAATTTAATTTGAATAAGTCATGGATAAGGATTTATAGAGGCCTAATAACTTTTAGGTGTAAGCCCAACTCCTTATCATGAGGCTTGGGCTAAGAGAAATTGCCTAGCAATGGCCTAATTTGATTTAGTAGAATAGGGGCTCAAGACCCAATTTATGTGAGTTGGCCCAACACACATTATGCAGACCTAAATTAGATTGACTCTTCAAAATTTGGCCAAACCCAACTACAACTCTGAAGTCCAACTCATGAGATTCAACCTAACTTATGAGATAAGGCCCAGCAAGCATAAAAATCTAAACCTACAAGGAATTGGGCCATTGGGTCAGCATACTTCACTTAAACTTAAAATGTTCTGCAGCCTATCTCACCAAACAAAGGCCCAATAAGCACACATTTGAATCTAAGTGGATTTTAGGCTTTAGGGTTTACCCAAACCCATCTAAAACTCTAACTTACTCAGCCCCTTACCCTCTATTCTGTAGACCAACTCAATCTTAGACAAAGGAGAACTCCATTTTCGCATAGGAAGAGAGGAGGCTAGGGTTTTCTGCATTCCTCCACCATTTCTCACTTCTAGAGGATGATTTAGCCAAGGCGAGTTATATATAACTTGACCCTCTCATCCTCCTCTTCATTTTGGTCTGATTAATTTATGGTTTTGAGCATTTTCATCTTCTCAAATCTGAAACTTGGTGTTGGGTGATTCCTTGCAAGATTTTTGGAGTTGGAGGTTAGAGGGATGATTAAGTAAGCATTTCCCTTCCATTTTGTGTATTACTTTGCTGGAAAGTGCCCCTAAGGATGGATTATCATAATGGGTTCTGTTATTGTGTGAGATTACAAGGAGATAATGGTGGAAAACTGAATTTTCTAGGCTTGATGATTAAAATGCGAATTTTGGTACTTCCATGGTGGATTTTCGGAGGTGAGGCTATGGGTGTTGTTAAGTGAGTATCTCCTTCCCATTTTGATGCATTTTTTATTAATTTGAGACCCCTGTAGTTGACCTATGATATGGGCTTTGGTTTTATGTGAAATTACCCATAAATTGGAGTGAACTATGGTAATTTCTGGTGTGGGAAAGTTAGAATCCGAAATTAAATCCCTTAGTAATTAGGTGAGTAACCTCTAGTCTGTCTTTAGTAGTTCAACTCTTTGGATATTTAATTGTGATTAGAAATGATGATAATTATGCTTGTTATAGGCTTGGTGTGCATTTGGATTATTATGGTAGCTAGGGGAAGAGTAATTGGCTTCATTGAGGTAACTAGGGTTATTTTCCTAATTCCATGTATATGCTCACGTTAATCTGTTATTTGTTACACATGCTTGATTTTAAAATGTTAAATGATTGGTTGGCTATCTATTGTATTGTGATTGGACCTTGTGAGTCTATGGTGGAGCTGTGGTGTAGCTGCCACCCGTGCATGTGCTTCGATCGAGCACCGGGTTGTGATCAAACCCCAGATGTACTGAGCCCTGGTTATGCTCATTATAGAGTAGGTGCCGTGGACGGGCCTCTCCTAGTGTTATTGGCCATTAACATGTTGCATGTATGATTGCTGGTATGGGACAGTAGTCATTGATAGCTCAACTAGTTCATTTGCACATTGAATTGATGATTCTGGTACTAATGATATGAAATTACATTGTATTAATTAATTTGTACATATATATGAAATTTGCCTTTTGTTACTGAGATTGTATATCTCACCCTGTTGTGGGCTAACATTTTCAGGGATCGGACCTCTTAGTGGCAAGGAGAAAATTAACGAGAGCTTATTAAATGGTTTGGTAGCATATAGGTTTGAGAGCCTTGTCAAATTGTAATGTAACTAGTTTACAAGTTTTGTACCATTATTGCATTGCCTCATGAATTGCCAAGTGTAGGAGTTGTATTTTGTTAACATAGAATGTAATCCCATGATATGTTCCTTATAGACTTGACTATTAATGCAAGAAATACCCAATGAAAGTATGATTGAATGACCATTGTGGGAGATTTATAATTTGCTGACGTAAAATCCCATGGATGAGTAGGAAAATCCACATCTAAATGCTAAATGGGTAATGATAGATTAGTTGGGTAATTAAGGTACATAATTACCACTAGAGTTGCATAAATTAAGGTAGAATGGGCCTAGAGTGATATTAGAGGGAAATTGGAGAGCATGAGATGAAATCTTGGGAGTTATAGGAACAGAAGGGAATTAGCCGCGGCCAACATTTAATTGGCCTTGGCCAAATGGCAATAGAGAGGAGTTGGCTGTGGCCAACATTTAATTGGTCTCGGCCAAATGTGGCGAAACCTGCCAGGGAAGAAAATAGAAAGAAATTGGCTGCGGTGAATAGTGATGTTAGTCGCGACTAAGTCTGGGAAGCAAGTTTGGGGGTGTTCGAGATGGTATTTGGCGACGACGAAAGGGGTATTTGGCCGTGGCAAAATACGTGAAATTTATGGGGGTGTAAGGACTTGAATCCGAGAATAATTAGCTACGACGAAGGTGCTCAATTTCTCATATTCACCTAGAAACTTTAATTTCTTTTATGGTAATACTAAGGAATGATTTAGAAACACTTGTAAGAGGTTTTTATGAGTTGGAATTAATGGATGGGAGAATCAAAGGCTCCTTATTAATGAATAAATTCACTTGTACTTTTGAATTATTGTAGTTGCCTAATTAATGACCCTAATAATATTAAGGTTCAAATTTCTTAACATTTTTCGAATATAATTAGTTGTAATGACTTTCAACCCTAATTGAAATTTTATGGTTAGTAATCATGTACTTAACCTTAATTATGATTATTAGAAGTTAGGGACGTTACATGTAGCTTGTAACTCAACCTCTGGCTTGAGGGAATTAACTTTTTGGGCTCTAAAACTTATCTAGACATTTGAGTGTAACTCTTTTCTCACTTCCCTTAACTAGTCCTGTGCAGCCGCAATTTCATCTCATACTGCACTGCATCACTACTCGTCTCTGCATTACGCAAGACATCTCAGAATGCCTAAGTATGACTGCTAAGGGAATTAGGCCTTAAAAACTCTCTCTAGCAAGCCTCTTCATATCAACGAGATCATTTTTCATTGTTTATACCTAAGGCTTGCCACTGATCTTGGTGAGCCATTATATCTCGTAGAGCTCTAACCGTTAGATCAATTTGCTCTACTCAAGCTTAGCTCTGCTCAAGTTATTCTAGAGGCCAACTTTTCCCAATATTCACTAACTACTCCAAGACCATTCTATGACTCACTTATCATAAACATAGCTACAAACTATCTCCATACACCCAAGATGTCTCATACAAGGCTTTTCATAACTATACAAGCCATTTACATAGCCCTATTGTTATATCCTTAAGCCAAATCCACTCTGAGAGAGCCTAAAATTTTGCTCTGATACCAATAAATGTAACACCATAATTTCTTAGCTCATTTCATGCTATCTCTATGCCTCATATCAAGCAATTCATATGAGAGGCAAGAAAAATGGCATTAAAAAGTAGATTTCTTAGCGTTGTATCACGTATAAAATTTTCATTCAGTATCTCGTGGACCATGTGAGCTTATACATCACATTCTTATATTTAATTACATAGATACAATTTATTTCCATCATCAAAATTGGACTAAAGCTCGTGTATGGCAAGGGAACACATAAAATTCCTAGTTTTATTTTCGGTTAGAATTTTACCTTCTCTGTCACAAATTTTGAAAAATTATAACTAATTCTAAAAAAAATAGAAATCATGCATTCTTTGCTATTATGGAAAGCTAAACATGTTTAATTTATGGTAAAAATATTCCCAGACCATGAAACACTACACAGAAGACGTTTGACATTTAAAAAGGTGCAGAGGTCTGGTTAGTTACTGGTACTCTTACAACTTTCTGTTATAAATTTTAAAAATTTCCAATTAATTCCACAAAAATCCAATCCATAAAAATGACATCAATTTGGAAAAGCTACAAATGTTAGTTAGAGGGAAAAAATAACTCCAGACCAGTTCAGGTACATTCAAACCTCGAAACCTAATCAAACAATACCTGAGGTTAGCTTGAGCACTTGATACTGGATAGAACTTTTAGAAATTCATATCTCCCTCTCTAGACATCCAAATGGGGTGCTTCTAATTGACATAAGTCATTGGGAATGTTTAGTTTTTTCATATAAAATTTCGTGGCAATTGGACATCATTTGTGCCTTAAGTGATAGATTTTATTTTCAGACTTGAGTGAATAGTACATCAGACCAAAACCAGAATTTTTCCTAACTTTGAAAATTCATCAAATATTCTCTAGACCTCCAAAAATTCTGTTCTTTAGCTTCCTAAAAAGCTTTCAACAAGCTCTAATTTCATGCTAAATTGTAAATCAAGAGGCGCTCATTTGGAAAAAAAAAGTGGTATAAGGTTCTAAAGTGGTCAAATTTTGCTCTATATGAGGTATCAAAATGTCCAAATAGTTTCCTTTGATGTTTAGCATCTCTTAGGCAAATTTAAAAGCATGAATATGACTTGTATGAACTGTCTAAGTGGTCCTAAATCTCATGTATCTCAATTTGACCATTCCACTTCCATTTATACATGTATTTTCCAAGATGCTAGTTTGCCATTACATGTCCAAATGATATATTTTCATGCATATGATCTTAGCTCTCATTTATACATAATACATCAATATAGTTACACATGCTCATATTGTTACATAACAATTTCATCAAGGAATTACATCATATGTCATGTGTAGGGCTAAAAAGGAAACAAAACTAGGCATATTCATATACTTTGATATCAATCTTCTTCTTTTAGGTTTAGTGGCTTGCAACGCCTTGCTCAATTATTTCACCTAGCATGTTAAGACATTGGAGACTAGGGTATGAGATTTAAAGAATCCTAATAGCTTATCTCCCATTCAATCACATATAAAGTATGTAAAATAAGTTTTAAGAGTGTATGCATGGACATATTGTCATGTGTAAACATTCAAGAAGCATTTTCAACATTTGAGTAAGTCACACATAGCATACAAAGGCTCACCAAGAAAGTGGATTGGCTTCACCTATTTACTTGTGGATTTTGGACTTGCCTCACCTATTCTTTAAGAGGTTCTTGGACTCAACCTTACTTTTGGGAGTCAACCTCACTTTTGGGAAACTCTTTATTTTGTCTTGCCCAATCTTAAGGGTTCTTGGCTCATCCTTACTATGGCTAAGGATTCTTGGCTTCTCCACACTTAAGCAAACCAAAACAAACATCATAAACATCATTTAGAAACATAATGTGTAACATCCAATTTTCTGAAAATGAGAGAAAACGTGAGAAATGTAATGTATGGTTCCTCCGTCAACAAATGAAACTCACAGGATATAAAAGGAAGTCCTTGAAACAATGTAGTTAAAGTCCCAAAAAATTTGGGAAGCATTCTAGACTCTTAAAAATGAGAATCCTAGGCTCAGACGGAAATAAAAATAGAGCTAGAATGAAGAAACGATTTCTTATGGAAAACTTACGAAACATAATGGTATTTTTGTAATTTTGAGTAAATTTTGGAATTTACATAGGAGGTCTTTTTAAATGAAAGTTTTGAGTTCTCTAGGGCTCTCAAAGGCCCTGAAAGCATGGAAAACTCTGGGACAGTTAAAACCCCTTCGGTGAACGTTTTCAAATGTCAGTGTACTTGAACTTTGATAGATTTGTTCGAGAAGGTTTTAGCTTTGATTTATGTGATTTAAAAGACATTTTACTAAATTAGGAACCTAAATTTCATAGTGGAAAAGACAATTCTAAAAAAGGATATAAACGAAGGAGAAATAAAAATGCCAAGAACAAAGGGCAAAATGAAAAATTTTGAAAAGTCTAATCTCCTCCCACCAATATATATGATATGCCCTTCTTCTCTCTTCATTTTGCATGACCAAGTTCTTCCCAAAACCAGAGGAAAACCTTAGGGAGAGTGGCACACAAGAGAAAGGCAAAGAGGAGGAGAAATCAAAGGCTTAAGGTATGAAAATTTAGTAGTTTTTCATGCTCTTTCTTTTCCAAAACTTTTCTCCTTCATTCTCCTTTATTTCTTATGATTATAATGAAGTATATGGGTGTCTATTTTAAAGTAGAAGTTGAGGAAAAAATTTAGATTAGAAGAGAGGAGCTCAAAGAACATAAGATTCAAGTGAGAAAAAGCAAGAAAATAAAGTAATTTCTTCTTCCATGGTTAATGTCTCTTCCCCCTTTCTCCACCATTTCGCCCTACTTAAGAAGACCAAAAAAGATTTGATTTTTGGGCAAAACATGATTCTTAAGAAAAATGATGTAGAGATTAAGAATATGTAAAGAGAATTAATAAATTACTATGGAAATTCAAGATGTAAAGTCTAGGGTTTCATATGTTTCTTGTAAAATCTGATTTGATACCTTGATTCCTATGTCTAAATGAGAGTTTAAATGAACTCCTAAGATCCCAAAGAAGCTCCTCATATGCTTATCCCTTTGAGAAAACAAAGGAAGCTTCAAGGAGGCCAAAAATACTCCTTGTCTTGGCCTAAAGGAGTTCTCTTAGCTAGGGAGAGTTTTAAATTTTTTTAAGCCATTCTTGAGTTATATATGATGAATGAAAATGAGGGGAGGCCTTGAAAAAAATTTAGAACACATAGAAAGTGAGTTGGTGCTTTAGGTTCCATATTATGACCTAAAGAAGTAACATATAGTTAGGCTCTTTGTTTTAATTGTGTAATGAATCCAAGAGTCTTAAAAGAAGTCAAGAATCATATTTGAAAGGAAAGAATAGAGCGTAGAATTTATATGAGGGATATTGCTTCATTAGTTGCCATTATGGAGCCATAATAAGGTTATAAGTCAACCTAGCGTCGAAGAAAATTGCATGGCCTTAGAATTGAGTTCATGAACCTAATTGGCTTCCATAAATTATGTCTAGGCTAAAAGAAACCTTCCCTACACTTTTTTGTGTGTGTGGCCGAAGCAAGGAAACAAGATTCAAGGGAAAAAGTGTGTGACTGTGTACAAGGTAGCTTACTCCACCTTCTCTCATGCATGGATATGTGCTTTACCTGTCTTTGAATGTGTGTATGTGTATTTTTAAGCCATGAAAAGTGTTCTAGCATAACTTTGATTCCATAGTGCCATGATGTTATAATATGCTTTCATGTGATATTTATGATGTATGCTTGGGTTTGCTTGAGTGTGGTGAGGTCAAGAACCCTTAGCCATGGTGAGGATGAGCCAAGAACCCTTAAAATTGGTTGAGATAAAGCAAAGAGTCTCCCAAAAGCAAGATAGGCTCCCAAGAGCATGGTTGAGTCCAAGAATGTCTTAAAAAATGGGTGGGCAAGTATAATATCCACAAGAAATTAGGTGAGACCAATCCACTTGCTTGGCAAGCTTTTGTATGCTATGTATGACTTTATGAAATGATGAAAATGTTTCTTGAATATTTGCACATGTCAACATGTCAATATGATGGCAAATTAGTTTCATTAATAGTTTGATGGAATGATGCATATGTGTGGGTGAAATGGCCAAAATGAAATGTATGAGATTTAGGACCATTTGGGCAGCTCAGATAAGTCCTAATTATGCTTTTAGACTTGCCCAAAAGGTGTCAAACTCTAAGGAAAGCCATTTGGTTACTTTGGTATCTTATATGGAGCCAAATTTGACTATAATGGAATCCTATATCAATTTTTAGCCAAATGAGCTCTTCTTGATTTGATATTTGGTATACAATTAAGGCTCATTAAGAGTTTTTTAGGAAGTTAAAGGCCATAATTTTTAGAGGTCTATAGAATATTTGATGAATTTTCAAAATTGGCAAATTTTTTGGTTTTGGTCATGTCACTGTTCACTCAGGTTCAAAAATAAAATCTATCACATAGGACTCAAATGATGTCAAATTGTGACAAACTATTATACAAAGAAACTAGACATTCCCAGTGACTCATTCCAACTAGAAGCACCTCATTTGGATATCTAGAGAGGGAGATATGAATTTTTAAAGATTCTGTCTAGTATCAGGAATTCCAACCGACTTCTATTATTGTTTGATTAGGTTTCGAGGTCTGGGCATACCTGAACTAGTCTAAAGTTATTTTTTCCCTATAGCTTACATCCACAGATTTCTAGATTAGTATCATTTGCATATATTATATTATTTTGAAATTAATTAGACATTTTCAAAGTTTGCTGTAGAAATTTGTGATAGCACCAGTGGGTAGCTTGACCTCTAGACATTTTTGAATGTCAAACATCCTTTATGATTGATGTTATAGTCTTAACATATTTTTAGTATGAATTAGACATCTGTAGCTTTCTATAATGTCCAAGAATGCATGATTTCTATTTTTCTAAAATTAGTTATGATTTTCCAAATTTGTGGCAGAAAAGAGGCAAAATCTAGCTGAAATTAAATGTGTACATTTTATGCTTCTCTTTGAGTTTCTTAAGGTGTAGGCCACTTTTGAGGATTCAAATATGTAATTAAATATAGGAATGTATTGTATGAGCTCACACGATTCACGTGACACCGAATGGAATTTTTATATACGATGCAACATGAAAATATTCATTATTTCTATTGCCTTTTTCCTTGAGAGCTTGTATGATTCTTGAAAATGAGATATCTAAAGGCATGAGATGAGCTAGAAATGATGGTGTTACATTTATTGGGTTAGAGCAAAGTTCTAGGCTCTCTCAAATTGGATTTGGCTTGAGGATATAGCAATAGCATTATGTAAAGGGTTATGTAATGGCTTGAATGGATAGGTAGAGCCTTATATGAGACATTTTGGGCGTGTGAAGATAGCTTGTGACTTTTTTCATGATGAATAAGTTGTATGATGGTCATAGAGTAGTTAGTGGACACTGAAGAGTGGCCTCTAGAGTAGCTCAAGCAGAGCTAAAGGATTTGACGGTTGGAGCTCTATGTGATATGATAGCTTGTCAGGATCAATGGCAAGCCCCGGATATGAGTGATGAGAAATGATCTCATTGGTTTGAAGAGGCTTGCTAAAGAAAGTAAGTGAGGCTTGATTCTCCCTGGTAGTCATATTTAGACTATTCTAGGATGTCCTGTGCAATGCAAAGGCCTAATTCTCCTTGGTAGTCATATTTAGACCATTTTGGAATGTCCTGTGCAATGCAAAGACAAGTAGTGATGCAACGCAATATGAGAAGAAATTGTAGCTGCACAAGACTACTTTAGAGGGAAAGTATGAAAAAGAATTACCCCTTAGCCACAAGACCCAAATGTCTAGATAAATTCCAGAGCTCAAAAGACTAATTCTCTCAAACTAGAGGTTAAGTTACAAGCTACACCCTAGAGCTCGTGGCCTTGAGATGATAAGTAGTTATGCATGAATGAAGCAAGAGGTAGAACCCTCTAGTTTGATGATGGGTTAGATATAGAGGCAATGAGACTCGAGTTGATAACTAAAGATAAACACACTCCCTAAAAAAGTAAGCCAATTAGAGGCTATTAACTGTAGCCAATTAGTTGCTTAGCCACAGCCAATTATTCCATGGAAGCAGCAAGGAAATCTAAAGAGTTCCTTGTCGCAGCCAATACTCAGATAGGAAAACTAGGGTGAACTTGAAGCTGATTAGCTGTGGCGAATGATATGTTAGCTGCGATGAATGGCAGTATGAAATGCCTTGTTAGTCATATTCAGGCCAACTTGAGCAATGAACTGATAATGGATCAGTTGATCCATAGAGAGTGAGAACCCCTATTATAAGTAAAGAAAAGGGTAGTAAATAGTTATGGAACATTAGCAAGAAGTTCGTGAGCCTAATAGTTGAGATTGAGAAAGAGCTCAACATAGAAAAAGTTAGACACAGGGATAATGAAGTTATTGAGACCCGCCTATGAGGCATTGACTCCAACCTAGGGTGCTACCTTGTGAGATACTGAATAGTAGAATGTTAGTGTAGCCTCGAAATAACGTAAGATAAAATTACCAGCAGTAAGGCACATAGCAAGTGGCCTAGAAAGGTATACCTCATAGATAACACCTAGAGGCAAGTATAAGTAGCCCAGTAATAGAAGCCCAAAAAAAGAATGAGGATAGTTAATAAGCTACAGGTTTGATGAGATGGCTAGCCCAGGCTGAGCATAAGTTGAAGCCTAAGGAAGATGACTAGTAGTATCGTTCCAAGTGAGATATGTAAATGAAAGGCTTAGTGAAACTTCTCCCTGGATTGAGAAAGGAAATATGAGACATCCTCATGTCAGAAAAACCACCTAGTAGTGCTTAGTAAATTCCCCTAAATAGACCCCATTGAGTCGTAAAGTATAGCGATAAAGGAAGCGAGGAAAAGCTAAGAAATTAGCTACAGAAAAGATGCCTTCACTTTAATAATGACCAAATGCATAGACTAAGCTCAGAAAGACAAATAGATAGGGGTCCAATGGTTAGTTAGACAAGCTCCCTAATATAAAAATAATATAGGGTTAAGGCAAGCGAATGATTAAAGCACCCAGTAGAGCATAAGTTTTTAGTAAAATAGAATCCAAACATTGAGAGCATGTGTTCTGGATTAGGTTAGCAAAACCCTAGAAATAGTATACTGTGCTCTTGGGGTAAGCTAAAGAGGCTGAATAGAGAGAAAGCCCAGCTCTAATCTGAACATAGAAATAAGTTGAGACAGATAGTTAGTGCCTTAATACCCTTAGGGAAGCTTGAGGGAGCTAGAGATCTCCCCAGAAGGCGAGTTTTGTATGATGTAGAGAAAGAGTGTAAGCCGAGAGTGCCATAGAATGAAATTCCTGGGATTATATGAAATAGAACTCTTCTTATCGAGGGATGGTCTAGTTAAGAGCAAAGTAAAAGTATGAGCAAAAAGTAGACTCCCTTGATGTTATAGAAAGTGAATAAGTAGAAAAATCCTAAGAAAAGGAAGGTGCTCTTGAGCATAAAGAAATTTAAACTGGCAATAGAGACAGCCAGTAGTAGAACATCCTTTTACCTAAGTAAGAGGATAAGAAAGGTAGAAAGAGAAATTATGACAGTATTTAAGCCGAGGACATACTAGATTGAGAATAGATATTCAGTTAATGTGTTAAGTGCTTAAGAAAGTACATTTGTCCTTGGCATAGATACCCTTCTAGCATGAAAGTGCCTGAAGTAAAAATAGCCAGACAATATAGAGAGATCTCAGGATGAAATAGAGGAAGAATCCTATTTTCCCGAGCGCTCTATGAGAATAGGGCAGATAGGGAAAAGTATGAGAGGAATACTTTAGATTATTAGGAAACTTGTAATATGCAAGCAATAGTGGCTTTGAGCTCAGTCATGAAGTTCTCATATATTAGTGTTTAATGTTATGGTTTGCTTATAATAATGGTTACATGATATTATGCTTGATCAACCTAATAGTAATATGATGGGAGTGCATAGCAAATGATGACATCAATCACCAAAGTGTCACAATAATCGAAGAGTATCCTAGTTAGTTAAAAAAAATGAGATGAGTCAGAAAAGAAAGGTAAAGGGATTCTAGTATTATCAGAATAGTAAGAAAAGCATGTAAAAAGGGATCCCTGGTAGAGAATGTTCAGATTCAGTATACATAGCCAAAGTCCCTTATATTATGTGTAAATAAAATAAACAGGGACTAGTGCATAGCCTCTTTCCTACCAGAGATGCAAGCCACACTCAATGTGTAAGATACCTTAATGCTAAGCACTTAAAAATAGAACATAGGCATAGTTAGATACTGCAAGATATGATAAGAAGGCTAGAATGAGTATATGTAAAGTAAGTAGGTCAATAGAATAAGAAAAGGAAGCCTAAGCAAAAGAGGTCGAAGTGGGGATCTGAGTATCCTAGGAGGAGCGACGAGTGAAAAATTTAAAATGCTCCTTAGTATCAGTGTCACGGGATCCTAGAGAATCAGATGACACAGAACCCACTTCGCACGAAGAGCGCGATGTACTTCTTAGTTTAGCCTTAGCTATTATGAGCGATGGTAACTGCATTTAGTGAGTATGTATTTTACTGTCAGATACAGTAAGCTTAGGCTTTAACATCTCCTAGAGATGGATCACAGTAGATCCTAACATAGCATAGTGGGTTACAGTAGATCCTAGCAGGGCTTTGAGAGATCATAGTAGACCTAAGGGTCATAATAGATCTCATAGAGTTACAAAGAGCCCTAACCATAACATGATAGTTCTCTGGAGAGATGACGACCTGAGATAGTTTTACAGAGCAGTTAGTCTCAGAGACTAGTACAGTTTTAACTAGCTTTTGTCTCAGAGACTAAAGGCCTCTTGAGTCTGGTGGATTGTTGCTACAGAGATATGAAGGCTTTACTCAGATAGTTAGACCATTAACTAAATCTCTTTAGAAATGTGCATAGTGTATAGGATAAGGAAAGCAAGAAATTAACTTTCCAGAGTTAGAGCTAGATGAACCACTACTTAGCAGATATTAGCCCTAACCGAAGGATAAAGAGATCCCCACATGCTAGCTTATGTATTCAGAAAGGGGTCAGGTGTAGTTTTATATGAGGTAAGTGGTACAGTATATCTCCAGTGAGCAAAACTGTAAGAATAGTTAGCATCTCATCAGAGCTCAGCAGTAGTCAATAGTAGTAGCCCTTTGGTACCAATATGAGACACGTATGTTAGGCCTATTAGTATTGAATAAGGGACTATAAAATGCCATTGTAAGTGAGCAAAGAGAGTGAGAAAAAGTCTGGCCTACAGAAATAGATGTAGTAGTAAATAGAGAAACTAGGATTGTTAAAAGTAGAAACTCTTTAAAGGAGCTATAATCCTAGTAAACACTTGCAATATAAGGCCTATGACAGAAAGAAATATGAATTGTAATTATAGGATGAGTTAGTAAGAAAGAACGCAGAGATGAACAATGGACAGTATACTTTAAAACAGTAGACAAATAGAAACCTCTGATGGCTCTAATGATCAGAAAAAGATGATGAGATGTTATGAGGAGCCATTAAGAGAGGATACTAGAGACGTGATACAAAATATGTTACTTTCCAAGTTGTGTAAGAAAGCCTACTGAAAGAAACATTAACCTCTATGACTGGGTTAATACTAACTCGATATAAATAGTAAGCTCTCCCAAGATAGGCCTTTAGAGTCAAAAATTTCTTTCCTTTATGAGAGAGAACTAGCTAGTACATCATGGCAATAGAGCCCTCATTAAAGGCTAGTAATGAAAAATTCCCTGGTTAAGAGAAAAATTTAAATGAGTGAAATCGCTAAGAAAGCGTATAGAGCCAGGAAGAAAGGAAAGAAAAGAAAAGTTAGATAAAAAAGAAAAAGAATAATAAGAAAGTATACCCCAAATTTCGAGGACAAAATTTATTTAAAGGGGGGGAAAATATGACATCCAATTTTCTAAAAATAAGAGAAAACGTAAGAAACATATACGGTTCCACTGTCAACGAATGAAACTCACCAGATATAAAAGGAAGTCCCTCGAAACGATATAGCTAAGGTCTTAAAAAATTTGGAAAGCATTCTAAACTCGTAAAAATGAGAATCCCAAGATCAGACAGAAAGAAAAATAGAGCTAGAATGAAGAAACAATTTCTTACGAATAACCTATGAAAGTAATAGCATTTTCGTAATTTTGAGTAAATTTTGGAATTTACATAGGAGGGCTCTTTAAATGAAAAATTTGAATTCTTCAAGGTTCTTAGAGGCCCTGAAAACCATGGAAAGCTCCAAGACAGTTAAAATCCTTCTAGTGGACATTTTCCAACGTCAATGTACCCAAACTTTGATGAATTCGTTCAGGAAGGTTTTAACTCCAATGTAAGTGATTCCAAAGGTATTTTACTAAATTGGGAACCTAAATTTCATAATGGAAAAGACAGTTCTAAAAAAGGAGCTAAAACAAAGGAGATATGAAAATGCCAAGAACGAAGGGCAAAATAAAAATTTTTGAAAAGTGTAACCTCATCCCACCTATATATATTATGTGCCCTTCTTCTCCATTCATTTTGCATGACTAAGTTCTACCCAAAACTAGACAAAAACCCTAGGGAGAGTGGTGCACAAGAGGAAGGCAAAGAGGAGGAGAAATCAAAGGCTTAAGGTATGGAAATTTAGTAATTTTTCATGCTCTTTCTCCTCCAAACCTCTTCTCCTTCATTTCTTATGCTTGTAATGAAGTATATGGGTTTGTTTTAAAGGAGAAATTGAGGGGAAAATTTGAATTTGAAGAGAGGAGCTCAAAGAGCATAAGATTCAAGTGAGAAAAAGTAAGAAAATAAGGTAATTTCTTTTTCCATGGTTGATGTCTCTTCCCTGCTTCTCCACCATTTTGCCCTACTTGAGAAGACCAAAGAAGATTTGATTTTTAGGTAGAATCAAGGGTGATTCTTAGGAAAAGGGTGTGGAGATTAAGAATATGCAAAGAGAGTTAACAAATAACCATGGAAATTCAAGATGCAAAGTCTAGGGTTTCATATGTTCCTTACAAAATCTGATTAGATACCTTGATTCTTATGTCTAATGAGAGTTTAAATGAACTCCTCAAGTCCCTAAGAGGCTCCCCATATGCTTATCCCTTTGAAAAAACAAAGAAAGCTTCAAGGAGGCAAAAAATGCTCCTTGTCTCGACTTAAAGGGGTTCTCCTAGCTAGGGAGAGTTTTAAATTTTTCTAAGCCCATTCTTGAGTCATATATGATGAATGAAAATGAGGGGAAGTCTTGGAAAAAATTTAGAACCCATAGAAAGTGAGCTGGTGCTTCAGGTTTCATATTATGACCTAAAGAAGTAACATGTAGTTAGACTCTTCGTTTTAATTGTGTGATGACTCCAAGAGGCTTAAAAGGAGTTAAGAATTATATTTGAAAGGAAAGAATGGAGCCTAGAATTTATTTATAAGGTATTGCTTCATTAGATGCCATTATGGAACCATAATAAGGTTATAAACCAACCTTGTATCTAAGCAAATTGCATGGCTTAGCATTGAATTCATGAACCTAATTGGCTTCCATAAATTATGTCTAAGCTAAGAGAAACCTTCCCCATACCTTTTTGTGTATGTGGCTGAAACAAGGAAAGACGATTCAAGGGAAAAAGTGTGTCATTGTGTATAAGGTAGCTCTCTCCACCTTCTCTCATGCATGGATATGTGCTTTACCTGTCCTTGAATGTGTGTATGTGTATTTTTAAGCCATGAAAAGTGTTCTAGCATGACTTTGATTCCATGGTGCCATGATGTTATAATATGCTTTCATGTGATATTTATGATATATGCTTGGGTTTGCTTGAGTGTGGTGAGGCCAAGAACCTTTAGCCATGATGAGGATGAGTCAAGAACCCTTAAAATTGGTTGAGACAAAGCAAAGAGTTTCCCAAAAGCAAGATGGGCTCCCAAGAGCATGGTTGAGTCCAAGAATATCTTAAAGAATGGGTGAGGCAAGTCCAATATCCATAAGAAATTGGGTAAGGGCAATTCACTTGCTTGGCAAGTCTTTATATGCTATGTATGACTTTCTTAAATGATGAAAATATTTCTTGAATGTTTGCACATGTCAACATGACCATACATGCATTTATGAGACCTGTTTGCATCTATTATGTATGATTGAATGGGAGATGAGCTATTGGGATTCTTTGAATCTCATCCCTTCCTCTCCAATGTTCTAACATGCTAGGTGGACCAAGTGGACAAGATAATGAAAGCCAACCACCTCAAGGATGAGAGATTGATAACCTAATATATAATTTTTAGTTCTTTAGGGCCGTAATTGTGTCAAATGATGTAATCTAATGATGTATATGGTCTATGACCTCTTAAACATGTGTATCTATGATATTATGCCATTTATGAATGAGAGAATATATTATGTAGTCATTAGAATGTGAATTGGGTATATGATGGCAAATTAGTTTCATTGATGGTTTGATAGAATGATGCATATGTGTGGATGAAATGGCCAAAATGAAATGCATGAGGTTTGGAACCATTTGGGCAGCTCACAAAAGTCCTAATTATACTTTTAGACTTGCCCAAAAGTTGCCAAACCCTAAGGAAAGCCATTTGGTTACTTTGGTACCCTATATGGAGCCAAATTTGACTATAATGAAATCCTATATCACTTTTTAGCTAAATGAGCTCTTCTTGATCTAAGATTTGGTATACAATTAAAGCTCATTGTGATATTTTTAGGAAGTTAAAGATCATAATTTTTAGAGGTCTACAGAATATTTGATGAATTTTCAAAGTTGGCAAATTTTTTAGTTTTAGTCATGTCATTGTTCACTCAGGTGTAAAAATGAAATTTGTTACACAGGGTCCAAATGATGTCTAATTGTCACAAATTTTTATAAAAATAAACTAGACATTCCCAGTGACTTGTGTCAACTAGAAGCACCTCATTTGGATTTCTAGAGAGGGAGATATGAAATTTTAAAGACTTTGTCCAGTATCAGGAATTCCAGTCGGCCTCTGTTATTGTTTGATTAGATTTTGATGTCTGGCATGCCTGAGATGGTCTAGAGTTTTTTTTTCCTCTAGCTAACATCCACATGTTTCTAGATGGTATCATTTGGATGGATTGAATTTTTTTGAAATTAATTAAACATTTTCAAAGTTTGCTGTAGAAATCTATGACAACACTAGTGGACAGCTTGACCTTTGGATATGTTCTAATGTCCAAGTCCTCTGTGATGGATGTTATGGGCTAGAAATATTTTTACTACTAATTAGATATCTGTAGCTTTCTAGAATGTCCAAGAATGTATGTTTTTTATTTTTCTATAATTAGTTATGATTTTCCAAATTTGTGGCAGAAAAGAGGCAAAATCTGGCTGAAATTAAATGTGTACATTTTATGCTTCTCTTCGAGTTTCTTGAGGTGTAGGCCACTTTTGATTATTCAAATGAGTTATATCTATGTAATTAAATATGGAAATGTGTTGTATGAGCTCACACGATCCACGTGACACTGAATGAAACTTTTATATACGACAAAACACAAAAATATTCATTATTTCTATTGCCTTTTCCTTGAGAGCTTGTATGATTCTTGAAAATGAGATATCTAAAGGCATGAGATGAGCTAGAAATGATGGTATTACATAATGCATCATCATGGTTTCATGGCATATAAAATCATGCTAGAATACTTTTCATGGCTTAAACACATATACACATTCAAGACAATGTAAGCACACATCTATGCATGAAAGAAGGTGGAGAGAGCTACCTTGCTTGCATTTGCATACTTTCTTGGAATTATTTCCTCTCCTATGGTCACACACTCACAAGGAGGTGGAGACCATTTCTCTTGGCCTAGACATATTATATGGAAGCTAATTATACTCTTGAATCAAATTCTAAGGCCACACAATCACTAGAAAAGCGAGGTGATATATAAGGCTCTTTTATGGTTCCATAATGCATTTAATGAAGCATCCTTAAGAAAATATCATCTTGGCTCCATTCTATCTATTTGTTTATGATTCTTGACTCCATTTAAACCTCTTGGAGTTATCACACAATCAATTCTAGGAGCCTAGATAGGTGTTGCTTCTTTAAGCCATATTATGGAACATATAAGGCCATCTCACTATCTATAGTTTCTAAAATTTTTCTAAGGCTTCCTCTCATACTCTCCCATCATACATGATGCAAAACTAAGTTTAGAAGGAATTAAAACACTCCCTAGGTGCATGAACCCTTCTTGGCCGAGGCCATGCTTCCATATGGCACCAATGGAGTTATTTTAATTTCTTTAATGGGAGAAGGATGTGGTAGGCTCTCTTGGTGCCTTAGAAACTCATATATATTTTTAGACAACTTAAATTACTACTAGGAAGCTTCATCTTAGCCTAATTTCCATAACTTTCATTCTAAAGCTTCCTTTTCAACTCTAGTTGCATATTCTTAATCCTCACACTCTATAACCTTTGGTTCCATCAAGAATACATTAAAAAAAAAACTCTTCTCCTCACTTTCTCTCTTTAGACCTAAGCTTAAATGGCTTAAAAACACAAGATTTTGCAAGTATTTCAATTAAAATTTTACTTTAAAATGGAGCTTTCTTCATGTAGATTATTTTTTACCAATTGATTTCTTGAAAAGGGTTGCTTTTTGTCTTGGGTTAGACCTGAATCTTTAAGTTTTCAAGAAAAGAAAACCACCATTAGAGAGCTCTTAGAGAGAGGAACAACTTTCCTAACTGGCATGGGATGAAACGGGGCCGTTTACTTACCTAAACAGAATCTTAAACTTCTTCTCTCTCTCCCCTCTTAATGTCACGCCATTGCTGTCCATTTTTCTGAAAATGGAAGCTTGGAGAAGGTGATGAGGTGTAATATTACTTAAGAAGCCTCTTTTACAATTTTTCAAAATGACCATTTTGCCCCTACATGCCTGTTTGCTCCATTTAGGTTTATTTTAACTCCTTTTTAGAACCGTCTTTTCCATTATAAAATTTAGGTTCCTAATTAAATTAAAAACATTTGGAATCACTCAAATTGGAGCTAAAAAAAACTCTTCTCCTCACTTTTTCTCTTTAGACCTAAGCTTAAATGGCTTGAAAACACAAGATTTTGCAAGTATTTCAAGTAAAGTTTTATTTTAAAATGGAGCTTTCTTCATATAGATTATTTTTCACCAATTGATTTCTTGAAAAGGGTTGCTTTTTGTCTTGGGTTAGACCTGAATCTTTAAGTTTTCAAGAAAAGAAAACCACCATTAAAGAGCTCTTAGAGAGAGGAACAACTTTCCTAATTGGCATGGGATGAAACGGGGCCGTTTACTTACCTAAATGGAATCTTAAACTTCTTCTCTCTCTCCCCTCTTAATGTCATGCCATTGCTGTCCATTTTTCTACAAATGGAAGCTTGGAGAAGGTGATGAGGTGTAATCTTACTTAAGAAGCCTCTTTTATAATTTTTTCAAAATGACCATTTTGCCCTTACATGCCTGTTTGCTCCATTTAGGTCTATTTTGACTCCTTTTTTAGAACCATCTTTTCCATTATAAAATTTAGATTCCTAATTAAATAAAATGCATTTGGAATCACTCAAATTGGAGCTAAAACCTTCTTGAATGAATTGATCAAAGTTGGGATCAACTAATATTAGAAAAGATCCACCAGAGGGGGTTTAGCTATTCTAAACCTTTCCATAGTTTTTAGGGCCTCTGAGAACCTTAAGGAACTCAAAACTTTCATTTAAAAAGCCCTCCTATGTAAATTTCAAAATTTGCTCAAAATGACGAAAATGCCCTTATATTTCGTCAACCTTTAGTCATAATTCATTTCTTCAAGCTTTATTTTTCTTTTTTTTTTTCTGAGCCTAGGATTCTTATTTTTAGGAGCCTAGAATGCTTCCCAAATTTTTTGAGACCTTAACTAAGTCATTTTGGAGGACTTCCTTTTGTATCTGATGAATTTTGTTTGTTGACGGAGATACCATATGTTACGTTTCTCACGTTTTGTCTTGTTTTTAGAGAACCAGATGTTATAAAGTTGACCTAAAGAAGGGAGGAGAAAGAGCTTGAAGTGTGTGGAAGGTTCAAGAAGCAACTTTTTTCTAAAAATTCTAATTTCTTCCTTTCATAATGGCAATTTTGTTTTAGCTTTGTTTTAGCTCTTTTTTTAGAACCGTCTTTTCTATTATAAAATTTAGGTTCCCAATTTAAGAAAATACCTGTAGAATCACTCAATTTAGGCTTCCTGAATGAATCCGTTAAAGTTCAAGTTCATTGTCGATGGAAAATGTACATTGGAGGGGCTTTACCAGTCCTGGGACTTTCTATAGTTTTCAGGGCCTCTAAAAACCCTGGACAACTTAAAATTTCCATTTATAGAGCCCTCCTATGAGTTTTTCCAAAATTTGCACATATTTATGAAAATGCCACTACGTTTCGTTAGTTTTCATCACAATTTTGTTTCACCATCCTAGCTCCGTTTTTCTTTCTGTATAAGGCTAGGATTATTATTTTAAGAGCCTAGAATACTACCTAAATTTTTTAGGAAGTTATCTAGCTCATTTTAGGAGACTTGCCCTTATATCACTCATTTTGTCATTTCACAAAATTTACTATTCATTACATCCCAAGTGCCAGATCTCCCCTCATTGATAATAAAAGGCTATATGAAAAGGTACCAACTTGTCAGTAGTAGTAAAAGAAGTGGCAGAGGACAGTGGAACTAAAGAAGAAAAGGTAAAAAGAGACCAGCTCTATCCAAATAGTTCCACTTCAGTAGTCTGCAGTTAGTGCGGCAAAAATCACAGAGGCAGATTGTATTATGTAGGCCAGAATATATATTGTAGGTGTGGTAGACCTAGACCTATGGCTAGAGACTACACATAGCAGAGGAGGTAGCTCCTACCCCTAGACCTCAGACTTAAGGTAAAGTCTTTGTCCTAACATAAAAGGAGGCTAGCATATCCCCAAGCTTGATCCAAAGTACTATTAAGATTAAAAATTGCATTATAAGTGCATTGTTTGATTGGGGTGTTAGTCATTCATTTATATCCTATGATTATGCTAGGAGGTTAGGTCTAAGCATGCATACATTGCCTTATGATTTGCATGTATCTACCGCCATAGGAAATTGAGCCATTACCTCCCAATTGTTGTTTTATCACACTTGACTTTATATGTATGCCTCTGATTGATATTGACTTGATTATTGGAATGAACTGGATGTCTACAAATAATGCCATACTTGATTGCTATAACAGGTGTATTACTATACCTAAATGTGGAACTGTACCTAGTACTAGGACTGAGCTAGCTTTTAAGACCATCTCCCAGGTTGAGAGGTCTCTAGAGCATGATTGTCAAGGATTTCTAGTTTTCTTTTCTCTACAAGCTAAGGTAGAAGAGGGTATAGAGGAGATACCTATAGTAAGAGAGTTCCCAGAGGTATTTCCTAAAGAAATTAGTGGAATACCGCCTAATAGAATTTCCCATAGACATTGTGCCTAGGGTAGCTTTAAAGTCTAAGACCCCGTATAGGATGACTCTCATCAAACTAACAGAGTTATAGAAATAGATAGAAGAGCTTTTAAAGAAAGCTTTAATCAAACCTAGTGTTTCATTGTGAGGAGCCCCAGTCTTATTCGTAAAGAAGAAGGATGAGAGTCTTAGATTGTGTATAGATTACAGAAAGCTTAATAAGATTACAATTAAGAATAAGTACCTCCTTCCCAAGATAGATGACCTCCTAGATCAGTAGGTAAGAGCGTCAGTATTTTCTAAGATTGACCTTAGGTCAGAATACTATTAACTTAGAATTAAGGCTGAGGATATCCTTAAAACAACTTTTAGAACCAAGTATAGGCATTATGAATTTTTAATCATACCCTTCAGGTTAACGAGTGCATTTGCTATATTCATAGATTATATAAACAGAGTGTTTAATCTATACTTAGATAAATTTGTAGTTGTCTTCGTAGATGATATTCTTATCTACTCTAAGAGCATATAAGAGTATGAATAGCATTTAAGATTAGCCTTGGAAACCTTGAGAGAAAAGTAGTTATATGCCAAACTTAATAAATGTGAGTTTTGGCTCACTAAAATGACATTCCTAGGCGATGTGATCTCCCAGACAAGGGTCACAGTAGATCCCTATAAGGTAGAGGTTGTACTTCAGTGGGAGAGACCTAGGACAATGACAAAGATCACGAGCTTTCTAGGTTCAGTAGGTTATTATAGGAGATTTATTCAAAGCTTTCTCAGATAGCAATGCCATTGATTAGACTCACTAAAAAGAATGTATCATTTGTGTGAGATGAGAAATGTGAGTCAAGTTTCCAGAAATTGAAGTATAGGTTAACCACTACCCCAGTTTTAGTGATCCATAACCTTAGAGGAATTTTTATAGTCTACGGTAATGCTTCTAAGAAAGGGTTAGGATGTGTGTTTATGTAGGGAGGCAAAGTGGTAGCTTATGCTTTTAGACAATTGAAATCACATGAAGAAAATTACCCCACTTATGACTTAGAGCTAGCAGTAGTGGTATTTGCTCTTAAGATATGGAGACACTACCTATATGATGTATCCATAGAGATATATAATGACCACAAAAGCCTTAAGTATCTATTTGAGTAGAAAAAGCTAAATATAAGGCAGAGGAGATGGTTAGAGTTTTTAAAGGACTATGATGTTACTTTGAAATACCATTTAGGTAAGGCTAATATGATTGCAGATGCACTGAGTAGAAAATCCATACATATGGCCTACATGATGTTAAGAGAATAGGAACTCATTGAGAAATTTAGAGATACAAATCTCTCATGTCAGGTGTGTTCTAAGAAGTTAATGATGAGTGAAACCCGAATAGAGAGTGGCCTGAGAGATCAAATAAGAGAAGCCCAGTAAGAAGATGAATATGTGAAAAAGGTGAAAACCCAAATGTCCTAGGGTAGTGCTTCAGACTTCAATCTATCTAAGGATGGAGTGATAAGGTATAAAAATAGGTTATACGTGCTTAGAAATTTAGAATTGAGAGAAAAAATATTATACAAAGCATATAAAAGTAAATATACCATTCATCCAAGCAGTAACAAAATACATCATGACTTGAAGAAAATGTTTTGGTGGCCTAGGATGAAAACAGATATAGTTGAGTATGTCTCACAGTGTTTAGTATGCCAAAAAGTTAAAATAGAATACCAGAAGCCAGTTAGGTTACTTCAGCCTTTAGATATCTAAGAGTGGAAATGGGATAGCATAACTATGAATGTTGTCATGGGTTTACCTAGATCATTATCAGGGCATGATACTATACGGGTGATAGTGGATAGGTTAACCAAGTCAGCCAATATCTTAGCAATGAAAGCCACTTACACCCTAGATAAATTAGCTCAACTATACATAAAAGAAATAGTGAGACTACATGGTGTACTTAAGAACATAGTATTAGATAGAGATCCCATATTCACTTTGAATTTCTGGAGATCATTATAGGATGCCCTAAAAACCAGATTAAGATTTAGTATAGCCTATCACCCTCAGATAGATGGTTAAATAAAAAGAACCATCCAAATCCTAAAAGACAAGTTGAGGGTTTGTGTCTTAAAGCTAAAAGGTAATTGGGATACCAATTTGCCTCTAATGGAGTTTGCCTATGATAATAATTATCAGTCTAGTATTCATATAGCATCATATTAGGCATTATATGGGTGACAATTATGTTAAGCAACCTTAAATAACTAGGTTGATTAAAGATTTTGTAGCAAATGGTACAACCTAAGTCATTTCCCAAGGAGTTTTCTACTTTTAATTATTTGTGAAACAGTTCTCCAAGTGACATTAAATGAGAAGTGTTTAAGGGGTTTTGAATTACTAAATTTTAATTGAATTAAAAAAAGCAAGAACTAAAAGCTTAAGACTAAGTGTTGGCAATAATTAAGAAAAGTGTGGTAACTAACCTTTGGATGTACTTCCTAAGATTCAATTATCCTTACTCCCTTTTAATATGCCAAACTTGGACTTAAATTCTTACTTCTTAGTGTATTCTTTATAAAAATTCTTGAATTACCATCCAAGACTCAAATTACTATTTATTAAGGAAATTGCAACCATAAGGAACCTTAAAAAATTAGTCACTTGAGTTAGGGACAAGAGCACAAAAAAATAGTACCTAAGTGCTCATTAAAGTAGCTGAACAATCCACTTAGAGTTGTTAATTAACCAATTAGATTAAGGAATTTCTCAAGTACAGTAATTACACAAAAGTCTAGCTATTTAATGCAATAACCATGGCACTAATTGGCTTAAAATAAAAAGAATTGATTAGCAAATTGGATAGCCATTAACTCTAGAATTTCTACAAACACTTAGGCATCAAAATGAATCTCCAAATGTGAAATTAAAATCACAATTACAAAATAATTAATATAGTACATTCAGCTACCAAATTCTCCAATTAACAAGCTAAACCTAGTCAAATTAAACAAAAAAATTAATGCTGAAAATAAAAGAATGATGATAAGAGAAATTAACCAATTTTGGAGATGCATCTTAGAGCTCAAATCTTTATCCATACTACCCAAGCAATCTTAAGCTACCACTGAGGAGATAGATGGACGAGAAACCTATGGCCATAGAGCTTGATTAAAGGAAGTGAATGTCTTACGTTTTCTGTCCTTGGAGCTCAAAACTCGTGGAATATTCTTACTTTTTTTTTTCTTACGTCCAAGAGCTACCCTTAACCCTTAGCGTTATTCTTTCTGTCCAATCCCTATCTAATCTTCTTCTATGCCTAGCACATTCTTTTCCTTTCCAAAACTTGTGCCATTCATATGCTCATTTAGCCCTTGTTTTTGCTCTGCCTCACATGTTTTCCACGTTAGAATCTGCATTGTATTTCTTTAATTCATTACGTGAATTTCCCCCTGCTTCCTTATGTGTTTGAGCTTGTTCTCACTTGTTCTTCTCCTTTAATCCCTTCAGACCCGTGGCTTGTGTTGTCTTCTGCTCTCCAAAACATCTATGAAGTGTGCTTGTATACAAGGAAGCACTAGTGTTGCTTCTCTTTTCTTCTCTCCTTAATAACCTTTTGCCTAAGTCTACTCCACGTTCTACCTGAGCCTATCTTTTATATTTATTCCCATATGAGAATCTTTTATGTGAGTTAGTGCATTCACATGTTTTCTGCACTTCTCCACATCAGTCTTAGTGAACCTGAGACTCTCCTTTCCATACTTCTTTCCACATGCTTTTGTGTTTCTCCTTTGAATGTGAATCCTCACTCGTGCCCCTCATATGTGTTTATCATGAAACCTATGGCCCCCATTCTCAATCACATGTTCTCTTCAATTTATTTCCCATTTTTCCATTCTCTAAAATTCTTCCAAACTCGGTATTGCATATAAAAAGCTTCATCTTCAACTTTTTGGCTCCTTTGATTCAATTACATGGCTTTTAATTCTTTTTATTTCCATGGCCTAACACACTCTGCACAAATAATAAGAAATATTCAATGGAAGGAATTCATAATTATTTAAAAGAATTAATACATTAAAACCAATAATTTTGTAAATTAATTCATAGATTGCAAAAATTGTTAGGAATTCAAGGATAAGCTGCGAAAAATTAAAATCCTTAATCCCTTCCTATAGATCCATCAATGTTGTTTAAATTGAGTAGATCTAGAAATATTTACCTTTTTGTCAGATTTCAGGAACTGATCTTCAGATCTGCTCCCTCTATCGATATCCACACGAATGATTGCTCAACCTGAATGGCGTGCTAGAGGCTTTGGCCAACGTTTGTACATGTTCTTGGTAGGGAAGATGCTCTCCTTTCTCTCTCTCTCTCTCTCTCTCTCTAGGTGGCCCTGTACAGTGTCAGTACACTATCCGTACTCTTTCTCTCTCTAGGGTTTTTCTTCTTTTTGTTGTTCTGTTGTTCTAGGAAACCCAAGCCTCCTCTTTTTTAATTATTATGGAGATATCACATTAGGGTTTTAGATATATTTGATTAATTTAAAATACAGTATTTTAAATCAAATCAAATCAAATTTTAATTAAATATAAGTCTATCTAATAGATTAAATTTAGCCAATTATTTAATCTAAATCTAAAACTAAATTCAAATTTAATTTATCTCATAAATTAAATTCAAATTATCATATTAGTTTAAATTTAAATCTATCATATAGATTTGAATTTAAAACTAATTGATTTAAATTAATTCAAGGATATATATATTTCAAAATATAAATATAAATATTTTGAATTTTATGAATTATATATATATTTATTTATAAAATTCTTCTACCTTAAATTGAACATAACATTCATTAAATCTAGATGCAATTTCAGATTTAATGAATTTGGACATTTTAGATCAAGTTGACTCGTTCTTGTGTATGACCCTGTAGGCCCATATGACATTGGTAGTGGGCTAATTACACTACTTGACCTACAAGTCACAAGTGGCCTTTAGCAAGACATTGTAACTACCCAAATCATATAGGGATCGTTGATCAGATGTAACCTGTCATTTAACCCTATCACATTCTTTTTGTCACATGATATCTAGATCAAGTATGAGGCATGGAAACATCATCCTTATTTTACTTAATCTTCACTTTCGAGCATGGCCATGCATTTCTCAGTCTCACTCATCGAGGGGCCCAGAGATATCTCTCTATTAATCAGAGGGATAAATCTTATCTTGACCATTTATCTTCTTCTACATGAATTCTATTATTCCCGATCATGGCCTTTATGATCACCTGGTTAAAAGATGACTTTTGATTATGCCAAAAAATAGTATTTTTTTTTTTTATGTTGGGAATTATGGTGATCTCAAGTCTAAGGGCTGAATGACACAGTTATACATAAGACATGCTTATGACTTAATCTATATAGCTATCTCATGGTAGGTTAATCCAGATCTTGTTCCTTAACAGATGCCTATAATTTTGATTCATATCTTTATACATGATTAACACATAATCATCAATCAAAATCATACTAGTCTTAGTTCGTCATCATTCCCATAATGATGATCGACTAGGGATATTTAAGATAATTAATATGATTTATCTAAGGATATTATTATATAAAATATGCAAAAAATATAATAATATAATAAAAAAACTCTTTTTCTTAATAAAGTACAATGTTTGCAATACAATGATTGGCCTAGGACACAATCTCCAACAAAAATAACTAATAAAATCAAATATGCTCCAATTAAATCCATTAAGCCACAATTTATCATCAAAATGCCTAAATTAGAGTGAATAAAATATGTAGAAATTAGCAATTATTAATGGGAGAAAGTGTAGGTCTCCAGTGTGTTAGGTTGAGCTTAGAGAGAAAAGCCTTATAGGCTCAGAATTAGTGGACCAAACCTTAAGAAAAATAAAAACAATTAGAAAGAAACTTCTAACAACACAGAGTAGATAAAAGAGTTACATAGATAAAAGAAGAAGGCTGTTAAAGTTTGAGGTTGGAGATTATGTATTCATTAAAGTGTTTCCAGTCACAAGGATAGGTAGGTCTATAAAGAGTAGAAAGCTTAGTCTAAAGTAAATTCTGAACATTGAATTACATCTATCAATTTAACAATGTCAAGAAGTTCAGTATCCATGTCCACACAAGCATCAACAACTAACAAGTCAATCATATTTACATGCAACATGGAGTGTTCTTCTAAAAGGTGTCTCATGACATTAAGAATATTAAAATGAATAACATCACCACCAAATTCCATTGATAAATTACCATCATGCAAATTAATTATTGTTTTAGCAATTTTCAAGAATAGTCTACCTAGAATCAGTAGTGCATGTCCATGTATATTATCATCCTCCATGTTTAGAACATAAAAGTCAGTGGGAAAAATTAAATCTTTTACTCTTATTAGAACATCTTTGAGTACTTGTGCAAGGTAAGCCATGCTTCGGTTTACTAACTAAATCACCATTCTCGTAGGCTTCAATTTTCCAATTTGCAAAGACGAATACATAGACTTAGGCATTACATTAATGGAAACCTTTAAATCTAACATAGCATTATTGAATTGCAAATTCCCTATTGTGTAAGGAATGGTGAATATGCCATGATCTTTGCATTTAGTGGGTATAGCTAGTTGAATCAAAGTTGATATGTTTCTCCCTATTCTAACTTTCTCATTCCCTTTCAACGTCCTCTTATGTGTACACAGCTCCTTAAGAAACTTCACATATTTTTTAATATGTTTGATTACTTCTAAGCAAAGGATATTGACTTGTATAATTTCTCTATCTAATTCAGCTTTTGCAAGTTTCTTGGATTGTATAATTTTGAAGGGGTCTAGTGTATATAGAATTTTCTCATTTTTTTGTGCTATTCTTACCTTAGATTAAAGGGGGCTATTATTCTCTATCACCTTCTTTTTCTTGTAGTGTCTTTGTTAGAGGTGTGATGGGGCCATTCACTTGCTTACTGTTCCTTAAGTTATTGCACTGACATTGCCTCTTAGGTTGGTCATGGGTTGTGAGGGTAACTGACTAAAACCTTGACTTCTTAACTCATTGATATTTGTTGCAAGTTGGCTAATTTGGGTCTTCAAACTCTAGATTGTTGTTTCTATTCATTGCTAGAATTGGATTGTATTTGTTGCCAACTACTTTACTATATTTGCTAAATTAGGTTTCGACTTATTTATCTATTGCATAGGTTATCTCAAAGGCTGTTGGTTGCTTAGGCCAGGAGCATTGAATTTCCATTATTGCTATTGTTAGTTAGACCCACTGCCATATCTCAAATTTAGATGGTCTCTTTATCTTGGATTGTATGATATTGCATAAGGGTCGTATCTATTTTGTTGCTACTGTAAAGGTTTACTAGGGAAGATGCTAGCATATGATTTTATATTATCTTGCAACTAGGGACACTGATTTGTGGCACATGTGGTTAATGAATAAATACCACATAGAGGGGCAAGAAGTTGTTGAGGTTGTCTTTGCCCAAGTGCTAGCTATTTGACCATGGAAGCTAACTCCTCAAGTTTATTTTCTATTCTTTGTTGATCCATATGAGTGGCAAAGATTTTGTTTACACCTCTAGTTGGCGTGTTTATTTGGTGCCAAACTCTTATGTATTCTATGCCATATTCGCAATGAGGTCTTTGGCAGCAACTGGGGTATTGTTAACCAATGCTCCACTTGTAGCTGCATCAACCATACTTCTGTCCATGGATAACAAACCTTTATAAAAGTACTAAATCAGAAGTTGGTCACTAATCTAATGGTGAGGACAACTTACACAAAGTTTCTTAAACCTTTCCTAGTACTCATGTAGTGTGTCTCTATTCATCTATTTAATACCACTAATCTCCTTTTAGATGGTAGCAGTTCTTAAGGCAGGAAAGAATTTCTCCAGAAAGCCCTTCTTCAATTCATTCCATGAAGTGATGGCTTGAGGTTGAAGATAATAGAGCCAATCTTTAGCCACCCCATTCAGTGAGAAAGGAAATGCTCTAAGCTTGATGTGATCTTCTGAAACTCCTTATGGCTTTATGGTGGAACAAACCACATAGAACTCCTTTAAGATGCTTGTCGGGATCCTCACCTGCAAGACCGTGGAACTTTGGAAGCAAATGTATTAATCTAGATTTAAGTTCAAAAGTAGCATCAAGTTCAAGATATTAAATATCCAGTAGTTGGTAATTAACATCAAATGCAACCAATTCCCTAAGAGTCCTATCATTATTCCTATTACTAGCCTTATCTGCTACTTTAGAATCAAAATCCAAATCCAAATCCAAATTGATTTCATAATTACTTTGAATATTGGCATTATTTCAAAAATCAACTTAGTAGTCATAGCTTCTTTAATCTTACAATTTCTAAGTTGTGTATGAAAACACCTATTAATCTCTGGATTAAACTCAATCAAATATCCATTGTAGGATCTTGTTGTACACCAAAAATAAAATAAAATGAAAGAAAACAGCCAAAAATTACCAAGAAAAATTAAAATAAATTCAAAAAAATTAAAAAAATAACTAAAAGTAAGAGCAAAAAATACTAAAAAATTGAAAAAGTGGTCTAAATAATGGAATTTAGTCAAATAGTGGCCTAGCCCATAGCATAGCTATGATTCTTGATCCTCACAACACCTAGAACATAAGTTTTAGCTCAACCTGAGTTAGTCACCCTTGACACCGGTATTGCCCAAAACAGTCACAAAATATTGAAAATTAACCACAAACATTAAGTAAAAATGATAAAATCAAAATTAAAATTAAGGAATTTCCTATTCTAATTGATTATGATTATGACACCAAAATCTTGGTAAAGAAAATATTGTTTACTCACAATTGTCGAACTAGACAAGATTAGTGAATTTTTTCTAGTTTGTAATATAATGCCTACCAGGTTGTCTCCTATGAAGCTATTAATCAAATCAATCAATTTAAGAATGACAAAATTGAAATTGTGATGATTTGGGGTTTAAATATAAAATTGCACTAATTAAACCAAATAGTAAATCGATTAATGAAATGAAACTCAATTAGAATGATGCATAACCAATCCAGAATTTTTCTCCTGATATTTCCCCATCCTTGTCACCTCAAAATACCTTTAGTTTGATTTTAATCCTCTGGTTATTTTAATTAATATTTCTAAACTACCATTTAGAATTTTAATTAGCTTGTATTGCCAATCATAATGTAACTGTGCTTCTACCAACCATATGAAACCAAACTATTTCACACCTGATCAGAGATACACGTAAAATCCTAACGTGGTTTAAAATGAATTTATTTGATTAATCAATTGATTAAATCAAAACATATTCTTAGATAAATCAAATGAATTATAATTCATGCAACAAAAATCATCTAACTAGAATGAAAATAATTACATGAAAATGAAGAGAACAAAAACAAAATACTTCTGAAATTAAAATCCAAAGCAGAGTTTCATACAATGGACTCAAGTTCATTATCAGGTTTAGACTCTGGACTAATCACCAAAAAAATTACAAAGCCATGAAAAGACAAAAATAAGAATGAGAAATTGAGAAGATGGAGTGTGTTTTATGGTGACGTCTTATCCCGTCCTTAAATAGATGACATTAGCTTCTTCACCAAGAAAGATCCAAGGACTAAGATGTGTTGAGTGCATCCAACAGTCCAGGATTTTTCATATTAAAAGAAATCCAATATTAATCTTGAAGTAACAAAGCATGCATCATTGGCCCAATAAGAAAATATGCAAATCCCTTTAATGGCTCATATAACATGCAAAACAAAAATAAGACTAATTGGGCCTCCGTTAGAAAAATATAAAAATGCAATTAAAAATCTATTAATCTAAACTTAGCCCACTTAATATAAAATAAATCCAAAGTCATCAAATTAGCCACTATAAATTATTATTAAGATGAAATATAAGGAATATAAAATTTAATAATATTAAAATATCAGTAGGTGGTGTTAAAGTTAAGTTTTGTACTTAAGGCTTCCTACAAAGATCACCAGAGTTTTAATGTGAACCTAGGGTCTCTATTTGACACAATGGCATTAAGGACACCGTGCAACCTCACAATCTCATGGACGTAGACTTCTGCTAGTTTATTTAAAGGATAAGTGACTTTGATAAGTAGAAAGTGGGTAGACTTTGTCAACTTATTCACAATTACCCATATAGCGTCATAACCTGAAGATGTCCTAAGCAAACTCATCACAAAGTTCATAGATATACTGTCCTATTTCCATTTTGAAATCTCTAAAAGGTGTAACAAGCTTGTGGATTTCTAAAGCTTAATCTTAAACTTTTGACAAACTATATATTTGGCAACATAATCTGCTATGTCCACCTTCATTTTAGGCCACCAAAACTTTTCTTAATATTTTTATACATCTTAGTGGTGCCTAGGTGAATAGTGTACCTACTCTTATATGCCTCATATAACATTAAATTTCTTATCTTCTCATCCTTAGGTATGCACATTCTACCTTGATACCTCACCATGATATCATTTGATAGGTTAAAGTCCTTAACTTTTCCACTCCTCAATTATGCTCTAATTCTACTTAAGTGTTAATCTAACTCCTAGGCCTCCTTAATTCTCTTCCTAAAGTCACTCTCTATCCTCAACTCGCTTAAAAGAAGACTACTAAGGTGTATAATAATGGACATATTCAAATCTCTCAGGTCCTCAATTAACCTCTATTTTATAATATCATCATTACCATATGAATAGATTTCCTACTCAAGATATCGGCTACTATATTCACCTTTCTTGGATGATACTTCAAGGAAAAGTCATAATCCTTATGGAATTACATCCAACTCCTTTGTTTCATATTAAGCTTTTTTGATCAAACAAATATTTCAAATTCTTATGGTCATTATATATCTCAAATTGTGCACCACAGAGATAGTGCCTCCAAATCATGAGGGCAAAAATCATAGTGATTAACTCTAGGTCATGAGTGGGATAATCCTCCTCATGGGGCCTAAGTTATCTAGAAGTATAGGCTATTACCCTACCTTGTTACATCAAAACACAATATAATCCTTTCTTAAACGTATCATTATAGACCAAAAAAGTCTCTTCAGGGTCAAGTATAACTAGCACAAGCATACAGGTTAATCTATTCTTAAGTTCCTAAAAGGCATTATCACACTTGGCTTCCTACACAAAAGGTTAGTCCTGCCTAGTCAACTTAGTCAAAGCATTGCTAGTTGAAAAAATCCCTTGATGAACCTTCTAAAGTAATCGGCTAACCTTAAGAAACGATAGGTTTTAGTCATTGACTTGGGCTATTCCTAATTCAGTATTGCTTTAACCTTACTAGGATCTATCGCTACCCCTTATTCTAATATTACATGATTTAGGAACTTCACGTCTCATAACCAAAACTCATACTTGCTATGTTTTGCATACAACTTATGCTCTATCAAAGTCTGAAAAACTATCTTAAGATGTTTCTCATGTTCCTTGTTACTCTTTGAATAGACAAGGATATCATTAATGAATGTTACCACAAATCAGTCAAGGTATGGCCTAAAGATCCTATTCATGTAGTCTATAAAGATGGCAGGGGTATTTGTTAACCCAAATAACATGACTTGAAACTCATTATGGCTATAACAAGTCCTAAAGGCTGTTTTAGGTATGTTCTTAGCCTTTACCCTAATCTAGTGACATCTAAACCTAAGATCAATCTCTGAAAAGACTAATGCTCCTACTAATTAGTCTAGTAAATCATCAATTCTAGGCAAAGGATATTTATTCTTGATAGTCACTTAGTTTAGCTACCTATAATTAATGTAAAGTCTAAGACTACCATTTTTCTTAACAAATAACATTGGTGCTTTCCATAAAGACATGCTTGGCTTAATGAATCCTTTTTTTAACAATTCTTCTATTTGACTCTTCAACTTAATAAGTTCAATAAGTGCTATTCTATATGGGGCCTTAGAAGTTAGACTTAGACCAGGAGCTAAGTCAATGGAAAATTCTAACTTTCTCTCTAAGGGTAATCTACTAATCTCTTTAGGAAAAACATCTAGAAACTCTGTAATCATTAGTATATTGTCCAATTTGTCCTTAACCTTAATATGTAAAAAAAAAAGAATATAAGAAACCATTGGCAACCAAGCCTAAGGTACCTTCTAGCTGGGACAACATACATATAAGCAAGCTCAATCAATAGATAGGATTTAGGAATAATAGTAGGCAAGGAAACATTTTTACAGTTATTGTCTAGTATCACATTATTAGCTAACAACTAATTCATACTAATGATCACATCAAAATCATTCAAAGGAATATAAATTAGGTCAAGGGTGGTATAACGACTGTCCAATTATACGACATAATTCAAACACACTTAAGATGTAATCACAAAATTTTTAGTAAGGGTGGAAATAGATAATTCAAATAGCAACAAGTTAATTTTAAGACCTCAATACTTGACACAGCATATTAGATGAATGAATAGGTCATACTTGAGTTAAACAATACATCAACAATATGATTATGGATAAGATGAGTACCTCGAATCAGATTAAGGGATCTACTACCCTCCTATTGCATAAGTGAGAACATTCGTCCTTGTATAGGTGGTTTAATAAATGAGGCTGACTTCTGTGACATCATGCAATCCTGTGCATAGTGTCCCAGCTTTCCATAGCCACAGTACACAAGGTAAGGACCATTCCCATGGCTTTTTCCACACTTGTTACATGCCAACGGGGTATGCACAGAACTTTGAAGGGGTCCCACATTCGTTTTTTGGGAAGGATGTCTTAGAGGTGGCCTCTTGCCCCAAGAGCCACTATCATTACTAGTCCCCTTCTTGCCACTACCCTTGAGGGGCTCCTCACCCTAGTCATGCTTGCCTTTAAGCACCTTTTTCTTCTTAGCTTTAATTTTCATTAGAGCCCTTTCTGACATCTTACATTTCTCTACCAACTCACCAAAGTTAAGAATTTAGAGAGGCATAACCTTGTCTTTCAACTCAGGCTTGAGACCTCTCTCAAACTTGGTGGCCTTTTAAGGCTTATCATCAAATCACTTTAGATATGAAAAGAAACAGCATAGCTGAATAAATTTTGCAACATGTTAGTCTACCATCATTTCACCTTGCTCTAGAAAATTAATTTTAGCCTCTTTATTGGCCATTACTGATGATGGAAAATATTTGCTCTTAAAGGCCATTTGGAAGATCTCTTAAGTCAAGGCTATCCCTCTTAACATCAACAACATAGATGCACTACACCACCAGTGCTTTGCCTCACCCTCCAACTTATAAATTGTCAATCTAGCCTTTTGTTCAATGGTATAAGTCATAACTTTAGAGATCTTTTTGAATGGCATTAGCCACCTCTCAACTTTATCAGTGCCCAACTCTCCCAAGAATGTGGGAGGATAAGCTTTCCTAAACTTGGCTAACGCCATCGATAAATCATCTCTTTCCTTTTAGTGCCTCACACTAATCAAGTTACCTCTAAGCATCTATTGATTTTGCTTATTCAATGTCTCATGCAATTGCTACAGTACCTGAGCAATAGTTGCATGGGCTTCGACTTGCTCTTGAAACCAATTAATGATAGCCCTCACAATAGCCTCATGGCCTTAGCCTACTTTCTCATATGATTGGCCATGGTAGTCATGGCCTTTTCCACTTTCCTCAACATTTTAGCAATTTCATAGCGTTCAATTATTGTGCTCTATAATGCCATAGGCATAACAATAGCCTCCCCATCTGTAACATCCGGCCTTTCCGTAAACGTGAGAAACGCAATGTTCGATTTCTCCGTAAACGGTAGAAATGAGCCAAATATAAAAGAAAGTCCTCGAAATAGAAGGAATTAGGGCCAACTAAAATTATAATAAAATTTTAAATATTAGAAAATAAGGATTTGAGGTTTAAGATGCCCAAAAACTAGAGCCAAAAGAGATCAAAAAATTTACCGAGGGAAGTAGGGGTATTTTTGCAATTTTTGAAAACTTTGGAAAACTCATAGGAGGGCTTTTTAAACAAAAAATTTGAGCTTTCTAGGGTTCTCAGAGGCCTTGAATACTATGGGAACCCCTAGAACGGTTGAAACCCCTCCGGTGAGCGATTTCGACCGTTGGTTGACTAAAACTTTGACCGAACAGTTCGGAATGGGTTTAGATCCTTTTTGAGTGATTCCAAAGAAAATTATTAGGATTAAGAGCCTAAGGAATATGATGGAAAAGATGGATTTCAAACAAGAGTTGAAACGAGCCCAAACGAACAAAACTATGAAGAGGGACTAAATTGCAAATTTGAAAAGTTGCTTAAATGAATCCCTAGCTTATAAAAATGCCCCTCCTTTGCCCAGATCTCCTCACCCACTCTCTCTCACGTTAAAACAGAAGTAAGAAGGGCTGAGAGTGGCACACAAGAAGGGAGGCCAAGGAAGAAAGAGGAAGCTTTGAAAAGTGTAAGTTTTAGCCACTTTTTCCTACTCCTTACCTTGTTACACTTCTTCCCCTCCTTTCCTCCTCTCTTCCTATGGATTTAGTGAGATGTTTGGTTCTGTTTTGAGCCCAGAACTGAGGGGGAAATTTCAAAATTCAAGGAGAGGGTTGAAGCAAGGAAGAGAGCTCTTGAGAAAAGCTTGGAATCAAGGTGATTTTTCTATCTTCGTTGCTTCCTTTTTCTTGCCCTTTGTGTGTGGAGTTCTGCCAGAACAGAACCATCTTGGGGGAAGGCTTTTTGTCCAAAAATAAGAAGGAATTATGGGTTTTAGACCATGAGGAGTTAGTAGATGCAAAGAAATTGGAAGAAAAGCTAATGAAAATCAAGTTAGAAAAGTGTAGAGCTCTTGGACACTTTATAAAAACTGATTTAATCCATGAATTTTCTTGCATGTGTAAATGTTTATTTGAGTCTCTAAGACCCCTAGGAAGCCTCTCAAGTGTGTCTCCCATCAAGGAAAAATCAAAAAGCCCATGGACTCCTCCTCCCTCCATCAATTCGGCCAAGACAGAACCATTAGGCTAGGGGCTATTGTAATTTGTTTTAGCCTTGGTTTGGGACTTCTTATGATGGTAGAAGGTGGGAGTAACCCTTGGAAAAAATTTAAAACTCCTAGAAATTGATTTGGTGCCTTAGGTTCCATATTTTGACCTAAAAAAGCAACATGATGCTAGGCCCTTTGTTTTAAGGATGTGATGACTCCAAGAGGCTTAAAAGGAGTCAAGAATCATATTTGAGAGTAAAGAATGAGGCCTAGAAATCATTTGAGAGGTGTTGCTTCATTAGGTGCCAATATGGATCATAATGGGGGTTATAGAGTAATCTAGTACTTAAGCAAGTTGTATGGTCTTAGAGATTGTTTCATGAACCTAATTAGCTCCCATATATTATATTTAGGCCAAGAGAAACCATCTCCACCAATTTGTGGGTATGTGGCCGAAAGAGGAGGCTTGAGTCCAAAGGAAAAAGTGTGTAATTGTGTGCAAGGTAGCTCTCTCCACCTTCTCTCATGCATGGATGTGTGTCTAGCTTGTTTTAGAATGTGTGTATGTGTATTCTCAAGCTATGGAAAGTATGCTAGCATGCCTTTATATGTTATGATTCTTGATACCACATTATGTTGAAAATGAACCCATGATGTTTGTATGAGTTTGCTTGGGTGTGGGGAGGCCAAGAACTCTTCCCTTGGGTGAGGATGAGCCAAGAACCGTTGAGCTTGGTTGAGACAAAATAAAGAGTCTCCCAAAAGCAAAGTGGGCTCCTAAGAGTATGGTTGAATCCAAAGTGCTCAAAGAATGGGTGAGGCAAATCCAAAATCCATGAGGAGAAGTGTGAGGCCAATCCAAACACTTAGTGAGCTCTTGAATGTCTTATATGATTGATTCACAAGCCAAGGTTGCCTTTAAAATGTCTATGATTTCTATTTTCTCCATACATGCATTTAAAAAGCTTACTTTGCACATATTATGTATGATCGAATGGGAGATGAGCTATTGGGATTCTTTGAATCTCACTCCCTCCTCTCCAATGCTCTAACATGCTAGGTGGACCAAGGAGTTATGGTGAAGGGAGCCAACAACCATGAAAGAAGGAGATTGACAAGTCTAGGCCTAGCTTTCATTCTTTTTGAACCTATAAGGAGGCTTCACCAAGTATATGATGTTGTAAATGTACCATGATCCTTGAGGCATGTATAAATACACCATTATGTGATGTTTATATATATGAATATGATGTATGACCTCTAGCATATGTTTTGAGTACCTAATGCCAAAGTATGAGAATTGAAAGTTTGATGGATATGTGTATAAGTGGGGGTTGAATGGCCAAAATGAGATGTATGAGGTTTGGGACCATTTGGACAGCTCACACAAGTCTTAAATATACTTTTAGACTTGCCCAAAAGGTTCCAAGACCAAGGGAAATCCATTTGGCAATTTTGGTACTCAATATGGAGCCAAATTTGACCATAATGGAACCCTATGTCACTTTTTGACCAAATGAGTTAGTCTTGCCCTGAAATTTGGCATGAAATTAGGTCTTATGGAGAGATTTCTATGAAGCTAAAGATCATAATTTTCAGTGATCTAGGGAATATTTGATGAATTTTCAAAGTTGGGATTTTTCATGGATTCTGGTATGGCTACTGTTCGTACTGGCAGTTTTGAATTCCGTGTCACCCGATAGCCAAATGGTGTCCAATGCTTATGAAATTTTATATTCATAAACTAAAGGTTATAAAATTTCTGTGGCCACCAAGATCACCTCATTTGGAGGTCTGAGCAGAGAGTTATACATGTTTGAAATTAACTGTCAGTATCAGTAGTGTCCCAAGAGCTCAGTTACTGTTCCATCAGTTCCAAATGTCTAAACGTATCTGTTTCATTCTGGAATTATTTTTAGTATCAAGTTAACATTTTTAGCTTTCCAGAATGGTGGAGTGTATGTGATTTCAATTTTTATAAAATTAGTTATGAAATTTTGAAGTTGGTATTAGTAAACTAAACACCAGCCCAGGCAGTCAGCAACCTCGGTAGGTTTTTTGATATCAAACGTCCTGTGTGATGAATGTTGTGACCTGGACATATTTTAAGTGTGAATTAGACATCCTAAAATTTCCAGAATGACCAAGATTTCATGATTTCAAATTTTCTAGATTTAGTTATGATTTTCCAAAGTTGGGTCAGAAAATGGAGTAAATCTGGCCGAAAATATGCTTGTTTATTTTAAGCTCCATTTCGGTTTCCATGAATTGTAGGCATGTTTTTGTGATGCAAATGGGTTGAAATAATGAAATTAAATATGAGGAAGTATAGTATAAGCTCACACGGTCCACGTGACACCGAATTGAAACTTTTAGATATAGCGCAATGCGAAAAAGTCTATTATTTTTATCCTCTTTCTCATATGCTCTTGTGGGATTAATAATACAAAACTTATAAATGGCATGAAATGAGCTACAAGTTATAGTGTTACACCATCAGGCTACATCCATGAGGGCTAGTCCAAATATAATCTCAACCATGGCATGTATATTCATGCATAAATAACACTACTAGACTAGATTACTCCTATTCTTAGCACACATGCATCATAATTGCCAAGTTTTTATCTATGAAGTTCATAATCTAGCATAGTTTTTTTGAACCATTGCACTAATACGAAATGCAACAACGTTGACTCTTTATAAATCTAATTGTAAATAATTGTGCCCTAAGTTAGTTGCAATTAAGATTAGCTGTAGATGATGAGTGAGCAACAGATGAAAATACAGGAAATTTGAACCGTTTTATCATTATCATAAACCATCAAAGTATACAAGAGGATTTATGTTTATACGAAATTAAAATGCTCATTAATAATTTTTATCTCTAGCAAGATGTCTCCAAGAAGCATAAAATCTCATATATATAAGACTACAAGTAATTACTTATCACAAACATGGTAAAAACTAGGAATTCATAGCTAAATTAAGGGTTTTTGGACTAAGGCCATAACTTGGAATGGGCCCTGACCAATTTGGCCTTTGGAACTTCTAAAACCATATTTTTACACTTTCGCCATGATTTGGCATGGCTAAACTTGAGTCTGGAACCAAAATCTCATATAGCATAATTCTTGCCACAGTGAGATGCCTCTCAGATCAATAATCTCACACATGTACACATTTCTTATTATAGCTTAAGATGTTCATGTTGCAATGAGATTGCTCTTGGCCAGTACTCACACAAATCTATTTTATGTCTCATCACGGTGAGCCTCTATGGCATGGTGGCAATATTGCTCTTTAGAGTACATTTCCTTCAACTCGTACGATTTGTACCATGACTAACCCTTTTACACTATGGCATGTTTCATTTCTGGTACCCTCTACCTATGTTTTAACTGTGACTTAAAGGATTTTGGCCCCAGCTTAAATGTCACCTATCATCCAAACTCTAGGATACCTAAACCAACTAACTAGCAACCTCTCAAATTCGTTCCAAGGGTTTCTCTAAGACTGAAATGCATGGTTTTTATGGCATATAACTTCCTATAATCCTCAATTTAAGAACTTCCATCACTTGTGAACTAGAAGCTTAATTAAACCAATCCAACCTTGCATCATATTAGCACAATACCTATAATAATAGCGAAATGGCATTTGCAACCTGAAATGACAACCTAAAATATGCATTTTACTACCTATTGGCCTTAGACCACTTAGAGCAAGTTTCACTAATTAAACATGTTCCTATCCTTAAAACTCTAAAACAATTTCATATGTAAAATATGGCTATGGCACATCCCCAAAACCCATATGAAGCATATATGACAACAAAAACCATATGATAGAACCAAGGCTAACATTATAATTAATATCATAATCATAACCTCATATTGATCAGCAATCCTTTGTATAATCATATCAATTTATATTTGCCCAATAAAATGCAGTTGCATTAAATTCATTATAAATTAAAAGTCGAGCCTGCATTGGGGTATATTCCAAAACATAAAAATACCTACACTTGGCAATGTTGATACATCATGATCCTATATATATTAAGTTACACAAAATTAACATCTACACTAAAATCAAAATGTCCTAGTACAAAAGTCCCATAAAGGTCATAGACTAGGGATGGTTATCCATTAACTTATCATTTTCCTTAGTCGAAGAACCCTTACCTAAAAATATTAGCCCATAATAAATGTGACATGCGAATCTTAGTAAACAAAGGAAATTCCACTTATATGTACAATATAATCAACATAAATGTATTTTGTTCATATAAATACTAAGAGCATACCATATAAATTAACAAATGAACAAGTTTGACTACCAGTTACTACTATCCTATATTAACAATCACATACAATATGTTAAAGACCAAAAATAGAGGGAAAGGGCATGATCAACTTTTGTATAACTTTTCTTAGCTAAATCTCCCTTTAAGTGTGCAGATGGAGCCAAAATGATAGAGAAACCTTAACTTCCTTCTCTTTGTGTGCTTTTTTCTTGAGTTCTCTACAAGTGTTCTAGCACCAAAAAGTGAATAAGCAAGTCAATTTTTTGGGTTTTAAGGAAAGGTGGCTGACATAGGGGAATTTTTGTCTAAATGGGTCTTGTATCTAATAGTTGAGCCTTGGTTAGATAGGCTCAATTGAGTTGGGTCTCTAATAAAAATTAAATAGGCTTTTATAATTTATTCTTGACATAATAAAATTGATTATAGAGCTCTAATTAAATTTTCACCTCCACTAATTAATAGTTTTTATCTCATTCAATTTACCTTCAAAAAGTATAGAAACTCTTACGTACTATATTTCTAGTCACCATTCATCACTAACATGTGGGAAACTATGTTTTTATAGTTGAATTAGAGGTTTTAGGACATAAGCTATGGCATAGAATGGTTAGGCCATAGCCAATTAGGCCCTTAAAACTTCTAAAAGCTTAATTTTATACTTAGGCCACGGCTTGAAGAACTAGCATCATGGCTAATCTCGAGTTTGGATTAATTTTCCCATATAAACATGATTTGCACTGTTCACGGTTGTGTTGCGCAACCTCAAAATAAATTAGGTTGGAAAATATATAGCTAGTGGTTCAACTTAGATCGTCTCCCTAGGAAATGAAGTTCAATGTGCAATTGGGTTTTCTAAGTGTAAAAGAACTCTCAAAATTACCTATCTAAAAGGGGGTTTCACCTAAATTTAACTAACTAAAATTTAATTAAAATAAAATTCCTAATTGCATGAATTATGAGGTGAATGATAGACATATGATTAGCTTTGGATTCGTCTCTTGGTATCCACTATCATTATCCTAATTCAATTATCATTGATTCTGGTCTAAGAGTCCCTAATTGCGTTTATGGCAAATGATCTTGAATTACCATTCAAGATTCAAGAAATTAACAATCTAATGTTGAATTGAAACTTCAATCCTACATTAAATCATTAATTATTGCTTTTAGGATCAATGAACACTTCAATTTGATTGATTAATTAATTAATTAACCTCTGAATTATCACCTTAAGATATTCAATTAACTAATTAAACTCCAAAGAATCCTCAAATCAAAAAATTAAGCACACACTCTCATTCATGCATTTCATCGAACACCTTGATTGCATAAATGAGAAATTGGAGGAGATATGAAAAATTTAATATTTAATTAATCAATTAATCATTTAAAAAGTATCATAATTAGTGTCTAACCAGTCACTAATTACAACTATACCAATCTCAATCAAATACATCTCAACCAAGCATGTACAAGAAAAAGGAAAAGTATAGAAAATTAAAAAAATCTTAGCCAAAAATCTCTTTATAATCCATGGATTCAAGCTCCTCCAAAAGTCTTCTTCCAAGCTAGTCACAAGAGAGGATTAGAGCTTCATGGAATAGGGATGGATAGGAGAGAAAATAGAGTGGAAGATGGAAGAGGTAGTGTGATGACCCTAACTTCTAATCCGGAAAATTATGGTTAAATACACGTTTAATAATTAAAGGTCAAGGTTTGGAGTCACTACAATCAATTACATTAAGAAAATGTAGGAAAATTTGAAACCTTGATGTTTTTAGGGCTATCAATTAAGCAACCATATATGGGAACATGTATAACAGGGTTTGAACCATCATTAAAGGTTTGTGATTCATCTATCCATTGATTTCTACATACAAAAACCTTTCACAAGTGTTCCTATATCATTTCCTAGCATTAGCATTAAAGAAATTAGGGTTTCTAGGTTAAGGGTGGGAGTTTAGGGACTTGTGCCACGACCTGGAACCTTCCCGCAGTGGCTAAGTTAGGTCCTGGGGCTCGAAAACTAAGTTTTTAACCTTGCACCGCGGCCTAGACCTTTTGCGTCAGGCCAAGTTACTCTCGGGAATCACTGGGTAACTTACTCGAATTTCACCGCAGCGAGTTGGATCTGCACCTCGGTGAGTTTTACTACTATACCCCCCTCAATTAATTTCTTCAACTTGCGCTGCGGCAGGACTTATTGCGCTGTAGTGAAGTTTCATTCTGTCACCATCCTGGGCATTTTTTTCACTCTGCGCTGTGGCGAGATTCCTCCAGCCACGGCATCCCTCGCCACTGTTACTCTTCAGGCGACGGCAAGGCCTTCTTGGCTACGGCATGACTCCTTCCTGTAGCTATATCCCCTACATTTTGTCCTCTACACTCCAGTTCTCTTCTTAGGGACACTCTAAAACCCCTTCCCCTCATTTTATATGGCTCTAATGGTATTTATCTACCTTATTTACCCAGCTATTCTACCATTATTAACTCAACACTCAAATACTAATTCTCACTCACCTAACCACCACATGTCAGCCTTTCCATGGGTTAATGATACACATTTTGCTAGAGGTTTCATGTGTCAATGATTCATATCAATTTCTAATACATCACATGATTAGGTTTCCAACAGTATACCATACCATAAGTTCAGAGAAATTCATACATCAGATACTATAGGTTCATACAACTTAAACCAAGCCATATTGAGACTTAACTTCTTAACGAATACATTCCAACTAATCAAAATATAGACTCCTACACTTGGCAACATGAATAGAAGATGATGCTATATAATAAGGAATACAAAATTTGCATCTATACTAACTAAATCAGCCTAAGTGTAGCCTTCTCCCCACATGTTGGAGGTCATGGATTTTCATCCACTTGCTTCCCCTTATCCTTACCCGAAAAACCTTCACCTAAAATATTAATCCTATAAAATGGGGTGAGATATAAATCTCAGTAACCAAGGCAATTCCATCATATAATCCAATTTAATTAACATATATGCATGAATCAAAATCAACATTTGAATCATATCAGTCATATCAATAAATGAAGCAATTAGGCTATCATGATTATTATCCCATACTCGCAATCATATTTTCACATGTTAAAGGCCATTAACACCGGGAGAGGCCCATCCATGGTGCCTACTCCCCCCCATTGAGCACAACCAGGGCTCAGTGCATCTGGGGTTTGATCATAACCCGGTGCTCGATCGAAGCACATACACGGGTGGCAGTCGCACCACAGCTCCACCATGGACTCACAAGGTCCAATCATAGTACAATAGATAGCCAACTAATTCATTCAGTATTTCAAATCATTCATATACAACAAATATGAAATTAAAATAGATACATATATGGAATTAATGTAAACCCCGGTTACCTTACTTATAGACAATTTGCAACAGCCACCAATGGTACAAAGATTCCTATAACCATAGCATCAGAAAATTACTACTCTAATTTATCATTAATAGTAGCAACAAGTACCCAAGGAATTTAAATGCTAATAACTACCTAAATAACACTTACCTAGTCACCACCAATCCCAAATTCGGATTAAAGTGTCCTCCACTAGAAATCTCAATATTTCATTCAAAATCCTAAGCAAGTTCGTAAAAAATCAATACCCATATTATAAATCAGCTATGGGGGTCTCAAATTAGCAAAGAAAGCGTTAAAATAGACGGTTTAAACTCACCTAATGTCAGCCCTAACCTCAACCTACGAATTTCAACAAGAAAACCCCAAAAAACCATATTTCAGATTTTAGGTAGGGTGAAAATTCTTCAAATGAAAAACTAATCGTACCAAATTAAAGAGAAAGATGAGGGGATTAAGTTGTATAACTATTACCTTGGATGAATCTTTCTCTAAGTGTGAGAAAATATGAAATTCTTGCCCCAAACCTTAGCCTCCTTCTCAACCTCCGAATTTTGCTTCTTAAGTTTCAGTAAAATGAGAAAGTGGCTGAAGTATTAGGGTTTTAGTTAGGTTTAAGTTGGGTCAAAGATGGGTCATGGGTTGCTCCAAGGTCCAACTCCAAATGGGCTTCAGATTTTAGCTTGTTGGGCTAGTTTTAAAGTGTTAGGCTGCAGAATTTCATTGGGCCAACTCTTATGCATTGGGTTGCTGAAGTTTAATTAGGTTTAGGCTAAGTTTGAAGAGCTCAAGAATTTGGGTCTGCACAAGGGTTATTGGGCCACTTATAAGAGTCTATACAAGGTGGGTCTTGGGCCTCTATCACATTAAATTTGGTTAGGTCTGTACCTAACTCATTGAGCCTCCATTAGCCTCTTATCATGATTCATTTATTTGGACCTAGACGAAATTTCTATCCTAATTAATTCTCAAACCCATGTTAATAATTTATCTCTCTAAAATTCTTATTCACTAACTTGCCTAATTATCCTCTATTAATTATTCTTAATTACTCTAAATCCATGATTAACACCTTAATAAATTTTGGGGTGTTACATATGTGACTTGGTGACAAAGACATATGAATAGCTACTGTCTTCTATTCATTTCATGCATGTGGGAGGGCATGGTTGGATAGTGAATAAATGGATCATAATGCATGATGATGTGTGTCAAAAGAGAAAGCCACATGTGGAAATCCAGTCCATGTATGAAACTAAGAAAGCCCAATGATTTGCACACCAAGAATGGAAAAGAAAATTAAGTAGAAAAAATTACAAAATTATCTAAAGAAATTTATGCATTAAATCTAAAATTTTGTAAATTATTTCCTAAAGTGCAAAGAATGGCTAATAAAATCAAATATATTCTAATTAAATCTATTAAACCATATTCAATTATCAAAATGCCTAAGTTTAGGGAAATTAAAATATATAAAATTAGCAATTATCACTTTGCCAACTTGATTTATAATGCATCTTAATTGAATTTCTTTGTATATACTTGTTCCTTACACTCCAAAACCTATAATTCTCCCTTGGTTAGGTTATAATTTATCCTCCCTTAATTGGGCTTATGTTTGGCTAAATAAGCACCCATGGAGGACAACAATAAGAAAGCAAGAAGGTCCATGGAATTTACCTTATTTCCAAAGCTTTTCAAGAGCTCTTCCCTTTGCACTAGGATTCTCCTTGAATTTCAAACTTCCTCCCTCTAAACATAACTCAAAATAGATTCAAATCACACACCAACACCATGGAAAGAAAGAGTAAAAGGAGTAGAGCAAGTTTAATGAAGGAAGGAACAAGAAATTCCTTAATTTTTCTTACCTTTTCTTAGGTTTTTCTCCTCCTTTGAAGCTACCTCTTGTGCACCCTTCTTAGCAAAACATTTCTCTGGTTTTAGGCAAAATTTATTATTAGGATTCTTGGAATACATATAGCAAAAATTAATTTAAAAAAATGAATTCAAATCCCTCCCATGGATCTGTCAATGTTGTTTAAATAAAGTAAAGTTTGTTGCATGATTTTTCAGGTTCTCTTTCTACCATTGAATCTCAAAAACTGACGATTTAGACCAGTTTCCTCTATCGGTTTCTACAGAATGGCATGTTAGCGCCACTAAACACAAATATTCATACGTTCAATAAAAGAAGACGTTCTTCTTTTCTCTCTCTAAATGTTCGTACACTTTTTCTCTTTAATGTACGAGGTGGCTCTCTAAAAAAAAATCCTTTTAGAAAATCCTAACCTCTCTATTTATAGAAGTGTGTTAGGATTTTAAATAGATTTAACTAATTTAAATACATTATTTAAATTAATTCAAATTATGATTAAATATATTACTTTACATTTAAATCTATCTTATAAAATAAATTTAAACTAATTTATTTAATCTCAATCTAGAACCAGATTTAAATTTAATTTATCACATAGATGTAATTCAAATTATCACATTAGTTTAAATTTAAATCTATCCTATAGAATAAATTTAAACTAATTATTTAATCTAAATTTAGAACTAAATTTAAATTTAATTTATCACATAAATTAAATTTTAAATTAAATTTAAATTATCATATTAGTTTAAATTAAAATCTATCATATAAAATTAAATTTAAAAATAATTTATTTAAATTAATTAGATGATATATATATATTTCAAATTTTATAAATCAAATATATTTATAAAATTCATTCAATCTAAATTGAACATTATATTCATTGAATCTAGATATATTTTTAAATTCAATGAATCTATACATTTTAACTTGAGTTAGTCCATTCTTATGTGTGACCCTATAGGTCTATATTTTGTTGATAGTGGGCTAATAATGCTATTCTACCTACAAGTCACAAGTGGCCCCTAGCAAGACATTGTGACTACCCAAATCATATTTAGTAAGACATTGTTACTACCCAAATCATATTAAGATTAGTGATCCGATGCAACTTATCATATAACCCTATCACAACCTTTTTGTTACATGATATCTAAGTCAAGTATGAGGCATGGCAATGTCATTCTCATTTTACTTGACCATCACTTTCTTGATCTTTGAGTAGACAGATAGAATAAATGGAAACCCTTCCCTCCAAGCATGGCCTTACAGTTCTCAGTCTCACTCATCGAGTGGCCTAGAGATATCTCTTTACTAATAAGAGGGACAAATTCCATCTTGACTACTTATCTTCCTCTATATGGATTCCATTATGCCCGATCATAGCCTTTATAATCATTTGATTAAAAGTGACTTTTGACTATGTCAAAGCACAGCATTCCTCATGTAGGAATCTATGGTGATCTTAGGTCTGAGGGTTCAATGACATGGCTATATATGAGATACATTCATGATTTGATCCATATAGTTATCTTATCACAGGTTGACTAACACCTTATTTCCTAACAAGTGCCTATAATTTTGATTTGTATTTTTATACATGATTAATATATAATCATCAATCAAAATCAGACAAGCTTTAATTCATCATCATTCCCACAAAAGCTGATCGACTAAGGATATTTAAGATAATCAATATGATTTATCTAAGGATATTAGTATTATAGTAAACATCTAAACAATATAATAAATGTAATAAAAGAGAAACTCCTTTTTCTTAATGAAATACAATATACACAATACAAAAATTGGCCTAAGGCACAATCTCTAACATCTCCTACTTGTACTAGGCCCAATTGTTAATATGTCTAATATCCATTAGTCTAACATGATACTCATGCTTTGCTTGTGCAAGTGGCTTAGTAAGAGAATCAGCAACATTTTTATCAGTTGATACTTTGCATATCTTTATATCACCCTATCAATGATTTCTCTGATGAGGTATATTGCCTGAGTATGTGTTTAGTTCTTTCATGTGACCTAGGCTCTTTAGCCTATGCAATGCATATCCCATTTTTGCATAGTAGGGTTATGAAAATCCGCAAGAAGCAACTGGTCATATTGTATGTGCCATTGCATCGTTGTTGTCACAAAATAGATCTGTAAGATTTGAGATGGTAAGCACCACCCCTAACTTTATGATGAACTTCTTAATCTAAACAGCTTCCTTAGCTACATCTGATGCTGCTACTCAATTTTTGTTGTAGAATCAACCATAGTGCTTTATTTGGAGCTCATTCAACTGACTGCTCTACCATTCAAATAGAATATGAATCCTAATTGTGATCTAGAGTTATTCTTATCAGATTGGAAACTTGCATCTGTGTAACTATTTACAATAAGCTCGTCATCCAATCCTCCATATACCAAAAGTACATCCTTAGTCTTTCTTAAGTACTTCAAGATATTCTTGATAGCAGTCTAATGACTCTCACCTAAATCCAACTTATATCTGTTAGTCATACTTAAGGCATATAAGACATTCGATTAAGTGCATAACATGACATACATAATAGATGCAATGGTTAAAGCATATGGAATTTTGTTCATGCAATCTCGCTCATCATGTGTACTAGGACACTGACTCTTGCAAAGATTAATGCCATGAGATATTAGTATGTATCCTCTCTTAGAATCTTGCATACTAAATCTATGCAATACCTTGTTTATATAAGTACTCTAACTTAGGTCGATTAGTCTCTTAGATCTATCTCTATAGATCATAATCCCTAGGATGTAAGTGGCTTCTCCTAAGTCCTTCATCGAGAAACATTTTCCTAACCAAGTCTTGACATTCTGCAAGGTAGGAATGTCATTCCTAATGAGTAGAATGTCATTAATATAAAGCACTAGCAACATAATTGTGCTTCCACTAACCTTCTTATAAACACAAGGTTTATCAATATTTTGGATGGATCCAAACTCTTTGACTACTTCGTCAAGACGATGATTCCAACTCTAAGGTACTCGCTTTAATCTATAAAAAGATTATTGACGCTTGCAAACCTTCCCATAATCCTTTAGATGTACAAAGCCTTTTTAGGCTATGTCATGTACACATCTTCAAGTAGCTTCCTATTAAGAAATGTTGTTTTGACATCCATTTACCAAATCTTGTAATCATAGTATGCTACAATGGCAAGAAGGATCTTGATTGATTTAATCATGGTGACTGGCAAAAAAGTTTCATCATAGTTTATACAATAGGTCTGTTTGAATCATTTTACAACCAATCGTGCTTTGAAGGTATGCACTTGGCCATCCATGTCAATTTTCTTCTTAAAAACCCATTTACACCCAATGGTTTTTATACCTTTAGGTAGGTCAATTAAGGTCCATACCTGATTATCATATATGGATTGCATCTCAAACTTCATGGCATTTAACCATTTATCAGAGTTTGATCCCACTACAGCCTGTTGATAGGTAGTTGGCTCATCTTAATGAATTAGCAACATATCATGACTTTTAGTTATGAAAAATCCATATTCTTAAGGCTAACATCGTGTCCTATAAGACCTTTGTGGGCTTTGTATTACTTTAGTAAGCTCAATAACTTGTTATGAGTCTTCTCGTTTTTCCATCTTTGGTTCAATGCTATTTTGTGGCTCTTAAACTTTTTGAGATGTATCTTACTCCCACTAGTTCTTTTAGAGATAAATTATGTTTCTAGAAAGATACCATTTTGAGCAATAAACCGTTTATTATCATTAGGATTGTAAAAGTAATATCCTTTAGTTTCCTTAGGATACCCCACGAAAAGGCATTTTACAGCTTTGGGTGTTAACTTATCTGAGACTTGTTACTTAACATATGCCTCGCATCCCCAAATTTTAAGAAAAGATAAATTAGGCTTCTTCCCAGTCCATAGTGATGTAGAGTCTTTTCAATTGCCTTAGATGGAACATGATTTAGTATGAACGCAACAGTTTCTAATGTATAGCCCCAAAAGGATGGTAGAAGATCTGTTTAATTCATCATAGATCGAACCATATCTAATAAGGTTCGATTCTTTTGTTCAGAAATGTCATTCCATTGTGGTGTACCTAGCAGGATTAATTGTAAGATAATTTCACAATTTCTAAGATGGTCAATAAATTCTTGACTTAAATATTCACCACTTCAATGAGATCGAAGTGCTTTAATAGATTTTTCAAGTTGATTTTGTACCTCATTTTGGAAGGTTTTGAACATTTTAAAAGATTTAAATTTGTGTTTCATTAAATAGATGTATCCATATCTACTAATGTTATCTATAAAAGTAATGAAGTACTAGTGTCCGCCTCTGGTAATGGTACTTAGTGGACCACATACATTGGTATGTATTAAACCCAATAAATTAGTGGCCCTCTCACTATGTCCAGTAAAAGATGCCTTTGTCATCTTTCCTAATAAACAAGATTTACAAGTATTAAATGAGTTAAGAAGTCTATCTTGATGAAGCTTTGAAATGTGTTTTTCATTTATGCGGCCTAGACAACAGTGCCATAGGTAGGTCAAATTCAAATCATTTGACTTAATCCTTTTGGTAGTTACATTATAGATATTTTCATTATTCGGAGCTTCTAGATTTAGGAAATAATGAGCACCACACAAATCATCATCCACATAAAAGATGTCATTAAAATAAATAGAACATTTATTATTCCCAACAATTGAAGTAAAACTTCCTTATCTAAATAAGAAAGTGAAATAATATTTCTACTCAAAGCAAAAACATAAACACAATTGTTCAAGATTTACAAAAGCCCACTGGGCAAAATTGATTCATAAGTGGCTACAGCTAAAGCAGTAACTCTTGTTCTGTTTCCAACTCATAAGTCTATTTCACCCTTTTTCATCTCCTACTCCTTTTGAGACCTTGCACATTTGTACAAATGTGAGAACCATATGCACTATCCAATACCTATGTAGAAGAAGTACAAAGATTAATCTCTATAACATAAACACCTAAAGAAATAGCCCCGCTATTCTTCTTTTTCTTGAGATCTTCCAAGTAGAGCTTGCAATTCCTCTTCCAATGACTGGGCTCATTGCAAAAGAAACAAAATCCTTTCCTAGGAGGCTTTGCCTTCTTAGCTTCAGGTTGAGGTTTGGGTTTGAATTGCTCTTTGGACTTATTGTTCGGGCCCTTTCCCTTTCCTTTGCCTTTGCCTTTCTTTTTCATCCATTTTTCCTTTCTGAACCATTAAAACACTACTTGGCTTTTCTCTAATATTTTGCTTAGTAGTTTTAAGCATCGCATGCAGTTCAGAAATTGATTTTTCCATGTTATTTACATTGTAGTTCATGACAAATTGGTTATAACTTTCTGAGAGTGAGTTTAAGATCATATCTGTAGCTAACTCTTTGCTCATGAGAAATCTAAACCTTTCAAGGTGATCAATGTAGCCTTTCATCTTTAAAACATGAGGCTAACTGATATACCCTCATTCATTTTGCAGGAATGTAAGGCCTTTATGGTTTCAAACCTTTCTTGCCTTACCTATTGTTGGACCATTTCCTTAAAATGTACAATCATCTCATAAGCCTTCATATGTTCCAGATTTCTTTAAAGTTCTAGGACCATAGTGGCTAACATCAGGCATCCTACATTCATAGAGTCATTAAGATGCTTAGTGCGGGCATCCCTTTGAGCTCTTGGAGTGTTGGCTGCAGGCTCTTTAGGAATGGGTTTATCTAGGACATATAACTTTCTTTCCTATTTGAGAACAATTCTCAAATTCTTGAACCAGTTAACAAAGTTGGTCCTATTAAGTTTATCCTTCTCAAGGATAGATCGCAATGATAGTGTAGCAGAGTTATTTGTTGATATTTTTTTCTACAACAAAAATAGGCAAAGTTAAGTTAATTATCTCTCATTAAAAATAACCTTTAATTTAGTTTAACGGGCTAAGACACATATTTCACTTAATTATAAGTCCGCTTTGGTAAGACGTTTAAAATTAAGTTATTTAGGTAGGTAACTCATGTAACACCATAATTCTAACTCATTTCTATCACATTTGCATACTCATATAAAACATTCCATGAGGGGAAGTAAGAAAATATATTAAAATAATACATTTTTTTGTATTGCATCGTGTATAAAAATTCTATTTAGTGTCACATGGAACATGTGAGCTTATACAACACATTCCTATATTTAATTATATGAATACAACTCATTTGCATCATCAAAAGTGGCCTACATGACAAGAAACTCGAAGGGAGGCTTAAAATATGCATATTAAATTTCAGCCAGAATTTGCCCCTTTTCTATCCAAACTTTGAAAAATCATAACTAATTTTAGAAAAATAAAAATAATGCATTCCTGGCCATTCTGGAAAGCGCAACATGTCTACTTTATGTTAACAATATGTCTAGACCATAAAATCTAACACAAAGGACATTTGACATGTGAAATGGTTTAGAGGTCAGACTATCCACTGGTGTTGTCACAAAATTCTACAGCAAACTTCAAAAATATCCAATTAATTCCATAAAAATCCAATCTACGCAAATAATGCCAATCTGGAAAGATGTGGATGTTAGCTAGAGGAGAAAAATAACTTTAGACTAGCTCAAGCACGCCCAGACCTCGAAATCCAATCAAACAGTAACAGAGGTTGGCTAGAATTTCTGATACTGGATAGAATCTTTGAAAATTCATATATATATCTCTAGATATCTAAATAAGGTGCTTCTAGTTGGCACTAGTCACTGTGACTGTTTAGTTTCTCTGTATAAAATGTCATGGCAATAGGATATCATTTGAGCCCTATGTGACAGATTTCATTTTTGAACTAAATGAGCTCTTTTTGATATGAGATTTGGCATGCAATTAGAGCTTGTTGAGAGCTTTTTGGAAAGATAAAGAAAATAATTTTTGGAGGTCAATCGAATATTTGATGAATTTTCAAAGTTGGCAAATTTTCTGATTTTGGTTTGATGTATTGTTTATTTGGTCCGAAATGAAATATGTTACAGAGGGCTCAAATGATGTCCAATTGCTATGACATTTTATACAGAGAAACTAGACATTCATAGTGACTCGTGCCAACTAGAAACACCTTATTTGGATGTCTAGAGAGGGAGATATGAATTTTTAAAGATTTTGTCTAGTATCAAGAATTCCTGCTGATCTCTGTTACTATTTGATTGGATTTCGAGGTCTGGATGTGCCCAAACTAGTCTGGATTTATTTTTTCCTCTAATAACATCCACATCTTTCCAAATTGGTATTATTTGTATAGATTTTATTTTGGTGGAATTAATTGGATATTTTTGAAGTTTGCTACAGAATTCTGTGACAGCACCGGTGGATAGTTTGACCTCTGAATCATTTCGCATGTCAAACATCTGCTGTGTTGGATTTTATAGTCTAAAACTATTTTTAGCATAAATTACACATATTGAGATTTCCATAATGGCTAAGAATGCATGATTTTGATTTTTTTAGAATTAGTTATGATTTTTCAAAGTTTAGACAAAAAAGGGATAAATTCTGGCTAAAATTTAATATGCATATTTTAAGCTTTCCTTTGAGTTTCTTGTGATGTAGGCCATTTTTGATAATGCAAATGAGTTTTATTCATGTAATTAAACATGAGAATTGTTGTATGAGCTCACATGGTACACATGACACCGAATGAAATTTTTATACACGACGCAATGCAAAGAAATGTATTATTTTAATGGATTTTCTTACTTCCCCTTATGGAATGTTTTATATGAGTATGCAAATGTGATAAAAATGAGTTAGAAATTATGATGTTACATTTTTTGTATCAGAGCCTAGTTCAGGCACTTATTATGAGTTGTGGCTTGTGTTTATGAGTTGCTTAGATGCATATACGCTTATTTTTGGATGAACTGAGTGTGTTTGATGGTAAAAGTGTTCCCTATTTTATGTTAAGGTTTGTTATGATGTTTCAGCATAATGGTGAACATTAAGAGGGGTTGGTCCTCTAGAGAGGCTCATGTTGATGATGGAGCTGGGCCTAGTGATCTGGTCACTGAAGCCTTACAGTCTATCATGGCTCGCCTAGATCACCAGCAAGACATAATTATGCAATTTAGGAATGGCTTACTGAGTGAGATAGCCAGGGTCCTACACCTACTCCTCTTCAGCCACCTCCATACTTAAATCATCTCGAGCATTCAGGGGCAACTCACCCAAATCCACAGCCATACATACAGACGGTTGCTGTTATTCCACCAGCTCAGACGCCTCCAGCTTAGCAGCAGCCCACGACTAGAAAAATTATTACTCAATTCAAAAAGTTTGGGCCTCCCACCTTTGATGGTGAGATGAATTTAGATAATACTGAGGCTTGGATCATGTAGTTAGAAAAGATATTCGAGGTGATGGAGTGCACGTCTAAGTAGAAAACTAAGATGGTTGTATTTTAGTTACAGAAAGCGGCAAACTATTGGTGGAAGGGCACCGAGCCTATTTTGAGGGAGAGGAACTCCTCGATTCCATGGGAGGCATTTCTCTAGGTATTCCATGAGAAATACTTTCCTAGCTTAATCAGAGATGAGAAAGAATCATAATTCATTCTTCTAAAGCAAACTGAGGGGATGCCCGTGGACTAATACGTGGTGAAGTTTGTAAGGCTCTCCTGATACTCCTCCTACTTACAGAGACATGATGATGAGAGATAGAGAGCAGATAGATTAGAGAAGGGCTTGCTCCTTGAGATTAGAGATAGGGTAGTGCTACAAAGAATCAGGCACTTTAATACTCTTATAGAGGTATGCAAAGTGATAGAGACAAATCTCAAGATGATGCAACCTACCTCAGTGCTAGACCATCCCTCCCTGAGTCTAAGAGACCTAGAGGGGGATCACAGGCTGCAGTGACCAGTAGGAAAGGTGGCAGAGGCCAGTAGAGCTGGAAAGGAAAGAAACAGAGGACTCAGTCTGGCCAAAGTAGCTTCACACCTGTCACATGTCCATAGTATGGCAAGAATCACGGTACTCGACCGTGTTATGCAGGGCAGAATGTATGCTTCAAGTGTGGTAGGCTAGGACACATGGCCAGAGATTGCACATAGGCTCCTCCCCAGATCATACAGCAGAGGGAGATGGCTCCTCCTCTCAGACCTCAGACATTGGGTAGAGTCTTTCCCCTATCACAGTAGGAGGCTAGCAGGTCCCCGAGTCTAATTCAAGGTACTATTAGAATAAATGATTTTTCTGTAACAGTATTATTTGATTCAGGTGCTAGCCATTCTTTCATATCATATGACTGTGCTAAGAGGTTAGGTTTGAGTATGCACACACTTCTATATGATTTACATGTATCTACCCCCATAGGAAATTAAGCCATTACCTCCCATGCTTGCTTGAATTGTGTGATCCAGTTTAATCATTGTCTTACCACCCTTGATTTGATTTGTGTGTCCCTTATTGATATTGATGTGATCATTGGCATGAATTGGATGTCCGCAAATAATGCCACACTAGATTGTAGCCACAGATGTATTACTTTACCTAATTGTAGGACTGTGCTTAGTATGAGGACTGAGTTATCTATCATAACCACCTCTCAAGCTGAGAGATCTTTAGAGCATGGTTATCAGGGGTACCTAGTTTTCTTTTCAGTTCAGGCTGAGATAGATGAGATCCCTATAGTGAAAGAGTTCCTAAAGGTGTTCCCTAGAGAGATTAGTAGATTACCCTCAGAGAGAGAGGTAGAATTTCCTATAGACATTGTACTTAGGGTAGGTCCAGTGTCTAAGGGCCCGTATAGGATAACCTCCACCGAGCTAGCTGAGCTTAAGAAATAGATAGAATAGCTCTTAGAGAAGGGTTTTATCAGACCCAGCGTCTCACCATGGGGAGCTCCAATTTCATTCATAAAGAAGAAAGATGGGAACCTTAAATTATGTATAGATTACTGGGAACTCAATAAGATCACTATTAAGAATAAGTACTGTGACGACCTTAATTTCTACTCATTGTAATTAAGGTTAAATACGTGATTACTAATCATAGATTGGGGTTACAAGGCACTACGACCAATTACATTATGAAAATACGGGGAAATTTGAACTTTAATGTGATTAGAGTCATCAATCATACAATTACAAGCACTCATGTTCATAAGGGAAATAAACATTTATTTATAAGCCTTTGATTCTATTACCCATCAATTATAACTCATCCCAATGTCTCTAAATTATCCCTTGAGATTACCATAGAAAAACCAAGGTTTCCTAATTAATATAAGTGTTTCAGAATGTTCATCGCGGCTAATTTCCCATTAGCAGTGGCCAATTCCCCTCGGCTTCACCTCTTACATCGTTACCGCGGCGAGTTGGACCTTCGTCGCGACGAGGAAGCCTCCTGGAACCTACCTCGCCTGCCTCTCACTATTGGCCACGGCCAATACCTCCTTTTGCCGCAGCCAATTCCTCTTTGGAATGCCTAGCTCCTTTTAGCAAAAGTTTGCCACGGTCAATTTCCCCTTTTGCCGTGGTGAATTTCCCTCTGGACGACTCCCAGTTTGGCCTTTCACATTTCGCCGCAGTGAATTCCTCTCTGGCACTCTCCCTAGGCAACTTCACTTCTATTGGCCGAGGCTAACTCCATTTTAGCTGCGGCGAAACCCCTTCTGATCTTACAACTCCTAAGTTCTTGTCTCATACTCTCCATTCTCCCTCCAATATCACCATAGGGCCATTCTACCTTAGTTTATGCAACTCTAGTAGTAATTATGTACCTTAATTACCTAGCTAATCTATCATTACCCATTCAAAACCCAAATGTAGATCCTTAACCCTCTAACCACCATAAACCAGTGAGCTTATAGATCAGTGACAACAGTTGTACTCTGGTCACAAGGTGCATGGGGTCAGTACTTGATGTTCATAAAATCAAATCACTCATTGTTAGCCAATTACAATTATAATGTTCAATCCCATGATAATTAAATTACATATACAATTTCTATACTTGGCAACTCATGATGTAATGTAGCAATGATACAAAATTAGCAATCTAGTTACAATAAAATTTGACAAGGCTCCCAAACCTATGTGCTACCAAACCATTTGATAAGCTTCCATTAATTTTCTCCTTGCCACTAAGAGGTCCAGTCCCTAAAAATGTTAGCCACAATGGGGTGAGATATACAATTTCAATAACAAAAGGAAATTTCCATATATATGTACAAGTTAATCAATCTAAGGCAATTTCATGTCATCAATACCAGAATCATCAATTTAATTTGCAAATGAACTAGTTGAACTACTAATGACTACTATCCCATGTCAACAGTAATACATAACATGTTAATAGCTAATAACACTAGGAGAGGTCCGTCCACGGCACCTACTCCATGATGAGCACAAATAGGGCTCAGTGCATCTGGGGTCTGATCACAACCCAGTGCTTAATCAAAGCACATGCACGGGTGGCAGCCGTACCACAGCTCCACCATGGACTCACAAGGTCCAATTACAATAACAATCAAGTAATTAACTAGTCATTTAGTATTTCAAAATCAAGCATATGTAATAAATAATAGATTAACATGAGCATATACATGGAATTAGGAAAATAATCCCAGTTTCCTCAATGAAGCCAATTACTCTGCCTCGAGCTACCATCATCATTCAAAGTACACCGGGACCTAACATAAACATAATCATCATCATTTAACTATCATTAATTAGGAATTTCCCTATCCACAGATTAATCTTAACAAGAGTTCATTGAGAACTTCTTACCTAAGCTTCCTAAGGGTCTACAGCACCAATTCAAGGTCACAACAACAAGAACTCACAATGAGTCACTCCTAATGTCTCCATTTTCGCACATGTAAGAGCCATGCACTAAAAGTTAGTCCAAGTGATGGAAATTTAGTATATATATCACATAAGAGAAGAGGGAACACTTACCCATATACTTAAGGGGTTAAATGGACTATGTTGAGCCTCAACTATCAAGAACACACCATGGGAAATTCCAAAAGTCGGATTTCGGTCATCAAGCTTAGAAAATTCAATTTTCCACCATTATCTCCTTGTAATTTCACACAATAGCAGAACCCATTATGATAATCAATCCTTAGGGGCATTTTTCAGCAAAGTAATACACAAAATGGAAGGGAAATGCTTACCTAATCATCCCTCTAACTTCTAGCTCTGAAAATCCTACAAGGAAACACTCAAACATCAAATTTCAAATTTGAGAAGGAGATGAAAATGCTTAAAACTAGAAACTAATCAGACCAAAATGAAGAGGAGAATGAGAAGGTCAAGTTATATATAACTTACCTTGGCTAAATCATCCTCTAAGGGTCAAAAATGGTGGAGAAATGCAGAAAAACCCTAACCCTTCTTCTCAAGTGCGAAAATAGCTTTTCCTTTTGCAAAACCAAATGTTTTTCTCTTCCAAATGGGTGTGGCTGCTGACCTTTTAGGGTTTTTAATGAGAAATGGGTTGACCCATCAGCCGAAGGTCCAATTGGGCTCATTTCTAGTGGTTGTGCTATGGTTTAATGAATGGGCTACAGAAAATTTAGAGCTAAAAGTGGGATGTGCTGACCCAATGGCCCAATTCCTTGTGGGTTTAGATTTTTTTATACCTGTTGGGCCTTATCTCATAAGTTAGACTGCAGCAATTTGATAGAGTCAGGCCAAGTTCCAAGAGTTATTCCAATTTGGGTCTGCATAATGTGTGTTGGGCCAACTCACATAAATTGGGCCTTGGGTCCCTATTCTACTAAATCAGATTGGGCCGTTGCTAGGCAATCTCTCTTGGCCCAAGTCTCATGATAAGGAGTTAGGCTTACACCCAAAAATTATTGGGCCTCTATAAATCCTTATCCATGGCTTATTTAAATTAAATTTTGGGCCCAAATTAAGCTTTAATCTAATTGAAATCTTAAACCTATATTAATTGTAACACCATACTTCTAGGACTCAATTCATGCAATTCCCATGCCTCATCTTATGTTTATTCTATGGAAACAATCTAGTGGCATAGGGAGTTATGAATTAAAATACATTTCTCTACAGGTAAAATTTTTCTTTCGAAGTCCCGTGAGCCATATGAATGCATCTATCACGTTCTTATACTTAAATACATGAATATAGCTCATTTCCATCATCAAATTTGGTCTACAACTCATGGAAAGCAAAGGAACACATTAAAATTCATGTTTGCATTTTCGTCCAGAATTTCCTCTTTTCTGTCACAAATTTGGAAAATCATAACTAAATCTAGAAAAATCGAAATCATGTGTTCTTTGTCATTCTAGAAAGATCCGGATGTCTACTTCACACTAAAAATATGTCCAAGTCACAAAATTCATCACACAGGACGTTTGACATCCAAAAAGCTACAGACTCACTGGCTGCCTGGGCTGTGATTCAGGTTACTGATGCAAACTTCTGAAATTCATAACTAATTCTACAAAAATTGAAATCACACAAATTCAGTCATTCTGAGAAGCTACAAATGTTAAATTGACAGTAAAAATAATTCTCGAATGAAACAGATACGTTTAGGTATCTGGAACTGATGGAACAGTGATTGAGCTCTGGAGTCCCCACTGTTACTGACAGCAAATTTCAAAAATGCATAACTCTGTGCTCCGACCTCCAAATGAGGTGATCTCGGTGGCCACAGAAAGCTTATGACCTCTAGTTTATGCACATAAAATTTCATAAGCATTGGACACCATTTAGCCATCGAGTGACACGAAAATCAAATCTGCCAGTATGAACAGTGCACATACCAGAAACCATAGAAAATCCCAACTTTGAAAATTCACAAAATATTCCCTAGGTATCCGAAAATTATGATCTTTAGCTTCCCAGAAAGCTCTCAACAAGACCTAATTGCATGCCAAATTTCAGGGCAAGACTAACTCATTTGGCCAAAAAGTGGCATAGGGTTCCATTATGGTCAATTTTGGCTTCATATTGGGTACCAAAATTGCCAAATGGATTTCCTTTGGTCTTGGCACCTTTTGGGCAAGTTTAAAAGCATGTTTAAGACTTGGGGGAGCTTCCCAAATGGTTCCAAACCATTTGCATCTCATTTTGGCCTTTTTACCCTCACTTATACACATTACACCAAGCTTTTCTCAAGTGTATACATTAGCATAAACACTCAATTTATGTTCTAGAGTACATACACCATACTCATTCATTTATCTATCATATAATATCATTTTTACATTTGTCCAAGGGGTCATAGACCATTTACAATAATAATATACATCATGAAGTCTATCAAAAGATCAAAAATCGAGCATAAGGATGGCAATCTTCTTTCTTCAAGGTGGTTGGCTCCCATTGTGACGACCCTAACTTCTAATTATCATAATTAGAGTTAAGTATGTGATTAATAATTAATGATCAAGGTTCGGGGTTGCTACAATAAATTACTTTGCGGAAATACAGAGAAATTTGAACCTTGATGTTGTTAGGATCATCAACTAATCAACTATAAACTGGGACATGTATACAAGCATTTGTAATTCATCCCTCTATCATTTTCAGCACCCAAAAACCTCCCACGAGTGTTCCTATATCATTCCTTAGCATTAGCATTCAAGAAATCCGGGTATCTAGGTCAAAAACTGAGTTTTTAGCCCTCCGCCGCGGCTTGGAGCTCTTGCGCCGCGGCCCAGTTACTCTCTGGAATTTTCCTGACTTTCGCCGCGGCGAGTTGGACCTGCGCCGCGGCCAACCTATGTGGCGCCACGGCGAGTTTTGCTACTGTAACCTCCCAAATTAATTTTCTCGATTCGCGCCGCGGCGAGACTTCTTGCGCCGCGGCGAGGTTACGTTCTGTCACCCCCTGGGCGATTATTTTCACTCCGCGCCGCGGCGAGATTTATCAAGCCGCGGCGAAGCCTTCTTGGCCGTGGCGTGACTCCCTTCTGTAGCTGTTTTCCCTATGTTTCGCCCCCTACACTCCATTTCTCTTCTTAGGGACACTCTAAGGTCACTTCCCCTCATTTTATATGGCTCTAATGGTATTTATCTACCTTATTTACTTAACTATGCTTCCATTACCAACCCAAAACTTATATGCCCATTCCTTTCCTCTAATTACCTCCTATCAGCAAGTTTATGGAATAATAACAACACCAATCATGCACCGTTGATATTTAACATTTGATACACCTTCCATTGTTAGCCAATTACAATCATAATGTTCAATTTCATGGTAATCGAATTACATATATAATCCCTATGCTTGGCAACTCATGATGCAATGCAGCAATGATACAAAACTATCAATTTAGTTACAATACATTTGTCAAAGTTCCCAAACCTATAAGCTACCAAACCATCTAAGGATCTTCCATTAATTTTCTCCTTGCCACTAAAAGGTCCGGTCCCTGAAAATGTTAGCCCACAACGGGGTGAGATATACAATCTCAGTAACAAAAGGTAATTTCCATATATATGTACAAGTCAATCAATATAGGACAATCTCATGTCATCAATATCAGAATCATCAATTCAATTGGCAAATGAACTAGTTGAACCACTAATGACTACTGTCCCATACCAGCAATCATACACAACATGTTAAAGGTCATTAACACTGGGAGAGGCCCGTCCACGGCACCCACTCCCCATTGAGCACAACCAGGGCTCAGTGCATCTGGGGTTGATCATACCCGGTGCTCGATCGTAGCACATGCACGGGTGGCAGCCGCACCACAGCTCCACCATGGACTCACAAGGTCCAATCACAATAACAATCGAGTAGTCAACCAGTCATTTAACATTTCAAAATTAAGCATGTGTGACAGATAGCAGATTAACATGAGCATATACATGGAATTAGGAAAATAACCCAGTTACCTCATTGAAGCCAATTACTCTTGCCCTAGCTACCATAATGATCCAAGTGCACACCAAGCCTATAAGAAGCATAATTATCACCATTTCTAGTCATAATCAAATATCCAAAGAGCTGAACTACTAATGACGACTAGAGGTTACTTACCTAATTACTAAGAGATTTAATTTCGGACTCCAACTTTCCCACACCAGAAATTACTATAGTTTACTCTAATTTCTGGGTAACTCCACATTAAACCAAATCCCATGTCATAGGTTAACTACAGGAGTCTCAAACTAACAGAGAATGCATTAAAACGGGAAGGAAATACTCACTTAACAGCACCAATAGCCCCACCTCCGAAAATCCGCCATAGAAGCACCAAAATTCGCACTTCAACTACCAAGCCCAGAAAATTTAGTTTTCCACCATTATCTCCTTGTAATCTCACACAATAAAAGAACCCATTATGATAATACATCCTTAGGGGCATTTTCCAGCAAGGTTATACACAAAATGGAAGGGAAAAGCTTACCTAAACCTCCATCTAACCTCCAAGTCCGAAAATCTCGCAAGGAATCACCCAACACCAAATTTCAGATTTGAGATGAAGATGAAAATGCTCAAACCCAGAAATTAATCGGACTAAAATAAAGAGGAGGATGAGAGGGTCAAGTTTTATATAGGTTACCTTGGCCAAATCTTCCTCTAGAAGTGGGAAATGGTGGAGGAATGCAGAAAAACACTAGCCCCTCTTCTCAAGTGCGAAAATGCCTCTCTAAGTCTGCAGAACATGTATTCCTTGGCAGCCAAATGGGTGGAGATAAGGCTTCTTAGGGTTTTAGTGAAGATGGGTGGTCCAATGGGCCCATTATCTTAAGTGGGCTGGTGCTAGGTAAGATGGGCTGCAGAAAATTTAAAGCTACAAATGGGATATGCTGATCCAATGGCCCAATTCCTTGTGGGTTCAGATTTTTGATACTTGTTGGGCCTTATTTCATGAGTTGGGCTATGGAAATTTGATTGGGTTAGGCCAAATTTCAAGAGCCAATCCAATTTGGGTCTGCATAGTATATATTGGGCCAACTCACATAAATCAGGTTTTGAGCCCCTATTCTACTAAATCAAATTGGACTATTACTAGGTGATTTCTCTTGGCCCAAGTCTCATGATAAGGAGTTGGGCTTGCATCTAGAATCATTGGGCCTTTATAAGCCTCTTCTCATGATCCCCCCCACATTAATTTAGGCCCAGATGTAGTTTCTATCCCAATTAATTCTCAACTCATATTATTAATTTATTTTTCAAAATTACCATTCACTTAACTTGCTCACTTATCCCATATTAATTATTCCTAATTAATCTAAATCCACGATTAACACTTTAATTAATTTTGGGATGTTACACCCATTGCCATGTCCACTTGGTCCACCTAGCATATTAGGACATTTAAGAGGAGGGAGTGAGATTCAAGAATCTCAATAGCTCATCTCCCATTCCATCACACATAATATGTGCAAGCAAGTTTCACAAATGCATGCATGGAGAAAGTAGAAATCATAGGCATTTTAAAAGCAACCTTGGCATGTGAATCAATCATACAAGACATTCAAGAGCTCACTAAGTGTTTGGATTGGCCTCACACTTCTCCTCATGGATTTTGGATTTGCCTCACCCATTCTTTGAGCACTTTGGGCTCAACCATACTCTTGGGAGCCCACTTTGCGTTTGGGAGACTCTTTACTTTGTCTCAACCAAGCTCAAGGGTTCTTGGCTCCTCCTCACCCAAGGGAAGAGTTCTTGGCCTCTCCACACTCAAGCAAACTCATACAAACATCATGGATTCATTTAAAACATAACATGGCATCAAGGATCATGACATGTAAAGGCATGCTAGCATACTTTTCAAAGCTTGAAAATACACATACAAGCATTCTAAAACAAGCTAAACACACATCCATGCATGAGAGAAGGTGGAGAGAGCTACCTTGTATACAAACACACGTTTTTTCCTTAGCTTTCAAGCCTCCTCTTTTAGCCACACACCCATAAGTTGGTGGAGATAGTTTCACTTGGCCTAGACACAAATTACGGGAGCCAATTAAGTTCATGAAACAATTTCTAGGGCTATGCAACTTGCTTAAACCCTAGATTACTCTACAATCCCCATTATGGTCCATAAAGGCACCTAATGAAGCAACACCCCTCAAATGATTTCTAGGCCTCATTCTTTCTTTTCAATATGATTCTTGACTCCTTTTAAGCCTCTTGGAGTCATCACATAATTAAAACAAAGGGCCTAACATTATGTTGCTTCCTTAGGTCACAATATGGAACCTAAAGCACTAACTCATTCTTTAAGCTTCCTAAATTTTTCCCAAGGTTTCCCTCACATTCATTCATCATGTATGACTCAAAAATGGGCTTGAAACAATTTAAAACTCTCCCTAACTATGCCATCCTACTTGGCCGAAAGTAAGAGCATAAATGGGATTTCATGGCTTCTTGATTTTTCCTTGATGGGGGAACCATTTAGGGAGGTTGTTAAGAGTTGTAAGAGGTCAAGGAAACACTTAAATAGCCAAGGGAACTCATGGATTAAGTCAGTTTTTACAATCCCCTTAAGTGCTTTACACTTTTCCAACTTTTAGGTTCATGACTTTCCATGGGGTTTTGTTCATTTTATAGAGGAAGAGACATATGGGGGATCTCTTAGGGATCTTAGGAGCACATTTAAACATTCATTTAAGCCTAAGAACATTTATATAAAATCAGATTTGCAAGGGAGCATTTGGATCCCTAATGATTCCATTTTGTTTCCTAATGCTCCTTTCTTGATTCTATTGGTTCATTCTTAATCCTTGCCATCTAAAACCCCTAATCCCTCCATAAATTGGACAGAAAACAGCCCCTAAGAATTGGGCTCATGGTGGTCAAATTCGTGCAAGAGGAAGGGGGAGGGAGAAACTACCAAAGAATGGAAGTTTTACCTTGTTTTCTTGCTTCCTTTGGCTTGTTCTTCCACTTGGTTGGCTTACTCCCTCAATTTTCGAAATTCCCCTCTCTGTTCTGCCCCAAAACAGCACCAAACTCTCCATTAAAACCATAGAAAGAAAGCTTGAGAGGAGAGGAGCAAGGTTCAAGAAGGAAGGATATGGAATTTCTTAAAGTTTCTTACCTTTCTCTTGAATTTCTTCCTCCAAAATCCTCCTCCTCTTGTGCGCCTAAGGAGCTGCAGTTCTCCTTTGAAAATGGGCAGAAGCAAGTCAGTTTAGAGAGGGGGAGGCAGAATGTGGCATATAAGAAGCTTCCTTTAACACTTTAATGGCAATTTTGCCCTTCGTTCTTAGCATTTTCGTTTCTCCTTCGTTTTAGCTCCTTTTTGAGAACCGTCTTTTCCATCATAACAAAGAGGTTCTCAATTTAATAAAATGCCTTTGGAATCACTCAAATCGGAGCTAAAACTGTCCTGAACGAATCGGTCAAAGTTCGGGTCAACCGGCATCGGAAAGAGTACACCGGATGGGCTTTACTGGTCCCGGGGCTTCCCATGGTTTTTGGGGCCTCTGAGAACCCTGGACAACTCAAAATTTCCATTTAAAAAGCCCTCTTAGGTGCTTTTCCAAAATTACACTTATTTACGAAAATGCCACTGGCCTTTCGGCAAATTTTTTGAATCACTCTGACCCCGGTTTCTGGGCAACTCAAGGCTCAAATCCTCATTTTCTATTATTTAAAATTTTATCCAAATTTTATTTGGCCTTGAATCACTCATCTCAGGGGACTTGCTTTGAAAACGTGCCCATTTCCATCGTTTAATGAAAACGGGACATTACATTAATAACTTATTTCTTTGTAAATTTTCGTTCATATAGTTTACCTAATTATTCCATAATAATTATTCTTAATTATTCTAAATATATCATTAACATCTTAATTAATTTTAGGGTGTTACAAGTACCTTCTTCCTCGCATAGATGACCTTCAAGATCAGTTAGTAAGAGCGTCAGTGTTTTCCAAGATAGACCTTAGGTCAGGATATCACCAGTTTAGAATAAAGGCGAGGATATTCCCAAAACAATTTTTAGAACCAGATACGAGCACATAAGTTTTTAGTTATGCCCTTCGGGTTGATGAATGCACCGCAGTATTCATAGATTATATGAACAGAGTGTTCAAGCCATATCTAGATAGATTTGTGGTTGTCTTCATAGATGACATCTGTATTTACTCAAAAAGTAGAAAGGAACATGAGTGGTACCTGAGATTAGCCTTGGAGACCTTGAGAGAAAGATAGTTGTATGCTAAACTTAGTAAATGTGAGTTTTGGCTCACTGAGGTTCAATTTTTAGGTCATGTGATCTCCCAGGCAGGGGTCGCAGTAGATCCCTATAAGGTAGAGGCAGTATTATAGTGGGAGAGACCTAAGACAGTGACAAAGATCAGGAGCTTCTTAGGTTTAGCAAGTTACTATAGGAGGTTCATTCAGGGCTTTTCTTAGATAGCGATGCCACTGACCTGACTTACTAAAAAGAATGTGTTATTTGTGTAGAATGAGAAATGTGAGAGTAGTTTTCAAAAGTTGAAGCACAATTAACCACGGCCCTAGTCTTAGTACTCCCTGACCTTAGAGAAACTTTAGTAGTATATAGTGATGCCTCTAAGAAAGGGTTAAGATGCGTACTTATGCAAAAAAGTTGAGTGGTAGCTTATACTTCTAGACAGTTGAAACCTCATGAGGAAAACTACCTCACACATGACCTAGAGTTAGCCGCAGTGGTGTTTGCTTTGAAAATATAGGGACACTACTTATATGGGGCAGCTATAGAAATCTACAGTGACCACAAGAGCCTTAAATATTTATTTGAACAGAAAGAATTGAATATGAGGCAACGGAGATTGTTAGAATTTTTGAAAGATTATGATTTCACGTTGAAATACCATCCTAGTAAGGCTAATGTGGTAGCTGATGCCCTGAGTAGAAAATCCATAGACATGGCCTATATAATGATCCGAGAGCAGGAATTGATTGAGAGATTTAGAGATATGAGTCTCTCCTGCGAAGTGTATTCAGAGAAATTATTAATCAGTGAGACTCAAATAGAAAATGATCTAAGGAATTAGATAAGAGAAGCCTAGTAGATAGATAACCATATAAGTAAAATTAGAGCCCAGATGGCCCAGGTTAGCATTCGGGAGTTCAATCTATCTGAGGATGACATAGTGAGATACAGGGATAGGCTGTATGTGCCTAGAAATATAGAAATTAGAGAGAAAATATTAGATAAGGAACATAAGAGTAAGTACACCATTCATCTAGGTAGTAATAAGATGTATCAAGACTTAAAGAAAATATTCTAGTGGCCTAGAATGAAAATAGACATAGCAGAGTGTGTCTCCCGATGTTTAGTATGCCAGAGAGTCAAAATAGAATACCAAAAACTAGCTGGGTTACTTCAACCCCTAGATATTATGGAGTGGAAATGGGATAGCAAAGCTATGGATTTTATCATAGATTTACTCAAGACATCATCAGGGTATGATGAAATATGGGTAATAATGGATAGGTTAACAAAGTCAGCGCACTTCTTACCGATGAAAGCCACCTATACCCTAGATAAATTAGTCCAGTTGTATATAAGGGAGATAGTTAGACTGCATGGTGTGCCTAAGAGCATAGTTTTAGATAAAGATCCTAGATACACATCAAATTTCTGGAGATCATTACAGGATGCTCTAGGTACCAGACTCAGGTTTAGTACAGCCTATCATCCTTAGATGGATGGACAGACAGAGAGAACCATCTAAACACTAGAGGACATGTTGTGGGCGTATATGCTAGAAATGAAGGGGAATTGGGATACATACTTGCCTCTAGCTAAGTTTGCCTATAATAATAGTTATCATACAAGCATACAGATGACACCGTATGAGGCATTATAGGGGAGGAAGTGTAGGTCTCTGATATTTTGGGTTGAGCTAGAAGAGCAAAGCCTTATAGGCCCAGAGTTAGTGGACCATACTTATAAACAAATAGAGACCATTAGAAAGAAACTTCTGATGGCCCAAAGTAGACAGAAAAGCTATACAGATAAATATAGGAGAGTTTGAGATTAGAGACCATGTGTTCATTAAAGTGTCTCTAGTCACAGGGATAGGTTAGTCCATAAAAAGTAAAGAGCTCAGTCCAAGGTACACAGGTCCTTTCCAAATTCTTGATAAAGTAGGACCTGTGGCCTACAGACTAGCCTTTTCCCTAAACCTAAGCCAAGTCCACAATGTATTCCATGTTTTCCAGCTTAAAAAGTATCATCCCGACCCCTCACATGTCATAGAATATGAGAATATGCAGTTACAGGATGATTTATCATACATAGTATCACCAGATCAGATCGTGGACGTTAGACTTAAGTAGTTACAGAATAAGATGATACCATTGGTGAAAGTGATTTGGAAGGGGTTATCTCCTAAAGAGGCTACCTGGGAGCTAGAGGATGATATGAGAAAGAAATATCCAGAACTCTTCCCATAAGGTATGTTATCTAAATTTCGAGGATGAAATTTTTAAAGGGGGAGAATTGTAACGTCTAATTTTAGTTAAACGACGAAAACAGGCATATTTTCAAAGTAAGTCCTCTAAAATGGATTAGTTAAGGTCTTAAAAAATTTGAGTAACATTCTAGACTCTTAAAAATGAGAATCCTAGCCTCAAACAGAAGGAAAAATAGAGCTAGAATGAAGAAACAAAATTTGACGAAAATCTTATGAAATGTAATGGCATTTTTGTAATTCTGAGCAAATTTTAGAATTCACATAGGAGGACTTTTTAAATGAAATTTTTGAGTCTTCTGGGGTTTTTGAGGCCCTGAAAACTATGGGAAGCCCTGGGACAATTAAATCCTCTATGGTGGAAGTTTTCCAACATCAATGTACTCGAATTTTGACGGATTTATTTGGGAAGGTTTTAGCTCCGATTTGAGTGATTCCAAAGGCATTTTATTAAATTGGGAACGTAAATTTCATAATAGAAAAGACGGTTCTAAAAAAGGAGCTAAAACGAAGGAGAAACAAAAATGCAAAGAATGAAGGACAAAATGAGAATTTTTGAAAAATGCTTCTTCCTCCCCCTATATATAGGTGGTGCCCCACTTTCTCCTTCATTTAGAGTCAGAATTTTCTACACAATTTCAAAGAAGGGAGCTAGGGTTTTAGCGCACAAGAGAGGAAGAAGAAGAAGGAGAAATTCAAGCTTTAAGGTATGCTTTCTTGGTTATTTTTCATGCTTTCTTCCATCCAAACCTTCTCTCCTTCATTCTCCTTTGTTTCCTTTCATTAAAATGAAGTTTACAAATCTTATTTAAGGGAGAAACTTAGGGAAAATTTTGGATTTGAAGAGAGGAGCTTGGAAAAAGCAAGATTCAAGTAAGAAAACTAGGTAATTTCTCTTCTTATGGTTGCTGCTTTTAGTTCCTCTTCTTCTCCAATTTGACACACCTATGGGAACCCTAGGAGGAGTTGATTTTTAGCCAGAACCAAGGATGAATCTAAGGAAAAAGAGTGTGAAAATTAAGAATATGCAAAGGGAATTAACAAAAAATCATTAGATTTCAAGATGCAATTTTTAGAGTTTCAATTCCACTTTGTAAAATTTGATTTTGTATGATGATTCCTAGGCTTAAATAAGAGTTTAAATGAACTCCTAAGATCCATAAGAGGCTTCCCATATGTTTCTTCCCTTGAGAAAACAAAGAAAACTCCAAGGAGGCCAAAAATGCTCTCATCGTTTATGTCAAGGGCTTGCCACTGATCCTGGCGAGCTATCATATTTCATCAAGCTTTAGTCGTCGGATCACTCAACTCTACTCAAACTAACTCTGTTCAAGCTACTCTAGAGGTCACTCTTTCTCGGTCTCCACTAACTACTTTAAGACCATTCTACAACTTCCTTATCATGAATAAAGCCACAAATTACTTTTACACACCCACAATGTCTCATATAAAGCTCTACCTATTCATTCAAGTCTTTACATAGCCCTAATGCTACTTCCTCAAGCCAAATCCAATCCAAAAGAGCCTAGAACTTTGCTCTGATACCAATAAATATAACACCATAAATTTTAGCTCATTTCATAACATTCATAAGCTTCATATCATCATTTCCATGAGAGCACATGAAAAAGGGACAAAAAATAATGGGTTTATTTGCGTTGCATCATACTTAAAAATTTCAATCGGTATCACGTGGACTGTGTAGGCTCATGCTATGCATCCTTAAATTTAGATACATTATTAAAACTCATTTGCATCATAAAACCATGCCCACAACTCATGGAAACCGAAAATGAAGCATGAAATGGGCTTGTTTAATTTTGGCTAGATTTGCTCCATTTTCTGACCAAACTTTGGAAAATCATAACTAAATATAGAAAAATAAAAAACATTCAATCTTGGTCATTTTAGGAAGCTATGGATGTCTATGTCATGCTAAAAATATGCCTAGACCATAACATTCATCACAGAGGATGTGTGACATCTAAAATGGTCCAAAGGTCAAAATGCATTTTGGAATTGATACAAAATTCTGTAGAAAATTTTGAAAATGTTCAATTAATTCTACAAAAATCCAATCCATACAAATGATACTAATATAGAAATTTGTGGATGGTAACTAGAGAGAAAAAATATCTTTAGATTAGTTCATCAAGCCCTGACCTCGGAATTCAATGGAATAGTACTTCTAGTCGGGCAAAATTACTAATACTAGATAGAAAATTTAAAAATTCATATCTCCCTCTCTAGACCTTGAAATGAGATGCTTCTAGTTTTCATAACTCACTGTGATTGTCTAGTTTTTTTGTATAAAATTTCATAGCAATTGGATATCGTTTGAGCCTCGTGTGATAGAATGTATTTTCAGACCAAATGAATAGTGCAGCAAACCAGAAACCATGAAAATTGCCAACTTTGAAAAATCATCAAATATTCTATAGACCTCTAAAAGTTATGATTTTTAGCTTTCCAAAAAGATCTCAATGAGACCTAATTGCATGCCAAATCTTAGATTAAGACTAACTTATTTGGCTAAAAAGTGATATAGGGTTCCATTATGGTCAAATTTGGCTCCATATGAGATACTAAATTTGCTAAATGGTTTTTCCTTAGTTGTGACACCTTTTGGGCAAGTCTAAAAGCATATTTAAGACTTGTGTAAGCTGTCCAAATGGTTCAAAATCTCATGCATCTCATTTTGGCCATTCAATCCATACTTATACACATTTCTATTAAACTTTCAAATTGCATACTTAGGCATTACATACTTAGAATAGGTTCTAGAGGTCATACATCATATCCATACATTTAAACATCACATAATAGAAAATTTGCACATGTCTCAAGGGTCATAGACTATTTACAGCATCATATACACTGTGAAGCATCATTATAGGTTCAAAAAGAATAAAACTAAGCATATGCTTGTTAATCTCCTTCTCTAATTGTTGTTGGCTCCCTTCACCATAGCTACTTGGTCCACCTAGCATGTTAGAGCATTGGAGAGGAGGGGATGAGATTCAAAGAATTCCAATAGCTCATCTCCCATTCAATCATACATAATATGTGCAAAGTGAGCTTTACAAATGCATGCATGAAGAAAATGGAAGTCATTGACATTTTAAAAGCAAACTTGGCATATGAACAAATCATACAAGACATTCAAGAGCTCACCAAGTGTTTGGACTAGCCTCACACTTCTCCTCATGGATTTTAGACTTGCCTCACCCATTCTTTAAGAGCTTTGGACTCAACCATACTCTTGGGAGCCCACTTTACTTTTGGGAGACTCTTTACTTTGTCTTAACCAAGCTCAAGGGTTCTTGGCTCATCCTCACCAAAGATAAGAGTTCTTGGCCTCTCCACACTCAAGCAAACTCAAAATAAACATCATGTACTCATTTTGAAACATAACATGGCATGAAGAATCATAGCATATAAAGGCATACTAGCATACTTTTCATAGCTTGAAAATACACATACACACATTCTAAAATAAGCTAAACACACATCCATGCATGAGAGAAGGTGGAGAGAGCTACCTTGCACAAAATTACATACTTTTCCTTTTGGATTCAAGCTTCCTTTTTCAGCCACATAATCACAAATTGGTGAAGATAGTTTCTCTTAGCCTAGATACAAATTTTGGGAGCCAATTAGGTTCATGAAACATTCTTTAAAGCTATATAACTTGCTTAAGTACTAGATTACTCTATAACCCCCATTATGGTCCATAAATGCACCTAATGAAGCAACACCCCTCAAAAAATTTTTAGGCCTCATTCTTTTCTTTCAAATATGATTCTTAACTCCTTTTAAGCCTCTCGAAGTCATCATACCATTAAAATAAAGGCCCTAATATCATATTGCTGCTTTAGGTCATACTATAGAACCTAAGACACCAAATCACTTTTTATGAGTTCTAAATTTTTTCCAAGGCCTCCCCTTATTTTCATTCATCAAATATGACTTAAAAATGGCCTTAAAAAAAATTTAAAACTCTCCCCCACTATAAGAACCCTCTTTAGCTAAGACTATGGACTTCCTTGGCTTTCTTGGAGTTCTCTTGGTTTCTTGAAGGAGGAAGCTTATGGGGAGCATCTTAGGTGTCTTAAGAAGTCATTTAAACTCTTAATTAAGCTTAGGAATCATCATACAAAATCAGAATTTGAAAAGTCCACATAAAACCCTAGAATTTGCATCTTGATTTCTAATGGTTATTTTGTTGTTTTCTTTGCATATTCTTAATCTCCACACCCTTTTTCCTTAGATTCATACTTGGTTGTAACATCTGATTTTTTGAAAACTAGAGAAAACGTGAGAAACATAACATGCAGTTTCTCTATAAAACGAACAAAATTCACCAGATACAAAAGGAAGTCCCCCAAGATAATGTAGTTAAGGTCCTGAAAAATTTGGAAAGTATTCTAGACTCCTAAAAATGAGAATTGTAGCCTCAGACGGAAGGGAAAATGGAGCTAGAATGAAGAAATAAATTCTTATAAAAAGCCTACGAAATGTAATGGCATTTTCGTAATTTTGAGCAAATTTTGGAATTCACATAGGTGGACTTTTTAAATGAAAGTTTTGAATTCTCCTGAGTTTTTAGAGGCCCTGAAAACCATGGGAAGTCCCGGGACAGTTAAATCCCCTCCGGTGGACGTTTTCCAATGTCAGTGTGCTCGAATTTTGATAGATTTGTTCAGAAAGGTTTTAGCTCCGATTTGAGTGATTCCAAAGCCATTTTTATTAATTGGGAACCTAAATTTTATAATCGAAAAGAAGGTTATCAAAAAGGAGCTAAAACAAAGGAGAAACGAAAATGAAAAGTATGAAGGGCAAAATGGAAATTTTTGAAAAAGTCACTTTGCCCTAGCTATATATAGGTGGCACCTCACCCTCTCCCTCAAATCACTTCAGAATTTCCAGCCCCAAATTAGAAGCAAAACCCTTGGAGAGTGGCGCACAAAGAGAAGAGAAGAAGGAGGAAAAATTCAAGACTTTAAGTATGAAATTTTGCTTGTTTTTCATGCTTTCTCTCCACCAATCTCTTCTCCTCTTTTTCCCTCTTCTTCTCCATGAATTTTATGAAATTTTGAGGGCTGTTTTAAAGGAAGAACAGAGGGGAATTTTCGCATTTGAAGAGAAGAGTTTGGAGAAAGGAAGATTCAAGCCAAACTAACCAAGGAAATAAGGTAAAAATACATTCTATGGTAGCTATGTTGATGTCTCCTTCTTCTCCATTTTGTCTTAACCTAAGAAACATAGGAAGATCTGATTTTCAAGCCCAACTAAAGATGATTCTTAGGTATTTGATGGAGAGGAATAAGAATATGTAAAGAAAACTATGAAATAGGCAGTAGAATTCAAGATGCAAAACTTAGGGTTTCAAGTGCACTTTTCAAATTCTAAATTTATGTGATACTTCCTAGATCTAAGTTAGAGTATAAATGAGTTCTTGAGACACCAAAGATGCTCCCCACAAGCTTCTCCCTTTAAGAAAACCAAGAGAACTCCAATAAGCCTAAATAATGCTATAGTCTCGGCCAAGCATGTTCCATGGTGCTAGGAAGAGTTTTAAATTCTTTTAAGGCCATTCTTGAGTCATATTTGATGAATGAAAGTGAGGGGAGGCCTTAGAAAAAATTTAGAACTCATAGAAAGTGATTTGGTGTCTTAGGTTCCATATTATGACCTAAAGAAGCAACATGGTGCTAGGCCTTTTGTTTTGATGATGTGATGACTCCAAGCGGCTTAAAAGGAGTCAAGAATCATATTTGAAAGGAAATAATGAGGCCTAGAAAGTATTTGAGGGGTGTTGCTTCATTAGGTGCATTTATGGACCATAATGGAGCTTATAGAGCAATCTAGCATCTACGCAAATTGTATGGCCTTAGAGATTGTTTCATGAACCTAATTGGCTCCCATAAATTGTATCTAGGCCAAGAGAAACCATCTCCACCAATTTGTGGGTGTGTGGCCGAAAGAGGAGGCTTGATTCCAAAGGAAAAAGTGTGTAATTATGTGTAAGGTAGCTCTCTCCACCTTCTCTCATGCATAGATGTGTGTTTAGCTTACTTTAGAATATGTGTATGTGTATTTTCAAGCTATGAAAAAGTATGCTAGCATGCCTTTATATGCCATGATTCTTTATGCCATGTTATGTTTTCAAATGAGTATATGATGTTTGTTTGAGTTTGCTCAAGTGTGGAGAGGCTAAGAACTCTTCCCTTTGGTGAGGATGAGCCAAAAACCCTTGAGCTTGGTTGAGACAAAGTAAAGAGTCTCTTAAAAATAAAGTGGGCTCCTAAGAGTATGGTTGAGTTCAAAGCTCTTAAAGAATGGGTGAGGCAAGTCTAAAATCTATGAGGAGAAGTGTGAGGCCAATCTAAACACTTGGTGAGCTCTTGGATGTCTTATATGATTGATTCACATGCCAAGTTTGCTTTTAAAATGTCCATGACTTCCAATCTCTCCATCATGCATTTGAAAAGCTTGCTTTACATATATTATGTATGATTGAATGGGAGATGAGCTATTGGGATTCTTTAAATCTCATCCCCTCCTCTCTAATGATCTCACATGCTAAGTGGACTAAGTGGATATGCCAATGAGAGCCAACAACCATGAAGAGGAAAGATTGACAAGCTTATGTATGGTTTTGTCCATTTTGGAACCATAATAATGGTTCATATTATATATGATGTTGTATATGTACAATGAACTTTGTGACATATGTAAATATACTATTATGTAATGTTTAGAGCCATGGATATGATGTATGAGCTTTAGAATACAATTTGACTTTTAAATGTCCAATTATGCATTATGAAAGTTTGATAGAAACATGCATAAGTGTAGGTTGAATGGCTAAAATGAGATGCATGAGCTTTAGGACCATTTGGGCAGCTCAAACAAGTCTCAAATAAGCTTTCAAACTTGGCCAGAAGGTGCCAAGACCAAGGGAAATCTATTTGGCAACTTTGGTACCCAATATGGAGCTAAAGTTGACCATAATGGAATCCTATATCACTTTTTGGCCAAATGAGTTAGTCTTGCTCTAAAATTTGGCATGCAATTAGGTCTCATTGAGAGATTTTTGGGAAGGTAAAGAAAATAATTTTTGAAAGTCTAGAGAATATTTGATGAAGTTTTAAAGTTGGGATTTTTTATGGATTCTAGTATGTGCACTATTTATATTGGCAGTTTTGTGTTTTATATCATCCGATGGCCAAATGGTGCCCAATGCTTATGACAATTTATAGGTATAAACCAAAAGTCATAAAATTTCTGTAGCCACCAAGATAACCTCATTTGGAGGACTGAGTAGAGAGTTATGTATTTTTTAAATTGGCCGTCAGTAATAGTGGCGCCCTAGAAGTTTAGTTACTGTTTCATAGGATTCTAATGACTAAGAATATCTGTTTCATTTTGGAATTATTTTTAACATCAAGTTAACATTTTTGGCTTTCCAAAATGACTGAATATGTGTGATTTTGATTTTTATACAATTAGTTATGAATTTTAGAAATTTGTATCAGTAATCTAAATAGTAGCCCAGGCAGCCAGCGACCTCAGTAGTTTTGTGGATGTCAAATGCCCTCCATGATACATGTTATGATCTGGGCATATTTGTAGTGTGAAGTAAACATCCTAAGCTTTCTAGAATAACCATGATTGCATTATTTATGTTTTTATAGATTTAGTTATGATTTTCCAAAGTTTGCCCAGAAAAGAGGCCAACCCTGGCCGAAAATGAATTCCTATTTTCTATGCTTCATTTCTGTTTCCATGGGTTATAGACATATTTTTAGGATGTAAATGAGTTGTAATGATGTAATTAACTATGAGGATGCATAGATGAGATCACACGGTCCATGTGACACCGAAATAAATTTTTAGATACAACGCAACGTGAAAATAATCATTATTTCTTTGGCTTTTCCACGAAAAACCAATATGATTCATGATATTATGCCATGTAAAGGCATGCGATGAGTTAGAATGAGCTATAATTTATGGTGTGCCTAAAAATCATCTCCTCCTAGGGTTTCCTCAAGTAGGACGAAATGGAGGAGGAGGGAACCAAAGATGACAATCATAGGAAGAGAAATTACCTTGTTTTCTTGCTTTTTCTCACTTGAATCTTGTGTTCTTTGAGCTCCCCTCTTCAAATACTAATTTTCCCCTTAATATCTCTCTTAAAACAGATTTATAAACTTCATTATAATCATAGGAAAGAAAGGGGAATGGAGAAGGAGAGGTTTGGAAAGGAGAAAGCATAAAAAACCATGAAATTCCTTACCTTTTCCTTGCTTTTTGTCCTCCTTTCTTCTCCTCCATGGTGTGCCTAAGAGAGCTGATGTTTTCTCTGGTTCTTGGGCAGAATGGTTCATGCAAATGGAGGGGAGAAGAAATAAGAAACTTAAAGTGTGTTCAAGAAACTTTCACTTTCTCAAAAATTTCAATTTTGCCCTTCGTACTTTGCATTTTTGTTTCTCCTTTGTTTTAGCTTCTTTTTGAGAACTGTCTTTTCTATTATAAAATTTAGGTTCCTAATTAATAAAAATGCCTTTGGAATCACTAAAATCGAAGCTAAAACCATACTGAACGAACCAATCAAAGTTTGGGTCAATCGACGTTAGAAAACATTCACCGAAGGGGATTTAACTGTCCTAGGGCTTCCCACGGTTTTCAGGGCCTCTGAGAACCCCAGAGAACTTAAAATTTTCTTTTAAAAAGCCCTCTTGCTTGAATTCCAAAATTTACTCAAAATTACGAAAATGCCATTACATTTCGTAGGGTTTTCGTAAGTAATTGTTTATTCATTATAGCTTCATTTTTCTTTCTGTCTGAGCCTGGGATTCTCATTTTGGGAGTCTAGAATGCTTCCTAAATTTGTTTGGACCTTAACTACGTCATCTTAGAGGACTTCCTTTTGTATTTGGTGAATTTCATTTGTTTACAGAGAAACTGTACATTATGTTTCTCACGTTTTCTCTGGTTTTTCGAGAACTGGATATTACAACTAGCTCCTTTATGGCTCCAAAATGCACTTAATGAAGCAACATCCATTATTTGAGTTCTAGGCTCCATTCTTTCCTTTCATTTATTCCTAACTCCTTTTAAATCACTTGGAGTCATCACACAATTAAACAAATAGCTTAACTACATGTTGCTTCCTTAGGTCGTATTATAGAACCTATGACACCAATTCATTTTCTAGGCCTCCTAAATTTTTTTCAAGGTTTCCCCTGATCTTCACTTATCATATATGACTCAAAAATGGGTTTGAAAAAATTTAAAACAATCCCTAGGTGCCTCAACTATTCTAGGCCAAAGCTATTCTTGTTTTTGACACCCATGGAGCTTGCTTTGTTTTCTTGGTGGAATATGCATATAGGGAGTATTCTAAGAATCTTAGGAGCTCATCCAAACACTCATTTAGGCCTACGAATTATGGTATCAAATTAGATTTTATAAGGGACACTTAAAACCCTAACTTTGCTATCTTGATTTTTTATGATTATTTGTTAATTCTCTTTGCATATTCTTATTCTTCACACTCCTTTCCCTAAGGTTCACCCTTGGTTTTGCCCAAATTCCATGTCTTCTTGAAGCTACATATATAGGACAAACCAAGGAGAAGAAGGGGACAAGAGGTGGCTACCATGGAATGAAGATTTACCTTGTTTCCTTGGCTTCTCTTGCTTATTTCTCACTTTCCTTGGCCTCTTCTCTTCAAATCCGAGTTTTCCCCTCTATTTTCCCTCAAAATAGATCTAATAATTTCAATAAAACTATCGGAAAGAAGGGAAAATGGAGGAGAAGAAGTTTACTAAAGAAAAAGTATGAAAAAGCCAAGAAAATTCATACCTCTTCCTTGTTTTTCTCCTTTCTTTCTTCTCCTTCTTGTGCACCTCCCCTTAGGGTTCTTTCTCTAATTTAGGTTAGAAACAAATGTGGCTAAATGAAAAAGGAGATGGGACACCTCATATATATAGGTAGGTTTAAGAAACACTTTTCTAAAATTTCAATTTTATCGCTTCATTTTAACATTTTTGTTCCCAATTTGTTTTAGCTCCTTTTTGAGAGCCGTCTTTTCCATTATGAAATTTTGGTTCCCAATATAATAAAATGCCTTTAGAATCACTCAAATCAAAGCTAAAACTTTCCCTAATGAACCAGTCAAAGTTTGAGTCAACTGATAATATTTACCAGAGGGGCTTTAACTGTCCCGGGGCTTCCCATGGTATTCAAGGCCTCTAAGAACCCCAAAGAACTCAAAACTTTCATTTAAAAGGCCCTCTTATAAGTATTCTAAAAATTACTCAAAATTATAAAAATGCCATTACATTTCGTCAACTTTTTGTTCAAATTTGTTTCTTTATTCTAGCTTTATTTTTCTTTCCATCTGAACTTGGGATTTTCATTTTTAGGAGTCTAGAATACTATGTAAATTTTTTAAGATCTCATATCACTTTATCTAGGGGACTTCCTTTTTGTATCTAATGAATTTTGTATGTTTACGGATAAACTGTACGTTACATTTCTCACATTTTTTCTTATTTTCAAAGAATCAGATATTACACCTCCCTTCCTTCATCTTAATATGTTTAGGTGATGTTCAAGAACCAAGAGATGCAAGCCAAGAGATCATCCTTTGGTCATTATGTAGCTTTCTTTGTATCTCAATGTCAAAGTGAACATGTACATGTAATTTTTGTTTTGTGAACACTTGAACAATTGTAATATTATGTAACACCCCGAAATTAATTAAGGTGTTAATCATGAACTAAGATTAATTAAGAATAATTAATCTCGATGATTGGGCAAGTTAAGTAAATAGGGATTTTAGATAGATAGATTATTAATATGGGCTTGAGAATTTATTGAGATAGAAACTTCACCTAGGCCCAAATTAATGAACCATGATAAGAGGCTAATAGAGGCCCAATGAATTAGAGGCAGACCTAAACTAATTTAATGAGATAGAAGCCCAAGAGTTATCTTGTATAAGCTTAATTAAGTGGCCCAATTACCCTTATGCAGACCCAAGCCCTTGAGCCCTTTAAGTTTGGCCCAAAACCCATAAAATTTCAGCAACCCAATGTATTAAAACTGGCCCAATGAAATTCTGCAGCCCAACAATTGAGAACAGGCCCAATAAGCTAAATTTGAAACCCAATTGAATGTGGACTTGGAGCAACCCATGACCCAGCCCCTTGACCCAACTTAAACCCATCTAAAACCCTAATTGCTTCAGCCACTTTTCCTTTGCTGAACCATAAGAGAAATTCGGAGGTGAGGAGAAGAGGCAAGGGTTCTTGGCTTAATTCCACATTTTCACCCACTTAGAGCAAGATTTGGCCAAGGTAATAGTTATACAACTTAATCCCCTCATCTTTCTCTTTAATTTGGTCTGATTAGTTTTTCATTTGGAGAAATTTCATCATACCCAAAATTTGAAATGTGGGTGTTTGGGAATTTCCTTGAGGAAATTCGTAGGTTGAGGTTGGGGTTGGTATTAGGTGAGTTTAAACCCCTATTTTGATACATTTTCTATTAGTTTGAGATCCCTATAGTTGACCTATGATATGGGCTTTGGTTTCATGTGAAATTACCTAGAAATTGGAGTGAACTATGGAAATTTCTGGTGTGGGGAAGTTGGAATCCAAAGTTAAACCCCTTGGTAATTAGGTGAGTAACCTCTAGTCTGTTATTAGTAGTTCAACTCTTTGAATATTTGATTGTGATCAGAAATGATGATACTGATGCTTGTTATAGGCTTGGTGTGCATTTGGATTATTATGGTAGCTAGGGGAAGAGTAATTGGCTTCGTTGAGGTAACTGGGTTATTTTCCTAATTCCATGTATATGCTCATGTTAATCTGCTATTTGTTACACATGCTTGATTTTGAAATGGTAAATGACTGGTTGACTACTTGATTGATATTGTGATTGGACCTTGTGAGTCCATGGTGGAGCTGTGGTGCGGCTGCCACAATTGCATGTGCTACGATCGAGCACCGAGTATAATCAACCCTAGATGCACTGAGCCCTGGTTGTGCTCAATGGGGAGTAGGTGCCGTGGACGGGCCTCTCCCAGTGTTAATGGCCTTTAACATGTTATGTATGATTGCTAGTATGGGACAGTAGTCATTGGTAGCTCAACTAGTTCATTTGCCAATTGAATTGATGATTCTGATATTGATGACATGAGATTGTCTTGGATTGATTGACTTGTGCATATAGATGGAAATTTCCTTTTGTTACTGAGATTGTATATCTCACCCCGTTGTGGGCTAACATTTTCAGGGATCGGACCTCTTAGTGGCAAGGAGAAAATTAACGAGAGCCAGTTAAATGGTTTGGTAGCACATAGGTCTGAGAGCTTGACAACATGTATTGTAATTGAATTGTTAGTTTTGTATCATTGCTGCATTGCATCATGAGTTGCCAAGTATAGGGATTGTATATGTAATTCGATTATCATGGAATTGAACATAATGATTGTAATTGGCTAATAATGGAAAGTGTATCTAATGTTAAATATCAACGGTGCATGATTTGTGTCGTTATTATTCCATAAACTTGCTGATAGGAGGTAATTAGAGGAAAAAAATGGGCATATAAGTTTTGAGTTGGTAATGGAAGCATAGCTAAGTAAATAAGGTAGATAAATGCCATTAGAGCCATATAAAATGAGGGGAAGTGACCTTAGAGTGTCCCTAAGAAGAGAAATGGAGTGTAGGGGGCGAAATATAAGGAAAACAGCTACAGAAGGGAGTCACGCCGTGGCCTAGGGAGTGACAGTGGCGAGGGACGTCGCGGCTTGAGAAATCTCACCGCGGCGCGGAGTGAAAATAATCGCCCAGGGGGTGACAGAACATAACCTCGCCGCGGCGCGATTCGAGGAAATTAATTACGGAGGTTACAGTAGCAAAACTCACCGCGGCGAAAGTCAGGAAAATTCCCGAGAGCAACTTGTGTGACGACCCTAACTTCTAATATCGGTAATTATAGTTAAATACACAATTAATAAATAATGATCAAGGTTTGGAGTCATTACAGTTAATCACATTAAATTAATAAAGGGGAAACTTAAACCTTGATACTCTTAGGGTCATCAACTGACAATCATAACGGGAATATGCATAAGAAGGTTTGTACCATCATTAGAGATTTATAATTAATCCATTTGTCAATTTCAACCCACTACAACCTCCCATTAATGTACTCAAGCTATTCCCTAACCTTAACATTAATGAAATTAGGGTTTCCAGGTCAAATATGGGTGTTTGGGGACCTGCGCCGCGACTTGGAACTTTTCCGCCGCGGCTTGGCTAGGTTCTGGAGCTTGAAAACTGAGTTTTTAGACTTGCGCCGTGGCCAAGTTTCTCTCGGGAATTTTCCTGACTTTCGCCGCGGCCAACCTATGTGGCGCCGCGGCGAGTTTTGCTACTGTAACCTCCGTAATTAATTTCCTCGACTCGCGCCGCGGCGAGGTTACGTTCTGTCACCCCTTGGGCGATTATTTTCACTCCACGCCGCGGCGAGATATCTCAAGCCGCGGCGTCCCTCGCCACTGTCACTCCCTAGGCTGCGGCGAAGCCTTCTTAGCCCCGGCGCGACTCCCTTCTGTAGCTGTTTTCACTATATTTCGCCCCCTACACCCCCTTTCTCTTCTTAGGGACACCCTAAGATCACTTCCCCCTCATTTTATATGGCTCTAATGGCATTTATCTACCTGATTTATTTAGCTATGCTTCCATTACCCATTCAAAAATTATGTGCCCCTTTCTTTCCTCTAATTACCTCCTATCAGCAAGCTTATGGATTAATAACAACACCAATCATGCAACGTTGATATTTAACATTTGATACACTTTCCATTATTAGCCAATTACAGTCATAAGGTTCAATTCCATGATAATCAAATTACATATACAAACCCTATACTTGGCAACTCATGATGCAATGTAGCAATGATACAAAACTAACAATTTAATTACAATACATTAAACCTATGTGCTACCAAACCATTTAACAGGCTCTCGTTAATTTTCTCCTTGCCACTAAGAGGTCCGGTCCCTGAAAATGTTAGCCCACAACGGGGTGAGATATACAATCTCAGTAACAAAAGGAAATTTCCATATATGTGTACAAGTCAATCAATCCAAGATAATCTCATGTCATCAATATCAGAATCATCACTTCAATTGGCAAATGAACTAGTTGAGCTACCAATGACTACTGTCCCATACCAGCAATCATACATAACATGTTAAAGGCCATTAACACTGGGAGAGGCCCGTCCACGGCACCTACTCCCTATTGAGCACAACCAGGGCTCAGTGCATCTGGGGTTGATCATACCCGGTGCTCGATCGTAGCACATGCACGGGTGGCAGCCGCACCACAGCTCCACCATGGACTCACAAGGTCCAAACACAATATCAATCAAGTAGTCAACCAGTCATTTAACATTTCAAAATCAAGCATGTGTGACAAATAGCAGATTAACATGAGCATATACATGGACTTAGGAAAATAACCCAGTTACCTCAATGAAGCCAATTACTCTTCCCCTAGCTACCATAATAATCCAAATGTACATCAAGCCTATAACAAACATCATTGTTATCATTTCTGATCACAATCAAATATTCAAAGAGTTGAACTACTATTAACAGACTAGAAGTTACTCACCTAATTACCAAGGGATTTAACTTCGGATTCCAATTTCCCCACACCAGAAATTTCCATAGTTCACTCCAATTTCTGGGTAATTTCACATGAAACCAAAGCCCATATCATAGGTCAACTATAGGAGTCTCAAACTAACAGAAAATGCATCAAAATGGGGGTTTAAACTCACCTAATACTAACCCCAACCTCAACCTACGAATTTCCTCAAGGAAACCTCCAAACACTCACTTTTCAGATTTTGGGTATAATGAAATCTCTCCAAATGAAAAACTAATCGGACCAAATTAAAGAGAAAGATGAGGGGATTAAGTTGTATAACTATTACCTTGGCTGAATCTTGCTCTAAATGTGTGAAAATGCAGAAATCTTGCCCCAAACCCTAGCCTCCTTCTCAACCTCCGAATTTGCCTCTTGAGTTTCAGAAAAATGAAGGTGTGGCTGAAGCATTAGGGTTTTAGATGGGTTTAAGTTGGGTCAAGGGGCTAGGTCATGGGTTGCTCCAAGTCCAAACCTAATTGGGTTTTCAGATTTTGCTTATTGGGCCAATTTTCTATTGTTGGGCTGCAGAATTTCATTGAGCCAGTTTTATACATTGGGTTGCTGAAGTTTAATGGTGTTTGGGCCCAATTTGAAGGGCTCAAGGGCTTGGGTCTGCACAAGGGTTATTAGGCCACTTAATTGAGCCTATACAAGATAAATCTTGGGCTTCTATCTCATTAAATTAGTTTGGGTCTGCCTCTAATTCATTGGGCCTCCATTAACCTCTTATCAAGGTTCATTAATTTGGGCCTAGGTGAAGTTTCTATCTCAATAAATTCTCAAGCCCATATTAATAATCTATTTATCTAAAATCCCCATTTACTTAACTTGGCCAATCATCCATATTAATTATTCTTAATTAATCTTAATCCATGATTAACACCTTAATTAATTTTTGGGGTGTTACATTCTCCCCTCCTTTTAGAAATTTTGTCCTCAAAATTAGTTATACCTTACCCAATTGATGTTAGACAATTCATCCTCATAAACTCCTCTTTGATAGCTCAAATAGTCTTACCAGAGACTAGTCCCTTCTTACGACTCTCCTGGGGAGGACGTCCTTATCATGTTATTACTTCACTTGGTAACCACAATCCTATTCCTTCTAGTTTACCTACGGCAAAATAACATTCCGATCTAAGCATATCGTATTCCTTTTGTGTCTGCAGCTAAGTAGATCCAGACCAAGCGACACTTGATCATCTTATAACAAGCTTTAGACACCTAGCTCAAATAAATCCCGATTTTTCTTTCCCTTCATAGCTTTTTGTTTAATTCTGTTTTATACTTTCCTCCTTTCTTTTTTTTCTTTTCGTTCCAATAATTGATCATTGAAGGTTCATGTTAACTTCCTCTCCTTCTTAACTCTTAATCCACTTAGGAGATAACTCCTAAATACTTTAACTTAACCCTCCTTAATAGTTGGTACCACAACCATAAGGAATTCCACTTATTTAGCCCCCTTTTTTTTTGTATCTATCCCACTAATGGCAACAGAGGTAAGTGACCTCATTTCATAATGAAGTTCCATTTGTCCTTCACTTAGATTACCCTTACATTTCTTTAGTCCAACCTTCTTAACTAAACTGGATTCTGCCTTTTACAGGTTCATTTAGTTTAAGTTTTCAAGTCTTACATTCAACTGTCTCATAAATTATGGCACACATTACCCTCATTTATTGTCCATTGGTAGACAGTTCATTATTTCCTTTAGACACATAGAATTCTCCTCTCATTTTCAATTAGCGCCTAAGATTACTCCTTCTCGTTTGTCGGGATTTCCAAGGGTTAAAACTAATATGAAGTCTGATCTCACCACTAATCTCTTGAAGGCACCTAAACACTTTAGGTTCACCTTCTACATAATTGAAATCAAACATGATCTTTCAAGTGAAAATAAACACGATATTTCAGGTCTAGATTACATTTTCTAATAAGACTTGATCTCAAGGGTGAGAATACCTTGTCTAGAGCATCAAGGTAATCCGGTAGGACTTAGGAATGAATTTCTTTCAATCTTACCAATCATACTTCTAGTGAGTGGTTTATTAGACAACATAATTTCCATCGGTTGCCCACAACATTAAGAATTTCCTTGTTGGCTCCTGATGATGGTTAATTATAGACAACCGGATCACCCCCCCTTCAGGGTTAACCAACATAGGAAAATCCTTAATAGATCTCTTCCCTCTCTCTTTTTTTTTTTTCATTTTTTTTTTCTTTTGGCACTTGCAAAGGCATTACCACAACTACATACATGTAATTCTCAGTTACTACAAGCTTTAGTAGTCAACTTAGTGGCATCCGTGCTCATTTGATGTCAATTGAACATCTCTTGGAGTTTTATGTCATTATATAGTTCCAAAGGGCTGCGCTTTCGTATCTTCTACCCCCAACTAAGATATTTTCATACAGGTATAGTTATTCTTCAACTAGCACATTTTTTTTTTCTAGTTGGGAAATTTCTAATATTTCCTCAAAGAGTAAAGAAATAATATCTTGTCAACAAGGTTTAAGATCCTATCAACAAGATCTTGTATTCATTAATGTAAAATCTGAGACCTTGTCAATAAGGTTCTTGGACTGCAAGTACAAGGTCTTTTGACCATACGTTATAGCATACAATATGAGATGGTATGATAGTTTTCATCCTTACACAATGGCCTATGCCAACTACAACTGACTCTTTCCCTCCCCTAAAAGTTTTTAGGCCTCAATTTCACGCCTAACTATCGAGAGTTAAATTAACATAATAAAGAGCTTAGTGAGTCTTTTCATTGTTAAACATCCCCTAATTATCAATAGATCAAGTAGGGATTCCCAATGAGAGAACTCAAGTGTCATTTACCATTAGTGTTTCACCCTTCCTCATCAATCATTACACTAAGGTTTATTGTAATAACATAAGTTAATTGCATTAATGCCATCTCTCCCTCATTTTTCCTGAGTTATTATCAAGATTAGGGAGCTCTCTTTTAGGATTAGGGAGTTTTTTTCTACCACAGTAATCATTAGTCCAACTTGAATTCCCAATGTTACCTCTGCCCCCTTAATCACGCCACACGTGATACATGACAATAGAATTACCAGTGGTGGAATTAGGGTTTGCCTTTTTAATATTAGCAGACACTGCTCTTCTATGGCCATACGCATGCTCATTACCCCGTGGTGACTATATCTCAACCACTTGTACTCGCACAGGTACAATTTTTATTCTCTTTTTAGATGGGTCTTTACCATCAAGATCTCCTCTTTACCTTCTAGGAAGAAAGTCTACTTAGCCTAGTTTGACGCCAATTTGGTGGTTGAAATTCATCAAATCATATGATGAGCGACATGCCCCGCATGCCCTTAGTACTGAAGTGCCGATAAATGAGCACGTCCCACGTGCCTCTAGCACCAGAGTGCTGTAAAATCTTATCTTACACTCCTCGAGTGTATCATGCACATAAAGTTCCTCTAACCACCACCCAAATGCACGTCAACACATAGCATAAGTAAACTAAATTACACAAGAGACAACATGCACAAGCACCCCGTGCCGGTGCACCTCACCTTTATCATGCTAAAAGGTTGTCTTTCCTCTTGTCATAATCTCTCTTCCTGCCTTAGTACACTAAGGGAGGAGCCTCAAAGCTCTCAAGATTCCTTTTAGAACATCATCTCCCTTAATCTCTTGCTTTAGAGTCGCTATACACATTTAGAAATGGATTCAACAATCCTAAGGTTTTTCCTGCCCTCTTTCTTATCATTATTAACTAAAGATGGCTCACACACTCTAATAGTTTGAACACAACTATTTGAAACATTCTTTAGCTCTCATCGCCCTTATTCATTAGGCCAAATTGTGGTAGCTAGGATCGAGTAATTGTATTCTTTATTACCCGGGACCAAGCAAGTGGGTTAGGACCTCTGTACCTATAGCGTTTCAACTTTGGGGACCCCTTTGAAGTCTACATAATCCTAACTCATTATGGATTATGCATCACTTCATATATTTAATCAACCATACTTATTTACTACACACTAGTTCCATTATCAATTTCCTAATTGCAAGTAAGGTCTACATCTTACCCTTTCGTAAAGTTCTTATAACTAGTTAAGTGTTTTATTCCATACCATTGCCTTTCAAGTTCTCAACATCACTCTAGATGGCCTTTGAAAAGTTTAGAATTTCACTTAGGTAAAGAATTGCTACTCTTGTTGTGATCAGTTGACTACTTCGATAGGCCAGTCAATTGGTCGGCCGTACCCAATTGGCTTGCTTAGTAAATAGCGGTCAACTGGTCATAAGCGCTATTAGTAGCTGTGTTCATCATCCTTATCAGTTACTTGGTCTCATTCGTTCAGTCAACTGGTGCCTCACAGCGAGTGACTGGTGCATCTATTGCGTAGCCAGTTGGCAACAAGCCTCAACTAGTTATTTATCTAGACTGAGACCAATAACCCAATCTCCGAAGGAAAGAAGGGCAAAATTCTACTCTTTTCATTGGCATTAACTACCTCAAGTCACAAAATAGCATTACTAAAGTGTTATGAGGTAAGATCTAACTATACTCAATTATTCTCCAGGGTATACTTATTGTGATAGGTGATGCTCTAAATAAAATTCAAGAAAAACAGTCATTTCAGTCAAGTATTACAAGCCTTATCTCATCATTCCTCCATACTTCTTTCCAGCACATAAAGCACATCAATTATATGTTTGCCTAATTAGCTATTCTCATGAGCTAATACCATGCCAAATATGCATCATGATTGCCAAGCTTCTAGTCATAGAATTTAAATTAGAACGGTTATCCTGAACCATTGCTCTGATACCAACTGTGACGACCCTAACTTTTAATATCGGTAATTATAGTTAAATACACGATTAATAAATAATGATCAAGGTTTGGAGTCATTACAGTTAATCACATTAAATTAATAAAGGGGAAACTTAAACCTTGATACTCTTAGGGTCATCAACTGACAATCATAACGGGAATATGCATAGGAAGGTTTGTACCATCATTAGAGATTTATAATTAATCCATTTGTCAATTTCAACCCACTACAACCTCCCATTAATGTACTCAAGCTATTCCCTAACCTTAACATTAATGAAATTAGGGTTTCCAGGTCAAATATGGGTGTTTGGGGACCTGCGCCGCGACTTGGAACTTTTCCACCGCGGCTAAGCTAGGTTCTGGAGCTTGAAAACTGAGTTTTTAGACTTGCGCAGCGGCCTAGAACTCTTGCGCCGCGGCCAAGTTTCTCTCGGGAATTTTCCTGACTTTCGCCGCGGCCAACCTATGTGGCGCCGCGGTGAGTTTTGCTACTGTAACCTCCGTAATTAATTTCCTCGACTCGCGCCGCGGCTAGACTTCTTGCGCCGCGGCGAGGTTACGTTCTGTCACCCCCTGGGCGATTATTTTCACTCCACGCCGCGGCGAGATATCTCAAGCTGCAGCGTCCCTCGCCACTGTCACTCCCTAGGCCGCGGCGAAGCCTTCTTGGCCGCGGCGCGACTCCTTTCTGTAGCTGTTTTCACTATATTTCGCCCCCTACACCCCATTTCTCTTCTTAGGGACACCCTAAGATCACTTCCCCCTTATTTTATATGGCTCTAATGGCATTTATCTACCTGATTTATTTAGCTATGCTTCCATTACCCATTCAAAACTTATGTGCCCCTTTCTTTCCTCTAATTACCTCCTATCAGCAAGCTTATGGATTAATAACAACACCAATCATGCAACGTTGATATTTAACATTTGATACACTTTCCATTATTAGCCAATTACAGTCATAAGGTTCAATTCCATGATAATCGAATTACATATACAATCCCTATACTTGGCAACTCATGATGCAATGCAGCAATGATACAAAACTAATAATTTAATTACAATACATTAAACCTATGTGCTACCAAACCATTTAACAGGCTCTTGTTAATTTTCTCCTTGCCACTAAGAGGTCCGGTCCCTGAAAATGTTAGCCCACAACGGGGTGAGATATAAAATCTCAGTAACAAAAGGAAATTTCCATATATGTGTACAAGTCAATCAATCCAAGACAATCTCATGTCATCAATATCAGAATCATCAATTCAATTGGCAAATGAACTAGTTGAGCTACCAATGACTACTGTCCCATACCAGCAATCATACATAACATGTTAAAGGCCATTAACACTGGGAGAGGCCCGTTCACGGCACCTACTCCCTATTGAGCACAACCAGGGCTCAGTGCATCTGGGGTTGATCATACCCGGTGCTCGATCGTAGCACATGCACGGGTGGCAGCCGCACCACAGCTCCACCATGGACTCACAAGGTACAAACACAATATCAATCAAGTAGTCAACCAGTCATTTAACATTTCAAAATCAAGCATGTGTGACAAATAGCAGATTAACATGAGCATATACATGGAATTAGGAAAATAACCCAGTTACCTCAATGAAGCCAATTACTCTTCCCCTAGCTACCATAATAATCCAAATGTACACCAAGCCTATAACAAACATCATTGTTATCATTTCTGATCACAATCAAATATTCAAAGAGTTGAACTACTATTAACAGAGTAGAAGTTACTCACCTAATTACCAAGGGATTTAACTTCGGATTCCAATTTCCCCACACCAGAAATTTCCATAGTTCACTCCAATTTCTGGGTAATTTCACATGAAACCAAAGCCCATATCATAGGTCAACTATAGGAGTCTCAAACTAACAGAAAATGCATCAAAATGGGGGTTTAAACTCACCTAATACTAACCCCAACCTCAACCTACGAATTTCCTCAAGGAAACCTCCAAACACTCACTTTTCAGATTTTGGGTATAATGAAATCTCTCCAAATGAAAAACTAATTAGACCAAATTAAAGAGAAAGATGAGGGGATTAAGTTGTATAACTATTACCTTGGCTGAATCTTGCTCTAAGTGTGTGAAAATGCAGAAATCTTGCCCCAAACCCTAGCCTCCTTCTCAACCTCCGAATTTGCCTCTTGAGTTTCAGAAAAATGAAGGTGTGGCTGAAGCATTAGGGTTTTAGATGGGTTTAAGTTGGGTCAAGGGGCTGGGTCATGGGTTGCTCCAAGTCCAAACCCAATTGGGTTTTCAGATTTTGCTTATTGGGCCAGTTTTCTATTGTTGGGCTGCAGAATTTCATTGGACCAGTTTTATACATTGGGTTGCTGAAGTTTAATGGTGTTTGGGCCTAATTTGAAGGGCTCAAGGGCTTGGGTCTGCACAAGGGTTATTGGGCCACTTAATTGAGCCTATACAAGATAAATCTTGGGCTTCTATCTCATTAAATTAGTTTGGGTCTACCTCTAATTCATTGGGCCTCCATTAACCTCTTATCAAGGTTCATTAATTTGGGCCTAGGTGAAGTTTCTATCTCAATAAATTCTCAAGCCCATATTAATAATCTATTTATCTAAAATCCCCATTTACTTAACTTGCCCAATCATCCATATTAATTATTCTTAATTAATCTTAATCCATGATTAACACCTTAATTAATTTTTGGGGTATTACAACTTGGCCGTGGCGCAAGAGTTCCAGGCCGCGGCGCAAGTTTAAAAACTTGTTTTTGAGCTCCAGAACCTAACTTAGCCGCGGCGGGGAAGTTCCAGGTCGCGGTGCAGGTCCCCAAACTTCTATGTTTGACCTAGAAACCCTAATTTCAGTAAGGCTAATGTTAGGGAGTAGCATGGGGACATTGGTGGGATGTTTTGTGGGTTGGAATTGATTAATGGATGAATCCTAAGCCTTAATGGTGGTACAAACCCTTTTATGCATGTTTCCGTTATGGTTGTTAGTTGATGATCCTAGTAGTATCAAGGTTTAAATTTCCCCTATATTTTCTTAATGTAATTAATTGCAACGACTCCAAACCTTGATCATTATTTATTAATCATGTATTTAACTATAATTACCGATGTTAGCATTTAGGGTCGTCACATATTATGTATGAATGATGTATGGACCTTATGTAGCACAAAATCAATGCAAATAAGGAATTTTGACTCTTGATGGCATGCATGTATTAGTGTATTCATGGATGTGGAATGGCTAAAATGAGTATAAGGCTTAGGGCCACTTGGGTAGTCCATATAAGTCATATTCATGCTTTTAAACTTGCCTAAGAGGAGCCAAACACAAGAGGAAGCCATTTGGACCAAGTTGGTGTCTTATAAGAGGCTAAATTGACCATAATGGTGACCTATAGCACAAATTGTCCAAATGAGCTCTTCTTAGACTAAAATTTGGCATGTATGTAGATCTTGTTACAAGATTTTTGAGAATTAAAGTGGGTAATATTTGGAGGTCTATAGAATTTTTGATGAATTTTTGAAGTTGGTAATTTTTCTAGTTTTGGTTCTGGTACTATTCATATGGTTTGAATTTTGATCTCATCATTCATGGGGCAAACGATGTCCAATTGTTATGAAATTTTACAGGTGAAAGTAGACCTTTCCAGTGAATAGTGCTAACTGGAAGCACCTCATTTAGATGTCTAGAGAGGGAGATATGAATTTTTAAAGTTTCTATTCTATTCCAAGCACACAGTCAGACCTTCATCACTGTTCCATCGATTTTTGGGATCTAAGTTATGATGACCCTAATTTCTTATCATCATAATTAAGGTTAAACACATGATTAATCACTATAAGTCATGAAAATAAGGAAAAATTTAAACCTTAATGTGATTAGAGTCATCAATCATACGATTTCATACACTTATGTTCATAAGGGAATTAAACATCCATTTATAAGCGTTGAATTCCATTACTCATCAATTATAACTCATCCTAATGACTCTAGATCATCCCTTATGGTTAACATATGGAAAACCAAGGTTTTCTAGTTAATATAAGTGTTTCACCATGTTAGCCGCGGCCAAATTACCCTTCGCCGCGGCCAATTACTTTTGGTTTTCGAGTTGGACCTTCGCCGCGGCCAACCTACATGGCGCCGCAGCGAAGAAGCCTCCTGGAACTTCCTCGCTCGCCTCTCGATATTGGCCGCGGCCAATTCCACCTTCCGCCGTGGCCAATTCCTCTCTGGAATGCTGGGGACATTTTCTCAAAAGTTCACCGCGGCCAATTCCCTAATTCACCGCGGCGAATTCCCCTCTGGATGACTCCCAGTTTGACCCCTCAAATTTAGCCGTAGCCAATTAGCATTTCACTGCGGTGAATTACTCTCTGGAACTCTCCCTGGGCAACTCCGCCTCTATTGGCCGCGGCCAACTATATTTTAGCCACGGCGAAATTCCTCCTGAGCCTATAACTCCGAAATTCTTGCCTCCTACTTCCCACTCTCCCTTCATTAACACCTTAGGGCCCCTTTACCTTCATTGTGGGGCTCACTACCCTTCATTAGCCTAATTTCTCCAGCTAATCTATCCTTATTAGTTCAAGACCCAAGGGTCAATTCCCTTTCTCTAATTATCCTATGACAGCAAGTTTATAAAGTAGCAACAACAGAATATACATGAATTACCAGCAGCTATCCTTTAATACTCAATAAATGGGGGTTCCATACATTAGGGGTTCATATCAATATCTCAAGGGTTACATTTCCATTAATAAGCAATATTATAGGTCAGCATCGATTACAGCAGAAATCATGAATCCATACAACAATTACTAAATTAGGATGAGGTCTAACCCCTCAATACATACATCCTCAATAAATCAAACGTGCAAGCCTACACTTGGCAATACAGATACATGATGATGCTATACAGGACTTAGCAAAAATTAGCATCTACCCTATTACACTTAAACCAAGTGAAGCTCCCCACACTAGGCCTCAGCTCATGGATGTTCATCCACTTGCTTACCCTTATCCTTACCCAAAGAACCTTCACCTGAAATATTGATCCCATAACACGGGGTGAGATACACATCTCAGTAACTAAAGCAATTCTATCATATAATCCAGTTTAATAAACATATATGCATACGTCAAGATCAACATTCAAAATCATATCAGTCATATCAGTAAATGAAGTAATTAGGCTATCATGATTACTATCCCATACTAGCAACCATATTATCACATGTTAAAGGCCATTAACACCGAGAGAGGCCCGTCCACGGCACCTACTCCCCATTGAGCACAACCAGGGCTCAGTGCATCTGGGGTTTGATTATAACCCGGTGCTCGATCGAAGCACATGCACGGGTGGCAGTCGCACCGCAGCTCCACTATGGACTCACAAGGTCCAATCATCATACAACAGATAGCCAACCAATTCATTCAGCAATTTCAAATCATTCATATACAGCAAATATGAAATTAACATAGATATATGCATGGAATTAATGTAAACCCCAGTTACCTCACTTGCAGACAATTGCAACAGCCGCCACAAATCCAAAATTCGGATTCAAGTATCTCCCACCAGAATTCTCAATGTTTCACCCAAAATCCTAAGCAAATTCGTACCAAATTAATACCCATAATATAAATAAGCTATGGGGGTCTCAAACCATCAAAGAAAGCATCAAAATGAGGGGTTTAAACTCACCTAATGTCAGCCCTAGCCTCAACCTACGAATTTCATCAAGAAAACCCCAAATAACCACATTTCAGATTTTGGGTAGGGTGAAAATCCTCCAAATGAAAAACTAATCAGACCAAATTAAAGAGAAAGATGAGGGGGTTAAGTTGTATAACTATTACCTTGGCTAAATCTTGCTCTAAGTGTGTGAAAATGCAGAATTCTTGCCCCCAACCCTAGCCTCCTTCTCAACCTCCGAATTTTCTTTGTGTTTTAGCAAATGGGGTAAGTGGTTGAAGTATTAGGGTTTTAGATGGGTTTAAGTTAGGTTAAAAATGGGTTATGGGTTGCTCCAAGGTCCAAGTTCAAATGGGCTTCAGACTTTAGCTTATTGGGCCAGTTTTCACTTGTTGGGCTGCAGAATTCTTTTGGGCCAATTTAATACATTGGGTTGCTGAAGTTTTAGGCCTAATTTGAAGGGCTCAAGGGCTTGGGTCTGCACAAGGGTAATTGGGCCTCCATTAGCCTCTTATCATGATTCATTAATTTGGGCCTAGATGTAAATCTCTATCCTAAATGATTCTCAAACCCATGCTAATAATTTATCTCTTTAAAAATCTCCATTCACTTAACTTGCCCAATCATCCTATATTAATCATTCTTAATCCATGATTAACACCTTAATTAATTTCAGGGTGTTACATAAGTACTCTTGGATTGATCTAGAACTATTTTTCCCTACTAGCTAACATCCACATCTTTCCAAATTGGTATAGTTTACATGAATTGGATTTTTGTGGAATCAATTATGAATTTTCAAAATTTATATTAGTAAGTAGTATCAGTAATTCTAGATAGCTCAACCTTTGTACCTTTTCTATTGTCAATCATACACAGATGAGATTCTCGTGTTTGGTAATTATTTTTAGTGTAAATATCCAGATCTTTCTAGAAAGCTATGTTTTGCTTGATTTCAATGTTTCTAGATTTAGTTATGATTTTTCAAAGTTGCCTCAGAAATTTTCCACCATGGAACCCGAGGCAAAACATGAGAATTCATGATTTTTCACTCCTAGTCCATGGTTCATGTCAAGTTTTAAGATGTTTATGATTTGTATGAATGGAAAATAATTAGAGAATATTGTTGGCAAGTTTTTAGAGTCCACAGATTAAATTTTGAATTTTTAACCATGACGTAATGTAATTAAACCCGTTGTTTTAATGTATTTTCTTGGAATTTTTTGGATGACATGTATAATTTTACTTCATAAAGGAAATTGATGCTAGAAACAATATGGTGTGACAGAAAGTGTATGGACACTTAGAGAGAGAAAAAGAAGAATGTTTTCTTTTCTTGAACGTACGAATGTTCGTGCGTAGTGGTTCTAGCACACTATTCGAGTTACAATCACCGTTCATGTGGATACCGGTAAAGGAAACTGATCTGAAGCGTCAGTTCCTAAGATCCAACGATAGAAAAAGAACTTGAAGAATCATGTAACAAAGGAAAAATTCTGTAACTTTATTTAAAAAACATTGATGGATCTATGGGAAGGATTTGAATTCATTTTTTTTAATTTTTTTAAATTTTCATTGTGCGTATTCCAAGAATCCCAATAATGATATCATAGCCATGTGAATGCTTGTTTAAATTGAGTTATTGAGTGAAATTTTCGTGAAGCTTTCATCTTTGTTATATTTTCGCACCACGTATATGTGATATAAAATGTTGCGATATAAAATCTTCATAAAATTCTCTCTTTTTTATTTGTTCGAATGATTCCTTCTTATCACATGAAATTAGTATATATGAATATGAGATATATGAACCATAGGCTAGTCAATTAAATATGAATCAATGTTGATTAGATTAATCTAATTTTATATATATGATCTATGTATATGAATGAATATAATGCTGATTGGATGGCTATCTAATCCTAGTGCAACATAATCTAATTTAACACTAAAATCACAAAGTTTATAGCTTTTCATGAGATGTTTGGTATATATGTATTGTGATTTGTTTGTTTAAATTGGATGGGTATGGTGCATGATATAGCCCTACGAATCTATTATGGTTTTTAATTTTAAATACAGCCTATGTGTCATGCCTCTCTCTATTCACTCTGGATGTACATTCTTTTCTCATCTAACTCCCCTCAAATGTACAATTGAGGTTTCTTTATGTATATAAATTTTATCTTAGAGGAATCCTTTCATTGGCTTAGGAGGACATAGGTTAGATGGGCCATATTGTGTCATATTTATTTTATACTTTATGATGAGTTCATTCACATATGTATGTATGAGATGCTATTGTGGTATATAATTATGTGACGATTAAATATAAATGAATGATAATAAAATAATAAAATCCCTCAAATTAAATTTTAAGTAACAATGCCACCCATTTATGAACACCTGTCAAGACTTTGATTGCCTAAATGTAGGATCTACTAAAGTGGAATACAATTTTGTTATTTTAGTGAGACAGCTTGGGTAATGGTGATACTCATAAGGTTCATAATGGTTTGACTTAATTGAGACTATTAAAATAGTTTTGAGTCTCAAGATTATATGGGATTAAACGTGCTGGATCATATGATGATAGGATCATATAAAGATCTAAGAGTTACATGTAATGTAATTGGTAAATGAGTTACCTACCTAAATAACTTAATTTTAAGCATCTTGCCAAAGTGGACTTACAGCTAAGTGAAATAAGGGTCTTAGCGCGCTAAACTAAATTGAGGGTTATTTTTAGTGGGAGATAATTAACTTAACTTTGCATATTTTTGTTGTAGAAAATAAATGTCAACAAATAACTTTGCTACACTTGTGACTTGTCCTTGAGAGGGATAAACTCAATGGGACCAACTTTCTTGACTGGCTTAGGAACTTAAGAATTGTTCTTAAGTAAAAGAGAAAGTTATACGTCCTTGATGAACCCATTCCTGAGGAGCCTGCAGTCAATGCTCCAAGAGCCTAAAGGGATGCCCACACTAAGCATCTCAATGACTCTGTGGATATAGGTCCCAGAACTTTAGAGAGATCTGGAACATATGGGTGCTTATGAGATGACTATGCATCTTAAGGAAATGTTCCAACAATAGGCAATAGAAGCAAGGTTTGAAACCACAAAGGCCTTACATTCTTGCTGTAATGACCCTAACTTTAAATGATAGTAATTAAGGTTAAAGACACGATTAATAATTATAAATCAAGGTTTGAAGTCATTACATTTACTTAGGAAAAGGTAAGGAAATTTAAACCTTGATATTGTTAAAGTCATTAACTAATTACTTATAACCATTTATGCATATGAAAGGATCAAACCCACAATTATCAGCCTTTAATTTCATCAGCCATTAATTTTTAACTCCCAAGAACTACCTATAAGTGTTCTAAAATCATTCCTTAGCATGTCCATGGTTTCTAAGTAAATATGAAAAATTGAGCACCTTTGTCGCAGCTAAGTTCTCTCGTGCCTCGGCCAATTACTCTTAGGTTTAACTCCTTATCCTTTCACAAAATTCGTAAATTTCACCATGGCCAAATATCCCTTACGTCACGGTGAATTACCCTCTGGAACACCACTAGGCTTGACTTTCGCATTTCGCCATGGCTAACTTCACTTTTAGTCATGGCTAATTCCTCTCTGTTTCTTTCCCTGGGCAACTTCATCACTTTTAGCCGAGGCCAATTCCCTACTATTCCTAAAGCTCTCAAATTTCATCCCATGCACTCAATTCTACCTCTAAGAACACTCTATGACCACTCTCCCCTAATTTATGAAACTCTAATGACATTTATCTACATGATTCACCTAGCTAATCTATCATTATCCCCTTCAAGATTTAAGTGTTGATTTCTAATCATAAAACTATCATACATCAGACAATACCATAATTTAGTGACAGCAAAGGTGTTCCGACCACAAGGAGTGTAGGGCCAATGCTTAACGTTCATACAAGATCAAATCACTCATCCATTGTTAGCTAATTACAACCATAATGTTTAAATCCATGATAATTATATTACATGTACAGTCCTTATACTTAGCAATTCATGATGTAATGCGGCAATAATATAAAACTAATAATCTAATTACACAATACAATCTGACAAGGTTTCCAAATCTATGTGCTACCAAACCATATAAAAGCTTCTATTAACATCTCCTTGCCACTAAGAGGTTCGGTCCCTGAAAATATTAGCCCACAACTGGGGTGAGATATATAATCTTAGTAACAAGAGGCAAATTCTATATATACGTTCAAATTAATCAATACAATGCAATTTCATATTTTTAATATCAGAATCATCAATTCAATTTATAATTGAACTAGTTGAGCTATCAATAATTATTGCCCCATACTAACAATCACACATAACATGTTAATAGCCAATAACATCGGGAGAGGTTTATCCACTGCACCTACTCCATAATGAGCAGAACCAGGGCTCAATACATTTGGGGTTTGATCACAACTCGGTGCCTGATCAAAGCATATACATGGGTGGCAACCGTACCACAGCTCCACCATAGACTCACAAGGTCTAATCACAGTCGTAATTCAAGTAGTTAACCAATCATTTAGTATTTCAAAATCAAGTATATATAACAAATATCATATTAACATAAGCATATACATGGAATTAAGAAAAATAACCTTGATTACCTTAAAGAAGCCAATTACTTTACCTCTAGCTACCATTATAATTCAAATGCACACTAAGCCTAGCTTCTTAAAGAGTCAATTGCACCAATTTAACGTCACAACACCAAGGACTCATAAGGGGTCACTCCCACCATCTCCAATTTCGCACATGTAAAAGTCATGCACCAAAAGTCAATCAAAATGATAGAAATTCAACATATACATCTCATAAAAGAAGAGGAACACTTGTCAATATATTCAGGAGGTCAAATAGACTGAATTGAGCCTCAACTACTAAGAACACACCAGGGGATATTTCAAAATTCGAATTTGAGTCATCAAGCCCTAAGTGTTTTACCTTCATTTCCTTGTAATTTTACATAATAGCAAAACCCATTATGAAAATCAATCCTTAGGGACATTTTCTAGCAAAATAATACACAAAATGGAAAGAAAATGCTTATCCAATTATCCCTATAACCTTAACTCTGAAAGTCTTCGAACAATCATCCAAAAACTAGATTTCATCCCAAGAAGAGATGAAAATTCTCTAAATAACAAACCAATCAGACCAAAATGTAAAGGAAGATAAAAGGGTCAAGTTATATAGAACTTACCTTTGCTAAATCTCCCTCCAAGAGTGCAAATTTGAGCGAAAATGTTAAGAAACCCTAGCCCCTCTTCTAACATGCAAATTTTGTTTCTTGCCTTTTGTGTTTTCTGTTGAATAATGGGAGAAACTGCTGAACTTTTAAGGTTATTAGGGGAAAATGGGCTGACCCATCAGCATATGGTCTATTTAGGCTCTTTTTTAGTCATTGGGCCTTTGTTTAGTAAGGTGGGCTATGTAACACTTTGAATTAAGATGAAGTGTGCTGACTTTAAGGCCCAAATTCTAGTGAGTTCAAAGGTTGGTATTAGTTGGGCCATAGTTTAAGTGTTAAATGGGTTAAATGTGAGTTGGGCCTATAAGGAAACTAGTGTTGGGGCTTCTATGAAATGAAGCTGGACCTCTATCAAAATAAAATTGGCATTTTAATAATTTTCTTATCATACATGAATTATTCATGGCTAAATCATGCTTAAATTCCAAAATCATTATTTTACTTCCCTCAAAAGTATCCAATTAATAATTGTTATGTTAAGATACTCAAATTGCCTTTATCTTTAAGTCTCCTATCTCATCATAATCTTCCTTAATTAGCCCAAATTCACAACTAATATATTAAATAAATTTTGAGATATTACATTCTCTCATCCTTTTAGAAATTTTGTCCTCAAAATTAGTCATACCCCACTTACTTAGTGTTGGATAATCCGTCCTTATAGCTTCCACTTTGGTTTCTTAAAATTTCACAAGAATCTAGTCCTTTCCCCACTACTTTCCTGTAGAGGATGTCCTTATTATATTACTACCTTACTTATTATCCTCAATTCTATTTCTTCTTTGTCAACCTAAGTCAAATGACATACTAACCTAAATATTCTGTCTTCTTCCTTTGTCCATAACTAAAGAGATCTAGACCAAGTTACACTTGATCACCTTATAGCAAGTCTAGGCACTTAGGTCAAATAAATCTTAAAATCCCTCTCCCTTTGTAGCATTTGTTTTATTCTATTCTGTCTCTTTCTTTCTCGTCTCCTGTTCCTTTCTCTCTTTTTTTTGTTATTATTCCAACAGTTGATCATTGAATGTTCATGTTAACTTCCTTTTATAGGATCATCTAGTCTAGGTTTCCAATTCTTATGTCTAACTATCTCAAAAATTATTGCACACATTATATCCTTAATTATTGTTCATTAGAAAAAAGGTCCATTTTCCCCCCTTTTTTTATCATTTTTTTTTTTGTAGATGTGTAAAATCCCTTTTCATTTACAATCAGTACCCAAGGTTCCTTATCTTCATTTGTTAAGGTTCCCAAAGGTTGGAACTAATGTAAAGTCTGATCTTATGACTAATCCATTTAAGGCATTCAAACACTCTAAGGTCACCTTCCATCTAATCGAAATCAAACATAATCTCTTAACTGAGAATAAATATGATCCATCAAGTCTAGGTGAGATTCCATTATAAGGCTTGATTTCAAGGGTGAAAGTACCTTGTCTAGAGTATCAAAGTAATCTTTTAAGACTGAGGAATGAGTTTCCTTAAATCTTACAAGTCCATAGTTCAAGTGAGTGTTCTATTAGATGACATAGCTTGAACAACTTGCCTACAACATTAAAATTTCCAATTCGTGGTGGCAGTTCATTATAGGTAATCTCATTGTCGTCTGTAGGTGTAACTAACATAGGAAAACTCTTAATAGACCTTTCCTCTCTCTCTCTCTTTCTCTCTTATCCCCTTTTTTTTTGTTTGTCTTACATTGGTGAAGGCAACACCACAATAATATACATGTGATTCCAAAGACTACCACAATCAATAAATCCAAGTGTTTCATGTTAGTTTTCCACTACTACAAGCGTTAGTAGTCAACTTAATAGCATCTATACTCATTTGAAATCAACTGGTTGCCTCTTTGGATTTCATGTCATTGTATAGTCCTAAAGGACTACCCATTCGTATCTTCTACACCTAACTAAAGTACTTTCATACAAGTATAGTTATACTTCAATTAGCATGCTTCTTATCCTTTATCTATGATGGGTCCTCACATATAACTAAGCTTTTCTCCCTTTTTCTTTTTGGGAGTATCCTACAATTTAGAAGTTCATAATAGCTCCTAAAGAGTGATGAGATAACATCTTGTCAAGAAGGTCCAAGATCCTGTTAGTAAGGGCTTGTATTCAATAATGTGAAATCTGAGACTTTGTCAATAAGGTGTTTTGACAGTAAGTACAAGATCTTTTGATAGCAAGTTATAACATATAGTATATGTTGTTATGATAGTTTTCATCCTTATACAGTTATCTGTGCCAAGTACAACTAATTCTTCTGCTTCTCTAAGAGTTCTTAGGCCTCAATTTACACTTGACTGTTAGAAGTTAAATTAACATAATTAGGAGACCTAGTGAGTCTTTCATTGTCAAGCATTCCCTAATTATCAACAGGTTAAGTAGAGATTCCTAATGAGAGACTTCTAGTATCATCTGTGGTTAGTGATTTATCTTTCCTCATTCGTTATCGCACTAAGGTTTTATTGTAATAACATAAGTCAATTGTAATACCTTATATTTCTATTATCATACTCTTCCATTCAGGGCACTTGGTGCACATTCACAAGATAAAAGTAAGGAATAGTATGAAAATAATATACTTTCATTGCATTACGAAGAGGTTAAAATTTTCAATTCACATTAATGGACCCTTTGAGTTCCTTAACATCATTCTCTAATTATTTTCCATCCGTATAAGTCATAAACAACTCAAAATTTCACATAAACCATGGATCAAAGGTCAAAAACTCCAAAATTTTCTTCATTCATTATGGCTGTACCGTGACAAATTTTAGGGGCAACTTTGAAAAATCATAACCAAATATAGAAAAATTGAAATCATACAAACTATAGCTTTCTGGAAAGATCTGGATGTCAAATTTTAAAAATAAGTCCCATCCACAAAAATCCTATCTAGACCATGTTTGATAATGAAATAACCATAAAGATCTAACTACCACCTGATACTAATACAGTTTATTATCATAAACTTAAAAAATGTCCAATTAATTCTAAAAAAATTGAATCTATGCAAACGATACCAATCTAAAAATCAATCCAAGAATATTCAAACCCCAAAAATAACTCTAGTATCAATCAAATCATAAGGAAAAATAACTCCAGACCAATCCAGGAACGTTTAGACCTTGAAAATCAATCAAATAGTAACATGGGTCTGACTAGTCACCTGGTACTAGACAGCAATTTCAAAAATTAATATATCCTTCTCTAGACATCCAAATGAGGTGCTTTCAATTAGCACAAAGTCACTAGGAAAGTCTAGTTTCTCCCTATAAAATTTCATGGTAATTGGATATCATTTACCTCATGAATGATAGAGAACAAATTTCAGACTATATGAATAGTACCAGTGACCAAACTAGAAAATTTTCCCAACTTCAAAAATTCATCAAATATTTTATAGACCTCTAAATAATACCCATTTTAACTTCATAAAAATCTCTTAACAAGCTCCAAATTCATGCCAAAGTTCAAACCAAGAGCTTATTTAGACAAAAAGTGGTATAGCTTACCAAAATGACCATTTTTGCTCCATATGAGATACCATATGTGTCCAAATGACCTCCTTTAATGTTTGGTATCTCTTGGGTAAGTTTAAAAGCATAAATATGACTTGTAGCAATTACCCAAGTGGTCCTAAGCCCTATGCATCTCAATTTGACCATCTCACACTCAAGAATGCATAATCATCACATGCCATTAAGGTGTCAAATTCTACATTCTCATTAATCTATTGCCACATAAGAGCTATACAATGTTCATACATCATATTACATTTGTCCATGGGCTTACATCTTGAAAATGACATTTACATAACCATTTTGACCATTAGGCACAAAAGAAACTATACAATGAACAAAGTATGGCTTTTCAATGCTCTTGGCTTGTATTCCTTGCTTCTTGGATATCACCTAGGTATTTCAAGATAATGGAGGGAAAGGGAGTGAGATTATTAGAATCTTAATCACTCACATACCCATTCACACATGTATTTATGGCATATACACATCAAAGCATATGTATGGGAGGTTTGATAACCATAAAGTATGCAAAGTCACAATTTCCATGCCACTTATTCACATTCAAGTCAAGAACATGCTTTAGGGACTTTTGGTTTTGCCTCACCCTATTTCTAGGACTTTTGGATTTGCCTCACTCTTGACCTATGGACTTTTGACTTGGCCTCACCCTTCTAAGAGACTTTTGGCAATTTTTCACCCATGCCGTGAAACTTTTGGCATCTCTTCACCTTCATTAAGGGACTTTTGGCATCACCTCACCCTTATGAGCCATTTCCACAACCAAGCCATTCAAGGCAACACATTGGTACCAATGTCATGTCAAGGCATCAAGTGGCATATTCTCAAGTCACAAGAGCATGCACAAACATAAAAAGACATACATATGCATACAAGAATGCAAGGAGAATGAGGTAAAGAGTTACTTTGAATTTATGCAAGCTTTTCTTAATCCTTTTCCTTCCCTTTTTTAGTCCCATAAGCATACCTAGGTGGGTGGATATTCTCTTGGCCTAGACACCATAAACAACACACAATTACACATTTGAAGCAAGCCAAGATACTAAACTCACTCTTGAATACACACTTGGTTCTATAAGTGGCATAATAGTTCCATAAATGATCTATTGAAGCAACTCTCATAGTTTAAGTTTTAGGCTCCATTCTTTCATCATTTTTAGACTTCTTGGACTCATTTAAGGTCCTTGGAGCCCTCACATATTCACTTGCACAATTGGAAAACCAAGTTGCTTCTTAAGACACCATTATGGACACCATTGTTCCATCTTCTAATCTATGGCTCTTAAATTTTTTCCAAGGGTTTCTCCCATCTTCTAGCATCATAGGGAGTCTCAAACCAAGGCTTGAACAATTTAAAACACTCCCTAGCTCATAGAACTAGCTAGGCTGAGACAAGCACTATAAATGGGTTTCTTGGACTTCTTGATTTTTTCTTGATAGGAGAGCCACTTGGGGAGGTTTCTAAGAGTCTTAGGAGCTCAAAGAAACATTCAAATAGCCAAGGAATTACTCACAAAAAATCAGATTTTTCAAAACCCTATAGAATCCTACACTTTTCTATCTTGTTTTCCATGGATTTTTCTTGAAATTTCTTGCCATATTCCTCTTCCTCATGGTTTAAAACCCTAGTTCCTCTCTTATTTTTAGACAAAAAATCCTCCCTCTATATGGTTCTAGTTTAGGCTGAAATACACATAAGGAAAGAGCAAGAGAAAGAAGCAACTAAAATAAGAAATTACCTTAGATTCAAGCTTACTTTCAAGAGCCTTTCTCCTTGATTTGATTCTCCTCAAGAATTTTGAATTATCCCCCCTTGTTCTAGACTTAAAATAGAACCAATGCCATTTAATAAAACCTTGGAAATAAAGCTTGAAGGGAGGAGAACAAAATTGGAAGAAGAAAAATCATGAAATTTCTTGAAATTGGCTACCTTTCCTTGGCTTTCTTCCTCCTTTCTCTCCTTCTCTTATGTGCCTAAGAACTTCTTTTTTCTGTATTTTGGGAAGAGAGGGTCATGCTATATGAGGCAGAGAAGAGACAAGAAGCTTATGGAACATTCAAGAAACTTACTTTTTCCAAAATTCCAATTTTGTCCTTCCGTAATGGCAATTTCATTTCAGCTTTGTTTTAACTCCTTTTTTAGAACCATCTTTTCTATTATAAAATTTAGGTTTCCAATTTAATAAAATGCCTTTGGAATCACTCAATTTGGAGCTAAAACCTTACTAAATGAATTTGTCAAAGTTTGGGCTCACTGTTATTGGAAATGTACACCGAAAGGGCTTTGCCAGTCTCAGGACTTCCCATGGTTTTTGAGACCTTTGAGAATATTGGGCAACTCAAATTTCCTATTTAAAAGTACTTCCTATGTGTTTTTCCAAAAATTACACTTATTTATGAAAATTCCATTATGTTTTAGCAATTTTTGTCATAAATTGTTTCATCGTCCTAACTTTGTTTTTCTTTCTATCTGAGCTTAGAATTATCATTTTTAGAAGCCTAGGACTCTATCCAAATTTTTGGGACACTATCTAGCTCATTTCAGAAGACTTACTTTTATATGGCTTATTTCGTCATTTTACAAAAATTATGTTCATTACACCAATTACATTACTACCACCTCTCGTTCCCTTCCCAAAGCTATTATTCTCAATCGATGAGTTCTCCTTCAAAGTTAGGGGGTCTTACTACTAAAGTGAATACTAGTCCATCTTGAATTCCCAATGTTGTCTCTATTCCTTTAATCACACCACACGTGATATATAACAATAAGATTATTGATGGCGGAATTAGACTTTGCCTTCAATATTAGTAGGCAATGCTTTTCTGTTGCGATACACATACTCATCACCCCAAGATGACTGTATCTCAACCACTTGTACGCACACAAGTACTATTTTATTCTCTTTTTAGATGGATCCTTACTATCAAGGTCTCTTCTTTACCTTCTAGGTGGAAATTCTACTTAGTCTAGTTTGATGCCAATTTGGTGGTCAAAATTCATCAAATCATATGATAAGTGGTACGCCCTACATGCCCTTAGTACCAAAGTGCCAGTGAATGGGCATGTACCACACACCTCTAGCATCAGAGTATTGTAGAATCTTACCTTACACTCTCTAAGTATATCATGTATGTAAAGTGCCTCTAACTGTCACCTAAATGGACGTCAACATATAGCATAAGTAAACTAAATTACATATAAGATACTACATGCACAAGCACCTTGTCCCGGTGTACTTCACCCTTATCACACTATGGAGTTGTCTTTCCCTTTATCCTAATCTCCCTCTTTTGCCATAGTACACTAAGGGAGGAGCCTTAAAGCTCTCAAGATTCCTTTCAAAAACATTATCTCCCTTAATCTCTTGCTTTAAAGTCACTATCCCCTATTTAGAAATGCATTTGACAATCTTAAGGGTTTCTTGCCCTCCTTCCTTGTCATCATTAACCTAAGATAGCTTACTCACTCCAATAGTTTGAATAAACTATTTGAAATATTCTTTACCTCTTATCGCCCTTGTTCATTAAGCCTAAGTTATGGTAGCTAGGATCAAGTAATTGCATTCTTTATTAACTGGGATCAAGCAAGTGGGTTAGGACTTTTGTACCTATAAAGCCTTAACCTTGGAGACCTTTTGAAGTCTACATAATTCTAACTCATTATGGATTGTACATCACTTCATATATTTAGTCAATCACACTTATTTATTATACACTAGTTCCAAAACTTTCATTGTCATTTTTATAATTATAAGTAAGGTTTACATCTTATCCTCTCGTAAGGTTTTTATAGTTAGTCAAGTGTTTTACTCTGCACCATTGCCTTTTAAGTTCTTAACATCACTCTAGATGGCCCTTGAAAAGTTTAGAACTTTGCTTAGGTAAAGAATTACTACTCTTGTTGTGATCAGTTAACTACTTCGATAGGCCAGTTAACTAGTCGGCCATACCTAGTTGACTTGCTTAATAAATGGCAGTCAATTGATCATAGATACTATTAGTAGCTTTATTCATCACCCTCATTAGTTACATGGTCTCATTCATTTAGTCAACTGGTGCCTCATGACGAGTGACTGGTGCATCTATCGCGTAGCCAGTTAGCAACAAGCCTCAACCAGTTGTCTATCTAGACTGAGACCAGTAACCCAATCTCCAAAGAAAAGGAGGGCAAAATTCTATTCTTTTCATGGGCATTAACACTTTTAAGTCTCAAAACTAAAATGTTATAAGGTAGAATCTCATTACACTCTATTATTCTCATTGTGATAGGTGATGTTCTAAACAAAATTCAAGAAATAGTCACTTTAATTAAGCATTACAAGCCTCATCATTATTCCTCTATATTTCCTTCTAGAACATAAAGCACAACAACTAAATATTCACATAATTAACTATCCTTATGAGCTAATACTATGCCAAATATGCATCATGATTGCCAAGTTTCTAACCATCAAATTTAAATTTGAACGATTTTCTTGAACCATGACTTTGATATCAAATGTAACAACCCTAACTTCTAATCATAGTAATTAAGGTTAAAGACGTGATTAATAATTACAAATCAAGGTTTGAAGTCATTACATTTACTTACATTAGGAAAAGGTGAGGAAATTTAAACTTTGATATTGTTAAAGTCATTAACTAATTACTCATAACCATTTATGCATATGAGGGGATCAAACCTGCAATTATTAGCCTTCAATCTCATTAACTTTTAATTTCTAACTCCCAAGAACCTCCTACAAGTATTTTGAAATCATTCCTTAGCATGTCCATAGAGAAGACCAAGGTTCCTAGGTGAATATGAGAAATTGAGCACCTTCATTGTAGGTAAATTCTCTCACGCTGCGGCCAATTACTCTCAGGTTCAACTCTTTACGCCTTTATGAATTTTGCAAATTTTGCCTTGGTAAAATATCCCTTATGCTGTAATGAATTACCTTCTGGAACGCCATCAAACTTACCTCTCGCATTTCACCATGGCTAACTTCACTTTTAGCCGCGGCCAATTCCTCTCTGTTTCCTTCCCTGGGCAACTTCATCACTTTTGGCTGTGGCCAATTCCCTACTATTCCTAAAACTCTCAAATTTCATCTTGTGCACTCCAATTCTCCCTCTAGGAACACTCTAAGACCACTCTCCCCTAATTTGTGAAACTTTAATAGCATTTATCTACTTGATTTATCTAGCTAATCTATTAGTATCCACTTCAAGATTCAAGTGTTGATTTCTACTCCTGAAACTATTATACATAAGCAAATTCCATAATTTAGTGACTGACAATTGTGTCGCGCAATCTCAAATAAAACTAGGTGGCAAAATAAATTTATAGATAATGGTACAACCTAGGTCATTCTCCCAAGGAGTTTGTGCCTCAATTTGTTTATGAAAGAGTATTCTAAGTATTACTAATTAGGACTTGTTTCGGGGGGTTTTGAAATGCTAGAATTTAATTGAACTAAAGTTAATTGACAAGAATTAAAAACTTAAAACTAAGTTGAAGTGAATAGTCAAGCAAATGTGGTAGCTAGCTTTCAATTGGATTCCCTAGAGTTCAATTGTCCTTGCTCTTTTTAGTTTACCAATTTTGGATTAAGTTCTTGCTCTTTAGTGCATTCCATATAAGGCTCTTAAATAACCATCCAAGATTCAATTAATCAATTATTCAAGGAATTTTGCAACCACAAAAAACCTTAAACAACTAATTAATGGAATTAAAAATAAGAACACACTATAACCAATTTTGATTGATTAATGAAATCTACTGCACAATCCACTCAAGATGCTAATTCACCAATTAGATTAATTAATCCCTCAAGCAATTAATTGCACAAAAATTCCAGCCAACTAATCCAATAACCATTGCATCAATTAGCCTAAAATCAAGAGGAATTTAGAGGTCAATTGTATAGCACTAATTCTGGAATTTTTACAAACATATAATGATCACAAATAAAATTCCAAAATTCAAATTAAGCTCAATCCAAAAATTAATTCAATCCAGTAATTTTCAGCAATTAAATTCCTAAACCAATAAGCTAAACCTAGTCAAATTAATAAAGGAAATAATGCTGAAATTAAAAGATTGAGCAAGAGAGTTTTATCCAAATTGGTGAGGAGATGTGGAGCTCAAATCTTCATCTAGGAGAATCCTATCTTTAGCTAGCCACCAAAGGAAATTCAAGCTGCCATGGAGGTATCAATCGGAGGAGAATTGATCATCGAAGCTGCAACCATGGAGAATTCAACGAGAATTTCTTCTTTCTTCAACGTTGTAGCCTTCGCTGTTTACGTCATCTCCCCTCTAGAACCCGATGATTCTCCAGCGTTATTCTCACATGCTCTAGTCACGTTCTACCCGAGTCACCTTCAACATTTTTTTTTTCTCTCCTTCTCATTAATTCATCATGTGCCCCTCAGCTCCTCATTTTGCATCCTGAAGTCACGCATTTTTTTTCTCATTTCCCAGCTCATTTCCCACGTCAGCCTGTAGCCTTCTCACGTTCCATTCCAACTTTCATTTATCTCTCACATTATTCATGCATGCCAGCTCTTTCATTTTCCAACTCTGCGTATGTAAACTTGTGACGTGGAGAGAATCTCGTGGGAGTCTTCAACACTTCAGCAAAACTTGAGCTGCTTGTTTCCACGTCCAGCTTGTGCCCAATTGCCCGAAGTTGTTTTCCTTCATTTTTATTCTGCTGCTGCATGCATGCTTAGCTTCTTCATGTTGTATTTTCCACGTTAACTTCATCTCTCAATTCAACATCCCACTTTGAAGTCTTGCTGGAACCCATGGCTACTCCTAACTTGTTCTGTTGGTTTTCCACGTGTTCACTTCCCAACTATTGCTTCATTACTCGAGGCTTGCTTCCTTCTCCTCTGTTTTGCTTCGTCCAGCCCCTTTACTTCCTTCACTTGTTCTATCTTCATGCTTCCTTACTCCTTCAACCTAGTTTTTTCCCTGGGCTTCTTGTTTCAGCTGCATTTAACTCATACTTTCTGCACTTACCTCCACATGCTCATTTTCCACGAGTTTTCTTCCTCTGTTCTACCTAGCGTTCTACTCGTGTTGCTCTTTATTCTAGAGTTGCTTCTTCCTTGTTCAGCTACTACCTATACTCCTCCTCTCAAGCTTTTCCTTCCATGTAGAACTCTAGCTCCATGCAAGCTCCTTTCATTCTTCCTTCTCTAACTCGTAGCATCATTCGTGTTTCCTCCCATCTAGCCCTGTAGCTTCTGCCTTGTGTTTCCACCATCCATGCTTTTTCTTTTCACGTTATTTCTGCGTGCTTGTTCTTATCTCGACATGCCCTATCCAACTCTCCAACTTATGGCTTCTTTTCATTCTGCTTGTGGCCTCTCTCTTCCCCTGTTTTAGCCACGTTCTTCAGCCTCAACAACCAAGCCATGCCTTGTGGCTGCCATGTTAGCTTGCATGCTTTTTCTCCTCTTAATCTTGTGTCAAATCTGCACATGAGAATGGGAAAGATGAAATAGAAAATTCACAAAATTCATTTAAGATGACTTATGCATTAAAACCCATTATTTTGTCAATTATTCTCTAAAGTGCAAACAATGGCTAGCAAAATCAAATTCTAATTAAGTAAATCCATTAAGCCTCATTTATCTATTAAAAAGGTTAAGTTAAGGAGAATTAAGTGTATGAAAGATCATGTTTATCAAATTCCCCCACACTTAAACCTTTGCACTCCTGGGCAAAAGAAAACTAAAGCTCCAAGGAAGAGATAATGGAAAGGAAATCAAGAGAAATGGAGTTGTATAAGTCATTTAGCACAAGTAAGCTCATAGCAAATCAATAGCTCAATTCTCCAAGTCATGTCACTTGCATCAATGCAACAAGTACCATGGCAATATACTTTATCAAAAATGAAATGCAATGAAAGTTTCTCACTTGGATTAGTGTTTATCACTCTACTCTTCAATGTTTAGGATGAAGTGCTTACTCTCAAATTCCATCCTACCCAACCTTACTACCATAAGCTTGGCAATCATCTACATCTCTACCACCAAAATCAAATGCCAATGAATGAATCAAAAGGTCTTTGTTATGGTTGTAACGTAGGCTAACGTATGAAACAAGTGGTAAACAAAAGAGTGAAGGAAATTCAAAAGCAAATTAGATGCTTAAAATTATTAAGAGCATTAAAATAAGAATAAGGATGGAGTGAAAGTGCATCTTAAGGCCCTTTTAACCACAAACAAAAGGATATGCATTAAGAGAACAACTTTTATTTCCTTTTTCCTCTTTTTTCCCTTTTTTTTTTCTTTCTCTTTCATTTTTTTTTCAACTACTTCTCTTTTGCTTTGTTTCTTTTTTTTTTGGGAATACTTTTGAAGAAGAACAAATAAATGGCCTATAAATGATGTGAAAAGTGCACTCCACCAACCTTGCTTTGTTTCTTTTTTTTTTTATTATGGTTGTAATGTAGGGAATACTTTTGAAGAAGAACAAATAAATGGCCTATAAATGATGTGAAAAGTGCACTCCACCAACCTTGACAATATATATTGCCCTTAATAATCGAAAGCATCCTAATCAAGGCAGGAAAAATATTTATTTGATTTTCATGGCTAAAAGGCTAACAAGGAAAAATATAAGGCTCAAATGGGAAAAACAAATGGATTAAAAACAGGAAGGATAGCTTTTTAGCTCTAGTTAAAACAAAACAAATGAATGAATCAAAAGGTCTTTATTATGGTTGTAATGTAGGCTAACGTATGAAACAAGTGGTAAACAAAAGAGTGAAGGAAATTCAAAAGCAAATTAGATGCTTAAAATCATTAAGAGCATTAAAATAAGAATAAGGATGGAGTGAAAGTGCATCTTAAGGCCTTTTTAACCACAAACAGAAGGATATGCATTAAGAGAACAACTTTTATTTCCTTTTTCCTCTTTTTTCCCCTTTTTTTTTTCTTTCTCTTTCATTTTTTTTTTCAACTACTTTTCTTTTGCTTTGTTTCTTTTTTTTTTTGGGAATACTTTTGAAGAAGAACAAACAAATGGCCTATAAATGATGTGAAAAGTGCACTCCACCAACCTTGACAATATATATTGCCCTTAATAATCGAAAGCATCCTAATCAAGGTAGGAAAAATATTTATTTGATTTTCATGGCTAAAAGGCTAACAAGGAAAAATATAAGGCTCAAATGGGAAAAACAAATGGATTAAAAATAGGAAGGATAGCTTTTTAGCTCTAGTTAAAACAAAACAACAATGAATGCCTTAATCCTTTTCATGCATGGCAAATGAATAAATGTGGCCTTGAATAAGATTCAAGCCAAGTTCTAGAGTAAAAGTAAGATAAGGGATACACACTAGAAATGAATAAGCAATAGGTTCAAAGATCTCACAAGGTAAATTAACCATCATCAAGTTTCATTAAAGCAAAACTAATTGCCACTTAACTTGCATTCTTAACACAAGGTCAATTCCTTATCAAATCAAGATATATCAAGTCCAGGATCCCCTTAATGCTAGCAACTTACACAAAAGCATAGTTTTTGGTTTTTGGGTTTTTTTTTAACTGGAAAATAACACAAAACTGACTAAAAGCCTAGAAACTAGAAAAATCAACTAACTAAAATAAAACAAAACTAAAAATTTTATTTGTATCCCCCCCCCACACTTAAACATTGCATTGTCCTCAATGCCAACATACAATCCATTAAACAGATAAAGATAACATAATATAAAAAGGGAAAGGGAAAGAGTACAACCGGGGTTCAGGGAAGGTCATGAAGTTGGAGTTCTTCCTTGTCATCCCTTGGAACTCCTTCATAAAATTGTTTGAGCCGATGTCCATTAACTTTGAATTTAGCTCCCGTTTGCTCATCCATAAGCTCAACTGCACCAAAAGGGAAAACATCAAAAACTATATTAAGACCTTCCCATTTAGAACGAAGTTTACCTAGCATAAGCTTCAGACGGGATTTATAGAGTAGGACTTTTTGGCCGACAACAAACTCTTTCCTTGCTATCATCTTGTCATGGAATGCCTTTGTCTTTTCTTTATAGATCCTTGCATTGTCATAAGCTTCCAATCTAATCTCTTCAAGTTCTTGGAGTTGGAATTTTCTATTAGATCCTGCTCCATTCAAATCCAAATTGCATTTCTTCACAGCCCAGTAAGCTTTGTGCTCCACTTCTACCGGTAAGTGACATGTTTTTCTAAATACTAGCCGATAGGGTGACATGCCAATAGGAGTCTTGTAGGCAGTCCTGTAGGCCCAAAGTGCATCGTCTAGCCTTTTACTCCAATCTTTTCTATTCGACTACACTGTTTTCTCCAAAATTTACTTCACCTCCTGGTTAGAAATTTCTGCTTGGCCATTTGTCTGAGGGTGGTACGGAGTAGCTACTTTATGCATAACAACATACTTGCCAAGCAAGCTATGCATACTCCGGTTGCAAAAGTGAGTGCCCTGGTCATTGATAATGGCTCTGGGAATACCAAACCTGTAGAAAATGTGAGAGCGAACAAACTTTACAACCACAGAAGAATCATTAGTCCTGGTGGGTTTGGCTTCCACCCACTTCGAAACATAATCAACAGCCAATAAGATGTATGAAAAACCAAAAGAAGTAGGAAAAGGTCCCATAAAATCAATGCCCCACACATCAAAGACTTCACAAAATAAAATGGGATGCTGTGGCATTTCATTTCTCCTAGATATACTACCTATTTGTTGACACCTGACACATCTTTTACAAAAATCAAAAGCATCATGAAATAGAGTAAGCCAATACAATCCACTATCTAGAACCTTCCTAGCTATACGTTTTGGACTAAAGTGACCTCCACATGCAACTGTGTGACAAAAATCTAAAACAGAATCAAATTCTATATCAGGCACACAACATCTAATCACTTGGTCACTACATAGTCTCCACAAATATGGATCATCCCAAATATAATACCTAGCTTCACTCCTAAACTTATTTAACTGATGTTTAGTCAAATCAACAGGCAGTTTAGAAGCAACTAGATAATTCACTAAGTCTGCATACCATGGATTAAAACTATGCACAGCATACAAATGCTCATCAGGGAAATCATCATCAATGGTAAGGAATTTACCTTTGAAGCTTCAATTCTGCTCAAGTGGTCTGCTACCAAGTTTTCAACTCCACGTTTATCCTGGATATCAATCTCAAATTCCTGAAGTAGAAGCATCCATCAAATCAATCTTGGCTTTGCATCAAGCTTCTTCAGCAAGTACTTCAAGGCTGCATGATCATTAAAAACAATGACTTTAGTATCCAGCAAATAAGATCTAAATTTATCCAAAGCAAAAACAATAGTAAAAAACTCTTTTTCTATGGTTGTATAATTTGCTTGGGCCCCATCCAGAGTCTTGGATGCATAAGCAAGCACATGAGACCTCTTATTCACTCTCTAGCTCAAGACTACACCTATAGCAAAATTAGATGCGTCACATAAAAGCTCAAATGGGAAGGTTCAATCAAGGGGTTGAATAATGGGTAGGGAAGTTAAGCATTTTTTAAGATCATCAAAAGCTGTTTTACATGCATCATCAAACTAGAAATCAACATCTTTTTGTAATAGCTTAGACAATGGCAAAGTAATTTTACTAAAATTCTGAATGAATCTTCTATAAAAACCCACATGACCTAGAAAAGATCGGACCTCTCGAACACATGTTGGGTATGGTAGATAAGTGATAACATCTATCTTAGCTTTATCTACCTCTATGCCCTGTTCAGATATAATATGACCTAATACAATGCCTTTTCGAACCATAAAGGACTCTATCTAGACTACATAAGCAATGATCAAAAGAGTTCCCATATACAGTGAAATCATCCATAAAAATTTCTATACAATGTTCAAGGAAATCACTAAAAATGGAAACTATGTACCGTTGGAAGGTCCCAGGCGCATTGCAAAGACCAAAGGGCATTCGTCTGTAGGCATATGTTCCAAATGGGCATGTAAATGTCATCTTCTCTTGATCCTCCAGGGCTATGCATATCTGAAAATACCCTGAAAATCCATCTAAAAAATAGTAGTGAGATTTACCAGCTAAACGCTCAAGCATCTGATCAATAAAAAGGAAGGGGTAATGATCTTTTCTAGTGACTAAATTAAGCTTCCTATAGTCAATGCAAACCCTCCAACTATTTTGTACACGGGTGGGTACCAATTCATTATTCTTATTCCGAACCACTGTGATATCTGATTTCTTTGGAACCACCTGCACAGGACTAACCCATTGACTGTTAGAAATAGGATATATAATACCAGCAAATAAAAGTTTAGAAACTTCCTATTTAACCACATCCAGAATAAGTGGGTTCAGTCGCCTTTAAGGTTACCTTACTGGTTTTGCCCCATCTTCCAGCAAAATTCTGTGCATGCATGTATCAGGGCTAATGCTAGGTATGTCAGCTAAGGTCCACCCTATTGCTTGTCTTCTCCTCCTTAAGACCTCAAGAAGCTTCTCTTCTTCCTCTGGAATAATGTCACTGGCTACAATTACTGGAAGCTTCTCATCTTTTTCCAAATAGGTGTACTTGAGATTATCTGGCAGCAATTTGAGCTCTAAGGTGGGAGCTTGCTTAACTGAAGGTATGAGTTGTTTGATTTCAATATCTTCCATGCCAAATACTTGTCCAGACAACTCACAGACAGAAGAAACAACTTCCCCATCTTTGGGAATATTAGTACTATGGGAAGAATCAAAAGAACCAGCAGTCAAGTGAATATCAGCTTCATGATTCCCTAAACTATCCATATTAACATGCAAGGAATCATCAGTACCAGAAAGATCAACAAGACCAGTAAAATTAGTAAAGGTTCTAGATGAAATAGAATCAATCTGATCAACAATAGATTCCTTAGAGTTAATATCATCATACAAGCTCAAAAATTCATCAATTTCTTTACATATAGTGCAAGAATGAGAGTCATTACAATTATGTCTCAGAGAATCATCAAGATCAGCAATATCATAGGATTCAATCAACAAACTATCCTTAAAATCAGCACTGGCATTATCAACTAGCATATCAATCAGGCTGATACTAAAAATAGAGTTATCATTACAGGGGTGTTTCATGGCATCAAATATATTAAATTGTATCACATTGCTAGAAAACTCCATTTGAAGAGTACCCTCATGCACATTTATAATTGTTTTGGCAGTTTTTAGGAAAGGTTTACCTAAAATGAGTGGGGCATGTCCACTAGATCTATATCTATCATCCTCCATGTTAAGGACATAAAAATCAGCTGGAAAAATCAAGTCCTTTACCTTGACTAGAACATCCTCCAACACTTCTGAAGGACAAGCAATGCTCCTATTTGCTAGCTACACAACCACTCCAGTAGGTTTCAGCTCTCTCATCTGCAAAGATGAATAAACAGATTTAGGCATAACATTTATAGCAGCACCAAGATCAATTAAAGCATCAGAAAATTCAAAATTCCTAATGGTGCATGGAATTGTAAAAGTACTTGGATCTTGACACTTGTGGGCATTGTTGGCTATATCAGTGCTGAGACATTCTTGCCAAAATTGAATTTTTCATTCCCTCTTAGACGCCTCTTGTTAGTACATATCTCCTTGAGAAACTTGGCATATTTAGGGATGGTCCTAATTGCATCCAACTGGGGTATATTGACCTTAACCTTTTTGAAAGTCTCCAGAATTTCTTTTTCGACATCTGCTTCAGTTTGCCTCTTTCCCAAGGTAGGTCTATGTGGGAAAGGCAAAAATTTCTTTAGCTCCTCTCCATTGTTAGGCTCATTTGGTGCGACGTGTGTTTTTGATGATGCCAACTTATCCATGGTGGTGGTATCTGAGGATCACTGAACTTCTTTTCCACTCCTAAGAGTGATGGCACTGACATTACTACTATTCCTTGGATTAACAATTGTTTGTGAGGGTAATTGGCTTGAACCTTGGCTTTTTATCTCATTGAGAGAGCTAGCCAACTGGCTAAACATATTCTCCAAATGCTTATTCTGATTTTTCATGTTAGCCAATTCTTGTTTGTTTCTAGCCTCATTTTGATCCATCTTTTCCATGAGTTGCTTCATCATAAACTCCATGCTGTTATCTTTTACGGGTTCCTCTTGGATAGAAATTGATTGCTTAAGAGGTTGGGAATACTATGCACTTGGTCCTGCAACATTGTATCTATTTTGCTGTTGTCCTCCCCCATATCTCAGGTTGGGATGATCCCTCCATCCTGGATTGTATGTATTAGAATAGGGGTCATATTTTTGTTGCCCTTGTTGCATCGGCCTAATTGGAAACATCCCAGCACAAGCCTCTACCCTGTCCTCTAACATAGGGCACTGTTCAATAGTATGTGTGGCCAAATAGCATATATCACATAGGGGTCCTACCAAGGTGGTAGAGGTAGATGTCTGTTCAGATGCATAGCACTGTGGATAAGAATATGTCTGAGTAGGGTAGGACTGTGGTGCACAAGTCTGAGAAGGAGTAAAGGATGAATCTGGCTACTGCCGGTCTAAAGCAAGCTTTTGGAGCATAGTAGACATGACATCAAGCTTGCTCTCAATTCTCTGACCAAAATCTGGAGCATACAATTCATTGACTCATCTTGTCATCTGTATTGATCTGGACCCAAATTACTGAGCATTCTGAGCCATCTTATTAATCAACTCCCAGGCCCTTGTAGGTGTCAGATCACCTAAGGCTCCACCAAAGGCAGCATCAATCATATTTCTGTACATGTTCAATAGCCCCTTATAGAAGTACTAAATAAGCAACTGATCAGAAATTTGATGGTGAGGACAACTAGCCAGCAATCTTTTGAATCTTTTCCAGTACTCATACAAAGTTTCTCCACCATTCTGTCTAATCCCGCATATTTCTTTCCTTATTTGATGCAGTGCGAGAGGCAGGAAAGAATTTCTCCAAGAATAGCCTCTTCAGTTGGTCCTAAGAAGTGATGGCACCGGGGGTAGATAGTACAACCAATCCTTGGCTAAACCATCCAAGGAAAAAGGGAATGCTCTAAGCTTGATTTGTTCCTCGAAGACACCTTGTGGCTTCATTGTAGAACATACAATATGGAATTCTTTTAGATGTTTGTGAGGGTCATCTCCTGCAAGTCCATGAAACTTAGGAAGTAAGTGAATCAAACCAGATTTGAGCTCAAAATTTGCATCTAATTCTGGATATTGTATGCAAAGATTTTGATAATGCACATTAGGAGCTGTCAATTCTCTAATGGTTCTAACATGCATGTTATTATTTAAATTTGCATTTGCATTCAAGTTAACCTGAACATGCATATTCCTATTAGCATTCATTTGATCTTGTTCAGCCATATTATCACCAACAAATTGAAGTACACAATCAATTCCTTGCACAGAATCAAAAGCAGAAGAAATAGAACTACTGATTCCTACACTATCCTTGTTTTTCCTAATCCTTACTTGTCTTCTAAAGGTTCTTTCAATTTCTGGATCCAAATCAATTAATTTTTTACCAGAGCTTCTTGTCATACACTAATTAGAAAAGCAAAAATTAAGAAGGAACACAAAAATCAACAAAGAAAAATTAAAACAAAAAATATAGAAAAATTAGAAAAATCCTAGAAAATTCGAAAAAATGCTAAAAAATTTGAAAAAGTGCTTCAAACGTTGGAATTTGGCCAAAAAATGGTGCACCTTATAGCTATGCTATTAGTTTTGCTCAAAACACCCAAAACCCTTGGAAAATATAGTTTGAGAATTTTCTGGGTGCTTCAAACGAAAATTCTAGCAAATAGGCAAGATGATTCAAGCAACCGAAATGGTCCAATTCCAAGTTCAAAATAGGGGGAAAATAGAGAAAAAATAAAGCAAAAATACTAAGAAACCTCTTCAAATAATTAAGAAACTAAACTCCTCGGCAACGGTGCCAAATTTGACAATTGTGTCATGCAATCTCAAATAAAACTAGGTGGCAAAATAAATTTGTAGATAATGGTGCAACCTAGGTCATTCTCCTAAGGAGTTTGTGCCTCAATTTGTTTATGAAAGAGTATTCTAAGTATTACTAATTAGGACTTGTTTTGGGGGGTTTTGAAATGCTAGAATTTAATTGAACTAAAGTTAATTGACAAGAATTAAAAACTTAAAACTAAGTTGAAGTGAATAGTCAAGCAAATGTGGTAGCTAGCTTTCAATTGGACTCCCTAGAGTTCAATTATCCTTGCTCTTTTTAGTTTACCAATTTTGGATTAAGTTCTTGCTCCTTAGTGCATTCCTTATAAGGCTCTTGAATAATCATCCAAGATTCAATTCATCAATTATTTAAGGAATTTTGCAACCACAAGAAACCTTGAACAACTAATTAATTGAATCAAAAATAAGAACACACTACAACCAATTTTGATTGATTAATGAAATATACTGCACAATCCAGTCAATATGCTAATTCACTAATTAGATTAATTAATCCCTCAAGCAATTAATTGCACAAAAATTCTAGCTAACTAATCCAATAACCATTACATCAATTAGCCTAAAATCAAGAGGAATTTAGAGGTCAATTATACAACACTAATTCTGGAATTTTTACGAACATATAATGATCACAAATAAAATTCCAAAATTCAAATTAAGCTCAATCCAAAAATTAATTCAATCCAATAATTTTTAGCAATTAAATTCCTAAACCAATAAGTTAAACCTAGTCAAATTAATAAAGGAAATAATGCTGAAATTAAAAGATTGAGCAAGAGAGTTTTATCCAAATTGGTGAGGAGATGTGGAGCTCAAATATTCATCTAGGAGAATCCTATCTTCAGCTAGCCACCAAAGGAAATTCAAGCTGCCATGGAGGTATCAATAAGAAGAGAATTGATCATCGAAGCTGCAGCCATGGAGAATTCAACGAGAATTTCTTCCTTCTTCAACGCTGTAGCCTTCGCTGTTTACGTCATCTCCCCTCTGGAACCTGATGATTCTCCAGCGTTATTCTCACATACTCTAGTCACGTTCTACCTGAGTCACCTTCAGCATTTTTTTTTCTCTTCTTCTCATTAATTCATCATGTGCCCTTCAGCTCCTCATTTTGCACGCTGAAGTCACGTATTTTTGTTTCTTATTTCCCACGTCAGCCCGTAGCCTTCTCACGTTTCATTCCAGCTTTCATTTATCTCTCACGTTATTCATGCATGCCAGCTCTTTCATTTTCCAGCTCTGCATATGTAAACTTGTGACGTGGAGAGAATCTCGTGGGAGTCTTCAACACTTTGGCAGAACTCGAGCTGCTTGTTTCCACGTCCAGCTTGTGCCCAATTGCCTGAAGTTATTTTCCTTCATTTTTATTCTGCTGCTGCATGCATGCTTAGCTTCTTCACATCATATTTTCTAGGTTAACTTCATCTCTCAATTCAACATCCCACTTTGAAGTCTTGCTGGAACCCGTGGCTACTCTTGACTTGTTCTATTGGTTTTCCACGTGTTCACTTCCCAGCTATTGCTTCATTACTCGAGGCTTGCTTCCTTGTCCTCTGTTTTACTTCATCCAGCCCCTTTACTTCCTTCACTTGTTCTATCTTCATGCTTCCTTACTCTTTCAACCCAGCTTCTTCCCTATGGCTTCTTGTTTCAGCTGTATTTAACTCATACTTTCTGCACTTGCCTTCACATGCTCATTTTCCACGAGTTTTCTTCCTCTGTTCTGCCCAGTGTTCTGCTCGTGTTGCTCTTTGTTTTGGAGTTGCTTCTTCCTTGTTCAGCTACTGCCCATACTCCTTCTCTCAAGCTTTTCCTTCCATGTAGAACTCTAGATCCATGCAAGCTCGTTTCATTCTTCCTTCTCTAACCCGTAGCATCATTCGTGTTTCCTCCCATCCAGCCCTGCAGCTTCTACCTTATGTTTCCACCATCCATGCTCTTTCTTTTCACGTTATTTCTGCATGCTTGTTCTTATCTCGACATGCTCTATCCAACTCTCTAACTTATGGCTTCTCTTCATTCTGCTCGTGGCCTCTTCTTCCCCTGTTTTAGCCACGTTCTTCAGCCTCAACAACCAAGCCATGCCTTATGGCTGCCATGTTAGCTTGCATGCTTTTTCTCCTCTTAATCTTGTGTCACATCTGCACATGAGAATGGGAAAGATGAAATAGAAAATTCACAAAATTCATTTAAAATGACTTATGCATTAAAACCCATTATTTTGTCAATTATTTTCTAAAGTGCAAATAATGGCTAGCAAAATCAAATTCCAATTAAGTAAATCCATTAAGCCTTATTTATCTATTAAAAAGGTTAAGTTAAGGAGAATTAAGTGTATGAAAGATCATGTTTATCAGTGACAGCGAAGGTGTTTCAACCACAAGGAGTGTAGGGCCAATACTTAATGTTCATATAAGATTAAATCACTCATCCATTGTTAGCCAATTACAATCATAATATTTAATTCCATGATAATTATATTACATGTACAATCCTTATACTTGGCAATTCATGATGCAATGTGGCAAGAATATAAAACTAGTAATCTAGTTACACAATACAATCTAATAAGGTTTCCAAACCTCTTTGCTACTAAGCCATATAATAAGCTTTCATTAACTTCTCCTTGCCACTAAGAGGTTCGGTCCCTAAAAATGTTAGCCTACAACTAGGGCAAGATATACAATCTCAGTAACAAGAGGCAAATTTGATATATGTGTACAAATGAATCAATACAATGCAATTTCATATCTTTAATACCTGAATCATCAATTTAATTTACAAATGAACTAGTTGAGCTACCAATGACTATTGTCCCATACTAGCAATCACACACGACATATTAATGGCCAATAACACTAGAAGAGGTCCATCCATGGCATCTGCTCCATAATGAACACAACTAAGGTTCAGTGTATCTAGGGTCTGATCATAACCTAGTGCCTAATTGAAGCACATGCGCGTGTGGTAGCCGTATCATAGCTCCACTATAGACTTACAAGGTCTAATTACAATTGTAATTCAAGTAGTCAACCAATCATTTAGTATTTCAAAATCGAGTATATGTAACAAATATCATATTAACATGAGCATATACATAGAATTAAGAAAAATAACCTTAGTTACCTCAATAAAGCTAATTACTTTGCCTCTAACTACCATTATAATTCAAATGTACACCAAGCCTAGCTTTTTAAAGAGTCAATTGCACCAATTTAAGGTCACAACACCAAGGATTCATAAGGGGTCACTTTGAACATCTCTAATTTTGCACATGTAAACGCCATGCACTAAAAGTCAATCCAAATGATGGAAATTCAACACATACACCTTGTAAAAGAAAAGGAAACACTTATCTGTATATCTAGGAGGTCAAATGGATTGAGTTAAGTGTTAACTACCAAGAACACACTATAGGAAATTCCAAAATTCGAATTTGAGTTATCAAGCCCAGAAACCTTAATGTTTTACCTTCATTTCCTTGTAATTTCGCATAATAGTAGAACCCATTATGAAACTTAATCCTTAGGGACATTTTTCTAGTAAAATAATACATAAAATAGAAGGGAAATGCTCATCCAATTATCCCTCTAACCTTTAACTCTGAAAATCTCGTAACAATCATCCAAAAACTAGATTTCATCCTAAAAAGAGATGAAAATTTCCAAATGACAAACACATTGCACCAAAATGTAGGGAAAGATAAGAGGGTCAAGTTATATAGAGCCTACCTTGGCTAAATCTCCCTCTAAGAGTGCAAATCTGAGCCAAATGTTGAGAAATCCTAGCCCTTCTTCTAACATGCGAATTTTTTCTCTTCCCTTTTGAGTTTTTTAATGAATGGGGGAGAAGCTACTGAACCTTTAGGGTTATTAGTGGTAAATGGGTTGGCCCATCAACCTATGGTCTATTTGGGCTCTTTTCTAGTCATTGGGCCTTTGCTTAGTAATGTGGGCTATAGAACACTTTGAATTAAGATGAAGTGTGCTGACCTTAAGGCCCAAATTCTAGTGGGTTCAAAGGTTGGTGTTAGTTGGGCCATGGTTTAAGTGTTAAATGGGTTAAATATGAGTTGAGCCTATAAGGAAACTAGTGTTGGGCTTCTATCAAATGAAGCTGGACCTTCATCAAAATAAAATTGGCATTCTAATAATGTTCTTATCATACATGAATTATTCATGGCCAAATCATGCTTAAATTCCAAAATCATTATTTTACTTCCCTCAAAATTATCCAATTAATAATTGTTATGTTAAGATACTCAAATTGCCTTTGTCCTTACGACTCCTATCTCCTCATAATCTTCCTTAATTAGTCTAAATCCATGACTAATACATTTAATAAAGTTTAGGGTGTTACACTCGCAAAATGACTAAGGGTGCATCAATTAGCGCTTATGTTTTAAGGATGAAAGGATACATTGATCACCTTGAAAGGCTTGAATTTCTCATGAGCTAGGAGTTAGCTACAGATATGATCTTAAACTCGTTCCTGGAAAGTTATGACCAATTTGTCATTAACTACAATATGAACAACATAGAGAAATCAATTTCTGAATTGCATGCGATACTTAAAACTACTAAGCAAAATATCAAGAAAAAGCCAAGCAATATTTAATGGCTCAAAAAGGAAAAGGGATGAAAAAGAAAGGCAATGGAAAGGGTAAGGGAAAAGGAAAGGGAAAGGGCTCTGACAATAAGTCCAAAAAGCAATATAAGCCCAAACCTAAGCCTAAAGCCAAGGAGGCAAAGCCTCATAAGGAAGGAGTTTGTTTCTTTTGCAATGAGTCGATCATTGGAAGAGGAACTGTAAGCTCTACTTGGAAGATCTAAAGAAGAAGAAGAATAGCGGGGCTATTTCTTTAGGTATTTACATTATAAAAATTAATCTTTCTACTTCTTCTATATAGATATTAGATATTGCATATGATTTTCACATTTGTATACATGTGCAGGGTCCCAAAAAGAGTAAGAAGCTAAAAAAGGGCGAAATAGACCTATGAGTTAGAAATAGAGCAGGAGTTACTAGTTTAGCTATGGGCACTTATGAATTCATTTTGCCTGATGGGCTTTTGTTAATTTTGAACAATTACTTTTATGTTCTTGCTTTATGTAGAAACATTATTTCACTTTCTTATTTAGATAAGGAAGGTTTTACTTCAATTATTGGGAATAATAAATGTTCTATTTATCTTAATGACATCTTTTATACGGATGATGATTTGCATGGTAGTCATTATTACTTAAACTTTAAAGCTCCTAATAATGAGAATATCTATAATGTAACTACCAAGAGGATCAAGTCAAATGATTTGAATCTGACCTACTTATGGCACTGTCATCTAGGCCATATAAATGAGAAACACATTTCAAAGTTCCATTCAGATGAACTTCTCAATTCATTTGATCTTAAATCATTTGATACTTGTAAATTTTGTTTATTAGGAAAGATGAAGAAGACATCTTTTACTAGACATAGTGAGAGGGCTATTTATTTATTGGGCTTAATATATACCAATGTATGTGGTCCACTAAGTACCATTACTAAAAGCGATCACTAGTACTTCATTTCTTTTATAGATGACTATAGTAGATATAGATACATCTATTTAATGAGACAGTGTTTCATTTCTTTTATAGATGACTATAGTAGATATGGAGACATCTATTTAATGAGACACAAATCTGAATCTTTTGAAATGTTCAAAACCTTCCAAAATGAGGTACAAAATCAACTTGGCAAATCTATTAAAGCACTTCGATCTTATCAAGGTGGTGAATATTTAAGCTAAGAATTTATTAACCATCTTAGAAATTATGGAATTGTCTCATAATTAACCCTATCAGAAACACCACAATGGAATGATGTTTCTGAATGAAGGAATAGAACCCTATTAGATGTGGTTCGATCTATGATGAGTCAAATAGATCTTTCACAATCCTTTTAGGGCTATGCATTAGAGATAGATGCATTCACACTAAATCATGTTCCATCTAAGGTCGTTGAAAAGACACCATATGAGATATGGACTAGGAAGAAGCCCATTTTACTTTTTCTTGAAATTTAGGGATGTGAGGCATATGTTAAGTAACAAGCCTTATAAGTTAGCATCTAAATCTATAAAATGTCATTTTGTGGGGTATCCTAAGGAAACTAAGGGATACTACTTCTATAATCCTAATGAGAATAAACTATTTATTATTCAGAATGATATCTTTTTAGAAAGAGAGTTTATCTCCAAAAGAGCTAGTGGGAGTGAGATACATCTCAAAGAAGTTTGAGAGCCATAAAGTCACATTGAACCAGAGATGGAAAAATGAGAAGACTCATAACAAGTTGTTGAACCTACTCAAGTAGTATAAGACCTACAAAGGTTTGATAGGACACGATGTCAACCTCAAAGATATGGATTTCTTATAATTGACTGTCGTGATGTCTTGCTCATTGATCAAGATGAGCCAACTACTTATCAAGAAGCTATAGTGGAATTAGACTCTGATAAATGGCTAGATGCCATGAAGTTTGAGATGCAATCCATGTATGATAATCAGGTATGGACTTACTTTGACCCACCTAAAGGTATAAAAACTATTAGGTGCAAATGGGTTTTTATGGAGAAAACTAACATGGATGGCCAAGTGCAAAGTTTTGGTTACAAAAGGATTCAAACAAACCTATGGTATAGACTATGATAAACTTTTTTGCCAATCATCATGATTAAATTAATCAGGATCCTTCTTGCCATTACAACGTACTATGATGATGAGATTTGGCAAATGGACATCAAAATAGCATTCCTTAATAGAAAGCTAGTTGAGGATGTGTACATGACATAACCTAAAGGTTTTATACGTCCAAGAGATTCTGGGAAGGTTTGCAAGCTTAAAAAATCTATTTATGGATTAAAGTAAGCATCTCGAAGTTAGAATCATCATTTTGATAAAGTAGTCAAAGAGTTTAGATCCATCTAAAATGTTGATGAACCTTGTGTTTACAAGAAGGTTAGTGGGAGCAAAATTGTACTTCTAGTACTTTATGTTAATGACATCCTATGTATTAGGAATGACATTCTTACCTTGCAGAATGTCAATACTTCATTAAGAAAGTGTTTCTCGATGAAGCCACTTACATCCTAGGGATTAAGATCTATAGAGATAAATCCAAGAGGCTAATTGGCCTAAGTCAAAGCACTTACATTGATAAGATATTGCATAGGTTTAGTATATAAGATTCAAAAAAGGGTTATATACCCATGTCTCATGGCATCAATCTCAGCAAATCACAATGTCCTAGTTCACGTGATGAGCGAGATCGCATGAGCAAGATTCCATATGCCTTGGCTATTGGATCTATTATGTATGCCATGTTGTGCACTCAACTGGATGTCTCATGTGCCTTAAGTATGACTAGCAGATATTAGTCAGATCTAGGTGAGAGTCATTGGACTACTGTCAAGAATATCCTGAAGTACTTAAGAAGGACTAAAGATGTATTCTTAGTGTATAGAGGATTGGACAAAAAGCTTGTTATAAATGATTACACAGATGCAAGTTTCCAATCTAACAAGGATGACTCTAGATCACAATTAGGATTCATATTCTATTTGAATGGTGGAGAGGTCAGTTTGATGAGCTCCAAACAAAGCACTGTGGCTAATTCTACAACAGAAGCTGAGTACATAGCAGCATCAGAAGCAACTAAGGAAGCTGTTTGGATTAAGAAGTTCATCACTGAGCTTAAGGTGGTGCCTACTATCTCAAATTTGATAGATCTATTATGTGATAACAAGGTGCAATAGCACAGGCTAGAGAGTCTAGGTCACATCAAAGAACCAAATACATACTCAGGCGATATCACCTCAGCAGAAAAATCATTGGTATGGATGATATAAAGATATGCAAAATACCAACTGATGACAATGTCACTGATCCTCTTACTAAGCTACTTGCACGGGTAAAGCATGAGCGTCATATTAGGTCAATGGGTATGAAACACATCAATAATTGGGGCTAGTGCAAGTGGGAGGTATTGGAGATTATGCCTTAGGCCAATCATTATATCATGAACATTGTGCTTTATTAAGAAAAAAGAGTTTCTCTTTTTTTTTTTTATTATATTGTTTACATGTTTACTATAATAATAATATCATTGGATAAATCATATTGATTATCCTAAATATCCCTAGTCGATCATCTTTATGGGAATGATGCTGAACTAAGGCTAGTATGATTTTGATTGATGATTATGTGTTAATTATGTATGAAGTTATGAATCAAAATCATAATCACTTGTTAGGAAATAGGGTACTGGATTGACCCATCATGAGATAACTACATGGATCAAGTCATAAGTGTATCTCAAATATAACCGTATGACTAAATCCTTAGACCTGAGATCACTATAGATTCTTATATGAGGAACACTGTGCTTTGACATAGTCAAAAGTTATCTTTAACTGGGTGATGATAAAGGCTGTGATTGGGCATAATAGAATCCATGTAGAGGAAGATGGGTCAGGATATAATTTGTCCCTCTCATTACCATTTTATTGTGAGACTAAGAAATGCATGGCCATGCTTGGATGGAAGGGTTTTCCATTTATTCTGTCACTCTACTAAGAGATCGAGAAATTAGTGACTGAGTAAAATGAGGATGACTTTTCTATGCCTCATACTTGACCTAAATATCATGTGACGAAAAGGTTGTGACAAGGCTGTATGATAGGTTACAACAGATCACCAATCCTCATATAATTTGGGTAGCCATAATGTTTTACTAGAGGCCACTTGTAACTTATGTGTAAAATAGTGTTTTTGGCCAATTGCTAACATCATATGGGCCTATATGTCACATGCAAGAGCGTACCTACTCGAGTTAGAATCTCCAGATTTATTGAATCTAAAAATGTGTCTAGATTTAATGAATATAACATTTAATTTAAGGTTGAGAAATTTTATAAATATATTTGAGATGTATATATATATTTTATAAAAATTTGATATATTATATTATATATTTTGAAATATATATATATCATCTATTTAATTTAAATAATTAGTTTAAATTTATTTTATATGATAGATTTAAATTTAAACTAATGTGATAATTTGAATTGAATCTATATGATGAATTAAATTTAAATACAGTTCAAGATTTAGATTAAATAATTAGTTTAAATTTATTATATAGGATAGATTTAAATTTAAACTAATGTGATAATTTAAATTTAATCTATGTGATAAATTAAATTTAAATATGGTTCTAGATTGAGATCAAATAAATTAGTGTAAGTGAATTTTACTATATTTAATTGACATTGATGGATCTATGGGAGGGATTCGAATTCATTTTTTTAAAATTTTTGTTGTGCATATTCCAAGAATCCTAATAAAAAGTTCTTAAAAAGTAGGTAAGGCTAATCCAAAACTCCTAAATTATAGGATGAGGCTAAACTGAAAGTCCCTAGAGCTTGATCTTGATCTTAACATATTTATGTGATATTGAAAACATAATTTGTTTGGCTCTTGAAGATGTTTGATGCATACTTGAATTCTTTAACATGATTATATGCCATGTATGCTTACTTGAAAGGGTGAAAAAACAATTAAGATTCTTTGAATCTCACTCTCTCCCACATTCTATCTAGCTTTGCCTAGGTGAAGCCTAAGTAGCAAAGAATGGAGGCCAAGGAGTGTGAATTGCAATACTTTGACAATAGAATAGTTTTTTATGCAAATTGATGTCAAGGTATATATTTATAAGTTCTCAATGAGATGTAAACCCTTGACAATATGCAAAAGCATGTAGATATGTTGTATAAACCAAATTTAGAGTTAAATGAATGAGAATGTATGATTTTGACATCTTAGATGTAATACTATATAGATCTAATCCCATTCGTGGCATTCATAAGCTCCCTATCATCATATTCATAAGAGTACATGGAAAAAGGAACCAACAATAATAGATTTAATCGCATTACATCATACTTAAAAATTTTAAATTGGTGACACGTGGATCGTGTAGGTTCATACCATGTATCCTCATATTTAAATACATTATTACAACCCATTTGCATCATAAAATCTTACTCATAACTCAAGGAAACTGAAATGGAGCATGAATTGAACTCATTGAATTTCGGGCAGATTTGCCACCATTCTGTCCAAACTTTTGCAAAATCATAAGTAAATCTAGAAAAATTGAAATCATATAATCTTAGTCATTTTGGAAAGCTTGGGATGTCTAATGTATGCTAAAAATAGGTACAAGTCATAACATCCCACACATCGAACGTTTGACATGCGAAATAGTCTAAAGGTTGGACTGAGTCCTAATGCTGTCACAGTCCACTCATATAAATTTTAAAAATGTTCAATTAATTCCAAAAAATTCCAAATTGAGTGAATGATACCAATATAGAAGGTGGAGGACGTTAGCTAGAGGGGAAAAATAACTCCAGACCAGTCTAAGCTCACCCAGACCCTAAATTTTGATCAAACAGTGACTAAGGTCTGGTTAGACGACTGACACTGGACTAAATCTTTGAAAAATTGTATCTCCCTCTCTAGACCTCCAAATGAGGAGCTTCTAGTTGAACCAAGTCACTGGGAGTGTTTAGTTTGTCTGTATAAAATGTTAAGGCAATTGGACATCAGTTTCCCTATGAGTGACAGAGTTTAATTTCAGACCAATGCTATAGTACCAATGACCAAAACCAAAAACATTTCCAACTTCAATAATTCACCAAATATTCCATAGACCTCCGAAAATTACCAAATTTATCTTCCCAAAAATCTCCCAATAAGATCTAGATGCATGCCAAATTTAAGGCCAAGAAGAGCTCATTTGGAAATGGTGTAGCCTCCTAAAATGGGTAACCGATTTGTCCAAATGGCTTTCTTAATTGTTTGGCACCTCTTAGGCAAGTTTCAAAACACAAATATGACTTGTAGAGACTGCCCAAGTGATCCCAAACCTCATGTATTTCATTTTGGTCTCTCAACATCCATTTGTGCCTAGTTACATCAAACCATCAAAGAGCCAATTTGTATAGTTCCATTACTTTAGTCTCATATAAAGTCTACATCATATTCATACATCATTTTACACTTGTTCATAGCCTTACATCACAAAAACATTACATGCATCATTACTTTGACATTCAACCACTACTTAAAGTACATAATACACCAAAATAAAGATGTTCAATATCCTTGGCTTGTATCTCCTTGACTTGGAACACCACCTAGACAATTCAAGGATGAGAGGGAAAAGGGAGTAAGATTCCAAGAATCTCAATAGCTTACACACCCACTCACACCACATTCAAGGCATACATACATCAAATTCATACTATATAAGTATAAAGTGTGTAATAAATTCCATTCCATGCCACATTCACATATCAAGACCACTTTCATGCTCTAGGGACTTTAGTTTAGCCTTACTCCATTTCTAGGACTTTTGGATTTGCCTCACTCTTGGCCTAGGGACTTTTGACCTAGCCTCACCCATTCAAGGGACTTTTGGCCTTATCTCACCCATGCCATGAGACTTTTGGCATCTCCTCACCTTCATCAAGGGACTTTTGGCATCACCTCACCCTTATGAGCTCTTTCCACATCCATAGTCATTTAAGACACCATATTGGTACCAATGCACCATAAGGATCAAGTGGCATGTTATCAAGCATCAAGAATGCATGCAAGCACACTAAGACATACATATGCACATAAGAATGCAAAAAGAATGAGATGGAGAGCTACCTTTTAATTTATGCAAGCTTACTTTGCAATTTCCTTCCCCTCCTTGGTTTCACAAGAGCACTTAGGTAGAGTAAGGTTTTCTTGACCTAGACATCACAAATAACACACAATCACATCCTTGAAGCAAGCTAAGACATTAAACTAAAGTTTATTACATATTTGGTTCCATAATGGACATATTGGTTCCATAAATGGCCTATTGAAGCAATTCATATCATTCAAGTGCTAAGCTCCATTCTCTTGTTATTTTTAGACTTCTTGGACTCATTTAAGGTCCTTAGAGCCATCACATATTTAATTGCACCATTGAAAGACCAAGTTGCTTCATAAGGTACCATTATGGACACCATTGTCCCATCTCCCAACCTATGGCTCCTAAATTTTTTTCCAATGGTTTCTCCCATCTCCTAACATCATATAAAGTCTCAAACTAAGGTTAGAACAATTTAAAACATCCCCTAGCCTAATGAACCTAGCTTGGCCGAAATATGCATCATAAGGAAGGTTCATGGACCTTGTGATTTTTCCTCGATGGGAGAGCCACTTTGGAGGCTTTCTAGAGGTCTTAGGAGCTCAAAGGAATATTCAAATAGCCAATGAAACATTCACACAAAATCAGATTTTGCAAAACCCTAGAAAGCACTATACTTTTCTAATTTGTTTTCCTTTGGTTTTTACTTGAATTTCTTACCATATTCTTAATCCTTGCACTCTTTTTCCTAGGTTTCTCTCTTGATTCTGCCCAAAATCCAGCCTCTCCTATCCCATCCTAGGTTGGCCGAAACATACAAGAAGAAGGGACAAGAAGAGGCTGCCATAGGAATGAGATTTTACCTTGTTTTTCTAGTTTCTTGGATGTTTCTTCCCTTAGTTGGCTTCTCTTCTCCGAACACAAAATTTCCCTCCTTGGTCTGACCTCAAAACAAAACCAAATCATTCAAAAAATCCATGGCAAGAAAGGAGGAAGAGAGGAGAACAAGATTGAAGGAAGATGGAGCAAGAAATTCCATGAAATTACCTAGTTTCTCCTTGGCTTTCTTCCTTTTTTTCTCCTCTTTCTTGTGCACCTAAGAGAGTTGAAGATTTTTTGTATTTTGGGCTGAAAGGGTCGTGCTTATTAAAGAGGAGAAGAAGGGAGAAAAGTGTGGAACTCTTTAGAACATTCAAGAAACCATAAATTCTAATTTTGCCTTTTCGTAATAGCAATTTTATTTCGGCTTTGTTTTAGCTCCTTTTTTAGAACTATCTTTTTCATCATAAAATCTAGGTTCCCAATTTAATAAAATGCCTTTGGAATCACTCAATTTGGAGCTAAAACTTCACTAAACAAATCGGTCAAAGTTTAGGTCAACTGGCGTTGAAAAATATACATCGGAGGCCCTTTACCAGTCCTAGGGCTTCCCATAGTTTTTGGGGCCTTTGAGAACTGTGGGCAACTCAAAGATTTCATTTAAAAAGCCCTTTATGTAGTTTTCCACAAGTTTCACTTATTTACAAAAATGTCATTACGTTTTGTCAGTTTCCGTCACAAATTATTTCTCCATCCTAACTCCGTTTTTCTTTCTGTTTGAGCCTAGAATTATCATTTTTAGGAATCTAGGACTCAACCCAAATTTTTTGAGATATTATCTAGGTCATTTTAGAGGACTTACTTTTACGTGACTTATTTCGTCATTTTACGAAATTTACGTTCGTTACATTAGAGCTTTTCCATGCATGTGTAGAAGAGCAACTAGGATGGTGAATTTGAGCTCCATAATGATTTGTACTTGTTTTGATGCTTCTCTATGCTGTGTTTGGACTTTTGGACGTGCTCAAATAGGCATGGCATGTTTAGAAGGCCATTTGGTATCATTTTATCCCACTTTGATCCTAATTCTGGCCATAATTGTGTCTTGAACCAATATCTAACCAAATGGATAAGTTTTTGCATGAAATTTGGAAGGCATATAAATCTCACCAATATTTTCATAGAGCTAAAGAGTACTATTTTTGGAACTCCAGAGAATTTATTATGAATTTTCAAAATTGGCCAAATTATGTGGAAACTATCACTATCACTATTCATCTGGTTAGTCTAGTTTTTGGCTTCTTTGATAGGTCAAATGAAGTCCAATACTTATGCAATTTTATAGGCATGTAATTGGCATCACAAACTTTCCATAGCCACTAAGATCACCCAAGTTGGAGCTCTATAGAGTGAGATATGAATTTTTGAATGTTTTGGTCTGTTGTAGAATGAATCCTAGACCTGGTTAGTATTCTATTAGAATTCATGGGCTGAATGATATTGTATCGATTCAAAACTTTTGTAGTAGTTAGGTGATGTCCTAAGCTTTCTAGAAAGCTCTCATTTATTTAATTTGGAGTTCTCTAGTTTAAGTTATGAATTTTTAAATTTAGTACAGAGTTTATATGCATGTTGTCAATTCGGGTCCTATTAAGATTTTGTATGTTCCTTGAGTTAAACATGCTACAATGAGTATGAACAAACTTTTTTATGATAAAAATGAATTAAGAAAAAGAAATATTAAATTTTGGACCCCTATAACTCAAAATGAACTATATGTGGCCGAACTAAGTGTAGAAAACTTAATAAAGATATGAATTGCATAGGATGTATTTGTGCTAAATAGTGATGCTTGACCTTAAACCTAATTTTCATGCTTCCTTTGTGATATTTTTGGGTTGAACGAGTATATTAATGATGAGTTAGCATCAAATTATGTCGATTTAAGGGCTGAGATAATATTTTGCCAACAAAGTTCAGGATCTTATTGACAAAATCTTGTATCTTATAATAGGAAATTTGAGATTGGGTCAACAAGGTTTCTATTACTAAGTACAAGGTCTTCTAAGAAAGTAAGTTATAGCCTATGGTATAATGGTGTGACAACATAAATGAAGATAAGCATATTGCAGGAAAAAATTAGTCAAGTCAGCAACTAAATCTTGGCCCAACTGATAAAGCAAACAAAGGATGTAAGGAAAGCTACATAGGTCCACTCAAAGTCGCAGATAGAAGTTAGAGTGAACTTCATCCTCCAACTAATGAAGAGATTCAAAAGTGAAGTAAAGATAACAAAAATAAATATTTTTGTCAATCTCTTGAAGAAAATCACATATATAAGCAAGATAAACAATTTGGAAATGGTGAAGGATCTGTGAATGGTCAAAGGTCTAATCCACTGGAATTTGCACCGAGAGAAATCAAATTGTCGAGAGAGTGGAAAGACTTTTCCAATTATCCATCTCAATATATTATTAGAGATCCAAATGAAAGGATGTGCACTTGATCATCCTTTAGATCCTATAGAAATAATCTTGTGTCACCATCTCAAATTAAACTTGAAACTATAGAGAAGCATTAGGAGGTGAAAATTGGATAATTGCCATGGAAGAAAAATTGTAAAAATTTGAGAGAAATAAGGTGTGGAGCTTGATGGAGTAACTTGAAGAAGCATCTACAATTGGAACAAAGTGGCTATTTCGAAACAAACTTGACAAACAATGTAATGTAACTAGAAATAAGGCCAAATTAGTGGCCCAAGGTTTCACTCAACAAGAAAATATAGATTTTGATGAAACCTACGCTCTTGTTCCTATATTAGAGTCTATTAGAATGTTGCTTGTATATGCTTCCTACATTAATTTTAAATTGTATTAAATGGTTATTAAAAATGTATTTTTAAATGGGTATATAATTAAAGAGGTTTATGTTAAGTAACCTCTTGACTTCGAAGATGAAAAGTTGCTCAACCATGTGTACAAGTTTCAAAAACTCTTTATGGTTTAAAACAAGCTCCTAGAGCTCGATATGAAAGGTTGAGCACTTTTCTTCTAGAAAATTGGTTTTCGATGTGGAAACTTGACATTACCTTTCTTATTAGGAAAAATAATAATGAATCTTTACTTGTAAAAATTTATGTAGATGATATTATATTTGGTAGTACTAATGACTTTCTTTATAATGAAATTGTTGATCTAATAAAGGGAGAATTTGAGATAAGCATGATGGGGGAGATAAATTTCTTTCTTTGATTACAAATAAAACAAACAAAAGAAGGAATTTCATCAATCAAGTAAAGTACATTAAAGAATTGATCTATAAGTATAGGTTCTAGAACTCTAAACTTATGGGAACTCTGATGTGTCCCTTCTCCACTTTAGACAAGGATGAGAATAGTAAAGATTTCGATAAAAAGAAATACCAAAGTATGATTGGCTCTTTATTATATTTAACAGTTAGTAGACCTAATATTATGGTAGTATGTGTAAGTGTGCAAGATTTCAAGCTAATCCAAAAGAGTCTTATTTCACTACTATTAAAAGGATATTTAAATATCTTGTGGGATACAAAACTATAGTTTATGATATGCCAGAACTAGTACCTTCAATCTAGTTGGATATGTAGATGTAGACTTTGTTAGAGACTTATTGGATAGAAAAAGCACTAGTGGTTGCTACTAGTTTCTTGAAAAATCAGTAGTGTATTGGTATAGTAAAAAGTAAAGTTCTATAACTTTCACCACCACTGAAGCTATAGCACCTTATATTTCTAGCTTATTTCATCACATTTCCATGCTTTACATCATACATTTCATGCAGGAGCAAGAAAAAGAGGGATTAAAATAATGACTTTTCTAGCATTGCGTCGCATATAAAAATTTCATTTGGTATCACATGGTGAGCTTATACATCACATTCTCATATTTAATTACATAAATACAACTCATTTGCATCACCAAAAGTGGCTCACATCTCATGGAAATCAAAGGGAAGCATAAAATACATATATATTTTTGGCCAGATTTTTCCTCATTTCTGTCACAAATTTTGGAAAATCATAACTAATTCTAAAAAAATTAAAATCATGCATTCTTAGCCATTCTAGAAATCTATACATGTCTACCTTATACTAAAAATATGTCCAAACTATAACATCAAACACAGAGGATGTTTGACATTTACAAAGGTCCAGAGGTCAGGTTGTACACTGGTGTTATCATAAAATTCTATAGCAAACTTCAAAAATGTCCAATTAACTCCACAAAAATCTAATCCATACAAATGATACCAATATGGAAAGTTGTAGATGTTAGCTAGAGAGAAAAAATAACTTTAGACTAGTTTAAGAACTCCCAGATCTTGAAACCTAATCAAAAAGTACATAAGGTCAGGTGGAGCACCTAGTACTAGATAGATAGTTTGAAAATTAATATCTCCCTCTCTAGACCTCCAAATGAGGTGATTCTAGTTGATACAAGTCACTATGAATGTTTTGTTTCTTTTTATAAAATTTTATGGCAATTGGACATCATTTGAATCCTATGTGATAGATTTCATTTTTGGACCTGAGTGAATGTGACATGACCTAAATCAGAATTTTTACTAACTTTGAAAATTTATCAAATATTCTATAAACCTTCAAAAATTATCTTCTTTAACTTCACAAAAAGATCTCAATAAGTTCTAATTGCATGCCAAATCTCAGATTAAGAAGAGCTCTTTTGGATAAAAAGTGACATAGGGTTCCATTATGGTCAATTTTGGCCCCATATAGGATACCAAAATGTCCAAATGGCTTTTCCTGGGGTTTAGCACCTCTTGGACAAGTCTAAAAGCATAATTAGGACTTGTGTGAGTTGCCCAAAAGGTCCCTGATAAACATTTATTTCTATCTATTTTACTCTCCTAATTTGGGCATTTCAATAATGAAATATGGCTTTAAGGGTTTAATTAGATACAATTTGATTTTATTAGCCATTTATGCACTTTATGAATTAATTGACAAAATTATTGAGTTTTAATGCATGAATTCCTTTTAAATAATTTTGTGGGTATTTCTACTTAACACTTCCCATTCCTCTATGTAGATTTTAATGGGCTTTGAACACAATCATGAAAGCCATGAGTTGGAGAGTTGAAGAGAATAAAAATTAAATATATTCGAAGCAAGCAAGAAGAAACATGTGAAGATCAAGTGGAGATAGAAGCAAGGTTTTAACATGGAATGAAAAGGAGAAATAGAGTGTTGAGAGGATGGAATGCGAGACTTTCAATGTGAACTCATGTACACATAGTAGCTAACATGGAAATAAGAAATATAGAGCTAGAGTTCTACGTGGAATGAGACCTAAGTTGAATGAAGATGCAGCAGAAATAGAGGAGAAGATAAAGAAGCCTGTGAGCAGAATTTGCATGAAGGAGAAATGTATGGAAAGAAGTTGAGAATTAAGTGAAGCAACGAGTTAAGCTGGGAGCTATGTTAAATAAAGAAGTAATGGGTTCAAGAGGCAACACATAGAGGCAGCTCGAGTCGAGGAGATCGTCAAGAAGAACAATGCTACAGGCAAAGAAAAGGAGAAGGAGATAAGCTACGGGCAGAAAAAGGAAGGCACGATTTTTCTGGGCACGTGATAGGATTAAAGAAACAAGTGAAGAATGAGCTGGATGAGGCAGAAATGTAAAAGAAGCTTGCTAGACAGCAAAGTGAAATTAACGTGGAAGAAGTTGTGGGCTGATTAGAAAAGAGCTACATGTAGAAAGCACACGGAAATAATTTAATAAAAATAAAAGAAAAAGGTGGAGCTGAGCATATGAGAAAATTCATCGGGAGAACATGTGAATTTGGCCGGGAAATGAATAGCACGTGAAATTATTAAAATTCACGTGAGAAGGGCATCAATATACATTCGGGCAGAGGCTAAATCATGCCATTCATTCCATACGAATTAATCCATCGTCCATATCATCCATTCACATATTATTCACATCATTCTTTCACCCCTTTGTCTTTTTCATTGACAGAATACACATTCCATGCTACATTCCACACATCCAGTGTCATACCCTTCGTCCATTCAGAATTCAATTCATTCACGATGCCCTTCATCATCTATCACTTTGTCCAAAGTACACTCCACCCTATTCCCTCCATTCTCCAATCTCCATCTCCATTTCCATCCACCCAATGAAGCTCTAATTTTTCCTTGTGGCTAGCTAAGAGGAGGCTCTTAGAGAAGCTTGAATCCCTTGGAGAAGAACGCAGAATTTTGGCTAAGATTTTCTTAATTTTCCTACACCTTTTCTCTTTCTTGTATTTGCTTGGTTAAGTAGTATTGGATTAAGAATTTGTGTAATTGATTAGTAGCTGGTTAGGTACTAATTAGAAAAGTAATTGTTATTTTAATTGATTAATTTCAGTTCTGAATTGTTTATTTTTCACTAATCTCCCATGTATGCCACGAAGGTATTCGATGAAATGCATGAGTTTTTATGTGCCTAATTGTCTATTTGTGGATTCCTTAGTGTTTAGTTGGTTAATTAAACATTTTTGGATGATGATTCAGAGGCTAATTAATCAGTCAATCAATCAATTTGAGTGTTCAAAGATCTTAATCACAAGAATTAGTAATTTAATGGGAGTTGAGGTCTCAATTAACATCAAATTGCTAGTCTCTTGAATCTTGAATGGTAATTCAAGATCATTTGCTAATGAACACAAGTAGGGACTCTTAAACCAGAATTAATCATAATTGGATTAGGATAAGGATAGTGGATACCAAGAGATGATTCTAAAGCTAGTCACAAGACCATCATTCATCCATAATTCATACAATTAGGTAGATAGTTAGTCATTTTAATTTAATTTTATTTTACTTAGTTTAATTAGATTAAAAACCCCCCAATTTAGGTAGTTTTAGGACCCTTTAACATTTAGAAAACCCAATTGAACATTGAACTCCATTTCCAAGGAAGATGACCTAGGTTGTACCCTATATTGCATATTTAGTTTAACCTAGTTTTATTTTGAGGGTTGTGCGACAGAGCCTCTCAGTCCTAAATCTCATACATCTCATTTTGGCAATTCCACATCTATTTATACACAATTCCATAATATCATCTGAGAAGCTCATTTGTCATAACTTGCTCAAATCACAATCTAATGGTCATATAACATATTCTTCTATATATACATGACATATCATCATAATTACATATGTTCATAATATCATAATACATATACAACTATTGGTTACATTATTGCCATTTGTATGGCCTTTAAGTAGCAAAATCATACTCTTGAATGGCATACTCTCATCTTCAAGGTGGTTGGCATCCATTACCTTGCCCACTTGGTCCACCTAGCATATTAGATCATTAGAGAGGAGAGGATGAGATTCAAAGAATCCCAATAGCTCATCTCCCATTCAATCATACATAATGGATGCAAAACAAGTCTCATAAATGCAAGTATGGTCATGTTAACATGTGCAAACATTCAAGAGGTATTTTCATCATTTGAGAAAGTCATACATAACATACAAAGGCTTACCAAACAAATAGATTGGCCTCACTCATTTACTTATGGATTTTGGACTTGCCTCACCCATTCTTTAAGAGGTTCTTAGATTCAACTATGCTCTTGGGAGTCAACCTCACTTTTGGAAGACTCTTTACTTTGTCTCAACCAATCTTAATGGTTCTTAGCTCATCCTCACCATGGCTAAAGGGTCTTAACCTCACCACACTCAAGCAAACCTAAACACACATCATAAATATCATATGAAAAGCATATTGTAACATCATGGTACCATGGAACCAAAGCCATGCTAGAACACTTTTCATGGCTTAAAAAATATACATACACACATTCAAGGACAAGTAAAGTAAACAATTATGTATGAGAGAAGGAGGAGTGAGCTACCTTTAAAGCAACTACACACTTTTTCTCTTGAATTAATGCTCCCTCCTTCGACCACACACACATAAAGGCATATAGATGATTTCTGTTGGCCTAAACATAATTTATGAAAGCCAATTAGGTTCATGAAATTACTTCTAAGGTCACATAGCTTGCTTAGACACTAGCTTGATCTATAAACCTCATTATGGTTCCATAAATGCACCTAATGAAGCAACACCCCTCAAATAAATTCTAGGCTCCATTCTTTCCTTTCAAATATGATTCTTGACTCTTTTTAAACCTCTTTGAGTCATCACACAATTAAAACCAAGAGCCTAACTATATGTTTCTTCTTTAGGTCATATTATGGAACATAAACCACCATTTCACTTTCTATGGTTTCTAAATTTTTCCCAAGGCTTCCCCTCATATTCATTTCTCATATATGATTCAAAAATGGGCTTGAAACAAATTAAAACTATCCCTAGGTACTCCAACACCCTTAGGACTATGCTTGATTTTAGGGTTCATGGGCTTTGCTTTGTTTTATCAAGGGAAGAAGCACATGGGGAGACTTCTAGGGATCTTAAGAACTCATTCAAACACTTATTTAGACATAGGAATTAAGAGATCAAATTAGATTTTGGAAGGAACACTTGAAACCCTAGAAATTGCATCTTGAAATTCTATCATTTTTTGTTAATTCTCTTTGCATATTTTTAATCTTCACATCCTTTTTCCTAAGAATCACCCTTGGTTTTGCCTAAAAACCAAGCCCTCCTAGGTTTCTTAAGTGAGGTGAAATGGCAAAAGGAGAGGAATAAAATATAACAATTATGGGAGAAGAAATTACCTTATTTTCTTGCTTTTTCTCACTTAAATCTTGTGTTCTTTGAGATCCTCTCTTGAAATTCGAAATTTCCCCTTAACATCTCCCTTAAAATAGATTTTTAAACTTTATTTTAATCAAAGGAAACAAAGGAGAATGGAGGAGAAGAGTTTGGATGGAAGAAAGCATAGAAAACTACCAATAAACCATACCTTAAGCCTTTGATTTCTCCTTCTTCTTCTCTCCCTTTGGTGTGCCACTCTCCTAGGGGTTTTCCTTTGGTTTAGGGCAGAATAATATGAGACTAAATGAATCAAGAGTGGGGCACCTTATATATATAAGTAGAGGAGAATAGCTTTTTCAAAAATTTCCGTTTTGCCCTTCGTTCTTGGCATTCTCGTTTCTCATTTATTTTAGATCTTTTTTCAGAACTGTCTTTTTCATTATAAAATTTAGTTCCTAATTTAGTAAAATACCTTTGGAATCACTCAAATTGGAGCTAAAACCTTCCTGAATGAATCCGTCAAAGTTCAAGTGCACTAACGTTGAAAAAATTCACCGGAGGGGATTTAACTATCCCAGGGCTTCCCATGGTTTTCAGGGCCTCTGAAAACCTTGGAGAACTCAAAATTTTTATTTAAAAAGCCCTCTTGTGTGAGTTCTAAAAGTTACTCAAAATTACGAAAAAGCCATTATGTTTTGTAAGTTTTTCATCAAAATTTGTTTCTTCATTCTAGTTCCATTTTTCCTTCCATCTAAGGCTAGGATTCTCATTTTTAGAAGTCTAGAATGCTACTCAAATTTTTTGGGAGCTTAACTAATTTATTTCAAGAGACTTACTTTGAAAACGCTTCTGTTTCTGTCATTTAACGAGATGTTACAGAAGCTAAGTATATGGTAGTTGGGAGTAACTACGGTTAATTGTTATGGATAAGACATCAACTTGATTACTTGCTTAACTGATTACTCATTCAGCTTCAACCATATTCCTCTGTTTTATGACAATACGAGTGTCATTTGCCTATAAAAAATCCTGTTCACTACTCTCAAATGAAACACATTGAGGTAAAACATCATTTATCAAAGGTTATATGCAACAAGTAAATGTGGAGGTAAGATATATCCAAAATGAGAACTAACTTGCTAATATATTCACTAAACCTTTTCTTGAAAATAGATTTGCACATATGAGAAATGAACTTGGTATGATTGATTAGAAATGGTACTTGTTTATGTGTTTTTGAAGTGAAGCACACTATCTCCTCCACTCTTTGTTATTTTATTCATGTCTCCTTTACCTCATCGTAATAGTATATTTCACCATGTGTTATTACCAATTTATTAATTATTCTATGTAATTGTGTGTTTTATCATTTATTGGATTTATTCTTTTCTTTTATTGCTTTCTTTCCCTATGATGACACTTGTAAAGTGTTCAGTCTTTAGGAAGTTGAATTCTTTTCGCATTATTTGAGGGGTCTATTATAGCATTAACATGTACTTAAAAATAGCTGTGCCTGGTGGCTACCTAATGATTATAAGCAATAAATGATGGCTACAAAATGGCTTTTTTTTTTTCAAAAACCACTTAGTGGCAGAAGTAAAGCATCATTTCAAAAACCTAATCTCTCTTTCTCACAAGGACCTATTTTGCCCTAACCCTAGTATGGTTGATGGAACAACACATGAATCACTTGCCATTTCATCTCTAGAGACCTTAACAATATAAATGGTTCATTCTAGTTGAAGGCATTATAGACATTGAAGAAGAAGATAAAAAGAGAGAACATGCTTTACAAAAGATTCAGTTGAAGAAATTAGAACCAAAAAGAAAGGAATAGATGAAGAAAAATACAACCCCTAATTAACAATCAAAAAGGAAAAGGGTCTTTAATGAAGACCAACATTAGGAAGAGTCTAAAATAATCTAGAAGTTTCTAAAATAATCAAAGGGGATATCTATTCAAGAAACTAAACATATCAGAAGGAAAAGGGAAGAAGAAGATAAATGAACTATAAACTAGTACTAAAGAATACTATGACCTTTTGCCAAAATTCCATTCCCAAGAACACTTAGATAAATACCTAGCAAATTTTCAACATAGACCAACCATCACTGGCAAGCATGTAAATTTTACTAAGTTAACTCAGCTAAACTATCTACTAGAATTGGATTTTAAGACCATGGGTTGGACTCCATTAGTGACCATGGATGAACCAGCATATGATGACTTGGCTCATGAATTTTATTGCAATCTAGTTTTGGTTAAAGAGGAGAAAGCTTTGAGTTCCTTGGTAAATGAAAAACCGATTATAGTTGGAATAAATACATTGAAGAAAATATTTGGGGTATCCTTAAGTAAAGAACCTCGATATTATTTTGTTAGATTGCAAGCAACATATAATGATGCTTTTAAAGTTGTGGTTGAGTGCAAAGATCTAATTTCTGGAAGAAGAATCAATGCCTAGGCTCTTACATTTCCATACCAAGTAGCTGCACATATTATCGGGTTAACAATGTCTCTTTAGATCTAAACTTTAGATATGGTGTCTTGTAAAGACATATTTTAGGTATATAATTTGATGGCATAGTAGAGTATTGATGTTACTTCTAGATATTTAAATATGTGGAAAAGGTAGCAAAGAGTTTCTCTTAAGTGATAAACCTTCCTTACTTGAATCTCCAAAAGGGAAGGAGTAAATCTTGAAGGTTACTCTTCTCAAGTGATTTATATAACTTATGATGCTGCCACTATGTGTTACATTAGCTTTACTATCATGGGAACAAATTGGATCAGGAACTGCAATGTTGAGGAATACAAAGCAAATCCTATCGCTTTTTGACTTAAGTGCAACAAGATCCTTAACGTTTAAGAAGCTCCTCCACTTTCTACCATTAAGACTATGAAGAAGGTTGTCAAACCCTTATCCACCAAGAGCAAGAAGAAAGGTGTTCTTGTAATATTCCAAACTTATTTAAGAAAGTTAAAGAAAATTATCAAAAATAGGAACTTTTAAGGGAAAAGATTATTTTGGGCATTCTTAAGACAAATAATTATTATTAGGTAATTTTTTTTTAGAAAAAGAAAATATTATTGTGGATTTAAATTTAATTGGGTTGAAAATTTAATTTAGGCTCATGATTAATTTGTTTATACTAAGAACCATTTTTATAGAAGCCTAACTTCTTTTTTATGGAAGCCTAACCTACTTGGACCTACTTGAACCCATTTATCTATGGCCCAATGTGCAGATTGTGGGCCCAATTAGACCATGGGCTTTTGGGTCTACCCAATACCACTTAAAAGCTTAATAGTAGGTTGCCATTTAAGGTTTTTCAACATCTTGTCTTTGATTTGCACTCTTAGAGGGAGATTTAGCTGAGGTGAGCTATACAAAATATAACCCTCTTATCCTCCTCTTCATTTTAGTCCAATTAGTTTTTAGTTTAGTAGATTTTCTTCTCCTTCTCAAATTTAAAGATGGGTGTTTAGATGATTCCTTACAAGATTTTTGGAGTTTGAAGTTAATGGAACCATTGGGTAAGTGTTTGTATTCATTTTATGGTGTAACTTTGCCTAAATTTCATATTATAAGCTGACTTGGGTATATGACTAGATGTATGTGTGAAAATTCAAGTTTTAGGAATGCCCTATGGTATGTTCTTAGTTGTCAAGGCTCAAATTAGTCCATTTAACCTTTTAGATGTATGGGTAAGTGTTTCCTCTTCCTTTGTGAGGTGTATATGTTAAATTTCCATTATTTCGATTGATTTTCATTGCATGGTTGTCACGTGTGAAAATGGAGATATTGAGAGTGACCCATTGTGAGTTCTTGGTATTTTGACGTTAAGTTGGTGTAATCGACTCTATGGAAACTTGGGAAGTGATTTTCAATGGATTCTTTGTAACATTTGATTTTTTAGAAACTAAATTGAACCCGATAAGATAAGTGTGGAACATTCTAAAGCAAAGAAAATTAAGGCTAATTGATATTAAAATGTTAATTAGAACATCTAAGAATGTGAATGAGAACCTACAGATGGCCTGAAAATAAAGCCGAAATGGCTAAATGAATTAATAAATAATGTATTGACAAAATTGTAATTTTAGGCAACATTTTGAAAACTCAAAAAAGGGAGTTTTAAATGGGAAAATTAAGTTTCTCAAGACTCTTAGAGGCCTTAAAAACTATAAGAATTTTTAGAATGGTTAAAAGCCCTCTAATGTATGTTTTAAGTCATCAATTGACGAAAATTTTGACCAGATCATTCAGGATTGTTCTAAATCCAATAAAATTGAAATGAAAGGAATTTTATAAATCAGAAGACCTAAATTTTATGATAGAAAAGATAGTTCTAAAAAAGGAATAGAAATGAGCTCAAACAAAGAAACTAAAGTTTTAAGGTATATGTAATTTTTAAATTATTATAACTGGCCTCCCTTTTCTTATTCAACACATCCTACCTTTCCCTCCTATTTAAACCAACTTTTATATGGCCTAAAATAGAACCAAGAGCAAGCTTGAGTGATGCACCAAAGAGGGAGCAAGGGAGAAGAAAACAAGGCTTGAAAAGGGTAAGATTTTGCTTCTTTTTCATGTTCTTCCCTTCACTAAAGTTCTTCTTCTCTTTCTCCTCTCTCTTCTCATGGTTTTAAGGTTCTGAAAGGAGGTGTTTTATGGTTGGCTCAGTAGAAGAAAGAAAGAGTTTAGAGGAAATCTTGGAAGCTTGAGAAAGCTCACTTGATAAGCTTTAAGAAAAGGTATGAAACCATGACCAACTTACTTCTCATTGGCTTTTCCTTGTGTGTGTATTTTGGCTGGACCTAGGGTGTTATGAAGCTTTCTAATGGTAATTTAACTTATCTAAGAGTATATTTGAATTCATAAGAGACCTAGGAAGCTTCATGGATGCCAAATTCCTAAGAGAAATGAATGAAACTTTATGGGTGCTTCATTATGTGGGTGTCTCAGCCAAGCTCCATTCCAAGTACCTAGGGAGAGTTTTCCTTGATTTCAAGGATAAAAATGGTCTAGATATGAATTATAAAAACCAAAGGAACCATTGATTTGGATTTAGGAACCATATTTTGAAAGTTGAAAGTTTAAGGTTTCATTATGCATAAAGAAGCAACTTAGTGTTAGGCTCATGATTTAAGTTTGTGATAACTCTAATGGGTTTAAATGGAGTCATGTGACTTAGGTTAAGTGATAAATTGAAGACAAGATGATGAATTCTATGAGTTATTTCATTATGCTACAATATGGAGCCATATGGAAGCCTAAAACTATAAGTAGCATATGTAAGGCACGTGTGAGGCTAGAGATGGTTCCATTGATATGTTTATGTCATTCTTTATGTGTCTAGGCCAAGTAAATCAAGCCTCTCCCAAGCGTGTGTGTGAGGCCGAGAAGAAAGATTAAGAAACCAAGGAAGAACTTTGTGCATTATTGAGAAAGGTAGCTCTTCATCTATTATTGTATGCTTGTCCTAATTGTTTGATTGTCATTGAATGCTTGTATATGTATTTGAATTATAAAGCATGCCTATTGCCATTGATTTGATGAATTGATATCATTATGCTTCTTGAAATGCATTTGGAATAGGAATAGGCCTTAAAGGGTGAGGTTGTGCTAAATGTAATGTGTAATATCTAGTTTTCTGAAAACGAGAGAAAACGCAAGAAATGTAACATATAGTTTCTCTGTAAATGAACAAAATTCATCAGATACAAAAGGAAGTCCCCTGAAATAAATTAGTTAAGGTCCCAAAAAATTTATGTAGCATTCTAGACTTCTAAAAATGAGAATCTCAGGCTCAAACAGAAAGAAAAATAGAGCTAGAATGAAAAAATAAATTTGATCAAAAGGTTGATGAAATGTAAGGGCATTTTGGTCATTTTGAGCAAATTTTGAAATTCTCAGAGGCCTTGAAAATCATAGGAAGCCTTGGAATAGTTAAAGCCCCTCCGGTGAACATTTTCCAATAACAGTGATAGATTTGTTTAGGAAGGTTTTAGCTCCAATTTGAGGGATTCTAGAGGCATTTTATTAAATTGGGAACTTAAATTTCATAATGGAAAAGACAATTCTAAAAAAGGAGTTAAAACGAGTTAGAAACAAAAATGCTAAGGACGAAGAGCAAAATTGAAATTCTTTAAAAAGAAGTTTCAAAAAGCCCCTTATTAAATCATGCCCTCCTCTCCCCCTTAGAACTGACCTTATTTCTACCTAAGAATAAAAGGGAGAGCAAGGGGAAATGGAGTATAAGAGGAGGTAAGAAGAAGAGGAAAAGCAAGGTAAGAAAGGTATGAAAATTTGGGTTTTTCAAGCACTTTCTTTCACCAAACTTCTTCTCCTCCTTCTCCTTTTTCTTCCCATGGTTTTATTAAGGTTTTTAGTGCTATTTTGAGGGCAAAACAAAAGGGGAAAATTCGGATTTGAAGAGAGGAAGCTAAGGAAGGTGAGAAATAAGCAAGAAGAAGCAAGGAAACAAGGTAAAATCTTCATCCCATGATAGTTATTCCTTTCCCTCCTTCTCCTTATTTTGCCACATATATGTAGTTGCAAGAGGGCATGAATTTTATATAGAACCAAGGGTGAATTCTATAAAGTTAAGGGAGAAGAGTAAGAATATGTAAAGGAAATTAACTAAGAACCATTAGATTTCAAGATAGGGAGGCTAGGGTTTTGATTACACCTTGAACTCTACTTTGAACCCTAGCCATATTTTATGATGTTTAAATGTTCATATAGGCTCCTAAGACACCAAGAGAGCTTCCTTTATGCTTCTCCCATCAAAGAAAGCAAAGAAACTCCAAGGGTGCCAAGAAGAGTATATGTTTCAGCCAAGGAGGATTCATGCACCTAGGGAGTGTTTTAATTCCTTCCAACCTTAGTTTTACATCATGTATGAAGGGTGAGTATGAGAAGAAGCCTTAAAAAAATTTTAGAAATCATAGATAGTGAGATGACCTTATATGCTCTATAATATGGCTTAAAGAAGTAACACCTAGTTAAGCTCCTTGATTTGATTGTGTGTTGACTCGAAGAGGTTTAAATGGAGTCAAGAATCATAAATAGATGGAAAGAATGGAGAAAGATGATGTTTTCTTAAGGTTACTTCTTTAAGTGCATTATCGAACCCTAAAAAGGGTTAGGTGAATCACTTAATTTTTCTAATGAATGTATGGCCTTAGAATTTGATTCAAGAGTGTAATTAGCTTTCGTATAATGTGTTTAGGCCAAGAGAAATGATCTCCACCTCCATAGGTATGTGAGGTCAAAGAAGAGGACTCAAGGCTCAAGGAAAAAGTGTGCTTGTGTGGCAAAGGTAGCTCTTTCCATCTTCTCTCATGCATGAATGTGTGCTTATATTGTCTTTGAAAGTGTGTATATGTGTTTTGAGTTATGAAAAGTATTTTAGCATGATTTTTTATTCCATAGTATCATGATGATGTTTTATGCATTCAAATATGCTTGCCTTGGTTTACTTAAGGGTGGAGAAGCCAAGAACCCTCTAGCCATGGTGAGGATGAGCCAAGAACCCTTAAACTTGGTTGAGACAAAGTAAAGAGTCTCCCAAAAGTGAGGTTGACTCCCAAGAGTGAGGTTGAGTCAAAACCTCTTAGAGAAAATAAGTGAGGCAAGTCCAAAATCTATAAGTGAATGGGTGAGGATAATCTAGAAACTTGGTAAGCCTATGTATGTTATGTATGATTTGTTTAAATTATTGGAGATTATACCCTAGGTCAATCATTGTATTGCGAACATTATTTTTATTATGAAATAAGAGTTTTCTTTTATTATATTATTATATTATTTGCATGTTTATATATAATAATATCCATAGATAAATCATGTTTTTTAGATTATCCAAAATGTCCCTAGTCATCTTTGTAGGAACAATGATGAATTAAGACTAGTATGATTTTGATTGATTAAGTGTTAATCATGTATGATGATATGAATCAAAATCATAGGCGTGTGTTAGAGAACAGAATGCTAGATAGAGCCATCATGAGATAAGCTACATGGATTAGGTCATAAGTTTATCTTATATATAATCGTGTCATTGATCCTTTGGACCTGAGATCACCATAGATTCCTACATGAAGGACACTGTACTTTGGCATAGTCTAATGTCACCTTTAATTAGGTGCTTATAAAGGCTATGATCGAGTATAGTGGAATCCATGGAGAGGAAGATGAGTGGTTAAGATGGAATTTGTCCCTCTGATTAATAGAGACATATCTCTGGGCCCTTCGATGAGTGTGACTGAGAAATGCATGACCATGTTCAGATGGAAAATGTTCTATCTTATATCAGTCTACTTAGAGATCGAGAAAGTTACGATCGAGTAAGTTGAGGATGACATTTCCATACCTCATACTTGATCTAGATGTCATGTGACAAAAGGGATATGATAGGGTTGTAAGATAGGTTGCATCGGATCATCGATCCTGTATGATTTGGGTAGTTACAATGTCTTACTAGAGGCCACTTTTGACTTGTGGGTCAAACAGTGCAGTTGGCCCACTGCCAACATTACATGGGCCTGCAGGGTCGCACACAAGAACGGACCAACTCGAGCTAAAATGTCCACATTCATTGAATCAGAAATGTGTCTAGATTCAATGAATTTAATTTTTAAATCTAGGATAGAGGAATTATTTATATATATATAAATAATTAAATTTGGAATATATATATTATATATATTATATTTGATATTATATATATGTATATATATGAATTAGTTTAAATGTGATTCTATTAGATAGATTTAAATTTAAACTAATAAATATATTTAATGATATATTTAATTAATATTGATTAATTAAATATATTTGAAACCCTAATCTATAAATAGGGTTTCCATATCAAAAAAAGTATTTCTAAAGCTGCCTCCAAAAACCCTAGAGAGAGGGACGTCGTACGGACGTGTAGGGAGCTGTACGGACTATGTACAGGGACTGTACGAAACGTCGTATGGAGCTATCGTACGACGTCGTATGGACGTGTAGGGAGCTGTACGAACTTTGTACAGGGACTATACGAACGTCGTATGGAGCTGTAATGCGACGTCTTATGGATAGGTGTTAGCACACCATTCGAGTTGCTGAACCCTGTTCGTGTAGATACCAATAGAGGGAGCTGATCTGCGGTCAGTTCCTGTGATCCAAACGAAGAGTAAACAGCAAACTCAATCAATAGAAAAGGTAATTCTTTGAACCTATTCAATTTAAGTGATTTTGACAGATCTTTGGTGGGAATTGGGATTAAAAATTTTAAATTCCACTGTGTGCCTCCCCTGATTCCCAACACAAATGTCAAGTATGTTTCTTGAATGCTCACACGTGTTAATTTATCAATGCATGCATTTTCAAGGCTTGTATTGCATACTTTATGTGTGATTGAAAGGGAGATGAGCTATTAGAATTCTTTGAATATCCCCTCCTCTCCAATGTCTTAACATGCTAGGTGGAGCAATTGAGCAAGGTAATGGAAGCCACTAAGCCTAGAAGAGGGAGATTGACATGAAAGTGTATGAAAATGCCAAGTTGTAGCCATATGAGTGGCACATGATGTAATCCATTGTTATATATGTTGTATGGCTTCATGAACACATGTGAATATGTAAATATATGATGTATGAATGAGAGTCAATGCAAAATGTATGAGATAGCATGATTTGGGTATTGAATGGTAAGAGCTAGCATGTGCAATTTTGTGTATGGCTTGGGGTGAGAGAGTGAGTTTTTTATTTTTGGGACAAGTTTAGAGGGCCATTTTGCTTCATTCCCATGTGCTCAAGTGGTCATGGCTGCCTTAGAACTTGAAATAGACCATTTGGACCCCTTTGATGACACAAAATAAACCATTTTGCAACCAAAAGATTTTATTAAACATTTTGCCTAAATGTTCTCCTCTTTGAGTTGCAAAAATATGACTTCCACCTTTGAAATCTTGGCCCTTCAATTGATCTTATAACCTTAAATTCTTCTTCAAATTTTCTTTCCACTATTAAAAAATCCCATTGCCTTTTAAAATCTGCATAAATAATTAAGAAAAATTTAATAGGAAAAATTCACAAAATTATTTAAGGAAAATTATGCATCAAAATTAAAAAATCTTGTAAATAAATTCTTTAAGTACAGAAATGGCTATTAAAATAAAATGTTATCTAATTAAAATCTAAAAGCCATATTTAATCATTAAAACCCCAAAATTAGGAGGATTCATGTATATAAAACTAGCATTCATCAAATTCCCCCACACTTAAACCTTTGCACTCCTGGGCAAAGCTCAAATTCAAAGGAATACTAATAGAATGACAAGTGGAAAAATGTAAGTGAAAAATCACAAGCTAAGGAATGACCAAGACTCTTCAACACTTCAACAATCTAAGTTAACTTCACTTGCATCAAGATTAAGCTCCATGTGATGACCCTAGTTTCTAATCTCAATAATTAAGGTTAAACATGCTATTAATAATTAATGATCAAGGTTTGGGGTTGCTACAATCAATTACTTTGCAGAAATATAGGGAAAATTTAAACCTTGATACTACTAGGATCATCAACTAACAACTATAACAGAATCATGCATAAGAAGGGTTTATACCATCATTAAAGGTTTATGATTCATCCATTGATCAATTTCAACCCACAAAAACATCCCACCAATGTACTCATACCATTCCCTAACATTAGCCTTACTGAAATTAGGGTTTCTAGGTCAAATATAGGAGTTTGGGGACCTGCGCCGCGACTTGGAACTTTCCCGCCGCGGCTCAGTTAGGTTCTGGAACTCAAAAACCACATTTTTAAACTTGCGCTGCGGCCTGGAACTCTTACGCCGCGGCCCAGTTACTCTCTGGAATTTTCCTGACTGCCGCGGCGAGTTTTGCTACTGTAACCTCCCAAATTAATTTTCTCGACTCGCGCCGTGGCGAGGTTACGTTCTGTCACCCTCTGGGCGATTATTTTCACTCCGCGCCGCGGCGTCCCTCGCCACTGTCACTCCCTAGGCCGCGGCGAAGCCTTCTTGGCCGCGGCGTGACTCCCTTCTGTAGCTGTTTTCCCTATGTTTCGCCCCCTACACTCCATTTCTCTTCTTAGGGACACTCTAAGGTCACTTCCCCTCATTTTATATGGCTCTAATGGTATTTATCTACCTTATTTACTTAGCTATGCTTCCATTACCAACCCAAAACTTATATGCCCATTCCTTTCCTCTAATTACCTCCTATCAGCAAGTTTATGGAATAATAACAACACCAATCATGCACCGTTGATATTTAACATTTGATACACTTTCCATTGTTAGCCAATTACAATCATAATGTTCAATTCCATGGTAATCGAATTACATATATAATCCCTATGCTTGGCAACTCATGATGTAATGCAGCAATGATACAAAACTATCAATTTAGTTACAATACATTTGTCAAAGTTCCCAAACCTATAAGCTACCAAACCATCTAAGGATCTTCCATTAATTTTCTCCTTGCCACTAAGAGGTCCGGTCCCTAAAAATGTTAGCCCACAACGGGGTGAGATATACAATCTCAGTAACAAAAGGTAATTTCCATATATATGTACAAGTCAATCAATATAGGACAATCTCATGTCATCAATATCAGAATCATCAATTCAATTGGCAAATGAACTAGTTGAACCACTAATGACTACTGTCCCATACCAGCAATCATACACAACATGTTAAAGGCCATTAACACTGGGAGAGGCCCGTCCACGGCACCCACTCCCCATTGAGCACAACCAGGGCTCAATGCATCTGGGGTTGATCATACCCGGTGCTCGATCGTAGCACATGCACGGGTGGCAGCTGCACCACAGCTCCACCATGGACTCACAAGGTCCAATTACAATAACAATCAAGTAGTCAACCAGTCATTTAACATTTCAAAATCAAGCATGTGTAACAAATAGCAGATTAACATGAGCATATACATGGAATTAGGAAAATAACCCAGTTACCTCATTGAAGCCAATTACTCTTGCCCTAGCTACCATAATGATCCAAGTGCACACCAAGCCTATAAGAAGCATAATTATCACCATTTCTAGTCATAATCAAATATCCAAAGAGCTGAACTACTAATGACGACTAGAGGTTACTTACTTAATTACTAAGGGATTTAATTTCGGACTCCAACTTTCCCACACCAGAAATTGCTATAGTTTACTCTAATTTCTGGGTAACTCCACATTAAACCAAATCCCATGTCATAGGTTAACTACAGGGGTCTCAAACTAACAGAGAATGCATTAAAATGGGAAGGAAATACTCACTTAACAGCACCAATAGCCCCACCTCCGAAAATCCGCCATAGAAGCACCAAAATTCGCACTTCAACCACCAAGCCCAGAAAATTTAGTTTTCCACCATTATCTCCTTGTAATCTCACACAATAAAAGAACCCATTATGATAATACATCCTTAGGGGCATTTTCCAGCAAGGTTATACACAAAATGGAAGGGAAAAGCTTACCTAAACCTCCCTCTAACCTCCGAGTCCAAAAATCTTGCAAGGAACCATCCAACACCAAATTTCAGATTTGAGAAGAAGATGAACATACTCAAACCCAGAAATTAATTGGACCAAAAAGAAGAGGAGGATGAGAGGGTCAAGTTTTATATAGGTTACCTTGGCCAAATCTTCCTCTAGAAGTGGGAAATGGTGGAGGAATGCAGAAAAACCCTAGCCCCTCTTCTTAAGTGCGAAAATGCCTCTCTAAGTCTGCAGAACATGTATTCCTTGGCAGCCAAATGGGTGGAGATAAGGCTTCTTAGGGTTTTAGTGAAGATGGGTGGTCCAATGGGCCCATTATCTTAAGTGGGCTGGTGCTAGGTAAGATGGGCTGCAGAAAATTTAAAGCTACAAATGGGATATGCTGATCCAATGGCCCAATTCCTTGTGGGTTCAGATTTTTAATACTTGTTAGGCCTTATTTCATGAGTTGGGATGAATTTCATGAGTTGGGCTACAGAAATTTGATTGGGTTAGGCCAAATTTCAAGAGCCAATCCAATTTGGGTCTGCATAGTATATATTGGGCCAACTCACATAAATTAGGTTTTGAGCCCCTATTCTACTAAATCAAATTGGACTATTACTAGGTGATTTCTCTTGGCCCAAGTCTCATGATAAGGAGTTGGGCTTGCATCTAGAATCATTGGGCCTTTATAAGCCTCTTCTCATGATCTCCCCACATTAATTTAGGCCCAGATGTAGTTTCTATCCCAATTAATTCTCAACTTATATTATTAATTTATTTCTCAAAATTACCATTCACTTAACTTGCTCACTTATCCCATATTAATTATTCCTAATTAATCTAAATCCATGATTAACACTTTAATTAATTTTGGGATGTTACACTCCATGGCAATTTCATTTGAAAAGAATGAATCAAAAATGCATAGCCCCTCACATGGATAAGTGTCTACTCTCACGTGTTTAGGTAATGTGTATCACTCAAATTCACCTATCAAAACCTCACTACCATAAGCTTGTTAAGCTTCTAAATCTCCACCACCTATGCCAAATGTAATGCATAAATCAAGAGGACTTTATTTATGGTTGTAATAGGGCTAAGGAAATGAAATGAATGGAGAATAAGAAAAGAAAATCAAATAGATACCTTAGAACCTCAAGAGCAATCAATGGATATTTAGAATAGGGAAGAATGTGCATTCAAGGCCTTATTTCCTATCAGTATAGGCAACTATAAACTCAATCTGAAACACTTCTTTCTTTTGATTTTCAAATGTTTCCTTTTCCTTTTTTTTTCATTACTTTTCTCTTGATTTTCTATCTCCCTTTTTTCTTTAACTTTAAACATTTTCCTCAACTTTGAATAACGATGGCCTAAATGGATGCAAAACATACATATTCTCATCCTAGTTAGATGTAATGCTCTTTGAAATCCCTAAGGTATCTTAAAACAAGGTGGGAATATATTTTCATTTTACTTTTCATGGCTATGGGCTCAACAAAGAAAATAAAATCAAGTCCAAAGTGGCTAAACAATAGAAAGAATGCATGTTAAGGTTGGCTTTTTGGCTTGCTAGCTGTAAAAGAAATGAATGCCTTATCATTTTCATGTATGCAAATACAAATGTGATCTCAACAAAGAATCAGGACAAGTTCTAGAGTGAAAGCAAAGATAGATGAATACACACTAGAAATGAACAATTAAGACTTAATTCTTCACCAGGTAATGGCTATCAAATAATTCATTGAAATCAAATTCATTGCCACTTCACTTGAATCAAAACACAAGATCCATTACTTGACATGTCTAAGTGAATCAAAGTTATAATCATCTCAACTTGTAACTTTCACAGAAAAACTGAAAAAAAATTACGCTATTTTTCAAAAAATTTCAAAAATATCAATTTTTTTAACAAATAAAACAACGAGAAGAAGATGAAACGACTCTCCCCCCCCCCCCACATTTAAATATTGCATTGTCCTCAACGTTAGCACACAATCCAATCAACAGATAAATAGTACAATATAAAGAGAATGGAAAGAAAGTATACAACCGAATGAACTTGAAAATGGAGATTCCACGGGTGGCTCAGATTTCCTTTGTAACTGGTTAGCAATTATTTATTACCTACAAAATAGAACAAAACAAACAGTTATACGAAAAAGAAAAGAAAAACTAAATCCTAAACTACAAAGAACTATATAAGAGACTAACTAATCATAAGTATCAAAAACCAAAATCAAAACTACTTTATTCCTCTTTAGTTCAACAAATTTAAGTCTTACTAGTTTAAAGCATTTGGATTGATCATTTAGAGATGCTTCATGGACTTCCTCAACTATCATTAGTCTTGGAAAGTCAAATTTAGCATAGTCAAAAGCAAGGAAAGAAGAAAAGTTAGATTTAGGACATTCAAAACTAAAGAAAGAAAATTTAAAATGAATTTTAAAAACATTAGACTCTAGACTCTCTAAATATCGATCAAAACTAATAAAATCTACTGGACTCTCATCATTAAGAGTCATTGCATACAAAAAAAAATCTAATTGCAACTTCTCATAATCTTTTGAGTTCAAGGCAAATGACAATTGCTTAATCTCAGTTGGGAGAGTTAGTGGCTTCTTGGAAACTAGCTCACCAACTTCAACAATCTATTTTGGACTCTCAATAGGAGAAACAGTGTCTTCCATGACCAAGGAGACATCAGTAGGCTCACAATGTTCTAAACAATGATCAACAACAAAGTCCAACCTCTCACTAGTATCAACAATAGCACAAGCATCAATAGGATTTTCAATATCAGCACTATCACTATGTGTGCTCTCATCAACACTAGTATGATCAATAGAATTAGTCTCATCAACAATTTTAGTGCAAACAAAGGAACTCATGGATTTAACAGACTTATCATACTTAAAAAACTCATCAATCTCAATACACACAGGACCTGTATGCATATTATCACATAAGCATCTAAGAGTGGGATCTGAATTATTAACAATAAGCTATCTAACAATTGTATCATCCTATCCTTATCACATGCTACATTCACTATTTCATTAGTCTTATCATCGCATGCTAGTGAGGAATCATGTTGATCAGAATATGTGAAGGACTCACTAGTCTCAATGAAAGAATTAATCTAGGAGAATCTATCACATGTAATGGTTTTAGCATAAACACAATCAAGAGATGCATTCAATTTAACTATGTCACATGGTTCAGATGGTAGACTCTCCCTAAACTTAAGATGCATCAATAATGGGCTTATCAACCAATTCCATACCAGGAATAGAATGATCATCACATTTTAGGTCACTCCCACACTTGTCTACTACCTTAGATTCAATAGATTCATTATTAACTGGCTCATAAATCAATTCATCATTATAGTCACAGCTAGGTGTAGAAATACCAAGTGTATCAGTACATAAGAATTCATGAACATCAACAAATGTATTAATTTTGCTTAATAAGTTACCACAATCAACCTTGTCAGGAGATTTAACAATAAGTTCCTCATCTACATCATCATCATGCAATTCAGAATCAACAACATTATATGCATTAGTAGCCACAGTGCTATCAAGTATACAAGAATCAGTTCCAACAAATTGCAATGTATTAGAAGATGGAAGTATATTACCCAATGAATAAGGTTCTTCCTCCTCTATACCTTCCCTTCTAATTTTCTCTTCAGTCAATTCAGTAACACTTAAAGTAGGTTAATTCAATCGAATTTCCAAATCCTTCATGAGGTTATCAAACCTTTGTTGATTTTAAAGATGCAACCGTTTAGTTTCTTGTTGGAGCATTTGCTGCATTTGTTGGTTTTGAATATTATAGGCTTCCATTTGCTGCATCATTCTCTGTTCCCAACTTGGTTCCCAAGGGGGCTCCTATTGCATGTATCCCTCATGATAGTTGTAAGAATGATAGTCTAGCTCTTGCCTAAGGAAGTTGTGGTATGGCTCATAATGATGGTGGTAATTTAGGTGAACTTCATATGGATGGTGGTATGGTTCAACGTAACTGGGGTGAACTTCATAGGGATGGTGGTGTAGTTGGTAGCATGGTTATTGGACTTGTTGATATTGTTGTGCTTGTTGTGCTTGTCTTTCTCGTTCAAAAACACCATGAAGCATTGAAATGGCTTCATCCAACTTCCGAGAGATCCTATCATTTGCACAAGAATTATAGACACCTTGATTAGAATAATAATATAGATCCATCTAAAGCAAGAAAATGAGATGTTTAATCAATTTAAGCACAAGACAAATCACAAGCAAACTACAACTAAAATTAACTCTAAATCAAGAAAATAAAATTCAATTGAAACTAAGAACTTCCTAACAATAAAAAACACTCCAAAACAGAGGTTAATGACACAAAATAAACTCACAAAAAATAAAGAAATTAAATCCAAAAAAATTGAAAATTTCTTAAAAAAATTCAAAAGAATACTAAAAAGTTAGAAAAAGTACCTTAAACATTGGACTTTGGCCAAAACATAGTGCACCTAATAGCTTTGCAATTATTTTTGCTTAAAACACCCAAAAACCTTGGAAAACAAAGTTTCAGAATTTTCTAGACACTTTAAACAAAAATTGCAGCAAGCAACCAATTGACGCATAACATCGAAATTAGCTAAATCCAAGTTCAAAACAGGGCAAAAACTAAACAAAAATAGAGTAAAAGTACATAGAAACTTTCTTAAACAATTGATAATCCAATTTCTCGGCAACAGCGCCAAATTTTGACAGGTCGTGTCACGCAACGCTCAAAATAAAACTAGGTTGAAAAATATATAACTAGTGGTGCAACCTAGATCATCTCCCTTAGAAATGGAGTTCAATGTTTAATTGGGATTTCTAAGTGTTAAAAGGCTCTAAAATTTTCCTAACTAAGGGGGGTTTGATTGACTTAAACTAATTAAAATGAAACCGAATTAAAATTCCTAATTGCTACTTAATTGTATGAATTATAGTGGATAATGGGCAAGTGACTAGCTTTGGATTCATCTCTTGGTATCCACTATCCTTATCCTAATTCAATTGTGATTAATTATGTCCTAAGAATCCCTATTCGTGTCTAATACAAATTATCTTGAGTTATCACGCAAGAATCAAGGGATTAACAATTTAATGTTGAATTAAAACCTCAATCCTGCATCAAATCACTAAGTCTTGTCATTAGGATCAATGAACACTTGAATTGATCAATTAGCCTCTGAATTAACACTTTAGGAGATTCAATTAACTCATTAAATTCCAATGAATCCTCAAATTAGACAATTAAGCACGCCAATTCTCACAAGCATTTCATCAAACACCTTGATTTCACACTTGGAAAATGGTAAGAAAATGAAAATCCAATACTAAAATTAATCAATTAAGACATCAATTACTCTACTAATCAGTGTCTAACTAGTCACCAATTACAAACTACACCAATCCTAAGCTAATACATCTCAACCAAGCATGTATAAGAAAATAGAAAAGTGTAGAAAGAGATAATTCTTAGCCAAAATTCCTTTGATCTCTCCATGGATTCAAGCTTCTCCAAGGTTTTCCTCCTAGCCAACCATAAGATAGAGATTAGAGCTTCATTGAAGGTGGAATGGAAGATGATGGAATGGGTCTGGGTGGAGTGGAATGTGTTCTGGATGGAGAATGGACGAAGGAGCATGATAGCGTGAATGGATGATAGATCCTTTTTACCTCTGCCCCAGTGTATTTTTATCCATCCTCACGTGCTTAGCTTTTTTCTTTGTATGTCATGTGCTCAGCCCTCCATTTAAAACTCACGTGCTTCTTACATGTTGCTTCATTCCTTCAACATGAGCTGATTTAGTGTTCCACGTAATGCTGCTTGTGTGTATTATGCTTGAAGCTGAATTCTTCTCACTATTCATGTGTCCATGCATATGTGTATAAGTGTGGGCCCTGCTGTGAATGGATGATGCATTGGAATATAATATAAAAGAATTTATCCATGCTTCGTGCTATCATTAAGTGCAGACGTAGCTTCCTCTCCCCTTGATCTTTGCATGCTTCTTCTTCTTACTTGCTTTGAATGTATTTAATTTCTATTCTCTTCAACTCTCCAACTCGTGGCTTCTTCCAACTTCTTCCCAGCTCATGCTTCTTTTCTATTGTGTTTATTCCTTCCTCTGTTCCAGCCACGTCCTTTTTTTCTCCTTCATTCAGTTTCAGCTTCTTCATGCATTCTATCTTTATTTAAACTTTAGCCCAAGCTTCCCGCGTCAGTCCCAAGCTTGTATGCTTTGTGTTTAACTTCTCTTCTTTGTCCAGCTCTCCAAAATAGAGGTTGCCTCCTTCTTTCAAATGCTGTCACGTGCTTCCTCTCCCTTTTTTCAGCTCATTTCTTTTCACACCACCCCACGTTGCTTCTTAGTTAGAACCTATGGCTTCTTTATCGTGCAACTTCCTTCTTATTCTCAACTTTTTCACGTAGCTTCTGCATTTAAAAACCTTATGCCCAGCTCCTGTTTCTTCTTCTGCTCTCTTCTTTTATTCCATGTAAAAACTGTAGCTTGTACTGCTTCTTCCTTATGCAGTTGCTCCTTCGTTCTCACTAAAACAAAGCATCATCCACGTTCTATCCAGCCTGTAGCAAACACGTAGCAAACACGTCAGCCTTCAACGTGTTTTCTTCCGCACCAGCTTCGTCTTTTCTTTGCATTTTACTCCCCTCATTCACTGTTGCCCTTTTCTGTTCTGACTCGTTTTGCTTCTAATGTCTTCCAACCTTTAGCTTCTTCTTTTCAGCTCACTCTATCCATCCCTTCATTCTACGTAGTTTTCTGTTCCTTGTTCTTCTTTTATTTTATCCCACGTGGTCTCCTCTCTTGTGAACCAGTAAGTTTGTGTTGTTGAAGGAGGAAACGTGGCTGGTAAGTGTATAAAGCTCATAAGTGTCTTCCACATCTCAACAAGGGAGCCATGAGAGTGATGTGTCACGAGAGCTGCTACATGCTTTATCAAACCCAAGAATGATGTGCTGGACATGCGGTTTCATATGCATGTCAACATGCAAATGTAGGGAGCTCATGACTTTGTGTGATGCTTCCCTTATGTGTATCTACGTGTAATGAAAGAGAATGGATTCTTGTGGCAACAAGCATGAAGACTATGTGGGAGTGTGATTGAATCTGAAGCTCACTAGCCACTTTTTTTTATCATTTTTAGTTTCTAAAGATTTTATTAAAAATTTTGCCCAAATGTTCTCCCCTTTGAGTTGCAAAAATGTGGCCTCCACCTTTGAAATCTTGGCCCTTCAATTGATCTTGTAACCTTAAATTCTTCTTCAAATTTTTTTCCACCATTAAAAATCCCATTACCTTTTAAAATCTGCACAAATAATTAAGAAAAATTTAATAGGAAAAATTTACAAAATTATTTAAGGAAAATTATGCATTAAAATTCAAAAATTTTGTAAATAAATTCTCTGAGTGCAAAAATGGTTATTAAAATAAAATATCATCTAATTAAAATCTAAAAGTCATATTTAATCATTAAAAACCCAAAATTAGGAGAATTCATGTATATAAAACCATCATTCATCACAACCTTATGTTAAGATATGACCAAATGAACAAATTTGCCTATGAAATTTGACACACATGTAGATCTTATCTAAAGCTTTTTAGGAAGCTAAAGACTAGATTATTTGGAGCTTTGTGAAATTAATTATGATTTTTTAAATTTTCCATTTTTCTGTTAAACTGATATAGGTACTATTCATACGATCAGAAACTTGGGCTATATCATTCGTAGGCCACATTATGTCTAGTACTCATAAAATTTTACAAGAATAAACTAGACATGATAAGCTTTCCATGGCCACTAAGATCACTCCAATTGGATCTCCAAGTAGGGAGATATGAATTTTTGAAATTAGAGGTTAGTACTAGTAATGACAGTTGACCTCTAGTACTATTCCATCAATTTTCTAGTGGCTAGCATCCTCGATTGTGGCTAGATTTATTTTTACATAAAGTATACATTTGTAGCTTTCTAGAACGATGATAGTGTGCCTAATTTAGAGTTTTCTAGAATTAGTTATGATTTTTCAAAGTTCAGGCATAGAATCTAGAAATCCTACCTAAGGTTGCACCATTGTGTTTTGTGTATCTACTTCCTTTGCTCGAGGTATAGGCCACTTTTTGAACTTGTTATGGTTGTAATTGTGTATTTCAATATGAGAATGAGATGGATGAGTCTATATGGCCCACAGAACTCTGAAAGAAAAATTTATCCATGACAAAATGCAAGTGTGTTCATTGTTCTAATGCTATCTTTCTTGTTTCATTGTAAAATGCATGGAATAAGACCTACAAATGGCATGAGGAAAGTTAGATAAATATAGTATTACATAATGTCCAGTTTTCATTAAATGAATACATTTTCAAAGCAAATCCCCTAAAATGAATTAGTTAAAGTCCCAAAAAATTTAAATAGCATTTTAGGCTCCTAAAAATGAGAATCTTAGGGTCAAACAAAAAGAAAAACGGAGTTAGAATGAAGAAACAAATTGTAACAAAATATTAATAAAACGTAATGGCATTTTTGTAATTTTGAGTAAATTTTAGAATTCTCATAGCAGGGCTTTTTAAATAAAAAGTATTGAGTTTTTTGAGGTTCTTAGAGGCCTTGAAAACTATGGGAAGCCTCGAGACAGTTAAAACCCCTCTAGTGGATGTTTTCTAATATCAATTGACCTGAACTTTAATAGATTTATTTAGGAAAGTTTTAGCTTCAATTTGAGTAATTCCAAAGGTATTTTATAAACTTTGGAACTTAAATTTTATAATAAAAAAGATGGTTCTAAAAAAGAAGCTAAAACAAACTGAAAACTAAAATGCCAAGATGAAGGGACAAAATTAGAATTTTTGAAAAGCTCTTCCTAATTTAGCTATATATATATATATATCTCACACCCCACCTCCTCATTCATTTAGCCACATTTGTTTTTGCCCTAAACCAAAGAAGAGAGCTAGGGTTTGAGGAGCACAAGGAGGAGAAGAAAGGGAGGAGAAAAACAAGGAAAAAGGTGTGGATTTTCTTGGTTTTTCATTTTTTTTTCTTTAGCAAACTCCTTCTCCTCTATCTTTCCTTCTTTCCTATGATTTTATTGAAGTTATTGGATCTATTTTGAGGGTAGAACAAAGTGGAATTTTTGGATTTGAGGAGAGGAGGCCAAGGAAAGGAAGAATCATCCGGGAAATCAAGGAAAAACAAGGTGAATCTTCATTCCATGGTAGTTACTGCTTCTTCCATTCTTCTTCTTGGTTTTTCTAGCCTAGGGAGCTCTAAGAGGGCATGGATTTTGAGTTGAACTAAGGGTGAATCTTAGGGAATTGAGTGTGGAGAATGAGAATATGCAAAGGAAACAACAAACTAGCCATTACATTTCAAGATAGAAAACCTAGGGTTTCAAGTATCCCTTGTAAAATCTGATTTGATACAATAATTCCTAGGCCTAAATGAGTATTTGAATGAATTCCTAAGATCCCTAAAAGGCTCCCCATATGCATCTTCCACCAAGAAAACAAAGCAAACTCTATGGGTGCCAAGAAGAAGCATAGCCTTAGCCTAAAGGGTTCAAGGCACCTAAGAATAGTTTAAAATTTTTCTAAACCCATTTTTGAGTTATATATGATCGATGAAGATGAAGGGAAACCTTGAAAAAAATTTAAGAGGCCTAGGGAATAAATTGGTAGTATAGGTTCCATAATATGACCTAAAGAAGCAACACTTAATTAGGCTCCTTTTTTTAATTGGGTACTGACTCCAAGAGGCTTAAAAGGAGTCAAGAATCATAAATGAAAAGAAAGAATGGAGCTTAGAACTTAATTGATGGATGTTGCTTTATTAGGTGCATTTTGGAACCATAAAGAGGCTATTAGACCAAGTTAGTGTTTAAGGAAGATGTACAGCTTTAGAAATGATTCTAAGAACTTACTTAGCTTCCATATATTGTATTTAGGCCAAGGAAAACAAATCCCACATGCTTGTGTGTGTGAGGCCAAGGGAGAGGATTCAAGATTCAAGGGAAAGGTTTGTAAGTGTAACAAAAGTAGCTCTCTCTTCTTTCTCTCACACATAATGTATGCTTACTTTGTTTTTGAATGTGTGTGTGTGTGTTTTAAGCCATGAAAAGTATTCTAGCATATGCCTATATTCCATGGTAACATGATGTTGTATTATGTTCTCAAATGATGATTAATATATTTGCTTTGGTTTGCTTGAGTGTGGAGAAGCCAAGAACCATCTAGCCACAGTGAAGATAAGCCAAGAACCTTTGAGAATGGCTAAGACAAAGATTAGAGTCTCCCAAGAGTAAAGCTTAGTTCAAGACCTTTAAGAAAAAGAGTGAGACAAGTCTAATAACCTTGAAGAGAACAAGTGAAGCTAATCCACTCACTTGTTGTAACACCATATATTTCTAACTCATATCACAACATTCAAATACTTTACATTCTTAATTTCCATGAAAGCGCATGAAAATGGGAGTTAAAATAATATATTTTCTTGCGTTGCGTCGTGTGTGAAAATTTCATTCAGTATCACGTGGACCATATGAGCTCAAACATCACATCCCTATATTTAATTACATGAATACAACTTATTTGCATCATTAAAAGTGGCCCACATCTCAAGAAATTCGAATGGAAGCATGAAAGAGGCATATTCATTTTCGGCTAGATTTTGCTCAATTTTGCCACAAATTTTGAAAAATCATAACTAATTCTAGAAAAATAGAAATTATGCATTCTTGGCCATTATAGAAAGATGAGGATATATACTTCATATTCAAAATATGTCTAGACCATAATATCTATCATAGAGGACGTTTGACATGTGAAATGGTCTAGAGGTTAGATTGCCTCCTGATGCTGTCACAAAATTCTGTAGCAAACTTAAACAATGTCTAATTAATTCCAAAAAAGTCCAATCCATGTAAATGATACCAATCTAGAATTTTGCAAATGTTAGCTAGAGAAGAAAAATAACTCCATACCAGCACAAGCACGCTTGGACCTCTAAATCTAATCAAACAGTAATAGAGGTCTGCTGGAATTCCTGATATTGGATAGAATTTTTAAAAATTCATATCTCCCTCTCTAGACATCCAAATGAGGTGCTTCTACTTGGAACGAGTCACTGTGAATGTCTAGTTTTTTTTATAAAATTTCATGGCAATTTGACTTCATTTGTGCCTTGTGTGATAGATTTGATTTTCATACCAGATGAACAGTGCATCAAACCAAACTAGAAAATTTGCCAACTTTGAAAATTCATCAAATATTCTGTAGACCTTTAAAAATTATGGTCTTTAGTTTCTCAAAAATATCTCAACAAACTCTAATTTCATGCCAAGTTTCATATCAAGAAGAGCTCATTTGGCTAAAAAGTGACATAGGATTCCATTATGGTCAATTTTGGCTCCATATGAGGTACCAAAGTAACCAAATGGCTTTTCTTAAGGTTTGGCACCTTTTGGGCAAGTCTAAAAGCATAATTAGGATTTGTGTAGGTTACCCAAATGGTCCCAAACTTCATGCATCTCATTTTGGTCATTTTATCCACACATATACATACTTACATCAACTTTTCAAGAAGCATAACTTGGCATTACATACTCAATTTACACTCTAGCATTCACATGTCATGTTCTTTCATTTATACATTGCATAATATCATAATTACACATGTTCAAGAGGTCATAGACCATATACATCATTGGTTTACATCATTTGGCATATATATGATCTTAAAGAACTAAAAACTATGCGTTTTATTGTCATCCTCAAGGTGGTTGACTTCCATTATCATATCCACTTAGTCCACCTAACATATTATATCATTGGAGAGGAGAAAACGAGATTCAAAGGATCCTAATAGCTCATCTTTCATTCAATCATACATAATGAATGCAAACAAGTCTTATAAATGTCCAATATCCACAAGGAATTAGGTGAGGCCAATCCACTTGCTTGGTAAGCCTTTGTATGCTATGTATGACATTCTCAAATGGATGAAAATGCTTCTTGAATACTTACACATGTTAACATGATTAGACATTATTGGACCAAACCATGCTCTTAGGAGCCCATCTTGCTTTTGGGAGACTCTTTGCTTTATCTAAACCAATCTTAAAGGTTCTTGGCTCATCCTCACCATGGTTAAGGGTTCTTGGCCTCACCACACTCAAGTAAACCCAAGCACACATCATAACATCATTTAGAAACATAATATGTCATCATGAAATTATGGCATATAAAATTATGCTAGCATTCTTTTCATGGCTTGAAAATACATATGCACACATTCTAAGGCAAGCTAAGTACACATCCATGCATGAGAGAAGGTGGAGAGAGCTACCTTATACACAATTACACACATTTTCCTTTGAATCCAAGCACCCCATTTTGGCTACACACACACAAAGGTGTGGGGAAGTTTTCTCTTGGCCTAAACATAATTTATGGAAGCCAATTAGGTTCATGACCTTAATTCTAAAGCCATACAATTTTCTTAGACACTAGGTTGGCTTATAACCTCATTATGGTCCATAAATGCACCTAATGAAGCAACACCCATCAAATAAATTTTAGGCTATATTATTTCCTTTCAAATATGATTTTTGACTCTTTATAAGCCTCTTGGAGTCATCACACAATTAAAACAAAGAGCCTAACTATATGTTGCTTCTTTAAGTCGTAATATGGAACATAAAGCACTAACTCATTTTCTATGGTTTCTAAATTTCTCCCAAGGCTTCCCCTTATATTCATTCATCATATATTATTCAAAAATAGGCTTAGAAAAATTTAAAACTCTCCCTAGCTAGATAAACCTTTTTAGGCTGAGGCTATGAAGCTTATTAGCCTTAATGGAATTTGGTTTGTTTTCTCAAGGGAGGATGCATGTGGGGAGCCGCTTAAGAATCTTGAGAGCTCATTTAAATGCTTATTTAGGCCTAGGAATCATCATATAAAATCAGATTTTACAAAGTGCAGTTGAAACCCTAGAAATAGTATCTTGAAATCTAATAGTTTTTTGTTAATTCTCTTTGCATATTCTTAATCTCCACACTTGTTTTCCTTAGATTCATCCTTGGTTCTGCCTAAAAATCAAATCCTCCTAGGGTTTCTCATGTTAGGCGAAATGGAGAAGGAGGGAACCAAAGATGACAACCATAAGAAGAGAAATTACCTTGTCTTCTTGCTTTTTCTCACTTGAATCTTGCTTTCTCCAGCTCCTCTCTTCAAATCCAAATTTTTCCCTCAATTTCTCCCTTAAAATAGATTTATAAGCCTCATTGTAATCATAGGAAACAAATGAGAATGGAGGAGAAGAGGTTTGGAATGAAGAAAGCATGACAAACCATGAAAATTCATACCTTTCTACCTTGAATTTCTTCTCCTTTTCTTCCTCCTCTTGTACACCTCATCCCCTAGGATATTCCTCTAGCTTTGGTTAGAACATGGTCGTGCATAATGAAGGGAGAAGAAGGGTGCATCATATATATAGGTAGGAGGAAGTTACACTTTTCAAAAATTCCTATTTTGCCCTTCGTTCTTGGCATTTTTGTTTCTCGTTCATTTTAGCTCCTTCTTGAAAACTATCTTTTCCATTATGAAATTTAGGTTCTGAATTTAGTAAAATGCCTTTGGAATCACTCAAATCGGACCTAAAACCTTCTCGAATGAATCCGTCAAAATTTGGGTACACTGACATTGGAAAACGTCCACTGGAGAGGTTTTAACTGTCCTGGGGCTTTTCATGGTTTTTAAAGCCTCTGAGAACCCTGGAGAACTCAAAATGTTCATTTAAAAATTCCTCCTGTGTGAATTCCAAATTTGCTCAAAATTACAAAAATGCCATTACATTTCGTAAACTTTTCGTAAGAAATTGTTTCTTCATTCTAGCTCCATTTTTCTTTTCATCTGAGCCAGGGATTCTTATTGTTAGGAGTCGAGAATGCTTCCTAAATTCTTTTGGACCTTAACTATCTCATTTTAGGAGACTTTCTTTTGTATCCGGTGAGTTTGACGATCGTGTCGAGCAATCTCAAATAAACCTAGGTAACAAAATAAATTTGTAGATAATGGTGCAACCTAGGTCATCTTCTCAAGGAGTTTGTGCCTTAAATTGTTTATGGAAGAATATTCTAAGTATTACTATTAGGATCTAACTTGGGGGTTTGATATGCTAGAATTTAATTGAACTAAAATTAATTGACAAGAATTAGAAATCTAAAACTAAGTTCAAGTGATTTATCAAGTAAATGAGGTAACTAGCTTTTAATTGGATTCCCTAGAGTTCGATTATCCTTGCTCTATTTAGCTTACCAATTTAGGATTAAGTTCTTGCTCTTTAGTGCATTCCTCATAAGGTTCTTGAATAACCATCCAAGATTCAATTCATCAATTGTTCAAAGAATTTTGCAACCACAAGAAACCTTAAACAACTAATTAATTGAATTAAGAATAAGAACACACTACACTAAATTTTATTGATTTATGAAAGCTACTGCACAATTCACTCAAGATGCTAATTCACCAATTAGATTAATTAACCCCTCAAGCAATTAACTGCACAAAAGTTCCAAACTAACCCAATAACCATTGCATCAATTAGCCTAAAATCAAGAGGAATTTAGAGTTCAATTGCACAGCATTAATTCTGGAATGATGATAAAAAAAATAATTCCAAAATTCAAATCAAGTTCAATCTAAGAATTAATTCAATCCAGTAATTCCAGCAATTAAATTCCTAAATCAAAAAGCTAAACCTAGACAAATTAATAAAGGAAATAATGCTAAAATCAAACAATTGGGCAAGAGGGTTTTATCCAAATTCAATAGGAGATGTAGAGCTCAAATCTTCATCTAGGAGAATTCAATCTTCAGCTAGCCACCACAAGGAATTCAAGCTGCCATGGAGGGATCAAATGAAGGAGAATCGATCAAAGGAGCCATAATCATGGAGAATTTAGCCAGAACTGCTTCCTTCTTCAGCGCTGGAATTTCTCGCACTCTTTTTCTGCCGTCTCTCCTTCTACGTTCTCCCCTTCGATTTATCTCCCAGCATCCCCTCTAGGTTTTATTTTTTCCTTCTCCTCGTTGTTCACGTCTCCCTCCTTCTGATTCTGCACGCTGAAATCCCGCAACTAATCCTCATCTTCATCTTAATTCCCACGTCAGCTCGTAGCCTTCTTAATTCCACGTGCTCAGCTCTTAATCTCCAGCTCTCTTCACGTGTTCTCCCTTCTCTAATTTCAATCATCTGAAGCTCCCTTGTGCGTGTAAAAATGTGGGCCCCATTGCTTTTTATTTATTATAATCCACATGCATGCCAGACACAGACTCGCATCTCTTCTTCACTGTTCACGTCATGCTCCACGTTCCTCTCTCTGCATGTGTGCGTTGCTTTGGTTCTGTCCTGCTGCTGCTCTTTCTTCGAACCAGACCATGGCTTTCTTCATTTTTTTTTTTTTAGCTCGAAGCTTCTGTTCACGCAAGCTTTCATGTCCAGACTTCACGTGTTTTTCTCCATGTTGGCTGCTGTGCTTCATCCTTCGTTTCTGTCACGTTACTTCCCAGCCAAGCACGAAGCTTCCAGCTCGTTATTTTAGCGCTAAAAGTCACGTCCTCTTTTCCTTAGCTCCAGCGTCTTCATTCAAACCAGCAGCTCGTGTTCAGCCACTGCATGTGTGTGTTTCTGTCGCTAACTTGTAGCTCTATTCTTCCCCACGCTGTAGCTGGTTCTCTGTTTCTGCATTAGTGGGAGTTCACGTGGCCATGCTTCCTCATCTGTTTCGAGTTTGTTTCTTGCCCATTCTGCAGCTGCTGCATGTTGCGTTTCACGTTGCTGTTACGTTGAGAAATCCAGCCCATATCTCTTCGTGTTTGCTTCGTGCATGTTTAGCTCCTGCATGTGTGTTTAGCAGCTTCTACTCACCAGAATAGAGCAACAAGAAGACGTGGTTGATCATGAGAGTGAATGCACACAAGTCTCCTTCAACCAGCCTCTTTTCCACGTACATCCCTTGCTTCTTCCTCCCATATATACATGCCTTCATCTCTTCTTTAAATCAAATACTCATTTAAGCTATTTGCCCTTCACAAATCTGCACAAATAATAAGAACAATTCAATAGGAAAATTCACAAAATCATTTAAAATAAAATTGAGCATTAATATTTCAAAATTTTGCAAATTAATTCCTAAAGTACAAAAATGGCTATTAAAATCAATTTCCATTCAATTGCATTCGTTAACCCACATTTATTTATTAAAATGACTAAGTTAGGGAGAATAAAATGTATAAAAATCATACTTATCAAATTCCCCCACACTTAAACGTTTGCACTCCTGAGCAAAACTTAAAATCCAAGAAAAAGAATGAGCTGAAGCACCCGGCTAGTAGAATGGCAAGTAGGAAATACAAATGGGAAAGGGAGTGTAAAAATCACAAGTTAAAGACTAATCATAACTTTTCAACACTTCAACAATCTAAGTTAACTTTACTTGCATTCAAGAATTAAGCTCCATGGCAATTTCATTTGAAAAGAATGAATTAAAATGCATAGCCTCTCACATGGATTAGTGTTTACTCTCAACTCTCAAGTGTTTAAGGTAATGTAATTCACTCAAATTCCACCTATCAAAGCTCACTACCATAAGCTTGTCTAGCTTCTAAGTCTCCACCACCCATGCTAAATGCAATACATAAATCAATAGGACTTTATTTGGGGTTGTAATGGGGCTAGGGAATGAAATGAATGGATAACAAAAATAAGGGAAATACAAAACAAATGGATACCTTAGAACCTCAAGAGCACTCAATGAAGATTTAGGATAGGGAAAAATGTGCATTCAAGGCCTTATTTCTAATTAATACAAGTAACTATAAACTTAAATTAAAACAATTTTTTTTTTTTTCATTGCTTTTCTTTTGCTTTTTTTTTTTTTTTTTTATCTTTTTCTTTGCAATTGCATTTTTTTTTTTTTCCAGAACATATTCCTCAACTCTTATTATCAATGGCCTAACTTGATGTAAAGCATACATTCTCTCATCCCAAACAAGTGCAATGCTCTTGAAATTCCTAAGGCATCCTAAAACACGGTAGGAAACACTTTTATATGGCTATGGGTAACAAGAAAAGAAAATCAAAGCTCGAAGTGGCTAAAACAATGGATAAAATGCATATAGGGTTGGCTTTTTGGCTCACTAGCTAAAATAGAAAGGAATGCCTTATCATTTTCATGCATGCAAATGCAATTATGGTCTCAACAAAGAATCAAGACAAGTTCTAGAGTGAAACAAAGATAGGTAAAAACACACTAGAATTGAACAATTAAGGCTCAAATTCTCACCAGCTAATGGCTATCAAATAATTCATTGAAATCAAATTTATTGCCACTTCACTTGAATCAAAACACAAGATTCATTACTTGTCATGTCTAGGTGAATCCAAATTATAATCATCTCAACTTGCAACTTTCACAGGAAAACTGAAAAGAATCATACTATTTTTCAAAAATTTTTCAAAAATTTGTCAATTTTTTTTTTTTGGAAAATAACATAAAACTAACTAAAAACCTAGAAACTATAAAAATAAACTAACCAAAATAAAACAAAACTAAAAATTTATTTGTATCCCCCCCCACACTTAAACATTGCATTGTCCTCAATGCCAGCACACAATCCAGTAAACAGATAAAGACAACACACTATAAAAGGGGAAAGGGAAAGAGTACAACCGGGGTTTAGGGTGGGTTATGAAGTTGGAGCTCCTCCTTGTTATCCCTTGGAACTCCTTCATAAAAGTGTTTGAGCCGATGTCCATTAACTTTAAATTTAGCTCCCGTTTGCTCATCCAAAAGCTCAACTGCACCAAAAGGGAAAACATTAGAAACTATATAAGGACCTTCCCATTTAGAACGAAGTTTACCTGGCATAAGCTTCAGACGGGATTTGTAGAGTAGGACTTTTTGGCCGACAACAAATTCTTTCCTTGTAATCATCTTGTCATGGAATGCCTTTGTCTTCTCTTTATAGAGCCTTGCATTGTCATAGGCTTCCAATCTGATCTCTTCGAGCTCTTGGAGTTGGAATTTTCTGTGAGAACCTGCTTCATTCAAATTCAAATTGCATTTCTTCACAGCCCAGTAAGCTTTATGCTCCACTTCCACCGGTAAGTGACACGCTTTTCCAAATACCAGCCGATAGGGTGACATGCCAATAGGAGTCTTGTAGGCAGTCCTGTAGGCCCAAAGTGCATCATCTAGCCTTTTACTCTAATCTTTCCTATTCGGCTGCACTGTTTTCTCCAAAATTTGCTTCACCTCCCGGTTAGAAATTTCTGCTTGGCCATTTGTCTGAGGGTGGTATGGAGTAGCTACTTTATGCACAACACCATACTTGCTAAGCAAGCTATGCATACTCCGGTTACAAAAATGAGTGCCCTGGTCACTGATAATGGCTCTGGGAATGCCAAACCTACAAAAAATGTGAGAGCGAATGAATTCTACAACCACAGAAGAATCATCAGTCCTGGTAGGTTTGGCTTCCACCCACTTCGAAACATAATCAACGGCCAATAAAATGTATGAAAAGCCAAAAGAAGTGGGAAAAGGTCCCATAAAATCAATGCCCCACACATCAAAGACTTCACAAAATAAGATAGGGTGTTGTGGCATTTCATTTCTCCTAGATATGCTACCTGTTTGTTGACACCGAACACATCTTTTACAAAAATTAAAGGCATCACGAAATAGGGTAGGCCAATACAATCCACTGTCTAGAACCTTCCTAGCTGTGCGTTTTGAACTAAAGTGACCTCCACATGCTAGTGCGTGACAAAAATTTAAAACAGAATCAAATTCTATATCGGGCACACAACGTCTAATCACTTGGTCACTACATAGTCTCCATAAATATGGATCATCCCAAATATAATACCTAGCTTCACTCCTAAACTTATTCAACTGATGTTTAGTCAAATCAACAGGCAGTTCAGAAGCAGCTAGATAATTCACTAAGTCTGCATACCATGGATAAAAACTATGCAAAGCACATAAATGCTCATCAGGGAAATCATCATCAATAGGTAAGGAATTTACCTTTAAAGCTTCAATTCTGCTTAAGTGGTCTACTACTAAGTTTTCAGCTCCACTTTTATCCCGGATGTCAATGTCAAATTCTTGAAGTAGAAGCATCCATCTGATCAATCTTGGCTTTGCATCAGGCTTCTTCAGCAAGTACTTTAAGGCTGCATGATCAGTAAAAACAATGACTTTAGTATCAAGTAAATATGATCTAAATTTATCTAAAGCAAAAACAATAGCAAGAAGCTCTTTTTCTGTGGTTGTATAATTTGCTTGGGCCCCATCCAAAGTCTTGGATGCATAAGCAATCACATGGGACCGCTTATTCACTCTCTGGCTCAAGACTGCATCTACAGCAAAATTAGATGCGTCACATAAAAGCTCAAATGGGAGGGTCCAATCAGGAGGTTGAATAATGGGTGGGGAAGTCAAGCATTTCTTAAGTTCATCAAAAGCTGTTTTACATGCATCATCAAATTGGAAATCAACATCTTTTTGTAACAACTTAGACAATGGCAAAGCAATTTTACTAAAGTTCTGAATGAATCTTCTATAAAAACCTGCATGACCTAGAAAAGATCGGATCTCCCGAACACATGTCGGGTATGGTAGAGAGGTTATAACATCTATCTTAGCTTTATCTACCTCTATGCCCTGTTCAGATATAATATGACCCAATACAATGCCTTTCCGAACCATAAAATGACACTTTTCAAAATTAAGTACAAGGTTTTTCTCTATGCATCTAGCTAGGACTCTATCCAGACTACATAAGCAATCATCAAAAGAGTTCCCATATACAGTGAAATCATCCATAAAAATTTCTATACAATGTTCAAGGAAATCACTAAAAATGGAAACCATGCACCGCTGGAAGGTCCCAGGGGCATTGCAAAGACCAAAGGGCATTCGTCTGTAGGCATATGTTCCAAATGGGCATGTGAATGTCGTCTTCTCTTGATCCTCCGGGGCTATGCATATCTGAAAATACCCTGAAAATCCATCCAGAAAACAGTAGTGAGATTTACCAGCTAAACGCTCAAGCCTCTGATCAATAAATGGGAGGGGGTAATGATCTTTTCTAGTGACTAAATTAAGCCTCCTATAGTCAATGCAAACCCTCCAACTATTCTGTACACGGGTGGGCACCAATTCATTATTTTCATTTCGGATCACTATGATCCCTGATTTCTTTGGAACTACCTACACAGGACTAACCCACTGACTGTCAGAAATAGGATATATTATACCAGTAGATAAAAGTTTAGAAACTTCCTTTTTAACCACATCCAGAATAAGTGGGTTCAGTCGCCTTTGAGGTTGCCTTACTGGTTTTGCCCCATCTTCCAACAAAATTCTGTGCATGCATGTATCAGGGCTAATGCCAGGTATGTCAGCTAAGGTCCACCCTATTGCTTGTTTTCTCCTCCTTAAGACCTCTAGAAGCTTCTCTTCTTCCTCTGGAATAATGTCACTAGCCACAATTACTGGAAGCTTCTCATCTTCCCCCAAGTAGGTGTACTTGAGATTGTCTGGAAGCGGTTTGAGCTCTAAGGTGGGAGCTTGCTCAACCGAAGGTATGAGTTGTTTGATTTCAATCTCTTCCATGCCAAATACCTGTTCAGATAACTCACAGACAGAAGAAACAACTTTCCCATCTTTGGGAATATCAGCAGAAGGAGTATTAACAAGAGAGCCAATAGCAATATCAACATCAGTATCACTAACAGATGAACTAGTTACACAGCATTTATTACCACTATCAATAAGCAATGTAAGAGTGGAAATAGATGAACTAGCACAATCAACATATCCAGAAGTGACATCAATATGCAACATATCCTGAGAATCAGTAAATCCAGTAACACCAGAACATTCAGGGAAGGCAATAGCATGCACATCGTCCTTAGAACAAGAAGATTGATCTAAATTAGTATAATCATCCAAATCAGTAAAAGGCTGACGAACAGTGAAATTAGCACAAAAGGAGGAGGTCTCAGAACCATGATAGTCAATACATGAAAGAGACTCACTATTCTCAATGAAAGCACTAATCTGGGAGCAATTATCACATATAGTAGTTCCAACACATGTACAGTCAAGAGAATCATCCAAGTCAGCAATATCACAGGAATCAGTCAATAAACTATCCCAAAAATCAGTGCTAGCATTATCAACTAGCATATCAACCAAGCTGATAGTGAAAACAGAGTTATCATCACAGGGATATTTCATGGCATCAAATATATTGAATTGTATCACATTGCCAGCAAACTCCATTTGAAGAGTACCCTCATGCACATTTATAATTGTTTTGGCAGTTTTCAGGAAGGGTCTACCTAAAATGAGTGGGGCATGTCCACTAGATTTATATCTATCATCCTCCATATTAAGGACATAAAAATCAACTGGAAAAATCAAATCCTTTACCTTAACTAGAACATCCTCCAAGACTCCTGAAGGATAAGCAATGCTCCTGTTTGCCAGCTGTACAACCACTCTGGTAGGTTTCAGCTCTCCCACCTGCAAAGATGAATAAACAGATTTAGGCATAACATTTATAGCAGCACCAAGATCAATCAAAGCATCAGAAAACTCAAAATTCCCAATGGTGCATGGAATTGTAAAAGTGCCCGGATCTTGACACTTGGTGGGCATTGTTGGCTGTATGAGTGCTGAAACGTTCTTGCTAAAATTGACTTTTTCATTCCCTCTTAGACGCCTCTTGTTAGTACATATCTCCTTGAGAAACTTGGCATATTTAGGGATGGTCTTGATTGCCTCCAACAGGGGTATATTGACTTCAACCTTTTTAAAAGTCTCAAGAATCTCTTTTTCTGCATCTGCTTCAGTTTGCCTCTTTCCCAAGGTAGGTCTATGTGGGAAAGGCAAAATTTTCTTTGGCTCCTCTTCATTATTAGGCTCATTTGGTGCGACGTGTGTTTTTGATGACGCCGACTTATCCATGGTGGTGGTATCTGAGGATCCCTGAACTTCTTTTCCACTCCTAAGAGTGATGGCACTGACATTGCTACTATTCCTCGGATTAACAACTGTCTGTGAGGGTAATTGGCTTGAACCTTGGCTTTTTATCTCATTGAGAGAAGTAGCGAATTGTCCTATCTGAGTATCAACCCTTCTTTCTAAATTTTGCATCATTTGTGTGATTTGTGCTTGACTCTCCATAATACGCTTCATCATGTCTCCCATATTATCCCCTTTCTTTGGTTCCTCCTGCATAGGAGCTGGCTGCCTAATAGGTTGGGAAGATTGTGCACTAGGTCCTATAACATTGTATCTATTTTGTTGCCCTCCCCCATATCTCAAATTGGGGTGATCCCTCCATCCTGGATTGTATGTATTAGAATAGGGATCATATTTTTATTGCCCTTGTTGCATCGGCCTAACTGGAAACATCCCAGCACAAGCTTCTACCCTGTCTTCTAACATAGGGCACTGATCAGTAGTATGTGTGGCTAAAGAGCATATATCACACAGGGGTCCTACCAAAGTAGTAGGGGTAGATGTTTGTCCAGATGCATAACACTGTGGATAAGAATATGTCTGAGTAGGGTAAGACTGTGGTGCACAAGTCTGAGAAGGAGCGGAGGATGACTGCTGCCGATCTAAAGCAAGCTTTTGGAGCACAGTAGACATTACTTCAAGTTTGCTCTCAATTTTCTGACCATAGTCTGGAGCACACAATTCATTTACTCCTCTTGCTGTTTGCATTGATCTGGATCCAAATTGCTGAGCATTCTGAGCCATCTTATCAATCAACTCCCAGGCTCCTGTAGGTGTCAGATCACCTAAGGCTCCCCCAGAGGCAGCATCAATCATATTTCTATCCATGATCAACAGCCCCTCATAGAAGTACTGGATAAGCAACTGATCAGAGATTTGATGGTGAGGACAACTAGCCAACAATCTTTTGAATCTTTCCCAGTACTCATATAAAGTCTCTCCACTATTCTGTCTGATCCCACATATCTCCTTCCTTATTGATGCAGTGCGAGATGCAGGAAAGAATTTCTCCAAAAATAACCTCTTCAGTTGGTCCTAAGAAGCAATGGCACCGGGAGGTAGATAGTACAACCAATCCTTGGCTAAACCATCTAAGGAAAAAGGGAATGCTCTGAGCTTGATTTGTTCCTCTGAGACACCTTGTGGCTTCATTGTAGAGCATACAACATGGAATTCTTTTAGATGTTTGTGAGGGTCATCTCCTGCAAGTCCCTGAAACTTAGGAAGTAAGTGAATCAAACCGGATTTAAGCTCAAAATTTGCATCTAATTCTAGATATTGTATGCAAAGATTTTGATAATGCACATTAGGAGCCGTCAATTCTCTAATAGTTCTAGCATGCATGTTATTATTCAAATTTGCATTCACATTCAAGTTAGCCTGAACATGCATATTCCCGTTAGCATTTATTTGATCTTGTTCAGCCATATTATCACTAGAAAATTGAAGTGCACAATCAATTCCTTGCACAGAATCAAAAGCAGATGAATTAGAGCTATTAATTCCTACACTATCTTTGTTTTTCCTAATCTTTACTTGTCTTCTAAGGGTTTTTTCAATTTCTAGATCCAAATCAATTAATTTTTCACTAGACCTTCTTGTCATACACCAATTAGACAAGCAAAAACTAAGAAGGAACACAAAAATTAACAAAGAAAAATTAAAACAAAAATTCCAGAAAAATTAGAAAAATCCTAGAAAATTCGAAAAAATATTAAAAAATTCGAAACAATGCTTTAAACGTTGGAATTTGGCCAAAAAATGGTGCACCTAATAGCAAAGCTATTTCTTTTGCTCAAAACACCCAAAAACTTTGAAATACAGAATTTGAGAATTTTCTGGGTACTTTAAACGAAAACTCCAGCAAGCAGGCAAATTAATACGCAACACCGAAATTACCAAATTCCAAGCTCGAAACAGAGCAAAAATTTAGCTAAAATAGAATCAAAACAGAGATAAAACAAAACAAAAACACCTAGAAAACTTTCTCAAACAATTAAGAAACTAAACTCCCCGGCAACGGCGCCAAATTTGACGATCGTGTCGAGCAATCTCAAATAAAACTAGGTAACAAAATAAATTTGTAGATAATGGTGCAACCTAGGTCATCTTCTCAAGGAGTTTGTGCCTTAAATTGTTTATGGAAGAATATTCTAAGTATTACTATTAGGATCTAACTTGGGGGTTTGATATGCTAGAATTTAATTGAACTAAAATTAATTGACAAGAATTAGAAATCTAAAACTAAGTTCAAGTGATTTATCAAGTAAATGAGGTAACTAGCTTTTAATTGGATTTCCTAGAGTTCGATTATCCTTGCTCTATTTAGCTTACCAATTTAGGATTAAGTTCTTGCTCTTTAGTGCATTCCTCATAAGGTTCTTGAATAACCATCCAAGATTCAATTCATCAATTGTTCAAAGAATTTTGCAACCACAAGAAACTTTAAACAACTAATTAATTGAATTAAGAATAAGAACACACTACACTAAATTTTATTGATTTATGAAAGCTACTGCACAATTCACTCAAGATGCTAATTCACCAATTAGATTAATTAACCCCTCAAGCAATTAACTACACAAAAGTTCCAGCTAACTAACCCAATAACCATTGCATCAATTAGCCTAAAGTCAAGAGGAATTTAGAGTTTAATTGCACAGCATTAATTCTGGAATGATGATAAAAAAAATAATTCCAAAATTCAAATCAAGTTCAATCCAAGAATTAATTCAATCCAGTAATTCCAGCAATTAAATTCCTAAATCAAAAAGCTAAACCTAGACAAATTAATAAAGGAAATAATGCTAAAATCAAACGATTGGGCAAGAGGGTTTTATCCAAATTCAATAGGAGATGTAGAGCTCAAATCTTCATCTAGGAGAATTCAATCTTCAGCTAGCCACCACAAGGAATTCAAGCTGCCATGGAGGGATCAAATGAAGGAGAATCGATCAAAGGAGCCATAATCATGGAGAATTTAGCCAGAACTGCTTCCTTCTTCAGCGCTGGAATTTCTCGCACTCTTTTTCTGCCGTCTCTCCTTCTACGTTCTCCCCTTCGATTTATCTCCCAGCGTCCCCTCTAGGTTTTATTTTTTCCTTCTCCTCGTTGTTCACGTCTCCCTCCTTCTGATTCTGCACGCTGAAATCCCGCAACTAATCCTCATCTTCATCTTAATTCCCACGTTAGCTCGTAGCCTTCTTAATTCCACGTGCTCAGCTCTTAATCTCCAGCTCTCTTCACGTGTTCTCCCTTCTCTAATTTCAATCATCTGAAGCTCCCTTGTGCGTGTAAAAACGTGGGCCCCATTGCTTTTTATTTATTATAATCCACATGCATGCCAGACACAGACTCGCATCTCTTCTTCACTGTTCATGTCATGCTCCACGTTCCTCTCTCTGCATGTGTGCGTTGCTTTGGTTCTGTCCTGCTGCTGCTCTTTCTTCGAACCAGACCATGGCTTTCTTCTGATTCTGCACGCTGAAATCCCGCAACTAATCCTCATCTTCATCTTAATTCCCACGTTAGCTCGTAGCCTTCTTAATTCCACGTGCTCAGCTCTTAATCTCCAGCTCTCTTCACGTGTTCTCCCTTCTCTAATTTCAATCATCTGAAGCTCCCTTGTGCGTGTAAAAACGTGGGCCCCATTGCTTTTTATTTATTATAATCCACATGCATGCCAGACACAGACTCGCATCTCTTCTTCACTGTTCATGTCATGCTCCACGTTCCTCTCTCTGCATGTGTGCGTTGCTTTGGTTCTGTCCTGCTGCTGCTCTTTCTTCGAACCAGACCATGGCTTTCTTCATTTTTTTTTTTTTTAGCTCGAAGCTTCTGTTCACGCAAGCTTTCATGTCCAGACTTCACGTGTTTTTCTCCATGTTGGCTGCTGTGCTTCATCCTTCGTTTCTGTCACGTTACTTCCCAGCCAAGCACGAAGCTTCCAGCTCGTTATTTTAGCACTGAAAGTCACGTCCTCTTTTCCTTAGCTCCAGCGTCTTCATTCAAACCAGCAGCTCGTGTTCAGCCACTGCATGTGTGTGTTTCTGTCGCTAACTTGTAGCTCTATTCTTCCCCACGCTGTAGCTGGTTCTCTGTTTCTGCATTAGTGGGAGTTCACGTGGCCATGCTTCCTCATCTATTTCGAGTTTGTTTCTTGCCCATTCTGCAGCTGCTGCATGTTGCGTTTCACGTTGCTGTTATGTTGAGAAATCCAGCCCATATCTCTTCGTGTTTGCTTCGTGCATGTTTAGCTCCTGCATGTGTGTTTAGCAGCTTCTACTCACCAGAATAGAGCAACAAGAAGACGTGGTTGATCATGAGAGTGAATGCACACAAGTCTCCTTCAACCAGCCTCTTTTCCACGTACATCCCTTGCTTCTTCCTCCCATATATACATGCCTTCATCTCTTCTTTAAATCAAATACTCATTTAAGCTATTTGCCCTTCACAAATCTGCACAAATAATAAGAACAATTCAATAGGAAAATTCACAAAATCATTTAAAATAAAATTGAGCATTAATATTTCAAAATTTTGCAAATTAATTCCTAAAGTACAAAAATGGCTATTAAAATCAATTTCCATTCAATTGCATTCGTTAACCCACATTTATTTATTAAAATGACTAAGTTAGGGAGAATAAAATGTATAAAAATCATACTTATCAGAGTTTCATTCATTTACGAAAAAATCATATGTTACGTTTCTCACGTTTTCTCTTGTTTGCAAAGAACTGGTTACACTTGGCAAACCTATGTATACTTTTTATGACTTGTTCAAATTTCAAGAATGCTTTTTGAATGTTCACACTTCCTTTTATACTCATACATGCATTTTTAAGACTTGAATTGTATTCTTTATGGATGATTGAAAGAGAGATGAGCTATTAGGATTCTTTGAATCTCATTCCCTCCTTTCGAATGTCTTAACATGCCAAGTGGACCAAATGAGCAAGGTAATGGAAGCCACCAAGTTGGGAAATGAAAGATTGGCAATAAGATGCATTGTTTGTTTAATTTGTAGCCATATGAGTTGTCCATGATGTAATACATTATTGTAAATGTCCTATGACCTTATAAACATATGTAAATATGCAAATGTATCATGTATAAATGAGATTTAATGTTATATGTATGATATAATACATTTTGGACATTGGAGAGCAAGACTTGACTTGTATGTTCTTGTGTATGGCTTGGGGTGAGAGAGTGAGTTTTTATTTTCTGGGTTTATACACCTTTGAGACATGTTTAGTAGACCATTTTGATGCCTTTTCATGTGTTCAAGTGGCCATGGCTGCCTTAAAACTCAAAATGGACCATTTAGACCCCTTATGAGACACAAAAGAGACTAATTTGCAACCTGATATCAAAATCAACCCCAATGAATGATTTTGCTCATTAAATTTGGCATACATATAGATCTTATATAGAGCTTTTTGGGAAGCTAAAGACTAGTTAATTTGGAGCTCTATAGAATTAATGATATTTTTTCAAAGTTGGCATTTTTTTGTTAAATTGATGCAGACACTGTTCATTTGGTTAGTTGATTGGGCTATGTCATCTGAGGGCCAAATGATGTCCAATGCTCATAAAATTTTATAGGTATACACTAGACATGATATGTTTTCTATGGCCATCAAGATCACCCTAATTAGACCTATGAGCAGAGAGATATGAATTTCTGAAGTTAGAGGACAGTACTAGTAATAATAGTCAACCTCTGGTATTGTTCCATCAATTTTTGGTGGCTAGCAGCCTTGTTGTGATTTGGATATATTTTTATCACAAAGTAGATATCTGTAGCTTCTTAGAATGGTAAAGTATGTATGATTTCAACTTTTTTAGAATTAGTTATGATTTTTCAAAGTTTATGATAGTAACTTAGAAATTCTACCTGAGGTTGCATCATTGATTTTCATGTATACCATCCACTTACGCGAGTCCTAGGCCACCTCTTGGGATTCTTATGAGTTGTATTTGTGTAATTAGATGTAAAAATGAGATGGATGACTTCACATGGTCTATAGAACACTTAATACCATTCTTTTGCCTTCTTGTGAAATGTGTAATATCCGATTTTTTGAAAATGAAAGAAAACACAAGAAATATAATGTATAGTTTCTCCGTAAACAAACAACATTCACCAGTTACAATAGCAAGTCCCCTAAAATGGCTTAGTTAAGGTCCTAAAAAATTTGGAAAGCTTTTTAGACTCCAAAATTGAGAATCCTAAGCTCAAACAGAAAGAAAAATGAAGTTAGAATGAAGAAACGAAATTTAACAAAAGACTAACGAAACATAATGGGATTTTCGTAATTTTAAACAAATTTTAAAATTCACATAAAAGGGATTTTTAAATGAAAGTTTTGAGTTCTCTGGGGTTCTCAGAGGTTTTGAAACCATGAGAAGCTCCAAGATAGTTAAAACCCATCTGGTGAACATTTTCCAATGTCGGTTGACCTAAACTTTGATTGATTCATTTGGAAAGGTTTTAGCTCCAATTTGAGTGATTTCAAAGGCATTTTACTAATTTAGGAACCTAACTTTCATAATGGAAAGACAGTTCTAAAAAAAGAGCTAAAATGAGTTAGAAACAAAAATGCCAAAAATGAAGGGCAAAATTAAAAATTTTAAAAAAATGGAAGCTTCTTGAATGCTCTTTAAGTTTCTTATTTCTTCTCCCCTTCATTTGCACAACCCATTCTACTAAAAAACCAAAGAAAACACCAGCTCTTATAGGCGCACCATGGAGGAGAAGAAAGGAGGGGAAAAAGCAAGGAAAAGGTAAGGAATTTCATGGATTTTCATGCTCCCCCTTCTTTTAAACTTGTTCCTCTCCTCTTGAGCTTTCTTCCTATCATTTTATTGAAGTTTTTGGATCTATTTTCAGGGAAGAATAAAGGGAAAAATTTGAATTTGAAGAGAGAAGGCAAAGGAAATTGAGAGTCAAGCAAGAAAACAAGGAAAAGTAAGGTAAATCTTTCATCCTATGTTAGCTACTTCCTCCTCCTCCATTATAAAATTTAGGTTTCCAATTTAATAAAATGCCTTTGGAATCACTCAATTTGGAGCTAAAACCTTACCGAATGAATCTATCAAAGTTTAGACTCACCACCATTAGAAAACGTATACCGAAGGGGCTTTACCAGTCTCAGGGCTTCCTATGGTTTTTAGGGCCTCTGAAAATCGTGGGCAAGTCAAATTTCCCATTTAAAAAGCCCTGTTATGTATTTTTTTTTCAAAAATTGCACTTATTTATGAAAATGCCATTATGTTTCGTCATAATTTGTTTCACCATCCTAGCTCTATTTTTCTTTTTGTCTAAGCCTAGAATTATTATTTTTAGGAGCCTAGGACGCTATCCAAATTTTTAGGGACATTATCTAGCTCATTTAAGAGGATTTGCTTTTATACAGCTCATTTTGATGTTTTACAAAAATTATGTTCTTTACAAAAATAGCTTACTAAACATGTCCCAAAGGTCTAAAAACCCAGATCTCACAAATTTTCTCTATCACTTAATGATATACACAAAGAACATACATGCATCATCTTGCATTTCCATGTCGAAAACATACACTATCATTCATATGGGTCTAATTCTCATACATACACCATATATCCATTAATTTACAAGTGTTCAAGGGCTTATATATCATATACATCATTGGGTATCTTTTGACAACAGGATAGCTACAAAACAACTACTTAACAGATTCCTTGCCAATCTCCTTGCCTTTAAGTATGGTGACTTCCATTTCTTGGCTCACTTAGTCACCCTAGACATGTTAGGCAATGCAGAGTGAAGAGTGAGATTTTAGGAATCCGAATAGCTCCTCACCCTTTGAAATATATATAATGGATGGAATTTCATGTCTAAGAATAAATGCATGGCAAACTTTCAATTCATGAACATACTTAAAACATTTTTCTCATTCAAGAAAACATATTCATCATATATAGGCTTGCCAAGACAATGGTTTACCTTCATCCATTCTCTTTGGGACTTTTGGACTTGCCTTACTGATAAGCATGATATTTTATATATTTTAATCCCCTAATTTAGACATTTTAATGTCCAAATATGGCTTTAAGACTTTAATTAGATGAGATTTCATTTTAATAGCCATTTCTATATTTTAGAAGTTAATTTGTAAAAATTTGGTTTTTAATGCTCAATTTCTTTTAAATAATTTTGTGGATAATTCCATTTGATTTTTCCCACTCTTTTGTGCAGAAGTTTAATATGAATTTGGAGCTTGAATGAGCATTTGTTTTGAAGAGCAAAGAAGAAGAAGAGATGAAGGCATGTATGTGTGGGAGAAAGAAGCAAGGGATATGCATGGGAGGAGATCACGTGAAAAGAGGCTAGGTTGAAGGAAGATTGTGAGCAGAACTTTCTCTCGTGTCTTGCATAGCTACAGGGAAGAATGACGAGGCAACACTTATATGAAGAAACACACAAATGCACATGGCCAGTAGCTGAGCAGAGCATGAGCAGAAGAGTTACACGCGAGAAAAAGCATGCAGCAGCCATGTGGAGCCAACATAAAGAATGTGAAAAAGAGACATCCTCGAATGCAGAACAAGTAAGGCAAGAAGACAGCAGCTCATAACAAGAGCTGAAATAGAAACAAAGCCATGCATGCACCAGCAGAAGCACGTGAAGATTTAAAGCAAGAAGAACAGAAGCTTTGAGAAGAAGAAGGAAGAGCAGAAACAGAGAGGAATAAAGCTCAGGCAAAACATGAAGCAGCTGCATGGACGTGAAAGACAACACGAAGAAGCCTTGCATGGAGAAAACAAGAAGAGAACCTCGAGTGAGGCTTGTACAGAAGCTGCATGAAGAAAAAAAACACGAACAAATGAAGGCTGGAACGAGCAGAGCAACGCTGGGCAGAAACGCAAAAGAAGCATGGCTGGTGTTGAGGAAAAGAGGACGTAATTTTTCAGCGCTAGAATAACCAGCTGTGAGCTAGGAAGAACAACGTGGAAGAGCTGCATGATTCGAAGAGTAGCCACGTTCTGGTTGCATAAAGACGCTGGAGCTGGAAATCACGAACAGAAAATAGAAGAGAGAAGCTCGAGTTAAATACATGCACCTGCAGAAGAAGCAATCCCGTGGTATAGGAGTTACGTCTGGCATGCATATGGATTATAATAAAATAAAAGCAATGGGGCCCACACCTTATACACAAATGAGGGAGCTTCAGTCGATTGCAATTAGAGGGTGGAGCACGTGAGAATAAATGAAGCACGAGGAGAGGCTACCATTCACGTCTCTATTCATCACACGACTCCAGATCCCTACGCCTCATTAATCCTTATTCCCTCAGTCATTTGCCTTTTAAAACACCCACGCATCCATCATTCATTCACGTCTTCACGCCTGATCATACCCTCGCCTCCATCCACACATCCATCCCTTCGTCCAGCACTCTCCACACGACGCCATCTCCATTCCATTCTCCATCTCCATTCCACGCCAATATGAAGCTTTAATTCACCTTGAGGCTAGCAAGGGAAGAAGCTCTTGAGTAGAAGCTTGAATCCATGGATGAACAACAAATTATGGCTAAGATTTTCTTATTTTTCCTACACTTTTTCTTATTCTGTATAATCTCGGTTGAGTTATATTTGATTAGAAATTTGTGTAATTAATTAGTGGCTGGTTAGACACTGATTAGGAAACCCTTTTTGTTGATTAATTGGTTAAATTTGAATTTGGTTTTTCATTATTCTCTCTAATCTCTCATGTATGCCACGAAGGTGTTCGATGAATTGCATGGGTAAGGTTGTGTGTTTAAATGTCTATTTGAGAATTCCTTGGTGTTTAGTTAGTTAATTAAACATTTTTGGATGATGAATCATAAGATAATTAATTAGTTAATCAATCAAATTGGATGTTCATTGATCTTAAGAACAAGAGTTAACGGTTTAATACGGGATTGAGGTCTCAATTCAACATTAGATTATTAATCTCTTGAATCTTGAATGGTTATTCAAGATTATTTGCTAATGAACATAATTAGGAATTCTTAGGCCATAATTAATCACAATTGAAATAGGATAAGGATAGTGGATATCAAGAGATGATTCCTAAACTAGTCACAAGCCCATCATTCATCACAATTTATCCAATTAGGTAGTATTTAGGAAATTTGTTTCAATTCAGTTTAGGATAGTTTAATTCATTCAAAAACCCCCAAACTAGATAGTTCTAGGATCTTAGAACACTTAGAGAACCTAATTGAATATTGAATTCCAATTCCAAGGGAGATGACCTAGGTTGTGCCACTTGCTATGTTTTTAGATCAACCTAGTTTTATTTTGAGGGTTGCACGACAAGCCCGTCACTTACCTACTTTCAAGGGACTTTTGAGTAAGCCTCACACTTCTAGAGACTCTTGACTTTGTCTCACCCATTTTTAGGGACTTTTGGCTTCACCAAACTCATGCAAATTAAAACACCATCACAAAACATCTTTCAAGAGCATAAATAAAGCAACATGGTACCATGGCATATAAACAATAGCTAGAAACATTTTACATAACATAACCATACACACACACATTTAAGGACAAGAAACCACTAAAGAATGTATGGAAAAAAGGAGAGAGAGCTATCTTGGAGCCAATATTCCACACTTTTACTTTAAAATCTTCCTCCCTCTTTTTAGCCCAACCATGAGACTTTGAAGCACAAGGATCTTTGAGCCTAAACATATCAATTAAGGCATTCTTAGATCTTTGGATCAAACTCTAGCATTATGCACTCCATATGGAAGCCTACTTCAGTCTAAGACTTCAATATGGTTCTATAAAACACCTAATGAAGCAACCTTAGGAATTCATGATCTTGGCTCTTTTCTCTCTTTTAATATATGATTCTTGACTCCATTAAAATCCCTTGGAGCCATCATACATTTATTTTAAGGAGCCTAGCTAGAAGTTACTTTATTATGCTACATTATAGAACCTACACTCCCATCTTACCATCCATTGCTTATAAAATTTTTCCAAGGCTTCTGTCATGTTCTTCCATCATATGTAGTGTTATTCTACCTTGAACCAAATTAAGACACTCCCTAGATCCATGGACCCCTCTAGGTCGAGACAGGTGCATTGTTTTGGACCCATGGACTTTGTTTTGTTTCTTTGATGGAAGGTGCATGTGGGAGGCTTCCTTGATGTCTTAGATACTCATAAAAACTCTTAGACACCCTAAATTATGGCTAGAAGGCTTCCTACATGTCAAGGTCCAATTGAATCCTTAGGCTAGGCATCTTGCAATTCACTAGTTCTTTCTTGGATTTCGTTGCCCCATCTTACTTCACACACTCTAAAACATAAGTACCACATTTTCTTTGGTTCAAAATTAATCTCTCCTTGGCTAACCTATATGAGGCTGAGACACACACTTACAGGAGCAAGGGAGAAGAAGCATGAAAGGCAACAAACTCACCTTAATTTCTAGGTTTTCTTTTGCTTTGGTTCCTCCCTTGAATTTCAAATTTCTCCTCTTTAAATAAAGCACAAAATAGAACCAAACCCACCAATAAAACTATAGAAAGAAAGATGGGAAGGAGGAGATTCAAGTTGCTAAAAGAAAGACCGTGAAATTCTATCAATTTTCTTACCTTTTCTTAGAGTTTTCCTTCCTCTTTTCCTCCCATCCTATGCACCTCACTTAGCTAGTCTCTCCTTTAGTTTAAAATAGGAACAAGGTTAGCTAAATGGAGAGGAGAAAGGGGGTGTGACATATAAGGAACAAGGTCACTTAATGGACTTTTCAAAAATTTCCATTCTATCCTCTTTTTTTGGCTTTTTTGTTTTAGGCTCATTTCAACAACTTTTTGAAAGCTGTCTTTTTCATCATAAAATTTAGGTTCTCAAACTTATAAAATGCCTTTGGAATAATTTAATTTGGATCTAAAACCTTCCTGAACAAACTAGTTAAAATTCGAGTCAATTGACATTATAAAACATCAACCGGAAGGCTTTTAACTATTTTGGGGGTTCTTATAGTTTTTAGAGCCTCTGAGAATCCTAGGAAACTCATTTTTTTCATTTAAAAATCCTTCCTTTGTGTTTGCTAAAAAGTTGCCGAAATTATGAAAATACACTACATCTTTATTAAATTTTGTCTAGTTATTCTGACTCCATTGTTAGGGCACCTCTAGCCTTAGATCCTCTTTATTTGATGTCTAAATTACTGCTCTATTTTGTTGGATCTCAAATCATTCTAAGGGGCTTCCTTTTATATCCAGTGCATTTCGTATGTTTATGGAGAATTTGACATTACGTTTCTCATATTTACAAAGGAACCAGATGTTACACCAGATATACTGTTTGGATATACATGAATAATGTAAGGGGCAGAACCCTTTAGCCTTGATGGTAGGCTGAACACAAAGGTAGTTGAGGCTCGAATTGTGTAACCAAAAATGAAGTACTAGTGATGATAAAGTGTATTGGCATATGGAAGGCCTTATTGGTCATATTCAGGTTAATATGAGAAATGGACTATTATATGGTCGGACAGAGTACAGAGAGTAAGACCCCTAGTGTGAGCAAGATAAAAGAGAGATTAATGACTTACTAGAAAATGCCAAGAATAATTAAGTGATAGTCAAGCAGTGGGCCTAGTGCATGAGTCTAAGAAAGAGACTAGCCTAGCTTACGAATAAGCTCAAGGATGCTAGCCTATTAGACACAAAAGTAGTAAGGTTGTTGAGACTTGCCCACAAGGTATTGACTCTAACCTAGAATGCTATTCTATATGCTAGTGAATGACGAGCTAACACCGTGAGCTCTAGATATGTAAAACATGCCAAGGGTACATAAGTAAAGGAAGGATACGTCTGTACAAAAGAACAAATGTCATACCTTCACTATTATATGCTATTATCCATTGTTAAAAGAACTTGTACTCACTATCAGGAAAACCCTGTTGACAAGGTTTCACATTATACATTACAAAATACAAGACCTTGTCAATAAGATCTTGGACCTTATGATAGAAGGTCCTTGTAGCCTTAAAGTGACGTGATTTAATATTAATAGTATTAAAGAATGTAGTGAATATACAAAGGGTATACCTCAGGGATGATACCCTACAATGAAAATGACTAGCTTAATACTAAAAGATGAAAAAAGGGAAAATAGTTTAGAAAGGTAGCTATATGAGAGTCCTCCCGAGCTTGAAAAGAAGAAATTGAGATCTAACAAGATAGAGGACCACCCAGTTAATGGTTAGTAACTCTCCAAGGGACAAATCCCTGATTTAGTGATTTTTAGAGATATGAGAAAGCAAGGAGGCACTAAGAGAGTAATACTTAGTAAGAGGTACCCTCGCTTTATTAGTGACTAAAGGAGAGTTAATAAAGTAAGTGTAGTAAAGGAAAACAGGTCAGAGTTAGTACTCTATCAGATGAGCTTCCCTAGCATGAGACTCGCGCAATGTAAAAACTCAAGAGTAGTAATAATATTAAGTGGAGCATCAAGTTACCAATAAAATGGATTTAGGACATTGAGAGGATATGTAACCTAAATTGGGTTAGTACAATCCTAAAATTAATGAATTATGCTCCTAAAGATAAAAATAAAAAGTCTGAGCAAAAAGAGAGTACACTTAGCCCTAATCAGATGTAGAGGGGAGTAGGGCTGAGGTAAGCAGTTGGTGCCTTAATTCATTTTACTTCGGTGTCCTCATTCATTAATCAAATGATTTTGATTTTAGTTTCTCATAGTTCCTACTGAATTTCACTAAGCCTATAACCCCCTGTAAATAATTCATTCTACTTGGATTTTTAAATCATAGGATATTACATTTCCCCTTAGTTTCCCCTTAGGGTCTTTTCTTCAATCTTCTATAGCTTTATTGATATGTTTAGAGACCTTCTATTTTCATCCACGACTCTTCCTTATTCTTAATTTCCATGGCTAACATAAAGTATTCTTTCCCTCCTTCTCACTATTCCTCTTGGTCAAATGAAGCTAGTGTGGAGAGAGTCTTTGTAAATGCCACCTCAAGCTTTCCAACCAAGATGAATGTAATGAAAGTGGGTATAAAAATTAATTTCTTCCATTCGCCATTTGGTGGCATGTAAGATGTCACTCTTTCCATTTTTCCCATCAAAGTCATGTCTTTAATTGGTGATACATGACTTCCCACTGTTGGATGCACAAATATAAGTGACTGAGTGAATGTATATGCTCTTGTGTGGTAACAGCATTAAAGGGATGTAAGATTACAATTTTTGTTCCATTTTCCTTCTCTTGGCTCCACCCACAGTATTATGCTAGGTGTCTCCTTATTGTCTTTTGCAAGTCCCTAAATTAAGTGTGATTCATGGCAATTTCCTATGGCTAAATGGAGGTTTAATGCTATGACTTAATGTGATTATATATATGGTGGATGAGTGGAATGTCAAGGTGGCACATTTTTGTCTCTATTTTCCCCTTTTGTTTTTGTTTCTTTCTGCACATATTTGCTTGGCCATACAATAGGTTAATGGTTTGAAGACTTAGTCTAATTTTTATTTAAATGCTAGCTCATAATATACATAGCCAATTGAATGAGCTACCCCTTGGCTGAATGTAACTACCAATATATATCCATGTATGTGAAGGTAATGCAATGATAAGATGAGAATGGTCATAAGCTTATATTTGAGTCATTTCTATATGCTTATACCTCAGACAAAATACATGTCAATGTCTCATTAAGGCTTCCTATAACACCATAATTTCTAGCTCATATCACGATATTTATATGCTTTACATTATCAATTCCATGAGAGTGTAAAAAAAGGGAATAAAAATAATATATTTCTTTGCGCTGCGTCAAGTTTAAAATTTCCATTTGGTGTCATGTGGATCGTGTGGGCTTATACTATACATTCTCATATTTAATTATATGAATACAACTCATTTTCATCATAAAATGTGGCTCACAACTCATGGAACTCGAAGGAAAGCTTAGAATATTCATACATATTTTCGGCCAGAATTTGGCTCATTTCTGTCACAACTTTGGAAAATCATAACTAATTCTAAAAAAATCAAAATCATACATTCTTTGTCATTCGAGAAAGCTACAGATGTTTATTTCATGCTAAAAATTTTTCTATACCATAACATCCATCACAGAGGATGTTTAACATTTGAAAAGGCCCAAAGGTCAAACTGCCTACTAGTACTATCATAAATTTCTGCAGCAAAGTTTGAAAATGTCTAATTAATTCTACAAAAATCTAATCTATGCAAATGATACCAATCTAGAACTCTGTGGATATTAGCTAGATGGAAAAAATAATACAAATTAGTATAGGCATGCCCAAACCTTGAAAATTGATGGAATAGTAACAAAGGTCGGCTGGAATTTCTTGAAAATCTAGACATCCAAATGAGGTGCTTCCAATTGGCATGAGTCACTGTGAATTTTTAGTTTCTCTATATAAAATTTCATGGCAATTCATTTTAACCCTGTGTGATAGATTTTATTTTCGGATCAAATGAATAGTACATCAGACCAAAATCAAAAAATTTGCCAACTTTGGAAATTCATCAAATATTCTATAGATCTCCAAAAGTTATGGTCTTTAGCTTCCCAAAAAGCTCTCAACAAACTCTAATTGCATGCCAAATCTTAGATTAATAAGAGCTCATTTGGCCAAAAAGTGATATAGGGTTCCATTATGGTAAATTTTGGCTCGATATAGGATACCAAAATATCCAAATGACTTTCCTTTAGTCTTGGTACCTTTTGGGCAAGTTTAAAGCATATTTAAGAGTTATGTGAGTTGCCCAAATGGTCCCAAACCTTATACATTTCATTTTGGCCATTTCATCTACACATATGCACATTTACATCAAACTTTCAAAAAGCATATCTTGGCATTACATACCCAAATTACATTCTAGGATTCACATGTTATATCCATTCATTTATATATCACATATTATCATAATTACACATGTCCAAGAGGTCATAGACCATATACCTTAATGGATTACAACATTTGGCATCAATATAGTCTTAAAGTAGCAAAACTCAAACACTTTATTCTCAAACTCTTTCCTTCAAGGTGGTTGGCTTCCGTTACCTTGTCCACTTGGTCCACCTAGCATATTAGATTATTGGAGAGGAGGGAATGAGATTCAAAGAATTCCAATAGCTCATCTTCCATTCAATCATACATAATATATGCAAAGTATGACGATCCTAACTTCTATACATTGTAATTAAGGTTAAATACACGATTAACAATCATAAATCTGGATTAAAAGTCCTTACAACTAATTACATTCTGAAAATGTGAGGAAATTTGAACCTTGATGTTATTAGAGTTATCAACCATACAACTAAAAGCACTCATGTGCATAAGGGAAACAAAAACTCATTTCTAAGCCTTTGATTCTATTGCTTATTAATTCCAACTCACAAGAATCTTCTACCAATGTTTCTAAGTCATCCTTTGAGATTACCATATGAGAAACCAAGATTTCCGGGTTAACATAAGGGTTTTAGGACATTCACCATAGCTAAATTCCTCTAAACTGCGGCTAATTACTCTCGAGTTCACTCCTTACATTGTCACTGAAACCCTTACATTAACAAGGAAATCACCGCGGCCAATTCCTGGAACCTACCTCACTCGCCTCTCACCATTGGCTGCGGCCAATCCCCTTTTAGCCGTGGCTAATTCCTCTCTAGAATGCTCAACAAATTCTCACAAAAGTTTACCGCTGCCAATTCTTATTTAGCCGCAGTGAATTATCCTCTAGACGACTCTCAGTTTTGCCTCTTACTTTTCGTCGCGGCGAGTTGCACTCTAGTACTCTCCTTAAGAAACTTTACCTCTATTAGCCGCGGCGAAATGCCTTCTGATCCTACGACTCCTAAAATCTTGTCTCATACTCTTCACTCTTTATTTAGGGGCTCCCTAGGGCCACTCTCCCACTTGTTATGAGATTCTAATAGCATCTATCTAGCTGATTTGCCCCAAACATTATATCATTACCCATCCCACATTTAAAGGTGGATTCTCCTACTTGTTCATTAGTCTTATATCAGCAAATTTATAATTTTTTCACAATGGTCATTCAATCATGTTTTCATCGGATAATTCATGCATCGCTAGCTCAAATCCACAATCCATATATCACATGCTTTCATAACATAAATAGTCAGTTAAAACATAGGTTTACAAACCATAATAAGTGTCATAAACTTATACATCCATCAACAACTAATATAAAGCCTATTCCTCATTGGTTACATTCTATGTTATCAAAATACAAACTCCTACTCTTAGTAATACAGATACATGATGATGCTATAAAAATGTTAACAAAATTAGCATTTACTTTATTCCACTCAGATCAAGCGTAGCTCCCCATACTTGGCTAACTCATGGATGTTCATCCACTTGCTTGCCCTTATCCTTACCCGAAGAACCTTCACCTGAAATATTTAGCCCATGAAATAGGGTGAGATGCAAATCTCAGTAACCAAGGCAAATTCCATTCATATATTCCAATTTAATCAACATATATACATGATTTCATATAAGCATCAGAAAACATACCAGTCATACTAGTAAATGAAACAATTAGGCTATTATGATTACTATCCCATACTAGCAATCATATTTTCACATGTTAAAGGCCAATAACACTAGGAAAGGCCCGTCCACGGCACCTATTCCCCACTGAGCACAACCAGGGCTCAGTGTATCTGGAGTTTGATCATAACTCGGTGCTCAATCGAAGCACATGCACGGGTGGCAGGCGCACCATAGCTCCACTATAAACTCACAAGGTCCAATCATAATACAATAGATAGCTAACCAATTCATTCAGCATTTCAAATCATTTATATATAGCAAATATGAAATCAAAGCAGATATATGCATGGAATTAATATAGTCCCGGTTGCCTCACTTGTAGCCAATCATCTAAGAGCCAATTAAGTGTTACTGTAGCCTACAGATACAAAACCAAGCCATTACTATCCCTAATCACAATTTGTATAAGCAAACCCATCACTTAAAAAGTTGAGCTATATAGGACTACTCAGAAATACTTACCTAATTACCACTAAAACCAAATTCAGATTCAGTTGAGCCTACTCCAGAAACCTCAAAATAACACCTTAAATTCTGAGTAAATTCGCACAAAAACAATACCCATATTATAAATCAACTATAGGGGTTTAAAACTAGCAAAGAAAGCATCAAAATGGAGAGTTTATACTTACCTAACAATACCCTTAGTCCCAACCCACGAAATTTCACTAAGAAAATCCCAAACAACCCTATTTCAAATTTTGGGTATGGTGAAAATACTCCAAATAAAAAACTAATCAGGCCAAAGTGAAGAGAAAGAGAAGGGGATTAAGTTATATAACAAGTACCTTGGCTGATTTTGAGCTTAGAAGTGAGAAATTGTGGATTTCTTGCCCCAAACCTTAGCCTCCTTTCAAACCTATGAAAATATGTTGTGTTTTTGTGTTTCAGCAAAATAGGGAAAAGGCTGAAGTGTTTAGAATTTTAGTTGGGATGAAGTTAGGTCTGACGTGGGTCATGAGCTGACCCAAGGGTCTAATGGCAAGTGAGTTCTAATTTAAACCTTTTTAGGCTAATTTCAATGTGTTAGGCTACAGACATTTAATTAGGCTAGACCAAGTTTGAAGGACTCAATTGATTTAGGTCTACTCAAGGGTTACTGGGTCAATTACAAGGGCTTATACAAGTTGGGTCTTGGGTTTCTATCACATTAAATTAGATTGGGTCTGCACCTAACTTATTGGGCCTCCATTAGCCTCTTATCATGATCTCCTACATTAATTTGGGCCTAGATGAAGTTTCTGTCCCAATTAAATCTCAAACTCATATTAATAATTTATCTCTCCAAAATTTCAATTCACTTAACTTACCTGATTATTCTATATTAATTATTCCTAATTAAATCCAACTCCATGATTAGCACCTTAATAAATTTTTAGGGTGTTACATAAAGCAAGTCTTGAAAATGCATGCATGGATATAATAGAAGTCATGAACATTCAAGAAGTAAGCTTGGCATGTGAATAAGTCATAGAAGACATCCAAGAGCTTGCTAAGTGGATGGATTGGCCTCACCCTTTTCCTCACGAATTTTGGACTTGCTTCATCCATTCTTTAAGAGATTCTTGGACTCAACCATACTCTTGGGAGCCCACTTTAATTTTGGGAGACTCTTTGCTTTGTCTCAATTAATTTTAAAGGTTCTTGGCTCATACTCACCATGGTTAAGAGTTCTTGACCTCTCCACACTGAAGCAAACTCAAACAAACATCATAGTATCATTTAGAAACATAATATGTCATCATGAAATCATGGCATATAAAATCATGCTAGCATACTTTTCATAGATTGAAAATACACATACATACATTCTAAGACAAGTTAAACACATCCATGCATGAGAGAAGGTGGAGAGAGTTACCTTGCATACAATCACACACTTTTTCCTTTGAATTCCAGCTCTTCTTTTCTTCCACACACACACAAAAGTGTGGGGGAGGTTTCTCTTGGCCTAAACACAATTTATGGAAGCTAATTAGGTTCATGAAATAAATTCTAAGGCCATACAATTGGCTTAGACACTAGGTTGTTCTATAAACCCCATTATGGTCCATAAATGCACCTAATGAAGCAATATTCCTCAAATAATTTCTAGGCTCCATTCTTTCCTTTCAAATATGATTCTTGACTCCTTTTAAGCCTCTTAGAGTCATCACACAATTAAAACAAAGAGCCTAACAATATGTTGCTTCTTTTGGTCATAATATTAAACTTAAAGCATTAACTGACTTTCTATGAGTTCTAAATTTTTCCTAAGGCCTCCCTTCATTTTCATTCATCATATATGACTTAAGAATGGCCTTATAAAAATTTAAAACTCTCCCTAGCTTATAAGTGGGATTGTGGTACCTCTAAGTTCCTAAAGTCACAAGGTAGCTTTATCTCCCTTTCTTGCATACTTTTGAGTGTTTAAATGAGTTTGAATGCTTGTATGTGTTATTGCTTGGTACATATATAAAAAATGTTTAGCATACTTTCCATAATGAGACTTACGTATGAATATGAGATGCTTTTCAGCTCCTAGCTCCCTTAAGGCTTTGAATTAAGCATAATAGCTCTTCCTTAGCCCTGGGTTGAGACAAGTTGAGCATAGCAAGGTTATGGTGAAGCAATGGCTATTAAAGGAATCAATTTTTATGTTTTATGATCCATTTGATACATATGAGGCATGATCATTACATTCTTGCACCACATGCATGTCATACACTCATGGCAATCTTGTATGCATTGAATTGATTGAGATTGGCTATTAAAACTCTCATGAATCTCACCCTCTATGCTTCCACTAACCATTTTAGGGTCACCAAGCCAAAGTCAAGACCATGAGAAGGCTTAAATGTTAGGAAAGGATGTAATAACTCTCTTTTATATTAAACTATGATGTATGTATTCATATGACATATTCCTTGTATCCTTATGGATATATGATGTATATGATGATGATACATCATGTTTTAGGATGGAACCATGTATAAAAATATGAGAATATGGATGCAGAACAAGTTATACCAATATATAAGCATTATGATAATGATTGACTATGCAAATGTTAATAGGGATGTGTGTATACTTACATGTCAAAAGGTCAAATTTTGATCCACCTATTTTGGAATGATATATAATGGTTAGAGAAGCTGTTTAAGGTGGAAGAAATGTTCTCAGAGTGAAAGAAATCCAATTAGATACCAAATGGTCCAAATTGGTATCTAAAATGGTCTTAAATTTTCCATAAAAAACTCCTATGTCAAAAGTGGCATAAATGACCTAGTTTGAGTTGAAGATTTAGCATGCATTTAGAACCCTCATAAACCTTTTTTTTAAGCTAAGAACCATAATTTTTGGAGTAGTAAAGAATATTTTACAAATTTTTGAATTTAGACAAAAAATTCTTTTAGGTCCTGGGATTGTTCACATAGAACAGGTTTGAGGTTTTGGGTCTTTTAAAGGCTAAATGAATTCCAATGCTCATGAAATTTTACAAGAATATAGCTGATATTATAATCTTTGTAGGCCCATTGAGCGTTTATGAAAAGGAGTTGTGTGACGACCCTAACTTCTAATCCTGATAATTATGGTTAAATACACGATTAATAATTAAGGATCAAGGTTTAGAGTCGTTACAATTAATTACATTAAGAAAATATAGGAAAATTCGAACCTTGACGTTATTAAGGTCATCAACTAAACAACCATAAATGAAGATACGCATAAAAAGAATTGCACTATCATCAGGGGTTTGTAATTCATCCATCCATCCATCAGTCTTAACACACAAAAACCTCCCACAAGTGTTCCTATATCATTTCCTAGCATTACCATTGAAGAAATTAGGATTTCTCAGCTAGAGGTGGGAGTTTAGGGACCTGTGTCGCGACTTGGAACCTTCCCACTACAGTTAAGTTAGGTCCTGGAGCTCGAAAACTAAGTTTTCCACTTTGCGCTATGGCCTCAACCTTTTGCGCCACGGCTAAGTTGCTCTCAAGAATCATTGGGTAATTATCTCAAATTTTGCCACGACGAGTTGGACCTTCGCTGTGGCCAACCTACATGGTGCCACGGCGAAAATGCCTCCTGGAGCTACTGTCTAAAATCCCACAATTCTCTCGTCAGCGGAATACACTTGCGCTGTGGCAAGTTTTGCTACTGTACACTCCTTTTCTAGTTTCCTCGACTTGCGCCAAGGCAGGACCTATTGCGTCATGGCAAGGTTTCATTCTGTCACCCTCCTGGGCGATTTCTTTCGCACTGCGCCACGACGATATCTCTCAAGCCACGGCGTCCCTCGCCACTGTCACTCTTTAGGCCGCGGCAAGGCCTTCCTAGCCGTGGCGTGACTTGCTCCTATAACTATATCTCCTACATTTCGTTCCATGCACTATAATTTTCTTCTTAAGAATACTCTAGGACTACTTCCTCCCACTTTATATGACTTTAATGGTATTTATCAACCCTATTCACCTAACTATTCTACCATTACCAATTCAAAACTTAAATGTAAATTCCCACTCCTCCAACTACCTTATATCGGCAAGTCCATGGAGTAACAGTAACAAAATTCATGCACTATTAACAATCAACATTCGATACACATTCTGTTAGAGGTTTCATACATCCATGGTTCATATCAATATCTAATGTATCACGTGATTACAATTCCCAAATGGTAAGCCATATCATAAGTTCAACAAGGTTTATATATTAGATACTATAAGTTTATACATCTAATACCAAATTAAGATGAGGCCTAACTCCTTAATAAATACATCCTGAGTAATCAAAAATAAGAGCCTACACTTGGCAACATGAATACAAGATGATGCTATACAATAAGGAATAAAAAATTTAATATCTATACTAAATAAATTAGCCTAAGTGTAGCCTTCTTCCCACATGTTGGAGCTCATGGATTTTCATCCACTTGCTTCCCCTTATCCTTACTCGAAGAACCTTCACTTGAAATATTAATCCCATGAAATGGGGTGAGATATGAATCTCAGTAACCAAGGAAATTTTCATTCATTATATCCAGTTTAATTAACATATATGCATGAATCAAAATCAACATTAGAATCATATCAGTCATATCAGTAAATGAAATAATTAGGCTATCATGATTATTATCCCATACTAGTAATCATATTTTCACATGTTAAAGGCCAATAACACTGGGAGAGGCCCGTCCATGGCACTTACTCCCTGATGAGCACAACCAGGGCTCAGTGCATCTAGGGTTTGATCATAAGCCAGTGCCCGATCAAAGCACATGCATGGGTGGCAACCGCACCACAGCTCCACCATAGACTGACAGGGTCTAATCCCAACACAATAGATAGCCAACCAATTCATTCAGCATTTCAAATCAATCATGTATAGTAAATATGAAATTAAAATAGATATATGCATGGAATTAAAATAGCACCGGTTACCTCACTTGTAGATAAATTTGCAACAGCCACCAATGGTACAAAAATCCCCCTATAAGTATGGCATTAGAGAATTACTACTTCAATTCATCATTTACAGTAACAACAAGTACCTAAAAAATTTAAAATGCTAATGACCACCTAGGGAACACTTACTGTAACATCTGATTTTTCGTAAAATACTGAAATTAGTCAGTTTTCAAAGCAAGTCCACTGAGATGAGTGATTCAAGGCCAAATGAAATTTGGATAAAATTTTAAATAATAGAAAATGAGGATTTGAACCTTGAGTTACCCAGAAACGGGAGTCAGAGTGATTCGAAAAATTTACCAAAAGGCTAGTGGCATCTTTGTAAATAAGTGGACTTTTTGGAAAACATACAGGAGGGCATTTTAAATGAAATTTTTTAGTCCTTCGGGATTCTCGAAGGCCCTGAAAATCATGGGAAGCCCCGGGACCGATAAAGACCCTCCGTGTAATTTTTTCAATGTCGGTTGACCCGAACTTTGACTGATTCGTTTGGGAAGGTTTTAGCTCCGATTTGAGTGATTCCAAGGGTATTTTATTAAATTGGGAACCTATTGGTTATGATGGAAAAGACAATTCTAAAAAAGGAGCTAAAACAAAGTCAAACCGGAAATGCTATTGCGAAGGGCAAAATTGGAAACAATTTTAACAAGATTCTTCTTAAACTCACGCCCTCTCTTGCCCTCATTTTCCTTCTTCTTTCTTCTGCCCAGAACAAAAAGGAGAATCAGTTCTCTTAGGCACACAAGAAGGAGCACTCTTGGAGGGAGGAAAAAGCCAAGAAAAGGTAGGAAATTCCATGAAAAAATCCAGCTTTCTCCTCAGCAAGTTACTTCTCCTCCTTCTCCTCCTTATTTCTATGGGTTTGATGGTGTTTTTAAATCTGTTTTGGGGGCAGAATAAGGATAAAAAATTCGTGTTTGAAGGGAGGCAACCAAGGAAAGTGAAAAGCAACCAAGAGAAAGTAAGAAAATAAGGTAAAACTTCCATTCTTTGGTAGTTTCTTGCTCCCTCTTCCTCTTGCACGAATTTGGCCACCATGAGCCCAATTCATAGGGGCTGTTTTCTATCTAATTTATGGAGGAATTATGGATTTTAGGTGGCAAGGATTAAGAATGAACAAATAGAATTAAGCAAGGAGCATTAAGAAACAAGATGGAACCATTAGGGATCCAAATGCTCCCTTGCAAATCTGATTTTATATGAATGTTCTTAGGCTTGAATGAATGTTTAAATGTTCTCCTAAGATCCCTAAGAGGTCCCCCATATGCCTCTTCCTCCATGAAAATGAACAAAACCCCATGGAAAGCCATGAACCTAGAAGTTGGAAAAGTGTAGAGCACTTAAGGGGATTGTAAAAACTGATTTGATATATGAGTTTTCTTGCATGTGTGAGTATTTGATTGAGCTCCTAAGACCTCTAGGAAGCCTCCCATGTGTGCCTCCCATCAAGGAAAAATCAAGAAGGCCATGAACTCTTCTTCCCCCCATAGTCTCGGCCTAGGCAAGTTCCTATAGGTAGGGAGAGTTTTAAATTTTTCTAAGGCCATTCTTGAGTCATATGTGATGAGTGAAGATGAGTAGAGGCCTTGGAAAAAATTTAGAACTCAAAGAAAGTGAATTGGTGCCATAGACCCTACTATATGACCCAAATAAGTAACATGTGTTTAGGCTCTTCATTTTAATCATGTGATGACTCCAAGAGGCTTAAAAGGAGTCAAGAATCATATTTGAAAAGAAAGAATGGAGCCTAGAATTTAATTGAGGGATGTTGCTTCATTAGGTGCCTTTATGGACCATAATAAGGTCTATAGGATAACCTAGTGTCTAAGCAAGTGGTGTGACTTTAGAAATTGTTCCATGAGTAATTCATGCTTCTTTTGGTGTGTCTAGGCCAAGAGAAATGATCTCCACCTTCTTGGGTGTGTGAGGTCAAGGGAGAGGAGTCAAGGCTTAAGGAAAAAGTGTGTAAATGCAAGCAAGGTAGCTCTCTCCACCTTCTCTCATGCATGGATATGCCTTTAGCTTGTTTTAAAATGTGTGTATGTGTATTTTCAAGCCTTGAAAAGTATACTAGCATGCCTTTATATGCTATGATCCTTGATGCCATGTTATGTTTTCTAATAAGTGCATGATGTTTGTATGAGTTTGCTTGATTGTGGAGAGGCCAAGAACTCTTTCCTTGGGTGAGGATGAGCCAAGAACCCTTGAGCCTGGTTAAGACAAAGTAAAGAGTCTCCCAAAAGCACAGTGGGCTCCCAAGAGTATGGTTGAGTCTAAAACTCTTAAAAGAATGGGTGAGGTAAGTCCAAAATCCATGAGGAGAAGTGTGAGGCCAATCCAAGCACTTGGTGAGCCCTTGAATGTCTTGTATGATTGATTCACATGCCAAGATTATTTTTAAAATATGCATGTCTTCCATTTTCACCATGCATGCTTTTGAAGAGCTTGCTTTGCACATATTATGTATGATTGAATGGGAGATGAGTTATTAGAATTCTTTGAATCTCATTCCCTCCTCTCCAATGATCTAACATGCTAGGTGGACCAAGTAGTTATGGTGAAGGGAGCCAACAACCATGAAGAGCAAAGATTGACAAGCTTACGTCTTGTTTTGTCTATTTTGGAACCATAATGATGGTTCATAATGTATATGATGTTGTATATGTACCATGAACCTTGAGACATATGTAAATGTACTATTATGTGATGTTTAGATGTATGAAAATGATATATGACCCATAGCACTTATTTTGAGTATGTAATGCCAAAGTGTGCAATATGGAATTTTGATAAAAGTATGCATAAGTGTGGGTTAAATGGCCAAAATAAGATGTATGAGATTTGGGACCATTTGTGCAACTCCCCCAAGTCTTAAACATGCTTTTAAACTTACCCAAAAGGTGCCAAGACCAACGGAAATCCATTTGGCAATTTTGGTACCCAATATGGAGCTAAAATTGACCATAATGGAACCTTATGTTACTTTTTAGCCAAAGGAGCTAGTCTTGATTTGGAATTTGTCATGAAATTAGGCCACATTGAGAGCTTTCTATAAAGTTAAAGGTCATAATTTTTGGAGATCTAGGGAATATTTGATGAATTTTCAAATTTGAGATTTTTCATGGATTCTGGTTTGGGTACTATTCATACTGGCAGTTTGGTATTCTGTGTCACCCAATAAACAAATGGTGTCCAATGCTTATGAAATTTTCTATACATAAACTAGACATTATAAGCTTTCTGTGGCCACCGAGATCACCTCATTTGGAGGTCTGAGCAGAGAGTTATACATGTTTGAAGTTAACTATCAGTACCAGTAGCTCCCAAGAGTTTAGTTACTGTTCCATAGGTTTCTAATGGCTAAACGTGTCTTTCTCATTCTGGAATTATTTTTATTATTATGTTAACATTTTTAGCTTTCCAGAATGACCAAATTCGTGTGATTTTGATTTTTATGGAATTAGTTATGAATTTTAGAATTTTGTATTAGTAAACTGAACAACAACCCAGGTAGCCAGCGACTTCTGTAGCTTTTTGGATGTCAAACGTCCTGTGTGATGAATTTTGTGACTTGCACGTATTTCTAGTGTGGATTAGACATCCTAAGATTTCTATAATGACTAAGATTGCATGATTTCAAATTTTCTAAATTTAGTTATGATTTTCCAAAATTGGGTCAAAAAATGGAGCAAATCTGGCCGAAAATATTCTTGCTTATTTTGAGCTCCATTTCGGTTTCCATGAATTGTAGGCATGTTTTTGTGATGCAAATGAGTTGTAATAATGAAATTAAATATGAGTAAATATAGTATAAGCTCACATAGTCCACGTGACACCGAATTGAATTTTTTAGATATAGCACAACACGGAAAAAGTTTATTATTTTCATCCCCTTTTTCATATGCTCTTGTGGGATTGATGATACAAAGCTTATAAATGGCATGAAATGAGCTAGAAGTTATGGTGTTACATTTATTGGTATCAGAGCAAAGTTCCAGGCTCTTTTGGATTGGATTTGGCTTGAGGAAGTAGCATTAAGGTTGTGTAAAGGGCTTGTATAGCTATAAAAAGTCCTATATGAGACAGGCTAGGTGTATGAGGATAGGTTGTGGCTTTGTTCATGATGAGTAAGTGATAGAATGGTCATAGAGTAGTTAGTGGACACTGAGAAAGAGTGGACTCTAGAGTAGTTTGAGCAGAGTTAAGCTTGAGCAGAGCTAAGGGATCCGATGGTTAGAGCTTGATGAAATATGATAGCTCGCCGAGATCAGTGGCAAGCCCTAGATATGAATAATGAGATATGATCTCGTTGATATGAAGAGGCTTGCTAGAGAGAGGATGTGAGGCCTAATTCTCCATGGTAGTCATAAGCATGACATAAGATGAGATTACAGCTGCACAGGACCAGTTTAAAGGGAAATGAGAAAAAGAGTCACCCCCTAGCTACAACACCCAAATGTTTAGATAAGTATTAGAGCCTGAAAGGTTAATCCCCTCAGGCCAGAGATTTGAGTTATAAGCTACACCCTTCTATGCATGAACAAGCAAGAGGTGGAACCCTCTAGCTTGATGAGGTAGTGAGGCTCGGATTGGTAGCTAAGGATAAAAATCCGATCCTTAGAAAAAATAAGCCAATCAAAGGCTGTTAGCTGCCGCTAATTAGTTGCTTAGTCGCGACCAATTACTCCATAAAAGCAGTGAGACAATCTAGAGAGTTTCTCGCCATGGCCAATTCAGAAGTTAGCTGTGGTGAATGATGTCGCAACAAATAACACCATGAATGCCTTGTTGGTCACATTTAGGCTAACTTAAGAAGGGAGTTGATAAGGGATCAGATAACCCACAGCGAGTGGGAACCCCTAATATAAGTAAGAAAAAGGAGTAATAAATAGTCACGAAAAGTTAGTAAGAAATTCATGGGCCTAATAGTTGAGACTGAAAAAGAGCTCAGTATAGAGAAAGTTAGACACAGGGATAATCAAGTTGTTGAGACCCGCCTATGAGGTGTTGACTCTAACCTAGGGTGCTACCCTGTCTCTAAATGATAGAATGCTAGTGGAGCCTCGAAATAATGTAAGATAAAGCTACTAGTAGTGAGGCACATAGCAAGTGGCCTAAAAGGGTGTACCTCATGGGTAACACCTAGGAGTAAGTATGAGTTGCCATTAACAGAGACCTAGAAAAAGAATGAGGATAGTTAGTAAGTTATAAGTCCAATGAGATGACTAGCCCAAGCTAAGTATAAGTTGAAGCCTAGGGAAGATGACCAGTAGGATCATTCTAGGTGAGATATGTAAATGAAGGGCTCAATAAAAGTTCTGCTTGGAACAAGAAAGGAAAGATGAGACATCCTTATGTCAGGGAAACCACCCAGTAGTGGTTAGTAAAGTCCCCTAGATAGACCCCCCAATTGTAGAGTATAATGAGTAAAGAAACGAGGAAGAGTTGAGAAATTAGCCATAGAAGATATGCCTTCACTTTAGTAACAACCGAATGTATAGATTAAGCTAAAAAAGGTAAACAGATAGGGGTCTAATAGTTAGTTAGACGAGCTCCCTAATATAAGAATAGTACAGGGTTAAGGCACATAAATGGTCAGAGCACCCAGTAGAGCATAAGTTTTTAGTAAGGTAGAGTCCAGACATTGAGAGCATGTGTCTTGGATTGGGTCAGTATAACCCTAGAAATAGTATATTGTGCTCTTGGGAATGAGACTAAAGAGGCTGAATAGGGAGAAAGCCTAGCTCTGATCTGAATGTAGAATTAAGCTAAGACAGATAGTCGATACCTTAGTACCCTTAGGGAAGCTCGAGAGAGCTAGAGATTGCCTAAAAAGGCAAGTCTCATTTTATGTAGAGAAAGAGCATAAGCCGAGAGTGCCATAGAATGAAATTCTTGGGATTATGTGAAATAAAATCCGTCTTACTAAGGGATGGTCTAGCTAAGAGCAGAGTAAGAGTATGAACGAAAAATAGACCCCCTTGATGTTACAAAAAGTGAATAAGTAGAGGAACCCCAGAAAAATGTAAGTGCTCTTGAGCGTAAAGAAACCTAAACTGGCAACAGAAACAACCAGTAGTAGAATATCATTTTACCTAAGTAAAAGGATAAGAAAGGTAGAAAGAGAAGATATGACAATGTTCAAGCTGAAAACATATTAGATTGAGAATAGACGTTCAGTTAAGGTGCTTGAGTACTTAAGAAAGCACACTTGTCTTTGGCATAGATGCCCTTCTAGCATGACACTGCCTGAAGTAAAAAAAATAGTCGGGTGATACAGAGAAATCTCGGGATGTAGTAAAGGAAGAATCTTACTTTCCCCGAGTATTCTACGAGAATAGGGCAGATAGAGAAAAGCAAGAAAGGAATACTTTAGATTATTAGAAAACTTGTAATATACAGGCGATAGTGGCCTTGAGCTTAGTCATGAGGCGCCTGTGTATTAGTGTTTAATGTTATGGTTTGCTTGCAACAATAGTCATATGATATTAGGCCTAATCAACCTAATAGTAATGTGACTTAAGTGCGTAGCAAACGATGACATTAACCATCAAAGTGTCCCAATAATCAAAAGGTATCCTAGTTAAATAATGAGATGAGTCTAAAAGGAGAAGTAAAGGGATTCCAGTATCAAAATAGTAACAAAAGCATGTAGAAGGGAATCTCCAGTAGAGAATATTCTGATTTGGCATGCATAGCTCGAGTCCCTTATAGTCTATGTAAATGAAATGAGAAGGGACCAGTGTATGGCCTCTCTCCTGCCAGAAATGCTAGCCATATCCAGTGTGTGAGATGCCCTAGTGCCAAAGTATTTAAAAGCAAAATGTGGGCACAGTTAGAAATTGCAGGATATGAGAGGAAAGTTAGAATGAGTACATGTAAAGTAAGTAAGTTAATAGAGTAAGAAAAGAAAGCCCAAGAAAAAGGGACTGAAGTGGAAATCTAAAGATCCTATGAGGAGTAATGAATATCCCTAGTATTAGTATGACAGGCTCCTAGAGAATGAAATGGCATAGAACCCACTTCGCACGAAAAGCACGATGTACCTCTGAGTTTAGCCTTAGCTATTATGAGTGATGGTAACTGGACATAGTGAGTATGTATTTTACTGTCAGATACAGTGATCTTAGGCTTTGACGTCTCCCAGAGATGGATCGCAGTAGATCCTAGCATATTGCAATGGGTTGCAACAGACCCTAGCAGGGCTTTGAGAGGTCACAGTAAACCCAGGGGTCACAGTAGATCCCACAGAGTTACAGAGAGCCTTAACTACAGCATAATAGATCTCTGGTAGAGATGACAGCTTGAGATAGTTTTACAGAGTAGTTAGTCTCATAGACTAGTACAGTTTCAGTTAGCTTTTATCTTAGAGACTAAAGATCTCCTGAGTCTGGTAAACCATTGCCATAGAGATATGAAGGCTTTACTTAGATAGTTAGACCACTAACTAGCTCTTTAGAGATGAGCATAGTATATGGGATGAGGAAAGCACAAAATAAACTTTCCAGAGTTAGAGCTAGATGAACCACTACCTAACAGATAGTAGCCTTGACCAAGGGATAGAGAGATCCCCGTATGCTAGCTTATGTATTCAGGAAAGAGTCAGGTGTAGTTTTATATGAGGTAAGTAGTATAGTATGTCTCCAGTGAGCAAAACTGTAAGAATAGCCAGCATCCCATCAGAGCCCAGCAGTAGTTAGTGGTAGTAGCTCTTCAGTGCCAGTATAAGACATACAAGTTAGGCCTATTAGTGTTGAGATAAGGAACTATAAAATGCCACAATAAGTGAGTATAGAAAGTGAGAAAAAGTTCTAGCCTATAGAGATAGACGTAGTAGAAAATAGAGAAGCTGGGATTATTGAAAGTAGAAACTCCTTAAAGGAGTTATAATCCCAATAAGTAACTAAGATATGAGGCCTTGACAGAAAGAAATGTAAATTATAATCATGGGATGAGCTAGTGAAAAAGAACGCAGAGATAAATAGTGGACGGAACATGTAAATAAGCAAACAGATAGAAACCTCTAATGTCTCTAATGATTAGAAAAGATGATGAGATATTATGAGAAGCCATTCAGAGAGGATATGGGAAATGTTATATGAGATAAGTTACCTCCCGAGATGTGTAAATGAGTCCACTGAAAGAAATGTTAATCCTGCGAACGGGTCAACATTAACTCGACATGATTAGTAAGCTCTCCCAGGATAGGCCTCCAAGTCAAAAATTTCTTTCCCTTATAAGAAAGAACTAGCTAGTAGTTTATAGTAATAGAACTCTTATTAAGAACTAGTAATGAAAAATCCCCTGGCTACAAGAAAATTTGAAAGAATAAAATCGCTAAGAAAGCGTATAGAGCCAGGAAGAAGAGGAAGAAAGGAACAAAATATAAAAGAGTTAGAGAAAATGTACCCTTAAATTTCGAAGACAAAATTTATTTAAGAGGGGTAGAAATGTAACGTTTGATTTTTTGTAAAATACTGAAATGAGTCAGTTTTCAAAGCAAGTCCCCTGAGATGAGTGATTCAAGGTCAAATAAAATTTGGATAAAATTTAAATAATAGAAAATGAGGATTTGAGCCTTGAGTACCTAGAAACGGGGGTCAGAGTGATTCGAAAAAATTTACCAAAAGGCCAGTGGCATTTTCGTAAATAAGTAGACTTTTTGGAAAACATACAGGAGGGCATTTTAAATGAAAGTTTTGAGTCCTCCGGGGTTCTTGGAGGCCCTGAAAACTATAAGAAGCCCCGGGACCGGTAAAGACCCTCTGGTGTAATTTTTCCAATGTCGGTTGACCCAAACTTTGACCCATTCATTCAGGAAGGTTTTAGCTCCGATTTGAGTGATTCCAAGGGTATTTTATTAAATTGAGAACCTATTGGTTATGATGGAAAAGACAGTTCTAAAAAAGGAACTAAAACGAAGTCAAATCAGAAATGTCATTGCGAAGGACAAAATTGGAAACAATTTTAACAAGATGCTTCTTAAACTCACGCCCTCTCTTGCCCTCATTTTCCTTCGTCTTTTTTCTACCTAGAACAGATAGGAGACTCAGTTCTCTTAGGCACACAAGAAGGAGCACTCTTGGAGGGAGGAAAAAGCCAAGAAAAGGTAGGAAATTCCATGGAAAAATCCAACTTTCTCCTTAGCAAGTTACTTCTCCTCCTTATTTCTATGGGTTTAATGGTGTTTTTAAATTGGTTTTGGGGGTAGAATAAAGATAAAAAATTCGTTTTTGAAGGGAGGCAACTAAGGAAAGTGAAAAGTAACCAAGAGAAAGCAAGAAAACAACGTAAAACTTCTATTCTTTGGTAGTTTCTTCCTCCCCCTTCCTCTTGCACAAATTTGGCCACCATGAGCCCAATTCTTAGGGGCTATTTTCTGTCCAATTTATGGAGGGATTAGGGGTTTTAGGTGGCAAGGATTAAGAATGAACTAATAGAATCAAGAAAGGAGCATTAGGAAACAAGATGGAACCATTAGGGATCCAAATGCTCCCTTACAAATCTGATTTTATATGAATGTTATTAAGCTTGAATGAATGTTTAAATGTGCTCCTAAGATCCCTAAGAGGTCCCCTATATGCCTCTTGCTCCATGAAAATGAACAAAACCCCATGGAAAGTCATGAACCTAGAAGTTGGAAAAGTGTAGAGCACTTAAGGGGATTGTAAAAACTGATTTGATATATGAGTTTTCTTGCATGTGTGAGTATTTGATTGAGCTCCTAAGACCTCTAGGAAGCCTCCCATATATGCCTCCCATCAAGGAAAAATCACGAAGGCCATGAACTCTTCTTCCCCCTATAGTCTCGGCCTAGGCAAGGTCCTATAGGTAGGGAGAGTTTTAAATTTTTCTAAGGCCATTCTTGAGTCATATGTGACTAGTGAAGATGAGTAGAGGCCTTGGAAAAAATTTAGAACTCAAAAAAAGTGAATTGGTGCCATAGACCCTATTATGTGACCCAAATAAGCAACATGTGTTTAGGCTCTTCATTTTAATCATGTGATGACTCCAAGAGGCTTAAAAGGAGTCAAGACTCATATTTGAAAAGAAAGAATGGAGCCTAGAATTTAATTGAGGGGTGTTGCTTCATTAGGTGCCTTTATGGACCATAATAAGGTCTATAGGATAACCTAATGTCTAAGCAAGTGGTGTGACTTTAGAAATTGTTCCATGAGTAATTCATGCTTCTTTTGGTGTGTCTAGGCCAAGAGAAATGATCTCCACCTTCTTGGGTGTGTGAGGTCAAGGGAGAGGAGTCAAGGCTTAAGGAAAAAGTGTGTAAATGCAAGCAAGGTAGCTCTCTCCACCTTCTCTCATGCATGGATGTGTGTTTAGCTTGTTTTAGAATGTCTGTATATGTATTTTCAAGCTTCAAAAAGTATGCTAGTATGCCTTTATATGCTATGATCCTTGATGCCATGTTATGTTTTCTAATGAGTGCATGATGTTTGTATGAGTTTGCTTGATTGTGGAGAAGCCAAGAACTCTTCCCTTGGGTGAGGATGAGCCAAGAACCCTTCAACTTGGTTGAGACAAAGTAAAGAGTCTCCCAAAAGCACAGTGAGCTCACAAGAGTATGGTTGAGTCCAAAGCTCTTAAAGAATGAGTGAGGCAAGTCCAAAATCCATGAGGAGAAGTGTGAGGCCAATCCAAGCACTTGGTGAGCCCTTGAATGTCTTGTATGATTGATTCACATGCCAAGATTATTTTTAAAATATGTATGTCTTCCATTTTCACCATGCATGCTTTTGAAGAGCTTACTTTGCACATATTATGTATGATTGAATGGGAGATGAGATATTGGGATTCTTTGAATCTCATTCCCTCCTCTCCAATGATCTAACATGCTAGGTGGACTAAGTAGTTATGGTGAAAGGAGCTAACAACTATGAAGAGCAAAGATTGACAAGCTTATGTCTTGTTTTATCTATTTTGGAACCATAATGATGGTTCATAGTGTATATGATGTTGTATATGTACCATGAACCTTGAGACATATGTAAATGTACTATTATGTGATGTTTAGATGTATGAAAATGATATATGACCCATAGCACTTATTTTGAGTATGTAATGCCAAAGTGTGCAATATGGAATTTTGATAAAAGTATGCATAAGTGTGGGTTGAATGGCCAAAATGAGATGTATGAGATTTGGGATCATTTGGGCAGCTCTCCAAGTCTTAAATATGCTTTTAAACTTACCCAAAAGGTGCCAAGACCAAGGGAAATCCATTTGGCAATTTTGGTACCCAATATGGAGCCAAAATTGACCATAATGGAACCCTATATCACTTTTTGGCCAAATGAGCTAGTCTTGATCTAGAATTTGGCATGCAATTAGGTCTCATGAGCTTTCTAGGAAGTTAAAGATCATAATTTTTGAGGATCTAGGGAATATTTGATGAATTTTCAAAGTTGGGATTTTTCATGGATTCTGGTTTGGGTACTATTCATACTGGCAGTTTGGTATTCTGTGTCACCTGATGGCCAAATGGTGTCTAATGCTTATGAAATTTTATATACATAAAATAGAGGTAATAATATTTTTGTGTCCTCTGAGATCACCTCATTTGGAGGTCTGAGCAGAGAGTTATGCATGTTTGAATTTAACTATCAGTACTAGTAGCCCCTAGGAGTTCAGTTACTGTTCCATAGGTTCCCGATAGCTAAACGTATCTTTTTAATTCTGGAATTATTTTTAATATTAATTTAACATTTGTAACTTTCTATAATGACTAAATGTGTGTGATTTTGATTTTTATGAAATTAGTTATGAATTTTAGAATTTTGTATCAGTAAACTGAACAACAACCCAAGAAGCTAGTGAACTCTGTAGCTTTTTGGATGTCGAACGTCCTGTGTGATGAATTTTGTGACTTTCACATATTTTTAGTGTGAAGTAGACATCCTAAGCTTTCTATAATAACCAAGATTACATGATTTTGAATTTTCTAGATTTAGTTATGATTTTTCGAAATTGGGTCAGAAAATGGAGCAAATCTGGCCGAAAATATGCTCGCTTATTTTGAGCTCCATCTCGGTTTACATGAATTGTAGGCATGTTTTTGTGATGCAAATGAGTTGTAATAATGAAATTAAATATGAGGAAGTATAGTATAAGCTCACACGGTCCACGTGACACTGAATTGAATTTTTTAGATATAGCGCAATGTGGAAAAAGTCTATTATTTTCATCCCCTTTTTAATATGCTCTTGTGGGATTGATGATACAAAGCTTATAAATGGCATGAAATGAGCTAGAAGTTATGGTGTTACACTTACCCAGCCACTACAAATCCCCAAATTCGGATTAAAATGTCCTTCACTAGAAACTTCAATATTTCACCCAAAATCCTAAGCAAATTCGTACAAAATTAATACCTATACTATAATCCAATCATTGGGGTCTCAAACTAACAAAAATACCTCAAAAAGAAGAGTTTATACTTACCTAATGTCAGCCCTAGCCTCAACCTACAAATTTTTACCATAGAAACACTAAATGTCAAGTTTCAGATTTTGGGTGTGGGTGAAAGTGTTCTAATTGAAACATTAATGGGGTCAAATTAAAGAGAAAGATGAGAGGATTAAGTTATATAACTATTACTTTGGCTGAATCTTGCTCTAGAAGTAGGAAAATGTGGAAATATGCTAAGAACCCTAACCTCTCCTTTGGACCTCCGAATTTTGTGTGTGTCTCTTGTGGTTCTGCAGAATGGGGGGTGGCTAGGTTAGTTTTTAGGGTTTATGTTGGGTCAAATATGGGTCATGGGCTGCTCCAAAGATCCAACTCCTAATGAGCTTCAGACTTTAGCTTTGTTGGGCTAACTCTCATGTATTGGGTTGTTGAAATTCAATTGGGTCAGACTAAGTTTGAAAGACTCATTTGATTTGCGTCTGCTCAAGGGTTATTGAGCCATTTATAAGAGCTTATGGAAGTTGGGTCTTGGGCCTTTAACTCATTAAATTAGATTGGGTCTGCACTTAACTTATTAGGCCTCCATTAGCCTCTTATCATGATCCCTTACATTAATTTGGGCCTAGATGAAGTTTCTATCCCAATTAATTCTCAACTCATATTACTAATTTATCTCTCAAAATTTCCATTCACTTAACTTACTCGATTATTTCATATTAATTATTCTTAATTAACCCAAATATATGATTAGTACCCTAATTAATTTTTGGGGCGTTACAAGTTGTATAAAGGGAGTTATGAATTTTTGAATCTAGGGGTCTAATTGTGTTTGAGTACTGTAGCAACCATTGATATGAAATGTCTTTCATGGGTCAAATAAGCTTAGATGCTCTTGAAATTTTTATAGTAGTTAGGTCTCATCTTTAGCATTTTATGGCTGCTAAGAGCACCTAATTTGGAGTTGTGTAGCTTAACATATGTAATTTCAAAATTTAGGTATGCTATATGCTGCCAATTTTGAACTATGTTATTGTTCCATTACATTTGACTAGGCAAATGAACTCAATTCCACCTAAAATGTACATCATGTAATTCAAAACCTAAGCTTTTCATAGACACCTAAGCTTTTCATAGACACCTAAGTTGTATGATTTAGAATTTGTAACACCATATATTTCTAGCTCATATCATAACATTTGCATGTTTCACATTCATAATTTTCATGAAGGAGCAAGAAAAGGAGTTAAAATAATACAATTTCTTGCGTTGCATCATGTGTAAAAATTTCATTCGGTGTCATGTGGGTCATGTGAGCTCATGATATACTTTCCCATATTTAATTACATGGTTACAATTTATTTGTATTATAAAATTTGGCCCACAACTCATGGAACTCAAGGGAAAGCTCAAAATAGTCATGTGCATTTTCGGCCTGAATTGGCCCCTTTTTTAACCAAAATTTGGAAAATCATAACTAATTCTAGAAACATCAAAAAACATGCATTCTTGGTCATTCTAAAAAGCTATAGATGTCTAATTCATAATAAAAATATGTCTAAACCATAACATCCATCACAGAGGATGTTTGACATCTAAAAAGATCCAAAAGTCAAACTGTCTTCTGGAACTATCATAGATTTTTGTAGCAAACTTTGAAAATGTCCAATTAATTTCACAAAAATCTAATCCATGAAAATGATACCAATATGGAAATCTGTGGATGTTAACTAGAGGGAAATATATTTTTAGACCAGCTCGGGCAACCCAGACCTCGAAATTCAATAGAACAGTAACTCAGGTCGGATAAAACTCCTGATACTGGATCGAATGTTCAAAAGTTCATATCTCCATCTTTAGACCTCCAAATAAGGTTCTTCTAGTTGACATGAGTCACTGTGAATTTTTGGTTTTTTTGTATAAAATTTCATGGCAATTGGACATCATTTGGTCCCTGTGTGACAGATTTCATTTTTGGACCAAATGAATAGTGCAGTAGACTAAAATCAGAAAAATTACCAACTTTGGAAATTCATCAAATATTCTTAGACCTCCAAAAATTATGGTTTTTAGCTTCCTAAAAAGCTCTCAACAAGTTCTACTTTCATGCCAAATCTTAGATCAAGAAGAGCTCATTTGGCTAAAAAGTGACATAGGGTTCCATTATAGTCATTTTTAGCTCCATATGAGATACCAAAGTGACCAAATGGTTTTCCTTTGGTCTTGGCACCTTTTGGAAAAGTCTAAAAGCATATTTAGGACTTGTGTAAGCTGTCCAAATGGTCCCAAACCTCATACATTTCATCCACACATGTGCACATTATATCAAATTTTCCAAAATGCATACCTTGGCATTACATACCTAAATTATGTTCTAGGGTTTATACATCATGTCCATTCATTTATACATCACATATGATCATAATTATATATGTATAAAAGATCATAGGCCATATACATCATTAGATTACAATATTTGACACAATGTGGCCTTAAAGTGACAAAACTCAAACACTTTATTATCAAACTCTTTCTTTCATGGTGGTTGGCCTCCATTACCTTATCTATTTGGTCTACCTAGCATGTAAGATCATTAGAGAGGAGGGAATGAGATTCAAAAAATTCTAATAGCTCATCTCCCATTCAATCATACATAATGGATGCAAACAAGTCTCATAAATGCATGTATGGTCATGTAGACATGTGCAAGCACTCAAGAAACATTTTCATCATTTAAGAAAGTCATACATAGCACACAAAGGCTTGCCAAGCAAGTGGATTGGCCTCACCCAATTTCTTATGGATAGTAGACTTGCCTCACCCATTCTTTAATGCATTCTTGGACTCAACCATGCTCTTGGGAGCCCACTTTGCTTTTAGGAGACTCTTTGCTTTGTCTCAACCAATCTTAAGGGTTCTTAGCTCATTCTCACCATGGCTCAGGGTTCTTGGCCTCACCACACTCAAGCAAACTCAAGCACATATCATAACATCATTTAGAAACATAATATGTCATCATGAAATCATGACATATAAAATCATGCTAGCATACTTTTCATGGCTTGAAAATACACATACACACATTCTAAGACAAGCTAAGTACACATCCATGCATGAGAGAAGGTGGAGAGAGATACCTTGTACACAATCACACACTTTTCTTCTTGAATCAAGGCTCCCTCTTTCGGCCACACACACACAAAAGTGTAAGGATGCTTTCTCTTGGCCTAGACAAAATTCATGGAAGGTAATTAGGTTCATGAACTCAATTTTAAGGCCATGCAAGTTGCTTAGACACTAGGTTGTTCTATAAACCCCATTATGGTTCCATAATACACTTAATGAAGCAACCTTTGGGAAATATCATCTTGGCTCCATTCTTTCCATCTATTTATGATTTATGATTTTATTTAAACCTCTTGGAGTCATCACACAATCAATTCTAGGAGCCTAGCTAGGTGTTGCTTCTTTAAGCCATATTATGGAACATATAAGGCCATCTCACTATTTATAGTTTGTAAAATTTTTCCAAGGCTTCCTCTCATATTCTCCCATCACACATGATGCATAACTAAGCTTAGAAGGAATTCAAACACTTTCTAGGTGCATAAACTTTTCTTGGCCAAAGCTATGCTTTCATAGGGCACCAATGGAGTTTCCTTGCTTCCTTTGATGGAAGGATCATGTAGGAAGCTCTCTTGGTGTCTTAGGAACTTATATGAATATTTAAACATCATAAAATATGACTAGGGTTCATGATAGAGTTCAAAGTGTAATCAAAACCCTAACTTCCATAACTTGCATTTTAAAGCTCCCTTTTCAATTCTAGTTGTATATTCTTAATCCTCACACTCCATGACCTTTGGTTCCATCAAGAACACATAAACAAAAACTCTCCTCCTTACTTTCTCTCTCTATACCTAAGCTTGAATGGCTTAGAAACACAAGATTTTACAAGTGTTTCAAGTGAAGTTTTACCTTAAAATAGAGCTCTCTTCGTGTAGATTATTTTTCACTGATTGATTTCTTGAAAAGAGTTCCTTTTGGTTGGGTTAAACCTGAATCTTCGAGTTTTCAAGAAAAGAAAACCACCATTAGAGGGCTCTTAGAGAGAGGAACAACTTTTCTAACTGGCGCGGGATGAAACGGGGTCGTTTATTTACCTAAATGGAAGCTTAAACTTCTTCTCTCTCTCCCCTCTTGATGTCATGCCATTTCTGCCCCTTTTTCTGCAAATGGAAGCTTGGAGAAGGTGATGAGGTGTAATCTTACTTAAGAAGCCTCTTTTACAATTTTTTAAAATGACCATTTTGCCCCTATACGCCTATTTGCTCCGTTTAGGCTCATTTTAACTCTTTTTTGAGAATTGTCTTTTCTATCATAAAATTTTGGTTCCCAATCAAATAAAATTTCTTTGGAATCACTCAAATAAGAGCTAAATCCTTCTCGAATGAATTAATCAAAGTTTAGGTCAACAATTATTGGAAAAACATCCACTGGAGGGGCTTTACCTATCCCGGACCTTCCCATGGTTTTCAGGGCCTCTAAGAACCCTGGGAAACTCCCAAATTCCATTTAAAAAGTCCTCCTATGTGAATTCTAAAATTTGATCAAAATTATGAAAATGCCATTACGTTTTGTAAGCTTTTCATAAGAAATTGTTCTTCATTCTAGCTCCATTTTTCTTTCCATCCGAGCTTGGAATTCTCATTTTTAGGAGTCTAGAATGCTTCTCGAATTTTTCGGGACATTAACTATCTTATTTTGGGGGACTTTCTTTTGTATTTGGTGAATTTCGTTCATTTACCGAGAAACTATAAGTTACGTTTCTCATATTTTCTCTTGTTTTTAGAGAACTAGATATTACAGAATTGTATAACCTAAGTTATGAATTTTCGAAGTTAGTATAGATTTTTTCCCAAAGCAGTCATTTTGGGTCCTATAAGGATTTTGTGTGTTCTAAGAGTTATGTACCATAAATTGAGTATGAACAAACTTGTTTATGATAAAAATGAGTTGTGAAAAGGAAAGAATCAAGTTTATGCCCCTAGAGCTAAATAGTCCAATTTCGGTGTTAAAGAGCTTATATAGATGTGAACTTTGATATTATCTCCATATATTGTATAAATAAGCTAGTAAAAGCTAGGTATGACATTTTAGTTGGCATCAGAGTAATAGTTCAAGCATTCTAGTGTTGGTTATGGCTTGATAATGTGATTTGTTGGTCATGTATGATCTATATAGGATGCTTTGGGTGCTAAAGTGTGGCATATATTTATGTTTTATGTCAAGTTATGTTGGAATAGTATCAGATGAAATGGTGAAGACTAAGAAAGGTAGGTCCTCTAGAAAGGCTAGATTAAAGCCCATTAATCTCATGGCTGGAGCCCTACAGGCTATAGTAGCTTGCCTAGATCAATAACAAGACACGATGCAGTAGTAACAAGAGGTCATTATGCAGTTGCAAGAGAGGCTTGCTTAGAGGGAAAATAAAAAGCCTAATCTTCCCTAATCACTACACTCAGACTATTATGAGATTTTTCCTTGATGCAGAGATAGGCAACAATGCACTGCAGTATAAAGTAAAACTAAAATTGTGATGGAAATGAGTTTAGAGGGAGAAACAAGAGAGAATTACTCCCCCTAGCCATGACACCAAGATATCTAGATGAATTAGAGAGGTTAAAAGCTATTCTATCAAGCCGAAACCCACAGGCATCTTTCTATAGAGCCTTGACAGCCCCAATTCACCATCTGGCTAATGAATGAATAACATAAAATGTAGAATCCCTTAGCCTTGATGGTGGGTTAAATACAGAGACAGTTGAGGCTTAGATAATGTAGTTAGAAAAGATGTGTTAGGAAATGGAATGTATTTCAAAATAGAATGCCTTGTTGGTCATATTTAACTAATGTAGGAAATGAACTACTATAGGTAAAATAGAGAAAAGAAAGTTAAGGTCCATAGTTTGAACAAGATAAAAGATAGATAAATGACCCAGTTAGCAAACTTATAGAAAATAAATAAGTGATAGAAGAGTAGTAGGCTTAATGCATAAGTCTAAGAGAGAAAGTAACATATTTTATAATTAAGCCCGAGGATATTTAAGATAAAGTAGCAACTAGAGTTAGATTGTTAGGCACAAGAGTAGTGAGGTTGTAAAGACCCACCCACAAGGCATTAACTTCAACCTAGAATGCTACCTTATGTGATAATAAAAGATAGGTCAACAATGTAAGCTCAAGACATGTAGAACGTGTCATGAGTATATATGCAAAGGAATGATATAAGAATATAGAGAGTATTATGAGTACATAAGAAGGTTATACCTTAGAGGTGATATCTTAAAATAAATGTGACTAGCTCAGTGTCAACAATTTATAAAAGAGAAAAAGATCAGAAAGACAAATCTATGAGAGTCTAATGATGGTATATAATAAGCCTATGTGAGCAGACTAAATCTATGGTAAGTTGCAACCTTAGTAAGACAAGTGCCTTAGGCTGAGTGTAAGGTGCAGCTTAAGAAAAGCAATAAGTAGAGTTCCACATGCAAAGTGAGATAAGTAAAAACAAAAACCCTAACCTAAAGAGAAAATAGTTCAGAAAGATAACTAAATAAAGGTTCTCCTTAGCTTGATAAAAAGAAAATAAGATGGAGGACCACCCACTTAGTGGTCAATAAAACTCCAGGGGATAAACCCCTAATTTAGTAATTACAGAGATATGAGAAAATGAGGAAGAGTTGAGAAACTAGTACATAGAAAGAGATACCCTCACTTTAGTAGTGACTAAAGGAGAGTTAGTAGAGTAAGCATAATAAAAGCTTATGGATAAGAACTCAGCTCTTAGTCAAATGAGCTTCCCTAATATGAGATTGGTATAATGCAAAAGCACATGAGTAGTAAGAGTGCTAAGTGGAGCATAAAGTTGCTAGTAAAGTAGATTTAGAATATTGAGGATATGTGACCTAAGTCGGGTTAGTCAAACCCTAAAATTAGTAAACTATGCTCCTAAAGATGAAAGTAGAAAATCTAAGCAAAAAAGAGAACCTAGTCCCAGATCAAAATGTAAAGAGAAGTTGAGGCAAGTAGCTAGTGCCTCAATGCTTTCAGGGGAAGCTAGAGAAAGTTGAAAGTTACCTAAGTGGTGAGTTCCAAGATATAGAAAAATATAGCTATATAAGCTTAAGAGTTTTAAGGAAGAAAAGCCCTAAGGTTCACATGAAATAAGCTTTTTCTAAGAGGAATGGTCTAGTTAAGATTAGAAGATGAAAATAAAATGAATTGGACCTCTTCAATCTTTATAGAAAGTAAGTAAACAAAGGTGAACCTAAAAGGCATGTGATAGCATCAGAGCCAAAGACAAAAATAAATTGAGAATAGATAAAAAGGTAACACAAATGAGGGTATTAGAAAGCATTATTGTGCTTGGTATAGTTGTTGGTAAGATATGATATAATACCCTAAGTAAAGATAATTGGGCAATATAAAATGATTTCAAGATAGAATAGTAAATTATATAAGAGATTAAAGGAAGAGTTTCCTTTCTTCCCCAAGTGCCATATGATATAAAGAAAGATATGGAGAAGTAATAAAAGGGTACTTTAGATTGTTAGAAAACTTGTAATATACTGGTGATAGTGGCTTGAGCTTGGTCATGATGCACCTATGTATTAGTTATTGATGCTATTGTTTTCTTGTAATGATGGTTACATGATATTGAGTTTTGCCAACTCAAAAGTAATGTAATCTAAGTGCATAGCAAATGATAGCATCAATCATAAAGAGTGTCTCAATAATCAAAAAGTATCCTAGTTAGTTAAGTTAAAGGATAAGCTAAAGAAAAAGAAGCTAAGGGATCCTTGTAATATGATATTATTTCTAACATTGACCCCTCTCTTGCAAGTGGGAATATGCACTTTATCAAAGAAATCTAAAAAAAAAATGCATTAAAATAATGAATTAAATTGTGTTATGTAACGGATAAATTTTTTGTTTCGTGTCTCTGGGACCCTATAAACTCATTAACAACATTTCTAATTATTTTTCATACATAAAAATTATAACATTCTTAAAAATTGGCACAAACAACGGATCAAGAGTCAAAAACCCCAAAATTTCTTTCATTTCCCACGGCTATACAATGATAAATTTTAGGGGCAAATTTTAAAAAATGATAACTAAATGTAGAAAAATTGAAATCACACAAACCATAGTTTTTTGGAAAGCTCTAGATGTTAACTTTACACTAAAAATAATTTTAGGACATGAGCATAGCCTTTGGACCATGTTTGACAATGAAATAGGCACAAAGATCTGGCTATCGCTAGTACTGATACAGTTTATTGTCATAAACTTAAAAAATGTCCAATTAATTCCACTAAAATTCAATCCATGCAAATGATACTACTCTAGAAAGCTACAAATTTCAGATAGAGGAAAAAAAAACTCTAGACCAGACCAGGTATGTCCAGACCTTGAAAACCAATCAAATGTGACATAGGTCTGACTGGACACCTAATACTGGACATCAATTTCAAAATTGAATATCTCCCTCCCTCGACATCCAAATGAGGTGCTTCCTATAGCCTCAAGTCATTAGGAAGTTCTAGTTTCTTTATGTAAAATTTTGTGGCAATTGGACATCATTTGCCTCATGAGTGACAGAGTTTTATTTTAGACCAGAATGAATAGTACACTAAACCAACACAAAAAATTTTGCCAACTTCATAAATTCATCAAATATTCTATAGACCTCCAAAAAATATCCACTTTAGCTTCCCAAAAATCTCTCAACAAACTCTAGATGCATACCAAATTTTAGACTAGGAAGAGCTCATTTGGGAAAAAAGTGACATAGCTCACCAATTTGGTAAATTCTGCCTCTCATAAGATATCACTTTGGTCCAAATGGCCTTCCTTTGATTTTGGCACTTCTTGGGCAAGTTTAAAAGCATGAATATGACTTATAAGAACTGCCCAAGTGGTCTCAAATGCCATGCATCTCATTTTGACCATCTCACACCCAAATTCAAGGGTGCACCCAAGTGTTCAATTTCCATATTTCCATTGTCTTGGCACCATACAAGGTTCATACATCATTCATACATAATATTACATTTGTTCATCATCTTACATTACAAAAATAACATGTACAATATCACTCTCACATTGATACACAATGAAAACTTCAAAAAGGTTTAAAGTATAGCCCTTCACTCTTAGCTTGCTTTCTTTGCTTCTTGTGAGCCACTTAGACAATTCAAGATGGAAGGGGAAAGGGGAGTGAGATTCTGAGAATCTCAATAGCTCACACACCCATTCACATATACATTCAAGGCATATACATATCAAATCATATGTATGGAAAGTATGGCAATCATAAAGTATGCAAGGTCACAATTCTTATGCCACTTATTCACATTCAAGCCAAGACCATGCTTTAGGGACTTTTGATTTTGCCTCACCCCATTTCTAGGACTTTTAGATTTACCTCACTCTTGACCTAAGGACTTTTAACTTGGCCTCACCCTTCCAAGAGACTTTTGGCCTTGTCTCACCCATGCCATGAGACTTTTGGCATCTCCTCACTTTCATTAAGGGACTTTTAACATCACCTCATCCTTATGAGCCATTCTCAAAACCATTGTCATTCAAGAAGACACATTGGTACCAATGTAATGTCAAGGCATCAAGTGGCATATCATCAAGTCACAAGAACACATACAAGCATACAATAATATACATATGCACACAAGAATGCAAGGAGAATGAAGGGAAGAGCTACCTTGGATTTATGCAAACTTTTCTTGATCTTTTTCTTCTTTCTTTTTGGCCTCACTAGTGCACCTAGGTGGGTGGATGTTCTCCTGGCCTAGGCACCATAAACAACAAATAATCACATACTTGAAACAAGCCAAGACACCAAACTAAAGCTTGAATACTCACTTAGTTTCAATAGTGGCATAATGGTTCCATAATTGACCTAATGAAGCAACTCTCATATTTCAAGTTCTAGGCTCCATTCTCTTATTATTTCTAGACTTCATAGACTCATTTAAGGTCCTTGGAGCCCTCACACATTCACTTGCACAATTAGAAACACAAGTTGCTTCATAAGGCACCATTATGGACATCATTGCTCCATCTTCCAATCCATAGCTCCTAATTTTTTCCTAATGGATTCTCCCATCTTCTAACATCATATGAAGTCCCAAACCAAAGTTAGAACAAATTAAAACACTCCCTAGCTCTATAAACTAGCCTAGGCCGAGATATGCACCAAGGAAGGAGTTCACAGGCTTCTTGATTTTTTCTTAATGGGAGAGTCACTTTGTGACGACCCTAATTTCTAATCTCGATAATTAAGGTTAAACACGCGATTAATCATCATATCATGAAAATATGGAAAAAATTTGAACCTTAATATGATTAGAGCCATCAATCATATGATTACGTACACCTATGTCCATACGGGAATTAAACATCTATTTATAGGCCTTGGATTCTATTACTCATAAATTATAACTCATCCTAATGACTCTAGATCATCCCTTGTGATTAATATATGCAAAAGCAAGGTTTTCTAGTTAATATAAGTGTTTCAGCATGTTAGCCGTGGCCAAATTACTCCTAGCCAAGGCCAATTCCTTTCTGTTTTACCCCTTTCTTCATCTTTAGTTTCCTCACTCGCTTCTCGATATTGGCTGCGGCCAATTCCTCCTTCCGCCGTGGCCAATTCCTCTCTGGAATGCTGGGAACATTTTCCTAAAAGTTCACCGCAGCCAATTCCATAATTCGCCGCGGTGAATTTATCTCTGGATGACTTTCATTTGACCTCTCACATTTCACCGCGGCCAATTTACATTTTGCCGTGGTGAATTCCTCTCTGGCACTCTCCCTGGGTAACTTCGCCTCTATTGGCCACGGCCAACTCCATTTTAGCCGCGGCGAAGTGCCTTCTGGTTCTACACTCCGAAAATCTGGACTTATACCCTCCTTTCTCCCTCCAGTCTCACCCTAGGGCCCCTCTACCTTAATTGTGGGCTCAAATAGCTTTGATTAGCCTAATTCATCCGGCTAATCTATCCTCTCTAATTCAAGATTCAAGAGTCAATTTCTTTTCTCTAATTACCCTATATCAGCAAATCCAGGGAATAACAACAACACATTTCATGCACCATTGACATTTAACATTAGATATGCTTTCCATTAGAGGTTCCATACATCAGTGATTCATATTAGTATCTCAAGGTTACATTCCCAAATGGTAAGTCATATCACAAGTTCAATAAGGTTTACAACAGGTATCATAAATCCATATATCAATATGCCAATTCAAAGTAAGGCCTACTCCTCAATAGGTACACATTATATTATCAAAATACAGACTCCTACACTTGGCAATATAGATACATGATGATGCTATACAAGACTTAACAAAAATTAGCATCTATCCTATTTTACTCAGACCAAGTGTAGCTCCCTCACACCGGGCCTCAGCTCATAGATGTTCATCCACTTGCTTACCCTTATCCTTACCCAAAGTACTTTCACCTGAAATGTTTAACCCATGAAATGGGGTGAGATATAAATCTCAGTAACTAAGGCAATTCCATCATATAATCCAGTTTAATTAACATATATGCATGAAGCAAAATCAACATTTGAATCATATCAGTCATATCCATAAATAAAGTAATTAGGCTATCATGATTACTATCCCATATTAGCAATTATATTTTCATATGTTAAAGGCCATTAACACTGAGAGAGGCCTGTCCATGGCACCTACTCCCCATTGAGCACAACCAGGGCTCAGTGCATCTGGGGTTTGATCATAACCAGGTGCCCGATCGAAGCACATGCACGGGTGGCAGCCGCACCATAGCTCCACCATGGACTCATAAGGTCCAATCATCATACAATAGATAGCCAACCAATTCATTCAACATTTCAAATCATTCATATACAGTAAGTATGAAATTTAAACCGACATATGCATGGAATTAATGTAAACCCCGGTTACCTCACTTGTGGACAACTTGCAATAGCCACCAATGGTACAGAGTCTCCCTATAATCATAGCATCAGATAATTACTACTCTAATTCATCATTAACAGTTACAACAAGTACCCAAGAAATTTAAATGCTATTAACTACCTTAAGAATATTTATCCAGCCACTACAAATCCTAAATTCGGATTAAAGTGTCCTCTACCAAAAATCTTAATATTCCACCCAAAATCCTAAGCAAATTCATACAAAATTAATACCCATAATATAAATCAGCTATGGGGGTCTCAAACTAACAAAGAAAGCATAAAAATAGGGGGTTTAACTCACCTAATACCAGCCCTAATCTCAACCTACGAATTTCACCAAGAAAATCCCCAAACACCCACATTTCAGATTTTGGGTATGATGAAATTACTCCAAATGAAAAACTAATCAGACCAAATTAAAGAGAAAGATGAGGGGATTAAGTTGTATAACTATTACCTTGGCTAAATCTTGCTCCAAATGTGAGAAAAGGTGGAATTATGCCAAGAACCCTAGCCTCTCCTCCTCACCTCCGAATTTTCCTTGTGTTTGTGTGTTTTGCAGAATGGGGGAGATGGCTGGTCAATTTTTAGCATTTTAGTGGAGTTAAGTTGGGTCAAGGGATGGGTCATGGGTTGCTTTAAGTCCAACTCCTAATAGGCTTTAGATTTTTAGCTTGATGGGCCAGTTTTTAAGTGTTGGGCTGCAGGATTTTATTGGGCCAGTTCTTATGCATTGGGTTGCTGAAGTTTAATGGGATTTGGGCCAAGTTTGAAGAGCTCAAGAATTTGGGTCTGCACAAGGGTTATTGGGCCACTTATAAAAGCCTATACAAGGTGAGTCTTGGGCCTCTATCACATTAAATTGGGTTGGGTTTGCACCTAACTCATTGGGTCTCCATTAGCCTCTTATCATGATTCATAAATTTAGGCCTAGATAGAATTTCTATCCCAATTAATTCTCAAACTCATGTTAATAATTTATCTCTCTAAAATTTCTATTCACTAATTTGCCCAATTATCCTCTATTAATTATTCTTAATTACTCTAAATCCACGATTAACACCTTAATTAATTTTGGGATGTTACACACTTGGGAGGGTTTCCAGAGGTCTTAGGAGCTCAAGGAAACATACATACAAAATCAAAATTTAAAAAACCCTAGAAAACTCTACACTTTCCTAACTTGATCTTTATTTATTTTTCTTGAAATTTCTTACCATATTCCTCTTCCTTATGGTGTAAAACCCTAGTTTCTCTCTTGTTTTTGGGCAGAAAAACCTCCTCCTATATGGTTCTGTTCTTGGCCGAAATCATACACATCCATGGAGCAAGAGAAGAAGCAACAATAACAAGCATTTACCTTGGTTTCAAGCTTGTTTTCAAGACTTTCTCTCCTTGGTTTTCTTTTCCTTAAGCAATTTGAATTGCTCCTTCTAATTTTTGGACCAAAATAGAACTATTCATCTTAAGAAAACCATAGAAAGAAAGGATGGAAGGAGATAAGCAAGGTTGGAGGAAGAAAAAGCATGAAATTCCATGGATTTATCTACCTTTTTCTTGATTTTTCTCTTCCTTTTCTTCCCATTCTTATGTGCTTAAGAAAATAGATCATATTCTGTATTTTGGACAGAAAATTTTACGCTTAAGAAGATGGGAGAAGAAGGGAGAAGTGTGTGGGAGCTTCTAGAAATACACTTTTTGAAAAATTTTAATTTCGTCCTTACATAATAGTAATTTTGTTTTGCCTTTGTTTCACTCCTTTTTAAGAACCGTCTTTTCCATTGTAAAATTTAGTTCCCAATTTAATAAAATACCTTTGGAATCACTCAATTTGGAGATAAAAGCTGACTGAATGAATCTGTCAAAGTTCAGGTTCACTGATATTAGAAAAAATAAACCAAAGGGGCTTTACTAGTCCTAGGGCTTCTCATGATTTTTGGGGCCATTGAGAACCTTGAACAACTTAAATTTCCCATTTAAAAAGCCCTCCTATGTTTATTTCTAAAAGTTGCACTTATTTACAAAAATGCTATTACGTTTCATCAGTTTTCGTTATAAATTGTTTCACTGTCCTAACTCTATTTTTCTTTCTGTCTAAGCCTAGAATTATCATTTTTAGGAGCCTAGGACTCTATTTAAATTTTTTAGGATATTATCTAGGTCAATTTAGAGGACTTATTTTTATACAACTCATTTCGTTGTTTCACGAAAATTACATTCGTTACAATCCTAATGATGCTAGAAATGTAAGAAAAAGTATTAAGAATGAATCCCCAATATAGAATGATGTAAAGAAAAAGTCCTTGTAGTAATAGAGTTTTGAAAACTAAGCAGCACGTGTTCAGTATACATAGTATGAGTCCCTTATGATATAACCAAATGAAATGAAAAGGGACCGTTCTTGTAAGAGATGTTAAGCACACTTGATGTGTGAGATGTAACACCTTGACCTCTTAGCTATTTTATCATAGTCTCATTATCCATCTCAATGCATTTCATATGGATTAGAGCATAATCATATAAAGAAGCCAACATTGCCCATGGAAGAGGCATTAAATTAATGGAATTAATTGTGTTATGTAAGATTCTAATTTCTCATTTTATGCTCCATGAACCACATCAACTTCAAGTCATAATACATCCATACAAGTCATACACATCATAATTGACCTCATTCATTTTGAGTTTGAAGCTTAATCACACAAAGCTCATGGTTTGCTCTCGGGTTCTAATTTTAGTTTTCTAATACAAGATTTGGAAATTTATAACTAATTCTAGAAAAATCAAAATCAAGCAAACCTTACCATTCTAGAAAGCTGTGGATGTCTACATTTGAATAAAAATAATTCCAGACCAATGCAAAAGTCTTAACCTATGAGAAATTGATGGAACAATAACATAAGTTAGGCTACATTACTAGTACTATCATATAATTTCAAAAATTCATATCTCCCTCTACAAAACTGCAAATAATGTGATCTTAGTGGCTATGGAAAGATTATGGTATCTAATATATGCTTATAAAATTTCATAAGCATTAGACTTCATTTGGCCCATATGTGATGTAGAGAAGCAAACTAACCAAATGAACAGTAACCATACTATTTTTACATAATTTGGCTAACTTAAAAAAATCATAATAAATTTTATAGAGCTACAAATTGAGTGCCTTTTAGCTCTGTGAAAAGCTCTAGATGAGACCTACTTGCTGGCTAAATTTCATGGAAAAACTCATTCATTTAGTCATACTTTGGTTTAGCTCTCCATTTGGTCAATTTTAAAGTCTCAAATGGCATCTCAAGGCACCAAATGGCCCTTTTTGCTTTCCACAAAAAAAGCATAAACACCATACATAAAAGCTTTCCAAATGATTGAAATCACCATGGACCTTAATCTCACCTTGCCACATCAATATATACGCAAGAACATCAAGTCACATAATGGTAAATGAGTGGCAAAATCTCACATTCTCATTCATCTAGCTTCTACATGGATACATACACTATTTGTACATATATTAGAACATGTTCAAGGCTATACATCATAGATACATCTCATGGTTACATAGTTTGACATCAAAATAAAAACAAAAAGCTTATTTCTCTATCCATTTGTCAAGATCTTGCTTCTCATGCTTGTTGGCTTCCATTTCCTTGTCTACTTGGCTTGTCTAGACATGGTTAGACATGTGTGGGAGGAGAGTGAGATTCAAAGAATCCCAATAGCTCTTAACCCTTTCAAACATACATAATGGATGCTAAAACATGTCAAAGAATGCAGGCATGATATTCAAGCAACTAATGAACATGTATAAGATATTTTTCTTGTCATATAAACTTATACATAACAAACATAAGCTCTCAAGGGAATTGGTCTAGCCTCCCCCATCTTGTTTGGGACTTTCGGATTTGCCTCACCCACTTTCAAGGGACTTTTGACCAAGCCTCACTCTTCTAGAGATTTTTGACTTTGCCTCACCTATTTTTAGGTACTTTTAGCTCATCCTCACCCTTGGTAAGGGACTTTTGGCACAACCAAATCCATGCAAGACATTACACAATCATAATCACATTGAAGAAACATAATGGTATTATAACATATAAGAATAAGCTAGAAACACTTCTCATGGCTTAAACACATATACAAGCACTCAAAGACAAGCAAACATCTAAGCCATTTGATAAATGCTAATTTTAGACATATTAATCCTCCTAAGCTTAGGTATTTTGATGAGTAAATATGGCTTTAAGGGCTTAATTAAGCAGAATTTGATTTCATTAGCCATTTATGCACTTTATGAATCAATTTACAAAATTTTGGAATTTTAATGCACAAATCTTTTTAGATGAATTTTATGAATATTCCTATTTCATCTTTTCCATTCTTTTTGTGCAAAATTTGTATCTCTTGCTATGGTTTTGAAATAGAGAAAAGAGGAAATCACATGATGAAGGATTTAAGAAGATGCACAACTCACTCATACATGGTTCACCCAAGTCTTCAACACATTCCCTCACTTGAAGCAACAAAGGTAGATAGCTACATGTGAGAAGAAGATGCATGAAGGAACACGTGTAGAGCTACATTAGGAGTTTAAGCTGCATGGGTAAGCTACAGGCTCCAGAGGAAGCAACACGAATGAATGAAGGTAGAGAAAAGCTACTGAGCTCAAGACACACAAAAAGAAGCTTCAGGACAGTGCAAAAACTAAAGGGCTCAAGTGCTACGTGCATGTGAATAGTACCACGATAAAGAAATGCTGAAGCTAACGTGGAAGAAAACTCATGGCAAGGAAAGCAAACATGTGAGGAAGAAGGAGCAACTACATAAAAGGAAGCTAAAGGAGAAGAAGATGTGGAAATGAAGTACTAAACACTTAAGGCAGCTCGTGTGAGGAACCTTGTGGAAAGGAGTATGAAGCCACGAGTTTTGGAAGCCTCCAAGAGAGCAAAACACATGAAATAATTGGTTAAGTGAAGCATGAGGGGAGCCAACGTGAGAAAAACGCAAAGAGGAGGCTAGGAACTAGCTTAATAGTAACGCGAATAGAGAAAAAGAAAAGAGAAGCTAGATTGAGAGCCATCCATGCATTCATACTTATGGGTTAAAATGAGCTGCTTGTGAGGAGAAGTTTAGGCCATGAAAACACACACATACAGAACAAAGAAAATGGTTTTCAAGTGGGGAATGAGTGGGAAAATGTAAATGAAGCTACGGGCTGAAGCTAGGAGAGCTGGATAGAGCGTGAAAGAGAAATGAAAGGAAACAAACGTGAAGAAGGGCAGCTGAAAATTGAAGTTAAAAACACGAGCTTGGTTTTGACATAGCTATATGAAGAAGCTATGTGGTGAAGGAGAAGGAAATGAGCTGAATAAAGGAAAAGGAGGCAACCTCTGTTTTGGAGAGTCTCACGTGGAAGAATCACTCGGTGGCTAGACAAAGAAGCTACACGATGTATTTGAGTTGATTGAAGCAAGAAACATATAGCTAAGGGTTCTAGCAAGGAGTAGCACGTGGAAGAGCTCAGGGTTGAGTAGAATTAATGAGCAAAATAGTAGAGAAGGAAACTTAAAAACACGTGCAGGTTCTAGCATATTAAATAGAGATTTATGTGGGAAGCTTGAGCTAATTTTAATTAAGCACGTGAAGAAAACACAAAGAACTTAGAGCTGGCTGAAGAAAAGAAATGACATGGAATTGCATGAAGTTTGCATGAGCTGGAAGAAGAGCTAATGTGCACAGTTGACATGGAAAGGAAGAGCACGTGGCTGGAATAGACGTTGAATACGATGGAGAGATGTATGCAGCTAGAGGGGAAAGTCAACGTAGCTAAATAAATAAATGAAACACATGCAAAGCTACTGAGGAGAGAACTGGAGATTAATGTAGCTATGGGCTAATGTGTATTAATGAAAACGTGAGCTAGGAGAAGAAAAAAAAATGTGTACAGGGTGAGGCATTCGGCAAAAAATAATAGAGCTGAGAGCTAGGAAAAAAGGACATTAGACAACATAAAGGCTTGAGCTCTAGAAAGGTGAAGGGAAGCATTTTCTCATCGGTTTCTCCATGGCTACTACTCATTCGATTGATTCTCTTCCGTTTAAATTCTCCATGGTAGCTTGAATCATGCTTGGTGGCTAGCTAAAGATTGAGGAATCCCAGAGGCAGATTTGAGCTCCACACTTCCTCACTAAATTGGATAAAATTTTCTTTGCTTACTCTTTTAATTCTAGCATTAATTCTTTTATTAATTTGACTAGGTCTAGTTTATTAATTTAGGAATTTAATTATTGGAAATTACTGGATTGGTTTAATTTGTAGATTGAGTATAATTTGATCTTTGAAATTTTAATTTTGATCATTACATATTTGTGAAAATTCAAGAATTAGTGCTGTGTGTAATACCATATATATCTAACCCCATTCATGGCACTCATAAGCTCCCTATCATCATTTTTATAAGAGTACATGGAAAAGGAACTAACAATAATGGATTTAATCGTGTTGTGTCATGCTTAAAAATTTTAAATCGGTGACACAGGGATCGTGTAGGTTCATACCATGCATTCTTATATTTAAATACATTATTACAACCTATGTGCATCACAAAATCTTGCTCATAACTTAAGGAAACCGAAATAGAGCATGAATTGAACTCATTGAATTTTGGCCAGATTTGCCACCATTTTGTCTAAAACTTTGGAAAATCATAAGTAAATCTAAAAAAATCAAAATTATGTAATATTAGTCATTTTGGAAAGCTTGGGATGTCAAATTTATGCTAAAAATAGGTACAAGTCATAAAATCCCACACACCAAAAGTTTGACACGCAAAATGGTCTAGAGGTTGGATTGGGTCCTGATGTTGTCATAGTTTATAGATATAAACTTCAAAAATGTCCAATTAATTTCACAAAATTCCAAAATCAAGTGAATGATACCAATCTAGAAAGCTGAAGATGTTAGCTAGAGGGGAAAAATAACTCCCTGAATTTTGATCAAACAGTGACTAAGGTCTGGTTGGACGCCTGACACTGGACTGAATCTTTAAAAGATCATATCTCCCTTTCTAGACCTCCAAATGAGGTGCTTATAGTTGGAGCAAGTCTCTAAGAGTGTCTAGTTTCTCTATGTAAAATTTTGTGGCAATTAGACACCATTTTCCTAATGAGTGACAAAGTTTAATTTCAGACCAATGCTACAGCACCAAGGACCAAAACCAAAAAAATTTCTAACTTCAATAATTAGCCAAATATTCCACAGACCTCCAAAAATTATGACCTTTAGCTTTCCAAAAAGCAATCAATAAGAACTAGATGCATGCCAAATTTCAGACCAAGAAGAGCTCATTTGGGCAAAAAGTGGTATAGCTTCCTAAAATGGTAAGTTTTTGTTCCATATGGGTAACTAATTTGTCCAAATGGCTTTCTTAATTGTTTGGCACCTCTTGGGCAAGTTTCAAAGCACAAATATGACTTGTAGAGACTGCCTAAGTGATCCCAAACCTCATTCATTTCATTTTGGTCTTTCAACATCCATTTGTGCATAGTTACATTAAACCATTAAAGAGCCAATTTGCACAATTCCATTAATTTAGTGTCATATAAAGTCTACATCATATTCATACATCATTTTACACTTGTTCATGGTCTTACATCATAAAAACATTACATGCATCATTACTTTGACATTCAACCACTACTTAAAGTACATAATACACCAAAATAAAGATATTCAATGTCCTTGGCTTGCATCTCCTTGAATTGGAACACCACCAAGATAATTCAAGGATGAGGGGGAAAGGAGAGTGAGATTCCAAGAATCTCAATAGCTCACACACCCACTCACACCACATTCAAGGCATACAAACATCAAATTCATACTATATAAGTATAAAGTGTGTAATAAATTCCATTCCCTACCACATTCACATGTCAAGACCACTTTCATGCTCTAAGAACTTTTGGTTTAGCCTCACCCCATTTCTAAGACTTTTGGATTTGCCTCACTCTTGGCCTAGGGACTTTTGACCTAGCCTCACTTATTCAAGGGACTTTTGGCCTTATCTCACCCATGTCATGAGACTTTTGGTATCTCCTCACCTTCATCAAGGGACTTTTGGCATCACCTCACCCTTATTAGCTCTTTCCATATTCATAGTCATTCAAGACACCACATTGGTACCAATGCACAACAAGGATCAAGTGGCATGTTATCAAGCATCAAGAATGCATGCAAGCACACTAAAACATACATATGCACAAAAAAATACTGTAACACCATGAATTCTAGCTCATTCTAACTTATCAAGTGCCTTTACATGACTTAATATCATGACTCATGTGAGTTTTGCATGAAAAAGACAAAGAAATAATGCTCATTTTAGCATTGCACTGGGTCTCAAAATTTCATTCGGTGTCACATGGACCGTGTGAGCTCCTACTATACTTCCTCATATTTAATTTCATCACTAAAACTCATTCGCATCACAAAAACATGCTTACAACCCATGGAAACCGAAATGGGGCATGGAAACTTAAAGATCATTCTCGGCCAGAATTGGTCCTTTTTCTGGGCAGAATTTGGAAAATCATAACAAAATTTAGCAAAATCAAAACTATGAAATCTTGGTCATTCTAGAAAGCTTGGGATGTCTATTTCACATAAAAATATGTCTAGGTCATAATATTTATCACCCAGGATGTTTGACATCAAAAAAGCTGCAGAGGTCTGACTGAAATCTGGAACTGTCACAAAATTCTGTAGAAAACTTTCAAAATGTCCAATTAATTTCACAAAAATCCAATCTATGCAAATGATATCAATCTAGAAAGCTGTGAATGTTAGCTAGAGAGGAAAAATTTCTCCAGATCAGTTCATCAAGCCCAGACTCCAGGATTCAATAGAATAGTACGTCTAGTTGGGCAATTTCACTGATACTGGACAGAAACTTCAAAAATTCATATCTCCCTCTCTAGACCTCCAAATGAGGTGCTTCCAGTTGGCACGAGTCACTGTGATTGCTTGTTTTTGTGTATAAAATTTTGTAGCAATTGGACATCATTTGGGCCTCGTGTGATAGAAAACAATTTCGGACCAAATGAATAGTGCAGCTGACCAAATCCATAAAATTTGCCAATTTTGAAAAATCATCAAATATTCTGTAAACCTCCAAAAATTATGATCTTTAGATTCCCAGAAAGCTCTCAGTGAGATCTAATTGCATGCTAAAGTTTTGGATCAAGACTAGCTCATTTGGCTAAAAAGTGACATAGGGTTCCATTATGGTCAAATGTGGCTCCATATGAGGTACCAAATTTGCCAAATGGCCTTCCCTTGGTATTGGCACCTTTTGGGCAAGTCTAGAAGCACATTTAAGACTTGTGTGAGCTACCCAAATGGTCCCAAACCTCATGCATCTCATTTTGGCCATTCAACCCACATTTATACACATATTCATCAAACTTTAAACTTGCATACTATAGCATTACGTAATCAAAACATGAGCTAGCGGTCATATATAATTTCCATACATCTAAACATCACATAATAGTATCTTTACATATGTCTCAACGTTCATAGTACATATACAACATCATATACATGATAAACCATCATTATGGTTCCAAAATGGCTAAAACCAAGGCATAAGTTTGTCAATCTCCTTCCTTTAGGGTTGTTGGCTCCCATTAGCATATCCGCTTAGTTCACCTAGCATGTTAGATCATTGGAGAGGAGGGGATGAGATTCAAAGAATCCCAATAGCTCATCTCCCATTCAATCATACATAATATGTATAAAGCAAGCTCTTCAAATGCATGCATGGTGAAAATGGAAGACATGCATATTTTAAAAACAATATTGGCATGTGAATCAATCATACAAGACATTCAAGAGCTCACCAAGTGCTTGGATTGGCCTCAGACTTCTCCTCATGGATTTTGGACTTGCCTCACCCATTCTTTAAGAGCTTTGGACTCAACAATACTCATGGGAGCCCACTTTGCTTTTGGGAGACTCTTTAGTTTGTCTCAACCAAGATTAAGGGTTCTTGGCTCATCCTCACCCAAGGGAAGAGTTATTAGCCTCTTCACACTCAAGCAAACTCATACAAACATCATACACTCATTAGAAAACATAACATGGCATCAAGGATCATAGCATATAAAGGCATGCTAGCATACTTTTCAAAGCTTGAAAATACATATACACATTCTAAAATAACTTAAACACAAATCCATGCATGAGAGAAGGTGGAGAGAGCTACCTTGTATACAAGCACACACTTTTTTCTTAACTTTCAAGCCTCCTCTCTCAGCCACACACCCACAATTTGGTGGAGATAGTTTCTCTTAGCCTAAATACAAATTATAGGAGCCAATTAAGTTCATGAACCACACTCTAAAGCTACAAAACTTAATGAAACACTAGATTGCTCTATAGGTTCCATTATGGTCCATATTGGCACCTAATGAAGCAACACCCCTCAAATGATTTCTAGGCCTCATTCTTTCTTTTCAAATATGATTCTTGACTACTTTTAAGCCTCTTGGAGTCATCACCTCATTAAAACAAATGCCCTAGTACCATGTTGCTTCTTTAGGTCATAATATGGAACCTAAGACACCAATTCACTTTTTATGAGTTCTAAATTTTTTCTAAGGCCTCCTCTCACTTTTATTCATCACATATGACTCAAGAATGGCCTTAGCAAAATTTAAAACTCTCCCTAGCTACCCTAACCTTGCTTGGCCGAGACTATGCCCCTTTTTGGCCTCCTTAGAATTCTCTTTGTTTTCTTGAAAGAGGAAGCATGTGGGGAGCATCTTAGGGATCTTAGGAGCTCATTTAAACTCTTAATTAGGCCTAGGAATTATCATACAAAATCAGATTTTACAAGGTGCAATTGAAACCCTAGAATTTGCATCTTGAAATCTAATGGCTTTTTGATAATTCCCTTTGCATATTCTTAATCTCCACACCCTTTTTCCTTAGATTGATGCTTGGTTCTACATAAAAATCATCTCCTCCTAGGGTTTTCTCAAGTGGGGCAAAATGGTGGAGAAGGAGACCAAAAATGACAACTATAGGAAGAGAAATTACCTTGTTTTCTTGATTTTTCTCACTTGAATCTTGTGTTCTTTGAGCTCCTCTCTTCAAATCTGAACATTCCCCTCAATTTCTCCCTTAAATCAGATTTTAAACCTCATTTTAATCATAGAAAACAAAGGAGAATGGAGGAGAAGAGGTTTGGAAGAGAAAGAGCATAAAAAACTACTAATTTCCATACCTTAAGCCTTTGATTTCTCATCTTTTTCTTCCCCTTCTTGTGAGCCTTATCCCCTAGGGTTTTCTTTTGGTTTTAGGCAGAAGATGGTCGTGCATAATGAAGGGAGAAGGGTGCTTCATATATATAGGTGGGAATAAGTTACACTTTTAAAAAATTTCCATTTTGCCCTTCATTCTAGCTCATTCTAACTCATCTCATGCCTTTACATAACTTAACATCATGACTCATGTGAGTTTTGCATGAAAAAGGCAAAGAAATAATGCTCATTTTAGTATTGCACTGGGTCTCAAAATTCTATTCGATGTCAAGTGCATCGTGTGAGCTCATACTATACTGTCTCATATTTAATTTCATCATCAAAACTCATTCGCATCACAAAAACATGCTTACAACCCATGGAAACTGAAATGGGGCATGGAAACTTAAAGATCATTCTCGGCCAGAATTGGTCCTTTTTTTGAGAAAATATTGGAAAATCATAACTAAATCTAGAAAAATTACAACTACGCAATCTTGGTCATTCTGGAACGTTTGGGATGTCTACTTCACACTAAAAATATGTCCAGGTCACAATATTTATCACCCAAGACGTTTGACATCCAAAAAGCTACAGAGGTTCGACTGAAATCTGGAATTGTCATAGAATTCTGTAGAAAATTTTGAAAATGTCCAATTAATTCCACAAAACTCCAATGTATGCAAATGATAGCAATCTGGAAAGCTGTGAATGTTAACTAGAGAGGAAAAATATCTGCAGATCAGTTCATCAAGCCCAGACTCTGAAATTCAATAGAACAGTACTTCTGGTCGAGCAATTTCACTGATACTGGACAGAAATTTCAAAAATTTATATCTCCCTCTCTAGACCTCAACATAAGGTGCTTCTAGTTGGCATGAGTCACTGCGATTACCTAGTTTTTGTGTATGAAATGTTGTGGCAATTGGACATCATTTGGGCCTCGTGTGATAGAAAACAATTTCGGATCAAATGAATAGTACAGCAAACCAAATCCATAAAATTTGCCAATTTCAAAAAATCATCAAATATTCTGTAGACCTCCAAAAATTATAATCTTTAGCTTCCCAGAAAGCTCTCAATGAGATCTAATTGCATGCTAAACTTCAAATCAAGACTAGCTAAATTGGCAGAAAAGTGATAGAGGGTTCCATTATAGTCAAATGTGGCTCCATATGATGTACCAAATTTGCCAAATGGTCTACCCTTGGTATTGGCACCTTTTGGGCAAGTCTAAAAGCACATTTAAGACTTGTGTGAGCTGCCCAAATGGTCCCAAATCTCATGCATCTCATTTTGGCCATTCAACTCACATTTATACACATATTCATCAAACTTTAAACTTGCATACTGTGGCATTACATACTCAAAACATGTGCTAGTGGTCATATATCATTTCCATACATCTAAACATCACATAATAGTATCTTTACATATGTCTCAATGTTCATAGTACATATACAACATCATATACATGATAAGCCATCATTATGATTCCAAAATGGCTAAAACCAAGGCATAAGTTTGTCAATCTCCTTCTTTTAGGGTTGTTGGCTCCCATTAGCATATCCACTTGGTTCACTTAGCATGTTAGATCATTGGAGAGAAGGGGATGAGATTCAAAGAATCCCAATAGCTCATCTCCCATTCAATCATACATCATATGTGCAAAGCAAGCCTTTTAAATGCATGTATGGAGAAAATAGAAATCATAGACATTTTAAAGGCAACCTTGGCATGTGAATCAATCATACAAGACATTCAAGAGCTCACTAAGTGTTTGGATTGGCCTCACACTTCTCCTCATGGATTTTGGACTTGCCTCACCCATTCGTTGAGCACTTTGGACTCAACCATACTCTTGGGAGTCCACTTTACTTTTGGGAGACTCTTTACTTTGTCTCAACCAAGCTTAAGGGTTCTTGGCTCATCCTCACCCAAAGGAAGAGTTCTTGGTGTCTCCACACTCAAGCAAACTCATATAAACATCGTGGGTTCATTTAAAAACACAACATGGCATCAAGCATCATGGCATATAAAGGCATGCTAGCATACTTTTCAAAGCTTGAAAATACACATACACACCTTCTAAAACAAGCTAAACACACATTCATGCATGAGAGAAGGTGGAGAGAGCTACCTTGCACACAATTACACACTTTGTCCTTTGGGCTCAAGCCTCCTCTTTTGGCCACACACCCACACACTGGTAGAGATAGTTTCTCTTGTCCTAGATACAAATTATGGGAGCCAATTAAGTTCATGAACCACACTCTGAGGCTACACAACTTTATGAAACACTAGATTGCCCTATAGGTTCCATTATGGTCCATATTAGCACTTAATGAAGCAACACCCCTCAAATGATTTCTAGGCAATGTCATTGAAATTACTCAAATTAGAGCTAAAATCTTTCTGAACGAATCTGTCAAAGTTTGAGCACACTAACGTTGGAAAACGTCCACTGGAGGGGCTTTAGCTGTCTCGAGGCTTTCCATAGTATTTAGAGTCTCTAAGAACCCCGGAGAACTCAAAACTTTCATTTTAAAAGCCCTCCTGTGTATTTTTTTAAAAGTGCCCATATTTACAAAAATGCCACTGGCCTTTTGACAAATTTTTTGAATCACTCTGGCCTTGATTTTTGGGCAACTCAAGGCTCAAATCCTCATTTTCTAATATTTAAAATTTTATCATAATTTTGGTTGGCCTTAATCCCTTCTGTTTTAGGAACTTCCTTTTGTATTTAACCCATTTTTATTGTTTACGGAGAAAACGAACATTGTGTTTCTCACATTTACGGAAAGGCCGAATGTTACATTCCTCCCCCCTTAAATAAATTTTGTCCTCAAAATTTAAGGGTACACTTTCTCTTACTCTTATAGTCTAGCTAGCTATTCTTTTCTTTCCCTTCTTCTTGGCTCTAGACGCTTTCTCAGCGATTTCATTCTTTCGAATTTTCTTTCAGCTAGGGAACTTTTATTACTAGCTCTTAATAAAGGCTCTACTGCTATAAAATGCTAGCTAGTTCTTTCTCATAAGGGAAAGAATTTTCTGACTCTGGAGGCCTATCTTGGGAGAGCTTACTAATCATGTCGGGTTAATGTTAACCCGATCAACATTCTTCAGTGGACTTATTTACACATCTCGGGAGGTAACTTATTTCATCTCACATCTCCCGTATCCTCTCTGAATGGCTTCTCATAACATCTCATCATCTTTTCTAATCATTAAAGCCATCAGAGGTTTCTATCTGTCTACTTATGTACATATTCCGTCCACTATTTATCTCTACGTTCTATCTCACTAGCTCATCCCATAATTATAATTTGCATTTCTTTCTGTCATAGGCCTTACATCTTAGTTACTTACTGGGATTACAACTCCTTTAAGGAGTTTCTACTTTTATAATCCCAATTTCTCTATTTACTACTACATCTATTTTTGTAGGTCGGGCGGGACTTTTCTCACTTTCTTTGCTCACTTGCAGTGACATTTTATAGTCCCTTATTTTAACACTGATAGGCCTAACTTGTATGTCTCATACTGGCACTGAAGAGCTACTACCACTGACTACTGCTGGGCACTGATGGGATGCTAGTTATTCTCACGATTTTGCTCACTGGAAATATACTATACCACTTGCCTCATATAAGAACTGCACCTAACCCCTTTTCTGACTACATAAGCTATCATACAGGGATCTCTCTATCCCTTGGTCAGGGCTACTGTCTGCTAGGTAGTGGTTCATCTAGTTCTAACTCTGGAAAGCTTATTTCTTGCTTTCCTCATCCCATATACTATACTCATCTCTAAAGAGAGCTAGTCAGTGGTCTAATTATCTGAGTAAAGCCTTCATATCTCTGTAGCAACGGTCTACCAGACTTAGGAGGTCTTTAGTCTTTGAGACAAAGGTTAGCTGAAACTGTACTAGTTTCTGAGACTAACTACTCTGTAAAACTATCTCAGGCTGTCATCTCTACCAGAGGTCTATCATGCTGTGGCTAGGGCTCTCTATAACTCTGTGGGATCTACTGTGACCCCTAAGTCTACTGCGACCTCTCAGAGCCCTACTAGGGTCTACTACAACCCACTGTGCTATGCTGGGATCTACTACGATCCATCTCTGGGAGACGTCAAAGCCTAAGATTACTATATCTGACAGTAAAACATATGCTCACTAAGTCCAATTACCATCACTCATAATAACTGAGGCTAAACTCAGAAGTACATCATGCTCTTCGTGCGAATTGGGTTCTGTGTCATCTCATTCTCGAGGATCCCATCATACTAATTCTAGGGAGCGTTTTAATTTTCACTCATCGCTCCTCATAGGATCCTCAGATTCCCACTTCAGCTTCTTTTTCACTTAGGCTTTCTTTTCTTACTCTATCGACTTACTTACTTTTACATATGCTCGTTCTAGCCTTCCTCTCATATCCTGCAATTTCTAACTATGCCCATGTTCTGCTTTTAAATGCTTTAGCACGAGGGCATTTCACACTAAGTATGGTTAACATCTCTGGCAAGAGAAAGGCTATGCACTGGTCCCTCTTATTTCATTTATACATACTATAAGGGACTTAAGCTATGCATACTGAATCTGAACATCCTCTACTAGGGACCCCTTTCTGCATGCTTTCCTTACTACTCTGATATTACTGGAATCCCTTTATCTTTCTTTTCTGACTCTTTTTTTTCTCTAACTAGGATACCTTTTGATTGTTGAGATACTATGGTGATTGATGTCATCATTTGCTATGCACTCAAGTCACATTACTACTGGGTTGGCTAAACCCAATATCATGTAACCATTATTGCAAGCAAACCATAACATCAAACACTAATACATGGGAGCCTCATGACTGAGTTCAAAGCCATTATCACCTGTATATTGCAAGTTTCCTAATAATCTAAAGTACCTCTCTCTTACCTTTTTCTATCAGCCCTATTCTCGTAGAGTGCTCGGGGAAAGTAGGATTCTTCATCTACTACATCCTGAGATTTCTCTGTATTGCCCAGCTATTTTTCTTCAGGCATTATCATGCTAGAAGGGCATCTACACCAAGGATAAGTGTGCTTTCTCAAGTACTCAAGCATATTAACTGAATGTCTATTCTCAATCTAATATGTCCTCGGCTTGAACATTGTCATATCTGCTCTTTTTACCTTTCTTATCCTCTTACTTAGGTAAAAGGATATTCTACTACTGGCTGTTTCTGTTACCAGTTAGGTTTCTTTACGCTTAAGAGCACCTGCATTTTCCTAGGGTTCCTCCACTTAATCACTCTCTGTAACATCAAGGGGGGTCTACTTTTTACTCATACTCTTACTCTGCTCTTAGCTAGACCATCCCTTGGTAAGGAGGATTCTATTTCATAAAATCCTAGGAATGTCATTCTATAGTGCTCTCGGCTTACATTCTTTCTCTACATAAGACAGGGCTCGCCTTCTTAGGGGGTCTCTAGCTTTCTCGAGCTTCCCTGAGGGTACTAGGGCATTAACTGACTGTCTTAGCTTATTTCTCCATTCGGATCAGAGCTAAGCTTTTTCTCTATTCAGCCTCTATAGCCTCATCCCTAGGAGCATAGTATGCTATGTCTAGGGTTCTGCTAACTCAATCTAGATCATATATTCTTAATGTCTAGATTTTACCTCGCTGAAGCTCATGCTCTACTAGGTGCTCTGACCATGTATGTGCCTTAACCCTATACTATTCTCATATTCGGGAGCTCGTCTAACTAACTATCAGACCTCTATCCGTTTACCTTTCTGAGCTTAATCTGTACATTTAGTTGTTACTAAAGCGAGGGCATATCTTCTATGATTAATTTCTCAGCTCTTCCTCACTTCTTTGCTCACAATACTCTACAATCGGGGGGTCTATCTAGGGGACTTTACTAACCACTACTAGGTAGTTTTCCCCAACTTAGAATGTCTCATCTTTCCTTTTTTGCTCCAAGGAGAACTTTTACTAAGCCTTTCATTCATATATCTCACCTGGAACGATGCTACTAGTCATCTCCCTTAGGCTTCAGCTTATGCTTAGCCTAGGCTATCTATCTTATTGGACCTGTAGCTTATTAACTATCCTCATTCTTTTATGGGCCTCTATTACTTGTTACACATATTTACTTCTAGGTATTCCCTATGAGGTACACCTTTCTAGGCCACTCGCGAGGTGCCTTACTACTGGTAGTCTTATCTTATGTCATTTCGAGGCTACACTAATATTCTATCATTCAGTGTCCCACTAGGTAACACTCTAGGTTGGAGTCAACGCCTCATAGGCGGCTCTTAACAACCTCACTAGCCCTGTGTCTAACTTTCTCTGTGTTGAGCTCTTTCCTTAATCTCATTTACTAGGCCCACGAACTTCTTACTAATCTTTCATAACTATTCTTTTCCTCTACTTATACTAGGGGTTCCCACTCGCTGTGGGTTGTCTTACCCCTTATCAACTCCTTTATCAAGTTGGCCTGAATATGACCAACAAGGCATTTACACTGCCATTCACCATGGCTAACACATCATTCGCTGCGGTAAATGGCCTCTGATTGGCTTACTATTATAGGGATTGGATTTTTATCTTTAGCTACCAACCCGAGCCTCACTACCTCTATAACCAACTCGTCATCAAGCTAGAGGGTTCTACCTCTCACTTCAGTTAGGCATAACTAGCTATCACCTTCGGGCTGTCAGGCTCCAGGGTATAGCTTATAACTCAAACTTTGGCTTGAGGAGACTAACCTTTCGGGCTCTAATACTTATCTAGTCATTTGGGTGTTGTAGCTAGGGGATGACTCTTTCTCACTTCCCCTCTAGACTGGTTCGGTGCAGTCACAGTTTCATCTCATACCGTACTACATCATGACTTGTCTCTGCGTTACGCGAGACAGCTTGGAATGGCCTAAGTATGACTACCTGAGAGACTTAGGCCTCACATATTCTCTCTAGCAAGCCTCTTTCTATCAACAAGATCATTCTCATCATTCATATCTAGGGTTTGCCACTGATCTCGGTGAGCTATCATATCTCATCAAGCTCTAGCCGTCGGATCCCTCAACTCTGCTCAAGCTACTTTAGAGGCCACTCTTCTCGGTGTCCACTAACTACTCTAAGACCATTCTACAACTTACTTATCATGAATAAAGTCACAAACTACTTTCACACACCCACAATGTCCTATAGAGAACTTTTTATAGTCATACAAGTCTTTTACAAAGACCAATGGCTGCATCCTCAAGCCAAATCTAATCCGAGAGAGCCTGAAACTTTGCTTTGATACCAATAAATGTAACACCATGAATTCTAGCTCATTGATGATCGTGTCGTGCAATCTCAAATAAAACTAGGTAGCAAAATAAGTTTGTAGATAATGGTGCAACCTAGGTCATCTTTCCAAGGAGTTTATGCCTTAAATTGTTTATGGAAGAGTGTTCTAAATATTACTAATTAAGACTTATTTTGGGGGGTTTGATGTGCTAGATTTTAATTAAACTAAAATTAATTGACAAGAATTAGAAATCTAAAACTAAGTTCAAGTGATTGATCAAGTAAATGTGGTAACTAGCTTTCAATTGGGTTCCCTAGAGTTCGATTATCCTTGCTCTATTTAGCTTACCAATTTAGGATTAAGTTCTTGCTCTTTAGTGCATTCCTCATAAGGTTCTTGAATAACCATCCAAGATTCAATTTCATCAATTGTTCAAAGAATTTTGCAACCACAAGAAACCTTAAACAACTAATTAATTGAATTAAGAATAAGAACACACTACACTAAATTTTATTGATTTATGAAAGCTACTGCACAATTCACTCAAGATGCTAATTCACCAATTAGATTAATTAACCCCTCAAGCAATTAATTGCACAAAAGTTCCAGCTAACTAACCCAATAACCATTGCATCAATTAGCCTAAAGTCAAGAGGAATTTAGAGTTCAATTGCACAACATTAATTCTGGAATTTTTCCAAACACATGATGATCAAAAATAATTCCAAAATTCAAATCAAGTTCAATCCAAGAATTAATTCAATCTAGTAATTCTAGCAATTAAATTCCTAAACCAAAAAGCTAAACCTAGACAAATTAATGAAGGAAATAATGCTAAAATCAAAAGATTGGGCAAGAGAGTTTTATCCAAATTCAATAGAAGATGTAGAGCTCAAATCTTCATCTAGGAGAATTCAATCTTCAGCTAGCCACCATAAGGAATTTAAGCTGTCATGGAGGGATCAAATGAAGGAGTATCAATCAAAGAAGCCATAATCAAGGAGAATTTAGCCAGAACTGCTTCCTCGTCCAGCGCTGGAATTTCTGGAACTCTTTTTCTGCCGTCTCGCCTTTTTACGTTCTCCTCATTCTTCTCTCTCCCAGCGTCCCCTCTAGGTTTTTATTTTCTCCTTCCCTCCTTGTTCACGTCTCCCTCCTTGTTCACGTCTCTCTCCTTGTTCACGTCTCTCTCCTTGTTCACGTCTCCCTCCTTCTGTTTCTGCATGCTGAAATCCCGCAACTAATCCTCATCTTCATCTTAATTCCCACGTCTGCCCAAATGTAGCGTCTGGATGTGTATTTCTCCCCCCTTTCACGTGCTTCAGCTTTAATCATTCACGTGCTATCTTATTTGCCAATTTCCCGTAGCTAATTGCATGTGAAATAAGGTGTGGGTCCCATTCATTTTCTTTTATTATATTTCACGTGCTTGCTTCTCTCTTCTGCATGTAAGCTTCTTCCTCGATTTTCTGTTCGTGCTGTTTCTTGCATGTTGAGCTCCATTTAAACTTCTTTCTCAAACCAGAAACTACAGCTTCTCTCGTGACTGTCCAGCCCTCCATGCAAACTTCCCACGTCGTGTTCTTACGTTTTTACTCCAGTAGCTCGTCATTCTCACGTTCTTCCTCAGCTCCAACGTCGTCCTTCTCTTTCTTCGTGTTGCAACTGCTTCACATTTTTCCTGAGCTTCCTTCTGTTCTGTCATCATGTTGCTTCGTGCTTTCCTCTGTTTCTGCAGCTTCTTTACGTGGCAGTCTCTTTCTCTTCATTTGCCTCGAGTTAAGATCATGTTGCTGTACAGATTTTCTCTTTATGCAGCTGCTCTTTGTTGGCTCTGTAGTTGCTGAGCTTCCTTTCTCTCTGCTTCGAGTTTGCTTCATGCTCATTCTACAGCTTCATTTCGTGGCTGTCTCATGCTTCCTTTTGTTTCTTTCCTTCGGCCAGCTCCAAGTTCTGGCTCTGCATATGTGTGTGTTTGTTGCTGTCATGTTGAGAAGTCCAGCATATCTCTTCGTGTTTGCTTCATTTAATTCTCATGCAAATCCACACTAGCAATCACATAAGCTTTCTCTCCTTTACCCGTAGCTTTCCACGTTAACTTCTGTATGAGTGTGTGAGCTGTTTGTGTTCTGCTTGCTTCGTTCTTTGGCATAGGTGCTGCCTTTGTGTTCCACTCGAGATACTTCATGGTTCTGTATTCTTTTTTTCACGTTAAACTTCATGCAGCTGCTCTTCGTTTCTCATCTTCACAACAACTCATTTCATCCACACCTCTGCTGTAGCCTGTAACTTCTTTTGCTGCTGCCTCCCACATGAAACCTGTAGCTTGTGTCTCTTTTTGTTGTACATGAGAGTTGCCACTCTTTTTCCATGAACCATGAACCAAAGTCAAGAGATATGCAAAATGCTTCCAATTAAATTCCATCTGAGTTCCATTTACCAATAAAAATCTGCACAAAGAGTAGGAACAATTTAATAAAAAAAATTCACTAAATCATTTAAAGGGAATTCATGCATTAAAACTCAAAGATTTTGCAAATTAATTCATAAGGTGCAAGAATGGCTACTAAAATCAATTATCCATCTAAGTAAATCCATTAAGCCTTATTTAACTATCAAAATGGTTAAGTTAGGAGAATTAAAACATATAAAAATCATAGTTATCACTCATTCTAACTCATCAAGTGCCTTTACATGACTTAATATCATGAATCATGTGAGTTTTGCATGAAAAAGACAAAGAAATAATGCTCATTTTAGCATTGCACTAGGTTTCAAAATTTCATTCGGTATCACGTGGACCATGTGAGCTCCTACTATACTTTCTCATATTTAATTTCATCATTACAACTCATTCGCATCACAAAAACATGCTTACAACCCATGAAAACCGAAATGGGGCATGGAAACTTAAAGATCATTCTCGGCCAGAATTGGTCCTTTTTCTGGGTAAATTTTGGAAAATCATAACTAAATCTAGAAAAATCACAACTATGCAATCCTGGTCATTCTGAAAAGCTTGGGATGTCTATTTCACACTAAAAATACATCTAGGTCACAATATTTATCACCCAAGACGTTTGACATCCAAAAAGCTGCAGAGGTTTGATTGAAATCTGGAATTGTCACAAAATTCTGCAGAAAATTTTGAAAATATCCAATTAATTCCAAAAAAATACAATCCATGTAAATGATATCAATATGGAAAGCTATGAATGTTAACTAGAGAGAAAAAATATCTCCAGATCAGGTCATCAAGCCCAGACCGCGGGATTCAATAGAACAGTACTTCTAGTCATGCAATTTTACTGATACTGGACAGAAACTTCAAAAATTCATATTTCCCTCTCTAGACCACCAAATGAGGTGCTTCTAATTAGAATGAGTCACTGTAATTGCCTAGTTTCTGTGTATAAATTTTCGTGGCAATGAGATAGAAAAAAAATTCGGACCAAATGAATAGTGCAGCACACCAAATCCATAAAATTTGCCAACTTTGAAAAATCATAAAATATTCTGTAGACCTCTAAAAATTATGATCTTTAGATTCCCAAAAATCTCTCAGTGAGATCTAATTGCATGCTAAATTTTAGATCAAGACTAGCTCATTTGGCCAAAAAGTGACATAGGGTTCCATTATGGTCAAATGTGGCTCCATATGAGGTACCAAATTTGCCAAATGGCCTTCCCTTGGTATTGGCACCTTTTGGGCAAGTCTAGAAGCACATTTAAGACTTGTGTGAGCTACCCAAATAGTCCCAAACCTCATGCATCTCATTTTGGCCATTCAACCCACATTTATACACATATTCATCAAACTTTAAACTTGCATACTATGGCATTACATAATCAAAACATATGCTGGTGGTCATATATCATTTCCATACATCTAAACATCACATAATAGTATCTTTACAAATGTCTCAATGTTCATAGTACATATACAACATCATATACATGATAAACCATCATTATGGTTCCAAAATGGCTAAAACCAAGGCATAAGTTTGTCAATCTCCTTCCTTTAGGGTTGTTGGCTCCCGTTAGCATATCCGCTTAGTTCACCTCGCATGTTAGATCATTGGAAAGGAGGGGATGAGATTCAAAGAATCCCAATAGCTCATCTCCCATTCAATCATACATAATATGTGTAAAGCAAGCTCTTCAAATGCATGCATGGTGAAAATGGAAGACATGCATATTTTAAAAACAATCTTGGCATGTGAATCAATCATACAAGACATTCAAGAGCTCACCAAGTGCTTGGATTGGCCTCACACTTCTCCTCATGGATTTTGGACTTGCCTCACCCATTCTTTAAGAGCTTTGGACCCAACCATACTCTTGGGCAATGTTTGGTTTGAGGGGTTTGGGGGGGGGGGGAGGGGAGGCCCTCCCCTTGTTTGGTATGGAAAAGTTGGAGGGGAAGGGAGGCAAAATACCCCCTCCCCTCCCCTCCCCTCCAAACCCTCCCCTTCAAAAGTGGGGATTTTTGGAGGGGAGAGAAATTTTTTAGCTCTATTTGACTAAATTACCCCTCACTCTTATTTTTATTTAAAACATAATATAAATCTTATTTTTTTAATGGGGTTTAAGATATTTTTTTATGAAAATAAAAGATATTTTTTGACTAAAAATAAAAAATTATTTTTTCTAATAAAAAGCAAGAAAAAGTCTTTTTTTATAAAAATAAAAAAAAATTAAAATTCTAATATCATAAGGGTATAATTGTCCATTTAATTTTATCTCTCCTCCCCTCCCCTCCTCAACCAAACAAGATTTCATTAAAACCCCTCCCCTTCCCTCCCCTCCAAATCAACCAAACAAGATATCATTAAAACCCCTCCCCTCCCCTCCCCTCCCCTTCATTGAACCAAACACTACCTTGGGAGCCCACTTTGCTTTTGGGAGATTCTTTACTTTGTCTCAACCAAGTTCAAGAGTTCTTAGCTTATCCTCACCCAAGGGAAGAGTTCTTGGCCTCTCCACACTCAAGCAAACTCATACAAACATCATGCACTCATTAGAAAACATAACATGGCATCAAGGATCATAGCATATAAAGGCATGCTAGCATACTTTTCAAAGCTTGAAAATACATATACACACATTCTAAAATAAGCTAAACACACATCCATGCATGAGAGAAGGTGGAGAGAGCTACCTTGTATACAAGCACACACTTTTCCCTTAACTTTCAAGCCTCCTCTCTCAGCCACACACCCACAATTTGGTGGAGATAGTTTCTCTTGGCCTAGATATAAATTATGGGAGCCAATTAAGTTCATGAACCATACTCTAAAATGACACAACTTAATGAAACACTAGATTGCTCTATAGGTTTCATTATGGTCCATATTGGCACCTAGTGAAGCAACACCCTTCAAATGATTTCTAGGCCTCATTCTTTCTTTTCAAATATGATTCTTGACTCCTTTTAAGCCTCTTGGAGTCATCACCTCATTAAAACAAATGGCCTAGCACTATGTTGCTTCTTTAAGGTCATAATATGGAACCTAAGACACCAATTCACTTTTTATGAGTTCTAAATTTTGTCCAAGGCCTCCTCTCACTTTTATTCATCACATATGACTCAAGAATGGCCTTAGCAAAATTTAAAACTCTCCCTAGCTATCCCAACCATGCTTGGCCGAGACTATGCCCTTTTTTGGCCTCCTTGGAATTCTCTTTGTTTTCTTGAAGAAGGAAGCATGTGGGGAGCATCTTAGGGATCTTAGGAGCTCATCTAAACTCTTAATTAGGCCTCAGAATTATCATACAAAATCAAATTTTACAAGGTGCAATTGAAACCCTAGAATTTGCATCTTGAAATCTAATGGCTTTTTGATAATTCCCTTTGCATATTCTTAATCTCCACACCCTTTTTCCTTAGATTCATGCTTGGTTCTGCCTAAAAATCATCTCCTCCTAGGGTTTCTCATGTGGGGCGAAATGGTGGAGAAGGGGACCAAAAATGACAACCATAGGAAGAGAAATTACCCTATTTTCTTGCTTTTTCTCACTTGAATCTTGTGTTCTTTGAGCTATTCTCTTGAAATCCGAACTTTCCCCTCAATTTCTCCCTTAAATCAGATTTATAAACCTCATTTTAATCATAGGAACAAAGGAGAATGGAGGAGAAGAGGTTTGGAAAAGAAAGAGCATGAAAAACTACTAATTTCCATACCTTAAACATTTGATTTCTCCTCCTTTTCTTCCCCTTCTTGTGAGCCTTATCCCCTAGGGTTTTCTTCTGGTTTTAGGCAGAAGATGGTCGTGCATAATGAAGGGAGGAGAAGGGTGCATCATATATATAGGTGGGAATAAGTTACACTTTTCAAAAATTCCCATTTTGCCCTTCATACTTTGCATTTTCGTTTCTCTTTCGTTTTAGCTCCATTTTGAGAACTGTCTTTTCCATTATAAAATTTAGGTTCCCAATCAAGTAAAATGTCTTTGGAATCACCCAAATTGGAGCTAAAACCTTTCTGAACGAATCGGTCAAAGTTTGAGCGCACTAATATTGGAAAACGTCCACCGGAGGGGTTTTAGCTGTCCTGGGGCTTTCCATAGTATTTAGAGCCTCTGAGAACCCCAGAAAACTCAAAACTTTCATTTAAAAAGCCCTCCTGTGTGTTTTTTTAAAACTACCCATATTTACGAAAATGCCACTGGCCTTTTGACAAATTTTTTGAATCACTCTGGCTTTGATTTCTGGGTAACTCAAGGCTCAAATCCTCATTTTCTAATATTTAAAATTTTATCATAATTTTGGTTGGCCCCAATCCCTTCTGTTTCAGGAACTTCCTTTTGTATCTGGCCCATTTCTGCCATTTACAAAGAAACTGAACATTGTGTTTCTCACATTGACGAAAAGGCCGAATGTTACAAATACAATGAGAATGAGGTGGAGAGCTACCTTTTAATTTATGCAAGCTCACTTTGCAATTTCCTTCCCCTCCTTGGTTTCACAAGAGCACTTAGGTGGAGTAAGCTTCTCTTGACCTAGACATCACAAATAAGACACAATCACATCTTTGAAGCAAGCCAAGACATTAAACTAAAGCTTATCACATACATGGTTGCATAATGGACATATTGGTTCCATAAATGGCTTATTGAAGCAATTCATATCATTCAAGTGCTAGGCTCCATTCTTTTGTTATTTCTAGACTTCTTGGACTCATTTAAGGTCCTTGGAGTCATCACCAATTCAATTGCACCATTGGAAAACCAAGTTGCTTAATAAGGCACCATTATGGACACCATTGTCCCACCTCCCAACCTATGGCTCCTAAATTTTTTCCAATGGCTTCTCCAATCTTCTAACATCATATAAGGTCTTAAACCAAGGCTAAAATAAATTAAAACATCCCCTAGCCTTATGAACCTAGCTTGGCCGAACTATGCACCATAATGGAGGTTCATGGACTTTGTGATTTTTCCTTGATGAGAGAGCTACTTGGGAGGCTTTCTAGAGGTCTTAGGAGCTCAAGGGAATATTCAAATAGCCAAGAAAATATTCACACAAAATCAGATTTTGCAAAACCCTAGAAAGCACTACACTTTTCTAACTTGTTTTCTATTAGTTTTTCTTGGAATTTCTTGCCATATTCTTAATCCTTGCACTCTTTTTCCTAGGTTTCTCTCTTGGTTCTACCTAAAATCCAGCCCCTCCTATCCCATCCTAGGTTGCCAAAAACATACAAGAAGGGACAAGAAGTGGCTACCATAGGAATGAGATTTTACCTTATTTTTCCTTAGTTTCTTGGATGTTTCTTCCCTTGGTTGGCTTCTCTTCTCCAAACGCGAAATTTCCCTCCTTGGTCTGATCTCAAAACATAACCAAATCATTCAAAAAATCCATGGAAAGAAAGGAGAATTAGAAGAAGATGGAGCAAGAAATTTCATGAAATTACCTAGTTTCTCCTTAGCTTTCTTCCTCTTTTTCTCCTCCTTCTTGTGTGCCTAAGAGAGCTAAAGATTTTCCATATTTTGGGTGGAAAGGGTCGTGCTTATTAAAAAGGAGAAGAGAGAAAAGTGTGGAACTCTTTAGAACATTCAAGAAACCATAAATTCCAATTTTGCCCTTCCATAATAGTAATTTTGTTTTAGCTTCGTTTTAGCTACTTTTTGAGAACCATCTTTCCCATCATAAAATTTAGGTTCCCAATTTAATAAAATGCCTTTGAAATCACTCAATTTGGAGTTAAAACCTTACCAAACGAATCAGTCAAAGTTCGGGTCAACTGACATTAAAAAATATACATCAGAGGGGCTTTACTATCCCTGGGCTTCCCATAGTTTTTGGGGCCTCTGAGAACCTTGGGCAACTCAAAACTTTTATTTAAAAAGCCTTTCTATGTGGTTTTCCAAAAGTTTTACTTATTTATGAAAGTGTCATTACGTTTCATTAGTTTCCGTCGTAAATTATTTCTCCATCCTAACTCTGTTTTTTTTTCCGTCTGAGCCTAGAATTATCATTTTTAAAAATCTTGGACTCAACCCAAATTTTTTAGGATATTATTTAGGTCATTTCAGAGGACTTACTTTTACATAACTTATTTTGTCATTTGACGAAAATTGTGTTTGTTACACTGTGCAAGTTACTTTTAATTTCCTTTTGATTATAGGCCAATTAATGCAATGGTTGTTGGATTAAGTGGCTATAATTTTTGTGCAATTAATTGTTTAAAGAATTCATTAATCTAATTGGTTAATTAGTATCTTAAGTGGATTGTGCAGTAAATTTTATTGATCAATTAGGATGGGTTATAGTATGTTCTTGTTCTTAATTCAATTAATTAATTTTTCAAGGTTTCTTATGGTTGCAAATTCCTTGAATAATTGATAAATTGATTTTTGGAGGTCATTCAAGAACTATTATAGGGAATGTACTAATGAGTAAGAAATTAAATATAATTTGGTACACTAAAAAGGGAGCAAGGATAATTGAATTATAGGGAGTCCATCTGAAGGCTAGCTACCACATTTTCTTAACTGTTCACTTCATTTAGTCTTAAGTTTTTTATTCTTGTGATTTAAAATTTTGTTCAATTAAATTTTAGTAATCCAAAACCCCTAAACAATTTTTATCTAGTAATACTTGGAATACTCTTTCATAAACAAATTGAGGCACAAACTCCTTGGAAAATGACCTAGGTTGCACCATTATCTACAGAATTTATTTTGCTACCTAGTTTTATTTGAGATTGTGCGACACAATCGTCACTATACATGAGAGAAAGGTTAAAAAGCTACCTTGAAGTAAGAAGACAACACTTTCTCTTGAAATTCTTCTTCCCCTTTTTCGGCCAAGCCTTGCCATTAGGTGGCCCTTGGTTCTCTTGCCCTAGACACATTACAAAAGACATAAATCACTTATGGAAACAAGCCTTAGCATCATACACACTATATGAAGCTATTTTGTTCTATGACTCCATTATGCTTCCATACAAGACCTTATGAAGCAACTAGGAGAATTCATGGTCTTGGCTCTTATTTCTTATTCATTCTAAGTCTCTTGACTCCTTTTAGACTCCTTGGAGTCATCACATATTCATTTTAAGGAACCTAGCTATAAGTTGCTTCATAAAGTCACATTATGGAGCCTACACCTCTATGTCACATTCCATGACTTCTATATTTTTTCTAAGGCTTCCACTAATGTACTTCTATCATAATTAGTCCCATTCTAGGCTTAGAACAAATCAAAACACTCCCTAGATGCATGAAGTGGGTTAGGCTGAGACTATAGAGGCTTAGAACATCCATGGAGTTTGCTTCATTTCATTTAGGGAAATGGCATATGTGAGGCTTCCTAGGTGTCTTCAGAACTCATTCATACTCTTAGACAACTTAAATTATTATTTGGAAGCTTTATATTTTTCAAGGGGCAACCAAATCCCTAAATCTATAACTTGCATTCTAAATCTTCATTTTCAATTCTAGATGTATATTCTTAATCCTCACACTCCATAACCCTTGGTTCCATCAAGAATACTTGAAGAAAAACTCTTCTCCTCACTTTCTCTCCCTAGACCAAAGCTTAAATGGCTTGGAAACATAAGATTTTACAAGTTTTTTTAAGTAAAGTCTTACCTTAAAATGAAGCTCTCTTCGTGTAGATTATTTTCCCCCAATTGGTTTTTAAAGAGAGTTCCTTTTTGGCTTGGGTCAGACTTGAGTCTTCAAGTTTTCAAGAAAATAAAATCACCATTAAAGAGCTCTTAGAGAGAGGAACAACTTTCCTAACTAATGTGGGATGAAATGGGACTGTTTGTAACATCTGGTCCCGCGATGTTCGGTTTCTCTGTAAACATAAAAAATAGGCTAGATACAAAATGAAGTCCCCAAAATAGAAGGGATTGGGACCAACTAAAATTAGGATAAAATTCTAAATAATGAAAAATGAGGATTTAAGTCTTGAGTTGCCCAAGAACTAAGGCTGGAGTGATTTGAAAAATTTGTCGAAAGGCCAGTGGCATTTTTGTAAATATGGGCACTTATTGAAAAACTCATAGGAGGTCTTTTTAAATGAAAATTTTGAGTTCTCTGGGGTTCTTAGAGGCCCTGAAAACTATGGGAAGCCCTGGGAAAATTAAATCCCTTCTGGTGGATGTTTTTCAACGTCAGTGTACCCGAACTTTGACAGATTCGTTTAGGAAGATTTTAGCTCCGATTTGAGTGATTTCAAAGGCATTTTACTAAATTGGAAATCTAAATTTCATAATGGAGAAGATGGTTCTCAAAAAGGAGCTAAAACAAATTAGAAACGAAAATGCCAAAAATGTGGGACGAAATAGGAATTTTTGGAATTCTTTTGCTTTTAATACTCTCTCTTTCTGACACCCTCCCTTGCCCTCATTTTCCACCATCTTTCTTCTACCCAGAATAGAGAGGAGAATCAGTTCTCTTAGGCACACAAGAAGGAGTACTCTTGGAGGGAGAAAAAAGCCAAGAAAAGGTAGGAAATTCCATGGAAAATCTAGCTTTCTCCTTAGCAAGTCAATTCTCCTCCTTCTCTTCCTTATTTTTATAGGTTTAATGGTGTTTTAAAATCTGTTTTGAGAGCAGAACAGAGGTGGAATTTTCGGATTTGGTGAGGGGAGGCTAGCCAAGTGAAGAACAAACTAAGAAAACCCTGAATCCAAGGTATTTTGCTACTTCCTAAGCTTAGGTCTCCTTGCTCCTCTTCTCTTCAATTCCCCCCATGTATGACCAGCCATGAGGGATTAAATTTCTAGCCAAACCAAGAATGAATCACATGAATTAGGTTGTGGGAATTTAGAATATGCAAAGGGAACTAAGTAAAAGCCATTGAATTTCAAGTTAGCAAAGTGTAGGATTCTTGAAGAGTTTGTAAAATTTGTTTTGATTCATGAATTTCCTAGGCTATGTAAGTGTTTAATTGAACTTCTAAGACCTCTAAGAAGCCTCCCATCAAGGAAAAATGAAGAAGCCATTAAACCCCATTTATGCTCTAAGTTTCAGCCGAGCAAGGATGACATAGCTAAAGAGAGTTTTAAATTTTTCTAAGCCCATTTTTGAGTCATATATGATGAATGAAAGTGAGGGGAAGCCTTGGGAAAAATTTAGGAAGCTTGGAGAATGAGTTAGTGCTTTAGGTTCCATAATGTGACCTAAGGAAGCAACATGTACTTAGGCCCTTAGTTTTAATTGGGTAATGACTCCAAGAGGCTTAAAAGGAGTCAAGAGTCATATATAAAAGGAAAGAATAGGGCCTAGACTTCAAAGAGTGGATGTTGCTTCATTAGTGCCATTAGGAACCATAATTGAATCATAAAACAAGGTTAGAGTTCCAAATAGATAGGTAGCTTTGAGAATGGTTCCAAGAGTCTAATTGGTTCTTATTTTGTGTGATTAGGCCAAGGAAAACAAGCCCTACCTAGTTGTGAGTGTGTAGCCATGGGAGGAGATCCAATTTCAAGAGAAAAAGTGTGCTTGTGTGACAAAGGTAGCTCTCTCTCTTTTCTCCCATGTATGAATGAATGTCTACATTGTCTTTGAATGTGTGTATGTGTATTTTAAGCTATGAATTATGTTTTGGTAGGATGCCTATATTCCATGGAACCATAGTGTTACATTATGTATTCAAATGATGCCTAGATTGTTTGCATTAGTTTGCTTGAATGTGGAGAGGTCAAGAACCTTCTAGCTTCAGTGAGGATGAGCAAAGAACCCTTAGAAGTGGTTGAGACCAAGAGAAAGTCTCCCAAGAGCAAGGCTTAGTTCAAGGCCTTTGAGAAAAAGGGTGAGGCAAGTTCAAGAACCTTGAAGAAAGTGGGTGAGGCCAATCCATTCATTTGGCAAGCCTAAGTATGTTAATGTGCTTTGTGTAAATGCCAAGAATGTATTTTGCAACATTTTCTATATTAATATGCTATACATGCATCCTTAAGACTTGTATTGCATTCTTTATGCATGATTGAATAGGAGATGAGCTATTGGGATTCTTTGAATCTCATCCCCTCCTCTCCAATATCTTAACATGCTAGGTGGAGCTAATGAACAAGGAAATGGAAGCCACCAAGTGGGGAGATAAAGCCTTGATCATGAAGCTTTTAATTTTGCTTATGTTGTAACAAAAAATGGAACATGATGTAAAATTTTGTTAGAATTGATGTACAATGAATGGAACATGTGAAAATATCCTAATAGATGATGTATGTATGAAATTTGTAGATAAATGGAATGTATTGTAATTTTTGGGTATTGGATGGCCATTTCAAGTGTATGCCTCTTAGTACATAGCTTGGGGATGGAAAGTGAAATTTTGTGTTTTGAGTCTCCACACCTTTGATACAAGTTTAAAGAGTCTTTTTAGGCCATTCTCACGTGCTCAAGTGGCCACAAGAACTATAGGAGCCATTTTGCCCATCATTGAACCATTGAGAGGCATGAAAATGACCCAAATGCAACCCTATGTCACTTTTTGCCCAAATAAACTCTTCTTGATCTGAGATTTTGCATACAATTAGATCTTGTTAAGAGCTTTTTGGGAAGCTAAAGAACATAATTTTTGAAGATCTATAGAATATTTGATAAATTTTCAAAGTTGAGATTTTCTATTGATTCTAGTATGTGCACTGTTCACACTAGTAGATTTGTGTTTTGTGTCATCTGATAATGTAACATCTGGTCCTTCCGTAAATGTAAGAAACGCAATGTTCGATTTCTCCGTAAATGGTAGAAATAGGCCAAAATAAAAGGAAGTCCCTGAAATAGAAGGAATTGGGGCCAACTAAAATTATAACAAAATTTTAAATATTAGAAAATGAGGATTTGAGCCTTGAGTACTTAAAAATCAAGGCCAGAGTGATTCGAAAAATTTGCCAAAAGGCCAGTGACATTTTCGTAAATATGGGCACTCTTTGAAAAACACACAGGAAGGCTTTTTAAATGGAAGTTTTGAGTTCTCCAAGGTTCTCAGAGGCCCTAAAAACCATAGAAAGCCCAATGACAGTTAAAGCCCCTCCGGTGGATATTTTCCAACGTCAGTGTGTCCGAACTTTGACGGATTCATTCGGAAAGGTTTTAGCTCCAATTTGAGTAATTCCAAAGCCATTTTTATTTATTGGGAACCTAAATTTTATAATGGAAAAGGCGGTTCTAAAAAATGAGCTAAAACGAAGGAGAAACGAAAATCCAAAGTATGAAGGGCAAAATGGAAATTTTTGAAAAGTGTAACTTATTCCCACCTATATATATGATGCACCCTTCTCCTCCCTTCATTATGCATGACCATATTTTGCATAAAACCAGAAGAAAACCCTAGGGGATGAGGCTCACATGAAGGGGAAGAAAAGGAGGAGAAATCAAAGGCTTAAGGTATGAAAATTATTAGTTTTTCATGCTTTTTCTCTTCCAACCCTCTTCTCCTCCATTCTCCTTTGTTTCCTATGATTATAATGAAGTTTATAAATCTGTTTTAAGGGAGAAATTGAGGGGAAAGTTTGGATTTGAAGAGAAGAGCTCAAAGAACACAAGATTCAAGTGAGAAAAAGCAAGAAAACAAGGTAATTTCTCTTTCTATGGTTGTCATTTTTGGTCCCCTTCTCCACCATTTCGTCCCACTTGAGAAAACCCTAGGAGGAGATGATTTTTAGGCAGAACCAAGCATGAATCTAAGGAAAAAGGGTGTGGAGATTAAGAATATGCAAAGGGAATTACAAAAAAAACCATTAGATTTCAATATGCAAGTTCTAGGGTTTCAATTGCACCTTGTAAAATCTGACTTTGTATGATGATTCTTAGGCCTAAGTAAGAGTTTAAATGAGATCCTAAGATCCCTAAGAGGCTCCCCATATGCTTCTTCCCTTGAGAAAACAAAGAAAGCTCCATGGAACCCAATATGCTTCATCGCCTCGGCCTAGATGGGTTCTCCTAGTTAGGGAGAGTTTTAAATTTTTCTAAGGCCATTCTTGAGTCATATTTGATGAATGAAAATGAGGGGAGGCCTTGGAAAAAATTTAGAACTCATAGAAAGTGATTGGTGTCTTAGGTTCCATATTATGACCTAAAGAAGAAACATGGTGTTAGGCCTTTTATTTTGATGATGTGATGACTCCAAGAGGCTTAAAAGGAGTCAAGAATCATATTTGAAAAGAAAGAATGGGGCCTCGAAATCATTTTAGGGGTGTTGCTTCATTAGGTGCCAATATGGACCATAATGGAGGTTGTAGAGTAATCTAGGGTTTAAGCAAGTTGCATGGCCCTAGAAATTGTTTCATGAACTTAATTGGCTCCCATAATTTGTATCTAGGCCAAGAGAAACTATCTCCACCAAGTTGTGGGTGTGTGGCCGAAAGAGAAGGCTTGAAAGCTAAGGAAAAAGTGTGTGCTTGTATACAAGGTAGCTTTCTCCACCTTCTCTCATGCATGGATGTGTGTTTAACTTGTTTTAGAATGTGTGTATGTATATTTTCAAGCTTTGAAAAGTATGCTAGCATGCCTTTATATGCCATGATGCTTGATGCCATGTTATGTTTTCAAGTGAGCACATGATGTTTGTAAGAGTTTGCTTGAGTGTGGAGAGGCCAAGAACTCTTCCCTTGGGTGAGGATGAGCCAAGAACCCTTGAGCTTGGTTGAGACAAAGTAAAGAGTCTCCTAAAAGTAAAGTGGGTTCCTAAGAGTATGGTTGAGTCCAAAGTGCTCAAAGAATGGGTGAGGCAAGTCCAAAATCCATGAGGAGAAGTGTGAGGTCAATCCAAACACTTAGTGAGCTCTTGAATGTCTTGTACGATTGATTCACATGTCAAGGTTGATTTTAAAATGTCTATGATTTCTACCTTCTCCATGCATGCATTTGTGAAACTTGCTTTGCACATATTATGTATGATTGAATGGGAGATGAGCTATTGGGATTCTTTGAATCTCATCCCCTCCTCTCCAATGATCTAACATGATAGGTGAACCAAGTGGATATGCTAATGGGAGCCAACAACACTAAAGGAAGGAGATTGACAAACTTATGCCTTGGTTTTAGCCATTTTGGAACCATAATGATGGTTCATCATGTATATGATGTTGTATATGTTCTATGAATGTTGAGACATGTGTAAATATACTAATATGTGATGTTGAGATGTATGATTCTCATATCTGACCACTAGCCCATGTTTTGAGTATGTAATGCCATAGTATGAAAGTTTAAAGTTTGAAGGAAATATGCATAAGTGTGGCTTGAATGGCCAAAATGATATGCATGAGGTTTGGGACCATTTGGAAGCTCACATAAGTCTCAAATAAGCTTTTAGACTTTCCCAAAAGGTGCCAATACCAAGAGGAGGCCAATTGGCAAGTTTGGTACCTTATATGGAGCCAAATTTGACCATAATGGAATGTTATATCACTTTTTGGCCAAATCAGCTAGTCTTGATCTGAAATTTGGCATGCAATTAGGTCTCATTGATAGATTTTTGGGAAGCTAAAGAACATAATTTTCGGAGGTCTAGAGAATATTTGATGAATTTTCAAATTTGGGATTTTCTATGGTTTCTTGTATGTGCACTGTTCATACTGGCAGATTTGATTTTTGTGTCACTCGATGGCCAAATGGTGTCCAATGCTTGTGAAATTTTATAGAAATGAAGTAGAGGTCATAAGCTTTCTGTGGCCACCGAGATCACCTCATTTGGAGGTCTGAACAGAGGGTTATGCATTTTTGAAGTTTGCTGTCAGTAACAGTGGCATCTCCAGAGTTCGGTTACTGTTCCATAAGTTCCCAATTGCTAAAAGTATCTGTTTCATTTTGGAATTATTTTTAATATCAATTTAACATTTGTAGCTTTACAGAATGACCAGATTTGTGTGATTTTTATTTTTATAGAATTAGTTATGAATTTTAGAAGTTTGTATCAGTAATCTGAACAGCAACCCAGGCAGCCAGCGACCTCAGTAGCTTTTTGGATGTCAAACGTTCTCCATGACGAATGTTGTAGCCTGGGCATATTTTTAGTGTGAAGTAGACATCTGAAGAGTCCCAGAATGGGAAAGAAAAAATGATTTAAATTTTTCTAGAATTAGTTATGATTTTCCAAAGTTTGTGACAGAAAAGAGGAAATTCTGGCCGAAAATGTAAACATGGATTTTATGTGTTCCTTTGCTTTCCACGAGTTGTAGGCCAAATTTGATGATGGAAAGGAGCTATACACATATGTTTAAGTATGAGAATGTGATGGCTACATTCATATAGCCTATGGGACTCCGAAAGAAAAATTTTACCCGTACAAAAATGCATTTTAATTCATAACTCCCTATGCCACTATATTGTTTCCATAGAATAAACATAAGATGAGGCATGGGAATTGCATGAATTGAGTCCTAGAAGTATGGTGTTGTAGATAATGCTTGTGAAATTTTACAAACATAAAATAGAGGTCATAAGATTTCTGTGGCCATCGAGATACCTCATTTAGAGGTCTGAGCAAAGAGTTATACATTTTTTAAGTTGGCTATCAGTAGCAGTGGCACCCCAGGGATCCAGTCACTGTTCTATAGAATTCCAATAGCTAAACATATCTGTTTCATTCTAGAATTATTTTTATGTCAAGTTAACATTTGTAGCTTTCTATAATGACTAAATGTGTGTGATTTCAATTTTTATAGAATTAGTTATGAATTTTAGAAATTTATATCAGTAATCTGAAACAACAGCCCAGGCAACAGCGACCTCAGTAGCTTTTTGAATGTCAAACGTCTTCCTCTTAATGATTCATGAACTAAAATTATTTTTATCATGGGGTAGACATCTAGAGCTTTCTAAAATTTGGTTGAATTTTTATTTTTTTGGATTTAGTTATGAATTTCCGAAGTTGTGACAGAAAAATTGAAATTCTGACTATGGCAAACCCATAGGAATTAATGTGTTTCCCCCACTTGTATGAGTTCCAAGCCACTTTCTTGAATAGTTTTGAATTGTATTAGTGTAAATAAATATGAGAATGTATTGTATGAGCTTACATGGTTCACATGATATCGAATAGAATTTTTATACACTACGCAATGCAAAAATATTCATTATTTCTATTGCCTTTTTCCTTGAAAGCTTGTATGATTCTTGAAAATAAGATACCTAAAGGCATAAGATGAGCTAGAAATGATGGTGTTACACTGTTTACTTACCTAAAAGGAAGCTTCAACTTCTTCTTTCTCTCCCTTCTTAATGTCACACCATAGCTCTCAAAAAATCTGAAAATGGAAGCTTAGAGAAGATGATGAGGTATAATCTTACTTAAGAAGCCTTTTTTATAATTTTTCAAAATGACAATTTTGCCCCTATGCACCTATTTGCTCTATTTAGGCTCATTTTAACTCTTTTTTTAGAACTGTCTTCTCCATCGTGAAATTTAGGTACTCTAATTCATAAAATGCCTTTGGTTTCATCCATCCAAATTGGATTTAAAACCTTTCTGAATGAACCAGTTAAAGTTTAGGTTAACCAACAATCTAAAACATAAGTCGGAGGGGTTTGAATCATTATAGGATACCTATGGCTTTTGAGAACCACTAAAAACTCATTTTTCTCATTTAAAAATTTCTCCTTTGAGTTTTCTAAAAAGTGCCCAAAATTATGAAAATGCCACTACATCTTCATTAAATTTTGTTTGATTATTTTGGCTTTAATTTTAGGGTACCTTTCACCATGGATCCTCATTATTTGAGGTCTAGATTATTACTCCAATTTTATTAGACCTCAGATCATTCTATCTGGGAACTTCCTTTTATATTTGATGCATTTCATATGTTTACGAAAAAACTGAATATTACATTTCTCACATTTATGGGGGAATTAGATGTTACATTTCTTTCCCTCTTAAATAAATTTCATCCTCAAAACTTAGTAGTATATCATCATCTAGCTTTTATCATATTCTCGTAAACTAGCCTTTTCTTTCCCTTCTTCCTAGCTCTATTTACTTACTTTAGAAACTAAGCTCTTTTGCTAGGGAATTTACAACACTAATTTATTGTATCTGATTCTTCTTCTTTTTTGGTACTACTATTATAGAGCATTTGACTTGCTTTTATCATAAGGGAGAGTAATTTTTGACATTGAATATATTTTTATAACTTTATCCTATCTCTTGGGAAAGCTTACTATTTCATATCTGATTAATCTTAACCCATTCATAGGGTTGACTTTCCTACTTAGTGGACTTACTTGCATATGCCTTGGGAGATAACTTACGTAGTATTAAATCTCCCTTATCATCTCTTAATGGCTTTCAATAAAGTCTCATTTCTTTTCTCTATTTATGAACTGCCATTAGAGACCTTTGTTTGCTTACTAACTTTATTAGATATTTAGTCCATTATTTAATTTTATTTGTTTTCTCACTAGCTCATCCCATGGTTTATCATTATATTTCTTTCTATCGTAGGCCTCATGTTTGATCACTTACTGGGATCATAGCTCCTTTTAAAAAGGCTATTATTATCAATCATCCCAGTCTCATTTCTTCCTTTAACCCTTGCCTCTTCTGACTTGAACTATGTTTTACTCTCTTTATTTACTCAAGAGTGGGTCTTATTCAACTCTTCAGCTTAATAACTGATCATCATAACTCTTACTCTTCCTGTACTAACATTAAAGAGAAACTACCACTGATTACTACTAAATTCTTATGGGATACTAAATTTTCATAATCTCAGCTGCTAAAGACATAGTCTACCACTAAGCTCATCAAGACAAACTATACCTGACCCCTTTTTGGACATATAACTCTAGTATATGGGGATCTCTTTATCCCTTGGTCAGGTCTAATATTTGTTGGGTAGTGGTTCATCCAGCTTTATTATTAGAAAGCTACTTTCTTGCTTTCCTTATCCCACACGCTATGCTCATCTCTCAAAAAGGTCTAGTCAATGGTCTCTTGGTCGAGTATAGCCTCATATCTCTATGGCAATAGCCTACTTGACTTAAGAAATCTCTAGTCTCTGAGACAAAACTATATGATACTATACTACTGTCTAAGACTAACTGAATTGGGAAAACTATCTTAGGTTGTCATCTCCCCAGAGAACTATTGTGCTATAACTGTCAACTCTCTGTATTTCTGTGGGATCTATTGTGACCCCTAGGTCTACTGCAACCTCTTTGAGCCTTGCTAGGGTTTATTGCAACTCGTTATACTATGTTAAGATCTACTACAATCTATCTCAAAGGGATGCCAAAGCCTAAGATCACTATATCTAATAGTAAAATACATGCTTACTAAGTCTGATAACCATTGCTCATAATGGCTAAGGCTAAACTCATATATCTGCTAGGCTTTTCATGTAAAGTGGGTTTTATGTCACTTGTAAAGTCCCACATCGGATGGTTTGGTCCTGGGAACGGCCCATATAAGTGGGGGCAAAGCTTCCCCCACCAGACGCGCGTTTCCCTTGAGCGAAGGCTGGGTCAAAGGACCCTCAAAGCTCGGGGAGACGACAAAACCCTTGAGGACCGGCGAGTTCGCCGCTCGGGGACAATACGTTGAGGAGGGGCCCACGCTTCCACCAAGACGCGTGTTTTCCCGTGAGTTAAGCGGGCAAGCGACAAAACCCACTGAACCGGGAAGGCTGGGTCGAAGACCCTCGAACCGAGAAGGACGGGACAATACGTCTGGTGGCTCAGTGTGTGGTTGGTATCAGAGCTGGCCGTTCGCATGTGCGACCCGAGGACGGGTCGGCCCCAAAAGGGGGGTGGAATGTAAAGTCCCACATCGGATGGTTTGGTCCTGGGAACGGCCCATATAAGTGGGGGCAAAGCTTCCCCCACCAGACGCGTGTTTTCCCGTGAGTTAAGCGAGCAAGCGACAAACCCCACTGTACCGGGAAGGATGGGACAATACGTCTGGTGGCTCTGTGTGTGGTTGGTATCAGAGCTGGCCGTTCGCATGTGCGACCCGAGGACGGGTCGGCCCCAAAAGGGGGGTGGAATGTAAAGTCCCACATCGGATGGTTTGGTCTTGGGAACGGCCCATATAAGTGGGGGCAAAGCTTCCCCCACCAGACGCGCGTTTTCCCGTGAGTTAAGCGGGCAAGCGACAAAACCCACTGAACCGGGAAGGCTGGGTCGAAGACCCTCGAACCGGAAAGGACGGGACAATACGCTGGTGGCTCTGTGTGTGGTTGGTATCAGAGCTGGCCGTTCGCATGTGCGACCCGAGGACGGGTCGGCCCCAAAAGGGGGGTGGAATGTAAAGTCCCACATCGGATAGTTTGGTCCTGGGAACGGCCCATATAAGTGGGGGCAAAGCTTCCCCCACCAGACGCGCGTTTTCCCGTGAGTTAAGCGGGCAAGCGACAAAACCCACTGAACGGGGAAGGCTGGGTCGAAGACCCTCGAACCGGGAAGGACGGGACAATACGTCTGGTGGCTCTGTGTGTGGTTGGTATCAGAGCTGGCCGTTCGCATGTGCGACCCGAGGACGGGTCGGCCCCAAAAGGGGGGTGGAATGTAAAGTCCCACATCGGATGGTTTGGTCCTGGGAACGGCCCATATAAGTGGGGGCAAAGCTTCCCCCACCAGACGTGCATTTTCCCGTGAGTTAAGCGGGCAAGCGACAAAACCCACTGAACCGGGAAGGCTGGGTCGAAGACCCTCGAACCGGGAAGGACGAGACAATACGTCTAGTGGCTCTGTGCGTGGTTGGTATCAGAGCTGGCCGTTCGCATGTGCGACCCGAGGACGGGTCGGCCCCAAAAGGGGGGTGGAATGTAAAGTCCCACATCGGATGGTTTGGTCCTGGGAACGGCCCATATAAGTGGGGGCAAAGCTTCCCCCACCAAACACGCGTTTTCCCGTGAGTTAAGCGGGCAAGCGACAAAACCCACTGAACCGGGAAGGCTGGGTCGAAGACCCTCGAACCGGGAAGGACGGGACAATACGTCTGGTGGCTCTAAAAATTTAATGTGAATCTAGGATCTCTATCTGAAACTACGCTCCTAGGCATACCATGCAATCTGACTATCTCCCTGATGTATAGTTGGGCTAACTTATCTAAGGTATAAGTGGCTTTCACAATTAAGAAGTGTGCTAACTATGTTAATCTATCCACTATTACCCATATTGCATTATGCCCGATGATGTCCTAGGTAAACCCATGACAAAATCCATATCTATGCTATCCCATTTCCACTTTGAGATATCTAGGGGTTAAAGTAACCTAGCTAGTTTCTGATGTTCTATTTTCACTCTTTGACATACTAGACATCGGGGGACATACTCTGCTATATCTATTTTCATTCCAGGCTACTAAAACATATTTTTTTAAATCTTGGTACATTTTATTACTGCTAGGATCAATGTTATACGTGCCTCATCTAATATTTTCTCTTTGATTTCTATATTTCTAGGCACATACTGTTGGAGATTGTGCCCTAGGCCAATCATTGTATTGCGAACATTATTTATTATTACGAAATAAGAGTTTTCATTTTATTACATTATTATATTATTTGCATGTTTATATATAATAATATCCATGGATAAATCATTTTTTGAATTATCCAAAATGTCCCTAATCAATCATCCTTGTGGGAACAACAATGAATTAAGATTAGTATGATTTTGATTGATTAAGTGTTAATCATACATGATGATATGAATCAAAATCATAGGCGTGTGTTAGAGAACAAGACGCTGGATAGACCTATCATGAGAAAAGTTACATAGATTAGGTCATAAATTTATCTCATAATAACTATGTCATTGATCCCTTGGACCTGAGATCACCATAGATTCCTACATAAAGGACACTGTACTTTGGTATAGTCTAATGTCACCTTTAACCGGGTGATTATAAACACTATGATCAGGTATAATGAAATTCATGCAGAGGAAGATGAGTGGTCAAGATGGAATTTGTCCCTCTAATTAATAGAGAGAGATATCTCTGGGCCCCTTGATGAGTGTGACTGAGAAATGCATGGCCATGCTCAAATGGAAAGGGTTCGATCTTATATCAGTCTGCTCGAAGATCAAGAAAGTTATGATCGAGCAAGTTGAGAATGACATTTTTATGTCTTATACTCGATCTAGATATCATGTGACAAAAGGGATATGATAGGGTTATAAGATAGGTTGCATCGAATCACCGATCCTGTATGATTTGGGTAGTCATAATGTCTTGCTAGAGGCCGCTTGTGATTTGTGGGTCAAACAATGTAGTTGGCCCACTGCCAACATCATATGGGCCTGCTGGGTCGCACACAAGAATGGACTAACTCGAACTAAAATGTCCACATTCATTGAATCAGAAATGTGTCTAGATTCAATGAATATCTAGGATGGAGGAATTATTTATATATATATATATATATAAATAATTAAATTCGAAATATATTTTATATATATATATTATATTTGATATTATATATATAATTATATGGATTAATTTAAATTTGATTCTATCAGATAGATTTAAATTTAAACTAATCAGATAATTTAAATTTGATTCTATCAGATAAGTTTAAATTTAATTCTATCAGATAGATTTAAATTTAAACTAATCAGATAATTTAAATTAAGCTCTAGATATTGTTAGTTTAAATTTAAACTATAGGATAGATTTGAATTTAAACTAATAAATATATTTAATTAATTTTGATTAATTAAATATATCTGAAACTCTAGTCTATAAATAGGGGTTTCCATATCAGAAAAATAACAATACATAGCTAGAGCTAGAGCTACCTCCAAAATCATTAGAGAGAGAGACATCATACGGACTGTACGGACTGTACGGACAGATTGCTAGCACACTATTTTGAGTTGCTGAACCCCGTTCGTGTGGATACTAGTAGAGGGAGCTGATCTGCGGTCAGTTCCTATGATCCAAATAAAAGTAAACAACAAACTCAATCAGAAGAAAAAGGTAATTCTCTGTACCTATTCAGTTTAAGTGATTTTGGCAGATCCTTAATGGGAATTGGGATCAAAATTTTAAATGTTTCCGCTGTGTGCCTCCCATAATTCCCAACAGTGGTATCAGAGCCACGTCAATAATTGCTTAAATTGAATACCTATGTGTTATAAGAATTTTATCTTATAATCAATTTTTTTCGCATGTGCTAATATAAGATATGTATGCGATATTGATTTGATCAAATTATTTTTAAAAAAAGCATGAAATCTAAGCGTAGAAGTTATTTTAATGAATTCGTTTATATATATGATATATGTATAGTTTTCAATGTGATTGGAAACATAATTATTAATCTGTTACATATGTATATTTATTTTGTACAGATTATATTCTATTTTCAATGCGAATTCGTTTCGCTATGTATGTGATTCATTGAATGAATCCGCCATTGCTATCTAATCCTAGCACAACACAATCTATTTTAAAATTAATTCACTAAATTTACAACCTTTCATATTAAATGAGATGTTTGTAATATGTGTATTGTGATTTGCTTGGATGGGTATGGTGCATGATATGGCCCTAGGATACTTATGGTTTGTAATTTTTTAAATACAACCTGCGTGTCGTGCCTCTCTCTATTCATTCTGAATGTACATTTTTTTCTCATCTCACACTCCCCTCGAATGTTTAAACGAGGTTTCTCTTTGTATATATAGATCTTATCTTAGAGGAATCTTCTCATTGGCTTAGGAGGAGATAGGATAGATGGGCCATATTGTGTCATATTTATTTTAAGATTTATGATGAGATCATATGCATGTATGTATGCCATCGTAGTATATAATTGTGTGACAACTAGTTTTAATAAAATAATGAAATAAAATCCCTCATATAAAATTTTAAGTTATAATGCCGCCCACTAATGAACATCTGTCAAGACTTTGATCACTTGACTGTAGGTTCCACCAAAGTGGGATACATTTAGGTTATCTTAGTAAGACAGATTGGGTAATGGTGATACTCATAAGTTTCATAGTGGTTTGACTTAATTGAAACTATCAAAATGGTTTTGGGTTTCAAGGCATTGATGAGATTAAACATGCCGAATCATGTGATGAATGAATCCTATAAAAGATCTAAGAGTTACATGTAATGTAATTGGTAAACGAGTTACCTACCTAAATAACTTAATTTTAAGCGTCTTGCCAAAGCAGACTTATAATTAAGTAAAATATGGGTCTTAGTCCACTAAATTAAATTGAGGGTTATTTTTAGTGGAAAGTTATTAATTTGATTTTTGCATATTCTGTTGTAGAAAAATGTCGACAAATAACTCTGCTGCACTATTATTGCGATCCGTCCTTGAGAAGGACAAACTTAATGGGACAAACTTTCTTGACTGGTTTAGAAACTTGAGAATTGTTCTCAAACAGGAAAGAAAGCTATATGTCCTAGATGAGCCCATTCCTGAGGAGCCTGTAGCCAATGCTCTAAGAGCACAGAAGGATGCCCGCACCAAGCATCTCAATGATTCTGTGGATGTGGGATGCCTGATGTTAGCCACCATGGTCCCAGAACTTCAAAGAGATCTAGAACTTATGGAGGCTTATGAGATGATTGTGCATCTCAAGGAAATGTTCCAACAACAGGCAAGGCAGGAAAGGTTTGAAACCACCAAGGCCTTACATTCTTGTAAAATGGTTGAAGGTGCATCAGTTAGCACTCATGTTTTGAAGATGAAAGGCTACCTTGATCACCTTGAGAGGCTCAGATTTCCCATAAGTCAGGAGTTATCTACAGATTTGATCTTAAACTCACTCCCTGAAAGTTATGACCAGTTTGTCATGAACTACAATATGAACAACATGAGAAATCTGTTTCTGAACTGCATGGGATGCTTAAAACTGCCGAGCAAAATATTAAGAAAAATCCAAGCTCTGTTTTAATGGTTCAGAAAGGTAAAGGAATGAAAAAGAAAGGCAAAGGCAAAGGAAAGGGCCTGAGCAATAAGTTCAAGAACCAAAACAAGCCCAAACCCAAGCCTGAAGCTAAGAAGGCAAAGCCTCCTAAGGAAGGAGTTTATTTCTTTTGCAATGAACCCGGTCATTGGAAGAGAAACTGTAAGCTCTACCCGGAAGATCTAAAGAAAAAGAAGAATAGCGGGGCTATTACTTCAGGTATCTATGTTATAGAAATTAATCTTTCTACTTCTCCTACGTGAGTATTAGATACTGCATGTGGAACTCACATTTGTACAAATGTGCAGGGTCTCAAAAGGAGTAGGAAGTTGAAAAAGGGCGAAATAGACCTACGAGTTGGAAATAGAGCAAGAGTTGCTGCTTTAGCCGTAGGCACTTATGAATTAGTTTTGCCCAATGGGCTTTTGTTAATTTTGAACAATTGCTATTATGTTCCTACTTTGAGTAGAAACATAGTTTCACTTTCTTATTTGGATAAAGAAGGTTTTATTTCAATTATTGGGAATAATAAATGTTCTATTTATCGTAATGACATTTTTTATGCGGATGGTGATTTGCATGGTGGTCATTATTATTTAAATATTGATACTCCCAATAATCAAGATGTCTATAACATAACTACCAAGAGAATTAAGACTAATGACTTGAATTCAACCTATCTCTGGCACTGTCGTCTAGACCACATAAATGAGAAACACATTTCAAAGCTCCATCAAGATGGACTTCTGAAATCATTTGATTTTGAATCATTTGACATATGCGAATCTTGTATATTAGGAAAGATGACTAAGGCACCTTTCACTGGACACAGTGAGCGGGCCACTGACTTATTGGGTCTAGTACATACTGATGTATGTGGTCCACTAAGTACAACTGCTAGAGGAGGCCACTTGTACTTCATTACTTTTATAGATGACTATAGTAGATATGGTTACATCTATTTAATGAAACACAAATCTGAAGCTTTTGAAATGTTCAAAATATTTCAAAATGAAGTACAGAATTAGCTTGGCAAATCTATTAAAGCACTTCGATCCAATCGAGGTGGTGAATATTTAAGCCAAGAGTTTATTGACCATCTTAAAAATTGTGGTATTGTCTCACAATTAACCCCACCAGGAACACCACAATGGAATGGCGTTTCTGAATGAAAGAACCGAACCTTATTAGATATGGTTCGATCCATGATGAGTCAAACAGATCTTCCACTATCCTTTTGGGACTATACATTAGAAACAGCTGCGTTTACACTAAACCGTGTTCCATTTAAGACGGTTGAAAAGACACCATATGAGATATGGACTGGGAAAAAGCCCAGTTTATCTTTTCTCAAGATTTGGGGATGTGAGGCATATGTTAAGTAACAGGCTTCAGATAAGTTAGCACCCAAATCTATAAAATGTCTTTTTGTGGGTTATCCTAAGGAAACTAAAGGATACTACTTCTACAACCCCACTGAGAACAAATTGTTTGTTGCTCGAAATGGTATCTTTTTAGAAAGAGAATTCATCTCTAAAAGAACCAGTGGGAGTAAGATACATCTTGAAGAAGTTCAAGAGCCACAAAATCGCATTGAACCTGAGATGAAAAATCAAGAAGACTCACAACAAGTTGTTGAGCCTACTCAAGTAACACAAGGCCCACGAAGGTCTGATAGGACATGACATCAGCCTCAAAGATATCGTGATGTGTTGCTCACTGATCAAGATGAGCCAACCACCTATCAAGAGGTTATAATGGGATCAGACTCTGAGAAATGGCTAGAAGCCATGAAGTCTGAGATGCAATCCATGTATGACAATTAAGAATGGACCTTGATTGACCCATCTGAAGGTATAAAAGCCATAGGGTGCAAGTGGGTTTTCAAGAAGAAAACTGACATGGATGGCCAAGTGCATACCTTCAAGGCACGATTGGTTGCAAAAGGATTCAAACAAACACATGGTATAGACTATGATGAAACCTTTTCACCAGTCGCTATGATCAAATCAATCAGAATCCTTCTTGCCATTGCTATATACTATGATTATGAGATTTGGCAAATGGACGTGAAAATAGCATTTCTTAATGGAAAGCTGCTTAAGGATGTGTATATGACACAACCTGAAGGTTTTATGTGTCCAGAGGATTCTGGGAAGGTTTGCAAGCTTCAAAAATCCATTTATGGATTGAAGCAAGCATCTCGAAGTTGGAATCATCGCTTTGACGAAGTAGTCAAAGATTTTGTTTTATCCAAAATATTGATGAACCTTGTGTTTACAAGAAGGTTAGTGGGAGCACAATTGTATTTCTAGTGCTTTATGTTGATGACATCCTACTTATTGGAAATGACATTCCTACCTTGCAGATTGTCAAGTCTTGGTTAGGAAAGTGTTTCTCAATGAAAGACTTAGGCGAGGCCAATTACATCCTTAGGATTAGGATCTATAGAGATAGATCCAAGAGGCTAATCGGTTTAAGTCAATGCACCTACATAGACAAGGTATTGCATAGATTTAGTATGCAAGATTCAAAAAGGGGTTTTGTACCTATGTCTCATGGCATCAATCTCAGCAAGACTCAGTGTCCTAGTACACATGATGAGCGAGAGCACATGAGTAAGATTCCATACGCCTCGGCTATTGGATCTATCATGTATGCCATGTTGTGCACTCGACCAGATGTCACATATGCCTTGAGTATGACTAATAGATTTCAATCAGATCCAGGTGAGAATCACTGGACTGCCGTCAAGAATATCCTAAAGTACTTGAGAAGAACTAAGGATGTATTCTTGGTGTATGGAGGATTGGATGACGAGCTTGTTGTAAATGGTTACACAGATGCAAGTTTTCAATCTGACAAAGATGATTCTAGATCGCAATCAGGATTTATATTCTGTTTGAATGGTGGAGCAATAAGTTGGAGGAGCTCAAAGCAAAGCACTGTGGCTGATTCTACAACAGAAGCTGAGTACCTAGCAGCATCAGATGCAGCTAAGGAAGCTATTTGGATTAAAAAGTTCATCACTGAATTAGGGGTGGTACCTACCATCTCAAATCCGATAGATTTGTTCTGTGACAACAATGATGCAATAGCACAAGCAAAAGAACCTAGGTCACATTAAAGGAACAAACACATACTCAGACGATATCACCTTATCAGAGAAATTATTGATAGAGGTGATATAAAGATATGCAAAATACCAACTAATGACAAAGTTGCTGATCCTCTTACTAAGCCGCTTGCACAGGCTAAGCATGATCGTCATGTTAGGTCAATGGGTATTAGAAACATTAATGATTGAACCTAGTGCAAGTGGGAGTTGTTGGAGATTGTGCCCTAGGCCAATCATTGTATTGTGAACATTGTTTATTATTACGAAATAAGAGTTTTCTTTTTATTATATTATTATATTATTTGCATGTTTATATATAATAATATCCATGGATAAATCATTTTTTGAATTATCCAAAATGTCCCTAATCAATCATCCTTGTGGGAACAACAATGAATTAAGATTAGTATGATTTTGATTGATTAAGTGTTAATCATACATGATGATATGAATCAAAATCATAGGCGTGTGTTAGAGAACAGGACGCTGGATAGACCCGTCATGAGATAAGTTACATGGATTAGGTCATAAATTTATCTCATATATAACTATGTCATTGATCCCTTGGACCTGAGATCACCATAGATTCCTACATGAAGGACACTGTACTTTGGCATAGTCTAATGTCACCTTTAACCGGGTGATTATAAACACTATGATCAGGTATAATGAAATTCATGCAGAGGAAGATGAGTGGTCAAGATAAAATTTGTCCCTCTAATTAATAGAGAGAGATATCTCTGGGCCCCTTGATGAGTGTGACTGAGAAATGTATGGCCATGCTCAAATGGAAAGGGTTCAATCTTATATCAGTCTGCTCGGAGATCGAGAAAGTTATGATCGAGTAAGTTGAGAATGGCATTTCCATGTCTCATACTCGATCTAGATATCGTGTAACAAAAGGGATATGATAGGGTTCTAATATAGGTTGCATCGGATCACCGATCCCGTATGATTTGGGTAGTCACAATGTCTTGCTAGAGGCCGCTTGTGATTTGTGGGTCAAACAGTGCAGTTGGCCCACTGCCAACATCATATGGGCCTGCAGGGTCGCACACAAGAACGGACCAACTCGAACTAAAATGTCCACATTCATTGAATCAGAAATGTGTCTAGATTCAATGAATATCTAGGATGGAGGAATTATTTATATATATATATAAATAATTAAATTCGAAATATATTATATATATATATATATTATATTTGATATTATATATATATATGGATTAATTTAAATTTGATTCTATCAGATAGATTTAAATTTAAACTAATCAGATAATTTAAATTAAGCTCTAGATATTGTTAGTTTAAATTTAAACTATAGGATAGATTTGAATTTAAACTAATAGATATATTTAATTAATTTTGATTAATTAAATATATCTGAAACTCTAGTCTATAAATAGGGGTTTCTATATCAGAAAAATATAATACATAGCTAGAGTTAGAGCTACCTCCAAAATCTTTAGAGAGAGAGACATCGTACGAACGTCGTACGGAATTGTACGGACGTCGTACGGACAGATTGCTAGCACACTGTTTTAAGTTGCTAAACCCTGTTCGTGTGGATACCAGTAGAGGGAGCTGATCTGCAGTCAGTTCCTGTGATCCAAATAAAAGTAAACAACAAACTCAATTGGAAGAAAAAGGTAATTCTCTAAACCTATTCAGTTTAAGTGATTTTGGCGGATCCTTGGTGGGAATTGGGATTAAAATTTTAAATGTTTCCGCTGTGTGCCTCCCATAATTTCCAACACATACAGCCTATCCTTGTATCTCACTATGTCATCCTCAGATAGATTGAACTCCTGTATGCTACCCTGGGCTATCTGGGCTCTAATCTTACTTACATAGTCATCTATCTATTGGGCCTCTCTTATATGATCCCTCAAGTCATTTTCTATTCGGGTTTCACTTATTAATTACTTCCCTAAATACACCTCATAAGAGAGACTCATATCTCTGAAGCTCTTAATCAATTCTTGTTCTTGGATAATCATATAAGCCATGCATATGGATTTTCTACTCAGGGTATCAGCTATACATTAGCCTTACCGAGATGGTATTTCAGTGTGAAATTATAGCCTTTCAAAAATTTTAACCATCTTTGCTGTCTTATATTCAACTATTTCTATTCAAATAAATATTTAAGGCTCTTGTAGTCACTATAAATTTCTATAGTTGCTCCGTATAAGTAGTGTCTTTATATTTTCAAAGCAAACACCACTGCAGCTAACTCTAAGTTATGTGTGGGGTAGTTTTTCTCATGGGATTTTAATTGTCTAAAAGCATAAGCTAACACTCAGCCTTTTTGCATAAGCACACATCCTTAAAGGCATCACTATAGACTACAAAAATCTCTTTGAGGTCAAGGAGTACTAGGACTAGGCCATGGTTAACTTGTGCTTCAATTCTTGAAAACTACTCTCACATTTTCCATTCCATATAAACGGCTCATTCTTTCTAGTGAGCTGGGTCAGTGGCATTGCTATATGAGAAAAGTCCTAAATGAACCTCCTATAATAACCTACTAAGCTTAAGAAGCTCCTGATCTCTATCACTGTCCTAGGTCTCTTCCACTGTAATACTGCCTCTACCTTATAGGGATCTATTGTGACCCCTACCTGGAAGATTACATGAGCTAGAAATTGAACTTCAGTGAGCCAGAACACACATTTACTAAGTTTAGTGTGACGACCCTAATTTCTAATCATTGTAAATAAGGTTAAATACACAATTAACAACAATAAATATGAATTAAAAGTCATTACGACAAATTACACTCTGAAAATGCAAGGAAATTTGAACCTTAATGTTATTAGAGTCATCAACCATATAACTATAAGCATTCATATACATAAGGGAAACAAACCCTCATTTCTAAGCTTTTGATTCTATTACTTATTAATTCCATCTCATAAGAATCTTTTACCAATGTTTCTAAGTCATCCCTTGAGATTACCATATGGAAAACCAAGGTTTTTAGGTGAATATAAGGGTTTTAGGATGTTCGCTGCAGCCAAATTCCTCTTAACCGTGGCTAATTTCTCTTGGGTTCACTCCTTACATTATCACTAATTTCACCGCGGCGATCACCGTAGCAAGTTGGACCATCGCCGTGGCTAACCTACATGGCACCGCGGGAAGGAAGCCTCTTGGAACCTACCTCGCTCGCCTCTCACTATTGGTTGCGGCCAATTCCTCCTTTCGCAGTGGCCAATTCCTCTCTAGAACGACCTATAAATTCTCGCAAAAGTTCGTCATGGCCAATTCCCCTTTAGCAGTAGCGAATTATCCTCTGGACGACTTCCAGTTTTGCTTCTCACATTTCGCTGCGGCTAATTCCACTTTTTGCCACAGTGAATTCCTCTTTAGTACTCTCCCTAGGCAGCTTTGCCTTTATTGGCCGCGGCTAACTCCATTTTAGTTGTGGCGAATTGCCTTCTAATCCTACAACTCCTAAAATCTTGTCTCATACTTTCCACTCTCCCTCCAATGACACCCTAGGGCCTTTCTACCTTAATTATGGGGTTGAATAGCCTTCATTAGCCTAATTTATCTAGCTAATCTATCCTTACTAGTTTAAGATTTAAGGGTCAATTTCTTTTCTCTAATTACCCTCTATCAGCAGGCTTGTAGAGTAATAATAATAGGAATTCATGACCTATCAGCAGTTATCATTTGATATACAATCAGTAAGGGTTCCATACATTAATGGTTCATATCAATATCTCAAATATTACATTTCCAATAGTAAGCCATATCATAGTTCAACAAAGCTCACAGCAGATATCATAAATCCATACATCAAATACCAAACTAAATTAAGGCCTACTCCTCAATAGGTACACGTTATATTATCAAAATACAGACTCCTACACTTAGCAATACAGATACATGATGATGCTATACAGAGATTAACAAAATTTAGCATCTACTCTATTCCACTAAGACCAAGTGTAGCTCCCCACACCAGGCCTCAGCTCATGGATGTTCATCCACTTGCTTGCCCTTATCCTTACTCAAGGAACCTTCACCTGAAATTGTAATCCCATAAAATGGGGTGAGATAAAAATCTCAATAACCAAGGAAAATTCCATTATACATTCCAGTTTAATTAACATATATGTATAATTTCACATAAGCATCAGAAACATACCAGTTATATCCGTAAATGAAACAATTAGGCTATCTATGATTACTATCCCATACTAGTAATCATAATTCTATATGTTAAAGGCTAATAACACCGAGAGAGACCTGTCCACGGTACCTACTCCCCATTAAGTACAACCAAGGCTCAGTGCATCTGAGGTTTGATTATAACCCGATGCCCAATCAAAGTACATACACGGGTGGCAGCTACACCACAGCTCCACCATGGACTCACAAGGTCCAATCACAATACAATAGATAGCCAACCAATTCATTCAACATTTTAAATCATTCATGTATAGCAAATATGAATTAAAATAGATATATATGCATGGAATTAATATAGTCCCGGTTACCTCACTTGTAGACAAGTTGGGAAGCTACAGCAATACCAAAATCCTCCTAAAATCACAATATCAAAAAATGTTCATTTGTATTAGTCCATTAATATCTCATTCATCATTTGTGGTAATAACCTTATGCTAAAAGAATTAAGTTACCAATAGTTACCTAAGGGATACCTACCCAGTCACTAAGAGCCTCTAAATTTTGGATTTGCCTTCCTTAGACCAGAAACATTAATATATCACTCTAAATCATAGGAAATTTCACACAAAATTAAGGCCTATACTATAAGTCTACTATGGGGGTCTTAAACAAGTAGAAAATGCATCAAAATGGAGAGTTTATACTTATTTAATGTTAGCCCTAGCCTTAATCTACGAAATTTCACTAAGAAAACCCCAAACAACCACATTTTAGATTTTTTGGACATGATGAAAATACTCCAAATGCAAAGCTAATTAGGCCAAAATGAAGAGAAAGAGAAAGGGATTAAGTTATATAACTATTACCTTGGCTAAATCTTGCTCCAGAAGTGGGAAATGATGGATTTCTTGCCCTAAACCCTAGCCTCCCTTCAAACCTCTAAAAATGGGTTGTGTTCTTGTGTTTCAGCAAAATGAGGAAGAGGCTGAAGTGTTTAGGGTTTTAGTTGGGTCAAAGGTGGGTCATGGGCTGACCTAAGGGTCTAATTGCAAGTAGGTTCTGATTTAATCCTTGTTAGGCCAGCTTTAATCTCTTGGGCTGCAGAAATGTAATTGGGCCAGACTAAGTTTGAAAAAGTCAATTGATTTGGGTCTGCACAAGGGTTATTGGGCTAACTATAAGAGCCTATAAAAGGTGAATCTTGGGCCTCTACTATATTGAATCAGATTGGGTCTGCACTTAACTTATTGGGTCTCCACTAGCCTCTTATCATGATCCCCTACATTAAGTTGGGCCTAGCCAAAGTTTCTATCCTAATTAAATCTCAAACCATATTAATAATTTATCTCTCTAGAATTTCCATTCACTTAACTCATCTAATTATTCTATATTAATTATTCTTAATTAACCCAAATCTATGATTAATACCTTAATAAATTTTGGGGTGTTACATTTAGCATACAACTATCTCTCTCTAACAGGTCGTATCACACAACCCTTAAAATAAAACTAGGTTGGATTATATATAGCTAGTGGCACAACCTAGGTCATCTTCCTTGGTTTTGGAAGTCAATATTTAATTGTGTTTTCTAAGTGTTAAAAGGCTCTAAAAATTACTAAACTAAGAGGGTTTGGTTGACTTAAGCTAATTAAGATCTAATTGAAATAAAGTTCCTAAATTCTGCCTAAATGGATGAATTAATGGGTGAATGATGGTCTTGTGACTAGCTTTGGATTTGCCCCTTAGTTTCCATTATCCTTGTCCTAATTCATTTGTGATTAATTCTAGTTTAAGAGTCCCTATTTGTGTCTAAATACAAATCATCTTGAGTTACCACACAAGAATCAAGGGATTAACAATTTAATGTTGAATTGAAACCTCAATCCCACATCAACTTGCTAATTCTTGTCATTAGGATCAATGAACACTTGAATTGATCGATTAGCCTTTGAATTAATACCCTAGGATGTTTAATTAACTAATTAAACTCCAAGGAATTCTTAAATCAAACAATAAAGCTCATAATTTCACTCATGCATTTCATTGAACATCTTCGTGGCATACATGGGAAATTAAAGGAAAGTGTAAAATTTAGTGTTTAATCTAACTAATTAATCAACAAAAAGGCTTCCTAATTAATGTCTAACCAGCCACAAATTACAATTATACAAATTTCTAATCAAATACAACTTAACCAAGCTTGTACAAGAAAAAGAAAAACTGTAAGAAAGTAGAAATTCTTAGCCAAAATTTTGAGTTCTTCTCTATGGATTCAAGCTTAAACTCAAGAGCCTTCCTCTTAGCTAGCCACAGATGGAATTAGAGCTTCATTAGGTGAAGATGGAATGGGAATGGAGGGTGGGAGAAATGGTGTGGCGTCGCTGGATGAAGGATGGACAAAGGGTGTGAATGTATGCATATGGAATGGATGTATTCTGAACCCCTCTAAAATGACGAAGGATGTGTGTTTTATTCCACGATGGGTGCTTTGTTTTCACTCAATGGATGGGATGCTGAGTTTTTAATCAATAGATGAGATGCTACCCATATGGATTATTTGTTTAGTCTCTCACGTGCTTCATTAATTTGTCACATGTTCTCAACCCATTTTTAGCTACTGACCTAGCCAAATTCACGTGCTCAGCCATCTTATTCCTTCTCATTGCCGTAGCCATATGATGTGCATATAAAGTGGGTTCCATTTCATTTTTTTATAAATATTACACATGAATTCCAACCGATAGCTTCTGCATGCTTGTTTCTTCATCTATTTAGCATGTTCTCCATGTGAAATTTCTTCATTTGTTGCTTCTCCAGTAACTTGTAGCCATTCACATAAATATTTTGCATGTTACGGTTGCTTCTCCTTCTTCATCTAGCTCTCAAACAGAGGTTGCTTCCTTCACTCATTCTGCATGTATGTGTTTAGCAACCCTTCACATTGCTTCTCCTTTATTCTGCTCGCCCTCCACGTTAGCTGCCCTATAACTTCTTTTCTTACGTGTTGCTTACTTATTTCTGCTTCCATGTAAGCTCCTTTCAAGCTTCTTCTTTCTTAAACTAGAAACTTAAGCCTCTTTCTTCTTTATTCCCTTCAACCTGTGGCAAGCTCCTTTCAACTCGATGCTATTTCCTATTCAAACCAAAACCCACTCAACCTGTAGCTAATTTCCCATGTCAACTCCTTGATATACTCCTATGCATGGTTCTTTTCTTCTAGTTCCAAGCCTTATCACATTTTATTCCCTACTTCTTCTTTACATGGCTATAATCCCTTTAGTATATGGCTCTCCTTCCTCTATTTCTGCCTTGCATATGTGTGTATTTGAGTTGCTTTTATTCGATCTTCCTCTCTTTGAGAGCCTTCCCACTTTTTCTACTACTCTCCCCTATGTCAACTTCTTCATGGGTGGCTAGACATGATGCAACGTGGAAGTGTAGTGCCTACAGCGTTCTTCTTCCATTACAATGTAAAATCTAAGCCTTATGTGTTATGTTCTCTTCACGCAAGGCCTATCCCATAGCTGCTTCTCCCTCTTGTATTACACATGTGATTTATTTTTCCCATTCAAATTTAATTGCCCAACAAAAAGTGCACTTGATCCTAACTCTTCTCTTCCTCTTCTTTAAAACAAATTCTCACTGAAGCTCCAATTACATATTAAAGTTTTGCACAAAAGAGTGGGAAAAATCAAATAGGAATATTCACAAAAATTATTTAAGATAATATTGAGCATTAAAAACCAATAATTTGTAAATTAATTCTTATAATGCAAAGAATGGCTAGTAAAACAAAATCTTATCTAATTAAAGTCTTAAAGCAATAATTCATTATTAAAATGCTTAAGTTTAGAAAAATAGAATAGATAGAAATATATGTTTATCAAATTCCCCTATACTTAACTCTTTACACTCTTGGGCAAAGCTCAAAATCTAAGGAAAGACTAGTGAAATAGAAGTGGAAATGAAAGTGAAACAAAAAAGTATAAAAATCACAAGCTAGAGACTAATCACAACATTTCAACACTTAAACAATCAAAGTTAATTTCACTTGCATCAAGAAATGAGCTCTATAGCAAATTCATTTGAAAAGAATGAATCAAGAATGCAAAGCCCCTCACATGGATTAGTGTCTACTCTCAAATCTCAAGTATTTAGGCAATATCTTTCACTCAAAGTTCACCTATCAAAGCTTAACTACCATAAGCTTGTCAAGCTTCTAAATCTCCACCACCCATGCCAAATGCAACGCATAAATCAATAAGACTTTATTCAGGGTTGTAATGGGGTAAAGGAATGAAATAAATGGATAACAAGAATAGACAAACAAATGGATACTTTGGAACCTTAAGAGCAATCAATGGAGACCTAGGATAGGTAAAAATGTGTTTTAAGGCCCTTTTTGTTTTTGTTTTTTGTTTTAACAAGTATAGACAACTATAAACTCAATTTGAAACACTTCTTTCTTTTGATTTTCAAATGTTTCCTTTTCTTTTTTTTTTCATTTCTTTTCTTTTGTTTTCTTTTTGCTTTTCTATCTCTTCTTTTCTTTGACTTTATACATTTTCCTCAATTTGAATAACAATGGGCTAAATGGATGCAAAGCATACATTCACCTATCCTAGATGTAATGTCTGGTTTTCTTTAAACGAAAGAAACGAGCACATTTTCAAAGCAAGTCCCTCTAGATGAATTAGTTAAGGTCTTAAAAAATTGGAGTAACATTCTAGCCTATAAAAAATGATAATTCTAGTCTCAGATGGAAGGAAAAATGGAGCTAGAATGAAGAAACAAATTTTGATGGAAACCTTACGAAATGTAATAGCAATTTCATAATTTCAGGCAATTTTTGGAATTCACATAGGAAGGCTTTTTAAACCAAAGTTTTGAGTTCTCTGTGATTTTCAAAGGCGCTAAAAACCATGGGATGCCCCAAGACAGTTAAATCCCCTTCGGTGGACGTTTTCTAATGTCGATGTGCCCAAACTTTAACGAATCCATTCAGAAAGGTTTTAGCTCCGATTTGAGTGATTCCAAAGGAATTTTTCTTAATTGGAAACTAAATTTTGTAATGAAAAAGATGGTTCTAAAAAAGGAGCTAAAACGAAGGAGGAACAAAAATGCAAAGTATGAAGGGAAAAATTAGAATTTTTGAAAAAGTCACTTTCCCTACCTATATATAGGTGGCACCTCACACTTGCCCTCATTTCACTTTAGATTTTCCAGCCCCAAATGAGAAGCAAAACCCTAAGGGAGAGGCGCCCAAGAGAGGAAGAAGAAGGAAGAAGAAATCCAAGTGTAAGGTATGTTTTCATGATGATTTTTCTTTCTTTTCTTCATCCACACCTCCTCTCCTCCCTTCTCCTTTGTTTCCTTGGATTAAAATGAAGTTTAAAAATCTGATTCAAGGGAGAAATTCAAGGGAAATTTCGGATTTGAAGAGAGGAGCTTGGAGAAATCAAGATTTAAGCCAAACTAAGTAAGGAAATAAGGTAAAAATGCATCCTATGGTTGATACCTTCCATCACCCTTCTTCTCCATTTCGACCAACACTAAGAACCCTAGGAAGATCTGATTTTCAAGCCCAACCAAGCATGATTCTTAGGTGTTTGATGAAGAGGAATAAGAATATGCAAAGAAAACCATAAAATAGGCATTAGGATTCAAGATGCAAAACCTAGGGTTTCTAGTGCACCTTTCAAATTCTGACTTTATCTGATATTTCCTAGATCTAATTTAGAGTATAAATAAGTTCTTGAGATACCAAAGATGCTCCCTACAAGCTTTTCCCTTCAAGAAAACAAAGAAAACTCCATGGAGCCCAAAACCTAGGCATGTCTCGGGCAAGAGGGGATCTTGTAGGTGGGGGGAGTTTTAAATTTTTCTAAGGCCATTCTTGAGTCATATTTGATGGATGAAAATGAAGGGAGGCCTTGGAAAAAATTTAAAACTTATAGAAAGTAATTTGGTGTCTTAAGTTCCATATTATAACCTAAAGAAGCAACATGGTGCTAGGCTTTTTGTGTTCATGATGTGATGACCCCAAAAGGCTTAAAAGGAGTCAAGAATCATATTTGAAATGAAAGAATGAGGCCTAGAAATCAATTGAGGGGTGTTGCTTCATTAGGTGCCAATATTGACCATAATGGGAGTTGTAGAGAAATCTAGTGTTTCACCTAGCTATGTGACCTTAAAATGTGTTTCATGAATCTAATTGGCTCCCATAAATTGTATCTAGGCCAAGAGAAACCATCTCCACCAAATTGTGGGTGTGTGGCCGAAAGAGGAGGCTTGAAAGTTAAGAAAAAAGTGTGTGAATATACACAAGGTAGCTCTTTCCACCTTCTCTCATGCATGGATGTGTGTTTAGCTTATTTTAGAATGTGTGTATGTGTATTTTCAAGCTATGAAAAGTATGCTAGCATGCCTTTACATATCATGATTCTTGATGCCATGTTATGTTTTCAAATGATTCAATGATGTTTGTATGAGTTTGCTTGAGTGTAGAGAGGCAAGAACTCTTCCCTTTGGTGAAAATGAGCCAAGAACCCTTGAGCTTGGTTGAGACAAAGTAAAGAGTCTCCCAAAAGAAAAGTGAGCTCCCAAGAGTATGGTTGAGTCTAAAGCTCTTAAAGAATGGATAAGGCAAGTCCAAAATCCATGAGGAGAAGTATGAGGCCAATCCAAACATTTGGTGAGCTCTTGAATATCTTGAATGATTGATTCACATGCCAAGTTTGCTTTTAAAATGTCCATGACTTCTATGTTCTCCATGCATGCATTTGTAGAGCTTACTTTGCATATACTATGTATGATTGAATGGGAGATGAGTTATTAGGATTCTTTGAATCTCATCCCCTCCTCTCCAATGATCTAACATACTTGGTAGACTAAGTGGATATGCCAATGAGAGCCAGCAACAATAAGGAAGAGAGATTGACAAGCTTATACCTTATTTTGTCCATTTTAGAACAATAATGATAGTTCATAATGTATATGATGTTATAAATGTACTACGAACCTTGAGACATGTGTAAATATACCATTATGTGATGTTTAGATATATGAATATGATATATGACCTCTAGCATGTATTTTGACTAAATAATGCCAAAGTGTGCAATGTGGAAGTTTGATGGAAATGTGTATAAGTGTGGGTTGAATGGCCAAAATGACATGTATGAGGTTTGGGACCCTTTGGGCAGCTCGTATAAGTCTTAAATATGCTTTTAGACTTGCCCAAAAGGTGCCAACACTAAGGGAAGGCTATTTGGCAAGTTTGGTACCTCATATAGAGCCAAATTTGACCATAATGGAACCCTATATCACTTTTTAGCCAAATGAGTTAGTATTGATCTGAAACTTGTCATGAAATTAGGTCTCATTGAGAGGTTTTTGGGAAGCTAAAGATCATAATTTTTGGAGGTCTACAAAATATTTGATGATTTTTCAAAGTTGGCAATTTTCATGGTTTCTAGTTGCTGCACTATTCATTTGGTCCAAAATTCTTTTCTGTCACACGAGGCTCAAATGATGTCTAATTGTAATGAAATTTTATACAAAGAAACTAGACAATCACAGGTGACTTGTTCCAACTGGAAGCACCTCATTTGGAGGTCTAGAGAGGGAGATATGAATTTTCGAAGTTTCTGTCCAGTATTAGTGAATTTGCCCAACCAGAAGTACTGTTCCATTGAATTCCAAAGTCTGGGCTTGTTGAACTGATCTGGAGATATTTGTCCTCTCTAGTTAACATCCATAGCTTTCCAAATTGGTATCATTTGAATGGATTGGATTTTTGTGGAATTGATTGGACATTTTTAAAGTTTTCTACAGAATTCTGTGACAGTTCTAGATTTCAATTGACCTTTAGACAATTTCGGATGTCAAACGTCCTCCATGATGCATGTTATGGTCTAGGCGTATTTTTAGTGTGAAGTAGACATCCTAAGCCTTCTAGAATGACCAAAAACACACATTTTTTATTTTTTCAGATTTAATTATGATTTTCCAAAATTGCCCAGAAAAGAGGCCAATTCTGGCCAAAAATGGATTTCTATTTTTCATGCCCTATTTCGGTTTCCATGGGTTGTAGGTATGTTTTTGGGATGTAAATGAGTTGTAATGATGTAATTAAATATGAGGATGCATAGCATGAGCTCACATGGTCCACATGAGACCGAAATGAATTTTTAGACATGACGCAACGAAAAATAATCATTATTTCTTTGGCTTTTCCATGAAAAACTAATATGATTCATGATATTATGCCATTTAAAAGTATGAGATGAGCTAGAATTTATGGTGTTACACTGGACAACTATAATGCTCCTTAAAATTCCTAAGGCATCTTAAAACAAGGTGGGAAATATATTTTCATCAATTTTTTTTTTATGGCTATAGGTTCAACAAAAAAATAATACAAAGTCCAAAGTGGCTAAACAATGGATAAAATGCATGTAGGTTAGCTTTTTGGCTGTCTAGTTATAAAAGAAAAGAATGCCTTATCATTTTCATGCATAGCAATTGAATAAATGTGGCCTTGAATAAGATTCAAGCCAAATTCTAGAGTAAAAGCAAGATAGGGAATACACACTAGAAATAAATAAGCCATAGGTTCAAAAATCTTACAAGGTAAATTGACCATCATCAAATTTCATTAAAATAAAGCTAATTGCCACTTAACTTGCATTCTCAACATAAGATCAATTCCCTATCAAATCAAGATATATCAAAGTTATGATCCTCTTAATAACACAAGATCAATTTTTTTTTTCAAAAACTAGAAAATAACACAAAACTTCAACACTCCAAAGGTAAAACAAAAGACTAAAAGCCTAGAAACTAGAAAAAAATCAACTAACCAAAACAAATCAAAACTAAAAAGTTTATTTGTATCCCCCCACACTTAAACGTTGCATTGTCCTCAATGCCAGCACACAATCCTGTAAATAGATAATGACAACACAATAGAAAAGGGGAAAGGGAAAGAGTACAACCGGGGATCAGGGTGGGTCATGAAGTTGGAGTTCCTCCTTGTCATCCATTTAAAAGAGTACAACACTAGTGCTTGAGCTGATGTCCATTAACTTTAAATTTAGCTCTCGTCTGCTCATCCAGAAGCTTAACTACACTAAAAGGGAAAACATAAAAAACTATGCAAGGACCTTCCCATTTAGAACGAAGTTTACTTGGCATAAGCTTCAAGCGGGATTTATGAAGTAGAACTATTAGCTAATAACAAACTCCTTTCTTGCAATAATCTTGTCATGGAATGCTTTTATCTTTTCTTTATAGATCCTTGCATTATCATAGGCTTCCAATTTGATCTCTTCAAGCTCTTGGAGTTGGAATTTTCTGTGAGATCCCACTCTATTCAAATCCAAATTGCATTTCTTCATAGCCCAGTAAGCCTTATGCTCCACTTCTACCCGTAAGTGACAAGCTTTTCCAAATACCAGTCGGTAGGGTGACATGGCAATAGGAATCTTGTAAGCAGTCTTATAGTCCCAAAGTGCATCATCTAGCCTCTTGCTCGAATATTTCCTGTTCAACTACATTGTTTTCTCTAAAATTTGCTTCACCTCTCAGTTAGAAATTTCTACCTGGCCATTCGTTTGAGGGTGGTACGAAATAGCTACTTTATGCACAATGCCATACTTGCTAAGCAAGCTGTGCATACTTCGGTTGTAAAAATGAGTGCCCTAGTCACTGATAATGGCTATGGGAATACCAAACCTGTAGAAAATGTGAGAGTGAACAAACTCTACAACCACAGAAGAATCATTAGTCCTAGTGGATTTTGCTTCCACCCACTTCGAAACATAATCAACAACCAATAAGATGTATGAAAAGCCAAAAAAAGTAGGAAAATATCCTATAAAATCAATGCCCCACACATCAAAGACTTCACAAAACAAAATAGAATATTGTGGCATTTTATTTCTCCTAGATACGCTACCTGTTTGTTGACACCTGACAAATCTTTTACAAAAATTAAAGGCATCACGAAACAAAGTAGGCCAATACAATCCACTATCTAAAACCTTCCTAGCTATGCATTTTGGACTAAAATGACCTCCACATGCAAGTGTGTGACAAAAATTCAAAACAGAATCAAATTCTATATCAGGCACACAACATCTAATCACTTAGTCACTGCATAGTCTCCACAAGTATGGATCATCCCAAATATAATACCTAGCTTCACTCCAAAACTCATTCAATTGATGTTTATTCAATTCAATAGGCAATTCAGAAGCAGCTAAATAATTCGCTAAATTTTCATACCAAGGATATAAACTATACACAGTACACAAATGCTCATCAAGGAAATTATCATCAATAGGTAATCTACCTTTGGAGCTTCAATTTTGCTCAAGTGGTCTACTACCAAGTTTTCAGCTCCACTTTTATCCTGGATGTCAATATCAAATTCTTGAAGTAGAAGCATCTATCTGATCAATCTTGGCTTTGCATCAGGCTTCTTTAGCAAGTACTTCAAGGCTGTATGATCAGTAAAAATAATGACTTTAGTATCAAGCAAATAAGATCTAAATTTATCCAAAGCAAAAATAATAGGAAAAAACTCTTTTTCTATGGTTGTATAATTTGCTTAGGCCCCATCCAGAGTCTTGGACGCATAAGCTATCACATGGGACCTTTTATTCACTTTCTGGCTTAAAACTGCACCTATAGCAAAATTAGATGCTGGTGCGAACCCACAAGGAATTGAATCCCCTTGAACCCACAACCGATCTGAAATATACACACCCCAAGAAAGCTAAATCAAGTCTGAACGATCCACTTGGAACCCTTGACACGAAGAGACAAGGACCCCGAGTGTTGGAAGATGCCACAAGGTTGATCAAGCCTTGATAAGTCTACAAGTTCAATGAAGAACCCTAGAGAGCACTCCTCTCAATTCTGGGATTTCCAGAAAATATGATTTCTATTCATTCAAATCTGATTACAATGGGAGGCAAAGTACAATTATATAGTGTGCAAGTCAAATCTGCCTTCAATGCTCATAGAAAAGGAAAACTAGGGAAATTAATGGCAAATTTCCTAATTAATGACCTATGGAATCAGAATTAAAAAAGTCAAATTCTCTCAAAAACTAAAAAGGAAATAAATCCCCCTAAATAAGCTAATTTCGTCTAAATACATTAGGGTTCTATAAATCAGCTTATTAAGCCTGAAATGGCATTATTTAGCCTTAAATGAGCCCACCAATGGATGGTCCATGGTTTAAGCACTTCAATTTATAATGTTTTGGCCCAGTCTAGCTTCAGCAGCTCCATCTTCAGCCCATATGATATTAAGGACGTCCATATTATTATTGTCCATATCTTGCTTGACTTTTGTTGCTCCAATTGCTATTTGCTTAGTCCAGGTCTCTTGAACAAGTCCACTTAAGGCTTCCCTCATTCGTTTAGCTCGTGCTCTTGTTATCAGGCCACTTGGAATTTGCAGAGGATCATTCCAAGCATTTGAGACTGCTTGCTCCCTTTGATGAATCGCATCATCCCCTCTCTCCTCAAAAGGATTCGTCCTCGAATCATCACCTACATCATAAGGAGATAGATCAGTAACATTAAAAGTAGCACTAACATTATACTCACCTGGTAGATCTATCTTATAAGCATTATCATTGATTTTCTCAAGGACTTGAAATGGTCCGTCCCCTCTTGGAGCTAATTTCGATTTCCTTTGTGCTGGAAGCCTTTCTTTTCTCATATGCACCCATACCCAATCACCAGGTTCAAAAGTGACACGTCATCTGCCTTTGTTTGCCTTGGATGCATATTGCTCATTTTTCCTTTCAATCTACAATTTAATCTTTTCATGAAGTTTCTTAACCACCTCAGCTTTCTGTTTGCCATCAAGGCTTATTCTCTCATTAATGGGCAATGGTAACAAATCCAAAGGAGTTAGTGGATTAAAACCATAAACAACTTCAAAAGGAGAATAATCAGTAGATGAATGCACACTTCTATTATATGCAAATTCAATGAATGACAAGCAATCCTCCCAATTTTTCAAATTCTTTTGGATGACAGTCCTAAGCAATTGAGTTAAGGTTCTATTAACAACTTCAGTTTGACCATCAGTTTGTGGATGACAAGCTGTAGAAAATAATAACTTAGTTCCAATCTTTCCCCACAAAACTCTCCAAAAATGACTTAAAAATTTTGCATCCCTATCTGAGACAATACTTTTAGGAACACCATGAAGCCTCACAATTTCTTTAAAGAACAAATCAGCAATATAAGTAGCATCATCAGTTTTATGGCATGCAATAAAATGTGCCATTTTTGAAAATCTATCAACAACCACAAATATTGAATCCATCCCTCTTTTTGACCTAGGTAATCCCAAAATAAAATCCATTGAAATGTCTACCCAAGGTTCACTAGGTACAGGTAATGGAGTATATAGACCATGAGGTAAGACTCTAGACTTGGCCCTTTTACATGTTATGCATCTACCACAAATCCTTTCCACATCACGCTTCATTCTAGGCCAAAAGAAATGTTCATGCAAAACATCTAATGTCTTTTTAACACCAAAATGTCCCATTAGTCCTCCCCCATGTGCTTCCCTCACAAGCAATTCACGCATAGAACATTGAGGCACACATAATTTATTTTCTCTAAACAAAAATCCATCAAGTTTATAGAATTTTCCAAAAGCTCCTTTTTCACAAGCAATAATTATTTCAGCAAAATCACTATCATTGGCATACAAATCCTTAACATATTCAAAACCAAGCAATCTTGCATTCAGAGAAGTGAGAAGAATATACCTTCTAGATAATGCATCCGCAACCACATTCTCCTTACCTTTCTTGTATTTGATCACATATGGGAAAGGCTCGATGAACTCCATCCATCTAGCATGTCTTTTGTTCAGCTTACCTTGACCTTTAATGTACTTCAAAGATTGATGATCTGTATGGATCACAAATTGTTTAGGCCAAAGGTAGTGTTGCCAGGTCTCCAATGCTCTCACAAGTGCATAAAGCTCCTTATCATAAGTTGGGTAATTCAAGGTGGCACCATTCAGCTTTTCACTAAAATAAGCAATTGGTCGCCCTTCCTGCATTAGAATAGCTCCTATCCCAACTCCTGATGCATCACACTCAATCTTAAAAGTTTTGTTAAAATCAGGTAAAGCTAAAATAGGTGCAGAACACAATTTTTCTTTAAGAACACTAAATGCATGATCTTGTGCCTTTTCCCATCTAAAGCCAACTGATTTCTTAATTATTTCAGTGAGTGGTGCAGCAATTGTGCTAAAATCTTTCACAAACCTCCTATAAAAGCTAGCCAACCCATGAAAACTTCTTACCTCAGTTACATTTGTAGGTGTTGGCCATTCTTTAATAGCCCTTACCTTCTCTTCATCAACTTGTATTCCCTCAGCACTCACTACAAATCCAAGGAAAACAACTTTTCCCATGCCAAAGCTACACTTTTTTAGGTTAGCATACAACTTTTCTTTTCTCAAAACATCAAGCACACAGCGCAAATGATTCAAATGCTCATCAAGACTCTTACTAAAAATCAGAATATCATCAAAATAAACCACAACAAATTTTCCAATATATGCACGCAAAATATGATTCATCAACCTCATAAAAGTACTAGGTGCATTTGTTAGCCCAAATGGCATGACTAACCATTCATACAGCCCATGCTTTGTTTTGAAAGCAGTTTTCCACTCATCTCCTTCCCTCATCCTAATTTGATGATATCCAGATTTTAAATCAATTTTTGAGAAAATAACAGACCCATGCAATTCATCAAGCATATCATCTAATCTAGGAATAGGATGGCGATACTTTACAGTGATATTGTTGACAGCTCTGCAATCAATGCACATCCTCCAAGATCCATCTTTCTTTAGTACTAAGAGGACTGGTATAGCACATGGACTCAAGCTTTCTCGAACATACCCCTTTGCCATGAGCTCTTCAACTTGCTTTTGAAGCTTTTTTGTCTCCTCAGGGTTAGTTCTATAAGCTGGCTGGTTAGGAATTGTTGCTCCAGGAATGAAGTCAATTTGATGCTCAATGCCTCTTATAGGTGGCAGTCCACTAGGGATATCTTCGGGAAATATATCTTCAAATTCCTGCAACAAAGAACTAACAACACTCGGAAATGAAGAGTCAAGGTCATTAGTGTTTAAGAAGGCCTCCTTGTAAACAAGTACAAGTAAAGGCTGTTCAGAAAGATATGCACTCCTCACCTCACTTTCTTTTGCATAAAAACTCACTTTTTCTCTTTCTTTTCTCTCTACTTTCTTTTCTTTCTTTTGAATTTCTTTTTTTGAGCTCTCAGATTTTTTTTTTTCACTCTTATTTCTTTTTATTCTCTCTTCTTTATTTTTCTTATCACCCTCTCTTTTATCTCTCTCTTGTTTCATTTTGAGCTGATCTTCATACACTTGCTTGGGTGTTAATGGTACAAGAGTAACGGGTCTGTCATCCTTTACAAATGAATATCTATTGGTAAACCCATCCTTTGTTGCCTTCCTATCAAATTCCCAAGGTCTACCCAAAAGTATATGTCCAGCATGCATAGGAACAACATCACATAAAATCTCATCACAATATCTTCCAATTGAGAATGAAACAAGAACTTGCCTATCAACCTTAATCTCCCCACATTCATTCAGCCATTGCAACTTGTATGGTCTAGGGTGTTTAATGGTAGACAAATTTAATTTCTCAACTAGAGTGGTACTAGCAACATTGGTACAACTCCCACCATCAATAATCATATTGCATACCTTGTTGCTTATGAGACAGCGAGTATGGAAGATGTTTTCTCTTTGCTGCTCAATGTCATCTTCCTTAACTTGAGAATTCAAAGCTCTTCTAGTCACAAGTGCTTCTCCTTCTACAGCATACTCAAACCCATCATCACTAGCATCTTCAAGTGACGGCATGGAATCATCACTTTCACTTTCAGTCACCACTTCACAGTCCTTCATGATCATTACTCTCTTATTGGGGCATTGCGAAGCTATATGACCTGTTCCCAAACACTTGAAACATTTAATATCTCTATTTCTAGATGATTGGGAATCAGATTTACCTTTATTTTTAGATGAAGCTTCCTCTTTGCCTTTTGGGACTTCTCTTTGAACATCTTTTTCTTCCTTCTTCCATTTTGGTCTCATTGAAGAACTAGAGCCTGAAAGGTACCTTGCTGATCCTTTTTGTTTAAGTTGCCTTTCAACCTTCATTGCCATGTGCACCATGTCTTCTAACTCCACATAATGCTGCAACTCCACAATATTAGCAATTTCTTTATTTAACCCATTTAAAAATCGAGCCATTGTTGCTTCCCTATCCTCTTTCACATTTGCCCTAAGCATAGCCACTTCCATCTCTTTATGATATTCCTCTACACTCTTAGAGCCTTGTGTAAGGGACTGCAACTTTTGAAAGAGGTCTCTATAGTAATGGCTGGGTATAAACCTCTTCCTCATGAGAGCCTTCATTTCCCTCCATGTTTCTAGGGGTCTCTCACCATTCCTCCTCCTCTCTAGGACCAATTTATCCCACCAAATTAATGCATAATCCGTAAATTCAATGACTGCCAATTTCACCTTTTTTGCTTCAGAATAATTATGGCACTCAAAAATGAACTCAATTTTCTTTTCCCACTCCAAATAAGCTTTAGGATCATTTCTACCTTGGAAAGAAGGTATCTTCATCTTAATATTTCCAAGGTTTCCATCCACCCTATTTCTACCCCTTGGAGCATTTTTACTGTGTCTCCTTTCATGCCTAACTTCCCTAGGCCTATTTCTACCCAAATCAAATTCAGATTCATAGTCGTCTTCACTACCACCTCCTACTTCATTTTCAAACTCAAAATCATCCAAAGAATCATCTCTATGCCTCTCATATCTTCTAGGATTAGGACTTACAGTAGGTGGTCTTCTCTGCAAGTTCGCAATCATTGTGTCTTGCTTATCCATCCGATCTCTTATCCCTCCAAGCACCACATTAAGACGTTCGAATTGCTGCTGCATGGCTTTTACAATGAGATCCAGGTTCTGCGCACTACCTCCTCCACTTGATATTTCCTCCCTATTAGACATTATAAGCTGCAAGAAAAATTGATTAGAGAAATAAAGATCCTCACAAATTTTCCTCACGTGTTTACCCTCAAAGATGTCACTCTTCACTCGTGTTTCACACTTTAAAGGCTTTTTCAAATAATGGATTCACACTCTTGCCTTTTTCCACTCTTAGTCTCTCTATAGGCTCTTTAAAGAAACTAATCAGACTCAATACAAAACTATCACAATTCTTGTGAAATTCAACCCAACACTTGGATATAATTAGTAAGTGGATACTATAGTAAAGAAAATCAGGGAATGAAAAGATGTAGAATTTGTAAAAGGTTAACTCGAACCAATACTACTTCCAGAACAGCACAAATTTTTTTTTTTTTTTCTTTTCAGCAATTTTTTTTTTTTGCCTTTTCTATTTTCTTTTTTTTTTTTTGCTTTTTTTTTTTCTGGAATATGAAGAACAAAAAACGAAATTTGAATAAACAAAACAGGAACAGCAAAATCAATCTGGAAAAATGCGTCTGAATTTAAAGGATAATATTTCGAGTTAGAGAACTCCAAATGAGATGATTTTTAAGCAATATGAAAGAAGAGATTCTGGAATATAAGAAAGACCTACTACACGTCCAGAAACTCAACGGAAAACATGACAAATAGAGGATTAAAATTCAGCACATCCAGAATAATGGAAGACAAATAGAATTTCAAAACGAAAGAGAAATGCAATCTGGAAAAGCACAAGACACACAGATATGACCTGATTTAGGAACCTGGCTCTGATACCAAGATGGTGCGAACCCACAAGGAATTGAATCCCCTTGAACCCACAACCGATTTGAAATATACACACCCCAAGAAAGCTAAATCAAGTCTGAACGATCCACTTGGAACCCTTGACACGAAGAGACAAGGACCCCGAGTGTTGGAAGACGCCACAAGGTTGATCAAGCCTTGATAAGTCTACAAGTTCAATGAAGAACCCTAGAGAGCACTCCTCTCAATTCTGGGATTTCCAGAAAATATGATTTCTATTCATTCAAATCTGATTACAATGGGAGGCAAAGTACAATTATATAGTGTGCAAGTCAAATCTGCCTTCAATGCTCATAGAAAAGGAAAACTAAGGAAATTAATGGCAAATTTCCTAATTAATGACCTATGGAATCAGAATTAAAAAAGTCAAATTCTCTCAAAAACTAAAAAGGAAATAAATCCCCCTAAATAAGCTAATTTCGTCTAAATACATTAGGGTTCTATAAATCAGCTTATTAAGCCTGAAATGGCATTATTTAGCCTTAAATGAGCCCACCAATGGATGGTCCATGGTTTAAGCACTTCAATTTATAATGTTTTGGCCCAGTCTAGCTTCAGCAGCTCCATCTTCAGCCCATATGATATTAAGGACGTCCATATTATTATTGTCCATATCTTGCTTGACTTTTGTTGCTCCAATTGCTATTTGCTTAGTCCAGGTCTCTTGAACAAGTCCACTTAAGGCTTCCCTCATTCGTTTAGCTCGTGCTCTTGTTATCGGGCCATTTGGAATTTGCAGAGGATCATTCCAAGCATTTGAGACTGCTTGCTCCCTTTGATGGATCGCATCAGATGCGTCACATAAAAAGCTCAATTGGGAGGTTCCAATCAGGGGGTAGAATAATGGGTGGGGAAGTCAATCATTTCCTAAAATCATCAAAGCTATTTTACGTGCATCATCAAAATGGAAATCAACATCTTTTTGTAATAGCTTAGATAATGGCAAAGCAATTTTACTAAAATTCTGAATGAATCTTCTATAGAAACCTACATGACCTAGAAAAGACCAGACCTCCCAAACATATGTTGGGTATGGTAGAGAAGTGATAACATATATCTTAGCTTTATCAACCTCTATGCCCTGTTCAAATATAATATGACCCAATACAATGCCTTTTTGAACCATAAAATGACACTTCAAAATTAAGTATAAGGTTCTTTTCTATGCATCTAGCTAGGGCTCTATCCAGACTACACAGGCAATCATCAAAAGAGTTCCCATATACAGTGAAATCCATAAAATTTCTATACAATGTTATAGAAAATCACTAAAGATGGAAACTATGCACCGCTGGAAAGTTCCAAGAGCATTGCAAAGGCCAAAAGGCATTCATCTATAGGCATATGTTCCAAATGGGCATGTGAACGTCGTTTTTTGTTGATCCTTCGGGGCTATGCATATTTGGAAATAACCTAAAAATCCATCTAAAAAACAATAATGAGATTTTTCTGCTAAATGCTTAAGCATGTGATCAATAAAAGGGAGGGGGTAATGATCCTTTCTAGTGACTAAATTAAGCTTCTTATAGTCAATGCAAACCTTCTAACTGTTCTATACACAAGTGGGTACCAATTCATTATTTTCATTTCGAATAACTGTGATCCCTAATTTCTTTAGAATTACTTGCACAGGACTAACCCACTAACTGTTTGAAATAGGATATATAATACCAGTAGATAAAAGTTTAAAAACTTCCTTGTTAACCACATCCAGAATAAGTGGGTTCAGTCGCCTTTGAGGTTGCCTTACTGGCTTTGCCCCATCTTCTAACAGAATTCTGCGCATACATGTATCAGGGCTAATGCTAGGTATGTTAGCCAAGGTCCACCCTATTGCTTGTCTTCTCCTCCTTAAGACCTCTAAGAGCTTCTCTTCCTCCTTTGGAATAATGTAACTAGCTACAATCATTGGAAGCTTCTCATCTTTCTCCAAATAGTCATAGTTGAGATTGTCTGGCAGTGGTTTGAGCTCTAAGGTAAGGGCTTGCTCAATCGATGGTATGAGTTATTTGATTTCAATCTCTTCCATGCCAAATACCTGTTTAGACAACTCACAGATAGAAGAAATAACTTTCCCATCTTGGGAACATTGGCAGTATGGGAAGAATCAAAAGAATCAACAGTCAAGTGAATATTAGCATCATGATTCCCTAAATTATCCATATCAACATGCAAAGAATTATCAGTACTAGAAAGATCAACAAGTCCAATAAAATCAATAGAGGTTCTAGATGAAATAGAATCAATCTGATCAGCAATAGATTCCTTAGAGTTAGTATCATCATACGAGCTCAAAAATTCATCAATTTCTCTACATATAGTACAAGAATGAGAGTCATCACAATTATGTCTCAAAGAATCATCAAGATCAGCAATATCACAGGAATCAGTCAACAAACTATCCCTAAAATCAACACTGGCATTATTAACTAGCATATCAATCAGGCTAATACTAAAAATAAAGTTATCATCACAAGGGTGTTTCATGCCATCAAATATATTAAATTGTATCACATTGCCAGCAAACTCCATTTGAAGAGTACCCTCATGCACATTTAAAGTTGTTTTTGCAGTTTTTAAGAAAGGTCTACCTAGAATGAGTGGGGCATGTCCACTAGATCTATATCTATCATCCTCTATGTTAAGGACATAAAAATTAGCTAGAAAAATCAAATCCTTTACCTTAACTAGCACATCCTCCAACACTCTTGAAGGATAAGCGATGCTCCTATTTGCTAGCTGCACAACTGCTCCATTAGGTTTTAGCTCTCCCATCTGCAAAGATAAATACACAAATTTAGGCATAACATTTATAGCAGCACCAAGATCAATTAAAGTATTAGAAAACTCAAAATTCCTAATAGTGCATGGAATTGTAAAAGTGCTCGAATCTTGACACTTAGTGGGTATTATTGGCTATATGAGTGCTAAAACATGCTTGCCAAAATTGACTTTTTCATTCCCTCTTAGACACCTTTTGTTGGTACATATTTCCTTGAGAAACTTGGCGGATTTAGGGATGGTCTTGATTGCATCCAACAAGGGTATATTGACCTCAACCTTCTTGAAAGTCTCAAGAATTTCTTTTTCAATATCTACTTCAGTTTGTCTCTTTACCAAGGTAGGTCTATGTGGAAAAGATAAAATTTTCTTTAGCTCCTCTTCTTTGTTAGGCTCATCTGGTGCGATGTGTGTTTTTTATGATGCCAGCTTATCCATGGTAGTGGTATTTGAGGATCCTTGAACTTCCTTTCCATTCCTAAGAGTGATGGCACTAACATTGCTACTATTCCTTGGATTGACAACTATCTGTCAAGGCAATTAGCCTGAACCTTGAGATTTCACCTCACTAAGAGAGGTAGTAAACTAGCCTAACTGAGTATCAACCCTTCTTTCTAAATTTTGCAAGCTCATCTGAAACTGCTGTTATTGTTGCAGCAATTGTTGTGTTAGTTTTGCATTACTCTCCATCAGATGCTTTATCATGTCTTCCATATTATTCCTTTTCTTCGGTTCCTTCTGTATAGGAACTGATTGCCTCATAGGTTGGGAAGACTGTGCACTAGGTCCTGCAACATCATATCTATTCTGATGCTCCCCTCCCCCATATCTTAAGTTAGGGTGATCCCTCCATCCTGAGTTTTGCATTGGCTTGACTAGAAACATTCCAGCACAAGTCTCTACCCTATCCTCTAACATAGGGCACTAATCAGAAGCATGTGTGGCCAAATAACATATATCACATAGGGGTTCCACTAAAGTAGTAGAGGTAGATGTCTGCCCAGGTGCATAGCACTATGGATAAGAACGTGTCTAAGTAGGGTAGGATTGTGGTGCACAAGTCTAAGAAAGAGTAGAGGATGACTGTGGATGCTGCCAATCTAAAGCAAGCTATTGAAGCACAAAAGACATTACATCAATCTTGCTTTCAATTCTCTGACCATAGCCTGGAGCATACACTTCACTGACTCTTCTTACTATCTGCATTGATCTAGACCCAAATTACTGAGTATTCTGAGTGATCTTATCAATCAACTCCCAAGCCCTTGTAGGTGTCAGATCACCTAAGGCTCCACCAGAGGCAGCATTAATCATGTTTCTATCTATGTTCAATAGCCCCTCATAGAAGTACTGAATAAGCAACTGATCAGAAATTTGATGGTGAGGACAACTAGCCAACGATCTTTTGAATATTTTCCAGTACTCATACAAAGTCTCTCCACCATTCTATCTGATCCCACATATTTCTTTCCTTATGAATGTAGTGCAAGAAGTGATAGCAAGGTAGATAGTACAACCAATCCTTAACTAAACCATCCAAGGAAAAAGTGAATGCTCTGAGCTTAATTTGTTCTTCTAAGACTCCCTGTGGCTTCATTGTAGAGCAAACAACATGAAATTCCTTCAGATGTTTGTGAGGGTCATCTTTTGCAAGTCCATGAAATTTAGGAAGTAAATGAATCAGAGTAGATTTAAGCTCAAAATTTGCATCTAATTATGGGTATTATATACAAAGATTTTGATAATGCACATTAGGAGCTGTCAATTCTCTAATGGCTCTGGCATGCATGTTATCATTCATATTTGCATTTACATTTAAGTTAGCCTGAACATGCATATTCATGTCAGCATTCATTTGATCTTGTTCAGCCATATTATCACCAGCAAATTGAAGTACACAATCAATTCCATGTACACAATCAATAGCAGAAAAAATAGAACTATTGATTCCTACACTATCCTTGTTCTTCTTAAGCCTTACTTGCTTTAAAGATTCTTTCAATTTCTGGATCCAAATCAATTAATTTTTCACCAGAGCTCCTTGCCATAAACCAATTAGACAAGCAAAAACTAAGAAGGAACACAAGAATCAACAAAGAAAAATTAAAACAATAAATCTAGAAAAATTAAAAAAATCCTAGAAAATTCGAGAAAATATTAAAAAATTAAAAAAATGCCTTAAACGTTAGAATTTGGCCACAAAATGGTGCACCTAATAGCTATGCTATTAAGTTTGTTTAAAACACAAAAAAAACCTTGGAAAGCAAAGTTTGAGAATTTTCTAGGCATTTTAAACAAAAATTCCAGCAAATGGCAAAATTATATCAAGCAACTGAAATGATCCAAATCCAAGTTTAAAACAGGGGAAAAATAGAACCAAAAAAAAGCAAAAATAGGACAAAAATCCTAAGAAACCCTTTCAAATAATTAAGAAACTAAACTCCCCGGCAATGGCGCCAAATTTTAACGGGTTTTGTCACACAACCCTCAAAACAAGACTAGGTTGGATTATATATAGCTAGTGGCACAACCTAGGTCATCTCCCTTGAAATTGGAAGTCAATATTTAATTGGATTTTCTAAGGGAGGGTTTGCTTGACTTAAGCTAATTAAGATCTAATTGAAATAAAGTTCCTAAACTCTACCTAAACGGATGAATTAATGGGTGAATGATGGTCTTGTGACTAGCTTTGGATTCGCCCCTTAGTTTCCACTATCCTTTAGTTTCCACTATCCTTATCCTAATTCATTTATGATTAATTCTGGTCTAAGAGTCCCTATTTTTGTCCAATACAAACTATCCTGAGTTACCACACAAGAAGCAAGGGATTAACAATTTAATGTTGAATTGAAACCTCAATCCTACATCAAATCGCTAATTCTTGTTATTAGGATCAATAAACACTTAAATTGAATGATTAATTGATCAATTAGCCTCTGAATTAACACCATAGGATGTTTAATAAATCAACCAAACTCCAAGAAATCCTTAAATCAAACAATAAGGCTCATAATTTCACTCATGCATTTCATCGAACATTGTCATGGCATACATGGGAAATTAAAGGAAAGTGTAAAATTCATTGTTTAATCCAACCAATTAATCAACAAAAAGGATTTTCTAATTAGTGTCTAACTAGCCACTAATTACAATTACACAAATTTCTAATCAAATACAACTTAACCAAGCTTGTATAAGGAAAAGAAAAAGTATAGCAAAGTAGAAATTCTTAGCCAAAATTCTGAGTTCTTCTCCATCGATTCAAGCTTGAACTTGAGAGCCTTCCTCCTAGCTAGCCACAGATAGAATTAGAGCTTCATTGGGTGAAGATGGAATGGCAAGGGAGGGTGGGAGATATGGCGTGGAGTCGCTAGATGAAGGATGGACGAAGGGTGTGTATGTATGCGTATGGAATGGATGTATTCTGGATCCCTCTAAAATGACAAAGGATGTGTGTTTTATTCCACGATGGGTGCTGTGTTTTCAATCAATGGATAGGATGCTGAGCTTTTAATCAATGGATGAGACGCGACCTGCATAGATTATTTGTTTAATCTCTCATGTGCTTCATTAATTGGTCACATGTTCTCAACCCATTTTTAGCTACTGACCCAGCCAAATTCATGTGCTCAGCCATCCGATTCCTTCTCATTACCTGTAGCCACATGATGTATATATAAGGTGGGCCTCACTTTATTTTTTTTATAAATATTCCACGTGAATTCCAGCCCATAACTTTTATATGCTTGTTTCTTCATCTATTCAGCATGTTCTCCATGTGAAATTTCTTCATTCATTGCTTCTCCAGTAACTCATAGCCATTCTTGTAAATATTCTACACGTTACAGCCACTTCTCCTTCTTCATCTAGCTCTCAAACAAAGGCTACTTCTTTCACTCATTCTGCATGTATGTGTTTAGCAACCCTTTGCATTGCTTCTCCTTTGTTCTTCTTGCCTTCCACGTTAGCTGCCACATAACTTCTTTTGTTACAGGTTGCTTGCTTGTTTTTGCTTCCATGCAAGCTCCTTTCAAGCTTCTTCTTTCTTAAACTAGAAACTCGAGCTCTTTCTTCTTTAATCCCTTCAACTCATGGCAAGCTCCTTTTAACTTGATGCTCTTTCCCATTCAAACTAGAACCCACTCAACTCGTAGCTAATTTCCCACGTCAGCTCCTTGATATACTCCCATGTATGGTTCTTTTCTTCTAGTCCCAAGCCTTATCATGTTTTATTCCTTGCTTCTTCTTTACATGGCTGCAATCCCTTTAGTACATGGCTTTCCTTCCTCTGCTTCTACCTTGCATGTGTGTGTATTTGAGCTACTTTTATTTAATCTTCTTCTCCTTGAGAGCCTTCCCATTATTCCTGCTACTCTCCCCCATGTCAACTTCTTCATGGGTGGCTAGACATGATGCAACATGGAATCATACTGCCTGCAGCATTCTTCTTCCATTACAATGTAAACTCTAAGCCTCATGTGTTGTGTTCTCTTCACGTAAGGCCCATCCTATAGCTGCTTCTCCCTCTTGTATTACACATGTGATTTATTTCTCCCATTCAAATTTAATTGCCCAACAAAAAGTGCACTTGATCCCAACTATTCTCTTCCTCTTCTTCAAAATAAATTCTCATTCAAGCTCCAATTACATATTAAAATTTTGCACAAAAGAGTGGGAAAAATCAAATAGGAATATTCACGAAAATAATTTAAGATAAAATTAAGCATTAAAAACTAATAATTTGTAAATTAATTCCTATAATGCAAAGAATGGCTAGTAAAACAAAATCTTATCTAATTAAAGTCTTAAAGCCATAATTCATTATTAAAATGCCTAAGTTTAGGAGAATAAAATAGATAGAAATATGTGTTTATCACTCTATCAGGGTTTCCAAGGCTAATCTCAAGTGCTGCTCATGTTCCTCTTAACTTTTTGAGTATATGAGAATCTCATCTATGAAGACAACTACAAATCTATCTAAATATGGCCTTAAGACTCTGTTCATATAATCCATGAATACTATGAGTGCATTCATCAACCCGAAAGGCATGACTAAAAACTCATAGTGCCCGTATCTAGTTCTGAATGCTGTTTTGGGAGTATCCTCAGCCTTTATTCTAAGCTGATATTATCCTGACCTGAGGTCAATCTTAGAAAATATTGACACTCTTACTAATTGATCTAGGAGGTTATCTTTGTAAGGAAGAGAGTACTTATTCTTAATAGTTATCTTATTGAGTTCCCGGTAATCTATATATAGCCTAAGGCTCTTGTCTTTCTTCCTTATGAATAAGACTGGAGCTCCCCACGGTGAGACACTAGGTCTAATAAAACCCTTCTCTAAGAGCTCTTCTATTTATTTCTTAAGCTGTACTAGCTCAGTTGGAGTTATCTTATATGGGGCCTTAGACACTGGACTTGCCCCAGGTACAATGTCTATAGGAAATTCTACCTCTCTCTCTGGGTGTATTCCATTGATCTCCCTAGGGAATACCTCGGGTGTCACATCCAGTCCCTCCATAAATGTGAGAAACGCAATGTTCAGTTTCTTTGTAAACGTCAGAAATAGGCCAAATATAAAAAGAAGTCCTTGAAATAGAAGGAATTGGGACCAACTAAAATTATAATAAAATTATAAATATTAGAAAATGAGGATTTGAGGTTTAAGATGCCCAAAAACCAGAGCCAAAAGAGATCAAAAAATTTATCGAGGGAAGACATCGGGAAACTCCCTCACTATGGGGATCTCATCTATACCCTCTTCTACTTCAACCTGAGCTAAGAAGAAAACTAGGTACCCCTGACAACCATGCCCTAGAGATCTCTCAGCTTGGGAGGTAGTTATAATAAATAACTCAGTTCTCATACTAGGCATAGTCCCACACTCAGGTAAAGTAATGCATCTATGGCTACAATATAGTGTGGCATTAGTTGCAGACATCCAGTTCATGCCAACAATCGCATCAATATCAATAAGAACATATAGATCAAATCAAGGGTGGGAAGGCAGTAATTAAACTAGATCACACAATTCAAATAAGCATGGAAGATAATAGCTCGGTTTCTTGTAGGGGTAGATACATGCAAATCATATGGGAGTGTATGCATACTCATACCCAACTTCCTAACACAATCATATGATATGAAAGAATGGCTAGCACCCGAATCAAATAATTCAGTTACAGAAAAATCATTTATTCTAATAGTACCTGTAATCAGACTTGGGGACCGACTAGCCTCTTGCTGTGACAAGGCAAAGACTCTACCCTGGGTCTGAGATCTAGGAGGAGGAGCCATCTCCTATTACTATGTAATATGTGGAGGAGTCTGTGTACAATCCCTGGCTATGTGTCTTGGCCTACCACACCTAAAGTATACATTCTGCCCCGCGTAGCATGGTCTGGTTTCGTGGTTCTTGCCACATTGGGGACATGTGACCAGTATGAAGCTACCTCTACTAGACTGAGTCCTTCCCCTCTTTTCCTTTCTGCCCCACTAGCCTCTACCACCTCTGTGGCTAGTAACTACAGCCTACGATCCCTTTCTAGGTCTCTTAGGCTCAAGGAGGGGTAGCCTAGCACTGGAAGTAGGCTACATCATCCTGAGGTTCATCTCCGTAACTCTATACATCTCGACCAGGGTATTAAAGTGTCTGATTCTTTGTGGCACTATCTTGTCTCTGATCTCAGGGAGCAAGCCTTTCTCTAATATGTCTGCTCTCCATCTCTCATCAACATGCCTCTATAAATATAAGGAGTATTAAGAGAGTTTTACAAATTTCACCACATATTGGTCCACGGACATGCCCTCTGTCTGTTTTAAGAAAATAAATTCTGATTCTTTCTCATCTCTAACTAAGCTAGGGAAATATTTCTTATTGAATACCTGGTGGAATGCCTTCATGGAATCAAAAGGTTCCTCGCCCTTAGAATAAGCTCGATGCCCTTCCACTAATAGTCTGCTTCTTTTTGCGATTAGAAAATAGCCATCTTAGCTTTCTGCTCAGATGTACACTCTATGACCTCGAATATCTTTTCTAACTACATAATCTAGGCCTCTACTTTTTCTAAATTCATCTCATTATCAAAGGTGGGAGGCCCGAAACTTTCTGAACTGGGTGATGATCTTTCTGATCGAGGGCTGCTACTGAGCTAGAGGCATTTGAGCTGGTAGAATAGGGGCAACTGTCTATATATGTGGCTGCGGATCTAGGTGAGTCACCTCTAAGTGCTTGAGATGATTTGAGTCGTGAGGTGGCTGCGGAGGAGTAGGTGTAGGGCCCTGACTGTCCCTCTCTACATGCCATTCCTGAAACTACATAATAACAGCCTGCTGCTAATCTAGGCGAGTCATGATAAACTATAAGGCTCTAGCAACTGGATCACTTGGCCCGACTCTATCATTAACACGAGCCTCTCTAAAGAGCCAACCTCTCCTAGTGTTCACCATTTTGCTGAAACATGATAACAAACTTTAACATGAAAAAAGGAACACTTCTACCACTAACACACTCAATTCATCCATAAAAACAAGCTCATATGCATCTAAGCAACTCATAAACACAAGCCACAACCCCCATTAAGAGCCTGAACCTTTGCTCTGATACCAAAATGTAAAACCACAATTTCTAGCTCATCTTATGCTTTTAAATAACTCATATACATGAATCATGTGAACTCTCAAGGAAAATGATATTAAAATAATCACTTTTCTAGCATTATATCGCGTATAAAAATTTTATTTGGTGTCACGTGAATCATGTGAGCTTATACATCATATTCGTATATTTAATTATATGGATACAACTCACTTCCATCATCAAATGGGATCTACAAGCCTTGGATATCAATTGGAAGCATAAAACACATACATACATTTTCAGGCAGATTTTGCTCATTTTTGTCATAAATTTTGAAAAATCATAAATAAATATATAAAAATATAAATCATTCATTTTTTGTTATTCTGAAAATCTACACATGTTTACTTCATGCTAAAAATATTTCTAGACCATAACATCCAACACAGAGGACGTTTGACATTTGAAAAGTTCTAGAGGTCAAGTTGTCCACTGGTGCTGTTACAGAATTCTATAGTAAAATTAAAAAATGTCCAATTAATTCCATAAAAATCCAATCCATGTAAACAATACAAATCTGGAAAGTTGTGGATGTTAGCTAAAGGAAAAAAAATAACTCTAGATGGTTTAGGCATGCCCAGACCTCGAAATTTACTCAAATAGTAACTGAGGTCAGGTGGAGCATCTGGTACTGGACAAATATTTTTGAAATTCATATCTCCCTCTCTAGATATCCAAATGAGATGATTTGAGTTGGCACAGGTCTCTGGGAATGTCTAGTTTTTTATTTAAAATTTAGTGGCAATTGGACATCATTTGGGCCTTGTGTGATAGATTTCATTTTTCTGACTTGAGTGAACAGTAACATGACCAAAACTAAAAAAATTTGCCAACTTTGAAAATTTATCAAATATTCTGTAGGCCTCCAAAAATTATGTTCTTTAACTTCCCAAAAAGCTCTAATTTCATATCAAATATCAAATTAAGAAGAGCTCATTTGGATAAAAAGTAATGTAAGGTTCCATTATGGTCAATTTTGGCTCCATGTAGGATACCAAAATGTCCAAATGGCTTTCCTTGGAGTTTGGCACCTCTTGGGCAAGTCTAAAAGCATAAATAGGACTTGTGTGAGCTGCCCAAATGGTCTTAAACTCTATGCATCTCATTTTGGCTCTGCCACTTGCAGTTATACACTATTTGTAACACCCCAAAAATTAATTAAGGTGTTAATCATGGATTTAGAGTAATTAAGAATAATTAATAGAGGATAATTAGGCAAGTTAGTGAATAGAAATTTTAGAGAAATAAATTATTAATATGGGTTTGAGAATTTATTTGGGATAGAAACTTCACCTAGGCCCCAAATTAATAAATCATTATGAGAGGCTAATGGAGGCCCAATTACCCTTGTGGAGACCCAAGCCCTTGAGCCCTTTAAATTAGGCCCAAAACCCATTAAACTTCAGCAACCCAATGTATAAAAAACTGGCCCAATAAAATTCTGCAGCCTAACCATTGAAAACTGGCCCAATAAGCAAAATCTAAAACCCAATTAGATTTGGACTTGGAGCAACTCATGACCTAGCCCCTTGACCCAACTTAAACCGACCTCAAACCCTAAAAGCTGACCAGCCACTTCCCTATTCAGCAAAACACAAAAATATAAGAGAAATTCGGAGGTGAGGAGGAGAGGCTAGGGTTCTTGGCTTAATTCCATCTTTTCTCACATTTGGAGCAAGATTTAGCCAAGGTAATAGTTATACAACTTAATCCCCTCATCTTTCTCTTTAATTTGGTCTGATTAGTTTCTCATTTGGAGAGTTTTCATCATACCCAAAATCTGAAATGTGGGTGTTTGGGGATTTGCTTGGTGAAATTCGTAGGTTGAGGTTGGGGCTGGTATTAGGTGAGTTTAAACCCCCCATTTTGATGCTTTCTTGGTTGGTTTGAGACCCCCATAGCTAATTTATATTATGGGTATTAATTTTGTATGAAATTGCTTAGCATTTTGGGTGGAATATTGAGATTTCTAGAAGAGGACACTAAAATCCGAATTTGGTATTTGTGGTAGTTGGGTAAGTCTTCCTTAGGTAGTTAATAGCATTTAAATCCCTTGGGTACTTGTTGTAACTGTTAATGATGGATTAGAGTAGTAATTATTTGATGCTATGATTATAGGGAGACTCTATACCATTGGTGGCTGTTGCAACTCTGTCTACAAGTGAGATAACCGGGGTTTATATTAATTCCATGCAAGTATCTGTTTAATTTCGTATTTACTGTATATGAATGATTTGAAATGTTGAATGAATTGGTTGGCTATCTATTGTATGATGATTAGACCTTGTGAGTCCATGGTGGAGCTATGGTGCGGCTGCCACCCGTGCATGTGCCACGATCGGGCACCAAGTTATGATCAAACCCCAGATGCACTGAGCCCTGGTTGTGCTCAATGGGGAGTAGGTGCCGTGGACGGGCCTCTCCCGGTGTTAATGGCCTTTAACATGTTAAAAATATGATTGCTAGTATGGGATAGTAATCATGATAGCCTAATCGTTTCATTTGCTGAGATGACTGATATGATTCTGATGTTATTTTTTATTCATGCATATATGTTAATTAAACTGGATTATATGATGGAATTGTCTTGGTTACTGAGATTTATATCTCACCCCGTTTTATGGGATTACAATTTCAGGTGAAGGTTCTTCGGGTAAGGATAAGTGTAAGCAAGTGGATGAACATCCATGAGTTGAGGCCCAGTGTGGGGAAGTTACACTTGGTCTGAGTAGAATAGGGTAGATGCTAATTTTTGTTAAGTCTTGTATAGCATCATCATGTATCTGTATTGGCAAGTGTAGGAGTCTGTATTTTGATAAAGTCATGTGTTTATGAAGGAGTAGGCCTTACTTTAAATTGGTATTTGGTGTATAGATTATGATATCTGTAATGAACCTTATTGAACTTATGATATGGCTTACCATTTGGAAATGTAATCTTGAGATATTGATATGAATTGTTGGTGTATGGAACCTCTAATGGTAAAACGTATCAAATGTTAAATGTCAATGATGCATGAATTTTTGCTGCTGTTATCCCATGAACTTGCTGATATAGGGTAGTTGGAGGAGTGAAAATTTACATTTTGAGGATTGGGGTGGTAATGGTAGAATAGCAGGATGAATGAGGTTCATAACTACCCTTGGAGTTGCATAAATTAGGGTAGAATGGCCCTAAGGTGAGAATGGAAGGAGAGAGGAGAGTGTGAGTCCAGATTTTCGGAGTGTAGGACCAGAAGGCTATTCACTGAGGCTAAAATATGGTTGGCCGCGGCCAATAGTGGCAAAGTTGCCCAGGGAGAGTTCCAGAGAGTAATTAGCCGCGGCGAAATTTGAGAGATCAAACTGGGAGTCATCCAGAGGGGAATTCACCGCGGTGAATTAGGGAATTAGCCGAGGTGAACTTTTAGGAAAATGTCCCCGGCATTCCAGAGAGGAATTGGCCGCGGCAGAAGGTGGAATTGGCCACGGCCAATATCGAAAGGCGAGCGAGGAAGTTCCAGGAGGCTTCTTCGCCGTGGCCAGAAGCGACGCCATGTAGGTTGGCTGCGGCGAAACTAGTGATGAAGAATAGGGTAAAAACAGAAAGGAATTGGCTGCGGCGAATAGTAATTTGGCCGTGGCTAACATGCTAAAACACTTATATTACTTAGAAAACCCTGGTTTTCCATATGTTAATCATAAGGGATGATCTAGAGTCATTAAGATGAGTCATAAGTGATGAGTAATAGAATCCAAGGCATATAAATGGATGTTTAATTCCCTTATGAACATAAGAGTAGGTGATTGTATGAATGATGACTCTAATCACATTAAGGTTTAAATTTTTCACATTTTCATGACTTATAATGATTAATCGCGTATTTAACCTTAATTATGAAGATTAGAAATTTGGGTCGTCACACTATTACATAAACTCATTTAAGAAGCCCCATTGTTATAACATACTCAAATTGTATTCTAATGGTCTTATAATACATTCTCCCATTTGTACATGACATATTATCATAATTACATGTGTTCATAACATTATAATACATATACATCCATTGATTACATCATTTGCCATTTGTATGGCCTTAAAGTAGCAAAAATCATATTCTTGAATGTCATACTCTTATCTTCAAGGTGGTTGGCTTCCATTACCTTACTCTCTTGGTCCACCTAGCATATTAGAACATTAGGAAGAGGGGATGAGATTCAAAGAATCTCAATAGCTCATCTCCCATTCAATCATACATAATGGGATGCATTTATGGTCATATTAACATGTGCAAACATTTAAGATGCATTTTCATCATTTGAGAAAGTCATACATAGCATACAAAGGTTTGACAAGCAAGTGGATTGGCCTCACCCATTTACTTGTGGATTTTAAACCTGCCTCACCTATTCTTTATGAGGTTCTTAGACTCAACCATGCTCTTAGGAGTTAACCTCACTTTTGGGAGACTTTTTACTTTGTCTCAACCAATCTTAACGGTTCTTAGCTTATCCTCACCATAGTTAAGGGTTCTGGCCTCACACATTCAAGTAAATCCAAGCACACATCATAAACATCATATGAAAGCATATTGTAACATCATGGCACCATGGAATCAAAGTCATGCTAGAACACTTTTTATGGCTCAAAAATTCACATACGCACATTCAAAGACAAGTAAAGAAAATAATCATGCATGAGAGAAGGAGGAGTGAGCTACCTTGGATATAATTACACACTTTTGTTCTTGAATCAAGGCTCCCTCCTTTGGCCACACACACAAAAGTGTGGGGATGATTTCTCTTGGCCTAAACACAATTTATGTAAGCTAATTAGGTTTATGCAATTAATTCTAAGGCCACGTAACTTGCTTAGACACTATCTTGATCTATAAACCTTATTATGGTTCTATAAATGCACTTAATGAAGCAACACCCCTCAAATAAATTCTAGGCTCCATTCTTTCCTTTCAAATATGATTCTTGACTCCTTTTAAGCTTCTTAGGGTCATCACACAATCAAAACCAAGAGCTTAGCTACATGTTGCTTCCTTAGGTCATATTATAGAACATGAAACACCATCTCACTTTCTATGGTTTCTACATTTTTCTCAAAGCTTTCCCTCATATTCATTCATCATATATGACTCAAGAATAGTCTTAGAAATATTTAAAACTCTCCTTAGCTATGGTAACCCTTCTTGGCCATGATAGTGAAGTATAATGGCTTTCATGGAGCTTACTTTGTTTTCTCAAGGAAAGATGCACTTGAGGAGACTTCTAGAGATCTTAGGAGCTCAATTAAACTCTTATTTAGGTTTAGGAATCATTGTACAAAAATCAGATTTTACAAGGTGCACTTGAACCCTAGAAATTGCATCTTGAAATTTTATGATTTTTTGTTAATTCCTTTTATATATTCTTAATCTCTACACCCTTTTTTCCTAAGAATCACCCTTGGTTTTACCTAAAAATCAAACCCTTCTAGGATTTCTTAGGTGAGGCAAAATGGTGGAGGAAGGGGAGAAAGAGATAGCAACTATGGAAGAAAAAATTATCTTATTTTCTTATTTTTTTTCTCACTTGAATCTTGCTTTCTCCAGGCTCCTCTCATCAAATCCAAAGTTTCCCCTCCATTTTTCCCTTAAAATAGATTTTTAAACTTCATTTTAATCAAAGGAAATAAAAGAGAATTGAGGAGAGGAGGTTTGGATGGAAGAAAGCATAAAAAACTACCAAGAAACCATATGTTAAGCCTTTGATTTCTCCTTCTTCTTCTCTCCCTTTGGTGCACCTAAACCCTAGCTTCCTTCTTTGAGTTTTGGGAGAAAAATATGAGACTAAATGAAGGATAGAGTGCGGTGCCTCCTATTTACAGGTAGAGGAGAATTGCTTTTTCAAAAATTTCCATTTTGCCCTTCATTCTTAACAATTTTGTTTCTCCTTCATTTTAGCTACTTTTTTAGAAACATCTTTTCCATTATAAAAATTTGGTTCCCAATTTAGTAAAATAGCTTTGGAATCACTCAAGTCGGACCTAAAACCTTCTCGAATGGATCTGTCAAAGTTTAGGTACATCGACATTGGAAAATGTCTACTGGAGGGGATTTAACTGTCCCAGGACTTTCCATGGTTTTCAGGGCCTCTGAGAACTCCAAAGAACTCAAAATTTTCATTTAAAAAACCCTCTTGTGTGAATTCCAAAATTTATTCAAAATGATGAAAATACCCTTATGTTTCGTCAATCTTTCGTAACAATTCGTTTCTTTATTCTAGCTTCATTTTTCTTTCTATCTGAGTCTAGGATTCTTATTTTTAGGAGTCTAGAATATTACTCAAATTTTTTGGGACCTTAAATATTTCATTTCAAGGCACTTGCTTTGAAAACACATCTGTTTCTATTGTTTAACGAAATCTGGACATTACATGAATGATTGTGTTAGCTATAGAGATTCTAGGAATCTTATCCCCCTTCCCTCTATCATTTTAAAATGTCTAGGAGGCACACAAGATTGGAGAAATGCAAGCCAAAAAGATTAAGATGCTATACTTTGAACAATTTTTAACTCCTTTTATATCTAAATGTCAAAGAGGATATGTACATCATATTTTTAAGTTGTAAACTTTTGAACAAATGTAAAATGATGTATGGATACGATATATACTTTATGTAGCCCTAAATCAATGAAATCATAGAAATTGTCTCTTATATGGTTATAGTTAATTGTGCATTATTGGATGTGGAATGGTCAAACAAGATGCATCAGTTTGGGATTACTTGGGCAGTTTATACAAGTCATATTCATGCTTTTAAACTTGCCCAAAAGGTGCCAAATATTAAAAAAGGCCAATTGGACAAAGTTGGTACCTCATATAGAGCAAAAATGGCTATTTTGGTGAGATATACCACTTTTTGTCCGAATAAACCCTTCTTGATATGAGATTTCGCATGTACCTAGAGCTTATTGAGAAATTTTTGAGAAGCTAAAATGGGTATTATTTGGATATCTACAAAATATTTAGTGAATTCTTGAAATTGGCAATTTTTTTGGTTTTAGTCAGTGCACTGTTCATCTGGTCCGAAATTTGCTCTCTATCATTCATAGGGAAAATGATGTCTAATTGCAATAAAATTTTACAGAGAGAAACTAGATCTTCCCAGTGACTTACCAACTAGAAGCACTTTATTTGGATGTCTAGAGAGGGAGATATAAATTTTTGAAGTTTCTATTTGTTCCAAGCACATCTCCAGACCCATGGTATTGTTTTATTAATTTTTAGGGTCTGAATACTCTTGGATTGGTTGGAACTATTTTTTCCCTCTAGTTAACATCTTTAGTTTTCCAAATTAGTACATATTACATGGATTCAATTTTTATGGAATTAATTATGAATTTCCAAAGTTTATATTAGTAAGCTATATTAGTTTTAAGATAGCTCGACCTCTTTACATTTTTTGTTGTCAAACGTGGCCTAGATGGGAGTTAGGAATATTTTTTATTGTAAAGCTGACATCTAGGGGTTTCTAGAAAGCTATGGTTTGTATGATTTTGATTTCTCTACATTTTGTTATAATTTTTCAAAATTGCCTCAAATTCTATCTTGGAACTCAAGGCAAAATGTGATTATTTAGGGTTTTTGACTCTTGATCCATGGAAAATAATTAGAGAATTTGTTGGTGAGTTCATAGGGTCCCAAAAATGTGAAATTAAAATTTATTCTCTATGCAATGCAATTTAAGGCCCTAAATAGGATGCCGAACTACCCCCAGAGAGAAATGCTGAGTTTCTTATAGACATTATACTTGGCATAGGTCCAGTGTCTAAAACCCTGAATATGATGGCTCCCATTGAGCTAGCTTATCTTAAAAAGCAAATAGAAGAGCTTTTAGAACAAGGTTTTATCAGACCCAATGTCACGTCATGGGGAGCTCCAATTTTATTAATAAAGAAGAAAGACGGGAGCCTTAGATTATGTATAGACTATAGGGACAATAAGATAACTATTAAGAATAGGTACCCTCTCCCTCGCATAAATGACCTCTTAAATTAGTTAGTAGAAGCAACAGTTTTCTCTAAGATAGACCTTAGGTCAGAATACCATCAGCATAGAATAAAGGTTGAGGATATTCCCAAAATAGAATTTAGAACTAGATACGGGTATTATGAATTTTTAGTTATATCCTTCATGTTGACGAGTATACCCGCAGTGTTCATGGATTATATGAACAGAATATTCCGGCCATACTTAGATGATATAAGTTCTCTTCATAGATAACATTCTCATTTACTTAAAAAGTAGAGAAGAACATGAGCAGCACTTGAGATTAGCCTTGGAAACCCTGAGGGAGAGATAGTTGTATGCTAAACTTAGTAAATATGAGTTTTGGCTCACTAAAGTTCAATTCCTAGGCCATGTGATCTCCCAAGCAGGGGTCATAGTAGATTCCTATAAAGTAAAGGCAGTGTTATAGTGGGAGAGACCTAGGATAGTGACAGAGATTAAGAGCTTCCTAAGTTTAGCAGGCTATTACAGGAGATTTATTCAAGGCTTTTCTTAGATAGAAATGCCACTGACCTGACTCACTAAAAATAATGTGCCATTTGTGTGGGATGAGAAATGTTGGAAGAGTTTTCAAGAGTTGAAGGACAAGTAAACCATGGCCCTAGTTTTAGTACTCCCTAACCTAAGAGAGACTTTTATAGTCCATAGTGATGCCTCTAAGAAAGGATTATGATGTGTACTTATGTAGAAAGGCCGAGTGGTAGCTTATGCTTCTAGATAGCTAAAACCTCATGAGGAAAATTACCCTACACATGACCTAGAGTTAGTCGTAATGGTATTTGCTATAAAAATATGGAGACACTACTTGTGTGAGATAGCTATAGAAAGTTATAGCAACCACACAAGCCTTAAATATTTATTTAAATAGAAAGAGTTAAATATGAGATAGCAGAGATGGTTAGAATTTTTGAAAGACTACAATTTCACATTGAAATACTATCCTGGTAAGGCTAATGTGATAGCTGATGCCCTAAGTAGAAAATCCATACACATGGCCTGTATGATGATTAAAGAGCAAAAGTTGATTGAGAGGTTCAGAGATATGAGTCTCTCGTGTGAGGTGCATGTAAGGAAGCTATTAATGAGTGAAACTTGAATAGAAAGTGATTTGAGAGATTAGATAAGAAAAGCCCAACAGAAAAATGACCATATAAGTAAGATTAGGTCTCAGATAGCCCAGGGTAGCATTCAGAAATTCAATCTGTTTAAGGATGACATAGTGAGATATAGGGATAGGCTGTATGTTCCTAAAAATACAGAAATCAGAGAGAGAATATTAGATAAGACGTATAAAGGCAAGTACACCATTCATCCATGCAATAATAAAATGTATCATGACTTAAAGAAAATGTTTTGGTGGCCTGAAATGAAAACAAATATAGCAGAGTATGTCTCTCGATATTTAGTGTGCCAGAAAGTTAAAATAGAGCATCAGAAGCCAGCTGGCTTATATCAGCCCCTAGATATCTCAAAGTGGAAATAAGATAGCATAGCTATGAATTTTGTCATGGGTTTACTAGGACATCTTCGGGGCATGATGCAATATGGGTAATAGTGGACAGATTAACAAAATCAATATACTTCTTAGCCATGAAAGCCACGTATACCTAGATAAGCTAGCCTAGCTATACATCAGGGAGATAGTTAGATTATATGGTGTGCCTAAGAACATAGTGTCAGATAGAGATTGTAACACCATGATTCTATGACTCATTTCACATCATATGTAAGCTCATTTTCCATGAAGCACATGAGTTTCTCAAAAAAAAGTCATGGAAAATACAATTAAATTGCATTACGTCACAGGTAAATTTTCCATGCAATTTTCCATGGCCCAAGTGAGTCCATGTATCATATTCTCATAATTAATTACATAGATATAACTCAATTCCATCACCAAAAGTGGCCTACAACTCATGGAAACCAAAGGGAAGCATAAAACACATGCATTTTCGGCCAAAATTTCCTCATTTCTGTCACAAATTTTGAAAAATCATAACTAATTCTAGAAAAATTAAAATCATGCATTTTTTGCCATTTTGGAAAGCTACATATGTTTATGTTATGCTTAAAATCTTCCAGACCATGAAACATAACATAGAAGACGTTTTACATTCGAGAAGATCCAGAGGTCTAGCTGTCCACTAATGTTGTCACAGGTTTCTATAGCAAACTTAAAAAATGTCCAATTAATTCCAAAAAAATCCAATCCATGAAAATGATAACAATATGGAAAGCTACAGATGTTAGATAGAGGAAAAATATTTACAGCCTTACTCAAGCATGTCTAGACCTCAAAACCCAATCAAATAGTACCTGGGATCAATTTGAGTGCCTGATGCTGGGCAGGAACTTCAAAAATTCATATCTCCCACTCTAGATATCCAAATGAAGTGCTCCTAGTTGACACAAGTCAATGGGAATGTATAATTTTTTTGTATAAAATTTTATGCCAATTGGACATTATTTGAGCCCTATGTGATAGAAATCATTTTCAGACCAAGTGAACAGTGCATCAGACAAAAATCAAAATTTTTGCCAACTTTGAAAATTCATCAAATATTCTCTAGACCTCCAAAAATTATATTCTTTAGCTTTCCAAAAAGCTCTCAAAAGATCTAATTTCATGACAAATATCAAATTAAAAAGAGCTCATTTGGTGGCATAAGGTTCTAAATTGGTTAATTCTTGGTCCATACAAGATACCAAAATGTCCAAATGGCATTCCTTGGGGTTTAGGACCTCTTGGGCAAGTCTAAAAGTATGAATATGACTTGTGTGAGCTGTCCAATGAGTTGTAAATCTCATGAATCTTATTTTGGCCATTCCACTTCCATTTGTACACAATTACATAAAGCCATTCAAGAAGCCAATCTCCCACAATATACTCATTTTGCATTCTAGCATTCACATAACATATCCTCTCATTTATATATCACATATTAATATAATTATACATGCTCAAGAGGTTATAGACCATATGCAATAATGGGTTACATCATTTGACATTAATATGGCCTCAAAAAACAAAAGCTATGCATTTTGATGTCAAGCTTTCTTTTTCTCATATGGTTGGCTTTCATTCCCTTGCTTTCTTGGTCCACCTAGCATGTTAGAACATTGGAGAGGAAGGAATAAGATTCAAAGAATCCTAATAGCTCATCTCCCATTCAATCATTCATAAAGCATGAAAAACAAGTCTCATAATTGCATGCATGGCATATGGACATGTGCAATGATTCAAGAAGCATTTTTAGCATTTGAAAAAGTCATACATAGCATACATAGGCTTGCCAAGCAAGTGGATTAGCCTCACCCATTTACTTATGGATTTTGGACTTGCCTCACCCATTCTTTAAGAGGTTCTTGGACTCAACCATGCTCTTGAGAGTCAACCTCACTTTTAGGAGACTCTTTACTTTGTGTCAACTAATCTTAAGGGTTCTTGGCTCATCTTCACCATGGCTAAAGGTTCATGGCCTCACTACACTCAAGCAAACCTAAGCAAGTATCATAAACATCATTTGGAAACATAATGCATCATTATGGTACCATGGCATATAAAATCATGCTATAATACTTTCCATGGCTTAAAACATACACACACACATTCAAGACAATATAAGCACACATCTATGCATAAGAAAAGGTGGAGAGAGCTACCTTGCTTGCATTTACAAACTTTTTCCTTGAGTCTTGAGTCCTTTCCCTTAACTTCACACACCCAAGAAGGTGGAGATCATTTGTCTTGGCCTAAACACATTATATGGAAGCTAATTATACTCTTGAATTACATTCTAAGGCCACACATTCACTAGAAAAGCTAGGCGACTCATAAGGCTTTTTTATGGTTCCATAATGCACTTAATAAGCAACCTTAAGAAAACATCATCTTGGCTTCATTCTATCTATTCATTTATGATTCTTGACTCCATTTAAACCTCTTGGAGCCATCACACAATCAAATTAAGGAGGCTCGCTAGGTGTTGCTTCTTTAAGCCGTAATATAGAACCTATGATACCATTTCACTATCCATGGCTTCTAAAATTTTTCCAAGGCTTCCTTTCATATTCTCCCATGACACATGATGCAAAACTAAGCTTGAAAGAAATTAAAACACTCCCTAGGTGTATAAACTCTCCTTGGCCGAAGCTATGCTTCCATATGGCACCAATGGAGTTGTTTTAATTTCTTTGATGGGAGCAGCATGTGGGACGCTCTCTTGGTGTCTTAGGAACTCATATATACTCTTAGATAACTTCAATTACTACTAGGAAGCTTCATCTTAGCCTAGGTGCAACCAAATCCCTAAATTCCATAACTTGCATTCTAAAGCTCCCTTTTCAATTCTAGTTGTATATTCTTAATCCTTACACTCTATAACCTTTGGCTCCATCAAGAACGCATAAAAGAAAAACTCTCCTCCTTACTTTCTCTCTCTAGACCTAAACTTAAATGGCTTGGAAACACAAGATTTTGTAAATGTTTTAAGTGAACTCTTACCTTAAAATAGAGCTCTCTTCATGTAGATTATTTTTCACCGATTGATTTCTTGCAAAGAGTTCCTTTTTGGCTTGGGTTAGACCTAAATCTTTGAGTTTTCAAGAAAAGAAAACCACCATTAGAGAGCTCTTAGAGAGAGGAACAACTTTCCTACCTAGCACGTGATGAAACAGGGTTGTTTACTTACCTAAACGAAGGCTTAAACTTCTTCTCTCTCTCTCTCCTCTTGATGTCACACCACTTCTACCGATTTTTCTACAAATGGAAGCTGGGAGAAGGTGATGAGGTGTAATCTTACTTAAGAAACTTCTTTTACAATTTTTTAAAATGACCATTTTGCCCTTATGCACTTGTTTGCTCTCCTTTTTAAGAACCATCTTTTCCATCATAAAATTTAGGTTCCCAATTAAATAAAATGCCTTTCGAATCACTCAAATCAGAGCTAAAACCTTTTTAAATGAGTCAGTCAAAATTTGGGTCAACTGACATTGGAAAACATCTATCGGAGGGGTTTTAATTGTCCCAGGGCTTCCCATGGTTTTCAGGGCCTTTAAGAACTCTGAAAAACTAAAAAAATTTATTTAAAAAGCTCTCTTATGAGAATTCCAAAATTTGCTCAAAATGACAAAAATGCCCTTACATTTCTTACCCTCTTGTTACATTTCATTTTTTCATTCTAGTTCTGTTTTTCTTTCTGTCTGAGTCTAAGATTCTCATTTTTAGGAGTCTAGAATGCTTCCCAAATTTTTTAGGATCTTAACTAAGCTATTTTAGGGGACTTGCTTTTGTATTCGATAACTTTCATTCGTTTATGGAGAAATCGTACATTATGTTTCTCCCGTTTTCTCTCGTTTTTAGAGAACCAGATGTTACAGAGATCCCTTATTCATTTCAAATTTTTAAAGACCAATATAGGATGCTCTAGGTACTAGGTTTAGATTTAGCATTGCCTATCACCCTCAGACTGATAGTCAGATGGAGAGAACCATCCAAACCCTAGAGGACATATTGAGGGTGTGTGTCTTAGAAATGAAAGGAAACTATGATACATACTTGCCTCTAGTAAAGTTTGCCTATAATAACAGCTATCATGCGAGTATACAAATGACACCATATGAGGTATTATATGGGAGGAAGTGTTGGTCTTCAATGTGTTAGGTTGAGCTAGAAGAACGAAGCCTAATAGGCCTAGAATTAATGGATCAGATTTCTAGACAAATTAAGACCATTAAAAAGAAACTCTTGATGGCCCAAAGTAGATAGAAAAGTTACACAAATAGATATAAGCGATCATTATAGTTTGAGATTGGGGACCATGTCTTCATTAGAGTGTCTCTAGTCATAAGAATAGGTTGGTCCATTAAAAGTAAAAAGCTCAGTCTAAAGTATATAGGTCCCTTCCAGATTCTTAATAAAGTAAGACCTGTGGCCTACAGACTAGCCCTTCCCCCAGACCTTAGCCAAGTACATAATATATTCCATGTATCCCAACTTAAAAAGTATTAGCCTGACCCTTTACATGCCATAGAATATGAGAAAGTGTAGTTATAGGATGATCTATCATACATAATATCACCAGATCAGATCATGGACGTTAGACTCAAATAGTTACGGAATAAGATGATATTGCTAGTGAAAATGGCTTGGAAGGGGTTATCTCCCAAGAAGCTACTTGGGAGCTAAAGGAAGAAATATCCAGAGCTCTTCCCATGAGATATGTTATCTAAATTTCAAGGACAAAAGTTTTTAAAGGGGGAGAATTGTAATATCCAATTTTTGTTAAATGACAGAAATGGATACGTTTTCGAAGCAAGTCTCCCAAAATGAGTTATTTAAGGTCCTAAAAAATTTAAGTAGCATTCTAGACTCCTAAAAATGCGAATGCCAGGCTTAGACGAAAAGAAAAATTGAGTTAAAGTGAAGAAACGAACTTGAACAAAAAACTTATGAAACATAATTTTTCATAATTTTGAGCAAATTTTGAAATTCTCATAGGAAGGCTTTTTAAATGAAAGTTTTGAGTTCTCTGAGGTGCTTAGAGGCCTTAAAAACCATGGGAAGCCCTGGGACAGTTAAAACCTCTTCAGTGGACCTTTTTTAATGATGGTAGACCTAAACTTTGATAGAATCATTTGGAAAGCTTTTAGCTCCGATTTGAGTGCTTCCAAAGGTATTTTACTAAATTGGGAATCTAAATTTCATAATGGAAAAGTTGTCTCTCAAAAAGGAGTTAAAACAAACCAAAATAATAATGCCAAAATGAAAGGCCAAATTGGAATTTTTAAAAAGCCTTTCTTACTCCCACTTATATATATATATATAGGGCACCCCACCTCCTCACTTATTTAGACACAATTGTTTCTACCCTAAACTAGAGGAAAGAGCTAGGGTTTGAGGTGCACCAAAGGGAGAAAAAGAGAAAGAGAAATACAAGGTAGAAAGGTATGGAATTTCTTATTTTTTTTATGCTTTCTCTTTAGCAAACCTCTTCTCTCCATTTCCCTTTCTTTCCCATGTTTATATTGAAGTTTATGGATCTATTTTGAGGGAAGAATAGAGGGGAAAATTTGGATTTGAAGAGAGGAGGTCAAAGAAAGGAAGAATCAAGCATGAAAACAAGGAAAAACAAGGTAAATCTTCCTTCCATGGTAGCCACCTCTTGCTTCCTTTTTCTCCTTGGTTCATCCCACTCATGAAGCTTCAAGAGGGCTTGGATTTTGGATAGAACCAAGGGTGACTCTTAGAAAAAAGAGTGTGGAGAATACAAATATGCAAAGAAAATTAACAAATAACCATGGAAATTCAAGATAGCAAATCTAGGGTTTTAAGTGTTCTTTATAAAATCTAATTTGATACCTTGATTTTTAAGCCTAAATAAGTGTTTGAATGAGCTTTTAAGATCTCTAAAAGGCTCCCTACATACATCTTCCATCAAGAAAATAAAGCACACTTCCATAGAGACCAAATGCTTCCTAGTCTCGACCTAAAGGGGATGAGACACCTAGAGAGAGTTTTAAATTTTTCCAAGCCCATTTCTTGGAGTGAAATGGCCTTGGAAAAATTTTAGAAACCATAAAAGTGGCCTTATAGGTTCCATAATATGACCTAAGGAAGCAACATATAGTTAGACTCTTTGTTTTAATTGTGTGATGACTTTAAGAGACTTAAAAGGAGTCAAAAATCAAATATGAAAGGAAAGAATGGAGCCTAGAACTCACTTGATGGGTGTTGCTTCATTAAGTGCATTCTTGGAACCATAAAGAGGTTAATAGACCAAGTTAGTGTTTAAGGAAGATGTATGGCCTTATAATTAATTCCATGAACCTAATTGGCTTCCATAAATTGTGTTTAGGCCAAGAGAAACCAATCCCACACCTTTGTGCGTGTGAGACCAAGGAAAGGAGAGCAAATTCAAGAAGAAAAGTATATGGTTGTGACCAAGGTAGCTCAGTCCTCCTTCTCTCATGCATGAATATATGCTTGGCTTATCTTTGAATGTGTGTATGTGTATTTCAAGCCATGAAAAGTGTTCTAGCGCGAGCTTTTATTCCATGGTACCATGATGATGCATTATGTTTTCAAATGATGTTTATTATATTTGCTGAGGTTTACTTGAGTGTGGAGAAGCCAAGAACTCTTAGCTATGGTGAGGATGAGCTAAGAACCCATAGAAGTGGTTAAGACAAATTAAAGTGTCTCCCAAGAGTAAGGTTAAGCTAAAGCCTCCTTGAGAAAATGGGTGAGGCAAGTCCAAAATCCATAAGTGAATGGGTGAGGCTAAGCCACTTACATAGCAAGCTTATGGATGCCTTGTACAACTTACTCACATGCCAAGATTGCTTCTTGAATGTTCATGTCATCAATTATGCTCATGCATAATTTTTCAAGACTTGTTTTGCATATTTTATGTATGATTGAAAAGGAGATAAACTATTCAGATTCTTTGAATCTCATTCCCTCCTCTCTAATGTTCTAACATACTAGGTGGACCAAGTGGATAAGATAATAGGAGCCAAAAACTTAAAAGATAAGAGATTGGCAACAATTTGCATAGATTTTACTACTTTATGGCCATATGAGTGGCAAATGTTGTAATATATTATTGTAATATATTATTGCATATGTCCTCTGGCCTTATGAACATGTGTAATTATGCTAATGTATCAAATGAGAAATTATGTCATGTGAATGTTATAATGAAAATTGGCTATCAAATGGCAAGATTAGCATTATGTAAACTTATGTATGGCACCGGGTGAGTGTGAGTTTCTAAATTCTGGGTTTTTCCACCTTTAAGACAAGTTTAAAATCTCATTTTGGAGCAATCCCACATGCTCAAGTGGCTACACAAGTATGGGAAGCAAAATTGGATACTTTGATGCTAGTAGAGACCATAAAAATGACCAAATCAGAGCCCAATGGCACAAACTAACCAAATGAATGAATCTTCCCATGAAATTTGGTAGACATGTAGAGCTCATTGAGAGCTTTTTGGGAAGTAAAAGTAAAGAAAAATTTGATCTCTATAGAATTAATTATGAATTTTCAAAGTTCAGATTTTTTTGCTATTATGGTGTATGTACTATTCATATTGTCAATTTTGAGTTCTATATCATCCAAGGATCAAATGGTGTCTAATGCCTGTGACATTTTACAAGAATAAAATGTAGGTTGTAAGCTTTTTATAGCCACCAAGTTCACCATATTTAGAGGTCTGAGTAAAGATTTATGAATTTTCAAATTTTAATGTCAGTACTAGTAGTGCTACTTGACCTCCTATATTATTCCATCATAATTTAGTTTCTAAATGAACTTAGTCTGGTCTAAAGGTATTTTTTCCCTTATAGTTAACATCTGTAGCTTTTCAAATTGACTAAATTTGTATGATTTGGATGTTTCTAGAATTAGTTATAAATTTTCAAAATTTATAATAGTAACTTGTAACAATAGCCTAGATAGATGAGATCTTGGGTGTTTATTGAATGTCAAACGTCTTCTACTTGATGCCTCTTGACCTAAAACTATTTTTATCATAAAGTAGACATCTACAGCTTTCTATAGTAGCTAAGAATGCATGAGTTTAGTTTTTCTAGAATTAGCTATGATTTTTCAAATTTTGTGACAGAAGACATGAAATTCTGGCCAAGGCTACACTATGGTATTTTATTTGTTTCTTACACTTGCATGAGTTCTAGGACACTTTTGGTGATGGAATTGAGTTGTATCTATGTAATTAAATATTAGAATGTGATACATGAGTTCACATGGTCCATGGGACATCGAATGAAAAATTCATATGCTACGTAATGTAAATTTATTCACTTTTTAAATGCTATTTTCTTGCCTCCTTTGTGAGATATATGGTATAAGGCATGGGAATAACATAAAATAAGCTAGAAATTTATGGTGTTATAGTTACTTACTATTAAAAGATCTCGTACTCACTTACAGGAAAACCTTGTTGATAAGATCTTGAAATTTACATTACAAAATGCAAGACCTTGTCGACAAGATCCTGGATCTTGGTGATAGGATGTCCTCATAGCCAATGAATTGACATGATTTAGTGCTGATAGCATGAAGAATGTTGTGAGTTTACAAGAAGGGTATACCTTAGGGATGATATGCTAAAATGAAAATGAGATGTAATGAGATAGAGGACCACCTAGTTAATGGTCACTAACTATCCAAGGGGTAAATCCCTGATTTATTAATTTCAGAAATATGAGAAAGTAATACCTAGAAAGAGGTACCCTTGCTATAGTAGTGATTAAAGGAGAGGTAATCAAATAAGTATAGTGAAAGTATCCAGGTAAAGGTTTAGTACTTTGTTAGATGAGCTTCCCTAACATGAGACTCATGTAATGCGAAAGCTCATGAGTTGTCAAAGTACTAAGTGGAGCATATAGTTACTAGTAAAATAGATTCGGGACATTGAGAAGGTGTGTAACATGAATCAAGTTAGTATAAGCCTAGAATTAATGAGTAATGATCTTGGAGATGAAAGAAAAAAGTCTATGCAAAAGGAGAGTATACCTAACCCTTAATCAGAGTGTAGAGAGGGGCTGAGGCAAGTATTTAGTGTCTTAATACTTTTAGGAAAGCTAAAGAAAATTAAAAGCCACTTAAGAAGGTGAGCTCTAGGATTATGTAAAGTAGTAAGGTAAGCCACGAGCTTTAAAGAAAGCAAACTTTAGGGTTCATAAGGAACAATTCCTTACAAAGGAACAATCTAGTTAAGAATAAAGCAAGAGAATAAGAAAAATTAGACCTTTCCCCTTTTTATAGAAAGTGAGTAAGTAAAAGTGAACCCAAGAGGAATAAACATGCTTTTAAGCATAGAGAAAGTGTGTGACAATGTCAAAATCAAGGATGTAATAGAGTAAAGAATGATAAATAGAGAACATGAATGAGTATGTTAGCAAGCACCATTATCCTTGGTACAGATGTCAATGAAGCATGATGTAATGCCAACTAGGCAATATGAATCACCTCAAGGCAGCATAATAAATGATGTAACAAATTAGAGGAAGAGTTCCCTCTCCCCGAGTGTCATTTGTAATAAAGAGAGAGATAGAGCATGGTACCAGGAAGGTACTTTAGATTGTTAAGAAACTCATAATATACTATCAATGGTGGCTTAAGCTTAGTCATGATGCAGTTGTGTATTAGTGATTAATGCTATAGTTTGCTTGCGACGATGGTTACATGATATTGAGTTTGGCCAACTCAGTAGTAATGTAACTTGAGTGGAGTGTGCAGTAAATAATGGCATTAACCATTACGAGTGTCCCAATAATCAAAGAGTACTCTAGTTAGTTAAATCAAGAGATAAGCTAAGGAAAGAGACAGAAGGGATTTTAATAATATCAAAATAATAAGAAAAGTATGTAGAAAGGAATCCCTAGTAAAGAACAATGATGCTAAAGGGAATGTGCAAGCAGTATTAGAATGTTAAAAGTCAGAGTTCCTTATAATATGACTAATGACGTGAGAAAGGACTAACCTATGACTTTTATCCTATGAGAGATGTTAGAAACATTTGATGTGTGTGATGCCCAGGTGAGGAAGGCATTTGATAGCAAAATAGGGGCATTGTTAGACATTGCGAGATATGAGAGGAAAGACAGAAAGTGTACAGGTAAAGTGTGGTAAGCTAGTAAGAGTAAAGAAAGACAGGAAGCCTATATGAAAAAGCTTGAAGTGGGAATTCAGGGATCCTATAGGGAGTAGTAGGTAAAAATTAGAATACTCCTAAGTATTGTTCTAATGGGGTCAACAGAGAAATAAGCAACATAGAACCCATTTTACATGAAAAGCATATTAGATATCTGACTTTAGCCGTAGCCATTGATGATCGTGTCGTGCAATCTCAAATAAAACTAGGTAGCAAAGTAAATTTGTAGATAATGGTGCAACCTAGGTCATCTTCCCAAGGAGTTTGTGCCTTAAATTGTTTATGGAAGAATATTCTAAGTATTACTATTAGAATCTAATTTGGGGGTTTGATATGCTAGAATTTAATTGAACTAAAATTAATTGACAAGAATTAAAAATCTAAAACTAAGTTCAAGTGATTTATCAAGTAAATGAGGTAACTAGCTTTCAATTGGATTCCCTAGAGTTCAATTATCCTTGCTCTATTTAGCTTACCAATTTAGGATTAAATTCTTGCTCTTTAGTGCATTCCTCATAGGGTTCTTGATTAACCATCCAAGATTCAATTCATCAATTGTTCAAAGAATTTTGCAACCACAAGAAACCTTAAACAACTAATTAATTGGATTAAGAATAAGAACACACTACACTAAATTTGATTAATTTATGAAAGCTACTGCACAATTCACTCAAGATGCTAATTCACCAATTAGATTAATTAATTCCTCAAGCAATTAATTTGCACAAAAGTTCCAGCTAACTAACCCAATAACCATTGCATTAATTAGCCCAAAATCAAGAAGAATTTAGAGTTCAATTGCACAGTATTAATTCTGGAATTTTTTCCAAACACATGATGATCAAAAAATAATTCCAAAATTCAAATTAAGTTCAATCCAAGACTTAATTCAATCCAGTAATTCTAGCAATTAAATTCCTAAACCAAAAAGCTAAACCTAGACAAATTGATGAAGGAAATAATGCTAAAATCAAAAGATTGGGCAAGAGAGTTTTATCCAAATTCAATAGGAGATGTAGAGCTCAAATCTTCATCCAGGAGAATTCAATCTTCAGCTAGCCACCACAAGGAATTTAAGCTGCCATGGAAGGATCAAATGAAGGAGAATCAATCAAAGAAGCAGCCATCGAGAAAGAAAGAAAAAATTCTTCTTCTTCAGCACTGGAAATTCTCCTCCTCTCGATGTCTCCAGCCCTTTTTTTTTACGTTGTTCTCTTTTTTTATCTCCAGCGTCCTTTTTAAGTTTTTATTTTCTCCTTCCCTCCTTGTTCACGTCTCTCCCTTTGTGCCAATTACCCGTAGCTTTGCATGTGAAATAAGGTGTGGGTCCCGCTTCTTTTTTATTATTATATTCCACATGCATGCTACAACTTCTGCCTTCTGTCCAGACGTAATTTTCTTATCTGCTTCTTCGTCTTTTGCAGCTCTTCATTCTGCCTCGTGTTTTAATCTGAATCCATGCAGCTGCTGTACTCTTAACTCGTGTTGCTTCCTCATGCAGACAGCATCTTCTTCTTTATTTTAGCCACGCAGAACCTGCTCAGCTGGTTCTCTTTTCATTCGACTCAAAACTATCCACCTGCAGCACTTCATTCACTTTCATATTTAGCTCGTTGCTTTCTCTCTTCAACTGGACGTTCCTTCTGGCTTGTGTTTTGCTTCCATCTCCAGCGTCTTTTCCTTTGTTTCTGCTTCTGCTCCTCGTTTTGCTGCTGTGCTTCATCGTTCGTTGCTGTCCAGCCTTTCCATGCAAGCTTTCTTCCTTCTTTCATCTCTGTTCAACCACTGCACTTCTCCAATCTCCAGCTCATTCTCTTTGTGCAGTTCCACGTTGCTTTCTTCCTCGTTCTGCAGCTGCTTACAGACTTCAACTCATGTGTCTTCTTCGTGAATACCTCACGTGTTTGCTCTGTTCTGCTAGAACGCTCCCTGTTCAGCTTCTGCATGTATGTTCAGACGTGTTGCTTCACTTGATTCTCAGCTTTAAAAGGCACCAGAACCTATAGCTTTTCTTACACTATTTCTGCATGTTTTATCCTTCCACTCTGTTCCAGCAGCTTTCGTGGCTTCTTTTCATTCTTTTTGCTCTTCGAGTTGCTCTTCATTTCCACGTCTCATTTCAGATCAAACACAGCTTCTTCTCGCATTCTTTCCTTACCACGAGTCTTCTTCACGTTTGCCCCTCACGTCCAGCTCAAAGCTTCTCACTTTCTTTTCTCCATGCAAAGCTGTCACATTTTATTTCCTTCCAAAACAGAGGCCACTCCTAGCAGACTTGGTGTCCGTGTTATCTTGCAGCTCCCACATTGGCTCTTTCATTTTTATTTACCACCAAGCTTCATGCAGCTATTGCGTTTGAACTCGTGGCTTCTTCCTTCTCTTCAAAACAAATTCTCCTTCAAAGCTCCAATTGCCCAACAAAAATCTGCATAAAAGAATGAAAGAGATGAAGTAGAAAATTCAAAAAATTCATTTAAAATAGTTTATGCATTAAAATTCAAGAATTTTGCAATTTTAATTCCTAGAGTATAGAAATGGCTATTAACATGAAATCTTATCTAATTGAAGTTTTAAAACCATATCTGGAACTAAAATGTCTAAGTTTAGGAGGATAAAAATAGATAAAATATGTGTTTATCAGCCATTATGAACAATGGTTATCAGACTTAGTGAGCTTGTATTTTACTATTAGATAAGTGATCTTAGGCTTTGACATCCCTTAGAGATGGATAATGTAACACCATAATTTCCTAGTTTATCTCATGCTCCATATAATGCATTTCATGAAGGAGCAAGAAAAACTCAATTAAAATAACGAATTTCTTACTGTTGCATCGCGTATAAAATTTTCATTCAGTGTCTTACGGACCATGTGAGTTCATGTATCATATTTTTTTTCTTTAATTACACAGATAAAACTCATTTTCATCACCAAAAGTGCCTTACAACTCGTGGAAGGCAAAGAGAAGCATAAAATACATAGTTGCATTTTTTGCCAGAAATTCCCCTTTTCTGTCACAAACTTTGGAAAATCATAACTAATTCTAAAAAAATAGAAATCATGAATTCTTTACCATTATGGAAAGCTACACATGTATAATTTATGGTAAAAATATATCCAAGCCATGAAACACAACATAGAACACGTTTGACATTTAAAAAGGTGTAGAGATTTGATTGTCTATTGGTATTGTCACAGCTTTCTGCTACAATCTTCAAAAATATCCAATTAATTCCACAAAACTCCAATCCATGCAAATTATACCAATATGGAAAGTTCCATATGTTATATAGAAGAAAAAATAACTCCATACCAACTTAGGTATATCGAGACCTCAAAACCCAATCAAACAATACCTGAGATCAATTTAGGAGCCTAATATTGGGCGAAATCTTTAAGAATTTATATCTCCCACTCTAGGCATCCAAATAGGGTGCTTCTAGTTAGTACAAGTCACCGGGAATGTCTAGTTTCTCCATATAAAATTTATAGCAATTGTACATCATTTGGGCCTTGTGTGACAGAAATTAATTTTGGACCCATATGAACAGTAACATGACCAAAATCAGAATTTTTCCCAATTTTGAAAATTCATCAAATATTCTTTAGAAATCTGAAAATTATGTACTTTAACTTTTCAAAAAGCTCCCAACAAGCTCTAATTGCATGCTAGGTGTCAGATCAAGAAGAGTTCATTTGGACAAAAAGTGTACAGGTTTCCATTATGGCCAATTTTTGCTCCATTTAGGATACCAAAGTGTCCAAATGATTTCCCTTGATGTTTGGAACCTCTTGGGCAAGTTTAAAAGCATGATTATGACTTGTATGAACTGACCAAATGGTTTCAAACCTAATGCATCCCATTTTAGCCATTCCACATCCACTTACACACTAATGCATCAAGTCTTTAAGAAACCAAAATTGCCATTCCATGCTCAAATTACATTCTAGCATTCATATAATATAATCTCTCATTTATATATAATATATTAACATAATTACACTTGTTCAAGAGGTCATAGCTCATATACAATAATGGGTTACATCAATTGCCATCCATAAGGCCTTAAAGTAACAAAATCTACACATTTTGATGTCAAGCTCTCATCTCTCATGTGGTTGGCTTCCATTTCTTAGATCTCTTAGTCCACCTAGCATGTTAGAACATTGGAGAGGAGGGAATAAGATTCAAAGAATCCCAATAGCTCATCTCCCATTCAATCATACATAAAAGATGCAAAACAAGTCTTATAAATGCATGTATAGGCATATTGTCGCATGCAATTATTCAAGAAGCATTTTCAATATTTGAGCAAGTCATACATAGCATACAAAGGCTTGCTAAGTAAGTGGATTAGCCTCACTCATTCACTTGTGGATTTTGGACTTGCCTCACCCATTGTTTAAGAGGTTCTTAAACTCAACCTTACTTTTATGAGTCAATCTCACTTTTTAGAGATTTTTTACTTTGTCTCAACTAACTTTAAGGGTTCTTGGCCTCACCACACTCGAGAAAACCAAAATAAACATCATGAACATCATTTAAAAACATAATACATTATCATGGTATCATAGAGTAAGAGCTCATACTAGAACATTTTTCATAGCTTAAAATACACATACACACATTTAAAGACAAAAAAAGTAAACAATCATACATGAGAGAAGGTGGAGAGAGCTACCTTGGATGCAACCACACACTTTTTCTCTAGAATTTCCTCTCCCTTCTTTGGCCCCCCACACACAAAGGTGTAGGAATGATTTTTCTTGGCCTAAAAACAATTTATGGAAGCCAATTAGGTTTATGGAATTAATTCTAAAGTCAAAAAACTTGCTTAGACTCTAGCTTAACCTATAAACCCCTTTGTGGTTCTAAAAATGTACCTAATGAAGCAACACCTATCAAATAAATTCTAGGCTCTATTCTTTCATTTCAAATATGATTCTTGACTCCTTTTAAGGCCCTTGGAGTCATCACACAATTAAAATAAAGAGCCTAACTACATGTTGCTTCTTTAGGTCATATACGGCCAACTCACTTTCTATGGTTTCTAAATTTTTCCCAAGGCTTCCCCTCATCTTCACTTATCATATATGACTCAACATGGGCTTGGAACAAATTAAAACTATCCCTAGGTACCTAAACCTCTCTTGGCTAAAACTAAGAAGTATTATAGCCTTCTTGAACTTTGATTTATTTTCTTAATGGAGGAAGAACATGGGGAGACTTCTAGGGATCTTAAGAGCTCATTTGAACTCTCATTTAGGCATAGAAATCAATGTATCAAATCAGATTTTTCAAGGAACATATGAAACCCTAGAAATTGTATCTTAAATTTTCGTGGTTATTTGTTAATTCTTTTTGCATATTATTAATCTCCACACCCTTTTTCCTTAGAATCACCCTCGATTCTACCTAAAATCTAGCCCTCCTAGGACTTCCTGAGAGGGATAAACCATAGGGAGAAGGTGTAACACCATAAATTATAGCTCATTCTAACTCATCAAGTGCCTTTACATGACTTAATATCATGAATCATGTGAGTTTTGCATGAAAAAGACAAAGAAATAATGCACATTTTAGCATTGCACTGGGTCTCAAAATTTCATTCGGTGTCACGTGGACCGTGCGAGCTCATACTATGCATCCTCATATTTAATTTCATCATTACAACTCATTTGCATCACAAAAACATGCTTACAACCCATGGAAAACGAAATGGAGCATGGAAACCTAAAGATCATTCTCGGCCAGAATTGGTCCTTGTTCTGGGCAAACTTTGGAAAATCATAACTAAATCTAGAAAAATCAAAACTATGCAATCTTGGTCATTCTAGAAATCTTGGGATGTCTAATTCTCATTAAACATATGCCTAGGTCACAATATTGATCACACAAGACGTTTGACATCCAAAAAGCTACAAAGGTCCGACTGAAATCTGGAACTGTTACATAATTCTACAGAAAACTTTGAAAATGTCCAATTAATTCCACAAAAATCTAATCCATGCAAATGATACCAATATGGAAATATGTGAATGTTAACTAGAGATGAAAAATATCTCATCTCTAGATCATTTTATTAAGCTCAGGCTTTGGAATTCAATAGAACAGTACTTCTGGTCGGGCAATTTCACTGATACTGGACAGAAACTTCAAAAATTCATATCTCCCTCTCTAGACCTCCAAATGAGGTGCTTCTAGTTGGCACGAGTCACTGTGATTGCCTAGTTTCTATGTATAAAATTTTGTGGCAATTGGACATCATTTGGGGCTCGTGTGAGAGAAAACAATTTCGGACCAAATGAATAGTGCAGCAAACCAAATCCATAAAATTTGCCAATTTCGAAAAATCATCAAATATTCTGTAGACCTTCAAAATTTATGATCTTTAGCTTCCCAGAAAGCTCTCAATGAGATCTAATTGCATGCCAAATTTCATATCAAGATTAACTCATTTGGCCAAAAAGTGACATAGGGTTTCATTATGGTCAAATTTGGCTCCATATGAGATACCAAAATTGCCAAATGCCCTTCCCTTAGTATTGGCACCTTTTGGGCAAGTCTAAAAGCATATTTAAGACTTGTGTGAACTGCCCAAATGGTCCCAAACCTCTTGCATCTCATTTTGGCCATTCAACCCACACTTATGCATACTTTCATCAAAATTCCATATTGCACACTTTAGCATTACATACTCAAAATAAGTGCTATAGGTCATATATCATTTTCATACATTTAAACATCACTTAATAGTATATTTACACATGTCTCAAGGTTCATGGTACATGTACAACATCATATACATTATGAACCATCATTATGGTTCCAAAATAGACAAAACAAGACATAAGCTTGTCAATCTCCTTCCTTTAGGGATGTTGGCTCCCATTAGCATATCCACTTAGTTCACCTAGCATGTTAGATCATTGGAGAGGAGGGGATGAGATTCAAAGAATCCCAATAGCTCATCTCCCATTCAATCATACATAATATGTGTAAAGCAAGCTTTTCAAATGCATGCATGGAGGAAATAGAAGTCATAGACATTTTAAAAGCAACATTAGCATGTAAATCACTCATATAAGACATTCAAGAGTTTACCAAGTATTTGGATTGGCCTCACACTTCTCCTCATGGTTTTAGACTTGCCTCACTCATTCTTTGAGCACTTTGGACTCAACCATACTCTTGGGAGCCCACTTTGCTTTTGGGAGACTCTTTACTTTACCTCAACCAAGCTCAAGGGTTCTTGGCTCATCCTCACCAAGGGAAGAGTTCTTGGCCTCTCCACACTCAAGCAAACTCATACAAACATCATATAATCATTTGAAAACATAACATGGCATCAAGCATCATGGCATATAAAGGCATGCTAGCATACTTTTCAAACCTTGAAAATACACATACATACATTCTAAAATAAGCTACGCACACATCCATGCATGAGAGAAGGTGGAGAGAGTTACCTTATATATAAGCACACACTTTTTCCTTAACTTTCAAGCCTCCTCTTTTGGCCACACACCCACAATTTGGTGGAGATAGTTTCTCTTGACCTAGACACCAATTACGGGAGCCAATTAAGTTCATGAACCACACTCTAAGGCTATACAACTTAATGAAATACTAGGTTGCTCTATAGGTTCCATTATGGTCCATATTGGCACCTAATTAAGCAACACCCCTCAAATGATTTCTAGGCCTCATTCTTTCTTTTCAAATATGATTCTTAACTCCTTTTAAGCCTCTTGGAGTCATCAAATCATCAAAACAAAAGGCCTAGCACCATGTTGCTTCTTTAGGTCATAATATGGAACCTAAGACACCAAATCACTTTCTATGAGCTCTAAATTTTTTCCAAGGCCTCCCCTCATTTTCATTCATCAAATATGACTCAAGAATGGCCTTAAAAAAATTTAAAACTCCCCCTACCTACACAATCCCTTCTTGGCCGAGGCGTAGACACTATTTAGGCCATATGGAGTTTTCTTGGTTTTCTTGAAGGGAGAAGCTTGTGGGGAGCATCTTTGGTGTCTCAAGAACTCATTTATACTCTAACTTAGACCTAGGAAGCATCATACAGATTCAAAAATTAGAAGGTGCACTTAAAGCCCTAAGTTTTGCATCTTGATTTCTAATGCCTATTTCTTGGTTTTCTTTGCATATTCTTATTCTTCTCCATCAAATACCTAAAAATCACCTTTGGTTTGGTTAAAAATCTGACTCCTTAGGTCTATCTAAGTCTAGGTCGAAATGGAGAAGAAAGGCCATGGGAGATATGAACCATAGGATGCATTTTTACCTTGTTTTCTTGCTTTTTCTCACTTGAATCTTGTGTTCTTTGAGCTCCTCTCTTCAAATCCGAACTTTTCCCTCAATTTCTCTCTTAAAGCAGATTTATAAACTTCATTATAATCATAGGAAACAAAGGAGAATGGAGGAGAAGAGGTTTGGAAGAGAAAGAGCATGAAAAACTACTAATTTCCATACCTTAAGCCTTCGATTTCTCCTCCTTTTCTTCCCCTTCTTGTGAGTCTCATCCCCTAGGGTTTTCTTCTGGTTTTAGGCAGAACATGTTCGTGCATAATGAAGGGAGGAGAAAGGTGCATCATATATTTAGGTGGGAATAAGTTACACTTTTCAAAATTCCCATTTTGCCCTTCATACTTTGCATTTTTGTTTCTCTTTCATTTTAGCTCCTTTTTGAGAACCATCTTTTCCATTATAAAATTTAGGTTCCCAATTTAGTAAAATGTCTTTGGAATCACTCAAATTGGAGCTAAAACCTTCTCGAACGAATCCATCAAAGTTTGGGCACATTAACATTGGAAAACGTCCACCAGAGGGGCTTTACCTGTCTCGGGGCTTTCCATGATTTTTAGGGCCTCTGAGAACCCTGAAGAACTCAAAACTTTCATTTAAAAAGCCCTCCTATGTGTTTTTCAAAAAGTGCCCATATTTACAAAAATGCCACTGACCTTTTGGCAAATTTTTTGAATCACTCTGGCCTTGATTTCTAAGCAACTCAAGGCTCAAATCCTCATTTTCTAATATTTAAAATTTTATCATAATTTTAGTTAGCCCAAATTCCTTTTATTTCAAGGACTTCCTTTTGTACCTGGCCCATTTCTGCCATTTACAGAGAAACCGAATATTGCGTTTCTCACGTTTACAAAGGGACTGAGTGTTACAGAAGGGAAGCAAAGTGTAGCAACCATGAAAGAAGAAATTACCTTATTTTTCCTTGTTTTCTCACTTTAACCTTGTCTTATTTGGCCTGCTCTCTTCAAATTCGAATTTTTCCCTTAATTTCTTTCTTAAAATAGATTTATAAACTTCATTACAATCATAGGAAATAAAGGAGAATAGAGGAGAAGAGGTTTGGAAAGAAGAAAGCATGAAAAACTACCAAAATTTCATACCTTCAAGCCTTGATTTCTCTTCTTCTTCTTATTCTCCTTGTGCACCACTCTCCTATGATTTCTTCTCTGGTTTGGGGCAGACAAATATAAGGCTAAGTGAATGGGAGAGTTGGGCACCTTATATATGTAGGTGGAGGAAGAATGACTTTTTCAAAAATTCTCATTTTGCCCTTCATTTTTGGCATTTTTATTTTTACTTCATTTTAGCTCCTTTTTTTAAATTGTCCTTTCATTATAAAATTTACATTCCCAATTCAGTAAAATGCCTTTGGAATCACTCAAATTAGAGCTAAAATCTTCCTGAACGAATCCGTCAAAGTTTGACTACACTGACATTAGAAAATGTCCGCCGGAGGGGATTTAACTGTCACGGGGCTTCTTATAGTTTTCAAGGCCTTTGAGAACCTCGAAGAACTTAAATTTTTCATTTAAGAAGCTGTTCTGTGCGAATTCCCAAATTTGCTCAAAATTACAAAAATGCCATTATGTTTCGTATGTTTTTCGTCAGAAATTGTTTCTTCATTCTAGCTCCATTTTTCTTTCCATCTAAGTCTGGGATTCTTATTTTTAGGAGTCTATAATGTCACTCAAATTGTTCAGGACCTTAGCTCATTCATTTCAGGGGACTTACTTTGAAAACACGTCTGTTTTTGTCATTTAACGAAAACTAGACATTACAGATCACAGTAGATCCTAGCATAGTATAATGGGTTGTAGTAGACCCTAGCAAGGCTAAGAGTGGTTGCAGTAGATCGAAGGGTCACGGTAGATCCCATAGAAATGTAGAGCCCATAGTTATAGCATAGCAGTTCTCTAGGGAAATGACAACCTGAGATAGTTTTTCTAGTTTAGTTAGTCTTGGAGACCAGTGTAGTATCATATATTTTTGTCTTAGAGACTAGAGATCTCCTAAGTCTAGTAGACTATTTCTATAGAGATATAAGGGCTATACTCAGACCACAAGACCACTGGCTAGACCTCTTTGAAAGATAAGCATAGCGTGTGGGATGAGGAAAGCAAGAAAGTAGCTTTCCAATAATATAGCTGGATGAACCACTAGCCAACCGATATTAGACCTGACCAAGGGATAGAGATATCCCTATATACCGGGGTTATACATTTAGAGAGGGGTCAGGTATAGTTTGTCATGATGGGGTAAGTGGTAGACTATGTCTTTAGCAGCTGAGATTATGAAAATTTAGTATCCTATAAGAATTTAGCTATAGTCAGTGGTAGTTGCTCTTCAATGTTAACACAGAAAAAGTAAGAGTTATAATGATCAGTTATTAAGCTGAAGAGATGAATAAGACCCACTCTCGAGTGAATAAAGAGAGTAAACATAGTTTAGGTTAGAAAAGGAAAAGGTCAAATGAAGAAATGAGACTAGGATGATTGAGAATAATAGCCCTTTGAAGAGTAGCTATAATCCTAGTAAGTGATTAAATATGAGGCCTATGATAGAAAGAAATATAATGATGAACTATGGGATGAGCTGGTGAGAAAACGAACAAAATTAAATAATGGACTAACTATCTAAGTAAGTTAGTAAGCAGATAAAAGTCTCTAATGGCAATTCATGAATAGGGAAAGGTGATGAGACTTTATTGAAAGCCATTAAGAGATGATAAGGGAGATTTAATACTAAGTAAATTATCTCCTAAGGGATATACAAGTAGGTCTACTAAGCAGGAAAGCCAACCCTATGAATTAGTTAAGACTAATCAGATATGAAATAATAAGTTTTCCTAGGAGACAGGCCTAAGTTATAAGAGTATATCCAGTGTCAGAAATTACTCTCCTTTATGATAAAAGTAAGTCAAATGCTCTATAACAATAGTACAGAAAAAAAAAAGAATAATAAGAATCAGATACAATAAACTAGTGTTGTAAATTCCCTAACAAAAGAGCTTAGTCTTTAAAGGAAGTAATTAGAGCCAAGAAGAAGGGAAAGAAAAGGCTAGTTAACAAGAATATCAAAAAAGCTAGATGAAGTTATACCCCTAAATTTCATGGACAAAATTTATTTAAGGTGGGAAGAAATGTAACATTTGGTTCCTTTGTAAATGTGAGAAATATAAGTTTGGTTTCTCTGTAAACGTATGAAACACACAGGATATAAAAGGAAGTCCCTCAAAGGTCCAATAAAATTAAAGTAATAAGCTAGACCTTAAATAATAAGGATCCAAGGTTAGAGTGTTGGAGATTGTGCCCTAGGCCAATCATTGTATTGCGAACATTGTTTATTATTACGAAATAAGAGTTTTCTTTTTATTACATTATTATATTATTTGCATGTTTATATATAATAATATCCATGGATAAATCATTTTTTGAATTATCCAAAATGTCCCTAATCAATTATCCTTGTGGGATCAACGATGAATTAAGATTAGTATGCTTTTGATTGATTAAGTGTTAATCATATATGATGATATAAATCAAAATCATAGGCGTGTGTTAGAGAACAGGACGCTGGATAGACCCGTCATGAGATAAGTTACATGGATTAGGTCATAAATTTATCTCATATATAACTATGTCATTGATCCCTTGGACCTGAGATCACCATAGATTCCTACATGAAGGACACTGTACTTTGGCATAGTCTAATGTCACCTTTAACTGGGTGATTATAAAGACTATGATCAGGTATAATGAAATTCATGCAGAGGAAGATGAGTGGTCAAGATGGAATTTGTCCCTCTAATTAATAGAGAGAGATATCTCTGGGCCCCTCGATGAGTGTGACTGAGAAATGCATGGCCATGCTCAAATGGAAAGGGTTCCATCTTATATCAGTCTGCTCGGAGATCGAGAAAGTTATGATCGAGCAAGTTAAGAATGACATTTCCATGTCTCATACTCGATCTAGATATCGTGTGACAAAAGGGATATGATAGGGTTATAAGATAGGTTGCATCGGATCACCGATCCCATATGATTTGGGTAGTCACAATGTCTTGCTAGAGGCCGTTTGTGATTTGTGGGTCAAACAGTGTAGTTGGCCCACTGCCAACATCATATGGGCCTGCAGAGTCACACACAAGAACGGACCAACTCGAACTAAAATGTCCACATTCATTGAATCAAAAATGTGTCTAGATTCAATGAATATCTAGGATGGAGGAATTATTTATATATATATATATAAATAATTAAATTTGAAATATATTATATATATATATATTATATTATATATATATATATGGATTAATTTAAATTTGATTCTATCAGATAGATTTAAATTTAAACTAATCAGATAATTTAAATTTGATTCTATCAGATAGATTTAAATTTAAACTAATCAAATAATTTAAATTTGATTCTATCAGATAGGTTTAAATTTAATTCTATCAAATAGATTTAAATTTAAACTAATCAGATAATTTAAATTAAGCTCTAGATATTGTTAGTTTAAATTTAAACTATAGGATAAATTTGAATTTAAACTAATAGATATATTTAATTAATTTTGATTAATTAAATATATCTGAGACTCTAGTCTATAAATAGGGGTTTCCATATCAGAAAAATAACAATACATAGCTAGAGCTAGAGCTACCTCCAAAATCCTTAGAGAGAGAGACATCGTACGGACGTCGTACGGAATTGTACGGACATCGTATGGACTGTACGGACAGATTGCTAGCACACTATTTTGAGTTGCTGAACCCCGTTCGTGTGGATACCAGTAGAGGGAGCTGATCTGCGGTCAGTTCCTGTGATCCAAATAAAAGTAAACAACAAACTCAATCGGAAGAAAAAGGTAATTCTCTAAACCTATTCAGTTTAAGTGATTTTGGCGGATCCTTGGTGGGAATTGGGATCAAAATTTTAAATGTTTTCGTTGTGTGCCTCCCATAATTCCCAACATAGAGACGCCCTGAAAATCGAGCCAAGATAATCAAATGAAATTTAATGAAGATATAGTGGCATTTTCGTAATTTTGGGCACTTTTTAAAAAACTCAAAGGAGGAATTTTTAAATGGAAAAAATGAGTTTCTCAAGGTTCTCAAAGGTCCTAAAAATCATAAGAATCCCTAGAATAGTTTAAACCCTTCTAATTTAAAGAAAATGGGTGAAGTAAGTCCAAAATCCTTAAAGAGGATGGGTGAGGCTAAACCACCTTTTTGGCAAGCTTATGGATGTATTGTATGACTTCTTGAATGTTGAAGATGCTTCTTGAATGATCACATGTTCCATAATGCTCATGCATGCATTTTTAGATATGGATTTGTATTCTTTATGTGTGATTGAAAGAGAGAAGAGCTATTGGGATTCCTAGAATCTCATCCCTTCCTTTTCGAATGTCTAACATGTCTAGGTGGACTAACTAAGCCAAGAAATGGGGGCCACCAAGCTTGAAGAAGAAAGTTTGACAACCAAGTGTGTGAAAATGCCAATTTATAGCCATATGAGTGGCACATGATGTAATATTTTATTATATATGTTGTATGACCTTATAAACACATGTAAATATGTAAATGTATTATGTATATATGGGATTTGGTGCCATATGCATGATATAGCAATTTCTTGTGCATAACTTGGGGTGGATGAGTGAGTTTGAGAGATATGGATTTGTGCACCTTTGAGACAAATTTAGTGACCATTTGGTGCTTTCTCACGTGCTTAAGTGGTCATGTCTGCCTTAGAAACAAAAATGGACCATTTGGACCCCTTATGAGACACAAAGATAACCATTTTGCAACCCAATGTTAAGATCTGACCAAATGAATGAATTTGCCCATGAAATTCGGCATGTATATAGGTCTCATCTTGGGAAGCCAAAGACTAGACTTTTTGGAGCTTTGTGGAATTAATTATGATTTTTCAAAGCTAGCATTTTTCTGCTAACTGATATAAATATTATTCAATGCTCTATTTCTTGTGTTATGTCACTCAAGGCTCAAATGGTGTCCTATGCTTATAAAGTTTTATAAATAAAAACAAGACATGATAAGCTTTCTATGCCTACTGAGATCACCCCAATTGGACATTTAAGCAAGGAGATATGAATTTTTGAAATTGAGGAATAGTATCAATAGCTATAGGTGACTTTTGTTACTATTCTATCAATTTTTGATGGCTCAAAGTCTCTGTTGTGGTCTATATTTATATTTTTTCATAAAGTAGACATTTGTAACTTTTCAGAATAGTATAGTGTGCTTGATTTTAATTTTTTTATAATTAGTTATGATTTTTCAAAATTTATGACAAAAACTTCGAATTTTAGTCTAAGGCTGTGCACTTTATTTTCATGTATATACTTCCTTTGCTCGAGTTTTAGGCCACTTCTTGAGATGATTTTGAGTTATATTTGTGTATTTAAATATGAGAATGAGATGAATGAGTTCAGATGGTCCACGGGACACAAAATGAAAAATTTATACTCGACATAATGTAAATTAATTGATTATATTTAATGGCTTTTCCTTGAATTATTGCATTTGTATGGAAGGAAGTCTAGAAATAATATAAGATAAGCTAGGAAATTATGGTGTTACACTGTAAAGTCCCACATCGGTTGGAAAGGGCTTGTGGCTAGCCCATATAAATGGGGAGAATCCTCCCCCTCACAAACACACTTTTCCTACGGGAAAGGACAAAGCCCAACGAATCGGGAAGGCAGGGTCAAAGACCCATGAACTAGGAAGGAAGGGACAATACTTGTGAGGGCTCTGTATGTGTTGGTATCAGAGCAATCCTAGCCCATGTGTGACCCGAGGACGGGTCGGCCCCAAAGGGGGGTGGATTATAAGTCTAACATCGGCTGGAAGGGGCTTGTGCTGAGTGCTTATAAAGGGGTGCGAAGCACTCTCTACCAAGGATGTGTTTTCCTGGGAATGTGGTTAAATGCCCTGCCCAAGGAAGGCAAAACCAAACTGAACGGGGAAGGCTGGGTCCGTGACCCTTGAACCCAGAAGGAAGGGACAATATCCTTGGAGGCTCTGTAGGTGACTACACATACAGAGCCCTCACGAGTATTGTCCCTTCCTTCTCGGTTCTTGGGTCTTTGACCCTGCCTTCCCAGTTCGTTGGGCTTTGTCCTTTCCCGTAGGAAAAGCGTGCTCGTGAGGGGGAGGACTCTCCCCACTTATATGGGCTAGCCACAAGCCCCTTCCAACTAATGTGGAACTTTACAATCCACCCCCCTTTGGGGCCGACCCGTCCTCGGGTCGCACATAGGCCAAGATTGCTCTGATACCAAGTCACCTACAGAGCCTTCAAGGATATGGTCCCTTCCTTCTGGGTTTGAGGGTCACGGACCCAGCCTGTTCAGTTGGGTTTTGCCTTCCTTGGGCAGGACATTTAACTACATTCCCAGGAAAATGCGTCCTTGGTGGAGAGCACTTCGCACTCCTTTATAAGCGCTTAGCACAGGCCCCTTCTAGCCAATGTGGGACTTACATACACCAAGGGCAAAATCATCATTTGTCAATTGAAAAAACTTTGCTAATTTTTTTTGGAAGGAAGGGGAATTCAAAACTAGTCCAATATATATATATATATATATCCATAGTTAGAAAATAATGTGTAGAAAATTATAAAATTTATTGCCTAAAATTCTACATTAGTTAGGACCAAAAAATGGCCTAGAAAGATTACAAGCTAATATGGAAACAAACTGAAATCATAAACTTGTGTTAGCAATCTCAAGAAATTCTATATAGAAAAATCTACAAGTTAATGGTGACAGAATCAAGAAATATGGAGTTACAAAAAAGATATAAGCAAAAAACGAACAGAGGTGCTTGTCTGTCACATCACTACCAAGGGTAATTAGTCATTTGGACCTTAAACAAATAAAATATTAAGAAAATAAATAATATTTAAATATATGATTGAAGACATTAAATGGAACTTAGATAGGGCTAAATAGCATTAAAATATAGTAAAGAACTTAAAGAATACTAATTAAATAAAATATTATAGAGAACCTAGGAAATAGTGGCAATTTTGTAAGTTTAATTAGGGAAGAGCTAACATAGCACCAAGGAGCTGGGAAGGTGCTAATGTGGCACCATGAAGGAGAGAGAGAGTGATGATGTGGCACTATGTGTGAAGAAGAGACTGGAAGTTGGAAGAGAATTCTAGAAATTGCACAAATTATGGAGTGATTATGTAGGCTTATGTTAGTGAATCTTAGAAATCTCATGCATTATGAAAAAGTTACCACTGACTTCAGTATGACATAGACGCTAACTTAAGCAACATTAAATGCAATCCTATCTTCACACATTCTGAAAAAGTAACCATGGTAATCCAATGGCTGATATTTGTCCATAAAATGTAAAGCGATCTAAACCGTTGATGTAATCCAATGGTTTAGATTTCTTCACCTTTTCAAGATCAAACCACAACTTTTGATTTAATCCTAAGGCCTACATTATATCTCTTATTTCAAGGTTAAATCTTGACTATTCATGTAATCTAAAAGCTAAGGTCTTTCACCTTAAAGTTAATTAAATCTTAACCATTCATAACTAATATATATAATAAAATACACACAGACCTTCATGCCACTTTATACACACACCAATTCTGCCAAGAGAAAGAGAAGAAGAAGCAAAAGAAACTCATCCTAAGGAAGAAGAAAAGGGAGGAAGAAGAGAGAAAGAAAAGCCACTAGAGAAAATCAAACATTGCAAAACTAAGGTAACATAAATATACTTTTTTCTTCTTGATTTTTCTTATATTTTTCTCCTTGATTTTTCTTATATTTTTCTCCAAGAATCTTTCTTGTCTCTTTTTCTCAAATTTTCATACATGGCAAGAGGAGATGGGAAATTTTATTGTTTCCATGAATTCTAGCCAAGAAAAAATGGGGAAATCATATATATGGCTTAAGAATTCGTGTGATTCAAGAAAATTCCTATTCTTGGCAATTTTTTCACAGATCAAGAAGCTTTGTATTCCAAGATGCCATGGGAGAAAGTGAAGAGAAAATAAATTAGGAAGTGATGGAAGAAATCTTAAGGAAAGGGAAGACTAATATAGCCTTGATTTTTATGAAGAAATTGGCAAGAAACCTTAGAATCTTAACTTAAGAAAATTACAGAATACCTATGAAATCCCTAGAAATTGATTAAGGGCTTTTGTTGAGCTTCATTAAATATGTATGTTTGGCTATTTGGTGACATGAAAAATGAAGCAAAATCACATGTCTTGCTTGATGCATAGGTTTGGCCAACACATGTACAAATACCTAGGGAAGAGTTTTCTTAAATCCAACTAAATAAGGTTAATCTACATTAAAAATAAGGCCTATGGTGAAATTTTGGTGATTTATGGATCATTATATAAAAAATCAAATTTTTCAGAAAAACTGTTAACCAAGAGGTTCTTGAATTTTTACTTATGTTATTTGAAATGTTTTGGATTATTGTTGTGGCCTAATATGTTCTACCTAGTGTCTGAATTATGCTGATATTTATTTTGTGAATTTTGGAGCCCACTTGTGATAGTCAAAAAATTACACAATATTATGTTAGAAATAGAATATGTGATAACATGTGTTCAAGAATTGCACTATTTGTTGTGTTGATATACTGTTTGATTTCTTCAAATGGATAATATGTTGTTTATTGCCTAATTCTATGAGTATGGCTTATTTGGTAAAGGACTGGACAAAATATATAGGGCAAAAGAAGGTGAGCCCTGTGTGTGCCAGAGTTGGCCACTGGATAGCTGCTGTTGTGTTAGATATCTAATCTTAAAGATACTTAAAAATATCTAACTCACTAATTTTTCAGACTCTAGTATGCTGTCATGCTATAAGAATTATTTATTTATACATAGAGTTGAGCAAGACAGTTCTTTCTCAAATATACCTATTATGCCTTGATCAAATAATGGCTTCGATGACATATTATTGTGATATTTTATATGATTTTCCTTAGGTACCCACTGGGGGACGCCTTAGTAAAGGAAGCCGGGGTGAGTTTGTTATGTCATGGCAGTGCAACATGAGCTGGATTTGAGCTTGACAAAGCCAGTGCAACACGGTCTAAGTGTGGGGCTTGGTAGTCTCCAAGGCTTAATGGTCAAGAGGGAATAAATATTGTTTGTTATATTTTCTGTATTCTATGCATGTAGAAATCTCGTGAATATCTTGCAATTGCTGAATATTAATTATGTTGAGATAATTCTTATGTTCATTCATGTTCTAACTTTAGATGTAATATGCCTATTCAATTTGTTATTTTATATTCACATCAGATATTGCTAATAAGTTTATCTCTCTATTCACATTGTTCAATCAATTAACTATCTTGCCGTTATTTACTTGTTGTCTATTAAAATTAATGCTTGACTCTTCTTCATGGATATTATGTGGTATTAATCCTCTCTATGTTACTGAGAAAATTATTTCTCAGTCTATTATGGTTTACATTTTTCTTAGATGTAGATTTATCGAGTGACCCTAGAACTCCAGGCAGAGTGGATCTGGTTTCCATTCCAGGGATGGGTCTTCATCATCCATAATATACACATCATATGATGTGATGATGTTGTTCATGTTGTACTCATGTATTTTATGTCCCCAAGGGAGCTTGAGTCCCACACATTCCCTGTAGGTGGATTTAACCCTCCTGCTCCTCCATTTGCATGAATAGCATCCCAATCGCTGACATTGACCTTTTGTGAATATAGGGGACAAACCTTTTGATCCTTGTTATTATCTATGGATTTTTTTAGATAGTTCTAGAATAGATCCCCATTTGTCGTGATGTGATATATATGACCCCATTCCTCTATGATGGAACTCTTAAATTAGTTTGTATGAATTACAATGTTGTTCCATTATTGTCGTATTCTGCTACACTATTAATTAGACTTTATTATGAAGAAATAATTAAAATAAAAAAGGGTAATTAAACTCAAATCAAGAAGTTTAAAAAAAAAAGGGCAAAAATGGGTATTGAGAAGAGATGCTACATTTATGGTATCAGAGCAGGAAAATTTATCAGTGCCTTTGGGTATGGTTACTGAGATCGACCTAGGTGAAGTCTTGAAAGAGTTAAGGCTAGATTTTGTTTAGGGGTTAGTGTATAGATAGGAGATTATGAGTGTTTTCTTGCTTGTATGCTAATTAGATAAGTACTATTATAAATAAGGGTGTTGTATTTTTCTATTTTCATTGTTGAGCCTGATCGCCTTAAAAAATATCTACTTGTGTAAATAGGAAAATCATGACGACCCAGCAAAATGTTAATAGAAATTCAAATAGTACTAATGAGACTCTGTAGGGATTAGCCTTAGCTATTAGGGAGCAAGCTGCTGATACACACCAAATTCTATAACACCTACAGGATAATGATCAGAATGAAAATAGAAGAAATAAGGATCAAAGAAGGGAGAAATAGCAAGCCAACGAGGGTGGTTGGACTTCATGAAGGCTAAACCTCTTACCTTCATTAGAGTTTTTAAACCCAGAAAAGGCTAATGAGTGGATAAGGGAATTGGAAAAGACTTTCAAAATGTTGGGACTTTCAGATGAACAAAAGGTAATATTTATAGTTTATATGTTTTCTAGGGATGCTGAACATTGGTGGGGAAGTACTAGACAATTGTTAGAAAGCCAAGGTACCCCTATTACATGGGCAATTTTTTCAGGAAGTCATGAAAAATATTTTCCTGAAGAAATCTGCAATGATAAAGAAATAGAATACCTTAGGCTCATCTAAGGAAATATGACCTCTAAACAATATTTGGCAAAATTAGAAGAATTATCCAAGTTCTCCTATTATCTTCGACATAACTAAGGCAAAGCTTGGAAGTGTCAGAAATTAAAGTCTGGACTATGGATAGAAATGAAAAAGGTCATATCCCCACTAATCATTAGGAATTATCTTGAGTTAGTGAATCAGTGTAGGGTGGTAGTAAAGACCCTAAAGGAGGATGAGATTGAAAAATTTAAAAGTAATTAGTGGAAAAAGAAAGGAGGAACTTTTAAACCTTTTCGTAAGAATTTACAAAATAAGAAGAAACCCGCCCTTTATCAACTTAAATAAGATAATACCATGGTATGCAAAAGGTGTGGCAAGCCTGTGTTTGTTAGGACCTCCTACTTGTAATAAGTATAGTTAGATGGGACATCTCATTAAAACTATCCATAGTGGAAAAAGGAGCAAAATCCTACCTAACCACAACATTAAAGGAGAGTTTATTCCTGAGATAAAAGAGATGTGGCTCAATCGTCCGGATTGATACAAGGTACATGCTATATTAAAAATAGTATTTTACTTATATTGTTTGATTTTGGAGCTACCCATTCATTTATATCTGTAGATTGTGTAAGGAATTTGCAACTTTCTACCCCTATTTTACCCTATGATCTTACTGTGATTACCTCTACTGAAAAGGTTATCACTTTCCATGCTTGTCAAAATTGTCATATCCATGTCTGTGGATAAGATTTTATTGTTAACCTTATCTGTTTGCCTATAACTAATCTTGCTGTCATTTTGGGAATGGATTCACCATTTGTTAACCATGTTACCTTTGACTGTGATAACAAGATTATTTTCATTCCTCTAAAGATCTCTACCAATTCTTATGGAAAGGAAGATGATTTAATGAATTTAGCAATTTCCCTTTTGAATTCATCAGAGGTCGAAATAGAGATGACTCAAATTCTAATGGCTTGTGAGTTTTCTGAAGTCTTTCTAGATGAAATTCTAGGTTTACGTCGTAAGAGAGAAATAGAATTCTCCATTGACCTTATACCTAGAATAGGACTAATTTCCATTAATCCTTATAGGATGTCACCTTTTGAATTACAAGAGCTAAAAAGCCAAATCAATGAACTATTATAAAAGAAATGTATTAGGTCTAGTGTTTCACCTTGGGGAGCACTGATGTTGTTTATACTCAAGAAAGATAGGAGCCTTAGGTTATGTATGGACTATAGATAATTGAATAAGGTAACCATAAAAAATAGATGACCTGATTGACCAACTTAGAGGAGCCTCTGTCTTTTCTAAAATAGATTTAAGATTTGGATACCATCAAATTCAAGTAATGGAAGAAGATATCCTTAAGGCTGCTTTTAGAACTAGATATAGTCATTATGAGTTCTTGGTAATGCCATTCGAACTCACTAATGCACCTACAGTGTTTATGGACAATGTGAATAGGATTTTCCAACCTTACTTGGATCACTTTATGGTAGTGTTTATAGCTAATATCTTAGTTTATTCAAGAAGTAAGGAAGAACATGAAAGACACTTAAGAATGATTTTGCAAATTCTTAAAGAAAAACAATTGTATGCTAAATTAGAAAATTTTGATTTTTGGTTGTCTGAAGTGAAATTTTTAGGTCATGTGATCTTTAGTCAAGGTGTGTCAGTTGACCTGAGTAAAGTTGAAGTTGTGCTTAAGTGGGAAAGACCAAAGACTGTCACTAAAATTAGAAGTTTCTTAAGATTGGTAGGGTATTATTGTAGATTTATAAAAGGATTTTCTCAAATAGCTTCACCTTAAGTCCTTTTGTTTGAACCACGGAGTGTAAGCAAAGTTTCTAGACTTTGAATGAAAAACTAACCACTACTCTAGTGTTAACCATACCTAATCCTTTAGGAACCTTTGAAGTATATAGTGATGCATCAAGAAAAAATTTAGGAAGTGTGCTAATGCAAGATAGGAGAGTAGTGGCTTATGCTTCTAGACAGTTGAGACCCCATGAAGAAAATTACCCTACCTATGACTTAGAATTAGCAACCATAGTGTTTGCCTTGAAAATTTGGAGACATTACCTATATGGGGCAACTTTTCAAATCTATAGTGACCATAAAAACCTTAAATATTTGTTTGAATAGAAAGAACTCAATATGAGACAAAGAAGATGGATAGAGTTATTGAAAGACTATGACGTTAAGTTCAAATATCACTCAAGAAAGGCGAATGTAGTGGAAAATGCTTTAAGTAGGAAGTCTATACATGTATTATCCTTAATGGTAAGAGAGATGAATTTGATGGAATGAATTAGAGATTTACTTCCTTTTCTCACTAAATAACCTAAGGATTATAGATTGAATAGGCTTGAAATCTCATGTGATTTGATGAACCAGATTAGAAAAACCTAAGAATCTAACATAACCTTAAAAATCAAAGTAGACAACCTGGATTTACTAAAGCTAAAGATGAAACTATAATGTTTCAAGGTAGATTATGTGTGCCTAATGGAGAATTAGGGAAATTGATTCTAGAAAAAGCTCATAAAAGTAAACATTCCATTCATCTTGGATCAACAAAGATGTACCATGATCTTAAGAAATTATATTGGTGGCCAGGAATGAAGAAAGGCAAAGCTAAATTTGTGGCTAGATGTTTAGTGTGTTAGAAATTGAAAATAGAACATCAGAAACCTTTAGGATTGCTACAACCTCTAGGAATCCCTGAGTGGAAGTGGGATAGTATATCTATGGACTTTGTAATAGGGTTACCTAGAACCCAGTCAGGACATAATGCCATTTGGGTTATTATAGATAGATTGACCAAATTAGCTTACTTCTTACCCATGAAGACTAGTTATTCTTTAAATAAATTAGCTCAATTGTATATGTAGGAGATTGTGAGGTTACATGTAGTGCCTTCTAGCATTGTTTCAGATAGGGATCCTAGATTTACTTCTTGATTCTGGAAATCTTTTCAAGTTGCCTTTAGGACTAGATTATGCTTTAGTACAACTTATCACCCTCAAATTGATGGACAAATTGAGAGAACCATTCAAACTCTAGAAGACATGCTTAGAGCCTGTGCGATAGAACAAAAGGGAAATTAGGATAAATACTTACCATTAGCAGAGTTTGCTTATAACAATAGTTATCATTCCAATATCGAGATGGCCCCTTATGAAACTCTGCATGGACATAAGTGTATATCCCCTGTGTTGATATGAAGTTGGAGAAAGGTCTTTGTTAAGGCCTGAGTTTGTTGAACAAACCACAGATCAAGTTAAAAGAATTAGAGAAAAGTTACTCACAGCCCAAAGTAGGTAAAAGAGTTATTCTAATCAAAGAAGAAAACCTCTGAAATTCAATAAAGGAGACCATGTTTTTCTTAAAGTTACTCTTACCATTGGCATAGGAAAAGCCATTCGAACCAAAAAGCTAAACTCTCAATATCTTGGTCTATACCAAATTCTCAAAAAAATTGGTTACCAGCTTATCAATTAGCCTTGCCACCTCCCTTGTCAAACCTTCATGATATTTTCCATGTACCCCAATTGAGAAAGTATATTTCTAATCCTTCACATGTCTTAAGAAACAAATCACTACAACTTTAGGAAAATCTAACATACACAGTAAGACCAATAGTAATTCTACACACTGACCATAAATAGTTGAGGAATAAGATAATTCCTTTAGTGAAAGTGGCATGGGAAGGAATGACACCTGAAGAAGCAACTTGGGAAATGGAAGTAGAGATACGACAAAAATATCCAGAATTATTTAATCAAGGTACATATTTCAAATTTTGAGGACAATTTTTTTAGGGGGCAAATGTAACATCCCTAAAATTAGGATTTTCTAATTATTTAGTATTTTATGTAATGATTTATTAAGCTTTAATAAGGGGAATTTGAATGAAATAGCTTTATATATGAAAAGTATAAGTAGAATAGGACTCATAGGAATTTTTGAAATTTTAGGGGGGCCCAAGGGCAAAATCATCATGTGTCACCTAAAAGAACTTTGCTAATTTTTTTGGAAGGAAGGGGAATTCAGAACTAGTCTAATATATATATATATCAATAGTTAGAAAATAATGTGTGAAAAATTATAAAATTCATTTCATGAAAATTCTAGATTAGTTAGAACCAGAAAAGGCCCCGGAACGATTACAAGTTTATACGGAGATGAACTAAAACCCTAAACTTGCGTTAGCTATCTCAGGAAATTTTGTGTAGAAAAATTTATCGAGTAGTGGTGATAGAATCCAGAAATATACAGTTAGGATGAGGATATAAGCAAAAAATGAGTAGAGGTGCTTGTCTGTCACATCACTACGAGGGGTAAAATGGTCATTTGGACCCTAAAATAATAAAATATTAGAAAAATAAATCATATTTAAAAATATGGTTGGAAACATTAAATGGGACCCACAAGGGCCAAATAATATTAAAATATAGTAGAGAACTCAAAGAATACTGATTAAAGAAAATATTACAAAGAACCTAGGAAATAGAAGCAATTTTGTAAGTCTAACTAGAGAAGAGCTGACATGGCACCAGAGAGCTGGGAAGGTGCTAATGTGGCACCATGAAGGAGAGAGTGAATGACGACATGGCAACATGTGTGAAGAAAAGACTGGAAGTTGGAAGAGAATTCTAGAAACTGCATAAATTATGAGGCGATTACGTGTAACACTATAAATTCTAGCTCATTTCATATCATTCTTAAGTATTATATCATGATCCACATAGGTTCCCCATAGAAAAAGTAAGGAAAATGGGATTAATTTCGCTTTACATTATATCTAAAAATTTATTTCAGTGTCATGTGGATCGTGTGAGCTCATACTATGCATCCTCATATTTAATTACATCATTACAAGTCATTTACATCACAAAAACATGCCTAACAACTCATAGAAACCAAAATGGAACATGGAAAATGGAAGTTCATTCTTGGCCAGAATTGGCCCCTTTTTCTGGGCAAACTTTGGAAAATGATAACTAAATCTAGAAAAATTGAAAACATGTGTTCTTGTCATTCTAGAAATCTTAGGATGTCTACTTCATAGGAAAAATACGACCAGATCATAAAATTCACCACAGAGGATGTTTGACATCCAAAATTGTCCAAAGGGTCTGATTGAATTCTGCAATTGTCATAGAATTCTGTAGAACATTTTGAAAATTTCTAATTGATTCCACAAAAATCCAATCTATTCAAATGATACCAATCTGGAAAGATGTTGATGTTAACTAGAGAGAAAAATATCTCCAGATCAGTTCATGAAGCCCAGACTTCGAAATTCAACGGAATACTACTTCTGGTCAGGAAAAATTACTAATACTGGATAGAAATTTCAAAAATTCATATCTCCCTCTCTAGATACCAAATGAGGTGCTTCTAGTTGGCACGAGTCACTGTGATTGTCTGATTTCTCTGTATAAAATTTTATGGCAATTAGACATCATTTGAGTCTCGTGTGATAGAAACCAATTTCGGACCAAATGAATAGTGCAGCATACCAAAACCATAAATTTTGCCAACTTTGAAAAATCATCAAATATTTTGTAAACCTCTAAAAATTATAATCTTTAACTTTCCAGAAATCTCTCAATGAGGCCTAATTGCCAAATTTCTGATTAACACTAACTCAGTTGGCTAAAAAGTGACATAGGGTTCTATTATAGTCAAATTTAGCTCCATATGAGGTACTAAATTTGCCAAATGGCCTCCCCTTAGTGTTGGCACCCTTTGGACAAGTTTAAAAGCATATTTAAGACTTATAGGAGATACCCAAATGGTCTCAAACCTTATGCATCTCATTTTGGCCATTCAACCCACACTTATGCATATTTTCATCAAACTTCCACATTGTACACTTTGGTATTACATACTCAAAATAAATGCTAGAGGTCATATATCTAAACATCACATATTAGTATATTTACACATGTCTCAAGGTTCATAGTACATTTACAACATCATATACATCATGGACCATCGTTATGGTTCCAAAATAGACAAAACAAGGCATAAGCTTATCAATCTCCTTCTTTTAGTGTTGTTGGCTCCCATTAGCATATCCACTTAGTTCACCTAGTATGTTAGATCATTGGAGAGCAGGGGATGAGATTCAAAGAATCCCAATAGCTCATCTCCCATTCAATCATACATAATTTGTGTGAAGCAAGCTTTTCAAATGCATGCATAGAGAAAATGGAAGTCATGGATATTTTAAAAGCAAACTTGACATATAAACAAATCATACAAGACAATCAAGAGCTCACTAAGTGTTTGGATTGGCCTCACACTTCTCCTCATGGATTTTAGACTTGCCTCACCCATTCTTTAAGAACTTTGGACTCAACCATACTTTTAGGAGTCCACTTTGCTTTTGGAAGACTCTTTACTTTGTCTCAACCAAGCTTAAGGGTTCTTGGCTCATCGTCACCAAAGGGAAGAGTTCTTGGCCTCTCCACCCTCAAGCAAACTCAAACAAACATCATATGCTCATTTAGAAACATAACATGGCATCAAGGATCATGGCATATAAAGGCATGTTAGCATACTTTTCAAAGCTTGAAATTACACATACACACATTCTTAAACAAGCTAAACACATATCTATGCATGAAAGAAGGTGGAGAGAGCTACCTTGTGTATACTCACACACTTTTTCCTTGGCTTTCAAGCCTCCTCTTTCAGCCACACACCCACAAATTGGTGGAGATGGTTTCTCTTGGCCTAGATATAATTCATGGGAGCTAATTAGGTTTATGAAACACATTTTAAGGTCACATAGCTAGGTGAAACACTAGATTGCTCTACAATCCCCACTATGATCCATAAAGGCACTTAATGAAGCAACACCCCTCAAATGATTTCTAGGCCTCATTCTTTCTTTTTAAATATGATTCTTGACTCTTTTTAAACCTCTTGGAGTCATCACATCATCAAAACAAAAGGCTTAGCATCATGTTCCTTCTTTAGGTTATAATATGGAACCTAAGACACCAAATCACTTTCCATGAGTTCTAAATTTTTTCCAAGGCCTCCCTTCATTTTCATTCATCAAATATGACTCAAGAATGACCTTAGAAAAATTTAAAACTCCCCTCACTTATTAGATCCCCTCTTGGCCAAGACATAGGCATCAATTGGGCCATATGGAGTTTTCTTTATTTTCTTAAAGGAAGAAGCTTGTGGGGAGAGTATTTGGTGTCTCAAGAACTCATTTATACTCTAAATTAGACCAAAGAAGCATCATATAAATTCAAAATTTGAAAGGTACACTAGAAACCCTAGGTTTTGCATCTTGAATCCTAATGCCTATTTCATGGTTTTCTTTGCATATTCTTATCCCTTTCCATCAAATACCTATGATTCATGCTTGGTTGGGCTTGAAAATCAGATCTTCCTAGGGTTCTTAGTGCAGGTTGAAATGGAGAAAGAGAGTAATGGAAGATATCGACTATAGGATGCATTTTTACCTTGTTTCCTTGCTTAGTTTGTAAACTTGATTTTTCCAAGCTCCTCTCTTCAAATCTAAACTTTCCTTTGAATTTCTCCCTTGAATCAAATTTGTAAACTTCATTTTAATCCAAGGAAATAAGGGAGGATGAAGGAGAGGTGGTGGAGATGGAGAAAAGCATGGAAAACAACCAAAAAAAATATACCTTAAGCTTGGAAATTCTTCTTCTTCTCCTTCTCTCTTGGTGCCCCCAAAACCCTAGCTCTCCCATCTAAAATTATGCAAAATTTTCTGATTCCAAATGAGGAGGAAACTGGGGCGCTATCTATATATAGGTAGGGAAAAGTGGCTTTTTCAAAAATTCTAATTTTGCCCTTCGTACCTTGCTTTTTTGTTTCTCCTTTGTTTTAGCTCCTTTTTTAGAACTGTCTTTTCTATTATAAAATTTAGGTTCCTAATTAAGAAAAATGCCTATGGAATCACTCTAATTGGAGCTAAAACCTTCCCAAATAGATCTATCAAAGTTTAGGCATACTAACATTGGAAAACATCCATCGGAGGGGATTTAACTATCCCAGGGCTTCCCATGATTTTTAGGGCCTCTGAGAACCCCAAAAAACTCAAAACTTTGGTTTAAAAAGCCCTCCTATGTGAATTCTAAAAATTACCTAAAATTATGAAATGCCATTATGTTTCGTAAGGTTTTCATCAAAATTTATTTCTTCATTCTAGCTCCATTTTTCCTTCCTTCTGAGGCTACAATTCTCATTTTTAAGAGGCTCGAATATTACTCAAATTTTTTGAAACCTTAACCAATTCATTTTGGGGGACTTGCTTTGAAACGTGCCTGTTTCTGTCATTTAACAAAAATTGGACATTACATTACGCATGCTTATGTCAATGAATCTTAGAAATCTCATGCATTACAAAAAAGTTACCGCTGACTTTAGCATGACATAGATGCTGACTTAAGCAACATTAAATGCAATCCTATCTTCACACATTATGAAAAAGTAACCATGCTAATCCGACGACTAATATATGTCTATAAAACGTAATGCTATCTAAATCATTGATGCAATCCAATGGCTTAGATTTCTTTTCCTTTTCAAGAAAAAACCACAACCTTTGATTTAATCTTAAGGCCTACATTTTATCTCTTATTTCAAGGTTAAATCTTGACCATTCATGTAATCTAAAGGCTAAGATCTTTCACTTTAAAGTCAATTAAATCTTAACCATTCATAACTAATATATATAATAAACCACACACACACCTTCATGCCACTTTATACACACACCAATTCAGCCAAGAGGAGAAGAAGAAGAAGTAGAAGAACCTCGGCCTAAGGAAGAAGAAAAAGGAGGAAGAAGAGAGAACAAAAAGCCACTAGAGAAAATCAAATACCACAGAGCTGAGGTAACATAGATAGACGTTCTTCTTCTTAGTTTTTCTTCTATTTTTCTCCAAGAATATTTCTCTTCTCTTCTTCTCAAATTTTCATACATGGCAAGAGGAGATGGGAAGTTTTGTTGTTTCCATGAATTCTAGCCAAGAAAAGATGGAAAAAAGATGGAGAAATCATATATATGGCTTATGAATTCGTGTAATTCAAGAAAATTCCTATTCTTGGCAATTTTTCCATAAATCAAGAAGCTTTGTATTTCAGGATGCCATGGGAGAAAGTAAAGAGAAAATAAATTAAGAATTGATGGATGAAATCTTAAGGAAGGGAAAGACTAATATAGCCTTGATTTTCATGAAGAAATTGGCAAGAAACCCCATAATCTTAACTTGAGAAAATTGTAAAATACCTATGAAATCCCTAGAAATTGATTGAGGGATTTTGTTTAGCTTCTTTGAATATGTATGTGTGGTTATTTGGTAAAATGAAAAATGAAGCAAAATCACATGTCTTGCTTGATTCATAGGTTTGGCCAACACATGTACATATACCTAAGGAAGAGTTTTCTTAAATCCAACTAAATAAGGTTAATCTACATAAAAAATAAGGCCTATGGTGAAATTTTGGTGATTTATGGATCATTATATAAAAAGTCAAATTTTTGAGAAAAAGTGTTGACCAAGAAGTTCTTGAATTTTTACTTATGTTATTTGATATGTTTTGGATAATTGTTATGGCCTAATGTTTATTTTGTGAATTATGGACCCTATTTGTGATAGATGAAAAATTACGTAGCATTTATGTCAAGAATGGAATATGTGATAACATGTGCTCTTGAATTGCACTATTTGTTATACTAATATACTTTCTAATTTCTTGACATGGATAATATACTATTTACTACCTAATTCTATGAGTATAGGTAATTTGGTAAGGGACTGGCCAATATATATTGGGCCGAAGGGGGTGAGCCCTGTGTGTGCCAAAGTTGGCCACTAGGTAGCTACTGTTGTATTGGATATCCAATCTTAAAGATACTTAAAAATATTTAAATCACTAATTTTTTGGACTCTAATACATTGTCATGCTATTGGGATTATTTATTTATGCATAGAGCTGTGCAAAGTAGTTCTTTCCCAAATATACCTATTATGCCTTGATCAAATAATGGCTTGAATGACATATTATTGTGATATTTTATATGACTTTCCATAGGTACCCATTGGGGGACGCCTTAGTAAAGTAGGGGTAAGCCTGTTATGTCATGGCAGTGTAACATGAGCTGGGCTTGAGCCTACCAAAGCTAGTGTGACACAGTTTGAGTATGGGGCCTAGCAGTCTCCAGGCCTAATGGTCAAGAGGGAATAATCATTGTTTGTTATATTTTCTGTATTCTACGCATGTAGAAATCTCGTGAATATGTTGTAACTATTGAAAATTAATTATGTTGAGATAATGCTTGTGTTCATTCATGTTCTGTCTTTAGATGTAATATGTCTGTTCACTTTGCTATTTCATATTCACATCAGATATTGCTAACAGGTATATCTCTCTGTTTACATTATTTAATAAATTAACTATCTTGCTGTTATTTACTTGCTATTTGTTAAAATTACTTCTTGACTTTTCTTCATAGATATTATGTGGTATTAATCCTATCTATGTTATTGACAAAATTATTTCTCACTCTATTATGGTTTATATGTTTCTTAGATGCCGATTTATTAAGTGACCCTAGAACTCTAGGCATAGTGGATATGGTTCCCACTCCGATGATGGGTCTTCATCATCCATAATGTACGCATCATATCATGTGATGACATTGCTTGTGTTGTACCCCTGTATTTTGTGTCCCAAGGGGAGCTTGAGTCCCACCATTCCTAGTGGGTGGATTTGACCCTCCTGCTCCTCTATTTGCATGAATAGCGGCCCAGTTGCTGACACTAACCTTTTTTGAACATATGGGACTAACCTTTTGATCCTTATTGTTATATGGGGATTTTCTTTTTAGATAGTTATAGAATAAATCCCCATTTGTCATGATGTGATTTGTATGACCCCATTCCCCTATGATGGAACTCTTAAATTGGTTTGTATAAATTATAGTGTAGTTCCATTATTGTCATTTTTTGCTACGCTATTAATTAGACTTTATTATGGAGAAATAATTAAAATAGAAAAGGGTAATTAAACTCAAATCAAGAAGTTTTCTAAAAAAATAAAGGGCTAAAAATGGGTAGTTAGAAGAGACATTACAAAGAGCCTTGCTTAGAGAGATTATAAGAGACCTAATCCTTCTTAGCTACCACACCTACACCATTTTGAGATGTTTTTCCTAATGTAGAGTTAGACATTGATGTAGCACAGTATGAGATGAAGCTATTGCTACACAGGGCTAGCTTATAGGGAAAATGAGAAAGAGAGTTATTTCCCATAGCCAGGGCACCTAAATATCTAGATGAATTAGAAGGTTTAAAAAGTTATTCCCTTAAGCTAAAGGCTAGAGTTTATAGGCAACACTCCATAGAGCCTTAATAGCCTAGGTATACTATTTCGCTATACATGAATAATGTAAGGGGTAAAACCCTTTAGCCATGATGGTAGGCTGAATACAAAGGTATTTGACGCTTAAATCATGTAGCTAGAAAGGAAGTACCAGTGATGATGGAGTGTATTGCCATATGGAAGGCCTTGTTAGTCATATTCATATTAATATGAAAAATGACTGTTACGAGGTCAAACAGAGCCGAGAGAATAAGACCCCTAGTGTGAGCATGATGAAAGAGAGATAATGACCCACTAGCAGATGTCGAGAATAATTAAGCAATAGATGAGCAGTTGGCTTAGTACATGAGCCTAAGAAAAGGACTAACCTAGCTAATGAATGAGCCCAAGCATGTTTAAGATTGAGTAGCACCCAGTGTTAACCTATTAGACACAAAAATATTGAGGTTGTTGAGATTTGCCTATAAGGCATTGACTTTAACAAAGAATGCTATTCTATGTGCTAGTGAATGATAGGTTTTTACTGTGAGCTTCAGATATCTAAAGCATGCTATGGGTATATGTGTAAAGGAAGGATACATCAGTGTAAAGGAACAAGTGTCCTACCCCTACATATTATATTTATTGCTCACTATTAAAAGATCTTATACTCACTAGTAAGAAAACCCTATTGACAAGATCTTGAAATTTACATTGCAAAATGCAAAACCTTGTCGACAAGATCCTAGATCTTAGTGATAAGATGTCCTCATAGCCATTGAATCGACATGATTTAGTGCTTATAACATCAAGAATGTTACGAGTTTACAAGGAAGGTATACCTCAAAGATGATACCCTAAAATGAAAATGAGATGTAATGAGATAGATGACCACTTAGTTAGTGGTCACAACTCTCTAAGGGGAAATCCCTGAATTAATTATTTCATAAATATGAGAAAGTGAGGAGACATTGAAAGAGTAGCACCTGGAAAGAGGTACCCTCATTTTAGTAGTGGTTAAAGAAGAGTTAATCAAATTAGTATAGTGAAAGTAGCTACATAAAAGTTTAGTACTTTGTCAAATGAGCTTCCCTAGCTTGAGACTCTTGTAATGTGAAAGCTTAAAAGTAGTAAGAGTACTAAGTGAGGCATACAATTACTGGTAAAATATATTTAGGACATTGAGAAGATGTGTGACCTGAATTGGGTTGGTATAACCCTAAAATTAATGAGTTATGCTCCGAGAGATGAAAGCAAAAAGTCTATGCAAAAAAAGAGTATACCCAACCCTTAATCAAAGTATAAAGAGGGGCTGAGGCAAGTATTTAGTGTCTCAGTACTTTCAGGGAAGCTAAAGAAAATTAAAAGCCACCTAAGAAGGTAAGTTTCGTAATTATATAAAGTAGTAAGTTAAGCCATGAGCTTTAAAGAAAGCAAACTCTAGGGTTCACAAGGAACAATTCCTTACAAAGGACTAGTTTATTTAAGAATAAAGCAAGAGAATAAGAAAAATTAAACTTTTCCCTTTTTTATAGAAAGTGAGTAAGTAAAAGTGAACCCAGGGGGAATAAACATGCTCTTTAGCATAGAGAAAGTGTATGATGATTCAAAATTAAGGATATAATAAAGTAAAGAATGATAAATAGATAACATGAATGAGTGTGTTAGCAAGCACCGTTATTCTTAGTACAAATGTCAATGAAGAATAATATAATGCCAGCTAGGCAATATGAATGACCTCAGGGTAGCACAATAAATGATGCAAGAAATTAGAGGAAGAGTTCCCTCTCCCCGAGTTCCATTTAAACTAAAGAGAGAGAGCATAGTACTAATAAGGTACTTTCGATTGTTAGGAAACTCGTAATATACTGTCGATAGTGGCTTGAGCTCAATCATGATGCACCTATGTATTAGTAATTGATGCTATAGTTTGCTTACAACAACGATTACACGATATTGAGTCTAGCCAACTCAGTATTAATATAACTTGAGTGCGTTAGATTTTAGAATGGAATAAACGGTTCTCATAAAGGAGCTAAAATAAAGGAAAAACGAAAATGCTAAAAACGAAAGGCAAAATGAGAATTTTTGAAAAAGCCATTCTCCTCCACCTATAAATAGGAGGTGCCCCACTCTCTCCTTTATTTAATCTAATATTTTTCTACCCAAATTCAGGGAAGGAAGCTAGGGTTTAGGTAAACCAAAGGGAGAGAAGAAGAAGGAGAAATTGAAGGCTTAAGGTATAATTTCTTGGTAGTTTTTCATGCTTTCTTCCATCCAAACCTCCTTTCCTTCATCCTTCTATGTTTTCTATGATTAAAATGAAGTTTACAAATCTTTTTTAAGGGAGAAATTTAGGGAAAATTTCGGATTTAAAGAGAGGAGCCTAGAGAAAGCAAGATTCAAGTGAGAAAAAGCAAGAAAATAAGGTAATTTCTCCTTCCATGATTGCTATCTCTTTCTCCCCTTCCTCTACCATTTTGCCTCGCCTAAGAAACCCTATGAGGGTTTGATTTTTAGGTAGAACCAAGGGTAATTCTTAGGAAAAAGGGTGTGGAGATTAAGAATATGCAATAGGAATTAACCAAAAATCATGGAATTTCAAGATGTAATTTTTAGGGTTTTAACTACACCTTGTAAAATCTAATTTTTGTACAATAATTCCTCGGCCTAAAAAAGAGCTTAATTGAGCTTCTAAGATCCCTAGAAATGTCCATCTTCCCTTGGGAAAACAATTTTTTTGTTTTTGTCATGTAACTATTCACTTAAGTCCGAAAATGAAATTTGTCACACAAAGCCCAAATGATGTCCAATTGCCATTAAATTTTATACAGAAAAACTAGACATTCCCAGAGACTTGTACCAACTCAAATAATCTCATTTGGATATATCAAAATATCTATCCTGTACCAAATGCTCTACTTGACCTCAATTACTATTTGATTGAGTTTCGAGGTCTGGGCATGCCTAAACTGTCTGAAGTTATTTTTCCCATTTAGCTAACATCCACAGATTTCTAGATTTATCATTTGCATGGATTGAATTTTTGTGGAATTAATTGGCCATTTTTTTAATTTTACTATAGAATTTTGTAATAGCACTAGTGGGCAGCCTGACCTCTGGACCTTTTCTAATGCCAAACATCCTCTGTATTGGATGTTACTATCTAGACATATTTTTAGCATGAAGTAGACATGTGTAGATTTCTAGAATAGCCAAGAATGAATGATTTCTATTTTTATATAATTAGTTATGAGTTTTCAAAGTTTATGACAAAAATGAGCAAAATCTGTCCAAAAATATATGTATGTGTTTTATGCTTCCAATTGATATCCACGGTTTGTAGATCCTATTTGATGATGGAAATGGCTTGTATCCATGTAATTAAATATAAAAATATGATGTATGAGCTCACTTGGTCCACATGACATTGAATAAAATTTTTATCCACAATATAACGCTAGAAAAGTCATTATTTTAATATCATTTTCCTTGATAATTCACATAATTCATGTATATGAGTTATTTAAAAGCATAAAATGAGCTAGAAATTATGCTTTTACATTTTTGGTATTAGAGCAAAGGTTCAGGCTCTTAATGTGGGTTGTGGCTTGTGTTTATGAGTTGCCTAGATGCACATGAGCTTGTTTTATGGATGAATTAAGTGTGCTGATGGTGGAAGTGTTCCTTTTTTCATTTTAAAGTTTGTTATGATGTTTTAGTAAAATGGTGAACATTAGGAGAGGTCAGCCCTTTAGAGAGGCTCGTGTTGATGATAGAGCAGGGCCTAGTGATCCAATTGCTGGAGCCTTACAGTCTATCATGGCTCGCCTAGATCAGCAGTAGGCCGTTATTATACAGTTACAGTAATGGCATGTTGAGAGGGACAGTTAGGGCCCTACACCTACTACTCCATAGCCACCTTATAACTCAGATCATCTTGAGCACTCAAGGGCAACTCACCCAGATCCACAACCACACTTACAGATGGTTACCCCTATTCTACCAGCTCAAACGCCTCTAGCTTAGCAGCAGCCCTTGACCAGAAAGATCATCACCCAGTTTAGAAAGTTTAGGCCTCCCACCTTTGATGATGAGATGAATTCAGAAAAAGCAGAGGCCTAGATTATGCAGTTAGAAAAGATATTCGAGGTAATGGAATGTACATCTGAGTAGAAAGCCAAGATGGCTATTTTCTAGTTGCAGAAAGAAGTAAACTATTGGTGGAAGGGCATCGAGCCTATTCTGAGGGTGAGAAACCTTCTAATTACATGGGAGGCATTCCACTAGGTATTTCATGAGAAATATTTCCCTAGCTCAGTTAGAGATAAGAAAGAATCAGAATTTATTCTCTTAAAATAGACAGAAGGTATGTCGGTGGACTAATATGTGGCAAAATTTGTAGAACTCTCTTGATACTCCTTGTATTTACAGAGGCATGTTGATGAGAGATGGAGAGCAAACAGATTAGAGAAAGGCTTGCTCCCTGAGATCAGAGATAGGATAGTGCCATAGAGAATCAGGTACTTTAATACCGTGGTTGAGATATGTAGAGTTACAGAGATGAACCTCAGATGATGTAGCCTACTTCCAATGCTACGCCACCCCTCCCTAAGCCCAAGAGACCTAAAAAGGGATCGCAAGCTGTAGTTACTAGCCACAGAGGTGGTAGAAGCCAGTGGGGCTGAAAGGGAAAGAGACGAAGGACTCAGTCTAGCAGAGGTAGCTTCACACTGGTCACATGTCCCCAGTGTGGCAAGAACCATGGAACCAGACCATACTACGTAGGGCAGAACGTATGCTTCAGGTGTGATAGGCCAAGACATATGGCCAGGGATTGCACACAGACTCCTTCACAGATTACATAGCAGTGGGAGATGGCTTCTTTTCCCATACCTCAGACCCAAGGTAGAGTCTTTGCCCTGTCACAGTAGGAATAGCTGGCCTCGAGTCTAATTCAAGATATTATTAGAATAAATGATTTTTTTGTAACTGCATTATTTGATTTGGGTGCTAGCCATTCTTTCATATCATATGACTATGCTAGGAGGTTGGGTCTGAGTATGCATACACTCCCATATGATTTGCATGTATCTACCTCCATAGGAAATCGAGCTATTATCTCTCATGCTTGTTTGAATTGTGTGATCCAGTTTAGTCACTGCCTTACCACCCTTGATTTAATTTATATGTTCTTATTGATATTGATGTGATTATTGGCATGAACTAGATGTTTGCAAATAACGTCACACTAGATTGTAGCCACAGATGCATTACTTTACCTGAGTGTGAGACTGTGCCTAGTATGAGGACTGAGTTATTTGTTATGACCACCTCACAGGCTGAGAGATCTCTAGGGCATGGTTGTCAGGGGTTCCTAGTTTTCTTTTCAGTTCAGGCTGAAGTGGAAGAGGGTATAGATGAGATCTCCATAGTGAGGGAGTTTCCTGAGGTATTCCCCAGGGAGATCAGTGGAATACCCCCAGAGAAAGAGGTAGAATTTCCTATAGACATTGTACTTGGGGTAAGTCTAGTGTTTAAGGCCCCATATAAGATGGCTCCCACCGAGTTAGTAGAGTTTAAGAAATAGATAGAAGAGCTCTTAGAGAAGGGTTTTATTAGACCTAGTGTCTCATCGTGGGGAGCTCTAGTCTTATTCATAAAGAAGAAAAATGGGAGCCTTAGGTTATGCATAGATTACTGAGAACTCAATGAGATAACTATTAAGAATAAGTATCTTCTCCCTCGCTTAGATGACCTCTTAGATCAATTAGTAAGAGCGTCAGTATTTTCTAAGATAGACCTCAAGTCGGGATACCATCAGCTTAGAATAAAGGTTGAGGATACTCCCAAAATAGCATTCAGAATTAGATAAGGGCGCTATGAGTTTCTAGTCATGCCTTTCGAGTTGATGAATGCACTTACAGTATTCATGGATTACATGAACAGAGTCTTCAGGCTATATTTAGATAGATTTGTAGTTGTTTTCATAGATGACATCCTCGTCTACTTAAAAAGTAGAGAGGAACATGAGCAACACTTGAGATTAGCCTTGGAGACCCTAAGAGAGAGATAGTTGTATGCTAAACTTAGTAAATGTGAGTTCTAGCTCACTGATGTTTAATTTCTAGGTCATGTAATCTCCTAGGCAGGAGTCACAATAGATCCCTATAAGGTAGAGGCAGTATTACAGTGGAAGAGACCTAGGACAGCGATAGAGATCAGGAGCTTCCTAGGTTTAGTAGATTATTATAGAAGGTTCATTCAGGGCTTTTCTCAGATGGCAATGCCATTGACCCGGCTCACTAGAAAGAATATGCCGTTTATATGGAATGAAAAATGTGAGAGTAGTTTTCAAGAATTAAAGCACAAGTTAACCACGGCCCCAATCCTTGTACTCCTTAACCCCAAAGAGACTTTTGTAGTCTACAGTGATGCCTTTAAGGATGTGTGCTTATGCAAAAAGGCTTAGTGATAGCTTATGCTTCTAGATAGTTAAAATCTCACAAGAAAAATTACCCCACACATAATCTAGAGTTAGCCGTAGTGGTGTTTGCTTTGAAAATATAGAGACACTACTTATATGGGGCAGCTATAGAAATTTATAGTGACCACAAATGCCTTAAATATTTATTTGAACAGAAATAGTTAAATATAAGACAGCAAAGATGGTTAGAATTTTTGAAAGACTATAATTTCACACTGAAATACTATCCTGGTAAGGCTAATGTGGTAGCTGATGCTTTGAGTAGAAAATCCATACATATGGCCTGTATGATGATCTAAGAACAAGAATTGATTGAAAGATTCAGAAATATGAGCCTCTCTTGTGAGTTGTATTCGGGGAAGTTATTAATGAGTGAAATCTAAATAGAAAATGACCTAACAGATCATATAAGAGAGGTTCAACAGATAGATGACTATGTAAGTAAGATTAGAGCCCAGATAGCCCAGGGTAGCATACAGGAGTTCAATCTATCTGAGGATGATATAGTTAGATACAGCGATAGGCTATATGTACCTAGAAATACAAAAATCAAAGAGAAACTATTAGATAAGATACATAAGAGCAAGTATACCATTCATCCAGGTAGTAATAAAATGTTCCAAGATTTAAAAAAAATGTTTTGGTGGCCTGGAATGAAAATAGACATAGTAGAGTATATCTCCCGATGTCTATTATGTTAGAGAGTGAAAATAGAACATTAGAAACTAGCTAGGTCACTTCGGCCCCTAAATATCCCAGAGTGGACATAGCTATGGATTTTGTCATGGGTTTACCCAGGACATCATCGGGGCATGATACAATATGGGTAATAGTAGATAGATTAACAAAGTCAGCACACTTTTTAACTATGAAAGCCACTTATACCTTAGATAAGTTAGCCTAGCTGTACATCAGGGAGATAGTCAGATTACATGGTGTGCCTAGAAGCATAGTCTCAAATAGAGATCCGAGATTCACATTGAATTTTTAGAGATCATTACAGGATACTCTAGGTACCAGACTTAGATTTAGCATAGCCTATCTCTCTCAGACGAATGGACAGACGAAGAGAACCATCCAAACCCTAGAGGACATTTTGAGGGCATGTCTCTTAGAAATGAAAGGAAATTGAGATACATACTTGCCTCTAGCAGAGTTTGTCTATAATAATAGTTATCATGCAAGTATACAGTTGGCACCGTATGAGGCATTGTAAGGAAGGAAGTATAGGTCTCCAATGTGTTGGATTGAGCTAAGAGAGCAGAGCCTTATAAGCCCAGAGTTAGTGGACCAGACATCTAAATAGATTGAGACCAATAGAAAGAAACTGCTGATGGCCCAGAGTAGATAGAAAAGTTATACAGAAAAACGTAAATGGCCATTAAAGTTTGAGACTAGAGATCATGTCTTCATTAGAGTGTCTCTAGTCACAATGATAGGTCAGTGATAATTGCTAATTTTCATATACTTTATTCCCTTTAATTTTGGCACTTTAATAATTGAATATGGCTTATTGCATTTTATTAGATGATAATTGAATTTAATGGCCATTTTCTGCACTTTAAGAATTAAATTACAAAATGATTGATTTTAATGCATATATTTCTTTATATTATTTTGTGAATTTTTCTATTGAATTGTTCCTACTCTTTGTGCAGATTTTTATTGGGCAATTGGAGCTTTAAAGGAAAACCACAAACTAAAAAGGTTGCAGCCACATAAAGAAGAAGCAAGGAACAAAATGTGATAAGGCTTAGGACTAAAAGCAAAGAACCATGCATGGGAGTATATCAAGGAGAAGACATGAGAAATTGGCCACGGGATGAGTAAAGGAATCACATTTGAATGAAGGAGCTGAAGCAACGTGATTTTGAAGAAGAAGAAAGCCATGAGTTGGAGAGTTGAAGAGAACCATCCATGAAGCACTTGAATGAAATAGAGGAAGAAGGAATACAAGCTACGGACTAGATAGAGAAGCCTTCACATACAAGAGCAGCCATGTGAGAAGCTTGAGCTTGGGTTTACGTTGAAGGAGAAGGAAAGAGAGGCTCGAGTTTCTAGTTTGAGAAAAAAGAAGTTTAAACAGAGTTGGTCACAGAGAACGTCTAAAGGAATAAAGGTATAGCTCGTGTTGAGATAAGAAGATTTAAAAGAAGAACAGAACATGAACAAAGGAAGATAAGCTCGTGGCTAGGAAGCAAACATGTGAGAAGTAAGGAGCAGAAATGAAGGATGCATGAGCTGAAATGAGGAACGTGAGCTAGGTTGAAGAAGCTCTTAAGAGAAAAAGGGATGTAGCTCGAGTTAAGAAAGAGTGTAGAGTGAGATCGAGAATGGAGTGCATGAATCAAAGAGAAGAAGTGACCACGAGCTATATCACACATATGCAAAAGTGAGCTGGAAAGGAAGAGAAACATGAACAAATGAAGGGCTGTAGCGTGAACAAAAGCCATAGGTAGCAACTCACAAACTCAAGCTTGAGCAAAGAAGCAGCATCAAGTGAAGGAAGCTACATGAGTTGGGAATTGAAATGCATAAAAGACGCTGGAGTAAAACGTGGAGAAGGAATTAATGTGGAATATTATAAAAGGAGACAAAGTAGGGCCCACACTTATACACATGCAGTAGCCATGTAGAGCTAACGTGAAGAAGTCATAGGCTCTAGCAGAAACAAGAAACACGAGCTGGCATGTGATCGCTTAAATGAAAAGATGAAGCCACGTATCAATTCATTCTTTTCCATCCAGAGCTATTCTCCATGCCACTTCCTCCATTCTCCATCTCCATCTCACCACCACGTTGAAGCTCTAATCTTCCACCTTGAGGCTAGCTAAGAGGAGGCTCTTGGAGAAGCTTGAATCCTTAGAGAAGAATGCAGAATTTTGGCTAAGACTTTCTTAATTTTCCTACACCTTTTCTCTTTCTTGTATTTGCTTGGTTAAGTAGTATTGGATTGAGAATTTGTGTAATTAATTAGTGGCTGGTTAGACACTGATTAGGATGATTTTCATTGATTAATTGATTTGATTAAACACTGAATTTTATATTTTCTTGCCATTATCCAAGTGTGCAATCAAGGTGTTTGATGAAATGCTTGTGAGAATTGGTGTGCCAAATTGTCTATTTATGGATTCCTTAGTGTTTAGTTAGTTAATTAAACATCTTTAGATCATGATTCAGAGGATAGTTAATCAATTAGTCAATCAAATTAAGTGTTCAAAGATCTTAATCACAAGAATTAGTAATTTAATGGGAGTTGAGGTCTCAATTAACATCAATTTGCTAGTCTCTTAAATCTTGAATGGTAATTCAAGATCATTTGCCAATAAACACAATAAGGAACTCTTGGGCCAAAATTAATTACAATTAGATTAGGATAAGGATAGTGGATACCAAAGGATGAATCCAAAGTTAGTCACAAGACCATTCTCCACCCACAATTCATATAAGGAATTTTAATTCAATTCCATTTTAGATAGTTTAATTAAACCAAAACCCCCCTTAATTAGATAGATTTTAGGATCCTTTAACACTTAGAAACTCAATTAACCATTGAACTCTATTTCCAAGGGAGATGACCTAGGTTGTGCCCTATATTGCATTTAATATTCAACCTAGTTTTATTTTGAGGGTTGTGCGATAGAACCCGTCAAAATTTGGCGCCATTGCCAGGGAAATTGGATTCTCAATTGTTTAAGAAAGTTTTCTAAGTATTTTTATTCTATTTTTGCTCTATTTTGGTTCTATTTTAGCTTGGTTTTTGTTTTATTTTGAACTTGGAATTGGATCATTTTGGTGTTGCACATTAACTTGTCTACTTGCTAGAATATTTGTTTAAAGTGCCCAGAAAATTCTTAAACTTCGTTTTCCAAGGTTTTTGGGTATTTTGAGCAAAAGTAATAGTAAAGCTATTTGGTGCACAATTTTTTAGTCAAATTTCAACATTTGAGGCACTTTTTCGAATTTTTTAGTATTTTTTCAAATTTTTCAAATTTTCTAGATTTAATTTCTTTATTTTTTGTGAGTTTATTTTCTGTGATTAGCCTCTGTTTTAAAGTGTTTTTGATTGTTAGGTAAGTCTTAGCTTCTTTGAATTTTTATTGTCTTGATTTTGAGTTAATTTTAGTTATAATTTACTAGTGGTTTTTCTTGTGCTGAAATTAATTGTGCTTCTCATTTTTCTTTGCTTTAAATGGATCATTATTATTCTAATCAAGGTGTTTATGATTCTTGTGCAGAGCATAGGATTTCTCGGAAGTTGGATGACACCATGTCAATGCTTTAAGGCCTTCTTGAACGACAAAGACAAGAATGACAAGCACAACAATATCAACAAATCCAACAATCATACTACCAACCATACCATCATTCCTGTGAAGTTCACCCCAACTACCAACCATACCATAATCCATATGGAGTACACCGAAATTACCACCATCATTATGAGCTATACCATAACTTCCATACGCAAGAGCCAGAATATCATCCTTACAATTATCATAAGGGATACATGCAACAAGAGGTCCAGAAGGAACCAAATTTGAAAGAGAGGATGATGCAGCTAATGGAAACCCTTGATCTTCAAATCCAACAAAAGGATGCTGACCATTTTCAATTCAAACAAGAACAGGAATGATGGTACCTTGAAGTTCAACAAAAGATGGATAACCTCATGAAAGATTCGAGAATTCAATTGAATCAACTGACTTCAAGTGCTACTGAATTGACTGAGGAGCAAATTAGAAGAGAATGTATAGAGGAGGAAGAGTCCTATTCATTGGGTAATATCCTTCCATCTTCTAATATTTTATAATTTGTTGGAACTGATTCTAGTTACATGATAGCACTATGATTCCTGATGCATATAATGTTGTTGATTATGAATTGCATGATGATGTCGTTGATGAGGAAATTATTGTTGAATCTCTTTATTTGATTAATTGTGGTAGTTCATTGAGTAAATTTGATACAATTGTTGATGTTAATGAATCTTTGTGTACTGATGCACTTGGTATGTCTACACCTAACTGTGACCATAGTGATGATTTCATTTCTGAGCCTATTAATGATGAATCTCTTAAGTCTAGGGTAGTAAATAAGTGTAAGGGTGACTTGGAATGTGATGATTATTCTGTTCCTAGTCTAAGATTGGTTGAGAAGCTTATTGATGATACATCTTTTGAGTTTAGGGATAGCATACCATCTGGACCATGTGACATAGCTGTTTTGAATGACTCTGTTGATTGTATATGTACTGGATCCACTGTATGTGATGAATACTCTTAGATTAATTGTTTCATTAAGACTAGTGAGTTCCTCACATATACTAATCAACATGATTCCTTACTGGCCTGTGATGGTGTGACTGCTGAAATAATAGATGTAGCATGTGAAAAGGATATAGATAATGAAATTGTTGGACAACTTGTTGATAATTCAGACTCTAATTTGCAATGCTTATATGATGATTTGCATACATGTCCTGTATGTGCTAAGATAAATGAGTTTTCTAAAGTCTGATAAGTTTACTGAATCCACGAATTCCTTTGTTTGCACTGGAACTATTGATAAGACTGATTCTTTTGATCATGCTAGTGTTAATGAAAGTATGTATAGAGATAACGCTGGTGTTGAAAATCCTATTGATTCTTGTGCTATTGTTGATACTAGTGAGAGACTGGATTTTGTTGTTGATCATTGTTTAGAATATTATGAGCCTACTGATGTCTCTTTGGTCAGGGAAGATGTTGTTTCTCTTATTGAGAGTTCTGAACAAATTCTTGAAGTTGGTGAGCTAATTCCCAACAATCAACAGACTCTCCAAGCTGAGACAAAGCAACTACAAGATACCTTGGAGGACTTGAACTTAAAAGGCTATGAGAAGTTGCAATTTAATTCTTCTGTTGATGCAATGACTCTTTCTGAGGAGAGTCAAGTAGATTTTATTGGCTTTGATAGATATTTAGAGAGTCTAGAGTCTAGTGTTTTTAAATTTGATTTTAAATTTTCTTCTTTGGTTTTAAATGTCCTGGATTTGATTTTTATTCTTTTCTTGTTCCTGAATATGCTGAATTTGACTTTCCCAGACTTTTAATGGTTGAGGAAGACCATGAATCAACCCTGCATGATCAATCAAAATGTTTTAAAGTGGTTAGACTCAAATTTATCCAGTTAAGAAGGAATAAAGTAGTTTTAATCTTGGTTTTTGATACGTATGATTAGTTAGTCTCTAATAAAGTTCTTTTTAGTTTTCTTTTCTTTTCTGCATTACAATTTCTTTTATTTCTATTTTATAGGAAATAAATTGCTAACCAGCTACAATAGGAATATGAGCCTATCGTGAGATCTTTATTTTCAAGTTCATCCAGTTGTATTCTCTCTTTTCACTCTTTATCTTATGTTGTTTATCTGTTTACTGGACTATGTGCTGACATTGAGGACAATGCAATATTTAAGTGTAGGGGGGGAGAGTCATTTTATTCCATCCATCTTTTCCTTGCTTTGTTAAAAAAAAAAAACTAAAAAGTTTTTAGGAAAATTTTTGAAAAATAGCGTGATTCTTTTCAGTTTTTCTGTAAAAGTTACAAGTTAAGATGATTATAACTTGGATTCACTTAGACATGACAAGTGATGGATCTTGTGTTTTGATTCAAGTGAAGTGGCATGAATTTGATTTCAATGAATTATTTGATAGCCATTACCTGGTGAGGATTTGAGCCATAATTGTTCAATTTTAGTGTGTTCTCACCTATCTTTGCTTTCACTCTAGAACTTGTCTTAATTCTTTGTTGAGGCCATATTTGCATTTGCATGCATGAAAATGATAAGGCATTCATTTCTTTTACAGCTAGTTAGCTAAAAGGCCAACCTTACATACATTTTATCCATTGTTTTAGCCACTTTGGACTTGATTTCATTTTCTTGTTAGCCTATAGCCATTAAATATAATTCCATCTTATTTTAAGATGTCTTAGGTAATTTCAAGGAGCATTACATCTAATTAGGATGATGAATGTTATCTTACATCAAGTTAGGCCATTGTTAATCAAAGTTGAGGAAATTGTCTTGTAAAAAAAAATTACAAGAGAAAGGAAAAGATGGAAAAACAAAAGAAAAGCAATCTAAAAAAAAAAAGTCATTGTAAATCAAAAGAAAGAAGTACTTGAATTTTCTTTGCAATTCTAATTATTAGTTGAAAACAAAAGGGCCTTGAAACACATTCTTACCTTCCTAGGTTTCCATTGATTGCTCTTGAGGTTCTAAGGTATCAATTTGTTTGTGTTTTCTTGTTATCCATTCATTTCACTCCCTTAGCCCCATTACAACCCTGAATAAGTCCTCTTGATTTATGCATCACATTTGGCATGAGTGGTGGAGACTTAGAAGCTAGACAAGCCTATGGTAGTGAACTTGGATAGGTGAAGTTTGAGTAATCCACATTGCCTAAACACTTGAGAGTTGAGAATAAACACTAATCTATATGAAGGGCTATGCATTTTGATTCATTCTTTTCAAATGAAATTGCCATGGAATTTGAATTCTTGATGCAAGTGAAGTTAGCTATGATTGTTAAAGTGATGAAGAGTTGTGATTAGTCTTTAGCTTGTGATTTTTTTACACTTTCCTTTCCATTTTCATTCTGCATTGATTATTCCACTAGCTTTTCTTTATGATCTTGAGTTTTGCCTAAGAGTGCAAAGGTTTAAGTGTGGAGAAATTTGATAATTGCTAATTTTCATATACTTTATTCCCTTTAATTTTGGCACTTTAATAATTGAATATGGCTTATTGCATTTTAATAGATGATAATTGAATTTAATGGCCATTTTCTGTACTTTATGAATTAAATTGCAAAATGATTGATTTTAATGCATATATTTCTTTATATTATTTTATGAATTTTTCTATTGAATTGTTCCTACTCTTTGTGTAGATTTTTGTTGGGCAATTAGAGCTTTGAAGGAGAGCCACAAACTAAAAAGGTTGCAGCCACATAAAGAAGAAGCAAGGAACAGAACGTGATAAGGCTTGGGACTAAAGGAAAAGAACGATGCATGGGAGTATATCAAGGAGAAGACATGAGAAATTGGCCATGGGATGAGTAAAGGAATCACATTTGAATGAAAGAGCTAAAGCAACGTGATTTTGAAGAAGAAGAAAGCCACAAGTTGGAGAGTTGAAGAGAACCATCCACCAAGCACTTGAATGAAATGGAGGAGGAAGGAATGCAAGCTACGGACTAGATAAAGAAGCCTTCACGTACAAGAGCAGCCATGTGAGAAGTTTGAGCTTGGGTTTACGTTGAAGGCGAAGGAAAGAGAGGCTCAAGTTTCTGGTTTGAGAAAGAAGAAGTTTAAATGGAGCTGGTCACAAAGAATGTCTAGAGGAATAAAGGTACAACTCGTGTTGAGATAAGAAGATTTAAAAGAAGAACAGAGCATGAACAGAGGAAGGTAAGCTCATGGCAAGGAAGAAGACATGTGAGAAGTAAGAAGCAGAAACGAAGGATGCATGAGCTGAAATGAGGAACGCGAGCTGGGTTGAAGGAGCTTTTGAGAGAAAAAGGCATGCAGCTTGAGTTAAGAAAGAGCGTGGAGTGAGGTCAAGAATGGAGTGGATGAATCAAAGAGAAGAAGTGACCACGAGCTGCATCACACACATGCACAAACGAGCTGGAAAGGAAGAGAAACACGACAAATGAAAGGCTGTAGTGTGAACAAAAGCCATAGGTAGCAGCTCACAAACTCAAGCTTGAGCAAAGAAGCAGCATCAAGTGAAGGAAGCTATATGAGCTGGGAATTGAAATGCATAAAAGACACTGGAATAAAACATGGAGAAGGAATTAACGTGGAATATTATAAAAAGAGACAAAGTGGGGCCCACACTTATACACATGCAGTAGCCACGTAGAGCTGACGTGAAGAAGTCACAGGCTCCAGGAAAAACAAGAAACACAAGCTAGCATGTGATTGCTTAAATGAAAAGATGAAGCAACGTATCAATTCATTCCATGGGTCCAAGAATACGGCAATTAATGGATTAAGTGAGGCACAAGGTTAGCACATGAAAATGAGCATGAGAGGGGCACATGACTTCTTAAAACACGTTGGACACACCTTCGGGCAGAGGCTAAATCATGCTACATTCCATTGGCACGATCATTCGTCCATTCCATCATTATTACACATGCCCCATTTGTCTTTTCCAATCCAGAGCCATTCTCCACGCCACTTCCTCCATTCTCCATCTCTATCTCACCACCACGATGAAGCTTTAATATTCCACCTTGAGGCTAGCTAAGAGGAGGCTCTTGGAGAAGCTTGAATCCTTGGAGAAGAATGCAGAATTTTGGCTAAGACTTTCTTAATTTTCCTACACCTTTTCTCTTTCTTGGATTTGCTTGGTTAAGTAGTATTGGATTGAGAATTTGTGTAATTAATTAGTGGCTAGTTAGACACTGATTAGGATACTTTTTATTGATTAATTGATTGGATTAAATACTGAATTTTGTATTTTCTTGTCATTATCCAAGTGTGCAATCAAGGTGTTTGATGAAATGCTTGTGAGAATTGGTGTGCCTAATTGTTTATTTGTGGATTCCTTAGTGTTTAGTTAGTTAATTAAACATCTTTAGATCATGATTCAGAGGATAATTAATCAGTTAATCAATCAAATTGAGTGTTCGAAGATCTTAATCACAAGAATTAATAATTTAATGGGAGTTAAGGTCGTAATTAATGTCAATTTGCTAGTCTCTTGAATCTTGAATGGTAATTCAAGATCATTTGCCAATGAACACAATTAGAAACTCTTTGGCCAGAATTAATTACAATTATATTAGGATAAGGATAGTGGATACCAAGCGATGAATCCAAAGGTAATCACAACACCATTCTCCACCCATAATTCATATAATTAGGTAGTGTTTAGGAATTTTAATTCAATTCCATTTTAGATAGTTTAATTAAACGAAAACCCCCTTAATTAGATAGCTTTTTGGATCCTTTAACACTTAGAAACTCAATTAAGCATTGAACTTCATTTCCAAGGGAGATGACCTAGGTTGTGCCCTATATTGCATTTAATATTCAACCTAGTTTTATTTTGAGGGTTGTGCGATAGAACTCATCAGTCAGTCCATTAAAAGTAAAAAGCTCAGTCTAAAATATATAGGTTCTTTTCAAATTCTTGATAAAGTAAGACTGTGGCCTATAGATTAGCCTTTCCCTCAAACTTAAGCCAAGTACATAATGTATTCCATGTTTCACAGCTTAAAAAGTATCAGCCCGACCCCTCACATGTTATAAAATATAAGAATGTGTAGTTACAAGATGATCTATCATATATAGTATCACCAGATCGGATCGTGGACGTTAGACTCAAGTAGTTTTGAAATAAGATGATATTGTTGGTGAAAGTGGTTTTGAAGGGGTTATGTCCTAAAGAGGCTACCTGAGAGCTAGACGATGATATGAGAAAAAAATGTCCAGAACTCTTCCAATTAGGTATGTTATCTAAATTTTAAGGGTGAAATTTTTAACGAGGGAGAATTGTAACATCTGATTTTTGTTAAACAATGGAAATAGACATGTTTTCAAGGCAAATCCCTTGAAATGAATTAGTTAAGGTCCTAAAAAATTTGAGCAACATTCTAGATTCCTAGAAATGAGAATCTTAGCCTCAAATGGAAAAAAAATAAAGCTAAAATGAAAAAATGAATTGTGACAAAAGATTGACAAAACATAACGGCATTTTCGTTATTTTGAGCAAATTTTGGAATTCACATAGAACAGCTTTTTAAATGAAAGCTTTGAGTTCTTTGGGGTTTTCAGAGGCCCAGAAAACCATAGGAAGCCCCGGGACAGTTAAATCCCCTCTGGTGGATGTTTTCTAATGTTAGTATACCCAAACTTTGATGGATCTGTTTGGGAAGGTTTTAGCTCCGATTTAGTGATTTCAAAGGTATTTTAGTAAATTGGGAACCTAGATTTTATAATGGAAAAGACGGTTCTAAAAACGGAGCTAAAACAAAGGAGAAATGAAAATGCTAAGAACGAAAGGCAAAATGAGAATTTTTAAAAAAGCCATTCTCCTCCACCTATAAATAAGAGGTGCCTCACTCTCTCCTTCGTTTAGTATCATATTTTTCTACCCAAATTCAGAGAAGGAAGCTAGGGTTTAGGTGCACTAAAGGGAAAGAAGAAGAAGGAGAAATTGAAGGCTTAAGGTATGGTTTCTTGGTAGTTTTTCATGCTTTCTTCCATCCAAACCTCCTTTCCTTCATCCTCCTATGTTTCCTTTGATTAAAAAAAAGTTTACAAATCTGTTTTCAGGGAGAAATTTAGGGGGAAATTCGGATTTGAAGAGAGAAGCCTAGAGAAAGCAAGATTCAAGTGGGAAAAAGCAAGAAAATAAGGTAATTTCTTTTTCCATGGTTGCTATCTCTTTCTCCCCTTCCTCCACCATTTCGCCTCGCCTAAGAAACCCTAGGAGGGTTTGATTTTTAGGTACAACCAAGGGTGATTCTTAGGAAAAAGGGTGTGGAGATTAAGAATATACAAAAGGAATTAACCAAAAATCATGGAATTTCAAGATGCAATTTTTAGGGTTTCAAGTGCACCTTATAAAATCCAATTTTTGTACAATAATTTCTAGCCCTGAATAAGAGTTTAATTAAGCTTCTAAGATCCCTAGAAGTCCCCTCATGTGCATCTTCCCTTAGGAAAACAAAACAATTTCCTTGGATGCGATTATGCTTTATTGTCTCAGCCAAAAAGGGTTACCATAGTTAGGGAGAGTTTTGAATTTTCTAAGCCTATTCTTGAGTCATATATGATGAATGAATATGAGAGAAAGCCTTGGGAAAAATTTAGAAGCCATAGAAAGTGAGATGGTGTTTCATGTTCTATAATATGACCTAAGGAAGCAATATGTTGCTAGGCTCTTGGTTTTGATTGTGTGATGACTCCAAGAAGCTTAAAAAGAGTCAAGAATCATATTTAACAGGAAAGAATGGAGCCTAGAATTTATTTGAGGGATGTTGCTTCATTAAGTGCATTTATGGAACCATAATGAGGTTTATAGATCAAGCTAGTGTCTAAGCAAGTTGTGTGGCCTTAGAATTAATTCCATGAACCTAATTGGCTTCCATAAATTGTGTTTAGGCCAAGAGAAATCATCCTCACACTTTTATGTGTGTGTGGCCAAAGAAGAGAGCCTTGATTCAAGAACAAAAGTGTGTAATTATATCCAAGGTAGTTCACTCCTCCTTTTCTCATGCATGATTGTTTGCTTTACTTGTCTTTGAGTATGTGTATATATATTTTTAAGCCATGAAAAGTGTTTTAGCATGACTTTGATTCCATGGTGCCATGATATTGCAATATGCTTTCATATGATGTTCATGATGTGTGCTTGGGTTTGCTTGAGTGTGGTGAGGTCAAGAACCCTTCGCCATGGTGAGCATGAGTTAAGAACTCTTAAGATTGGTTGAGACAAAGTAAAGAGTCTCCCAAAAGTGAGGTTGACTCCTAAGAGCATGGTTGAGTCCAAGAACCTCTTAAAGAATAGGTGAGGCAAGTCCAAAATCCACAAGTAAATAGGTGAGGCCAATCCACTTGCTTGGCAAGCCTTTGTATGTTATGTATGAATTTCTTAAATGATGAAAATGCCTCTTGAATGTTTACACATATCAACATGTCCATACATGCATTTATGAAACTTTTTTGCATCCATTATGTATGATTGAATGGGAGATGAGCTATTGGGATTCTTTGAATCTCATCCCCTCCCCCCCAATGTTCTAATATGCTAGGTGGACCAAGAGAGTAAGCTAATAGAAGCTAACCACCTTGAAGATGAGAGTATGACATTCAAGAATACGATTTTTGCTACTTTAAGGCTATACAAATGGAAAATGATATAACCAATGGATGTATATATATTATGATGTTATGAACACATATAATTATGATAATATGTCATGTATAAATGGGAGAATGTATTATGCGACCATTAGAATACATTTTAAGTATGTTATGACAATGTGGCTTCTTGAATGAGTTTATGTAATTGTGTATAAAAGCAAGTGGCATAGCTAAAATGAGATGCATAGAGTTTGAGACCATTTAGATAGCTTACACAAGTCCTATTTATACTTTTAGACTTGTCCAAGAGGTGCCAAACCCCAAGGAAAGCCATTTGGAGATTTTGGTATCCTATATGGAGCCAAAATTGACCATAATAGAATCCTATATTACCTTTTATCCAAATAAGCTCTTCTTGATCTAAGATTTTACATGAAATTAGAGCTTGTTGAGATATTTTTGAAAAGATAAAGAACATAATTTTTATAGGGCTACAGAATATTTGATGAATTTTCAAAATTGGCAAATTTTCTAGTTTTGGTCATGTTACTATTCACTCAGGTCTAAAAATGAAATCTATCACATAGGGCCCAAATGATGTCCAATTGCCATGAAATTTTATGCAAAGAAACTAGACATTTTCAATGAATTGTGACAACTAGAAGCACCTCATTTGGATTTCTAGATAGGGAGATATGAATTTTCAAAAATCTGTTTTGTACTAGGCACTCCACCTGACTTTAGTTACTATTTGATTAAGTTTTGAGGTCTGGGCTTACTTCAACTGATCTAGAGTTATTTTTACCTTCTATTTAACATCTACATATTTCCATATTGGCATCATTTGCATGGATTGGATTTTTGTGGAATTAATTGGATATTTTTGAATTTTGCTGTAAAATTCTGTAACAGCACCAATGAACAGCCTGACCTCTGGATGTTTTTCAAATGTCAAACATCCTTTATGTTGGTTATTATGGTATAAACAGATTTTTAGCATGAAGTAGACATGTGTATCATTCTATAATGGCCAACAATGCATGATTTTGATTTTTTTATAATTAGTTATGATTTTCCAAATTTTGTACAGAAATGAGCAAAATCTAGCAAAAATATATGTATGTGTTTTATTCTTCAAATTGATCTCCACAGCTTGTCGATCCCATTTGATGATGGAAATGAGTTGTATCCATGTAATTAAATATGAAAATATCATGTATTAGCTCATATAGTCTACGTGATATTGAAAAAAAGTTTTATACATGACGTAACGCTAGAAAAGTCATTATTTTAATATCATTTTCCTTGAGAATTCACATGATTCATGTATATGAGTTATTTAAAAGCATAAGATAAGCTAGAAATTATGGTGTTACAATTCACACACATATTCATGGCAAGCATATATGTGGAAAGTTTGACAACCATAAAGTATGCAAAGTCACAATTTCCATGCTGCTTATTCACATTCTAGCTAAGAACATGCTCTAGGGACTTTTGGTTTTGTCTCGCTATATTTTTAGGACTTTTGGATTTGCCTTACTCTTGACCTAGAGACTTTTAACTTTGTCTTCACCCTTCCAAGAGACTTTTGGCCTTGTCTCACCCATGCTATGAGACTTTTGGCATCTTCTCACCTTCATTAAGGGACTTTTGGCATCACCTCACCCTTATGAGCCATTTCCACAATCAATGATATTCAAGGTAATACATTGGTACCAATGCAATCTTAAGACATCAATGGCATATTCTCAAGTCACAAGAGCACACACAAGCACATAAAGACATATGTATGCACACAAGAATACAAGGAGAATAAGGTGAAGAGTATAATAACTGATCTCTCTATAAACGTGGGAAATGCAATGTTCGGTTTCTCTGTAAACAACAGAAATTGGCCAAATACAAAAGAAAATCCCTGAAATAGAAGGAATTGGGGCCAACTAAAATTATGATAAAATTTTAAATATTAGAAAATGAGGATTTAAGCCTTGAGTTGCCCAGAAATTAAGGCTAAAGTGATTCAAGAAATTTGCCAAAAGGCCAGTGGCATTTTCGTAAATATGGGCACTTTTCGAGAAACACACAGGAGGGCTTTTTAAACCAAATTTTTGAGTTCTCCAGGGTTCTCAGAGGCCCTGAAAATCATGGGAAGCCCCGAGATGGTTAAATCCCCTTCGGTGGATATTTTCCAACGTCGGTGTGCCAAACTTTGACGGATTCGTTCGAAAAGGTTTTAACTCCAATTTGAGTGATTCCAAAGCTATTTTTCTTAATTGGGAATGGAAAAGATGGTTCTCAAAAAGGAGTTGAAATGAAGGAGAAACAAAAATGCAAAGTATGAAGGGCAAAATGGGAATTTTTGAAAAGTGTAACTTATTCCCACCTATATATATGATGCACCCTTCTCCTCCCTTCATTATGCACGAACATGTTCTGCCTAAAACCAGAAGAAAACCCTAGGGGATAAGGCTCACAAGAAGGGGAAGAAAAGGAGGAGAAATTAAAGGCTTAAGGCATGAAAATTAGTAGTTTTTCATGCTCTTTCTCATCCAAACCTCTTCTCCTCCATTCTTCTTTGTTTCCTATGATTAAAATGAAGTTTATAAATCCATTTTAAAGGAAAAATTGAGGGGAAAATTCGGATTTGAAGAGAGGAGCTCAAAGAACACAAGATTCAAGTGAGAAAAAGTAAGAAAACAAGGTAATTTCTCTTCCTATGGTTGTCATTTTTGGTCCCCTTCTCTACCATTTCACCCCACTTGAGAAAACCCTAGGAAGAGATGATTTTTAGGCAGAACCAAGCATGAATCTAAGGAAAAAGGGTGTGGAGATTAAGAATATGCAAAGGAAATTATCAAAAAGCCATTAGATTTCAAGATGCAAATTCTAGGGTTTTAATTGTACCTTCTAAAATCTGATTTTGTATGATGATTCCTAGGCCTAAGTAAGAGTTTAAATGAGCTCCTAAGATCCCTAAGAGACTCCCCATATGCTTCTTCCCTTGAGAAAACAAAGAAAGCTCCATGGAACCCAATATGCTTCATAGCCTCGGCCTAGATGGGTTCTCCTAGCTAGGGAGAGTTTTAAATTTTTCTAAGGCCATTCTTGAGTCATGTTTGATGAATGAAAGTGAGGGGAGGCCTTGGAAAAAATTTAGAACTCATAGAAAGTAATTTGGTATCTTAGGTTTCATATTATGACCTAAAAAAGTAACATGGTGCTAGGCCTTTTGTTTTGATGATGTAATAACTCCAAGAGGCTTAAAAAGGAGTCAAGGATCATATTTGAAAGAAAAGAATGAGGCCTAGAAAGTATTTGAGGGGTGTTACTTCATTAGGTGCATTTATGGAATAATGGAGCTTATAGAGTAATCTAGCATCTAAGCAAATTGTATGGTCTTAGAGATTGTTTCATGAACCTAATTGGCTCCTATAAATTGTATCTAGGCCAAGAGAAACCATCTCCACCAATTTGTGGGTGTGTGGCCGAAAGAAGAGGCTTGAGTCCAAAGAAAAAAGTGTGTAATTGTGCGCATGGTAGCTCCCTCCACCTTCTCTCATGCATGGGTATGTGTTTACTTTGTTTTAGAATGTGTGTATGTGCATTTTTAAGCTATGAAAATTATGCTAGCATGCCTTTATATGCCATGATTCTTGATGTCATGTTATATCTTCAAATGATTACATGATGTTTGTATGAGTTTGCTTGAGTGTAGAGAGGCCAAGAACTCTTCCCTTTGGTGAAGATGAGCCAAGAACCCTTGAGCTTAGTTGAGACAAAGCAAAGAGTCTCCCAAAAGCAAAGTGGGCTCCCAAGAGTATGGTTAAGTCCAAAGCTCTTAAAGAATGGGTGAGGCAAGTCCAAAATCTATGAGGAGAAGTGTGAGGCCAATCTAAATACTTGGTGAGCTCTTGGATGTCTTGTATGATTGATTCACATGCCAAGATTGTTTTAAAAATGTGCATGTCTTACATTTTCACCATGCATGCATTTGAAAAGCTTGCTTTGCACATATTATGTATGATTGAAGCTATTGGGATTCTTTGAATCTCATCCTCTCCTCTCCAATGCTCTAACATGCTAGGTGAACTAAGTGGATATGCCAATGGGAGCCAACAACACTAAAGGAAGGAGATTGACAATCATGTGTTTAGCTTTTACCACTTTAAGACCATGATTGTACCATATGATATGTATATGATGTAGTAAATGGGCTATGACCCTTGAGACATGTGTAAATATGATATTATATGATGTTTAAATGTATGGATATGATATATGACCTCTAGATTCTATTTTGAGTATGTAATGCCAAAGTGTGCAATATGGAAGTTTGATGGAAATATGCATAAGTATAGGTTGAATGGACAAAATGAGATGCATGAGGTTTAGGACCCTTTGGGAAGCTCACACAAGTCTTAAATATGCTTTTAGACTTGCCCAAAAGGTACCAACACTAAGGAAAGGCCATTTGGCAAGTTTGGTACCTCATATGGAGCCAAATTTGACCATAATAGAACCCTACGTCACTTTTTAGCCAAATAAGTTAGTCTTGATCTAAAATTTGGCATGCAAGTAGATCTCATTAAGAGCTTTTTACGAAACTAAAGATCATAATTTTCTAAGATCTAGGGAACATTTGATGAATTTTCAAAGTTGGGATTTTTCATGGATTCTAGTATGGGTACTGTTCATATTGGCAGTTTTGTTTTCTGTGTCACCCGATAGCCAAATGGTGTCCAATGCTTGTGAAATTTTATATACATAAACTAGAGGTCATAAGATTTTTGTGGCCACTGAGATCACCTCATTTGGAGTCTTAACAGAGAGTTATGAATTTTTGAAGTTGATTGTTAGTAGCAGTGGCGCCCTAGGAGTTCAGTTACTATTCCATAGGTTCCTGATGACTAAATGTATCTATTTCATTCTGGAATTATTTTTAATGTCAAGTTAACATTTTTAGCTTTCTAGAATGACCAAATGTGTGATTTCTATTTTTATAGAATTAGTTATGAATTTCAAAAGTTTGTATCAGTAAATTAAACAGCAACCCAGGCAGCTAGTGACGTCTGTAGCTTTTTGGATGTCAAACGTCTTGTGTGATGAATTTTGTGATCTGGCCATATTTTTAGTGTGAAGTAGACATCCTAATATTTGCAGAATGACCAAGATTACATTATTTCTAATTTTTTAGATTTAGTTATGATTTTCCAAAATTGGGTCAGAAAATGGAACAAATCTAGCCAAAAATATGCTTGCTTATTTTGAGCTCCATTTCAGTTTCCATGAATTGTAGGCATATTTTTGTGATGTAAATGAGTTATAATGATGGAATTAAATATAAGAATGCATAATATGATCTTACATGGTCCACGTGACACCGAATGGAATTTTGAGACTCAGCGTAATGCTAAAATGAGCATTATTTTCTTTGCCTTTTTTATGCAAAACTCACATGATTCATGATATTAAGTTATGTAAAGGCATGAGATGAGTTAGAATGAGCTAGAATTCATGGTGTTACAAAGAGCTACCTTGAAATTATGCAAGCCTCCTTTGTCTTATCCATCCCTTTTTTTGGCCTCACAAGCATGCCTAGGTGGGTTGGTGTTCTCTTAACCTAAACACCATAAACAACACAAACAACATACAATTACACATTTAAAGCAAGCTAAGACACTAAACTCACTCTTGAACACACACCTGGTTCCATAAGTGGCATAATGGTTCCATAAATAATCTATTGAAGCAACCTTCACATTTCAAGCTTTAGGCTCCCATCTCTTTCCATTTCTAGGCCTCTTGGTCTCATTCAAAGTCCTTGGAGCCCTCACACAATCATTTACACAAGTTTATAATCAAGTTGCTTTACAAAGTACCATATGGACACCATTGTCCCATCTCCCAATCTATGGCTCCTAAATTTTTCCTAATGGGTTTTCCCATCTTCTAACATCATATAAAGTCCCAAATCAAGGCTAGAACAAATTAAAACATCCCCTAGCCCATGGAACCTTGCTTAGCTGAATCTAGCACCATAATGGAGGTTCACAGGCTTTTTGAATTTTCCTTGATGGGAGAGCCATTTGGGAGGATTTCTAGAGGTCTTAGGAGCTCATTGAAACACTCAAATAGCCAAGGAATTACTTACACAAAATTAAAATTTCTAAAACCCTAAAGAAGCCTACACTTTTCTAACTTGATTTCTATTGGCTTTTCTTGTAATTTCTTGTTATATTCCTCTTCATCGTGGTCTAAAATCCTAGTTTCTCTCTTAGTTTTGAACAAAAAACTCCCTTTTCATATGGTTCTATATGAGGCTGAAACACACATAAAAAAGAAGCAAGAGAAGAAGGCAACTAAGATGAGAATTTACCTTAGATTCAAGGGTGTTTTCAAAGCTCTTTGTTCTTGGTTTATTCTGCCACAAGGAATTTGAACTCTTCCCTTAGGTTTTGGACTCAAAACAGAAGTAAAAAGCTCAACTAAACCATTGAAAGAAAGCATGGAAGGAGAGGAGCAAAATTAGAAAAAGATAGGGTATGAAATTCTTTAGATTTTCTTGCCTTTTTCTTGATTTCCTTCCTCTTTTTCTCCTTCTCTTAGTGTGCCTAAAGGAGCTGTTATTTTTCTATATTTTGGGTAGAAAGGGTCATGCTATATGAGAGGAGAAAACGCAGAAATGTGTGTGGAAGCTTCAAGAAACTTATTTTTTCAAAAATTCTAATTTTGTCCATCCATAATGGCAATTTTATCTTAGCTTCATTTTAGCTCCTTTTTTAGAACTATCTTTTTCATTATAAAATTTAGGTTTCCAATTTAACAAAATGCTTTTAGAATCACTCAAATTGGAGCTAAAATCTTCCCAAACGAATCTATCAAAGTTCGAACTCATCGACATTGGAAAACGTACACCAGAGAGGCTTTACTAATCTCGGGGCTTTCCATGATTTTTAGGGTCTCTAGGAACTCAGGGCAACTCAAATTTCCCATTTAAAAATCCCTCCTATATAGTTTTTTCGACAGTTATACTTATTTATGAAAATGCCATTTTGTTTTGCTAGTTTTCGTCACAATTTGTTTCACCATCCTAGCTTTGTTTTTCTTTCTGTCTGAGCCTAGAATTATTATTTTTAGGAGCCTAGGACTCTACCCAATTTTTTTGGGTACAACTCATTTCGTCATTTTATGGAAATTACATTCGTTACATTTATGATGCTCTAATGAGTTCTAATAAAATCATATAACTCATATTGGGTGAGATATTGGAGCCAAGATATTGATTTACAATGGTTACTTCATTATGCTACTTAATTGAATCCTATGTGAGTATAAAGTTTTTGTTAACTTGTATAAGGCTTAAAGGAGTACAAGCATAGGTCCAATATTGATTTTATGCTTCATTTGATATGTTTAGGGCAAGCAAGTAAAATTTTACTCAAGTGTAGGTGTGAGGCTGAGGAACTAAGTCGAGGAACACAAGGAAAATAAATTAAATCTTAGTGTTAATGTAGCTTTTCATCCTTTCTTATTTATGTATGTCAGTTGCTTGAATGCCTTAGATTGCTTGTATACATTATTTGAAAATTATATGAATTGTTGATTTTTATGATCATATGCAATTGCATGATATTTAGTTATATTTGGAATTGGTTTGGCTCTTAAATGGGTGAGGTTATACTAAAAGTCCCTTGAAATGAGTGAAGTGAGGCGAAAAGTCCCTAAATATAAGGTGAGACTAAGCCAAAATCCTCAAATATAAGTAAGGCTAAGTCAAAAGTCCCTAAAAGAGGATGACACTAAACCAAGAGTCCCAAATTATTGGGTGAGATTAGACTAAAAGTCCTTAAAACTTGTTTTTGCTCTTGGTGGAGCACTGTGATCCTTAATCCATGAATATAAATGATAGTTGGTTATGTGACATGCATGCTTTCTTTCTTTAACCTTGAGTATGCCATTTTTGTGTGCTTGAATGATGAATAAGCTATTAGAATTTTTTGAATCTCATTCTTTCCCTTATTTCCCTTAATCATGTCTAGGTAGCTCTCAAGGAAGCAAAGATGGTGAGCAAAGAGCTTAAGAAGAACTATTTTGACATTAGTTTAAGTCTTAATGTATATGCTTACATATATGTTGATGTATATGTATATTATAATATATGATCATTGTAACATCCGGTTCTCTGAAAACAGGAGAAAACGTGAGAAACGTAACGTACGTTTCTCTGTAAATAAATAAAATTCACCGAATATAAAAAGAAATCCCCTGAAATGATGCAGTTAAGGTCCCAAAAAAATTGAGAAGCATTTTAAACTCTTAAAACTGAGAATTCCAAGCTCAGATGGAAAGAAAAACAGAGCTAGAATGAAGAAAGGAAAGGTAACGGAAGGTTGATGAAACGTAAGGGCATTTTCATCATTTTAAGAAAATTTTGGACTTTTCATAGAAGGGCTTTTTAAATGAAAGTTTTAAGTTCCCCAGGGTTCTCAAAGGCCCTGAAAACCATGGGAAGGCCTAGGATAGCAAAACCCCTCCGGTGGATATTTTTTAATATCAGTTGACCTAAAATTTGATTGATTCATTCAAAAAAGTTTTAACTCCAATTTGAGTGATTCCAAAGGCATTTTATTTAATTGAAAACCTAAATTTTATGATGGAAAAGACGGTTCTAAAAAAGGAGTTAAAATGAGCCTAAACGAAGCAAATAGGCGCGTAGGGGCAAAATGGTCATTTTGAAAAATTGTAAAAGAGGCTTCTTAAGTAAGATTACATCTTATCACCTTCTCCAAACTTCCATTTGTAGAAAAAAGGGCAGCAATGGCATGACATTAAGAAGGGGGAGAGAGAAGAAGTTTAAGCTTCCGTTTAGGTAAGTAAACGGCCCCGTTTCATCTTGCACCAGTTAGGAAAGTTATTCCTCTCTCTAAGAGCTCTCTAATGGTGATTTTCTTTTCCTGAAAACTTGAAGATTCAGGTCTGACTCAAGCCAAAAAGGAACTCTTTTCAAGAAATCAATTGGTGGAAAATAATCTACGCGAAGAGAGCTCCATTTTAAGGTAAGACTTCACTTAAAACACTTAGAAAATCTTATGTTTCCAAGCCATTTAAGCTTAGGTCTAGAGAGAGAAAGTGAGGAGGAGAGTTTTTCTTTATGTATTCTTGATGGAGCCAAAGGTTATGGGATGTAAGGATTAAGAATATACAAGTAGAATTGAAAAAGGGGCTTTAGAACGCAAGTTATGGAAATTAGGGTTTTGATTGCACCTTGACCTCTATCATGAATCCTAGCCATATTTTATGATGTTTAAATGTTCATATGAGTTTCTAAGACACCAAGAGAGCTTCCTACATGATTCTGCCATTAAAGGAAGTAAGGAAACTCCATTAGGGTCTTATGGAAGCATTGTTTCGGCCAAGGAGGGTTCATGCACCTAGGGAGTGTTTTAATTTCTTTCAAGCTTAGTTTTGCATCATGTATGATGGGAGAATATGATAGGAAGCCTTGGAAAAATTTTAGAAACCATAGATAATGCGATGGTCTTATATGTTCTATAATATAACCTAAAGAAGCAACATGTAGTTAGACTCTTTATTTTAATTGTGTGATGAATCCAAGAGGCTTAAAAGGAGTCAAGAATCATATTTGAAAGGAAAGAATAGAGCTTAGAATTTATTTGAGGGGTATTGCTTCATTAGGTGCATGTATGGACCATAATGACATCATAAGCCAACTTAGTGTCTAAGGAAAATGTGTGTCCTTAGAATTAATTCCATGACCCTAATTGGTTTCCATAAATTATGTTTAGGCCAAGAGAAACCTTCACCACACTCTTTTGTGTGTGTGGCTAAAGCAAGGAAAGAAGATTCAAGGGAAAAAGTGTGTGATTGTGTACAAGGTAGCTCTCTCCACCTTCTCTCATGCATGGATGTATGTTTAGCTTGTCTTAGAATGTGTGTGTGTATTTTCAATCTATGAAAAGTATGCTAGCATGATTTTATATGCCATGATTCATGATGGCATATTGTGTTTTCAAATAAATGTATGATATTTGTTTGAGTTTGCTTGAGTGTGGAGAGACCAAGAACTCTTAACAATAGTGAGGATGAGCCAAGAACCCTTGAGATTGGTTGAGACAAAGCAAAGAGTCTCTTAAAAGTAAAATGGGCTCCCAAGAGTATTGTTAAGTCCAAAAATCTCTTAAAGAATGGGTGAAGCAAGTCCAAAATCCATAAGGAAAAGTGTGAGGCCAATTCATCCACTTGGTGAGCACTTGAATGTCTTGTATGACTTGTTCACATGCCAAGTGTGACGACCCTAACTTCTAATCTCAGTAATTATAGTTAAATGCATGATTAAGAAATAATGATTACAGTTTGGAGTCATTACAATTAATTATTTTAAGAAAATATAAGAAATTTGAACCTTCATGTTATTAGGGTTATCAACTAAACAACTATAAATGGGAAAACATATAAAAGGGTTTGTACTATCATTAAGGGTTTGTGATTCATCTATCCATCAATTTCGACACCCAAAAACCTCCCACAAATGTTCTCATATCATTTCCTAGCATTAGCATTAAAGAAATTAGGATTTCTAGGTCAAAGGTGGGAGTTTGGGGACTTGAGCCGCAACCTGGAACCTTTTCGCCGGGGCTAAGTTAGGTCCTGGAGCTCAAAAACTAAGTTTTTAACTTTGCACCGTGGCCCAGACCTTTTGCGCCGCGGCTAAGTTACTTTCGGGAATCATTGGGTAACTTTCCTGACTTTTGCCACGATGAGTTGGATCTGCGCCGCGGCCAACCTACGTGGCGCTACGGCGAGTTTTGTCTCTGTACCCTCCTTAATTAATTTCCTTGACTTGCATCGGGGCAGGACTTATTGTGCTGCGGTGAGGTTTCATTCTATCACCCACCTGGGCGATTTTTTTCGCTCTGCGCCATGGCATCCCTCGCCACTGTCACTCTTCTGGCCGCAGCGAGGCCTTCCTAGCCTCGACGTGACTCCCTCCTGTAGGTATATCTCCTACAATTTCATCTCATGCTCTCCAATCTCCCTCCAATATCACTCTAAGGTCATTCTACCTTACTTCATGCAACTCTAGTGATAATTATGTACCTTAATTACCAGCTAATCTATCATTACCCATTTAGCTTTTAGATGTGGATTTCCCTACTCATCCATTGGATTTTACATCAGTAAATTATAAATCTCCCACAATGGTCATTCAATCACACTTTCATTGGGTATTTCTTGCATCAATAGTCAAGTCTATAAAGAACATATCATGGAATTACATTCTATTTTAATAAAATATAACTCCTACACTTGGCAATTCATGATGCAATGTAGCAATAGTACACAACTTGTAAACTAGTTACAATACAATTTGTCAAGGTTTCAAAACCTAGGTACTACCAACCCATTTAATAAGCTCCCGTAAATTTCTCCTTGCCGCTATGAGGTCTGGTCCCTGAAAATGTTAGCCCACAACGGGGTGAGATATACAATCTCAGTAACAAAAGGGCAATTTCCATATACATGTACAAGTTAATCAATCCAATGCAATTTCATGTCATCAATACCAGAATCATCAATTCAATTTGCAAATGAACTAGTTGAACTACCAATAACTACTGTCCCATACTAGCAGTAATACATAACATGTTAATGGCTAATAACACCAGGAGAGGTCCATCCACAGCACCTACTCCATCATGAGCACAACCAGGGCTCAGTGCATCTGGGGTTTGATCATAACCCGGTGCTCGATCAAAGCACATGCATGGGTGGCAGCCGCACCACAGCTCCACCATGGACTCACAAGGTCCAATTACAATAACAATCAAGTATTCAACTAGTCATTTAGCATTTCAAAATCAAGCATGTGTAACAAATAGCAGATTAACATGAGCATATACATAGAATTAGGAAAATAAGCCCAGTTACCTCAATGAAGCCAATTACTCTTCCCCTAGCTACCATAATAATCCAAATGCACATCAAGCCTATAACAAGCATAATTATCATCGTTTCTAACTAACAAATTAGATATCCAAAGAGTTGAACTGCTAATGACAGCCTAGAGGTTACTCACCTAATTACCAAGGGATTTAATTTCGGGTTTCAACTTTCCCACACTAGAAACTATCATAGTTCACTCTAATTTCTGGGTAATTTCATATAAAATCAAAGCCCATATCATAGGTCAACTATAGGGATCTCAAACTAATAGAAAATGCATCAAAATGGGAAGAAGATACTCACTTAACAATACCCATTGCCTCAACCTCCGAAAATCCACCATGGAAAATTCCAAAATTCGCATTTCAATCATCAAGCCCAAAAAATTCAGTTTTCCACCATTATCTCCTTGTAATTTCGCACAATAAGAGAACCCATTATGATAATCCATCATTAGGGGCATTTTCCAGCAAAGTAATACACAAAATGGAATGGAAATGCTTACCTAATCATCCATTTAGTCTCCAACTCCAAAAATCTTGCAAGGAATCACCCAACACCAAGTTTCAGATTTGAAAAAAAGATGAAAGTGCTCAAAACCAGAAATTAATTAGGCCAAAATGAAGAGGAGGATGAGAGGATCAAGTTATATATAACTCACCTTGGCTAAATCATCCTCTAGGAGTCAAAAATGGAGCTTCCATGCTGGTAGAACCCTAGGCTCCCCTAAACCTTCGAATTTTCTCCCTTGCCTCTTGTGTTTTCTGTTGAATAGGGAGGGAGGCTGCTGACTCTTTAGGGTTTTTAATGAGAAATAGGCTGACCCATTAGCCTAAGGTCCAATTGGGCTCATCTCTAGTGATTGGGCCATGGTTTAATGAATGGGCTGTAGAAAATTTAGAGCTAAAAGTTGAATGTGCCGGCCCAGTGGGCCAATTCCTTGTGGGTTCAGATTTTTATACTTGTTGGGCTTTGTTTGGTGAGGTGGGCTGCAGAACACTTTGAGTTTAAGTGAAGTATGCTGACCTTAGGGCCCAAATTCTAGTAGGTTCAAAGGTTAGTATTAGTTGGGCTAAATCTCATGAGTTGGGCTTCGGGGTTGTAGTTAGATCAGGCCAAATTTCAAGAGCCAATCTAACTTGGGTCTGCATAATGTGTGTTGGGCCAACTATAAGAGCTCATGTAAATTGGGTCTTGAGCCTCTATTTCATTAAATCAAATTGGGCTATTGCTAGGTGATCTCTCTTGGCCCAAGTCTCATGATAAAGAGTTGGGCTTGCATCTAGAATCATTGGGCCTCCATAAATCCTTATCCATGGCTTATTAAAATAAATTTTGGGCCTAAATTAAGCCTTAACCCAATTGAAATCTTAAACCTATATTAATAACTTATTTCTCTATAAATTTTTATTCATAAAGCTTGCCTAATTATTTCATGATAATTATTCTTAATTAGTCCAAATACATCATTAACACCTTAATTAATTTCGGGGTGTTACACCAAGCTTGCTTCTTGAATGTTCATGACTTCCATGATAACCATGCATGCATTTTCAAGACTTAATTTGCATATATTATGTATGATTGAATGATAGATGAGCTACTAGGATTCTTTAAATCTCATCCCCTCCTCTCCAATGATTTCACATGCTAGGTGGACTAAGTGGTCGAGGTAATGAAAGCCAACCACCTTGAAGGAAAGAGTTTGACAAGAAAGTGTTTGAGTTTTGTCACTTTAAGGTCATATTTATGTCAAATATTGTAACCCAATGATGTATATGGTCTATGACCTGTTAGACATATGTAATTATGATCATATGTGATTATAAATGAATGGATATGATATGTAAACCCTAGAATGTAATTTGGATATGTAATGCAAGGAAATGCTTCTTGAAAGCTTGATGTGTGTGTACAATTGCATGTGGCATGGCCAAAATGAGAGGCATAGAGTTTAGGACCATTTGGGCAGCTCACACAAGTCCTAGATATGCTTTTAGACTTGCCCAAAAGGTGCCAAAACTAAAGGAAAGCCATTTGGTGAGTTTGGTACCCTATATGGAGCCAAAATTAACCATAATGGAACCCTATATCACTTTTTAGCCAAATGAGCTCTTCCTGATTTGAGATTTGGCATGAAAATAGGCTTCATTGAGAGCTTTTTGGGAAGCTGAAGACCATAATTTTTAGAGGTCTATAGAATATTTGATGAATTTTCAAAGTTGGCAAATTTTCTAATTTTGGTCGATGCACTGCTAATGTGGTCCGAAAATGAAATCTGTCACACAGGGCTCAAATGATGTCCAATTGCTATGAAATTTTATACAAAGAAACTAGACATTCACAGTAACCTATTCCAACTAGAAGCAACTCATTTGGATGTCTAAAGAGGGAGATATGAATTTTTGAAGATTCTGTCCCGTATTAGGGATTCTAGCTGACCTCTGTTATAGTTCCATTAAATTCTGAAGGCTACCTGAATTGGTCTGGAATTATTTTTCCCTTCTAGTTAATATCCACATATTTCCATATTGGCATCATTTGAATGAATTGGATTTTTGTGGAATTAATTGGATATTTTTAAAATTTGCTACGGAAATGAGTGACAGCATCAAGAGGCAATTTGACCTCTGGACCTTTTTGGATGTGAAACATCCTCTATAATAGATTTTATAGTCTGGACATATCTTTAGTATGAAGTAGACATCTGTAGCTTTCTAGAATAACCAAGAATACATGTTTTTGATTTTTCTAGAATTAGTTATGAATTTTCAAATTTGGTCAGAAAAGAGCCAAATCTGGCCAAAAATAAATGTCCATATTTTTTGCTCCATTTTGGTTTTCTTGAGGTGGGGGCCACTTTCAATGATGCAAATGAGTGGTGTTCATGTAATTAAATATGAGAATGTGTTGTATGAGCTCACATGGTTCACATGACGTAACACAAGAAAATGTATTATTTTAATGAACTTTTCCCATTTCCTTCATGGAATGTGTCATATGAGCATGTATATGTGATAGAAATGAGCTATGAATATATGATATTACATTTATTAGTATCAAAACAAAGTTCCAGGCTCTCTCGGATTGGATTTGGCTTGAGGATGTAGCAATAGGGCTATATAAGAGGCATGAATGGATAGGTAGAGCCTTATATAAGACATATTGGGTATATAAGTATAGGTTGTGGCTTGTTTCATGATGAGTAGGTTGTATGATGATCTTTGAGTAGTTACTAGACACCGAGAAAAAGTAATCTCTGGAGTAGCTTGAACAGAGCTAACCGTGAGCATAGTTAAGGGATCTAACAGCTAGAGCTTGATAAGATGTGATAACTCATCAGGATCAGTGGCAAGCTATAGATATAAACAATGAGAAATGATGTCGTTGATGGGAAGAGGCTTGCTAGAGAGAATATATGAGGCCTAATTCTCCTTGGTAGTTATACTTAGGCCATTCCGAGATGTCCTACTTAATGCAAAGACAAATAGTGCTATAGCGCAGTATGAAATGAGACTGCAGCTACACAGGACCAGTTTAGAAGGGAATGAGAAAGAGAATTATCCTCTAACCACAACACCCAAATGTCTAGATAAGTTTCAAAACCCAAAAGGCAAATTCCCTCAGGCCAGAGGTCGAGTTATGAGCTATAGCCCTAGAGCTCGATTGCCCAAAGGTGATAGCTAATTATGCATTAATGAAAGAAAAGATAGAACCTTCTAGCTTGATGATGGGCTAGATACAAAGACCATGAGGCTCAAGTTAGTGGCTAAAGATGAAAATCCAACCTTGAAAAAGTAAACCAATTAGAGGCCATTAGCAGCACCTAATTATTCCATAAAAGTAGAGAGGCAATCTAGAGAGTTCCTCGCTATGGCTAACTAAGAAGTTAGCCATGGCCAATACTCAGATAGGAAAACTAAGGTGAACCCAAGGCTAGTTAGTCGTAGCAAATGACATGTTAGCTATAGCGAATGGTACCATGAATGCCTTGTTAGTCATATTCAGGCCAACTTGAGAAATAAACTGATAAGGAATCAGTCAATCCACATAGATCGGGAACCTCTAGTATAAGTAGAGAAAAAAAGTAATGAATAGTTACAAAAAGTTAGTAAGAAATCCATGAGCTAAGTAGTTGAGACTGAGAAAGAGCTCAGCACAAAGAAAGTTAGACACAGGAAAAATGAGATTGGTGAGACCCGCCTATGAGGCATTGACTCCAACCTAGAGTGCTACCTAGTGAGACACTGAATAATAAAATGTTAGTGTAACCTCAAAATAACGTAAGATAAGACTACCAGCAGTGGGGCACATAGTGAGCATGTATATGTGATAGAAATGAGCTATGAATATATGGTATTACAATCATTCCCACAAAATCAAAAGTATGAGACTATGATGTACAAATAATTTTTAGATGTAAATATACGAAGTTATGTCATTTGACCTTTTGAGTTCTTGAATTTGCATGTGTATAATGCCAAGTGCAGAGGTCATTTTGAGTTGCATGGTTTTTAAGACATGTTGGACAAACTATATGTGACGCTTTCAACATTTTGAAATATGCCTAAAAGGAGACATGGCACAATATAGCACATTAAGAATAATTTTGAACCAAAAATCCTAATTTTTGAGCCATAATGTGCCCATGAACATTTGATTAACCAAATGGAAGAGTCTTGGGCTAAAATTTGGCAAACATTTGAGGCATATTGAGAGCTTTTTACATAGCTAAAGAGTGCAATTGTAACAACCAAAAACTTATTAAGGTGTTAATCATGGATTTGGGTTGATTAAGAACAATTAATATGGAATAATTAGGCAAGTTATGTGAATGGGAATTATAGAGAGATAAATTATTAATGAGTTTGAGATTTAATTGGGTTAAAAACCTCATTTAGGCTTAAATTTAATTAATTAGGTCATGGTTAGAGACTAATGGAGGCTCAATGATTTTAGGCACAGACTCAACTTCTTATTGTGAGACCTGGCCTAAGAGAGAGCAGCTAGTGATACCTTAATCTGATTTAGTGAGATAGAGGCTCAAGACCCAATTTACATAAACTCTTATAATTAGCCCAACATCCTTTATGCATATTCAAATCAAATGAGCTCTTAAAATTTGGCCTAACCTAACTACAATTCTGCAGCCTAACTTATAAAGCTTAGTCCAACAAAGCTTAAATCTAAAACCCACTTGGAATTGGACCTTTGAATCAACCCATAACCTATTTAGAACCTAACTTAAACACATGCCCCTCCATACTTTGCTGAAACATAAATACAAGGAGTAAATTCGAAGTTCTAAAGGGGAGGCTAGGGCTAGCAGCAAAATTCCATCATTTCCCACTTTTAGAGCAAGATTATGCCAAGGTAATACTTATATAACTTAATCCTTTTCTCTTTCTCTTCAATTTTACCCGATTGGCTTCTCATTTGGAGCACTTTTACCCACATCCAAAATCTAAAACTTGCTATTTGATGTTCTCATGGTAAAATTTCATAGGTTGAGGCCAGGGGTGTTATTAGGTAAGTATAAACTCTTCATTTTGATGCTTTCTCTACTAATTTAGGACCCCTATAGCTAATTTATGATATGGGTATTTTTTTTATATGAATTTACTCAAAATTTGAAATGCTGCTCTGAGATTTTAGGGGTAGGCTCAACTAAATCTGAATTTGGTTCTTGTGGTAATTGGGTAAGTGTCTTTAAGTAGTCCTTTATAGTGTAATTCCTTGAATGATAGGCTTACTAACATAAATGATGATTAGGGTTAGTAATGGCTTGATTTTGTGTCCATAGACTGAAGTAGCATTCAGTTGGCTCTTAAAGAATTGGCTACAAGTGAGGTAACCGAGGATTTTGTAATTCCATGAATATATCTACTTTAATTTTACATTTGCTACACATAAAAGATTTGAAATGCTACAAGAATTGATTTGCTATCTATTGTATTGTGTTTGGACCTTGTAAGTCCATGGTGGAGCTATGGTGCGGCTGCCACCCATGCATATGCTTTGATCGGGCACTAGGTTATAATCAAATCCTAAATGCACTGAGCCCTGGTTGTGCTCATTAGGGAGTGGGTGCCACAGATGGGCCTCTCCCAGTGTTATTGGCCTTTAACATGTGAAAATGTGATTCTTAATATGGGATGCTAATCATAGTAGCCTAATCATTTCATTTGCTGATATGACTAATATGATTCTGATGCTCATTTTGATTCATGCATATATGTTAATTAAATTAGATTATATGAATGGAAATTACCTTAGTTACTAAGATTCACATCTCACCCCATTTCATGGAATCATACTTTCAGGTGAAGGCCCTTCAGGTAAGGATAAAGGGAAGTAAGTGGATGAAAATTTATAAGCTCTAACCATGTGTGGAGGAGGCTACACTTGGGTTAATCTGAGTAGAGTAGATGTAATTTTATTATTCTTTTATAAAACATCATCATGTAATCATGTTGCCAAGTGTAGGAGTTTGTATTTTGACAACATAGAATGTATTTATTGAGGAGTTAGGCCTCATATTAAATAGATATTTAATGTATGAGTTATAACATCTGATGTAGAAATTTCATGGATCCTATAATATGGTTTGCTTTTTGGAAACATATTCACATGATATATTTGATGTTGACTTAAGCTAGTGATGCATGGATCCTTTAATAAAATATGTATTTGAATGATAATTGTTGATGATTCATGAATTCTTGTTGTCATCAATCTATGAACTTGCGGATATATAGTAGTTGGATGAGTAGAAATTAACACTTAAGTCTTGAACTAGTAATGATAGATAAGCTAGGTAAATTAGGTAAATAAAAGCTATTAGAGCCTCACAAATTAAGGTAGAGTGGCTCTAGGGTGTCATTAAATGGAAAGTTGGCGTGTATGAGGCAAAATTTTGAAGTTATAAGACTAGATGGTGTTTCGCAGTGGCCAAAATAGTCTTAGCCATGCCAATACAGGCAAAGTTGCCTAAGGAGAGTACTAGAGAGCAATTCACCATGGGGGAAGTGGAATTCACCATGGCAAAATGTGAGAGGCCAAATCGGAAGTCATCTAGAGGATAATTCACCACGATGAAAAAGGGAATTAGCTGCGGCGGATGTTGTGAAAATATTTTAGGCATTCCAGAGAGGAATTAGTCACAACGAGAATGGGAATTAGCCACAGCCAATAGTGAAAGGTGAGTGAGGTGGGCCCCAGGAGGACCTTACACCGTGGCGCCATATAGGCTCACTGTGATAAAGTTCTAACTCACTGTGGCGATATGTGGAGCTGTAAGAAGTGAACTTAAGAGCAATTGGCTGCAATGCAAAATCATTTAGCCACAGAGAATGTTCTCAAACTCTTATACTAATCTAGAAACCTTGGTTTCTCCTATAGCAACATCAAGGGATAACTTGGAAAAACTGGTAAAAGGTTTTTTAGAGTCGAAAATGAATAAGTAATAGATTTAAAGGTTTTAATTAGAGATTTGTTTTATTTATATACATGAATGCTTATAAATGTTTAGTTAATGCTTATATACATGCCTTTTCCTAAATTGCTTCATTTAAATGGTACTAGACCTTGATGTATGACTGTCAATCACATGTTTAAGCTTAATTATGATGATTAGAACCTAGGGTCATCACAGTTTGTATCAGAGCAATGGTTCAAGCAATTATGTTTGATTTATAACTTTGTAGTTAGAAAACTTAGCAATAATGATGCATGCATTATAGGAATAGGAACATTGTGACCTGGCGATAACTCTTATACTTATATACATACCTGTTGTGGGTGGAGTTATGTTTTGTTTGCCTTGGGCTATAGCTTAATAGGGGATGCTTATGGTTGTCCTTGTGGCATTGTAGAGCGAGATGGTTGTAGGTAGAGAAATAGCTGAGATGCTAAGAGAGAAACAAGAGGCCATGGTTGCAATGGCCAACCGAATGAGAGAACAAGTTGAGGCCTATGAAGCTACAATTAGGGCAATGGCTAACCAGCTTTAAGAGCAAGCCGAAGCTCATGTAGCAACTATGCAAGTACTGCAGTAGTTACATGAAACCATGAATAAGTAGAATTAAGAGGTGCTAATGGAGAACGATATTGGTGTTGGTCAGAACCTTGGTGCAGGACACCAAGGGGAGGATGGTGACCTCTCTATTGTGTTGGCCAAGCTTAGAAAGGCTGATCCTTTATTATTTTTAGGGGAGTTAGACGTTGAGAAAGCTGAGAGGTGGTTAATGCAACTAGAGAAGATTTTTGGGGTCATGACCTACACCACAGAGTAAAAGGCAAAGTTGGCCATATATAACTTGGAGGGTGAGGCTAAGCATTAGTGGAGGAATGCCTCTAGATTATTGATTGCAAAGGGGATACCTTTGATTTGGGAAAGCTTCCAAACTGCTTTTGAGAGCAAGTATTTCCCACCATCAGTAAGGGCTGACAAGGAAGCCGGGTTTAACTTCCTTGAATAAGAAGATATGAATATGGATCAATATGCAGCCAAGTTTATTCAATTGTCCCGCTTCTCTTCCTACTTGAAACAATTTGATGATGAGCCATGGAAGGCTAAAAATTTTGAAAGAGGCCTAAAATCGAAGTTGAAGGACAAAGTTATATCCCAACAAATTCATAATTTCGATGAATTAATGGAAAAGTGTAGAGTAACAGAGAGGTTATGATGAAAAGTGAGGCCAAAAGGAAGAAGATCATAGACGGTAAGCGTGACTAAGGCATAGAGCCTTCTAGGGGCGGAAGTAAGAAGGGAGCCAACAATTGGAGTGGCTCATGGGGTAGAAGACCATCCCCAAGGAATATCCCTCAAAGAAGAAGCATGGGACCCCTAAGTAGTGCAATGAGTGCCCTACCAACTTGTGCCAAGTATGGGAAGAACTAGGGTAATAGGTCATGCTTAGTGTGCTATAATTATGGGAAGCTTGGACATTATGCATGAACTTGCACGATGTCAAGAGAGTTGGCCTCATCTATTAATCACCTATACAAGGAAGGGTGTTTGCACTTACATAGCAATAGGCCAGTAGATCCCCTAGTCTAATTGAGGTACTTTACTTGTCTATAATCATGTTGTAAATGTATTGTTTGACTAGGGTGTAACCCACTCATTCATCTCATATGACTGTGTTAAGCATTTAGGTTTCAAAATTAGCTTGTTGCCATTTGAACTATCTCTGTCCACCCTTACTGGATATTCTATGATTACATCTGATGTGTGCTTGAATTATATTATACAATTCGATAGTCGTTATACCCTTGACCTAATTTGTATCCTTTTGTATGATTTTGATGTAATCATTGGTATGGACTAGTTATTGGCTAATAATGTGATACTTGATTGTAACTATAAGACTATTTCCTTATCTGTAAATATACCTGAAAGTTGTCCTATGACTGAGCTTACTTATGTGTTTGCCACCTAAGCCGAAAGGTACCTTAGGTGTGGTTGCTAAGGGTTTCTAGCAATCTTTTCATTGCATGTTGAGGTTGATGATGGGCTAGAGGATATACCTATGATTAAGGAGTTCCTTGAATTTTTCCCTAAAGAGTTTAGTGGACTACCTCCAGAGAGAGAGTTAGAATTCTCCATTGATTTGGTACTAAGTACTAGTCTGATTTCTAAAGCCTCATATAGAATGGAACTTATTGAGTTAGTTAAGTTGAAGAGTCAACTAGAGGAGTTACTTAAGAAAGGATTTATTAGGCCAAGTATGTCTCCGTGGGGAGCACCAGTGCTATTTGTTAAGAAGAAAGATGGTAGCCTTAGGCTTTCTATTGACTATAGGCAATTGAACTAAGCAACTATCAAGAATAAATACCCCTTACCTAGAATTAATGACTTGGTTGACCAACTAGTTGAGGCATCAATCTTTTCCAAGATAGATCTTAGATTGAGTTATCACCAACTTAGAGTCAGGGCTAAAGATATACCTAAAACTGCCTGTAAGACTTGATATTGCCATTATGAGTTCCTAGTTATGCCTTTTGGGTTAACCAATAACCCTACCATTTTCATGGATTACATGAATAGGATTTTTAGGCCCTATCTTGCCCGGTTTATGGTAGTGTTCATTAATGACATCCTTATCTACTCTAAAAGTAGTGAAGAGCATCTTAGGATAGTTCTTCAAATATTAAGAGAAATTAGTTGTATGCTAAGTTGAGCAAGTGCAAGTTTTGGTTGCGAGAAGTTAAATTCTTAGGTTATGTGATATCGGAACAAGGGGTAGTGGTAGATTCTAGCAAGGTACAAGTAGTACTAAATTAGGCGAGACCCAAAACGGTGACCAAAACTATAACTTCTTAAGTCTAGTTAGCTACTATAGAAGATTCATTAAGGGATTTTCTCAATTAGCCATGCCTTTCACTAAAATGACTAAAAAGGACTAACCATTTGTGTAGGATGTCAAGTATGAGAATGCCTTTCAAGAGCTTAAGGATAGGCTTACCACCGCACCTATATTAGTGATACCTGACCCTAAAGAGACATTCACAGTCTATAGTGATGCTTTTAAGAAGGGATTAAGGTGTATTTTAGTGCAACAAGGTAGGGCGATAGCCTATGCCTCTAGGCAACTTAGACCCTATGAGGACAATTACCCCACCTATGACCTAAAGCTAGTAGTTGTAGTTTTTGCCCTTAAGATTTGGAGGCACCATCTCTATGGCATCCAATTTGAGGTGTATAGTGATCACAAGAGTTTGAAGTACTTGTTTGACCAGAAGGAGTTAAACATGAGGCAAAGGAGGTGGATGAAATTTCTTAAGGACTATGACTTCTCGTTAAAGTATCATCCAGGGAAGGTGAATGTGGTCGCCGATGCCTTGAGTAGGAAATGTATTCACATAACAATGATGATGCTTAAGGAACAAAGGTTGATTAAGGAATTAAGAGATTTAAATCTATCAATTTCAATGCATCCTAGCAGTCTTCTGTTGGGAGTGTTAAGGATACAAAATGACTTTAGGAAGAGAATTAAGAAGTCCCAAGAGTTAGATAAACGATTAGGAAAGATTAGAGAGCAATTGAGGAATAGTGAGGTCAAGGATTTTGACCTATCAAAAGATGGTTTGGTGAGGTACCAGGGTAGGGTATGCATACCCAAGGATGAAGAGTTGAGGAAGATAGTGTTGTTGGAAGCTCATAAAAGTAGGTATACCATTTATCTAGGCACTACTAAGATGTATAAAGATCTTAAGAGGAGTTTTTGGTAGCCTGGGATGAAGTTCGACATAGTTAAATTTATTGCAAGATGTTTAGTTTGTCAAAGGGTTAAGATTGAACGCTAAAGACCCGCAGGTTTATTACACCTTTTAAAGATTCTGGAATGGAAGTGGGATAGTATATCCATGGATTTTGTGATGGGTTTACCTAGAACGTCCTTGGGTTATGATGCTCTTTGGGCGATTATGGATAGATTGACAAAGTTTGCCCACTTTCTACCTATTAGAGCCACATATCTTCCAGATAGACTAGCCCAGTTGTATGTTTGTGAGATTGTGAGATTACATGGTGTCCTTAATAGCATTATGATAGATAGAGACCCAAGGTTTACATCAAAATTTTGGCGGTCTCTATAAGAAGCTTTAGGTACTAGTCTTAATTTTAGTACTGCTTATCATCCTCAGTCAGATGGACAAACAGAGAAAACCATTTAAACCCTTAAGGACATGCTTAGAGCCAATGTGTTACAATTGAAGGGGAACTAGGATGTGTATTTGCCCTTAGCTGAGTTTGCCTACAATAATAGTTACTATTCCAGTATTCAGATGGCACCATTTGAGGCACTTTATAGGAGAAAGTACAGGTCACCCTTATATTGGGTAGAACTCAGTGAAAGGAGTCTCTTAGGACCGAAAATAGTGGAATAAACCACCCGCCAAATAGAACTCATTAAAAAGAAGTTGTTGGCTACCTAGAGTAGGCAAAAAAGTTAAGTGGATAAGAGGAGACCCTTAGAATTTGAGGTAGGAGACCATGTGTTTCTTAAGGATACTTCGATGATAGGTGTAGGACAATCTATCAGGACGAGAAAGCTCAGTCCTTCTTATCTTGGTCCTTTTCAAATCCTTGAAAGGATAGGACCCGTGGCCTATAGAGTTGCTTTACCTTCAAACTTGGTTATATTGCATGATGTGTTCCATGTGTCCCAACTAAAAAAGTATCACCTAGACCCGTTACATGTCATTAAGAATGAGAATGTGCATTTATAAGATGATTTGTCTTATATGGTTGAGCCAAAAAGGATTATGGACTTAAAAGTTAAATAGTTGCATAATAAGGACATTTCTTGGTAAAGGTGGTATGGAAGGGACTTACTTCGGATGAAGCAACTTGGGAGACAGAGGAAGCAATGAGAAAAAATTATCGTGCATTGTTTAAGTAAGGTATATCTAATTTTGAGGATGAAATTTCTAAAAGGACAATGTAACACCTAAAAAATTATTAAGATGTTAATCATGGATTTGGGTTGATTAAGAACAATTAATATGGAATAATTAAGCGAGTTATGTGAATGGGTATTATAGAGAGATAAATTATTAATATGGGTTTGAGATTTAAGGTTAGAAACCTCATCTAGGCCTAAATTAAATTAAGTAGGCCATAGTTAGAGACTAATGGAGGCCCAATGATTTTAGGTGCAGACCCAACCTTTTATTGTAAGACTTGGCCCAAGAGGGAGCACCTAGTGATGGCCCAATCTGATTTAGCAAGATAAAGGTTCAAGACCCAACTTACATAAGCTCTTATAATTGGCCCAACATCCCTTATGCAAAACCAAATCAAATCAAATGAGCTCTTAAAATTTAGCTTAACCTAACTACAATTTTGTAGCCCAACTCATGAAGCTTAGTCCAACAAAGTTTAAATTTGAAACCCATAGAGAATTGGACCTTTGGGTAAGCCTATAACCTATTTATGACCAAACTTAAACTAACTAAAACCCTAAACACATGCAGCCACCTCTATACTTTGTTAAAACACAAACAAAAGGAGCAAATTTAGAGGTCCAAAGGGGAGGCTCGAGTTAGCAGTAAATTCCATTATTTCCTATTCCTAGAGCAAGATTTAGCCAACATAATACTTATATAACTTAATCCTCTTATCTTTCCTTTCAATTTGACTTAATTGGCTTATTATTTGGAGCACTTTCACCCACACCCAAAATCTAAAATTTGCTATTTAATGTTTCCATGGTGAAATTTCGTAGGTTAAGGCTAGAGGTGTTATTAGGTAAGTATAAACTCTTCATTTTGATGCTTTCTTTGCTAATGTGGGACCCATATAGCTTATTTATGGTATAGGTATTGTTTTTATGCGAATTTACTCATAATTTGAAGTGCTGCTCTGAGATGTCTAGAGTAGGCTCAACCAAATCCGAATTTGGTTCTTATGGTAACTGGGTAAGTGTCACTGAGTAGTCTTTTGTAGCGTAACTCCTTGAGTGATGGGCTTGCTAACATAAATGATGATTAGGATTAGTAATGGCTTGATTTTATGTCCATAGGCTAAAGTAGCATTTAGTTGGCTTTTAAAGAATTGACTACAAGTAAGGTAACTAGGAATTTTGTAATTCCATGCATATATCTGCTTTAATTTTATATTTGCTACATATGAAATATTTGAAATGCTAAATTAATTAATTAGCTATTTGTTATATTGTGTTTGGACTGTGTGAGTCCATGGTAGAGCTGTGGTGTGGCTACCACTCGTGCATATACTTCGATCAGCCACTGAGTTATGATCAAACCCTAGGTGCACTGAGCCTTGGTTGTGCTCATTAGAGAGTGGGTGCCATAGACAGGCCTCTCCTGGTGTTATTGGCTTTTAAAATGTGAAAATGTAATTGTTAGTATAGGATGGTAACCATAGCCTAATGATTTCATTTGCTAATATGACTAATATGATTCTGATGCTCATTTTGATTTATGCATATATGTTAGTTAAATTAGATTATATGAATGGAAATTACCTTGGTTACTGAGATTTGCATCTTACCCTATTTCATGGGATCATACTTTCAAGTAAAGGCCCTTCGTGTAAGGATAAGGGAAAGCAAGTGGATGAAAATCTATGAGCTCTAGCCATATGTGGAGGAGGCTACACTTGGTCTAATCTGAGTATAGACGTAATTTTGTTATTCTTTTATATAGCATCTCATGTAATCATGTTTCTAAGTGTAAAAGTTTGTATTTTGACAACATAGAATGTATCTATTGAGGAGTTAGGCCTTATATTAAATGGATATTTGATGTATGAGTTATAACATCTGATAGAAATTTTGTGGATCCTATGATATGGTTTATTTTTTGGAAATATAATCACATAATATATTGGATGTTGACTTAAGCTAGTGATGCATAAAACCTTTAATGGAATATGTATTTGAATGATAATTGTTGATAATTCATAAATTCTTGTTGTCATCAATCCATGAACTTGTTGATATATAGTAGTTGGATGAGTAGAAATTAACACTTAAGTCTTGAACTAATAATGATAGATAAGCTAGGTAAATTAGGTAAATGAAAGCTATTACCCCACAAATTAAGGTAAAGCCGCCCTAGGGTGTCATTAGAGGGAGAGTTAGATTGTATAAGATAAAATTTTGAAGTTGTAGGACCAGAAAGTGTTTTGCTGTGGCCAAAATGGTCTTAGCCACTGCCAATAGAGGCGAAGTTGCCCAGGAAGAGTACTAGAGAACAATTCACTATGGCAAGAAGTGGAGTTCACCTCGGCAAAATGTGAGAAATCAAACTAGAAGTCATCTAAAGGGTAATTCGTCGCGACAAAATGGGGAATGGCTACGGTGAACATTGTGAAAATGTGTTAGGCGTTCTAGAGAGGAATTAGCTACAGTGAGAATGGGAATTGGCCACAGCCAATAGTGAGAGGTGAGTGAGGTAGGCTTTAGGAAGTCTTCATGCCACAGTATCTATAGGCTTGCCGCAGCAAAGCTCTAACTTGCCGGGGTGATATGTGAAGCTGTAAGAAGTGAACCCAAGAGCAATTGGTCAAGGTGCGAAATCATTTAGCCATGGCGAATGTTCTCAAACTCTTATACTAACCTAGAAACCTTGATTTTTCCTATAGCAACATCAAGGAATGACTTGGAAACACTGGTAGGACACTCTTGAGAGTCAAAAATGAATGGGTAATAGATTTAAAGGCTTTTAATTAGAGATTTGTTTCACTTATGTTCATGAATGTTTGTAAATGTTTAGTTAATGATTCTAATAACTTTAAAGTTCAAATTTCCTTACTTTTTCCTAAATTGATTAATTTAAATGGTGCTAGACCTTGATGTATGACTGTCAACCACATATTTAAGTTTAATTACCATGATTAGAAGTTAGGGTCATCACAGCAATTTTTAAAACTCTAGTGCTTTTTATGAATTTCTAAAGTTGGTTGAATTATGTAGATTTTGCTGGTTTACTATTCATATGATCCAGCTGCTATTTTTGTGGGTTTTTAGAGATCATATAATCTCTTTTTGAGCTAAGAATTTTATAGTAGATAGTTTTTATTATAAACTTTCCTTAGCCACTGAGGTTGTGCAAATCAAAGTTGTGTAACTCAAGTTATGATTTTCAAAGTTTGGCCCCTATTATGTGCTGAAGTTATGAAAATGAGCATATGATGTAATCCATGAGTTCCATGCTTCCTTTTGTGATATTTTAAGCCTAACAAATATGTTTGGAATGAATTTAGAGAAATGTATGATGAAAATACTTATTTGTGCATAATTAGATTATTTAAGGTTTTCAATAATGGTTAGTTCCATTGCTAAAGATGTAAATTTTAATAATTTGTATTATATGTGAAGTGTGGCTTATGATTTCTATGTAATTTATAATGGTATAACATAATGTGAAGTTTTACTTGAAAATTTCCAATTTAAATTGATAGATATAAGATCAAGTAGACTGTATATGAGGCCCGGTGAATTGGAACTTACTTAAGTAAGAAAAATTTTGAAGCCTGATATCAAGTTAACTGAATATAAAGGTGGTCTCTACAATATCCAATCTTTTTAAATTTGAACTGAAACTTATGAGATAATAAAAGAAAACCTCAGAGAAAAAGGAAACAATGTTAAGAAAGGATAGAATAATAATTTAATCATCTAGAAACGATATTATAAAGCTAAAGATGGCTTGAAACCAGAGGCAAAATGGTTAAACACTATAAACCAAAAGGGTAGTGGTGGGAAACTTTTTAGAAACTCAAAAATGAAGTTTTAAGTGGCAAAATTAAGTTTTCTAAGGTTCTCAAAGGCCTTAAAAACTATAGGAATCGTCAGAATAACCAAAACCCTTCTAGTGTGCATTTTAGGCCATCAGTTGACTCGAATTTTAACCAAATGATTTGAGATGGTTTTAAACCCCATAAATGTGGAATGAAATATTTTTAATAAACTAGAGGAGCTGAATTTTCATATGAAAAAGACAGTTCTCAACAAAGAGCTAAAATGAGCCTAAACGGAGAAATTGAAATTAAAAGACATAATGGGAATTCTATAATTTATTATAAACCACAACATTTTTTCCTTATATCAGCCACACCACTTTCCCTCACTTAGACCTGACTTGTTTTGCCTTTGACCTAGTAACTTTAGTCACTTAAAGAGAAAGGAGAAGAAGGAGGAGAGAAGGCCAAGAGAGGTAAGGATTTATGGATGTTTTCACATTATGCCATGTATCAAACCTCTTCTTTTCTTTCAATGCTTTATTTTGATAGTTTTAGTTTCTTGAAAGGAGTGTTTTTATGGCTAAAATCTTGGAAGAAGGAGAGGAATTGAGTAAACCAAGTGTAGCATTAAATTCTCCTCTTGATAAGCTTTGTAACAAGGTACGTATCATGGTAGGAAAACCTACTTCTTCTTGTCTTCTCCTTCCTCTCCATGCTGGACTTGCCTTAGGGGAAATTAGAGGGAGATCATTTTTTTACCAAAATAGAATAGGAACAAGGGTTTTAAGGCATGAAGAGTAAGAATATGCAATTGGGATCATCGAAAGAGCCTTAGAAATTAAGATAGGATAGTTAAGGTTTTAATTGCACCTAAAGAGTTATAAAACCTTAGTAGGATAATTTAAGTCATATGAAAGTATAATTAGACTAAAGAGAAGCTAAGGAAAGTATATATGCATCAAACTCCTAGAAGGAAATAACAAAACTCCATTTGGCCTTCAAGTGTATGTAAGTTTGGTTATGGGGTGATGGAGGCACTAAGGGAGTGTTTTCTTGAGTTCCAATAAATTAAGAGACTTATATATGATAAATAAGTAATTGTGAAATCATTGGATTGAATTTAGGAGCCTTAGATTGAAAGTTAAATTTTTAATGCCTAAATTGAGTTAAAGAAGCAATTGGTCTTAAACCCTTTTTATTTTTTTATATTTATTATATGTGAATATAGGAGCCTTATTAAAAACAATCTTGTTCAAAAGGTAAATTGTAGAAGGTCAGTTTTATGGATTCAATTGATAATCACACCTAAGGGGAGATAAAATGTGTGATGTGTAAAAAATTTACAAAAGTAGAAGACCAAGTAACATCTAAAAATTAAACATACAAAAAGAGGAGGGCGTAAATAGTATTCAACAAAAGGTCAATGATCAAGAGAAGGAAAATAGATAAATAAATAAATACATGTATATGTCTAATAACAATCTTCATAAGAATAAATAATGTCAACAGTATTATGGAGCAATAGATTGAAATGCAAAAGCGAAGGAAGCAAGGTTAGTATATGGGCAAGCTAAATAACTTAAATAGAGGTCCTCCAAAGGAAGAGGATTCAAGCTTAGCAAACTATAAATAGTAGTAAAGGAAGAGAAAATCACACAGAGATTTATCTTTGTTTAGCCCATTTGACCTATATCTAGTCCCTTTAAAATTTTAAGGGATTTTCTCACTGTAATCAACAAACTTGCAAAGATGATGATTTTTACTTTGTACTCACCACCAACACAGGTTTTCCAAGGTCACATTAAACTTTTCAAAAGGGTTTTTTTACAGCTAACCCTTAATTATATTACTTAGGATTTTACACATAATTGCTAAACTAATTTTATCTCTTATTTTGAGATTCTTTCAATGCTAAAAAATTTTGCTTCTAGTAAGTAGATATATTAGACACTAAGTGAAAATTTTTACAAGGATTTTCTGTAACAACTGGGAAAAAGAAAAGAAAAGGAAAAGAAAGAAAGTAGAAAGCTAAAAATTTTCGAAGTCCAGAAACTGTGCTAAGTCTTCTCGCAATAGCGAGAAATGGTCTCGCTGTCGCGAGAATGTCTTCTCGCAATAGCGAACGAGGTTCTAGCTATAGCGAGTGGTAGGAGCAGTCCATACAGAAACCAGGGGGCAACTCGCCGTAGTGTGCGCCATAGCGAGAGTGAGGTCTGGAACTAACGCGAGTTCGCCATAGCGAAGGTCAAATCTCGCCATAGCGAAGGGAACTGATACGAGCTCACTGTAGCGAAGGTCACACCTCGCCATAGCGAAGCTAGATAACACGAGCTTGCTATAGCGAAGGTTAATTTTTGCCGTAGCGAGGGTTAGTCCGGAAGAGAGTAAAAGGCGAGAATTAGACTTCATTAAACACCCAAACTCATTTCTTCTCTCATTTCTGCCCTAGACTTCGACCCAAGGAGAGAAAAGAGGCGTGGAGAGTGAGAGAGATCAAGAGAAGGAGGAAGAGCAAGGGAAAGGTAAGGAAACTTCTCCCATTTCTTCTTAGAACTCTGATGCCCTCTCTTTCTATGGTTTTGTTTGTGAAAATGGTTAGATTTTGGGCATGGGTCAGAAGAGGGAAAGTGGAAAACACCTTTGAATCTTTGTGTTTTCTTTGAAAATGTTGTTTCCACTACCATGGGAGCTTGAGAGAGAGAAAGAGTTGATGGCATTCTAGAGAGAGAGAGAGAACTCTAGGTTCTGGTATGTTAGGAGAGTTTGATCTGAAAGATTACATTATAAGAGTGTAATTGCATGCTTTTGTGTGCCTAGGCTCAAGTGAAGCACCTTCATCAAGGTGTGATTGTGCACCTAAGGAGGGAAAGGAGAAATTGAAAGGAAAAGCTAGTGTTGGCTTTGGCTCATAAGGTAGCTCTTTCTTCCCACTCTTTCTTGTTGCATTCTTGGATGTAATAGTCATTGTATGTTGATGTATATGCTTGTTGTGTGGAATATGCCATATGCTATTGCTTTGATGCATTGATGCCAATATGCTTGTGTAATGAATTGTGAGAATTGCTCAGGTGAGGTAGTGCCGAAAGTCCCTTGAGATGGGTGAGGTGAAGCCGAAAGTCCCTTGAGAATGGGTGAGACAAGGCCAAAAGTCTCAACCGAGTGAGGCCAAGTCAAAAGTCCCTAAACTTGGGTGAGGCCATCCAAAAGTCCCTAAACTCGGGTGAGGTTAGACCAAAAGTCCCTGGAGCCCATTTTTGGCATTGTTGTGATTTCCATAGCATGTACAATGTGTGTTGGATGTTTGAGAATGACTAAATGCTTATTCACATGCTTTGACTTGTTATATGCCTTGATTGCTTACTTGATTGAGTGCATGAGCTACTGAGATTTCCTGAATCTCACCCCTTTCCCTCCCAACTTAACATGCTAGGTGGAGCACAAGGAGAAGCAAGTGCACACCAAGGAGCCTAGGAGCATACTTAGCTAGTTGTTAGCTTTGTTTTGGCTATTTTGATGTATTTTGATGTAAAGTGATTCCATAATGAATATGCGCCTACTATTTTTGAGATGTAAATGTTGTAGCAAGTGTATATATATGAAAGGATATTGTATAAACTATGTTGATAGCCAAATTAATGGAAATGAGGGTTTTGACCCTTTTGTTGAATGAATGAAGTAGTGTATATTTGGCCGTAGCATAGCGAGATTGGAATGTATGTTGATTTGGACCACATGGACTTGTTATATATCCTAGTTTTATGCTTTTAAACTTGTCTATGAGTGGCTAGAATGTGTGAGAGGCCTTTTGGACCCATTTTGGACCTCTTGGGTGCCAAAACCGGTATTTTTGAGAGCTCCGTCAAAGTATGACCGGATGAGCTCCTCTTGCCATGAAATTTGGCATGCCTCTAGAGTTTGTAGAGAGCTTCTTGGGAAGCTAAAGTTGGTAATATTCGGAGGTCTATAGAATATTTGGTGAATTGTTGAATTTGGGAAAATTTAATGGATTGGTCATGCACTATTCATATAAACCAGAAAATGAAATCTGTGGCATTCATAGAACAAATGGAGTCCAAATGTGGTAAAATTTTATACACATAAACTAGACACCGACAGTGACTTATAGGAACTAGAATCACCTAAATCAAAGGTCTGTAGAGAGAGAATGAACCTTCTGAAGTTCTGTATCAGCATCAAGGAGCCTACCTGACCTCCATTACTGTTCCATCAGTTTTCGGGATCCAGGGTTTACTGAACTGATCTGGCCTTATTTTTTTCCTCTAGAAGACATCTGTAGTTTTTCAAATTGGTATAGTGTGTCCAGATTGGATTTTTTTGGATTTAGTTATGAATTTTCGAAAGTCATGACAGTAAACTGGACCAGAAACAGTGATAGTCGGACCTCCTTCCCATTGTCAATGTCAAACATGGTCCAAATGCTGAGATTTCGATTAGGAATTATTTTTAGTGTAAATACAACACTTAGAGCTTTCTAGAGAGCTAAAGTTCACTAGATTCCCATTTTCCTATAATTAGTTATGATTTTTCAAATTTAGAGCCAAAATATGACTTTTGGGCACAAGTGAGAAAATGCAATTTTTCTGGTTTTTGGCTCTATACCCGTGGCTTATGGTTTGTTTTATGCTATGTATGAGTCATATATATGGAGTTGAGTTGAGGATGCGAATGATGGGTTCACAGGACCCACGGGGCAAAAGATGAGTGTATGAAACCCCTGTTCATAGCATGCAAATGCCACGGATTAGTGTTGATTCTTTGGAAATCATATGGAACCGAGCCCAGTGAGAGGCTAGGTAGCGGTAGTAGATTAAGGTGTTACATTTTCCCAGCACTTTTTTTTTTGTTCTTTTATAAAACTTCTTCTTTTATACTTGTGCTTGAATTTACTTGTACATATAAGCTTTTAGCGTCTCCTAACTATTAGAGATAAATTTGATTGTTCAATGTTCTTTTTTGTTGGAGTAGTCTTGTTTCATTTCCAACATTCAAATATTTTCAATGTTATAGTTATTATCAGTAATGAAGCTCTTCCTATACTACTCATAGTTTTTGGTTTTCTTAAAACTGAACTAAAACTGGGGAGTCAACAAAAGAGGACCCTAGAATAAAATGAAATAGGGTTAATTAAGGATAGAATGATAATATGAACATCAAAAAATAAGGTAATACTCGAAATCAGAGCCAAAGTGGCCAAATGGAATAAACCAAAAAGATAATGGCAAAATCATCATTTCAGGTAACCTTTTAGAAACTCAAAGAATGAGGTTTTAAATGGTAAAATTAAGTCTGTTATGGTTTTTAGAAACCTTGAAAATTATAAGGAGCCTAGCTAAGTGTTGTTTCATCATGCTACAATATGGAGCCTATATCTCCATTACACTTTCTAGGCTTTTTAAATTTTTTCTAAGACTTCTTCTCATACTCTCCCATCATATATGATATAAAACTAAGCTTGGAAGAAATTTAACCACTACCTTGGTGCTCTTTCCAAGCTAGGCCAAGACATAGCTTATTCTTGGCACCAAGGAGGTTGTTCTATTTTCTTTGATGGGAGATACATGTGGGAGGCTTCCTTGATGTCTTAGAAACTCATATGAACTCTTAGACACCTTAAATTATGGCTAGGAATCATTTTACAAACCAAAGTGTAACTAAAACCCTAAATTCTATTACTTGCATTATAAAGCTTCCTTTTTAATTCGAAGTATATATTCTTTATCCTCATATTCCATAACCTTTGGTTCCATCAAGAATACTTGAAGAGAAGCTTTCCTCTTCATTTTCTCTCTCTAGACTAAAGCTTAAATGGCTTAGAAACATAAGATTTTACAAGTGTTTTAAGTAAAGTCTTATCTTAAAATAAAGCTTTCTTCACGTAGATTATTTTCCACTGATTGGTTTCTTGAAAAAAGCTTCTTTTTGGCTTGGGTTAGACTTGAATATTTAAGTTTTCAAGAAAAAAAAATTGCCATTAGAGAGATCTTAGAGAGAGGAACAACATTCCTAACTGGCGTGGGATGAAACAAGGTCGTTTACTTACCTAAACAAAAGCTTAAACTTCTTCTCTCTCTCCCCTCTTAGTATCACACCATAGCTCTATAAAAATCTAAAAATGGAAGCTTGGAAAAGATGATGAGGTGTAATCTTACTTAAGAAGCCTCTTTTACAATTTTTTAAAATAACCATTTTGCCCCTATATACCTATTTGCTCAGTTTAGGCTCATTTTAACTATTTTTAAGAACCATTTTTTCCATCATAAAATTTAGATCTTTTAATTCATAAAATGCCTTTAGTTTCATCCAAATTGGATTTAAAACCTTTCCGAATGAACTAGTCAAAGTTTGGATCAACCGTTATTAGAAAACATACACCAGAGGGTTTTTAAACTATCTTAGGACTTCCCATGGTTTTTAGGGCCTCTAACAACCTCAGAGAGTTCAAATTTTACATTTTGAAAGCCTTCCTATGAGTATTCTAGAAATTGCCTGAAATTATGAAAATGTCATTCTATTATGTAACCATTTCATTAAATTTTGTATAGTTATTTTGGCTCCAGTTTTAGGATACCTCTGGCCTTAAATCGTCCTTATTTAAGGTTTAGATTATTACTCTAATTTTGTTATACCTCAAATCATTCTATATGGGGACTTCCTTTTGTATCCAGTGAATTACGTATGTTTAGAGAGAAACCAGGCATTACGTTTCTCACGTTTACAAAAGTACCAAATGTTATATTTCCTTCCCCTTTAAATAAATTTTGGAGGTGCAACCTCCTCTCACTCTCATGTATTCTTGCTAACTGATCCTTTCTTTCCCTTTTTCTTGGCTTTATTTGCTTTTCTTAAAGACTATACTTCTTTTAAGTTTCTTTCTGCCAGGGAACTTTCATTATAGACCTTTAATGAGAGCTCTTCTTTTCCTATACTATTGTTATGGAACACATGCTAGTCCTCCTTATAAGGGAAAGAAATTCTGACTCTGAATCATGCTCTTATGATTTTGGCCTTATCTTGGGAGAGCTTATTAGTCATATTTGATTAGTCTTAACCCATTTGTAAGGGTTAACATTCTTCTCAATGGACTCATTTACGTACCTTGGGAGGTAATTCATGTAGTGTCAAGTCTCCCTATCATCTCCCAGTGGCTTCCTATAAGGTCTCATTACCTTTCTTTGTTCATTAGAGCCATTGGAGATTTTCATCTGTTTACTCATTTATTTCAATATACTGTCCACTATTTATCTTCGTGCTCTTTCTTATTAACCCATCCTATAATCATAATTCATATTTCTTGTTATTATAGGCCTTATATTTATATCACTTACTGGGATCAAAGCTTCTCTAAAAAGGTTGTTATCCTCAATCATCCCAATCTCATTTCTTACTTTGACCCTTGCCTTTTTAGGCCTGAATTGTGCTTTACTCTCTTTATTCACTCGAGAGTGTGAGCTGTCCAAATGGTTCTAAACCTCATGCATCTCATTTTGGCCATTCAACCCCCACTTATACACATGTCCATCAAACTTTCAATTCTCATACTTTGGCATTACATACTCAAAACATATGCTAGAGGTCATACATCATATTCATACACAGAAACATCACATAATATCATATTTACACATGTCTCAAGGTTCATAGTACATTTACAACATCATATATATCATGAACCATCATTATAGTTCCAAAATGGACAAAATAAAGTATAAGCTTGTCAATCTCCCTTCTTCATTGTTGTTAGCTCCCTTTGTAACGCCCTAAAATTAATTAAGGTGTTAATCATGGATTAGAGTTAATTATAAATAATTAATATGGGATAATTAGACAAGTTAAGTGAATGGAAATTTTAGAGAGATAAATTATTAATATGAGTTTGAGGTTTAATTGGGATAGAAACTTTATCTAAGCCTAAATTAATGTAAGAGATCATGATAAGAGCCTAATGGAGGTCCAATAAGTTAGGTGCAGACCCAATCTGATTCGATGTGATAGAGGCCCAAGATCCATCTTTTGTAGACTCTTATAATGGGGCCAACAACCTTTAGGCAGGCTTAAATCCTTTGAGCTCTTAAAACTTGGCTTAACCCAATTAAAACCCAGCAACCCAACACATGAAAGCTAGCCCAACAAAGCTTAAGTCAGAAGCCCATTTGGAGTTAGATCTTGGAGCAGCCCATAACCCATAGAAAACCTAACTTAAACCCTAAAAACTAACCTAGCCACCCCCCATTTTGTAAAACACAAAGACACAAAAGAAAATTTTGGAGGTTGAAAGGGAGGCTAGGGTTTGGGGCAAGAAATCCATCATTTCCCACTTTTAGAGCAAGATTCAACCAAGGTAATAGTTATATAACTTAATCCTCTTCTCTTTCTCTTCATTTTGGCTCGATTAGTTTTTCATTTAGAGTATTTTCACCATACCCAAAATCTGAAAATGTGGTTGTTTGGGATTTTCTTGGTGAAATTTCGTAGGTTGAGGCTAGGGCTGACATTAGGTAAGTATAAACTCTCCATTTTGATGCATTTTCTATTGGTTTAAGACCCTCATAGTAGGCTTATAGTACAAGCCTTAATTTTGTGCGAAATTCCCTATGATTTGGAGTGATATATTGATGTTTCTGGTCTAGGAAAGGCAAAATCCGAAATTAAAGGCTCTTGGTGATTAGGTAGGTATCCCTTAGGCAACTATTGGTAACTTAATTCTTTTAACATTGGGTTGTTACCACAAATGATGAATAAGATAGTAATAGACTGATAAAAATGAGCATTTTCTAATATTGTGATTTTAGGAGGTTTTGGTATTGCCGTAGCTTCCCAACTTGTCTACAAGTGAAGTAACTAGGACTATATTAATTCTATGCATATATCTGCTTTAATTTTATATTTGTTGTACATGAATGATTTGAAATGCTGAATGAATTGGTTGGATATCTATTGTATTGTGATTGGACCTTATGAGTCCATGGTGGAGCTATGGTGCGGCTACCACTCGTGCATGTGCTTCGATCGAGCACCGAGTTATAATCAAACCCCAAATGTATTAAGCCCTGGTTGTGCTCAATGGGGAGTAGGTGCCATGGACGGGTCTCTCCCAGTGTTATTGGCATTTAATATGTGGAAATATGATTGCTAGTATGGGATAGTAATCATGATAGCCTAATTATTTCATTTACTGATATGACTGGTATGTTTTCTGATGCTTATATGAAATTATGCATATATGTTAATTAAATTGAAATGTATGATGGAATTTGCCTTGGTTACTGAGATTTACATCTCACCTCGTTTTATGGGATTACAATCTCAGGTGAAGGTTCTTTAGGTAAGGATAAGGGCAAGCAAGTGGATGAACATCCATGAGCTGAGGGTTGGTGTGGGGAGCTACACTTGGTCTAAGTGAAATAAAGTATATGCTAAATTTTGTTAACCTCTATATAGCATCATCATGTATTTGTATTACCAAGTGTAGGAGTCTGTATTTTGATAATATAACATGTACCTATTGAGGAGTAGGCCTTACTTTAGTTTGGTATTTGATGTATGGATTTATGATATCTACTGTGAGCTTTGTTGAACTATGATATGGCTTACTATCGAAAATGTAATCATATGATATTTGAGCTATTGATATGAACCATCAATGTATAGAACTCCCACTGATTGTGTATTAAGTGGTAACTACTGATAGTTCATGAATTCTTATTATTGATACTCTACAAACTTGCTGATAGAGGGTAATTAGAGAAAAGAAATTGACCCTTAAATCTTTAACTAGTAAGGATAGATTAGCTGGATAAGTTAGGCTAATGAAAGCTATTCGAGCCCCACCATTAAGGTAGAGGGGCCCTAGGGTGCCATTGGAGGGAGAGTGGAGAGTATGAGTCAAGATTTTGGGAGTTGTAGGATTAGAACGCAATTCGCCGCAGCTAAAATTGAGTTAGCCACAGCCAATAGAGGCGAAGTTACCCAGGAAGAGTGCCAGAGAGGACTTCGCCATGACAAATTGTGGAATTAGCCATGGCAAAATTTGAGAGGCAAAACTGGGAGTCATCTAGAAAGTAATTCACCATGGCTAAATGGGAATTGGCCATGGTGAACTTTTATGAGAATTTGTCGGGCGTTCCAGAGAGGAATTAGCCGAGGCAAAAGGAGGAATTGGCCACGGCCAATAGTGAGAGGCGAGCGAGGTAGGTTCCTAGAGGCTTCCTTGCCGTGGTGCCATGTAGGTTAGCCTCGATGAAGGTCCAACTCGCCGCAGAAAATTAATGACAATGTAAGGAGTGAACCTTAGGGGAATTGGCTGTGGCTAAATGGAAATTGGCCATGGCGAACATCCTGAAACCCTTATATTCACCTAGAAACCTTGGTTTTCCATATGGTAATCTCAAGGGATGACTTAGAAACATTAGTAGAAGGTTCTTATGAGATGGAATTAATAAGTAATAGAATTAAAGGCTTAGAAATGAGGGTTTGTTACCCTTATGTACACGAGTGCTTGTAGTTGTATGGTTAATGACTCTAATAACATTAAAGTTCAAATTTCCTCGCATTTTCAGAATGTAATTAGTCGTAATGACTTTTAATCCATATTTATGATTGTTAATCGTGTATTTAATATTAATTACAATGATTAGAGATTAAGGTCGTCATAATTCAACCAAGGTAATAATTGTATAACTTAATCCCCTTCTCTTTCTCTTCATTTTGGCCTGATTAGTTTTTCATTTGGAGTATTTTCACAATATCCAAAATTTGAAACTTGCCATTTGATGTTTCCATGGTAAAATTTCGTAGGTTGGGGCTGAGGGTATTATTAGGTAATTATAAACTCTCCATTTTGATGCATTTTCTACTAATTTAAGACCCCCATAGTAGACTTATACTATAGGCCTTAATTTTGTATGAAATTTCCAATGATTTGGAGTGATATATTGATGTTTATGGTCTAAGGAAAGCAAAATCCGAAATTAGAGGCTCTTGGTGATTGGGTAGGTATCCCTTAGGTAACTGTTAGTAACTTAATTCTTTTAGCATTGGGTTATTACCACAAATGATGAATGAGATAGTAATAGACTGATAAAAATGAATATTTTCTGATATTATGATTTTTGGAGGATTTTGGTATTGCCGTAGTTTCCCCACTTGTCTACAAGTGAGGTAACCAAGACTATATTAATTCCATGCATATATCTGCTTTAATTTCATATTTGCTGTACATGAATGATTTGAAATGCTGAATGAATTGGTTGGCTATCTATTGTATTGTGATTTGACCTTATGAGTCTATGATGGAGCTGTGGTGCGGCTGCCACCCGTGCATGTGCTTCGATCAGCATTGGTTGTGTTCAATGGGGAGTAGGTGTGCAGACAAGCCTCTCCCGATGTTATTGGCCTTTAACATGTGGAAATATGATTACTAGTATGAGATAATAATCATGATAGCCTAATTGTTTCATTTACTAATATGATTGGTATGTTTTCTTATGCTTATATGAAATTATGTATGTATGTTAATTAAACTGGAATGTATGATGGAATTTTCCTTAGTTATTGAAATTTGCATCTCACCCTGTTTCATGGGATTACAATTTCAAGTGAAGGTTTTTCGGGTAAGGATAAGGGTAAGCAAGTGGATGAACATCCATAAGCTGAAGCTTGGTGTGGGGAGCTACAGTTGGTTTAAGTGAAATAGAGTAGATGCTAAATTTTGTTATCCTCTGTAGAGCATCATCATGTATCTATATTGCCAAGTGTAGGAGTTTGTATTTTGATAACATAGAATGTAACTAATGAGAAATATGCTTCATATTAGTTGTTGAGGGATGTATGAGTTTATGGCACTTATTATGGTTTGTAAACCTATGTTTTAACTGACTATTTAAGTTATGAAAGCATGTGATATATGAATTGTGGATTTGAGCTAGCGATGCATGAATTATCCGATGAAAACATGATTAAATGACCATTGTGAGAAATTTATAAACTTGCTGATATAAGACTAATGAATGAGTAGGAGAATCCACCTTTAAATGTGGGATGGGTAATGATATAATGGCTAGGGTAAATCAGTTAGATAGATGCTATTAAAATCTCATAACAAGTAGGAGAGTGGCCCTAGAGAGCCTCTAGATAGAGAGTGGAGAGTATGAGGTAAGATTTTAAGAGTTGTAGGATCAAAAGGCATTTCACCATGGCCAAAATAGAGTTAGCCACTGCCAATTGAGGTGAAGTTGTCCATGGAGAGTACCAGAGAGCAATTCATCATGGCGAAAAGTTAAACTAGCTGGGTAAAATGTTAGAGGCAAAATTGAGATTCATCCAGAGGGTAATTCACCATGACTAAATGGGAATTGGCCGCAATGACTTTTGTGAGAATTTGTTTGGCATTCCAGAGAGGAATTAGCTGCGACCAATAGTGAGAGGTGAGTGAGGTAAGTTTCAAGAGGCTTCCTCATCGTGGTGCCATATAGGTTAGCCACAACGAAGGTCCAACTCGTCGCGGCTATCACCGCAACGAAATTAGTAACAATGTAAGGAGTGAACCCTAAAGGAATAGGCTGCGGCTAAATGGGAATTGGCCGCAACAAACATGCTAAAACCCTTATATTCACCTAAAAACCTTAGTTTTTCATATGGTAACCTCAAGGATTGACTTAAAAACATTGATAGAAGATTCTTGTGAGTTAGAATTAATGGGTAATAGAATCAAAGGGTTATAAAATGAGTGTTTGTCTCCCTTGTGTACATGAATGCTTGTAATTATTTGATTGATGATTCTAACAACATTAAGGTTCAAATTTCCTGTATTTTCTGAATGTAATTAGTCTTAATGTGTTGTAACCCTAATTTATGGTTATCAATCATGTATTTTACCTTAATTACAATGATTAAAAGTTAGGGTTGTCATACCCTTCACCATAATTACTTGGTCCACCTAGCATGTTAGATCATTGGAGAGGAGGGGATGAGATTTAAAGAATCTCTATAGCTCATCTCCCATTCAATCATACATAATATGTGCAAAGCAAGCTTTACAAATGCATGCATGGAGAAAATGGAAGTCATGGACATTTTAAAGGCAAACTTGGCATATGAACAAATCTTATAAGACACTCAAGAGCTCACCAAGTGTTTGGATTGGCCTCACACTTCTCTTCATAGATTTTAAACTTGCCTCACCCATTCTTTAAGAGCTTTGGACTTAACCATACTCTTGGGAGCCTACTTTGCTTTTGGGAGACTCTTTACTTTGTCTCAACTAAGCTCAAGGGTTCTTGGCTCATCCTCACCTAAGGGAAGAGTTCTTGGCCTCTCCACACTCAGGCAAACTCATACAAACATCATATATTTATTTGAAAATATAACACGGCATTAAGAATCATCGCATATAAAGGTATGCTAGCATACTTTTCATAGCTTGAAAATACACAGATACATATTCTAAAACAAGCTAAATGCATATCCATGCATGAGAGAAGGTGGAGAGAGCTACCTTATGTACACTTACATACTTTTTCCTTGAAATTCAAGCGTCCTCTTTTAGCCACACACCCACAAATTAGTGAAGATGGTTTCTCTTGGCCTAGATACAATTTATGGGAGCCAATCAGGTTCATGAACTTAATTCTAAGGCCACATACTTACTTAGACACTAGGTGGCTCTATAAACTCCATTATGGCCCATAAATGCACCTAATGAAGCAACACCCCTCAAACCATTTCCAAGACTCATTCTTTCCTTTCAAATATGATTCTTGACTCCTTTTAAACCTCTTGGAGTCATCATACAATTAAAACAAAGAGCCTAACATCATGTTGCTTCTTTAGGTCATAATATGGAATCTAAGGCACCAAATCACTTTTTATGAGTTCTAAATTTTTTCCAAGGCCTTCCCTTATATTCATTCATCATATATGACTCAAAAATGGGCGTAGAAAAATTTAGAACTCTCCCTGTCTACTCCATCCATGCTTGGCTAAGACATAGCCCCTTTTTGGCCTCCTTGGAGTTCTCTTTGTTTTCTTAAAGGAGAAAGCATGTGGAGAGCATCTTAGGGATCTTAGAAACTCATTTAAACTCTTAATTAGACCTAGAAATCATCACCTGAGGTCAGATTTTACAAAGTGCATACAAAACCCTAGAATTTACATCTTGAAATCTAATGGTTATCTTGCTATTTTCTTTGCATATTCTTATTCTTCACATTCTTTTTCCTTAGATTCATACTTGGTTATACCTAAAAATCATCTCCTCCTAGGGTTTTCTCAAGTAGGGTGAAATGGTGGAGGAAGGAACCAAAGATGACAACCATAGGAAGAGAGGTTTGGAAAGGAGAAAGCATGAAAAACCATAAAATTCTTTACCTTTTCCTTATTTTTTCTCCTCCTTTCTTCTCCTCCATGGTGTGACTAAGAAAGCTGGTTTTTTTTTTGTTTTTAGGCAGAATGGGTCATGCAAATAGAGGGGAGAAGAAATAAGAAACTTAAAGTGTGTTTATGAAGCTTCCACTTTCTCAAAAATTTCAATTTTGCCCTTCATTTTTGGCATTTTCATTTCTCCTTCGTTTTAACTCCTTTTTTAGAACCTTCATTTTCATTATGAAATTTAGGTTCCTAATATAGTAAAATGCCTTTGGAATCACTCAAATTGGAGCTAAAACCTTCTCGAATGGATCCGTTAAAGTTCGGGTCCACCGGAGGGGATTTAACTATCTAAGGGCTTCCCATGATTTTCAAGGCTTCTGAGAACCCTGGAGAACTCAAACTTTGGTTTAAAAAGCTCTCGTGTGTGAATTCCAAAAATTACCCAAAACTACAAAAATGCCATTATGTTTTGTAAGCTTTTCATAAGAAATTGTTTCTTTCATTCTAGCTCTGTTTTTCTTTCCATCTGAGCCTGGGATTCTCATTTTTAGGAGTCTAGAATGCTTCCCAAATTTTTTGGGACCTTAACTACATCATCTTGGGGGACTTCCTTTTGTATTCATTGAATTTGTTGGTTTATAGAAAAACCTTATGTTACATTTCTTACATTTTCTCTAGTTTCTGGAGAACCGGATATTACAAATACGACTTATATGAACTGCCCAAGTGGTCCCAAACACCATGCATCTCAAATTGACCATCCAGCATCCATTAATACATAGTTACAAAAAAGCCATCCAAGAGCCAAATTTCATAATTCCATTGATTTTGTGCCACAAAAGAGCTATACAATATTCATACATCATATTACATTTGTTCATAGGTCTATATAACATTCAATTTTTTGAAAATGAGAGAAAACGCAAGAAACGTAACATGCGGTTTCTTCGTAAATGAATGAAATTCACTAGATACAAAAGTAAGTTCCCAAAAACGATTTAGTCAAGGTCCAACAAAATTTGAGAAGCATTCTACACTCTAAAAATGAGAATCTCATGCTCAGATAGAAAGAAAAATAAAGCTATAATGAATAAACGAATTTAAACAAAAGGTTGATGAAACATAAGGGCATTTTTGTCATTTTGAGCAAATTTTAGAATTCTCATAGGAGGGCTTTTTAAATGAAAGTTATGAGTTCTTTAGGGTTCTTAGAGGCCTTAAAAATTATGGGAAGGCCCGAGATAGCTAAAGCCCCTCTGGTGGATGTTTTCTAATGCCGGTGCACTCAAACTTTAACAAATTCATTTAGGGAGGTTTTAACTCCAATTTGAGTGATTCCAATAGCATTTTACTAAATTGGGAAACTAAATTTCAAAATGAAAAGACAGTTCTAAAAAAAGAGCTAAAACGAAATAGAAACAAAAATGCAAAAAATAAAGGGCAAAACGAGAATTTTTGAAAAAGCTATTCTCCTCCACCTATATATATGAGGCGCCCCACTCTCCTATCCATTTAGTCTCATATTTTTTTGGTCCAAACCAGAGAAGAAACCCTAGGAGAGTGACGCACCAAGGGAAGATGAAGGAGAAGAGAAATCAAGGCTTGAAGGTAAGGAATTTTGGTAGTTGTTCATGCTTTCTTCCTTCCAAACTTCTTTTCCTCCATTCTTTGTTTTCTTTGATTATAATGAAGTTTATAAATCTATTTTAAGGGAGAAATCAAGGGGAAAATTCGTATTTGAAGAGAGGAGTCTAAAGAAGACAAGATTCAAGTGAGAAAATGAGAAAAAACAAGGTAATTTCTTCTTCCATGGTTGCTACCCCTTGCTCCTCTTCTCCACCCATTTTACCCCACTCAAGAAGTCCTAGGAGGGCTTGGTTTTTAGGCAAAACCAAGGGTGATTCTTAGGAAAAAGGGTGTGGGAATTAAGAATATTAAAAGAGAATTAACAAAAAACTATGGAAATTCAAGATGTAAATTCTTGGGTTTCAAGTGTTCCTTACAAAATCTGATTTGATCTCTTAATTCTTATGCGTAAATGAGAGTTTAAATGAACTCCTATGATCCCTAGAAGTCCCACCATGTGTATCTCCTCTTCAGAAAACAAAGCAAGCTCTATGGAAGCTAAAAATCAAGCATAGTCACGCCCTAAGGGTGTTGGAGTATCTTGGGATAGTTTTAATTTGATCCAAGTCCATTTTTGAGTTATATATGATGAGTGAAGGTGAGGGGAGGCCTTGGGAAAAACTTAAAAATCATAGAAAGTGAATTGGCCTTATATGTTCCATAATATAACCTAAGGAAGTAACATGTAATTAGGCTCTTGGCTTTGATTGTGTGATGATTCCAAGAGACTCAATAATCATATTTGAAAGGAAAGAATAGAGCCTAGAATTTATTTGATGGATATTGCTTCATTAGGTATATTTTTGGAACCATAAAAGGGATTTATAGGAAAAGCTAGAGTCTAAACAAGTTGTGTGCCCTTAGAATTAATTTCATAAACATAATTAGCTTCCATAAATTGTGTTAAAGGCAAGAGAAATCATTCCCACACCTTTATGTGTGCAAAGCTGAGGAAGGGAGAGGAAATCCAATAGAAAAAGTATGTTGTTGCATCCAAGGTAGCTCTTTCCACCTTCTCTTATGCATGATTGCTTGCTGTACTTGTCTTTGAATATGCGTATGTGTATTTCAAGCCATGAAAAATGTTCTAGCATGAGCTTTTATTCCATGGTACCATGATGATGCATTATGTTTCTAAATGATGTTTATTTTGTTTTACTTGAGCATAGAGAGGCTAAGAACCCTTAGCCATGGTGAGGATGAGCCAAGAACCCTTAAGATTAGTTGAGACAAAGTAAAGAGTCTTCCAAAAGTAAGGTTGAGTCTAAGAACCTCTTAAATAACAGGTGAGGCAAGTCTAAAATCCATAAGTAAATGAGTGAGGCCAACCCATTTGCTTGGCAAGCCTTTGTATGCCATGTATGACTTGCTCAAATGTTGGAAATGCTTATTGAATGTTTACACATGAGCCTATGCATGCATTTGTGAGACTTATTTTGCATATTTTATATATGATTGAATGGGAGATGAGCTATTGGAATTCTTTGAATCTCATCCCCTCCTCTCCAATGATCTAACATGCTAGGTGGACCAAGAGATCAAGGGAATGGAAGCCAACCACATGAGAGATGAGAGCTTAACATCAAAATGCCTAGATTTTACTACTTTAAGGCCTTATGGATGGCAATTGATGTACTACATTATTGTATATGATCTATGATGTTATGAGCATATATAATTATGATAATATGTCATGTATAAATGAGAGATTATGTTATGTGACCATTAGGATGTAAAATGAGTATGTTATGGCAAACTAGCTTCTTGAATGGCATTAAGTAATTGTGTAGAAATGGAAGTGGAATGGTCAAATTGAGATGCATGAGGTTTAGGACTATTTTGGTAGCTTATATAAGTCTAAATTATGCTTTTAGACTTGTCCAAGAGGTACCAAACCCCAAGGAAAGTCATTTGGACATTTTCATATCTTGTATGGACCAAGAGTTGACCAATTTAGAACCCTATGTTAGTTCTTATCCAAATGAGCTCCAAATGAGCTCTTCTTGATCTAAGATTTGGCATGTAATTAGATATTATTGAGACCTTTTTGGAAAGCTAAGGAACATAATTTTTAGAGGTCTAAAGAATATTTGATGAATTTTTTAAATTTGGAAAAAAATTTGGTTTTGGTCTAATGTACTGTTCACTGGGTCCAAAAATGAAATCTATCATTCAAGGCCCCATTGATGTCCAATTGTCACAAAATTTTATATGGAGAAATTAGACATTTCTAGTGACTTGTGCCAACTAGAAGCACCTCATTGGGATGTCTAGAGAGGGAGATATCAATTTTCAAAGATTCTATCCAGTATTAGGAGCTCCAACTGACCTCAAGTATTGTTTAATTGATTTTCAATGCCTGGATGTGCCTGAGCTAGTCTAGAGTTATTTTTTCCCTCTAGATAACATCCATGGATTTTCATATTGATATCATTTGTATAGATTAGATTTTCTTGGAATTAATTGGATATTTTTGAATTTTCCTATAGAAACTTGTGATAGTACCAATAGACATCTAGACGTATGGACCATTTTGAATATTAAACATCTTCTATATTAGATGTTATGGTCTAGAGATATTTTTAGAATAAATTAGACATGTGTAGCTTTCAATAATAGGAAAGAATGCATGATTTCGAGTTTTCTAGAATTAGTTATGATTTTTCAAATTTTGTGACAGAAATGAGGAAAAAGTGGCCGAAAATGCATATATATATTTTATGCTTCCCTTTGGTTTCCACAAGTTGTAGGCCACTTTTGGTCATGCAAATGAGTTGTATCCATGTAATTAAATATGAGAATATGATGTATGAGCTCATATGGTCCATGTGACACCGAATGAAAATTTTATATGTGACGCAATGCTAAATAATGCATTATTTAAATGCCATTATTTTGTCTCTTATGTGAGTTGTACGATGTGAAGCATAGATATAGCATTAAATGAGATAGAAATTTATGGCATTACATTTATTCGTATCAAAGCAAAGTTCTAGGCTCTCTCGGATTGGATGTGGTAATAAGGCTATGTAAAGGCTTGAAAGGATAGGTAGAGCTTTGTATAAGACATGTTGAGTGTATGAGGATAGTTTGTGGTTTTGTTTGTGATTAGTAAGTTGTAGAAAGCCCTTACAGTAGAGAATGGATACCAAGAAAGAGTGGCCTCTAGAGTAGCTTGAGCAGAATTATGCTTAAGCAAAGTTAAGGGATCCAATAGCTCGAGCTTGATGAGATATGATAGCTCATCGGGATCAGTGGCAAGCCTTAGATATAAACAATAAGAAACGATCTCATTGATTTGAAAAGGCTTGCTAGAGAACTTATGTGAGGCCTAATTCTCCCTGGTAGTCATACTCAGACCATTCTGAGATGTCTCGAATAATGCAGAGATAAGTAGTGGTGCAGCGCGGTATGAGATGAGACTGCAACTGCACAAGACTAGTCTAGAGGGAAAGTGAGGAAAATGAATCATCCCATAGCCACAACACCCAAATGTCTCGATGAATTCTAAAGCCCAAAAGGCTAATTCCCTTAGGCCAGAGGTTTGAGCTACAAACTACACTCCATAGAGCCCTAACAACCTGAAGGTGATAGTTAGCTATGTATGAATGAAGTAAGAGGTAAAACCCTCTGGCTTGATGACGAGCTGGGCATAGAGGAAATGAGGCTCGGGTTGTAGCTAAAAGGATGAAATTCTAATTCATGAAGAAGTAAGCCAATTAAAAGCCATTAGCCATAGCCAAATAATTGCTTAGCCACAACCAATTATTCTAGGATGTAGTGAGGCAATCCAGAGATTTCCTCACCACGACCAATTAAGAAGTATGCCACAACCAATACTTAGACAGGAGACTAGGGTGAACCCAAGGCTAACTAGTCGCGGCGAATGGTAGTATGAATGTTTTGTTAGTCATATTTAGGCCAACTTGAGAAATGAACTGATAAGGGATCAGTCGACCTACAGAGAGTGGGAACCCCTAGTATTAGTAGAGGAAAAGAGTAGTAAATAACTACGGAAGGTCAGTAAGTAATAGATGATTAGTGGCCTTAGCAATGAGACTAAGAAGGAGCTCAGCATTTGAGAAAGTTAAACATAGGGACAATAAGGTTGTTAAGACCTATCTATGAGGCGTTGACTCCAACCTAGAATGTTAACCCTGTGAATACTATGACGGGCTAATATGATAAGCTTAAGACCTTGTAGACATTGCCAGAAAAACTTTGTAGACATGGTCTTGAATTTTTTTCTGGCAATATATGAGATCTTGATGACAAGATCCTGGACTATATTGACAGGATGTTAATGTAGCCTTGAAATTTATATAACGTAAGGCTAATAGTAGTGAGGCACATAGTGAGTGGCCTAGAAAAATGTACCTCATAGGTAACACCTAAATGTAAGTATGAGTACCCCAGTGACAGAGGCTCAGAAAGGAATGAAGATAGCTTAGAAAGTACTAAGTTATCATGAGCCTATGAGTTAATAAGGCTTATAGTAAGCTACAAGTCTGATAAGATGACTAGCTTAGGTTGAGCATAAGTAAAGCCTAGGGGAGATGACAAGTAGCATCGTTTTAGGTGAGATATGTGAATGAAAGGCTCAGTGAACATTCTCCTTGGATCGAGAAATGAAAGATAAGATATTCTAAATAAGGTAAACCACTTAGTAGTGGTTAGCAAATTCCCCTAGATAGACCCCCTAAGTCATAAAGTATAGTGATAAAGAAAGTGAGGAAGAGCTGAAAAACTAGCTACAGAAAAGATGCCCTCGCTTTAGTAATGATTAAATGAGTTAGAGAGGTAAATAGATAGGGGTTCGATAGTTAGTTAGACAAGTTCTTTAATATGAGAATGTAAGGGTTAAGGCACGTGCATGATTAGAGCACCCAGTAAAGCATAAGTTTTTAGTAAGATAGAATCTAAACATTAAGAATATGTGTCATGGATTGGGTTAGTAGAACCCTAAAATTGGTACATTGTGCTTCAAGAATGAGGCTAAAGAGATTAAACAGAGGAAGCCTAGCTCTGATTTAAACATAGAAATGACCGAGACAAATAGTTAGTGCCTTAGTACCTTCAAAAGAGCTTAAGAGAGCTAGGGATAGCCTTAGAAGGTGAGTCTTTACATCATGTAGAGAATGAGTATAAGCCAAGAGTGTCATAGAATATAATTCTTGATGTTACAGGTAATAGAAATTCTCTTATCGAGTGATGTTCTAGTTAAAAGAAAAGAAAAAGTATAAGAAAGTAGACCCCTATGATGTTATATAGAGTGAACAAGTAGAGGAACTTAGGAAAAATACAGATGCTCTTGAGCATAAAGAGACCTGAACTAGCAACAAAGATAACCAGTAGTAGAACATCCTTTTTCCTAAGTAAAAGGATAGGAAAGGTGAAAAAGAGAGAGGATACATGATAATGCTCAAGCTGAGGACATAATAAATTAAGAATAAAGGTCGAGTTGATGTGCTTGAATACTTGAGAAAGCACATTTGTCCTTGGTATAGATGCCCATCTAGCATGATAGTGCTCGAAGTAAAAATAGCTAGGCAATGTAAAGTGATCTCAGGATGAAGTAGAAGAAGAGTCTTGTCTTCTTCAAACATCCTACGAGAATAGGGCAGATAAAGAAAAGTAAGAGAGGAATACTTTAGATTATTAGGAAAGTTACAATATACAGGCGATAATGGCTTTGAGCTCAGTCTTAAGGCACGCGTGTATTAGTGTTTGATGTTATGATTTGCTTGCAACAATAGTTACATGATATTGGATCTGGCCAACCCAGTAGTAATGACTTGAGTGCATAGCAAATGATAGCATCAATCACCAAAGTGTCCCGATAATCGAAAGGTATTCTAGTTAGTTAAAGAATGAGATGCGTTAGAAAAGAGAGGTAAAGGGATTCTAGGAATATTTGAACAATAAGAAAAGCATGTAGAAAGGAATCCCTGTAAAGAATGTTTAAATTCAGATAGCATGAGTTTAGTATGTATGATCTGAATCCCTTATAGTGTATGTAAATGAAATGAATAAAGACCAATGTACAGCTTCTCTCCTACAAGAGATGTTAACCACACTCATTGTGTGAGATGCCCTAATGCCAAGGCACTCAAAAGTAGAACATGGGCATATTCAAAAAATTGCAGGATATGAGAGGAAAGTTAGAATAAGTACATGTAAAGTAAGTAAGTTAGTAGAACAAGAAAAGAAAGCCCAAATAAAAAAAAGGCTAAAGTGGGAATCTGAGGATCCCATAGGGAGTGATGAACGAAAATTAAGATGTTCCTAAGTATCAGTATGATGGAATCCTAGAGAGTCCAATGACACAGAACCTACTTTGCATGAAGAGCATGATGTATCTCTGACTTTAACCTCAGCTATTATGAGTGATGGTTACTGGACTTAGTGAGTATGTGTTTTGCTATCAGATATAGTAATCTTAGACTTTGATGTCTCCTAGAGATGGATCACAGTAGATCCCAGCATAGCATAACAAGTCACAGTAGGCCCTAGCAAGGCTCTAAGAGGTTGCCGTAGACCCAGGGGTCATAGTAGATCCCACAAAGTTACAGAGAGCCCTAGTCATAGCATGATAGTTCTTTGGTGAGATGACAGCCTGAGATAGCTTTTACAGAGCAGTTACTCTTAGAAGCCAGTATAGTTTTAGCTAGCTTTTGTCTTAGAGACTAGAGATCTCTAAAGTCTAGTAGACTATTGCCACTAAAATATGAAGGCTTTACTCAGATAGTTAGACCACTGACTAGATCTCTTGAGAGATGAGCATAGCATATAGGATGAAGAAAGCAAGAAAGTAGCTTTCTAGAGCTAGAGCCATATGAACCATTACCTAACAGATGTTAACCCTGACCAAGGGATAGAGGGATCCATACATGTTAGACTATGTATTCAGAAAGGGGTCAGGTGCAATTTTTACATGAGGTAAGTGGTACAGTATGCCTCCAGTGAACAAAACTATGAGAATAGCTAGCATCCCATCAGAACTCAATAGTAGTCAGTGGTAGTAGCTCTTCAGTGCCAGTATGAGACACATATGTTAGGCCTATCAGTATTGAAATGAGGGACTATAAAATACCATTGTAAGTGACAAAGAAAGTAAGAAAAAGTCTTGGCCTATAGAGATAGATGTAGTAGTAAACAGAGAATTAGAATCATTAAAAGTAGAAACTCTTCAAAGGAGCTGTAATCCTAGTTAGCAGTTATGATATGAGGCCTATGACAGAAAGAAATGTGAATTGTAATCATTGGATGAGCTAGTAAGAAAGAATACAGAGATGAACAGTGGACAATATATGTAAATAAGTAAATAAATAGACAGAAAACTCCGATGGCTGTAATGATAAAAAAAGATGATGGGACGTTATGAGAAGCCATTAAGAGAGGATACGGGAGACGTGATATAAAATATGTTACCTCCTAAGATATGTAAATGAGTTCACTAGAATAAACATTAATCCTTGCGAATGGGTTAAGACTAATTCGATATGATTAGTAAGCTCTCCCAAGATAGGCATCCAGAGTTAGAAATTCCTCTCCTTTATGAAAAGAACTAGCTAGTATATTATAATAACAGAGCTCTCATTATGAGCTAGTATGAAAATTCCCTGGCTAAGAAAAACTCAACTGAGCGAAATCACTGAGGAAAGCGTATAGTGCCAAGAAGAAAGGAAAGAAAAGAGCAATTAGCAAAAAAAAACTAAGAGGAAAGCATACTCCAAATTTTGAGGGTAAAATTTATTTAGGGGGGAGAAACATAATATCTAATTTTCTAAAAACGAGAGAAAACGTAAAAAGTGTAGCGTACAGTTTCTCCGTAAACAAATGAAATTCACCAGATAAAAAAGCAAGTCCCTAGAAATTATTTATTCAAGGTCACAAAAAATTTGAAAAGCATTCTACACTCCTAAAAATGAGAATCTCAAGCTCAAACAGAAAGAAAAACGGAGCCAGAATGAAGAAATGAATTTGAACAAAAGGTTGACGAAACATAAGGGCATTTTCGTCATTTTGAGAAAATTTTGGAATTCTCACAGAAGGGCTTTTTAAATAAAAGTTTTGAGTTCTCTGGGGTTCTCAGAGGCCCTGTAAACCATGGGAAGGCCTGAGATAGCTAAAGCCCCTCTAGTGGATATTTTCTAATGTCAGTGTACCTGAACTTTGATGAATTCGTTCGAGAAGGTTTTAGCTCTGATTTGAGTGATTCCAAAAGTATTTTACTAAATTGGGAACCTAAATTTTGAAATGGAAAAGATGGTTCTATAAAGGAGCTAAAACAAAGTAGAAACGAAAATGCAAAAGATGAAGGGCAAAACGGGAATTTTTGAAAAAGCCATTCTCCTCCACCAATATATATGAGGCGCCCCACTCTCCCATCCATTTAGTCTCATATTTTTCTGCCCCAAACCAAAAAAGAAACCCTAGGAGAGTGGCACACCATGGGAAGATGAAGGAGAAGAGAAATCAAGGCTTAAAGGTAAGGAATTTTGGTAGTTTTTCATGCTTTCTTCCTTTCAAACCTCTTTTCCTCCATTCTCCTTTGTTTTCCTTGATTATAATGAAGTTTATAAATCTATTTTAAGGAAGAAATTAAGGGGAAAATTTGAATTTGATGAGAGAAGTCCAAAGAAGACAAGATTCAAGTGAGAAAATAAGGAAAAACAAGGTAATTTCTTTTTTCATGGTTGCTGCCCCTTGCTCCTCTTCTCCACCCACGTCACCCCACCCAAGAAGTCTTAGGAGGCTTGGTCTTTAGGTAGAACCAAGGATGATTCTTAGAAAAAAAGGTATGGAGATTAAGAATATGCAAAGAGAATTAGCAAAAAACCATGAAAATTCAAGATGCAAAATTTAGGGTTTCAAGTGTTCCTTACAAAATCTTATTTGATCTCTTGATTCCTACTCCTGAATGAGCATTTAAATGAACTTCTAAGATCCCTAGAAGTGTAGCATCATAAATTGTAGCTCATTTCATAACATTCATAATCTTCACATCATTGTTTCCATGAGAGCACATGAAAAAGGGAGTGAAAATAGTGGGTTTATTTACATTGCGTCATACTTAAAAATTTCAATCAGTGTCACGTGGACCATATGGGCTCATGCTATGCATATTCACATTTATATACTTCATTAAAACTCATTTACATCACAAAATCATGTCCACAACTCATAGAAACCAAAATGAAGCATGAAATGGGCTTGTTTAATTTCGGCCAGAATGAACTTCTAAGATCCCTAGAAGTGTAGCATCGTAAATTCTAGCTCATTTCATAACATTCATAATCTTCACATCATTGTTTCCATGAGAGCACATGAAAAAGGGAGTGAAAATAGTGGGTTTATTTACATTGTGTCATACTTAAAAATTTCAATCAGTGTCACGTGGACCATATGGGCTCATGCTATGCATATTCACATTTATATACTTCATTAAAACTCATTTGCATCACAAAATCATGTCCACAACTCATAGAAACCAAAATGAAGCATGAAATGGGCTTATTTAATTTCGGCTAGAATGAACTTCTAAGATCCCTAGAAGTGTAGCATCATAAATTCTAGCTCATTTCATAACAGTCATAAGCTTCACATCATTGTTTCCATGAGAGCACATGAAAAAGGGAGTGAAAATAGTGGGTTTATTTACATTGCGTCATACTTAAAAATTTCAATCAGTGTGACGTGGACTATATGGGCTTATGCTATGCATATACACATTTATATACTTCATTAAAACTCATTTACATCACAAAATCATGTCCATAACTCATAGAAACCAAAATGAAGCATGAAATGGGCTTGTTTAATTTCGGCCAGATTTGCTCCATTTTCTAACCAAAAATTGGAAAATCATAACTAAATCTAGAAAAATAAAAAACATGAAATCTTGGTCCTTTTGGAAAGCTATGGATGTCTAATACACACTAAAAATACGTTCAAGTGATAACATTCACCACAGAGGATGGTTGACATCCAAAATGGTCCAGAAGTCAGACTGAAGTCTGGAACTATCATAGAATTCTGTAGAAAATTTTGAAAATTTATAATTAATTCTAAAAAAATTCAATCCATGAAAATGATACTAATCTGAAATTTTGTGGATGTTAACTAGAGAGGAAAAATATCTCCAAATCAATTCATCAAGCCCAAACCTCAAAATTCAATGGAACAGTACTTTTGGTCAGGCAAAACTATTGATACTGGACAAAACTTCAAATTTTCATATCTCTCTCTCTAGACCTCCAAATAAGGTAGTTTAGTTGGCATGACTCACTGTAATTATCTAGTTTCTTTGTATAAAATTTCATGGCCATTGGATATCATTTAGGCCTCATGTGACAGAATGAAATTTCGGACCAAATGAATAGTGCAGTAAACTAGAAACCATGAAAATTGCCTACTTTGACAAATCATCAAATATTCTGTAGACCTCTAAAAATTATAATCTTTAGCTTCCCAACAAGCTCTCAATGATACCTAATTGCATGCCAAATCTCAAATCAAGACTAACTTATTTGGCTAAAATGTGACATAGGATTCCATTATGGTCAAATTTGGCTCCATATGAGGTACCAAATTTGCCAAATGGCTTTCCCTTGGTTGTGGCACTTTTTGGGCAAGTCTAAAAGTATATTTAAGACTTGTGTAAGCTGCCCAAATGGTTCCAAACCTCATGCATCTCATTTTGGCCATTCAACCCACACTTATGCACATTTCCATTAAACTTCCAAATTGCATACTTAGGGATTATATACTCAAAATGGATTATAGAGGTCATACATCATATCCATACATTTAAACATCATATAATAGCATATTTGCACATGTCTCAAGGGTCATTGACCCATTTACAATATTATATACACTGTGAAGCATCATTATGGATTCAAAAAGAATAAAACTAGGCATATGCTTGTCAATCTCCTTCTCTCATTGTTGTTGGCTCCCTTCACCATAGGTACTTGGTCCACCTAGCATGTTAGAGCATTAGAGAGGAGGGGATGAGATTCAAAAACTCCCAATAGCTCATCTCCCATTCAATCATACATAATATGTGCAAAGTATGCTTTACGAATGCATGCATGAAGAAAATGGAAGTCATGGACATTTTAAAAGCAAACTTGGCATATGAAAAAATCATACAAGACATTTAAGAGCTCGCGAAGTGCTTGGATTGGCCTCACACTTCTCTTCATGGATTTTGGACTTGCCTCACCCATTCTTTAAGAGCTTTGGACTCAACCATACTCTTGGGGGCCTACTTTGCTTTTGGGAGACTCTTTACTTTGTCTCAACCAAGCTCAAGGGTTCTTGGCTTATCCTCTCCAAAGGGAAGAGTTCTTGGCCACTCCACACTCAAGCAAACTCAAACAAACATCATGTACTCATTTAGAAACATAACATGGCATCAAGAATCATAGCATATAAAGGCATGCTAGCATACTTTTCATAGCTTGAAAATGCACATACACACATTATAAAATAAGCTAAACACATATCCATGCAAGAGAGAAGGTGGAGAGAGCTAACTTGCACACAATTACATACTTTTCCTTTTGGATTCGAGCCTCCTCTTTTGGCCACACACTCACAAATTGGTGGAGATAGTTTCTCTTGGCCTAGATATAATTTTTGGGAGCCAATTAGGTTCATGAAACATTTTTTAAAACCATACAACTTGCTTAAGTACTAGATTGCTCTATAACCCCCATTCTGGTCCATAAATGCACCTAATGAAGCAAAACCCCTCAAATAATTTCTAGGCCTCATTCTTTCCATTCAAATATGATTCTTGACTCCTTTTAAGCCTCTTGGAGTCATCACACCATTAAAACAAAGGGCCTAGTATCATGTTGCATCTTTAGATCATAATATGGAACCTAAGACACCAAATCACTTTCTATGAGTTTTAAATTTTTTCCAAGGCCTCCCCTCATTTTCATTCATCAAATATGACTCAAGAATGGACTTAGAAAAATTTAAAACTTTCCCCCACTACAAGAACACTCTTTGGTCGAGACTATAGGCTTCCTTGACCTTCTTGGAATTCTCTTGGTTTTCTTGAAGGAGGAAGCTTGTGGGGAGCATCTTGGGTGTCTCAAGAACTCATTTAAACTCTTAATTAAGCCTAGAAATCATTATACAAAATCAGAATTTGAAAGGTGCACATAAAATCCTAGAATTTTGCATCTTGATTTCTAATGGTTATTTTACTGTTTTCTTTGTATATTCTTAATCTCCACACCCTTTTTCCTTAGATTCATGCTTGGTTCTACCCAAAAATTATCTCCTCTTAGGGTTTTCTCAAGTGGGGCAAAATGGAGGAGGAGGGAACCAAAGATGACAACCATAGGAAGAGAAATTACCTTGTTTTCTTACTTTTTCTCACTTGAATCTTGTGTTCTTTGAGCTCCTCTCTTCAAATCCGAATTTTTCCCTTAATATCTCCCTTAAACCAGATTTATAAACTTCATTATAATCATAGGAAAGAAAGGGGAATGGAGAAGGAGAGGTTTGGAAAGGAGAAAGCATGAAAAACTATGAAACTCCTTACCTTTTCCTTGCTTTTTATCCTCCATGGTGTGCCTAAGAGAGTTGGTGTTTTCTCTGGTTTTTGGGCAGAATGGGTCATGTAAATGGAGGGGAGAAGAAATAAGAAACTTAAAGTGCATTCAAGAAGCTTTCACTTTTTCAAAATTTCTAATTTTGCCTTTTGTACTTTGCATTTTCGTTTCTCTTTCATTTTAGCTCCTTTTTTAGAACTGTCTTTTCCATTATAAAATTTAGGTTCCTAGTTAAGAAAAATGCCTTTGGAATCACTCAAATCGCAGCTAAAACCTTCTTGAATGGATCTGTCAAAGTTCAAGCACATCGACGTTGGAAAACGTCCACCGGAGGGGATTTAACTGTCTTAGGGCTTCCCATGATTTTCAGGGCCTATGAGAATCCCAGAGAACTCAAAACTTTCATTTAGAAAGCCCTCCTATGTGAATTCCAAAATTTGCTCAAAATTACAAAAATACCATTAGGTTTCGTAGGCTTTTCGTAAGAAATTATTTCTTCATTCTAACTTCATTTTTCTTCCCATTTGAGCCTGAGATTCTCATTTTCAGGAGTCTAGAATGCTTCCCAAATTTGTTGGGACCTTAACTACATCATCTTTGGGGACTTCCTTTTGTATCTGATGAATTTTATTCGTTTACAGAGAAATCGTACGTTACGCTTCTCACGTTTTCTCTGGTTTTTAGAAAAACGGATGTTATAAGAAGTCCCTCCATGTGCATCTTCCCTTAAGAAAACAAAGCAAGCTCCATGGAAGCCAAAAATCAAGCATAGTCTCAGCCTAAAGGTGTTGGAGTATCTAAGGATAGTTTTAATTTATTCCAAGCCCATTTTTAAGTCATATATGATGAGTGAAGATGAGGGGAGGCCTTGGGAAAAATTTAGAAATCATAGAAAGTGAATTGGCCTTATATGTTCCACAATATGACCTAAAGAAGCAACATGTAGTTAGGCTCTTGATTTTGATTGTGTGATGACTCCAAGAGGCTTAAAAAGAGTCAAGAATTATATTTGAAAGGAAAGAATGGAGCCTAGAATTCATTTGAGGAGTGTTGCTTCATTAGGAGCAATTATGGAACCATAATGAGGTTTATAGAGCAAGTTAGTGTCTAAGCAAATTGTGTGGCCTTAGAATTAATTTCATGAACCTAATTAGCTTCCATAAATTGTGTTTAGGCCAAGAGAAATTATTCCCACATCTTTGTGTGTGTAAAGTTGAGGAAGGGAGAGGAAATCCAAGAGAAAAAGTGTGATGTTGTGTAATATCTGGTCTCTCAAAAATGTAAGAAAATGTAAGGAAACGTGAGAAACGTAATATATAGTTTCTTCGTCAATGTACGAAATTCATTGGATACAAAAGGAAGTCCCCCAAATAAAGTAAATTGAGGTCTAATAAAATTAGAATAATATTCCAGACCACAAATAATGGTGAGTCAAGGCTAGAGGTGCCTTAAAATTAGGGCCAAAATAGATGAAAAAAAAGGGGGTTTCAAAGAGTCTTCGAAGTTAAGTATGAAGAAGTCAAGGACTAAAATGCAAAGAAAAGTTATGTACAGGGCAAAATGTATAAATTGCCCAAAAGTTCAGGAAATCCTAGTTTCACCCTCTATTCGTAGCTTTAGGCATGAATATCAAAAGATCGGGCAAGAGTCTCAAAAATTTGTGACCCATAGTTAAACTCAGTTTGATGAGACTAGTCCAATGACGCTATGCTGTCCAGATGGCTGGGCGAGATTCGGTCTGGGATTTGGTTAGCCCGATCAGTAGCCATGAGTAAAGTAGAAAAAACAAGTGGTAAAAACTATAGAAATAGAAATAGCTAAAGGGCTAAGAAACCCTAAAGGAGTTTCGTGGACTAAATTACAGTAAATGAAAATCTTATAGCACAATCATAATACAGAATAGTGAAAATTACACCTATAACACCATACTTCTAGGACTCAATTCGTGCAATTCCCATGCCTCATCTTATGTTTGTTCGATGGAAACAATATAGTGGCATAGGGAGTTATGAATTAAAATGCATTTCTGTACGGGTAAAATTTTTCTTTCGGAGTCCCATGGGCCATATGAATGTAGCCATCACATTCTCATACTCAAACATATGAGTATAGCTCATTTACATCATCAAATTTGGCCTACAACTCATGGAAAGCAAAGGAACACATAAAATCTATGTTTACATTTTCGGCCAGAATTTCCTCTTTTCTGTCACAAACTTTGGAAAATCATAACTAATTCTAGAAAAATCAAAATCATGTTCTTTGCCATTCTGGGAAGCTTCAGATGTCTAATTAACAATAAAAATATGCCCAGACTATAACACTCATCATGGAGAACGTTTGACATCCAAAAATCTATTGAGGTCGCTGGCTGCCTGGGCTACTGCTCAAATTACTAATACAAAATTCGAAAATTCATAACTAATTCTATAAAGCTTGAAATCACACAAATTTGGTCATTATGGAAAGATACAAATGTTAACTTAATATTAAAAATAATTTTAGAATAAACAAATACGTGTGACTTTCAGGAACCTATGGAACAGTAACTGAACTCTTAGGGCGCCACTGATACTGATAGTCAACTTCAAAAATGCATAACTCTATGCTCAGACCTCCAAATGAGGTGATCTTTATGGCCACAGAAAGCTTATGACCTCTAGTTTGTGAATATAAAATTTCACAAGCACTAGACACCATTTGGCCATCAGGTGACACAGAACACAAAACTGCCAGTATGAACAATGCTCATACCAGAATCCATGAAAAATCCCAACTTTGAAAATTCATCAAATATTCCCTAGACCTCCGAAAAGTATAATCTTTAGCTTCCTAGAAAGCTCTCAATGATACCTAATTGCATGCAAAAGTTCAGATCAAGACTAGCTCATTTGGCCAAAAAGTGACATAGGGTTCCATTATGGTCAATTTTGGCTCCATATTGGGTACCAAATTTTCCAAATGGATGTCCCTTGATCTTGGCACCTTTTGGGCAAGTTTAAAAGCTCATTTGAGACTTGTGTGAGCTGCCCAAATGGTCCCAAACCTCATACATCTCATTTTGGCCATTCAACCCACACTTATGCATATTTTCATCAAACTTTAAACTTTCATACTATGGCATTAAATACTCAAAACATGGGCTAGTGGTCATATATGAGAATCATACATCTCAACATCACATATTAGTATATTTACATATGTCTCAACATTCATAGTATATATACAACATCATATACATGATAAACCATCATTAGGGTTCCAAAATGGCTAAAACCAAGGCATCAGTTTGTCAATCTCCTTCCTTTAGGGTTGTTGGCTCCCATTACCATATCCACTTGGTTCACCTATCATGTTAGATCATTGGAGAGGAGGGGATGAGATTCAAAGAATCCCAATAGCTCATCTCCCATTCAATCATACATAATATGTGCAAGGCAAGTTTCATAAATGCATGCATGGAGGAGATAGAAATCATAGACATTTTAAAAGCAACCTTGGCATGTGAATCAATCATACAAGACATTCAAGAGCTCACTAAGTGTTTGGATTGGCCTCACACTTCTCCTCATGGATTTTGGACTTGCCTCACCCATTCTTTGAGCACTTTGGACTCAACCATACTCTTGGGAGCCCACTTTGCTTTTGGTTGACTCTTTACTTTGTCTCAACCAAGCTCAAGGGTTCTTAGCTCATCCTCACTAAAGGGACGAGTTCTTAGCCTCTCCACACTCAAGCAAACTCAAATAAACATCATGTACTCATTTCAAGACATAACATAGCATCAAGAATCATGGCATATAAAGGCATGCTAGCATACTTTTCAAAGCTTGAAAATATATATACACACATTATAAAACAAGCTAAACACACATCCATGCATGAGAGAAGGTGGAGAGAGCTACCTTGTATACAAGCACACATTTTTTCCTTAGCTTTCAAGCCTCCTCTTTCGGCCACACACCCACAACTTGGTGGAGATAGTTTCTCTTGGCCTAGATACAAATTATGGGAGCCAATTAAGTTCATGAAACAATTTCTAGGGCCATGCGACTTGCTTAAACCCTAGATTACTCTACAACCTCCATTATGGTCCATATTAGCACCTAATGAAGCAATACCCCTCAAATGATTTCTAGGCCTCATTCTTTCTTTTCAAATATGATTTTGGACTCCTTTTAAGCCTCTTGGAGTCATCACATCATCAAAATAAAAGGCCTAACACCATGTTGCTTCTTTAGGTCATAATGTGGAACCTAAGACACCAAATCACTTTCTATGAGTTCTAAATTTTTTGCAAGGCCTCCCCTCACTTTCATTCATCAAATATGACTCCATGATGGCCTTAGAAAAATTTAAAACTCTCCCTATCTAGGAGAGCTCATCTAGGCCGAGGCTATGAAGCATATTGGGTTCCATAGAGCTTTCTTTGTTTTCTCAAGGGAAGAAGCATATGCGGAACCTCTTAGGGATCTTGGGAGCTCATTTAAACTCTTACTTGGGCCTAGAAATCATCATACAAAGTCAGATTTTACAAGGTGCAATTGAAACCCTAGAACTTGCATCTTGAAATCTAATGGTTTTTTGTTAATTCCCTTTGCATATTCTTAATCTCCACACCCTTTTTCCTTAGATTCATGCTTGGTTCTGCCTAAAAATCATCTCCTCCTAGGGCTTTCTCAAGTGGGGCGAAATGGTGGAGAAGGGGACCAAAAATGACAACCATAGGAAGAGAAATTACCTTGTTTTCTTGCTTTTTCTCACTTGAATCTTGTGTTCTTTGAGCTCCTCTCTTCAAATCCGAATTTTCCCCTCAATTTCTCCCTTAAAACAGATTTATAAACTTTATTTTAATCATAGGAAACAAAGGAGAATGGAGGAGAAGAGGTTTGGAAGAGAAAGAGCATGAAAAACTACTAATTTCCATACCTTAAGCCTTTGATTTCTCTTCCTTTCCTTTCCCTTCTTGTGAGCCTCATCCCCTAGGGTTTTCTTCTGGTTTTAGGCAGAAGATGGTTGTGCATAATGAAGGGAGGAGAAGGGTGCATCATATATATAGGTGGGAATAAGTTACACTTTTCAAAATTTCCATTTTGCCCTTCATACTTTGCATTTTCGTTTCTCCTTCGTTTTAGCTCCTTTCTGAGAACTGTCTTTTCCATTATAAAATTTAGGTTCCCAATCAAGAATAATGGCTTTGGAATCACTCAAATTGGAGCTAAAACCTTTTTGAACGAATTCGTCAAAGTTCAGGCATATCGACGTTGGAAAACGTCCACCGGAGGGGCTTTAACTGTGTCGGGGCTTTCCATGGTTTTTAGGGCCTCTGAGAACCCTAAAGAACTCAAGGTTTTCATTTAAAAAACCCTCCTGTGTGTTTCTCAAAAAGTACCCATATTTACGAAAATGCCATTGGCCTTTTGACAAATTTTTCGAATCACTCTGGCCTTGATTTTTAGAAAACTCAAGGCTTAAATCCTCATTTTCTAATATTTAAAATTTTATCATAATTTTAGTTGGCTCCAATTCCTTCTATTTCAAGGACTTCCTTTTGCATTTGGCCTATTTCTACCGTTTACGGAGAAACTGAACATTGCATTTTTCACGTTTATGGAAAGGCCGGATGTTACAACAACTATAGACCCGGGTGTCCAATTGACACCAAAGTTTATGAGGATTGAGGTTAAGGGCCCTTGATCCATGTTTGAAGCTCAGGATGGCCAGAAAGTAGAGAAAATAATATTTATAAATTTTAGAAAGTCTAAAGGTATGTATTGTACTATAAAACCTTTATCGAGCCTGAACACCAATTGCTTAGACAGCTGTAAGGCCTAATAGCTTATTCTAAAGGCCTAAAAGAGAAGAGATGATATAATTAGGGTTTTGGAGAAGATGAAACCCAAATATAAATATAAAATGAAAAGGAAAGAAGAAAATGATTTTAGTTATTTTAAACAATTAACCATGGTTAAGTTAGAAATTAACTATAGTTGAGTTAAAAGTTGACGATGGTTAAGTTAAGGAATTAACCATGGTTACTATCCATAACTTAAGGGCTAAGAAAAGACATCCATGTGTGTGGCCAATAATTTTTGGAAGAAGATATTTAGTTATGAAATTAGAAAATCAAAAGAAAAAGAGGAATGAAAGGTTAAGATTTGATCTTGAAAAGGTTGATCCAAGGGTCCAAATTTAGTATGACCATTTAACTTCATTTAAATTTATCTCCTTCACCTCTATTCCACCATTTTCATGCCACACATAAGGGAGAAGGAGAGGAAAATGTGAAGAGAGAGAGAGAGAGAGGGAGAAAAAGTGGAAGAAGAAGTGGAATTAATCAAAACTACCACCATTCTTTACCAAATTTCTTCACCTTCTTCATCCTCCAACCATTTTCTCCAAAGGGTAGTTGCATTTTCATCTTTTCTTCAAGGTGGAATGTTGCTCTAAGTTGGAAGAGAAGAGATTTTAATGTGAGAAAAGCAAAGGAAGCAAGGACTAAGCTTAAAGAGTAAGTTTTCTCCACCTTGCACTTGAAAATCACATGGTTTAAGTTAGTTTTGTTAAACCCTAGCTATGAGTCACTTTTGGACAGCATATGGATCATTAGAAATGGATTTTATATGTTGAACATGAAGGCCATATGAACTTAGTTATTGTTGTTATGTGCTGGGACTTTGAAAAACACAAAGATTGTAATTTTTGGAAAAATATAAATCATAGGGAGATGTTGTCCAAATTTTCCCAAACTTTTATGGCATTTTCTTAATCTCTTAAAGTCATGTATATCAAATTTCAAGTTATAAAACATAAAGGAAGAGGCTATGGAATTTTTAGAACCAAAGAAACTCATAAAAAATGGAGCTAGGTTATGTTATGACCAAAACGTCTTGTTGGGGCTGGAATTTGATAATTTTATCCATCTTGATAGATTTAAAAGGTGTTTTTAGCTAGGAATATCTATGGGAAAGCCCTCAAAACTCATGGAATAAAATTTCCAAATTTTGGCCAAGAAATGCATACTATTCAACTATAGTGAATGGGAAGGGAAGGAGTTCGATTTTTCCAATTCCAATGGTCCCATTAAGTTTAAAAGGGTCATACTATGTTAGAAGTTAAGGTTTATATATTGATTGCAATGAATTATCATTATGATTATAGGGTTTGATATTTGTTTTGGGAACTCCAAAAGCAAGTAAATCGAGTTCCAAGGATTAAGGAGCAAAGTTTGCTAAGGTAGTAGTTTTCCTCTCTCTTTCTTTAAGCTTGTATGTTTGTGTAATGATGAGTGTTATGTTATATCAACTTGTTATGTTTAAACCTTGCTTCGTGTAACGAATGTAAATTTCATAAACTAGATCATATAAAGTCCTCTGAAATAACCTAGATAATATCCCAAAAAATTTGCGTTGAGTTCTAGATTCCTAAAAATGATAATTGTAGGCTCAAACAGAAAGAAAAACGGAGTTAGGATGGAGAAATAATTTGCAATGGAAATTGACGAAACGTAATGGCATTTTCATAAATAAGTGCAACTTTTGGAAAACCACATAGGAGGGCTTTTTAAATAAAAGTTTTAAGTTGCCCAAGGTTCTCAGCGGCCCCAAAAACTATAGGAAGCCCCGAGACTATTAAAGCCCCTCCGGTGTATATTTTTCAACGTCAGTTGACTTGAACTTTAACTGATTTATTCGGTAAGATTTTCGCTCCAAATTGAGTGATTCCTAAGGCATTTTATTAAATTGGGAACCTAAATTTTATAATGGAAAATATAGTTCTAAAAAAGGAGCTAAAACGAAGCTAAAACAAAGTTGCTATTACGAAAGGGCAAAATTGGAATTTATGGTTTCTTGAATATTCTAAAGAGTTTCACACTTTTCTCCCTTCTTCTCCTCTTTAATAAGCATGACCCTTTCTACCCAAAATACAAAAAATCTTCAGCTCTCTTAGGCACACAAGAAGGAGGAGAAAAAGAGGAAGAAAGCTAAGGAGAAACTAGGTAATTTCATAGAATTTCTTGCTCCATCTTCCTCCAATCTTGTTCTCCTCTCTTCCTCCTTTCTTTCTATGGATTTTATGAATGATTTGGTTCTATTTTGAGGTCAGACTAAGGAAGGAAATTTCGTGTTTGGAGAAGAGAAGCCAACCAAGGGAAGAAACATCCAAGAAACGAAGGAAAAATAAGGTAAAATCTCATTCCTATGGTAGCCTTTTCTTGTCCCTTCTTCTTATACGTTTCAGCCAATATAGGATGGGATAGGAGGGGCTGGATTTTGGGTAGAACCAAGAGAGAAACCTAGGAAAAAGTGTGCAAGGATCTTTCTCCTTGGTTTTCTTCTCCTCAAGCAATTTGTAATGTTTGGTTTTCGTTAAATGATGGAAACGAACGCGTTTTCAAAGCAAGTCCCTTGAAATAAATTAGTTCAAGTCCCAAAAAATTTGAGCAACACTCTAGATTCCTAAAAATGAGAATTCTAGCCTCAGACGGGAGAAAAAATAGAGCTAGAATGAAGAAACAAAATTTGATGGACAGCTTACGAAATGTAATGGTATTTTTGTAAATTTTTGAATTCACACAGGAGAGCTTTTAAAATGAAATCTTTGAGTTCTTTGGGGTTCTCAGAGGCCCTAAATACCATCAGAAGCTCCGAGACAGTTAAATCCCTTCTGGTAGACGTTTTCCCACATCAGTGCACTTGAACTTTGACAAATTTGTTCAAGAAGGTTTTAGCCCCGATTTGAGTAATTCCAAAGGTATTTTATTTAATTAGGAATTTAAATTTTACAATGGAAAAGACAGTTCTAAAAAAGAAGCTAAAACGAAGGAGAAACAAAAATGCAAAGTATGAAAGGCAAAATTGGAATTTTTCAAAAAGTCACTTTCCTACTCCTATATATAGGTGGTGCCCCACTTTCTCCCCCATTTGGAGTCAGAAAATTTTGCATAATTTTAGAAGAGAGAGCTAGGGTTTTGGGTGCACCAAGGGAAGGAGAGAAGGAGAAGAAATTCCAAGCTAAAGGTATGTTTTTATGGTTGTTTTTCATGATTTTCTCCATCAACACCACCTCTCCTTCATCATCCTTGATTTCCTTTGATTAAAATGAAGTTTATAAATCTAATTCAAGGGTGAAATGTGACGACCCTAGTTTCACATCTCAATAATTAAGGTTAAACATGCTGATAATAATTAGTGATCAAGGTTTGGGGTTGCTACAATCAATTTCTTTGCAGAAATATAGGGAAATTTTAAACCTTGATACTACTAGGATCATCAACTATTAACTATAACGGAATCATGCATAAGAAAGGTTTATACCATCATTAAAGGTTTATGATTTATCCATTGATCAATTTCAACCCACAAAAACATCCCACCAATGTATTCATACCATTCCCTAGCATTAGCCTTACTGAAATTAGGGTTTCTAGGTCAAATATAGGAGTTTGGGGACCTGCGCCGCGACTTGGAACTTTCCCGCCGCGGCTAAGTTAGGTTCTGGAGCTCAAAAACCACATTTTTAAACTTGCGCCGCGGCCTAGATCTCTCGCGCCGCGGCCCAGTTACTCTCTGGAATTTTCTCCGCGGCGAGTTGGACCTGCGCCGCGGCCAAACTATGTGGCGCCGCGGCGAGTTTTGCTACTGTAACCTCCCAAATTAATTTTCTCGACTCGCGCCGCGGCGGGACTTCTTACGCCGCGGCGAGGTTACGTTCTGTCACCCCCTGGGCGATTATTTTCACTCCGCGCCGCGGCGAGATTTCTCAAGCCGCGGCGTCCCTCGCCACTGTCACTCCCTAGGCCGCGGCGAAGCCTTCTTGGCCGCGGCGTGACTCCCTCCTGTAGCTATTTTCCCTCTATTTCGCCCCCTACACTCCATTCCTCTTCTTAGGGACACTCTAAGGTCACTTCCCCTCATTTTATATGGCTCTAATGGCATTTATCTACCTTATTTACTTAGTTATACTTCCATTACCAACTCAAAACCTATATGCCCGTTTCTTTCCTCTAATTACCTTCCATCAGCAAGTTCATAAAGTATCAACAACAAAATATACATGAACTACCAGCAGCTATCCTTTAATACAAAATAAATGGGGGTTCCATATATTAGGGGCTCATATCAATGTCTCAAGGTTACATTTCCATTGATAAGCAATATTACATGTCAGCACCAATTACAACAGAAATCATGAGTCCATACAACAACTACCAAATTAAGATGAGGTCTAACCCCTCAGTTCATACATCCTCAATAAATCAAATGTTCAAGCCTACACTTGGCAATACAGATACATGATGATGCTATACATTAAGGAATACAAAATTAGCATCTATACTAGCTAAGTCAGCCCAAGTGTAGCCATCTCCCCATAGGTGAGAACTCATGGATTCTCATCCACTTGCTTACCCTTATCCTTACCCGAGGAACTTTCACCTGAAATATTAATCCCACAACACGGGGTGAGATATAAATCTCAGTAACCAAAGCAATTCCATCATATAATCCAGTTTAATCAACATATATGCATAATTCAAAATCCATATCAGAATCATATCAGTCATGTCAGCAAATGAAACAATTAGGCTATCATGATTACTATCCCATACTAGCAATCATATAATTAACATGTTAAAGGCCATTAACACTAGGAGAGGCCCGTCCACGGCACCTACTCCCCATTGAGCACACCAGGGCTCAGTGCATCTGGGGTTTGATCATAACCCAGTGCCCGATCGCGGCACATGCACGGGTGGCAGCCGCACCACAGCTCCACCATGGACTCACAAGGTCCAATCATGATACAACAGATAGCTAACCAATTCATTCAACATTTCAAATCATTCATATATAGCAAATATGAAATTAAAGCAGATACATGCATGGAATTAATGTAAACCCCGGTTACCTCAGTTGCAGACAATTGCAACAGCCACCACAAATCCCAAATTCGGATTCAAGTATCTCCCACCAGAATTTTCAATGTGTCACCCAAAATCCTAAGCAAATTCGTATAGAATTAGTACCCATAATATAAATCAGCTATGGGGGTCTCAAACCAACAAAGAAAGCATCAAAATGGGGGGTTTAAGGTTTCCTAATACTAACCCCAACCTCAACCTACGAATTTCACCAAGAAAACCTCCAAACACTCACTTTTCAGATTTTGGGTATAATGAAATCTCTCCAAATGAAAAACTAATCGGACCAAATTAAGGAGAAAGATGAGGGGGTTAAGTTCTATAACTATTACCTTGGCCAAATCTTGCTCTAAGTGTGTGGAAATGCAGAATCTTTGCCCCAAACCCTAGCCTCCTTCTCCACCTCCGAATTTGCCTCTTGAGTTTCAGAAAAATGAAAGTGTGGCTGAAGCAATTAGGGTTTAGATGGGTTTAAGTTGGGTCAAAAGGCTGGGTCATGGGTTGCTCCAAGTCCAAACCCAATTGGGTTTCAGATTTTGCTTATTGGGCCAGTTTTTAAGTGTTAGGCTGCATAATTCTGTTAGGCCAGTTTTCACTTATTGGGTTGCTGAAGTTTAATAGGTTTTGGGCCTAATTTGAAGGGCTCAAGGGCTTGGGTCTGCACAAGAGTAATTGGGCCACTTAATTGAGCCTATACAAGATAAATCTTGGGCCTCTATCTCATTAAATTAGTTTGGGTTTACCTCTAATTCATTGGGCCTCCATTAGCCTCTTATCATGATTTAATTTAATTTGGGCTTAGATGTAAATCTCCATCCTAAATAAATCCTCAACCCGTATTAACAATTTATCTCTCTAGAATACCTATTCACTAACTTGCCCAATTATGCTCTATTAATTATCCTTAATTAATCTTAATCCATAATTAACACCTTAATAAATTTCGGGGTGTTACATTCTCCCCTCCTTTTAGAAATTTTGTCCTCAAAATTAGACATACCTTACTCAAATAATGCAGGAAAATCCTTCCTCATTGCTTCTTCTGTTTCCCAAGTTGCTTCATCCGGAGTAAGTCCTTTCCATACTACCTTTACTAGGAGGATGTCCTTATTACGCAGCTGTTTGACTTTTGAGTCCACAATCCTTTCCGGTTCTACCACATAAGATAAATCATCTTGTAGATGCACATTCTCATGCTCAATGACATGCAAAGGGTCCGGGTGGTACTTTTTCAGTTGGGACACATGGAATACATCATGCAATCTGGCCAGGTTTGGAGGTAAAGCAACTCTATAGGCCACTGGTCCTATCCTTTCAAGGATTTGGAAAGGACCAAGATAACGAGGACTGAGCTTTCTTGTCCTGATAGACCGTCCTACCCCCGTCACCGGAGTAGCCTTAAGGAACACATGGTCTCCTACCTCAAATTCTAAGGGTCTCCTTCTCCTATCTGCATAACTCTTCTGCCTACTCTGGGCAGCCAACAATTTCTTTCTGATGAGTTCTATCTGGTGGGTGGTTTGGTCCACTATGTCCGGACCTAAGAGACTTCTCTCACCAAGTTCTACCCAACACAAGGGTGACCGACACTGCCTCCCATAAAGTGCCTCAAATGGTGCCATTTGGATACTGGAATGGTAACTATTATTATAAGCAAACTCAGCTAAAGGCAAGTACACATCCCAACTCCCTTTCAATTCTAGCACACTAGCTCTCAGCATATCCTCAAGGGTTTGAATGGTCCTCTCAGTCTGTCCATCAGACTGAGGATGATAAGCAGTGCTAAAGTTAAGACTAGTGCCTAAAGCTTCTTGTAGAGACTGCCAAAATTTTGATGTGAATCTTGGGTCTCTATCTGACACAATGCTATTAGGAACGCCATGTAACCTTACAATCTCACGAACATACAATTGAGCTAGTCTATCTAGAGGATAAGTAGCTCTAATAGGTAGAAAGTGGGCAGACTTCGTCAATCTATCCACAATCACCCAAATAGCATCATACCCCGAGGATGTTCTAGGCAAACCCATCACAAAATCCATGGATATACTATCCCATTTCCATTCTGGAATTTCTAAAGGCTGTAACAAACCTACGGGTCTTTGGTGCTCAATCTTAACCCTCTGACAAATTAGACACCTAGCCACAAACTCTGCTATGTCTGACTTCATTCCAGGCCACCAAAAGCTCTTCTTTAAATCCCTATACATCTTAGTGGTGCCCGGATGAATGGTGTACCGACTCTTATGAGCTTCTGATAACACTATGTTTCTCAACTCTTCATCCTTAGGTATGCACACTCTACCTTGGTATCTCACCAAACCATCTTCTGATAGGTCAAAATCTTTGACCTCACCACTCCCTAGTTGCTCTCTAATTCCTCCCCAGTAGGCATCTAACTCTTGGGCCTCTTTAATCCTTTTTCTAAGGTCATTTTCTATCCTCAATTCTCCCAAAAGAAGACTACTAGGGTTCATTGAAATTGATAAATTCAAATCTCTCATTTCCTCAATCAACCTTTGCTCTCTAAGCATCATCATTGCCATGTGAATAGATTTCCTACTTAAGGCATCGGCGACCACATTTGCCTTCCCTGGATGATACTTTAAGGAAAAATCATAGTCCTTAAGGAATTCCATCCACCTCCTTTGCCTCATGTTCAACTCCTTTTGGTCAAACAAGTACTTCAAACTTTTATGATCACTATACACCTCAAATTGGGCACCATAGAGATAGTGCCTCCAAATCTTAAGGGCAAAAACTACAGCCGCTAGCTCTAGGTCATGGGTAGGATAATTCTCTTCATGGGGTCTAAGTTGTCTAGAAGCATAGGCTATCACTCTACCTTGTTGCATTAAGACACACCCTAATCCCTTCTTAGAAGCATCACTATAGACTGTGAATGTCTCTTTAGGGTCAGGTATCACTAACACAGGTGCAGTGGTAAGCCTATCCTTAAGCTCTTGAAAAGCATTCTCACACTTAGCATCCCACACAAATGGTTTGTCCTTCCTAGTCAATTTGGTCAAAGGCATGGCTAACTGAGAAAATCCCTTAATGAATCTTCTATAGTAGCCGGCTAGACCTAAGAAGCTACGGATTTCGGTCACCGTTTTGGGTCTCTCCCAATTCAGTACCGCCTCTACCTTGCTAGGATCTACCGCTACCCCTTGTTCTGATATCACATGACCTAGGAATTTGACCTCCCACAACCAAAACTCACATTTGCTCAACTTAGCATACAACTGATGCTCTCTCAAGGTCTGAAGAACTATCCTAAGATGCTCTTCATGCTCTTCACTACTTTTAGAGTAGATGAGAATGTCGTCAATGAACACTACCACAAACCGGTCAAGATAAGGCCTAAAAATCCTATTCATGTAATCCATGAAAATGGCAGGGGCATTGGTTAACCCAAAAGGCATAACTAGGAATTCATAATGGCCATATCGAGTCCTAAAGGCTGTTTTAGGTACATCCTCAGCCTTGACCCTAAGTTGGTGATATCCCGATCTAAGGTCAATCTTTGAAAAGACCGACGCTCCAGCTAATTGGTCAAGCAAGTCATCAATTCTAGGCAAAGGGTATTTATTCTTAACAGTCGCTTGGTTCAGTTGCCTATAGTCAATGCAAAGTCTAAGGCTACCATCTTTCTTCTTGACAAATAAAACTGGTGCTCCCCATGGAGACACACTTGGCCTAATAAACCCTTTCTCAAGTAACTCTTCTAATTGACTCTTTAACTCAACCAACTCAGCAGGCGCCATTCTATACGGGGCCTTAGAGATTGGACCAGTACCGAGTACCAAATCAACAGAAAATTCCAACTCTCTCTCTGGAGGTAGTCCACTAAACTCCTTAGGAAAAACCTCAGGAAACTCCCCAATCACAGGTATATCCTCTAACCCATCCTCAACTTCAACATGCAATGAAAAGAATACTAGAAACCCTTGGCATCCACGCCTAAGGCACCTCCCGGCTTGGGCGGCAGACACACAAGTAAGCTCAGTCACAGGACAAGTTCCAGGTATGTTTGCAGGTAAGGAAACAGTTTTACGGTTGCAGTCCAGTATCACATTATTAGCAGACAACCAGTCCATGCCAATGATTACATCAAAATCACACAAAGGGATACAAATCAAGTCAAGGGTAGTACAACGGCTATCCAATTGTACAGTACAATTTAAGCATACATCAGATGTAATCATAGAATATCCAGTAGGGGTGGACACAGATAATTCAAATGGCAACAAGCTAATTTTAAGACCCAGACGCTTAACACAGTCATATGAGATGAATGAGTGGGTCGCACCCGAATCAAACAATGCATCTATGACATGATTATGGACAAGCAATGTACCTCGGATCAGGCTAGGGGATCTACTAGCCTCATGCTGCGTAAGGGCGAACACCCTTCCTTGGATAGGCGGCTTAATTGATGAGGCCGACTCACGTGACACTGTGCAAGTCCGCGCATAGTGTCCCGGCTTTCCACAATTGTAACACACAGGACAAGGCCCGTTCCCATGGTTCTTCCCACACTTGGCACAAGTGGGTGGGGCACTCATTGCAATTCTCGGTGGTCCCATACTTCTTCTTTGAGGGACATTTCTTGGGGGTGGTCTCCTTCCCCAAGAGCCACTCCCACCATGGGTTCCTTTCTTGCTTCCGCCCCTAAAGGGCTCTATGCCCCGGTCACGTTTTCCTTCCAGGGTTTTCTTTTTCTTGGCCTCAGTCTCCATCATGGCCCTTTCTGTCACCCTACACTTCTCCACTAGTTCATCAAAGTTGCGGATTTGTAGGGACACAATTTTATCCTTGATCTCTGGTCTCAGGCCCCTCTCAAATTTCTCAGCTTTCCAAGGCTCATCATCAAACCTCTTCAGCTAGGAGGAGAAGCGAGACAACTGAATGAATTTGGCCGCATATTGGTCTACATTCATATCCCCTTGCTCAAGGAAGTTAAACTCAGCTTCCTTGTCGGCCCTCACTGATGGGGGAAAATATTTGCTTTCAAATGCTGTTTGAAAGCTCTCCCAGGTCAAGGGTATCTCCCTTGCAGCCAATAATCTAGAGGCACTCTTCCACCAGTGCTCTGCCTCACCTTCCAACTTATAGATGGCCAGCTTTGCTTTTTGTTCGGTGGTGCAAGTCATAACCCCGAAGATCTTTTCTATTTGCATTAGCCACTTCTCGGCCTTCTCAGTGTCTAACTCCCCCAAAAATGATGGAGGATTAGCCTTTTGGAACTTAGACAACACCACAGAGAGGTCACCATCCTCTCCCACACCAGGGTTTTGACCAGCCCCCACACGATTTCTCACTGGCACCTCTTGGTTTTGCTTACTCATATTCTCATGAAGTTGTTGCAGCACTTGCACAGTCGCTGCATGGGCCACGGCTTGCTCTTGAAGCCGATCCGTCATTGCCCTCACTGTAGTTTCATGGGCCTCAGCTTGTTCCTTCATTCGGTTGGCCATGGCAGCCATGGCCTCTTGCATCTCTCTTAACATCTCAGTGGTTTCTCTACGAGTAGCCATTTAACTCTTCAAAGCTACAAGCACAACCACAAGCATTCCCCATTAAGCTACAGCCCAAGGCAACCAAAACACACTCCACCCATGGCAGATACATAGATATATAGGTATGAGAGTTATCATCAGGCCACAATGTTCCTATTCCTATCATGCATGCATCATGATTGCCAAGTTTTCTAACAACAAAGATGTAAATCAAACACAATTGCCTGAACCATTGCTCTGATACCAACTGTGACGACCCTAGTTTCACATCTCAATAATTAAGGTTAAACATGCTGATAATAATTAGTGATCAAGGTTTGGGGTTGCTACAATCAATTTCTTTGCAGAAATATAGGGAAATTTTAAACCTTGATACTACTAGGATCATCAACTATTAACTATAACGGAATCATGCATAAGAAAGGTTTATACCATCATTAAAGGTTTATGATTTATCCATTGATCAATTTCAACCCACAAAAACATCCCACCAATGTATTCATACCATTCCCTAGCATTAGCCTTACTGAAATTAGGGTTTCTAGGTCAAATATAGGAGTTTGGGAACCTGCGCCGCGACTTGGAACTTTCCCGCCGCGGCTAAGTTAGGTTCTGGAGCTCAAAAACCACATTTTTAAACTTGCGCCGCGGCCTAGATCTCTCGCGCCGCGGCCCAGTTACTCTCTGGAATTTTCTCCGCGGCGAGTTGGACCTGCGCCGCGGCCAAACTATGTGGCGCCGCGGCGAGTTTTGCTACTGTAACCTCCCAAATTAATTTTCTCGACTCGCGCCGCGGCGGGACTTCTTACGCCGCGGCGAGGTTACGTTCTGTCACCCCCTGGGCGATTATTTTCACTCCGCGCCGCGGCGAGATTTCTCAAGCCACGGCGTCCCTCGCCACTGTCACTCCCTAGGCCGCGGCGAAGCCTTCTTGGCCGCGGCGTGACTCCCTCCTGTAGCTATTTTCCCTCTATTTCGCCCCCTACACTCCATTCCTCTTCTTAGGGACACTCTAAGGTCACTTCCCCTCATTTTATATGGCTCTAATGGCATTTATCTACCTTATTTACTTAGTTATACTTCCATTACCAACTCAAAACCTATATGCCCGTTTCTTTCCTCTAATTACCTTCCATCAGCAAGTTCATAAAGTATCAACAACAAAATATACATGAAGAGCAGCTATCCTTTAATACAAAATAAATGGGGGTTCCATATATTAAGGGCTCATATCAATGTCTCAAGGTTACATTTCCATTGATAAGCAATATTACATGTCAGCACCAATTACAACAGAAATCATGAGTCCATACAACAACTACCAAATTAAGATGAGGTCTAACCCCTCAGTTCATACATCCTCAATAAATCAAATGTTCAAGCCTACACTTGGCAATACAGATACATGATGATGCTATACATTAAGGAATACAAAATTAGCATCTATACTAGCTAAGTCAGCCCAAGTGTAGCCATCTCCCCATAGGTGGGAACTCATGGATTCTCATCCACTTGCTTACCCTTATCCTTACCCGAGGAACTTTCACCTGAAATATTAATCCCACAACACGGGGTGAGATATAAATCTCAGTAACCAAAGCAATTCCATCATATAATCCAGTTTAATCAACATATATGCATAATTCAAAATCCATATCAGAATCATATCAGTCATGTCAGCAAATGAAACAATTAGGCTATCATGATTACTATCCCATACTAGCAATCATATAATTAACATGTTAAAGGCCATTAACACTAGGAGAGGCCCGTCCACGGCACCTACTCCCCATTGAGCACACCAGGGGTCAGTGCATCTGGGGTTTGATCATAACCCAGTGCCCGATCGCGGCACATGCACGGGTGGCAGCCGCACCACAGCTCCACCATGGACTCACAAGGTCCAATCATGATACAACAGATAGCCAACCAATTCATTCAACATTTCAAATCATTCATATATAGCAAATATGAAATTAAAGCAGATACATGCATGGAATTAATGTAAACCCCGGTTACCTCACTTGCAGACAATTGCAACAGCCACCACAAATCCCAAATTCGGATTCAAGTATCTCCCACCAGAATTTTCAATGTGTCACCCAAAATCCTAAGCAAATTCGTATAGAATTAGTACCCATAATATAAATCAGCTATGGGGGTCTCAAACCAACAAAGAAAGCATCAAAATGGGGGGTTTAAGGTCTCCTAATACTAACCCCAACCTCAACCTACGAATTTCACCAAGAAAACCTCCAAACACTCACTTTTCAGATTTTGGGTATAATGAAATCTCTCCAAATGAAAAACTAATCGGACCAAATTAAGGAGAAAGATGAGGGGGTTAAGTTCTATAACTATTACCTTGGCCAAATCTTGCTCTAAGTGTGTGGAAATGCAGAATCTTTGCCCCAAACCCTAGCCTCCTTCTCCACCTCCCAATTTGCCTCTTGAGTTTCAGAAAAATGAAAGTGTGGCTGAAGCAATTAGGGTTTAGATGGGTTTAAGTTGGGTCAAAAGGCTGGGTCATGGGTTGCTCCAAGTCCAAACCCAATTGGGTTTCAGATTTTGCTTATTGGGCCAGTTTTTAAGTGTTGGGCTGCATAATTCTGTTGGGCCAGTTTTCACTTATTGGGTTGCTGAAGTTTAATAGGTTTTGGGCCTAATTTGAAGGGCTCAAGGGCTTGGGTCTGCACAAGAGTAATTGGGCCACTTAATTGAGCCTATACAAGATAAATCTTGGGCCTCTATCTCATTAAATTAGTTTGGGTTTACCTCTAATTCATTGGGCCTCCATTAGCCTCTTATCATGATTTAATTTAATTTGGGCTTAGATGTAAATCTCCATCCTAAATAAATCCTCAACCCATATTAACAATTTATCTCTCTAGAATACCTATTCACTAACTTGCCCAATTATGCTCTATTAATTATCCTTAATTAATCTTAATCCATAATTAACACCTTAATAAATTTCGGGGTGTTACATGAAATTCAAGGGAAATTTCGGATTTAAAGAGTGGAGCTTGGAGAAAGCAAGATTCAAGCCAAACTAAGCAAGGAAATAAGGTAAAATTGCATCCTATGGTTGATATCTTCCATCAGCCTTCTTCTCCATTTCGCCTAACCCTAGAAGACATAGGAATATCTGATTTTCAAGCGCAACCAAGCATGAATCTTAGGTATTTGATGGAGAAGAACAAGAATATGCAAAGAAAATAACAAAATAACCATTAGATTTCAAGATGCAAATTCTAGGGTTTCAAGTGTTTCTTCCAAATTTTGATTTTGTGTGATGATTCCTAGGGTTAATTAAGAGTTTAAATGAGTTCTGGAGATCTCTAAGATGCTCCCACCTCCTTTAAGAAAATAAAGAAAACTCTAAGGAACCCTAACTTAGGCATAGTCTTAGCCAAAGCATGTTCATATAGCTAGGGAGAGTTTTAAATTTTTCTAAGGCCATTATTGAGTCATATTTGATGAATGAAAATGAGGGGAGGCCTTGGAAAAAAATTAGAATTCATAGAAAGTGATTTGGTATCTTAGGTTCCATATTATGACCTAAAGAAGCAACATGATGTTAGGCTCCTTATTTTAATTGTGTGATGACTCCAAGAGGCTTAAAAGGATTCAAAAATCATATTTGGAAGGAAAGAATAGAGCCTAGAATTTGTTTGAGGGGTGTTGCTTCATTAGGTGCATTTATGGACCATAATGGGACTTATAGAGCAATCTAGTATCTAAGCAAGTTGTATGGCCTTAGAGATTGTTTCATGAATCTAATTGGCTTCCATAAATTGTATCTAGGCCAAGAGAAACCATCTCCACAAGCTTGTGTGTGTGTGGCCGAAAGAGGAAGATTGAAATCCAAGGAAAAAGTGTGTGATTGTATACAAGGTAGCTCTCTCCACCTTCTCTCATGCATGGATGTATGTTTAGCTTGTCTTAGAATGTGTGTATGTATATTTTCAAGCCATGAAAAGTATGCTAGCATGATTTTATATGCCATAATTCATAATGAAATATTGTGTTTTCAAATGAATGCATGATGTTTGTTTGAGTTTGCTTGAGTGTAGAGAGGCCAAGAACTCTTAACCATGATGAGGATAAGCCAATAACCCTTAGAATTGGTTGAGATAAAGTAAAGAGTCTCTCAAAAGCAAAGTGGACTCCTAAGAGTATGGTTGAGTCCAAAGCTCTTAAAGAATGGGTGAGGCAAGTCCAATGAGGAAAAGTGTGAGGCCAATACAAAAACTTAGTGAGCTCTTGAATGACTTGTTCATATGCTAAGCTTGCTTCTTGAATGCTCATGACTTCCATGATATCTATGCATGCATTTTTAAGGCTTGCTTTACATATATTATGTATGATTGAATGGGAGATGAGCTATTGGGATTCTTTGAATCTCATTCCCTCCTCTCTAATGATCTCACATGCTAGGTGGACCAAGTGGATATGCTAATGGGAGCCAACAACATTGAAGGAAGAAAATTGATACCTATATGTTTAGCATTTACCTTTTTAAAACCATAATCAACCATAATGTTGTATATGAGTGTTGTAAATGACTTATGACCCTTGAGACATATGTAATTATGATATTATATGATGTAGAAATGAAAGTATGTGTTATGTGAATGATGGAATGTGAATTGAGCATGTATGACAAGAATAGCTTTATTAATGAGTTTATGGAAATGTGTATATGTGTGCATGGAAAGGCCAAAATGAGATGCATGGGATTTGGGACCATTTGAGTAGCTCACACAAGTCCTAAATGTTCTTTTAGACTTATCCAAAAGGGGTCAAAACCAAAGGAAAGCCATTTGGCAATTTTGGTACCCTATATGGAACCAAAATTCACCATAATGGAACCCTATGTCACTTTTTGGCCAAATGAGTTATTCTTGATTTGAAACTTGGCATGCAATTAAGTCTCATCAAGAGATTTTCGGAAAGCTAATTATCATAATTTTTGGAGGTCTATAGAATATTTGATGGTTTTTCAAAGTTGGCAATTTTTATGGTTTTGGTTTGCTACATTATTCATTTGGTCCGAAAATGAATTCTATCACATGAGACTCAAATGATGTCTAATTGGCATGAAATTTTATACAAAGAAACTAGATATTCATAGTGACTCATGCCAACTAGAAGCACCTCATTTGGAGGTCAAGAATGAGAGATATGAATTTTTGAACATTCTATCTAGCATTAGAAATTTTGCCCCGACCTAAGTTCCTATTCTATTAAATTTTGAAGCTTGGGCTTGATGAACCGATCTAGAAATATTTTTCCCCTCTAGATAACATCCACAAACTTTCAGATTGGTATCATTTGAATGGATTGGATTTTGGTGGAATTAATTAGACATTTTCAAAATTTCCTACAGAATTCTGTGATAGTTCTAGAATGTAGTCTGATCTCTGGACCATTTTGGATGTCAACGTCCTCTTTGATAGCTGTTATGGTCTGATAATATTTTTAGTGTGAATTAGACATCTGTAGATTTCCAAAATGATCAAGAACACATGATTTAGATTTTTCTATAATTAGTTATGATTTTCCAAAGTTTGACCAGAAAAGGGGGCAAATCTAGCCGAAATTAAATAACCCCATTTCAGTTTCAATGAGTTGTGGGCATGATTTTGTGATGCAAATGAGTTGTGTTGATGTAATTAAATATGATAATGTATAGTATGACCTCACACGATCCACATGATACTGAATGGAATTTTTAAACATGACGCAATGCGAAAATAGTCATTATTTTATTCCTCTTTCTCTACACTTTCATAGAATTGATGATGTGAAGCCCATGAATGTCATGAAATGAGCTAAAGTTTATAGTGTTACACAATTTGAACTGCTCCTCCTTGTTCTGGACTCAAAATAGAACTAATTCATTTAAATAAACCATGGAAAGAGAGTTAAGAAGTAGAGGAACAAGATTGGAAGAAGGAGAAGCATGAAATTCCCCACCTTTTCCTTAGTTTCTTCCTTCCTTTCTCTCCTCTTCTTGTGTGCCTAAGGGAGCTGGTCTTTTCTTTTGTATTTTGGGTAGAGAGGGTTGACCTAAAGAAGGGAGGAGAAGTGGCATGAAAGTGGTAGAAGCTTCAAGAAGCAAACTTTTTTAAAAATTCTAATTTCATCCTTTCATAATGGTAATTTCGTTTTAGCTTCGTTTTAGCTCCTTTTTGACAATTTTCTTTTCCTTATAAAATTTAAGTTTCTAGTTTAATAAAATGCTTTTGGAATCACTCAAATCGAAGGTAAAACCTTCATGAACAAATCTGTCAAAGTTCAGGTTCACAACCATTGGAAAAAGTACACCAGAGGGGTTTTATCTATCCTAAGACTTCTCATAATTTTTGGGACCTCTGAAAACCCTAGGCAACTTAAAGTTCCCATTTAGAAAGCCTTCCTATGAGTATTCCCAAATTTTGTATATATTTATGAAAATGCCATTATGTTTCGTTAGTTTTCGTCCTAATTTCGTTTCACCATCCTAGCTTTATTTTTCTTTTTGTCTGAGTCTAGAATTATTATTTTTAGGAGCTTAGGACACTATCCAAATTCTTTAGAACATTATTTAGCTCTTTCAAGGGACTTACTTTTATACGGCTCATTTCATCGTTTTACGAAAATTACCATTCGTTATAGGTCTCCCAAATTCAAAATATCTTATCTTTTTTTCATCATCCCAAGAAAGACCTTCATTGAGTTTTTAGTCAATTCATTTTCTCCTTTTACATTGTGTTCTCTTTTTGCTCAACCCCATCTTATAACACTATAGATTTCTAGCTTTTCCTCATGCTAATTTTAAGTCTCATGGCAAGCATTACATAGGGAAGCCTTAAAATGGCGTTAAAATATTGAGTTTTCTTGCGTTGCACTATATATAAATTTTTCTTTTAAAGTCCTGTAGGCCATATGGACTCATGTATTATATTCTCATATTTAATTATATAGATATAATTTAAATCTATCACCAAAAGTCGCCTAGAACTCGTGCAAGTGCAAGAAAAACATGAATTTTCATAGTGTAGCCTCAGCCAAAATTGCATGTTTTCTGTCACAAAATTTTGAAAATCATAACTAATTCTAGAAAATTCAAAATTATACATTCCTTAAAATTTTGAAAAGCTACAGATATCTAATTTATGCTAAAAATATGTTCAGGTCATAAAATACCAAGTAGAAGACCTTTGACATTCAAAAATTACCTAAGGTCTCAATTGCCTAGGTTACTATCACAGCTTATTGTCATAAATTTTGTAAATTCATAACTAACTCTACAAAAATCCAAATTATGCAAACTTGGTCAATTTGAGAATAATATCTCCAAATCATGCCAAGTTCATTTAGGAACTAAATTGTGATAGAACAGTAATGGAGATCCAGTGGCATTATTGGTACTGACATGGAATCTCAAAAATTCATAACTCACTGCTCAGACCACCAAATGAGGTGATCTTAGTGGTCACAAAAAGCTTATAGCCTCTAGTTTATGCCTATAAATTTCACAAGCATTGGACACCATTTGGCTATCAGATGACGCAAAACACAAAACTGACCATATGAACAGTACATGCACCAGAACAGCAAAAAAATCCCAACTTTGAAAATTCATAATTAATTCTGTAGAGCTATGATTTTTCTGCACTTTAGCTTCCTAAAAAGCTCCCAATGAGCCCTACATGTCTACAAAATTTCATGGGAAGATTTATCCATTTGGTTAGTTTGTGCTATAGGGTTCTAGTTTAGTCATTTTCATGGTCTTTACAAGCATCAAGGTGTCCAAATTTGCTTCCTAGGCTTGTATAGCCTCTTGAGCACCAGGGATTGCACCAAAATGACATTTTAAACTTATCTCAAAGGTGAACAAACCCAAAGTTTATAAACTCACTCTCTCAGCCCATGCCATACACACATTTCCATAATGTTAATCATGCTATTGCATGCTGAATTTACAATGTAACATTCATATAACTTAATTTCTTATTTATACATAACATATTAACATAATTACACATACTTATGAGGTCATAGGACATATATGATATTAGATTATAACAATTGCCACTCATATGGCCTTAAAGAAACAAAATCCATATACTTTGATGTCATACTTTCATCTCTCAAGTTGTTGGCTCATATTACCTTATTCTTTTAGTTCACCTAGCATATTAGAATATTGGAGAGGAGGGAATGAGATTCAAAGAATCCCGATAGCTTATCTCCCATTTCAATCATACATAAAGTATGTAAGCCATGTCTTACAAATACATGCATGAGCATATTAAATAACATGAATATTCAAGAAGCAATCTTGGCATGTGAGTAAGTCATACAAGGCATCCATAGGCTTGCTAAGTAAGTGGATTAATCTCACCCATTCACTTGTGGATTTTAGACCTGTCTCACCCATTTCTTCAAGAGGTTTTTGAGTCAACCTTACTCTTGGGAGACTCTATACTTTGTCTCAACTAATTTCAAGGATTCTTGGCTCATCCTCACCATGGCCAGAGGGTTTTTGGCTTTTCCACATTTAAATAAACCTAAGCACACATATTAGACATCATTTGAAAGCATAATGTAACATCATAGCACCATGGAATAAAAGCTCATGCTAGAATACTTTTCATAGCTTCAAACACACATACATACATTTAAAGACAATGTAAGCACACATTTATACATGAGAGAAGCTAAAGAGAGCTACCTTGGTTGTAATCACATACTTTTCTTCTTGAATTTGCTCTCCCTTCCTCGGCCTCACACACACAAAGATGTAGGATTGATTTCTCTTAGCCTAAACACAATTTATGAAAGCCAATTAGGCTCATGGAGTTAATTTTAAGGCCACACATCTTTCTTAAATACTAACTTAGTCTATTAACAACTTTATGGTTCCAAGAATGCACCTAATGAAGCAACACCCATCAAATGAGTTCTAAGCTCCATTCTTTGCTTTGATATTGTTGGAGATTGTGCCCTAGGCCAATCATTGTATTGCGAACATTGTTTTTATTACGAAATAAGAGTTTTCTTTTTAATACATTATTATATTCTTTGCATGTTTATATATAATAATATCCATGGATAAATCATTTTTTGAATTATCTAAAATGTCCCTAATCAATCATCCTTATGGGAACAACGATGAATTAAGATTAGTATGATTTTGATTGATTAAGTGTTAATCATATATGATGATATGAATCAAAATCATAGGCGTGTGTTAGAGAATAGGACGCTAGATTGACCCGTCATGAGATAAGCTACATGGATTAGGTCATAAGTTTATCTCATATATAACCGTGTCATTGATCCCTTGGACACGAGATCACCATAGATTCCTACATGAAGGACACTGTACTTTGGCATAGTCTAATGATCAAGTATAATGGAATCCATGCAGAGGAAGATGAGTGATCAAGATGGAATTTGTCCCTCTAATTAATAGAGAGATATCTCTGGGCCCCTCGATGAGTGTGACTGAGAAATGCATGGCCATGCTCAAATGGAAAGGGTTCCATCTTATATCAGTCTGCTCGGAGATCAAGAAAGTTATGATCGAGCAAGTTGAGAATGACATTTCCATGTCTTATACTCGATCTAGATATCGTGTGACAAAAGGGATATGATAGGATTATAAGATAGGTTGTATCAGATCACCGATCCCGTATGATTTGGGTAGTCACAATGTCTTGCTAGAGGGCGCTTGTGATTTGTGGGTCAAACAGTGTAGTTGGCTCACTGCCAACATCATATGGGCCTGCAGGGTCGCACACAAGAACGGACCAACTCGGGCTAAAACGTACACATTCATTGAATCAGAAATGTATCTAGATTCAATGAATATCTAGGATGGAGGAATTATTTATATATATATATATAAATAATTAAATTTGAAATATATTATATATATATATTATATTTGATATTATATATATATATATGAATTAATTTAAATTTGATTCTATCAGATAGATTTAAATTTAAACTAATAAGATAATTTAAATTTGATTTGATTTAATCAGATAGGTTTAAATTTAATTCTATCAGATAGATTTAAATTTAAACTAATTAGATAATTTAAATTAAGCTCTAGATATTGTTAGTTTAAAATTAAACTATAGGATAGATTTGAATTTAAACTAATAGATATATTTAATTAATTTTGATTAATTAAATATACCTGAAACTCTAGTCTATAAATAGGGGTTTCCATATCAGAAAAAGAGATATAGCTAGAGCTAGAGCTGCCTCCAAAATCCTTAGAGAAAGGGACACCGTACGGACGTCGTACAGAATTATACGGACAGATTGCTAGCACACTGTTTTGGGTTGCTGAACCCCGTTCGTGTGGATACCAGTAGAGGGAGCTGATCTGCGGTCAGTTCCTGTGATCCAAATAAAAGTAAACAAACTCAATCGACAGAAAAAGGTAATTCTCTGAACTTATTCAGTTTAAGTGATTTTGGCGGATCCTTGGTGGGAATTGGGATCAAAATTTTAAATGTTTCCACTGTGTGCCTCCTATAATTCCCAACAGATATATGATTCTTGACTCTTTTTAAGTCTCTTGGAGTCATCGTACAATTAAAACAAAGAGCCTAACTATATGTTACTTCTTTAAGTCATATTATGGAACCTAAGATGCCAATTCATTCTCTAGGCCTCCTAAATTTTTCCCATGGTTTCCTCTCATTTTCATTCATCATATATGACTCAAAAATGGGCTTGAAAGAATTTAAAACTCTCCCTAGGTGTTCCATCCCTTTTAGACTGAGACTATGTAGTATTTGGCCTCTATGGATGTTTGTTTTGTTTTCTTGATGGAGGATGCATATGAGGAGACTTCTAGGGATCTTAGGAACTCATTTAAACATTCATTTAGGCCTAGGAATAATTACATCAAATCAAAATTTCAAGGGAACCCTATGTTTGCTAACTTGAAAATCAATGGCCTTTTCTTGGATTTCTTTGCATATTCTTACTCTCCTCCCTTAAATTCATAGAATTCACCCTTGGTTCTACCCAAAATTCAAGCCCTCTTGTAGCTACATATGTGGGGTGAAATAAAGAGAAGAAGGGGAAAGGAGTAGCTACCATAGGATAGAGATTTTACCTTGTTTTTCCTTGTTTTCTCGCTTGATTCTCACTTTCCTTGGTCTCCTCTCTTCAAATCCAAAATTTGCCCTCTATTCTTCCCTCAAAATGGATCCAAAAACTTCAATAATACCATAGGAAAGAAATCTTAAGAGGAGAGGAACAAGTTTGGAAAAAGAAGAAGCATGAAAATCCATGAAATTCCTTACGTTTTTCTTACTTTTTCTCCTCTTTCTTCTCCTCCATGGTGCGCCTAAGAGAGTTGGTGTTTTCTCTGGGTTTTGGGTAGAATAGGTCATGCAAATAAAGGGGGAGAAGAAATAAGAAACTTAAAGGATATTCAAGAAGCTTCCACTTTCTTAAAAATTCCTATTTTACCCTTCATTTTTGGCATTTGTTTTAGCTCCTTTTTTCGAACAATATTTTCCATTATGAAATTTAAATTCCCAATTTAGTAAAATGCCTTTGGAATCACTCAAATCAGAGCTAAAATCTTCCCAAATGAATCAATCAAAGTTCGAGTCAACTGAGGTTGAAAAATATCCACCGGAGGGGTTTTAACTATCTTAGGGCTTCTTATAGTTTTCAAGGCCTTTGAGAACCTTGGAAAACTTAAAATTTTCATTTAAAAAGCCCTCCTATGTGAATTCTAAAATTTTCTCAAAATGATGAAAATGCCCTTACGTTTCATCAATCTTTTGTTATATTTCATTTTTTCATTCTAGCTCCATTTTTCTTTCTATCTGAGCCTGAGATTCTTATTTTTAGGAGTCTAGAATGCTTCCCAAATTTTTTGGGGCCTTAACTAAGTTATTTTAGGGAACTTCCTTTCATATTTAGTGAATTTCATACATTTACAGAGAAACTGTAAGTTACATTTCTTGCGTTTTCTCTCGTTTTCAAATAATCGGATATTATATTTCTCCCCCTTTAAATAAATTTCATCCTCAAAACTTGGGGTATGCTTTCCTCTTACTCTTTTCTTTTCTAACTAATTGATCTTTTCTTTCCCTTCTTCTTGGCTCTATACTCTTTTCTCAGTGATTTCACTAGTTTGAATTTTCTCTCAGCTAGGGAATTTTTCATTTCTAGCCCTTAACAAGGGCTCTATTATTATAGAGTACTAGCTAGTTCTTCTCATAAGAGAAAAAAATTTTTAACCCTGGAGGCCTATCCTGGTAAAACTTACTAATCATATTAGGTTAGTCTTAACTTGTTTGTAGGGTTAACGTTCCTTTCAATAGACTTATTTACACATCTTGAGAGGTAACTTGTTTTGTATTAAATCTCCCATATCCTCTTCCAATGGCTTCTCATAAAGTTTTATCTTCTTTTCTTATTATTACAGCCATTGGAGGTTTCTATCTTTTGTTTACTTATTTACATGTACCATCCACTTTTCTTCTCTGCATTCTTTTTTTTTTCTAGCTCATCCCATGACTACAATTCACTTTTTTTTTATTATAGGCCTTACATCTCAATTACTTACTGGGATTACAACTACTTTAAGGAGTTTCTACTTTTAATGATCCAAGTTTCTTTATTTACTACTACATCTGTCTCTATAGGCTGAGACTTTTCCTCATTTTCTTTGCTCACTTACAATGGCATTTTATAGTCCCTCATTTTAACACTAATAGGCCTAACATATGTGTCTCATACTAGCATAGAAGAGCAACTACCACTGACTATTATTGATCCCTGGTGGGATGCTGGCTATACTCAATTTCAATCACTGGCGGCATATTGTATCACTTACCTCATGTAAAAACTGTACCCGACCCCTTTCAAATTACATAGACTAGCATATAAGGATTTCTCTATCCCTCGATCAGGGCCAATATCTACTAGGTAGTAGTTTATTTGGCTCTAACTCTAGAAAGCTAATTTCTTACTTTCTTTATTCCATACATTATGCTTATCTCTTAAGAGATCTAATCAGTAGTCTAACTATCTGAGTAAAGCCTTCATACCCCTATGGCAAAGATATACTAAACTCAAGAGATCTCTAGTCGCTGAGATAAAAGCTAGTTGAAATTGTACTAGTCTCTGAGACTAATTGCTCTGTAAAAACTATCTTAGGCTATCATTTCACCAAAGAACTATTATACTATAATTGGGGGCTCTTTGTAACTTTATGGGACCTACTGCAACCCTTAAGTCTACTACAACCTCTTAGAACCCTATTAGGGTCTATTGCAACCCGCTGTACTATGCTAGAATCTATTGCGATCCATCTCTGGGAGGCATTAAAGCCTAAGATTACTGTATCTAATAGAAAAACATATACTTACTAAGTCTAGTAACCATCGCTTATAATACTGAGGCTAAACTCAGAAGTACATCGTGCTCTTCATGCGAAGTGGGTCTTTTGTCATCTAATTCTCTTTGATCCCATCATACTGATACTTAGGAGCATCTTAATTTTTGTTCATCACTCCTCATAGGATCCTCAGATTCCTATTTCAACCTCTTTTTCCTTGAGCTTTATCTTCTTACTCTAATTATACTCAATTATGTTTTTCTCTCATATCTTGCAATTTTTAATTATGCTCATGTGCTACTTTTGAGTACCTTGGCACTGGGGCATCTTGCACACTAAGTGTGGCTAATATCTCTAGTAGGAGAGAGACTATACACTGGTCCCTTTTCATTTTATTTATATGTACTACAAGGGACTCAGGCTATAATATTGAATTCGTGCTATTTGAATCTGAACATTCTCTACTGGGGATTCCTCTCTGCATGCTTTTCTTATTGTTTTAATATTCCTAATATCCCTTTATCTCTCTTTTCTGACTCATCTCGTGCTTTAACTAACTAGAATACCTTTCGATTATTGAGACACTTAGATGATTGATGCCATCATTTGCTACACACTCAAGTTACATTACTACTGGGTTAGCTAGACCCAATATCATGTAACCATTATTGCAAGCAAACTATAACATCAAACACTAATACACAAGCACTTCATGACTGTGCTCGAAGCCACTATCGCTTGTATATTACAAGTCTCTCAATAATCTAAAATATTTCCCTTTTACTTTTCTTTATCTACCCTATTCTTGTAGGATACTCAGGGAAACACGACTCTTTTTCTACTTCATCCTAAGATCACTTTACATTGCTCACTGTTTTTACTTAAGGTACTATCATACTAAAAGGGCATCTATGCTAAGGACAAGTGTGCTTCTTTAAGTACTCAAGCACATCAACTAGATATTTGTTCTTAATCTATTATGTTCCCAGCTTGAACACTGTCATATTTTCTCTCTCTTTTTACCTTTCTTATCCTTTTATTTTGATAAAAGGATGCTCTACTACTTGCTATCTTTGTTGCTAGTTTGGGATTCTTTATGCTCAAGAGCACTTGCATTTTCCTGGGATTCCTCTACTTATTCATTCTCTGTAATGTTAAGGGGGTCTATTTTCTTATACTCTTGCTCTGCTTCTAACTAGATCGTCCCTTAATAAAAAGAGTTCTATTTGATGTAATCTTAGGAATTACATTCTATAATACTCTCGGCTTACACTCTTTCTCTACATAATATAAGATTTACCTTCTTAGGCAATCTCTAGCTCCTTAAATTTCTTTGAGGGTACTAAGGCATTAACTATTTGTCTCAGCTCATTTCTACGTTTGGATTAGAGCTAGGCTTTCTCTCTATTCAACCTCTTTAGCCTTATTGTAATGTCTGATTTTTGTTAAATGACAAAAATAGGAAAAGATATTAGATAAGGCACATAAGAGTAAGTACATCATTCATCTGGGCAGTAATAAAATGTACTAGGATTTGAAGAAAATATTTTGGTGGCCCAGGATGAAAATAGACATAGCAGAGTATGTCTCCCAATGTCTAGTATGCTAGAGAGTAAAACTAAAACATCAGAAACCAGCTAGGTTACTTCAGCCCCTAGATATCCCGGAGTGGAAATGGGATAGCATAGCTATGGATTTTGTCATGGGTTTACCCAGGACATCATCGGGGTATGATGCAATATGGGTAATAGTGGATAGGTTAACAAAGTCAACGTACTTCTTACCCTAGATAAGTTAGCCCAGCTGTACATCAGGGAGATAGTTAGACTGCATGGAGTGCCTAGGAGCATAGTGTCAGATAGAGATCCCAGATTCACATCAAGTTTCTGGAGATCATTACAGGATGCTCTAGGCACCAAACTTAGATTCAGCACGGCCTATCACCCTCAAACGGATGGATAGACAGAGAGAACCATCCAAACCCTAGAAGACATGTTGAGGTTATTAGAAATGAAAGGGAACTGGGATACATACTTGCCTTTAGCGGAGTTTGCCTATAATAACAATTATCATACAAGTATACAGATGGCACCGTATGAGGCATTGTATGGGAGGAAGTGTAGATCCCCAGTGTATTGGGTTGAGCTAGGAAAGCGGAGCCTTATAGGCCCAGAGTTGGTAGACCAGACCTCCAGACAAATAGAGACCATCAGAAAGAAACTTCTAACGGCCCAGAGTAGATAGAAAAGTTACGCAGATAAATGTAGGTGGCCATTAGAGTTTGAAATTGGAGACCATGTCTTCATTAGAGTGTCTCCAGTCACAGGGATAGGTCAGTCCATTAAGAGTAAAAAGCCCAATCCAAAGTACATAGGTTTTTTCTAGATTCTTGATAAAGTAAGACCTATGGCATACAGACTAGCCCTTCCTCCGAACCTAAGCCAAGTCCACAATGTATTCAACATCTCCCGACTTAAAAAGTACCAGCCTGACCCATCACACATCATAGAATATGAGAATGTGCAGTTACATGATGATCTATCATACATAGTATCACCAGATCGGATTATGGACGTTAGACTCAAGCAGTTACGGAATAAGACGATAGCGCTGGTGAAAGTGGTTTAGAAAGGGTTATCTCCTGAGGAAGCCACCTGGGAACTAGAGGATGATATAAGGAAGAAATATCCAGAACTTTTCCCATGAGGTATGTTATCTAAATTTCGAGGACAAAATTTTTAAAAGGGGGAGAGAATTGTAATGTCTGATTTTCGTTAAACGACAAAAATGGGCAGGCTTTCAAAGTAAGTCCCCTAAAATGAGTGATTCAAGCGCAAATAAAATTTGGATAAAATTTTAAATAATAAAAAATGAGGAGGTGAGCCTTGAATTGCCCAGAAACCAGTGGCATTTTCATAAATAAATGAAATTTTGGAAAAGCACCTAAGAGGGCTTTTTAAATAGAAATTTTGAGTTGCCCAGGGTCCTCAGAGGCCCCAAAAACCATAGGAAGCCCCAGGACCGGTAAAGACCCTCCAGTGTACTCTTTCTGACGTCGGTTGACCTAAACTTTGATCGGTTCGTTCAGAAAGGTTTTAGCTCCGATTTGAGTGATTCCAAAGTAATTTTATTAAATTAGGAATCTAAATTTTATAATGGAAAAGATGGTCCTAAAAAAGGAGCTAAAACGAAGGAGAAATGAAAATACTAAGAACAAAGGGCAAAATTGGCATTAAAGTGTTAAAAGAAGCTTCTTTCTTCTTCTTTATATGCCACGTTCTTTCTCTCCTCTCTAAGACCGACTTGCTTTTGCCCATTTTCAGAGGAAAAATCTAGCTTCTTAGGCACACAAGAGGAAGATTTTGGACGAAGAAATTCAAGAAAAAGGTAAGAAACTTTAAGAAACTCCATATCTTTCCTTTTTGAAACTTACTCCTCTCCTCTCAAGCTTTCTTTCTATGTTTTTAATGGAGAGTTTGGTGCTGTTTTGGGGGTAGAAAAGAGAAGAGAATTTCAAAAATTAAGGGAGTAAGCCAACCAAGTGGAAGAACAAGCCAAAGGAAGCAAGAAAACAAGGTAAAACTTTCATTCTTTGGTAGTTTCTTCCTCCCCCTTCCTCTTGCACGAATTTGGCCACCATGAGCCCAATTCTTAGGGGCTGTTTTTTGCCCAATTCATGGAGGGATTAGAGGTTTTAGATGGCAAGGATTAAGAAGGAACCAATAAAATCAAGAAAGGATAATTAGGAAACAATATGGAACCATTAGGGATCCAAATGCTCCCTTGCAAATCTGATTTAACATGAATGTTCTTAGGCTTAAATAAATGCTTAAATGTGCTCCTAAGATCCTTAAGAGGTCCCCCATATGCCTCTTCCTCCATGAAAATGAACAAAACCCCATGGAAAGTCATGAACTTAGAAGTTGGAAAAGTGTAGAGCACTTAAGGGGATTGTAAAAATTGATTTAATTCATAAGTTCCCTTGGCTATTTAAGTGTTTCCTTGACCTCCTACAACTCTTAACAACCTCCCTAAATGGTTCCCCCATCAAGGAAAAATCAAGAAGCCATGAAATCCCATTTATGCTTTAAGTTTTGACCAAGTAGGGATGGAATTGTTAGGGAGAGTTTTAAATTGTTTCAAGCCTATTTTTGAGTCATATATGATGAATGAATGTGAGGAGAAACCTTGGGAAAATTTTAGGAAGCTTAGAAAATGAGTTGGTGCTTTAAGTTCCATATTGTGACCTAAAGAAACAACATGATGTTAAGCCCTTTGTTTTAATGATGTGATGACTCCAAGAGGCTTAAAAGGAGTCAAGAATCATATTTGAGAGTAAAGAATGAGGCCTAGAAATCATCTGAGGGGTGTTGCTTCATTAGGTGCCAATATGGACCATAATGGAGGTTGTAGAGTAATATAGGGTTTAAGCAAGTTGCATAGCCCTAGAAATTGTTTCATGAACTTAATTGGCTCCCATAATTTGTGTCTAGGCCAAGAGAAACTATCTCCACCAACTTGTGGGTGTGTGGCTAAAAGAGGAGGCTTAAAAGCTATGGAAAAAGTATGTGTTTGTATACAAGGTAGCTCTCTCCACCTTTTCTCATGCATAGATGTGTGCTTAGCTTGTTTTAGAATGTGTGTATATGTATTTTCAAGCTTTGAAAAGTATGCTAGCATGCCTTTATATGCCATGATGCTTGATGCCATGTTATGTTTTCAAGTGATTACATGATGTTTGTGTGAGTTTGCTTGAGTGCGGAGAGGCCAAGAACTCTTTCCTTTGGTAAGGATAAGCCAAGAACCCTTGAGTTTGGTTAAGACAAAGTAAGGAGTCTCCCAAAAGTAAAGTGGGCTCCCAAGAGTATGGTTGAGTCTAAAGTTCTTAATGGGTGAGGCAAATCCAAAATCCATGAGGAGAAGTGTGAGGCTAATCCAAACACTTAGTGAGCTCTTGAATGCCTTGTATGATATGTTTCTATGCCAAGCTTGATTTTAAATGTTCATGACTTCTATTTTTCCCACACATGCATTCATAGAACTTGCTTGCACATATTATGTGTGATGGGCTATTGAGATTCTTGAATCTCACTCCCTCCTCTTAAATGTCCTAATATGCTAGGTGGACCAAGTGGACATGGCAATGGGAGCCAACCACATTGAAGAAAGAAGATTGCCACCCTTATGCTTAATTTTTAGTCTTTTGATTCACAATGAGACTTCATGATGTATATTATTATTGTAAATAGTCTATGAATCCTTGGACAAATGTAAAAATTATATTATGTGATAGATAAATGAATGAGTATGGTGTATGTATTCTAGAACATAAATTGAGTGTTTATGCCAATGTATGCATTTGAGAAAAGCTTGGTGTAATGTGTATAAATGAGGGTGAAAAGGCTAGAATGAGATGCAAATGGTTTGGGACCATTTGTACAGCTCCCCCAAGTCTTAAACATGCTTTTAAACTTACCCAAAAGGTGCCAGGAACAAGGGAAATCCATTTGGCAATTTTGGTACCCAATATAGAGCCAAAATTGACCATAATGGAACCCTTTATCACTTTTTAGCCAAATGAGATAGTATTGATCTAAAATTTGACATGCAATTAGGTCTTATTGAGATCTTTCTAGGAAGCTAAAGATTATAATATTCTGAGGTCTAAGGAATATTTGATGAATTTTCAAAGTTGGAATTTTTTTATGGATTCTGGTATGGGTACTATTCATACTGGCAGTTTTGTGTTTTGTGTCACCTGATGACCAAATGGTGTCCAATACTTATAAAATTTTATATTCACAAACTAGAGGTCATAATATTTCTGTGGCCACTAAGATAACCTCATTTGGAGGTCTGAGCAGAGAGTTATGCATTTTTTAAGTTAACTGTCAATACTAGTGGCACCCCAGGAGTTTAGTTACTGTTCCATAGGTTCCCGATGGCTAAACGTTTCTGTTTCATTATAGAATTATTTTTAGTATCAAGTTAACATTTTTATCTTTCCATAAGGATTGAATTTGTGTGATTTCTATTTTTATATAATTAGTTATGAATTTCATAAATTTGTATCAGTAAATTGAATAGCAGCCCAGGCAGCCAGCAACCTCTATATCTTTCTGGATGTCAAACGTCTTGTGTTATGAATTTTGTGACCTAAACATATTTTTAGTGTGAATTAGACATCCTAATATTTCTATAATGACCAAGATTGCATGATTTTGAATTTTCTAGATTTAGTTATGATTTTCTGAATTCGGGTAAGAAAATGGAGCAAATCTAGCCGAAAATATGCTTGCTTATTTTCAGCTCCATTTCGGTTTCAATGAATTGTAGGCATGTTTTTGTGATGTAAATGAGTTTTAATAATGAAATTAAATATGAGAAAGTATAGTATAAGCTCACACGATCCACGTGACACTGAATTGAATTTTTTAGATATAGCGCAACGCGGAAAAAGTCTATTATTTTCATCCCCTTTTTCATATGCTCTTGTGGGATTGATAATACAAAGCTTATAATGACATAAAATGAGCTAGAAGTTATGGTGTTACACTCATCCCTAAGAGCACAGCATATTGAGTTTAGGGTTCTCCTAACCTAGTTCAGGACACATACTCTCAATGTCCAGATTCTACCTTACTGAAAGCTCATGCTCTACTGGGTACTCTGATACTCATGTGCCTTAACCCAAAATCATTCTCATATTAGGGAGCTTGTCTAACTAGCTATTAGACCCCTATCTATTTACTTTCCTATGCTCAGTCTACTAATTTAATCATTACTAAAGCGAGGGTATCTTTTCTGTAGCTAATTTCTTAGCTCTTCTTCACTTCCCTTATTACTGTACTCTATAATTCAGGGGGTCTATCTAGGGAAATTTACTAACCACTACTAAGTGGCCTCCCTGACTCAGAATGCCTTACCTTCCCTTTCTTGATCTAGAGAGGACTTTCGCTGAGCCTTTAGTCAAATTAATTTTTTCTTTTGCACATCTCACCTGGACGATGCTACTAGTCATTTCCCTTAGGCTTCAGCTTATACTTAGCCTAGGGTACTTATCTCGAGACTTGTAGCTTACACTAACTTAGTTCTTTCTAAACTATTCTCATTCTTTTCTAAGCTTCTGTTACGAGGCAACTCATACTCATCTCTAAGTGTTACCTATGAGGCACACCTTTCTAGGCCACTCACTATATGCTTCACTACTGGTAGCCGTATCTTATGTAAATTTTAAGGCTACATTGACATTCTGTTGTTTAGTGTTCCATAAGGTAGCACCCTAGGTTGGAGTCAATGCCTTAAAGGTGGTTCTCAATAGCCTTATTATTCTTGTGTCTAACATTTTTTAACATTGAGTTCTTTTTCAATCACATATGTTAGGCCCACTAATCACATAGTACTTATTAATCTTCCATGACAATTTACTACTCTCTTTCTTTACTTATGCTAGGGGTTCCCACTCTCTATGGATCAACTGATCCCTTATCAGTTCATTTCTCAAGTTGGCTTGAATATGACTAACAAGGCATTCATACTACCATTCGTCGCAGCTAGCACATCATTTGCTATGGCTAATTAGCCTCAGGTTTACCTTAGTTTCCTGTTTGAGTATTGGCCATGGCCAGCTTCTTAATTGGTTGCGGTGAGAAATCCTCTGGATTGCCTCGTTGCTTCCTGGAATAATTAGCCACAACTAAGTTGTTAATTGGCCATGGCTAACGGCCTCTGATTGGCTTACTTTTCATGGATTGGAATTTCATCTTTAGCTACCAACTTGAGCCTCATTGCCTCTATATCTAGCCCATCATCAAGCTTGAGGGTTCCACCTCTAGGCTATTAGGCTCTAAGGGGTGTAGTTTATAACTTAAACCTCTAGCTTAAGAGACTTAACCTTTCAGGTTTTGGAATTCATCTAGACATTTGGGTGTTGTGGCTAAGGGGTAATTCTTTTTCTCACTTCCCCTCTAAACTAGTTATGTGCAACTACAGTCTCATCTCATATCGCGTTACATCACTACTTATCCCTACATTAAGTAGGACATCCTAGAATGGTCTGAGTATGACTGCCAAGAGAATTAGGCCTCACATACTCTCTTTAGCAAGCCTCTTCATATCAACAAGATCATCATTTATATCTGGGGCTTGCTATTGACCGCAGTGAGCTATCATAATAACGCTCTAGCTATTAGATCCCTTAACTTTACTCAAGCTATTTTAGAGGTCAACCTTTCCTGATATCCACTAAACACTCCAAGACCACTCTACAACTCACTTATCATAAACATAGCCATAAACTATCTTCACACACCTAAAATGTCTCATATAAAGCTTTACATAACTATACAAACCTTTACATAGCCTTGTTACCACATCCTCAAACCAAATCCAACCTAAGAGAGTGTAGAACTTTGCTCTAATGCTAATAAATGTAACACCATAGATTTTTAGCTTTGCCTCATGCTAATTTTAAGTCTCATGCCAAGCATTATATAGGGAAGTAAGAAATGGCATTAAAATATTGAGTTTTCTTGCATTGTGCTATGCATAAATTTTTCTTTCGGAGTCCTGTGAGCCATATGGACTCATGTATCATATTCTCATATTTAATTACATAGATACAACTCAAATTCATCACCAAAGGTGGCCAAGAACTCATGCAAGTGCAAGAAAAACATGAATTTTCATAGTGTAGCCTCAGCTAGAATTGCATATTTTCTATCACAAAATTTGAAAAATCATAACTAATTCTAGCAAAATCAAAATGATGCATTCTTTACCATGATAGAAAGCTACAGATGTCTGATTTATACTAAAAATATGTTTAGGTCATAAAATGCCAAGTAAAAGATGTTTGACATTCAAAAAGCACCCAAGGTCTTAGCTGCTTGGGCTATTATCATAACTTACTATTATAAATTTTTGAAATTCATAACTAATTCTACAAAAATCCAAATCATGCAAACTCAGTCAACATAAGAATCTACAGATGTTAAAATTACAGGAAAAATATCTTTAGATCATGCCAAGTTCATTAAAGAAATGAATTATGATGGAACAATACTAGAGGTCAAGTGGCATTACTGGTGCTGACATGAAATTTCAAAAATTCATAACTCTCTACTCAGATCTCCAAATGAGGTGATCTTAGTGTCTACAAAAATCTTATAGCCTTTAGTTTATGCCTACAAAATTTCATAAGCATTAGACACTATCTGGCTATTGAATGGCATAAAACACAAAATTGACTATATAAACAGTACATGCACTAGAATTGTAGAAAAATCCCAACTTTGAAAATTCATAATTAATTATGTAGAGCTCCAATTTTCCTACACTTTGGCTTCCATGAAACTCCCAATGAACCTTACATTTCTACAAAATTTCATAGGAAGATTCATCCATTTGGTCAGTTTGTACTATAAGGTTTCAGTTTGCTCATTTTCATAGTCTTTACAAGCATCAAAGTGTCCAAATTTGCTTCCTAGGCTTGTGTGGCCTCTTGAGCATGTGGGATTGCATGAGATTTTAAACTTGTCTCAAAGGTACACAAACCCATAATTTGAAAAATCACTCTCTCAGCCTATGCCATACACACATGTCCATAATACTAGTCTTGCCATTACATGCTCAATTTACATTATAACATTCACATAACCTAATTTCTCATTTAAACATAACATATTAACATAATCAGACATGGTCATAAATGATAATGGATTATAACAATTGGCACTCATATAGCCTTAAAGAAACAAAATCTATGTACTTTGATGTCATACTTTCATCTCCCAAGTTATTGGCTCCCATTACTTTGTTCCCTTAGTTCACCTAGCATATTAGAATATTGGAGAGGAAGGAATGAGATTCAAAGAATCCCAATCGCTCATCTCCTATTTCAACCACACATAAAGTATGCAAGCCATGTCTTACAAATGCATGCATGTGCATATTAAATAACTTGTACATTGAAGAAGCAATCTTGGCATGTGAGTAAGTCATATAAGGCATCCATAGGCTTGCTAAGTAAGTGGATTAGCTTTACCCATTCACTTGTGGATTTTGGACTTGCCTCACCTATTTCTTTAAGAGGTTTTTGACTCAGCCTTACTCTTGGGAGTCAACCTTACTATTAGGAGACTCTTTACTTTGTCTCAACCAAATTCAAGGATTCTTGGCTCATCCTCACCATGGCTAGAGGATTCTTGGCTTCTCCACACTCAAGCAAACCCAAGCATAGCCTTTTAGGGATCTTAGAAACTCATTTAAATATTTATTTAGGCCCAAGAATAATTATATCAAATCAGATTTAAAGAAAACCCATGAAACTCTAGGTTTTCCACTTTGAAAATCAATAACCTTTTCTTGGATTTCTTTCCATATTCTCACTCTCCACCCTTAAATTCATAGAATTCACCCTTGGTTCAACCTAAAATTCAAGCCCTCTTATAGCTACATATATGGGGTGAAATAGGGAGAAGAAGGGGGAAGGAGTAGCTATCATAGGATAGAGATTTTACCTTGTTTTTCCTTTTTTTCTTGCTTGATTCTCACTTTCCTTTGCCTCCTCTCTTCAAATCCGAAAATTCCCCTCTATTCTTCCCTCAAAACAGATACAAAACAATAAAACCATGGGAAAAAAAGCTTAAAGGGAGAGGAACAAGTTTGGAAGAAGAAAGAGTATGAAAATCCATGAAATTCGTTACCTTTTTCTTGCTTTTTCTCCACCTTTCTTCTCCTCCACAGTGTGCCTAAGAGAGCTATAACACCATAATTTCCTAGCTCATTTTATACTACTTCCATGTCTCATGTCATGAATTGTACAAGGGAGTAGGAAAAATGACATTAAAATAATGAGTTTCTTAGCGTCTGTCGTGCATAAAATTTTCATTTAGTGTCCTGTGGACTGTGTGAGCTCATGTCTCACATTCTCATATTTAATTAGATAGATACAACTCATTTCCATCCCTAAAAAAGTAGCCTACAACTTGTGGAAAGCAAAGGAACACTAAAAATTCATATATGCATTTTCAGCCAAAATTTCCCTTTCTTTGTCACAAATTTTAGAAAATAATAACTAATTCTAGAAAAATCAAAATAATTCATTCTTCACCATTCTGGAAAGCTACACATGTCTAATTTATGTAAAAATATGTCCAGGCCATCAAACACAACATAGAAGATGTCTGACATTCAACAAGGTCTAGAGGTCTAGCTGGCTGGTGGTACTATCATAGCTTTTTGCTACAAAATTCAAAAATGTCCAATTCATTCCAAACAAATCCAATCCATGAAAATCATACCAATCTTAAAAGCTACAGATGTTAGCTAAAGGAAAAAAATAACTCTAGACTAGGTCAGGCACGTCTAGACCTCGAAACCCAATCAAATAGTAACTGAGGTCAGTTTGAGTGCCTGATATTAGGTAGAATCTTTAAAAATTCATATCTCCCTATCTAGACATCCAAATGGGGTGCTTTCTATTGGCATAAGTCACTAGAAGTGTCTTGTTTCTCTCTGTAAAATTTCATGGCAATTAGAAATCATTTGTCCCTTGAGTGATAAAAATCATTTTCAGACCAGTATGAACAGTAACATGACCAAAATTAGAATTTTTCCCAAATTTGAAAATTTATTAAATATTCTCTGGACCTTTAAAAAATCTACAATTTAACTTCCCAAAAAGCTCTCGACAAGCTCTAATTGTATACCAAAATGTCCAAATGATTTTCTTTGAAGTTTGGCACCTATTAGGCAAGTATAAAAGCATGATTATGACTTATGTGAGCTACCCAAGTGGTCCCAAACCTCATGCATCTCAATTTGGCCATTCTACTTCCACTTATACACTAATGCATCAAACTTCCAAGAAGCAAAATTTGCCATTACATACTCAATATACATTCTAATGGTCACATAACATAATTTCTCATTTATATATCACATATTAACATAATTATACATATTCAAGAGGTCATAGGTCATATACAATAATAGGTTACATCAATTACCATCCATAAGGCCTTAAAGTAATAAAATATATGCATTTTGATGTCAAGCTCTCATCTCTCATGTGATTGGCTCCATTTCCTTGATCTCTTGGTCCACCTAGCATATTAGAATATTGGAGAGGAAGGAATGAGATTCAAAGAATTCCAATAGCTCATCTCCCTTTCAATCATACATAAAAGATGCAAAACCAATCTTACAAATGCATGCATGGGCATATTGACATGTGCAAACAATTAAGAAACATTTTCAACATTTAAGCAAGTCATACATAGTACACAAAGGCTTGCCAAGCGAGTAGATTAGCCTTACCCATTTACTTGTGGATTTTAGACTTGCCTCACCTATTCTTTAAGAGGTTCTTGGACTCAACTTTGCTCTTGGGAGTCAAGCTTACTTTTGAAAGACTCTTTACTTTGTTTCAACCAACTTTAAAGGTTTTTGGCTAATCCTCACCATAGCTAAGGGTTCTTGGCTCACTACACTCAAGCAAACCAAACCAAGCATCATAAATATTATCATCATGGTGCCATAGAGTAAGAGTTCATGTTAGGATATTTTTTATAGCTTAAAATACACATACACACATTCAAAGATAAGTAAAGCAAACAATTATGCATGAGAGAAGGTGGAGAGAGCTACCTTAGAAGAAACCACATACTTTTTCTCTTGAATTTCCTCTCCCTTCTTCAACCTCACACACACAAAGGTGTGGGAATGATTTCTCTTGGCCTAAACACAATTTATGGAAGCTAATTAGGTTATGGAATTAATTCTATGGCCACACAACTTGTTTCGACTTTAACTTAACCTATAAACCCCTTTATAATTCCAAAAATGCACCTAATGAAGTAACACCTATCAGATAAATTTTAGCTTCATTCTTTCCTTTTAAATATGATTCTTGACTCTTTTCAAGCCTCTTGGAGTTATCACACAAGTAAAATAAAGAGCCTAACTACATATTGTTTCTTTAAGTCATATTATGGAGCATATAAAGGGAACTCACTTGCTATGGTTTTTAAATTTTTCCCAAGGCCTTCCTTTATCTTCACTCATCATATATGACTCAAAAATGGGCTTAGAAAAATTTAAAACTCTCCCTAGGTACACAAACTCCCTTAGGTTGAGACAATGGGGGGTTTTGGTCTTCATAGACTTTGGTTTATTTCTTGATGGAGGAAACACATAGGGAGACTTCTAGGGATCTTAAGAGCTCATTTAAACTCTCATTTAGGTATAGAAATTAAGGTATCAAATCAGATTTTGCAAGGACACATATGAAACCCTATAATTTGCATCTTGAATTTCCATAGTTATTTGTTAATTTTCTTTGCATATTCTTAATCTTCATACCCTTTTTTCTAAGAATCACCCTTGGTTATACTTAAAATCCAAGCCCTCCTAGAACTTCTTGAGAGGGACAAACCATAGGGAGAAGGGAAGCAAAGGATAGCAACCATGGAAGAAGAAATTACCTTGTTTTTTCTTGTTTTCTCACTTTAATCTTGTCTTCTTTGGCCTTCTCTCTTCAAATCCGAATTTTTTCCTTAATTTTTCCCTTAAAACATATTTATAAACTTCTTTATAATCATAAGAAACAAAGGAGAATGGAGGAGAAGAGATTTGGGAGGAGGAAAGCATGAAAAACTACCAAAATTCCTTACCTTCAAGCTTTAATTTCTCCTCCTATTCTTCCTCCCTTGGTGTGCTGCTCTCCTAGGGTTTCTTCTCTGGTTTGGGGCAAAAAATATGAGGCTAAGTGAATGGGAGAGTGGGCCACCCTATATATATATATATATGTGGAGGAAAAATGACTTATTAAAAAGTTTATATTTTGCCATTTGTTTTTGGCATTTTCGTTTCTATTTTGTTTTAGCTTCTTTTTTAGAACCATCTTTTCCATTATAAAATATAGGTTCCAAATTTAATAAAATGCCTTTGGAATCACTCAAATTGAAGCTAAAACCTTCCCAAACGAATCTATCAAAGTTCGGGCACATCGATATTAGAAAACATCTACTGGAGGGGTTTTAACTAATTCAATGCTTCCTATAGTTTCTAGGGCCTCTGAGAACCCTAGAGAACTCAAAAGTTTCATATAAAAATCCTTGCTATGTGAATTCCAAAATTTGCTCAAAATTACGAAAATACCATTACATTTCGTAACTTTTCTATAAGAAATTATTTCTTCATTCTAGCTCTAATTTTCTTTTTTTCTGAGCCTAAAATTCTAATTTTTAGGAGTCTAGAATGTTACTAAATTTTTTTAGGACCTTAACTAATTCATTTTGAGAGACTTGCTTTAAAAACGTGTCTATTTTTGTCGTTTAATGAAAATCTAACATTATAATTCTCCCTTTTTTAAAAAAATTTTATCCTCAAAATTTAAATAACGTACCTTATGGGAAAAGCTCAGGGTGTTTCTTTCTCATGTCATCCTCTAGCTCCCATGTACCCTCTTGAAGAGATAACCCCTTCCAAACCACTTTCACTAGCGGTATCATCTTATTCCATAATTGCTTGAGTCTATCATCCACGATCCAATCTAGTGATACTATGTATGATAGATCATCCAGTAACTACACATTCTTATATTCTATGACATGTGAGGGGTCAGGTTGATACTTTTTGAACTATGAAACATGGAATAAATTGTGTACTTGGCTCAAATTTGAGGGAAGGGCTAGTCTATAGGCCATAGGTCCTACTTTATTAAGAATTTAGAAAGGACTTATGTATTTTGGATTAAGCTTTTTACTTTTAATGGACCGACATATCCCTGTGACTAGAGACACTCCAATGAAGACATGGTTTCCAATCTCAAACTTTAACGCCCGTTTACATTTATTTGCATAACTTTTCTATCTACTCTGGGCTATTAGAAATTTTTTTTTATGGTCTCAATCTGCCTAGAAGTCTGGTCCACTAATTCTGGGCCTATTAGGCCCTGCTCTCCTAGCTCAACCTAACACATCAGAGACCTACACTTCCTCCCATACAGTGTCTTATACGATGCCATCTATATACTTACATGATAGCTATTATTATAAGCAAAATCTGCTAGAGGCAAGTATGTATCCCAGTTTCCTTTCATCTCTAAGACATACACCTTTAACATGTCCTCTAGGGTTTGGATGATTCTCCCTGTTTGTCCATCTATTTATAGGTGATAGGCTATGCTAAATTTAAGTCTAGTACTTATAGTATCCTGTAATGATCTCCAGAAATTCAAAGTAAATATGGGATCTCTATATGAAACTATGCTCTTAGGTATGCCATATAACCTAACTATCTTCATGATATACAACTGGGCTAATTTATCTAGTGTATAAGTGGCTTTCATGGATAGGAAGTGTGTTAAGTTTGTTAATCTATCTACTATTACCCACATTGTATCATGCCCTGATCATGTCCTAGGTAAACTCATGACAAAATCCAGAGCTATACTATCCCATTTCCACTCTGAGATATCTAGGGGCTGAAGTAACCCAGCTAATTTTTTATTTTTATTCTAGGTTACTAGAACATTTTCTTTAAGTCCTGATACATTTTATTACTGCTTGGATGAATGGTGTACTTGCTCTTATATGCCTCATCTAATATTTTCTCTAATTTATGTATTTCTAGGCATATACAGCCTATCCCTATATCCTATTATATCATCCTCAGATAGATTAAACTCTTGAATGCTACCCTGGGCTATTTGGGCTCTAATCTTATTTTTATGGTTATTTGTTTGCTGGGCTTCTCTTATTTGATCCCTCAGGTCATTTTCAATGTGGGTTTCACTCCTGAATACAACTATGGATGAGAGAAGCTGGAGAGACTCTTTACTTTGTTTCAACCAACTTTAAAGGTTCTTGGCTCATCCTCACCATAGCTAAGGGTTCTTGGCCTCACTACACTCAAGCAAACCAAACCAAGCATCATAAACATTATTTAAAAACATAATGCATCATCATGATGCCATAAAGTAAGAGTTCATGTTAGGATATTTTTTATAGCTTAAAATACACATACACACATTCAAAGATAAGTAAAGCATACAATTATGCATGAAAGAATGTGGAGATAGCTACCTTAGAAGAAACCACATACTTTTTCTCTTGAATTTCCTCTCCCTTCTTTAACCTCACACACACAAAGGTGTGAGAATGATTTCTCTTGGCCTAAACACAATTTATGGAAGCTAATTAGGTTATGGAATTAATTCTATGGCCACACAACTTGTTTCGACTCTAACTTAACCTATAAACCCCTTTATAATTCCAAAAGTACACCTAATGAAGTAACACCTATCAGATAAATTTTGGCTCCATTCTTTCCTTTTAAATATGATTTTTGACTCCTTTCAAACCTCTTGGAGTTATCACACAAATAAAATAAAGAGCCTAACTACATGTTGCTTCTTTAAGTCATATTATGGAACATATAAGGCCAACTCGCTTGCTATGGTTTCTAAATTATTCCCAAGGCCTCCCCTCATCTTCACTCATCATATGTGACTTAAAAATGGGCTTAGAAAAATTTAAAACTCTCCCTAGGTACACAAACTCCCTTAGGCTGAGACAAAGAGAGGTTTTAGTCTTCATGGACTTTGGTTTGTTTTCTTGATGGTGGAAGCACATGGGTAGACTTCTAAGGATATTAGGAGCTCATTTAAACTCTCATTTAGGTATAGAAATTAAGGTATCAAATCAAATTTTGCAAGGAATATATGAAACCCTATAATTTGCATCTTGAATTTCCATGGTTATTTGTTAATTCTTTTTGCATATTCTTAATCTCCACACCCTTTTTCCTAAGAATTACCCTTGGTTTTGCTTAAAATCCAAGCCCTCCTAGGACTTCTTGAGAGGGAAGAATTGTAAGGAAAAGGGAAGCAAAGGGTAGCAACCATGAAGAACAAATTACCTTGTTTTTCCTTGTTTTCTCACTTTAATTTTGTCTTCTTTGGCCTTCTCTCTTCAAATCCGAATTTTTCCCTTAATTTCTCCCTTAAAACAAATTTATAAACTTCATTATAATGATAAAAAACAAAAGAGAATAGAGAAGAAGAGGTTTGGGAGGGAGAAAGTATGAAAAACTATCAAAATTCCTTACTTTCAAGCTTTGATTTCTCCTCTGTAACACCATAAATTTCTATCTCATTTCATGTTATATCTATGCCTCACATCATACAACTCACATATGAGGCAAAATAATAGCATTTCTTACATTACATCATGTATAAAATTTTTCTTTTGGAGTCTCGTGGGCCATATGGACTCATGTATCATATTCTTATATTTAATTATATATATACAACTCATTTGCATTATCAAAGGTGGCCTACAACTCATGAAAACCAAAGGGAAGCATGAAATACATATATGCATTTTTTACCAGAATTTTCTCATTTCCATCACAAACTTTGGAAAATAATAACTAATTCTAGAAAAATCAAAATCATACATTCTTGGCTATTCTGGAAATTTATACATGTCTACTTTATGATAAAAAAATTTCTAGACCATAAAATACATTTGACATTCGAAAAGGTCTAAAGGTTAGACTGTCCATTAGTGATATCACAAAAATTTACAACAAATTTCAAAAATATCTAATTAATTGCACAAAAATCCAATCCATCCAAATGATATCAATCTAGAAAGATGTGGATGTTAAATAGAGGGAAAAAATAACTCCAGACTAGCTCAGGCATGTCCAGTCATCAAAAATCAATCAAATAATATTTAAGGTCAGTTGGAGTTCTTGATACTAGATAGAATCTTTAAAAATACATATCTCCCTCTCTAGACATCTAAATGAGGTACTTCAAATTGAAAAAAGTCACTGAAAATGTCTAGTTTCTATGTATTAAATTTGATGATAATTGGACATCATTTGTGTCCTGTGTGATAGATTTCATTTTCGGATCTGAGTGAACAGTGACATGACCGAAACCAAAATTTTTGCTCCATAAATTCTCTAGACCTCCAAAAATTATATTCTTTAGCTTTCTAAAAAGCTCTAAACAAGCTCTAATTGTATGCCAAATATTAGATCAAGAAGAGCTCATTTGGATAAAAGTGACACAGGGTTCTATTATGGTCAATTTTAGCTCCGTATAGGATACCAAAATGTCCAAATGGCTTTCCTTAAGGTTTGATACCTCATAAGCAAGTCTAAAAGCATGAATATAACTTGTGTAAGCTACCCAAGTGGTCCCAAATCTCATACATCTTATTTTGGGCATTTCACTTCCATTTGTACACAATTACATAAAGCCATTCAAGAAGCTAATCTTCCGCAACATACTCGTTTTGCATTATAACTTTCACATAACATATCCTCCCATTTATACATCACATTTTAATATAATTATACATGCTCAAAAGGTCATAGATCACATACAACAATAGATTACATCATTTGACATCAATATGGCCTCAAAGAACAAAAACTATGCATTTTGATGTCAAACTCTCATTTCTCATATGCTTGGTTTCCATTCCCTTGATCTCTTGGTCCACCTAGAATATTAGAACATTGGAAAGGAGGGGATGAGATTTATAGAATCCCAATAGCTCATCTCCTATTTAATCATACATAAAGCATGCAAAACAAGTCTCACAAATGCATCCATGGCATGTGGACATGTGCAATCACTAAAATAGCAATCTTAGCATTTGAAAAAGTCATACATAACATACAAAAGGCTTGCCAAACAAGTGGATTGGCCTTACCTATTTACTTGTAGATTTTAGACTTGCCTAACCCATTCTTTAAGAGGTTCTTGGACTCAACCATGCTCTTGAGAGTCAACCTCACTTTTGGGAGACTCTTTACTTTGTCTCAACCAATTTTAAGGGTTCTTAGCTCATCCTCACCATACCCAAAGGTTCTTGCCCTCATTACACTTAAGCAAACCAAAGCAAGCATCATAAAACATCATTTAAAAATATAATGCATCATTATGGTACCATGGCATATAAAATCATGCTAGGATACTTCTCATGGCTTAAAACATACATACACACATTCAAGATAATGTAAGCACACATCTATGCATGAGAGAAGGTAGAGAAAGCTACCTTGGAAGTGAGCACACATCTTTTCTCTTGAGTTTTCTCTCCCTTTTTCGGCCTCACAAACACAAAGGTGTGGGAATGGTTTCTCTTGGCCTAAACACAATTTATGAAAGCCAATTAGGTTCATGGAATTAATTTTAAGGCCACATAACTTGCTTAGACTTTAGCTTAACCTGTAAACCTCTTTTATGGTTCCAAAATGTACTTAATGAAGCAACACCCTTTAAACAAATTCTAGGCTCCATTATTTCCTTTCAAATATGATTCTTGACTTTTTTTAAGCCTCTTGGAGTCATCACATAATCAAAACCAAGAGCTTAACTCTATGTTGCTTCTTTAGGTCATATTATGGAACATAAAGCACCATCTCATTCTCTAGGCTCCTTAAATTTTTTCCAAGGCTTTTCCTCATATTCATTCATCATATATGACTAAACAATGGGCTTATAAGAATTTAAAACTATCCCTAGCTATGCTATCCCCTCTTAGCTGAATTTATGGAAGGTTTTAGGCGTCATTGACTATGCTTTGTTTTCTTGATGGAGGAAGCACATGAGGAATCTTATAGGGATATTAGGAGCTTATTTAAACTCTTATTTAGACATAGGAATCAAGGTATCAAATCAGATTTTGCAAGGAACATATGAAACCCTAGACTTTGCATCTTGAATTTCCATGGTTATTTGTTAATTCTCTTTGCATATTCTTATTCTCCACACCTTTTTCCTAAGAATCACCCTTCGTTATGCCTAAAAACTAAGTCCTTCTAGTGTAACATCCGATTTTCTAAAAATGAAAGAAAATGTGAGAAACATAACGTATAGTTTCTCCGTTAATGAACAAAACTCACCTGATATAAAAGGAAGTCCCCAAAGATGATGTAGTTAAGGTCCCAAAAAATTTGGGAAGCATTCTAGACTCCTAAAAATGAGAATTCCAAGCTCATACAAAAAGAAAAATGGAGCTAGAATGAAGAAACAATTTCTCATGAAAAGCTTACGAAACATAATGGCATTTTTATAATTTTGAGAAAATTTTGGAATTCACACAGGAGGGCTTTTTAAATGAAAGTTTTAAGTTCCCCAGGATTCTCAGAGGCCTTAAAAACCATGGAAAGCCCCAGGATAGCTAAAGCCCCTCTGATGGACGTTTTCCAACCTCAGTGTGCCCAAACTTTGACGGATTCGTTCGGGAAGGTTTTAGCTCCAATTTGAGTGATTCCAAAGGCAATTTACTAAATTGGGAACCTAAATTTCATAATGGAAAAGATAGTTCTAAAAAAGGAGCTAAAATGAAGGAGAAACAAAAATGCCAAAAATGAAGCACAATATGGAAATTTTTGAAAAGTGTAACTGATTCCCACTTATATATATGATGCACACTTCTTCTCGCTTCATTATGCAGGACCATGTTCTGCCCAAAATCATAGAAAACCCTAGAGTATAAGGCACACAAGAGGAGGAAGAAAAGGAGGAGAAATTCAAGGTAAATGTATGGATTTTTATGATTTTTCATGCTCTTTCTCTTCCAAACCTCTTCTCCTTCATTCTCCTTTATTTCCTATGATTATAATGAAGTATATGGATCTGTTTTAAAGGATAAATTGAGGGGAAAATTCGGATTTGAAGAGAGGAGCTTAAAGAACACAAGATTCAAGTGAGAACAAGCAAGAAAACAAGGTAATTTCTCTTCCTATGGTTGCCATCTTTGGTTCCCCTCTCCACCATTTCGACCTACTTGAGAAAACCCTAGGAGGAGATGATTTTTAGGTAGAACCATGCATTAATCTATGGAAAAAAGGTGTGGAGATTAAGAATATGCAATGGGAATTATCAACAAACCATTAGATTTCAAGATGCAAGTTTTAGGGTTTCAATTGCACCTTGAAAAATCTGATTTTGTATGATGATTCCTATGCCTAAATAAGAGTTTAAATGAGCTCCTAAGATCCCTAAGATGCTCCCCACAAGCTTCCTCCTTTAAGAAAACAAAGCACACTCCAAGGAACCCTAAACCATACATAGTCTCGGCCAAACCATGTTCTTATAGCTAGGGAGAGTTTTAAATTTTTCTAAGGCCATTCTTGAGTCATATTTGATAAATGAAAATGAAGGGAGGCCTTGGAAAAAATGTAGAACTCATAGAAAGTGATTTGGTGCCTAAGGTTCCATATTGTGACCTAAAGAAGCAACATGATGTTAGGCTCTTTGTTTTAATTGTGTGATGACTCCAAGAGGCTTAAAAGGAGTCAAGAATCATATTTGAAAGGAAAGAATGGAGCCTAGAATTTATTTAAGGAGTGTTGCTTCATTAAGTGCATTTATGGACCACAGTGGAGCTTATAGAGCAATCTAGCATCTAAGCAAATTGTATGGCCTTAAAGATTGTTTCATGAACCTAATTAGCTTCCATAAATTGTATCTAGGCCAAGAGAAACCATCTACACCAATTCGTGGGTGTGTGACCGAAAGAGGAGGCTTGAAATCCAAGGAAAAAGTATATGATTGGGTGCAAGGTAGCTTTCTCCACCTTCTCTCATGCATGAATGTGTATTTAGCTTGTCTTAGAATGTGTGTATGTGTATTTTCAAGTCATAAAAAGTATGCTAGCATGATTTTATATGCCATGATTTCATGATGTTATGTTATATTTTCAAATGAATGTATGATATTTGCTTGAGTGTAGAGACGCGAAGAACTCTTCACTATGGTAAGGATGAGCCAAGAACCCTTGAGCTTGGTTGAGACAAAGTAAAGAGTCTCATAAAAACAAAGTGGGCTCCCAAGAGTATGGTTAAGTCCAAAGCTCTTAAAGAATAGGTGAGGCAAGTTCAAAATCCATGAGGAGAAGTGTGAGGCCAATCTAAACACTTGATGAGCTTTTGAATGTCTTGTAAGATGTGTTCACATGCTAAGCTTGCTTCTTGAATATTCTTGATTTGTATTATGTCCATGCATGTATTTTTAAGGCTTGCTTTACATATATTATGTATGATTGAAAGGGAGATGAGCTATTGGGATTCTTTAAATCTCATTCACTCCTCTCTAATGATCTAATATGCTAGGTGGACTAAGTGGCTATGGTAATGGGTGCCAACAATATTGAAAAGAGGAGACTGGCAACTATACACCTAGCCTTTGCCATTTTGGAACCATAATGATACTTCATGATGTATATTGTGTTGTAAATGGTCTATGACCCTCGAGACATGTGTAAAGATGATATTGTGTGATGTATAAATGCATAGATATGATGTATGAACTCTAGAATAGAATTTGAGTATGTAATGCCAAAGTATGCAATTTGGAAGCTTGATGTAAATGTGCATAAGTATAGATGAAAAGGCCAAAATGAGATGCATGAGGTTTAGAACCATTTGGGTAGCTCACACAATTCTTAAATGTACGTTTAGACTTGCCCAAAATGTCCCAACACCAAGGGAAAATCATTTGGCAAGTTTGGTAGCCCATATGGAGCCAAATTTAACCATAATGGAACCCTATGTCACTTTTTGTCCAAATGAGTTAGTCTTGATCTAAAATTTGGCATATAATTAGGTCTCATTAAGAGATTTTTGGAAAGCTCAAGATCATAATTTTTGGAGGTCTACAGGATATTTGATGATTTTTCAAAGTTGGCAATTTTCATGGTTTCTGATTTGCTGCACTATTCATTTGGTCTGAAATTGCATTCTATTACAAGAGGCCCAAATGATGTCCAATTGCCATGAAATTTTATACAAAGAGACTAAACAATCACAGTGACTCATGTCAAGTAGAAGCACCTCATTTGGAGTTCTAGAGAGGGAGATATGAATTTTTGAAGTTTCTATCTAGTATCAATAATTTTAGCCGACCAGAGGTACTGTTCCATTGAATTCTGAAGTCTAGGCTTGATGAACTGATCTGGAGATATTTTTTCTCTCTATTTAAAATCCATAGATTTATAGATTGGTATTATTTGCATGGATTGGATTTTTGTGAAATTAATTGGACATTTTCAAAATTCTCTGCAGAATTTGTATCAATTCCAAAATTCAATCTGACCTTTAGAATATTTTGGATGCCAAACGTCCTATGTGATGAATTTTATAGTCTAGAAATATTTTTAGTGTGAATTTGACATCCATAGATTTCCAAAATGACTAAGATTTCATGATTTCAATTTTTCTAGATTTAGTTATGATTTTCCAAAGTTTGGTCAGAAAATGGAGCAAATCTGGCCAAGAATGAACTTCCACATTCCATGCTCCATTTTGGTTTCCATGAGTTGTGGGCATGATTTTGTGATGCAAATGAGTTGTATGGATGTAATTAAATATGAGAATGTATAGTATGAGCTCACACAGTTCACGTGACATCGAATGGAATTTTTAAGTATGATGCAACACAAATAAACCCATTATTTTCATTCAGTTTTTCATGTGCTCTCATGGAAATGATAATGTGAAGTCTATGAATGACATAAAATAAGCTAGAATTTATGGTGTTACATCTAGGGTTTCTTGAGTGGGGCAAAATGGCAATGGAAGGGGAGGAAGGGATAGCAACCATAGAAGAAGAAATTACTTTGTTTTCTTACTTTTTCTCACTTAAATCTTGTCTTCTTTGAGCTCCTCTCTTCAAATCTGAATTTCCCCCCATAATTTCTCTCTTATAACAGGTTTATAAACTTCATTTTAACTAAAGGAAACAAAGAAGAATGGAGGATAAGAGGTTTGGAAGGAAGAAAGCATGAAAAACTACCAAAATTCCATACCTTTGTGCTTGACTTTCTCCTCCTCTTCTTCTTCCTCTTGTGCATCTCATCCTAGGACTTCTTTCTCTGGTTTAGGGTAGAAACATATGAGGCTACATGAGGGTGAGAGTGGGGCACCACTTACATATATAAGGGAGGAAGAAGAACTTTTCAAAAACTCTCGTTTTGCCCTTCGTTCTTGGCATTTTTGTTTCTACTTTGTTTTAGCTCCTTTTTTAGAATCATATTTTTTATTATAAAATTTAGGTTCCCAATTTCGTAAAATGCCTTTGGAATCACTCAAATTAGAGCTAAAACCCTTCCCAAACGAATTTGTCAAAGTTCTAGTACACCGATATTAGAAAATGTCCACTGAAGGGGATTTAATTGTCTCAGGGCATCCCATGGTTTCAAGGCCTCTGAGAACCCTAAAGAACTCAAAATTTCATTTAAAAAGCCTTTCTATGTGAATTCCAAAATTTGCTCAAAATGACGAAAATGTCTATATGTTTCACTAATGTTTCGTCACAATTTTTTTCTTCACTCTAGCTCCATTTTTCTTTCTGTCCAAGCCTAAAATTCTCATTTTTAGGAGTTTAGAATGCTTCCAAAATTTTTGGGGACCTTAACTAAGTCATTTTAGGGGACTTCCTTTTATATCTGGTGAATTTCATTAATTGACCGAGAAACCGTACGTTCGTTTCTCACATTTTCTCTCTTTTTCAGAGAAGCGGATGTTACATTTCTCCCCTGTTAAATAAATTTTGTCCTTGAAATTTGGGGTACACTTTCTCTTACTCTTTTCTTTTCTAGCTAACTGCTCTTTTCTTTCCCTTCTTCCTGGCTCTATGTGCTTTCCTCAATGATTTCACTCGTTTTAATTTTTTCTTAGTTAGGGAATTTTCATTACTAGCTCTTAATGGGTGCTCTATTGCCATGATGTACTAGCTAGTTCTTTCTCATAAGGGAAGAAATTTCCAACTCTAGAGGCTTATCCTGGGAGAGTTTACTAATCATGTTAGGTTAATCTTAACCTGTTCACAGGGATTAACATTCTTTTTAGTGGATTTATCTACACATCTCGAGAGGTAATTCATTTTATATCAAGTCTCCTGTATCCTCTCCCAATGGCTTCTCATAACATCTCATTATCCTTTCTGATCATTATAGCCATTAAAGATTTTTGTCAGTCTATTTACTTATTTACATGTACTGTCCACTATTCATCCCTACGTTCTTTGTTACTAACTCATCCCATAATTACAATTCACATTTCTTTCTATCACAGGCCTCACATTTCAGTTACTTACTGGGATTATAACTCCTTTGAGGAGTTTCTACTTTTAATGATCCTAATTTCTCTGTTTACTATTACATCTGTCTCTGTAGGCCAGGACTTTTCCTCACTTTCTTTGCTCACTTATTGTGGCATTTTATAGTCCCTCATTTCAGTACTGATAGGCCTAACGTGTGTGTCTCATACTGGTATCGAAGAGTGACTACCATTAACTACTGTTGAGCTCTTGTGGGATGCTAGCTATTCTTATAGTTTTGCTCACTAGAGATATACTATACCACTTATCTCATATAAAAACTACACCTGACCCCTTTCTAAATATATAAGCTAACATGCGGGAATCTCTCTTTCCTTCAATTAGGGCTAATATCTACTGGGCAGTGGTTCATCTGGCTCTAACTTTGGAAAGCTAATTTCTTTCTTTTCTCATCTCATAAACTATGCTCATCTCTCAAGAGAGCTAGTCAGTGGTCAACTATCTGGGTAAAGCCTTCATATATCTGTGGCAACGGTCTACCAGACTCAGGAGGTCTCTAGTCTCTGAGACAAAAGCTAATTGAAACTATACTGGTCTCTGAGACTAACTGCTCTGTAAAACTATCTTAGGCCGTCATCTTACCAAAGAACTATCATACTGTGGCTAGGGCTCTTTGTAACTCTCTGGGATCTACTGTGACCCTTGGGTCTACTACGACCTCTCAGAGCCTTGTTAGGGTCTATTGCGATCCATCTTTAGGAGACATGAAAGCCTAAGATCATTGTTTCTAATAGTAAAATACATGCTCACTAAGTCTGGTTACCATCGCTTATAATAGTTGAGGCTAAACTTAGAAATATACAGTGCTCTTCGTGCAAAGTAGGTCCTATGTCATCCTATTCTCTAGGATCCCATCATACTAATATTTAGGAGCATCTTAATTTTCATTCGTCGCTCTTCATGGGATCCTTAGATTCCCATTTTAGCCTTCTTTTTACTTGGCTTTCTTTTCTTACCTAAATTGTACTATGCTATCTTTTCCTCTCATATCCTACAGTTTCTAACTATGCCTACATTTTACCTTTAAGTGTCTTCGTGTAATACCATAAATTCTAGTTTATTTCAGGACATTCATGGGCTTTACATCATCAATTCCATGAAAGTGTAGAGAAAAAAGGAGTAAAATAATGACTAGTTTTGCGTTGCATCGTGTTTAAAATTTCTATTCGATGTCATATGGACCGTGTGAGCTCATGCTATACATCTTCGTATGTAATTACATCAATACAACCCTTTTCATCACAAAATCATGTCCACAACTTATGGAAACTGAATTGAAACATAAAATGGGGTTATTTAATTTTGGCCAGATTTAACCCTTTTTCTAGCCAAACTTTGAAAAATCATAACTAATTCTAGAAAAATCGAAATCACACATTCTTGCCCTGGAAAGCTATGGATGTCTACTTCACACTAAAAATATGCCCAGACCATAATATTCATCCAAGAGGATGTTTGACATCCAAATTTGTTCAAAGGTTAGATTGCATTATAGAATTGTCACAGAATTCTGTAGAAAATTTTGAAAATATCTAATTAATTCCACAAAAATCCAATCTATGAAAATGATACCAATCTGGAGAGCTATGGATGTTAACAAAAGGGAAAAAATATTTCCAAATCAGGTCATCAAGCCCTAGGGGTGTTCAAAGGTTCGATTTTTTTTGGTTTTGAGCAAAAACCAAACTAAACCAACCTAATCAATTTAACATTTTGTTGGACCTAATCAATTTTCCTTGGGCTCCTCTACTTATTCACTTTTTGTAACATCAAGGGGGTCTACTTTTCTCATACTCTTGCTTTACTCTAGCTAGACCATCCCTCAGTAAAAAAGAATTCTATTTCATGTAATCTCAAGAATTATATTCTATAGTGCTCTCAATTTACACTCTTTCTCTGTATGATACAAGACTCGTCTTCTAAGGCGGTCTTTAGCTCCCTTGAGCTTTCATGAGGGTACTAAGGCACTAGCTATTTATCTCAACTCATTTCTACATTCAGATTAGAGCTAGGCTTTTTCACTTTATTCAACCTCTTTAACCTCATCCCTAGGAGCACAATATATTATTTCTAAGGTTCTACTAACCCAATCCAAAACACGTACTCTCAATGTCTGGATTTCACTTCACTAAAAATTTATGCTCTACTGGGTGCTCTAATCATGCACGTGCCTTAACCCTTACATCCTCATATTAAGGAGTTTGTCAAACTAACTATCGACTCATATATGTTTACCTCTCTGGCTCAATTTACTCATTTAATCATTACTAAAGCAGGGGCATCTTTTTTGTATCTAGTTTCTCAGCTCTTTCTCGCTTCCTTTATCACTATACTTTACAACTTAGGGGGCTTATCTAGAGGAATTTACTAAACATTACTGGGTGGTTTCTCCAACATTAGGATGTCTCATCTTTTCTTTTTCAATCCGGGGAGAACTTTCACTGAGCCTTTCATTTACATATCTCACCTAGAACGATGCTACTGGTTGTCTCTCCTAGGCTTGAGCTTATGGTCAGTCTAGGCTAGCCATCTAATTGGACTTGTAGTTTATAATACCTTAGTGCTTTTCTAAACTACCCCCATTCTCTTCTGGGCCCCTATTATCGGGCTACTCATACTCATCTCTAGGTGTTACCTATAAGGTACATCTTTCTAAATCACTCATTATGTGCCTCATTGCTAGTAACTTTATCTTATATTATTTCGAAGCTACATTAACATTCTATCATTCAATGTCTCACAGGGTAGCACCCTAGGTTGGAGTCAACGCCTTAAAGGCGGGTCTCAACAACCTTATTATCCCTGTGTCTAACTTCCTCTGTGTTAAGCTCTTTCCTCAGTTTCAACTACTAGGCCCACAGATTTCTTACAAACCTTTGCGATTATTTACTACTCTTTTTCTCTACTTATATTAGGGTTTCCACTCTCTGTGAATCAACTGATCTCTTAGCAACTCATTTCTTAGGTTGACCTAAATATGACTAACACAACATTTCATACTATCATTCACTGCGTCTAGCAAATCATTTGCCGCGGCTAATCAGCCTTAGGTTCACTCTAGTTTTCCTGTCTGAGTATATGCCATGGCTAACTACTTAATTGGCTGCGGCGAGGGACTCTCTAGATTACCTCATTGCTTCATGGAATAATTGGCTGTGGCTAACGGCCTCCAATTAGCTTGCTTCCTCATACATTGGGACTTCATCTTTAACTACAAATCTGAGCCTCGTTGCCTCTATATCCAGCCTATCATCAAGCTAGAGGGTTCTACCTCCTTGCTTCATTCATGCATAGCTAGCTATCATCTCTAGGCTGTTGGGCTCTAAGGGGTGTAGCTTGTAACTCGACCTTTAACTTAAGGAAATTAGCTTTTTAGGCTCTAGAATTCATCTAGACATTTGGGTGGTGTGGCTAGGGGCAATTCTTTTTCTCACCTCACTGCAGTCTTATCTTATACCGTGCTGCATCACTACTTACCTTTGCATTAAGCAGGACATCTCAAAATGATCTGAGTTTCACCACTAAGGAAAATTAGGCCTCACATACTCTCTCTAACAATCCTCTTCCTATCAACGAGATCATTTCTCATCGTTTATATCTACGGCTTGCCACTGATCCTGATGAGCTCTCACATCTCATCAAGCTCTAGTTGTTAGATCTTTTAACTTTGCTTAAGCTTAGCTCTGCTCAAGCTACTTTAAAGGCCACTCATTCTTGGTGTCCACTCTCTACTTTAAGACCAGTCTACAACTTACTCATCATGAACAAAGCCACAAACTATCCTCTTACACCTAACATGTCTCATACAAAGCTCTTCATATCTATATAAGCCTTATTATTACATCCTCAAGCCAAATCATACATTTTTATATAACACCATAAATTTTTATCTCATTTCATGCTATATCTATGCCTCATATCATACAATTCACGTAAGAGGAAAAATAATAGCATTAAAATAATACATTTCTTAGTGTTACGTTGTGTATAAAATTTTTCTTTCAAAGTCCCATGGGCCATATGGACTTATGTATCTTATTATCACATTTAATTACATATATATAACTTATTTGTATCATCAAAGGTGGCCTACAACTCATGGAAATCAAAGGGAAGCATGAAAAATCATAACTAATTCTAGAAAAATCAAAGGTGGCCTACATATATACATTTTTGGCCAGAATTTTATCATTTTTGTCCCAAACTTTGAAAAATCATAACTAATTCTAGAAAAAATCAAAATTATGCATTCTTGGCCATTCTGGAAAGTTATACATGTCTACTTTATGATAAAAATTTGTCTAGAACATAACATCCAACACAAAAGACGTTTGACATTCGAAAATATCCAAAGGTCAGACTATCCATTGATGCTGTCATAGAATTTTAGTGCAAATTTCAAAAATGTCCAATTAATTCCACAAAAATTCAATCCATACAAATGATACCAATCTAGAAAGTTATGGATGTTAAATAGAGGGGAAAATAACTTTATACTAGCTCAGACACATCCAACAATGAAAATTAATCAAATAGAACTTGAGGTCAGTTGGAGTCCCCGATACTGGATAGAATCTTTAAAAATTCATATCTCCCTCTTTAGACATCCAAATGAGGTGCTCCCTATTGACTTGAATGTCTAGTTTCTCCATATAAAATTTTACAGCAATTGGATATCATTTGAGTCCTATGTGACAGAAATCATTTTTGGACCAAGTGAACAGTGCATCAAACTAAAATTAAAATTTTTGCTAAATTTGAAAATTCATCAAATATTCTCTAGACCTCTAAAAATTCTATTCTCTAGCTTCCTAAAAATATCTAAACAAGCTTAAATTGCATGTCAAATCTTAGATCAAGAGCTCATTTGGATAAAAAGTGACATAGGGTTCAATTATGGTCAATTTTGGCTCTATATAGAATACCAAAATGTCCAAATGGTTTTCCTTTGGGTTTGGCACCTCTTAGGCAAGTCTAAAAGCATGAATATAACTTATGTAAGCTGCCCAAGTAGTCCTAAACCTCATGCATCTCATTTTGGCCGTTCCACTTCCATTTGTACATAATTATGTAAAGCTATTCAAGAAGCTAATCTTCCACAACAAACTCATTTTGCATTCTAGCATTTACATAACACATCCTCCCATTTATACATCACATTTTAATATAATTATACATGCTCAAGAGGTCATAGACCATATACGACAAGGGATTACATCGTTTGACATCAATATGGCCTTAAAGAACAAAAACTATGCATTTTGATATCAAACTCTCATTTCTCATATGGTTGGCTTCTATTCCCTTGATCTCTTTGTCCACCTAGCATATTAGAACATTGGAGAGGAGGGGATGAGATTCAAAGAATCTCAATAGCTCATCTTCCATTCAATCACACATAAAGCATGCAAAACAAGTCTCACAAATGCATCCATGGCATATGGACATCTGCAATTATTCAAGAAGCATTCTTAACATTTGAAAAAGTCATACATAACATACAAAAGCTTGCCAAGCAAGTGGATTGGCCTCACCCATTTACTTGTAGATTTTGGACTTGCCTTACCTATTCTTTAAGAGGATCTTGGACTCAACCATCCTACTGGGAGTCAACCTCACTTTTAGGAGAATTTTTTCTTTGTCTCAACCAATCTTAAGGATTCTTAACTTATTCTCACCATGGCTAAAGGTTCTTGGCCTCATCACACTCAAGCAAACTAAAGCAAGTATCAAAAACATCATTTAAAAATATAATGCAACATCATGGTACCATGGCATATAAAATCATGCTAGGATACTTTTCATGGCTTAAAACATACATACACACATTGAAGACAATGTAAGCACACATCTATGCATGAGAGAAGGTGGAGAGAGCTACCTTGGAAGTGAGCGCACACTTTTTCTCTTGAGTTTTCTCTCCCCTTTTTGGCCTCACAGATACAAAGGTATGGGAATGGTTTCTCTAGGCTTAAATATAATTTATGGAAGCCAATTAGGTTTATGAAATTAATTTTAAGGCCACACAACTTTCTTAGACTCTAGCTTAACCTATAAACCTCTTTTATGATTCCAAAATGCACCTATTAAAGCAACACCCCTTAAATAAATTCTAGACTCTATTCTTTCCTTTCAAATATGATTCTTGACTCTTTTTAAACCTCTTAGAGTCATCACATAATCAAAGCCAAGGCCTTAACTACATGTTGCTTTTTTATGTCATTTTATGGAACATAAAGCACCAACTCATTCTCTAGGCTTCCTAAATTTTTCCCAAGGCTTCCCCTCATATTCATTCAACATATATGACTTAAAAATGGGCTTAGAAAAATTTAAAACTATCCCTAGCTATCCTATCCCTTCTCGGCCAAACCTATGGAAGGTTTTAGGCTTCATGGACTTTACTCTGTTTTCTTAATGGAGGAAGCACATGGGGAGACTTCTAGGGATCTTAAGAGCTCATTTAAACTCTCATTTAGACATAGGAATCAAGGTATCAAATCAAATTTTGTAAGGAGCATATGAAACCCTAGACTTTGCATCTTAAATTTTCATAGTTATTTGTTAATATTCTTTGCATATTCTTAATTTTCACACCCTTTTTCCAAAGAATCACCCTTGGTTCTACCTAAAAACCAAGTCCTCCTAGGGTTTCTTGAGTGGTGCGAAATGGTGGAAAAAGAGGAAGAAGAGATAGCAATCATGGAAGAAGAAATTACCTTGTTTTCTTGCTTTTTCTCACTTAAATCTTGTCTTCTTTGAGCTCCTCTCTTCAAATCCGAATTTTTCCCTTAATTTCTCCCTTAAAACAGATTTATAAACTTCATTTTAATCAAAGGAAACAAAGGAGAATGGAGGAGAAGAGGTTTGGAAGGAAGAAAGCATAAAAAACTACCAAAATTGTATACCTTTGTGCTTGAATTTCTCCTCCTCTTCTTCTTCCTCTTGTGCGCTCATCTTAGGGCTTCTTTCTCTAGTTAAGGGAAGAAATATATGAGGCTACATGAGGGTGACAGTGGGGTGCCACTTATATATATAAGGGAGGAATAAGAACTTTTTTAAAATTCCCGTTTTGTCCTTCATTCTTAGTATTTTTGTTTGTACTTCGTTTTAGCTCCTTTTTGAGAATTGTATTTTTCATTATAAAATTTAGGTTCCTAATTTTGTGAAATGCCTTTGGAATCACTCAAATAAGAGTTAAAACCTTCTTGAACAAATCCATCAAAGTTCAGGTATGTCGATGTTAGAAAACATCTACTGAAGGGGATGTAACTGTCCCAGGGCCTCCCATGATTTTTAGGGCCTCTGAGAACCCTAGAGAACACAAAAATATCATTTAAAAAGCCCTCCTATGTGAATTCTAAAATTTTCTCAAAATGAAAAAAATGCCCTTATGTTTTGTCAATGTTTCATCACAATTTATTTCTTTATTCTTGCTTTATTTTTCTTTGTCTGAGCCAGAGATTCTCATTTTTAGGAGTCTAGAATGCTTCCCAAATTTTTTGGGACCTTAACTAAGTCATTTCAGGGGACTTCCTTTATATCCAATGAATTTCATTTGTTGACGGAGAAACTGTACGTTACGTTTCTAACGTTTTCTCTCGTTTTCAGAGAACTAGATGTTAGATCCTCCTCTTCTTCTTCCCTTGGTGCCCCACTCTCCTAAGGTTTCTTCTCTTATTTGGGGCAGAAAAATATGAGGCAAAGTGAATGGGAGAGTGGGGCGCCCTGTATATATAAGTGAGGGAAAAATGACTTTTTAAAATTCCCATTTTGCCCTTTGTTTTTGGCATTTTTGTTTCTACTTTGTTTTAGTTTCTTTTTTTGAACTGTCTTTTTCATTATAAAATTTAGGTTTACAATTTAATAAAATGCCTTTAGAGCTAAAACCTTCCTGAATAAATCTGTCAAAGTTTAGGTATACTGACATTAAAAAATGTCCATTGGAGGAATTTTAATTATCTCGGGGCTTCCCATGATTTTTAGGGCCTTTGAGAACCTTGAAGAACTGAAAAATTTTATTTAAAAAGACCTCTTGTGTGAATTATAAAATTTACTCAAAATTACAAAAATGCCATCACGTTTTGTAAGTTTTTCTTAAGAAATTGTTTCATCATTCTAACTCTATTTTTCTTTCCATATGAGCCTAAAATTCTAATTTTTAGGAGTCTAGAATGTTATTCAAATATTTTGGGACCCTAACTGATTCATTTCATAGGACTTACTTTGAAAACACGTTCGTTTTCATCGTTTAACGAAAATCAAACATTACAAGAGCTAGTGTTTTCTCTGGTTTTTGGGCAATATAGGTCATGTAAATGAAGGGGGAGAAGAAATAAGTAACTTAAAGAGTGTTCAAGAAGCTTCCACTTTCTTAAAAATTTCAATTTTGCCCTTCATTCTTGGCATTTTTGTTTATAACTCGTTTTAGCTCCTTTTTAAAAATCGTCTTTTCTATTATGAAATTTGGGTTCTAATTTAGTAAAATTCCTTTGGAATCACTCAAATCAGAGCTAAAATCTTTCTGAACGAATCAATCAAAGTTTAGATCAATCGACATTAGAAAATGTCCACCGAAAAGGTTTTAACTATCCTCGGACTTCCTATGGTTTTTAGGGCTTTTAAAAACCCAGAAGAACTCAAAACTTTCATTTAAAAAGCCCTCCTGCAGAAATTCCAAAATTTGCTCAAAATGATGAAAATGTCCTTATGTTTTGTTAACCTTTCATTACATTTTGTTACTTCATTCTAGCTCCATTGTTCTTTCAGTCTAAGCCTGAAATTCTCAATTTTAGGAGTCTAGAATACTTGCCAAATTTTTTGAGACCTTAACTACATCATTTTGAGGGACTTCCTTTTGTATCTGGTGAATTTCATACATTGTTTTCTCTCATTTTTAGATAATCGAATATTATACATCTCACCTGGGAGCCTTTTCTAATTGCTTTTCTTAAGCTTTAGTTCATACTTAGCCTGGCTACCTATCTCATCAAAGCTGTAGCTTACAATATGCCCCATTAACTCATATGGGCTTGTGATGAACTTAATGTTCTTAAATTCTTCTCATTCTCTTATGTGGACTTTTGACACTGGACTAATCATACTCACATTTAATTGTTACCTATAAGGTACACCCTACTTGTATATTCACTATATACCTCACTATTATTGACCTTAAGTTATATTAACATCCTATCAGTAGGTTCTTGAACTCATCATATTAGCCTGTCCTTCATGACTACACAAGGTAGTATCCTAGGTTAGAGTCAACGCCTTGTAGGTGGGTCTTAACAACCTTAACATTCTTATGCCTAACATTTTCTAACTTTAATTGCTACCCATTGACAAATATTCTTAGGCTAAGCCCTCACCTACGGTAGGCGTTTTCTTAGTCTCAATTACTAGACCAACTGCTCATCTAGTACTTACTAGTCCTTTGTGTTCGATAATGGAACATTAACTACTCTTTTTCTATATTTATACTAGGGGTCCTCGCTCTCTAGACTTTGATTGACCTTAAAGTAGTTCATTTCTCAGGTTGGCTTGAATATGACCAACAAGGCCTTTTATATCGCAATACACTCCACCATCACTAGAAGCTCCTTCTTTAGCTATGTAATCTTAGCCTCACTATCTTTGGATGTAGATCATCATCAAAACTAGATATAACACCATAAATTTCTAGCTCATTTCATGTTATATCTAGGCCTCACATCATACAACTCACATGAGAGGCAAAATAATGGTACTAAAATAGTGAGTATTTTAGTGTTGTATTGTGTATAAAAATTTCAATCGATGCCACATGGACCATGTGAGCTCATACATCACATTCTCATATTTAATTACATGAATAAAACTCATTTGTATTACCAAAAGTGGCCTACTACTTGTGGAAACCAAAAGGAAGCACAAAATACATATATGCATTTACGGCCAAAATTTCCTCATTTCTTTCACAAATTTTAGAAAATCATGACTAATTCTAGAAAAATTAAAATCATGTATTCTTAGCCATTATGGAAAGATACATGCATCTACTTTATGTTAAAAATAAGTCCATACCATAATCCATAACAAAAAAGACATTTGACATTAAAAAAGGTCTAGAGGTCTGGCTATCCACTGGTGCTATCACAAAATTTTACAGCAAATTAATATTCAATTAATTTCACAAAACTCCAACCCATGCAAATGATATCAATTTGGAAGTTTGAGGATATTAGATAGAGTGAAAAAATAACTTTAGACTAGTTCAGGGATGCCCAGACCTTAAACCTTAATCAAATAGCAACTAAGGTCAGTTGGGGTGCCTGATACTGGGTAGAATCTTTGAAAATTCATATCTCCCCTTTGGATATCCAAATGAGGTGCTTTCTATTGATACAAGTCACGAGGAATGTTTAGTTTCTCTATATGAAATTTCGTGGCAATTGGACATCATTTGGGCCCTGTGTGACATAAATCATTTTTAGACCAAGTGAACAATGCATCAGACCAAAATCAGAATTTTTGCCAATTTTGAAAATTCATCAAATATTCTCTAGACTTCTAAAAATTTTGTTCTTTACCTTCCTAAAAAGCTCTGAACAAGCTCAAATTGCATGTTAAATCTCAGATCAAGAAGAGCTCATGTGGACAAAAAGCATCATAGGGTTCTAATATGGTCAATTTTTGGTCCATATAAGATACCAAAATGTCTAAATAGATTTCCTTGGGGTTTGGCACCTCTTGGGCAAGTCTAAAAGCATAAATATGACTTGTATAAGCTACCCAAATGATCCCAAACCTCATGCATCTCAATTTGGCCATTCCACTTCCATTTATACATACATTTCAAAGATACTAGTTGGCTAATGCATGTCCCAAATGCACATTCACACATACATAACTTTATCTCTCATTCATACATGATACATTAACATATTTACACATGCTCATGTGGTTACATAACAATTTCATCAAGGGTTTACATCATATGCCATGTATATGGCTAAAAAGGAAATAAAACTAGGCATATTCATATACTTTGATGTCAATCTTCTTCTTCTAGGCTTAGTGGCCTCCATTACCTTGCTTAATTATTTCACCTAGCATGTTAAGACATTGGAGAGGAGGGGATGAGATTCAAAGAATCTCAATAGCTTATCTCCCCTTCAATCACACGTAAAGTATGTAATACAAATCTCACAAATGTATGAACATATTAACATGTATAATCATTTAAGAAGCATTCTTGGCATTTGAAAAAATCATACATAGCATATATAGGCTTGCCAAGTAAGTAGATTAGCCTCACCTATTCACATGTGGATTTTGGACTTACCTTACCTATTCTTTACGAGGTTCTTGGACTTAACCTTACTCTTAAGAGTCAACCTCACTTTTGGAAGACTTTTTACTTTGTCTCAACAAATCTTAAGGGTTCTTGGCTCATCCTTACCATGGCTAGAGGGTTATTGGCTTCACTAGGCTTAAGAAAACCAAATCAAGCATCATAGATATCATTTATAAACATAATGGCTTAAAACATACATACACACATTCAAGACAATGTCAGCACACATCTGTGCAAGAGAGAAGGTGGAGAGAGCTACCTTGAAAGCGCACACACATTTTTCTCTTTGAATCAATGCTCCCTTTTTCAGCCTATACGCACAAAGGTGTGGGGCTAATTTCTCTTGGCCTAAACATAATTTATAGAAGGTAATTAGGTTAATGAAATTAATTCTAAGGCCACAGAACTTGCTTAGACTTTATCTTAACCTATAAACCCTTTTATGGTTCCAAAAATGCACCTGATGAAGCAACATCCATCAAATAAATTCTAAACTCCATTCTTTCCTCTCAAATATGATTCTTGACTCCTTTTAAGCCTCTTGGAGTCATCACATAATTAAAACGAAGAGCCTAACTATATGTTGCTTTTTTAGGTCATATTAAGGAACATAAAGCACCAACTCATTCTTTAAGCTTCCTAAATTTTTTCTTAAGGCTTTTCATCATATTCATTCATCATATATGACTCAAAAATGGGCTTAGAAAATTTAAAACTCTCCCTTGGTATATGAACCTCTCTTCACTGAACCTACGCTAGGTTTTAGGCTCTATGGACTTTGCTTTGTTTTCTTGATAGAGAAAGCACATGGGGAGACTTCTAGAGATCTTAAGAGCTCATTGAGTTTATTTAGACATAGGAATCAAGGTATCAAATCAGATTTTGCAAGGAACATATGAAACCTTAAACTTTGCATCTTGAATTTTCATGGTTATTTGTTCATTCTCTTTGCATATTCTTAATCTCCACACCTTTTTTCCTAAGAATCACCCTTGGTTCTACCTAAAAACCAAGCCCTCCAAGGACTTCTTGAGTGGGCCAAAATGGTGGGAGAAGAGGAGCAAGGGATAGCAACCATGGAAGGAGAAATTACCTTATTTTCATGAGTTTTCTCACTTGAATCTTGTCTTCTTTGAGCTTCTCTCTGCAAATCCAAAATTTTCCTAAATTTCTCCATTCAAATAGATTTATAAATTCATTATCATAAGAAAGAAAGGGGATTAGAGATAGAGAAGTTTGGAAAGGAGAAATAATGAAAAACTACTAAAATTCTATACCTTTTGGCTTGAATTTCTCCTCCTCTTCTTTCGCCACTCTCCCTGAGGTTTTTCTCTAGTTTGGGGTAGAAACATAATGGGATAAATGGAGGAAGAGATGGGCCACCACTTATGTATAGGAAGGAGGAAGAAAGACTTTTCAAAAATTCCCATTTTACCTTTCGTTTTTGGCATTCTCGTTTCTAATTCATTTTACCTCCTTTTTTAGAACCTTCTTTTCCATTATGAAATTTAGGTTCCCAATTTAGTAAAATGACTTTGCAATCACTCGAATTAGAGCTAAAACTTTCCTGAACGAATTCGTTAAAGTTCAAGTGCACTGACATTTAAAAACGTCCACCGGAAGAGCTTTAATTGTCCCAGGCCTTCCCATGGTTTCCAAGGCCTCTGACAACCCTAAGAAATTCAAAACTTTCATTTAAAAATCCCTCCTATGTGAATTCCAAATTTTGATTAAAATGACAAAAATGCCCTTACATTTCGTCAACCTTTTGTCACAATTTATTTCTTCATTCTTGCTTCGTTTTTCTTTCCGTTTGAGCCTGGGACTATAATTTTTAGGAGTCTAAAATACTTCCCAAATTTTTTAGGACCTTAACTAAGTCATTTCAGGGGACTTTCATTTATATCTGCTGAATTTCATTTGTTGACAGAGATATCGTATGTTACATTTTTCACATTTTCTCTCATTTTTAGAAAACCAGATGTTACATTTCTCCCTCCTTAAATAAATTTCGTCCTCAAAATTTTAAGTATACCTTTCCCTTACTCTTTTCTACTTTGGGTAATGTAACACCATAATATATTAACTCTATCTAGCCTCCCTCTGGGCTCGATTCCATATGATTTCCAAAGAACCAGTACCAACCGTGGCATTTTCATGCTATAAAACGGGGTTTCAAACACTCATCTTCTGCCCTGTGGGTCCTGTGAACCCATCATTCACATTCTCTACTCACACTCCATTTATACAACTCATACATAGCATAAAACTAGCCATAAGCCATGGGTATGGAACCAAAAACCAAGAAAATGCAATTTCTCACATGGGCCCGAAAGTCAGATTTTTTGCTCTAACTTTGGAAAATCATAACTAATTATAGAAAACTAGGAATCAAGAAAACTATAACTTTTTGGAAAGCTCTAAGTGTTAAATTTACACTACAAATAATTCCCAACCACAATCTCAGCGTTTGGACCATGTTTGACATCGAAAATGAGACAGAGGTCCGGCTATCCCTGTTTCTGGCACAGCTTACTGTCATGAACTTCAAACATTCATAACTAAATCCAAAAAATTCCAATCTGGGCAAACTATACCAATTTGGAAAGCTACAGATGTCTAATAGAGTAGAAAAATAAGTCTAGATCAGCTCAGTATCCTGTAGACCTCGAAAACGGATGGAACAGTAACAGAGGTCGGATGGCTTCCCTGATGCTGATACAGAACTTCAGATGGTTCGTTCTCTCTCTACAGACCTCCCATTTAGTTGATTCTAGTTGTTATAGGTTACTGTGGTTGTCTAGTTTATGCCTATAAAATTTTATGACAATTGGACTCCATTTGGTCCATGAATGACACAGAATCATTTTCAGACCTATGGTAACAGTGCATGACCAAACCATCAAAATTTCCCAATTTCAAAAATTCACCAAATATTCCCTAGACCTCCAAATATTACCCACTTTAGCTTTCCAAGAAGCTCTCTACAAACTCTGGAGGCATGCCAAATTTCATAGCAAGAAGAGCTCGTTTGGTCATACTTTGACAAAGGTCACAAAATCAACGGTTTTGGCACCCAAATGGCTCAAAGTGGGTCCAAATGGCCTCCCACATGTTCTAGCAACTCATGGACAAGTTTTGAAGCATGAAAATAGTATATATAACATGTCCAAGTGGTCCAAATCATCATACATCTCAAACTCACTATGCTACGGGCCAAAATACACTATCACATACAATCCACAAAAAGGGCAAAACCCACATTTTCATTACTTTGACTCTCTACATAGTTTGTACGTCATATTTCCATACATTTACACTTGTTACCACATTTACATCTCAAAAATAGTAGGTGCATATTCATTATGGCACCACTTTACAACAAAAGAACTAAAATAAGCTAACATCTAGCTAAACATGCTCCTAGGCTCCTTAGTGTGCACTTGAATCTCCTTGAGCTCCACCTAGTATGTTAAGATAGGGGAGGGAAGGGGGTGAGATTCATGGAATCTCAGTAGCTCATGCACTCATTCAAGGAAGTAATCAAGGCATATAACATGTCAAAGCATGTAAATAAGCATCTAACCATTCATAATCATACAATACATGTTGTACATGCCATGAAAAACATATTAATGCCAAGAATGGGCTCTAGAGACTTTTGGTCTAGCCTCACCTGAGTTTAGGGACTTTTAGATGGCCTCACCCGATTTTAGGGACTTTTGACTTGGCCTCACTCGGTTATGAGACTTTTGGCCTTGTCTCACCCAATCTTAGGGACTTTCGGCTCTACCTCACCCATCTCAAGGGACTTTTGGCACTACCTCACCTGAGCAATTTTCACATCCAACATATAAGCATATTGGTACCAATGCATCAAAGCAATAACATATGGCATATCTCACATAATAAGCATATACACAAGCATACGATGACCATTACATCCAAGAATGCACAAGAAAGAGTAGAGAGCTACCTTATGAGCCAACACAAGCCTTCCCTTTCAATTTCTCTTCTCCCTTCTTGGTTTCACAATCACACCTTGATGGAGGTGCTTCACTTGAGCCTAGACACAATCAAGAGCATGAAATTACTCTCACATAACTCAACAACTCTTAGGAGTTCTTCAGAGCAAACCTTACTAACATATAAGAACCTAGGGGTTCTCTCTCTCTCTAGAATGTCACCAACTCTTCCTCTCTCTCAAGCTCTCATGGTAGTAGAATCATCATATTCAAGGAAAACAAAGAAGTTCAAGAGTGTTTTCCACTTTCCCTCTTCTGACCCATGCCTAAAACCCCACTAATTTCACAAGCAAAACCATAGAAAGAGAAGGCAAAGAGAGGAGATCAAGATTCTAAGAAGAAAAGAGAGAAGCTTGCTTACCTTTCCTTTGTTCTTCCTCCCTTCTCTTGGTCTCTCTCACTCTCCACGCCTCTTTTCTCTCCTTGGGTCGAAGTCTAGGTCAGATAGAAGAGAAAGAATGAGTTGGGATATTTAAAGAAGTCAAATTCTCCCTTTTTACGCTTTTCCGAACTAACCCTCGCTATAGCGAGATTTAACTTTCGCTACGGCGAGAACGTATCAGTTCTAGACCCCCGCTTTCGCTATGGCGCGCGCTACGGTGAGCAACTCCCTAGTTTTTGTATGGAATGCCCGCACTCGCTATAGCTAGAAGCATTTTCACTATTGCGAACAGCTACTCTCGCTATAGCTAGACCATTTCTCATTATAGTGAACAGGTACATTTGCTATATAGCTAGGCCATTTCTCGCTATAGCGAGCAGACTTAGAAAAATTTCAGGATTTTGAAAATTTTCAGCTTTCTTCTTTCTTTTTCTTTTCTTTTTCCGGTTGTTAGAGGTAACTATTTTTTTCTTTCCCTTCTTCCTGGTTCTATACACTTTCCTCGGTAATTTCAATCGTTTGAGTTTTTCTTAGCCATTAATTTTTTTTCATCACTAGCCCTTAATGAGAGCTTTACCATCATAGGGTACTAGCTAATTCTTCTCATAAGGGACAGAAATTTCTAACTTTGGAGGCTGATCCTGGAAGAGCTTACTAATCGTATCGGATTAGTCTTAACTCATTCATAGAGGTTAACATTTCTTTCAGTAGACTATTTTACATATCTCAGGAGGTAACATATTTTGTATCACGTCTCCTGTATCCTCTTCCAATGGCCTCTCATAACATTTCATCATCTTTTTTTGATTATTACAGCCATAAGAGGTTTTTGTTTGTCTGTTTACTTATTTACATGTAACATTCACTATTCATCTCTGCGTTCTTTCTTACAAGCTCATCCCATGATTACAATTCACATTTCTTTCCATCATAAGCCTTATATTTTAATTACTTACTGGGATTACAACTCCTTTGAGGAGTTTTTACTTTTAATGATCCCAACTTCTTTATTTACTACTACATCTATCTCTGTAGGCCGAGACTTTTTCTTCACTTTCTTTGCTCACTTACAGTGGCATTTTATAGTCCCTCATTTCAATATTGATAGGCCCAACAAGTGTGTCTTATACTGGCACTAAAGAGTGACTACCACTAACTACTTTTGAGCTCTAGTGGGATGCTAGCTATTCTCATAGTTTTTCTCACTAGAGACATATTGTACCACTTACCTCATGTAAAACTGCACCTGACCCCTTTTTGAATACATAAGCTAGCATGTGGGGGATCTCTCTATCCCTCAGTTAGGGCAAATGTCTGCTGGGTAGTGGTTCATCTGGTTCTTACTTTGGAAAACTACTTTTTTTCTTTTCTCATTCCCTATACTATACTCATCTCTGAAGAGATCTAGTTAGTAGTCTAATTATTTGAGTAAAGCCTTCATATCTCTGTGGCAACAATCTACTAGACTCAGGAGATCTCTAGTCTCTGAGCAGAAACTATACTAGTCTTTGAGACTTACTGCTCTATAAAACTATCTCAGGTCATCATCTCACTAGGGAACTATCATACTATGGCTAGGGCTCTCTGTTACTTTGTAGGATCTATTGTGACCTCTTAGAGCCCTACTAGGGTCTATTGCAACCCGTTGTGATATACTAAGATCTATTGCAATCCATCTTTGGAAGACGTTGATGATTGTGTCATGCAATCTCAAATAAGACTATGTAGCAAAATAAATTTTGTAGATAATGGTGCAACCTAGGTCATTTTCCCAAGGAGTTTGTTGTGAAAAAGTGTTCTAAGTATTACTAATTAGAACTTGTTTTGGGGGTTTTGAAATACTAGAATTTAATTGAACTAAATTTAATTGACAAGAATCAAAAACTTAAAACTAAATGAAGTGAACAGTTGAGAAAAATATGGTAGCTAGCCTTGTATTGGACTCTCTAGAATTCAATTATCCTTGCCTTTTTTAATTTACCAAATTTGGATTTAATTTCTTGCTCTTTAGTGTATTCCCTATAAAGACTCTTAAATAACCATCCAAGATTCAATTCATCAATTATTCAAGGAATTTGCAACCACAAGAGACCTTGAAAAATTAATTAATTGAATTAAGAACAAGAACACACTAAAACCAATCCTAATTGATCAATAAAATCTACTACATAATCTACTTAAGATGCTAATTAACCAATTAGATTAATTAATTCCTCAAACAATTAATTGCATAAAAATTCCAACCAATTAATCCAACAACCATTGCATCATTTAGCCTAAAATCAAGAGGAATTTAAAAGTGATTTGCACAGCACTAATTCTGGAATTTTTACAAACATGTGATGATCATAATTAAAATTCTAAAAATCAAATTAAGCTCAATCCATAATTCAACCAAATCCAGAAATTTCAGTAATCAATTTCCTAAATTAATAAACCTAACCTAGTCAAATTAATAAGGAAAATAATTCTAAAATTAAAAGATGGAGCAAAGAGTGTTTATCTAATTTGGTGAGAAAATATGGAGCTTAAATCTGCATCTGGGAGTTTCCAAGCTTCAGCTAGCCACCATGGATGATTCAAGCTGCCATGGAGAGTTTAATCAGAAGGAATTTGATCATCAGAGCTTCAGCCATAGAGAATCAAATTTTTTTTCCTCTCCCTAGAGCTCTTGTTTTACGTTGTCTTTTTCTCCTCCAAGCCCGATGAATGCTTCAGCATTTTTCACGCTCAAGTCATGTCCCAGCTTCTTTTTCTTAATCACGTGCCCCTCAGCTCATGTTCATGTGCTACCTCACACAGAATACTTCACGCTCACACTGTACACATTTTATTTTCTTTTCCCAGCTCACACTTTCATTAATCCACATTAACCACAGCGAAATTAATCTCTAGCTCTCTCCCCATCAACCCGTAGCTTCTCACGTTCTTTTCAAGCTTTCATTTATCTCTCACGTGCTCAACTTTTGCCCCATTTGCCTGAATGTATTCTTTTTAATTCCCTCATGAGAAACTCATGCATCCTATTCAATTATTAATCACATGCTACTTCTTTTGCATTTTCCATGTTAGTGCCATTTTTTTATTATTTTCCTTCTCCAACTCGTAGCATCTCATTCCACATAAGTCTTGAGCTATATGTTACAGCTGCTGCTCCTTCTTTTCTCTGTTGCTTCTGCCATGAGTTCCCACGTGATTGCTCAAATGTTCTTAGCTCCCCTTCTCCTTTTCTTCTCTATTCAGCTATTGCACTTCCTCTCTTCTCATTCCACATGCATTTCTGCATTCGTGTGTTCCTCTAATCACGTGGCTCTCTTCCTCTATTCAAGTTATCACGCTATGCCTTCCTTCTCCTCTATTTCAGCCATATTCAACTCATGTAACCCGTAACTTTTCTAGCTAATCTCTTACACCTTTTCCAATCCACGTGGTTTTCTTCTTCCTACAACTCGTGCAGCTTCTTCTTTTCTTTTTGCCCAGACTTCACGTGTTTTTCCATGCCAGAAAGAAATGAGCTAGAGTTTGCTTCATGTTGCTCAACCCAAGAGTGCTTCCAAGTTCCTTCTCCCTCATGCTCATGCTCTGTTCTGCATTCAAGTCTGTCTCTTCTTTATCCTATAATGAAAACATTCCACGCAAACACAGAAACCTAGCGTCTTCCTCACACATAACTCAAAGCTTCTTCTACTCTACATTAGCTTTGCATGCTTTTTCTTTTGTAAATTTTCCTCATCAAATTGTACACATGAAGCCTTCATTTCTTCTTCTTCTTTTCTTTAAATCAAATGCTCATTCAAGCTACTTGCCCATCAAAAATTCTGCACAAAAGAATGGAAAAATTAAGTAGGAAAAATTCACACAATTATTAAGAAGAAAAATATGCCTTAAAATTCAAGAATTTGTAAATAAATTCCTTGAGTGCTGAATTAGCTATAAAGATAAATTCTTATCTAATTAAAGTCTTAGAACCATATTTGATCATGAAAATGTTTAAGATAAGGAGAATGAAATGTATAAAAATCATGTTTATCAGACGTCAAAGCATAAGGTTACTGTATTTGACAGTAAAATACATGCTCACTAAGTCTAGTTACCATCGCTCATAATAGTTTAGGCTAAACTCAAAAGTACATCGTGCTCTTCGTGCGAAGTGGGTTTTATGTTATCTTATTTTTTAGGATCCCGTCATACTAAAATTTAAGAGCATCTTAATTTTTGTTCATTATGTAACACCATAAATTCTAGCTTATTTCATGACATTCATAAGCTTCACCTCATTATTTTCATAAGAGCATATAAAGAGGGGACTGAAAATAATGGGTTTATTTGCGTTGTGTTATGCTTAAAAATTTGCAATTGGTGTCATATGGACCGTGTGAGCTCATGTTATGAATTCTTATATTTAATTCTATCATTATAACTCATTTACATTATAAAAACATGACCTACAATTCATAGAGACCGAAATGGAGCTCAAAATAAGCAAGCATATTTTTGGCCAGATTTGCTCCATTTTCTGACCCAAATTTAGAAAATCATAACTAAATTTAGAAAATTCAAAACAATGAAATCTTGGTCATTCTAGAAATATTAGGATGTCTACTTCACACTAAAAATATGCCTAGATCATAACACACATCATGGAGGATGTTTGACATCTGAAAAGCTATAGAGGTCGCTGGCTGCCTGGGCTACTGTTCAGATTACTGATACAAACTTCTGAAATTCATAACTAATTCTATAAAAATAGAAATTGCACACATTTAGTCATTCTAGAAAGCTACAAATGTTAGCTTGATACTAAAAGTAATTCTAGAATGAAATAGATACGTTTAGCCATCGAGAACCTATAGAACAGCAACTGAACTCCTAGGAGCCACTAGTACTGGCAGTAAACTTCAAAAATACATAACTCTCTACTCAGACCTCCAAAAAAGGTGATCTGAATGGCCACAGAAAGCTTATAACCTCTAGTTTATTCTTATAAAGGTTCACAAGCATTGGACACCATTTGGCCATTGGGTGACACAAAACATAAAAATGCCAGTATGAACAGTGCCTAGACCGAAAATAATAGAAAATCCCAACTTTGAAACTTTATCAAATATTCTCTAGACTTCTAAAAATTATGTTCTTTAACTTTCCCAAAATCTTTCAATGAGACCTAATTTCATGCCAAATTTCAGAGCAAGGCTAACTCATTTGGCCAAAAAGTGACGTAGGGTTCCATAATGGTCAATTTTAGCTCTATATGGGGTACCAAAGTTGCCAAATGGATTTCTCTTGGTCTTGGAACCTTTTTGGCAAGTCTAAAAGTGTATTTAAGACTTGTGTAAGCTACCCAAATGGTTTCAAATCTCATACATCTCATTTTAGCCATTCAACCCCTACTTATATACATATCCATCAAACTTTCAATTATCATACTTTGGCATTAGATACTCAAAACATATGCTAGAGGTCATACATCATATCCATACATATAAACATCACATAATGGCATATTTATACATGTCTCAAGGGTCATGGTACATTTACAACATCATATACTTTGTGAAGCCTCATTATGCATTCAAAAAGTGTAATGTCCCGTTTTCATTAAACGATGGAAATTGGCACGTTTTCAAAGCAAGTCCCCTGAGATGAGTGATTCAAGGCCAAATAAAATTTGGATAAAATTTTAAATAATAGAAAATGAGGATTTGAGCCTTGAGTTGCCCAGAAACCGGGGTCGGAGCAATTCGAAAAATTTGCCGAAAGGCCAGTGGCATTTTCATAAATAAGTGTAATTTTGGAAAAGCCCCTAGGAGGGCTTTTTAAATGGAAATTTTGAGTTTCCCAGGGTTCTCAGAGGCCCCAAAAACCATGGGAAGCCCCGGGACCAGTAAAGCCCCTCCGGTGTACTCTTTCCGATGTCGGTTGACCCGAACTTTGACTGATTCGTTCGGGACGGTTTTAGCTCCGATTTGAGTGATTCCAAAGGCATTTTATTAAATTGGGAACCTCTTTGTTATGATGGAAAAGACGGTTCTCAAAAAGGAGCTAAAACGAAGGAGAAACAAAAATGCTAAGAACGAAGGACAAAATTGGCATTAAAGTGTTAAAAGAAACTTCTTTCTTCTTCTTTATATGCCACGTTCTGCCTCCCCCTCTCCAAACCGACTTGCTTCTACCCATTTCAGAGGAGAACTCCAGCTCCTTAGGCGCACAAGAGGAGGAGGATTTTGGAGGAAGAAATTCAAAAGAAAGGTAAGAAACTTTAAGAAATTCCATATCCTTCCTTCTTGAACCTTGCTTTCACAAAGTATATGATGTTGTAAATGTACCATGACCCTTGAGGCATGTATAAATACACCATTCTATGATGTTTATATGTATGAATATGATGTATGACCTCTAGCATATGTTTTGAGTATCTAATGCCAAAGTATGAGAATTGAAAGTTTGATGGAAATGTGTATAAGTGAGGGTGAAAAGGCCAAAATGAGATGCAAATGGTTTGGGACCATTTGGGCAGCTTCCCCAAGTCTTAAACATGCTTTTAAACTTGCCCAAAAGGTGCCAAGACCAAAGGAAATCCATTTGGCAATTTTGGTACCCAATATGGAGCCAAAATTGACCATAATGGAACCCTATACTACTTTTTGGCCAAACGAGTTAGTCTTGCCCTGAAATTTGGCATACAATTAGGACTTATTAAGAGCTTTCTGGGACGCTAAAGGTCATAATTTTCGGAGACCTAGAGAATATTTGATGAATTTTCAAAGTTGGGATTTTCTATGGTTTCTGGTATGTGCACTGTTCATACTGGCAGATTTGATTTTCGTGTCACTCGATGGCCAAATGGTGTCCAATGCTTATGAAATTTTATGTGCATAAACGAGAGGTCATAATATTCCTGTGGCCACCGAGATCACCTCATTTGGAGGTCTGAGCACAGAGTTATGCATTTTTGAAATTTGCTGTCAGTAACAGTGGTGACTCCAGAGCTCAATCACTGTTCCATCAGTTCTAGATACCTAAACGTATCTTTTTCATTCGAGAATTATTTTTAGTGTCAATTTAACATTTGTAGCTTCCCAGAATGACTGAATTTGTGTGATTTAAATTTTTGTAGAATTAGTTATGAATTTCAGAAGTTTGCATCAGTAACCTGAATCACAGCCCAGGCAGCCAGTGAGTCTGTAGTTTTTTGGATGTCAAACGTCCTGTGTGATGAATTTTGTGACTTGGAAGTATTTTTATTGTGAATTATACATCCTGAGCTTTCCATAATGACAAAGAACACATGATTTAGATTTTTCTAGATTTAGTTATGATTTTCCAAAGTTGGGTCAGAAAATGGAGCAAATCTAGACGAAAATGCAAACATGAATTTTAATGTGTTCCTTTGCTTTCCACGAGTTGTAGACCAAATTTGATAATGGAAATGAGCTATATTCATGTATTTAAGTATGAGAATGTGATAGATGCATTCCTATGGCCCACGGGACTCCGAAAGAAAAATTTTACCAGTAGAGAAATACATTTTAATTCATAACTCCCTATGCCACTCGAGTGTTTCCATAGAACAAACATAAGATGAGGCATGGGAATTGCATGAATTGAGTCCTAGAAGTATGGTGTTACAAAAAGAATGAAAGCTAGGCCTAGGCTTGTTAATCTCCTTCTTTCATGGTTGTTGGCTCCCTTCACCATAAGTACTTGGTCCACCTAGCATGTTAGAGCATTGGAGAGGAGGGAGTGAGATTCAAGGAATCCCAATAGCTCATCTCCCATTCAATCATACATCATATGTGCAAGCAAGCTTTACAAATGCATGCATAGAGACAATAACAGCCATGGACATTTTAGAAGCAAAGTTGGCATGTGAACAACTCACACAAATCATTCAAGAGCTCACCAAGTGTTTGGATTGGCCTCACACTTCTCCTTATGGGTTTTGGACTTGCCTCACCCATTTCTTGAGCACTTTAGACTTAACCATACTTTTGGGAGCCCACTTTGCTTTTGGGAGACTCTTTGCTTTGTCTCAACCAAGTTCAAGGGTTCTTGGCTCATCCTCACCAAAGGGAAGAGTTCTTGGCCTCTTCACACTCAAGCAAACTCATACAAACATCATGCACTCATTAGAAAACATAACATGGCATCAAGGATCAGCATATAAAGGCATGCTAGCATACTTTTCATAACTTGAAAATACATATACACACATTCTAAAACAAGTTAAACACATGTCCATGCATGAGAGAAGGTGGAGAGAGCTACCTTACATGCATTCACACACTTTTTCCTTAAGCCTCGACTCCTCTCCCTTGACCTCACACACCCAAAAAGGTAGAGATCATTTCTCTTGGCCTAGACACACCAAAAGAAACATGAATTACTCATGGAACAATTTCTAAAGTTACACCACTTGCTTAGACACTAGGTTATCCTATAGACCTTATTATGGTCCATAAAGGCACATAATAAAGCAACACCCCTCAATTAAATTCTAAGCTCCATTCTTTCTTTTCAAATATGATTCTTGACTCCTTTTAAGCCTCTTAGAGTCATCACACAATTAAAATGAAGAGCCTAAACACATGTCACTTCTTTAGGCCATATAATGAGGTCTATGGCACCAATTCTCTTTCTTTGAGTTCTAAATTTTTTCCAAGGCCTCTACTCATCTTCACTCATCACATATGACTCAATAATGGCCTTAGAAAAATTTAAAAACTCTCCCCAGCTATAGGAACTTGCCTAGGCTGAGACTATGGGGGGAAGAAGAGTTCATGGCCTTTTTTATTTTTCCTTGATGGGAGACACACTTGGGAGGCTTCCTAGAGGTCTTAGGAGCTCAATTAAATACTCACACATGCAAGAAAACTTATATATCAAATCAATTTTTGCAAGGTGTTCAAGAGCTCTACACTTTTCTAACTTGGAATTCCTTGGTTTTGCTTGCAATTTCTTGGCATATTCTAAGTTCCCACACTCCAATTTCATGGTTTCTTATTAGTTCTAGGTCAGAACTTTCCTCCCCTAGATGGCTCTATTTTTAGGCGTTATACACACAAGGAAAAGCAAGAAGGAATAAGCAACAAAAAGCAAGAAATTACCTTGGGTTTAACCTTCTTTCAAGAGTGTTTCTTCTTGCCTTAGCTTCCTCTTCGGATTTCTAACTTTTCCCCTCTGGTTCAAGGCCAAAATAGAACCATTTCATTCACCAAAAACATGGAAAGATGAAGCAAAGAGAGGAGAGGAAAGTTTCAAAAAGAAAGACTATGGAAATCTTTACCTTTTGTTAGCCTTTTCTTCCTCCTCTTGAGCTCTCTTAGTGCATCTCTCTCCCTTGGTCTCATGCTCTATTTTAGGCAGAAAGAAGGTTGGTCAATCAGAGGCCAAAGGAAAACGTGCTTTAAGAAGGTGAAGAGTCCACTTTATGCACTTTTATATTTTGCATTTTAGTCCCTATTCTTTATTCTTATCATTTTGGCTCAAATCAACCCCTTTTTGAAATTTATCTTTTCCATCATATTCCTTAGGCTCTTAATCATAATATTTTCCTTTGGAATCACTCAAAAAGGATCTAAAACTATTTCAAACTATTCGGCCAAAGTTTCGATCAACTGATAAGTGAAATCGCTCACCGGAGGGGTTTTAACTGTTTTAGGGGTTCCCATAGTATTCAAGACCTCTAAGAACCTTGAAAAACTTAAATTTTTTGTTTAAAAAGCCCTCCTGTGAGTTTTTAAAATTTTCCAGAAATTACAAAAATATCCCTACTTCCTTCGATAAATTTTCTGATCTCTTCTGGCTCTGGTTTTTGGGCATCTTAAACCTTAAATCCTCATTTTCTAATATTTAAAATTTTATTATAATTTTAGTTAGCCCCAATTCCTTCTATTTCGAGGACTTCCTTTTATATTTGGCCCATTTCTGACGTTTACAGAGAAATTGAACATTTCAGTTCTCACGTTTACGGAAGGATCGGATGTTACACATCACTCTTCAGATTCTCATTTTAACCTTTTTTTACTTGGGCTTTTTCTTCTCACCCTACTGCTTTAACTTACTTTACATATACTTGTTTTCACCTTCATCTCATACCTTACAGTTTCTAGCTATGCCCACATTCTGCTTTTAAGTGCCTTGGCACTAGGGCATCTCACACATTGAGTGTGGTTAACATCTCTGCCAGGAGAGTGACTATGCACCAGTCCCCACTCATTTCATTTACATACTATAAGGGACTCAGGCTATACATACTGAATCTGAACATTCTCTACTAGAGATTCCTCTCTGTATGCCTTTCTTACTATTCTGATATCACTAGAATCCCTTTACCTCTCTCTTCTGACTCATCTCATTCTTTAACTAATGATACCTTTCAATTATCGGGACACTTTGGTGATTGATGTTGTCATTTGCTATGCACTTAAGCCACATTGCTACTAGGTTAGCCAGATCTAATATTATGTAGCCTCTGTTGCAAGCAAACCATAACATCAAACACTAATACACCAGCACTTCATGACTGAGCTTAGAGTCACTATCGCCAATATATTACAAGTTTCCTAATAATCTAAAGTATTCCTTTCTTACTTTTCCCTATCCACCTTATTCTCATAGAGTGCTCAGGGAAAATAAGATTCTTCCTTTGCTTCATCCTGAGATTCCTTTACATTGCCTGCCTATTTTTACTTTAGGCATTATCATGGAAAAAGGGCATCTGTGGCAAGGGCAAGTGTACTTTCTTACATGCTCAAGCACATTAACTGAATATTTATTCTTGATCTATTATGTCCTCGACTTGAACATTGTCATAATTTCTCTTTTTACCCTTCTTATCCTCTTACTGAGGTAAAAGGTTGTTCCACTACTGGTTATCTCTATTGCCAGTTTAAGTTTCTTTATGCTCAAGAGCACCTGCCTTTTCCGAGAGTTCCTCTACTTATTCACTCTTGAGAACGTTAAGGGGGTTTACTTTTCCTTATACTCTTACTCTGCTCTTAATTAAACCATCCCTTGGTAATAAGAATTCTATTTCATATAATCCCAGGAATTTCATATTATAGCGCTCTTGGCTTATACTCTTTCTCTACATAATCGAGGGTCGACTTTTTAAGCAGTCTCTAGCTCCCTTGAGCTTCCCTGAGGGTACTAAGCCACTAAATGTTTGTCTCAACTTATTTCTATGTTCAGATCGGAGCTGGGTTTTCTCTCTATTCAGCCTCTTTAGTCTTATCCTTAGGAGCACAGTATACTATTTCTAGAGATTTGCTAACCCAATCCAAAACACGCACTCTCAATATCTAGATTCTACCTTACTGAAAGTTTATGCTCTACTGGGTGCTCTAATCACTCATGTGCCTTAACCCCATATCATTCTCATATTAGGAAGCTTATCTAATGAACTATCGGACCCTTATCTATTTAATTTTCTGGGCTTAGCTTACTCATTTAATCATTACTAAAGTAAGGGCATCTCTTCTGTAGCTAGTTTCTTAACTCTTCCTCGCTTCCTTTATCACTATACTTTACAACTCAAAGGGGCCTATCTAGGGGAATTTACTAACCATTACTGGGTGGTTTCCTCGACATTAGGATATCTTATCTTTTCTTTCTCAATCCAGGGAGAATTTTCACTAAGTCTTTCATTCACATATCTCACTTAGAACAATGCTGCTAGTCATCTTCCCCAAGCTTTAGCTTATGCTCAGCCTAGGCTAGCCATCTCATTGGACCTGTAGCTTACTAACTATCCTCATTCTTTTTTAAGCCTTTGTTGCTGGGCTATTCATACTTACCTCTAGTTATCACCTATGAGGTATATCTTTCTAGGCCACTTGTTATGTGCCTCACTATGAGTAGTCTTATCTTATGTTATTTCGAGACTATACTAACATTCTATCATCAGTGTCTCATAGAGTAGCATCCTAGGTTAGAGTCAACACCTTAAAAGCAGGTCTCAACAACTTTATCATCCCTGTATCTAATTTTCTCTATGCTAAACTCTTTTCTCAGTCTCATTTGCTAGGCCTACATATTTCTTACTAATCTTCCGTAACTATTCACTACTATTTTCTCTACTTATACTAGGGGTTCCCATTCTCTGTGGGTTATCTGATTCCTTATTAACTCATTCCTCAAGCTAGCTTGAATACGACCAACAAGGCATTCAAACTGTCATTCATTACAACTAATTAGCCTTGGGTTCACCCTAGTTTTTCTATCTAAGTATTAGCCATGGCAAGGAACTCTTTGGATTGCCTTGTTGCTTCCTGGAAGAATTGGCTATGGCTAAGCAATTAATTGGCTGTGACTAACGGCCTTTAATTGGCTTACCTTTTTAAAGATTGGATTTTCATCTTTAGCTACTAATCCAAGCCTCATTGCCTTTATGCCTAGTCCATCATCAAGCTAGAGAGTTCTACCTCTTGTTTCATTCATGAATAGCTAACTATCACCTTCGGGTTCTTTGGGCTCTAAAAAGTGTAGCTTGTAACTCAAACTTTTGGCCTAAGGGAATTAGACCTTTGGTCTATAGGGCTCATCTAGACATTTGGGTGTCATAGCTAAGGGGTAACTTTCTTTTTCTCACTTCCCCTCTAAACTAATTTTGTGCAATCACAGTCTCATCTCATATCACACTACATCACAATTTGTCTCTGCATTAAGCAAGACATATCAAAATGGTATGAGTATGACTATCAGGGAGCATTAGGCCTCATGTACTCTCTCTATCAAGCCTCTTTGTATCAATGAGATTATTTCTTATCATTCATACATAAGGCTTGCTACTAATTCTAGCGAGCTATCATATCTCATTAAGCTCTAGCTGTCAGATCCCTTAACTTTGCTTAAGCTTAGCCCTACTTAAGCTACTCTAAAGGCCACTTTTTCCCAGTGTCCATTAACTATTCCAAGACTGTTCTACAATTTACTTCTCATAAATAAAGCCACAAACTATTTCACACACCTAAAATGTCTCATGTAAGGCTCTATATATTTACACAAGCCCTTTGCATAGCCCTATTGTTACATCCTCAAGCCAAATCCAATTTGAGAGAGCTTGGAACTTTGCATTGATACCAATAAATGTAACATCATAAATTTCTAACTCATTTCATGCTATATTTAGGCCTCACATCATATAACTCACATGAAAGGCAAAATAATGGTATGAAAATAATGAGTATTTTAGGATTACATCGCATATAAAACTTCCAATCGGTGTCACATGGATCATGTGAGCTCATACATCACATTCTCATATTTAATTACATGAATACAACTCATTTGCATCACCAAAAGTGGCCTATAACTCATGGAAACCAAAAGGAAGGACAAAATACATATGTGCATTTTCAGCCATAATTTTCTCATTTCTTTTACAAATTTTGGAAAATCATAACTAATTCTAATAAAATCAAAATCATGTATTCTTAGCTAGTATGGAAAGCTACACACATTTAATTTATGATAAAAATAATTCTAGACCATGATACATAACACAAAAAATGTTTGACATTCAAAAAGGCCTGGAAGTCTAGCTATCCACTGGTGCTATCACATAATTCTGCAACAAATTTCAAATATGTACAATTAATTCCACAAAAATCCAATTGATGCAAATGATATCAATTAGGAAATCTGTGGATGTTAGCTAGATGAAAGAAATAACTCTATACCAGTTCAGGCCTTGATGCCATTTATAAGCTTTGTATTATCAATCCCACAAGATCATATGAAAAAGGGGATGAAAATAAAAAAATTTTCCGCGTTGCACTATATCAAAAAAATTCAATTTGGTTTCATGTGGACCGTGTGAGTTCATATTATACTTTCTCATATTTAAGTTCATTATGAAAACTCATTTGCATCACAAAAACATGCCTACAACCCATGGAAACCGAAATGGAGCTCAAAATAAACAAGCATATTTTCGGCGAAATTTGCTCCATTTTCTGACCCAATTTTGGAAAATCATAACTAAATCTATAAAATTCAAAATGATGTAATCTTGGTTATTATGGAAATCTTAGGATGTTTAATTCACATAAAAATATGTCCAGGTCACAAAATGCATCACACAGGACGTTTAACATCCAAAAAGCTACAGAGGTCACTGGCTGCCTGGGCTGTTGTTTAGTTTACTAATACCAAATTCTAAAATTCATAACTAATTTTATAAAAATTGAAATCACATAAATTCAATGATTCTAGAAAGCTACAAATGTTAAATTGATACTAAAAATAATTCCAGAATGAAACAGATACATTTAGTTAGCTGGAACCTATGGAACAGTAACTGTACTCCTGGGCGCTACTGATACTGACAGTTAACTTCAAACATTCATAACTCACTGTTCAGACCTCCAAATGAGGTGATCTCAATGGCCACAGAAAGCTTATGACCTCTAGTTTATGTGTATAAAATTTCATAAGCATTGGAAACCATTGGCTATCAGGTGATATAGAATACAAAACTGCCAGTATGAACAGTACCCATACCAGAATCCATGAAAAATCCCAATTTTGAAAATTCATCAAATATTCCATAGGTCTCCAAAAATTATGACCTTTAGCTTCCTAAAAATCTCTCAATGAGACCTAATTTCATGCCAAGTTTCACGGCAAGACTAACTCATTTGGCTAAAAAGTGGCATAAGGTTCCATTATGGTCAATTTTGGTTCCATATTGGGTACCAAAATTGCCAAATGGATTTCCCTTGGTCTTGGCACCTTTTGGGCAAGTTTAAAAGTATGTTTAAAACTTGGGGAAGCTGCCCAAATGGTCCCAAACCATTTGCATCTCATTTTGGCCTTTTCACCCTCACTTATACATATTACACCAAGTTTTTCTCAGATGCATACATTGGCATAAATACTCAATTTATGTTCTAGAATACATACACCATACTCATTCATTTATCTATCACATAATATCATTTTTACATTTGTCCAAGGGGTCATAGACTATTTACACTAATAATATACATTATGAAGTCTCATTGTGCATCAAAAGACTAAAACTCAAGTATAAGGGTGGCAATCTTCTTTCTTCAATGTGGTTGGCTCCCATTGCCATGTCCACTTGGTCCACTTAGCATATTAGGACATTTAAGAGGAGGGAGTGAGATTCAAGAATCTCAATAGCTCATCTCCCATTCCATCACACATAATATGTGCAAGCAAGTTTTACAAATGCATGCATGGAGAAAGTAGAAATCATAGGCATTTTAAAAGCAACCTTAGCATGTGAATTAATTATACAAGACATTCAAGAGCTCACTAAGTGTTTGGATTGGCCTCACACTTCTCCTCATGGATTTTGGACTTGCCTCGCCCATTCTTTAAGCACTTTGGACTCAACCATACTCTTAGGAGCCCACTTTGCTTTTGGGAGACTCTTTACTTTATCTCAAGCAAGCTCAAGGGTTCTTCGCTCATCTCTACCAAAGGGAAGAGTTCTTGGCCTTTCCACACTCAAGCAAACTCACACGAACATCATGTAATCATTTGAAAACATAACATAGCATCAAGCATCATGGCATATAAAGGCATGCTAGCATACTTTTCAAAGCTTGAAAATACACATACACACATTCTAAAACAAGCTAAACATACATTCATGCATGAGAGAAGGTGGAGAGAGCTACCTTGTATACAAGCACACACTTTTTCCTTAGCTTTCAAGCCTCCTCTTTTAGCCACACACCCACAAGTTGGTGGAAATAGTGTCTCTTGGCCTAGACACAAATTATGGGAGCCAATTAAGTTTATGAAACAATTTCTAGGGCCATGTAACTTGCTTAAACCGTAGATTACTCTAAAACCTCCATTATAGTCCATATTGGCATCTAATGAAGCAACACCCCTCAAATGATTTCTAGGCCTCATTCTTTACTCTCAAATATGATTCTTGACTCCTTTTAAGCCTCTTGGAGTCATCACATCATTAAAACAAAGGGTCTAACATCATGTTGCTTCCTTAGGTCACAATATGGAATCTAAAGCACCAACTCATTCTCTAAGTTTCCTAAATTTTTCCCAAGGTTTCCCCTCATATTCATTCATCATGTATGACTCAAAAATGGGCTTAAAACAATTTAAAACTCTCCCTAATTATGCCATCCCTACTTGGCCGAAAGTTAGAGCATAAATGGGATTTCATGGCTTCTTGATTTTTCCTTGATGGGGGAACCATTTAGGGAGGTTGTTAAGAGTTGTAAGAGGTTAAGGAAACACTTAAATAGCCAAGGGAACTCATGGATTAAATCAGTTTTTACAATTCCTTTAAGTGCTCTACACTTTTCCAACTTTTAGGTTCATGACTTTCCATGGGGTTTTGTTCATTTTCATGGAGGAAGAGGCACATGGGGGACCTCTTAGCGATCTTAGGAGCATGTTTAAATATTCATTTAAGCCTAAGAACATTCATATAAAATCAGATTTGTAAGGGAGCATTTGGATCCCTAATGATTCCATCTTGTTTCCTAATGCTCCTTTCTTGATTCTATTGGTTCCTTCTTAACCCTTGCCATCTAAAACCTCTAATCCCTCCATGAATTAGGCAGAAATCAGCCCATAAGACTTGGGCTCATGGTGGTCAAATTCGTGCAAGAGGAAGGGGGAGGGAGAAACTATCAAAGAATGGAAGTTTTACCTTGTTTTCTTACTTCCTTTGGCTTGTTCTTCCACTTGGTTGGCTTACTCCCTCAATTTTTGAAATTCCCCTCTCTTTTCTGCCCCAAAAACAACACCAAACTCTCCATTAAAACCATAGAAAGAAAGCTTGAGAGGAGAGGAGCAAGGTTCAAGAAGGAAGGATATGGAATTTCTTAAAGTTTCTTACCTTTTTCTTGAATTTCTTCCTCCAAAATCCTCCTCCTCTTGTGTGCCTAAAAAGCTGGAGTTTTCCTCTAAAATTGGGCAGAAGCAAGTCGGTCTTAGAGAGGAGAGAAAGAACGTGGCATATAAAGAAGAAAAAGAAGCTTCCTTTAACACTTTAATGCCAATTTTGCCCTTCGTTCTTAGCATTTTCGTTTCTCCTTCGTTTTAGCTCCTTTTTAAAGACCGTCTTTTCCATTATAACATTTAGATTTCTAATTTAATAAAATTCCTTTGGAAGCACTCAAATTGGAGCTAAAACCTTTTCGAATGAACCGGTTAAAATTTAGGTCAATTGACATAGGAAAGAGTACACCGAAGGGGCTTTACTGGTCTCGGGGCTTCCCATGATTTTTGGGGCCTCTGAGAACCTTGGGCAACTCAAAATTTCTATTTAAAAAGCCCTCCTAGGTGCTTTTCTAAAATTAGACTTATTTACGAAAATGCCATTGGCCTTTCGGTAAATTTTTTGAATCACCCTGACCCCGATCTCTGGGCAACTCAAGATTCAAATCCTTATTTTTTATTATTTAAAATTTTATCCAAATTTTGATTTGCCCTTGAATCACTCATCTTAAGGGACTTGCTTTGAAAGTGTGCCCGTTTCTATTGTTTAACGAAAACTGGACATTATAGATCCCATATGATTTGGGTAGTCACAATGTCTTGCTAGAGGCTGCTTGTGACTTGTGGGTCAAACAATGTAGTTGGCCCACTGCCAACATCATATGGGCCTGTAGGGTCACACACAAGAACGGACCAATTCGGGCTAAAATGTCCACATTCATTGAATCAGAAATGTGTCTAGATTCAATGAATATCTAGGATGGAGGAATTATTTATATATACATATATATATAAATAATTAAATTCAAAATATTATATATATATTATATTTGATATTATATATATATATGAATTAGTTTAAATTTGATTCTATTAGAAAGATTTAAATTTAAACTAATCAGATAATTTTAATTTAATTCTATCAAATAGATTTAAATTTAAACTAATCAGATAATTTAAATTTGATTCTATCAGATAGATTTAAATTTAAACTAATCAGATAATTTAAATTAAGCTCTAGATATTGTTAGTTTAAATTTAAACTATAGAATAGATTTGAATTTAAACTAATAGATATATTTAATGATTAATTTTGATTAATTAAATATATCTGAAACCCTAGTCTATAAATAGAGGTTTCCATATCAGAAAAGAATTGCTAGAGCTATCACTAAAAACCTTAGAGAGAGGGACACCGTACGGACGTTGTACAGAATAACAAACTGTTTGAGTTACTGAATCCCATTCATGTGGATACCAGTAGAGGGAGCTAATCTGTGGTCAGTTCCTGTGATCCAGACAAAAAGTAAAACAACAAACTCAATCGACAGAAAAAAGGTAATTCTCTGAACCTATTTGGTTTAAAAGATTTTGATGAATCCTTGGTGGGAATCAGGATCAAAATTTTAAACATTTCCACTATATGCCTCTTATGATTCCCAATGGAAACTCCATCCAACAGCAAAGTTGCAAAAAGGCATGACCTAAAAGATGAAGCTAATGATGATTTTGATGTTGAAAGCTTAACCCTAGAATAGGCAAGTAAGCTTTTCAAGAAAAGAGAATGATTTGGGCAACATAAAGATGAAAGTACCCACTTTTCAAGGAAAGAATGATATAGAGCTTTACTTGGAGTGGGAAAAGAAAAGTTGAGCATGTGTTTAAGTGCTACCATTATTCTAAAGAAAAGACAATCAAGTTAGCTACTATTGAGTTCTTTGGTTATGCAAGCATTTGGTGGGATCAATTGTTTATCAATAGAAGAAGAAATGGTGAAAGGACAATCTGAACTTGGCAAGAGATGAAGACTATGATGCACAAGAGATTTATCCTTAGTCATTACTATAAAGATATCTATATGTTGCTAAAATTGAAGCAAGGTTCCATGAGTGTTGAAGAGTATTACTAAGAATGGAGATTGCCATGATTAGAGCAAACATTGAAGAAGACAAAAAGGCTATAATTGCAAGGTTCATTGATGGATTGAACCCAAAAATTGCTGCATTTGTTGATCTACAACACTATGTTGATATGGAGCAATCAAGGTTGAGAAGTAACTCAAATTTCTACAAAAATTGAAGTTGGTTAGTTTGAATTCGTGGAATTCAAATTGGAAGGATTCCAAACAATGTTTCAAATCCAAAGGAGAAGCCACGCCAAAAAGAAGAGGTTAAGCCAAAAGCTTCAATACCACTTCCTAAAGGTAAAACTAATTCTAAACCTTCTTTATATAAATCTCATGACATTAAATACTTTAAGTGTCAAGGTTTTAGCATATTGCTTCTCAATGTCCAAATAAGAAATACTATGATATTGCTTGACAATGGTCATGTGTCGTATGCAAGTTCTAATGATGATAAAGATGACATGCCATCTTTAGTGGATGATTCTAACTTGAATGTTGATAAACTCATCCATGAAGATGCATTGGTGGCTAGGCATGCCTTGAAAATTCAACTTAAGGAAGATCATGAGGAAGAGCAATGTAAGCATATCTTCCATATTAGATGCTTCATCAAGGATAAGGTATGTAGCATTATTATTGATGGTGGTAGTTCTACTAATGTTGCTAGTACCTTACTTATTGAGAAGTTAAATTTTCCTACTGTGAAACATCTTAGGCCTTATAAATTGTAATGTTGAAGGGTTATGGTAAAGTTAGATTTACTAAGCAAGTTTTAATTTTTTTAGTTATTGGTAAGTATCATGATGAAGTGTTGTGTGATGTGGCTTCTATGTATATTGGACATATCTTACTTGGTAAGCCATGGCAATTTGATAGAAAAGTTAGACATGATGGTTACAAGAATTGTTATTCTTTTGCTTTCAATGGAAAAACTATTGTATTGAATCCTCTTAGGCCCATGTAAGCTTATAAGGATCAAATTAGGATAGAAAGAGAGTACAAAATGAGAGAAAAAGAAAAGAGAGAAAAAAAGAATGAATGTGGCGAGAAAATGAGAAAAAAAGAAAGAGAGTATCGAGTTAAGAAAGAAAAGAGAAAAAGAGAGAAAAGAAAGAAAAGAGTATGAGTGAAAAAAAAAGCAAGAGGTCGTTAGAAAACAAAAATAAGAGAATGAGTTTGTTTTTTGGAAAAAAAGAGATTAAGAAAGCTTTATTGACAAGTGAGCAAGTCTTTGTACTCATGTACAAGGATGTTTATTTTTCTAATAATGAATTTGATCCCTTTTTGCCCTCTAGTGTTATGTCTTTGTTGCAGAAGTTTGGTGATTTATTTTTGAATGAGATACTTGATGGGTTGCCACCTTTAAGAGGCATTGAACACCACATTGACTTCACTCCCGAAGCATCCATTCCTATTAGACTCACCTATAGAGCCAATCTTAAGGAAATTAATGAGATTTAATGCTAAGTTGAAGAGCTAATAAGGAAAGGATTTATAAGGGAGAGTCTTAGCCTATGTGCTATGCTAGTGATCTTGATTCCAAAGAAAGATGGATTGTGGCACATGTGTATGGATTGTAGAGTCATCAACAAAATAATGGTTAAGTATCACTACCCTATTTCTGGGTTAGATGAGTTGCATGGTGCTTCATTTGTTTCTAAATTGATCTTAGCAGTGGTTATCATCAAATTTGCATGAAAGAAGGTGATAAATGGAAAATTGCATTTAAAACTAAGTTTGGATTGTATCAATGGTTAGTTATATATTTTGGGTTAACTAATGCACCTAGTACATTTATATGCTTAATAAACCATGTTTTTTGTTTATTTATTAGAAAATTTGTGTTGTCTACTTTAATGATATTTTAATTTATAGCAAGAATTTAGATTATCATCTTATGCATTTGGATGAAATTTTTAAGACTTTAAGAGAGAATAGGCTTTATACAAATCTTTAAAAGTGTTCTTTTTGTATGGATTCTGTTATTTTTCTCAGTATTGTTATAGGTGCACAAGGAATCTATATAGATGAAGAGAAGGTGAAAGTTCTTCGTGAGTGGCCAATCCCAAAGAATGCAAATGAAGTGAGGAGTTTCCATGGCCAATCCCAAAGATTCTGTTGTTTTTCTTTTTGTATTGATTATTATGGTATAAGTTCTATGAGATTATGGTATTACATGCTAAAACCCTTAGATTCATCAAACAAGAAGAAAAGTTTCCTTTTTCACCTTTTCTCCCATGGCCTAGCCATATAGGGCCAAAGAACTCAAAATTTCTCAAGTGTTTCAACTAGAAACTTACCTCAATATAGAGTACTCTTCATATATTTTGATTTCCACTAAATAATTTCTTGAAAAGAGCTTCTTTTATGCTGGATCAGATCCAAACTTCAACTTTTCATGAAAATAAAACCATTATTAGATAGCCTTCAAAGAGTAGATTAATCTTCCTAACTAATGTTAGATGAATTAGGGCTATTTACTTACCTAAATCTGGGCTTGAAATCACTCTCTCTCTTCCATTTCTCAAGATGCTATTAATGGTTTCCTTGGCTAAAAATGAAGTGTTGTAGAAGATGATGGGGTGTGGTTTACTTAAGAAGGCTCTTTTATAATTTTTTAAAATGACAATTTTGCTCCCGGTTGCAAATTCGCATTGGTTGGACTCATTTTTCAAGCTTTTTAGGATTTAACTACTACTTATGTAATTTTGAGTGCTCTTTCATATAAAGATGCTATTGTTGGGTTTACATGGCTTGAAATAGTGAAAAATAGCTTTGCTTAAAGTCACGACATTGTCTAACTCATTTTATGTACTATAAGGTTTTAATTGATTTTGATGATCCCTATAGTTTCAGGGCCTCTAAAAGCCTTAAGGAACTTAATTTTGGCATTTAAAACTCTCTTCCTTGAGTTTCTAAAATTTTGCTTAAAATTACGATTTTCCCACAGATGTACCATTTTGCTCTGTTTAGCTACTTTGGCTCTATATTTTTGTAAGTGATTTCATATCCTATTTCTTAATATTCTAATTAATATTCTATCTTTATTTTACCTTAGGGTCCTCTTTCAATAACATACTTGGTTCCAGGTTAGTTAAAAAGTCAGACGTCATAGCTAGGTAAATGTGTGTGTCTAAGCCAAAAGGGACTTAGAGTGCCTAGGGAGTTGTTTTATTGATTCTAAGGTTTAAAATGATATAGATATGAATACTAATGGAATTATTGAAATGAATTTAGGAGCCCTATTTTTAAAAGTCAAAAGTTAGGGTTCAAAGATACCTAAATGGGCAATATGATGCTATACAAGTTTAGGCATGCTTGTGAGAGTCTTAATAAGTTCCATTGGAGTTATATAGCTCATACATGGTGAGATCTTGAGGCCTAGAAGTTGAATTTTGAAAGTTATCCCTTAAGGCATTCAAAGTGACCTAAGTATACTTTAAGTTCTAATGAGCATATGTAGTGGTCGAATGAGTTAGATTAAGTCCTAATAGGTTGTTTTATATCTCAAATGATGTGTTTAGGCTACGTTAGAGTGACCACAACCTTGTCTGTATGTTGGGCCAAAGGAAGCAAAATAAGTAGAGAAAAAACAAGTGAGCTAAAGAGGTGTCAAGATCCTTAGCTTCAAAAGGTAGTTGACCCTTCCTTCCTTGCATGCATTTGGATGCATTTGAGTTGAAATGCATTATGCATACTAGTTGTTTTATGACTGCCTGAGTTTATGTATAAATTGGCCTTTGGCAAGAGTTTTATGCATGTATATGTTATGATTTTAGCTCATATCTAGAGTGGCTGGGAATTGAGCGCTAATAAATTCTATTTTTATATTTTCTATTCCTCTTAATTCAAAGTTTTTAATGATTAAATATAGCTTTAGGGATTTAATTAGGAGGAATTTGATTTTATTAGCCATTTTTACACTATAAATTAATTTGCAAAATTATTGAATTTTAATGCATAAATTTCGTTAGATAATTTTGTAAATTTTTCTACTTAATTTTCTTTTCCATTCTTTTTATGCAAATTTTGAGCTAATTAAACATTAATGTTGGAAGATGATGGACCCACTAATTCACATAAATAAAGTCATACTGCCTTGTCTCCCACATGGCCCTCCCAATCACCTGTCTTGTGTCTCTACCACATACACTACCATAATCACAAACTTAATGCATAGGTCCACGTAGAAGCTTCATCTTTCACACTCCCTCACAATAACATGCTGCTCTCATACTCATCATGTCACGGTACACTTACCACGAACAATTCACATGCAATGCACACCTCTAAACATCATTCTAGCCACAAGCATGGTCCCTTCCACATTTCACACTCTCATCCATTCACTCACAAACACACAGAAGCTGCATGCACAACCACTACACACACACACTCTCATATGGGCTCTTCCCTATAGCTACACTTACATATTCCACAAGTTTTATACTCACACAAATCACACACATTTCATGGCTATTCTAGAGAGCAGAAGCTAACGTTGGCATGATGCATGAGCTTTACCATGAGCACGCCAGGCTGGGTTAGAGAGAAAACTAGAGAAGGAACCTTACGTGGTCTATGGAGGCTGGGACTAGCATTAACGTGGAAGAACACGTAAAGAAGCATGAATAGAATAAAGAAGCATATGGAGGGAAGAATAAAAGGAGTACGGGCAGTAGAACATGTGATTATAAAAAGAGAAAAAAAATAAGCATATGGAAGGCACAGATTTAAGGAGAGAAGAAGGCTAGAAAGAGGGGCAGAACACGAAGGTAGGAAAGAGCAATTTTTTATAAGAAAAATAATGCTATGAGGAAAGGGAGCTCCAGAGATGCGAAGAGGGGGTCCAGTATTCTCTCTCGTCTATCAAGCTTCATGGTTGGTTGTTCTCCCATCCAATTTCCTCCATCCATCTCCTCAATGGCATCTTAAAATTACTTAGGTAGCTAGTTGAAGATGTGACTTCTATGGATGAAAATTTGAGCTCCAAGATGCATTTCCAAGTTGGCTAAATTCTCTTTTCTCCATCCTTTACCTTCAGCATTAATTTCTTTATATAATTTGACTATGTTTAGCTTTTTAATTAAAGATTTTAGTGGCTAAATGTATTGGATTATTTTTTTTTGTAGTTGTGATTTTAATTTATGCCTAAATGTAATATCCAGTTCTCCGAAAATAAGAGAAAACGTGAGAAACATAACATACGGTTTCTTTGTAAATGAACGAAATTTATTAGATACAAAAAGAAGTCCTCCAAAATGAATTAGTTAAGGTCTCAAAAAATTTGGGAAGCATTCTAAACTCCTAAAAATGAGAATCCCAGGCTTAGATGGAAAGAAAAATGGGGCTAAAATGAAGAAATGAATTTGAACGAAAGGTTGACGAAATGTAAGGGTATTTTCATCATTTTGAGCAAATTTTAGAATTCTCATAAGAGGGCTTTTTAAATGAAGGTTTTGAGTTCTGGTGAATATTTTTCCAACGATGGTAACTCTAAACTTTGACAGATTCTTTTAGGAAGGTTTTAGCTTCAATTTGAGTGATTCCAAAGGCATTTTACTAAATTGAGGACCTAAATTTCAAAATGGAAAAGAAGGTTATAAAAAAGGAGCTAAAATGCGTTAGAACTGAAAAAGCCAAGAATGAAGGGTAAAATGCCTTTGAGTGATTCCAAAGGCATTTTACTAAATTGAGGACCTAAATTTCAAAATGGAAAAGAAGGTTATAAAAAAGGAGCCAAAATGAGTTAGAACCGAAAATGCCAAGAATAAAGGATAAAATAGGAATTTTTGAAAAGTCTTCTTTGAACCTTCCTATATATATGAGGCACCCCACCTCCTCACTTCATTTAGCCACACTTGTTTCTACCCTAAACCAAAAAGAAACCCTAAGGATTAGGTGCACCAGAGGAGGCAAGAAAAAGAGGAAAAGCAAGGCAAGAAAGGTATGAAAATCTTGGTTTTTTAAGCACTTTCCTTTACCAAACTTCTTCTTTTCTTTCTTTCCTATGGCCCAATTGAAGTTTATAGATCTCTTTTAAGGGAAAAACAAAAGGGAAAATTCGGATTTGAAGAGAGGAGACCAAGAAAAGTGAGAAACAAGCAAGAAAAGCCATAAAAAAGGTAAAATTTTCATCCTATGGTGTGACACCTTAATCTACTACCGCTACCTAGCCTCTCACTGGGCTCGGTTCCACATGATTTCCAAAGAATCACTACTCTTCCGTGGCATTTGCATGCTATGAACCAGGGTTTCATATACTCATCTTTTGCCCGGTGGGTCCTGTGAACCCATCTCAAGCATCCTCAACTCAAACTCCATACATACGACTCATACATAGCATAAAACAAACCATAAGCCACGGGTATAAAGCCAAAAACCAGAAAAATTACATTTTCTCACTTGGGCCCAAAAGTCATATTTTGGCTCTAATTTTGGAAAATCATAATTAATTGTAGAAAAATGGGAATCTAGTAAACTTTAGCTCTCTGGAAAGCTCTAAGTGTTAAATTTACACTAAAAATAATTCCCAACCACAAACACAGCGTTTGGACCATGTTTGACATCGAAAATGGGAAGAAGGTCCAGCTGTCACTGTTTCTGGTGCAGCTTACTGTCATGACTTTCAAAAATTCATAACTAAATCCAAAAAAATCCAATCTGGGCACACTATACCAATTTGAAAAGCTACGGATGTCTAATAGAGGAAAAAAATAAGTCCCAATCAGTTCAGTAGCTCCTACTCCCCAAAAACCGATGGAACAGTAACGGGGGTCAGGAAAGCTCCTTGATGCTGATACAGAACTTCAGTCAGTTCAATCTCTCTCTACAGACCTCTGATTTGGGTGATTCTAGTTCCTATAAGTCACCGTGGTGGTCTAGTTTATGTGTATAAAATTTCACCACATTTGGAATCCATTTGGTCTAAGAATGCTACAGATTTCATTTTCTGGTTGTATGAACAGTACATGACCAATCCCTTGAATTTTCCCAAATTCAACAATTCCCCAAATATTCTATAATCCTCTGAATATTACCCACTTTAGCTTCCCAAGAAGCTTTCTACAAACTCTAGAGGCATGCCAAATTTCATGACAAACGGAGCTCATCCGGTCATACTTTGACAGAACTCACAAAAATACCGGTTTTGGCTCCCCAAAGGTCCAAAACGGGTCCAAAAAGCCTCTCACACACTCTCACTCCACATGGACAAGTTTAAAAGCATAAAACTAGTATATCTAACATGTCCATATGATCCAAATCATCATACATCCAAATCTCACTATGCTATGGCCAATTATGCACTATTCCATACATGCAACAAAAGGGGTAAAACCCTCATTTCCATTCATTTGGCTATAAACATAGTTCATACAATATCCTTTCATACATTTACACTTGTTACAACCTTTACAACTCAAAAATAGTGGGCGCAAATTCACTTGGCACCACTTTACATCAAGATTACATCAAAATATCCAAAAGAAAGTAAATGCTCCTAGGCTCCTTGGTGTGTGCTCGGTTCTCCTTGAGCTCCACCTAGCATATTAGTTGGGAGGGGAAAGGGGTGAGATTCAGGGAATCTCAGTAGCTCATGCACTCAATCAAGTAAGCAATCAAGGCATATAACAAGTCAAAGCATGTGAATAAGCACTTAGCCATTCTCAACAACCAACACACAATGTACATGCTATGGAAATCTCAACAATGCCAAAAATGAGCTCCAGGGACTTTTGGTCTAGCCTCACCCGAGTTTAAGGGACTTTTGGATGGCCTCACCCGAGTTTAAGGACTTTTAACTTGGCCTCACTCGTTTGAGACTTTTGGCCTTGTCTCACCTATCTCAAGGGACTTTCGGCTTCACCTCACCCATCTCAAGGGACTTTCGGCACTACCTCACCCGAGCAAATCTCACAATTCAACACACAAGCATATTAGCATCAATGTATCAAAGCAATAGCATATGGCATATTCCATACAACAAGCATATATATAATCATACAATGACTATCATATCCAAGAATGCAACAAGAAAGAGTGAAAGAAAGAGCTACCTTTGGAGCCAAAGCCAATACTAGCTTTTCCTTTCAATTTCTCCTCTCCCTCCTTAAGTTCACAATCACACCTTGTTGGAGGTGTTCCTCTTGAGCCTAAACACACAAAAGCATGCAATTACTCTCTTATACTTTAATTTAGAGCAACCCTTCTATCACATACAGACCTAGGGTTCTCTCTCTAGAATGCCATTAACCCTTTCTCTCTCTCAAGCTCCTATGGTAGTGGAAAACCTCATTTTCAAAGAAAACACAAGGATGCAAAAGAGTTTTCCACTTTCCCTCTTCTGACCCATGCCCAAAATCTATCCATTTTGACAAATAAAACCGCAGAAAAAGAGGGCAAAGGGAGGGGATCAGAGTTCTAAAGAGAAATGGGAGAAATTTCCTTACCTTTCCCTTGATCTTCCTCCTTCTCTTGATCTCTCTCACTCTCCATGCCTCTTTTCTCTCCTTGGGTCGAAGTCTAGGGCAGATATGAGAGAAGAAATGAGTTTGGGCGTTTAGTGAAGTCTAAATCTCGCTATTTACTCTCTTCTGGACTGACTCTCGCTACGGCGAAAACTAACCTTTGCTATAGCCAACTCGTGTAATCTGGCTTCGCTATGGCGAGGTGTAACCTTCGCTACGGCGAGATCGTATCAGTTCCCTTCGCTATAGCGAGATATACCATTCGCTATGGCGAAATCGTGTCAGTTCCAGACCTCACTCTCGCTATGGCACACGCTACAGCGAGCAACTCCCTGGTTTTTGTATGGACTGCTGCCAGCACTCGCTATAGCTAGAATCGCCTTCGCTGTTGCGAACTAGCTATCTTGCTGTTGCGAGACCATTTCTCGCTATTGCGAGAGGACTTGGCAGAAATTCTGGATTCCGAAAATTTTCAGCTTTCACTTTCTTTCTTTTTCCCGGTTGTTACATATGGTAACTACTCCTTCCCCCTTCTTCTTCTTATTTCACCCCATATATGTAGCTACAAGAGGGTTTGAATTTTGGGTAGAACTAAGGGTGAATTCTATGAAATTAAAGGAGGAGAGTAAGAATATGCAAAGAAATTCAAGTAAAAGCCATGGATTTGTAAGATAGGGAGGCTAGGGTTTTGATTGCACCTTAAACTCTATCATGAATCCTAGCCATATTTTATGATGTTTAAGTATTCATATGAGTTCCTAAGACACCAAGAGAGCTTCCTATATGATTCTCCCCTCAAAGGAAGCAAAGAAACTCCATTGGTGCCATATGGACACATAGCTTCGGCCAAGAAGAGTTCATGCACCTAAGGAGTGTTTTAATTCCTTCCAAGCTTAGTTTTTCATCATGTATGATGTGAGAATATGAGAGGAAGTCTTGGAAACATTTTAGAAGCCATAAATAGTAAGATAGCCTTATATGTTCCATAATATGACTTAAAAAAGCAACACCTAGCTAGGCTCCTAGAATCGATTGTGTGATGACTCCAAGATGTTTAAATGGAGTCAAGAATCATAAGGAAATGAAAAGAATGGAGCTAAGATAATGTTTTCCAAAGGTTGCTTTATTAAGTGCACTATGAAACCATAAAAGAGCCTTATGAGTCACCTAGCTTTTTTAGTGATTATGTGGCCTTAGAATTTGATTCAAAAGTATAATTAGATTCCATATAATGTGTCTATGCCAAGAGAAATGATTTCCACCTTCTTGGGTGTGTGAAGTCAAAGGAGAGGACTCAAAATTCAAGGAAAAAGTGTGTGAATGCAAGCAAGGTAGCTTTCTCCACCTTCTCTCATGCATGAATATGTACTTATATTGTCTTTGAATGTGTATATATATGTTTTGACTTATGAAAAGTATTTTAGCATAAACTCTTATTCTATGGTACCATGATGATATTTTATGCATTTAAATGATGTTTTATATGCTTATATTGGTTTGCTTGAGTGTGGAGAAACCAAGAACCCTCTAGCCATCGTGAGGATGAGCCAAGAACCCTTAAAGTTAGTTGAGACGAAGTAAAGAGTCTCCCAAAAGTGAGGTTAACTCCTAAGAGTAAGGTTAGGTCAAAAAACTTTTAAAGAAAATGAGTAAGGCAAGTCCCAAATCTACAAGTGAATGGGTGAGGTTAATCTACTCATTTGGCAAGCCTATGTATGCTATGTATGACTGGTTTAAATGCTAAGAATATTTCTTGAATGCTTACATATGTTAATATGTCCATGCATACATGTTCAAGGCTTGTATTGCATACTTTATGTGTGATTGAAAGGGAGATAAGCTATTGGGATTCTTTAAATCTCATTCCCTTCTCTCCAATGTCTTAACATGCTATTTGAATCAATTGAGCAAGGTATTGGAATCCACCAAGCCAAGGAAAAGGAGATTGATATCAAAATATATGAAATGGCTTAGTTATGTCCCTTTTGTAGCCACACACATGGCATATGATGTAATCCCATGATGGAATTGTTTTGTATCAATTCAAACATATGTAAATACCTATATATTTGATGTATGTAAGGGCTTTGGTGCCATATGAATGATAATGTAGTTTTTGGGCATTGAATGGCAAGAGGAAGTGTATGAAATCTTGTGTATGGCATGGGGCGAGAGTGTGAGTTTGAGAAATATGGTTTTATATACCTTTAAGACAAGTTTAGAGAGTCATTTTGGTGCAATCCCACATGCTCAAGTGGCCACACAAGCTTAGGAAGCACAATTGGACACTTTGATGCTAGTTAAGACCATAAAAATGACCAAATTGGAAACCTATGGCACAAACTAACCAAATGAATGAATCTTCCCATGAAATTTGGCAGACATGTAGGACTTATTTAAAGCTTTTTGGAAAGCTAAAGTACAGAAAAATTGGAGCTTTAAAGAATCAATTATATATTTTCAAAGTTGGGATTTTTTTACTATTCTAGTGCACATTGTAACACCCAGTCTCTCTGTAAACGTGAGAAACGCAATGTTCGGTTTCTCTGTAAACAGTAGAAATGGGCCAGATACAAAAGGAAGTCCTTGAAATAGAAAGAATTGGAGCCAACTAAAATTATGATAAAATTTTAAATATTAGAAAATGAGGATTTGAGCCTTGAGTTGCCTAGAAATTAAGGTCAAAGTGATTCAAAAAATTTGCCAAAAGGCCAGTGGCATTTTCGTAAATATGGGCACTTTTTGAAAAACACACAGGAGGGCTTTTTAAATGAAAGTTTTGAGTTCTTCAGGGTTCTCAGAGGCCCTAAAAACCATGAAAAGCCCTGAGACAGCTAAAGCCCCTTCGGTGGATGTTTTCCAACGTTAGTGTGCTCGAACTTTGATGGATTCGTTTGAGAAGGTTTTAGCTCCAATTTGAGTGATTCCAAAGACATTTTACTAAATTGGGAACCTAAATTTTATAATAGAAAAGATGGTTCTAAAAAAGGAGCTAAAATGAAGGAGAAACAAAAATGCAAAGTATGAAGGGCAAAATGGAAATTTTGAAAAGTGTAACTTATTCCCACCTAAATATATGATGCACCCTTCTCCTCCCTTCATTATGCACGAACATGTTCTGCCTAAAACTAGAAGAAAACCCTAGGGGATGAGACTCACAAGAAGGGGAAGAAAAGGAGGAGAAATCAAAGGCTTAAGGTATGGAAATTAGTAGTTTTTCATGCTCTTTCTCTTCCAAACCTCTTCTCCTCCATTCTCCTTTGTTTCCTATGATTATAATGAAGTTTATAAATCTGTTTTAAGGGAGAAATTGAGGGGAAAGTTTGGATTTGAAAAGAGGAGCTCAAAGAACACAAGATTCAAGTGAGAAAAAGCAAGAAAACAAGGTAAAAATGCATCCTATCGTTCATATCTTCCATGACCTTTCTTCTCCATTTCGACCTAGACTTAGACAGACCTAAGGAGTTAGGTTTTTAACCAAACCAAAGGTGATTCTTAGGTATTTGATGGAGAAGAATAAGAATATGCAAAGAAAGCCAAGAAATAGGCATTAGAAATCAAGATGCAAAACCTAGGGTTTTAAGTGCACCTTCTAATTTCTGAATTTGTATGATGCTTCCTAGGTCTAAGTTAGAGTATAAATGAGTTCTTGAGACACCAAAGATGCTTCCCACAAGCTTCTCCCTTCAAGAAAACCAAGAAAACTCCATATAGCCCAAATGGTGTCTATGCCTCGGGCAAGAAGGGATTGTGTAGGTGGGGGGAGTTTTAAATTTTTTTTAAGGCCATTCTTAAGTCATATTTGATGAATGAAAATGAGGAAAGGCCTTGGAAAAAATTTAGAGCTCATAGAAAGTGATTTGGTGTCTTAAGTTCCATATTATGACCTAAAGAAGCAACATGGTGCTAGGCCTTTTGTTTTGATGATTTGATGACTCCAAGAGGCTTAAAAGGAGTTAAAAATCATATTTGAAAAGAAAGAATGAGGCCTAGCAATCATTTGAGAGGTGTTGCTTCATTAGGTGCCAATATGGACCACAATAGAACCTATAGAGCAACCTAGTGTTTTATTAAGTTGTATAGCCTTAGAGTGTGGTTCATGAACTTAATTGGCTCCCATAATTGGTGTCTAGGCCAAGAGAAACTATCTCCACCAAATTGTGGGTGTGTGGCCAAAAGAGGAGGCTTGAAAGTTAAGGAAAAAGTGTGTGCTTGTATATAAGGTAGCTCTCTCCACCTTCTCTCATGCATGGATGTGTGTTTGGCTTGTTTTAGAATGTGTGTGTGTATATCTTCAAGCTTTGAAAAGTATGCTAGCATGCCTTATATGCCATGATGCTTGATGCCATGTTATGTCTTCAAATGATTACATGATGTTTGTGTGAGTTTGCTTGAGTGTGGAGAGGCCAAGAACTCTTCCCTTGGGTGAGGATGAGTCAAGAACCCTTGAGCTTGGTTAAGACAAAGTAAAGAGTCTCCCAAAAGCAAAGTGGGCTCTGAAGAGTATGGTTGAGTCCAAAGCTCTTAAAGAATAGGTGAGGCAAGTCCAAAATCCATGAGGAGAAGTGTGAGGCCAATCCAAGCACTTGGTGAGCTCTTGAATGTCTTGTATGATTGATTCACATGCCAAGATTGTTTTTAAAATATGCATGTCTTCCATTTTCACCATGCATGCATTTGAAGAGTTTGCTTTACACATATTATGTATGATTGAATGGGAGATGAGCTATTGGGATTCTTTGAATCTCATACCCTCCTCTCCAATGATCTAACATGCTAGGTGAACCAAGTGGATATGCTAATGGGAGCCAACAACCCTAAAGGAAGGAGATTGACAAGCTTATGTCTTGTTTTGTCTATTTTGGAACCATAATGATGGTTCATAATGTATATGGTGTTGTACATGTACCATGAACCTTGAGACATGTGTAAATATACTATTATGTGATGTTTAAATGTATGAAAATGATATATGACCCATAGCACTTATTTTGAGTATGTAATGCTAAAGTGTGCAATATGGAATTTTGATGAAAGTATGCATAAGTGTGGGTTGAATGGCCAAAATGAGATGCATGAGGTTTGGTACCATTTGGGCAGCTCACACAAGTCTTAAATATGCTTTTAGACTTGCCCAAAAGGTGCCAATACCAAGGGAAGGCCATTTGGCAATTTTGGTATCTCATATTGAGCCAAATTTGACCATAATGGAACCCTATATCACTTTTTATCCAAATGAGTTAGTCTTGATCTGAAATTTGGCATGCAATTAGATCGCATTGAGAGCTTTCTGGGAAGCTAAAGACCATAATTTTTAGAGGTCTACAGAATATTTGATGATTTTTCAAAATTGGTAAATTTTATGGATTTGGTCTGCTACACTATTCATTTGGTCCGAAATGTTTTTCTCTCACACGAGCCCCAAATGATGTTCAATTGCCACGAAATTTTATCCACAGAAACTAGGCAATCACAGTGACTCGTGCCAACTAGAAGCACCTCATTTGGAGGTCTAGAGAGGGAGATATGAATTTTTTATTTTCTGTCCAGTATCAGTGAAATTGCCCGACCAGAAGTACTATTCTATTGAATTTCGGAGTCTGGGATTAATAAAATGATCTAGAGATATTTTTCCTCTCTAGTTAACATTCACATATTTCCATATTGGTATCATTTACATGGATTGAATTTTTTTGTAATTAATTGGACATTTTCAAATTTTTCTGCAGAATTCTGTGATAGTTCCAGATTTCAGTCGGACCTCTGTAGTTTTTGGGATGTCAAACGTCCTGGGTGATCAATATTGTGACCTGGGCATATTTTTGGTGAGACTTAGACATCCCAAGCTTTCTATAATGACCAAGATTGCATGGTTTTGATTTTTCTAGATTTAGTTATGATTTTCCAAAGTTTGCCCAGAACAAGGACCAATTCTGGTCGAGAATGATCTTTAAGTTTCCATGCCCCATTTCGGTTTCCATGGGTTGTAAGCATATTTTTGTGATGCAAATGAGTTGTAATGATGAAATTAAATATGAGGATGCATAGTATAAGCTCGCACGGTCCACGTGACACCAAATGAAATTTTGAGACCCAGTGCAATGCTAAAATGAGCATTATTTCTTTGTCTTTTTCATGCAAAACTCACATGATTCATGATATCAAGTCATGTAAAGGCACTTGATGAGTTAGAATGAGCTAGAATTTATGGTGTTACACACATACTATTCATATGGTTAGTTTTGTGTTCTTTGTCATTTGATAGACAAATGTTGTCTAATATTTGTGAAAGCATGATTATAACAAGGACCAATTCTGGTCGAGAATGATCTTTAAGTTTCCATGCCCCATTTCGGTTTCCATGGGTTGTAAGCATATTTTTGTGATGCAAATGAGTTGTATATGAAATTAAATATGAGGATGCTTATATGAATTTTTGCCCAGTGCAATGCTAAAATGAGCATTATTTCTTTGTCTTTTTCATGCAAAACTCACATGATTCATGATATCAAGTCATGTAAAGGCCTCATGTTTATGGTGTTACACACATACTATTCATATGGTTAGTTTTGTGTTCTGTGTCATTTGATAGACAAATGTTGTCTTAATGTTTGGCACCTCTTAAGTAAGTTTAAAAGCATGATTATAACTTATATGAATTGCCCAAATGGTTCCAAACCTCATGTATCAAAATTTGGCTATTCCACTTCCATTTATACACTAATGCATCAAGTCTTCAAGAAGCTAAACATGCCATTATATGCTCAATTTACATTCTAACATTCACATAGTATAATTTCTCATTTGTACATGATACATTAACATAATTATACATGTTCATAACATTATAAGACATATACAACCATAAATTACATCATTTTCCATATATGTGGTCTTAAAGAACAAAATCTATGCACTTTGATGTCACATTTTTATCTCTCAAGTGGTTAGTTCCCATTTCCTTGCTCTCTTGGTCCACCTAGCATATTAGAATATTGGAGAGGAGGGAATGAGATACAAAGAATCCCAATAGCTCATCTCCCTTTCAATCACACATAAAAGATGCAAAACAAGTCTTACAAATGCATGCATATTACATAACATGAATATTCAAGGAGCAATCTTAGCATTTGAAAAAGTCATACATAGCATACATAGGCTTGCTAAGTAGATGAATTAGCCTCACCCATTCACTTGTGGATTTTGGACATGCCTTATCCATTCTTTAAGAGGTTCTTAGACTCAACCTTACTCATAGGAATCAACCTCACTTTTGGGAGATTCTTCACCTTGTCTTAACCAAACTTTAAGGGTTCTTGGCTCATCCTCACCATGGCTAAGGGTTCTTAGCCTCACCACACTCAAGCAAACCTAAGTATGCAGAACAAACATCATTTTAAAAACATAATGGATCATCATGGTATCATGGCAAATGAAATCATGCTAGAATACTTTTCATGGCTTAAGACAAAGATAAGCCAAGCATACATTCATGCATGAAAGAAGGAAGAGTGAGCTACCTTGGATACAACTACACACTTTTCTACTTGAATTTGCTCTCCCTTCCTCAGCCTCACATACACAAAGGTGTGGAAATGGTTTCTCTTGGCCTAAACACAATTTATGGAAGCCAATTATGTTCATGGAATTAATTCTAACGCCACACAACTTCCTCACACACTAACTTGGTCTATAAACCCCTTTATGTTTCCAAGAATGCACCTAATGAAGCAACACCCATCAAATAAATTCTAGGCTCCTTTTTTTCCTTTCATATATGATTCTTGACTCCTTTTAACCCTCTTGGAGTCATCACACAATTAAAATAAAGAGCCTAAGCACATAATGCTTCTTTAGGTCATATTATGGAACATATAATGCCAACTCACTTTCTATAGTTTCTAAATTTTTCCCAAGGCTTCCCCTCATCTTCACTCATCATATATGACTCAAAAATGGGCTTAGAAAAATTTAAAACTCTCCCTAGGTATTCAAACACCCTTAGGCTGAGATAATGGAAGAATTTGGCCTTTATGGACTTTGGTTTATTTTCTTGATAGAGGAAGCACATGGGGAGACTTCTAGGGATCTTAGGAGCTCATTTAAACTCTCATTTAGGTATAGAAATCAAGGGATCAAGTCAGATTTTACAAGGAACATATGAAACCCTAGAATTTGCATCTTGAATTTCTATGATTATTTGTTAATTCTCTTTACATATTCTTAATCTCTACACCTTTTTTCCTAAGAATCATCCTTGGTTCTACCTAAAAACCAAGCCCTCCTATGACTTTTTGAGTAGGGCGAAATGTGGAGAGAAGAGGAGTAAGGGGTAGCAACCATAGAAGAAGAAATTACCTTGTTTTTCCATATTTTCTCACTTAAATCTTGTCTTCTTTGGCCTTCTTTCTTCAAATCCAAATTTTCTCCTTCATTTCTCCCTTAAAAAAAGATCCATATACTTTAATATAATCATAAGAAATAAAGGAGAATGGAGGAAAAGGGATTTGGAAAGGAAAAAATTATGAAAAACTATTAAATTTCCATACCTTCAAGCTTTGATTTCTCCTTCTCTTGCTCTTCCTCTTATGCGCCACTCTCCTAGGGTTTTTCCTCTAGTTCATTTTAGGGGACTTGCTTTGAAAATGCACCCGTTTTTGTTGTTTAACTAAAATTGATCATTACAGATGAAGCATGGGAATTGCATGAATCGAGTCTTAGATGTATGGTGTTACACTAAATGTTTCTAGAAAGTCTAGAATTAATGGCTATTCAATTTGCTAATCAATTCCTCTTGTTTTTAGGCCAATTAGTGCAATGGTTATTATATTAAATGGTTGGACTTTTATGTGATTATTGTATTTAAGGAATTCCCTAATCTAATTGGTTAATTAGCAATTCTAAGTAGATTGTTCAACTACTTTAGTGAGCACTTAGGTACTATTTTTGTGTGTTCTTATCCCTAACTCAATTGACTAATTTTTCAAGGTTCCTTATGGTTGCAATTTCCTTGATAAATAGTAAATTGAGTATTGGATGGTAATTCAAGAATTTTTATAAAAGAATACACTAAGAAGCAAGAATTTAAGTCCAATTTTGGTATATTAAAAGGGAGCAAGGATAATTGAATCCTAGGAAGTCAATTCAAAGGCTAGTTATCCCATTTTGTCCTACTTATTGCCATCATTTAGTCTTAAATCTTTTAGTTCTTGTTATTTTCTTTAATTCAATTAAAATTTAGTAATTCAAAAACCTCCTAAACATTTCTCATTTATTGCCACTAGAAGGATTTTTTTTACAAATAATTAGAAACAACAACTCCTTGAGAGATGACTTAGGTTGTACCACTAAGCACAAACCTTTAATCAACCTAGTTTATTTGAGGTTGCTCGACACAACTGTCAAATTTGGCACCGTTGCCAGGGAGTTTGGATTCTTAATTGTTTGGAGAGGTTTTCTACTATTTTGCTTTATTTTAGTTCTATTTTAGTTTAGTTTTTGCCCTGTTTTGAACTTCGTTTTTGGATTTTTTGGCATTGTGTAACAATTGCTCTACTTGTTGGAATATTTGTTTAATGTGCCTTGAAAATTCTTAAACTTTTTTTTCCTAGATTTTTGGATGTTTTGAGCGAAATTAATAGCATAGCTATTAGATACACTATTTTTAGGCCAAATTCCAATGTTTAAGGCAATTTTTCTAATTTTTTAGTATTTTCTCAAATTTTCTAGGATTTTTCTAATTTTCCTAGATTTATTTTCTTTATTTTTGTGAGCTTCTTTTGTGTGATTTGTCTTTGTTTTTAAGTATCTATATATGTTAGGTAGTTGTTAGTTTAAGTTAGAATTAATCATGTTGCATTTTAGTGTGAGGAATTTGTTTGGTTTTTCAGACAATTTCTCTATTTTTCTAGATTTATTGTTTTGATTTTTCTTGGCTGATTTTTGTGCTATTTCTTAGTTTTTGCTTGCCTAATTGGTTTATGACAAGGCCCTCTGATGAGAAATTGATTGATTTGGATCCTAAAATTGAAAGAACCTTTAGAAGGCAAGCAAGGATTAAGAAAAATAGTGAAAGGGTAGAAAATAGTGGTAGTACTTCTTTTGCTTTTGATTGTGTGCAATGAATTGATTGTGTACTTCAATTTGCTAGTGATAATATGGTTAAACAAGAGTAGGTGAATGCTAACATGAATGTGCATGTTCAAGCCAACTTGAATGCAAATGCAAACTTGAATGATAATATACATGCAAGAACCATCAGGGAATTGATAGCTGTAACACCTTATATTTCTAGCTTATTCCATCACATTTCTATCCTTTACATCTTCATCATATCAAGCAATTCACAAAGAAACAAGGAAAATATCATTAAATAATGCATTTTCTAGTGTCGCGTTGTGTATAAAAGTTTCATTTGGTGTCACGTGGACCATGTGAGCTCATACATCACATTCTTATATTTAATTACATGAATACAACTCATTTGCATCATCAAAAGTGACCTACATCTCTTGGAACTCAAAAGGAAACATGAAATACATACATATTTTGGAAATTTTGGAAAATCATACCTAATTCTAGAAAAATAGAAATCATGCATTCTTGGCCATTCTGAAAGCTACACATGTATAATTCATACTAAAAACAAGTTTGTGGTAATTGGACATCATTTAGGCCCTGTGTGATAGATTTTATTTTCGGACCAGTATGAACAATGATATGACCAAAACCAGAAAATTTTCCAACTTTGAAAATTCATCAAATATTTTGTAGATCTTAAAAAAGTATGTTCTTTCGCTTTTCAAAAATTTCTCAATGAGCTCTAATTGCATACCAAATCTTAGAACAAGAAGAGCTCATTTGGCTAAAAAGTGATATAGGGTTCCATTATGGTCAATTTTGGTTCCATATGGGATACCAAAATGACCAAATGGCTTTCCTTGGGGTTTAGCACCTCTTAGGCCAGTTTAAAAGCATAATTGGGACTTGTGTGAGCTTTCTGAATGGTTTCAAACTTCATGCATCTCATTTTGGCTATTTCATCCACACTTATACATGTTTCCATTAAACCATCAATGAAGCTAGATTGCCATCATATACTCAATTCACATTCTAATGGCTACATAACATATTCTCTCATTCATACATGACATATCATCATAATTACATGTGTTCATGACATCATGATACATATACATCCATGAATTACATCATTTGCTAATTGTATGGTTTCAAAGTAACAAAATTCAAGCACTTTGTTACCATCTTCTCATCCTCAAGGTAGTTGGCTTCCATTACCTTGCTCTCTTAGTCCACCTAGCATGTTAGAACACTGGAGAGGAGGGGATGAGATTCAAAGAATCCCAATAGCTCATCTCCCATTCAATCATACATAATGGATGCAACAAGTCTCATAAATGCATGTATGGTCATGTAGACATGTGCAAGTATTCAAGAAACATTTTCATTATTTAAGAAAGTCAAATATAGCATACAAAGGCTTGCTAAACAAGTGGATTGGTCTCACCCAATTTCTTGTGGATGTTGGACTTGCCTCAACCATTCTGTAATGGATTCTTGGACTCAACCATGCTCTTGAGGGCTTCACTTTTAGGAGACTCTTTACTTTGTCTCAACCAATCTTAAGGGTTCTTGGCTCATCCTCACCATGGCTAAGGGTTCTTGGCCTCACCACACTTAAGCAAACCAAAACACACATCAAAATCATCATATAAAAGCATATTGTAATATTATGGCACCATGGAATCAAAGTCATGCTAGAGAACTTTTCATGGCTTAAAAATACACATACATACATTCAAAGACAAGCTAAGCACACATCCATGCATGAGAGAAGGTGGATAGAGCTACCTTGGCTATAATTACACACTTTTTCCTTTGACTCCAAGCTCCCCTTTTTGGACACAACACAAAAGTGTGAGGATGATTTCTCTTGGTCTAAACACAATTTATGGGAGCCAATTAGGTTCATCGAATTAATTTTAAGGCCACACACTTGCTTGAACTCTAGGTTGATTTATAAACCTCATTATGGGTCCATAATTGCGCCTAATGAAGCAACAACTGTCAAATAAATTCTAGACTCCATTCTTTCCTTTCAAATATGATTCTTGACTCCTTTTAAGCCTCTTGGAGTCATCATGCAATTAAAACCAAGAACCTAGCTACATGTTGCTTCTTTAGGTTATAATATGGAACATAAAGCACCAACTCAGTTTCTATGGATTCTAAATTTTTCCCAAGGCCTCCCCTCATTTTTATTTATCATATATGACACAAAAATGGGCTTAGAAAAATTTAAAACTCTCCCTAGCTACACAAACCCCTTTAGGACGAGGCTGTGGAGGAAATAGGGTTTTTTGGAGTTTGCTTTGTTTTCTACATGGAAGATGCATATGGCGAGACTCCTAGGGATCTTATTAAATTAGTTAAACATTAATTTAGGCCTAAGAATAATTACATCAAATCATATTTTCAAGGGAACCCATGAAACCCTAGGTTTATTACCTTGAAAATCCATGGCTTTTTTTTTGAATTTCTTTGCATATTCTTACTCTCCTCCCTTAAATTCATGGAATTAACCCTTGGTTCCCCTCAAAATTCTAGCCTCTAGCATCTACATACATAGGGCAAAATATGGAGAAGAAGGGGGGAGGAGTAGCTACCATGGGATGCAACATTTACCTTGTTTTCTTACTTTTTCTCACCTGAATCTTGTGTTCTTTAAGTCCTCTCTTCAAATTCGAATTTTCCCCTCAATTTCTCCTTTAAAACAGATCCGTATACTTCATTATAATCATATGAAATAAAGGAGAATGAAGGAGAAGAGGTTTGGAAGAGAAAGAGCATGAAAAACTACTAAATTTCCATACTTTTAGCCTTTGATTTCTCCTCCTCTTTGCCTTCCTCTTGTGCACCACTCTCCCTAGGGTTTTCCTCTAGTTTTGGGTAAAACTTGGTCTTGCAACATGAAGGGAGAAGAAGGGTGCATCATATATATAGGTGGGAGGAAGTTACACTTGTAAAAAATTCCCATTTTACCTTCATTCTTGGCATCTTTATTTTTCCTTCGTTTTAGCTCCTTTTTGAGAATCATCTTTTCCATTATAAAATTTAGGTTCCCAATTTAGTAAAATGCCTTTGGAATCATTCAAATCAGAGCTAAAATCTTCTCGAACGAATCATTCAAAGTTTAGGTCAACTGACGTGGAAAAATGTCCACCGAAGGGGCTTTAACTCTCATAGGCCTTCCCATAGTTTTCAGGGCCTCTGAGAACCCCAAAGAACTCAAAACTTTCATTTAAAAAGACCTCCTATATGAATTCCAAAAATTGCTCAAAATTATAAAAATACCATTATGTTTCGTAAGATTTCTGTCAAAATTTGTCTCTTCATTTTAGCTCCATTTTTCTTTTCGTTTAAGCCTAGAATTCTCATTTTTAGGAATCTAGAATGCTTCCTAAATTTTTTAGGACCTTAACTATATCATTTTGGGGGACTTCCTATTATATCTGGTGAGTTTTATTCATTGACAGAGAAACTATATATTACGTTTCTCATGTTTTCTTTCTTTTTTAGAAAATTGGATGTTATAATCCTCACCCTAGCTAAGGGACTTTTGGCTTTACCACACTTAAGCAAACCAAAACATGTTCATAAAATATCAATCAAGTGCATAATAAAGCATCATGGTACCATGGCATATAGATATATGCTAAAACATCTTTCATGGCTTAAAACATGCACACATACATTCAAAGTCAAGATAAACATCCACTTATACATGAAAGAAAGAAGAGAAAGTTACCTTAGTTACAACAATGCATTTTTTCTTGGAAAACTCTTCTTCTCCCTCGGCCACACACTCATAAGGATGTGAAACTTCATTCCTTTGACCAAGACACATTATATGGAAGCCAATTACACTCTTGGAACAATTTCTAAAGCCACATACACTAGAAAAGCTAGATGGCTCATATGGTTCAATTATGGTTTCATAAGGTGTAATGTCCGATTTTCGTTAAACGACGAAAATGGACGCGTTTTCAAAACAAGTCCCTCGAAATGAATTAGTTAAGGTGCCAAAAAATTTGAGTCACATTCTACCCTCCTAAAAATGAGAATTCTAGCCTTAGATGGAAGGAAAAAGGGAGCTAGAATAAAGAAACAAATTTTGATGGAAATCTTACAAAACATAATGGCATTTTTGTAATGTTGAGCAAATTTTGGAATTCACACTGGAGGATTTTTTTTAAACAAAATTTTTGATTTCTCCAAGGTTCTCAGAGGCCTTAAAAACCATGGAAAGCCCCGGGACAGTTAAATCCCCTCCAGTGGATGTTTTCTAACCTTGGTGTGCCTGAACTTTGACAAATTCATTTGGGAAGGTTTTAGCTCTAATTTGAGTGATTCTAAAGGAATTTTACCAAATTGGGAACCTAAATTTTATAATGGCAAAGATGGTTCTAAAAAAGGAGCTAAAATGAAGGAGAAACAAAAATGCTATTACGAAAGGGCAAAAATGAAATTAAAGTGTTAAAAGAAGCTTCCAAATTCTTCTTTATAAGTCACGTTCTTTCTCTCCTTCATTAAATTGACTTGCTTCTACCCATTTTTAGAGAAAAACTCCAGCTTCTTAGGCACCCAAGAGAAGGAGAATTTTGTAAGAAGAAAGCCAAGAAAAAGGCAAGAATCTTTAAGAATTTCCATGTCCTTCCTTCTTGAAACTTGCTCCTCTCCCCTCAAGCTTTCTTTCTATGGTTATAATAGAGAGTTTGGTGCTATTTTGGGGGCAGAATAGAGAGGGGAATTTTGAAATTTGAGGGAGCAAGCCAACCAAGTAGAATAACAAGCCAAAGGAAACAAGAAAGTAAGGTAAAATCTCCACTCTTTGGTAGCTTCTTCCTCCCCCTTCCATTGAAGGTATTTCTTCTAGCAAAGAGACCATCTCTTAGAGGTTGTGTTCTATTCAAATCATGGAGGGATTAGAGGTTTTAGAAGGCAGGATTAAGAATGAACTAATAGAATCAAGAAAGGGGCATTAGGAAACAAGATGGAACCATTAGGGATTCAAATGCTCCCTTGCAAATCTGATGTAACATGAATGTTCTTAGGCTTAAATGAATATTTAAATGTGATCCTAAGATCCCTAAGAGGTCCCCCATATGCCTCTTCCTCCATGAAAACAAACAAAATCCTATAAAAGGCCAAATGCTCCCATGTCTTGGCCAAGAAGCAATAAGGCACCTAGGGAGAGTTTTTAATTTTTTTCAAGCCTATTTTTGAGTCATATATGATGAATGAATGTGAGGGGGAAGCCTTGGGAAAAATTTAGAACTCAAGGAAAGTGAATTGGTGCCATAGACCCCATTGTGTGACCTAAAGAGGCAACATGTGTTTAGGCTCCTTGTTTTAATTGGGTGATGACTCCAAGAGACCATAAAGGAGTCAAGAATCATATATGAATAAAGAGAAGGGAGCTTAGAAGTTAATTGAAGGGTGTTGCTTCCTTGGGTGTCATTATGGAACTATAATGAGGCTTATAAGGCAAGCTAGGGTCTAGGCAGTTTATGTGGCCTTAGAATTCATTCCATAAACCTAATTAGCTTCTTTAAATCATGTCTAGGCCAAGAGGAACCTTCCTCACACTTTTGTGGGTGTGTAGCCAAAAAGAGGAGATTGAATCCAAAAGACAAAGTGTGTAATTATGTTCAACATAGCTCTCTCCACCTTCTCTCATGTATAGATGTGTGTTTTGCTTGTTTTAGAGACCATAAAGATAAGGGAAACTAGAAGTTAATTAAAGGGTGTTGCTTCCTTGGGTGTCATTATGGAACTATAATGAGGCTTATAAGGCAAGCTAGGGTCTAAGCAATTTATGTGGCCTTAGAATTCATTCTATAAACCTAATTAGCTTCCTTAAATCATGTCTAAGCCAAGAGGAACCTTTCCCACACTTTTATGGGTGTGTAGCCGAAAAGAGGAGATTGAATCCAAAAGATAAAGTGTGTAATTGTGTTCAATGTAGGTCTATCCACCTTCTTTCATGCATAGATGTGTGTTTAGCTTGTTTTAGAGACCATAAAGGAGTCAAGAATCATATATGAATAAAGAGAAGGGAGCCTAGAAGTTAATTGAAGGGTGTTGCTTCCTTAGGTGTCATTATGGAACTATAATGAGGCTTAGAAGGCAAGCTAAGGTCTAGGCAATTTATGTGGCCTTAGAATTAATTCCATAAACCTAATTAGCTTCCTTAAATCATGTTTGGGCCAAGAGGAACCTTCCCCACACTTTTATAGGTGTGTAGCCGAAAAGAGGAGATTGAATCCAAAAGACAAAGTGTGTAATTGTGTTCAACGTAGCTCTCTCCACCTTCTCTCATACATAGATGTGTGTTTAGCTTATTTTAGAATGTGTGTATGTGTATTTTCAAGCTATGAAAAGTATGCTAGCATGCCTTTATATGACATGATCCTTGATGCCATATTATGTTTTCTAATGAATGCATGATGTTTGTATGAGTTACTTGAGTGTGGAGAGGCCAAAAACTCTTCCCTTTGGTGAGGATGAGCCAAGAACCCTTGAGCTTAGTTGAGACAAAGTAAAGAGTCTCCCAAAAGCAAAGTGGGCTCCCAAGAGTATGTGTAACATCTTGCCTTTCCGTAAATGTGAGAAACGCAATGTTCGGTTTCTCTGTAAATGGCAGAAATGGGCCAAATACAAAAGGAAGTCCCTAAAATAGAAGGAATAGGGGCCAACTAAAATTATGATAAAATTTTAAATATTAGAAAATGAGGATTTAAGCCTTGAGTTTCCCAAAAATCAAGGCCAGAGTGATTCAAAAAATTTGCCAAAAGGCCAGTGGCATTTTCATAAATATGAGCACTTTTTGAAAAACACACAGGAGGGCTTTTTAAATGAAATTTTTGAGTTCTACGGGGTTTTCAGAGGCCCTCAAAACAATGGAAAGCCCCGGGACAGCTAAAGCCCCTCCAGTGGATGTTTTCCAACGTCGGTATGCCTGAACTTTGATAGATTTGTTCGGGAAGGTTTTAACTCCAATTTGAGTGATTCCAAAGGCATTTTACTTGATTGGGAACCTAAATTTTATAATGAAAAAGACGGTTCCCAAAAAGGAGCTAAAACGAAGGAGAAACAAAAATGCAAAGTATGAAGGGCAAAATGGGAATTTTTGAAAAGTGTAACTTATTCCCACCTATATATATATGATGCACCCTTCTCCTCCCTTCATTATGCATGACCATCTTCTGCCTAAAACCAGAAGAAAACCCTAGGGGATGAGGCTCACAAGAAGGGGAAGAAAAGGAGGAGAAATCAAAGGCTTAAGGTATGGAAATTAGTAGTTTTTCATGCTCTTTCTCTTCCAAACCTCTCCTCCTCCATTCTCCTTTGTTTTCTATGATTATAATGAAGTTTATAAATCTGTTTTAAGGGAGAAATTGAGGGGAAGTTCGGATTTGAAGAGAGGAGTTCAAAGAACACAAGATTCAAGTGAGAAAAAGCAAGAAAACAAGGTAATTTCTCTTCCTATGGTTGTCATTTTTGGTCCCCTTCTCCACCATTTCGCCCCACTTGAGAAAACCCTAGGAGGAGATGATTTTTAGGCAGAACCAAGCATGAATCTAAGGAAAAAGGGTGTGGAGATTAAGAATATACAAAGGGAATTATCAAAATGCCATTAGATTTCAAGATGCAAATTCTAGGGTTTCAATTGCACCTTGTAAAATCTGACTTTGTATGATGATTCTTAGGCCTAAGTAAGAGTTTAAATGAGCTCCCAAGATTCCTAAGAGGCTCCCCATATTCTTCTTCCCTTGAGAAAACAAAGAAAGCTCCATGGAACCCAATATGCTTCATAGCCTCGGCCTAGATGGGTTCTCCTAGCTAGGGAGAGTTTTAAATTTTTCTAAGGCCATTCTTGAGTCATATTTGATGAATGAAAGTGAGGGGAGGCCATGGAAAAAATTTAGAACTCATAGAAAGTGATTTGGTGTCTTAGTTTCCATATTATGACCTAAAGAAGCAACATGGTGCTAGGCCTTTTGTTTTAGTGGTGTGATGACTCCAAGAGGCTTAAAAGGAGTGAAGAATCATATTTGAAAGAAAATAATGAGGCCAAGAAGTCATTTGAGAGTTGTTGTTACATTAGGTGCCAATATGGACCATAATGGGGGTTATAGAGCAATCTAGTACTTAAGCAAGTTGTATGGTCTTAGAGATTATTTCATGTACCTAATTGGCTCCCATATATTGTATTTAGGCCAAGAGAAACCATCTCCACCAATTTTTGGGTGTGTGGCCGAAAGAAGAGGCTTGAGTCCAAAGGAAAAAGTGTGTAATTGTGTGCAAGGTCGCTCTCTCCACCTTCTCTCATGCATGGATGTGTATTTAGCTTGTTTTAGAATGTGTGAATGTGTATTTTCAAGCTTTGAAAAGTATGTTAGCATGCCTTTATATGCTATGATGCTTGATGCCATATTGTGTTTTCAAATGATTATATGATGTGTGGTTGAGTTTGCTTGAGTGTGAAGAGGCCAAGAACTCTTCCTTTTGGTGAGAATGAGCCAGGAACCCTTGAGTGTGGTAGAGACAGAGTGAAGAGTCTCCTAAAAGTAAAGTGGGCTCCCAAGAGTGTGGTTGAGTCCAAAGCTCTCAAGAATGGGTGAGGCAAGTTCAAAATCCATGAGGAGAAGTGTGAGGCCAATCCAAGCACTTGGTGAGCTCTTAGATGTTTTGTATGATTGATTCACATGCCAAGATTGTTTTAAAATATGCATGTCTTCCACTTTCACCATACATGCATTTAAAAGGCTTGCTTTGCACATATTATGTATGATTTAATGGGAGATGAGCTATTGGGATTCTTTGAATCTCATCCACTCCTCTCCAATGATCTAACATGCTAGGTGAACTAAGTGGATATGCTAATGGGAGCCAACAACCCTAAAGGAAGGAGATTGACAAACTTATGCCTTGGTTTTAGCCATTTTGGAACCATAGTGATGGTTTATCATTTATATGATGTTGTATATGTACTATGAACGTTGAGACATATGTAAAGATACTATTATGTGATGTGTAGATGTATGGAAATGATATATGACCACTAGCACATGTTTTGAGCATGTAATGCCATAGTATGCAAGTTTAAAGTTTGATGAATATGTGTATAAATGTGGGTTGAATGGCCAAAATGAGATGTATGAGGCTTGGGACCATTTGGGCAGCTCACACAAGTCTTAAATCTTCTTTTAGACTTGCCCAAAAGGTGCCAATACCAAGGGAAGACTATTTGGCAAATTTGGTACCTCATATGGAGCCACATTTGACCATAATGGAACCCTATATCACTTTTTGGCCAAATGAGCTAGTCTTGATCTAATATTTGGCATGCAATTAGATCTCATTGAGAGATTTCTGGGAAGCTAAAGAACATAATTTTTGGAGGTCTACAGAATATTTGATGATTTTTAGAAATTGGCAAATTTTATGGATTTGGTCTGCTACACTATTCATTTGGTCCGAAATTGTTTTCTGTCACACGAGGCCCAAATGGTGTCCAATTGCTACGAAAATTTATACATAGAAACTAGGCAATCACAGTGACTTGTTTCAACTAGAAGCATCTCATTTGGAGGTCTAGAGAGGGAGATATGAATTTTTGAAGTTTCTATCTAGTATCAGTGAAATTGCCCGACCAAAAGTACTGTTCTATTGAATTTCGGAGTCTGGCCTTAATGAAAGGATCTAGAGATATTTTTCCTCTCTAGTTAACATTCACAAATTTCCAAACTGTATCATTTTCATGGATTGGATTTTTGTGGAATTAATTGGACATTTTCAAATTTTTCTGCAGAATTCTGTGACAGTTCCAGAATTCAATCAGACCTCTATAGGTTTTTGGATGTCAAACGTCCTGGATGATAAATATTGTGACCTAGACATATTTTTAGTATGAAGTAGACATCCCAAGATTTCCAGAATGACCAAGATTGCATAGTTTTGATTTTTTTTAGATTTAGTTATGATTTTCCAAATTTGCCCAAAAAATGGACCAATTCTGGCCGAGAATGATCTTTAAGTTTCCATGCCCCATTTCAGTTTCCATGAGTTGTAAGCATGTTTTTGTGATGCGAATGAGTTGTAATGATGAAATTAAATATGAGGAAGTATAGTATGAGCTCACACGGTCCACGTGACACTGAATGGAATTTTGAGACCCAGTGCAATGCTAAAATGAGCATTATTTCTTTGCCTTTTTCATACAAAAACTCACATGATTCATGATATTAAGTTATGTAAAGGCACTTGATGAGTTAGAATGAGCTAGAATTCATGGTGTTACATTTATTGGTATCAGAGCAAAGTTCCAGGCTCTCTCGGATTATATTTGGTTTGAGGATGTGGCCATTGGGCTTTGTAAAAGGCTTGTATGACTATAAAAAGTCCTCTGTGAGACATTGTAGGTGTGTGAAAGTAGTTTGTGGCTTTATTCATGATAATTAAGTTGTAGAATGGTCTTAAAGTAGTTATGGACACTGGGAAGAGTGGCCTCTAAAGTAGCTTGAGCAGAGTTGAGGGATCTGATGGCTAGAGCTTGATGAGATATGATAGCTCACCGGGATCAGTGGCAAGCCCTAGATATGAACGATGAGAATGATCTCGTTGATAGGAAGAGGCTTGCTAGAGAGAGTATGTGAGGCCTAATTCTCTCGGGTAGTCATACTCAGGCCATTCCCAATTGTCTCGCGTAACGTAGAGACAAGTAATGATGCAGTGCGGTATGAGATGAAACTGTGACTGCACCGAACTAGTCTAGAGGGGAAGTGAGAAAAAGAGTCACCCCTAGCCACAACACCCAAATGCCTAGATAAGTATTAGAGCCCGAAAAGTTAATTTCCTCAAGCCAAAGATTTGAGTTATAAGCTATACCTTAGAGCCTGATAGCCCGAAGGTGATAGCTAGTTATGCCTGCATGAAGTGAGAGGTAGAACCCTCTAGCTTGATGATGAGCCGGTTATAGAGGCGGTGAGGCTTGGATTGGTAGCTAAAGATAAAATCCAATCCCTAGAATAGTAAGCCAATCAGAGGCCGTTAGTCGCGGCAAATGATGTGTTAGCCATGACGAATGGCACTATGAATGCCTTGTTGGTCATATTTAGGCTAACTTAAAAAAGGAACTACTAAGGGGTTAGATAACCCACAGAGAATGGGCACCCCTAGTATAAGTAGAGAAAAAGAATAGTTATGAAAGATTAGTAAGAAGTACATGGGCCTAGTAAATGAGACTGAGGAAAGAGCTCAACATAGAGAAAGTTAGACACAGGGCTAATGAGGTTGTTGAGAGCTGCCTATAAGGCGTTGACTCCAACCTAAAGTGCTACCTAGTGGGACACTGAATGATAGAATATTAGTGTAGCCTCGAAATGATGTAAAATAAGACTACCAGTAGTAAGGCACCTAGCGAGTGGCCTAGAAAGGTGTACCTCATAGGTAATACCTAGAAGTAAGTATACGTAACCAGTAATAAAGGCTCAGAAAAGAATGAGGATAGTTAATAAGCTACAGGTCCGATAAGATAGATAGCCTAGGCTAAGCATAAGCTGAAGCCTAAGGGAGATGACCAGTAGCATCGTTCCAGGTGAGATATGTGAATGAAAGGCTTAGTGAAAGTTCTCCCTGGAGCGAAAAAGGAAAGATGAGACATTCTAAGTTGGGGAAAACTACCCAGTAGTGGTTAGTAAAGTCCCCTAGATAGACCCCCCAATTGCAGAGTATAGTGAGCAAAGAAGCAAGAAAGAGCTGAGAAATTAACCATAGAAGATATGCTCTCGCTTTAATAACAACTAAATGTACAGATTAAGCTCAGAAAGATAAACAGGTAGGGGTCTGATAGTTAGTTAGACGAGCTCCCGAATATGAGAATAGTATAGGGTCAAGGCACATACATAGTCAGAGCACCTAGTAGAGCATGAGTTTCAGCGAGGTAGAATCTAGACATTAAGAATATATGATCTGGATTAAGTTAGCAGAACCCTAGACATAGTATATTATGCTCCTGGGGATGAGGCTATAAAGGCTGAATAGAGAAAAAGCCTAGCTCTGATCCAAATGTAGAAATAAGCTAAGACAGACAGTTAGTGCCTTAGTACCCTTAGAGAAGCTCGAGAAAGCTAGAGACCGCCTAAGAAGGTGAGCCTCATCTTATGTAGAGAAAGAATGTAAGCCGAGAGCGCTATAGAATGACATTCCTAGGATTTTATGAAATAGAATCCTTTTTACCAAAGGATGGTCTAGCTAAGAGCAGAGCAACAGTATGAGTAAAAAGTTGACCCCCTTGATGTTACAGAGAGTGATTAAGTGGAGGAACCCTGGGAAAATGCAGGTGCTCTTGAGTGTAAAGAAACCTGAACTGGCAACAGAAATAACCAGTAGTAGAATATCCTTTTACCTAAGTAAGAGGATGAGAAAAGTAGAAAGAAAAGATATGATAGTGTTCAAGCCAAGGACACATCAGATTGAAAATAAATATTCAGTTAATGTGTTTGAGTATTTAAGAAAGCACACTTGTCCTTGGCATAGATGCCCTTCTAGCATGATATTGCCCAAAGTATAAATAGTCAGGCGATACCGAGAAATCTCGGGATGTAGTAGAGGAAGAATCCTACTTTTCCCGAGTACTCTACGAGAATAGGGCAGATAGAGAAAAGTAAAAGAGAGGTACTTTAGATTATTAGGAAACTTGCAATATACAGGCAATAATGGCTTTGAGCTCAGTCATAAGGTGCCCGTGTATTAGTGTTTGATGTTATGGTTTGCTTGCAATAGAGACTACGTGATATTAGGTCTGGCTAACCTAGTAGTAATGTAGCTTAAGTGCATAGTAAACGACGACATCAATCACCAAAGTGTCCCGATAATCAAAAGGTATCCTAGTTAAAGAAAGAGACGAGTCAGAAAAGAAAGATAAAAGGATTCCAGTAATATCAGAATAATAAGAAAAGCATGTAGAAAGGAATCTCTAGTAGAATGTTCAGATTCAGTATGAATAGCCCGAGTCCCTTATAGTATATGTAAATGAAATGAATAGGGACCAGTGTATAGCCTCTCTCCTGTCAGAGATGTTTACTACACTCAGTGTGTGAGATGCCCTGGTGCCAAGGCACTTAAAAGTAGAACATAGGCATAATGAGAACTGCAGGATATGAAAGGAGGGCTAAAACGAGTATATGTAAGTAAGTAAGTCAATAGAGTAAGAAAAGAAAGCCTAAGTGAAAAGGGGCTAAAGTGGGAATCTGAGGATCCTATAAGGAGCGATGAATGAAAACTAAAACGCTCCCTGAATTAGTATGACGGGATTCCAGAGAATGAGATGACACAAAACCCACTTTGCACAAAGTGCATGATGTACTTCTAAGTTTAGCCTCAGCTATTATGAGCGATGGTAACTGGACTTAGTGAGCATATGTTTTACTATTAGATACAGTAATCTTAGGCTTTGACGTCTCCCAGAGATGGATCGCAATAGATCCCAGCAGAGCACAGTGGGTTACAGTAGACCCTAGCAGGGCCTTGAGAGGTCGCAGTAGACCTAGGGGTTACAGTAGATCCCACAAAGTAATAGAGAGCCCTAACTACAACATGATAGATCTCTGGTAGAGATGACAGCCTAAGATAGTTGTATAGAGTAGTTAGTCTCAGAGACTAGTACAGTTTCAGCTAGCCTTTGTCTCAGAGACTACAGACCTCCTAAGTCTGGTAGACTATTGCTACAGAGATATGAAGGCTTTACTCAAACAGTTAGACCACTAACTGGCTCTCTTCAGATATGAGTATAGTATATGGGATAAGGAAAGCAAGAAATAAGCTTTCCAGACTTAAAACTAGATGAACCACTACCTAGTAAACAGTAGCCCTGACCAAAGGATAGAGAGATCCCTGTATAATAGCTTATGTATTCAAAAAAGGGGTTAGGTGCAGCTTTTATATGAGGTAAGTGGTATAGTATATCTCCAGTGAGCAAAACTGTGAGAATAGCTAGCATCCCATTAGAGCCCAGTAGTAGTCAGTGGTAGTAGCTCTTTAGTGTTAGCATGAGACATACAAGTTAGGCCTATCAGTATTGAATGAGAGACTATAAAATGCCACTGTAAGTGAGCAAAGAAAGTGAGAAAAGTCCCATCCTATAAAAATAGATGTAGTAGTAAATAGAGAAATTGGGATCATAAAAGCAGAAACTCCTCAAAGGAGTTGTAATCCTAGTAAGTAACTAAGATGTAAGGCCTATGACAAAAAGAAATGCAAATTATAATCATGGGATGAGCTAGTGAGAAAGAACGCAGAGATAAATAGTGGACGGAACATGTAAATAAGCAGATAGATAGAAACCTCTAATGGCTTTAATGATTAGAAAAGATGATGAGATGTTATGAGAAGCCATTCAGAGAGGATATGGGAGATGTGATATGAGATAAGTTACCTCCTGATGTGTAAATGAGTCCACTGAAAGAAATGTTAATCCTGCGATCGAGTTAACATTAACACGACATAATTAGTAAGTTCTCCCAAGATAGGCCTCCAGAGTCAGAAATTTCTTTCCCTTATGAGAAAGAACTAGCTAGTATTTTATAGCAGTAGAGCCTTTATTAAGAGCAAGTAATAAAAGTTCCCTAGCTAAAAGAAAATTCAAAAGAATGAAATCGTTGAGAAAGCGTCTAGAGCCAAGAAGAAGGGAAAGAAAAGAATAGTTAGCTAGACTATAAGAGTAAGAGAAAGTGTACCTGATAAGCATGAATTTTATATCTTCCATTCTTCCTAACTTAGTCATTTTAATGATCAAAGATGGCTTTAAAGGTTTAATTAGATACAATTTGATTTTATTAGCCACTTATGCACTTTGTGAATTAATGGGCAAAATTATTGAGTTTTAATGCATGAAATTCTTTTAAATACTTTTGTGGATAATTCTATTGAATATTTTTCATTCTTTTGTGCAAGATTTTTTATAAGCAATTAGCTTGAATGGGAAATTGAATGGAAGGTAAAGATTGAGCTTCAAGTGTACTTTTTATGGAGCTAAAAATTTGAGAATGGAAAGCTTAAATCAAGAAGAGAGATACAAGAAGGTGGAGTCTTGGGCTAACACGTTGCAGCATATTTCCATAAACACTCAAGCAGCTTTAACAAGAAAGTGCCACGGGTGTAGTGTTTTGAGCAGAATGTGGGCTGGAGAAAAAAGAGTCTCAAGTGAGGAATGAGCTGAACGAAGACACATGGGTTGAAGGCAAGACATGGAAAGAAGTAAGAAGCTACAGTAGAAACATACACAAAAAGCTACGAATTAGAGCTGGAAGCAAAACATAAACCAGTAGCTTACGTGTTGAGAGAAGAAGCATGCCAACAGCAGCTAGAGTGAACAGTAGCTAACGTGAAGAATGAAGAAGGGAAACAAAGCCATGCATGCAGGGGAGTGACACACACAAGCAGAAGTTGAACGTTGCTTAAAATAGAGGAATGAAGCAACGTGAAAAAGCTAAGCATGAATGCAGCAGCTACGTGGAAAATACATGGAAGCATCCACGGGGCAGAACCAAAGCAATCACATGGAGAAGGAATTCACATGGAAATGTGAGCAAAATAGAGGAAAGCAAACATGCATGAGCTGGAGGAAGAAGCTTCGGGTTCCAACGCTGCAAGCTGAAGAAAAAAAAAGACGTGGGAGGCAGTGTGTGATTCATTAAGGTGCAGAACACGAATGAAAGATGAAGCTGCATGACGGAAGCCACGAGTTGTAGCACTTACATGAAAGCCACGAGAATAGAGTATGAGAAGAAGGAAGCTTGGAGCTTGCATGAGCTAAAACAACGTGAAGAAGCAGCTGAAACACAAGGCAGATGCTACGGGTAGAGAAGTAAGAGCAACGCATGAAGAATATGAAGAAGAAAAGCCATATTCTAGTTTGAATGAAAACGCTGGAGCTAGAATGCATGTGGAATAAACTATAATATAAAATAAAGTGGGGTCCACACTCATGCATAATAGCTTCAGACAATTGAAAATGTGAGCAACATGAAGGTAAGAGCTGAAGAGGGAGCACGTGAAAATTAAAGCAAGCCACGTGAGAAATGATCAATGGTATCACGCTTCATTCACGCACATTCCATCATCCAGACCATTCATTCGCCCATTCTGTCAATATTCACTCATTATTCACGTCGTCCAGGACCACATTCCACATTCACGATGTCACTCACCCCCCCATCATTTTCCATTCTCTCCACCCCTTCGCCCACTCCAGAGACATACCACGCCATTTTTCCTCCATTTCCATCCACTAATGAAGCTCTAATTCATCCATCTTGAGGCTAGCTTGGAAGTAACCTTGGCTGAAGCTTGAATCCTTGGAAGAACTCAGAATTTTGGCTAAGAATTTCTTATTTTTCCAGCACTTTTTCTCTTTCTTGTATTTACTTGGTTAAGGAATATTGGATTGAGAATTTGTGTAATTAATTAGTGGCTGGTTAGACACTGATTAGAAAGCCTTTATGTTGATTAATTGGTTAGATTAGACACTGATTTTTCATTATTCTCTAATCTCCAATGTATGCCACGAAGGTGTTCGATGAAATGCATGAGTAAGATTATGTGCTTGATTGCTTGATTTGAGAATTCCTTAGTGTTTAGTTGGTTAATTAAACATTTTTGGATGATGAATCAGAGACTAATTAATCAGTTAATCAATCAAATTGGGTGTTCATTGATCTTAAAGACAAGAGTTAACGGTTTAATGCGGGATTGAGGTCTCAATTCAACATTAGATTGTTAATCTCTTGATTCTTGCGTGGTAACTCAAGATACATTTGTTGTGGACATAATTAGGGACTCTTAGGACAGAATTAATCACAATTGGATTTGGATAAGGATAGTGGATACCAAGGGACAATTCATAAGCTAGTCATAAGACCATTATCAGCCATAATTCATCCAATTAGTTAGCAATTAGGAATTTTAATTTGGTTTCATTTTAATTAGTTTAATTTAATCAAAAATCCCCACAAACTAAGTAGCTTTTAGGATCCTTTAACACTTAGAAAACCCAATTAGGCATTGAATTCTATTTCCAAGGGAGATGACCAAGGTTGTGCCACTTGCTATATTTTTAATCAACGTAGTTTTATTTTGAGGGTTGTGCGACAAGCCCATCAGTACCCCTAAATTTTGAGGGCGACATTTATTTAAGGGGGGAGGAATGTAACATCTCACCTTTCCGTAAATGTGAGAAATGCAATGTTTCGGTTTCTCTGTAAATGGCAGAAATGGGCCAGATATAAAAGGAAGTCCTTGAAATAGAAGGAATAGGGGCCAACTAAAATTATGATAAAATTTTAAATATTAGAAAATGAGGATTTGAGCCTTGAGTTTTCCAGAAATCAAGGCTAAAGTGATTCGAAAAATTTGCCAAAAGGCCAGTGGCATTTTCGTAACTATGGACACTTTTTGAAAAACACACAGGAGGGCTTTTTAAAATGAAAGTTTTGAGTTCTACGGGGTTCTCAGAGGCCCTAAAAACCATGGAAAGCCTCGGGACAGCTAAAGCTCCTCCAATGGATGTTTTCCAACGTCGGTGCGCCTAAACTTTAACAGATTTGTTCGGAAAGGTTTTAGCTCTAATTTGAGTGATTCCAAAGTCATTTTACTTGATTAGGAACCTAAATTTTACAATGAAAAAGAAAGTTCTCAAAAAAGGAGCTAAAACAAAGGAGAAACAAAAATGCAAAGTATGAAGGGCAAAATGGGAATTTTTGAAAAGTGTAACTTATTCCCACCTATATATATGATGCACCCTTCTCCTCCCTTCATTATGCATGACCATCTTCTGCCTAAAACTAGAAGAAAACCCTAGGGGATGAGGCTCACAAGAAGGGGAAGAAAAGGAGGAGAAATCAAAGGCTTAAGGTATGGAAATTAGTAGTTTTTCATGCTCTTTCTCTTCCAAACCTCTCATCCTCCATTCTCCTTTGTTTCCTATGATTATAATGAAGTTTATAAATCTGTTTTAAGGGAGAAATTGAGGGGAAAGTTCGGATTTGAAGAGAGGAGTTCAAAGAACACAAGATTCAAGTGAGAAAAAGCAAGAAAACAAGGTAATTTCTCTTCCAATGGTTGTCATTTTTGGTCCCCTTCTCCACCATTTCGCCCCACTTGAGAAAACCCTAGGAGGAGATGATTTTTAGGCAGAACCAAGCATGAATCTAATGAAAAAGGGTGTGGAGATTAAGAATATGCAAAGGGAATTATCAAAATGCCATTAGATTTCAAGATGCAAATTCTAGGGTTTCAATTGCACCTTGTAAAATCTGACTTTGTATGATGATTCCTAGGCCTAAGTAAGAGTTTAAATGAGCTCCCAAGATCCCTAAGAGGCTCCTCATATTTTTCTTCCCTTGAGAAAACAAAGAAAGCTCCATGGAACCCAATATGCTTCATAGCCTCGGCCTAGATGGGTTCTCCTAGCTAGGGAGAGTTTTAAATTTTTCTAAGGCCATTCTTGAGTCATATTTGATGAATGAAAGTGAGGGGAGGCCTTGGAAAAAATTTAAAACTCATAGAAAGTGATTTGGTGTCTTAGTTTCCATATTATGACCTAAAGAAGCAACATGGTGCTAAGCCTTTTGTTTTGATCGTGTGATGACTCCAAGAGGCTTAAAAGGAGTGAAGAATCGTATTTGAAAGAAAATAATGAGGCTTAAAAGTCATTTGAGAGGTGTTGCTTCATTAGGTGCCAATATGGACTATATTGGGGGTTATAAAGCAATCTAGTACTTAAGTAAGTTGTATGGTCTTAGAGATTATTTCATGAACCTAATTGGCTCCCATATATTATATTTAGGCCAAGAGAAACCATCTCCACAAATTTTTGGGTGTGTGGCCAAAAGAGGACGCTTGAGTCCAAAGGAAAAAGTGTGTAATTGTGTGCAAGATAGCTCTCTCCACATTCTCTCATGCATGGATATGTATTTAGCTTGTTTTAGAATGTGTGTATGTGTGTTTTCAAGCTTTGAAAAGTATGCTAGCATGCCTTTATATGCCATGATGCTTGATGCCATGTTGTGTTTTCAAATGATTATATGATGTGTGGTTGAGTTTGCTTGAGTATGGAGAGGCCAAGAACTCTTCCCTTTGGTGAGGATGAGCCAAGAACCCTTAAGCGTGGTTGAGATAAAGTAAAGAGTCTCCCAAAAGTAAAGTGGGCTCCCAAGAGTGTGGTTGAGTCCAAAGCTCTCAAGAATGGGTAAGGCAAGTCCAAAATCCATGAGGAGAAGTGTGAGGCCAATTCAAGCACTTGGTGAGCTCTTAGATGTTTTGTATGATTGATTCACATGCCAAGATTGTTTAAAATATGCATGTCTTCCACTTTCACCATACATGCATTTAAAAGGCTTGCTTTGCACATATTATGTATGATTCAATGGGAGATGAGCTATTGGGATTCTTTGAATCTCATCTCCTCCTCTCCAATTATCTAACATGCTAGGTGAACCAAGTGGATATGCTAATGGGAGCCAACAACCCTAAAGGAAGGAGATTGACAAACTTATGCCTTGGCTTTAGCCATTTTGGAACCATAATGATGGTTTATCATGTATATGATGTTGTATATGTACTATGAACATTGAGACATATGTAAAGATACTATTATGTGATGTTTAGATATATGGAAATGATATATGACCACTAGCACATGTTTTGAGTATGTAATGCCATAGTATGCAAGTTTAAAGTTTGATGAATATATGTATAAATATAGGTTGAATGGCCAAAATGAGATGCATGAGGTATGAGACCATTTGGGCAGCTCACACAAGTCTTAAATGTGCTTTTAGACTTGCCCAAAAGGTGCCAATACCAAGGGAAGACCATTTGGCAAATTTGGTACCTCATATAAAGCCACATTTTACCATAATAGAACCATATATCACTTTTTAGCCAAATGAGCTAGTCTTGATAAAAAATTTGGCATGCAATTAGATCTCATTGAGAGCTTTCTACGAAGCTAAAGATCATAATTTTTAGAGGTCTACAGAATATTTAATGATTTTTAGAAATTGACAAATTTTATGGATTTGGTCTGCTGTACTATTCATTTGGTTCGAAATTGTTTTCTGTTACACGAGGCACAAATGGTGTCCAATTGCTATGAAATTTTATACAAAGAAACTAAGCAATCGTAGTGACTTGTGCTAACTAGAGGCACCTCATTTGAAGGTCTAGAGAAGGAGATATGAATTTTTGAAGTTTCTGTTCAGTATCAATGAAATTGCCTAACCAGAAGTACTGTTCTATTGAATTCCGGAGTCTGGCCTTAATGAACTAATCTAGAGATATTTTTTCTCTCTAGTTAACATTCACAGATTTCCAGATTGGTATCATTTGCATGGATTGGATTTTTGTGAAATTAATTGGACATTTTCAAAATTTTTTGCAAAATTCTGTGACAGTTCCAGATTTCAGTCGGACCTCTGTAGGTTTTTGGATGTCAAACATTCTGGTGATAAATATTGTGACATAGACATATTTTAATATGAAGTAAACATCCCAAGCTTTCCAGAATGACCAAGATTGCATAGTTTTGATTTTTCTAGATTTAGTTATGATTTTTCAAAGTTTGCCCAAAAAAAGGACCAATTCTGGCCGAGAATGATCTTTAAGTTTCCATGCCCCATTTCAGTTTCCATGGGTTGTAAGCTTGTTTTTGTGATGCGAATGAGTTGTAATGATGAAATTAAATATGAGGAAGTATAGTATGAGCTCACACGGTCTGCGTGACACCGAATGAAATTTTGAGACCCAGTGCAATGCTAAAATGAGCATTATTTCTTTGTCTTTTTCATGCAAAACTCACATGATTCATGATATTAAGTTATGTAAAGGCACTTGATGAGTTAGAATGAGCTAGAATTCATGGTGTTATAGTATGGTTGAGTCCAAAGCACTTAAAGAATGAGTGAGACAAGTCCAAAATCCATGAAGAGAAGTGTGAGGCCAATCCAAGCACTTGGTGAACTCTTGAATGTCTTGTATGATTTATTCACATGCTAAGTTTGCTTTGTAAATGTTTATGATTTCCATTTTTCCATGCATATATTGTAAAGCTTGCTTTGCACATATTATCTATGATTGAATGGGAGATGAACTATTGGGATTCTTTGAATCTCATCCCCTCCTCTCCAATGATCTAATATGCTAAGTGGACCAAGTAGCTATGGTGAAGGGAGCCAACAACAATGAAGAAGGAAAGGTGACAAGCTTATGCCTAGTTTTACCCATTTTGGAACCATAATTATGTTTCTTGATGTATATGGTGTTGTAATTGTATCATGACCCTTGAGACATGTACAAATACACTATTATGTGATGTTTATGTGTATGAATATGATGTATGACCTCTAGCATATGTTTTGAGTATGTAATGCCAAAGTATGAGATTGAAAATTTGATGGATATGTGTATAAGAGGGGGTTGAATAGCCAAAATGAGATGCATGAGGTTTGGACCATTTGGACAGCTTACACAAGTCTTAAATGTGCTTGACTTGCCCAAAAGGTGCCAAGACCAAGGGAAATCCATTTGGCAACTTTTGTATCCTATATGGAGCCAAAATTGACCATTATGGAACCCTATATCACTTTTTAGCCAAATGGGTTAGTCTTGATTTGAGATTTGACATGCAATTAGGTCTCATTGAGAGCTTTTTGGGAAGCTAAAGATAATAATTTTTAGAGGTCCACAGAATATTTGATGATTTTTTAAAATTGGCAAAATTTATGTTTCTGGTTTGCTGTACTATTCATTTGATCCAAAACTAAACTCTATCACCCGAGGCTCAAATCATGTCCAATTGCTATGAAATTTTATACAGAGAAACTAAAAAATCACAAAGACTCGTTCCAGCTAGAAGCACTTCATTTGGAGGTCTAGAGAGGGATATATGAATTTTTGAAGTTTCTATCTAGTATCAGTAAATTTGCCTAACCAGAAGTATTGTTCCATCAAATTCTGAGGCCTAGTCTTGATGAACTAATTTAGAGATATTTTTTCTCTCTAGTTAATATCCACAGCTTTCTAGATTAGTATCATTTGTATGGATTGGACCTTTTTGGAATTAATTGGACATTTTCAAAGTTCTTTGTAGAATTTTGTGACAGTTCTAGAATTTAGTCGGACCTTTGGACCATTTTGGATGTCAAACGCCCTATGTGATTGATTTTATGGTCTAGACATATTTTTAGTGTGAAGTAGACATCCAAAGATTTCCAGAATGATCAAGAGGCCATGATTTCAAGTTTTCTAAATTTAGTTATAATTTTCCAAAATTTGGTCAAAAATTGGAGCAATTCTGGCTGGGAATGAAGCTCCATATTCCACACTCTATTTCGATTTCCATGAGTTATAGACATGATTTTGTGATGAAAATGACTTGTTTTGATGTAATTAAATATGAGGATATATAGTATGAGCTCACATGGTCCACGTAACACCGATTAGAAATTTTTAAATATACTACAATGCAAAGAAATCTATTATTTTCATATGTTCCTGTGGAATTGATGAAATAAAGCTGATGAATGACATGAAATGAGCTTATGGTGTTACATAAGGCATCTAATGAAGTAACACTAATAATTCATGATCTTGGCTCCATTTTTTCCATCTATTTATGATTCTTGACTCCATTTAAGCCTCTTGGAGTTATCACACAATTAATTTAAAAAGCCTAACTACATATTACTTCTTTAAGTCATAATATGGAACCTAAGGTAACATCTTACTTCCTAGGCCTCCTAAAATTTTTCCAAGGCTTCCTCTCCCATCTTATATGATGCAAAACCAAGTTTGTAAGGAATTAAAATCACTCCTTGATGCTTCTTCTAGCTTAGTTTGAAGCTATGGACATTAAGGGGAAACAAGGAGTTTGTTTTGTTTTCATGATGGGAGATGCATGTGAGAAGCTTTCTACAAATCTTAAGAGCTTATATAAACACTCACCTTAGGCAAGGAACTCTTGCTTCAAAATAGATTTTTGATTAAGTACTTGAAACCCTAACTTTGCTATCTTAAAATTTAATGGTTGTTTTGTTATTTCCTTTTTGTATTATTATTCTTCTCCTCATTTTCCTAAGATTCACTCTTGGTTTGGCTCAAAACTTAACCCCTTATGCCTGTCCCTATTATGGCTGAAATACAAAAAAGGAAAGCAATGAAAGAACAAGAAACTTAGCAATTTTCCTTGGTTTCTTGGCTTGCTTTGAATGCTCTTCTCTTTGCTTGCCTTCTTCTCTAAAACTCAAAACAGACCCATAAGCTTCAATAAATCCATAGGAAAGAAGAGAAAAGGGAAGAGGAGGGATTTACTAAAGAAAAACTAAGAAAATCGATGAATTTCCATACCTTTCACTTGATTTTTCTTCTCCTTTTTCCTCCTCCCTTGTGCGCCTCACTTTCTAGGTCTTTTCTCCGGTTTAGGGCAAAAATAAAATTAGCCAAATGAGGAGAAGAGTGGGGCATTGATAAGCATGATTTTTATATATTTTATTCTCATTAGCTTAAATATTTTAATGATCAAATATGGCTTTTGGGGTCTAATTAGGTGAAATTTGATTTTAGTAGCCATTTCTACACTCTAGGAAATTATTTACAAAATTATTGAATTTTAATGCATGAATTTCTTTTAAATAATTTTGTGGATATTTCTACTTAATATTTTCCATTCTTTTGTGCAGATTTTAATGGGCAAGTGAAAATAAAATGATCTAATTAGGCTTCCAGTGAAATGGATGAAGACTGAGGTCAAGAAGGTAGCCACTTACACATTCTATCCAGTCCATCATTCATATTAAACACAAGCACCACTTGTCACTTTTCCACATCACTTGTAGCTTCATTCACTTATTCCATCATATCCACAACACATCCACAGGTTAGGTTGGGCAGAATCACGTGGAATACACACACATGGTCACACACCCATTTCATTTAGCATGTAGGCAGGGTAGGAATGCATGGCTTGTTCTTTCATTAACACATACATACTCCACTTCACTCACTTGAACACACTTCCATTTAGCTAGGCATTCCATCCTCTCATTTATTCATTTCCACTCATTTATCAGCTCATACACCCTCCACATGGTCCACTTGTAGTAAACACACACTCACATGAGAAGGGTGGAGGCAACTCTTTTTTAAATTTCACTCATCATGTCAGGTTTCACCCATGTAAAGCTCTCTCTCACCTTCCACTCTTCCATAGCCATAAGTCCAAGCACACACTTGCATGCATGGTACCATATTGCTTTGCTCTCCATTCACCCCACGTAGCCACGTAGCTTGCATAGGCATTCACCAATCCATACACTCTCACTACACTTCACTTCCATGTAGTTCTATCTTGGACACTTCACATAGTACAAGTCTAGCCTCTCGACACTCTACTCTCCACATTGATTCTCTTAATTTCACTACATATATCCACGAAGCACTTGAATGAACCACACGTCCAGCTCACTTGCACATGGCTTTATGCATTTGTACATAACACATCATTCACACGTGGTCTATAATGCCTCTTCTAACTACCATTCTTTAGCTATACATTTTTTAAGAATTCCTTATTTAAGTTTAATTACTTTTTCTTTGGTAATTATCCTTTCACAATGGAATCTAACCAATGGTGTAGCAAACTACAACAATAACAGAAATACACTGTACTTTATACAAACTAGTTTAAGAGTTCCCTTATAAGGGAACGGGGTCATACAATTCACATCATATTGAAAGGAAATCTATCCTATAATTATTCAAAAAGAAAGTTTCCAGATAACAAAAAGGTCAGTATTAGTGACTGGGCCTCTGTTCATGCAAATGGAGGGGTAGAAGGGTCAACTCCATCCATTGGGAATGTGTGGGACTCCAGCTCTCCTGAGGACACAAATTACACTAGTACAGCACAAACAGCATCATCACATGATATGATGCATATATTATGGATGATGAAGACCCATCCTCTGAGTGGGAACTAGATCCACTCCACCTAGAGTTCTAGGGTCACTTGATAAATTGGCATCTAAGAAAAGTATAAACCACAATAGAGTGAGAAATAATTTTCTCAATAACATAGACAAGATTGATACCACATAATATCCATGAAGAAGAGTCAAGTACTTTTAATAGACAACAAGCAATATAATGGCATAACAGTATATTTATTAAATAATATAAATAGAGAGATATACATGTTAGCAATATCTCATGTGAATATGAAATAGCAAAGTGAATAGGCATATTACATCTAACGATAGGAGATGAATGAAATGCAAGAATTGTCTCAACGTAATTGATATTCAGTAATTGCAAGATATTCAAGGGATTTCTACATGCATAGAATAGAGAAGGTATCACAAACAATATTTATTCTCTCTTAACCATTAAGCCTTAAAGACTACCAGGCCCAACACTCAAATCATGTCGCACTGGCTTCGGCAGACTCAAGCCCAGCTCATGTTGCACTGCCATGACATAGCAGGCTCACCCCTACTTCCTTTACTGAGATATCCCCTAGTAGGTACCCAAGGAAAGTCATATAAAACACCATAATAATGTCATCCAAGCCATCATTTGATCAAGGCATGATAGGTATATTTAAGAAAGAACTATCTTACACAACTCTATGCATAATAATTTCAATAGCATGACTGCATATTAGAGTTTGAAAATTAGTTGTTCAAATATTTTTAAGTATCTTTGAGATTAGACATCCAATACAACAACAGCTACCCAATGGTCAATTCTGGCACATACATAGGGCTCACCCCCTGTCGACCCTATATATTAGCCAGTTCTTAGGGGGCTCACCCCCTATCTGCCCTATATTTTGGTCAGTCCTTTACCAAATAATCTATACTCATATAATCAGGCAATAAACACACATATTATTCATGTCAAGAAATCAGACAGTATATCAGCAAAGCAAACAATGTAATTCCAGAATATATGTTATCACATATTCCATTCTTGACATAACGCTGTGCAATTTTTCAACTATTCCAAATGGGCTCCAAAATTTACAAAATAAATATCAGCATAATCTAGGCAACATGTATAATATATTAGGCCTCAAAAGTCATCCAGAACATGTCAAATAACAGTGGGAAAAATTCAAGAACATCTTGGTCAACAATTTTTCTCAAAAATTTGACTTTTTATGCAATGATCCATAATTCACCAAAATTTCACCATAGGCCTTATTTTTCATATAGATTATCCTAATTTGGTTGGATTTAAGAAAACTCTTCCCTAGGTATATGTACATGTGTTGGCCGAATCTATACATCTAAGAAGATAGGTGATTTTGCTTCATTTTCATGTCACCAAATAGCCACACATATATATTTAAGGATGATAAACAAAAGCCCTCAATCAATTTCTAAAGATTTCATATGTATTCTACAATTTTCTCAAGTTAAGATTATAGGGTTCCTTGCCAATTTCTTCATGAAAATCAAAGTTGTATTAATCTTCCTCTTCCTTAGGCTTTCTTCCATCACTTCTCCCTTTATTTTCTCTTCAATTTCTCCCATGGCATCTTGAAATACAAAGCTTCTTGATTTGTAGAAAAATTGTCAAGGATAGGAATCTTCTTGAATCATTTGAATCCATAAGCCTTATATATGATTTCTCCATCTCTTCTTGGTTAGAATCCATGGAAAAAACAAATTTTCCCATCTCCTCATGCCATGTATGGAATTTAGAGAAAAAGAGAAGAGAAAATTCCTGGAGAAAAATAGAAGAAAAACTAAGAAGAAGAAAGGCTATCTATGTTACCTTAGCTCCGCGGTGTTTGATTTTCCCCTTGTGGCTTTGCTTTCTCTCTTCCTTCTCCCTTCTCTTCTTCCTTAGGCCGTGCTCCTTCTCCTTCTCCGTCTCTATCTTAGCCAAATTTTGGTGTGTACTTGTGCATGAAAGTATGTGTGTGGTTCATATATATATTAGTTATGAATGGTTAAGATTTAATTAACTTTAAGGTGGAAGATCTTGGCCTTTAAGATACATGAATGGTCAAGATTTAACCTTGAAATAAGAGATAAAATGTAGGCCTTTAGATTAGATCAAAGGTGGTGGTTTGATCTTAAAAAAGTGAAGAAATCTAAGCTATTAGATTGCATCAACAGTTTAGATCGTATCACGTTTTACGGACGAATATTAATCATTGGATTACCTTGGTTACTTTTTCGTAATATGTGAAGATAAGATTGCATTTAATGCCACTTAAGTCAACGTCTATGTCATGCTGAAGTTAGCAGTAACTTTTTCGTAATGTGTGAGATTTCTAAGATTTGCTGACACAAGCCTATGTAATCACTCCGCAACTCGTACAGCTTCCAGAATTCTCTTTCAGCTTCTAGCTTCTTCTTCACACATGGTGTCACATCATCTCTCCCTTTTCTACATGGTGCCACATCAGCACCTTCCCAGCTCCCTGGTGCCACTCAGCTCTTCCCCAGTTAGACTTACAAAATGGCCACTATTTTCCTAGGTTTTCCATAATATCTTATTTAATTTGCATTTTCTAAGTTCTCTACTATATTTTAATATTATTTGGCCCTATATGGGTCCCCTTTAATGTTTCCAATCATATATTTAAATATTATTTATTCTCCTAATATTTTATTATTTTAGGATCCAAATGACGGTTTTGTCCCTAGTAGTGACATGACAGACAAGCACCTCTATTCATTTTTCACTTATATCTTCTCCATAAATCTATATTTATGGATTTTGTCACCACTACCTAGTAGATTTTTCTGCATAGAATTTCCTGAGGTAGCTAACACGGGTTTAGGGTTTTAGTTCGTCCCTGTATAAGCTTAAAATTGTTTTGGTTATTTTTTGGCCCTAATGAATCCAAAATTTCATGCAACGAATTTTATAATTTTCTACATATTATTTTCTAACTATTGATATATATATATTGGACTAGTTCTAAATTTCTCTTTCTTCTAGAAAAATTGTCAAAGTTCATCTAGGTGACAAATGATGATTTTGCCCTTAGACCCCCTAAAATCTCAAAAATTCCTATGGGTCCTATTCAGCTTATACTTCTCATATATGAAGCTATTTTGTTCAAATTCTTTTTATTAACCTTAATAAATTCATTACATAAAATACTAAATAATTAGAAAATATGAATTTTAGGGATGTTACATGGTCACTCATATGCACATGCATGAAAGGAAAAGTGTGAAGAAATGCTATGGGTTGGGAGGATTAAAGGAGAAAGAGCTATTACACAAGGCAAGGTTTGGGCTCTGGAGACCTGAACAAAGGTAGAATGTGCATGTGTGGGAAGGGAAGAAGCACTAACTCCATAAACCTTCCACAGAAAACACTTGCACAACACTTAGAAGCAAGCTATGGGTTTAAAAGGAGGAAATCATGGTATTGATTTGAAGACATGGAAAGGAAGCCCAAGACAGCATTTGAAGAGAAGAAAGAATGAAAAATTCTTGAGTTGATGGTTCTACAGGTTTGGAGGGCAGAGGATGATTGAAGAGCCATGCAACCCCATGTAGTTACATATGCAGAGCAGGAGGAGGAGGTCTAGAAAAAGAACACAAAAAAAGAACATTAGAGAAGAAGAAGCATGGAAGGAACTTGGGTTTTATGTGCATGGAGAAGAGAAAAGCTCACGCGAGAGGATTAACAAAAATGCACACTAGCTGAACATGCTGACTAGGCACATAACGCAATGAAAAGGCAGACTAATAGGACATCAAAATGCAAAGGAACTGGGCACGAGAAGCTGAGCAGAATAATAAGGCCAAAATAGCAGAGCATAAGAAGAAGAAGCTATGTGTTTGGCATAAGGAGAAGTTTACGTGGAAGTGAGGTCTTGAGTTTGAGGGAGGAAGACACAGGAGAATCATTTCCAGTACATGTTGATTGGCACGAGCTAAATGAGCATGAAAAGAACCATGTGAGCAATGCAAGGAGATGCTATATAGCTTACTCCAAAATGTGAATGACGTGAGAAGCTAAAGTTTATGCTGTGAGTATAGATAGTGAGTAGATTTTAAAAGGCACGTGATTCATTAAAAGGAAAGCTTTGGTTAAGAATTAAAGAAGTAGTAGCACATGAATGGAGCATGCACACCTACCCTTATACACACATGAGGGAACACTTGAAAGAGATAATGAGCTGGGAAGGTCTAAACACGTGATACAAAAAGAAAAGAAGAAGCAAAGCCACATAAGGAGAATAAAATAATACACTCAGGTAGCATCTCATCCATTGATTCAACACACACTGTCTCATCCATTAATTCAAGATGCATCATCCATCGTGGAATTAATCAATATATTATTCACCCATTCAGAGAATGAATCCATCAAATAAATCAACATTCCATTGTCATTTTTTCACATACTCCATCCTCTTCATCTGTAGCACATCTTCTATTCCATTCTCCACCATTATTCCACCTCCAATGAAGCATTAAATCTCCATCTTGTGGCTAGCTTGGAAAAAGGTCCTTGGTTGAAGGTTAAGTCGATGGAATAGCAAGGGATTTTAGCTAAGCTTCCTATTTTATTTTCTCTCTTTCTACATTAATTTTTGTTCTTGAACTTGTTTGGTTAAACTTGTAATTGACTTAGATTAATGTAATTTATGATTGATGGCTGGTTAGACATTGATTAGGAGAGAATTTGAATGATTATTTGATTAATTTTAGTGCTAGATTTTCATTATTCTCCAATTTCTCATTATGCCATAAAGGTGTTTGATGAAATGTATGAGTGAGATTGTGTGTTTAATTATTTGATTTAAGGATTCCTTAGAGTTTCTTAGGGTGATGATTGAGAGACTAATTAATTGTTTAATCAATCAAATTGAGTGTTCATTGATCTTAAAGGCAAGAATTAATGATTTGACGTAGGATTGAGGTTTCAATTCAACATTAACTTGTTAATTTCTTGCATCTTAAATGGTAATTCAAGATCATTTTCCATGAACACAATTAGGGACTCTTAGACTAGAATTAAGTACAATTGAATTAGGATAAGGATAATGGATACCAAGGGCTGAATCTAAAGCTATTCACATGTCCATCATTCATCCTTTAATTCGTATAATTAGATAACAATTAGGAACTTTAATTCAATTTCATTTTAGTTAGCCTAATTAGATTAAACCCCCTTAATTAGCTAATTTTTAGAGTCTTTTAACACTTAAAAAACCCAATTAAACATTGAATTCCATTTCCAAGGGAGATGACCTAGGTTGTACTACTAACTATATATTTTCTCAACCTAATTTTATTTTGGAGGTTGCGTGACACAATTGTCAGGCGTGGTATATATATAGGTAGGGTTTCGAAGTTGTTTCCAAAAAATTTCATTTATGTCCCTTAAACATAGCATTTTTGTTTCCAGTTCATTTTAACTCTTTTTTAAGAACTATCTTTTCCATCATAAAATTTAGGTCCTCAATCTTATAAAATGCCTTTGGAATCACTTAATTTGAGCTAAAACCTTCCTAAGCGAAAGGTCAAAATTCAGGTTAACCAACATTAGAAAACGTACACCAGAGGGGTTTTAACTATCCCAGTGCTTCCCATAATTTTTGAAACCTCTGAGAACCCTGAAAAGATGAAATTGTTTCATTTAAAAAACCCTCCTCTGAGTATTCTAAAATTTTCCTGAAATTACGAAAATGCCATTATGTTATGTAACAATTTCATTTATTTTCGTCTGGTTATTTTAGCCTCTGTTTCACGGCACCTTTGGCCTCCCATTTTCATTACTTGATGTCTAGATCATTATTCTAATTTTTTTGGATTTTAACCAATTCATTTTAGAGGACTTACTTTTAAAATGCATCTATTTTTGTCGTTTTCACGAAAATTGAACGTTACACATTGCATTAATAAGAAAGGAAATTTGTGGGATTAGACAAAATAGTGGAGAGACCCTATATGAATATTGGGAAAGGTTTAAGAAATTGCTAGTGTAACATCTGATTCTCTGAAAACAAGAAAAACGTAGCGTACGATTTCTCCGTAAACGAACAAAATTCACCGGATACACAATGAAGTCCCTCAAAGTGAGATAGTTAAGGTCCTGAAAAATTTAGGAAGCATTCTAGACTCCTAAAAATGAGAATCCCAAGCTTAAATGGAAAGAAAAATGGAGCTTGAATGAAGAAATAATTTCTTACGAAAAGCTTACAAAACATAATGGCATTTTCGTAATTTTGAGTAAATTTTGGAATTCACATAAGAAGGCTTCTTAAATGAAAGTTTTGAGTTCCCAGGCTTCCCAGAGGCCCTAAAAACTATAGGAAGGCTTGGGATAGCTGAATCCCCTCCAGTGGACGTTTTTCAATGTTAGTGTGCCCGAACTTTGACGGATTCATTCGGGAAGATTTTAGCTCTAATTTGAGTAATTCTAAAGGCATTTTACTAAATTAGAAATATAAATTTTATAATGGAAAAGACAGTTCTTAGAAAGGAGCTAAAACGAAGGAGAAACGAAAATGCCAAAAACAAAAGGCAAAATGAGAATTTTTGAAAAGTGTAACTTCCTCCCACCTATATATATGATGCGCCCTTCTTCTCCCTTCATGTTGCATGACCATGTTCTACCAAAAACAAGAGGAAAACCCTAGGGGATGAGGTGCACAAGAGGAGGAAGAAAAGAAGGAGAAATTCAAGGTAGAAAGGTATGGATTTTCATGATTTTTTATGCTCTTTCTCTTCCAAACCTCTTCTTCTTCATTCTACTTTATTTCTTATGATTATAATGAAGTATATGGATCTATTTAAAGGAGAAATTGAGGAGAAAATTCGGATTTGAAGAAAGGAGCTCAAAGAACACAAGATTCAAGTGAAAAAAAGCAAGAAAACAAGGTAATTTCTCTTCCTATGGTTATCATCTTTGGTTCCCTCCTCCTCCATTTCGCCCAACATAAGAAAACCCTAGGAGGACTTGATTTTTAGGCATAACCAAGGGTGAATCTAAGGAAAAAGGGTGTAAAGATTAAGAATATGCAAAGGGAATTAACAAAAAACCATTAGGTTTAAAGATACAAGTTCTAGGGTTTCAATTGCACCTTGTAAAATCTAACTTTGTATAATGATTCCTAGGGCTAAATAAGAGTTCAAATGAGCTCCCAAGATCCCTAAGAGGCTCCCCATATTCTTCTCCCCTTGAGAAAACAAAGAAAGCTCCATGAAGGCCAGTAAGCTCTATAGTCTTAGCCAAGCAAGGAAAGGGTAGCTAGGGCGAGTTTTAAACTTTTTTAAGGCCATTCTTGAGTCATATATGATGAATGAATATGAGGGGAGGTCTTGGAAAAAATTTAGAACTCATAGAAAGTGAGTTAGTGCTTTAGGTTCCATATTATGACCTAAAGAAGCAATATGTAGTTAGGCTCTTTGTTTTAATTGTGTGATGACTCCAAGAGGCTTAAAAGGAGTCAAGAATCTTATTTGAAAGGAAAGAATAGAACCTAGAATTTATTTGAGGGGTATTGCTTCATTAAGTGCATTTATGGACTATAATAGGGTTTATAGAATAACCTAGTATCTAAGCAAGTTGTGTGACTTTAGAAATTGTTTCATAAACCTAATTTGCTTCCATAAATTGTGTTTAGACCAAGAGAAATCTTCCCCACACTTTTATGGGTGTGTGGCCAAACAAGGGAGGGAATTTCAAGAGAAAAAGTGTGTGATTGTGTGCAAGGTTGCTCTCTCCACGTTCTTTCATGGATGGATGTGTGCTTAGCTTGTCTTAGAATATGTGTATGTATGTTTTCAAGCAATGAAAAGTATGCTAGCATGATTTTATATGCCATGATTTCATGATGACATATTATGTTTCATATGATGTTTTTATACGTGTTTGGGCTTACTTGAGTGTGGTGAGGATGAGCCAAAAACCTTTAAGATTAGTTGAAACAAAGCAAAGTGGGCTCCTAAAAGCATGGTTGAGTCTAAGAATGCATTAAAGAATGGATAAGGCAAGTCCAATATCTACAAGAAATTAGGTGAGGCCAATCTACTTGCTTGGCAAGTCTTTGTATGTTATGTATGACATTCTCAAATGATGAAAATGCTTCTTTAACGTTTACACATGTCAACATGACCATACATGCATTTTATAAGACTTGTTTGCATCCATTATGTATGATTGAATAGGAGATAAGCTATTGAGATTCTTTGAATCTCATTTCCTCCTCTCTAATGATCTAATGTGCTAGGTGGATCAAGTGGACAAGGTAATGGAAGCCAACCACCTTGAAAAAGAGAGCCTGACAACCTAATGCATAGTTTTTTGTTCTTTAAGGCCATATTTGTATCAAAGCATGTAAACCCATGATATATATGACCTCTTAAACATGTGTAATTATAATATTGTGCCATGTATGAACAAGAGCATATGTTTTATAGTCATTAAAATATGAAATGGGTATATGGTGGCAAATTAGCTTCATTGGTGGTTTGATAGAATTATGCATATATGTGGATGAAATAGTCACAATGAGATGCATAGAGTTTGGGACCATTTGGGCAGCTTACACAAGTCTTAATTTTTAGACTTGCCTAAAAGGTGCCAAACCCTAAGGAAAGCCATTTGGTTACTTTGGTACCTCATATGGAGCCAAAATTGATTATAATGGAACCCTATGTCATTTTTTAGCCAAATGAGCTCTTCTTGATCTAAGATTTGACATGAAATTAGAGCTTTTTAAGATTATTTTGGAAAGATAAAGAACATAATTTTTAGAGATCTATAAAATATTTGATGAATTTTCAAAATTAACAAATTTTCTGGTTTTGGTCATGTCACTTTTCATACTGGTCCAAAAATAGAATCTGTCACATAGGGCTTAATGATGTCCAATTGCCACAAAATTTTATACAAAGAAACTAGACATTCCCATGACTTGCACTAATGAGAAGTACCTCATTTGGAGGTCTAGAAAGGGAGATATGAATTTTTAAAGAATCTGTCCAGTATCAAGAGCTTCATCCAACCTCAGTTATGGTTCTATTGAATTCTGAGGTCTGGGCTACTTGAGCTGATCTAGAATTATTTTTTCCTTCTATCTAATATCCACATATTTCCATATTGGTATCATTTTCATGGATTGGATTTTTTTAGAATTAGTTAGACATTTTTGAATTTTGTTGTAGAAATCTGTGACAGCACTAGTGGGCAGTTTGACCTATAGACCTTTTCAGATGTCAAACGTCCTCTATAATGGATGTTATGATCTAGAAATATTTTTATTATAAATTAGACATCCTAGCTTTCTAGAATGGCCAAGAATGCATGACTTCAATTTTTCTAAAATTAGTTATAATTTTCCAAAATTTGGACAAAAAATGGGTAAATTCTGGCCAAAATTTAATATGCCTATTTTAAGCTTCCCTTTGAGTTTCTTGAGATGTAGGCCACTTTGATGATGCAAATGAGTTGTATTCATGTAATTAAATATGAGAATGTGATGTATGGGCTTACATGGTCCACATGATAGTGAATAGAATTTTTATACATGACGTAATGGAAGAAAATGCCTTATTTTAATTCCTTTTTCTTGCTCTTTCATATAATCTATGAATGTGAAGCATGGGAATTATGTGAAATGAGCTAGAAATATATGGTGTTACAGATGGCTAGTTGTCATCACCATCAAATTTCTAATTAGCTATTAATTCAATATTTCTATGAAGGGCTACTGAATATGGATAGAAATATGATTGATGTTGCTTCTAGTGAAGCTTTGGGTGATTTGACACCTACAAGAGCATGGGAGTTGATTGACAAGATGGCTCAAACTACATAATAGTTTGGTGTGAGATAGACAGTAAAAGGGGTCAATGAGTTGTATCCTCCACACTATGATCAAAGACTTGAGAGTAAAATTGATAAGATGTCCTCTGTGCTCTCACAACTTACTTTAGCTTAGCAGTAACCATAGTTAGCCTCCATTCTATCCCAGACTTATGAACCACAGTCTTATGCTACTTAGATGCATTCATATCCACAGTGCTATACAACTAGGCAGACATCTATCTCTATTGCCTTGGTGGGACCTTTATGTGATATATGCTATTTAGCCACACATGCTACTGATTAGTGCCCGATGTTAGATGATAGGATAGAAACTTATGCTAGGATGTTTCCAGTTAGGCCAATGCAACAAAGGCAGCAAAAGTATGGTCACTACTCTAGCACATACAATCCAGATGGATGGATCATCCTAACTTAAGATATGGAAGAAGGTAACAGTAGAATAGATACAATGTTACAGGACCTAGTGCATAGCTTTCCCAACCTATAAGGTAGTCAATCCCTATACAAGAGGAACCAAAGAAAGGAAGTAATTTAAAAGACATGATGAAGCAGCTGATGGAAAGTAATGCATAGCTTAAGCAACATTGGCAACAACAATGGCAGAAGCTATAGATGAGTATGCAAAATTTGAAAAGAATGGTTGATACTCAATTAGACCAGTTTGCCATCTCTCTTAGTGAGGTGAAATCTCAAGGTTCAGGCTAATTGCCATCATAAATGATTGTCAATCCAAGGAATAGCAGTAATGTTAGTGCCATCACTCTTAGGAGTGGAAAGGAAGTTCAGGGATCCTCAGATACCATTACAATGGATAAGCTGACGTCATCAAAAACACACATTGCACCTGATGAGTCTAAGAAAGATGAAGAGCTAAAGAAGATTTTGCCTTTCCCATATAGATCTACTTTGGGAAAGAGGTAAATTGAAGCTAAAGTTGAAAATAAAATCCTTGAGACTTTTAAAAAGGCTAAGGTCAATATACCTCTATTGGAAGCAATCAAGACCATCCCTAAGTTTGCCAAATTTTTTACAGAAATATGTACCAACAAGAGGCAACTAAGAAGGAATGAAAAAGTCAATTTTAGCAAGAATGTTTTAGCACTTATACAACAAACAATGTCCACTAAATGTCAAGATTGCACTTTTACAATTCCATGCACCATTGGAAATTTTAAGTTTTCTAATGCTTTGATTAATCTTAGTGCTACTATTAATGTTATGCCTAAATTAGTGTATTTATCTTTGCAGATGGGAGAATTGAAAACTACTTGTGTGGTTATACAACTTGCAAATAACAACATTTCTTATACTTTAGGAGTGTTGAAGGATGTCTTGGTTAAGGTAAAGGATTTGATATTTCCAATTGATATCTATGTCCTTAACATAGAGGATGATAGATATAGGTCTTATGATCATGCCTCACTCATCTTAGATAGACCTTTCTTAAAAATTGCAAAGACAATCATAAATGTACATGGGGGTACTCTTCAAATGGAATTAGCTGGCAATGAATATAATTCAATATATTTGATGCCATGAAATACCTGTGTGATGATAACTCTATTCTTAATGTAAGTTTAATTGATATACTAGTTGATAATGCTAGCACTAATTTTATGGATAGTATGTTATCTAGACTATGTGACAGCTAACTTGGATGATTCTCTTGATTGTACATGTTCTGAATCCACTATATATGATAGATGTACATAGATTAGTGCTTTTATTGAGAGTAGTGAGTTCCTTGCATGTACTATTCATCATGATTATGTGATTTCTTCTTTTTGTGATGATTTTACTGTTAGTCAACATGTGACTAATTTAGGTGATTGTGCTAATCTAGATCATTCCTCTAATTCTAGAGATGATATACATGCTATTATTTTCCTTGATTGTTTTGATGCTACTGGATTTATTGCTTCTTAGGATTTATTGCATGTCAATACTTCTTCTGGATATGTTGACTGTGCTAGTTCATCTATGTCCATTCTTAACTTGCTTATTGATAGTGGTATTAGATGTTGTATGGCTAGTTCATTTAGTAGTGATATTGATGTTACTACTACTGTTGGTTCTTTTGTTCATATTCATTCTACTGATGTTCCCAAGGTGGAAAAGTTATTTCTTCTACCTATAAGTTATTTAAACATGTATTTAGTATAGAAGAAATTGAAATCAAACCACTCATACCTTCAATTGAGCAAGCTCCTACCTTAGAGCTCAAGCTATTGCTAGACAATCTCAAGTATACCTATTTGGAGAAAGATGAAAAGCTTCCAGTGATTGTACCTAGTGACATTATCTCAAAGCAAGAAGAGAAGCTTCGAGAGGTCTTGAGGAAGAGAAGACAAGCCATATGGTAGACCTCGATGGATATACCTAGCATTAACCCTGACATATGTATACACCAAATTTTGTTAGAGGATGGAGCAAAGCTAGTAAGACAACCATAAAGGAGACTGAAACCACTTATTCTGGATATGGATAAAAAGAAAGTATTTAAACTTTTGTCTACTAGTATTATATATCCTATTTCTGATAGTTAGTGGGTTAGTCCTGTGCAGGTGGTTTCTAAAAGGTCAAAGATTACAATGATCTCAAATGAAAAGAATGAGTTGGTGCCCACCCATGTGTAGAATAGTTAGAGGGTTTGTATTGATTATAGGAGGCTTAATTTAGTCACTAGAAAAGATCAATACCCTCTCCCTTCTATTGATCAAATGCTTGATTGTCTAGTTGCAAAGTCTCACTATTATTTTCTGAATGGATTTTCATGTCAATCCAGATATGCATAGCCTTGGAGGATCAAGAGAAGATGACATTTACATGTCCATTTAGAATATTTTCCTATAGAAGAATGCCTTTTGATCTTTGCAATGCTGCTGGAACCTTCCAGTAGCACATGGTTTCCATTTTTAGTGATTTTCTAGAAAATTGTATAGAAAATTTTGTGGATGATTTCACTATATATAGGAACTCTTTTAATGAATGCTTGATAGAGTTTTAGCGAGATGTATAGAGAAGAACCTTATACTTAATTTTGGAAAGTTTCATTTTATGGTTCAAAAAGGCATTGTATTGAGTTATGTTATATCTAAATAGGGCATAGAGGTTGATAAGGCTAAGATAGATATTGTTACTTCTTTATCATACCCGACACATGTTTGGGAGGTTAGGTCTTTCTTAAGTTATGTAGGTTTTTGTAGAAGATTCATACAGGATTTTAGTAAGATTGCTTTGCCATTATCTAAGCTTTTATAGAAAGATGTTGAATTTTCATTTTAATGATGCATGTAAAATAGCTTTTGATAATCTTAAGAAAAGATTGATTTCCCTACCCATTATTCAACCCCCTAATTGGAACTTCCTATTTGAGCTCTTATATAATGCTTCTAATTATGCTGTAGGTGTAGTTTTGAGCCAAAGAGTGAATAAAAAGTCCCATGTGATAGCCTATGCATCCAAGACTCTGGATGGGGCCCAAACAAATTATATGACCATAGAAAAAAATTTCTTACAATTATTTTTGCTTTGGATAAGTTCAAATAATATTTGTTTAATACTAAAGTAATTTTTTTCACTGATCATACATCCTTAAAGTACTTACTAAAAAAGCCTGATGTGAAGCCAAGATTGATTCAATGGATGCTTTTACTTTAAGAGTTTGATATTGACATCTAGGATAAAAGTAGAGCAGAGAACTTGGTGGCAAACCACTTGACCAAGATTGAGGCTCCAAAGGTAGATTCTTTACCTATTGATGATGATTTCCAAGATGAGCATTTGTATACTGTGCATAGTTTCTACCCATAGTATGCAGACTTAGTGAATTATCTAATTGCTTCTAAATTGCCTGTTGATTTGCATAAACATTAGTTGAATAAGTTTAGGAGTGAAGCTAGATATTATATTTAGGATGATCTATACTTGTGGAAGCTATGTAGTGACCAAGTAATTAGACGTTGTGTGCCCGATGTAGAGTTTGATTTTATATTGAGATTTTGTCACACACTTGCATGTGGAAGTCACTTCAGTCCAAAATGCATAACTAGGGAGGTTCTAGATAGTGGATTATATTAGCTTAAGTTATTTCGTGATGCCTTTGATTTTTGCAAAAGATGTGTTAGGTGTCAATAAACAGGTAACATATCTAGGAGAAATGAAATGCCACAGCATCCCATTTTGTTTTGTGAAATCTTTGATGTGTGGGGCATTGATTTTATAGGACCTTTTTCTATTTCTTTTAGCTTTGTGTACATTTTACTGGTTGCTGATTATGTTTTGAAGTGGGTGGTAGCAAAACCCATAAAGACTGATGATTCTTTTATGCTTGTAGAGTTTGTTCAGTTTCATATTTTCTATAGGTTTGGTATTCCCAGAACCATTATTAGTGACCTAGACACTCATTTTTACAACCAGAGTATGCAAAGCTTGTTTAGCAAGTATGGTATTGTGCATAAAATGGCTACTCCATATCAACCTCAAACTAATGGCCAGGCTGAGATTTCTAATCAAGAGGTAAGGTAAATTTTGGCAAAGATAATGCAATCAAATAGAAAGGATTAGAGCAAGAGGCTAGATAATCCACTTTAGGCTTATAAGACCACCTATAAGACTCCTATTGGCATGTCACCCTATCAACTAGTATTTGGAAAAGCTTGTCACTTACTAGTGGAAGTGGATCATAGAGCATATTGGGCCGTGAAGATATGTAATATAGACTTATATGGAGCGAGGTCTCATAGGAAATTTAAACTCCAAAAGCTTGAAGAGATCCATTTGGAAGCCTATGATAATGCAAGGATCTATAAAGAAAAGACAAAGGCCTTTTATGATAAGACGATTGCAAGAAAAGAGTTTGTAATTGGAGAGAAAGTTTTACTTTATAAATCCCACTTTAAACTCATGCTTTCCTTTTAGTGCAGTGGAGCTTGTGGATGAGCAGGCTAGAGCTAAATTCAAAGTTCATGGACATAGGCTCAAGCACTTTCATGAAGGAGTTCTAAGGGAAGACAAAGAGGAGCTCCAACTTCAAGACCCACCCTAATTACCTAGTTGTACACTTTCCCTTTCACCTTTTATATTGTGTTGTCTTTCTTTCGGATTGGATCTTGTGCTAACATTGAGGACAATGCAATGTTTAAGTGTGGGAGGAGCATTCAAATAAAATTTTTGGTTTTGCTTTGTTTTGGTTAGTTAATTTTTCTAAGCTTTTAGTCTTTCGTGTTACTTTTGAAGTTTTGTGTGTGTATTTTTTTTTTTTTGTGTTTTTGAAAGCTTGTTTAAAAACAAAAAAAAAAGCTTAAAAAGAAAAAAAACTTTGTTTATTTGGAAGTTACTGATAATGAGGTAATCATAGCTTTGATATATCACAAATTGATAGGAAATTGATCTTATATTTAGAATGCAAGTTAAGTGGCAATTAGCTTAGCTTTAATGAACTTTGATGATTGTTAGTTTATCTTGTGAGATTTTAGGCCTATTGATATTCATTTTTAGTGTGTATCTTGTAATATTTGGTTTTTATTAAACGACAAAAATGGATGTTTCAAAACAAGTCCTCCAAAAATGAATTAGTGAAGGCTTCAAAAATTTTGAGTAACATTCTAGACTCCTAAAAATGAGAATCCCAAGCTCAGACGAAAAGAAAAACAGAGCTAGAATGAAGGAACGAAATTTAATGAAAAACTTACGAAACATAATGGCATTTTCGTAATTTGAGCAAATTTTGGAATTCACATAGGAGGGATTTTTAAATGAAAGTTTTGAGTTCTTCGAGATTTTCAGAGGCCTTAAAAACTATAGGAAGCCCTGGGGCAATTAAAACCCCTTCGTTGGACGTTTTCCAACGTCAGTGTACCTAAACTTTGACGAATTCATTCAAAAATGTTTTAACTCTGATTTGAGTGACTCCAAAGCTATTTTACTAAATTGGGAACCTAAATTTTATAATAGAAAATATTGTTCTAAAAAAGGAGCTAAAACGAATTAGAAACTAAAATACCAAAAATGAAGGGCAAAATGGGAATTTTTGAAAAGTCATTCTTCCTCCACCTTTATATATAGGGCACCCCACTGTCCCATTCACTTAGCCTCATATTTTTCTGGCCTAAGTTAGAAAAGAAACCCTAGGAGAGTGGCACATAACAGGAAGAAGAAGAGGAGGAGAAATCAAGGCTTGAAGGTATGGAATTTTGGTAGTTTTTCATGTTTTCTTCTTTCCAAACCTCTTCTCCTCTATTCTCCTTTGTTTCCTATGATTATAATGAAGTTTATAAGTCTTCTTTAAGGGAGAAATTAAGGGAAAAATTCGGATTTAAAGAGAGGAGGCCAAAGAAGATAAGATTAAAGTGAGAAAACAAAGAAAAACAAGGTAATTTCTTCTTTCATGGTTGCTACCCTTTGCTTCCCTTCTCCCTATGGTTCATCCCTTTCAAGAAGTCATAGGAGGCTTCGTTTTTAGGTAGAACCAAGGGTGATTCTTAGGAAAAAGGATGTGAATATTAAGAATATGCAAAAAGAATTAACAAATTACCATAGAAATTCAAGATACAAGTTTTAGGGTTTTATATGTTCCTTCCAAAATCTGATTTGATACCTTAATTTCCATGCTTGAATGAGAGTTTAAATGAGCTCCTAAGATCCTTAGAAGTCTCCCCATGTGCTTCCTCCATCAAGAAAACAAAGCAAGTCCATAGAGAGCAAAATGCTTTTTAGGTTCGGCCAAGAGGGGTTTGCATACCAAGGGAGAGTTTTAAATTTTTCTAAACCTATTTTTGAGTCATATATGATGAGTGAAGATGAGGGGATGCCTTAGAAAAAATTTAGAAACCATAGAAAGTGAGTTGGCCTTATATGTTCCATAATATAACCAAAAAAAGCAACATGTAGTTAGGCTCTTTATTTTAATTATGTGATGACTCCAAGAGGCTTAAAAGAAGTCAAGAATCATATATGAAAGGAAAGAATGGAGCTTAGAATTTAATTGATGGGTGTTGCTTCATTAGATGTATTTTTGGAACCATAGAGGGGATTATAGGTTAAGTTAGTGTGTAAGGAAGTTGTGTGGCTTTAGAATTAAATCCATGAACCTATTGGCTTCCATAAATCATGTTTAGGCCAAGAGAAATCATTCCCACATCTTTGTGTGTGTGAGGCTGAAGAAGGGAGAGGAAATTCAAGAGAAAAAGTATGTGTTTGCTTCCAAGGTAGCTCACTCCTCCTTCTCTCATACATGATTATATGCTTGGCTTGTCTTTGAATGTGTGTATACGTGTTTTAAGCCATAAAAAGTCTTCTAGCATGATTTCATATATCATGGTACCATGATGATGCATTATGTTTCCAAATGATGCTTGTTTTATTTTTCTTGAGTGAGGCCAAGAATACTTAGCCATGGTAAGGATGAGCTAAGAACCTTTAAAGTTTGGTTGAGACAAAGTAAAGAGTCTCTCAAAAGTGAAGTTGACTCCTAAGAGCAAGGTTGAGTCCAAGAACCTCTTAAAGAATGGGTGAGATAAGTCCAAAATCCACAAGTAAATGGGTGAGACTTGTAACACTATATATTCTAGCTTATCTTATGCCTTTAAATGACTTAATATCATGAAGAATGCAAGTTTCTCATAAAAAGGCAAAGAAAATAATGAATATTTTTGTGTTGCGTCATATCTCAAAATTTATTTCGGTGTCACATGAACTCATGCTATGCACCCTCATATTTAATTACATCATTACAACCCATTTGCATCCCAAAAACATGCTTACAACCCATGGAAACCAAAATGAAGCATGGAAAATGGGAATTCATTTTTTGCCAGACTTGGCCTCTTTTCTGGGCAAATTTTGAAAAATCATAACTAAATCTAGAAAAATAGAAATCAAGCAATCTTGGTTATTCTAGAAAACTTTGGATGTCTACTTCACATAAAAATACGTCTAAACTATAACATGCATCATTGAGGACGGTTGACATCCGAAAAGCTACTTAGGTTGCTGCTGCCCAGGCTACTATGTCAGAATACTGATACAAATTTCTAAAATTCATATCTAATTTTCCAAAAATTGAAATCACACACATTTAGTCATTATAGAAAGGAAAAAATGTTAATTTGATACTAAAAATAATTCCAGAATGAAACAGATACTTTTAGCCATTGGAATCCATTAGAACAGTGACTGAACTCTTGGGGCACCACTACTATTGACAGCCAACTTCAAAAATGTATAACTCTTTTCTCAGATCTCCAAATGAGGTGATATTGATGAACATAGAAATTTTAAGACCTCTAGTTTATATCTATAAAATGTTACAAGCATTTGACACCATTTGACCATTGGGTGACATAAAACACAAATCTACTAGTGTAAACAGTGCATATACCAGAATCAATAGAAAATCCCAAATTTGAAAATTCATCAAATATTCTTTAGACCTCTAGAAATTATATTCTCTAGCTTCCCAAAAATCTCTCAATGAGATCTAATTGCATGCCAAATTTCAAATTAAGACTAACTTATTTGGCTAAAAAGTGACATAGAGTTCCATTATGGTCAAATTTGGCTCCATATGAGGTACTAAACTTGCCAAATGGCCTTCCCTTGGTGTTGGCACCTTTTAGGCAAGTCTAAAAGCATATTTAAGACTTGTGTGGGCTACCCAAATAGTCCCAAATCTCATGCATCTCATGTTGGCCGTTCAACCCACACTTATGCATTTTTACATCATACTTCCACATTGCATATTTGGACATTATAAACTCAAATTGTATTCTAGAGCTCATACATCATATCCATAGTTATAAACATCACATAATAGCATATTTATACATGTCTTAAGATTCATAATATATTTACAACATCATATACACCATAAACCATCATTATGGTTCCAAAATGGAGAAAACCAAGGCATAAGCTTGTCAATCTTTCCTCTTCATTGTTGTTGGCTCTCATTGGCATATCCACTTGGTCCACCTAGCATGTTAGATTATTGAAGGGGAGGGGATAAGATTCAAGGAATTCCAATAGCTCATCTCCCATTCAATCATACATAATATGTGCAAAGCAAGCTTTATAAATGCATGCATGGAGAAAATAGAAGTCATGGATATTTTGAAAGCAAACTTGGCATGTGAATCAATCACTTAAGACATTCAAGAGCTCACCAAGTGTTTGGATTGGCCTCACACTTCTCCTTATGGTTTTTAGACTTGCTTCACCCATTCTTTGAGAGCTTTGGACTCAATCATACTCTTAGGAGCCCTCTTTGCTTTTGGGAGACTATTTACTTTGTCTCGACTAAGCTCAAGTGTTCTTGGCTCATCCTCCCCAAAGGGAAGAGTTCTTGGCCTCTCCACACTTAAGCAAACTCAAACTAACATCATGTGCTCATTTAGAAACATAACATGGCATCAAGGATCATGGCATATAAAGGTATGCTAGCATACTTTTCAAAGCTTGAAAATACATATACATACATTCTAAAACAAGTTAAACACACATCCATGCATGAGAGAAGGTGGAGAGAGCTACCTTATGTATTCACACACTTCTTCCTTAGCTTTCAAGCCTCCACTTTCGGCCACACACCCATAAATTGGTGGAGATGGTTTCTCTTGGCCTAGATACAATTTGTGAGAGCCAATTAGGTTCATGGAACACATTTTAAAGTTACACAATTTGCTTAAACCCTAGATTACTCTACAACCCCTATTATGGTCTATATTTGTACCTAATGAAGCAACACCCCTCAAATGACTTCTAGGCCTCATTCTTTCCTTTCAAATATGATTCTTGACTCATTTTAGGTCTCTTAGAGCCATCACATCATTAAAACAAAAGGCATAGCACCATGTTGCTTCTTTAGGTCATAAAATGGAACCTAAGACATCAAATCACTTTTCATGAGTTCTAAATTTTTTTCCAAGACCTCCCTTCATTTTCATTCACCAAATATGACTTAAGAATGGCCTTAGAAAAATTTAAAACTTGCCCAACCCACAAGATCCCCCTCTTAGCCGAGACATGCCTAGGTTTTAGGCTCCATAGAGTTTTCTTTGTTTTCTTAAAGGGAGAAGCTTGTGGGGAGCATCTTTAGTGTCTTAGGAACTCATTTATACTCTAAATTAGACCTAGGAAGCATCACATAAATTCAAAATTTGAAAGGTGCACTAGAAACCCTAGATTTTGCATCTTGAATCTTAATGCCTATTTCATGGTTTTCTTTGCATATTCTTATTCTTCTCAATCAAATACCTAAGAATCATGCTTGGTTGGGCTTGAAAATCAAATCTTCCTAGGGTTCTTAGTGTCAGTCGGAATGGAGAAGAAGGGTGATGGAAGGTATCAACCATAGGACTTTTTTTACCTTGTTTCCTTGCTTAGTTTGACTTGAATCTTGATTTCTTCAAGCTCCTCTCTTCAAATCGGAACTTTCCCTTGAATTTATCCCTTGAATCAGATTTGTAAACTTCATTTTAATCTAAGGAAATAAAGGAGAAGGGAGGAGAGGAGGTGTAGATGAAGAAAAGTAAGGAAAATCACCATGAAAACATACCTTAAGCTTGGTTTTCTTCCTCCTTCTTCTTCCTCTCTTGGGAGCCTCTCCCTTAGGGTTTTGCTTCTAATTTAGGGCTGGAAAATTTGAAGAGAAATGAGGGCAAGTGTGAGGCACCACCTGTATATAAGTAGGAAAAAGTGACTTTTTCAAAAATTCTAATTTTGCCCTTCGTACTTTGTATTTTCGTTTCTCCTTCTTTTTAGCTCTTTTTTGAGAACCACCTTTTCCATTATAAGATTTAGGTTCCAATTAAGAAAAATACCTTTGGAATCACTCAAATCAGAGTTAAAACCTTTCCAAATGAATCCGTCAAAGTTCGGGTACACTGACATTAGAAAACGTCCACCGGAGAGGATTTAACTGTCTCGGGGCTTCTCAAGGTTTTCGGGGCCTCTAAGAATCCCAAAGAACTCAAAACTTTGATTTAAAAAGCCCTCCTATGTGAATTTCAAAAATTATCCAAAATTATGAAAATGCCATTACGGTTTGTAAGGTTTCTGTCAAAAATTATTTCTTCATTCTAGCTCCATTTTTCCTTCTGTCTGAGGCTAGAATTCTCATTTTTAGGAGGCTAGAATGTTACTCAAATTTTTTGGGACCTGAACTAATTCATTTCGAGGGACTTACTTTGAAAATGCGCCCATTTCTGTTGTTTAACAAAAACCAGACATTACAAGGCTAATCTACATACTTGGCAAGCCTATGTACACTATATGTGACCCTTTCAAATGTTAAGATTGCTTCTTGAATGCTCATGTTATGAAATATGCCGATATATGCATTTTCAAGATTGATTTTGCATCTTTTATCTGTAATTGAAAGGGAGATGATCTATTAAGATTCTTTCAATCTCATTCCCTCCTCTCCAATGTTTTAACATGCTAGGTGGACAAAAGAAACAAGGAAATGGAAGCCAACCTCTTGAAAGATGAGAGTATGCCACCAAAGTGCATGAAATGTGCTTCTTTAAGGCTATTTAAGTGGCAATTGTTGTAACTTATTATTGTATATGACCTATGACCTCTTGAACATGTGTAATTATATTAATATGTGATGTATAAATGAGAGATTATGTTATGTGAATACTAGAATGTCAATTAAGCATGTAATGGCAAGTTTAGCTCTTTAAAAGTTTAATGCATTAATGTATAAGTGGAAGTAGAATAGCCAAATTGAGATGCACAAGGTTTGGAACCATTTGGGCAGCTCATGTAAGTCATAATCATGCTTTTAGACTTGCCCAAAAAGTGCCAAATATCAAGAGAAATCATTTGGATACTTTGGTATCCTATGTGGAGCAAAAATTAACCATATTGGAAACATATACTACTTTTTGTTCAAATGAACTCTTCTTGATTTAAGATTTTTCTTGCAATTAGAGCTTATTGAGAGCTTTTTAGGAAGCTAAAGTGTAGAATTTTTAGAGGCTTATGGAATATTTGATAAATTTTCAAAGTTAAAAAAATTTTGATTTTGGTCGTGTTACTATTCATACTGGTCCGAAATTCAAAGCTGTCACTTAGGGGACAAATGATGTCCAATTAGGAAACAAACATTTCTAGTGACTTGTGCCAACTAGAAACACCCCATTTGGATGTCTAGAGAGGGAGATATGAATTTTTAAAGATTCTATCCAGTATTAGGCACTCAAGCTAACCTCAAGTACTGTTTGATTAGGTTTCAAGGTTTGGATGTGCCTAAATTGGTCTAGGGTTATTTTTCCCCTCTATCTAACATCTATAGCTTTCCTTATTAGTATCATTTACATGGATTGAGTTTCTTTGAAATTAATTGAACATTTTTTAAATTTGTAGCAGAAAGCTGTGACAGTACCAATAGCCAGCCAGACCTCTACACTTTTTCGAATGTCAAACGTCTTTTGTGCTATGTTTCATGGCCTGGACATATTTTTAACATAAATTAGACATGTGTAGATTTCCAAAATGGCAAAGAATGCATGATTTCAATGTTTTTAGAATTAGTTATGATTTTCCAAATTTTATGACAAAAAAGGGAGAATTCTGGCTGAAAATGCTACTATGTATTTTATGCTTCCCTTTGCTTTCCACAAGTTGTAGGCCACTTTTGGGGATGGAAATAAGTTGTATCTATGAATTAAATATGATAATATAATACATGAGCTCACACGGTCTATAGGATATCGAATAAAAATTTTATACGCGATACAATGCTAAGAAATACATTATTTGAATTGATTTTTTCTTGCTCCTTCATGAAATGCATGATGTGAAGCATGAGAATAGCATGAAATAAGTTAGAAAATTATAGTGTTACATATCCCTTATCTTGCTTTTACTCTAGAACTTGACTTGAACCTTATTCAAAGCCACATTTGTTGATTTGCCATGCATGAAAGTTGTAACACCATAAATTCTAGCTCATCTCATACTTTTAAATGGCATAATATCATGAACCATATTGGTTTTTCATGGAAAAGCCAAAGAAATAATGATTTTTTTTTCATGTTACGTCGTATCTAAAAATTCCATTTTGGTGTCACATGGGCTGTGTGAGCTCATGCTATGTATCCTCATATTTAATTACATGATCACAACTCATTTACTTCCTAAAAACATGCCTACAACCCATGGAAACCGAAATAGGGCATAAAAAAAAATAGAAATTCATTTTCGGCCAGAATTGCCCTCTTTTCTGGGCAAATGTTGAAAAATCATAACTAAATCTAGAAAAATTGAAAATGTGTGTTCTTTGTCATTCTAGAAATCTTAGGATGTCTAATACACTACAAATATACCCAGACCATAACATGCATCATGGAGGACGTTTGACATTTGAAACGCTACTGAGGTTGCTGCTACCTGGGCTGCTATTTCAAATTACTGATACAAACTTCTAAATTTCATAACTAATTCTATAAAAATAAAAATTACACAAATTAGGTCATTATGGAAAGCTACAAGTGTTAACGTGATAATAAAAATATTCTCAAATGAAATAGATATGTTTAGCCATTGAAATTCTATAGAATAGTGACTGGACTCCTAGGGTGCCACTACTACTGACAGCCAACTTCAAAAACGCATAACGCTTTGCTCAGACCTCCAAATGAGGTGATATTGGTGGCCACAGAAATATTATAACCTCTAGTTTGTGCCTATAAAATTTCACAAGCAGTGGACACCATTTGGCCATCAGATGACACAAAACACAAATCTGCCAGTGTGAATAGTGCACACACCAGAATCAATAGAAAATCCCAACTTTGAAATTTCATCAAATATTCTCTAGACCTCCAAAAATTATGTTCTTTAGCTTCCTAAAAAGCCCTCAATATGATCTAATTGCATGACAAATCTTAGATCAAGACTAGCTCATTTGGCTAAAAAGTGACATAGGGTTCCATTAAGGTCAAATTTGGCTCCATATGAGGTACCAAATTTACCAAATGGCTTCCCCTTGATTGTGGCACCTTTTGCGAAAGTCTAAAAGCATATTCAAGACTTTGTAAGCTGCCTAAATGATCCCGAACCTCATGCATTTGATTTTGGCCATTCAACCCACACTTATGCACATTTCCATCAAACTTCCACATTGCACACTTTGGCATTACATACTCAAAATAAATGCTAGAGGTCATATATCATATTCATACATCTAAATATCACATAATAGTATATTTACACATGTCTTAAGGTTTATAGTACATTTACGACATCATATACATCATGAACCATAATTATGATTCCAAAATAGACAAAACAAGGCATCAACTTGTCAATCTCTCTTCCTTATTGTTGTTGGCTCCCTTCACCATAGCTACTTAGTCCACCTAGCATGGTAGAGCATTAGAGAGAAGGAGATGAGATTCAAAGAATCCCAATAGCTCATCTCCCATTCAATCATACATAATATGTGCAAAACAAGCTTTACAAATGCATGCATGGAGAAAATAGAAGTCATGGACATTTTAAAAGTAAACTTGGCATATGAACAAATCATACAAGACATTCAAGAGCTCACCAAGTGTTTGGATTGGCCTCACACTTCTCCTCATGGATTTTGAACTTGCCCCACCTATTCTTTAAGAGCTTTGGACTCAACCATACTCTTGGGAGCCTACTTTGCTTTTGGGAGACTCTTTACTTTGTCTCAACCAAGCTCAAGAGTTCTTGGCTCATCCTCACCAAAGGGAAGAGTTCTTGGCCTCTCCACACTCAAGTAAACTCAAACAAACATCATGTACTCATTTAAAACCGTAATATGGCATCAAGAATCATAGCATTTAAAGGCATGCTAGCACACTTTTCATAGCTTGAAAATACACATACAAATATTCTAAAGCAAGCTTAACACATATCCATGCATGAGAGAAGGTGGAGAGAGCTACCTTGCACACAATTACACACTTTTTCCTTTGGACTCAAGCCTCCTCTTTTGGTCACACACCCACAAATTGGTGGAGATGATTTCTCTTGGCCTAGATACAATTTATGGGAGCCAATTAGGTTCATGAAACACATTCTAAGGCTACATAACTTGATGAAACACTAGATTACTCTATAGGCTCTATTATGGTCTATAATTGCACCTAATAAAACAATACCTCAAATGATTTCTAGGCCTCATTCTTTCCTTTCAAATATGATTCTTGACTCCTTTTAAGCCTCTTGGAGTGATCACAGCATTGAAACAAAAGGCCTAGCACCATGTTGCTTCTTTAGGTCATAATATGGAACCTAAAGCACTAAATCAATTTCTATGAGTTCTAATTTTTTTGCTAGGCCTCCCTTCATTTTTATTCATAAAAAATGACTCAATAATGGCCTTAGAAAAATTTAAAACTCTCCCTAGCTATGTCAACCTTGCTTGCATGAGACTATGCCCCTTTTTGGCCTCTTTGGAATTCTCTCTTTTTTTTTCTTGAAGGAGGAAGCATGTGGGCAGCATCTTAGGGATCTTAGGAGCTCATTTAAACTCTTAATTAGGCCTAGAAATTATCATATGAAATCAAATTTTGGAAGGTGCACACAAAACCCTGGAATTTGCATCTTAAAATCTAATGGTTTTTTGATAATTCCCTTTACATATTCTTAATCTCCACACCCTTTTTCCTTAGATTCATGCTTGGTTCTACCTAAAAATCATCTCCTTCTTAGGTGTTCTCAAGTGGGGCGAAATGGTGGAGAAGGGAACCAAAAATGACTACCATAAGAAGAGAAATTACCTTGTTTTCTTACTTTTTCTCACTTAAATCTTGTGTTCTTTGAGCTCCTCTCTTCAAATCCGAATTTTCCCCTCAGTTTCTCCCTTAAAATAGATTTATGAACTTCATTTTAATCATAGAAAACAAAGGAGAATGGAGGAGAAGAGGTTTGGAAGAGAAAGAGCATGAAAAACTACTAATTTTCATACCTCAAGCCATTGATTTCTCCTCCTTTTCTTCCCCTTCTTGTAAGCCTCATCCCCTCGGGTTTTCTTCTGGTTTTAGGCAGAACATGGTCGTGCATAATGAAGGGAGGAGAAAGGTGCATCATATATATAGGTGGGAATAAGTTAAACTTTTCAAAAATTCCCATTTTGCCCTTCATACTTTGCATTTTTGTTTCTCCTTTGTTTTAGCTCCTTTTTTAGAACCATCTTTTCTATTATAAAATTTAGGTTCCCAATTAAGAAAAATGCCTTTGGAATCACTCAATTTGGAGCTAAAACCTTTCCAAACAAATTGGTGAAATTTTGGGTCAACCGACGTTAGAAAATGTCCACCAGAGAGGATTTAACTATCCCAGGGCTTTCTATGGTTTCCAGGGCCTCTGAGAACCCGGTAAAATTCAAAAATTTCATATAAAAAGCCCTCCTATGTGAATTCCAAAATTTACTCAAAATTACGAAAATGTTATTACGTTTCGTAAGCTTTTCGTAAGAAATTATTTTTTTATTCTAGCTTCATTGTTCCTTCCATTTGAGCTTGGGATTCTCATTTTTAGGAGTCTAGAATGCTTCTCAAATTTGTTAAGACCTTAACTATCTCATTTCAGGGGACTTCTTTTTGTATCTAGTGAGTTTTGTTTGTTTACGGAGAAACCATACGTTACGTTTCTCACATTTTCTCTTGTTTTCAGAGAACCAAATGTTACAAAAGTGATTAAGGCATTCATTCTTAGTTTGTTTTGTGTTAGCTGAAGCCAAATAGCCATCCCTTATGTTTTTTGTCCATTTGTTTAATCTCATTAAGCCTTGTGTATTTTCTTTTCACTCCTTTTAGCCATGAAAAGCAACAAATATTCTTCCTACCTTGATTAGGATACTTTTGATTATTAAGAGCACAATATCTTGCTAAAGTAGGTGGAGGTGCATTTTTTCCACAAAAACTTTGGGCCATTTGTTTGTTCTTTTTAGAGATAAACCAAGTAAATATATATATACATATATATATCTATATATGAAAATGAAATGAAAAATGAATGATTCTTTTGTTAAAAAAATTAATTTGAAAAGAAAAGCATGTGAAATGAATTGAAAAGAAAAAAAGAAGAAGAAGAAAAAAGAGTTACTTTTATTCTCTTAGTGCATATACTTGTTTGTAGTGAATGGTGCCTTGAAATGCACTTGCATTCCATTTTATATCCTCTCTTGATGCTCTTGATGATTTTTAAGTATCCACTTTGCCTTTTGAATTCCCTTCATTCTTTCATTTACCACTTGTTTCATACCTTGGCCTATATTACAACTATAATAAAGGCCTTTTGATCCATGAATTGGCATTTGATTTTGAATGGTGGAGATGTAGATAATAGTCAAGCTTATGGTAGTAAAGTTGGATGGGTTAGAATTTGAGAGTGAACACCTAATCCTAAGCACTAGAGAGTAGAGTGACAAATACTAATTCATGTGAGGAACTATCATTACATTTCATTTTTGTTAAGTATATTGCCATGGTACTTGTTGCATTGATACAAGTCATGTGACTTGGAGAGTTGAGCTATTGATTTGCTATGATCTTCCTTATGCTAAGTGACCTACACATTTTCATTTTTGGTTTCTTTCCACTAGGCTTTTCTTGGGGTTTTGGTTTCTTTTGCCCATGTAAAAGTTTAACTATGAGGGAATTTGATAAATTCTATTTTTATATCTTCTATTCCTTTTGATTTGGAGTTTTTAATGATTAAATATGGCTTTAGGGATTTAATTAGTTGAAATTTGATTTCATTAGCCATTTTTACACCCTATAAATTAATTTGCTAAATTATTGAATTTTAATGTATAAATTTCTTTAGATAATTTTGTAAATTTTTCTACTTAATTTTCTTTTCCATTCTTTTTGTGTAGATTTTGGGCAAATTAAACCTTAATGTTGGAGTAAATTTTGGAAGATGATGGACCCACTAACTCACACTAATAAAGTCATGTTGCCTTGTCTCCCAAATGGCCCTCCCAATCACATATCTTATGTCTCTACCACATACACTACCATAATCACACACTCAATGCATGGGTCCATGTAGAAGCTTCATCTTTTCACACTTCCTCACAATAACATGCTGCTCTCATACTCATCATGTCACAAAACACTTAGACATGGATAATTCACATGCATGGCACACCTCCAAACATCATTCCAATCACAAGCACAGTCCCTTCGACGTTTCACACTATCATCCATTCACTCACAAACACATAGAAGCTACATGCACATCCACTACATACAAACACTCTCACATAGGCTCCTCCCTGTAGCTACAATCACACATTCCATAGGTTCTACACTCACACAAACCACACACAATTCATGGTTATTCTGGAGAGTAAAAGCTAATGTTGGCATCATGTATAAGTTTTACCACGGGCACACCAAGATGGGTTGGAGAGAAAACAAGAGAAGGAAGCTTATATGTCTGTGTATGTAAGGATGAGCATTAACGTGGAAGAACACATAAGGCAGCATGAATAAACTAAAAAAGCACATGGAGGGGAGAATAAAAAGGGCATAGGCAGTTGAATATGTGATTATAAAAAAAGAGATAAAGAAGCACATGAAAAGCATGGATTTGAGGAGAAAAGAAGGCTGAAAAGTGGGGCAGAACCCGAAGGTGGGGAAGAGCAATTTTTTACAAGACAAATAACACTTTGGGGAAGAGGAGCTCCAGAGACGTGAAGGGGGGATCTATTATTCACTTTCATCTGTCAAGCTTTATGGCCAGTTATTCTCCTATCCAATTTCCTTTATCCATCTCCTCAATGGTAGCTTAAAATTGCTTAGGTATATGACTTCCATGGATGAAAATTTGAGCTCCAAGATGCATCTCCAAATTGGCTAAATTCTCTTCTCTCCATCCTTTACCTTCAACATTAATTTTTTTGTTTAATTTGACTAGATTTGAGCTTTTTAATTGAAGAATTGCATGGCTAAATGTACTGGATTATTTGTTTTGTGGTTGTGATTTTAATTTCACATTTGGAGATTCATTTAGATGCCTAAGTGTTTGTAGAAAGTCCAGAATTAATGGCTATTCAATTTGCTAATAAATTCCTTTTGTTTTTAGGCCAACTGCTGTAATGGTTATTATATTAAATGGCTGGACTTTTGTGTGATTATTGTATTTGAGGAATTTCCTAATCTAATTGGTAAATTAGCAATTCTAAATGGATTATTCAGCTACTTTAGTGAGCATTTAGGTAATAATTTTGTATGTTCTTATCCTTACCTTAAGTGACTAATTTTTCGAGGTTCCTTGTGATTGTAATTTCCTTGATAAATAGTAAATTGAGTCTTGGATGGTAATTTAAGAATTTTTGTAAAAGAATACACTAAGAAGCAAAAATTTAAGGCCAATTTTGGTATATTAAGAGGGAGCAAAGATAGTTAAATCTTAAGAAGTCCATTCAAAGGCTAGTTAACCCATTTTGTCCTAATTTTTGCCATCATTTAGTCTTAAGTCTTTTATTTCTTGTTATTTTCTTTAATTCAATTAAAATTTAGTAATTGAAAAGCCCCTTAAACATTTCTCATTTATTGCCAGTAAAAGGATTTTTTCACAAATAATTAGAAGCAAAAACTCTATGGGAGATTACCTAGGTTGTACCACTAATTACAAATCTTTAATCAACCTAGTTTATTTGAGGTTGCTTGATACTACCGTCAGGTGCAATAGTTCTTCTTTAGCCCAGAAATGAGCCTAGCCAGTATGTTTTTATTCCATGACTAGATAAGTATAAAAGTTTTATGCCAATTCCATATTTAAGTTGTTTTACGTGTATATGACCATACATACTTGCATTTCATTCTCGGATTATCCATTGTATGAATTGGATTGGATTGAGTGTGGCTATCGAGGTTCTCCCAAGAATCTCACCCTTTTTATCTCCCATTAACCCTGTCTGATGAGCCTAACAAGGAGAAGGAGAAAGGAAGAAAGACATTGAATTTAAGAAAGTATAGTTAGGTTCTATAAGATATGGACTTTTTTTTATAGGTGTTGTACATATATTTTTCATGCATGCAATGATGAAGAGTGGCAGCAATCCATGATGTACTTTGTGATGAAATGTAATAGAAATTCATGTACAAGATTGAGACCATGAATGTATACCAACTTAAGGTACATATATGTAATTAGTACATGTTCCAGCATGAGTTATGTTTTTTGTTCTATATGCATAAGTACAAGTGAGATAATGATTTTCAAATGCTAAGTAACCTTTATATGTTCATCCATTTAGAAATGATGTATTTATGGATTGAAAGTTGCTCATGGTAAGAGATTCCATATTAGAGCCCAATTAGACTACTTTGGAACTAAAATTTGGTCTAAATGATCCATAAAAGGCAACCTTACCCTTGATAGCCTAAATAACCTAGTTTGGGACTAAAATTTGTTAAGCAATTAAAGGACATATAAAACTTTCTATAGAGCCAAAGTTTGTTTGTTTTTTTTTTTAGCTTTATAAAATATTTGGTGAATTTCTAAAGCTATCATGATGCAATTACTATTTATATACGTACAACCCAAGATTTTGTGTTCATTGAGGGGATAAATAGATTCATTTCAATTTAAAATTTTTATTATAGATATTTTAGATCATAAACTTTCCAAAAACACCTAATTTGTATTAATTAAAATTGTGTAGCTCAAATTATGAATTTTTGAAATTTGGGCTCCAATATGTACTTTTGGGCAAAAAGTGAGATATGCTCCTTTTATGCAGATGGTGTTCATATACATGGTCAATATGATGAGACAACATTTCTATAAGATATGAATTAAAATGGAAATGAATATCGCTTTTAGCGTAAAGGCCCATTTGATGTTTTGAGTAGCAAACTAACCACTACTAAAAGAATTGTTTTGAATGCCTTTCTTGTATTTGGCATTAAGTGGTATGGAATATGTCAAGTATAGTAAATATCACAAAAATCCATAAAAACATTATCCTCTCTTGATTCAAGGATATCTAAAACTTGGAGTAATCCTACCATTAGAATGTAAAGAAATAGAAAGATTCAAGTTTCTTAAGTTCTCTATTAGTTTCTACTCCTTATAGATCTTATTGTTGTATGAATGGAATTTCTACTTAAGGCATCTGCAACCATGCTTGCCTAGCCTACTTGATACTTAAGGATGAAATCATAATCCTTTAAGAACTCTAACCATCTCTTTTGCCTCATGTTTAGCGCCTTCTTTAGTCAAATAGATACTTCAAAGTCATCAAGACTTGAAATTTAGCACCATATAGATAAATAGTACTTCTAAATCTTTAAAGTAAACACTGCAATATCTAATTCTAAATCATTGTTAGGATAGTTTTCCTCATGCAACCTAAGCTACTTAAAGGCATAGGCTACTACTCCACATGGCAACATCAATACACAACATGAACCCTTGTTAGAGACATTATTATATACAAGAAAAGTTTCATAAGTATCATGTATCACTAGACTTGAGGTAGAAATCAACAGAACCTTTAATTCTTGAAAACTATCCTCACACTTGTTGTGTTTTCTAAATCCTTAAACAATAAAGAAAAAGTTAATGACCATAATAATGAGGGATTTAAAGTTTAGATAAGATGAAAGGAACAAGCAAAAAGAGCGAAAATAGAGCCAAAGTGGCTAAATAGAGTAAGCCAACATACTAGTGGCAAAATCATAATTTTCAACAAAATTTTAGAAACTCAAGGGAAACAGTTTTAAATACCAAAATTAAAGTGACTGGGATTTCTAGAGATCTTAAAACCATGGAGATTGTCAAAATGGTTAAATTTCTAACGAGGTATGGTTTAAGACTTTGGTTGACTATAACTTCGATTGAGCTTTTCAAGACTATTTTAAATCTTAGAAAAATTCTAAAGCAAATGGTTCTAATAAAGCAGAGAGTATAAATTTTAATATGGAAAAGACTATTTTTGAAAATGATATAGAATAAGCCCAAATAGAGGAAATTAAGCGAAAGGATGTAATCAGTATTTTTAAAATTGTTATAAAAAATCTTCCTCCATATTTAATATAAGGTCATGCCACCTCCCTCATCTATTTTAACTAACATTCAGTAGCTCCCAAGACTCCATAAATGACTTGAGAAGAAAGGAGGAGAAAGGAAGGAAACCAAGGTAAATAGGTAAGAAAATATGTAAAATTTTGATATATGCTAGTTATTAAAACTCTTCCTCTCTTTATGCATTTTGTAACATCCCTAAAATTAAGATTTTTTAATTATTTAGTATTTTATGTAATGAATTTATTAAGCTTTAATAAAAAGAATTTAAATGAAATAGCTTCGTATATGAGAAGCATAAGCTAAATAAGACCCTAAGAATTTTTGAGATTTTAGGGGGCCAGGGGCAAAATTGTCATTTGCCACCCAGACAAACTTTGATAATTTTTCTAGAAGGAAGGGAAATTTAGAACTAGTACAATATATATATATATATATATATCAAGAGTTAGAAAATAATGTGCAGAAAATTATAAAATTTGTTGTTTGAAATTTTGGATTCGTTAAGGCCAAAAAATAGCCCAAAACGATTTTAAGCTTATACAGAGACGAACTAAAACCCTAAACCCGTGTTAGCTATCTCAGGAAATTCTATGCAGAAAAATCTACCAGGTAGTGGTGACAGAATCTAAAATTTGGAGTTACGGAAAAGATATAAATGAAAAACAAACAAAGGTACTTGTCTGTCACGTCACTACTAGGGGCAACACGGTCATTTGGACCCTAAAATAATAAAATATTAGGAGAATAAATAATATTTAAATATATGATTAGAAACATTAAACGAGACCCACATAGGGCCAAATAATATTAAAATATAGCAAAGAACTTAGAAAATGCAGATTAAATAAAATATTATGGAAAATCTAGGAAAACAGTGGCAATTTTGTAAGTCTAACTGGGAAAGAGCTCACGTGGCACCAGGGAGTTATGAAGGTGCTGATGTGGCGCCATGTATGAAGAAGAAGCTAGAAGCTGGAAGAGAATTCTGGAAGCTGCACGAGCTAGGAGCGATTGCATAGGCTTGTGTCAGCAAATCTTAAAAATCTTACACATTATGAAAAAGTTATCACTGACTCAGCGTGACATAGACGTTGACTTAAGCGGCATTAAATGCAATCATATCTTCACATATTATGAAAGAGTAACTAGGGTAATCTAATGGCTAATATTCGTCCGTAAAATGTGATGTGATCTAAATAGTTAATGCAATCTAATAACTTAGATTTCTTCACCTTTTTAAGATCAAACCACCACCTTTAATCTAATCTAAAGGCCTACATTTTATCTCTTATTTCAAGGTTAAATTTTGACCATTCATGTGATCTAAAGGCCAAGATCTCCCACCTTAAAGTTAATTAAATCGTAACCATTCATAACTAGTATATATATGAACCACATGTAACAACCAGAAAAAGAAAAGAAAAAAAAAAAGAGAAAGAAAATTTTCGAAGTCCTGAAATTTTTCTAAGTCTACTAGCTATAGCGAGAAATGCCTAGCTATAGGGAATGTACCTGTTTGCTATAGCGAGAAATGGTCTAACTATAGCGAACGTACTTTTTAGCTATAGCAAGAATATTTCTAGCTATAGCGAGTGCGGGCATCCCATACAAAAACCAGGGAGTTGCTCGCCATAGCACGCCATAGCAAAAACAAGGGTCTGGGATTGATACGTACTCGCCGTAACGAAGGTTAATTTTCATTATAGCGAGGGTTAGTCCAGAAAAGCGTAAAAAAGAGAATTTTGACTTCTTAAAGCGTCCAAATTCATCCTTTCTCTTTTAATTGACCTAAGCTTCAACCAAAAGAGAGAAAAGCGTTGTGAAGAGAGAGAAAGACCAAGAAAAGGAAGGAAGAACAAGGAAAAGGTAAGTAAGCTTGAGATTTTCCTATCTTTTCTTCTTAGAATCTTATTCTTCTCTCTTTGCCCTCTCTTTCTATGGTTTTAGTAATTGAATTAGTTAGGTTTTAGGCTTGGGTCAGAAGAGGGAAAGTGGAAAATCACTCTTGAAGAAGGCTAGAACTCATGTGTCTTTACTTCTTTTTTGCTTTCCTTGAGTATGTTGGTTCTACCAACTTGAGAGCTTGAGAGAGAAAAGGAGTTGGTGAAATTCTAGAGAGAGAGAGGACCCCCTAGCTTTGTGAATAAGTGTTGAGTTATAAGAGAGTAATTCCATGCTCTTAATTGTGTCTAGGCTCAAGAGAAGCACCTTCATCAAGGTGTGATTGTGAAACCAAGAAGGGAGAAGAGAAATTGAAAGGAAAGGCTTGTGTTAGCTTATACGGTAGCTCTTCACTCTTTCTTGTTGCATTTTTGGATGTATATAGTCATTGTATGCTTATGTATATGCTTGTTGTGTGAGACATGCCATATGTTATTGCCTTGATACATTGGTACCAATATGTTTATGTGTTGGATTGTAAGAATTGCTCGGGTGAGATAGTGCCAAAAGTCCCTTGTGATGGGTGAGGTAGAGCCGAAAGTCCCTAAGAATGGGTGAGACTAGGCCAAAAGTCTCATAATTGAGTGAGGCTAAGTCAAAAGTCCCTAAACCAAGGGTGAGGCCATCCAAAAGTCCCTAAAATCAGGTGAGGCTAGACCAAAAGTCCCTAGAGCTTATTCTTGGCATTGATGTGATATTTATGGCATGTAAGTCAAGTATTGTATGATTGTGAATGGTTAGATACCTATTTGCATGCTTTGACTTATTTATATGCCTTGGTTGCTTCATTGGATGAGTGCATGAGCTATTGAGATTCCATGAATCTCACCCCGTTCCTTCTCCCATCTTAACATGTTAGGTGGAGCTCAAGGAGATTCAAGTGCACACCAAGGAGCCTAGTTAAGCATGTTTAGATGGTTGTTAGTTTATTTTGGTTCTTTTGATGTAAAGAGGTACCAAAATGAGTATCCACCTATTATTTTGAGATGTAAATGTTGAAGCAAGTGTAAATGTATGGAAAAATGATGTATAAAGTATGTAGAGAGCCAAATTAATGAAAATGTGGGATTTGCCCCTTTTGTGGATTGTATGCAAAGTGCATTTTGGCCCGTAGTATAGGGAGTTTGAAATATATGATGATTTGGACCACTTAGGCATTTTATATATACTATGTTTATACTTTAAAACATGTCCATGAGGTGCGAGAACATGTGGAAGGCCATTTGGACCCACTTTGAACTGTTTTGGGTGTCAAAACTGTCAAGTTTGTGAGCTCTATCAAAGTATGACCAAATGAGCTCTTCTTAATGTGAAATTTATCATGCGTCTAGAGTTTGTAGAGAGTTTCTTGGGAAGCTAAAGTGGGTAATATTTGGAGGTCTAGGGAATATTTGGCGAATTGTTGAAGTTAGAAAATTTTGATGGTTTTGGTCATGGTACTGTGTGTAACATCCGGTCCCTTCATAAACGTGAGAAACACAATGTTCAGTTTCTCCGTAAACGTCAGAAATAGGCCAAATATAAAAGGAAGTCCTCGAAATAGAAGGAATTGGAGCCAACTAAAATTATAATAAAATTTTAAATATTAGAAAATGAGGATTTGAGATTTAAGATGCCCAAAAACCAGAGCCAAAAGAGATCAGAAAATTTACCGAAAGAAGTAGGGGCATTATTGTAATTTTTGAAAAATTTGGAAAACTCATAGGAGGACTTTTTAAACAAAAAATTTAAGCTTTCTAGGATTCTCAGAGGCCCTGAATACTATAGGAACCCCTAGAACAGTTGAAACCCCTCCGGTGAGTGATTTCGGCTGTCGGTTGACCGAAAATTGACCAAATGATTCGAAATGGTTTTAGATCCTTTTTTAGTGATTCCAAAGTCAATTATTATGATTAAGAGCCTAAGGAATATGATGGAAAAGACGGATTTCAAAAAGGAGTTGAAACAAGCCCAAACGAACAAAACTATGAAGAGGGACTAAATTGCAAAGTGTAAAAGTTGCTTAAGTGAAACCCTAGCTTATAAAAACGCCCCTCCTTTGCTCAGATCTCCTCTCCCACTCTCTCACACATTAAAACAGAAGTAAGAAGGGCTGAGAGTGCCGCACAAGAGGGGAGGCCAAGGAAGGAAGAGGAAGCTTTGAAAAGTGTAAGTTTTAGCCACTTTTTCCTACTCCTTGCCTTGTTAAACTTCTTCCTCTCCTTTCCTCCTCTCTTCCTATGGATTTAATGAGATGTTTGGTTCTGTTTTGAGCCCAAAACTGAGGGGGAAATTTCGAAATTCAAGGAGAGGGTTGAAGCAAGGAAGAGAGCTCTTGAGAAAAGCTTGGAATCAAGGTGATTTTTCTATCTTGGTTGCTTCCTTTTTCTTGCCCTTTTTGTGTGGAGTTCTGCCAGAACAGAACCATCTTGGGGGGAGGCTTTTTGTCTAGAAATAAGAAGGAATTGTGGGTTTTAGACTATGAGGAGTTAGTAGATGCAAGGAAATTGGAAGAAAGGCTAATGAAAATCAAGTTAGAAAAGTGTAGAGCTCTTGGACACTTTATAAAAACTGATTTAATCCATGAATTTTCTTGCATGTGTAAATGTTTATTTGAGTCTCTAAGACCCCTAGGAAGCCTCCCAAGTGTCTCTCCCATCAAGGAAAAATCAAAAAGCCCATGGACTCCTCCTCCCTCCATCAATTCGGCCAAGACATAAACATTAGGCTAGGGGCTGTTTTAATTTGTTTTAGCCTTGGTTTGGGACTTCTTATGATGGTAGAAGGTGGGAGGAACCCTTAGAAAAAATTTAGAACTCCTAGAAATTGATTTGGTGCCTTAGGTTCCATAATATGACCTAAAGAAGCAACATGGTGCTAGGCCTTTTGTTTTAATGATGTGATGACTCCAAGAGGCTTAAAAGGAGTCAAGAATCATATTTGAGAGTAAAGAATGAGGCCTAGAAATCATTTGAGGAGTGTTGCTTCATTAGGTGCCAATATGGACCATAATGGAGGTTGTAGAGTAATCTAGGGTTTAAGCAAGTTGCATGGCCCTAGAAATTGTTTCATGAACTTAATTGGCTCCCATAATTTGTGTCTAGGCCAAGAGACACTATTTCCACCAACTTGTGGGTGTGTGGCTAAAAGAGGAGGCTTGAAAGCTAAGGAAAAAGTGTGTGCTTGTATATAAGGTAGCTCTCTCCACCTTCTCTCATGCATGGATGTGTGTTTAGCTTGTTTTAGAATGTGTGTATGTGTATTTTCAAGCATTGAAAAGTATGCTAGCATGCCTTTATATCCCATGATGCTTGATGCCATGTTATATTTTTAAATGAACCCATGATGTTTGTATGAGTTTGCTTGAGTGTGGAGAGGCCAAGAACTCTTCCCTTGGGTGAGGATGAGCCAAGAACCTTTGAGCTTGGTTGAGACAAAGTAAAGAGTCTCCCAAAAGCAAAGTGGACTCCCTAGAGTATGGTTGAGTCCAAAGTGCTCAAAGAATATGTGAGGCAAGTCCAAAATCCATGAGGAGAAGTGTGAGGCCAATCCAAACACTTAGTGAGCTCTTGAATGTCTTGTATGATTGATTCACATGCCAAGTTTGCTTTTAAAATGCCTATGACTTATATTTCCTCCATGCATGCATTTGAGAAGCTTGCTTTGCACATATTATGTATGATTGAATGGGGGATGAGCTATTGGGATTCTTTGAATCTCACTCCCTCCTCTCCAATGCTCTAACATGCTAGGTGGACCAAGGAGTTATGGTGAAGGGAGCCAACAACCATGAAAGAAAGAGATTGACAAGCCTAGGCCTAGCTTTCATTCTTTTTGAACCTATAATGAGGTTTCACAAAGTATATGATGTTGTAAATGTACCATGGTCCTTGAGGCATGTATAAATACACCATTTTATGATGTTTATATGTATGAATATGATGTATGACCTCTAACATATGTTTTGAGTATCTAATGCCAAAGTATGAGAATTGAAAGTTTGATGGATATGTGTATAAGTGGGGGTTGAATGGCCAAAATGAGATGCATGAGGTTTGGGACCATTTGGGCAGCTCACACAAGTCTCAAATGTACTTTTAGACTTGCCCAAAAGGTGCCACAACCAAGGGAAGGCCATTTGGCAAATTTGGTACCTCATATGGAGCCAAATTTGACCATAATGGAACCCTATGTCACTTTTTGGCCAAATGAGTTAGTATTGCCCTGAAATTTGGCATACAATTAGGTCTCATTAAGAGCTTTCTGGGAAACTAAAGATCATAATTTTCGGAGGTCTAGAGAATATTTGATGAATTTTCAAAGTTGGGATTTTCTATGGTTTCTGGTATGTGCACTGTTCATACTGGTAGATTTGATTTCTGTGTCATCCGATGACCAAATGGTGTCCAATGCTTATGAAATTTTATATGAATAAACTAGAGGTCATAAGCTTTCTGTGGCCACCAAGAGAACCTCATTTGGAGGTCTGAGCAGAGAGTTATACATTTTTAAAATTTTCTGTCAGTAACAGTAGCGTCTCCAGAGCTCAATCACTGTTCCATCAATTCCAGATGTTTAACGTATCTGTTTCATTCTGGAATTATTTTTAGTATCAATTTAACATTTGTAGCTTTCCATAATGACTGAATTTGTGTGATTTTGATTTTTGTAGAATTAGTTATGAATTTCAGAAATTTGTATCAGTAAACTGAATCACAGCCCAGGCAGCCAGCGAGTCTGTAGCTTTTTGGATGTCAAACGTCCCATGTGATGAATTTTGTGACTTGGACATATTTTTAGTATGAAGTAGACATCCTAAGCTTTCCAGAACGACCAAGATTGCATGATTCTGAATTTTCTACATTTAGTTATGATTTTCCAAAGTTCGCCCAGGAAAGAGGCCAATTCTGGCCGAAAATGGATCTCCAAATTTTCATGCTCCATTTCGGTTTCCATGGGTTGGAGGCATGTTTTTGGGATCTAAATGAGTTGTAATGATGCAATTAAATATGACGATGCATAGTATGAGCTCACATAGTTCATGTGACACCGAAATAAATTTTTAGACATAGCGCAATGTGAAAATAATCCCACTTTTTTTGCTTTTCCCATGGAAATCCTACGTAGTTCATTCAAATGTATGAGATGGACTAGAATCTATGGTGTTACACTGTGTAACTCGTCCGGAAATGAATCCATGTCAGTCATGGACCAAATAGTGTCCAATTGTCATGAAATTTTATGGGCATCAACTAGACATTTACAGTGACCTATACCAACTAGAATCACCTCAATCGGAGGTCTATAGAGAGAGAACTAACCATCTAAAGTTCTATGTCAGCATCAGGGAAGCCATCCGACCTTCGTTATTGTTCCATTAGGTTTCGAGGTCTAAGGGCTGCTGAAATGATCTGGAATTATTTGTTTCCTCTAGTTAACATCTGTAGCTTTCCAAATTGGTATATTTGGTCCAGATTTGATTTTTTTGGAATTAGTTATGAATTTTTGAAGTTCATGATAGCAAGCTGAACCAGTACCAGGGACAGCCGGACCTCTGTCTCTTTTTTTATGTCAAACATTGTTCAAACGCTGAGATTATGGTTGGAAGTCATTTTTAGTGTAAATTTAACACCTAAAGCTTTTGAGAAAGCTATGGTTTTCTTGGTTTCCATTTTTTTAGACTTAGTTATGATTTTCCAAAGTTAGAGCCAAAAATCTGACTTTTGGGCCCATTTGAGAAATTACACTTTCTTGGTTTTTGGCTTCATATCCGTGGTTTATGGCTTTTCTTATGCTATATATGAGTCGTATAAATGAATTTTGAGTAGAGAATGTGAATGATAGGTTCACAAGACCCACAGGGTAAAATATGAGCGTTTAAACCCCGTTTTATAGCATGAAAATGCCACGGTTTATACTTATTCTTTGAAAATCATATGGAATTGAGCCAAGAGGGAGATTAATTGAGGTTAAGCCATTATGGTCTTACATTTTTTGTATTAGAGCAATGGTTTAGGCACTTTTCTCGATGTTAGGCTCTTGAATGATGTGATTTGCTTATGTTTAGTGTGAATTGCAATGGAAGTGGTAGCATCCATATGTATATGTGCTAATGATATGATTGTGAACTGAGGATTGCTACTTCTTTTCAGAAGACATGGTTGAGACTAGACGGGGCAGGGGTAGAGGCAGACTGCCCAGGGCTCAGAGAGCTGAGCCAGAGGTTCCTGTTGGGCCTGAGGATCCTTTACGGACCATTATAGAGAGGCTTGACTGGTATGAGGCCATGATGGGCCAGCACCAAGAGATGCTAGAATAACAGAGGTACATTGCCCAATAATAGCATGATATGATCGTGCACTTGCAAGATACCTTGGCCAGGCAAGAAGAAGCTAGGAGAGAAGCCCCTGTACCTCAGCCATCCACATCCAGCATTCTACCTGCACCTCCCTAGGAGCTTGTTGCTGCCCAGACCCAGACGCCTATCCAGAAACTGTTAAAGCAGTTTAGGCAGAATAGTCTACCATCGTTTGACGGGGAGTTGGATATGGATAAGGTAAAGGCTTGGGTTATGGAGCTGGAGAAAATATTTTTGGTGATAGATTGTACCACCGAGTAGAAAGCTCAGCTAGCCACTTTCATGCTACAGAAGGAAGCTGATAGATGGTGGCATAACACAAAACCCCTGATAGAGACCAAGAACATACAAATAACTTAGGAAAGCTTTTTGGTCTAGTTTTATGAGAAATATTTCCCTAGTTCAGTGAGGAAGAAGAAAGAGATAGAATTTATGGGCTTAAGACAGATGGATGAGATGACTATGGATCAATATATGGCCAAGTTCATTGAGTTGTCTCAGTATTCCTCTTACCTCTAGAGGTATGATGATGAACCCTGGAGATGTGAACAATTTGAGACTAGGTTGAAGCCCCTGATTAGCATCAAAGTTACTCCATAGAGATTGTGGAGGTCAGCAGGGTGATTGAGACTAACGTACGAACTATCATGCCTGCTGCAGCTATAGCTAGTCAGAAGGCAGTTTCAGAATTGAAAAGGCCAAAACCAGAAGAGGGTTCTAGTTTAACACCTAGCACCAAGAGGAGAGGCAAGGGGCCATGGAATAGAAGGCCACAACGGGGTAAGCCGATGCCACCTCTTCGAAGCCAGTCATCCTTCCAGCAGTCTCTGGTGACATGTTTCAAGTGTGGGAAGCTGGGGCACATTGCTAGACACTGTCTTCAGGTAGATACAGCACCTTCTCCTAGGCCGCAGACCCAGGGCTAAATGCTCGCCCTCACTCAGCAGGAAGCCAGTGCGTCCCCAGTTTGATCCGAGGTACGCTGATAGTGAATGGCTTTCCTGTAGTTGCTATGTTTGATTTAGGTGCTAGTCACTCGTTTATATCCTATGATTGTGTGAGACAATTGGGTCTGGCCATTAGTGTCTTGCCATTTGACTTGTCTGTCACTACACCCACTAGAGGCCACGTGGCTACTTCCTATACCTGCTTAAATGTCACTGTTAAGTTTAATCATTGTCATACCACTATTGATTTAATCTGTATGCCCTTCCATGATATTGATTTGATTGTTGGTATAAACTGGTTGGCCGTAAATAATGCAATACTTGATTGTGAATATCGAACCATTTCCCTACCTACTTGTGGGACCATACCTAGGGTAGGAGCTGAGTTATCCTTTGTGACTACTGCCTAGGCTGAGAGATATTTAGAGTGTGGATGTCAATGGTTTTTAGTCTTTTTCTCTATTTAGGTTGAGGTAGAAGAAGGGATAGAGGAGATCCCAGTTGTGAGGGAATTCCTGGAGGTTTTCCCTAAAGAGTTTGACTTTAGTGGCCTACCCCCTGAGAGAGAACTAGAGTTCCCTATAGACACAGTACCTAGGGCTGGACAGGTGTCCAAGGCTTTTTACAGGATGGCTCCCGCCGAGCTTGCTAAGTTGAAAAAGCAGATAGAGGAATTGTTAGAGAAAGGGTTTATCCACCCTAGTGTTTCACCTTGGGGAGCTCTGGTGTTATTTGTGAAAAAGAAGGATGGTAGCTTACGTTTGTGTATCAATTACGGAGAGTTTAATAAAGTTATTATTAAGAATAAATATCCTCTCCCTAGAATTGATGATTTGTTAGATCAGTTGGCTGGGGCATCTGTGTTTTCCAAGATAGATCTTAGATCTGGGTACTACCAGTTAAGAGTGAGAACTGAAGACGTCTCCAAGACGGCCTTCAGAACGAGATATGGGCACTATGAGTTCCTTGTGATGCCATTCGAGTTGATGAATGCGCCTGTTGTGTTCATGGATTACATGAATAGGGTATTCAGACTGTATCTAGATCAGTTTATGGCGGTCTTCATTAATGATATTCTAGTGTACTTCAGATCCTTTGAGGAGTACGAGAGGCATTTGAGATTAGTCCTAGAGACCTTGAGAGAGAGAAAAGGTTTGTATGCCAAACTTAGTAAATGTGAGTTTTGGCTGACTGAGGTGAGATTCTTAAGTCATGTGATCTCATAAGACGGGGTCGCGGTTGATCCCCATAAAGTGGAGGCTGTGTTACAGTGGGATAGACTGAGAACGATCACTGAGGTTAGGAGTTTCCTAGGTTTGACAGGGTATTATAGACAGTTTATTCAGGACTTTTCTCGGATGGCCTTACCACTGACGAGGCTAACTAGGAAAGAGACACTTTTTGTGTGGGATGATAGATGTGAGAGGAGTTTCCAAGAGTTGAAACTCCATCTGACCACTGCCCCTGTACTGATTATCCCTGACCCTAATGAGCCATTTGTGGTTTATTGTGATGCCTCGGGCAAAGGGTTAGGATGTGTGTTGATGCAGCAAGGTAGAGTAGTGGCATATGCCTCCAGACAGTTGAGGCCTCATGAGGAGAATTATCCTACACATGACTTGAAGTTAGTCGCCGTAATGTTTGCTCTTAAAATTTGGAGACACTATCTGTATGGTGCTACTATAGAGATTTATAGTGACCACAAGAGTCTGAAATACCTGTTTAACTAGAAAGAACTCAATATGAGACAGAGGCAGTGGATGAAGTTCCTGAAAGACTATGATTATGTGTTGAAATATCATCCGGGCAAAGCCAATGTGGTGGCAGATGCCCTGAGTAGAAAATCCATCCATATAACCCATATGATGATTAGGGAGCAGGAGCTCCTAGAGAAGTTTAGAAACTTGAACCTTTCTTGTCAGGTGATATCAGATAAATTGTATCTGAGTGAAACTCGAATTGAGAATGTATTGAGAACCTAGATCTTAGATGACCAGAAAGAGGATGAGTTCCTGAGATGGATCAGGAATGAGATTTTCTAAGGTAAGAACTCAGAGTTCAAGGTGTCTGAGAATGGTATGATAGTATACCAAGATAGAATTTGTGTGCCTAGTCAGAATGAGTTGAGAGGAAGCATTTTAGAAGAGGTACATAAGAGTAAGTATACTATCCACCCAGGTGCCACCAAGATGTATCAGGATTTGAAAAGAATTTTCTGGTGGCCAGGGATGAAGAACGATAAGACGGATTATGTGGCTAGATGCCTAGTGTGTCAGAGGTTAAAAATAGAACATCAAAGGCCGGCTGAGTTGTTGCAACATCTAGATATCCCTGAGTGGAAGTGGGATAGTATAGCCATGGACTTTGTTATAGGGTTACCCAAGACATCCTCTAGACACGATGCTATTTGGGTAGTTGTAGATAGACTGACGAAGTCTGCACACTTTTTAGCTATCAGGGCTACTCATACACTGGATAAATTAGCCCAGTTGTACATCAGAGAGATAGTGTGACTTCATGGAGTACCCAGTAGCATAGTTTCAGATAGAGACCCCAGGTTCACATCAAAGTTTTGGAGGTCATTGCAGCATGCCTTAGGGACCAGGTTGCAGTTTAGCACTGCATATCACCCCCAGACAGATGGTCAGACTGAAAAGACTATCCAGACATTAGAAGACATGTTGAGGGCATGTGTGTTAGAAATGAGGGGTAATTGGGATGTGTATTTACCGTTAGCAGAGTTTGTATATAATAATAGTTACCATTCCAATATTCAGATGGTCCCTTATGAGGCTTTGTATGGGAGGAAGTGCAGATCCCCTCTGTGTTGGGTTGAGCTAGGTGAGAGGAGTATGATAGGACTTGAGATTGTGGACCAGACCACCCGACAAATAGAATTGATTAGAAAGAGACTCTTCACAGCCCAGAGTAGGCAGAAAAGCTATACCGATAAGCGAAGGAGGTTGTTAGAGTTTGAGATTAGAGACCATATGTTCATTCAAGTGTCTCTAATGATGGGAGTGGGTCGGTCAATGAGGGTAAGGGAGCTCAATCCTAGGTATATTGGTCCATTTGAAATCCTTGAGAAAATTAGACCCGTGGCTTACCGAATAGCCTTACCTCTTAACCTAGCCCAAATCCATGGTATTTTTTATGTCTCCCAATTGAAAAAGTATTTACTAGACCTCTCACATGTCATAGATATATGAGCATGTGCAATTGCACGAAGATCTTTCCTATGTAGTGAGATCGGAGAGAATTGTGGATGCTAAGCTGAAACAACTAAGAAGGAAGAACATTCCTCTGGTGAAAGTGATCTGGGGAGGTCTGACATCTAAGGAAGCGACCTAGGAATTGGAGGATGAAATGAGGCAAAAATATCCAGAGTTATTCCCTTGAGGTATGTCTTTAAATTTCGAGGACGAAATTTCATTTAAGAGGGGTAGAAATGTAACAACCAGAAAAAGAAAAGAAAAACAAAAGAGAAAGCTAAAAATTTTCGAAGTCTTAAAATTTTTCTAAGTCTGCTAGCTATAGTGAGAAATGGCCTAGCTATAGCGAATGTACCTATTCGCTATAGCGAGAAATGGTCTAGCTATAGTGAATGTACCTGTTAGCTATAGCGAGAATGTTTCTAGCTATAGCGAGTGCGGGCATCCCATACAAAAACCAAGGAGCTGCTCACTGTAGCATGCGCCATAGCGAAAACAGGGGTCTGGGACTGATACGTACTCGCCGTAGTGAAGGTTAATTTTTACTATAGCGAGGGTTAGTCCTGAAAAGCGTGAAAAAGAGAATTTTGACTTCTTAAAGCGTCTAAATTCATCCTTTCTTTTTTAACTGACCTAAGCTTCGACTAAAAGAGAAAAAACGGGGTGTGGAAAGAGAGAGAGACCAGGAGAAAGAAGGAAGAACAAGGAAAAAGTAAGTAAGCTTGAGATTTTCCTATCTTTTCTTCTTAGAATCTTGTTCTTCTCTCTTTGCCCTCTCTTTTATGGTTTTAGTTATTGAATTAGTTAGGTTTTAGGCTTGGGTCAGAAGAGGGAAAGTGGAAAATCACTCTTGAAGAAGGCTAGAACTCATGTATCTTTACTTCTTCCTTGCTTTCCTTGAGTATATTGGTTCTACCAACTGGAGAGCTTGAGAGAGAAGAGGAGTTGGTGAAATTCTAGAAAGAGAGAGAGAGAACCCCCTAGCTTTATGAATAATTGTTAAGTTATAAGAGAGTAATTCCATGCTCTTAATTGTGTCTAGGCTCAAGAGAAGCACCTCCATCAAGGTGTGATTGTGAAACCAAGAAGGGAGAAGAGAAATTGAAAGGAAAGGCTTATGTTAGCTTATACGGTAGCTCTTCACTCTTTCTTGTTGCATTCTTAGATGTATATAGTCATTGTATGCTTGTGTATATGCTTGTTGTGTGAGACATGCCATATGTTATTGCCTTGATACATTGGTACCAATATGTTTATGTGTTGGATTGTGAGAATTGCTCGGGTGAGATAGTGCCAAAAGTCCCTTGTGATGGGTGAGGTAGAGCCGAAAGTCTCTAAGAATGGGTGAGACTAGGCCAAAAGTCTCATAATTGAGTGAGGCCAAGTCAAAAGTCCCTAAATCAAGGGTGAGGCCATCCAAAAGTCCCTAAAATCGGGTGAGGCTAGACCAAAAGTCCCTAGAGCTTATTCTTGGCATCGATATGATATTCATAGCATGTAAGTTAAGTATTATATGATTGTGAATGGTTAGATACCTATTTGCATGCTTTAACTTGTTTATATGCCTTGATTACTTCCTTGAATGAGTGTATAAGCTATTGAGATTCCATGAATCTCACCCCCTTCCCTCTCCCATCTTAACATGTTAGGTGGAGCTCAAAAAGATTCAAGTGTAGACTAAGGAGCCTAGTTGAGCATGTTTAGATGGTTGTTAGTTTATTTTGGTTCTTTTGATGTAAAGAGATGCCAAAATGAGTATGCACCTATTATTTTAAGATGTAAATGTTGAAGCAAGTGTAAATGTATAGAAAAATGATGTATAAACTATATAGAGAGCCAAATTAATGAAAATGTGGGATTTGCCCCTTTTGTGGATTGTATGCAATAGTGCATTTTGGCTTGTAGTATAGTGAGTTTGAAATATATAATGATTTGGACCACTTGGACATTTCATATATACTATGTTTATGCTTTAAAACTTGTCTATGAATGCGAGAACATGTGGGAGGCCATTTGGACCCACTTTGAATCGTTTTGGGTGTCAAAACCGCCAAATTTATGAGCTCCATCAAAGTATGACCAAATGAGCTCTTCTTGATATGAAATTTAGCATGCCTCTAGTGTTTGTAAAGAGCTTCTTGGGATGCTAAAGTGGGTAATATTTGGCAAATTGTTGAAGTTAGGAAATTTTGATGGTTTTGGTCATGGTACTGTGTAACTAGTCCGAAAATGAATCCATGTCATTCATAGACCAAATGGTGTCCAATTGTCAAGAAATTTTATATGCATCAACTAGACATCCACAGTGACCTATACCAACTAGAAGCACCTCAATCGGAGGTCTATAGAGAAATAACTAACCATCTGAAATTTTGTGTCAGCATCAGGGAAGCTATCCGACCTTTGTTACTATTCCATAAGTTTTTGAGGTCTTAGGGCTGCTGAACTGATCTGGACTTATTGTTTCCTCTCATTAACATCTGTAGCTTTCTAAATTGGTATATTTTTCCTAGATTTGATTTTTGTAGAATTAGTTATGAATTTTTGAAGTTCATGACAGCAAGCTGCACCAGTACCAGGGACAGCCGGACCTTTGTCTCTTTTTCGATGTCTAACATGGTCCAAACGCTGCGATTGTGGTTAGAAGTTATTTTTAGTGTAAAGTTAACACCTATGGCTTTCCATAAAGCTATGGTTTGCTTGGTTTCCATTTTTTTAGAATTAGTTATGATTTTCCAAAATTAGAGCCAAAAATCTAACTTTTGGGCCCATTTGAGAAATTGCACTTTCTTAGTTTTTGGCTTCATATCCATGGTTTATAGCTTTTTTTATGCTATATATGAGTCATATAAATGAATTTTGAGTAGAGAATGTGAATGATGGGTTCACGGGACCCATGGGGCAAAATATGAGTGTTTAAACCCCGTTTTATAGCATGAAAATGCCACGGTTTGTACTTGTTCTTTGGAAATCATATGGAATTGAGCCAAGAGGGAGATTAATTGAGGTTAAGCCATTATGGTGTTACACCACACACACACTTTCATGCCATTTTCTCACACATAAATACACACCAAAATTCGGCCAAGACAAAGAGAAGGAGAAGGAGAAGGAGCTTAGCCTAAGGAAGATGAGAAGGGAGAAGAAAGAAAGAAGGAAAAGCCACTGGGGAAAATCAAACATCGTAGAGCTAAGGTAACATAAATAGACTTTCTGCTTCTTAGTTTTTCTTCTATTTTTCTCCAAGAATTTTCTCTTCTTTTTTTCTCTAAATTTCGTACATGGCATGAAGAGATGGGAAATTATGATGTTTCCATGGATTCTAGCCAAGAAAAGATGGAGAAATCATATATATGACTTATGGGTTCATGTGATTCAAGAAAATTCCTATTCTTGACAATTTTTCTACAAATCAAGAAGCTTTGTATTTCAAGATGCCATGGGATAAATTGAAGAGAAAATAAAGGGAGAAGTGATGGAAGAAAGCCAAAGGAAGAGGAAGATTAATACAACTTTGATTTTCATGAAGAAATTGGCAAGGAACCCTAGAACCTTAACTTGAGAAAATTGTAGAATACATATGAAATACCTAGAAATTGATTGAGAGCTTCTGTTTAGCTTCTTTGAATATGTATGTGTGGCTATTTGGTGACATAAAAATGAAGCAAAATTATATATCTTCCATTGTCCATAGGTTCGTCCAACACATGTGCATATACCTAGGGAAGAGCTTTCTTAAATTCAACTAAATTAGGTTAATTTACATGAAAAATAAGGCCTATGGTGAAATTTTGGTGAATTATGGATCATTGTATAAAAAGTCAAACTTTTGAAAAAATGTGTTGACCAAGATGTTCTTGAATTTTTTTGATGTTATTTGACATGTTCTGGATGACTTTTGAGGCCTAATATATTATACATGCTGCCTAGATTATGTTGATATTTATTTTGTGAATTTTGGAGCCCATTTGGAATAGTTGGAAAATTGCACAACGTTATGTCAAGAATGGAATATGTGATAACATATGTTATGGATTTACACTGTTTGCTGTGCTGATATACTGTCTTATTTCTTGACCTGGACAATATGTTGTTTATTGCCTAATTATATGAGTATGGGTTATTTGGTAAAGGACTGGCCAATATATAGGCGGACAGGGGGTGAGCCCAAAGAACTAGCCAATATATAGGGTGGACAGGGGGTGAGCCCTATGTATGTGCCAGAGTTGACCATTCGGTAGCTGCTATTGTGTTGCATGTCTAATCTCAAAGATACTTAAAAATGTCTAAACCACTAATTTTAGGACTCTAATACGCGGTCATGCTACCGAGATTATTTATCCACAGAGTTTTGCAAGGCAGTTCTTTCCCAAATATACCTATCATGCCTTAATCAAATGATCGCTTAGATGACATATTATTGGGGTGTTTCATATGACTTTCCTTGGGTACCCACTAGGGGATGCCTCAGTAAAGGAAGTAGGGGTGAGCCTGCTATGTCATGGCAGTGCAAGATGAGCTAGGCTTGAGCCTGTTAAAGCCAGTGCGACAAAGTTTGAGTGTTAGGCTTGGCGGTCTCCAAGGCCTAATGGTCAAGAGAGAATAAATGTTGTTTGTGATAATTTCTATATTCTATATATGCGGAAATCTCATGAATGCCTTGCCACTACGGAGTATCAATTATGTTGAGATAGTTCTTGTGTTCATCCATGTTTTATCTTTAGATGTAATATGCCTATCTACTTTGCTATTTCATATTCACGTTAGATATTGCTAACAGGTATATCTCTCTGCTTATATTATTCGGTAAATTAATTGTCTTGCCATTATATTACTTGTGGTCTGTTAAAAGTACTTGACTCTTCTTCATGGATATTATATGGTATTAATCCTGTCTATGTTACTGAGAAAATTATTTCTCACTCTATTGTGGTTTATACTTTTCTTAGATGCCAATTTATCAAGTGACCCCATAACTCCAGGCGGAGTGGATCTAGTTCCCACTCAGAGGATGGGTCTTTCATGATCCATGATATACGTATCATATCATATGATGATGTTGTTCATGCTGTACTAGTGTAATTTGTGTCCTCAGGAGAGTTAGAGTCCCACACATTCCCGGTGGGTGGAGTTGACCCTCCTACTCCTCCGTTTGCATGAACAGAGGCCTAGTCACTGATACTGACCCTTTTGTTATCTAGGGACTTTTTTTTTGAATGATTATAGGATAGATTTCCTTTTAATGTGATGTGAATTGTATGACCTCATTCCCTTATGAGGGAACTCTTAAACTAGTTTGTATAAATTACAGTGTATTTCTGTTATTGTCGCAGTTCACTATGCCATTAATTAAATTCTATTGTGAAAGGATAATTACCATAGAAAAAGTAATTAAATTTAAATAAGGAATTTCTCAAAATGTATTGCTAAAGAATGATAGTTAGAAGAGGCATTACACTTTTTCTAATGGTAGTTTTAATTTCTTGAGAAGGTGAAGGTTATGGTTGACCTCATGAGGAAAAGAGATTTAAGGAAGCCAATTTTACCATAAGAAACTACAAGGAGAGAGCTTTCAAATGAGATATGTATTAAGCTAGAACATTTTCTTCTTTTTTAGTGTTAATACCCTCCATAGCTCAACCTATAGAGAGAGAGGGAGGAAGAGGCTTAAGTTTGATGAAAATTTGAATGAAACAAGCGTTTAGAAGTAAGGAAAGCATGATTATACAAAGAGAATTGCAAAAGAAGCCATGGAGACCAAGTTAAGGCACTTAGGGTTCCAATTGCACCATGGAAGATATAAAACCCTAGGAAAAGTTATCTAAGACCAAAATTGAACTAGAAAAGAACCAAGGATACTCCATATCTACCAAATTCCTTATGATAATGGCAAAACACTAAGTGTAGTGTGTGCAGGTGCATCTCCCAGCTAATTACAAAAAGAGACACCTAGGGGAGTACTTTATGTATTCTAATGTTTTAAGAGGTCTAGATATGAGTAATGAACACTAATGGAACAATTACAATATATTTAGGAGCCTTATTTTGAATGATGAAAATTTAGGATTCAAAAGGGCCTACAGAAGTAACTTAGTATTAATCATATTTTGATTTATATATAATGGCCCTAATGAGTTCCATTAAAGTTATATGGCTCATATCAAACGAGATCTTGAACCTTAGAAGTTGAATTATGGAAGTCACTACTTAAGGGATTTAAAATAACCTAAACCTACCTTATGAGTTCTAGTGAGCTTATATAGCAATGAAGTGATTTAGAATAAGTTCATATGGGTTGTCTTGCATCTAAATTGATGTATTTTAAGTTGAGTAAGTGCAAGTTCACTTGGTGGAGTTGCATACTAAAAAAAGATAAGGCAAAAGACCAAAGAAAACTAAAGAAGAAAAGGGGTTAGTGGTGCATCAAGGGTCTTAATCTGCAAAGGTGGCTATATCTTCCTATCTTATATATATTTGAGTGTATGAATAAGTTGAGATGTTGTATGTTTGATTATTTGATGACTTCATGAGCTTTGATTTGAATTGGCTTTTATCATAAGTCTTATACATGTATGATATTATGTCTAGCTCCTAGCTCCTTATGGCAGGGAATTGAGCGCAATAGCTCTTCCTTAATCCAGAGTTAAGCCTAGCAAGTATGTTTCCATGCCATGCCAATCTTTTATGTTTGAGTTATGTTGATGCATATGACTACATGCTTGTATTTTCTCAATTGTATTCATTGTATGCATTGATATGGAATTGAGATTTGCTAGTGAGATTCTCCTAAGAATCTTATCCCATTCATCTCCTAGTAATCATCACAGGAACCACAAGCATGGAAAAAGAATCAGAGAAGAACTAGAACCATGGAAGAATATGATAGGAGGCTTGTTATGTATTTTTGTATTGATGTATGCTAAGAGATAATTTAGTAACCTACTTGATGTATTTTATGATGATGTAACAATCCTTCATGTGTGAGATTAGAATCATGACGTATATGATAATGAGTTATGATAGCTTTGCATGTATAGATGTGAGATTATGAATATATGCCACTTTGATGCAAGAATTTGAGAATGGAACATAGTTTTATGTATAAGAGCCATGGGTTCCTATGTATGATTAGGTGTGAGGTATTAATTTTTAATATTTCTTATATTGATCCCTATAGAAATAAAGTATGTATGGATTAAAATTTGCTCAAAGAAAGAGATTGAATATTAGGGCCCAAATAGACCACTTTAGAACCAAAATTTGGTTCAAATGAGCTATAAATTTCATCCTTACCTTGCATAGCCCTAGTGACCTAGTTTGGATTTGAAATTTGGTGGACACCTAGAGGATTTATAGAGCTTTCCAACAAACGAAAGATGATGTTTTTCTAAACTTTATAGAATATTTTAAAATGGTCTAGAATTATAGAATTATGTAATTAGTTCATGCTATCATGCACTTGATTTTTGTGTCTTTTTGGAAGTTAAATGGATTCTTTTTTACTTGAAATTTTTACAACATAAAGTTCATACTGTTGGAGATTATGTCCTAAGCTAATCATTATATTATAAACATTGTATTTCATTAAGAAAAAGGAGTTTCTCTTTTATTACATTTATCACATTGTTTGCATATTTTCTATAATAATAATATCCTTGGATAAATCATATTAATTATCCTAAATATCCCTAGTTGATCATCTTTGTGGAAATGATGATGAACTAAGGCTAGTATGATTTTGATTGATATTTATGTGTTAATCAGGTATGAAGATACGAATTAAAATCATAGGCACTTATTAGGAAACAGGGTGCTGGATCGACTGGTTGTAGATAAGTACATGGATCAAGTCATAAGTATATCTCATATATAGACTTGAGATCACCATAGATTCTTACATAAGGAACATTATGCTTTGACATAGTCAATAGTCACTTTTAATTGAGTGTTCATAAAGGCTATGATCAGGCATAGTGGAATTCATTTAGAGGAAGATGAGTGGTCAAGATGGAATTTATCCCTTTCATTAGTGGAAAGATATCTCTAGGTCACTTGATGAGTGAAATTGAGAAATGCATGGCCAAGCTTAGATGGAAGAGTTTTCCATTTATATTGTTAGTATGCTTGGAGATCGAGAAAGTAATGGTTGAGTAAAATAAGGATGACATTTTTATGCCTCATACTTGACCTAGATATCATGTGACGAAAGGGTTATGACAGGATTGTATGATAAGTTGCATAGGATCACTGATACTCATATAATTTGGGTAGTCACAATGCCTTGCTAGAAGCTACTTATGACTTATGGGTATAATGGCGTTATTAGTCCACTGCCAACGTCATATGAGCCTCCAGGGTCACACAAAATAATGGACCAGCTCAAGCTAAAATGTTCATATTCATTGAACCTAAAAATATGTATAGATTCAATGAATGTAATGTTCAATTTAGGGTAGAGGAATTTTATAAATATATTTAATATATATATTTTATTCAAAATATATATATTTGATATATTATATTTTGAAATATATATGTCATCTAAATTAATTTAAATAAATTAGTTTTAAATGTAATTCTATATGATAGATTTAAATTTAAACAATGTGATAATTTAAATTTAATCTATATGATAAATTAAATTTAAATTTGATTCTAGATTTAGATTAAATAATTAGTTTAAATTTATTCTATGGGATAGATTTAAATTTAAATTAATCTATTTTAATTATGATTTGAATTAATTTAAATAATGTATTTAAATTAATCAAATTTATCCTAAAACTGTAATATACCATACCTCTATAAATTGAGAGGCTAGGGTTTTCTAGAATGATGATTTTTTTTAAGAGAGTCGTCTCCCACCCTAGAGAGAGAAAGCATATGGACGTTTTGAGAGACAAAAAGAATAACGCCTGCTCTCCTTAAACGTACAAATGTTCATGCTCTAAGGTACTAGCACACTGTTCGAGTTGTAGAGATTGTTCCTGTGGATACTGGTAGAAGGAATTGGTCTGAAGTGTCAGTTCCTGAAATCTAACGATAGAAAGAGAACCTGAAGAATCACGTGACAAAGGTAAAAGTCTCTAGCTTTACTCTATTTAAATAACATTGATGGATTCATGGGAGGGATTTGAATTCATTTTTTTAAACAATTTTTGCTGTGCTTGTCCTAAGATTCCCAACACATATCAAAAACATTTTGAAACCTAATTTGCATAAATCAACGTTATTAGCTAAAGTTATAAATTTTTTAAATTTGACCCATATTATGTTAAAGGAGGCCAAAAATGGCTATATGGCTCTCTTATACAAATGGAGCTTGTCTTATAGTCAAATGAGTTAAAACAAATGCGTTTATGGAAGTTATGGATTAAAATAGCAAGAAAATCAAATTTAGACCCTTAAAGGCTCAGTTGTCATAGAAACAGGCTAAAAGCTGTTGCAAAAAAATTTACTATGATTGTAATTTTATTGCCTTAGAAAATACCTTACTTATTAGACTTCTCAACTCATCATCAAAGGCTAGCCTTATATTCTTACATGGAAAATAAGCATATTTAATGGTAATAAATTGTGTTACATAAGGCCTAAAAATTTCATTTCATGCTTCATGAACCATATGAACTCATCCATATCATCTTCTATTCATAACACATCCATACTTATCATAACCATCTCCAAATATCTCAAGAACCTCAGGTTTTAAGTTACATTTCATAAAATTGATGGTTTGCTTTTGGGTTCAGATTCTAAGTTTCTGATATAAACTTTGAAAATTCATAACTAATTCTAGAAAAATCAAAATCAAGCAAACCATACCATTCTAGAAATCTGTGGATGTTAACTAAAGACTAAAAATAGTTCTAGATGAATGCCATGGCCTTAACCTATAATACCATAATTTCTAGCTCATCTTATGCTTTTAAATAACTCATTTGTGTCAATCATATAGTTTCTCAAGGAAAAGGCATTAAAATATTAATTATTTTAGCGTTTCGTTGCGTATAAAAATTTTATTTAGTGTCATGTGGACCATGTGAGCTCATACATTGTATTCTCATATTTAATTATATAAATATAACTCTTTTCCATCATCAAATGTGGCCTACAAGTCATGGAAATCAACTGGAAGCATAAAACACATATATTTTTGGCCAGATTTTGCTCATTTTTGTCACAAATTTTGGAAAATTATAACTAATTCTAAACAAATTGAAATCATGTATTCTTGGTTATTCTAGGAAGCTACACATGTCTACTTTATGTTTAAAATATTTTTCAACTATAACATCTAACACAGAGGACGTTTGACATTTGAAATAGTCCAGAAGTCAGGTTATCTACTGGTGCTGTCACAGAATTCTACAGTAAATTTCAAAAATGTTCAATTAATTCCAAAAAAATCTAATACATGAAAATGATATTAGAAAGCTGTGGATGTTAGCTAGAGGGAAAAAATAACTCTAGACCAGTTCAGGCACTGCCAAACCTTGAAACCTAATCAAACAATAACTGAGGTTAGGTGAAGCACATAATACTGGATAGATTTTTTGAAAATTCATATCTCCCTCTCTAGACCTTCAAATAAGGTGCTTCTAGTTGGAACAAGTCAGTAGAAATGTCTACCCTCTATCTATAAAATTTCATGGCAATTAGACATTATTTGTGCCCTGTGTGACAGATTTTATTTGTGGACCTGAGTGAATAGTAACATGATTAAAACCAAAAAATTTGCCAACTTTGAAAATTCATCAAATATTCTATAGACCTTCAAAAATTTTATTTTTTAGCTTCCCAAAAAGCTCTCAACAAGCTCTAATTGCACCAAATCTCAGATCAAGAAAAGTTTATTTGGACAAAAAGTGACATAAGGTTCCATTATGGTCAATTTTGGCTCCATATAGGATACCAAAATGTCTAAATAGCTTTCCTTGGAGTTTAGCACCTCTTGGGCAAGTCTAAAAGCATAATTAGAAATTATGTGAGTCTTAAACCTCATGCATCTCATTTTGGCCATTTCACTCACACATATGCACAATTCCATAATGGCATCCAAGAAACTCATTTGCCAAAATATGTTCAAATCATAATCTAATGGCCTCATAACATATTCTCCTATTTATACATGAGATATTATTATAATTTCATATGTTCTTAACATCATAATACATATACAAATATTGGTTACATTATTTCCCATTTGTATGGCCTTAAAGTAACAAAAATCATATTCTTGAATGTCATACTCTTATCTTCATGGTGGTTGGCTTCCATTATCTTACTCTCTTGGTCCATCTAGCATATTAGATCATTGGAGAGAAGGGGATGAGATTCAAAGAATCCTAATAGCTCATCTCCCATTCAATTATACATAATGGATGCAAAACAAGTCTCATAAATGCATGTATGGTCATGTTGATATGTGCAAACATTCAAGAGGCATTTTTATCATTTAAGAAAGTTATATATAGCATATAAAGGCTTGTCAAGCAATTGGATTGGCCTCACCCATTTAGTTGTAGATTTGGATTTGCCTTACCCATTCTCTAAGAGGTTTTTGGACCCAGTGATACTCTTGGGAGTCAACCTCACTTTTAGGAGACTCTTTACTTTTTCTCAACCAATCTTAAGGGTTCTTGGCTCATCCTCACCATGGCTAAGGGTTCTTGGCCTCACCACACTCAAGCAAACCCAAGCATACATTATAAAAATCATATGGAAGCATATTGTAACATCATGGCACCATGGAATCAAAGTCATGCTAGAACACTTTTCATGACTTAAAAATACACATACACACATTCAAAGACAAGTAAGGCAAACAATCATGCATGAGAGAAGGAGGAGTGAGCTACCTTGGACACAATTACACATTTTTTCTCTTGAACCCAAGCTCCCTCTTTCGGCCACACACACATAAAAGTGTGGGGATGATTTCTCTTGGCCTAAACACAATTTATGGAAGCCAATTAGGTTCATGGAATTAATTCTAAGGCCCTACAACTTGTTTAGACACTAGCTTGACCTATAAACCTCATTATGATTCCATAAATACACCTAATGAAGAAACACCCCTCAAATAAATTCTAGGCTCCATTCCTTCCTTTCAAATATGATTTTTGGCTCCTTTTAGGCCTCTTGGAGTCATCACACAATCAAAACCAAGAGCCTAACTACATGTTGCTTCTTTAGGTCATATTATAGAACATAAAGCACTATCTCACTTTCTATAGTTTCTAAATTTTTCCCAAGGCTTGCCTTCATGTTTATTCATTATATATAACTTAAAAATGGGATTAGAAAAATTTAAAACTCTCCCTAGCTATGGTAACACTTCTTGGCCAAGACAATGGAGCATAATGGGTTCCATGGAATTTTCTTTGTTTTCTCAAGGGAAGATGCATATGGGGGAAATTCTAAGGATCTTAGAAGCTCAATTAAACTCTTATTTAAGCCTAGGAATCATTGTACAAAATCAAATTTTACAAGGTACACTTGAAACCCTAGAATTTGTATCTTGAAATCTAATGGCTAGTTTGTTGTTTTCTTTGCATATTCTTGTTCTTCTCCTTTAAATTCCTAAGATTCACCCTTGGTTTAGTAGAAAACTTGACTCCTTAAGGCTGACCATATATAGGTCAAAATACTCACAAGAGAGGGGAGGAAGAAGATCAAGCGGAAAGATTGCATGATACCTTATTTTCCTTAGTTTTTCTTGCTTGTTCTTCACCTTCCTTGGCTTTCTCACTTAAAATTTGAAATTTCCCCTCTGTTCTTCCTTCAAAATAGCCCCTAAAACTTTAGCAAAATCATAGGAAAGAAGGGGGGAAAAGGAGGAGAAGAGATTGACTAATAGAAAGTATGAAAAATAATCAAATTTCCATACCTTATATCTTGAATTTCTCCTTCTTCTTCTCTTCCTTTAGTGCACTTAAACCCTAGCACTCTCCTTTGAAATTGGGTAAAAAAATATAAGACTAAATGAAGGAGACAGTGGGGCGCCTCCTATTTATAGGTAGAGGAGAATGAATTTTTCAAAAATTCCTATTTTACCATTCATTCTTAACATTTTCGTTTCTCATTCATTTTAGCTCCTTTTTGAGAATCGTCTTTCCCATTATAAAATTTAGGTTCCCAATTTAGTAAAATACCTTTGGAATCACTCAAATCAGAGCTAAAACCTTCCCAAACAAATCTATCAAAATTTTGGTACACTAATGTTAGAAAATATTCATCAGAGGGGATTTAATTGTCCTGGGGCTTCCCATAGTTTTCAAAGCCTTTAAGAACCCTAAGGAAGTCAAAAATTTCATTTAAAAATCCCTCCTATATGAATTCCAAAAATTGCTCAAAATTATGAAAATGCCATTATGTTTCATAAGTTTTCTATCAACATTTGTTTCTTCATTCTAGGTCAGTTTTTCCTTCTGTCTAAGGCTAGGATGCTTATTTTTAAGAGTTTAGAATGTTACTCAAATTTTTTAGAACCTTAACTAATTCATTTTAGGGGACTTGCTTTGAAAATGTGTTTGTTTCCGTCGTTTAACAAAAATCGAACCTTACAATTCTCCCCCCTTTAAAAAATTTTGTCCTTGAAATTTAGATAACATACCTTGTGAGAAAATTTTTGGATATTTCTTTTTCATATCATCCTCTAGCTCCCAGGTAGCCTTTTCGAGAGATAACCCCTTCCAAACCACTTTCACCAGCGGTATCATCTTATTCCATAACTGTTTGAGTCTAACATTCATGATCTGATCTGGTGATATTATGTATGATAGATCATCCTGTAACTGCACATTCTTATATTTTATGACATGTGAGGGGTCACGTTGGTACTTTTTAAATTCTAAAACATGGAATACATTATGTACTTGGCTTAGGTTTAGGGGAAGAGCTAGTCTGTAGGCCACAGGTCTTACTTGATCTAGAATTTGGAAAGGACCTACGTATTTTGGACTGAGCTTTTTACTTTTTATAGACTGACCTATCCCTATGACTGGAGATACTCTAATGAAGCATGGCCTCTAATCTCAAACTCTAATAGCATCTACATTTATCTGTATAACTTTTTGTCTACTCTGGGCCGTCAAGAGTTTCTTTCTAATGGTTTCAATTTGTCTAGAAGTCTGGTCCATTAACTTTGGGCCTATAAGGCTTTGCTCTCCTAGCTCCACCCAACACATCGGAGACCTACACTTCCTCCCATACAATGCCTTATATGGTGCCATCTGTATACTTGCATGATAACTATTATTATAGGCAAACTCCGCTAGAGGCAAGTATGTATCCCAGTTTCCTTTCATCTCTAAGATACACGACCTCAACATATCCTCTAGGGTTTGGATGGTTCTCTCTATTTGTCCATCTATCTAAGAATAATAGGCTGTGCTAAATTTGAGTTTGGTACCTAAAGCATCCTATAATGATCTCTAAAAATTCAATGTGAATTTAGGGTCTCTATCTGACACTGTGCTCTTAGGCACACTGTGCAATCTGACTATCTCCCTGATATATAGTCGGGCTAACTTATCTAGGGTATAAGTGGCTTTCATCGGTAAGAAGTGTGTTGACTTTGTTAATCTATCCACTATTATCCATATTGCATCATACCTTGATGATGCCCTAGGTAAACCCATAACAAAATCCATCGCTATACTATCCCATTTCCACTTCAGGATATCTAGGGGCTGAAGTAACCCAGCAAGTTTTTAATGTTCTATTTTCACTCTCTGACATACTAAACATCAGGAGACATGTTCCGCTATGTCTATTTTCATTCTAGGCCACCAGATTTTTTTTTAAAATCCTGGTACATTTTATTACTACCTGGATGAATAGTATACCTGCTCTTATGTGCCTTATCTAATATTTTCTCTTTGATTTCTGTATTTCTAGGCACATACAGCCTATCCTTATATCTTACTATATCATCATTAAATAGATTGAACTCCTAAATGCTACCTTGGGCTATCTGGGTTTTAATCTTACTTACATGGTCATCTGCTTGCTGAGCCTCTCTTATCTGATCTCTCAGGTCATTTTCTATTCGGGTTTCACTCATTAATAACTTCTCCGAATACACCTCACAAGAGAGACTCATGTCTCTAAATCTCTCAATCAATTCCTACTCTTGAAACTCTCTAGAAGCATAAGCTACCACTCAACCTTTTTGCATAAGCACACATCCTAACCCTTTCTTTGAAGAATCACTATAGACTACAAAAGCCTCTCTAGGGTCAAGGAGTACTAAAACTGGGGTCGTGGTCGACTTGTGCTTCAACTCCTAAAAACTACTCTCACATTTCTCATTCTACACAAATGGTGCACTTGTCTTAGTAAGTTGGGTTAGTGGCATTGCTATCTAAGAAAAACCCTGAATGAACCCCTATAATTACTTGCTAAACTTAGGAAGCTCCTAATCTCTATCATTGTCCTACATCTCTCCCATTGTAATATTGCCTTTCCCTTATGGGGATCTGCTGCAGCCACTGCTTGATGTAACACCATATATTTATAGCTCATTTCCATCACATTTACATGCTCATATGACACATTCCATGAAGGAAATGGGAAAAGTCCATTAAAAATAATACATTTCCTTGCGTTGCGTAGTGTATAAAAATTCCATTCAGTGTTATGTAGACCATGTGAGCTCATACAATACATTATCATATTTAATTACATGAATATAACTCATTTGCATTATCAAAAGTGGCCCACACCTCAAGAAAACCGAAATGGAGCATAAAATATAAACATTTATTTTCGGCCAGATTTGGCTCTTCTCTTACCAAGCTTTGGAAAATCATAAATAATCCTAAAAAGGTTGAAATCATGCATTCTTAGCCATTATGGAAAGCTTAACATGTATAATTTAGGCTAAAAATATGTCCAAATCATAACATCCATCACAAAGGACATTTGACATCCAAAAAGTCCAGAGGTCAAACTGCTTCCTAGAACTGTGATAAATTTTTGTAGCAAATTTTGAAAATATCCAATTAATTCCAAAAAAATCCAATCCATATAAACAATACCAATATAGAAATATGTGGATGTTAGATAGAGGGAAAAAATAATTTCAGACCAGCTCAGGTAGCCCAAATCTCGAAATTCAATAGAATAGTAACTCAGGTCGGATAAAACTCCTGATACTAGATAGAATGTTTAAAAATTTATATCTCCCACTTTAGACCTCTAAATGAGGTGCTTTTAGTTGATACAAGTCACTGTAAATGTCTAGTTTTTTTTTATAAAATTTCATGGTAGTTGGACATCATTGGGCCCTGTGTGAAAGATTTCATTTTTAGACTACATGAACAATGCATCAGACTTAAATTAGAAAATTTTTTAACTTTAAAAATTCATCAAATATTCTGTAGACCTCCAAAAATTATGGTCTTAACCTTCACAAAAACCTCTCAATGAACCCTATTTGTATACCAAATCTCAGAGTAAGAAGAGGTCATTTGGATAAAAAGTGATATAGGGTTCCATTATGGTCAATTTTGGCTTCATACAGGGTACCAAAATTGCCAAATGGCTTTCCTTTAGTTTTGGTACCTTTTAGGAAAGTCTAAAAGCACATTTAGGACTTGTGTGGGCAGCCCAAATGGTCTTGAATCTCATACATTTCATTTTGGCCATTTCATCCGCACATATGCACATTACATTAAACTTCCGAAATGCATACCTTGGCATTACATACCCAAATTCTATTCTAGGGTTCATACATCATATCCATATATTTATACATCACATAATATCATAATTACACATGTCTAAGAAGTTATAGATGATATACATCAAGGGATTACATCATTTGACACAATTATGGCCTTAAAAAACTAAAAACTATGCATTAGATTGTCAATCTCCTTTCTTAAAGGTGGTTGGCTCCCATTACCTTATCCACTTGGTCCACCTAGCATATTAGATCATTGGAGAGGAGGAAATGAGATTTAAAGAATCCCAATAGCTCATCTCCCATTCAATCATACATAATATATGCAAAGAAAGTCTTGAAAATGCATGCATGGATGTCATTGAAGTCATGAACATTCAAGAAGCAAGTTTGGCATGTGAACAAGTCATACAAGACATTCAAGAGCTCACCAAGTGTTTGGATTGGCCTTATACTTTTCCTCATGGATTTTAGATTTGCCTCACCCACTCTTTAAGAGATTCTTAGATTCAACCATACTCTTGGGTGCCCACTTTGCTTTTAGGAGACTCTTTGCTTTGTCTTAACTAATCGCAAGGGTTCTTGGCTCATCCCTACCACGGTTAAGAGTTCTTAGCCTCTCCACACTCAAGCAAATTCAAACAAACATCATACATTCATTTGAAAGCATAATATGTCATCATGAAATCATGGCATATAAAATCATGCTAGCATACTTTTCATGGCTTGAAAATACACAAACACATTCTAAGACAAGCTAAACATACATCTATGCATGAGAGAAGGTAGAGAGTGCTACCTTGCATACAATCACACACTTTTTCTCTTGAAACTCCCTCCCTTGCTTCGGCCACACACCCACAAACGTGTGGGGAAGGTTTCTCTTGGCATAGACATAATTTATGGGAACCAATTAGGTTCATGAAACAAATTCTAAGGCTACACAACAAGCTTAAACACGAGGTTATTCTATAAACTCCATTATGGTCCATAAATGCACCTAATGAAGCAATACCCTTCAAATAATTTCTATACCCCATTCTTTCCTTTCAAATATGATTCTTGACTCCTTTTAATCCTCTTGGAGTCATTACACAATTAAAACAAGGGGCCTATCATCATGTTGCTTCTTTAGGTCATAATATGGAACCTAAAACATCAAATCACTTTCTATGAGTTCTAAATTTTTTCCAAGGCCTCCCCTCATTTTCATTCATCATACATGACTCAAGAATGGCCTTAGAAAAATTTAAAACTCTCCCTAGCTACCCCAACCCTGCTTGGCTGAGACTATGCCCCTTTTTGGCCTCCTTGGAATTCTCTTTGTTTTCTTGAAGGAGGAAGGATGTGGGGAGCATCTTAGGGATCTTAGAAGCTCATTTAAATTCTTAATTAGACCTAAGAATCATCATAAAAAATCAGATTTAGGAAGGTGCATACAAAACCTGGAATTTGCATCTTAAAATCTAATGGTTTTTTTATAATTCCTTTTGCATATTCTTAATCTCCACACCCTTTTTTCCTTAGATTCATGCTTTTTCTTGCCTAAAAATCATCTCCTCCTAGGGTTTTCTCAAGTGGGGCAAAATGGTGGAAAAGGGAACCAAAGATGACAACCATAGGAAGAGAAATTACCTTGTTTTCTTACTTTTTTCTCACTTGAATCTTATATTCTTTAAGCTCCTCTCTTCAAATCCAAAATTTCCCTTGAATTTCTCCCTTGAATCAGATTTATAAACTCCATGTTAGTCAAAGGAAACATAAGAGAAGGGAGGATAGGAGGTGTGGATGAAGAAAAACATAAAAAACAAGCAAATTTTCGTATCTTAAGCTTGGATTTTCTCTTCCTTTTCTTCTTCCCGTGGTGTACCACTCTCCTAGGGTTTCTCCTCTAATTTTGGGTAGAACAATTTGAAGCTAAATGAGAAAGAGTGTGAGGTGCCACCTATTTATAAAGGAGGAAGAAGCATTTTCTCAAAAATTCCCATTTTGCCCTTCGTTTTTTGCATTTTCGTATCTCTTTCGTTTTAGCTCTTTTTTGAGAACCATATTTTTCATTATAAAATTTAGGTTCTCAATTCAGTAAAATGCCTTTAGAATCACTCAAATGGGAGCTAAAACCTTCCCGAAGTCAAAGTTCAAGTACACTTACATTGGAAAATGTCCATCGGAGGGGATTTAACTGTCTCGGGGCTTTTCCATGGTTTTTAGGGCCTTTGAAAACCCCGAAGAACTCAAAACTTTCATTTAAAAAGCCCTCCTGTGTGAATTCCAAAATTTGCTCAAAATTACAAAAATGCCATTGTGTTTTATAAGCTTTTCATAAGAAATTGTTTCTTCATTCTAGCTCTATTTTTCTTTTCGTCAGAGCCTAGGATTCTCCTTTTTAGGAGTCTAGAATGCTTCTTAAATTTTTTAGGACCTTAACTATCTCATTTCAGGGGACTTCCTTTTGTTTCCAGTGAGTTTCATTCGTTAACAGAGAAATCATATGTTACGTTTCTCACGTTTCCTTTAGTTTTCAAAGAACCCAATGTTACACTTGGGAGATTACATGACCTAGAAATTGAACTTCAGTGAGCCAGAACTCACATTTACTAAGTTTGGCATAGAGCTATCTCTCTCTCAAGGTCTCCAAGGCTAATCTCAGGTGCTGCTCATGTTTTTGTCTACTTTTTGAGTAAATGAGGGTGTCATCAATGAAGACAACTACAAATCTATCTAAATATGGCCTGAATACTTTGTTCATGTAATCCATAAATACTGCGGGTGCATTTGCCAATCCAAATAGCATAACTAAAAACACATAATGTTTGTATCTAGTTCGAAATCTGTCTTGGGAATATTTTCAGCCTTTATTCTAAGCTGATGGTGTCCCGATCTGAGGTCTATCTTAAAAAATACTAGTGCTCCTACTAATTGATCTCGGAGGTCATCTATGGAGGGAGAGGGTACTTATTCTTAATGGTAATCTTATTGAGTTCTCTGTAATCTATACATAGCCTAAGGCTCCCATCTTTCTTCTTTACAAATAAGACTGGAGCTCCCTACGACGAGACATTGGGTCTAATAAAATCCTTTTCTAAGAGTTCCTCTATTTGTTTCTTAAGGTTAATTAGCTCAGTGGGAGCCATCCTATACGGGGCCTTAAACACTAGATCTGCCCCAGGTATAATGTTTATAGGAAATTCTACCTCTCTCTCTAGGGGTAGTCTACTAATCTCTCTAGGGAATACCTCTGGGAACTCCCTCACTATGGGGATCTCATCTATACCCTCTTCTACCTCAGCCTGAACTAAAAAGAAAATCAGATATCCCTGATAACCATGCCCTATAGATCTCTAAGCCTGGGAGGTGGTCATAATAGATAACTCAGTCCTCATATTAGGCACAGTCCCATACTCAGGTAAAGTAATACATCTGTGGCTATAATCTAGTGTGGCATTATTTGTAGACATCCAGTTCATGCCAATGATCATATCAATATCAATAAGGGGCATACAAATCAAATCAAGGGTGGTAAGGCAATGATTAAACTGGATCACACAATTCAAACAAGCATGGGAAGTAATGGCTTGGTTTCCTATGGGGGTAGATACATGCAAATCATATGTAAGTGTATGCATACTTAGACCTAAACTCCTAGCATAATCATATGATATGAAAAAATGGCTACCACCTAAATCAAATAATACAGTTATAGAAAAATCATTTATTCTAATAGTACCTTGAATCAGACTCGGGGATCGGCTAGCCTCTTGTTGTGATAGGGTAAAGACTCTACTCTAGGTCTAAGTCTAGAAAGAGTAGCCATCTCCCTCTGCTGTGTAATTGGCGGAGGAGCTTGTATGCAATCCCTGGCCATGTGTCCTGGCCTACGACACCTAAAACATACATTTTGCCCTGCGTAACATGGTCTAGTGCCATGGTTCTTACCATACTGGGGACATGTGATTGGTGTAAAGCTATATTTTCTAGACTACGTCCTCCATCTTTTGTCCTTTTGGCCCCACTGGCCTCTGCCACCTCTCCTGCTAATGATTGCAGCTTGTGATCCCTCTTTAGGTCTCTTGGGCTTAGAGAAGGGTGGTCTAGCACTGGAAGTAGGCTGCATCATCCTGAGGTTCATCTCTATAACTCTACATATCTCAACTAGGGTATTAAAGTGCCTGATTCTCTATGGCACAACCCTGTCTTTAATCTCAAGGAGCAAGCTTTTCTCTAATCTATCTGCTCTCCACCTTTCATCATCATGCCTCTCTAAGTAGGAAGAGTATCAGGAGAGCTCTATAAATTTTGCTACATATTAGTCCACGGACATCCCCTCTATTTATTTTAAGAGAATAAATTTTGATTCTTCTCATCTCTAATTGAGCTGGGGAAATATTTCTTGTAGAATACCTAGAAGAACGCCTCCTATGTAATCAGAAGGTTCCTCACCCTCAGAATAGGCTCGGTGCCCTTCCTTGAATAGTCTACTTTCTTTTGCAACTGGAAAATAGCTATCTTGGCTTTTTGCTCAGACATACACTCTATCACCACGAATATCTTTTCTAACTGCATAATCTAAACCTTAGCTTTTTCTAAATTCATCTCACCATCAAAGGTGGGAGACCTGAACTTTTTGAACTAGGTGATAATTTTTTGGGTCGAGGGCTACTGCTGAGCTAGAGGCATCTGAGCCAACAGGATAGGGGTAACCATCTATATGTGTGGCTATGGATTTGGGTGAGTCCCCCTTGTGTGCTCGGGATGATCTAAGTGGTGAGGTAGCTATAGAGGAGTAGGTATAGGGCCTTGACTGTCCTTCTTAGCAAGCCCTTCTTGTAACTGCATAATAACAACCTATTACTGATCCAGGCGAGCCATAATAGACTATAGGGCTCCAACAACTACATCACTAGGCCTAACTCCATCATCAGCACGAGACTCTTTAGAGGGCCGATGACGGGTGTAACGACTCTAACTTCTAATTATCATAATTAAGGTTAAGTACATGATTAATAATCACAAATCAAGGTTTGAAGTTATTAAGATTAATTACATCGGGAAAAAGTGAGGAAATTTGAAACCTTAATGTTGTTAGGGTCATTAGCTAGAAAACTACAATTTTTCAAATGTGCAAGTGAATTTAATCATTAATAAGGAGCCTTTGATTCTCCCATCTATCAATTTCAACTCATAAAAACCTCTTACAAGTGTTTCTAAATCATTTCTTATTATTACCATAAAAGAAACTAAGGTTTCTAAGTGAATATGAGAAATTGAGCACCTTCACTGTGGCTAAATCCCCTTTCGCCACAGCCAATTACTCTCGGATTCAAGTCCTTACACCTCTATAAATTTCACGCATTTTGCCACGGCTGAATACCCCTTTCGCCACGGCCAAATACCCTCTGGAACACCCCCAAACTCGTTTCCCAAACTTAGCCGCGGCTAACATCACTATTCATCGCGGCCAATTCCTCTCTGTTTTCTTCCCTGGCAGGTTCGCCACATTTGGCCAAGGCCAATTAATTGTTGGCCATGGCCAATTCTTCTCTATTTCTATTTGGCCTAGGCCAATTAAATGTTGGCCGCGGCCAATTCCCTTCTGTTCCTATAACACCCAAGATTTCATCTCATGCTCTCTAATTTCCCTCCAATATCACTCTAGGGCCATTCTACCTTAATTTATGCTACTCTAATGGTAATTATGTACCTTAATTACCCAACTAATCTATCATTACCCATTTAGCATTTAGATGTGGATTTTCCTACTCATCCATGGGATTTTATGTCAGCAAATTATAAATCTCCCACAATGGTCATTCAATCATACTTTGATTGGGTATTTCTTGCATTAATAGTCAAGTCTATAAGGAACATATCATGGGATTACATTCTATGTTAACAAAATACTTCTATACTTGGTAATTCATGATGCAATGCAACAATGCTACAAAACTTGTAAATTAGTTATATTATAATTTGACAAGGCTTTCAAACCTATGTGCTATCAAACCATTTAATGATCTTCCATTAATTTTCTCCTTGCCACTAAGAGGTCTAGTCCCTGAAAATGTTAGCCCATAATGGGGTGAGATATAAAATCTCAGTAACAAAAGGTAATTTTCATATATATGTACAAGTCAATCAATCCAAGGCAATCTCATGTCATCAATATCAAAATCATCAATTCAATTGGCAAATGAACTAGTTGAACTACTAATGACTACTGTCCCATACCACCAATCATACACAACATGTTAATGGCCAACAACATCGGGAGAAGCCCATCCACGGCACCTACTCCATAATGAGCACAACCAGGGCTCAGTGCATCTGGGGTTTGATCACAACCCGGTGCTCAATCGAAGCACATGCACGGGTGGCAGCCGCACCACAGCTCCACCATGGACTCACAAGGTCCAATCACAATAACAATCAAGTAGTCAACCAGTCATTTAACATTTCAAAATCAAGCATGTGTAACAAATAGCAGATTAACATGAGCATATACATGGAATTAGGAAAATAACCCAGTTACCTCAATGAAGCCAATTACTCTTCCCCTAGTTACCAGAATAATCCAAATGCATACCAAGCCTATAACAAGCATAATTATCATCATTTCTAATCACAATCAAATATCCAAAGAGTTGAACTATTAATGATAGACTAGAGGTTACTCACCTAATTACCAAGGGATTAAATTTCGGATTCCAACTTTCCCACACCAGAAATTGCCATAGTTCACTCCAATTTCTGGGTTTCACATGAAACCAAAGCTCATATCATAGGTCAACTATAGGGGTCTCAAACTAATAGAAAATGCATCAAAATGGGAAGGAGATACTCACTTAACAACACCCATAGCCTTACCTCCGAAAATCCACCATGGAAGCATCAAAATTCGCATTTCAATCATCAAGCCCAGAAAATTCAGTTTTCCACCATTATCTCCTTGTAATCTCACACAATAACAGAACCCATTATGATAATGCATCCTTAGGGGCATTTTCTAGCAAAGTGATTCACAAAATGGAAGGTAAAAGCTTACCTAATCCTCCCTCTAACCTCCAAGTCCGAAAATCTTGCAAGGAATCACCCAACACCAAATTTCAGATTTGAGAAGAAGATGAAAATGCTCAAACCCAGAAATTAATCGGACCAAAATGAAGAGGAGATAAGACTTCTTAGGGTTTTAATGAAGATAGGCTGGTCCAATGGGCCCATTATTTTAAGTGGGCTGGTCCAAGGTAAGATGGGCTGCAGAAATTTTAAAACTAAAAGTGGGATGTGCTGACCAATGGCCCAATTCCTTGTGGGTTCAGATTTTTATACTTGTTGGGCCTTATCTCATAAGTTGGGCTGAATCTCATGAGTTGGGCTATAGAAATTTGACTGGGCTAGGCCAAGTTCCAAGAGTCAATCCAACTTAGGTCTGCATAATGTGTGTTGGGCCAACTATAAGAGCTCATGTAAATTGGGTCTTGGGCCTCTATTTTACTAAATCAAATTGGGCTATTGCTAGGTAATCTCTCTTGGCCCAAGTCTCATGATAAGGAGTTGGGCTTGCATCTAGAATCATTGGGCCTCTATAAGCCTCTTCTCATGATCTCCTACATTAATTTAGGCCTAGATGTAGTTTCTATCCCAATTAATTCTCAACTCATATTATTGATTTATTTCTCAAAATTACCATTCACTTAACTTACCCACTTATCCCATATTAATTATTCCTAATTAATCTAAATCCATAATTAACACCTTAATTAATTTTGGGGTGTTACATTCTTCCCTCCTTTTAGAAATTTTGTCCTCAAAATTAGTCACACCTTACTCATTTGATGTTGGACAATTAATCCTCATAACCTCCTCCTTGATAACTGAGATAGCCTTACCAGATACTAGTCCCCTCTTACTATCTTCCTGGGGAGGACGTTCTTATCATGTTACCACTTCACTTGATAATCACCACTCTATTTCCTCCAGTTAACCTACGTCAAATGACATGCCAACCCGAATATTCCATATTCTTTCTTTGTCCATTACTAAAGAGATCCTGACCAAGCCATACTTGATCATCTTATAGCAAGCTCTTGATACCTAGTTCAAATACATCCTAATTTTCTCTCCCTTCATAGCTTTTTGTTTAGTTTTGTTTTATATTTTTCTCCCCCCCTTTTTTTTTCTTCTTTCTCTCCTCTCATTTTTTTTTTGGTTGTTGTTCTAATAGCCGGTCATTACATGTTTTTGTTAACTTCCTTTCCTTACTTAACTCTCAATCCATTTAAGAGATAACTCCTAGATACTTTAACTTAATTCTCCCTAATAGTTGATACCACGAGCTATAAGGAATTCCACTTAGTCAATTGTTTTAGTATCTATTCCACTAATAGCAACATAGGTAAGTGACCTTATTTTATAATAAAGTTCCATTTGTCCTTCACTGAGATTACCCTTACATTTCTTTAGTCTAACCTTCTTAACTAAAATGGGTTTTTCCTTTTACAGGTTCATATAGTTTAAGTTTTCAAGTCTTACATTCAACTATCTCATAAATTATTGCACACATTATCCTCATTTATTGTCCATTAGTAGATAGTTCATTATTTCTATTAGACGTATAGAATTCCCCTTTCATTTCCAATTAGTGCCTAAGATTACTCCTTCTCATTTATTGAGATTCCTGAGGGTTAAAACTAATGTAAAGTTTGATCTCACAACTAATCTCTTGAAGGTACCTAAGCACTATAGGTTCACCTTCCACATAATCGAAATCAAACACGATTTTCCAAGTAAAGATAAACACGATATTTTAGGTCTAGATTATATTCTCTAATAAGACCTGATCTCAAAAGTGAGAATGTCTTGTCTAGAATATTGAAGTAGTTCTTTATGACTTATAAATCAGTTTTCTTTAAATCTGACAAGTCATAGTTCTCGTGGATGGTTTATTAGAATAGCTTCAACAACTTGCCTACAAATATTAAAATTCCCAATTCGTAGTGGTAGTTCATCCTAAGTAATCTCATCATTGTCTGCAGGTGCAACCAACATAGGATAATCCCTTAGTAGATCTCTTCCCTTTCTCTCTTCTTTTTTTTGTTGTTTTTTTTTCTGGCACTTGCAAAGGCATTACCACAATTACATGCATGTGATTCTAAAGATTACCATGATCAATAGATCCTAATGTCTCATTTTAATTCTCCGTTACTACAAGCTTTAGTAGTCAACTTAATGGCATCTATACTTATTTGATGTCAATTGAACATCTCTTTGGGTTTTATGTCATTATATAGTCCCAAAGAACTGCACTTCCATGTCTTCTAACCCTAACTAAGATATTTTCATACAAGTATAGTCATTCTTCAACTAGCACACCCTTTTTTTTCCTTTTTTTTTTAATATTCTCTAGTTTGGAAATTCATAATAATTCCCTAAAGTGTAATGAAATAATATCTTGTCAACAAGGTTTAAGATCCTATCAACAAGATCTTGTACTCATTAATGTAAAATTCGAAACCTTGTCAATAAAGCTCTCTGACTGCAAGTACAAGGTCATTTAACCATACATTATAGCATACAATATGAGATGGTATGATAGTTTTCATCCTTACACAATGGCCTATGCCAACCACAACTGACTCTTTCACTCCTCTAAAAGTTTTTAGGCCTCAATTTCACGCTAACTATTGGGAGTTAAATTAACATAATAAAGAGACTCAGTGAGTCTTTTCATTGTTAAACATTCCCTAATTATCAATAGATCAAGTAGGGATTCTCAGTGAGAGAACTCAAGTGTCATTTACCACTAGTGTTTCACCCTTCCTCGTCAATCATTATACTAAGGTTTGTTTTACTAACATAAGTTAGTTGCATTGATGCCATCTCTCATTCATTTTCCCCAAGTTATTATCCTAGATTAGGGAGTTCTCTTTCAAGATTAGGAAGTTTTTCTACCACAGTAATCATTAGTCCATCTTGAATTTCCAATGTTACCTCTGCCCCCTTAATCACGCCACACGTGATACATGACAATAGAATTACCAGTGGTGGAATTAGGGTTTGCCTTTTTCATATTAGCAGACAATGCTTTGCTGTGGCCATACACATGCTCATCACCCTGTGATGACTATATCTCAACCACTTGTACTCACACAGGTACAATTTTATTTTCTTTTTAGGTGGGTCTTTACCATCAAGATCTCCTCTTTACCTTCTAGGAAGAAAGTCTACTTAGCCTAGTTTGACGCCAATTTGGTGGTCGAAATTCATCAAATCATATGATAAGCAACATGCCCCGCATGCCCTTAGCACCGAAGTGCCGATACATGAGCATGTCCCATGTGCCTCTAGCACCAGAGTGTTGTAGAATCTTATCTTACACTCCCCGAGTGTATCATGCACATAAAGTGCCTCTAACCACCACCCAAATGCACGTCAACACATAGCATAAGTAAACTAAATTGCACAAGAGACAACATGTACAAGCTCCCCGTGCCGGTGCACCTCACCTTTATCACGCTAAAGGGTTATCTTTCCTCTTGTCATAATTTCTCTTTTTTCCTTAGTACACTAAGGGAGGAGCCTCAAAGCTCTCAAGATTCCTTTCAGTACATCATCTCCCTTAATCTCTTGCTTTAAAGTCACTATACACATTTAGAAATGGATTCGACAATCCTAAGGTTTTTCTTGCCCTCTTTCTTATCATTATTAACTAAAGATGGCTCACTCACTCTAATAGTTTGAATAAAACTATTTGGAACATTCTTTAGCTCTTATCGCCCTTATTCATTAGGCCAAATTGCTGTACTTAGGATCGAGTAATTGCATTCTCTGTTAACTGGGATCAAGTAAATGGGTTAGGACCTCTATACCTGTAAAGCCTCAACCTTGGGGACCTTTTGAAGTCTACGTAATCCTAACTCATTATGGATTGTGCATTACTTCATATATTTAATCAATCACACTTATTTATTACACACTAGTTTCATTATCAATTTCCTAATTGCAAGTAAGATTTACATCTTACTTTTTCGTAAGGTTCTCATAGCTAGTTAAGTGTTTTACTCTGTTTTGTTGCCTCCTAAGTTCTCAACATCACTCTAGATAGCCCTTGAAAAGTTTAGAATTTCACTTAGGTAAAGAATTGCTACTCTTGTTATGATAGTTGACTACTTCGATAGGCAAGTCAATTGGTCGACTGTACCCAATTGACTTGCTTAATAAATGGCAGTCAACTGGTCATAAACGCTATTAGTAGCTTTGTTCATCATCCTTATCAGTTACTTGGTCTCATTCATTCAGTCAACTGGTGCCTCACAGCGAGTGACTGGTGCATCTATTGCGTAGCCAGTTGGCAACAAGCCTCAACCAGTTATCTATCTAGACTGAGACCAATAACCCAATCTCCGAAGGAAAGAAGGGCAAAATTCTAACCTTTTCATTGGCATTAATAATCTCAAGTCTCAAAATTAGCATTACTAAAGTGTTATGAGGTAAAATCTAACTATACTCTATTATTCTCTAAGGTAGACTTATTGTGATAGGTGATGCTTTAAATAAAATTCAAGAAACAGTCATTTCAATCAAGTATTACAAGCCTTATCTCATCATTCCTCTATACTTCTTTCTAGCATATAAAGCACATCAATTATATGTTTGCCTAATTAGCTATACTCATGAGCTAATACCATGCCAAATATGCATCATGATTGCCAAGTGTAACGCCCGATATGTTATAACAATACAGAAACAGGCCGGTTTGAAAAGTAAGTCCCCTAAGATGAGTAATTCAAGGCCAAATAAAATTTGCATAAAATGTTAAATAATAGAAAATGAGGATTTGAGCCTTGAGTTGCCCAGAAACTGGGGCCGGAGTAATTCAAAAAAATTGCCGAAAGGCTAGTGGCATTTTCGTTAATAAGTGTAATTTTGGAAAAACACTTAGGAGGGCTTTTTAAATGGAAATTTTGAGTTGCCCAGGGTTCTCAGAGGCTCCAAAAACCATGGGATGCCCCGGGACTGGTAAAGCCCCTCCGATGTACTCTTTCCGATGTCGGTTGACCCAAATTTTGACCGGTTCGTTCGGGAAGGTTTTAGCTCCAAATTGAGTGATTCCAAAGGCATTTTATTAAATTTGGAATCTACATTTTATAATGGAAAAGAAGATTCTCAAAAAGGAGCTAAAACGAAGGAGAAAAAAAAATGCTAAGAACGAAGGGCAAAATTGGCATTAAAGTATTAAAGGAAGCTTCTTTCTTCTTCTTTATATGCCACGTTCTGCCTCCCCCTCTCTAAACCGACTTGCTTCTGTCCAATTGCAAAGGAGAACTCCAGATTCTTAGGCGCACAAGAGGAGGAAGGGTTTGGAGGAAGAAATTCAAGAAAAAGGTAAGAAACTTTAAGAAATTCCATATCCTTCCTTCTTGAAACTTGCTCCTCTCCTCCCAAGCTTTCTTTCTATGGTTTTAATGGAGAGTTTGGTGCTGTTTTAGGGGAAGAACAGAGAGGGAAATTTCGAAACTTGAGGGAGTAAGCCAACCAAGTGGAAGAACAAGCCAAAGGAAGCAAGAAAACAAGGTAAAACTTCCATTCTTTGGTAGTTTCTCCCTCCCCCTTCCTCTTGCACAAATTTGGCCACCACGAGCCCACTTCTTAGGGGCTGTTTTCTGTCCAATTTATGGAGGGATTAGAGGTTTTGGAGTGCAAGGATTAAGAATCTATCATTAGAAACAAGTAAAAGCCATTGAATTTCAAGTTGAAAAAGTGTAGGGTACTTGAACATAATTTAAAATCTGGGTTGATTTAAGACTTCCCCATCATATGTGAGTGTTTGTTTGAGTTTCTAAGACTCCTAAGGGGCCTCCCAAGTGCCCCATCCATCAAGGAAAAATCTCAAACTCCACACGTCTTTAATGTAGGCATAAATCGATCAAAACCCTAAGAGATAGCTAGGGGATGTTTCAAAGAGTTCCAAGCTTGATTTGGGACTTTATATGGTAAAAGAAGATAGGAGAAACCCTTGGGAAAAATTTAGAAGCCTTAGGTTGGGAGATGAGGCAATGGCTTCCATAATGTAACCTTATGAAGCAACATGGACCTAGGTGTGTGAAAGTGAGTGTGTGATGGCTTCAAGGACCTTAAATGAGGTCAAGAGGTCTAAATATGGTAAGAGAATGGAACCAAGAATTTTACTTGTGGTAGTTGCTTCATTAGGTCATTAATGGAACCATATTGTGACAACTAGAACAAAGCGTAGTCTCAAGAGTGAGTTGGGTGTTATAACTTGTTCCAAGAGTATAATTAAGTGTTGTTTATTGTGAATAGGCCAAAGAAATCTAACCCCACCTCCTTGTGTTTGTGGAACCGAAAAGGGGAAGGAACAAGCAAAGTAATACTTGAATTTGCCCCACGGTAGCTCTCCACCTTTTCTTGTTGCATATATGTCATTGTATGCTTATGTGTATATTTGTATGTTTGAGACATGCCACTTGATGCTATGTTGCTATTTTGGTATCAATATGCTTTCTTGAATGTCTTTGAATTGTGGAATTGGCTCACAAGGGTGAGGTAGTGCCAAAAGTCCCTTAATATGGGTGAGGAGATGCCAAAAGTCTCATGGCATGGGTGAGACAAGGTCAAAAGTCCCTTGGATGGGTGAGACTAAGTCAAAAGTCCCAAGAACCAAGAGTGAGGCAATCCAAAAGTCCTAAAAATGGGGTGAGGCCAAACCAAAAGTCCCTAGAGCTCATTCTTATGCTTGACATGAGTTTGTGACACAAAAATGTGAAAGTGGAATGCTTCATGAATTGATTGCATACTTGCGCCTTTGACATGTTGTATGTCTTGAAAATGTGCTTGGATAGGTGTTTGAGCTATTGAGGTTCAATGAATCTCACCCTCTCCTTTCTCTCATCTCACATGATCTAGGTGGAGTCCAAGATCCAAAGGATGGAGGCCAAGGAGCTTAAATCTCCATCTCTTGGCACATTTTGCTAGTTTTGATGTTTTAGAATGTCAAAGAATATATGTATATGTTATTTTTGAGCCATGACACTTTGAACAAGTGTAAAACTATGTAAATTTAGTGTATGTATCAAGAATAGAGTTTAATGAATAGAATTGTGTGTTTTGACCACTTGAGAGCCCATTTATGCATGTATGTCTATGGAAGTGGCATGGTTAATTTGAGTTGTATGAGGATTCAGACCTTATGAGGGACTTAATTGTGTTATATTTATGCTTTCTAAGTTACTCAAATGTGTGTGGAACAATGAATGGCCCATTGGAACCAAATTGCCCCTTTATTGGAACCAAATTGCCATAATCTTGAGCTATGGTAAAGTCTGACCAAATGACCTCTTCTTGACTTGAAATTTTGCATGCACTTAGATCTTGCCTAGAGCTTTTTGGCAAGATAAAGATCACCTCATTTGGAGGTCTGTGGAATTTTCTATGATTTTCCAAAGTTGGCATCAGAATTTCGGATTTGCACCAGTACTGTTCATTTGGTCAGTTGTGAAATTGTGTCATCCGAGGGGCAAACGTGGTCCAATTTAGAGTGACTTGTAGCAACTAGAAACACCTCATTTGAAGGTCGGAGCTAAGAGATATGAATTTTTGAATTTCTGGAACAGTAACAGTAGCACAGCACGACCTGAGTCACTGTTCTATTGAATTTCAGTGGCTAAACGTGCTTTCTATGGTCTGAACCTATTTTTACCATAAAGTTAACATTCATAGCTTTCCAAATTGGTATAATTTGCATGGATTGGATTTTTGTGGAATTAATTGGACATTTTCAAAGTTTATAGCAGACACTTGCATCAGTACCAGTAGCAGTCCTAACCTCTGACCCTTTTCGCATGTCAAACGCTTTCTGTTTTATGTTTCATAGCTTGGACGTATTTTTGTCATAAAGTAGACATATGTTTCTTTCTAAAATAGCCAAGAATGCATGATTTCGATTTTTTTGGATTTAGTTATGAATTTCTGAAGTTGTGACAGAAAAACTGAGATTTTGGCCGAAAATAATGGAGTGACTTTGAGGTTCCCTTTTGAATTCCACGAGTTGTGGGCCAATTTTGGTGATGTAAATGAGTTGTATGTATGTAATTAAATATGAGAATGTGATGTATGAGCTCATATGGTCCTTGTTACACCAAATGAAATTTTCACACGCGACGCAACGCGAAATAAGGCATTATTTTAATGCCATTTTTCCATTCTCTTTTATGCAATTCATCATGTGAGACTTAGAAATGATAAGAAGTAAGCTAGAAATATATGGTGTTACACCAAGCTTCTAGTCATAGAATTTAAATGAGAACAGTTGTCTTGAACCATTGCTCTGATACCAACTGTAACGACCCTAACTTCTAATTATCATAATTAAGGTTAAGCACGTGATTAATAATGACAAATCAAGGTTTGAAGTTATTAAGATTAATTACATTGGGAAAAAGTGAGGAAATTTGAAACCTTAATGTTGTTAGGGTCATTAGCTAGAAAACTACAATTTTTCAAATGTGCAAGTGAATTTAATCATTAATAAGGAGCCTTTGATTCTCCCATCCATCAATTTCAACTCATAAAAACCTCTTACAAGTGTTTCTAAATCATTTCTTATTATTACCATAAAATAAACTAAGGTTTCTAGGTGAATATGAGAAATTGAGCACCTTTGCCACGGCTAAATCCCCTTTCACCGTAGCCAATTACTCTCGGATTCAAGTCCTTACACCTCCATAAATTTCACGCATTTTGCCATGGCCAAATACCCCTTTCGCCGCGGCCAAATACCTTGGCCACGGCTAAATACCCTCTGGAACACCCCCAAACTCATTTCCTAGACTTAGCCGCGGCTAACATCACTATTCGCCGCGGCCAATTCCTTTCTGTTTTCTTCCCTGGCAGGTTCGCCATATTTGGCCGAGGCCAATTAATTGTTAGCCGCAGCTAATTCTTCTCTGTTTCTATTTGGCCTAGGCCAATTAAATGTTGGCCGCGGCCAATTCCCTTCTATTCCTATAACTCCCAAGATTTCATCTCATGCTCTCCAATTTCCCTCCAATATCACTCTAGGGCCATTCTACCTTAATTTATGCAACTCTAATGGTAATTATGTACCTTAATTACCCAACTAATCTATCATTACCCATTTAGCATTTAGATGTGGATTTTCCTACTCATCCATGGGATTTTATGTCAGCAAATTATAAATCTCCCGCAATGGTCATTCAATCATACTTTGATTGGGTATTTCTTGCATTAATAGTCAAGTCTATAAGGAACATATCATGGGATTACATTCTATGTTAACAAAATACTTCTATACTTGGTAATTCATGATGCAATGCAACAATGCTACAAAACTTGTAAATTAGTTATATTATAATTTGACAAGGCTTTCAAACCTATGTGCTATCAAACCATTTAATGATCTTCCATTAATTTTCTCCTTGCCACTAAGAGGTCTGGTCCCTGAAAATGTTAGCCCATAATGGGGTGAGATATAAAATCTCAGTAACAAAAGGTAATTTTCATATATATGTACAAGTCAATCAATCCAAGGCAATCTCATGTCATCAATATCAAAATCATCAATTCAATTGGCAAATGAACTAGTTGAACTACTAATGACTACTGTCCCATACCACCAATCATACACAACATGTTAATGGCCAACAACATCGGGAGAAGCCCATCCATGGCACCTACTCCATAATGAGCACAACCAGGGCTCAGTGCATCTGGGGTTTGATCACAACCCGGTGCTCAATCGAAGCACATGCACGGGTGGCAGCCGCACCACAGCTCCACCATGGACTCACAAGGTCCAATCACAATAACAATCAAGTAGTCAACTAGTCATTTAACATTTCAAAATCAAGCATGTGTAACAAATAGCAGATTAACATGAGCATATACATGGAATTAGGAAAATAACTCAGTTACCTCAATGAAGCCAATTACTCTTCCCCTAGTTACCAGAATAATCCAAATGCATACCAAGCCTATAACAAGCATAATTATCATCATTTCTAATCACAATCAAATATCCAAAGAGTTGAACTACTAATGACAGACTAGAGGTTACTCACCTAATTACCAAGGGATTAAATTTCGGATTCCAACTTTCCCACACCAGAAATTGCCATAGTTCACTCCAATTTCTGGGTAATTTCACATGAAACCAAAGCCCATATCGTAGGTCAACTATAGAGGTCTCAAACTAACAGAAAATGCATCAAAATGGGAAGGAGATACTCACTTAACAACACCTATAGCCTTACCTCCGAAAATCCACCATGGAAGCATCAAAATTCGCATTTCAATCATCAAGCCCAGAAAATTCAGTTTTCCACCATTATCTCCTTGTAATCTCACACAATAACAGAACCCATTATTATAATACATCCTTAGGGGCATTTTCCAGCAAAGTGATTCACAAAATGGAAGGGAAAAGCTTACCTAATCCTTCTTCTAACCTCCAAGTCCGAAAATCTTGCAAGGAATCACCCAACAACAAATTTCAGGTTTGAGAAGAAGATGAAAATGCTCAAACCCAGAAATTAATTGGACCAAAATGAAGAGGAGAATGAGAGGGACATGTTTTATATAGATTACCTTAGCCAAATCTTCCTCTAGAAGTGAAAAATGGTGGAGGAATGCAGAAAAACCCTAGCCCTTCTTCTCAAGTGCGAAAATGTCTTTCCAAGTCTGCAGAACATGTATTCCTTAGCAGCCAAATGGGTGGAGATAAGACTTCTTAGGGTTTTAATGAAGATGGGCTGGTCCAATGGGCCCATTATTTTAAGTAGGCTGGTGCTAGGTAAGATGGGCTGCAGAAATTTTAAAACTAAAAGTGGGATGTGCTGACCAATGGCCCAATTCCTTGTGGGTTCAGATTTTTATACTTGTTGAGCCTTATCTCATAAGTTGGGCTGAATCTCATGAGTTGGGCTATAGAAATTTGACTGGGCTAGGCCAAGTTCCAAGAGTCAATCCAACTTAGGTCTGCATAATGTGTGTTGGGCCAACTATAAGAGCTCATGTAAATTGGGTCTTGGGCCTCTATTTCACTAAATCAAATTGGGCTATTGCTAGGTGATCTCTCTTGGCCCAAGTCTCATGATAAGGAGTTGGGCTTGCATCTAGAATCATTGGGCCTCAATAAGCCTCTTCTCATGATCTCCTACATTAATTTGGGCTTAGATGTAGTTTCTATCCCAATTAATTCTTAACTCATATTATTGATTTATTTCTCAAAATTACCATTCACTTAACTTACCCACTTATCCCATATTAATTATTCCTAATTAATCTAAATCCATAATTAACACCTTAATTAATTTTGGGGTGTTACAATGGGTCTATCGTGTGACCCTCAAAATAAAACTAGGTTGAACTAAATATGTAGCTAATAGCACAACCTGGGTCATCTCCCTTGGAAATGGAGTTCAATGTTCAATTGAGTTTTCTAAGTGTTCAAAGATCCTAGAACTACCTAATTTAGGGGGTTTTTGATTGAATTAAACTAAGTAAATTGAAATTGAAATAAAATTCCTAATTTCTACCTAATTAGATGAATTGTGGTTGATAATGGGCTTGTGACTAGCTTTGGATTCGTCCCTTGGTATCCACTATCCTTATCCTAATCCAATTGTGATTAATTCTGGCCTAAGAGTCCCTAATGGAGTCCATTGGCAGATAATCTTAAATTACCACTCAAGATTCAAGAACCTAGCAATTTGATGTTAATTGAGATCTCAACTACCATTAAATTACTAATTCTTATGATTAAGATCTATGAATACTTGAATTGAATGATTAATTGACCAATTAGCCTCTGAATTAACACTATAAGAGATTCAATTAACTAATTGAACTCCAATGAATCCTCAAATTAGACAATTAAGCATACCAATTTTAACAAGTATTTCATCAAACACCGTGATTGCACACTTGGAAAATGGTAGGAATATGAAAATCTAGCACTAAAATTGATAAATTAAAATATCAATTACTCTCCTAATTAGTATCTAACTAACTCCTAATCATAAACTACATTAATCCAACCAATTACAAGATTAACCAAGCAAATAAAATAATAAAAATCCATGTAGAAAGAGATATGAATCTTAGCCAAATTTCTGAGTTCTTCTCCATGGATTCAAACTTCTACCAAGGATCTTCCTTTTAGCTAGCCACAAGGGGAATCAGAGCTTCATTGGAGAATGGATGAAGGTGGAATGGGATGGCGTGGTGTGCTACAAAGAAGGGGATAAGTTTTTGATGAAGTGTTGAATGAATGTGGTGAATGACGGAGTGTGCATATTGATAGGACGATGGATGATGATTTTTAATGTGAATCCCCCTCTGTCTTCAGATGTTTTCATGTGTTATTTAAGTACTTCATTTATTCTTTTTCTACGTGCTCAGCTTCTTTTTTTTTGGTGAATTATAAGCTTGCATGTCTACATAAGTGTAGGCCCCGCTATATTTCCTTTTATAATATTCCATGCTCTTACATGTGAGAGCTTCTTTATCCAGCCCGTAGCTTATCCATGCCATACATGCTTCTTTCACCTACTCTATCAACGTTGTTCTCCAGCCATTTCTAGTTGTGTTTTTTACGCTAATCCCCTTCAAAATGTGCTTGTTTTGTTCTTTTCTTTCCCTGCTTCTTCCTCATTCTGTAGCCCTTCTCTACCTCAGAACTAGTGGTGTTCCTCTTATGTTCATGTTCTGTTATGCATTCAAGTGTGTCTCTTCTTCATCTTATAATGAAAACATTCCACGTGGCTGCATTTCTGTTCAGCTGCTGCCCCTGCATGCATGGCTTTGTTTCCCTTCATGAATCACGTAGCTTCTCACATATTGCTTCTCTTCTTTCTCGCTCTGTGCTGCTTCATTTTCTTCTCCTCTATTTCTGTTGCATCTTTATTCAACTTAGTTCTCATTCCACGTAACTTCTGCCCTCTAGATCGTGAGTGTATGTGTGTTTTCTTTTCTCCTTGAGAAACCCCACGTCTAGAAACCCATACACTCTCCTTTTTCCCTATTTTTGCATGTGTAGCTTCCACATACAACCCGTGGCTTGTACTACTTCTTTTCAAACTTGTAATGCTACAGTGTACTTCATACATCTCCATTCATCCTTTAACTCATGCTTCTTTCCTTTATAGCCTCTTCCTCCCATAAACCCGGGAAACCATTAACTTAAACCTCTAAAATCACATTCTGTTGTCAAGGGGAATCTCGTGAGTGAAGCAACGTGGCTGGCTATTGCTGGAACTTGTGGCTTGCGTGAATGATGACTTAGGAGTGTGAACTGGTAGCTCGTTCAAGTGCTTTGTGGATATATAGAGTTAAGACATGTGAGCTTTGAGATGATAGGCTGTTACTATATATGTGTGCTTCTCTCTTGTGACCTTTAGCTGGCTGCTTACATGTAGGTACGTGGAGAGAATGCTTGTGTGTGTGTCTTCCACATGAGAACAAAGGAACTGGAGTTTGCTTCTTCTTTTGCTCTCAAGCTTCTCCTTCTTTCAACCCTAAAACCTTTTAAGCATGTAGCCTTTGTGTGATTCATTTGCTACGTGGAAATGCTTCTTTTTGGTGGAATGGATGAGAGCTTCACTAGGAATGGTTGTAAGGAGCTACTTTTCCACATGCTTGGCCTATTAGTTAGTTAAGAGAACTTGAGGAAGCCCATGCAACATGTGAAAGAATAAATCTGCTTCTTTTTACATCAAAAGCCCTAAGTCAAAATAAACAAAGACAATGGCCCATGGAATACAATTATCATCTAGGAAATAGAATACCATTAAAATGTCTAAGTTATTTACTAAAATTCCAAAAGATAATATTTTATTTCCTAATCTAAATAGTATTCACTAAAGCTTAAAATATCATTAATTCATTAACAAAAATCCATAATTAATGAGTAAAAATATAGAGAATATTTTAATTATCAAATTCCCCCACACTTAAACCTTTACACTCCTGGACAAAGTTTAAAATCCAAGATAAAAGAATGAATTGAAACACCTGACTAGTAGAATGGCAAGTGGAAAATGAAAATGGGAAAGGGAAAGTAAAAATCACAAATTAGAGACCAATCACAACTTTTCATCACTTTAACAATCAAAGTTAACTTCACTTGCATCAAGAATTAAGCTCCATGGCTTTTCCATTTGAAAATAATGAATTGAAATGCATAGCCTCTCACATAGGTTAGTGTTTACTCTCAATTCTCCAATGTTTAAGGGAAATGTATATCACTCAATTTCTACCTATCAAAGTTCACTACCATAAGCTTGTCAAGCTTCTAAATATCCACCACCCATGCCAAATGCAATGCACAAATCAATTTAGACCTTATTTAGGGTTGTAATAGGGTTACGGGAGTGAAATGAATGGATAACAAGAAAACACAAACAAATTGATACCTTAGAACCTCAAGAGCAATCAATGGAAATCTAGGATAGGGAAAAATGTGTTTCTAGGCCTTATTTCTAGCTAGTGTAAGCAACTATAAACTCAACTGAAATGCTTCTTTCTTTTGATTTTCAATGACTTTTTTTTTTCTTTTCATTGCTTTTCTTTAGCTTTTCCATCTTTTCTTTTCTTTTTTTTTTCCTTTCCATTTTTTTTTCAGAACATATTCCTTTACTTTGAATAACAATAGCCTAAATGGATGAAAAGCATACCTTCTCTCATCCTAAACAAGTGTAATGCTCCTTGAAATCTTTAAGGCATCTTAAAACAAGGTGGAAAACATTTTTAATGGCTATGGCTAACAAGAAAATGAAATCAAGTCCAAAGTGGCTAAACAATGGATAAAATGAATGTATGGTTGACTTTCTGGCTCATTGGCTACAATAGAAAGGAATGCCTTATCATTTTCATGCATGCAAATGCAAATGTGGTCTCAACAAAAAATGAAGACAAGTTCTAGAGTGAAAAGTAGTGATAGGTGAATATACACTAGAATCAAACAATTAAAACTCAAATCCTCACCAGCTAATGGCTATCAAATAATCCATTTAAATCAAATTCATTGCCACTTCACTTGAATCAAGACACAAGATTCATTGCTTATCATGTCTAAGTGAATCCAAGCTACAATAATCTCAACTTGTAACTTTTATAGAAAAACTAAAAAAAATCATGCTATTTTTCAAATTTTTTCTAAAAAATTTTTAATTTTTTTTTTCTTCCAAAACAAGGGAAAGATGGATGGAATGAAATGACTCTCCCTCTACACTTAAATATTGCATTATCCTCAATGTCAGCACACAATCCAGTCAACAGATAAATAACACAATATAAAGAGAGTGAAAAGAGAGTATACAACTAGATGAACTTAAATCGAAGATCTCAAGGTAGGCTTAGATTCCCATGTAGCTGGTTAGCAACTTTTTATTACCACAAAATAGAAACAAAACAAAGTGTAAGGCAGAAAAGAAAAAGAAAGCTAAAGAGAACTCTATTAAAAATCAATTAATCATATGTATCAAAAACCAAAATTAGAACAACTTTATTCCTTCTTAACTCAAGAAATTTAAGTCTCACTACTTTAAAGCATTTAGACTGATCATGCAGTGATGACTCATGGACTTCCTTTACCATTTGTAGTCTCAGAAAGTCATATTCAGCATATTTAGAAACAAGAAAAGAAGGAAAATGAAATTTAGGACATTTAAAACTAAAGAAAGAAAATTTGAAATCAAATTTAAAAACACTAGACTCTAGACTCTCTAAATATCTATCAAAACCAATAAAATCTACTAGACTCCCATCAGTAAGAGTCACTGCATCTACAAAAAAATTAAATTGCAACTTCTCACAGCCTTTTAAGTTCAAGTCCTCCAAGATATCTGGCTGTTGCTTTGTCTCAGCTTGGAGAGTCTATGATTTGTTACGAACTACTTCACTAACCTCATTAATCTGTTTAGGACCCTCAATAGGAGAAATAGTATTTTTCCTGATCAAAGAGACATCAATAGGCTCACAATGTTCTAAACAATGATCAACAACTAAATCTAGTCTCTTACTAGTATTAACAACAATACAAGGATCAATAGAATTTTCAATATCAACACTATCTTTATGCATGTTCTCATCAATACCAGTATGATCAGTAGAATCATTCTTATCAATAATCTCAATGCAAACATAGGACTCTTTGGACTTAGCAGACTTATCAGACTCCAGAAATTCATTAATCTCAACACATATAAGACTTGTATGCGTATCATCATATAAGCATTTAAAATTAGTCTGATTCATCAACAACAAGTTTTTTAACAATTTCACTATCTATGTGCTTTTCACATGCCACATTCATTGTTTCATTAGTCACATCATCACAGGCTAGTGAAAAATCATGTTGATCAGAATATATGAGGAACTTACTAGTCTCAATGAAAGAATTAATCTGTGAGCATCTATCACATATAGTGGATCCAGCACACACATAATCAAGAGATGCATTCAAATCAACTATGTCACATAATCCAGATAGTATGCTATCCTTAACCTTAAAAGATGCATCATCAACAGACTTATTAACTAATTCCACACCAGGAACAAAATGATCATCACATTCTAAGTTACCCCCACACTTATCTACTGCCCTAGACTCAATAGATTCATCAATTGGTTCAAAAATAAAATTTTCACTATAATCACAGTTAGGAGTAGAAATTCTAAGTGCATCAGTACACAAGAGGTCATTAGCATAAAAAAAGTATAATTTTTGCTCAATGCATTACCACAATCAATCAACTCAGGAGATTCAACAACAATTTCCTCATCAACATCATCATCATGCAATTCAAAATCAACAACATTGCAAAGTATTAGAAGATGGAAGGATATTACCCAGTGAATAGGACTCTTTCTCCTTTATACATTCCTTTCTAATTTTCTCTTCAGTCAATTCATTAGCACTTGAAGTAGGTTGATTCATTTGAAATCTTGCATCCTTCATTAGGTTATCTATCATTTGTTGGTTTTGAAGTTACAACCGTTCAGTTTCCCATTGGACCATTTGCTACAATTGTTGGTTTTGAATAGTATAGGCTTCCATTAGCTGCATCACCCTCTCTTTCTAACTAGGTTCCCTCTGGACCTCTTGTTGCATGTATCCTTCATCGTAGTTATAAGGATGATAGTTTGCCTCTTGCATATTGTAATTGTGGCGTGGCTCATAATGATGGTGGTGATTTGGGTGAACTTTATATGGATGGCAGTATGGTTCAATGTAACTGGGGTGAACTTCACAAGAATGATGGTGGTATGGTTGGTAGCATGGTTGTTGGACTTGTTAGTATTGTTGGGCTTGTTGTTCTTGTCCTTATTGTTCAAGAAGGCCTTGAAGCACATTCTTGAGATCATCCAACTGCCTGGAAATCCCATCATTTACATAAGAATCATAAACACCTTGATTAGAATAATAATATGGGTCCATTTAAAGCAAATAAAATGAGAAGTACAATTACTTCCAGCACAAGAAAAATCACTAGCAAACTATAACTAAAATTAATTCTAAATCAAGAAAATAAAATTCAAATGAAGCTAAGACTTACCTAACAATCAAGAACACTTCAAAATAAAGATTAATGACACAAAATAAACTCACAAAAAATAAAGAAATTAAATCCAGAAAAATTGAAAAATTCCTAAAAAATACTAAAAAATTAGAAAAAGTATCTTAAACGTTGGAATTTGACCAAAAAATGGTGCACCTAATAGCAAATCTATTACTTTTGCTCAAAACACCCAAAAACCTTGAAAAACAAAGTTTAAGAATTTTCTGGACATTTGAAACAAAAATTCCAACAAGCAGACAAGTTGATGTGTAACACCGCAATGATCCAAATCAAAGTTCAAAACAAAACAAAACAAAAACTAGGCTAAAATAGAACCCAAACAAAGATAAAATAGAAAAAAAAAACACTTATAAAAGTTTCTCAAATAATTGAAGAAATCTAGTTCCCCGGCAACAGTGCCAAATTTGACAAGTCTGTCACGTAACCCTCAAAATAAAACTAGGTTGAACTAAATATGTAGTTAGTAGCACAACTTAGGTCATCTCCCTTGGAAAAGGAGTTCAATATTCAATTGAGTTTTCTAAGTGTTCAAAGATCCTAGAACTACCTAATTTAAGGGGTTTTTGATTGAATTAAACTAAGTAAATTGAAATTGAAATAAAATTCCTAATTTCTACCTAATTAGATGAATTGTGGTTGATAATGGCCTTGTGACTAGCTTTGGATTCGTCCCTTGGTATCTACTATCCTTATTTTAATCCAATTATGATTAATTCTAGCCTAAGAGTCCCTAATTGTGTCCATTGGTAGATGATCTTGAATTACCACTCAAGATTCAAGAACTTAGCAATTTGATGTTAATTGAGACCTTAACTACCATTAAATTACTAATTCTTGTGATTAAGATCTATGAACACTTGAATTGAATGATTAATTAACCAATTAGCCTCTGAATTAATGCCATAAGAGATTCAATTAACTAATTGAACTATAATGAATCCTCAAATTAGACAATTAAGCACACCAATTTTAACAAGCATTTCATCAAACACCTTGATTGCACACTTGGAAAATGGTAGGAAAATGAAAATCCAACACTAAAATTAATCAATTAAAACATCAATTGCTCTCCTAATTAGTATCTAACTAACTATTAATCATAAACTACATTAATCCAGCCAATTACAAGATTAACCAAGCAAATAAAATAACAAAAATCAATGTAGAAAGAGATATGAATCTTAGCTAAATTTCTGAGCTCTTCTCCATGGATTCAAGCTTCCACCAAGGATCTTCCTCTTAGTTAGCCACAAGGGGAATTAGAGCTTCATTGGAGAATGAATGGAGGTGGAATGGGATGGCGTGGTGTGCCATAGCGAAGAGGATAGGTTATGGATGAAGTGTTGAATGAATGTGGTGAATGACGGAGTGTGCATATTGATATGATGATGGATGATGATTTTTAGCGTGAATCCTCTTCTGCCTCCAGATGTTTTCACATGCTATTCATGTGCTTCATTTATTCTTTTTCCACGTGCTCAACTTCTCTTTTTTTTTTTTATGAATCATAAGCTTGCATGTGTACATGAGTTTGGGCCCCGTTATATTTCCTTTTATAATATTCCATCCTCTTACATATGAGAGCTTTTCTATCTAGCCCGTAGCTTATCCATGCCCTACATGCTTCTTTCACCTACTCTGCTCAAAGTTGTTCTCCAGCCATTTCCTATCGTGTTTTTTATGCTAATCCCCTTCAAAATGTGCTTGTTTCCTTCTTTTCTTTCCTTGCTTCTTCCTCGTTCTGTAGCCCTTCTCTACCTCAGAACTGGTGGTGTTCCTCTTATGTTCATGTTCTGTTATGCATTCGAGTGTGTCTCTTCTTCATCCCATAATGGAAACATTCCATGTGGCTGCATTTCTATTCAACTGCTGCACTTGCATGCATGGCTTTGTTTCCCTTCATGAACCATATAGCTTCTCACATGTTGCTTCTCTTCATTCTTGCTCTGTGTTGCTTCATTTTCTTCTCCTCTATTTCTGTTGCATCTTCATTCAAGTTAGCTCTCATTCCATGTAACTTCTACCCTCCAGACCATGAGTGTATGTGTGTTTTCTTTTCTCCTTGAGAAACCCCATGTCTAGAAACCCATGCGCTCTCCTTTTTCCTTGTTTCTGTGTCTGTAGCTTCCCCATACAACCCGTAGCTTGTACTACTTCTTTTCAAACTTGTAATGCTACGGTGTACTTCATGCATCTCCATTCATCCTTTAACTCATGCTTCTTTCCTTCACAGCCTCTTCCTCCCATAAACCCATGGAATCATCAACTCAAACCTCCAAAATCATGTTTTGTTATCAAGGGGAATCTCGTGAGAGTCATGAAAATCAACTGGAAGCATAAAACACACATATATATTTTCGATCAAATTTTGCTCATTTCTGTCACACAAATTTTGGAAAATCATAACTAATTTTATAAAAATTGAAATCATGCATTCTTGGTCATTATAAGAAGCTACACATGTCTAATTTATGTTAAAATTATTTTCATACCATAACGTCCAACATAAAGGATATTTTTATGTTTGAAATGGTCTAGAGGTCAAGCTGTCCACTAGTCCTATCATAGACTTCTGCCGCAAATTTCAAAAATATCCAATTAATTCCTCAAAAATCTAATCCATACAAATGATACCTATCTAGAAGCATATAGATGTTAGCTAGAGGAAAAAAAAACTCTAGACCAGTTCAGGCAAGCCCAGATCATGAAATCCAACAAAATAGTAACTGAGGTCAAGTGAAGCACCTAGTACTAGATAGATTATTTGAAAATTCATATCTCCCACTCTAGACTTCAAAATGAGGTGCGTCTAGGTGGCACAAGTCATTGGGAATTTCTAGTTTTTCTGTATAAAATTTCATGGCAATTGGACATCATTTGAGTCCTGTGTGATAGATTTTATTTCGCACCTGAGTGAATAGTAACATGACAAAAACCAGAAAATTTGCCAACTTTAAAAATTTATCAAATATTCTGTAGACCTCTAAAAATTCTGTCCTTTAGCTTTCCAAAAATTTCTCAACAAGCTCTAATTCCACACTAAATCTTAGATCAAGAAAAGCTCATTTGGATAAAAAGTGACATAGGATTCCATTATGGTCAATTTTGGCTCCATATAGGATACCAAAATGTCCAAATGGGTTTCCTTGGGGTTTGGCACCTCTTCGGCAAGTTTAAAAAGCATAATTAGGACTTATATGAGCTACCTAAATAGTCCCAAACCTTATGCATCTCGTTTTGACCATTTCACTGACAAATATGCACTATTCCATAATGCCATCCAAGAAATTCATTTGCCAAAATATGCTCAAATCATAATCTAATGGCCACATAACATATTCTCCTATTTATACATGACATATTATTATGTTCATAATATCATAATAGATACACAACTATTGGTTACATCATTTGCCATTTGTATGGCCTTAAAGTAACAAAAATCATATTCTTGAATGTCATATTCTCATCTTCGAAGTGGTTAGCTTTTATTACCTTGCTCTCTTAGTCCACCTAGCATATTATATCATTGGAGAGGAGGGAATGAGATTCAAAGAATCCCAATAGCTCATCTCCCATTCAATTATACATAATGGATGCAAAACAAGTCTTATAAATGCATGTATGGTCATGTTGACATGTGCAAACATTCAAGAGGCATTTTCACCATTTGAGAAAGCCATACACAACATACAAAGGCTTGCCAAGCAAGTGGATTGGCCTCACCCATTTACTTGTGGATTTTGGATTTGCCTTACCTATTCTTTAAGAGGTTTTTGGACTCAACCATACTTTTGGGAGACTCTTTACTTTGTCTCAACCAATCTTAAGGGTTCTTGGCTCATCCTCACCAGGGCTAAGGGTTCTTGGCTTCACCACACTCAAGCAAACCCAAGCACACATTATGAACATCATATGGAAGCATATTGTAATATTATGGTACCATAGAATCAAAGTCATGCTAGAACAATTTTCATGGCTTAAAAATACACATACACACATTCAAAGACAAGTAAGGCAAATAATCATGCATGAGAGAAGGAGGAGTGAGCTACCTTAGATACAATTACACACTCTTTCTCTTGAATCCAAGGTCCCTCTTTGGGCCACACGCACACAGAAGTGTGGGGGTGATTTCTCTTAGTCTAAAAACAATTTATGGAAGCCAATTAGGTTCATGGAATTAATTCTAAGGCCACACAACTTGCTTAGATACTAGCTTGATCTATAAATCTCATTATGATTCCATAAATGCACCTAATGAAGCAAAACCCCTCAAATAAATTCTAGGCTCCATTCTTTCCTTTCAAATATGATTCTTGACTCCTTTTAGGCCTCTTGGAGTCATCACACAATCAAAACCAAAAGCCTAACTATATGTTTCTTCTTTAGGTCATATTATGGAACATAAAGCACCATCTCACTTTCTATGATTTTTAAATTTTTCCCAAGGCTTCCCTTCATATTTATTCATCATAAATGACTAAAAAATGGGCTTAGAAAAATTTAAAACTCTCTCTAGCTATCGTAACCCTTCTTAGCTAAGACAATGGAGCATAATGGGTTCCATGGAGTTTTCTTTGTTTTCTCAAGGGAAGATGCATATGGGGGAACTTCTAGGGATCTTAGGAGCTCAATTAAACTCTTATTTAAGTCTAGGAATCATTGTACAAAATTAGATTTTACAAGGTACACTTGAAACCCTAGAATTTGTATCTTGAAATCTAATGGCTAGTTTGCTGTTTTCTTTGCATATTCTTGTTCTTCTCCCTCAAATTCCTAAGATTCAATCTTGGTTTAGTTGAAAAATTGACTCCTTAAGGCTAACTATATATAGGTCAAAATACTCATAACAGAGGGGAGGAAGAAGATCAAGTGGAAAGGTTGCATGATACCTTGTTTTCCTTGGTTTTTCTTGCTTGTTCTTCACCTTCCTTGGCTTTCTCACTTAAATTTCGAAATTCCTCCTCTGTTTTTCTTTCAGAACAGCCCCTAAAACTTCAGCAAAATCTTAGGAAAGAAGAGGGAAAAGGAGAGAAGAGATTAACTAAGAGAAAGCATGAAAAATAATCAAATTTCCATACCTTATGTCTTGAATTTCTCCTTCTTCTTCTCTCCTTTTGGTCTGCCAAAACCCTAGCTCTCTCCTCTAAAATTGGGCAAAAAAATATGAGACTAAATGAAGGAGAGTGTAGGGTGCCTCCTATTTATAAGTGGAGGAGAATGGGTTTTTCAAAAATTCTCATTTTGCCCTTCGTTGTTAGCATTTTCATTTCTCATTTATTTCAGTTCCTTTTTGAGAACTGTCTTTTTCATTATAAAATTTAGGTTCCCAATTTAGTAAAATACTTTTAGAATAAGTCAAATCGGAGATAAAACCTTTCTGAATGGATCCATCAAAGTTCACATACATTAATGTTAGAAAATGCCCACCAGATGGGATTTAACTATCCTGGGGCTTCCTATGGTTGTCATGGTCTCTATGAACCCTAGGGTACACAAAACTTTCATTCAGAAAGCCCTCCTATGTGAATTCTAAAAATTGCTCAAAATTATGAAAATGCCATTACATTTTGTAAGCTTTCTGTCAAAATTTGTTTCTTCATTCTAGCTCTATTTTTCCTTCCGTCTGAGGCTAGGATTCTCATTTTTAGGAGTCTAAAATATTACTCAAATTTTTTAGGACCTTAACTAATTCATTTCGAGGGACTTACTTTGAAAATGCGCTTGTTTCCATCATTTAATGAAAACTGGACATTACATAACCTGTGGAAATTGATGGAGTAGTAACTCAAGTCAAGCTACATTACTGGTACTATCATATAATTTCAAATATTCATTTCTCCCTCTACAGAGCTCCAAATGAGGTGATCTCAATGGTTATGGAAAGTGTGATGTCTAGTTTATTCCTATAAAATTTTGTGACCATTGGACTTGTAATATCCAATTTTCATTAAACAATAGAAATGGGTACGTTCTTAAAGCAAGTCCCCTAAAATGACTTTGTTAAGGTTCTAAAAAATTTAAGTAGCATTCTTGACTCCTAAAAATGAGAATCCCAGGCTCAGATGGAAAGAAAAATAGAGCTAAAATAAAGAAACAAAATTTGACGAAAAACTTATAAAACATAATGACATTTTTGTAAATTTGAGCAAATTTTGGAATTCACATAAGAGGTCTTTTTGAATGAAAGTTTTGAATTCTCCAGGGTTCTTAGGCCCTAAAAATTATAGGAAGCCCTGGGACAATTAAAACCCCTTCAATGAATGTTTTCCAATCACAGTGAACCCAAACTTTAATAGATTCATTTGGGAAGGTTTTAGCTCCTATTTGAGTGATTCCAAAGGCATTTTATTAAACTGGGAACCTAAATTTTGTAATAGAAAAGATTCTCGAAAAAGAGCTAAAACAAACTGAAAATGAAAATACCAAAATGAAAAGGTAAAATTGAAATCTTTGAAAAGTCTTTCTTCCTCCCACTTATATATATAGGATGCCCCACCTCTCCACTCACTTAGCCACATATGTTTCTACCCTAAACTAGAGAAAAACCCTAAGGAGAGAGGCACACAAGAGGGAGAGGAAGAGAAGAAGAAATCTAAGGCAAAAGGTATGGATTTTTTGTTGTTTTTCATGCTCTTTCTTTAGCAAACCTCTTCTTCTCTATTTCCTTTTCTTTCCTATGGTTATATTGAAGCTTATGGATCTATTTTAAGGGAAGAACAGAGGGGAAATTTGGATTTAAAGAGAGGAGGCCAAAGAAAGGAAGATTTAAGCAAGAAAACAAGGAAAAACAAGGTAATTCTTCCTTCTATAATAGCTACCCGTTGCTCCTTTTCTCTCCTTAGTTTGCCCCACTTAAGAAGCTATAAAGGGCTTAGATTTTGGGCAAAACAAAAGGTGAATCTTAGGAAAAGGAGTGTGGAGAATAAGAATATGAAAAGGGAATTAACAAATAACCATGGAATTTTAAGATAGCAAATTTGGGGTTTCATGTGTTCCTTGTAAACTCTGACTAAATACTTTAATTCCTATACCTAAATGAATATTTGACTGAGCTTTTAGGATCCATAGAAGTCTCCCCATGTGAATCTTCCATCAAGAAAACAAATCAAAGTCCATGGATGCCAAAGAGGGAGCTAGTCTCGGCCTAAGAGGGTTAGGACACTTAGAGAGAGTTTTAAATTTTTCTAAGCCTATTTTTGAGTCATATATGATGAGTGAAGATGAAAGGAAGTCTTGGAAAAAATTTAGAAGCCATAAAAAGTAAGATGGCCTTATATGTTCCATAATATGACCTAAAGAAGTAACATGTAGTTAGGCACTTTGTTTTAATTGTGTGATGACTCCAAAAGACTTAAAAAGAGTCAAGAATCATATATAAGAGAAAAGAATGGAGCCTAAAACTCATTTAATTAGTGTTGCTTCATTACATACATTCTTGGAACCATAAAGGGGTTAATAAGTCAGTGTTTAAAGAAGATGTATGGCCTTAAAATTAATTCCATGAACCTAATTGGCTTCCATAAATTATATTTAGGCCAAGAGAAATCAATTCCATACCCTTGTGTGTATGAGGCCGAGGAAGGGAGAGCAAACTGAAGGAGAAAAGAGTATGATTGCAACCAAGATAGCTCACTCCTCCTTCTTTCATGTATAAATGTATGTTTAGCTTGTTTTTGAATGTGTGTATGTATATTTTAAGCTATGAGAAGTGTTTTAACATGAGCTCTTATTCCATGTTACCATGATGATCATTATGTTTTCAAATGGTGTTTATTATGTGTGCTTGGGTTTGCTTGAGTGTAGAGAAGCCAAAAACCTCCTAGCCATGGTGAGGATGAGCCAAGAACCCCTGAAATTAGTTAAGACAAAGTAAAAAGTCTCCCAAGAGTGAGGTTGACTCCCAAGAGTAAGGTTGAGTCAAAAACCTCTTAAAGAAATAGGTGAGGTAAGTCCAAAATTCATAAGTGAATAAGTGAGGCAAATCCACTTACTTGGCAAGCCTATGTATGCTATGTTTGACTTACTCACATGCCAAGATTGCTTCTTGAATGTTCATGTCATTTATTATGCCCATGCATGCATTTTTAGGACTTGTTTTGCATATTTTATGTGTGATTGAAAGGAGATGGGCTATTGGGATTCTTTGAATCTCATTCCTTCCTCTCCAATGTTCTAACATGCTAGGTAGACCAAGTGGACAAGATAATGGAAGCCAACAACTTAGAATATGAGAATATGATAACAAAGTGCATGAATTTTACTTTTTTATGGCCATATGAGTGGCAAATATTGTAATCCATTATTGTATATGTCTTATGACCTTACGAGCATGTATAATTATGCTAATGTATCATGTATAAGTAAGAAATTATGTTATGTGAATGTTACAATGCAAATTGAGCATGTAATGGCAAGACTAGCATTATGGAAACTTATGTATGGCATGGGGTAAGAGTGTGAGTTTCCAAATCTAGCCTTTAAGACAAATTTAAAATGTCATTTTGGTGTAATTCCACGTGCTGAAGTAGCCACACAAACTTGGGAAGCAAAATTAGACATTTTGATGCTTGTAGAGACTATAAAAAAATGACCAAACCAGAACCCTATGCCATAAACTGACCCAATGAGTGAATCTTCCCGTGAATTTTGGCAAACATGTAGAACTTATTGAGAGCTTTTTAGGGAAAGTAGAGAAAAATTAGAGCTCTATAGAATTAGTAATGAATTTTTAAATTTGGAATTTTTCCGTTATTCTGGTGCATATACTATTCATATGGTTAGTTTTGTGTTTTGTGTCATTTGATGGTCAAATGGTGTCCAATGCTTGTAAAATTTACAAGCATAACTATAAGCTTTCTGTGGCCACCAAGATCACCTCATTTGGAGGTCTGAGCAAAATGCCATCAACATGCCTATGTTTTCATAACCCTTTGTTAAAGTCTTGATCTTTAAGGTTGTTGGCTTCCATTTCTTTGTCCATTTAGGTCACCTAGGTATGGTTAGGCATATGTGGGAGAAGAGTTAGTTTCAAAGAATCCCAATAGCTCTTAACCCTTTCAAATATACATAATGGATGCATAAACAAGTCAAAGAATGCATGCATGATATTCAAGCAACTAGTGAGCATGCATAAATCATTTTCTTTGGCACATCAACTCATAATAACAAACATAAGCTCTCAAGGGCATTGGTTTAGCCTCACCCATCTTTCTTGGAACTTTTGGATTTGCTTTACCCACTTTCAAGGGACTTTTGACTTAGCCTTACTCTCTTGAGACGTTTGACTTTATCTCATCCATTTCTAAGGACTTTTAGGTCATCTCACCCTTGCTAAGGGATTTTTGGTATCACCAAACCCATGCAAGCCATAATGCAATCATAAACATATTTCAAGAAATATAATGGTACCATAACATGTAGACATTGGCTAGAAATATTTCTTATAACTCAAACATACACATAAGCACTCAATGATAAGAAAACAACTAAGTTATGCTTGTAAGAAAGGCTAGAGAGCCACCTTGGAGCCAATGCCACACACTTTTCCTTTGGAATTCTTCTCCCCCTTCTTAGCCAAGCCTTGCAACTAAGTGGTTCTCTGTTTCTTGGCCTAGACACATAAAAAAAGACATACATCACTCATGGGAACAAGTTTTGGCATCATACATACTCCATGTGAAGCTACTTTGCTCTATGGCTCCATTATGCTTCCATACAAGACCTTATGAAGTAACTAGAAGAATTCATAATCTTGGCTCCTATATCTCATTCATTCTAGGTCTCTTGACTCCTTTTAGACTCCTTAGAGTCATCACACATTCACTTTAAGAAGCCTAGCTATAAGTTGCTTTCTAAAGTCTCATTATGGAGCCTACACTTCCATCTCACATTCCAAGGTTTCTAAATTTTTTTCAAGGCTTTTTTTGATGTTCTTCCATCATATCTAGTCCCATTCTAGGCTTAGAATAAAATGCTCCGTAGGTCTATAAACCATGCTTGGATGAGACTAGAGCATCATTAGTTCACCCATGGATTTTGCAACTTCTCTTAAAGGAAATGGCACATGTGAGGCTTTTTAGGTGTCTTAAGAACCTATATACACTCTTAGAGAATTAAAAATACCATTAGAAAGGTTCATACATCTTATGGTGCAATAAAAACCCTAGATTTTTTAAACCTATTTTCTAATGCCTCTTTTTGGAATTTCTTTGCATATACTTATTTCTCACCCTTAAAAACCTAGGTTTCATGCATGGTTTAGGTTAGAATTTACTCTTTCTTGGTTGCTCTATATGAGGTTGAAATTCATCCATGGAGGAACAAGAAGAAGGAAGCAAGGGAAGCCAAGAAATTACCTTGATTCTTTAGCCTTTCCAAAAGTTTTCTCTTTGGCTATAGCTTCTCCTTGGAATTTCAAACTTCCTCCCTGTAAACATGACTTAAAATAGATCCAAATCACACACCAAAACTATAGGAAGAAAGAGGAAAAGAGGAGAGCAAGTTTAATAAAGGAATGAGTAAGAAATTCCTTAATTTTTCTTACCTTTTCTTAGGGTTTTCTCCTCCCTTGAAGCTCCCTCCTGTGCGCCCTTCTTAGCAGAACATTACCCTGGTTGTAGGTAGAAGTTAGATTGGCTAAATGTCAGGGAGAAGTGGGATGCCTCATATATATAGCTAGGGAACCAATTAAGACATTTCAAAATGCCAATTTTGCCCTTCACTCTTAGCTTTTTTTGTTTTAGGCTCATTTCAACTCTTTTTCGAGAACCATCTTTTTCATCATAAAATTTAGGTTCTCTAACTTATAAATTGCCTTCGGAATCACTCAAATTAGATCTAGAACCTTTCTAAACAAAAAGGTCAAAATTTGGGTTAACTATCATTCTAAAACATCAACTAGAGGGATTTTAACTGTTCTAAGGGTTCCTATAGTTTTTAGGATCTTTGAGAACCCTAAGAAACACATTTTTTTTCCATTTAAAAATGCCTCCTTTGAGTTTTCTAAAAAGTGCCTAAAATTACAAATATGTCATTGCATCTTCGTTAAATTTCGTTTGATTATTTTGGCTCTATTTTTAGGGCACCTAATGAATGCTAGTTTTATATACATGAATCCTCCTAATTTTAGGTTTTTAATGATTAAATATGGCTTTTAGATTTTAATTAGATAAGATTTTATTTTAATAGCCATTTCTGGACTCAAGGAATTTTATTTACAAAACTTTGAATTTTAATGCATAAATTTCATCGAAATATTTCCTTTGTGAATTCTTCATTCTTAATATTTTGTTTTGTTTTATTTTGCTTTATTTTATTTTATATTTTTATTGTGCAGATTTTAATGGAAAAAGATTTAAAATGGAGCTGAAACAGAACATGGGGAACCAGAGAAGAAGAGGAATTACGTTGGAACAATGCATGAAGCTTCAAGTTAGTAAGCTGAAGGAAGTTTCTAACGTGATTAAGAAGATGCAATGGATTGTGAGATGACCACGTTAGCTTAAGTGTAAGGAGTACGTGGCAAGGGAGAAGAGAACCATCCATAAAGCACTTGAATGAAACGGAGGAAGAAGCAATACAAGCTATAGACTGGATAGAGAAGCTTTCACATACAAGAACAGCCATGTGAGAAGCTCGAGCTTGGGTGCTTAAGGCAACATAGAAGAAACATATACAAAGAGCCATAGGTTGAAAGCATGGAGGAGAAAGATAGAACAAGCTAATGTGGGGGAAGAACACATGCACAGGGTTGAAAAGAAGAGATAAACTACGCGAGTTGAATGTGAACAAATGAAGGAAGAAGCCACAAGTTTAAAAAGAAGAAAGTGCCACGGGTCTTGAGCTGATACAGAATACACAAAGCAGAGGAAACGAAACACAAAAAGAGGAGCTACATGAGGAGTTTGAGCTGCATGGATAAGCTACAGTAGCCAACATGGAGAAAAGAAAGTGAAGAAGTGTAGAGCAAAACAGAAGAGAAGCAAACGAGGGATTAGCATCAACAGCATGAAGAAACAACATGAATGCATGAAGAGAAGTAGCCAGATTCAAAATGCAAGCTACGTGATAAGTAAAAGAGAAAGAAGTACTCTGAAGCCCATGTAAAGACAAAGATGCATGCAGTAGCCACGTAGAGCTGACATGAAGAGTGTAAGGTTGTAGAAACCATGAAGGAAAGAGAGAAGAATGAGTTACATGGAGTAGAATGTGGATTGCTACAAGCAACTACAAAGCACGAGCTAGGCATGTGATCACTTAAATAAAGAAGCACGTGATAAAGGAGGCTCGGGCAAGGTAACATCTAGCAGTAAAGAAGAGAAGAATCAACATGGAATGGCAGCAACTGACAAACTCGAGCAAAACATGGACTGGGTTTAAGAGAAGAAACATACACGAAGCTTAGATAGGATGAAAGAAACAGCACGTGGAATATTATAAAAGGAAATAATGTTGGGGCCCACACTTATTCATGAAAAGGAGAAAATAAGCTATGAGCAATTGGAATGGGGGGCTGAGCACATGAAATCATTAAAATTCACGTAAGAAAGGCATCAAGATACATTCGAGCAGAGGCTAAATCACGTCATTCAGAACGTCATTCACGTCTTCATCCATTCTCCATCTAACGTCCATCCGTACCACGTAAACTCATTCCATCTTCCATTCTTCCACCTCCATGAAGATCTAAGCCTCCATCTGTGACTTGCAAGGAAGAAGGACCTTGGAGAAGCTTGAATCCATGGATGAACATAGAATTTTTGGCTAAGGATTTCTATTTTCCTACACTTTTTCTCTTTCATATATTGTCTTAGTTAAGTTGTATTTGATAGAGAATTTGTGTAGCTGTAATTAGTGGTTGGTTAGACACTAATTAGGAAGCCTTTTGTTGATTAATTGGTTAGATTAAATACTGAAATTTTCAATTTTCTACAATTATCCATGTATGCAGTCAAGGTGTTTGAGGAAATCCATGTGAGAGATTGAGTGTTTAATTGTTTGATTTAAGGACTCCTTAGTGTTTAGTTGGTTAATTAAACATCTTTGGATGATGATTCAGAGGCTAATTAATTAGTTAATAAATCAAATTAGGTGTTCATTGATCTTAAAGATAAGAATTAACGATTTAATGTAGGGTTGAGGTCTCAATTTAACATTAGATTGTTAATCTCTTGATTCTTGCATGGTAACTCAAGATACATTTGCCGTGGACACAATTAGGGACTCTTAGACCAAAATTAATTACAATTGGATCAGGATAAGGATAGTGGATACCAAGGGATGATTCCAAAATTAGTCACAAGACCATCATTCACCCATAATTCATCCAATTGGGTAGAATTAGATTAAAAACCCCCCTTAGTTTAGAAATTTTTAGAGTCTTTTAGCACTTAGAAAATCTAATTGAACATTGAACTCCATTTCCAAGGGAGATGACCTAGGTTGTGCCACTAGCTATATAGCTATATTTTTAGTTCAACTTAGTTTTATTTTGAGGGTTGTGCGACGAGCCCGTCTGTACCTCTGGCCTTAGATCCTTAGTATTTGAGGTCTAGATTATTACTTAAATTTTATTAGACCTCAAATCATTCTGTCTTAGTAATTTCATATGTTTATGGTGAAACCATATATTATGTTTCTTGTGTTTATAAAGGAACCAAATGTTACACAAAGCATGTTATAACATTTATTGTCTCAAACAAATGACTAATCTTTCTTAGTTAGCCCAGTCAATGGTGTAACTAGTTGAGAAAACCCTTTAATAAATCTCGTACAATTACTTAGCAGTCTTAAAAGGCTTTTAACCTTAATGACTATCTTAGGTCTCTCCTAATTTATTATTGTCTCTATTTTATTGGGATCTATTACTACCACTTCTATGGAGATAACATGACATAAGAACTTGGCTTTGCTTAGCCAAAATTCACATTTACTGAGCTTAACATGTAACGAACGTAAATTTTGTAAAACGACGAAATAAGTTATGTAAAATTAAGTCCTCTGAAATGACCTAGATAATATCCCAAAAAATTTAGGTTGAGTCCTAAATTCGTAAAAATGATAATTCTAGGCTCAGACGGAAAGAAAAACAGAGTTAGGATGGAGAAATAAATTGTAACAAAAACTAACGAAACGTAATGACATTTTTGTAAATAAATGAAACTTTTGGAAAACCACATAGTAGGGCTTTTTAAATGAAATTTTTGAGTTGCCCAAGGTTCTCAGAGGCCCCAAAAACTACGGGAATCCTCGGGATTGGTAAAGCCCCTCCGGTGTATATTTTTTAACGTCAGTTGACCCAAACTTTGACCAATTTGTTTAGTAAGGTTTTAGCTCCAAATTGAGTGATTCCAAAAGCATTTTGTTAAATTGGGAACCTAAATTTTATGATGGAAAAGACAGTTCTCAAAAAGGAGCTAAAACGAAGCCGAAATGAAATTGCTATTACAGAAGGGCAAAATTGGAATTTATAGTTTCTTGAATGTTCTAAAGAGTTCTACACTTTTCTCCCTTCTTCTCCTCTTTAAAAAGCATGACCCTTTCTACCCAAAATACAGAAAATCTTCAGCTCTCTTAGGCACACAAGAAGAAGGACAAAAAGAGGAAGAAAGCTAAGGAGAAACTAGGTAATTTCATAGAATTTCTTGCTCCATCTTTCTCCAATCTTGTTCTCCTCTCTTCCTCCTTTCTTTCCATGTATTTTTTGAATGATTTGGTTATGTTTTGAGGTTAGACCAAAGAGGGAAATTTCGTGTTTGGAGAAGAGAAGCCAACCAAGGGAAGAAACATCTAAGAAACTAGGGAAAAACAAGGTAAAATCCCATTCCTATGGTAGCCTCTTCTTGTCCCTTCATCTTATATGTTTCGGCCAACCTAGGATGGGGTAGGAGGGGCTAGATTTTAGGCAGAACCAAGAGAGAAACCTAGGAAAAAGAGTGCAAGGATTAAGAATATGGCAAGAATTCAAGTAAAAACCAAAGGAAAACAAGTTGAAATAGTGTAGTGCTTTCTAGAGTTTTACAAAATCCAATTTTGTGTGAATGTTTCCTTCGCTATTTGAATGTTCCCTTGAGCTCCTAAGACCTCTAGAAAGCCTCCCAAGTGGCTCTCCCATCAAGGAAAAATCACAAAGTCTATGAGCCTTCCTTGTGGTGCATATTTTGGCCAAGCTAGGTTCATCAGGCTAAAGGATGTTTTAAATTGTTCTAGCCTTGGTTTGGGACTTTATATGATGCTAGAAGATGGGAGAAACCATTGGGAAAAATTTAGGAGCCATAGGTTGGGAGATGGGACAATGGTGTCCATAATGGTGCCTTATGAAGCAACTTGGTCTTTCAATGGTGCAAGTGAATATGTAATGGCTCCAAGGACTTTAAATGAGTCCAAGAAGTCTAAAAATAATAAGAGAATAGAGCCTAGCACTTGAATGATATGAATTGCTTCAATAGGCCATTTATGGAACCAATATGTCCATTATGGAACCACATATGGGATAAGCTTTAGTTTAATATCTTGGCTTGCTTTAAGGATGTAATTGTGTGTTATTTGTGATGTCTAGGTCAAGAGAACCTTACTCCACCTAAGTGCTCTTGTGAAACCAAGGAGGGGAAGGAAATTGCAAAGTGAGCTTGCATAAATTAAAAGGTAACTCTCCACCTCATTCTCTTTGCGTTCTTGTGTGCATATGTATGTCTTAGTGTGCTTGCATGCATTCTTGATGCTCGATAACATGCCACTTGATCCTTGTTATGCATTGGTACCAATGTGGTGTCTTAAATGACTATGGATGTGGAAAGAACTCATAAGGTGAGGTGATGCCAAATGTCCCGTGATGAAGGTGAGGAGATGCCAAAAGTCTCATATCATGGGTGAGACAAGGCCAAAAATCCCTTGAATGGGTAAGGCTAGGTCAAAAGTCCCTAGGCTAAGAGTGAGGCAAATTCAAAAGTCTTAGAAATGGGGTGAGCCTAAACCAAAAGTCCTTAGAGCATGAAAGTGGTTTTGACATGTGAATGTGGCATGGAATGGAATTTCTTGCACACTTTATGCTTATATAGTATGAATTTGATGTATGTATGCCTTCAATGTGGTGTGAGTGGGTGTGTGAGCTATTGAGATTCTTGGAATCTCACTCTCCTTTCCCCCTCATCCTTGAATTGTCTAGGTGGTGTTCCAAGTCAAGGAGATGCAAGCCAAGGATATTGAACATCTTTATTTTGGTGTTTTATGTACTTTAAGTAGTGGTTGAATGTCAAAGTCATGATGAATGTAATGTTGTTGTGATGTAAGACCATGAACAAGTGTAAAATGATGTATGAATATGATGTAGACTTTATATGTCACTAAAGTAATGGAATTATGCAAATTGGCTCTTTGATGGTTTGATGTAACTATGCACAAATGGATGTTGAGAGACCAAAATAAAATGCATAAGGTTTTGGATCACTTTAGTAGTCTCTACAAGTCATATTTGTACTTTGAAACTTCCCCAAGAGGTGCCAAACAATTAAGAAAGCCATTTGGACAAATTGGTTACCCATATGGAACAAAAACTTATCATTTTAGGAGGCTATCCCAACTTTTATCCAAATGAGCTCATCTTGGTCTGAAATTTAGCATGCATCTTAAGCTCATTGAGTATTTTTTGGGAAGCTAAAGTTGGTAATTTTTTTAGGTCTGTGGAATATTTGGCAAATTATTGAAGTTGGAAATTTTTCTAGTTTTCTTCCTTGTTACTGTAGCACTGGTCCGAATTTAAACTCTGTCACTCATGGGGCAAATGATGTCCAATTGCCACAAAAATTTATAAATAGAAACTAGACACTCCAAGTGACTTGCTCCAACTAAAACCACCTCATTTAGAGTCTAGAGAAGGAGATACAATTTTTCAAAGATTCAGTCCAGTGTTAGGCGTCCAACCAGACCTTAGTCACTGTTTGATCAAAATTCAGGGTTTGGGTGAGCTTGAAATGGTCTGGAGTTATTTTTTCCCCTAAATAATATCCTATATTTCTAGATTGGTATCATTCACTCAATTTGAAATTTTGTGGAATTAATCAGACATTTTTGAAGTTTATATTAATAAACTTTAACAGCATCAGGAGCCAGTCTAACCTCCAGACCATTTCGCATGTCAAACGTTTAGTGTGTGGGATGTTATGACTTGTACCTATTTGTAGCATAAATTATACATACCAATATTTCCAAAATGACCAAGATTACATGATTTTAATTTTTCTAGATTTACTTATGATTTTCCAAATTTTTGGACAGAATGGTGGCAAATCTTGCTGAAATTCAATGAGTTCAATTCATGCTCCATTTCGGTTTCCTTAAGTTATGAGCAAGATTTTGTGATGAAAATGGGTTGTAATAATGTATTTAAATATGAGGATACATGATATGAACCTACACGGTCCACGTGTCACCAATTTAAAATTTTTAAGCATGACACTATGTGATTAAATCCATTACTGTTGGTTCCTTTTCCATGTACTCTTATGAAAATGATGATAGGGAGCTTATGAATGCCATGAACGGGGTTAGATATATATGGTATTTCATAACACAAAGTTATTCTTCTCTTAAGGTTTGGAGTGCTATCCTTAGATGTCTTTCATGCTCTTTAAGATGCCTATAGCATATAAGTATATCATCTAAAAAAATCATTACAAACTGATCTAGATATGGTCTAAAGATCTAATTCATATAATCTATAAAAATTTATGGGGCATAAAGAAAGCCAAAAGGCATAACCAATAAATTATAGTACCTATACCTAGTCTTAAAGGTTATTTTAGGAATGTCTTCAACCTTGATTCTTAATTAATGATCCCTTGATCTTAAGTCGATCTTAGAGAAAATGGAGGCTCTGGCTAATTGATCTAACAAATTGTCAATCCTAGGCACCGAGTATTTATTCTTTATGATCACTTGATTTGATTGCCTATAGTCTATACATTATGTAAGAGGCTTCTATCTTTCTTATTGACAAACAACACTGGTGGACTGACTATTGGATCTTTGACACCAACTAGTTAAGGACTACACTATGAAAATAGATAGAGGTTGAAGTCATGGATTATGGTGGAGAAAGATGAAGGTGTTTGTTCAATAACTTCAACTTAAAGGCAAGATGATATTTCATGTTAAGGCTAAAATGATCACAAGCTTTTGCATTCCCTAGAATAAATGTCCATTCTATCTAGTGAGCAACAAAGTCTACATACCCATAAAATATGTTAATTGAGTTTCCCTAAGTAATGAAAATCATCCTTTCCAAACATGCTTGCACTCCTTTCCCTTTCCTTATGCTCCCATTTCCTTGTACTAAACATGCTTGCACTCCTTTCCCTTTCCTTATGCTCCCATTTCCTTATACTAAACATGCCCTAAGCTTACTTTCTCTTCTTTCCTTTGAAAAGTTCTACTCTTCACCATGCTGCCATTGTGTACCTTTATTGCCACCCAACTTGTGCTTGCCTTTTCAATCGTGCAGTTGGGGCTCCTTCTTGATCTAAAGTAGTTCTTCCTTTTCTAGCTATGATTAACAACAAGCCACACCTTTAACCCAACTAACCCCCATATATAACCATGGTTTTCTTCCATCTTGCAAGATTAAAAATAAGGGATTTGGGTAGAGCTTAAGATTTTTTTGAATTTAAAGGCTTTGAAGCTTCATTTCACTTGGTAAATTCATCTCCATATCCTCTTTTAGCTCTTCTACACTTGGGTGGGAGAAACTTCCCTTTTCATTCATCTTTACCTTGTCTAAATGAGCATAAATTTGTTGCTTTTTATAGTTGTAGTTTGTTTGGGTCCTTCAATGGTTGAGGGGAGCTACCATTAACTTAGAATTATAAATTGATTTCTCTAAGGCAATTTATAAATTTTCTTAATATGTTTTAAATTAAATGGAAGTAAGTCTAATAATTATTTCTTGTTAATGGGATAAGAAGACAAAGAATTTAGTCTGAATTTCAAGACTTTAAGGGTTAGGTTAATTGTAACACCATATCTATATAGGTTTCAACTCATGGCACAATTGGCTTAACATACTTATTTTCATCAAAATAGCACTTTAATAGCAAATAATTGCGCCATTGAAAGCTAAATCAATTCATTCTTAGTTTAATAGATCATGTGAGCTTACCAAATTCATTTTCCATCTATAACACACTTATTCAACCAAAATTATCATAATTTGAAGCTCAAAGTTCAGGTCCAAGTGATAGAACACGAAATTGCATTACACTTTTCATTTGGCCATGAATTCTATATTATGATATGTACTTTGAAAAATTATAACTAATTTTGAAAAAATCCAAATCATGCAAACAATATCTTTCTAGAAAGATCAAGACGTCATCTAGCTGTCATAAAAATTTTAGATAAAAACAACCACATTTGCCCTATGAAAATTGATGGAACAGTACATCAAATCTAGTAGTCACTCTACAACAAACTAGAACTTTAAAACTTTATTTCTCCTACTACACAACTCTAATTAAGGTGCTCTCAATGGCTATAGAAAGCTTATGATGTCTACTATATGTTTATAAAATTTTATGATCATTGGACTTCATTTTTCCCTTAAGCAATATAGAAAAGAAAACTGACCACATGAATAATAACAGTGACAATTGCTGCATAATTTGGCCAATTTTGAAAAATCATAATAAATTCTATAGAGCTCCAAAAATAGTTCTCTTTAAATTAGTTAAAAGCTCTAGATGAAACTTATTTTCTTGCCAAAGTGCATGCAAAAACTCATCCATTTCATTAGTTTGTGATTCAAGTCAAGAAAGTGGTAAATTTTGGAACCATAAAGGGGTCAAAGTGTACCAAATGGCCTTCTCATCATACGATGACCATTCAAGCACATCCACAAGTATAAACATAGCATATAAAAATATCCCAAATGGTCCAAATCATCATGGAACTCATTCTCACCTTTCCACCTGGATTCATACCATGACTTCTATGGTTCTAAGGTAGCAAGAACTTATGTACTCATGAATTTGATTCCAAATTTCATTCATACATCATGGTTACAAACTTTTATACATGCTTTAAGGTTTATATCATATAACCATTACATATATACAAACTTTGACATCAAAAATGCATAATTTCCTATTCTATTATCAAGAGTCCATCTTTTAAGGTGTTTGGCTCCCATTCCTTGCTCCATGTGGTTCACCTAGACATGGTTAGACATAATGAGTGGAAACATGAGATTTAAAGAATCCCAATAGCTTTTTTATCTTTTCAAGCATACATACATGGCATATTTTCATGTCAAAGAATGCAAGCATGTCATAAAAACCTCTTGTAACCGTACATAAGCATATTTTTATGTCACCTAAGCTTATACAATTCAAACATAGGCTCCAAAGAACTTTTGGCTATGTCTCACTCCTTCTTGAAACTTTTGACTTAGCCTCACTCCTTTTTGAAACTTTTGGCTATGTCTCACCCACTTTTAAGGATTTTTAGCTTCTCCACATCCATTCTAAGGAACTTTTAGCACAATCTCCCCCATTCAAGCCATCCTGCATTCAAACATGTTTCAAGAAGCATAATGGTACTATAACATTTAATCAATAGCTATAAACATATGTCATGGTTCAAACATACACTCAAGCATCCAACGACAATCAAACATCCAAGACATGCATATAAAAAAGGATAGAGAGCTATCTCAAGTCAAGAAGCACACTTTTTGTAATACCTGATAACCTCCTAATTTAGGATTAAAAAGGACTATATTTGACACTAAATTAGGGAGGTAAAATACTTTTCTCTTGATTAATATGGTTAAAAGTGTACTCAATCAAACAAATCAAAGAAAGTATTGTAATTGTAATATTTTTATCAGTTTTAAGCCTCACTTTACGTTTGATTTCAATTTCAGGGAAAAGTAGCAAAATGTAGAAAGAGTTGAACATAAGAGAGGGAAGCTGAAAATGGCAAAAGCAGATTGAATAAGTCATTTCGCTACAGCGAGACCAAAGTTCACTATAGCGAGATGGCACTTTCGCCGTAGCGAAGGGGACGCTTCGCAATAGCGAAGTCGTGTTGCATAGAAAATTCCAGAGAGCAACTCACCATAACGTGGAGGTAGCAAGCGCAGCGGAAACCTGAGAACTTATGAGACCTCGCTATAGCGAGAATCGTTCCTCGCTATAGCGAGGTCAGACCTGAAATGCACAGTTTTAACTTTTAAGATAAAAAAAGAAGGAGGAGGAGGTAGGGTTTATTCATCCTGCGACAGAGAAAGGTCTGGACATCCAGGGAGGCGATTTTAGGTGATCTTCGAGGCTATCCAAGCTTGGAAGGGTAAAGGAAGAGGAAGAATCAAAAGGGAAACTTCACTTTCTGCATCTCTTTCACTCCTTTTGTTTGCTTTCTTTATTTCTCTTCATCTTCTCCATGTATTTGACTGGATTCACTGTAAATTTAGCTATGTGTAGCTAAATTCTTATTTACCTAGAGTACTATGAACTTGATGTGAACTGAATCTTTATTTTCTTGTTAATTGTGATTATTAGACCCTGGTGTATCCTTCTCTTGCTTATTGCTTTCTTTGAGATTGGCCACCTCTTGGAATTGAATTGGGTAATTGGAATTGACCTTGAAAAAGAGATTTTGATTGGACCTAAGAGTTGGATAAATTAAGTTTAGAATTATCTAATTTGTAATTTGGATAGAAATATACCTAATTGCCTTAATTGGTTTATAGAGGGTTATAGTACTTAATGCACTCGAACCTAAATCTAAGGACACTTAGATTTTAGGGGAGAGTAGGGCTATAATTACATCGACGGACGGTTATAGCTATTGAATCCCTTAACCCACAAGGTGAAAATTAATTGCAATTAAACAAGAAATTAAGTTTAGTAAGCATCAAGGGATTAGTGACTCTAGGTAATTTTAAAACTTTGGATTTTACCAAACTTTTCTTTGCCAACTAAGTTTTCTTTCAATTTGCTTTATTTTAAATTAGTTCTAAAGTCAAGAATTTCATAATTGGTTGTTTAACGTGGATAAAAGTAGGTTGTGCACTGCCTAATTGCATTCAAGTCATTCCTCGTGGGAACGATACTTTACTTATCACTGAACTACTTGATCCGACCCGTGCTCTTGCGGACACACATAAAAATTTTCGTGGTCAATACCATAATTTCTAACTCATCTCATACCTTTAATTAACTCAATTCCATGAGTCATATGAGTTTCCAATGAAAAAGGCAATAAAATAATGAATATTTTCGCGTTGCGTCATGTATAAAAATTTCATTCAGTGTCACGTGGACCATGTGAACTCACACCATACATTCTCATATTTAATTATATGGATACAACTCATTTGCAGCATAAAATGTGGCCCACAACTCATGGAACTCAAAGGAAAGCTCAAAATACTCATGTATAATTTCAACCAGAATTGGCTCTTTTCTGACTAAATTTTGGAAATTCATAACTAATTCTAGAAAAATCAAAATCATGTATTCTTAGCCATTTTGGAAAGCTACAGATGTCTAATTCATACTAAAAATATGTACATACTATAACATCCATTACAGACGATATTTGACATCTGAAATTGTCCATAGGTCAAACTGCTCATTGGTGTTGTCACAGATTTCTGTGGCAAATTTTGAAAATGTCTAATTAATTTTATAAAAATCTAATCAATACAAATGATATCAATTTGGAAAGCTGTGGATGTTAGCTAGAGGATAAAAGTAACTCCAAACCAGCTCAGGTAGCCCAAATCTCGAAATTCAATAGAATAGTAACTGAGGTCAGGTGAAGCTCTTGATACTAGATAGAATCTTTAAATATTCATATCTCCCTCTAGACCTCCAAATGAGGTGCTTCTAGTTGGCACAAGTCACTAGAAATATCTAGTTTCTTTATATAAATTTTTGTGTTAATTGGACATCATTTGAGCCCTGTGTGACAAATTTCATTTTTGGACCAAATGAATAGTGCATTAGACCAAAACCAGAAAATTTGCTAACTTTGAAAATTTATCAAATATTCTATAGACCTCTAAAAATTATATTCTTTAGCTTTCCAAAAAGCTCTCAACAAGCTCTAAATTCATGCCAAACCTCAAATCAAGAAGAGGTCATTTAGAAAAAAAAGTGACATAGGGTTCCATTATAATTAATTTTGGCTCCATATAAGGTACCAAAATCTCCAAATGGCTTTCCTTCGGTTCTGGCACCTTTTGGGCAAGTCTAAAAGCATGATTAAGACTTGTGTAAGCTAGCCAAATGGTCACAAACTCTATGCATCTCATTTTGGTCATTTCATCCACACATGTGCATAATTCTATCAAACCATTCATGGAGTTAATTTGCCATCATATACTCAATTCACATTCTAGTGGCTACATAACATATTCTCTCATTCATGCATAGCACAATATTATAATTACACATGTTTAAGAGGTCATAGACCATATACATCTTGGGTTTACATGCTTTGATATAAATATGGCCTTAAAGAACTAAAAACTATGCATTAGGTTGTCAAGCTCTCTTCTTCAAGGTGGTTGGCTTCCATTACCATGTCCACTTGATCCACCTAGCACATTAGATCATTGGAGAGCAGGAAATGAGATTCAAAGAATCCCAATAACTCATCTCTCATTCAATCATACATAATGGATGCAAATAAGTCTCATAAATACATGTATGGTAATGTTGGCATGTGTAAACATTCAAGAGGCATTTTCATCATTTGAGAAAGTCATATATAGCATACAAAGGCTTACTAAGCAAGTGGATTGGCCTCACCTAATTTCTTGTGGATATTGGACTTGCCTCACCCATTCTTTGATGCATTCTTGGACTCAACCATGCTCTTGGGAGCCCACTTTGCTTTTAGGAGACTCTTTGCTTTGTCTTAACCAATATTAAGGGTTCTTGGCTCATCCTTACCATGGCTAAAGGTTCTTGGCCTCACTACACTCAAGCAAACCCAAACATACATTAAAACATCATATGAAATATAATATGTCATCATGAAATCATGGCATATAAAATCATGCTAGCATACTTTTTATAACTTGAAAATAAACATACACACATTCTAAGACAAGCTAAGCACACATCCATGCATGAGAGAAGGTGGAGACTCCCAAAAAAATTATGTAGCATTTTAGACTCCTAAAAATGAGAATTCAAGACTTATACAGAAAGAGAAATGGAGCTAGAATGAAGAAACGAATTTGAATGAAAGGTTGACGAAACGTAAAGGCATTTTTGTCATTTTGAGCAAATTTTGGAATCTTCATAGGAGGGCTTTTTAAATAAAAATTTTGAGTTCTTTGGGGTTTTCAAAAGCCCTAAAAACCATGGGAAGCCTTGAGACAACTAAAACCCCTCTGGTGGACATTTTCCAATAGCGGAGAGCTTAAACTTTGACTAATTCGTTCAAGAAGGTTTTAGCTCCAATTTGAGTGATTTTAAAGGCATTTTGATAAATTGAGAACCTAAATTTCATAATGAAAAAGATGGTTCTAGAAAGGAGCTAAAATGAATTAGAAATCAAAATGCCAAGAATGATAAACATGTATTTCTATCTATTTTATTCTCCTAACTTAAGTATTTTAGTGTCCAAATATGACTTTAGGGGTTCAATTAGATGGAATTTCATTTTAGTAGCCATTCTCTACACTTTATGAATTAATTGGCAAAATAATTGATTTTAAATGCATAAATCATTTTAAATGAATTTTGTGATTTTTCTCCTTTGTTTTTATGCAGATTTTGGGCAATGGAAAAGAAGGAATGGAGTTGAAGTGATCATGCATGGATCCTTGGATGAATATATCAAAGAAGGACCAGGAAGCACATGTCTTTGCTCAAGGCAGCATGAAGATGGAATGAATAAACAGAGGAGGTTCAGGAGCAACACAGAATAAATGAAGAAGCTAATGGTTCTGGTTCTTTGAGAAGAAACAACGAGCTTCATACCATGCAAAAACAAATGGTGTTGGAGAGAAGAAGCCATGGGTTCAGATTAAGCTAGACGAAGCAACAATAGCTGGAAAGGGAAGCCAACGCCAACGTGAACAAAGAATAAAGAAGTATGAAGCATGGGTTTGCATGGCTGGCAACAGAACCATGGAAGACGCTGTTTAAAGAAGAGCAAGGAGCTGACGTTGAAGGAGAAGGAGAGAGAAGCTGTGGTTTCTGGTTTGAGGAAGAAGCACGAAAATAGCGAAGCAGAAACACGAAAAGAAAAGAGGAAGAAAATCACATGGGGGCAGTAGCTAAACATGCACGAAGCAAAAGGCAGAACAAGGGAGAGAACGAGAAAGGCGAGAAGCTTCAGCGCTGGATGAGGAAGAGAGATGAGAGAAGGAGCTTTCATGCAGAACAGAACAAACACGTGGTGAAAGTGACGAGCTGGGCAGAACAAAGAGAGGCAACGAAGAGGCAGCTGAAGCTAAGAATGAAAGGCAATGAGTTGAAGTCTGTACAGCAGCTACAGAGCAACAAAGAGCAGCTGCATGAAGAGAAAATCTGGACAGCAACGAACGAAGAAACGCTACAGCAAAATGTGGGTTATTATATTCACAATGGGTCCCACGTTTATACACTTAAAACACATGCAGAGCCACGGTGCAAGTCTGGTTTGAGAAGGAATGAAGCTGCTGAACAGAGCTGAAGCTACGACTTTAACGTTTGGCTGAGGAAGAAAGCCACAAGTCATGCAGAACCAAAGCCACGAAGAAGCTGCAGAAGTTACGTCTAGAAAGCAGTAACGTGGGTGAATGAGCTGAATAATAAAGTGGGGGCCATCTCATGCATAATAGCTTCAGGCAAATGGAACAAAAGCTGAGCACGTGAATTGATTAATGAATAGCACGTGAAAGGGAGCAGAAATACATATCCAGACGCTACATTCGGGGGAGGTTATTTATCATCACATCTCCATTCACCAGACGTCTCCATTCATCACACGCCTCCATCCACATTCTAGCCCATTCACGTCTTCTCCCCATTCCATCGTTTATTTATTCATACAAACACCTACGCCTCATAAACCACTCATCATGCCTCCATCCACACATCCATCCCTTCGTCCAGCACTCTCCACACGTCTCATACATCCATTATTCCATTCTCCATCTCCATTCCATGCCAATATGAAGCTTTAATTCACCTTGAGGCTAGCAAGGGAAGAAGCTCTTGAGTAGAAGCTTGAATCCTTTGGAAAGAAGTAGAATTCTGGCTAAGATTTTCTTATTTTTCCTACACTTTTTCTTATTTCTGTATAATCTCGGTTGAGTTATATTTGATTAGGAATTTGTGTAATTAATTAGTGGCTGGTTAGACACTGATTAGGAAACCTTTTTTGTTAATTAATTGGTTAAATTTGAATTTGATTTTTCATTATTCTCTCTAATCTCCCATGTATGCCACGAAGGTGTTCGATGAAATATATGAGTGAGGATATGTGTTTAAATGTCTATCTGAGAATTCCTTGGTGTTTAGTTGGTTAATTAAACATTTTTGGATGATGAATCAGAAGATAATTAATTAGTTAATCAATCAAATTGGATGTTCATTGATCTTAAGGATAAGAGTTAACGGTTTAATGTGGAATTGAGGTCTCAATTCAACATTAGATTATTAATCTCTTGAATCTTGAATGGTTATTCAAGATCATTTGCTAATGAACATAATTAAGAATTCTTAGGCCATAATTAAGCACAATTGGAATAGGATAAGGATAGTGGATACCAAGAGATGATTCCTAAGCTAGTCACAAGACCATCCTCCACCCACAATTTATCTAATTAGGTAGACATTAGGAAATTTGTTTCAATTCAGTTTAGGATAGTTTAATTCAACCAAACCCCCCAAATTAGATAGCTTTTAGGATTCTTTAATACTTAGAAACTCAATTGAACATTGAATTCCAATTCCAAGGGAGATGACCTAGGTTGTGCCCTATATTGCATTTACTATCCAACCTAGTTTTATTTTGAGGGTTGCACGACGAGCCCGTCAAAGAACAAAGGGAAAAATGGAAATTTTATGAAAAAGTAGCTTTAAGTACCTTCATGAACCCTCTATAAACTTCATGCCACATCTCCTTCTCATTTCACCAATGTACTTCTGCCCAAACACAGAGAGGAAGACCATCTCTCTTAGGTGCACCAAGGAAGAGAGAAAAGGATAAGAAAAGGCAAGAAAAGGTATGGATTTCTTAGCTTCTTTTTAGCAAATTCATCCTCTTCCACTTTCCCTTCTTTCCCATGGAATTTTTTATGTATTTGGGACTATCTTTAGGTCAGACCAAGGAGGGAAATTTTGTGTTTAGAGAGGAGAAGCCAAGCAAGGGAAGAATCATCCAAGAAACTAAGGAAAAACAAGGTAAAATCTCCATCCTATGGTAGCTACTCCTTCCCCCTTCTTCTCCCTATTTTGCCCTATGTAGTGTGACAACCCTAACTTCTAATAATTGTAATTAAGGTAAAATACATGATTAATAATCATAAATTAGGGTTACAAGACATTAAGACTAATTACATTCAGAAAATGTGAGAAATTTGAACCTTAATGTTATTAGAGTCATTAATCAAATAATTACAAGCATTCATGTACACAAAGGAGACAAACACTCATTTTATAAGCCTTTAATTCTATTACCCATTAATTCCAACTCACAAGAATCTTCTATCAATGTTTCTAAGTCAACCCTTGAGATTACCATATGAAAAACCAAGGTTTCTAGGTGAATTATAAGGGTTTTAAGTTGTTCGCCGCAGCCAATTCCTATTTAACAGCTGCTAATTCCTCTCGAGTTCACTCCTTACATTGCCACTGATGCCGTGACGAGTTGGACTTTCATCGTAGCTAACCTACATGGTGTCGCAGTGAGGAAGCCTCCTGGAACCTAACTTGCTTGCCTCTCACTATTGGCTGCGGCCAATTCCTCCTTTCGCCACGGCTAATTCCTCTTTGAAATGCCCAACAAATTCTCACAAAAGTTCACTATAGTCAATTCCTATTTAGCCGCAGTGAATTACCCTTTGGACGACTCCCAATTTTGCCTCTCACATTTCATTGTGGCTAATTCCACAATTTGCCATGGCGAATTCCTCTCTGGTACTCTCCCTGGGCAACTTTGCTTCTATTGGTCACAGCTAACCTTATTTTGGTTGTGGCAAAATGCCTTCTGATCCTATAACTCCTAAAATCTTGTCTCATACTCTCCACTCTCCCTCCAATGACACCCTAAGGCCACTCTACCTTAATTGTGGGACTCCAATAGCTTTCATTAGCCTAATTTACCTAGCTAATCTATCATTACTAGTTTAAGATTTAAAAGTCAATTTCTTTTCTCCAATAACCCTCTATAAGTAAGTTTGTAGAGTAACAATAGTAGGAATTCATGAACGATCAGCAGTTATCATTCAATACATAATCGGTAGGGGTTCCATATATCGATGGTTCACATCAACATGTAAAATATCACATGGTTACATTTCTAATAGTAAACCATATCATAATTCAACAAAGTTCACAATAAATATCATAAATCCATACATCAAATACCAAACTAAGGTAAGGCCTACTTTTCAATAGATACATGCTATATTATCAAAATACAGACTCCTACATTTGGCAATATAGATATATGATGATGCTATACAGAGGTTAACAAAATTAGCATCTACTCTATTTCACACAGACCAAGTGTAGCTCCCCACACCAAGCCTCAGCTTATGGATGTTCATCCACTTGCTTGCCCTTATCCTTACCTGAAGAACCTTCACCTGAAATTGTAATCCCATGAAATGGGCTAAGATGCAAATCTTAGTAACCAAGGCAAATTCCATCATACATTCCAGTTTAATTAACATATATGCATAATTTCACATAAGCATTAGAAAGCATACTAGTCATATTAGTAAATGAAATAATTAGGCTATCATGATTACTATCCTATACTAGTAATCATATTTTCACATGTTAAAGGTCAATAACACCGGGAGAGGCCCGTCCATGGCACCTACTCCCCATTGAGCACAACCAGGGTTTAGTACATTTAAGGTTTGATCATATCCCGGTGCTTGATTGAAGCATATGCACGAGTGGCAGCCACACCACAGCTTCACCATGGACTCACAAGATCCAATCATAATACAATAGATAGCCAACCAATTCATTCAGTATTTCAAATCATTCATGTACAGAAAATATGAAATTAAAGCAGATATATACATGGAATTAATATAGTCCCAGTTGCCTCACTTGTTGTCAATCTTCTAAGAGCCAATTGAATGCTACTTCAGCCTATGAACACAAAACTAAGCTATGACTATCCCTAATCACAATTTGTATCAGCAAACCCATCATTTAAAGAGTTAAGCTATATAGGACTACTCAGAAACACTTATCCAATCACCACTAAACCAAATTCGGATTTGGTTGAGCTTACCCCAGAAACCTTAAAACAACACCTCAAATTCTGAGTAAATTGGCATAAAAACAATGCCATATTATAAGTTAGCTATAGGGGTCTTAAACTAGCAAAGAAAACATCAAAATGGAGAGTTTACACTTACCTAACAACACCCTTAGTCCCAACCTACGAAATTTCACCATGGAAACATCAAATGGCAAGGTTCAGATTTTGGGTGTGGTAAAAATACTCCAAATGAAAAACTAATTAGGCCAAAATGAAGAGAAAGAGAAGGGGATTAAGTTATACAACTATTACCTTGACTGAATCTTGCTCTAGAAGTGGGAAATGGTGGATTTCTTACCCCAAACCCTAGCCTCCTTTTAAACCTCCGAATTTCTATTTTGTGTTTTTGTGTTCTGAAGAATAGGGGGTGGATAGGTTAGTTTTTAAGGTTTAAGTTGGGTTTTCTATGGGTTATGGGCTGCTTCAAGATCCAACTCCAAATGGGCTTCTGACTTAAGCTTTGTTAGGCCATCTTCCATGTGTTGGGCTGCTAGGTTTTAATTAGATTAGGCTAAGTTTTAAGAGCTCAAAGGATTTGAGCCTGCCTAAAGGTTGTTGAGCCCATTATAAGAGTCTATAAAAGGTGGATCTTGGGCCTCTATCACATTGAATCAGATTGGGTCTACACCTAACTTATTGAACCTAACTTAGCCTCTTATTATGATCTCCTACATGAATTTAGGCCTAGATAAAGTTTCTGTCCCAATTAAACCTCAAACTCGTATTAACAATTTAGTTGTCTAAAATTTTCATTCACTTAACTTGTCCAATTATCCCATATTAATTATTCATAATTAACCTAACTCTATAATTAACACCTTAATTAATTTTAGGACATTACATGTAGCTACAAGAGGGCTTGAATTTTAGGTAGAACCAAGGGTGAACCCTAGGAATTTAAAGGAGGATAATAAGAATATACAAAGAAAATCAAGTAAAAGCCATTAGTTTTCAAGATAGTAAAATTAGGGTTTCATGGGCTCTCTTGAAAATCTAATTTAATGTAATTTTTCCTAGGCCTAAATGAGTGTTTCGATGAGCTCTTGAGATTCCTAAAAGGCTTCTCATATGCATCTTCCACTAAGAAAATGAAGCAAGCCTACTTGGTACTCACATGAAGCATAATTTCGGCCTAGGCTAGAAAGAGTACCAAGAGGAAGTTTTAAATTGTTCCAAACTTAGTTTTGAGCCATGTATGATGGAAGAGGATAAGAAAAAGCCTTGGAAAAATTTTAGAAGCAATAAAAAGTGAGATGGTATCATAGGTTCCATATTATAGCTTAAAGAAGCAACACCTAGCTAGGCTCTTTAATTTGATTATGTGATGACTTCAAGAGGTTTAAATGGAGTTAAGAATCATAAAAATATGGAGAGAATGGAGCCAAGGTGATGTTTTCTTAAGGTTGCTTCATTAAGTGCATTATAGAACCATAAAAAGGGTTATATGAACCACCTAGCTTTTTTAGTGAATGTATGGCTTTAGAATTTGATTCAAGAGTATAAATGGCTTCCATATAATGTGTCTAGGCCAAGAGAAATGATCTCTACCCCCTTGTGTGTGTGAGGTCGAAGGAGAGGACTTAAGGCTCAAGGAAAAGAGTATGCTTATGTGCAAAGGTAGCCCTCTCCACCTTCTCCCATGTATGAATGTGTGCTTATATTGTCTTTGGATGTGTGTATGTATGTTTAAGCCATAAAAAGTGTTCTAGCAATATTTCATATGCCATGGTACCATGATGATGTTTTATATGTTCAAATGATGTTTTATATGCTTGCCTTAGTTTGCTTGAGTATGGAGAAGCCAAAAACCCTCTAGCCATGGTGAGGATGAGCCAAGAACCCTTAAACTTAGTTAAGACAAAGTAAAGAGTCTTCTAAGAGTAAGGTTGGATCCCAAGAGTGAGGTTAAGTCAAAACCTCTAAGAGAAAATAGGTGAGGCAAGTCCAAAATCCATAAGTGAAAGGGTAAGGCTAATCCACTCACTTAGCAAGCCTATGTATGCTATGTATGACTTGTTCAAATGTCAAGGATATTTCTTGAATACTCACACATGTCAATATGCCCATGCATGCATTTTCAAGGCTTATATTGCATACTTTGTGTGTGATTGAAAGGGAGATGAGCTATCTGGATTCTTTAAATCTCATCCTCTCCTTTCTAATGTCTTAACATGCTAGGTGGAGTAATTAAATAAAGTAATGGAAGCCACCAAGCCTAGAAGAAGGAGATTGACATCAAAGTGTATGAAAATGCCTAGTTTTATTTCTTTTGTAGCCATACACATGGCCTACGATGTAATCCCTTAATGAAATTGTTATGTAATCATTTAAACATGTGTAGCACATTCGTTTCCATCTCTCTTCTTTAAGGTCATTCCATTTTTGGAGATTCTCTTATGAGAGACACAGTTCAAGAGTCTTGAAGAAGTCATGCTACTCTTGAACATACTCTAGAGTGAAAGGAGGACAAACTTGGTTTAATGCCTTCCTTTCCTCAAGAGTTAGCTAACAAATATAGTCTAGATAAGAATAATCAAGAATGTGATTAACACACTTATCCCTTAATCTTATGGGGATAGATATAATTCTTTGTCATCTTAATGAAAAATATTCAATTAGAGTATTCTAGTTAGAATCATCAGAATCCTTTTCCAGGTATGCTTGCACTAAAAGCCACTTTCTCTCTTCTAGGCTTTTGTGCATTGGCCTCTTAGATTAAAGTTTCTTTTGATTTTCTTAGAAACTTATTTTAATAGAGAACACATTGCCAAGGTGACTATCCTGTTTTAGATAGTATTATTGTCTTAACGCTTTTTGATACACAGGATTCTCAATAGAGGCAAGTGTAGAGCGTACTGATATTTAGATAAGATAATCGTAAGAGATTCACTGATAAAAGATTTCAAAAGATAAAAGAAACTTAAAATGAAGACATGAGAGAACTGAAGTTTATTTAAACTTTGTTTAGAAGGATATCTGAGGCTTAAAGAAGTTCTGAAGTCTGCTTAGTTTCATGACCCTTCTTATAGAGAAGGGTAGAGGATATAAGACAAACTAACTTATCAAAATTTTACAAAATCAGAGACATACTAGCTAAGAAGATTTTATTAAAGTGACTTTTACATACTAGAAAGTAAAATAATTCACATGCTCAATAGTAAACACTCATAATTTTGCAATAAGATAGAACATGAGCTGGCAGGATAAGCTTTAATTGGCAAGATAAGGCTTATCCTTTCTTGATGGGCTCATGTGATGGTGACAGATTGAGGTCCTCATTAGTGTCAAGGGCAGAGTCTATGGCATCAAGGTCTTTTGGTGGCTTCTTGAAACATATGGCAAACCATTCTTCAAATTCTTTGAGAGCAACTAGGCCATAGGGGTCCTATGAGTCTTACATGATAGTGTTTGGAGGTGGCTGAGTTGATGAAGAGGAAGCTCCTAGGTCTTGTATACCGATTCCTGTGAGAAAGTAAACCATCTATGTTGGCATCTAGAATTCTATGTTTGGAAGGTTCAGTTCTGGAAATCGAGGTTCTCCAGGGATAAATTCTTCAGGATATAGTTCCAATGAAGTACAAAATATGAACTTATCATCCTTAAAGTTATTAATCTCACATGAAAATAATTTTAAAGCTTTTAAAACATTGGATGATTATTTTGGCCAGTCTAAAAATGTGTTCCATTCATATGTATGACTTCTAGTCAGAAGCATAGTTTGTTTATTAATCCAATACGGACGGTGAATGATGAAGACACTGGACACCTATTGATTTGCAATGGGTATCTACTAAAGGTTATGCAATTGGATAAGGTGATAGAGTTCATTGTGCCACCATGGTAGAGGAGAAAACCATTCCAATGTGGTCCATAGATTAGATCCTCTATTTTATGAAGTAGTGAGGTGTTGGAAGATCATTAGTGGTGGAAAAGTAATGGCACCGGAGTAGAGAGTAGTGAGTGCCCATAGATACCAAAGGGCATCATCTGTGACTTGGTTAATTACTCGAAACAAAATCAGGAAGGGGGTTTAAACAAGGTTGAAGGCAAGAAGGATGATATTGTATGGAGCATTTTTTAGATACTTGTGGAGGTAGTAGAATAGGGAATTTTTGGGCAAGTTGTTGCACTTTTGCAGGAGTGATTTGCTGTGGTTCTCCAAGAGAAAACCTTTTTAAGCTATAGAGAAGGGTAGTGAACAGTGCATCTAGGGATTGAATAAGCTATATGGATGAGAGGAATAGGTTTGGCTGAAAGTGATAAGGCTAAAAGTTTTGGGAGGCCTGGAGAGAAAATCTGCAAGGATGTTGTGGTGTCCTTTGATGTGTTCAACATTGAATTTATAGGGGGAAAATCAGTCTTTCTAGCGCATTAGTTGCTTATCCTGAAGGACTTTTTTTGTAGACTTTAAAATCTTTAGAAAGGAGGAGTTATCCATTTGCACAGTAAAATCATGTGAGCATAGGTGAAAACTGAACTTCTTGATAATATTTTTTAGAGTCTTTGAATGCTAGCATAGCCATAGTAATATTTCTTACCATCAATCTCTTCAAGTAGGATAGTGCTCCAAAAATCTTCACCGGTGTCTATCTGGAGGATCCTTTTACCTTTATCAGGAATCTTTAAAAGTAAAGGTACTTGAGAGACTTTTTTTAGGTGTCAAACTGCTACAGTTTAAGTAGGTCCCCAAGGAGGGGGGTCCTTTCTGAGGAGCTTGGATAGTTGGCTTGTATGATTAGATACTTTTGGAATAAAGTCTTTGATAAAATTGATTACATCGAGAAATTGTTAAATTTCTTTTATGGAGAGATCTTTATCCGAAAAGTGAGTAATTCTTTGGCTATGTGTAGACCAAGTTGATAATGTCCATTAAAAATATGCATCCTGAGAAATTCTATTTGAGCTTAGCCCAACTGACTCTTTTTGAACAAGAGCATTATCCCATGTTTTTGGACGAAGCCTAAAAATAGTTAGAGAAGCTGCTTATGATCTGCTTCATTTTTTGAGAAAAGTAGGATGTCATTGATGTAGATTAAAACACTATGAAGAATAGGCTCAAAGATTTTGGTCATGGCCTTTTCGAATAGTGATGGAGGAACCTTCAATCCAAATGGCATAACAGTTCATTGGTATTGGGCATTTAGAATACAAAAGGCTATTTTGTACCTTCCTGCTGGATCAATTCCAAGTTGCCAGAAGCCTACTTTAAGGTCAAACTTAGATAATGCCTTAGCTTCTTTTAGTAAACTAAGTTGAGAACTGATCTTTGATAATAGGAATTTATCATCTTGCAGGAACATGTTAAGAGGCTTGTAGTCAATTACTAATCTCTTTTTGTTGCATTTTTGCTCAGCACATTTGTCCACATAGAATGCATGGGACACCCAATGAAATCTAGTTACCTTAATAAGACCTTGTTGAAGAAGGGCTGTGCATTCTTTTTTGGCAAGTCTTAAGTCATCAAGATTTGTGCCAGGGTGAGTTGCTTTTGTAGGATTGATATCCTTATTTCTTTTGAATGGAAGCTGGATAAAGAAGCCTTGATTCTTCCAAAGAGTATAAGGGTGAGAAAATTGATCATGAGACTCTAGACAGTAAGGCATAAATGCATAATGAATTTCTTTATAACCAGTAGGAACATTTGAGAGCTCAAACACTTTAGAGATGGTAGCATAAGGCTTAGACTACTGTTTGAATTGAATTCCTTAGGGAAGGATTTGAAGTTTCTTGGCTTGACAGTAGATGTCCATTCCAATAAGAATGTCTTTGTTTGGGAGACTACTTCCAATTACTTTAGTCCAAACAATATAGTTAGGAAAGATCTTAATACTAACTCTTTTCTTGGTAATAAGATTAACCTTAAAGATTTTTCCATTAGTTGCACTGAAATACATAGAGTGAGTTATCCATGCTTATGGAGGAAGAATTGCAAGATTCATGAGGCTTTTCAATGCGCCAGTATTCATATAAGCTATGATAGGGATAGGCTTATGATACTTGCTTTGCAGAATCTGTATTTGAACGTAAGGCATTGGAGGTTCCTTTTGCTCAGTTAAATTGTAGGGTTGAATAGAGTAGCTAGGATGGATATAATGATCAGAATCATCTGTCAGGTCAAAATTAGAAGATTCTGAATCTAAAGTTTGTAATCCAGGAAGAGCAAACACAATATGAACATCAGCATCTTCTTGTTCTGAAAAATATTCTTCAATGTCATCATCAGCAGTAAGAGGGATGCTGGCATGAACTTTTTGAAGGAGTTTTACATCCTTTTTTGTTTTATTAATACATTGTTTAGTGAAATGCCCCTTTTTTTCATAGATGTAACAATGTTTTCTTTTGCCATGTTGTGTGAGCCGTCATCTGAAAAACCTGATGGGTGTTTTATGTCTCCCTTTCTTCTAATGTTTGTGAGGTTTGTAAGGTTTGACATAAGCATACTTGTAATGAGATTTCTTCTTTGTTGAATAAAAGCATTTGGTCTTATCTTTGCATTTGATCTATAGATAAGGTTTCTTATAGACCTTTTGTAGAGTAAGCTTTCCATCCATCATAGAATCAAACATTTTGTGTTGTTCATATAACTTTTCCAAAGTGGCTAAGGTAAGTTGATAAATTTCCCCAAGAGAGATGTCAGTCATATCTCTTTTGAGGGTTAGAATGGCTTTCAAAAGTTCTAGCTGTAACTCTTCTGGTAAGAAGGTAATGAATGTATGTCTGAGGTTGACATCATTGAAACCATTGAAAAGATAGTACCGTTCTGCCATTCTTTTGTAATGAAAATCAAGATCTTTTTTCTTCAAAGAGAAACATTTGATCTGAAAGTATTCTTGGCATTTTTGTTTATTAACAAGATGAAAATCACTAAGAAATTCCTTGTGAATAAGACCAAGGAGGTCATTATCACTGCCAGCTATGGTATAGAATTATTATCTATACTCCCTTAGGCTTTAGAACCATTCTTGGAGAGTACTAGTGAATTTAGAGGTAAGTTGAGTCAAAGTTACTTTAAGATTTGCATATGGATAAGCCATTTGAAGATCAATCCATGTTGAGAATTCATGTAACTCATATCTCTATTTATCAAGAGGAGTGTCATCAAAAGTAAACCATGGTCCAAAAGTTAGACAAGCTTAGGCTTGAGCATGGTTTAGGAAAGTTGTATGATACGATGGTTCAGCATGTTCATCGTATTCCTTAACATGAGTAGTATTTACCATATAAGAGGATGGATATTTGACAGGTTCATCATCCTCAGAGCTGAGGGGTTGAAGACTAATAATTTGAGCTTGGTCTAAATCTGTATGAGAAGGATAAGGAATGATGGTTAAAGATAGGGCAATTGTCCCAGAAGGTTTAGTAGATTCTGTTTAAGGTTGTTTATTTTTCTGGGTAAGATCAAGGTGAAGAGGTTGGGTATCCTTTAGAGAAAAGGGTAGAGTATGTATCTGTAAAGGTTTTATAGGAGGATGTTTTAGAGGTTTAGTCCAAAAAGGTGAAGCTTCTTATTGTTGTGAAGGAAAATGAGGTGGCCTTTATAGAGGACAAATGTTTTGAGGTTGCTGAGGTTAAGGTGTAGGCTGCCTGACATGAAGCTACTTGAGCTATGCTGGACTAAGATAGTCTTCTTTTTTTTCTGAAGACTTCATAGTTCATTTTAAAGCATTTGGAATAGTCAACTTCTTAAGGGTAAGGTAAATATGGATGTAACACCCCGAAATTAATTAAGGTGTTAATTATGGATTAAGATTAATTAAGGATAATTAATAGAGCATAATTGGGCAAGTTAGTGAATAGGTATTCTAGAGAGATAAATTGTTAATATGGGTTGGGGATTTATTTAGGATGGAGATTTACATCTAAGCCCAAATTAATTAAATCATGATAAGAGGCTAATGGAGGCCCAATGAATTAGAGGTAAACCCAAACTAATTTAATGAGATAGAGGCCCAAGATTTATCTTGTATAGGCTCAATTAAGTGGCCCAATTACCCTTGTGCAGACCCAAGCCCTTGAGCCCTTCAAATTAGGCCCAAAACCTATTAAACTTCAGCAACCCAATAAGTGAAAACTGGCCCAACAGAATTATGCAGCCCAACACTTAAAAACTGGCCCAATAAGCAAAATCTGAAACCCAATTGGGTTTGGACTTGGAGCAACCCATGACCCAGCCTTTTGACCCAACTTAAACCCATCTAAACCCTAATTGCTTCAGCCACACTTTCATTTTTCTGAAACTCAAGAGGCAAATTCGGAGGTTGAGAAGGAGGCTAGGGTTTGGGGCAAAGATTCTGCATTTCCACACACTTAGAGCAAGATTTGGCCAAGGTAATAGTTATAGAACTTAACCCCCTCATCTTTCTCTTTAATTTGGTCCAATTAGTTTTTCATTTAGAGGATTTTCACTTTACCCAAAATCTGAAATGTGGTTATTTGGGGATTTTCTTGATGAAATTCGTAGGTTGAGGTTAGGGCTGATATTAGATGAGTTTAAACCCCCATTTTGATGCTTTCTTTGTTGGTTTGAGACCCCCATAGCTTATTTATATTATGGGTATTAACTTGGTACGAATTTGCTTAGGATTTTGGGTGAAACATTGAGAATTCTAGTGGGAGATACTTGAATCCGAATTTGGGATTTGTGGTGGCTGTTGCAATTGTCTGCAAGTGAGGTAACCGGGGTTTACATTAATTCCATGCATGTATCTATTTTAATTTCATATTTGCTGTATATGAATGATTTGAAATGTTGAATGAATTGGTTGGCTATCTGTGTATTATGATTGGACCTTGTGAGTCCATGGTGGAGCTGTGGTGCGGCTGCCACCCGTGCATGTGCTACGATCGAGCACCGGGTATGATCAACCCCAGATGCACCGAGCCCTGGTGTGCTCAATGGGGAGTAGGTACCGTGGACGGGCCTCTCCCGATGTTAATGGCCTTTAACATGTTAATTATATGATTGCTAGTATGGGATAGTAATCATGATAGCCTAATTGTTTCATTTGCTGAAATGATTGATATGATTCTGATATGGATTTTGATTCATGCATATATGTTGATTAAACTGGATTATATGATGGAATTGCTTTGGTTACTGAGATTCATATCTCACCCCGTGTTGTGGGATTAATATTTCAGGTGAAAGTTCCTCGGGTAAGGATAAAGGTAAGCAAGTGGATGAGAATCTATGAGTTCCCACCTATGGGGAGATGGCTACACTTGGGCTGACTTAGCTAGTATAGATGCTAATTTTGTATTCCTTAATGTATAGCATCATCATGTATCTGTATTGCCAAGTGTAGGCTTGAACATTTGATTTATTGAGGATGTATGAACTGAGGGGTTAGACCTCATCTTAATTTGGTAGTTGTTGTATGGACTCATGATTTCTGTTGTAATTGGTGCTGACATGTAATATTGCTTATCAATGGAAATGTAACCCTTGAGACATTGATATGAGCCCCTAATATATGGAACCCCCATTTATTTTGTATTAAAGGATAGCTGCTGGTAGTTCATGTATATTTTGTTGTTGATACTTTATGAACTTGCTGATGGAAGGTAATTAGAGGAAAGAAACGGGCATATAGGTTTTGGGTTGGTAATGGAAGTATAACTAAGTAAATAAGGTAGATAAATGCCATTAGAGCCATATAAAATGAGGGGAAGTGACCTTAGAGTGTCCCTAAGAAGAGGAATGGAGTGTAGGGGGCGAAATAGAGGGAAAATAGCTACAGGAGGGAGTCACGCAGCGGCCAAGAAGGCTTCGCCGCGGCCTAGGGAGTGACAGTGGCGAGGGACGCCGCGGCTTGAGAAATCTCGCCGCGGCGCGGAGTGAAAATAATCGCCCAGGAGGTGACAGAACGTAACCTCGCCGCGGCGCAAGAAGTCCCGTCGCGGCGCGAGTCGAGGAAATTAATTAGGGAGGTTACAGTAGCAAAACTCGTCGCGGCGCCACATAGGTTGGCTGCGGCGCAGGTCCAACTCGCCGCGGTGAAAGTCAAGAAAATTCCAGAGAGTAACTGGGCCGCGGCGCGAGAGTTCTAGGCCGCGGCGCAAGTTTAAAAATGTGGTTTTTGAGCTCCAGAACCTAACTTAGCCGCGGCGGGAAAGTTCCAAGTCGCGGCGCAGGTCCCCAAACTCCTATATTTGACCTAGAAACCCTAATTTCAGTAAGGCTAATGTTAGGGAATAGTATGAGTACATTGGTGGGATGTTTTTTGTGGGTTGAAATTGATCAATGGATGAATCAGAAACCTTTAATGATGGTATAAACCTTTCTTATGCATGATCCCGTTATGGTTGTTAGTTGATGATCCTAGTAGTATCAAGGTTTAAATTTCCCCTATATTTTCATAATGTAATTAATTACGATGACTCCAAACCTTGATCATTATCTATTAATTGTGTATTTAGCTATAATCACTAAGATTAGAATCTAGGGTCATCACAATGGAGGCGAGGGATATAGGTTGTAGGATGGCATAAAGGGTGAAGGAAAAGGTTCATAAATACTCCGAGATTGATCTTGGGCTATGTCTTTTTCAATTTGGTCAATATGGGATTTCACTTTTCTCAACTCTTGTTCCTTTTGAGTAAAACTAGGACCCATATAGCCATGGGCAATAAAACCTTTGAGATCTGCATCTAGAGAGATAACCTACTACTGTAAGCAGTCATATAATTCTTGAACATGAGAGGAAAGTCCATCAATTCAAGAATTAGTATGAGCCATCTAACTAGAAAGATTCTCAAGGCAAGAATCAATCCTTTAAAGAAGTTTATTTTGGGCCATAGCATTATGGGTATGCCAATTGAGAACTTCTTCAACTTATGAGACAAGTCTTATGTTTCTACTAGGTGAAACTTCTATAGGTATAGAGTACAGCTTATAGGTAACATTGGTCTCAGTGTTAGTTCTCTTTCCATAGTAGGGAATTCTAAATCATCTTTGATGCAGAGGAGAACATCCTATAGGGAACAGGCTAAGGCTATATCTATATGAGAATAATGGGTTCTAGTTTTAGAGGAGGAGATGGAAGAAGGTCATCATGACCCAATTCCTTGAGTAAGTCATAAAAGCTTTCTGGCTTGGGCCTTGGAGATTTGACACCAACCTATCTAGGTTTTGGTGGAATGTCATCATCATCTGAACTGCTGCTAGGCCTATAGTGAGAAAATTGGCCACATTTCTAAGATGGCTTGGGAAGCTTCTTCCTTTAGCATGTGGCACAGGAATCATGAGGTCGCCACTTATTATCTTCTGGTCCTTCCTAGTTTTCAAGGTCATAACATCCACAGTCAAGGTCGCAAATGGATGGATCACAATCCCAGAGAAAGTATCCATTTACTTTAGCAACATATGAATAAGACCCATCTGAATGAAATCCAAGAATAGGGATTAGATCTTTCTTTTGTTTCTGGGTGACCACGAGAGTAATCATCATGAAGTGATTCAATGACCTTAAAGCTAAGGTGGTAGCTTCTTCAGATCCAGGTCTCTTGAAAGTAGATTTTACAGTTCCATCAGAGAGTTTTTCAAGTAGAGGAGGAGTAGAGGTATGGAAAGTCTTTAACCTACCATGGAACTCTTTTTCATAATTAGTAACCCATTCAAGAGGTATTAGATGAAGTAGGTCTTCCTTAGGAATCTACTTGGGGATCTAGATTATGGTTATGTTGTCTAGTTTGTCAGATACCATGTATAGAACATCGTTAGTGGTATTCTAAAAATGAAGATCAACTGAATGGTTCTAAAGATGATAGATCATCTAGTTATGAAGGGTTCCTGAGATAACATCTGCAACTTGCTCAGCACCAATGATCTGGACTTGTACCTTTAGTCTAGTAGAAAAAGTAGGATATAACAATTTAAGGTTGAAATTGGGCACAATAGTCAAGATCACACTTCCACCATTTAAGGTAACAAGCGCAACTCTAATCAAAGCATTCTGATAGAAGGTATAAGAAGTATCAAAGGGGGACACATGGGGCTGTTGCCGCAATCCCTTTTCTTCCATGAAGGGTAAAGATAAGTCTGATGGCTCCAAGATGGAGATGGGTGTATCCTTAGTGGATCCAATGAGATATGAATCTAGAGGGGATTTTCAAAATAAAATATTGTTTAGCTTGGGTGGATTGAAGCCCACACTGATCAAGCTTAGTACCTTAGATGATTTCTTTTACTGGGGGTTTCTTAGAGAAAGGAGTTTACGGATGGACCGGGTAAAAGATCTACTTTGGTGATAAAGTTGGTAAGGGTTAAGAAGAAAAGTGATGGATTCTTTTAAATGGGATTCTTCTAGAATATGGGTAATTTCTACATGGTTATCTATCTTATTAGAGCCATGGGATATACAAGAAGAGGGAATAGATCTAGGCAAAGAAAAGGAAGAGGAAAGACAGACAGGTTCTTTTGTATCAGTAGAGGAAATAGTAGACATAGTGTGTTATAATATCTTCCTACTCTCTTTTACTAGCAAAGCTAATCCAATTATCTTATGAATGTGTAGGCTCTGATACCATTCCTAGTCCTAGTCCGGCCTTATCATCGACTGAGTGATAGTGCATGATATCTCAGATACTATTTTGATACTAGATGAATGATAATGTAGTTTTTGGGTATTGAATGGCAAGAGAAAGTGTAGGCATGCTTGTGTATGGCATGGGGTGAGAGTGTGAGTTTGAGAAATCTAGGTTTATGCACCTTCAAGACAAGTTTGGAGAGCCATTTTGGTATATTCCCACGTGTTCAAGTGGTCATGATTGCCTTAGAACTTGAAATGGACCATTTGGACCGCTTTGATGACACAAAATGAGCTATTTTGCAACCCAATATCGAGATCTGACCAAATGAATGGATTTGCCCATATAATTTGGCACACATGTAGATCTTATCTAAAGCTTGTCGAAAAGCCAACACTAGATTATTTGGAGCTCTATGGAATTAATGATGAATTTCTAAAATTGCCATTTTTCTGCTGAACTGATATAGATACTGTTCAAATGGTTAGAAACTTAGGTTATATCATTCATAGGCCAAATGATGTCCAATGCTTATGAAATTTTACAAGAATAAACTAGACATGATAAGACTTCCATGGCCACTAAGATCACCCCAATTGGACCTTTGAGTAAAGGGATATGAATTTTTGAAGTTAGAGGTTAGTACCAGTAATGATAGTTGGCTACTGGTATTGTTCCATCAGTTTTTGATGGCTAGCAGCCACTGTTGTGGTCTAGATTTATTTTTTATCATAATGTAGACATCTTTATCTTTCCATAATGGCATGGTTTTCTTGATTTTTATTTTTATAAAATTAGTTATGATTTTTCAAAGTTCAGGCACAACATCTAGAATTCTACTGGAGGTTGCACCATCATGTTTTGTGTAACTACTCCCTTTGCTTAAGGTATAGGCCACTTTTTATGGTTATTATAAGTTGCATTTGTGTATTTAAGTATGATAATGAGATGGATGATTCCATATAGCCTACAGGACTCTAAAAGAAAAATTTTATCTGTGACATGATGCAAGTATTTCATTATTCTAATGCTATCCTTCTTGCTTCCTTGTGAAATACATGGCATAAGACCTAGAATTAGCATGAGGTAAGCTAGATAATTATGATGTTACATTTATTGGTATCAAAGTAGAGTTTCAGGCTTTCTAAGGTTGGATTTGGCTTGAGGATGTGGCAACAAGGCTATAGGAGGGCTTGTATAGTTATGTAAAGCCTTGTATAAGACATTTTAGGTGTGTGAAGGTAGTTCATGGCTATGTTTATAATCAGTAAGTTGTAGAATGGCCTTAGAGCAGATAGTGAACATCAAGAAAGGTTGGCCTCTAGAATAGCTTGAGAAGAACCAAGTGATCTAATGGCTAGTGTAACATCCGATTTTTTTGAAAACGAGAGAAAATGTGAGAAACGTAACGTACAATTTCTTCATCCACGAACAAAACTCACTGGATATAAAAGGAAGTCCCCAAAAATGATGTAGTTAAGGTCCCAAAAAATTTAGAAAGCATTCTAAACTCCTGAAAATGAGAATCCTAGGCTTAGACGGAAAGAAAAATGGAGCTAGAATGAAGAAACAATTTCTTACAGAAAACTTATGAAACATAATGGCATTTTCGTAATTTTGAGCAAATCTTGGAATTTACATAGGAGGTGTAACATCCCAAAATTAATTAAGGTGTTAATCGTAGATTTAGAGTAATTAAGAATAATTAATAGAGGATAATTGGGCAAATTAGTGAATAGAAATTTTAGAGAGATAAATCATTAACATGGGTTTAAGAATTAATTAGGATAGAAATTCTATCTAGGCTTAAATTAATGAATCATGATAAGAGGCTAATGGAGGCCCAATGAGTTAGGTGCAAACCCAACCCAATTTAATGTGATAGAGGCCCAAGACCCACCTTGTATAGGCTCTTATAAGTGGCCCAATAACCCTTGTGCAGACCTAAATTCTTGAGCTCTTCAAACTTGGCCCAAATCCCATTAAACTTCAGCAACCCAATGTATAAGAACTGGCCTAATAAAATCCTGCAGCCCAACACTTAAATACTGGCCCAACAAAGCTAAAAATCTAAAGCCCATTAGGAGTTGGACTTGGAGCAACCCATGACCCATCGCTTGAGCCAACTTAACTCCACTAAAACCCTAAAAACTGACAGCCACCTCCCCCATTCTGCAAAACACAAAAACACAAGGGAAATTCGGAGGTAAGGAGGAGAGGCTAGGGTTCTTGGTATAATTCCACCTTTTCTCACATTTGGAGCAAGATTTAGCCAATGTAATAGTTATACAACTTAATCCCCTCATCTTTCTCTTTAATTTGGTCCAATTAGTTTTTCATTTGGAGTAATTTCATCATACCCAAAATCTGAAATGTGGGTGTTTGGGGATTTTCTTGGTGAAATTCGTAGGTTGAGGTTAGGGCTGGTATTAGGTGAGTTTAAACCCCCCATTTTGATGCTTTCTTTGTTAGTTTGAGACCCCCATAGCTGATTTATATTATGGGTATTAATTTTGTACGAATTTGCTTAGGATTTTGGGTGGAATATTGAGATTTCTGGTAGAGGATACTTTAATCCGAATTTAGGATTTGTGGTGGCTGAGTAAGTATTCTTAAGGTAATAGCATTTAAATTTCTTGGGTACTTGTTGTAACTGTTAATGATGAATTAGAGTAGTAATTATCTGATGCTATGATTATAGGGAGATTATATACCATTGGTGGCTGTTGCAAGTTGTCCACAAGTGAGGTAATCGGGGTTTACATTAATTCCATGCATATGTCGGTTTAAATTTCATACTTGCTGTATATGAATGATTTGAAATGTTGAATGAATTGGTTGGCTATCTATTGTATGATGATTCGACCTTGTGAGTCCATGGTGGAGCTATGGTGCGGCTGCCACCCGTTCATGTGCTTCGATCGGGCACCGGGTTATGATCAAACCCCAGATGCACTGAGCGCTGGTTGTGCTCAATGGGGAGTAGGTGCCATGGATGGGCCTCTCCCGGTGTTAATGGCCTTTAACATGTGAAAATATGATTACTAGTATAGGATAATAATCATGATAGCGTAATTACTTCATTTACGGATATGACTGATATGATTCAAATGTTGATTTTGCTTCATGCATATATGTTAATTAAACTGGATTATATGATGGAATTGCCTTGGTTACTGAGATTTATATCTCACCCCATTTCGTGGGTTAAACATTTTAGGTGAAAGTACTTCGGGTAAGGATAAGGGTAAGCAAGTGGATAAACATCCATGAGCTGAGGCTCGGTGTGGGGGAGCTACACTTGGTCTGAGTAGAATAGGATAGATGCTAATTTTTGTTAAGTCTTGTATAGCATCATCATGTATCTGTATTGCCAAGTGTAGGAGTTTGTATTTTGATAATATAATGTGTACCTATTGAGGAGTAGGCCTTACTTTAAATTGGCGCATTGATATATGGATTTATGATACCTGTTGTAAACCTTATTGAACTTGTGATATGACTTACCATTTGGGAATGTAACTTTGAGATATTGATATGAATCACTGATGTATAGAACCTCTAATGGAAAGTGTATCTAATGTTAAATGTCAATGGTGCATGAATTGTGTTGTTGTTGTTCCCTGGATTTGCTGATATAGGGTAATTAGAGAAAAGAAATTGACCCTTGAATCTTGAATTAGAGAGGATAGATTAGCCGAATGAATTAGGTTAATGAAAGCTATTTGAGCCCACAATTAAGGTAGAGGGGCCCTAAGGTGAGATTAGAGGGAGAAAGGAGAGTATGAGTCTAGATTTTCAGAGTGTAGAACCAAAGGCACTTCGCCGCCGTAAAAATGGAGTTGGCTGCGGCCAATAGACGCGAAGTTGCCCAGGGAGAGTGCCAGAGAGGAATTCACCGCGGTGAAATGTAAATTGGCCGCGGCAAAATGTGAAAGGTCAAACTAGAAGTCATCCAGAGAGAAATTCACCGCGGCGAATTATGGAATTAGTCGCGGTGAACTTTTAGGAAAATGGCCCCAGCATTCCAGAGAGGAATTGGCCGAGGCCAATATCGAGAGGTGAGCGAGGGAGTTCCAGCAGGCTTCTTCGCTGCAGCACCATGTAGGTTAGCTGCGGCGAAGGTCCAACTCGCCCCGGCGATAGTGATGAAGAAAAGGATAAAACAGAAAGGAATTGGCCAGTAATTTGGCTGCGGCTAACATGCTGAACCACTTATATTAACTAGAAAACCTTGGTTTTCCATATGTTAATCACAAAGGATGATCTAGAGTCATTAGGATGAGTTATAATTGATGAGTAATAGAATCCAAGGCCTATAAATAGATGTTTAATTCCCATATGAACATAGGTGTATGTAATCGTATGATTGATGGCTCTAATCACATTAAGGTTCAATTTTTTCCATATTTTCATGACCTATGATGATTAATCGCGTGTTTAACCTTAATTATTGAGATTAGAAATTAGGGTCGTCACAAGAGGGCTTTTTAAATGAAAGTTTTGAGTTCTTCGAGGTTCTCAGAGGCCCTGAAAACCATAGAAAGCCCCAGAACAGTTAAAACCCCTCCGGTGGACATTTTTCAATGTCAGTGTACCTGAACTTTAATGGATTCATTTGGGAAGGTTTAGCTCTGATTTGAGTGATTCCAAAGGCATTTTACTAAATTGGGAACATAAATTTCATAATAGAAAAGACAGTTTTAAAAAAGGAGCTAAAATGATGGAGAAATGAAAATGCCAAGAACAAAGGGCAAAATGAGAATTTTTGAAAAGTGTAACCTCCTCTTACCTATATATATGATACGCCCTTCTTCTCCCTTGATTTTGCATGATAAAGTTCTGCCCAAAACCAGAGTGGCACACAAGAGGAAGAGAAATCAAAGGCTCAAGGTATGGAAATTTAGTAGTTTTTCATGCTCTTTCTCTTCCAAACCTTTTCTCCTTCATTCTCCTTTATTTCCTATGATTATAATGAAGCATATGGGTCTGTTTTAAAGGAGAGATTGAGGGAAAAATTCGGATTTGAAAAGAGGAGCTCAAAGAACACAAGATTCAAGTGAGAAAAAGCAAGAAAACAAGGTAATTTCTTCTTCAATAGTTGATGTCTCTTCCCCCCTTCTCCACCATTTCGCCCCACTTGAGAAGACCAAAGAAGATTTGATTTTTAGATAGAACCAAGGGTGATTCTTAGGAAAATGGTATGGAGATTAAGAATATGCAAAGAGAATTAACAAATAACCATGGAAAGTCAAGATACAAAGTCTAGGGTTTCATATGTTCCTTACAAAATCTGATTTGATACCTTGATTCCTATGTCCAAATGAGAGTTTAAATGAACTCCTAAGATCCCTAAGAGGCTCCCCATATGCTTCTCCCTTTGAGAAAATAAAGAAAGCTTCAAGGTGGCAAAAAATGATCCTTATCTTAGCTTAAAGGGGTTCTCCTAACTACGGAGAGTTTTAAATTTTTCTAAGCCCATTCTTGAGTCATATATGATGAATGAAAATGAGGGGAGGCCTTAGAAAAAATTTAGAACCTATAGAAAGTGAGTTGATGCTTTAGGTTCCATATTATGACCTAAAGAAGTAACATGTAGTTAGGCTCTTTGTTTTAATTATGTGATGACTCCAAGAGGCTTAAAAGGAGTTAAGAATCATATTTGAAAGGATAGAATAGAGCCTAGAATTTATTTGAGGGGTATTACTTCATTAGGTGCCACTATGGAAGTATAATAAGGTTATAAACCAACTTAGTGTCTAAGCAAATTGCATGGCCTTATAATTGAATTCATGAACCTAATTGGCTTCCATAAATTATGTCTAGGCCAAGAGAAACCTTCCCCACACTTTTGTATGTGGCCGAAGCAAGAAAGGAAGATTCAAGGGAAAAAGTATGTGATTGTGTACAAGGTAGCTCAATCCACCTTCTCTCATGCATGGATGTGTGCTTTACTTGTCCTTGAATGTGTGTATGTGTATTTTTAAGCCATGAAAAGTGTTCTAGCATGACTTTGATTCCATGGTGCCATGATGTTATAATATGCTTTCATGTGATTTTTATGATGTATGCTTGGGTTTGCTTAAATGTGGTGAGGCTAAGAACCCTTAGCCATGGTGAGGATGAGCCAAGAACCCTTAAGATTGGTTAAGACAAAGCAAAGAGTCTCCCAAAAGCAAGATAAGCTCCCAAGAGTATGGTTAAGTCCAAGAATATCTTAAAGAATGGATAAGGCAAGTCCAATATCCACAAGAAATTGAGTGAGGCTAATCCACTTGCTTAGCAAGCCTTTGTATGCTATGTATGACTTTCTCAAGTGATGAAAATGTTTCTTGAATGTTTGCACATGTCAACATGACCATACATGCATTTATGAGACTTGTTTACAGCCATTATGTATGATTGAATGGGAGATAATCTATTGGGATTCTCTGAATCTCATTCCCTCCTCTCCAATGTTCTAACATGCTAGGTGGACTAAGTGGACAAGGTAATAGAAGCCAACCACCTTGAGGATGAGAGATTGATAACCAAATGCATAGTTTTGGTTCTTTAAGGCTATAATTGTGTCAAATGATGTAATCCAATTATGTACATATGTCTATAACCTCTTAAACAGGTGTAACTATGATATTATGCCATGTATGAATGAGCGAATATGTAATGTAGCCATTAGAATGTGAGTTGGGTATATGATGGCAAATTAGTTTCATTGATGGTTTGATGGAATTATGCATATGTATGGATGAAATGGCCAAAATGAAATGCATGAGATTTGGGATGATTTAAGCAGCTCACACAAGTCCTAATTATACTTTTAGACTTGCCCAAAAGGTGCCAAATCCTAAGAAAGCCATTTGGTTACTTTGGTACCCTATATGGAGCCAAATTTGACCATAATGGAACCCTATGTCACTTTTTAGTCAAATGAGCTCTTCTTACTCTGAGATTTTGTGTACAATTAGAGCTCATTGAGATCTTTTTAGGAAGTGAAAGAACATAATTTTCAGAGGTCTACAAAATATTTGATGAATTTTCAAAATTGACAAATTTTTCTAATTTTGGTCATGTCACTGTTCACTCAGGTCTGAAAATAAAATCTATCACATAGGGCTCAAATAATGTCCAATTGCCATGAAATGCTATACAATGAAACTAGATATTCCTAGTGACTCGTGCTAACTAGAAGCACCTCATTTGGATGTCTAGAGAGGGAGATATGAATTTTCAAAAATCTATCTAGTATCAGGAACTCCACCAAACCTCAATTATTGTTTGATTAGATTTTAAGGTCTAGACATATATGAACCAGTCTAGAGTTATTTTTTTCCTCTATCTAACATCCACAGCTTTCTAAATTAGTATCATTTACATAGATTGAATTTTTGTGGAATTAATTACACATTTTCAAAATTTGCTACAAAAATTTATGATAGCACCAGTGGACAGCTTGACCTCTAGACCTTTTTGAATGTCAAATGTCCTTTGTGATAGATGTTATGGTCAGATATATTTTTAGTATGAATTAGATATTTGTAGCTTTCTAGAATAGCTAATAATGAATGACTTTGATTTTTCTAGAATTAGTTATAATTTTTCGAAGTTGTGGCAAAAAAGAGGCAAAAATTGGCCAAAATTAAATGTGTACATTTTATGCTTCTTTTCGAGTTTCTTGAAGTGTAGGCCACTTTTGATGATTCAAATGAGTTGAATCTAGGTGATTAAATATGGGAATGTGTTGTATAAGCTTACACAGTCCACATGACACCGAATGGAATTTTTATATACGATGTAACATGAAAATATTCATTATTTCTATTGCCTTTTCCTTGAGAGCTTGTATGATTCTTGAAAATGAGATATCTAAAGGCGTGAGATGAGCTAGAAATGATGGTGTTACAGCTAGAGCTTGACGAGATATGATAGCTCACTAGGATCGATAGAAAGCCCTAGGTATGAACCATGAGAAATAATCTTGTTGATACAAAGAGACTTGCTAGAGAAAGTATGAGAGGCCTAATTCTCCCTGACGGTTATACTTAGACCATTCTAAGATGTCTCGCATAATACAAATACAAGTAGTGATGTAGTATAGTATGATATGAAACCATGGCTACACAGAACTAGTTTAGAGGGGAATTGAGAAAAAGAGTTACCCCTTAGCCACAACACCCAAATGCCTATATCAGTTTTAGAACCAAAAGGTTAATTCCCTCAAGCCAGAGATTTGAGTTACAAGCTACACTCCATAGAGCCCTGACAGCGCAGAGGTGATAGCTAGTTATGTATGAATGAAGTAAGAGGTAGAACCCTCTAGCTTGATGATGGGTTAGATACAGAGGTAATGAGCCTCAGATTTTGTAGCTAAAGATGAAGTTTCAATTCATGAAGAAGCAAGCCAATCAGAGGAATTTAGCCGCGGCCAATTAAACCTTTAGCCACAGCTAATACTTAAACAGGAAACTAGGGTAAACCTAAGGCTAATTAGTTGCAGCAAATAATGTGTTAGTCATAGCAAATTGCTATATAAATTCCTTGTTGGTTATATTTAGGCTAACCTAAGGAATGAGATACTATAGGGTCAATAAACACAGAGAGTGGAAACCCCTAGTATCAGTAGGGAAAAAGAATAGTAAATGGTCATGGAAAGTTAGTAAAGAAAATAGTAGGTCTAGCAATTGAGACTGAGAACAAGTTTAGCATTAGAGAAAGTTAGACACAGGGATGATAAGGTTGTTAAGACTCGCCTTTAAGGCATTGACCCCAACCTAAGGTGCTACCCTGTGAAACACTAAATGACAGGATGCTAATGTAACCTTCAAATTAATATAAAGTACGGCTACTAGTAGTAAGCAATTTAATGAGTGCCCCAAAAGAGTATATCTCATAGGTAACACCTAGAGATGAGTATGAGTAGCCCAGTGACAGAGGCTTAGAAAAGAATAAGGATAATTTAGAAAATACTAAGTTATTGTAAGCTATAGGTCTGGTAAGATAAGCAGCCCAGGCTAAGCATAAGTTGGAGCTTAAGGGAAGTGACCAGTAGCATTGTCCAGGTGAGAAGTCTAAAAGGAGAAATTAATCTAACTAAAGGCTCAGTGAAAGTTCTCCCTAGATCAAAAAAGGAAAGATAAGCCATCCTAAGTTGAGGAGGGCACTCTGTAGCAGTTAGCAAATTCCCCTAGATAGACCTCCTAAGTCGTAAAGTATAGTGATAAAAGAAGTGAGAAAAAGCTAAGAAAACTAGCTATAGAAGAAACATCCTTGCTTTATTAATACTAAATGAGTAAATTAAGCCTAGAAAAGTAAACAGATAGTTAGTTAGATAAGCTCCTTAATATGTGAATGATATACGGTTGAGGCATGTGAGTGATTAGAGCACCCAGTAGAGTATAAGTTTTCAGTAAGGTAGAATCTGGACATCGAGAGTACTTGTCCTAGATTGGGTTAGTAGAACTCTAAAATTAGTATATGGTGCTCCTAGGATGAGGCTAAAGAGGCTAAAAAGAGAGAAAGCTCAGCTCTGATCCAAACGTAGAAATGAACAAAGACAAATAGTTAGTGCCTTAATGCCTTCAAGGAAGCTCAGTGTAATACCATATATGTATCTAACCCCATTCATGGCATTCATAAGCTCCCTATCATCATTTTCATAAGAGTACATGGAAAAGGAACCAATATTAATGGATTTAATCACGTTGCATCATGCTTAAAAATTTTAAATTGGTGACATGTGGATCGTGTAGGTTCATACCATACATCTTCATATTTAAATATATTATTACAACCCATTTACATCACAAAATCTTGCTCATAACTCAAGGAAACCGAAATGGACCATGAATTGAACTCATTGAATTTCAACCAAATTTGCCACCATTTTGTCAAAACATTTGAAAAATCATAAGTAAATCTAGAAAAATAAAAATCATGTAATCTTAGTCACTTTGGGAATCTTGGGATGTCTACTTTATTCTAAAAATAGGTATAAGTCATAACATCCCACACACCAAACGTTTGACACATGAAATGGTCTGGAGGTCGGACTAGGTCCTGATGCTATCACAATTTACTGATATAAATTTCAAAAATGTCTAATTAATTCCAAAAAATTCCAAATTGAGTGAATGATACCAATTTAGAAAGTTGTGGATGTTAGCTAAAGGTAAAATATAACTCCAGAAAAGTTCAAGCTTGCCTAGACCTTGAATTTTGATCAAATAGTGACTAAGGTCTAGTTGGATGCCTGACATTGGATTGAATTTTTGAAAAATCGTATCTCCCTTTCTAGACCTCTAAATGAGGTGCTTCTAGTTGGAACATGTCACTGGGAGTGTGGAATTGTTCTATAAAATTTTGTGACAATTGGACATCATTTTCCCCATGAGTGACAGAGTTTAATTTCAGACTAGTGCTATTGTACCAAGGACTAGAACCAGAAAAATTTCTAACTTCAATAATTTGCCAAATATTCCACAGACCTCCAAAAATTACCAACTTTAGCTTCACAAAAAGCTCTCATTAAGCTCTAGATTCTTGACAAATTTCAGACTAAGAAGAGCTCATTTGGAGAAAAAAGTGACATAGCCTCATGAAATGGTCATTTTTGCTTCCTATCAAGAGTCACTTTGCACCAAATGGCCTCTTCTTGAGTTTGGCACCCCTTGAGTAAGTTTCAAAGCACAAATATGACATGTAGAGACTGCCCAAGTGATTTCAAACCTCATGCATCTTATTTTGGTCTCTCAACATCCATTTGTGCATAGTTACATCAAGCCATCAAAGAACCAATTCGCACAATTCCATTAATTTAGTGTCATATAAAGTCTACATCATATTCATACATCATTTTACACTTGTTCATGGTATTACATCACAAAAAAATTGCATGCAACATTACTTTGATATTCAACCACTACTTAAAGTACATAATACACTAAAATAAAGACGTTCAATGTCCTTGGCTTGCATCTCCTTGACTTGGAACACTACCTAGACAATTCAAGGATGAGGGGGAAAGGGGAGTGAGATTCCAAGAATCTCAATAGCTCACACACCCATTCACACCATATTCAAGGCATACATACATCAAATTCATAACTATACAAGCATAAAGTGTGCAATAAATTCTATTCCATGCCACATTCACATGTCAAGACTACTTTCATGCTCTAGGGACTTTTGTTTTAGCCTCACCCCATTTCAAAGACTTTTGGATTGACCTCACTCTTGGCCTTGGGACTTTTGACCTAGCCTCATCCATTCAAGGGACTTTTGGCCTTGTCTCACCCATGCCATGAGACTTTTGGCATCTCCTCACCTTTATCAAGGGACTTTTGGCATCACCTCACCCTTACGAGCTTTTTCCACAACCATAGTCATTCAAGACAACAAATTGATACCAATGCACAACAAGGATCAAGTGGCATGTTATCAAGCATAAAAAATGCATGCAAGCACACTAAGATATACATATGCACACAAGAATATGAGAGAATGAGGTGAAGAGCTACCTTTTAATTTATGCAAGCTCACTTTGCAATTTCCTTCCCTTCCTTGGTTTCATAAGAGCACTCAGATGGAGTAAGGTTTTCTTGACTTAGACATCACAATAACACACAATCACATCCTTGAAGCAAGCCAAGACATTAAACTAAAGCTTATTATATACTTGGTTCCATAAATGGCCTATGGAAGCAATTCATATCATTCGAGTGCTAGACTCCATTCTCTTGTTATTTTTAGACTTCTTGGACTCATTTAAGGTCCTTGGAGATCACCAATTCAATTGCACCATTGGAAAACCAAGTTACTTTATAAGGTACCATTATAGACACCATTGCCCCAGCTCCCAACCTATGGCTCCTAAATTTTCCCCAATGGTTTCTCCCATCTTCAAACATCATATAAGGTCTCAAACCAAGGCTAGAACAAATTAAAACATCCCCTAGCCTAATGAACCTAGCTTAGTCGAACTATGCACCATAATGGAGGTTCATGGACTTTGTGATTTTTTCTTGATGGGAGAGCCACTTGGGAGGCTTTTTAGAGGTCTTAGGAGCTCAAAGGAACATTCAAATAACCAAGGAAACATTCACACAAAATCAAATTTTGCAAAACCCTAGAAAGCACTACACTTTTCTAACTTGTTTTCCTTTGGTTTTTACTTGAATTTCTTACTATATTCTTAATCCTTGCACTCTTTTTCCTAGGTTTATCTCTTGGTTCTACCCAAAATCCAGCCCCTCCTATCCCATCCTAGGTTGGCTGAAACATACAAGAAGAAGGGATAAGAAAAGGCTACCATAAGAATGAGATTTTACCTTGTTTTTCCTTAATTTCTTGGATGTTTCTTCCCTTGGTTGGCTTCTCTTCTCTAAACACGAAATTTCCCCCCTTGTCTGACCTCAAAACAAAACTAAATCATTCAAAAAATCTGTGGAAATAAGGGAGGAAGAAAGGAGAACAACATTGGAGGAAGATAGAGCAAGAAATTCCATGAAATTACCTAGTTTCTCTTTGGCTTTCTTCCTCTTTTTCTCTTCCTACTTGTGTGCCTAAGAGAGCTAAAGATTTTATGTAATTTGGGCAGAAAGGGTCATGCTTATTAAAGAGGAGAAGAAGGGAGAAAAGCATAGAACTCTTTAGAACATTCAAGAAACCATAAATTCTAATTTTACCCTTTTGTAATAGCAATTTCGTTTCGGCTTTGTTTTAGCTCCTCTTTGAGAACCGTCTCTTCCATCATAAAATTTTGGTTCCCAATTTAATAAAATGACTTTGGAATCACTCAATTTGGAGTTAAAACCTTCTCAAACGAATCTGTCAAAGTTCAAGCTCACTGCCATTAGAAAAATTATACCAGAGGGGCTTTACCAGTCCCGAGACTTCCCATGATTTTTGGGGCCTCTGAGAACCTTGGGCAAGTCAAAATTTTCATTTAAAAAGTCCTCCTATGAGTTTGCCAAAATTTTTGCATAATTACGAAATTGTTATTACGTTTTGTCAATTTCTGACGAAATTTTGTTTCCCATCCTAGCTCCATTTTTCTTTTTGTCTGAGCCTAGGATTATCATTTTTAGAAGTCTAGGACTCTACCCAAATTTTTCTAGACATTTCCTAGCTCATTTCAATGGCCTTGTTTTTATACAGCTTATTTCATGTTTATTACATTTTTCGTCGTTCGTTACACTCAGGGAGCTAAAGACCACCTAAGAAGGTGAGTCTTGCATTATGCAGAGAAAGAGTGTAAGCCAAGAGTGCCATAGAATGTAATTCCAAGGATTGCATGAAATAAATTTTTTTACCAAGGGACGGCCTAGTTAAAAGTATAAGAGAAAGTAGACCCCCTTAATGTTATAAAGAGTGAGCAAGTAAAGGAACCCAAAAAAAATGCAGGTGCTCTTGAGCGTAAAGAAACACGAACTAGCAAGAGGGACAATCAGTAGCAGAGCATCCTTTTACCTAAGTAAAAGGATAATAAAGGTAAAGATAGAGAGAATATATGATGGTGTTCAAGCTGAGGACATAGTAGATTAAGAATAAATATTAAGTTGATGTGCTTGCATACTTAAGAAAGCACACTTGTCTTTGGCATAGATGCCCTCTAGCATGATAGTGCTCAAAGTAAAAACAGTCAGGCAATGTAAAGTGATCTTAGGATGAAGTAAAGGAAGAAGCCTATTTTCCTCGAGTATCCTACGAGAATAGGGCAGATAAAGAAAAGTAAGAAAGGAATACTTTAGATTATTGGGAAACTTGTAATATACAGGCGATAGTGGCTTTGAGCTCAGTCATGAGGTACTAGAGTATTAGTGTTTGATGTTATGGTTTGCTTGCAACAAAGGTTATATGATATTAGGTCTGACCAACCCAATAGTAATGTGACTTGAGTGCGTAGTAACTGATGGCATCAATTACCAAAGTGTCCCAATGATCGAAAGATATTCTAGTTAGTTAAATGATAAGATAGTCAGAAAAGAGAGGTGAAGGGATTCCAGGAATATTAAAATAAAAAGAAAAGTATGTAGAAAAGGAATCCCTAGTAAAGAATAATAATATAGAAAAGAACATGCTAATAATATGGAATGTTCAAATTCAGATAGCATAGTTCAGTATGCACAGTCCGAGTCCCTTATAGTAGATGTAAACAAAACCAGAAGGGACCAGTGTATAACCCCTCTCCTACTAGAGATGTTAGGCACACTCAGTGTGTGAGATGCCTTACTGCCAACGTACTAAAAGCAAAACGCAGGCATAGTTAGAAATTGTAGGATATGAGAGGAAAGATAGTTGAGTATAAGTAAAGTAAGAAAAGAAAGCCCAAGTAAAAAGGGGCTAAAGTGGGAATCTGAGGATCTCATAAGGAGTGATAAAAGAAAGTTAAAATGCTCTTAAGTATCAGTATGATAGGATTCTAGAAAAATAGACGACACAGAACCCACTTCACACAAAGAGCATGATGTATTTCTAAGTTTAGCCTCAGTTATTATGAGTGATGGTTATCGGACTTAATAAGCATGTATTTTACTGTCAGATATAGCGATCTTAGGCTTTGAAGTCCCCTAAAGATGGATCCTAGCATAACATAGCGGGTTGCAATAGACCCTAGCAGGGCTCTGAGAGGTCATAGTAGACCCAAGGGTCACAGTAGATCCCACAGAGTACTGAGAGCCCCAGTTATAGTATGATAATTCTCTGGTGAGATGACAGCCTGAGATAGTTTTTCCATATTAGTTAGTCTCAGAGACTAATATATTCATAGAAAATTTTGTCTAAAAGACTAGAGACTTCCTAAGTCTGGTAGACCATTACCATAAAGATTTGAAAACTTTACTTAGATAGTTAGACCACTAATTAGATCTCTTGAGAGATGAGCATAGGATGGGATGAGGAAAGTAAGAAAGTAGCTTTTTAGAGTTAAAGCCAGATAAACCACTATCTAGCAAATATTAGCCCTGACTGAGGAATAGAGATATCCCTATATACTAGATTATGTATTTCGAAAGGGGTCAGGTGTAGTTTTTACATAAGGTAAGTTGTGCAGTATGTCTCCAATGATTGAAACTGGGAGTACAGTTAGCATCCCACCAGAATTCAGTAGTAGTCAATGGTAGTTACTCTTCGATTCTAGTATGAGGAACATAAGTTAGGTAAAATGAAGGACTACAAAATGTCCACTCTTGAGTGAGAAAAAAGAGTAAGAAAAAGTCACGACCTAAAGAAATAAATGCAGTAGTAAAGTGAGAAACTGAGATCATTAAAAGTGAAAACTCCTTAAAGGAGTTGTAATTCTAGTAAGCAATTGAGATATGAGGCCTATGATAAAAAGAAATGTGAATTATAATTATAGGATCAGCTAGTAAGAAAGAACACAAAGATAAACAATGGATGGTATAATGAAATAAGTAAATAAACAAAAATCTCTAATGGCTGTAATGATCAAAGAAAGATAATGAGACTGATAAGTGCTAATTTTTATATATTTTTACCCACATTTATTAATGTTTTTAATGATTAATTTGAGCTTAAATAGATTAATTATTCAATATTTGAATTTTTGGTCAATTTTGGAAAATAAAATAATTTTGAATTAATTAGGAGAATTTTTGGATTTAAATTGCTAATATTTTATTTTCCATATTTCTTTGAGGGATTAAATATTTTCAATCTTTAAAATGTTTATTAATTTTGTGTAGAATTTTGGGCAATTAAATTAAGGATTTAAAATGGATCAAAGAAAAAAAAATGGAGCAGAATTTTTATTATTTTGATTATTTAGCTTGATGGCATTTTTGTATATATGAATTTAGGTTTTCATTTCTTTTGTTTTTCTTTGGTGAGGAGTCAACTACTGAAGGAAAAGATGCCGAAAATGCTGAAGGCTATGTTTTTGTTTGATTCTTCTTGCCTCTGTATACACACACTCAGCGCCGAAAAAAGAATTGGAGGATAAAGGAGGCTATTGTTTCATTCACTGAGGGGGCTGGCTTCTGGTTTGAGTGAAATGTTGAGAGTGAGAGTTAGCTGGACGCTGGACTTCAGAGAGAGTGAGACGCTGAAGAAAAACTAGGTAGCTTCATTTATTCATTCGGCTGGAGCTTGAGAAAACGCTGGAGCTAGAGGATGCCTTCTCTCTCACCTGGAGCTTCTTCAGACTCGACCTGGACAGCAGAGGCACGGCTGCTGTTGGAAAGGAATGCCTAGAGCTTGAGAAGATGCCAGCTGAATGAGGAGCAATTTCATTCATTCATCTCTGGACTGGACAGTAGGGAGGACGCACCTAGAGGCAGAGTCAATGCAGAACCATCATCACTCTTTTCTCCTCTCACCAGCACGTTGCCCTTCCAGTTCAGAATCATCATTCATCCAACAAGCTCTATTCTCCTTGATCATATCTTCATGGCAGCAAGCTTGAAGGAGTTTAAAGAAACCAAATTCATGGAAGCTTAATTAAAGAGGGGTGGCACCAAGGTGGAGCAAGGAGGAAGAAGGCTTGAACTCTTAATTTTACATGGATTGAAGACTATTGGGGAGTTTATTTTTTCTACCCTTTTCCTCTTTCAATTTCAAGAACTTAGGAATTTTTTAGTTTTAGGAATTTCTATGTGGATTTAATGTTGAGACCTAGTTTTAAGTTGGTCAATTATTTTATCTTAGATTGTAATTGGAATGGTTGTGATTTGGGACTGGAATTATGTTTTGTGGTTGCTGGAATTTTGGTTTTTTGACCTTATAATATTGATTGGATTGATGTTTGAGTTCTCTTGCATTAATTTGATTAATGTTATGATTTTAATTGCATATCTTGGTCTCTTACGCTGCTTGATTATTGAATTGGATAGTATAATTGCTTAATTGTTCAATTAGGTAATTAAAACTAAATTTTCTAGAATTAATTGAATCCAATTGTTGAAGGATTTGATGAGTTTAATTGACTTAATTTCTTGCAAATTGCTTGAATTAACTATGGGTTTCCTAGTTAAGTCAAGTGATGGGCATTTGAGTTTAGGATTTCCTATCCTTGGATTAAGTTAATTAAATTCATTGGTCTATTGTTTAATCACTTCTCTTGGTCTCAATCAATCTTTGGTGAGTAATGAGAGCTTAAATCCCCTTGCAAAACCTTGGTTGCCTCCTGCTTGTTCTCTGCAATTTCACAATCATTTTTATTTCAATTTAGAGCATTCTAGTTTAATTGCTTGTTTAGTTTTTGCTTTTAGTTGAAATTTAATTTCTTAATCAAAACCCCCCCATTTTCATGACATTTTAAGTATCAAATAATCACCTAAACTCAATCCAATTAACCCCTAAATTGCTCCTTGGGAAGAATGACCTAGGGTTGATCTATACTGCATTAAATCAATCTTAGTTTAATTGAGTGCTTAAGCGACTAAGGCAACATCAGAGACCTTATGAGAAGCCTTTGGGAGCGGATACAAGAGATCTGATACTAAATAAATTACCTCTCGAGATATGTAAATGAGTCCACTGAGAAGAATGTTAACCCTTACAAATAGGTTGAGACTAATCTGATATGATTAGTAAGCTCTCCCAGGATAGACCTCCAGAGTCAAAAAACTTCTTTCCTTTATGAGGAGAACTAACATGTACTTTGAAATGCAACATATTAAGATAAAGGGAATCTATGTTTGATCTTTTTTTTATCATAAACGTACAAAATTTGGCAAATACAAAAGGAAGTCCTCCAAAATAACTTAGTTGAGGTCTTGAAAAATTTATGTAGCATTCTATACTCTTAAAAATGAGAATTCTAGACTCAAACGGAAAGAAAAACGAAACTAGAATGAAGAAACAAATTTGAATGAAAGGTTAACAAAACATAAGGGTATTTTCATCATTTTGAGAAAATTTTAGAATCTTCACAAGAGGGCTTTTTAAATAAAAGTTTTGAGTTCTCCAAGATTCTCAAAGGCCCTAAAAATCATGGGAGGCCCCGGGACAACTAAAGCCCCTTTCGGTGGACTTTTTCCAAAAGTAGAGAGCCTAAACTTTAACTAATTCATTTGGGAAGATTTTAGCTCCAATTTGAGTGATTCCAAAGATATTTTGCTAATTAGGAACCTAAATTTCATAATGGAAAAGATGCTTCACAAAAAGAAGTTAAAACAAATTAGAAATGAAATAATAAAGGGCAAAATAGAAATTTTGTGAAAAAGTAGCTTCAAGTAGCTTCTTGAACCCTCTATAAACTTCACACCACATCTCCTCCTTATTTCACTTATGTACTTCTGCCCAAACATAGAAAGGAAGACCATCTCTCTTAGGCACCCCAAGGAGGAGAGAAAAGGAGAAGAAAAGGCAAGAAAAAGGTATGGATTTCTTGGCTTCTTTTTAGCAAATTCATCCTCTTCCACTTTCCCTTCTTTCCTATGGAATTTTTGATGTATTAGGGACTATCTTGATGTTAAAACAAGGAGAGAAATTTCATGTTTAGAGAACAGAATCCAAGCAAGCGAAGAATCAACCAAGAAACCAAGGAAAAATAAGGTAAAATCTCTATCCCATGGTAGCTACTCTTTCCCCCTTCTTCACCCTATTTTGCCCTATGTATGTAGCTATAAGAGGGCTTGAATTTTCGTCAGAACCAAGGGTGAATCCTAGGAATTTAAGAGAGGAGAATAAGAATATGCCAAAAAAGTCAAGTAAAAGCCATTAGTTTTCAAGATAGCAAAATTAGGGTTTCATGGGCTCTCTTGAAAATCTAATTTGATGTAATTATTTCTAGTCCTAAATAAGTGTTTGTATGAGCTCTTGAGATCCCTAGAAGGCTCCTTATATGCATCTGGCATCAAGAAAATGAAGCAAGCCTACTTGGTACTCACATGAAGCATAATTTTAGGCTAAGCTAGAAAGAGTACCAAGAGAAAGTTTTAAATTATTCCAAGCTTAGTTTTGAGCCATGTATGATGGAAGAGGATGAGAAGAAGCCTTGGAAAAATTTTAGAAGCCATAAAAAGTGAGATGTAATCATAGGTTTCATATTATGGTTTAAAGAAGCAATACCTAGCTAGACTCCTTAATTTGATTGTGTGATGACTCCAAGAGGTTTAAATGGAATTAAGGATCAAAAATAGATAGAGAGAATGGAGCCAAGATAATGTTTTCTTAAGCTTACTTCATTAAGTACATTATGGAACCATAAAAAGGGTTATATGAACTACCTAGCTTTTTTAGTGAATGTATGGCTTTAGAATTTGATTCAAGAGTATAATTGCCTTCCATATAATGTGTGTAATGTCCAATTTTCGTTAAACGACGAAAACAGATGAGTTTTCAAAGCAAGTCCCCTGAAATGAATTAGTTAAGGTTCCAAAAAATTTGAGTAACATTCTAGCCTCCTAAAAATGAGAATCCTAGCCTTAGATGGAAGGAAAAATGGAGCTAGAATGAAGAAACAAATTTTGACGAAAATCTTACGAAACGTAATGACATAATTCTAATTTCGAGCAATTTTTGGAATTTATATAGGAGGGCTTTTTAAACCAAATTTTTGAGTTCTCTAGGTTTCTCAGAGGCCCTAAAGACCATGGGAAGCCTCGGGACAGTTAAGTCCCCTTTGGTGGACGTTTTCCAACGTGAGTGTACCCAAACTTTGACGGATCCATTCGAAAAGGTTTTAACTCCAATTTGAGTGATTTCAAAGGCATTTTTCTTAAGTGAAACCTAAATTTTATAATGGAAAAGATGATTCTAAAAAAGGAGAAAACAAAAGAGAAAAGAAAATACAAAGTATGAAGGGCAAAATTGAAATTTTTTAAAAAGTCACTTTTCCCTACCTATATATAGGTGGTGCCTCACACATGCCCTCATTTAATTTCAGAAAATTCAGCCACAAACCAGAAGTAAAACCCTAAGGGAGAGGTGCCCAAGAGAGGAAGAAGAAGGAGGAAGAAATTCATGTTTAAGGTATATTTTCATGGTAATTTTCCTTGCTTTTCTTCATCCACACCTCCTCTCTTCCCTTCCCCTTTGTTTCCTTGGATTAAAATGAGATTTATAAATCTGATTCAAGGGAGATATTCAAGGGAAATTTCGGATTTGAAGAGAGGAGCTTGGAGAAAGCAAGATTCAAGCCAAACTAAGCAAGGAAACAAGGTAAAAATGCATCCTATTGTAGCTATATTGAACTCCCTTCCTTCTCCACTTCGACCTACATATGGTCTGCTCTAGGGAGTTAAACTTTCAATCAAACCAAGGGTGAATCTTAGGTATTTAATGGAGAGGAATAAGAATATGCAAAGAAAACCATGAAGTAACCATTAGAATCAAGATGCAAAACTTAGGGTTTCTAGTGCATCTTTCAAATTCTAAATTTATATGATGATTCCTAGGTTTAATTAAGGGCTCAAATGAGTTCTTGAGACACCAAAGATGCTCCCCATAAGCTTCCTCCTTCAAGAAAGCAAAGAAACTTCCATGGAGGCCAAGGAAGCCTATGTCTCGGCCTAGGCATGTTTGTGTAATGGGGGAGAGTTTTAAATTTTTCTAAGGCCATTCTTGAATTATATTTGATGAATGAAAATGAAAGGAGGCTTTGGAAAAAATTTAGAAATCATAGAAATTGATTTGGTGTCTTAGGTTCCATATTATAACCTAAAGAAGCAACATGATACTAGGCCCTTTATTTTAATGGTGTGATGACTCCAAGAGGCTTAAAAGGAGTCAAGAATCATATTTGAAATGAAAGAATGAGGCCTACAAATTATTTAAGGGGTGTTGCTTTATTAGGTGCAAATATGGACCATAATGGAGGTTATAGAGTAATTTAGGATTTAAACAAATTGTGTAGCCTTAACATGTGTTCCATGAACCTAATTGGCTCCCATAAATTGTATCTAGGCCAAGAGAAACCATCTCTACCAATTTGTGGGCGTGTGGCTGAAAGAGGAGGTTTGAATTTTAAGGAAAAAGTGTGTGAGTGTACACAAGGTAGCTCTCTCCACCTTCTCTCATACATGGATATGTGTTTAGCTTATTTTAGAATGTGTGTATGTGTATTTTCAAGCTATGAAAAGTATGCTAGCATGCCTTTATATGCTATAATTCTTGATGCCATGTTATGTTTCTAAATGAGTACATGATGTTTGTATGAGTTTACTTGAGTGTGGAGAGGCCAAGAACTCTTTCCTTTAGTGAGGATGAGCCAAGAACCTTTGATCTTGGTTGAGACATAGCAAAGAGTCTTCCAAAAGCAAAGTGGGCTCCTAAGAGTATGGTTAAGTCCAAAGCTCTTAAAGAATGAGTAAGGCAAGTTCAAAATCCATAAGAAGAAATGTGAGGCTAATCCAAATACTTGGTGAGCTCTTGAATGTCTTGTATGATTTGTTTATATGCCAAGTTTGCTTTTAAAACATCCATGACTTCTATTTTCTCTATGCATGTATTTGTAAAGCTTGCTTTGCACATATTATATATGATTGAGTAGGAGATGAGCTATTGGGATTCTTTGAATCTCATCTCCCCTCTCCAATACTCTAACATGCTAGGTGGACCAAGTAACTATGGCAATGGGAGCTAACAACAATGAAGAAGGAAGATTGACAAGCATACGCCTAGCTTTAGCTATTTTAGAACCATAATTATGTTTCTTGATATATATGATGTCGTAAATGGTCTATGACGCTTGAGACATGTATAAATATGCTATTATGTGATGTGTAAATATGTGGATATGATGTATGGACCCTAGCACATATTTTGAGTTTGTAATGCCTAAGTATGCAAATTGAAAGTATGAAGGAAATGTATAAGTGTGGGTTGAATGACCAAAATGAGATACATAAGGTTTGGGACCATTTGGGTAGCTCAAAGTCTCAAATGTACTTTTAGATATTCCCAAAAAGTGCTAACACCAAGAGAAAGCCATTTGGCAAATTTGGTACCCCATATGGAGCTAAATTTGACCATAATGGAACCTTATATCACTTTTTGGCCAAATGAGTTAGTCTTGATCTCAAATTTGGCATGAAATTTGGTCTCATTGAGAGCTTTTTAGGAACATAAAGATCATAATTTTTGGAGGTCTACAGAATATTTGATGATTTTTCAAAGTTGGCAAAAATTATGTTTCTGGTTTGCTGCACTATTTATTTGGTCTGAATTTGCATTATGTCACATGAGGCTCAAATGATGTCCAATTGCCATGAAATTTTATACAAAGAAACTAGACAATCACGGCAACATGTGACAATTAGAAGCACCTTATTTAGAGGTCTAGAATGGGAGATATGAATTTTTGAAGTTTCTATATAGTAATAGTAATTTTGCCCAACTAAAAGTACTGTTCCATTGAATTCCAAGGTTTGGGCTTGATGAATTGATCTGGAGATATTTTTTCTCTCTATTTAACATCCACAACTTTCCAGATTGATATCATTTGCATGGATTAGATTTTTATGAAATTAATTGGATATTTTCAAAGTTTTCTACAGAATTCTATGATCTAGGTATATTTTTAGTCTTTCCATAATAACCAGGATTGTATGATTTTGAGTTTTCTAGAATTATTATGATTTTTAAAAGTTTGGCCAAAGAAAAAGCCAAATTTAGCCGAAAATAATCCTCCATATTTTATGTTCCATTTCAGTTTCCAAGAGTTGTGGGCAAGATTTTATTATGCAAATGAGTTGTATTGATGTAATTAAATATGAGAATGTATAGTATGAGCTCACACAGTCCATGTGACACCGAATAAAATTTTTAAGTATGATGCAATGCAAAGAAATTCATTATTTTTCCTCTTTTTCCTTATATCTTCATGTACATAATGATGTGAGGCATGTATATATATGATAAGATGAGCTAGAAGTTATGGTATTACAATGTGTCTAAGCTAAGAGAAATAATCTCCACCCTTTTGTGTGTGTGAGGTCAAAGGAAAGGACTTAAGGCTCAAGGAAAAAAGCATCCTTGTGTGGCAAAGGTAGCTCTCTCCACGTTCTCTTATGCATGAATGTGTGCTTACATTGTCTTTGCATATGTGTATGTATGTTTAAGCCATGAAAAGTGTTCTAGTATGATTTCATATGCCCTAGTACTATGATGATGTTTTATGCATTCAAATGATGTTTTATATGCTTACCTTAGTTTGTTTGAGTGTAGAGAAGCCAAGAACCCTCTAGCTATAGTAAGGATGAGCTAAGAACCCTTAAACTTGGTTGAGACAAAGTAAAGAGCCACCTGAGAGTGAGGCTGAGTCAAAACTTCTTAGAGAAAATAGATGAGGCAAGTCCAAAATCTATAAGTGAATGGGTGAGGCTAATCCACTCACTTGACAAGCCTATGTAATCTATTTATGACTTGTTCAAATATCAAGGATGTTTCTTGAATGCTCACACAGGTCAACATGCCTATGCATACATTTTTTAAGGCTTGCATTACATACTTTATGTGTGATTGAAAGGGAGATGAGCTATTAAGATTCTTTGAATCTCATCCCTTCCTCTCCAATGTCTTAACATGCTAGGTGGAGTAATTTAACAAGGTAATGAAAGCCACCAAGTCTAGAAAAAGGAGATTGACATCAAAGTGTATGAAAATGCCTAGTTTTGTTTCTTTTCTAGCCATACACATGGCATATGATGTAATCCCTTGATGAAATTATTATGTAATTATTTGAACATATGTACATACCTATATATTTGATGTATGAATGAGGTTTGATGCTAGATGAATGATAATGTAGTTTTTAGGTATTGAATGGTAAGAGAAAGTGTAGGCATGGGGTGAGAGTGTGAGTTTCAAAAAAATCTAGATTTATGCACCTTTGAGATAAGTTTAGAGAGCCATTTTGGTGCATTCCCAAGTGTTCAAGTGGTCATGGTTGCCTTAGAACTTGAAATGGACCACTTGGACCCCTTTGATGACACAAAATGAGCCATTTTGCAACCTAACATCAAGATCTAACAAAATGAACCAATTTACCCATGCAATTTGGCACACATATAGATCATATCTAGAACTTTTTGGAAAGCTAAAGATCAAATTATTTGGAACTTTGTGGAATTAATTATGAATTTCCAAAATTACCATTTTTCTACTAAACTAATACAAATACTGTTCATATGGTCAAAAACTTGGGCTATATCATTTATAGGTCAAGTGATGTCCAATACTCATGAAATTTATAGCCATAAACTAGACATGATAAGCTTTTCATGGCCACTGAGATCACCTCAATTGGACCTCTGAGCTGGGAGATATGAATGTTTGAAGTTAGAGGTCAGTACCAAGAATGACAGTTAACCTCTGTACTGTTCCATTAGTTTTTGGTAGCTAGCATCCTTTGTTGTGGTTTGGATTTATTTTTATCATAAATTAGACATCTTTAGCTTTCTAAAATGACATGGCGTGCTTGATTTTTATTTTTCTAGAATTAGTTATGATTTTGTAAAGTTTAGGCACAGAATCTAGAATTCTACTTGAGGCTACACCATTGTGTTTTGTGTAATTACTCCCTTTGCTCGAGGTATAGGCCACTTTTTGAGCTTATTATGAGTTTCATTTGTGTATTTGAATATGTGGATGAGATGGATGAGTCCATATGGCCCATGGGACTTCAGAAAGAAAAATTTTATCTATGACATGATGCAAGTATGTTCATTGTTCTAATGCTATCTTTCTTGCTTCCTTGTGAAATACATGGCATAAGAGCTAGAATTAGCATGAGGCAAGCTAGGTAATTATGGTGTTATACATTCTACCTTAATTTATAAGGTTTTGAGTATATCCAAGTATGTAATTTGCTTAATATATCTATCATCATCAATTCAAGACTTAGGTGTTGATTTCTATCCATCTATCTACTATATATCAGCAAATCATGGACTTTGACATAAGGGATACCAATAGCCACTACTGTAACACCATGAATTCTAACTCATCAAGTGCCTTTACATAACTTAATATCATGAATCATGTGAGTTTTGCATGAAAAAGGCAAAGAAATAATGCTTATTTTAGCATTACACTGAGTCTCAAAATTCCATTCGATGTCATGTGGACCGTGTGAGCTCATACTATACTTTCTCATATTTAATTTTATCATTACAACTCATTTGCATCACAAAAATATGCTTACAACCCATGGAAACCGAAATGGGGCAAGGAAACTTAAAGATCATTCTCGGCCAGAATTGGTCCTTTTTCTGGGCAAATTTTGGAAAATCATAACTAAATCTAAAAAAATTAAAACTATGAAATCTTGGTCATTATGGAAATCTTGGGATGTCTACTTCACACTAAAAATATGTCCAAGTCACAATATTTATCACTCAGGACATTTGACATCCAAAAAGCTATAGAGGTCCGACTGAAATCTGGAACTGTCATAGAATTTTGTAGAAAACTTTGAAAATATCCAACTAATTTCAAAAAAATCCAATCCATGCAAATATACCAATTTGGAAAGCTATGAATGTTAACTAGAGAGAAAAAATATCTCTAGATCAGTTCATCAAGCCCAGACTCTGAAATTCAATAGAACAATACTTCTGGTCGGGTAATTTCACTAATATTGGATAGAAACTTAAAAAATTCATATCTCCCTTTCTAGACATTCAAATGAGGTGCTTCTAGTTGGCATGAATCACTGTGATTTACTAGTTTCAGTGTATAAAATTTCATGGCAATTGGACATCATTTGGGTCTCGTGTGACAGAAAAAAATTTCAGACCAAATGAATAGTATAACAAACCAAATCCATAAAATTTGCCAATTTCAAAATATCACCAAATATTCTGTAGACCTCCAAAAATTATGATCTTTAGCTTCCCAGAAATATATCAATGAGATCTAATTGCATGCCAAATTTTAGATCAAGACTAGCTCATTTGGTCAAAAAGTGACGTAGGGTTCCATTATGGTCAAATGTGGCTCCATATGAGGTACCAAATTTCCCAAATGGTCGTCCCTTGGTATTGGCACCTTTTAGGCAAGTCTAAAAGCACATTTGAGACTTGTGTGAGCTGCCCAAATAGTCTCAAACCTCATGCATCTCATTTTGGCTATTTAACCCACATTTATACACATATTCATTAAACTTTAAACTTGCATGCTATGGCATTACATACTCAAAACATGTGCTAGTGGTCATATATCATTTCCATACATCTAAACATCACATAATAGTATCTTTACATATGTCTTAACGTTTATAGTACATATACAACATCATATACATGATAAACCATCATTATGGTTCCAAAATGGCTAAAATCAAGGCATAAGTTTGTCAATCTCCTTCCGTTAGGGTTGTTGGCTCCCATTAGCATATCCACTTGGTTCACCTAGCATGTTAGATCATTGGAGAGGAGGGGATGAGATTCAAAGAATCCCAATAGCTTATCTCCCATTCAATCATACATAATATGTGCAAAGCAAGCTTTTCAAATGCATGCATGGTGAAAATGTAAGACATGCACATTTTAAAAACAACCTTGGCATGTGAATCAATCATACAAGACATTCAAGAGCTCACCAAGTGCTTGGATTGGCCTCACACTTCTCCTCATGGATTTTGGACTTGGCTTATCCATTCTTTAAGAGCTTTGGACTCAACCATACTCTTGGGAGCCCACTTTGCCTTTGGGAGACTCTTTACTTTGTCTCAACCAAGCTCAAGGGTTCTTGGCTCATCCTCACCCAAGGAAAGAGTTCTTAGCCTCTCCACACTCAAGCAAACTCATACAAACATCATGTGCTTACTTGAAAACATAATATGGCATCAAGCCTCATGGCATATAAAGGCATGCTAGCATACTTTTCAAAGCTTGAAAATACACATACATCCATTCTAAAACAAGCTAAACACACATCCATGCATGAAAGAAGGTGGAGAGAGCTACCTTGCACACAATTACACACTTTGTCCTTTGAACTCAAGCCACCTCTTTCGGCCACACACCCACAAATCGGTGGAAATAGTTTCTCTTGGCCTAAATACAATATATGGGAGCCAATTAGGTTCATGAAATAATCTCTAAGACTATACAACTTGCTTAAGTACTAGATTGCTCTATAACCCCCATTATGGTCCATATTGGCACCTAATGAAGCAACACCTCTCAAATGACTTCTAGGCCTCATTCTTTTCTGTCAAATATGATTCTTGACTCCTTTTAAGCCTCTTGGAGTCATCACACCATTAAAACAAAAGGCCTAGCACCATGTTGCTTCTTTAGGTCATAATATGGAACCTAAGACACCAAATCACTTTCTATGAGTTCTAAATTTTTTCCAAGGCCTCCCCTCACTTTCATTCATCAAATGTGACTCAATAATAGCCTTAGAAAAATTTAAAACTCTCCCTAGCTAGGAGAACCCATCTAGGCCGAGGCTATGAAGCATATTGGGTTCCATGGAGCTTTCTTTGTTTTCTCAAGGGAAGAAGCATATGGGGAGCCTCTTAGGGATCTTGGGAGCTCATTTAAACTCTTACTTAGGCCTAGGAATTATCATACAAAGTCAGATTTTATAAGGTACAATTAAAATCCTAGAACTTGCATTTTGAAATCTAATGGTTTTTTGTTAATTCCCTTTGCATATTCTTAATCTCCACACCTTTTTTCCTTAGATTCATGCTTGGTTCTGCCTAAAAATCATCTCCTCCTAGGGTTTTCTCAAGTGGGGCGAAATGGTGGAGAAGGGGACCAAAAATGACAACCATAGGAAGAGAAATTACCTTGTTTTCTTGCTTTTTCTCACTTGAATCTTGTGTTCTTTGAGCTCCTCTCTTCAAATCCGAACTTTCCCCTCAATTTCTCCCTTAAAACAGGTTTATAAAATTCATTTTAATCATAGGAAACAAAGGAGAATGGAGGAGAAGAGGTTTGGAAGAGAAAGAGCATGAAAAACTACTAATTTTCATACCTTAAGCCTTTGATTTCTCCTCATTTTCTTCCCCTTCTTGTAAGCATCATCCCCTAGGGTTTTCTTCTGGTTTTAAGCAGAACATGGTTGTGCATAATGAAGGGAGGAGAAGGGTGCATCATATATATAGGTGGGAATAAGTTACACTTTTCAAAATTTTCCATTTTGCCCTTCATACTTTGCATTTTCGTTTCTCCTTTGTTTTAGCTCCTTTTTGAGAACCGCCTTGTCCATTATAAAATTTAGGCTCCCAATCAAGTAAAATATCTTTGGAATCACTCAAATTGGAGCTAAAACCTTTCCGAATGAATCTGTCAAAGTTCGAGCACAATGACGTTGGAAAACATCCACCGGAGGGGCTTTAGCTGTCCTGGGGCTTTTCATGGTTTTTAGAGCCTCTGAGAACCCCAGAAAACTCAAAACTTTCATTTAAAAAGCCCTCCTATGTGTTTTTTAAAAAGTGCCCATATTTACGAAAATGCCACTGGCCTTTTGACAAATTTTTTGAATCACTCTGGCCTTGATTTCTGGGCAACTCAAGGCTCAAATCCTCATTTTCTAATATTTGAAATTTTATCATAATTTTAGTTGGCCCCAATTCCTTCTATTTCAGGGACTTCCTTTTGTATTTGGCCTATTTCTACCGTTTATGGAAAAACCGAACATTACCTTTCTCACGTTTATGGAAAGGCCAGATGTTACAACTACTATTATCATTCAAATGTAAATTCCAATAAAGGTTCCATACATTGCTAGTCTAAGTCAAGATTTAAGGTAACACATGATTACATTTTCAGATAATAAGTTATGTCTCAGGGTCAGCAAGGTTCCATATCAGATTGTAAGCAAATGGATACATTAGATTCCATGATAATTATATTACATAACCAGTCCCTATACTTGGCAATTCATGATGCAATGTGGCAAATATATAAAACTAGTATTCTTATTACACAAACCCAATTTGATAAGGTTTTCAAACTTATGCGCTACCAAACCATACATGTTGCTTCTATTAATTTCTCCTTGCCCCTAAAAGGTCCGGTCTCTAAAAATATTAGCTCACAATTGGGGTGAGATATGCAATCTTTGTAACAAGAGGCAAATTCTATATATATGTACAAATTAATCAACATAATGTATTTTTCATATCATCAAATACCAAAATTATCAATTCAATTAACAAATGAACTAGTTGAGTTACAAGTAATTACTGTCTCATACTAGTAATCACATCTAACATGTTAAAGGTCAATAACATCGAGAGAGGCCTATCTATGGCACTTACTCCCCAATGAGCATAACATTAGATCAGTGCATTTAAAGGTTTGACCACAACCTGGTACCCGATCAAAGCATGATGCATAGGTGGTAGGTGCACCACAGCTTCACCATGGACTCACGAAGTCTAGTCACAACACAATTCAAGTAGCCAACCAATCATTTAGCATTTCAAAATCATACATGTATAACAAATATCATATTAAAATGAGCATATACATAAAATTAGGAAATTAATCCCAGTTACCTCAATGAAGCCTAATTACTCTTCCCCTAGCTACCATTAAGATCCAAATGCACACCAATCCTAAGATAAGCATTGTTATCATCATTTCTAGTAACAAATCAGATGTAGAAAGCATTGAACTACCAATGATTACTTAGAGGTTACTTACCTAACCACCAATAATTTCTAATTTTGGGTTCCAGTTTTCCTCCATTAGAAACCACCATAGTTTACTCTAATTTCTAGGTAATTTTGCATAAAACCAAAGCCCATATCATAAGTCAACCATAGAAATCTCCATCCAATAGAAAAATACATTAAAATATGAAGAGGATACTTACCCAATAACCCTCTTAACCTCAACCCTTGAAAATCCACTATGAAAGCAATAAACAACAAATTTCAAAATTGTGTTCAAGGTGAAAATGCTCTAAACAAAAAATTAATCTATTCAAATTGAAGAGGAATAAGAGAGGGTTAAGTTCTATATAGGTTACCTTGGCTGAATCTTGCTTTGGAAGGGAGAAATGGTGCCAAAATGCTAAGAAACCCTAGCCCCTCTGCTAATGTGCGAAAATGCTCCTTGCTCTGTAGACTCTTAGAGTTTTTCTGAACTAAAGTGAGTGGTAATAGGGTTTTATTAAGGTTTTAAAGTGATATAGGCTGACCCTAAGGCCCATTTGGATAATGGGCCTAGAAATCTACATATTGGGCCAAGGGTTGATGGGTTGTGCTATAGAACTTTTAAAGTTATGGATGGAATGTGCTGACCCATGGTCCAAAATCTTCTTGGGCTTAGTTGTAACTTATTAAGCCAGTTGACTAATGAGCTTGTAGAAGTCTTGGGTTAACCTAAGGGTCCATGGTTCACTTGGGCCTATTTTTCTGAGTTTTGGGGTATTAAAAATTAGGTTAGGCCAATGCCAAGTGGGTTCCTTTTGTACTAAGCCTCTTAAGATGAAATTGGATCATATTAAGATGAAGTTGGGTCTTTATAAGAATAAGACTAGGCTTCTAATAATGTTTATAGTACACACAAGTTAATCATGGGCCCAAATCATACCTAAATCCAAAATCATTATTTTACCTCCCTCAAAATTATCCAATTAATGATTATTATGTTAAAATACTAAAATTTTCCATTTTCCTTCAAACTCCTTACTCCTCATAAATTTTCCTTAAATCCCTCTTAATAATTTTATAATCCCTAAATGATTACTATTAATTATTTTTAGGGTGTTACATTAAGTACCTAAACCTCTTCTTGGCCGAGACATAGAGCTAGGTGAGGACTCATGAAGTTTACTTGATTTTTCTTAGGGAAATGGTACCTGTGAAGCTTTCCACTCTTATGAACTCTTACATAGGTTAAATTATCCTTAGAAAGCTTCAAAAATTATTAGGTGCAACAAAATCCCTAAGTCATACAACTTGAATTCTAAAGCTTCTCTTTTAAATCTAATTGCATATTCTTGTTTCTCATACTCTAAGACTCTTACTTCTTGTAACACCATATTTGTCTAGCTCAGCTCACATCATTTATAGGTTCACATCTTTGGATCGTACAACTTTGTCAAGGAAATTCCATTAAAAAAGTCAATTAAATTGCGTTACATTGTGTATAAATTTTTTATTCAGTGTTACATGGATCTTATGAACTCATACTAAATTGGGAACCTAAATTTTATAATAAAAAAGGTGATTCTCAAAAAGAGCTAAAATGAATTAGAAACAAAAATGCCAAGAATAAATGGTAAAATATAAATTTTTGAAAAGTTTTTCTTCCTCCTTTATATATATAAGTGGTGCCCCACTCTCACCCTCACGTAGCTATTTTTTTGCCTAAAAACTAGAGGAAACCCTAAGGGATGAGGCATATAAGAGGAATAAGTAAAGGAGGAGAAATTCAAGCTAAAAGGTAAGAAAATTTAGTAGTTTTTCATGCTTTCTTCCTTCTAAACTTCTTCTCCTCCATTCTCCTTTGTTTCCTATGATTATAATGAAGTTTATAAATCTACTTTAAGGGAGAAATTGAGGGAAAATTTTGGATTTGAAGAGAGGAGCTCAGAGAACACAAGATTCAAGTGAGAAAAAGCAAGAAAATAAGATAATTTTTTCTTCTATGGTTGCTACCCCTTGCTCCCCTTCTCCACCATTTCACCCCACTTAAGAAGACCTAAGATGATTTGATTTTTAGATAGAACCAAGGGTGATTCTTAAGAAAATAGGTGTGGAGATTAAGAATATGCAAAGAGAATTAATAAATAACCATGAAAATTTAAGATGGAAAGTCTAGGGTTTCATATGTTCCTTATAAATTCTGATTTGATACCTTGATTACTATGTCTAAATAAGAGTTTAAATGAGCTCCTAAGATCCCTAGAAGTCTCCCCATGTGTTTTTTTCATCAAAAAAATAAACAAAAGTTCAAGGAGATTATAAAGCTTCCTAGTCTCGGTCTAAAGGAGTTTTTGTACCTAGGGATAGTTTTAATTTGTTCCAAGCCCATTTTTGAGTCATGTATGATGAATGAATATAAAGGGAAGCCTAGGGAAAAATTTAGAAACCATAGAAAGTGAGATGGTGCTTTATGTTCCATAATATGACCTAAAGAAGCACATGTAGTTAGGCTCTTTGTTTTAATTGTGTGATGACTCCAAGAGGCTTAAAAGGAGTCAAAAATCATATTTGAAAGAAAATAATGGAACAAGAATTTAATTGATGGGTGTTGCTTCATTAGGTGTATTCTTGGAAACATAAAGGGGTTTACCAAGCTAGAGTATAAGTAAGTTGTGTGGCCTTAGAATTAATTCCATGAACTTAATTAGCTTCTATAAATTGTGTTTAGGCTAAGAGAAATCATTCCCACACCATTGTGTGTGTGACGTCGAGAAAAGGAGCCTTGATTCAAGAAGAAAAGTTTGTGTTTACATCCAAGGTAGCTCTCTCCACCTTCTCTCATGCATGATTGCTTGCTTTACTTGCCTTTAAATATGTGTACGTGTATTTCAAGCCATGAAAAATGTCCTAGCGTGAGCTCTTACTCCATGGTACCATGATGATGCATCATGTTTTCCAAATGATATTTATGATGTTTGCTTTGGTTTGCTTGAGTGTAGTAAGGCTAAGAACCCTTAGCCATGGTGAGAATGAGCCAAGAACTCTTAAAATTGGTTAAGATAAAGTAAAGAATCTCCCAAAAGTGAGGTTGACTCCCAAGAGCATAGTTGAGTCCAAGAATGGGTGAGGCAAGTCCAAAATCCATAACTAAATGGGTAAAGCCAATCCAATTACTTGGCAAGCCGATGTATGTTATGTATGACTTTTTCAAATGCTAAGAATGCTTCTCGAATGATTGCACATGTCCATATGCCATGCATGCATTTGTTAGACTTGTTTTGCATGCTTTATGTATGATTGAATGGAAAATGTGCTATTGGGATTCTTTGAATCTCATCCCCTCCTCTCCAATGTTCTAACATGCTTGGTAGACCAAGAGAGCAAGGTAATGGAAGCCAACCACGTTGAAGATGAGAGCATGATATCAAAGTGTCTTGAAATTGTTACTTTAAGGCCTTATCGATAGCAATTGATGAAATCCCTAGTAGTATATGACCTATCATGTTATGAACATGTATAATTATGTTAACATATTGTGTAAAAATGAGAGCTAGGGTTATATATATGGAAATACTCATTTTGGTCATGTAATGGCAATTTTGCATAATGGAATTTCATGTATGAATGGAAGTGGAATAGCCAAAATGAGATGCAACAGGTTTGGGATCATTTGGGTAGTTCACACAAGTCCTAATTATGCTTTTAGACTTGTCCAAAAGGTGCCAAACCCCAAGGAAAGCTATTTGGACATTTTGGTATCCTATATAAAGCCAAAATGACCATAATGGAACCCTCTATTACTTTTTATCCAAATGAGATCTTCTTGATTTGAGATTTGGTATGCAATTAGAATTTGTTGAGAGCTTTTTGGGATGATAAACAACAAAATTTTCAAAGTTCTAGAGAATATTTGATGAATTTTCAAAGTTGGCAAATTTTTTGGTTTTGATCATGTCACTATTCATACTGGTCTGAAAATGAAATCTATCATATAGAGCTCAAATGATGTCCAATGAACACAAAATTGTATACAATGAAACTAGACATTTATAGTGACTTGTTTCAGCTAGAAGCACCTCGTTTTGATGTCTAGAGAGGGAGATGGGAGATATGAATTTTCAAAGAATTTTCAAAGAATTTGTCCAGTATCAGGTGCTCCACTTAACCTCAGTTATTGTTTGATTGAGTTTTGAGGTTTAGGCATACCTGAACCAGTCTGGAGTTATTTTTTCCCTCTAGCTGACATCTAAAACTTTCTAAAATGAAATCATTTGTATAGATTGGATTTTTGTGGGTTTTATTGGACATTTTTTAATTTTCTACAGAATTCTGTGATAGCACCAGTGGATAGCCAAACCTCTGGACTTTTTCAAATGTCAAATATCTTCTGTGTTGGATGTTATGGTCTGGGCATATTTTTAACATAAAGTAAACAGTAGCTTCCTAGAATGGTAAAGAATGCATGATTTCAATTTTTCTAGAATTAGTTATGATTTTTCAAAATTTGTGACAAAAAAGCCCAAATTCTATTTGAAATTATTCCATGAGATTTCATGCTCCCCTTTGCTTCATATGACCTCTAGGCTAATTTGGTGATGGAAATAAGTTGTATCCATGTAATTAAATATGAGAATGTGATACATGAGTTCATATGTCCTACGGGATTCTAAAAAAAAATTTTATACGCAACGCAATGCTAAGAAATGCATTATTTAATGCTATTTTTCCTGGTCTCTTTGTGAGTTGCTTGATATGAGGTATAGAGATAGTATGAAATGAGCTAAAAATATATGATGTTACATTTATTAGTATCAAAGCAAAGTTCTAGGCTCTCTCATATTGGAATTGGCTTAAGGATGTAGCAATAGAGTTATGTAAAGGCTTGAATGGATAGGTAAAATCTTGTATGAGATATTTTAGGTGTATGAAAATAGTCTGTGGCTATGTTCATGATAAGTAAGTTGTAGAATGGTGTTGAAGTAGTTAATGGACACTGGGAAAGAGTGACCTCTAGAGTAGCTTGAGTAAGCTTAAGTGAAGTTAAGAGATCTGACGGCTAGAGCTCTATGAGATATGATAGCTCGCTGGGATTATGGCAAGCCCTACATATAAACGACGAGAAATGATCTTGTTGATATGAAGAGGCTTGCTAGAGAAAGTATGTGAGGCCTAGTTCCCCTGGTAGTCATACTCAGGTCATTCCCAACTATCTCACATAATGTACAGATGAGTAGTGATGCAACACAGTATGAGAGGAAACTACAGCTGCATAGGACTAGTCTAAAGGGGAAGTGAGAAAAAGAATCATCCCATAGCCATGACACCAAAATGTCTAGATGAATTCTAGAGCCTAAAAGGCTAATTCCTTCAGGCTAGAGGTTAAGTTACAAGCTACCCTAGAGCCCTGACAACCTAGAGGTAATAGCTAGCCATGCATGAATGAAGCAAGAGGTAGAATCCTTTAGCATAATGATATGCTAGATATAAAAGCAATGAGGCTCAATTGGTAGCTAAAGATGAAAATCCAATCCCGAAAAAAGTAAGCCAATCAAAGGCCACTAGCCATGGCCAATTAATTACTTAGCTACAGCCAATTCAGAAGTTAACCGCAGCCAATACTCGAACAGGAAAACTAGGGTGAATTTAAGACTGATTAGCCATGGCGAATGACAGTATGAATGCCTTGTTAGTCATATTTAGGCCAACTTGAGGAATGAACTGATAAGGGATCAATTGATCCACAGAGAGCGGGAACCCCTAGTATAAGAAGAGAAAAAAAGTAGTGAATAATCACGAAAGATTAGTAAAAAATCAATGGGCCTAGCAGTTGAGACTGAGAAAAGAGCTCAACATAGAGAGAGTTAGACATAGGAATGATAAAGTTATTGAGACCCACCTTTAAGGCATTGACTCTAACCTAAGGTGCCACCCTATGAAATACTAAACAACGGAATGTTAATGTAGCTCAAAAACTAACATAAAGTAAGGCTACCAGTAGTGAGGCATATAATGAGTGATTTAGAAAGGTGTACCTCATAGGTAACACCTAGAAATGAGTATGAGTAAGCCGATAACAGAAGCTCTAAAGAGAATAAAGATAGTTCAAAAAGCACTAAGTTATCATGAGCCTATAAGTTAATAGGGCTTATAGTAAGCTACAGGTCTAATGAGATGGCTAGCCCAGGTTAGGCATGAGCTAAATCCTAAGGAAAATGACCCATAACATCATTCTAGGTGAGATATGTAAATAAAAGGCTCAGTGAAAGTTCTCCCCGGATCGAGGGAAAGATGAGACATCCTAAGTCAGAGAGACCACTTAGTAGTGGCTAGTAAATTCCCCTAAATAGACCCCTTGAATTATATAGTACAATGATAAAGGAAGGGAGGAAGAGTTAAGAAACTAGTTATAGAAAAAATACCCTCGCTTTAGTAATGAACAGACTGAGCCCAGAAAGGCAAACAAATAGGGGTCCAATAGTTAGTTAGATAAGCTCCCTAAGATGAGAATGATATAGGGTTAAGGCACGTAAGTGATTAAAGCACCTACTAGAGCATAAGTTTTAAGTAAGTAAAATTCAGACATTGAGAGTACATGTCCTAGATTAGGTTAGCAGAACCCTAAAAATAGTATACTACACTCTTGAGGATGAGGCTAAAGAGGCTAAACAGAGAGAGAAAGCCTAGCTCTGATCCGAATGTAGAAACGAGTTGAGACATAGAGTTAGTACCTTAGTACCCTCAAGAAAGCTCGAGTAAACTAAAGACCGTCTGGAAAGGTGAGTCTTGTATTATGCAGAGAAAGAGTTTAAGCCAAGAGCGCTATAAAATGTAATTCCTAGGATTTCATGAAATAGAATTCTTCTTACTGAGGGATGGTCTAGTTAGATCAGAGCAAAAGTATAAGAAAGTCGACCCCCTTGATGTTACAGAGAGTGAATAAGTAGAGGAACCCTGGGAAAATGTAAGTGCTCTTGAGCATAAAGAAACCTAAACTGGCAATAGAAATAGCCAGTAGTAACACGTCCTTATACCTAAGTAAAAATATAAGAAAAGTAAAAAAGAAATAATATATGACAGTGTTTGAGCCGAGGACATAATAGGTTAAGAGCAAATATCTAGTTGATGTGCTTAAATATTTAAGAAAACACACTTGTCCTTGGCATAGACGCCTTTCTAGCATAATAGCGCCCAAAGTAAAAATAGTTGGGTATTGTAAAGAGATCTCGGGATGAAATAGAGGAAGAATCCTATTTTCCCGAAGAATCCTACGAGAATAGGGCAGATAAAGAAAGGTAAGAAAGGAATACTTTAGGTTGTTAGGAAACTTCTAATATACTAGCGATAGTGGCTCTGAGCTCAGTCATGAAGCGTCAGTGTATTAGTGTTTGATGTTATGGTTTGCTTGTAATAGAGGCTACATGATATTGGGTCTGACCAACCTAGTAGTAATGTGGCTTAAGTGCGTAGCAAACGACAACATCAATCAACAAAGTGTCCCGATAATCGAAAGGTATTCTAGTTAGTAAAATGATGAGATAAGTTAGAAAAGAAAGATAAAAGGATTCTAGGAATATCGAAATAGTAAGAAAAGTATGCAGAGAAGAATCCCTAGTAAAGAATGCCTAGATTTAGTATACATAGCCTGAGTCCCTTATAATATATATAAATGAAATGAGAAGGGACCAGTGCATAACCTCTTTCCTACTAGAGATGTTAATTACACTTAGTGTGCGAGATGCCCTAGTGCCAAAGCACTTAAAAGCATAACGTGGGCATAGCTAGAAACTGCAGAATGTGAGAGGAGGGCTAGAATGAGTATATGTGAAGTGAGTAAGTCCATAGAGTAAGAAAAGAAAGCGCAAGCAAAATGGGATGAAGTAGGAATCTGATAATCCCATGAGGAGCAATATGTGAAAATTTTAAAATGCTCCTTAGTATCAGTATGATGAGATCCTAAAAAATTAGATGACACAAAGCCCACTTTGCACAAAAAGCACAATGTACCTTTGAGTTTAGCCTAAACTATTATGGATAATAGTTACTAGACTTAGTGAGTATATGTTTTACTATCAGATACAGTAATCTTAGGCTTTGATGTCTCCCAGAGATAGATCACAGTAGATCCTAACATAGCACAATAGGTTGCAGTAGACCCTAGCAGGGCTCTAAGAGGTCGCAGTAGACCCGAGGGCCATAGTAGATCCCACAGAGTAACAAAGAGCCCTAGCTACAGCATGATAATTCTCTAGTGAGATGATGGCCTGAGATAGTTTCTACAGAGCAGTTATTCTCAAAGACCAGTACAGTTTCAACTAGGTTTTATCTCATAGACTAGAGATCTCTTGAGTTTGGTAGATCATTACCACAGAGATATGAAGGCTTTACTCAGATAGTTAGACCACTGACTAGATCTCTCTAGAGATGAGTATAGTATATGAGATGAGGAAAGCAAGAAATTAGCTTTTCAGAGTTAGACCAGATGTACCACTACCCAGCAAATACTAGCCTTGACCGAGGGATAGAGAGATCCCCATATATTAGCTTATATACTCAAAAAGGGGTTAGGTGCAATTTTATACAAGATAAGTGGTACAATATACCTCCAATGATTGAAACTGTGAGTATAGCTAGCATCCCACCAGAGCTCAGCAATAGTTAGTGGTAGTCACTCTTCGATGCCAGTATGAGACACATATATTAAGCCTATCAGTGTTGAAATAAGGGACTATAAAATGCCACTGTAAGTGAGCAAAGAAAGTGAGGAAAAGTCCCGGTTTACTAAGATAGATGTTGTAGTACACAAAGAAACTGGGATCATTGAAAGTAGAAACTCCTCAAAATAGTTGTAAACCCCAGTAAGTAATTGAGATATGAGGTCTATAATAAATAGAAACATGAATTGTAATCATGGGCTAGTAAGAAAGAACGAGAGATGAACAGTGGACAGTATAACTAGACAAGTAAATAGATAGACAGAAACCTTCGATGGCTATAATGATCAAAAAAGAGGATGAGATGTCATGAGAAGCCATTAGGAGAGGATATGGGAGACGTGATATGAAATAGGTTACCTCTCAAAATATGTGAATGAGTCCACTGAAAGGAATGTTAACCTCTATGAACGGGTTAAGATAAACCCAACATGATTAGTAAGCTCTCCCATAATAGGCCTTTAGAGTTAGAAATTACTTTCCCTTATGAAAAGAATTAACTAGTACATTATAATAATAGAGCTTTTATTAAGAGCTAGTATGAAAAATTCCCTAGCTAAGAAAAACTCAAACGAGCGAAATCGCTGAGAAAAATGTATAGAGCCAGGAAGAAGGGAAAGAAAAGAGTAGTTAGCTAGAAAAAAAAAAGTAAGAGAAAGTGTACCCCAAATTTTGAGGATAAAATTTATTTCAGGGGGGAGAAATGTAACATATGATTTTCTAAAAATAAGAGAAAACATGAGGAATATAACATATGGTTTCTTGGTAAGCAAATAAAATTCATCGGATACAAAAGCAAGTCCCCCAAAATGACTTAGTTAAGGTCCCAAAAAATTTGGGAAGCATTATGGACGCCTAAAAATGAGAATCCAAAGATCAGACAAAAAGAAAAACAGAGCTAGAATGAATAAATAAATTTAAACGAAAGATTGAAGAAATGTAAGGGCATTTTTGTCATTTTGAGAAAATTTTGGAATTCTCATAGGAAGGCTATTTTAAAAAATGTTTTGAGTTTAACACGGTTCTCAAAGGCCCTAAAAACCATAGGATGGCTCGAGACAGCTAAAGCCCCTCCGGTGGATATTATTTAACGTTAGTTAACTCGAACTTTATTTGATTTGTTTAGGAAGGTTTTAGCTCCGACGACATCAATCACCAAAGTGTCCCGATAATTGAAAGGTATCCTAGTTAGTTAAAGAACGAAATGTGTTAGAAAAGAGAAATAAGGGGATTCTAGTAATATCAGAATGACAAAAAAAAACATGTAGAAAGGAATCCCTAATAAAGAATGTTTAGACCCAGGTAGCAGGAGTCTAGTATGCATAGCAAGCGTCCCTTATAGTATATGTAATGAAATGAATAGGGACCAATGCATAGCCTCTCTCCTGCTAGACATGTTAACCACACTCAGAGTGTGAGATGCCCTAGTGCCAAAGCACTTAAAAGCAGAACATGGGTATAGTTAGTAACTATAGGATATGAGAGGAAGATTAGAATGAGTGCATGTAAAGTAAGTAAGTTGATAAAGTAAGAAAAGAAAGCCCTAACAAAAAGGGACTGAATTGGGAATCTGAGGATCACATGAGGAGTGATGAATGAAAATTAAAATCCTTATGAATATCAATGTGACAAGATCCTAGAGAATTAGATGACATAAAACCCACATTGCACAAAAAGCATGATGTACCTCTAAGTTTAGCCTCAGCTATTATGAGCGATAGTTACTGGACTTAGTCAGCATGTATTTTACTATCAAATACTGTGATCTTAGGCTTTGACATATTCTAGAGATGGATCGCAGTAGATCTTAGCATAGCACAGCACAGCACAGCGAGTTGCAGTAGACCCTAGCAGGGCTCTGAAAGGTCGCAGTAGACCCAGGGGTCATAGTAGATCGCATAAAGTTACAGAAAGTCCTAGCCACAGCATAATAATTCTCTGGTGAGATGACAACCTGAGATATTTTTACAGAGCAATAGTTTCAGAGACCAATATAGTTTCAACTAGCCTTTATCTCAGAGACAATAGATTTCATGAGTCTAGTAGACTATTGCCACAGATTCAGGCTTTACTCAGACAGTTAGACCAATGACTAACTCTCTTTAGAGATGAGTATAATGTATGGGATGAGAAAAGTAAGAAATTAGCTTTCTAATGTTAGAGCCAGATGAACCACTACCTACTAGAAAGTAGCCCTGACCGAGGGATAGAAAGATCCCCACATGCTAGCTTATGTATTCAGAAAGGGGTCAGGTGTAGTTTTTATATGAGGTAAGTGTTACAATATATCTCTAATGAGCAAAACTGTGAGAATAGCTAGCATTCCACTAGAACTCAATAGTAGTCAGTGGTAGTAACTCTTCGATGCCAGTATGAGATATATGTTAGGCCAATCAGTATTGAAATAAGGGACTATAAAACACCACTGTAAGTGAGCAAAGAAATTGAGAAAAAGCCCCGGCCTACAAAGACAGATGTAGTAGTATACAAAGAAGCTAAGATCATTAAAAGTAGAAACTCCTTAAATGAGTTTTTATCCTAGTAAGCAACTAAGATGTGAGGCCTATGCTAGGAAGAAATGTGAATTGTAATCATAGGATGAGCTGGTAAGAAAGAACGCAAAGATAAACAGTGGACAAAATATGTAAATAAGCAGATAGACAAAAATCACTGATGACTATAATAATCAGAAAAGAAAATAAGACTTTATGAGAAGCCATTGGGAAAAGATACAGGAGATGAAACACGAAATGAGTTACTGCCCGAGATATGTAAATGAGTCCACTAAAAAGAATGTTAACCCCTACAAACGGGTTGAAACTAATCAAATATGATTAGTAAGCTCACCTAATATAGGCCTCTAGAGCTAGAAATTTATTTCCCTTATGAGAAAGAATGACCCAGTACTCTATAGCAATAGAACCCTTATTAAAGGCAAGTAATGAAAATCCCTTGTTGAGAGAAAATTCAAACGAGCAAAATCACTGAGAAAAGTGTATAGACCCATGAAGAAGGGAAAGAAAAGAGTGCTTAGCCAGAAACAAAAAGAGTAAGAGAAAAGCATGGCCCAAATTTTGAGGACAAAAATTATTTAAGAGGGGAGAAATATAACATCTAGTTCTCTGAAAACGAGAGAAAATGTAAGAAACATAACGTACGATTTTTCTGTAAAAGAATGAAATTCACTGGATACAAAAGGAAGTCCCCCAAAATGGGATAGTTAAGGTCGCAAAAAATTTGGAAAGTATTCTAGACTCCTAAAAATGAGAATCCTAGGCTCAGACGAAAAGAAAAATATAGCTAGAATAAAGAAACAATTTCTTATGAAAAGCTTACGAAATGTAATGGAATTTTCGTAATTTTGAGCAAATATTGGAATTTACATAGGAAGGATTTTTAAATAAAAAATTTGAGTTCTCTAGGGTTCTCAAAGGTCCTGAAAACCATAAAAAACCCTAGGACAGCTAAAGCCCTTCCGGTAGGCTTTTTTCAATGTCAGTGTGCCCGAACTTTGACAGACTCATTCGGGAAAGTTTTAGCTCCGATTTAAGTGATTCCAAAGGCATTTTATTAAATTGGGAACCTAAATTTCATAATGTAAAAGGCGATTCTAAAAAAGGAGCTAAAACAAAGAAGAAACGAAAATGCCAAGAACGAATAGCAAAATGGGAATTTTTGAAAACTGTAACTTCCTCCCACCTATATATATGATGCACCCTTCTTCTCCCTTCATTATGCTCGACCATGTTTTGCCCAAAACTAGAGGAAAACCCTAGGGGATGCGGCACACAAGAGGAGCAAGAAAAGGAAGAGAAATTCATGGTAGAAAGGTATGGATTTTCATGGTTTTTCATACTTTCTTCATTCCAAACCTCTTCTCCTCCATTCTCCTTTGTTTCCTATTATTAAAATGAAGTTTAAAAATTTGATTTAAGGGAGAAACTTAGGGGAAATTTCGGATTTGAAGAGAGGAGCTTGGAGAAAGCAAGTTTCAAGTGAGAAAAAGCAAGAAAACAAGGTGATTTCTCTTCTTATGGTTGTCATCTTTAGTTACCTCCTCCTTCATTTTGCCTAACATGAGAAAACCCTAGGAGGACTTCATTTTTAGGTGGACCCAAGGGTGATTCTAAAGAAAAAGGGTGTGGCGATTAAGAATATGCAAAGGGAATCAACAAAAAATCATTAGATTTCAATATGCAAGTTTTAGTGTTTCAATTGCACCTTGTAAAATCTGATTTTGTATGACGATTCCTAGGCCTAAATAAAAGCTTAAATGAGCTTCTAAGATCCCTAAGAGGCTCCCCACATGCTTCTTCCCTTGAGAAAACAAAGCAAACTCCAAGGAGCTCTATTTCCTCCAAAGCCTCGACCAAGCAAGGATAGCATAGCTAGGGAGAGTTTAAATTTTTCTAAACCTATTATTGTGTCATATATGATGAATGAATATGATTGGAAGCCTTGGGAAAAATTTAGAACTCATAGAAAGTGAGTCAATGTTTTAGGTTCCATATTATGACCTAAAGAAGCAACATGTAGTTAGGCTCTTTGTTTTAATTGTGTGATGACTCCAAGAGGCTTAAAAGGAGTCAAGAATCATATTTAAAAGGAAAGAATAGAGCATAGAATTTATTTGAGGGTTGTTGCTTCATTAGGTGCAATTATAGAACCATAATGCGGTTTATAAAATAACCTAGTGTCTAAGCAAGTTGTGTAGCCTTAGAATTTGTTTCATGAACCTAATTGGCTTCCATAAATTATGTTTAGGCCAAGAGAAATCTTCCCCACAATTTTGTGTGTGTGTGGCAGAAGCAAGGAAGGGAGTTTCAAGAGAAAAAGTGTGTGATTGTGTATAAGGTAGCTCTCTCCACCTTCTCTGATACATGAATGTGTGCCTAGCTTATCTTAGAATGTGTGTATGTGTATTTTCAAGTCAAGAAATGTATGATACCATGATTTTATATGCCATGATTTCATGATGACATATGTTTCTAAATGATGTTATGATGTGTGCTTGGATTTGCATGATATGGTGAGGCCAAGAACCCATAGCTATAGTGAGGATGAGCCAAGAACCCTTGAGATTGGTTGAGACAATGTAAAGAGTCTCCAAAAAGCAAAGTGGGCTCCCAAGAGCATGGTTGAGTCTAACAATCTCTTAAAGAATGGGTGAGGCAAGTCCAATATCAACAAGAAATTAGGTGAGGCCAATCCACTTGCTTGGCAAGCCTTTGTATGCTATGTGTGACTTTTTCAAATGCTAATAATGCTCTTTGAATGATTGCACATGTCCACATGCCATGCATGCATTTTATGTGACATGTTTGCATCCATTATGTATTATTGAATGGGAGATGAGCTATTGGAATTCTTTAAATCTCATTCTCTCCTCTCCAATGATCTAATATACTAGGTGGATCAAGTGGACAAGGTAATGGAAGACAACCACCTTAAAGAAGAAAGCTTGACAACATAATACATGGTTTTGGTTCTTTAAGGCCATATGTATGTCAAGTGATGTAACCCACTATTGTGTATGGTCTATGACCTCTTAAGCATATGTAATTATGATAATATGTCATGTATGAATGAGAGAATATGTCATATAGCCATTAGAATGTGAATTGAGTATATAATGGCAAACTAGCTTTATTAATGGTATTATGCAATTGTGTATAAGTGTGGATGAGATGGCTAAAATAGATGCATGAGGATTGGGACCATTTGGGCAGCTTATACAAGTCCTAATTATGCTTTTAGACTTGCCCAAGAGGTGCCAAATCCCAAGAAAATCCATTTAGACATTTTGGTATCCCTTGTGGAACCAAATTTGACCATAATAGAACTCTATGTCACTTTTTGACCAAATGAGCTCTTCTTGATCTAAGATTTGGCAGACATTTAGAGATTGTTGAGAACTTTTTAGGACGCTAAAGAACATAATTTTTAGAGGTATATAGAATATTTGATGAATTTCCAAAATCAACAAATCTTTTGGTTTTGGTCTACCGCACTATTCATTTGGTTTGAAAATAAAATCTATCACACAAGGCTCAAATGATGTCTAATAGTCATGAAATTTATACAGAGAAACTAGTCATTCACATGACATGTGACAACTAGAAACACCTCATTTGGATGTCTAGAGAGGGAGATATGAATTTTTAAATATTCTACCCAGTATCATGGATTTCAGCTGACCTCTGTTACTGTTTCATTGAATTACGAGGTTTGGGCTACCTAAACTGGTCTAGAGTTATTTTTTTCCTCTAGCTAACATCTACAACTTTATAGGATGGTATCATTTACATAGATTGGAGTTTTGTGGAATTAATTGGATATTTTTGAAATTTGCTGCATAAATTTCTTACAGCACCAGTAGGTCGTTTGACCTCTGGACTTTTTTAGATGTCAAACGTCCTTTGTGACAGGTGTGATGATCTGGACATATTTGTAGTAAGAAGTAGACATCTGTAGCTTTTAAGAATAACCAAGAATGGATGATTTCAATTTTTCTAAAATTAGTTATGATTTTCTAAAGTTTGGATAGAAAAGGGGCAAATTCTGGCCGAAATTTAATATGCCTATTTTAAGCTTCTCTTGGAGTTTCTTAAGATGTAGGCCACTTTTGATAATTCAAATGAGTTGTATTCATGTAATTAAATATGAGAATGTGTTGTATGAGCTCATACAGCCCACGTGACATTGAATAGAATTTTTGTACACGATGCAACATAATTATATGCATTATTTTAATAACTTTTCTCACTTCCTTCATGGAATTGATGATGTAAAGCATGGGAATGTTATGTAATAAGCTAGAAATATATGGTGCTACATTTATTAGTATCAAAGCAAAGTTTTAGGCTCTCTTGAATTAGATTTTGGCTTGAGGATGTAGCAATAGGGCTATGTAAAAGGCTTGAATGGATAGGTAAAGTCTTAGATGAGATATGTTGGGTGTGTGAAGATAGTTTATGGCTTTGTTCATGATGAGTAAGTTGTATAATGGTCTTAGAGTAGCTACTGGACACTGGGAAAGAGTGGCCTCTAGAGTAGCTTGAGCAGAGGTAACCTTAAGCAGAGTTAAATGATCCAACGGCTAGAGTTTGATAAGATGTGATAGCTCACTAAGATCAGTAGCAAGCCCTAGATATAAATGATGAGAAATGATCTCGTTGATAGGAAGAGGCTTGCTAGAGAGAGTATGTGAGACCTAATTCTCCCTGGTAGTTATACTCAAACCATTTTAAGATGTCTCGCGTAATGCAAAGACAAGTAAGATGCAACGCATTGTGAGATGAGACTACGGCTGCACAAGACTAATTAAAAAGGGAGGTGAAGAAAAAGAATTGCCTCCTAGCCACAGCACCCAAATGTTTAGATGAACTCCAGAGCCTAAAAGGATAATTCCCTCAGGCTAGAGGCTTTAATTACAAGCTACACCTTAGAGCCTAACAGCCCTAAGATGACAGGCTAGATATAGAGGCAATGAGGCTCGGGTAGGTAGCTAAAGATGAAAATTCAATCCCTAGAAAAGTAAGCCAATCAGAGGCTATTAGCCATGACCAAATAATTGATTAGCTACGGCCAATACTTAGATAGAAAAACTAGGGTGAACTTGAGGCCGATAAGCGATGGCAAATGACATGTTAGCTGCAGCGAATGACACCATGAATGCCTTGTTGGTCATATTTAGGCCAAGATGAGAAAAAAGTTGATAAAGTAGAGAAAAAAGGTATTTAATAGTTACAAAAGATTAGTAAGAAATCCGTGGGCCTAGCAAATGAGACTGAGAAAAGAGCTCAGGATAGAGAAAATTAGACATAGGGATGATAAGGTTATAAGGACCTACCTTTAAGGCATTGACTCCAGCCTAGAGTGCTACCCAGTGAGACATTGAATGATAGAATATTAGCGTAGCCTCAAAATAACGTAAGATAAGATTACCAGTAGTGAGGCACATAGTGAGTGGCCTAGAAAGGTGTACCTCATAGGTAATACCTACAGGTAAGTATGAGTAGCCCAGTAACAGAGACTCAAAAAAGAATGAGAATAGTTAGTAAGTTACAAGTCCAATAAGATGGCTAGCCTAGGCTGAGCATAAGCTAAAGCTTGGGGAAGATGACCAGTAGCATCATTCTAGGTGAGATATGTAAATGAAAGGCTCAGTCAAAGTTCTCCTTGGATCAAGAAATGAAAGATGAGACATTCTAAGTCAAAGAAACCACCTAGTAGTAATTAGCAAATTTCCTTAGATAGACTCCCTTAGTTGTAAAGTATAGTAATAAAGGAAGTGAGGAAGAGCTGAGAAACTAGCTACAGAAAAGATACCCTTGTTTTAATCACAATTAGATGAGTAAACTGAGCCAGAGAGGTAAACGAATAGGGGTCTAATAGTTGGTTAGATGAGCTCCCTAATATGAGAATAATATAGGGTTAAGGCACATGTGTGAATAGAGCACCCAGTAGAGCATAAGCTTTCAGTAAGGTAAAATCCAGATAGTGAAAGTGTATATCTTGGATAGGGCTAGTAAAACTCTAGAATAGTATACTATGCTCCTGGGGATGAGGCTAAAAAGGTTCAACAGAGAGAAAGCCTAGCTCTAATTCAAAGGTATAAATAAGCTGAGATAGATAGTTAGTGCCTTAGTACCCTCAGGGAAGCTTAAGGGAGCTAGAGATCGCCTAAGAAGGCGAGTCTCATTTTATGTAGAAAAAGAACATAAGCCGAGAGTGCCATGAAATGAAATTCCGGGGATTATATGAAATAGAATCCTTCTGACCAAGGGATGGTCTAGCTAAGAGCAGAGTAAGAGTATGAGCGAAAATAGACCCCTTGATGTTATAAAGAGTAAATAAGTAAAGGAACCTTAGGAAAATGTAGGTACTTTTAAGCATCGAAAAACCTAAACTGGTAACAGAAACAGCCAGTAGTAAAACATCCTTTTACCTAAGTAAGAGGATAAGAAAGATAGAAGGAGAAAATATAACAATGTTCAAGCTAAGGACATATTAGATTGAGAATAGATATTCAGTTAATGTGCTTGAGTACTTAAGAAGGCACATCTGTCCTTGGCGTAGACACCCTTCTAGTATGATAGCGCCAGAAGTAAAAAAATAGCCGAGCAATGTAGAGAGATGTCGGGATGAAATAGAGGAAGAATCCTATTTTCCCTAAGCACTCTATGAGAATAGGGCAAATAGAGAAAAGGAAGAAAGGAATACTTTAGATTATTGGGAAACTTGTAATAGCTTTAAGCTCAGTCATAAGGCGCCCGTGTATTAGTGTTTGATTTTATGGTTTACTTGTAACAATAGTTATATGATATTAGGCCTAATCTACTTAATAATAATATAACTTGAGTGCGTAGCAAATGATGACATCAATCACTAAAGTGTCCCAATAATCAAAAGGTATCCTAGTTAGTTAAAGAATGAACTGTGTTAGAAAAAGAAGTAAAGGGATTCTAGTAATATTAGAATAACGAGAAAAGCATGTAAAAAGGAATCCCTAGTAGAGAATGTTTTAACCCACGTAGGATGAGTCTAGTATATATAGCTAGAGTCCCTTATAGTATATGTAATTGAAATGAATAGAGACCACACTTAAAGTGCAAGATGCCCTAGTGCCAAAGCACTTAAAAGCAGAACATGGGCATAGTTAGTAACTGTAGGATATGAAAGGAAGATGAGAATAAGTACACGTAAAGTAAGAAAGTTGATAGAGTAAGAAAAGAAAGCCTTAGCAAAAAGGGGCTGAACTGGGAATCTGAGGATCCCATGAGAAGTGATGACGCAAATTAAAATCCTCTTGAACATTAGTGTGATAGGATCTTAGAGAATTAGATGACATAAAACCCACTTCGCACGAAGAGCATGATGTACCTTTGAGGCAACTATTATGAGCGATATTCACTAGACTTAGTGAGCATGTATTTTACTATCAAATACAGTGATCTTAGGCTTTGACATCTCCTAGAGATAGATCACAATAGATCTTAGCATAGCACAGCAGGTTGCAATAGATCTTAGCAGGGCTCTGAAAGGTTGTAGTAGACCTAGAGGTCACAGTAGATCGCACAAAGTTATAGAAAGCCTTAGCCACATCATAATAGTTCTCTGGTGAGATGACAACCTAAGATATTCTTACATAGCAGTAGTCTCAGAGACTAGTATAGTTTTAGCTAGCCTTTATCTCAGAGACAATAAATCTCTTGAGTCTAGTAAATTGTTGCCACAGAAATATGAAGGCTTTACTCAGATAGTTAGACCGCTGACTAACTCTCTTTAGAGATAAGCATAGTGTATGGGATGAGGAAAGCAAGAAATTAGCTTTCCAGAGTTAGAGCCAAATAAACCACTACCTAGTAGACAATAACCCTGATCGAGGAATACAGAGATCTCCACATGCTAGCTTATATATTTAGAAAGGGGTTAGGTGCAGTTTTTATATAAGGTAAGTGGTACAGTATATCTCCAGTAAGGAAAATTGTGAGAATAGCTAGTATCCCACTAGAACTCAATAGTAGTAAGTGGTAGTAGCCCTTCGATGCCAATATGAGATATATGTTATGCCAATCAGTATTGAAATGAGGAACTATAAAATGCCACAGTAAGTGAGCAAAGAAAGTGAGAAAATATCTTGGCCTATAAAGATAGATGCAGTAGTAAACAAAGAAGCTGTGATTATTAAAAGTAGAAACTCCTCAAAGGAGTTGTAATTGCAGTAAGCAACTAAGATGTGCAGCCTATGCTAGAAAGAAATGTGAATTGTAATCATGGGATGAGCTGGTAAGAAAGAATGCAGAGATTAACAGTGGTCGAAACATGTAAATAAGCAGACAAATAGAAACCCCCGATGGTTGTAATAATCAGAAAAGAAAATGAGACTTTATGAGAAGCCATTGGGAAGAGATACGAGAGATGAAACACGAAATGAGTTACCTCTTAAGATATGTAAATTAGTCCACTGAAAAGAATGTTAACCCTTACAGATGAGTTGAAACTAATTAAATATGATTAGTAAGCTCTCCCAAGATCGGCTTCTAAAGCCAGAAATATCTTTCCCTTATGAGAAAGAATGACCCAGTACTCTATAGCAATAGAGCCCTTATTAAAGGCAAGTAATGAAAATCCCTTAGCTAAGAGAAAATTCAAAAGAGTGAAATCGCTGAGAAAAGCATATAGAGCTATGAATAAGGGAAAGAAAATAGCAGTTAGCTAGAAACAAAAAAGAGTAAGAGAAAAGCATGCCCCAAATTTTGAAGATGAAATTTATTTAAGGGGGGAGAAATGGAACATTCAGTTCTTTGAAAACAAGAGAAAACATGTGAAACGTAACGTACGATTTCTCCGTAAACGGACAAAATTCACTAGATACAAAAAAGTCCCCCAAAATAAGATAGTTAAGGTCACAAAAAATTTGTGAAGCATTCTAGACTCCTAAAAATGAGAATCCTAAACTCAAATAGAAAGAAAAATGTAGCTAGAATGAAGAAACAATTTCTTACAAAAAGCTTACGAAATGTAATGGCATTTTCATAATTTTGAGCAAATTTTGGAATTTGAACAGGAGGGCTTTTTAAATGAAAATTATGAGTTTTCTAGGGTTCTCAAAGGCCCTGAAAACCCTGGAAAGCCCTGGGACAGCTAAAACTGTACACCATATATTTTTAGCTCATGTCACAACATTCACATGCTTCATGTGTCATAATTTCCATGAAAGAGCAAGAAAGGAGAGTTAAAATAATGCATTTTCTTATGTTGCGTTGGGTATGAAAATTCCATTCGGTATCACGTCGATCGTGTGAGCTCATACAATACATTCTCATATTTAATTACATGAATACAACTCATTTGTATCATTAAAAGTGGTCCATATCTCAAGAAACTTGAATGGAAGCATGAAATAGGCATATTCATTTTCAGCCATATTTTGCTCAATTCTGCCACAGTTTTGAAAATTCATAACTAATTTTAAAAAAATTAAAATCATGAATTCTTTGCCATTCTAGAAATCTAGGATGTCTACTTCATGCTAAAAATATGTCCAGACCATAACATCCATCACAGAAGACATTTGATATCCGAAAAAGTCTAGAGGTCAAATTGCCTCCTGGTGCTATCATAGATTTCTATAGCAAATTTTGAAAATATCTAATTAATTCCAAAAAAATCTAATCCATGCAAATGATACCAATCTAGAAAATCCGTGGATGTTAACTAGAGGGGAAAAGTATTTCCAGACTAGCTCGAGCAACCCAGACCACGGAATTCAATAGAATAATAACTCAGGTCGGGTAAAATTCCTAATACTAGATAGAATCTTCAAAATTTCATATCTCCCTCTTTAGAAATCCAAATGAGGTGCTTCTTGTTGGAACGAGTCTTTGTGAATTCCTAGTTTCTTTGGATAAAATTTCATGGCAATTGGACATCATTTGTTCCTTGTGTGATAGAGTTCATTTTCAGACCAAATGAATAGTGTAGCAAACTTTAACCAGAAAAATTGTCAACTTTGAAAATTTATCAAATATTTTGTAGACCTTTGAAAATTGTAATCTTTAGCTTCCCAAAAAGCTCTCAACAAGCTCTAAATGAATGCCAAATCTTAGATTAAGAAGAGATCATTTGGTGAAAAAGTGAATAGGGTTCTATTTTGGTCAATTTTGGCTCCATATGAGGTACCAAAGTGACCAAATGGTTTTTCCTAGGGTTTGGCACCTTTTAGGCAAGTCTAAAAGCATAATTAAGACTTGTATAACTAAACTCCATGTTTCTCATTTTGGCCATCTCATCCACACTTATGCATAATTCCATATTGCCATTAAGGAAGCTACAATGCCATAACATGTCCAAATTCCCTTCTAGCAGTCACATAGCATATTCTCTCATTCATACATATCATAATATCATAATTACATATGTTCATAACATTATACTATATATAAATTCATTGAATACATCAATTGCCATTCTTATAGCCTTAAAGTAACAAAATTTTCACATTTTAATGTCATTGCTTCATCTCTCATATGGTTGACTCCCATTGCCTTGCTCTTTGAGTCCACCTAGCATATTAGGACATTGGAGAGGAGGAGATGATATTCAAAGAATCCCAATAGCTCATCTCCCATTCAATCATACATAATGGATGCAAAGCAAGTCTTGAAAATGCATGCATGGATAAAATGGAAGTCATGAACATTCAAGAAGCAAGTTTGGCATGTGAACAAGTCATATAAGGCATTCAAGAGCTCACCAAGTGAATGGATTGGCCTCATACTTTTCTTCATAGATTTTGGACTTACCTCACCCATTCTTTAAGAGATTTTTGGACTCAACCATACTCTTGGGAGCCCACTTTGCTTTTGAGAGGCTCTTCACTTTGTCTCAACCAATCTCAAGGGTTCTTGGCTCATCCTCACCATGGTTAAGAGTTCTTGGCCTCTCCACACCTAAGCAAACTCAAACAAACATCATACATGTATTTGAAAATATAATATGTCATCATGAAATCATGGTATATAAAATCATGCTAGCATACTTTTCATGGCTTGAAAATACATATACACACATTCTAAGACAAGCTAAATACATATCCATGCATGAAAGAAGGTAGAGAGAGCTACCTTGCACACAATCACACACTTTTCCTTTTGAAATTTCCTCCCTTGCTTCGGCCACACACACACAACTTGTGGATATTCTTTCTTTTGGCCTAAACACAATTTATGGAAGCCAATTAAGTTAATGAAATAATTTCTAAGGTCACACAACTTGCTTAGACACTAGGTTGTTCTATAAACACCATTATGGTCCATAAATGTACCTAATGAAGCAACACCCCTCAAATACATTCTAGACTCCATTCTTTCCTTTCAAATATGATTCTTGACTCCTTGTAAGCCTCTTGGAGTCATCACACAATTAAAACAAAAAGTCTAACTACATGTTGCTTCTTTAGGTCATAATATGGAACCTAAGCACTAATTCACTTTCTATGGGTTCTAATTTTTTTCCAAGGCCTCCCCTTATATTCATTCATCATATATGACTCAATAATGACCTTAGAAAAATTTAAAACTCTCCCTAGCTATGCCATCGTTGCTTGCCCGAGGCTATAAAGGAAATAGAGCTCCTTGGAGTTTGCTTTGTTTTCTCAAGGGAAGAAGCATATGGGGAGTCTCTTAAGGATATTATTAGCTCATTTAAACTCTTATTTAGGCCTAGAAATCATCATATAAAATCAAATTTTACAGGGTGCAATTGAAATCCTAGAACTTGCATCTTGAAATCTAATGGTTTTTTATTGATTCCCTTTGCATATTCTTAATCTCCACACCCTTTTTCCTTAGAATCACCTTTGGTTCTACCTAAAAATCAAGTTCTCTTAGGATTTTCTCATGTTGGGAAAAATGGAGGAGGAAGGAACCAAAGATGACAACTATAGGGAGAGAAATTTCCTTGTTTTCTTGCTTTTTCTCACTTAAATCTTGCTTTCTCCAAGCTGCTCTCTTCAAATCCGAAATTTCCCCTAAGTTTCTCCCTTAAATCAGATTTGAAAGCTTCATTTTAATCATAGGAAACCAAGGAGAATGGAGGAGAAGAGGTTTGGAATGAAGAAAGCATGAAAAACCATGAAAATCTATACCTTTCTACCTTGAATTTCTCCTCCTTTTCTTCCTCCTCTTGTGCACCCTATCCCTTAGGGTTTTCCTCTGGTTTTGGGCAGAACATGGTCGTGCATAATGAAGGGAGAAGAATGGTGCATCATATATATAGGTGGGAGGAAGTTACACTTTTCAAAGATTTCCATTTTGCCCTTTATTCTTGACATTTTTGTTTCTCCTTCGTTTTAGCTCCTTTTTTAGAACCATTTGTTCTATTATGAAATTTAGGTTCCCAATTTAGTAAAATGCCATTGGAATCACTCAAATTGGAGCTAAAACCTTCATGAATGAATCTGTCAAAGTTTGGGCACACCAACATTGGAAAATATCCACCGGAGGGACTTTAGCTGTCCTACGCCTTCCTATGGTTTTCAGGGCCTCTGAAAACTCTGGTGAACTCAAAATTTACATTTAAAAAGCCCTCATATGTGAATTCCAAAATTTGCTCAAAATTACGAAAGTGCCATTACATTTCGTAAGCTTTTTGTCAAAAATTATTTTTTCATTCTAGCTCCATTACATTTCATAAGCTTTTCATAAGAAATTGTTTCTTTATTCTAGCTATGTTTTTCTTTTTATCTGAGCCTAAGATTCTCTTTTTTAGGAGTCTAGAATGCTTCCCAAATTTTTTGAGACCTTAACTACATCATTTCGAGGGACTTCCTTTTGTATCCAGTAAGTTTCGTTCATTTACAGAAAAATTGTACGTTACATTTCTCACATTTTCTCTTGTTTTCATAGAATCAAATGTTATAAAAGCCCCTTCAGTGGACTTTTTTCAACGTTAGTGTGCTCAAATTTTAAAAAATTTATTCAAGAATGTTTTAGCTTCAATTTAAGTGATTCCAAAGATATTTTATTAAATTGGAAACCTAAATTTCATAAAGGAAAAAGCGGTTCTAAAAAAGAAGTTAAAACGAAAGAGAAATGAAAATGCCAGGAACGAAAGGCAAAATAGAAATTTTTGAAAAGTGTAACTTCCTCCCACCTATATATATGATGCACCCTTCTTCTCCCTTCATTATGCACGACCATGTTCTGCCCAAAACCAGAGGAAAACCCTAGGGGATGAGGCACACAAGAGGAAGAAGAACAGAAGGAGAAATTCAAGGTAGAAAGGTATGGATTTTCATGGTTTTTCATGCTTTCTTCATTCCACACCTCTTCTCCTCCATTCTCCTTTGTTTCCTATAATTAAAATGAAGTTTACAACTCTAATTTAAGGGAGAAACTTAGGGGAAATTTTGGATTTGAAGAGAGGAGCTTGGAGAAAGAAGGATTCAAGTGAGAAAAAAGCAAGAAAACAAGGTAATTTCTCTTCTTATGGTTGTCAACTTTAGTTCCTTCTTCCTTCATTTCACCTAACATGAGAAAACCCTAGGAGGAATTGATTTTTAGGCAGAACCAAGGGTGATTCTAAGGAAAAAGGGTGTGGAGATTAAGAATATGCAAAGGGAATTAACAAAAAATCATTAGATTTCAAGATGTAAGTTCTAGGATTTCAATTGCATCTTGTAAAATCTGATTTTGTATGATGATTCCTAGGCTTAAATAAGAGTTTAAATGAGCTCCTAAGATCCTTAAGAGGCTCCCTATATGCTTCTTCCCTTGAGAAAACAAAGCGAACTCCAAGGAGCCCCATTTCCTCCACAGCCTTGGCTAAGCAAGGATAGCATAGCTAGGGAGAGTTTTAAATTTTTTTAAGCCCATTTTTAAGTCATATATAATGAATGAATATGAGGGAAAGCCTTAGAAAAGAATTAGAAATCATAGAAAGTGAGTTGACGCTTTAGGTTCCATATTATGACCCAAAAAAGCAACATATAGTAAGACTCTTTGTTTTAATTGTGTAATGACTCCAAGAGGCTTAAAAGGAGTCATGAATCATATTTGAAAGGAAAAGATCTTATAATTTATTTGAGGGGTGTTACTTCATTAGGTGCAATAATAGAACCATAATAGGGTTTATAGAATAACCTAATGTCTAAGCAAGTTGTGTGGCCTTAGAATTTGTTTCATGAACCTAATTGGCTTTCATAAATTATGTCTAGGCCAAGAGAAATCTTCCCCACAATTTTGTGTGTGTGTGGCTGAAGCAAGGAAAGGAATTTCAAGAGAAAAAGTATGTGATTGTGTACAAGGTAGCTCTCTCCACCTTCTTTGATACATGGATGTGTGCCTAGCTTATCTTAGAATGTGTGTATATGTATTTTCAAGTCAAGAAATGTATGATACCATGATTTTATATGCCATGATTTCATGATGACATATGTTTCTAAATGATGTTATGATGTGTGCTTGGGTTTGCATAAGTGTGGTGAGGCCAAGAACCCTTAGCTATGGTGAGGATGAGCCAAGAACTCTTGAGATTGGTTGAGACAAAGTAAAAAGTCTCCCAAAAGCAAGTGGGCTCCCAAGAGTATGGTTAAGTCCAAGAATCTCTTAAAGAATGGGTGAGGCAAGTCCAATATCCACAAAAAATTGGGTGAGGCCAATCCACTTGCTTGGCAAGCCTTTGTATGCTATGTGTGACTTTTTCAAATGCTAATAATGCTCTTTGAATGATTGCACATGTCCACATGCCATGCATGCATTTTATGAGACATGTTTGCATCCATTATGTATTATTGAATGGGAGATGAGCTATTGGAATTCTTTAAATCTCATTCTCTCCTCTCCAATGATCTAATATACTAGGTGGATCAAGTGGACAAGGTAATGGAAGCCAACCACCTTAAAGAAGAAAGCTTGACAACATAATACATGGTTTTGGTTCTTTAAGGCCATATGTATGTCAAGTGATGTAACCCACTATTGTGTATGGTCTATGACCTCTTAAGCATATGTAATTATGATAATATGTCATGTATGAATGAGAGAATATGTCATATAGCCATTAGAATGTGAATTGAGTATATGATGGCAAACTAGCTTCATTGATGGTATTATGCAATTGCGTATAAGTGTGGATGAGATTGCCAAAATGAGATGCATGAAGGTTGAGATCATTTGGGTAGCTTATACAAGTCCTAATTATTCTTTTAAACTTGCCCAAGAGGTGCCAAACCCCAAGGAAAGCTATTTGGACATTTTGGTATCCCTTATAGTGCCAAAATCGACCTTAATGGAACCTTATATCACTTTTTAGCCAAACGAGCTTTTCCTAATTTGAGATTTGGCAAAAATTTAGATCTTATTGAGAGCTTTTTGAGAAGCTAGAGAACATAATTTTCAAAGATCTACATAATATTTGATGAATTTCCAAACTTAGCAAATCTTTTGGTTTTGGTTTGCTGCACTATTCATTTGGTCCGAAAATGAAATCTGTCACACTGGGGTTAAATAATGTCCAATAGCCATAAAATTTTATATAAAGAAACTAGGCATTCATAGTGACTTGTGTCAACTAGAAACACCTTATTTAGATGTCTAGAGTGGGAGATATGAATTTTTAAAAATTCTGTCCAGTATCAGTTATTTCAGCCAACCTCTATTACTATTCCATTGAATTTTGAGGTTTGTGCTACCTAAACTAGTATGGAGTTATTTTTTGCCTCTAGTTAACATCCACATATTTCTTGATTAGTATCATTTGCATGGATTGGAATTTTATGAAATTAATTGGACATTTTTGAAGTTTGCTTCAGAAATCTGTGACAGCACCAGTGGGTAGTTTGACCTCTTGACATTTTTGGATACTAAATGTCCTCTGTGATGGATGTTATGATCTGAAAATATTTTTATTATAAAGTAGAAATCTGTAGCTTTCTAGAATGACAAAGAATGCATGATTTTAATTTTTTCATAATTATTTATGATTTTCCATATTTTGGATAGAAAAGGGGCAAATTCTAGCTGAAATTTAATATGCCTATTTTAAGCTTCCCTTGGAGTTTCTTGAGATGTAGGCCACTTTTGATGATTCAAATGAGTTGTATTCATGTAATTAAATATAAGAATGTGTTGTATGAGCTCACACGCCCTGCATGACACCAAATGAAATTTTTGAACATGACGCAACACAATTATGTGCATTATTTTAATGAACTTTTCTCACTTCCTTCATGGAATTAATGATGTAAAGCATGGGAATGTTATGTAATAAGCTAGAAATATATGGTGTTACATTTATTAGTATTAGGGCAAAGTTTTAGCTCTCTCAGATCGAATTTGACTTGAGGATGTAGTAATAGGGCTAGTAAAAGGCTTGAATGGATAGGTAAAGTCTTAGATGAGATATGTTTAGTGTGTAAAGATAATTTGTGGCTTTGTTCATAATGAGTAAGTTGTATAATGGTCTTAGAGTAGCTAGTGGACACCGAGAAAGAGTGGGCTCTAGAGTATCTTAAGCAGGCCTAACCTTGAGTAGAGTTGAGTGATCCAACGCTGGAGCTTGATGAGATGTTATAGCTCACCAGGATCAGTAGCAAGCCCTAGATATAAACGATAAGAAATGATCTCGTTGATAGGAAGAGGCTTGCTAGAGAGAGTATGTGAGGCCTAATTCTCCCTGGTAGTTATACTCAGACCATTTCGAGATGTCTCGAGTAATGTAGAGACAAGTAGGATGCAGCGCATCGTGAGATGAGACTGCAGCTGTACAGGACTATTTAAGAGGGTCGTGAAAAAAAAACAATTTCCCTTTAGCCATAGCACTCAAATGTCTAGATGAACTCTAGAGCCTAAAAGGCTAATTCTCTCAGGCCATAGGCTTAAGTTACAAGCTACACCTTAGAGCCCGACAGCCCTGAGATGACAAGCTAGATATAGAGGCAATAAGGCTCAAGTAGGTAGCTAAAGATGAAAACTCAATACCTAAAAAAGTAAGCCAATCAGAGGCCATTAGCCACAGCCAATTAATTGTTTAGCCTTGGCCAATACTTAGATAGAAAAACAAAGGTGAACCCAAGGCTGATTAGCCGTGGCAAATGACACCATAAATGCCTTGTTGGTCATATTCAGGCAAAGTTGAGAAAAGAGTTGATAAGGGGTTATACAACCCACAGAGAACGGGAACCCCTAGTATAAGTAGCGAAAAAAGGTATTTAACAATTATGAAAGATTAGTAAGAAATCTATAGGCCTAGCAAATAAGACTAAGAAAAGAGCTCAGCATAGAGAAAGTTAGACACAGGGATGATAAGGTTGTTGAGACCTACCTTTAAGGCATTGACTCCAACCTAGAGTGCTACCCACTGAGACACTGAATGTTAGAATGTTAGTGTAGCCTTAAAATAACGTAAGATAATATTACTAGTAATGAGACACATAGTGAGTGGCCTAGAAAGGTATACCTCATAGGTAACACCACAGGTAAGTATTAGTAGCCCAGTAACAAAGACTCATAAAAGAATGAGATTAGTTAGTAAGCTATAGGTCCAATGAGATGGCTAGCCTAGGCTAAGCATAAGCTGAAGCTTAGGGAAGATGACCAGTAGCATCATTCCTGGTGAGATATGTAAATGAAAGGCTCAGTGAAAGTTTTCCCTAGATTAAGAAATGAAAGATGAGACATTCTAAGTCAAGAAAACCACCCAGTAGTGATTATCAAATTCCCCTAGATAGACTCCTTAAGTTGTAAAGTATAGTAATAAAGGAAGCGAGGAAGAGCTGAGAAACTAGCTATAGAAAAGATGTCCTCGCTTTAATCATGTTAGATGAGTAAACTGAGCCAGAGAGGTAAATGGATAGGGGTCCAATAGTTAGTTAGATGAGCTCCCTAATATGAGAATAATATAGGGTTAAGGCGCGTGTGTGATTAGAGCACCTAGTAGAACATAAGCTTTTAGTAAGGTAAAATCTGAACAGTGAAAGTATGTATCCTAGACATTATACTTCTACCTTGCTATGATAGAAAATAATTGTCTCCTTGATGGTCTAGGGTTGGTTGAAAATCACCATGAGAGGAACAACTAAGAAGAAGCAAAGAAAGCTATGATATTTACCTTGGTTTCAAACCTTTTCAGGAGCACTTTCACTTGCTTCTACTCTTTCCTTCAAAATCTCTCTTCTTGTCACTAAACTAGCCATGAATCAACCTTAAATTGATCATCAAAACTATAGGAAAAGAGAGGAGAAAGAGGAGAAGAAGGTTGGTGAAGGAACGAGCATAAAAAACCATGAATTTTCTTACCTTTTTGCTAGGTTTTGCTCCTTCTTCTTCCCTCCTTATGTGTGCCACTTCAAGAGTCTTAGGTTCTATTTTAGAGCAAATGAAAGTTGGTTAAGAGAGGAGGAGGTGGAACATGGTATATAAAGGGTTAGGCTAGTTTAAGACACTTTTTCAAAATTTTCATTTTCTTCATTTTCTTTGTTCTTTTCATTTGGGCTCATTTCAACTCCTTTTTGAAAACCATCTTTTCCATTGTGAAATTTAGGTCCTTTAATTCATAAAATATCTTTGGTTTCATCTAAATTGGATTTAAAACCTTCCCGAATAAATCAGTCAAAGTATCAATCAACCTATACTTTAAAATGTAAACCTGAGAGTTTTATCCATTCTAGGGGTTCCCATGGTTTTTAAAGCCTTTGAGAACCTCAGAAAACTTAATTTTTTCATTTAAAGATCCCTCATTTGAAGTTTCTAAAAGTTACCCAAAATTATGAAAATGCCACTACCTTTTGTCTAATTTTGTTTAGCTATTTTGGCTCTGATTTTTTAGCATCTTACACCTTGTATCCTCAATTTTAAACAACTAGATTATCATTCTAATTTTATGTAGTCTCTAATCATTCTATTTAAGGGACTTTCTTTTGCAATCTACTTAGTTTACGGCTTTTAGAATAGCAGGTGTTACATTAATGGGTAAGTTAGCTTACCTAGTGCCTTAGAGTTAAATTGAGAACCTATGTGAACTAGAATTAGTGTAGATACTAGAGTTAAATCATTTAAAGGGAAAGTAAAATAAAAATAATTAAATTGGAATAATTCAAATTAAGATTAGCTAAAGGTAAGAGTTAGGTTTCATGATAGGTAAAGCACTAAGCAAGTTATGTAATTGTTTTGATAATAAAACCATACTTTTGTATATGGTGAAGTGAAGAACTAAGTGATCTTCAAGAATTATTATGTTAGTGAGAAGGGAAAAATCTAGCTCTACATCTAATTATGAGACAATTAATGTTAATATTGGCATCATGGACAAATACAGGAACCTTTAGGGACATGCTTACCATATACTTATGAGGGATTAGTAGGAAGTACTATTGAAATAGGATTGGTTGCTAAGTAGATAACATCTCATTGCATGTTTTCTTATTTTATATTCTCCTACCTTGCATTTTTAAACTTTGTGAAATATCATGGTTTCTTAAGTTCTCAAGTTTCTAATTTTGCATCAATGTTTAATCAAGAAGTATTTAATTATATTACAAATTCTTAAGTTGTAAGTTGATAACACATATATGGAATGAATAGGAGTAATCTTGGGAATTTTTTTCCAATCTTTGTGTTGGCTAATTTTGAGAAATGTTTACATACAAATTATGTAACATCTAGCCTTTTAATTGAATTGGAACTACTATGTTAATAAAAGAAGGCTCTAAAGTAAAATAAATTAAAGTCAAATAAGGGTACAATATTAATTATAACACTAAGAAATGAGGTTATGAAATTACTTATGGTGCAAAAATGGCATCAAAATAGCTAAACAAAGTAAAATCTTGATCTTTAAAAATTCAAGGGAAAAAGTGTTAAATGTTAAAATTAAGCTTACTAGGGTTTTCAAGGTCTTAAAAACCATAAGAATGGTCAAAAGCAATTAAAACCCTTTTTATTCCCAAAAAGAGATTGATAGCGCTGTGACTATAAGCAGTGTTGTTTTTCACTATTTTGAGCCACTAAGAGTCTAAAAATGATGTTTTTATGTAAAAAAGCATTAAAAATTGTGTAGAGAGCAATTGAATCCTAAAAGGCATAAAAAAATGAGCCTGAATGGGGCAAATGAACACTTAAGGGCAAAATGGTCATATTAAAAAATTATAAAGAAGCTTTTTAAGTAAGCTTTTTTATTCCTCCTCCATTTGCACAACTAGACCAGATTTTTTTCAATCCATCCATAGTAGCACTTTAAGAGAAGAGAGAGGAAGACTTTAAGGCTCCGTTTGGACCATAGTTTTTCAATCCATCCATAGTTTTCAAAAACTCCCATGAAGGACCCCTTAACCAATGCCATTTAGACTACTACCCTATTTGGACTCGCTACACATTATCCCTTCTATTTTCTAACTTTGTTACCCTATTAAATGAGTTTAAAAAATTATAAGACTTTCTAGATCAAAGCTTATATGTCTTAGCTACCTTTCTATAAAATCTCACACATTAATTCCTTCATTTACCTATTTAACAAGATTTATTATGAAATCTGTTCAAAGCTATCTCACACAGAAGCTAAGTTAAATCAGTACATCGTTTCCTTGATCTAACCTATTCCAACAATCCTATAACTTTCCAAACCTTTAATCCAAAGGATGGAGAATTCATCATACAATTTTGGACATAGAAATCCCATAATAATGATATTAAGTTTCATGTAAAAATAGTAATTAAAGTTACCTTTCCATATAAAGCAATACTTCGGCTAAATATCATCATCACCTTACACTACAAGTTATACATGTATAATTATCTGACAAATGCACAATAGGGGATTAAAAAAAACTTTACATACTCAAATAAAAATCATGCCTTAACATTTTATGCTACACAGAGGATTTACATAACTGGTTATAAGAATAACATGTTAGTCTACTAGTCTGCTTGTCTAGTTTATGCTTGTTTGGCTTCGTCTAAGGTATAACTGATACCTAAAAATGGTTAGCTTTATAATGAGATAAAATCCCAATAGATAACATTGTATTCAAGGAGCATACATATAGACGGCATTGAATACTATCCACAATACATTCGATGCACCATTCAGAGTAGGAGCATGTAATATCTAGACAGCAATATATATTTGTTCGTTAAGCTAGTGTGCTTTGGTCATTGGCCAATAACAGTGATCTAGTACTCATAAGAGTCATTTTAGTAGACATACATGCAACCATACATAGCATAGGAAATTTAGGAATTTATCCAGTGTAGTTAAGTAAATAACAAAATGAATATAATGTTAACTACCTATTTTGTTACTGCTATTCAGTTAAGTTATTCTTTAGTCCTTGTTTCTATTGTTCCCCTAAAATTTTAGTCATGTATTACCATGAATAAGAGCTATGAATGATCAAAATTTAAATTAAAACTAAGCTTCTATCCTCCCTAAGTCCTTAGTTATAATTTTTCCTAACCTCAGTATGTCCATTTTGAATTATAGCAATTGTGTATGCTTACCTTGTATAACATTCAATTACATAGTTCCATCTAAGGTCTAAATATCCCATATACATATTGCCCCTTTTTGTGCTATTTCTATAATCCACTTTAAGACATTCTTAAGGTGCTAATTCCATGGCCAATTAAACATACACAATTTCCTTCTCACTCTACCCCCTTCTCAGTCTAATTGGTTTCAAAGGAGAAAGTTTAAGCACTCACCTCGAAATGTCCATGGCTTCTGCCCAAGTTCCTTTAGTGTTTGTTTCCTCAGTGTCTTATGGCTATCCCACAAGGATAGGGTGCTCTAATTTAGAATTTTCACTAGGTAGAATGTAAGCAAATTGGAGGAAGGTTAGATTTTGTACTCTTACTTTTAATGAACCTACGGCTAGTTTTCTCATCCTTTCCTTTCTATGACTGTTCGAGTTTTCTTCTCTTCTCATCACCATTTCTCTCAGCATAATTGAAGTTTAGGTGGAGGAGAATTATTGTACTGGACAACTCATGCATCCGAGCCAAAAATGGATACACTCAAGTAATTAAAAATCCATTTTCTCTTACTTCCTATTCAGTGCTAGGTAAGGCAGCAACATGTATATGTCTCTTTCCTATCTAAGTGCTATATGAAAATAATATTTAACTCCCACGGCTGGAAGAGTATGAGCACTAACTGACTACCATTTATATATAATTTACACGAAGAAAGAATGAGGTGTGTGTGTGATTTGTTTATTTAATTTCCTAACTTCCTATACTATTTGATTGCTTTGCTAGGCATCCTCATTTACATCTATATGTTTGCTATCCCATCCAATTAAGGTATGTTAAGTGACTACTCTATGGGTCCCAAGACTGGGAATATTTGTGTGCATAAATAAGTGTCCAAGTGGATTTTCTATGCACATATATGGTGAAGCTCTTCAAATGGAAGCTTATGATTTAACTATTCTACTTCTCCTTTCTTTGTCCCTTCCCCCACCATGCATGATAGGTGTCTTCACTTTAGGTTAGCTAAGCCATTATATTAGGCATGATGAATAACAATTTTCCATGACTAAATGGAGGATAATGACATAACCGAATGACTAATGCATATAATGGATAAGTGGAATGTCAATGTGTCACTTTTTTGTCCATATTATCCTTTAATTTGTTGGTTCCTTCCTACACCATTTACTTGGTCATGCACGATGCTAATGGAATCAAGATTTCTTCAAGGGTTATTTAAATATTGGTTATTGATATGCACAACTACATGAATAGCTATCGCATGATCAGATGAACATATCTATATTTCCATGTATGTGAAGGCAATGAAATGTCATGATACGAATGGTCACAAGCTTGTCTTGAATTATTCCTATATGCTTCCATATTAAACAAATTGATGTGCCAATATATCTTTAAGGCTTCCTAACATATATTCTTTGTTTCTAGTCTTAATTAAATCCATTGGTCCCTAATTAACCTTGGTTATTTCCCTAATACTTTCCTTGATGTTCTTCATCACTTAGTTTGATTATGTTATCAGTTACAGAAAATTTAAGATGTGATATGGATATTGCAGACCTCACATGAAAAAGTAATCTATTCAGAATTCCAATTGGTGGAAACTAATCTATGCAAAGAGTGCTTTGTATTGAGTAAGTTTCCATGCAAAACACTTGAAAAATATTTTGTTCTAAGCCTTTATGTGGTTTGGCCTAGAAAGAGAATCTAGAGTGCTGAAGTTTTCTTTATCTAATCTTGATGGATTTAGGGTTTTAGCATGTAAGGATTCCAAATCTACAATTAGTTTCTATTAAATCTTAAAGAAATGCAATGTAAACTCACCTAAGGCATGATTTGGACAAGGTGTCATATCGTTATAGATTATCCAAAAATCTCATGAGTCATATTTCTCATTTAACAACAATTAATCAAATTCATACTTTCAACAATAGAACTTACTATTATTAAAAGCCTCAAATAATACACTTGTACCCAAACAAATATTATCATCATTTTATTCTCCAAAAGTCATGCTAAACAAATTCATTATACTTAGAATATCACAATAAGAAGCATAAATTTTGTGGGTTGCTTCATATGCACAATTTCTTCACTTTAACACATAATAAGGGTCAAATTTTGAAAAATCATAACTTGAGCTACACAACTCTAGTTTGCATAAACTCAATGGGCACAGGAAGCTGATAATGAGAACTATCTATTATAAAAATTTCAAATCAAAACAATTTCATTGGGTCTCTCAAAAACCATGAACACAAAATGCTGACTATATGAATAGTGCATTAGTAAATTCTACATAAAATAGCTAGTTTAAAAAATTCATAAGATATTCTATAGGGCACCAAAAATTGTATTCTTTAACTCCATGGAGAGCTATAAAAGTGTTCCAAATGCCTACCAAATTTTAGCCCAAAACTCATCCATGTGTTCTGTCAAGAGTTCATGGACAAATTATGGCCTAAAGAATGGAAATGTTGGTACCAAATGGTTCTAAATGAGCCATATTATGCCATGTTTCCATTTGGGCACGTTTTAAATGATAAATGCATCATATATGGCTGGCTCAACATGTTTCAAATGTCATACAACTCAAAATAACCTCTCCACTTGCCATTATACACACACATTTCCAAGAACTCAAAGGGTCAAAATGCACAATATCACATATTTCAATCCATAAATGGTTCATACATCATATTCTCATACTTTTAAGTGTGTTGGAATGCTCATACATCATACTATTACATAATTATATGTGCAAAGGTATGCTCTAAAACTTAATCTTTTGTTAAAGTGGCCATTCTCATGCCTTTTCATTATCATTTTTTCTTCCTTAAGAGCCACCCAGCCATAGTAAAAATAGGGAAAACATGAGATTCAAAGAATTTTAATAGCTAATCCAACATTCAAGCATACATATCTAGCTCACTTAAAGTCCAAGATGCATGTATGCATGTCATACAACCATGTACAAACCATATTCATGCATTACGATCTTATGGCTCTTTCAAGAGCAAAACCAAGCTCTGAGGAATTTTGGTCTCGTCTCACTCAACAACTTGGGACTTTTAATTTAGCCTCACTCTCTTTTAGAGACTTTTGACTTGGCCTTACTCATAATTGAGACTTTTGGCTAGTCTCATCCACATTTAGGGGCTTTTAGCTTCACCTTACCTATTCCAATATACTTTTAGATAACCTAACCCACTAAAAGTCAAACCAGTTCCAAATGTAATTAAATTTCATGCAATTGCATAATATCATCAAGAAATCAACAATATACATAATTTGCAAATAATATATACAAGCAATTCAAGACACTTAAGCCAACAAGCATAAATACACAATAATGAAGGAAAAGCTACCTTGTCACACAAATTTCCGTTAATTCCTATTGGTCTCTTCTCTTGGCTCCATGGCCCCATGGTTATCCTTAGATATGCTCTCACTTGTTTGGCCTAGACACATCAAATAAAGCATAAAACAATCAATGGAACCATACTTATACTCATTCTAGCCTTACATATACAATTTAAAGTTCTAGTTATGCTTATGGCCATGCTTTTGTATCTTAAGAAGCAACTCTTATCATTTTACTTCTTGGTTCCAAAATCTCATTTAATATAAGCTATATGATCCTAATGGAACTCATTAGGGCCATTGCATGCATGATTAAACAAGTCTAATGCCAAATTAATCTTTAGGTCTAATTGAACCTTAAAAATTCACCTTTCAAAATAAGGCTTCCAAATTCAATTTAATGGTTCCATTAGTGTCCATAATTCATATCTAAATCATTTATAACTTTGGAATCATTGAAAACTCTTCCTAGGTATTACTTCTCTCTCATGACCAAATTATGCACAAAGGAAGGCTTCCATGAAGTTTTGTCTATTTCTTTGGAAATCTCAAAACTCTAGCATATCTTATTCAACTATGATATTAGAGAGTTTAATTAACTTTGCTAAGGTTTTAAATCTTCCTAAGGTCCATCTAAACCCTAAGTGAGCCATAAGCCATTCCTTAGATTCTTTATAGAATCCAATTGTATATTCTTAATCCTCATGCTTCAATACCCCATTTCCCATCATGCTTTAGCCAACATCTAATTCCCTTTATGTTCTCTTCAAGTTGGCCGAATATGGGAGCTCATGGAGGAATAAGGAAAAGCTTTTTTCTTATGTCATGTTATACATCATTTAAAAAGGCTTTCAATGAAGACTATTATAGTGTATTTAGTTCCCTTTGAAGAGCTTAGTCTTTCACAAGTTCAACCACAAAATTTTTTTTAAAAAAAAAACTATAACCATAGAAAGAAAAATGAGAGAGAATGGGAAATGGTTTGTAATAGCATCATATTCAAATTTAAGAGATTTGCTTACCTATATAAGGCTTTTCTTCCCTTGGTTTTTCCTTCATCTTCACACCACCATAGGAGCTCCTTTGGTCTAAACTAGGTTGATTAGAATAAGCTAAAAGGTGGTGTGACTTGAATATAAGGAGAAAGGGGTGGTTTATAATAATCTATAAAATTTCCATTATGCCCCTGAACTTTAATTCCTCCATTTGAACTCATTTTGTATCCTTTTCAGAAACCATTTTCTCCATATGAAAATTAAGGCTTTCTAGTTTACTAAAAGCATTCATTTGAAAATTTTTAAGATTTAAAACCTTACCAAAAAGTCCAGTCAAAGGTTTAGTTAACCGACAACCTAAATTCCAAACTTGAAGGGTTTTAACTATTCTGATAGTTCCTATGATTTTTTGGGCCACTGAAAACCCTAGTGAGCTTAGTTTTTCCATTTAAAACTTCCTTTAAGTTTTCAAAAACTTACTTAAAATTACAATTTTGCCACTAAGTTTCAATTCATTCTGTTTAACCATTTTGGCTTCGGTTCTAGGCCATTCTTAGTTTATTAACCATATTTCTAAATGCTCTAATTAGCATTTTAGCCTTAATTGGCCTTAATTTATTTTACTCTAGAGGCTTCTTTAATTAACCATTCGGTCCTAAATTTCGATTTCTCTTAACTCATACTATCCTTCTCTAAGCTGATGACCCTATTTAAATAATTTATTCCACTCTTTAGGAAACTATTTTGAATTACCAAATCACGGGATATTACACAAGGCATGAAGAATGGGGTAATCATATTGTTTTAATCCCTGTTTGATGCATTTAGATGTTTTATGACCCAAGAAATAAGAATCTAGGCTTAGTTTCAAATGAATCTTGAAAAATTCTAAGTTAAGGTATTAATTCCATACATTTGGCCATGTTGAGTTTGATAGACCTAGGAAGTTGTGTAATTCCTTCTAATGGTTTGTATAGTATTAAAATGATACAAGAACACTAATTAAGTCATTGCAATGAATTTATAAGTCACATTGTAGAGGTTGAACTTTTACTATTCAAAAAAGGGCAATGTAACACACATTTGGTACTAGACTTGTTCAGGCAAGCTTGAATTGGCTGCAATAGATTGTAATGTGATGTTTAGTCTAATTTGAAGTCTAGAAGTTCAATGATGTAAGCTACCCTTTGAGGTCTAAGTTGGCATAATGGTTTTTAAAGCAATTAAAGGTAAAATGACCAAATGAATAGTGCCAATGAGCAAATGAATAGTAAATATAAAATTTGTGGCTTAAATTAGAGGTACAGAAGGCTTTGGTTTGCCTACCTTGCCTGGTTTAAGTCCTAACCTTAAGCCTAAGTAAAGGTCAAGTTAAAAGAAGTTCAGGCTTACAAGGATTTCACTTATTTTAGGCCATAAAATAAGGAAAAAATTAGTAATTTAGATGATGAATTACGCGCTAGAAAAGTGGCATTTTGGGAGTGTGGATAAAAGGCTTCAAGAGCACTTTTAATGGCTAATTTCATGGTTTTAAAGCCTTAGAACATGAGATAAGTTAATGCAAGCCCTTATTGATGATGTTTATACCAACTGCCATGTTTTTAGGCTAAGTGAGTGCAATCATACACCATTGTAAGTGCAAGATCCAAGAAGGAACAAAAAGAGATTAAGAAGTGGTCATTGACATTGGTTATAACTCTAAGGTAGTTTACTCTCCTTTACATTACATGCATGCTTGATTGATTGAGCTTGATTTGTATTGCATGTCTTAATTGCTTTGATAACATGTTATGATGTTAAACTTGTAGCTTGTGACAAAAGCTAAAGGGGTAAGGGTTTGAACATAGTAGTTCACTCGTAAGGTCCAAAAGGATGCCTAAGCCAAGTTAAGGATGTCATGGCCATGATAAGATGTTCTAATATATGTGCTAAGTTTACTAGTTTTCATGTTATGCTGGGTGATCTTACATGGTTACATTTCATTGTTTGAGAGTCATTTGTTTATTTTGGTAATTATGAGTAACTACTAAGATTTTGTAATATCTAGTTCTCTGAAAACCAGAGAAAACGTGGGAAACGTAACTTGCAGTTTCTCCGTAAACGAACGAAATTCATCGAATATAAAAGGAAGTCCCCAAGATGATGTAGTTAAGATCTTAAAAAATTTCGAAAGCATTCTAGACTCCTAAAATGAGAATTCTAGCCTCAGACAGAAGGAAAAACAAAGCTAAAATAAAGAAAATATTTCTTACGAAAAGCCTATGAAACGTAATGGCATTTTCGTAATTTTGAGCAATTTTTGGAATTTACATAATAGGGCTTTTTAAGTGAAAGTTTTGAGTTCTCTGAGGTTCTCAAAGGGCCTGAAAAGCCCTGGGACAGCTAAAGCCCCTCTTATGGACATTTTCTAACATCGGTGTGCTCGAACTTTGACAGATTCGCTTAGGAAGGTTTTAGCTCCAATTTGAGTGATTCCAAAGGCATTTTACTCAATGGGGAACCTAAATTTTATATTGGAAAAAATGATTCTAAAAAAGGAGTCAATGCCTTATAAGTAGCTCTCAATAACCTCATTATCCCTATATCTAACTTCCTTTGTTTAGAGCATAAGTTTTCAGTAAAATAGAGTCCGGGCATTGAGAGCACATGTCCTGGATCGGGTTAGTAAAACCCTCTAAATAGTATACTGTGCTCTTAGGGATAAGGCTAAAGAAATTAAACAAAGAAAAAGCCCAGCTCTGATACCAATAAATCTAACACCATATATTCTAGCTCATCTCATGCCTTTAAATGCCTTAATACCATGAAGAATGTAAGCTTCTCATAAAAAGGCAAGGAAAATAATGAATATTTTTACGTTGCGTCGTATCTAAAAAATTCCATTTGGTGTCACGTGGATTGTGTGAGCCAATGCTATATATCCTTATATTTAATTACATCATTACAACTCATTTACATCCCAAAAACATGCCTACAACCCATGGAAACCGAAATGGGGCATGAAAAATGGAAATTCATTTTCGGCCAGAATTGGCCTCTTTCTTGGGCAAATTTTGGAAAATCATAACTAAATTTAGAAAAATAAAAAACATGTGTTATTGGTCATTCTGGAAATCTTAGGATGCCTACTTCACACTAAAAATACAACTAGACCATAACATGCATCATGGAGGGCGTTTGACATCTGAAATGATCCGAAGGTCAGACTGAAATTTGGAACTATCATAGAATTCTGCAGAAAAATTTGAAAATGTCCAATTAATTCCACAAAAATCCAATCCATGCAAATGATACCAATCTAGAAATCTATTGATGTTAACTAGAGAGAAAAAATATCTCTAGATCAGTTCATCGAGCGCAGACTTCAGAATTCAATAAAAAAATACTTCTGGTCAGGCAAATTTACTGATACTGGACAAAAATTACAAAAATTCATATATCTCTCTCTAGACCTCCAAATGAGGTGGTTCTAGTTGGCACAAGTCACCGTGATTGTCTAGCTTCTCTGTATAAAATTTCATATCAATTGGACATCATTTGAGCCTCAAGTGATAGAAAATAATTTTAGACCAAATGAATAGTGTAACAAACCAAAACCATAAATTTTGCCAACTTTGAAAAATCATCAAATATTCTGTAGACCTCCAAAAATTATGATCTTCAGCTTTCTAAAAATTTCTCAATGAGACCTAATTGTATGCCAAATTTTAGATCAAGACTAACTTATTTGGCTAAAAAGTGATATACGATTCTATTTTGGTTAAATTTGGCTCTATATGAAGTACCAAACTTGCCAAATGGCCTTCCCTTAGTGTTGGCACCTTTTAGGCAAGTCTAAAAGTATATTTAAGATTTGTATGAGCCACCCAAAGGGTCCCAAACCTCATGCATCTCATTTTGGCCATTCAACCTACACTTATGCATATTTACATCATACTTCCACCTCGCTTATCCTCAGGGATTTTGGATTTGCCTCACCCATTCTTTAAGAGCTTTGGACTCAACCATACTCTTGGGAGCCCACTTTACTTTTAGAAGACTCTTTAACTTGTCTCAACTAAGCTCAAGGGTTCTTAGCTCATCTCACCAAAGGGAAGAGTTCTTGGCCTCTCCACACTCAAGCAAACTCATACAAACATCATGTACTCATTTGAAGACATAACATGGCATCAAGAATCATGGCATATAAAGGCATGCTAGCATACTTTTCATAGCTTGAAAATATACATACATACAATCTAAAGCAAGCTAAACACATATCCATACATGAGAGAAGGTGAAGAGAGCTACCTTGTGTATATTCACAAACTTTTTCCTTAGCTTTCAAGCCTCCTCTTTCGGCCACACACCCACAAATTGGTGGAGATGGTTTCTCTTGGCATAGATACAATTTATGGGAGCCAATTAGGTTCATGAAACAATGTCTAAGATTACACACTTTGCTTAAACCCTAGATTACTCAACAACCCCCATTATGGTCCATATTTGCACCTAATGAAGCAACACCCCTTAAATGATTTCTAGGCCCCATTCTTTCCTTTCAAATATGATTATTGACTCCTTTTAAGCCTCTTGGAGTCATCATATCATTTAAATAAAAGGCCTAGCACCATGTTGCTTTTTTAGGTCATAATATGGAACCTAAGATACCAAATCACTTTCCATGAGTTCTAAACTTTTTTCAAGGCCTCCGTTTATTTTCATTCATCAAATATGACTCAAGAATGACTGTAGAAAAATTTAAAACTCTCCCTAGCTACACAAACATGCCTAGGCCAAGACATAGGGGGTTTTTGGGCTTTTTGGAGATGTCTTTGTTTTGTTGAAGGAAGAAGCTTATGGGGAGCATCTTTGGTGTCTCAAGAACTTATTTATACTCTAAATTAGACTTAGGAAGCATCATATAAATTCAAAATTTGAAAGGTGCACTAGAAACCCTAGAATTTACATCTTGAAATCTAATGGTTATTTTGTTGTTTTCTTTGCATATTCTTGTTCTTCTCCATCAAATACCTAAGATTCATGCTTGAATGGGCTTAAAAATAAGATCTTCCTCTGGCTCCTAGGGTTAGGCGAAATGAAGAAGAGTGATAGAAGGTATCAACCATAGGGTGCATTTTTACCTTGTTTCCTTGCTTAGTTTGGCTTAAATCTTTATTTTTCCAAGCTCCTCTCTTCAAATCCCAACTTTCCCTTGAATTTTTCCCTTGAATTAGATTTTTAAACTTCATTTTAATCCAAGGAAATAAAGGAGAAGGGAGGAAAGGAGGTGTGGATGAAGAAAAGCAAGGAAAATCACCATGAAAACATACCTTACACTTAGATTTTTTCCTCCTTGTTCTTGCTCTCTTCAGCGCCTCTCTCTTAGGGTTTTTCTTCTGATTTGGGGTTGGAAAATCTGAAGTCAAATGAGGGTAAGTGTGAGGCGCCACCTATATATAGGTAGGGAAAAGTGACTTTTTCAAAAATTTCAATTTTGCCCTTCGTACTTTGCATTTTCATTTCTCCTTTGTTTTAGCTCCTTTTTGAAAACCATATTTTCCATTATAAAACCTAGGTTCCCAATTAGGAAAAATGCCTTTGGAATCACTCAAATCGGAGCTAAAACCTTTCCAAACAGATCCGTCAAAGTTTAAGTATACCGACATTGGAAAACGTCCATCGGAGGGGATTTAATTGTTCTAGGGCTTCCCATGGTTTTTAGGGCCTCTGAGAACCCTGGAGAAATAAAAAATTTGGTTTAAAAAGCCCTCCTATGTGAATTCAAAAAATTACCCGAAATTACGAAAATGCCATTACATTTCATAAGGTTTCCGTCAAAATTTATTTCTTCATTCTAGCTCTATTTTTCCTTCTGTCTGAGGCTAGAATTCTCATTTTTAAAAGGCTAGAATGTTACTAAAATTTTTTGGGACCTTGAATAATTCATTTCGGAGGACATGCTTTGAAAATGCGTATGTTTCCGTCGTTTAACCAAGACTGGACATTACAATTCTTCCCCCTTTTAAAAATTTCATCCTCGAAATTTAGATAACATACCTCATGGGAAGAGTTATGAATATTTCTTTCTTATATCATCCTCTAGTTCCCAGGTGGCTTTCTCAGGAGATAACCCTTTCCAAACCACATTCACCAACGGTATCATCTTATTCCGTAACTGCTTGAGCTAATGTGTATGATAGATCATCCTATAACTATACATTCTCATATTCTATGACATGTGAGGGGTTGAGTTGGTACTTTTTCAATTGGGAAACATGGAAGACATTATGGACTTGGCTTAGATTCAGAAGAAGGGCTAATTTATATACTATAGGTCTTACTTTATTAAGGATTTAGAAAGGACCTATATACTTTAGACTAAGCTTTTTACTTTTAATGGACCAACCTATCCCTATGACTGGAGACACTCTAATGAAGACATGGTCTCCAATCTCAAACTCTAACGATTGTTTACGTTTATCTGCAAAACTTTTCTGTCTACTCTAGGCCATCAAAAGTTTCTTTCTAATGGTGAGATATGTAAATAAAAAGTTAAGTGAAAGTTCTCCCTGGATCGAGAAAAAAAAAAAGATGAGACATTCTTAATCAGGGAAAACTACCCAGTAGTGGTTAGTAAAATTTCCCTAGATATACCCCCTAAGTTATAAAGTATAGTAATAAGGGAAGCGAGGAAGAGTTCAGAAACTAGCTATAGAAAAGATGCTCTCACTTTAATCATGATTGGATGAGTGAATTAAGCTAGAGAAGTAAACAGATAGGGGTCCAATAGTTAGTTAGACGAGCTCCCTAATCAATTTCTTACAAAAAACCTACGAAACATAATGGCATTTTCATAATTTTAAAAAAATTTTGGAATTCACACAGGAAGGCTTTTAAAATGAAAATTTTGAGTTCTCTAGGGTTCTTAAAGGCCCTAAAAAGCATGGAATGCCCTGGGATAGCTAAAGCCCTCCAATGGACGTTTTCCAATATCGGTGTGCTCGAACTTTGACAGATTCATTTGAGAAGGTTTTAACTCCAATTTGAGTGATTCCAAAGGCATTTTACTAAATTGGGAACCTAAATTTTAAGTGAAAAAGACAGTTCTAAAAAAGGAGCTAAAACAAAATTGCAAAGTATAAAGGGCAAAATGAAAATTTTTGAAAAGTGTAACTTATTCACACCTATATATATGATGAACCCTTCTCCTCCCTTCATTATGCATGACCATGTTCTGCCTAAAACTAGAAGAAAACCATAGGGGATGAGGCGCATAAGAGGAGGAAGAAAAGGAGGAGAAATTTAAGGTAGAAAGGTATGGATTTTCATGGTTTTTCATGCTCTTTCTCTTCCAAACCTCTTCTCCTTCATTCTCCTTTATTTCCTATGATTATAATGAAGTGTATGGATCTATTTTAAAGGAGAAATTGAGGGAAAATTTTGGATTTGAAGAGAGGAGCTCAAAGAACACAAGATTCAAGTGAGAAAAAGCAAGAAAACAAGATAATTTCTCTTCCTATGGTTGCCATCTTTGGTTCCCCTCTCCACCATTTGGCCCCACTTAAGAAAACCATAGGAGGAGATGATTTTTAGGCAGAACCAAGTATGAATATAAGGAAAAAAGGGTGTGGAGATTAAGAATATGCAAAAGGAATTATAAAAAAACCATTAGATTTCAAGATGTAAATTCTAGGGTTTTGTGTGCACCTTCCAAAATCTGATTTTTTATGATGATTCCTAGGTTTAATTAAGACTTTAAATGAGTTTTTGAGACACCTAAGATGCTCCCCACAAGCTTCCTCCTTCAAGAAAACCAAGAGAACTCCAAAAAGGCCAAGGAAGCCCATAGTCTCGACCAAAGAGGGTTCTTGTAGTGGGGGAGAGTTTTAAATTTTTCTAAAGTCATTCTTGAGTCATATTTGATGAATGAAATTGAGGGGAGGTGTGACGACCCTAATTTTTAATCTCAATAATTAAGGTTAAACATGCAGTTAATCATCATATATCATGAAAATGTGGAAGAATTTAAACCTTAATGTAATTAGAGTCATCAATCATACAATCACATACTCTTATGTTCATAAGGGAGTTAAACATCCATGTATAGGCTTTAGATTCTATTACTCATCAATTATGACTCATCCAAATGACTATAGATCATCCCTTATGATTGACCTATGGAAAGCTAAGGTTTTCTAGTAAATATATGTATTCTGGCATGTTAGCCGCGGCCAAAATGGCCCTTAGCCGCGGCCAATTCCTTTCTGTTTTACCCCTTAGCCACGGCCAATTCCAACCTACATGGCGCCGCGGCGAAGAAGCCTCCTGGAACTCCCTCGCTCGCCTATTGATATTGGCCGCGGCCAATTCCACCTTTCGCCGCAGCCAATTCCTTTCTGGAATGCCGATGACATTTTCCTGAAAGTTCGCCGCGGCCAATTTCCTAATTCGCCGCGGCGAATTCCCCTCTGGATGACTCCCAGTTTGACCTCTCAAATTTCACCGCGGCCAATTATCATTTCGCCACGGCAAATTCCTCTCTGGAACTCTCCCTGGGCAACTTCGCCACTATTGGCCGCGGCCAACACCATTTTAGCCGCGGCTAAACTTCCTCTGACCCTATAACTCTGAAATTTTTGCCTCTCACTCTCCACTCTCCCTTCATTAACACCCTAGGGTCATTCTACCTTAATTTATGCAACTCTAAGGGTAGTTATGAACCTCATTCACCCAGCTATTCTACCATTACCGACCCAATTCTCAGAAAGTAAATTTCCACTCCTCTAACTACCTTATATTAGCAAGTTCATGGGATAACAGCCACAAAAATTCATACACCATTGACATTTAGCATTTGATACATTTTTCCATTTAAGGTTCCATACATCAGCAGCTCATATCAATATCTTAAAATTACATTTCCAATTGGTAAGCCATATCATAAGTCAACAAAGTTTACAGCAGATAATATGAATCCATACATCGAATACTAAGTTAAGATGAGGTCTAACCCTTTAGTACATACATTCTCAAAAAATCAAATGTTCAAGCCTACACTTGGCAATACAGATACATGATGATGCTATACAATAAGGAATACAAAATTAGCATCTACACTACTAAGTCAGCCTAAGTGTAGCCATCTCCCCATAGGTTGAAGCTTATGGATTTTCATCCACTTACTTACCCTTATCCTTACCCGAGGAACCTTCACCTGAAATTGTAATCCCATAACGAGGGGTGAGATATAAATCTCAGCAACCAAGGCAATTCCATCATATAATCTAGTTTAATAAACATATATGCATGAATCAAGATCAATATTCAAATCATATCAGTCATATCAGTAAATGAAGCAATTAGACTATCATGATTACTATCCCATACTAGCAATCATATTATCACATGTTAAAGGCCATTAACACTAGGAGAGGCCCATCCACGGCACCTACTCCCCATTGAGCACACCAGGGCTCAATGCAACTGGGGTTTGATCATAACCCGGTGCCCGATCGTGGCACATGCACGGGTGGCAGCCGCACCACAACTCCACCATGGACTCACAAGGTCCAATCATCATACAATAGATAGCCAACCAATTCATTCAGCATTTCAAATCATTTATATACAACAAATATGAAATTAAACAGATACATGCATGGAATTAATGTAAACCCCGTTTACCTCACTTGTAGACAGATTTGTAACAGCCACCACAAATCCCAAATTCGGATTCAAGTATCTCCCACCAGAATTCGCAATGTCTCACCCAAAATCCTAAGCAAATTCATGCCAAATTAATATCCATAATATAAATAAGCTATGAGGGTCTCAAACCAATAAAGAAAGCATCAAAATGGGGGGTTTAAAGTCACCAAATACCAGCCCCAACCTCAACCTACGAATTTCACCAAGAAAACCCCCAAACACTCAGTTTTCAGATTTTGGGTATAATGAAATCTCTCCAATGAAAAACTAATCGGACCAAATTAAAGAGAAAGATGAGGGGATTAAGTTGTATAACTATTACCTTGGCCAAATCTTGCTCTAAGTATAAGAAAATGCAGAAATCTTGCCCCAAACCCTAGCCTCCTTCTCAACCTCCGAATTTGCCTCTTGAGTTTCAGAAAAATGAAGGTGTGGCTGAAGCATTAGGGTTTTAGGTGGGTTTAAGTTGGGTCATAGGGTTAGGTCATGGGTTGCTCCAAGTCCAAATCCAATTGGGTTTCAGATTTTGCTTATTGGGCCAGTTTTTAGTTGTTGGGCTGCAGAATTTCTTTGGGCCAGTTTTCACACATTGGGTTGCTGAAGTTTATTGGGATTTGGGCCTAATTTAAAGAGCTCAAAGGCTTGGATCTGCACAAGGGTAATTGGGCCTCCATTAGCCTCTCATCATGTTCCCTTAATTTGGGCCTAGATGCAATTTCTATCCTAAACAAATTCTCAAACCCATATTAATAATTTATTTCTCTAAAATTTCTATTCACTAACTTGCCCAATTATCCCCTATTAATTTTCCTTAATTACTCTAAATTGATGATTAATACCTTAATTAATTTTGGGGTGTTACAGGAGGTCTTGGAAAAAATTTAGAACTCAAAGAAAGTGATTTGGTGTCTTTGGTTCCATATTATGACCTAAAAAAGCAATATGATGCTAGGCCCTTTGTTTTAATGGTGTGATGACTCCAAGAGGCTTAAAAGGAGTCAAAAATTATATTTGAAAGGAAAGAATGAGGCCTAGAAATTATTTGAGGGGTGTTGCTTCATTAGGTGCATTTATGGACTATAATGGGGATTATAGAACAATCTAGTACTTAAGCAAATTGTATGGCTTTAGAGAATGTTTCATGAACCTAATTGGCTCCCAAAAATTGTATCTTGACCAAGAAAAACTATCTCCCCCAATTTGTGGGTGTGTGGCCGAAAGAGGAGGCTTGAGTCCAAAGGAAAAAGCGTGTAATTGTGTGTAAGGTAGCTTTCTCCACCTTCTCTCATACATGGATGTGTGTTTAGCTTATTTTAGAATGTTTATATGCCATGATTCTTGATGCCATGTTATGTTTTCAAATGAGTATATGATGATTGTATGAGTTTGCTTGAGTGTGGAGAGGCCAAGAACTCTTCCCTTAGGTGAGGATGAGCCAAGAACCCTTGAGCTTGGTTGAGACAAAGTAAAGAGTCTCCCAAAAGCAAAGTAGGCTCCCAAGAGTATGGTTGAGTCCAAAGCTCTTAAAGAATGGGTGAGGCTAATCCAAAGTCCATGAGAAGAAGTGTGAGGCTAATCCAAGCACTTAGTGAACTTTTGAATGCTTTATATGATGTGCTCACATGCCAAGCTTGTGTTAAAAATGTCCATGCTTTCTATTTTATCCATACATGCATTTAAAATGCTTGCTTTGCACATATTATGTATGATTGAATGGGAGATGAGCTATTGGAATTCTTTGAATCTCATCCCCTCCTCTCCAATGATCTAACATGCTAGGTGAACTAAGTGAATATGCTAAAGGGAGCTAACAACACCAAAGGAAGGAGATTGATAATCATATATTTAGCTTTTGCCACTTAAGACCATGATTATACTGTTTGTTGTATATGATGATGTCAATGGTCTATGACCCTTGAGACATATGTAAATATACTATTATATGATGTTTAGATATATGAATATGATGTATGATCTCTAGCATTTATTTTGGGTATGTAATGCCAAAGTGTACAATGTGGAAGTTTGATGGAAATGTGCATAAGTGTAGGTTGAATGGCCAAAATGAGACGCATGAGGTTTGAGATCATTTGGGCAGCTCACAAAATTCTTAAATATGCTTTTAGACTTGCCCATAAGGTGCTAACACCGAGGGAAAGCCATTTGGCAAGTTTAGTACCACATATGGAGCCAAATTTGATCATAATAGAACCCCATGTCACTTTTTGGCCACATGAGTTAGTCTTGATCTGAAATCTGGCATGAAATTAAGTCTCATTGAGAGATTTTTGGGAAGCTAAAGATCATAATTTTTGGAGGTCTACAGAATATTTGATGATTTTTCAAAGTTGGAAATTTTCATGGTTTTTAGTTTGCTGCACTATTCATTTTATCCAAAATTGCATTCTATCACACGAGGCTCAAACGCTATCCAATTGCCATGAAATTTTATACAAAGAAACTAAAAAATTGTAGAGACTTATGCCAACTAGAAGCACCTCATTTGGAGGTCTAGAGAGGAAGACATGAATTTTTGAAGTTTCCATCCAGTATCAGTAATTTTGCCCGACCAGAAGTACTATTCCATTGAATTCTGTAACATCCGGTCCCTTCGTAAACGTGAGAAACACAATGTTCAGTTTCTCCGTAAACGTCAGAAATAGGCCAAATATGAAAGGAAGTCCTCGAAATAGAAGGAATTGGGGCCAACTAAAATTATAATAAAATTTTAAATATTAGAAAATGAGGATTTGAGATTTAAGATGCCCAAAAACTAGAGCCAAAAGAGATTAGAAAATTTACCCAGGGAAGTAGGGGCATTTTTGTAATTTTTAACATAAATTGAGTGTTTATGCTAATGTATACACTTGAGAAAAGCTTGGTGTAATATGTATAAGTGAGAGTGAAAAGGCCAAAATGAGATGCAAATAGTTTGGAACCATTTGGGCAGCTTCCCCAAGTCTTAAACATGCTTTTAAACTTGCCCAAAAGGTGCCAAGACCAATGGAAATCCATTTGGCAATTTTGGTACCCAATATGGAGCCAAAATTGATCATAATGGAACCTTATGCCAATTTTTGTCCAAATGAGTTAGTCTTGCCCTGAAATTTGGCATGCAATTAGGTCTTGTTGAGAGCTTTCTGGAAAGCTAAAGATCATAATTTTCGGAGACCTAGGGAATATTTTGTGAATTTTCAAAGTTAGGATTTTCTATGGTTTCTGGTATGTGCACTGTTTATACTGGCAGATTTGATTTTCGTGTCACTCGATGGCCAAATGGTGTCCAATGCTTATGAAATTTTATTTGCATAAACTAGAGGTCATAAGCTTTCTGTGGCCACCAAGATAACCTCATTTGGAGGTCTGAGCACAGAGTTATGCATTTTTGAAATTTGCTGTCAGTATCAGTAGCGCCCAGGAGCTTAATCACTGTTCCATCGGTTCCAGATGCCTAAAAGTATCTGTTTCATTCTGGAATTATTTTTACTATCAAGTTAACATTCGTATCTTTCCAGAATGACCGAGTTTGTATGATTTCGATTTTTGTAGAATTAGTTACGAATTTCAGAAATTTACATCAGTAACCTGAATCATAGCCCAGGCAGCCAGCGAGTCTGTAGCTTTTTGGATGTCAAACGTCCTGTGTAATGAATTGTGTGACTTGGACGTATTTTTAGTGTGAATTAGACATCCTGAGATTTCCAGAATGACAAAGAAAACATGATTTCGATTTTTCTAGATTTAGTTATGATTTTCCAAAGTTTGTGACAGAAAAGAGGAAATTCTGGACGAAAATGCAAACATGAATTTTAATGTGTTCCTTTGCTTTCCACGAGTTGTAGACCAAATTTGATGATGGAAATGAGCTATATTCATGTATTTAAGTATGAGAATGTGATAGATGCATTCATATGGCCCACGGGACTCCGAAAGAAAAATTTTACCTATAGAGAAATGCATTTTAATTCATAACTCCCTATGCCACTAGATTGTTTCCATAGAACAAACATAAGATGAAGCATGGGAATTGCATGAATTGAGTCCTAGAAGTATGGTGTTACAAATTCCAAGGTCTGGACTTGATGAACTTATCTAAAGATATTTTTCCTCCCTATTTAAAATCCACAGATTTCTAGATTGGTATCATTTGCATGGATTGAACTTTTGTGAAATCAATTGGACATTTTCAAATTTTTCTACAGAATTCTGTGACAGTTCCAGAATTCAGTCAGACCTTTGGACCATTTTGGATATCAAACATCCTCTGTAATGCATATTATGGTCTAAGAATATTTTTAGTATGAAGTAGACATTCTAAGCTTTCCATAATGACCAATATTGAATGCTTTTGATTTTTCTATATTTAGTTATGAGTTTCCAAAGTTTGCCTAGAAAAAATGCCAATTCTGGCCGAGAATGAACTTCCATTTTCCATGCTCCATTTTGGTTTCCATGAGTTGTGTGGCATGATTTTGTGATATAATTAAGTTGTAATGATATAATTAAATATGAGGATGTATAGTATGAGCTCACACGGTTCACGTGACACCAAATGGAAGTTTTAGATATAACGCAATGCGAAAATAATCCCATTTTTCTTGCTTTTTCTATGGGAATCCTATATAGTTCATGATATTATGTCATTCAAACAATGAGATGAGCTAGAATCTATGGTGTTATAGATTCTCCCTAGAATCTTACCCTTTTCTTTATCTTCCTTACTAACTAGTGCTAGGTACAAGATGAGCTAAAGGCAAAGGCAAGTAACAAGCTAATGACTACAAGCTATTTGAGCATAGCTATCAATATAATTAGCTTTATTTTTATTATTTGAGGATTGTAAATATTATGTATATAAGGCAATGAGTAATTTATTTCATAGATGTTGTATTATGTGCTGATGTACTGGAGTAAGCATGTCACATGTAAGTAAAAGGACAATATGAATGCTTTATAGCCTATATAAGCTGAGATGCAAAAGTGATGTTTATAAGGACTGAGATGGACTAGCTGATAATTAAACCCTAAAGTGCAGAGTGAGGAAGTAGAATGTGAGAATTGATGTATATGATTATGTATAATGGGGTTGGCGCTGAAGATGTGGCCTTTTAAATAGCATGGACACCTCAAATTTTAAGGGGAGGTTTTGTAATATCTAATTTTCATAAAAACAATGAAAACAAATATGCTTTCAAAGTAAGTCCTCTTAAATGAATTGGTTAAGGTCTAGAAAAATTAGAATAATGATCTAGAAATTAAGAAATGAAATCAGGAGGGCAAAGGTGCCCTGAAACAGAAGTTAAAATAATCGATGGAAATTAACAAAATCTCGTAATGGAATTTTCATAATTTTGGGCAAATTTTAGAATTCTCGTAAGAGAGCTTTTTAAATGGAAAAATTGAGTTTTTTGGGGTTCACAGAGGCCCTGAAAACTATGAGAAGCCCCGAGACATTTAAAACCCCTCCAGTATATGTCTTTTAATGTTAGTTGACCCGAACTTTGACCCTTTTGTTCAGGAAGATTTGAATGATTCCAAAGGCATTTTATAAGATTGAGGACCTAAATTTTATGATGGAAAAGACGGTTCTAAAAAAGGAGTTAAAACGAACTGGAAATGAAAATGCCAAGATTTATGGACAAAATTAGAATTTTTGGAAGCAAGTTTTGAGCCCTAAATATATATATAGCCCCATGCCCCACTCTTTCCTTCACTTAGCTCATTTTATTTCTGCCCTAAACTAGAGAAAGAAGCAAAGGAGTGAGGCACACAAGGGAGAGAAGAAAGGGAAGAGAAAAAGCAAGAAAAAGGTATGATTTTTCATAAGATTTTCTTGGTTTCTCTTTAGCAAATTCTTTCTCCTCCATCTTCCCTTCTTTCCTATGGTTTTATTGTAGCTTTTAGGTCTATTTTGAGGTCAGACCAAGGAGGAAATTTTTGAGTTTGCAAATGAGAAGCTAAGCAAAGTGAAGATCAAGCCAAGGAAACCAAGAAACTAAGGTATTTTGCCATGCTTTAAGCTTGATGTTTCTTGTTCTTCCTGTTGCATATTTCGCCCAATATAAGACTAGCTCTAAGGAGTTAAATTTCTAACCAAACCAAGAGTGAACCTTAGGAAAATGAAGGAGAAAAATAAGCATTTGCAAAAGAAACAACAAAATAACCATTAGATTTCAAGATAGAAAAGTTAGGATTTCATGTGTTTCCTTAAAATTCTGTATTGATATAAGAATTTCTAAGCTAAAATGAATGTTTATATAAGCTCTAGAGATCCCTAAGAAGCTTCCCACATGCATCTCCCATCAAGAAAACAAAGCAAACTCACTTAGTGCTCACTTGGTTCATAGCCATGGCCTAGTCTAGATGAAGCACCAAGAGGTAGTTTTAAATTGTTCCAAACTTGATTTTGAGTCATATATGATGGGAGAGGATGAGAGGAAGCCTTAGAAAAATTTTAGAAATTATGGATAGTATGATGGTATCATAGGTTCCATATTATGACTTAAAGAAGCAACACCTAGTTAGGCTCCTTGAATTAATTATGTAATGGTTCCAAGAGGCTTAAAAGGAGCTAAAAATCATAAATAAATGGAAAGAATGGAGCCAAGATGATATTTTCTTAAGGTCACTTTATTAGGTGCATTATGGAACCATAAAAGAGCCATATGAACTACCTAGCTTTTCAAATTAGTGTATGGCTTTACAAATTATTCTATGAGTGTAATTGGCTTCCATATGATGTGTTTAGGCCAAAGGAAACAAGTTCCACCTTCTTGTAAGTGTGTGGCTATGGGAGAGGAACTAAATTCAAGGAAGAAAGTGTGTATTTTGTGACAAAGGTAGCTCTTTCTTCTTTCTTTCATGCATGAGTAGATGTTTATCTTGTCTTTGAATGTGTGTATGCATGTTTTGAGCCATGAAAAATGTTTTAGTAATTGTTTAAATACCATGGTACCATAATGTTATGTTATGCAGTCAAATGATGCTTTGTAAATTTACTTTGGTTTGCTTGAGTGTGGTGAAGCCAAGAACCCCCTAGCCATGGTGAGGATGAGCCAAAAACCCTCAAGAATGGTTGAGACAAGCCAAAAGTCTCCCAAGAGTAAGGCTTAGTTAAAAGCCTTTAAGAAAGTGGGTGAGGCATGTAACACCATATTCATATAGCTCATCTTATATCATATTTATGCTCATTTCCAAGAATTATACAACATTCTCAAGAAAAGCCCTTAAAATAATCAATTAATTTGCATTACGTCGTGTATACATTTTTTGTTTCATATCCCGTGGATCATATGGATTCATCCATCTCATTCTCATATTTAAATACATCAATGACTTAAAACCATCCCAATAAGTGGCCTAGAAATTGAGGAAATGAAGTATATACATAAAAATAAAGTGTAGAACCTCAGACTAAAATTCTATATTTTTGTCATGAACTTTACAAAATCATAACTAATTCTAGAAAAATCAAAATGAAGTACTTTATACCATTCTAGAAAGATAAAAATGTCTACTTTATGATAAAAATAATTCTAAACCAAATAAGGACTTTTAGGCATCAAAAATTGATGGAATAGTAACAAAGGTCGCCTATCACTACTAGTACTTTCCTTCAACTTCAAAAATTCATATCTCCTTGTTTAGATGTCCAATTGGGGTGATCTTAGTGGGCATAGAAAGCTTATCATGTCTAGTTTATGATTGTCAAATTTCATAAGCATTGGACACCATTTGGCCCTTAAATCACAAAAAATTGACCATATGAACAGTGCTTATACCAGCTTAACATAAAAATGTCAACTTTGAAAAATCAATTCCACAGTGACCTAAATAATCTAGTCTTTGAATTCCCAAAAGCTCTAAAAGAGATCTATATGCTCACTAAATTTTATGGGGAAATTCATTCATTTGGTCAGATCTTGACATTGGGTTGCAAAATTGCTCACTTTGTGTCATCAAAGGGTCTCAAATGGTCCAAAATTGCTTCTATGACAACCATAGCCACTTGAGCATGTAGGAAAGCACCAAAATGGTCTACTAAACTTGTCTCAGAGGTGTACAAATCTAGATTTCATAAAATCACTCATCCACCCCAAGATATACACAAGAACACATATACTAGTTTTTACCATTCAATGCCCAAAATGCACTATATCATACATATAACATTAAAATGAATTTATGATGAATAATAGACACTAAAGGAACCATTGGTTTGAATTTAGAAACCATATTTTGAAAGTTAGAAGTTTAGGTTCCTTTTAGACATAAAGAAGCAACTTGATATTTGGCTCATTGAAATGACTTTATGATGATTTTAATAAGTTTAAATGGAGTTATGAGACTTGAATTGAGTGAGAAATTAGAGCCAAGATGATGAATTATATGAGTTGGTTCATTATGCCCTTGTGTGGAATCATAAGCATGCCATAAGCTAGAAGTAGCTTATGTAAGGTTTATGTGATGCTAGAGATGGTTCCATTAATGTATTTATGACTTGTTTGATGTGTCTAGGCCAAGCCTCCTTTAAGCATGTGCATGAGGCTAAACCAGAAAGCTAAGGAACCAAAGGAAAAGTTATGCGTTTTGACCCAAGGTATTCATCCATTCTTATATGCATTTCTAGATTGTTTGATTATCATTGAATGCTTGTATGTATGTTTGAATCATGAAACATGCCTAGAGCTATTAATTTGATGCCATCGTACCATTATACTTCTTGGATTGTCTTAGAATGTGAATTTGCTCTTGATAGGTGAGGTTGTACTAAAAGTCCCCTAGATTGGATGAGGTGAAGCCAAAAATCTCTAAGAATGGGTTAGATAAGGCCAAAAGTTTTATGGAGCGAGTGAGACTAAGTCAAAAGTCTCTAGAAAATGGGTAAGACTAATCTAAAAGTTCTAAATAATAGGGTAAGGATAGACCGAAATTCCCTAGAGCTTGATTTTAATCTTAATATGTTTATGTGGTCTTGAAAACATGTTTATGTTTTGGAAGCATTTGATACATGCTTGTGTTCTTTGACATGACAACATGCCATATATGCATTTTTGAAAGGGTGAATAAGCTATTGGGATTCTTTGAATCTCACTCTTCCCCATTTTTATCTAACCATGTCTAGGCGATGCTCAAGGAACCAAGAATGGAGACCAAGCAGTGTAAATTCTGTTACTTTAACAATATATTAGCTTTTGATATATATTAATGTCAAAGTGTATATGTTTAAGTCATTTATGAGATGTAAACTTTTGCTCAAATGTAAAAGTATATGAATATGTTGTATGCAATCTTGAGATTTTGACATCATTAAGCCTTTGTATGTATTTGTATATGGACAAGTGAGATGGTGATGTTGAACTCCTTGATAAATTAGACCTATTATAATGCTTCTATGTGCTATGTTTGAGCTTTTGGATGTGCTTAAATGGTCATGGTTCATGTGGGAAGCCATTTTGGACCATTTGATATTATATTGATGTCATTTTGGACCATATTTTTACTCTAAACCAAAACCAGACCAAATGGATGAATTTTGGCATGAAATTCGTCAAGAATTTAGATCTCATCTAAAGCATTTCACAGAGCCATAAGAATAAAATTTTTGGAGCTCTAGAGAATTTATTATGAGTTTTCAAAGTTGGCTGAAATTTGCAGAAACTGTTAGTGCACTATTCATTTGGTCAGTCTGGTTTTTGGTATATGTGAAGAGCCAAACAAAGTCCAATACTTATGAAATATTATAGGCATATATTTGACTTTATAAACTTTTCATAGCCACTGAGATCACCTAATTTAAAGTTATTTATAATGAGATATGAATGTTTAAAGTTGCATATATGTTGTAGTACCAAAAACAAACTTACTTACTATTCCATTAGAATTTTATAGGCCAAATGATATTATTTTGATCTAAATTTTTTACAGTAGTTAGATGATGTCTTGATCTTTTCAAAGAGTCTAAGGTTGCATGATTTGGAATTTTCTAACTCAAGTTGTGAATTTCTAAAATTTGTGACAAAACATAAAACCTATGGAAATTGAGTGTGATCTTGACTTTGATATGTATGGCCGAAACCCAAATTACATGCTTCAATTTGTGATGTTTTTGCTTGAATAAGTGTGTTAAGGATGGAAGATAAATTTTGGTAAGACTAAATGGTTCATTTAATCAGAAATGAATTAATTTGGCTTTTAGTGACAGCATTTTTGATTCTATAAGTGATGAATATATGAAAATGGATACTTTACACTAATTGTAATGCAAAATAAGTGTTATCTTAATATAGCATTACATATTCTCCCCAAAATCTCACCCTTTTCTTTATCTTCCCATCTAACTAGTGCTAAGTACAAGATGAGTTAAAGGCAATGGTAAGTAATGAGCTCATAACCATGAGGTATATGAGGACAGCTATAAACATAATTAGTTTTATTTTTATTATATAAGGACTGTAAAGATCATGTATATGAGACAATGAGTTATTTATTTTATAGATATTTTATTTTACACTGATATGCTAAAGTAAGCATGTACACATGTAAGTAAAAGGACAATATGAATGCTTTATAGCTTATATAAGCTAAGATGCAAAAATGGTATTCATAAACTTTGAGATGGGCTAGCTAATAACTGAGCCCTAAAGTGTAGACTAAGGAAGTAGAATGTGAAAATTGATGTATGTGATTATGTATAATGGAGTAGGTGTTGTAGATGTGGCTTTTTAAATGGTCTGGACACCTTAAATTTTAAAGGGAGGTTTTGCCAAATTTCATTCAAAATTTTATGTTATTTAATTTTGATGGTCATCAAGAAAAAAATCTAAGAGTTAAATGAACCTTCAAGTTGAATGATAAAATCATAGTTTCAAGTATGCTCTATAGGTTATAATATGGAAAGGATTTAAGGAAAGAAAAAGTTTTCCCCATATTCTAGCCATATGAGCAAATTTCTGAGTAATTGTATATTGAATAAGTGCCATTAACTAAAGAAAGACCTAGATAAGGTAAGATGTTATAAATTGAACTAACACAATTCCACATATGATGGTAATGCTTTATGGAAGGACTGGATACAAAATGTTGGTTTCTAATAGTAATTTTGTTAGCCCTTGGTATGCCTTAAGGTTACTCTGGTGATGGGCATAGGACGGTCTATCAAGTTAAGAAAGCTTAGTTCTCATCAAAACGCCATAATTCTCTAGCTCATCTCATATCATTACCAGACTCATTCCCTTATGTTACACAAAATTCCCAAGAAAAACCATTAAAAATATTCAATTATTTTGCATTACATCATGAATAAATTTTTCATTTCATGTCTGTGGATTATATGAACTCATCCATCTCATTTTCATATTTAAATACACAAATATAACTCATAGCTATCTCAATAAGTGACCAAGAACTCGAGCTGATGGAGTATATACATAAATTTCACAAGTGTAGCCTCAGGTTCATGGTCCAACTTTCTATCATGAACTTTGAAAAATCATAACTAATTTTAGAAAATTCTAAATCAAACACATTATACTATTCTAGAAATCTACATATGTCTACTTTATGCTAAAAATAAATCTAGATCACAAAAGGATGTGTAGCTACTAGAAATCAATGGAATAGTAACCAAGGTCGCTTGTCACTACTGGTACTATCACTGAAATTCAAAAATTCATATCTCCCTGCTTAGATATCCAATTGGGGTAATCTTAGTGGTCATAGAAAGTTTATCATGTCTAGTTTATTATTCCCAATAATTGAAATAAAATCTTCTTTATCTAAATAAGAAAGTGAAATTATGTTTCTACTCAAAGCAGGAACATAATAGCAATTGTTCAAAATTAACAAAAGCCCATTGGGCAAAACTAATTCATAAGTGCCTACGGCTAAAGCAGTAACTCTTGCTCTATTTCTAACTCGTAGGTCTATTTCGCCCTTTTTCAACTTCCTACTCCTTTTGAGACCCTGCACATTTGTACAAATGTGAGTTCCACATGCAGTATCTAATACCCACATAGGAGAAGTAGAAAGATTAATTTCTATAACATAGATACCTGAAGTAATAGCCCTGCTATTCTTCTTTTTCTTTTGATCTTCTAGGTAGAGCTTGCAGTTTCTCTTCCAACGACCGGGCTCATTGCAAAAGAAACAAACTCCTTCCTTGGGAAGCTTTGCCTTCTTGGCTTCAGGCTTGGGTTTGGGCTTGTTTTGGTTCTTGAACTTATTGTTCAGGCCCTTTCCTTTGCCTTTGCCTTTCTTTTTCATTCCTTTACCTTTCTAAACAATTAAAACAGAGCTTGGATTTTTCTTAATATTTTGCTCGGCAGTTTTAAGCATCCCATGCAGTTTAGAAACAGATTTCTCCATGTTGTTCATATTGTAGTTCATGACAAACTGGTTATAACTTTCAGGGAGTGAGTTTAAGATCAAATCTGTAGATAACTCCTGACTTATGGGAAATCCGAGCCTCTCAAGGTGATCAAGGTAGCCTTTCATCTTCAAAACATGAGTGCTAACTGATGCACCTTTAGCCATTTTACAGGAATGCAAGGCCTTGGAGGTTTCAAACCTTTCCTGCCTTGCCTGTTGTTGGAACATTTCCTTGAGATGCACAATCATCTCATAAGCCTCCATAAGTTCCAGATCTCTTTGAAGTTCTGGGACCATGGTGGCTAACATCAGGCATCCCACATCCACAAAATCATTGAGATGATTGGTGTGGGCATCTTCTGTGCTCTTGGAACATTGGCTACAGGCTCCTCAGGAATAGGCTCATCTAGGACATATAGCTTTCTTTCCTATTTGAGAACAATTCTCAAGTTCCTAAACTAGTCAAGAAAGTTTGTCCCATTGAGTTTGTCCTTTTCAAGGATGGATCACAATGATAGTGCAGTAGAGTTATTTGTCGACATTTTTCTACAACAGAATATGCAAAAATCAAATTAATAACTTTCCACTGAAAATAACCCTCAATTTAATTTAGCGGACTAAGACACATATTTCACTTAATTATAAGTCTGCTTTGGCAAAATGCTTAAAATTAAGTTATTTAGGTAGGTAACTCGTTTACCAATTACATTACATGTAACTCTTAGATCTTTTATAGGATTCATTCATCACATGATTTGGCATGTTTAATCCTATCTAATGCCTTGAGACCCAAAACTATTTTGATAGTTTCAATTAAGTCAAACCACTATGAAACTTATGAGTATCACTATTACCCAAGCTACCTTACTAAGATAACCTAAGTGTATCACACTTTGGTGGAACCTACAGTCAGGTGATCAAAGTCTTGACAGATGTTCATTAGTAGGCGGCATTGTAACTTAAAATTTTATATGAGGGATTTTATTTTATTATTTCATAAAACTAGTTGTCACATTATTATATACTACGATAGCATACATACATACATATGATCTCATCATAAATCTTAAAATAAATGTGACACAATATGGCCTATCTATCCTATCTCCTCCCAAGCTAATGAGAGGATTCCTCTAAGATAAAATCTATATATACAAAGAGAAACCTTGCTTAAACATTCGAGGAAAGTGTGAGATGAGAAAAGAATGTACATTCAGAATGAATAGAGAGAGGCATGACACGCAGGCCATATTTTTTTAAAAAAAAATTACAAACCATAAGTATCCTAGGGCCATATCATGCACCATACCCATCCAAGCAAATCACAATACACATGTTACAAACATCTCATCTCATATGAAAGGTCGTAAATTTAGTGAATTAATTTTAAATTAGATTGTGTTGTTCTAGAATTAGATAGCAACGGCAGATTCATTCAATGTGTCACATACATAGCGAAACAAATTTGAATTGAAATAGAATATAATCTGTACAAAATATATCAAATATATATATGTAACAGATTAATAATTATGTTCCCAATCATATTGAAAACTATTCACATATCATATATATAAACGAATTCATTAAAAGAACCTCTATGCTTAAATTTCATGCTTTTAAAATAATTTGATCAAATCAATATTGCATACATATCTTATATTAGCACATGCAAAAAATTGATTATTAGATAAAATTCTTAGAACACACAGGTATTCAATTTAAGCAATTATTGATGTGGCTCTGATACCACTTCCCCACAGAGCCTCTAGCGATATTGTCCCCATAGCAGCACTTGGCACACTGCCTAGTGGGGTTTTGTTCCTCCCTTGGTACTCTCATTTCCCTTAGGAAAACGTATCGCTGGTGGGGAGAACTTCGCTCCCACTTATAAGGCCTTAGCCCCAGGGTCTTTTACCCGATATGGGACTTTACATTCCACCCCCCTTAGAGCCAACCCATCCTCGGGTTGCACACACGGCTAGGCCGGCTCTGATACCACTGTTGAGAATTATGGGAGACACATAGCGGAAACATTTAAAATTTTGATCCCAATTCCCACCAAGGATCCGTCAAAATCACTTAAACCAAATAGGTTCAGAGAATTACCTTTTTTTTTTGTCAATTGAGTTTGTTGTTTACTTTTATTTGGATCACAGGAATTGACCGCATATCAGCTCCCTCTACTGGTATCCACACGAACAGGGTTCAGAAACTCAAACGGTGTGCTAGCAACCTGCCCAGTACAATTCCATACAGTCCGTACAACGTCAATACAATTCCGTACGATGTCCGTACGGTGTCCCTCTCTCAAAGGATTTTGGAGGCAGCTCTAGCTCTAGCTATATCATATTTTTTCTGATATAGAAACCCCTATTTATAGACTAGAGTTTCAGATATATTTAATTAATCAGAATTAATTAAATATATCTATTAGTTTAAATTCAAATCTATCTTATAGTTTAAATTTAAACTAACAATATCTAAAGCTTAATTTAAATTATCTGATTAGTTTAAATTTAAATCTATCAGATAGAATCAAATTTAAATTATTTGATTAGTTTAAATTTAAATCTATCTAATAGAATCAAATTTAAATTAATTCATATATATATACATATATATATAATATCAAATATAATATATTTTGAATTTAATTATTTATATATATATAAATAATTTCTCCATCCTAGATATTCATTGAATCTAGACACATTTTTGATTCAATGAATGTGGACATTTTAGCCCAAGTTAGTCCGTTCTTGTGTGCGACCTTGCAGGCCCATATGATGTTGGCAGTGGGCCAACTACACTGTTTGACCCACAAATCACAAGCGGCCTTTGGCAAGACATTGTGACTACCCAAATCATACGGGATCGGTGATCCGATGCAACCTATCTTATAACCCTATCATATCCCTTTTGTCACACGATATCTAGATCGAGTATGAGACATGGAAATGTCATCTTTAACTTGCTCGATCATAACTTTCTCAATCTCTGAGCAGACTAATATAAGATGGAACCCTTTCCATTTGAGCATGGCCATGCATTTCTCAGTCACACTCATTGAGGGGCCCAGAGATATCTCTCTATTAATCAGAGGGACAAATTCCATCTTGACCACTCATCTTCCTTTCCATGGATTCCATTATACTCGATCATAATCTTTATAATCACCCGATTAAAGGTGACATTAGACTATGCCAAAGTACAGTGTCCTTCATGTAGGAATCTATGGTGATCTTAGGTCCAAGGGATCAATGACACGGCTATATATGAGATAAACTTATAACCTAATCCATGTAGCTTATCTCATGACGGGTCTATCTAGCGTCCTGTTCTCTAACACACGCTTATGATTTTAATTCATATCATCATACATGATTAACACTTAATCAATCAAAATCATACTAATCTTAATTCATTGTTGTTCCCACAAGGATGATTGATTAGGGACATTTTGGATAATTCAAAAATGATTTATCCATGGATATTATTATATATAAACATGCAAACAATGTAATAAAAAGAAAACTCTTATTTCGTAAAAATAATGTTCGCAATACAATGATTGGCCTAGGGCACAATCTCCAACAGTAGCACCCCTCAAATGATTTCTAGGCCTCATTCTTTCTTTTCAAATATGATTCTTAACTCCTTTTAAGCCTCTTGGAGTCATCACCTCATTAAAACAAATGGCCTAGCACCATGTTGCTTCTTTAGGTCATAATATGGAACCTAAGACACTAATTCACTTTTTATGAGTTCTAAATTTTTTCCAAGGCCTCCCCTCACTTTCATTCATCAAATATGACTCAATAATGGCCTTAGAAAAATTTAAAACTCTCCCTAGCTAGGAGAACCCATCTAGGCCGAGGCTATGAAGCATATTGGGTTCCATGGAGCTTTCTTTGTTTTCTTAAGGGAAGAAGCATATGGGGAGCCTCTTAGGGATCTTGGGAGCTCATTTAAACTCTTACTTAGGCCTAGGAATCATCATACAAAGTCAGATTTTACAAGGTGCAATTGAAACCCTAAAACTTGCATCTTGAAATCTAATGGCTTTTTGATAATTTCCTTTGCATATTCTTAATCTCCACACCCTTTTTCCTTAAATTCATGCTTGGTTCTACCTAAAAGTCATCTCCTCCTAGGGTTTTCTCAAGTGGGGCGAAATGGTGGAGAAGGGGACCAAAAATGACAACCATAGGAAAAGAAATTACCTTGTTTTCTTGCTTTTTCTCACTTAAATCTTGTGTTCTTTGAGCTCCTCTCTTCAAATCCGAACTTTTCCCTCAATTTCTCCCTTAAAACAGATATATAAACTTGATTATAATCATAGGAAACAAAGGAGAATGGAGGAGAAGAGGTTTGGAAGAGAAAGAGCATGAAAAACTACTAATTTCCATACCTTAAGCCTTTGATTTCTCCTCCTTTTCTTCCCCTTCTTGTGAACCTTATCCCCTAGGGTTTTCTTCTGGTTTTAGGTAGAAGATGGTCGTGCATAATGAAGGGAGGAGAAGGGTGCATCATATATATAGGTGGGAATAAGTTACACTTTTCAAAAATTCCCATTTTGCCCTTCATACTTTGCATGTTTGTTTCTCCTTCTATTTAGCTCCTTTTTGAGAACCGTCTTTCCCATTATAAAATTTAGGTTCCCAATCAAGTAAAATGTCTTTAGAATCACTCAAATTGGAGCTAAAACCTTTCCAAACGAATCTGTCAAAGTTCAGGCACGCTGACATTAGAAAACGTCCACTGGAGGGGCTTTAACTGTCTCGGGGCTTTCCATGGTTTTTAGGGCCTCTAAGAACCCCAGAGAACTCAAGACTTTCTTTTAAAAAGCCCTCCTGTGTGTTTCTCAAAAAGTACCCATATTTACGAAAATGCCACTGGCCTTTTGACAAATTTTTTGAATTACTCTGGCCTTGATTTCTGGGCAATTCAAGGCTCAAATCCTCATTTTCTAATATTTGAAATTTTATCATAATTTTAGTTGGCCCCAATTCCTTCTATTTCAGGGACTTCCTTTTGTATCTGACCCATTTCTATCGTTTACGGAGAAATCAAACATTGTGTTTCTCACGTTTACAGAGGGACCGGATGTTACATGAGGCTAATCCAAGCACTTGGTGAACTCTTGAATGCTTTATATGATGTGCTTACATGCCAAGCTTGTGTTAAAAATGTCCATGCTTTCTATTTTATCCATACATGCATTTAAAATGCTTGCTTTGCACATATTATGTATGATTGAATGGGAGATGAGCTATTGGGATTCTTTGAATCTCATCTCCTCCTTTCCAATGATCTAACATGCTAGGTGAACTAAGTGGATATGCTAATGGGAGCCAACAACACTAAAGGAAGGAGATTGACAAACTTATGCCTTGGTTTTAGCCATTTTGGAACCATAATAATGGTTCAAGATGTATATGATGTTGTATATGTATTATGAACCTTGAGACATATGTAAATATACTATTATGTGATGTTGAGATGTATGATTATCATATATAACCACTAGCCCATGTTTTGAGTATGTAATGTCATAGTATGAAAGTTTAAAGTTTGATGAATATGTGTATACATGTGGGTTGAATGGCCAAAATAAGATGCATGAGGTTTGGGACCATTTGAGCAGCTCACTCAAGTCTTAAATAAACTTTTAAACTTACCCAAAAGGTGCCAAGACCAAGGGAAATCCATTTGGTAATTTTGGTACCTAATATGGAGCCAAAATTGACCATAATGGAACCCTACGTCACTTTTTGGTCAAATGAGTTAGTCTTGCTTTGAAATTTGGCATGCAATTAGGTCTCATTGAAATATTTTTGGAAAGCTAAAGAACATAATTTTTAGAGGTCTAGAGAATATTTGATGAATTTTTAAAATTGAGATTTTTTATGGATTCTGGTATGGGCACTGTTCACACTGGCAATTTTGTGTTTTGTGTCACCCGATAGCCAAATGGTGTCCAATACTTGTGAAATTTTATATGCATAAACTAAAGGTCATAAGATTTCTGTGGCCACTAAGATCACCACATTTGGATGTCTGAGCAAAGAGTTATGTATTTTTAAAGTTAGCTGTCAGTAGTAGTGGCGCCTCAGGAGTTTAGTTACTGTTCCATAGGATTCTAATGGCTAAATGTATCTGTTTCATTCTAGAATTATTTTTAGCATCAAGTTAAAATTTTTTTTCTTTTTACAATGACCAAATGTGTGTGATTTCAATTTTTATAGAATTACTTATGAAGTTTATAATTTTGTATCAGTAATTTGAACAGTAGCCTAAGCAGCCAGCGACCTCAGTAGCTTTTCGAATGTCAAACGTCCTGTGTGATACATTTTGTGATCTAGTCATATTTTTAATGTGAAGTAGACATCCTAAGCTTTTAAGAATGACTAAGATTTTATGATTTTAAATTTTCTACATTTAGTTATGGATTTCCAAAGTTGGGTCAGAAAATAGAGCAAATCTGACCGAAAATATGCTTGCTTATTTTGAGCTCCATGTCGGTTTCCATGAATTGTAGGCATGTTTTTGTGATGTACATGAGTTATAATGATGGAATTAAATATAAGAATGCATAACATAAGCCCACACGGTCCACATGACACTGATTGCAAATTTTTAATTTTAGCACAATGCAAATAAATCTATTATTTTCATTCCCCTGTTTATATGCTATTATGGAAATAATGAGGTGAAGCTTATAAATGTCATGAAATGAGCTAGAAGTTATGGTGTTACACCATGTGAGTTCATGTACTACATTCACATATTTAATTATATAGATACAACTCATTTCTATCACCAAAATTGGCCTAAAGCTCGTGCAAAGCAAGGGAGTACTTAAAATCCATATATATTATTTCGGCCAGAACTTCCCTTTCTCTGTCACAAACTTTGGAAAATCATAACTAATTTTAGAAAAATCGAGCTCATGCATTCTTTGCCATTATAGAAAGTTACACATGTCTACTTTATGCTAAAAATATGTCTAGACCATGAAACACAACACTGAAGATGTTTGATATTCAAAAATATGCAGAGGTCTAGCTGGCTATTGGTACTATCACAGCTTTCTACTACAAATTTTCAAAATATCCAATGAATTCCAAAAAAAATCTAATCCTTGTAAATGATACCAATCTAGAAAGCTATCAATGTTAACTAGAGGAAAAAGTAACTCCAGACCAATTTAGTCACACGCAGACCTCGAAACCTAATCAAATAATACCTGAGGTCAATTTGACCGCTTGATACTGGGTAGAATCTTTAAAAATTCATATCTCCCTCTCCAGGGATACAAATGAGGTGCTTCTAGTTGGCATAAGTCACTGGAAATGTATATTTTCTTTCTATAAAAGTTTGTGGAAATTGGACATCATTTGACCCTTAAGTGACAAAATTTAATTTTGGACCAATATGAACTATAACCTGACCAATTTTAGAAATTTTTCCAACTTTGAAAATTCACCAAATATTCTATAAACCTCCAAAAATTATGAACTTTAACTTTCTAAAAAGATCTCAATAAGCTCTAAATGTATGCTAAATCTCATATCAATAAGAATTCATTTGGATAAAAAGTAGTATAGGTTTCAAATATGGTCAATTCTTGCTCCATACAAGATACCAAAGTGTTTAAATGACATGATTATGACATATATAAGTTACCTAAATGGTCCCAAGCCTCAAACATCTCAATTTGGCCATTCCACTTCCACTTATACACTAATGCATCAAACTTTCAAGAAGAAAAATTTGTCATTTCATGCTCAATATATATTCTAATAGTCACATAACATAATCTCTCATTTATATATAACATATTAATATAATTACACATGCTCAAGAGGTCATAGGTCATATACAATAATAGGTTACAACATCTGCCACTTAAATGGCCTTAAAGAAGTAATTTCCATGCACTTTGATGGTATGCTCTTATCTTTCAAGAGGTTGGCTTCCATTTCTTTGTTCTCTTTGTCCACCTAGCATGTTAGAATATTGAGGAGGAGAAAATGAGATTCAAAGAATCTTAATAGCTCATCTCCCTTATAATCATACATAAAAGATGCAAAACTAATCTTACAAATGCATACATGGGCATATTAACATGTGTAAACATTCAAGAAGTATTTTCAACATTCGAGCAAGTCATACGTAGCATACAAAGGCTTGCTAAGCAAGTGGATTAGCTTTACCCATTCACTTATAGATTTTGAACTTGCCTCACTTATTCTTTAAGAAGTTCTTAGACTCAACCTTGCTCTTAGGAGTCAACCTCACTTTTGGGAGACTCTTTACTTTGTCTTAACCAATCTTAAGGGGTCTTGGCTCATCCCCACCATAGTTAAGGGTTCTTGGCCTCACGACAGCAAATCAAAGCAAGCATCATAAACATCATTTTAAAACATAATGCATTATCATGGTACCATGGCATATGAAATCATGCTAGAATACTTTTCATGGCTTAAAACACACATACACACATTCAAAGACAAGCCAAGCATACATTCATACATGAAAGAAGGAGGAGTGAGCTACCTTGAAAGTAAGTACACACTTTTTCTCTTGAATTTCCTCTCCCTTCTTCGGTCTCACACACACAAAGATATCAGAATGATTTCTCTTGGTCTAAACACAATTTATAGAAGTCAATTAGGTTCAAGGAATTAATTTTAAGGGCACACAACTTGCTTAGACACTAGCTTGGCTCATGAATCCCTTTATGTTTCCAAGAATGCACCTAATGAAGTAACACCCATCAAATAAATTCTAGGCTCCATTCTTTCCTTTCAAATATGATTCTTGACTCCTTTTAAGGCTCTTGGAGTCATCACACAATTAAAATAAAGAGCCTAACTATATGTTGCTTCTTTAGATCATATTCTGGAACATATATGGCCAACTCACTTTCTATGGTTTCTAAATTTTTTCCAAGGCCTTCACTTATCTTCACTCATCATATATGACTCAAAAATAGACTTTGAACAAATTAAAATTATCCCTAGGTACTCAAACACCCTTAGGTTGAGACTATGCATAGTTTTAGGCTTCATGGACTTTGCTTTATTTTCTTGATGGAGGAAGCACATGGGGAGACTTCTAGGGATCTTAGGAGTTCATTTAAACTCTCATTTAAGCATAAAAATCAAGGTATCAAATCAGATTTTACAAGGAACATATATGAAACCCGAGAATTTGCATCTTGAATTTCCATGGTTATTTGTTAATTCTCTTTGCATATTCTTAATCTCCACACCCTTTTTCCTAAGAATCACCCCTAGTTCTACCTAAAATCCAAGCCATCCTAGGACTTCTTGAGTGGGGTAAACCATAAGGAGAAGGGGAGCAAGTGGTAGTAATCATGGAAGAAGAAATTATCTTATTTTTCCTTATTTTCTCACTTGAATCTTGTCGTCTTTGGTCTCCTTTCTTCAAATCCAAATTTTTCCCTTAATTTCTCCCTTAAAACATATTTATAAACTTCATTATAATCATAGAAGCAAAGGAGAGTGGAGGAGAAGAGGTTTGGAAAGAAGAAAGCATAAAAAACTACCAAAATTCCATACCTTCAAGCCTTGATTTCTCCTCCTCTTCTTCTTCCTCTTGTGCACCACTCTCCTAGGGTTTGTTCTCTGATTTAGGGCAGAAAAATATGAGCCTAAGTGAATGGGAGAGTGGGGTGCCCTATATAGATAGGTGGAGGAAGAATGACCTTTCAAAAATCCTCGTTTTGCCTTTCATTTTTGGCATTTTCATTTCTAATTCTTGTTAGCTCCTTTTTGAGAACCATCTTTTTTATTATAAAATTTAGGTTTCCAATTTAGTAAAATGATCTTGGAATCACTCAAATCGAAGTTAAAACCTTCCCAAATGAATCCATTAAAATTTAGATACACTGACATTAGAAAACATCCACCGAGGGGATTTTAACTATCCTAAGACTTCCCATGGTTTTTAGGGCCTCTAAGAACCCTAGAGAGCTCAAAGTTTTCATTTAAAAAGCCCTCCTATGTGAATTCTAAAATTTGCTTAAAATTACAAAAATGCCATTATGTTTCGTAAGTTTTTCGTTAAATTTCATTTGCTTCATTCTAGCTCTATTTTTCTTCCCACCTGAGCCTAGAATTCTCATTTTTAAGAGTCTAGAATGTTAATCAATTTTTTTGGGACCTTAACTAATTCATTTTGAAGGACTTGCTTTGAAAACACATCCATTTCCATCGTTTAACGAAAACTGGACATTACAATCCTCACCATTGCTAAGGGGTTCTTGGCTTCACCATACTTAAGCAAACCAAAGCAAGTTCACAAAGCATCTTTTAAAGACATAATGTAACATCATGGTACCATGGTATATAGATGTATGCTAAAACATTTCTCATGGCTCAAAATATACATACACATATTCAAGACAAGGTAAATATCCACTCATGCATGAAAGAAAGAAAAGAGAGCTACAATTAATGCACATTTTCTTCCTTGAATTTATTTCCTTTCCCATGGCCACACACTCGCAAGAAGGTGGGACTTGTTTTCTTTGGCCTAAACACATAATATGAAAGCCAATTACACTTTTGGAACAAATTCTAAGGCTACATATTCATTTCAAAAGCTAAGTTGTGCTTATGTCTCATTTATGGTTCTATAATGCACTTTGTAATATCCGATTCCTCGAAAATATGAGAAAACGTGAGAAACGTAACATATAGTTTCTCTATAAAATGTATGAAATTCACTGGATACAAAAGGAAGTTCCTTAGATAGAGTGAATTGAAGTTCAATAAAATTAGACTAATATTCTACACCTCAAATAACGATGAGTCAAGGCCAAATGTGCCTTGAAACGAAGCCAAAATAACCAGACGAATTTTAACAGAAATGCAACAAAACATAATGGTATTTTCGTAATTTTAGGCAAATTTTAGAATTCCCATAGGAGGTCTTTTTAAAAGGCAAATTTAAGTTCTTTGGGGTTCTCAGAGGCCTTGAAAGCCATGGGAAGCCTCAGGAAAGTTAAAACCTCTTCGATGTACATTTTCTAATGTAGATTGACCCAAACTTTGACCCTTTCATTCGGGAAGGTTTTAGCTCTAATTTGATTCATTTCAAAGGCATTTTATAAAATTAGGAACCTAAGTTTTATGATAGAAAAGATGGTTCTAAAAAAGGAGCTAAAATGAAGTAAAACAACAATGCCAAGATGAAAGGATAAAATTGAAATTTTTAAAAAAGTGCACACTTCTTGAAATCTCTTTAAGTTTCATGTTTCTTCCCCTCATCATTTTCATTACCTATTCTGCCCAAAATCCAGAGAAAACTCAAGAGACTTAGGCGCACAAGATAAGGAAGGGAGAAGGAGAAAATGAAGGCAAGAAAGGTAAGAATTCTTAAGAATTTGCATGCTTTCATTTCTTGAAACTTGTTCCTTTCCTCTCAAGCTTCCTTTCCATGGTTTTAATGAAGAGTTTAGGTCTATATTGAGGTCAGAATAGAGGTAGAAATTTTAAAATTCAAGGGAGGAGGCCAAACAAATGAAGAACAAGCCAAAGAAAGAAAGAATTCGAGGTAAATTGCTACTTTCTAAGCTTGAATCTTCTTATCCCTATTCCCCTTCATTTTGTAACACCATAAATTCTAGCTCATCACATGCCTTTAAATTGCTTAATATCATGAAGAATGTAAGTTTCTCATAAAAAGGCAAGGAAAATAATGAATATTTTTGCGTTGCGTCTAAAAGTTTCATTCGGTGTCACGTGGGTCATGTGAGCTCATACTATGCATTCTCATATTTAATTACATCAAAACAACTTATTTACATCACAAAATCATGCCTACAACTCATGGAAACTGAAATGAAGCATGGAATATGGAAGTTCATTCTCGGCCAGAATTGCTCCATTTTCTGACCAAAACTTGAAAAATCATAACTAAATTTAGAAAAATTGAAATCATGCAATTGTGGTCATTCTAGAAAGCTTTGGATGTCTACTTCACACTAAAATATGCCAAGACCACAAAATTCATCACAAAGGACGTTTGATATCCAAAATAGTCTAGAGGTCAGACTGAAAGTCCAAAATTGTCATAGAATTCTGCAGAAAATTTTGAAAATGTCCAATTAATTTTGAAAAATCCAATCCATGCAAATGATACCAATCTAGAAATCTGTGGATGTTAAATAGAGAAAAAAAAAATCTGTAGATTAGTTCATCAAGCCCAGACCTCGAAAATCAATGGAATAGTAACTCTGGTGGGATAAAATTACTGATACTGGACAAAAAATTTAAAAATTCATATCTCCCTATCTAGACCTCCAAATGAGGTTCTTCTAGTTCACACAAGTCACTGTGATTGTCTAGTTTCTTTGTATAAAATTTCATGGCAATTGGACATCATTGGGCCTCGGGTGATAGAATGCAAATTCAGACTAAATGAATAGTGCAGCAACCAGAATCCATGAAAATTGCCAACTTTGAAAAATTATCAAATATTCAACAGACCTCCAAAAATTATGATCTTTAGCTTCCCAAAAAGCTCTCAATATGACCTAATATCATGTCAAATTTCAAACTAAGACTAACTCATATGGCTAAAAAGTGACATAGGGTTCTATTATGGTCAAATTTGGCTCCATATGGGGTACCAAATTTGCCAAATGACTTTCCCTTGGTTGTGGCACCTTTTGGGAAAGTCTAAAAGCACATTTAAGATTTACGTGAGCTGGCCAAATGGTCTCAAATCTCATGCATCTCATTTGGCCATTTAACCCACACTTATGCACATTTCCATCATACTTTCACATTGCATATTTTGGCATCTCATGCTCAAAATAAATCGTAGAGGTCATACATCATATTCATACATCTAAACATCACATAATAGCATATTTACATATGTCTCAAGGGTCATGGTATATTTAAAATATCATATACATTAAGAAACATAATTATGGTTCCAAAATAGATAAAGCTAGACATATGTTTGTCAATCTCCCTTCTTGATTGTTGTTAGCTCCCTTCACCATAATTACTTGGACCACCTAGCATGTTAGAGTATTGAAGAGGAGGGGATGAGATTCAAAGAATCCCAACAGTTCATCTCCCATTCAATCATACATAATATGTACAAAGCAAGCTTTACAAATGCATGCATGGAGAAAATGGAAGACATTGGCCTCACACTTCTCCTCATGGATTTTGGACTTGGCTCACCCATTCTTTAAGAGCTTTGGACTCAACCATACTCTTGGGAGCCCATTTTGCTTTTGAGAGACTCTTTACTTTGTCTCAACCAAGCTCAAGGGTTCTAGGCTCATCCTCACCAAAGGGAAGCATTCTTGGCCTCTCCATACTCAAGCAAACTCATATGGACATCATGTACCCATTTAAAAACATAACATGATATCAAGAATCATGGCATATAAAGGCATGCTAGCATACTTTTCATAGCTTGAAAATACACATACACACATTCTAAAATAAGCTAAACACACATCCATACATGAGAGAAGGTGGAGAGAGCTACATTGCACAAAATTACACACTTTTCCTTTTGGATTCAAGCCTCCTCTTTCAGCCACATAATTACAAATTGGTGGAGATAGTTTCTCTTGGCCTAGATACAATTTATGGGAGGCAATTAGGTTCATGGAACATTCTCTAAAGCCATACAACTTGCTTAAGTACTAAATTACTCTATAACCCCCATTATAGTCCATAAATGTATCTAATGAAGCAACACCCCTTAAATAATTTCTAGCTTCATTCTTTCCTTTCAAATATGATTCTTGATTCCTTTTAAGCCTCTTGGAGTCATCACACCATTAAAACAAAGGGCCTAGCACCATGTTTCTTCTTTAGGTCATAATATGGAACCTAAGACACCAAATCACTTTCTATGAGTTCTAAATTTCTTCCAAGGCCTTCCCTCACTTTCATTAATCAAATATGACTCAAGAATGACCTTAAAAAAAATTTAAAACTCTCCCCTACTACAAGAACCCTCTTTGGCAAAGACTATGGGCTTCCTTGGCCGCCTTCTTGGAGTTCTCTTGGTTTTCTTGAAGGAAGAAGCTTGTGGGGAGCATCTTTGGTGTCTTAAGAACTCATTAAACTCTTAATTAAATCTAGGGATCATCATACAAAATCAGAATTTGGAAGGTGCACATAAAACCCTAGAATTTGCATCTTGATTTCTAATGGTTATTTTGTTGTTTTCTTTGCATATTCTTAATCTTCACACCCTTTATCCTTATATTCATGCTTGGTTCTACCTAAAAATCATCTCCTCCTAGGATTTTCTCAAGTGGGGCGAAATGGAGGAGGAGGAAACCAAAGATGACAACCATAGGAAGAGAAATTACCTTGTTTTCTTGCTTTTTCTCACTTGAATCTTGTGTTCTTTGAGCTCCTCTCTTCAAATCCGAAATTTCCCCTCAATTTCTCCTTTAAAAAAGATCCATGTACTTCATTATAATTATAGGAAATAAAGGAGAATGAAGGAGAAGAGGTTTGGAAGAGAAAGAGCATGAAAGACCATGAAAATCCATACCTTTCTACCTTGAATTTCTCCTCCTTTTCTTCTTCCTCTTGTGTGCCTCATCCCCTAGGGTTTTCTTCTGGTTTTGGGCAGAACATGGTCGTGCATAATGAAGGGAGAATAAGGGTGCATCATATATATAAGTGGGAATAAGTTACACTTTTCAAAAATTCTCATTTTGCCCTTCGTTCTTGGCATTTTTTTCTCCTTCGTTTTAGCTCCTTTTTGAGAACCATCTTTTTCATTATGAAATTTAGGTTCCCAATTTATTAAAATGCCTTCAGAGTCACTTAATGTGAGGTTAAAACTTTCCTGAATGAATCAGTCAAAGTTTAGGTCAACCGACATTAGAAAACGTCCACCGGAGGGGTTTTAACTATCCTAGGGGTTTCCATGGTTTTTAGGGCCTCTGAGAACCCCGGAGAACTCAAAAATTTCATTTAAAAAGCCCTCTTGTATTAATTCCAAAATTTGCTCAAAATTACGAAAATGCCATTATGTTTCGTAAGCTTTTCAAAAGAAATTGCTTCTTCATTCTAGCTCTATTTTCCTTTTTATCGAAGCCTGGGATTCTCATATTTTGGAGTCTATAATGCTTCCCAAATTTTTTGAGACCTTAACTACATCATTTAGGGGAACTTCCTTTTATATCTGGTGAGTTTCGTTCGTTAACGAAAAAATTGTATATTATGTTTCTCACATTTTCTTTCGTTTTCAGAGAACCAGATATTACACATTTCACCCTAGGTAAGACCAGCCAAGAGGGGTTAGAATTCTAGCTAAACCAAGGATGAATCTTAGGAAAATGAGGGAACAGAACAAGAATATACAAAGGAAACAATCAAATAGTCATTAGATTTCAAGATAGCAAAGTTAGGGATTAAAGTGTTCCACTAAAAATATGATTTGGTACAATAGTTTCTAGGCCTAAATGAGTTTTTGGATGAGCTCCTAAGATCCCTAGAAGGATCCTCATATGCATCTTCCATCAAGAAAATGAAGCAAACTCACTTGGTGCTCATATGCTCCACAATCACAGCCTAGAGAGGTATGAGCACCTAGGGGTAGTTTTAATTTGTTCCAAACTTATTTTTAAGTCATATATGATGGAAGAGGATGAGAGGAAGCCTTAGAAAAATTTTACAAGCCATGGATAGTGAGATGGTATCATAGGTTACATATTATGGCTTAAAAAAGTAACACCTAGCTAGGCTCCTTAATTCAATGGCGTGATGACTCCAAGAGGCTTAAAAGAAGTCAAGAATCATAAATGAATGAAAAGAATGGAGCAAAGATCATGTTTCCATAGGGTTACTTCATTAAGTACATTATAGAACTATAAAGGAGTCATATGAACTATCAAGCTCTTCTAATGAATGTATAGCTTTAAAATTTAGTTCAAGAGTATAATTGGCTTCCATATGATGTGTTTAGGCTAAGAGAAACAAAGTCCCACCCTCTTGTGTGTGTGTGGCCAAGGAAGAGCAATCAAAAAGTGTTTTAGCATGTAGCTGGGTGCCATGGTATCATGATGTTGCATTATGTTTTCAAATAATGCCTTATAAACTTGCTTTGGTTTGCTTGAGTGCGATGAAGCCAAGAACCCTATAGCCATGGTGAGGATGAGCAAAGAACCCCCAAGAATGGTTGAGATAAAGCTTAGAGTCTTCCAAGAGTAAGGTTTAGTTCAAGGCCTTTAAGAAAAGGGTGAGGCAAATTGCGAATCCTTGAAGAGAATGGGTGAGGCTAATCTACTTACTTGGCAAGCCTATGTATGTTCTATATGGCTTCTTGAATTCTAAGAATGCTTCTTGAATGGTTACATACTTCATGATGTTTATGCATATATTTTTAGTCATGGATTTGCATTCTTTATATGTGATTGAAAGGGAGAAGAGCTATTGGGATTTCTAGAATCTCATTCCTTCATCTCCACATGTCTAGCATGTCTAGGTGGACCAAATGAGCCAAGGAATGGAAGCCACTAAGCCTAGAGAATGAAGATTGACAACCAAGTGTGTGAAAATGCTAAATTGTAGTCATATGAGTAGCACATGATGTAATCCTTTATTGTATATGTTTTATGACCTTAAAAACATATGTAAATATGTAAATGTATGATGTATATAAGAGATTTAATGCCATATGCATGAAATAGCATGATTTAGGTATGGAATGGCAAGAACTAACATGTACATTATTGTGTATAACTTGGGGTGAATGAGTCAGATTGAGAAATCTAGGTTTGTGTACCTTTGAGACAAGTTTAGTAGACCATTTTGGTGCTTTTCCACATGCTCAAGTGGCCATGGTTGTCATAGAAGCAATTATGGACCATTTGGACCCCTTTGAGGATACAAAATGAGCCATTTTGCAACCTAATGTCACAATCTGACCAAATGAACGAATTTGCTGGTGAAATTTTTCATGCATATAGATCTCATCTAGATCTTTGTGGAAAGCTAAAGATTAGATTTTTTAGAGCTCTACAGAATTAATTATGATTTTTAAAATATTGGTATTTTTCTACTATTCTGATGCAAATACTATTTATATGGTTAGTTCCTTAGGCTGTCTCATTTGAGGGCCAAATGGTGTCCACTACTCATGAAATTTTATAAACATAAACTATACATAATAAGCTTTCCATTTCCATTAAGATCACCCTAATTGGACATCGAAGCAAGGAGATATGAATTCTTGAATTTGGAGGATAATACCAGTAGCAATAGGCGACCTTTATTACTGTTCTATTGATTTCCTATGGCAAGATATCTTATTGTGGTCTACAATTATTTTTACATAAAGTAGACATCTGTAGCTTTCTAGAATGGTATAGTGTTCTTGATTTCAATTTTTCTAGAATTAGTTATAATTTTTCAAACTTCATGACAATAATCTAGAATTTCAGTCTAGGGCTGCACACTTTGTTGTCATGCATACACTTCATTTGCTCAAGTTTTAGGCCACTTCTTGACATGGTTATGAGTTGTATTTGTGTAATTAAATATGAGAATGAGATGAATGACTTCATATGGTCTACAAGACACCGAATGAAAAATTTATACATGATGTAACGTAATTAAATTGAATATTTTCAAGGGATTTTCTTGAGAATTCTATGTAATCCATGGAAGTGACCTAGAAATAATGTGAGATGAGCTAGAGAATTATGGCATTACACTTTATTGGTATCAGAGGAAAGTTCCAGGCTTTTTAAGGTTGTATTTGGCATAAGGAGGTGGTAATGAGGCTATAGAAAGGCTTGTACAGTTATGTAAAGCCTTATATGAGGCATTTTGGGTGTGTGAAGGTGGTGCATGGTAATGTTTATGATAAGTAAGTTGTTGAATGGTCTTAGAGTAGATAGTGAACATTAGGAAAAGTTGGCCTTTAGAGTAGTTTAAGCAGAGCTAAGTAATCTAACGACTAAAGTTTTGTGAAGCATAATAGTTCATTAGGATTAATGGTAAGCCTTGGGTATGAACAGTGAGGGATGATTTTGTTGATATGAAAAGGCTTGCCCAAAGAGATATGTGAGGCCTAATTCTCCATAGTGATCATACTCCAACTATTCCAAGATGTCTTGTTTGATGCAAAGGCAAGTAGTGATGCAGTGTAGTATAAGGTGAAACTACTGTAATACCATAATTTCTTAGCTCATTCTATGTTATCTTTATACCTCATATCAATCAATTCATATAAGAGGCAAGAAAATGACATTAAAATATTGATTATTTTTGCGTTGCATCGCGTATAAAAATTTTTTAATGTCACATGAATCGTGTGAGCTCATACAATGTATTCTCATATTCAATTACATGGATATGACTCATTTGCATCATAAAATGTGGCCCACGACTCAAGAAAACTGAAATGAAGCATAAAATATGGGTGTTTCTTTTTGGACAGATTTTGCCTCTTTTCTGTCCAAAATTTAGAAAATTATAACTAATTCAAGAAGAATAAAAAACATGCATTCTTGGTCATTCTAGAAAGCTATGAATGTCTACCTCACAATAAAAATATTTTTAGACCATAACATCCACCACAGAGAACATTTGACATCCTAAAAGGTCCAAGGGTTGAATTGCAATCTTGAACTATCACAAAATTCTACAGCAAAATTTGAAAAAGTCCAATTAATTCCACAAAAATCCAATCTATGTAAATGATACTAATATGGAAATTTATGGATGTTAACTAGAGAGTAAAAATATCTCTAGACCAGTTCACCATACCCAGACCTAGAAATTTAATAGAACAGTAACTCAGGTTGGGCAAAACTCCTGATACTGGATAGAATGTTAAAAAACTCATATCTCCCTCTCTACACCTCCAAATGAGGTGCTTTGAGTTGGCCTAAGTCACTGGAGATGTCTAATTTCTCTGTAAAATATTTTATGGCAATTGGATATGATTTGCCCCATGAGTGATAGAATTTCATTTCGGACCAATACTATAGTACTAAGGACCAAAATAAGAAAAATTCCCAACTTCAACAATTCACCAAATATTCCATAGACCTCCAAAAATTACCAACTTTAGCTTCCCAAAAATATCTCAATAAGCTCTAGATCGATGCCAAATTTCAGACCAAGATGAGCTCATTTAGACAAAAAGTGACTAGCCTTATGAAATGGTTATTTTTACTCCCTATCAAGAGTCACTTTGGTCCAAATGGCTTCTTCTTGAGTTTGGCACCTCTTGGGCAAGTTTAAAAGCATAATTATGACTTATGGGAGTTGCCCAAATGGTCCTAAACCCCATGCATCTAAATTTGGTCATTCCATATCCAAGAATACATAGTTACATCAAGCCATCCAAGATCCAATTTGCATAATTCCATGGATTTAGTATCACATAAGTTTTACATCATTTTACATTTGTTCAGGGTCTTACATCACAAAAATAATATGTACAAGCTCACTTTGACATCCAAACAGAAGTAAGGATACATAATATACAAAATACAATCTTTCTAGGTCTTTGGCTTGCACTCCTTGTTTCTTTAACATCACCGAGGCATTTCAAGAAAATGGAGGGAAGGGGAGTGAGATTTCTAAAATCTCAATAGCTCACACACCTATTCACACATAAATTCAAAACATACATACATACATCAAAATCTCAAGTGTGCAAACATAAAGTGTATAATACTACATTTCCATGCCACATTTCCACATCAAGTCATTTTTATGCTCTAGGGACTTTTGGTTTTGTCTCACCCCATTTTTAGGACTTTTGGATTTGCCTCACTCTTGGTCTTGAGACTTTTGACCTACCCTCACCCATCCAAGGGACTTTTGGTCTAGTCTCATCCATGCCTTGAGACTTTTGGCACATCCTCACCAACTTTAAGGGACTTTTGGCATCACCTCACCCTTGAGAGCCATTCTCACAATCAATGACATTCAAGATAACACATTGGTACCAAAGCAACCTCAAGACATCAAGTGGTATGTTCTCAAATCACAAGAGCATACACGAGCACACAAAAGCATACATATGCATATAAGAATGCAAGAGAATGAAGTGGAGAGCTGCCTTTCAATTAATGCAAGTTTTACTTTGCTAATTCCTTGCCCTCCTTGATTTTAAAAGAGCACTTAGGTGGTTGATTGTTCTCTTGGCTTAAACATCACAAGGAGTACACAATCACATAATTGAAGCATGCCAAGACATTAAACTAAAGCTTAAACACACACTTGATTTCATACTTGGCATTATGGTTCCATAATTGGCCTAATGAAGCAACTCTTGCATTTCAAGTTCTAGGCTCCATTCTCTTGTTATTTATAGGCTTCTTGGACTCATTTAAGGTCCTTGGAGCCATCACACATTCAATTGCACAATTAGAAAACTAAGTTGCTTCACAAAGCACCATTATGGACACTATTGTCATATCTCTCAATCTATGGCTCCTAACTTTTTTCTAATGGTTTCTCCGATCTTCTAATATTATATAAAGTCCCAAAGCAAGGCTAGAACAAATTAAAACATCCCCTAGGCTAATGAACCTAGCTTGGGCAAAATATGTACCATAATGAAAGTTCATGGACATTGTGATTTTTCTTTGATGGGAGAGCCACTTGGTAGGCTTTCTAAAGGTCTTAGTAGCTCATAGGAACATTCAAATGGCTAAGGAAACATTCACACAAAATCAAATTTTGCAAAACCCTATAAAATACTACACTTTTTCTAACTTGTTTTCTATTGGTTTTTCGTGGAATTTCTTGCCATATTCCATCTCCCCATGGCCTAAACCCTTGTTCCTTCCTTGTATTTGGATAGAACATGCTCCCCTCCTTTGGTTATATTCTTGGCCGAAATACACACAAAGGGAGGGGGAAGAGAAGATGCAACAAAAAGCAAGGATTACCCAGGATTCAAGTGAGCTTTCAAGTGTCTTTCTCCTTGGTTCTCTTCTCCTTGGCAAATTGAAAATTCTCCCCTTGGTCTTGGACCTAAAACAAAACCAAAAAGCTTAACTAAACCATAGAAAGAGAAAAGGAAAGGAGAGGAACAAGATTGGAGGAAGATGGAGCATGAAAATCTACAAGTTTTCTTATCATTTCCTTGATTTTTCTCCTCCTTTTCTTCCCCTTTTTCATGCACCTAAGAGAGCAGACCAACTTCTGTATTTTGGGCAGACAATTTTGTGCTTAAGAAGGTGGAAGAATAAAAGAGAAGTGTGTGGGAATTTCTAGAAGCATACTTTTCCAAAAATTTCAATTTTGTCCTTTCGTTTCGACTTTGTTTTAACTCCTTTTTGAGAAACGTCTTTTCCATTATAAAATTTAGGTTCCCAATTTAATAAAATGCCTTTGGAATCACTCAATTTAAAACTAAAACCTTACTGAATGAATCAGTCAAAATTTGGGTCAACTAACGTTGAAAAACATACACCAGAGGGGCTTTACTAGTCTCAGGGCTTCCCATAGGTCTTAGGGCCTCTAGGAACCTTGGGCAAGTCAAAATTTTCATTTAAAAAGCCCTCATGTGTGGTTTTCCAAAAGTTGCACTTATTTATGAAAATGCCATTACATTTCATTAGTTTCCATCATAAATTATTTCTCCATCCTAACTCTATTTTTCTTTCTGGCTAAGCCTAGAATTATTATTTTTAGGAGTTTAAGACTCAACCTAAATTTTTTGGGACATTATCTAGGTCATTTCAAAGGACTTACTTTTATATGGCATATTTCGTCGTTTTACGCAAATTACACTCGTTACATTTTTCACCCCCTTTAAATTAAATTCATCCTTAAAATTTAAATACATATCTTAGGGAAATAGTTCTTGATATTTCTATCTTATCTCTTTCTCTAGCTCCCATGTTGCCTCCTCAGACATTAGACCCTTCCAGACCACTTTCACCAGAGGGATGCTCTTATTTCTCAGTTGCTTTAGCTTGACATTCACAATCCTCTCTGGTTTCACTACATAGGAAAGATTTTCCTGCAATTGAATATGGTCATATTCTATGACATGTGAGAGGTCTGGTGAGTAATTTTTCAGTTGGGAGACATGGAAAACGTTATGGATTTGGGCTAGGTTTGGAGGTAGGGCTATCTAGTAGGCCACGGGGCCAATTTTCTCAAGGATTTCAAATAGGCCAATATACCTAGGACTAAGCTTTCTTACCCTCATAGACTAACCTACCCTAGTCACTGGAGACACTTGGATGAATACATGGTCTCTAATCTCGAACTCTAACGGCCTCCTTCTCCTATTGGTATAACTCTTCTGTCTACTATGGGTCGTAAGGAGTTTCCTTTTAATCATCTCTATTTGTTGGATGATCTGGTCAACTATTTCAGGTCCTAGTAAATTCCTCTCACCTAGCTCAACACAACATAATGGAGATCTACACTTTCTCCTATAAAGAGCCTTATAAAGGGCCATTTGGATACTAGAATGGTAGCTGTTATTGTAATGCCTAGTTTTCATTAAACAAAGGAAAATAGCATGTTTTCAAAGCAAGCCCCCTGAGATGAGTGACTCAAGGCCAAATAAAATTTGGATAAAATTTTAAATATTAGAAAATAAGGATTTGAGCCTTGAGTTGCACAGAAATCAAGGCCGGGGTGATTTAAAAATTTACCCAAAAGGCAAGTGGCATTTTCGTAAATAAGTGGACTTTTTGGAAAACCTACAGAAGGGCTTTTTAAATGAAAGTTTTGAGTTCTCCGGGGTTCTTAGAGGCTCTAAAAACCATGAGAAGCCCCGGGACTGGTAAAGACCCTCCGGTGTAAGTTTTCCAATGTCCGTTGACCCAAACTTTGACTGATTCGTTCGGAAAGGTTTTAGCTCCAATTTGAGTGATTCCAAAGGCATTTTTCTTAATTGGGAACCTAAATTTTAGAATGGAAAAGATGGTTCTCAAAAAGGAGCTAAAACAAAGGAGAAACGAAAATGCAAAGTATGAAGGGAAAAATTGGAATTTTTGAAAAAGTCACTTTCTCCTCCCTATATATAGGTGGCGCCCCACTTTCCTCCCCATTTGGAATCAGAAAGTTTTGCATAATTTCAGAAGGGAGAGCTAGGGTTTTGGGCACACCAAGAGAGAAGGAGAAGGAGAAGAAATTCCAAGGTAAAGATAGGTTTTTATGTATGTTTTCATGCTTTTTCTCCACCAATTTCTTCTCTTCTTTTTCCCTCTTCTTCTCCATGATTTTTTCTGAAGTTTTGAGCGCTGTTTTGAAGGGAGAACAGAGGGGAAAGTTCGAATTTCAAGTAAGGAGGCCAAGGAAAGCAAGAACAAGCAAGGAAATCCAAGGAAAACAAGGTATTTTGCAATTCTTCCACTTTATCTTCTTCCTCCCTTCCTTGAGCATTTCGACCTACACTTGGACAGATCTAAGGATTCATATTTTTAACCAAACCAAAGGTGATTCTTAGGTATTTGATGGAGAGGTATAAGAATATGCAAAGAAAACTAAGAAAAAGGCATTAGAAAGCAAGATGCAAAACCTAGGGTTTCAAGAGCACCTTTCAATTTCTGAATTTGTAGGATGCTTCCTAGGTCTAAGTTAGAGTATAAATGAGTTCTTGAGATACCAAAGATGCTCCCCACAAGCTTCCTCCTTCAAGAAAAGCAAGAGAACTCTAAGAAGCCCAAAGGAAGCCTATGTCTCGGCCTAGGCTTGTTTGTGTAGGCGGGGGGAGTTTTAAATTTTTCTAAGGCCATTCTTGAGTCATATTTGATGAATGAAAATGAAGGGAGGCCTTGGAAAAAATTTAAAACTCGTGGAAAGTGATTTGGTGTCTTAGGTTCCATAATATGACCTAAAGAAGCAACATGGTGCTAGGCCTTTTGTTTTGATGATGTGAGGATTCCAAGAGGTTTAAAAGGAGTCAAGAATCATATTTGAAAAGAAAGAATGAGGCCTAGAAATCATTTGAGGGGTGTTGCTTCATTAGGTGCCAATATGGACCATAATGGAACCTATAGAGCAATCTAGTAGTTCATTAAGTTGTGTAGCCTTAGGTGTGATTTATGAACTTAATTGGCTCCCATAATTTGTGTCTAGGCCAAGAGAAATTACCTCCACCAAATTGTGGGTGTATGGCCAAAAGAGGAGGCTTGAAAGTTAAGAAAAAAGTGTGTTTGTATACAAGGTAGCTCTCTCCACCTTCTCTCATGCATGGATGTGTGTTTAGCTTGTTTTAGAATGTGTGTATGTGTATTTTCAAGTTTTGGAAAGTATGCTAGCATGCCTTTATATGCCATGATGCTTGATGCCATGTTGTGTTTTTAAATGAATTCATAATGTTTGTATGAGTTTACTTGAGTGTGGAGAGGCCAAGAACTCTTCCCTTTGGTGAGGATGAGCCAAGAATCCTTGAACTTGGTTGAGACAAAGTAAAGAGTCTCCCAAAAGCATAGTGGGCTCCCAAGAGAATGGTTGAGTCCAAAGTGCTCAAAGAATGGGTGAGGCAAGTTCAAAATCCATAAGGAGAAGCGTGAGGCCAATCCAAACACTTAGTGAGCTCTTGAATGTCTTGTATGATTGATTCACATGCCAAGGTTGCTTTTCAAATGCCTATGATTTCTACTTTCTCCATGCATGCATTTGTGAAACTTGCTTTGCACATATTATGTATGATTGAATGGGAGATGAGCTATTAGGATTCTTTGAATCTCATTCCCTCCTCTCCAATGATCTAACATGCTAGGTAGACCAAGCAATTGTGGTGAAGGGAGCCAACAACCTTGAAGAGGGACAATTGACAAGATTATATGTTATTTTGTGTAGTTTGGAACCATAATGATGGTTCATCATGTATATGATGTTGTATATGTATTATGAACCTTGAGATATATGTAAATATACTATTATGTGATGTTTAGATGTATAGAAATGATATATGACCATTAGCACATGTTTTGAGTATGTAATGCCATGGTAGGAGAATTTAAAGTTTGATGAATATGTGTATAAATGTGGGTTGAATGGCCAAAATGAGATACATGAGGTTTGGGACCATTTGGTCAGCTCACACAAGTCTTAAATAAGCTTTTAGACTTGCCCAAAAGGTGCCACAACCAAGGGAAGGCCATTTGGCAAATTTGGTACCTCATATGGAGCCAAATTTGACCATAATGCAACCCTATGTCACTTTTTGGCCAAATGAGTTATTCTTACCTTGAAATTTGGCATGCAATTAGGACTCATTGAGAGCTTTCTATAAAGATAAAGATCATAATTTTCAGAGATCTAGGGAATATTTGATGAATTTTAGAAGTTAGGATTTTTCAAGGATTCAGGTATGGGTACTGTTCATACTAGCAGTTTTGAATTCTGTGTCACTCGATGACCAAATGGTGTCCAATGCTTATGAAAAATAAACTATAGGTCATAATATTTCTGTGGCCACCGAGATCACCCCATTTGGAGGTCTAAGCAGAGAGTTATGCGTGTTTGAAGTTAACTGTCAGTATTAGTAACACCCCAGGAGCTCAGTTACTGTTCCATCAGTTCCAGATGTCTAAATGTATTTTTTTCATTCTGAAGTTATTTTTACTATCAATTTAACATTTTTAGCTTTCGAGAATGACTGAATTTGTGTAATTTAAATTTTTATAGAATTAGTTATGAATTTCAGAAGTTTGTATCAGTAAACTGAATAACAGCCCAGGCGGCCAGCTACTCTGTAGCTTTTTGGATGTCAAACGTCCTATGTGATGAATTTTGTGCCCTGAACATATTTGTAGTGTAAACTAGAAATCTTGAGATTTCCAGAATGACTAAGATTGCATGATTTGAAATTTTCTAGATTTAGTTATGATTTTCCAAAGTTGGGTCAGAAAATGGAGCAAATCTAGCCGAAAATATGCTTGTTTATGTTGAACTCCATTTCGGTTTCCATGAATTGTAGGCATGTTTTTGTGATACAAATGAGTTGTAATAATGACATTGAATATGAGGAAGTATAGTATAAGCTCACACAGTCCACATGACACTGGATTGAATTTTTTAGATATAGCACAACGCGGAAAAAGTCTATTATTTTCATCCCCTTTTCTTATGCTCTTGTGGGATTAATATACAAAGCCTATAAATGGCATGAAATGAGCTAGAAGTTATGGTGTTACAGTTATTATAAGTGTACTTTGCTAGTGGTAGATACACATCCCAGTTACCCTTTGTCTCTAATACGCATGCACTTAACATGTCCTCTAGGGTCTGGATGGTCCTCTTAGTTTGACCATTTGTTTGGGGTGATAAGCAGTGCTAAATCGTAACCTGGTCCCTAAGGCATGCTGTAATGACCTCGAGAAGTTTGATGTGAACATGGGGTCTTTATCAGATACTATGCTACTGGGAACTCCATGAAGTTGCACTATCTTGCGTATATACAATAGGGCTAATCTATCTAATGAATAAATAGCCTTAATCATTAAAAAGTGTGCGGACTTTGTCAATCTATCTACAACTACCTAGATAACATCGTGTCCAGAGGATGTCCTAAGTAACCCCATAACAAAATCCATAACTATACTATCCCATTTCCACTCAGGGGTATCTAGGGGTTGCAATAACCTAGTAGGTCTCTGATGCTCTATCTTAACCCTCTAGCACATTAAACACCTCACCACATGATTTGTGACATTATTCTTCATTCTTGGCCACCAGAAATTTCTTTTCAAATCTTGGTACATCTTGGTGGCCCCTAGGTGAATAGTATATTTACTCTTGTATGCCTCCTCTAAAATTCTCTCTCTCAAATCATTATTACTAGGTACACAGATTCTATCTCAATATACTATCACATCATCCTTAGATATTCTGTAATTTGAGGTCCTACCCTGGGAAATTTTGCTCTTAATTTGTTTCAAGAATTCATCCTCTCTCTAGGCATCTAAGATCTAGGTTCTTAACTCATTCTCAATCTGGGTCTCATTCAAAAATAGTTTTCCCGATACCAGCTAGCAAGAGAGGTTCAGATTTCTAAATTTTTCTAGGACCTCCTGCTCCTTGATCATTATATGGGCAACGTGGATGGATTTCCTACTCAAGGCATCGGCCACCACATTAGCCTTACCCAGATAGTATTTCAATACATAATCATAGTCTTTCAGGAACTCCATCCATCTCCTTTGTCTCATATTGAGTTCTTTCTGATGGAACAGGTATTTTAGACTCTTATGGTCACTATAAATTTCTATACTCACACCGTATAGATAGTGCCTCCAAATCTTAAGAGCGAATATTACTACAGCTAACTCTAAGTCATGTGTGGGATAATTCTCCTTGTTAAGCCTCAACTATCTAAAGGCATATGCCATTACTCTACCCTGCTACATCAATACACATCCTAACCCTCTCCTTGAGGCATCACTATACACCACAAATGGCAAACTAGGGTCAGGAATAACTAGCATAGGGGCAGTGGTTAATCGAAGATTCAACTCCTAGAAACTCTTCTCATATCTATCATCCCACACAAAAGGTGTATCCTTCCGAGTTGGCCTTGTGAGTGGCAAGGCCATTTGAGAAAAGCCCTGAATAAATCGTCTACAGTATCCTACCAAACCAAGAAAACTCCTAACCTCACTGATAGTCCTAGGTCTATCCCACTATACCACTACCTCAACTTTATAGGGATCTACCGCGACCCCATCTCATGAGATCACATGACCTAAGAATTTTACCTCAATTAGCCAAAACTCACATTTACTTAGTTTGGCATATAATCTCTTATCTCTTAAAGCTTCTAGGACTAATCTCAAATGCCTTTCATGCTCTTCAAAAGATTTGGAGTATACTAAAATATCATTAATAAAGACTACAACAAATTTATCCAGATACAGTCTGAATACTCTATTCATATAATCCATAAACACAGTGGGCACATTCGTCAGCCTGAATGGCATCACAAGGAACTCATAATGCTCATATCTAGTTTTAAAGGCCATCTTTGGGATGTCTTTAGCTTTCACCCTCAGTTGGTGATACCTAGGTGTAAGATCTATCTTAGAAAATACTGATGCCCCAGCTAACTACTCTAACAAGTCATCTATTCTAGGGAGAGGATACTTATTCTTAATGGTAACTTTGTTTAGTTCTCTATAATCTATACACAATCTCAAGCTACCATCTTTCTTTTTCACAAATAATACTAGAGCTCCTAGGGTGACACATTAGGGCGTATAAACCCTTTCTTTAACTACTCCTCTATCTGTTTCTTTAATTCAGTAAGCTCGATAGGAGCCATCCTATAGGAAGCCTTGGACATTAGTCCAGCCCCAGGTACTATATCTATAGGGAACTCTATCTCTCTCTCAAGGGTAGGCCACTAAAGTCAAAATCTTTAGGGAAGACCTTTAGGAATTCCCTAACTATCAGGATCTCCTCTATCCCTTCTTTTACCTCAGCTTGAATAGAGAAAAAGACTTGAAATCCCTGACATCCATGCTCTAGGTGTCTTTCAGCCTGGGTAGTAGTTATGAAAGATAATTTAGCCCCTATCTTAGGTATGGTCCCACAAAATGGTACAAGTATGGTTTGATGTTCACAATCAAGGACAGCATTATTAGCAGTCATCCAGTTCATGCCAACAATCAAATCAATATCATGAAATGGCATACAAATCAAATCAATGGTAGTATGACAATGATTAAATTGTACAGTGACATTCAGACAAGCATGCGAAATAACAACGTGGCCTCCAGTAGGTGTAATAACAGACAAATCAAATGGTAAAGTACTAATAGCCAGACCCAAATGTCTCATACAATCATTAGATATAAACGACTAACTAGCACCCAAATTAAACATTGCAATCATAGGAAAATCATTTACTATGAGCATACATCGGATAAAACTGGGAGACGTACTAACCTCCTGCTGAGAAAGGGTAAACACCCTACCCTGGGTCTGTGGCTTGGGAGGAGGTGGTCTAAATAGAGGCACTGAATCCACCTGGGGACAGTTTCTGGCAATGCGCCCCAGCTTGCCATACTTGTAGCACATTACCATGGATTGTTGTGTGGATGATTGAGTCCTCTGAGGCTGTACCTTCTTTTCTTTCGATGGCCTCCTACTCCACTGCACCTTGCTCTTCTTTTTGCTAATAGGTACAAAGCTGGTTCCTTCCTCCAGTCTCAGTCTCTTGGACTCTAGGGCCCCTCTCTGTCCAGATACAGTAGTAGCAGGCATAATATCCCTTAAATTATTCTTTATTACCTTGTTGATCTCCACAATAGCATTGAAGTTCCAAATTCTATGTAGAGTCACTATCTCTGATCTGGGGTTTCAACTTGAGCTCAAACTGTTCGCACCTCCAAGGCTCATCATCATATCTTTGAGGGTAAGAAGAATACTAAGACAATTCTATAAATCTAGCCACGTACTAGTCTACAACCATGTCATCAATCTGCTTCAATCCCATAAATTGCACTTCTTTTTATTTCCTCACAGAACTGGGGAAATACTTCTCATAAAATTGTACTAAGAAGTTCTCCTAGGTAATTTGTAAATTTTTAGTCTCCATTAGGGACTTCGCATTCAGCCACCAATTATCGGCTTCTTTCCATAACATAAAGGTAGTTAGTTGAGCTTTCTGTTCTAAGGTGCAATCCATCACTGTGAAGATTTTCTCTATCTCCCTCACCTAAGCCTTCGCCTTGTCTGCATCTAACTCCCCATCAAATACGAGCGAGTTGTTCTTTTTGAACTGATTCAATTGTTTCTGAATTGATGGCAGAGTCTGAGCTGACTCTTGGGTAGGTGGGGGTGGAACACCCAAGGTGGAAGGTTGTGGGGTGGCAAAAGTAGAAGGTTAAGGCTAAGGTGAAGGGACCTCTCTCCTGGCTTCCTCCTGCCTAGTGAGGGACTCCTGTAGCTGCACAATCATCTAATGCTGTTGTTGGATAAGGTACTGTTGCTGGGCCATCATGTTCCCAAATCTATCAATCCAATCTGTGACAACCTGCAAAGGGTCCGCAGACTCAACATCTGGTTCTCTGGGTGGTCTATCCTTGCCTCTGCCTCTTCTTGTCTCAACCATTTTTACTGAAAAATAATCACAATCTTAACCCCCAACACAATTTAAACACACATACATAGATATTCCACTCGAAAGCAAACCAATTACATCACTCAAGAGCTAAATACCAAGCAAAAGTGCCTGAACCTTTGCTTTGATACTAATAAATGTAATACCATAATTTCTTAGCTCATTATGTGCTATCTTTATACCTCATATCAATCAATTCACATGAGAGGCAAGAAAATGGCATTAAAATATTGATTATTTTTATGTTGTAGAAGGTATAAAAATTTCATTCAGTATCACGTGAATTGTGTGAGCTTATACAACACATTCCCATATTTAATTACATAGATACAAGTCATTTTCATCATAAAATGTGGCCCACGACTCAAGAAAACCGAAATGAAGCATAAAATATGGGTGTTTATTTTTTGACAGAATTTGCCTCTTTTCTGTCCAAATTTTGAAAAATTATAACTAATTCTAGAAAAATCCAAAACATGAATTCTTGGCCATTAAGGAAAGCTATAGATGTCTACTACATACTAAAAATATTTCCAGATCATAATATCCATCATAGAGGATATTTGACATTTGAAAATGTCCAAGGGTCAAACTGCATTCTAGAACTATCACAAAATTCTGCAGCAAATTTTGAAAATATCCAATTAATTCCAAAAAACTCCAATCCATGTAAATGATACCAATATAGAAATATGTGGATGTTAAATAGAAAGTAAAAATATCTCTAGACCATTTCACCATGCCCAGGCCTCAGAATTTAATAGAATAATAACTCAGGTCGAGCAAAACTCCTGATATTGGACAAAATGTTCAAAAACTCATATCTCCCTTTTTAGACAACAAAATGAGGCACTTTTAGTTTGGACAAGTCACTGGGAATGTCTAGTTTCTCTATATAAAATTTTGTGGCAATTGGACATGATTTGCCCTATTAGTGACAGAATTTAATTTCAGACCAGTGCTACAATACCAAGGACCAAAACCAAAAAAATTCCTAACTTCAAAAATTTGAAAAATATTCCATAGACCTCCAAAAATTACAAACTTTAACTTTTCAAAAAGATATCAATAAGCTCTAGATGCATGCCAAATTTGAGACCAAGAAGAGCTCATTTGGACAAAAATTGATATAGCCTTATGAAATGGTCATTTTTGCTCCCTATCAAGAGTCACTTTGGTCCAAATGGCCTCCTCTTAAGTTTGGCACCTCTTGGGCAAATTTAAAAGCATAATTATGACTTGTAGGAGCTACCCAAATGGTCCCAAATCCCATGCATCTAAATTTGGTCATTCCACATCCAAGAATACATAGTTGCATCAAGCCATCCAAGAGCCAATTTGCATAATTCCATGGATTTAATGTCACATAAGGTCTACATCATATTCATACATCATTTTACATTTGTTTAGGGCCTTACATCACAAAAATAATATGTACAAGCTCACTTTGACATCCAAATACAAGTAAAGTTACATAATATACAAAATACAATCTCTCTAGGTCTTTGGCTTGCACTCCTTGTTTCTTGAACATCATCTAGGCATTTCAACATAATGGAGGGAAGGGGAGTGAGATTCCTAGAATCTCAATAGCTCACACACCCATTCACACATACATTCAAAACATACATATATCAAAATCTCAAGTGTATAATACTACATTTCCATGCCACATTTCCACATCGAGCTATTTTCATGCTCTAGGGACTTTTGGTTTTGTCTCACCCCATTTCTAGGACTTTTGGATTTGCCTCACTCTTAGTCTTGGGACTTTTGACCTATCCTCACCCATCCAAAGGACTTTTGGTCTAGTCTCACCCATGCCTTGAGACTTTTGGCACATCCTCACCCACTTTAAGGGACTTTTGGCATCACCTCACCCTTGAGAGCCATTCTCACAATCAATGGCATTCAAGACAACACATTGGTACCAATGTAACCTCAAGACATCAAGTGGCATGTTCTCAAATCACAAGAGCATACACAAGCACACAAAAGCATACATATGCACATAAGAATGCAAGAGAATGAAGTGGAGAGCTACCTTTCAATTAATGCAAGTTTTACTTTGACAATTCCTTCCCCTCTTTGATTTCACAAGAGCAATTAGGTGGTTGATTGTTCTCTTGGCTTAGACATCACAAGGAGTACACAATCACATAATTGAAGCAAGCCAAGATATTAAACTAAAGCTTAAACAGACACTTGATTTCATACTTGGCATTATGGTTCCATAATTGGCCTAATGAAGCAACTCTTGCATTTCAAGTTCTAAGCTCCATTCTCTTGTTATTTATAGGCTTCTTGGACTCATTTAAGGTTCTTAGAGCCATCACACATTCAATTGCACAATTGGAAAACCAAGTTGCTTCACAAAGCACCATTATGGACACTATTGTTCCATCTCCTAATCTATGGCTCCTAAATTTTTCCCAATGGTTTCTCTGATCTTCTAATATCATATAAAGTCCCAAACCATGACTAGAACAAATTAAAACATTCCCTAGCCTAATGAACCTAGCTTGGCCGAAATATACACCATATTGAAGGTTCATAGACTTTGTGATTTTTCCTTGATGGGAGAGCCACTTGGGAGGCTTTCTAAAGGTCTTAGGAGCTCAAGGGAACATTCAAATGGCCAAGGAAACATTCACACAAAATTAGATTTTGCAAAACCCTACAAAACACTACACTTTTTCTAACTTGTTTTCTATTAGTTTTTCTTGGAATTTCTTGCCATATTCCATCTCCCCATGGCCTAAACCCTTGTTCCTTCCTTATATTTGGACAGAACATGCTCCCCTCCTTTGGTTCTATTTTTGGCCGAAATACACACAAAGGGAGGGGGAAGAGAAGATGCAACAAAAAGTAAGGATTACTTAGGATTCAAGTGAGCTTTCAAGTGTCTTTCTCCTTGGTTCTCTTCCCCTTGGCAAATTCAAAATTCTCCCCTTGGTCCTCGACCTAAAATAAAACCAAAAAGCTCAACTAAACCATAGAAAGAGAGGAGGAAAGGAAAGGATTAAGATTGGAGGAAGATGGAGCATGAAAATCTACAAGTTTCCTTACTATTTCCTTGATTTTTCTCCTCCTTTTCTTCTCCTTTTTGCTACACCTTAGAGAGCATGCCAACTTTTGTATTTTAGGGAGACAATTTTATGCTTAAGAAGGTAAAAGAAGAAAGGGGAAGTGTGTGGGAGTTTCTAGAAGCATACTTTTCCAAAAATTCCAATTTTGTCCTTCCATAATGGCAATTTTGTTTCAGCTTCATTTTATCTCCTTATTAAGAACTATATTTTCCATTATAAAATTTAGGTTCCCAATTTAGGCAAATGCCTTTGGAATCACTCAATTTGGAGCTAAAACCTTACCGAACAAACTGGTCAAAGTTTGGGTCAACTGATGTTGAAAAACATACACCAGAGGGACTTTACTAGTCCCAAGGCTTCCCATAGTTTTTGGGGCCTTTGAGAACCTTGGGCAACTCAAAACTTTCATTTCAAAAGCCCTCCTATGTGGTTTTCCAAAAATTGCATTTATTTACGAAAATGCTATTATGTTTCGTCAGTTTCCGTCATAAATTATTTCTCTATCCTTACTCTGTTTTTCTTTTCGTCTAAGCCTAGAATTATCATTTTTAGGAGTTTAAGACTCAATCCAAATTTTTTGGGACATTATCTAGGTCATTTCAGAGGACTTACTTTTATATGACACATTTCATTGTTTTACGCAAATTACGTTCATTACAACTACTGCTACACAAGAGCAGTTTAGAGGGGAAATGAGAAAAAGAGTTACTCCCTAGCTACAACACTCAAATGTCTAGGTGAATTTCAGAACCTGAAAGGTTATTCCCTTAAGCCAAAAGTTCGAGTTATAAGCTACACTTTATAGAGTCCCAACAACCCAAAGGTGACAGTTAGTTATGTATCAATGAAGCAAAAGGTAGAATCCTCTATTTTTGATAATGGGTTGCGTACAGGAGTAGTGAGACTCCTAGTTATAATGGAGTGTATTGTGGTATAAATGGCCTTGTTGGTCATATTCAGGTCAACCTGAGGAATGAGCTACTATGAGGTCAATCGACCCACAAAGAACGAGGGCCCCTAGTATAAGTAAAGAAAAAGAGCAGTAAATGATCATAGAAGATCAGTAAGTAACATGTGATCAGTGGGCCTAACAATTGAGACTGAGAAAGAACTCAACGTTAGAGAATCACAGACACAAGAATAATAAGGTTGTTAAGACCCGCCTCTAAGGTATTGACTTTAACCTAGAATGCTACCCTATGAAACATTGAATGACAGGCTAATATGATGAGTTTAAGGCTATGTAGACATTGTCAAGAAAACCTTATTGACAGGGTCTTGAATTTTGCACTGCAATATATGAGATCTTGTCGACAAGATTTTGAACCTTGTTGACAGGATGTTAATATAGCCTTGAAATTAATATAAGGTAAGGTTACTAGTAGTGAGGAATATAGTGAGTGCTCTAAATGGGTGTGCCTTATAGGTAACACCTAAAGATAAGTATGATTAGCCCAGTGACAGAGATTTAGAAGAGAATGAGAATAGTTTAAAAAGTATTAAGTTTATCATAAGCCTATATGAGTTAATAGGACTTATTGTAAGTTACAAGTCTGATAAGATAGGTAGCCCAGACTAAGTATAAGCTGAAGCCTAAGGGAAGTGACCAGTAGCATCATCCAGGTGAGATGTGTAAGAGAAAACATAATGTAAAAGGAGAAATTAATTTAACTAAAAGCTTAATGAAGGTTCTCCTTGGATCGAGAAAGGGAAGATAAAACATCTTGAGTCAGGGAGACCATTCAGTAGTGGTTAGCAATTCCCCTAGATAGACCTTCTAAATTGTAGCGTATAGTAATAAGGGGAAGCGAGGCAGAATTGAAAAGCTAGTTCACATAAGAGATGCCCTCACTTTACTAATGACTAAATCAGTAGACTGAGCATAAAAAAGTAAATAGATAGGGGCCCAATAGTTAGTCAAACAATCTCTTTAATATGATAATAATATAAGGTTAAGGCACATTTAGTAAGATAGAATCCAAACATTAAAAGTACATGTCTTGGATTAGGTTAGTAAGACCCTAAAATCAGTATATTGTACTCCTAGGGATGAGACTAAAGAGGTTGAATAAAAAGAAAGTCCAACTTCAGTGGGATTGTAGATATGAGTTGAAGCAAGTAGTTAGTATTTTAGTACCTTCCAAGAAGCTCGAGGAGCCAGAGATAGCCTGAGAAGGTGAGTCTTTGCATTACACAGAGAAGAAGGATAAGCCAAAAGCACCACAAAATGTAACTCTTAAGGTTACATAAAATAAAATTTTTCTTACAGAGGGATGGTCTAGTTAAGAGCAAAGCAAGAGTATAAGAGAAAGTAGACCCTCTTGATGTTATAGAGAGTGAATAAGTAGAGGAACCCAGGAAAAAGGCAAGTGCTCTTAAGCATGAAGAAACATGAATTAGCAAGAGAGATAGTTAGTAGTAAAGCATCCTTTTACCTAAGTAAAAAGATAGTAAAGGTAAAAAGAGAGAGAATATATGATGGCATTTAAGCTAAGGACATAATAGATTAGGAATAAATATCAAGTTGATATGCTTAAGTACTTGAAAAAGCACACTTATCCTTGGTAGAGATGCCCTTTTAGCATGATAGTGCCCAAAAAAAAAAAGTCAGGCAATGTAAAATGACCTTGGGATGAAGTAGAGGAAGAGTCCTATTTTCCCTGAGTATCCTACGACAATAGGGTAGATAAAGAAAAGTAAGAAAGGAATATTTTAGATTATTAGGAAACTTGTAATATATGGGCGATAATGGCTTTAAGCTCAATCATGAGGTGCTTGTGTATTAGTGTTTGATATTATGGTTTGCTTGTAACAATGGTTAAATGATATTGGGTCTAGCCAATGCAATAGTAATGTGACTTGAGTGTGTAACAAACAATAGCATCAATCATAAAAAATGTCCCGATAATGGAAGAATATCCTAGTTATTTAAATTAAAATATGAGCTAAAGAAAGATAAATAAGAGATTCTAGTAGTATCAGAATGCTAAGAAAAATATGCAGAAAGGAATCCCTAATAAAAAATAATAATGTAAAAGAGAATATGCTACTAGTATAGAACATTTAGATTTAGATAATACAAGTTCAATATGTATGATCTGAGTCCCTTATGATATAATTAAACAAATAAGAAGAGACTGATGTACAACTTCAATCCTGCGAGAAATGTTAAACACACTTGTGTATTAGTATGATGGGATCCTAGAGAATTAGATGACACAAAACTCACTTTGCACAAATAGCATGATGTACCTTTGAGTTTAGCCTCAGTTATTATGAGTAATGGTTACCAGACTCAGTGAGCATGTATTTTACTGTCATATACAATGATCTTAGGCTTTGACATACCCTAAAGATGGATCGTAGTAGATCCTATCACAGTATAGCGAGTTTTAGTAGACCCTAGCAGGGCTCAAAGAGGTCACAGTAGACCTAAGGATCGTAGTAGATCCCGCAAAGATACAGAGAGCCCACAGTTATAGCATAGTAGTTATTTGGGGAGATGACAGCCTTAGATAATTTTTACAAAGTAATTAGTCTCTGATACTAGTACAGTTTTAATTAGCTTTTGTCTCAAAGACTAGAAATCTCTTAAGTTTGGTAAACTGTTGCCTTCAGATACAGTAAGGCTATACTCAAATGACTAAATTACTAACTATACTCTTTGATAAATGAGTGTAGTATGTGGGATGAGGAAAACAAGAAGGTAGCTTTCTTGAGTTAGAGTTAGATGAATCATGCCCCAATTGATATTAACCTAATCGAGGGATAGAGAAAGATCCTCATATGCTATAGCTATGTTTTAGAAAGGGGTTAGGTGTAATTTTCATAATAGGGTAAGTGGTAGACCATATCTCTAGTGATTGAGACTATGAGTATAGTTAACATCCTACTAAAGTTTTACATTAGTCAATGGTAGTTACTCTTCAATGCTAGTATAAGGAGTATAAGTTATGTTAACTAGTGTTGAGATGAGGGACTACAAAATGCCCATTGTAAGTAGGCCAAAGAGTAAGGAGAAGTCCCAGTCTAAAGAGGAAAATGCATTAGTAAACTAAGAAACTAGGATCATTAAAAGTTGAACCTCCCTAAAGGAGCTGTAATCCTAGTAAACAATTGAGATATGAGTCCTATGATTGAAAGAAATATGAATTGTGATCATCGGATGAGTTAGTGAGGAAAAGTGTGAAGATGAATAGTGGACCAAAAACTCTAATGGCCCTGATGAACATAAAAAGATAATGAGACTTTATAAAGAGCCACTGGGAGAGGATACGAGAGATTTAACATTAAGTGAATTATCTCCCTAGATACATAAATGAGTCCACTAAGAAGAATGTTAACCCCTATGGATGGGTTAAAACTAAACAAATATGATTAGTAAGCTCTCCTAGAAAAAGGCCAAAATCATAAGAGTATGATTCTGAGTTAGAAGCTTCTTTCCTTTATGAAAGTGGTAAGTATAGCTTTATAACAAGAGTACAGGAAAAGAAGAGCTCTCGTTAAAAGCTAGTAATGTAAATTCCCTGGCCAAGAAAAACTTAAAAGAGGGAAATCGCTTAGAGAAGCGTATAGAGCTAAGAAGAAGGAAAAGAAAGGAGCAGTTAGCCAATATATAAGAGTAAGAGAAAAGTATATCCCAAATTTTGAGGATGAAATTTGCTTAAGGGAAGGAGAAATGTAATATCTAGTTTCTAAAAAATATAAGAAAACATGAGAAACGTAATGTACAATTTCTCCACAAATGTATGAAATTCACTGGATATAAAAGAAAGTCCCCTAGATGGAGTGAATTGGGGTCTAATAAAATTAGAATAATATTCTATACCTCAAATAACGGTGATTTAGAGGTGCCTTGAAACCAGAGCCAAAATAGATAGATGAATTTTAACGAAAATGCAACGAAACATAATGACATTTTCGTAATTTTGGGCAAATTTTAGAATTCTCATAGGAGGGCTTTTTAAATAGCAAATTTGAGTTCTCTAGGGTTCTCAGAGGCCCTAAAAACCATGGAAAGCCCTAGGATGGTTAAAACCCCTCCTTTAACATCATAAATTTCCACCTCATTTCATACTATATCTATGCCTCACATCAAGCAATTCATAAGAGGCAAGAAAATGATATTGTTTTAATGCATTTCTCAGTATTACGTCGCATATAAAATTTTCTTTTAGAGTCATGTGGGCCATATGGACTCATAAGTCACATTCTCATATTTAATTACATGAATACAACTCATTTGCATCATCAAAAGTGGCCTACATCTCATGGAACTCAAAGGGAAGCATAAAATGCATATATATATATATATATTTTTGGCCAGCTTTTCCTCTTTTCTGTTACAAAATTTGGAAAATCATAACTAATTCTACCAAAATTAAAATCATGCATTCTTGGCTATTATAGAAAGCCAAACATGTATAATTCATGCTAAAAATATGTCCAGAACATAACATCCCACACAGAGGACGTTTGACATTTGAAAATATCCAAAGGTCAGGTGGTCCATTGGTGCTGTCATAGAATTCTACAGCAAATTTTAAAAATATCCAATTAATTCTAAAATATTCCAATCCATGTAAATGATACCAATTTGGAAAGATATGGATGTTATCTAAAGGGAAAAAATAACTCTAGACCAGCTCAAGCATTGCAAGCATCTAAAATCAATCAAATAGTACCTGAGGTCAGTTGAAGTTCCTGATATTGGATAAAATATTTAAAAATTTATATCTCCCTCTCTAGACATCCAAATGGGGTGATTTAAGTTGGAACAAGTCACTAGAAATATCTAGTTTCTTTGTAAAAAATTTCATAGCAATTGGACATCATTTGAGCCTTGTGTGGTAGATTTCATTTTCAGACCAGTATGAACAGTAGCATGACCAAAACTAGAAAATTTTCCAAATTTGAAAATTCATCAAATCTTCTCTAGATCTCCAAATATTTTTTTCTTTAACTTCCCAAAAATCTCTCAAAAAGATCTAAATTCATGCCAAATCTCACATCAATAAGAGCTCATTTGGGCAAAAAGTAATGTAAGGCTCCATTATGGTCAATTTTGGCTCCATATGGGATACCAAAATGTCCAAATGGCTTTCCTTTGGGTTTAGCACCTCTTGGGCAAGTCTAAAAATATAATTAAAACTTGTGTGAGCTTCCCAAATGGTCCTAAACCTCATGCATCTCATTTTTGCCATCTCACTCACACTTATACACAATTCCATAACATCATTCAAAAAGCCACATTGCCATAACATACCTAAATCACATTTTAATGGTCACATATCATATTCTCCTATTCATACATGGCATATTATCATAATTACCTAGGTTCAAGAGGTCATAAATCATATACAACCATAATTTACATTGTTAGATATCAACATGGCTTTAAAGAACAAAAACTATACATGTTGATGTCAAGTTCTTTTCTTCAAGGTGGTTGGCTTTTATTACCTTGCTCTCTTGGCCCACCTGGTATGTTAGAACATTGGAGAGGAGGGGATGAGATTTAAAAAATGCCAATAGCTTATCTCCCATTCAATCATACATAAAAGATGCAAACAAGTCTTATAAATGCATGTATGGTCATGTTGGCATGTGTAAACATTCAAGAGATATTTTCATCATTTAAGAAAGTCATACATAGCATACAAAGGCTTGCCAAGTAAGTAGATTAGCCTCACCCATTTACTTGTGGATTTTGAACTTGTCTCACCTATTCTTTAAAAGGTTCTTTGACTCAACCATGATCTTGGGAGTCAACCTCACTTTTAGGAGACTCTTTACTTTATCTCAACCAATCTTAGGGGTTCTTAGCTCATCCTCACCATGGCTAGGGGTTATTGGCCTCACTACACTCAAGCAAATCCAAGCACACATCAAAATCATCATATGAAAGCATAATGTAGCATCTTGGCACTATGGAATCAAAATTATGCTAGAACATTTTTCATGGCTTAAATACACACACACACACATTCAAAGACAAATAAAGTGAACAATTACGCATGAGAGAAAGAAGAGTGAGCTACCTTGTTAGCATTTGTACATTTTTTCCTTAAGCCTTGAATCCTCTCCCTTGACCTCACATACCCAAGAAGGTAGAGATCATTCCTCTTGGCCTAGACACATCATATGGAAGCTAATTATATTCTTGAAGTAAGGTCTAAGGGCACACAACTTACTTAAACACTAGCTTGGCTCATTAGCCCCTTTATGTTTCTAAGAATGCACCTAATGAAGCAACACCCATCAAATAAATTTTAGGCTCCATTCTTTCCTTTAAAATGATTCTTGACTCTTTTTAAGCCTCTTGAAGTCATCACACAATTAAAATAAAGAGCCTAACTACATGTTGCTTCTTTAGGTCATATTATGGAACATAAAGCACTAACTCATTCTCTAGGCTTTCTAAATTTTTTCCAAGGCTTCCCCTTATACTCATTCATCATATATGACTCAAAAATGGGCTTAGAAAAATTTAAAACTCTCCTTAGGTATGCTAACCTCTCTTGCCCGAACCTAGGAAGCATTTTGCTCTCCATGGACTTTGCTTTGTTTTCTTGATGGAGTAAGCACATGGGGAGACTTCTAAGGATCTTAGGAGCTCATTTAAAACTTATTTAAGCATGGGAATTAAGAGATCAAATTAGATTTTGGAAGGAACACTTGAAACCTTAAACTTTGCATCTTGAATTTTCATGATTATTTGTTAATTCTCTTTGCATATTTTTAATCTCTACATCCTTTTTCCTAAGAATCACCCTTGGTTCTACCTAAAAACCAAGTCCTCCTAAGGTTTCTTAAGTAGGGTGAAATGGTAGAGGAAGAAGAGGGAGGGATAGCAACTGTGGAAGAAGAAATTCCTTATTTTCTTGCTTTTTCTCACTTGAATCTTGTCTTCTTTTAGCTCCTCTCTTCAAATCTGAATTTTCCCCTGAATTTCTCCCTTGAAATAGATTTATAAACTTTATTATAATCAAGGAAACAAAGAAGAATAGAGGAGAAGAGGTTTGGATGGAAGAAAGCACGAAAAACTACCAAAATTCCATACCTTTTTGCTTGACTTACCTTCCACTTCTTCTTTCTCTTTTCCACTTCATCCTAGGGTTTCTTTCTTTGGTTTAGTGTAGAAACATATGAGGGTACATGAGGGTGAGAGTGGGGCATCACTTATATATAAAAGTGAGGAAGAAGAACTTTTCAAAAATTTTCATTTTACCCTTCATTCTTGGCATTATTGTTTCTAATTTATTTTAGCTCCTTTTTGAGAACCATATTTTCCATTATGAAATTTAGGTTTCCAATTTAGTAAAATATCTTTGGAATCACTCAAATCGAAGATAAAACCTTTATGAACAAATTTGTCAAAGTTCGGATACACCGACATTGGAAAATATCCACTAGAGGGGTTTTAACTGTCCTAGGGCTTTCCATGGTTTTTAGGGCCTTTGAGAACCCTAGAGAACTCAAAACTTTTGTTTAAAAAATCCTCTTATGTCAATTCCAAAGTCTACTCAAAATGGAGAAAATGCCCTTACGTTTCGTCATAATTCATTTCTTCATTCTAGTTTTATTTTTCTTTCTGTCTGAGCCTAGGATTCTCATTTTTAACTACACCATTTTGGGGGACTTCCTTTTGTATCTAGTAAATTTCATTCATTGACAAAGAAATCGTACGTTACGTTTCTGACGTTTTCTCTTGTCTTCATAGACTTGGATGTTACATTTCTTCCCCCCTTAAATAAATTTGATCCTCAAAAGTTGGCATATACTCCTACTCTTTTTTTTTCTGGCTAATTGCTCTTTTCTTTCCTTTCTTCCTGTCTCTATACACTTTTCTCAGTGATTTTGTTTGTTTGGATTTTTTCTCAGCTAAGGGGTTTTTATTGCTAGCCTTTAATGAAGGCTCTATTATTATAGTGTACTAGCTAATACTTCTCATAAGGGAAAGAAATTTCTAACTCTAGAGGCCTATCTTGGGAGAGCTTACTAATCAGATTAGGTTAGTCTTAACCCGTTCATAAGGATTAACATTTCTTTTAGTGGACTCATTTACACATCTAGAGAGGTAATTCATTTTGTTCTAAGTCTCTCATGTCCTCTCTCAATGGCTTCTCATAACATCTCATCATCTTTTTAAATCATTAGAGCCATCAAAGGTTTCTATTTATCTACTATTTTAAAGTATACTATCCACTATTCAATCTCTGCATTCTTTCTTACTAGCTCATCCCATGATTACAATTTACATTTCTATCTATGATAGGCCTCATGTCTCAATTACTTATTGGGATTATAACTCCTTTGAGGAGTTTCTACTTTCAATGATCTTAGCTTTTCTATTTACTACTACATTTGTCTCTGTATGTTGGGACTTTTCCTCACTTTCTTTGCTCACTTATAGTAGCATTTTATAGTCCCTGATTTCAATAGTGATAGACCTAACATATGTGTCTCATACTGGCATCGAAGAGCGATTACCACTAACTACTACTGGGCTCTAGTGGGATGCTAGCTATTCTTATAGTTTTACTGACTGGAGATATACTGTACCACTTGCCTCATGTGAACAAAAAACTGCACCTGACCTCTTTTTAAATACATAGGATAGCATATGGGGATCTTTCTATCCCTTGGTCAGAGCTAATATCTGTAGGGTAGTGGTTCATCTAGCTTAAGCTTTGGAAAGATAATCTCTTGCTTTCCTCATCCCATATACTATGCTTATCTCTTAAGAGCTAGTCAGTGGTCTAACTATCTAAGTAAAGTCTTCATATCTTTGTGGCAATGGTTTACTAGACTTAGGAGATCTCTAGTCTCTGAGATAAAAGCTTGGTAAAACTATACTGGTCTTTGAAACTAATTGCTCTGTAAATACTATCCCAGGCCATCATCTCACCAGAGAACTATCATACTGTAACTGGGGCTCTCTAAAACTCTGTGGGATCTACTGTGACCCCTAGGTCTACTGCGATCTCTCAGAGCCCTACTAGGGCATACTATGACCTATTGTGTTATGCTAGGATCTACTGTGATCCGCCTCTGGGAGATTTCAAAGCCTAAGATCACTGTATCTGATAGTAAAATACATGCTCACTAAGTTCGGTAACCATTGCTCATGATAGCTCAGGCTAAACTCAAAGGTACATCATCCTCTTCGCATAAAGTGGGTTCTATGTCATCTAATTCTTTAGGATCCCATCATACTAATACTAGGGAGCATTTTAATTTTCACTTATTACTTCTCATAGGATCCTCCGATTCTCACTTCAGCCCTTTTTCCTTAGACTTTCTTTTCTTGCTCTATTGATTTACTTACTTTACATATACTCCTTCTAGCCCTCCTCTCATATCCTACAATTTCTAACTATACCCACATTCTACTTTTAAGTGCTTAGGCACTAGGGCATCTCACATATTAAGTGTGGTTAACATCTCTAACAAGAGAGAGGCTATGAACTAGTCCCTTTTTATTTCATTTACATATATTATAAGGGACTCAGGCTATGTATACAAAATCTAGGCATTCTTTACTAAGGATTCCTCTCTGCATACTTTTGTTATTGTTTCGGTATTCCTGGAGTCCCTTTACCTCTCTTTTCTAACTTGTCTCATTATCTAGCAAACTAGGATATCCTTTGATTATTGGGACACTTTGGTGATTGATGTTGTTGTTTGCTATGCACTTAAGCCATATTATTAGCAGGTTGGCTAGACCTAATATCATGTAGCCTCTATTGTAAGCAAACCATAACATCAAACACTAATACACCAGCAATTCATGATTGAGCTCAAAGTCACTGTTGCTAGTATTTTACAAGTTTCCCAGTAATCTAAAATATTCCTTTCTTACCTTTCTTTATCTGCCCTATTCTCATCAGATATTCGAGGAAAATAGGATTCTTTCTCTGCTTCATCCCGAGATTCCTCTACATTGCTTAACTATTTTTACTCCGGGCACTATCATGGAAAACGGGGGTCTATGCCAAGGACAAATGTGCTTTCTTAAATAATCAAGCACATTAACTGAATATTTATTCTCAATCTAGTGTGTCCTCAACTTGAACACTGTCATATTGAGGATCCCATCATACTGATACTAGGGAGCATTTTAATTTTCACTCATTGCTCCTCATAGGATCTCCGATTCTCACTTTAGCCCTTTTTGCTTAGGCTTTCTTTTCTTACTTTATTGATTTACTTACTTTACATATACTCCTTCTAGCCTCCTTTCATATCCTACAATTTCTAACTATACCCACGTTATGCTTTCAAGTGCTTTGGCACTATGGCATCTCACACATTAAGTGTGGTTAACATCTCTGGCAGGAGAGAGGCTATGCACTAGTCCTTTTTTATTTCATTTACATATATTATAAGGGACTCAAGTTTTGTATACAAAATCTAGGCATTCTTTACTAGGGATTCCTCTCTGCATACTTTTCTTACTGTTTTGGTATTCCTAGAATCCCTTTACCTCTCTTTTCTAACTTGTCTCATTATCTAGCTAATTAGGATAACCTTCGATTATTAAGACACTTTGGTGATTGATGTTGTCGTTTGCTATGCATTTAAGCCATATTACTACCAGGTTAGCCAGAACCAATATCATGTAACCTCTATTGCAAGTAAACTATAACATCAAACACTAATACACCTAGGGATTCCTCTCTGCATACTTTTCTTACTATTTCGGTATTCCTGGAATCCCTTTACCTCTCTTTTCTAACATGTCTCATTATCTAGTTAACTAGGATATCCTTCGATTATTGGGACACTGTGGTGATTGATGTTGTCATTTGCTATGCACTTAAGCCACATTACTACCAAGTTGGCCAGAACCAATATCATGTAGCCTCTATTGCAAGCAAACTATAACATTAAACACTAATACACCTAGGGATTCCTCTCTGCATACTTTTCTTACTGTTTTGGTATTCCTGAAATCCCTTTACCTCTCTTTTCTAACTTGTCTCATTATCTAGCTAACTAGGACATCTTTCGATTATTGGGACACTTTGGTGATTGATGTTGTCTTTTGCTATGCACTTAAGCCACATTACTACTAGGTTGGCCAGAACTAATATCATGTAGCCTCTATTGCAAGCAAACTATAACATCAAACACTAATACACCAGCGATTCATGATTAAGCTCAGATTCACTATCTCTAGTATTTTACAAGTTTCCCAATAATCTAAAGTATTCCTTTCTTACCTTTCTTTATCTGCCCTATTCTCATAGGATACTTGAGGAAAATAGGATTTTTCCTCTGCTTCATCTCGAGATTCCTTTACATTGCCCAACTATTTTTACTCTGGGCACTATCGTGGAAAAAGTGGGTCTATGCCAAGGACAAATGTGCTTTCTTAAATAATCAAGCACATTAACTGAATATTTATTCTCAATTTAGTGTGTCCTCAGTTTGAACACTATTGTATCTTCTTCTTTTACCTTTCTTATCCCCTTACTTAGGTAAAAGAATATTCTATTACCGGCTACCTCTATTGCCAGTTCAGGTTTCTTTACATTCAAGAGCACCTGTTTTTTCCCAGGGTTCCTCTATTTATTCACTCTTTAGAACGTCAAGGGGGTCTACTTTTTCTTATATTGCTACTCTCTCTTAACTAGACCATCCTTTGGTAAGAAAAATTCTGTTTCATATAATCCTAGGAGTTTCATTCTATGGTGCTCTTAGCTTACACTCTTTCTTTGCATAATACAAGACTCACCTTCTTAGGCGATCCCTAGCTCCCTCGAGCTTCATTGAGGGTACTAAGGTACTAACTGTCTATCTCTGCTTCTTTATATGTTTAGATCAAAGTTAGGTTTTCTCTCTATTTAGCCTCTTTAGCCCTATCCCTAGAAGCATAGTATACTATTTCTAGGGTTCTGCTAACCTAATCTAGAACATGTGCTCTCAATGTTCAAATTCTACCTTACCAAAAACTTATGCTCTATTGGTTGCTTTAATCATGCACATGCCTTAACCCTTACATTCTCATATTAGGGAGCTCATCTAACTAACTATCGAACTCCTATCCATTTATCTCTCTAGCTCAATTTATTCATTTAATCATTACTAAAGTAAGGGCATCTTTTCTGTAGCTAGTTTCTTAACTCTTTCTCACTTCTTTTATCATTATACTTTATGACTCAGAGGGTCTATCTAAGGGAATTTGATAACCACTACAGGTGGTTTCCTTGACTTAGAATATCTGATCTTTTGTTTTTTGATCTAGGGAGAACTTTCATTGAGCCTTTCATTTACATATCTCACCTGGAATGATGCTATTAGTAATCTCTCTTAGACTTTAGCTTATGCTCAGTCTTGGCTAGCCATCTCATTAGACCTGTAGCTTACACCAGCTTAGTGCTTTTTGAACAATCCTCATTCTTTTCTGAGCCTCTGTTATTAGGCTCATTATACTTACCTCTAAGTACTACCTACAAGGTACACCATTCTAGGCCACTCACTATGTGCCTTACTGTTGATAATCTTATCTTACGTTATTTCAAGGCTATAATAACATTCTGTCATTCAGTGTCTCACAAGGTAGCACCTGAGGTCGGAGTTAACGCTTCATAGGCAGGTCTCAACAACCTTATCATCCCTGTGTCTAACCTTCTCTGGGTTGAGCTTTTTCCTCAGTCTCAACTACTAGGCCCACGGATTTCTTATTAATCTTTCGTAACTATTCACTACCCTTTTCTGTACTTATATTAGGGGTGATCCCTTATAAATTCATTCCTCATGCTAGTTTGAATATGACCAATAAGGCATTGAAACTGTCATTCACCGTAGCTAATATATCATTCGCTGTGGCTAATTAGCCTTAGGTTCACCCTAGTTTTTCTAAATATTGGGCGGGGCTAACTGCTTAATTGGCCGAGGTGAAGAGCTCTCTGGATTGCCTCATTACTTCTTAGAATAATTGGTCGCGACTAACGGCCTCTGATTGGCTTACTTTTTTAGGGATTGAAATTTCATCTTTAGCCACCAACCGGAGCCTCATTGCCTTTATATCTGGCCAATAATCAAGTTAGAGAATTCTACCTCCTGCTTCATTCATGCATGGCTGGCTATTACCTCTAGGCTATTAGGGCTCTAGGGTGTAGCTTGTAACTTAACCTTTGGCTTGAAGGAATGAGCCTTTTGGGCTCTAAGATTTATCTAGACATTTGGGTATTGTGGCTAAGGGGTAACTCTTTTTCGCACTTCCCCTCTAAACTAGTCTTGTGTAGCCGCAGTCTCACCTCATACTGCTCTGCATCACTACTCATCTTTGCATTATGCAAGACAGTTGGGAATGGCCTGAGTATGACTACCAGGAGAATTAGGCCTCACATACTCTCTTTAGTAAGCCTCTTCATATCAACAAGATCATTTCTCATTATTTATATCTAGGGCTTGTCACTGATCCCGGTGAGCTATCACATCTTATCATGCTCTAGCCGTTGGATCCCTTAACTTTGTTTAAGCATAACTCCACTTAAGCTACTCTAGAAGCCATTCCTTCCCAATGTCCACTCTCTACTCTAAGACTATTCTACAACTTACTCATTATGAACAAAGCCACAACCTATCCTTATACACCCAACATGTCTTATATAAGACTTTACCTATCCATTTAAGCCTTTACATAGCCCTATTGTTGCTTCTTCAAGCCAAATCCAATCTGAGAGAGCCTAAAACTTTGCTCTGATACCAATAAATGTAACATCATTTTCTATCTCATTTCATATTATACCTATGCCTCACATCAAGCAATTCATACAAGCAGCAAGAAAATGGCATTATTTTAATATATTTCTCAGTGTTGTGTCACGTATAAAATTTTCTTTTAGAGTCACATGGGCCATATGGACTCACACATCATATTCTCATATTTAATTACATGAATACAACTCATTTGAATTATTAAAAGTGGCCTACATCTCGTGGAACTCAAAGGGAAGCATGAAATGCATACATATATTTTCGGCCAGATTTTCCTCTTTTCTGTTACAAATTTAGAAAATCATAACTAATTCTAAAAAAAAATTGAAATCATGCATTCTTAGCCAATTTAGAAAGATAAAAATCTCTACTTCATGTCAAAAATATATCCAGACTATAACATCCAACATAGATGACGTTTGACATTTGAAATGGTTTAGAGGTTAGGCTGTCCACTGGTGCTATCACAGAATTCTATAGCAAATTAAAAAAATATCCAATTAATTCCAAAAAAATCCAATCTATACAAATGGTACCAATCTAGAAATTTTTGAATGTTAGTTAGAGAGAAAAAATCAATCAAAACCAGCTCAAGCATGGGCAGGCATAAAAAATCAATCAAACAATACTTGAGGTTAGTTGGACTTCCTAATACTGGATAGAATCTTTAAAAATTTATATCTCCCTCTATAGATATCCAAATGGGGTGCTTTTAGTTGACACAAGTCACTGCAAGTGTCTAGTTTCTTTGTATAAACTTTTGTGGCAATTGGACATCATTTGAGCCCTATGTAACAGATTTCATTTTTGGACCAGTATGAACAGTGACATGATCAAAACTAGAAAATTTCTCAACTTTGAAAATTAATCAAATATTCTTTAGACCTCTGAAAATTCTGTTATTTATTTTCCTAGAAAACTCTCAACAAGCTCTAATTACATGCCAAACTTAGACCAAAAAGAGCTCATTTGGGCAAAAAGTGACTTTGAGTTCCATTATGATCAATTAGGACTAGTGTGAGCTACCCAAATGGTCCCAAACCTTATGCATCTCATTTTGGCCATCTCACTCATACTTATACACAATTCCATAACATCATTCAATAAGCCACATTGCCATAACATAGCCAAATCATATTTTAATGGTCACATATCATATTCTCCTATTTATACATGACATGTTATCATAATTACATAGGTTCAAGAGGTCATAAACCATATACAACCATGATTTACATCGTTAGACATCAATATGGCTTAAAAGAACAAAAACTATGCATGTTGATGTTAAGCTCTCTTCTTCAAGGTGGTTGGCTTCTATTACCTTGCTCTCTTGGTCCACCTAGCATGTTAAAACATTGGAGAAGAGGGGATGAGATTCCAAGAATCCTAATAGCTTATCTCCCATTCAATCATACATAAAAGATGCAAACAAGTCTCATAAATGCATGTATGGTCATGATGGTATATGCAAACATTCAAGAGGTATTTTCATCATTTGAGAAAATCATACATAACATACAAAGGCTTGCCAAGCAAGTGGATTAGGCTCACCTATTTATTTGTGGATTTTGGACTTGCCTCACCCATTCTTTAAGAGGTTCTTAGACTCAACCATGCTTTTGAGATTCAACCTCACTTTTAGGAGACTCTTTACTTTGTCTTAACCAATCTTAAGGTTCTTGGCTCATCCTCACCATGGCTAGGGGTTTTTGGCCTCATCACACTCAAGCAAACCTAAGCACACATCTAAATCATCATATGAAAGCATAATGTAACATCATGGCACCCTAGAATCAAAGTTATGCTATAACACTTTTCATGGCTTAAAAATACACATATACACTTTTAAAGACAAATAAAGCAAATAATTATGCATGAGAGAAAAAGGAGTGAGCTACCTTGTTAGCATTTGTACACTTTTTCTTTAAGCCTTGAATCCTCTCCCTTGACCTCACATACCCAAGAAGGTGAAGATCATTTCTCTAGGCCTAGACACATCATATGGAAGCTAATTATATTCTTGAAGCAAGGTCTAAGGCCACACAACTTGCTTAAACACTAGCTTGGCTCATTAGCCCCTTTATGTTTCCAAGAATGCACCTAATGAAGCAACACCCATCAAATAAATTCTAGGCTTTATTCTTTCCTTTCAAATATGATTTTTGACTCCTTTTAAGCCTCTTGGTGTAATAAAGTGCCTAACTACATGTTGCTTCTTTAGGTTATATTATGGAACATAAAGCATTAACTTATTCTCTAGGCTTTTTAAATTTTTCCCAAAGCTTCTCCTCATACTCATTCATCATATATGACTCAAAAATGGGCTTAGAAAAATTTAAAACTCTCCCTATGTATGCTAACCTATCTTGGCCAAACCTAGGAAGCATTTTGCTCTCCATGGACTTTGCTTTATTTTCTTGATGGAAAAGCACGTGGGGAGACTTCTATGGATCTTAGGAGCTCATTCAAATACTTATTTAGGCATAGGAATTAAGAGATTAAATCAGATTTTGGAAAGAACACTTAAAACCCTAGACTTTGCATCTTAAATTTCAATGGTTATTTGTTAATTCTCTTCGCATATTATTAATCTCCACACCCTTTTTCCTAAGAATTACCCTTGGTTCTGCCTAAAAACCAAGTCCTCTTAGGGTTTCTTAAGTGGGGCGAAATGGTAGAGGAAGAGGAGGAAGGGATAGCAACCATGGAAGAAGAAATTACCTTATTTTCTTTCTTTTTCCCACTTGAATCTTGTCTTCTTTGAAGGTTCCTCATATGCATCTTCCATCAAGAAAACAAAGTAAACTCACTTATTACTCACATACTCCATAGTCATGGCCTAGAGAGATTGGAGCACCTAAGGCTAGTTTTAATTTGTTCCAAGCTTATTTTTTAGTCATATATGATGGAAGAGGATAAGAGAAAGCCTTGAAAATATTTTAGAAGCCATGGATAGTGAGATGGTATCATAGGTTCCATATTATGGCTTAAAGAAGCAACACCTAGTTAGGCTCCTTAATTTGATGGTGTGATGACTCCAAGAGACTTAAAAGGAGTCAAGAATCATAAATGAATGAAAAGAATTGAGCAAAGATCATGTTTCCATAGGGTTGCTTCTTTAAGTGCATTATGGAAAATTCTACCAAAGGAGAAAACCAAGAATAAAGGACAAAATTGGCATGTTGAAAAGCTTGTAATTAGTTCTCTAATTATATATATGTGGCATCCCTCTTCTCCCCACACTTAGCATATGTAATTTTCATCTCAAAGTAGGGGAAAGTTCTGGCAAGGGAGGTGCACAAGAAGGAGCCTCACGAGAGAAGAAAAACCTATGAAAAGATAAGAAAAACCATGGATTTTCTTGCTCTTTCCTTCTTTAAATTTGTTATCCTCTTTCTTTCTATGGTTTTGGTGTGTGATTTGGGACTGTCTTGGATTTAGGTCTGAGGGAGGAGATTAGAAATTCAAGGAAAAGCCTATAGCAAAGGAGAGAGCTCTTGAAAAGGCTAAGAATCAAGGTATGTATCATGGCTTTTCTTGCTTGCTTCCTTTTGTTCTTCCATAGGTGATTTTTGGCCCCATATAGAAAAACCAAGAGGAAGTAAATTTTAACCTAAACTAAGCATGAAACATAGGTTTTTGAGTGTGAGAAACAAGTATATGCAATGAAATTCCAAAAAGGAGCATTAGAAAACAAGTTTCCAAAACCTAGGGATTTTGTTGCACCATGGTATGTATGAAGCTTTCTAGTAGTATTTTTAATTGTCTAAGAGTGTATATGGGTTCTTAAGACACCTAGAAAGGCTCACATATGCCAACTCCCTAGAGAAAAGTTGCAAAATCCATGGGTGCTCCTAGGCTTGCTATGTCTCAACCAAGACCACCATGAACACCTAGGGGGAGTTTTAAATTTTTCTAAGGATAGAAAGGGACTAGATATGATGGAAAAACACCAAAGGAACCCTTAGAAAAATTTTAGAAATCTTAGTTTGTGAGATGGAGGTATAGGTTCCATAATGAGACTTAAAGAAGCAACTTACATCTAAACTCTTGGGAATGAATTAGTGATGACTTCAAAAGTCTAAATGGACTCAAGAGACCTAGATAGAAGGAGAAAATTGGAGCCAAGATCTTGAATTCTAGTAATTGCTTCATTAGGTCTTATATGGAACCATTATGTAGCCATATGAGAAAGTAAGTTTCCATAAAGTGTGAGTGATGCTAGAGCTTACTTCAATGATATAATTGTATCCCATTTGATATGTTTAGGCAAAAGAAATCAAGCTCCACCTAGTTGCAAGTGTGTGGCTAGGAGAGGGGAAGAATAATCAAGAGAAAAGTGTAATACTATAACTGCTAGCTCATCATATCATATATATACATGCCTCCCACCATTGTATTCATGAAGATATAAGGCAAAAAGGGAAAAATAGTGACTTTCTTTGTGTTGCATCGTACTTAAAAATTCCATTCGGTGTCACGTGGACCATGTGAGCTCAATATATATATTATCATATTTAAATACATCAATACAACTCATTTTCATCTCAAAATAATACCCACAACTCATAGAAACCGAAATGGAGCTCAAAATAATTAAGTATATTTTCGGCCAGATTTGGCCTTTTTTTTTGTCAAATTTTGGAAAATTATAAGTAATTCTAGAAAAATTGAAATCATGCAATCTTGGTTATTATGGAAATATTGGGATGTCTAATTTATGTTACAAATATGTATGAGTCATAAAATCCCACACACAGAGCGTTTGACATGCAAAATAGTCTGGAGGTCGGACTGGGTCTTGATGCTATCACAATTTACTGATATGAACTTCAAAAATGTCCAATTAATTGTACAAAAATCCAATCCATACAAATGATACCAATCTGAAAGTCTTTGGATGCCCACTAGAGAGGAAAAATATCTCTAGTTTAGTTAATCAAGCTCAGACCTCAGAATTTGATGGAACAGTACTTTTGGTCGGGCAAGGTTACTAATACTGGATAGAAACTTCAAAAATTCATATCTTCCTCTCTAGACCTCCAAATGAAGTTCTTCTAGTTGGCACGAGTCACTGTGATTACCTAGTTTCTCTGTATAAAATTTCATGGCAATTGGACATCATTTGAGTTTCATGTGACAAATAATAATTTTAGACCAATGTAACAGTGCATCAGACCATTTCTATAAATTTTGCCAACTTTGAAAAATTATTAAATATTCTATAGACCTCCAAAAATTATGATCTTTAGCTTTCTAGAAACCTCTTAATGAGACTTAATTTCATACAAAATCTCAAATCAAGACTAACTCATTTGGCTAAAAAGTGATATAGGGTTCCATAATGATCAATTTTGGCTCCATATAGGGTACCAAAGTTGCCAAATGGATTTCCCTTGGTCTTGGTACCTTTGGGGCAAGTCCAAAAGTACATTTAAGACTTGTGTGAGCTATCCAAATGGTCCCAAACCTCATGCATCTCATTTCGGCCTTCTCACCCACACTTATGTACATTTACTTCATACTTCCACATTGCATATTTGGGCATTAGATACTCAAATTGTATTTTATAACTCATACATCACATCCGTAGCTATAAACATCACATAGTAGCATCTTTATACATGTCTCAAGGTTCATAATATATATACAACATCATATACATTAACCATCATTATGGTTCCAAAATAAACAAAACAAGACATAAGTGTAACACCATAGGCATTCAGAGTGACTTGTAGCAACTAGAAGCACCGCATCTGGAGGTCTGAGCTAAGAGATATGAATTTTTAAATTTCTGGAACAGAAACAGTAGCATAGCATGACCTGAGTCACTGTTCCATTAAATTTCAGTGGCTAAACGTACTTTCTATGGTCTGAACCTATTTTTACCATAAAGTTAACATTCATATCTTTCCAAATTGGTATAATTTGCATGGATTGGATGGATTTTGGAAAAATACCTAGGAGGAATTTTTAAATGGAAATTTTGAGTTGCCTAGGATTCTCAGAGACCTCAAAAACTATGGGAAGCCCCGGGACCGCTAAAGCCCCTCCGATGTACTCTTTCTGACGTCGGTTGACCCAAACTTTGACCAGTTCATTCAAGAAGGTTTTAGCTCCAATTTGAATGATTCCAAAGGCATTTTATTAAATTTTGAATCTAACTTTTATAATGGAAAAGACGGTCTTAAAAAAAGAGCTAAAACAAAGGAGAAACGAAAATGCTAAGAACGAAGGGCAAAATTGGCATTAAAGTGTTAAAGGAAGTTTCTTTCTTCTTCTTTATATGCCACGTTCTACCTCCCCCTCTCTAAACCAACTTGCTTCTGCCCATTTTTAGAGAAGAACTTTAGCTTCTTAGGCACACAAGAGGAGGAGGATTTTGGAGGAAGAAATTCAAGAAAAAGGTAAGAAACTTTAAGAAATTCCATATCCTCCCTTCTTAAAACTTGCTCTTCTCCTCTCAAGCTTTCTTTCTACGGTTGTGTGTTTGTGTGTATATTTGTATGTTTGAGACATGCCATTGTATGCTTGTGTGTATATTTATATGTTTGAGACATGCCACTTGATGCTATGTTGCCATTTTGGTACCAATATGTTTTCTTGAATGTCCTTGAATTGTGGAAATGGCTTACAAGGGTGAAGTAGTGCCAAAAGTCCCTTAATGTGGGTGAGGAGATGCCAAAAGTCTCATGGCATGGGTGAGACAAGGCCAAAAGTCCCTTGGATGGGTGAGGCTAAGTCAAAAGTCCTGAGAACCAAGAGTGAGGCAATCCAAAAGTCCTAGAAATGGAGTGAGGTCAAACCAAAAGTCCCTATAGCTCATTCTTATGCTTGACATGAGTTTGTGACACAACAATGTGAATGTGGAATGCTTCATGAATTGATTGATTGCATACTTGTGCCTTTGACATGTTGTATGCCTTGAAAATGTGCTTGCATAGGTGTATGAGCTATTGAGGTTCAATGAATCTCACCCCCTCCTTTCTCTCATCTCACATGATCTAGGTGGAGTCCAAGATCCAAAGGATGGAGGCCAAGGAGCTTAAATCTCTATCTCTTAGCACATTTTGCTAGTTTTGATGTATTAGAATGTCAAAGAATATATGTATATGTTATTTTTGAGCTATGACACTTTGAACAAGTGTAAAACTATGTAAAGTTAGTGTATGTATCAAGAATGGAGTTTAATGTATAGAATTGTGTATTTTGGCCACTTGAGAGCCCAATTATGCATGTATGTATATGGAAGTGGCATGATGAAATTGAGTTGTATGAGGATTCAGACCTTATGAGGGACTTATTTGTGCTATATTTATACTTTCTAAGTTGCTCAAATGTGTGTGGAACAATGGATAGCCCATTTGAACCAAATTTACCCCTTTATTAGAACCAAATTGCCATAATCTTGAGCTATGGCAAAGTCTGACCAAATGACCTCTTCTTGACTTGAAATTTTGGATTCCCTTAGATCTTGCCTAGAGATTCTTTTCAAGATAAAGATCATGTCATTTGGAGGTCTGTGGAATTTTCTATGATTTTTCAAAGTTGGCATCAGAATTTCGGATTTGCACCAGTACTGTTCATTTGGTCAGTTGTGAAATTGTGTCATCCGAGGGGGAAACATAGTCCAATGGCTACGAAATTTTGTAGGTACAAACTAGGCATTTAGAGTGACTTGTAGCAACTAGAAGAACCTTATTTTGAGGTCTGAGCTAAGAGATATAAATTTTTGAATTTCTAGAATAGTAACAGTAGCACAGCACGACCTGAGTCACTGTTCCATTGAATTTCAGTGGCTAAACGTGCTTTCTATGGTCTGAACCTATTTTTATCATAAATTTAACATTCATATATTTCTAAATTGGTATAATTTGCATGGATTGTATTTTTTTAGAATTAATTAGACATTTTCAAAGTTTATAGTAGACATTGGCATCAGTACCAATAGTTGTCCGAACCTTTGCCCCTTTTTGAGTGTCAAGCACTTTCTGTGTTATGTTTCATAGCCTGGGCATATTTGTGTCATAAATTAGACATATTTAGATCTCCATAATGGCCAATAATGCATGATTTAAATTTTTGTGGATTTAGTTATGAATTTCCGAAGTTGTGGCAGAAAAACTAAAATTTTGGCCGAAAATAATAAAGTGAATTTGATGTTCCCTTTTGAATTCCACGAGTTGTGGGCCAATTTTGGTGATGCAAATGAGTTGCGTGTATATAATTAAATATGAAAATATGGTGTATGAACTCATATGGTCCTCGTGACACCGAATGGAATTTTCATAGCGACGCAACGCGAAATAAGTCATTATTTTAATGCCATTTTTCTATTCCCTTTTGTGCAATTCATCATGTGAGACTTAGAAATGATAAGAAGTAAGCTAGAAATATATGGTGTTACATTTTATGGTATCAGAGCAAAGGTTCAGGCACTTTTGCTCGACATTTGATTATTGAATTGTATATTTGGCTTTGTATTTGGGTGGTTTTCAGGTGGAAAGCTATGTATGTGTGGTAAGTTTATGTTGTGGGCTAAAGGCTATGGCTTTGCTTTTCAATAAAGATGGTTGAGACTTAGAGAGGCTAAGGTAGAGGCAGAGGCAGACCACCTCGAGAACCCAAGGTTGAGTTTGAGGATCCAGTGCGGGCTATCAAGGAGCGGATTGACCAGTTTGATAATGTCATAGCCCAGCAACACTATATGATCCAGCAGCAGGATGAGATGATTTGCAGCTGCAGGAAGCCCTGGCTAGGCAAGAAGAAGCCAGGAGAGAGGCCCCTCCACTGCCTCTGCCTCAGCCATCCACCTCCGGTGTACCTCAACCATCCACCTCCGATGTGCCTCAACCATCCACCTCCAGTGTACCTTAGCCATCCACCTCCGGTGCACCCCAGCCTTCCACTTTCGGTGCTCCACCCCAACTCCCTAGGAACCAGCTCAAGCTCCGCCATCTATCCAAAAACAATTGAATCAATTCAGAAAGAACAACCCGCCAGTGTTTGACAGTGAGTTAGATGCAGATAAGGCAGAGGCCTGGGTGATGGAGACTGAGAAGATATTCTCAGTTATGGATTGCACTTCTGAGCAGAAGGCCCAGTTAGCCACCTTCATGTTACAAAAAGAAGCAGATAGATGGTAGCGTAGCACGAAGTCTTTGATGCAGACGAAGAATTTGCAAATCAATTAGGAGAACTTTCTAGTGCAATTTTATGAGAAATACTTTCCAAGCTCAGTGAGGAAGTAAAAGGAGATGTAGTTCATGGGGCTGAGATAGACTGATGATATGACAGTTGATCAGTATGTGGCCCGATTTATTGATCTGTCTCGATACTCCTCCTACCTCCAGAGATACGATGATGAACCCTGGAGGTGTGAACAATTTGAGACCAGGTTGAAGCCTCTGATAAGAGATAGAGTGACTCCATAGAGGATCAGAAATTTTAATGCCCTTATGGATATCAGCAGAGTAATTGAGAATAATTTGAGGGACATTATGCCTGTTGCCATAGTGTCTAGTCAGAAAGGGGCTCTAGAATTGAAGAGGCCACAACCCGAAGAGGGAGCTAGCTCCACACCTACTAATAAGAAGAAGAGTAAGGTGCAGTGGAGTAGAAGACCGCAAAAAGGGAAAAGGCCATAGCCCCTGAGGACTCAGTCATCCGTCACCCCACAATCCACAGTGATCTGCTATAAGTGTGGGAAGCTGGGGCATATTGCCAGAAACTGCTCTCAGGAAAATTTAGCACCTTCGCTCAGACCGCCTCCTCCCAGGCCATAGACCTAGGGCAGGGTGTTTGCCCTTTCTCAGCAGGAGGCTAGTGCGTCTCCCAGTCTTATTCGAGGTATGCTCATAGTGAACGATTTTCCTGTGATTGTTATGTTTGATTCGGGTGCTAGTCACTCGTTTATATCTTATGACTGTGTGAGACGTTTAGGTCTAGCCATTAGTACTCTACCATTTGATTTATCTATCACCACACCTACTGGAGGCCACTTTCTTACTTCCCATGCTTGTTTGAATGTCATTGTCGAGTTTAATCATTGTCATACTACCATTGACTTGATTTTTATGCCATTCCATGACATTGATTTAATTGTGGGTATGAACTGGATGACTGCCAATAATGTTGTCCTTGATTGTGAACACTGTACTGTATCTGTACCTTCTTGTGGGACTATACCTAGGATAGGAGCCGAGCTATATTTCATGACTACTGCCCAGGTTAAGAGATACTTAGAGCAAGGGTGTCAGGGGTTTCTAGTATTTTTCTCTATAGGGCCGAGGTAGAAGAAGGGATAGAGGAGATCCCGATCGTTAGGGAATTCCCGGAGGTTTTCCCTAAAGGTTTTGATTTTAGTGGCCTACCTCCTCAAAGAGAGATAGAGTTCCCTATAGAGATAGTGCCTGGGGCTGGACCGGTGTCCAAGGCTCCATACAGGATGGCTCCCACCGAGCTTGCTGAGTTGAAAAAGCAGATAGAGGAGCTATTAGAAAAAGGATTTATATGCCCTAGTGTGTCACCCTGGGGAGCTCCAGTATTGTTCATGACAAAGAAAGATGGTAGCTTGAGATTATGTATAGATTATAGAGAATTGAATAAGGTTACCATCAATAATAAGTATCCTCTCCCTAGGATAGATGATCTGTTATATCAGTTGGCTGGGGCACCTGTCCTTTCCAAGATAGATCTTAGATCTGGATATCACCAGTTGAGGGTGAGAGCTGAAGACATCCCAAAGACAGCCTTCAGGACTAGATATGGGCATTATGAGTTTCTTGTAATGCCTTTTAGGCTGACGAATGCGCCCGCGGTATTCATGGACTATATGAACAGGGTCTTCAGACCGTATCTAGATAAATTTATTGTGGTCTTTATTGATGATATCCTTGTGTACTCTAGATCTTTTGAGGAGCATGAGAGGCATCTCAAATTAGCCCTAGAGACTCTGAAAGATAAGAGATTATATGCCAAACTGAGTAAATGTGAGTTTTGGCTAACCGAGGTGAAATTCTTAGGTCATGTGATCTCACGAGATGGGGTCGCAGTAGATCCTCATAAAGTCAAGGCTATGTTACAGTGGGATAGGCCTAGGACGATCACCGAGGTTAGGTGTTTCCTTGGTTTGGCAAGATATTACCGATGATTCATTCAGGGCTTTTCTCAGATGGCCTTGCCACTTACAAGGTTGACTCGGAAGGATACCCCTTTTGTGTCTGATGAGAGATGTGAGAGGAGTTTCTAGGAGTTAAAACTCCGATTGACCACTGCCCCTATGCTAGTCATTCTTGACCCTAGTTTACCATTTGTGGTATATAGTGATGCCTCGAGGAGAGGGTTAGAATGTGTATTGATCCAGTAGGGAAGGGTAGTGGCATATGCCTCTAGGCAGTTGAGATCTCATGAGGAGAATTATCCCACACATGACCTAGAGTTAGCCGCAGTAGTGTTTGCTCTTAAGATTTGGAAGCACTATTTGTATGGTGCGACTACAGAGATCTATAGTGACCATAAGAGTCTGAAATACCTGTTTGATCAGAAGGAACTCAATATGAGACAGAGGAGATGGATGGAGTTCCTGAAAGATTATGATTATGTATTGAAATACCATCCGGGGAAGGCCAATATGGTGGCTGATGCCTTGAGTAGGAAATTCATCCACGCTGCCCATATGATGATCAGGGAGCAGGAGCTCCTAGAAAAATTTAGAAATCTAACCCTCTCTTGCCAGCTGATATCAAGCTTACTATTTTTAAGTGAGACCCGAATTGAGAATGAGTTGAGAGCCCAAATCTTAAATGCCCTCTTAAGATTTGGAGGCACTATTTGTATGGTGCGACTATAGAGATCTATAGTGACCATAAGAGTCTGAAATACCTGTTTGATCAGAATGAACTCAATATGAGACAAAGGAGATGGATAGCGTTCCTAAAAGATTATGATTATGTATTGAAATACCATCTAGGGAAGGCCAATGTGGTGGCTGATGCCCTGAGTAAGAAATTCATCCACGCTGCCCATATGATGATCAGGGAGCAGAAGCTCTTAGAAAAATTTAGAAATCTAAACCTCTCTTGCCAGCTGATATCGGGCTTACTATTTTTAAGTGAGACTCAAATTGAGAATGAGTTGAGAGCCCAAATCTTAAATGCCCAGAGAGAGGATGAATTTTTGAAACAAATTAGGAGCGAGATCTCCTAGGGTAAGACCTCAGATTTCGAGATATCTGAGGATGGTGTGATAGTATACCAAGATAGAATCTGTGTACCTAGTAGCAATGAGTTGTGAGAGAAAATTCTAGAAGAGGCACACAAGAGCAAATATACTATTCACCCAGGTGCCACCAAGATGTACCAGGATCTAAAAAGAATCTTCGGTGCCCAAGAATGAAGAATGACATCACGGATTACGTGGCAAGATGTTTAGTGTGCCAGAGGGTTAAGGCAGAACATCAGAGACCCGCTAGGTTGCTGCAACCCTTAGATATCCCTGAGTGGAAATGGGATAGCATAGCTATGGATTTCGTTATAGGGTTACCCAGGACATCCTCTGGACACGATGCTATCTGGGTAGTTGTAGATAGATTGACGAAATCAGCACACTTTATAGCAATGAGGGCTACTTATTTATTAGATAGATTAGCCCAGTTGTATATACGTGAGATAGTGCAACTTTATGGAGTACCCAGTAGCATCGTATCAGATAGAGACCCCAGGTTTATATCGAACTTTTAGAGGTCATTACAGCATGCCTTAAGGACCAGGTTGTAGTTTAGTACTACTTACCACCCCCAGACAGATGGTCAAATTGAGAGGACCATCCAGACCTTAGAGGACATGCTAAGGGCATGTGTGTTAGAGATGAGGGGTAACTGGGATGCATATCTGCCATTAGCTGAATTTGCATATAATAACAGTTATTATTCCAGTATTCAGATGGCCCCTTATAAGGCTCTTTATGGGAGAAAGTATAGATCTCTATTATGTTAGGTTGAGCTAGGGGAGAGGAGTTTGCTAGGACCTAAGTTAGTAGACCAAACTACCTAGCAGATAGAATTGATTAAAAAGAAACTCCTTACGGCTCAGAGTATGCAAAAAAGTTATGCCGATCGGAGAAGAAGGCCGTTAGAGTTTGAGATTGAAGACTACGTATTCATCCGAATGTCTCCAGTGACTGAGGTAGGTCGGTCTATGAGGGTAAAGAAGCTTAGTCCTAAGTATATTAGTCCATTTGAAATTCTTGAGAAAATCAGACCCGTGGCCTATCGAATAGCCCTACCTCCAAACCTAGCCCAAATCCATAATATCTTTCTTGTCTCCCAATTAAAGAAGTACTTACCAGACACCTCACATGTCATAGAATATGAGTATATTCAATTGCAGGAAAATCTTTCCTATGTAGTGAGGCCAAAGAGGATTATGGATGCCAAATCAAAACAACTAAGAAACAAGAGCATCTCTCTAGTTAAGGTGGTCTGGAAGAGCCCGATGTCTGAAGAAGTAACCTGGGAACTAGAAGATGACATGAAACAAAAATATCTAGAGCTATTTCCCTGAGGTACATATTTAAATTTTGAGGACGAAATTTATTTTAAGGGGAGTGGAAAATGTAACACTCGGTATATTGTAAAAACACATAAATAGGCCAATTTGAAAGCCAAGTCCCCTGAGATGAGTGATTCAAGGCCAAATAAAATTGGATAAAATATTAAATAATAGAAAATGAGGATTTAAGCTTTGAGTTGCCCAGAAACTAGCTCAAAAACGACATCTACATATATTCTTTGACATTCTAATACATCAAAACTGGCAAAATGTGCCAAGAGATGGAGATTTAAGCTCTTTGGCCTCCATCCTTTGGATCTTAGACTCTACCTAGATCATGTGAGATGAGAGAAAGGAAAGGGTGAGATTCATTGAACCTCAATAGCTCATACACCTATCCAAGCACATTTTCAAGGCATACAACATATCAAAGGCACAAGTATGCAATCAATCAATTCATGAAGCATTCCACTTTCACATTGTTGTGTCACAAACTCATGTCAAGCATAAGAATGAGCTCTAGGGACTTTTGGTTTGGCCTCACCCCATTTCTAGGACTTTTGGATTGCCTCACTCTTGGTTCTCGGGACTTTTGACTTAGCCTCACCTATCCAAGGGACTTTTGGCCTTGTTTCACCCATGCCATGAGACTTTTGGCATCTCCTCACCCACATTAAGGGACTTTTGGCACTGCCTCACCCTTGTAAGCCATTTCCACAATTCAAGGACATTTAAGAAAGCATATTGGTACCAAAATGGCAACATAGCATCAAGTGGCATGTCTCAAACATACAAATATACACACAAGCACACAATGACATATATGCAACAAGAAAATGCAACAAGAAAAGGTGGAGAGCTACCTTGGGGCAAATTCAAGTCTTACTTTGCTTGTTCCTTTCCCTTTTCGATTCCACAAACACAAGGAGGTGGGGTTGGATTTCTTTGGCCTATTCATAATAAACAACACTTAATTATACTGTTGGAACAAGGTATAACACCCAACTCACTCTTAAGATTACACTTTGTTTCTAGTTGTCACAATATGGTTCCATTAATGACCTAATGAAGCAACTACCATAAGTAAAATTCTTGGTTCCATTCTCTTACCATATTTAGACCTCTTGACCTCATTTAAGGTCCTTGAAGCCATCATACACTCACTTTCACAAACCTAAGTCCATGTTGCTTCATAAGGTTACATTATGGAAGCCATTGCCTCATCTCCCAACCTAAGGCTTCTAAATTTTTCACAAGGGTTTCTTTTATCTTCTTTTATCATATAAAGTCCCAAATCAAGCTTAGAACTCTTTCAAACATCCCCTAGCAATCTCTAAGGGTTTTGACTGATTTATGCCTCTATTAAAGACCTATGGAGTTTGAGATTTTTCCTTGATGGATGGGGCACTTGGGAGGCTCCTTAGGAGTCTTAGAAACTCAAACAAATACTGACATATGATGGAGAAATCTTAAATTAACCCAAATTTTAAACTATGTTCAAGCACCCTACACTTTTTCAACTTGAAATTCAATGACTTTTACTTGCTTCCAATGATAGATTCTTCATCCTTGCACTCCAAAACCTCTAATTCCTCTGTAAATTGGATAGAAAACAGCCCCTAAGAAGTGGGCTCATGGTGGCCAAATTCGTGCAAGAGGAAGGGGGAGGAAGAAACTACCAAAGAATGGAAGTTTTACCATGTTTTCTTGCTTTCTTTGGCTTGTTCTTCCACTTGGTTGACTTACTCCCATAATTTTCAAAATTCCCCTCTCTGTTCTGCCCCCAAAATAGCACCAAACTCTCTATTAAAACCATAGAAAGAAAGCTTGAGAGAAAAGGAGCAAGTTTCAAGAAGGAAGGATATGGAATTTCTTAAAGTTTCTTACCTTTTTCTTGAATTTCTTCCTCCAAAATCTTCCTCCTCTTGTGCGCCTAAGAAGCTGGAGTTCTCCTCTGAAAATGGGCAGAAGCAAGTTAGTTTAGAGAGGGGGAGGCGTGGCATATAAAGAAGAAGAAAGAAGCTTCCTTTAACACTTTAATGCCAATTTTGCCCTTTGTTCTTATCATTTTTGTTTCTCCTTCATTTTAGCTCCTTTTTTAAGACCGTCTTTTCCATTATAAAAGTAAATTCCAAATTTAATAAAATGCCTTTGGATTCAATCAAATTGGAGCTAAAACCTTCCTGAACAAACCAGTTAAAGGTTACGTCAACCGACGTCGAAAAGAGTACATCGGAGGGGCTTTACTGGTCCTGGGGCTTCCCATGATTTTTTGGGCCTCTGAGAACCCTGGGCAACTCAAAATTTCCATTTAAAAACCCTTCCTAGGTGTTTTTCTAAAATTGCACTTATTTATGAAAATGCCACTGGCCTTTTGGCAATTTTTTTAAATTATTTTGGCCTTAGTTTCTGGGTAACTCAAGGAAATCCTCATTTTCTATTATTTAATATTTTATCCAAATTTTATTTGGCCTTAAATCACTCATCTCAAGGGACTTGCTTTTCAAACTGGCCCATTTATGTGTTTTTACAATATACTGGGCGTTACATTTTGGGACTTTACTGGTCCCGGGGCTTCCCATGATTTTTGGGGCCTCTGAGAACCCTAGAAAACTCAAAATTTCCATTTAAAAATCCCTCCTAGGTGTTTTTCCAAAATTGCACTTATTTACGAAAATGCCACTGGCCTTTTGGCAATTTTTTTGAGGGAGTAAACTATCCACCCAGGTGTGTCACCCCATTTGTAGGACTTTTGGATTGCCTCACTCTTGGTTCTCGGGACTTTTGACTTAGTCTCACCCATCTAAGGGACTTTTGGCCTTGTCTCACCTACGCCATGAGACTTTTGGCATCTCCTCACCCATATTAAATGACTTTTGGCACTACCTCACCCTTGTGAGCCATTTCCACAATTCAAAGACATTCAAGAAAGCATATTGGTACCAAAATGGCAACATAGCATCAAGTGGCATGTCTCAAACATACAAATATACACACAAGCATACAATGACATATATGCAACAAGAAAAGGTGGAGAGCTACCTTGAGGCAAATTCAAGTCTTACTTTGCTTGTTCCTTCCCCTTTTCGGTTCCACAAACATAAGAAGGTGAGGTTGGATTTCTTTGGCCTATTCACAATAAACAACACTTAATTATACTCTTGGAACAAGTTATAATACCCAGCTCACTCTTAAGACTACACTTTGTTCTAGTTGTCACAATATGGTTCCATTAATGACCTAATGAAGCAACTACCACAAGTAAAATTCTTAGTTCCATTCTTTTACCATATTTAGACCTCTTGACCTCATTTAAGGTCCTTGAAGCCATCATACACTCACTTTCACAAACCTAGGTCCATGTTGCTTCATAAGGTTACATTATGGAAGCCATTGCCTCATCTCCCAACCTAAGGCTTCTAAATTTTTCCCAAGGGTTTATCCTATCTTCTTTTATCATATAAAGTCCCAAATCAAGCTTGGAACTCTTTCAAACATCCCCTAGCTATCTCTAAGGGTTTTGACTGATTTATGCCTTCATTAAAGACCTATGGAGTTTGAGATTTTTCCTTGATGGATGGGGCACTTGGGAGGCTCCTTAGGAGTCTTAGAAACTCAAACAAACACTCATATATGATGGGGAAGTCTTAAATCAACCCAAATTTTAAACTATGTTCAAGCACCCTACACTTTTTCAACTTGAAATTCAATGGCTTTTACTTGCTTCCAATGATAGATTCTTCATCCTTGCACTCCAAAACCTCTAATCCCTCCCTAAATTGGACAGAAAACAGCCCCTAAGAAGTGGGCTCATGGTGGCCAAATTCGTGCAAGAGGAAGGGGGAGGAAGAAACTACCAAAGAATGGAAGTTTTACCTTGTTTTCTTGCTTCCTTTGGCTTGTTCTTCCACTTGGTTGACTTACTCCCACAATTTTCGAAATTCCCCTCTCTATTCTGCCCCCAAAACAGCACCAAACTCTCTACTAAAACCATAGAAAGAAAGCTTGAGAGGAGAGGAGCAAGTTTCAAGAAGGAAGGATATGGAATTTCTTAAAGTTTCTTACCTTTTTCTTGAATTTCTTCCTCCAAAATCTTCTTCCTCTTGTGCACCTAAGAAGTTGGAGTTCTCCTTTGAAAATGGGCAAAAGCAAGTCAGTTTAGAGAGGGGGAGGCAGAACGTGGCATATAAAGAAGAAGAAAGAAGCTTCCTTTAACACTTTAATGCCAATTTTGCCCTTCGTTCTTAGCATTTTCGTTTCTCCTTCGTTTTAGCTCCTTTTTTAGGACCGTCTTTTCCATTATAAAATTTAGATTCCAAAGTTAATAAAATGTCTTTGGAATCACTCAAATTGGAGCTAAAACCTTCCTGAACAAACCAGTTAAAGTTTAGGTCAACCGATGTCAGAAAGAGTACATCGGAGGGGCTTTACCGGTCTCGGGGCTTCCTATGGTTTTTGAGGCCCCTGAGAACCCCAGAAAACTTAAAATTTTCATTTAAAAATCCCTCCTAGGTGTTTTTCCAAAATTACACTTATTTACGAAAATGCCACTAGCCTTTCGGCAATTTTTTTGAATTACTTCGGCCCCAGTTTCTGGGTAACTCAAGGCTTAAATCCTCATTTTCTATTATTTAATATTTTATCCAATTTTTATTTGGTCTTAAATCACTCATCTCAAGGGACTTGCTTTTCAAACTGGCCCATTTCTATGTTTTTGCAATATACCAGGCGTTACAATAAGCTTATCAATCTTTGCTCTTCATGGTTGTTAGCTCCCTTCACCATAATTACTTAGTCCACCTAGCATATTAGATCATTGGAGAGGAGGGGATGTGATTCAAAGAATCCCAATAGCTCATCTCCTATTCAATCATACATAATATGTGCAAGCAAGCTTTACAAATTCATGCATGGAGAAAATAAAAGCCATGGACATTTTAACAGCAAACTTGGCATGTGAACAACTCATACAAATCATTCAAGAGCTCACCAAGTGTTTGGATTGGCCTCACACTTCTCTTCATAGGTTATGCATTAATTGAAAGGTAGCTCTCCACCTCATTCTCTTACATTCTTGTGTACATATGTATGTTTTTGTGTACTTATGTATGCTCTTGTGATTTGAGAACATGACACTTGATGTCTTGAGGTTGCATTGGTGCCAATGTGTTGTCTTGAATGCCATTGATTGTGAGAATGGCTCTCAAGGGTGAGGTGATGCTAAAAGTCCCTTAAAGTGAGTGAGGATGCGCCAAAAGTCTTAAGGCATAGGTGAGACTAGACCAAAAGTCCCTTGGATGGGTGAGGCTAGGTCAAAAGTCCTAAGGCCAAGAGTGAGGCAAATCCAAAAGTCCTAGAAATGGGTTGAGGCAAAACCAAAAGTCCCTAAAGCATGAAAATGGCTTGATGTGGAAATGTGGCATGAAAATGTAGTATTATACACTTTATGTTTACACACTTGAGATTTTGATGTGTGTATGTTTTGAATGTATGTGTGAATGGGTGTGTGAGCTATTGAGATTTTAGGAATCTCACTCCCTTCCCTCCATTATCTTGAAATGCCTAGGTGATGTTCAAGAAACAAGGAGTGCAAGCCATAGACTTTAAGAGATTGCATTTTATATATTATGTAACCTTATTTGTATTTGAATGTCAAAGTGAGCTTGTACATGTTATTTTTGTGATGTAAGACCATGAACAAATGTAAAATGATGTATAAAAATGAAGTAGACCTTATGTGACACTAAATCCACGAAATTATGCAAATTAGCTCTTAGATGGCTTGATGCAACTATGCATTCTTAGATGTGGAATGACCAAATTTAGATGCATAGGGTTTGGGACCATTTGGGCAGATTTTACAATTCATAATTATGTTTTTAAACTTTCCCAAGAGGTTGCAAACTCAAAAGGAGGCCATTTGGACTAAAGTGACTCTTGGTATGGAGCAAAAATAACCATTTCATGAGGCTATGTTACTTTTTGTCCAACTGAGCTCTTCTTAGTTTGAAATTTGGCATGCATTTAGAGCTTATTGAGAGCTTTTTGAAAAGCTAAAGTTGGTAATTTTTGGAGGTCTATGGAACATTTGGCAAATTTCTGAAATTGGGAATTTTTCTAGTTTTGGCCATTAGTATTGTAATATTGGTCCGAAAATGATTTTTATCACACAGGCCTCATATGATGTCCAATTGCCACAAAATTTTATACAAAGAAACTAGACATTCTCAGTGACTTAGTGCCAACTAGAATCACCTCATTTGGATGCCTAGAGAGGGAGATATGAATTTTCAAAGAAACTATCTAGTATTAGGTGCAACACCTGACCTCAGTTACTATTTGATTGAGTTTCGAGGTCCGGGCATGCCTGACCTAGTTTGGAGTTATTTTTTCCCTCTAGCTAACATCCACAGCTTCTAAATTGGTATCATTTGCATGGATTGAATTTTTTTAGAATTAATTGGACATTTTTTTAATTTGCTGCAGAATTTTGTGACAGTACCAGTGGATAGCCTGACCTCTGGACCTTTTCGAATATCACACGTCTTTTATGTTGTGTTTCATGGTCTGGACATATTGACATGTGTAGCTTTCTAGAATGGTCAAGGATGCATGATTTTGAATCTTCTAGAATTAGTTATGATTTTCCAAAATTTGTGACAAAATGGTAAAATTCTAGCCAAAAATACAAGTTTGAGTTTTATGTTCTCCTTTGCTTTCCACGAGTTATGGGTCACTTTTGATAATGAAAATGAGTTGCATCTATGTAAATAAATATGAGAATGTGATGTATGATCTCACATGGTCCACACGACCCCGAATGAAATTTTTATACGCGACATAACGCAAAAATAATCAATATTTTAATACCATTTTCTTTCCTCTCATATGAATTGATTAATATAAGGCATAAAGATAGCATGGAATGAGCTAAAAAATTATGGTATTACAATGTAGACCTTTGAGCAAGTTCAAATATATGTATAGATAATGTATGTAACCATTTTGAAACTAAATGAATGAATGCATGAGTTTTTCCCAACTATATGTTATGATATACATGTGTATAATTGCAAGTGGCAAGGTAAGAATGAGCTCCATGATGATTTAGATCATTTGGAATGGTTTTATATGTTGTATTTATACTTTTAAACTTGACCAAGTGACTATAGGATAAGAGGAAAACAATTTGGTGCCTTGAGATACCAAATTGGACTTCAAATTTGACCATTATGTGTGATGAACCAAAGTTTAACCAAATGAGTGATTTTTTCCATGAAATTTGGCCAATAAGTAGGTCTCATCTAGAGCTTTTCATAAAGTTAAAGAGCACTCAATTTGGATCTTTAGAAAATTTATTATGATTTTTCAAAGTTGGCCAAATTATGTAGAAATGGTATGTGCACTGTTCATATGTTCAGTTTATATTTCTATGTCACACATGAGACAAATGAAGTCTAATACTCATGCAATTTTACAGGCATGACCTAGACATCATAATCTTTCCATAGCCATGACCTCATTTGGAGCTCTATAGGGGGAGAACTAAAATTTTAAAGCTGCATAATGATACCAGTAATGTAGCTCGACCTTTAGTACTGTTCCATCAATTTTTATGGGTTTAATGCCACCGCATTGGTTTGGAATTATTTTTATATTAGTTAACATCTAGAGCTTTCCAAAATAGTATGGTTTACATAATTTTGATTTTTCTAGAATTAGTTATGAATTTCCAAAATTCACACTAGAAAATTAAAATAGTGTACCTAGGAGCAAACTTCAATTTTCTAGTGCATGGCTTCCAAACCCATGATGCATGAGTAAAATGATGATATTTATGACTTGAATGGATATTTTATGGATAGGAAATGATGTGGATGAGTTCACATGGTCCCTAAAGCCATGAATCATGAATATGGTCTTCTAATCATGCAACTTTCCATGTATGAAAACATATGCTTCCTTGTAAATGTTGTATGATATGCTATAAATGGATTAGGATAGACTATGGGACTATTGTGTATGGGTAAAAAGGTTAAATTATTGCATGAAGTCCAGAAGTTGAATCCAAAAATTTGCTTCTTAAAGCTTTCAAAAAGACCTAAAGTTACACTTTAGGCTTTGATTAGCACACTTGGGGTAACATGAGATTAAATATGACTTAATTAATCATTTTATGCTTCATTTGATATGACTAGGCCAAACAAATGAAAGCATAGCAAAGTATGTGTGTAAGGTCATGGAACCAAAGAGAGGAGACTAAGGGAATTGATTGTTTTGGCTTGAAAAGGTAGTTTTTCCTTCATTCTTATATATGTGTAAATGATTTTCTTGAGTTCTTCATTACTTGTATGCATTGTTTATAGATTATGTGACTTATTGATTGTTTAAGTATAATATGCAATTGTATGACACTTATTTGCATTTATGGTTAGATTAGCTCCTTAATGGGTAAGGCTATACCAGGAGTCTCTTATGTTGGAGATTGTGCCTTAGGCCAATCATTGTATTATGAAAATTGTATTTCATTATAAAAAAGGAGTTTCTCTTTTATTACATTTATTATATTATTTGCATGTTTACTATAATAATAATATCCTTGGATAAATCATATTGATTATCTTAAATATCCCTAGTCGATCATCTTTGTAGGAACGATGATGAGGCTGATTATGTGTTAATCATGTATGAAGATATAAATCAAAATCATAGGCACTTGGTAGGAAATAGGATGTTGGATTGACCTATCATGAGATAACTACATTGATCAAGCCATAAGTGTATATCATTTATAGCCATGTCATTGAATCCTCAGACTTGAGATCACCATAAATTCCTACATGAGGAATACTGTGCTTTGATATAGTCAAAAGTCACCTTTAATTGAGTGATCATAAAGGCTATGATTGGGCATAATGAAATCCATGTAAAAGAAGATGAGTGGTCAAGATAGAATTTGTTCTTGTCATTTGTGGAGAGATATCTCTGGGCCACTTGATAAGTGAGACTGAGAAATGCATAGCTATGCTTAGATGGAAGGGTTTTCCATTTATTCTATCAATCTACTCAGAGATAGAGAAAGTGATGGTCAAATAAAATGAGGATGACATTTTTATGTCTTATACTTGACCTAGATATCGTGTGATAAAAGGGTTGTGATAGGGTTGTATAATAGGTTGCATTAGATCATCGATCCTTATATGATTTAGGTAGTCACAATATCTTGATAGAAGTTGTAACATCTGATTTTCTAAAAACAAAAGAAAATGTGAGAAACGTAATGTACAATTTCTCTGTAAACAAATGAAACTCACTGGATACAAAAGGAAGTCCCCTGAAACGAAGTAGTTAAGGTCCCAAAAAAATTTAAGAAGCAATCTAAACTTCTAAAAATGAGAATCTTAGACTCAAATGGAAAGAAAAATAGAGCTAGAATGAAGAAACAATTTCTCACATAAAGCCTACGAAACATAATGGCATTTTCGTAATTTTGAGCAATTTTTGGAATTCACACAGGAGGGCTTTTTAAACCAAATTTTTGAGTTTTTTGAGGGTTCTCAAAGGCCTTGAAAACCATGGAAAGCCTCGGGATAGTTAAATCCCCTCCAATGGAGGTTTTCCAACATTGGTGTTCCCGAACTTTGACAGATTTGTTCGGGAAGGTTTTAGCTCCAATTTGAGTGATTCCAAAGGTATTTTACTAAATTGGGAATCTAAATTTCATAATGGAAAAGATGGTTCTAAAAAAGGAGCTAAAACAAAGGAGAAACGAAAATGCCAAGAATGAAGGGCAAAATGGAAATTTTTGAAGAGTGCAACTTATTCCCACCTATATATATGATGCACCCTTCTTCTCCCTTCATTATGCACGACCAAGTTCTGCCCAAAACCAGAGGAAAACCCTAGGGGATGAGGCACACAAGAGGAGAAAGAAAAGGAGAAAAAATTCAAGGTAGAAAGGTATGGATTTTCATGGTTTTTCATGCTCTTTCTCTTCCAAATCTCTTCTCCTCCATTCTCCTTTGTTTCCTATGACTATAATGAAGTTTATAAATCCATTTTAAGGGAGAAATCGAGGGAAAAATTCGGATTTGAAGAGAGGAGCTCAAAGAACACAAGATTCAAGTGAGAAAAAGTACGAAAACAAGGTAATTTCTCTTCCTGTGGTTGTCATCTTTAGTTCCCTTCTCCACCATTTAACCCCACTTGAGAAAACCCTAGGAGGAGATGATTTTTAGGCAGAACCAAGCATGAATCTAAGGAAAAAGGGTATGGGGATTAAGAATATGCAAAAGCAATTATCAAAAAATCATTAGATTTCAAGATGTAAATTCTAGGGTTTTGTGTGCACCCTTCCAAAATCTGATTTCATATGATAATTCCTAGGCCTAATTAAGAGTTTAAATGAGCTCCTAAGATCCCTAAGAGGCTCCCCATATGCTTCTTACCTTAAGAAAACAAAGAAAGATCCATGGAACCCAATATGCTTCATTATCTCGTCCAAGAAGGGTTCTCATAGCTAGGGAGAGTTTTAAATTTTTCTAAGTCCATTCTTGAGTCATACTTGATGAATGAAAATCAAGGGAGGCCTTGGAAAAAATTTAGAACTCATAGAAATTGATTTGGTGCCTTATGTTCCATATTATGACTAAAAGAAGCAACATGATGTTGGGCCCTTTGTTTTAATGGTGTGATGACTCCAAGAGGCTTAAAAGGAGTCAAGAATCATATTTGAAAGGAAAGAATAGGGCTTAGAAATTATTTGAGGGGTATTGCTTCATTAGATGCATTTATGGATCATAATGGAGCTTATATAGCAATCTAGCATCTAAGCAAATTGTATGGCCTTAGAGATTGTTTCATGAACCTAATTGGCTCCCATAAATTGTATTTAAGCCAAGAGAAACCATCTCCACAAGCTTGTGGGTGTGTGACAGAAAGAGGAGGCTTGAATTTCAAGGAAAAAGTGTGTGGTTGTACACAAGGTAGCTCTCTCCACCTTCTCTCACGTATGGATGTGTGTTTAGCTTATTTTAGAATATGTGTATGTGTATTTTCAAGTTTAGAAAAGTATGCTAGCATGCCTTTATATGTCATGATGCTTGACATCATGTTATATTTTCAAATGCTTACATGATGATTGTGTGAGTTTGCTTGAGTGTGGAGAGGATAAGAACTTTTCCCTTGGGTGAGGATGAGCCAAGAACCCTTAAGCTTGGTTGAGACAAAGTAAAGAGTCTCCCAAAAGCAAAGTGGGCTCCTAAGAGTATGGTTAACTCCAAAACTCTTAAAGAATGGGTGAGGCAAGTCCAAAATCTATGAGAAGTGTGAGGCCAATCTAAGCACTTGGTGAATTCTTGGATGTCTTGTATGATTGATTCACATACCAAGTTTTCTTTCAAAATGTCCATGACTTCTATCTTTTCCATGCATGCATTTATAAAGCTTGCTTTGCACATATCATGTATGATTGAATGGGAGATAAGCTATTGGGATTCTTTGAATCTCATCCCCTCCTCTCCAATGATCTCACATGCTAGGTGGACTAAGTGGATACACTAATGGGAGCCAACAAGCCTAAAGGAAGGAGATTGACAATCATATGTTTAGTTTTTGCCACCTAAAGACTATGATTGTACCATATGATGTATATGATGTTGTAAATGACCTATGACCCTTGATACATGTGTAAATATGATATTATGTGATATTTAAATGTATGAATTTGATGTATGACCTCTAACATATATTTTGAGTATGTAATGCCAAAGTATGCAAATTGGGAGCTTAATGGAAATGTGCATAAGTGTGGGCTGAATGGCCAAAATGAGATGCATGAGGTTTGAGACCATTTGGTCAACTTACACAAGTCTTAAATATGCTTTTATACTTGCCCAAAAGGTGCCACAACCAAGGGAAAACCATTTGGCAAATTTGGTACCTCATATGGAGCCAAATTTGACCATAATGGAACCATATGTCACTTTTTGACCAAATGAGTTATTCTTGATCTAAGATTTGGCATGCAATTATATCTTGTTGAGATATTTTTGTGAAGCTAAAGAACATAATATTTTGAGGTCTAGAGAATATTTGATGAATTTTCAAACTTGGGATTTTCTATTGATTCTGGTATGTGTACTGTTCACATAGGCATATTTGTGGTTTGTGTCATCCGATCGTCAAATGGTGTCCAATGCTTGTGAAATTTTAGAAGAATAAATTAGAGGTCATAACCTTTCTGTGACCATCAAGATCATCTCATTTGGAGGTCTGACCAAAGAGTTATGCATTTTTTAAGTTGGCTGTCAGTAGCAGTGGCGCCCCAGGAGTCCAATCACTGTTCTATAGAATTCCAATAGCTAAACATGTCTATTTCATTCTGGAATTATTTGTAGTATCAACTCAACATTTTTATCTTTCTATAATTACCAAATTTGTATAATTTATATTTTTATAGAATTAGTTATGAATTTTAGAAATTTGTATTAGTAAGCTGAAATAGCAGCCCAGGCAGCAGTGACCTTAGTAGCATTTCGGATGTCAAACGTCTTTCATGATGCATGTTATGAGCTGGACGTATTTTTAGTATAAATTAGACATTCAGAGCTTTACAAAATGACTCAGAACACATGTTTTCAATTTTTCTAAATTTAGTTATGATTTTCCAAAATTTGCCCAGAAAAGAGGCCAATTCTGGCCCCAAAAAAACTCCCAATTTCCACGCTTCTTTTCGGTTTCCATGGGTTGTAGGTATGTTTTTGGGATGTAAATGAGTTGTAATGATGTAATTAAATATGAGGATGCATAGTATGAGCTTACATGGTCCCCGTGACACTGAATGGAATTTTTAGATACGATGCGACACAAAAACATTCATTATTTCCTTGCCTTTTTCATGCAAAACTCACATTATTCATGATATTAAGTTATGTAAAGGCATGAGATGAACTAGAATATATGGTGTTACAGAAGTCACTTGTGACTTGTGGGTAGAATAGCGTTATTGGCCCACTACCGACATTATATGAGCGTACAAGGTTACACACAAGAACAGACTAACTCGAGCTAAAATGTCCAAATCATTGGACCTAAAAATGCATTTAGATTCAATGAATGTAACCTTCAATTTAAGGTGGAGAAATTTTATAAATATATTTTATAAAATTGAAAAAATATATATATATGATATATTTGATATATTATATTTCAAAATATATATATATATATATCATCTAATTAATTTAAATAAATTAGTTTTAAATTTAATTCTATATGATATATTTAAATTTAAACTAATGTCATAATTTAAATTTAATTTATGTTATAAATTAAATTTAAATTTGGTTCTAGATTTAGATTAAATAATTATTTTAAATTTATTCTATAGGATAGATTTAAATTTGAACTAATCTATTTAATTATGATTTCAATTAATTTAAATAATATATTTAAATTAATCAAATCTATCTTAAAACCCTAATATAACACACCTCTATAAATAGAGAAGTTAAGGTTTTTTAGGATAATGATTTTTTTTAAGAGAGTCATCTCCCAACCTCGAGAGAGAAAGTGTATAGACGCTTAGAGAGAGAAAGAGAAGAACATCTTCTTACCTTGAACATATGGACATTTGTGTTTAGTGGCATTAGCACACTATGAGTTGTAGTAACTATTCATGGGAATACCGATAGAGGGAACTAGTTTGAAGCGTCAGTTCCTGAGATCCGACGATAGAAAGAGAATCTGAAGAATCACATGACAAAGGTAAAAATCTCTAGCTTTACTATATTTAAATGACATTGATGGATCCATAAGAGAGATTCATATTCATTTTTTTAAAATTTTTGCTATACGTGTCCTAAGAATCCTAACATCTAAATGTTAAGTGAGGTTATAGCACAAGTCCCTAAATGTGGGTGAGGTTAAACCAAGTTGCTAAATGTTAGATGAGGCTATGCCCAAAGTACCTAAAGCATGGGTTACTCTTGCTTGATCCATGAGATCCCTAGAGCATGAATTATGACTTAACTATTTTTACATAACATGCATGCTTGTTTCCATGAGCTTGAATGAACCATATGTGTGTTTGAATATTGGATTAGCTATTGGGATTATTTGAATCTTATATTTCTCTATCTCCACTAACCATGGGTAGGTGATATGCAAAGCAAAGGCAAGGATGAGCAAAATGTATGGAAAAGTTTATTATGTTGATATAATGACCTAGACTATGATATTATATATATATTTATGTAAACCTATATTTTGATGTATTGAAATGTAAACATGTTCAAAACCACTAGACCATAACATAAAAATTGTTTAATGTTTGTAAGACTTGATAGAATGTAATTTGGCATATGAGGTTCCTTGATGTCTATGTATTCTTGGATATGGAATTGATTTTTAGTTACAAGGCAAATTTTATATGATGGATTAGTCATGCATTATGCATTTATGATTTAAAATTTTCTCAAAATGAGAAATGGCATTTTAGAACTCATTTAATACTATTTGGAACCAAAATTTAGATCCTTTGAACCATAAAATATCCTTTTACCCTTAGCAACACAAATGACCTAGTTTGGAAATAAAATTTTAGGGATATATAAAGCTTTCTAGCAAGCCAAAATTTTCATTTTTCGAACTCTATAGAATATTTGATAAATTTTTGAATCTAGTCTTAAAATGCTGAATTATGTAGTTACTATTCACTTTTCACATCTCTTAGATTTCATGTCTTTTAAGAAACCAAATGGATTCATTTTAATTTAAAATTTTTACAATAGAAAATTCATATCATAAGCTTTCCAAAGACACCTAATTTGCATTAATAGGAGTTGTGTAATTCAAATTATGAATTTTCAAAATTTGGACATCATTAGTTGTTTTATGGCCAAAATGTACAAATGGCTAATTCCATAAACTTTATTCTTATCTATATGTTATCTTGATTGTTACAAATTAGTTATAATTGAATTTGTGAAATGAATTAGTGAAAATCCATGAATGAGTATTATGAAACCATTTAGCATTTAGTAACTAAGAATTCTATTGCTAAAGATTTTGTTACCCTAAATTTGCCCTAGATGACCATATGTATATAGTAAGAATAAGAGATATGTTATGGTGTAACATATTACATACTCATTCATTTATTTACTTATGGGATGTTATTTACTCGATGAATATTTGGTCTTTCAAATAGTAAAACTAAACTTAATTTTCCTCCAACACCATAGTAAGGACTAGCACTTCTTTTGTCGACCACTATATCATTTGTGTAATTGATTTTTTTTCACTAGTTTTCTATAAATTACTTTTATAATCTAGTTGTAGCTCTGCAGAACTGATAAGGAAAATCCCCACCCCAATAACCACTATATATAGTGAATAAGGATGAGAGCAGCTCTCTTTTGTTGTTGTGTTACGATATTTAACTAGTTGTAGAAATTTCAAGAGGTCATAATTCCAAAAGAGACTCCACCAAAATTTCTACAAGAAAGTGATCACAAATACGCATGGATGACTTTGAAAAGAAATAGGAAATTTGTCATATATTAATATGTTCTTTATCTTCTTGATATCATATGGATACAACTAATTACATGAAGGTACCTTATTTAGGTACATTATGTTGATGGAGGTCGAATTAAACTTGCATTTTGTGCTAGTTACACCTTAAGTTTTGGGATGTGACACTTGGAGCATCTTTTTTTTTGTTTTTATTTTTTGCTCCCTTTTTTTTTTGGAGCAAAGTATGATATTGATATCATATTCTCTTCGCTTCAATGTTCACTCTTTTTTCTTTGTGCCATCCTACATAAAATATATTTAACTTACAAACCAAATAATTAGTTATATTTATATTTAACAATATGCTTAACTTAATAACATTTATTGCAATATAAATAATCTTATCATGTACATGAAATTCTTATACTCATATATCCAATTTAGATTGTATATATACCATCTTACACGACCTATTGAACATATTATAATAAGCAAGTATATATGATAACTAAGAGATAAAGCATGATTTAGGTATAATGTATTACAAGTTAATAATCATAATCATGTATCGATCATAATAAACAAGTAGGCATATATTAATATTATATATTTGTAATTTTTTTGTCATACCTTTGTGTTCACCAAAACTTATAACATGACACCTTAGGGCTTATTATATGTAGCCATATCGGCTTGAGATAGGCATATGTTCACACAACAGACTTAACTACATGCACTGACACGTCCTCCAAAGTAATAGTACACTCACCTTGCATTGTGTCACTTCTTCACAAGCATCAAAGTGAGTGTTAAATTGAAATCAAAGTATCTAAGTCAGGACACTCCTTAGAAGCTTGCCTACCTAAGGTAATCAATGATGGTAAGGGTTGGATCACCTAGACAACCCTCATGTTGGCATTAACATGGATGTAGAGTCTAATCTTCCTATGTCAATCAATTAGATGGTTTCCACACATTAGTTCTTATAAGGCATAATAGTTCCTTAGAACTAAAACTTAAAAGGATTTTGCTATTAGCTTACACTCTAGCTGTAACATCCAGTCCCTCCGTAAATGCGAGGAACGCAATGTTCGGTTTCTCCGTAAACGGCAGAAATGGGTCAAATATAAAAAGAAGTCCTCGAAATAGAAGGAATTGGGGCCAACTAAAATTATAATAAAATTTTAAATATTAGAAAATGAGGATTTGAGGTTTATGATGCCCAAAAACTAGAGCCAAAAGAGATCATAAAATTTACAGAGGAAGTAGGGGCATTTTTGTAATTTTTGAAAAATTTGGAAAACTCATAGGAGGGCTTTTTAAACACAAAATTTGAGCTTTCTAGGGTTCTCAGAGGCCTTGAATACTATGGGAACCCCTAGAACAGTGAAACCCCTCCGGTGAGTGATTTCGGCTGTCGGTTGACTGAAAATTTGACCGAACGGTTCGAAATGGTTTTAGATCCTTTTTGAGTGATTCCAAAGGCAATTATTATGATTAAGAGCCTAAGGAATATGATGGAAAAGATGGATTTCAAAAAGGAGTTGAAACAAGCCCAAGCGAACAAAACTATGAAGAGGGACTAAATTGCAAAGTATAAAAGTTGCTTAAGTGAAACCCTAGCTTATAAATACGCCCCTCCTTTGCTCAGATCTCCTCACCCACTCTCTCACACGTTAAAACAGAAGTAAGAAGGGCTGAGAGTGGCGCACAAGAAGGGAGGCCAAGGAAGGAAGAAGAAGCTTTGAAAAGTGTAAGTTTTAGCCACTTTTTCCTACTCCTTGCCTTGTTAAACCTCTTTCCCTCCTTTCCTCCTCTCTTCCTATGGATTTAATGAGGTGTTTGGTTCTGTTTTGAGCCCAAAACTGAGGGGGAAATTTTGAAATTCAAGGAAAGGGTTGAAGCAAGGAAGAGAGCTCTTGAGAAAAGCTTGGAATCAAGGTGATTTTTCTATCTTGGTTGCTTCCTTTTTCTTCCCCTTTGTGTGTGGAGTTCTGCCAGAACAGAACCATCTTGGGGGGAGGCTTTTTGTCTAGAAATAAGAAGGAATTGTGGGTTTTAGACCATGAGGAGTTAGTAGATGCAAGGAAATTGGAAGAAAGGCTAATGAAAATCAAGTTAGAAAAGTGTAGAGCTCTTGGACACTTTATAAAAACTGATTTAATCCATGAATTTTCTTGCATGTGTAAATGTTTATTTGAGTCTCTAAGACCCCTAGGAAGCCTCCCAAGTGTCTCTCCCATCAAGGAAAAATCAAAAAAGCCCATGGACTCCTCCTCCCTCCATCAATTCGGCCAGGACATAACCATCAGGCTAGGGGCTATTTTAATTTGTTTTAGCCTTGGTTTGGGACTTCTTATGATGGTAGAAGGTGGGAGGAACCCTTAGAAAAAATTTAAAACTCCTAGAAATTGATTTGGTGCCTTAGGTTCCATAATATGACCTAAAGAAGCAACATGGTGCTAGGCCTTTTGTTTTAATGATGTGATGACTCCAAGAGGCTTAAAAGGAGTCAAGAATCATATTTGAGAGTAAAGAATGAGGCTTAGAAATCATTTGAGGGGTGTTGCTTCATTAGGTGCCAATATGGACCATAATGGAGGTTGTAGAGTAATCTAGGGTTTAAGCAAATTGCATAGCCCTAGAAATTATTTCATGAACTTAATTGGCTCCCATAATTTGTGTCTAGGCCAAGTGAAACTATCTCCACCAACTTATGGGTGTGTGGCTAAAAGAGGAGGCTTGAAAGCTAAGGAAAAAGTGTGTGTTTGTATACAAGGTAGCTCTCTCCACCTTCTCTCATGCATGGATGTGTGTTTAGCTTGTTTTAGAATGTGTGTATGTATATTTTCAAGCTTTGAAAAGTATGCTAGCATGCCTTTACATGTCATGATCCTTGATGCCATGTTATGTTTTAAATGAATCCATGATGTTTGTATGAGTTTGCTTGAGTGTGGAGAGGCCAAGAACTCTTCCCTTGGGTGAGGAGGAGCCAAGAACCCTTGAGTTTGGTTGAGACAAAGTAAAGAGTCTCCCAAAAGCAAAGTGGGCTCCCAAGAGTATGGTTGAGCCCAAAGTGCTCAAAGAATGGGTGAGGCAAATCCAAAATCCATGGGGAGAAGTGTGAGGCCAATCCAAACACTTAGTGAGCTCTTGAATGTCTTGTATGATTGATTCACATGCCAAGGTTGCTTTTAAAATGCCTATGATTTCTACTTTCTCCATGCATGCCATTGTGAAACTTGCTTGCACATATTATGTGTGATGGAATGGGAGATGAGCTATTGAGATTCTTGAATCTCACTCCCTCCTCTTAAATGTCCTAATATGCTAGGTGGACCAAGTGGACATGGCAATGGCAGCCAACCACCTTGAAGAAAGAAGATTGCCATCCTTATGCTTGATTTTTGGTCTTTTGATTCATAATGAGACTTCATGATGTATATTATTATTGTAAATGGTCTATGACCCCTTGGACAACTGTAAAAATGATATTATGTGATAGATAAATGAATGAGTATGGTGTATGTACTCTAGAACATAAATTGAGTGTTTATGCTAATGTATACACTTGAGAAAAGCTTGGTGTAATGTGTATAAGTGAGGGTGAAAAGGCCAAAATGAGATGCAAATGGTTTGGAACCATTTGGGCAGCTTCCCCAAGTCTTAAACATGCTTTTAAACTTGCCCAAAAGGTGCCAAGACCAAAGGAAATCCATTTGGCAATTTTGGTACCCAATATGGAGCCAAAATTGACCATAATGGTACCCTGGGCCACTTTTTGGCCAAATGAGTTAGTCTTGCCCTGAAATTTGGCATAAAATTAGGTCTTATTAAGAGTTTTCTGGAAAGCTAAAGATCATAATTTTCGGAGACCTAGAGAATATTTGATGAATTTTCAAATTTGGGATTTTCTATGGTTTCTGGTATGTGCACTGTTCATACTGGCAGATTTGATTTTCGTGTTACTCGATGGCCAAATGGTGTCCAATGCTTATGAAATTTTATGTGCATAAACTAGAGGTCATAAGCTTTCTGTGGCCACCGAGATCACCTCATTTGGAGGTCTGAGTATAGAGTTATGCATTTTTGAAATTTGCTGTCAGTAACAGTGGCGACTCCAGAGCTCAATCACTGTTCCATCAGTTCCAGATATCTAAACGTATCTGTTTCATTCGAAAATTATTTTTAGTGTCAAGTTAACATTTGTAGCTTCCCAGAATGACTGAATGTGTGTGATTTCGATTTTTGTAGAATTAGTTATGAATTTCAGAAGTTTGCATCAGTAACCTGAATCACAGCCCAGGCAGCCAGTGAGTCTGTAGCTTTTTGGATGTCAAACGTCCTTTGTGATGAATTTTGTGACTTGGAAATATTTTTAGTGTGAAGTATATATCCTGAGATTTCCAGAATGATAAAGAACACATGATTTCGATTTTTCTAGATTTAGTTATGATTTTCCAAAGTTTGTGACAGAAAAGAGGAAATTCTGGACGAAAATGCAAACATGAATTTTAATGTGTTCCTTTGCTTTCCACGAGTTGTAGACCAAATTTGATGATGGAAATGAGCTATATTCATGTATTTAAGTATGAGAATGTGATAGATGCATTCATATGGCCCACGGGACTCTGAAAGAAAAATTTTATCAGTAGAGAAATGCATTTTAATTCATAACTCCCTATGCCACTCGATTGTTTCCATAGAACAAACATAAGATGAGGCATGGGAATTGCATGAATTGAGTCCTAGAAGTATGGTGTTACACTAGCTATCATACCTTGCTTTTACTAACTCATTTAATTCAAATAAGGAGTTTCAAACAAAATTCACCTCCATTCATAAGCTTTTAATGTAACACCCCAAAATTAATTAAAGTGTTAATAATGTATTTGGACTAATTAAGAATAATTATCATGAAATAATTGGGCAAGCTTTATGAATGAAAATTGATAGAGAAATAAGTTCGTAATATAGGTTTAAGATTTCACTTGGGTTAAAGCCTAAATTGGGGCCCAAAATTTAATTTGAATAAGCCATGGATAAGGATTTATAGAGGCCTAATAATTTTGGGTGTAAGCCCAACTCCTTATCATGAGGCTTGGGCCAAGAGAAATTGCCTAGCAATGGCCCAATTTGATTTAGTAGAATGGGAGCCCAAGACCCAATTTATGTGAGTTGGCCCAACGCATATTATGCAGACCCAAATTAGATTGACTCTTGAAATTTGGCCTAGCCCAACTACAACTCTGAAGCTCAACTCATGAGATTAGCCCAACGTATGAGATAAGGCTCAACAAGCATAAAAATCTAAATTTACAAGGAATTGGGCCATTGGGTCAGCATACTTCACTTAAACTCAAAATGTTCTGCAGCCTACCTCACTAAACAAAGGCCCAATAAGCACACATCTGAACCTAAGTGGATTTTGGGCTTTAGGGTTAACCCAAACCCATCTAAAACCCTAACTTACTCAGCCCTTTACCCCCTATTTTGCAGACCAACTTAATCTTAGGCAAAGGAGAACTCCATTTTCGCATAGGAAGAGAGGAGGCTAGGGTTTTCTGCATTCCTCTACCATTTCTCACTTTTAAAGGATGATTTAGCCAAAGTGAGTTATATATAACTTAACCTTCTCATCCTCCTCTCCATTTTGGTTCGATTAATTTTTAGTTTTGAGCATTTTCATCTTCTTCTCAAATCTGAAACTTGGTGTTGGGTGATTCCTTGCAAGATTTTCGGAGTTGGAGGCTAGAGGGATGATTAAGTAAGCATTTCCTTTCCATTTTGTGTATTACTTTGCTGGAAAATACCCCTAAGGATGGATTATCATAATGGGTTCTGTTATTGTACGAAATTACAAGGAGTTAATGGTGGAAACTAAATTTTTTAGGCTTAAAGACTGAAATGCGAATTTTGGTGCTTCCATGGTGGATTTTCAGAGGTTGAGGCTATGGGTGTTGTCAAGTGAGTATCTCCTTCTCATTTTGATGCATTTTCTGTTAGTTTGAGACCTCTATAGTTGACCTATGATATGGGCTTTGATTTCATGTGAAATTACCTAGAAATTAGAGTGAACTATGATAGTTTCTAGTGTAGGAAAGTTGGAACCCGAAATTAAATCCCTTGGTAATTAGGTGAGTAACTTCTAGGCTGTCATTAGCAGTTCAACTCTTTGGATATCTGACTTGTTGATTAGAAATGATGATAATTATGTTTGTTATAGGCTTGATGTGCATTTGGATTTTTATGGTAGCTAAGGGAAGAGTAATTAGCTTCATTGAGGTAACTGGGCTTATTTTTCTAATTCCATGTATATGCTCATGTTAATCTGCTATTTGTTACACATGCTTGATTTTGAAATGCTAAATGACTAGTTGATTACTTGATTGTTATTGTAATTGGACGTTGTGAGTCCATGGTGGAGCTGTGGTGGGGCTGCCACCCGTGCATGTGCTTCAATCGAGCACCGGGTTATGATCAAACCCCAGATGCACTGAGCCCTGGTTGTACTCACAATGGAGTAGGTGCCGTGGACGGACCTCTCCCGATATTATTGGCCATTAACATGTTATGTATTACTACTGATATGGGACAGTAGTTATTGGTAGTTCAACTAGTTCATTTGCAAATTGAATTGATGATTCTAGTATTGATGACATGAAATTTCATTGAATTGATTAACTTGTGCATGTATATGGAAACTGCCCTTTTGCTACTGAGATTGTATATCTCACCCCGTTGTGGGCTAACACTTTCAGGGACCGGACCTCATAGTGGCAAGGAGAAAATTTACGGAAGCTTATTAAATGGTTTGGTAGCATATAGGTTTGGGAGCCTTGTCAAATTGTATTGTAACTAGGTTGCTAGTTTTGTATCATTGTTGCATTACATCATGAGTTGCCAAGTATAGGGACTGTATATGTAATTTAATTATCATGGGGTTGAACATTATGATTGTAATTGGCTAACAATGGATAAGTGATTTGATTTTGTATGAACATTAAGCATTGACCCTATGCACCTTGTGACCAAAATACATTTGCTGTCATTAATCTATAAAACCTCTAACGAAATGCATATGAGATGTTAATTGTTGATAGTATATGAATCCTTGCTATTATTAACCCATGAAAAGGCTGACATGTGGTGGTTGGGTGAGTGAGAATTAGTACTCGAGTGTTGAATTGGTAATGGTAGAATAGCTGGGTAAATAAGGTAGATAAGTACCATTAGAGCCATATAATATGAGGGTAAGTGGTCCTAGAGTGTCCCTAAGAAGAGAACTGGAGTGTAGGGGATGAAATGTAGGAGATATAGCTACAGGAGGGAGTCACACCGCTGCTAGGAAGGCCTCGCCGTGGCCTAAATAGTGACAGTAGCGAGGGACGCCGCAGCTTAGATCCAACTCGCCGTGGTGAAAGTCAAGAAAGTTACCCAATGAGTCCCGAGAACAACTTAACTGCAGCGCAAAAGGTCTGGGCTGCGGCGCAAGGTTAAAAACTTAGTTTTCGAGCTCCAGGACCTAACTTAGCCGCCGTAGAAAGGTTCCAGGTCACGGCTCAGATCCCCAAACTCCCACCTTTGACCTAGAAACCCTAATTTCTTTAATGCTAATGCTAGGAAATGATATGAGAACACATGTGAGAGGTTTTTGGGTGTTGAAATCGATGGATAGATGAATCACAAACCCTTAATGATGGTACAAACCCTTTTATACATTTTCCCATTTATGGTTGTTTAAGTTGATGGCCCTAATAGCATGAAGGATCAAATTTCCCTATATTTGATTAAAGTAATTAATTGTAACAACTCCAAACCTTGATCATTAATCAATAACCATGTATTTAACCTTAATTACTGGGATTAGAAGTTAGGGTCGTCACATTCAACACTAAAATTAGGCCACTTATGGGTCATTTTGAGCTATGAGGATCCAAACTTGATTCTTTCTTTTCCTTAACTCATTTTTATTATAAAGAAGTTTGTTCTTGTCCATTGTACTATGGTAGCTCACAGAACACACCAAATCCCTATGGAACCCAAAATGATAGTGTAAGTCCCAAAATCTGCACTAACTTTGAGATTTTATAATTTAGGCCATGTAATGACCTTAATTCTTAAGTACTATAATTAGGCTTAATAGCATGAATAGTGTAACACCATGATTCTCTAGCTAATCTCATATTGTTCACTTCCTTGAACTATACAAGCTTGCCAAGGAAAATCATTGACAATATTCAATTTAATTGCATTATGTCACGGATAAAATTTTCATTTCATATCCCATGAGCCATATGGACTCATCCATCTTATTCTTATATTTAATTACACAAACACAACTTATAACCATCTCAAGAACTGGCCTAGAACTCGTGGAAATGGATGGTAGACATGAAAATATAGTGTGTAGTCTTAGGTACCTAGTCTAAATTCTGTGCCTAAATTTTGAAAAATCATAACTAATTTAAGAAAATTCAAAATCATGCACACTATACCATTCTAGAAAGTTACAAATATCTACTATATGCTTAAAAAAATCCAGACCAAAAAAGAGGCTACTAACTATTGGAAATTATGGAACAGCATCAGATGTCATCTATCATTACTGGTACTATCCTTTAATTTCAAAAATTCATATCTCCCTGCTCCAATGTCTAATTGGGGTGATCTTAGTGGGCATAGAAATATTATTATATCTAGTTTATGCATGTAAAATTTCATGAGCATTGGACAACATTTGTCCCTCAAATGACATAACCCAAGTTACTAACCATATAAACAGTGTCTACATCAATTTAACAAAAAAATGACAAATTTGAAAAATCATAATTAATTCTACAGAGCTCCAAATAATCTAATCTTTAGCTTCCCAAAAAGTTCTTGATGAGATTTAATTTCGTGCCAAATTTCATGGGCGAATTCATTCATTCGGTCAAATTTTAATATTGGGTTGCATAATGGTCATTTTTGTGTCTCATAAAGGTCTCAAATGGTCCAAAATTGCTTCTAAGACAATCATGGCCACTTAAGCATGTGGGAAAGCACCAAACATGTATCAAAAGTGCACAAACCCAGATTTCTCAAACTCACTCATCCACCCCAAGTTATACATAAGAGCATACATGTCAAGGCTTGTCATCCAATGCCCAAAATGCACTATATCATATATATGGCATTAAATTCCATTCATAAATCATACATTTATATATTTACATATGTTCATAGAGTCATACAACATATACAATAAATAATTACATCACATGCCACTCATATGGCTACATAATAGCAATTTTCCACACTTTGTTGTCAATCTTCATTCTCTAGGCTTAGTGGCTTCCATTCCTTAGCTCATTTGATCCACCTAGACATGTTAGACATGTGAAGAGGAAGGGATGAGATTCTAAGAATCTCAATAGCTCTACTCCCTTTCAATCACATGTAAAGAATGTAAAACCAAGTCTAAAAATGCATGCATGACTATCACTGGGTATGAGATCATTCAAAAAGCATTCTTAGCATTCAAAGAGTCATATTAAATGTACATAGGCTTGCCAAGTAATTGGTTTAGCCTCACCTATTCTCTTCAAGGATCTTGGACTTACCTCACCCTTTTTCTTTAAGGTTTTGACCTTGCTCTTGGGAGACTCTTAACTTTGTCTCAACCATTCTTAAGGGTTCTTAGCTTATCCTCACCATGGCTAGAAAGTTTTTGGCTTCACCAGACTTAAACAAACCAGAGCAAAGTATCAAGACATCATTTGAATGCATAAAACAACATCATGTGATATCATGGCATATGAAATCATGCTAGAATAATTTTCATAGCTTAAAATATATATACACACATTCAAAGATAAGACAAACATTCATCCATGCATGAGAGAAAGAAGAGAGAGCTACCTTTGTTATAAATGCAAACTTTTTCTCTTGAATTTGGTTGCTCTTCTTAGGGCCCACACACCCAAGAAGGTGGAGATTATTTCTCTTGGCCTAGACACATCATATGGAAGCCAATTATACTCTTGAATCAAATTCTAAAGCCATACATTCATTTACTAGAAAAGCTAGGTAGTTCATATGGCTCTTTTAGGTCCATAATGCACTTAATGACACAACCTTAAGAAAACATCATCTTGGCTCCATTCTCTCCATCCATTTATGATTCTTGACTCCATTTAAACCTCTTGGAGTCATCATACAATCAAATCAAGGAACCTAGCTAGGCGTTGCTTCTTTAAGCCATATGGAACCTATGATACCATCTCACTATCTATGGCTTCTAAAATTTTTCCAAGGCTTTCTCTCATCCTCTTCCATCATATATGACTCAAAAATAAGCTTAAAACAAATTAAAACTACCCTTAGGTACTCCAACCTCTTTAGGCTATGGCTGTGGAGCATGTGACCACCAAGTGAGCTTGCTTTGTTTTCTTGATGGAAGATGCATATGAGGAGCCTTCTAGGGATATCAAGAGCTCATCTAAACACTCATTTAAGCTTAGGAATTTTTGTATCAAATCATATTTTTGGTGGAGCACTTGAAACCCTAACTTTGTTATCTTAAAAAATCAATGGCTTTTACTTGAATTTCTTTGCATAATCTACATTAGCATACCTTAATTCATAAGATTTATTCTTGGTTCTACCCAAAAAACTTTCCCTTCGGCTGGCTATAGGGAGGACGAAATGCACACAAAAAGAACAAGAAAAGTGAAGTATGGAAACTAAGAATTTTACCTTGGTTTCAAGCTTTTCTTGAATGCTTTCCCTTTTCTTCTAGCTCTCCTCCTCAAATTTGAATTTTTCCCCTTGGTTCTAACCTTAAAATAGCACTAAAGACCTCAATAAAACCATGGAAAGGAAGAGGGCAAGGAGGAGAAGAAGTTTAGTAAAGGAAAGTGCTTGAAAAACCAAGATTTCCATACCTTTCTTGCCTTGTTTTTCCTTTTCCTCTTGCCTCCTCTTGTGTGCCATTTTCCCTTACTCTCACTTCTATTCTTTGGTAAAAATAAAGTCAACTTTAAAAGGGAGAGAAGAAGGGTGTGTAATTAAAAGGGGTTTCTTGAAGCTTCTTTTTCAAAAATTCCAATTTTTTCCTTCATTCTTGGCATTTTTGTTTTTAATTCATTTTAGTTCATTTTTTAGAACTGTCTTTTCCATCATAATATTTAGGTCCTCAATCTTATAAAATGCCTTTGGAATCACTTAATTTAAAGCTAAAATCTTCTTAAATGAATCAGTCAAAGTTCGGGCTCACCATAGTTGGAAAATGTCCACCGGAGGGGTTTTAACTATCTCGGGGCTTTTTGTAATATCTGATCCTTTGAAAACGAGAGAAAACGCAAGAAACATAACGTACAATTTCTTTGTAAACATAAAAATTCACTAAATATAAAGGGAAGTCCCCCAAATAGAGTGATTTGAGGTCCAATAAAATTATAATAATATTCTAAACCTCAAATAATGGTGATTTAAAGTCAAAAGTGCCTTGAAACTAGAGCTAGAATAGCTAGACAGATTTATACAAAAAGGCAACAAAACATAATGATATTTTTGTAATTTCAAAAAAATTTTAGAATACTCACAAGAGGGCTTTTTAAATGAAAGTTTTGAGTTCTCCAAGGTTCTTAAAGGCCCTGAAAATTATGGAAAGCCCTGGGATAGTTAAACCCCTTTGGTAGATGTTTTCTAACGGCGGTGAGCCCAAACTTTGTCCAATTTGTTTGGGAAGGTTTTAGCTCAAAATTGAATGATTCTAAAGCATTTTATAAGATTGAGGACCTAAATTTTATGATGAAAATTTACAAGCATAAGATCAAATGGTGTTCAATGCTTATGAAACTTGATAAGATGTCCAATTGAGGATCTTAGTGGCTAAATGGTGTTCAATGCTCATGGCCACTAAGATCACTCAATTGGACATCTGATCAAGGAGATATGAATTTTTAGAGTTAAAGGGTAGTACCAGTAATGATAACTAACCTCTAGTACTATTCTATCAATTTCCTATGGCTAGCACCTTTTTTGTAGTTTGGATTTATTTTTAGCATAAAGTAGACATCTTTATCTTTCTAGAATCGTATAGTTTACTTAATTTTGATTTTTCTAGAATTAGTTATGATTTTTCAAAGTTTAGGCACAGAATCTAGACTGGGTACCTGAGGCTGCAACTATAATTTCGAGTATACCATCCACTTATATGAGTTCTAGGCCACTTCTTAAGTTTGTTATGAGTTTTTTCTGTGTAATTAAATATGAAAATGAGATGGATGAGCTCATATGGCCCATAGGATGTGAAATAAAAATTTTATCCATGACGTAACACAATTTAATTACATATTTTCAATGATTTTCCTTGGCAAACTTGCATAGTTCAAGAAAGTGAACCTAGAAATAATATGAGATGAGCTAGAGAATCATGGTGTTACATTTTCCATGGTTTTTAGGGCCTCTAATAACCCCAAAAAACTAAAAACTTTCATTTCTAAAGCCCTCCTGTGAGTATTCTAAAAATTGCTTGAAATTACGAAAATGTCATTACGTTTCATTGTATTTTTGTTAAAATCTGTCTAGCTATTCTGGTTCTAGTTTCAAGGCACCTCTAGCCTTAAATCACCATTATTTGAGATCTAGAATATTATTCTAATTTTATTGGACCTTAAATTACTCTATCTGGGGGACTTCCTTTTATATCCGGTGAATTTCATGCGTTTACAAAGAAACCGTGTGTTACGTTTCTCGCGTTTTCTCTCATTTTCAGAGAATCAGATATTATAATTAGTAGTTGCACATCAAGATCTAAAGTCATTATGATTAATTAAACCTAGGAGAAAGTGGGTTAATTTAAACCTTGATATCACTAAGGTCATTAACTAAACAACTATAACTAATCAAGTCTACAAGTGATCATAGTTATCATGTAAGACTTTAGATTCATCTTACTACTAATTTCAACTCACAAAAACCTTATATAAAGACTCCCAAGTCATTGCACAACATTAACATAGTGAAATTCAAGATTTTTAAGTCAAAATGAAGAGTTTAGGAACCTTTATTGTGACTTAGACCTTCCTTGCCGTGACTAAGTTGATTACTGGAACCTAAAAACCAAGTTTCACATATGGCATTGCAGCCTAAGATTTTTGCATCACGATGAAACTAACTATTAGGACACTCATCACCTAATTTTTTTAACTTATGCCAAGGTGGAAAATGTTGCATGATGACGGGGTTGTTCTTTGTTACCCTCCCTAGGTAACATTTTCATTTTGCTCTATGGTGGGACACCTTACGCCACGGTGCTCCTCACTTCTGCCTAACGCCTGGCTGCAACTCAGCTCTTCTTCACCATAATGTGACCCACTTCTATACTATTTCTCCTTAAGTTTCATCCAATACACTCTAACTCTCTCCTTAGTAACAATCCAATGCCACTTTACCTTAATTTGTGAGACTCTAATAGCTTGCATCTAGCTGGTTTACCCAATATACCTATCATTATCAATTAGTGGTTGATTCCTACTCATTAAACTATTATGCATGAGTAAATTCATGAAGTATTAATAGCAACAAGATCCATAAGCAACTAATATTATCATTCATGGAGATATAAAAGTATACTTTTAAGAGTCAAGTCATACATTCATACTATAGAGGTTCCATATCAAATATAAATAAGTACATACACTATATACCAGATTTGTATAAGGCTTAACTCCCTATTAGATACATCATAGGTTAACAAAATACAAAATACCTACACTTGGCAACATAATTATATAATGATGCTATACAAGAAGAAATACAAAATTTAGCATCTACTCTACTCAAATTAGTCCAAGTGTAGCTTTCCTTACACATGGTTGGAGCCCATGGATTTTCATTCACTTTCTTCCCTTTATCTTTACCCGAAGAGCCTTCACCTAAAAGTATTATCCCATGAAATAGGGTGAGATGCAAATTTCAATAACTAAAGGCAAATTCTATTCATATATTCCAATTTAATTAACATATGTGCATGAAATCAAATGAGCATTAGAAAAATATACCAGTCATATTAGCAAATGAAATAATTCGGCTAGCAGCGACTACTATCCCATACTAGCAATATATTTTCACATGTTAAAGGCTATTAACATCGAGAGAGGCCCATCCATGGCACCAACTCCCCAATGAGCACAACTTGAGCTTAGTCTATGTAAGGGTCTTATCACAACCTGGTGCCCGATCGAAGCACAATGCATGAGTGGCAGTCACACTATAACTCCACTATGGACTCACAAGTCCACACACAATATATCAGATAGTCAACCATGCATTATGTATTTCAAAATCATACATGTGTAGCAGATATAAAATTAAAGTAGACATATGCATGTAATTTAACATTAACTTCTATTACCTTAATTGTAGACAATTTCTTAAGAGCCAACAATAATGCTACCTCAGCCTATAAACAAAAAATTAGACCATTACCATTCCCATTCATCAATTATAGTAGTAGCCTAATACTCATAGAATTAAACCACTAATAACTACCTAGAGGACACTTACCCAGCCACTACAATAACAAAATTTAGGTTGAATTTTTCCCCCACTAGTAACTTCTGAGCATCACCCAAAATCCTAGGCAAATTTGTACAACCCATACTACAAATCAACCTTGTGGGGTCTTAAACTAATAAAAAATGCGTCAAAATAAGTAGTTTATACTTATCCAATATCACCCTTAGCCTTAACCTCCAAAAATCCTCTAAAAAAACATCAAACAATCCACATCAGATTTTGGGTGTGGTGAAGATACTCTAAATGAGAAACACCATATCTATCTAACTATCTCATCTCATTTCAAGTTCATTTCTTTTGGCCAAGAAAATTTCAAGAAAATATTTCATTAAAAAAATGCCTTATTTTGCATTATATAGCAGATAAAAATTTCATTTTGTGTCTCTGATGGGCTCGTCGCGCAACCCTCAAAATAAAACTAGGTTGACTAAAAATATAGCTAGTGGCACAACCTAGGTCATCTCCCTTAGAAATGGAGTTCAATGCTTAATTAAGTTTCTAAGTATTAAAGAATCTTAAAAGCTATCTAATTTGGAGGTTTTGATCTAATTAAACTAAGTAAAATCCAATTGAAATAAATTTCCTAATTGCTACCTAATTTTGCGAATTGTGAGTGATAATGGGCTTGTGACTAGCTTTGGAATCGTCCCTTAGTATCCACTATCCTTATCCTAATCTAATTATGATTAATTCTGGCCTAAAAGTTCCTAATTGTGTTCATTAGCAAATGATCTTGAATAACCATTCAAGATTCAAGAGACTAGCAATTTAATATTAATTGAGACCTCAACTCCCATTAAATTACTAATTCTTGTGATTAAGATCTTTGAACACTTGAATTGATTGATTACTTGATTAACTAGCCTCTAAATCACTATCCAAAAATGTTTAATTAGCCAACTAAACACCAAGGAATCCTTAATTTAAACAATTAAACACTCAATTTCTCACATACATTTCATCAAACACCTTGACTGCATACATGGATAATTGTAGGAAATTGGAAAATCCAGTACTAATTCAATCACATAATCAGTCAAACAACATTCTAATTAGTGTCTAACCTGCCACTAATCAATTACACAAATTCTCAATCCAATATTCCTTAACCAAGCAAATATAAGAAAGAGAAAAAGTGCTGAAAAAATAAGAAAATCTTAGCCAAAAATGTTGCTCATCCATGGATTCAAGCTTCAGCCAAGGTTCTTCCTCCCTTGCTAGTCACAGATGGAGGCTTAGAGCTTCATGGAAGTGGATGGAGGTGGAGAATGGAATGTAGTGTGTTCTGGACGAAGGAAGGGCGTGAATGAATGAATACGATGGATGAAGGTGTGAATGAGTGAATGAGTAGTGATGGAATGACGGAATGAGCGAATGGAATGCGTATAGAATGTGTGCTGATGGCGTGATTCTCCTTTCATGTGAGTTTTAATGATTTCACGTGCTCTCTTCAGCTCTTCATTTTGCACACTGAAACCACGTTTAAATTTTCTTCTATTATGCATAAGTGTGGGCCCCATGATGAATATAATAATCCATGTGATTGCTTCTTTCACTCTGCCCAAGCTTTATGCTAACTTGGAGCCCAGACGTAGCTGACTCATGCCCTACATGCTTCATTTATTCTTCATTTCACTTCTTCGCTTACAGCATTTATTTTCTCGTCATCTTTTTTACGTTATTTAGGTGGTTCCACGTTCTGCACTATATCACATAAAACTTGAGCTTCTGCTATTCGGGAGCTGCATTCGAGGCTTTGTTCTGCATGTGTGTCTCTCCTTATCTTAACATGTAGCTTCTCTTCTTTGTTTTGGAGCTTCCATCCCGAGCCAAAGTCTCGTGTGCTTCCTTCTCCTCTATTTTGAGTAACTTGCTTCTTTCTTGCTTAAGCTCGAGCTTCTTCTCTACTTGTTTCAGCTCATGCAAGCTTCCACGTTAGCTCTGCTTAGCTGGTTTTCTTCTCATTCAGCTCAAAACTCTTCACCTGTGGTACTTCTTCCAACTTTTGCTCATAGCACATAAAACTCGAGCTTCTCCTCTATTTTGTACTGCTGCCCCTCGTGTTTAATCTGAACCCATGGCTTCTTCTTTTCATAAACCAAAAGCTACATCCCCTGCTTCCTTCATTCACTTTGCTTCTCATTTAAAGTTCAGCCCAAGATCTCTTTTGATGCTTTTCACGTGTACAAGATGGCTGCCTCTTGTGACGTGGGTGTGTAAATGATACACGTACTTAACATAGGATTAAGTTATGTGAAGTGCAAATATGGATTGCTATAAATCAACATGGAGTGTGATGAGAGCTACCCATGTGTGTGTCTTCCTTAAAATCTGCACATGCTTCTCTTTCCCATTCCATGCATGCTACCTCTTCTCCAAACCAACCTCCATTCAAATGCATTTGCCCATCAAAATTTTGCAAGAATAATAAACAATATTAAGTAAGATAAGATTCACAAAATTCATTTAAAAGAATTTATGCATTAAAATCCATTATTTTGTCAATTCTTTTCTAAAGTGCAAACAATGGCTACCAAAATCAAATTCCAATTAAGTAAATCTATTAAGCCTCATTTATCTATTAAAAAGGTTAAGTTAAGGAAAATTAAGTGTATAAAAAATCATGTTTATCAGTCTCATGGACCACATGAACTCATCCATCTCATTCTCCTATTTATTTATATACATACAACTCAAAACCATCTTGAAATGTCACAAGGATCTTGAGTTGGTAGCATATATACACAAAATCACATGTTTAGCCTCAGGTCCTGCTACTAGATTTCTAGTACTAATTTTAAAAAATCATAAGTAAATCTAGAAAAATTAAAATCAAGCACACTATACCATTCTAGAAGGCTATTTATGCTAAAATACATCTAGACCAAAATAAGAATGTTTAGCCACTAAAAATTAATCGAATAGTACCAAAAGTACAATTGCATTATTAGTACGGACTCCAAATTTCAAAAATTCATATCTCTCTACTTAGACATCCAATTAAGATGATCTTGGTGGCCATAAAAAGCTTATCATGTTTAGTTTATGCCTATAAACTTTCATGAGTATTGGATACCATTTGACTCTCCAATGATATAAGAGAAAAATTGACCATATGAGCAATAATTATATCAGTTTAGTAGTTTTTGGCAACTTTAAAAATTCATAATTAATTCTATATAACTCCAAATAATCTAGTATTTAGTTTTCTAAAAATAAGTGAATGAGATCTATATGCATGCCAAATTTCATGAGGAAATTCGTCCATTTAGTCAGTTTGTGCTATAGGATTCCAAAATGTTACATTTTGGCATCTTAAAGGGTCACAAAGGGTGCCATTTAGTTTCTAGCTATTCTAGGGCCACTTGAACACATAGGAAAGCATCAAAATAGCCCATTAAACATGTCTCAAAGGTCCACAAACCCAGATCTCACAAACTCACTCCACCACTTAATGATATACACAAAGCATACAAAAGCAATTCTTGCCATTCATTGTCAAAAATTCTTCTATCATTCAAATGGTGCCAATTCTCATATATATATATCAAGTATCCATATAATTACACATGTTCAAAAGGGTTTACATCACATTCATCATAAGATTACATCATATGCCATCAAAATAGTTACAAAGCAAATATATAACACATTTCCATGTCAATCTTCTTCCTTTAAGCTTAACGGCTTCTATTTCTTTGCTCACTTGATCCACCTAGATATGTTAGCTAATGGGAAGGAAAGAATGAAATTTTAAGAATCCCAGTAGCTCTTTTCCCTTTCAAACACATATAATGGATACAATTCCAAGCCTAAAAATGCATGCATGGCTGTCTTAAAATTCATAAACATACATAGAACATTTCCTTCATTCAAGAAGTCACATATAACATACATAGGCTTATCAAGATGATAGTTTAGCCTCACCCATTCTCTTTGAGCTTTTGGACTTACCTCACCCATTTTCTCAAGGAACTTTCGACTAAGCCTCACCCATTCTCAGAGACTTTTGGCTCATCTTCACCCTAGCTAAGGGACTTTTGGCTTCACCACACTCAAGCAAGCCATTCATGTTCATAAAAACATCATTCAAGCACATAAGCATAGCATCATGGTACCATAGCATATAAATACATAGTTTAAACATACACACACACATTCAAAGACAAAATAACATCCAAGCATGTATAAAAGAAAGGAAAAAGGACTACCTTGTATACAAGAGCACACTTTCTTTCTTAAACGTTCTTCCTCTCCCTTGGCCAAACACTTACAAGGAGATAGGGCTTGATTCCTTTGGCCTAAACACATTAAATGGGATCTAGTTATGCTCTCAGAATCAATTCTAATATCACACATACATTAGAAAAGCTAGATGGATCATATGATTAATTATGGTTCCATAAAGCACCTAATAAAGCAACCTTAGGAATTCATGATCTTGGCTCTATTCTCTCCCTTAATCTATGACTCTTAACTCCATTTGGGCTCCTTGGAACCATCACACATTCATTTCCAGGAGTCTAATAATATGTTGCTTTGTTATGTTACAATATGGAACCTATACCTCTATCACACTTTCTAGGCTTTCTAAACTTTTTCCAAGTCTTCCTCTCATACTCACCTATCATATATGATGCAAAACTAAGCTTCGAAGAAATTAAAACATTCCCTAGGTGCTACTTTTAGCTTAGGTCGAGACTATGCTTCCTTTGGCACCATGGAAGTTGTTTTTCTTTCTTTGATAGGAGATTCATGTGGGAGGCTTCCTTGATGTCTTAAGGACTCACAAAAACCCTTAGACATCTCAAATTATGGTTCAAAAGTTTCTTATAAGCCAAGATGCAAGTGAAACCCTAGGCTTGGTATCTTGAATTTCAATGGTTCTTTCTTAGATTTATTTGTATATACTTGTTCCTCACACTCCAAAACCTATGACTCTCCCTTGCTAGGACTAGAATTCATCCTCCTTTGATTGGTCTCTAAATGGGATGAAACACATACAAGGAGGATAGCCAAGGAAGTGCATGAAAAACAAGACAAGTTACCTTGATTCTAAGGTTATTTCAAGAGCTCTTTCATTTGATATGCTCCTTTCCTTCAAACTCTATCTTCCTCCCTCTAAACTAGACCTAAAAAAAAATCCAAATCATTTATGGAAACCATAGAAAGAAAACGGAGAAGGAGGAAAACAAGATTGGTGAAGGAATAAGCATGAAAAACCATGGATTTTCTTACCTTTTTGCTTGGTTTTCTCTTCCCTTCTTCCTTCCTCTTGGTGCACCACTTCAATGAGCTTAAGGTTCTATTTTAGTGTAGAGGAAAGTTAGGAAAGGAGATAAGAAGAAGTAGGGCATGCTATATATAGGCTAGGGACCTATTTAAGACATTTTAAATTTTCAATTTTGTCCTTTGTTCTTGGCCTTTTCGTTTTTGGCTCATTTCAACTCCTTTTCGAAAACTATCTCTTCCATCATAAAATTTAGATTCTCTAACTTATAAAATGCCTTTAGAATCACTCAAATTGGATCTAAAACCTTCTTGAATGAAAGGGTTAAAGTTCGGATCTATGGACATTCTAAATCATAGACCAGAGAGGTTTTAACTGTTCTAGGAGTTCTTATAGTTTTTAGGGCCTCTAAGAACCCTGGGAAACTTATTTTTCCCATTTAAAACTCTCTCCTTTGAGTTTTCTAAAAAGTTCCCAAAATTACAAAAATACCACTACATCTTCATTGAATTTCGTTTGATTATTTTGGCTCCATTTTCAGGGCACCTCTGACCTTGGATCCTCATTATTTGAGATTTAGATTATTACTTTACTTTTATTGAACATTAAATCATTCTATCTGGGGGACTTCTTTTTATATCCAGTACGTTTCATATATTTATAAAGAAATCGAATATTACGTTTCTCATATTTATAAAGGAACTGGATGTTACATTTTTGCCAAGAATCCTAGCCTCTCTCCAAAACTTTCAAATTTTCTTATACTTCTTGTGTGTTTTGTTTTTGTAGAATGGGGGAAGGGGTTACTAAAGGTTTAAGGTTTAAGTTTGGGTCTTAGGCTAACTCAAAGGCTTAATTTTAAGTGGGTTCAATTTTATCTTTGTTAGGCTAGACCTTAGGGGATTGGGCTACAAAATTTATAGTATTTTGGTATGGTTTTGGGCTTTTAACTTACTAAACTAAATTGGGCCATTGCTAGGTAGTCTCTCTTGGGCCAAGTCTCACAATAAGAAGTTAGATCTGTATCTAAAATCATTGAGCCTCCATTAGTCTTCATCCATAATCTACTTAAATCAATTATAGGCCTAAATTAAGTTTTAACCCAATTGAATTTTAAATTTACATTAATTATTTCTCCATAAACTCATATTCACATAACATGCTTAATTATTCCATAACAATTATTTTTAATTAGTCTAAATCTATGATTAATACTTTAATTAATTTTAGGGTGTTATAGGCCATAGAACTCCAAATCATGCAAATTAAGTGTCTATAGAAAGCTTAGGATGTGAACTACATCCTGTAAAAATTTCAACTGAAATTGAGTTTATTTGCCTAGTCAAATGTAATGGAACAGTAACATAGCAAACCTAAACTTTGAAATTGCATATCTTGAGATACACAACTCCAAATTAGGTGTTCTCAGTGGCCATAGAAATGAGATGAGATGCAATTGTTATAAAAATTTCAAGAGCATTTGAGCTCATTTGACCCATGAAAGGCCTTGCATATCAGTAGCTGCTACAATACTCAGACACAATTAGACCCCTACATTCAAAAATTGATAACTTCATCTATGTAACTATTTTTTATGCAAACTCAGTGGCTTAGAAATTTTATAATGTCAACCATATGTTTATAAAATTTTATGAGTATTGGACTTCATTTGGCCCCTGAAAAACCCAAAACAACAAAGCTGTTATGTGTAAATAGTACAAGGACCTAATTAAAATTTTTGTCCAATTTTAGAAATTTGTAAAATATTCTATACAACTCCTAAAATTATAGTTCTTAGCCTGACAAAAAGCTGTAGGAGGGGTCTGCTCTAGGAGGGATCTAAATGCATGCCAAATCTTAGGCTCAAACTATGTCATTTAAGCCACTTTTGACATAGGAGTTGTTCATAAAAATTTTTAGACTACTTTTGGTACTAATTTGAACCATTTGGTGTCCAATTAGTTTCCTTCCACTTTGAATACATTTCTTTCATGCTAAATGGTCTAACCATACCATATCATGCCAAAATGGCTAGATCAAAATTTAGCTTCTTGACATCCACTTATATATACATGCATCATACCATCTCACATACTATTTCCCAACATAATGCACATACATGGTCATAAATAGTCATATATTTCCATTCTCATACTTTTACACACGGTTCCATCATTAAACATGAAATAGCACTATCATATACATCATAGGTATGTCATGGTACATGTAAGGCATCATATACATACATATACAAAAATTTAGTACAAAATGGGATTCTAATATATGATTGCCTAATGTCTATTGCCTCTCATGGTCTTGACCTTAGCTTGGAGAACCTAAAATGGTTAGTAGGAGTATGGGGGGTGAGATTCTAGGGAATCTCAGTGGCTAATTTCAACCAATTCAATAGGTACAAGAATGTCATGAGTATATGCCATGAATATGATGCAAGAATGCTATGTTTATACTTCATATGAATTAAATGTATCATAAAATATGAAAACTCATTTATTTCTTAGCCATGGCTTTATCATAAGCTTGCTAGGCTCAACTCTTCTCAACCTGGGAGCTAAGGAAGAGCTACTATGCTCAATTCAATTCCAAGCCTTAGGGGAGCTAGGAGCCAAAAAAACATTTCATATTCATTTATAAAGCTCATTATGGAACTCATGCTAGACATATATCATGAATACATCAAGCAATAACACATATAAGCATTCAAAAGTATGTAAAAAAGGAGATAAAGCTACCTTGTGACTCTAGGAACTAGGAGAACCACAATTCCACTTATAAGCTTCTTTTTTCTTTACTTTATTTGGCTTGACACCCACAAATGAGTGAGTTTAGGTTAGCTTGACCTACATAGAACAATCATAAGGCAAATTAATCTCATACAATTCATTCAAGGTTCTAAAATGCTTACTTAGTCTTATTAGAACTCAAAGTGCCAATTGAGGCTAGTTCAAGCCCATTATGAAACAACCTTTGGTTCATACTTTCTAAACCCCAAACTCTTACTTTCTGTCTTAAGAAACTCATTTAGATCATTACCTGCTTGGTTAGAAGAGTTTAGAACCAACTTGCTTCATTAACCTCATTTAGACCCTTAAACTTTCAACTTTCATTCTAAGGCTCCTAAATTCAATCCAATGCTTCCATAATTCTTTATTCATCATATCTAAGCCTCTAAATTCATTTGGCCTCAAAGAAACACTCCCTAGCTATCCATTGCACCCCTTAGTCGAACATTAACTTCCTTGGAAGCTATATAGAGTTTTGTTTATTTTTCTTATGAGTTTAATACATATCCATATTCCTTGGCTTCTCTAGTGTCTAGACATGATTAAATATGGCTTAGGTTATACTCTTAATGTTTCAAAACTCTAAAGGTGTAATTAAAACCTTAACTTCTATATCTAGCTTCCTAATGCTCCTTTCTTAAATCTGATTGTATAATTTAATTCATCACACTCTAAAACCCTTGATTCTATCTTGTCACCATCCAAAACATTCTCATTCTCTATAGGCCCTATGGTGGCCAAACAAGAGAAGTAGAGAGAAGGCAAGGAGAAGCCAACTTTGCACCTTACTTCATACATCATCTTAAAGCTTTTCAAGAGAAGAATTTGGTGCAAAGTTTGGTTTCCTCAAATCCTTTTCTCCTTCCACAAGTTCAACCATGAAAATCCTCTTCTTAGGAAACTAAAGCCATGAGGAGAGAGAGCTTGAAGAGGAGAATCATCTTAGTGAAGGAAGAAGGATGAAAAAGTGCCAAAATTCATATCTTTTCTTAGTTTGTTTTCCTCCTTCTCTCCCTTCTCCTTGATGCACCTCTTGCTGCTGGTTCAAATGGTCTAGGTTCTATTTTAAGGGGTTTGGGTCATGCTAGATAGATTTAAGAAGGAAGGGGTTAAGTTCTAACAATTTACATAATTCCCATTTTGTTCTTTAACTTCATTTTTCCTGTTTTCGCTCATTGTAACTCTTTTTTTAGAACCGTCTTTTTCATATCAAAATTGAGATCCTCTAATTCATGAAATGTTTTTGGTTTCACCCAAATTGGATTTAAAACTTTACCAAATTATTTGATCAAAGCTTTGGTTTCACCTAAATTGGATTTTAAACTTTACCAAATTATTTGATCAAAGCTTCAGTTAACTGATGACCTAAAATATACATCGAAGGGATTTTAGTTATTCTAGGGATTCCTATGATTTTTAAGGCCTCTAGGAACCTTGGGAAACTCAATTTTTTTATTTAAAGCTCCCTCTTTTGAATTCTCAAAAAGTTGCCTGAAATTACAAAAATACCACTATCTCTTTCAGGTAATTTTATTTAGCCATCTTGGCTCTAGTTTTAGGGCATCTTTAGCTTTGTATTATCATTTCTAAATGTCTAGATCATTATTCTAATCTTGTTTAACATCTAATCATTTCATTTTGAGGTCCTCTTTTGTAATCTCGTCAGTTTCAATCCAATTTCAAAGAAATTGAATATTACACTAGCCATACCACTTGGAAACTATGCCAAGATTGAAGGTATAAAAGTGAATCATCTTTTGGCCTATAGTTAACAACTTGTTGAGCTCTAGCCATAGCAATTGTTAATTACTTACAACAAGTTATTTCTTCATACAAAACTTATTGGCAATAACACATTTTAATCTAAATAATTTAAAAACACATTTTTAACAATCACATCAATTATTGTATAACAATTTAAACATTTTCATTAATGACTACACAAGAATTTACAAATACATATTAAGTCATTGCATCAATCTCTATAAAATAATATTGATGTGTTTGAAATTATCACATAGGTTACAACCATCACATCATATCAATTATTATACAACTAAACTAGCCCATTTCATCTACAATTCCCAATGATTGGTTGAGTTATTCATTCAAGCAGCGATTTGAAGGACAAGTGGCACATTTATGAGGAACTAGTCATAATTATGCCACTTGTCATTCACACTACCGCCTAAATGAGTGGCTCAATCGATTGTAAGTAATTTTAGATGTGATGAGTAGTTTAGTTTGTGTAATAATTGATATGATATGACTGTTGTAACATATGTGATACTTTCAAACATACATGTATATTATTGTATGGTAATCAATGTTATTGTTGGAAAGGTGTTAAATAGTTGGGATAGTACACCAGTTGACTAGTATGTAACTTTGTAATTTCATGAATAATCTTGTCCTTCTCATGGAAAAAATTCTTTGTACATTTTCATGTTAATGATACAACAATTTGTAGACTTTTATTTAAAATTATTTGCTTAAACTACAAACGCAAACAATAATAATATTGCTTAATGTAATTTCCAATGGCACGACATTTGTATTATATTATACCTAGTGACAAATTGATATGAAGCACCCCTTTTCTCTCTTTTTGTCATGAAACAAATGCATCAATAGGAAACCCCCAAAAAAAAGGATCACAATGCTAACATATTGTAAATTAGATCCCTTTGAATGTTCCTCTCATATAATGACAATTTTATATACCCATGGCTGTCTCCCTATATATGACCCCAAATGTGCCTCAAAGTTAATAATTAATTAATTCGGTGCCTGTCTACATCTGAAGCTGGTTGAACTGGTCACACCTAAGCCTCACCTCTCCCCTTCTCCCAGTCTTCACTTCATGCATCGTAAGCTTCTCCATGGCCGCCGCAAAATCTTCGAAGAACGCCGTCTGATTACTCGCGTACACCTCCACAATGGGCCTCGTTCTTGGGTCCACACTCATAAGGTAGTCCGTCGCCAATAGGCCCAGCCCATTAAGAACATTCTGGTAATAAGCGTTATCGAATTTGCTGGGTGACCTCACGTCGTTGAATGCTGCGATGCCGGAGTCCGTAGTGTAGTTCTGGCATAGTTGTCTCAATCCAGCGGCTAGCCTCGGGTTGAGGGTGGGGTCCACGTCTGACGTGGCACTGAAATTGAAGATCCTATGGCTGAACTCCTTGCAGTGTGTGAACCCAATGGTGTGTGCACCTGTTAGAGCTACCATCTCTCGGATGGTGAAACCTTTTGATGTGAATTTGAAAATGATCTGGTCCATGGACATATCTGTGGCTGGAAGGCTCTCGTTTGCCCTTGAGATGTTCGATACTAGGCTGTCCTTTCGGCCTAGGGGCACGTTATAGTAAGGACCACCGACCATTTTCACGAGGTCTCGGGTGGTCTGTGCCATGATGTCGGAGCAGGAGACGACTCCGGGGCATGTGAGCTCGAGGGCGTTTTTTATTTTTGTGATAACGTCAAATGCGTCGCCGGAGAGGGAGAGGTTGGGGACGGCGTCGCGCTCACCCTTGGCATAGCCGTTGGAGCTGACGAGGATGGAGGCATCACAGCCATCGGTGAAGCAGTCGTGGAAGAAGAGGCGGAGGACGCCTGCGGCGGTTGCGGGGACTGAGCTCTGCTTGGTGAAGACGTTGTCTCTCACGATTGCTTGGAAGTCGGGGCATGTTTTTTTGTAATAGTCGAGGTTGAGATGATGGCCGCCCCCAGCAGGAACTGATGCTGATGCGAAAGGATTGGAAAGGAATAGAAGGAAAAGTATTGGGAAAGCCATGAGCAGGGGGAGCTCTCAGAAAGGGAGAAGAAGAAGAAGAGGAGGAGGAGGAAGGAGAAGATGAGAAGTGAGAGATCTCTCCTTTCTTCCTCTTGGGTTTGCTCAGAGAGGATGAGGGGCCCCTTTAGGTGGGGAAGGAAAGAGAACGATCCTCGATTTCTTGTTTGGGAATAATGGAGAGTTAAAAATGGTCAAGGGAAACTGTGGAGGGGAGGGGTTTGAGGAGGTTTTTGTTCATTTTTAGCCCTTCGAATTTTGTGGGTGTTACTATTTTTTGCATGGTTGATTGTTGTACACACTATTTTTGAATATAAACAAACTAGAGTTGAATTAATTACAGAAAGACAGATTAATTAATTTGTTTATATAATGAAAGAAAGTCATGCATTGCCACAACAACGTCCCATAGCTATTAGGAGGACTTTTGCTAATATTGTGGCTCTCGCAGTTGGTCTTTGTGCAAGGAAAGTGCTTATCTTCTTGTAGAGGAAAATATTGTTTTGAAAATTCATTGCTAATTTTTGCTCCTCCTCAATCTTTTTCCTCTAAATTTTATTGTTATGAAAATTAATCCAAAAGTACAGGTTTTATGGATTTCATTTTAGATACTTATGTAGGACTGAGGACTTTTATTTTAAAATATTGTTAAATTGGATTCTAAATTTTAAGCAAGAATTCCTGACTTGTCAAAATATGCATAACAAAAATTATTCAAAACTATCAAAATATAGTAAATATTTCCAAGCTCATGAGCAAAAAGTCACACTACAAAAAACAATGGATTTGCGACAGAATTTATTTCCATTGCACGTTTGTGACTAATTTGTCACAAATTCCGTCGCACAAATTTGGGACAGTATTGTCGATGGAAAATTTTTGTCAAAAAAATTTCTGTCACTAATTCGTCACAAATCAAATTAGCAACAGAAGTTAGTGACAGAAATTTCCATCGCTAATATAAGGATAACCAATTCATGTATTGTGACAAAATTCTATGACGATAAATTCTGTCGATAATTTAGTGACGGTATTTATGATAGAATTTTTGCATCAAAAAATTTTCTATCACTAATCTGTCACAAATCTTAATTTGAATTTTGTTATAATTAATATGATATAATGATTGAAATATATATATATATATGCATATATATATGTTGCAAATAATTTAAATATTATTAATTTTATAGAAAAATTTAATAATTTATATAATATAACTTAAATTATATATTATTAATTTAATAAATAAAAAATGAGATAAATACTAATGTGGTTAATTATTCTATGGTAAATAAAAGCTTTTTTTTCATTTAAAATTTAATAATTTGTAATTTATTTATTTTAAATCATATATTAAAATAAATATAGAATATATTTAATTAATAAGAAATAGAAATTGCAAATTTAAAATCATAATTTAAATAAATGTATATAAGGAATGATTTTACTGAAAATATAAAAAATTAAAAAATAACTAATAAATAAAAGTTAAAAAAAATTAACTCAAAAAAAGAAGAAGATAAATAATATTTAAAAAAATGTCAATATGTCTCTTTCTCAATTTTTTACAAATATTAAAAACCACTCCACTCATACACTGTGCTTCAATTATGCCACTTGTTACTCACTTCTCTTCTCTCCTAATTGGTTTTTGTAATACCATAGCTATCTTAGCTAGCCTCTTTACATACACAAGTCTCATACGTGGATTTCTCCAAGAAAGCAAAGAAATAATACAATTTAATTGCGTTACGTTGTCCATAATTTCTTCATTTTGGCTCCGTGGGCCTTGGGGACTCTCTCATATCATTCTCAAATTTAATTACACCAATACAATCCAAAACCATCTCAAAACATTGCCAACAACTCGAGCTTACATCAAGCATACATAAATATTAATGGTTTAGTCTCGGGTTCAGTTTGTAAGTTCTGTGCATCAACTTTGAAAATTCGTAATTAATTCTAGAAAAATCAAAAATTAGGCATACTATGGCATTCTAGAAAGTTATAGATGTCTACTTTATGGTAAAAATATGTCCAGGCCATGAAACATAACATAGAAGATATTTGACATTCGAAAAGGTGCAGAGGTTCGAAAAGCTACTGGTATTGTCACAATTTTCTGCTATAAACTTCAAAAATGTCCAATTAATTCCACAAAAATCTAATTCATGCAAATGATATAAATTTGGAAAGTTATGGATGTTAGCTTTATGGAAAAAAATATTCAGACCAAAACAAAGATGTTTGTCTACTAGAATTCAATGGAACAATGATCAAGGTCGTGCTGCACTACTGTTGCTATTCTAGAATTTCAAAAATTCATAACTCTTAGGTCAGACCTCCGAATGAGGTGCTTCTAGTTGCTGTAAGTCACTGTGAATGTCTAGTTTCTGTCTATAAAATGTCATAGCCATTGGACCATGTTTGCTCCTTGGATGACACAATTTCACAATTAACCAAATGAATAGTAATTCTACAAATATGAAATTCTAATACCAACTTTAAAAAATCATAGAATATTCCAAAAACCTCTAAATAACTTAGTCTTTGGCTTTCCAAAAATCTCTAAGCAAGATCTAATTGCATGCCAAATTTTAAGTCAAGAAGAGGTCATTTGGTCAAATATTGCCATAATTTAAGATTATGGCACTTTTGGCTCCAACAAGGGGGCAAATTTGGTCCAAATGAGCCATACATTATTCCACACCCATTTGAACAACTTAGGAAGAATAAATAAGGCATAAATAAGTCTCTCATAAGGTTTGAACCATCATGCAACTCAAATTCATCATGACACATCCATAAACATACATGTACTAGTGGGCTCCCAAGTGGTCAAATTGCACATTTCCATTGATTAAGCTCTATTCGTGATACATACACTATTTGTACATAGTTTTACACTTGTTCAAGGTTTCATGGCTCAAAAATAACATATACATATATACTTTGACATTCTAGTACATCAAAAATAGCAAGATTTGCCAAAAGATGGATATTTAAGCTCCTTGGCTTCCATCCTTTGGATCTTGAACTCCACCTAGACCATATAAGATGAGAGAAAAAAGCGGATGAGATTCATTGAATCTCAATAGCTCATACACCTATTCAAGCACATTTTCAAGGCATACAACATGGGTACAAGTATGCAACTAATCAATCTATGAAGCATTCAATTTTCACATTTTTATGTCACAAACTCATGTCAAGCATAAGAATAAGTTCTAGGGACTTTTGGTTTGGTCTCACCCCATTTCTATGACTTTTGGATTTGCCTCACTCTTGGTTTAGGGACTTTTGAATTAGCCTCACCCATCCGAGGGACTTTTGCCCTTGTCTCACCCATGCATGAGACTTTTGGCATCTCCTTACCCATATGAAGGGACTTTTGGTACTACCTCACCCTTATGAGCCATTTCCACCATTCAAAGACCTTTAAAAAGGCATATTGGTACCAAAATAACAGCATAGCATAAAGTGGCATGTCTCAAAAATATAAATATACACACAAGCACACAATGACACATATGCAATAAGAAAAGGTGGAGAGCTACCTTGGTGAAAATCCAAGCTTTACTTTGCTTGTTCTTTCTCCTTTTTGATTCCACAAATACAATGAGGTGGGGTTGGATTTCCTTGGCCTATTCATAATAAACAACACTCAATTATACTCTTGGAACAAACCATGACATCCAACTTACTCTTAAGAATACACTTTGTTCTATTTGTCATAATATGGCTCCATTAATGACCCAATGAAGCAACTACCATGATTTAAATTCTCAATTCCATTTTCTTGCCATATCTAGGCCTCTTGACCTCATTTAAGGCCTTAGAGCCATCACACACTCACTTTCACAAACCTGGGTACATGTTGTTTTATAAGGTTACATTATGGAAGCCATTGCCTCATCTCCCAACCTAAGGCTTCTAAATTTTTTCCAAAGATTTCTCCTATCTTCTTTTACCATATAAAGTCCCAAATCAAACTTGGAACAATTTAAAACATCCCCTAACTATCTCTATGGGTCTTGGCCAAAATATGCCTTCATTAAGGACCTATGGAGTTTGAAATTTTTCCTTAATAGATGGGGCACTTGGGAGGCTCCCTAAGAGTCTTAGAAACTCAAACAAACACTCACATATGCTAGGGAATTCTTGAATCAACCCATATTTCAGATTATATTCAAGAACCCTACACTTTCCTAACTTGCATTTCACTAGTTTTCCATGCAATTTCTTGGTATTTCCTAACTTCCAATGGTTTAAAACTCTCAATTTTCTCTTATTTCAGAATAAAATCTCCACCCCTCTCATGGATCTCGTCTGATCGAACACACACTCTAAGGGAATAAGAAGGAGAGGTGATGGAAAGTCAAGAATTTACCTTAAATCAAGCCTTCTTCAACAGTTCTTCATCTTCCCTCTTCATTCTCCTTGAATTTTGAATTTATCTCCTTTGGTTTGACCCAAAAATAGCACCAAAACTTCATTAAAACCATGGAAAGATAGAGCAAGAAGAGGAGAATGAAGTTTTAAAAGGAAGAAGCATGAAAATCCTAAACTTTCTCACCTTTCTTTAGCCTTTTCCTTCCCCCTTCTTAGGTCCTCTTGTGTGTCCTTCTCCTTAGTTGTCCTCTCTGGTTTGGATGTTGTAGCAAGTCAGTTAAGGAGAGCCAAGCATAGGATGCCACTTATAAAAGGGAATTAAGAGAGAATTGTTTCAAAAAAATGATGATTTCATCCCTCGCGCGTGGCATTTCCATTTTAGACTTGTTTTATCTCCTTTTCAAGAACTATTTTTTCCATTATAAAATTTAGCTTCTTAATTTAATAAAATACATTTGGAATCACTCAAATGGGAGCTAAAACTTTCTCAAAGGAACTAGTCAAAGTTTGGGTCAACAGATATTGGAAAGAGTACACCGGGAGGCTTTACTGGTCCTGAGGCTTCCCATGATCTTTGGGGCCTCTTAGAACTCTGAGCAACTCAAAATTTTCATTTAAAAAGCCCTCTTAGGTGTTTTTCCAAAATTACAGTTATTTACGAAAATGCCATTAGCCTTTTGGCAAATTTTTCAAATCACTCCAGCCCTCGTTTCTAGACAACTCAAGGCTTAAATCCTCATTTTCTTTTATTTAAAATTTTATCCAAATTTTATTTGCCCTTCAATCACTCATCTTAAGGGACTTGTTTTTCAAACTGACCCATTTCGGTGTTTTTACAACGTACCGGGTGTTACATTTTTATTCCCCACAGAGCCTCTAGCAATATTGTCCCCATTACAACACTTGGGACACTGCTTAATGGGGTTTTGTTTCTCCTAAGTACTCTCATTTCCCTTGGGAAAACACATTGTTGGTGGAGAGAGCTTCACTCCCACTCATAAGGCCTTATCCCTAGGGTCTCCTACCCGATATGAGACATTACATTCCACCCCTCTTAGGGCCAACCCTTCCTCAGGTTGCACATGTAGCTAGGCTAGCTTTGATACCAATTCCCCATAGAGCCTCTAATAATATTGTCCTTATTACGACACCTGACACACTGCTTAGTGGGGTTTTATTTCTCCCAGGTACTCTCATTTCCCTTGAGAAAATGTGTCGTTGGTGAGGAGAGCTTCGCTCCCACTTATAAGGCCTTAGCCCTAGGGTCTCCTACCCGATGTGGGACTTTACAGTTTTCTCTCTTTATCATGATATTAACTCTTAGTTAAATTTATACCTTCTTTCTCTTGTCTTTCTGTTTCTTTCTACACTTTCTTAAATGATCATATCAAGGTTTTTATTTTTCTGAAAATTGAAACTTTCTCTTATTTAAATCTTAAATCTCTAAAATTCTCTCAAAAGAAGCAAAGACAAAATACCAATAGGTGCAAAATCAAAAAAGGAGTGAAAGGCGAAATCTAAAACGTATCTCATTTACAAATTTGTGGGAAGAGAGGGGATCTACCCATTCTTAAATGAATGTAGCTAAATTTTGATTGTTAATATGCCATTTAATTCCATATACAATCCCCTCCCCCTATTTTTGAATAAATTATATTTGTATGAAATCTTAAATCGATTGATTTGATCAAAAGGTCCATAGAAAATGACTTGGTGGGCACACTATTGCAAGCCAATTACTCTTACTAATGTTAGCAGGTTTGATAACTGTAAGTGAAATTTTGGCACCATTGTTAGAGAACTAATTAAGTATAATCAATTAGATTATGTGACAACCCTAATTTCTAAACATTGTAATTAAGGTTAAATATGTGACTAATAATCATAGATTGGAGTTACAAGGCATCCCGACTAATTACATTATGAAAATATAAGAAAATTTGAACCTTAATATGATTAGAGTCATCAATCATACAATTACAAGCACTTATGTTCATAAGAAAAATAAACATTTATTTATAAGCCTTTGATTCTAGTACTTATCAGTTATAACTCATCCTAATGTCTCTAAATCATCCCTTGAGATTACCATATGAAAAACCAAGGTTTCCTAGCCAATATAAGAGTTTTAGGGTGTTTGCCGTAGCCAATTTCCTCTTAGCCGCGGGCAATTCCCCTTGGCTTTACCCTTCACATCGTTACTAATTTTGCCGCAGTGGACCTTTGCCCCAACCAACCTACATGGCACCGCGGCAAAGAGGCCTCCTGAAACTTCCTTCGCTCGCCTCTCGCTATTGGCCGTGGCCAATACCTCATTTCACCGCGGCCAATTCCTCTCTAGAATGCCTGGCTCATTTTCATAAAAGTTCACCGCGGCTAATTCCCCCTTTCGCCGTGGCGAATTTCCCTCTGGACGACTCCCAGTTTTGCCTCTCACATTTCGCAGTGGCGAATTACTCTCTGGCACCCTCCCTGGGTAACTTGCCTCTATTGGCCACAGCTAACTCTATTTTAGCTGCGATGAATTGTCTTCTGGTCTTACAACTCCTAAATTCTTGCCTCATACTCTCCACTCTCCCTCCAATAACACCCTAGGGCCATTCTACCTTAACTTATGCAACTCAATGGTAGTTATGTACCTTAATTACTCAGCTAATCTATCATTACTAGCTCAAGACTTAAGTGTCCATTTCTACTCCTCCAACTACCCTATATTAACTAGTTCATAGATTAATAACCGTAGAATTTCGTAAGCTTCCAGTGGTTACCATTCAAGCATATATATATTTCATTAAAGAGTCCATACATCACTAATTCAAAACAACAATCTAACAGATACTAAGATGACATTCCCAAAAGTAACCATATCATGAATTCAACAAAATCCATACATCAGATACTATAAGTTTATGCAACCTAAACTAAGCTATATTGAGACTTAACTCATTAATAAATACATTCTAACTAATCAAAATATAAACGCCTACACTTGGCAATATGATTACATGATGATGCTATATGAAAAATTAACAAAATTGCATCTACTCTACTCAGACTAGCCCAAGTGTAGCTTCTTCCACACATGGCTAGAGATCATGGATTTTCATCCACTTGCTTCCCCTTATCCTTACCCGAAGAACCTTCACCTGAAATTGTAATCCCATAACATAGGGTGAGATGTAAATCTCAGTAACTAAGACAATTCCATCATAAAATCTAGTTTAATTAACATATATGCATAATTTCACATAAGCATCAGAAACACATCAGTTATATTAGTAAATGAAATAATTAGGCTATCATGATTACTATCCCATACTAGCAATCATATTTTCACATGTTAAAGGCTAATAACATCGGGAGAGGCTCGTCCACGGTACCTACTCCCCATTGAGCACAACTAGGGCTTAATGCATTTGGGGTTTGATCATAACCTGGTGTCCAATCAAAGCACATGCACAGGTGGCAGCCGCACCACAGCTCCACCATGGACTCACAAGGTCCAATCACAATACATAGATAGCCAACCAATTCATTCAGTATTTCAAATCATTCATATACAACAAATATGAAATTAAAACAAATATATGCATGGAATTAATGTAAACCCCGATTAACTCACTTGTAGACAATTGCAATAGCCACCACAAATCCCAAATTCGGATTGAAGTGTCCTCTACCAGAAACCTTAATTTTTTCACCCAAAATCCTAAGTAAATTCGTACAGAATTAATACCCATATTATAAATCAGCTATAGGGGTCTCAAATTAACAAAGAAAGCATTAAAATGGAGGGTTTATACTTACTTAATGTCAGCCCTAACCTCAACCTACGAATTTCACTAAGAAAAAACCCAAACAACCACATTTCAAATTTTGGGTATGGTGAAAATATTCCAAATAAAAAACTAATCAAGCCAAATTAAAGAAAAAGATGAGGGGATTAAGTTGTATAACTATTACCTTGGCTGAATCTTACTCTAAATGTGAGAAAATGTGAAATTCTTGCCCCAAACCCTAGCCTCTCTTCTCACCTCCGATTTTCCTTCTTAAGTTTCAGCAAAATGAGGAAGTGGCTGAAGTGTTAGGGTTTTAGTTAGGTTTAAGTTAGGTCTAAGATGGGTCATAGGTTACTCTAAGGTCCAACTCTAAATGGGCTTCAGATTTTAGCTTATTGGGCCAGTTTTAAGGTGTTGGGCTACATAATTTTTTTGGGCCAGACTTAATTTTAAGAACTCCATGGTCTTGGGTCTGTACAAGGTTTATTGGGCCACTTATAAGAGCCTATACAAGGTGGATCTTGGGCCTCTATCACATTGAATTGGATTGGGTCTGCACCTAACTCATTGGGCCTCCATTAGTCGCTAATCTTGATCTACTTAATTTAATTTAGGTCTAAATGAAGTTTTTATCCCAACAAATTCTTAAACCCACATTAATAATTTATCTCTCTAAAATCTCCATTCACTTAACTTGCCCAATTATTTCATATTAATCATTCTTAATCAGTTTAAATCTATGATTAACACCTTAATTAATTTTGGGGTGCTACAGATTAGGAATTTTATTGTTTTCAATATCAATTTAGCTTTCTTACTTTGTTTCTGTAGCCAATTCCAGAGCTTGCAATTTCAATGTTTTGAGGTAATTCTACACAATTGATTACAAGGGTGACTTACTTTAATTGAGCTGACATTTTGTGTATAAGTTTTAGGTATTGTAAGGACTAATAATCATAAAAGTAATTATTTTTAAATTTTATAGTACTTGATTAAGGGTCAAAAAAATAAAGTGATATTAGAATTGATTTTTCTATTGTAGGATTGAGCTGGAAATTAGAAGATTTTCTTTCAATTAAACCAAAAGCAAAAGAGTATTTTTCTTGAATACATGCCCTTTTAAGTGCAATTTCTTTTTTCTTTTTGGAAAAATCTGCAAAACACATAAAAAAATTTATCAAATGATTTGGTTAAACAAAGGAGATTTTTTAATTGTGCTTTGTGAAATTTTATTGAGAACAAAATTTTAAAGTAAACAAAATTTCACAACAATCTCAAACATGCTTTTAACTTAACTATTAAAACCATTAGACTATGATTGTAACAATCATTTTTCACTTTGGTAAAAGTTTTCACTTTGTTTTGTAAATATATATATATATATATATTGAGAAATTCAGATATACAAGGCTGCAAACAAGAAGCATATCTCCACACCTCTTAACTGTTGATGTAATTTGATAAAGATACCAAAATCTTCATAAGTTCGAAAGCTCAAAGAACATTGGATGAAGAAAGTGTTCAAATTTAGGTAAATTGGAAGTTGTACTATTCTATCACAACCACCAAACTCTGGACAACCTGACCTGACCTGCTCAATCTTGGTTGGTTCAAATTCCAATAAGAACCTTTATCCTCCAAATTTTGCTTAGGTCTTTTTAACCTCAAGCATCTAAGTATAAAGTTCTATATGAGAGGAAAAATTTAGGGTTTCAATCATTTTTTACTAAAAAATTTGATGTGAATTTTTGAGTTTCAGATTTCTACACATATATATTACTTAAATATATTTTAAGTTCTTAATTTATCTAATTGACTTAGTTTAGTAATTTATTTATTTAAAATTTATTTTGCTGAATTTTTAATTTATGTCATATTTATTAATTTGTATATTACATTAATCAAATATTATTATATAACAATAAAAAAATGTTAAGAGATTATTTTAGATATTTAAAAGTTAAATAAAAATCATTTTAAGATAAAAAAAATAAAGTATATATTGAAGGTTAAGAGAATAAATTAAAATAAAAAGTAGTTAAAAAATAAATTAATATTAAATTAATTAATTAAAAAATTAAAATAATTATTAAGCAATTTTTTGAATAATCAAGCCATATAATTACAAATTTATGTCCTATATTTTTTGTTAGATTTACAATAAAAACCCACAAATAGTTTTTGAATGTTGTTGAAAGTGAGTTATAAATAATTTTGACAACATCTAACTAATGCACAGGGAACATATGTAATGCATTCTAGGAAAAAATTTGTGACATTATTTTAGAGGCCAGTTAAATACTCCTACTAATAAAAATATCAAGCCAATTATATATATTCCATATTATTATACAATTCTATAAAAATATAGGGCTAAAAATCCATTTTTTTAAGATGCTATATTAACTAGGTTAGCATATTAATTAAAAAAAAAAAAAAGAATCAACATGAAGGAAGGAGGCCCAAAACTCGAGCCCATACTAAAATCCAATAGCTACAGCCAGATCTTTCATCCCGTCAATCTAAAACCCTAAACCATCTTGATTTTTTGTTTCCTCAACCAAATCAATCATAGCGTCTTTGATTTCTCCTACTTCCATTTAGAACCCTATCTGAAACATTTTGATCATTCTCTTACTCTAATTTAAAGTTATAAGCTATCCAAGAGAAACTCAAGGCTGTATGAAGATTGTATAGTTAAAACACTATTTAGTAATTAAAACCTTTTTTTTAATTGAAATCACATCTTCTAATTTTAAATTATGATTGAATTACATTTTACATTTTAAATAAGAATTATTTATTAATCAAAACATAGATAAGGTTGATATCTATAATTGTGCATTAGTGATAATTTGTTTATATATTACAAGTTGAAAAGATTGGACATATATAATTCATTAGAATTGATTGTCAATCGGATTGTAGGTTGTTTTATTCCATAAAAAGTGGTTTGAGTCTCAACAAATGAATCTTTGTTTATACCTTCACCAATATAAAAATTTTCTTACATTTTTAAGGAATATTACATGTAGTATGATGGGCTAAATCCCATATAAGTTGTTCGTACACAATTATATTAGCCAAGTTGAAAGCACATATGGTTAGTGAGAATTGAAAATTTTAATGATCTATAGAGAGGACATAAAAGTTTAAAAGGAAAAAAAAACAACTTTTTTGAGCATTTGATGTGTTATTTCTAGTTTCTTCATTGCCAAACTCATATTGGGTAATTCATATTGAATGAGTAAAACTCAAACTCATCTTCTTCTGTATTGCATCATTAACTCTTTGAACTTAAAAAATTCACCTAAAAGAATTAAAAGGAATTATTTGTTCTCAAACTAAAACTTATATTTGTATAAAATTACAATAAAAAATTATATATTTTACATATCAAAATTTATAAAATATTATTTAAATGATATATTTTAATCATATGTATTGTCAATTTTAAAAAAAAAAAAAGAAGGCTAAACATAAAATATATTTAGTACTTGTCTTGTTATTCGTAATTATCTTCAATCATTGGTTTCATTTTTTATTTAGTATTTATCTAGTTATTCACAAATAAAATAGTTTGTTAATTTTAAAAATTATAAATAGAATTAGGTTAAATCAATTTTAACAATTTATAATTAATTAGAAACTAATCTTTGATTGAATAAGTAATGTTTTGTGTTGGTTAATAAAAACACTTAAAATTTAAATATAATTAAAAAAAAAAAAAAGAAAGGCTGGTAGTTATTCTCAACAATTGCTTCAAGTAACTGATTTAGCCTGATTATTATAAATACACTAGTTAAGAATGTACTAGATCATGCATTCACTTTCAATTGCAATAATTAGGTAGCCAATACCTAACAACTTCAAATTCTTAATTGGAAAAATGGTCAACAAAAAAAAATCAATATACTATATTTCAGATTAATCTTAGACAAAAATTCTCAACTTTAATTAATTTTTCTATGCAAGATTTCAAATCTTTAACTCTTCCCTTCCATTAAATTATAATTTTCTAAATTTTTATTATTTATGTTTATTAATTTTGACTATTCAATCAGCAAATTTTCTATTGGCAGAGTGTTAATAAAACATTAAATTACACTTTTACTAATTTATTTTTTAATAGAGTTAATTTTTTTACATAATATATATATTTTTAAATAAAAAGTATAAAAAAACTTAAAAATTTGGAGAAGCTAAAAAAAGGGAGAGAATCAGAAAATGGTTTATAATTGAAATAAAAGTAAGCCTTCTTTAACTTCAGATGATGACAAAAAAATGGAGATAAAATTAGTGAGGGTTAATGTTAAAATATCTCACAAACATATGATGTTCGGAAATAAAGGCGAGAAATTTTTACTGTATTATATGATTCATGTCCCAGTAATACTATCACAATTCCCAATTATTCCCATTTCCTATTGAAAATGAAAAATGGGACCAGCTCATTGATGATTTTGAGTTATCTATAAGTTTGTGCTTAAAATCAAGTATATTTATTTATAAAAATTTAAACTTTAAAATTTGATAATTATTTATATAAAATTATTAAAATCTTATTTTATTCATTCAAGGATAATTTCCTTAATTGGCTCATGCAAAAATAAAGATTATTTTAATATTTTAAATTTTAATACTTTTGACCTTATGTAATATTTTATTATAAAAGATTGTTAAATAATACTTGAATATTTTTTGGAAGCAATTTTAAGAAAAAAGTCAATATTAAAATCATATTTGAAGGATGAAAATAGTGTTTTCATTTGAAAATTTTAAATTTAACAATAATCATATATAAATTTTTCATATTCTATTTCTAAATATGAAAAATTGTAGACTCGATGTCATGTCTTTCCTACAAGTTGAAGGGGATGCACACAAGGTGATCAAGAAGCAGCATGATGGAATGGAATAATCTTTTATTTTTCAGTTGGCAGTCACAATCCCCAAATTAATATATGAAAACCAAACCAAGGTATCATTATTTGATATGCCTACGTAATGTGAGATGTATTTTTTAGTACATAAATATTTTAATTATTTAATTCTTAAATCTTAAAAATTAAAAAATGCATTACACAATTTGAAGTGCATGTTTAAAAAATGTATACTTAGTTCAATAAAAAGAAAATTAAGAATAAGTTATATATATATATATATATATATTAAACATGTTTAAATTATATGATTCTTCTTTCTATTTTAAAAATGTATACTTTATTCTCTTAAACTTAAAAGATATATTATGTTGACTTTTTTAAACAGCAAAACGTAAATGTACACTTATTTTAATTGAAATATTTTTATATTTTTTATATAATACAACAAGGATTAAATATGTCTTTAACTAATATAAAAATAGTCTATTTTTAAAATTTAGAATAAAATAAAATTCTTAGTTTTCAATAAAAAGTAAATTAAATTGAAATAAAATTTGAAAAAGATTTGTTGTAAGTTATATTTTTGATAAAAGGAATAAATATTAGTTTTAAGATTATATTTTGGGTTGTTTCCAGTTTTCTGTTGGGCTTGTTGGATCACAGGACACCGCTTCTTATCTAGTTTTCTCACATGCCTTTCATTCTCCGCCAAAAACCATTAATCATCCCTTTTCATTCAAAGCTTATCCCCCTATCGCCATCACTATTTGAAGCGCTGTGATGGTCATCATTAGAGCTATCATTAACGAAAACCTCTCCTCTCACAGCTAAGGTTTGTCTTTCTCTTTCCCTTTTGTCCATTGTGTTGTTGCGTATAACTTTTTTGAGGACAAAAATCAATTTACATGCTTTTTGTCTTCTCCCTCACAAAATTGTTTATTATTATGATTTGCCATTACTATGTGATTGCTTCTTTGATTTCCACTAAATGTTTCTTCTATTGAATTTCTTATAAAAAAATTTTGGTCATATTTCCTTCTTATATTCTGGCAATAGGTATTTGTTGAAAACTTAGTAGAGTAACGGTTTAATAAGATAAGTGTGCTTTTGCTTTGAAGGAGGTCCTTATATATAACCAGTAAGGTGTCGAGGGGGATATAGTTATTCTTAAATTTGGAATGAAAAAGTTAATTTTTATTTTGTATTTTTACTTTATTGAAATGTATAATCAGACATTTTAACATAATACTTTGCATTTTTCAAAACTGATTTAGGAAGTAAACTATGATTGCTTTCTTTTTTTTCTACATTTCCATTTCCTTATAGAGAGAAACAAATTTATTTTGCTGCTTATGAACAAAGAAAGTAAAAGAAGATCTCCTTATTTGGCATATCATATATAGATATATGTAGTTCTTAATATTGTATTACTACTTACTAATAGATGCAAAGATATAATGTTACAGCTAGGTATACTAGTAAATCGGAACAAAGAAAGATGAAAATTGGTTGACATCTATGAAGGATATGGGGAGATTTAGTTTAGGCAATAAAAAAGAAAGAAAAGATATGGGAAGGAAAGAAGGTGAGAAAGAAAGATGAAATGTAAATCAGAGGATTATAGAGAGGAGTAGGCAATAGGTGTGGGGCAGGTGGAAAGGAGGCCGCTGTGAGTTGTTTCTAATGTACAAAAATGAAGGGGATCTTTCTTAGAAGATAGCCCAGAGATTTTGTTGTCGCAACCTTCTTAATCCATTTATTTCCATACTTTTCTTCTCTTTTTAGATATTTAAACTTAATTACTACTTCCATTTGCTTCTCTAGTTCAAATAGTGTTGCTTAAGGAAGAAACAAATGTAAAAGGAAATTTTAATTATATTTAGTTGTAATTATAAATTAATACTAGCAATCTAAACACCAGTATAATCTATCTGAATTACTATTTCAGTGATTATTATTGCTGTTGATATATGGTGCACGAGGGCCTGATAGCTAATTTGGAATATCCCTTATAGCATTAAATGAAATAAAAATACAAACAAAAAAGGTTGCTGTACAAGTTATTGCAAATGGACTATCTTCCTGAGTGGTCATGGGACAATTTGATTTAATTTGATGTTACGTTTGAATTAGTTATCCATCATTGATCATCATATTGATAAAATAAACACATAAATATTTTTTTTATAAAAATTCATACTGTAATAAAATTTTAATAGTTAGAATTAATTTGTTATTGAAGTAGTTATTTTGACATACAATTTTTATGTTTAGTAAACTTGTAATAATTAATCACTATATATTATTATTACTATAATAATAATTTATGTTTCCTTAAAACTAGTTTTGCATTCAAAGAGCCAACTAAATAATATAAAAATAATTTGTAACAGTATTAATATTTTTAATAGTATTAATATATTACATGTTGTCCAGTGCCCAAGAATCAAGATCTGTGTTGCTTGACAAAGACTTGAATGCAAAAATATTTGATTTTGGGTTTGCTAAGCTTGATGAAGAGGACAATTCCCACATAAGCACCCAAAAAGCTGGGATCTAGTTGGTTCCTTTTGTTTTATGAATTGTTTGTTAAAAAAATTATTCATGGAAAATAGTACACATGGACAAACCTTATTAAATCTAATTTAACGAAATCATTTTTATTATTACTATGATAATTTTTTTCAATTATGCAGCAGATATATGGCTTATAAATATGGAACGTATGGTTATTTGATTGACAAATGAGATGGTTATAGGTTTGGAATTGTTGCCTTGGAGTTAGAAAGTCTATAGAAATTGCATTAACTGATATGAAGTGGTCTTGCCATGGTTTGATGTATATTTTCAAATTTATTTCGAAATCTAGAAGCAGAAATATCTCTACTTGAAGGCATAGTTACGGATGTGTTGTTAGTCCATGTAAATTATTTGTACACTAAATGAAAATTTAATTTCAAGATGTTATAAAACCAATTGATAATCAATTTGGTATCACTTTTATTACTTTTTTCTTCGACGAATAGTTACATTTCTATCATATTTGAAGTATTACAAGAAAATTATTGACAAAAACATTACTAGAAGAAAATTGAGTTTATAAAGTAAAAGATGTCAAGTTTATAAAGTAAAAGAAAATGTAGAGATATTTATTGGGCCTCAACTCATGTTAAGTTAAATTAAATATTTTTTGTTTATTATAATAAGAGTAAACCCAATGTTATATATATATATATATATATATGATAATGCAAGACGTCTCTTACCAATTGTCTTGAAGTAGAATATAAATGTTGAGGCAAGTGTTGGGGTGGATGAATGTCTCATATTTATGAAAAGGAAGTATGGTAGATGTATAGGTGACGATTGTGTCGCGCAATCTCAAATAGAAACTAGGTAGCAAAATAAATTATGTAGATAATTGTGCAACCTAAGTTATTTCTCAAGGAGTTTATGCCTCAATTTGTTTATGAAGGAATTCTAAGTATTACTAATTGGAACTTGTTAAGGGGTTTTTAAAATGCTAGGATTTAATTGAACTAAAATTTAATTGACAAGAATTAAAAACTTAAGATTAAATTGAAGTGAACAGTTAAGAAAATGTGGTAGCTAGCCTTGTATTGGACTCCCTAGAATTCAATTATCCTTGCTCCATTTTTAGTGGACTAAATTTGGATTTAATTTCTTGCTCATTAGTGTATTCCTCATAAAAGCTCTTGAGTAACTATCCAAGATTCAATTCATCAATTATTCAAGGAATTTGCAATCACAAGAAACCTTGAAAAATTAATTAATTAAATTAAGAACAAATACACACTAAAACCAATCCTAATTGATCAAAAAAATTTGCGGCATAATTCACTTAAGATGCTAATTAACAAATTAGATTAATTAATTCCTCAAACAATTAATTGGACAAAAATTCCAACTACTTAATCCAACAACCATTGCATCAATTAGCTTAAAATCAAGAGGAAATTAAAAGTAAATTGCACAACACCAATTCTGGAATTTTTACAAATATGTAATGATCACAATTAAGATTTAAATATCAAATTACATTCAATCTAAAAATCAATTCAATCTAGTAATTTCCAACAATTAAATTCCTAAATCAATAAGCTAAACTTAGTCAAATTAATAAAGGAAATGATGTTGAAATTAAAAGATTGAGCAAAGAAATTTTTATCCAAATTGATGAGGAGATGTGGAGCTCAAATCTACATCTAGGAGTATCCTATCTTCAGCTAGTCACCAAGGAGAATTCAAGCTGCCATGGAGATTTTAATCAGAGGAAAATTGATGAAATAAGCTACAGCCATGGATGATTCAATGAGAAAGTGCTTCCCCGTTCAGCTTCTGGAGCTCTTGCCTTTTATGTCGTCTAATCTCTCCCAGCTCCCAGCTCGCTTATTGTCATGCTGAAGTCATGTTTTCCTTGATGAAACCTTCAACATTTTTTTCTTAATCCCTCACGTGCCCCTCAGCTTGTGCTTTTCTCCCTTTCGCTAAATACTCACACTGCACATGTTTTATTCTCTTCTCCCAACTCACACTTTCATTAATCCACATCAGCCCACAGCGAAATTAATCTCCAGCTCTCTCCCCGTCAACTTCTTCAATTTAGATTCATACAAAACCATGTCATCTTCATGTCAGCCTGTAGCTCCTCTTCTTCCAAATACCTATGCAGCTTATTCTTCTCGTGCTGCTGCCTCTTCGTCTTTAGGTGGCTTCTTCTATGTCCTGCTTCTAGCTCCAAGTGTAACTTCGTGATGTACTCGTGCCTTACGTATTTGTTCCTTCCTGCTTCTCACCAAAGCAAAACCATCGAGTCTCTCACCTTCCTACAAACTCGTAACTTCCTTCTTCTTAGCCTCTTCTCACGTGAAACTCCCATGTTCTGTTCATATGCTCTATTCTGCTAGCTTGATCTTCTTTCATTTCTTCACATTTAGCTCAAGCCTTCTCTTCAAAGCAACAGAGCCCATAGCTCCTTCTGTAACTCGTAGCTAGCTCTCCCAGCTCGCTCAAGCTTCGTGAGCTTCTGAATGACGGGGCTGCATCTCTTTTCTATGTGGCTCCTTTATGTGTTAGCTCGCAGCTTCTTCAATTCATTCGAGTCATGCATCTACAACCAGTAGCTCGAGCTTTCTCCCATAAACTCGTGGAACTTCAACTCATTGCATGCTACGTGGATGGTTCTATTCTTCTCCTTCTCCATGTTAGAACCAAGAAACTCAAGCTTCTCAACTCGTGGCTCTTCCTCACTCACTCTCTTCTGCATGTGGCTATGTGAAATGGTACATGGTGAGCTGCTGCATTGTTCTGAACCCAAACTGCATCCTAGACTCACAACTCGAGCTTCCATATGCTTGTTTCTTTCATGTCAGCTTCATGACTGGGCTCGAGTTCACTCCTCCATGCTTCTTGTTTTAGCTGCTGCATTCTTTTCATCGTGGTTGTCTCTTACTTGAGCATTACATGGAGATGAAAGTGTGATACATGTGTGTAGATTATGTGAGCCCGTGCATGCTCTGTTTTGCTCTTCAAATGTCATTCGCGTGTTACTCATGTGCATTTTCTTCCTGCAGCTGCCAGCCATGATTTCCACATTAGCTTCATTTCATTCTTGCTCTCATGCTTCATTCATTCGTAGCCTCCACACTTTTGTTCTAGCCACGTGAAATTCAAGCTTTTCTTGTAAATTTTCCTCATCAAATTGTACACATGAAGCCTTCATCTCTTTCTCAATTTAATTTCTCACTCAAGCTATTTGCCCATTAAAAATTCTGCACAAAAGAATGGAAAATATTCAATAGAATTATCCACAAAATTATTTAAAAGAATTTCATGCATTATAACTTAATAATTTTGCCAATTAATTCACAAAGTGCATAAGTGGCTGATGAAATCAAATTGTATCTAATTAAACCGCTAAGACCATATTCCATCATCAACATGCCTAAGTTAAGAGGATTAAAATGTATAAAAATCATGCTTATCAATAGGTGGTCATTGTTGTTTAATGTTTAATTGTTTAATGTAGGTGAAACAATTTAATAAAAGCCACTTGTTCAATAAAGATTCCACAAAGCTAAAATCAATACTTGTCTACTTCTGTGAGTACCAACAAGATATGTAAAGCATACTGGTATTGGTTCTTCCAATTTTTTCCTTGTATCTCAATGCCAATTAATTATTCTTCCTTGATAGATCAATTTAGATGTGCAAGATTATTTATTTCTCCAATAAAATGCTAATTGTAGACATGTGCTTGAACATTTATCCATCTTGTAATTCATAGATCCATGTATTGTGGGAAAATTTTAGTAACTGTGGATTTTGCAATTATCAATTTGTATATATATAAGCTTACAAACTATTTGTCTTAAGCTAATAGAGAAAGGGGTCATAGTTCACATATAGCAGAAATATCATATGGTCACGTAATGGGAAAACCTTGTCTTTTTTGGTCTCTCAATTGCAAGAAATTTATCTATCCTAAACCCCTCATTTTCATTGCATTGATTTCTAAAAATATTTGGTCACACTTGTTTTCTCGCTTTGATAGAATTCAATAATAAAGGCCACGTTTATAATACAATATAGGTTGATAATAATATGGTTATAATTATATTATATTGCATTGATGTCTAAAAAGTATTCTTTTATGTTTGAAAAGAGCTAGTGTAGGTGAATTTATGACTCTTGTTCTAATTGAATTTTTGTTCTGTAATGGAGTTTTGTAATCTTCAAAATTTTTTCAATGATTAGCTTTGTAGTTGGAGGAAAATTGTGTTAGAGGCCACTTTGTTTTGGTTGCTATTTCATGTTAGAGGCATCAAAGGAGTTGAAGAAAAATTCATTGTGTCCTAACTCACTTTGTCTTACTTACTCTTTTAAGTAAGTGTCATTTTCTGCCTTTATTTCAATACTCTAATTTTTTTCACCTGTTATTATACATAAATATCATGCTATTTTGTTTGGAATGTTGTATTTGTTACTTTATTTGTTATATATACATATCATATCTATTATACACATTTGCCTAGGTTGTTGTTATTTTTCACTTGCATTTTTTTGTTTATCTTTTTTCTATTTTACATAAGTATGCTACTTCTTGTAATTATTTTACTGGTCCGTATATATTTTTCTACAACAAAATTGTTGTTTTTTTTTGTTGTCTATTACATGTAAATTTCATTACTTGTTCACATAAAATGTTACTTAGTTTCGTATATAATATTTATAGCAGGCAATGGTTGTAGTTCATAAGTGAAAATTAATAAAAATAGTTCATCTTAGTAAAGTTAACTCTAACTAAAATACTATAAAAACAAAAAGTAGGTTATTTGAATGTGGGTATTTTTCTAAAGTAATCATTGGAGAGGCAAAGAGGGATCAACTTGTTGTCCCTGTTAAGACTTCCTTTAGCTCATAAAGTTACCTCTCATGGAGATTTGTATTTGTCAAATTATATAGTAATTTTCAACAAAATCTATGTTTGTTATCTATTTCTTTAATAAAATTATGATATGTTAATATTTTTTAAAATTCAAAATTATATTAGTAAATTAAAAAAAGGATTTTACAATTAATACATAAAAAATTATATTTGGTTTCTTGTTAGCAAATGTTACGTAATGTTGACCTACGACATACACATAGTCCACAATACCTTTTAACCAACATCTCACTTTCAATGTTTGGTAATCCTATTTATATCAACCCCATTTCCAATTCATTTTTATTTAATTCAAAATCTCATACAAATTGTAAGATTTTGTTTCAACCACGCTGAATGACTTTAATTATTTTTTAATGTTGACTATATTTGATCTGTTCTCAATTTGAACAATCCCTACTGAAGGGCCATTTTTTTGGACTCTCTCAAGTGTACCCAATATCTATATATATATAGGTAGTAATTGAAGAAATAAAAATGTAATAGATGTATAATTTGGTATATGGCAGAAAAGTGGAAAGCATGAATAGATATATATATATATATTGCGCAAACAAAACATATAAGGATGCTTAATTAAATTGAGCTTCTAGAAAAATAGTAATGAGAAAAAATTGGGGGAAATGTTAGATGGGATTATATGGGCTGGTGGATGTGTTTGACTAAAGACATGTTGAATAGAAAATTTAGGACCTTGAAATTATAAGAATTAAGAGGAGAAAAATTAAGTTACGCATCACTCATATTCACATTTTTTAATAATCATCTTCATACAAAATAAGGAGTTCATCAATCCCTTCTTACACAATACTTTTCCAAATCACAAGATAGAAGAAACCAAAATGGACAATATATGTCAAGTCAATAGCTGAATACAAATATGCATAATGCTTTTAGCTTTGTAGAATAGCTCATATCCTAGATGCCTCTTTTGATTAAGCCTGAAACTTGGTCTCAATCCACACATGTCACAAATGATGTCAATGTTAAAAATGAGATTATGATTTAGTGAAGTGAAAGATAACCAAATTATAAGACAACTAACTTTAATTCAATTAATGTATAGATATACCATTTTCATTAAGATTGCTTGAAGTTGAAGATCTTAGGTGGCCATTGGCAGCACTGTTACCATTTGGCACCTATATAGAAAGCAAAGAACCAAGAACTAACTTAGAGTAAAAACAAAGAACCAACTAAACTTGCAACCACAAAGAAGGAAAGGTTATCTATAATAAAAAATATTCATTTGACTAATACCTTCAAGTGTGAAAGTGGAATAACAGATACATGAAGCTATACATTTAAGCAGCATGTAAACTTTGGAAATGAAATTGGCTTAAACAAATCTTCTCACTTGTTTAATATTTATTGAATTAGCTTGGACTAGTGCTAAAGGGACTTCCTAATAATTTAGCACTAGATACTTCAATTTAAAAATTCATACTTCAAATCTCATTTAGAAATGGGCTACTCTTGATCTGTTTCCAAATTTCCAATAAATCAAAAAAAATTATTATATGCAGATCATTAAATAAACTTAGCATATATTAAAGAAAGATAGATAAAATTAATAATAAATAAATATATCGATATGTCATATATGGGTTTCAATTAACATAGTTGATCATTCTTATACTTTTAGTTATGATTGACTACTTTTGTAAATTTAATCTGCATAAAAAGAAAAAAAAAGATTTGTTACAATATATCAAATGGAGGAAAAAAGAATCAGGGTATTGATGTAAAAGCCTAGGACTTTGACAAATAGCACTAGGTCATTAACATGTGGTGTAGATATACGCATTAAAAATTCTCTTGAGATTAGGTATGAGAATTTTTAAAGAGTACATTACAAGTTTGATAAGTCTGGACTCTATGTAGGATGGCATTTATGTTGTCTCACATCATTTGTAGTGAATATTTATTTATATATTTATACATAGAATGATATATATAATAAGTTATAAATAAAAAGTAAAATACCTAAATAACATTACATTACTTTTAAATTATATTAATAATCATTTGAGATGTTTTATTTCTTTTTATAATTTTATATAAACATATTTTATAGAAATAGCCCATATGAGTGCTCATGCTAACTAATTCAAAATATATAAAAAGTATTGAAATGAAACAATAAATGACCCATCTAAATTCTTCCCCACAATAACATCAACTAGATCAGTTAAACATTTAGTTTCCTTCTACAAACGTGACTGCATTTAATACCTCCCAATTGGTCATGTTTCTCTTAGCGTGAGGCAAATTAGGCTTAGTTTGTTTAAAGTGAGTCTTCATGAGTCATTTTCTATATCAGATGGCAATGTAGATTTAAAAGGACTAAAATAACACTATTGACATATATAGTACTAGTATCCTAGTAATAGTTGGCAACAAGAATAGCTTCATGATGAACAGTAAAGGAATTGATGCATAACATTCCACCATAGACCCAAACAAAGTGAGATATAATATCTAGTACTATGGAATAAAGAGTTTCTATAAAGTTGATTAGTTAAAAATATGCACTCTTAGGACAGCCACCCACATTTTGAATGCCTGAACTTTTGTTTTGTTACTGTCATTTTTTTAACAAGAAAAGCCCTCATTATAATATAATAAAACAAACAAAAATGCAAGTTATAGGCTTTGTCTTTTCTACACTCTATTTCCCAAGTTATAGACTTCTCATGTAGCAAGCAAGAAAAAGCAAAAAATGGACTTAAAAAGCCACACAACACAATGTACATAATATAAGCCCTTTGGCATGAAGTAGAACTTCAATGCTCACTATAGAGACTAAATTATTAGCTCCTTTGACATATTATTAAATTTCTTATTAATTAGAGAGACTAAATTATTCATATCTTTACCATACAAGGTAGTGAACATGATATAATTGCCATATATAAACATACTTACCCATTTACGTTTTCTGCAGTTAAACTAGTAGCTTTTAGAATCAAAACTGGAACCAAACAAAAATTACAAAAGAGGGGAGGGGAAAAAAAAAAGAGAAATGGACTTTATAGAATTATCTAATTAATTTCTAGTTTACTATATCTAAATATGATAAACTACCTTCAAACCCTAAACTGTAAGAAGAACAAAAAAATCTGATGGGATTTGCACCTTATTAAGCTGTGCTAAGTAGGTAAATTATGCTTGCTAAGCCAATATTCAACTTCATTATCTTAGTTAAAAAAATTAGATCAATATGCAGTGCTTAATTTTTATATTCCTATCTCACAAGGCACAACCTGTTTCGCACTCTAGTGTCATAAAAATTCTTGTTGCAATGAGGTATGTCAAATCATGTTATAGAGTCCATGAACTTATACTGATAAGTAACAAGACCACACTTACAGTGAAAATGTAAATATAGAGAAATATGGTAGCAGTTGGCAATTCACTTATCCCTCATGTTCTAAGTCACGGATGCTATGGTCCCTTTGTAAGCTATCCCCTTACCACTTTGCCTATCTTCAAAACTTATTGTAACTTTGTTGATAATATTATTGGTAATCCTTAGATCAAGGTAGTTCTTAAAATTGTTTTTTTAACTTTTGTCACCAATTATTATAATTAGTGTTAAAACTTAAGAGTTATATTTCATCTAAAAGATGAGTCTTTTAAATGGAAGAACTTCAAGACTTAAATAGAAAGTTACATCTCAATAATTACTTGATGTATGACATAATAGTATCCAAAACCAGGAATATAAAGGAATTATACTAATATGGTTAGCTTCATTTGAATCATTTCCTAGTTAGGAAAAAAAGTTAGCTTCTATGCTTTTGTGTTGAGATATATATATATATATATATATAAGCTTGTAAGTTGTAAAATACATTGATAGAAAAAAGTATGAGGAAGTGGCTTTTAAGTTATGATTTTGTATCATGTACAATTGAGAGGGAATAGGTAACTATCTTAATATGGAACTGGAAAATTCAAGATAAATATTTAACAAAGCTTTTAGTAAGTATATTGTCATACAGAAGTGCTCTAAATAATCTTTCAAGATTGTAGAACTAAATAAGCAATTGTTCTGTGAAATATTTTTGTTAAGAGCCTAATAGACTTCTTCCTTCACTCTATCTTATTTTTTGTTTCTATAAAATAATATTCATATATGCATTAAAAAAAATTTTATGTGATCATGTCCCATGTCTCATACTATGTTTAATATTACAAGAATCACATGAAAAACACCAATGGTAACTCATATCATAATTTGTGGAATACTGTTGAAAAACAAAAATTCCATAAATTAAAGGAAAAACTTAAATAGTAGGCAAATAAACAATACAGACGTTATGTGGCTTGTCAAGATGCTCATTCACATCGTAATAGGGAGGTTACTCTATTTCTACTAGATAAGAAGGTCTAAATCTCCTTTGCCACAAATTGTCATTTATATCTTACACATAATTCTAAATACTCCATCTCCAAAGGAGACCCCACAGACATAAAAATCAACCAAGAACCAATTCAATTATAAGTGAACTATCAGGACCATGTATTCACTATTAGTGTCTTTGTCATATAATTAGCTTCTTAACAGAAGATATGTTTTCTCCCTTTTGTCATTTTCATTTTCACTCATGTTTTGAGAATGCAAAATGAAAAAGGAACGGTAAACTCATTTCCAGCGACATCATTTTTTACAATTAAAAAATGGTTTGGATTATTTGTGTGCGAACAAAATGACAATGCTTTAGGTGGATAGCCAAAGCCTCCATAGGATGTAGTGCCCATTAGCAAGTGATGTCCCACACCACCACCACGTTTTGATTGGGGCACTCCTTTCTATTAAAAGGATACACACATGTGCACCATTCCTTTGACACCAAAGCCATTTCCAATTAAACATTTCTCTCTCAAAAAAATTAAGGAAAATTACACATTGTCACACTTGAAAACTGAGTCAAACAATTGCTCCATCAGAATTACTATTTGGTAATGAGTGTACACAACAATAAAGATAACAGTCAATTACCTATATAAACTTTATTTTGTATCTCTGTAGGATGAACAATTCAACATGTAATTTTGAACACTTCCTTCTATTTGCACACTTTATTTTATAATACAATGTTTGTTTCCCTAATTCCCCGACGTTTTACCTAACGTGCACTCCCATTAATTCATTAATTGCACATTATTTTCCTTATATTTATTTCTACCCTACGTTTCCTGTGCTATCAGAAACACACAATAATGACCAACAAATCTAAACTCTTTGCATTCCCAACTTGATACTTATTACTAATAAAAAAAATTAAGATATCGAATTATAGAATTGATTATAGGTAGAAAATTAAATGTCTAATTCTTAGCCTTTCTAGTTCAGCTTCAATCACTATTTCACCATGTAGTTCTAGTGAACTTGGTAAAAGAGGAAGAAAAGATAGAACCAATGAACAATTCTTGCTATATTCAGGAAAATTTGATGGTTAAACCCATAATGAGAAACTTACAACACACTTGCAAGGAATGCAATGGAGGGTTGCAGAATATTCCTTCCTTAGTGCAAATCAAGCAGAAAGTGAAGAAATAAGCAGATCAACATTTGAAAATTAAGCAATCATTGTGGGGGGGGGGGGGAACCAAAGAAATCAATAGAACTTACCACTAGACTTTAGCTCTTTGGATTTAGGGCGTGCTCTACCTTCTCCTCTTTGCCTGCATAAAATCAGTGGGTGAAGTGGGATAATTTTTTTCGTGCTCTATCATTTTAGATAGAAATGAAATTTTTAGTGCCGCTTGGAAGGAACATCTTAGATGAGTGGAGAGTGAAATTTTAAACCTAAATTTTTACCCACACTAAAAAATTATGAGTGACATGAGAAAATTTTTAACTCAAACTTTTACCCCACACTTTTTAATCATAAGTAAATTCAATTTTATTTATACTTATGGCTATTTAAATTGTTTGTAGGTATAGCTTCTTTTTAACTACAGTTATTTTGTCTATCACTAAAAAGTGACTGTAGGTATATGGCCATTTTTTAGTGGTGTTCTATGGAATAACCCAATAGTAATAAATACTTCAAAGGAATCCTACTGACAAGCATTTTTATGACTAGATTGTGTGCCAAGTGTCTCAGAATGTATGCCTTTTACCTCCTTTTCATTATAATTAAGCTTGTCTAGCTATTGTGTTATATGACCAGATTAGCACACAATTAATATACTATTATTTATAAATTAATAAGGTCTTTTTACAGTTAATTGTAAGCATTTGTTTTCTTGTTTTTTTTTTCCTATTGCCTCCATCAAAATGGTTCCATGTTGCCTATACAACATTTTTATACTCTACATTGGGATGGATGGTTGCATAAGGCAAATTGATCACAAAATGGCATATATGTGGATGTTGTCTTACTCTTTGATTTGATAATGATGTCTTTATTGGAATAGATTTAAATCATATATTTAAAATTTGTACTATAAAAAAAATTTTATCTCCGCAAAGATGATGCTTTCCTTGCTTCTTAGGTCTCACTTCTCTTGTTCCATTCCTAACGCTTCAAATATGATACATGCATATATATATATACATCATCATATAATGTGCGAGATACATTAATTTTTAATATTTAAATATATAAAGAAGATATATAAAATTATATATAATTAATAATAAGATATATTTCTTTAATATAATGGGTGAAAGTAATTATAGTATGTGCAAGGTTTCTCTATGTATCTCATATTTATATATATTTGTCACACCCATTATGCCTTTGGCATTAGAATTAGAATAAGAGCATGATGAGGCCCACTTAAAAACCAAGGGGCCCATGGATAGATTCATTTTAACACTTTAATAGTACAAACATTATTATACAACCCACAAGAATTGCTTCATTTAGTAAGACTTATTAGAAGATGTAGAAACAAGAAGCAAAATTTGAGTTTTGCAAAGAAGGAAAGAAACTTGCTATATCAAAAATTTTATTGCTCACAATTTTCCTTCCATACTTAACTCTCTTATGCACCCTTGAGCTAAAATTCTTTACACCACACAATGTTCATTGTATGCATAATTTGTGTTCTTTTTTTATTTTGCTATTTTTCTTATATATCTTGTTGTAATTTAGGCTAACAATCTCCCAATTGTACATTTATATGTCTTATTGCAAATGACTTAAACTTAGGTAAATTCATTTCCTTAAGCCTTTGCTGTGTAATTGCTATAAGTACTTAGACTTACCTATGTGCCAAAAGATAAACTCTAAGAGTTGAGGTAATGGTCTGGCTGAATCATAAGGAAGCCCTATGGCCTTCCCTTTTTATCACTCATGTTTATAAATATTGAGAGATATTAATCATAGTCTCTTTTTTGTTTTCTTTGGTTGGGAGATAGAATAGAGGTGCCAAAAAATTGAAGATGGATGTATAATAGAGTAGATTCGAGTTGCTGACATTTTACAACAGAGTTTGAGAAAGGTGTCAAGGAGTTTCTTGCCCATAATGCCAATTGTCTTTATAATATCCAGTTTTCGTTAAATGACAGAAACGGGTGCGTTTTCAATGCAAGTCCCCCAAAATGAATTAGTTAAGGTCTCAAAAAATTTAAGTAACATTCTAGACTCCTAAAAATGAGAATTCTAGGCTCAGATAGAAATAAAGAGACCTAGAATGAAGAAATGAAATTTAACGAAAAACTTACAAAACGTAATGACATTTTCATAATTTTAAGTAAATTTTGAAATTCACACAACAGGGTTTTTTAAATGAAAATTTTGAGTTCTTTGGGGTTCTTAGAATCCCTGAAAACCATGGGAAGCTCCGAGATAGTTAAAACCCCTTCAATGGACATTTTCTAATGTCAGTTTACCTGAATTTTGAAGGATTCATTCAGGAAAGTTTTAGCTTCGATTTGAGTGATTCCAAAGTCATTTTACTAAATTGGAAACCTATATCTTAGAAATGAAAATGCCAAAAATAAAGGATGAAATGGGAATTTTTGAAAAGTCATTCTTCCTCCACCTATATATATAGGGTGCCCCACACTCCCATTCATTTAGCCTATGTTTCTGCCCTAAACCAGAGAAAAAACCCTAGGAGAGTGGTGCACAAGAGGAAGAAGAAGAGGAGGAGAAATCAAGGCTTGAAGGTTTGGAATTTTGGTAGTTTTTTATGCTTTTTCATTTCCAAACCTCTTCTTCTCCATTCTCCTTTATTTCCTATTATTACAATGAAGTTTATAAATCTATTTTAAGGGAGAAATTAAGAATTTAGATTTGAAGAGAGGAGGCCAAAGAAGACAAGATTCAAGTGAGAAAACAAGGAAAAATAAGGTAATTTCTTCTTCCATGGTTGCTACCCCTTGCTTCCCTTCTGCCTATGGTTCGCCCCACTCAATAAGTCATAAGAGGGTTTGGTTTTTAGGTAGAACCAAGGGTGATTCTTAGAAAAAAAAGGTGTGGAGAATAAAAATATATAAAGAGAATTAACAAATAACCATGGAAATTCAAGATGTAAATTCTAAGGTTTCATGTGCTCCTTATAAAATCTGATTTGATACCTTAATTTTTATGCCTAAATGAGAGTTTAAATAAGCTTCTAAGATCCCTAGAAGTCTCCCCATGTGCTTCATTCATCAAGAAAATAAAGCAAAGTCCATGAAGCCTAAAACTATGCATAAGTTGGCCAAGTGAGTTTCATACACCTAGGGAGAGTTTTAAATTTTTCTAAGTCTATTTTTGAGTCATATATGATGAGTGAAGATAAGGGAGGCCTGGAGAAAAATTTAGAAACTATAGAAAGTGAGTTGAACTTATATGTTCCATAATATGAGCTAAAAAAGTAACATGTAGTTAGACTCTTTATTTTAATTGTGTGATGACTCTAATAGGCTTAAAAGGACTCAAGAATCATATATGAAAGGAAAGAATGGAGCCTAAAATTTATTTGATGGGTGTTACTTTATTAGCTATATTCTTGGAACTATAAAAAGGTTAATAGACCAAGTTAGTGTTTAAGGAAGATGTGTGGCCTTAGAATTAATTCCATGAATGTAATTGGCTTCCATAAATTGTGTTTAGGCCAAGAGAAACCAATCCCACACCTTTGTGTATGTGAAGGCGAGGAAGGGAGCATTGTTTCAAGGAGAAAAGTGTATGGTTGCATCCAAGGTATCTCACTCCTCCTTCTCTCATGTATGAATGTATGATTGGCTTGTCTTTGAATATGTGTATGTGCGTTTTAAGCCATGAAAAGTATTCTAGCATGATTTCATATGCTATTGTACCATGATGATCCATTATGATTTCAAATGATGTTTGTTATGTGTGCTTGGGTTTGCTTGAGTATGGTAAGGTCAAGAACCCTTAGCCATAGTGAGGATGAGCTAAGAACCCTTAAGATTGGTTGAGATAAAGTAAAGAGTATCTCAAAAGTGAAATTGACTCCCAAAAGTAAGATTGAGTTAAGAATTTCTTAAAGACCAAGTGAGACAAGTCCAAAATCTATAAGTGAGTGAATGAGGCAAATCCACATACTTAGCAAGCTTATGTATGCTATGTGTGACTTTTTCAAATGCTAAGATTGCTTTTTGAATGTTCATGTTATGAAATATGCCCATGCATGCATTTTCAAGACTAATTTTGCATCTTTTATGTGTGATTGACAGGAAAATGAGCTATTGGGATTCTTTGAATCTTATTCCCTCCTCTCCAATATTTTAACATGCTAGGTGGATAAAGAGAACAAGGAAATAGAGCTAACCTCTTGGAAGATGAGAGTATGCCATTAAAGTGCATGAAATGTGCTTCTTTAAGGCCATTTAAGTGGCAATTGTTGTAACCTATTATTGTATACGACCTATGACCCCTTAAACATGTATAATTATGTTAAAATGTTATAAATAAATGAGAGATTATGTTATATGACTATTAGAATGTAAATTGAGTATGTTATGGCAAATTGGCTTCTTGAATGCCTTTGTATAATTATGTATAAATGGAAGTGGAATAGCCAAATTGAGATGTATGAGGTTTGGAACCATTTGAGCAGTTATAAGTCATAATCATGCTTTTAAACTTGCCCAAGAGATTCCAAACACTAAGGAAAGTCATTTGGACACTTTGGTATCTTATATAGAGCAAAAATTGACCATATTAGAAACCTATACCACTTTTTGTCCAAATGAACTCTTTTTAATTTGAGAGTTATGGGATCTTGTTAAAAGCTTTTTGAGAAGCTAAAGTACAGAATTTTCGGAGGTCTATGGAATATTTGATAAATTTTCAAAGTTAGGAAAAATTCTGAATTTGGTCAAGTTAATATTCATACTGATCCGAAAATGAAATCTATCACTCAGGAGAAAAATAATGTTTAATTACCACGAAATTTTATAAAAAGAAACTAGACATTTCTAGTTACTTATGCCAACTAGAAGCACCCCATTTAGATGTTTAGAGAGGGAGATATGAATTTTTGAAGTTTCTATCCAGTATCAGACACCCAAATTGACATCAGGTATTATTTGATTAGTTTTTTATCCTGGACATGCCTGAACTGGTCTAAAGTTATTTTTTCCCTCCAGCTAACATCTGTAGCTCTTCAAATTTATATAATTTGCATGGATTCAATTTTTTTCAAAATTAATTGAAATTTTTTGAAATTCGTAATAGAAAGCTGTGATAGTACCAGTAGCCAGTTAGACCTCCACACAATTTTGAATGTCAAATGTCTATTGTGCTATGTTTCATGGCATGGAAATATTTCTAGCATAAACTAGACATGTGTAGCTTTCTAGAATGGTAAAGAATGCATGATTTTGATTTTTATAGGATTTCCAAAGTTTATAACAGAAGTGAGAAAATTCTAGCCAAAATTGCATATATGAATTTTATGTATCTCCTTGCCACACGAGAGCTCTAGGCCAATTTTGGGGATGGAAATGAGTTGTATCTATGTAATTAAATATGATAATATCATACATGAGCTCACATGGTCTACAAGATACTGAATGAAAACTTTATACGTGATGCAACACTAAGAAATTCATTTTTTTAATACCATTTTTCTTTCCTCTTGTGTGAATGGCATAGTTTAAGGCATGAAAGTAGTATGAAAAAAGTTAGAAATATATGGTGTTACATTTATTGGTATTAGAGCAAAGGTTTAGGCTCTTAATGTGGGTTGTGGCTTGTGTTTATTAGTTGCCTAAATGTATATGAGCTTGTTTATAGATGAATTAAGTGTGTTGACGGTGGAAGTGTTCCCTTTTCATGTTAAATTTTGTTATGATGTTTTAGCAAGATGGTGAACACTAGGAGAGGTTGGCCCTCTCGAGAGGCTCATGCAGATAATAGAGCCAAGCCTAGTGATCCAGTTACTGGAGCCCTACAGTCCATTATGTCTCGCCTAGATCAGCAGCAGGCCATAATTATGTAGTTACAGGAACAGCTTATTGAGAGATACAGCCAGGGCCCTACACCTCCTCCCCCACAGCCACCTCACTACTTAAATTGTCCCAAGCATTTAAGGGTAATTCACTTAGATCCACAGCCATATGTACAAATGGTTGCCCTTATTCTACCAGCTCAAACGCCTCCAGCCCAGGAGCAACACTCTATTAGCCAGGTTATTACCCAGTTCAAGAAATTTGACCCTCTCACCTTTGATGGTGAGATGAACACAGAGAAAGTTTAGGCCTGGATTATGTAGTTAGAGAAAATCTTTCGAGTGATAGAGTGCATGTCTGAGCAAAAAGCCACTATGGCAATTTTCCAATTAGAGAAAGAAGCAGATTTTTTGTGGAGAGGCACTGAATCTATCTTGCAGGCAAGGAACCTTCCGATGACATGGGAGGTGCTCCTCTAGGCCTTTTATGAGGGTACTTCCCCAGTTCAGTCAAGGATGAAAAGGAGTCAGAATTCATTCTCCTGAAATAGACAGAGGGGATGTTTGTGGACCAGTACGTGGCCAGATTTATAGAGCTCTCCCGATATTCCTTTTATTTAAAGAGACATGATGATGAGCGGTGGAGAGCAGATAGGCTAGAGAAAGGTTTGCTCCTCGAGATCAAAGATAGAGTAGTGCCACAAAGAATTAGGCACCTTAACACCCTAATTGAGATATGCAGAGTGAGGAGGCAAATCTCATAATGATGCAGCCTACCTCCAATGCCAGACCACCCCTCCTTGAGCCCAAGAGACCTAAAGAGGGATCACAGGCTATAGTTACTAGTAGGAGAGGTGACAGAAGCTAGTGGAACCGAAGGGGAAAAAAATGGAGGACTCAATCTAATAGAGGTAACTCTGCACCCATGACATGTCCCTAGTGTGGCAAAAACCACGAAATCAGACCATGCTACACGGGGCAAAATGTATGCTTCCAGTGTGGTAGGCCAGGACACATAGTTAGGGATTACACCCAAGCTCCTCCATAGTTCACATAGCAGAGGGAGATGGCTCATGCTCCCATACCTTAGACCCAAGGTTGAGTCTTTGCCCCATCACAGCAGAAGGCTAGCTGGTCCTTGAGTCTTATTCAAGGTACTATTAGAATAAATGATTTTTCTGTAATTACATTATTTGATTCGGGTGCTAGCCATTCTTTCATATCATATGACTATGCTAGGAGGTTAGGTTTGAGTATGCATACACTCCCATATAACTTGTATGTATCCAGCCCCATAAGAAACTGAGCCATTACCTTCCATGCTTGTTTGAATTGTGTGATTTAGTTGAATCATTACCTTACCACCTTTGATTTGATTTGTATGCCCCTTATTGATATTGATGTGATCATTGGCAGGAGCTGGATGTCTGCAAATAATGCCACACTAGATTGCAGCCACAAATCTATTACTTTACTTGAGTGTGGGACTGTGCCTAGTATGAGGACTGAGTTATCTGTCATGACCACCTCCCAGGCTGAGAGATCTCTAGGGCATGGTTGCTAGGGATGCCTAGTTTTCTTTTTAGTCTAGGCTGAGGTAGAAGAGGGTATAGATGAGATTCTTATAGTGAGAGAGTTTCCTGAGGTATTCCTTAAAAAAGATTAGCAAACTAACCCTAAAGAGAGAAGTAGAGTTTCATATAGATATTGTACCTTGGGCAGGTTCAATGTCTAAGGCCCCATATAGTATAACTCCCACTGAGTTAGCTGAGCTTAAGAAACAGATAGAAAAACCCTTAGAGAAAGGTTTTATCAAACCTAGTGTCTCGCTATGGGGAGCTTTAGTCTTATTTGTAAAGAAGAAAGACTGGAGCCTTAGGCTATGTATAGATTATAGGGAACTCAATAAGATAACCATTAAGAATAAATACCTTCTCCCTTGTATAAATGACCTCCTAGACCAATTAGTAGGTGCATCAATATTCTCTAAGATAAACCTCAAGTTGGGATACTACCAGCTTAGAATAAAGGCTGAGGATATTCTCAAAATAGCTTTTAAGAGTAGATATAGGCATTATGAATTTTTAGTTATGCCTTTCGGGTTAACAAATGTGTAACACCCTAAAATTAATTAAGGTGTTAACCATGGATTTGGATCAATTAAGAATAATTAATATAGAATGATTGGGTAAGTTAAGTGAATGGAGATTTTAGGAAGATAAATTATTAATATGAGTTTGAGATTTAATTGGGATGGAAATTTCATCTAGGGCCAAATTAATATAGGAGATCATGATAAGAGGCTAATAGAGGCCCAATAAGTTAGGTGTAAACCCAATTTGATTCAATGTGATAGAGGCCTAAGATCTACCTTTTTTTAGACTCTTATAATTGGCTCAACAACTTTTGGGTCGGCCCAAATCCTTTGAGCTCTTAAAACTTAGCATAACTTAATTAAAACCCAGCAACCCAACACATGAAAGCTGGCCCAACAAAGCTTAAGTCAAAAGCTCATTTGGAGTTGGATCTTTAGAGCAGCCCATAACCCATAAAAAACCCAACTTAAACCCTAAAAACTACCTAGCCACCCCCCATTCTGCTGAACACAAAAACACAAGAGAAATTCGGAGGTTTGAAAAGAGGCTAGGGTTTGGGGCATGAAATCTACCATTTTCTACTTCTAGAACAAGATTCAGCCAAGGTAATAGTTGTATAACTTAATCCCCTTCTCTTTCTCTTCATTTTGGCCTGATTAGTTTTTTATTTGGAGTATTTTCACTATACCCTAAATCTGAAACTTGCCATTTGATGTTTCCATGGTAAAATTTTGTAGGTTGGGACTAAGGGTATTGTTAAATAAGTATAAACTCTCCATTTTGATGCTTTCTTTGCTAGTTTGAGACCCGTATAGCTGATTTATAATATGGGTATTATTTTTATGCGAATTTACTCAGAATTTAAGGTGCTATTTTAAGGTTTTTGGGGTAGGCTCAACTAAATCCGAATTTGGTTTAATGGTGATTGGGTAAGTGTTTCTGAGTAGTCCTATATAGCTTAATAATAAGAATGATTTTTATACACTTTAATCCTCTTAACTTTGGCATGTTGATGATGGAATATGGTCTTAAAGGTTTAATTAGATTCAATTTGAATTCATCAGCCACTTATGCACTTTGTGAATTAATTGGCAAAATTATTGAGTTTTAATGCATAAAATTCTTTTAAATAATTTTATGGATAATTCTATTGAATATTTTTCATTCTTTTGTGCAGAATTTTTTATGGGCAAATAGCTTGAGTGGGAAATTAAATAGAAGGTGAAGATTGAGCTTCAAGTGCACTTTTTGTGGAGCTAAAAATTTGAGAATGGAAAGCTTAAATCAAGAAGAGAGATACAAGAAGGTGGAGTCTTGGGCTAACACGTTGCAGCACATTTCCATAAACACTTAAGCAGCTTCAACAAGGAAGTGCCACGGGTGTAGTGTTTTGAGCAGAATGTGGGCTGGAGAAAAGAAAGTCTCAAGTGAGGATTGAGCTTAACGAAGACACATGGGTTAAAGGCAAGACATGGAAAGAAGTAAGAAGTTACAGCAGAAACATACACAAAAAGCTACAAGTTAGAGCTGGAAGTAAAACACAAACCAGTAGCTTATGTGTTGAGAGAAGAAGCATGCAAATAGCAGCTAAAGTGAACAGTAGCTAACGTGAAGAATGAAGAAGGGAAACAAAGCCATGCATGCAGGGACAGCAACACACACAAGCAAAAGTTGAACGTTGCTTAAAATAGGGGAATGAAGCAACGTGAAAAAGCTAAGCATGAATGCAGCAGCTACGTGGAAAATACATGGAAGAATCCACGAGGCAGAACCAAAGCAATCACATGGAGAAGGAATTCACGTGGAAATGAAGAGCAACTCGAAGAGCAAAAGGGATGCATAGGGAAATGAAATGAAGCTGCTGGAACAAAGGAATGAACAAACACGATATATGAAGGAACGAGGAGCTATCCAGGATGCCAAATGAAGCCATAAAGCATGAGCTGGGAGCTGGCGAGTCGAAAGGGCTGATGTGAGAGCAGATTCGAATTGCATGAGCTAAACACGACATGAAAGGGGAGTTAAGAAGGACGCTGGAGCTGAAAATGTATGAAGGAAGCCATGAGCTGAGAAACGAAGAAGCCACGCTCTGGTTTGAATGAAGAAGTGGAAGCTTATAAGCACACACACATGCAAAAGCTGAACGTGGAGCTGAACACGTGAATTAATGAAGAGAACTGGAGATTAATGAGTTGCAATGTGGAAGTAAAGAAAGCTGAAATAAGGAGCTGAATCATGTGGAGGCTTGGGCAAAACGCTGAAGCAAAACATTGAATATTATATTTAACTTTAAAATGGGGCCCACCTTATATTCACATGAAGAAGCTACGGGCATAATTGAAAGAAATCCACGTGAGAAGAAGCTTGAAATAAAAGCTAATGTAAAAATGAAATTAAAAGAGGAGCACGTGGAATCATAAAAATCCACGTGAGAGGAGGCAGCATCCATTCCACACGCCTTTATCCCTTTGTCCATTATTCATTCACGTCGTCTAAATCCATCCCATTCACTCATATTCACGACGTCATACACTCCATTCGCCCTTCCTTCGTCCAGAGCCACACACCACGCCATTTTCCTCCATTCTCTATCTCTATTCCATCTCTAATGAAACTCTAAGCCTCCATCTGTGACTAGCAAGGGAGGAAGAACCTTGGCTGAAGCTTGAATCCATGGATGAGCAACATTTTTTGCTAAGATTTTCTTATTTTTCCAGCACTTTTTCTCTTTCTTGTATTTGCTTGGTTAAGGAATATTGGATTGAGAATTTGTTTAATTGATTAGTGGCTAGTTAGAAACTAATTAGGATGTTGTTTGATTGAATATATGATTGAATTAGTACTGGATTTTCTAATTTCCTACAATTATCTATATATACAGTCAAGGTGTTTGATGAAATGCATGTGAGAAATTAAGTGTTTAATTGTTTGAATTAAGAATTCCTTGGTGTTTAGTTGGTTAATTAAACATTTTTGGATGGTGATTCAGAGGCTAATTAATCAAGTAATCAATCAATTCAAGTGTTCAAAGATCTTAATCACAAGAATTAGTAATTTAATGGGAGTTGAGGTCTCAATTAACATTAAATTGCTAGTCTCTTAAATCTTGAATGGTTATTCAAGATCATTTGCTAATGAACACAATTAGGAACTCTTAGACCAGAATTAATCATAATTGGATTAGGATAAGGATAGTGGATACCAAGGGACGATTCCAAAGCTAGTCACAAGACCATTATCATCCATAATTTCCACAATTAGGTAGTGTTTAGGAATTTTAATTCAATTCCATTTTAGATAGTTTAATTCAATTAAAAAGCCCCCAAATTAGGTAGTTATAAGATTTTTGAACATTTAGAAAATCCAATTAAATATTGAATTCCATTTCCAAGAGAGATGACCTAAGTTGTGCCACTAACTGCATATTTTATCAACCTAGTTTTTTTTAGGGTTGCGCGACGAGCCCGTCACTTAACTCTTTAAGTGATGGGTTTGCTTATATAAATTGTGATTAGGGATAGTAATAGCTTGGTTTTGTGTTCATAGGATGAAGTAGCATTCAATTGGCTCTTAGAGGATTGACTACAAGTGAGGTAACTGGGACTATATTAATTCCATGCATATATTTGCTTTAATTTCATATTTGTTGTACATGAATGATTTGAAATACTAAATGAATTGGTTGGCTATCTATTGTATTATGATTGGACCTTGTGAGTCCATGGTAGAGCTGTGGTGTAGTTACCACCTGTGCATGTGTTTCGATCGGGCACTGGGTTATGATCAAACCCCAGATGCACTAAGTCCTGGTTGTACTCAATGGAGAGTAGGTGTCGTGGACAGGCCTCTCTCGGTGTTATTGGCCTTTAACATGTGAAAATATGATTGCTAGTATGGGATAGTAATTATAATAGCCTAATTGTTTCATTTACTAATATGACTAGTATGTTTTCTGATGCTTATGTAAAATTATGCATATATGTTAATTAAACTGGAGTGTATGATGAAATTTGCCTTGGTTACTAAGATTTGCATCTCACCCTATTTCATGGGATTAAATATTTCAAGTGAAAGTTCTTCAAGTAAGGATAAGGGCAAGCAAGTGGATGAACATCCATGAGCTGAGGCCTGGTGTGGGGAGCTACACTTGGTCTGATTGGAATAGAGTAGATGCTAATTTTTCTTAACTCTGTATAGCATCATCATGTATCTATATTGCCAAGTGTAGGAGTCTGTATTTTGATAACATAGAATGTAACTAATGAGAAATAGGCTTCATATTAGTTGTTGATGGATGTATGAGTTTATGGCACTTATTATGGTTTGTAAACTTGTGTTTTAATTAACTATTTAAGTAATGAAATCATGTGATATATTAATTGTGAGTTTGAGCTAGCAATGCATGAACTATCAAATGAAAACATGATTGAATGACCATTGTGAGAAATTTATAAATTTGCTGATATAAGACCTATAGATAAGTAGGAGAATCCACCTTTAAATGTGGGCTGGGTAATGATATAATGGCTAGGGCAAATCAGCTAGATAGATGCTATTATAAGCTCATAATAAGTGGGAAAGTGGCTCTAAAGAGACCTTAGATAGAGAGTGGAAAGTATGAGATAAGATTTTAGAAGTTATAGGATCAGACGGTGTTTAGCCGCAGCCAAAATGGGGTTAGCCCCGACTAATAGAGGCGAAGTTGCCCAGGGAGAGTACCAGAGAGCAATTTGCTACAGTGAAAAGTGGAACTAGCTACGGCGAAATGTGAGAGGCAAAACTGGGAGTCGTCCAGAGGGTAATTCGCCACGACTAAATGGGAATTAGCCATGGTGAACTTTTGTAAGCATTTGTCTGGCGTTCCAAAGAGAAATTAGCCACGGTAAAAGGAAGAATTCACCGTGGCTAATAGCGAGAGGTGAGCAAGGTAGGTTCCAAGAGGCTTCCTCGCCACGGCACCATGTAGGTTAGCCGCAGTGAAGGTCTAACTCACTTCGGCAGTGATAATGTAAGTAGTGAACCTATGAGCAATTAACCGCGGCTAAGAGGAATTTAGCCGCGGCGAACATCCTAAAACCCTTATATTCACCTAGAAACTTTGGTTTTTCATATGATAATCTCAAGAGATGACTTAGAAACATTAGTAGAAGATTCTTATGAGTTGGAATTAATAAGCAATAGAATCAAAGACTTAGAATTGAGTGTTTATTTCCCTTATGTACATGAGTGCTTGTAGTTGTATGGTTGATGACTCTAATAACATTAAGGTTCAAATTTCCTCACATTTTCAGAATGTAAATAGTTGTAATGGCTTATAACCCCAATTCATGATTATTAACCATGTATTTAACCTTAATTACAATGATTAAAAGTTAGGGTCATCACAGAATGCACTTGCAATATTTATGGATTATATGAACAAAGTCTTCAGGCCATACTTAGATAGATTTGTAGTTGTCTTCATAGATGACATCCTTATCTACTTAAAAAGTAGAGAGAAATATGAGCAACACCTAAGATTAACCTTGGAGGCCCTAAGAGAGGGATAGTTGTACATTAAACTTAGTAAATGTGAGTTCTAGCTCATTGAAGTCTAATTCCTAGGCTATGTGATCTCCTAGGTAGGGGTCGTAGTAGATCCCCATAAGGTAAAGGCAATATTATAGTTGGAAAGACCTAGGACAATGACAGAGATCAGAATCTTTCTAGGTTTAGTAGGTTATTATAGGAGATTTATTCAAGGCTTTTCTCAGATAGTGAAGCCACTGACCCAACTTGCTAGGAAGAATGTACCATTTGTGTGGAATGAAAAATTTAAGAGTAGTCGTCAGGAGTTGAAGCACAAGTTAACCACGGCTCCAGTCCTAGTACTCCCTGACCCTAGAGAGACTTTTATAGTCTATAGTGATGCCTCAAAGAAAGGATTAGGATGTGTGCTTATGTAGAAAGGCTGAGTGGTAGCTTATGCTTCTAGACAGCTAAAACCCCATTTAGAGTTAGCCACAGTGGTATTTGCTTTGAAAATATGGAGACACTACTTGTATGGGGTAGCTATAGAAATTTACAATGACCATAAGAGCCTCAAATATTTGTTTGAACAGAAAGAGCTGAATATGAGACAACGGAGATGGTTAGAATTTTTGAAAGATTACGATTTCACATTGAAATACCATCCCAGTAAGGCTAATATGGTAGCTGATGCTCTGAGTAGAAAATTCATACACATGGCCTGTATAATGATTTGAGAGTAGGAATTGATTGGGAGATTCAAAGATATGAGTCTCTTGTATGAGGTGCATTCGGGGAAATTATTAATGAGTGAAACCTGAATTGAAAATGACTTGAGAGAACAAATAAGAGAAGCCCAGCAGACAGATGACCATGTAAATAAGATTAAAACCTAGATAGTCTAGGATAGCATGCAGGAGTTCAATCTGTCTGAGGATGACATAGTAAGATACAAAGATAGGCTAAGTGTGCCTAGAATTACAGAAATCAGAGAGAAGATATTAGATGAGGCACATAAGAGCAAGTACACCATTCATCCATGCAACAATAAAATGTATTAGGACTTAAAGAAAATATTCTGGTAGCCTGGAATGAAAATAGATATAACAGAATATGTCTCCCGATGTATAGTATGTCAGAGAGTGAAAATAAAGCATCAAAAACTAATTGGGTTACTTTATCCCCTAGATATCCCAGAGTGGAAATGGGATAGTATAGCTATGGATTTTGTCACATGTTTACCCAGGACATCATCAGGGCATAATGCAATATGGGTAATAGTGGATGAATTAACAAAATCAGTGCACTTTCTAGCTATGAAAGCCACTTTTACCTTAGATAAGCTAGCCCAATTGTACATACGGGAAATAGTTAGGTTACACAGTGTGCCTAGGAGTATAGTATCAGATAGAGATCTTAGATTCATATTGAATTTTTGAAGATCATTACAGGATGCTCTAGTTACCAGACTTAGATTTAGCACAGCCTATCACCCCTAGACAGATGGACAGATGGAGAGAACCATCCAAACCCTAGAGGACATGCTGAGGTCGTGTATATTAGAGATAAAAGGAAACTGGGATACATACTTGCCTCTAGCAGATTTTTCCTATAACAACAACTACCATGCAATTATACAAATGGCACCATATAAGGCATTATATGGGAGGAAGTGTAGGTCTCCAATGTGTTAGGTTGAGCTAGGAGAGCAGAGCTTGATAAGCCTAAAGTTAGTGGACCAAACTTTTAGATAGATTGAGACCATTAGAAAGAAACCCCTGATGGTCCAAAGCCCTTGATGGTCTAGAGTGTAACACCATAAATTCTATCTCATTTCATGCCATTCATAAACTTTATATCATTAATTACACAATAGCATATGAAAAAAGGGGGTGAAAATAATAGATTTCTTCGCATTGCGCTATATTTAAAAATTTGCGCTCAGTGTCACATGGACTGTATGCATTCAAACTATGCATCCTCATATTTAATTGCATCATTACAACTCAATTGCATCACAAAATCATGTCTACAACTCATGAAAACCGAAATGGAGCATGAAATATAGAGTTTCATTCTTGGCCAGAATTGCTCCACTTTCTGACCAAATTTTGGTAAATCATAACTAAATCTAAAAAAATCAAAATCATACAATCTTAGTCATTCTGGAAAGCTTAGGATATCTACTTCACACAAAAAATATTCCTAGACCATAGCATTCATCACAACGAACGTTTGGCATCCAAAATAATCCAAAGGTCCGATTGAATTCTGGAACTGTCATAGATTTCTGCAGAAAATTTTGACAATGTCCAATTAATTCCAAAAAAATGAAATCTATGTAAATGATACCAATCTAGAAAGATGGGGATGTTAGCTAGATAGGAAAAATATCTCTAGATCAGTTCATTAAGCCCAGACCTTAGAATTCAATAGAAAAATACTTCTGGTGGGGAAAATTTACTAATACTGGACAGAAATTCAAAAATTCATATCTCCCTCTCTAAACTTCCAAATGAGGTGCTTCCTACTGGCATGAGTCACTGTGATTGTCTAGTTCCTCTGTATAAAATTTCATGGCAATTGGACATCATTTGAGCCTCGTGTGACAAAATACAAATTCAAACCAAATGAATAGTGTAGCAAACCAGAAACTATGAAAATTGCCAATTTTGAAAAATTATCAAATATTCTGTAGACCTCCAAAAATTATGATCTTTAGCTTCTCAAAAATCTCTCAATGAGACCTAATTTCATTCCAAATTTTAGATCAAGGCTAACTCATTTGGCACAAAAAGTGGTATAGGGTTCTATTATGGTCAATTTTGGCTCCATATAGGGCACCAAACTTGCCAAATGGCTTTCCCTTGGTGTTGGCACCTTTTGGGCAAGTCTAAAAGTATATTTAAGACTTGTATGAGCTACCCAAATGGTCCTAAACCTTATGCATCTCATTTTATCCATTCAACCCACACTTATATACATTTCCATTAAACTTCCACATTGCACACTTTGGCATTACATACTCAAAATAGATGCTAGAAGTCATACATCATATTTATACATCTAAACATCACATAATAGTATATTTACACATGTTTCAAGCGTCAAAGACCATTTACAACATTATATACATCAAGAAATATAATTACGGTTCCCAAAATGGGTAACACTAGTCATAAACTTGTCAATCTCCCTTCTTCATTATTGTTGGCTCCCCTTACTATAATTAATTGGTCCACCTAGCATGTTAGATTATTGGAGAGGAGGGGATGAGATTCAAAGAATCCTAATAGTTCATCTCCCATTCAATCATACATAATATGTGTAAAGCAAGCTTTTCAAATGCATGCATGGAGAAATTAGAAGTCATGGATAATTTAAAAGCAACCTTGGCATGTGAATCAATCATACAAGATATTCAAGAGTTCACCGAGTGTTTGGATTGGCCTCACACTTCTCCTTATGGATTTTGGACTTGCCTTACCCATTCTTTAAGAGCTTTGGACTCAACCATACTCTTGGGAGCCCACTTTGCTTTTGGGAGACTCTTTACTTTGTCTCAATGAAAGCTCAAGGGTTCTTAGCTCATTCTTACAATGGTGAAGAGTTCTGGGCCTCTCAACACTCAAGAAAACTCAAACAAACATCATGTACTCATTTAGAAACATAACATGGCATCAAGGATCATGGCATATAAAGGCATGCTAGCATACTTTTTAAAGCATGAAATTACACATACACACATTCTAAAATAAGCTAAACACACATCTATGCATGAGAGAAGGTGGAAAGAGCTACCTTGCACACAATTACATACTTTTCCTTTTGGATTCAAGCCTTCTCTTTCAGCCACACACTCACAAATTGGTGGAGATAGTTTCTTTTGGCCTAGATACAATTTTTGGGAGCCAATTAGGTTCATGAAACATTTTCTAAAGCCATACAACTTGCTTAAGTACTAGATTGCTCTATAACCCCCATTATGGTCCATAAATGCACCTAATGAAGCAACACCCCTCAAATAATTTCTAAGCCTCATTCTTTCCTTTCAAATATGATTTCTGACTCCTTTTAAGCCTCTTGGAGTCATCACATCATTAAAACAAAAGGCCTAGCACCATATTGCTTCTTTAGGTCATAATATGGAACTTAAGACACCAAATCAATTTCTATAAGTTTTAAATTTTTTCCAAGGCCTCACTTCATTTTCATTCATCAAATATGACTCAAGAATGGCCTTAGAAAAATTTAAAACTCTCCCTTACTACTAGAACCCTCCTTGGCCAAGACATAGGCATCATTTAGGCTACATGGAGATTTCTTTGTTTTCTTGAAGGAGGAAGCTTGTGGGGAGCATCTTAGGGATCCTAGGAGCTCTTTTAAACTCTTAATTAGGCCTAGAAGTTATCATATGAAATCAGATTTTGGAAGGTGCACACAAAGCCCTAGAATTTGCATATTGAAATCTAATACTTTTTTTTATAATTTCCTTTGCATATTCTTAATCTCCACACCCTTTTACCTTAGATTCATGCTTGGTTTTGCCTAAAAATCATCTCCTCCTAGGGTTTTCTCAAGTAGGGTGAAATGATGGAGAAGGGAACCAAAGATGACAACCATAGGAAGAGAAATTACCTTGTTTTCTTGCTTTTTCTCACTTGAATCTTGTGTTCTTTGAGCTCCACTCTTCAAATCCGAATTTTCCACTTAATATCTACCTTAAAATAGATTTATAGACTTCATTATAATCATAGGAAAGAAAGGGGAATGGAGAAGGAGAGGTTTGGAAAGGAGAAAGCATGAAAAACCATGAAATTCCTTACCTTTTCCTTGCTTTTTCTCCTCCTTTCTTCTCCTCCATGGTATGCCTAAGAGAGCTAGTGTTTTCTCTGGTTTTTGGGCAAAATGGGTCATGCAAATGGAGGCGAGAAGAAATAAGAAACTTAAGGTGTGTTCAAGAAGCTTTCACTTTCTCAAAAGTTCTAATTTTGCCCTTTGTACTTTGCATTTTTCGTTTCTTCTTCATTTTAGCTCCTTTTTAAGAATCTTCTTTTCCATTATAAAATTTAGGTTCCCAATTAAGAAAAATGCCTCTGGAATCACTCAAATCAGAGATAAAACCTTACCGAATGAATCGATCAAACTTTAGGTCAACTGACATTGGAAAACATCCACCGAAGGGGATTTAACTGTCCTGGGGCTTCCCATGATTTTTAGGGCCTCTAAGAACCCCAGAGAACTCAAAACTTTCATTTAAAAAGCCCTCTTGTGTGAATTGCAAAATTTACTCAAAATTACAAAAATGCCATTATGTTTCATAGACTTTTCGTAAGAAATTGTTTCTTTATCCTAACTCTATTTTTCTTTCTGTCTGAGCCTGGGATTCTTATTTTTAAGAGTCTAGAATGCTTTCCAAATTTTTCAAGACCTTAACTACATCATCTTGGGGGACTTCCTTTTGTATCCAGTGAATTTCGTTCGTTTATAGAAAAACCACACGTTACGTTTCTCACATTTTCTTTCATTTTTAGAGAATCAGATGTTACACAAAGTAGATAGAAAAGTTATGCAGATAAACATAAATGGTTGTTAGAGTTTGACATTAGGAACCATGTCTTCATTAGAATGTCTCCAGTCACAGGGATAGGTCGGTCCATTAAAAGTAAAAAGCTCAGTCTAAAGTACAAAGGTCCTTGCTAGATTCTTGATAAAGTAGGACCTGTGAGGACCTGTGACTTACAGACTAGCCCTTCTCCCAAATTTGAGCCAAGTACATAATGTATTTCATGCTTCATAGCTCAAAAAGTACTAGCTAGACCCCTCACATGGCATAGAATATGAGAATGTGCAGTAATATGATGATCTATCCTACATAGTATCACCAAATTGGATCATGGATGTTAGACTTAAGCAATTACAGAATAAGACGATACCGCTACTAAAAGTGGTTTAGAAGGGATTATCTCCCGAAAAAACTACTTGTGAGCTAGAGGATGATATGAGAAAGCAAAATTCAAAACTCTTCCTATGAGGTATGTTATCTAAATTTTGAAGACAAACTTTTTTTAATGGGGGGAGAATTGTAATATCCAATTTTTGTTAAACGACAGAAACAGGCATATTTTTAAAGTAAGTCCTCCAAAATGAATTAGTTAAGGTCCTAAAAAATTTGAATAACATTCTAGACTCCTAAAAATGAGAATTCTAGGCTCAGATAGAAAAAAAGGAAGCTAGAATGAAGAAACGAAATTTAACAAAAAACTTACAAAATGTAATGGTATTTTCATAATTTTGATCAAATTTTGGAATTCACACAAGAGGACTTTTTAGCTCTGATTTGAGTGATTCCAAAGGCATTCTACTAAATTAGGAACCTATATTTTATAATGGAGAAGACGGTTCTCAAAAAGGAGCTAAAAAGAATTAGAAACAAAAATACCAAAAACAAAGGGAAAAATAGAAATTCTTGAAAAGTCATTCATCATCCACCTATATATATAGGGCACCCCACTCTCCCATTCATTTAGCCTCATATGTTTCTACCCTAAACCAGAGAAAAAGCCCTAGGAGAGTGGCGCACAAGAGGAAGAAGAAGAGGAGGAGAAATCAAGGCTTGAAGGTATGGAATTTTAGTAGTTTTTCATGTTTTTTCCTTTCCAAACCTATTCTCCTCCATTCTCCTTTATTTCCTATGATTATAATGAAGTTTATAAATCTATCTTAAGGGAGAAATTAAGAATTCAGATTTGAAGAGAGGAGGCCAAAGAAGACAAGATTCAAGTGAGAAAACAAGGAAAAATAAGGTAATTTCTTCTTTTATGGTTGTTATCCCTTGCTTCCTTTCTCTCTATGGTTCGCCCCATTCAAGAAGTCATAGGAGGGTTTGGTTTTTAGGTAGAACCAAGGGTGATTCTTAGGAAAAAGGGTATGGAGAATAAGAATATATAAAGAGAATTAACAAATAACCATGGAAATTCAAGATGCAAATTCTAGGGTTTCATGTGCTATTTGTAAAATTTGATTTGATACCTTAATTTCTATGCCTAAATGAGAGTTTAAATGAGCTCCTTAAATCTCTAGAAGTCTCCTCATGTGCTTTCTCCCTCAAGAAAACAAAGCAAAGTCCATGAAGCCTAAAACCATGCATAGGTTCGGCCAAGTAACTTCCATATACCTAGGGAGAGTTTTAAATTTTTATAAGTCCAATTTTGAGTCATATATGATAAGTGAAGATGAGGGGAGGTCTTGGGAAAAATTTAGAAACCATAGAAAGTAAGTTGGCCTTATACATTCCATAATATGACTTAAAGAAGCAACATATAGTTAGGCTCTTTATTTTAATTGTGTGATGACTCCAAGAGGCTTAAAAGGAGTTAAGAATCATATATGAAAGGAAAGAATGGAATTTAAAATTTATTTGATGGGTATTGCTTAATTAGGTGTATTCTTGGAACCATAAAAGAGTTAATAGACTAAGTTAGTATTTAAGGAAGATATGTGGCCTTAAAATATTTGATGAATTTTCAAAGTTGGGAAAAATTCTGAATTTGGTCAAGTTGTTATTCATACTGATCTGAAAATGAAATCTATCACTTAAGGGAAAATGATGTCCAATTGCCACCAAATTTTATAGGAAGAAACTATACATTCCCAATAACTTGTGCCAACTAGAATCACCCCATTTGGATGTCTAGAGAGGGAGATATGAATTTTTGAAATTTTTGTCCAGTATCAGGCACCCAAACTAATGTCAGGTATTGTTTGATTAGTTTTTGAAGCTTAGACGTGCCTGAACTGGTCTAGAGTTATTTTTTTTCCTCTATCTAACATATGTAGCTTTCTAGATTAGTATCATTTACATGGATTGGAATTTTTTGGAATTAATTGGACATTTTTTAAGTTTGTAGCAAAAAGCTATGACAATACCAATAGCCAGCTAGACCTCCATAATTATTTGAATGTTAAACATCTTTTGTACTATGTTTCATGGCTGGGACATATTTTTAGCATAAAGTAGACATGTGTAGGTTTCCATAATGGTAAAGAATGCATGATTTTGAGTTTTTTAGAATTAGTTATGATTTTCCAAATTTGTGACAAAAGTGAAAAAATTCTAGCCAAAATTGCATATATGAATTTTATGTATCCCCTTGCCACACACGAGCTCTGAGGCAATTTTGAGGATGAAAATGAGTTGTATCTATGTAATTAAGTATGACAATGTGATACATGAGCTCACATGATCCACAAGATACTGAATGAAAATTTTATATATGATGCAACGTTAATAAATTTAATTTTTTTAATGGCATTTTTCTTGCCTCTTGTGTGAATGGCATAGTTTAAGGCATGAAAGTAGTATGAAATAAGCTAGAAATATATGGTATTGCAGTCTTCCTTTTTGCATTCAGAGAAGATTAGGTGTCTATGTGCCTAGTGTAATTGCAAGAATCATCTAAGTCTTGACGAGGTGAAAGTGCATATTTATAAACATGGATTCAAGCCAGACTACTATATATGGATCAGTCATGGTGAAATGTCTTCCTTACATCATTCACCCATATGTCCAATGCCAGGAGTCGAACATGTCTCCCATGGGTCGCTTGGACAGCAACTGACATAATATGAGACCATGGTGATGGATGTGGCTAGGCCAAGTTTCAAGGATAATTATAATGAAAGTACTGAGGAGCTGCTAAATCCAGATGTAATGGCATTTTATGACATGTTGTATGCTGCACAATAACCCTTGTGGGAAGGATGTGAAGAGGAATTTGAACTTTTAGCAGCTATGTAGTTACTAAGCATTAAGGCAAAGATCAACATGTCATAACAAGGTTACAATTTAGTGTCACACCTTATGTGGAGGACACAACCCAAAGATACACGTATGCCTATAGATCTATATCAAACAAAAAAATTGGTGTTACAATTAGGGCTTAGCTATATAAAGATTGATTGCTGTGTGACTGGATGTATGTTGTATTATAAACATGATGCAAATGCAACCCACTGTAACTTCTGTGGTGAAGCACAGTATGCTACAAGAAAGTGTCATAGAAGAATAAAGAAAATTGCAATTAACCAATTATGGTACTTGCCACTAATTCCCAAACTTCAGAGATTATTTGCTTCTGAAAAAATAGCAAAGGAAATGAGGTGGCATTATGAGAATTGTCGAGATTTTAGTATTCTTACTCACTCATCTAATGGAGAAGCGTGGAAGGTGTTTAACAACACCTACCCTAACTTTGCATATAATCCACGAAATGTTTGGCTTAGGTTGTGTGCTGATCGCTTTACTCCATTTAGACAATATGGGAGAAAGTATTCTTGTTGGCCAGTTATCATCACTCCATATAATTTACCACCAGTAATGTGTATGAGACAAGAGTATATGTTTTTGACACTGATTATCCTTGGTCTTCACAATTCCAAAGGGAAAATTGATATTTATCTTCAACCATTGATAGATGAACTAAAATCATTATAAACTGAGGGTGTATAAACATATGATGCATCATTGAGATAGAATTTCATATTTGTATTGCACTATTATGGACAATCAACGACTTCCCAGCATATGGCATGTTGTTTGGTTAGATGACAGCAGGGAGATTATCATGCTCTATATGTATGGAAAACTCAAAGTCATTTCAATTGAAGCATGGGAGGAAAACATCTTTCTTTGACTGTCATGAACAATTTCTTCTACTAGATCACACATACAAGAGAAATAAAAGCTCTTTTTATAAGAATAAAATTGAGCAATCAATGTCTCCGCCACGGTTAGTTGGATAGGAAGTTTGGCAAAGAGTGTGCAATCTACCTAAAGTGATTGAAAAGGGAAAACTTGTACCAATTGAAGGATATGGGGACACTCACCATTGGATGAAATAGAACATATTTTGGGAATTGTCATATTGGAAAATTAACCTCATGCAATATAATCTTGATGTATGCATGTTGAGAAAAATGTGTTTGACAACTTATTTTTCACTGTCATGGACATAAAAGGAAAGACTAAAGATAATACATAAGCTTGGTTGGATGTGGAAGAATATTGTCGTCGAAAAGAATTAGAACTTGTCAATAGGGAAGGGAAAGTTCTAAAGCCTAAAGCACAATATACTTTAGATATAGAACAAAAATGAGCAGTTTGTCAATGGGTAAAGAAGCTGAGACTCCCTAATGGGTATGCATCTAATTTGGTCCGATGTGTTGACATGAAGGAAGCAAAGCTATATGGAATGAAGAGTCATGATTGTCATGTATTCATTCAATGCTTATTGCCATTGCCTTTGGCACTCTGCCTAAAGCTATATGGAATCCTATAACCAAGCTTAGTTAATTCTTTAAAGAAGTTTGTTCCACAAACTTGACAATGACTTAATTAGAATTATTAGAGCATAATATTGTAGTGACATTGTGTAAGTTAGAGAAGGTTTCCCCCCTGGGTTCTTTGACTCAATAGAACATTTGCCCATCCACCTTCCTTATGAAGCCAAGGTCAAAGGACTTGTTCAATGTCGATGAATGTATCCATTTGAAAGGTAATAAAGCGTATCACTATATGCTTAGAATGAATATATATTTAAAAGGTATTAAATCCTTACTCAACTACTCTTTTTTGTAGAGTCCTCTATACCTTGAAGCAAAAAGTCAAAAATAAAGTTCAAGTGGAAGGATCTATATATGAAGCTTATATTATTGAGGAGATTGCAACATTTTGCTCGCATTACTTTGAGCATGATGTACCATCAAGAATAAAGAGACCTCTAAGAAATGATGATGGTAGAGAACCAGGCCCACCTATAATTTTCATTTTTAATTATCCTAGGAGGCCTTTTGGAGAATGCAAATCTCGTTTCTTGAATGATCAAGAAGTAGAAGCTGCTATAAAATATGTTTTAATAAACTATGATGAAGTATAACCATATATCAAGTAAGTGATATTGTTTGCACATAACTTATTTGTAACATAACTTATTTGTAAATGCTTACCACATTTCTTTATTATGTAGTTTATTTGTTTATAAGTTAACTTTGTCCAATCCTCAAATAATGGATATTGAGATAAAAGCTTAAATCGAAGCAAATTTTTCCTCCTGGTTTTGTGAACATGTAAGTAGTAATATAGCATAACATTAATTGTGTCTTAAAACAAAGTGTCAACTCATGTACAATATTTTTAACTTACCACATAAGCTCAAAACCCAGCTAACAATGTTATAAATCCATTTTTATATAACATTACTCGGGGACCAAAGAAAAGCATTAGAACTTGGTCGATTTACTTTGTCAATAGGTATAGATTTCACATACATTCATTAAGCCATCGAAAATCAATCGTAAAATAGTGGTATATGCATTAAAGGAACTGACATTGCACAATTAGAATATGACTTTTATGGCATTCTAGAAGAGATTATGGAGATTGAATACACAGGGATTCTTGAGAAGTGATTAGTATTGTTCAATTGTCAATAGTATGATCCTTCACCTAATCATGGGATGAGAGTTTATAGACAATATGGGATTGTTAAAGTTCATGAATTAAGGAGGTATAATAAGTTTGATCCATTCATATTTACTCAACAAGTGACACAAGTATACTATGAGCATTATCCTAGCTACCATCAGAAGGCTAATTGGTTAGCCGTTATCAAGGCTTAGGCGCGTAGCATAATTGATGCTCCTACATTTGAAATAAACATAAGGGCATTTTAGGTGGAAGGATTAGAAGTCATCTTATCTATAATTGTCTCGAATGATGAATGCCATAACTTAAGAGACCCTAAAGGTTCCTATAAGGAGATAGATATGTCAACCGCTAACATAGTTTATGAAGAAGAAGAAGAAGATGATGATAATGATGATGGTGATAATGATGGCAATGATGACGATAATGATGATGATGATGATGACAATAAAAATATAGATGATGATGATGAAGATGATGAAAAAGATGACAATGCATAAATTAGGGTTGAGATTGATTTAATTTTAAATTTGATTTTATTTTGATAATGTATTTTGCTACTTTAATTAAGTTGTATATATCTTGTTTACATTTTTTATTTAACTTTTGGCCAACTTATACTAACTTAAAGGATTGTTATTGCATATATAGATGGCTGGTCGTGGGACTAGGCGAGTTCATGCCTGATGGAGTACCTCTGCACCCTCAACCATCTCTTATAGTGCTAGACGCATCCACTGCACCTCTATCAGCTTTAATCATACCCGAATCATCTAGGAGACCCTCAGTTTTACCTATATCATCTCCTCTAGTACCATCTCCTGGCTCACAACACTCGCATCCCACTTTTCAGGGTCCTTTCACTAGTTCTACACTTATGCCACCTATCCAACCTTTCGGCTGTGACCCCATAGATGGTTGAACATGGTTGTATCTTGACAAGCATACATAAGTTATAAAATTTGTATTATTTTATTTGTTATTTAGTTAATAACTTAGTATCATTGTAATATTTGCAATTATCATTGTTAAATGATTAAGTTTAATCTTGTTATTGCAGTTGTTCGTGGTATTCTCCTAGTAATTCAAGCAAAATTTGAACATCAATGTCACAATTGGAAAGTAACACCTCTTGAGGTTTAACAGATGTGGTTTGATGAATGGGCAGTATATATCTTATTGACAGGTCTATTGCATAACCCTCAAAATAAAACTAGGTTGATAAAATATATAGCTAGTGGTACAACCTATGTAACACCCCAAAATTAATTAAGGTGTTAATCATGGATTAAGATTAATTAAGGATAATTAATATGGGATGATTGGGCTAGTTAAGGAAATAGGGATTCTAAATAGATAAATTATTAATATGGATTTGAGAATTAATTGGGATAGAAATTGCATCTAGGCCGAAATTAATGAACCATGATAAGAGGCTAATGGAGGCCCAATGAATTAGAGGCAGACCCAAACTAATTTAATGAGATAGAGGCCCAAGATTTATCTTGTATAGGCTCAATTAAGTGGCCCAATTACCCTTGTTCAGACCCAAGCCCTTAAGCTCATCAAATTAGGCCCAAATCCCATTAAACTTTAGCAACCCAATGTGTGAAAACTGGCCCAACAGAATTATGTAGCCTAACAATTAAAAACTGGCCCAACAAGCAAAATCTGAAACCCAATTGGATTTGGACTTGGAGCAACCCATGACCTAACCCCTTGACCCAACTTAAACCCACCTAAAACCCTAATGCTTCAGCCACTTTTCCCTTCATTTGCTGAAACACAAAAATAGAAGAGAAATTCGGAGGTGAGGAGAGGAGGCTAGGGTTCTTGACATAATTCTGCATTTTCTCACATTTAGAGCAAGATTTGGCCATGGTAATAGTTATACAACTTAATCCCCTCATCTTCCTCTTTAATTTGGTCCGATTAGTTTTTCATTTGGAGAATTTTCACCTTACCCAAAATTCTGAAATGAGGTTATTTGGGGTTTTCTTGATGAAATTCGTAGGTTGAGGCTAGGGCTGACATTAGGTGAGTTTAAACCCCTCATTTTGATGTCTTCTTTGATGGTTTGAGACCCCCATAGCTTATTTATATTATGAGTATTAATTTGGTACGAATTTGCTTAGGATTTTGGGTGAAACATTGAGAATTCTGGTGGGAGATACTTGAATCCGAATTTGGGAATTGTGGTGGCTGTTGCGAATTTGTCTACAAGTGAGGTAACCGGGGTTTACATTAATTCCATGCATGTATCTGCTTTAATTTCATATTTGCTATATATGAATGATTTGAAATGTTGAATAAATTGGTTGGCTATCTGTTGTATCATAGTTGGACCTTGTGAGTCCATGGTGGAGCTGTGGTGCGGCTGCCACCTGTGCATGTGCCACGATTGGACACCGGGTTATGATCAAACCCCAGATGCACTGAGCCCTGGTTATGCTCAAAAGGGGAGTGGGTGCCGTGGATGGGCCTCTCCCAGTGTTAATGGCCTTTAACATATTTAAATATGATTGCTAGTATGAGATAGTAATCATGATAGCCTAATTGTTTCATTTGCTAAAATGACTGATATGATTCTGATATGGATTTTGTTTCATGCATATATGTTGATTAAACTGGATTATATGATGGAATTGCCTTGGTTACTGAGATGTGTATCTCACCCTATTTTATGGGATTAATATTTCAGGTGAAAGTTCCTCGGGTAAGGATAAGGGTAAGCAGGTGGATGAGAATCCATGAGTTCCCACCTATGGGGAGATGGCTACACTTAGGCTGACGTAGCTAGTATAGATGCTAATTTGGTATTTCTTAATGTATAGCATCATCATGTATCTATATTGCCAAGTGTAGGCTTGCACATCTGATTTATTGAGGATGTATGTATTGAGGGGTTAGACCTCATCTTAATTTGGTAATGGTTGTATGGATTCATGATATCTGCTGTAATTTATGTTGACCTATAATATGGCTTATCAATGGAAATGTAACCCTTGAGATATTGATATGAACCCCTAATGTATGAAGCCCCCATTGATTGAGTATTAAAGGATAGTTGCTAGTAGATCATGTATATTCTGTTGTTGTTACTTTACCATCTTGTTGATAGAGGGTAATTAGGGGAAAGAAATGGGCATATAAGTTTTAAATTGGTATGGAAGAATAGCTAAGTAAATAAGGTAGATAAATGCCATTAGAGCCATATAAAATGAGGGGAAGTGACCTTAGAGTGTCCCTAAGAAGAGAATTAAAGTGTAGGGGCCGAAACATAGGGAAAACAACTCCAGAAGAGAGTCACGCTGTGGCCAGGAATACTTCGCCACGGCCTAGGAAGTGACAGTGGCGAGGGACACCGTGGCTTGATAAATCTCGCCGCGGCACGGAGTGAAAATAATCGCCCAGGAGGTGACAGAACGTAACCTCGCTGCGGCGCAAGAAGTCTCACCGCGGCGCGAGTCGAGAAAATTAATTAGGGAGGTTACAGTAGCAGAACTCGCCACGGCACCACATAGGTTGGTCGCGGCGCTAATCCAACTCGCCGCGGTGAAAGTCAGGAAAATTCCCGAGAGCAACTTGGCTGCGGCGCAAGAGTTCCAGGCCATGGCGCAAGTTTAAAAACTTAGTTTTTGAGCTCTAGAACCTAACTTAGCCGCGGCGGGAAAGTTCCAAGTCGCGGCGCAGGTCCCCAAACTCCTATATTTGACCTAGAAAACCCTAATTTCAGTAAGGCTAATGTTAGGGAATGGCATGAGTACATTGGTGGGATGTTCTTGTAGGTTGAAATTGATTAATAGATGAATCCTAAACCCTTAACGATGGTACAAACCCTTTTATGCATGTTCCCATTATGGTTGTTAGTTGATGATCCTAGTAGTATCAAGGTTTAAATTCCCCTATATTTTCTTAATGTAATTAATTGTAACGACTCCAAACCTTGATCATTATTTATTAATTGTGTATTTAGCTATAATCACCGATATTAGAATGTAGGGTCGTCACAACCTAAGTCATCTCTCTTGGAATTTGAGTTCAATGCTTAGTTGAGTTTCTAAGTGTTAAAGGATCCTAGAACTACCTAATTTAGGGGGATTTTTTATCTAATTAAACTATCTAAAATAAAATTGAAATAAAATTCCTAAATGCTACCTAATTGATGAATTATGGTTGAATGATGGACTTGTGACTAGCTTTGGATTTGTCCCTTGGTTTCCACTATCTTTATCCTAATTCATTTGTGATTAATTCTGGTCTAAGAGTCCCTAATTGTGTTCATTGGCAAGGGATCTTGAATTACCACTCAAGATTCAAGAAACTAGCAACTTGATGTTAATTGAGACCTCAACTCCCATTAAATTACTAATTCTTGTGATTAAGATCTTTGAACACTTAAGTGAGTGATTAATTAATCAATTAGCCTATGAATCAACACCTTAGAATGTTTAATTAACCAACTAAACTCCAAGGAATCCTTAAATCAAACCATGAAGCTCATAATTTCACTTATGCATTTCATCGAACACCTTCATGGCATACATGGGAAATTAAAGGAAAGTGTAAAATTCAGTGTTTAATCTAACCAATTAATCAACAAAAAAGCTTCCTAATTAGTGTTTAACTAGCCACTAATTACAATTACACAAATTCCTAATCAAAAACAGCTTAACCAAGCTTGTACAAGAAAAAGAATAAATGTAGGAAAATAGAAATTCTTAGCCCAAAATTTTGAGTTCTTCTCCATGGATTCAAGCTTGCACTAAGGGTCTTCCTCCTAGCTAGCCACAAGGGGAATTAGAGCTTCATTTGAGCTGGAGATGGAATGGGAATGAAGGAGATGGCGTGGAGAAGATGGAGGATGAGGAATGGACGCTATTCTGGATGATGAATGTATGGAATGTGTGATACGATGGATAGCATCTGGATGTCTTATATTGTGTGCTCAGCTCTTTGCCTCATTCTCACATGATTTCTTTTATTTTTCACATGTTCCTTCATTTGCCAATTACCCGTAGCTTCGTGCATTTGTATATAAGGTGGGCCCCACTTCATTTTGTTTTATAATATTCCACATGCTTCCTTCTCCACGTAGCTTCTTCTTCGTGCAGTTTCTTCTCCATTTTGCTCACATCCACGTAGAACTTGAGCTGCATGTGCATATTAGTGTGCTTGAGGCTTCTTCTCTTTAATCTCCAGCTCACACTTCTTCTCTCAAATACATATTCTGCCTCTTCTCCACGTGATTCCTCCACATTTCTATTCATAGCCACGTAAGACTCAAGTCTCTTCTTTAGCTGCTATACGAGTAAATGGTTCTGCATCAGCCCTCAACCCATTCAACCCATAAGCTACTTCCTCATTCTGAGCTCAACTTGAAAACCTTCCTCTTTTCTCATTCCACGTGTAGTTCTGCATTTGTGTGTTCCTCTAATCACGTGGCTTTCTTCCTCTGTTTCGTGCTGCTACCTATGCTTTGTACTTATGGCACTTCTTCCTTCTTCTTCGAGTTCAAATGAATGTGTGCATGTGGCAGCCTTGTTAGCTCTGCTCAGTTGGTTCTCTCTCTTCTCTTTTTCAGCTCCTCTTTACTCTAACCCATAGGCAGATTCACGTGAGCTTCTTCATGATTTCTTACTCATTCCAACATCCTCATGCTTCTTGTGCTATGTGTGATCATGTTAACGTGGCTAGACCATGGCAACATGCATGTGTATGAACTAGACCCATGGAAGCGAAGTAACGTGCTGGACTCGTGGCTTTATGTGAGTGAAATGGCAGCAACATGTTAGTGTGTTGCTATGCATATGATTGAAGTGTGCAAGGATGCTGTGTGGTTAAAATGAATCAACGTGAAGAGTGAGTGATATGATTATGTAATCATGAATGTGGGCCCAGTTGTGATGCTAATATAGATGAAGAGTGAGAGATGCGATTGTGTGCCATGTGAGGAAGCCCACTCCTTCTCCTTCTCTTCTTCAAATCAATTTATCATTCAAGCTCTAATTTTTCATTAAAAATCTGTACAAAAAGTAAAAACAATTCAATAGGAAAATTCACAAAATCATTTAAAGAAATTTATGCATTAAAATTCTAAAATCTTGTAAATAATTTCCTTGAGTACACAAATCACTACTAACATCAAATTTTACCTAATTAAACTCCTCAAACTATATTTGCTCATTAAAATGCTTAAGTTAGGAGAATTAAAACATATAAAAATCATGCTTATCACTTACCTTATTATATATATATCATTTGTTGATTTTTTTTTCCTTATTTTATCTGAAGTTTTGATTTTTCTTTTGTTTATTGGGAAGAAATATAAATGTTGCCATAATATGACCAAGTAATTAGACGCAATTGGAACAAAAAATGTGGGGACATCTTGCAAAATGCAATGTACAGAGTCCGGTTGGACTTGGAAAAGGGAATTATGCCTACTTATATCCTTAAGGATATAATGGTCCAATTGAAGTACTATTAGGAGTCAGATGATTACAAAGCTGTATGTCAGATAGCTAAAAATAATCAGGCATCTACCATAGGAGGCACGCAACATAAAGGGGGAAGCATTCCTCAACTAAGCATAAAAGGAGACTAGTAAGCATTTAAATTCATAGGTAATCGTCATTTATTTAATGCCTGCGACAACTTATATTAATAAATAATTACAGACTTCACAGCTTGGAAGGCCACCTACAATGTTTGAATTATTCAAGCACACACATTATGACGAGGCAACTGGTCAATTTGTAGACCATAAGGCAGCTGAAGTTTATGTATGTATATGTTTATCTTTTTCTTTCTCAATGGGCTTATGCTAATGGCTGGAGGCCTGATTAATTGTGGTGTTAATCTTATTGTGTGTTTTGATCTTCATTGGGATTATGCTGACAGCTAAAGGCTTAACTAGCTGTAGTGTGAATCTTACTTTTTGTTTTGATTCTTACTAAGATTGTGCTAATGGCCAGAGGCCTAACTAGCTATACTGTCCATTTCGCTTTTTATTTTGATTGTCACTAGATTAGTGCTAATGGCTAAAGCCTGAATAGCTATAGTGTGAGTCTTTATTTTTTGTTTTACTTGTCACTAGACTTGTGTTGATGGTTGGAGGTCTTATGGACAATATGTGAGTCTTACTTTTCTTTTTTTATTGTCATTGAAATTTTGTTGATGGCTGAAGGCCTGACTAACTATAGTATGACTCTTGCTTTTTTGTTTTGATTGTCATTGGATTTGTGCTAATGGCTAGAGACCTAATTAGGTGTAGTGTAAGTTTTGATTTTTTGTTTTAATTGTCATGGATTTATGCTAATAGCCAGAACTTGTTGTACTTTAAGTATTTATTTTCCATTCTGATCATCAATGGAATTGTGTGATTGTTTATTGAATGTTTTTTACTCATTCAATTGTCTCTATGGCTATCAATGTAACGTCTAATTTTCATTAAACGACAAAAGCATATGCATTTTCAAATTAAGTCCCCTGAAATAAATTAGTTAAGGTCCTAAAAAATTTGAATAATATTCTAGACTCCTAAAAATAAGAATCCTAGCCTCAGACAAAAGAAAAAATAGAGCTAGAATGAAGAAATAAATTTTGACGAAAATCTTATGAAACGTAATGGCATTTTTGTAATTTTGGGTAAATTTTGGAATTCACATAGAAGAGCTTTTTAAATGAAATTTTTTAGTTCTTTGAGGTTCTCAAAGGCCCTGAAAACTATAGGAAGTCCTAGGATAGTTAAATCCCCTCCGGTGGATGTTTTCTAATATCAGTATATCCAAACTTTGACAGATCTGTTCGGGAAGTTTTTAGTTCCGATTTGAGTGATTCCAAAAGCATTTTACTAAATTGGGAACCTAAATTTTATAATGGAAAAAACGGTTCTCAAAAAGGAGCTAAAAAGAATAAGAAATGAAAATGCCAAAAATGAAAGGCAAAACGAGAATTTTTGGAAAAGCTATTCTCCTCCACTTATATATATGAGGCACCCCATTCTCCCATTCATTTAGTCTCATATTGTTCTGCCCTAAACTAGAGGAAAAACCTTAGGAGAGTGGCGTACCAAGGGAAGAAGAAGGAGAAGAGAAATCAAGGCAAAAAGGTATAGTTTCTTGGTAGTTTTTCATGTTTTCTTCCATTCAAACCTCCTCTCCTTCATTTTCCTTTATTTCCTTTGATTAAAATGAAGTTTACAAATGTGTTTTAAGGGAGAAATTGAGGGAAGTTTTGGGATTTAAAGAGAGGAGCTTGGAGAAAGCAAGATTCAAGTGAGAAAAAGTAAGAAAACAAGATAATTTCTTCTTCCATGGTTGATATCTCTTCCTTCCCTTCCTCCACCATTTCGCCCCACTCAAGAACCCTACAAATGTGTTATGTAGAACCAAGGGTGATTCTAAGGAAAAAGGGTGTGGAGATTAAGAATATGTAAAGGGAATTAACAAAAAAACATGAAATTTCAAGATGCAATTTCTAGGGTTTCAATTACACCTTGTAAAATCTGATTTTGTACAATGATTCCTAAGCCTAAATAAAAGTTTAATTGAGCTCCTAAGATCCCTAGAAGTTCCCCCATATGCATCTTCCCTTTGAAAAACAAAGAAAACTCCATGGAACCATTATACTCCATTGTTTCAGCCTAAGGGAGATAGCATACCTAGGGAGAGTTTTAAATTTTTCTAAGCCCATTTTTGAGTCATATATGATGAAAGAATATGAGGGGAAGCTTGGGAAAAATTTAAGAAGTATAGAAAGTGAGATGGTGCTTTATGTTGTATAATATGACCTAAAGAAGCAACATATAGTTAAACTCTTTGTTTTAATTGTGTGATGACTCCAAAAGGCTTAAAAGGAGTCAAGAATCATATTTGAAAGAAAATAATGAAGCCTAGAATTTATTTGAGGGGTGTTGCTTTATTAGGTGCATTTATGGAACCATATAAGGTTTATAGAGCAAGCTAGTATCTAAGCAAGTTGTGTGACCTTAGAATTAATTCCATGAACCTAATTAGCTTCCATAAATTATGTTTACACCAAGAAAAATCATCCCCACACTTTTATGTGTGTGTGGCTAAAAGAGGGAGATTGGATTCAAGAGAAAAAGTGTGTAATTGTATCCAAAGTAGCTCTCTTCACCTTCTCTCACGTATGATTGCTTGCTTTACTTGTCTTTGAATGTGTGTATGTGTATTTCAAGCCATGAAAAATGTTCTAGCATGAGCTCTTACTTAATGGTACTATGATTATGTATTATGTTTTCCAAATGATATTTATAATGTTTACTTTAGTTTGCTTAAGTGTGGTGAGACCAAGAATTTGAGCCATGGTAAGGATGAGCCAAGAACGCTTAAGATTGGTTAAGACAAAGTAAAAAGTCTCCTGAAATTGAGGTTGACTCCCAAGAGCATGGTTGAGTCCAAGGTGAGGCAAGTCCAAAATCCACAAGTAAATGGGTGAGGCCAATCCACTTGCTTGGCAAGCCTTTGTATGCTATGTATGACTTTCTCAAATGATGAAAATACCTCTTGAATGTTTACACATGTCAACATGACCATATATGCATTTATGAAACTTGTTTGCATTTATTAGGTATGATTAAATGGGAGATGAGCTATTGGGATTCTTTGAATCTCATCCCCTCCTCTCCAATGTTCTAACATGCTAGATAGACTAAGTAGGCAAGGTAATGGAAGCCAACCACTTTGAAGATGAAAAGATGACATGAAAGTGCTTGAATTTTGCTACTTTAAAGCCATACAAATGGCAAAAGATGTAACCCATAGATGTATATGTATTATGATGTTATGACCACATGTAATTATGATAATATGTCATGTATAAATAGGAGAATATATTATGTGACCATTAGATTGTGATTTGAGCATGTTTTGGCAAATGAGCTTCTTAGATGACATCATGGAATTATGCATATATGTGAGTGAAATAGTCAAAATGAAATGCATGATATTTGGAACCAATTAGATAGCTCACACAAGTCCTAATTATGCTTCTAGACTTGCCCAAGAGGTGCCAAACCCCAATGAAAGTCATTTGGACATTTTGGTATCCTATATGGAGCCAAAATTGACCATAGTGGAGCCCTATGTCACGTTTTGTCCAAATGAGTTCTTTTTTATCTTAGATTTGGCATGAAATTAGAACTTGTTGAGATATTTTTAGGAAGGTAAAGAGCAGAATTTTCAAAGGTCTACAGAATATTTGATGAATTTTCAAAATTGGCAAATTTTCTGGTTTTGGTCATGTTACTGTTCACTCAGGTCTGAAAATGAAATCTATCACACAAGACTCAAATGATGTCTAATTGCCACAAAATTTTACACAAAGAAACTAGATATTCCCAGTAACTTGTACCAACTAGAAGCACCTCATTTGGATGTCTAAAGAGGGAGATATAAGTTTTCAAAAAATCTATCTAGTATCAAGAACTCTAGCCGACCTCAATTATTGTTTGATTGAATTTCAAGGTCTAGACATGCCTGAACTGGTCTAGAGTTATTTTTCTCCTCTAGTTAACATCCACAACTTTCCATATTTGTATCATTTGCATAGATTGGATATTTTTGGAATTAATTGGACATTTTTAAAATTTGCTACAAAATTATGTGATAGCACCAATAGACAGCCTGACGTCTGGATCATTTTGAATGTCAAACGTCTTCTTTGTTAGATGTTATGGTCTAGAAATATTTTTAGCACGAATTATACATGTTTCGCTTTCTAGAATGGCCAATAATGCATGATTTCAATTTTTTTTATAATTAGTTATGATTTTCCAAATTTGTGATAGAAATGGGGACAAATCTGGTCGAAAATATATGTGTGTATTTTAAGCTTCCCTTTGAATTCCATGGAATATAGACCACTTTTGATGATACAAATGAGTTGTATTCATGTAATTAAATATGATAATATGATGTACGAGCTCACCTGATCCATGTAACATTGAATGGAATTTTTATACGCGACGCAACGCTAGAAAATGCATTATTTTAATCCCCTTTTTCTTGCTCCTTCATGGAATATATGATATAAAGCATGGAAATGTGATGGAATAAGCTAGAAATATATGGTGTTACAATCAACCTCATTACATATTTTTTTTCATACACCTAACATTGTTTTGATTGTGATAGCTGAATATATTTGTAGTTTTAAAGTATTTATTCTTTATTATATGATCACACTTCATGTTAATACTATATGACATAAAGAATGCTTCAAGATGTGTATATTCTTTTGTTCTAAATGCATTGTCATCATTTTCCTTATTATAAAATTGTCTTCCTCTATTTCCTTTAACAAGTTGATTACTTGAGGCTTAAGAATGCCAGAACTTCTACTTAGGAATCAACAGGCATTGCATCAAATGATGTAGAAGATGATGATGAAGTTGCCTTATGGTTAGAGGCTGTAGGTGGTAAAAATAAGAGAGGTCGCATCTTTAGGGTTAGATCTGAGGCTCATGATATTGATGCTAGCTGCTCCCATGGAACCTCCTCTTCTATTCATAACTCAGGACTTCATTTTGATTTTGAAGAGGAATTATGTAGGAGGATTACTACAAAGACAGCACCTTTGAGACAGGAGAACCAAGAATTTAGAGAGCAAAATCAACGTATAATAAAACAACATCAACAAATCTTGTCTCTACTAGGAGAGCATCAACAAACACTCAATAGATTACAAGAACTTGAACTGTGGTTATCTTTGTGCCCCATCAAATCCTATGCCAAAAGCCTTAGTACCTAAGACGATAGGTCCTGATGATTGTCCTCCTCTATGAGGATTTTATTCCTCTTCTTCTATCTGTAAATGCCTTTAATTGAGAATTGTTATAATTTGTTTTAGAACTATTAGTTAAGAATTTGTTACTTTTTAATTAAATATTGTCATATTGTACTCTTTTGGATTGGGAGAAATTTTAAACTTGAATCAATTATCACATTATTCTTTATTGGCTTTCTTTTATTGTGCTTGTATTGTATTTTATTGCACAAGTAAAAAAAAAGCATATAACAATAAATTAAGTCTAAAATTTGTTTTCAAAAAATTTTTTGATGGAATTTTTGTCGCTGATTCCATTACTGATCAGTGACGAAATTTTGGTTGCTGATTTCATTGCTAATCAACAACGAAAAATTCTATCATTAATTTTGCCGCTAATCAGCAACAGAATTTTAATCACTAATTTTGTCAAAATTCTATCACTACTTCCATCATTGTTCAGTGACGAAAAATACTATCACTTATTCCATCACTAAATAGCGATGGAATCAGTGACCAAAATTTTTGTTATTCATTCTATAGCTAATTTGTAACAGAAAATTCCATCACTATTTAGTCATGGAATGTAACACCATAATTTCTAACTTATCTTATAACATTCTTATGCATCATATTCTCAAATCCATGGTGGAAGTAGCAAAAGTTTAAAAAATAATACATTTAATTGCGTTACATCGTGTATAAAAAATTTCATTTGGTGTCATGTGAACCGTGTGAGCTCATACTATATATTCTCATATTTAAGTACATCAATACAACTCTTTTGCAGCATAAAATCATACTCATAACTCATGAAGTCAAAGGAGAGCTCAAAATAATGAAGTGCATTTTCAGCCAGAATTGGCCCATTTTCTTACCAAATTTTGGAAAATCATAACTAATTCTAAAAAAATCAAAATCATACATTCTTAGCCATTATAGAAAGCTATAGATGTCTACTTCACACTAAGAATATGCTCAGGCCATAACATCGATCACATAGGGCATTTGATATCCGAAAAGGTCCAAAGGTCAGACTGCCTCCTGATGCTATCACAGATTTCTATAGCAAAATTTGAAAATGTCCAATTAATTCCACAAAAATCCAATCCATGAAAATAATACCAATTTGGAAATATGTGGATGTTAGCTAGAGGGGAAAAATATTTCCAGATTAGCTCAGGCAGCCCAAACCTCATAATTTAATGGAACAGTAACTTAAGTCAGTTAAATTCCTTGATACTGGATAGAATTTTCAAAACTTTATACCTCCCTCTCTAGACATCCAAATGAGGTGCTTTTGATTGGTATGAGTCATTGTGAATGCCTAGTTTTCTTGTATAAAATTTCATGGGAATTGGATATTATTTGAGCCCTGTGTGACAGAATACATTTTTAGACCAAATGAATAGTGCAGCAGACCAAAACTAGAAAAATTGCCAACTTTGAAAAATCATTGAATATTTTGTAGACCTTCAAAAATTATTATCTTTCACTTCCCAAAAATCTCTCAACAAGCTTTAAATGTCTGCCAAATCTCAGATCAAGAAGAACTCATTTGGCCAAAAAGTAACATAGGGTTCCATTATGGTCATTTTTTACTCCATATAGGGTACCAAAATTGCCAATTAGTTTTCCCTTGGTCTTGGCACCTTTTGAGTAAGTCTAAAAGCACATTTAGGACTTGTGTGAACTGCCCAAATGGTCCCAAACTTCATACATCCCATTTTGGCCTTTTCATCCACACTTATGCATATTTCCATAAAGTCATTCATGAAGCTATAATGTCATAACATACTCAATTTACTTTCCATCATTCATATTGTAATATCTAGTTCTCTAAAAATCAGAGAAAACGTGAGAAACGTAACATACAGTTTCTCTGTAAACAAATGAAATTTACCGGATACAAAAAGAAGTCCTCCGAAATGAGATAGTTAAGGTCCCAAAAACCTTGGGAAGCATTTTAGACTCCTAAAAATGAGAATCTCAAGTTCAGACAGAAAGAAAAATAGAGCTAGAATGAAGAAATAATTTCTTACGAAAAGCCTACGAAACTTTATGGCATTTTCATAATTTTGAGTAAATTTTGGAATTCACATAAGAGGGATTTTTAAATAAAATTTTTGAGTTCTCCAGGGTTCTTAGAGGCCCTGAAAACAATGGAAACCCCTGAGACAGTTAAAACCCCTCCGATGGACGTTTTCTAACATCAGTTGACCCGAACTTTGACTGATTCGTTCGGGAAGGTTTTAGCTACAATTTGAGTGATTCCAAAGGCATTTTACTAAATTGGGAACCTAAATTTCATAATGGAAAATATGGTTCTCAAAAAGGAGCTAAAACAAAGGAGAAACAAAAATGCCAAGAAGAAAGGAAAAAATTAGAATTTTTGAAAAGTGCAACTTCCTCCCACTTATATATATGATGCCCCCTTCTTCTCCCTTCATGTTGCACGACCAAGTTCTGCCCAAAACCAGAGGAAATCCTTAGGGAGAGTGGCACATTAGAGGAAGGCAAAGAGGAGGAGAAATCAAAGGCTTAAGGTATGGAAATTAGTAGTTTTTCATGCTCTTTCTCTTCCAAACCTCTTCTCCTCCATTCTCCTTTCTTTCCTATGGTTATAATGAAGTTTATAAATCTGTTTTAAGGGAGATATTAAAGGGAACATTCTCATTTGAAGAGAAGAGCTCAAAGAACACAAAATTCAAGTGAGAAAAACTAAGAAAATAAGGTAATTTCTCTTCCTATGGTTGTCATCTTTGGTTCCCTCCTCCACCATTTTGCCCCACTTGAGAAAACCTTAGGAGGAGATGATTTTTAGGTAGAACCAAGTATGAGTTTAAGGAAAAAAGGTGTGGAGATCAAGAATATGCAAAGGGAATTAACAAAAGGCCATTAGATTTCAAGATGCAAAATCTAGGGTTTCAATTGCACCTTGTAAAATTTGTTTTTGTATGATAATTCCTAGGCCTAAATAAGAGTTTAAATGAGCTCCCAGGATCCCTAAGAGGCTCCCCATATGCTTCTTCCCTTGAGAAAACAAAGAAAGTTTCATGGAACCTAATATGCTTCAGAGCCTCAACCTAGATGGGTTCTCCTAGCTAGGGAGAGTTTTAAATTTTTCTAAGGCCATTCTTGAGTCATATTTGATGAATGAAAATGAGTTGAGGCCTTGAAAAAAATTTAGAACTCATAGAAAGTGATTTGGTGCCTTAGGTGTCATATTATGACCTAAAGAAGCAACATGATGTTAGGCTCTTTGTTTTATTTGTGTGATGACTCCAAGAGGCTTAAAATGATTCAAGAATCATATTTGAAAGGAAAGAATGGAGCATAGAAATTATTTGAGGAGTGTTGCTTCATTACATGCATTTATGGACCATAATGGAAGCTATAGAGCAATCTCGTATCTAAGCAAGTTATATGGCCTGAGAGTTTAGTTCATGAACCTAATTGGCTCCCATAAATTGTATCTAGGCCAAGAGAAACCATTTCCACAACCTTGTGGGTGTGTGAGCAAAAGAGGAGACTTGAAATCCAAGGAAAAAGTGTGTGATTGTGTGCAAGGTAGTTCTCTCCACCTTCTCTCATGCATGGATGTGTGTTTAGCTTGTTTTAGAATGTGTGTATATGCATTTTCAAGCTATGAAAAGTATGCTAGCATGCCTTTTTATGCCATGATCCTTGATGCCATGTTATGTTCTTAAATAATTTCATGATGGTTGTATGAGTTTGCTTGAGTGCAGAGAGGCTAAGAACTCTTCCCTTTGGTGAGGATGAGCCAAGAACCCTTGAGTTTGGTTGAGACAAAGTAAAGAGTCTCTCAAAAGCAAAGTGGGCTCCCAAGAGTATGGTTGAATCCAAAGCTCTCAAAGAATGGGTAAGGCAAGTCCAAAATCTATGAGGAGAAGTGTGAAGCCAATCCAAACACTTGGTGAACTCTTGAATATCTTGAATGATTGATTCACATGCCAAGGTTGCTTTTAAATTGTCCATGACTTTTAATTTCTCCATGCATGCATTTGAAAAGCTTGCTTTGCACATATTATGTATGATTGAATGGGAGATGAGCTATTGGGATTCTTAATGGGAGATGAGCTATTGGGATTCTTTGAATCTCATCCCCTCCTCTCCAATAATCTAACATGCTCAGTGGACCAAATAATTATGGTGAAGGGAGCCAACAACCATGAAGAGGAAAGATTGACAAGCTTATGCATTGTTTTATCAATTTTGGAACCATAATGATAGTTCATAATGTATATGATGTTGTATATATACTATGAACCTTAAGACATCTATAAATATGCTATTATGTGATGTTTATGTTTATGGATATGATATATGAGCTTTAGCATATATTTTGAGTATGAGATGCCAAATTATGCAATGTGAAAGCATGATGGAAATGTGCATAAGTGTGGGTTGAATGGCCAAAATGAGATGCATGAGGTTTGGGACCATTTGGACAGCTCACACAAGTCTTGAACATGCTTTTAGACTTGCCCAAAAGGTGCCAACACCAAAGGAAATCCATTTGGCAATTTTGGTACCCTATATGGAGCCAAAATTGACCATAATGGAACCCTATATCACTTTTTAGCCAAATGAGTTAATCTTGGTCTGAAATTTGGCATGCAATTAGGTCTCATTGAGAGATTTTTGGGAAGCTATAGATCATAATTTTTGAAAGTCTACAGAATATTTGATGATTTTTCAAAGTTGGCAATTTTCATGGTTTTTGGTTTGCTGCACTATTCATTTGGTCTAAATTTGCACTCTATCACACAAGGCTCAAATGATGTCCAATTGCCATGAAATTTTATACAGAGAAACTAGACAATCACAAAGACTCATGCCAACTAGAAGCATCTCATTTGGAGGTCTAGAGAGGGAGATATGAATTTTTAAATTTCTATCCAGTATCAGTAAATTTGCCTGACCATAAGTACTGTTCCATTAAATTCCGAAGTCTGGGCTTAATGAACTGATCTAGAGATATTTTTCCTGTCTAGTTAACATCCACAAATTTCTAGATTGGTATCATTTTTATGGATTGGATTTTTTTGGAATTAATTGTATATTTTCAAAGTTTTCTACAGAATTATGTGACAGCTCCAGAATTCAGTTAGACTTTTAGACCATTTTGGATGTCAAACGTCCTTTGTGATGAATTTTATGGTCTCAGTATATTTTTAGTGTAAATTAGACATCCAAAGCTTTCCATAATGACCAAGATTGTAAGATTTTAAATTTTCTAGATTTAGGTATGATTTTCCAAAATTTGCCCAAAAAAGAGGCCAATTCTGGCCGAGAATGAGTTTTCATGTTCTATGTCCCATTTCGGTTTTCATGAGTTGTAGGCATGATTTTGGGATGTAAATGAGTTTTAATGATGTATTTAAATATGAGGACGTATAGCATGAGCTCACATGGTCTATGTGACATCGATTACAATTTTTAGATGTGACGCAATGCGAATAAAAGTCCATTTTCCTTACTTTTTCTATGGAAAATATATATGATTCATGATATTATGTCATTTATAAATTTGAGATGAGCTAGAATTTATGGTGTTACACATATAACACATTGTCTCATTTCTATATCACATAATATCATAATTACATATGTCTCAAGGGTCATAGACCATTTACAATAATAATATACATTATTATAGTTTATTAAAGGTAAATACTAGACATATAGATGTCAATCTTCTTTCTTCAATGTTGTTGGCTTCCATTACCATATCCACTTAATCCACCTAGCATATTATATCATTGGAGAGGAGGGAATGAGATTCAAAGAATCCCAATAGCTCATTTCCCATTCTATCATACATAATATATGCAAAGCAAGCCTTAAAAATGCATACATGAATAAAATGGAAGTCATGAACATTCAAGAATCAAATTGGCATATGAGCAAGTCATACAAAACATTCAAGAGTTCACCAAGTGTTTAGATTGGCCTCACACCTTTCTTCATGGATTTTAGACTTGCCTCACCCAATCTTTAAGAAATTCTTGGACTCAACCATACTCTTGGGAGCCCACTTTGCTTTTGGGAGACTCTTTGCTTTGTCTCAACCAATCTTAAGGGTTCTTGGCTCATCCTCACCAAGGTTAAGAGTTCTTGGCCTCTCCACACTTAAGCAAACTCAAATAAACATCATACATTTATTTGAGAACACAATATGTTATCATGAATCATGGCATATCAAATCATGCTAGCATACTTTTCATGGTTTGAAAATATACATACACACATTCTAAGATAAGCTAAACACACATCCATGCATGAAAAAAGGTGGAAAGAGCTACCTTGTATACAATCACACACTTTTTCCTTGGAATTCAAGCTCCTCTCTTCAGCCACACACCCATAAATTTTTGGAGATGGTTTCTCTTGGCCTAGATACAATTTATGGAAGCCAATTAGGTTTATGAAACAAATTCTAAGGCCACACATTTACTTAGACACTAGGTTGCTCTATAAACCCCATTATGGTCCATAATTACACCTAATGAAGCAATGTAACACCATATATTTCTAGCTTACTTCTTATCATTTTTAAGTCTCACCTGATGAATTGCATAAAAGGGAATGGAAAAATGGCATTAAAATAATGCCTTATTTCGCGTTGCGTCGCATATGAAAATTCCATTCGGTGTCACAAGGACCATATGAGCTCATATATCACATTCTCATATTTAATTACATACATACAACTCATTTGCATCACCAAAATTGGCCCACAACTCGTGGAATTCAAAAGGGAACATCAAATTCACTCTATTATTTTCAGCCAAAATCTCAATTTTTTTATCACAGCTTCAGAAATTCATAACTAAATCCACAAAAATTGAAACCCAACAAACTTTACCATTATAGAAAGCTCTGGATGTCTAACCCATGTTAAAAATAATTTCATCACATGAATCACTAAGGGGAGAACGTTTGACATCCAAAACGTCACTAGGGTCGCTACTGTCTGGGCTACTGGTTCAGGTTACTGATATGAAGTTTCAAAATTCATAACTAAATCTAGAAAAATGGAAATTATGCATTCTTGGCCATTTTGGAAAGCTACACATTTCTACTTTATGAAAAAAATACTTCCAAGCTATGAAAACACAGAAAGTGTTTGACATGCGAAAAGGGGCAGAGGTTAGGACTGCTACTGGTACTGATGCAAGTGTCTGCTATAAACTTTGAAAATGTCCAATTAATTTCAAAAAAATCCAATCCATGCAAATTATACCAATTTGGAGAGGTATGAATGTTAAATTTATGGTAAAAATAGGTTCAGACCATAGAAAGCACGTTTAGCCACTGAAATTCAATGGAACAGTGACTCAGGTCGTGCTGTGCTACTGTTACTGTTCTAGAAATTCAAAAATTCATATCTCTTAGCTCCGACCATCAAATGAGGTGATTCTAGTTGCTACAAGTCACTATAAATGCCTAGTTTCTACTTACAAAATTTCGTAGCCATTGGACCACGTTTGCCCCTCGGATGACACAATTTCACAATTGACCAAATGAACAGTACTGGTGCAAATCCGAAATTCTGATGCCAACTTTGAAAAATCATAGAAAATTCCACAGACCTCCAAATGAGGTGATCTTTAGCTTGCCAAAAACCTCTAGGCAAGATCTAAGTGCATGAAAAATTTCAAGTCAAGAAGAGGTCATTTGGTCAGACTTTTCCATAGCTCAAGATTATGACAATTTGGTTCCAATAAAGGGGCAATTTGGTTCCAATGGGCCATTCATTGTTCCACACACATTTGAGCAACTTAAAAAGTATAAATATAGCACAATTAAGTCCCTCATAAGGTCTGAATCCTCATACAACTCAAATTCACCATGCCACTTCCATATACATACATGCATAAATGAGCTCTCAAGTGGTCAAAACACACAATTCTATTCATGAAACTCTATTCTTGATACATACACTAACTTTACATAGTTTTACACTTGTTCAAAGTGTCATGGCTTAAAAATAACATATCCATATATTCTTTGACATTCTAATACATCAAAACTAGCAAAATGTGCCAAGAGATGGAGATTTAAGCTCCTTGGCCTCCATCCTTTGGATCTTGGACTCCACCTAGATCATGTGAGATGAGAGAAAGGAAAAGGTGAGATTCATTGTACCTCAATAGCTCAAACACCTATCCAAGAACATTTTCAAGACATACAACATGTCAAAGGCACAAGTATGCAATCAATCAATTCATGAAGCATTCCACTTTCACATTTTTGTGTCACAAACTCATGTCAAGCATAAGAATGAGCTCTAGGGACTTTTGGTTTGTCCTCACCCCATTTCTAGGACTTTTGGATTGCTTCACTCTTGGTTCTTGGGACTTTTGACTTAGTCTCACCCATCCAAGGGACTTTTGACCTTGTCTCACCCATGCCATGAGACTTTTGGCATCTCCTCACCCATATTAAGGGACTTTTGGCACTACCTCACCCTTGTGAGCCAATTCCACAATGCAAAGACATTCAAGAAAGCATATTGATACCAAAATAGCAACATAGCATCAAGTGGCATGTCTCAAACATACAAATATACACACAAGCACACAATGACATATATGCAACAAGAAAATGCAACAAGAAAAGGTATAGAGCTACCTTGGGGCAAATTCAAGTATTACTTTGCTTGTTTCTTCCCCTTTTCGGTTCCACAAACACAAGGAGGTGGGGTTGGATTTCTTTGGCCTATTCACAATAAACAACACTTAATTATACTCTTGGAACAAGTTATAACACCCAACTCACTCTTGAGACTACGCTTTGTTCTAGTTGTCACAATATGGTTCCATTAATGACCTAATGAAGCAACAACCACAAGTAAAATTCTTGGTTCCATTCTCTTACCATATTTAGACCTCTTGACCTCATTTAAGTTCCTTGAAGCCATCACACACTCACTTTCACACACCTAGGTCCATGTTGCTTCATAAGGTTACCTTATGGAAGCCATTACCTCATCTCCCAACCTAAGGCTTCTAAATTATTCCCAAGGGTTTCTCCTATCTTCTTTTATCATATAAAGTCCCAAATCAAGCTTGAAACTCTTTGAAACATCCCCTAGCTATCTCTAATGGTTTTGATCGATTTATACCTACATTAAAGACCTATGGAGTTTGAGATTTTTCCTTGATGGATGGGACACTTGGGAGGCCCCTTAGGAGTCTTAGAAACTCAAACAAACACTCACATATGATGGGGAAGTCTTAAATCAACCCAGATTTTAAATTATGTTCAAACACCCTACACTTTTTCAACTTGAAATTCAATGGCTTTTACTTGCTTCCAATGATAGATTCTTAATCCTTGCACTTCAAAACCTCTAATCCCTCCATAAATTGGACAGAAAACAGCCCCTAAGAAGTGGGCTCATGGTGGCCAAATTCGTGCAAGAGGAATGGGGAGGGAGAAACTACCAAAGAATGGAAGTTTTACCTTGTTTTCTTGCTTCCTTTGGCTTGTTCTTCCACTTGGTTGGCTTACTCCCTCAAGTTTCAAAATTTCCCTCTCTATTCTGCCCCCAAAACAGCACCAAACTCTCCATTAAAACCATAGAAAGAAAGCTTGGGAGGAGAGGAGCAAGTTTCAAGAAGGAAGGATATGGAATTTCTTAAAGTTTCTTACCTTTTTCTTGAATTTCTTCCTCCAAAATCTTCCTCCTCTTGTGCACCTAAGAAGTTGGAGTTTTCCTCTGCAATTGGGCAGAAGCAAGTCAGTTTAGAGAGGGGGAGGCAGAACGTGGCATATAAAGAAGAAGAAAGAAGCTTCCTTTAACACTTTAATGCCAATTTTGCCCTTCATTCATAGCATTTTCGTTTCTCCTTTGTTTTAGCTCCTTTTTGAGAATCGTCTTTTCTATTATAAAATGTAGATTCCAAATTTAATAAAATGCCTTTGGAATCACTCAATTTGGAGCTAAAACCTTCCCAAACGAACCGGTCAAAATTTAGGTCAACTGACGTCGGAAAGAGTACATCGGAGGGGCTTTACCAGTTTTGGGGCCTTTGAGAACCCTGAGCAACTCAAAATTTCCATTTAAAAAGCCCTCTTAGGTGTTTTTCCAAAATTACACTTATTTACGAAAATGCCACTGGCCTTTCGGCAAATTTTTTGAATTACTCCGGCCCTAGTTTCTGGGTAACTCAAGGCTCAAATCCTCATTTTCTATTATTTAACATTTTATCCAAATTTTATTTGGCCTTGAATTACTTATCTTAGGGGACTTACTTTTCAAACTGGCCCGTTTCTGTATTGTTATAACATATCAGGTGTTACAATCAACACCCCTCAAAAAATTTCTAGACTCTATTCTTTCCTTTCAAATATGATTCTTGACTCCTTTTAATCTTCTTGGAGTCATCACACCATTAAAACAAAGAGCCTAATTTCATGTTACTTCTTTAGGTCATAATATAGAACCTAAGACACCAAATCACTTTCTATGAGCTCTAATTTTTTTCCAAGGCCTCCCCTCATTCTCATTCATCAAATATGACTCAAGAATGTCCTTAGAAAAAATTTAAAACTCTCCCTAACTATGAGAACTTGCTTTGGCCGAGACATAGGGGTTTTTGGGCCTCCTTGGAGATTTCTTTCTTTTCTTGAAGGAGGAAGCTTGTGGGGAGCATCTTAGGGATCTCAAAAACTCATTTAAACTTTTAATTACTAGGAATCATCACACAAAATCAAATTTTACAAGGTACACACAAAACCCTAGAATTTGCATATTGAAATCTAATGGTTATTTTGTTGTTTTCTTTGCATATTCTTGTTCTTCTCCTTCAAATACCTAAGATTCATGCTTGCTTGGGCTTGAAAATCAGATCCTCCTAGGGTTCCTTATGTGTGTTGAATTGGAGAAGAAGAGGAATCAAGAATAGCAACCATAGGATGAAATTTTACCCAGTTTCCTTGCTTATTTTGGCTTGAATCTTGCTTTCTCCAAGTTCCTCTCTTCAAATCCAAAATTTCCCTTGAATTTATCCCTTGAATCAGATTTATAAACTTCATTTTAATCCAAGGAAACAAAGGAGAAGGGAGGAGAGGAGGTGTGGATGAAGAAAACCATGAAAAACAACCATGGAAACATATCTTAAGCTTGGATTTTCTTCTCCTTCTTTTTCCTCTCTTGTGTGCCTCTCTCCTAGGGTTTTTCTTCTGGTTTGGGGCTGAATAATCTGAAGCTAAATGAGGGAGAGTATAAGGTGCCACCTATATATAGGTGTAGGAAAGTGACTTTTTCAAAAATTCTAATTTTGCCCTTCATTCTTTACATATTTGTTTCTCCTTCGTTTTAGCTCCTTTTTTAGAACCGTTTTTTCTATTATAAAATTTAGGTTCCCAATTAAATAAAATGCCTTTGGAATCACTCAAATCGGAGCTAAAACCTTTCTGAATGAACCTATCAAAGTTCGAGTACACCGACATTAGAAAACGTCCACCAGAGGGGATTTAACTGTCCTAGGGCGTCCTATGATTTTCAGGGCCTCTGAGAACCCTCGGAGAACTCAAAATTTTTATTTAAAAAGCCCTCTTGTGTGAATTCTAAAATTTACTCAAAATTACGAAAATGCTATTATGTTTCGTAAGGTTTCTGTCAAAATTTGTTTCTTCATTCTAGCTCCGTTTTTCCTATCATCTGAAACCAACATTCTCATTTTTAAGAGTCTAGAATATTGCTCAAATTTTTTGGGGCCTTAACTAATTCATTTCAGGGAACTTGCTTTGAAAACATGTCCATTTTCATCGTTTAACATTACATGGAATATTTCCCTCACTAGCCCATCGCTGATTTAGGATATGTTATCCTCAAAATTTGCGACAAATTTCTATTTTGCGACAAAAATTTTTGTCACTAATTAGTGATGGTATTTTTTTTCCATCGCTAATAATTTAGTAACAGCAAAATTAGTGATGAAATAATTTCGCCATTAATTTTGTCAGTAATTATTTTGTGATGAACAAATCCTTATTCAGTGAAGGAATTTTTGTCACAAATTTTTGTTTTTCTTGTAGTGTCATTACATTTCCATTTTTTTTTATTTTGATGTAATACACCTTAAATTTTACTTTCTTCATGATTTTAATCATTGTCCTATTTATAGTTTTTTTTCCTTAATAATGCACAAGATCTAGAAATTGGAGAGTGAAAAAGGAAATGGATAAGAATCCAACTATTGACATCATATCCAACTCAATTATAAAAATTAATGCTATATAGTGTTGTGCGAGTTATAACTTTATTAACTATTTATAACAGAAATAAAAACAACTAATTGCAGTATGAGTGAAGATAATTACCTTGCTTTAATTTGGCAAGTGGAGGTTAATCTATCATTAAATCATTAATGTGCATAAAAATAAATTATAAAGCATGCATCAATTCAATTTGAATATATATATATATATATATGCCAACAGTTAAAATACTAGTTTTTTCCTTACCAAGGGCAATATTGTTTTTTTTTTAACTATTTTTTCATTTGTTTTTTGGAATGTTGCTGTATGATAATATCATATAACAACTTCGTGTTTGTTAAAATAACTTGGGAAAAGACAATTATATTTTCTTGTGTACCCTCATTGTAAAATGTAAGTGGTTGAGGTAATGGCCACTGTAACACCATAAATTCTAGCTCATTTCATGTCATTCATAAGCTTTATATCATCAATTACACAAGAGGGGATGAAAATAATGGATTCCTTCGCATTGCGCTACATATGTAAATTTCATTCAATATCACATGGGCCGTATGAGCATATACTATACTTTACCATATTTAATTACATCAATACAACTCCTTTGCATCACAAAATCATGCCCACAATTAATGGAAACTGAAATGAAGCATAAAATGAGCTTGTTTAATTTCGGCCAGATTTGCCCCTTTTCCTAACCAAACTTTGGAAAATCATAACTAAATCTAAAAAAATCAAAATCGTGCAATCTTGGTCATTCTAGAAAGATTAGGATGTTTACTTCAAATAAAAATATGCCCACACCATAACATGCATCTTAGAAGATGCTTGATATCCAAAATGGTCCAAAGGTCCGACTAAATTCTGGAACTATCACAGAATTCTGTAGAAAACTTTGAAAATGTCCAATTAATTCCAAGAAAATCCAATCCATACAAATAATACCAATCTATAAATCTGTAGATGTTAACTAGACAGAAAAATATCTCCAGATCAGTTCATCAAGTCCAGATCTCGAAATTCAATGGAACAGTACTTCTGGTCAAGCAAAATTACTGGTACTGGACAAAAACTTCAAAAATTTATATCTCCCTCTCTAGACCTCTAAATGAGGTGCTTCTAGTGGACATGAGACACTGTGATTGTCTAGTTTCTCTATATAAAATTTCATGTCAATTGACATCATTTGAGCCTCATGTGACAGAATGCAAATTTGGACCAAATGAACAGTGCAACAAACTAGAAATCATGAAAATTGCCAACTTTAAAAAATTGCCAAATATTCCATAGACCTCTAAAAATTATGATCTTTAGCTTCTTAAAAATCTCTCAATGAGATCTAATTGTATGACAAATTTCAGATCAAGACTAACTCATTTGGCTAAAAAGTGATATAGGGTTCTATTATGGTCAAATTTGGCTCCATATGAGGTACCAAATTTGCCAAATGGCTTTTCCTTGGTTGTGGTATCTTTTGGGCAAGTCTAAAAGTACATTTAAGACTTGTGTGAGCTGCCCAAATGGTCCAAAACCTCATGCATCTTATTTTGGCCATTCAACCCACACTTATGCATATTTCCATTAAACTTTCAAATTGTATACTCAGGCATTACATACTCAAAATAGGTTCTAGAGATCATACATCATATCCATACATTTAGACATCATATAATAGCATATTTACACATGTCTCAAGGGTCATAAACTATTTACAACATTATATACATTGTGAAGCATTATTATGGATTCAAAAAGAAAAAAACTAGGCATATGCTTGTCAATCTCCATCTCTCATTGTTGTGGCTCCCTTCACCATAGCTACTTAGTCCACCTAGCATGTTAGAGCATTGGAGAGGAGGGAATGAGATTCAAAGAATCTCAATAGCTCATCTCCCATTCAATCATACATAATATGTGCAAAGTAAGCTTTACAAATGCATGCATGGAGAAAATGGAAGTCATGGACATTTCAAAAGCAAACTTGGCATATGAAGAAATCATACAAGACATTCAAGAGCTCACTAAGTGTTTGGATTGGCCTCACACTTCTTCTCATGGATTTTGGACTTGCCTCATCCATTCTTTAAGAGCTTTGGACTCAACCATACTCTTGGGAGCCCACTTTGCTTTTGGGAGACTCTTTGCTATGTCTCAACCAAGTTCAAGGGTTCTTGGCTCATCCTCACCAAAGGGAAGAGTTCTTCGCCTCTCCACACTTAAGCAAACTTAAACAATCATCATGTACTCATTTAGAAACATAACATGGCATCAAGAATCATAGCATATCAAGGCATGTTAGCATACTTTCATAACTTGAAAATACACATATACACATTCTAAAACAAGCTAAACACACATTGATGCATAAGAGAAGGTGGAAAGAGCTACCTTGCACACAATTACATACTTTTCCTTTTGGATTCAAGCCTCCTCTTTCGGCCACACACTCACAAATTGGTGGAGATAGTTTCTCTTGGCCTAGATACAATTTTTGGGAGCCAATTAGGTTCATGAAATACATTCTAAGGCTACATAACTTGATGAAACACTAGATTGCTCTATAGGCTCCATTATGGTTCATCATTGCACCTAATGAAGCAACACCCCTCAAATGATTGTAGGCCTTATTCTTTCCTTTCAAATATGATTCTTAACTCCTTTTAAGCCTCTTGGAGTCATCACACCATTAAAACAAAAGGCCTAACACCATGTTGCTTCTTTAGGTCATAATATGGAACCTAAGACACCAAATCACTTTCCATAAGTTCTAATTTTTTTCCAAGGCCTCTCCTCACTTTCATTCATCAAATATGACTCAAGAATGGCCTTAGAAAATTTTAAAACTCTCCCCCACTACAAGAACCCTCTTTGACCGAGACTATGGGCTTCCTTGGCCTTCTTGGAGTTCTCTTGGTTTTCTTGAAGGAGGAAGCTTGTGGGGAGCATCTTAGGTGTCTCAAGAACTCATTTAAACTTTTAATTAAACCTAGGAATCATCATACAAAATCAGAATTTGGAATGTGCACACAAAACCCTAGAATTTGCATCTTGAAATCTAATGATTTTTTTATAATTACTTTTGCATATTCTCAATCTCCACACCTTTTTTCCTTAGATTCATTCTTGGTTCTGACTAAAAATCATTTCCTTCTAGGGTTTTCTCAAGTGGGGAAAAATGGTGGAGAAGGGAACCAAAGATGACAACCATAAGAAGAGAAATTATCTTGTTTTTTTACTTTTTCTCACTTGAATCTTGTATTCTTTGAGCTCCTCTTTTCAAATCCGAATTTTTCCCTCAATTTCTCCCTTAAAATAGATTTATAAACTTCATTATAATCATAGGAAACAAAGGAGAATGGAAGAGAAGAGGTTTGGAAGAGAAAGAGCATGAAAAACTATGAAAATCCATACCTTTCTACATTAAATTTCTTCTCCTTTTCTTCCTCCTCTTGTGCACCTCATCCCCTAGTGTTTTCCTCTAGTTTTGGGTAGAACTTGGTCATGCATAATGAAGGGAGAAGAAGGGTGCATCATATATATAGCTGGGAGTAAGTCACACTTTTCAAAAATTCTCATTTTGCCCTTCATTTTTGGCATTTTCATTTCTCCTTTGTTTTAGCTCCTTTTTTAGAACCTTCTTTTCCATTATAAAATTTAGGTTCCCAATTAAGAAAAATACCTTTGAAATCACTCAAATCAGAGCTAAAACCTTCCCAAACGGATCCATCAAAGTTTAGGCACACCAACGTTGGAAAACGTCCACTGAAGGGGTTTTAACTATTCCAGGGGTTTCCATGGTTTTCAGGGCCTCTGAGAACCCTGGAGAACTCAAAATTTTCATTTAAAAAGCCCTCTTGTGTGAATTCCAAAAAATTGCTCAAAATTACGAAAATGCCATTACGTTTTGTAGACTTTTTGCAAGAAATTGTTTCTTCATTCTAGCTCCGTTTTTCTTTCTGTCTGAGTCTGAGATTCTCATTTTTAAAAGTCTAGAATGCTTCAAAAAATTTTTGGGACCTTAACTATCTCATTCCGAGGGATTTCCTTTTGTATCCGATGAGTTTTGTTTGTTTACAAAGAAACCGTACGTTATGTTTCTCACATTTTCTCTCGTTTTTAGAAAGCCGGATGTTACAGCCAAAGAGAGAGAAGGGCCATAGACCAAGAAGAATGTAGTTTACGGTTTAGTACAAGTGTGTATAATGATGAGAATGGACTCTGACTATGTAGCTACTGTGTGTCTGCTATGTACTTTTGTCTAAATTAGGTCTTATTTTTCTTTTATAACAAGGGACTTGCTCTAATTATAAAGAAAATTCTTAAGATTAGTGAGATTATTGTAATAATGTGAGTCTAAACAATATGAACTAAATTATTATGGGCTTGTGAGAATATTTGGGCGTATCCTACAACATATAATTAGTAAGTTTCATTTACGTAATACACCATTAAATAATTCATTATCAAAATAAACTCATCATTTATTAGAAGCATAATATTCAATTTCAATACAAAAATAAAAATTAATTTTTTTAAAAAATGATAAATTTTACTATATGTGTGTGTGTGTGTGTGTATATCTTGTTATTAGCTTGTGTATACATGATCTTCAAATTAATTAGTTGGTTTTTTTTTCCTTTTTCGGCTGTCATGGGTATCTTCATACCTTTAGGCGTGAGACTAATCTCAATCAAGGGTATTGAGGCCGTCTCTCCCTGCGGTTTTTTTTTTTTTGGGGGGGGTGGGGAAGGGAAGGATGGGGAGTGGTGGACTTAAAACCATAACATTATGAAGGCCCCTTAACCGCTGATAGGGATGGGCAAAATACCCATACCTATGGGCATCCCCAAAATTTACCTACTTCTATAACGATAATGTTATAAAGTTTCAACAAAAATTTCTGACAGAATCTAATATAATGTGTATATTTTGGTTTTAATATTCACATATTTTTTTTATTAACTTTTTGTCACCTAACGGTAAAAAAAAAAAGGTTGCATCAAAAAGCTTCTAGCTGAGTCTAAAATTTCGTCAGAACTGTAACACGAATATGTAATACACAGCCAAACGTTTGTTTAAAAAAATGGAAGTCCAACCAAAGTGCCATCCGCCAAAGTAGCCGAGAGCTTTTTTTGGTTGGGCTATTATATATATAATATATTATATATAATATCATATGTAATATTATATACATATAAAATATGATACACACACACACACATATATATAATTTTATACATTAAATTAATTAAATAAATTCATTATTATTTTTAAGAAATTATAAATTTTATAATATAAAAATATAGAATATAGAATTTTAATTTATTACTTGAATAATTATTTTATTAACTAATTTATTAATAACATATAATCTAATTATTATAAATTATTATTTAGTATTTATTATTATTTAAAATATATTTTTAATTACTAATATTTTATATTATTCATACTAATTTTATATTATTTTAATATTTATTATTATTTTAAGTATATGTTGTTAACAAATACACTTTTTTAATGGTTATTAAAAACAAAAGATTTTTTATTAAATTTAACCATTACATAAACTAGTCGTTGAAAAATAACACACACACACACACACAGATATATATATATATATATATATATATATATATATATATATATATATATCACTTTTCCTCTCCATAGTTTTTATCTTTTCTCTCTTTTAGTTATTATTTATTGCGTTTACATTCATTTAAGATTCTTTTATTTCACTTCGTTTCTTTGTTGCGCATGGACTCGTGGGAATTTCATCATCTTACATTCGTTTGTTTCCAAGAGATATGTGTACATAATTCCTTCATATTAATTTTACCTTTTATGAAATAATATTTATTATTTTATGATTAATTTTATGATAATATAGCATTGAAATATTTACTACTAGATAATATGTGTAAATTAATATTAAAAATTAGTGTAGTAATTATTTTTGTCATTTAATGAGTGAAATTTTTTTTTGATCTGATAATATGTGCAAGATAATATTTGATTACCAAAAATTATAATATAATATCTAAATTGTTTATTATCATAAAAAATATAAATTCTTGAAAATCAAATGTGGATGTATAATATATTAAATTCTCACCATAAAGAGTACACTAATAAATTTTTTCAAGGGATAGAAGAATTTATAATATTTGTTTGTGAAAAAAATGACCTAGTTAAGGAAATGGAGAAATTAGATATCCTTGTTCTAAATACATAAATACTGCATATTTCAATCATGACGAGGTAAAAATTGATTTTATAAAAGAGACTTTCAACATGAATATTGGTATTGAATATGTCATAGTGAAATTAAACCATTCCCAACAAACATACACATTGGAACATCTAACTTCTTAGGTTTAATAAATGAAGACCACAATAATAGTTATGAAAGAATTATATGTGATTTAGCTAGGCCTAATTTTAATGCTGATAGCTTTAATGAAATCAATCATAATGATAATATTAGTCATGTTAAGGAATCGCCAAACTAAAGGCCAAAAAATTTTATAATTTATTAAATGCATATAAGTAACCATTATGGGAATGATGCAGTAACAATTTAAGTTATCTGTTTTAGTAAGATTGTTAAATATCAAATCTAAAAGTAATATCTCATAGCAAAGGTTTAATCAATTCACAAGTCTTAGGAAAGAAAATTGCCTAGTTAATAATGTTGCATTCAAGAATTGGTATAAAACAAAGAACTTAATATCAAAACTTGGATTATATACTCAAAAAATTTATGTTAGCATTAATAGATATATGTTATATTACAAAGATAATATAGATGAGATAGTGTATAAATCCCACAAAGTGACTTGATAAAACTAGTTGACTTAGTTAAAGACAAAGTTCGAATGAGATTCCAATCAAAAGAATGCATTATTTATCAATTACTCCTACATTACAAAGGTTTTATGCCTCAATGAGTTTTGCTAAGCTTATGCAATGGCATTAGAATAATAGAAGGCATGAAGATGTACTATGTCATCTATCAAATGGAGAAGCATAGAAATATTTTGATAGGGTATATATTGATTTTGCTATAGATCCATGAAATGTTTGACTAAGTCTATATATAAATGGGTTCTCTCCTTACTGTTAATATGCTTCACTATATTAATGTTGGCCTGTGAGAATTACTCCTTCTAATCTCCTATTCTAAATGGTGCATGACTAATCCTTACTTATTTTTTATGACAATCATTCTTCGACCACAAAATCTCAAGGTTAAGATGAATGTATTTTTGTAGCCATTGTTAGACAAGTTAAAATTATTATGGGAGGAAGAAATATCTACTTGCAACATCTCCACAAAAGCATAATTTTCATAAGCGAGGAATACTTATGTGGATAATAAATTACTTTCTAGTATATAGAATGTTATTAAAGAGGAGTATTATTGTAAAATTAGCTTGTCCTTATTGTATAGACAACTCAAAACCTTTTACCCTTAAGTATAGGGGAAATAACTCCTTATTCGATTGTCATTGATAGTTTCCACTTCTGAACCATATTTTTAGAAGAAATAAAGATGCTTTCGGGAAAAATAGAGTTGAAAACAATCCATTTTCCTTAAGATTGGATGGAGAAGAGTTGTTGCAGCATGTAAAGATCCATCCTAGAGTAGTAGATCAAGGGACTATTATATTATCAGGCTATGAGCAATATCACAGTTGGATAAAGCAAAGTATATTTTGGGAGTTTCTATATTGGAAATATCTATTAGTTTAACATAATTTAGATGTCATGCATATAAAAAAATATGTTTGACAATATATTTAATATGTTATAGATGTTAAAGGGAAGACCAAATATAGCACAAAAATCAAGATAGATTTAAAAGGATATTGTAAGCAAAGAGACTTAAAATTGCAAGAATTTGCTAATAGGAAAGTGGTGAAACCAAAAGCTAGGTTTACTCTTATGATGAATCAAAGAAGGACTATTTGTGAATAGATCAGAGGATTAAAAATGCCTTATGGGTATTCCTCCAATCTATCAAGATATGTATATTCAAAGGAAGAAAAGTTATTTAGACTTAAAAAGTTATTACTATCATATCTTGAAAGAATGTTTACTATCAATCATTTTTAGTGCACTTCCTAATTAAATTTGAAAACTTACAACCGAGTTAAGTCAATTCATTATAAAATGATGTTCAACAACCTTGAAGGTGTAAGATCGAATGCAAATGGAATGCAATATTCCTATTATTTTATGCAAGTTAGAGAGAATATTTTCACTTAAATTATTTGATTCAATGAAACATTTACTAGTCCATTTGTCATTTAAGGCTAGGGTTGATGGCCCAGTTCAATATTGATGGATGTATACATTTGAAAGGTAATTGATACTTATATATGATATTCTAACCTATAACACCATAATGTATTAATTGTGATTATCCATCATTTAAGCTTGATTCCATATGATTCCCAAAGAAAAGGACTAAAACAGTGGCAATTTATTACGTTACACTGGGGGTTTAAATGGTCATACTTTGTCCTATAGGTCCTATGAACCCGTTAATCATATTCTCTACTCAAACCTCATTCATACAACTCATACATATCATAAAACAATCCATGACCTACGGATATAAAGCCAAAAACTAGAAAATTGCAAATTTTCCTGCGGGTCCAAAAGTTAAATTTTTGGCTCCAACTTTGGAAAATCATAACTAATTCTAGAAAAATGAGAATTAGGCAAACCATAGCTTTCTAGAAAGTTCTAGATGTCAAATTTGCACTAAAAGTAATTCCCAGCCATGAAAATCTCATTTGGGTCACATTTTACAATAGAAAATACAGGGAGGTTGAGCTACCTAGAAATCTGGTATAGCTTATTGATATAAACTTTGAAAATTTATAATTAATTCTAAAAAAATCCAATCAAGGAAAATGATACCAATTTAGAAAGATAAAGATGTTAAATAAAAGAAAAAAATAAGTTTAGACTAGTTTAGTTGCCTTTAGATCTCAAAAACTGATGGAACAATATCCAAGATTAGCTAGCATCCCTGATGCTGACATAGAACTTCAGAAATTTATTTCTCCCTCTAGAGACCTCTAATTGAGGTGCCTCTATTGGTATAGGTCACTATACATGTCTAGTTTATTCTTGTAAAATTTCATAGATATTGGATATCATGTTCCCTATGAATGACATAGATTCATTTTTGGACCGATTACACAATGCCTGACCAAAACCAAAAAATTCTCCAATTTCAAAAATTCGCCAAAAATTCAATATACCTCCAAATATTCTGTACTTTAACTTTCCAAAAAACTCACAATAAGTTTTAGAAGCCTGCCAAATTTCATATCAAGGAGAGCTCATTTGGACAAAAGTGACATGCCCACTAATATGGTCATATTTGCTTCTCATAATGCAACTCTTTAGTCCAAATGGCCCCTTTTAGTGTTTGGCACCTCTTAGGCAAGTTTAAAAGCATTAATACATCACATATGAATTTTCATATTTATCAAACTATCATGCATCTCAAACTCACTATGCTACATACAAGAATACACACCTTCGAATGGGCTACCAAGTACCCAAAACTTGTTTTGGTTCCATAAAAGGTTCATATATTACATATACATGTGTTTACACTTGTTCATATGTTTACGTGTCAAAAATAATATACCCATATATATTTTGGCATTTATTTACATCAAAAAAACCAAAACAAGCTAGACAATTAACTAACTATGCTCAACTAGGCTTCTTGACTTGCATTTTGGTCTCCTTAAGCTCCACCTAACAGGTTAAGATGGGAGAGGGAAGCAGGTGAGATTCATGGAATCTCAAAAGCTCATGCACTTATTCATGGAAGCACTCAAGGAATATAAACATGTTAAAGCATGCAAGTAGGTATCTAACCATTCACAATCATACAACACATTATTTACATGCCACAAAAATCATATCAATGCCAAGAATAAGCTCTAAGAACTTTTGATCTAGGCTTACCCTATTTTGGAGACTTTTGGATTAACCTCACCTTTAATCTAAGGACTTTTGACTTGGCCTCACTTATTTATGAGACTTTTGGCTCCACTTCACCCATCACAAGGGACTTTTGATACTACCTCACCCTTTAAGAGTAATTTTCACAACCCAAAATATAAACATATTAGTACCAATGTAACAAAACAACATCAAATGACATGTCTCACAATACAAGTGCACACACAAGCATACAATGACTATTATACATCTAAGAATGCAACAAGAAAGAGTGAAGAGATACCTTGTAAGCCAACACAAGTCTTCTCTTTTAATTTCTCTTTTCTCTTCTCAGTCTCATAACCACAACTAGATGGAGCTTGAGTTTTTTGGCCTAGACATAATAAATAGCACTCAATTACTCTCTTAGAACAAGTTAAAACATCACACACACACACACACACACACACACACACACACACACACACACACATACACTTAAGAAGCATACTTAGTCTATGATTCCCTTTTTGTTCCATAAAAGGTCTAATAAAGCTTCTAAATTTTCCTTAAAGGGAAAGGCACTTGAGAAGCTTCCGAGGGGTCTTGGAAACTCAAACAAATACCCATAAAAGCTAGGGAATTCTTAGACAAAAATCAAATTTTACAAAATACTCAAGAACCACTACGGTTCCTATCTTGAAGTTCACTAGCTTTTCTTCCATTTATTTTGTATTTCCTAGCTTCTCACACATTAATTCATGAGTTTCATACTTGTCTAGGTTAGAACTTCCTTCCTCTCATGGTTTTGTTCTTGGCTAAAACACTTAAGAAGAAGTAAGGGAAGAAGATGCAACAAAATGGAAAGAAGTTACCTTTAATCAAGCTCTTTCAAAGAGGGTCTTCCTTTGCTTAAATCTTCTCCTTAAATCCTTATAACCCTATGAATTAAGCCTAAAATAGAACCACATAAGCACCCAAAACTATGAAAAGAAAGAGTAGAGAGAGAGGAACTGATTTTCTAAAGGAAGAAACCATAAATTCTTATAATTTTCTCACCTTTTTCCTTGATATTCTCCCTTTTTTCTTGGCTTCTGTTGGTCTCTCTCTCTCTCTCTAGCCCTCTTCTCTGTTTTTGGACGAAGCCTATGTCAATTAGAGGGAGAGAGAAAATTATGGACCCTTTAAAAAGCAAAATTTTACTTTTTCATGCTTCTTTCAGATCAATTCTCAATATAGCGAAAAATAACCCTTACTATGGCAGCACTTACCGGTCACAGGTCCCCGTCCTTGCTACAGTGCACGCTATTATAAGAAACACCCTTAATTTTGTATGAAATGCTCGAACTCGCTATAGTAAATTGCATTCTCACTATAGCGAACTAGTACATTGACTATGGCCAACTAGGGTCCTAGTTATAGCCAACAGATTTAGAAAATTTTCAGAAATTCTGGTTGTTACATTTCTACTCCCTTAAAATAAATTTCATCCTTGAAATTTAAATACATGCCTCAAGGAAATAACTTTAGATATTTTTGTCTCATTTCATCCTCTAATTCTCAAGTTGTTTCCTCATATGTCAGACCCTTTCAAACCACTTTCATTAGAGGAATGCTCTTACTCCTTAGCTATTTCAACTTAGCATCCACAATTCTCTCCGATTTCACTTCATAGGAAAGATTTTCCTGTAATTGAACATGCTCATATTCTATGACATGTGAGGGGTCTAGTAAGTACTTTTTCAACTGGGAGACATGAAAAACATCATGAATTTAGGCTAAGTTAGGAGGTATGGCTATTCGGTAAGCCACGGGTCTAATTTTCTCAAGGATTTCAAATGGACAAATATACCTAGGACTGAGCTTCCTTACCCTCATTAACTGACCCACCCCCATCACTGGAGTTACTCGAATGAACACATGGTCTCCTATCTCAAATTCTAACAGCCTTTTTCTTTTATCAACATAGCTTTTCTACTTACTTTGGGTCGTGAAAAGTTTTTTTCTAATCAATTCTATCTGTCGGGTGGTCTGGTCCACAATCTCAAGTCCTATGAAGCTCTTCTCACCTAGATTAATCCAACACAGATGGGATCTGCATTTTCTCCTAAACAAAGCCTCATAAGGGGCCATCTAAATACTAGAATGGTAGCTATTATTATATGCAAACTTTGCTAATGGTAAATGCGCATCCTATTTACCTTCGTCTCTAACACACATGCCCTCAACATGTCTTTCAAGGTCTGGATTTAGTCTAACCATCTATCTGGGGGTGATATGTAATACTAAACCACAACCTGGTCCTTAAGGTATGTTACAATAACCTCTAAAAGTTTGATGTGAATCTGAGGTCTCTATCTAAAACTATGCTACTGGGTACTCTGTGAAGTCGTACTATCTCTGATATACAATTGGGCTAATTTATCTAATGTGTGAATAGCCCTAATAGCTAAAAAGTATGCAGACTTTATTAGTCTATCCATAATTATCCAAATAGCATCACATCCAGAGGACATCTTGTGTAATCCTATAACAAAGTCCATAACTATACTATCCCACTTCCACTTAGGATTATCTATGGGTTGCAATAATCTAGTAGGTCTTTGATGTTTTGTTTTTACCCTTTAACATACTAGGAATCTAGCCACATAATCCATCATATCATTCTTTATCCTTGGCCACCAAAAAATCCTTTTCAAATCTTGATATATCTTGGTGGCCCCTAGATGGATAGTATACTTACTCTTATATGCCTTTTCTAGAATGCTTTCTCTTAATTCATTCCATCTAGGCACATAGATTCTATCTTGGTATACTATCATACCATCCTCAAGCACCTTGAAATCTGAGGTCTTACCTTGGGATATCTCATTCCTGACCTAACTCAAGAACTCATCCTCTTTTTGGGCATATAAGATCTGGGTTCTCAATACATTCTCAATTTGGGTTTCCCTCAAATATAATTTGCCCGATACCACCTGACAGGAGAGGTTCATATTTCTAAATTTCTCTAAAAGCTCTTGCTCCCTAATCATCATATAGGTTGTATGAATGGACTTCCTACTCAGGGCATCCACCACCACATTGGCCTTTCTTGGGTGATACTTCAAGGTATAATCAAAATCCTTCAGGAATTTCATTCATCTCCTCTGTCTCATATTCAGTTCCTTTTAATCGAATAGGTATTTCAGACTTTTGTGGTCATTGTAAATCTCTATAGTAGCACCATACAATAGTGCCTCTAGATTTTAAGAGCAACGACTATGGTAGCTAACTTTAGATCATGTGTGAGATAATTCTCCTCATAAGACATCGACTGCCTAGAGGCATATGCCACTACTCTATCTTACTACATCAACACACATCCTAACTCTTTGCCCAAGGCATCATAATAAACCATAAATGACACACTAGGGTCAGGGATAACCAGTACAAGGGTAGTGGTTAGTTAGAATTTCAACTTCTAGAAACTCCTCTCACATCTATTATCCCACATGAAAGGTGTCTTTTTTCTAGTTAGCCTCGTCAGTGGTAAGGCCATCTAAAAAATGCCCTAAATGAACCATTTGTAGTACTCTGCCAAACTTAAGAAACTCCTAACCTCGATGATTGTTCTAGGTCTATCCCACTATAATACAGCTTCCACTTTGTGAGGATCAATCGTGACCCCTGCCTATGATATTACATGGCCTAAGAATCTCACCTCGGTTAGCCAAAACTCACATTTACTAAATTTGGCATACAATCTCTTATTTCTCAAGGTCTCTAAGACTAATCTTAAATGCCTTTTATGCTTTAGGATCTGGAGTGCACTAGGATATCATTAATAAAGACCATCACAAACTAATCTAAATACAGTCTGAATACCCTATTCATATAATTCGTGAACACAATGAGTGCATTCATCAGCCCGAATGGCATCACTAGGAACTCATAGTGCCCATATCTCGTTCTAAAGGCCGTCTTGGAGACGACTTCAGTTCTCACTCTCAACTAGTGGTACCCAAATCTAAGATTTATCTTGGAAAACACAGATGTCCTAGCTAACTGATCTAATAAATCATCAATTCTAGGGAGAGAATATTTATTCTTGATGGTAACTTTGTTCAACTCTTTGTAATCTATACACAATCGTAAGCTACCATTCTTCTTTCTCACAAATAACATTGGAGCTTTCTAAGGTGAAATAATAAGGAATATGAACCCTTTCTCTAACAATTCCTCTATCTACTTTTTCAACTTAGCGAGCTTGGTAGGAGCCACCCTGTAAGGAGCCTTGGACATACGTCCAGTCCCAGGCACTATATCTATAAGGAACTCTATCTCTCTCTCAGGGGGTAGACCACTAAAGTCAAAATCTTTAGAGAAAACCTCTAGGAATTTCCTAACAACTGGGATCTCCTCTATCCCTCCCTCTACCTCAACTTGAATAGACAAAAAGACTAGAAACCCTTGACATCCATGCGCTAAATGTCTCTTAGCCTGGGTAGTAGTCACAAAGGATAATTCAGCTCCTAGCCTAGGTATAGTCCCACAAGCAGGTAAAGAAATGGTTCAGTGTTCACAATCAAGTACCACATTGTTCGTGGCTAACTAGTTCATATCAATAATCAAATTAATACCATGGAAGGGCATATAAATCAAATCAATAGTGATATGACAATGATTGCACTGAACAGTGACATTTAAGCAAGCATGGAAAGTAACAACGTGGCCTCAAATGGATGTAATGATAGATAAATCAAACGGCAAAGCACTAACAGCTAGACCCAATTGCCTTACATAATCATAGGATATAAACAAGTGACTACCACCCGAATCAAACATGGCGATTACAAGAAAGCCGTTCACTATCAGCGTACCTCAGATTAGACTAGGGGATGCACTGGCTTCCTATTGAGTAAGGGCAAACACTCGGCTCCAAGCCTACGGCCTGGGAAGAGGTGCTGTATTTATCTGAGGATAATTCCTAGCAATGTGCCTTGGCTTCCTACACTTGAAGCACGTCACTGGAGACTGCGGGTAGATGATTGGCTCCAAAGATGTGGCATCTACTTGCCCCTCTATGGCCTTCTATTCCATGGCACCTTGTCTCTCCTCTTAGTGCTGGGTGTCACACTAGAACCTTCTTCTAGTCTCAATCTTTTCAATTCTGAAGCCCCTTTCTGACTAGCTAAAGCTGCAGCAGGCATGATAGCTCGCAAGTTATTCTTAATCACCCTGCTAACCTCTACAAGGGTATTAAACTTTCTAATCTTCTGTGAAATAACCCTATCGCTAATCAGGGGCTTTAACCTAGTCTCAAACTGCTCACATCTCTAGGGCTCATCATTATACCTCTAGAGGCAAGAGGAATACCAATATAACTCAATAAACTTGGCCACATACTGATCAACAGTCATCTCTTCAGTTTGCCTCAAGTCTATAAATTCCATCTCTTTCTTTTTCCTCACTAAACTAGGAAAGTATTTCTCATAAAACTCTACCAAGAAGCTTTTTCAGTTAATCTAAATATTCTTGGTTTGCATCAAGGGTTTCGTGCTACGCCACCTTCTATTGGCTTCTTTCTATAGCATGAAAGTGGCGAGCTGAGCTTTCTGTTCTACGGTATAATCCATCACTGGAAATACCTTTTCTAACTCCATGACCCAGGCCTTTGCCTTATCCACATCTAACTCCCTGTCAAGGGTGGATTATTCTTCCTAAATTGATTTAATAGTTTTTCGATAAGTGTCTGGGTCTGAGTAGGCTCTTGGGGAGGTGGAGGTGGAATGCCAGAAGTGGATAGCTGAGGTATATGGGCTTCGCCTCTGGCTTCTTCTTGTCTAGCCAAGGTATCTTGCAATTGCATGATCATGTCATACTGTTGCTAGGCAATGTACCTTTGTTGTTCCAGCATCTCCTACTGCTGGCCCATCATGGCCTTATACTGATAAAATCTCTATATGATGGTTTGCAAAGGATCCTCAAACCTAACTGGAACCTCTGGCTCAGCTCTTTGAGCCCTAGGCAACTTGTCTCTACCCCTGCCTTGCCTAGTCTCAACCATTTTTCTAAAAAAAAGTAGCAACCTTTAATTCATAGTTGTATCACAAGCGCATATGCATGTGTACATTATCACTTCCATGGCAATTTACACTTTAACATAACCAATAATGCAATTCAAGAGCCACACACTGAGCAAAAGTACCTGAACCTTTGCTATGATACCAAAAATGTAACACCATAATGTATTAACTATGATTATCTATCATTTAAGCTTGATTCCATATTATTTCCAAAGAAAAGGACTAAAATTGTGGTAATTTAATGCGTTACACTGGGGGTTTAAATTGTCATACGTTGCCTTGTGGGTCCCATAAACTCGTCAATCATATTCTCTACTCAAACTTCATTTATACAACTCATACATAGCATAAAACAATCTATGAACCATGGATATGAAGCCAAAAACTAGAAAATTGCAAATTTTCCCGCAGGTCCAAAAGTCAGATTTTTTGCTCCAATTTTGGAAAATTATAACTAATTCTAAAATAATGGGAATCAGGAAAACCATAGATTTTTAAAAAGATCTAGATATCAAATTTACACTAAAAATAATTCATAGCCATGAAAATCTCATTTGGACCATGTTTGATAATAGAAAAGATAGAGAGGTCGAGTCACCTAGAAATCTAATATAGCTTATTAATATAAATTTTGAAAATTTATAATTAATTCCAAAAAAATCCAATCTATGTAAACAATACCAATTTTGAAATCTACAGATGTTAAATAGAGGGAAAAAATAATTTTATACCAACTCAATAGTCTTTAGATCTCAAAAACTGATGAAACAGTAGCTAAGGTCAGCTAACATCCCTGTTGCTAACATAAAAGTTCAGAAATTTACTTCTCCCTCTACAAACCTCCAATTGAGTTACTTCTAGTTGGTATAGGTCACTATTCATGTCTAGTTTCTTTTTGTAAAATTTCATAGCAATTGGATATCATTTGCTTCATAAATGACATAGATTTATTTTTGGACCAATTATACAATGTACTAACCAAAACTAGAAAATTCTCTAACTTCAAAAATTCTCCAAAAATTCCATTGACCTCAAAATATTTTACACTTTAGCTTCCCAAAAAGCTCTTAAATAAGCTCTAGATGTATGCCAAATTTCAAATCAAGGAGAGCTCATTTGTAGAAAAGTGACATAGCCTATCAATATGGTCATTTTTGCTTCTCATAATACAACTATTTGGTCCAAATGGCCTCTTTTAGTATTTGACACCTCTTGGGTAGGTTTAAAAGCACTAATATATCACATATGAATTATCTAAGTGGTCCAAACTATCATGCATCTCAAACTCACTATGCTACATACAAAAATACACACCTAGGAATGGGCTACCAAGTACCCAAAACTTGCATTCTTATTGCTTTGGTTCCACAAATGGTTCATATATCATATATACATGCTTTTATACTTATTCATATATCTACATGTCACAAATAATATATACATATATATTTTAGCATTTCTTTATATTAAATGAACTAAAACAAGTGATACAATTAACTAAGTATGCTCAACTAGGCTCCTTGACTTGTACTTTGGTCTCCCTGAGCTCCACCTAATAGGTTAAGATGGGAGAAGGAAGCGAGTGAAATTCATGGAATCTCAATAGCTCATGCACACATTCAAGAAAGCACTCAAGGCATATAAATATGTCAAAGCATACAAGTAGGCATTGAACCATTCAAAATCATACAACACATGATTTACATGCCATGAAAATCATATCAATGCCAAGAATAAGCTCTAGGGACTTTTGGATTGGCCTCACCCTTGGTCTATGAACTTTTGACTTAGTATCACTCATCTATGGGAGTTTTAGCCTTATCTCACCCATTTCTAAGGACTTTTAGCTCCACCTCAACCATCACAATGGACTTTTGGCACCACCTTACCCTTTAAGAGCAATTTTCAAAGCCCAAAACATAAGCATATTGGTACCAATGCAACCAGGCAATATCAAATGGCATGTCTCATAATACAAGTGCATACACAAGTATACATTGACCATCATACAACCAAGAATGCAACAAGAAAGAATGAAGAGCTACCTTGCAAGCTAACACAAGTCTTCCTTTTTTATTTCTCTTTTCCCTTCTTGATCTCACAATCACAATTAGATGGAGCTTGAGTCCTTTGTCCTAGACATAACAAATAGCACTCAATTACTCTCTTGGAACAAGCTAAGACATCACACACACACTTAAGAAGCATACATAGTTTATGATTCCCTTTTTGTTCCATAAAAGGTCTAATGAAGTTTCTAAATTTTCCTTGAAGAGAAAGGCACTTGAGAAGCTTCTTAAGGGTCTTGGAAACTCAAACAAATACCCACAAAGGCTAGGGGATTCTTAAATAAAAATTAGATTTTATAAAATGCTCAAGAACCCCTATAGTTCCTATCTTGAAGTTCACTAGCTTTTCTTCCACTTATTTTATATTTCCTAGCTTCCCACACATTAATTTATGAGTTTTATGCTTGTACTAGGTTAAAACTTCCTTCCTCTCATGGTTTTGTTCTTGGCTGAAACACAAGAAGATGCAACAAAATAGAAAGAAGTTACTTTGAATCAAGCTCTTTCCAAGAGGGTCTTCCTTTACTTAAATCTTCTCCTTAAGTCCTTATACTTCCCCCTCTGAATTAAGCCCAAAATAGAACCACATGAGCACCTAAAACTATGGAAAGAGAGAGCAGAGAGAGGAACTGATTTTCTAAAGGAAAAACCCATGAATTCTTACAATTTTCTCATTTTTTTCCTTGATGTTCTCCCTTCTTTCTTGGCTTCTCTTAATCTCTCTCTCTCTCTTTCTCTCTCCAACCCTCTTCTCTATTTTTGAATGAAGCATATGTCAATTAGAGGAAGAGAGAAAAGTCTAGGCCCTTTAAGAAGCAAAATTTCACTTTTTCACGCTTCTTTCAGATCAATTCTTACTATAGCAAAAAATAACCCTTGCTATGACGAGTACTTACTAGTCTCAGGCCCCCATTCTCGCTACGATGCACGCTATTGTGAAAAACTCCTTGGATTTTGTATGGCCCAAACTCGCTATAGTGAACTGGTTATAGCTAGCTAAAAACTCGCTATAGTGAACAGGTACATTCACTATAGCCAACAAGGGTCCGACTATAGCCAGCAGACATAGAAAATTTTCAAAAATTCTAGTTGTTACAATTTCTACTTAGTTTATCTTGTAATAATTTATTATTATTTTTAACTACTTGTCATCTGGTCATGTAGATTCTTAAATAGATAAAAATAAAGCTCATGTGAAAGGTTCTATATACGAGGCGTATTTGCCATAGGAGGCTTTATACTTTTGTTCATACTACTTTGAGTCACATTACCTTTTGTATGAACAAAAGTTAGTTAAAATGATTGTGTGAACGATGCAAGAGTAAGTTAGCCAACTTTGTGCATTTCTAGTAAAGTTGGACATTCACTTAGACTACACTCCACTCATTATTTAAATGATAGAAAGTTCTTTGTTATTCATATTCAAGTCCTATTGAATTGCAATGAAGTCAAAGTATACATTGAATAAAATTTAGACTTTTCACAATGTTGATTTTCACACATATATATATATTTGATTTGTTTGTCCTAACATTTAAATCAAATTGCAAGATCTTGGAGCAAGAGTTAGGAAGAATAAATCCAAGTATTAGCTTCAAAGAAATTGAGTCTATGATTAAGGAGAACTTATATGGTTTAAATCATATGTATGTAATAGACATCATTATTTATTTATTTATTTTGTTGGTGAAGCTTGCTTAACTTTTTTCCTATGGATAACCTAATTTTGTTGTCAAATAGATTCTTAATTAGACTGGTTTAGTAACAAGATATATTTGAAAGATTTAGCTTGGGGGACTTACAAAGATGCGAACATGGCTAATATTTTGTCAATGGATACAAGTTTCATACTAAAGCTTGGAACATTGGAAAAAAGATAATAAATAGTGGAGTGTGTAAAAGGAATGGAGAAAGATAAAGCAAATGACTATTTTGGCATCTTTAAAGAGGTGGTACACTTACAGTATCTGGGAAAACCTAAAAAAAGAAAGTAGTCTTACTTTATTGTGATTAATTAGTTTAATCCTATAATGAATTGTAGGGTGAAGATATACAAAGAATATGGAATCATAGAAATTAAACATGCTAGAAGGAATGGAAAATTTAATCCATCCATGTTTGCAGATCAAGCAATTCAAGTTTATTATGTGCCGTATCCTATGGGAAGTAGAGACAAAGTTGATTGGTGAGTTGTGATTAAAACTAGACCAAGGAATTTTGGTGAATGATAGTAATTCATAAGAGATTGCTTATCAAGATGACAAGATTCATGTTAGTACAGTAGATAATGAGATATTAGGTATGTGGTAGCCAACGAGATGATGGCAGAATGGAAGAGATTGATCTTCATATAGATTTGCATGTTGAAGAGGTGGAAGTTCAAGAAAAAGAAGATGAAAAGAGACAAGATGAAGATGAAGATAAGGATGAAAAAGAAGAGGAATTATATATCATTATTAATATAGGTAAATAGATAATGATTTCAATTAACATAATCATTACTTGTTAATATTAATTATTCATTAGTCATTATATAGTATATAATATTATATGTCATATACAATGTTATATATTATATTTAAACATCATATATTCAATTCACATAAATGAGACTTCACGTGAATTGAAGGCGTGAATGGTCATACCTTCACATAAAAGTCATGGCCATTCATGCCTTATTGCATCGTACATAGTCTTATTCATTATTGAAGGAAGTGTCTCAGCTTATCTAGCTTATACATATATATATATATATATCTTCATTCATAATTTTTCCATATTTGGATTCTTTTTTCTTATCTTATCTTTCAATTCTCATTTGTCATCCTTATCATTTTGGAAAAGGTCAATTTAATTAAATACATTTAAATTTATTATTTTTTTAACTAATTTTTTTTTCTTTCTTTTAGATGTCTCAATAAGGATAGGGTTCTTCACTCTATGCTCAAGTTTAGGTGAGATCTCAAGTTGAGAGATAACTAATCTTCACAATAAATGTGACGACCCTAACTTCTAATAATCATAATTAAGGTTAAGTATGTGACTACTAACCATAAAATTTCAATTAGAATTGAAAGTCATTACAACTAATTATATTCGAAAAATGTTAGGAAATTTGAACCTTAATGTTATTAAGGTCATTAATTAGGCAACCACAATTATTCAAAAGTGCAAGTGAATTTAATCATTAATAAGGAGCCTTTGATTCTCCCATCCATTAATTTCAACTCATAAAAACCTCCTACCAGTGTTTCTAAATCATTCCTTAGTATGACCATAAAAGAAATTAAAGTTTTTAGATGAATATGAGAAATTAAGCACCTTTGCCGGGGCTAAATCCCCTTTCGCCATGGCCAATTACTCTCAAATTCAAGTCCTTACACCTCCATAAATTTCACGCATTTTGCCGCGGCCAAATACCCTTTTTGCCGTAGCCAAATACCCTCTGGAATACTCCCAAACTTACTTCCCAGACTTAGCCGCGGCTAACATCACTATTCGCTGCAGCCAATTTCTCTCTGTTTTCTTCCCTGGCAGGTTCGCCACATTTGGCCAAGGCCAATTAAATGTTGGCCGCGGATAATTCCTCTCTGTTACCATTTGGCCTAGGCCAATTAAATCTTGGCTACGGCCAATTCCCTTCTGTTCCTACAACTCCCAAAATTTCATCTCATGCTCTCCACTTTAACTTAGTTTGTGAAGATTTAGTGTCTTTCTTCTACCTAATCTACCTAACATATCTATCATTACCCATTCAAAATTCAAATGTGGATCCTTAACCCTCTAACTACCATAAACTAGTGAGTTCATAGATTAATAACAGCAAATGTATTATGGTCACAAGCTGCATGAGGTCAATGCTTAATGTTCATATAAAATCAAATCACTTATCCATTATTAGCTAATTACAATCATAATATTCAATTCCATGATAATCAAATTAATTATACAATCCCTATACTTGGCAACTCATGATGCAATGCAACAATGATACAAACCTAGCAATTTAGTTACAACACAATTTGACAAGGCTCTCAAACCATTTAATAAGCTTCCATTAACTTTCTCCTTGCCACTAAGAGGTCCAGTCCCTGAAAATGTTAGCCCACAACGGGGTGAGATATACAATCTCAGTAACAAAAGGCAATTTCCATATATATGTACAAGTCAATCAATCCAATGCAATTTCATGTCATTAATACCAGAATCATCAATTCAATTCGCAAATGAACTAGTTGAGTTACCAATGACTACTGTCCCATACCAGCAATCATACACAACATGTTAATGGCCAATAACACCAGGAGAGGTCCGTGCACGGCACCTACTCCATAATGAGCACAACCAGGGCTCAGTGTATCGGGGTCTGATCACAACCCAGTGCTCGATCAAAGCACATGCACGGGTGGCAATCGCACCACAGCTCCACCATGGACTCATAAGGTCCAATTACAATAACAATCAAGTAGTCAACCAGACATTTAGCATTTCAAAATCAAGCATATATAACAAATAGCAGATTAACATAAACATATACATGGAATTAGAAAAATAACCCCAGTTACCTCAATGAAGCCAATTACTCTTCCCCTAGCTACCATAATAATCCAAATACACACCAAGCCTATAACAAGCATAATTATCATCATTTCTAATCACAATCAAATATCCAAAGAGTTGAACTATTAGTGACAGACTAGAGGTTACTCACCTAATTACCCAGGGATTTAATTTCGGATTCTAACTTTCCCACACCAGAAATTGCCATAGTTCGCTCCAATTTCTACGTAATTTCACATGAAACTAAAGCCCATATCATAGATCAACTATAGGGGTCTCAAACTAACATAAAATGCATTAAAATGGGAAGGAGATACTCACTTAACAACACCCATAGCCTCACCTCCAAAAATCCATCATAGAAGCACCAAAATTCGCATTTCAATCATCTAGCCCAGAAAATTCAGTTTTCTACCATTATCTCCTTCTAATCTCACACAATAATAGAACCCATTATGATAATCCATCCTTGGGGGCATTTTCCAGCAAAATAATACACAAAAATGAAGGGAAATGCTTACCTAATCATCCCTCTAACCTCCAACTCTGAAAATCTTGCAAGGAATCACCCAACACCAAGTTTTAGATTTGAGAAGAAGATGAAAATGCTCAAAACCAGAAATTAATCAGACCAAAATGAAGAAGAGGATGAGAGGGTCAAGTTATATATAATTCACCTTGGCTAAATCATCCTCTAGAAGTGAGAAATGGTGGAGGAATGCAGAAAACCCTAGGCTCCTCTCTTCCTATGCGAAAATGGAGTTCTCCTTTGCCTAAAATTGAGTTGGTTCACAGAATAGAGGGTAAGGGGCTGAGTAAGTTAGGGTTTTAGATGGGTTTGGGTCAACCCTAAAGCCCAAAATCCACTTAGGTTCAAATGTGTGCTTATTGGGCCTTTGTTTGGTGAGGTGGGCTACAGAACATTTTAAGTTTAAGTGAAGTATGCTAACCCAATGGCCTAATTCCTTGTAGATTTAGATTTTTATACTTGTTGGGCTGAATCTCATAAGTTGGGCTGAATCTTATGAGTTGGGCTTCAGAGTTGTAGTTGGGTTAAGCCAAATTTCAAGAGCCAATCTAATTTAGGTCTGCATAATATGTGTTAGGTCAACTCACATAAATTGGGTTTTGAGCCCCTATTCTACTAAATCAAATTAGGCCATTGCTAGGCAATTTCTCTTGGCCCAAGCCTCATGATAAGGAGTTGGGCTTACACTCAAAAATTATTTGGCCTCTATAAATCCTTATCCATGACTTATTCAAATTAAATTTTGGGTCCCAATTAGGCTTTAACCCAAATGAAATCTTAAACTTATATTATGAACTTATTTTTCTATAAATTTTTATTCATAAAGCTTGCCCAATTATTTCATGACAATTATTCTTAATTAGTCCAATAGTCCAAATACATTATTGACACCTTAATTAATTTTGGGGTATTACAATAAATACTGGGTAGCATTTTTAAATCTTAATTTACAACATAAGTTTAATTTATTTTAAATTAAATTAATATAAATTTACTTTATTTTGATTAATAGTTATCATTAGAATATAAATTTGCGTGTTATGTCTTTTGTTTTGTTCAAAGTGATTATATGAACCTTAAAAGTGGTGCCTTTTAATAATTATCAGAGCAACAATTATTAGAATAATTATCACAAGAAATTGATATTTGGATGCAAGCAACTGAAGGAAAAAACATGGGGAATGATCTCTGGACTCAATAGTATATCATGTGAAATAGTTGGAGATCCAAGCTCCAGATTTAGATATAAAAAAGCGAATGATCGTAATGACTATTCAAGTGTGAAGGAAGCTATATCTTCTGGTGGTAGATTCTATCTAGATATTGGCCATTTGATGAGCTATCATCAATTGCAACTTTAAGATAATCACATACTAATGGAAGCCATAATGGGCCAAATTAATACATACAAGAACTATTATGATGCTCATCATAAAGAAAGCGACGATGATGGTGATAATAATAATATATAAATTTTTATCTTTGTTTTTAAAAATAATTTGCATTATATTTATTTATTTAGTTTTTTTATATTTAATCTTTAATAAAAAAAAATATTCTATATACTTTATGTGACTTTATGTTACTATTTATATACCATTTATTTTATTGTAAAAGTCTAATGGCTTAAATGGATGGATGGAAATCAATCAAAAATGTCCCATAAAATTAGATGGATGGTTTTATTTATATTTTTTTTATAAACGCACTCACACTACACCAATATTAATCTCCTTCATCCTTCTCAATCTTTTCTCCATCTGTCATTCGTATATTTGAAGAAGCAAACAAGGTAAAAATTTATTTTTACTAATTTTATTTAATAATTTATTTATATATAATTTTTCTCTTAAATTATATAAATTCTTTTTATATAGATGGGACAAGAAATATCATTCAACAGAGGTTGATCATGATCATACACCACTCCTCCCCCATATGAGGAGTCTTAAGTTTTAATGCCCTGACTAATCGACAAATAATTAATTCAACCATTTGGAAATGAGTTACTATTTAATTTTTTATATTATTTAAATTTATTATATATTTTAATTATTTATAATTGTAATTAATAAATATTTAATTTATGTAGATTTACACTAAATAATGAGGAAATTCATTCATGCATAATCAATATTTTTAAAAGTAAATAGAAGAGACCATGTAATAGTTGGAAAGATGTTTCTAATGACTATAAAGAACTATGGTTTACCATATTTCATGTCGCTTTTTCTAATTATTTATTGCATAATCATAATATTATTATGTATTTTATTTTATTGATAATTGAAACCTTTTTGTTTTATAAATATTATTATTAGAGACTTGAGCATCACTGTAAGATTTGCGAACATTAGAGAAAAAAATTTATTTCTTGTTTAAGAGATATAATTAGAGATGCTCACATAGCTGAAAATAAACCTAAATGGATTGGAAAATCCATTTAAATGAATTTTGTGTAAAATGGGATAAATCATAATACCAAGAATTTTGTGAGCAAATGAAGAGGAACTAAGCCTTCACCTCTGACTTTGGTTCCTCTAAACATATTTAAAAATTTATTTCTATGGTTGAACATGCTAAAAAATTAGTACCTAATTTTATTTTATTAAATATTTACTTATTATTTTAATTATGTATTTAACTATTAATATTTTATTTTATTGGCAAGAGAATTGGAAAGACAACCAACTTGTTATGAGGTCTTCCTTAAAACACATTAAATTGATAGTGGGCGTTTGGATTGATAAAAAATATAAAATTTTATTTGTAAGTATGCTTTTATATTTAATTTATATATGTGATTATAGTTTTATAATTTTTTTACCTCATTCATTTTTATTCATGATCAAAATAAGTTTCTTTGCCAAAAAAAATGAGGCAAAAAGTAGGAGAGAGATTGTAAATGACTTGGATTTATGGCTAAAAGTTATTGAAGGAAAAAAAATTTGAGTGTATAGTTTAGGGAGTATGTCACATACTATAGTTGGAAATTCAAGAACTCATAGACTCCAGACCCCCCTATACATTCACTTTGCCATTATCCAGAAAATGATATGAAATGAATTTATAAATCAATTAATAAAAGCTCATAATGCTATAATTGAAAATTAAAGCACACAAATGGAACAAATGTAGCAACAAATAAATGAATTAACGACTTTTTTTGAACAACACTCGCAACAATAACATGATGAAGCTAGTCCAAATTATACATATAGACGGGATATATCTCAGCTTTATAGAGATAATAATGATGAAGATGAGTGATTTTTTTTAATTTTATGTAATTTATTTTAAATTGTCTCATATATTAGAATTTTTTATATTGATATTTTGTTTAAATTTAATATTTTTATTTCATAAACTTATATATTATATATTTAATTAATATATTTATCAAAATTATTAATTAAATATATAATATTAATTTGTAATATATTAATTTATTAATTATAATATACAAAATTAAGATTTAAGAAATGGCACACCAAAAAAAGTCACCATCTTGTAAGAGCAAATTGATAATATACCAATTTGAAATTTAAAAAGATGATAATGAATTTGAGTTGTGCCAGATTTTTTATAAATAAATCCGACCTTCTTTTTCCTTATTTTTATTTCATCATTTTCATTTTTCCCCTTCTTTTCATTTCTATTCTTTCAAATTCAATTTTATCTTTCTCTAATTCAACTTGCTAGGACTTGATTGTAATACCATAAACTCACAAGCCTCAAATTATAACATCTAAGGCAAACCATACACAATTGCAATAAGATAGCACACTTGGCAATGGAAATACTAGTAGATGGATGCCAAAATCGTTCAATTTTACCCACATGAGTTATTTAAATTTTCCTTAAATCATTTTCACCTATATCATATCCAAAAAAATTTTAAAAAAAAACTCAATTTGGAGCTTACATCATAGATCACAAACCCTTATATCAGAAATTCCACATTTTCTTCTCAAGTTGCAGGGCAGTTTATTGATGCAAATTTTGAAAAATCAAAATTAATCTTAGAAAAATAAAAATCAAGCACACAATAGCTTTTTGGAAAGCTCTAAATATTAAATAAAGCTAAAAATCATTCCAAATTATGAAAACATCAATTGAACCACAAAAAATAATGGAACAGTACTAAAGGTCTAATTGTATCCTAGTACTGACCATCAGCTTTAAAAATTTGGTTCTCCCTCTGTAGACCTCCAATTGGGGTGCTCTCAATTGCTATAGAACCCTTGTTATGTCTAGTTTATGCTTGTAAAATTTCATGAGCATCAGATATCATTTGTCCCTCGGATGATACAAAAATACAAATTGACCCTGTAAATAATGCACAGATCAAATCTGCAGAATTTTCCTAACTTTGAAAATTCATAATTAATTCTCTAGAGCTCAAAATAATGTGATTCTTAGCTCATCCAAAAGCTCTAGATGATACCTATAGTCATGCCAAATTTCATGCTTAAATTCATTCATTTGGTTAGCTTGGGCTATAGGGTGCAAAAATAAGAATTTTACGCACAAATAGGGTCAAATTGAGACCAATTCCTCTCCTACTTTAATCATGACCTCTTGAGCACGTGAGAATAGTTAAAAACAGCATATAAAACTTGTCTAAGAGGCCTAATTATTCATACATCTCAAAATCAATTCCTCACTTGCTCTTACATACAAAGCTACAAGTGCTCAATTAAGCATGTAGATGTCAAAAACATACATACCTACACAAATAGCTCCAAAATCCTTTCATTCATCATAAATACATGTTTATACATATGTTCAACCTTTTACATCATATATACAACTCTTATACAATGATCTTGACATACAAGTACAAAAATTCCTATTCTTATGTCAATCTCTTCACTTTAAGCCAAATTGCCACTTCCACTTGGCCCTTGAGTTTTACTTAGTCAAAAATAAATATGTGGGGGAAAGAGTGAGATTCAAAGAATCTCAATAACTCTTTTATCATTTCAAACATACATATATGATGCATTTTCAAGTCAAGGAATGCAAGCATGCCATAAAACATTCTAAGAAACATACATAGCCATTTTCTATGTTATACAAGTTCATATAATTCAAACATAGGCTCTAAGGGTTGTTGGTTCAGCCTCATCCAAATTCTTAGGACTTTTAGATTTGCCTCACCTATTTCTAGAGACTTTTGACTTGGCCTCACTCTTTTTTGAGACTTTTGGCTTTGTCTTGCCCACTTTTAATGACTTTTAGCTCTTCCTCACTCATCTTAAGAGACTTTTGGCATTGCCAAGCCCACTTGAGCCATTACACATCAAAACAAGTTCACAAATCACATCATGATACCAAGACACTAAATCAATGGCTATAGATAAACCTCATAGTTCAAATACACATACAAGTAATCCAAGACAAGCAACAAATTAAGAAATGTATGTAAGAAAGGTTAGAGAGCTACTTCAAGCTAGAAATTCAAGCATTCCCCTTTCCTTCTCCCTTTCCTTTCTCGACCAAGCACCCACAAAGGGAGGGCTCTTGATTCTCTTGGCCTAAATATATCAAATATAACACAAATCAAGCCTTGCAACCAATTGTAGTTTCATAAAATCCCAAGCTAGCTCACTTGGTCTTAAAACATTAATATAGTCCATTCATGGCATAAAGAAGCAACCGCTTGAAATCATGCTCTTTGCTCCCCAATTCTCATTCTTTTTAGACCATATGGCTCCATATAAACTCATTGAAGCCATCATAAACTCAATCTAGGAAACCAAACTCTAGGTTGCCTCTTTATATCTAAATGGGACCTAAACTTGCATTTGACAAACCAAGCTTTCTAAATTCAATTCATTGGTTCCTCTAGCATCTATAATTCATGTCTAAGCCTCTTCTGTCCTTGGAATAAAAAAAAATACTCTCGTTAGGTGTCAAAACTTCCTTGAGGCCGAGACTTAGCATAAAAAAAGGGTACAAAGAGTAGCTTGCTTTTTCTTGTGGGAATGGCTCATATAAAACTTTCTAGAGGTTTAATGGACTTATACAAGCTCTCACATAATCTAAAGTATCCTTAGAAAAATTCAAATTTTTATAAGTGCACTATAATCCCTAGTTGTCTCAAATTACATTTCATTGCTTCTCTTTCACTTCTAATTGAAAATTCCTACTCCTCTTACTCTAAATTCTTCATTTCTAACTTGCTAAGACTTGGATTAACTCTCTCCTCAATGGATCTAATTCTAACTAAAAATTACTATGGAGGAACAACCAAGAAGAAGCAAAAGAAAGCCATGTAGCTTACCTTGGTTTCAAGCTTCTTCAAGTGAGCTTTTCCAAGCTTCCTTTCAATTCCTCTCCCCTTCAAATTGAATCAAACATTTTTTAGCCTCAATTAATTCAGCAAAAACATGGGAAAAGAGAGGAGAAAGGGAAGGACATGGCTAGGAAAGGAAGAAGCATAAACTAGTCTTGAATTTCCTACCTTTTTCTTGGTGCATCACCTTCTTCTTCCCCCTTCTCTTTGTGCATCCTTGGAGCTCTCTCCAAATCTATCCAAACTAGAAAACTTCATTGCAGAAGAAGTGGCTAAAGCTAAATGTGACTTATAAGACCAAAAAGGTAAAGTTATCCTACTTTTTTACTTTTCAATTTAGTCCCTAAACCATGGTTTCTCCTTTTGGTCTTATTTCAAATTCTTTTCAAAAATCATCTTTTTCATCATAAAACTTAGGTTCCCTAACTTATAAATTGTCTTTGGTTTCACCCAAATTGTGTTCGAAACTATTCTATACTATTCAGTTAAAGTTCCAATTGGCTTTTTGTCGAAATCGCTCATCGAAAGAGTTTTAACTGATCTAGGGGTTCCTATGATTCTCAGGGTCTCTGAGAATCTCGAAAAACTCAAATTTTTTGTTTAAAAAGTCCTCTTATGAGTTTTTCAAAATTTTTAAAAATTAAACCTAACTTTTTTTTCCAAATTTTCTAAGCTCTTCTGACTCAAATTTCTTAGCAACTCAAGCCTCAAATCTTCATTTTTAGGGAGTCTAAATTATCATCTAATTTTATATGATCACTATCCACTTAATTTAAGGGACTTCCTTTAAAAATATCATATTTTTTGCCCTTTATGGCAAACCGGGTGTTGCATTAACCAAGTTTATCTTTTTCCTCTTTATTTTCATTTCCATTCATCGAGTTTGATTTTGTTGCAACTTTATCTCTTGAACTAAACCAACTTATGTAAGTTTTCTTTTCTTTTTCATTTTGATATTTATTCATCTCTTCTTCATTGATTTTATGTTTTCAAGTTATGATTTAATTTTTAATTTTTCGTTCATCTCTTCTCCATTGATTTCTATTTTTGGGTTATAATTTTAGTTTTGATTTCTTAGAGGTTACTAATCATTTGATTTTTTTTTGTAGGTAAAAATTTATAAATTTATGGATTTTGGTTGAAATATTTTTCCTAGTGAATTTTTTTTAATTTGATTTATATTGTAATGGGATAAGAATCTTTATCTTTTTTTGTTTAATTTCATTCTCAATTTAAAATTTTCAAATTCTGGTTAAAATATTTCTTGCAGTTTAATTTCATTGTATTAAAAATGTTTTAAATTTCTTATTTGACTCAAAATGTTTTAATAGGAATAGAGAATTAGAAACATGTAAAAAAGAAAATACATAAATGCACAAGCACTAATAATAGGGAATTCAAAAAACTTAGAAATGCAAAACCACAAATAGCAAGAAACTCAAAAGTTCAGATAAAAAGCTCAAAAAAAAAAAACATAAAAGGTCAGAAATGCAAAGAACAAAATTCCATAAAGTCCATAATAATAATAATAATAATAATAATAATAATAAATATTGACAAAGTAAAATAAATTCTTTTCAGTTATGAATAATCATAATATAAAATTTTTAATTTTTAATTTATTAATAATACAATTTATTTAATTACTAAAGTTATTTTGATAGAAGATTGACATCTGTCTAACCAAGAGGCCATAAAAAATAAAGACACTTGGTCACAGACGTGTCCAACCCAGTGTACTTCGGAATTGTTTTGATGAACCTTTAGACATGTGTTTGCTCTAAACAGTGGACACATGTCTTTTTTAAATGTTTATAATTTTATTCTTTTCATAAATAATTAAATATAATTATTTTATTTTTAATTTTAACAATATTTTAATTATCACTTAAACTAATAATAATTTTTTATTCTCATTATATAATAATAAATGTCTATTATTAAATTTTTTATTAACCTTATTATTTATTATCTATTATACATTAACTAAAATTTTTATTTATAAGTTGAAAGTTGACTAACGTGACACAATTGAAGAGGGGCAAAGAGAGTTAAGAGAATGCATAAATGTCGTTCATCGACTCCAATTCCATTAGAAATACAATTTCGACAATGAAAACACCGGTAGAATTATCCCACAAATAATTTTCATCAGAAATTTGTAATTTTTGACAAAAAATTGAAATTTTTTTCAACTCCTCTTTTTGTCGATATTTTTTGTTTTTTGTTTTTTTCTAGTGTTGGTCAATGATGGGAATTTTTATGGATAATTTAAGGGTTTGGGTAGCATTTTGAGAATTTTGAATTATATTATTAATTGTTTGAGATATTTCATCTTGCTTTAACTTTTTTTGGTTAAAATACATAATATCTTCTTCAACTTCCAAATTTGTGCAATTACCCCCTTAACTCTAAAACTTTGATTGTTGGCCTTGACTCGCCAATTTGTGCAATTTTGCCCTTCCGCCAATAGACACATACAAAAGCTTAGTGGAGCCCCTCCACGTTGGATTATATCAATGCCATGTCATCTTCGAACTAACAACGTGGCATTTGAGAATTGTCCAACCAACAAAAATACTCATTTACAAAAAGAAAAAGAAAAAAAAAAGAACCTTTCTAAATCCTACATTTTCCCCTCTTTATCATGAACAAAGGCACAAGGCACACAAATAGGCGTTTAATCTCCTTCCCCCAAACTTAAAGTAGACCAAATTTGTGAAGAATCTAAATATTCATTTCAGCTTCAATAGACGGATATGACAAGTTGTACAAACCTCAGAATCTATAGAGCATTGAGTCAAATTTTAGAAGTAAATAAGTAAATTGCATAATGTTCTAACCACCAAAATAAGTAAATTGCATAAGTTGAAAGAAATTCTGTGTATTTTAACCTATTTTTATAAAGGATTAGATTTCAGTATGATTTTTTTTTATATATTTCTATTATCAAATTTTTAATAAAAGTTACATTATAAAAAAATCTTTAAAAAACATATTTATAGGAGCTATAAAATTATATATTTATCATATTTTTATAGCAAAACTTAACATTAAATACAAAAATTTTACTTAGTTTTTTTCTTTTATAAATGTAATTGTAACCACCAAAATTCTTTAACATTCAATTATTTAAAAATTATGTGTTTTTTCTTTTTTTTTTGATGGATTTTATGTGTTTTCTATTATTAATTTATATGGTTTATGTCCTCTCATTTAGGGATTTTAATATTTTTATCTTATCAATATGGAAAATATAATTTAGTAAACCATACAAAATTCTAGTAACACATGCCTAGAAGGGCAAATCCTGCAAGTAAAGGGTCCCTGACCTTGGGCTGTATGGGCTGTGTGTTAGTCTTGGGCTCTTGGCTCTGAAAAGGTTAAAAATATTTCGTGTATTCGGCGGATGTGGTTGGGTCAAGTCCTTTTGTTTTTCTCTCCATTGAACCTGGGTTTCCGCCACTTTCAACCATCATTCCAGGACTCGGTCTTAACAAACTTTTTCTTGTAGACTTTTGTTTACTTATCAACTAAAAGTATCCAAAAAAAAAAAAAGAAAAAAAAATTTTGCTGCGAACGTGGAGAGTACGGAATAATTTATGACTTTTTTTATTTAAATGATATTTAATCATAAAACATAAAAATTTAAAATTTACATTCGAATAACCTCTGATTTAAACTATAAATATATTAGAATCTTGTAATTTCCTTCTATTATTTTTATTTTATAGAAAATGATATGAGGAGTTACATGGCTCTCAAAAAGTCTTAATATGACCAAATTTAATTTTCAGGATATTAATTTTTAAATTGTTTAAAATTTTCTAAACTCTCTAAATGAAATTAGTCATTTCATAAGAAATTAAAAAAAATTGGACATAATTACAAATTTCATTTAGGAATAAAATTTAAAGAAAATAATATGTTGTGCATTTTGAATTTAAAATTTTGCTTAGCTAAAAATTTTTTTGAACTTCACTGAAGGAGTATTTTATTGTTGTCAAATTTACAAGTTAATTAATTGATTTTACCAAATTTATGTCTCTATTAGGGGTTGAATACTTGGTTTGGAGGCTTGATGTTGTCGTGTCCCCCACAATCAAATGGAGCTGGGAGGTGTTATTAAAAAAAAAAAAGGTACTGTTGGGCAATAAAATTAAGCCAAGCCGACCGGTCATATTGGACCGACTAGATTTTAAATTTTAAATTTAAAAAAATTTAATAAAAATTTATATAAAAATTTTAATTTTTTAAAAAATAAAACATAATTTTATAAAGATTTATATACAAATTTTAAAATAAAAAATAAAAAAAAGACAACCTAGTACTAAACTGGCCAGCCCAACGAATTTCAATTTTTAGATCCATTTAAAACTAGGGTTAAGTTAAAGTCCGATCCAACCGACATTTATTTCTATGTTCTATTTCAAGAAAGCATGGTCTGAATTCGGTACTAACTCGATCAAACTTGGGTCTAACTCGAACAAACTCATTGAATCGGCACTTCAAAAGCAAGTTAGGCGAGTTATACGTGTGTGTGATGTGAGAGGGTGAAAGAGGGAGGGAGCCTGAGACTGAGAATGACTGCACGCTCTAGAGACTTAAAAAACAGGGGTGTAATGTAATAAAGGTCACGTGACTGCAACCTACCGGACCATCAGCTTCCGGTACTCCGCCACCATGCACTTCACCTCCTCCAAGCGGTTGCCCTTGAGTGACTCGTCGGCTACACCCCAGTTTAGTGGGTCGGCTTTATCATTACTCAAGCAGAAGGAGCCATTTTGGTGGTGACCATTTGCCTTAGTAATCAACTCCATGATAATAAACTACAAGAATATACGGTAGCTAGTAGAGGGAGAAAAATGAGCGGTAGAGGGATGAAGATCGAGATTCAAGTTTCCGGAGAGTGAGGAAATTTTGGGGATGAAATCCGATCCAACGAAGACTATATTGCAACGTAGTAGAAAGAGAAGCATGGGGTCAAAGTATTTAATGCACAGTGTAGCTTAGTTGATCGGCATAGCATAGGGGGATTGGCACTTTATTATTATTATTATTATTATTATTATTTGTAATTGATCCATTGATCTACTGCACAGCACATGACCTGTGCAGCAAATAATCCAGGGGCTTGAATGCGTGCGATAGTAATCCCACAACTACACATTGCAAGATAGAAATATAAAGTTTTTATCCATTTTCTTTTATTTATTTACATTTTTTCTTGTGTTGTTTAATTCTGGGTTTATGGGTGGTCATTTGGTTTCAGTACCATCTTTGTTGATTCTTTGCACACTGACACGTGTGTTTTAATTTTATGTTTTTTCAAATTTACATTTTTCTTTGCTTTCATGAGGCATTTTGATATATTTGTTATATAAACAAATAATAATGGAATTATACATTATATTAATCTCTTTTAAATTTTAAATAAATTATAATTAATATTTTTCAATTTAAAAATATTATTTGTTCATGCTAATAGTTAATCTATATTGCACAAATTTTTATTATTATTATTTTGGTCAATAAAATTAATATTTGCACAAAATAATTAATGTTAGATGATAGAGACTAGAGAGACTACTCGAAAAAAGGGAACGAACAAAGGAGCAACTTCTCTGCAATCAATCCTGTGTGTCAATTCCATGTCTACTCAGGTCATTTTTTCCTCTTTTGCTCCTTTTTATTTATTTATTTAAGTTTAAAAGAAAGAAAAAAAAAAGGACTAAGTGACTAGATGAAGACTGGATGCCATACGAATGCAGAGAAGTTGCTCCTGAAAAGTGTCGCATGGTGGAAGTTTGAACTCACATTCTAATTTTGTTACATATTATATTATATAATTATAAATTTTAATAATTATTTATTAATAAAGATAAATTCTTATAAATTTATATTATGAGTTAATTCTTTTTTTATAGACTTATTTATACTCATAAATTTGACAACCTTAATGTGTTTACTTTAATCGTTGAGAATAGGAAACAAATATGAAAAGTATTTGTATTCCTTTCACCATTTTCATTTCTTTGAAAATGAAGTCCTCGTCTTTGAAAATGTTGGAAACATAATAAGACGTTTTCTAAAACAAATAATTAAGGTGGCATTTTTTTGACATTTATATCTTGTAATTTTACTTTATCATTATTGTTTGAATAAAAATGATATTTGCAAATCACATGACCCTTGAAATATTTTAATTTGACTAAGTTAGATTTTCATAAAAAACCTAATTTTCAAATTGCCCAACTTTTCAAATTCTCTAAACAAAATTAGAAGTTTCATTAAACAAATTAAGAATTTAAGCAAAATTAAGAATGCTTTTAGGCACAAAATTTGATTAAAAAATATTAAATTATGCGTTTTGAATCTAAGATTTCAACAAATCAAGGGAATTTTTTTTAATGCATAAAAAATTAATTGTTTACTTTAACCAAATAGAAAACATATCTTAAAAGTTGCACTCTTTTCATTGCTTGAAAAATAGAGTCCTCATTTCTAAAAATGTTGGAAACAAAGATGAGACGCTTTTTAAAGGAAAATTTAGATTCAATTTTTATATTTTTATTATTAAATTCCTTGTTAATAATATGACAATTGTATAAGTAATAATTTAATATTATTATATTTTATATTCCTCATATTTAGTTTTAATAATAATTTATTATGACTAATTTGATGATCTTACGTTCATTTTATATTAATTTGATTAAATTTAGTTTAATGAGTTTTAGTTTCATCATTAGTGAATTTAGGTTTAAATTATTGATATTGTAATTTTTTCAATAGAGACCCAATATGTATTTTTGTGTTGCAAATGAGATGAGGTGGCAGATTGGATTGCATGCTTTGAATTTGGGCTAAGGATGTTGGACCATTTTCTAGAATTAATATTGTATTTCTCTAAAAATTCTGTACCATTGGATGTACTTAACCCATTTGAGCCCTTAGATTCTCCTTAGGTCATGTTAATCAGTTGATTATTCTTTTGTAATGTCATTCCAAAGGGTTTATGTGCAATTGTACAAACATATGCTTTTGGAGCAATATTCTATAATAGCTTTTTTATTTTCCTTATGTAATCATGCAAAAATTGAACCTAATGTTGAACCCGAGTCTATAGTTGTACTAAATACTAAGTTGGTTTTAATTTCAGAGGAATTTCATTTCTATTCTCTATGTTTTCATGTAATCCATATTATTCTAGTAAGATGATTATGTTTGCATGATTACTGAATTGTTGGTGTTATTTGAGAACTTAGTTTGATTTAATCGATTGATTAAATGAACAAAATTTATTATGAACTTCATTGAGGTTTCTGTGTGTGTTTTTTGGTTGTGTGGGAAATAGAATTACTTTGTGTTATTAGTTTAAGTATGGTTGCATTAGGATTAATGATATGAACCAATTAAAATTCTAAGTAGTAGTTTAGGAACATTAAAGATTAATAGCTAGAGGATTAAAATCAAACTTGAGAGATTTTTAAATGTCAAGGATTTTGGATTGGTTACATTTCATTAATTGATTTTCTACTTCTGTTTATTTCTGCAATTTTGTATTCAATCCCTATTTATTTTAACTTCAACTTTGTGGATTTTTAAAACTAATTGATTTGATTAAGAGCTCATTGGAAGACGACGTAGTGGGCATTATATTGCAAATCAGTAAAAAGTCACTAATCTTGGCCAATTCGACAATTGCAAGTGAAAATTTTCTTTTCTAATAAGTTTTCACTATATTTTTTTATGGTTCAATATCACATAATTATGTAAGTTAAAATTTTTTTTACTTATTATATTTTTATTAGAAAATCTATAATAAAAATATAAGAAACTATGCCTAATTTTATTATCCAATTCTTCTCCTATTTGATGTGAACAAAATACGAACAATTCAAATTCTCTCTTTCTCAATGTAATAATCTCTTTTGAATAAAATAAATTATATTGTTGTTATTAAAATAAATTATGTGCTTTTACATTTGGACCTAACTAGAATAAATTAGACATTTTATGTAATATATTATATATGTTTAAATAAAATGTGTATATTTGTGAATTATGACATTTTCTATGTATTACTACACAAAAGGAAACTTTAGGAATTTCATACAATAATTTCATACAATATAATTAGGAAAACATTTAAATAAGATTCCACCTAAATTCTATTCACACTGAGACATATTCGAACTAATTTTTTTTCACACTATACTAAATATTCTAATTAAATACTAACAAGATTTCTTTCACATTAAGCTATATACTAAAAAGACTCATTTCACACTACAATGAGAATCTAACTAGATTTTACTTAGATCCTAATGAGATTCCTTTCCTATCTAACTAGATGCATCACAATTGGTCAACCTAACTGTGAATTCACATACCAAGACACATAAATTAAGCCAAATAAGGTAGTTTCAAGACTTAGTCAATTAAATAGAAGAATGGAAACATATTTGAAAATAAGCTTACTACAAACAAAGAAACAACAACTTTGTCTAAAATCACTTAAACTTAATTGATCTTACTCTTAAGAGAACTACATGAGTGGTAGACCAAAGAGAAAACTAAGGAAAATGTTAATTAATATGGAAAAGAGTGAACTTAGCCAAGCTTGGTGGAACCCACATGAAGAAAAGAGTGAAGGAAGGAAGCAAACCAAAGAGTGAATAATATATTATCCTATAACAGGAAAAAATAGACAAAACAAAGACTAAAAAAAACTTAAAGAAAGTGAATGAAAATTTAAGAAGATATAAGTCATATTAATGAATATGTCATAAAAAATGATCAAGTTCACAAAGTTTCAAGCAAAAAGGACATAAGGAGTATACTAAGAAACTACCAGTATATAAGGACCTCCACTTAGTGATAAAGGAAGAGATATGAGAAGGGAACAAAACAAACTTCACTTGACTATGAAACTTGGAGAAAACCCACATGAGAAAAAAAGGAAAAAGCATATGTTACCAAAAGGCATCATCCTTTTAAAACCAAGAAAGGAAATTTGCTTAACAATAGGCCCAATGTGAAATAAGGAAGAGATAGTCAATACTAACTTGGAAAAAATGGCCATTGTTGATAACTTGGAAATTGCCATACCTAGCTTTTCTAGCTCATTCATACCATTGATAAAATTAGAAATAAGATTCACAACCATTGTTATGATTGTAAACACTAAAATCGATCCACTCACATATGAAATGTAACCACATAATTATAGAACTCATCTCATACAAATTTTAGGCTTTCTTCCATGAACAACACAAGAGGAAGAAGGAAAGCCATTAAAAATAATCAATTTAATTACATTGAATCATGCATAAATTTTTCATTCGGTGTCCCGTTGTGATATCTGGTTTTCGTTAAATGACAGAAATAGGTGCGTTTTCAAATCAAGTCCCCCGAAATGAATTATTTAAGGTCTTAAAAAATTTGTGTAATACTGTAGACTCCTAAAAATGAGAATCCCAAGCTCAGAAGGAAAGAAAAATGAAGCTAGAATAAAGAAACAAAATTTAACAAAAAACTTATGAAATGTAATGGCATTTTTATAATTTTGAGCAAATTTTTGAATTCACACAAGAGGGCTTTTTAAATGAAAATTTTGAGTTTTCCATGGTTTTTAAAGGCCCTAAAAATTATGGGAAGTCTTGGGATAATTAAAATCCCTCTATAGATGTTTTCCAATATCAGTACACCTGAATTTTGACAGATTCATTCGGGAAGGTTTTACCTCTGATTTGAGTGATTCCAAAGGCATTTTACTAAATTAGAAACCTAAATTTTATAATGAAAAATATAGTTTTTAAAAAGGAGTTAAAATGAATTAGAAACGAAGATGCCAAAGACGAAGGACAAAACATAAATTTTTGAAAAGTCATTCTTCCTCCACCTATATATATAGGGTGCCCCCCTCTTCCATTCACTTAGCCTCATATTTTTCTGCCCTAAACCAAAGAAGAAATCCTAGGAGAGTGGTGCACAAGAGGAAGAAGAAGAGGAGGAGAAATCAAAGCTTGAAGGTATGGAATTTTGGTAGTTTTTCATGCTTTTTCCTTTCCAAACCTCTTTTCTTCCATTCTCCTTTATTTCTTATGATTATAATGAAGTTTATAAATCTATTTTAAGGGAGAAATTAAGGGAACAATTCATATTTGAAGAGGAGAGGCCAACGAAGACAACATTCAAGTGAGAAAACCAGGAAAAATATGGTGATTTCTTTTTCCATGGTTGCTACCCCTTGCTCCTCTTCTTCCCATGTTTTTCCTCACTCAAGAAGCCATAGGAAGACTTGGTTTTTATGCAGAACCAAGGATGATTCTTAGGAAAAAAGGTGTGGAGCTTAAGAATATGAAAAGAGAATTAACAAATAACCATGAAAATTCAATATACAAATTCTAGGGTTTTATGTATTCTTTGTAAAATTTGATTTGATACCTTAATTTCTATGCCTAAGTGAGAGTTTAAATGAGCTCCTAAGATCCCTAGAAGTCTCCCATGTGCTTCTTCCATCAAGGAAACAAACTAAAGTCCATGAAAGCCAAATTCCTCCATTGTCTTGGCCTAAGGGTGTTTGAGTACCTAGGGATAGTTTTAATTTGTTCTAAGTCCATTTTTGAGTCATATACGATAAGTGACGATGAGAGGAGGCCTTGGAAAAAATTTAGAAACTAAGGAAAGTGAGTTGGCCTTATATGTTCCATAATATGGCCTAAAGAAGCAACATGTAGTTTGGCTCCTTATTTTAATTGTGTAATAACTCTAAGAGGTCTAAAAAGAGTCAAGAATCATATTTGAAAGGAAAGAATAGAGTCTAGAATTTATTTGATGAGTATTACTTCATTAGGTATATTTTTAGAACCACAAAGAGGTTTATTGGTTAAGTTAGTGTGTGAGGAAGTTGTGTGGCCTTAGAATTAATTCCATGAACCTAATTGGCTTCTATAAATTGTGTTTAGGTCAAGAAAAATTATTCCCACACCTTTGTGTGTGTGAGGCTAAAGAAAGGAGAGCAAATTCAAGTGAAGAAGTGTATGGTTGTATCCAAGGTAGGTCACTTCTCCTTCTCTCATACATTAATGTATGCTTGACTTGTCTTTGAATCTATGCATGTGTATTTTAAGCCATGAAAAGTATTTTAGCATGATTTTATATGTCATGATACCATGATGATGCATTATATTTTTAAATAATGTTTATGATGCTTGCTTTGGTTTGCTTAAGTGTAGTGAGGTTAAGAACCCTTAGTTATAGTGAGGATGAGCCAAGAACCCTTAAAATTGATTGAGATAAAGGCAAGAGTCTCTAAAAAGTGAGGTTGACTCCTAAGAGCAAGGTTGAGTCCAAGAACCTCTTAAAGAATGGGTGAGGTAAGTCCAAAATCCATAAGTGAATGGGTAAGGCTAATCCACTTGCTTAGCAAACCTTTGTATGCTATGTATGACTTGCTCAAATGTTGAAAATACTTCTTAAATGTTTGCACATGTTAATATGCCCATGCATGCATTTGTAAGATTGGTTTGCATCTTTTATGTATGATTGAAAGGGAGATGAGCTATTAGGATTCTTTAAATCTCATTCCCTCCTCTCCAATGTTCTAATATGCTAAGTGGACAAAGAGAACAAGGAAATGGAAGCCAACCTCTTGAAAGATGAGAGCATGCCACCAAAGTGCATGGAAATTGCTTCTTTAAGGCTATTTAAGTGATAAATGTTATAACATATCATTGTATATGACTTATGACCTCTTGAGCATATATAATTATGTTAACATGTTATGTATAAATGAGAGATTATGTTATATGACTATTAGAATGTAAATTAAGTATGTTATGGCAAACTAACTTCTTGAATGGCTTTATGCAATTGTGTACAAATGGAAGTGGAATAACCAAATTGAGATGCATGAGGTTTGGGACCACTTAGGTAGCTCATATAAGTCATATTCATACTTTTAGATTTGCCTAAGAGGTGCCAAACACCAAGGGGAGTCATTTGGACACTTTGGTATCCTATATGGAGTAAAAATTAACCATATTATAAACCTATACCACTTTTTGTCCAAATGAGCTCTTCTTGATTTTTGGCATAAAATTAGTACTTCTTGAGAGTTTTTTGAAAAGTTAAAGTGCAGAATTTTTGGAGGTCTATAGAATATTTGATAAATTTTCAAAGTTAGAAAAAATTTTGATTTTGTCATGATACTGTTCATACTAGTTCGAAAATGAATTCCATAACTTAGGGGTCAAATGATATCCAATTGCCATGAAATTTTATAGGAAGACATGAGACATTCCCAGTGACTTGTACCAACTATAATCACTTTGTTTGGATATTTAGAGAGGGAGGTATGAATTTTTGAAGTTTTTGTTAAGTATTAGGCACTCAAACTGATCCTATTGTTTGATTTATTTTTGATGCCTGGACGTGCCTAAATTGATATGATGTTATTTGTTCCCTTTAGCTAACATCTGTAGCTTTTTAGATTGATATCATTTTTATAGATTGGAGTTTTGTGGAATTAATTGGACATTTTTGAAGTTTGTAATAGAAAGTTGTGACAGTACCAGTAGCTAGCCAGACCTTTGCACTTTTTTGAATGTTAAACATCTTTTGTGTTATGTTTCATAGTCTAGAAATATTTTTAACATAAAGAAGACATGTGTAGATTTCTAGAATGATAAAGAATATATGATTTTAATTTTTCTAGAATTAGTTATGATTTTCCAAAATTTGTGAAAAAAATAGAGAATTTTGGCCGAAAATGCAACTATGTATTTTATGCTTCCCTTTGATTTCCACGAGTTGTAGGCCACTTTTAGTGATGGAAATGAGTTGTATCTATGTAGTTAAATATGAGAATATGAGACATGAGTTTACATGGTCCACGGGATACCAAATGAAAATTTTATATGCAATGTAATGTTAAAATAATCAATATTTTATATGCCATTTCTTGTGATTTTCATGAAGTGCATGGCATGAGGCATATAATTGTATGAGGAAGGCTAAGAAATTATGGTGTTAACATTTATTAGTATTAGAGCAAAGGTCCAAGCTCTTGATGTAGGCTGTGGCTTATGTTTATAAGTTGGCTAGATGTATATAAGCTAGTTTGTGGATGAATTGAGTGTGTTGATGGTGGAAGTGTTCCCTCTTTCATGTTAAAGTTTGCTATGATGTTTTAGAGTTATGGTGAACATTAGGAGAGGTTGGCCCTTTAGAGAGGCTTGTGCTAATGATAGAGTCGAGCCCAATGATCTGGTAGTTGGAGCCTTACAATCCATGATGGCTTGCCTGGATCAGCAGCAGGCCGTTATTATGTAGTTATAGGAAAGGCTTGCTGAGAGAGACAGCCAGGGCCCTACACCTCCTCCCCTATAGCCACCTCATCACTCAGATCATCCTTAGCATTCAGGGGTAACTCACTTAGATTTGTAGCCACACGTATAGATGGTTGCCCTTATTTCGTTAGCTTGGACACCTTCAGCCCAAGAGTAGCACTCTATTAGCCAAGTCATCACCCAGTTTAAGAAATTCGGGTCTGCCACCTTTGATGGTGAGATGAATACAAAGAAAGCCAAGGCTTGGATTATGCAGCTAGAGAAAATCTTCTGGGTGATGGAGTGCACATTTGAGCACAAAGCCATTATGGCTATTTTCTAGTTGGAGAAAGAAGCAGATTTCTAGTGGAGGCGCACGGATTCTATCTTGCAGGTGAGGAACCTTTCAATTACATAGGAGGCATTCCTTTAGCCCTTTTATAAGAGATATTTTCCCAATTTAGTCAGGGATGAGAAGGCGTCAGAATTCATTCCCTGAAATAGATAGAGGGGATGTCTGTGGACTAGTACATGGCCAGATTTGTAGAGCTCTCCCGATATTCCTCTTATTTACAAAGACATGATGATGAGCGATAAAGAGCAGATAGGCTAGAGAAAGGTTTGCTCCCCAGGATCAAAGACAGGGTAATGCCATAGAGAATTAGGCATTTTAATACCTTAGTTGAGATATGTAGAGTGACGGAGGCAAATCTTAGAATGATGCAGCCTACCTCCGGTGCCAGGCCACCCTTCTTTGAGCCCAAGAGACCTAGAGAGGGATCACAGGCTGCAGTTACTAGTAGGAGAGGTGGCAGAAGCTAGTGGAGCCAAAGGGGCAAGAAACAAAGAACTTAGTCTAGCAAAGGTAGCTTTACACCTATCACATGTCCTTAGTGTGGCAAGAATCATAGAACCAGACCATGCTATATGGGGCAGAATGTATGCTTCCGGTATGGTAGGTCAGGATATATGGCTAGGGACTGCACCTAGGCTCCTCCATAATTCACACAGCAGAGGGAGATGGCTTCTGCTCCCAGATCTCAGACTTAGGGTAGAGTCTTGGCCTTATCACAACAGAAAGCTAGCCGGTTCCCGAGTTTGATTCAAGGTACTATTAGAATAAATAATTTTTTTGTAATTGCATTATTTGATTAGGGTGCTAGCCATTCTTTCATATCATATGACTGTGCTAGAAGATTGGGTCTGAGTATGCATACACTACCATATGACTTACATGTATCTACCTCCACAAGAAACTGAACCATTTCCTCCCATGCTTGCTTGAATTGTGTGGTCCAGTTTAATCATTACCTTACCACCCTTGATTTGATTTGTATGGCCCTTATTGATATTAATATAATTATTGGCATAAACTGAATGTCTGTAAATAATGCCACACTAGATTGTAGCCACAGATGTATTACTTTACCTGAGTATGGAACTGTGTCTAGTATGATGATTGAGTTATCTATTATGACTACCTCCCAGGTTGAGAGGTCTCTAGGGCATAATTGTCAGGGGTACCTAGTTTTCTTTTCAGTTTAAACTAAGGTAGAAGAAGGTATAGATGAGGTTCCAGTAGTGAGTGAGTTCCTCGAGATATTCCCTAAAGAGATTAGCAGCTACTCCCAGAGAGAGAGGTTGAGTTTACTATAGACATTATACCTGAGGCAAGTCTAGTGTCTAAGGCCCTGTATAGGATGGCTCCCATCGAGCTATGTAACATTTGATTTTCGTTAAACGACAAAACGGGCGTGTTTTCAAACTAAATCCACTTAAATGAATTAGTTAAGGTCCCAAAAAATTTGAGTAATATTCTAGACTCCTAAAAATGAGAATTCTAGCCTTAGATAGAAGGAAAAATGGAGCTAGAATGAAGAAACAAATTTTGATAGAAATCTTACGAAACGTAATGGTATTTTTGTAATTTTGAGCAAATTTTAGAATTCACACAGGAGGGCTTTTTAAATGAAAGTTTTGAGTTTTCCAGGGTTTTTAGAGGCCCTGAAAACTATGGGAAGCCTCGGGATAGTTAAATCCCCTCCCGTGGATGTTTTCCAATGTCAGTGTACCTGAACTTTGACAGATTCATTCGAAAAGGTTTTAGCTTTGATTTGAGTGATTCTAAAGACATTTTACTAAATTGGGAACCTAATTTTATAATAGAAAAGAAGGTTCTTAAAAAGGAGGTAAAATGAAGGAGAAACAAAAATGCAAAGAATGAAGGGCAAAATGGAAATTTTTGAAAAAGCCATCCTCCTCCACCTATTTATATGAGGCGCCCCACTCTCCCATTCATTTAGTCTCATATTGTTCTGCTCTAAACCAGAGGAAGAACCCTAGGAGAGTGGCACACCAAGAGAAGAAGAAGGAGAAGAGAAATCAAAGGCTTAAGATATAATTTCTTAGTAGGGTTTTATGCTTTCTTCCATCTAAACCTCTTTTCCTTCATTCTCCTTTATTTTCTTTGATTAAAATGAGGTTTAAAAATCTGTTTAAAAGGAGAAATTGAGGGGAAATTTCGGATTTGAAGAGAGGAGCTTGGACAAAGCAAGATTCAAGTGAGAAAAAGCAAAAAAACAAGGTAATTTCTTCTTCCATAGTTGATATCCTTTCTTCCCTTCCTCTACCATTTTGCCTCACCTAAGAAACCCTAGGAAGGTTTGATTTTTAGGTAGAACCAAGGGTGATTCTAAGGAAAAAAGGTGTGGAGATTAAGAATATATAAAGGGAATTAACAAAAAATCATGGAATTTCAAGATACAATTTCTAGGGTTTCAAGTGTACCTTGTAAAATTTGATTTTGTACAATGATTTCTAGGCTTAAATAAGAGTTTAATTGAGCTCTTAAGATCCCTAGAAGTCTCCCCATGTGCTTCTCCCTTTAAGAAAACAAAGCAAAGTCTATAGAGCCTAAAACCTAGGATAGGTTCGGCCTAAGGGAGATAGCATAGCTAAGGAGAGTTTTAAATTTTTCTAAGTCCATTTTTGAGTCACATATGATGAATGAATATGATGGGAAGCCTTGGGAAAATTTAGGATGCTTAGAAAGTGATATGGTGCTTTATGTTCCATAATATGACTTAAAGAAGCAACATGTAGTTAGACTCTTTATTTTAATTGTGTGATAACGCCAAGAGGCTTAAAAGGAGTTAAGAATCATATTTAAAAGGAAAGAATAAAGCCTAGAATTTATTTGAAGGGTTGTGTAATATCCAGTTCTCTGAAAATGAGAGAAAACATGAGAAACGTAACGTATGGTTTCTCCATAAATGAATAAAACTCATTGGATACAAAAGGAAGTCCCCCGTAATGATGTAGTTAAGGTCTCAAAAAATTTTAGTAGCATTCTAAACTCTAAAAGATGAGAATCCCAAGTTCAAACAGAAAGAAAAATGAAGCTAAAATGAAGAAACAAAATTTGATAAAAAACTTAGGAAACGTAATGGTATTTTCATAATTTTGAGCAAATTTTAGAATTCACACAGGAGAGCTTTTTAAATGAAAGTTTTAAATTCTTTGGGGTTCTCCTAGGCCCTAAAAACCATGGAAACCCTAGGATAGTTAAAACCCCTCCGGTGAATATTTTATAACGCCAGTTGACCCAAACTTTAATTGATTCATTTAGGAACGTTCACGCTCTGATTTGAGTGATTTCAAAGGAAATTTACTAAATTGGGAACCTAAGTTTCATAATGGGGAAGATGGTTCTCAAAAAGGAGCTAAAATGAGTTAGAAATGAAAATGCCAAAAGTGAAGGGCAAAATTAAAATTTTAAAGAAAGTGGAAGCTTCTTGAACACTCTTTAAGTTTCTTATTTCTTCTCCCCTTCATTTACATGACCCATTCAGCCCAAAAATCAGAGAAAACACCAGCTCTCTTAGGTGCCCCATGGAGGAGAAGAAAGGAGGAGAAAAAGCAAGGAAAAGGTAAGGAATTCCATAGTTTTTAATGCTTTCTCCTTTCCAAACCTCTCTTTCTCCATTCCCCTTTCTTTCTTATGATCATAATGAAGTTTATAAATCTATTTTATGGGAAAAATTATGGGAAAAATTTGGATTTGAAGAGAGGAGCTCAAAGAAGACAAGATTCAAGTGAGAAAAATCAAGAAAACAAGGTAATTTCTTCTTCCATGGTTGCTATCCCTTCCTCCTCTTCCTCCACCATTTCACCACACTTAAGAAACCCTAGGAGAACTTGGTTTTTAGATAGAACCAAGGGCGATTCTTAAGAAAAAGGGTGTGGAGATTAAGAATATGGAAATAGAATTAACAAATAACCATGAAAATTCAAGATGCAAAGTCTAGGGTTTCAAGTGTTTCTTCCAAAATCTGATTTGATCTCTTAATTCCTATGCCTAAATAAGTGTTTAAATGAGCTCCTCCTAAGATCCCTAGAAGTCTCCCCATGTGCTTCCTCCATCAAGAAAACAAAGCAAAGTCCATGAAGCCTAAAACCTTCCAATGGCTCAGCCAAGAGGGGATAGCATAGCTAGGGATATTTTTGAATTTTTCTAAACTCATTTTTGAGTCATATATGATGAATGAATATGAGGGAAAGCCTTGGAAAAAATTTAGAAACCATAGAAAGTGAGTTGGTACTTTATGTTCCATAATATGACCTAAAGAAACAACATGTAGTTAGACTCTTATTTTTGATTGTGTTATGACTCCAAGAGGCTTAAAAAGAAGCAAGAATCATATTTGAAAAGAAAGAATAGAGCCTAGAATTTATTTGAAGGGTGTTGCTTCATTAGGTGCATTTATGGAACCATAATGAGGTTTATAGATTAAGCTAGTGCCTAAGCAAGTTGTGTCGTATTAGAATTAATTTCATGAACCTAATTGGCTTCCATAAATTGTGTTTAGGCCAAAAGAAATCATTCCCACACCTTTGTGTGCGTGTGGCTAGAGGAGGGAGTATTGATTCAAGAGAAAAAGTGTGTGTTTGCTTCCAAGGTAGCTCTCTCCACCTTCTCTCATGCATAGATATGTGTTTATATTGTCTTGAATGTGTGTATGTATGTTTTAAGCCATGAAATGTATTCTAGCATAATTTTATATGCCATAGTACCATGATGATGCATTATGTTTATAAATGATGTCTATGATGCTTGCTTTGATTTGCTTGAGTGTGGTGAAGCCAAAAACCCTCTACCCATGGTAAGGATGAGCCAAGAACCCTTAAGATTGGTTGAAACAAAGTAAAAAGTCTCCCAAAAGTGAAGTTAACTTCCAAGCGCAAGGTTGAGTCTAAGAACCTCTTAAAGAATGGGTGAGGCAAGTCTAAAATCCATAAGTAAATAGGTGAGGCCAAACAACTTACTTGACAAGCCTATGTATACTATGTATGACTTTTTCAAATGCTAAGAATGCTTCTTGAATGATTGCACATATCCATATGCCATGTATGCATTTGTGAAACATGTTTTGCATGCTTTATGTATGATTGAATAAGAGATGAGCTATTAGGATTCTTTGAATTTCATCCCCTCCTCTCCAATATTCTAATATGCTAGGTGGACCAAGTGATCAAGAGAATGGAAGCTAACTACATGAGAAATGAGAGCATGACACTAAAGTATTGGAATTGTGTTCTTTGAGACCATATTGATGCCAAATGATGTAACCCATTGTTGTAAATGGTCTATGACCTCTTAAACATGTATAATTATATTAATATGTGATGTATGGATGAGAGGATATGTTATGTGAATGCTAGAATGTAATTTGAATATATAATGGCAAATTGTGCTTCTTAAAAGTTTGATGCAAGTGAGATGGCCCAATTGAGAGGCATGAGATTTGGGACCATTTGGGCAGCTGATACAAGTCCTAATTATGCTTTTAGACTTGCCCAAGAGGTGCCAAATCCCAAAGAAAGCCATTTGGACATTTTGGTATCTTATATGGAGCCAAAATTGACCATATTGGAATCCTATATCATTTTTTGTCCAAATGAGATCTTCTTGATATGAGATTTTGCATAAAATTAGAGATTTTTAGGAAGCTAAGGAACAAAATTTTTGAAGATCTACAAAATATTTGATGAATTTTCAAATTTCGCAAAAATTTTAGTTTTGGTCATGTCACTGTTCACTCAGGTCCAAAAATGAAATCTATCACACAGGGCTCAAATGATCTCCAATTGCCATAAAATTTTATACATAGAAACTAGACATTCCTAGTGACTTGTGCCAACTAGAATCACCTTATTTAGATATCTAGAGAGGGAGATATGAATTCTCAAAGAATCTATCCAGTACTAAGTGCTCCAATTGACCTCAGTTACTGTTTGATTAGGTTTCAAGGTCTAAGCATACTTGAAATGGTCTGGAGTTATTTTTCTCCTTTAGATAACATACACAAATTTCTATGTTGGTATCATTTATATGGATTAGATTTTTATGGAATTAATTGAACATTTTTGAAGTTTGCTACAGCATTCTGTGATAGCACCAGTGGACAGCCTGATCTATTGGTCTTTTTTAATGTCAAACGTCCTCTGTGTTAGATGTTATAGTCTAAACATTTTTTTATTATACAATAGACATGTGTAGATTTCTAGAATAGCCAAGAATACATGATTTCAATTTTTCTAAAATTAGTTATGATTTTCCAAAATTTGTGACAGAAAAAAGGAAATTCTGCCCGAAAATGCAAGCATGAATTTTATGTATCTTCTTGCTTTTCCACGAGTTGTAGGGCATTTTTTATGATACAAATGAGTTTTAATCATATAATTAAATATGAGAATGTGATGTATGAGCTCATATGGTCCACGTGATACTGAATAAAATTTTTATATGCAACGCAACGCAAAAATAATTAATATTTTTAATGCCTTTTTCCTTGAGAACTTGTATGATTCTCGGAAATGAGTTATTTAAAGGCATGAGGTGAACTACAAATTATTGTGTTACATTTATTGGTATTAGAGTAAAGTTCCAGGCTCTCTTGGATTGGATTTAGCTTGAGAATGTGGTAATAAGACTATGTAAAGGCTTGAATGAATAGGTAGAGCCTTATATGAGATATGTAGGGTGTATGAGGATAGGTCATAGCTTTATTTATGATGAGTAAGTTGTAGAATGGTCTGAGAGTAGAGAGTGGACACCAGGAATGAGTGCCCTCTAGAGTAACTTGAGCAGAGCTAAGCTTAAGCAAAGTTAAGGGATCTGACAGCTAGAGTATGATGAGATATGATAGCTCGTCAGGATCAGTGGCAAGCCCTAGATATAAACAACGAGAAATAATCTCGTTGATATGAAAAGGCTTGTTAGAGAAAGTATGTGAGGCCTAATTCTCCTAGTAGTCATATTCAGACCATTCCAAGATGTCCTGCTTCATGTAGAGACAAGTAGTGATGCAACATGGTATGAGATGAGACTGCGACTACGCAAGACTAGCTTAGAGGGGAAGTAATAAAAAGAATTGCCCTCTACCCACAACACCCAAATGTCTAGATGAATTCTAGAGCCGAAAGGGTTAATTCTTTCAGGGCAGAGGTTGAGTTATAAGCTACACCCTTAGAGCCCGCTAGCCCAGAGATGATAATTAGTTATGCATGAATAAAGCAAGAGGTGAAACCCTCTAACTTGATGATGGGCTAGATATAGAGGCAATGAGGCTCGGGTTGGTAACTAAAGATGAAAATTCAATTCCTAAAAAAGTAAGTCAATCAGAGGCCGTTAGCTACCACCAATTATTTTAGGAAGTATCAAGGCAATCCAGAGAGTTCCTCGCCATGGCTAATTAAGAAAGTCGTGGCCAATACTCAGATAGGAAACTAGGGTGAACCTGAGGCTAATTAGCTACGGCGAATGGTCGTATGAAATGCCTTGTTAGTCATATTTAAGCGAACTTAAGGAATGAACTGATAAGGGATTAGATGACCCATAGAAAGTGGAAACCCCTAGTATAAGTAGAGAAAATGGTAGTAAATAGTCATGGAAAATCAATAAGAAATTTGTGGGCCTAATAGTTGAGGCTGAGGAAAGAGCTCAACATAGAGAAAGTTAAACATAGGGATGATAAGGTTGTTGAGACCTGCCTTTAAGGTGTTGAATCCAACCTAGGGTGCCATTCTGTGAGACACTAAATGTTAAAATGTCAGCATAGCCTCGAAATAACATAAGATAAGGCTACCAATAATAAGACATATACTGAGTACCCCAAGACCTCATAGGTAACACCTAGAGGTAAGTATAAGTAGCCCAGTCATAGAGGCTCAAAAGAGAATAAGAATAGTTAGTAAGCTATAAGTCCGATGAGATGGCTAGCCTAGGATGAGCATAAGCTAAAGCCTGGAGAAGATGACCAGCAGCATCGCTCCAGGTGAGATATGTGAATAAAAGACTTAGTAAAAGTTCTCCCTGAATCGAGATAGAAAAGATGAGACATTCTAAGTCAGGGAAACCACCCAGTAGTGGTTAGCAAATTCCCCTAGATAAACCCCCCTGAGTCATAAAGTATAGTGATAAAGGAAGCGAGAAAGAGTTAAGAAACTAGCTACAGAAAAGATGCCCTCGCTTTAGTAATGATTAAATGAGTAAACTGAGCTAGAGAGGTAAACGGATAGGGGTCCGATAATTAGTTAGATGAACTCCCTAATATGAGAATGCAGGGGTTAAGGCATATGTGTGATTACAGCACTTGATAGAGCATAATTTTCAGTAAAGTAGAATCTAGACATTGAGAGTATGTGTCCTGGATTAGGTTAGTAGAACCCTAAAATTAGTATACTGTGCTCTTAGGGATGAGGCTAAAGAGATTAAACAGAGAGAAAACCTAGCTTTGATCTGAACATATACCGAACATATAAGCAAGTTAAGACAGATAAATAGTGCCTTAGTACCTTCAGGGAAGCTCGAGAAGTTAGAGACCGCCTTAGAAGGTGAGTCTTGCACGATGTAGAGAAAGAGTGTAAGCTGAGAGCATCATAGAATGTAATTCCTAAGGTTACAGGTAATAGAAATTCTCTTACTGAGGGATGCTCTAGTTAAAAGTAAAGAAAAAGTATAAGGAAAAGTAGACCCCCTTGATATTACAGAGAGTGAATAAGTAGAAGACCCTAAGAAAAGTGCAGGTGCTCTTAAGTGTAAAGAAAACCAAACTGGCAATAGAGATAACCAGTAGTAGAACATCTTTTTTCTGAAGTAAAAGGATAAGAAAAATAAAAGAAAGAGAAAATATAATAGTGTTCAAGCCAAGGACATAATAGATTAAGAATAGATATTGAGTTGATGTACTTGAGTGTTTAAGAAAGCACAGTTGTCCTTGGCATAGATGACCTTCTAGCATGATAGTGCCCGAAGTAAAAATAGTAGGGTAATGTATAGTGATCTCGGGATGAAATAGAAAAAAGAATCATGTTTTCCCCTAATATCCTATGAAAATAGGGCAGATAAAAGGAAAGTATAAAAGGAACACTTTAGATTATTGGGAACCTTGTAATATACTAGCGATAATAGCTTTGAGCTCAGTCATGAAGCACCGGTATATTAGTGTTTGATGTTATGGTTTGCTTATAACAAAAGCTACATGACATTGGGTCTGGCCAACCTAGTAGTAATATGGCCTAAGTGTATAGCAAACGACGACATCAATCACCAAAATGTCCTGCTAATTGAAAGTTATCCTAGTTAAAGAATGAGAAGAGTCAAAAAAGAGAAGTAAAGGGATTCTTAGAATACTAGAATAGTAAGAAAAGCATGTAGAAAGGAATCCACAGTAGAGAATGTTTAGATTCAGATAGCATAAATTCAGTATGCATAGCTTGAATCCCTTATAGTATATGTAATCAAAATGAGAAGAGACCAGAGCATAACCTCTCTCCTATGATAAATGTTAGCCACACTTAGTGTGTGAGATGCCCTAGTGCCAAGGCACTTAAAAGTAGAATGTAGGCATAGTTAGAAATTGCAAGATATGAGAGGAAAGTTAAAATGAGTACATGTAAAGTAAGTAAGTCAATAGAATAAGAAAAAAAGCCTAAGCAAAAAGGGTTGAAGTGGGAATCTGAGGATCCTATGAGGAGAGATGAGTGAAAATTAAAATGCTTCTTAGTATTAGTATGATGGGATCTTAAAGACTTAGATGACACAAAACCCACTTCGCATGAAGAGTATGATGTACTTTTGAGTTTAAAGTGATGGTTATTGGACTTAGTGAGTATGTGTTTTACTATTAGATACAGTGATCTTAGGCTTTGATGTTTCCTAAAGATAGATCATAGTAGATCCTAGCACAACATAGCAAGTTGTAGTAGACCCTCACAGGGCTTAGAGAGGTCGCAGTAGACCCAAGGGTTACGATAGATTCATAGAGTTACAGAGAGCCCTAGCCACGACATGATAGTTTTATGGTGAGATGACAGCCTGAGATAGTTTTATAGAGTAGTTAGTCTCAGAGATTAGTACAATTTTAGCTAGCCTTTGTCTCAGAGACTACAGACTTCCTAAGTCGGGTAGAACATTGCCACAGTGATATGAAGGCTTTACTCAAATAGTTAGACCACGACTAGCTCTCTTAAGAGATGAGTATAGGATGGGATGAGGAAAGTAAAAAATTGGCTTTCCAGAGTTAGAGCCAAATGAACCACTACCCAATAGATATTGGCCTTGACCAAGGGATAGAAAGATCCCCACATGTTAGCTTATGTATTTAGAAAAGGGGTCAGGTACAGTTTTACATGAGGTAAGTGGTATAGTATATCTCCAGTGAGTAAAATTATGAGAGTAGCTAGCATCCCACCAGAGCTCAACAGTAGTCAGTGGTAGTAGCTTTTCAGTGCCAGTATGAGACACATATGTTAAACCTATCGGTATTGAAATGATGGACCATAAAATGCCACTGTAAGTGAGTAAAGAGAGTGAGAAAAAGTCTCAGCCTACCAATATGTATGTAGTAGTGAATAGAGAAACTGGGATTATTAAAAGTAGAAACTTCTTAAAGGATTTGTAATCCCAGTAAGTAGTTAAGATGTGAGGCCTATGATAGAAAGAAATATGAATTGTAATCATGGGATGAGGTGGTAAGAAAAAACACAGAGATGAATAATGGACAGAATATGTAAATAAACAGACAGACAGAAACCTCCGATGGTTGCAATGATTAAAAAATATGATGAGATGTTATGAGAAACCATTGAGAGAGGACACGAGAGACTTGATACGAAATAAGTTACCTCCTGAGGTATGTAAATGAGTCCACTAAAGAAACGTTAATCCTGTAAATGGATTAACATTAACCTGATATGATTAGTGAGCTCTCCCAGAATAGGCCTCCAGAGATAAAAATTTCTTTCTCTTATGAAAAGAATTAGGCAGTACATTATAATAATAAAGCTCTCATTAAAAGCTAGTATGAAAATTCCCTGGCTAAGAAAAATTTAAACAATGAAATTACTGAGAAAACCGTATAGAGTCAGGAAGAAAAGAAAGAAAAGAGTAGTTAGCTAGAAAAGAAAAGAGTAATAGGAAAGCATAGCCTAAATTTTGAGGACAAAATTTATTTAAGGGGGAGAAATGTAACATCTGGTTCTCTGAAAACGAGAAAAAATGTGAGAAACGTAACGTACGGTTTCCCCATAAATAAACAAAACTCATTAGATACAAAAGAAAGTCTCCTGAAATGATGTAGTTAAGGTCCTAAAAAATTTGGGAAGCATTCTAGACTCCAAAAAATGAGAATTCCAAGCTCAGACAGAAAGAAAAATTAAGCTAAAATGAAGAAACAAAAATTGACGGAAAACTTACGAAACATAATGGCATTTTTATAATTTTGAGCAAATTTTGAAATTCACATAGGAGGGCTTTTTAAATAAAAGTTTGAGTTCTTCAAGGTTTTCAAAGGTCTTGAAAACCATGGAAAGCCCTGGGATAATTAAAACCCCTCCAGTGGATATTTTTTAATATCAGTTGACCTAAACTTTGACTGATTTGTTTAAGATGGTTTTAGCTCTAATTTAAGTGATTGCAAAGGCATTTTACTAAAATAGGAACCTAAATTTCATAATGGAAAAGACTATTCTAAAAAAGGAACTAAAACAAGTTAGAAATGAAAATACCAAAAATAAAGGGCAAAATTAGAATTTTAAAGAAAGTGGAAGCTTCTTGAACACTCTTTAAGTTTCTTGTTTCTTCTCCCCTTCATTTGCATGACCCATTTAGTCCAAAAACTAGAGAAAACACTAGCTCTCTTAGTCGCACCATGGAGGAGAAGAAAGGAGGAGAAAAAGCAAGGAAAATGTAAGGAATTTCATAGTTTTTTATACTTTCTCCTTTCCAAATCTCTCCTTCCATTCCTCTTTCTTTCCTATGATTATAGTGAAGTTTATAAATCTATTTTAAGGGAAAAATTAAGGAAAAAATTCGGATTTGAAGAGAGGAGCTCAAAGAAGACAAGATTCAAGTGAGAAAAAGCAAGAAAATAAGGTAATTTCTTCTTCTATGGTTGCTATCCCTTCCTCCTCTTCCTCCACCATTTCGCCCCACTTCAAAAACCATAGGAGGACTTGGTTTTTAGGTAGAATCAAGGGTGATTCTTAGGAAAAAGGGTATGGAGATTAAGAATATGCAAAGAGAATTAACAAATAACCATGGAAATTTAAGATACAAAGTCTAGGGTTTCAAGTGTTCTTTCCAAAATCTAACTTGATCTCTTAATTCCTATGCTAAATGAGTGTTTGAATGAGCTCCTAAGATCCCTAGAAGTCTCCCCATGCGCTTCCTCTGTCAAGAAAACAAAGCAAAGTCCATGAAGGCTAAAACCTTCCATAGGCTCAACCAAGAGGGGATAGCATAGCTAGGGATAGTTTTGAATTTTTTCTAAGCCCATTTTTGAGTTAGATATGATGAATGAATATGAGAGGAAGCCTTGGAAAAAATTTAGAAACCATAGAAAGTAAGTAAGTGCTTTATGTTCCATAATATGACCTAAAGAAGTAACATGTATTTAGGCTCTTGGTTTTGATTGTGTGATGACTCCAAGGGGCTTAAAAAGAGTCAAGAATCATATTTGAAAAGAAAGAATAGAGCTTAGAATTTATTTAAAGGGTGTTACTTCATTAGGTGTATTTATGGAACCATAATAAGGTTTATAGATCAAGCTAGTGCCTAAGTAAGTTGTGTAGCCTTAGATTAATTCCATGAACCTAATTGGCTTCCATAAATTGTGTTTAGGCCAAAAGAAATCATCCCTACACCTTTGTGTGTGTGTGGCCGAAGGAGGGAGCATTAATTCAAGAGAAAAAGGGTGTGTTTGCCTCCAAGGTAGGTCTCTCCACCTTCTCTCATGCATATATATGTGTTTACATTGTCTTGACTATGGTGAGGCCAAGAACCCTTAGCCATGGTGAGGATGAGCCAAGAACCTTTAGCCATGGTGAGGATGAGCCAAGAACCCTTAAGATTAGTTGAGACAAAGTAAAGAGTCTCCCAAAAGTGAGGTTGACTCCCAAGAGCAAGGTTGAGTCTAATAATCTCTTAAAAAATGGATGTGGCAAGTCTAAAACCCATAAGTGAATGGGTGAGATTAATTCACTTTCTTAGCAAGCCTTTGTATGCTATGTATGACTTGCTCAAATGTTGAAAATTCTTCTTGAATATTTACACATGTTAATATTCCCATACATGCATTTGTAAGATTAGTTTGGCATCTTTTATGTGTGATTGAAAGGGAGATGAGCTATTAGAATTCTTTAAATCTAATTCCCTCCTCTCCAATTTTCTAATATACTAGGTGGACAAAGGGAACAAGGAAATGGAAGCCAACCTCTTGAAAGGTGAGAGCATGCCACCAAAATGCATGGAAATTGCTTCTTTAAGGCCATTTAAGTGATAAATGTTAAAACCTATCATTGTACATGACTTATAACCTCTTGAGCATATGTAATTATGTTAATATGTTATGTATAAATAAGAGATTATGTTGTATGACTATTATAATGTAAATCGAGTATGTTATGGCAAACTAGCTTCTTGAATGGCTTTATGCAATTGTGTACAAATAGAAGTGGAATGGAAAAATTGAGATGAATGAGGTTTAGGACCACTTGGGCAGCTCATACAAGTCATATTCATATTTTTAGATTTGCTCATGAGGTGCCAAACACCAAGGGGAGTCATTTAGGTACTTTTGTATCCTATATGGAGTAAAAATTGATCATATTGGAAACCTATACTACTTTTTATCCAAATGAGCTCATCTTGATCTAAGATTTAGCATACAATTAAAGCTTATTGAGAGCTTTTGGGGAAGCTAAAGTGTAGAATTTTTGTTAGTCTATAGAATATTTGATGAATTTTCAAAGTTGGGAAAAATTCTAATTTTAGTCATAGTACTATTCATATTGGTCTAAAAATGAATTTTATCACTTAGGGATGCCCAATTGCCATGAAATTTTATAAGGAGAAACTAGACATTTCTAGTGACTTGCGCCAACTAGAAGCACCATATTTGGATATCTAGAGAGGGAGATATGAATTTTTGAAATTTCTATCCAGTATTAGGTGCTCAAACTGACCTCAGGTAACTTTTGATAAGTTTTCGATGCCTGGGTATGCTAAACTAGTTTGAAGTTACTTTTTTCCTCTTGCTAACATTTTTAGATTTCTAGATTGTTATCATGTGTATGGATTAGATTTTTGTGGAATTAATTAGACATTTTTTAAGTTTATAATAGAAAGCTATGATAGTACTAGTAGCCAACCAGATCTCTACACCTTTTGGAATGTCGAACATCTTTTGTGTTATGTGTCATGGTCTAGAGATATTTTATCATAAAGTAGACATGTGTATCTTTTTAGAATGACAAAGAATGTATGATTTTAATTTTTCTAAAATTAGTTATGATTTTCCAAAATTTATAATAAAAAAGGGAGAATTCTAGTCGAAAATACAACTATGTATTTTATGCTTTCTTTTGCTTTCCAGGAGTTGTAGGCCACTTTTAGTGATGGAAATGAGTTATATCTATGTAATTAAATATGAGAATATGATACATGAGCTCATATGTCCACAAGATACCAAATAAAAATTTTATATGTGATAGAATGCTAAAATAATTAATATTTTATATGCCATTTCTTGTGATTTTCATGAAGTGTATGGCATGAGGCATAGGAATTGCATGAGGAAGGCTAAGAAATTATGGTGTTACACCTATGAATCATATGGACTCATTCATCCTATTCTCATATTTAATTATACAAATACAACTCACATCCATCTCAAGAAATGGCCTATGACTTGTGTAAGTGAATGGTATACATGAAAATATAGTATGCAACCTCGGGTTGCAATTCCAGAATTTTGATATAGAGTTTGAAAAATTATAATTAATTCTAAAAAAATTAAAATTAACCATACTTTACCATTATGGAAATCTACAAATGTCTACTTTATGTTGAAAATAAATCTAGACCACAACCAAGACTACTAACTACTAGAAATTGATAGAACAATACTAGAGGTTGCCTATCATTACTGGTATTGTCCTCCAACTTCAAAAATTCATATCTCCCTACTAAGTGATCCAATTAGGGTGATGTTAGTGCCATGAAAAGCTTATTATATCTAGTTTATACCTGTAAAATTTCATGAATATTGGACATCATTTGGCCCTTGAATGATACAGCCCAAGGAACTGACCATATGAACAGTATTTGCATCAGTTCAATAAAAAAATGTCAATTTTGAAAAATCATAATTAATTTCATAGAGCTTCAAATAATTTGGTCTTTGGTCTCCAAAAAGATTTGGATGAGATCTATATGCACACCAAATCTCATAGGCAAAATCATTCATTTGGTCAAAATTTGATAAAATGGCTCATTTTGTGTCTTATAAGGGGTCCAAATGGTCCATTTTAACTTCTAAGGCTACCATGGCCACTTGAACATGTGGGATAGCACTAAAATGGTTTATTAAACTTGTCTCAAAGGTGCATATATCTAGAAATTTAAAACCCACTCTCTCACCCCCTGCCACACACAAGAACATACAAGCTATGTTGCCATTCACTACTTAAAATTTACATTACCATTCATTTGGCACCAAATCTCATACATACATCAAATATATGAGTAATTACACATGTTTAAATGATTATACAATAATTCCATCATAGTATTATATCATTTTCCATCCATATGGCTACAAAATAAGCAAGACTAAACACTTTGTTGTCAATCTTTCATCTCTCTAGTTGGTGGCTCCCATTACCTTACTCATTTGGTCCACCTAACATATTAAGACATTGGGAAGGAGGGAATGAGATTCAAAGAATCCCAATAGCTCATCTCCCTTTCAATCAAATATAAAGAATGTAATTCAAGTCTTAAAAGTGCATGCATGAGTATAATGGAAAGTGTGATCATTCAAGAAGCATTCTTGGCATTTGAACAAGTCATACAAAGCATACATGGGCTTGCCAAGTAAGTGGATTAGCCTCACCCATTCTCTTAAGGTTATTGGACTTACCTCACCTTTTTCTTAAGGCCTTGAACTAAGCCTTACACTTGGAAGACTCTAGACTTTGTCTCAACCATTCTTGAGGGTTCTTAACTCATCCTCACCATGGCTAGTGGGTTCCTGGCTTCACCACACTCAAGTAAACCAAAGTAAATACACATAATGTCATGTGTCATACCTAGATAGCCTTTATCATTTTCATGAGAAAAACCATAAGTTGATAACGTTATTAGTTTGATTAGCCTACAGGTTCTTACTTTGTTGTAGGGAAATGGAATTACTAAAACTTCAGTCTGCTCCTAAGGCACAACAATACAACAATACATATCATATATGTTCTGTCATTTTAATTAACTTAAGAAACTCCTATACAATTTTAAACATGGTTACTTACTATTATTCTAGAATTGCTTTCAATATTATGATAATCAGTTTCATGCAAATGCAATTACAAGAGATTACTGGTACATGGAGTTCGGTAGCCCTAATAAACATTGTAGCTAACTTATGATAAATTCCTCATATGTAATACTTATACAAAAACCAACAAGGGGTTAGTAAACAATGCTAAGCATTCAACTAAAGTTAGACTTTTATGCATTTAACATTATTCAGGGAAATTACAACAAACTATAGTCACTACAGTCTTCAAATTGGTTTAGTTATCCTCTGTCGGCTGAACTCCGTCTGTAGTATGGATATTACTTGAAAAATAGTTAGCTTTATAATGAGATATGATCCCAATGGATTCACAGTTTACACATACAAAGAACACTGAATAAGAATACTTTGATACATAATTCAGTGCAAGAGCATGTAAATCCCAAGGTAGCAGGGTACATTCGTTTGTTAGGCTATTATACTTCAGTCATTGGCTAATAACAGTGATCTAGTTCTCAAGAGAGTCACATTAGTGGGTATATATGCAGCCATACATAGCATAAGAAATTCAAAAATCATTCAATGCAATTATGTATGTAAACAGACAGAATGCCATGTTAACTACTTGTTTTGTCACCATCGTTCTGTCACGTTATTCCTTAGCTCTTGCTGTCCTAATTGCCTTCCTAAATTTTAATTATGCATTGTCTTAATTAAGAACAAGTCATGGTTAATATTTATATTACAATTAAATTACTAATCCCTGTATACAAAATTCCTAAACCCCTTTTGTTATTTGATGATTGGAATTCCTAATTATAAACAATCACATCTTCATTTTCTTTTCCTTCTCATTAATTAGTTGCTATCTAAGTTATTCATGTGTGGTCTGGTGCTTTGAAATTAAGTCCTTAGTCCTTATTTTCAAGCTTGATTCTCTAATTTACCATACAAATTCACACTACAATAGTAAGAAACAAAAGCTACCATAGTCTCAATTTAACTACATTTTTGGACCTATTTTTATGAAATTTTTTCCTTCATTAAATGACCTCCAAAAATCATAAAACTTGGTAGGATGACCCCTTATTATGTTAATTATAAGCCACAAAAACAGTTTTCAAGAATTCCTAAGGATAACCCATAAACTCCTACTATTTTGGCCACTACCTTAGTTGAGCTCGCTGTACACTGCCCTTGCTATTTCTGGCTTTGTTATTCCACCACATGAGTTCAGAAAATTATAAGACTTTTCAAAACTAAGTTTATATGTCTTAGCTACCTTGCCACCAAATTTCATGCACCAGTTCTATCATTTACCTTTAACAAGATTTGTTATGAAATCAGCCTCAAGCTGTCTTATCTAGGAACTAGGTTAAGTTAGTATATTGTTTCTTTGATCTACCTTGTTCCAAAAATTCTAAAAATTTCTAGATTTCAAGTAGAAGGAATGGATGACTTGTTATAAAATTTTTGGCTCTAAAATCCTTTTCTAACTAATTCTACAAAAGGAAAAAATGTTCTAGTCCAGAATAAAGAAGCAACATATAACTTATCTTTTGTGGAGTCCTTATACCTGGGTCATGATTGGGATAGCAGACCCAAAGCTATGGAACTACATAAAATGGATTAAAGTGGATGGTGATCCTCATAATAGGTAGCTCATGTGTAACACCATAAATTCTAGCTCATCTCATACTTTTAACTGGCATAATATCATGAAGAATGCAAGTTTATCATAAAAAGGTAAGGAAAATAATGAATTTTTTTGTATTGCGTCGTATCTAAAAATTTATTTCGGTGTCACGTGGACTGTGTGAGCTCATGCTATACACCCTCATATTTAATTACATCATTACAACCCATTTGCATCCCAAAAACATGCCTACAACCTATGGAAACTGAAATGAAGCATGAAAAATGGGAGTTTATTTTCGGTCAAAATTGGCCTCTTTTCTGGGAAAACTTTGAAATATTATAACTAATTCTAAAAAAATAAAAAACATGTTTTCTAGGTCATTTTGGAAATCTCTAGATGTCTAAATTACAATAAAAATACGTCCAGCCCATAAAACACATCATGGAGGACATTTGACATTCGAAAAGCTACTGAGGTCGCTACTGCCTGGGCTGCTGTTTCAGATTACTGATACAAATTTGTAAAATTTATAACTAAACCTATAAAAATCAAAATCACACAAATTTAGTCATTCTAGAAAGATAAAAATGTTAAATGGATACTAAAAATAATTCTAGAATGAAACAGATATGTTTAACCATTAGAATTCTATGGAATAGTGATAGAACTCTTGGAGCACCACTACTACTGACAGCCAACTTTAAAAATGCATAACTCTTTGCTCCGACCTCCAAATGAGGTGATCTCAATAGTCACAGAAATCTTATGACCTCTTGTATATGCCTATAAAATTTCACAAATATTGGGCACCATTTGACCATTAGGTGACACAAAACACAAATTTGCTAGTGTGAACAGTGCATATACTAGAATCAATGGAAAATCCCAACTTTGAAAATTCATCAAATATTTTCTAGACCTCCGAAAATTATGTTCTTTAGCTTTCCAAAAAGCTCTCAATGATATCTACTTGTATGCCAGATTTCAAATCAAGACTAACTCATTTGGCTAAATGGCCTCCCCTTGGTGTTGGCATCTTTTGGGTAAGTCTAAGAGCATATTTAAAACTTGTGTGGACTGCTCAAATGGTCCCAAATCTCATGCATCTCATTTTAGCCGTTCAACCCACACTTATGCATTTTTATATCATACTTCCACATTGCATATTTGGACATTACAAACTCAAATTATATTCTAGAGCTCATACATCATATCCATAGTTATAAACATCACATAAGAGCATATTTATACATGTCTCAAGATTCATAGACTATCTAAATCATCATATACATCAAGGTACATAAGTATGATTCCAAAATCACTAAAGCTAAACATATGCTTGTCAATCTCCCTCCTCATTGTTATTGGCTCTCATTCGTGTAACACCCCAAGATTAATTAAGGTATTAATCATGAATTTAGATTAATTAAGAATAATTAATATAGGATGATTGGGCAAGTTAAGTGAATGGGGATTTTTAGAGAGATAAATTATTAACATGGGTTTAAGAATTAATTAGGATAGAAATTACATCTAGGCCCAAATTAATGAATCATGATAAGAGGCTAATGGAGGCCCAATGAATTAGGTGCAGACCCAAACCCTTGAACCCTTCAAACTTGGCCCAAACCTCATTAAATTTCAGCAACCCAATGTATAAAAACTGGCCCAATAAAATTCTGCAGCCCAACCATTGAAAACTGGCCCAATAAGCAAAATCTGAAACCCAATTGGATTTGGACTTGGAGCAACCCATGACCCAGCCCCTTGACCGAACTTAAACCCACCTAAAACTCTAATGCTTCAGCCCCCTTCCCCCCCATTTGCTGAAACACAAAGAAAATTCGGAGGTTGAGAAGGAGGCTAGGGTTGGAGGCAAGAATTCTGCATTTTCACACACTTAGAGCAAGATTTAGCCAAGGTAATAATTATACAACTTAACCCCCTCATCTTTCTCTTTAATTTGGTCCGATTAGTTTTTTATTTGGAGGATTTTCATCCTACCCAAAATCCGAAATGTGGTTATTTGGGGTTTTCTTGATGAAATTCGTAGGTTGAGGTTAGGGCTGGTATCAGGTGAGTTTAAACCCCTCATTTTGATGCTTTCTTTGATGGTTTGAGACCCCCATAGCTTATTTATATTATGGGTATTAATTTGGTACGAATTTGCTTAGGATTTTGGGTGAAACATTGAGAATTCTGGTGGGAGATACTTGAATCCGAATTTGGGATTTGTGGTGGCTAGGTAAGTATTCTTTAGGTAGCTAACAACATTTAATTCCTTTGGGTACTTGTTGTGACCGTTAATGATGAATTAGAGTAGTAATTATCTAATGCTATGATTATAGGGAGACTCTGTACCATTGGTAGCTGTTGCGAATTTGTCTACAAGTGAGGTAACCGAGGTTTACGTTAATTCCATGCATGTATCTATGTTTTGAGATTGCTGAATGAATTGGTTGGCTATCTATTGTATGATGATTGGACCTTGTGAGTCCATGGTGGAGCTGTGGTGCGGCTGCCACCCGTGCATGTGCTACGATCGAGCACCGGGTTATGATCAAACCCCAGATGCACTGAGCCCTGGTGTGCTCAATGGGGAGTTGGTGCCATGGATGGGCCTCTCCTAGTGTTAATAGCCTTTAACATGTGATAATATGATTGCTAGTATGGGATAGTAATCATGATAACCTAATTGCTTCATTTACTGATATGGTTGATATGATTTGAATATTGATTTTGATTCATGCATATATGTTTATTAAACTGGATTATATGATGGAATTGCCTTGGTTACTGAGATTTATATCTCACCCCGTTTTATGGGATTAATATTTCAGGTGAAGGTTCCTCGGGTAAGGATAAGGGCAAGCAAGTGGATGAACATTCATGAGCTGAGGCCTAGTATGGGGAGGCTACACTTGGTCTGAGTGTAATAGGATAGATGCTAATTTTTGTTAAGTTTTGTTTAGCATCATCATGTATCTGTATTGCCAAGTGTAGGCGTGTATATTTTAATTTCTGAGGATGTATGTATGGAGGGGTTAGACCTCATTTTAATTTGGTAATTGTTGTATGGATTCATGATATCTGCTGTAATTTATGTTGACCTATAATATGGCTTATCAATGGAAATGTAACCCTTGAGATATTGATATGAACCCCTAATGTATGGAACCCCCACTGATTGAGTATTAAAGGATAGTTGCTAGTAGATCATGTATATTCTGTTGTTGTTACTTTACAAACTTGTTGATAGAGGGTAATTAGAGGAAAGAAATGGGCACATAAGTTTTAAATTGGTAATGGAAGAATAGTTAAGTAAATAAGATAGATAAATGCCATTAGAGCCATATAAAATGAGGGGGAGTGACCTTAGAGGGTCTCTAAGAAGAGAAATGGAGTGTAGGGGGCGAAATTTAGGGAAAACAGCTACAGAATGGAGTCACACCGTGGCTAGGAAGGCCTCGCCGCGGCCTAGGAAGTGACAGTGGCGAGGGACGCCGCGGCTTGATAAATCTCGTCGCGGCACGGAGTGAAAATAATCGCCCAGGGGGTGACAGAACGTAACCTCGCCGCGGCGCAAGAAGTCCTGCTGCGGCGCGAGTCGAGAAAATTAAATAGGGAGGTTACAGTAGCAAAACTCGCCACGGTGCCACATAGGTTGGCCGTGGCGTAGATCCAACTCGCCGTGGCGAAAGTCAGGAAAATTCCCGAGAGCAACTTGGCCGCGGTGCAAGGTTAAAAACTTAGTTTTTGAGCTCCAGAACCTAACTTAGCTGTGGCGGGAAGGTTCCAGGTCACGCCGTAGGTCCCCAAACTCCTATATTTGACCTAGAAACCCTAATTTTAGTAGGGCTAATGTTAGGGAATGGCATGAGTACATCAGTGGGATGTTTTTATGGGTTGAAATTGATTAATGGATGAATCATAAACCTTTAATGATGGTATAAACCCTTTTATGCATGTTCTGTTTATAGATGTTAATTGATGACCCTAATAGCATCAAGGTTTAAATTCTTCCTATATTTTCTTAATGTAGTTAATTGTAGCAACTCTAAACCTCGATGATTATTCGTTAATCGTGTATTTAACCATAATTACCGGGATTAGAAGTTACCCATCACAATTCGCATATCCACTTAGTCCACCTAGTATATTAGATCATTGGAAAGGAGGGGATGAGATTTAAAGAATCCTAATAGCTCATCTCCCATTCAATTATAAATAATACGTGTAAAGCAAGCTTTACAAATGCATGCATGGGAAAAATGGAAGATGTGGACATTTTAAAAGCAAACTTGGCATGCGAATCAGTCATACAAGACATTCGAGAGCTCACCAAGTGTTTGGATTGGCCTCACACTTCTCCTTATGAATTTTGGACTTGTCTCACCCATTTTTTAAGAACTTTGGACTCAACCATACTCTTAGGAGCCCACTTTGCTTTTGGGAGACTCTTTACTTTATCTCAACCAAGCTCAAGGGTTCTTGGCTCATCCTCATCAAAGGGAAGAGTTCTTGGCCTCTCCACACTCAAGCAAACTCAAACAAATATCATGTACTTATTTAGAAACATAACATGACATCAAGAATGATAGCATATAAAGGCATGCTAGCATACTTTTCATAGCTTAAAAATATACATAAACACATTCTAAAACAAGCTATACACACATCCATGCATGAGAAAAGGTTGAGAGAGCTCCCTTGTGTATATTCACACACTTTAGCTTTCAAGCCTCCTCTTTCGGCCACACACCTACAAGTTGATGGAGATGATTTCTCTTGGCGTAGATACAATTTATGGAAGCCAATTAGGTTCATGGAACATATTCTAAGGTCACATAGCTAGGTGAAACACTGGATTGCTCTACAACCCCCATTATGGTCTATATTAGCACCTAATGAAGCAAAACCCATCAATTGACTTTTAGGCCTCATTCTTTCCTTTCAAATATGATTCTTGACTCCTTTTAAGCCTCTTAGAGTCATCTCATCATTAAAACAAAAAGCCTAGCACCATGTTGCTTCTTTAGGTCATAATATGGAACCTAAGACACCAAATCACTTTCTATGAGTTCTAAATTTTTTCCAAGGCCTTCCTTAATTTTCATTCATCAAATATGACTCAAGAATAGCCTTAGAAAAGTTTAAAACTGCCCCCACCTACAAGATCCCCTCTTGGCTGAGACATGCCTAGGTTTTAGGCTCCATGGAGTTTTCTTTGTTTTCTTGAAGGGAGAAGCTTGTGGGGAGCATCTTTGGTGTCTCAAGAACTCATTTATACTCTAACTTAGACCTAGAAAGTATCACATAAATTCAGAATTTGAAAGGTGCACTAGAAACCCTAAGTTTTGCATGTTGAATCCTAATGCCTATTTCATGATTTTCTTTGCATATGCTTATTTCTCTTCATCAAATACCTAAGAATCATGCTCAGTTAGGCTTGAAAATCATATCTTCCTAGGGTTCTTAGTGTAACTCAAAATGAAGAAGAAGAGCAATGGAAGATATCAACCATAGGATGCATTTTTACCTTGTTTCCTTGCTTAGTTTGGCTTGAATCTTGATTTTTCCAAGCTGCTCTCTTCAAATCCGAACTTTCCCTTGAATTTCTCCCTTGAATCAGATTTGTAAACTTCATTTTAATCCAAGGAAATAAAGGAGAAGGGAGGAGAGGAGGTGTGAATGAAGAAAAGCAAGGAAAGTCACCATGTAAATATACCTTACACTTGGAGTTCTTCCTCCTTCTTCTTCCTCTCTTGGGTACCTCTCCCTTAGGGTTTTGCTTCTAATTTGGGGCTGGAAAATATGAAGAGAAATGAAGGCAAGTGTGAGGCGCCACCTATATATAGGTGGGGAAAAGTGACTTTTTCAAAAATTTCAATTTTGCCCTTCGTACTTTGCATTTTTGTTTCTCCTCGTTTTAGCTTCTTTTTGAGAACCGCTTTTTCCATTATAAAATTTAGGTTCCTAATTAAGAAAACTGCCTTTGGAATTACTCAAATCAAAGCTAAAACTTTTTCGAACGGATTTGTCAAAGTTCGGCACACCGACGTTGGAAAATGTCCACCGGAGGGGATTTAACTGTGCTGGGGCTTCCTATGGTTTTTAGGGCCTTTGAGAACCTCAGAAAACTCAAAATTTTGATTTAAAAAGCCCTCCTATGTGAATTCAAAAAATTTTCTGAAATTACAAAAATGCCATTACGTTTCATAAGGTTTCCGTCAAAATTTATTTCTTCATTCTAGCTCTATTTTTCCTTCCATCTGAGACTAAAATTCTCATTTTTAGGAGGCTAGAATGTTACTCAAATTTTTTGGGACCTTAACTAATTCATTTCGGGGGACTCACTTTGAAAACATGTCTGTTTCCGTCATTTAATGAAAACCAGACATTACATCATGCTTCTCATCATTCATTCGATGCAAGCATGAGGTGTAAGTGTGATTTATCTTATATTATTCCTTTCTTCCTTGGCCCCCCACATCACCATCCCACTCATGTGCCTTGCTTTGATATTGTTTAAGCTATTTAATTGTTTTGCAATTTCCTATCCCTTAAGTGGAGTATGATACATGTATGCCTTGAAGGGAGAATCATGAGGTGTCACCACTTTGATTTGATTCTTGAATTCACTTCTCTTTTTCCATTCTATGTTCAGTGCTACTTTATGTGGCTGTAGCCCCTCCATCATAGTCCCACCTAATACATCTATCATATATAGCATTTAACTCCCATGGCAATTGCAAACTTAGAGCACTAACCAATTTCTAATTGAATATACATATATGTGAGTGGAGGTGTAAGTATGAGGTGGCAAGGATGAAGATTAAATTTAGTTTTTTCTTACTTTCTTTCCTACTTGGTCATCCAACCATGTGTCTTTTCCTCCTATTCTCCACTCAAACGCTGCCTCTTATATTTATCCTAGCTTCTCTATGGCTAGACACACCATTTAAGTCAATCAAATACCATCTACACACTGATATGCACACGTTACACATAAGGAAGCATGAGGTGTCAAGGGAGGTTGTGATTTAATTCTTTTGCTACTTCATTTTCTATTCGGTTTATATGTTAAGTGGCAGTACATGAGATATAGATTCTTTCCTACATTAAGCTACATGAAATGGATGCTTTCTCTACTTCGCAGCTAGGATTATTTATATTCCTTAGTGGCTGCATACATATATATCTTCAGTGGAGCCTTTCAAGAGTAGGTTTGTAGTTCTCTTATTTTATTCTTCCTCTATTTAGTCTCTCCCCCATCGTGCATGCTAGGTGTCTCTAGTTTAGGTTATGTAGGCTCTTCATTTACATGCAATTACCTATCACTCCCCCCACGATTAAAGGATTTAGCAACACTAAAGGCAATATATATATAGATGTCACAGTGGAAGAATGAGGGGTGTGTGTGTACTTAGTTCATTAGTGTTTCTTCCCTATCACATTCATTTAGTCATGTATACATTGGTAATTCAAAGACTCATTCCAAGATTTTGGTAGGTTTAAGCTTACATTCTCATATAGCTCATTTAGGCAATCAAAGTCTTGACAGGTGTTCATAAATGGGTGGCATTGTTACTTAAAATTTAATTTGAAGGATTTTATTATTTTATTGTCATTCATTTATATTTAATCATTGGATGATCATATATCGTAGTAACATCTCATACATACATATGTGAATGAACTCATCATAAAGCATAAAATAAATGTGTCATAATATGGCCCATTCAACCTATGTCCTCCCAAGCCAATGAGAGGATTTCTCTAAGATAAAATTTATATACATAAAAAACCTCAATTGTACATTTGAGGGGAGTTAGATGAGAAGAGAATGTACATCCAGAGTGAATAGAGAAAGGCACGACATGCAGGTTGTATTTAAAATTACAAACCATAATAGATTCTTAAGGCTATATCATGCATCATACCCATCAAATTTAAACAAAAAAATCACAATACAAATATACCAAACATCTCATGAAAAGCTATAAACTTTGTGATTTTAGTGTTAAATTAGATTATGTTGAGCTAGGATTAGATAGCCATCCAATTAGCATTATATTCGTTTGCATACATATATCACATATATGAAATTAGATTCAATAATCCAATTAGCATTATATTCTTTTGCATACACATATCATATATATAAAATTAGATTAATCTAATCAATCTTGATTAAGATTTAATTGACTTATGGTTCATATACCTCATATTCATATATACTAACTTCATGTGGTAAGAAAGAATCATTTGAAAATACAAAATAGAGAGAACTTTATGAAGATTTCACATCGCAACATTTTATATCACATATAAGTGATGCAAAATTATAACAAAGGTGAAAGCTTCACAAAAATTTCACTCAAGAACTCAATTTAAACAAGCATTGACGTGGCTTTGATATCACTAGTAGAATTCTTGGGACATGCACAGTGAAAATTTAAAAAAATTGAACTCAAATCCCTTCCATCGATCTATCAATGTTGTTTAAATGGAGTAGAGCTAGAGACTTTTATCTTTTGTTATGCGATTCTTCAGGTTTTTTTTTTCTACTGTCGGATTTCAAGAATTGATGCTTCAAATTAGCTCCCTTTACCGGTATCCATACAAACGATCACTATAACTCGAATGGCGTGCTAGTGCCACTAAACATGAATGTTCGTTCATTCAAGAAAACAAGATTTTCTTCTTTTCTCTCTTTAAGCGTCCATACACTTTTCTCTCTAGGGTGGAAGGCAGCTCTCTCAAAAAATCATCCTACTAAAAAATCCTAACCTCTCTATTTAAAAGGTGTGCTAGGATTTTAAGAAAGATTTAATTAATTTAAATATATTATTTAAATTAATTCAAATTATGATTAAATAGATTAGTTTAAATTTAAATTTATCTTATAGAATAAATTTAAACTAATTTATTTGATCTCAACGTAGAACTAGATTTAAATTTAATTTATCACATAAATTAAATTCAAATTATCACATTAGTTCAAATTTAAATCTATCCTATATAATAAATTTAAACTAATTATTTAATCTAAATCTTGAACCAAATTTAAATTTAATTTATCACATAGATTAAATTTAAATCTATCCTATAGAATAAATTTAATCTAATTATTTAAATTAAATAGATGATATATATATTTCGAAATATATAATATAATATATCAAATATATATTTCAAATTTTTATAATATATATATATATTAAATATATTTATAAAATTCCTCAACCCTAAATTGAACGTTACATTTATTGAATTTAGACATATTTTTAAGTTCAATGAATTTGGATATTTTAGCTCGAGTTGGTCTATTCTTGTGTACGACCCTATAAGCCCATATGATGTTAGCAATGGACCAATAATGCTATTCTACCCACAAGTATCTAGCAATACATTATGACTATCCAAATTATATGAGGATCGATGATCCAATATAATCTATCAAATAACCATATCACAACCCTTTCATCACACGATATCTAGGTCAAGTATGACATATGGAAATGTCATCTTCATTTTACTTGACCGTCACTTTCTCGATCTCTGAGCAGACTGACAGAATAAATGGAAAACCCTTCCATCCAAGCATAGCCATGCATTTCTCAGTCTCACTCATCAAGTGACCTAGAGATATCTCTCTACTAATGAGAGGGACAAATTCCATCTTGACCGTTCATCTTCCTCTGTATGGATCCCACTATGTCTGATCACAGCCTTTATGATCACTCGGTTAAAGGTGACTTTTGACTATGCCAAAGCATAATGTTCCTTATGTAGGAACTTATGGTGATCTCAGGTCTAAGGGTTCAGTCACATGGCTATATAAGAGATATACTTATGACTTAATCCATGTAGCTATCTCATGATGGGTCAATCCAACACCCTGTTTCCTAACAAGTGCCTATGATTTTGATTTATATCTTTATATAAGATTAACATATAATCATCAATCAAAATCATATTAGCCTTAGTTCATCATTGTTCCCATAAAGATGATTAACTATGGATATCTAAGATAATAAATATGATTTATCCAAAGATATTATTATTATAATAAACATGAAAACAATATAATAAATGTAATAAAAGAGAAACTCCTTTTTTCTTAATGAAATATAATGTTCATAATATGATGATTGGCCAAGGACACAATCTCCAACACCTTCCACTTGCATTAGGCCCAATCATTAATGTGTTTAATGCCTATTAACCTAACATGATGCTCATGCTTTGCTTGTGCAAGTGGATTAGTAAGAGGATTAGTGACATTGTTATCAATTGATACTTTGCATATCTTTATATAACCTCTATCAATGATTTCTCTGATGAGATGATATCATCTGGGTATGTGTTTGGTTATTTGATGTGAGTTAGGCTCTTTAGCCTGTGCCATTGCACCATTATTGTTACAAAATAGATCTATCATATTTGAGATGGTAGGCACCACTCCTAGGTCAATGATGAACTTCTTAATCCAAATGGCTTTCTTAGTTGCATCTGATATAACTATGTACTCAGCTTCTATTATAGAATCAGCCATAGTGTTTTATTTGGAGCTCATCCAACTGACTGCTCCACCATTCAAATGGAATGCGAATCCTAGTTGCAATGTAGAATCATCTTTATTAGATTGAAAACTTATATTTATGTAACCATTTACAACAAGCTTATTGTCTAATCCTCCATACACTAAGAATATATCCTTAGTCCTTCTTAAGTACTTTAGGATATTCTTGATAGTAGTCCAGTGACTCTTACTTGGATCCGACTAATATCTCTTGGTCACACTTAAGGCATATAAGACATCCAGTCGAGTGCACAACATGACATACAAAATAGATCCAATGGCCAATGAATATGGAATCTTGCTCATGCGATCTTGCTCATCACGTGAACTAGAACATTGTGATTCACTGAGATTAATGCCATGAGACATGGGTATATAACTCCTTTTTGAATCTTGCATACTAAACCTATGTAGTATCTTATCTATGTTGACTTAAGCCAATTAGCCTCTTGGATCTATCTCTATAGATCCTAATCCCTAAGATGTAAGTGGCTTCACCTAAGTCCTTCATCAAGAAACACTTTCCTAATCAAGTCTTGACATTCTGTAAGGTAGGAATGTCATTCCCAATGAGTAAGATGTCATCAACGTAAAGCACTAGAAATACAATTATGCTCCCATCAACCTTTTTGTAAATACAAGGTTCATCAACATTTTGGATGAATCCAAACTCTTTGACTACTTTGTCAAAACAATGATTCCAACTCTAGATGCTTGCTTGAATCCATAAATAGATTTTTGAAACTTGTAAACCTTCCCAGAATCCCCTAGACATATAAAACCTTTAGGTTGTATCATGTACACATCCTCAAGTAGCTTCCCATTAAGGAATACTATTTTGATGTCTATCTGCCAAACTCGTAATCATAGTATGCTATAATGGCAAGAAGGATCTTGATTTATTTAATCACGACAACTGGCAAAAAAGTTTCATCATAGTCTATACCATGGGTTTGTTTGAATCCTTTTTGCAACCAATCATGCTTTGAAGGTGTGCACTTGGCCATCCATGTCAGTTTTCTTTTTAAAAACCCATTTGCACCTAATGGTTTTTATACCTTTAAGTGGGTCAATCAAGGTCCATACCTGATTATTATATATGAATTTGTATCTTAGACTTCATGGTATCTAGCCATTTATCAAAGTCTGATCCCACTATTGCCTCTTCATAGGTAGTTAGCTCATCTTGATCAATAAGCAATATATCACAACTTTCATTTATGAGAAATCTATATCTTTGAGACTAACATCGTGTCCTATTAGACTTTTGTGGGCCTTGTGTTACTTGAGTAGGCTTAACAAGTTGTTATGAGTCTTCTCATTTTTCCATCTCTGATTCAATACGATTTTATGGCTCTCGAACTTCTTTAAGACTATGTTACTTCCATTGGTTCTTTTGGAGGTAAATTCATTTTCTTGAAAGATACCATTCCGAGTAATAAATAGTTTATTTTAATTGGGATTGTAGAAGTAATATCCCTTAGTTTCCTTAGGATATGCTATAAAAAGGAATTTTTATAGATTTGGGTGCTAACTTATTTGAGGCTTGTTGCTTAACATATGTCTCACATCCCTAAATTTTAAGAAAAGATAAATTGGGCTTCTTCCCAACCCATATCTCTTATGAAGTCTTTTCAACCACCTTAGATGGAATGTGATTTTGTGTGAACACATTTGTCTCTTATGCATAGCCTCAAAAGGGCAGTAGAAGATCTATTTGACTTATCATAGATCAAACCATATTTAATAGGGTTCAATTCCTTCATTCAGAAATGCCATTACATTGTAGTGTTTTTGGTGGGGTTAATTGTGAGACAATTCCATAAATTCTCTGGGCGAGTTGGACCCTTGCCATGTTTTTGGTGGGGTTCATTGTGAGACAATTCCATAAATTCTCTGGGCGAGTTGGACCCTTGCCATGGTGAGTGTATGTGGCACTGCAATGGTACACCTCTTAGGACTTTCAACCCAATTTATTTGAATTACACTATGGTGGAAACACCTCCATTGCAATCAAGTTGCATTCTGTTACCCTCATTGGGAAACATTTTTGTCTTGCGCCACGGTTAAACATAGTGCGCTATAGTGCGGTTTAACTCTGTCACTCATCCTAGGTGGATTTTTCATTGTGTAGCAATGAGACATCCTGTGTTGTGGTGCTCCTCACTTCTGACTGACTCTTGGCCATGACTCAGTCATTTTTGGCCGCAACGTGACCCTTTTCTTTAGTCATTTTTTATCACAGCATGACCCTTTTTTGCACCTATACCTCCCAAATTTCATCCCATACATTCCAACACTCCTTCTAATAGTATTTTAGGGTCACCCTACCTTAATTTATGGGGCTTTAATGGCATTAATCTATTTGATTTATCTGATATACCTATCATTGCCAATTTAAGACTTAAGGGTTGATTCCTACTCATAAACTATTATGCATCAGTACATTCATGAAGTATTGATAGCAACAAGATCCATAAGCAACTAATATTATCATTCATGAAAATATAAAAGCATACTCTTAAGAATCAAGTCATACATTCATGCTAAAAAGATTCCATATCAGATTTTAAGTGAAAGCAGATATCAAACTCTAAGTTGTGTATAGCCTAACTCACTATTAGTTACATCATTATTTACCAAAACACAAAATATCTAACTTGGCAATATGATTATGTAACTATGATGCTATACAAAAGAACAACAAAATCATCATCTACCATATATTAACTCAGCCTAAGTATAGCTTCCCCCACAAGGCCTCAGCTCATGGATATGTATCCACTTGCTTTCCCTTATCCTTACCTGAAAAGCCTTCACCTAAAAGTATTATCCTATGAAATAGGGTGAGATGTAAATCTCAGTAACTAAAGGTAAATTCCATTTATATATTCCAATTTAATTAACTTATGTACATGAAATTAGATTAGCATCAGAAAAATATACCAATCATATTAGCAAATAAAACAATTAGGCTATCGGTGACTACTATCCCATGCTAGAAATCACATATAACATGTGAATGACCAATAACACTGAGAGAGATCCATCTACAACACCCACTCCCCAATGAGCACAACCTGGGCCCAGTGTATTCAGGGGTCTGATCACTATGGTGTTCGATTGATACACAATGCACGGGTGGTAGCCACATTGCAACTCTACCATGGACTCACAAGGTCTAAGTACAATATATCAGATAGCCAACCATTCATTATACATTTCAAATTCATACATGTATAGTAGATATAAAATTAAAGTAGATATATATGTAACACTATGAATTTCTAGCCTTGCCTCATATTATTTATAAGTCTCATGCCACGAATTACACAAGGAATTGAGAAAAATGGCATCAAAATATTACATTTCTTGACGTTACATAGTATACAAATTTTTCATTCAATGTCTTATGGATTATATGAACTCATGTATGACATTATCATATTTAATTATATAGATACAACTTAACTCCATCACCAAAAGTGGCTAGAACTTGTGCAAGTGCAAGAAACACATAAAATTCCATAGTGTATCCTCAGCCAAAATTACATGCTTTTTATCACGAACTTTGAAAAATTATAACTTATTCTAAAAAAATTGACATCATGAATTCTTTACCTTTATAGAAAGATACAGATGTCTACTTTATCCTAAAAATAATTCCAGGTCATGGAACATCAAGCAGAAGATGATTAATAATAAAAAAGCACCCAAGGTCTCCGTTATCTGGGCTATTATCATAGGTTACTGTCATAAACTTTGGAAATTCATAACTAATTATACAAAAATCCAAATCATGCAAATCTAGTCAATTTGACAAGCTACAAATGTTAAATTTAAGAGAAAATATCTCTAGACTATGCCAAGACCATATGGGAAGTGAATTATCATGGAACATATTGGAGGTTTAGTGGCGCTATTGGTACTGACAGTAAACTTCAAAAATTCATAACTCTCTGCTTAGACCTCCAAATGAGGTGATATTGGTGGCCACAAAAAACTTATAACCTCTAGGTTATGCTTATAGAATTTCACAAGAATTGGACACCATTTGACTATCAGATGACATAGAACACAAAATTGGCCATATGAACAATACATGCACTAAAATAGCAAAAAAATGCCCATTTTGAAAATTCATAATTAATTCTATAGAGCTCTAATTTTTCTACAATTTAGCTTCACAAAAAGCTCTTAATGAGCCCTACATGGTTGCCAAATTTCATGGGAAGATTCATCCATTTGGTCAGTTTATGCTATAGGGCTCTAGTTTGGTCATTTTTATGGTCTCTACAAGCCTCACAATGTCCAATTTTGATTCCCAAGCTTGTGTGGCCAATTGAGAACGTGGAATTGCACCAAAATGACATTCTAAACTTGTCTTAAAGGTGCACAAACCTAGAATTTGGAAACTCACTCTTTCATCCCATGATATACACAAGATTACACATGCTAGCTCTTGCCATTCAATATTTAAACCATGCTATCTCATACATTTGGCATCAAATTTCATTCATACACCATAAATTTGGGTAATTACATATGTTCATATGATTATATCACAATTTTATCATGGGATTACATCATATGCCATGTGTATGGCTACAAGAGAGACATAACTAGGCCATTTCATGCATTTTGATGTCAATCTCCTTCTCCTTAGCTTGGTGGCTTCTATAACCTTGCTCAATTAATTCACTTAGCATGTTAAGACATTGGAGAGAAGGGGATGAGATTCAAAGAATCCTAATAGCTCATCTCCCTTTCAATCACATATAAAGTATATAATATAAGTCTTGAAAATGCATGCATGGGGATATTGAAATGTGTGAGTATTCAAGAAACATTCTTAGCATTTGAACAAGTCATACATAGCATACACAGGCTTGCCAAATGAGTGGACTAGCCTCACCCATTTACTTATGGATTTTGGACTTCCCTCACCCATTTTCTCTAAGAGGTTATGACTCAACCTTACTCTTAGGAGTCAACCTCACTATAATATCCAGTTTTCGTTAAACGACGGAAACAGGCACATTTTCAAAGTAAGTCCCCTGAGATGAGTGATTCAAAGCCAAATAAAATTTGAATAAAATTTTAAATAATAGAAAATGAGGATTTGAGCCTTGAGTTGCCCAACAATCAAGGTCGAGGTGATTCAAAAAATTTGCCAAAAGGCCAGTGGCATTTTCGTAAATAAGTGGACTTTTTGGAAAACATATAGAAGAGCTTTTTAAATGAAAGTTTTGAGTTCTCTAGGGTTCTCAGAGGCCCTGAAAGCCATGGGAAGCCCCGAGATCAGTAAAGACCCTTTGGTGTAATTTTTCCAATGCCAGTTGACTCGAACTTTGACCGATTCGTTCGGAAAGGTTTTAGCTTTGATTTGAGTGATTCCGAAGCCATTTTTCTTAATTGGGAACCTAAATTTTATAATGTAAAATATGGTTCTAAAAAAGGAGCTAAAACAAAGGAGAAACGAAAATGAAAATTATGAAGGGCAAAATTGGAATTTTTGAAAAAGTTAGTTTCTCCTCCCTTATATATAGGTGGTGCCCCACTTTCCTCCCCATTTAGAATCAGAAAATTTTGCATAATTTCAAAAGGGAGAGCTAGGGTTTTGGGCGCACCAAGAGAGAAGGAGAAGGAGAAGAAATTCCAAGGAAAAGGTAGGTTTTTATGTATGTTTCCATGCTTTTTCTCCATCAATCTCTTTTCCTCTTTTTTCCTCTTCTTCTCCATGATTTTCCTGAAGTTTTAAGGGTTTTTTTGAAGGTAGAACAGAGGGGAAAGTTCGAAATTCAAGTGAGGAGGCCAAGGAAAGCAAGAACAAGCAAGGAAATTCAAGGAAAACAAGGTATTTTGTAATTCTTCCACTTGGTCTTCTTCCTCCCTTCCTTGAGCATTTCAACCTAGACCTAGACAGACCTAAGGAGGTAGATTTTTAACCAAACCAAAGGTGATTCTTAGGTATTTGGTGGAGAGGAATAAGAATATGCAAAGAAAACCAAGAAATAGGCATTACAAATCAAGATGCAAAACCTAGGGTTTTAAGTGCACTTTCCAATTTCTGAATTTGTATGATACTTCCTTGGTCTAAGTTAGAGTATAAATGAGTTCTTGAGACACCAAAGATGCTCCCCACAAGCTTCCTCCTTCAAGAAAAGCAAGAGAACTCCAAGAAGCCCAAAGGAAGCCCATGTCTTGGCCTAGGCTTGTTTGTGTAGGTGGGGGGAGTTTTAAATTTTTCTAAGGCCATTCTTGAGTTATATTTGATGAATAAAAGTGAAGGGAGGCCTTGGAAAAAATTTAGAACTCATAGAAAGTGATTTGGCGTTTTAGGTTCCATAATATGATCTAAAGAAATAACATGGTGCTAGGCCTTTTGTTTTGATGAGGTAATGACTCCAAGAGGCTTAAAAGGAGTCAAAAATCATATTTGAAAAGAAAGAATGAGGCCTAGAAATCATTTGAGGGGTGTTGCTTCATTAGGTCCCAATATGGACCATAATGGAACCTATAGAGCAATCTAGTATTTCATTAAGTTGTGTATCCTTAGAGTGTGGTTCATGAACTTAATTAGCTCCCATAATTTATGTCTAGGCCAAGAGAAACTATCTCCACCAAATTGTGGGTGTGTAGCCAAAAGAGGAGGCTTGAAAGTTAAGGAAAAAGTGTGTGTTTGTAGACAAGGTAGCTCTCTCCACCTTCTTTCATGTATGGATGTGTGTTTAGCTTGTTTTAGAATGTGTGTATGTGTATTTTCAAGTTATGAAAAGTATGCTAGCATGCCTTTATATGCCATGATCCTTGATGCCATGTTATGTTTTAAATGAATCCATGATGCTTGTATAAGTTTGCTTGGGTATGGAGAGGCCAAGAACTCTTCTCTTGGGTAAGGATAAGCCAAGAACCCTTGAGCTTGGTTGAGATAAAGTAAAGCATCTCCCAAAAGTAAAGTGGGCTCCCAAGAGTATGGTTGAGTCCAAAATGCTCAAAGAATGGGTGAGGCAAGTCCAAAATCCATGAGGAGAAGTGTGAGGCCAATCCAAACACTTAGTGAGCTCTTGAATGTCTTGTATGATTGATTCACATGCCAAGGTTGCTTTTAAAATGTCTATGATTTCTACCTTCTCCATGCATGCATTTGTGAAACTTGCTTTGCACATATTATGTATGATTGAATGGGAGATGAGCTATTGGGATTCTTTGAATCTCATTTTTTCCTCTCCAATGATCTAACATGCTAAGTGGACCAAGCAATTATGGTGAAGGGAGCCAACAACCATGAAGAGAGACATTTGATAAGCTTATGTGTTATTTTGCTCCTTTTTGGAACCATAATGATGGTTCATCATGTATATGATGTTGTATATGTATTATGAATGTTGAGACATATGTAAATATACTAATATGTAATGTTGAGATGTATGATTATCATATATGACCACTAGCCCATGTTTTGAGTATGTAATGCCATAGTATGAAGTTTAAAGTTTGAAGGAAATATGCATAAGTGTGGGTTGAATGGCCAAAATGAAATGCATGAGGTTTGGAACCATTTGGGCAGCTCATACAAGTCTCAAATAAGCTTTTAAACTTGCCCAAAAGGTGCCAAGACCGAGGGAAATCCATTTGGCAATTTTGGTACCCAATATGGAGCCAAAATTGACCATAATGGAACCCTGTATCACTTTTTGGCCAAATGAGTTAGTATTGCCTTGAAATTTGGCATGCAATTAGGTCTCATTGAGAGCTTTTTGTGAAGCTAAAGAATATAATTTTTGAAGGTCTACGGAATCTGTGATGAATTTCCAAAGTTGGGATTTTTTATGGATTCTGGTATGGGTACTATTCATACTGGCAGTTTTGTGTTTTGTGTCACCTGATGGCCAAATGGTATCCAATGCTTATGAATTTTATATGCATAAATTAGAGTTCATAATATTTTTTGTTGCCACCAAGATCACCTCATTTGGAGGTCTGATCAAAGAGTTATGCATGTTTGAAGTTAACTATCAGTATAGTAGTGCCCCAGGAGTTCAGTTACTATTCCATAGGTTCCTATTAGCTAAACATGTTTGTTTCATTCTAGAATTATTTTTATATCAATGTAACATTTGTAGCTTTCTAGAATGACCAAATTTGTGTGATTTCAAGTTTTATAGAATTAGTTATGAATTTCAGAAGTTTGTATCAGTGAACTGAACAATAGCCCAAGCAGCCAGCGACCTTTGTAATTTTTTGGATGTCAAAAGTCCTATGTAATGAATTTTGTGGCTTGTAAATGTTTTTAGTATGAATTATACATCCTAAGCTTTCCAGAATAATAAATATTGCATGATTTCGAATTTTATAGATTTAGTTATAATTTTTCAAAGTTGGATTAGAAAATGGAGCAAATCTGGCCAAAAATATGCTTGCTTATTTTGAGCTCCATTTCGGTTTCCATGAATTGTAGGCCTGTTTTTATGATGCAAATGAGTTATAATAATGAAATTAAATATGAGGAAGGATAGTATGAGCTCACACAGTCAACGTGACACCGAATTGAATTTTTTAGATATAGCGCAACGTATAAAAAGTCTATTATTTTCATCCCTTTTTTCATATGCTCTTGAGATTGATAATACAAAGCTTATAAATGACATGAAATGGAGCTAGAAATTATGGTGTTACACTCACTCTTGGGAGACTTTTTGCTTTGTCTCAACCAAATTTAAGGGTTCTTAGCTTATCCTCAGCATGGCCAAAGTGTTCTTGGCTTCTTCACACTTAAGCAAACCAAGGCAAGCACATAAAACATCATTTTACATGCATAAAACATCATCATGGTACCATGGGATAAAACTCATGCTAAAATATTTTTTATAGCTCAAAACATATACACACACATTCAAAGACAATGTAAGCACACATTCATGTATGAGAGAAGGTGGAGAGAGCTACCTTGCTTGCATGTACACACTTTTTCCTTGAACCTTGAGTCCTCTCCTTTGACCTCACACACCTAAAGAGGTGGAGATCATTTCACTTGCCCTAGAGACATCATATGGAAGCCAATTATAATCTTGAATCATATTCTAAGGCCATATATTCACTAGAAAAGTTAGGCTGTCCATATGGCTCCTTTTTGGTTCTATAATGCACTTAATGAAGCAATCTTAGGAAAACATCATCTTGGCTCTATTCTATCTATTCATTTATGATTCTTGACTCCATTTAAACCTCTTGGAGTCATCACTCAATTAAATTAAAAAGCCTAACTAGGTGTTGCTTCATTAAGCCATAATATGGAACATATAAATCTATCTCACTTTCTATGGTTTCTAAAATTTTTCCAAGGCTTCCTCTCATACTCTTCCACTATATATGACTCAAAAAGAAGCTCAGAACAAATTAAAACTACCCTTAGGTGCCATTTCTACTCTAGTTGAAGCATATACTCTTCTTGGCATCCTTGGAGTTTCTTTGCTTCCTTTGATATGAGAATCATGTAGAAAGCTCTCTTGGTGTCTTAGGAACTCATATGAACATGTAAACATTAAAAATATGGCTAGGGTTCTTTGTAGAGTTCAAGGTGCAATCAAAACCCTAAATTTCATAACTTACGTTCTAAAGCTCCCTTTTTAATTTTAGTTGTATATTCTTAATCCTCACACTCCATAACCTTTGTTTCCATTAAGAACACATAAAGAAAAACACTCCTTCTCACTTTCTCTCTTTAGACCAAAGCTTAAATGGCTTGGAAACATAAGATTTTGCAAGTGTTTCAAGTGAAGTTTTACCTTAAAATAGAGCTCTCTTCTTGTAGATTATTTTTCACTGATTGATTTCTTGAAAAGAGTTCCTTTTTATTTTGGGTTAGACTTAAATCTTCAAGTTTTCAAGAAAAGAAAACCACCATTAGAGAGCTCTTAGAGAGAGGAATAACTTTTCTAACTTGCGCGAGCTAAAACAGGGCCGTTTACTCACCTGAACGAAAGCTTAAACTTCTTCTTCTCTCTCCCTTCTTAATGTCACACCATGGCTGCCCATTTTTCTGCAAATGGAAGCTTGGAGAAGGTGATGAGGTGTAATCTTACTTAAGAAGCCTCTTTTACAATTTTTCAAAATGACCATTTTGCCCCTACATGCCTCTTTACTTCGTTTAAGCTCATTTTAACTCCTTTTTTAGAACTATCTTTTCTATCATAAAATTTAGGTCTTCTAATTCATAAAATACCTTTGGTTTCATCCAAATTGGATTAAAAACCTTCTCAAATAAATTGGTCAAAATTTAGGTCAATCGACATTGAAAAACGTCCACTAGAAGGGCTTTAGCTATCTTAGGGATTCCCATGGTTTTTAGGGCCTCTGAGAACCTTGGAGAACTCAAAACTTTCATTTAAAAAGCCCTCTTATAAGGATTCCAAAATTTGCTCAAAATGATGAAAATGCCCTTATGTTTCGTCCACCTTTTGTTACAATTCATTTATTCATTCTAGCTCCATTTTTCTTTCTGTCTGAGCCTAGAATTCTTATTTTTAGGAGTCTAGAATGACTTTCAAATTTTTTGAGACCTTAAATAGGTCATTTTGGGGGACTTGCTTTTGTATCCGATAAATTTCATTCGTTATGAAGAAATTGTAAGTTATGTCTCTTGCGTTTTCTCTCATTTTCAGAGAACAAGATATTACAATATGCATGGAATTTAACATTAACCCCGGTTACCTCACTTATAGATAATTCCTTGAGAGTTAACAATAATGCTACCTCAGCCTAGAAACACATAAAATTAAACCATTACCATTCTTATTCATTAATTATAGCAGCAACTCACTCAAAGAATTGAACCACCAATAGCTACCTAGAGGACACTTACCCAGCCACTACAAGAACAAAATTTGAACTTTGTCTTCCCTAAACCAGAGACCTCAAAATATCACCCTAAATTATGGATATTTTCGCATAGAAATAGAGTTCATATCATAAGTCAGCTATTGGGGTCTCTAACTAGTAGTAAATGCATCAAAATAAGGAGTTTATACCTACTTAATATCCTTCTTAGCCCCAACTTATGAAAATCCTCCAATAAACATCAAATGATCCATATCAAATTTAAGGTCTCTAAATGAAAAATCAATTGGGTCATATTGAAGAGGAAGAGGAGAGGGTCAAGTCATATAACACTCACCTTGATTGATCTTGACTCTAGATGTAGGAGAAGATGGATTTTTTTCTAAGAACCTTAGCCTTTCTCCAAAACCTCAGGCAATGCTTTGTGTGTTTCTTATGTGTTTTATGGTTTTACATAGTAAAAAGGTCTGAAGTTTTTTTTAGGGTTTAAGTTAGTCCTAAATGGGTTATGGGATGACCCAAAGGCCCAAATCTATATGGGGGTTCAAATTATGTTTTGCTGGGCCAGATTTCATGAGTTGGGTTATAGAATTTCTAAGATTTTAGTAGGGTCTTAGGCCTCTAACTCATTAAACCAAATTAGTGTTGGGATTCCTGGGACACGTATAGTAGAAATTTTTTAAAAAATGAACCCGAATCCCTCTCATGGATTCGTAAATGTCATTTAAATAGAGTAAAGTTAAAGAATTTTACCTTTATCATGTGATTCTTCTACCGTTGGATCTTAGGAACTGACGTTTCAGACCAGTTCCCTCTACTGGTATCCACATGAATGATCACTACAACTCAAACTACGTGCTAGTGCTACTGAATATGAACGTCCGTACATTCAAGGAGAGAAGATATTCTTCTTTTTCTCTCTCTAAGTGTTTGTAAATTTTCTCTCTTTCTAAGGAGAGAAAATAGCCATATCATGATAGTTCTTTGATGAGATGACAGCCTGAGATAGTTTTTACAGAGCAGTTAATCTCAGAGACCAGTACAGTTTCAGTTAACTTTTGTCTTAAAGACTAGAGATCTCCTGAGTCTAATCGACCGTTGCCATAAAGATGTAAAGGCTTTACTTAGACAGTTAGACCACTGACTAGATTTCTTGAGATATGAGTATAGGATGGGATGAGGAAAGTAAGAAAGTAGCTTTCTAGAGCTAAAGCCAGCTAAACCACTACCCAGCAGATATTAGCCCTAACCAAGGGATAGAGAGATTCCTATATGCTAGATTATGTATTCTAAAAAGGATTAGGTGTAGTTTTAAAAGAGGTAAATGGTACAATATATTTCCAGTGATCAAAATTGTGAAAATAGCTAGCATCCCACCAGAATTCAGTAGTAGTCAGTGGTAGTAGCTCTTTGATGTCAGTATGAGGAATATAAGTTAGGCCTATTAGTGTTGAGATGAGGGACTATAAAATGCCACTGTAAGTGAGAAATAAGAGTAAGGAAAAGTCTTGGCTTAAAGAGACAGATGTAGTAGTAAACTGAGAAACTGGGATCATTAAGAGTGGAGACTCCTCAAAGGAGCTATAATCCTAGTAAGCAATTGAGAAATGAGGCCTATGATAGAAACAAATATGAATTATAACCATAGGATAAGCTAATAAGAACGAACACAGAGATAAATAGTGTATGGTATATTTAAATAAGTAAGTAGATAGACAAAAATCTCCAATGTCTATAATGATCAGAGAAAGTGAGAAGCCATTGGGAGAGGATATAAGAGATTTAATACTAAGTAAATTACCTCCCAAGATATGTAAATGAGTCTACTGAAAAGAAAGGTAACCCCTACAAATAGATTAAGACTATCCCGATATAATTAATAAGCTCTCCTAGGATAGGCCTCCAGAGTTAGAAACTTCTTTCCCTTATGAGAAGAACTAGCATGTACTCTATAACAATAGAGCTCTCATTAAGAACTAGTAATGAAAATCCCTTGGCTGAGAAAAACTCAAAAAAGTGAAATCATTAAGAGAAGCATATAGAGCCAAAAAGAAGGGAAAGAAAAGAGTAGTTAACTAGAAAATAAAAGAGTAAGAGGAAAGCTATACCCTAAATTTTGAGGACAAAATTTATTTGAAGGGGAAAAATGTAATATCTAGTTCTTTCAAAATGAGAGAAAATGTGAGAAATGTAATGTACGGTTTCTCCATCAATGTATAAAACCACCAGATACTAAAGGAAGTCCCCTAAAAGGACTTAGTTAAGGTCCTGAAAGATTTAAGTAGCATTCTAGACTCCTAAAAATGAGAATCTCAGGCTTAAATGGAAAGAAAAATGGAGCTAGAGTGAAGAAACGAAATATAACAAAAGATTGACAAAATGAAAGGGCATTTTTGTCATTTTGAGAAAATTTTAGAATTCTCATAGGAGGGCTTTTTAAATGAAATTTTTGAGTTCTCTGGGGCTCTTAGAGGCCCTGAAAATCATGAGAAGCCTTGGGACAGTTAAAACTCCTCGGGTGAATGTTTTTCAATATCGGTGAACCTAAACTTTAACAGATTTGTTTGGAAAGGTTTTAGCTCTGATTTGAGTGATTTTAAAAGTATTTTATTAAATTGAGGACAAAAATTTCATAATGGAAAAGACAGTTCTAAAAAAAGAGCTAAAACGAATTAGAAACGAAGATGCCAAGAATGAAGGGCAAAATTAGAAAATTTGAAAAGTCTTCCTTAAACCTCCCTATATATATAAGGTGCCCCACCTCCTCACTTTATTTAGCCACACTTGTTTCTACCCTAAATGTAAAGTCCCACATCAGATGGTTTGGTCCTGGGAATGGCCCATATAAGTGGGGGCAAAGCTTCCCCCACCAGACGTGCGTTCTCCTGAGCGAAGGCTGGCCAAAGGCCCTCGGAGCTCGGAGAGTGACAAAACCAGCGATCTAGTTAAAGGTCATGCACTGGACAATACATTTGGGAGAGGCCACACTTCCACCTAGATGCTCTTTTTCCCGTGAGTTAAGTGGGCAAGCGACAAAACCTACTGAACTGGGAAGGCTGGGTCGAAGACCCTCGAACTGCGAAGGACGAGACAATACATCTGGTGGCTTTATGTGTGGTTGGTATCAGGGCTGGCCGTTCACATGTGCGACCCGAGGATGGGTCGGCCCTAAAAGGGGGTGGAATGTAAAGTCCCACATCTGATGGTTTGGTCTTGGGAACGGCCCATATAAGTGGGGGCAAAGCTTCCCTCACCAGACGCACGTTCTCCTGAGCGAAGGCTGGGCAAAGGCCCTCGAAGCTCAGAGAGCGACAAAACCAGTGATATGGTTAAAGGTCCTGCGCTGGACAATACGTTTGGGAGAGGTCATGTTTCCACCTAGATGCACATTTTCCCATGAGTTAAGTGGGCAAGCGACAAAACCACTGAACTGGGAAGGCTGGGTCGAAGACCCTCGAACCGGGAAGGATGGGACAATACGACTGGTGGCTCTGTGTCTGGTTGCGGTAGTGTGCCTTCAGATGGAAACATGGCAAACCCCTCCCCAAGGTATTGTCCAATACAGGGCCTTTAACCAGAAATATTGTCCCGTCCTTCCTGGTTCGAGGATCTACGACCCAGCCTTCCCGGTTTAGTGGGTTTTGTAGCTTCCCACTTAACTCACGGGAAAACGCGCGTCTGGTGGGGGAAGCTTTGCCCCCACTTATATGGGCTATTTCCAGGACCAAACCATCCGATGTGGGACTTTACATTCCACCCCCCTTTTAGGGCCGACCCATCCTTGGGTCACACATGCGAACGGCCAGCTCTGATACCAACCACACATAGAGCCACCAGACGTATTGTCCTGTCCTTCCCTGTTCGAGGGTCTTCGACCTAGCCTTCTCGATTTAGTGGGTTTTGTCACTTGCTTGCTTAACTCACGGGAAAACGCACGTCTATGTGGAAGCGTGGCCTTTCCCAAACGTATTGTCCAGTGCAGGACCTTTAACCAGATCACTGGTTTTGTCGCTCTCTGAGCTTCGAGAGCCATTGCCCAGCCTTCACTCAAGAGAACGTGCGTCTGGTGGGGGAGGCTTTGCCCCCACTTATATGGGCCATTCCCAGGACCAAACCATATGATGTGGGACTTTACATTCCACCCCCTTTTGGGGCTGACCCGTCTTTGGGTCGCACATGCGAACGGCCAGCTCTGATACCACCCATACAGAGCCACTAGACGTATTGTCCCTTCCTTCCCAATTGGAGGGCCTTCGACCCAGCCTTCTCGGTTTAGTGGATTTTATCGCTTGCCCGCTTAACTCACGGGAAAATGTGCGTCTGGTGGGGGAAGCTTTGCCCCCACTTATATGGGCTGTTCCCAAGACCAAACCATTTGATATGGGACTTTACATTCCACCCCCTTTTGGGGTCGACCTGTCCTCGGATCGCACATGCGAATGGCCAGCTCTGATGCCAACCACACATAGAGCCATCAAACGTATTGTCCCGTCCTTCCCGGTTCGAGGGTCTTCGACCCAACCTTCCCGGTTCAGTGGATTTTGTCGCTTGCCCACTTAACTCACGGGAAAACGTGCGTCTGGTGGGGGAAGCTTTGCCCCTACTTATATGGGCTGTTCCTAGGACCAAACCATCCGATGTGGGACTTTACACTAAACTAGAGAGAAACCCTAAGGGTTAGGCGTACAAGAAGGAGGAAGAAGGAAGGAGAAAAACAAGATAGAGAGGTATGAATTTTCTTGATTTTTCATGCTTTCTCTTTAGCAAACCTCTTCTCCTCCATTTCACTTTCTTCCTTATGGTTTTATTAAATTTTTTGGTGCTTTTTTAAGGCTAGACCAAGAAAGGAAAATTTGGATTTAAAGAGAAGAGGCTAAGAAAAATGAGAAACAAATAAGAAAAGCCATGAAAATAAGGTAAAATCTTCTTCCTATGGTAGCTACTCCTTCCCTCTTCATCTCCCTATTTCGCCCCATATATGTAGCTGCAAGAAGGCTTGAATTTTGGGTAGAACCAAGGGTGAATTCTAAGAATATAAGGGAGGAGAGTAAGAATATACAAAGAAATTCAAGTAAAAGCTATGAATTTGCAAGATAGGGAAGCTAGGGTTTTGATTGCACCTTGAACTCTACCATGAACCCTAGCCATATTTTATGATATTTATGAGTCCATATAGGCTCTTAAGACACAAAGAGAGCTTCCTACATGATTCTCCCATTAAAAGAAGCAAAGAAACTCCATTGGTGCCATATAGAAGCATAACTTTGACCAAGGAGAGTTCATGCACCTAGGGAGCATTTTAATTCCTTCTAAGCTTAGTTTTGCATGTATGATGGGATAGTATGATAGGAAGCCTTAGAAAAATTTTAAAAACTATAAAAAGTGAGATGACCTTGTATGTTCTATATTATGGCTTGAGGAATGAACACCTAGTTTGGCTCTTTAATTTAATTGTGTGATGACTCCAAAAGGTTTAAATGGAGTCAAGAATCATAAATAGATGGAGAAAATGGAGCCAAGATAATGTTTTCTTAAGGTTGCTTCATTGAGTGTATTATGGAACCATAAAAGGGCCATAAGAGCTACCTAGCTTTCCTAGTGAATGTATGGTCTTAGAATATGATTCAAGAGTATAATTAGCTTCCATATGATATGTCTAGGCTAAGAGAAATGATCTTTACCTCCTTGTATATTTGAGGTTGAAGGAGAGGACTTAAGGTTCAAGGAAAAAGTGTGCTTGTATGGTAAAGGTAGCTCTCTCTACCTTCTCTCATGCATGAATGTGTGCTTACATTGCCTTTAAATGTGTGTATATATATTTTGAGTTGTGAAAAGTATTTTAGTATAAGCTTTTATTCCATGTACCATGCTGACATTTTGTGCATTCAAATGATGTTTTATATACTTGCCTTGGTTTGCTTGAGTGTGGAGAAGCCAAGAACCCTCTAGCCATGGTGAGGATGAGCTAAGGACCCTTGAACTTAGTTGAGACAAAGTAAAGAGTCTCCCAAGACTGAGGTTGACTCTCAAGAGTAAGGTTGAGTCATAATTTCTTAGAGAAAATGGTTAAGACAAGTCCAAAATCCATAAGTGAATGGGAGAGACTAATCCACTTACTTGGCAAGCATATGGATGCTCTGTATGACTTGTTTAAATGCCAAGGATGTTTCTTGAATGCTCACACATGTGATTTTGTTCATGCATGCATTTTCAAGGCTTGTATTGCATAATTTATATGTGATTGAATGGGAGATGAGCTATTGGGATTCTTTGAGTCTCATTCCCTCCTCTCTAATGTCTTAACATGCTAGGTGGAGCAATTGAACAAGGTAATGGAAACCACCAAGCCTAGAAGAAGGAGATTGACATCCAAGTGTATGAAATGGCCTAGTTTGGTCTCTTTTGTAGCCACGCATATGATATGTGATGTAATCCTATGATGAAATTGTTATGTAGTCATATGAGCATATGTAATTACCCAAATGTATAATGTATGAATGAAATTTGATGCCAAATGTATGAGATAGCATGATTTGGGTATTGAATGGCAAGAGCTAGCATATGTAATCGTGTGTATATCATGGGGTGGATGAGTGAGTTTGAGAAATTTGGGTTTGTGCACCTTTGAGACAAGTTTAGAATGTCATTTTGGTGCATTCCCACGTGCTCAAGTGGTCATGGTTGCCTTAGAACTTCAAATGGACCATTTGAACCCTTTTGATGACACAAAATGAGCCATTTTGCAACCTAACATCAAGATCTAACCAAATGAATGAATTTTCCCATAAAATTTGGCATACATATAGATCTTGTCCAGATCTTTTTGGAAAGTGAAAGACTAGATTATTTGGAGCTCTATGGAATTAATTATGAATTTTCAAAGTTGCCATTTTTCTATTAAACTGATATAGGTACTGTTCATATGGTCAGAAACTTGGGCTGTGTCATTCATAGGTCAAATGATGTCCAATGCTCATAAAATCTTAAAATAAACTAGACATGATAAGCTTTCGATGTTCACTAAGATCACCCCAATTGGACCTCTGAGCAAGGAGATATGAATTTTTGAAATTGGAGATCAGTACTAGGGATGATAGCTAACGTCTGGTACTGTTCCATTAGTTTTTGGTGCCTAAAAGCCTCTATTGTGGTTGGATTTATTTTTACCATGAAGTAGACATCTGTAGCTTTTCATAAGGATATAGCGTGCCTATTTTGATTTTTCTATAATTAGTTATGATTTTTCAAAATTTAGTCATAAAATTTAGAAAACCAGTTCAAGGTTACACTAGTATGTTTTGTGTATTTGCTCCCTTTGCTCTAGGTATGGGCCACTTTTTAAGCTTGTTATGACTTGTAATTGAATATTTAAATATGAGAATGAGATGGATGAGTCCATATGGCCTATAGGACTCTGAAGAAAAAATTTATCCATGACATTATGCAAGTAGGTTCATTGTTTTCAATGTTATCTTTCTTGCTTCATTACAAAATGCATGGATTAAGACCTAGGAATGGCATGAGGTAAGCTAGATAAATATGGTGTTACACTTCTCCTTACTTTCCCATGGCTTCCTAGGTTTGGCTAGCTTAGGAAAATATAAAAGGGATTAATTCTTGGCTGAAACTTTATGGGAAATGGGGTTTTGATGCATGGAGATTATGATAATGCAATTGGAAGCAAGTAAGAAGTTAAAAAATACAAGTTTTGGTACTTCAGGTTTTAATTGCACATTAAGGAGTATGAAGCCTTAAAATAGTATTTTAATCAATGTAAGAGCATAATTGAGTTAAGAAAAGCCAAGGAAACTTTCATAAGTGGCAATTTCCCTAAGAATGGAACAAAAGCTCCAGGGAAGCTTATTAGGTTGCATATCTAAACCTAGGCAAGAAATGATACATAAGAAGAGTTTTCTTTGATTTTAATATTATAAATGGTCTAGATGTGAACTATAAACACTAAAGAAATAATTGGTTTGAATTTAGAAACCTTATTTTGAAAGGTGAAATTTAGGGTTCAATTATATAAAGAAGCAACTCGGTGCTAAGCTCCTTGAAGTGACTTTTTGATAACTCTAATGAGTCCTATGGCTCATTTTGGGTGAGGACTTATAGCCAACATATTGAATTATAAGAGTCGCTTCATTTTGCCACTTAATTGAACCATATGAGAACTTAATGGTCTAATTGTCTTGTATAAAGCTTAAATGAGTACAAATATGGTTCCATTGATAATTTTGTACTTCATTTGATGTGTCTAGGCTAAACAAATGAAGCTTCACTCAAGTGTAGGTGTGAGGCTGAGAGACAAAGTTAAGAAGCAAAAAGGAGTTAACGTGATTTCTTTTGTTAAAGTAGCTCTTCATCTATTTTTGCATAGGTACGTTGGTTGTTTGAATAGTCTTAGATTGCTTATAAGTCTTGTTTATAAATTATGTGTAGTATTGATTGGTTGATGATCATATACAATTGCATGATATTTGATTGCATTTAGAATTGGTTTGGCTCCTGAATGGGTGGGGTTGTGTCAAAAGTCACTTGGAATAAGTGAGGTGAGGCCAAAAGTCATTAAATATGGGTGAGATAAAGCCAAAAGTCTCAAATGTGAGTGAGGCTAAGTCAAATGTCCCTAAAAGAAGATGAGGCCAAACCAAAAGTCCTTAATTGATAGGTAAGGCTAGACTAAAAGTCATTAGAACTTGTTCTTGCTCTTGATAAAGTTATAGGATCCCTAATGCATGAATATGATTGATACTTGATTGTGTGATATGCATACTTGCTTTCTTTCACCTTGAAAAATGCCTTATATGTGTGCTTGAATGATGAATGAGCTATTGAAATTCTTTAAATCTCATTTCTTCTTAGATTTTCCTGAACCATGTCTAAGAAATTCTCATTGAGGCAAGAATAATGAGCGAAGATAATGGAAAATGCCTCTTTGACACTAGTTTAAATTTTAATTAGTATTTTTGCACATGTAATGATGTAGACAAATATTATGAGATGTAATCATCCCCACACATCCAAAAGCATGAGACAATGATGTATAAACTATTTTTGGATGTAATTATATGATATCATGTAATTTGACCACAGGAGTTCCATGATGTAAGTGTGTATAATGACAAGTGGAGGAGTGATTTTAAGTTGCATGGCTTTTGAGACATGTTGGATTAGTTATAAATGTAGTGTTTGACATTTAAATCATGCTTAAATGGAACATTGGAAGAAAATGACTTAAAATGGATCACTTGGAACAAAAAATGGCAATCTTTGAGCCATAATTTACCCTGAACCAAAAATAAATCAAATAAGCAAATTTTTGGTTGAAATTTGGCAAGCATTTAGAACTCATCTAGATCTTTCCACAAGCCAAGGAACATAATTTTTGAATTTTTATAGAATATTTTATGAATTTTCAAAATTGGCTAAATTATGTAGATTAGTCCCTGATATTGTTTATTTGGTCAGTTATGATATTTCATGTATTTAAAGAGCCAAATGAATTCTAGTGTTTATGAAATTTTACAAACATATAGTTGGCATTATAAGCTTTCCATAGACATTGAGTTTGTGTAAATCAGAGTTGTGTAGTCAAAGATATGCATTTTTACAGTTTAGGGTCTGGTTATGGTCATTTATTGTAGTAGCCTTCGATCTCTATGGATTTTAGTGGGCTAAATGGATTCATTTGTACTTGATTTTACAACATGTAGCCTATATCTTGAACTTTCTGTAGACACTTAATTTATATGAATTGAAGTTTTATAGCTTGAGTTATGAATTTTTGAATTTGGTGCATAATATGGTTTAGAGGTACCATTTTGGGCAAAAGGAGATTTTTAGGCTTCCAATGCATATTCTCTAATCTAATGAGTTAAAACATGTTTGTTTATGATGAATATGATCAAAAGAAAAGAAAAGAAAAGAAAATCATGTTTGAATCTTTATAACCCTATATGACTAGTAAACAAGCCGTTTTTTATATTGAAAAACTTAAAAGTGGTTGTAAACTTTGTCCTTAATTCCATAAATTGTATAAATGAGTTAGGTAAAGTTAGGTATGACAGGTGGCGTGGCTAAAATAAGGAAGAAAGAAGGTGGATTATAAAAATTTCTAAATTTCCATTATGCCTTTCCATTTGAATTCTTTTGTTTAGACTTATTTTAGCTCCTTTTTGAAAACCTTATTTTTGATATGAAAATTTAGGTTCTCAAATTCATAAAAAACATTTACTTTCAATTTTATGAGATTAAGAACTATCCCAAATCACCTAGTCAAAGTTTAGGGTAACTAATAGCCTAAAATGTACATCGAAAGGGTTTTGGTCATTTTAGAGGTTTCTATAGATGTTAGAGCCTTTGAGAACCTTGGAAAATTCAATTTTACCATTTAAAACTTCTTCCTTTGAGTTTCTAAAAATTTTCTTAAAATTACAATTTTGCCACTGCATTTTCAATTGAACTATTTAGCTATTGTAGCTTTGGTATTGGGCCATTTTTAGCTTTATAATTTCATTTCTTGATGCCTAGATTGTTGTTCTAACCTTACTTAAACTAAAGTCATTTTTATTTTAGGGTCTTCCTTTATTATTTCCTTAGTTTTGATTTAATTTAGGAAAATCTGATATTACATTTTTCCCCCTTAAATAAAATTTTGTCCTCGAAAGTTAGATACATGCCTTGTTGAAATAGCTCTCGATGTTTCTTTTTCATTTCTTCTTCTAATTCCTGGTGGCTTTCTTAAGAAATAGTCCTTTCCAAACCATTTTCACCAACGGTATACTTTTGTTCCTTAACCACTTAAGCTTAACATTCATGATCCAATTTGGTGATAGCATATAAGATAGATTATCTTATAAATTATATTTTCATACTTTATAACATGTAAGAGGTCAGTTTGGTACTTTTTTAGCAGAGATACATGGAATGCATCATGAATTTAAGTTAAGTTTGAGAGAAAAGCAAGTCTATAGGCTATAGACCTAACTTTATCAAGAATCTGGAACCAACTTATGTACTTTGGATTGAGTTTTTACTTTTTCTAGACTTACTTATTCCTATAACTGGAGATACTCTAATGAATACATGGCTTCCAACGTCAAATTCTAACGACCTTCTTCTTTTATTTGCATAACTCTTTTACCTGCTTTGAGCTATTAAAATTTTTTTTTTGATCATTTCTATTTATCTAAAGGTTTGGTCCACTAGTTTTGGGTCTATAAGGCTCCTCTCTCCAAGCTCAACCTAGCATAGTAGGGATCTACACTTGCTCCCATATAATGCCTCATATGATGCTATTTGAATACCAAGTTGATAGCTATTATTATATGCAAACTCTACTAATGACAAATAACTATCCTATTTCCCTTTCATCTCTAATATACAAGCCCTCAACATATCCTCTAGGGTTTAGATGATTCTTTTTGTTTGACCATTTGTCTAAGGATGGTAAGTTATGCTAAATCTTAATTTGATTCTTAGGGCATCCTATAATGATCTCTAGAAATTTGAAGTGAATTTGGGATCTCTATCTGATACTATGCTCCTTGGTACACCATATAATCTTACTATTTTTTTTTGTGTATACTTGGACTAATTTATCTAGGGTGTATATGTCTTTAATTGCTAAGAAATAAGTAAACTTAGTTAATCTATCCACTATCACCCATATAACATCACACTCCGATGATATTCTAAGTAATCTCATAATAAAGTCTATAGTTATACTATTCTATTTTCATTCAGGGATATCTAAGGGCTTAAGTAACCCACCTAGTTTCTTATGCTTAATTTTTATTCTTTGAGACACTAAATATCTAAAGACATATTCAGCTATGTTAGTTTTCATCTCAAGCCATTAGAGGAGTTTCTCTAAATCATGGTACATTTTATTACTACTCAGATGTATGGTGTATCTGCTCTTATATGCCTCCTCTAATTTCTTTTATCTCAACTCTGAGTTTTTAGACACACACACCTTATTTCTATATCTCACTCCTCCATCCTCAGATAAGTTAAATTCTAAGGCCTTACCCTAGGATATTTGGTATTTAATTTTCCTTATATTTTCATCTTTTTGCTGAGCTTCCCTTATTTGACTTCTTAGCTCACTTTCTATTTAGGTTTCACTCATTAGTAACTTACTAAAATGCACCTAACATGAGACATTTATATCTCTAAATCTCTTAAGGAGTTTTTGCTCTCTTAGCATCATATAAGCCATATGTATGGATTTTCTATTCAGTGCATCTGTAACTATAACACCATATTTATAGTACTCATCTCATATAAATTCTAGGCTTCCTTCCCTGAACAACACAAGAGGAAGAAGGAAAATCATTAAAAATAATCAATTTAATTGCATTACATCACAGATAAATTTTCACTCGAAGTTCTGTGGGTCATATGGACTCATCCATTTCATTCTCACATTTAAATACACAAATACAACTCATAACAAGCTCAAAAAATGGCCTAGAACTAGTGCAAGTGGAAGGTATACATGAAAATATAGTGTGTAGCCTCGCGTTTAAATTCTAGAATTCTGACATGAACTTTGAAAAATCATACCTAATTCCAGAAAAATTGAAATTATGCACACTATACCATTCTGTAAAGATACATTTGTATCTTTATGCTAAAAATAAATACAGGCCATAATAGAGATTGTTAGTTATCGAAAATTAATGGAATAGTACCAGAGGTTGACTATCATTAATAGTACTATCCTCTAACTTTAAAAATTCATATCTCCCTGCTTAGATCTCCAATTGGGTTGATCTTGGTGGCCATGGAAAGCTTATTATGTCTAGTTTATCTTGTAAAATTACATGAGTATTGGACACCATTTGGCCCTTGAATGACATAATCCAAGTTACTAACCATATGAACAGTATTTGTATTAGTTCAGCAGAAATTATTTGTATGATGCTATTCACATTTCTTATCCTACACAAATTATGCTGCAACCCTTGCCCAAGAGATTACATGGCCTAGAAATTTCACCTAAGAGAGTCAAAATTCACATTTACTAAGTCTGGCATACAATTACTTTTCTTTTAGGGTCGCTAAGACTAATTTCAAATGCTATTCATGCTTTTTCTACTCTTAGAATAAATAAGGACATTATCCATGAAGACCACAACAAATTTATCTAGGTATGGCCTAAACACTCTGTTCATATAATTTATGAATATTGCAGGTACATTCATTAAGCCTAAAGGCATCACCAAAAACTCATAATGCCATATATGGTTTTAAAGGCTATCTTAAACATGTCCTTAGCTTTAATCCTCAATTGATGGTATCCTGATCTGAGGTCTATCTTGGAAAAAACTGATGCTCTTAATAATTGGTCTAGGAGGTCATCTATCCTAGGAAGAGGGTACTTTTTCTTAATTGTATTTTTTCCCTGTAATTTATACACAACCTAAGACTCTCATTTTTCTTTTTAAAAAACAAGACTGAGGCTCCCCATGGTAAAACATTAGGCCTAATAAAGCCTTTCTTTAAAAGTTTCTCTATTTGTTTTTTCAATTTTGCTAGCTCAGTGGAAGCCATCCTATGGAACTTTAGACACTAAACTTGCCCAAGCATAATGTTTATAGCAAACTTTACTTCTCTATTATAAGGTAGTTTACTAATTTCTTTAGGAAATACCTATAGGAACTCTCTCACCACAGGTATCTCATCTATATCTTTCTCTACTTCTATTTATACAAAAAAGAAAACTAGGAATCTATGACAACCATATACTAGAGATCTCTCAGTCGGGTGGTAGTCATAAAGGCTAGCTCAGTCCTAGTACTAGAAACAGTTCCATATTCTGGGAAGGTAATGCATTTATGATGACAATCAAGCATGGCATTATTGGCAAACATCTAGTTTGTATTGATAATCAAATCAATGTCAATCAGGGGCATACAAATCAAGTCAAATGTGATTTGACAATGGTTAAATTGAACTATACAATTCAAGCAATCATAAGAGGTAATGGCTCTGTCTCTTATTGGGGTAGACATATGTAAATTATAAAGTAAAAATCATACATTTAGACCTGACCTCCTGGCATTGTCATAAGATATGAAAGAATGACTAGCACCCAAATCAAACAAAGCATTCATAGAACAATCATTGATCTTAGTAGTACCTTAGATCAGACTTGGGGATTTACTAGCTTCTTGTTGTGTTAGGGCAAAACTCTACCTTGGGTCTACAGTCTGGATGCAAGAGCTACCTTCTTCTGTTAGGGACAATCTTTATCCATATGCCCTAACTTGCCACACTTGAAGCAAACATTCTAGCCTGCATAGTATGGTTTGCCTCTGTGATTCTTGCCACATTAGCTATAGGCTATTGGTGTGAAACTGCCTTTACTGGATTGAGCTTGTTTCCTCCTATTCCTTCCCTTTCTATTCCATAGCCCTCTACCACCTCTTTTACTACTATCAATGGTTAGCTCTTCTTCTCATGATGTAACACCATAAATTCTAGTTCATTTTATGACATTCATAAGCTTCACCTCATTATTTCCATAAAAGCATATAAAGAGGGGGATAAAAATAATAGGTTTATTTGCATTGCATTATACTTAAAAATTTGCAATCGGTGTCACGTGGACTGTGTGAGCTCATGTTATGCATTCTCATATTTAATTCCATCATTATAACTCATTTACATCACAGAAACATGCTTACAATTCATGGAAATCGAAATGGAGCTCAAAATAAGCAAGCATATTTTTGGCCAGATTTGCTCCATTTTCTGACCCAACTTTGGAAAATCATAACTAAATCTAGAAAATTCGAAATCATGAAATCTTAGTTATTCTAGAAAGCTTAGGATGTCTACTTCACACTAAAAATATGCCTAGGTGACAACATTTATCACACAGGACTTTCGACATCCAAAATGATCCACAGGTCTGACTAAAATCTGGAACTATCACAGAATTCTACAGAAAACTTTGAAAATGTCCAATTAATTTAAAAAAATTCCAATCCATCCACATGATACCAATCTGGAAAGCTGTGGATGTTTTTTTTGATACACTCAAAAACAAAAAGCTGTGAATGTTAACCAAAGAGTAAAAATATCTCTAGATCAGTTCATCAAGCCCAGGCTTTTGAATTCAATGGAACAGTACTTCTAGTCGGGCAAAATCACTAATACTGGACAAAAACTTCAATAACTCATATCCCTCTCTCTAGACCTCCAAATAAGGTACTTTTAGTTGGCATGAGTCACTGTGATTGCCTTGTTTCTTTGTATAAAATTTCATGGCAATTGGACATCATTTGAGCCTCTGTGACAGAAAACAATTTCGGACCAAATGAATAGTACAACAGACCAAAACCATAAATTTTGCCAACTTTGAAAAATCATCAAATATTCTGTAGACCTCTAAAAAGTATGATCTTTAGCTTTCCAGAAAGCTCTCAATGAGACCTAATTGCATGCCAAATTTTAGATCAAGACTAGCTCATTTGCCCAAAAAGTGACATAGGGTTCCATTATAATAAATTTGGCTCCATATGAGGTACCAAATTTGCCAAATGGGCTTCCCTTGGTTATGACACCTTTTGGGCAAGTCTAAAAGCATATTCAAGACTTGAGGAAGCTGCCCAAATGGTCCCAAACCTTATACATCTCATTTTGGCCATTCAACTCACACTTATATACATAATCACCAAATTTTACATTCTCATACCATGGCATTTCATACTCAAAACATGTGCTAGTGGTCATATATCATTTCCATACATCTAAACATCACATAATAGTATATTTACATATGTATCAAGGTTCATAATACATATACAACATTATATACATCTTGAACCATTATTATGATTCCAAAATAGATAAAATAAAGCATAAGCTTGTCAATATTTCCTCTTCATGGTTGTTGGCTCCCTTCACCATAATTGCTTGGTCCACCTAGCATGTTAGGTCATTGGAAAGGAGGGGATGAGATTCAAAGAATCCCAATAGCTCATCTCCCATTCAATCATACATAATATGTGTAAAGCAAGCTTTTCAAATGCATGCATAGAGAAAATGGAAGTCATGAACATTTTAAAAGCAACATTAGCATGTAAATCACTTACACAAGACATTCAAGAGTTTACCAAGTGTTTGGATTGGCCCCACACTTCTCCTCATGGTTTTAGACTTGCCTCACCCATTCTTTAAGCACTTTGGACTCAACCATACTCTTGGGATCTCACTTTGCTTTTGGGAGACTCTTTACTTTGTCTCAACCAAGCTCAAGAGTTCTTGGCTCATCCTCACCAAGGGAAGAGTTCTTGGCCTCTCCATACTCAAGTAAACTCATACAACATCATGTAATCATTTAAGAACATAACATGGCATCAAGGATTATGGCATATAAAGGCATGCTAGCATACTTTTTAAAGCTTGAAAACACACATACACACGAACTAAAACAAACTAAATACACATCCATGTATGAGAGAAGGTGGAGAGAGCTACCTTGTATACAAGCACACACTTTTTCCTTAGCTTTTAAGCCTCCTCTTTTGGCCACACACCCACAATTTGGTGGAGATGGTTTCTTTTGGCTTAGATACAATTTATGGGAGCCAATTAGGTCCATGAAACATATTCTAAGACTACATCACTTGGTAAAACATTAGATAGCTCTATAACCCCCTTATGGTCCATAAAGGTACCTAATGAAGCAACACCCTTCAAATGACTTCAAGGCCTCATTCTTTCCTTTCAAATATGATTCTTGACTCCTTTTAAGCTTCTTGGAGTCATCACATCATTAAAACAAAAGGCCTAGCACCATGTTGTTTCTTTAGGTCATATTATGGAACCTAAGACAAATTACTTTCTATGAGTTCTAAATTTTTTCCAAGGTCTCCCCTCATTTTTATTCATCAAATATGACTCAAGAATGGCCTTAGAAAAATTTAAAACTCTCCCTCACACCTAGAACTCTTCTTGGCCGAGACATACCTAGGTTTAGGGCTTCTTGGAGTTGTCTTTGTTTTCTTGATGGAGGAAGCTTGTGGGGAGCATCTTAGGTGTCTCAAGAACTCATTTAAACTCTTACTTAGACCTAGGAAGCATCATACAAATTCAGAAATTAGAAGGTGCACTTAAAACCCTAGGTTTTGCATCTTGATTTCTAATGCCTATTTCTTGATTTTCTTTGCATATTCTTGTTCCTCTCCATCAAATACCTAAGAATTACCTTTGGTTTGGCTAAGAATCTAACTCCTTAGGGCTGTCTAAGTCTAGGTTGAAATGCTCAGAGGAAGGAAGGAAGAAGACCAAGTGGAAGAATTACAAAATACCTTGTTTTCCTTGAATTTCCTTGATTGTTCTTGCTTTCCTTGGCCTCCTTACTTGAATTTCAAAATTTCCCCTTTATTCTCCCTTCAAAACAGCCCTTAAAACTTTAGAAAAATCATGGAGAAGAAGAGGGAAAAAGAAGAGAAGAGATTGGTGAAAAACAAGCAAAATTCCATACCTAGAGCCTTGAATTTTTTCTCCTTCTTCCCTTCTCTTTGTGTGCCACTCTCCAAGGGTTTTGCTTTTGATTTGGGGCTGGAAATTCTGAATTGAAATGAGGGAGAGTGTGAAGCGCCACCTATATATAGCTAGGGCAAAGTGACTATTTCAAAAATTTTCGTTTTGCCCTTCATACTTTGCATTTTTGTTTCTTCTTTGTTTTAGCTCCTTTTTAAGAATTGTCTTTTTCCTTATAAAATTTAGGTTCCCAATTAAGAAAAATTTCTTTAGAATCACTCAAATCGGAGCTAAAACCTTTCCGAATAGCTTCATCAAAGTTTGGGCACACCAATGTTGAAGAACGTCCACCGGAAGGGATTTAATTGTCCCAAGGCTTCCCATGGTTTTTAGAGCGTCTGAGAATCCCAAAGAACTCAAAACCTTGGTTTAAAAAGCCCTCCTGTGTGAATTCCAAAAATTACTCAAAATTAATAAAAGGCCATTATGTTTTGTAAGGTTTCCGTCAAAATTGGTTTCTTCATTCTAGCTCCATTTTTCCTTCCGTCTGAGGCTACAATTTTCTTTTTTAGGAGCCTAGAATGTTCTTTAAATTTTTTTGGGATCTTAACTAATTCATTTCCAGGGACTGGCTTTGAAAACGTGCCTATTTTTGTCGTTTAATGGAAACTGGACATTACACGTGACCTTTTATTTTCAAGAGGAGGAGGCTTTGAACTCAGAGATGCTTGCATTGTTCTCAAATTATTTTCAATTACTATATAGACCTCTACTAAGGCATTGAAGTCTATGATTCTTTGAAGGACCACTCTGTCTTTAATCTATGGAAACAACCCCTTCTCTAATTTGTCGACTCTCCACCTCTTGTTATCTTACTTCTGGAGGTATGAGGAGTATCTGGAGAGCTTAAGAAACTTGGCAACATATTGGTCTATAGATATATTCTCAGTTTGTTTCAATAATATGAACTTTGATTCCTTCACATCCCAAATAGAATTGGGGAAGTACCTTTCATAAAATTCCTATAAGAAGGTTTCCTAGTTAATCAAGAGATTCTTTGACTTTAATATCAATTTTGTAACACTATATTTACTAAGCTCATCTGACATCATTGCTAGGCCTATCTCCTTGGATTACATAAGATTTCCAAGAAGAACTATTAAGAATATCTTATTAAATTATGTTATGTTACGGATAAAATTTTTATTCAATATTTTGTGGGCCATATGGACTCATTCATCTCATGCTCATATTTAAATACACAAATAAAACTCAAAACCATCTCAAGAAGTGGCCTAGAACTTGAGCAAGTGAAGTATTCACATAAAATTCAATGATCCAGCCTCAGTTAGAATTCTATAATTCTGATATAAATTTTGAAAAATCATAACTAATTCTAGAAAAATTGAAATCATACCTTACATTCTTGAAAGCTATAGATGTCTACTTTATGCTAAAAATATATTTTGACCAAATAGAGGTTGCTAGCCACTACAAATTGATGGAACAGTACCAGAGGCCATCTATCACTACTAGTACTATCCTTTAAATTCAAAAATTCATATCTCCCTACTCAGATGTCCAATTGGGATGATCTTAGTGGCTATGGAAAGATTATTATGTTTATTTTATTCTTGTGATATTTCATAAGTATTGGACACCATTTGGCCCTCTAATGACACAACCCAAGTTATTGACCATATGAATAGTGTTTGCATCAGTTCAATAGAGAAATGCCAGTTTTGAAAAATCATAATTAATTACACAGAGCTCTAAATAATCTAGTATTTGTCTTGCCAAAATTTCTAGATGAGATCTATATGCATGCCAAATTTCATGAGTAAATTCATTCATTTGGTTAGATTTTGATATTGGGTTGCATAATGATCATTTTTGTGTCTCATAAGGGGTCTAAATGGTCCAATTTGGGTTCTAAGGCAGCCATGCCCACTTGAGCACATGGAAAAGCACCAAAATGGTCTGCTAAACTTGTCTCAAAGGTGTACAAGCCCAGATTTCTCAAACTCACTCAAGATATACACAAGAGCATACATACCAAGTCTTGCCATCCAATGTCCAAATCATGTTATTTCATACATATGATATTAAATCTCATTCATACATCTGATATTAAATCTCATTCATACATTAAACATTTACATAATTACATATATTCATGAGGTCATACAACATATACAATAACATCATGTACCATTCGTATGGCTACAAATTAGCATTTTCATATACTTGGTTGTCAATCTTCTTCTTTTAGCCTTGATGGCTTCCATTCTTTAGCTCACTTGGTCCACCTAGACATGTGGGGAGGAAGGAATGAGAGTCTAAGAATCCCAATAGCTCTTCTCCTTTTTAATTACACATATAGAATGCAAATCCATTGCCTAAAAATCATGGTACTATGGCATACAAAATCATGTTGGAACACATTTTTATGGCTTAATACATACATACATACATACATACATACATTTAAAGACAAGATAACATTAATCCATGCATGAGAGAAATGAGAGAAAGCTACCTTTGCCATACAAGCACACTTTTCTCTTTAGAATTGCACTCCCTTCTTGGGCCACACACTCACAATGATGTGAGACTTGTTTCTCTTGGCCTAAATACATAAAATAGGAACCGATTATGTTCATGGAACCATTCTCAAAGCTACCTATCTACTTGGAACTCTTTGTCTTCTGGTTTATTTATGGTTCCCAAATGCACCTAATGAAGCAACATCCATCATTTGAGTTTTAGGCTCCATTCTTTTCCTCCATTTGTGATTTATGACTCCTTTTAAGCCTCTTCGATTTATCACGCAATTGAAACAAGGAGCCTAACTATATGTTTCTTTTTTAGGTCATATTATGGAACCTATGATGTCATCTCACTTTCTATGGTTTCTAAAATTTTTCCAAGGCTTCCTCTCATCCTCTTCCATCATATATGACTCAAAAATAGGCTTAGAACAAATTAAAACTTCCCTTAGGTGTCCCAACTACACTAGGCTATGGCTATGAAGCATAAGGATACCAAGGGAGTTTGCTTTGTTTTCTTGATGGAAGATGCATATGAGGAGCCTTCTAGGGATCTTGGGAGCTCACCCAAATACTCATTTAGGCCTAGGAATCATTGTATCAAAGTAGATTTTTCATTAAGAACTTGAATCCTTAATGATGCTATCTTAAAAACTAATGGTTCTTTGTTAATTTTCTTTGCATATTCTCTCATTCTCCACACCCAATTTCTTAGGATTCACCCTTGGTTCTATCCAAAATCTAAGCCCTCTTGGACTTCCTTAAGGTGGCTTAACCTCCAAGAGAGAGGAGGTGGAAGAAACTACCATAAAAGTGGGATTTTACCTTGTTTTCTTGGCTTCCTTTGTTTGTTCTTGACTTGGCTTAGCTTCATCTCCTTAAACATAAAATTTTTCTATCTATTCTGCCCTCAAAATAGCACCAAAAACTTCAAGAAAGCCATAAGAAGAAAGGGAGAAGGAGGAGAAGAAATTTCCTAAAGAGAAGGCTAGGAAATTCTAATAAATTCTTATCTTTTTCTTGATTTTTCTCCTCCCTTTCTATCTTCCTTGGTGTGCCTAAGAGAGCTATCTTCCTTCTCTATTTTTGGGGTAGAAACAAATTATGGAATAAGGAGGAGAAGTGGTGTGGGAACTATAGAGTCTTCAAGAAGCTTCATTTTTCTCAAAATTCCAATTGTGCCCCTCATTCTTGGCATTTTCATTTTAGTTTCATTTTAGATCCTTTTTTAGAACCTTCTTTTCATTCTCAATTTTATAAAATATCTTTGGAATCACTCAATTTGGAGCTAAAACCTTCCAGAACAAATCAGTCAAAGTTTGGGCTCACTGCCAGTGGAAAACGTCCACTGGAGAGGCTTTAACTATCTCAGGGCTTTTCATTATTTTCAGGGCCTCTAAGAACCCTAGATAACTCAAATTTTCCATTTAAAAAGCCTTCTTGTGAGTATTTTAAAAATTGCCTGAATACATAAAATATTATCACGGTACCATGGAATAAAAGCTCATGCTAAAAATACTTTTCATAGCTCAAAACATATATGCACACATTCAAAAACAATGTAAGCACACATTCATATATGAGAGAAGGTGGAAAGAGCTATCTTGCTTACATTTACACACTTTTTCCTTGAGCTTTAAGTCCTCTCCCTTGACCTCACATGCCTAAAGGTGGAGATCATTTCTCTTGGCTTAAACACATCATATGGAAGCTAATTACACTCTTGAATCATATTCTAAGGCCACACATTCACTAGAAAAGCTAGGTGACTTATAAGGCTCTTTTGTAGTTCCATAATGCACTTAATGAAGCAATCTTAAGAAAACATCATCTTGGCTCCATTCTCTCCATTCATTTATAATTCTTGACTCCATTGAAACCTCATGGAGTCATCACACAATCAAATCAAGGAGCCTATCTAGGTGTTGCTTTTTTAAGCCATAATATGAAACCTATAATACCATCTCACTATTGATGGCTTCTAAAATTTTTCCAAGGCTTCCTCCTATCCTCTTCCATTAAGCTTTAGATAAGATCTACATGTGTGCTAAATTTCATGAGTAAATTCGTCCATTTGGTCAGATCTTGACATTGGGTTGTAAAATAGTCATTTTTAAGCTCTACAAAGGGTCTAAATGGTCTAAATTGAGTTCCAAGGCAACTATGACCACTTGAGTATATGAGAATGCACCAAAATGACATTCTAAACTTGTTTGAAAGGTGCACAAACCCAGATTCCTTAAACTCACTCATCCACCCTATGATATAGAAAAGAATGCATATGTCTAGTCTTGCCATTTTGTACCTAAACCATGCTATATCATACATTTGGCATTAAATCTCACTCATACATCATACATTTGGGTAATTACATATGCTCATATGATTACATAATAATTTCATCATGAGATTACATCATATGCCATGTGTATGGCTACAAGAGAGACAAAACTAGGCATTTTCATATACTTTGATGTTAATCTCCTTCTTCTAGGCTTGATGGCTTCCATTACCTTGCTCAATTACTCTACTAGCATGTTAAGACATTGGAAAGAAGGGGATAAGATTCAAAGAATCTCAGTAGCTCCTCTCTTATTTAATCACACATAAAGTATGCAATATAAGTCCTAAAAATTCTTGCATTGGCATATTAACATATGTGAGCATTCATAAGACATTCTTGTCATTTGAACACATCATGTTTAGCATACATAGGCTTGCCAAGTGAGTGGATTAGTCTCACCCATTCATTTGTGGATTTTGGACTTGCTTCACCATTTTCTCTAAGAGGTTTTGACTCAACCTTACTCTTGGGAGACTTTGTACTTTGTCTTAACCAAGTTCTAGGGTTCTTGGTTTCTCCACACTCAAGAAAATCATGACAAGTACATAAAACATCATTTGCATACATAAAATATCATCATGGTACCATGGAATAAGAGCTCATGCTAAAATACTTTTTATAGCTTAAAACATACTTACACACATTCAACGACAATGTAAGCACACATTTATGCATGAGAGATCGTGGAGAGAGCTATCTTACTTGCATTTGCACACTTTTTCCTTAAGCTTTGAGTCCTTTCCCTTGACCTCACACACCCAAGAAGGTGGAGATCATTTCTCTTAGACACATCATATGGAAGCTAATTATACTCTTGAATTACATTTTAAGGCCACACATTCACTAGAAAAGTTAGGTGACTCATAGGGCTCTTTTATGGTTCCATAATGCACTTAATGAAGCAACTTTAGGAAAACATCATCTTGGTTCCATTCATCTATTCATGATTTTTAACTCCATTTAATCCTCTTGGAGTTATCACACAATCAATTCAAGGAGCCTAGCTAGGTGTTGCTTCTTTAAGCCATATTATGGAACATATAGGGCCATCTTACTTTATATAGTTTCTAAAATTTTTCCAAGGCTTCCTCTCATACTCTCCCATCATACATGACTCAAAAATAAGCTTAGAACAAATTGAAACTACCCCTTTGGTGCCATTTCTACTCTATGCCAAAGCATATACTCTTCTTGGCATCCTTGGAGTTTCTTTGCTTGCTTTGATGGGAGAATCATATAAGAAGCTCTCTTGGTGTCTTAGGAACTCATATGAACACTTAAACATCATAAAATATGGCTAGGGTTTACAGGAGAGTTCAAGGTGCAATCAAAACCCTAAATTCCATAAATTTCATTCTAAAGCTCCCTTTTCGATTCTAGTTGCATATTCTTAATCCTTGTAACACCATAATTTCTAACTCATCTCATACCTTTAAATATCTCATTTCCAAGAATTATATAAGCTTTCAAGGAAAAAGGCAATAGAAATAATGATTATTTTCACGTTGCATTATGTGTAAAAATTCTATTTAGTGTTACGTGGACCGTGTGAGCTCATATATCAAATTCTTATATTTAATTATATGAATATAACTCATTTGCATCATTAAAAGTGGTCAACATCTCATGGAACTCAAAAGGAAACTCAAAATACACATATATTTTTGGCCAGATTTGTCACCATTTCTATCTCAATTTTGAAAAATCATAACTAATTCTAGAAAAATTGCAATCAGGCATTCTTAGTCATTCTAGAAAGCTACACATGTATAATTCATGATAAAAATATGTCCAGGCCATGACATCTAATACAGAGGACGTTTAACATGTGAAATGGTCTAGAGGTCAGGCTGTCCACTGGTGTTGTCATAGCATTCTGCAGCAAATTTCAAAAATGTGTAATTAATTCCAAAAAAATCCAATCCATGAAAATGATATCAATTTGGAAAGTTATGGATGTTAGATAGAGGGGAAAAATATCTCAAGACTGGTTCAGGCACGTCTAGACCATAAAACTCAATCAAAGAGTAACTGAGGTCAGCTGGAGTTCCTGATACTTGATAGATTCTTAGAAAATTCATATATCTCTCTCTAAACATCCATGAGGTGCTTCCAATTGGCACAAGTCACTGGGAATGTCTAGTTTCTCTGTATAAATTTTATGGCAATTAGACATCATGTGAGCCCTATATGACACATTTCATTTTCAAACCAGTAAGAACAGTAACATGACCAAAATTAGACATTTTGCCAATTTTGAAAATTAATCAAATATTCTGTAGATCTGTAAAAATTATATTCTTTAGCTTTCTAAAAAGCTCTCAATAAGATCTAATTGCATGCCAAATCTTAGATCAAGAAGAGCTCATTTGGATAAAAAGTGATATAGGCTTCCATTATGGTCAATTTTGGCACCATATAGGGTACTAAATTGTCCAAATGGATTTCTTTGGGTTTTGGTACCTTTTGAGCAAGTCTGAAAGCATAATTAAGACTTGTGTGAGCTACCCAAATGGTCCCAAACCTTATGCATCTCATTTTTTTCATTTCACTCACACATATGCGCATTTCCATAATACAATTCAAGAAGCTACAATGCCATATCATGCTAAAATTGTATTCTAGTGATCACATAATATATTCTCTCATTTATACATGATATATTATCATAATTACATGTGTTTATAACATCATAATACATATACATCCATTGTTTATATCATTTGCCAATTGTATGACCTTAAAGTAGCAAAATTCATGCATTTTTATGTCATTCTTTCTTCTTCAAGGTGGTTGGCTTCTATTTTCTTATCCACATAGTCCACCTAGCATGTTAGATCATTGGAGAGGAGGGGACGAGATTCAAAGAATTCCAATAGCTCATCTTCCATTTAATCATGCATAATGAATGCAAACAAGTCTCATAAATGCATGTATGGTCATGCTGACATGTGCAAACATTCAAGAGACATTTTCATCATTTGAGAAAGTCATACATAGCATACAAAGGCTTACCAAGTAAGTGGATTGGCTTCACCCAATTTCTTGTGGATGTTAGACTTGCCTCACCCATTCTTTGAGAGATTCTTGGACTCAACCATACTCTTAGGCATCCATCTCACTTTTAGGAGACTCTTTATTTTGTCTCAGCCAATCTTAAGGGTTCTTGTCTCATCCTCACCATGGCTAAGGGTTCTTGGCCTCAACACATTCAAGTAAATCCAAGCAAACATCACAGACATCATATGAAAATATATTATAACATCATGGCACCATGGAATCAAAATCATGCTAGAACACTTCTCATGGCTAAAAAATACACATACACACATTCAAAGACAAGTACAAATAATCATGCATAAGAGAAGGAGGAGTGAGCTACCTTGGACACAATTGCACCCTTTTTCTCTTGAATCCAAGCTTCCTCTTTCAGCCACATACACACAATGGTGTGGGAATGATTTCTCTTGGCCTAATTACAAAGCCAATTAGGTTCTAAGGCCACATACATGCTTAGATACTAACTTGACCTATAAACCTTATTATGGTTCCATAATTGCACCTAATGAAGCAACACCCTTCAAATAAATTCTAGGCTCCATTCTTTCCTTTCAAATATGATTCTTGACTCCTTTTAAGCCTCTTAGAGTCATCACACAATCAAAATAAAAAGCCTAACTATATGTTGCTTCTTTGGGTCATATTATGGAACATAAAGCACTAACTCATTTTCTAAGCTTCCTAAATTTTTCCTAATTATTCATCATATGTGACTCAAAAATGGGCTTAGAAAAATTTAAAACTCTCCCTATCTATAAGAACCTCTCTTGGCTGAACCTATGCTAGGTTTTTGGCTCTATGGACTTTGCTTTGTTTTCTCAAGGGAGGAAGCATATGGGAAGACTTTTAGGGATCTTAGGAACTCATTTAATCTTTTATTTAAGCCTAGGAATCATTGTACAAAGTTAGATTTTACAAAGTGCACTTGAAACCATAGAAATTGTATCTTGCAATCTAATAGTTGTTTGTTAATTTTCTTTGTATATTCTTAATCTCTACACCCTTTTTCCTTAGATTCACCCTTGGTTCTGCCTAAAAATCAAATCCTCCTAGGGTTTCTTAGATGAGGTGAAATGGAGAAGCAGGGGAATCAAAGGTAGCAACCATGGGAGGAGAAATTACCTTATTTTCTTACTTTTTCTCACTTGAATCTTGCTTTTTCCAAGCTCCTCTCTTCAAATCCAAATTTTCCCCTAAGTTTCTACCTTAAAACAGATTTGTAAACTTCATTTTAATTAAAGAAAACTAAGGAGAATTGAGGAGAGGAAGTTTGGATGGAAGAAAGCATGAAAAACTACCAAGAAACCATACCTTTAGCCTTTAATTTCTCCTTCTTCTTCTCTCCCTTTGGTGCACCTAAACCCTAGCCTTTTTCTCTGAATTGGGCAGGAAAAATTGTGTCTAAATAAATGAGAAAGGGTTGTGCCACCTATTTATAGGTGGAGAATAATGGTTTTTTCAAAAATTTTCATTTTACCCTTCGTTCTTGGCATTTTCATTTCTCCTTTGTTTTAGCTCCTTTTTTAGAACCATCTTTTTCATTATAAAATTTGGATTCCTAATTTAGTAAAATGCCTTTGAAATCACTCAAATCAGAGCTAAAACCTTTTTGAATGGATCTGTTAAAGTTTAAATACATCGACATTGAAAAAGGTCCACCGGAAGGGATTTAACTATCTTAAGACTTCACATGGTTTTTAGGGCCTTTGAGAATCCTAGAGAACTTAAAACCTTCATTTAAAAAGCCCTCCTGTGTGAATTCTAAAATTTGCTCAAAATTACAAAAATGCCATTACGTTTTGTAAGATTTCTGTTAAAATTTGTTTCTTTATTCTAGCTCTATTTTTCTTTCTGTCTAAGGCTAGGATTCTCATTTTTAGGAGTCTAGAATGTTACTCAAATTTTTTGGGACCTTAACTAATTCATTTCAAGGGACTTACTTTGAAAACGTGCCTGTTTTCATCGTTTAACGAAAAATCAGACGTTCCAATTCTCCCCCCTTTAAAAAAGTTTGTCCTTGAAATTTAGATAACATACCTTATGGGAAGAGTTCTAGATGTTTCTTTCTCATATCTTCCTCTAATTCCCAAGTAGCTTCTTCGAGAGATAACCCTTTCTAAACCACTTTCACCAGTGGTATCCTCTTATTCTGTAACTGCTTGAGTTTAACATCCATGATCCGATCTGGTGATACTATGTATGATAAATCATCCTGTAACTTCACATTCTCATATTCTATGACATGTAAAGGGTCGGGCTGGTACTTTTTAAGCTGTGAAACATGGAATACATTGTGAACTTAGCTTAGGTTTCGGGGAAGGGCTAGTCTATAAGCCATAGGTCCTACTTTATTAAGAATTTGGAAAGGACCTATATACTTTGGAATGAGCTTTTTAGTTTTAATGGACTGACCTATCCTTGTGATTGGAGACACTCTAATTAAGACATGGCCTCCAATCTCAAACTCTAATAGCCGTCTACGTTTATCTGTGTAACTTTTCTATCTACTCTGGGCTATCAGGAGTTTCTTTCTAATGGATTCGATTTGCCTAAATGTTTGGTCCACTAAGTCTGAGCCTATGAGGCTCCACTCTCCTAGCTCAACCCAACACATCAGAGACCTATACTCCTCCCATAAAATGCCTCATATGATACCATCTGTATACTTGCGTGATAACTTTTATTATAGGCAAACTCTGCTAGAGGTAAGTATGTATCCCAGTTCCCTTTCATTTCTAGCACACACGGCCTCAACATGTCCTCTAGGGTTTAGATGGTTCTCTCGTCTATCCATGATAGGCTGTGCTAAATCTAAGTCTGATACTTAGAACATCCTGTAATGATCTCTAGAAATTCGATGTGAATTTGGGATCTCTATTTGAAACTATGCTACTGGGCACACCATGTAGTCTAACTATCTCCTTGACATACAGCTAGCCTAACTTGTCTAAGGTATAAGTGACTTTTATAGGTAAGAAGTGTGCTAGCTTTGTTAATCTATCCACTACTACCCATATTGCATCATGCCCTGATGATGTCCTGGGCAAACCCATGATAAAATCTATCGCTATACTATCCCATTTTCACTCTAGGATATCTAGGGGTTAAAGTAATCCAGTTGGTTTCTAGTGTTCTATTTTGACTCTCTAGTATACTAAACATCAGGAGACATACTATGCTATGTCTGTTTTTATTCCAGGCTATCAGAACATTTCCTTTAAATCTGGGTACATTTTATTACTACCTGAATGAATGGTGTACTTGCTTTTATGTGCCTCATCTAGTATCTTTTCTCTGATTTATGTATTTCTAGGCAGATACAGCCTATTCTTATATCTTACTATATCATCCTCAGATATATTGAACTCTTAATTGCTACCCTCAGTTATCTGGGTTTTTATCTTACTTACATGGTCATCTACTTGTTAGGCCTCTCTTATCTGATTCCTCAGGTCATTTTCTATTCAGGTTTCATCATTAATAATTTTCCCGAATACACCTTACAGGAGAGACTCATATCTCTGAATCTCTTAATCAATTCTTGCTCTCGAATCATCATACAGGCCATGTGTATGGGTTTTTTATTTAGGGCATCAGCTACCACATTAGCCTTGCTGGGATGGTATTTCAATGTGAAATCATAGTCTTTCAAAAATTCTAGCGATCTTCACTGTCTCATATTTAATTCTTTCTGTTCAAACAAATATTTAAGACTCTTGTGGTCGCTGTAAATTTCTATAGCTACCCCATATAAGTAGTGTCTCCATATTTTTAAAGCAAATACCACTGTGGCTAACTCTAGGTCATGTGTAGAGTAGTTTTATTAATAAGGTTTCAATTGTTTAGAAGCATAAGCTATCACTCGGCCTTTCTATATAAGCACACATCCTAACCCTTTCTTAGAGGTATCACTATATACTATAAAAGTCTCTCTAGGGTCAGGGAGTACTAAAACTGGGGTCATGGTTAACTTGTGCTTCAATTCTTGAAAGGTACTCTCATATTTCTCATTCCACACAAATGGCACATTCTTTCTAGTAAGTCGGGTCAGTGGCATCGCTATCTGAGAAAAGCCCTGAATGAACCTCCTATAGTAACCTGCTAAACCTAGAAAGCTCCTGATCTCTGTTACTATCCCAGGTTTCTTCTACTGTAATATTACCTCTACTTTATAGGGATCTATTGCGACCCCTGCCTGGGAGATCACATGACCTAGAAACTGAACTTCAGTGAGCCAGAACTCACATTTACTAAGTTTAGCATAAGGCTATCTCTTTCTCAGGGTCTTCAAGGCTAATTTCAGGTGTTGCTCATGCTCCTCTCTACTTTTTGAGTAGATGAGGATGTCATCTATGAAGACAACTACAAATCTATCTAAATATGGCCTGAAGACTCTATTCATGTAATCTATGAAAATTATGGGTGCATTTCTAGTCCCGACACAAGATCGGAGCACATCTGTTTCCATCTCTCTTCTTTGGGAAAATTCCATCTCTGGAGATCCTCTTCAGAGAGACATATTTCAAGAGATCTTAGAAGACTCCAATACTCATAAACATACTCTAAAGTGAGAGAAGGGTAAATTTCATCTAATGCCTTCCTTTTCACAAGAGCTAGCCAACCAATACAATCTGGACAATAATAATTATGAGAGTGTAAACACTTATCCCTTAAACATTTAGGGATAGGTTCAATGCCTTGTCGTTTTATTGAAAAATATTCAAGTCGAGTGTTCCTATTAGAATCACCAGAATCCTTTTCCAAGTATGCTTACGCTAATAGCCTTACGCTAATAGCCACTCTTTCTCTTCAGGGCTTTCGTGCACTAGCCTCTTAGGACCAAGGATTCTGTTGATCTTTTTAGAAACTCTTTTTAACAAAAAACTCATAGACAAGGTAATTACTATTATCTAGATAGTATGTCAATTGCAACACTTTCTAATACACAAGTTCCTCAAGAGAGGAAAGTGTAGAGCATTCTAGTGTATGGACAAGATAATCGTAAGAGATCTACTGATAAAAGATTTTAGAACATAAAGAAACTTAGAATGAAGACATTAAAAAACTAAAGTTTATTTCAAACTTTGTTGACAAGGAGGAAAAGAGGCTTCTTGGAGTTCTACCTTCTTCAGATTTAGTGACCCTTCTTATAACGAAGGTCAGGAGAAACAAGACAAACTACTTTTGCAAAAGATAAACATACTGGCCAACAATCTTTTTGGAAAGCGGCTTTTACAAAGTAGGTTACATGTGGAATAGTAAACACATAATTATACAATAAAGCATGAGCTTGCAAGATAGACTTCAGGATAAGGCTTATCCTTTCTTGATTGGCTTATGGGATGGAGACAAATTGGGATCATCTTTAGCATTGGTAGAGTCATCAGGATCCTTTGGTGACTTTTTGAAATAAGAGGTGAACCATTCTTCAAACTCTTTTAGAGTAATAGGTTCATAGGGGTCCTGAGTACTGGTTCCTATGAGGAATTTGATCATGTATTCTGGAGTCCATTGTTCTGTATTAGGCGAATCTAGTTCTGGAAACTGAGGTTCTCCAAGGATGATTTCTCCGAGGTACGGTCCCAATGAAGTACAGAATATGAACAGATTAGGCTTATAATTATTAATTTCACATAAAAATAATTTTAAAGCCTTTAGAGCCCTAGATGATTGTTTTGGCCAGTCTAAAAGTATATTCCATTCATACGCATGATTGCAAGTGAGGAGCATGTTTTGTCTATTGATCCAGTAAGGACGATGGAGGATGAAAATACTAGACACCTTTTTGTCAGATATTTGCCAAAGGTTATAGCATTGGATGAGACAGTCTAGTTCAGAGTGCCACATGGTAATGGAGAGAACCATTCTAATAGGGTCCACAAATTGGAATCCCTATTTTCTGAGGTGGTGAGGTGTTGGAAAATCATAAGTGGTGGAAAGCTATGGCACAAGAATAAAGGGCAGTGAGTGCCCAAAGATACCAGAAGGTATCATCAGCCACATGGTCTATGATTTGAAATAGGAGAAGAAAGGGGGTCTGAACAAGGTTGAAGGCATGAGGAATAACATTATAAAGAAAGTCTTTTAGGTAACGGTGAAGGTAATAAAACAGAGATTTTTGGGCAAGGTTTTGAACTTCTGCAGGAGTTGTTGGCCGTGGTTCCCCAGAGAGGAAATCCTTTTTTAGTGGGGATGTGGATAGTGATAGGTACATCTAGGAATTAAATGAGCCATATGGATGAGAGGAACAGGTTTAGTAGGAGTGATGAGATTAATAGCTTTTGGTGGTCGGGAAAGGAAGTTGGCTAGGATATTGTGGTGTCCTTTGATGTATTCAACTGTGAATTTATAACTGGAAAACCAATCTTTCCAGTGCGTCAGTTGCTTATCCAGAAGAACTTTTTTGGTAGACTCTAAAATCTTAGGGAAGGAGGAGTTATCCATCTGCACAGTGAAATCATGTGAACATAAGTGGAAACTAAACTTCTCTATCCCTCTTTTAACAGTAAGAATCTCTTTGTAGATTGCATGATAATGTTTTTTAGAGTCTTTGAATTGTCTGCTAGCATGGCCACAGTAATACTTCTTTCCATCAATCTCTTCAAGTAGGACAGCTTCCTAAAAGTCTTCACTAGCATCTGTCTGGAGGATCCCTTTACTCTTATCAGGAATCTTTAAAGGAAAAAGCACTTGAAAGACTTTTTTGAGGTGTCGCACAGCTGCAATCTGAGCAGGTCCCTAAGAAGGGGGTCCTTTCTGAGGAGCTTAGACAGCTGGCTTGTATGATTAGATACTTTTGGAATAAAGTCTCTGATGAAATTGATTACACTGAGAAATTGTTGAATTTCTTTTACAGAGAGATCTTTATCTGGAAAAGTGAGTAACTCTTGGGCTATATGTGGACCTGGTTGATAATGTCTATTAGAGATATGCATTCTAAGGAATTCTATTTGGGCTTGGCCCGATTGACTCTTTTTAGAGGAAAGCATTATCCTATATTTTTGTATAAGGCCCAAAAATTATTGGAGAAGCCGTTTATGGTCTGCTTCAATTTTTGAAAAGAGCAGGATGTCATTAATGTAGACTAGGACATTATGGAGAATGGGCTTAAAGATTTTCGTCATGGCCTTTTGAAATAGAGACGGGGCAACCTTCAATCCAAATGGCATAACAGTCCATTGGTATTGAGCATTGGGTATGCAGAAAGCCATTTTGTACCTCTCATCTGGATCAATTCCAAGTTGTTAGAAGCCTGCCTTAAGATCAAATTTAGAGAAAACTCTAGTGTTTTTAAGCAGATTGAGTTGAGAACTGATCTTTGGTAATGGAAACTTATCATCTTGTAAAAACATGTTGAGAGGCTTATAATCAATGACTAATCTCTTTTTGCTACATCTTTGCTCTGCTTGTTTATCCACATAAAATGCTTGGCACGTCTAATTAGATTTGGTAGGTTTAATAAGTCCTTGCTGTAGAAAGGCTGCACATTCTTCTCGAGTAAGTTGTAAGTCATCAAGATTCATGCCAGCATGAGTAGCTTTTGTAGGATTAATGTCCTTATTTCTTTTGAAAGGAAGCTGGATGAACAAGTCTTTATTCTTCCAGGAAGGAGAAGGGTGAGAAAATTGATCATGGGACTCTGGACAATAAGGTAGAAATTTATCACGAATATCTTCATAACCAACAGGAACATTAGCAAGCTCAAACACTTTTGAAATTGTAGTGTAAGGCTTAAATTGTTGTTTGAATTGGATCCCTTGAGAAAGGATTTGAAGCTTTTTTGCTTGACAGTAAATGTCCATTCCAATCAAGATATTCTTATCTAGGAGACTGCTTCCAAGTACTTTGGTCCAGATTATACAATTAGGAAAGATCCTAATACTAATTCTTTTCTTGGTAATAAGATCAACCTTGAAAATTTTTCCATCAATTGCACTAAAGTACTCAGAATGAGTTGTCCATGCTTGTGGAGGAAGAACTGTAGGATTCATGAGACTTTTCGAAGCACCAGTATTTATATAAGCTATAACAGGAATTGGCTTATGATACTTGCTTTGAAAAATCTGCATTTGAATATAAGGCATTGGCGATTCTTTTTGCTTAGTGAGATCACAAGCTTGGACAAAGTAGCTGGGGTGAATGTAATGGTCAGAATAATCTGAGTGATCAGAATAAGAGAAATCCAAATCTGACAAGTAAAGTCTAGGAAGGGCAAAAACAATATTTGCAACAGCATCTTCTTGCTTTGAGAAATATTCTTTAGTGTCATCATCAACAGATGGAAGAATGCTAGCTTGGACTTGTTGGAAGAGCTTAACATCTTTCTTTGTTTTATTAGGACAATTTTTTGCAAAATGCCGCTTTTTTCCACAGATGTAACAACAGTCTCGTTTGTCATGCTGAGTAAGCCATCTTCTGAAAAATCAAATTGGTCGTTTAGGTCACGTTTTTTTTTAATACTTGTGAGACTTGAAAGGCTTGGAATAAGAATGCTTGTAATGAGATTTCTTCTTTGTTGGGCAAGAGCGCTTTGACTTGTCATTGCATTCAATTTAGAGATAAGGCTTTATACAAACCTTTTGCAAAGCAAGCTTGCCATCCATCTTGGAATCAAACATTTTATGTTGCTCACATAATTTCTCAAAAGTAGCCAAAGTTAATTGGTAAATCTCCCCAAGAGAGATGTCAGTCATATCTCTTTTGAGGGATTGTATGGCTCGTAAGAGTTCTGGCTATAACTCTTCTGGTAAAGAGGCAATGAATGTATGCTTGAGATTGACATCATTGAAACCATTGAGAAGGTAGTACCTTTCTGCCATTCTCTTGTAATGAAAGTCAAGGTCTTTTTTCTTTAAGGAGTAACATTTCATTTGGAAATATTCTTGCCTTTTTTGCTTATCAATAACATGGAAATCACCAAGGAATTCTTTCTGAATGAGACCAAGGAGGTCATTAGCACTGTTTGATGTGATATAAAATCTCTATCTATACTCCCCTAGGCTTTGGAACATTCTCAAAGAGTACCAATGAGTCTGCTGGTGAACTCAGTGAGAGTTACTTAGAGATTAGCATTTGGTTGAGTCATTTGAAGATCAATCCATGCTGAGAACTCATGCAACTTGTCTTTCCACTTATTAGGAGGAATATCATCAAAGGTAAACCATGGTCCAATGGTTAGACGAGTTTGAGCTTATGGAGGATCAAGGAAAGTTATGTAATATGATTGGTCAACATGGTCATCATCATGTTCAATATTAGACTCATCATATTCTTCCATATTAGTAGGATTCACCATACAAGAAGCTGGGTATTGAACAAGTTCATCTTCTCCAGAACTTAGAGGTTCAAGACCAATAATTTGATATTGGTTGGAATTAGAATTAGAAGGATAAAGGTTAATGGAAGACAATAAAGAGATTACCTATGAAGGTTTAGTGGATTCTATTTGAGGTTGTTTGTTTTTGAGTTAGATCAGGATGAGGAGTAGGCATAGTGTGCATTGGTGAGAAAGGTGGAGTATGAATCTGTAAAGGTTTTACAAGTGGCTGTTCTACACGTTTTGTCCAAGAAGGTGACGCTTTTTGGTATGAAGGGTATTAAGGTGGTCTTGGAGGAGGACAGACATGTCTAGGTGGTAGAGGCTGAGGTTGAGCTGAGGATTGTCAGGCTTGAATCTGTTGAAGCTGTGTTGGACTAAGATAGTCCTCTTTCTTTCTGAAGACTTTATAGTTCATCTTGAAACATTTAGAATAATTAGCTTCTTGTGGGTACAGTGAGTACGGAGGTGATGGATATGGATTATAGGAAGACACGAAAAGAGAAGGATAAGATTCATAAATACTGCGAGATTGATTTCTGGCTAAATCTTTTTCAATTTGATCAATCTTAGTTTTTACTTGTTGAAGCTCTTATTCCTTCTATGTGAAAGCTGGTCCCATATATCCATGGGTGATAAATCCTTTAAGTTCTACATCCAGGGAGGTAACCTACCTTTGAAGGCGATCATACAATTCTTGGACATGGGAAGACAATCCATCAAGTCTAAAATTAGTATAAGCCATTTAACTAGAGAGTTTCTCAAGGCAAGAGTCAATCCATTGAAGAACTTTATTTTGAGCCATAGCATTATGAGTATGCTAATTGAGTACTTCTTCAGCTTGTGAGATAAGTCTCATGGCACCATTGGGTGAAACTTTTATAGGAACAAAATATAGCTTATAGGTAACATTGGTCTCATGGTTAGTTCTTTTTTCCATGGCAGGAAACTCAAAATCATAATTTTTTAATGCAGAGTAAAACATCATACATGGAATAGGTTGTGCTTGAACAGTAGGTATGATTGGTTCGGGTTCAGGAGGTGGAGAAGGAAGTAGGTCATCATGACCAAGTTCCTTAAGGAAGTCATAAAAACTTTCTGGCTTGGGCCTAGGAGACTTGATACCAACCCATCTAGGCTTTGGTGGGTGGTCATCATCATCTGAATTGTTATTCGGCTTATGGTGAAGGTAATCGCCAGATTTCTAGGATGGTCTGGGTAATTGTTTTTTCCAAGGACAAGCACAAGAATCACAAGGCCTTCATGCATTATCCTCTGGTCCTTCTCAGTTTTCAAGATCTTCACATCCATAACGGATCACAATCCCAAAGGAAGTGTTCATTGATTTTTCCAACATAAGCATAAGACCCATCAAGATGAAACCAATGAATGGGAATTAGACCTTTTTTTTGTTCTTGAGTGACCATAGGAGTGATCATCATAGAATGATTCATCAGCCTTGGGGTTGAGGTGGTGGCTTCTTTAGATCTAGGTCTCTTGAAAGTTGATTTGACCGTACCATCAGAGAGTTTTTCTAAAACAGGAGTAGCATATGTATGGAAAGTCTTCTGTCCACCATAGAACTCTTTTTCATAGTTGGTAACCTATTTAAGAGGCATCAGTTGAAGCAGATCTTCTCGAGGAACCTGCTTAAGGATCTGGATAATAGTTGTATTGTTTGGTCTGTCAGAAACCATGTAAAGAACATCATCAGTGGTGTTCTGAAAGTGAAGATCAACTGAGTAGTTCTGCAGATGATAGATCATCTGGTGATGAAGAGTAGTTGGGACAGTATCTGAGACTTGTTCAGTACCAATAATCTAAACTTGCACTTTTAGTCTAATGGGAAAAGTGGGATCTGACAACTTTATATTGAAATTGGGAACTATGGTCAAGATCACACTTCCACCATTCAAAGTGATAAAGGCGACTCCAATCAAAGCATTTTGAAAGGAGGTGTAAGAAGTATAAAAAAGGGAGACACGGGCTGTAGCTGTAATCACTTTTCTACCATGTAAGATAAGGACTAATCTAATGGCTCTAAGATGGAGGTGAGATTAGCCTTGATGGATCCAATGAGAAATAAAATTGGAAGGGATTTTTAGAGTAACATACTGTTCAGCTTAGGTTGACTGAAGCCCATACTGATCCAGTTTAGTACCTTGGACTATTTCTTTTACTAGAGGGTTTCCAGGAGAAAGAAGTCTTCGAATAGAATGAGTGAAGGATCTATTTTAATGATAGAGTTAGTCAGAGTTAAGAAGAGGTGTGATGGCTTTTAGTCTAGATTCTTCTAGAATATAGGTAATTTCTACAAGGTTGTCTATTCTATTAGAAGCATGAGATATACAGGAAGAGGGAATAGATCTAGGTATGGAAAGGGAGAAAGAAAGACGAATGGGTTCTTCTATATCATTTGAGGAAACAGTAGACATGGTGATGAATATATTCTTACTCTCTTTTACTAGCAAATCTGATCCGATTATCTTATGAATGTGTAGGCTTTGATACCATTCCTGGTCCCGACATAAGATCGAAGCACATTCACTTCCTAGTGCCCATATCTAGTCTTAAATGTCCTTTTTAGAACATCCTCAGCCTTTATTCTAAGCTGTTGGTATCCCGGCCTGAGGTTTATCTTAGAAAATACTGATGCTCTTACTAATTGATCGAGGAGGTTATCTATGCGAGGGAAAGGATGCTTATTCTTAATGGTGATCTTATTGAGTTTTCAGTAATCTATACATAGCCTAAGGCTCCCATCTTTCTTCTTTACAAATAAGACTAGAGCTCCCCATGGTGATACACTAGGTCTGATAAAACCCTTCTCTAAGAGCTCTTCTATTTATTTCTTAAGCTCAGCTAGTTCAATGGGAGCCATTCTATATGAGGCCTTAGACATTAGACCTATCCCAGGTATAATATCTATAGGAAACTCTACCTCTTTCTTTAGGAGTAGTCCACTAATCTCTCTAAAGAATACCTTTGGGAACTCCCTCATTACGGGGATCTCATCTATATCCTCTTCTACCTTAGCCTGAACTGAACAGAAAACTAGGTACCCCTAACAACCATGCCTTAGAGATCTCTCAGCCTGGGAGGTCGTCATAACAGATAACTCAGTCCTCATACTAGGCACAGTCCCACACTCAGGTAAAGTAATACATTTGTGGCTACAATCTAATGTGGCATTATTTGTAGACATCCAGTTCATGCCAATAATCATATCAATATCAACAAGGGGCATACAAATCAAATCAAAGGTGGTAAGGCAATGATTAAACTAGGTCACACAATTTAAACAAGCATGGGAGGTAATTGCTCAGTTTCCTGTAGGGGTACATACATGCAAATCATATGGAAGTGTATGCATACTCAGACCTAACCTCCTAACATAGTCATATGATATAAAAGAATGACTAGCACCCGAATCAAATAATGTAGTTATAGAAAAATCATTTATTTTAATAGTACTTTGAATCAGATTCGAGGATCGACTAGCCTCCTACTGTGAAAGGGCAAAAACTCTACCCTGGGTCTGAGATCTGGGAGGAAGAGCCATCTCCCTCTATTGTGAAATTTGTGGAGGAGCCTATGTGCAATCCCTGGCCATATGTCCTAGCTTACCACACCTAAAGCATACATTTTGCCCTGCATAACATGGTCTGGTGCCGTGATTCTTGCCACACTGGGGACATGTGACAGGTGTGAAGCTATCTCAGCTAGACTGAGTCCTCTGTCTCTTACCTTTCTAGCTCCATTGACTTCTGCCACCTCTACAGCTAGTAACTACAACCTGTCAACCATCTTTAGGTCTCTTAGGTTCAAGGAGGGGTGGTTTAGCATTGGAGGTAGGTTGCATCATCCTTAGATTCATCTCTGTCACTTTGCATACTTCAACAAGGATGTTAAAGTGCCTAATTCTCTATGGTGCTACCTTATCTCTAATCTCAGGGAGCAAGCCCTTCTCTAATCTGTCTGCTCTCCACCTTTCATCATCATGTCTCTATAAGTAAGAGGAGTATTGAGAGAGCTCTATAAATTTTACTACATACTAGTCCATTGACACCCCCTTTGTCTGCTTCAAGAGAATGAACTCTGATTCTTTCTCATCTCTAATTGAACTGGGGAAATACTTCTTGTGGAATACCTGGAGGAATGCCTCCCATGTAATCGGAAGGTTTCTCACCCACAAAATAGGCTCGGTGCCCTTCCACCAATAATCTGCATCTTTCTACAACTGAAAAATAGCCATCTTGGCTTTTTGCTCAAACGTACATTCTGTCACCTTGAAGATCTTTTCTAATTGCATAATCCAGGCCTCAGCTTTATTTGAATTCATCTCACCATCAAAGGTGAGAGGCTCGAACTTTCTGAACTGAGTAATAATCTTTCTGGTTGAGGGCTACTGCTGAGCTAGAGGCATCTGAGCTAGTAGAATAGGGGTAACCATCTGTATGTGTGGCTATGATCTAAGTGAGTCACCCCTAAATGCTCAGGAAGATCTAAGTGGTGAGGTGGCTATGGAGGAGTAGGTGTAGGGCCCTGGTTGTCTCTCTTAGCAAACTGTTCCTATAACTGCATAATAACGACCTGCTACTAATCCAAGCGAGCCATGATAGACTGTAAGGCTCTAGCAACTGGATCACTAGGCTCGGTTCCATTATCAACATGAGCCTCTCTAGAGGGCTGACCTCTCCTAGTGCTCACCATCTTACTGAAACATCATAATAAACTTTAACATGAAAAAGGGAACACTTCCACCATCAAGACATTCAATTCATCCATAAACAAGCTCATATGCATCTAGGCAACTCATAAATACAAGCTACAACCCACATCAAGAGCCTAAACCTAGATTTGATACCAAAAAATATAACACCATAATTTCTAACTCATCTCAGGCCTTAGAATTATACAAGCTTTCAAGGAAAAAAGCAATATAAATAATGATTATTTTCATATTGCATCATGTATAAAAATTCCATTTGGTGTCACATGGATTGTGTGAGCTCATACATCATACTCTCATATTTAATTACATGAACACAACTCATTTGCATCATCAAAAGTGGCCTACATCTTATGGAACTTAAAAGGAAACTTAAAATACACATATATTTTTGGCTAGATTTGTCCCTATTTCTATCTCAACTTTAAAAAATTATAACTAATTATAGAAAAATAAAAATTAGGTAGTCTTGGTCATTCTAGAAAGCTACATATGTATAATTCGTGATAAAAATATTTCTAGATCATAACATCCAACATAGAGGATGTTTGACATGTGAAATGGTCCAAAGGTCAGGCTATCCACTAGTGTCATCATAGAATTTTGTAGTAAATTTCAAAAATGTCTAGTTAATTCCAAAAAAATCCAATCCATAAAAATGATACCAATTTAGAAATCTATTGATGTTAGCTAAAGGATAGAAATATCTCTAGACCAGTTTAGGCACGCTTAGACCTCGAAACTTAATCAAATACTAACTGAGGTCAGCTGGAGTTCCTGATATTGGACAGATTTTTTGAAAATTTATATCTCCCACTCTAGACATCTAAATGAGGTGATTCTAATTGGCACAAAGTCACTAGAATTTATAGTCTCTCTTTATAAAATTTCATGGCAATTGGATATCATTGGAGCCCTCACATTTCATTTTTGGACCAGTATGAACAGTAACATGACCAAAACTAGAAAATTTGCCAAATTTGAAAATTCATCAAATATTTATGTAGATCTTTGAAAATTTTGTTCTTTAACTTTCCAAAAAGCTCTCAACAAGATCCAATTTTATGCCAAATCTCATATCAAGAAGAACTCATTTGGACAAAATGTGACATAGGGTTCCATTATGGTCAATTTTGGCTTCATATAGGGTACCAAATTGTCCAAATGACTTTTCTTGGGTTTTGGGACCTTTTAAGCAAGTCTAAAAGCAAAATTAAGACTTGTGTGAGCTGCCCAAAAGGTCCCAAACCTCATGCATCTCATTTTAGCCATTTCACTCACACATTTGCACATTTCCATAATACAATTCAAGAAGCTACAATGCCATATCATGCTAAAATTGTATTCTAGTGATAACATAATATATTCTCCCATTTATACATGACGTATTATCATAATTACAAGTATTCATAACATCATAATACACATACATCCATTGGTTACATCATTTGCCAATTGTATGGCCTTAAAGTAGCAAAATTCATGCACTGTTATGTCATTCTTTCTTCTTCAAGATGGTTAGCTTCCATTTCCTTGTCCACTTGGTCCACCTAGCATATTAGATCATTGGAGAGAAGAGGATGAGATTCAAAGAATCCCAATAGCTCATCTTTCATTCAATCATGCATAATGAATGCAAACAGGTCTCATAAATGCATGCCCAATCTTAAGGGTTCTTGGCTTATCCTCACTATGGCTAAAGGTTCTTGGCCTCACCATATACAAGTAAACCCAAACACACATCATAGATTTTATATGAAAACATATTATAACGTCATAGTAACATGGAATCAAAATCATGCTAGAACACTTCTCATGGCTCAAAAATACACATACACATATTCAAAGAAAAGTAAAGCAAATAATCATGCATTAGAGAATGAGGAGTAAGCTACCTTGGACACAATTACACACTTTTTCTCTTGAATCCAAGCTTCCTCTTTCAGCCACACACACACAATGGTGTGGGAATGATTTCTCTTGGTCTAAACACAATTTATGGAAGCCAATTAGGTTCATGGAATTAATTCTAAGGCCACACACATGCGTAGATACAAACTTGACCTATAAACCTCATTATGGTTCCATAATTGCACCTAATGAAGCAATAACCCTCAAATAAATTCTAACCTCCATTCTTTCCTTTCAAATATGATTCTTGACTCCTTTTAAACCTTTTGGAGCTATCACACAATCAAAATAAAAAGCCTCACTATATGTTGCTTCTTTAGGTCATATTATGGAACATAAAGCACCAACTCATTCTATAAAATTCCTAAATTTCTCCCAAGGCTTCCTCTTATATTTATTCATCATATATGACTCAAAAATGGGCTTATAAAAATTTAAAACTCTCCTTAGCTATAAGAACCTCTCTTAGCTGAACCTATACTAGGTTTTTGGCTCTATGGACTTTGCTTTGTTTTTTCAAGGGAGGAAACATATGGGAAGACTTCTAGGGATTTTAGGAACTCATTTAAACTCTTTTTTAGGCCTATGAATCATTGTACAAAGTTAGATTTTACAAGGTGCACTTGAAACCCTAGAAATTGCATCTTGAAATCTAATAGATTTTTGTTAACTCCCTTTACATATTCTTAATCTCCACACCATTTTTCATTAGATTCACCCTTGGTTCTGCCTAAAAATCAAATCCTCCTAGGGTTTCTTAGATGAGGCGAAATGGAGAAGGAGGGGAACTAAAGGTAGCAATCATGGGAGGAGAAATTACCATGTTTTCTTGCTTTTTCTCACTTGAATCTTGCTTTCTCCAAGCTCCTCTCTTCAAATCCGAAATTTCCCCTAAGTTTCTCCTTTAGAACAAATTTGTAAACTTCATTTTAATCAAAGGAACCAAAAGAGAATGGAGGAGAGGAGGTTTGGATGGAAGAAAGTATGAAAAACTACCAAGAAACCATACCTTTAGCCTTGAATTTCTCCTTCTTCTTCTCTCCCTTTGGTGCACCTAAACCCTAGCCTTCTTCTCTAAATTTAAGTAGAAACAATTGTGTTTAAATAAATGAGGAAGGGTGGTGCCACCTATTTATAGGTGGAGAATAATGGCTTTTTCAAAAATTCCCATTTTGCCCTTCATTCTTGGCATTTTTGTTTCTCCTTCGTTTTAGGTCCTTTTTGAGAATCGTCTTTTCCATTATAAAATTTGTGTTCCTAATTTAGTAAAATGCCTTTGAAATCACTCAAATCGGAGCTAAAACCTTTCTGAGCAGATCTGTTAAAGTTCAGGTACATAGACGTTGGAAAATGTCCACCGGAGAGGATTTAACTGTCCCGGGGCTTCCCATAGTTTTCAAAAGCCTTTGAGAATCCCAAAGAACTCAAACTTTCATTTAAAAAGCCCTGCTATATGAATTCAAAAATTTACTCAAAATTATAAAAAATGCCATTACATTTTGTAAGATTTTCGTCAAAATTTGTTTCTTCATTCTAGCTCTATTTTTCCTTCTGTTTGAGGCTAGGATTCTCATTTTTAGGTGTCTAAAATTTTACTCAAATTTTTTAGGACCTTTACTAATTCATTTTAAGGGACTTACTTTGAAAATGAGCCTGTTTTCATCATTTAACAAAAAACTGGATGTTACAATCCTCACACTCCATAACCTTTGGTTCCATCAAGAACACATAAAGAAAAACTCTCGTCCTTACTTTCTCTCTCTAGATCAAAGCTTAAATGGCTTGGAAATGCAAGATTTTACAAGTGTTTCAAGTGAATTCTTACCTTAAAATAGAGCTCTCTTTTATATTATTTTTAACTGATTGATTTCTTGAAAAGAGTTTCTTTTTGGCTTGGGTTAAACCTGAATCTTCAAGTTTTCAAGAAAAGAAAACCACATTAGAGAGCTCTTAGAGAGAGGACAACTTTCTTAACTGGCGCGAGATGAAACGGGGCCGTTTAATTACCTAAACAGAAGCTTAAACTTCTTCTCTCTCTCTCCCTTCTTAATGTCACTCCATTATGCCCATTTTTCTACAAATGGAAGCTTGGAGAAGGTGATGAGGTGTAATCTTACTTAAGAAGCCTCTTTTACAATTTTTCAAAATGACTATTTTGCACCCTTGTTTGCTTTGTTTAGGTTCATTTTAACTCCTTTATGAGAACTGTCTTTTCCATAATAAAATTTAGGTCCTCTAATTCATAAAATCCCTTTGGTTTTATCCAAATTAGATTTAAAACCTTCTCAAATGAACTAGATAAAGTTTGGGTCAACTGAAATTAGAAAACATCCACTAAAGGGGTTTTAGCTCTCTCGGGGCTTCCCATAGTTTTTAGAGCCTCTGAGAACCTTGGAGAACTCAAAAATTTCATTTAAAAAGTCCTCGTGTGAGAATTGTAAAATTTGCTCAAAATGACGAAAATGCCCTTATGTTTCGTCAACCTTTCGTTGCATTTCGTTTCTTCAATCTAGCTCCATTTTTCTTTTCATCTGAGCCTGGGATTCTCATTTTTAGAAGTCTAGAATGCTTCCTAAATTTTTTGGGACCTTAACTATGCCATTTTAGAGGACTTGCTTTTGTATCTGGTGAATTTCGTTTGTTTACGGAGAAATCATACGTTATGTTTCTCGCATTTTTTCTCATTTTCAAAGAATTGAATATTACATTTTCCCCCCTTTAAATAAATTTTATCCTCAAAATTTGGGGTATGCTTTCCTCTTACTCTTTTCTTTTTTGGCTAACTGCTCCTTTCTTTCCCTTCTTTCTGGCTCTGTACATTTTTTTCTTAGGAATTTCACTCGTTCGAATTTTTTCTCAACCAGGGAATTTTTCGTTACTAGCCCTTAGTGAGGGCTTCATTATTATATAGTACCAGCTAGTTCTTCTCATAAGGGAAAGAAGTTCTGGCTCTAGAGGCCTATCTTGGGAAAGCTTACTAATCATATTTGATTAGTTTCTACCCATCTGTAGAAGTTAACATTCTTTTGAGTGGACTCATTTATATATCTCGAGAGGTGACTTATTGCATGTTAAATCTCCCATATCCTCTCATAATGGCTTCTTATAAAGTCTTATCATCTTTCTCTGATCATTACAGCTATCGGAGGTTTTTGTCTGTCTACTTATTTATTTACATGCACTGTCCATTGTTCATCTCTGTGTTCCTTCTTACTAGCTTATCCCATGATTATAATTCACATTTCTTTCTATCATTAGTCTCATATCTCAACTGTTTACTGATGGGTCTATCGTGCAACCCTCAAAATAAAATTAGGTTGATAAAATTTATAGTTAGTGGCACAACCTAGGTCATCTCCCTTGGAAATGGAATTTAATGTTTAATTGAGTTTTTTAAGTGTTAAAGGATCCTAGAACTACCTAATTTAGGGGGTTTTTTTATTTAATTAAACTATCTAAAATAAAATTGAAATAAAATTCCTAATTGCTACCTAATTGTATGAATTATGGGTGAATAATGGTCTTGTGACTAGCTTTGGATTCGTCCCTTGGTATCCACTATCCTTATCCTAATCCAATTGTGATTAATTCAAAAATCTCTATTTGTGTCTAATACAAATTATCTTGAGTTACCATGCTAGAATCAAGGGATTAACAATTTAATGTTGAATTGAAACCTCAATCCTACATCAAATTGCTAATTCTTGTCATTAGGATCAATGAACACTTAAATTGAATGATTAATTGATCAATTAGCCTTTGAATTAATACCTTAAGATGTTTAATTAACTAACCAAACTCTAAAGAATCCTTAAATCAAACAATAAAGCTCATAATTTCACTCATGCATTTCATCAAATACCTTAGTGGCATATATGGGAAATTAAAGGAAAGTGTAAAATTCAGTATTTAATCTAACCAATCAATCAACAAAAAGCCTTACTAATTAGTGTCTAACCAGCCACTAATTACAATTACACAAATTTCTAATCAAATACAATCTTAACCAAGCTTGTACAAGAAAAAGAAAAAGTATAGGAAAGTAGAAATTCTTAGCCAAAATTTTGAGTTCTTCTCTATGAATTCAAGCTTCTCCAAGGACTTCTTCTAAGCTAATCACAAGATGGAGGACCAGAGCTTCATTGGAAGTGGAATTGCATAGGAATAGAGGGTGGGAGAAATGGCATGGAGTCACTGGATGAAAGATGGATGAAGGGCGTGAATGTATGCGTATAGAATGGATGCATTCAGGATCCCCCTAAAATGACAAAGGATGTGTGTTTTATTCCATGATGGGTGCTACATTTTTAATCAATGGATGGGATGCTGAGCTTTTAATCAACAGATGAGACGCTACCCGCATGGATTATTTGTTTTTTCTCTCATGTGCTTCATAAATTTGTCACATGTTCTTAGCCTATTTTTAGCTACAAACCCAGCCAAATTCATGTACTCAGCCATCTCATTCTTTCTCATTGCCTGTAGCTATATCATGTGTATATAAGGTGGGCCCCACTTCATTTTTTTATAAATATTCCACGTGAATCCTAGCCCATAGCTTCTGCATGCTTGTTTCTTCATCTATTCAATATGTTCTCCACGTGAAATTTCTTCATTCGTTGCTTCTCCAGTAACTAGTAGCCATTCACATAAATATTTTGCATGTTACAGCAGCTTCTCCTTCTTCGTTTAGCTCTCAAATAAAGGCTACTTCCTTCACTCATTCTACACGTATGTGTTTAGCAACCCTTCGCATTCCTTCTCCTCTGTTCTGCTCGCCTTTCACATTAGCTGCCCTATAACTTCTTTTGTTTTGTGTTGCTTGCTTGTTTCTGCTTCCGTGGCAAGCTCCTTTCAACTCGATGCTCTTTCCCCTTCAAACTAGAACCCACTCAACCTGTAGCTAATTTCCCACATCAGCTCCTTGGTATACTCCCATGCATGGTTCTTTTCTTCTAGTCCCAAGCCTTATCACGTTTTGTTCCTTCTTCTTTATGTGGCTGCAATCCCTTTAGTATGTGGCTCTCTTTCCTTTGTTTTTGCCTTACATGTGTGTGTATTTTAGCTGCTTTTATTCGATCTTCTTCTCTTTAAAAGCCTTCCCACCATTTCTACTACTCTTCTGTCAACTTCTTTATAGGTGGCTAGACATGATGTAACGTGGAAGTGTAGTGCTTGCAGCGTTCTTCTTCCATTACAATGTAAAATCTAAGAGTGTTGTGTTCTCTTCATACAAGGCCCATCCTATAAATGTTTCTCCCTCTTCTATTACACATGTGATTTATTTCTCCCATTCAAATTTTATTGCCTAACAAAAAGTGCACTTGATCCCAACTCTTCTCTTCCTCTTCTTCAAAACAAATTCTCATTCAAGCTCCAATTACATATTAAAATTTTACACAAAAGAGTGGGAAAAATCAGATAGGAATATTCACAAAAGTTATTTAAGATAAAATTGGGCATTAAAAACCAATAATTTGTAAATTAATTCCTATAATGCAAAAAATGGCTAGTAAAACAAAATCTTATCTAATTAAAGTCTTAAAGCCATAATTCATTGTTAAAATGCCTAAGTTTAGGAGAATAAAATGGATAGAAATATGTGTTTATAACTTACTAGGATTATAGCTCCTTTGAGGAGTTTCTGCTTTTAATGATCCTAATTTCTTGGTTTACTACTATAATTATCTCTTTAGGCTAAGACTTTTTATACTCTCTTTGTTCACTTATAGCGGCATTTTATAGTCCTTCATCTCAATACTAATAGGCCTAACTTATATTCCTCATACTAACATTGAAGCGTTACTACTACTGAGTATTGCTGAATTTTGGTGGGATGTTAGCTATTCTCATAGTTTCGATCATTGGAGACATATTGTAACACTTACCTTATTTGAAAATTGCACTTGACCCTTTTTTGAATACATAGTCTAACATGTAAGGATCTCTTTATCTCTCAGTCAAGCTAATATCTGTTGAGTAGTGGTTCATCTGGCTCTAGCTCTAAAAAGCTATTTTCTTGCTTTCCTCATCCCATACGCTATGCTTATCTCTCAAGAGATCTAGTTAGTGGTTTAACTATCTGAGTAAAGTCTTCATATCTCTGTGGCAACAGTTTACCAGACTCAGGAGATCTCTAGTCTCTGAGATAAAAGCAAGCTAAAATTATACTGGCTTGAGACTAACTGCTCTGTAAAAACTATCTCAGGCTGTCATCTCACCGGAGAACTATCATGTTATGATTGGGGCTCTTTATAACTTTATAGGATTTGCTACAACCCCTAAGTCTACTGCAACCTCTTCGAGCCTTGCTAGGGTCTACTGCAACCTGCTATGGTATACTAGGATCTTTTTACTTAGGTAAAAGCATACTCTACTACGGGCTATCTTTATCACTAGTTTGGGTTTCTTTATGCTCAATAGCACTTGCATTTTTCTTGGGTTCCTTTACTTATTCACTCTTTGTAATATCAAGGGGGTCTAATTTCTTTTATACTCTTGCTTTGCTCTGAACTAGATCATCCCTCTATAAGAAGAATTCTATTTCATGTCATTCTAGGAATTACATTCTATGGTACTCTCGACTTACACTTTTTCTTTGCATAATGTAAGGCTCACCTTCTCAGGCGGTCTCTTGCTCTCTCGAGCTTCCTTGAGGTTACTAAGGCACTAACTGTTTGTCTCTACTCATTTCTACATTCAGATCAGGGCTAAGCTTTCTCTCTGTTTAGCCTCATCCCTAGGAACATAGTATATTGATTTTAATGTTCTACTAACCAAATCCAAGACACGTGCTCTCAATGTTCAGACTCTATCTTACTAAAAACTTATGCTCTATTGGGTGCTCTAATCACTCATGTGCCTTAACCCTATATCATTCTCATATTAAGGAGCTTGTCTGACTAGCTATTGGACCCCTATCTATTTACTTTTTTGTGCCCAGTCTGCTCATTTAGTCATTACTAAAGCTAGGGCATCTCTTCTATAGCTAGTTTCTTAGTTCTTCCTCGCTCCCTTTATCACTATACTTTACAACTCAAGAGGCTCAATCTAGGGGAATTTACTAACCATTACTGAGTAGCCTCCCCAACTCAAGATGTCTTATCTTCCTTTTCTCGATCCATAAAGAACTTTTACTGAGCTTCTTGTCAAATTAATTTCTCATTTTACTCATCTCACCTGGACAATGCTACTGGTCACTTCTGGTAGGCTTCAGCTTATGCTTAGTCTAGGCTACCTATCTCATCAGACCTGTAGCTTACAATAACTTAGTACTTTCTAAGCTATCCTTATTCTCTTCTAAGCTTTTGTTACCAGGCTACTTATACTCACCTCTAGGTGTTACCTATAAGGTATACTCTTCCGGGGGCACTCACTATATTCCCCACTGTTGGTAGCCTTGCCTTATGTAAATTTCAAGGCTATATTAACATCCTATCAACAGGGTCTAGGATCTTGTCAACAAGGTCTTATATATTACTGTGCAAAATTCAAGACCTTGTTAACAAGGTTTTCCTGATAGTGTTTACATGGTTTTAAACTCATCATATTAGCCCGTCATAGTATTCACAAGGTCAACATTCTAGTTTGGAGTCAACACCTTATAGGCAAGTCTTAACAACCTTACTGTCCTTGTGTTTAACTTTCTCTATTGCTGAGCTCTTTCTCAGTCTCAACTGCTAGGCCCATTAATTATCTGTTACTTATTGACCTTTAGTGATCATTTACTACTCTTTTTCTTTATTGATACTAAGGGTTCCTGCTCTTTGTGGGTTGTTTGATCCCTTATCAATTCATTTCTCAGGTTGGCCTGAATGTGACTAACAAGGCATTCATACTGCCATTCATTGGGGCTAACACATCGTTCGCCATGGCTAATTAGCCTCAGGTTCACCCTAGTTTTCTTGTCTAAGTATTGGCCGTGACTAACTTCTTAATTGACCGTGGCGAGGAATTCTCTAGATTACCTTGTTGCTTCATGAAATAATTGGCCATAGCTAACGGCCTCTGATTGGCTTGCTTCTTCATGAATTTGAACTTCATCTTTTAGCTACAACTTGAGCCTCATTGCCTCTATGCCTAGCCCATCATCAAGTTATAGGGTTCTACCTCTTACTTCATTCATGCATAGCAACTATCACCTTCGGGCTGTCAAGGCTCTATGGAATATAACTTATAACTCAAACCTCTGGCCTAAAGGAATTAGCCTTTTAGGCTTTGAAACCTATCTAGACATTTGGGTGTTATGGCTAGGGGGTGACTCTTTTTCTCACTTCCCCTCTAGACTAGTCTTGTGTAGCTATAGTCTCATCTCATACTTGCTGCATCCTACATGTCTCTTCATTACACAGGACATCTGGTCTGAGTATAACTACCAGGGAGAATTAGGCCTCATGTACTCTTTCTAGTAAGCCTCTTCATATTAATAAGATCTTTTCTCATCATTCATATCTGGGGCTTGCCATTGATCTCGACGAGCTATCATATTACATAAAGCTCTAGCTATTGGATCAATCAACTCTGCTCAAGCTATTTTAGAGGCCAACCTTTCTCGATGCTCACTATCTACTCCAAGACCATTCTACAACTTACTTATCATAAACAAAGCCACAAACTATCTTCACACATCCAAAATGTCTCATACAAGGCTTTACATATCTACACAAGCCTTTGTGTAACACCATAATTCTATGACTCATTTCATATCATATGTAGGCTTATTTTCCATGAAGCACATGAATTTCTCAAGAAAAAGTCATGGAAAATACAATTAAATTGCATTACGTCATGGGTAAATTTGTTATGCGATATTCTGTGGGCCACATGTGTTCATGTATCACATTTTTATATTTAATTACATAAATATAACTCAATTCTATCAGTAAAAGTGGCCTACAACTCATGGAAACCAAAGGGAAGCATAAAACACATGCATTTTCGGCTAGAATTTCCTTATTTCTATCACAAATTTTGGAAAATCATAACTAATTCTAAAAAAATAAAAATCATGCATTCTTAGCCATTATGAGAAGCTAACATGTCTAATATATGCTAAAAATATGTCTAGACCATGAAACAAAACACAAAAGACATTTGACATTCAGAAAGGCCTAGAGGTCTTGCTGTCCACTGGTGTTATCATAAGTTTCTGTGGCAAACTTCCAAATGTCCAATTAATTGCACAAAAATCCAATCTATGAAAACAATACCAATCTAAAAAGTTAAAGATGTTAGCTAGAGGGAAAAAATATCTCTAGACCAGCTCAAGCACATCTAGACCTCGAAACCCAATCAAATAGTATCTAGAGTCAGTTTGAGCACCTAATGCGAGGTAGGAAATTAAAAAATCATATTTTCTTCTTTAGACATCTAAATGAGGTGCTTCTAATTGGCACAAGTCATTGGGAATGTCTAGTTTCTATGTATAAAATTTTGTGGCAATTGGACATCATTTGAGCCCTGTGTGATAGAAATCATTTTCAGACCAAGTGAATAGTGCATCAGACTAAAACTAAAATTTTTGCCAACTTTGGAAATTTATCAAATATTCTCTAAACCATCAAAAATTCAGTTCTTTAACTTCCTAAAAAGCTATCAACAAGCTCTAATTGCATGTTAAATCTCAGATCAAGAAGAGCTCATTTGGACAAAAAGTGACATAAGGTTATAAATTGGTCAATTCTTAGTTCATACAAGATATCAAAATGTCCAAATGGCTTTCTTTAGGGTTTAACACCTCTTAGGCAAGTCTAAAAGTATAATTAGGACTTGTATGAGTTGCCCAAATGGTCCCAAACCTCATGCATCCCATTTTAGCTACTTCACTTCCATTTATACACATATTTCCATAATGCAAATTTGCCATTTCATAACTAAAATGTGCATATCCATACATGCAACTTTAGCTCTCAATCATGCATGATATATTAGTATAATTACATATGTTTATGAGGTCATTGGTCATATATAACATTAGATTACAACATATGCCACTTGTATGGCCTTAAAGAAGCAAAAATCATGCACTTAAATGTTATACTCTCATCTTCAAGGTGGTTGGCTTCCATTACCTTACCCTCTTGGTCCACCTAGTATATTAGAACATTAGAGAGGAGGGGATGAGATTCAAAGAATCCCAATAGCTCATCTCCCATTCAATCACATATAAAATATGCAAATAAGCCTTAAAAATACATGCATGGACATATTAACATGTGTGAGTATTCAAAAAACATTCTTGGCATTTGAACAAGTCATACATAGCATACATAAGCTTGCCAAGTAAGTGAATTAACCTCACCCATTTACTTATGGATTTTGGACTTGCCTCATCCATTTCTTTGAGAGGTTCTTGGACTCAACCTTACTCTTGGGAGTCAACCTCACTTTTGGGAGACTCTTTACTTTGCCTCAACCAACTTTAAGGGTTCTTGGCTTGTAATACCTTATATTTCTAGCTCATTTCACAATATTTCCATGCTTTACATTCATAGATTCCATGAAAGAGCAAGAAAAGGGAATTAAAATAATGCATTTTTTTGTGTTGTGTCATGTATGAAAATTCTATTCAATGTCATGTGGACCATATGAGCTCATACAACACATTATCATATTTAATTACATGAATACAACTCATTTGCATCATGAAAAGTGGCCTACACCTCAAGAATCACGAAGGGAAGCACGAAATATTCATATCTATTTTTAGCTAGATTTGGCTTTTTTCTGACCAAATTTTGAAAAATCATAACTAATTCTAAAAAAATTGAAATCATACATTCTTGGCCATTATGGAAAGCTACGGATGTCTAATTCATATAAAAATATGTCTAAATTATAATAGCTATCACAGAGGATGTTTGACATTTGAAAAGATCCAGAGGTCAAGCTGTCCCCTGGTACTGTCATAGCTTTTTGCAAAAAAACTTTGAAAATGTCCAATTAATTCCACAAATATCCAATCCATGCAAACAATATCAATTTGGAAAGATATGGATGTTCGCTAGAGGGAAAAAATAACTCTAGACCAGCTCAGGTACACCAAGTCCTCAAAATCCAATCAAATAGTAATAGAGGTCGACTAAAATTCATAATACTAGACATAATTTTCAAAACTTCATATATCCCTCTCTAGACATCCAAATGAGGTGCTTCCAATTAGCCAAGTCGCTGTGAATGTCTAGTTTCTCTGTATAAAATTTCATTAGAATTGGACATCATTTGACCCCTATGTCACAGATTTCATTTTCGAATTAGTATGAAGAATGACATGACCAAAATTAGAAAATTTGCCAACTTTAAAAATTCATCAAATATTCTGTAGACCTCCAAAAATTATGTTCTTTTAGCTTCCTAATAAGCTCTACTTGCATGCCAAATCTTAGATCAAGAAGAGCTCATTTGACTAAAAAGTGACATAGGGTTCCATTATAGTTAATTTTTGCTTCACATGAGGTACCAAAGTAACTAAATGGCTTTCCCTAGGGTTTGACACCTTTTGGGCAAGTTTAAAAGCATAATTAAGACTTGTGTAAACTTCTCAAATGGTCCTAAACTCCATGCATACTCCATGCATCTCATTTTGACCATTTTATTCACACATATGCATAACTCTATCAAATCACCAAAGAAGCTAATTTGCCACCATATACCTATTTCACATTCTAATGACTATAAAACATATTCTCTCATTCATACATAGCATAATATCATAATTACATATGTCTAAGAGGTCATAGACCATATACATGAAGGGGTTACAACATTTGACATCAATATGATCTTAAAAAGCAAAGACTAAGGATGTTGGTGTCAAACTCTTCTCTTCAAGGTGGTTGGCTTCTATCACTTTGTCCACTTGGTCCACCTAGCATATTAAATCATTGGAGGGGAGGGAATGAGATTCAAAGAATCCCAATAGCTCATCTCCCATTCAATCATACATAATGGATGCAAATAATTCTCATAAATGTATGTATGGTCATGAACACATGTGCAAGCATTCAAGAAACATTTTCATCATTTAAGAAAGTCATACATAGCATACAAAGGCTTGCCAAGCAAGTGGATTGGCCTCACCTAATTTCTTATGGATATTGGACTTGCTCACCTATTCTTTAATGCATTCTTAGAATCAACCATACTCTTAGGAGCCCACTTTATTTTTGAGAGACTCTTTGCTTTGTCTCAACCAATCTTAAGGGTTTTTGGCATCCTCACCATGGCTAAGGGTTCTTGACCTCACCACACTCAAGCAAACCCAAGCACACATCAAAACATCATATGAACATAATATGTCATCATAAAACCATAGCATATGAAATCATGCTATCATACTTTTCATGGCTTGGAAATACACATACTCATATTCTAAGACAAGCTAAGCATACATCCATGAATGTGAGAAGGTGGAGAGAGCTCCCTTGTACACAATTACACACTTTTCCTTTTGAAATTCCCTCCCTTGCTTTGGCCACACACAGACAACTTGTGCAGATGCTTTCTCTTGGCCTAGACACAATTTATAGAAGCCAATTAAGTTCATAAAACAATTTCTAAAGTCACACAACTTGCTTAGACACTAGGTTGTTCTATAAACCCCATTATGGTCCATATTTGCACCTAATGAAGCAACACCCCTCAAATACATTCTAGGTTTCATTATTTCTTTTCAAATATGATTCTTGACTCCTTTTAAGCCTCTTGTAGTCATCACACAATTAAACAAATAGCCTAACTACATGTTGCTTCTTTAGGTCATAATTTGGAACCTAAAGCACCAATTCACTTTCTACGGGTTCTAATTTTTTTCTAAAGCCTCCCCTCATATTCATTTATCATGTATGACTTAAGAATGACCTTACAAAAATTTAAAACTCTCCCTAGATACCCTTTCCTTGCTTAGCCGAGACTATGGAGCTTATTGGCCTTCATAGAGCTTTTTTTGTTTTCTCAAGGGAAGAAGCATATAGGGAGCCTCTTAGGGATCTTTGGAGCTCATTTAAACTCTTATTTAGGCCTAGGAATCATCATACAAAATCAAATTTTACAAGGTGCACTTGAAACCCTAGAACTTGGATCTTGAAATCTAATGGTTTTTTGTTAATTCCCTTTGCATATTCTTAATCTCTACACCTTTTTTTCCTTAGATTCACCCTTGGTTCTGCCTAAAAATCATGTCTTCCTAGGGTTTTCTCATCTTGAGCAAAATGGAGGAGGAGGAAACTAAAGATGACAACCATAGGTTGAGAAATTACCTTGTTTTATTGCTTTTTCTCATTTGAATCTTATATTCTTTAAGCTCCTCTCTTTGAATCCAAAATTTCTCCTCAATTTCTCCTCTAAAACATATCCATATACTTCATTATAATCATAAGAAATAAAGGAGAAGAGGTTTAGAAGAAAAAGAGCATGAAAAACTACTAATTTCTATACCTTAAGTCTTTTGATTTCTCCTCCTCGTTGCCTTCCTCTTGTGTGTAACACCATAACTTCTAGCTCATCATATCATATATATACATGCCTCACAGCATTATATTCATGAAGATATAAGGCAAAAGGGGAAAAATAGTGACTTTCTTTGTGTTGTGTCATACTTAAAAATTCTATTCGGTGTCATGTGGATTGTGTGAGTTCATTCCATACATTTTCATATTTAAATACATCAATACAACTCATTTCCATCTCAAAATCATGCCCAACTCATAGAAACCGAAATGGAGCTCAAAATAATTGAGTATATTTTCGGCCAGATTAGGCCTCTTTTTTGGTCAAAATTTGGAAAATCATAACTAATTCTAGAAATATCCAAATCATGCAATCTTGGTCATTATGGGAAGCTAAAGATGTCTACTTCACACTAAAAATACTCCTAGACCATAATATTCATCACAGAGGGCGTTTGACATCCAAAACGGCCCAAAGGTCGCTGCTGCCTGGGCTGCTGTTTCATATTACTGATACAAATTTCTAAAATTCATAACTAATTCTATAAAAATCAAAATCACACAAATTCAGTCATTATGGAAAGGTACAAACGTTAAATTTATTTTAAAAATAATTCTAGAATGTAAAAAATACGTTAGCCATTGGAAATCTATGCAACAGTGATTGGACTCCTGGGGTGCCACTTCTACTGACAGCAAATTTAAAAAATGTATAACTCTTTGCTCAGACCTCCAAATGAGGTGATCTCAATGGTCACAGAAATCTTATGACCTCTAGTTTGTGGTTGCAAAATTTCAAAAGAATTGGACACCATTTTCCCATCAGATGACATAGAATACAATTTTGCCAGTGTGAACAGTGCACATACCAGAATCCATAGAAAATCCTAACTTTGAAAATTCATCAAATAGATAGACCTCCGAAAATTATGTTCTTTACCTTACCAAAAATCTCTCAATGAGACCTAATTTCATGCCAAATTTCAAAGCAAGAATAACTCATTTGGCTAAAAAGTGACATAGGGTTCTATTATGGTCAATTTTGGCTCCATATTGAGTATCAAAATTGCCAAATGGATTTCCCTTGGTCTTAGCACCATTTGGGCAAGTTTAAAAGCTTATTTGAGACTTGTGTGAGCTCCCCAAATGGTCCCAAACCTCATGCATCTCATTTTGGCCATTCAATCCACACTTATGCATATTTCCAACAAACTTTCATATTGCACACTTTGGCATTACATACTCAAAATAGGTTTTAGAGGTCATACATCATATCCATACATGTAAACATTATATAATATCATATTTACACATGTCTCAAGGGTCATAGCCCATTTACTACATCATATATATCATATGATACAATCATGGTTTGAAAGTGGCAAAAGCTAAACACATGATTGTCAATCTCCTTCCTTTAGTGTTGTTGGCTCCCATTAGCATATCCACTTGGTTCACCTAGCATGTTAGATCATTGGAGAGGAAGGGATGTGATTCAAAGAATCCTAGTAGCTCATCTCCCATTTAATCATACATAATATGTGCAAAGTAAGCTTTACAAATACATGCAAGGAGAAAATGGAAGACATGGACATTTTAAAAGCAACCTTGGCATGTGAATCAATCATACAAGACATCCAAGAGCTCACCAAGTGCTTAGATTGGCCTTACACTTCTCCTCATGGATTTTGGACTTGCCTCACCCATTCTTTAAGAGTTTTGGACTTAACTATACTCTAGGGAGCCCACTTTTCTTTTGGGAGACTCTTTACTTTGTCTCAACCAAGCTCAAGGGTTCTTGGCTCATCCTCACCCAAGGGAAGAGTTCTTGGCCTCTCTACACTCAAGCAAACTCATACAAATATCATGTAAACATTTGAAAACACAATATGGCATCAAGAAGCATAATATGTAAAGGCATGCTAGCATACTTTTCATAGCTTGAAAATACATATACACATATTCTAAAACAAGCTAAACACACATCCATATATGAGAGAAGGTGGAGAGAGCTACCTTGCACACAATTACACACTTTTTCCTTTGGACTCAAGCCTCCTCTTTTGGCCACACACCCATAAAGTGGTGGAGATGGTTTCTCTTGGCCTAGATACAATTTATGGGAGCCAATTAGGTTCATGAAACAATCTGTAAGACCATACAATTTGCTTAGATGCTAGATTGCTCTATAAGCTCCATTATGGTCCATAAATGCACCTAATGAAGCAACACCTCTCAAATACTTTCTAGGCCTCATTCTTTCCTTTCAAATATGATTCTTTACTCCCTTTAAGACTCTTGGAGTCATGACATCATAAAAAAAAAGGCCTAGCACCATGTTGCTTCTTTAGGTCATAATATGGAACCTAAGACACCAAATCACTTTCTATGAGTTTTAAAATTTTTCCAAGGCCTCCCTTCATTTTCATTCATCAAATATGACTCAAGAATGGCCTTAGAAAAATTTAAAACTCCCCCCACCTACACAATCGCCTCTTGGCCGAAACATAGACACCATTTAGGCCATATGGAGTTTTCTTTGTTTTTTTGAAGGAAGAAGCTTATAGGGAGCATCTTTGGTTTCTCAAGAACTCATTTATACTCTAATTTAGACCTAGGAAGCATCACATAAATTCAGAATATGAAAGGTGCACTTGAAACCCTAGGTTTTGCATCTTGAAATCTAATGCCTATTTCATGGTTTTCTTTGCATATTCTTATTCTCCACACCCTTTTTCCTTAGATTCATGCTTGGTTCTGCCTAAAAATCATCTCCTCCTAGAGTTTTCTCAAGTGGGGCGAAATGGTGGAGGAGGAAACCAAAGACGACAACCATAGGAAGAGAAATTACCTTGTTTTCTTGTTTTTTCTCACTTGAATCTTGTGTTCTTTGAGCTTCTCTCTTCAAAACCGAAATTTCACCTCAATTTCACCCTTAAAACAGATTTATAAACTTCATTATAATCATAGAAAACAAAGGAGAATGGAGGAGAAGAGGTTTGGAAGAGAAAGAGCATGAAAAACTACTAATTTCTATACCTTAAGCCTTTGATTTCTCCTCCTCTTTGCCTTCCTCTTGTGTGCCACTCTCCCTAGGGTTTTCCTATGGTTTTGGGTAGAACTTGGTCGTGCAACATGAAGGGAGAAGAAGGGTGCATCATATATATAGGTGGGAGGAAGTTACACTTTTCAAAAATTCCAATTTTACCCTTCGTTCTTGGCATTTTCATTTCTCATTTGTTTTAGCTCCTTTTTTAGAACCATCTTTTCCATTATGAAATTTAGGTTCCCAATTTAGTAAAATTCCTTTGGAATCACTCAAATTAGAGCTAAAACATTCCCGAACAAATCAATCAAAGTTTGGGTCAACTGACATTAGAAAACGTCCACCGGAGGGGTTTTAACTGTCCTAGGGCTTTTCATAGTTTTCAGGGCCTCTGAGAACCCCAGAAAACTCAAAACTTTCATTTAAAAAACCTTCCTTTATGAATTCCAAAATTTTCTTAAAATGATGAAAATGCCCTTACATTTCATTAACCTTTTGTCATAATTTGTTTCTTCATTCTATCTCCAATTTTCTTTCTGTCTAAGCCCCGAATTCTCATTTTTAGGAGTCTAGAATGCTTCCTAAATTTTTTGGGACCTTAAATACATCATCTTGGGGGACTTCCTTTTGTATTCGGTGAATTTCATTTGTTTACAAAAAAATCGTACGTTACGTTTCTCACGTTTTCTCTGATTTTTAGAGAACTCGATATTACATTATGCGCCACTCTCCTTAGGGATTTCCTCTGGTTTTAGGCAGAACTTAGTCGTGCAACATGAAGGGAGAAGAAGGGTGCATCATATATATTGGTAGGAGGAAGTTACACTTTTCAAAAATTTTCATTTTACCCTTCGTTCTTGGCATTTTTGTTTCTCCATTGTTTTAGCTCCTTTTTTAGAACCGTCTTTTCTATTACAAAATTTAGGTTCCCAATTTATTGAAATGCCTTTGAATCACTCAAATTGGAGCTAAAACCTTCCCAAACAAATTCGTCAAAGTTTAGGCACATCGACGTTGAAAAATATCCACTAGAAGGGCTTTAGTTGTCACAGGCCTTTCCATGGTTTTTAGGGCCTCTAAGAATCTTGGGGAACCCAAAAATTTCATTTTAAAAGCCCTTTTGTGTGAATTCCAAAATTTGCTCAAAATTACAAAAATGTCATTACGTTTTGTAAGCTTTTCGTAAGAATTGTTTCTTTATTCTATCTCCTTTTTTTCTTTCTGTCTGAGCCTGGGATTCTTATTTTTAGGAGTCTAGAATGCTTTCCCAAATCTTTTGAGACCTTAACTACATCATTTTGGGGGACTTCCTTTTATATCTAGTGAGTTTTGTTTGTTGACGAAGAAATTGTACGTTACATTTCTCATGTTTTCTCATAATGTCTCATCATCTTTTCTGATCATTATAGCCATCGAAGGTTTTCGTTTGTCTATTTACTTATTTACATGTATCGTCTACTGCTTATGTTTGTGTTCTTCCTTACTAGCTCATCCCATGGTTATAATTCACACTCTTTCTATCACAGGCCTCACATCTTAATTACTAATTGGGATTACAACTCTTTTGAGGAGTTTCTACTTTTATGATCCCAGTTTTTCTGTTTACTACTACATCTGTCTTTGTAGGCTAGGACTTTTTCTTACTTTCTTTGCTCACTTGCAGTCTCATTTTGTAGTCCCTCATTTTAACACTGATAGGCCTAACATGTGTGTCTCATACTAGCACCAAAGAGCTATTACCACTGATTCTCCCATCCATTAATTCCAACTCATAAAAACCTCTTACAATTATTTCTAAATCATTCCTTAGTATTACCATAAAAGAAAATAAAGTTTCTAAGTGAATATGAGAAATTAAGCACCTTTGCTGCGGCTAAATCCCCTTTCGCCGTGGCCAATTACTCTCGGATTCAAGTCCTTATACCTCCATAAATTTCACGTATTTTACTGCGGCCAAATACCCCTTTCGCCGCGGCCAAATACCCTCTGGAACACCCCCAAACTTGTTTCCCAGGCTTAGCCGCGGCCAATTTCTCTCTGTTTTCTTCCTTGGCAGGTTCGCCACATTTGGCCAAGGCCAATTAATTGTTAGCCGCGGCCAATTCTTCTCTATTTCTATTTGGCCTAGGCCAATTAAATGTTAGCCACGACCAATTCCCTTCTGTTCCTATAACTCCCAAAATTTCATCTCATGCTTTCCAATTCCCCCTCTAACAACCCTTTGGGCCACTTTAACTTAGTTTGTGAAGATTCAATGTCTTTCTTTCACCTAATCTACTTAACACATCTATCATTACACATTTAAAATTTAAATGTGGATCCTTAACCCTCTAGCCACCATAAACTAGTGAGTTCATAGATTAATGACAGCAAATGTATTATGGTCACAAGGTGCATAGGGTCAATGCTTAATGTTCATATAAAATCAAATCACTTATCCATTATTAGCCAATTACAATCATAATGTTCAATTCCATGATAATTAAATTACATATACAATCCCTATACTTGGCAACTCAAGATGCAATGCAGCAATGATACAGAACTAACAATTTAGTTACAATACATTTTGTCAAAGCTCCCAAGCCTATGTGCTACCAAACCATTTAATGATCTTCTATTAATTTTATCCTTGCCACTAAGAGGTCCGATCCTTGAAAATGTTAGCCCACAATGGGGTGAGATATACAATCTCAGTAAGAAAAGGCAATTTCTATATATATGTACAAGTCAATCAATCCAATGCAATTTCATGTCATCAATACCAGAATCATCAATTCAATTCGCAAATGAACTAGTTGAGCTACCAATGACTACTGTCCCATACCAGCAATCATACACAACATGTTAATGGCCAATAACACCGGGAGAGGTCCGTCCACGGCACCTACCCCATAATGAGCACAACCAGGGCTCAGTGCATCTGGGGTTTGATCACAATCCAGTGCTCGATCGAAGCACATGCACGGGTGGCAACCACACCACAGCTCCACCATGGACTCACAAGGTCCAATTACAATAACAATCAAGTAGTCAACTAGACATTTAGCATTTCAAAATCAAGCATGTATAACAAATAGCAGATTAACATGAGCATATACATGGAATTAGAAAAATAACCCCAGTTACCTCAATAAAGCCAATTACTCTTCCCCTAGCTACCATAATAATCCAAATGCGTACCAAGCCTATAACAAGCATAATTATCATCATTTCTAATCATAATCAAATATCCAAAGAGTTGAACTACTAAGACTAGAGGTTACTCACCTAATTACCAAGGGATTTAATTTCGGATTCTAACTTTCCCACACCAGAAATTGCCATAGTTCACTCCAATTTCTGGGTAATTTCACATGAAACCAAAGCCCATATCATAGGTCAACTATAGGGGTCTCAAACTAACAGAAAATGCATCAAAATGGGAAGAAGATACTCACTTAATAACACCCATAGCCTCACCTCCGAAAATCCACCATGGAAGTACCAAAATTCGCATTTCAATCATCAAACCCTGAAAATTCAGTTTTCCACCATTATCTCCTTGTAATCTCACACAATAACAGAACCCATTATGATAATACATCCTTAAGGGCATTTTTCAGCAAAGTGATTCACAAAATGGAAGGGAAAAGCTTACCTAATCCTCCATCTAACCTCCAAGTTCGAAAATCTTGCAAGGAATCACCCAACACCAAATTTCAGATTTGAGAAGAAGATGAAAATGCTCAAACCCAGAAATTAATTGGACCAAAATGAAGAGGAGGATGAGAGGGTCAAGTTATATATAACTCACCTTGGCTAAATCATCCTCTAGGAGTCAAAAATGGAGCTTCCATGTTGGTAGAACCCTAACCTCCCTTAAACCTCTGAATTTTCTCCCTTGCCTCTTGTGTTTTCTGCTGAATTGGGAGGGAGGCTGTTGACCCTTTAGGGTTTTTAATGAGAAATGGGCTAACCCATCAGCCCAAGGTCTAATTGGGCTCATCTCTAGTGATTGGGCCATGGTTTAATGAATAGGCTGCAGAAAATTTAGAGCTACAAGTGGAATGTGCTGACCCAATGGCCCAATTCCTTATGATTTAGATTTTTTATACTTGTTGGGCCTTATCTCATAAGTTGGGCTAAATCTCATGAGTTGGGCTTCAGATTTTTGCTTTATTGGGCCAGCTCTTATGTATTAGGCTGCTGAATTTTAATCAAGTTTAGGCCAAGTTTGAAGAGCTCAAGGATTTGGGTATACACAAGGGTTATTGGGCCACTCATAGGAGCCAATGCAAGGTGGATCTTGGGCCTCTATCATATGGAATTAGATTGGGTCTGCAACTAACTCATTGGGCCTCCATTAGCCTCTTCTTATGATTTCTTAATTTGGGCCTAGATAGAGTTTCTATCCTAATTAATTCTCAAACCCATATTAATAATTCATCTCTCTAAAATCTCCATTCACTTAACTTGGCCAATTATCCCATATTAATTATTCCTAATTAATCTGAATCCATGATTAACACCTTAATTAATTTTTAGGGTGTTACACTCATCTCTAAAGAGAGCTAGTCAGTGGTCTAGTTGTCTAAGTAAAGCCTTCATATCTCTGTGGCAATGGTCTACCAAACTCAGAAGGTCTCTAGTCTCTAAGACAAAAGCTAGCTAAAACTATACTGGTCTCTGAGACTAACTACTCTGTAAAATTATCTCAGGTCGTCATGTCATCAGAAAATTATCATGTTGTGGCTAGGGTTCTCTATAACTCTGTGGGATCTACTGTGACCCCTGGGTCTATTGCGACCTCTCAGAGCCCTGCTAGGGTCTACTGCAACCCACTGTGCAATGCTAGGATCTACTATGATCCATCTTTAGGAGACGTCAAAGCCTAAGATTACTGTATCTGATAGTAAAATACATGCTCACCAAGTTCGATAACTATCGCCCATAATAAATGAGGTTAAACTCAGAAGTGCATCGTGCTCTTCATGCAAAGTGGGTTTTATGTCATCTGATTCTCTAAGATCTTGTCATGCTAACACTAGGAAGCATTTTAAATTTTTCACTCATTGCTCCTTATAGGATCCTCAGATTCCCATTTCAGCCCTTTTTTCTTAGGCTTTCTTTTCTTACTCTATTGAGTTACTTACTTTACATATACTCATTTTAGCCTTCCTTTCATATCCTGTAGTTTCTGACTATGCCCATATTATGCTATTAAGTGTCTTAGCATTAGGGCATCTCACACACTGAGTGTGGTAGGAGAGACGCCATGCACTAGTCCCTACTCATTTCATTTACATATACTATAAGGGACTCAAGCTACGCATACTGAATCTGAACATTCTCTACTAGGGATTCCTCTCTGCATGCTTTTCTTACTATTTTGGTATTCCTGGAATCCCTTCTCTTTTCTGACTTATCTCATTATCTAGTTAACTAGGATACCTTTTGATTATCGGGAGGCTTTGGTGATTGATGTTGTCATTTGCTACACACTTAAGCCACATTACTACTAGGTTGACTAGACCTAATATCATGTAGCCTCTATTGTAAGCAAACCATAACATTAAACACTAATACACAGGCACTTCATGATTGAGCTCAAAGCCACTATCACCAGTATATTACAAGTTTCTCAATAATCTAAAGTATTCCTCTCATACTTTTCTTTATCTGCCCTATTCTCGTAGAATGCTCGGGGAAAATAGGATTCTTCTTCTATTTCATCCTAAGATTGCCCAGTTATTTTTACTTCAGGCACTATCATGCTAGAAGGGCATCTATGCTAAGGACAAGTGTGCTTTTTTAAATACTTAAGCACATTAATTGAATATCTATTCTCAATCTAGTATGTCCTCAGCTTGGACACTGTCATATCTTCTCTTTCTACCTTTCTTATCCTCTTACTTAAGTAAAAAGATATTCTGCTACTGGTTATTTCTCTTGCTAGTTCAAGTTTCTTTACGCTCAAGAGTGCCTACCTTTTCCCAAGATTCCTCTGCTTATTCACTCTCTGTAACATCAAAGGGGTCTACTTTTCGCTCATGCTCTTACTTTACTCTTAGCTAGACCATCTCTCGGTAAGAAGAATTCTATTTCATATAATCCTAAGAATTTCATTTTATAGCGCTCTCGACTTATTATTTTTACACGAGGCTTACCTTCTTAGGTGATCTCTAGCTCCTTTAAGCTTCCTTGAGGGTACTAAGGCACTAATTGGCTATCTCAGCCTATTTCTACATTTAGATTAAAGCTGGCTTTTCTCTCTGCTCAACCTCTTTAACCTCATCCCTAAGAGCACAATATACTATTTCTAGGGTTTTGCCAACCCAAACTAGGACACATAAGCTCAATGTACAGATTTTACCTTACTAAAATTTATACTCTACTGGGTGCTTTAATTACTCACATCCCTTAACCTTATATCATTCTCATACTAGGGACCTCGTCTGACTAATTATTGAACCCCTATCTGTTTACCTCTCTAGCTCAGTTTACTCATCTAATCATGACTAAAGCGTGGGCATCCTTTATATTTTACGACTCATGGGGGTCTATCTAGGGGAATTGGCTAACCACTACTATGTGGTTTTCCCGACTTGAAATGTCTTATCTTTCATTTCTTGATCCAGGGAGAATTTTCACTGAGCCTTTCATTTACATATCTCACCTGGAACGATGCTACCGGTTATCTTTCTTAGGCTTCAACTTATGCTCAGCCTAGGCTAACCATCTCATTGGACCTATAGCTTACTAACTATTCTCATTCTCTTCTGAGCCTTAGTTATTAAACTACTCATACTTACCTTTAAGTATTACCTACGAGGTACACCTTTCTAGGCCACTCACTATGTGCATCACTATTGGTAGTCTTATCTTATGTTATTTCAGGGCTATACTAAAATTCTATCATTCAGTTCTCACAGGGTAGCATCCTAGGTTGGAGTCAATGCCTTAAAGGTGGGTCTTAACAACCTCATCATCCTTATGTCTAACTTTCTCTGTGTTGAGCTCTTTTCTCAATCTCATTTGCTAGGCCCATGGATTTCTTACAAATCTTTCATACTATTCAATACCCTTTTTCTCTACTTATACTAGGGGTTCCTGCTTTCTATGGGTCATCTGACCCCTTATCAATTCATTCCTTATGTTAGCTTGAATATGACCAATAAGGCATTTCATCATGCCATTCACTGTGGCTAACATATCATTCACCACAGTTAATCAGCCTCAGGTTCACCTTAGTTTTCCTATCTGAGAATTGGCCGCGGCGAGGAACTCTCTGGATTGCCTCGTTACTATCTGGAATAATTGGCCATGGCTAACGGCCTCTAATTGGCTTGCTTTTTCATGGATTGAAATTTCATTTTCAACTATCAACTCGAGTCTCATTACCTCTATATCTATTCTATCATCAAACTAGAGGGTTTTACCTCCTGCTTCATTCATATATAACTACTTATCATCTCAAGGCCATCGGGCTCTAGGCTGTAGCTTGTAACTCAACCTCTGGCCTTAGGGCATTAGCCTTTTAGGCTCTGGAATTCATCTAGACATTTGGGTGTTGTGGCTAGGGGATAACTTTCTTTCTCATTCCCCTCTAAATTGGTCCTGTGCAGTTGCAATCTCATCTCACACGTTGCTGTATCATTACTTGTCTTTGCATTAAGCAGGGCATCTCAGAATGGTCTGAGTATATACCAGGGAGAATTAGGCCTCACATACTCTCTCTAGCAAGCATCTTCATATTAACAAGATCATTTCTTATCGTTTATGTCTAGGGCTTGCCACTGATCCCGGTGAGCTATCACATTTCATCAAGCTCTAGCCGTTGGATCACTCAACTCTGCTTAAAGTTAGCTCTGCTTAAGCTACTCTAGAGGCCACTCTTTCTCGGTGTCTACTAACTACTCCAAGACCATTTTACAACTTACTTATCATGAATAAAGCCATAAACTACTTTTACACCCCCACAATGTCTCATACAAGGCTCTACCTATCCATTCAAGCCTTTATATAACCCTTTACATAGTCCTATTACTACATCGTCTAGCCAAATCCAATCCGCGAGCCTGGGACTTTACTCTAATACCAATAAATGTAATACCTTATATTTATAGCTCATTTCACAACATTTCCATGGTTTACATTCATAGATTCCATGAAAGAGCAAGAAAAGGGAATTAAAATAATGCATTTTCTTGCATTGCGTCATGTATGAAATTTCCATTCTATGTCACGTGGACCATATGAGCTCATACAACACATTCTCATATTTAATTACATGAATACAACTCATTTGTATCATGAAAAGTGGCCTACACCTCAAGAATCACGAAGGAAAGTATGAAATATTCATATCCATTTTTGGCCAGATTTGGCTATTTTTCTAACCAAACTTTGAAAAATTATAACTAATTCTAGAAAAATTGAAATCATACATTCTTGGCCATTATAGAAAGTTATGCCATTAAATTTAATACCTTATATTTCTAGCTCATTTCACAACATTTCCATGCTTTACATTCGTAGATTCCATGAAAGAGCAAGAAAAGGGAATTAAAATAATACATTTTCTTGTGTTGTGTCGTGTATGAAAATTCCATTTAATGTCATATGGACCATATGAGCCCATACAACAAATTTTCATATTTAATTATATGAATACAACTCATTTGCATCATGAAAAGTGGCCTACCTCAAGAATCACGAAAGGAAGAGTGAAATATTCATATCCATTTTTGGCCAGATTTGGCTCTTTTTTGACCAAAATTTGAAAAATCATAACTAATTCTAGAAAATTTGAAATCTCTTAGCAATTATGGAAAGCTACAGATATCTAATTCATACTAAAAATATGTTTAGACCATAACAGCTATCACAAAGGACGTTTGACATTTAAAAATGTTTTGAGATCAAGCTATCCCCTAGTGCTATCACAACTTTCTATAGAAAAGTTTTAAAATATCCAATTAATTTTACAAAAATTCAATCTATGTAAATGATATCAATATGGAAATCTGTGGATATTAGCTAGAGGGAAAAATAACTCCATACTAGCTCAGGCACACCAAGACCTCGAAATCCAATCAAACAGTAATAGAGGTTGATTGAAATTCCTAATACTGGATGGAATTTTCAAAAATTCATATATCATTTTCTAGACATCCCAATGAAGTGCTTCTAGTAGGCACAAGTCATTGTGAATGCCTAATTTCTATGTATAAAATTTCATGGCCATTGGGCATCATTTGTACCTTGTATGACAGATTTCATTTTTGAACTAGTATGAACAGTGACATGACCAAAACTAGAAAAATTTTCCAATTATAAAAATTCATCAAATATTCTGTAGACCTCTAAAAATTATGTTCTTTACCTTCCTAAAAAGTTCTCAACAAGCTCTAATTGCATGCCAAACCTTGGATCAAGCAAAGCTTATTTGGCTAAAAAGTGACATAGGGTTCCATTATGGTCAATTTTGGCTCCATATGAGATACCAAAGTAACCAAATGGCTTCCCCTATGGTTTGACACCATTTGGACAAGTATAAAAGCATGATTAAGACTTGTGTAAGCTACCCAAATGGTCCCAAACTCCATGCATCTCATTTTGACCTTTTCATTCACACATGTGCATAATTCTATCAAACCACCGATAAAACTAATTTGTCACCATATACCTATTTCACATTCTAATGACTATAAAACATATTCACTCATTCATACATATCATAATATCATAATTACATATGTCTAAGAGGTCATAGACCATATACATCAAGGGGTTACAAAATTTGACATCATTATGGTTTTAAAAAGCAAAGACTAAGCATGTTGGTGTTAAACTCTTCTCTTCAAAGTGGTTGGCTTCTATCACCTTGTCTGCTTGGTCCACCTAGCATACTAAATCATTAGAGGGGAGGGAATGAGATTCAAAGAATCCCAATAGCTCATCTCCCATTCAATCATACATAATGGATGCAAATAATTCTCAGAAATGTATGTATGGTCATGTAGACATGTGTAAGCATTCAAGAAACATTTTCAACATTTAAGAAAGTCATAAATAGCATACAAAGGCTTGTCAAGCCAGTGGATTGGCCTCACCCAATTTCTTGTGGATATTGGACTTGTCTAACCCATTCTTTAATGCATTCTTGGACTCAACCATGCTCTTGGGAGCCCACTTTATTTTTAGGAGACTCTTTGCTTTGTCTCAACCAATCTTAAGGGTTCTTGGCTCATCCTCACCATGGCTAAGGGTTCTTAGCCTCATCACACTCAAGCAAACCCAAGCACAAATTAAAACATTATATGAAACATAATATGTCATCATAAAATAATAGCATATGAAATCATGCTTTCATACTTTCATGGCTTGAAAATATACATACACACATTCTAAGACAAGCTAAGCATACATCCATGCATGAGAGAAGGTGGAGAGAGCTACCTTGCACACAATCACACACTTTTCCTTTTGAAATTCCCTCCCTTGCTTCGGCCACACACAGACAACTTGTGGAGATGCTTTTTCTTGGCCTAGACACAATTTATGGAAGCCAATTAAGTTTATGAAATAATTTCTAAGGTCACACAACTTGCTTAGATACTAAGTTGTTCTACAAACCCCATTGTGGTCAATAATTACACCTAATGAAGCAACACCCCTCAAATACATTCTAGGCTCCATTCTTTCTTTTCAAATATGATTCTTGACTCCTTTTAAGCCTCTTGGAGTCATCACACAATTAAAACAAAGAGCCTAACTACATGTTGCTTCTTTAGGTCATAATTTGGAACCTAAAGCACCAATTCACTTTCTACGAGTTCTAATTTTTTTCCAAAGCCTCCCTTCATATTCATTTATCATGTATGACTCAAGAATGGCCTTATAAAAATTTAAAACTCTCCCTAGCTACCCTTTCTGTAACATCCGGTCCCTTCATAAACGTGAGAAACACAATGTTCAGTTTCTCCGTAAACGTTAGAAATATGCCAAATATAAAAGGAAGTCCTCGAAATAGAAGGAATTGGAGCCAACTAAAATTATAATAAAATTTTAAATATTAGAAAATGAGGATTTGAGATTTAAGATGCCCAAAAACCAGAGCCAAAAGAGATCAGAAAATTTACCGAAAGAAGTAGGGGCATTTTTGTAATTTTTGAAAAATTTGGAAAACTCATAAGAGGACTTTTTAAACAAAAAAATTTAAGCTTTCTAGGGTTCTCAGAGGCCCTGAATACTATGGGAAGTCCTAGAACAGTTGAAACCCCTCCGGTGAGTGATTTCAGTTGTCGGTTGACCGAAAATTGACCAAACGATTCGAAATGGTTTTAGATCCTTTTTTAGTGACTCCAAAGGCAATTATTATGATTAAGAGCCTAAGGAATATGATGGAAAAGACGGATTTCAAAAAGGAGTTGAAACAAGCCCAAACGAACAAAACTATGAAGAGGGACTAAATTGCAAAGTGTAAAAGTTGCTTAAGTGAAACCCTAGCTTATAAAAACGCCCCTCCTTTGCTCAGATCTCCTCTCCCACTCTCTCACACGTTAAAACAGAAGTAAGAAGGGCTGAGAGTGGTGCACAAGAGGGGAGGCCAAGGAAGGAAGAGGAAGCTTTGAAAAGTGTAAGTTTTAGCCACTTTTTCCTACTCCTTGCCTTGTTAAACTTCTTCTGCTCCTTTCCTCCTCTCTTCCTATAGATTTAATGAGATGTTTGGTTCTGTTTTGAGCCCAGAACTGAGGGGGAAATTTCGAAATTCAAGGAGAGGGTTGAAGCAAGGAAGAGAGCTCTTGAGAAAAGCTTGGAATCAAGGTGATTTTTCTATCTTGGTTGCTTCCTTTTTCTTGCCCTTTGTGTGTGGAGTTCTGCCAGAACAGAACCATCTTGGGGGGAGGCTTTTTGTCTAGAAATAATAAGGAATTGTGGGTTTTAGACCATGAGGAGTTAGTAGATGTAAGGAAATTGGAAGAAAGGCTAATGAAAATCAAGTTAGAAAAGTGTAGAGCTCTTAGACACTTTATAAAAACTGATTTAATCCATGAATTTTCTTACATGTGTAAATGTTTATTTGAGTCTCTAAGACCCCTAGGAAGCCTCCCAAGTGTCTCTCCCATCAAGGAAAAATCAAAAAGCCCATGGACTCCTCCTCCCTCCGTCAATTCGGCCAAGACATAACCATTAGGCTAGGGGCTGTTTTAATTTGTTTTAGCCTTGGTTTGGGACTTCTTATGTGGTAGAAGGTGGGAGGAACCCTTAGAAAGAATTTAGAACTCCTAAAAATTGATTTGGTGCCTTAGGTTCCATAATATGACCTAAAGAAGCAACATGGTGCTAGGCCTTTTATTTTAATGATGTGATGACTCCAAGAGGCTTAAAAGGAGTCAAGAATCATATTTGAGAGTAAAGAATGAGGCCTAGAAATCATTTGAGGGGTGTTGCTTCATTAGCTGCCAATATGAACCGTAATGGAGGTTGTAGAGTAATCTAGGGTTTAAGCAAGTTGCATGGCCCTAGAAATTGTTTCATGAACTTAATTGGCTCCCATAATTTGTGTCTAGGCCAAGAGTCACTATTTCCACCAACTTGTGGGTGTGTGGCTAAAAAAGGAGGCTTGAAAGCTAAGGAAAAAGTGTGTGCTTGTATACAAGGTAGCTCTCTCCACCTTCTCTCATGCATGGATGTGTGTTTAGCTTGTTTTAGAATGTGTGTATGTGTATTTTCAATCTTTGAAAAGTATGCTAGCATGCCTTTATATGCCATGATGCTTGATGCCATGTTATGTTTTTAAATGAACCCATGATGTTTGTATGAGTTTGCTTGAGTGTGGAGAGGCCAAGAACTCTTCCCTTGGGTGAGGATGAGCCAAGAACCCTTGAGCTTGGTTGAGACAAAGTAAAGAGTCTCCCAAAAGCAAAGTGGGCTCCCTAGAGTATGGTTGAGTCCAAACTGCTCAAAGAATAGGTGAGGCAAGTCCAAAATCCATGAGAAGAAGTGTGAGGCCAATCCAAACACTTAGTGAGCTCTTGAATGTCTTGTATGATTGATTCACATGCCAAGTTTGCTTTTAAAATGCCTATGACTTATATTTCCTCTATGCATGCATTTGAGAAGCTTGCTTTGCACATATTATGTATGATTGAATGGGGGATGAGTTATTGGGATTCTTTGAATCTCACTCCCTCCTCTCCAATGCTCTAACATGCTAGGTGGACCAAGGAGTTATGGTGAAGGGAGCCAACAACCATGAAAGAAAGAGATTGACAAGCCTAGGCCTAGCTTTCATTCTTTTTGAACCTATAATGAGGTTTCACAAAGTATATGATGTTGCAAATGTACCATGACCCTTGAGGCATGTATAAATACACCATTTTATGATGTTTATATGTATGAATATGATGTATGACCTCTAACATATGTTTTGAGTATCTAATGCCAAAGTATGAGAATTGAAAGTTTGATGGATATGTGTATAAGTGGGGGTTGAATGGCCAAAATGAGATGTATGAGGTTTGGGACCATTTGGGCAGCTCACACAAGTCTCAAATGTACTTTTAGACTTGCCCAAAAGGTGCCACAACCAAGGGAAGGCCATTTGGCAAATTTGGTACCTCATATGGAGCCAAATTTGACCATAATGAAACCCTATGTCACTTTTTGGCCAAATGAGTTATTCTTGCCCTAAAATTTGGCATACAATTAAGTCTCATTAAGAGCTTTCTGGGAAGCTAAAGATCATAATTTTCGGAGGTCTATAGAATATTTGATGAATTTTCAAAGTTGGGATTTTCTATGGTTTCTGGTATGTGCACTGTTCATACTGGCAGAATTGATTTCTGTGTCATCCGATGACCACCTCATTTGGAGGTCTGAGCAGAGAGTTATACATTTATGAATTTTCTGTCAGTAACAGTGGCGTCTCCAGAGCTCAATCACTGTTCCATCAATTCCAGATGTCTAAACGTATCTGTTTCATTCTGGAATTATTTTTAGTGTCAATTTAACACTCTTTTCTTTCCATAATGACTGAATTTGTGTGATTTAGATTTTTGTAGAATTAGTTATGAATTTCAGAAGTTTGTATCAGTAGACTGAATCACAGCCCAGGCAGCCAGCGAGTCTGTAGCTTTTTGGATGTCAAAAGTCCTGTGTGATGAATATTGTGACTTGGGCGTATTTTTAGTATGAAGTAGACATCCTAAGCTTTCCAGAATGACCAATATTTCATGATTCTGAATTGTCTACATTTAGTTATGATTTTCCAAAGTTTGCCCAGGAAAGAGGCCAATTCTGGCCGAAAATGGATCTCCAAATTTTCATGCTCCATTTCGGTTTCCATGGGTTGGAGGCATGTTTTTGGGATCTAAATGAGTTGTAATGATGCAATTAAATATGACGATGCATAGTATGAGCTCACATGGTCCATGTGACACCGCAATGAATTTTTAGACATAGAGCAATGCGAAAATAATCCCACTTTTCTTGCTTTTCCCATGGAAATCCTACATAGTTCATGATATTATGCCATTCAAATGTATGAGATGGACTAGAATCTATGGTGTTACACTTTCCTTGCTTGGCTGAGACTGTGGAGCTTATTGGCCTTCATGGAGCTTTCTTTATTTTCTCAAGGGGAGAAGCATATAGGGAGCCTCTTAGGGATCTTTGGAGCTCATTTGAACTCTTATTTAGGCCTAGGAATCATCATACAAAATCAAATTTTACAAGGTACACTTGAAACCCTAGAACTTGCATCTTGAAATCTAATAGTTTTTTGTTAATTTCCTTTGTATATTCTTAATCTCCACACTCTTTTTCCTTAGATTCACCCTTGGTTTTGCCCAAAAATCATGTCTTCCTAGGGTTTTCTCATCTTGAGCAAAATGGAGGAGGAGGAAACTAAAGATGACAACCATAGGATGAGAAATTACCTTGTTTTCTTACTTTTTCTCATTTGAATCTTATGTTCTTTGAGCTCCTCTCTTTGAATCCAAATTTTCCCCTCAATTTCTCCTCTAAAACAGATCCATATACTTCATTATAATCATAGGAAATAAAGGAGAAGAGGTTTGGAAGAAAAAGAGCATGAAAAACTACTAATTTCCATACCTTAAGCCTTTGATTTCTCCTCCTCTTTGCCTTCCTCTTGTGTGCCACTCTACCTAGGGTTTTCCTCTAGTTTTGGGCAGAACTTGGTCATGCAACATGAAGGGAGAAGAAAGGTGCATCATATATATAGGTGGGAGCAAGTTACACTTTTCAAAAATTTCCATTTTGCTTTTCGTTGTTGGCATTTTCGTTTCTCCTTCGTTTTAGCTCTTTTTTTAGAACTGTCTTTTCCATTATAAAATTTAGGTTCCCAATTTAGTAAAATACCTTTGGAATCACTCAAATTTGAGGTAAAACCTTCCTAAACGAATCCATCAATGTTCGAGTATACCGACATTGAAAAACATCAATTGGAGGGGCTTTAGCTGTCCCGGGCCTTCCCATGATTTTTAGAGCCTTTAAGAACCTTGGAGAACCCAAAAATTTCATTAAAAAAGTCCTCTTGTGTGAATTCCAAAATTTGCTCAAAATTACAAAAATACCATTACGTTTTGTAAGGTTTTCGTAAGAAATTGTTTCTTTATTCTAGCTCCATTTTTCTTTCTGTCTTAGCTTAGGATTCTCATTTTTAGGAGTCTAGAATACTTTCCCAAATTTTTTGGGACCTTAACTACATCATTTTAGGGGACTTCCTTTTATATCTGATGAGTTTTGTTCGTTGACGTAGAAACTATACATTACGTGTCTCACATTTTCTCTCCTTTACAGAGAACCAGATGTTACATGGCTCATCTTTACTGTGGCTAAAGGGTTCTTGGCTTTTCAACACTCAAGCAAACCAAAGTAAGCACATAAAACATCATTTGAATGCATAAAACATCATCATGCTACCGTGGAATAAAAGCTCATGCTAAAATACTTTTCATAGCTCAAAACATATATACACACATTTAAAGACAATGTAAGCACATATCCATGCATAAGAGAAGGTGGAGAGAGCTACCTTGCTTGCATCTACACATTTTTTTCTTAAGTCTTGAATCCTCTCCCTTGACCTCACACATCCAAGAAGGTGGAGATCAATTCTTTTGGCCTAGACACATCATATGGAAGCCAATTATACTCTTGAATTACATTCTAAGGTTGGACAGTCATTAGAAAAGCTAGGTAACTCATAGCGCTCTTTTATGGTTCCATAATGCACTTAATGAAGCAACCTTAAGAAAACATCCTCTTGGCTCTATTCTCTCTATTTATTTATGATTTTTGACTCCTTTTAAGCCTCTTGGAGTCATCACACAATCAAATCAAGGAGCCTAGCTAGGTGTTGCCTTTTTAAGTTATAATATGGAATCTATGATACCATCTCACTATCTATAGTTTCTAAAATTTTTTCAAGGCTTCCTCTCATACTTTCCCTTCATACATGATGCAAAACTAAGCTTGGAAGGAATTAAAATACTCCCTAGGTGCATGGACTCTCCTTGGCTGAAGCTATGCTTCCATATGGTACCAATGGAGATGTTTTAATTTCTTTGATAGGAGAAGCATGTAAGAGGCTCGATTGGTGTCTTAGGAACTCATATATACACTTAGACAACTTAAATTACTACTGGGAAGCTTCATCTTAGCCTAGGTGAGACAAAACCCCTAAATTCTATAACTTGCATTATAAAGCTCCCTTTTCAATTCTAGTTGTATATTCTTAATCTTTACACTCCATAACCTTTGTTTCCATCAAGGACACATAAAAAAAAAACTATCCTCTTTACTTTCTCTCTCTAAACCTAAGCTTAAATGGCTTGAAAATACAAGATTTTATAAGTGTTTTAAGTGAAGTCTTACCTTAAAACGGAGCTCTCTTCGCATAAATTATTTTTCACCAATTGATTTATTGAAAAGAGTTCCTTTTTGGCTTGGCTTAGACATGAATCTTCAAGTTTTCAAGAAAAGAAAACCACCATTAGAGAGCTCTTAAAGAGAAGAACAACCTTCCTAACTAGTGCAGGATGAAACGAGGTCGTTTACTAACCTAAACGGAAGCTTAAACTTTTTCTCTCTCTCCCCTTTTAATGTTACACCATTTCTGTCCATATTTCTACAAATGGAAGTTTAGAGAAGGTGATGAGGTGTAATCTTACTTAAGAAGCCCTTTTTATAATTTTTTAAATTGACCATTTTGCCCCTACATGCCTGTTTACTCTATTTAGGCTCATTTTAAATCCTTTTTTAGAATCATCTATTCCATCATAAAATTTGGGTTCTGAATTAAATAAAATGCCTTTGGAATCATTCAAATTAGAGTTAAAACCTTCCCAAACAAATCAGTCAAAGTTCGGGTCAACTGATATTAGAAAATGTTGACCAAAGAGGTTTTAACTGTCTTGGGGCTTCCCATGGTTTTTAGGGTCTCTGAGAACCCTGGGGAACTCAAAAATTTCATTTAAAAAGCCCTCCTAGGAGAATTTCAAAATTTTCTCAAAATGACGAAAATGCCTTTACGTTTCATCAACCTTTTATTACATTTCATTTATTTTTTCTAGCTCTATTTTTTTTCCATCTAAGGCTAGGATTCTCATTTTTAGGAGTTTAAAATGCTTTTCAAATTTTTCAAGATCTTAACTAAGCCATTTTGAGGGACTTTCTTTTGTATCCAGTGAATTTCATTCATTTACAGAGAAACCGTATGTTACGTTTCTTGCGTTTTCTCTCATTTTCAGAAAACTGGATGTTATATTTCTCCCCTTTTTAAATAAATTTTATCTTTAAAATTTGGCGTATACCTTTCTCTTACTCTTTTCTACTCTAGCTAATTACTTTTTTCTTTCCCTTCTTCTTGGCTCTGTACATTTTTCTTAATGATTTCATTCTTTTCAGTTTTTCTTAGCCAGGAAATTTTCATACTAGCTCTTAATGAGGGCTATATTATTATAGCATACTAGCTAGTTCCTCTCGTAAGGGAAAGAAATTTCTAACTCTGAAGGCCTATCCTAGGAGAGCTTATTAATCATATCAGGTTAGTCTTAACTCGTTCATAGGGGTTAATGTTTCTTTCAGTGGACTCATTTACACATCTTAGGAGGTAACTTATTTTATATCAAGTCTCCTGTATCCTCTCCCAATGGCTCCTCATAAAGTTTCATTTTCTTTTCTAATCATTACAGCCATTTGAGGTTTTTGTCTGTCTGCTTACTTATTTAAATGTTTCGTACAATGTTCATCTTTACATTCTTTCTTACCAGCTCATCCCATGATTACGATTTACATTTCTTTCCATCATAGGCCTTACATCTTAGTTACTTATTGGGATTACAACACCTTTAAGAAATTTCTTTTTTTAATGATCCTAGTTTCTCTATTTACTACTACATCTATCTTTATAGGCTGGGACTTTTCCTCACTTTCTTTGCTCACTTACAGTGGCATTTTATAGTCCCTCATTTCAACATTGATAGCCCTAACATATGTGTCTCATACTGGCATCGAAGAGCAACTATCACTGATTACTATTGAGCTATGGTGGGATGCTAGCTATACTTAGTTCCGATCGTTGGAGATATATTGTACCACTTACCTCATGTAAAAACTGTACCTGACTCCTTTCTGAATACATAAGCTAGCATGTGGGGATCTCTCTATCCCTCGGTCAAGGCTAATATTTGCTAGGTATTTTGTCTGGCTTTAACTCTAGAAAGCTACTTTCTTATGATTCTCATCCTATGCACTATACTCATCTCTCAAGAGAGTTAGTCAGTGGTTTAACTGTCTGAGTAAAGCCTTTATATCTCTGTGGCAATGGTTTACCAGGCTCAGGAGATCTCTAGTCTCTAAGATAAAAGTTAACTAAAACTATATTGGTCTTTGAGACTAAATGGTCTGTAAAAGTTATCTCAGGTTGTCATCTCACCAATGAACTATCATACTATGACTGGGGCTCTTTGTAACTTCGTGGATCTACTGTGACCCCTGGGTCTACTGCGACCTCTCAGAGCCTTGCTAGGGTCTACTACAACCTACTGTACTATGCTAAGATCTACTACGATCTATCTTTAGGAGACGTCAAAGTCTAAGATCACTATATCTGATAGTAAAATACATGCTCACTAAGTTAGGTAACCATTGCTCATAATAATTGAGGCTAAACTCAGAAGTACATCATGCTCTTTGTGTGAAGTGGGTTCTATGTCATCTAATTCTTTAGGATGTCATCATACTAATAGTTAGGAGCATCTTAATTTTCGTTCATAACTCCTCATGGGATCCTTAGATTCCCACTTCAGCCCATTTTACTTAGGCTTTCTTTTCTTACTCTATTGACTTACTTACTTTACGTGTATTGGTTCTAAACTTCCTCTCATACCCTACAATTTCTAACTATGCCCATGTTTTGCTTTTAAGTTCCTTGGCACTAGGGCATCTCACACTGAGTGTGGTTAACATCTCTGGTAGGAGAAAGGCTATATACTAGTCCCTATTCATTTCATTCACATATATTATAATGGACTCAGGCTATGCATACTGAACTCATGCTATCTAAATCTAAACATTCTCTACTGGAGATTCCTCTCTACGTGCTTTTCTTACTATTTTAGTATTCCTAGAATCCCTTTTCCTCTCTTTTTTTTAACTTATCTCATTCTTTAACTAACTAAGATACCTTTCGATTATTGAAATACTTTGGTGATTGATGTCATCGTTTGCTATGCACTCAAGTCATATTACTATTAGGTTGATCAGGCCTAATATCATGTAACCATTGTTGCAAGCAAACCATAACATCAAACACTAATACACGGGTGCTTTATCACTAAGCTCAAAGCCACTATCGCTTGTATATTACAAGTTTCCCAATAATCTAAAGTATCCTTCTTATACATTTCTTTGTCTGCCTTATTCTCATAAGATACTCGAGGAAAATAGGATTCTTTCTCTACTTCATCCCGAGATCACTTTACATTGCTTGACTATTTTTACTTCAAGCATTGTCATGCTACAAGGGCATCTATGCCAAGGACAATGTGCTTTCTCAGGTACTCAAGCACATCAATTGGATATTTGTTCTCAATCTATTATGTCCTCAACTTGAACACTATCCTATTTTCTCTTTCTTTTTACCTTTCTTATCCTTTTACTTAGGTAAAAGGATGTGTTACTATTAGCTATTTTTATTGCAAGTTTGGGTTTCTTTATGCTCAATAGCACCTACATTTTTTTTGGGCTCCTCTACTTGTTCACTTTCCATAACATCAGGGAGGTCTAATTTCTCTTATACTCTTACTTTGCTCTTAACTAGACCTTCCCTCGATAAAAAGAGTTCTATTTCATGAAATCCCAAGAATTACATTCTATGGTGCCCTCAACTTACACTATTTCTCTGCATAATGCAAGACTCATATTTTTAGGCAATCCCTAACTCCCTCGAGCTTCTCTAAAGGTACTAAGGCACTGACTATTTATCTCCGCTCATTTCTACATTCAGATCAGAGCTAGGCTTTCTTTCTGTTTAGCCTTTTTAGCCTCATCCCTATAAGCATAATATACTATTTCTAGGGTATTGCTAACCCAATCCAGGACATGAACTCTCAATATCAGGATCCTACCTAAAACTTATGCTCTACTGGGTGCTTTAATCACTCACATGCATTAACCTTAAATCATTCTCATATTAGGGAGCCCTTTTAACTAATTATCAAACCCCTATCTATTTACTTTTTTAGGCTTAGCTTACTCATTTAATTATTACTAAAGCAAGGGAATCTCTTTTGTGGCTAGTTTCTTAGTTCTTTCTTGCTTCCTTTGTCATTGTACTCTACTATTCAAGAGATCAATCTAAGGGAATTTACAAACCACTACTAGGTGGTTTCCCCGACTCAAGATATCTTATCTTTCCTTTCTCGGTCTAAGGAGAACTTTCACTAAGCCTTTCATTTACACATCTCACTTGGAATGATGTTACTAGTCATTCCCCTAGGCTTTAACTTATGCTTAGCCTGGGCTAGCCATTTCATGGAACTTGTAGCTTTCTATAAGCCTGATGAATGATAGGTTTATATACATGAATTCTCCTAAACTTAGGCATTTTAATAATTAAATATGGCTTAATGGGTTTAATTGAATGAAATTTGATTTTAATGGTCATTTTATACATTTTAAAAATTTATTTACAGAATTATTGATTTTAATGCTTAAATTTCTTAAAATAATTTTTGTGAATTTTTCCTATTATTTCTACAAATTTTTATTGGTAAATGGAACTCAGATGGAATTTAATTGGAAGCATTTTGCACATTTCTTGATTTTGGTTGATGGAAAAAGAATGGCAACTCTCATGTACAGCAAAAAGAAACACATCCCTACAAGCTCCAACTCCCTCGTTTACACATGGAATGCACTCACATATCAACACAAGCCAGCCCACCATTCACACCATTTCTCTCACTCGAGCATATTCACTCACTTTCACTTAACTTTACTATATGTAGCCACAGGTTACTCCACATTGCAGCACACAAACATACACCTTCCATGTAACACACACATGCGGAAATAGAAGAAGCAAGCCACAAGTTCCATAGAAGCACTCACATATATGGGTCCAGCACATCATTCATATGGAAGCTACACCAACCCAGCACATCATTCATATGGAAGCTACACCAACCCAGCACAAACACAATTTATATATATACTCACACCATGTACAGCTCACTCTCGTGTTCCATGCATGAGCTTCATTCCACGTGGCTACTCTATTCGAGTCACAAGCTAGCTCCAGGCACTCCATTCACTCAAGTTAATGCACTAACACTCGTTCAATAGCTTCTACCCATTTACAGCACTTTTATTCAGTCATTAACATACAAAGCAAGTGCAGAACATGTTTAAGAGACCAGAAATTCATAAAAAGAGGTAAAACGTGGAGCATGTAAAAGAAGAAAAGCTACGTGAGAAGGTGAAGCTCGAGCTGCTGGTTGAAGAAGCACATACTAGAGCTTTAGCATGTTACTTACATGCACAGGGGGCCCACCAATTCATACATATGAATGAGGCATTAAGAAACATGAGCTAGAAAATGAAGAGCCATGAGTTTAAAATGTGGATGAAGCTGTGAGGCAGTAGAAAAGAATTTACGTGGGAATTAAGAGAAATGCAAATGCATGGGTTGATGTGGAATGAAAAGCTCATGTAAGAGCAAAAAGAAGTCACGTGATCTTTAGTAAGAACAAAGCTACAGGTTTTCTTGATGAGAAGGCCGGAGAATACATCAATTAATAGATTAAATGAAGCACATGCAAGGACACATGAGGAATAAAATCACGCCAATCCAGACGCAATCCAATCCATTTCATTCATCCAACATCAATCATCCATCGCATCACATCATTCATACCCTTAGTCCATTCCTCGTCCAGCAGCCACTTCATGCCCTTCCACCCCATTTTTCCTCCATTTTTCTCACCTCTATCTATTCTCCAATGAAGCTCTAATCCACCTTGTGATTAGCTAGAAGGAAAGCTCCTGAGTTGAAGCTTAAATCCAAGGATTACAATCAGATTTTTGGCTAAGAGTTCATGGTATTTTCGTGTTAGCTTTGTTTTAGCTCAATTTTTAGAACTGTCTTTTTCATCATAAAATTTAGGTTCTTAATCTTATAATATACCTTTGGAATCACTTAAATTAGAGCTAAAACTTTTCCGAATGAACTGGTTAAAGTTCGGGTCAACTGATATTAGAAAATATACACCGAAAGGGTTTTAATTGTCCCATGGCTTCTCATGGTTTTTAAGGCTTTAAGAACCCCAGAGAACTCAAATTTTTCATTTACAAAGCCCTCCTGTGAGAATTCCAAAAATTGTTTGAAATTACAAAAATACCATTACATTTTGTAGTTATTTTAGTCTCTATTTCAAGGCACCTTTGACTTCTTAAATTCATTGTTTAAGGTCTATAATATTGTTCTAATTTTATTATATCTCAAATCACTCTATTCAGGAGACTTTCCTTTGTATTCGGTGAATTTCGTATGTTTACAAAAGAACTGTACATTATGTTTCTCATATTTTCTCATACTTTCGAAGAATCAGATATTACATGTGGGGGAAGAGTGAGATCCAAAGAATCTCAATAGCTCTTAACCCTTTCAAATATACATAATGGATACATAAATAAGTCAAAGATTGCATGCATGATATTCAAGCAACTAGAGAACTTGTTCAAGACATTTTCCTTGTCACATAACTCATAATTCAAAAGTATAAGCTTTCAAGGGAATTGGTTTAGCCTCATATAACACCATATTTACTAAGCTCATCTCATACCACTTGTATGCTCATTCTCATTAATTACATAACATTCTCAAGGAAAGGCCATTGAAAAAGTCAATTAATTTACATTATGTCATGAATAACTTTTTCATTCCATGTCTCGTAGGCCATATGGACTCATTCATCTCATTCTCATATTTAAATACACAATAAAACTCATAACAAGCTCAAGAAGTGGCCTAAAATTTGAGTAAGGGAAGTGGATACATAAAAACAAAGTGTGTAGCCTAGGACTAAAATTCTAACTTTTTGTCATGAACTTTAAAAAATCATAACCAATTCTAGAAAAATAGAAATCAAGCATACTTTATCATTATGGAAAGCTATGGATGTCTACTTTATGCTAAAAATAAATCCAAGACACAATAGAGGCTGTAAGCTATCTAAAATTAATAGAATAGTACTAAAGGTGGTTTATCTCTACTAGTACTATCCTTCAATTTCAAAACTTCATATCTCCTTGCTCATATGTCTAATTTTGGTGATCTTGGTGGCCATGGAAAGCTTATTATGTATAGTTTATGTTTATAAATTTTCATGACCATTGGACACTATTTGGCCCTCAAATGACATAGCCCAATTTACTGACTATATGAACAGTGTCTGCATCAGTTTAGTAGAAAATGCCAACTTTGAAAAATCATAATTAATTCCATAGAGCTCCATATAACTTGGGCTTTAGCTTCCCAAAAAGTTCTATGCATGCTAAATTTCATGAGAAAATTCATTCATTTCGTCATATTTTGACATTAGGTTGCATAATAGTCATTTTTGTGTCTCATAATGGTCCAAATGATCTAATTTAGGTTTTAAGGCAGTCATTGTAATATCGAGTTCTCTAAAAATGAAAGAAAATGTGAGAAATGTAATGTATGATTTTTCTGTAAACATATGAAATTCACCAGTATAAAAGTAAGTCCCCTGAAATTGCTTAGTTCAGGTCCCAAAAAATTTAAATAGTATTCTAAACTCTTAAAATTAAGAATCTCAGGCTCAGACTGAAAGAAAAATGGAGATAGAATAAAGAAAAGAATTTGAATAAAAAGTTGATGAAACATAATGACATTTTTGTAATTTTGAGAAAAATTTGAAATTCACAAAGGAGGGCTTTTTAAATGAAAGTTTTGAGTTCTCTAGGTTTCTTAGAGGCCCAAAAAATCATTGGAAGCCCCGAGACTGTTAAAACCCCTCTGGTAGATGTTTTCCAACGTCAGTTGACCTAACATTTGACTGATTTGTTTAGGAAAGTTTTAGCTCTAATTTGAGTGATTCCAAAGATATTTTATTAAATTGGAAACCTAAATTTCATAATAGAAAATGCAATTTTCAAAAAGGAGCTAAAATAAGTTAGGAACAAAAATGCTAAAAACAAAGGGCAAAATTGAAATTTTGAGAAAAAGGAAGGTTCTTGAATACTCTTTATTATCCACGTTTCTTCTCCTCCATATCTAGACCGACTCACTTTTGCCATCAAACTAGAAAAATAAGGTAGCTCTTAGGTGCACCAAAGGAAAGGAAAATGAAGAGGAAAAATTCAAGAAAAAAGGTAAGAAAATATGGAATTTTATGCTCTTCCCTTTAGTAAACTTGTTCCTCTTATTCTACTCTTCATTTTTATGGTTTCATTGATGGATTTGGTGATGTTTTGGGTCTAGTCCAGAGGAGGAATGATAGAACGTGAAGGAGAGGAATTCACCACTTGGAAGAGCATTTGAGAAAGGCTAGGAAATCAAAGTAAGTTGTTGTCTTCCAAGCTTCTTCTTCCTAGCTCCTCCCTGTAGGCATTTCGTCCCATATAGAGCCCAATCAAAGGGAGATGAATTCTAATCCTAGCAAAGGAGATTCATAGGTTTCGAAGTGAGAGAAGCAAGTAGGTGTAAAGAAATCAAAGAAAGAAGCATAAAAATGCAAGATAGAAAAGTTAGGGTTTCTAGTGTTCCTTGAAAAATATGTTTTGATACAATGAATCTTAGCCCTAAATGAATGTTTAAATAAGTTTCAAAGATCCCTAGAATCTCCTCATGTGCATCCTCCATCAAGAAAAAAAGCAAACTTCCATGGAGGTGAAATGGTACATGGTCTTGGCCAAAAAGGGGTTGAGGCACCTGGGGAGAGTTTAAATTTTTCTAAACCCATGTTTGAGTCATATATGAAGAGTGAAGATGAGGGAAAGCCTAGGAAAAAATTTAGAAACCATAGAAAGTGAGATGGCCTTATATGTTCCTTAATATGACCTAAGAAAGCAACACCTAGTTTGGCTCTTTGTTTTAATTGTGTGATGACTCCAAGAGGCTTAAAAGAAGTCAAAAATCATAAACAAGAGGAAAGAATGAAACCTAGAACTCAAGTGATAGATGTTTCTTCATTAAGTGCATTTTTAGAACCATAAAGGGGTTATTAGACCAAGTTAGTGCTTAAGGAAGATGTGTAGCCTTAGAATTGATTCCATGAACCTAATTGGCTTCCATATATTGTATTTAGGCCAAGAGAAATCAATTCCACACCTTTGTGTGTGTGAGGCCGAGCAAGGGAGCATTGTTTCAAGAAGAAAAGTGTGTGGTTGCACCATAGGTAGCTCTCTCCACCTTCTCTCATGCATGAATATGTACTTACATTGTCTTTGGATGTGTGTATGTGTGTTTTAAGCCATGAAAAGTATTCTAGCATGATTTCCTATGCCATGGTACCATGGCATAAAATGATGTTTTATATGCTTGCCTTGGTTTGTTTAAGTGTGGAGAAGCTAAGTGTTGGAGATTGTGCCCTAGGCCAATCATTATATTGCAAACATTGTACTTTATTAAGAAATAAGAGTTTTCTTTTATTACATTATTATATTTTTTGCATGTTCTATATAACAATATCTTTGGATAAATCATATTGATTATCCTAAATATCCCTAGTTGATCATCATTGTGGGAATGATAATGAACTAAGACTAGTATAATTTTGATTGATTATTATATATTAATCATGTATAAAGATATGAATCAAAATTATAGGCACTTGTTAGGGAACAAGATGCTGGATCGACCCATTATGAGATAGCTACATGGATTAAGTCATAAGCATATCTTATGTATAACTGTGTTACTGAGCCGTAGACTTGAGATCCCCATAGTTTCTAACATGAAAAAATACTATTTTTTTTACATAGTCAAAATTCATCTTTAATCAAGTAATCATAAAGGCTATGAACTGGCATAGTAAAATTCATGTAGAAGAAGATGAGTGGTCAAGATAAGATTTGTCCCTCTAATTAATAGAGAGATATCTTTGGGCCCCTCAATGAGTGAGACTAAGAAATGCATGGCCGTACTCAAATGAAAGTGTTTGCATTTGTACTATCAGTTTGCATGTAGATCGAGAAAGCGCTGATCAAGTAAGATGAGGATGACTTTTCCATGCCTCATACTTGATCCAGATATCGTGTAATAAAAGGGATGTAATAGGGTTATATGACAGGTTGTATTGGATCACCGATTCCTATATGATTTGGGTAGTCACAATATCTTACTAAAGGCCGCTTGTGACTTGTGGGTTAAATAGTGCCATTAGCCCATTGCCAACGTCATATGAACTTATAGGGTTGCACACAAGAATGAGTCAACTCCAGCTAGAATGTCCAAATTCATTGAATCTAAAATTGCATCTAGATTCAATGAATGTCACGTTCAATCTAAGGTGGAAGAATTTTTATAAATACATAAATAAATAAAAATATAGTTTATAAAATTTGAAATATATATATGTATATATATATATTTATATTTTGAAATATATATATCCTTTAATTAATTTAAATTAATTAGTTTTAAATTCAAATATATATGATAGATTTAAATTTAAACTAATATGATAATTTAAATTGAATTTATGAGATAAATTATATTAAAATTTAGTTCTAGATTTATATTAAATAATTGGTTAAATTTAATCTACTATATAGACTTAAATTTAAAGTAATATATTTAATTAAGATTTGATTTAAAATAATATATTTTAAATCAATCAAATATATCTGAAACCCAAAAGAGTATCTCTATAATAAAAAAAGAGGAGGTTTAGGTTTCCTAGAACAACAGAACAACAAAATGAAGAAAAAAAACCCTAGAGAGAGAAAGTGTACGGACATTGTACGACCACCTAGAGAGAGAAAGATGAGAGCATTTCTCTACAAAGAATGTGTACAGAACATTGGTAAAAGGTGCTAGCACGCCACTTGAGTTGAGTATCCGTTCGTGTGGATATTGGTAGAGGAAGCAGATTTGAAAATCAGTTCTTGAGATTCGACAAAAAAAGATAAATATTTCTAGATCTACTTGATTTAAACGACATTGATAGATCCATGGAAGGAATTCAAGATTTTTATTTTTTTGCTACATGTCCTTGAATTCCCAACACTAAGAACCCTCTAGCCATGGTAAAGATAAACCAAAAACCCTTAAACTTGGTTGAGACAAAGTAAAGAGTCTCTCCCAAGAGTGAGGCTGAGTCAAAACCTCTTAGAGAAAATGGGTGAGGCAAGTCCAAAATCCATAAGTGAATGGGTGAGGCTAATCTACTCACTTGGCAATCTTATGTATACTATGTATGACTTATTCAAATGTCAAGGATGTTTCTTGAATGCTCACACATGTCAATATGCCCATGCATGCATTTTCAAGGCTTGTAATGCATACTTTATGTGTGATTGAAAGGGAGATGAACTATTGGAATTATTTGAATCTCATTCCCTCCTCTCCAATGTCTTAACATGCTAGGTGGACCAAATGAACAAGGTGATAGAAGCCACCAAGTTGGAAGGTAGGAAATTGACATCAAAGTATCTAAAATAGCCTGGTTTTGTCTCTTTTGTAGCCATACCAATGGCATATGATGGAATTGATGTATAATCATTTGAACATGTGTAATTACTCATATGTATGATGTATGAATGAGAATTAATGCCATATGCATGATATAGCATGATTTGGGTATGGAATGGCAAGACTAGTGTAATGTCCAGTTTTCGTTAAATAATGAAAATAAACACATTTTCAAAGCAAGTTACAAAACATAATAGCATTTTTGTAATTTTGAGCAAAATTTAGAATTCTCACAAGAGGGCTTTTTAAATGAAAGTTTTGAGTTCTCTGGGGTTCTCAAAGGACTTGAAAACTATAGGAAGCCCCAGGACCGTTAAAACCCCTCTAGTGGACGTTTTTTAACATCAGTGTACCTAAACTTTGAAGATTTGTTCGAGAAGGTTTTAGTTCCAATTTGAGTGATTCCAAGGGAATTTTACTAAATTGGGAAACTAAATTTTATAATGGAAAAGATAGTTCTAAAAAAAGAGCTAAAACAAACTAAAAAAGAAAATGCCGAAATGAAAGGGCAAAATTGAAATTTTTGAAAAGTCTTTCTTCCTCCCACCAATATATATAGGGCGCCCCATCTCCTTACTCATTTAGACACAATTGTTTCTGCCCTAAACTAGAGGAGAGAGCTAGGGTTTGAGGCACACCAAAGGGAGAAGAAGAGAAGGAGAAATCTAAGGTAGAAAGGTATGAAATTTCTTAGATTTTTCATGCTTTCTCTTTAGCAAACCTCTTCTCCTCCATTTCCCTTTCTTTCCTATGATTATTTAAAGTTTATGGATCTTTTTTAAAAGAAGAACAGAGGGGAAAATTCGGATTTGAAGAAAGGAGGCCAAAGAAAGGAAGATTTAAACAAGAAAACAAGGAAATACAAGGTAAACCTTCCATCCCATAGTAGTTACTCCTCCTCCCTCTTCTTCCTTGGTTCATCCAAAATGAGAAGCTACAAGAAGGCTTGGATTTTAGGCAGAGACAAGGGTGAATCTTAGGAAATGGAGTGTGGAGAATAAGAATATGCAAAGGGAATTAACAAATAACCATGGAAATTCAAGATTGCAAATCTAGGGTTTCAAGTGTTCCTTGTAAAATCTGATTTGATACCTTAATTCCTTAGCCTAAATAAGTGTTTGAATGAGCTCTTAAGATCCCTAGAAGTCTCCTTATATATATCTTCCATATAGAAAACAAAGTAAAGTCCATTAATGCCTAAATGCTTTCTAGTCTCAGCCTAAAGGGGATGAGACACCTAGAGAGAGTTGTAAATTCTTCCAAGTCCATTTTTGAGTCATATATGATGAATGAAAATGAAGGGAAGCCTTGGGAAAAATTTAGAAACCATAAAAAATGAGATGGCCTTATATCTTCCACAATATGACCTAAGGAAGCAACATGTAGTTAGGTGTTGCCATTGAGTCATTGTATGGTCACTCTAAAAGGCTTAAAAGGAGTCATAAATTATATATGAAAGGAAAAAATGGAGCCTAGAACTCATTTGATAGGTGTTGCTTCATTAGGTGCATTCTTGGAACCATAAAAGGATTAATAGACTAAGTTAATGTTTAAGGAAGATGTGTGGCTGACGGGCTCATCGCACAACCCTCAAAATAAAACTAGGTTGAACTAAATATATAGCTAGTGGCACAACCTAGGTCATCTCCCTTGGAAATGGAGTTCAATGTTAATTGGATTTTGTAAATCTTAAAGGTCCTAAAAGCTATTTAATTTGGGGGTTTTTGATTGAATTAAACTAACCTAAAACTAAATTGAATAAAAATTCCTAATTGCTACCTAGTTGTGTGAATTGTGGGTGGAAGTTGATCTTGTGACTAGCTTAGCATTCGTCCCTTGGTATCTACTATCCTTATCCTAATATAATTTTGATTAATTTTAGTCTAAGAGTCCCTAATTGTGTTCATAACAAATGTATCTTGAGTTACCATGCAAGAATCAAGAAATTAACAAGTTCATATTGAATTGAGACCTCAATCCTACACCAAATCATTAACTCTTGTCTTTAAGATCAATGAACACCCAATTTGATTAATTAATCGATTAATTAGGCTCTGATTCATCATCCAAAAATGTTTAATTAACTAACTAAACACCAAGGAATTCTCAAATCAAGCAATCTCACTCATGCATTTCATCGAACACCTTTATGGCACACATGGGAAATTAGAGAATAATGAAAAATCAGATTCCAATCTAACCAATTAATTAACAAAAAGGATTCCTAATTAGTTTCTAACCAGCCACTAATTACAATTACACAAATTTCTAATCAAATATAACATAACCAAGATTGTACAAGATAAAGAAAAAGTGTAGGAAAAGAGAAATCCTTAGCCAAAATTCTGCATTCTTCTCCATGGATTCAAGCTTCTCCAAGAGCCTCATCTTAGCTAGCCTCAAGGTGGAAGATTAGAGCTTCATCGTGATGGTGAGATGGAAGATGGGATGGAGGAAATGGCGTGGTGTGTGTTCTGTGAATGGAAAAGATGAAGGGATGGAATATGGCATGGGTGAATGAATGAATGACGTGAATTCTTACGCATGGAATGAATGAATGGCTTTTTAACGTGAATTCCCCTCTGCTTCCAGCCTCCTTTCACGTGATAATGTTAATGATTCCACGTGCTTGCTTCAGCTCAATTACCCGAAGGTATTTTTTTAATTCCCTTGTGAGAAACACGTGCTCCATCTTTTATTTTAATTCCCTGCAGCTCCAATGTGGACCCCACTTTGTTTTATATGATAGTATATTCCACATGCATTCCAAACATTGCTCCAGCGTCTTCTGCTTCATACGTCTACCCTTCATTAGTTTGTGTTACTGCTTCATTCCATGTTCAGCTCGCCTTATCCATGTTGCTTCCTCTGTCCAGCCATATCTCTTCGTGTTTTACTTATGTTTCTGCTACAGCTCGTGGCTATTTCTTCATTCTTCATGTTCTACGCTTAACTCGAGCTGTATGCCTCCTTTGTTTAGTTCCTAGCCCAAGCTTCTTCTCTCGTTGCCTCTCTTTTGTTCTGTTCAGCTTCTTCATGTGTTTTTCCACGTCCCATGCAGCTACTGTACTCTTTATCCTGCCAGATGTGTGTGTTTCTGCTCGTTTTCTTTCTCATGCTCCAGCATCTTCATTTCTACTCCTTACTTCATTCCTTTCGTTGCTTCTTTCATTTAACACAGCTCCTAACTCCTTCAACTCGAGCTTCCTTCTTTACTAAACCAGAAACTCAAGCCTCTCTTTCCTTCTCTTTTAATGTAAACCCAAGCTCAAGCTTCTGTTCACAGCACCTAAACTCGAGGTTCTCTTCTTGTTTTCTCCATGCAAGGCTGTCACATTTTTTTCCTCTCCAAAATAGAGGCTACTTCCTCCATAGAGTGCCCAGTCCTTAGCTTCTTCTTTGTAACTCATTCCAACCTTTCCTTGCATTCTTTTTACGTGTTTGGGGCTTCTTCTTGTAGACGTGGTTTTGGATAACATGTTCACTGTTTCTTTATGCTATAGCCTGCTTCTTCATGTTCCTGTTCATAGCACGTTCTGCATGTATGTGTCTTCATTCATCACATGAATCTCCTCTTGTTTCTCATGTACTTTGTGGTATAGCATTCCTTTTCTTATGAGCTTCCTCTCAAGTTCTCCAAACTAATCTCCTATTCAAATGCATTTGCCCATCAAAATTCTGCAAGAATAATAAGCAATATTAAGTAGGATAAGATTCACAAAATTCATTTAAAAGGATTTATGCATTAATGTTTCAAAATTTTACAAATTAATTCCTAAAGTGCAAAAATGGCTAATAAAATCAAATTCCAATTAAGTAAATCCATTAAGCCTCATTTATCTATTAAAAAGGTTAAGTTAAGGAGAATTAAGTGTATGAAAAATCATGTTTATCAATGGCCTTAGAATTAATTCTATGAACCTAATTGGCTTCCATAAATTGTGTTTAGGCCAAGAGAAATCAATTCCACACCCTTGTGTGTGTAAGGTTAAGGAAGGGAGCATTGTTTTGAGAAGAAAAGTGTGTGGTTGCTTCAAAGGTAGCTCACTCCTCCTTCTCTCATGCATGAATGTATGCTTTACTTGTCTTTGAATGTGTGTACGTGTGTTTTAAGCTATGAAAAGTGTTCTAGCATGAGCTTTTATTCCATGGTGCCATGATGATTCATTATGTTTTGAAATGATGTTTATTATATGTGCTTGGGTTTGCTTGAGTGTGGAGAAGCCAAGAACTCTTAGCCATGGTAAGGATGAGCCAAGAACCCTTAGAAATGGTTGAGACAAAGCAAAGTATCTCCCAAGAGTGAGGTTGAGTTAAAACCTCCATGAGAACATGGGTGAGGCAAATCTAAAATCTATAAGTGCATGGGTGAGACTAATCCACTTACTTGGCAAGCCTATGGATGCTTTGTGTGACTTACTCACATGCCAAAATTACTTCTTGAATGATCATATTATCTATTATGCTCCTGCATGCATTTTCAAGACTTGTTTTGCTTCTTTTACGTGTGATTGAAAGGGGGATAAGCCATTGGGATTCTTTGAATCTCATTCCCTCATCTCCAATGTTCTAACATGCTAGGCGAACCAAGTGGATAAGGTAATGGGAGCCAACAACTTGGAAGATAAGAGATTGACAACAATTTGCATAGATTTTGCTTCTTTATGGCCATATGAATGGCAAATATTGTAATCTATTAGTGTATATGTGCCATATTATGAACAAGTGTAATTATACTAATGTATCATGTACAAATGAGAATTTATGTTATGTGAATGTTACAATGCAAATTGGACATGGAATAGTAAGACTAGCATTATGGAAGTTTGTGTATGGCATGGGGTGAGAGTGTGAATTTCCAAATTCTGGTTTATGCACCTTTGAGACAAGTTTAAAATTTTATTTTGGTGCAATCCCACATACTCAAGTGGTTATAGTGGCCTTGGAACTCAATATGAACCATTTAGAACCATTTTATGGCACAAAAGTAACCAATTTGCAACCCAATATCAAAATCTGACCAAATGAACAAATTTGCCCATGAAATTTGGCACACATGTATCTTATATAGAGCTTTTTGGGAAGCTAAAGTGCAGAAAAATTAGAGCTCTATAGAATTAATTATGAATTTTTAAAGTTGGAATTTTTTTACTGTTCTGGTGTATGTACTATTCATATGGTCATTTTTGTTTTCTATGTCATCCAATGGTCAAATGGCGTCCAATTCTTGTGACAATTTACAAACATAAACTAGAGGTTATAAGCTTTTGGTGGCCACCAAGACCACCTCATTTGGAGGTCCAAGCAAAGAGTTATAAATTTTTTAAATTTAATGTCAGTACTAGTAGCACCACTAGACCTCTAGTATTGTTCTATCATAATTCAATTCCTAAATGGCGTTAGAGTGGTCTTAAGATATTTTTTTCCTTAGAGTAACATATGTAGCTTCTTAGATTGATTGAATTTGCATGATTTAGATTTTTGTAAAATTAGTTATAAATTTCCAAAGTTTATGATAGTAACATGTGATAGTAGCTTAGATAGCTGAGACCTTGGATGCTTTTCAAATGTCAAATGTCTTCTACTTGGTGTCTCATGATCCGAAACTATTTTTAGTATAAAGTAGACATCTTTAGCTTTCCAGAAGTAAAGAATGTATGATTTTGATTTTTCTAGAATTAATTATTTTTTTTCAAAATTTGTGACAAAAAGCATGCAATTTTGGTTGAGGTTGCACCATGACATTTTGTGTGTTTCTTTCACTTGCACGAGTTTTAGCCCACTTTTGGTGATGGAAATGAGTTTATCTATGCAACTAAATATGAGAATATGATACATGAGCTCACATGGTCCACAACGCAAAGAAATTCATTATTTTAATGCCATTTTTCTTACTCCTTCATGAAATGCATAAGATGAAACATGGAGGTAACATAAGACAAGCTAGAAAGTTATGGTGTTACAACTAGGTATATGCATTCTTGTGTATATCATAGGGTGATTGAGTGAGCTTGAGAAATCTGGATTTGTGCACCTTTGAAACAAGTCTAGAATATTATTTTGGTGCATTCCCACATGCTCAAGTGGCCACACAAGCCTTGGAAGCAATATTAGGCACTTTGATGATAGTAAAAACCATAAAAATGACCAAACTGGATCTTTATAGTACAAACTGACCAAATGAATGAATCTTCCCATGAAATTTGGTAGACATGTAGAACTAATTGATAGCTTTTTGAGAAGTTAAAACACAAAAAAATTGGAGCTCTATAGAATTAATTATGAATTTTCAAAATTGAGATTTTTTTTCTGCTGTTCTGGTGCATGTACTGTTCATATAGTTAGTTTTGTATTCTCTATTATCTAAGGGCCAAATTATGTCCAATGCTTGTAAAATTTTACAAGTATAAAATAGAGGTTATAAGCTTTTTGTGGCCACTAAGATCACCTCATTTGGAGGTCTGAGCAGAGAGTTATGAATGAAGTTTAATGCCAGTACTAGTAGCACCACTTGACCTTCTGTACTATTCTATCATAATTCAGTTCCTAAATGAACTTGGTGTGGTCTAGAGATATTTTTCTCTTAGAGTTAAAATTTGTAGCTTCTCAGAAACCAAATTTGCATGATTTAGATTTTTCTAGAATTAGTTATGAATTTTCAAAGTTTATGACAGTAACATGTGACAATAGCCTAGACAACTGAGATCTTGGGTGCTTTTTAAATGTCAAACATCTTTTACTTGATGTTTCATAAGTTGAAATTATTTTTATCATAAAGTAGAAATCTATAGCTTTCCAGAATGGTATAAAAGCTCCTTATTTCAATTTTTTTAAAAAATTAATTTTGATTTTTCAAAGTTTAAATACAAAATCTGGAAATCCTACTTGAGGCTGCACCCTATGTTTTTTAGCATACTACCCATTTGCATGAGTTCTAGACCACTTCTTCAGCTTGTTATGAGCTATAATTATGTATTTAAATATGATAATGAGATGGTTGAGTCTATATAGCCCACGGATTATCAAATAAAAATTTTACTCATGATGTAATGCAAATTAATTGCACTTTTCTATGGCTATTCCTTAACAAACTCGTGCTTCAAGAAAATAAGCCTACATGTGATGTGAAATGAGCTTTAGAATTATGGTGTTACAGCCATGGCCACTTGAATACGTGGGAAAGCACCAAAATAGTCTACTAAACTTGTTTCAAAGGTGCACAAACCCAAATTTCACAAACTCACTCATCCACCCTATGATATACATAAGAATGCATATACCAAGTCTTGCCATTCCATACACAAAATGTGCTATATTATATATATGGCATTACATCTCATGCATACATTATACATTTACATATTTACATGTGTTCATGAAGCCATACAACATATATAACAATGGATTACATCATGTGCCACTCATATAGCTACAATTTGGCATTGTCACACACTTGGTTGTCAAACTTCTTCTTCTAAGCTTGGTGGCTTCAATTCCTTGGCTCACTTGGTCCACCTAGACATATTAGACATGTGGGGAGAAAGGAATGAGATTCTAGGAATCCCAATAGCTCTTTTCCCTTTTAATCACCCATAAAGAATGCAAATCTATGTCTAAAAGTACATGTATGACTATTATAGAACATATGATCATTCAAGAAGCTTTCTTGGCATTTTCAAAAGTCATACATAGCATACATAGGCTTGTAAAGTACGTGGATTAACCTCACCCATTCTCTTCAAGGATTTTAGATTTAGCTCACCCTTTTCTTAAAGGCCTTAAACTAAGCCTTACTCTTAGAAGACTCTAAGCTTTGTCTCAACCATTATTGAGGGTTCTTGGATCATCCTCACCATGGCTAGAGAGTTCTTGGCTTCACCATACTCAAGCAAACCAAAACAAGTTCACAAGGCATCATTTGAAAACATGATGCAACATCATGATACCATGGCATCTAGATGTATACTAAAACACTTTTTCATGGCTTAAAACATACATACACACATTCAAAGATAAGATAATATTCATTTATACATGAGAAAAAGAAGAGAGAGATACCTTTGTTATAAATGGAAACTTTTCCTCTTAGATTGGACTTCTCTTCCTCGACCACACACACAAAATAAGGTGGGGCTTGTTTCTCTTGGCCTAGACACACTATATGGAAGCCAATTATACTTTTGAACTAATTTCTAAAGCTACACATTCATTAGAAAAGCTAGGTAGTTTATACGGTTCCTTTATAGTTCCATAATGCATGTAATGAAGCAACCCTATGGAAACATGATATTTACTCCATTCTCATCACTCATTTATGATTCTTGATTTCTTTTAAGCCTCTTGGAGTCATTACACAATCAAATCAAGGAGCCTAGCTAGGTGTTGCTTCTCTAAGCCATAATATGGAATCTATGATACTATCTCAGTACCCATGACTTCTAAAATTTTTTCAAGGCTTTCGCTCATCCTGTTTCATCATATATGACTTAAAAATAAGCTTGGAACAAATTAAAACTACCTTTTGGTGCTCCAACCTCTCTAGGCCATGGCTATGGATCAAGAAGACACCAAGTGAGTTTGCTTTGTTTTCTTCATGGAAGATGCATATAAAGAGCCTTCTAGGGATCTTAGGAGCTCATCCAAATACTCATTTAGGCCTAGAAATTATTGTATCAAATTAGATTTTTAGTGGAGCACTTGAAACCCTAACTTTGCTATCTTAAAATCTAATGACTATTTGATTGTTTCCTTTGCATATTCTTGTTCTTCTCCCTCATTTTCTAAGATTCAACCTTTGTTTAGCTAGAAACCTAACCCCTTTTGGTTGGTCTCACAAAGGGCGAAACATGCACCATAGAAGGAACAAGGAGAATTAAGTATAGGAATGACAACATACCTTGTTTTCTTGCTTTTTCTTGCTTGTTCTTCACTTGGTTGGCTTCCTTTCCTGAAACATAAAATTCCTCTCTCTGTTCTTCCTCAAAATGGAGCCAAATGCCTCATTAAAACCATGGAAAGGAAGCTTGAGAGGAGAGGAACAAGCTTGGAAGAAGAAGGAGCATGAAAATTCATGAAATTCCTTACCTTTTTCTTGCTTTTTCTCCTTCTTAGTGCACCTAGAGAGCTGGTCCTTCTCTAGTTTTTGGGCAGAATAAGTCGTGCAAATAATGAGGAGAAGAAATATGAAATTTAAAGAGGATTCAAGAAGCTTCCACTTTCTTAAAAATTTCAATTTTGCCCTTTCATCTTGCCATTTTCATTTTAGCTCCTTTTTAGAACTGTCTTTCTCATCATAAAATTTAGGCTTCTAATTTTATAAAATGCCTTTGGAATTACTCAAATTGGAGCTAAAACCTTCTCGAACAAATTAGTCAAAGTTTGGGTTAACTGATATTGGAAAACGCACACCAGAGGGGCTTTAACTGTCCTAAGGCTTCCTATGATAGTTAGGCCTTTGAAAATCTAGGAGAACTCAAATTTACCATTTTAAAAGCCCTTCTGTGAGAATTCTAAAATTTGTCCAAAATTACAAAAATGCCATTATGTTTCATAATTGTTTTGTTAAATTCTGTCTAACCATTTTAGTCTCTATTTTAAGGTACCTCTAGCCTTAACTCATCATTATTAGAGGTCTAGAATATTATTCTAATTTTATTAACCCTCAGATCACTGTATCTAGGGGACTTTCTTTTGTATCCGGTGAATTTCAGGTGTTTATGAATAAATAACATGTAACATCCGGTTCTTTGAAAACCAGAGAAAATGTAAGAAACGTAATGTATGGTTTCTTCATAAACAAACGAAATTCATGGGATACAAAAGGAAGTCCCCTAAATTGATGTAGTTAAGGTTCCAAAAAATTTGGGAAGCATTCTAAACTCCTAAAAATGAGAATCCCAGGCTCAGATGGAAAGAAAAACGGAGCTAGAATGAAGAAACAATTCCTTACGGAAAAACTTATAAAATGTAATGATATTTTCATAATTTTGAGCAAATTTCAGAATTTATATAGGAGGGATTTTTAAATGAAAATTTTGAGTTCATCGAGGTTCTTAGAGGCCCTAAAAACCATGGAAAGCCTCAGGATAGTTAAAACTCCTTCAGTGGACGTTTTCTAATATCAATTGACCAAAACTTTGACTGATTTGTTCAGAAAGATTTTAGCTCCAATTTAAGTGATTCCAAAGGCATTTTACTAAATTGGAATCTAAATTTTATAATGGAAAATATGGTTCTAAAAAAAGAGCTAAAACAAAGGAGAAACAAAAATGCAAAGACCGAAAGGCAAAATAGAAATTTTTGGAAAGTGTAACTTCCTCCCACCTATATATATGATGCACCCTTCTTCTCCCTTCATGTTGCACGACCAAGTTCTATCCAAAAGAAGAGGAAAACCCTAAAGGATGAGGTGCAAAAGGGGAGGAAGAAAAGGAGAAGAAATTCAAGCTTTAAAGTATGATTTCTTGGTAGTTTTTCAAGCTTTTTTCCATCCAAACCTCCTCTCCTTCATTTTCCTTTGTTTTCTTTGATTAAAATGAAGTTTACAAATCTTTTTTAAGGGAGAAAATTAGGGGAAATTTCGGATTTGAAGAGAGGAGCTTGGAGAAAGCAAGATTCAAGTGAAAAAAAACAAGAAAATAAGGTAATTTCTCTTCCTATGCTTGTTATCTTTGGTTCCCTCCTTCTCCATTTTGCTTAACATGAGAAACCCTGGGAAGATTTGATTTTTTGGTAGAACCAAGGATGAATCTAAGGAAAAAGGGTGTGGAGATTAAGAATATGCCAAGAGAATTAATAAAAAATCATTAGATTTAAGATCCAAAACCTAGGGTTTCAAGTGCACCTTGTAAAATTTGATCTTGTATAATGATTCCTAGGCATAAATAAGAGTTTAAATGAGCTCCTAAGATCCCTAAGAGGCTCCCCACATGCACCCTCCCTTGAGAAAACAAACCAAATTCCATGAAGGCCAATAAGTTCCATAGCCTCAGCCTAAAAGAGATTATGCAGCTAGGGAGAGTTTTAAATTTTTCTAAACCCATTTTTGAGTAATATATGATGAATGAATATGAGGGGAAGCTTTGGGAGAAATTAAGAAACCATAGAAAGGGAGTTAGTGCTTTATATTCCATATTATGACCTAAAGAAGCAATATATAGTTAGGCTGTTTGTTTTAATTGTGTGATGACTCCAAGAGGCTTAAAAGGAGTCAAGAATCATATTTGAGGGGAAAGAATGGAACCTAGAATTTATTTGAGGGGTGTTTCTTTATTAGGTGCAATTACAGACCATAATGAGGTTATGAGCCAACCTATTATCTAAGCAAATTTTATAGCCTTAGAATTGAGTTCATGAACCTAATTGGCTTTAATAAATTATGTCTAGTCCAAGAGAAATCTTCCCCACACTTGTGTGTGTGTGTGTGTGTGGCCAAAGCAAGGAAGGAGAATTCAAAGAAAAAAGTGTGTGATTGTGTGCAAGGTAGCTCTCTCCACCTTCTCTCATGTATGGATGTGTGTTTAGCTTGTCTTAGAATGTGTGTATGTGTATTTTCAAGCCATGAAAAGTATGCTAGCATGATTTTATATGCCATGATTTCATGATGACATATTATGTTTCTAAATGATGCTATAATATTTGGTTGAATTTGCTTAAGTGTGGAGAGGCCAAGAACTCTTAACCATAGTGAGGATGAGCCAAGAACCCTTGAAATTAGTTGAGATAAAGCAAAGAATCTCCCAAAAGCAAAGTGGGCTCCTAAAAGCATGGTTGAGTCCAAAAATTTTTTAAAAAATAGGTGAAGCAAATCTAAAATCCATGAGGAAGAGGGTGAGGCTAATCTATCCACTTGGCAAGTTTTTGGATGTCTTATATGACTTATTCACATGCCAAGCTTGCTTTTTCAATGTTCATGACATCTACTATATCCATGCATGCATTTTCAAGACTTGCTTTGCATATATTATGAGTGATTGAAAGGGAGATGAGCTATTGGGATTCTTTGAATCTCATCCCCTCCTCTCCAATGTTCTAATATGCTAGGTGGACCCAAAGAGCAAGGCAATAAGAGTCAACCACATGAGAGATGGCGGAATGACATTAAAATGTGGAAGTTTTGTCACTTTAATACTATAAGAATGGCATATGTTGTAATCCATGAATGTATAGGTCTTATGTAATGTCCTGTTTTCATTAAACGATGGAAATGGGCACGTTTTCAAAGTAAGTCCCCTGAGATGAGTGATTCAAGGCCAAATAAAGTTTGGATAAAATTTTAAATAATAGAAAATGAGGATTTGAGCCTTGAGTTACCCAGAAACCGGGGTCGAAGCGATTCGAAAAATTTGCCGAAAGGCCAGTGGCATTTTCGTAAATAAGTGTAATTTTGGAAAAGCACCTAGGAGGGCTTTTTAAATGGAAATTTTGAGTTACCCAGGGTTCTCAAAGGCCCCAAAAATCATGGGAAGCCCCGGGACCAGTAAAGCCCCTCCGGTGTACTCTTTCCGATGTCGGTTGACCCAAACTCTGACCGATTCGTTCGGGACGGTTTTAGCTCCGATTTGAGTGATTCCAAAGGCATTTTATTAAATTGGGAACCTATTTATTATGATGGAAAAGACGGTTCTCAAAAAGGAGCTAAAACGAAGGAGAAACGAAAATGCTAAGAACGAAGGGCAAAATTGGCATTAAAGTATTAAAAGAAACTTCTTTCTTCTTCTTTATATGCCACGTTCTGCCTCCCCCTCTCCAAACCGACTTGCTTCTGCCCATTTTCAGAGGAGAACTCCAACTCCTTAGGTGCACAAGAGGAGGAGGATTTTGGAGGAAGAAATTCCATATCCTTCCTTCTTGAACCTTGCTCCTCTCCTCTCAAGCTTTCTTTCTATGGTTTTAATGGAGAGTTTGGTGCTGTTTTTGGGGCAGAACAGAGAGGGGAATTTCGAAAATTTAGGGAGTAAGCCAACCAAGTGGAAGAACAAGCCAAAGGAAGCAAGAAAACAAGGTAAAACTTCCAATCTTTGGTACTTTCTCCCTTCCCCTTCCTCTTGCACGAATTTGACCACCATGAGCCCAATTCTTAGGGGCTGTTTTCTGTCCAATTTATGGAGGGATTAGGGGTTTTAGATGGCAAGGATTAAGAATGAACCAATAGAATCAAGAAAGGAGCATTAGGAAACAAAATGGAATCATTAGGGATCCAAATGCTCCCTTGCAAATCTGATTTTATATAAATGTTCTTAGGCTTAAATGAATGTTTAAATGTGCTCCTAAGATCCCTAAGAGGTCCCCCATATGTCTCTTCCTCCATAAAATGAACAAAACCTCATGGAAAGTCATGAACCTATAAGTTGGAAAAGTGTAGAGCACTTAAGGGGATTGTAAAAACTGATTTAATATATAAGTTCCCTTAGTTGTTTAAGTGTTTCCTTGACCTCCTAGAACTCTTAACAACCTCCCTAAATGGTTCCCCCATCAAGGAAAAATCAAGAAGCCATGAAATCCCATTTATGCTCTAACTTTCAGCCAAGTAGGGATGGCATAGTTAGAGAGAGTTTTAAATTGTTTCAAGCCCATTTTTGAGTCATACATGATGAATGAATGTGAGGGGAAACCTTGGGAAAAATTTAGGAAGCTTAGAGAATGAGTTGGTGCTTTAGGTTCCATATTGTGACCTAAGGAAGCAACATAATGTTAGGCCCTTTGTTTTAATTATGTGATGACTCCAAGAGGCTTAAAAGGAGTCAAGAATCATATTTGAAAAGAAAGAATGAGGCCTAGAAATCATTTGAGGGGTGTTGCTTCATTAGGTGCCTTTATGGACCATAATGGAGGTTGTAGAGTAATCTAGGGTTTAAGCAAGTTGCATAGCCCTAGAAATTGTTTCATGAACTTAATTGGCTCCCATAATTTGTGTCTAGGCCAAGTGAAACTATCTCCACCAACTTGTGGGTGTGTGGCTAAAAGAGGAGGCTTGAAAGCTAAGGAAAAAGTGTATATTTGTATACAAGGTAGCTCTCTCCACCTTCTCTCATGCATGGATGTGTGTTTAGCTTGTTTTAGAATGCTTGTATGTGTATTTTCAAGCTTTGAAAAGTATGCTAGCATGCCTTTACATGTCATGATCCTTGATGCCATGTTATGTTTTAAATGAATCCATAATGTTTGTATGAGTTTGCTTGAGTGTGGAGAGGCCAAGAACTCTTCCCTTGGGTGAGGAGGAGCCAAGAACCCTTGAGCTTGGTTGAGACAAAGTAAAGAGTCTCCCAAAAGCAAAGTGGGCTCCCAAGAGTATGGTTGAGCCCAAAGTGCTCAAAGAATGGGTGAGGCAAATCCAAAATCCATGAGGAGAAGTGTGAGGCCAATCCAAACACTTAGTGAGCTCTTGAATGTCTTGTATGATTGATTCACATGCCAAGGTTGCTTTTAAAATGCCTATGATTTCTACTTTCTCCATGCATGCATTTGTGAAACTTGCTTGCACATATTATGTGTGATGGAATGGGAGATGAGCTATTGAGATTCTTGAATCTCACTCCCTCCTCTTAAATGTCCTAATATGCTAGGTGGACCAAGTGGACATGGCAATGGGAGCCAACCACCTTGAAGAAAGAAGATTGCCATCCTTATGCTTGATTTTTGGTCTTTTGATAGACTTCATGATGTATATTATTATTGTAAATGGTCTATGACCCCTTGGACAAATGTAAAAATGATATTATGTGATAGATAAATGAATGAGTATGGTGTATGTACTCTAGAACATAAATTGAGTGTTTATGCTAATGTATACACTTGAGAAAAGCTTGGTGTAATGTGTATAAGTGAGGGTGAAAAGGCCAAAATGAGATGCAAATGGTTTGGAACCATTTGAGCAGCTTCCCCAAGTCTTAAACATGCTTTTAAACTTGCCCAAAAGGTGTCAAGACCAAAGGAAATCCATTTGGCAATTTTGGTACCCAATATGGAGCCAAAATTGACCATAATAGAATCCTATGCCACTTTTTGGCCAAATGAGTTAGTCTTGACCTGAAATTTGGCATGCAATTAGGTCTTGTTGAGAGCTTTCTGGGAAGCTAAAGATCATAATTTTCGGAGACCTAGGGAATATTTTGTGAATTTTCAAAGTTGGGATTTTCTATAGTTTCTGGTATGTGCACTGTTCATACTGGTAGATTTGATTTTCGTGTCACTCGATAGCTAAATGGTGTCCAATGCTTATGAAATTTTATGTGAATAAACTAGAGGTCATAAGCTTTCTGTGGCCACCGAGATCACCTCATTTGGAGGTCTGAGCACAGCGTTATGCATTTTTGAAATTTGCTGTCAGTAACAGTGGCGACTCCAGAGCTCAATCACTGTTCCATCAGTTCCAGATACCTAAACGTATCCGTTTCATTCGAGAATTATTTTTAGTATCAAGTTAACATTTATAGCTTCCCAGAATGACTGAATGTGTGTGATTTCAATTTTTTTAGAATTATTTATGAATTTCAGAAGTTTGCATCAGTAACCTGAATCACAGCCCAGGCAGCCAGTGAGTCTATATCTTTTTGGATGTCAAACGTCCTGTGTGATGAATTGTGTGACTTGGACGTATTTTTAGTGTGAAGTAGATATCCGGATCTTTCCAGAATGACAAAGAACACATGATTTCGATTTTTCTAGATTTAGTTATGATTTTCCAAATTTGTGACAGAAAAGAGGAAATTCTGGACGAAAATGCAAACATGAATTTTAATGTGTTCCTTTGCTTTCCACGAGTTGTAAACCAAATTTGATGATGGAAATGAGCTATATTCATGTATTTAAGTATGAGAACGTGATAGATGCATTCATATGGCTCACGGGACTCCGAAAGAAAAATTTTACCTGTAGAGAAATGCATTTTAATTCATAACTCCCTATGCCACTAGATTGTTTCCATAGAACAAACATAAGATGAGGCATGGGAATTGCATGAATTGAGTCCTAGAAGTATGGTGTTACATCTTATGAAGTCATGAACATATGTAATTATGATAATATATGATGTACAAATGAAAGAATATATATGTGAATGCTAGAATGTAAATTGAGTATGTAATGCCAAGTTATGTTCCTTGAAAAGTTGATGTAAGTATGAACATGTATGCATGAAAGGGCCAAAATGAGATGCATAAGGTTTGGGACCATTTGGGCAGCTCACACAAGTCCTAATTATGCTTTTAGACTTGTCCAAAAGGTGCCAAAACCCAAGAAAAGCCATTTAGTCACTTTGGTATCCCATATGGAACCAAAATTGACCACAATTGAACCCTACGTCAATTTTTGGCCAAATGAGCTCATCTTTATCTGAGATTTGGATGAAATTAGACCTCATTGAGAGATTTTTGGGAAGCTAAAGAACATAATTTTTAGAGGTCCATAGAATATTTGATGAATTTTTAAAGTTAGCAAATATTCTGATTTTGGTATAGTGCATTGTTCATTTGGTCCAAAAATGAAATCTATCACATAGGACCCAAATGATGTCCAATTGCCACAAAATTTTATATAGAGAAAATACACAATCCTAGTGACTTGTGCCAATTAGAAGTATCTCATTTGGATGTCTAGAGGGGGAGATATAAATTTTTAAAGATTCTATCCAGCATCGAGAATTCCAGCTGACCTCTGTTACTGTTCCATCAATTTTCGAGGTCTAGACGTACCTGAGGTGGTCTAGAGTTATTTTCACCCTTTAGCTAACATCCATAGCTTTTTCAATTGGCATCATTTGCATAGATTAGATTTTTGTGAAATTAATTGGACATTTTCAAAATTTGCTACAGAAATTTGTGACAGCATCAGTGGACAGTTTGACCTCTGGACGATTTTGAATGTCAAACATCCTTTGTGATAGATGTTATGGTCTGAACATATTTTAGTATGAAGTATACATATTTAGATTTCCAGAATAGCCAAGAATGCATGATTTCTATTTTTCTAGATTTAGTTATGATTTTTCAAAGTTGTGACAAAAATGAGTCAAATTCTGGCCAAAAATATGTATGAATATTCTAAGCTCTCTTTCTAGTTCCTTGAGATGTAGGCCACTTTTGATGATGAACATGAGTTGTATTCATATAATTAAAAATGAGAATATATTGTATAACTCACATGATCCACATGACATCGAATGGAATTTTTATACATGATGCAACGTAAGGAAACGTATTATTTTAATGAACTTTTCCTATTTCCTTCATGGAATGTGTCATATGAGCATGTAAATGTGATAGAAATAAGCTATAAATATATGGTGTTACAATGCACATTATGTTTCTCGCATTTTTGAAGAACCAGATATTACACCTCACCCATCTTTCTTGGGACTTTTGGATTTGTCTCACCCACTTTCAAGGGACTTTTGACTAAGCTTCACTCTTCTTGAAACTTTTAGCTTTGTCTCACCCATTTCTAAAGACTTTTAGCTCATCTTCACCCTTGCTAAAAGGACTTTTGGCACAACCAAACCCAAGAAAACCATAATGCAATCACAAACACATTTCAAGAAATATAATGGTACTAAAACATGTAAGCATGGGCTAGAAACATTTCTCATAGCTCAGACATACACATAAGCACTCAAAGACAAATAAACATCCAAGCCATGCATGAGAGAAAGATTAAAGAGATACCTTAAAGTAAGAACATAACATTTTCTCTTAAAATTCTTCTTCCTTTTTTTTGGCTAAGCCTTGCAATTAGGTGGCCTTTGGTTTTCTTGGCCTATACACATTAAAAGAGACATAAATCAATCATGAAAACAAACTTTGGCATTATACACAGTCTATATGAAGTTACTTTGTTCTATGGTTCCATTATGCTTCCATACAAGACCTTATGAAACAACTAGGAGAATTCATGGTCTTGGCTCCCATTTCTCATTCATTCTAAGTCTCTTGACTCTCTTTAGACTCCTTGGAGTCATCATATATTCATTTTAAGGAGCCTAGCTATAAGTTGCTTCATAATGTCACATTATGGAGCCTATAGCTCTATCTCACATTCCATGACTTCTAAATTTTTTTCAAAGCTTCCATTAATATTCTTCTATCATACTTAGTCCCATTTTAGGCTTACAACAAATTAAAACACTCCCTAGGTGCATGAAGTGGGTTAGGCTGAGACATGAAGAGCATTATGCACCTATAGAGTTTGCTTGCTTTCTTTTAGGGAATTGGCACTTGTAAAGTTTCTTAGATGTTCTGAGAACTCATATATACTCTTAGACAAATTAAATTACTATTAGGAAGCTTCACCTCACACTCCATAACCCTTGGCTCCATCAAGAACATATGGAGAAAAACTCTCCTCCTCACTTTCTCTCTCTAGACTAAAACTTAAATGGCTTGGAAACATAAAATTTTGCAAGTGTTTTAAGTAAAGTCTTATCTTAAAATGAGGCTCTCTTTGTGTAGATTATTTTTCACTAATTGGTTTCTTGAAAATAGTTCCTTTTTGGCTACTGTCAAACCTAAATCATCAAGTTTGAAGAAAAGAAAACCACTATTAGAGAGCTCTTAGAGAGAGGAACAACTTTCCTAACTAGCGCAGGATAAAATAAAGTCGCTTACTTACCTAAACAGAAGCTTAAAATTCTTCTCTCTCTTCCTTCTTAATGTCACACCATGACTGCTCAAATTTCTAAAAATGAAAGTTTAGAGAAGGTGATGAGGTGTAATCTTACTTAAGAAGCTTTTTTTTCAATTTTTTAAAATAACCATTTTGCCCCTACATGCCTATTTGCTCTGTTTAGGTTCATTTCAACTCCTTTTGAGGACCATTTTTTCTATCATAAAATTTAGGTCCTCTAATTCATAAAATGCCTTTGGTTTCATTCAAATTGAATTAAAAACCTTCTCGAACAAACTGGTTAAAGTTCAAGTCAATCGATACTCTAAAACACAAAATGGAGGGGTTTAAACCATTCTAAGGGTTCTTATAGTTTTTAAGGCCTCTGAGAACTCTGGAAAACTCATTTTTCCTATTTAAAAATACCTCCTTTGAGTTTTCTAAAAAGTGTCTAAAATTATGAAAATACTACTAGATCTTCGTTGAATTTCATCTGGTCATATTTTCAGGGCACCTCTGACCTCAGATTCTCATTATTTGAAATCTAGATTATTAATTTAATTTTATTAGACCTCAAATCATTCTATCCAGGAGACTTTCTTTTATATCTAGTGTGTTTTGTACATTTATGAAGAACAAGTTTACTAAAGACTAATAATTCCATCATTTCATGCATTTTTTTCCCTTGGTTTTCATCTTCTTCTTCCCTTCTTTTGTGTGCCTCTCTCCCCTAGTCTCACTCTCTATTTTGGGTAGCATGAAGGTCAGTTAAGATAGGCAGAAGTGGAATGCACCATTTAAAAAGAAAAGGATTAAAAATTGTTTCTTAAAAATTCCTGTTATATCTCGTTTTCTAAGCATTTTTGTTTCTGATACTCTTTAGCTCCTTTTTTAGAACCATCTTTTCCATCATAAAATTTAGGTCCTCAATCTTATAAAATGCTTTTGGAATCACTCAATTTGGAGCTAAAATCTTTTCGAACAAAAAGGTTAAAGCTTGGGTCAACTGTCATTAGAAAACATACATTAGAGGGGTTTTAACTATCTTGGAGCTTCCAATAGTTTTTAGGGCCTTTAAGAACCCTGGAGAGCTTAAATTTTTCATTTAAAAAGCTCTCCTATGAGTATTCTAAAAATTACCCAAAATTACGAAAATGCCTTTATGTTTTGCAACTATTTCGTTAAATTTTGTTTAGTTATTTTGGCTCCAGTTCTAGGGTACCTTTAGCCTCTTATTTTCATTATTTGATGTGTAGATTATTATCCTAATTTTTTGGACCTTAACTCTCTTGTTTCAGAGGACTTGCTTTTAATACATGTTTGTTTTTGTCATTTTTACAAAAATCAGACATTACATAAATTATCTAATCTAAACCTAAAATTTTTATAGTAGCTAAGGCACATCAAGAGCTTTCCAATAAGTCTTATTTTGTCTAATTTAGATGCTACTAACCAAATTTGTGAATTTTCAAAATTAGCTTAGAAAAGTTGTCAAAACCATAATTTTTACATTATTTCAAATCTGATCTTCAAAGTATTTTAGAGATCAAATGAAATATTTTAGTTCTAAAATTTTAATAGTAAACAGTACATGTAAAGAAAATTTTAACAACTCAAAGTTTACTAAAGTTGGAGGTCCCTAAATCAAGTTATGATTTTTCAAATTTTATGATTGAATATGACTAAAGTGTGCCTAAATGACCTTTAATAAATGCTAAATGCGATGTGTAGATAATTTGAGCTTGGGTATGCTTCAGTTAATTAGTGTTATTGCCTATTTTAATGTTTTAGGAAAATTATGATGAAATGAGTAGCTTTTGGATGAGGAGACCAAGAGGTGTGCAACATCTCTAACTTGTAATTAAAATGATTAAGAATAATTTCACGATTAATGATCATAACTTAAGATTTAAAGTCAATACTAGTTTGCCTATAAAGAAATTCAACCCAATTATCTTTATGAATCATTATTTAGAAAACAAGGCCACTTAAATCTATAAGGAATTTAAGTTCTCAATAAAGTCCTTCAATTTATTTTTACCACTGATTCCACACTCATAAAAAACCCTCTTATGATTATTCCCAAGTCAATATATACCATTAACATCATGAAAATTAAGTTTTGAGACTAAAATCAAAGTTTAGAGATTTAAGTCGCAACTTGGGCAATCCTTGTTATAGCTAAGTTAGCTATTGGAACCTAAAAATTGATTTATTGGACTTGCACCATGTAACATTCGATTTTCTGAAAACGAGAGAAAATGTAAGAAACATGATATACGGTTTCTCTATAAATAAACGAAACTCACCACATACAAAAGGAAGTCCCCCAGAATGAGATAGTTAAGGTCCCAAAAATTTGGGAAGCATTCTAGACTCATAAAAATGAAAATCTCAGGCTTAGACTAAAAGAAGCCAATTACTCTGCCTCTAGCTACCATTATAATTCAAATGCATACTAAGCCTAAAACAAGTATAGTCATCATCATTTCTAGCAATAAATCATTGGTATTAACAACCTTAAGTCTTAAAATTAATATTACTAAAGTGTTATAAGGTAGAATCTCACTACACTTTATTATTCCCCAGGGCATACTTATTGCGATAGGTGATGTTATAAATAAAATTCAAGAAACAACCATTTTAATCAAGCATTGCAAGCCTCATATCATTATTCCTTTAAATTTCCCTCTAAAACATAAAGTGCAACAACTATATGTTAACCTAATTAGCTATTCTTATAAGGTAATACCATGCCAAGTATGCATCATGATTGCCAAGTTTCTAACAATCAAATTTAAATTAGAACAGTTTTCCTAAACCATTGCTCTAATACCAAATGTAACAACCCTAACTTCTAATCATCATAATTAAGGTGAAGTACGCAATTAATAATCATAAATCAAGGTTGAAAGTCATTACAACTAATTATATTCGGAAAATGTAGCAAAATTTGAACCTTGACATTATTAAGGTCATTAATTAGATAACCACAATTATTCAAATGTGCAAGTGAATTTAATCATCAATGAGGAGCCTTTGATTCTTCCATCCATCAATTCCAACTCACAACACCTTCTACAAGTGTTTCTAAATCATTTCTTAGCATTACTATAAAAGAAACTAAGATTTCCAAGTGAATATGAGAAATTGAGCACCTTCGCTACAGCCAAATTTTCTCGCGCCACAGCCAATTACTCTTGAGTTCAACTCCTTACACCCCCTTTCGCCGTGGTGAATTACCCTTTGGAACACTACTAAACTTGTCTCTCACACTTCACTGCGGCTAACTTCACTGTTCATTGCAGCCAATTGCCCTCTGTTTTCTTCCCAGGCAACTTCATCACATTTAGTCAAGGCCAATTAAATTTTGGTTGTGGTCAATTTCCCTCTGTTACGATTTGGCCGAAGCTAAAATTGGCTTCAGACAATTCCCTCTGTTACCTTCCTTGGGCAACTTCGTCGTTTTTGGCCATGGCCAATTAAATTTTGGCAACGACCAATTTCCTTCTGTTCCTATAACTCCTAAAATTTCATCCCATGATCTTTAATTCCCCCTCTAGGAACACTCTTCCTCAATTTGTGAAATTCTAATGGTATTTATCTACTTGTTTTACCTAACTAATCTATCATTATCCACTTTAAGATTTAAGTGTTAATTTCTACTCACCAACTATCACGCATTAGCAAATTCTATAATTTAGTGACAGCAAAAGTGTTCTGACCACAAGGCGCATAAGGCCAATGCTTAATGTTCATACAAGATCAAGTCACTCATCCTTTGTTAGTCAGTTACAATCATAATTTTCAATTCCATGATAATTATATTACATGTACAGTCCCTATACTTGGCAATTCATGATGTAATGCAGCAATTATGTAAAACTACTAATCTAATTACACAATACAATTTGACAAGGCTTCTAAACCTATATGCTACCAAACCATATAATAAGCTTCCATGAATTTTCTCCTTGTCACTAAGAGGTCCAATCCCTGAAAATGTTAGCCCATAACTGGCTTGAGATATACAATCTCAGTAACAAGAGGCAAATTCTATATATATGTATAGATTAATCAATACAATGCAATTTCATATCATCACTACTAGAATCATCAATTTAATTTGCAAATGAACTAGTTGAAGAACTACTGACTACTGTCCTATACCAACAATTATACACAACATGTTAATGGCCAATAACACCGGGAGAGACCCGTCCACAGCACACACTCCCTAATAAGCACAACTAGGACTCAGTGCATCTAGTGCAACACCATAATTTATAGCTTATTTTATAACATTCTTATGTATGATATTCTCAAATCCATGGAGGGAGTAGAAAAGTTTAATAAAATAATGCATTTAATTGCACTACATCGTGTATAAAAATTTCATTCGGTGTCATGTGGACTGTGTGAGCTCATACTATACATTCTCATATTTAATTACAACAATACAACTCTTTTGCATCATAAAATCTTGCTCACAACTCATGGAAATTAGAGGAGAGCTCAAAATAATCGTGTCTTTTCGGCCAGGATTGGCCCCTTTTCTACCCAACTTTGGAAAATCATAACTAATTCTTAAAAAATTGAAATCACACATTCTTAGCCATTTTGGAATGCTATAGATGTCTACTTCACATTAAAAATATGCCTAGACTATAACATTCATCACAGAGGGCATTTGACATCTAAAAAGGTCTATAGGTCAAACTATCTCCTGATGCTATCATAGATTCTGTAGCAAATTTTGAAAATGTCTAATTAATTCCATAAAAATCCAATCTATAGAAATGATATCAATTTGGAAGGATGTTAGCTAGAGGAAAAAAATATTTCTAGACCAGTTCAGGTAGCCCAAACCTCGGAATTCAATGAAACAGTAACTTAGGTCGGCTGAATTCCCTAATATTGGATAGAATCTTCAAAAATTCATATATCCCTCTTTAGACGTCCAAATGAGGTGCTTCTAGTTGGTACAAGTCATTGTAAATGCCTAGTTTCTCTGTATAAACTTTCATGGAAATTGGACATCATTTGAGCCCTATATGACAGATTTCATTTTCAGACCAAATGAATAATGCAGCAGACCAAAACTAGAAAAATTGTCAACTTTGAAAAATCATTAAATATTTTGTAGACCTCCAAAAATCATGATCTTTAGCTTCCTAAAAAGCTCTCAACAAGCTCTAAATATTTGCCAAATCTCAGATCAAGAAGAGCTCATTTGGCTAAAAAGTGATATAGGGTTCCATTATGGTCATTTTTTGCTCCATATGGGGTACCAAAGTGACCAAATTGTTTTCCTTTAGTCTTGGCACCTTTTGGGAAAGTCTAAAAACACATTTAGGACTCGTGTAAGCTGCCCAAATGGTCCCAAATCTCATGCCTCTCATTTTGGCCATTTCATCTACACTTATACACATTTACATCAAACTTCCAAAATGCATACCTTGACATTACATATCCAAATTCTATTCTAGGGTTCATACATCATATCCATACATTTATACATCACATAATATGACATTTACACATGTCCAAGGGATCATAGATCATTTACAACAATAATATACATCATTATGGCTTTAAAAGGTAAATGCTAGACATATGGATGTCAATCTTCTTTCTTGAATGTTGTTGGCTCCTATTACCATATCCACTTGGTCTACGTAGCATATTAAATCATTAGAGAGGAGGGAATGAGATTCAAAGAATCCCAATAGCTCATCTCCCATTTAACATACATTATGTAAAGTAAGCCTTAAAAATGCATGTATGAATAAAATGAAAGTCATGAACATTCAAGAAGTAAACTTGGCATGTGAGCAAGTCATACAAAACATTCAAGAGCTCATCAAGTGTTTGGATTGGCCTCACACCTTTCCTCATGGATTTTAGACTTACCTCACCTATTCTATAAGAGCTTTGGACTTAACCATCCTCTTAGGAGCCCACTTTGCCTTTGAGAGACTCTTTGCTATGTCTTAACATTCTTAAGGGTTCTTGGCTCATCCTCACCATAGTTAAGAGTTCTTGGCCTCTCCACACTCAAGCAAACTTAAACAAGCATCATACATTCATTTGAAAACATAATATGGCATCATGAACTCATGGCATATCAAATCATGTTAGCATACTTTTCATGGCCTAAAAATATACATACACACATTCTAAGACAAGCTAAACACTAATCCATGTATGAGAGAGCTACCTTGTATATAATCACACACTTTTTCCTTAGAATTCAAGCCTCCTCTTTCGGCCATACATCCATAAACTTGTGGAGATGGTTTCTCTTAACCTAGATACAATTTATGGAAGCCAATTAGGTTCAAGAAACGAATTCTAAGGCCACACACTTGCTTAGACACTAGGTTGTTCTATGAACCCCATTATGGTCCATAATTGCACCTAATGAAGCAACACCTCTTAAATCATTTCTAGGCTCCATTCTTTCCTTTCAAATATGATTCTTGACTCCTTTTAAGCCTCTTGGAGTCATCACACAATTAAAACAAAGAGTTTAACATTATGTTGCTTCTTTAGGTCATAATATGGAACCTAAGGCACCAAAGTACTTTTTATGAGTTCTAAATTTTTTCCAAGGCCTCCCCTCATTTTTGTTCATCAAATATGACTCAAGAATGGCCTTAGAAAAATTTAAAACTCCCCCTAGCTATGGAATCTCATCTTGGCCGAGACTATGGGCTTCCTTGGCCTTTTTGGAGATTTCTTTCTTTTCTTGAAGGAGGAAGCATGTGGGGAGCATTTTAGGGATCTTAAGAACTCATTTAAACTCTTAATTAGACCTAAGAATCATCACACAAAATCAAATTTTGGAAGGAACACTTGGAACCCTAGAATTTGCATCTTAAAATCTAATGGTTATTTTATTGTTTTCTTTGCATATTCTTGTTCTTCTCCCTCAAATACCTAAGATTTATGCTTGGTTATGCTTGAAAATCAGATCTTTTTATGTCTCCTAGGGTTAGGCAAAATGGAGAAGAAGGGTGGGTGAAGTTGACGGGCTTGTCGTGCAACCCTCAAAATAAAACTAGGTTGACTAAATATATAGCAAGTGGCACAACCTAGGTCATCTCCCTTGGAATTGGAATTCAATGTTTAATTAGGTTCTCTAAGTGTTCTAAGGTCCTAGAACAATTTAATTTGGGGGGTTTTTAATTGAATTAAACTATCCTAAACTGAATTGAATCAAAATTTCCTAATGTCTACCTAATTAGATAAATTGTAAATGATAATGGCTTGTGACTAGCTTAGGAATCATCTCTTGGTATCCACTATCCTTATCCTATTCTAATTGTGATTAATTCTGGTCTAAGAGTTCCTAATTATGTTCATTAGAAATTATCTTGAGTTACCACGCAAGAATCAAGAGATTAACAATCTAATGTTGAATTGAGACCTCAATCCCGCATTAAACCGTTAACTCTTGTCTTTAAGATCAATGAACATCTAATTTGATTGATTAACTAATTAATTATCTTCTGATTCATCATCCAAAAATGTTTAATTAACCAACTAAACACCAAGGAATTCTCAAATAGACATTTAAACACACAACCTTACTCATGCAATTCATCGAACACCTTCGTGGCATACATGAGAGATTAGAGAGAATAATGAAAAACCAAATTCAAATTTAACTAATTAATCAACAAAAAGGGTTTCCTAATCAGTGTCTAACCAGTCACTAATTAATTACACAAGTTTCTAATCAAATATAACTCAACCGAGATTATACAGAATAAGAAAAAAGTGTAGGAAAATTAAAGAAAATCTTAGCCAGAATTTTGCTTCTTCTCCAAAGATTCAAGCTTCTACTCAAGAGTTTCCTCCCTTGCTAGCCTCAAGATGAATTAAATCTTCATGTTGGCGTGGAATAGAGATGGAGAGAATGGAATGGACGAAGGCGAAGGGATGGGGTGAATGGTTGGATGAAGGGGTGGAATGTGTGTAGTGAATGGCCGAATGAATGATGATCCCCCCTTATAGAGTGAAGGCGTGAATGGGCTGGACTCTGGATGGAGGCGTGTTTGAATGGGTTGCTGATGGCGTAATGAATCTGGACGCTGGATGTGCATGAATGGCGTGATTATGCGAATCCCTTCCTCATTAAAAGTCACGTGCTCAGCTCCTCTCGTGCTGCCCTTCTTATCTCAATTGCCTGAAGTTATTTTCCATCTTTGCTTATTGTGAATGTGGGCCCCATTGTGGATATAATAATCCATATGCATTCAGTTGTAACTCCTGCCACAGCACGTAACTCTGCATGTAAACTTCTTCTTCATGCGTTGCTGTTGCTTCTCAACCCGAAGCTCCACGTTCAGCTTCTGCATGTAAACTTATTCAAGTTCTGTAGCTACTGACCAGACGTGATTCTACATGAGTTTCTTTCTTCTCCAACTCGTGGTTGTCTCTGTTTCACGTTGCTGTCCTTCTTCGAGCCAGAACCATGCCTTTCTTCCTTCTGTTTCTTGCTTTCTCGAGTTCCAACCAGTTTTTCCACGAGTTTCCTCGTTGCTTCACTTGGTTCTGCCCATGCGTGGTTCATGCTTCATGCGTTTATCCCTGGACTCGAGCATTCTGCTGTTCTGGAGCTCCAATACATGAGAGCACGTTCTGCTGGAGCTTCTTCACGTTAGCTTTGCATGTGTTTGGAGCATTCATCATATAAATCCCACGCTCTTCCTGTTGCTGCCAGTACAGTTCGTCTCTTTCTTCGTTCTGCAACTGCTTCACATTTTTCTTGAGCTTCCTTTCTCTCTTCGTGTTGCTCATTTTTTTCTGCTGCTGCATGCTCTGTTCTGCGTTATTTTTCCACGTTGAAACTATTCTCATGCAGCTGCTGTTTTGTTCCAGCAGCTTTTCCACGAGTTTCCTCGTCTGCACAAAACCGTGGCTTGTTCTATTCGTTTCTCAGCTCCTTTCTCACGCTTAAAACCCAGTTCATGCGCGTTGCTTCCATTAACTCGAGCTCATGGCTTTCCCTTGTTTCTGCTAAAAAATTTCCAGCCTTCGTGTTACTTTCATCCATGCTCTGTTTCTGCTGGTGGCTTCTTCTCTATTCTGCAGCTTTTACGTCAAAACCAAGTTCCAGCTCTAGCGTCTTTCACTAGCAACTCAACCTGCTTGCTTCTTGTCCAGTGTTGTCTCTTGAACACGTTAGCTCCTTCATTTAACACAGCCTTCGAGTTCTCTTTTGATGCTTTTCAACGTGGAGTGTGATGAGAGCTGCCCATGTGTGTCTTCCTTTCCAGCCCTGTAGCTTCTGTTTTGTTCTCATTCACATACATGCTACCTCTTCTCCAAACCAACCTCCATTCAAATGCATTTACCCATCAAAATTCTGCAAGAATGATAAATAATATTAAGTAGGATAAGATTCACAAAACTCATTTAAAAGAATTTATGCATTAAAATTCATTATTTTGTCAATTGTTTTCTTAAAGTGCAAAACTAGCTATAAAAATCAATTTCCATTTAATTGCATTTATTAGGCCACATTTAATTATTAAAAAGGTTAAGTTAGGAGGATAAAAATAGATAAAATATGTGTTTATCAAATTCCCCCACACTTAAACCTTTGCACTCCTGGGCAAAGCTCAAAATCCAAGATACAGAACGAATTGAAGCACCCGGCTAGAAGAATGGCAAGTGGAAAAGGAAAATGGAAAAGAAAGTGTAAAAATCACAAGTTAGAGACTAATCATAACTTTTCAACACTTCAACAATCTAAGTTATCTTCACTTGCATCAAGAAATCAAATTCCATGGCAATTTCATTTGAAAAGAATGAATTAAAATGTATCGCCTCTCACATGGATTAGTGTTTTCTCTCAACTTTCAAGTGTTTATGGGCAATGTGTTTCACTCAATCTTCACCTATCCAAGCTCACTACCATAAGCTTGTCAAGCTTCTAAATCTCCACCACCCATGCTAAATGCAATGCACAAATCAAAGGACTTTAGTTAGGGTTGTAATGGGGCTAAGGAGATGAAATGAATGGATAACAAAAAGAAGGGGAAAAACTAAACAAATGGATACCTTAGGACCCCAAGAGCACTCAATGACAATCTAGAATAGGGAAGAATGTGCATTCAAGGCCTTATTTCCAACAAGTATAAGAAACTATAAACTTAATTTAAAACACTCCTTTCTTCTTCTTTTTTTTTTTTTTTTTTTTTTTTTTTTCTTTTCTTTTCTTTTTCTTTTTCTCTTTTTTTTTTTCATTGCTTTTTTTTTTTTTCTTTCTCTTCTTTTCATTGCATTTTTTTTTTTTTTTTTTTTTTTTTTTGAATCACAATGGCCTTAATGGATGCAAAGCACACATTCACCTATCCTATTTAGATGTAATGCTCCTTGAAATTCCTAAGGCATCTTAAAACAAGGTGGGAATATATTTAATGGCTATAGGTTAAACAATAAAAGAAAACAAGGCTCAAAGTGGCTAAACAATGGATAAAATGTATGTATGGTTGACTTTTTTGGCTCTAGCTAAAATAGAAATGAATGCCTTATCATTTTCATGCATGCAAATGCAAATGTGGTCTCAACAAAAATCAAGACAAGTTCTAGAGTGAAACAAAGATAGGTGAATACACACTAGAATTGAACAATTAAGGCTCAATTTCTCACCAGCTAATAGCTATCAAATAATTCATTGAAATCAAATTCATTGCCACTTCACTTGAATCAAGACACAAGATCTATCACTTGTCATGTCTAAGTGAATCTAAGCTACAATCATCTCAACTTGCAACTTTTACAGAAAAATTCAAAAAAAATTTTCTCAAAAATTTCAAAATTTATTTATTTATTTTTTTTCAAAACAAGGAAAGGATGGAATAGAAAAGAAAAATGGAATGGAATGAAATGACTCTCTCCCCCACACTTAAATATTACATTGTCCTCAATGTCAGCACCAGTCCATTAAACAGATAAACAACATAAGATAAAGAGTGAAAAGAGAGAATACAACCGGATGAACTTGAAAATGGAGATCTCAAGGTGACTCAGATTTCCTTTTGTAGCTGGTTAGCAACCTTTTATTACCTACAAAGCAAAAAAAATAAAACAAACTATAATGCAGAAAAGAAAAGAAAACTACATCCTAAACTATGAAGAGCTCTATCAGCGACTAACTAATCATATGTATCAAAAACTAAAATCAAAACTACTTTATTCCTTTTTAACTGGATAATTTTGAGTCTCACTACTTTAAAGCATTTTGATTGATCATGCAATGTTGACTCATGGACTTTCTCAACCATCAGTAGTCTCAAAAAATCATTTTTAGTAAATTCAGGAACAAGAAAAGAAGAAAAATCAAATTTAAGATAATTAAAACTAAAGAAAGAAAATTCAAAATCAAACTGAAAATTTGAACTTTCTAAAAATCTATCAAATCCAATAAAATCTACTTGACTCTCATCAGTAAGAGTCACTGCATCCACAGAAAAATTAAATTGTAACTTCTCATAGTCCTTTGAATTCAAGGTGTCTGACAGTTGTTTTTCCTCTATTGGGAGAGTCTGTGATTTGTTGGGAATTAACTCCTCAACTTCTGGAATCTGTTCGGGACTCTCAACAATAGAGATAATATCTTCCCTGACCAAAGAGACATCAGTAGGCTCATAATATTTTAAACAATGATCAATAGCAAAATTAAGTCTCTCACTAGTATCAACAACAACAGATGAATCAATAGGATGTTCAATATCAACATTATCACTATGCATATTATCATCAACACTAGTATGATCAAAAGAATCAGTCTTATCAATCATTTCAGTACAAACAAAGGATCCCATGGACTCAACAGAGTTATCAGACTTCAGAAACTCATTAATCTCAGCACATATAGGACATGTATGCATATCATCACATAAGCATTGTGGATTAGAGTCTGAATTATCAACAAGATGTCCAACAAATTCAATGTCTATATCATTTTCACATGCTACATTTATTGTCTCATCAGTCACATCATTATATGCTAGTGAGGAATCATGATGATCAGTATATGTGAAAGACTCACTAGTCTCAATGGAAGAATTAATCTGAGAGTATTCATCACATATAGCAGATTCAATACACACACAATCAAGAGATGCATCTAAATCAGCTATGTCACATGATCCAAATGGCATGTTGTTTTTAAATTCAGAAGATGAATCATCAATAGACTTATCAACTAATTCCACACCAGGAGCAGCATGATCATCACATTCCAAGTCACCCTCACACTTATCTACTACCCTAGACTCAATAGATTCATCAATTGATTCAGAAATAAAATTTTCACTATAATCATAGCTCGGAATAGACATCCCAAGTGCATCAGTACACAAGGGTTCATGAACATCAATAAATGTGTCAGTTTTGCTCAATGAGCTACCACAATCAACCAAATCAGGAGATTCAACAATTATTTCCTCATCAACATCATCATCATCATGTAATTCAGAATCAACAATATTATATGCATCAGGAATCATAGTGCTATCAGGCAAATTAGATTCAGTTTCAACAAATTGAAAAACATTAGAAGATGGAAGGATATTACCTAATGAATAAGATTCTTCTTCTTCTATACATTCCCTTCTAATTTGCTCTTCAATTGATTCATTAGCACTTGAAGTCAGTTGATTCAATTGAATTCCTGAATCCTTCATCATGTTGTCAAGCCTTTGTTGCATTTCAAATATACCACCGTTCATGTTCTTGTTTGAATTGAAGATGTTCGGCATCCCTTTGTTGGATTCGAAGATCTAAGTCTTCCATTAGCTGCATCATCCTCTCTTTCGAACTCGATTCCTTTTGAGGCTCTTGTTGCATGTACCTCTCATGGTAGCTGTAAGGATGATATTGTGGCTCTTGCCTATGGAAGGTATGATATGGTTCATGATGAGAGTGGTAATTTGGGTGAACTCCATATGGGTTGTGGTATAATTGGTAGCATGGTGGTTGGAATTGTTGGTATTGTTGGCTTTCAAGACGGCCTTGAACTATTGTCATGGCGTTATCCAACTTCTGAGAAATCCTATCATTTGCATAAGGATCATAAACACCTTGATTAGAAAAATATGGATCCATTTAAAGCAAAGAAAAATGAGAAGCACAATTAATTTTAGCACAAATAAAATCCTAACAAATTATAACTAAAATAAACTCAATAATCAAGAAAATAAAATTTCAATGAAGCTAAGAAGTTCCTAACAATGAAAAACACTCCTAAATAGAGGTTAGTCACACAAAATAAACTCACAAAAAAATAAAGAAATTAAATCCAGAAAAATTGAAAAATTCCTAAAAAATTCGAAAAAATACTAAAAAATTAGAAAAAGTGCCTCAAACGTTGGAATTTGGCCAAAAAATGGTGCACCTAATAGCAATGCTATTACTTTTGCTCAAAACATCCAAAAACCTTGAAAAACAAAGTATGAGAATTTTCTGGGCACTTTGAACGAAAATTCCAGCAACCAGGACACTTAACGCGCAACACCGAAATTAACCGATTCCAAGTTCAAAACAGAACGAAAATCAAATCAAAACAGAACTAAAACAAAGATAAAACAAAACAAAAACACTTAAAAAACTTTCTCAAACAATTGAGATTCCAAATCCCCGGCAACGGCGCCAAATTTTTGACGGACTTGTCGTGCAACCCTCAAAATAAAACTAGGTTGACTAAATATATAGCAAGTGGCACAACCTAGGTCATCTCCCTTGGAATTGGAATTCAATGTTTAATTAGGTTCTCTAAGTGTTCTAAGGTCCTAGAACAATTTAATTTGGGGGGTTTTTAATTGAATTAAACTATCCTAAACTGAATTGAATCAAAATTTCCTAATGTCTACCTAATTAGATAAATTGTAAATGATAATGGCTTGTGACTAGCTTAGGAATCATCTCTTGGTATCCACTATCCTTATCCTATTCTAATTGTGATTAATTCTGGTCTAAGAGTTCCTAATTATGTTCATTAGAAATTATCTTGAGTTACCACGCAAGAATCAAGAGATTAACAATCTAATGTTGAATTGAGACCTCAATCCCGCATTAAACCGTTAACTCTTGTCTTTAAGATCAATGAACATCTAATTTGATTGATTAACTAATTAATTATCTTCTGATTCATCATCCAAAAATGTTTAATTAACCAACTAAACACCAAGGAATTCTCAAATAGACATTTAAACACACAACCTTACTCATGCAATTCATCGAACACCTTCGTGGCATACATGAGAGATTAGAGAGAATAATGAAAAACCAAATTCAAATTTAACTAATTAATCAACAAAAAGGGTTTCCTAATCAGTGTCTAACCAGTCACTAATTAATTACACAAGTTTCTAATCAAATATAACTCAACCGAGATTATACAGAATAAGAAAAAAGTGTAGGAAATAAAGAAAATCTTAGCCAGAATTTTGCTTCTTCTCCAAAGATTCAAGCTTCTACTCAAGAGTTTCCTCCCTTGCTAGCCTCAAGATGAATTAAATCTTCATGTTGGCGTGGAATAGAGATGGAGAGAATGGAATGGACGAAGGCGAAGGGATGGGGTGAATGGTTGGATGAAGGGGTGGAATGTGTGTAGTGAATGGCCGAATGAATGATGATCCCCCCTTATAGAGTGAAGGCGTGAATGGGCTGGACTCTGGATGGAGGCGTGTTTGAATGGGTTGCTGATGGCGTAATGAATCTGGACGCTGGATGTGCATGAATGGCGTGATTATGCGAATCCCTTCCTCATTAAAAGTCACGTGCTCAGCTCCTCTCGTGCTGCCCTTCTTATCTCAATTGCCTGAAGTTATTTTCCATCTTTGCTTATTGTGAATGTGGGCCCCATTGTGGATATAATAATCCATATGCATTCAGTTGTAACTCCTGCCACAGCACGTAACTCTGCATGTAAACTTCTTCTTCATGCGTTGCTGTTGCTTCTCAACCCGAAGCTCCACGTTCAGCTTCTGCATGTAAACTTATTCAAGTTCTGTAGCTACTGACCAGACGTGATTCTACATGAGTTTCTTTCTTCTCCAACTCGTGGTTGTCTCTGTTTCACGTTGCTGTCCTTCTTCGAGCCAGAACCATGCCTTTCTTCCTTCTGTTTCTTGCTTTCTCGAGTTCCAACCAGTTTTTCCACGAGTTTCCTCGTTGCTTCACTTGGTTCTGCCCATGCGTGGTTCATGCTTCATGCGTTTATCCCTGGACTCGAGCATTCTGCTGTTCTGGAGCTCCAATACATGAGAGCACGTTCTGCTGGAGCTTCTTCACGTTAGCTTTGCATGTGTTTGGAGCATTCATCATATAAATCCCACGCTCTTCCTGTTGCTGCCAGTACAGTTCGTCTCTTTCTTCGTTCTGCAACTGCTTCACATTTTTCTTGAGCTTCCTTTCTCTCTTTGTTGCTCATTTTTTTCTGCTGCTGCATGCTCTGTTCTGCGTTATTTTTCCACGTTGAAACTATTCTCATGCAGCTGCTGTTTTGTTCCAGCAGCTTTTCCACGAGTTTCCTCGTCTGCACAAAACCGTGGCTTGTTCTATTCGTTTCTCAGCTCCTTTCTCACGCTTAAAACCCAGTTCATGCGCGTTGCTTCCATTAACTCGAGCTCATGGCTTTCCCTTGTTTCTGCTAAAAAATTTCCAGCCTTCGTGTTACTTTCATCCATGCTCTGTTTCTGCTGGTGGCTTCTTCTCTATTCTGCAGCTTTTACGTCAAAACCAAGTTCCAGCTCTAGCGTCTTTCACTAGCAACTCAACCTGCTTGCTTCTTGTCCAGTGTTGTCTCTTGAACACGTTAGCTCCTTCATTTAACACAGCCTTCGAGTTCTCTTTTGATGCTTTTCAACGTGGAGTGTGATGAGAGCTGCCCATGTGTGTCTTCCTTTCCAGCCCTGTAGCTTCTGTTTTGTTCTCATTCACATACATGCTACCTCTTCTCCAAACCAACCTCCATTCAAATGCATTTACCCATCAAAATTCTGCAAGAATGATAAATAATATTAAGTAGGATAAGATTCACAAAACTCATTTAAAAGAATTTATGCATTAAAATTCATTATTTTGTCAATTGTTTTCTTAAAGTGCAAAACTAGCTATAAAAATCAATTTCCATTTAATTGCATTTATTAGGCCACATTTAATTATTAAAAAGGTTAAGTTAGGAGGATAAAAATAGATAAAATATGTGTTTATCAGAAGTCATCAACCATAGGATGAAATTTTACCTAGTTTCCTTACTGATTTTGGCATGAATCTTGCTTTTTCCAAGCTCCTCTCTCCAAATCCGAAATTTCCCTTGAATCAGATTTATAAACTTCATTTTAATCAAAGGAAACCAAGGAGAAGGAAGGAGAGGAGGTGTGGATGAAGAAAAGCATGAAAAATCACCATGGAAACATACCTTAAACTTGGATTTTCTTCTTTTCTTCTTCCTTCTTTGGTGTGCCTCTCTCCTAGGGTTTTGCTTCTGGTTTGGGGCTGAGAGATTTGATGCTAAATGAGGGAGAGTGTAAGGCGCCACCTATATATAGGTGTAAGAAAGTTACTTTTTCAAAAATTTCAATTTTGCCTTCATGCTTTGCATTTTCATTTCTCCTTTGTTTTAGCTTCTTTTTTAGAACCATCTTTTCATTATAAAATTTAGGTTACCAATTAAATAAATGCCTTTAGAATCACTCAAATCAGAGTTAAAACCTTCTTGAATGAACCCGTCAAAATTCGGCTACACCGACGTTGAAAAATATCCACCGGAGGGGATTTTACTGTCCTGGGACTTCCTATGGTTTTTAGGGCCTCTGAGAACCCTAGAGAACTCAAAACTTTCATTTAAAAACCATCCTATGTAAATTCCAAAATTTGCTCAAATTTACGAAAATGCCATTACATTTCATAAGGTTTATATCAAAATTTGTTCCTTCATTCTAGCTCCTTTTTTCTTTTTGTCTGAGGCTAGATTTCTCATTTTTAGGAGTCTAGAATGTTACTCAAAATTTTTGGGATCTTAACTAATTCATTTCAAGGGACTAGCTTTGAAAACGTGTCCATTTATGTCATTTAACAAAAATTAGATATTACATCTAGGGTCTAATCATAACCCGGTGCCCGATTGAAGTACATGCACCAGTGGCAGTCACACCATAGCTCTACTATGGACTCACAAGGTCCAATCACAATAACAATTCAAGTAGTCAACTAATCATTTAGCATTTCAAAATCAAGCATGTGTAAGAAATATCATATTAACATGAGCATATACATGGAATTAGGAAAATAACCCTGGTTACCTCAATGAAGCCAATTACTCTGCCTCTAGCTACCATTATAATTCAAATGCACACCAAGCCTAAAACAAGTATAGTCATCATCATTTTGGCAATAAATCATATATCCAAAGGGTTAAACCACCAATGGCTACCTAAAAATTACTTACCTAGCTTCTTAAAGGGTCAATTGCACTAATTCAAGGTCAAGACATCAAAGCTCACTATGGTTCACTCCCTACATCTCCATTTTCACACATATACAAGGCATACACCAAAAGTCAGTCTAACTGATGGGAATTTAGTGCATACATCTCATAAAAAGAGAGAAATCACTTACCCATACATGTAACACCCCAAAATTAATTAAGGTGTTAATCATGTATTTATATTAATTAAGAATAATTAATATAGGATGATTGGGCAAGTTAAGTGAATGGAGATTTTAGAGAGATAAATTATTAATATGAGTTAGGAATTTAATAGGATAGAAATTTCATCTAGGCCTAAATTAATGAATCATGATAAGAGGCTAATGAAGGCCCAATGAGTTAGGTGCAGACCCAACCCAATTTAATGTGATAGAGGCCCAAGATCCACCTTGTATAGACTCTTATAAGTGGCCCAATAACCCTTGTGCAGACCCAAATTCTTAAGCTCTTCAAACTTCGCCCAAATCTAATTAAACTTCAGCAACCCAATGCATAAGAGTTGGCCCAATGAAATTCTACAGCCCAACACTTTAAAACTAGCCCAACAATTGAAAATTTGAAACCCATTTGGAGTTGGACCTTGGAGCAACCTATGACCCATCTTTGACCCAACTTAAACCCAACTAAAACCCTAATACTTCAGCCACTTTCTCATTTGCTGAAACTTAAGGAGCAAAATTCGGAGGTTGAGAGGGAGGCTAAGGTTTGGGGCAAGAATCCCACATTTTCTCACACCTAGAGCAAGATTCAGCCAAGGTAGTAGTTATATAACTTAATCCCCTCATCTTTCTCTTTAATTTAGTTCAATTAGTTTTTCATTTGGAGTATTTTCATCATACCCAAATTCTGAAATAGAGTTGTTTGGTGTTTTCCTAGCGAAAATTCGTAGGTTGAGGTTGGGGCTAGCATTGGGTAAGTGTAAACTATCCATTCTAGTGTATTTTCTGCTGGTTTAAGACCCTTATGGTTGATTTATAGTATGGGTATTAATTATGTACGAATTTGCTTAGGAATTTGGGTGATATATTGAAGTTTCTGGTAGAGGACATACTCAATCCAAATTTAGGGATTGGTGGTGGCTGGGTAAGTGTTATTTAGGTAGTTATTAGCATTTAAATTCATTGGGTACTTGTTGCTACTGTTAATGATGAATTAGAGTGGTAATTTTCTGATGCTATGGTTATAGGGATTTTTATACCATTGGTGGCTGTTGCAAGTTGTCTACAAGTGAAGTAACTAGGGTTTACATTAATTCCATGCATATATCTATTTTAATTTCATATTTGTTGTATATGAATGATTTGAAATGCTGAATGAATTGGTTGGCTATCTATTGTATTGTGATTGGACCTTGTGAGTCTATGATGGAGCTGTGGTGCAGCTGCCACCCATGCATGTGCTTTGATCGAGCACTGGGTTATGATCAAACCCCAGATGCACTGAGCCCTGGTTGTGCTCAATGGGGAGTAAGTGCCATGGACGGGCCTCTCCCGGTGTTAATGGCCTTTAACATATGAAAGTATGATTGCTAGTAGAGGATAGTAATCATGATAGCCTAATTGTTTCATTTACTGATATAGCTGATATGATTTTGATTTTGATTTTGATTCATGCATATATGCTTATTAAACTGGATTATATGATGGAATTGCCTTGGTTACTGAGATTCATATCTCACCTCGTTTTATGGGATTAATATTTCAGGTGAAGGTTTTCAGGTAAGGATAAGGGGAAGCAAGTGGATGAAAATCCATGAGCTCCAACATGTGGGGAGAAGGCTACACTTAGGCTTATTTAGTTAGTATAGATGTAAATTTTGTATTCCTTATTATATAGCATCATCTTGTATTCATGTTGCCAAGTGTAGGAGTCTATATTTTGATTAGTTGGAATGTACTCGTTAAGAAGTTAAGTCTCAATATGGCTTGGTTTAAGTTGTATGAACCCATAGTATTTGATGTATGAATTTATCTGAACTTATGGTATGGTATACTGTTGGAAATCTAATCATGTGATGTATTAGAAATTGATATGAATCATTGACGCATGAAACCTTTAGCAAAATGTGTATGAGATGTTAATTGTTGATAGTATATAAATCCTTGTTGTCGTTAACCCATGGAAAGGCTGACATGTGATGGTTGGGTGAGTGAGAATTAGTATTTGAGTGTTGAGTTAATAATGGTAGAATAACTAGGTAAATAAGGTAGATAAATACCATTAGAGCCATATAAAATGAGGGGAAGGGGTCTTAGAGTATCCCTAAGAAGAGAACTAGAGTGTAGGGGATGAAATGTAGGGGATATAGCTATAGGAAGGAGTCACGCCGTGGCCAGGAAGGTCTCGCTGTAGCCTAAAGAGTAATAGTGGCAAGGGACGCCGCGGCTTAAGGAATCTCGCCACAGTGCAGAGTGATAAAAATGCCCAGGAGGGTGACAGAATGAAACCTCGCTGCGGCGCAATAAGTCCTGCCGTGGCATGAGTCGAAGAAATTAATTAAGGAGGGTACAGTAGCAAAACTTGCTACGGCACCACGTAGGTTGCCCACGGCACAGATCCAACTCGCCGCTGCGAAATTCGAGTAAGTTTCCCAGTGATTCCCTAGAGCAACTTGGCCATGGTGTAAAAGGTCTGAGCCGCAGCGCAAGGTTAAAAACTTAGTTTTCGAGCTCCAAGACCTAACTTAGCCACGGCAGGAAGGTTCCAGGTTGTGGCGGAGGTCCCCAAACTCCCACCTTTGACTTAAAAACCCTGATTTCTTGAATGCTAAAGCTAGGAAATGATATATGAACACTTGTGGAAGGTTTTTGTGTGTTGAAATCGATGGATGGATGAATCACAAACCCATCAGGATGGTACAAATCCTTGTATACATCTTTCCATTTATGGTTGTTTAGTTGATGACCCTAATAACATGAAGGTTCAAATTTTCCTATATTTTCTTAAAGTAATTAATTGTAACGACTCCAAACCTTGACATTGATTATTAATCATGTATTTAACCATAATTACTGGGATTAGAAGTTAGGGTCGTCACAATACATCTAAGAGGTTAAAATAACTGAGTTGAGCCTCAACTATCAAGAACACACCATGAGACATTCCCAAATTCGGATTTGAGTCATCAAGCCTAGAAAATTCAGTTTTTCACCTTCATCTCCTTGTAATTTCACACAATAGCAGAACCCATTATCAAAATCAACCCTTAGGGACATTTTCTAGCAAAATAATACACAAAATGGATGAAAAATGCTTTCCTAATCATCTCTTTTACCTCCAACTCCAAAAAACTTGCAACAATCATCCAAGAACCATTTTTCATTTTAAGAAGAGTGAAAATTTCTCAAAATGACAATAAGACCAAAATGAAAAGGAGAATGAGAGGGATATGTTTTATATAGATTACATTGGCCAAATCTTCCTCTAGAAGTGAGAAATGGTGGAGGAATGCAGAAAAGCCCTAGCCCCTCTTCTAACATGCGAATTTCTTCTTCTTGTTTTGTAGAAAATGAATGCCTTGGCAACCAAATAGGTAAAGAGAAGGCCTTTTAGGGTTTAGTGAAGATGGGCTGGTCCAATGGGCCCATTATTTCAAGTGAGTTGGTGCTAAGTGAGATGGGCTGCAAAAACTCTTAGGGTTGGGGAGAGTGTGCTAATTTAAAAGCTGAAAAATCCATTTAGATTATGGTGGGAATTCATTGGGCCACAAGTTGAAGGGTTTATGATGAGCTTGGGTTGCCTTAAGGTCTCAAATATTACCCATGGTTTGATTCATTTTCAGAATTGGCCCAAGGTTTATTGGTTTGGGCTATAGATTTTTGTTTTTGTTTTTGTGTTGTGGTGTTGATCCAATAGCCCAAGACCTAATTAGCCTCACTTCTCTAAGTTTGGGCTAAGGCTAAATGGGCTCTTGTTTCACTTAAATTCACTAATAAGTTTTAGGCTTTCCAGGAAATTTAAGTTAAGCCCACAATGAGACTAGAATTGGGCTCTCCTACTAAGCTCATGGCATAGTTGGGCTTCCACCTCACTAAACTCAATTGGGCCAATGCTAAGTGGTCTCTCTCTTGGGCCAAGTCTCATAATAAGAAATTAGGTCTGTTCTTATAATTATTGGGCCTCCATTAGTCTCTAACCATGACTTACTTAATTTAATTTGGGCTTAGTTGAGGTTTCTAACCTCAAACCCACATCAATAATTTGTTCTTCTCTAAATTCCCATTCACACGGTTTGCCTAATTATTCCATAATAATTATTCTTAATTATGTCTAACTTATGATTAACACCTTGAATAATTTTAGGGTATTACACTCTTTAAGTACAAAAATAGCCTCCTTGTTCTGCAAAACCTTCAAACTTCAGCATGCAAATAATGAAGTGATAAGTCTCCTAGGGTTTTAGAGTTGTCTATTAGGCCTAATATTACCTATGGTCTGATCTTATTTCAGCATTGGGAGAAAGGTTCATTAGACTTAATGGAGTTGGGTCACATTACCATGAAGTTAGGCTTTTAATAATGGTCTTTAGCATACATAAATTGATCATAGTGCCCAAATATTAAATATCCACCTTCACTTAATTAATTTCACTAATTAGTCCTATAATCATAATTAATATATTTCTTTAGAAACCCTGATTTTCCTTAATCTCCCTAAAACCCATATGTTAATTTCTTAATGTGTCATAATTCTTCTTAATTAATTTTAGGGTGTTACATGTCCTCTTGAGTAAGAAATAAAAAAGAAAGGGCAAGGAGATAAGTTGAGTAAGAAAACGTTGACATTGGGTTAAGCGTCCTTCAGGTGACTTACTCTTCCTTACCTTTTATGCATGTTGGCTTGATGTGTATTGTGTGCATTGGTTGATTTAATAACATGCTCTATGATGTGTTAGTAAGGAAATTATTATTTACTCACAATTTTCAAATTGGGCAAGATTAGTGATTTTTGCTAGTTTGTAGTATAATACCTACCAAGTTGTCTCCTACAGAGTTTTTAATCAAATCAATTAGTTTAAGAATGATAAAACTAGAATTATGATGATTTAGGGTTCGAATATGAAGTCGCACCAATTAAACCCAACAATAAATCAATAAACAAAAATAAAATGAAATTCAATTCAATTAAAATGATGCGTAATCAATCCAAAATTCTTCTCCTGATAGTTCCCTATCCTTGTTACCTAAAAAAAAAATACCTCTGATTTTATTTTTAATCCTCTGGTTATTTCAATTAATGTTTCTAAACTACCATTTAGGATTTCAATTGGTTCGTATTGCTAACTGTAACACCATAATCTCTAGCTCATTTCATGCCATTTATAAGCTTTGTATTATCAATCCCACAAGAGCACATGAAAAAGGGGATAAAAATAATAGACTTTTTCGTATTGCGCTATACTTAAAAATTTGCAATTAGTGTCATGTGGACGTTGTGAGCTTATGTTATGCATTCTCATATTTAATTCCATCATTATAACTCATTTACATCACAAAAACATGCCTACAATTCATGGAAACTGAAATGGAGCTCAAAATAAGCAAGCATATTTTTAGCCAGATTTGCTCCATTTTCTGACCTAACTTTGGAAAATCATAACTAAATCTAAAAACTTCAAAATCATTCAATCTTGGTCATTATGAAAAGATTAGGATGTCTAATGAATAATACAAATATGCCCAGGTCATAAAATTTATCACACAGGACGTTTGACATCCAAGAAGCTACAGAGGTCGCTGGCTGCCTGGGCTGCTGTTCAGTTTACTGATACAAATTTCTGAAATTCATAACTAATTCTATAAAAATAAAAATCACACATATGTAGTCATTATAGAAAGCTAAAAATGTTAACTTGATACTAAAAATAATTCTAGAATGAAATAGATATGTTTAGCCATCGGGAACTTATGGAATATTAACTGAACTCCTGGGGTGCTACTGGTACTAATAGTCAACTTCAAAAATATATAACTCTCTGCTCAGACCTCCAAATGAGGTGATTTCAGTGGCCACAGAAAGTGTATAACCTATAGTTTATGCTTATAAAATTTTACAAGCATTGGACACCATTTGGCCATTGGGTGACACAAAACACAAAACTACCAGTATGAACAGTACCCATACCAGAAACAATAGAAAATCCCAAATTTGAAAATTCATCAAATATTCTCTAGACCTCAGAAAATTATATTCTTTAGCTTTCCAAAAATTTCTCAATGAGACCTAATTTCATGCCAAATTTTAGAGCAAGACTAACTCATTTGGCTAAAAAGTGACGTAGAGTTCCATTATGGTCAATTTTGGCTTCATATTGGGTACCAAAGTTTCCAAATGGATTTCCTTTAGTCTTGGCATATTTTAGGCATTAAAAGCTTATTTGAGACTTATGTGAGCTGTCCAAATGGTCCTAAACCTCATGCATCTCATTTTGGCTATTTAACCCATACTTATGCATATTTCCAACAAACTTCCATATTGCACACTTTGGCATTACATACTCAAAATAGGTTCTAGAGGTCATATATCATATCCATACATTTAAATATTATATAATTTCATATTTACACATGTCTCAAGGGTCATAGCCCATTTACTACATCATATATATTATATGGTACAATCATGGCCTTAAAGTGGCAAAAGCTAAACACATGATTGTCAATCTCCTTCCTTTAGTGTTGTTGGCTCCCATTAGCATATCCACTTGGTTCACCTATCATGTTAAATCATTGGAGAGGAGAGGATGAGATTCAAAGAATCCCAATAGCTCATCTCCCATTCAATCATACATAATATGTGCAGAGCAAGCTTTTCAAATGTATGCATGGTAAAAATGTAAGACATGCACATTTTAAAAACAATCTTGGCATGTGAATCAATCATACAAGACATCCAAGAGCTCACCAAGTGCTTAGATTGGCCTCACACTTCTCCTTATGGATTTTAGACTTGCCTCACCCATTCTTTAAGAGCTTTGGACTCAACCATACTCTTGGGAGCCCACTTTGCTTTTGTTAGACTCTTTACTTTGTCTCAACCAAGCTCAAGGATTCTTGGCTCATCCTCACCCAAGGAAAGAGTTCTTGGCCTATCCACACTCAAGCAAACTCACACAAACATCATGTAATCATTTGAAAACATAACATGGCATCAAGCATCATGGCATATAAAGGCATGCTAGCATACTTTTCATAGCTTGAAAATACACATATACACATTCTAAAATAAGCTAAACACACATCCATGCATGAAAGAAGGTGGAGAGAGCTACCTTGCACACAATTACACACTTTTTCCTTTGGACTCAAGCCTCCTCTTTCAGCCACACACACACAAATTAGTGGAGATGGTTTCTCTTGGCCTAGACACAATTTATGGGAGCCAATTAAGTTCATGAAACAATTTCTAGGGCCATGCAACTTGCTTAAACCCTAGATTACTCTACAACCTCCATTATGGTCCATATTGGCACCTAATGAAGCAACACCCCTCAAATGACTTCTAGGCCTTATTATTTCCTTTCACATATGATTCTTGACTCCTTTTAAGCCTCTTGGAGTCATTACATCATTAAAACAAAAGGCCTAGCACCATGTTGCTTCTTTAGGTCATAATATGGAACCTAAGACACGAAATCACTTTCCATGAGTTCTAAATGCTTTCCAAGGCCTGCCTTCATCTTCATTCATCAAATATAACTCAAGAATAGTCTTAGAAATATTTAAAACTCCCCCCACCTACACAATCCCCTCTTGGCCGAGACATAGACACCATTTGGGCCATATGGAGTTTTCTTGGTTTTCTTGAAGGGAGAAGCTTATGGGGAGCATCTTTGGTGTCTCAAGAACTCATTTATACTCTAACTTAGACCTAAGAAGTATCATACAAATTCAAAAATTGGAAGGTGCACTTAAAACCCTAGGTTTTGCATCTTGATTTCTAATGCCTATTTCTTGGTTTTATTTGCATATTCTTATTCCTCTCCATCAAATACCTAAGAATCACCTTTGGTTTGGTTAAAAATCTGACTCCTTAGGTCTGTCTAAGTCTAGATCAAATTGGAGAAGGAGTGGGATGAAAGGTATCAACCATAGGATGCATTTTTACCTTGTTTCCTTGCTTAGTTTGGCTTGAATTTAGATTTCTCCAAGCTCCTCTCTTCAAATCTCAACTTTCCCTTGAATATCTCCCTTGAATCAGATTTATAAACTTCATTATAATCATAGGAAAGAAAGGGAAATGGAGAAGGAGAGGTTTGGAAAGGAGAAAGCATGAAAAACCATGAAATTCTTTACCATTTCCTTACTTTTTCTCCTCCTTTCTTCTCCTTCATGGTGTGCCTAAGAGAGCTGGTGATTTTTTCTGGCTTTTGGGCAGAATGGGTCGTGCAAATGGAGAGGAGAATAAATAAGAAACTTAAAGTGTGTTGAAGAAGCTTCCACTTTCACAAAAATTCCAATTTCGCCCTTCATTTTTGGCATTTTTGTTTCTCCTTCGTTTTAACTTCTTTTTGAGAACCATATTTTCCATTATGAAATTTAGGTTCCCAATTTAGTAAAATGCCTTTGGAATTACTCAAATTGGAGCTAAAACCTTCCTGAACAAATCAGTCAAAGTTTGGCTCAACCGACGTTAGAAAACATCCGCCAGAAGAGTTTTGACTGTCCCGGGGCTTTTCATAGTTTTTAGGGCCTCTGAGAACCACGGAGAACTCAAAACTTTCATTTAAAAAGCCCTCCTGTGTGTTTTTTTAAAAAGCCCATATTTACGAAAATGCCACTAGCCTTTTGGCAAATTTTTTGAATTACTTTGGCCTTGATTTCTGGGCAACTCAAGGCTCAACTCCTCATTTTCTAATATTTAAAATTTTATCATAATTTTAGTTGACCTCAATTCCTTCTATTTCAGGGACTTCCTTTTGTATCTGGCCCATTTTTGCCATTTACAGAGAAACCGAACATTGCATTTCTCACGTTTATGGAGGGACCAGATGTTACACTAATCAAAACACAACCATGCTTTTGTCAATAATACAAAGCCAAAATAGTTCGCACTTGATCAGATACACATGCCGAATCCTAACGTAATTCAAAATGAATTTAGTTGATTAATCAATTGATTAAATCAAAACATGTTCTCAGATAAATCAAACAAATTAGAATTCATGTAACAAAAATTATTTAACTAGAATAATAATAATTACATGAAAACAAAAAGAATAAAAATGAAATACATTCTAAAATCAAAATTCAAACCAAAGTTCTATACAAAATGGACTCAAGTTCCCTATCAAGTTCAGACTGTGGATTGATCACTGAGAAAATTAGAAAGACAAGGAAGAAGATGAAAACAAGAATACGAAGTAGAGAAGATGGAATGTATTCTATGGTGACGTTGTTTCCTCCTTAAATAGGTGAAGTTGCCTTCTCCCATAAGAAATCTAGTACTAATCTTGAAGTAGTATCCAAATCCTTTTAGGACTTAATAAGATAATATCCAATTCTTTATAGAAGTCTTCTAACCCAATCCTTTTAGAAATCTTCTATCCTGCAAATTACAATTAAAAAAATAATTGGGCATCCATTGGATAAATATAATAAAAATGCAATTAAAGTCCATTAATTTAAATTACATCCACTTAATATAAAATAAGTCTAAAGTAATCAAATTACCCATAATAATTTATCATTAAGACTAAATATAAGGAATATAAAATATAATAATATTGAAATATCAAATTTGCCCATACTTAGACTTTTGCATTCCTGGGCAAAATAAAAAAAAAAAGAAAAAAAAAAACCAAAATATGAAACTGCCAAACTAAATACAATTCAAGCTTTTTAGATATTCAGTAGTCAAAGGTAATCTTTATTGCTAATCAAGGAAGAACAAGTAGTATGACAATTCCAATTGATAAAAAAATGAATCAAAGTGATAACTCCTTATTGGTTATGTGTTTACTCTCAATTCTTTCAAGTCTTTAGGTTAAGCATTCCTCTTAAATTCAACTTTTCACAATAACACTACTACAAGCTTGTATATCTTCTCAATCTCCACTAACTAAATCACAAGCAACACATAAATAAAAAAGGACTTTTGTTCAAGGTTGTAATAAGGCTAAGGTATGAAACAAATGGTAAACAAAAGAACTAAGAATGCAACAAGAGACATAAAGTGGATACTTAAAATCATCAAGAGCAATAAAAAAAAAAAAGAACATAGAATGGAATAGATATACATCTTAAGGTTTTATTTACTATCAGCCAATACATGCTCAATGAAAACAAAAGTAATTTTCTTTTCTCATTTTCATCATTCATTTTTCACTACTTTTTTTTTCATGCCTTTCTTTTTTTTTGGTATCATTTTTTTTTTGTTTTTTGTTGCTGTTTTTTTGTTTTTCATAAATATTTTCTTTTCTTTTTTTTAATACTTTTTCCCTTTTTTTTCTAGACATCTCTAAAGAGAACAAGTTAATTGGCTCAAAATTGACATAGATTGCATATCCATCCACACTATGAAGATAGAATGCTCTTAATAATCAAAAGTATCCTAAACAAGGTGGGAAGTTTTCTTTTTCATGGCTAAAGGGTTAAAAAGAAAACATAAAAGGCTTAACAAAGGAATAAAAACAAAGGATAAAATATAGGTAGGATGGCTATTTAGCTCTGGCTACAATAAAATAAAAGAAGAAAAAATGCCTTAATCATTTTTATGAATGCTTGTGCAAATGTATTTTCAATTAAGAATCAAAACAACTTCTAGAGTGAATATCATGATAGGTGAATGTTCTCACAAGAAAAAAACAATATAAGGCCTAAATTTCTCACAGGTTTAAAACTACCACATGAATCCATTGAATTCAAATTTATTGCCAATTTACTTGAATTCTAGAAAACAAAATTGATTCCTAATTATGTTGAAATACTTCCAAACTTAAATTGCTTCAACTTATTTTTTTTAAACATAAACAAAAAAAAAATTACAAGAAAAACAAAAAAAATCAAAAGATGTAATATCATAATTATAGAACTCATCTCATGTCAATTTAGCTTGCATTTCCTTCATTCCACACACTTAGTTAAGAAAAGTAATAAAAATAATAGATTATTTTTGCGTTACATCATAGATAAATTTTTTGTTTCATGTCCTGTGGACCATATGGACTCATCCATCTCATTCTCATATTTAAATATACAAATAAAACTCAAAACCATCTTAGGAAGTGGCCAAGAACTTGAGCTAATGGAGTATATACATGAAAATAATGTGTGCAACCTTAGGTTGATTTTTTAGTGTTCTATCATGAATTTTAAAAAATCATAATTAATTATTAAAAAAATTGAAATTAAGCACACTACATCATTCTAGAAAGCTATGGATGTCTAATTTATGCTAAAATAATTCCAGACCACAACAGGGACATCTAGCTATTAGAAATTGATGGAAAAATAACCAAGGTTGTCTATTGTTACTGGTACCATCCCTCGACTTCAAAAATTCATATCTCCTTTCTCAGATGTCCAATCAGGGTGATCTCAGTGGCTGTAGAAAGCTTATGATGTCTCATTTATGTCTATAAAATTTTATCATCATTGGACACCATTTGTTGCTTGAATGATAGCACAAGAAACTGACCATATGAACAATATTTATACCAGTTCAGTAGAAAAATCATAATTAATTCTACAAAGCTCCAAATAATCTTGTCTTTGGCTTTTAAAAAAGCTTTGGATACAATCTACATGTCTACTAAATTTTATGAGCAAATTCATTCATTTGATCAGATGTTGACATTGGGTTGCAAAATTGCTCAAATAAGCTTCTTAAATGGTCTCGTAAGGGTCAATTTTGGTTCCAAGGCTCCCATGGTCACTTCAGCAAGTGGAAAAGCACCAAAATAGTCTACTAAACATGTCTCAAAGGTGTATAAACCCAGATTTCACAAACTCACTCATTCACCCCAAGATATATACAAGAGCACATATACTAGTTCTTGCCATTCAATGTCCAATTCATGGAATACTATACATATGCCATCAAATCTCATTCATACATCATATATTTACATATTGACATGTGTTCATGAAGTCATACAACATATACAATAAGAGATTATATCATATGCCACTCATATGACTAAAAAATGGCAAGTTTCCACACTTGGTTGTCAATCTTTTTCCTTAAGCTTGGTGGCTTCCATTCCTTTGCTCACTTGGTCCACCTAGACATGTTAGACATGTGGGTAAAAAGGGATGAGATTATAGGAATCCTAATAGCACTTTTCCCTTTCAACCATACATAAAGAATGCAAATCCAAGTCTAAAAATACATGCATGAATATCATAGAGTTTGTAACCATTTAGGAAACATTTCTAACATTCAAGGAGTCACGCAAAGCATACATAAGCTTGCCAAGTAAGTGGTTCAACCTCCCCTATTCTCTTCAAGGATTTTGGACTTGCCCTATCTTTTTTCTTAAAGGCTTTGAACTAGGCCTTACTCTTGGGAGACTCTAAACTTTGTCTTAACCATTTTTTAGGGTTTTGGCTCATCCTCACCATGGCTAGTGGATTCTTGGCTTCACCTCACTCAAGTAAACCAAAGCAAAGTCACAAGGTATCATTTGAATGCAATAAACAACATCATGGTACCATGGTATATGAATACATGTTAGAACACTTTTTCATAGCTTAACATATACATACACACATTTAAAAATAAGATAAACATCCACTCATGCATGAGGGAAAGAAGAGAGAGCTACTATAACACCATAATTTCTAGCTCATCTTATAACATTCTTATGCATCATATTCTCAAATCCATGGAGGAAGTAGGAAAAGTTTCATAAAATAATGTATTTAATTTCGTTGTGTCATATATAAAAATTTTATTCAGTGTCACGTGGACTGTGTGAGCTCATACTATACATTCTCAAATGTAATTACATTAGTATAATTCATTTGCATCATAAAATCATGCCTATAACTCATGGAAGTCAAAGGAAAGCTCAAAATAATGAAATGCATTTTCGGCCAGAATTGGCTCTTTTTCTGACCAAACTTTGGAAAATCATAACTAACTATAGAAAAATCAAAATCACACATTCTTGACCATTCTAGAAAGTTACGAATGTCTACTTCACATCAAATATTCTGTAGACCTTCAAAAATTATGGTCTTTAGCTTCCCAAAAAGCTCCTAATGAACCCTATTAGCATGCCAAATCTCAGATCAATAAGAGCTCATTTAGCCAAAAAGTGACATAAGGTTCCATTATTGTCATTTTTGGCTTCATATAGGGTACCAAAGTGACCAAATGGTTTTCTTTTGGCCTTGGCACCTTTTGGGCAAGTCTAAAAGCACACTCATAACTTGTGTGAGCTATCCAAATGGTCCCAAGCCTTATGCATCTCATCTTGGCCTTTTCATCCACACATATGCACATTACATCAAACTTTTCAAAATGCATACCTTGGCATTACATACCCAAATTCTATTCTAAGGTTCATACATCATATCCATACATTTATACCTCATATAATATCATAATTACACATGTTTAAGAAGTCATAGACCATATACATCATTGGATTACAATATTGGACACAAATATGGCCTTAAAATGACAAAACTCCAATACTTTGTTGTCAAACTCTTTCCTTCAAGGTGGTTGGCTTCCATTACCATGTCCACTTGGTTCACCTAGCATGTGAGATCATTGGAGAGGAGGGAATGAGATTCAAAGAATCCCAATAACTCATCTCCCATTCAATCATACATAATATATGCAAAGCAAGTCTTGAAAATATATGCATGGATATCATGGAAGTCATGAACATTCAAGAAGCAAGTTTAGCATGTGAACAAGTCATACAAGACAATCAAGAGCTCACCAAGTGTTTGGATTGGCCTTACACTTTTCCTCATAAATTTTGGATTTGCCTCACCCATTCTTTAAGAGATTCTTCGACTCAACCATACTCTTGGGAGCCTACTTTACTTTTAGGAGACTTTTTACTTTGTCTCAACTAATCTTAATGGTTCTTGGCTCATCCTCACCATGGTCAAGAGTTCTTGGCCTCTCCACACTCAAGCAAACTCAACAAAACATCATACATTCATTTGAAAACATACTATGTCATCATGAAATCATGGCATATAAAATCATGCTAGTATACTTTTATGGATTGAAAATACACATACACACATTTTAAGATAAGCTAAACATACATCCATGCATGAGAGAAGGTGGAGAGAGCTACCTTGCACACAATCACACACTTTTCCTTTCGAAATTCCCTCCCTTGCTTTAGCCAGACACCCACTGTAAAGTCCCACATCGGATGGTTTGGTCCTGGGAACGGCCCATATAAGTAGGGGCAAAGCTTCCCCCACCAAGGCGCGCTTTTCCCGTGAGTTAAGCGGGAAGGGACAAACCCCACTGAACCGGGAAGGCAGGGTCGAAGACCCACGAACCGGGAAGGACGGGACAATACCTTAGTGGCTCTGTGTCTTGTTGGTATCAGAGCCGGCCGTTCGCATGTGCGACCCGAGGACGAGTCGGCCCCAAAAAGGGGGTGGATTGTAAAGTCCCACATCGGATGGTTTGGTCCTGGGAACGGCCCATATAAGTGGGGGCAAAGCTTCCCCCACCAAGGTGCGCTTTTCCCGTGAGTTAAGCGGGAAGGGACAAACCCCACTGAACCGGGAAGGCAGGGTCGAAGACCCACGAACCGAAAAGGACGGGATAATACCTTGGTGGCTCTGTGTGGGGTATAAATGTAACACCATACTTCTAGGACTCAATTCATGCAATTCCCATGCCTCATCTTATGTTTGTTCTTTGGAAACAATCTAGTGGCATAGGGAGTTATGAATTAAAATGCATTTCTCTACAGGTAAAATTTTTCTTTCGGAGTCCCGTGGGCCATATGAATGCATCTATCACATTCTCATACTTAAATACATGAATATAGCTCATTTCCATCATCAAATTTGGTCTACAACTCGTGGAAAGCAAAGGAACACATTAAAATTCATGTTTGCATTTTCGTCCAGAATTTCCTCTTCTCTGTCACAAACTTTGAAAAATCATAACGAAATCTAGAAAAATCGAAATCATGTGTTCTTTGTCATTCTGGAAATCTCAGGATGTCTAATTCACACTAAAAATACGTACAAGTCACACAATTCATCACACAGGACGTTTGACATCCAAAACGCTACAGACTCACTGGCTGCCTGGGCTGTGATTCAGGTTACTGATGCAAACTTCTGAAATTCATAACTAATTCTACAAAAATTGAAATCACACACATTCAGTCATTCAAGAAGCTACAAATGTTAAATTGACACTAAAAATAATTCTAGAATGAAACAGATACGTTTAGGTATCTGGAACTGATGGAACAGTGATTGAGCTCTGGAGTCGCCACTATTACTGACAGCAAATTTCAAAAATGTATAACTCTGTGTTCAGACCTCCAAATGAGGTGATCTCAGTGGTCACAGAAAGCTTATGACCTCTAGTTTATTCACATAAAATTTCATAAGCATTGGACACCATTTGGCCATCGAGTGACACAAAAATCAAATCTGCCAGTATGAACAGTGCACATACCAGAAACCATAGAAAATCCCAACTTTGAAAATTCATCAAATATTCTCTAGGTCTCCGAAAATTATGATCTTTAGCTTCCCAGAAAGCTCTTAATAAGACCTAATTGTATGCCAAATTTCAGGGCAAGACTAACTCATTTGGCCAAAAAGTAGTATAGGGTTCCATTATGGTCAATTTTGGCTCCATATTGGGTACCAAAATTACCAAATGGATTTCCTTTGGTCTTGGCACCTTTTGGGCAAGTTTAAAAGCATGTTTATGACTTGGGAAAGCTGCCCAAATGGTCCCAAACTATTTTCATCTCATTTTGGCCTTTTCACCCTCACTTATACACATTACATCAAGCTTTTCTCAAGTGCATACATTAACATAAACACTCAATTTATGTTCTAGAATACATATACCATACTCATTCATTTATCTATCACATAATATCATTTTCACATTTGTCCAAGGGGTCATAGACCATTTACAATAATAATATACATCATAAAGTCTCATTATGAATCAAAAGACCAAAAATCAAGCATAAGGATGGCAATCTTCTTTCTTCAAGGTGGTTGGCTCCCATTGCCATGTCCACTTGGTCCACCTAGCATATTAGGACATTTAAGAGGAGGAAGTGAGATTCAAGAATCTCAATAGCCCATCTCCCATTCCATTACACATAATATGTGCAAGCAAGTTTCACAATGGCATGCATGGAGAAAGTAGAAATCATAGGCATTTTAAAAGCAACCTTGGCATGTGAATCAATCATACAAGACATTCAAGAGCTCACTAAGTGTTTGGATTGGCCTCACACTTCTCCTCATGGATTTTGGATTTGCCTCACCCATTCTTTGAGCACTTTGGGCTCAACCATACTTTTGGGAGCCCACTTTGCGTTTGGGAGACTCTTTACTTTGTCTCAACCAAGTTCAAGGGTTCTTGGCTCCTCCTCATCCAAGGGAAGAGTTCTTGGCCTCTCCACACTCAAGCAAACTCATACAAACATCATGGATTCATTTAAAACATAACATGGCATCAAGGATCATGACATGTAAAGGCATGCTAGCATACTTTTCAAAGCTTGAAAATACACATACAAGCATTCTAAAACAAGCTAAACACACATCCATGCATGAGAGAAGGTGGAGAGAGCTACCTTGTATACAAACACACACTTTTTCCTTAGCTTTCAAGCCTCCTCTTTTAGCCACACACCCACAAGTTGGTGGAGATAGTTTCTGATGAGAGACCCTCTAGGAACCTTGTCCTAGGAACCTTCAACAAGATGACACTTTGCCTGAGACCGGCTAGAAAACAAGATTGTTGGTCAAAGGTAAGACCCTAAGAGAACTTGTCCCTTAGAACCCTAGCCTCAAGACGCCACAAAGGAAGACCAATCCTTTGATAAGTCACGTGAACTCTCAGAGAACACAAAGAAGCAAAAGCCTTACAAATAACTGAATAATACTCAAATTCATTCATGTGTAAAATAGAGTACAATAGGAAGCCTTTTATAGGCAAAATTTTCTAGAGTCCTAATTAAAGTAAAACTCTAACACCTAATTAAAATTATTTTAAATAATACCTAATATATATCCTAATTAGATTAGGATACTAATTTTAACTTGATCTCCAAGATAAACTCTTTGACCAAGTTCAAAAACATAATAAAAATAATAAAAACGAAATTTCAAAAGAAATCCTAATCAAAACTAATCAACTTCTTTAAATTGTCACATGAGATGCTCATGCTTCATTAAAAATCACATGGTTGTCACATGATTCTTAATCTCTTGCAATTGGACTCCAATTGGGCCTTGGCAATCCTCTTGTAGAATAGTTAGCATGATCACACCTTTTACATCTTCTTGGGCCTTCTCTTGATTTAAATAAATGGGCTCTAAGTTATGAAGCTTATGAATTAAATAATTGAAGGCTTCTTTCATTGCTTTGGCCCTAGCTTTTGTTATTGGGCCTCCTATGCCTTGTAATGGATCTTTAGACACATTTGACTTGAACTCTTGGGCTTTAATTTGCAAATCATGTCCTTGATCAAGTCCACTTCTATGCTCAACAAGGTCTCTTTGTGCTATCGCATCATTCCCCCCCTCTTGAAAAGGATTCGTCCTCGAATCTGCAATATCAAAAGAAGAGAGATCAGCTACATTAAAAGTAGCACTAATATTTCCATAAGAACTAGCTAAGTCAATTTTATAAGCATTATCATTAATCCTTTCAAGAACTTGAAAGGGACCATCTCCTCTAGGTTGGAGTTTTGACTTTCTTTGTTCTGGGAAACGTTCTTTTCGCAAGTGAACCCACACCCAATCGCTGGGTTCAAACGCCACACGCCTTCTACCCTTATTAACTTGGTTAGCAATTTGCTCATTCCTTCTTTCAATATTGGCTTTCACCTTTGTATGCAAATCCTGCACAAACTTAGCCTTCCCAGCACCATCAAGGTTAGTAAACTCATGTGAAGGTAAAGGAAGCAAATCTAAAGGCGTTAAAGGATTAAAACCATAAACAATTTCAAAAGGAGAGAATTTTGTAGTAGAATGAACAGCACGATTATAAGCAAATTCAACATAGGGCAAACACTTTTCCCAACTTTTAAGATTCTTTTGAATGATAGCTCTTAATAAAGTAGAGAGGGTTCTATTAACAACCTCGGTCTGCCCATCAGTTTGTGGGTGTGCTGTAGTAGAAAACAAAAGCTTAGTGCCAAGTTTATTCCATAATGTTTTCCAAAAATAACTCAAGAATTTTACATCTCTATCACTAACAATAGTTTTTGGCACACCATGCAACCTAACAATCTCTTTGAAAAACAATTCTGCCACATACACAACATCATTAGTTTTGGAACAAGCAATAAAATGTGCCATTTTACTAAACCTATCCACAACAACAAAGACACTATCTTTCCCAGTGGAAGATTTAGGTAAACCCAAGACAAAGTCCATAGAAATATCAGTCCATGGGTGAGAGGGAACTGGTAAGGGGGAATATAAGCCATGTGATTGAATTCTAGACTTAGCATGCTTACAAGTAATACATCTAGAACAAACAGCAACCACATCCTTTCTCATGCCAGGCCAATAAAAATGCTCATTCAAAAGAGCCAAAGTCTTTTCGATACCAAAATGACCCATCAATCCCACGCCATGAGTTTCCTTAACAAGAAGCTCACGAATGGAACACATAGGAACACATAACTTGTTCTTTTTAAAAAGGAACCCATCAAACCTGTAATAGTCATTAGCACCATACATTTCACAAGATTTCCAAATATCAGCAAAATCAGAATCAGACTCATACATGTCTTTTAACATCTCAAATCCTATCAATCTAGCATGCATGGAAGTAATCAAAGTGTAACGCCTAGACAATGCATCCGCTACAACATTTTCCTTTCCCTGCTTATGCTTAATCACATAAGGGAAGGTTTCAATAAATTCAAGCCATCTTGCATGTCTTTTGTTCAATTTACCTTGGGACTTAAGAAACTTAAGACTTTCATGATCAGAATGGATAATAAATTCTTTAGGCCACAAATAATGTTGCCAAGTTTCTAAGGTACGTTTCAAGGCGTACAACTCTTTATCATATGTAGAATAATTTAAAGTAGGGCCACTTAATTTCTCACTAAAATATGCAATAGGTTTGGCATCCTGCATCAACACACCACCTATGCCTATACCAGAAGCGTCACACTCAATTTCAAAAACCTTAGTAAAATCAGGCAATACAAGTACAGGGGCTTTAGTTAGTTTGTCCTTCAGTATGTTAAAAGCACGCTCTTGTGCTTCACCCCACTTGAATACCACATTCTTTCTTACCAAATCATTTAAAGGGGCAGCAAGAGTAGAGAAGTCCTTAACAAATCTCCTATAAAAGCTCGCCAATCCATGGAAGCTCCTTACTTCACTCGCATTCTTTGGAGTTGGCCACTCTCGGATTGCTTTGACCTTCTCCTCGTCCACTTGTATGCCACGAGCTCCTACAACAAATCCAAGAAAAACCACAGAATCCAAACAAAAAGAGCACTTCTCTAAATTGGCAAAGAGTTTATTCTCTCTAAGCACAACAAACACATCATGCAAATGATTCACATGCTCTTCTAGACTTTTAGAGTAAATCAAAATGTCATCAAAGTAAACCACAACAAATCTACCAATGAAAGATCTAAAGACATGGTTCATTAAACTCATGAAAGTGCTAGGTGCGTTAGTCAAGCCAAATGGCATAACTAACCATTCATATAACCTAAACTTGGTCTTAAAAGCAGTTTTCCATTCATCACCTTCTTTCATCTAATCTGATGATAACCACTTCTAAGATCAATTTTAGAGAAAACACATGCACCATGCAACTCGTCAAGCATATCATCTAACCTAGGGATAGGATAGCGATATTTTACCGTTATTTTGTTGATGGCACGACAATCTACACACATCCGCCACTTGCCATCCTTTTTGGGCACAAGAATCACCGGCACAGCACATGGACTTAGACTTTCACGAACAAAGCCTTTCTTCATGAGCTCTTCCACTTGATGTTGTATTTCCTTAGTCTCATCTGGATTTGCTCGATAAGCAGGTCTATTGGGAATAGATGCTCCTGGGATAAAGTCTATGCGATGCTCAATGCCTCTTAAAGGGGGCAATCCATTAGGTATTTCCTCTGGGAATAAGTCATAGAATTTCTGCAATAAAGATGTAACACTAACAGGCAAAGAGTGATCAGGATTGTTGATAGTAAGATAAACATCTTTATAAATCAATAAGAAAGCATTTTCACTAAATAGAGCTCTCTTGATCTCACTTTTACTCGAAAATAAACTCACTTTCTTTTCCTCATATTTTTCTCTAATTTTCTTTCTACCCAACTCACCTTTCTGTTGCTTCTTCTCATTCTTAATACTCACACTCACTTTACCTTTCTTTTCTTGCTCTCTATTCTTACACTCTCTTTCGATTTTTAACTGATCCTCATATGCTTGAACAGGACGCAGAGGGGTCAACACAATGGTCTTACCATTAAAAATAAAGGAGTAATAATTTTTATATCCATCATGTTTTACCTTTCTGTCAAACTGCCACGGCCTACCAAGTAACAAGTGACCAGCATACATAGGTGCTACATCACAAAGAATCTCATCATGATAATTACCAATAGAAAAAGAGATGAGCACCTGCTTTGTTACCTTTACCTCCCCACTATCATTAAGCCATTGTAATTTATAAGGAGTAGGGTGCCTCAAAGTAGGCAAGTTCAGCTTTTCCACAAGTAAAGTACTAGCTACATTTGTCCAGCTACCACCATCAATAATTAAACTACAGACCTTCTTGTGGATGAAGCAACGAGTATGGAAAATATGCTCACGCTGCTCTATCTCGAGATCTTCTTTTGGTTGAATGTTGAGAGCACGTCTAGCCACAAGGGCTTCACCATTTACAGCTTCAGTTAATTCTAAATCTGAGTCATCAGTCAGGGGTGGCATCTCATCCTCCTCAGACTCACTACTAGCACTAGTCACATCACCATTCTCAAGAATAATCATAGTTCGTTTGTTAGGACATTGTGAAGCAATGTGACCAAAACCATTACATTTAAAACATCTAACCTTAGAGGAAGAAGCAGTAGGGTTTGAGGATGATAAAGGTTTTGAATCAGTTTTTCCCTTAACCGGAAGGGGTTTTACTTTACTTTCCTCTTTAGACTTGAAATCAGTCTTTGGCTTGAAGGAGACTTTAGAATCCCTCCAAGAACTCGAGCTAGATGTCACTTTTAGCTTTTGTCGAGTCCTTAGTTGCTTTTCTACCTTGATAGCTCTATGTAAGAGCTCCTCCATATCCAGGTAATTGTATAAATCAACTTGGGCAGCTATTTCAGGATTTAAGCCCTCAATGAATCGGGCCATGGTTGCTTCACGGTCTTCCTCCACATTTGCCTTAATCATGGCAATGTCCATTTCTTGATAGTAATCTTCCACACTCATAGAACCTTGTTTCAGCTTTTGGAGCCTCTTATGCAATTCCCTATAATAGTAACTAGGGACAAATCGTTTGCGCATGATAGTTTTCATCTCCTGCCAATCACGAATTGGACCTTCACCGGTACATCTTCTGGTGAGTAAGAGTTGATCCCACCAGATGCTAGCATAGTCAGTAAACTCCACTGTAGCAAGTTTTACTTTCTTCACCTCAGTGTAAGAGTGGCACTCAAACACATGCTCCACTCTTCTTTCCCAATCTAAGTACTGGTCCGGGTCATTTTTCCCGGGGAATGAGGGAATCTTCATCTTGATGTTTCCAATACCACCATCCTTATTGGATGATGATTGTCTACCTCTCCGAGTATGGGACTCCTCAAAGTCGGATTCAGCATCATCATCAAGTTCCATATGAGGTTGCCTCCTATGGTTCCTCCTATTGGAAGAAGACTCCACATCATCTAATTTGGCACTAAGTTTCTCAAGAGTACTTTGAACGGCTCTAATCCAGACTTTCATGTCAAAGTCACTATGCTTAGATTCTCCAGACATCCTGAAATATTAGTTTGTACAAAAACAAGTAAAGAAAGATATAGGACCTCGCAACTCACTAGCTTACGTGTTTATACTCAAAAGATGATAATTTTACTCGTGTTTAACTCTCTTTTTGGCTTTTTCTTTAATGTTAACCCTCTTGCCTTTTACCACTCAATAATTTGCTTCTTACAAGTGTTCTAAGCAAGTCACAAGCAAATCAAATGAAAAGATCAAACTAGTGGTAATCCAAAAACTAGAATCCTAAAATATAAATTCCCAAAGAATCAAACAAAGGAGAAAAATAGGTGTGTAACAAAAAGGAAAAAGAAGGAGTAAGGGAAGGTCTGGAAGGAAAGAGATGAAAAGGGAAAAAATATGAAAATAAGAAACTTTAAGAATAGAAAACTACTTGCAATTCAAGTTTCGAACAATTAGAAAACAATATCCTTTCTTGAATGCAAATAGGTAAGTAGAAAACTTGGTAGCCACTTAATGCAATTAAATTAGGAAACAAACTCCAATTAGGAAATTGACTCCAATTAGGAAACTAACTCCAACTAGGAAATTGACTCCAATTAGGAAATTAACTCCAATTAGGAAATTGACTTTAATTAGGAAACTAACTCCAACTAGGAAATTGACTCTAATTAGGAAATTAATTCCAATTAGGAAATTGACTCCAATCTTGCTTTTAATTTTGAATTGGCACAACTTGCAATTTTGAATTCTGCAATCTGAATTTCCTTTCTTTCTTTCTTTTTTTTTTTTCACTCCCCTTTTTTTTTCACTCTTTTTTTTTCTTTTTTTTTTTCGAATTTTTTTTTTTTTTTTTTTTGGGAGTATCACACTCTCTTCTCTTTTTCTTTTTGGAGTATCACACTCTCTTTTTTTTTTTTTTTTTTTTTTTTTTTGAGGATGGAGGAACACAACAATGGAAGACAGAAGAAGATAGAAGAAAAAGACGAAGATGGAAAAGGTAATACTAATGGAAGGAGAGAAAGTATGAAGAATAATGAAAGGGAAAACACAAAGATATACCTTGTACTAGCGACCAAAGCTCTGATACCAAATGATGAGAGACCCTCTAGGAACCTTGTCCTAGGAACCTTCAACAAGATGACACTTTGCCTGAGACCGGCTAGAAAACAAGATTGTTGGTCAAAGGTAAGACCCTAAGAGAACTTGTCCCTTAGAACCCTAGCCTCAAGACGCCATAAAGGAAGACCAATCCTTTGATAAGTCACGTGAACTCTCAGAGAACACAAAGAAGCAAAAGCCTCACAAATAACTGAATAATACTCAAATTCATTCATGTGTAAAATAGAGTACAATAGGAAGCCTTTTATAGGCAAAATTTTCTAGAGTCCTAATTAAAGTAAAACTCTAACACCTAATTAAAATTATTTTAAATAATACCTAATATATATCCTAATTAGATTAGGATACTAATTTTAACTTGATCTCCAAGATAAACTCTTTGACCAAGTTCAAAAACATAATAAAAATAATAAAAACGAAATTTCAAAAGAAATCCTAATCAAAACTAATCAACTTCTTTAAATTGTCACATGAGATGCTCATGCTTCATTAAAAATCACATGGTTGTCACATGATTCTTAATCTCTTGCAATTGGACTCCAATTGGGCCTTGGCAATCCTCTTGTAGAATAGTTAGCATGATCACACCTTTTACATCTTCTTGGGCCTTCTCTTGATTTAAATAAATGGGCTCTAAGTTATGAAGCTTATGAATTAAATAATTGAAGGCTTCTTTCATTGCTTTGGCCCTAGCTTTTGTTATTGGGCCTCCTATGCCTTGTAATGGATCTTTAGACACATTTGACTTGAACTCTTGGGCTTTAATTTGCAAATCATGTCCTTGATCAAGTCCACTTCTATGCTCAACAAGGTCTCTTTGTGCTATCGCATCAGTTTCACTTGGCCTAGACACAAATTATGGGAGCCAATTAAGTTCATGAAATAATTTCTAGGGCTATGCAACTTGCTTAAACCCTATATTACTCTACAACTTTCATTATGGTCCATATTGGCACCTAATGAAGCAACACCCCTCAAATGATTTCTAGGCCTCATTCTTTACTCTCAAATATGATTCTTGACTCCTTTTAAGCCTCTTGGAGTCATCACATCATTAAAACAAAAGGCCTAGCACCATGTTGCTTCTTTAGGTCATATTATGGAACCTAAGGCACCAAATCAATTTTTAGGAGTTCTAAATTTTTTCTAAGGGTTCCTCCCACCTTCTACCATCATAAGAAGTCCCAAACCAAGGCTAAAACAAATTAAAACAGCCCCTAGCCTAATGGTTATGTCTTGGCCGAATTGATGGAGGGAGGAGGAGTCCATGGGCTTTTTGATTTTTCCTTGATGGGAGAGACACTTGGGAGGCTTCCTAGGGGTCTTAGAGACTCAAATAAACATTTACACATGCAAGAAAATTCATGGATTAAATCAGTTTTTATAAAGTATCCAAGAGCTCTACACTTTTCTAACTTGATTTTCATTAGCCTTTCTTCCAAGTTCCTTGCATCTACGAACTCCTCATGGTCTAAAACCCACAATTCCTTCTTATTTCTAGACAAAAAGCCTCCCCCCAAGATGGTTCTGTTCTGGCAGAACTCCACACACAAAGGGCAAGAAAAAGGAAGCAACCAAGATAGAAAAATCACCTTGATTCCAAGCTTTTCTCAAGAGCTCTCTTCCTTGCTTCAACCCTCTCCTTGAATTTCAAAATTCCCCCCTCAGTTCTGGGCTCAAAATAGAACCAAACATCTCACTAAATCCATAAGAAGAGAGGAGGAAAGGAGGGGAAGAAGTTTAACAAGGCAAGGAGTAGGAAAAAGTGGCTATAACTTACACTTTTCAAAGCTTCCTCTTCCTGCCTTGGCCTCCCCTCTTGTGCACCACTCTCAGCCCTTGTTACTTCTGTTTTAACGTGTGAGAGAGTGCGTGAGGAGATCAGAGCAAAGGAGGGGCGTTTTTATAAGCTAGGGTTTCACTTAAGCAACTTTTACACTTTGCAATTTACTCCCTCTTCATAGTTTTGTTCGTTTGGGCTTGTTTCAACTCCGTTTTGAAATCTGTCTTTTCCATCATATTCCTTAGGCTCTTAATCATAATAATTGCTTTTGGAATCACTCAAAAAGGATCTAAAACCATTTCGAACCGTTCGGTCAATTTTCGGTCAACCGATAGCTGAAATCACTCACCGGAGGGGTTTCAACTGTTCTAGGGGTTCCCATAGTATTCAGGGCCTCTGAGAACCCTAGAAAGCTTAAATTTTTTGTTTAAGAAGCCCTCCTACGAGTTTTCCAAATTTTTCAAAAATTACAAAAATGCCCCTACTTCCCTTGGTAAATTTTCTGATCTCTTTTAGCTCTAGTTTTTGGGCATCTTAAACCTCAAATCCTCATTTTCTAATATTTAAAATTTTATTATAATTTTAGTTGGCCCCAATTCCTTCTATTTCGAGGACTTCTTTTTATATTTGACTCATTTCTGCCGTTTACGGAGAAATCGAACATTGCGTTCCTCACATTTACGGAGGGACCGGATGTTACACCCACAAACTTGTGGAGATGCTTCCTCTTGGCCTAGACACATTTTATGGGATTCAATTAGGTTCACAAACTCAATTCTAAGGCCACATATTTGTTTAGACACTAGATGGCTCTATAAACTCTATTATGGTCCATAAATGCACTTAATGACGCAACACCCCTTAAATAAATTCTAAGCTCCATTCTTTCCTTTCAAATATAATTCTTGACTCCTTTTAAGACTCTTGGAGTCATCACACGATTAAAACAAAGAGCCTAACTACATGTTGCTTCTTTAGGTCATAATATGGAACTTAAGGCACTAATTCACTTTCCATGGGTTCTAAATTTTTTCCAAGGCCTCCCCTCATATTCATTCATCATATATGACATAAAATTAGGCTTAGAAAAATTTAAAACTCTCCCTAGCTACTCCATCTATGCTTGCCCGAGACATATCCCCTTTTTGGCCTCCTTGGAATTCTCTTTGTTTCCTTGAAGGAGGAAACATGTGGGGAGCATCTTAAGGATGTTAAGAGCTCATTTAAACTCTTAATTAGGCTTAGGAATTATCATCTAAAATCAGATTTTGGAAGATGAACACAACCCTAGAATTTACATTTTGAAATCAAATAGTTTTTTGATAATTCCCTTTGTATATTCTTAATCTCCACACCCTTTTTTCTTAGATTCATGCTTGGTTCTGCCTAAAAATCATCTCCTCCTAGGGTTTTCTCAAGTGGGGCAAAATGGTAGAGAAGGGAACCAAAGATGACAACCATAGGAAGAGAAATTACCTTATTTTCTTGCCTTTTCTCACTTGAATCTTGTGTTCTTTGAGCTCCTCTCTTCAAATCCGAATTTTCCCCTCAATTTCTCCTTTAAAATAGATCCATATATTTCATTATAATTCTAGGAAATAAAAGGGAATGAAGGAAAAGAGGTTTGGAAGAGAAAGAGCATGAAAAACTATGAAAATCCATACCTTTCTTCCTTGAATTTCTCCTTCTTTTCTTCCTCCTCTTGTGCACCTTATCCCCTAGGGTTTTCCTCTAGTATTGGGTAGAACATGGTCGTGCATAATGAAGAGAGAAGAAGGGTGCATCATATATATAGGTGGGAGGAAGTTATACTTTTCAAAAATTCCCATTTTGCCATTCATTCTTGGCATTTTCGTTTCTCCTTCGTTTTAGCTCCTTTTTTAGAACAGTCCTTTCCATTATAAAATCTAGGTTCTCAATTAAATAAAATGCCTTTGGAATTACTCAAATCGAAGCTAAAACCTTCTCGAATGAATTTGTTAAAGTTTGGGTACACCGACATTGGAAAACGTCCACCGGGGGGTTTTAGCTATCATGGGGCTTCCTATGGTTTTTAAGGCCTCTAAGAATCCTATAGAACTCAAAACCTTCTTTTTAAAAAATCCTCCTATGTGAATTCCAAAATTTGCTCAAAATTATGAAAATGCCATTACATTTTGTAAGCTTTTTGTAAGAAATTGTTTCTTCATTCTAGCTCCGTTTTTCTTTTCTTCTAAGTCTAGGATTCTTATTTTTAGGAGTTTAAAATACTTTCTAAATTTTTTGGAACCTTAACTATCTCATTTTAAGGGACATCCTTTTGTATTCGGTGAGTTTTGTTTACTGACGGAGAAACTGTATGTTACGTTTCTCACATTTTCTCTCATTTTCAGAAAATCAGATGTTACATTTCTCCCTCTTTAAATAAATTTTGTCCTCAAAATTTAGGGTACACTTTCTCTTACTTTTTTCTTTTTTTGGCTAACTACTTTTCTTTCCCTTCTTCCTGGCTCTATATGCTTTCTCAGTGATTTCATTTATTCAAATTTTCTTGTAGCCAGGGGATTTTTCATTGCCAGTTCTTAATAAGGGCCCTATGGCTATAAAATACTAGCTAGTTCTTTCTCAAAAGGGAAAAAGATTTCTGACTCTAGAGGCCTACCCTGGGAGAGCTTACTACTTATATTGGGTTATTCTTAACTCGTTCACAGGGATTAATGTTTCTTTCAGTGGACTCATTTAGATATTTTAGGAGGTAACTTATTTCATATCACATCTCCCATATCTTCTTTGAATGGGTTTTCATAACATCTCATTATCTTTTCTAATCATTAGAACCATCGGAGCTTTCTATCTATTTGCTTATTTTCATGTTTTGTCTACTATTTATCTCTGCGTTCTTTCTTACTAGCTCATCCCATAATTATAATTCACATCTCTTTCTATCACAAGCCTCATATCGTAATTGCTTAGTGGGATTACGGCTCTTTCAAGGAGTTTCTGCTTTTAATGATCCTAGTTTCTCTATTTGCTATTACATTTGTCTTTGTAGGTCGGGACTTTTTCTCACTTTCTTTACTCACTTATAGTGGCATTTTATAGCCCCTCCTTTCAACACTGGTAGGCTTAACATACATGTCTCATACTGGTATCGAAGAGCTTCTACCATTGACTACTGCTGGGTTCTAATGGGATGCTAGCTACTCTAATGGTTTTGCTCACTGGAGATATACTATACCACTTACCTTATGTAAAATTGCACCTGACCCATTTCTAAATATATAAGCTAGCATATGGGGATCTCTCTATCCCTCGGTCAGGGCTATTGTCTGCTAGGTAGTGGTTCATCTAGCTCTAACTTTGGAAAGCTAATTTCCTACTTTCCTCACCCCATACACTATGCTCATCTCTAAAGAGAGCTAGTTAATGGTCTAATTATCTGAGTAAAGCCTTCATATCTTTGTAGCAACGGTCTACCAGACTCAGGAGGTCTCTAGTCTCTGAGACAAAAGAGAATTGAAACTGTACTGGTCTCTAAGACTAACTGCTTTGTAAAACTATCTTAGGCTATCACCTCATTAGAGAACTATCATGCTATGGCTAAGGTTGTATGTAACTCTGTAGGATCCACTGTGACCCATGGGTCTACTGCAACCTCTCAGAGCCTTGCTAGGGTCTACTACAACCTGCTGTGCTATGCTGGGATCTACTATGCTCCATCTCTAAGAGATGTCAAAGCCTAAGATTACTGTATCTGACAGTAAAACATATGCTTACTAAGTCCAGTAACCATCGCTCATAATAGTTGAGGCTAAACTCAGGGGTACATCATGCTCTTCGTGCGAAGTGGATTCTATGTCATCTGATTCTCTAAGATCCCATTATACTGATATTAGGGAGAATTTTAATTTTCACTCATCGCTCCTTATGGGATCCTCATATTCCCACTTCAGCCTTTTTTACTTGGGCTTTCTTTTCATATTCTAACTATACTTATCTATCTTTTCCTCTCATATCCTACAATTTCAAACTATACTCACATTCTGCTTTTAAGTGCTTTGGCACTGGGGCATCTCATATTAAGTGTGGCTAACATCTGGTAGGAGAGAGACTATGCACTAGTCCCTATTTATTTTATTTATACATACTATAAGGGACTCAGCCTATGCATACTGAATCTGAACATCCTCTACTAAGGATCCCTTTTTACATGCTTTCCTTACTATTCTGATATTACTGGAATCCCTTTACCTTTCTTTTTTAACACATCTCGTTCTTTAACTAGGAACCTTTCAATTATCAGGATACTTTGGTGATTGATGTCATCGTTTGCTATGCACTTAAGCCACATTACTACTAGGTTGGCCATACCTAATATCACGTAGCCTCTGTTACAAGCAAACCATAACATTAAACACTAATACACGGGTGCCTCATGACTGAGCTTAAAGCCACTATTGCCTGTATATTGCAGTTTCCCAATAATCTAAAGTATTCCTCTATTACTTTTCTCTATCTGTCCTATTCTCGTAGAGTGCTTGGGGAAAATAGGATTCTTCCTCTATTTCATCCTGAGATCTCTCTGTATTGCCTAGTTATTTTTACTTCGGGCACTATCATGCTAGAAGGGTGTCTATGCTAAGGACAAATATGCTTTCTTAAGTCCTCAAGCATATTAATTGAATATTTATTCTTAATCTAATATGTCCTCGGCTTGTACACTTCCATATTTTCTCTTTCTTCCTTTCTTATCCTCTTACTTAGGAAAAAGGATGTTCTTCTACTGGCTATCTCTATGGCCAGTTCAGGTTTTTCTACGCTCAAGAGCACTTGCATTTTCCTAGGGTTCCTCCACTTATTCACTCTTTGTAACATTAAGGGATTCTACTTTTCACTCATACTCTCACTTTGCTCTAACTAGACCATCCCTTGGTAAGAATAATTCTATTTCATATAATCCTAAGAATTTTATTCTACGGTGCTCTTAGCTTACCTTCTTTCTTTATATAATGCAAGGCTCACCTTCTGAGGCAGTCCCTAGTTCCTTTGAGCTTCCTTGAGGGTACTAAGGCACTAACTATTTGTCTCAACTTATTTCTACCTTCAAATCAGAGCTAGGCCTTCTCTCTATTCAGCCTCTTTAATTTCATCCCCAAGAGCACAGTATACTTTTTCTAGGGTTTTAATAACCCAATTCAGGACACACACTCTCAATGTCTAGACTTTATCTTACTAAAAACTTATGCTCTACTGGGTGCTCTAATCACTCACGTGCCTTAACCCTATATTATTCTCATATTAGGGAGATCGTCTAACTAACTATCGAGCTCCTATCTATTTACCTTTCTGGGTTTAGCTTACTCATCTAATCATGACTAAAGTGAGGGCATCTTTTTTATAGCTAGTTTCTTAGCTCTTCCTTGCTTCCTTTATCATTATACTCTACAAACAGGGGGGTCTATCTAGGAATTTACTAATCACTACTGGATGGTTTCCCCGACATCAGGATGGTTCATATTTTCTTTCTCAATCTAGGGAGAACTTTCGCTAAGGCTTTCATTCACATATCTCACTTGGAATGATGCTACTGGTTATCTCCTCTAGGCTTTAGCTTATGCTCAGCTTAGACTAGACATCTCATCGGACCTGTAGCTTACTAACTATTCTTATTCTTTCTGAGTCTCTGTTACTAGGATACTTATACTTACCTGTAGGTGTTACCTATGAGGTACACCTTTCTAGGCTACTCACTATGTACTTCACTGTTGGTAGTTTTATCTTACATTATTTCGAGGCTACACTAACATTATATCATTCAATGTCTCATAGGGTAGCATCCTAGGTTAGGGTCAATGCTTCATAGGCAGGTCTCAACAACCTCATTATCTCTGTGTCTAACTTCCTCTGTGCTGAGCTCTCTTTTAGTCTCAACTACTAGGCCCACATAATTTTTTTTCTAATATTTCGTAACTATTCACTACCCTTTTTTTCTACTTATACTAAGGGTTCCCATTCTCTATGGATCAACTGATCCCTTATCAATTTATTCCTCAAGTTGGCCTAAATATGACCAATAAGGCATTTCATACTACCACTAACTATGGTTAACATGTCATTCATCGCAGCTAATTAACCTCAAGTTCACCTTAGTTTTCCTGTTTGAGTATTGTCCGCAGCTAATTTCTTAATTGGATGCGGCAAGGAACTCTTTGGATTGCCTTGCTGCTATTTGGAATAACTAGCCGCGGCTAGGAAACTAATTGGCCATGGCTAACGGCCTCTAATTGGCTTGCTTTTTCATGGATTAGAATTTTAGCTTTAGCTATCAACTCGAGCCTTATTACTTCTATATCTAGGCCATCATCAAACTAGAGGGTTCTACCTCCTGCTTTATTCATACATAACTACTTGTTATCTTAAGGCTTTTGGGCTCTATGGTGTAGCTCGTAACTCAACCTTTGGCTTGAGAGAATTAGCTTTGGTCTCTGGAGTTCATCTGGACAATTGGGTGTTATGGCTAGGGGATAACTTTCTTCTCATTGTTTATGTCTAGGGCTTACCACTAATCTCGATGAGCCGTCAGATCACTCAACTCTGGTTAAGCTACTTTAGAGGCCACCCTTTCCCAGTGTCCACTAGCTACTCTAAGACCATCCTACCACTTACTCATCATGAATAAAGCCACAAACTACTTTCACACACCCACAATGTCTCATAGAAGGCTCTACTTATCCATTCATGCCTTTTACATAGCCATATTGCTACATCCTCAAGCCAAATCTAATCCAAGAAAGCCTAAACCTTTGCTCTAATACCAATAAATGTAACACCATAATTTCTAGCTCATCTTATAACATTCTTATGCATCATATTCTAAAATCCATGGAGGAAGTAGGAAAAGTTTAATAAAATAATACATTTAATTGTGCTGCGTCGTGTATAAAAATTTCATTCGGTGCCATGTGGACTGTGTGAGCTCATACTATACATTCTAATATTTAATTACATTAGTACAATTCTTTTGCATCATAAAATCATGCCCATAGCTCATGGAAGTCAAAGGAGAGCTCAAAATAATGAAGTGCATTTTTGGCCAGAATTGGCCCTTTTCTGACCAAACTTTGAAAAGTCATCACTAATTCTAAAAAAGTCAAAATCATACATTTTTGGCCATTCCAGAAAGCTATAGATATCAGCTTCATACTAAAAATATTCTTAGGCCATAACATTCATCATAGAGGGTGTTTGAGATCCAAAAATGTCTAGAGGTTAAACTACCTCCTGATGCTGTCACAAATTTCGGCAACAAATTTTGAAAATGTCCAATTAATTCCAAAAAGTTCCAATCCATACAAATAATACCAATCTAGAAAGTTGTGGATGTTAGCTAGAGGGGTAAAATATTTCCACACCAGTTCAGGTAGCTCAGACCTTGGAATTCAATGGAACAATAACTTAGGTCGGTTGAATTCCCTGATACTGGATAGAATTTTCAAAAATTTATATCTCCCTCTATAGACATCAAAATGAGATGCTTCTAGGATATGAATCACTGTGAATGCCAAGTTTCTCTTTAAAAAATTTCATGGCAATTGGACATCATTTGAGCCTTCTGTGACAGATTTCATTTTCGGACTAAATAAATAGTGCAGCAGTCCAAAATCAGAAAAATTGCCACGTTGAAATTTCAGTAAATATTCTATAGACCTCTGAAAATTATGGTCTTTAGTATACCAGAAAGCTCTCAATGAACCCTATTTGCATGCTAAATCTCATATCAAGAAAAGCTCATTTAGCTAAAAAGTGATACAGGGTTCCATTATGGTCATTTTTGGCTCCATATAGGGTACCAAAGTGACCAAATGGTTTTCCCTTAGCCTTGGCAACTTTTGGGTAAGTCTAAATGCACAGTTAGACTTGTGTGAGCTGCCCAAATGGTCCCAAACCTCATGCATCTCATTTTGGCCTTTTCATCCACACATATGCACATTACATCAAACTTTTCAAAATGCATACCTTGGCATTACATACCCAAATTATATTCTAAGGTTCATGCATCATATCCATACATTTATACCTCATATAATAGTATAATTACACATATTTAAGAAGTCATAGACCATATACATCATTGGATTACAATATTGGACACAAATATGGCCTTAAAATGACAAAACTCTAATACTTTGTTGTCAAACTCTTTCCTTCAAGGTGGTTGGCTTCCATTACCATGTCCACTTGGTTCACCTAGCATGTGAGATCATTGGAGAGGAGGGAATGAGATTCAAAGAATCCCAATAACTCATCTCCCATTCAATCATACATAATATATGTAAAGCAAGTCTTAAAAATGCATGCATAGATATCATGGAAGTCATGAACATTCAAAAAGCAAGTTTAGCATATGAACAAGTCATACAAGACATTCAAGAGCTCACTAAGTGTTTGGATTGGCCTCACACTTTTCCTCATGAATTTTGGATTTGCCTCACCTATTCTTTAAGAAATTCTTCGACTCAACCATACTCTTGGGAGCCCACTTTGCTTTTGGGAGACTCTTTACTTTGTTTTAATCAATCTCAATGGTTCTTGACTCATCCTCACCATGGTCAAGAGTTCTTGGCCTCTTCACACTCAAGTAAAGTCAACAAACATCATACATTCATTTAAAAACATACTATGTTATCATGAAATCATGGCATATAGAATTATGCTAGCATACTTTTTATGGCTTGAAAATACACATACACACATTCTAAGACAAGCTAAAAACACATCCATGCATGAGAGAAGGTGGAGAGAGCTACCTTGCACACAATCACACACTTTTCCTTTTGAAATTCCCTCACTTTGGCCACACAACCACAAACTTATAGAGATGCTTCCTCTTGGCCTAGACACATTTTATGAGAGTCAATTAGGTTCATGAACTCAATTTTAAGGCCACATACTTGTTTACACACTAGGTGGCTCTATAAACTCTATTATGGTCCATAAATGTACCTAATAAAGCAACACCCCTCAAAAAAATTTTAGGCTCCATTCTTTCCTTTCAAATATGATTCTTGACTCTTTTTAAGACTCTTGGAGTCATCACACAATTAAAACAAAGAGCCTAACTACATATTACTTCTTTAGGTCATATTATGGAACCTAAGGCACCAATTCACTTTCCATGGGTTCTAAATTTTTTCCAAGTCCTCACCTCATATTCATTCATCATATATGACATAAAAATAGGCTTGGAATAATTTAAAACTCTCCCTAGCTACTCCATCCATCTTTGGCCCAGACATAGCCTCTTTTTAGCCTCCTTGGAATTCTCTTTGTTTCCTTGAAGGAGGAAGCATGTGGGGAGCATCTTAGGGATCTTAGAAGCTCATTTAAACTCTTAATTAGGCCTAGGAATTATCATATGAAATCAGATTTAGGAAGGTGCATACAAAACCCTAGAATTTGCGTCTTGAAATCTAATATTTTTTTGATAATTCTCTTTACATATTCTTAATCTCCACACTCTTTTTCTTTAGATTCCTACATGGTTTTGCCTAAAAATCATCTCCTCCAAGGGTTTTCTTAAGTGGGGCAAAATGGTGGAGAAGGGAACCAAAGACGACAACCATAGGAAGAGAAATTTCCTTGTTTTCTTGCTTTTTCTTACTTGAATCTTGTGTTCTTTGGACTCCTCTCTTCAAATCCGAATTTTTCCCTCAATTTCTCTTTTAAAATAGATCCATATACTTCATTATAATCATAGGAAATAAAGGAGAATGAAGGAGAAGAGGTTTGGAAGAGAAAGAGCATGAAAAACCATGAAAATCCATACCTTTCTACCTTGAATTTCTCATCCTTTTTTTCCTCCTCTTGTGCACCTCATCCCCTAGGGTTTTCCTCTGGTTTTAGGGAGAACATGGTCGTGCATAATGAAGGGAGAAGAAGGGTGCATCATATATATAGGTGGGAGGAAGTTACACTTTTCAAAATTCCCATTTTGCCCTTCGTTCTTGGCATTTTCGTTTCTTTTTCATTTTAGCTTATTTTTTTATAATTGTCTTTTTCATTATAAAATCTTAGTTCCCAATTAAATAAAATGCCTTTGTAATCACTCAAATCAGAGTTAAAATCTTCTCGAATGAATCTATCAAAGTTCAGATACATCGACATTGGAAAACATCCACCGGAGGGGTTTTAGTTGTCTCGGGGCTTCCCATAGTTTTTAGGACCTCTAAGAACCCTAGAGAACTCAAAACTTTCATTTTAAAAACCCTCCTATGTGAATTCCAAAATTTGCTCAAAATTTCGAAAATACCATTACGTTTCGTAACTTTTGCATAAGAAATTATTTCTTCAATCTAGCTCCATTTTTTTTTCTATCTGAGCTTGGGATTCTCGTTTTTAGAAGTCTAGAATGCTTCCAAAATTTTTCGGGACCTTAACTATCTCATTGCGGGGGACATTGTAATACCATCATTTCTAGCTCATCTCATGCCTTTAGGTATCTCATTTTCAAGAATTATACATGCTTTCAAGGAAAAAGAAAATAGAAATAATGAATATTTTTGCGTTGCGTAATGTATACAAATTACATTCAATGTCATGTGGACCATGTAAGCTCATACAGCACATTCTCGTATTTATTTACACTAATACAATTCAAAACCATTCAAGAAAGTGGTTTGGAACTCATACAAGTGGGTGAAACACATTAATTCCCACGGATTTGCCATATTCAGAATTTCAGTTTTTCTGTCACAATTTCGGAAATTCATAACTAAATCCACAAAAATCGAATTCTAACAAGCCTTACCATTCTAGAAATATTTGGATGTCTACCCCATGGTAAAAATAATTTCAGTTCTTGAATCATTAAGGGGAAGATGTTTGACATTCGAAAAGCTACTGATGTCGCTATTGCCTGGGCTGCTGTTTCAGATTATACAAACTGCTAAAATTCATAATTAATTTCATAAAAATCAAAATCACACAAATTTAGTCATTATAGAAAGCTACAAATGTTAAATTAATATTAAAAATAATTTCAGAATAAAAAAAATACGTTTAGCTATTGAAATTCTATGGAATAGAGACTGGACTCCTGGGGCGCCACTACTACTAACAGCCAAATTCAAAAATGTATAACTCTTTGCTCAGACCTCCAAATGAGGTGATATCGGTTGCCATAGAAATCTAATGCCCTTTAGTTTATGCCTATAAAATTTCACAAGCATTGGACACTATTTGACCATCGGATGATGCAAAACACAAATCTGCCAGTGTAAACAGTGCACATACTAGAATCAATAGAAAATCCCAACTTTAAAAATTTATCAAATATTCTCTAGACCTTAAAAAATTATATTCTTTAGCTTCCCAAAAAGACCTCAATAAGATCTAATTGCATGCCAAATCTCAGATCAAAACTAATTTATTTGGCCTAAAAGTGACATAGGGTTCCATTATGGTCAAATTTGGCTCCATATGAGGTACCAAATTTGCCAAATGGCTTTCCCTTGGTTGTGGCACCTTTTGGGCAAGTCTAAAAGCATATTTAAAACTTGTGTAAGCTGCCCAAATGGTCCAAACCTCATGCATCTCATTTTGGCCATTCAACCCACACTTATGCACATTTCTATTGAACTTTCACATTACACACTTTGGCATTATATACTCAACATAAATGCTAGAGGTCATATATCATATTCATATATCTAAACATCACATAATGGTATATTTACACGTCTCAAGGTTCATAGTACATTTACAACATCATGAACCATCATTATGATTCTAAAATGGACAAAACAAAGTATAAGCTTGTCAATCTCTCTTCCTCATTGTTGTTGGCTCCCTTCACCATAGCTACTTGGTCCACCTAGCATGTTAGAGTATTGGAGTGGAGGGGATGAAATTCAAAGAATCCCAATAGCTCATCTCCCATTCAATCATACATAATATGTGCAAAGTAACTTTACAAATGCATGTATGGAGAAAATGGAAGTCATGGACATTTTAAAAGCAAGTTTGGCATGTGAACAAGTCATACAAAATATTCAAGAGCTCACCAAGTGTTTGGATTGGCCTCACATTTTTCCTCACAGATTTTGGATTTGCCTCACCCATTTTTTAAGAGATTCTTGGACTCAACCATACTTTTGGAAGCCCACTTTACTTTTAAGAGACTCTTTGTTTTGTCTCAACCAATCTTAATGGTTCTTGGCTCATCCTCACCATGGTCAAGAGTTCTTGGCCTCTCCACACTCAAGCAAACTCAACAAACATCATACATTCATTTGAAAACATACTATGTCATCATGAAATCATGGCATATAAAATCATGCTAGCATACTTTTTATAGCTTGAAAATACACATACACACATTCTAAGACAAGCTAAACACACATCCATGCATGAGAGAAGGTAGAGAGAGCTACATTGCACACAATTACACACTTTTTCATTTGGATTCAAGCCTCCTCTTTTGGCCACAGACCCACAAATTGGTGGAGATGGTTTCTCTTGGCCTAGATACAATTTATGGGAGCCAATTAGGTTTATGAAACAATCTCTAAGGCCATACAATTTGCTTAGATGCTAGATTGCTCTATTATGGTCCATAAATGCACCTAATGAAGCAACACTCTTCAAATAAATTCTAGGCTCCATTCTTTCCTTTCAAATATGATTCTTGACTCTTTTTAAGCCTCTTGAAGTCATCAAACAATTAAAACAAAGAGCCTAATATCATGTTGCTTCTTTAGGTCATAATATGGAACCTAAGGCACCAAATCACTTTCTAAGAGTTTCAAATTTTTTCCAAGGCCTTCTTTCATTTTTATTCATCAAATATGACTCATGAATGGCCTTAGAAAAATTTAAAACTCTCCATAGCTGCCCCAACCTTACTTGGCCGAGACTATGCCCCTTTTTGGCCTCCTTGGAATTCTTTGTTTTTTTGAAGGAGGAAGCATGTGGGGAGCATCTTAGGGATCTTAGGAGCTCATTTAAACTCTTAATTAGACCTAGAAATTATCATATGAAATCAGATCTTAGAAGGTGCACACAAAACCCTAGAATTTGCATTTTAAAATCTAATGATTTTTTGATAATTCTCTTTACATATTCTTAATCTTCACATCCTTTTTCTTTAGATTCATGCTTGGTTCTGCCTAAAAATCACGAAATGGTGGAGAAGGGAATAAAAAATGATAACCATAGGAAGATAAATTACCTTGTTTTCTTACTTTTTCTCATTTGAATCTTGTGTTCTTTGAGCTGCTCTCTTCAAATCCGAATTTTCCCCTCAATTTCTCCCTTAAAATAGATTTATAAACTTCATTTTAATCATAGAAAACAAAGTAGAATGGAGGAGAAGAGGTTTGGAAGAGAAAGAGCATGAAAAACTACTAATTTTCATACCTTAAGCCTTTGATTTTTCCTCCTTTTCTTCCCCTTCTTGTGAGCCTCATCCCCTAGGGTTTTCTTCTAGTTTTAGGCAGAACATGGTCATGCATAATGAAGGGAGGAGAAGGGTGCATCATTTATATAGGTGGGAATACGTTACACTTTTCAAAAATTTCTATTTTGACTTTTATACTTTTGCATTTTTTTTCTCCTTTATTTTAGCTCCTTTTTTAGAACCATCTTTTCCATTATAAAATTTAGGTTCCTAATTTAGTAAAATGCTTTTGGAATCACTCAAATTGGAGCTAAAACCTTCCTGAACGAATCCGTTAAAATTCGGGGCACACTGACATTGGAAAACATCCACCGGAGGGGCTTTAGCTGTCTTGGGGCTTTCCATGTTTTTAGAGCCTCTGAGAACCCTAGGGAACTCAAAATTTTCATTTAAAAAACCCTTCTATGTGAATTCCAAAATTTGCTCAAAATTACGAAAATGCCATTATGTTTTGTAAGCTTTTCGTAAGAAATTGTTTCTTCATTCTAACTCCATTTTTCTTTTCGTCTGAGCTTGAGATTCTCATTTTTAGGAGTCTAGAATGCTTTTTAAGTTTTTTGAGACCTTAACTATCTCATTCCGGGGGACTTCCTTTTGTATTCATTGAGTTTCGTTTGTTTACAAAGAAATCATACATTACATTTCTTACATTTTCTCTCATTTTCAAAAAATTGGATGTTATAAACATCCTTTTGTATCCAGTGAGTTTCGTTCATTGACAGAGAAATCGTATGTTACGTTTCTCATATTTTCTCTCATTTTTAGAAAACCAGATGTTACAGCTACCTTTGTTACAACAACACACTTTTTTTCTTGAGTTTGGTTGCTCTTCCTTAGCCACACACATAAAAGAAGGTGGGATTTATTTCCTTTGGTCTAGACACATCGTATGGAAGCCAATTATACTCTTGAACCAAATTCTAACGCTACATATTCATTAGAAAAGCTAGGTGGTTTATATGGCTCTTTTGCGGTTCCATAATGTACTTAATGAAGCAGCCCTAAGAAAACGTCATCTTTTCTCCATTTTTTTCATTCATTTATGATTTTTGATTCCATTTAAGCCTCTTTGAGTTATCACACAATTAATTCAAGGAGCCTAACTAGGTGTTGCTTCTTTAAGCCATAATATAGAACCTATAACTACATCTCACTATCCATGGCTTTTAAAATTTTTTTAAGGCTTCCTCTCATCCTCTTCTATTACATACGACTTAAATTTAAGCTTGGAACAAATTAAAACTATCCCTTGGCACCCTTTCTAGCCTAGGCTAAAACTATAACATCCGATTTTTCATAAAATATTGAAATGAGTTAGTTTTCAAAGCAAGTTCCCTAAAGTGAGTGATTCAAGGCTATATAAAATTGGGATAAAATTTTAAATAATAGAAAATGAGAATTTGAGCCTTGAGTTACCCAGAAACTGGAGTTGGAGTGATTCAAAAAATTTGCCGAAAGGCTAGTGGAATTTTCGTAAATAAATGAAATTTTCGGAAAACATATAGGAGGGCTTTTTAGATGAAATTTTTGAGTCCTCCGGGGTTCTTAGAGGCCCTGAAAACCATGGAAAGTCTCGGGACAGTTAAAACCCCTCCGGCGGATGTTTTCTAACGTCAGTTGACCCAAACTTTGACTGATTCGTTTAGGAAGGTTTTAGCTCCTATTTGAGTGATTCCAAAGGTATTTTATTAAATTGGGAACCTATTGGTTATGATAAAAAAGACGGTTCTAAAAAAGGAGGTAAAACGAAGTCAAACTGGAAATGCCATTGCGAAGGGCAAAATTGGAAATAACTTTAACAAGATGCTTCTTAAACTCACGCCCTCTCTTGCCCTCATTTTCCTCTATCTTTGTTCTACCCAGAATAGAGAGGAGAATCAGTTCTCTTAGGCACACAAGAAGGAGCACTCTTGGAGGGAGGAAAAAGCCAAGAAAAGGTAAGAAATTCCATGGAAAAATCTAGCTTTCTCCTTAGCAAGTTACTTCTCCTCCTTCTCCTCCTTATTTCTATGAGTTTCATGGTGTTTTTAAATCCATTTTGGGGGCAGAATAATGATAAAAAAAAATTCGTGTTTCAAGGGAGGCAACTAAGGAAAGTGAAAAGCAACCAAGAGAAAGCAAGAAAACAAGGTAAAACTTCCATTCTTTGGTAGTTTCTTCCTCCCCCTTCCTCTTGAATGAATTTGGCCACCATGAACCCAATTCTTAGGGGCTATTTTCTATCCAATTTATGGAGGGCTTAGGGGTTTTAGGTGGCAAGGATTAAGAATGAACCAATAGAATCAAGAAAGGAGCATTAAGAAACAAGATGGAACCATTAGGGATCCAAATGCTCCCTTGCAAATCTGATTTTATATGAATATTCTTAGACTTGAATGAATGTTTAAATGTGCTCCTAAGATCCCTAAGAGGTCCCCCATATGCCTCTTCCTCCATGAAAATGAACAAAACCCCATGGAAAGTCATGAACCTAGAAGTTGGAAAAGTGTAGAGCACTTAAGGGGATTGTAAAAACTAATTTGATATATGAGTTTCCTTGCATGTGTAAGTATTTGATTGAGCTCCTAAGACCTCTAGGAAGTCTCCCAAGTGTGCCTCCCATCAAGGAAAAATCAAGAAGGCCATGAACTCTTCTTCCCCCCATAGTCTCGACCTAGGCAAGTTTCTATAACTAGGGAAAGTTTTAAATTTTTCTAAGGCTATTCTTGAGTTATATGTGATGAGTGAAGATGAGTAGAGGCCTTGGAAAAAAATTTAGAACTCAAAGAAAGTGAATTGGTACCATAGACCCTATTATGTGACCTAAAGAAGCAACATATGTTTAGGTTCTTCATTTTAATCATGTGATGACTCGAAGAGGCTTAAAAGGAGTCAAGAATTATATTTGAAAAGAAAGAATGGAGCCTAGAATTTAATTGAGGGGTGTTGCTTCATTAGGTGCCTTTATGGACCATAATAAGGTCAATGGGATAACCTAGTGGCTAAGCAAGTGGTGTGACTTTAGAAATTGTTCCATGAGTAATTCAAGCTTCTTTTGGTGTGTCTAGGCTAAGAGAAATGATCTCCACCTTCTTGGGTGTGTGAGGTCAGGGGAGAGGAGTCAAGGCTTAAGGAAAAAGTGTGTGAATGCAAGCAAGGTAGCTCTCCCCACCTTCTCTCATGCATGGATGTGTGTTTAGCTTGTTTTAGAATGTGTGTATGTGTATTTTCAAGCTTTGAAAAGTATGCTAGCATGCCTTTATATGCTATGATCCTTGATGCCATGTTATGTTTTCTAATGAGTGCATGATGTTTGTATGAGTTTGCTTGAGTGTGGAGAGGCCAAGAACTCTTCTCTTGGGTGAGGATGAGCCAAGAACCCTTGAGCTTGGTTAAGACAAAGCAAATAGTCTCCCAAAAGAAAAGTGGGCTCCCAAGAGTATGGTTGAGTCCAAAGCTCTTAAAGAATGGGTGAGGCAAGTCCAAAATCCATGAGGAGAAGTGTGAGGCCAATCCAAGCACTTGGTGAGCTCTTGAATGTCTTGTATGATTGATTCACATGCCAAGATTGTTTTTAAAATATGCATGTCTTCCATTTTCACCATGCATGCATTTGAAGAGCTTGCTTTGCACATATTATGTATGATTGAATGGGAGATGAGCTATTGGGATTCTTTGAATCTCATTCCCTCCTCTCCAATGATCTAACATGCTAGGTGGACTAAGTAATTATGGTAAAGGGACTATGAAGAGCAAAGATTGACAAGCTTATGTCTTGTTTTGTCTATTTTGGAACCATAATGATGGTTCATAATGTATATGACGTTGTATATGTACTATGAACATTGATACCTATGTAAATATACTAATATGTGATGTTAAGATGTATGATTCTCATATATGACCACTAGCCCATGTTTTGAGTATGTAATGCCATAGTATGAAAGTTTAAAGTTTGATGGAAACATGCATAAATGTGTGTGAGAAGGCCAAATGAGATGCAAATGGTTTAGGACCATTTTGGCAGCTCCCCCAAGTCTTCAACATGCTTTTAAACTTGTCCAAAAGGTGCCAAGACCAAGGGAAATCCATTTGGCAATTTTGGTACCCAATATGGAGCCAAAATTGACTATAATGGAATCCTATGTCACTTTTTGACCAAGTGAGCTAGTCTTGATCTAAAATTTGGCATGAAATTATGTCTCATTGAGAGCTTTCTGGGAAGCCAAAGATCATAATTTTTAGAGACTAAAGGAATATTTGATGAATTTTCAAAGTTGGGATTTTTCATGGATTTTGGTATGGGTACTGTTCATACTAGTAGTTTTGTATTTTGTGTCATTTTGATGGCCAAATGGTGTCCAATGCTTATGAAATTTTATATACATAAACTAGAGGTCATAAGCTTTCTGTGGCCACCAAAATCACCTCATTTGGAGGTCTGAACAGAGAGTTATGCATGCTTGAAGTTAACTATCAGTACTAGTAGCCCCCAGGAGTTCAGTTACTATTTCATATGTTCCCGATGGTTAGACATATCTGTTTCATTCTGGAATTATTTTTAAAGTTAACATTTGTAGCTTTCCAAAATGACTGAATGTGTGTGATTTGAATTTTTATGGAATTAGTTATGAATTTTAGAAATTTGTATCAGTAAACTGAACAACAACCCAGGCAGCCTGCGACCTCTGTAGCTTTTTGGATGTCAAACGTCTTGTGTAATAAATTTTGTGACTTAGGCATATTTTTATGTAAAGTATACATCCTAAGCTTTCTAGAATGACTAAGATTACATTATTTCTAATTTTCTAGATTTAGTTATGATTTTCCAAAGTTGGGTTAGAAAATGGAACAAATCTGGCCGAAAATATGCTTGCTTATTTTGAGCTTCATTTCAGTTCCCATGGGTTGTAGGCATGTTTTTGGGATGTAAATGAGTTTTAATAATGGAATTAAATATTAGAATGCATAACATGAGGTCACACAGTCCACGTGACACCAATTACAAATTTTTAAGTATAGCGCAATGCAAATAAACTCATTATTTTCATTCCCCTTTTTATATGCTCCTATGGAAGTAATGAGGTGAAGCTTATAAATGTTATGAAATGAGTTAGAAGCTATGGTGTTACAAAAACCATATACTAAGAGAGCATTATATGAGTTTGCTTTGTTTTCTTAATGGAAGATGCGTATGAGAAGCCTTCTAGGGATCTTAGGAGCTCATCCAGACACTCAATTTGGTCTAAGAATTCTTGTATCAAAACAAAATTTTAAAGGAACACTTGAAACCCTAACTTTTCTCTTTTGAAATCTAATAGTTATTTTGTTGTTTCCTTTGCATATTCTTGTTTTTCTCCCTCATTTTGCTAATTTTCATCCTTGGTTTAGCTAAAAAATTCAACCCTCTTGGCTGGTCTTACATAGGGCAAATCACACAAAAGAGAAGGAACAAGGAGGATTAAGCATAATAATGGCAAAATACCTAGTTTCTTTAGTTTCTTTTGCTCGTTTTTCACCTTGCTTGGCTTCTTCTCCTTGAATTCAAAATTCTCCCCTCTATTCTACCCGTAAAATAGACCCAAAACCTTCAACAAAACCATAGAAAGAAATGGGAGAAGGAGAAAAACAACTTTGCTAAAGGAAAGGCTAAGAATTTCCATGGATTTGATACCTTTATCTTGGGTTTTTCTTCTCCCTTTCTCTCCTCTCTTGTGCACCTAAATTTTCTGGTCTCCCTTTTTTTTTTTGGGTAGAATAAAGTTAGTGAAGAAGGATGAAGAAGGGGTGTGACTCTTAAAGAGTGTTCAAGAAGTTACATATTCATAAAAATTCCAATTTTGCCTGTAACTTTGGCATTTTCGTTTCCAATTTTTTTTGCCTCCTTTTTAAGAACCGTCTCTTCCATCATAGAATTTAGGTTCTCAACCTTATAAAATGACTTTGGAATCACTCAAATCGAAGCTAAAATCTTCCCGAACGAAAGGGTCAAAGTTTGAGTCAACTGATGTTAGAAAACGTACACTAGAGGAATTTTAACTATCCGGGGCTTCCCATGATTTTTAGGGCCTTTGAGAACCCTGAAAGACTCAAATTTTTGATTTAGAAAGCCCTTCTATTAAAATTCCAAAATTTTCCTAAAATTATGAAAAATGCCATTATGTTTTGTAACTATTTTGTTAATTTTTGTCTGGCCATTTTAGCGTCTATTTTAGGGTACCTCTAACCTCTTAAATTCATTACTTAATATCTAGATTATCATTTTAATTTTTTTAGACCTTAATCAATTCATTTCAAAGGACTTACTTTGAAAATGTATCAATTTCCATCGTTTTAACAAAAACTAGACATTACAAAAAACAAGACCAAAAAGAAAGCAGAATAAGTGATTTCTCCCCTCTACACTTAATTTCTACATTGTCCTCAATGTAATAGAAATCTAATTCATCAATTAAAAAGAAGACAAGTAAGGAAAAAAGGAGGGAAAGAAATACAACCGAGCAGTTCAAGTGTATAAAGTGTTATAAAGTTATAGCTCATCCACTGTTTACTCTTGAAATCCCTCATAAAAATGCTTATGCCTCTGCCCATTCACTATAAAACGCTTGTTGGTTGACTCATTCATAAGGAAAAACATGTGTAATAACAAATGGACTAATCCATCTAGAACATAATTTACCAGGCATCAAATTTAAGCGAGAATTGTAGAAGAAGACTCTTTCACCAAAATGAACTTCTTTTCTTTTAATCATCTTATCATGCACGGCCTTGGTTTTTTCTTTGCAAATTTTAGATTTTTCATAGGCTTCCAACAAAATTTCTTCAAGCTCTTGAAGTTGTAATTTTCTTTGAGAACTAGCATGAGATAGATCTATATTACACTTCTTTACTGCCCAATATGCTCTTTGCTTAATCTCAACTGGTAAGTGATGTGCTTTACTAAAAACAAACTTATAGGGTGACATGCCTATAAGAGTTTTGTAGGCAATACGGTAAGCCCATAATGTATCATCCAATCTTTTACTCCAATCCTTTTCTGGTAGGTTGTACTAATTTCTCTAGAATTTATTTTATCTCTCTATTTGAAACTTCTGCTTGACTATTCATTTGTGGATGGTAAGGGGTGGCTATTTTATGGAGCACACCATACTTGTTGTAACATCTGATATGTCATAAAAACATTGAAATGAGTCAGTTTGAAAAGCAAGTATCTTGAATTGAATGATTTAAGGTCAAATAAAATTAGGATAAAATTTTAAATAATAGAAAATGAGGATTTAAACGTTGAGTTGTCCAAAAACTGGAGCTAGAGTAGTTCAATAAAATTGCCAAAAGTATAGTGGCATTTTCTAAATATGTGCACCTTTTAGAAAACGCACAGGAGGGCTTTTTATATAGAAAATTTGAGCTTTCCAGGGTTCTCAAAGGCCTTAAAAACCATGAGAATCTCCAAAACAGTTAAAACCCCTCCAGTGTATGGTTTTGAATGTCAATTAACCTGAACTTTAACCTCCTCATTCAGGAAGGTTTTAAATCCAAATTGAGTTATTCAAAAGACATTTTATAAGATAGAAGACCTAAATTTTATGATAAAAAAGATGGTTCTCAAAAAGGAGTTAAAATGAACCTTAAATGAATTAGCCAATAAGTCAGGACGTAAATGACATTTTTATGAACAAATTTCTTACTTATTTCCTCCACATAAGAGGCATCCCACCTAGAAGCTTCTTCTAATTGACTTATTTTGTCCAAAATAGAGAGAGGCTCTACCCAAGTGAGACGCACAAGGAGAAGCTTCAATGAGGAAGAAAGAGCAAGGAGAAAGGTATGGAAAATGAAAGATTTTCATAGTTCTTCCTTATTTGATGTTATTGCCCTTCTCCTAACCTTTCTTTTTATGGTTTTAGTTATTTATTTGGGACTATTTTTGCCTTCATTTAGAGGGGGAAAAATAGAAATTCAAGGAGGAGGCTAAAGCAAAGAAAAAAGCTCTTAAAGAAGCAAGGGAATCAAGGTAGATATCCATGTATCTTTGCTTCTTCTTCCTTGCTTCTTGTGTGTGTTGGTTCTACCAACTTGAGAGCTAGTAAAGGGGAGGAAGTTCTGACCAAAAGCAAGTAAGATACCTATGATTTAGAGTGTAGGAACCTTGGAAATGCAAAGACAATTAAAGAAAACCTAATGAAATTCAAGATAGCAAAGTTAGGGATTCTTCAATATCTAGTAAGATCTGGTTTGATTCAAGAATTTCTAAGCTTATGTGAGAGTTTATTTGAGTTCTTAAAACACCTATAAAGCCTCCCCAGTGCCTTTTCCATCAAGAAAAAATTAAAAACTCCATGAGCTCAAATTGCTCCTTATGGTTTAGCCAAGACAAGAGCAATGGGCTAGGGAGTGTTTTAATTTCTTTTAAACTTGGTTTGGGACTATATGTGATGGAAGAAGATAGTGGAAGTCATGGGAAAAATTTAGAAGCCATAGATTGAGAGTTTGGGGTATAGGTTTCATATTGTGACCTAAAGAAGTAACTTGTATTTAGGCTTTTGGAAATGAGTGTGTGATAACTCTAAGGAGTCTAAATAAAGTCAAGAGGCCTAGATATGAGAAGCAAATAGAGCCAAGATCTTTAATTGTAGTAGTTGCTTCATTAGGTCCTTTTATAGAACTAACATGTAACCATTGAACCATGTGTCCTTCTTTAGTGTGTATTTAACGCTAAAGCTTATTTCAAGAATGTAATTGGATCCTATTTGTTATGTCTAGTCCAAAGAAATCAAGCTCCATCTATTTGTGGGTGTGTGACTTAAAAAGGAGGAGAATAGCCAAAGGAAGAATTTATGTCTTATTCCAAAGGTAGCTCTCCACTCATTCTTGTATGCATACTTGGTATATTAATGTAATTGAATGCTTGTGTGTTTATTTGTATCATGCGACATGCCACTTGATGTTGTTTTGTTGTATTGGTACTAATATGCTTCTTGAATTATGTTTTGGTTGTGAAATTTGCTCTTATAGGTGAAGTTATGCCAAAAGTTCCTTGAAATAGGTGAGGTGATGCCAAAAGTCCCTAGGAATGGGACAGACATGGCCAAAAGTCTCAAGGATGAGTGAGGCTAAGTTAAAAATTCCTAGATCAAGGGTGAGACTAATATAAAAGTCCAAAAAATAGTGTGAGGCTAGATGAAAAGTCCTTAGAGTTTGTTCTTAGCCTTAACATGTTGCTATGGCATGGAAACTATGGATTTAATGATTCTTGTTTATGTTGGATGCATGTTTGTTTTCTTTGACAAGTTTATATGCCTTGGTTACTTACTTAAATGGGTATTTGAGCTATTGAGATTCTTTAAGTCTCACCTCCTTCCCTCTTCTATCTTATCATGTCTAGGTGTAGTTCAAGAAGCTAAAAATGGGAGCCAAGGAGCATGAGTGGCTATTCTTTGGCACTAGTATAGTCTTTAATGTAATGAGATGTCAAATTTTGTATGTACATACTGTTTTTTAGATGTAAGCCCTTGGAAAAATGTAAATGTATATGAATGTGTGGTACATATCAAATTTGGAACCAAATTAATGAGAATGCATGAATTGACCACTTGGTGGACCATTATTGATTGTGTAATTAGCCATGTGGGATAGTGAGTTTGAGATGCATGATTATTTGGGCCACTTAGATAGCTTATACATACTATGTTTATGCCTTAACATGCACTCAAAATGTGGTAGAATGTTTAGGAAGCCATTTGGAACCAAATTGACCCCATTATGGCATCAAAATTGCCATAATCTTAAGCTATGTCAAAGTCTAACTAAATGAACTAGTTTTTACATGAAATTTGGATTGTATACCTAGAGCTTTCCACAAAGCCAAAGAGCACCCAATTTAGAGTTCTAGAGAATTTATTATGATTTTTCAAAGTTGGACAAAATGTACCGAATTGGCAAATACACTGTTGATATGGTTAGCTTTGGTTCTAGGGGTCCTTGAGGCCCAAATGAAATCCAATCGCTATGAAATTTTATAAGAATAAAATAAATATGATAAGCTTTTTGTAGCACTTGAGATCACCTCATTTGGATTTATATTGAGAAAGAAATAATTTTTTGAAATTATAGATCAGTACCAAGGATACAGCCAAACCTTTATTATTATTCCATCAGTTTTTTAGGGCTAAATACTCCTGTTTTGGTCTAGAGTTATTTTTAGCCTTAATTTAACATTCATAGCTTTATAAAATGGTATTTTTTCCTAGATATTAATTTTCTATAATTAATTATGAATTTTTAAAAATTATAATAGTAACTTGTTATAGCAAATCTAGGCAGCCAGACCTTTAGTATTTTTCCATTATCAATTATGGTCTAGATTATGTTTTCATGGTTTGGGATGATTTTTAACCTATAGTTGACATTTAGAAATTTCTAGAAAGTTATCATTTGCTTGATTTTGATTTTTCTAGAATTGATTATGATTTTTCAAAATGGATGATAAAAACTTGAGTTTTGGACCCAAGGTAAAAACTTTTTTTTTTTGGGTGTATGGCTTCTTACCCGAAATTAATAAGATAATTTATGATGTTTATGACTTGTATAGATGAATTGTAAGTAAAGAATGATATAAATGGGTTCATATGGCCCACGTGGCATGAAACAAAAAGTTTAGACCCTACGTAATGCAAAAATATTACATTAAATTTATTGTTTTTCTTGTTACAATGTAGGAAGTCATATTCCTAAGACCTTGGGAGAGTAATGTGTAGGCTAATGAGTTATGGTATTACACTTGTGAAGGGCTTGCATGTTTCTACTACAAAAGTAGGAGCCGTGATCACTGATGATTGCTCTAGGTATGCCAAACCTATAAAATCTAACAAAGTCCACAACCCTAAAAAAGTCATAAGTCCTGGTGGGTTTTACTTCCACCCACTTTGAAACATAATCAATAGCTAAAAGAATAAATGTGAAACCAAAAGAAATAAGAAATGGTCCTATGAAGTCAATATCCCAAACATCAAATATCTCATAATCATAATGGTTGTTGAGGCATCTCATTCTTAGGAGAAATATTACTTGTTTGTTGACATTATGTACAATTCTTACAGAAAAAGCATATGCATCCCTAAATAAGGTGGGCTAGAATAGTCCAGAGTCTAGAACCTTCCTAGCAATATGCTGAGGACTAAAATAGGCACCACATGCAAGTGTATGATAAAAATGAAAAATAGATATAAATTCATGGTCAAGAACACATCTCTTAATAATCTGGTCACTACACATATGCCACAAGTAAGGGTCATCCCAAACATAATATTTTTGCCTCACTCTTAAGTTCATTTACTTGCTATTTTTACAAAAAGCAGACAATTTAGAAGCAACTAAGAAATTCACTATATCTGTATACCAGGGATCTACAACTACTCATTTGGAAAACTATCCTTGATAGCAGATGAATCTAAAAAGTGGGATATTCTACTCAAATGATCAGCTATAAGATTTTTTGCTCCATTCTTATCTCTAATTTTTATGTCAAATTCTTATAAGAGTAGCATCCACTTAATGAGTCTTGGTTTCACATCACGCTTCTTGAGTAGGAACTTTAAAGCTGTATGATTAGAATAAACAATAATTTTAGAACCAAACAAATAAGAACACAACTTATCTAAAGCAAAAACAATAGCTAAAAGCTCCTTTTTAGTGGTTGTATAATTAACCTGAGCCTCATCTAAGGTACGCGATACATAAGAGATCACATGAGACTTCTTGTCTATCTTTTGGAAAAGAATTGCACCCGTGGCAAAGTTGGATGCATCACACATTAGTTCAAATGGGAATTCCTAATTAGGAGGTTGGATGATAGGTGGGGTGGTTAGCCTTTTCTTCAACTCATCAAATGCTAATTTGCATGACTCGTCAAAATTAAAATCTATATTATTTTAAAGAAGTCTAGACAGTGATAGAGAAATCTTACTAAAGTCTTTGATGAATCGCTTGTAAAAACTTACATGGCAAAGAAAAGATCACACTCCCCGTACATAGGTGGGGTAAGGTAAAGAAGTAATCACATCTACTTTAGCTCTATCAACTTGAATACCATTATTAGAAACCATATAGCCTCAAAATAATTCCTTGCTCTACCATAACATGACAATTTTCAAAATTTAAAACCAGATTTTTCTTAATGTATCTTTCTAAAACCATTCTTAAACTCATTAAATAGTCATTAAAAGAGGTGCTATAAATAGTAAAGTCATCCATAAAAACTTCAATGCAATGTTCAAGGAAATCATAAAAGAAGCTCATCATACATCGCTGGAATGTACCTAGGGTGTTAGAAAGTCCAAATGGCATCCTTCTATATGCAAAGGTACCAAATGGGCAGGTAAATGTGGTATTTTCCTGGTCCTTTGGTGCAATATGAATTTGAAAATAACCAGAAAAACTATCTAAGAAATAGTGATGAGATTTGCCTACCAACTTTTCTAACATTTGATCTATGAAGGAAGAGGAAAATGGTCATTTCTAGTGGCTTGATTTAGCTTCCTGTAATCAATACAGACTCTTTGATTGTTCTAAACTCTCATCAGAATAAGTTCATTCTTCTCATTGGACACCACTGTGATACCAATCTTATTGGGGACTACCTGCACTAGACTCACCCATTTACTGTCAGATATAGGGTAAATAATACCAACTAACAGTAATTTACTTACCTCTTATTTTTGACATCTAGGATCGTGGGATTGAGTCTTCCCTATGGTTGCCTCACTAGTTTAGCTCCTTCCTCTAATAAAATCCTATGCATACATGTGGAAGGACTAATCCCTAGAATTTCTACCAATGTCTAACCAATTGCTTTGTTCTTTTTCCATAATAATTATAACAACTTCATTTCATGATCAGGTGGAAGGTTATTTGATATTATTATTAGTAATTTATTTTCTTCTTCCAAAAAAGCATATTTGAGATTGTCAAGTAAAGGTTTAAGTTCAAGTGTGGGTGGTTGTTGTATGGAAGGTACCAATCTTTGTGAATTCAAAAGAGAAAGTAGTATCAAGTAAATTGATAGAATCAAGATCAAAATCAGAAGTGGAATCAGAATTCAAGTATGCATTAGCAATACATTTATTAAGTCCATCACAACATTCTGAATATTAAATTGCATCTATAAATTCAACCATGTCAGTATCCATGTCCACACAAGCATAAGCAATAAACAAGTCTATCATATTTACATGCAACATGGAGTGTTGTTCTGAAGGGTATTTCATGGCATCAAGAATATTAAAATGAATAACCTTACCACCAAATTCTATTGATAGAGTACCATCACGTACATTGATTATTGTTTTAGTAGTTTTCAAGAATGGTCTACCTAGAATTAGTGGTGCATGTCCATGTATATCATTATCCTCCATATTCAGAACATACAAATCAGTGAGAAAAATTAAATCCTTTACCTTTACTAGAACGTCTTCAAGTACATCTATAGGGTAGGCTGTGCTTCTATTTGTTGACTAAATCACCACTCCCATCGGCTTCAATTCTCCAATCTATAAAGATGAATACTATGACGACCCTAACTTCTAATCCTGGTAAGTATGGTTAAATACATGATTAATAATTAATGACCAAGGTTTGAGGTCGCTACAGTTAATTACTTTAATCAAATATAGGGAAATTTGAGCCTTCATGTTGTTAGGGTCATCAACTAAACAACCATAAATGGGAACATGTATAAAAGGGTTTGTACCATCATTAAGGATTTGTGATTCATCTATCCATCGATTTCAACACACAAAAACCTCCCACAAGTGTTCCTATATCATTCCCTAGCATTAGCATTAAAGAAATTAGGGTTTCTAGGTTAAAGGTGGGAGTTTAGGGACTTGCGCCGCAACCTAGAACCTTCTCACTGTGGCTAAGTTAGGTCCTGGAGCTCGAAAACTAAGTTTTTAACTTTGCACCGTGGCCCAGACTTTTTGCGCCACGGCTAAGTTGCTCTCGGGAATCACTGGGTAACTTACTTGAATTTTGCTGCGGCGATAGCCGCGGTGAGTTAGATCTGTGCTGCGGCTAGTTTTGCTACTGTACTCTCCTTAATTAATTTCCTCGACTTGCACCGCGGCACGACTTATTGCGCCGTGGCAAGGTTTCATTTTGTCACCCTCCTGGGCATTTTTTCACTTTACGTCGCAGTGAGATTTCTCAAGCCACGGCGTCCCGCGCCACTATCACTCTTCAGGCCAAGGCGAGGCCTTCCTAGCCGCGACGTGACTCCTTCCTGTAGCTATATCTCCTACATTTTGTCCCATACACTCCAATTCTCTTCTTAGGAACTCCCTAGAACTACTTCCTCCCATTTTATAAGACTCTAATGGTATTTATCTACCCTATTTACCCAGCTATTCCACCATTACCAACTCAACACTCAAGTACTAATTCTCACTCACCTAACCACCACATGTCAACCTTTTCATAGGTTAATGACAGCAAGGATTTATATAATATCAACAATTAACATCTCATATGCATTTCGTTAGAGGTTTTATACATCAATGATCCATATCAATTTCTATTACATCACATAATTATGTTTCCAATAGTATACCATACCATAATTTCAGTAAAATTCATACAACAGATATTATAGGTCCATACAACCTAAACCAAGCCATATTAAGACTTAACTCCTTAACAAATACATTCCAACTAATCAAAATATAGGTGCCTACACTTGGAAACATGAATACAATATGATGCTATACAATAAGGAATACAAAATTAGCATCTATACTAACTAAATCAGCCTAAGTGTAGCCTTCTCCCCACATGTTGGAGCTCATGGATTTTCATCCACTTGCTTCCCCTTATCCTTACCTGAAGAACCTTCACCTGAATTATTAATCCCATGAAATGGGGTGAGATATGAATCTCAGTAACCAAGGCAATTCCATCGTATAATCCAGTTTAATCAACATATATGCATGAATTAAAATCAATATCAGAATCGTATCAGTCATATCAGTAAATGAAATAACTAGGCTATCATGATTACTATCCCATACTAGCAATCATATTTCTACATGTTAAAGGCCAATAACACCAGGAGAGGCCCATTCATGGCACCTACTCCCCATTGAGCACAACCAGGGCTCGAGCACAACCAGGGCTCAATGCATCTAAGGTTTGATCATAACCTGGTGCTCAATCGAAGCACATACACGGGTGGCAGCCGTACCACATCTCCACCATGGACTCACAAGGTCCAATCATAATACAATAGATAGTCAACTAATTCATTCAGTATTTCAAATCATTCATATACAGCAAATATGAAATTAAAATAGATACATGCATGTAATTAATGTAAACCTCGGTTACCTCACTTGTAGATAGATTTGCAACAGCCACCAATGGTACAAAAATCCCTATAACCATAACATCAGAGAATTACCACTCTAATTCATTATTAATAGTAGCAACAAGTACCTAAGGAATTTAAATGTTAATAACTACCTAAATAACACTTACCCAGCCACCACAAATCCCCAAATTCAGATTAAGTGTGTCCTGTACTAAAAACTTCAATATGTCACCCAAATTCCTAAGCAAATTCGTACATAATTAATACACATACTATGAATCAACTATGGGGGTCTTAAACCAGTAGAAAATACACTGGAATGGATAGTTTACACTTACCTAATGCTAGCCCTATCCTTAACCTACGAATTTTCTCTAAGAAAACACCAAACAACCATATTTCAGAATTTGGGTTTAGTTAAAATGCTCCAAATGAAAAACTAATCAAGCCAAATTAAAGAGAAAGATGAGGGGATTAAGTTATATAACTATTACCTTGGCTGAATCTTGCTCTAGATGTGAGAAAATGTGGAATTCCTGCCCCAAACCCTAGCCTCCCTCCAAACCTCTGAAATTCCTTCTTGTGTTTCAGAAAAATGGGGAAGAGGCTGAAGTGTTTAGGGTTTTAGTTGGGTTTAAGTTGGGTCTAAGATGGGTCATGGGTTGCTCCAAGGTCCAACTCCAAATGGGCTTCAGATTTTAGCTTTGTTGGGCCAGTTTTAAGGTGTTATGTTGTAGAATTTCATTGGGCCAACTCTTATGCATTGGGCTACTGAAGTTTAATTAGGTGTGGGCCAAGTTTGAAGAGCTCAAAAATTTGGGTCTGCACAAGGGTTATTGGGCCACTTATAAGAGTCTATGCAAGGTGGATCTTGGGCCTCTATCTCATTGAATTGGATTGGGTCTGCACCTAACTCATTAGGCCTCCATTAGCCTCTTATCATGATTCATTAATTTGGGCCTAGATGAAATTTCTATCCCAATTAATTCTCAAACTCATGTTACTAATTTATCTCTCTAAAATCCCCATTCACTTAACTTGCCCAATTATCCCATATTAATTATTCCTAATTAATCTAAATCCATGATTAACACCTTCACTAATTTTGGGGTGTTACAAATACACAAGCTTAGGCATTACATTAATGGAAGCTCCTAAATCTAACATAGTATCATTGAACTGCATATTTCCTATTGTGCAAGGAATGGTTAATGTACTAGGAGTTTTGCATTTAGTGGGGATAGCTGGTTGAATCAAAGCTAATATGTTTTCTCCCATGCTAACTTTCTCATTCCCTTTCAACTTCCTCTTATGTGTACAGAGCTCTTTAGGAAACTTTGCATATTTTAGAATCTGTTTGATTACTTCTAAGAGAGGGATATTTACTTTTACTTTTCTAAACATCTCCATATTTCCCTATCCAATTCAGCCTCTACAATTTTTTTGGACTATGTAATTTGGTTAGGAAATGGAAGAGGTTTGGTGTATATGGAATTCTCTACCTTTTCTACCATGTTCTTGCTTTGGATTGAGGAGGGTTGTTATTCTCTGTCACTTTCTTTCTCTTGCAGTATTTCTGTAGGAGGTGTGATGGACCTATTCACTTGCTTACCTTTCCTCAAAGTTATTACACTAACATTACCTTTTAGGTTAGTCATGGGCTATAAGGGTAATTGGCTAAAACCTTGGCTTCTCAACTTATTGATATTTGTTGCAAGTTGGCCAATCTGGGTTTCTAAACTCTAAATTGTTATCTCTGTTCATTGTTGGAATTAGACTGTATTTGTTGCCAATTGCTTCACTATATCTTCTAGACTTGGTTCTGACTTGTTCATCTATTGCATGAGTTGTCTCATAGGCTATTGATTGTTTAGGCCAGGGACATTGAATTTTTATTGCTACTGTTGTTGACATTGAATTTTTATTGCTACTGTTGTTGGTTAGACCCACTACCATATCTTAAATTCGAAAGATCTCTCTATCTAGAATTGTATGTTGCTATATAAGGGTCATATCTATTTTGTTGCTGCTATAAAGGTCTACCAAGGAAGATGCTAACACATGATTCTATATTAACTTGCAATTGGGGACAATGATATGTGGCATGTGTGGTTAATGAACAAATGCCACACAAAGGTGCAGGGAGTTGTTAAGGTTGTCTTTAGCTAACTGCTAGGTGTCTGACTGTAATATTTAGTTCTTTGAAAACAAAAGAAAATATAAGAAACGTAACGTACAATTTTTCTGTAAACATATGAAATTCACCGAATACAAAAGGAGGTCCCCCGAAATGACCTAGTTAAGGTCCCAAGAAAATTTATGTAGTATTCTAGACTCTTAAAAATGAGAATCCAAGGCTTAGATGGGAAGAAAAATGGAGCTAGAATGAAGAAAAAAAATGTAACAAAAGGCTGATAAAACATAATAGCATTTTCATAATTTTGAGCAAATTTTGGAATTCACATAAGAAGACTTTTTAAATGAAAGTTTTGAGTTTTTCGGGGTCTTCAAAGGCCTTGAAAACCATGGAAAGCCTTGAGATAGTTATAACCCCTCCAGTAGATGTTTTCCATAATGGAAAACACGGTTCTAAAAAAGGAGCTAAAACAAATTAGAAACAAAATGCTAAGAACCAAGGGCAAAATTGGAATTTTAAGAAAAAGGAAGCTTCTTGAGTACTCTTTATTATTCACGTTTCTTCTCCCCATATTTAGACCGACCCACTTCTGCCCTCAAAGCAAAAAAATAAGGCAACTCTTAGGTGCACCAAAGGAGAGGATTTTCAAGGGAGAAAATTCAAGAAAGAGGTAAGAAAAGTATGGAATTTTATGCTCTTCCCTTTAGTAAACTTGTTCCTCTCATTCTCCTCTTCATTTCTATGGTTTCATTGATATATTTGGTGATGTTTTGGGTCTAGTCCAAAGGAGGAATAACAGAATTTAAAGGAGAGAAGCTCACCACTTGGAAGAGCACTTAAGAAAAGCCAGGAAATCAAAGTAAGTTGTTGTCTTCCATGCTTCTTCTTCCTTTCTCCTCCTTGTGAGCATTTCATCCCATATAGAGCCTAATCAAAGGGAGATGAATTCTAGTCCTAACAAGTGAGATTCATAGATTTTAGAGTGTGAGAAGCAAGTAGCTACAAAGAAATCAATGAAAGAAGCATGAAAATACAAGATAGAAAAGTTAGGGATTCATGGAGACATTGTGAAATCTATTTTGATCTATGAATTCCCTAGCCTAGATGAGTGTTTACTTGAGTTCCTAAGACCCCTAAAGACCTCTCCACGCACCTCTTCCATCAAGAAAACAAAGCAAACCCATTACTTCCCTTTTTCATGTGTCATTTTCAGCCTGGGGTTGAACTATGGGTTAGGGATAGTTTTAATTTGTTCCAAGCTTATTTTTTAGACACATGTGATGGAAGAGGATGAAAGGAAGCCTTGGAAAAATTTTAAAAGCCATAGATAGTGAGATGGAGGTGTAGGCTCCATAATCTGGCATAATGAAGCAATTCTTAGCTAGGCTCCTTAAAATAATTATGTGATGACTGCAAGGAGTCTAAATGGAGTCAAGAATCATAACTGAAGGAGAAAAGGGAGCCAAAATCATGAATTCTTATAGTTGCTTCATTAAGTGCCTTATGGAAGCATAATGGAGCCATAAACTAAAGTAGCATCATGTAAAGTGTGTATAATGCCAAGGCTTGTTCCCATGAATAATTCATGTTTCTTTTGGTGTATTTAGGTCAAGAGAAGTTAATGCTCCCTAAGCTTTTAGTTAAGCTGAGAAGAAGGAAGGGAAATTTAAAGAAAAAGTATGCTTGTATAACCAAGGTAGCTCTTCCACTTTTCTTTCATGCATGAATATCTACTTGCCTTGTCTTTGAATGTGTGTATGTGTGTTTTAAGCCATGGAAAGTATTCTTGCATGATTTCATATGCCATGGTACTATGATGATGTTTTATGCATTCAAATTATGCTTTATATGCTTGCCTTGGTTTGCTTGAGAATGGAGAAGCTAAGAACCCTTTAGCCATGGTGAGGATAAGCCAAGAACCTTTAAAATTAGTTAAAAGTCTTCCAAGAGTGAGGTTGACTCCTAAGAGTAAGATTGAGTCAAAACCTCTTGAGAAAATGGGTGAGGCAAGTCTAAAATCCATAAGTGAATGGGTGAGGTTAATCCACTTACTTGGCAAGCCTATGTATGCTATATATGACTTATTCAAATACCAAGAATGTTTCTTGAATGATCATACATGTCAATATACACATGCATGCATTTTTAAGACTTGTATTGCATACTTTATGTGTAATTGAAAAGGAGATGAGCTATTAGGATTCTTTGAATCTCATCCCCTCCTCTCTAATATCTTAACATGCTAGGTGGAGTAATTAAGAAAGTAATAGAAGCGACCAAGTTTAGACGAAGGAGATTAACATCAAAGTATATGAGAATGCCTAGTTTTATCTCTTTTATAACCATACCAATGGCATATGATGTAATACTATAATGGAATGGCTATGTAATCATTTGAACATGTGTAAATACTCATATATATGATGCATGTATGAAAGTTAATGCCATATGTATGATATAGTATATTTTAGGTATGGAATGGCAAGAATAAACTTATGAATTCTTGTGTATATCAAGGGATGGATGATAAGCATGAATTTTATATGTTTTAATTCTCTTAACTTAAGAATTTTAGTGAGCAACTATGGCTTAATGAGTTTTATTAGGTGAAAAATTGATTTTAATAGCCACTTTTGCACTTTAGGAATTAAATTGCAAAATTCTTGAATTTTATTGCCTGAATTCCTTTTAAATAATTTTGTCGATATTTTTACCTAACACTTTCCATTCTTTTGTGTAGATTTTAATGGGCTTTGAACACAATCATGAAAGCCACGAGTTGGAGAGTTGAAGAGAATAAAATTTAAATATATTAGTAGCAAGCAAGAAGAAGAAGCATGTGAAGATCAAGTGGAGAAAGAAGCAAGGTTTTGATGTGGAATGGGAAGGACAAGCATGTACAGATTTTAAGAGGGTTTCACATGAGGAATGAGCAAGAGAAGATCTATGCACACAGAGGCAAACTAGAAAAGAAAGAGAAGCTACACAGAAATAAGCAAGCAACGCGTGAGAAGCGTGAAACCGTGGAAGAATATGCTTCTGGTCTATGAAGAGAAGGAGCTTGTATGGAAGCAGAACACGATGAAGCACTAGTTGTAGCATGGGCACGTGAACTCCCACTCATGCAGAAATAGAGGAGAAACTGAAGCTTGAGTTGACTTAATTACTATAGGGTAGAACGCGACATGCAGAAGAACAACTTGAGACCAGTAGTGTGGAGCTGATGTAACTTCTGATGCTTTGAAAAGAATAAGCTTGAGCTTGAGCAAGGAAGAAGCAGAAGTTGAACGTTGCTTAAAACAGAGGAGAAGGAAGCAATGAGCTGGGCAACAGAGGTGTAAAATGAAGTAAACGACAAGCATCCAATAGCTACGTGGAAAATACATAGAAGAATCCACAGGGCAGAACCAAAGCAACACAAGAAGCAATCACATGGAGAAGGAATTCACATGGAAATGAAAAGCGACTCGAAGAGCAAAAGGGATGCACAGGGAAATGAAAAGAAGTAGTTAGATGGATCTTGCCCATATGAACACACGAGTCTAGTGAAGATGATTATTATATTCACAATGGGGCCTACATATGAACAAATGGAGACTCTCATGTGAGAAGGCAGATGGAAGAACAAATACTCAGTAGAACGCATGATTAAGTTTCCCACGTGAACAGTGCAACGTTAAGCTGTGGGTTGAGATAAACAAGTTAGCTCATGTTGAAGGAATGAAGCAATAAAATGCTATGGGTTGATGTGGAAGATTTAATCGAACACGTGATGAAGCTAGCTGAATACCAATGCAGAGCTTTGAGAAGAGATCACGTGACTTTTAATGAGAGATGAGCACGTGATTCATGAAGGAATACTAACCATTGGATCATTTTATCAATCCATCTCATGCATCTAATATTGGAGAGGAGAAATACACATCTAGAACGCTTCAGTCATTTAGGGATTGGCATGTCCATTCCATCGTCATTCACGTCCATCCAATCCATCGTAATTCATATCCATCGTCATTCACCTCTCACGCCCCCTTCATCCACACCATGTAGAACCACGCCGTAGCCATTTTCATTATCCATTTCTTTCATTTTCCTTCCACCTCCATGAGAGCTTAATTGAAGATTGTGATTAGCTTGGAAGACAACCTTGGCTGAAGCTTGAATCCATTGATTAGAAAAGGAATTTTAGCTAAGATTCTCATCTCTTTCTTGAATTTTCTTGGTTAAGAATGTATTAGATTGAAGATTTATGTTGTTTATAATTAGTGGCTAGTTAGACATTAATTAGGAGATTGTTTTTGTTGATTATTTGATTGAATCAAGTTCTGAATTGTTCATTTTCCTTTAATTTCCCATATATGCCATGAAGGTGTTCGATGAAATGTATGCGTGAGATTATGTACTTGATTGTCTGATTTAAGGATTCCTTAGTGTTTAGTTAGTTAATTAAACATCTTTGGATGATGATTTAGAGGCTAATTAATTAGTTAATCAATCAAATTAGGTGTTCATTGATCTTAAAGACAAGAGTTAGCGATTTGATGTGGGATTGAGGTTTCAATTCAATATTAAATTGTTAGTTTCTTGATTCTCACATGCTAACTCAAGATACAATTGCTGTGAACAAAATTAGGGACTCTTAGATTAGAATTAACCACAATTGGATTAGGATAAGGATAGTGGATACCAAGGGACGAATCCAAAGCTAGTTACAAACCCATATCATCCATGATTCATACAATTAGGTAGTAATTAGGAATTTTAATTCAGTTTCATTTTACTTAGCTTAATTCAATCAAAATCCCCCAAATTAGATAGCTTTTAGGATCTTTAACATTTAGAAAACCCAATTGAACATTGAACTCTATTTTCAAGGGAGATGACCTAAGTTGTGCCACTAGCTACATATTTAGTTCAACCTAGTTTTATTTTGAGGGTTGCGCAATAAAACCTCTCAATGGATGAGTGAGTTTGAGAAATATGGGTTTCTTCACCTTTAAGACAAGTTTATAATGTCATTTTGGTGCATTCCGAAGTGCTCAAGTGGCCACACAAGCTTTGGAAGCAAAATTGGACACTTTGATGCTAGTAAAAGGCATAAAAATGACCAAACTAGAACTCTATAACACAAACTAACCAAATGGATGAATCTTCCCATAAACTTTGGTAGACATGTAGAACTCATTGAGAGCTTTTTAGGAAGCTATAGTGTAGAAAAATTTTAGCTCTATAGAATTAATTATGAATTTTCAAAATTGGGATTTTTCTGCTATTTTGGTGCATGTATTGTTCATATGGTCAATTTTGTGTTCTATATCATCTAAGGGCCAAATGGTGTCCAATGGTTGTGAAATTTTATATGAATAAACTAGAGGTCATAAGATTTCTATGGCCACCAAGATCACCTCATTTGGAGTTTGAACAGAGAGTTATGAATTTTTGAAATTTAATGTCAATACTAGTAGCATCACTTGACCTCTTGTATTAGTCCCTCATAATTTAGTTCCTAAATGAACTTGGTGTGGTCTAGGGATTTTATTTCCTTATATTTAACATCTGTAGCTTGTCTAAATAACTGAATTTGCATGATTTGGATTTTTCTAGAACTTGTTATGAATTTTCAAAATTTATGATAGTAACCTGTGACAGTAGCCCAGACAGCTGAGACCTTAGGTGCTTTTCAAATGTCGAACATCTCTCCTTGATGTTTCGTGACCTAAAATTATTTTTAACATAAAGTAGACATTTAGAGATTTCCAGAATGGTATAGAGTTCCTAATTTCAATTTCTCTAGAATTCATTATGATTTTTTAAAAGTTAGGCACAAAATCTAGAAATCCTACCCGAGGCTATACACTATGTTTTTTAGTATACCATCCATTTACACAAGGTTTAGGCCACTCCTTGAGCTTGTTATTAGTTTTATTTATGTATTTAAATATAAAAATGAAATGGATGAGTCCATATGGCCTACAAAACACCAAATGAAAATTTTATCCATAACATAATGCAATTTAATTGCATTTTTAATGGTTTTTCTTTGAGAATGTCATGTGCTTCATGGAAATATGCCTTTAAATGGTGGATGATGAGCTATATACATATGATGTTACACTGACCATGGAAGCTAACTCCTTAATTTTATTTTTTATTCTTTGTTAGTCTATATGAGTGGTATAGATTTCATAGACACCTCTGGTTGGTATGTTTATTCTGGTGCCGAATTATTGTGTATTATGTGCCATATTCACAATGAAGTCTCTAATTGCAGTTGGGGTTTTGTTTACTAATGTTCTGCTTGTAGTTGCATCAACCATACTTCTTTCCATAGGTAGCAAGCCTTCATAAAAATACTAAATCAGAAGTTGGTCACTGATCTAATGGTAGGGACAGCTTACACATAGTTTCTTAAACCTCTCCTAGTACTCATACAATATTTCTCCAATCATCTATCTAATACCACTAATCTCTTTTTGGATGGCAACAGTCCTTGGGGTAGGGAAGAATTTCTCTAAAAATATCCCCTTCAATTCATTCCATAAAGTGATGGCTTGAGGTTGAAGATATAAAGCCAATCTTTGGCTATCCCATCCAGTGAGAAAGGAAATGCTCTAAGCTTGATGTGCTCTTTAGAAAGTCCTTGTGGATTTATGGTGGAACAAACCACACAAAATTCCTTGAGATGTTTATAAGGATCCTCACCTGCAAGACCTCAAAATTTTGGAAGCAAATGTATTAATCCAGATTTAAGTTCAAAAGTAGCATCAAGTTTAGGATATTGAATACACAGTGGTTGGTAATTAACATTAGGTATAACTAATTCTTTAAGAGTTCTATCATTATTACCAACCATATTTACTACTTCAGAATCAAAATCAAAATCTGAATTCAAATTCAATTCACGATTATTTCATGTGTTATTTATTATCTCAAAAACTGTAACATCTGATTTTTTGAAAACGAGAGAAAATATGAGAAACCTAACATACGATTTCTCCATAAACGAATGAAACTCACCGGATACAAAAGAAAGTCCCCTAGAATGAGATAGTTAAGGTCCCAAAAAATTTGGAAAGTATTTTAGACTCCTAAAAATGAGAATCTCAGGCTTAAACGGAAAGAAAAATGGAGTTAGAATGAAGAAACAATTTCTTATGAAAAGCCTACGAAATGTAATGGCATTTTTGTAATTTTGAGCAATTTTTGGAATTCACATAGGAGGCCTTTTTAAATGAAATTTTTGAGTTCTTTGGGGTTCTTAGAGGCCTTGAAAACTATGGAAACCCCCAAAACAGTTAAAACTCCTCCGGTAGAGGTTTTCTAATGTCGGTGTGCCCGAACTTTGATAGATCTGATTAAGAAGGTTTTAGCTCTGATTAGAGTGATTCCAAAGGCATTTTTCTTAATTGGGAACCTAAATTTTATAATGGAAAAGACGGCTCTAAAAAAGGAGCTAAAACAAAGGAGAAACGAAAATGCAAAGTATGAAGGGCAAAATGAAAATTTTTGAAAAGTGTAACTTATTCCCACCTATATATATGATGCACCCTTCTCCTCCTTTCATTATGCACAAACATGTTCTGCCTAAAATTAGAAGAAAACCCAAGGGGATGAGATGGACAAGAGGAGGAAGAAAAGGAGGAGAAATTCAAGGTAGAAAGGTATGGATTTCCATGGTTTTTCATGCTTTTTCTCTTTCAAACCTCTTCTCCTTCATTCTCCTTTTTTTCCTATGATTATAATGAAGTATATGGATCTGTTTTAAAGGAGAAATTAAGGGGAAAATTCGGATTTGAAGAGAGGAGCTCAAAAAACACAAGATTCAAGTGAGAAAAAGCAAGAAAATAAGGTAATTTCTCTTCCTATAGTTGTCATCTTTGGTTCCCTCCTCCTCCATTTTGCCTAACATGAGAAAACCCTTGGAGGAAATTATTTTTAGGCAGAACCAAGCATGAATCTAAGGAAAAAGGGTGTGGAGATTAAGAATATGCAAAGAAAACAACAAAATAACCATTAGAAATCAAGATGCAAATTCTAGGGTTTTATGTGCACCTTCCAAATTCTGAATTTTTATGATAATTTCTAAGTTTAATTAAGAGTTTAAATGAGTTCTTGAGATACCTAAGATGCTCCCCATAAGCTTCCTCCTTCAAGAAAACCAAGAGAACTCCAAGAAGGCCAAGGAAGCCCATAGTCTTGGCCAAAGAGGGTTCTTGTAGTGGGGGAGAGTTTTAAATTTTTCTAAGGCCATTCTTGAATCATATTTGATGAATGAAAGTGAGAAGAGGCCTTGGAAAAAATTTATAAGTCATAGAAAGTGATTTGGTGTCTTAGGTTCCATATTATGACCTAAAGAAGCAACATTATGCTAGGCCCTTTGTTTTAATGGTGTGACGACTCCAAGAGGCTTAAAAGGATTCAAGAATCATATTTGAAAGGAAAGAATGATGCCTAGAAATTATTTGAGGGGTGTTGCATCATTAGGTGCATTTATGGATCATAATAGGGGTTATAGAGCAATCTAGTACTTAAGCAAGTTGTATGGCTTTAGAAAATGTTTCATGAACATAATTGGCTCCCAAAAATTATATCTCGACCAAGAGAAACTATCTCCACCAATTTGTGAGTGTGTGGCCAAAAGAGGAGGCTTGAATCCAAAAGGAAAAGTGTGTAATTGTGTGCAAGGTAGCTCTCTCTCCACCTTCTCTCATGCATGGATTTGTGTTTAGCTTGTTTTAGAATGTGTGTATGTGTATTTTCAAGCTATGAAAAGTATGCTAGCATGCCTTTATATGCTATGATTCTTGATTGCATGTTATGTTTCTAAATGAGTACATGATGTTTGTTTGAGTTTGCTTAAGTGTAGAGAGGCTAAGAACTCTTCTCTTTGGTGAGGATGAGCCAAGAACCCTTGAGCTTGGTTGAGACAAAGTAAAGAGTCTCCCAAAAGCAAAGTCGGCTCCTAAGAGTATGGTTAAGTCTAAAGCTCTTAAAGAATGGGTGAGGCAAGTCCAAAATCCATGAGGAGAAGTGTGAGGCCAATCCAAACGCTTGGTGAGCTCTTGAATGTATTGTATGATTTGTTCATATGTCAAGTTTGCTTTTAAAATGTCCATGACTTCCATTTTCTTCATGCATGCATTTGTAAAGCTTGCTTTGCACATAGTATGATTGAATGGGAGATAAGCTATTGTGATTCTTTGAATCTCATCCCCTCCTCTCCAATGCTCTAACATGCTAGGTGGACCAAGTAGCTATGGTGAAGGGAGCCAACAACAATGAGAGAAGGAGATTGACAAGCATATGCCTAGTTTTATTCTTTTTGAATCCATAATGATGCTTCACAATGTATATGATGTTGTAAATGGTCTATAACCTTGAGACATGTGTATATATGCTATTATGTGATGTTTAAATGTATGGATATGATGTATGACCTCTAGAACCTATTTTGAGTATGTAATGCCTACGTATCCAATTTGAAAGTTTAATGGAAATGTGTATAAGTGTGGGTTGAATGGCCAAAATGAGATGTATGAGATTTGGGACCATTTAGGTAGCTTACACGAGTCTTAAATATACTTTGAAATTTGCCCAAAAGGTGCCACAACCAAGGGAAAGCCATTTGGCAAATTTGGTACATCATATGGAGCCAAATTTGACCACAATGGAACCCTATATCACTTTTTGGCCAAATGAGTTAGTCTTGATCTGATATTTGGCATACAATTAGGTCACATTGAAAGATTTTTGGAAAGCTAAAGATCATGATTTTTGGAGATCTACAGAATATTTAATGATTTTTCAAAGTTGGCAAAAATTATGTTTTTGGTTTGATGCACCATTCATTTGGTCCGAAACTGCATTCTATCACATGAGGCTTAAATGATATCCAATTGCCATGAAATTTTATATGGAGAAACTAAACAATCATAGTGACTCTTGCCAATGAGAAGTACCTCATTTGGATTTCTAGGGAGATATAAATTTTTGAAGTTTCTATCCAGTATTAGTAATTTTGCCTGACTAGAAGTACCATTGAATTTCGAGATTTGGGCTTGATGAACTAATCTAGAGATATTTTTTTCCTCTAGTTAACATCCACAAAGTTTTAAATGGCATCATTTACATGGATTGGATTTTTTTAGAATTAATTGGACATTTTCAAAATTTTCTACAGAATTCTATGATAGTTCCAGAATTCAGTATGACCTTTAGACCATTTTGGATGTCAAACACTCTTTGTGATGAATGTTATGACTTGGGAGTATTTTTAGTGTGATGTAGACATCCAAAACTTTCCAGAATAACCAAGATTTCATGATTTTCATTTTTCTAGATTTAGTTATGATTTTCCAAAATTTAGTCAGAAAATGGAGCAAATCTGGCCAAGAATGAACCTTCATATTCTATGCTCCATTTCGGTTTCCATGAGTTGTGGGCATGTTTTTGTGATGCAAATGAGTTATAATAATGTAATTAAATATGAGAATGTATAGTATGAGCTCATATGGTCCACGCGACGCTGAATTCAAATTTTTAAGTTTGACGTAACACAAATAAACCCATTATTTTCATTCCCTTTCTCATGTGCTCTCATGGGAATGATGATGTGAAGCTTATGATTAGTACGAAATGAGCTAGATTTTATGGTGTTACAAAAATCAACTCAGTAATTGCAACTTCTTTAATTTTACGGTTTCTAAGTTGTGTATGAAAACTCCTATCAATCTCTAGATCAAACTCAATCAAATCTTTATTAAAGAATCTTATCATACACCAAGAATGAAATAAAATGAAAGAAAACACCCAAAAATTACCCCCAAAAAAATCAAAATAAATTCAAAAAAATTAAAAAATCACAAAAAATAGAGTAAAAAATACTAAAAATTAAAAAAGTGGTCTAAATCATGGAATTTGGCCAAAAAGTGGCCTAGTTGTAGCTATGCAATGACTTTGATTTCTCAAAACACTTAAAACCTATATATCGAGTTTTAGCTCAATTGGAGTTAGTCACTCCTTATATTGGTATTGCTCAAAATAATTGCAAAAAATCGAAAAACACTAAAAATTGACCATAAACACTATGCAAAGATGCTAAAATCAAAATTGAAACTAAGAATTTTCTTATTCTAATTGATTATGATTAGTTGGCTCCCTGATAACAATGGCAAAATCTTGGTAAAGAAGTTATAGTTTACTCGCAGTTGTCGAATTGGCCAAGATTAGTGATTTTTGTTAATTTGCAATATAATGTCTATTAGGTCATCTCCTATGGAGCTTTTAATCAAATCAATTAGTTTAGAATGACAAAACTAGAATTATGATGATTTGGAATTCAAATATAAAGGTGTAGTAATTAAACCGAATAATAAGTCAATGAACAAAAAAAATGAAATTCAATCAAAATGATGCGTAACTAATCCAAAATTCTTCCCCTAATAGTTCCCTATCCTTATCACCTAAAAATATCTTTGGTTTGATTTTTAATCCTTTGGTTATTTCAATTAATGTTCTTAAACTACTGTTTAGGATTTCAATTTGTTCATATTACTAATTAGAATACAGTCGTGTTTCTATCAACAATACGAAGCCAAAATATTTCTCACTTGACCAGAGACACACACATAATCCTAATGTGGTTCAAAATGAATTTAGTTGATTAATCAACCAATTAAATCAAAACATGTTCTCAGATAAATCAAACGAATTAGAATTCATGTAACAAAAATCATCTAAATAGAATGATAATAATTACATGAAAACAAAGAAAATAAAAATGAAATACATTCTGAAATCAAAATTCAAACCAGAATTCTATACAAACATGGACTCAAGTTCTCTATCAGGTTCAGACTCTGGATTGATCATCGAGAAAATTAGAAAGACATGGAAGAAGATGAACACAAGAATAAGAAGTAGAGAAGATCGAACGTATTCTATGGTGACGTCTTCTCCTCCTTAAATAGGCAAAGTTTCCTTCCCCTATAAGAAATCTAATACTAATCTTAAAGCTAATCTTGAAGTAGTATCCAAATCCTTTTAGGACTTAATAAGATAATATTTAAATCTTTATAGGAGTCTTCTAACCTAATCTTTTTAGGAATCTTCTATCCTGCAAAATATAATTAAAAAAATAATTGGGCCTCCATTAGATAAATATAATAAAAATGCAATTAAAGTCCATTAATCTAAATTATGCCCACTTAATATAAAATAAGTCCAAAGTCATTAAATTACCCATAATAATTTATCATTAAGACTAAATATGAGAAATATAAAATATAATAATATTGAAATATCATATGTTAAACTGGTTTTCAAGCTATGTATTATAAGTTATTATTTTTTCCTTGTGGCTAATAGCTAAAGAGCATGAGATTTAATGCAATAGTTCACCCTAGGCCTAACAAAAAGAGCTTAAGCCAAGCTAGAGTGTCATGGCCATGATAGAGAAAGTATGAGTCCAAGTAAGCTTGACATGATAGTTTTAATGCTTGAAATGTTTGACCATGCTTACTTGCATTATCTTACTTGACTATCTCACATATGTATTGATAGTTAAGCGTAGCTGTTGAAATTCTTCCCAAAACCTCCCCCTTTTATTCCCACTTACTTATGACAGGTATGAAAAAGTTTAGTGCCAAAGATAGGAAAGAGACATGCCAAGGCCAAGAACTACATCAGGTATAATTTAGCTTATGTGTAGTTAATAAAACTACAAATGATTCATAAAGTATATTTATATCAATGTTATGTGCTATTTTATTAATGGACCTATAATCAGTAATGTCGGTTAAGTATTATGTCTCCTTATCTTTACATGTGATTTAGAGTGCTCTATAGTTTTAGTAGTTATGTTATATTTGAGTATGAATATGTGAAGTTATGTGGCTTATATGCATTAAGATAGGCTAGTTGATAACTGAGCCCTAAAATGTTGAGTTAGACAATTGAAGTAAGGATATAAAGTGTATGTTAAGAACTAAGAAATCAAACTATAATTGTAACTGTTACATGGTTTAGATTATTAAGATTTTAAAGAGAAACTTTGCTAGATTTTCCTCATAAAGTTATAAAGTGATATTAATCACTAATATATTCATTAATTGGTAAAGGTCATTGTTAATAATGAGAGAAATAAGTTCTAATATGAGTAATAAATCATGGATGAGATGTATTAGATATGGAAAGGTAATAGAAAGTTTTTAGTAAATTTTAGATTTGCATTTGAATGTGTGAGTAAATGAAACTCATAAATGAACTCAGATAGATAAATAAAGAGCTACAACACTAACATGTAACAAATTTTCTCTTAAATTTTGAAATATACTTGGTGCAAGAAAGTTAAAGTATAGTATTATTCTTACTCATATATAGAATACATATTTTCTTTGTGACAAAGTTACTTTTTTTTTGGCATAATAGGAAATAAAACAATTAAATCTTCTTATTGATAAGGGAGAATTTTTATAGAAGTTTACTATTTTACCATATATATTGGGGTTTTAATTTTTATAAATAATCAAATATTTAAATTTATTACTATTTTCTTGTTATTATATGTAACACCTAGTACCTAAATCTATAAAATAACACAATTCATTAATAATATAATCTCTTGCTAGTTAATAGTGGAAGCTAAAATGAATAATTCGTAATATAACTCTAACATATCTAACCCAAAATAAAATCCCACATAAACACTGAATAATAAAACTCGACTGTAAACATAAAGAAAGTTACGAGCAATCTCACATACCATATTCTCTTATTTCATCATCATTAGTCCTACTACAACATTTTACTAACTAAGGTATTCATTATTTGGCTTCTCTTTGCCAACCATAGCATTTTATCTTGGAAATGCCATTAATAAAACATGAGATAAAATGCCAATAGTTAGTAGAGTTCTAAAATTTGCATTCCCAGCCATAACTATAAGCCTTTTCTTTTAAAGAGAAGTAATTAGTAAAAAGTAAAGTAAGGTATATAGAGAAAATACCTTTAATAAGCATTCCCTAGCTATGAGAATCAACAATTTCCAATCCATTTTCATAAATCATTAATAAAGGCTTAGAACATTTAATACAAATCATTTTTTGAAATAAATGTTACTTTAGAAAACCACATGCTTGATTGTATTAACAGGTAAGATTTTATTACCACAACCTTTGCTTTCTATTTAGTGGTATTCATAGTGTGAACTAACTATATGATTCACTCATCTGTCTCACTCCAAATGAGATTTACTACTTTAAGCCTGGCCCTTGGCTACAACGATCACTCATTAAAGTGTCAATGTGCAAACCACATTTTGTAACTTAACAATCAATGGCATCAAGTCGAATCTCATAATCATAATCATAACCATCAAGTAAATATTCATCCTTAAGTTTTCAACCACAAGGTTCTATCTTCAAGACAACAAAATAAACATATTTTTATAAACATCACATAGAAATTCCAAATCCATTTCATTTCAAGGGTCAAGTACAGTATCACTAGTTTTCCCTAAACTCCATCAATAACATTCTATTAATAGTCAAACTAAATTCCAAAAACAATTTCTAATAATAAATATCAGCAGTAATTTCCAACAATAACATCAAGAAATAATCTCTAACAACTTTTGAAATATAAAACATTTTCATAAAAACTCATTTCAATAAATATTGGAAAATATTAAAATTATATTTATGGACACTAGCTACCTTGATATAAAGTCAAATGCACAATTACAAAGCCACCACCACTACTCTCAAACTAGGAATATATAATATATCAATAAAATATATTTAATATTATATATACACAAAATAATATTTCCCAACTAATTAAATCCATCTTATTTTATCCATTTATCTTAATGATCAACACTTCAAAGTACCCAACAAGTCTAACACTTTACACCTTCACTTGGGTCCACACTTAGTCTTCCACATTTCATACCAACACAATGAATTAAGCTTCTAAATTAATTTAATAGCATTAAATATAAATAATTATAAAATAGTAAACTTACCTAGATTCCATTCCCAAAAAAGGTCAATCTCTCTCTTAGGCATTTCATTAAAGATTTAGTTTGCAACTTTAAAGACTAACAACAATTTCTAACACCCCAAAATTTATTAAGGTGTTAATAATAGATTTAGGTTAATTAAGAATAATTATTATGGGATAATTAAGTAAGCTATGGGAATGGGAATTTCTAGAGCAATAAATTATTAATATGGGGGTTAGAAATTTCATCTAGGCCCAAATTAAATTAAATAGGCCATGATTAGAGACTAATGGAGGCCCAAGAATTATAGGTGTAGACCCAACTTCCTATTGTGAGTGGCCCAAGAGAAATCACCTACAACTTATACAAGCTCTTATAATTGGCCGAACAACCCTTATGTTGACCCAAATCAAATGAGCTCTTAAAATTTGGCCTAACCTAACTACAATTCTAAAGTCCAACTCATGAAGCTTAGCCCAACAAAGCTTAAATCTAAAACCCACTTGGAATTGGACCTTTGGGTCAGCCCATAACCCATTTAGAACTTAACTAAAACCCTAAACACATGCAGCCCCCTCCACACTTTGCTGAAACACAAACACAAAGAGCAAATTCAGAGGTCTAAAAGGGAGGCTAGGGTGACGGGCTCGTCGTGCAACCCTCAAAATAAAACTAGGTTGATTAAAAATATAGCAAGTGGCACAACCTAGGTCATCTCCCTTGGAAATGGAATTCAATGTTCAATTAGGTTTTCTAAGTATTCTAAGGTCCTAGAACTATCTAATTTGGGGGTTTTGATTGAATTAAACTAACTAGAATTAAAATTCCTAAGCACTACCTAATTATATGAATTGTGGTTGAATAATGGTCTTGTGACTAGCTTAGGAATCATCCCTTGGTATCCACTATCCTTATCCTAATCCAATTATGATTAATTTTGGCTTAAGAGTTCTTAATTGTGTTCATTAGCAATTGATCTTGAATTACCATTCAAGATTCAAGAGGTTAACAATCTAATGTTGAATTAAGACCTCAATCCTACACCAAATCATTAATTCTTGCCTTTAGGATTGATGAACATTTAAATTGAATGATTAGTTACTGAATTAACACCCTAGGATGTTTAATTAACCAACCAAACTCCTAAGAATCCTTAAATCAACAATTAAGCACACCAATTCTCACAAGCATTTTATCAAACACCTTGATTGCACACTTGGAAAATTGTAGGAAAATGGAAATCCAGCACTTAATTCATACAATTTATCAGCCAATATCTCTCCTAATCAATGTCTAACCAGCCATCAATCATGAACTACATCAATTTCAATTACTTACATACTCAACCAAGCATATAAAATAATAAAAATTGATATAGAAAGAGAGGAAAATAAAATGAAATTCTTAGCCATTCTGATTCCAAATCTTGGATTCAAACTTCAACTCAAGAGTTTCCTCCCTTGCTAGTCACAGATGAGAATCAGACCATCATGGAAGTGGATGGAAAATGGAGGAAAAAAAATGGCATGGTTCTGTGTGTGGACGAAGGGATGGATGTAGTGTGGGTGAACGAGCGAATGACGTCGTAATATGGGATGTGTGGTTAATGGATGGACGATGTCGTGACAAAATGGGCTGGACGAATGATGTGAATGTGAGTGCTGATGGCGTGATCCCCTTCTCACGTGTTTTTTTAATGACTTCACATGCTCAGCCCCCATTCTCCTTGTCCGAAGCTAAACGCATGTGATAAAAGGTGAGCCCCATTTGAATGCTGAAGTGTTGAATCCATGCTACTGCTTCTTTTATTCTTTCTCTACGTCTCGCCTTCATGCATTGTTCTTCCTCTTTCCCATTCAAGGCACCAGAACGTGGCTTCTTCAATCAGCCCAGCACGTAGAACTCGAGCTCTGCTCCACGTTCAACTTCTCACCCAAATGTTCTTCTTTCCAAGCTCAAGTGTGCAGCTTCTTCCTCATGGCTGTTTCTCGTCATTTTATCCTTCCCAACGCTGCAACTGGTTCTCTTCTCATTCATTTGCTGGAGTTTCTCGCTTAGCTTCATCTCTCTGTTCAGCAGCTCCTCTTTTACGTATTCCACGTTCTGGACAGCTCAGCTCTTGCTTCACCTTCTCAAGTGGACTTCTCCTTCATTCAGCTCATGCTTTCGTTCTCGGTTCTGCATGCGTGTGTGTTTCTGCTCGTTTTCTACTGTTCGCGAGTTGCTCTCCTCTATTTTGCTTTCTTCGAATCCAAACGTAGCTTCTTCTCTCTGTTCTGGAGTTGCTTTGCCCGAGCCTTTATTTCTTCCAGCTTAAAGCTTCTTGTGTTTAATCTGAACCCATGGCTTCTTACTCTCTCCAACACCATTTGTTTCTTCATCCATTTAGTTCTATAGTCTTCTTTGTTGTTAGCTCCCTCTCATTCTGCAGCTTTCCCATGTGATTCCTCCACGTAAAACTCTTCTCCCTTGCCACGAGTTAAGATCACATTGCTGTCCAGCCCTTCTTTGTTCAGCTCAACGTCTGTTCCTAGCTTCAGCTTGTGGCTTCTTCCTTCTCCTCTGTTTTGGTGTGTGATTGCTATAAATGGAGCCACATGTGGAAGTCCATCCCATGTATGAAACTAGGAAAACCCAATGATCTGCACACCAAGAAAGGAAAGAAAAATTAAGTAGGAAAAGCTTCAAAATTATTTATAGAAATTTATGCATTAAAAATCCAAGATTTTGTGACTTATTTTCTAAAATGCAAAGAATGGCTATTAAAATCAAATTTCAACTAATTAAACCTCTAAAGCCACATTTGATTATTAAAATGCTTAAGTTTAGGAGGATTCATGTATATAAAAATAGCCTTTATCAAATTCCCCCACACTTAAACCTTTGCACTCCTGGGCAAAGTTTAAAAGAATGATTTGAAACACCCAGCTAGAAGAATGGCAAGTGGAAAAGGAAAATGGAAAAGAAAGTGTAAAAATCACAAGTTAGAGACTAATCATAACTTTTCAACACTTCAACAATCTAAGTTAACTTCACTTGCATCAAGAATTAAGCTCCATGGCAATTTCATTTGAAAAGAATGAATTGAAATGCATAGCCTCTCACATGGTTAGTGTTTACTCTCATCTCTCAAGTGTTTATGGGCAATGTGTTTCACTCAAGCTTCACCTATCCAAGGTTCACTACCATAAGCTTGTCAAGCTTCTAAGTCTCCACCACCCATGCTAAATGCAATGCACAAATCAATAGGACTTTATTAAGGGTTGTAATAGGGCTAAGGGAAATGAAATGAATGGTTAACAAGAACAAGGGGAAAAACTAAACAAAAGGATACCTTAGAACTTCAAGAGCACTCAATGACAATCTAGGATAGGGAAGAGTGTGCATTCAAGGCCTTATTTCTAACAAGCAATAGGCAACTATAAACTCAACTTAAAACACTTTTTTTTTTCTCTTTTGATTTTCCATTGCTTCCTTTTCTTTTTCTTTTCTTTTCTTTTTTTTGCCTTTCTTTTGCTTTCTTTTTTGTTTTTCTATCTTTTCTTCTCTTTGCATTTTTGTTTTTTTGACATATTCCTTAACTTTTAATATCAATGGCCTAAATTGATGTAAAGCACACATTTTCTCATCCTATTTAGATGTAATGCTCCTTGAAATTCCTAAGGCATCTTAAAATAAGGTGGGAAATTTTTTTTTTTTTTAATTGGCTATGGTTTAACAAGAAAATGAAATCAAGTTCAAAGTGGCTAAACAATGGATAAAGTGAATGTAGGGTTAGCTTTTTGGCTCACTAGCTATAAAAGAAATGAATGCCTTATCATTTCCATGCATGCAAATGCAAATGTGGCCTCAACAAAGAATCAAGACAAGTTCTAGAGTGAAAACTTGATAAGTGAATACACACTAGAAATGAACAATTAAGGCTCAAATCCTCACCAGCTAATGGCTATCAAATAATTCATCAAAATCAAACTCATTGCCACTTCACTTGAATTAGAACACAAGATCCATTACTTATCATGTCTAAGTGAATCCAAATTATAATTATCTCAACTTGCAACTTTCATAGGAAAACTGAAAAAGAGTCATACTATTTTTCAAAAATTTTCTCAAAAATTTTTCAAATTTTTTTTTTAATAAAGAAAGGAAAAGATGGATGAAATAAAATACTTTCCCCCCCCACACTTAAATGTTGCATTGTCCTCAATGCTAGCACACAGTCTAATAAACAGATAAACAACACAATATAAAAGTGAGTGAAAAGAGAGAATACAACTGGATGAAGTTGAATCGAAGATCTCAATGGTGGCTAAGATTCCCTTTGTAGCTAGTTAGCAATTTATTTCTTACAAAACAGAAACAAAAGAAACTGTAATACAGAAAAGAAAAGAAAACTAAATCCTAAACTAAAAAGAACTTTATTAAAAATCAACTAATCATAAGTATCAAAAACCAAAATTAAAACTACTTTATTCCTTCTTAACTCAAGAAGTTTAAGTCTCACTACTTTAAAGCATTTGGATTGATCATTCAGTGTTGACTCATGGACTTTCTCAACCATCAGTAGTTGAGGAAAGTCATTTTCAGCAAATTCAGGAACAAGAAAAGAAGAAAAATCAAATTTTGGACAATTAAAACTAAAGAAAGAAAACTTAAAATTAAATTGAAAATTTGAACTTTCTAAAAATCTATCAAAACCAATGAAATCCATTGGACTCTCATTAGTAAGAGTCACTACATCAACAGAATGAAATTGTAACTTCTCATAATCCTTTGAGTCCAAAGTGTCTAACAGTTGTTTTTCCTCTACTGGGAGAGTCTGTGGCTTGTTGGGAACTACTTCACCAACCTTAGGAATTTGTTCAGGACTCTCAACAATAGAGACAGTATCTTCCTTGACCAAAGAGACATCAGTAGGCTCATAATATGCTAAACAATGATCAACAACAAAATCAAGTCTCTCACTAGTATCAACAACAGCAAATGAATCAATAGGATGTTCAATATCAACACTATCATTATGTATAATGTCATCAATACTAGTATGATCAGTAGAATCAGTCTCATTAACAATTTCAGTGCAAGCAAGGGATTTCATGGATTCAGCAGACTTATCAGACTCCAGAAACTCATTAATCTCAATACACATAAGACATGTATACAATTCATCACATAAGCATTGCAAATTAGAGTCTGAATTATCAACAAGCTGTGCAATAATTTCAATGTCTGTATCATTATCACCACATGCTACATCTATTATTTCAGCAGGCACACCATCACAGGCTAGTGAGGAATCATGATTATCAGAATATGTGATGGACTCACTAGTCTCAATGGAAGAATTAATTTGGGAGCATCTATCACATATAGCAGATTCAACACACACACAATCAAGAAATGCATCCAAATCAGCTATGTCACATGGTCTAGATGGTAGACTATCCCTAAACTCAATAGATACATCATTAATAGGCTTCTCAACCAATTCTACACCAGGAATAGCATGATCATCACATTCCAAGTCACCCCTACACCTATCTACTATCCTAGACTCAAGAGATTTGTAACACCCCGAAATTAATTAAGGTGTTAATCATAGATTAAGATTAATCAAGGATAATTAATAGAGCATGATTGGGCTAGTTAAGGAAATAGGGATTTCAAATAGATAAATTATTAATATGGGTTAAGGATTTATTTATGATAGAGAATTACCTTTAGGCCCAAATTAATTAAATCATGATAAGAGGCTAATGGAGGCCCAATGAACTAGAGGTAGACCCAAATTAATTTAATGAGATAGAGGCCCAAGATTTATCTTGTGTAGGCTCAATTAAGTGGCCCAATTACCCTTGTGCAGACCCAAGCCCTTGAGCCCTTCAAATTAGGCCCAAAACCTATAAACTTCAGCAACCCAATGAGTGAAAACTGGCCCAACAGAATTAGGCAGCCCAACACTTAAAAAAAAACTGGCCCAATAAGCAAAATCTGAAACCCAATTGGATTTGGACTTGGAGCAACCCATGACCCAGCCTTTTGACCCAACTTAAACCCATCTAAACCCTAATGCTTCAGCCACACCTTCATTTTTCTGAAACTCAAGAGGCAAATTCGGAGGTTGAGAAGGAGGCTAGGGTTTGGGGTAAAGATTCTGTATTTCCACACACTTAGAGCAAGATTTGGCCAAGGTAATAGTTATAGAACTTAACCCCCTCATCTTTCTCTTTAATTTGGTCTAATTAGATTTTCATTTGGAGGATTTTCATCTTACCCAAAATCTGAAATGTGAGTGTTTGGGGATTTTCTTGATGAAATTCGTAGGTTGAGGTTAGGGCTGATATTAGATGAGTTTAAACCCTCATTTGATGCTTTCTTTTAAGGTTTGAGACCCCCATAGCTTATTTATATTATGGGCATTAATTTTGTACGAATTTGATTAGGATTTTGGGTGACACATTGAAAATTCTGGTGGGAGATACTTGAATCCGAATTTGGGATTTGTGGTGGCTGTTGCAATTATCTGCAAGTGAGGTAATCGGGGTTTATATTAATTCCATGCGTGTATCTGTTTAATTTCATATCTGCTGTATTTGAATGGTTTGAGATTGTTAAATGAAATGATTGGCTATCTGTTGTATGATGGTTGGACCTTGTGAGTCCATGGTGGAGCTGTGGTGCGGCTGCCACCCGTGCATGTGCCGCGATCGGGCACCGGGTATGATCAACCCCAGATGCACTGAGCCCTAGTTGTGCTCAATGGGGAGTAGGTGCCGTGGATAGGCCTCTCCCAATGTTAATGGCCTTTAACATGTGATTATATGATTGCTAGTATGGGATAGTAATCATGATAGCCTGATTAATTCATTTGCTGAAATGATTGATATGATTCTGAATGATGATTTTGATTCACGCATATATGTATATTAAACTGGATCATATGGTGGAATTGCCATGGTTATTGAGATTTATATCTCACCCCGTGTTATGGGATTAACATTTCAGGTGAAGGTTCTTCGGGTAAAGATAAGGGTAAGCAAGTGGATGAACATCCATGAGCTGAGGCCTAATGTGGGGGAGCTGCACTTGGTCTAAGTGTATTAGGATAGATGCTAATTTTGTTGAGTCTTGTATAGCATCATGTATCTGCATTGCCAAGTGTAGGAGTCTGTAATTTTGATGATATAATGTGTACCTATTGAGGATTAGGCCTTACTTTAAATTAGTATTTGACGTATGAACTTACGATATCTGTTATGAGCTTTGATGAACTCTGATGTATCTTGTTATTAGAAATGAAATCTGGAATTATTACTATGAATCTCCATTGATTGGGTGCCAAGTGATAGTTGTTGATAGATTATGAACTTGAGTCATTGTTATTTTACAAATTGCTGATGAATGGATTTGCTGATATAGGGTAATTAGAGGAAAGCAAGGGACCCTTGAGTCACGAGTTAGTATGGGTAGAATAACTTGTTAAAATCAGGCTAAAGGACATTTGAGTCCTACAATTGAGGTAGAGGGGCCCTAGGATGAGATTGGAGGGAGAAAGGAGAGTGGGAGCCAAGAATTTTAGAGTTGTAGGATCAGAGGAACTTTAGCCGCGGCTAAAAATGGAGTTGGCCGCGGCCAATAGTGGCGAAGTTGCCCAGGGAGAGGTCCAGAGGGTAATTCGCCGCGGCTAAATATCAATTGGCCGCGGCTAAATATTAAAGGGGAAACTGGGAGTCATCCAGAGAGGAATTCGCCGCGACGAATTAGGGAATTAGCCGCGGCAAACGTTTAAGGAAAATGTCCCCGGCATTTCAGAGAGGAATTGGCCGCGGCGTGAGGAGAAATTGGCCGCGGCCAATATCGATAGGCGAGCGAGGAAGTTCCAGGAGGCTTCTTCGCCGCGGCGCCATGTAGGTTGGCCGCGGCGAAATTTGTGATGAAAAAGGGGTAAAACCAGAAGGGAATTGGCCGCGGCTAAGGGGTAATTTGGCCGCGGCTAACATGCTAAAACAGTTATATTAACTAGAAAAGCCTAGATTTCCATGGATTAATCATAAAGGATGATCTAGAGTCACTAGGGTGAGTCATAACTAATGAGTAATAGAATCCAAGGCCTATTAATAGATGTTTTATTTCCTTATGAACATAGGAGTATGTAATTGAACGATTGACGACTCTAATCATATTAGGGTTTAAATTTTTCTATATTTTCATAATTAATGAGGATTAATTGTATGTTTAACCTTAATTATCGAGATTGGGGGTTAGGGTCGTCACAAGATTCATCATTAATAGGCTCAGAAATAGAATTATCACTAAGATCACAGCTAGGTGTAGACATACCAAGTGCATCAGTACACAAGGATTCATGAACATCACAAAATGTGTCAATTTTGTTCAATGAGCTACCACAATCAACCATATCAGGAGATTCAACAATAATATCCTCATCAACAACATCATCATGCAATTCAGAATCAACAACATTATATGCATAAGGGATCACAGTGCTATCAGGCAAACTAGAGTTAGTTCCAACAAATTGTAAAACATTAGAAGAGGGAAGGATATTACCCAATGGATAAGACTCTTCCTCCTCTATACATTCCCTTCTAATTTGCTCTTCAATTGATTCAATAGCACTTGAAGTCAGTTGATTTGATTGAATTCCCAAATCCTTCATTTGTTGGTCAAAGAGTTGCAACCGTTCAGTTATCCGTTAGGCTATTTGCTGCATTTGCTGGTGTTGAATATCATAAGCTTCCATTAGCTGCCTCATCCTTTCTTCTGAACTCGGTTCCCTCTGGGACTCTTGTTGCATGTACCCCTCATAGTAATTGTAAGGATGATAGTTTTGCTCTTGCATATGGAAGTCATGGTATGGCTCTTGCATATGGAAGTTATGATATGGCTCATGATGATGGTGGTAATTTGGGTGAATCTCATATGGATGGTGGTATGGTTGGTAGTTGGGGTGAACTTCATAGGAATGATGGTGTGGTTGGTAGCATGGTGGTTGGACTTGTTGGTATTGTTGTCTTTGTTGATTTTGTCTTTGTCTTTCAAGAACACCTTAAAGCATTGTCTTGAGATCATCCAATTGCTTGTAAATCCCATCATCTGCATAAGAATTATAAACACCTTGATTAGAATAATAGGGATCCATTTAAAGCAAATAAAATGAGAAGCACAATTAATTTCTGCACAAGTAAAATCGCAAACAAATTATTACCAAAATTAATCAAAATCAAGAAAATAAAATTTAAATGAAGCTAAGACTTACCTAATAATAAAAAACACTCTAAAACAGAGGTTAGTCACATAAAATAAACTCACAAAAATTAAAGAAAATAAATCCAGAAAAATTGAAAAATTCCTAAAAAAAAAAAATTCGAAAAAATACTAAAAAAATTCGAAAACGTGCCTCAAACATTGGAATTTGGCTAAAAAATGGTGTACCTAATAGCCATGCTATTAGTTTTGCTAAAAACACCCAAAAACTTTTAAAAACAAAGTATGAGAATTTTCTGGGCACTTCGAACGAAAATTCCAGCAAGCAGGACACTTGACGCGCAACACCGAAATTACCCGATTCCAAGTTCAAAACAGAACAAAAACTAAACCAAAACAAAACCAAAACAGAGCTAAAACAAACCAAAAATACTTAGAAAACTTCCTTAAACAACTAAGACTCCAAATCCCCGGCAACGGCGCCAAATTTTGACGAGCTTGTCGTGCAACCCTCAAAATAAAACTAGGATGATTAAAAATATAGCAAGTGGCACAACCTAGGTCATCTCCCTTGGAAATGGAATTCAATGTTCAATTAGGTTTTCTAAGTGTTCTAAGGTCCTAGAACTATCTAATTTGGGGGTTTTGATTGAATTAAACTAACTAGAATTAAAATTCCTAAGCACTACCTAATTATATGAATTGTGGTTGAATAATGGTCTTGTGACTAGCTTAGGAATCATCCCTTGGTATCCACTATCCTTATCCTAATCCAATTATGATTAATTTTGGCTTAAGAGTTCCTAATTGTGTTCATTAGCAATTGATCTTGAATTACCATTCAAGATTCAAGAGGTTAACAATCTAATGTTGAATTAAGACTTCAATCCTACACCAAATCATTAATTCTTGCCTTTAGGATTGATGAACATTTAAATTGAATGATTAGTTACTGAATTAACACCCTAGGATGTTTAATTAACCAACCAAACTCCTAAGAATCCTTAAATCAACAATTAAGCACACCAATTCTCACAAGCATTTTATCAAACACCTTGATTGCACACTTGGAAAATTGTAGGAAAATGGAAATCCAGCACTTAATTCATACAATTTATCAGCCAATATCTCTCCTAATCAATGTCTAACCAGCCATCAATCATGAACTACATCAATTTCAATTACTTACATACTCAACCAAGCATATAAAATAATAAAAATTGATATAGAAAGAGAAGAAAATAAAATGAAATTCTTAGCCATTCTGATTCCAAATCTTGGATTCAAACTTCAACTCAAGAGTTTCCTCCCTTGCTAGTCACAGATGAGAATCAGACCATCATGGAAGTGGATGGAAAATGGAGGAAAAAAAATGGCATGGTTCTGTGTGTGGACGAAGGGATGGATGTAGTGTGGGTGAACGAGCGAATGACGTCGTAATATGGGCTGTGTGGTTAATGGATGGACGATGTCGTGACAAAATGGGCTGGACGAATGATGTGAATGTGAGTGCTGATGGCGTGATCCCCTTCTCACGTGTTTTTTTAATGACTTCACGTGCTCAGCCCCCATTCTCCTTGTCCGAAGCTAAATGCATGTGATAAAAGGTGGGCCCCATTTGAATGCTGAAGTGTTGAATCCATGCTACTGCTTCTTTTATTCTTTCTCCACGTCTCACCTTCATGCATTGTTCTTCCTCTTTCCCACTCAAGGCACCAGAACGTGGCTTCTTCAATCAGCCCAGCACGTAGAACTCGAGCTCTGCTCCACGTTCAACTTCTCACCCAAATGTTCTTCTTTCCAAGCTCAAGTGTGCAGCTTCTTCCTCATGGCTGTTTCTCGTCATTTTATCCTTCCCAACGCTGCAGCTGGTTCTCTTCTCATTCATTTGCTGGAGTTTCTTGCGTAGCTTCATCTCTCTGTTGAGCAGCTCCTCTTTTACGTATTCCACGTTCTGGATAGCTCAGCTCTTGCTTCACCTTCTCAAGTGGACTTCTCCTTCATTCAGCTCATGCTTTCGTTCTCGGTTCTGCATGCGTGTGTGTTTCTGCTCGTTTTCTACTATTCGCGAGTTGCTCTCCTCTGTTTTGCTTTCTTCGAATCCAAACGTAGCTTCTTCTCTCTGTTCTGGAGTTGCTTTGCCCGAGCCTTTATTTCTTCCAGCTTAAAGCTTCTTGTGTTTAATCTGAACCCATGGCTTCTTCTTCTCTCCAATACCATTTGTTTCTTCATCCATTCAGTTCTATAGTCTTCTTCGTTGTTAGCTCCCTCTCATTCTGCAGCTTTCCCACGTGATTCCTCCACGTAAAACTCTTCTCCCTTGCCACGAGTTAAGATCACATTGCTGTCCAGCCCTTCTTTGTTCAGCTCAACGTCTGTTCCTAGCCTCAGCTTGTGGCTTCTTCCTTCTCCTCTGTTTTGGTGTGTGATTGTTATAAATGGAGCCACATGTGGAAGTCCATCCCATGTATGAAACTAAGAAAACCCAATGATCTGCACACCAAGAAAGGAAAGAAAAATTAAGTAGGAAAAGCTTTAAAATTATTTATAGAAATTTATGCATAAAAAATCCAAGATTTTGTGACTTATTTTCTAAAATGCAAAGAATGGCTATTAAAATCAAATTTCAACTAATTAAACCTCTAAAGCCACATTTGATTATTAAAATGCTTAAGTTTAGGAGGATTCATGTATATAAAAATAGCCTTTATCATAGGGTTAGCTGCAAAATTCCATCATTTCCCACTCCTAGAACAAGATTCAGCTAAAGTAATAGTTATATAACTTAATCCACTCCTCTTTCTCTTCAATTTGACTTAATTGGTTTCTCATTTGGAGCATTTTCACCTACACCCAAAATTTGAAACTCACTATTTGATGTTTCTATGGTGAAATTTCATAGGTTGAGGCTATGGGTGTTATTAGGTAAGTTTCATTTTGATGCTTTTCTCTACTAGTTTGGAACCCCTATAGCTAATTTATGATATAGGGATTGTTTTTATGCTAATTTACTTAGAATTTGAAGTGTTCTTTTGAAATTTCTAGGGTAGGCTCAACCAAATCCAAATTTAGTTCTTGTGATAATTGGGTAAGTATTTCTAAGTAGTCCTTTATAGTGTAACTCCTTGAGTGATGGGCTTGCTAACATAAATAATTATTAGGATTAGTGATGGCTTGATTTTATGTCCATAGGTTAAAGTAGCATTCAGTAGGCTCTTAAAGAATGAGCTACAAGTGAGGTAACCGGGGATTATATTAATTCCTTGTATATATCTTCTTTAATTTTATATTTGCTACACATGAATGATTTGAAATGCTAAATGAAATGATTGGCTATCTATTGTATTGTGTTTACACCTTGTGAGTCCAAGGTGGAGCTGTGGTGCGGCTGCCACCTATGCATGTGCTTCGATTGGGCACCAGGTTATGATCAGTGTAATGTTTGGTTTTCGTTAAACGACGAAAATAGGTACATTTTCAAAGCAAGTTCCCTGAAATAAATTAGTTAAGGTCCCAAAAAATTTGAATAATATTCTAGATACCTAAAAATGAGAATCCTAACCTTAAACAGAAGAAAAAATGGTGCTAGAATGAAGAAACAAATTTTAATAGAAATCTTACGGAACGTAATGGTATTTTCATAATTTTGAGCAAAATTTGGAATTCATACAGGAGGGCTTTTTAAATGAAAATTTTGAGTTCTCCAGGGTTCTCAAAAGCCCTGAAAACCATATGAAGTCCCAGGATAGTTAAATCCCCTCCGATAGATGTTTTTTAATGTCGGTGTTCTCAAACTTTAACAGATTCATTCGAGAAGGTTTTAGCTCCTATTTAAGTGATTTCAAAGGTATTTTATTTAATTGGGAACCTAAATTTTATAATGGAGGAGACAGTTCTAAAAAAGGAGCTAAAATGAAGGAGAAACAAGAATGCAAAGAACAAAGGGCAAAATAGAAATTTTTGAAAAATACTTCCTCCTCCCTTTATATATCGGTGGCACCCCACTTTCTCCATCATTTAGACTCAAAAATTTTTATCCAATCTTAGAGAAGGGAGCTAAGGTTTTAGGTGCACAAGAGAGGAAGAAGAAGAAGGAGAAATTGAAGCTTAAAGGTATGCTTCCATGGTAGTTTTTCATGCTTTCTTCCATCCAAACATCCTCTCCTTCTTTCTCTTTTGTTTCCTTTGATTAAAATAAAGTTTACAAATCTAATTTAAGGGAGAAACTTAAGGGAAATTTTGGATTTGAAGAGAAGAGCTTGGAGAAAGCAAGATTCAAGTAAGAAAACTAAGTAATTTCTCTTCCTATGGTTGATACCTTTGGTTCCTCTCCTCCTCCATTTCGCCTAACATGAGAAACCCTTGGAGTACTTGAATTTTAGGTAGAACCAAGGATGAATCCATGGAAAAGGGGTGGAGATTAAGAATATGCAAAGGGAATCAACAAAAAGCCATTAGATTTCAAGATGCAAAACCTAGGGTTTCAAGTGCGCCTTGTAAAATCTGATTTTGTATGAGATTCCTAGGCCTAAATAAGAGTTTAAATGAACTCCTAAGATCCCTAAAAGGCTCCCCATATGCTTCTTCCCTTGAGAAAACAATGAAAGCTCTATGGAACCCATTAAAGCTCTATGTCTCAGCCAAGCAAGGATAGCATATCTAGGGAGAGTTAAGCTTGGGCCCTGCCTTACATAAAAAAAGATCCTTTTTGCTTTTGGAATCATCTTCTATCCCCAGCAGTAGGAACCTCTTCTTTCATGAGCCTAGGGGCACTGATTCCTAACTTGCAAAGTTCTAGCTTAAGCTTCCCCTTATCTTGTCTCAATATGAAGTCTTAGTCTTCAGTCCCAATCTAATCGAAGAAAAGAAGTCGAACTTCAGGGGCAAAGATGCTCTCATTACGTACATTATGTAAAGAGCACTCGCTTTGTCTCGTGAGCTTAACCTTAGGCTCCTTTCTCATAACTTAAGGTTGAGTAAATATTTCTAAGCATATTCTTGAGTCATATATGATGAATGAAAATAAAGGGAGGCCTTGGAAAAAATTTAGAACCCATAGAAAGTGAGTTGGTGCTTTAGGTTCTATATTATGACATAAAGAAGCAACATGTAGTTAGACTCTTTGTTTTAATTATGTGATGACTCCAAAAGGCTTAAAAGGAGCCAAGAATCATATTTGAAAGGAAAGAATGGAGCCTAGAATTTATTTGAGGGGTGTTGCTTCATTAGGTACATTTATAGACCATAAAGAGGTTATAAGCCAACGTAGTGTCTATACAAATTATATGACCTTAGAATTGAGTTCATAAATCTAATTGGCTTCCATAAGTTATGTTTAGGCCAAGAGGAACCTTCTCCACACTTTTGTGTGTGTGTGGCCAAAAAAGGGAGCTTAGATTCAAAGGAAAAAGTGTGTAATTGTGTACAAGATAGCTCTCTCCACCTTCTCTCATACATGGATGTGTGTTTAGCTTGTCTTAGAATGTGTGTATGTGTATTTTCAAGCTATGAAAAGTATGCTATCATGATTTTATATGCCATGATTTCATGATGACATATTATGTTTCTAAATGATGTTATGATGTTTGTTTGAGTTTACTTGAGTGTAGAGAGGCCAAGAACTCTTAACCATGGTGAGGATAAGCTAAGAACCCTTAAGATTGGTTGAGACAAAGCAAAGAGTCTTCCAAAAGCAAAGTGGGCTTCCAAGAAAATGGTTAAGTTTAAGAATCTCTTAAAGAATGGGTGAGGCAAGTCCCAAATCCATGAGGAAAAGGGTGAGGCCAATTCATTCACTTAGCAAGCCTTTGGATGTCTTGTATGACTTGTTCACATGCTAAGCTTGCTTCTTGAATGTCCATGACATCTATTATATCCATGCATATATTTTCAAGACTTGCTTACATATATTATGTGTGATTGAATGGGAGATAAGCTATTGGGATTATTTGAATCTCCTTCCCCCCTCTCCAATGATATAATATACTAGGTGGACTAAGTGGACAAGGTAATGGAAGCCAACCACCTTGAAGAAGAGAGCTTGACACCAATATGCCTAGCTTATGCCTTTTAAAGCCATAATGATGCTTAATGATGTATATCATTATTGTAAATGGTCTATGACCTTTGGAACATATGTAATTATAATATTATATGATATAGAAATGAAAGAATGTGTTATGTGAATGATGGAATGTAAATTGAGTATATGATAGTAATGTAGCTTCATGAATGACATTGTGGAACTCTGCATATGTGTGGATAAAATGACCAAAATGAGATGCATGGAGTTTGGGACCATTTGGACAGCCTACACAAGTCCTAATTATGCTTTTAGATTTTCCCAAAAGGTGCCAAACCCTAAGGAAAGCCAATTGGTCAATTTGGTACCTCATATGGAGCCAAAATTGACCATAATAGAACCTTATGTCACTTTTTATCAAATGAGCTCTTCATGATTTGAAATTTGGCATGTAATTAGAGCTTTTAGGGAAGCTAAAGACCATACTTTTTGGAGGTCCACAGAATATTTGATGAATTTCCAAAGTTGACAAATTTTTTTATTTTGGTCTGATGTACTATTCATTTGGTCTGAAAATGACATCTATCACATAGGGTCCAAATGATGTCTAATTCCTATAAAATTTTATACAGAGAAACTAGACATTCATAGTGACTCATAAAAACTTGAAACACCTCATTTGGATGTCTAAAGAGGGAGATATGAATTTTCAAAGATTCTGCTCAGTATCAGGAATTCCAGCCGACCTCTGTTACTGTTTGATTAGATTTTGAGGTCTGGACATGCTTGAGCTAGTCTAGAGTTATTTTTTCCCTTTATCTAACATCCATAAATTTCTTGATTGGTATCATTTGCATGGATCAGATTGTTTTGGAATTAATTAGACATTTTCAAAGTTTGTTGCAGAAATCTGTGACAACACCAGTGGACAGTTTGACCTCTAGACCTTTTCAGATATCAAACATCCTTTGTGATGGAGGTTATGGTTTGGACATATTTTTAGTATGAAGTATACATCTATAGCTTTCTAGAATGACTAAGAATGCATGATTTCAATTTTTTAAAATTATTTATGATTTTTCAAAATTTGTGAAAATGAGCCAAAGCTGGCCGAAAATGAATATCCATATTTTATGCTTCCCATCGAGTTTCTTGAGATGTAGGCCACTTTTGATGATTTAAATGAGTTGTATCCATGTAATTAAATATGAGAACGTGTTGTATGAGCTCACACGGTCCACGTGACACAGAATAAAATTTTTATACACGACGCAACGTAAAGAAATGCATTATTTTAGTGAATTTTCTTACTTCCCCTCATGGAATGTATCATTTGAGTATGTAAATGTGATAGAAATGAGCTAGAAATTATGGTGTTACAATCAGATCCTAGATGCATTGAGCCTTGGTTGTGCTCATTGGGGAGTGAGTGCCGTGGACAGGCCTCTCTTGGTGTTATTGGCCTTTAACATGTGGAAATATGATCGCTAGTATGGGATAGTAATCATTAATAGTCTAATTGTTTAATTTGCTTATATGATTAGTACATTTGATGCTTATATAATATCATGCATATATGTTAATTAAATTGGAATATATGAATGAAATTTTCCTTTAGTTACTGAAATTTACATTTCACCCCATTTCGTGCGATCATACTTTCAGGTGAAGGCTCTTCGGGGAAGGATAAAGAGAAGCAAGTGGATGAAAATCTATGAGCTCCAACCATATATGGAGAAGGCTACACTTAGATTGATTTGAATAGAGTATATACTAAATTTTGTATTCCTTTTTGTATAGCATCATCATGTAATCATGTTGCCAAGTGTAGGTGATTGTATTTTGCTTACTTAAAATGTATCTATTGAGGAGTTAGGCTTCATTTTAGCTTGGTATTAGACGTATGAAGTTATAACATCTGTTAGAAACTTTGTTGAACTTATAATATGGTTTACTATTTGAAAAATGTAATTATGTGATACATTGGATGTAGAGCTAAATTATTGATGGATGAAATCTGTAATGGAATATGTATTTGAATGATAGTTAATAGTAGCTTATAAAATTCTTGTTGTCATTAATCCATGAACTTGCTAATATATGGTAGTTGGATAAGTAGGAACTAACACTTAAGTCTTGAATTGGTAATGATAGATAAAGTAGGTAGAAGAAAACCATTAGAGCCTTACAAATTAAAGTAGAGTGACTCTAGGGTGTCACTAGAGGGAGAGTTAGAGTGTAAGAGACAAAATTTTAAAAATTATAGGACTAGAAGGTGTTTTGTTGCGGCCAGGGAGAGTACCTCTATGGACACCAGAGAGCAATCCATAGAGAGGTGGAGCTTGTAACACTATACTTTTAAGACTCAATTCATGCAATTCCCATACCTCATCTCATATAATTTCTATGGGAAGCAACATAATAGTATAGGGACTTAGACTCATAATGCATTTCTCTATAGGTAAAATTTTTCTTTCAGAGTCGCGTGGGCCATATAAATTCATCTATCACATTCTTATACTTAAACACATGAAAAAACTCATTTTTATCATCAAATTTGACCTATAACTCGTGGAAAGCAAAGGATCACATAAAATCCATGTTTGCATTTTCGGTTAGATTTTCCTCTTTTCTATCACAAATTTTGGAAAATCATACTTAATTCTCGAAAAATCAAAATAATGCATTATTTACCATTCTGGGAAGCTACACATGTCTAATTTATGCTAAAAATATGACCAAGCCATGAAACATCACATAGAGGACGTTTGACATTCAAAAAGTCCCAAAGGTTTGGCTGTCTTCTGGTACTATCACAAATTTCTGCAGTAAATTTCAAAAATATCCAATTAATTCCAAAAAACTCCAATCCATGTAAATGAAACCAATATGGAAAGCTACAGATATTAGCTAGAGGAAAAAAATAACTCTCGACCATTTTAGGCATGCCTAGACCTTGAAACTCAATCAAACAGTACCTGAGGTCAGTTTGAGCACTTGATACTAGATAGAAATTTTAAAAATTCATATCGCCTTCTCTAGACATCCAAATAGGGTGCTTCCAATTGGCACAAGTCACTAGGAGTGTACAATTTCTTTCTATAAAATTTTGTGGCAAGTGGACATCATTTACCCCTTGAATGATGGGTTTCTTTTTCGGACCTTTGTGAACAGTACACTAGACCAAAACTAGAAAATTTCTAAACTTTGAAAATTTATCAAATATTCTCTGGACCTCTGAAAATTATGTTCTTTAGCTTTTCAAAAATATATCAACAAGATCTACATGCATGCCAAGTTTCAAATCAAGAAGAGTTCATTTGGCCAAAAAGTGATATAGCCTCATGATATGATCATTTTTGCTCCCTATCAAGAGTCACTTTAGTCCAAATGGCCTCCTCTTAAGTTTGGCACCTCTTGGGTAAGTTTAAAAGTATGAACATGACTTGTATGAACTATGCAAGTGGTCTCAAACCTCACAGATCTTAATTTGGCCATTTCACTTCCATTATTACACTAATCTATCTAACCATTCAAGAGCTAAACTTGTCATTCAATCCCTAAAACATGTTATCTCATACATTTGGCATCAAATTTCATTCATACATCATACATTTAGGTATTTACATATGTTCATATGGTTACATAACAATTTCATCATGGGATTACATCATATGCCATATATATGGTTAAAAAAAGGCAATACTAGGCATATTCATATATTTTGATGCCCATCTTCTTCTTCTAAACTTGGTGGCCTCCCATACCTTGCTCAATTGTTTCACCTAGCAAGTTAAGACATTGGAGAGGAGGGAATGAGATTCAAATTGTAACACCATAACCTCTAGCTCATTTCATGCCATTTATAAGCTTTGTATTATTAATCCCACAAGAGCATACGAGAAAGGGGATGAAAATAATAGACTTTTTCTGCGTTGCGCTATATCTAAAAAATTCAATTCGGTGTCACGAGGATTGTGTGAGTTCATACTATATTTCTTCATATTTAATTCCATTATTACAACTCATTTACATCACAAAAACATGCCTACAATTCATGGAAACCAAAATGGAGCTCAAAATAAACAAGCATATTTTCGGCTAGATTTGCTCCATTTTCTGACCCAACTTTGGAAAATCATAACTAAATCTATAAAATTCGAAATCATGCAATCTTAGTCATTCTGGAAAGCTTAGGATGTCTACTTCACACTAAAGATATGTGCAGGTCACGACATTCATCACACAGGATGTTTGACATCCAAAAAGCTACCAAGGTTGTTGACTGCCTGGGCTATTGTTCAGTTTACTGATACCAACTTCAAAAATTCATAACTAATTCTATAAAAATCGAAATCACACAAATTCAGTCATTCTGGAAAGCTAAAAATGTTAACGTGATAGTACAAATAACTCCAGAATGAAACAGATACGTTTAGAAATCTGGAATCGATGGAACAGTAACTGAGCTCCTAGGGCGCTACTGATACTGATAGTTAACTTCAAACATGCATAACTCTCTGCTAGTATGAACAGTACCCATACCAGAATCTATGAAAAATCCCAACTTTGAAAATTTATCAAATATTCCCTAGATCTCCAAAAATTATGATCTTTAGCTTCCCAGAAAGCTCTCAATGAGACCTAATTGCATGCCAAATTTCATGGTAAGACTAACTCATTTGGCTAAAAAGTGATATAGGGTTCCATTATGGTCAAATTTGGCTCCATATGAGGTACCAAATTTGCCAAATGGCCTTCCCTTGGTTGTGGCACCTTTTGGGCAAGTCTAAAAGCTTATTTAAGACTTGTGTGAGCTGCCCAAATGGTCCCAAACCTCATGCATCTAATTTTGGCCATTCAACCCACATTTATACACATATTCATCAAACTTTAAATTCTCTTACCATGGCATTACATACTCAAAACATGTGCTAATGGTCATATATCATTTCCATACATCTAAACATCACATAATAGTATGTTTACATATATCTCAAGGTTCATAATACATATACAACATCATATACATGATGAACCATCATTATGGTTCCAAACTACACAAAATAACATATAAGCTTGTCAAGTGTCCCTCTTCAAGGTTGTTGGCTCCCTTCATCACAATTGCTTGGTCCACCTAACATGTTAGATCATTGGAGAGGAGGGAATGAGATTCAAAGAATCCCAATAGCTCATCTCCCATTCAATCATACATAATATGTGCAAAGCAAGTTTAAAAAATGCATGCATGGAGAAGGTAGAAATCATAGACATTTGAAAAGCAACCTTGGCATGTAAATCAAGCATACAAGACATTCAAGAGCTCACTAAGTGTTTGGATTGGCCTCACACTTCTCCTCATGGATTTTAGACTTGCCTCACCCATTCTTTGAGCACTTTGGACTCAACCATACTCTTGGGAGCCCACTTTGCTTTTGGGAGACTCTTTACTTTGTCTCAACCATGCTCAAGGGTTTTTGGCTCATCCTCACCAAAGGGAAGAGTTCTTGGCCTCTCCACACTCAAGTAAACTCATACAAACATCATGGATTCATTTAAAGACATAACATGGCATCAAGCATCATGGCATATAAAGGCATGCTAGCATACTTTTCAAAGCTTGAAAATACACATACAAGCATTCTAAAACAAGCTAAACACATATCCATGCATGAGAAAAAGTGGAGAGAGCTACCTTGTATGCAAGTACACACTTTTTCCTTAGCTTTTAAACCTCCTATTTTGGCCACACACTCACAATTTGGTGGAGTTGGTTTCTCTTGGCCTAAATATAATTTTTGGGAGCCAATTAGGGTCATGAAACATTCTCTAAAGCCATACAACTTGCTTAAGTACTAGATTGCTCTATAATCCCCATTATGGTCCATAAAGGCACCTAATGAAGCAACACCCCTCAAATGACTTCTAGGCCTCATTCTTTCCTTTCAAATATGATTTTTGACTCCTTTTAAGCCTCTTGGAGTCATCACATCATGAAAACAAATGGCCTAGCACCATGTTGCTTCTTTAGGTCATATTATGGAACCTAAGACACCAAATCACTTTCCATGAGTTCTAAATTTTTTCCAAGGCCTCTCTTCATTTTCATTCATCAAATATGACTCAAGAATGGCCTTAAAAAATTTTAAAACTCCCCCCACCTACACAAACAAGCCTAGGCCGAGACATAGGCTTCCTTTGGGCTTCTTGGAGTTCTCTTGCTTTTCTTGAAGGAGGAAGCTTGTGGGGAGCGCCTTTGGTGTCTCAAGAACTCATTTATACTCTAACTTAGACCTAGGAAGCATCATACAAATCCAGAAATTGGAAGGTGCACTTCAAACCCTAGGTTTTGCATCTTGATTTCTAATGCCTCTTGGTTTTCTTTGCATATTCTTATTCCTATCTATCAAATACCTAAGAATCACCTTTGGTTTGGCTAAAAATCTGACTCCTTAGGTCTGTCAAGGTCTAGGTCGAAATGCTCAAGGAAGGGAGGAAGAAGACCAAGTGGAAGAATCACACAATACCTTGTTTTCCTTGGATTTCCTTGCTTGTTCTTGCTTTCCTTGGCCTCTTTACTTGAAATTTGAACTTTCCCCTCTGTTCTCCTTTCAAAACATCCCTCAAAACTTCAGAAAAATTGTGGAGAGAAGAAATTGGTAGAGAAAAAGCATGAAAACATACATAAAAACCTACCTTTATCTTGGAATTTCTTCTCCTTCTCCTTCTCTCTTGGTGTGCCCAAAACCCTAGCTTTCCCTTCTGAAATTATGCAAAACTTTCTGATTCCAAATGGGGAGGAAAGTGGGGCGCCACCTATATATAGGGAGGAGAAAGTGACTTTTTCAAAAATTCTAATTTTGCCCTTTATACTTTGCATTTTTGTTTCTCCTTAGTTTTAGCTCCTTTTTTAGAACCGTATTTCCCATTATAAAATTTAGGTTCCCAATTAAGAAAAATACTTTTGGAATCACTCAAATTGGAGCTAAAACCTTTCCAAAAGAATCAATCAAAGTTTTGGTCAATCGATGTTGGAAAACTTACACCGGAGGGTCTTTACCAGTCCCGGGGCTTCCCATGGTTTTTAGGGCCTCTGAGAACCCCAGAGAACTCAAAACTTTCATTTAAAAAGCCCTTCTATATGTTTTCCAAAAAGTCCACTTATTTACGAAAATGCCACTGGCCTTTTGGCAATTTTTTTGAATCACCCTGACCCTGATTTTTGGGCAACTCAAGGCTCAAATCCTTATTTTCTATTATTTAAAATTTTATCTAAATTTTATTTGGCCTTGAATCACTCATCTCAGTGGACTTGCTTTGAAAACGTGCCCATTTCCCTTGTTTAACAAAAACTGAACATTACACAAATAATTCTAATAGCTCATCTCCTATTCAAGCGCACATAAAGCATGCAATACAAATCTCACAAATGCATGCATGAGTATATTAACATGTACAATCATTTAAGAAACATTTTCAACAATTGAGGAAGTCATACATAGCATATAAAGGCTTGCCAAGTAAGTAGATTAGCCTCACCCATTCACTTGAGGATCTTGGATTTGCCTCACCTATTTCTTTAAAAGGTTCTTGGACTTAACCTTGCTCTTGGGAGTCAACCTCACTTTTTAGGGACTCTTTACTTTGTCTCAACCAATTTTAAGGGTTCTTGGCTCATCCTTACCATGGCTAGAGGGTTCTTGGCTTCACCACACTCAAACAAACCAAATCAAGCATTATAAATATCATTTAGAAACATAATGCATCATCATGGTATCATGGCATATAAAATCATGCTAGAATACTTTTCATGGCTTAAAACATACATATACACATTCAAGATAGTGTAAACACACATCTATGCATGAGAGAAAGTGGAGAGAGTTACCTTACTTGCATTTACACACTTTTTCCTTAAGCTTTGAATCCTCTCCCTTGACATCACACACCCATGAATGTGGAGATCATTCCTATTGGCCTAGACACATCATATGAATGCTAATTACACTCTTGAAACAAAGTCTAAGGCCACACATTCACTAGAAAAGGTAGGTGACTCATAAGACTCTTTTATAGTTCCATAATGCACTCAATGAAGCAACCTTAAGAAAACATTATCTTGGCTTCATTCTATCTATTCATGTATGATTCTTGACTCCATTTAAACCGCTTAGAGTCATCACATAATCAATTCTAGGAGTCTAGCTAGGTGTTGCTTCTTTAAGCCATATTATGGAACATATAAGACCATCTTACTTTCTATGGCTTCTAAACTTCTTTCAAGGCTTCCTCTTATACTCTCCCATCATACGTGATACAAAACTAAGCTTAGAAGGAATTAAAACACTCCCTAGGTGCATGGACTCTCTTTGGCCGAAGCTATGCTTCCATAAGGCACCAATGGAGTTTCTTTGCCTCTTTTGATGGGAGAATCATGTAAAAAGCTCTCTTGGTGTCTTAGGAACTCATATGAACACTTTAACATCATAAAATATGGTTAGGGTTCATGATAGAGTTCAAGGTGCAATCAAAACCCTAACTTTTCTATCTTGCAAAATCATGATTTTTACTTGAATTTCTTTACATATTCTTACTCTCCTCCCCTAAATTCATAGAATTCATCCTTGGTTCTCCACAAAATTCTAGCCCTCATGCATCTACATACATGGGGGAAACTAGGGAGAAGGAGGGGGTGGAAGTAGCTATCATGGGATGGAAGATTTATCTTATTTTTCCTTGTTTTCTCACTTGATTCTCACTTTCTTTGGCTTTCTCTTTTCAAATCTGAATTTTCCCTCCTTGGTTTGACCTTAAAACAACACCAACAACTCTAAGAAAACTATAAGGAGAAAGGTGAGAAGGAGGATAAGAGATTTCCTAAGGAGAAGACTCAAATTCCAATAATTTCTTATCTTTTTTCTTAAAATTTTCCTTTCTCCTTTGCCTTATTCTTGTGCACCTCCTTCCCTTGAGCTTTCTCTAGTTTTTGGGCAAAGCTTGGTTGATCTAAATGAGGGAAGTTGAAGGATGCCTCAGATATATATGGGTTTAGCAAGGACTTTTTCAAGGATTTCCATTTTACCCTTTGTTCTTGGCATTTTCATTTCTAACTCATTTTAGTTCTTTTTCTAGAACCGTCTTTCCCATTATGAAATTTAGGTTCTCAATTTAGTAAAATGCCTTTGAAATCACTCAAATTGGAGCTACAACCTTCTCAAATGAATTAGTCAGAGTTTAGGTTAACTGACATTGGAAAACGTCCACCAGAGGGGCTTTAACTGTTTCAGGACCTTTGAGAACCCTAAAAAATTTAAAACTTTCATTTAAAGAGACCACCTTACCTAATTCCATACTATACAAGTTTTAATACATTATACAAGAAAGCCTTGTACTTACTGGCGAAAACCTTGTCGATAAGGTCTCAGAATTTGCACTACAGATTATAGCATCTTGTTAACAAGATCTTGGACCCAGGTGGTGAGATGTTATCTCAGCCCTTAAATTAACTTGGTCCGCTGCCATATTTCATACTTAATATACATTCTAATGGTCACATAACATAATCTCTCATTTTTTAAGAACCGGATATTAAAGAGCTTGATTCATTTGGCTTAAACACATGAAATGGGATCAAATTATACTTTTGGAATATTTACTAAAGCCACACACACGCAAGAAGAATTTGGTTGCTCACATGATTTAATTATGGTTCCATAAAGCACCTAATGAAGTAACACTAAGAATTCATGATCTTGGCTCCTTTCTTTCTTACATTATATGGTTCTTAACTCCCTTTAAATTCCTTGGAGCCATCACACAATCAAATTGAGGAGCCTAAATATAGTTTGCTTCATTATGCTGCAATATAGAGCTTATACTTTCATCACACCTTTTAGTCTTTCTAAGTTTTTTCCAAGGCTTCCTCTCATACTCTCCTATTATATATGATACAAATATAAGCTTGGAAGAAATTAAAACACCCCCTTGGTGCTTCTTTCTTCCTTGGCCGAACCTATGCTCTTACTTACTGCCCATGGAGTTTTGTAATATTTCTTGATGGGAGGTGTATATGGGGTGCTCTCTAGGGGTCTTAGGAACTTATACAAACATTTACATAGGCTTGGGAACCCTTGAATTCAAACAGATTTTAGCTTAAGTTCTTGAATCTCTGGCCTTACAATCTTGAATTTCATGGATTCTTTCTTGGATTTCTTTGCATTATGTTATTACCCACACTCTAATTTATGAGTTACACCCTTGGTTCTATTCAAAAACAACTCTCTTCTTGCTATTCAAATAGTGGCCGAAACTCACCCACATAAGAGCAAGGAAGAAGAAACATGGAAAGCAACCAACTAACGTTGATTTCTAGCTTTCCTTGAATGCTTTTTCCCTTGCCTTAGCTCCCCTCTTGAATTTTGAATTTCCCCCCTCTAGTTTAAGCTCAAAATAGAGCTAATTCATCCATCAAAACCATAGAAAGATAAAGCAAGAAGAGGAGAACAAGTTATGTGAAAGGAAGTCCATGAAAATCCTTAAAATTTCATACCTTTCTTAGCTTCTTTTGCCTCCTTCTGGGGCTCTCTCCATGTATCCTTCCCCTTGGCTTCATTCTTTGGTCTAAATAGAACCATAAGTCAGTTAATTGGAGAGGAGGTGGAGGACACCTTTTATAACCAAGAAAGGATTAAAATTGTTTTAAGGAAATTCTAAATATGTCCCGTGTTTTTTCCCTTTTTGTTCTAGACTCGTTTTAGCTCCTTTTTTAGAACCATCTTCTTCACAATAAAATTTAGGTCCTCAATCTTATAAAATGTCTTTGGAATCACTCAATTCGGAGCCAAAATCTTCCTAAACGAAATAGTTAAAATTTGGGTCAACTATTATTGGAAAACATCTACCGAAGGAGTTTTAATTGTTCTAGGGCTTCTCATGGTTTTCAAGGCCTCTGAGAACCTCAAACAGCTCAAATTTTTCATTTAAAAAGCTTTCTTATAAGTTTTCCAAAAAGAACCCAAAATTACAAAAATGCCATTATGTTTCGTTTCATTTTCATTAAATTTTGTTTGACTATTTTAACTCTAATTTCAAGGCACCTTTGGCTTCCTAAATTCATTATTTGAGATCCAGAATATTGTTCTAATTGTATTGGATCTTGAATCACTCTACTTGGTGAACTTCCTTTTGTATTTGGTGAATTTTGTAACACCATATTTATATAGCTCATCTAATCCCATTCTAGAGCACATTTCCTTGAACTACACAAGTTTACTAGGGAAAACCATTAAAATTACTCAATTTAATTACGTTGTGTCATACATAAATTTTACGTTCGATGTCTCGCGGATCATATGAACTCATTCTTCTCATTATCATATTTAATTATACAAATATAACTTAAATCCATCTCAAGAAGTGGCCTAGAACTCGTGCAAGTGGATGGTATACATAAAAATCAATGATGCAGCCTTGGGTTGAATTTTCAACTTACTATCATAAACTTTGATAAATCATAACTAATTCTAGAAAAATTGAAATCAAATATACTTTACCATTCTAGAAAGCTATAGATGTCGACTATATGATAAAATAAATATAGACCACAAAAAGGGCTGCTAGCCATTGGAAATTGATGGAATAGTACCAGAGATCGACTATCATTACTAGTACTATCCTCCAACTTCAAAAATTCATATCTCCCTGCTCAGAGTTCTAATTAGGGTGATCTCAGTGGCCATGGAAAGATTATCATGTCTAGGTAGCATTTGTAAAATTTCATGAGTACTAGACACCATTTGGCCTTTGAATGACACAGCCTAAGCAACTGACCAAATGACCAGTGACTATATTAGTTTAGCAGAAAAAGTTCCAATTTTAAAAAATCATAATTAATTTTACAGAGCTTTAAATAATCTAGTATTTCACTTTTCAAAAGGATTTGGATGAGATCTATATGTGTGCCAAATTTTATGGAAAAATTCATTCATTTGGTTAGATTTTGACATTGGGTTGCATAATGGTCATTTTTGCGTCTTATAAGGGGTCCAAATGGTTCATTTTAGCTTCTAAAGCAACCATGACCACTTAAGCATGTGGGAAAGCACCAAAATGGTCTACTAAACTTGTCTCAAAGGTGCATAAATCCAGAAATCAAAAGCTCACTCTCTCACCTCAAGTCATACATAAGAACATATAACTCAAGTCTTGCTCTCCAATGTCCAAAATGCACTATATCATACATATAACATTAAACCTCATTTGTACATGATACATTTGCATATTTACATATGTTCATAAGGTCATAGGACATTTACAATAATGCATTACATCATGGACCACACATATGGCTACAAATTGAACAAACCAATACATCATATTGTCAATCTTTCATCTCCCAACTTAGTGGCTTTCCATTACCTTGCTTATTTTGTCCCCCTAGCATGTTAGGACATTGGAGAGGAGGGAATGAGATTCAAAGAATTCTAATAGATCATCTCCCTTTCAATCACATAAAGAATGCAATTCAAGTCTTAAAAATGGATGCATGAGAATAATAGAATGTATTATCATTCAAGAAGCATTCTTGGCATTTGAACAAGTCATACAAAGCATACATAGGCTTGCAAGTAAGCGGATTAGCCTCACTCATTCTCTTCAAGGTCATTAGACTTGCCTCACCCTTTTTCTTAAAGGCCATAAACTAAGTTTTATTCTTGGGAGACTCTAGGCTTTGTCTTGACTATTCTCAAGGGTTCTTAGCTGATCCTCACCATGGCTAGAGGGTCCTTGGCTTCCCTATACTCAAGCAAATCAAAGCAAACATACTAAACATCATTTGAAAACATAATACAACATCATGGTATCATCGGATATAGGCATATACTAGAATACTTTTCATGGCTTAAAACAGATATACACACATTCAAAGATAAGGTAAGCACACATTCATGCATGAGAGAAAGTGGAGAGAGCTACCTTTATTATACTTGCAAACCTTTCCCTTGAATCTTGAATCCTCTCCCTCAGTCTCACACACACAAGGGTGTGGGATTTGTTTCTCTTGGCCTAAACACAATATATGGAAGCCAATTAAGTTCTTGGAATCATTTCTAAAGCTATACATCTTCCTTAAACACCAACTTGGTCTAATAGCTCCTTTATAGTTCCAAAATGCACCTAATGAAGTAACACCCATCATTTGAGTTCTAGGCTTCATTCTTTTCTTCCACTTATGATTCTTGACTCCATTTAAACCTCTTAGAGCCATCACACAATTAAAACAAGGAGCCTAATTACAAGTTGCTTCTTTAGGTCATATTATGGAACTTATAATACCATCTTAATTTCTATGGTTTCTAAAATTTTTTCAAGGCTTCCTCTCATCTTCTTCCATCATATATGACTTAAAAATAAGCTAGAACAAATTAAAACTTCCCCTAGGTGCCCCAACTCCCTTAGGCCGAGGCTATGCTCCTTAAGGTTACCCTTAAGTTTGCTTTGTTTTCTTGATGGAAGATGTATATGAGAAGCCTTTTAAGGATCTTAGAAACTCATCCAGATATTCATTTTGGTCTAGGAATCATTGTATCAAATCAGATCTTGCAAGAGACACTTGAAACCCTAGGTTTTCTATCTGAAAACTAATGGCTAGTTTGTTGTTTCCATTGCATATTCTTATTCTCCACACTCGATTCCCTAAGATTCACCCCTTAGTTCTGCCCAAAATCCATGCCCTCTTAGAGCTCCCTAGGCTAGACAAACCAAGGAGAATAAAGGAAAAAGGAGCAGCTACCATAGACTGAAGATTTACCTTGTTTTTCCTTGATTTAATGGATGATTCTTCCTCTTCTTGGCCTCCTCTCCTCAAATCCAAAAATTCCACCCCTGTTCTACCCATAAAATAGTCCAAGAACTTCAATAAAATCATAGAAAAGAAGGGAAGATGGAGGAGAAGGAGTTTGCTAAAGTGAAAGCATGAAAAACCAAGAAAATCCATACCCTCTTCCTTTTTTTTCTTCTTTCTTTCTTCCCCTCTTTGTGCGCCTCAACCCTAGCTCTCTTCTCTAATTTAAGGCAGAAACAAAAGAGGCTAAATGAAGGAGGAGGTGGGATGTGATATATATATATATATAGCCAGGTTAGGAAGAACATTTTAAAAATTCTAATTTCATCCCTTCATCTCGCATTTTTGTTTCTGATTCATTTTTGCTTCTTTTTTAGAACCGTCTTTTCCATCATGAAATTTAGGTTCCTAGTTTTATAAAACACCTTTGAAATCACTCAAATGAGAGCTAAAATCTTCTTAAATGAATCCATCAAATTTTAGGTCAATCGATATTGGAAAATGTCCATCGAAAGGGTTTTAATTATCCTGGGACTTCCCTTGGCTTTTAGGGCCTCTGAAAACCTAAAGAAATCAAAACTTTCATTTAAAAAGCCCTCTTATGCGAATTTTACAATTTGCTCAAAATTATGAAAATGCCATTACGTTTCGTCAACATTTTGTTACAATTTGTTTCTTCATTCTAGCTCTATTTTTCTTTCCTTCTAAGCCTGTAATTCTCATTTTTAAGAGTCTAGAATGTTACTTAAATTTTTTAAGACTTTAGCTAATTTATTTCAGGGGACTTGCTTTGAAAACGTACCTATTTTCATCATTTGACGAAAACCAGACATTATAATTCTCCCCCCTTTAAATAAATTTCGTCCTTGAAATTTAGATAACATACCTCTTTGGAAGAGTTATGGATACTTCTTCCTCATCTCTTCTTCTAGCCCCTAGGTAGCTTCTTTGGAAGATAACCACTTTACTAGTGGTATCATCTTATTCCGTTACTGCTTGAGTCTAACATTCATGATCTAATCTGGTGATACTATATATGATAGATTATCTTGTAACTATATATTCTCATACTCTATGACATGTAAGGGTTAGGTTGGTACTTTTGAAGTTAGGATACATAGAATATATTGTGTACTTTGCTCAGGTTTGGGGGAAAGGCAAGTCTATAAGCCATAGGTCCTACTTTATCAAGAATCTGGAATAGACCTATGTATTTTGGACTGAGCTTTTTACTTCTAATGGACTGATCTTTCCCTGTGACTAAAGATACTCTAATAAAGACATGGTCCCCAACCTCAAACTCTAACAGCCTTCTACATTTATCTACGTAACTTTTCTGTCTACTCTAGTCCATTAGTAGTTTTTTTCTTATGATTTCAATTTGTCTAGAAGTCTGGTCCACTAGTTCTGGGCCTATTAAGCTCTACTCTCCTAGCTCAACCTAACACATAAGAGACCTACACTTCCTCCCATACAATGCCTCATATGGTACCATTTGTATACTTGCATGATAATTATTATTATAGGCAAACTCTGCTAGAGGCCAGTATGTATACCAATTTCCTTTCATTTCTAGAACACATGCCCTTAACATGTCCTCTAGGGTTTGGATAGTTTTCTCTGTCTGTTCATTTGTTTGTGGGTGATAGGTTGTGCTAAATCTAAGTTTGGTACCTAGAGCATCCTGTAATGATCTCCAAAAGTTCGAAGTGAATCTGGGATCTTTATCTGAGAATATACTCTTAGGTATACCATGTAATCTAACTATCTTTCAGATGGATAGCTAGGCTAGTTTATCTAGGGTATAAGTGGCTTTCATGCAAAAAGTGTGCTGATTTTGTTAATTTATCCACTATTACCCATATTGCATCATGCCCTGAGGATGTCCTAAGCAAACCTATAACAAAATCCATAGCTACACTATCCCATTTTCACTCCAGGATGTCTAGGGGCTGAAGTAACCCAGCTGGTTTCTGGTGCTCTATTTTGACTCTCTGATAAACATCAAGCGACATATTCTATTATATCTAATTTCATTCTAAGCTACCAAAACATTTTCTTTAAATCATGATATATTTTATTACTACCTAGATGAATGGTGTACCTATTTTTATTGGCCTCATCTAATATTCTCTCTCTGATCTCTGTATTTTTAGGCACATACAGCCTATCCCTATACCTCATTATGTCATCTTTAGATAGATTGAACTCCTGAATGCTACCCTAGGTTATCTAAGATCTAATCTTATTTACATGATCATCCATTCACTGGGCTTCTTTTATCTAGTCCTTTAAGTCATTCTCTATTCGGGTTTCACTCATTAATAGCTTCCCTAAATACACTTCAGATGAGAGACTTATATCTATGAATTTCTCAATTAACCCTTGCTTGCTGATCATCATACAGGCCATATGTATGGATTTTCTACTCAGGATATCAGCTACCATATTAGCCTTGTTAGGATGGTATTTCAATATGAAATCATAATATTTCAAAAACTCTAACCACCTCCACTGTATGATATTTAATTCTTTTTGTTTAAATAAATATTTAAGGCTTTTGTGGTCACTGTAAATTTCTATAGCTACCTCATATAAGTAGTGTCTCCATATTTTGAAAGCAAATACTACTGTAGTTAGCTCTAAATCATTTGTGGGGTAATTTTCCTTGTGAGGTTTTAACTGCCTAGAAGCATAAGCTACCACTTTGCCTTTCTGCATAAGCACACATCATAACCCTTTCTTAGAGGCATCACTATAGACTACAAAAGCCTCACTAGGGTCAGAAAGTACTAAAACTAAGGCCATGGTTAACTTGTTCTTTAACTCTTGAAAACTCTTCTTACACATCTCATCCCACACAAATGGCACATTCTTCCTACTAAGTTTAGTTAATGGCATTGCTATCTGAGAAAAGCCCTAAATAAACCTTTTATAATAGCCTACTAAACCTAGGAAGCTTCTGATCTCTGCCACTGTCCTAGGTCTCTCCCACTATAACATTGCCTTTACCTTATGGGGATCTACTGCGACCCTTGCCAGGAAGATCACATAGCTTAGGAATTGGGCTTCAATAAGCTAGAACTCACATTTACTAAGTTTAACATACAACTGTTTCTCTCTCAGGGTTTTTAGGGCTAATCTCAGATGCTGCTTATGTTCTTCTCTACTTTTTGAATAGATGAGAATGTCATCTATGAAGACAACTACAAATCTATCTAAGTATAGCCTAAATACTCTATTCATGTAATCCATGAACACTGCAGGTACATTCGTCAACCTGAAAGGTATAACTAAAGATTCATAATGTCACATATCTAGTTTTAAATGTTGTCTTAGGAATATGCTCAACCTTAATTTTAAGCTAATGATATCTTGACCTGAGGTCTATCTTAGAAAATACAGATGCTCTTACTAACTAATCTAGGAGGTCGTCTATGTGAAGGAGAGGGTACTTATTCTTAATGGTTATTTTATTGAGCTTCCTATAATCTATAGTCTAAGGCTTCAGTCTTCTTCTTTACAAATAAGATTGGACCTCTCTACAGCGAGACACTGGGTCTAATAAAATCCTTCTTTAAAAGCTCTTTTATTTGCTTTTTAAGCACAGCTAGCTTGGTGGGAGCTATTCTATATAGGGACTTAGACACTGGATCCACCCTAGGTACAATGTCTATAGGAAATTCAACCTCTCTCTTTAGGGGTAGTCCACTAATCTCTCTAGGAAAGACTTTTGGAGCTCTCTCACTATTGGAATTTCCTATTTATCCTCTTCTACCTCAACCTAAACTAAAAAGAAAACTAAATATCCCTGACAACCATGCCCTAGAGACCTCTTAGCTTAGGAGGTAGTCATAACAGATAACTCAATCCTCATACTAGGCACAATTCCATAATCAGGCAAAGTAATACATCTGTGGCATTATTAGCAAACATCCACTTCATGCAATTGATCAAATCAATGTCAACAAGGGGCATACATATCAAATCAATAGTGGTATAGCAATGATTAAATTGGACTACACAATTCAAATAAGCATGGGAGGTGATGACTCAGTCTCTTGTAGGGTAGATATATGCAAATCATAGGGTAATATATGCATGCTCAGACCTAACCTCCTAGCACAGTCATATTATATGAAAGAATGGTTAGCACCCAAATCAAATAATGCAGTTACAAAAAAATCATCTATTCTAATAATACCTCGAATCAGACTCAGGGACCGACTAACCTTCTGTTATGTCAGGGCAAAGACTCTAGCTTAGGTCTGAGGTCTGGGAGTAGGAGCCATCTCTCTTTGCTGTGTGAACTGTTGAGAAGCCTGCATCTAGGTTCTGGCCATGTGTCTTAGCTTACCACACCTGTGACACACGTTCTACCCTACATAACATGGTCTGTCTCCACGGTTCCTACCACACTGGGGACAAACTGTAGGTGCAGAATTGCCTTTGCTAGACTGAGTTCTCTTTCTCTTTCCTCTTCTATTCCATTGGCTCCTACCACTTCTTCTACTAGTAACTGTGGTATGTGTTTCCTTTCTAGGCCTCTTAGGCTCAAGAAGGGGTGGTTTGGCATTGAAGGTGGGCTGCATCATTCTAAGGTTCACTTCTGTCACTCTATATATCTCAATTAGGGTATTAAAGTTCCTAATTCTCTGTAGAACTACCCTATCTCTAATCTTTGGAAGTAAACCTTTCTCCAGCTTATCTGCTCTCCAACATTCATCATCAAGCCTCTGTAAATATGAAGAATATTTGGAGAGATCTACAAATTTGGTCACATACTAGTCCACAAACATCCCCTTTATCTATCTCAGGAGTACAAACTCTGACTCCTTCTCATCTCTAATAAAGCAACGAAAGTATCTCTCATAAAAATCCTAGAGGGACGTGTAGCACCATAACTTTCTAGCCTTTCTCATGAAAATTCTATGCCTCATGCCATGCACTTCTTAAGGATCATAGAAAATGACATATAAAATAATGAGTTTTCTTGTGTTGCGTTATGCATAAATTTTTCTTTTCAAGTCCCGTGCCCCACATGGACTCATTTATCAAATTTTCATATTTAATTATATAGATACAACTCATTTCTATCACCAAAATTGGCCAAGAGCTCGTGCATGGCAAGGGGATACATAAAATTCATATATGCAATTTCAGATGGAATTTTCTAACTTCTATCATAAAGTTTGAAAAATCATAACTAATTCTAGAAAAATAGAAATCATACATTCCTTATCATTCTGGGAATATACACATGTATACTTTATGCTAAAAATATGTTTAGACCATGAAACATAGCATAGAAGATGTTTGACATTCGAAAATGTACAGAGGTTTGGTGATAAAGGCTATTTTTATATACATGAATCCTCCTAAACTTAAGCATTCTAATGATCAAATGTGGCTTTAGACGTTTAATTAGTTGAAATTTGATTTGAATAGCCATTCTTTGCATTTTAGAAAATAAGTCACAAAATCTTGGATTTTTAAGGCATAAATTTCTATAAATAATTCTGAAGCTTTTCCTACTTAATTTTTCTTTCCTTTCTTGGTGTGCAGATCATTGGGTTTTCTTAGTTTCATACATGGGATGGACTTCCACATGTGGCTCCATTTATAGCAATCACACACCAAAACAGAGGAGAAGGAAGAAGCCAAAAGCTGAAGCTAGGAACAGACGTTGATCTGAACAAAGAAAGGCTGGACAGCAACGTGATCTTAACTCGTGGCAAGGGAGAAGAGTTTTACGTAGAGGAATCACATGGGAAAGCTGCAGAATGGAAAAGGCATTGAAGCTACGGGTTTAGGGTCCAGAATGAAGCCACGAAGTACATGAGAAACAGAGGAGAAGCCACAGAACCATGCATGAGGCATGCAGCTCGAGTAAAGAAACTACAAGCTGAATGAAGAGGTTCACGTGGAGACAAGAGCAGAACCACGTAAAAACAACACGTGAAGAAGCTGTGAGCAGATTCAATGTGGAAAATGCAGAGCCAAGTGAGAATGCACGAGTTTAAAATGCTGAAGCTAAGGGCAGCAACACACACCAGCTGAGCAGGTTCTACGTGCCTAAAACAGAGAAGAAGATGCTGTTTGCAGAAGAACAACGCGAGAACCAGCGGGTGCATGAAGGAGCCAACGTGTTCAAGAGATAACGCAAGACCAGTAGTATGGAGCTGATGTAATTTCTGATGCTTTGAAGAGAATAGAGCTCGAGCTACTGGAATCAAAATGCAAGAAGAAAACCACGGGTTTAAAGCTATGGGCTGCAACACATGATAAAGAGGGTTGCTGGAGCTGAACATAATACAAGCTACAGAGCTGGTCATGAAGAACAGAAGAGAGGAAGCAGCTCGTGGTCTGTAAACAGAAGCTCGAGAACGTGGAAAGCTACGGTTAAAGAAGAATTAATATGGAATGGCAGCAGCTTACAACTCGAGCAACACACAAACCAGCAGCTAACGTAGAACGAAATGGACACTGCAGAATGACGAAGAAGCAGAAGAGAAATGAGCTGGAGCTGGGCAGCACGTGAAAAATAATAAAATAAAATGAATGGGGCCCACACTTTATACATGCACAGGGGAGCTTCAGACGATTGAAATTAGAGAAGGGAGAACACGTGAAGGGAGCTGAAGATTAATGAGCTGAGCACATGGAAAAAGAATAAATGAAGCACGAGGGGCAGCTGGTGAATAACACCATCAGCATCCAATCCACGTCGTCCATTCCATATTCACGCCTTCATCCCTTCGTCCATATATCCCATTCATTTATTCACTTTGTACATACATCATACACACGGCCATCCTTTGTCCACATGCAGAGACGCCATTTTCATCCATTTTTCCTCCATTTCCATCCACCAAAAAATGAAGCTCTGATTCTCACTTGAGGCTAGCAAGGGAGGAAGCTCTTGGTGCAAGCTTGAATCCATGGATACACTCAAAATTCTGGCTAAGATTTCTTTAATTTTTCCAGCACTTTTTCTCTTTCTTGTATTTACTTAGTTAAGGAATATTGGATTGGGAATTTGTGTAATTGATTAGTAGCTGGTTAGGTACTAATTAGGAAGATAATTGTTATTTTAATTGATTAATTTTAGTTCTGAATTGTTCAATTTCTTCTAATCTCCCATGTATGCCCCGAAGGTGTTCGATGAAATGCATGAGTGAGATTATGTGCCTAATTGTCTATTTGTGGACTCCTTCATGTTTAGTTGGTTAATTAAACATTTTTGGATAATGATTCAGAGGCTAGATTAATCAGTTAATCAATTAATTCAAGTGTTCAAAGGTCTTAATCACAAGAATTAGTAATCTAATGAGAGTTGAGGTCTCAATTAACATTAAATTGCTAGTTTCTTGAATCTTGAATGGTTATTCAAGATCATTTGCTAATGAACACAATTAGGAACTCTTAGGCCAGAATTAATTATAATTAGACTAGGATAAGGATAGTGGATACCAAGAGATGATTCCTAAGCTAGTCACAAGACCATTATCACCCATAATTCTCCAATTAGATAGAATTTAGGAATTTTGATTCAATTTAGTTTTAGGTTAGTTTAATTCAATAAAAAACCCCCTAAAATCAAGTAGCCTTTAGGACTTTTAACACTTAGAGAACCAAATTAAGCATTGAACTCTATTTCCAAGGGAGATGACCTAGGTTGTGCCACTTGCTATATTTTTAGTCAATCTAGTTTTATTTTGAGGGTTGTACGACAAGCCCGTCAAAATTTAGCTACTAGTACTATCACAGGTTTTTGCTACAAAATACAAAAATGTCCAATTAATTCCAAACAATTCTAATCCATAAAAATGATACTAACCTAGAAAGCTAAATATGTTGGCTAAAGAGAAAAAATAACTCCAAACTAGTTTAGGGACATACAAGTATCGAAAACTAATCAAATAGTAACCTGGGTCAGTCTAGATGCCTAATACTAGACAAAAATTTCAAAAATTCATATATCCCTCTTTAGATATCTAAATGGGGTGCTTTTAAGTGCACAAGTCATTGGGAATGTCTAGTTTCTCCCTATAAAATTTTGTGGCAATTGAACATTATTTGCCCCCTGAGTGACAGAATCTAATTTTGGACCAATGTGAATAGTACCATGAACCAAATCAAAATTTTTTCCAATTTTGAAAATTCATCAAATATTCCATGGACCTCCAAAAATTCTATACTTTAGCTTCCCAAAAATCTCTCAATAAGTTCTAATTGCATACCTAATCTCAAATCAAGAAGAGCTCATTTGGAGAAAAAGTGGTATAGGTTTCCAATATGGTCAATTTTGCTCCATATTAGATACTAAGTGTGCCCAAATGGTCTTTCTTGGTGGTTGGCACCTCCTGGGTAAGTTTAAAAGTATAAATATGACTTGCATGAACTGTCTAAGTGGTTCTAAACTTTATGCATCTCAATTTGGCTTCTCCACTTCCATTATTACATATAATTCCAAAAGCTAGTCTAGCCATTCCATACTTAAATTGCACTATACCATTCATATAATATTCAATCTCATTTGTACATGACATATTAACATAATTAAACATGTTCATAATGTCATAAGACATATAAAATAATAATTTACAACACTTGCTACTCATATGACCTTAAAGAAGTAAGATTCATGCATTTTGTTGTCAATCTCTTATCTTCCAAGATATTGGCTCCCATTACCTTGTTCTCTTGATTCACCTAGCATATTAGAATATTAGAGAGGAGGGGATGAGATTCAAAGAATCCCAATAACTCATCTCCCTTTCACTCACATATAAAGGATGCAAAACCAATCTTACAAATGCATGCATGAGCATTTTAACATGTGCAACCTTTCAAGAAGCATTTTCAACATTTGAGCAAGTCATACATAGCATACAAAGGCTTACCAAGTATGTGGATTATCCTCACCCATTCACTTGTGGATTTTGGACTTGCTTCACTAATTCTTTAAGAGGTTCTTGGACTCATCCTTACTATTGGGAGTCAACCTCACTTTTTGGAGACTCTTTCCTTTGTCTCAACTAACTTTAAGGGTTCTTGGCTCATCCTCACCATGGCTAATAGTTCTTGGCCTCACCACACTCACCATTAGAAAGGAACATTTTTCTCTTCCTTTCATAAATCAAATGTTAGAAAGATTGGTAGGCAAATCTCATTATTATTTTTTAGATGGCTTTTTTGGTTATTTTCAAATTCATATTGCACTAAAAGACTAGGAAAAGACTATATTTACCTAGCCATTTAGTACCTTTGCATATAGGAGAATGCTATTTGGACTTTGTAATGCTCCAGGTACATTCCAGCGGTGTATGGTAAGCATCTTTTCTAATTTCCTTGAACATTGCATGGAAGTTCTTATGAATGACTTTACTATTTATGGGACTTCCTTTAATGACTATTTGATGAGTTTAGGAATAGTTTTAGAAAGATGCATTGAGTAAATTCTGGTTTTAAATTTTGAAAAATGTCATTTTATCGTAGAGCAAAGAATTATTTTAGGCCATGTGGTTTCTAAAAATAGCATTGAATTCGATAGTGTTAAAGTAGATGTGATTGCTTCTTTACCTTACCTCACTTGTGTGCAGGAAATGCATTCTTTTCTTGGCCATACAGGTTTTAACAGGTGATTCATTAAGGACTTTAGCAAGATTTCTTTACCACTATCTCAACTACTTTAAAAGGATGTAGATTTTAATTTTAATAAGTCATGCAAATTAGCATTTGATGAGTTGAAGAGAAGGTTAACCACCTCGCTTATCATCCAACCACCGAATTGGGAGTTTCCATTTGAATTAATGTGTGATGCATCCAACTTTGCTGTGGGTGCAATTCTTTCCCAAAAGATAGACAAGAAGTCTTATGTGATCTCTTATGCATCACACACCTTAGATAAAGCTTAGGCTAATTATACAACCATAAAAAAGAAGCTTTTAGTTGTTATTTTTGCTTTAGTTTAGTTATGTTCTTATTTGCTTGGTTATAAAGTTATTATTTATTTTGATTATATAGCTTTAAACTTCTTACTCAAGAAACCTAATGCAAAACTGAAACTCATTAGGTGGATGATGCTACTACAAGAATTTAACAGAGAAATCAGAGATAATAGTGTAGCAAAAAATCTTGTGACTAATAATTTAATTAGAATACCTCACTCTTTAGATTCATCTACTATTAGGGATAGTTTTTCAGATAAACAGTTGTACTTATTGCATAGTAAAGATTCTTGGTATGTAGATATGGTAAATTTCTTAGTTGCTTCTGAATTGCTGGCTTATTTTAAAAAGCACCAACTTAATAAATTTAAGAGTGAGGCAAAATATTATATTTGGGATGACCCTTACTTATGGTGCATGTATAGTGACTAGATTATCCAAAGATGTGTTCTTAACCATAAGTACATATATGTTTCGCATTTTTGTCATACACTTGCATGTGGTGGCCATTTTGGTCCTCAACGTACTGCTAGAAAGGTTATAGATTCTAGACTATTCTGGCCTACCTTGTTTAGGGATGCATATGCTTTTTATAAGAACTATACACGATACCAACAAATAGGTAATATTTCTTGTAGGAATGAAATGCCTCAACAAGCATTACTGCTATGTGAGATATTTGATGTTTAGGGTATTGACTTCATGGGATCATTTCTTGTTTCTTTTGGTTTCACATGTAAAGTCCCATATCAGAAAAGAGGGACCTAGGCTAAGGCCTTATAAGCAGGAGTAATACTCTCCCCACATGGATGCATTTTCCTGGGAGCTAATGGGAGAAGCCATCTTCCAGGAAGAACAAAACCCCGGAGCTAATAGGAGAAGCCATCTACCTAAGACAATATCCACAGGGCTCTGTAAGGTGTTTGGTATTAGAGCCGGCCTAGCCATGTATACAACTCGAGGACAGGTTGGCCCCAAAGGGAGTGGAATGTAAAGTCCTACATCAGAAAGGAAGGACTTAGGCTAGGGTCTTATAAGTGGGAGTAGTACTCTCCCTATGTGATGCATTTTCTTGGGAGCTAATGGAAGAAGCCATCTTCTAGGAAGAACAAAACCTCAAAGCTCATGGGAGAAGTTGTCTAGTAGCAGGCATTTAGACTGACCTTGGTTATTATTTGATTAGTTTTCAATGCTTAGATGTGCTTGAGCTAGTTTTAAATTATTTTTCGCTTTAGCTAACATTTATAGCTTTTCAGATTAGTATCATTTGTATGGATTGGAGTTTTGTGGAATTAATTGGATATTTTTTAATTTTATAGAAGAAACCTATATCAGTACTAGCAACCAGTCAGACCGCTGCATCTTTTCAAATGTCAAAAGTCTTTTGTGTTATTTTTCATAGCCCGGATATATTTTTAGCATAAAGTAGACATACATAGCTTTCCAGAATGGTAAAGAATGCATGATTTTTATTTTTCTAGAATTAGTTATGATTTTCTAAAATTTGTGATAGAAAATAAAAAAATTTTGGCCGAAATAGCTACCATGGATTTTGTGTATTCCCTTGCCTTGCACGAGTTCTAGGTCACTTTTGGTGATGAAAATGAGTTGTATCTATGTAATTAAATATGAGAATGTAATACATGAGCTTACATGGTCCATAGGACATTGAATGAAAAATTTATACGTAGCGTAATGCTAAAATATTCATTATTTTAATTGATTTTTCTTGCTCCTTCATGAAATGCATGAGGTGAAGTGTGAGAATAGCATGAAATGAGCTATGAAACTATGGTGTTACATTTATTGGTATCAAAGCAAGGGTTCAGTGACGGGCTTGTCGTGCAACCCTCAAAATAAAACTAGGTTGATCTAAAAATATAGCAAGTGGCACAACCTAGGTCATCTCCCTTGGAATTGGAATTCAATGTTCAATTAGGTTCTCTAAGTGTTCTGAGATCCTAGAACTATCTAGTTTAGGGGGTTTTTGAATGAATTAAACTAATCTAAAATGAAATTGAAACAAAATTCCTAAATACTACCTAATTGGATGAATTATGATGAATGATAATGGGCTTGTGACTAGCTTAGGAATCGTCTCTTGGTATCCACTATCCTTATCCTATTCCAATTGTGATTAATTATGGCCTAAGAATTCTTAATTATGTTCATTAGCAAATGATCTTGAATAACCATTCAAGATTCAAGAGATTAATAATCTAATGTTGAATTGAGACCTCAATCCCGCATTAAACCATTAACTCTTGTCTTTAAGATCAATGAACATCCAATTTGATTGATTAACTAATTAATTATCTTCTGATTTATCATCCAAAAATGTTTAATTAACCAACTAAACACCAAGGAATTCTCAGATAGACATTTAAACACATAACCTCACTCATGTATTTCATCGAACACCTTCGTGGCATACATGGGAGATTAGAGAGAATAATGAAAAATCAAATTCAAATTTAACCAATTAATCAACAAAAAAGATTCCCTAATCAGTGTCTAACCAGCCACTAATTAATTACACCAATTCCTAATCAAATATAACTTAACCAAGATTATACAAAATAAGAAAAAGTGTAGGAAAAATAAGAAAATCTTAGCCAGAATTTTGCTTCTTCTCCAAGGATTCAAGCTTCAACCAAGAGCTTCCTCCCTTGCTAGCCTCAAGATGGAGATTAGATCTTCATGTTATGATGGAATGGAGATGGAGAGAATGGATGAGATGGATGAATGGAGGCGTGGGTGAATGGTTGATGATTGGATGGAGGTGTCCCTGACTCCCTGGCGAGAGTATGATCAGGCGTGAATAAATAGACTATGGAATGGGGAGAAGACGTGAATGGGTTGGACTCTGGATGGAGGCGTGTTTGAATGGGTTGCTGGCGTCGTTTAAAGGGAAAGACGGAGGTGTGAATTCTCCTCTCCTTCAGCCTTATTCTCACGTGATTCTTTTATTGATTCCACGTGCTCATCTTCTCATTCAATTATCTGAAACCTTCTTATGTGAATGTGTATAAACGTGGGACCCACTGTGAATTTAATAATCCATGTTGGCTTCAGCGTTTCTGTTCACGTGTTTCTTCTTCTTCAGCTTCTGCATGTGTTTGGAACGTTGCTGCATCCTTTTCATTCATGTTCACGTCTGGTTCCTCGTGGCTCTCTTCATCGTGATGTTGTTCTGGTTCTGCCTCGTCGTTCTGCAGCTTCTTCGTTTTCTCGAGTTCCAGCCCTCCTCTCCAACTGCAATGAAGTCCGAAGATGGATGAGTGAATGAGCTTCAGGTTTTGCGTCTGGGAAGTTCGAAGAAGCTAAAATGAATAAGCAATGCGTCTCTCTCAAGCTCCAGCGTCCGTAGAACCAGAAGCCAGCTCCTTTTCCCTCCTCTGTTTCTGCAGCTTCTTTACGTGGCAGCCTCTCTCTTCGTTCTTCTCTGTTCAGCTCCATTTTTCTGTTCGTGTGCTTCGTGTGTTTCTACTCGCTGCTTCATCTCGTGGAGCTCCTCTGTTTCTGCATGAGTGTGTGAGCTGTTTGTGTTCTGTTTGCTTCGTTCTTCCCTCAATCTGCACGAAACTGTGGCTTATTCTTCATTCTTAGCTTGTTGCTCTCCTCCTCATTGGTTTCACGTTACTTCCTCTGTTCTGCCCAGCTTCGTGTTTTGCTCATGTTTCTGCTCAAAAGTTCCATCCTTCGTCTTACCTCCATGCACGTTCAGCTTGCTCATTCTTCACGTTGCTTCCACGTGGTTCTTCTCATATATGTTCATGCCTTGCATTTCCCATGCTAGCTTCAACTCTTTAGTAATCATGTGCTGAGAGATGGACGAATTGATGAATGATTGTTGCCTATGAGCTTTTATTCCCACATCATCTTCCATGTCGAACAGAACCATGCATCTGCTTCACATTCTCAAGCTTTTAGCTCTCCAAAAAGTACACTTAAAGCTCAATCTTCACCTTTAATTCAATTTCCCATTCAAGCTATTTGTCCATCAAAATTTCTGCACAAAAGAATGAAAAATATTCAATAGAATTATCCACAAAATTCATTTAAAATGATTTATGCATTTAAAATCAATTATTTTGCCAATTAATTCGTAAAGTGTAGAGAATGGTTACTAAACAAAATTCCATCTAAGTAAATTCATTAAGCCTTATTTAATTATTAAAATGTCCAAGTTTAGGAGAATAAAATAGATAAAAATATGTGTTTATCAAATTCCCCCACACTTAAACCTTGGCACTCCTGGGCAAAGCTCAAAATCCAAGATAAAAGACTAAATTGAAGCATCCGGTTAGTAGAATGGCAAGTGGAAAATGAAAATGGAAAAGAAAGTGTAAAAATCACAAGTTAGAGACTAATCACAACTTTTCATTACTTCAACAATCTAAGCTAATTTCACTTGTATCAAGAATTAAGTTCCATGGCAATTTATTTGAAAAGAATGAATTGGAATGTATAGCCTCTCACATGGATTGGTTTAGTGTTTACTCTCAACTTTCAAGTGTTTAAAGGGATGTGTTTCACTCAAATTTCATCCGTCAAAGTTCACTACCATAAGCTTGTCAAGCTTCTAAATCTCCACCACCCATGCTAAATGCAATACACAAATCAAAGGACTTTATTTAGGGCTGTAATGGGGTTAAGGGAGATGAAATGAATGGATAACAAAAATAAAGGGAAAAACTAAACAAATGGATACCTTAGAACCTCAAGAGCACTCAATGACAATCTAGAATAGAGAAGAACATATGTAATTCAAGGCCTTATTTCTAACAAGTAATAGGCAACCATAAACTCAATTTGAAATACTTCTTTCTTTTTTTTTTTTTTTTTTGCTTTTCTATCTTTTCTTCTCTTTGCATTTTTTTTTTTTTTGTCAAAACAAATTCTTTCACTAACAATGGCCTTAATGGATGCAACGTACACATTCACCTATCCCAATTAGATGTAATGCTCCTTGAAAATTCCTAAGGCATCCTAAAACAAGGTGGGAAAACATTTTAATGGCTATAGGCTAAACAAGAAAAGAAAATCAAGGCTCGAAGTGGCTAAAACAATGGATAAAATCCATATAAGGTTGGCTTTTTGGCTCACTGGCTAAAATAGAAAGGAATGCCTTATCATTTTCATGCATGCAAATGCAATTATGGTCTCAACAAAGAATCAAGACAAGTTCTAGAGTGAAACAAAGATAGGTGAAAACACACTAGAATTGAACAATTAAGGCTCAAATTCTCACCAGCTAATGGCTATCAAACAATTCATTGAAATGAAATTCATTGCCACTTCACTTAAATCAAAATACAAGATCCATCACTTGTCATGTCTAAGCAAATCCAAGCTATAATCATCTCAACTTGCAACTTTTACAGAAAAATTGAAGAAAAATCACGCTAGTTTTCAAAAATTTTTAGAAAATTTTTTTTTTTTTGAAAAAAAAAGATGGATGGAATGAAATGACTCTCTCCCCCACACTTAAATGTTGCATTGTCCTCAATGTCAGCACACAATCCAGTAAACAGATAAACAACACAATATAAAGAGTGAAAAGAGAGAATACAACCAGATGAACTTGACAATGAAGATCTCAAAGGTAGGCTAAGATTCCCATGTAGCTGGTTAGCAATTTATTTCCTACAAAACAAAAACAAAAGAAACTGTAATGCAGAAAAGAAAAAGAAACTAAATCCTAAACTACAAAGAACTTTATTAAAGACTAACTAATCATATGTATCAAAAACCAAAATTAAAATAGCTTTATTCCTTCTCAATTCAAGAAATTTAAGTCTCACTACTTTAAAGCATTTGGATTGATCATTCAGTGATGACCCATGGACTTCCTCAACCATCAGTAGTTTAGGAAAGTCATTTTCAGCAAATTTAGGAAAAGTAAAAGAAGAAAAATCAAATTTAAGACAATTAAAACTAAAGAAAGAAAATTTAAAATCAAATTTAAAAACACTAGACTCTAGACTCTCTAAATATCTATCAAAACGAATAAAATCTACTGGACTCTCATCAGTAAGAGTCACTACATCCACAGAAAAATTTGATTGCAACTTCTCACAGTCCTTTAAGGTTAAGGTGTCTGGTAGTTGCTTTGTCTCAGCTAGGAGAGTCTGTGGCTTGTTGGGAACTACTTTACCAACCTCAGGAATCTGTTCAGGACTCTCAACAATAAAGACAGCATCTTCCCTGACCAAAGAGACATCAGTAGGCTCACAAAATTCTAAACAATGATCAACAGCAAAATCAAGTCTCTCACTAGTATCAACAACAGCAGATGAATCAATAGGATGTTCAATATCGACACTATCATTATGTATACTCTCATCAATACTAGTATGATCAGTAGAATCAGTCTCATTAACAATTTCAGTGCAAGCAAGGGATTCCATAGGTTCAGCAGACTTATCAGACTTCAGAAATTCATTAATTTCAACACACTTAGGACATGTATGCAATTTGTCACATAAGCATTTAAGAGTTAAGTCTGATTCATCAACAAGCTGTCCAACAAATTCAATGTCTATATTATTTTCACATGCTACATTTACCATTTCATCAGCCATATCAGCACATGTTAGTAAGGAATTATGTGGATTGGTATATGTGATGGACTCACTAGTCTTAAAGGAAGAATTAATTTGAGAACATCTATCACATATAGCAGATTCAACACACACACAATCAAGAAATGCATCCCAATCAGCTATATCACATGATCTAGATGACATGTTATCCTTAAACTTAGTAGATGCATTAACAACAGACTTATTAACCAATTCCACACCAGGAACAGCATGAGCATTACCTTCTAAGTTACCCCCACACTTATCTACTACCCTAGACTCAATAGATTCATCAATTGATTTAGAAATAAAATTTTTACTATAATCATAGCTAGGAGTAGACATCCCAAGTGCATCAGTACACAAGGGTTCATGAACATCAATAAATGTGTCAGTTTTGCTCAATGAGATACCACAATCAACCAAATCAGGAGATTCAACAATTATTTCCTCATCAACATCATCATCATCATGTAATTCAGAATCAACAATATTATATGCATCAGGAATCGAAGTGCTATCATGCATACTAAATTCAGTTCTAACAAATTGTAAAACATTAGAAGATGGAAGGATATTACCTAATGGATAAGACTCTTCTTCTTCTATACATTCCCTTTTAATTTGCTCTTCAATTGATTCATTAGTACTTGAAGTCGGTTGATTCAATTGAATTCCTGAATCCTTCATCATGTTGTCAAGCCTTTGTTGCATTTCAAGATACCACCGTTCATGTTCTTGTTTGAATTGAAGATGTTTGGCATCCCTTTGTTGGATTCGAAGATCTAAGTCTTCCATTAGCTGCATCATCCTCTCTTTCGAACTCGATTCCTTTTGAGGCTCTTTTTGCATGTACCTCTCATGGTAGCTGTAAGGATGATATTGTGGCTCTTGCCTATGGAAGGTATGATATGGTTCATGATGATGGTGGTAATTTGGGTGTACTCCATATGGATGGTGGTATGGTTGGTAGCATGGTGGTTGGACTTGTTGGTATTGTTGGGCTTGCTGTTCTTGTCTTTGTTGTTCAAGAAGACCTTGAAGCATTGACATGGCATTATCCAACTTCTGAGAAATCCTATGCTCTCTATAGGGATCATAAACACCTTGATTAGAATAATATTGATCCATTTATAAGCAAGGAAAAATGAGAAGCACAATCACTTTAAGCACAAGTAAAATCGCAAACAGATTATAACTAAAATTAACTCAAACTCAAGAAAATAAAAATTCAATGAAGCTAAGAAGTTCCTAACAATGAAAAACACTCCTAAATAGAGGTTATTCACACAAAATAAACTCACAAAAAATAAAGAAATTAAATCCAGAAAAATTGAAAAATTCCTAAAAAATTCGAGAAAATACTAAAAAATTCGAAAAAGTGCCTCAAACGTTGGAATTTGGCCAACAAATGGTGTACCTAATAGCAAAGCTATTACTTTTGCTCAAAACACCCAAAAACCTTGAAAAACAAAGTATGAGAATTTTCTGGGCACTTTGAACAAAATTCCAGCAAGCACTCAAATTAATATGCAACACCGAAATTACCCGATTCCAAGTTCAAAACAGAACGAAAATCAAATCAAAATAGAACTAAAACAAAGATAAAACAAAATAAAAACACTTAGAAAACTTTCTCAAATAATTAAAATTCCAATTCCCCGGCAACGGCGCCAAATTTTGACGGGCTTGTCGTGCAACCCTCAAAATAAAACTAGGTTGATCTAAAAATATAGCAAGTGGCACAACCTAGGTCATCTCCCTTGGAATTGGAATTCAATGTTCAATTAGGTTCTCTAAGTGTTCTGAGATCCTAGAACTATCTAGTTTAGGGGGTTTTTGAATGAATTAAACTAATCTAAAATGAAATTGAAACAAAATTCCTAAATACTACCTAATTGGATGAATTATGATGAATGATAATGGGCTTGTGACTAGCTTAGGAATCGTCTCTTGGTATCCACTATCCTTATCCTATTCCAATTGTGATTAATTATGGCCTAAGAATTCTTAATTATGTTCATTAGCAAATGATCTTGAATAACCATTCAAGATTCAAGAGATTAATAATCTAATGTTGAATTGAGACCTCAATCCCGCATTAAACCATTAACTCTTGTCTTTAAGATCAATGAACATCCAATTTGATTGATTAACTAATTAATTATCTTCTAATTTATCATCCAAAAACGTTTAATTAACCAACTAAACACCAAGGAATTCTCAGATAGACATTTAAACACATAACCTCACTCATGTATTTCATCGAACACCTTCGTGGCATACATGGGAGATTAGAGAGAATAATGAAAAATCAAATTCAAATTTAACCAATTAATCAACAAAAAAGATTCCCTAATCAGTGTCTAACCAGCCACTAATTAATTACACCAATTCCTAATCAAATATAACTTAACCAAGATTATACAAAATAAGAAAAAGTGTAGGAAAAATAAGAAAATCTTAGCCAGAATTTTGCTTCTTCTCCAAGGATTCAAGCTTCAACCAAGAGCTTCCTCCCTTGCTAGCCTCAAGATGGAGATTAGATCTTCATGTTATGATGGAATGGAGATGGAGAGAATGGATGAGATGGATGAATGGAGGCGTGGGTGAATGGTTGATGATTGGATGGAGGTGTCCCTGACTCCCTGGCGAGAGTATGATCAGGCGTGAATAAATAGACTATGGAATGGGGAGAAGACGTGAATGGGTTGGACTCTGGATGGAGGCGTGTTTGAATGGGTTGCTGGCGTCGTTTAAAGGGAAAGACGGAGGTGTGAATTCTCCTCTCCTTCAGCCTTATTCTCACGTGATTCTTTTATTGATTCCACGTGCTCATCTTCTCATTCAATTATCTGAAACCTTCTTATGTGAATGTGTATAAACGTGGGACCCACTGTGAATTTAATAATCCATGTTGGCTTCAGCGTTTCTGTTCACGTGTTTCTTCTTCTTCAGCTTCTGCATGTGTTTGGAACGTTGCTGCATCCTTTTCATTCATGTTCATGTCTGGTTCCTCGTGGCTCTCTTCATCGTGATGTTGTTCTGGTTCTGCCTCGTCGTTCTGCAGCTTCTTCGTTTTCTCGAGTTCCAGCCCTCCTCTCCAACTGCAATGAAGTCCGAAGATGGATGAGTGAATGAGCTTCAGGTTTTGCGTCTGTGAAGTTCGAAGAAGCTAAAATGAATAAGCAATGCGTCTCTCTCAAGCTCCAGCGTCCGTAGAACCAGAAGCCAGCTCCTTTTCCCTCCTCTGTTTCTGCAGCTTCTTTACGTGGCAGCCTCTCTCTTCGTTCTTCTCTGTTCAGCTCCATTTTTCTGTTCGTGTGCTTCGTGTGTTTCTACTCGCTGCTTCATCTCGTGGAGCTCCTCTGTTTCTGCATGAGTGTGTGAGCTGTTTGTGTTCTGTTTGCTTCGTTCTTCCCTCAATCTGCACGAAACTGTGGCTTATTCTTCATTCTTAGCTTGTTGCTCTCCTCCTCATTGGTTTCACGTTACTTCCTCTGTTCTGCCCAGCTTCGTGTTTTGCTCATGTTTCTGCTCAAAAGTTCCATCCTTCGTCTTACCTCCATGCACGTTCAGCTTGCTCATTCTTCACGTTGCTTCCACGTGGTTCTTCTCATATATGTTCATGCCTTGCATTTCCCATGCTAGCTTCAACTCTTTAGTAATCATGTGCTGAGAGATGGACGAATTGATGAATGATTGTTGCCTATGAGCTTTTATTCCCACATCATCTTCCATGTTGAACAGAACCATGCATCTGCTTCACATTCTCAAGCTTTTAGCTCCCCAAAAAGTACACTTAAAGCTCAATCTTCACCTTTAATTCAATTTCCCATTCAAGCTATTTGTCCATCAAAATTTCTGCACAAAAGAATGAAAAATATTCAATAGAATTATCCACAAAATTCATTTAAAATGATTTATGCATTTAAAATCAATTATTTTGCCAATTAATTCGTAAAGTGTAGAGAATGGTTACTAAATAAAATTCCATCTAAGTAAATTCATTAAGCCTTATTTAATTATTAAAATGTCCAAGTTTAGGAGAATAAAATAGATAAAAATATGTGTTTATCAAATTCCCCCACACTTAAACCTTGGCACTCCTGGGCAAAGCTCAAAATCCAAGATAAAAGACTAAATTGAAGCATCCGGTTAGTAGAATGGCAAGTGGAAAATGAAAATGGAAAAGAAAGTGTAAAAATCACAAGTTAGAGACTAATCACAACTTTTCATTACTTCAACAATCTAAGCTAATTTCACTTGTATCAAGAATTAAGTTCCATGGCAATTTATTTGAAAAGAATGAATTGGAATGTATAGCCTCTCACATGGATTGGTTTAGTGTTTACTCTCAACTTTCAAGTGTTTAAAGGGATGTGTTTCACTCAAATTTCATCCGTCAAAGTTCACTACCATAAGCTTGTCAAGCTTCTAAATCTCCACCACCCATGCTAAATGCAATACACAAATCAAAGGACTTTATTTAGGGCTGTAATGGGGTTAAGGGAGATGAAATGAATGGATAACAAAAATAAAGGGAAAAACTAAACAAATGGATACCTTAGAACCTCAAGAGCACTCAATGACAATCTAGAATAGAGAAGAACATATGTAATTCAAGGCCTTATTTCTAACAAGTAATAGGCAACCATAAACTCAATTTGAAATACTTCTTTCTTTTTTTTTTTTTTTTTTTTTTGCTTTTCTATCTTTTCTTCTCTTTGCATTTTTTTTTTTTTGTCAAAACAAATTCTTTCACTAACAATGGCCTTAATGGATGCAACGTACACATTCACCTATCCCAATTAGATGTAATGCTCCTTGAAAATTCCTAAGGCATCCTAAAACAAGGTGGGAAAACATTTTAATGGCTATAGGCTAAACAAGAAAAGAAAATCAAGGCTCGAAGTGGCTAAAACAATGGATAAAATCCATATAAGGTTGGCTTTTTGGCTCACTGGCTAAAATAGAAAGGAATGCCTTATCATTTTCATGCATGCAAATGCAATTATGGTCTCAACAAAGAATCAAGACAAGTTCTAGAGTGAAACAAAGATAGGTGAAAACACACTAGAATTGAACAATTAAGGCTCAAATTCTCACCAGCTAATGGCTATCAAACAATTCATTGAAATGAAATTCATTGCCACTTCACTTAAATCAAAATACAAGATCCATCACTTGTCATGTCTAAGCAAATCCAAGCTATAATCATCTCAACTTGCAACTTTTACAGAAAAATTGAAGAAAAATCACGCTAGTTTTCAAAAATTTTTAGAAAAATTTTTTTTTTTTGAAAAAAAAAAAAAAATGGATAGAATGAAATGACTCTCTCCCCCATACTTAAATGTTGCATTGTCCTCAATGTCAGCACACAATCCAGTAAACAGATAAACAACACAATATAAAGAGTGAAAAGAGAGAATACAACCAGATGAACTTGACAATGAAGATCTCAAAGGTAGGCTAAGATTCCCATGTAGCTGGTTAGCAATTTATTTCCTACAAAACAAAAACAAAAGAAACTGTAATGCAGAAAAGAAAAAGAAACTAAATCCTAAACTACAAAGAACTTTATTAAAGACTAACTAATCATATGTATCAAAAACCAAAATTAAAATAGCTTTATTCCTTCTCAATTCAAGAAATTTAAGTCTCACTACTTTAAAGCATTTGGATTGATCATTCAGTGATGACCCATGGACTTCCTCAACCATCAGTAGTTTAGGAAAGTCATTTTCAACAAATTTAGGAAAAGTAAAAGAAGAAAAATCAAATTTAAGACAATTAAAACTAAAGAAAGAAAATTTAAAATCAAATTTAAAAACACTAGACTCTAGACTCTCTAAATATCTATCAAAACCAATAAAATCTACTGGACTCTCATCAGTAAGAGTCACTACATCCACAGAAAAATTTGATTGCAACTTCTCACAGTCCTTTAAGGTTAAGGTGTCTGGTAGTTGCTTTGTCTCAGCTAGGAGAGTCTGTGGCTTGTTGGGAACTACTTTACCAACCTCAGGAATCTGTTCAGGACTCTCAACAATAAAGACAGCATCTTCCCTGACCAAAGAGACATCAGTAGGCTCACAAAATTCTAAACAATGATCAACAGCAAAATCAAGTCTCTCACTAGTATCAACAACAGCAGATGAATCAATAGGATGTTCAATATCGACACTATCATTATGTATACTCTCATCAATACTAGTATGATCAGTAGAATCAGTCTCATTAACAATTTCAGTGCAAGCAAGGGATTCCATAGGTTCAGCAGACTTATCAGACTTCAGAAATTCATTAATTTCAACACACTTAGGACATGTATGCAATTTGTCACATAAGCATTTAAGAGTTAAGTCTGATTCATCAACAAGCTGTCCAACAAATTCAATGTCTATATTATTTTCACATGCTACATTTACCATTTCATCAGCCATATCAGCACATGTTAGTAAGGAATTATGTGGATTGGTATATGTGATGGACTCACTAGTCTTAAAGGAAGAATTAATTTGAGAACATCTATCACATATAGCAGATTCAACACACACACAATCAAGAAATGCATCCCAATCAGCTATATCACATGATCTAGATGACATGTTATCCTTAAACTTAGTAGATGCATTAACAACAGACTTATTAACCAATTCCACACCAGGAACAGCATGAGCATTACCTTCTAAGTTACCCCCACACTTATCTACTACCCTAGACTCAATAGATTCATCAATTGATTTAGAAATAAAATTTTTACTATAATCATAGTTAGGAGTAGACATCCCAAGTGCATCAGTACACAAGGGTTCATGAACATCAATAAATGTGTCAGTTTTGCTCAATGAGATACCACAATCAACCAAATCAGGAGATTCAACAATTATTTCCTCATCAACATCATCATCATCATGTAATTCAGAATCAACAATATTATATGCATCAGGAATCGAAGTGCTATCATGCATACTAAATTCAGTTCTAACAAATTGTAAAACATTAGAAGATGGAAGGATATTACCTAATGGATAAGACTCTTCTTCTTCTATACATTCCCTTCTAATTTGCTCTTCAATTGATTCATTAGTACTTGAAGTCGGTTGATTCAATTGAATTCCTGAATCCTTCATCATGTTGTCAAGCCTTTGTTGCATTTCAAGATACCACCGTTCATGTTCTTGTTTGAATTGAAGATGTTCGGCATCCCTTTGTTGGATTCGAAGATCTAAGTCTTCCATTAGCTGCATCATCCTCTCTTTCGAACTCGATTCCTTTTGAGGCTCTTGTTGCATGTACCTCTCATGGTAGCTGTAAGGATGATATTGTGGCTCTTGCCTATGGAAGGTATGATATGGTTCATGATGATGGTGGTAATTTGGGTGTACTCCATATGGATGGTGGTATGGTTGGTAGCATGGTGGTTGGACTTGTTGGTATTGTTGGGCTTGCTGTTCTTGTCTTTGTTGTTCAAGAAGACCTTGAAGCATTGACATGGCATTATCCAACTTCTGAGAAATCCTATGCTCTCTATAGGGATCATAAACACCTTGATTAGAATAATATTGATCCATTTATAAGCAAGGAAAAATGAGAAGCACAATCACTTTAAGCACAAGTAAAATCGCAAACAGATTATAACTAAAATTAACTCAAACTCAAGAAAATAAAAATTCAATGAAGCTAAGAAGTTCTTAACAATGAAAAACACTCCTAAATAGAGGTTAGTCACACAAAATAAACTCACAAAAAATAAAGAAATTAAATCCAGAAAAATTGAAAAATTCCTAAAAAATTCGAGAAAATACTAAAAAATTCGAAAAAGTGCCTCAAACGTTGGAATTTGGCCAACAAATGGTGTACCAAATAGCAAAGCTATTACTTTTGCTCAAAACACCCAAAAACCTTGAAAAACAAAGTATGAGAATTTTCTGGGCACTTTGAACGAAAATTCCAGCAAGCACTCAAATTAATATGCAACACCGAAATTACCCGATTCCAAGTTCAAAATAGAACGAAAATCAAATCAAAATAGAACTAAAACAAAGATAAAACAAAATAAAAACACTTAGAAAACTTTCTCAAATAATTAAAATTCCAATTCCCCGGCAACGGCGCCAAATTTTGACGGGCTTGTCGTGCAACCCTCAAAATAAAACTAGGTTGATCTAAAAATATAGCAAGTGGCACAACCTAGGTCATCTCCCTTGGAATTGGAATTCAATGTTCAATTAGGTTCTCTAAGTGTTCTGAGATCCTAGAACTATCTAGTTTAGGGGGTTTTTGAATGAATTAAACTAATCTAAAATGAAATTGAAACAAAATTCCTAAATACTACCTAATTGGATGAATTATGATGAATGATAATGGGCTTGTGACTAGCTTAGGAATCGTCTCTTGGTATCCACTATCCTTATCCTATTCCAATTGTGATTAATTATGGCCTAAGAATTCTTAATTATGTTCATTAGCAAATGATCTTAAATAACCATTCAAGATTCAAGAGATTAATAATCTAATGTTGAATTGAGACCTCAATCCCGCATTAAACCATTAACTCTTGTCTTCAAGATCAATGAACATCCAATTTGATTGATTAACTAATTAATTATCTTCTGATTTATCATCCAAAAATGTTTAATTAACCAACTAAACATCAAGGAATTCTCAGATAGACATTTAAACACATAACCTCACTCATGTATTTCATCGAACACCTTCGTGGCATACATGGGAGATTAGAGAGAATAATGAAAAATCAAATTCAAATTTAACCAATTAATCAACAAAAAAGATTCCCTAATCAGTGTCTAACCAGCCACTAATTAATTACACCAATTCCTAATCAAATATAACTTAACCAAGATTATACAAAATAAGAAAAAGTGTAGGAAAAATAAGAAAATCTTAGCCAGAATTTTGCTTCTTCTCCAAGGATTCAAGCTTCAACCAAGAGCTTCCTCCCTTGCTAGCCTCAAGATGGAGATTAGATCTTCATGTTATGATGGAATGGAGATGGAGAGAATGGATGAGATGGATGAATGGAGGCGTGGGTGAATGGTTGATGATTGGATGGAGGTGTCCCTGACTCCCTGGCGAGAGTATGATCAGGCGTGAATAAATAGACTATGGAATGGGGAGAAGACGTGAATGGGTTGGACTCTGGATGGAGGCGTGTTTGAATGGGTTGCTGGCGTCGTTTAAAGGGAAAGACGGAGGTGTGAATTCTCCTCTCCTTCAGCCTTATTCTCACGTGATTCTTTTATTGATTCCACGTGCTCATCTTCTCATTCAATTATCTGAAACCTTCTTATGTGAATGTGTATAAACGTGGGACCCACTGTGAATTTAATAATCCATGTTGGCTTCAGCGTTTCTGTTCACGTGTTTCTTCTTCTTCAGCTTCTGCATGTGTTTGGAACGTTGCTGCATCCTTTTCATTCATGTTCACGTCTGGTTCCTCGTGGCTCTCTTCATCGTGATGTTGTTCTGGTTCTGCCTCGTCGTTCTGCAGCTTCTTCGTTTTCTCGAGTTCCAGCCCTCCTCTCCAACTGCAATGAAGTCCGAAGATGGATGAGTGAATGAGCTTCAGGTTTTGCGTCTGTGAAGTTCGAAGAAGCTAAAATGAATAAGCAATGCGTCTCTCTCAAGCTCCAGCGTCCGTAGAACCAGAAGCCAGCTCCTTTTCCCTCCTCTGTTTCTGCAGCTTCTTTACGTGGTAGCCTCTCTCTTCGTTCTTCTCTGTTCAGCTCCATTTTTCTGTTCGTGTGCTTCTACTCGCTGCTTCATCTCGTGGAGCTCCTCTGTTTCTGCATGAGTGTGTGAGCTGTTTGTGTTCTGTTTGCTTCGTTCTTCCCTCAATCTGCACGAAACTGTGGCTTATTCTTCATTCTTAGCTTGTTGCTCTCCTCCTCATTGGTTTCACGTTACTTCCTCTGTTCTGCCCAGCTTCGTGTTTTGCTCATGTTTCTGCTCAAAAGTTCCATCCTTCGTCTTACCTCCATGCACGTTCAGCTTGCTCATTCTTCACATTGCTTCCACGTGGTTCTTCTGATATATGTTCATGCCTTGCATTTCCCATGCTAGCTTCAACTCTTTAGTAATCATGTGCTGAGAGATGGACGAATTGATGAATGATTGTTGCCTATGAGCTTTTATTCCCACATCATCTTCCATGTCGAACAGAACCATGCATCTGCTTCACATTCTCAAGCTTTTAGCTCCCCAAAAAGTACACTTAAAGCTCAATCTTCACCTTTAATTCAATTTCCCATTCAAGCTATTTGTCCATCAAAATTTCTGCACAAAAGAATGAAAAATATTCAATAGAATTATCCACAAAATTCATTTAAAATGATTTATGCATTTAAAATCAATTATTTTGCCAATTAATTCGTAAAGTGTAGAGAATGGTTACTAAACAAAATTCCATCTAAGTAAATTCATTAAGCCTTATTTAATTATTAAAATGTCCAAGTTTAGGAGAATAAAATAGATAAAAATATGTGTTTATCATTCAGGCTCTTGATGTGAGTTGTGGCTTATGGTTATGAGTTGCCTAGATGTGTATGAGCTTGTTTTATGGATGAATCGAGTGTGTTTGATTGTAGAAGTATTTCCTTTTTCATGTTAAATTTTGTTATAATGTTTCAGCAAGATGGTGAATACTAGGAGAGGTTAGCCTTCTAGTTAGGCTTGTGTAGATGATAGAGCTAAGCCTAGTGATCTAGTTACTGGAGCCCAACAGTTTATCATGGCTTGTCGAAATCAGTATAGGCTGTTATTATGTAGTTATAGGAACGACTTGCTGAGAGAGATAGCCAGGGCCCCACACCTCCTCTTCCTCAGCCACCTCACCACTCAGATCATTGTGAGCATTCAAGGGTGACTCACCTAGATCCACAGCCATATATCCAGATGGTTGCCCCTATTCCACTAGCTTATATGCCTCTAGCCCAGGAGTAGCCCTAGACTAGAAAGATCATTACCCAATTCAAAAAGTTTAGGCCTCCCACCTTTGATGGAGAGATGAATTTAGAAAAAGCTAAGGCTTAGATTATGCAGTTAAAGAAGATCTTTGAGGTGATGGAGTGCACATTGAGCAAAAAGCCAATGTGGCTATTTTTCAGTTATAGAAAAAGGCAGATTATTGGTAGAAGGGCACTGAACCTATTTTGAAGCCAAGGAACCTTTCAATTGCATGGGAAGCATTCCTCTAGGTATTCCACGAGAAGTATTTCCCCAACTTAGTTAGAGATGAGAAAGAATCAGAATTTATTCTCCTGAAATAGACAGAGAGGATGTCCAGGGACCAGTATGTGGCAAAATTTGCAAAGGCTTCTTGATATTCCTCTTACTTATAGAGACATGATGATGAGAGGTGGAAAGCAGATAGATTAGAGAAAGGTTTACTCCCTAAGATTAGAGATAGGGTAGTGCTATAGAGAATTAGGCACTTTAACACCCTTGTTGAGATATGCAGGGTGACGGAGGTGAACCTTAGAATGTTACAACCTACTTCCAGTGTTAGACCACCCTTCCCTGACCCTAAGAGACCCAGAGAAGGATCACAGGCTGCAGTTACTAGCTGGAGAGGTGACAAAAGCCAGTGGAGCCGAAAAGGCAAGAGACAGAGGACTCAATCTAGTAAAGGTAGCTTCACACCTATCATATATCCCCAGTGTGGTAAAAACCAAGGAACCAGACCATGCTATGTAGGGCAAAATGTATGTTTCAAGTGTGGTGGTCTAGGACACATGGCCAGGGATTGCACATAGGCTCCTCTACAGATTACGCAACAGAGAGAGATGGCTCCTGCTCCCAGACTTCAAGCCCAGGGTAGAGTCTTTGCCCTATCACAGCAAAGGCTAGTCGGTCCCTAAGTCTGATCCAAGGTACTATTAGAAGAAATGATTTTTCTATAACTACATTATTTGATTCAGGCATTAACCTTTCTTTCATATCATATGATTGTGCTAAAAGGTTTGATTTGAGTATGCATACATTCCCATATGATTTGCATATATCCACCCCCGCAGGAAACCGAGCCACTACCTCCCATGCTTGCTTAAATTGTGTGATCCAGTTTAAACATTACCTTACCACCCTTGATTTGATTTGTATGCCCCTTATTGATATTGATGTGATCATCAGTATGAACTGAATGTCTATAAATAATTCCACACTAGATTGTAGCTATAGATGTATTACTTTACCTAAGTGTAGGACTGTACCTAGTATGAGGACTGAGTTATTTGTCATGACCATTTCGCAGGCTAAGAGATCTTTAGGGCATGGTTGCCAGGGGTATCTAGTCTTCTTTTCAGTTCAGGCTGGGGTAGAAGAGGATATAGATGAGATCCCTCTAGTGAGGGAGTTCCCTGAGGTATTCATTAGAGAGATTAGTGGACTACCCCCAGAGAGAGAGGTAGAGTTTCCTATAGACATTAAACTCGGAGTAGGTCTAGTGTCTAAGGCCTCGTATAAGATGGCTCCCACTGAGCTAGCTGAGCTTAAGAAATAGTTAGAAGAGCTCTTAGAGAAAGGTTTTATCAGACCCAGTGTCGTACCGTGGGGAGCTCCAGTTTTATTCGTAAAGAACAAAGACGGGAGCCTTAGGCTATATATAGATTACCGAGAACTCAATAAGATCCCTTGCATAAATGATCTTCTAGATCAATTAGTAGGAGCATCTATATTTTCTAAGATAGACCTTAGGTTGGGATATCATCAGCTTAGAATAAGGGCTGAAGATATTCCCAAAATAGCTTTTAGGGCTAGATACAGGCATTATGAGTTTTTAGTTATGCCCTTTGCATTGACGAATGCACCTGTAGTATTCATAGATTATATGAACAGAGTCTTCAGGCCATATTTAGATAGATTTATAGTTGTCTTCATAGATGACATTCTCATCTACTTAAAAAGTAGAGAAAAACATGAGCAGCATCTGAGAATAGCCTTAGAGACCCTGAGAGAAGGACAATTGTATGCTAAACTTAGTAAATCTGAGTCTTGGCTTACTGAAGTTCAATTTCTAGGTTGTGATCTCCCAGGTAAGGGTCGCAATAGATCCCTATAAAGTAGAGGCAGTGTTACAGTGGGAGAGATCTAGGACAGTGATAGAGATCATGAGCTTCCTAGGTTTAGCAGGCTATTACAGGAGGTTTATTCAGGGCTTTTCTTAGATAGCAATGCCATTGACCAAGCTTACTAGAAAGAATGTGCCATTTGTATGGAATGAGAAATATGAGAGTAGTTTTCAAGAATTGAAGCACAAGTTAACCATGGCCCTAGTTTTAGTACTCCATGACCCTAGCGAGACTTTTATAGTCTACAGTAATGCTTCAAAGAAAAGGTTAGGATATGTGCTTGTACAGAAAGGCTGAGTGGTAGCTTATGCTTCTAAACAGTTGAAACCTCACAAGGAAAACTACCCTACACATGACCTAGAGTTAGCCACAGTGGTGTTTGCTTTGAAAATATAGAGACACTAGTTGTATGGGACAGCTATAGAAATTTATAATGACCACATGAGCCTTAAATACTTATTTGAATAGAAAGAGTTAAATATGAAATAACAGAAATAGTTAGAATTTTTGAAAGATTATGATTTCACATTGAAATACCATCCCAGTAAGGCTAATGTGGTAGCTGATGCCCTAAGTAGAAAATCCATACACATGGCTTGTATAATAATCCAAGAGCAAGAATTGATTGAGAGATTCAGTGATATGAGTCTCTCTTGCGAGGTATATTTAGGGAAACTATTAATAAGTGAAACTTGAATTGAAAATGACTTGAGGGATCAAATAAGAGAAGCCCAGCAGACAGATGACCATGTAAGTAAGATTAGAACCCAGATAGCTTAGGGTAGCATTCAGGAGTTCAATTTGTCTGAGAATGACATAGTGAGATACAGAGATAGGCTATATATGCCTAAAGATACGAAAATCAGAGAGAAAATATTAGATGAGGCACATAAGAGTAAGTATACCATTCATCTAGGCAGTAATAAAATGTACCAAGATTTAAAGAAAATATTTTGGTGGCCTAGAATGAAAACGGACATAGCAGAGTATATCTCCTGATATCTAGCATGCTAGAGACTAAAAATAGAACACCAGAAACCAGCTGGGTTACTTCAGCCCCTAAATATCCTGGAGTGGAAATGAGATAGTATAGTAATGGATTTTGTCATGGGTTTACCTAAGACATCGTCGGGGTGTGATGCAATATGGGTAATAGTGGATAGATTAACAAAGTCAGCACACTTTCTAGCTATGAAAGCCATTCCACCTTAGATAAGCTAGCCCAGTTGTACATATGAAAGATAGTTAGATTGCATGGTGTACCTAAGAGTATAGTTTTAGATAGAGATCCTAGATTCACTTCAAATTTCTAGATATCATTACAAGATGCTCTAGGTACCAGGCTCAGATTTAGCATCGCCTATCACCCACAGATAGATGGACAAATGGAGAGAACCATCCAAGCCCTAGAGGACATGTTGAGGGCGTGTGCTAAAAATGAAAGGAAACTGGGATACATACTTGCCTCTAGTGGAATTTGCCTATAATAACAGCTATCATAAAAGTATACAAATGGCACGTATAAAGCATTGTATGGGAGGAAGTGTAGGTCTCCAATGTGTTGGGTTGGTCTAGGAGAGCGGAGCCTTATAGGCCTAGATTTAGTGGACCAGACTTTTAAATAGATTGAGACCATTAGAAGTAAACTCCTGATGGCCCAGAGTAGACAGAAAAGCTATGCCGATAAACGTAGACAGCTGTTAGAGTTTGAGATTAGGGACCATGTCTTTATTAAAGTGTCTCCAGTCACAGGGATAGGTCAGTCTATTAAAAGTAAAAAACTCACTCCAAAATACATAAGTCCTTTTTAGATTCTTGATAAAGTAGGACCTGTGGCCTATAGATTAGCCCTTCCCCCAAACTTGAGCCAAGTATACAATGTATTCCATGTTTCATAGCTAAAAAAGTACCAACTTGACCCCTCACATGTCATAGAATATGAGAATATATAATTACAGGATAATCTATCATACATTGTATCATTATATTGGATCGTGGACCTTGGGCTCAAGCAGTTACAGAATAAGACGATACCGCTAGTGAAAGTGGTTTGGATGGGGTTATCTCCTGAAGAGGCTACCTGGGAGCTAGAGGATAATATGAGAAAGAAACATCCAGAACTATTCCCATAAGGTATGTTATCTCAATTTCGAGGATGAAATTTTTTTAATGGGGAGAGAATTGTAATGTTTGGTTTTTGTTGAATGACAAAAACTGATACATTTTCAAAGGAAGTCCCCTAAAATGAATCAGTTAAGGTCCCAAAAAATTTGAGTAACAGTCTAGACTCCTAAAAATGAGAATTTTAGCCTCAGACAAAAACAAAAATGGAAGTAGAATGAAAAAATAATTTCTTATGGAAAACTTACAAAACATAATGGCATTTTTGTAATTTTAAGCAAATTTTGGAATTCACACAGGAGGGCTTTTTAAATGAAAGTTTTAAGTTCTCCAAGGTTCTCAAAGGCTCTGAAAACCATGGGAAGCCCCGAGACAGTTAAAATCCCTCCGATGGACGTTTTCCAATGTCAATGTTCCCAAACTTTGACAGATTTGTTCGGGAAGGTTTTAGTCCCAATTTGAGTGATTCCAAAGGTATTTATGAATTAGAAGACCTAAATTTTATGATGGAAAAGATAGTTCTAAAAAAGAAGTTAAAATGAGCCTAAACAGAGTAAATAGGCATGTAGGGGCAAAATTGTTATTTTGAAAAATTATAAAAGAGGCTTCTTAAGTAAGATTACACCTTATCACCTTCTCCAAGCTTCCATTTGCAAAAAAATGGGCAGCAATGGCATGACATTAAGTGGGGAGAGAGAGAAGAAGTTTAGGCTTCCGTTTAAGTAAGTAAATGGCCCTGTTTCATCCTGCGCCAATAAGGAAAGTTGTTCCTCTCTCTAAGAGCTCTCTAATGGTGGTTTTCTTTTCTTGAAAACTTAAAGATTCAGGTTTAACCCAAGCCAAAAAGGAACTCTTTTCAAGAAATCAATTGGTGGAAAATAATCTATGCAAAGAAAGCTCTATTTTAAGGTAAAATTTCACTTGAAACACTTGCAAAATCTTGTATTCCCAAGCCATTTAAGCTTAGGTCTAGAGAGAGAAAGTGAGGAGGAGGGTTTTTCTTTATGTTCTTCATGGAACCAAAGGTTATGGACTGTGAGGATTAAGAATATACAATTAGAACTGAAAAGGGAGCTTTAGAATGCAAATTATGGAATTTAGGGATTTGGTTGTACCTAAGGTAAGATCAAGCTTCCTAGTAGTAATTTAAGTTATCTAAGAGTATATATGAGTTCCTAAGACACCAAGAGAGCCTCCCACATGCTTCTCCTATCAAAGAAATTAAAACAACTCCATTGGTGCCAGATGGAAGCATAACTTCGGCCAAGGAGAGTTCATGCACCTAGGGAATGCTTTAATTCCTTCAAAGCTTAGTTTTGTATCATGTGTGATGGGAGAGTATGAGTGGAAGCCTTGAAAAAATTTTAGAAATCATAGATAGTGAGATGACTTTATATGTTCCATAATATGGCTTAAAGAAGCAACTCCTAACTAAGCTCCTTAAAATAATTGTGTGATGACTCCAAAAAGTCTAAATGGAGTCAAGAATCATAGATTGAAGGAGAGAAGGGAGCCAAGATCATGGATTCCTATAGTTGCTTCATTAAGTGCCTTTTGGAAGCATAATGGAGCCATAGACTAAAGTAGCATCATGTATAGTGTGTATAATGCTGAAACTTATTCCCATGAGTAATTCATGTTTCTTTTAGTGTATTTAGGTCATGAGAAGTTAATGCTCCCTAAGCTTTTGGTTAGGCAGAGAAGAAGGGAGGGAAATTTAAAGAAAAAGTGTGCTTGTATTACTAAGGTAGCTCACTCCTCCTTCTTTCATGCATGAATATATACTTGACTTGTCTTTGAATGTGTGTATATGTGTTTTAAGCCATGGTACCATAATGATGCATTATGTTTTCAAATGATGTTTGTTAGGCTTGCTTGAGTGTGGTGAGCCCAAGAACCCTTAGCCATGGTGAGGATGAGCTAAGAACCCTTAGAATTAGTTGAGACAAAGTAAAAAGTCTCCCAAAAGTGAGGTTGATTCCCAAGAGTAAGTTTGAGTCCAGAAATCTCTTAAAGAATGAGTGAGGCAAGTCCAAAATCCACAAGTGAATGGGTGAGGTTAATCTACTTACTTGGCAAGCCTATGTATGCCATGTATGACTTTTTCAAATGCCAAGAATGCTTCTTAAATACTTGCACATGTCAATATGCCCATACATGCATTTGTAAGACTTGTTTTACATCTTTTATGTGTGATTGAAAGGGAGATGATCTATTAGAATTCTTTAAATCTCATTTCCTCCTCTCCAATGTTCTAACATGCTAGGTGGACTAAGAGAACAAGGAAATGGGAGCCAACCACTTGAGAGATGAGAATATAACATCAAAGTGCATAGATCTTGTTACCTTAAGGCCATATGAATGGAAAATGTTGTAATCCATTGTTGTGTAAGTCCTATAATGTTATGAACATGTGTAATTATATTAATGTATCATGTATAAATGAGAGCTAAGATTATATGTATGGAAATGTGCATTTTGGACATGTAATGACAAATTAGCATTATGGGAATGCATGTATAAATGGAGGTGGACTGGTTAAATTGAAATGCATGAGACCACTTGGGCAATTCACATAAGTCATATTCATGCTTTTAAACTTGCCTAAGAGGTGCCAAACATCAAGAGAAATTATTTGGACACTTTGGTATCTTATATGGAGCAAAATTTTACCATATTGGAAACTTATACTACTTTTTATCAAAATGATCTCTTCTTGATATGAGATTTGGCATGCATCTTGGGCTTATTGAGAGCTTTTTCGGAAGCTAAAGTGTAAAATTTTTGGAGATCTATAGAATATTTGATGAATTTTCAAAGTTAAGAAATTTTTTGAAATTGGTCAGGTTATTGTTCATACTGATCCAAAAATGAATTCTATCACTCAGGGGGAAAATGATGCCCAATTGCTACAAAATTTTATAAAGAAAAATGAGACATTCTCAGTGACTTGTTCCAGCTAGAAGCACCCTATTTGGAAGTCTAGATAGGGAGATATCAATTTTTGAATTTTCTATCTAGTAGCATGCTTCTAGACTGACCTTGGTTACTATTTCACTTGTTTTCGATGCCTAGACGTACTTGAGTGAGTCTGGAATTATTTTTTCCCTCTAGCTAATATCTTTAGCTTTTCAAATTGGTATCATTTGCATGGATTGGATTTTTTTGAAATTAATTAAACATTTTTGAAGTTCAACGCAGAAATCCATATAAGTACTAGTAGCCAATCAAACCTCTATACCTTTTCGAATGTCAAAAGTCTTTTGTGTTATTTTTCATGTCCTGTACATATTTTTAGCATAAATTATCTATATATATCTTTCTAGAATGGCTAAGAATGCATGATTTCTATTTTTCTAGAATTAGTTATGATTTTCCAAAATTTGTGACAAAAAAGGATTTCGTGTATTCCTTTGCCTTGCATGAGTTCGAGGCCACTTTTGGTGATAAAAATGAGTTGTATCCATGTAATTAAATATGAGAATTTAATACATGAGCTCACATGGTCCATAGGACACCGAATAAAAATTTATACACAGCGTAATGCTAAAATATTCATTATTTTACTTGATTTTTCTTGTTCCTTCATGAAATGCATGAGGTGAAGTGTGAGAATAGCATGAAATAATCTATGAAACTATGGTGTTACATCACACATATTCTTTTAACTATTGATTATATTTCAAAGTAGGTGGAAGCAAAAGCCACTAAGACTGATGACTTTTTTACAGGTTCGGTATACCCAAAGCAATCATCAATGATTAAGGCTCCCACTTTTATAACAAAAACATGCAATCTCTCCTTTATAAGTATGGTGTGCTCCATAAAGTAGCCATACCCTACCATCCATAAATGAACAATCAAGCATAGGTTTCAAATAGAGAGATAAAACAAATTCTGGAGAAAACAGTGCAATCTAATAGAAAGGATTAGAGTACAAGATTGAAGGAAGCACTATGGGCTTATCATATTGCCTACAAAACTCCTATAGGCATGTCATCTGATAGGTTGATTTTTGGTAAAGCATGCCACCTACAAGTTGAGATTGAGCATAGAGCCTATTAGACAGTAAGGAAGTGTAATATAGATCTATCTCAAGTTGGTTCTCAAAGAAAATTGTAACTTCAAGAGCTTAAAGAGATTTAGTTGGAAGCCTATGAAAACTCTAGAACTTATAAGGAGAAAACCAAAGTTGTGTATGATAAGATGATTAAAAGAAAAGAGCTTCATATTTGTGAAAGAATCCTTCCTTACAATTCTTCCATAAAGCTGATGCCCAGTAAGTTACATTCTAGATGAATTGGTCTATTTATGGTATGATATTTCAATATTATTATATCTTATATCCTTCATATTTAGTCTTAATGATAAATTATTATAAGTAATTTAATGACTTTGGGCTTATTTTATATTAAGTGGACTTAATTTAGATTAATGGACTTTAATTGCATTTTTATTATATTTATCGAATAGAGGCTCAATTATTTTTTAATTGTATTTTTCAAAATAGAAGATTACAAAATGGATTAGGTTAAAAGACTTCTACAAGGATTTGGATATTATTTTATTAAGTTTTGAAAGGAATTGGATACTACTTCAAGATTAGCTTCAAGATTAGTATTAGATTTCTTATAGGAGAAGGCAACTTCACTTATTTAAGGAGAAGAGGATGTCACCATAGAACACATTACATCTTCGCTACTTCTTATTCTTGTTTCCATCTTCTTCTATGCCTTTTTAATTTTCTTAGTGATCAATCCAATGTCTGAACTTGATAGGGAACTTGAGTCCATGTTTGTATAAAACTCTAGTTTGAATTTTGATTTCAAAATGTATTTCGTTTTTATTCTCTTTGTTTTCATGTAATTATTATCATTTTAGTTAGATGATTTTGTTGCATGAATTATGATTCGTTTGATTTATCTGAGAACATGTTTTGATTTAATTTGTTAATTAATTAATTAAATTCATTCTAAACGATGTTAAGATTCTATGTGTGTCTCTAGTTAAGTCTAAAATATTTTGGCTTCATATTGTTGACAGAAGCGTGATTGCATTTTGATTAGTAGTACAAACCAATTGAAATCTTGAACGATAGTTTAAGAATATTAATTAAAATAACTAGAGGATTAAAAATCAAACCAGAGGCATTTTTAGGTGACAAGGATAGGGAACTATTAGAGGAAGAATTTTGAATTGGTTATGCATCATTCTGATTGAATTTCATTTTGTTTTGTTTTCATTCATCGATTTATTATTTGATTTAATTAGTGCGTGTAATACCATACCTTTCTAGCTTTTCTCATGCTATTCACATGCTCTATAACATGCATTGCTTAGGAGTTGTAAGAAAATGGGATAATAACAGTGGATTAAATTTGTGTTGCGCTATATATGAAAATTCCATTCGATGTCATGTGGGTCGTATGAGCACATATTATACTTTTCCATATTTAAGTACATCAATACTACTCCTTTACAGCACAAAATCATGCCAAAAAATCATGGAAACCGAAATAAAACTCAAAATAAGCAAGTCTAGCTTCTACCAAAAATGGCCTCTTTTCTGGTCAAAGTTTGGAAAATCATAACTAATTCTAAAAAAAAATCAAAATCATGCAATCTTAATCATTATAGAAAGCTATGGATGTTTAATTCACACTAACAATATGCTTAGAGTATAACATTCATCACAGAGGGGCTTGACATCCAAAATGGTCTAAAGGTCTGACTGAATTCTAGAGCTGTCATAGAATTCCGCAGAAAACTTTGAAAATGTCCAATTAATTCTAAAATAATCCAATCTATGCAAATGATATCCATCTAGAAATCTATGGATGTTAGCTAGAGGGGAAAAATATTTCCAGACTAGCTTAGGTGGCCCAAATCTCAGAATTCAATAAAATAGTAACTTAGGTCGGGTAAGGGTCCTGATATGGACAGAATGTTCAAAAATTCATATCTCCCTCTCTAGACTCCAAATGAGGTGCTTCCAGTTGGTACAACTGGGAATGTCTAGTTTCTCTATATAAAATTTCATAGCAATTGGACATTATTTGCCCCATGAGTGACAGAATTTAATTTCGAACCAGTGCTACAGTACCAAGGACCAAAACCAGAAAAATTCTCAACTTCAACAATTTGCCAAATATTTCACAGACCTCCAAAAATTACCAACTTTAGCTTCCTAAAAAGCTCTCAATAAGCTCTAGATGCATGCCTAATTTTAGACCAAGAAGAGCTTATTTGGACAAAAAGTGGTATAGCCTCCTAAAATGGTAAATTTTTGCTCCATATAGGTAACCAATTTGTCCAAATGGCTTTCTTTGGCACCTATTAGGCAAGTTTTAAAGTACAAATATGATTTGTAGAGACTGCCCAAATGGTCCCAAATCCCATGCATCTTATTTTGGCCTCTCAACATCTATTTATGCACTAAATACACATGCTATTCAAGGGTCCAATTACATATCTTCATTGATTTAATACCACATATATTATACATATAGTCTATACATCATATTACATATGCTCAAGGTGTTATACAACCAAAAATAACATGTACAATGCTTCTTGACACTCCATTACAATTTACACTACAAATTAAACAAGTTATAGCCAATTAGTGTTCTTGACTTGTATTTCCTTGGCCTTAGGCACCACCTAGACATTTTAAGCATGAAACGGAAAGGGGGGTGAGATTCCAAGAATCTCAGTAGCTCACACATCCATTCACACCACATTTAATGTATACACACATCTAATATATGAATATGCAAGGATAAAGTGTGTAATAAATCTCATTTCATGCTACATCAACATGTTAAGACCACTTTCATGCTCTAGGGACTTTTAGTTTAGCCTCACCCCATTTCTAGGACTTTTGGATTTGCCTCACTCTTGGCCTAGGGTCTTTTGACCTAGCCTCACCCATTCAAGGGACTTTTGGCCTTGTCTCACCCATGCCATGAGACTTTTGGCGTCTCTTCACCTTCATCAAGGGACTTTTGGCATCACCTCACCCGTATGAGCTCTTTCAACAACCATAGTTATTCAAGAAGACACATTGGTATTAATGCAATTTCAAGACATCAAGTGACATGTTCTCAAATCACAAGTGCATATACAAGCACACAATATATACATATGCACACAAGAATGCAAGAGAATAAGGTGGAGAGCTACCTTTTAATTTATGTAAGCTTAACCTCTTGGTCTCACAAGAGCACTTAAGTGGAGTAAGGTTCTCTTGACCTAGACATCACAAACATCATACAATTACACACTTGAATCAACCTAAGACGCTAGGTTCACTCTTAAACACACACTTGGTTCCATAATGGGCATATTAGTTTCATAAATGGTCCATTGAAGCAACTCATATCATCCAAGTTCTAGACTCCATTTTCTTGTTATTTCTAGACTTCTTGGACTCATTTACCATCCTTGGAGCCATCACATATTCAATTGCACCATTGGAAAACTAAGTTACTTCATAAGGCACCATTATGGACACCGTTGTCCCATCTCCCAACCTATGGCTCCTAAATTTTTTCCAATGGTTTCTCCCATCTTCTAACATCATATAAAGTCCCAAACCAAGGTTAGAACAAATTAAAACATCCCCTAGCCTAATGAACCTAGCTTGGTTGAAATATGCACCATAATGGAGGTTCATAGACTTTGTGATTTTTTCTTGATGGGAGAGCCACTTGGGAGGCTTTCTAAAGGTCTTAGGAGCTCAAGGAAACATTCAAATAGCCAAGGAAACATTTACATAAAATTAAATTTTGCAAAACCCTAGAAAACACTACACTTTTCTAACTTGTTTTCTATTGGGTTTTCTTGGAATTTCTTGCCATATTCCATCTCCCTATGGCCTAAAACCCTTGTTCCTTCCTTGTATTTGGACAGAACATCCTCCCCTCCTTTGGTTCTGTTCTTGGCCAAAATACACACAAAGCAAAGATTACTTAGGACTCAAATGAACTTTCAAGTGTCTTTCTCCTTGATTCTCTTCTTCTTAGCAAATTCAAAATTCTCCCCTTAGTTTTGGACCTAAAACAGAACCAAAAAGTTCAACTAAACCATTGAAAGAGAGGAGGAAATGAAAGGAACAAGATTAGAGGAAGATGGAGCATGAAAATCTACAAGTTTCCTTACCTTTTCCTTGATTTTTCTCTGCCTTTTCTTTCCCTTTTGATGCACCTAAGGAGCTACTATTTTTTTCTATAAATTGGGCAAAAGAATTCATTGTCAATAAAAGGGAGAAGATGGAGGAAACGTGTGGAAGTGTTTAGGACATTCTAGAAGCTCTTATTTCCAATTTTGCCCTTTTGTAATGACAATTTTATTTCATCTTCGTTTTAGCTCCTTTTTGAAAACCATCTTTTCCGTCATAAAATGTAGGTTCCCAATTTAATAAAATTCCTTTGAAATCACTCAATTTGGAGCTATAATCTTACCAAACGAATTAGTCAAAGTTTGGGTCAACTAATGTTGAAAAATATACACCGGAGGGGCTTTACCAGTCCCGGGGCTTCCTATAGTTTTTGAGGCCTCTGAGAACCTTAGATAACTCAAAAATTTCATTTAAAAAGCCCTCCTATGTCATTTTCCAAAATTTACACTTATTTACGAAAATGTCATTACCTTTTGTCAGTTTCCATCACAAATTATTTCTCCATCCTAACTCTGCTTTTTCTTTTCGTCTGAGCCTAGAATTATCATTTTTAGGAGTCTAGGACTCGACCCAAATTTTTTGGGACATTATCTAGGTCATTTCAGAGGACTTACTTTTATACGGCTTATTTCGTCATTTTATGAAAATTACATTCGTTACAGTGTGACTTCATATTCGAACCCCCAATCATCATAATTCTTGTTTTCTCATTCCTAAACTAATTAATTTGATTAAAAGCTCTATAGGAGACGACTTGGTAGGCATTATATTGCAAACAAGCAAAAATCAATAATCTTCGCCAATTCAACAACTGCAAGTGAACAATAATTTCTTTACCATGGTCACTCATGTTTTTCCTTATGGTGCAATTGAGATTATGAATGAATCAACCAATAAGCGGTTCACAATGAATAAGGAATGACTTAAACATTTTTATGAGGGATTTCAAGAGCAAATAGTGGAAAAGCTATATCTTTACAATGCCTCATACACTTGAACCACCCACTTATATTTCTTTTCCTCCTCTTTTCCTTCTTGTCTTCTCTTTAATTGATAAATTAGATTGCTATTATATTGAGGACAATATAAATATTAAGTGTGAGGGGGGAGGAATCATTCTATTTTCTTTTTTGGTATTTTTGCAATTTTCTTGATTTTCTCAAAATTTTTTGATTTTTAGGTTTTCTCTTTTTAAAAATTAAAAAAAAATTAAAAAAATAAGTTTAAGCAATTTAAGTTTGGAAGTATTTCAACATGATTATGAATCAATCTTGTTTTTGGGAATTAAAGTAAATTGATAATGAATTTGATTTTAATGGATTACATGTGGTAGTTTTTAAACTTATCAAAATTTTGAGCCTTGTATTATTTCTTTCTTGTGAGAGCATTCGCCTATCATAATTTTTATTCTAGAACTTGTTTTGATTCTTAATTGAAACTATATTTGCACAAGCATTCATAAAGATGATTAAGGCATTTTCTTTTCTTTTCTTTTACTGTAGACAAAGCCAAATAACTATTTCACCTATGTTTTGTTCCCTTTTTTAGCCTTTTATGTTTTCTTTTTAACCTTTTAGCCTAAAAAAAGAAAAATATCCCACCTTGTTTAGGATACCTTTGATTATTAAGAGCATTATATCTTCATAGGATGGATGGATGTGCAGTGCAAGTTTGCATCAATTTTGAGCTAATTAATTTGTTCTTCCTAGAGATATGTCAAAATAAAACAAAAGCATGAAAAGAAAAAAAATTCCTTATGAAGAAAAAAAGAATGATGAAAAAAAAAGAAATGCAAATTACTTTTGATTTTCATTGAGCACATTTTGGTTTATGATAAATAAGACTTTAAGATGCACATGTATTCCATCCTATATTCTTTTTTTATTACTCTTGATGATTTTAAGTGTCCGTATTTTGTCTCTTGTTGCATTCTTGGTTCTTTTGTTTACCATTTGTTTCATACCTTAGCTCTATTTCAACCTTGAATAAAAGTCTTTTTGATTTATGTGTTGCTTGTGACTTAGTTAATGGAGATTGAAAAGATATACAAGCCTATGGTAGTGATGTTGTGAAAGGTTGAATTTGAGAGGAACGCTTAACCTAAACACTTGAGAGAATTTTAGAGTAAACATATAACCAGTGAAAAGCTACCACTTTGATTAATTTCTTTTTCATCAATTAGAATTGTCATACTACTTGTTATTCTTTGATTAGTAAGAAAGATTACCTTTGACTGTTGAATATCTAAAATGCTTGAATTGAATTTAGCTTGGCAGTTTTGTATTTCACTTTTGTTTTCCTTTTTAACTTTTTGTGTTTTGGCCCAAGAGTGGAAAAGCCTAAGTGTGAGGGAATTTGATATTTTGACATTATTATATTTTATATTCCTCATATTTAGTCTTATTAATAATTCATAGTAGGTAATTTGCTAACTTTGGGCTTATTTTATATTAAATGAGCTAACTTTATATTAATGGATTTTAAATGCATTTTTATTATATTTATCCAATGGAGGCCTAATTATTTTTTAATTGTATTTTACAGTATAGAAGACTTCTAAAAGGATGTGGACATTATCTTATTAAGTCTTAAAAAAATTTGAATATTATCTTATTGTTACTTCTAGAATGGTATTAGATTTCTTAAAGAAGAAGGCAACATCATGTATTTAAGGAGGAGAAGATGTCATAATAGAACACACTCCATCTTCTCTACTTTCCATTCTTGTTTTCATCCTTTCATGTGTAATACCTTGACCTCTTAGCTATTTTACCATGGTCATCCATCTTAATGCATTTCATATGGATTGGAGCATAATCATATAAAGAAGCCAACATTTCCCATGGAAAAGTCATTAAATTAATGGAATTAATTATGTTACGTAAGATCCCAATTCCTCATTTTATGCTCTATCGAACAATAACCCAGGTCAAGTTGCATTATTGGTACTATTATGCAACTTCAAAAATGCATGTCTCCCTCTACAAAACTCTAAATAAGGTGATCTTAGTGGCTATGGAAATCTTATGATGTCTAATTTATGCCTATAAGATTTCATGAGCATTAGACTTCATTTATCCTATGTGCAACATAGAGAAGTAAACTAACAAAATAAATAGTAACCATACTATTTCTGCATAATTTAGCCAAATTTGAAAAATCATAATAAATTCTCTAAAGCTCCAAATTGAGTGCTCTTTAGCTCTATGAAAATCTCTATATGAGATGTACTTGTTGACCAAATTTCATTAAAAAAATCATTCATTTGGTCATAATTTGGTTAAGCTTTCCTTTAGTCAATTTTGAAGTCTCAAATGGCATCTCAAGGCACCAAATGGCCCTTTTTGCTTTTCACAACCACTTAGGAAAGTTTAAAGGCATAAAAAACATACATAAAATGCATGGCAAAGGATTTAAATCACTATGGAGCTCAATCTCACCTTGCCACATCCATATATACACAAGAACATCAAGCCACATAATGGCAAAGGAGTGGCAAAATCTCACATTCCCATTCATCTAGCTTTTATATTGACACATACACTATTTATACACACATTAGAACATGCTCAAGGGTTTACTTTATGTATACATCTCATAATTACATGGTTCCACATCAAAATACAATTAAACAAGTCATTTCTCTATCGTGTCACAATCTTGCTTCTCATGCTTGTTGGCTTCCATTTCTTTGCCCACTTTGCTCACTTAGACATGGTTAGACATGTGTGGGGAAAGAGTGAGATTCAAAGAATCCTAATAACTTTTAACCCAATCAAACATACATAATGGATGTTAAAACATGTCAAAGAATGCAAGTATGATATTCAAGCAACTAATGAACATATATAAGGCATTTTCCTTGTCACATAAACTTATACATAACAAATATAAGCTTTCAATGCATTGGTCTAGTCTCACCTATTTTTCTTGGAACTTTTGGATTTGTCTCACCTACTTTCAAGGGACTTTTGACTAAGCCTCACTCTTTTTGAGACTTTTGGCTCATCCTCATCCTTGCTAAAGGACTTTTGGCACAACCAAACCCATGTAAGCCATTATGTAATCATAATCATATTTCAAGAAACATAATGGTACCATAACATGTAAGCATAGGCTAGAAACATTTCTCATGGCTCAAACACACATACAAGCACTCAAGGACAAGGAAACATCCAAGCCATGCAAGAGAGAAAGGTTAAAGAGCTATTTTGAAGCAAGAACACTACACTTGCTCTTGAAATTCTTCTTCCCCCTTTTTGGCCAAGCCTTGCAATTAGGTGGTCATTGGTTCTTTTAGCCTAGACACATTAAAAGAGACATAAATCACTGATGGAAATAAGCCTTGGCATCATACACACTCTATATGAAGCTACTTTGTTCTATGGCACTATTATGCTTCCATACATGATCTTATAAAGCAACTAGGGGAATTCATAGTCTTGGCTCCCATTTCTTATTCATTCTAGGTCTCTTGACTCTCTTTAGACTCCTTGCAGTCATCATACATTCATTTTAAGGAGCCTACCTGTAAGTTGCTTCACAATGTCACATTATAGAGCCTACACCTCCATCCATATTCCATGACTTCTAAATTTTTTCCAAGGCTTTTATTAATGTTCTTCTATCATATTTAGTCCCATTCTAGGCTTAGAACAAATTAAAAAACTCTTTAAGTGCATGAAGTGGATTAGGCCAAGACTATGGAGGCTTAAAGCATTCAAGGAGTTTGCTTCATTTCATTTAGGGAAATGGCATATGTGAGGCTTCTTAGATGTCTTGAGAACTCATTCATACTCTTAGACAACTTAAATTATCATTAGGAAGTTTTACATTTGTCAAGGTGCAACCAAATCCCTAAATTCTGTAACTTGCATTCTAAAACTTCCTTTTTAATTCTAATTGTATATTCTTAATCCTCACATTCCATAACCCTTGGTTCCATCAAGAATACATGAAGAAATACTCTCTTCCTCACTTTCTCTCTCTAGACCTAAGCTTAAATGACTTGGAAACACAAGATTTTGTAAGTGTTTTAAGAAAAATCTTACCTTAAAATAGACCTTTCTTTGCGTAGATTATTTTTCACTAATTGGTTTCTTGAAAAAAGTTCTTTTTTGGCTTAGGTCAAACCTAAATCTTCAAGTTTTCAAGAAAAGAAAACCACCATTAGAGATCTCTTAGAGAGAGAAACAACTTTTCCAATTGACGAGGGATGAAACGAGGCTAGTTACTTGTCTAAATGGAAGCTTAAACTTCTTCTCTCTCTCTCCCCTCTTAATGTTAGCCATCGCTCTCTAAAAATCTGAAAATGGAACCTTGGAGAAGATGATGAGGTGTAATCTTACTTAAGAAGCCTCTTTTACAATTTTTCAAAATGACCATTTTTCCCCCACGCACCTATTTGCTCCGTGTAGGCTCATTTTAACTCCTTTTTGAGAATCATCTTTTCCATCATAAAATTTAGGTCCTCTAATTTATAAAATACTTTTGATTTCATCCAAATTTGATTTAAAATCTTCCCGAATGAACCAGTTAAAGTTTGGTTCAATCAATGCTTTAAAACGTAAACATGAGGGATTTAAACCATTCTAAGGGTTCCTATGGTTTTTATGGCCCCTGAGAATCTCAGGAAACTCATTTTTCCCATTTAAAAATTCCTCCTTTGAGTTTTTCAAAAAGTGCCCAAAATTACAAAATTCCCCCTACACCTTCGTTGAATTTCGTCTGATTATTCTGGCCCCATTTATTGGGTACCTCTAACCTTAGATCTTCATTATTTGAGATTTAGATTATAACTCTAACTTCATAGGACCTCAAATTATAACACCATAAATTCTAGCTTATCTTACACCTTTAAATGCCTTAATATCATGAAGAATGTAAGTTTATAATAAAAGGGCAAGGAAAATAATGAATATTTTCACGTTACATCGTATCTAAAATTTCCATTGTGCCACGTGGACTGTGTGAGCTCATGCTATGCATCCTCATATTTAATTATATCATTACAACTCATTTTTATCACAAAATCATGCCTACAACTCATGGAAACCAAAATGGAGCATGAAAAATGGAAACTCATTCTCGGCCAGAATTGGCCTCTTTTCTGGGAAAATTTTGAAAAATCATAACTAAACCTAAAAAAATTAAAATCATGTAATCTTAGTCAGTTTGGAAAGCTTAGGATGTCTACTTTACATTAAAAATATGCTCAGATCATAACATTCATCACAAAGGACGTTTGACATCCAAAATGGTCCAAAGGTTCGACTAAATTCTGGAACTATCACAGAATTCTGCAGAAAAATTTGAAAATGTCCAATTAATTCCAAAAAAATCCAATCCATGCAAATAATACCAATCTAGAAATATATGGATGTTAACTAGAGAGGAAAAATATCTCTAGATCAGTTCATCAAGCCTAGACTTCGAAATTTAATGGAACAGTACTTCTGGTAGGGCAAATTACTGATACTGGATAGAAATTTTAAAAATTCATATCTCCCTCTCTAAACCTCCAAATGATGCTTCTAGTTGGCACAAGTCATTGTGATTGTCTAGTTTTTTTGTATAAAATTTCATAGCAATTCGACTTCATTTGAGCCTTATGTGATAGAAAAAAAATTTCAGACTAAATGAATAATGCAGCAGACCAAAATCATAAATTTTGCCAACTTTGCAAAACCATTAAATATTCTGTAGACCTTCAAAAATTATGATCTTTAGCTTCCCAGAAATCTCTCAATGAGACCTAATTACATGCTAAATTTTAAATCAAGACTAACTCATTTGGCCAAAAAGTGATATAGGGTTCTATTATGGTCAAATTTGGCTCCATATGAGGTACCAAACTTGCCAAATGGCCTTCATTTGGTATTGTACCCTTTGATCAAGTCCAAAAGCATATTTAAGACTTGTATGAGCTGCCAGAAGGTCCCAAACCTCATACATCTCATTTTGGCTATTCAACCCACACTTACGCATATTTACATCATACTTCCACATTGCATATTTGGATATTACCAACTCAAATTGTATTATAAAGCTCATACATCATATCCATAGTTATGGACATCACATAATAACAAATTTATACATTTCTCAAGGTTCATAATATATTTACAACATCATATACACCATGAACCATCATTATAGTTCCAAAATGGACAAAACAAAGCATAAGCTTGTCAATCTTTCCTTTTTATTGTTGTTATCTCTCATTGTCATATCCACTTGGTCCACCTAGCATGTGAGATCATTGGAGAAGAGGGGATGAGATTCAAAGAATCTCAATAGCTCATCTCCCATTCAATCATACATAATATGTGCAAAGCAAGTTTTACAAATGCATGCATGGAGAAATGGAAGTCATGGATATTTTAAAAGCAAACTTGGCATGTGAATCAATCATACTAGACATCCAAGAGCTCACCAAGTGTTTGGATTGGCCTCACACTTCTCCTCATGGATTTTGGACTTGCCTCATCCATTCTTTAAGAACTTTGGACTCAACCATACTCTTGGTAACCCACTTTGCTTTTGGGAGACTCTTTACTTTGTCTCAACCAAGCTCAAGGTTTCTTGGCTCATCCTCACCAAAGGAAAGAGTTCTTGGCCTCTCCACACTCAAGCAGACTTATAGAACATCTTGTAATCTTTTGACAATATAACATGGCATCAAGAATCATGACACATAAAGGCATGCTAGCATACTTTTCATTGCTTGAAAATACACATACACACATTCTAAAACAAGCTAAACACACATCTATGTATGAGAGAAGGTGGAGAGAGCTACCTTGTGTATATTCACACACTTTTTCCCTAGCTTTCAAGCCTCCTTTTTTGGCCACACACCCACAAATTGGTGGAGATGGTTTCTCTTGGCCTAGGTACAATTTATAGGAGCCAATTGGTAGAGTAAACCCTGGATTACTCTACAACTCTCATTATAGTCCCTAAAGGCACCTAATGAAGCAACACCCATCAAATGATTTCTAGGCCTCATTCTTTCCTTTCAAATATGATTCTTGACTCCTTTTAAGCCTCTTAGGGTCATTACATCATTAAAACAAAAGGCTTAGCACCATGTTACTTCTTTAGGTCATAATATAGAACTTAAGACACCAAATCACTTTCCATGAGTTCTAAAATTTTTCCAAGGCTTCCCCTCATTTTCATTCATCCAATATGACTGAAGAATGGCCTTAGAAAAATTTAAAACTCCCTCCACCTACAAAATCCCGTCTTGCCCGAGACATAGACACCATTTAGGTCATATGGAGTTTTCTTTGTTTTCTTGAAGGAAGAAGCTTGTCGGGAGCATCTTAGGTGTCTCAAAAACTCATTTAAACTCTTAATTAGACCTAAGAAGCATCACATAAATTCAAAATTTGAAGAGTGCACTAGAAACCCTAGGTTTTGCATCTTGAATCCTAATGCCTATTTCATGGTTTTCTTTGCATATTCTTATTTCTCTCTATCAACTACCTAAGAATCATGCTTGGTTAGTCTTGAAAATTAGATCTTCCTAGGACTCCTAGGGTTAGGCGAAATGGAGAAGAGTAACGGAAGGTATCAACCATAGGATGCATTTTTACCTTATTTCCTTACTTAGTTTGGCTTAAATCTTGATTTCTCCAAGCTCCTCTCTTCAAATCCAAACTTTTCCTTGAATTTCTCCCTTTAATCAGATTTGTATACTTCATTTTAATCTAAGGAAATAAAGGAAGATCAAGGAGAGGTGGTGGAGATGGAGGAAAGCATGGAAAACAACCATAAAAACATACCTTAAGCTTCGAAATTCTTCTTCTTCTCCTTCTCTCTTGGTGGTCCCAAAACCCTAGCTCTCCCTTTTGAAATTATACAAAATTTTCTAATTCCAAATGGGAGGAAAGTGGGGTGCCACTTATATATAGGTAGTGAAAAGTGGCTTTTTCAAAAATTCCAATTTTGCCCTTCGTACTTTACATTTTTGTTTCTCCTTTGTTTTAGCTCCTTTTTGAGAATCGTCTTTCCCATTATAAAATTTAGGTTCCTAATTAAGAAAAATGCATTTGGAATCACTCAAATCGGAGCTAAAATCTTTTCAAACAGATCTGTTAAATTTCGGGCACACTGACATTCAAAAACGTCTATCGGAGGGGATTTAACTGTCCCAGGGCTTCCCATGGTTTTCAAGGTCTCTAAGAACCCTAGAGAGCTAAAAACTTTGATTTAAAAAGCCCTCCTATGTGAATTCTAAAAATTACCCGAAATTATGAAAATACCATTACGTTTCATAACGTTTTTGTCAAAATTTATTTCTTCATTCTAGCTCCATTTTTCCTTTCGTCTGAGGTTGGAATTCTCATTTTTATGTGGCTAGAATGTTACTCAAAATTTTTAGGACCTTAACTAATTCATTTCAGGGGACTTGCTTTGAAAATATCTCCGTTTCTATCGTTTAACGAAAACCAGACATTACAATTCTCCCCCCTTTAAAAAATTTCGTCCTCAAAATTTAGATAACATACCTCTTGGGAAGAGTTTTGGATATTTCTTTTTCATATCATCCTTTAGTTCCCAAGTGGCTTCCTCAAGAGATAACCCATTCCAAACCACTTTCACCAGTGGCATCGTCTTATTCTATAACTGCTTGAGTCCAACATCCACGATCCGATCTGATGATACTATGTATGATAGATCATCCTGTAATTGCACATTCTCATATTCTATGACAAGTGAGGGGTTGCGCTGGAACTTTTTCAGCTAGGAGACATGGAATACGTTGTGGACTTGCTTTAGGTTTGGAGGAAAGGCTAGTCTGTATGCCATAGGTCCTACTTTATCAAAAATCTAAAAAGGACCTATGTGCATTAGACTAAGCTTTTTGCTTTCGATTGACTGACCTATCCATGTGATTGTAGACACTCTAATGAAGACATGGTCTCCAATCTCAAACTCTAACGACCACCTACGTTTATCTGCATAAGTTTTCTATCTACTCTGGGCCGTCAGAAGTTTCTTTCTAATGGTTTCTATCTATCTAGAGGTCTGGTCCACTAACTCTAGGCCTATGAGGCTCTGCTCTCCTAGCTCAACCCAGCAAATTAGGGACTTCCTCTCATACAATGCCTCATACGGTGCCATCTGTATACTTGTATGATAACTGTTATAGTAGGCAAACTTCGCTAGAGGCAAGTATGTATCCTAGTTCCCTTTCATTTCTAGCACATACACCCTCAACATGTCCTCTAGGTTTGGAGGGTTCTCTTCATCTATCCATCCGTCTAAGGGTGATAGGCCATGCTAAATCTGAGTCTAGTGCCTAGAGGGTCCTGTAATGATCTCCAGAAATTCAATGTGAATCTGGGATCTCTAATTGACATTATACTCCTAGGCACACCATGCAGCCTAACTATCTCCCTGATGTACAGCTGGGCTAATTTATCAAGGGTATAAGTGGCTTTCATAGGTAAGAAGTACATTGACTTTGTTAACCTATCCACTATTACCTATATGGCATCATACCCCGATGACGTCCTGGGTAATCCCATGACAAAATCCATAGCTATGCTATCCTATTTTCACTCTGGGATATCTATGGGCTAAAGTAACCCAGTTGGTTTCTAATGTTCTATTTTTACTCTCTGGTATACTAGACATCGAGAGACATACTCTGCTATATTTGTTTTCATCTCGGGCCACCAGAACATTTTCTTCAAATCCTGGTACATTTTGTTGCTGCTCGGATGAATAGTGTACTTACTCTTATGTGCCTCATCTAATATCTTTTCTTTAATTTCTATGTTCTTATGTATATACAACCTATCCCTATATCTCACTATGTCATCCTCAAACAGATTGAACTCCTAAATACTACCTTGGGCCATCTGGGCTCTAATCTTACTTACATGATTATTTGTCTGTTGGGCCTCTCTTATTTGATCCCTTAGGTCATTTTCTATTAGGGTCTTACTCATTAATAGCTTCCTTGAATACACCTTGTAGGAAAGACTCATGTCTTTGAATCTCTTAATCAACTCCTGTTTTTGGATCATTATACAGGCCATGTGTATGGATTTTCTACTAAAGGCATTAGCTACTACATTAGCCTTACCGAGATGGTATTTTAGTGTAAAATCATAATCTTTCAAAAATTCTAACCATCTCCATTGCCTCATATTCAACTCTTTCTATTTAAATAAATATTTGAGGCTCTTGTGGTCACTGTAAATTTCTATTGCTGCCCCATACAAGTAGTGTCTCTATATTTTCAAAGCAAACATAACTGGGGCTAACTCTAGGTCGTGTGTGGGGTAGTTTTCTTCATGAGGTTTAAACTATCTAGAAGCATAAGCTACCACTCGGCCTTTCTGCATAAGTACACATCCTAACCCTTTCTTAGAGGTATCACTGTATACTACAAAAGTTTCTTTAAGGTCAGGGAGTACTAGAACCGGGGCCATGGTCAACTTGTGTTTTAGCTCTTGAAAACTACTCTCACATTTCTCATTCCACACAAACGGCATATTTTTTCTAGTAAGTGGGGTTAGTGGCATCACTATCTAAGAAAAGCCCTGAATGAACCTCCTATAACAACCTGCTAAACCTAGGAAGCTCCTGATCTCTGTCACTGTCTTAGGTCTCTCCCACTGTAACACTACCTCTACCTTATGGGATCTGCTGTGACCCCTGCTTGGGAGATCACGTGACCTAGAAACTGAACCTCTGTGAGCCAAAACTCACATTTACTAAGTTTAGCATATAACTATTTTTCTCTTAGGGTCTCCAAGGCTAATATCAGGTGCTGCTCATGTTCCTCCCTACTTTTTGAGTAGATAAGGATGTCAACTATAAAGACAACTACAAACTTATCTAAGTATGGCCTAAAAACACTATTCATATAATCTATAAAGACTACGGGTGCATTCGTCAACCCGGAGGATATAACTAAAAACTCATAGTGCTCATATCTAGTTCTAAAAGTTGTTTTGGGAATATCTTTAGCCTTTCTTCTGAGCTAGTGATATCCTGACCTGAGATCTATCTTGGAAAATACTGACACTCCTACTAATTAATCTAGGAGGTCATCTATGCGAGGGAGAGGATACTTATTCTTAATGGTTATTTTATTAAGTTCTCGATAATCTATACATAGTCTAAGGCTCCTGTCCTTCTTCCTTATAAATAGGACAGAAGCTCCCCATGGTGAGACACTGGGTCTGATAAAACCCTTCTTTAATAACTCTTCTATCTATTTTTTAAGCTTTGCAAGCTCGGTGAGAGCCATCCTATATGGGGCCCCAAACACTGGACTTACCCCAAGTACAATGTCTATAGGAAACTCAACCTCTCTCTCTCAGGGCAGTCTGCTAATCTCCTTGGGAAATACCTCTGGGAACTCCCTCACTACAGGAATCTCATCTATACCCTCTTCTACCTTAGCCTGTACTAAAAAGAAAACCAGATATCCCTGAAAATTATGTCCTAGAGATCTCTCAGTTTTGGAGGTGGTCAAGATAGATAACTCAACCCTAGTACTAGGCACAGTCCCACACTCAAGTAAAGTAATGCACCTATGGCTACAATCTAGTGTGGCATTATTTGTAGACATCCAGTTCATACCAATAATCACATCAATATCGATGAGGGGCATACAAATGAAATCAAGGGTGGTCAAGTAATGATTAAACTGGATCACACAATTTAAACAAGCATGGGAGGTAATGGCTCAGTTTCCTGTGGGGGTAGATACATGCAACTCATATGGCAATATAGACATATTCAGACCTAACCTCCTAGCATAGTCATATGATATAAAAGAGCGGCTAGCACCCAAATCAAATAATGCAGTTATAGAAAAATCATTTATTTTAATAGTACCTTGAATCAGACTCAGGGACCAGCTAGCCTCTTGCTGTGATAGGGCAAAGACTCTACCCTGGGTCTGTGGTCTAGGAGGAGGAGCCATCTCCCTCGATTGTGTGATCTGTAGAGGGGCCTGTGGAGGAGTCTGAGTGCAATCTCTGGCCATGTGCCCTAGCCTGCCACATTTGAATCATACATTCTGCCCCATATAACAAGGTTTAGTACCGTGGTTCCTACCATACTGGGGACATAGAATAGGTGCACAGCTTAACTAGACTGAGTCCTCCGTCTCTTGCCTCTTCTTGACTAGACTGAGTCCTCCATCTCTTGCCTCTCCAGTTCCACTGGCTCTTTCCACCTCTATAGCTCGTCACTGTAGGTTGGGAACCCTTTCTAGGTCTCTTAGGCTTAGGTAAGGGAAGGGGTGGTCTAGCATTGGAGGTAGGCTGCATCATCCTGAGATTCGTCTCTGTGACTTTGCATACCTCCATAAGGGTATTGAAGTGCTTGATTCTCTATGGCACTACCCTATCTCTAATCTCAGGGAGTAAGCCCTTCTCTAACCTATCTGCTTTCCACCTCTCATCATCATGTTTCTATAGGTATGAGGAATATCTGGAGGGCTCAATAAACTTTACTACATATTGATCCATGGACATCCCCAGAGTCTATTTAAATAAAATGAATTCTGATTCTTTTTCATCTCTAATGGAATCGAGGAAGTACTTCTCATGGAATGCCTCGAGGAATGCCTCCTATGTGATCGGGGCGTTCCTCGCTCTCAAGATCAGCTCTGTGCCCTTCCACCAGTAGATTTCTTCTTTTTGTGACTAGAACACAGCCATCTTCATTTTTTGCTCAAACATGCACTCTATCACCTTAAAGATTTTGCTCTAGTTCCATAATCCAAGCCCCAGCTTTATCTGTGTTCATCTCACCATCAAAAGTGGGAGGCCCAAATTTTCTGAACTATGTGATAACCATCTATGCATGTGGCTGTGGATATTAAGGAGTTGCCCCTAAATGCTCAGGATGATCTGAGTGTGGAGGTGGTTGAGGAGGAGCAGGTGGAGGGCCCTGGCTATCTCTCTCAGTAAGCCATTCTTGAAGCTGCATAATAAAAGCCTGCTGCTGATCCAGACGAGCCATGATAGACTATAGGGCTTTAACAACTGGATCACTAGGCTCGGCTTTATTAGCATGAGCCTATCTAGAGGGTTGACCTCTCCTTGTGTTCACCATTGTACTGAAACATGATAACAAACTTTAACATAAGCCAGGGAACACTTCCACCATCAAACACACTCAATTCATCCAGAAATAAGCTCATATGCATCTAGGCAACTCATAAACACAAGCCATAACCCACAATGAGAGCCTAAACTAGGCTTAATGCCAATAAATGTAACACCATAAATTCTAGCACATCTCATGCCTTTAAATGCCTTAATATCATGAAGAATGTAAGTTTCTCATAAACGGGCAAGGAAAATAATGAATATTTTCACGTTACGTCATATTTAAAAATTTTATTCTGTGTTACGTGGACCATGTGAGTGCATGCTATGTATCATCATATTTCATTACATCATTACAACTCTTTTTCATCACAAAAGCATGCCTACAACTCATGAAAACTAAAATGGAGCATGAAAAATGGAAACTCATTCTTGGCCAGAACTGGCCTCTTTTTTAGGAAAATTTTGGAAAATCATAACTAAATATGAAAAAATTGAAATCATGCAATCTTAGTCATTCTAGAAAGCTTAGGATGTGTACTTCACACCAAAAATATTCCCCAATCATAAAATTCATCCCAGATGACTTTTCACATCCAAAATGATCCAAAGGTCTGACTAAATTCTGGAACTGTCATAGAATTCTGCAGAAAAATTTGAAAATGTCCAATTAATTCTAACAAAATCCACTCCATGCAAATGATACCAATATGGAAATTTGTAGATGTTAACTAGAGAGAAAAAATATCTCCAGATCAGTTCATCAAGCCCAGATTTCGAAATTCAATGGAATAGTACTTTGGTCGGGCAAATTTACTGATACTGGATAGAAATTTCAAAAATTCATATCTCCATCTCTAGACCTCCAAATGAGGTGCTTCTAATTGGCATAGGTCACTGTAATTATCTAATTTCTTTGTATAAACTTTCATAGCAATTGGACATCATTTGGGCCTCATGTGATAGGAAAAAATTTCAGACCAAATAAATAGTGTAGCAGACCAAAACTATAAATTTTGCCAACTTTGAAAAATCATCAAATATTTTGTAGACCTCCAAAAATTATAATCTTTAACTCCCTAGAAAGCTCTCAATGAGGCCTAATTGTTTCCAAATTTTAGATTGCCAAATTTTAGATCAAGACTAACTCATTTCACCAAAAGTGATATAGGAATCTATTATGGTCAAATCTGGCTCCATATGAGGTACCAAACTTGCCAAATGGCCTTCCCTTAGTGTTGGAACCTTTTGAGCAAGTCTAAAAGTATATTTAAGACTTGTATGAGCTGCCCAAAGGGCCCTAAATCTCATGTATCTCATTTTGGCCGTTCAACCCATACTTACATATATTTACATCATACTTCCACATTGCATATTTGGATATTACCAACTCAAATTGTATTCTAAAGCTCCTACATCATATCCATAGTTATAAACATCACATAATAACACATTTATACATGTCTCAAGGTTCATAATATATTTACAACATCATATACACCATGAACCATCATTATGGTTCCAAAATGGACAAAACAAAGCATAAGCTTGTCAATCTTTCCTCTTCATTGTTGTTAGCTCTCATTGGCATATTCACTTGGTCCACCTAGCATGTGAGATCATTGGAGAGGAGGGGATGAGATTCAAAGAATTCCAATAGATCATCTCCCATTCAATCATACATAATATGTACAAAGCAAGTTTTACAAATGCATGCATGGAAAAATGGAAGTCATGGACATTTAAAAGCAAACTTGGTATGTGAATCAATCATACAAGACATTCAAGAGCTCATTAAGTGTTTGGATTGGTTCACACTTCTCCTCATGGATTTTGGACTTGCCTCACCCATTCTTTAACAACTTCAAACTCAACCATACTCTTGGTAACCCATTTTGCTTTTGGGAGACTCTTTACTTTATCTCAACTAAGCTCAAAGGTTCTTGGCTCATCTTCACCAAAGGGAAGAGTTCTTGGGCTCTCCACACTCAAACACACTCATACAACATCATGTAATCATTTGAAAGCATACCATGGCATCAAGAATCATGACATATAAAGGCATGCTAGCATACTTTTCATAGCTTGAAAATACATATACACACATTCTAAAACAAGCTAAACACACATCCATGCATGAGAGAAGGTGGAGAGAGCTACCTTTTGTATATTCACACACTTTTTCCTTAGCTTTCAAGCCTCCTTTTTTGGCCACACACCCAGAAATTGGTGGAGATGATTTCTCTTGGCCTAGGTACAATTTATGGAAGCCAATTAGGTTAATGGAACACATTCTAAGGCTATACAATTTGCTTAAACCTTAAATTACTCTACAACCCCCATTATGGTCCCTAAAGGTACCTAATGATTTCTAGGTCTCATTATTTCCTTTCAAATATGATTCTTGACTCCTTTTAAGCCTCTTGGATTCATTACATCATTAAAACAAAAGGTCTAGTACCATGTTGCTTCTTTAGGTCATAATATGGAACCTAAGACACCAAATCACTTTCCATGAGTTCTAAAATTTTTCTAAGGCTTCCCTTCATTTTCATTCATCAAATATGACTCAAGAATTGCCTTAGAAAAATTTAAAACTCTGCCCACCTACAAAATCCCCTCTTGGCCGAGACATAGACACCATTTAGGCCATATAGAGTTTTCTTTGTTTTCTTGAAGGAAGAAGTTTGTGGGGAGCATTTTTGGTGTCTCAAGAACTCATAAACTCTTAATTAGACCTAGGACATAAATTCAGAATTTGAAAGGTGCACTAGAAACCCTAGGTTTTGCATCTTGAATCCTAATGTCTATTTCATGGTTTTCTTTGCATATTCTTATTTCTCTCTATTAAATACCTAAGAATCATGCTTGTTTGGGCTTGAAAATTAGATCTTCCATTGACTCCTAGGGTTAGGCGAAATGAAGAAGATGAGTAATGGAAGGTATCAATCATAGGATGCATTTTTACCTTGTTTCCTTGCTTAGTTTGGTTTGAATCTTGATTTCTCCAAGCTCCTCTCTTCAAATTCGAACTTTCCCTTAAATCAGATTTGTAAGCTTCATTTTAATCCAAGGAAATAAAGAAAGATGAAGAAGAGGTGGTAGAGATGGAGAAAAACTTAGAAAACAACCATAAAAACATACCTTAAAGCTTGGAAATTCTTCTTCTTCTCCTTCTCTCTTGGTGCTCCCAAAACCCTAGCTCTCCCCTCTGAAATTATGTAAAAGTCTCTGATTCTAAATGAGGAGGAAAGTAGGGCGCCACTTATATATAGGTAGTGAAAAGTGGCTTTTTAAAAAATTCCAATTTTACATTTTTGTTTCTATTTTGTTTTAGCTCCTTTTTGAGAACTGTCTTTCACATTATAAAATTTAGGTTCCTAATTAAGAAAAATGCATTTGGAATCACTCAAATCAGAGCTAAAACCTTTTCAAATGGATCTGTCAAAGTTCGGGCACACTGATGTTGAAAAACGTCCACCAGAGAGAATTTAATTATCTCGGGGCTTCCCATGGTTTTTAAGGCCTCTGAGAACCTCGGAGAACTCAAAACTTTGATTTAAAAAGCCCTCCTATGTGAATTCCAAAAATTGTTGGAAATTATTAAAATGCCATTACATTTCGTAAAGTTTCCATCAAAATTTATTTCTTCATTCTAGCTCCATTTTTCCTTCCGTCTGAGGCTAGAATTCTCATTTTTATGAGGCTAGAATGTTACTCAAGTATTTCAGGACCTTAACTAATTCATTTAGGAGGACTTGCTTTGAAAACGCATCTATTTCTGTCGTTTAACGAAAATCAAACATTACACAAATCTTTTTATCTGGGGGACTTCCTTTTATATTCAGTGCATTTTGTACACTTACAAAGAAACTGGATATTATGTTTTGCACATTTTTGGAGGAACAGGATGTTACATCATGTTTTTCTAATTTTCTTGGTTATTAATCTGGAGTCTAAACCTTCTAGGAAACTTAAGTCCATGTTTGTATAGAATTCTAGCTTGGATTTTAATTTTAGAAATATTTCATTTATATTCTCTTTGATTTTGTGTAATTATTATCATTCTAATTTGATGATCTCTATTACATGAATTCTGATTCGCTTGATCTATCTGAGAACACATTTTGATTCAATCAGTTGATTAATCAAATAAATTCATTCTGAACCATGTTAGGATTCTACGTGCGTCTCAGGTCAAGTGCAAAATAGTCAGGCTTCATGTTGTTAATAGAAGTGCAGTTGCATTTTGATTAGCAATACAAACTAATTAAAATCCTAAACAGTAGTTTAGGAATATTAATTAAAAATAACCAGAGGATTAAAATCATTAAACTAGAGATATTTTTAGGTGACAAGGATAGAGAAATATCAGGGAAAGAATTCTGGTTATGTATCATTCTGATTGAATTTTGTTTCATTTTATTTTTGTTACTTGATTTACTATTTAGTTTAATTAGTAGGACTTTATATTCGAACCCCTAATCATCATAATTCTAGTTTTGTCATTCTTAAACTAATTGATTTGATTAATAGCTCAGTGGGAGATGACTTGGCAGGCATTATACTGAAAACCAACAAATAATCATTAATCTTGGTCAGTTTGACAATTGCGAGTGAACAATATTTCCTTTACCAGTAACACTCCTTTAGATAGCCATCAAATTTATTAGTTTAAGTATTATGCACCTCAATCTAATCAAAACATCTTTATAATTTTGCCAAATTAGTTTTGTCTTCAATTTTGAATTCCATAAACTTTTCAATGGATTCAAATTTATGTTTCATAATATACACATATCCATTTCTACTAAAGTCATTAGTAAAAGTAATGAGGCATTAAAAACCACCTCCACCAAATGAACTAATAGGCCTACATACATCACTAAGTATTGGTCTTAATAGATTGATAGCTTTTTCACTATGTCCAATGAATGAGATTTTTGCCATCTTGTCTAATAAACAAGATTCACACACCTCATATGATTTAAAATGTAATAAGTCCAAGAGTCCATCTCTATGGAGCTTGGATATGTGTAATGCCATATTAAGACTATACTTAATATATATCACAATTGGCAAAAAAATATCTATTTTCATAAAATTAACACTTTTAGCAATGAAAATATCTATCATCAAAAGTCAAATTAATTTATTTTTGGTTAAATGGACCATGTGGGTTTACCAAAGCCATCTTTCATCCATAACATACTTATTCAACAAGAAACATCACACTTTGAAGCTTAAATTTTGGGTGGGAGGTATACATCTCAAACTGAACATCACACTTGCATTTTTCATATGTTCCATATCTGATATGAACTTTGAAAATTCATAACTAATTTTAGAAAATTCCAAATCATTCAAATTAGGGCTTTCTAGAAATCTCAAAATGTCCTTTAACTATCATGAAAATTTTAGATTAAAATAATATCATTTGGCCTACAAAATTCTAATGGAACAATAACTGAGTCTAAGACGCATTCTACAGCAAATGAGAAACTGCAAAAATTCATATCTCCCTCTACAGAGCTCTAAATTGGGTGCTCATAATGGCTATGGAAAGCTTGTTATGTCAACTACATGACTACAAAATTTTATGAGTATTGGACTTCATTTGTTCTCTCAATGATATCAAAAATCAAACTGACTATATGTACAATAACAGTAATAGTTTTTGCATACTTAGGCTAACTTTGAAAAATTATAATAAATCTCTAGAGCTCCAAAAATGCTTTTTTGGCTCTATGAAAAACTTTAGAAGAGATCTATATGTTTGCCAAATTTTATGCCAAAATTCATCTATTTAGTCTGATTTTGGTTCAAGGCATGAAGAATATGGTAAAAAATAAGGTCAAAATTGCATCAAATGATGCCAAATGCCTTTCTATATGAACCATGACCATTTGAGCATGTCCAGAGGTTTAAACATAGCATACATCACAATAGGTCTAAATCATCATAGAACTTAAATTTACCACTATACTTGTTTATATATATATGCATGACAAAGCTCTAGAATGTCAAAATCATACAGTTTCATTCATTTGGCTCCAAATTTGGTTCATACAACATATTTATGTACTCTTACATATACTCAAGGGTTTACATCTTATACATAACTTATACATACATACTTTGACATCAAATTACATCAAAACTATCCTATTATCAAAGTAATGCAAATCACACTCCTTAGCCTCTAATTTTGCTTCCTTAGGCTTCACTTAGACAAGAGTAGATAAGAAATAGAGGAAAGTGAGATTCAAAGAATCACAATAGCTCTTTCACCCTTTCAAGTAAGCATATATGGCATATAATTATGTCAAAGAACACAAGCATGCATCATAAACTTTCAAGAACCAAACAAATCATGTTTTCAATATCACATAAATATGTTAAGATCAAGGTTAAGCTCTAGGGACTTTTGATTTAGCATCACTTACTCTTGAGACTTTTGACCTTGTCTCACCTATTCCAAGGGACTTTTGGTACAATCTCACCCATAAAGAGCAAGCTTACAATTCAAAACACAATTCAAGAAGCATAATAGTATCATAACATCAAACCAATAGCTATAGGCATGTCTCATAATTCAAACACACATAGAAGCATTCAATGACAATCAAACAACCAAGAACGCATGAAAGAAAGGATGGAAAGCTACCTTGGTCCAAGAAACATAGTTTCTTCCTTAATTCTCTAGCTCCTTGGTTCGGCCTCACACATACACTTAGAAGAGCCTTGGTTTGCTTTACCTAGACACATCAAACATGACACAAACACATTAATAGTGTAATGTTTGGTTTTCCTAAAAATGTTAGAAATAGATTGTTATAAAAGGAAGTCCCTTAAATTGAAAGATTTAAGACTAAATAAAATTAGGACAATAATCTAGAAAATTGAAAATGAGGATACAAGGCTTAAGATGCCTAAAAACCAGAGCTGGAGTAGCTAAATAAAATCAAAAGAAAACCAATAGCTAAATATGGATCTATCTTAAAGGATAAATTGAGGGAAAAATTCGGATTTGAAGAGAGAAGCTCAAAGAACACAAGATTCAAGTGAGAAAAAGCAAGAAAACAAGGTAAATCTTGCATTCCATGGTAGCTACTCCTCCCCCTTCTTCTCCATATTTTGCCCCATGTATGTAGATGTTAGAGGGCTAGAATTTTGAGGGGAACCAAGGGTGAATTTCATGAATTTAAGGGAGGAGAGTAAGAATGTGCAAAGAAATTCAAGAAAAAGCCATGGATTTTCAAGATAGTAAACCTACGGTTTCATGGATTCCCTTGAAAATTTGATTTGATATAATTATTTCTAGGCCTAAATAAATGTTTAAATGAGTTCTTAAGATCCCTAAAAGTCTCCCCATATGCATCTTCCATGTAGAAAATAGAGCAAACTCCATAGAGGCCAAAAGGAGACATAGGCTCGGCCTAAAGGGGATGAGACACCTAGGGAGAGTTTTAAATTTTTTCAAACCCATTTTTGAGTCATATATGATGAATGAAAATGAGGGGAGGTCTTGGGAAAAATTTAGAACCCATAGAAAAGTGAGTTGGTGCTTTATGTTCCATATTATGACCTAAGAAGAAACATGTAATTAGGCTCTTGGTTTTAATTATATGATGACTCCAAGAGGTTTAAAAGAAGTCAAGAATCATACTTGAAAGGAAAGAATGGAGTCTAGAATTTATTTGAGGGTATTGCTTCATTAGGTGCAATTATAGAACCATAATGAGGTATATAGATCAAGCTAGAGTTCAAGCAAGTGTGTGGCCTTAGAATTAATTCCATGAACTTAATTGGCTTCCATAAATTGTGTTTAGGCCAAGAGAAATCATCCCCACACATTTTTGTGTGTGTGTCCAAAAAAGGGAGCTTGCCTTCAAGTGAAAAGTGTGTAATTGTATCCAAGGTAGCTCTTTCCACCTTCTCTTTTACATGGATGTGTGCTTAGCTTGTCTTAGAACTTGTGTATGTGTATTTTCAAGTCATTAAAAGTGTCATAGCATGATTTCATATGCCATGGTTTTATGATGACATATTATGTTTTATATGAAGTTTATGATGTATGCTTGGGTTTGTTTGAGTGTGGTAAGGTCAGAACCCTTAGCCATAATGAGGATGAGCCAAGAACCCTTAAGATTGGTTAAGACAAAGCAATGAGTCTCCCAAAAGTAAGATGGACTCCCAAGAGCATGGTTGAGTCCAAGAATGTCTTAAAGAATACGTGAGGCAAGTCTAATATCCATAAAAAATTGGGTGAGGCCAATCCACTTACTTGGCAAGCCTTTGTATGCTATGTATGACTTTCTTAAATGATGAAAATATTTTGTGAATGCTTGCACATGTCTACATGACCATACATGCATTTATGAGACTTGTTTACATCCATCATGTATGATTGAATGGGAGATAAGCTATTTGAATTTTTTGAATCTCATCTTCTCCTCTCTAATGTTCTAACATGCTAGGTGGACTAAGAAAGCAAGGAGATAGAAGCCAACCACTTGAGAGATGAGAGTATGACATTGAAATGTATGACATTTGCTTCTTTAAGGCCCTCGAGGTGGAAAATATTATCATCTATGGTTGTATATGACCTATGACCTCTTGAAAGTGTGTAATTATGTTAATAAGTGATGTATGAATGAGAGTTAAAATTGTATGTATGAATATGCACATTTTTATTATGTATTGGCAAGTTTTCATTATGGAAGTATGTGTATAATTACATGTGGCATAGCCAAAATGAGAGGCATAGAGTTTTAGACTATTTGGGCAGCTTACACAAGTCTTAATTATGCTTTTAGACTTGCCCAAGAGGTGCCAAACCCCAAGGAAAGTCATTTGGACATTTTGGTATCCCTTATGCAGTCAAAATTGACCAATTTAGAACATTATGTCACTTTCTATCCAAATGAGCTCTTCTTGATCTGTGATTTGGCATGCATTTACAACTTGTTGATAGCTTTTTGGGAACCAAAAGAACATAATTTTTAGAGCTCTACAAAATATTTGATGAATTTTCAAATTTGACAAATTCTCTAATTTTGGTCTAATGCACTGTTCACTTGGTCCGAAAATGAAATCTATCACGTCAGGCTCAAATGATGTCCCATTGCTATGAAATTTTATATAGAGAAACTATACATTCCCAGTGACTTGTGAAAACTAGAAACACTTCATTTGGATGTCTAGAGAGGGAGATATGAATTTTCAAAGAATTTATCCAGTATCAGGAATGCCACCCCACCTCAGTTATTATTTGATTGAGTTTTGAGATATAGACATGCCTAAATAGGTTTGGAGTTGTTTTTTTACCTCTAGCTAACATCCATAAATTTCCATATTAGTATCATTTACATAGATTAGATTTTTGTGGAATTAATTAGACATTTTTGAATTTTGCTGCAGAATTTTGTGATAGTACCAGTGGATAGCCTGACCTCTAGACAATTTTGAATGTCAAACATCCTCTATGTTAGATGTTATGGCCTAGAAATATTTTTAGCATGATTTAGATATGTGTAGCTTTCCAAAATGGACAAGGATGCCTGATTTTGAGTTTCCTAAAATTAGTTATGATTTTTCAAATTTATGACAGAAATGAGGACAAAGCTGGCCGAAATTATATATGTACATTTCATGCATTTCTTCAAGTTCCTTGAGAAGTAGGCCACTTTTTATCATGGAAATAAGTTGTATTCATGTAATTAAATATGATAATATGATGTATAAGCTTATATGGTCTATGTGACACTGAATGGAATTTTATATCTACGGCGCAACGCGAAAATAATTAATATTTTTATTGCTTTTTCATTGGAAACTTAAATGATTCATGAAATTGAGTCATTTAAAGGCATGAGATGAGGTAGAAATTATGGTGTTACATTTATTAGTACCAGAGCAAAGTTCCAGGCTCTCTTGGGTTAGATTTATCTTGAGGATGTAGCAATAGGGCTATGTAAAAGGCTTGAATGGATAGATAGAGCCTTGTATGAGACATGTTGGATGTGTAAGGATAGTTTGTGGCTAAGTTCATGATGAGTAAGTTGTATGATGGTCTTAGAGTAACTAGTGGATACCGGGAAAGAGTGGCCTCTAGAGTAGCCTGAGCAGAGCTAAGCATAAACAAAGTTGAGTAATCCAACGCCTAGAGCTTAATGAGATATGATAGCTTGTTGGGATCAATGGCAAGCCCTAGATATAAACAATGAGAAATGATCTTGTTGATATGAAGAGGCTTGCTAGAGAGAGTACTTGAGGCCTAATTCTCCCTAGTAGACATACTTAGGTCATTTCAAGATATCCTACTTAATGTAGAGACAAGTAATGTTGCAACGCAGAATGAGATGAGACTGCAGCTGTACAGGACCAGTTTAGAGGGGAAATGAGAAGAGAGTTACCCCCTAGCCATAATACCCAAATGTATAGATAAGTATTAGAGCTTGAAAGGTTAATTCCCTTAGGCTAGGAGTTTGAGTTACCAACTACACCTTTTAGAGCCCTAACAACCTAAAGGTGATAGTTAGCCATTCATGAACGAAATAAGAGGTAGAATCTTCTAGTTTGATGATAGGCTAGATATAGAGGCAATGAGGCTTGGGTTGTTAGCTAAAGATAAAAATCCAATCCCCGAAAAAGCAAGCCAATCAGAGGCCATTAGCTGCAGCCAATTAGTTGCTTAGTCGCAGCCAATACTCAGACAGGAAAACTATAGTTAACCTGAGGCTGATTAGCCACAGCGAATGATATGTTAGCCACGACAAATGATAGTTTGAATGTCTTGTTGGTCATATTTAGGCCAATTTGAGGAATGAGCTAATAAGGGATTAGTCGATCCACATAAAGTGATAACTCCTAGTATATGTAAGGAAAAGAAGTAATGAATAGTTACAGAAGATCAGTAAGAAACCCCTGGGCCAAGTAGTTAAAACAGAGGAAGGAGCTCAACACAGAGGAAGTTAGACACAAGGATAATTAAAACCCACCTATGAGGCGTTGACTCCAACCTAGAATGTTATCCAGTGAGACACTGAATGATAGAATGTTAGTGTAGCCTCGAAATAACGTAAGATAAGACTACTAGTAGTGAGGCACATAGTGAGTGGCCTAGAAAGGTGTATGACGGGCTTGTCGCGCAACCCTCAAAATAAAACTAGGTTGAATAAAAATATAGCTAGTGGCACAACTTAGGTCATCTCCCTTGGAAATAGAGTTCAATGCTTAATTGAGTTTCTAAGTGTTAAAAGACTCTAAAAATTTCTAAACTAAGGGGGGTTTGATTGATTTAAACTAATTAAAATGAAACCAAATTAAAATTCCTAATTGCTACCTAATTGGCTGAATTGTGGGTGGAGAATGGTCTTGTGACTAGCTTTGGAATCGTCTCTTGGTATCCACTATCCTTATCCTAATCTAATTGTAATTAATTCTGGCCTAAGAGTCCCTAATTGTGTTCATTAGCAAATGATCTTGAAAAACCATTCAAGATTCAAGAGACTAGCAATTTGATATTAATTGAGACCTCAACTCCCATTAAATTACTAATTCTTGTGATTAAGATCTTTGAACACTTGAATTGATTGATTAATTGATTAATTAGCCTCTGAATCACCATCTAAAATGTTTAATTAACTAACTAAACACCAAGGAATCCACAAATAGACAATTAGGCACATCAATTCTCACAAGCATTTCATCACACACCTTGATTGCACACTTGGAAAATTGTAGGAAATTGGGAAAATCCAGCACTAAATCAATCAAGTAATCAGTCAATCAACATCCTAATTAGTGTCTAACCAGCCACTAATTACAATTACATAAATTCTGTATCAAATACAACTTAACCAAGACAATAGATGAAAAAGAAAAAGTGTAGGAAAATAGAAATTCTTAGCCAAAATTCTGCTTCTTCTCCAAGGATTCAAGCTTCTCCAAGAGCTTCCTCCTAGCTAGCCTCAAGGTGGATTAGAGCTTCATACAGTGGATGGAAATGGAGGAATGGATGATGGAGGTGGTTCTGTGTGTGGACGAAGGAGGGAATGGGCGAAGTGATGGATGATAGCGTCGTGTGAATGTCTGAATGTGCGTGGAAAAATGAGTGATTGAGGCATGAATAATAAAATGAATGGCCGATGGTTGATTTTGTGGAATGAATGGTTGAGATGAATGCATTATTCACGTGCTACTTCATGTGCTTCATCTATTCTTTTTCCACGTGCTCAGCTCATTAATCTCCAGCTCTCTTCACGTGTTCTCCTTTCTCTAATTTCAATCGTCTGAAGCTCCCTTGTGCGTGTAAAAATGTGGGACCCACTTTATTTTGCATTATTATATTTCACATGCTTCCTTCTCCACGTCTTGCCTTCAAATGTGTTAAATTTCTATTCTCTTCACTTGAACTGCCTGTATCAGCTCCTTGCTTCATCATTCATATTCATGCAAATCCATATCATCTTCCACGTCGTTCCTTTTCTTCAGCCAACTCCAAGTTCTTCACGTCCTCTTCACATGCTTCCTCGAGTTCCAGCCATGTTGCTTCTCTTATTTAGCTCATTCTTAAGTTCAGCCTCTACATGTGTGTGTTTTTGTTGCCTAGATTTTTCCATAGCTCAGCATTTTCTTCATCGTGCAGCTCATGCTTCTTCTGCTCATCACGTTACTTCTCCTCTATTCTGCTTGAGTTTGTGAGCTGCTTTTACTCTGTTTCAGCTCGTGTAACTTGCATGACAGCTGCCCAAGCTTTGCTTTCATGTAACTTGTGACTTCTCCAGCTCATGCATCCTTTGTTTCTGCTCCTTACTTCTTTCCACACAGTTGCCTTTATATTGTTGCCATGTTATTTAGCTTATGCATTCACATCATTTTTTTTACTCGCCTCGTAGCTTCTTTTGCTCGTGTTGCCTCTACGTGATTTCTATGTTAGCTCTTTTTGCTGCTCCTACGTACAACTGGACGTTGCTTCTGGTTTGTGTTTTGCTTCTAGCTCTAACGTCTTTTCCTTTGTTTCTGCTTCTCTTTATTTGCCTCGAGTTAAGATCACGTTGCTGTCCATTTAAGCTCTAGCTCATTACTTCACACGAGAATGTGTAGCTTCTTCTTCTTGACGTGGTTCTGGACAGCTCGTTGCTTCATTCTTTTAAACCCAGTCCACGTTGCCATGGCTTCTTATTTTAGCTCTTCGTGTTTTGATTCAGCCATGCTTCACGTGATTTTCTTTTTCCTTTGTGCCGAGTTTTTCTTGTTTCAGCTGCTCGAGTTTGTTCTCCACATGGTTGCTTCTCTTGCTGTGTTTTCCTTCACTTTTCTCCCATGCCCGAGGCTACATTCTTTGTTTTCTCAGCTCCCTCTACACGAGTTCCTTCTTCTTCGCATGTTTCTTTCCATTCTCTAGCTTATGGCTTTGCTTTTAGTTCTCATCACACCATCCCACGTGACTGCTCCTTACCAATTATGTGGAGTGTGTGAAAACTATGGAATAGCTGCATCAATGCCAACATGTTGAACAAAGAACCAATGCATGCCACCTCTTCTCCAAACCAACCTCCTATTCAAGCTCCAATTACCAATTGAAAAATCTACATACAAATTAAGAAATTTTAAGTAGGAATAATTCATAAAATTTATTTGAGATGAAATTGAGCATTAAAAGCCAAATTTTTGCAAATTAGCTCCTAGAATATAGAAATGGCTATTAAAATAAAATCTTATCTAATTAAGGTGTTAAAGCCATATTTCGTTATTAAAATGCCCAAGTTAGGGGATTAAAATATATAAAATATCATGGTTATCAGTGTACCTCATATGTAAGTATGAGTAGCCCAGTAACAGAGACTCAGAAAAGAATAAGAATAGTTAGTAAGCTACAGGTCCAATGAGATGGCTAGCCTAGGCTGAGCATAAGCTGAAGCCTGGGGAAGATGACTAGTAGCATCGTTCCAAGTGAGATATGTAAATGAAAGGCTCGGTGAAAGTTCTTCCTGGATCGAGAAATGAAAGATGAGACATTCTAAGTCAGGGAAACCATCTAGTAGTGGTTGGCAAATTCCCCAAGATAGACCCTCTGAGTCATAAAGTATAGTGATAATGGAAGCGAGGAAAAGCTAAGAAACTAGCTACAGAAAAGATGCCCTCACTTTAGTCATGATTAGATGAGTAAGCTAAGCCCAGTAAAGTAAATAGATAAGGGTCTAATAGTTTGTTAGACGAGCTCCCTAATATGACAATATAGGGGTTAAGGTACATGTATAATTAGAGCACCCGATAGAGCATAAGTTTTCAGCAAGGTAGAATCTGGATATTGAGAGTACGTATCCTGGATTGGGTCAGTAGAACCCTGAAATCAATATACTATGCTCCTAAAGATAAGGCTAAAGAGACTAAATAGAGAGAAAGCCTAGCTTTAATTTGAATGTAGAAGTAAGCTGAGACTAATAGGTAGTGCCTTAGTACCCTCAGGGATGCTCGAGGGAGCTAGAGAGTGCCTAAGAAGACAAGCCTCATTTTATGTAGAGAAAGAGTATCAGCCAAGAGCGCCATAGAATGAAATTCCTAGGATTATATGAAATAGAATCCTTCTTAGCAAGGGATGGTCTAGCTAAGAGCAAAGTAAGAGCATGAGCGAAAAATAGACCCCCTTGATGTTACAGAGAGTAAATAAGTGAAGGAACCCTAGGAAAATATAGGTGCTTTTGAGTAAAGAAAAACCTAAACTGGCAACAGAAACAACCAGTAGTAAAACATCTTTTTACCTAAGTAAGAGGATAAGAAAGGTAAACAGAGAAGATACGACAATGTTTAAACTAAGGACATATTAGATTGAGAATAGATATTTAGTTAATGTGTTTCATTTAATTATGCTTTTAGACTTGCCTAAAAGGTGCCAATCCCTAGGGAAAGCCATTTGGACATTTTGGTATCCCTTATGGAGTCAAAATTGACCAATTTAGAACCCTATATCACTTTTTATCCAAATGAGCTTTTCTTGATATGAGATTTGGCATGCAATTAGAACTTGTTGAGAGCTTTTTAGGAAGCTAAAGAACATAATTTTTGGAGGTCTACAGAATATTTGATGAATTTTCAAATTTGGAAAATCTTATAATTTTTGTCTGATGCACTATTCACTTGGTTTGAAAATGAAATCTATTACATAGGGCTCAAATGATGTCCAATTGCCACAATTTTATACAGAGAAACTAGATATTCTCAATGCCAACTAGAAGCATCTCATTTGGATGTCTATAGAGCGAGATATAAATTTTCAAAAAATCTATTTAGTATCAAGAACTTCACTCGACCTCAGTTACTGTTTGGTTAAGTTTTAAAGTTTGGGAATGCCTAAACTAATCTGGAGTTATTTGTCCCCTCTAGCTAACTTCCACAACTTTCTATATTAGTATCAATTGTATAGATTAGATTTTTGTAAAACTAATTAGACATTTTTGAAGTTTGCCGCAGAATTCTATGACAGCACCAGTGAACAGCTTGACCTCTAGACTATTTCGAATGTCAAATGTCCTCTGTGTTGGATGTTATGGTGTGGACATATTTTCAGCATGAAGTAGACATGTGTAGCTTTCTATAATTTCTAAGAAAGCATGATTTTGATTTTCCTAGAATTAGTTATGATTTTTCAAATTTATGACAGAAATGAGGACAAAGCTGGCCGAAATTATATATGTACATTTCATGCATTTCTTTGAGTTCCTTGAGAAGTATGCCACTTTTTATCATGGAAATGAGTTGTATTCATGTAATTAAATATGGGAATATGATGTATGAGCTCATGTGATCCATGCGACATTGAATGGAATTTTATATATATGACACAATGCGAAAATGATCAATATTTTTATTGCCTTTTTCATTAGAAACTTATATGATTCATGAAATTGAGTCCTTTAAAGGCATGAGATGAGCTAGAAATTATGGTGTTACAAGGTGCATTTATGGAATGATAATGAGGTTTATATGTCAAGCTAGTGCCTAAGCAAATTGTGTGAACTTAGAATTAATTCCATGAACCTAATTGGCTTCCATAAATTATGTTTAGGCCAAGAGAAATCATCCCCACACTTTTGTGTGTGTGTGTGGCCGAAAGAGAGAGCTTGGATTCAAGAGAAAAAGTGTGTAATTGTGTACAAGGTTGCTCACTCCTCCTTCTTTCATGCATGATTATTTGTTTTACTTATCTTAAATGTGTGTATGTGTAATTTTAAGTTATGAAAAGTATTCTAGCATGACTTTGATTCTATGGTGTCGTGATGTTACAATATGCTTTCATATAATGATTTTGATGTGTGCTTGGATTTGCTTGAGTATGGTGAGGCCAAGAACCCTTAAGATTAGTTGACCTTAAGACTGGTTGAGACAAAGTAAAGAGCCTCCCAAAAGTGAGGTGGGCTCCCAAGAGCATAGTTGAGTCCAATAATTGGTGAGGCAAGTCCAATATTCACAGAAATTTGGGTGAGGCTAATTCACTTGCTTGGCAAGCCTTTGTATGCTATGTATAACTTTCTCAAATAATGAAAATGTCTCTTGAATGTTTGCACATGTCAATATGACCATACATACATTTAGAAGACTTGTTTGCATCCATTATGTATGATGGAATGGGAGATGAGGTATTGGGATTCTTTGAATCTCATCCCCTCCTCTCTAAGGTAATGGAAGCCGACCACGTTGAAGATGATGACATTCAAGAACATGAATTTTGCTACTTTAAGGCCATACAATTGGCAAATGATGTAACCCATGAACAAATATGTATTATGATGTTATAAACATATGTAATTATGATAATATATTATGTATGAATGAGAGAATGTGTTATGTAACCATTAGAATATGATTTAAGTGTACGATGGCAAACTATCTTCCTTAATAGTATTATGGAATTGTATATAAGTGTGGATGAGATGGCCAAAATAAGATGCATGAGGTTTGGTACCATTTAGGCATCCCACACAAGTCCTAATTATACTTTTAGACTTGCTTAAAAGGTGCCAAAACCTAAGGAAAGCCATTTGGACATTTTGGTACCCTATATAGAGCCAAAATTGACCATAATGTAACCCTATATCACTTTTTGTCCAATTGAGCTCTTCTTGATCTGAGATTTGGAATACAATTAGAACTTGTTGAAAGCTTTTTGAGAAGATAAAGAACATAATTTTTAGAGGTCTACAACATATTTGATAAATTTTCAAATTTGGCAAATTTTCTGGTTTTAGTCATGTCGTCACTGTTCACTTAGGTCCAAAAATGAAATCTATCACATAGGACTCAAATGATGTCCAATTGCCATGAAATTTTATACAAAGATACTAAATATTCCCAATGACTTGTGTCAACACCTCATTTGGATGTCTAGAGAGGGAGATATGAATTTTTAAAAGATCTATGCAGTATCAGGAACTTCAGCCGACCTCAGTTACTGTTTGATTGAGTTTTAGGGTCTAGGGATGCTTGAACTGGTCTGGGGTTATTTTTTTCCTCTAGCTAACATTTGTAGCTTTCCATATTGGTATCATTTGCATGAAGTGGATTTTTTTAGAATTAATTGGACATTTTTGAAATTTACTACAGAATTCTATGACAGTACTAGTGGACAGCTTGACCTTTAGACCATTTCGCATGTCAAACGTCCTCTATCTTGGATGCTATGGTCTATACATATTTTTAGAATGAATTAGACATGTGTAGCTTACCAAAATGACCAAGAATGCATGATTTCAATTTTTCTAGAATAAGTTATGATTTATCAAAATTTGTGATAGAAATGAGGACAAATCTAGCTGAAAAATATATATGTGTATTTTGAGCTTCCCTTTGAGTTCCACGAGATGTAGGCCACTTTTGATGATGCAAATGAAGTGTATTCATATAATTAAATAAGGGAATATGTTGTATGAGCTCACATGATTCACGTGACATCAAATGGAATTTTCATACGTGACGCAGCACAAATAAATGCATTATTTTAATCAATTTTTCTCACTTCCTTCATGGAATGCATCACATAAAAGCAAGGGAATATTATGAAATGAGCTAGAAATATATGGTGTTACATTTTTTGCATTAGAGCAAAGGTTCAGGCTCTTCTTGTGGGTTGTGGCTTGTGTTTATAAGTTGCCTAGATGCATATGAGCTATGTTATGGATGAATTGAGTGTGTTGATGGTGGAAGTGTTCCCTGCTTTATGTTAAAGTTTGTGATGATGTTTCAGCAAAATGGTGAACACCAGGAAAGGTCAGCCCTCTAAAGAGGCTCGTGCTGATGATGGAGCCAGGCCTAGTGATGTAGTTGCTAGAGCCTTACAGTTTATTATGGCTCGCCTAGATCAACAACAAGCCATTATTATGCAGTTATAGGAACGACTTGTTGAGAGGGACAATCAGGGCCCTATACCTACCCCTCCATAGCTACCTTACCACTCATATTGTCTCGAGCATTTAAGGGTAACTCACTCAGATCCACAGCCACACATACAGACAGTTGCCCCTATTCAACCAATTTAGACACCTCCAACTCAACAATAGCCCTCAACTAAAAAGATTATTACTCTATTCAGAAAGTTCTGGCCTCCCACCTTTGATGGTGAGATGAATTCAGAAAAAGTTTAGGCCAATATTATGCATCTAGAAAAGATATTCGAGGTGATGGAGTGCATGTCTGAGTAAAAAGCCATAATGGCTGTATTCTAGTTGCAAAAAGAAGCAGACTATTGGTGGAAGGGCACTGAGCCTATTCTGAAGGCAAGGAACTCCCCGATTACATGGGAGGCATTCCTTTAAGTGTTCCACAAGAAATATTTCCCCATCTCAATCAGGGATGAAGAGTCAGAGTTCATTCTTTTGAAATAGATAGAGGGAATGTCCGTGGACCAGTATGTAGCAAAATTGGTAGAGCTCTCCCGATACGTCTCTTATTTACAGAGACATGATGATAAGAGATAAAGAGCAAATAGATCAGAGAAAGGCTTACTCCTTGAGATCAGAGATAGGGTAGTGCCACATAGAATTAGGCACTTTAACACCCTTGTAGAGGTATGTAGAGTGACAAAGATGAATCTTAGGATGATGCAGCTTACCTCTAGTGCTAGACCACCCCTCCCTGAGCCCAAGAGACCTAGAGAGGGATCACAGGCTGCAGTGACCAATAGGAGAGGTGACAAGGGCCAGTAGAGCTGGAAAGGTAAGAGATAGAGGACTTAGTCTAACCGAAGTAGCTTCACACCTGTCACATGTCCCCAGTGTGGTAAGAATCACAGCACCAGGCTGTGTTACGCAGGGCATAACATATGTTTTAGGTGTGGTAGCCCAGGACACATGGCTAGGGATTGCACACAAGCTCCTCTACTAATTACACAGCGATAAGCATGAATTTTATATCTTCCATTCTTCCTAACTTAGTCATTTTAATGATCAAAGATGGCTTTAAAGGTTTAATTAGATACAATTTGATTTTATTAGCCACTTATGCACTTTGTGAATTAATTGGCAAAATTATTGAGTTTTAAGGCATGAAACTCTTTTAAATAATTTTGTGGATAATTGATAAACACGTACTTCTATCTATTTTATTCTCCTAACTTGAGCATTTTAGTGTCCAAATATAGCTTTAGGGGTTTAATTAGTTGAAATTTTATTTTAGTAGCCATTTCTTCCTCCAAGGAGTTAATTTGCAAAAATTTGGTTTTTAATGCTCAATTTTAGCTAAAACAATTTTGTGGATAATCTTACCCAATAATTTTCATTCTTTTGTGTAGATTTTGATGGGCAATTGGAGCTTTGAATGATAAATCGATTTGAAGAAGAGAAGGAGAAGAATTGGCTCCTTCATGTGGCACATAATCACATTTCTCCACTATTGAGATAGTTTCACGTAGAGGCAACACTTAAGTTAGATGGGCGAGCTACAAGAAATAGAGATGAAGATGTGGAAATGAAGCTAAACATGTGGGAAAGCTGTAGCTGGATGAACGAAGAAAGCTTGCATGGAGCTCACAAGCTCGAGCAGAACAGCCACGTGAAGAACGTGAGAAATACGCATGAAAACATGTGAGGAAGAAAGAGCAGCTTTGAGTTGAAAAGAGAAGCAAAAACACGAAGAGAAAGAGGCTGCCACGTGAACTCCCACTAATGCAGAAACAGAGGAGAACTTGCTTGAGCTGAATGGGCAGAAAAAGAAGGCATGTGGGCAGCTTGAATTGTGAGTCCAAGATTCAGTCTGGGTTCAAAATAATGCAGCAGCTCATCACACTATGAACAACTACCTATAAACACTCGGGCAAGGCTGCATTCAGACGGAACACATGAAAGAAATAATTAAATGAAGCTTGTGAGGAGGCTTGAGTTTTAAATGAATGGGAGAAAAGAAAACAATGTGGAAATGAGTTAGAGTCTGGACAGCAGCTGTCATGCAAGTTACACGAGCTGAATGAAGGAAAAGGGAGCTTTCCACGAGAACAGAGCATGAGTAGAGGAAGATAAACTTGAATGAATGAAGCATACTTGAGAGAAACACATGGAGCAGTAGTTGAGCAAGCACGAAGAACGACGAGGCAGAACCAAAGCAACACGAAGAAGCACACATGCAGAGAGAGGAACGTGAAACCAACGTGGAAAATGGAGGAAGAAGCAATACGAGGCATGGCTGGACAGAAGAAGTAACGTGAAAAGAAGTTTCATAGGAATCATTGTAAGCTCGAGCTACTGGAATAAAAATGCAAGAAGAAAACTATGTGGAAGATGATGTGGATTTGCATGAATATGAATCAAGAAAGTGAGCTGATATAGCCAGTTCAAGTGAAGAAGAAATTCGAGTTTGTGAGCTGAAAACGCAGCATGGAATATTATAATAATGCAAAATAAAGTGGGTCCCACATGTATACACGAAGGAGCTCCATGCAATTGAGATAAAAGAGGAAACATGAGAGGAGCTGGGCACGTGACTTTTAATGAGGAAGGGATTTGCATAATCACGCCATTCATGCACACCCATCCAGATTCATCCCATCGTCACATTTCATTCATTCGCACGCCTTCCATTCATCCAGATCGTCCATTTTTAATTCATCCAGCATCATTCACTTAATCAAATCCCATTCATTCATGTCGTCCAGCAAAACATCATTATTCGCTCATCCACCTCGACGCCCTTTGCCTTCGTCCACACACAGAACCATTCACCACTCCATCCTTCCTCCATTCCATCTTCCATTTCCATCCATTGAATGAGGATCTAATCTCCATCTCGTGGCTAGCTAAGAGGAGCACCTTGGCTGAAGCTTGAATCCTTGGAAGAAGAATGCAGAATTTTGGCTAAGAATTTCTATTCTCCTACACTTTTTCTTTTTCTGTACAATCTTGGTTAAGTTGTATTTGATTAGGAAATTGTGTAATTATGATTAGTGGCTGGTTAGACACTAATTAGGATGTTGATTGACTGATTACTTGATTGATTTAGTACTGGATTTTCCAATTTCCTAATCTCCCATGTATGCCACGAAGGTGTTCGATGAAATGCATGAATGAGATTATGTGCTTGATTGTTTGATTTGAGGATTCCTTAGTGTTTAGTTGGTTAATTAAACAATTTTGGATGGTAATTCAAAGGCTAATTAATCATTTAATTAATCAATTTGGATGTTCATTGATCTTAAAAACAAGAATTAATGATTTAATGCGGGATTGAGGTCTCAATTCAACATTAGATTGTTAATCTCTTGAATCTTGAATGGTAATTCAAGATCATTTGCTAATGAACATCATTAGGAACTCTTAGGCTAGAATTAATCACAATTGGATTAGGATAAGGATAGTGGATACCAAGGGACAAATCCAAAGTTAGTCACAAGACCATTCTCCACCCACAATATCCAATTAGGTAGAATTTAGGAATTTTGGTTCAATTTAGTTTTAGGTTAGTTTAATTAAACCAAAACTCCCAAATTAGGTAGCTCTTAGGATCCTTTAACACTTAGAGACTCAATTGAACATTGAATTCCATTTCCAAGGGAGATGACCTAGGTTGTGCTACTAGCTATATTTTTAGTCAACCTAGTTTTATTTTGAGGGTTGCGCGACGAGCCCATCAAAATTTGGCGTCGTTGCCGGGGAATTAGAGTTTCAATTGTTTAAGGAAGTTTTCTAAGTGTTTTTGTTCTGTTTTAGCTCTATTTTGATTCTGTTTTGATTTGTTTTTTGTTCTATTTTGAACTTGGAATCGAGTAATTTTGGTGTTGCGCGTTAAGGGTCCTGCTTGCTGGAATTTTCGTTCAAAGTGCCCAGAAAATTCTCAAACTTTGTTTTCTAAGGTTTTTGGGTGTTTTGAGCAAAAATAATAGCATAGCTATTTGGTACACCATTTGTTGGCCAAATTCCAATGTTTGAGGCACTTTTTCGAATTTTTTAGTATTTTCTCAAATTTTTTTAGGAATTTTTCAATTTTTCTGGATTTATTTTCTTTATTTTTTATGAGTTTGTTTTGTGTGACTAACCTCTGTTTAGGAGTGTTTTTCATAGTTAAGTAAGTCTTAGCTTCATTTGAATTTTAGTTTCTTGATTTTGAGTTAATTTGGTCATAATTTGTTTGTGCTTTGTCTTGTGCTGAAATTAATTGTGCTTCTCATTTTTCCTTGCTTATAAATGGATCTATATTATTCTAATCAAGGTGTCTATGATTCTTGTAAAGAGCATAGGATTTCTCAGAAGTTGGATAACGCCATTTCAATGCTTCAAGGTCTTCTTGAAAGACAAAGACAAGAGTAACAAGCCCAACAATATCAACAAGCACAACAATGTCAACAATTCCAACCACTATGCTACCAACCACACCATCATTCTTATGAAGTTCACCCCAGCTACCAACCATACCACAATTCATATAGAGCACACCCAAATTACCACCATCATCATGAGCCATATCATAACTTCCCTATGCAAGAGCCATACCATGATTACCATAGGCAAGAGCCACAATATCATCCTTACAATTACCATGAGGGGTACATGCAACAAGAGCCCCAGAGAGAATCGAGTTTGGAAGAAAGGATGAGGCAGCTAATGGAAGCTTGTAATATTCAATACCAACAAATGCAGCAAATAGCCTAACAGATAACTGAACGGTTACAACTCCATGACCAACAAATGAAGGATTTAGGAATTCAATTGAATCAATCGACTTCAAGTACTACTGAATCAATTGAAGAGCAAATTAGAAAGGAATGTATAGAGGAGGAAGAGTCTTATTTATTGGGTAATATCCTTCCATCTTCTAATACTTTACAATTTGTTAGAACTGAATCTAATTTGCATAATAGCACTGTGACTACTGATGCACATAATGTTGTTGATTCTGAATTGCATGATGATGATGTTGATGAGGAAATTATTGTTGAATCCTTTGATATGATTAATTGTGATAGTTCATTGAGCAAAATTAACACATTTTGTGATGTTCACGGATCCTTGTGTACTGATGCACTTGGTATGTCTACACCTAGCTGTGATTATAATGAAAATTTTATTTCTGAACCAATTGATGAATCTCTTGAGTCTAGGATAGTAGATAAATGTAGGGGTGTCTTGGAATGTGATGATTATTCTGTGCCTGGTGTGGAATTAGTTGATAAGTCTGTTGATGATGCATTTACTGAGTTTAGGGACAACATGCTATCTGGATCATGTGACATAACTGATTTGGATGTATCTCTTGATTGTGTGTGTGCTGGATCCACTATATATGATAGATGCTCCCAAATTAATGCTTTCATTGAGACTAGTGAGTTCCTTACATATACTGATCATCATAATTTCTCACTAGCATGTAATGGTATGAATGATAAAGTGATAGATGTAGCATGTGAAAAGGATATAAACAGTGAAAATGTTAGACAACTTGTTAATCATTCTGACCCCACTCTGAAATGCTTATGCGATGATATACATACAAGTCCTATTTGTGTTGAAATTAATGAATTTTTGGAGTCTGATAAATCTGTTGAATCCATGGAATCCTTTGCCTGCAATGAAATTTTTGATGCTACTGATTCCACTGATCATACTAGTATTGATGAGAGTATGCATAATGATAGTACTGATGTTGAAAATCCTATTGAATCTTATGCTGTTATTGATACTAGTGAGAGACTAGATTCTGTTATTGATCATTGTTTAGAATATTATGAGCCTACTAATGTCTCTTTAGTCAGGGAAGATATTATCTCTATTGTTGAGAGTCTTGAACAAATTCTTGAGGTTGGTGAAGTAGTTCCCAACAAATCACAGACTCTCCCAGTAGAGGAAAAACAACTGTTAGACACCTTAAATTCAAAGGACTGTGAAAAGTTGCAATTAGATTTTTTTTGTGGATGCAGTGACTCTTACTGATGAGAGTCAAGTAGATTTCATTGGTTTTGATAGATATTTAGAAAGTCTAGAGTCTAGTGTTTTAAAATTTGATTTTAAATTTTCTTTCTTTGGTCATAAATGTCCTAGATCTGATTTTTCTTCTTTTCTTGTTCCTGAATATGCTGAAAATGACTTTCTGAGACTACTGATGGTTGAGAAAGTCCATGGGTCATCACTGAATGATCAATCCAAATGCTTTAAAGTGGTTAGACTCAAATTTGTTCTGTTAAGAAGGAATAAAGTAGTTTTGATTTTGGTTTTTGATACTTATGATTAGTTCATCTTTGATATAGTTCTTTTTAGTTTAAGATGTAGTTTTCTTTATTTTTTTCGCATTACTAGTTGTTTTGTTTCTATTTTGTAGGAAATAAACTGCTAACTAGCTACATGGGAATCTTAGCCTACCTTGAGACCTTCCATTTTCAAGTTCATCCAGTTGTATACTTTCCCTTTCTACTTTTTATATTATGTTATTTATCTATTTACTGGATTGTGTGCTGACATTGATGACAATGCAATATTTAAGTGTGGGGGGGAGAGTCATTCGATCCATCTTTTCCTTATTTAAAAAAAAAATTTGAGAAATTTTTTTAAAAATAGAGTGATTTTTTTTTATTTTTTCTGTAAAAGTTGCAAGTTAAGATGATTATAGCTTAGATTTGCTTAGACATGACAAGTAATGGATCTTGTGTTTTGATTCAAGTGAAGTGGCAATGAATTTGATTTCAATGAATTATTTAATAGTCATTAGCTGGTGAGAAATTGAGCCTTAATTGTTCAATTCTAGTGTGTATTCACCTATCTTTGTTTCGCTCTAGAACTTGTCTTGATTCTTTGTTGAGACCAAATTTGCATTTGCATGCATGAAAATGATAAAGGCATTCATTTCTATTTTAGCTAGTGAGCTAAAAAGCCAACCTATATACATTTTATCCATTGTTTAGCCACTTTGGACCTTGTTTTCTTTTCTTGTTAGCCTATAGCCATTAAAATGTTTTCCCACCCTATTTTAAGATGCCTTAGAGATTTCAAGGAGTATTACACTTGTTTAGGATGAGAGAATGTATGCTTTACATCCATTTAGGCCATTGATAGTAAAAGTAGAGGAATATGTTCTAAAAAGAAAAAAAACTGCAAAGAGAAGAAAAGAAAGAAAAAAAAAAAGCAAAAGAAAAGTAATGGGAAAAAGAAAAAAAAAAAGTCATTGAAAATCAAAAGAAATAAGTACTTGAATTTTCTTTGCAATTCTTATTATTAGTTGAAAACAAAAGGGCCTTGAAACACATTCTTACCTATCCTAAGGTTCCATTTACTGCTCTTGAGGTTCTAAGGTATCCATTTGTTTAGTTTTTCCCCTAGTTCTTATATCCATTCATTTCATTCCCTTACCCCATTGCAACCCTTAATAAAGTCCTATTGATTTGTGCATTGCATTTGGCATAGGTGGTGGAGATTTAGAAGCTTGACAAGCATATGGTAGTGAACCTTGATAGGTGGAACTTGAGCGAAACACATCCCTTTAAACACTTGAAAGATGAGAGTAAACACCAATCCATATGAGAGGCTATGCATTTTAATTCAATCTTTTCAAATGAAATTGCCATGGAACTTAATTCTTGATGCAAGTGAAGTTAATTTAGCTTGTTGAAGTGATGAAAAGTTGTGATTAGTCTCTAGCTTGTGATTTTTACACTTTCTTTTTCCCATTTGTCATTCCATTAGTCTTCCTTTGATTTTAAGCTTTGCCCAGGAGTGCAAAGGTTTAAGTGTGGGGGAATTTGATAAACACGTATTTCTATCTATTTTATTCTCTTAACTTGAGCATTTTAATGTCCAAATATGGCTTTAGGGGTTTAATTAGTTGAAATTTTATTTTAGTAGCCATTTCTTCCTCCAAGGAGTTAATTTGCAAAAATTTGGTTTTTAATGCTCAATTTTAGCTTAAACAATTTTGTGGATAATTTTACTCAATAATTTTCATTCTTTTGTGTAGATTTTGTTGGGCAATTGGAGCTTTAAATGATAAATTGATTTGAAGAAGAGAAGGAGAAGAATTGGGCTCCCTCATGTGGCACATAATCATATTTCTCCATTCTTGAGATAGTTTCACGTTGAGGCAGCACTCAAGTTAGATCGGCGGGCTACAAGAAATAGAGATGAAGATGTGGAAATGAAGCTAAACACGTGGGAAAGCTGCAGCTGGACGAACGAAGAAAGCTTGCATGGAGCTCACAAGCTCGAGCAAAACAGCCACGTGAAGAACGTGAGAAATACGCATGAAAACATGTGAGGAAGAAGGAGCAGCTTTGAGTTGAAAAGAGAAGCAGAAACACGAAGAGAAAGAGGCTGCCACGTGAACTCCCACTAATGCAAAAACATAGGAGAACTTGCTTAAGCTGAATGGGTAGAAAAAGAAGGCAAGTGGGAAGCTTGAAATGTGAGTCCAAGATTCAGTCCGGGTTCAGAATAATGCAGCAGCTCATCACACTATGAACAGCCACCTCTAAACACTTGGGCAAGGTTGCATTAAGATAGAACACGTGAAAGAAATAATTAAATAAAGCTTGTGAGGAGGCTTGAGTTTAAATGCATGGGAGAAAAGAAAACAACGTGGAAATGAGTTAGAGTCTGGACAGCAGCTGTCATGCAAGTTACACGAGCTGAATGAAGGAACAGGGAGCTTTCCACAAGAACAGAACATGAGTAGAGGAAGATAAACTTGAATGAATGAAGCGTACTTGAGAGAAACACATGGAGTAGCAGCTGAGCAAGCACAAAAAACGACGAGGCAGAACCAAAGCAACACGAAGAAGCTCACATGCAGAGAGAGGAATGTGAAACCAATGTGGAAAATAGAGGAAGAAGCAATACGAAGCATGGCTGGATAGAAGAAGCAACGTGAAAAGAAGTTGTGTGGGAATCATTGTAAGCTCGAGCTACTGGAATAAAAACACAAGAAGAAAACTACGTGGAAGATGATGTGGATTTGCATGAATATGAATCAAGAAAGTGAGCTGATACAGCCAGTTCAAGTGAAGAAGAAATTCGATTCTATGAGCTGAAAACGCAACATGGAATATTATAATAATGCAAAATAAAGTGGGTCCCACATGTATACATGAAGGAGCTCCAGGAAATTGAGATAAAAGGGGAAGCATGAAAGGAGCTGGGCACGTGACTTTTAATGAGGAAGGGATTCACACAATCACGCCATTCATGCACACCCATCCAGATTCATCCCATCATCACATTTCATTCATTCGCATGCCTTCCATTCATCCAGATTGTCCATTTTTAATTCATCCAACGTCATTCACTTAATCAAATCCCATTCATTCATGTCGTCCAGCAAAACATCATTATTCACTCATCCACCTCGATGCCCTTCGCCTTCGTCCACACACAGAACCATTCACCACTCCATCCTTCCTCCATTCCATCTTCCATTTCCATCCACCGAATGAAGATCTAATTTCCATCTCATGGCTAGCTAAGAGGAGCACCTTGGCTAAAGCTTGAATCCTTGGAAGAAGAATGCAGAATTTTGGCTAAGGATTTTTATTTTCCTACACTTTTTCTATACAATCTTAGTTAAGTTGTATTTGATTAGGAAATTGTGTAATTATGATTAATGGCTGGTTAGACACTAATTAGGATGTTGATTGACTGATCACTTGATTGATTTAGTACTGGATTTTCCAATTTCCTCTAATCTCCCATGTATGCCACGAAGGTGTTCGATGAAATGCATAAATGAGATTATGTGCTTGATTGTTTGATTTGAGAATTCCTTAGTGTTTAGTTGGTTAATTAAACAATTTTGGATGGTAATTCAGAGGCTAATTAATCATTTAATTAATCAATTTGGATGTTCATTGATCTTAAAAACAAGAATTAATGATTTAATGCGGGATTGAAGTCTCAATTCAACATTAGATTGTTAATCTCTTGAATCTTGAATGGTAATTCAAGATCATTTGCTAATGAACATCATTAGGAACTCTTAGGCTAGAATTAATCACAATTGGATTAGGATAAGGATAGTGGATACCAAGGGACAAATCCAAAGCTAGTCACAAGACCATTCTCCACCCATAATTCATCCAATTAGGTAGAATTTAGGAATTTTGGTTCAATTTAGTTTTAGGTTAGTTTAATTCAACCAAAACCCCTAAATTAGGTAGCTCTTAGGATCCTTTAACACTTAGAGACTCAATTGAACATTGAATTCCATTTCCAAGGGAGATGACCTAGGTTGTTCCACTAGCTATATTTTTAGTCAACCTAGTTTTATTTTAAAGGTTGCGCGACGAGCCCATCAATAATTCTATTAAATGTTTTCCATTCTTTTGTACAGAATTTTTAATGAGCAATTAGCTTGAATGGGAAATTGAATTGAAGGTGACGATTAAGCTTCAAGTGTACTTTTTGTGGAGCTAAAAACTTGAGAATGTGAAGCAGAGCAAAGATGAGCAAAAGGTGCATTTGAGAGGAAGAAAGAGGGTTGGGTTCTACATTGAAAGGAGGAGTATGGACTAGAGAGAGATATGTAGAAAGATGGATGGAAACAACTCATGTTCAGCTCACATACCACGAGCAAAATGCATCAAGAAGCATGATCTGTAGGCACATGAAAGTGATGCTAAAAGAGGGGCTGCAAATACGTAAAAATGAATGAGAAAGAAGAGAACAGGGCACTTTAGGGTCTGACATGTAAGCAAGCTGAATGTGAACAAATGAAAGAAGAGTCAACCACAAGTTACACGAACTGAATGAAGGAACAGGGAGCTTTTGAGCAGAACAGAGTAGACATGTGAGGAAGAAACACGAAATGAAGATGCAGAAACAAGGAGAAGCAAACGAGGGTAGTAGTACAAAATAGAGGAGAAGCAACGTGGCTGGAACTCGAGGAAACACAAAGAAGCTCACATGCATGGAGAAGGAATTCTACGTGGAATGAGAGCAAAAGAGAATGAAGGAAGATGCCATGAGACCATGAAGGCAAGTTGTGGAAAAAGAACAAAAGAAGCTGAGCAAAACAAAAGAGAGGCAACAAGAGAAGAAACTTGGAGCTGGCCGAAGAAAAGAAACGATGAAGCACAGCAACCAACATGGAGAAAAATACGTGAAGTCTGGGAAAAGCAGAGAAGAAAGAGAAGCTACACAGAAACAAGTAAGCAAAACGCGACATGTAGAAGCTGAAGGAGAATAAACACACAAACAGAAACGCTGAAGCAAAATGTAGATTATTATATTCACAATGGGGCCTACACTCACATGAACAAAGAAGGGAAAAAATGCTTTGGGTAAAGGGCTGGTGAAGAGCTGAAGCAAGCATGTGAAAAATAAAAAAATCCACATGAGAGGAGGCAGCATACATTAGATCAGCATTCATTCATCCATCGTCACTCCACGCCTTCATCCCTTCGTCCATTATATTCACGACATCACACACTTGACCCCTTCATCCATTTCCCTCCTTCGTCTAGAGCCATCTCCATTCCATCTCTATTCCACCGTAAAATGGAGCTCTAATCCATCTGAGGCTAGCTAGGAGGAAGCTCTTAGTGGAAGCTTGAATCCTTAGAAAAGAAGTAGAATTTTGGCTAAGAATTTTTATTTTTCTACATTTTTTTCTCTTTCATCTATTGTCTTGGTTAAGCTGTATTTGATAGAGAATTTATGTAATTGTAATTAATGGCTGGTTAGACACTAATTAGGATGTTGTTTGACTGATTATGTGATTGAATTAGTAGTGAATTTTCTAATTTCCTACAATTATCCTAGTGTGCAATCAAGGTGTTTGATAAAATACTTGTGAGAATTGATGTGCCTAATTGTCTATTTATGGATTCCTTGGTATTTAGTTAGTTAATTAAACATTTTTGGATGGTGATTCAGAGGCTAATCAATCAATTAATCAATCAATTCAAGTGTTCAAATATCTTAATCATAAGAATTAGTAATTTAATGGGAGTTTAGGTCTCAATTAACATTAAATTACTAGTCTCTTAAATCTTGAATGGTTATTCAAGATCATTTGCTAATGAACACAATTAGGAACTCTTAGGCCAGAATTAATCACAATTAGATTAGGATAAGGATAGTGGATACCAAGGGATGATTCCTAAGCTAGTCGCAAGCCCATTATCACCCATAATTCATCCAATTAGGTAGTGCTTAGGAATTTTAATTCTAGTTAGTTTAATTCAATCAAAAACCCCCCAATTTAGATAGCTTTTAGGATCCTTTAACACTTAGAAAACCCAATTAGGCATTGAATTTCATTTCCAAGGAAGATGACCTAGGTTGTGCCACTAGCCATATATTTAGATCAACCTAGTTTTATTTTGAAGGTTGCACGACAAACCCGTCACACAGCAAAGGGAGATGGTTCCTCCTTCTAAATCTCAGACCCAGGGTAGAGTCTTTGCCCTATCACAGTATGAGGCTAGCCAGTCCCTAAGTTTGATTCAAGGTACTATTAGAATAAATAATTTTTTTGTAACTACATTATTTGATTTGGGTGCTAGCCATTCTTTCATAGCATATGACTATACTAAGAGGTTAGGTCTGAGTATGCATACATTTCTATATGATTTGCATGTATCTAGCCCCATAGGAAACTGAGCCATTACCTCCTATACTTGTTTGAATTGTATGGTCTAGTTTAATCACTGCCTTACCACCCCTTTATTTGATTTGTATGCCCCTTATTGATATTTATGTGATCATTGGCATGAACTAGATGTTTGCAAATAATGCCACACTAGATTGTGATCACATATGTATTACTTTACCTGAGTGTGGGATAGTGCCTAGTATAAGGATTAAGTTATCTGTCATGACCACTTTCCAAGCTGAGAGATCTCTAGGGCATAGTTGTTAGGGGTACTAGGTTTTCTTTTCATTTCAAGCTATGGTGGAAGAGGGTATAGATGAGATCCCCATAGTAAGGGAATTCCTAGAGAGATTAGTGGACTACCCCAGAGAGAGAGAAGTAGAGTTTCCTATAGACATTGTACTTAGGACAGGTCCAGTGTCTAAGGCCCCATATAGGATGGCTCCCATCAAGCTAGCTAGGCTTAATAAATAAATAGATGAGCTCTTAGAAAGGGGCTTTATCAGACCCAGTGTCTTGCCATGGGGAGCTTCAGTCTTATTTATAAAGAAGAAAGACGAGAGCCTTAGGCTATGTATAGATTACCAAGAACACAATAAGATAACCATTAAGAATAAGTACCCTCTCTCTCGTATAAATGACCTCCTAGATCAGTTGGTAGGAGCGTCAGTATTTTCTAAGATAGACCTCAGGTCGGGATACCATCAGCTTAGAATAAAAGGCTTAGAATATTCTCAAAACAGCATTCAGAACTAGATACGGGCATTATGAGTTTTCAATTATGCCCTTCAAGTTGATAAATGCACCAGCAGTATTCATATATTACATGAACAGAGTCTTCAGGCCATATTTAGATAGATTTGTAGTTGTCTTCATAGATGATATCCTCATATACTCGAAAAGTAGAGAGGAGCATGAGCAGCACCTAAGATTAGCCTTGGAGACCCTTAGAGAGAGATAACTCTATACTAAACTTAGTAAATGTGAGTTTTAGCTCACTGAATTTCAATTTCTAGGTTATGTGATCTCCCAGGTAAGGGTTGCAATAGATCCCCATAAAGTAGAAGTAGTATTATAGAGGGAGAGACTTAGGACAGTGATAGAAATTAGGAGCTTTCTAGGTTTAATAGGTTATTATAGAAGATTCCTTTAGGGCTTTTCTCAGATAGCGATGCCACTGACCCGGCTTAGTAGAAAGAATGTACCGTTTGTGTGGAGTGAGAAATGTGAGAGTAATTTTTAGGAGTTGAAGCACAAGTTGACCACAGCCCCAATTTTAGTACTCCCTGACCTTAGAGAGACCTTCATAGTTTATAGTGATACTTCAAAGAAAGGATTAGAATATGTACTTATGCAAAAAGGCTAAGTGGTAGCTTATGCTTCTAAACAGTTGAAACCTCATGAAGAAAACTACCCCACACATGACCTAGCGACAGTAGTGTTTGCTTTAAAAATATAGAGACACTACTTATATGTGGTAGCTATAGAAATTTACAGCGACCATAAGAGTCTTAAATATTTATTTAAATAAAAAGAATTAAATGTGAGACAACGAAGATGGTTAGAATTTTTGAAAGATTATGATTTTACGTTGAAATACCATCCCAGTAAAGCTAATATGGTAGCTAATGCCCTAAGTAGAAAATCCACACACATGGCCTGTATGATAATTCAAGAGCAGGAATTGATTGAGAGATTCAGAGATATGAGTCTCCCCTGTGAGGTGTATTTGGGGAAGTTATTAATGAGTGAAACCTAAATAGAAAATGACCTAAGGGATCAAATAAGAGAGGGTCAGCAGAGATGACTATGTAAGGTTAGAGCCCAAACAGCCCAGGGTAGTATATAAGAGTTCAATCTATCTGAGGATGGCATTGTAAGATACAGGGATAGGCTGTACGTGGCTATAAATATAGAAATCAGAGAGAAAATACTAGATGAGGCATATAAAACAAGTATACCATTCATCCAAGGAGTAATAAAATGTACTAGGATTTAAAGAAAATGTTCTGGTGGCTGGAATGAAAACAGACATAGCAGATTATGTCTCATAATTTTTGGTATACCAGAGAGTGAAAATAGAACACCAGAAACTAGCTAGGTTACTTCAGCTCTTAGATATCTCGGAGTGGGAATGGGATAGCATAGTGATGGATTTTGTCATGGGTTTATCCAGGACATCATCAGGGGCATGATACAATATGGGCAATAGTGGATAGATTAACAAAGTCAACACACTTCTTATTGATGAAAACCACTTATACCCTAGATAAATTAGCCTAGTTATACATCACGGAGATAATTAGATTGCATGATGTACCTAGGAGCATAGTATTAGATAGAGATCCCAAATTCATATCGAATTTCTAGAGATCATTACAGGATGCTCTAGGTACCAAACTCAGATTTAGCACAGCCTATCACCCTTAAATGGATGGATAGACAAAGAGAACCATCCAAACCTTAGAGGACATGTTAAGGGCTTGTGTACTGGAAATGACAAAAAACTGGCATACATACTTACTTCTAGCAGAGTTTGCCTACAATAACAGTTATTATGCACGTATACAGATGGCACCGTATGAGGCATTGTATGGAAAGAAGTGTAGGTTTCTTATGTGTTGGGTTGAGCTAGGAAAGCTAAGCCTTATAGGCCCAGAGTTAGTGGACTAGACATCTAGACAGATTGAGACCCTTAGAAAGAAACTACTGACGACCTAGAGTAAATAGAAAAGTTATGCAGATAAACATAGGCAGCCGTTAGAGTTTGAGATTGGAGACCATGCCTTCATTAGAGTGTCTCCAGTCACAGGGATAGGTCAATCCATCAAAAGTAAAAAGCTCAATCTAAAATACAGAGGTCCTTTCTATATTCTTGATAAAATAGGACCTATGGCCCATAGACTTGCCCTTCCCCTAAACCTAAGCTAAATACACAATGTATTCCATGTTTCATAGCTTAAAAAGTATCAGCCTGACCCCTCACATGTCATAGAATATTAGAATGTGTAGTTACAGGATGATCTATCATATATAGTATCACCAGATCAGACCGTGGATGTAAGACTCAAGCAGTTACAGAATAAGATGATATCGCTAGTAAAAGTGGTTTGGAAAGGGTTATCTCTCGTAGAGGCTACCTGGGAGCTAGAGGATGATATAAGGAAGAAATATCCAGAACTCTTCCCATGAGGTATATTATCTAAATTTCGAGAACAAAATTTTTAAAGAAGGGAGAATTGTAACGTCCAATTTTCATTAAACAATAAAAACAAGGGCGTTTTCAAAGCAAGTCCCCCAAAATAAATTAGTTAATGTTCTAAAAAATTTGAGTAACATTCTAGACTCCTAAAAATGAGAATCCTAGCCTTAGATGGAAAAAAAAATAAAGCTAGAATAAAGAAACAAATTTTGACAGAAATCTTATGAAACGTAATAGCATTTTTATAATTTTGAGCAAATTTTGGAATTTACATAAGAGGGATTTTTAAAAGAAAATTTTGAGTTCTCTATGGTTCTCAGAGGCCCTGAAAAACATGGGAAGCCCTGGAATAGTTAAATCCCCTTCGGTGGATGTTTTCTAACGTCAGTGTACCCAAATATTGACGGATCTATTCAGGAAAGTTTTAGCTCTGATTTGAATGATTTCAAAGGTATTTTACTAAATTGGGAACCTAAATTTTATAATGGAAGAGAAGATTCTAAAAAAAGAGCTAAAATGAATGAGAAACAAAAATGCCAAGAATGAAGGGCAAAATGAAAATATTTGAAAAAGCCATTATTCTCCACCTATAAATAGGTGGCGCCACCCTTCTCATTCATTTAGACACAATTGTTTCTACCCAAATTCAGAGAAGAAGGCTAGGGTTTAGGCACACCAAGGGAAGAAGAAGGAGAAGAGAAATCAAGGCAAAGAGGTATGGTTTCTTGGTAGTTTTTCATGCTTTCTTCCATACAAACCTCCTCTCCTTCATTCTCCTTTGTTTCCTTTGATTAAAATGAAGTTTACAAATCTGTTTTAAGGGAGATATTAAGGGGAAATTTTGGATTTGAAGAGAAGAGCTTGGAGAAACCAAGATTCAAGTGAGAAAAAGCAAGAAAACAAGGTAATTTCTCCTCCCGTGGTTGCTACCTTTAGTTCCCCTCCTTCTCCATTTCGCCTCATCTAAGAAACCCTAAGAAGATTTGATTTGTAGGTAGAACCAAGGGTGAATCTAAGGAAAAAGGGTGTGGAGATTAAGAATATACAAAACGAATTAACAAAAAACCATTAGATTTCAAGATCCAATTTTTAGGGTTTCAATTGAACATTGTAAAATCTGACTTTGTACAATGATTCCTAAGCTTAAATAAGAGTTTAATTAAGCTCCTAAGATCCATAAAAGTTCCCTCATATGCATCTTCCCTTGAGAAAATAAAAAAAGCTCCATGGAACCCAATATGCTTCATTATCTCAACCAAGAAGAGTTTCCATAGCTAGGGAAAGTTTTAAATTTTTCTAAACCCATTTTTGAGTCACATATGATGAATAAATATGAGGGGAAGCCTTGGGAAAAATTTAGAAAGCATAGAAAGTGAGATGATGCCTTATATTTTATAATACGACCTAAAGAAGTAACATGTAGTTAGGCTCTTAATTTTAATTGTGTGATGACTCCAAGAGGCTTAAAAGGAGTCAAAAATCATATTTGAAAGGAAAGAATGGAGCTTAAAATTTTTTTAAGGAGTGTTGCTTTATTAAGTATATTTATGGAACCACAATAAGGATTATAGGTCAAGTTAGTGCCTAAGTGTAACACCATATATTTCTAGCTCATATATAACATTTACATGTCTCACATTCATAATTTCCATAAAGGAAGTAGAAAATTCTATTAAAATAATACTCTTAATTGCACCGTGTCATGTATAAAAATTTTTATCTGTGTCACGTGGACCCTATGATACATTTTCATATTTAATTATATGAATACAACTCATTTGCATCATAAAATGTGGCCTACAACTCAAGAAAATTGTAATGAAGCACAAAATATGGATGTTTATATTTGGCTAGATTTGTCTCTTGTCTGACCAAACTTCAAAAAATTATAACTAATTTTAAAAAAATAAAAAATAGGAATTCTTGGTCATTCTGGAAAGCTACGTATGTCTACTTTATATTAAAAACAAGGTCAGACCATAACATCCATCACAGCGGGCGTGTGACATTTGAAAAGGTCCAGAGATTACATTACCTCCTGATACTGTCACAGATTTCCGCAGCAAAATTTAAAAATGTCCAATTAATTCCACAAATATCCAATCTATGCAAATGATACCAATCTAGAAAGCTATGGATGTCAACTAGAGGGGAATTTATGACCAGTTCAGGCAGCCTAGCCCTCAAAATTTAATAGAACAGTAACTCAGGTCGGTTGAATTCCCTGATACTGGACAGAATCTTTAAAAATTCATATATCTCTCTCTAGACATCCAAATAAAGTGCTTCTAGTTGGTATGAGTCACTGTGAATGCCTAGTTTCTTTGTACAAAACTTTATGGCAATTGGATATCATTTGAGCCCTGTGTGACAAATTTCATTTTCAGACCAAATGAATAGTGCAGTAGATCAAAACCAGAAAAATTGCCAACTTTAGAAATTCATCAAATATTCTATAGAGCTTCAAAAATTATGGTCTTTAGCTTTCCAAAAAGCTCTCAACAAGCTCTAATTGCATGCTAAATTTTAGAACAAGAAGAGTTTATTTAGCTAAAAAGTGACATGGAGTTCCATTATGGTCAATTTTGGCTCCATATAGGGTACCAAAATTGCCAAATGGCTTTCCTTTGGTTTTGGCACCCTTTGGGTAAGTCTAAAAGCACATTTAGGACTTGTGTGAGCTGCCCAAATGGTTTCAAACCTCATGCATTTCATTTTCGCCTTTTCATCCACACTTATGCACATTTACATCAAACTTCCAAAATGAATATCTTGGCATTACATATCCAAATTCTATTTTAGGGTTCATAAATCATATTCATACATTGATACATCACATAATATCATAATTACATATGTCTAAGGGGTCATAGACCATATACATCAAAAGGTTACATCAATTGACATAATTATGGCCTTAAAGTAGAAAAACTCAAGCACTTGATTGTTAAACTCTTTCTTTCAAGGTGGTTGGCTTCCATTAACATGTCCACTTGGTCCACCTAGCATATGAGATCATTGGAGAGGAGGGAATGTGATTCAAAGAATCCCAATAGCTCATCTTCCATTTAATCATATATAATATATGCAAAACAAGTCTTGAAAATGAATGCATGGATATTATGGAAGTCATGAACATTTAAGAAGCATGCCTGGCATGTGAACAAGTCATACAAGATATTCAAGAGCTTACTAAGTGAATGGATTGGCCTCATACTTTTTCTCATAGATTTTGGACTTACCTTACCCATTCTTTAAGAGATTCTTAGACTCAACCATACTCTTGGGAGCCCATTTTACTTTTGGGAGACTCTTTGCCTTAGGGTTCTTGGCTCATCCTCACCATGGTTAAGAGTTCTTAGGCTCTGCACACTCAAGCAAACTCAAACAAACATCATGGCATCATTTGAAAGCATAATATGTCATCATGAAATCATGGCATATAAAATCATGCTAGCATACTTTCATGGCTTGAAAATACACATACACACATTTTAAGACAAGCTAAATACACATCCATGCATGAGAGAAGGTGGAAAGAGCTACATTGCACACAATCACACACTTTTTCTCTTGAAATTCCCTCCCTTGGTTCGGCCACAAACCCACAAACTTGTAGAGATGCTTTCTCTTGGCTTAGATACAATTTATGGAAGCCAATTAGGTTCATAAAACAAATTCTAAGGCCATACAACTTACTTAGACACTAGGTTGTTCTATAAACCCCATTATGGTCCATAAATGCACCTAATGAAGCAACACCCTTCAAATAATTTCTAGGCTCCATTCTTTCCTTTCAAATATGATTCTTGACTCCTTTTATGCCTCTTGGAGTCATCACACAATCAAAACAAAGAGCCTAACTATACATTGCTTCTTTAGGTCATAATATGGAACCTAAAGCACCAAATCACTTTATATGAGTTCTAAATTTTTTCCAAGGCCTCCCTTCATATTCATTCATCATATATGACACAAAAATGGGCTTGAAAAATTTTAAAACTCTCCTTAGCTACCCTAACCTACTTAGGCCGAGACAAAGGGCTTTAATGGACTTCATAGAATTTGCTTAGTTTTCTTGAGAGAGGAAGCATGTGGGGAGCATCTTAGGGATCTTAGGAGCTCATTTAAACTCTTAATTAGACCTATAAATTATCACACAAAATTAGAATTTGGAAGGAACACTTGAAATCCTAGAATTTGCATATTGAAATCTAATGGTAATTTTGTTGTTTTCTTTGCATATTCTTGTTCTTCTCCCTCAAATACCTAAGATTCATGCTTTATTTAGCTTAAAAATCAGATTTTCCTATGGCTCCTAGGGTTAGGCAAAATGGAGAAGAAGGGAGGGTGAAGACATCAACCATAGGATGAAATTTTACCTAGTTTCCTTGCTTATTTTTGCTTGAATCTTGCTTTCTCCAAGCTCCTCTCTTCAAATCCGAAATTTCCCTTGAATTTCTCTGTTGAATCAGATTTATAAACTCCATTTTAATCAAAGAAAACACAGGAGATGGGGGGAGAAGAGGTGTAGATGAAAGAAAGCATGAAAAACAAGTGAATTTCCATACCTTAAGCTTGGATTTTCTCCTTCTTCTCTTCTTCCCTTGGTGCACCCAAAACCCTAGCTCTCACTTCTGAAATTAAGCAGAAATATTTGATTCCAAATGAGGGAGAAAGTGGGGCGCCACCTATATATAAGGGGAGGTTAATGGCTTTTTCATAAATTCTAATTTTGCCTTTCGTTCTTTGCATTTTCATTTCTCCTTTGTTTTAGCTCCTTTTTGAGAATTATTTTTTCTATTATAAGATTTAGGTTCCCAATTTAATAAAATTCCTTTGGAATTACTCAAATTGGAGCTAAAACTTTCTCGAACGGATTCGTCAAAGTTTGAACAAATTGATGCTGGAAAACGTCCACCGAAGGAGATTTAACTATCCCAGGGCTTCCCATGGTTTTCAAGGCCTCTAAAAACCCTAAAAAATTCAAAAATTTTATTTAAAAAGCCCTTCTATGTGAATTCCAAAATTTACTCAAAATTATGAAAATGTCATTACGTTTCGTAAGGTTTCTATCAAAATTTGTTTCTTCATTCTAGTTTAAATTTTCCTTTCATCTAAGGCTAGGATTCTCATTTGTAGGAGTCTAAAATATTACTCAAATTTTGTGAGAGCTTAACTAATTTATTTTAGGGGACTTGCTTTGAAAATGTGCCCATTTTTGTCATTTAACGAAAATCAGACATTACACTAAATAAGTTGTATGACCTTAGAATTAATTCTATGAACCTAATTGGCTTTTATAAATTGTGTTTAGGCCAAGAGAAATTACCCCACACTTTTGTGTGTGTGTGGCCAAAAGAGGGAGCTTAGATTCAAGAAAAAAAGTGTATAATTGTGTACAAGGTAGCTCACCCCTCCTTCTCTCAAGTATGATTGTTTGCTTTACTTGTCTTGAATGTGTGTTTGTGTATTTTTAATCTATGAAAAGTGTTCTGGCATGACTTTGTTGGGAATTATGGGAGGCACACAGCGAAAACGTTTAAAATTTTGATCTCAATTCCTACCAAGGATCCATCAAAATTGCTTAAACCGAATAGGTTCAGAGAATTACCTTTTTTCTGTCGATTGAGTTTGTTGTTTACTTTTATTTGGATCACAGGAACTGACCGCAGATAAGCTCCCTCTACCGGTATCCACACGAACGGGGTTTAGCAACTCAAATGGTGTGCTAGCAGCCTGTTCGTACAATTTCCCGTACAGTTCCGTACAACATCCGTACAATTCCGTATGACATCCGTACGATGTCCTTCTCTCTAAGGATTTTGGAGGCAGCTCTAGCTATATTTTCTGATATGAAAACCCCTATTTATAGACTAGAGTTTCATATATATTTAATTAATCAAAATTAATTAAATATATCTATTAGTTTAAATTCAAATCTATCTTATAGTTTAAATTTAAACTAACAATATCTAGAGCTTTATTTAAATTATTTGATTAGTTTAAATTTAAATCTATCTAATAGAATCAAATTTAAATTATCTGATTAGTTTAAATTTAAATCTATCTAATAGGGTCAATTTTAAATTAATTCATATATATATACATATATATATAATATCAAATATAATATATATATATATATATAATATATTTCGAATTTAATTATTTATATATATATATATATATATTTCTTCATCCTAGATATTCATTGAATCTAGACACATTTCTGATTCAATGAATGTGGACATTTTAGCCCGAGTTAGTCCGTTCTTGTGTGCGACCCTGCAGGCCCAAATGATATTGGCAGTGGGCCAACTACACTGTTTAACCCACAAATCACATGCAGCCTCTAGCAAGACATTGTGACTACCCAAATCATACGGGATCGGTGATCCAATGCAACCTATCTTATAACCCTATCATATACCTTTTGTTACACGATATCTAGATCAAGTATGAGGCATAGAAATGTCATCCTCAACTTGCTCGATCATAACTTTCTCGATCTTCGAGCAGGCTGATATAAGATGGAACCCTTTCCGTAAACATGAGAAATGCAATGTTCGGTTTCTTTGTAAACAGTACAAATGGGCTAGATACAAAAGGAAGTCCCTGAAATAGAAGGAATTGGGGCCAACTAAAATTATGATAAAATTTTAAATATTAGAAAATGAGGATTTGAGCCTTAAGTTGCCCAGAAATCAAGGCCATAGTGATTCGAAAAATTTGTCAAAAGGGCAGTGGCATTTTCATAAATATGGGCACTTTTTGAAAAACACATAAGAGGGCTTTTGAAATGAAAGTTTTGAGTTCTCCAGGGTTCTTGGATGCCCTAAAAACCATGGAAAGCTCTGGACAGCTAGAGCCCCTCCGGTGGACGTTTTCCAACATCGGTGTGCCTGAACTTTGACGGATCCGTTCAAAAAGGTTTTATCTCTGATTTGAGTGATTCTAAAGGCATTTTTCTTAATTGGGAACCTAAATTTTATAATGGAAAAGATGGTTCTAAAAAAGGAGCTAAAATGAAGGAGAAACAAAAATGTAAAGTATGAAGGGCAAAATGGGAATTTTTGAAAAGTGTAACTTATTCCCACCTATATATATGATGCACCCTTCTCCTCCCTTCATTATGCATGACCATCTTCTGCCTAAAACCAGAAGAAAACCCTAGGGGATGAGGCTCACAAGAAGGGGAAGAAAAGGAGGAGAAATCAAAGGCTTAAGCTATGGAAATTAGTAGTTTTTCATGCTCTTTCTCTTTCAAACCTCTTCTCCTCCATTCTCCTTTGTTTCCTATGATTAAAATGAGGTTTATGAATCTGATTCAAGGGAGATATTCAAGGGAAAGTTCGGATTTGAAGAGAGGAGCTTGGAGAAATCAAGATTTAAGCCAAACTAAGCAAGAAAATAAGGTAAAAATGCATCTTATGGTTGATACCTTTCATCCCACTCCTTCTCCATTTCGACCTAGACTTAGACAGACCTAAGGAGTCATATTTTTAACCAAACCAAAGGTGATTCTTAGGTATTTGATGGAGAGGAATAAGAATATGCAAATAAAACTAAGAAATAGGCATTAGAAATCAAGATGCAAAACCTAGGGTTTCAAGTGCACCTTTCAAATTCTGAACTTATGTGATGCTTCCTAGGTCTAAGTTAGAGTATAAATGAGTTCTTGAGACACCAAAGATGCTCCCCACAAGCTTCTCCCTTCAAGAAAACAAAGAAACCTCCATGGAGCCCAAAACCTAGGCATGTCTCGGCCAAGCATGTTCCATGGTGCTAGGGAGAGTTTTAAATTTTTCTAAGGCCATTCTTGAGTCATATTTGATGAACGAAAGTGAGGGGAGGCCTTGGAAAAAATTTAGAACTCATAGAAAGTGATTTGGTGTCTTAGGTTCCATATTATGACCTAAAGAAGCAACATGGTGCTAGGCCTTTTGTTTTGATGATGTGATGACTCCAAGAGGCTTAAAAGGAGTCAAGAATTATATTTGAAAGGAAAGAATGAAGCCTAGAAAGTATTTGAGGGGTGTTGCTCCATTAGGTGCATTTATGGACCATAATGGAGGTTATAGAGCAATCTAGCATCTAAGCAAATTGTATGGTCTTAGAGATTATTTCATGAACCTAATTGGCTCCCATAAATTGTATGTAGGCCAAGAGAAACCATCTCCACCAATTTATGGGTGTGTGGCCGAAAGAGGAGGCTTGAGTCTAAAGGAAAAAGTGTGTAATTGTTTGCAAGGTAGCTCTCTCCACCTTCTCTCATGCATGGATGCGTGTTTAGCATGTCTTAGAATGTGTGTATGTGTATTTTCAAGCTATGAAAAGTAAGCTAGGATACCTTGATATGCCATGATGCTTGATGCCATGTTGTGTTTTCAAATGATTACATGATGTTTGTGTGAGTTTGCTTGAGTGTGGAGAGGCCAAGAACTCTTCCCTTGGGTGAGGATGAGCCAAGAACCCTTGAGCTTGGTTAAGACAAAGTAAAGAGTCTCCCAAAAGCAAAGTAGGCTCCCAAGAGTATGGTTGAGTCCAAAATGCTCAAAGAATGGGTGAGGCAAATCCAAAATCCATTAGAAGAAGTGTGAGGCCAATCCAAACAATTGGTGAGCTCTTAAATGCTTTGTATGATTGATTCACATGCTAAGTTTGCTTTTAAAATGTCCATGTCTTCCATTTTCCCCATACATGCATTTGCAAAGCTTGCTTTGCACATATTATGTATGATTGAATGGGAGATGAGCTATTGGGATTCTGTGAATCTCATCCCCTCCTCTCCAATGATCTAACATGGTAGGTGAACCAAGTGGATATGCTAATGGGAGCCAACAACCCTAAAGGAAGGAGATTGATAAACTTATGCCTTGGTTTTAGCCATTTTAGAGTCATAATGATGGTTTATCATGTATATGATGTTGTATATGTACCATGAATGTTGAGACATATGTAAAGATACTATTATGTGATGTTTAGATGTATGGAAATGATATATGACCACTAGCACATGTTTTGAGTATGTAATGCCATAGTATGCAAGTTTAAAGTTTGATGAATATGTGTATAAATATGGGTTGAATGGCCAAAATGAGATGCATGAGGTTTGGGACCATTTGGGCAGCTCACACAAGTCTTAAATGTACTTTTAGACTTGCCCAAAAGGTGCCAATACCAAGGGAAGACCATTTGGCAAATTTGGTATCTCATATGGAGCCACATTTGACCATAATGGAACCCTAAGTCACTTTTTAGCCAAATGAGCTAGTCTTGATCTGAAATTTGGCATGCAATTAGACCTCATTGAGAGATTTCTGGGAAGCTAAAGATCATAATTTTTTGAGGTCTATAGAATATTTGATAATTTTTTGAAATTGGCAAATTTTATGGATTTGGTCTGCTGCACTATTCATTTGGTCCGAAATTGTTTTCTATCACACGAGGCCTAAATGATGTCCAATTGCCACAAAATTTTATACAAAAAAACTAGGTGCCAACTAGAAGCACCACATTTGGAGGTCTAGAGAGGGAGATATGAATTTTTGAAGTTTCTATCCAGTACTAGTGAAATTGCACGACAATGAGTACTGTTCTATTGAATTCTGGAGTCTGGGCTTGATGAACTGATCTAGAGATATTTTTTCTCTCTAGTTAACATTCATAGGTTTCTATATTGGTATCATTTGCATGGATTGGATTTTTGTAAAATTAATTGGACATTTTCAAAATTTTCTATAGAATTCTGTGACAGTTCCAGATTTCAGTCGGACCTCTGTAATGTTTTGGATGTCAAACGTCTTGGGTGATAAATATTGTAACCTGGAAATATTTTTAGTGTTAAGTAGACATCCCAAGATTTCCATAATAACCAAGATTGCGTAGTTTTGATTTTTTTAGATTTAGTTATGATTTTCCAAAGTTGCCCAGAAAAAGGACCAATTCTGGCCAAGAATGATCTTTAAGTTTCCATGCCCCATTTCGGTTTCCATTGGTTGTAAGCATGTTTTTGTGATGCGAATGAGTTGTGATGATGAAATTAAATATGAGGAAGTATAGTATGAGCTCACACGGTGCACGTGACATCGAATGGAATTTTGAGACCCAATGCAATGCTAAAATGAGTATTATTTCTTTGCCTTTTTCATACAAAACTCACATGATTCATGAGTTAGAATGAGCTAGAATTCATGGTGTTACACTATGAAAATATATAACACCCATAGAGTTTGCTTGTTTTCTCTTAGGGAATTGGCACTTTTGAAGGCTTCCTAGATGCAATTGAATCCTTCGATTTACTAACTTACAATCTAATGCTTCGTATTCAATTTCAATGGCATCTTCTTCATCCTCACATTCCATAACCCTTGGTTCCATCAAGAAAATATGAAGAAAAACTCTTTTCCTCACTTTCTCTCTCTAGGTCAAAACTTAAATGGCTTGGAAACATATGATTTTATAAGTGTTTCAAGTAAAGTCTTACCTTAAAATAAAGCTCTCTTTGCATAGATTATTTTCCACCAATTGGTTTTTTGAAAAAGTTCCTTTTGGCTTGGGTCAAACCTGAATCTTCAAGTTTTTAAGAAAAGAAAACCACCATTAGAGAGCTCTTAGAGAGAGGAATAACTTTCCTAATTGGCGTGGGATGAAACGAGACTGTTTATTTACCTGAACATGAGCTTAAACTTCTTCTCTCTCCCTCCCCTTAATGTCATGCCATGGCTGCTCAAAATTCTAAAAATGGAAGCTTGGAGAAGGTGATAAGGTGTAATTTTACTTAAAAAACCTCTTTTACAATCTTTCAAAATGACTATGTTACCTCTACACACATGTTTGCTCCATTCAGGCTCATTTCAACTCCTTTTTTAGAACTGTATTTTTCATAATAAAATTTAGGTCTTCTCATTCATAAAATGCCTTTGGTTTTATGCAAATTGAATTCAAAATCTTTCCGAATAAACTAGTCAAAGTTTAGGTCAGCTAATACTCTAAAACATAAACTGGTAGGGTTTAAATCATTCTAGGGGTTCATATGGTTTTTAAGGCCTCTAAGAACCCCAAGAAACTAATTTTTTCATTTAAAAATCCCTCATTTGAGTTTTCTAAAAGGTGTCTAAAATTACGAAAATACCACTACATCTTCATTAAATTTCATTAGATTATTTTAACTCCATTTTCAAGATACCTCTGCCCTTGGATGCTCATTATTTGAGGTCTAAATTATTACTCTAATTTTATTTAATCTCAAATAATTCTATTTGGGGGACTTCCTTTTATATCATATGCATTTCGTACGTTGATAGAGAAACCAGACATTATAATTCTTACGTTTATAGAGGAATCAGATGTTACAAGAAGCAAGAGAAAGAGCTCTTGAAATGACTTGAAACCAAGGTAGGAACCATAGCCTTTCTTGCTTCCTTTTGCTTATTCCTTGTAATATCCAGTTTTTGTTAAATGACAGAAATGGGTACGTTCTCAAAGCAAGTCCCTTGAAATAAATTAGTTAAGATCTTGAAAAATTTGAGTAACATTCTAGCTTCCTAAAAATGAGAATTGTAGCCTCAGATGGGAGGAAAAACGGAGCTAGAATGAATAAATAAATTTTGACGAAAACCTTACGAAATGTAATGGCATTTTTATAATTTTGGGAAATTTTTGGAATTCACATAAGAGGGCTTTTTAAATCAAAGTTTTGAGTTCTCAGAGGCCCTGAAAACTATGAGAAGCCCCAGGACAGTTAAATCTCCTCCGGTGGACGTTTTTCAATGTTAGTGTGCTCGAACTTTTAACGGATCTATTTGGAAAGGTTTTAGCTTAGATTTGACTGATTTGAAAGGCAATTTTCTTAATTGGGAACCTAAATTTTATAATAGAAAAGATGGTTCTAAAAAAGGAGTAAAAATAAAGCAGAAACAAAAATGCAACGTATGAAGGGAAAAATTGAAATTTTTGAAAAAGTCACTTTTCCTTACCTATATATAGGTGGCACCTCACACTTGCCCTTATTTCACTTCAGATTTTCCAACCCCAAATCAGAAGCAAAACCTTAAGGGAGAGGCACCCAAGAGAGGAAGAAGAAGGAGGAAGAAATCCATGTGTAAGGTATGTTTCCATGGTGATTTTCCTTGCTTTTCTTCATCCACACGTCCTCTCCTCCCTTGTCCTTTGTTTCCTTTGGTTAAAATGAGGTTTATAAATCTAATTCAAGGGAAAGTTCAGATTTGAAGAGAGGAGCTTGGAGAAATCAAGATTCAAGCCAAACTAAGCAAGGAAACAAGGTAAAAATACATCCTATGGATGATATATTCTATAGCCCTTTTTCTCCATTTCGACCTAACCTAAGAACCCTAGGAAGATCTTATTTTCAAGCCCAACCAAGCATGATTCTTAGGTATTTGATGAAGAGAAATAAGAATATGCAAAGAAAACTAAGAAATAGGCATTAGGATTCAAGATATAAAACCTAGGATTTCTAGTGCACCTTTTAAATTTTGAATTTATGTGATGTTTCCTAGGTCTAAGTTAGAGTATAAATGAGTTCATGAGACACCAAAGATGCTCCCCACAAGCTTCTCCCTTCAAGAAAACAAAGAAAACTCCATGGAGCTTTAACCTAGGCATGTCTTAGCCAAGCATGTTCCATGGTGCTAGGGAGAGTTTTAAATTTTTTTAAGGTCATTCTTGAGTCATATTTGATGAATGAAAATGAAGGGAGGCCTTGGAAAAATTTTAGAACTCATGGAAAGTGATTTGGTGTCTTAGGTTCCATATTATGACTTAAAGAAGCAACATGGTGCTAGGCTTTTTATTTAATGATGTGATGACTCCAAGAGGCTTAAAAGGAGTCAAGAGTCATATTTGAAAGGAAACAATGAGGCCTAGAAATCATTTGAGGGTTATTGCTTCATTAGGTTCCAATATGGACCATAATGGAGGTTGTAGAGTAATCCAGGTTTTAAGCAAATTGTGTAACCTTAGAAAGTGTTTCATGAACCTAATTTGCTCCCATAAATTGTATCTAGGCTGAGGGAAACCATCTCCACTAACTTGTGGGTGTGTGGCAGAAAAAGGAGGCTTAAAAGCCAAGGAAAAAGTGTGTGAATATACACAAGGTAGCTCTCTCCACCTTCTCTCATGCATGGATGTGTGTTTAGCTTGTTTTAGAATGTGTGTATGTGTATTTTCAAGCTATGAGAAGTATGCTAGCATGCCTTTACATATCATGATTCTTGATGCCATGTTATGTTTCTAAATAAGTACATGATATTTGTTTGAATTTGCTTGAGTATGGAGAGGCCAAAAACTCTTCCCTTTGGTGAGGATGAGCCAAGAACCCTTGAGTTTGGTTGAGACAAAGTAAAGAGTCTCCCAAAAGCAAAGTGGGCTCCTAAGAGTATGATTGAAGCAAGCTCAAAATCCATGACGAGAAGTGTGAGGCCAATCCAAACACTTGGTGAGCTCTTGAATGTTTTGTATGATTGATTCACATGCCAAGTTTGCTTTTCAAATGTCCATGACTTCTATTTCTCCATGCATGCATTTGTAAAGCTTACTTTGCACATATTATGTATGATTGAATGGGATATGAGTAATTAGCATTCTTTGAATCTCATCCCCTCCTCTCCAATGATCTCACATGCTAGGTGGACCAAGTGGATATGCCAATAAGAGCCAACAACCACGAAGAAGGGAGATTGACAAGCATATGTCTAGTTTTAGCTATTTTGGAACCATACTTGTATACCTTAATATATATGATGATGTAGATAGTCTTTGAACCTTGAGACATGTATAAATATGCTATTATGTGATGTTTATGACTATGGATATGATGTATGAGCTTTAGAATATAATTTGTGTTTGTAATATCCAAATGTGCAATGTGGAAGTGTGATGCAAATATGCATAAGTGTGGGTTGAATGGCCAAAATGAGATGCATGAGGTATGGGACCCTTTGGGCAGCTCATACAAGTTTTAAATATGCTTTTACACTTGCCCAAAAGATGCCAACACCAAGGGGAGGCCATTTGGCAAGTTTGGTACCTTATATGGAGCTAAATTTGACCATAATGCAACCCTATGTCACTTTTTAGCCAAATGAGTTAGTCTTGATTTGAAATTTTCAATTCAAGCAGATCTCATTGAGAGATTTTTGGGAAGCTAAAGAACATAATCTTTGGAGTTCTAGAGAATATTTGATGAATTTTCAAAGTTGACATTTTTTATTGATTCTGGTATGTGCACTGTTTACACTACAGATTTGTGCTTTATGTCACCTGATAGACAAATGGTGTCCGATACTTATGAAATTTTATATCCATAAACTAGAGGTCATAAGATTTCTGTGGCCACTAAGATCACCTCATTTAGAGGTCTGAGTAAAGAGTTATGCATTTTTGAAATTGGCTATCAGTAGCAGTGGCGCCCCAGGAGTTTAGTCATTGTTCCATAGGATTACAATGGCTAAACATATCTATTTCATTCTAGAATTATTTTTATTATCAATTTAACATTTTTAGCTTTCTAGAATGACAAAATTTGTGTGATTTTTATTTTTATAAAATTAGTTATGAATTTTAGAAGTTTGTATCAGTAATCTGAAACAGCAGCCCAGGCAGCAGCGACCTCAGTAGCTTTTCGAATATCAAACGTCTCCTATAATGCATGTTATGGTTTGGACCTATTCTTAGTATGAAATAGACTTCCTAAGATTTTCAGAATGGCCAATATTGTATGTTTTTTATTTTTTTGGATTTAGTTATGATTTTCCAAAGTTTGCCTAGAGAAGAGGCCAATTCTGGCAGAAAAATGGATTTCCATTTTCATGCCCCATTTCGGTTTCCATGGGTTGTAGGCATATTTTTGGGATGTAAATGAGTTGTAATGATATAATTAAATATGAGGATGCATAGCATGAGCTCACACGGTCCATGTGATATCGAAATGAATTTTTAGATACGACGCAACACATAAATATTCATTATTTTCCTTGCTTTTTTATGAGAAACTTGCATTCTTTGTGATATTAAGGCATTTAAAGGCATGTAATGAGTTAGAATTTATAGTGTTACATTCTTCCTAGGGAAAGTTTCAACCAACTATAAACCACCTAGGAGGGATTGAGTTCTAACCGAAACCAAGCAAGGAACAAAGGTTTTAGAGTATGAGAAACACGATTATGCCAGTAAATTCAAAAGAAAAGCATTAGAATATAAGTTATGGAAGCTAGGGATTTTGTTGCACCTTACCAAATATTTTACCAATGGTAATTTAGGTTGTCTAAAAGTGTGTATAAGTTCCCAAGACACCTACCAAGTCTCACATATGCCAATTCTCTAAAGAAAATTTACAAAACTCCATGTTCTATAACCATGTGCATGTCTTGGCTAAGACCACTCCAAGCACCTAGGGAGAGTTTTAATTAGTTCTAAGACTAGAAAGGGACTAAATATGATTAGTAAACATTAAAGAAAGCATTGGAATGAATTTAGGAATAATGGTTTGTGAGATGGAGATTTAGGCTCCATTTTAAGACATAAAGAAGCAAATTGTATCTAGGCTCATTGAATTGAAATTGTGATAGCTCCAAGGAGTCTAAAAGGAGTTAAGAGACTTAGATTGAATGAAAAATGGGAGCCAAATCATGAATCCTAAGGGTTGCTTCATTGTCTCTTGTATGGAAACATAATGGAGTCATGTGAGAAAGTAGGCATGCACAGAGTTTGTATAAAGCTATAGCTTGTTCCAATGATTGAATCATGTCTCATTTGATCTGTCTAGACCAAGAGAATCAAGCCCCACCTAGTTGCATATGTTTGGCTAGAAAGGGGAAGAAATAATTAAAGAGAAAAGCTTGTTTTCTTACTTTAAAGTAGCTCTCTAGCCTTTCTCACATGCATTGTTTAGATGTTTGCTTGTCATTAGAAGCTTGTGTGTATGTTTGACCTATAAGATATGTTTCTAGCCATTGAATAGATGTTATGGTACGATTATGCTTCTTAAAATGTGTTTATAAATGCAAAGTGGCTTAAATGGGTATGGTTATGCCAAAAATCCCTTAACATGGGTGAGAATGAATCAAAAGTCCTTAAAAATGAGTGAGACAGCCAAAAGTCTCAATAAGAGTGAGGTTAAGTAAAAAATGCCTTGAAAATGAATGAGATAAATCCAAAAGTCTTAAAAAAATTAGGTGAGGCTAGACCAATTGTAACACCATAATTTCCTAGCTCAATCTATGCTACTTTCATGTTTCATGTCATGAATCCCATGAAAAGAGCAAGAAAAATCAATTAAAATAATGAGTTTCTTAGCGTTGTATCACGTGTAAAATTTTCATTTGGTGTCATATGAACCACATAAGTTTATATATCACATTCTCATATTTAATTACATGAATACAACTCATTTTCATCACCAAAATTGGCCTACAACTCGTGGAAACCCAAGGGGAGCATAAAACACATATATGTATTTTGGCCAGAATTTCCTCATTTCTGTCACAGTTTGGAAAATCATAATTAATTTTCAAAAAATAAAAATTATACATTCTTAGCCATTCTAAAAGGCTACACATGTTTACTTTATCTAAAAATATGTATGGACCATGAAATGCAACACAAAAGGCATTTGACATTCGAAACAGTCTAGCGGTCTAGCTGTCCACTGGTGTTATCACAGGTTTCTACAGCAAATTTCAAAAATGTCCAATTAATTCCATGAAAATAACACCAATCTTTAAATCTACAGATGTTAGCTAGAAGGAAAAAATAACTTTAGACTAGTTTTGGAAAGCCTAGACCTTGAATTTTAATCAAACATTACCTGAGATCAACTTGAGCGCCAGATACTGGGCAGGATCTTTAAAAATTCATATCTCCCTCTGTAAACATCCAAATGAGGTTCTTCTAGTTGGTACAAGTCTCTAGGAATGTCTAGGTTTCCCATATAAAATTTTAGGGCAATTGGACATCATTTGAATCCTGTGTGACAAAAATCATTTTCAAACCAATGCTACAGTACCAGTAACCAAAACTAGAAAATTTTTCAACTTCAACAATTTGACAAATATTTCATAGACCTCTAAAAGTTTTTTACTTTAGCTTCTTAAAAAGATCTCAATAAGATCTAGACGCATGCCAAATTTCAGACCAAGAAAAGCTCATTTGGACAAAAAGTGCATAGCCTCATGAAATGATCATTTTTACTCCCTATCAAGAGTCACTTTGGTCCAAATAGCCTCCTCTTGAGTTTGGCACCTCTTGGACAAGTTTAAAAGTATAATTATGACTTGTAGGAACTGCCCAAGTGGTCCTAAACCCCATGTATCTTAACTTGGCCACTCTACATCCAATAATACATATATAACCATAATCACACAAGAGACAATTTCCATGATTTGCATTGATTTAATGTCACACATGAGCTGCACAATATTCATACATCATATTACCATTACTCAAGGGCTTAAAATTACCAAAATAATATATACAAGACCACTTTGAGATTTAAATACAAAGAAAACTACAACATCTCCTAAGTGTAGCTAGTTAGAGTTATTGGCTTGCCTTCCTTGTATCTTGAGAGCCACCTAGACATCTCAAGATAGAAGGGGGAAAAGGAGTGAGATTCCAAGAATCCCAATAACTCACACACACCCATTCACATATATTCAAGGTATACATACATCAATGACACAATTATGAAACATAAGGTGTGCAAGGCTACCATTTCATGCCACATCTACACATCAAGATCATTCTCCTGCTCTAGGGACTTTTGGTTTTGCCTCACCCTAAATTCTAGGACTTTTGGAGTTGCCCCACTCTTGGTTTAGAGATTTTTGACTTAGCCTCACCCATCCAAGGGACTTTTGGTCTAGTCTCACCTATGCCTTGAGGCTTTTGGCATATCCTCACCCACTTTAAGGGACTTTTGGCATCACCTCACCCTTATGAGCTAATCTCACATTCAAAGGCATTCAAGAGCACCTAGTGGTACCAACGTAATTTTATGAGATCATGTGGCATATTACCAAATCATACAAATGCATACAAGCACACAGTGACATACATATGCACACAAGAAAGTATGAAGAATAAGGTGGAGAGCTACCTTTCAATTTATGCAAGCTTACTTTGCTAACTCCTTCCCCTCCTTGATTTCACAAGAGCACTTAGGTGGTTGATTATTCTCTTGGCCTAGACATCATAAGGAACACACAATCACATAATTAAAGTAAGCCAAGACATTAAACTAAAGCTTAAACATACACTTGGTTTCATACTCTGCATATAGTTCCATAATTAGTCTAATGAAGCAACTCTTGAAATTCAATTTCTAGGTTCCATTTTCTTGTTATTTCTAGACTTCTTGGACTCATTTAGGGTCCTTGGAGCCCTCACACATTCACTCACACAATTGGAAACCCAAGTTGCTTCATATAACACCATTATGGATACCACTACTCTATCTTTCATTCCATGGCTCCTAAATTTTTCCCAATGGTTCCTCTCATCTTTTAATATCATATGAAGCCTAAAACCAAGGCTAGAACAAATTAAAATACTCCCTAGCCCTATGAACTATGCTTGGCCAAGGCATACCCATCAAAGGAGGTTCTTGGAGTTCAAAATTTTTCCTTGATGAAAGAGCCATTTGGGAAGGTTTCTAAGGGTCTTAAGAGCTCAAGGAAATATTCAAATAACGAAGAAAATTTTTACACAAAATCAGATTTTACAAAACCCTAGAAAATTCTACACTTTCCAAACTTGATTTCTATTGATATTTTTTGAAATTTCTTGCCATATTCTATCTCCCCAAGGTCTAAAACCCTTGTTTCCCTCTTGGTTTTGGATAGAAAATCTCTCCCCCATATTGTAATGACCCTAACTTCAAATTATAGTAATTAAGGTTAAAGATGTAATTAATAATCATAAATCAAGGTTTAAAGTCATTAAGATTAATTACATCAGGAAATAGTGAAGAAATTTGAAACCTTAATGTTGTTAGGGTCATTAGCTAGACAACCATAATTATTTGAATGTGCAGGTGAATTTAATTATCAATGAGGAGCCTTTGATTCTCCCATCCATCAATTCCAACTCATAAAATCCTCCTGCAAGTGTTTTTAGATCATTCCTTAGCATTACCTTAAGAGAAACTAAGGTTTCTAGGTGATTATGAGAAATAGAGCACTTTCGTCGCGGCTAAATTCCCTTACACCATGGCCAATTACTCTCGGGTTCAACTCCTTACACCTTCACAATTTTCACGCATTTCGTTGTGGCCAAACACCCTCTAGAACACCCTTAAATCTACCTTTTAGACTTAGCCACAGCTAACCTCACTGTTCGCCGCGGCCAATTGCTCTTTGTTTTCTTCCCTAGCAGCTTTGCCATATTTGGCCGAGGCTAATTAAATGTTGGCGGCGGCCAATTCCTCTCTGTTACCATTTGGCCGAGGCCAATTAAATGTTGGTCATGGACAATTCCCTTCTGTTCTTATAACTCCCAAGATTTCATTTTATGCCCTCTAATTCCCCCTCTAGCAACTCTCTAGGCCACTTTAACTTAGTTTGTGAAGATTTAATGTCTTTCTTTTACCTAATCTACTTAACACACCTATCATTACCCATTTAAAACTCAAATATAGATCCTTAACTGATGAGAGACCCTCTAGGAACCTTGTCCTAGGAACCTTCAACAAGATGACACTTTGCCCGAGACCGGCTAGAAAACAAGAATGTTGGTCAAAGGAAAGACCCTAAGAGAACTTGTCTCTTAGAACCCTAGCCTCAAGACGCCACAAAGGAAGACCAATCCTTTGATAAGTCACGTGAACTCTCAGAGAACACAAAGAAGCAAAAGCCTCACAAAGTATTGAATAATACTCAAATTCATTCATTCATTCATGTGGAAAATAGAGTACAATAGGAAGCCTTTTATAGGCAAAATTTCTAGAGTCCTAATTAAAGTAAAACTCTAAAATCTGATTAAAAATATTTTAAATAATACCTAATATATATCCTAATTAGATTAGGATACTAATCTTAACTTGATCTCCAAGATAAGCTCTTTGACCAAGTTCAAAAAAAATAATGAAATAATAAAAAAATCAAATTTCAAAAAGAATCCTAGTCAAAACTAATTAACTTCTTTAAGTTATCACATGGGATGCTCATGCTTCATTAAAAATCACATGGTTGTCACATGATTCTTAATCTCTTGCAATTGGACTCCAATTGGGCCTTGGCACTCCTCTTGTATGTGTATAGTTCATTGGGTCTTCAACATGTTGGATATTGACTTTAGTTGCTCCATGGCCCTTCTTAGAATATTGGGCTTCCACTTGGGCTTCCACTTGGACTTCCACTTTTGCATCTTTAAGGAGATCTTGATCAAATATGGATCTTGGGCTATAAACTTGGGTTGACGTCTAACGTAGAGATTATTTTGAACTCTTTGAAGTTTTTGGACATATACTAGCACAATTTGGGCTTCTTGAGCATGGGCCATCTCTTCATGAGCCATTTGGACTTGAATCACACCCTTTTGAATGATTTGAGTTTCTTGATGGATGAGGGCTTCTCGAACTTGTAGTGCTCCAATGGGCATGCCTACTGGTATTGTATCATTCCCTCCCTCTTTGAAAAGATTCGTCCTCGAATCTTCACCATTAGGTGGTTTCTTGGGAAACAAATCTCTACATACCTGCAAGGAGCTAGAACTAACAATAGGCAAAGATGGTTTAAGATTGTTAGTAGATAAACAAATATCCTTACATATGCTCTCAACCTCTCTTTTTTCATCAAACAAGTTCAGACTTATGCTTTTCTCACTTTTCTCACAACTCTCTTGCTCTTTCTTTTCGCTCACACTCTTTTCTTTTTCAATTTCATCTTTTTCTCTCTCTAACTCATATTCTCTCTCTTTTTCTTTTATTCTCTCCTTTTCTTTCATTTTGTATGCTTGTACTATTCTTATTTGATCCTTATAAGCATCCATAGGATCAAGAGGTACCAATACATGATTTTTTTCATTGAATACAAATGAATAACAATAGCAATATTTGTGCTTATGCTTGACATATTTAGCTTTTCTCACATGTTTCCATGGTTTACCAAGCATAATATGTCCATCAGACATAGGACCGACATCACATAAGACTTTATCATGATATTTACCAATGGAGAAAGAAATCAAAACTTGCTTATTAACTTTAAATTTAGCACTACCCTTCAACAAGGTATAGGGCCTAGGATGCTTTATAGTAGGCAAGTTTAATTTCTCAACAAGTAAGGTACTAGCAACATTTATGTAGCTACTATTATCAATGGTCATGCTGCAGACTTTCTCTTTTATAAGGCATCTAGTATGGAAATCAGGGGATGCTTTTTCCTTATCTTGTCCTGTAGAGTTGGTATTAGATTGGAATGGATCCAACCTTGCACAAGATTGCTTGAATCGCTCTTTGTTAGCCTCTTCAAAGAATTTGTACTCATTGGACATCTTATCACCTGAAAAGTTAGTCAAAAAAAGAAAGAAGGAATAGAACCTCACACACTCTTCTCACGTGTTTACACTCAAAAGATGATAAGTTAACTCGTATTTAACTCTCTTTTTAGCTTTTTTTCTAATGTTAATTGCACTCTTGCCTTTTACCACTCAACAATTTGCTTCTTACAAGTATTCTAAGCAAGTCACGAGCAAATCGAAAGAAAAGATCAAACTAGTGGCAATAAAAAAAATTAGAATCCTAAAATATAAATTCCCAAAGAATCAAACAAAGGAGAAAAAAAAAAGGTGTGTAACAAAAAGGGGAAAAAGAAAGGAGGAAGGCGAGGCCTGGAAGGAAGGAGAAGGAAAGAAAAAAAAAATTATGAAAATAAGAAAATTTAAGAATAGGAAACTACTTGCAATTCAAGTTTAGAACAATTAGGAAAGAATATTATTTCTTGAATGCAAATAGGAAAGTAGATAATTTGGTAGCTACTTAATGCAATCAAATTAAGAAACAAATTCCAATTAGGAAATTAACTCCAATTAGGAAATTGACTCCAATTAGGAAATTAACTCCAATTAGGAAATTGACTCCAATTAGAAAATTAACTCCAATTAGGAAATTGACTCCAATTAGGAAACTAATTCCAATTAGGAAATTAACTCCAATTAGGAAACTAACTCTAATTAGGAGATTGACTCCAATTAGGAAATTAACTCCAATTAGGAAATTGACTCTAATTAGTAAATTAATTCCAATTAGGAAATTGACTCCAATCTTGTCTTTAATTTTGAATTGGCACAACTTGCAATTTTGAATTTCGCAATCTGAATTTTTTTTTTCTTTTTGAGAATGGAGGAACACAACAATGGAAGACAGAAGAAGATAGAAGAAAAAGATGAAGATGAAAAAGATTAATGGAAAGCAAGAAAGTATGAAGAACAATGAAAGGGAAAACACAAAAATATACCTTGTACTAGCGACCAAATGATGAGAGACCCTCTAAGAACCTTGTCCTAGGAACCTTCAACAAGATGACACTTTGCCCGAGACCGGCTAGAAAACAAGAATGTTGGTCAAAGGAAAGACCCTAAGAGAACTTGTCTCTTAGAACCCTAGCCTCAAGACGCCACAAAGGAAGACCAATCATTTGATAAGTCACGTGAACTCTCAGAGAACACAAAGAAGCAAAAGCCTCACAAAGTATTGAATAATACTCAAATTCATTCATTCATTCATGTGTAAAATAGAGTACAATAGGAAGCCTTTTATAGGCAAAATTTCTAGAGTCCTAATTAAAGTAAAACTATAAAATCTGATTAGAAATATTTTAAATAATACCTAATATATATCCTAATTAGATTAGGATACTAATCTTAACTTGATCTCCAAGATAAGCTCTTTGACCAAGTTCAAAAAAAATAATAAAATAATAAAAAAACGAAATTTCAAAAAGAATCCTAGTCAAAACTAATTAACTTCTTTAAGTTATCACATGGGATGCTCATGCTTCATTAAAAATCACATGGTTGTCACATGATTCTTAATCTCTTGCAATTGGACTCCAATTGGGCCTTGGCACTCCTCTTGTATGTGTATAGTTCATTGGGCCTTCAACATGTTGGATATTGACTTTAGTTGCTCCATGGCCCTTCTTAGAATATTGGGCTTCCACTTGGACTTCCACTTTTGCATCTTTAAGGAGATCTTGATCAAATATGGATCTTGGGCTATAAACTTGGGTTGAAGTCCAATGTAGAGATTATTTTGAACTCTTTGAAGTTTTTGGACATATACTAGCACAATTTGGGATTCTTGAGCATGGGCCATCTCTTCATGAGCCATTTGGACTTGAATCACACCCTTTTGAATGATTTGAGTTTCTTGATGGATGAGGGCTTCTCGAACTTGTAGTGCTCCAATGGGCATGCCTATTGGTATTGTATCATTAACCCTCTAGCTATCATAAACCAGTGAGTTCATAGATCAATGATAGCAAATGTATTCTGGTCACAAGGTGCGTGGGGTTAATACTTAATGTTCATACAAGATCAAATCACTTATCCATTGTTAGCCAATTACAATCATAATGTTCAATCCCATAATAATTAAATTACATATATAGTCCTTATACTTAGCAACTTATGATGCAATGCAGCAATGATACAAAACTAGCAATCTAGTTACAATACAATTTGACAAGGCTCCCAAACCTATGTGCTATCAAACCATTTAATAAGCTTTCATTAATTTTCTCCTTGCCACTAAGAGGTCTGGTACCTGAAAATGTTAGCCCACAACGGTGTGAGATATACAATCTCAGTAACAAAAGGCAATTTCTATATATAAGTACAAGTCAATTAATCCAATGCAATTTCATGTCATCAATACTAGAATCATCAATTCAATTCACAAATGAACTAGTTGAATTACCAATAACTACTATCCCATACCAGCAATCGTACACAACATGTTAATGGCCAATAACACCGGAAGAGGTCCGTCCACGGCACCTACTCTATAATAAGCACAACTAGGGCTTAGTGCATTTAGGGTCTGATCACAACCCGGTGCTCGATCGAAGCACATGCACAGGTGGCAACCGCACCATAGCTCTACATGGACTCATAAGGTCCAATTACAATAACAATCAAGTAGTCAACTAGTCATTTAGCATTTCAAAATCAAGCATGTGTAACAAATAGCATACTGATATGAGCATATACATGGAATTAGGAAAATTACCCCAGTTACCTCAATGAAGCCAATTACTCTGCCTCTAGCTACCATAAAAATCCAAATGCATATCAAGCCTATAACAAGTATAATTAGCATCATTTCTAGCAACAAATCAGATACCCAAGGAGTTGAACTACTAATGACTACTTAGAGGTTACTCACCTAATTACCAATAGATTTTAATTTTGGATTCCAACTTTCCCACACCAGAAACTGCTATAGTTCACTCTAATTTTTGGGTAATTTCATATGAAACCAAAGCCCATGTCATAGGTCAACTATAGGGGTCTCAAACTAATAGAAAATGTATTAAAATAGGAAGAAGATACTCACTTAACAACACCCATAGCCTCAACCTCCGAAAATCCACCATGGAAGCACCAAACAACAAGTTTCAATTTTGGGTGGAAGATAAAAATCAAAGAGGAAGAAGAGAGTATCAAGTTATATCAAGGTTACCTTAGCTTAATCTTGCTCTAAGTGGGAGGAATGGAGCCAAAATAGTGATGGAAACCCTAGCCTCTCCTCAAGGGGAGAAAATAGGTTTTCCCTTTTGCAAAACCAAGTGTTTTGCTCTTCCAAACGAGTGTGGCTACTGAACCTTTATGGTTTTTAATGAGATATAGGCTGACCCATCAGCCCAAAGTCCAATTGGGCTCATTTCTAGTGGGTGGGCTATGGTTTAATGAATGGGCTGCAGAAAATTTAGAGCTAAAAGAGGGATATGTTAACCCGATGGCTGAATTCCTTGTGGGTTTAGATTTTTATGCTTGTTGGGCCTTATCTTATAAGTTGAGCTGCAGTAATTTAATAGAGTCAGGCCAAGTTCCAAGAGTCAATCTAATTTGGGTCTGCATAATGTGTGTTGGGCCACCTCATATAAATTGGGTCTTAGGCCCCTATTTTACTAAATTAGATTAGGCCATTGCTAAGTAATCTCTCTTGGCCCAAGTCTCATGATAAGGAGTTGGGCTTGCACCTAAAATCATTAGGCCTCCATAAATCCTTATCCATGGCTTACTAAAATTAATTTTTGGCCCAAATTAAGTTTTAACCCAATTGAAATCTTAAACCTATATTAATAGCTTATTTCTCTGTAAATTTCCATTCATATAGCTTACCTAATTATTCCATAATAATTATTATAAATACATCATTAACATCTTAATTAATTTTGGGGTGTTACACATATGGTTCTGGTCTAGGCCGAAAATCTACCAAGAAGGAAGCAACAAGGAGAAGTAACAATAATAAGTAGTTACCTTAATTCTAAACTTGTTTCCAAAGCCTTTCTTCCTTGATTCTCTTATCCTTGAAAAATTTGAACTCTCCCCCTTCTTTCTCGACCAAAAACAGAACCAATCATCTAAGAAAAACCATGGAGAAAAGGCCAAAAAGGAGAGGAAGAGAATTGGAAGAAGGAAAAGCTTAAAATTTCATGAGATTACCTAGTTTTTCCTTGGTTTTCTTCCTCTTTTTCTTCCCCTTTTGGTGTGCCTAAGAAAGAAGATAAATTTTTGAATATTGGGCAGAAAATTTCGTGCTTAAGAAGGTGGGAGAAGAAAGGAAAAGTGTGTAGGAGTTTTTAGAAGCATACTTTTCCAAAAATTCTAATTTCATCCTTCCATAATGGCAACTTTGTTTCGGCCTTGTTTTAGCTCCTTTTTAAGAACCATCTTTTCTATCATAAAATTTAGGTTCATAATTTAATAAAATGTCTTTGGAATCACTCAAATTGGAGTTAAAACCTTACCAAATGACTCCATCAAAGTTTGGGCTCACTGACATTGAAAAACATACACCAGAGGGGCTTTACCAGTCTCGGGGCTTCCCATGGTTTTTGGGGCCTTTGAAAACCTTAGGCAACTCAAAACTTTCATTTTAAAAGCCCTCATATGTGTTTTTTTCCAAAATTTACACTTATTTATGAAAATGCCATTATATTTCATCAATTTTCATCACAAATTGTTTCTCCATTCTACCTCCATTTTTCCTTCCATCTGAGCCTAGAATTATCAATTTTAGGAGTCTAGGACTCTACCAAAATTTTTTAGGACATTATCTAGTCCATTTCAGAGGACTTGTTTTTATACGGCTCGTTTTGTCATTTTATGAAAATTACATTCGTTACACAATGCCCTTTAGAGTCTATGTTTCACATGTATAAGTTCATATGACATGGAAAATAACTTATGTATGTTCATTAGTAGCTTAAACGTCATGTATGCATTCTTTGACATATAAATGCATCCTTTATGTATGTTTGAAAGGGTGAAGAGTTATTGAGATTCTTGAAATCTCACTCTTCCCCCATATAGATCTAACCATGTCTAGGTGAGCAAAGTGGAGCAATAAGTGGAGGCCAAACATCTTGAAAAGCAAGACTTTGGCAATGAAGTAGAATATTATGCATTTTGATGTAAAAAATTGTAATCATATGATGTATATGTAATGTAAACCTTTGAGCATATTTAGATGTATGTAAATGTGATGTATGTATCCATTTTGAAAGCAAATAAATGAATATGTGAGTTCTTGCCACCCTTATGCTATTATGCTCATGTGTATTGGAACACCATCTATATATAGCTCTTAACTTATAACATGATTAGCATATGATGTTTATGTGCATGGAGATGGCATTTTTGTTGGCAATGGTATGGATGAAAGTAGCATATAATTGAGAGTCCCTTTAATTCATTCTTGGCTTTAAGTACCATGTGGACTTACCAATAATATTATTAATACATAACACATCCATTTATGTCAAAACCATTACAATTTAATGTACAAAACTTGGATCATAGACCATAAACCAAACCAAGATTTTGCTCTTAGGTTGCTACACTAGGTTTTTTATATGAATTTTGAAAATTCATAACTAAATCTAGAAAAATCAAAATCATACATGTTATAGCTTTCTAGAAAGCTCTAAATGTTAAATAATGACTAAAAATATTCTAGACCATACAATAGTAGTTAGCTTACAAAAAATAATAGAATAGTATATCAAGATTGCTCTCAGATAGCTACAAGATGTGAAACTTTAAAAATTTGTTTCTCCCTCTACAATGCTCCAAATGAGGTGTTCCTAGTGGCTATGGAAAGCTTATGATGTTTAGTTTATACTCATAAAATTTCATAAGCACTAGAATTCATTTGGTACCTAAATGATATAGGGAAAAAAACTGATCATATAAACAGTACCCTTGGCAGTTTCTACATAATTTAGCCAATATTGAAAAATCATAACAAAATTCTCTAGAGCTCCAAATTGAGTGCTCTTTAGTTTTGTGAAAAGCTCTAAATGAGACCTATTTTCTGGCCAAATTTCATGTAAAAACTCATCCATTTGTTCAGACTTTATTTAGCTCAAGAAATGGTCAAATTTGAAGTCCATAATAGGTTCCACTTACACCAAATGCCTTCCTCATCTTTCTACCACCACTTGAGCAAGTTTAAAAGCATAATTATGGCCTATAGAAGCATGCCAAATGGTTCACATCATCATGAAACTCATTCTCATCCTTTCACTTGCATTCATACACATACACATTAAGGCTAATAGGTGGCAAAACTCACATATTCATTCATATGTTTCCAAAATGAATACATACATTTGAACATGCTCAGGGGTTTGCATCACATATACATCATCTAGTAACAAATCTTGATATCAAAATGCTTAAATATCTATTCCCTTGTCAAAAGCTTACTTTTCAAGATGTTTGGCCTTCATTTCTTAGTCTACTTGATTCACCTAGATATGGTTAGATATATATAGGGGAAGAGTGCGATCCAAGAATCCCAATAGCTCTTTACCCTTTTAAACATATATAATGGATCCAATTATATGTCAAAGAATGCATGCATGACATTTAAGCTACTAATGAGCATACATAAATCATTTTTCTTGTCATATGAGCTCATACATATCAAACATAGGCTTCCAATAACTCTTTACCCTTTTAAACATACATAATGGATGCAATTATATGACAAAGAATACATGCATGACATTTAAGCTACTAATGAGCATACATAAATGATTTTCCTTATCATATGAACTTATACATATCAAAGATAGGCTTCCAAGGGCATTGGTCTAGTCTCACCCAACTTCTTTGAGACTTTTGGATTTGCCTTACCTAGTTTCAAAGGACTTTTGACTTAGCCTCATTTTTCTTGAGATTTTTGGCTTTGTTTTTCTTGAGATTTTTGGCTTTGTCTCACCCATTCCTAAGGATTTTTGGCTCATACTCATCCCCGCAAAGGGACTTTTGGCATAACTAAACCCATTCAAGCCATTTTGCATCCATAAACATGTTTCAAGAAACATAATGGTACTATAACATGTAACCAATGGCTAGAAGCATTTCTCATAGTTCAAACATATACACAAGCACTCAAAGACAAGTAAACATCTAAGCAATGTATGTGAGAAATGTTAGAGAGCTACCTTAAAGTAAGAACACAACACTTTTTCCTTTAATTACACCTTCTTCTTCTCGGCCTCACACATTCAATGATGGAGAGCTTGATTGGCTTGGCCTAGATACATCTAAAAAGGCATAAAAACGTCATTATAACTAACTCTAACATCTTATAAGCTCTACACACTCATATGCTTGCTTATGGTTCAATTATGGATCCATATAAGGCATAACAAAGTAACCCTTATAATCTTTGTTCTTGGCTCCAATTTTTTATTCAATCTAGGACATATGACTCCATTAGAACTCATTAGAGTCATCACCAATTCAATCCAAGGAGTCTAGACACAAGTTGCTTCTCTATGTCTCAAAATGGAGCCTACACTTCCATCTCATAAACCATGATTCCTATATTCATTCTAATGCTTCCTTTGATGTTCATTATTCATATTTAGTCTATTTCTACCATTAAAAGTAATTAAAACTCTCCCTAGGTGCATCATCTCTTCAAGGTTGAGACATGAAGGATCTAATGGACCCATTGAGTTTCATTCATTTTCTTTAGGGAGTTGACACTTGTGAGGCTTCCTAGGTGTCTTGAGAACTCATATATACTCCTAGGCAACTTAAATCACCATTAAAAAGCTTTATATTTGTCAAGGTGCAACTAAATCCCCAGATTCTACAACTTGTATTCTAAAGCTTCTCTTTCAATTCTAGTTGTATATTCCTAATCCTCATATTCCATAACCCTTCTTCCTACCTTAGTTTAGTTAGAATTCATCTTCCCCTTCATGGGCCTAAGGTTGGCTGAAAATGTATAAGAGAAGAATAACCAAGAAAAGTAATAAAACCCATGGTCTCTCCGTTTGACCTCATTTCAACTCCTTTTCAAGAATCATTTTTTTCATCATAAAATTTAAGTCTTCTAACTTATAAAATGCTTTTGGTTTTCACCCAAATTGGATTTGAAACTATTCTAAATCATTTGGTCAAAGTTTTGGTAAACCTTTTGTTGAAATCACTCACAAAAGGAGTTTAAACTATTTTAGGAGTTCCAAGGGTTCCTATAGTTTTTAAAGCCTCTGAAAACTTCAAAAAAAAATTTCCATTTAGAAATCCCTCATGTGAGTTTTCTAAAATTTACCTAAAATTATGACAATGCCACTATATATTTTTGCAATTTTTCATAGCTCTTTTGGCTTAAGTTTCTGGGCATCTCAAGTTTCATATCCTTATTTTTTAAGGTCTAGTTTATCCCTCTAATTTTAGTTAGCCTCAATTCATTCAATTTGGGAGACTTGCTTTTATAACTAGTTAATTTTAGACCATTTGGGAGTAGCCTAGCATTACATGTATAAATGCAAGTGGCAAGAAGAGACCGAGTTCCATGATAATGTAAACCATTTGGCATGCTTCTATAGGCTGTAGTTATGCCTTTAGACATACTCAAGTGGTTGTGGAAAGATGAGAAAGGCATTTAGTGCATGTTGAACCCTTTATGAACTTTAATTTTGACCATTTCTTGAGCTAAACCAAAGTCTGACTAAATGAATGTATTTTTGTATGAAATTTGGCAAGCAAATAGATATCATCTAGAGCTTTTCATAAAACTAAAGAACACTCAATTTGGAGCTTTAAAAAATTTATTATGATTTTTCAAAATTAGCCAAATTATGTAAAATTGTCACAGTTATTGTATGTCACACCATACTTTATTAGATTCCATATTTCCATATTCAAGTAAACTTTCATGTGCAAGTAAGGAAAAACCAATAAAAGGAAATAAATAATGTCATTTCTTTGCATTACGTGGAAGTTATAAATTCAAATTTAATCTGTAGACCTTGGGAACTTACTATTAACATTTTCTAATTATATTCTATCCATACAAATCATAAACATCCCAAAACTTTGCATAAACCATGAATGAAAAGCTAAAAACCAAAAATATTCACATTTTGCCTCAGGTCAGAATTTCAATTTTCTGCTAGCAACTTTGGAAAATCATAACTAAATCTAAAAAAATCAAAATTAAGCAACCTATAAGTTTTAGGAAAGGTCTAGATGTTAAATTTACACTAAAAATAATTTCGAGCCATGAAAACCTCATTTGGACCATTTTTTATAATAGAAAAAGCATACAAGTCAGACTGCCCAGTATCACTAATATAGCTTACTGATATAAATTTTGAAAATGCACAATTAATTCTAAAAAAATCAAATCCATGCAAATTATACCAATTTGGAAAGCCAAAATATTGGCTAGAGGGAGAAAATAGTTTTAGATCAATCCAAGATTCAGACCTAGAAAATCAATGAAATAATGATAAAGGTCTGACTGTGCATATAGAACAAAACAATAATTTCAAAAATTCATATCTCCTTCTCAAGACGTCCAAATGAGCTGCTTCTAATGGTACAAGTCACTAGGAAGGTATAATTTCTTCTTGTAAAAATTCATAGCAATTGGACATCATTTGCTCTATGATTAACAGAGATATATTTTTGGACCATATAAATAGTACCAGTGCCAAAATCAAAAAATTTGTCAACTTAAAAAATTTACCAAAAATTTTGTAGACCTCTAAATATTATACATTTTAGCTTCCCAAAAAGCTATCAGTAAGATCTAGATGCATGCCAAATTTTATACCAAGAAGAGCTCATTTGGATAGTTTGTGTCATTGCTCACCAAAATGGACAATTTTGCATCACATAAGGTATCAACTTGGTTCATTTAGCTCTTTTTGGTGTTTGGCATCTTTTGAGCATGTTTGAAAGCATAAATACAATTTGTATGAGCTATCTAAGTGGTCTCAGATATCATGCATCTCTTTTTGACCATTTCACATCCAATAATGCACTAATAATTATAAGCCATACAATGTACAAATCTCACACTTGCATTACTTTAGTGCTAATTATAGTTTTTACAACATCCATACATGATTTTACATTTGCTCAAGTGTTCACAACTCAAAAATAATATGTACATGTGCACTTTGCCATTTAATTACAAACAAAACTTCTTAATTGCCAGAGTATAGCTTCTCAAGTCCCTTAGCTTGCATTTCTTGCTTCTTGAATACCACCTAAGCATGTTAAGATGAAGGAGGGAAAGAGCAGTGAGATTCATGGAATTTTAATAGTTTATACACCTATTCACACACACATTCATGGCATACATACATCAAGGGCACAAGTATAGAAGATGAATCAATCATAAACATATAAAACCACATTTTTATGCCACAATCTCACATTAAATTCAAATATATGCTCTAGGGACTTTTAGTTTTGCCTCACCCTATTTGTAGGAATTTTGGATTTGTCTCACTCTTGGACTAGGGAGTTTTGACTGGGCCTCACTCATCTAAAAGAATTTTAGCCTTGTCTCACCTATGCCTTGAGACTTTTGGCATCTCCTTACCTTCATTAAGAGACTTTTAGCATCACCTCACCCTTATGAGTCATTTTTCACAATCAATAACATTTAAGACAACACATTGGTACCAATGCAATCTCAAAATATCAAATGGCATGTTCTTAAATCATAAAAGCACACACATGCACACAATGACATATATGTAACCAAGAATGCAAGGAGAATGAGGTGGAGAGCTACCTTGGTTTTTATGCAAGCTTTACTTAGTCTTTCTCCTTTCTCTTTTCAATTCCATAAGCACAATGAGGTGGGTTAGGATTCTCTTGGCCTAAACATTATAAATAACACACAATTATACTCTTGAAGCAAGCCAAGACATCAATCCATTCTAAAGAGCATACTTGGTTTCATAAGTCACATAATGGTTTGATAAATGGCCTAGTGAAGCAACCTTCACAATTCAAGTTCTTGGCTCCTTTCTCTTCTCATTTCTAGGCCTCATGGCCTTATTCAAGGTCCTTAGAGCTATCACACATTCACTTACACAAGCTTGAACACATGTTGCTTCATAAGGTTCCATTATGGAAGCCATTATCTTATCTCCCAAATCATGGCTTTTAAATTTTTCCCAAGGGTTCCTCCAACCTTTTACTATTATATAAAGTCTCAAACCAAGGCTAAAATAAATTAAAACACTCCCTAAACTATTTATCTAGTCTTGGCCAAACCATGCATCCTAGGAAGAGTTCATAGAGCTTTTGATTTTTCCTTGATAGGAGAGTCACTTGGGAGGTGAGCTCAATTGAACACTTACATATGCAAGGGAATTCAAGAATCAAAACAAATTTTACAAACCCTTCAAGAGTTCTACACTTTGCTAACTTGAAATCTATTGGTTTTTCTTATAATTTCTTGGCATATTCTACTTTCCCATGGTCTAAAACCCAAGTTTCTCTCTTGTTCTTAGATAGAAAATCATTCCCCCATATGGTTCTGGTTTGGGCTGAAATACATATCAAGAGAAAGCCAGGAGAAGAAGCAACAAGAAATAAGAAATACCTTAGATTCCTAACTCATTTTTTATGCTTCTTCCTTTGCTTGAATGCTTCCCTTAATTTTTGAAACTTTCCTCTCTATTATGGCCTCAAAACAAAACCATTTCATTCAATAAAATCGTAGAAAGAAAGCTTGGAAGGAGAAGAATAAAGTTAGAAGAAGAAAAAGCATGAAAATCCTTGAATTTGCCTACTTTTTGCCTTACTTTCTTCCTCCTTTCTCTCCCCCTCTTGTGTTCCTAAGATGTTGCTTCTCTTTTCTATTTTTAGGCAAAGGAAGTTTGGCCTAAAGAAGATGGGAGAAACGGCATGAATCATGTGGAAACTTCACGAACATTTCATTTACAAAAATTTCAATTTTGCCCTTCTATTGTAGCATTCTCATTTTAGCTTTGTTTTGGCTCTTTCTTTAGAACCATCTTTTCCATTATAAAATTTAGGTTCCTAATTTAATAAAATGCCTTTAGAATAACTCAATTTGGAGCTAAAATCTTCCCAAACGAATCCGTCAAAGTTTAGATTTACCTTCATTGGAAAATGTACATCGGAGGGCCTTTAACTGTCTTGGGACTTTTCATGGTTTTCAACGCCTCTGAGAACCTTAGACAACTCAAATTTTTTATTTAAAAAGCCCTATTGTGAGTTTTTCTAAAAATTACACGTAATTACAAAAATGTTGCTATGTTTTGTCAATTTTTGTTACAATTTTACTTCACCATTCTAGCTCCATTTTTCTTTTTGTCTAAGCCTGAGATTATTATTTTAGGAGCCTAGGACATTATCCAAATATTTTGGGACATTATCTACTCTTACATATACTAAATTATCACTATAATGCTTCATAAATCCTTAGGTGCAATCAAGACCCTAATTTCCATAACTTGTTATCTATAGGTTCTTTTTTAATTCTATTCCTTCCATATGATTCCTTAGATTCAAAACCTAATTTCTTCAAGTTTAGATCAAAATCAAACCCCTGACATGGTGCTCTTATGTTAGCCAAAATAATGCATTCATAAAGGAAGCAAGAAGAACAACTTAGCCATAGAGAAATATACCTTAATTGATTCTTAACCAAGTGGTGTTTCTTATGTTGCTTTGGTTTCCTTCAAACTTTCCCTTCCTTCTACTGAACTAGCCACAAAATACCACCATTTAAGACACCAAAACCATGAGAAGAGAGACGAGAAAGAGGGGAAGAACATGAAAAGTAAGCAAAATCTTACACTTTTCAAACTTAGTTTCCTTCTCCTTTGCTCCTTTTTTGGTATGCCACTTCTAATAGGTCTTGGTTCTATTTTTGGCTAGAGGAAAGTTAGTTAAGGTGAGTGGAAGAACATGGGTCTTGATTTATAAGAAGAGAGGGGCTATTTTATAACATTTTAAAATTTTCAACTATGTCCTTAAACTTTTTCTTTCTCTATTTGAACTCATTTCAATTCCTTTTTTAGAATTATCTTTTTAATCATGAAATCTAAATCCTCTAACTCATAAAATGCCTTTAGTTTCATCCAAATTGGATTTAAAACTTTATCGAACTGTTCAGTCAAATTTTTAGTCAATTGATGAACAAAATCACATATCTAGAGGTTTTAACTATTCTAAGGGTTCCTATGATTTTTAGGGTCTCAAAGAGCTCAAGAAACTTAATTTTCTTATTTAAAGATCTCTCCTTTGAGTTTTCTAAAAGTTGTCCAAAATTACAAAAATGCCACTAGCCTTTATAGCTCTCTGTTTGGGCATTTTAGCTCTAGTTTTGGGCTTACCTTAGGTTCTAATCCATATTTTAAGATGTTCTAATTAACATCATAATCCCATTTAAACTTAATTTACCTTACTTTAGGGTATTCTTATACTAGTTTATTGGGTTTAGTTCAGTTTCTAAATTACCGACTATTACATTCACCTCCTTAAAAAATAAAATTTGTGTTTAAAATTTAGGACATGCTTTAATTAAAATCATTATGACCCTTTTTGGTTACCTTTCACTAAAGAAATATTCTTATTCTCTCAACTGTCTAATCATAATATCAATCGATCTCTAGTATTGTAACCATAGAAAATTATAATCCCACTGAAATTCTCTTACTTTATAACAAGTGATGGTTGTGCCGTGTAATATCTGGTTCTCTGAAAATAAGAGAAACATAACATATGGTTTCTCCATAAATGCATGAAACTCACTGGATGCAAAAGGAAGTCTCCCAGATAAAGTGATTTAAGGTCCCAAAAAATTAATGTAGCATTCTAGACTCCTAAAAATGGGAATCCCATGCTCAGACAGAAAGAATAATGGAGCTAGAATGAAAAAATGAATTTAAACAAAAGGTTAACAAAATGTAATGATATTTTTGTAATTTTGAGTAAATATTGGAATTCACACAAAAGGAATTTTTAAATGAAAATTTTGAGTTCTCTGGGATTCTCAAAGGCCCTAAAAATCATGGGAAGTCTTGGGATAGTTAAAACCCCTTCTGGTGGATGTTTTTCAATGTTGGTTGACTCAAACTTTGATGGATTCATTCGTGAAGTTTTGGCTCTGATTTGAGTAATTCTAAATGAATTTTATTAAACTAAGGAACTAAATTTTATAATGGAAAAGATAGTTCTAAAAAAGGAGTTAAAACAAACCGAAAACAAAAATGCCAAGATGAAAGGCAAAATTGAAATTTTGAAGAAAGTGGAAGCTTCTTGAGCACTCTTTAAGTTTCTTATTTCTTCTCATCATTATTTGCATGACTTGTTCTGCCCAAAAACCAGAGAAAATACTAGCTCTCTTAGGCACACCAAGGAGGAGAAAAAGCAAGAAAAAGGTAAGGAATTTCAGGGATTTTCATGCTCCTTCTTCTTCCAAACTTGTTCCTCTTCTCTCAAGCTTCCTTTCCATGGTTTTAATGAGGAGTTTGGTTCCATTTTGAGGGTAGAACAGAGAGAGGAATTTCATGCTTGAGAAAGGAAGCCAACCAAATGAAGAACAAGTAAGAAAAAGTAAGAAAACAAGGTATTTTGTCATTCCTACACTTGATTCTCCTCATTCCTTCTATGGTGCATGCTTCGCCCTATGTGAGACCAGCCAAGGGGGGTTGGATTCCTAGCTAAACCAAGGTTGAATCTTAGGGAAATGAGGGAGGAGAACCAGAATATGCAAAGGAAACAATCAAATAGCCATTAGATTTCAAGATAACAAAGTTAGGGTTTTAAGTGTTCCATTAAAAATATGATTTGATACAATAATTCCTAGGCTTAAATGAGCATTTGGATGAGCACTTGAGATCCCTAGAAGGCTCCTTATATGTATCTTCCATCAAGAAAATAAAGCAAACCCACTTAGTGCTCTATGGAGCATGGTTTTGGCCTAGGCTAGAAAGAGTACCAAAGGGAAGTTTTAATTTGTTCCATACTTATTTTTGAGTCATATATGATGGAAAAGGATGAGAGGAAGCCTTGGAAAAATTTTAGAAGTCATAGATAGTGAGATGGCATCACAGGTTCCATATTATGGCTTAAAGAAGTAACTCCTAGCTAGGCTCCTTGATTTGATTATGTGATGACTCCAAGAGACTTAAAAGGAGTCAATAATCATAAATGAGTGAAGAGAATGGAGCAAAGATCATATTTCCATAGGGTTTCTCCATTAAATGCGTTATGGAACTATAAAAGAGTTATATGAACCACCTAGCTTTTTCTAGTAAATGTGTGGCTTTAGAATTTATTTCAAGAGTATAATTGGCTTCCATATTATGTATTTAGGCCAAAGGAAACACATCCCACCTTCTTGTGAATGTGTGGCCGTGGGAGAGAATCTAAGTTCAAGGAAGAAAGTGTGCAAGTGTGATAAAGGTAGCTCTCTCCACTTTCCCTCATGCATGAATGTGTGCTTATTGTGTCTTTGAATTTGTGTATGCGCATTTTAAGTCATGAAAAGTGTTCTAGCATGATTTCATATGCCATGGTATCGTAATGATGTTTCATGCATTCAAATGATGATACTTGGCTTGGTTTGCTTAAGTGTGGAAAAGCCAAGAACCCTCTAGTCATGATGAGGATGAGTGAAGAACCCTTAAAATTGGTTGAGACAAAGTAAAGAGTCTCCCAAGAGTGAAGTTGAGTCAAAACCTCTTAGAGAAATGGGTGAGGTAAGTCTAAAATCCATAAGAGATTGGGTGAAGCTAATCCACTTACTTAGTAAGCCTATGTATGCTTTGTGTGACTTATTTAAATACTAAGAATGCTTCTTGAATGATTACACATTCCATTATACCCATGCATGCATTTTCAAGACTTGTATTGCATTCCTTATGTGTGATTGAAAGGGAGATGAGCTATTGGATTCTTTGAACCTCATTCCCTGCTCTTTAATGTCTTAACATGCTAGGTGGAGCAAATGAACAAGGTAATGGAAGCCATCAAGTTGGAAGATGAGAGTTTGACAACAAAATGCCTAGTTTTGTCTCTTTTATAGCTGTACATATGGCATATGATGTAATCTTATGATGGAATTGGTATGTAATCATTTGAATATATGTAATTACCCAAATGTTTGATGTATGTATGAGTTTTAGTACCAAATGAATGGTAATATGCATTTTGGGTAGTGAATGGCAATGTAAAGCATGTGTAATCTTGTGAATGGTATGGGGTGAGAGAGTGAATTTTTAATTTCTAGGTTGATGCACCTTTGAGACAAGTTTAGAAGGTCATGGTTGCCTTAGAACTCAAATTGGACTATTTGGACCTTTTATATGACACAAAATAAGTCATTTTGCAATCTAATGTCAAGATCTGACCAAATAAACGAATTTACCCATGAAATTTGGCACACATATAGATCTTATCTGGAGCTTTTTAGGAAGCCAGAGACTAAATTATTTGGAGTTCTATAGAATTAATTATGAATTTTCAAAGATGGCATTTTTGCTGAACTGATGTAAACATTATTCATATAGTTAGAAACTTAGGCTATGTCAATCATGGGTCAAATGATGTCCAACATAACACCATAATTCTAAGACTCAATCATGCAATTTCCATGCCTCATCTTATGCTAGTTCTATAGGAAGCAACATAATGGCATTGGAAATCATGGATAAGTTGTATTTTGTCATATGTAAATTTTTCTTTTAGTGTTCCGTGGGCCATATGGACTCATCCATCTCATTCTCATATTTAAATTCACAAATACAACTCATAACAAGCTCAAGAAATGGCCTATACCTAGAGCAAAAGGATGATATACTCAAAAACATAGCATGCAGCCTCGAGTAGGATTTCTAGATTCTGTGCCTAAACTTTGAAAAATCATAACTAATTCTAAAAAAATCAAAATTAAGAATACTATACCATTCTGGAAAGTTACAAATGTCTACTTTATGTTATAAATAAATCCAAACCAAAAAGAGGCAGTTAGCTATGGAAAACTAATGGAATAGTACCAGAGCTTGACTGTCATTACTAGTACTAACCTTCAATTTCAAAAATTCATATCTTCCTACTTAAAGGTCCAATTGGTATGACCTTAATGGCCATGGAAATCTCATCATGTCTAGTTTATGTTTCTAAAATTTTATGATTATTGGACATCATTTGGCCCACAAATGACACAACCCAAATTTCTAATCATATAAACAGTGTCTACATTAATTTAGCAGAAAAATGCCAAATTTGGAAATTCATAATTAATTTCACAGAGTTCCAAATAATCTAATCTTTAGCTTTCCAAAAAGCTCTAGATAAGATCTATGTGTGTGCCAAATTTCATAGGCAAATTCATTCATTTGGTCAGATCTTGACATTAGGTTGCAAGATGACTCATTTTGTGTCATCAAAGGGATCCAAATGGTCTACTTCAAGTTCTAAGGCAACCATGACCACTTGAGTACATGGGAATGCACAAAAATGGCTCTCTAAAATTGTCTCAAAGGTGTATAAATCTAGATTTCTCAAACTCGCACTCTCACTCCATGCCATACCAAGCATGTATACACTTTCTCTTGCCATTCAATACCCAAAAACTACATTATCATTTATCTAGCATCAAACCTCATTCATATATCAAATATATGGGTATTTACACATGTTGAAATGATTACATAAAAATTTCATCAAGGGATTACATCATATGCCATGTGTATGGCTACAAAAGAGACAAAACTAGGCATTTTCATACACTTTGATGTCAATCTCCTTCTTCTAGGCTTGGTGGCTTCCATTACCTTGCTCAATTGCTTCACCTAGCATGTTAAGACATTAGAGAGGAGGGGACGAGATTCAAAGAATCCTAATAGCTCATCTCCCTTTCAATCACATATAGAGTATGCAATATAAGCCTTGAAAATTGTAACATCCGGCCTTTCCGTAAACATGAGAAACGCAATGTTCAGTTTCTCCGTAAATGGCAAAAATGGGCCAAATATAAAAGAAAGTCCCTAAAATAGAAGGAATTAGGGCCACATAAAATTATGATAAAATTTTAAATATTATAAAATGAGGAGTTGAGCCTTGAGTTACCCAGAAATCAAGGCCAGAGTGATTCGAAAAATTTGCCAAAAGGCCAATGACATTTTCATAAATTTGGGCACTTTTTGAAAAACACACAAGAGGGCTTTTTAAATGAAAGTTTTGAATTCTTCGGGGTTCTCAGAGGCTCTAAATACTATGAAAAGCCCTGGAACAGTTAAAACCCCTCCGGTGGACGTTTTCTAACATTGGTATGCCTGAACTTTGACAGATTCGTTTGGAAAGATTTTAGCTCTGATTTGAGTGATTCCAAAGCCATTTTTCTTGATTGGGAACCTAAATTTTATAATAGAAAAGACAGTTCTAAAAAAGAGCTAAAACGAAGGACAAACGAAAATACGAAGTATGAAGGGCAAAATGGAAATTTTTGAAAAGTGTAACTTATTCTCACCTATATATATGATACACCTTCTCCTCCCTTCATTATGCACGACCATCTTCTGCCTGAAACCAGAAGAAAACCCTAGGGGATAAGGCTCACAAGAAGGGGAAGAAAAGGAGGAGAAATCAAAGGCTTAAGGTATGGAAATTAGTAGTTTTTCATGCTCTTTCTCTTCCAAACCTCTTCTCCTCCATTCTCCTTTGTTTCCTATGATTAAAATGAGGTTTATAAATCTGATTTAAGGGAGAAATTGAGGGGAAAGTTCGGATTTGAAGAGAGGAGCTCAAAGAACACAAGATTCAAGTGAGAAAAAGCAAGAAAACAAGGTAATTTCTCTTCCTATGGTTGTCATTTTTGGTCCCCTTCTCCACCATTTCGCCCCACTTGAGAAAACCCTAGAAGGAGATGATTTTTAGGCAGAACCAAGCATGAATCTAAGGAAAAAGGGTGTGGAGATTAAGAATATGTAAAGGGAAATAACAAAAAACCATTAGATTTCAAGATGCAAGTTCTAGGGTTTCAATTGCACCTTGTAAAATCTGACTTTGTATGATGATTCCTAGGCCTAAGTAAGAGTTTAAATGAGCTCCCAAGATCCCTAAGAGGCTCCCTATATGCTTCTTCCTTTGAGAAAACAAAGAAAGCTCTATGGAACCCAATATGCTTCATAGCCTCGGCCTAGATTGGTTCTCCTAGCTAGGGAGAGTTTTAAATTTTTCTAAGGCCATTATTGAGTCATATTTGATGAATGAAAGTGAGGGGAGGCCTTGGAAAAAATTTAGAACTCATAAAAAGTGAATTGGTGTCTTAGGTTCCATATTGTGACCTAAGGAAGCAACATGATGTTAGGCCCTTTGTTTTAATGATGTGATGACTCCAAGAGGCTTAAAAGGAGTCAAGAATCATATTTGAGAGTAAAGAATGAGGCTTAGAAATCATTTGAGGGGTGTTGCTTCATTAGGTGCCAATATGGACCATAATGGAGGTTGTAGAGTAATCTAGGGTTTAAGCAAGTTGCATGGCCCTAGAAATTGTTTCATGAACTTAATTGGCTCCCATAATTTGTGTCTAGGCCAAGAGACACTATTTCCACCAACTTGTGGGTATGTGGCTAAAAGAGGAGGCTTGAAAGCTAAGGAAAAAGTGTGTGCTTATATACAAGGTAGCTCTCTCCACCTTCTCTCATGCATGGATGTGTGTTTAGCTTGTTTTAGAATGTGTGTATATGTATTTTCAAGCTTTGAAAAGTATGCTAGCATGCCTTTATATGCCATGATTCTTGATGCCATGTTATGTCTTCAAATGAGTACATGATGTTTGTTTGAGTTTGCTTGAGTGTGGAGAGGCCAAGAACTCTTCCTTTTGGTGAGAGTGAGCTAAGAACCCTTGAGCTTGGTTGAGACAAAGTAAAGAGTCTCTCAAAAGTAAAGTGGGCTCGCAAGAGTATGTTGAGTCCAAAGTGCTCAAAGAATGGGTGAGGCAAGTCCAAAATCCATGAGGAGAAGTGTGAGGCCAATCCAAATACTTAGTGAGCTCTTGAATGCCTTGTATGATTGATTCACATGCCAAAGTTGCCTTTAAAATGTCTATGATTTCTGTTTTCTCTATACATGCATTTAAAAGGCTTGCTTTGCACATATTATGTATGATTGAATGGGAGATGAGCTATTGGGATTCTTTGAATCTCATCCTCTCCTCTCCAATGATCTAACATGATAGGTGAACCAAGTGGATATGTTAATGGGAGCCAACAACACTAAAAGAAGGAGATTGACAATCATGTGTTTAGCTTTTGTCACTTTAAGACCATGATTGTACCATGTGATATATATGATGTAGTAAATGGGCTATGACCCTTGAGACATGTGTAAATATGATATTATATGATGTTTAAATGTATCGATATGACGTATGACCTCTAGAACCTATTTTGAGTATGTAATGCCAAAGTGTGCAATATGGAAGTTTGTTGGAAATATGCATAAGTGTGGGTTGAATGGCCAAAATGAGATGTATAAGGTTTGGGACCATTTGGATAATTCACACAAGTCTCAAATAAGCTTTTAAACTTGACCAAAAGGTGCCAAGACCAAGGAAAATCCATTTGGCAATTTTGGTACCCAATATGGAGCCAAAATTGACCATAATGGAACTCTATGTTACTTTTTGGCAAAATGAGCTAGTCTTGATCTAAAATTTTGCATGCAATTAGGTATCATTGAGAGATTTTTGGGAAGCTAAAGATCATAATTTTCGGAGGTCTAGGGAATATTTCATGAATTTTCGAAGTTGGGATTTTTCATGGATTCTGGTATGGGTACTGTTCATACTGGCAGTTTTGTGTTCTGTGTCATCCGATGGCCAAATGACGTCCAATGCTTGCTAAATTTTATATGCATAAACTAGAGGTCATAAGATTTCTGTGGCCACTGAGATCACCTCATTTGGAGGTTTGAGCAGAGAGTTATGGGGTTCTACTGCGACCCTTGCCTGGGAGATCACATGGCTTAGGAATTGAACTTTAGTGAGCTAGAACTCACATTTACTAAGTTTGGCGTATAGCTGTCACTCTCTCAGGGTTTCTAAGGCTAATCTTAGGCACTGCTCATACTCCTCTCTACTTTTTAAGCAAATGAGAATGTCATCTATGAAGACAACTACAAATCTATCTAAGTATGGCTTGAAGACTCTGTTCATGTAATCCATGAATACTACAAGTGCATTCGTCAACCCAAAAGGCATAACTAAAAATTCATAATGCCCATATCTAGTTCTAAACATTGTTTTTGGAATATCTTCAACCTTTATTTTAAGCTGATGGTATCCCAACTTAAGGTATATCTTAGAAAATATTAATACTCCTACTAACCGATCTAGGAGGTCATCTATGCAAGGGAGAAGGTACTTGTTTTTAATAGTTATCTTATTGAGTTCCTTGTAATCTATATATAGTCTAAGGCTCCTGTCTTTCTTCTTTACGAATAAGACTAGAGCTCTCCACAGTGAAACACTGGGTCTAATAAAACCCTTCTCTAAGAGCTCTTCTATATGCTTTTTAAGCTCAGCTAGCTCGGTGGGAGCCATCCTATATGGGGCCTTAAACACTAGACCTGTCCCAGGTACAATATCTATAGGAAACTCAACCTTTCTCTCTGGGGATAATCCGCTAATCTCTCTAGGAAGTACCTTTAGGAACTCCTCACTATTAGAATGTCATCTATATCCTCCTCTACCTCAACCTAGACTAAAAAGAAAACTAGGTATCCTTGACAATGATGCCCTAGGGACCTCTCAACCTGGGAGGTGGTCATAATAGATAACTCAGTCCTTATACTAGGTATAATCCTACACTTAGGTAAAGTAATACATCTGTGGCTACAATCTAGTGTGGCATTATTTGCTGACATCTAGTTCATGCCAATGATCAAATCCATATCAATAAAGGGAATAGAAATCAAATCAAGGGTAGTAAGGTAATGATTAAGTTGGACCACACGATTTAAGTAAGCATGGGAGGTAATGGCTAGGTTTCCTGTGGGGGTAGATACATGCAAGTTATATGGTAATATATGTGTAATATCCAGTTCTCCGAAAACCAGAGAAACGTGAGAAACGTAACATACGGTTTCTCCATAAATGAACGATATTCACTGGATATAAAAGGAAGTCCCCCAAGATGATGTAGTTAAGGTCCCAAAAAATTTGGAAAGCATTCTACACTTCTGAAAATGAGAACCCCGGCTCAGACAAAAAGAAAAATGGAGCTAGAATGAAGAAACAATTTCTTATGAAAAGTCTACGAAACGTAATGGTACTTTCATAATTTTGAGTAAATTTTGAAATTCACCTAGGAGGGCTTTTTAAATGAAAATTTTAAGTTCTTTAGAGTTCTCGGAGGCCCTAAAAACTATGGGAAGCCCTAAGACAGTTAAATCCCCTTTGGTGGACGTTTTCTAACGTCAATTGGCCTAAACTTTGACTGATTCATTTGGTAAGGTTTTAGCTTTGATTTGAGTGATTCTAAAGAAATTTTTCTTAATTGGGAACCTAAATTTTATAATGGAAAAGACAATTCTCAAAAAGGAGCTAAAATAAAGAAGAAACTAAAATGTAAAGCATGAAGGGCAAAATTAGAATTTTTGAGAAAGTGAAAGCTTCTTGAACATACTTTAAGTTTCTTATTTCTTCTCCCCTCTATTTGCATGACCCATTCTGCCCAAAAACTAGAGAAAACACCAGCTCTCTTAGGCATACCATGGAGGAGAAGAAAGGAGGAGAAAAAGCAAGGAAAAGGTGAGGAATTTCATGATTTTTCATGCTTTCTCCTTTCCAAACCTTTCCTTCTCCATTCCCCTTTCTTTCCTACGATTATAATAAAGTTTATAAATCTGTTTTAAGGGGAAAATTCAGATTTGAAGAGAAGAGCTCAAAGAATACAAGATTCAAGTGAGAAAAAGCAAGAAAATAAAGTAATTTCTCTTCTTATAGTTGTCATATTTGTTTCCCATGTAACACCATAACTTCTAGCTCATTTCATGCCATTTATAAGCTTTGTATATCAATCCCACAAGAGCATAAGAAAAGGGGATGAAAATAATAGACTTTTTCCGCGTTGCGCTATATCTAAAAAATTCAATTCGGTGTCATGTGGACCGTGTGAGCTTATACTATACTTCCTCATATTTAATTTCATTATTACAACTCCTTTGCATCACAAAAACATGCCTACAATTTATGAAAACCGAAATGGAGCTCAAAATAAACAAGCATATTTTCAGCTAGATTTGCTCCATTTTCTGACCCAACTTTGGAAAATCATAACTAACTATAAAAAATTCGAAATCATGCAATCTTAGTCATTATAGAAAGCTTAGGATGTCTACTTCACACTAAAAATATTTCTAGGTCACAAAATTCATCACACAGGACGTTTGATATCCAAAAAATTACTGAGGTTGCTGACTACCTGGGCTGTTGTTTAGTTCACTGATACCAACTTCAACAATTTATAACTAATTCTATAAAAATTGAAATCACAAAATCCTGTCATTCTGGAAAGATACAAATGTTAACTTGATATTAAAAATAACTACGAAATGAAACAGATATTTTTAGACATCTGGAACTGATGGAAAAATAACTGAGCTCTTGGGGCGCTACTGATACTGACAGTTAACTTCAAACATGCATAACTCTCTGCTCAGACCTCCAAATGAGTTGATCTCGGTGGCTACAGAAAGTTTATTATATCTAGTTTATTCATATAAAATTTCATAAGTATTAGACACCAATTGGCCATCGGGTGATAGAATTCCAAAACTGCCAGTATGAACAGTATCCATACCAGAATCCATGAAAAATCCCAATTTTGAAAATTCATCACATATTCCCTAGATCTCAAAAAATTATGATCTTTAGCTTCCCAGAAATTTCTCAATGAGACCTAATTGCATGCCAAATTTCAGGGCAAGAATAACTCATTTGGCTAAAAAGTGACGTAGGGTTCCATTATGGTCAAATTTGGCTCCATATAAGGTATCAAATTTGCCAAATGGCCTTTCCTTGGTTGTGGCACCTTTTGGGCAAGTCCAAAAGCTTATTTAAGACTTGTGTGAGCTACCCAAATGGTCCCAAACCTCATGCATCTCATTTTGGCCATTCAACCCACATTTATACACATATTCATCAAACTTTAAATTCTCTTACCATGGCATTACATACTCAAAACATGTGCTAATGATCATATATCATTTCCATACATCTAAACATCACATAATAGTATGTTTACATATATCTTAAGATTCATGATACATATACAACATCATATACATGATGAACCATCATTATGGTTCCAAACTACACAAAATAACATATAAGCTTGTCAATTGTCCCTCTTCAAGGTTGTTGGCTCCCTTCACCACAATTGCTTGGTCCACCTAGCATGTTAGATCATTGGAGAGGAGGGGATGAGATTCAAAGAATCCCAATAGCTCATCTCCCATTCAATCATACATAATATGTGCAAAGCAAGCTCTTCAAATGCATGCATGGTGAAAATGGAAGACATGCATATTTTAAAAACAATCTTGGCATGTGAATCAATCATACAAGACATTCAAGAGCTCACCAAGTGCTTAGATTGGCCTCACACTTCTCCTCATGGATTTTGGACTTGCCTCACCCATTCTTTAAGAGCTTTGGACTCAACCATACTCTTGGGAGCCCACTTTGCTTTTGGGAGACTATTTGCTTTGTCTTAACCAAGCTCAAGGGTTCTTGGCTCATCCTCACCCAAGAGAAGAGTTCTTGGCCTCTCCACACTCAAGCAAACTCATACAAACATCATGCACTCATTAGAAAACATAACATGGCATCAAGGATCATAGCATATAAAGGCATACTAGCATACTTTTCAAAGCTTGAAAATACACATACAAACATTCTAAAACAAGCTAAACACACATCCATGCATGAGAGAAGGTGGAGAGAGCTACCTTGTATACAAATACACAGTTTTTTCTTAACTTTCAAGCCTCCTCTTTTGGCCACGCACCCACAATTTGGTGGAGGTAGTTTCTCTTGGCCTAGACACAAATTATAGGAGCCAATTAAGTTCATGAACCACACTCTAAGGCTACACAACTTAATGAAACACTAAATTGCTTTATAGGTTCCATTATGGTCTATATTGGCACCTAATGAAGCAACACCCCTCAAATGATTTCTAGGCCTCATTCTTTCTTTTCAAATATGATTCTTGACTCCTTTTAAACCTCTTGAAATCCTCACATCATCAAAACAAAAGGCCTATCACCATGTTGCTTCTTTAGGTCATATTATGGAACCTAAGACACCGAATCACTTTCCATGAGTTTTAATTTTTTTTCTAAGGCCTTCCCTCATTTTCATTCATCAATTATGACTCAAGAATAGCCTTAGAAAAATTGAAAAGTCTCCCTAGCTATGAGAAACTTTTTAGGCCGAGGCTATGGAGCTTAATGACCTTCATGGAGTTTGCTTGGTTTTCTTGAAGGGGGAAGCTTGTGGGGAGCATCTTTGGTGTCTCAAGGACTCATTTATACTCTAACTTAGACCTAGGAAGCATCCTACAAATTCAGAAATTGAAAGGTGCACTTGAAACCCTAGGTTTTGCATCTTGCTTTCTAATGCCTTTTTCTTAGTTTTCTTTACATATTCTTATTCCTCTCCATCAAATACCTAAGAATCACCTTTGGTTTGGTTAAAAATCTGAATCCTTAGATCTGTCCAAGTGTAGGTCGAAATGCTCAAGGAAGGGAGGAAGAAGACCAAGTGGAAGAATTGCAAAATACCTTGTTTTCCTTGGATTTCCTTACTTGTTCTTGCTTTCTTGGCCTCCTTACTTGAAATTCGAACTTTCCCCTCTGTTCTCCCTTCAAAACAGCCCTTAAAACTTCAGAGAAATCATGGAGAAGAAGAGGGAAAAAGAGGAGAAGAAAGTGGTGGAGAGAAAACATGAAAAACAAGCAAAATTTCATACCTAAAGTCTTGAATCTTTCCTCCTTCTTCCCTTCTCTTTGTGTGCCACTCTCCAAGGGATTTGCTTCTGATTTGGGGCTGGAAATTCTGAAGTGAATGAAGGAGAGTGTGAGGTGCCACCTATATATAGCTAGGATAAAGTGACTTTTTTAAAAATTTTCATTTTGCCCTTCATACTTTGTCTTTTTGTTTCTCCTTTGTTTTAGCTCTTTTTTTAGAACCATCTTTTCCATTGTAAAATTTAGATTCCCAATCACGAAAAATGGCTTTGGAATCACTTAAATCGGAGCTAAAACCCTTCCGAACGAATCGGTCAAAGTTTGGGTCAACTAACATTGGAAAACTTACACCGGAGGGTCTTTACCAATCCTAGGGCTTCCTATGGTTTTTAAGGCCTCTGAGAACCCTAGAGAACTCAAAATTTTCATTTAAAAAGCCCTTCTGTAGGTTTTCTAAAAAGTCCACTTATTTACGAAAATGCCACTGGCCTTTTGGGTAAATTTTTTGAATCACCCTGGCCTTGAGTTCTGCGTAACTCAAGATTCAAATCCTCATTTTCTAATATTTAAAATTTTATCCAAATTTTATTTAGCCTTGAGTCACTCATCTCAGGGGGCTTGCTTTGAAAATGTGCCCTTTTCTGTCGTTTAACGAAAACTGGACATTACATCCCTCCTCCTCCATTTCACCTCACTTGAGAAAACCCTAGGAGGAGATGATTTTTAGACAGAACCAAGCATGAATCTAAGGAAAAAGGGTGTAGAGATTAAGAATATGTAAAGAAAATAACAAAATAACCATTAGAAATCAAGATGCAAATTCTAGGGTTTACGTGCACCTTCCAAATTCTATTTTTGTATGATGATTCCTAGGCTTAATTAAAAGTTTAAATGAGTTCTTGAGACACCTAAGATGCTCCCCACAAGTTCCCTCATTCAAGAAAACCAAGAGAACTCCAAGAAGGCCAAGGAAGCCTATAGTCTTGGCCAAAGAGGGTTCTTGTAGTGGGGGAGAGTTTTAAATTTTTCTAAAGCTATTCTTGAGTCATATTTGATGAATGAAAATAAAGGGAGACCTTAGAAAAAATTTAGAACTCATAGAAAGTGATTTGGTGTCTTAGGTTCCATATTATGACCTAAAAAAGCAACATGATGCTAGGACCTTTCTTTTAATGGTGTGATAACTCCAAGAGGCTTAAAAGGGGTCAAGAATCATATTTGAAAGGAAAGAATGAGGTCTAGAAATTATTTGAGGGGTGTTGCTTCATTAGGTGCATTTATGGACCATAACAAGGGTTATAGAGCAATCTTGTAATTAAGCAAGTTGTATGGCTTTAGAGAATATTTCATGAACCTAATTAGCTCCTAAAAATTGTATCTAAGCCAAGAGAAACTATCTCCACCAATTTGTGAGTGTGTGGCCGAAAGAGGAGGTTTGAATCCAAAAGGAAAAGTATGTAATTTTATGCAAGGTAGCTATCTCCACCTTCTCTCATGCGTGGATGTGTGTTTAGCTTGCTTTAGAATATGGGTATGTGTATTTTCAAGCTATGAAAAGTGTGCTAGCATGCCTTTATTTGCGATGATTATTAATGCCATGTTATCTATCTAAATGTGAGGATGCATTGCATGAGCCCACACGGTCCATGTGACACCGATTGAAATTTGTAAGTATAACACAACGCAAATAAACCTATTATTTTTATTCCCTTTTTCATATGCTCTCATGAAAATGATGATGTGAAGCTTATGAATGTTATGAAATGAGCTAAAATTTATGGTGTTACATTTATTGGTATCAGAGCCAAGTTTCAAGCTCTCTCGGATTGGATTTAGCTTAAGGATGTAGACATTAGGCTTTGTAAAAGGCTTGTATGATTATAAAATGTCCTATATGAGACATCTTAGGTGTAGGAGAATAGTTTATGGCTTTGTGAGTTGTGGGATGTTCTTAGAGTAGTTAGTGGACACCAGGAAAGAGTGGTCTCTAGAGTAGCTAGAGCGGAGTTAGTTTGAGCAGAGTTAACTTTGAGAAGAGTTGAGTGATTCGACGGCTAGAGTTTGATGAGATGTAATAGCTTGCCGGGATCAGTGGCAAGCCCTAGACATAAATGATGAGAAATGATCTCGTTGACATGAAGAGGCTTGCTAAAGAGAGTACTTGAGGCCTAATTCCCTGGTAGTCATACTCAGACCATTCCTAGCTGAGAGCGTAAAAAAGAGACAAGTAATGATGCAGTGTGATGTTAGATGAGATTATGGCTGCACATGACCAATTTAGAAGGGAAGTGAGAAAAAGAGTCACCCCTTAGCCACAACACCCAAATGTCTAGATAAGTATTAGAGCCCAAAAGGCTAGTCTCCTCAGGCTAGAGGTTGAGTTATAAGCTATACCCTGGAGCCTGATAGCCCAAAGATGATAGCTAGTTATGAAGCAAGAGGTAGAACCCTCTACCTTAATGACGGACCGGTTATAAAGGCAATAAGGCTCGGGTTAGTAGCTAAAGATAAAAATTCAATCCCTAAAAAATAAGCCAATTAGAGGTCATTAGTCGCGGCCAATTAGTTGCTTAGCCACAACTAATTATTCCATAGAAACAGCGAGGCAATCTAGAGAGTTCCTCATCGCAGCCAATTAAGTTACCAGTAGCCAATACTTAAACAGGAAAACTAGGGCAAACACGAGGCTAATTAGTCGTAGTGAATGATGTGTTAGCCACGACAAATGGCACCATGAATGCCTTGTTGGTCATATTCAGGCTAACTTGAGAAAGGAGTTGATAAGGGGTCAGACGACCCACAGAAAGTAGGAACCCTTAGCATAAGTAGAGAAAAGGGTATAGAATAGAGTTACGAAAGAATAATAAGAAATGCATGGGCCTAACAAATGAGCTTGAGAAAAGAGCTCAGCATAGAGAAAGTTAGACACAAGGATGATAAGGTTGATGAGACCCACCTTTAAGGCATTGACTCCAACATAGAGTGATACCTTGTGAGACATTGAATGATAAAATGGTAGTGCAACCTCAAAATAATATAAGATAAGACTACGAGTAGTAAGGCACATAGTGAGTGTCCTAGAAGGGTGTACCTCATGGGTAACACCTATAAGTAAATATGAGTAGCCCAGTAACTAAGGTTCAAAAAAGAATGAAGATAGTTAATAAGCTATAAGTTTAATGAGATAGATAGCCTAGGCTAAGCATAAGCTGAAGCCGAAGGGAGATAACTAGTAGCATCGTTCTAAGTGAGATATGTTAATGAAAGGCTCAGTGAAAGTTTTCCCTGGAGCAAAAATGGAAAGATGAGACATTCTAAGTCGGGGAAAACTACCCACTAGTGGTTAGTAAAATTCCCCTAGATATACCCCCTGAGTTATAAAGTATAATAATTAGGGAAGCAAGGAAGAGCTAAGAAACTAGGTATAGAAAAGATGCCCTCGCGTTAATCATGATTAGATAAGTAAATTGAGCTAGAGAGGTAAACAAATAGGGGTCCAATAGTTAGTTAGATGAGCTCCCTAATATGAGAATGATATAGGGTTAAGGCACGTGAGTGATTAGAGCACCTAGTAGAGCATAAGTTTTCAGTAAAATAAAGTCTGGGCATTAAGATCACATGTCTTGGATTAGGTTAGCAGAACCCTAGAAATAGTATACTATGCTCCTAGGGATATGGCTAAAGAAATTAAACAGAGAAAAAGCCCAGCTCTGATCTGAATGTAGAAATAAGTTGAGAAATAGATAATGCCTTCGTACCCTCAGAAAAGTTTGAGGGAGCTAGAGACAGCCTCAAAAGGCGAGTCTTATATTATGTAGAAAAAAGAGTGTCAGCTGAGAGCACCATAGAATGAAATTCCTGGGGTTATGTGAAATAAAATCCTTCTTACCAAGGGATGGTCTAGTTAAGAGCAAAGTAAGAGTATGAACAAAAAATAGACTCCCTTGATGTTATAGAGAGTAAATCAGTCGAGGAACCCTGGGGAAATTTTAGGTGCTCTTGAGCATAGAAAAACTTGAACTAGCAATAGAATTAGCCAATAGTAAGACCTCCTTTTACCTAAGTAAGAGGATAAGAAAGATAGAAAGAAAAGGTATGACAATGTTCAAGCAGAGGACATATTAGATTGAGAATAGCATTTCGTTAAGGTGCTTGAGTACTTAAGAAAGGACACTTATCCTTGGCGTAGATGCCCTTCTAGCATGATAGCGCTCGAAGAAAAATAGTCAGGCAATGCAGAAAGATCTTGGGATGTAGTAGATGAAGAATCCTACTTTCTCCGATCACTCTACGAGAATAGGGTTGATAGAAAAAGGTAAGAGAAAGGTACTTTAGATTATTGGGAAACTTGTAATATACAGGTGATAATGGCCTTGAGCTTAGTCATGAGGCACCTGTGTATTAGCATTTAATGTTATGGTTTGCTTGCAACAATGGTTATGTGATATTAGGCCTGATCAACCTAATAGTAATGTGACTTAAGTGCGTAGCAAATGATGACATCAATCACCAAAGTATCCCAGTAATCGAAGAGTATCCTAATCAGTTAAAGAATGAGACGAGTCAGAAAAAAGGTAAAAGGATACCAGTAGTATCAGAATAGTAAGGAAAGCATGCAGAAAGGAATCCCTAATAGAAAATGTTCAGATTTAGTATGCATAGCCCGATTCCCTTATAGTATATGTAAATGAAATGAATAGGGACCAGTGTATAACCCCTCTCCTCCTGCTAGAGATATTTACCACACTCAATGTGTAAGATGCCCTAGTGCCAAGGCACTTAAAAGCAAAACATGGGGATAGTGAGAACTGCAGGATATGAGAGGAGGGCTAAAATGAGTATATATAAATAAGTAAGTCAATAGAGTAAGAAAAGAAAGCCCAAGCAAAAAAGAGCTGAAGTGGGAATCTGAGAATCCTATAAGGAGCAATGAATGAAAATTTAAAACACTCCTTAGTATTAGTATGGTGGGATCCTAAAGAACTAGATGACATAGAATCCACTTTGCACAAAGAGCATGATGTACCTTTGAGTTTAGCCTTAGCTATTATGAGCGATGGTTACTGGACTTAGTGAGCATATATTCTACTATTAGATACAGTGATCTTAGGCTTTGATGTCTCCTAGAGATGGATCGTAGTAGATCCCAACATAGCACAGCGGGTTGCAGTAAACCTTAGTAGGACTCTAAGAGGTCATAGTAGACCTAGGGGTCATAGTAGACCCCATAGAATTATAGAGAGCCCTAGCCACAACATGATAGATCTCTGGTAGAGATGGTAGCTTAAGATAGTTTTATAGAATAGTTAGTCTTAGAGACTAGTACAGTTTCAGTTAGCTTTTGTCTTAAAGACTAGAAACCTTCTGAGTCTAGTAGATTATTACTGCAAAGATATAAAGGCTTTACTCAAATAGTTAAACCACTGATTAGCTCTCTTTAAAGATGAGTATAGTATATGGGATGAGAAAAATAAAAAATTAGCTTTCCAAAGTTAGAGCCAGATGAACCACTACCTTGTAGATAGTAGTCCTAACTGAGGGATAGAGAGATCCCCACATGCTAACTTATGTATTAAGAAAGGGGTCAGGTATAGTTTTTATATGAGGTAAGTGGTATAGTACATCTCTAGTGAGCAAAACTATGAGAATAGCTAGCATTCCACCAAAACTCAGCAGTAGTCAGTGGTAGTAGCTTTTCAATACTAGTATGAGACACACATGTTAGGCCTATCAGTGTTGACATGAGAGACTATAAAATGCCACTGCAAGTGAGCAAAGAAAAGTGAGAAAAAGTCCTAACCTACAAAGACAAATATAATAGTAATAATAGAGAAACTTGGATCATTAAAAGTAGAAACTCCTCAAAGGAGTTGTAATCCCAATAAGCAATTAAGATGTAAGGCCTATGATAGAAAGAAATATAAATTATAATCATAGGATGAGCTAGTAAGAAAGAACACAGGGATTAACAGTGAACGATACTTGTAAGTAAGTAAGCAGACAGACAGAAACCTCTGATGGCTATAATGATCAAAAAAGATGATGAGATGTTATGAGAAGTCATTCAAAGAGGATACGAGAGATGTGATATGAAATAAGTTATCTCCCAAGATGTGTAAATGAATCCACTGAAAGAAATGTTTATCCTACAAATGGGTTAACATTAACCCAACATGATTAGTAAGCTCTCCCAGGATAGGCCTCCAGAGTCAAAAAATTCTTTCCCTTATAAGAAAGAATTAGCTAGTATTTTATAGCAATAGAGCCCGTATTAAGAGCTAGTAATAAAAGTTCCCTGGCTGAAAGAAAATTTGAAAAAAATGAAATCACTGAGAAAGCGTATAGAGCCAGGAAGAAGGGAAAGAAAAGAATAATTAACTAGAAAAGAAAAGAGTAAGAGAAGTGTACCCCAAATTTTGAAGATGAAATTTATTTAAAGGGGGAAATGTAATATTCGGTTCTCTAAAAACCAAAGAAAACTTGAGAAACGTAATATATGGTTTCTTTATAAACGAATGAAATTCACTAGATACAAAAGGAAGCCCTCCAAGATGATGTAGTTAAGGTCCCAAAAAATTTAAGAAGCATTCTAGACTCCTGAAAAGGAGAATCCCAGGCTCAGACAAAAAAAAAACGGAGCTAGAATGAAGAAATAATTTCTTAGGAAAAGCTTACGAAACATAATGGCATTTTCATAATTTTGAGAAAATTTTGGAATTCACATAGGAGGGCTTTTTAAATGAAAGTTTTGAGTTTGTTGGGGTTCTCAGAGGCCCTAAAAACTATGGGAAGCCCCAGGACAGTTAAATCCCCTCCGGTGGATGTTTTCTAACGTCAGTTCACGTAAACTTTGACTAGTTCATTCGATAAGGTTTTAGCTCTGATTTGAGTGATTCCAAAGACATTTTTATTAATTGAGAACCTAAATTTTATAATGGAAAAGACAGTTCTAAAAAAGGAGCTAAAACGAAGGAGAAACAAAAATGCAAAGTACAAAGGGCAAAATTAGAATTTTTAAGAAAGTGAAAGCTTCTTGAACACACTTTAAGTTTCTTATTTCTTCTCCCCTCCATTTGCATGACCCATTCTGCCCAAAAACCAGAGAAAACACCAGCTCTCTTAGGCACACCATGGAGGAGAAGAAAGGAGGAGAAAAAGCAAGGAAAAGGTAAGGAATTTCATGGTTTTTCATGCTTTCTCCTTTCCAAACCCCTCTTTCTCCATTCCCCATTCTTTCCTATGATTATAATGAAGTTTATAAATCTATTTTAAGGGCAAGATTCAGATTTGAAGAGAGGATCTCAAAGAACACAAGATTCAAGTGAGAAAAAGCAAGAAAACAAGGTAATTTCTCTTTCTATAGTTGTCATCTTTGGTTTCCTCTTCCTCCATTTCACCCTACTTGAGAAAACCCTAGAAGGAGATGATTTTTAGGTAGAACCAAGCATGAATCTAAGGAAAGAGGGTGTGGAGATTAAGAATATGCAAAGAAAACAACAAAATAACCATTAGAAATCAAGATGCAAATTCTAGGGTTTTATGTGTACCTTCCAAATTCTGATTTTGTATGATGATTCCTAGGCTTAATTAAGAGTTTAAATGAGTTCTTGAGACACCTAAGATACTCCCTACAAGCTTCCTCCTTCAAGAAAACCAAGAGAACTCCAAGAAGGCTAAGGAAGCCTATAGTCTTGGCCAAAGAGGGTTTTTATCATGGGGGAGAGTTTTAAATTTTTCTAAGGCCATTCTTGAGTCATATTTGATGAATGAAAATGAAAGGAGGCCTTGGAAACAATTTAAAACTCATAGAAAGTGATTTGGTGTCTTAGGTTCCATATTATGACCTAAAGAAGTAACATGATGCTAGGCCCTTTGTTTTAATGGTGTGATGACTCCAAGAGGCTTAAATGGAGTCAAGAATCATATTTGAAAGGAAAGAATGAGGCCTAGAAATTATTTGAGGGGTGTCGCTTCATTAAGTGCATTTATGGACCATAACGAGGGTTATAGAGTAATCTAGTACTTAAGCAAGTTGTATGGCTTTAGAGAATGTTTCATGAACCTAATTGGCTCCAAAAATTGTATTTAGGCTAAAAGAAACTATCTCCATCAATTTGTGAGTGTGTGGCTGAAAGAGGAGGCTTGAATCGTAAAGGAAAAGTGTGTAATTATGTTCAAGGTAGCTCTCTCTACCTTCTCTCATGCATGGATGTGTGTTTACCTTGCTTTAGAATATGGATATATGTATTTTCAAGCTATGAAAAGTGCTAGCGTGCCTTTATATGCTATGATTATTGTTGCCATGTTATGTATCTAAATGTGAGGATGCATAGCATGAGCCCACACGGTCCACGTGACACCGATTGAAATTTCTACGTATTTCGCAACGCAAATAAACCCATTGTTTTCATTCCCTTTTTCATGTGCTCTCATGCAAATGATGATGTGAAGCTTATAAATGTTATGAAATGAGCTAAAATTTATGGTGTTACATTTATACACCACATAGAGCCCTCACGTGTATTATCCCTTCTTTCCCGGTTCGTGGGTCTTTAACCATGCCTTCCTAGTTCGTTGGGCTTTATCCTTTCCCGTAGGAAAAGCATGCTCATGTGGGGGAGGATTCTCCCCACTTATATGGACTAGCCATAGGACCTTTCCAGCCGATATGGGACTTTACAATCCACCCCTCTTTTGGGCCGACCCATCCTCAGGTCGCACATAGGTCAGGATTGCTCTGATACTAACACCACACAGAGTCCTCACGAGTATTATCCTTTCCTTCCCAATTTGTGGGTCTTTAACCCTGCCTTCCTGATTCGTTGGGCTTTGTCCTTTCCCGTAAAAAGAGCATGCTCATGAAGGGGAGGATTCTCCCTACTTATATGGGTTAGCCACAGGCCCCTTCCATCTAATGTGGGACTTTATAGTTTGCATACTCATACTTAATCTCCTAGCACAGTTATGTGAGATAAAAGAATAGTTAGCACCCAAATTAAATAACACAGTTACAAAAAAATCATTTATTCTAATAATGCCTTGAATCAGATTCGAGGACCGACTAGCCTCTTACTGTGATAGGGCAAAGACTCTATCTTGAGTCTGAAGTCTAAGACCAGGAGCCATCTCCCTCTACTGTGTGAACTGTGGGGGAGCTTGAGTGCAGTCCCTAGTCATGTGTCCTAGCCAACCACACCAGAAACAAACATCTGCCCTATGTAACATGGTCTGGTTCCATGGTTCTTGCCACATTAGGTACATATGATAGGTGCAGAGCTACCTTGACTAGATTGAGTTCTTCATCTCTTCACCTCTCCTACTAGTAACTACAACCTGTGATCCCTCTTTAGGTCACTTGGGCTCAAGGAGGGGTGATCTGGCACTAGAGGTAGGCTGCATTATTCTAAGGTATACCTCTGTCACTCACCATATCTCAACCAGGGTATTAAAATGCCTGATTCTCTGTGGCACTACCCTATCTCTGATCTTAGGGAGTAAACCTTTCTATAACTTGTCTGCTCTCCAGCATTCATCGTCATGTCTTTGTAAATAGGAGGAATACCTGGAGAGCTCTACAAATTTAGCAATCTACTAATCCACAGACATTCCCTCTATCTATCTCAAGAGTATAAACTCTGACTCCTTCTCATCTTTGACTGAATTGGGGAAATATTTCTCATAGAAAGCTTGGAAGAATGCCTTCTATGTAATCAGAAGGTTTCTTGCCCTCAGAATAGGCTTTGTGCCTTCCACCAATAATCTACCTCTTTCGATAGCTGAAAAATAGCCATCTTGGCTTTCTACTCAGATGTGAACTCCATCACATCAAGATCTTCTCTAACTGCATAATCTAGGCCTTGACTTTTTTTGAATTCATTTCACCATAAAAAATAGGAGGCCCAAACTTTCTGAATTGAGTAATAATCTTTCTGGTCGGGGGCTGCTCCTAAGCTGAAGGCATCTGAGCTGGTGGAATAAGGGCAACCATCTAGATATATGGCTTTGGATCTGGGTGAGTTGCCTCTGAATGCTCGGGATGATCTGAATGGTGAGGTGGTTGTGGAAGAGGAGGTGTAGGGCCCTAGCTATCTCTCTTAGCAAGTCGTTCTTGTAACTGCATAATCATAGCCTGCTATTGATCTAAGCGAGCCATGATTGACTATAAAGCTCTAGCTACCAGATCACTAGGCTCAGCTCTATCATCTACATGAGCCTTTTTAGAGGACCAACCTCTCTTAGTGTTCACCATAGCTCTGAAGTATCATAACAAGCTTTAACATAAAAAAGGGAACACTTCCACCATCAACACATTTAATTCATCTGCAAAATAGCTCATATACATCTAGACAACTCATAAACACAAGCCACAACCCACATCAAGCACTTGAACCTTTGCTTTGATACCAATTAATGTAACACCATGAATTTCTATGCTTGCCTCCTATCATTTCTAAGTCGTATGTCATGAATTATACAAGGGAGTAGGAAAAATGACATTAAAATATTTTATTTCGTTGTGTTGCGTAGCGTAAAAATTTTTCATTCGATGTCTTCTAGGTTATGTGAGCTCATATATCACATTCTCATATTTAATTATATAGATACAAATCAATTTCATCATCAAAAGTGGCCTATAACTCGTGCAAGCACAAGGAACACATAAAATTCATAATTGTAACCTCGGCCAGAATTTTCCCTTTTTTGTTACAAATTTTGAAAAATCATAACTAATTTTAAAAAAATCTAAATCATATATTCTTTACCATTCTAGAAAGTTATAGATGTTCACTTTATGCAAAAAATATATCCAGGTCATGAAACCTCAAGTAAGAAACGTTTGACATTTGAAAAGTTGCAAAGGTTTGATTGGCTACTAGTACTGATATAGATTTTTGCTATGAAATTCAAAAATTTTGAATTAATTCCAAAAAAATCCAATCCATGAAAATGATACCTATATAGAAAGCTACTGATGTTAGCTAAAGGGAAAAAATAACTTTAAGCCAGTCTAGATACATGCAGGGCTCGAAAACCAATAAAATACTAACCTAGGTCTGTCGGGACACCTGATACTGGATAAAAATTTCAAAAATTCATACCTCTCCCTCTAAATATCTAAATGAGGTGCTTCTAATTAGTACAAGTCACTGAGAAAGTCTAGTTTCTTCTTGTAACATTTTGTGGCAATTGGACATCATTTTCCTCATGAATGATAGGATTTAATTTTGGACCAAAATGAACAGTGCACTAAACTAATTTCAAAAAATTTCCCAAATTTGAAAATTCATCAAATATTTTATAGACCTCAAAAGATTCTATACTTTAGCTTGCCAAAAATCCTCAACAAGCTCTAAATTCATACCAAATCTCAGACCAAAAAGAACTCATTTGGACAAAAAGTAGTATAGCTTTTCAATATAGTTAATTTTGCTCTATATGAGATACCAAATGTGTCTAAATGACCTTCGTTAATGTTTGACACCACTTGGACAAGTTTAAAATCATGAATATGACTTGTATAAACTACTTAAGTGGTTCTAAACCTCATGCATCTCAATTTAGCTATTCCACTTTCATTTATACACTAATGCATCAAGCCATCAAGAAGCCATACTTGCCATTTCTATTGATTTTATGCCACATATAATTTATACAAGAGTCATACATCATTTTACATTCATATATGAGCTTACATCTCAAAAATAATATATACAAAGCTACTTTGCCATTCATATGGCCATAAAGAAGAAAATTCATGCACTTTGATCTCATAATCTCATATCCCAATGTGTGGGCTCTCATTGCCTCGTCCACTTGGTCCGCCTAGCATGTTAGAACATTGGAGAGGAGGGAATGAGATTTAAAGAATCCCAAAAACCCATTTCCCTTTCAATCACACATAAAAGATGCAAAACAAGTCTTGAAAATGCATGCATGAGTATCATGAAGTGTGCAATCATTCAAGAAGCATTTTTGGCATTCGAACATGGCATACATGGGCTTGCCAAGTAAATGGATTAGCCTCACCCATTCATTTGTGGATTTTGGACTTGTCTCACCCATTTCTTTAAGAGGTTTTTAGCTCAACCTTACTTTTCGAAGACTTTTTACTTTGTCTCAACCAATTCTAAGGGTTCTTGGCTCATCCTCACCATGGCTAAGGGGTCTTAGCTTTATTACACTCCAGCAAACCAAAGCACACATAATAAACTTCATATGAAAGCATAATGTAACATCATGGCACCATAGAATAAAAGCTCATGCTAGAATAATTTTCATAGTTTAAAACACATATACATACATTCAAAGACAAGTCAAACACACATTCATGCATGAGAGAAGAAGGAGTGAGCTACCTTTGATGCAACTACACACTTTTCTCTTTGACAAAATGCTCCCTTCCTCGGCCTCACACACACAAAGGTGTGAGATTGGTTTCTCTTGGCCTAAACACAATTTATGGAAGCCAACTAGGTTTATGGAATTAATTCTTAGGCCACACATCTTCCTTAAACCCTAACTTAGTCTATAAACCCTTTTATGGTTCCAAGAATGTACCTAATGAAACCACACCCATTAAATAAGTTTTAAGCTCCATTCTTTTCTTTCATATATGATTCTTGACTCTTTTTAAGCCTCTTGGAGTCATCACACGATTAAAACAAGGAGCCTAACTACATGTTGCTTCTTTAGGTCATATTATGGAACATAAGACACCAATTCATTCTTTAGGCCTCCTAACTTTTTCCCAATGCTTCCCCTTATTTTAATTCATCATATATGACTTAAAAATGGGTTTAAAAAAATTTAAAACTCTCCCTAGGTATGCTAACTCTTCTTGGCCGAGACAATGAAGCATAAGGGCACTCATGGACTCTGCTTTGTTTTCTTGATAGAGGAAGCATATGGGGAGACTTCTAGGGATCTTAGGAGCTTATTCAAACACTTATTTAGGCATAGAAATTAAGGTATCAAATCAAATTTTATAAGGAACACTTAAAATCCTAGATTTGCTATCTTGAATTTCCATGGTTCTTTTGTTATTTTCTTTGCATATTCTTATTCTTCTCCCTCAAATTCCTAAGATTCACCCTTGGTTTAGTTGAAAACTCAACTCCCTAGGGCTGGCCATATGTAGCTTGAAATGCTCATAAGAGAAAGGAGGAGGAAGATTGTAATGTCCCGTTTTCATTAAACGATGGAAATGGGCACGTTTTCAAAGTAAGTCCCCTGAGATGAGTGATTCAAGGCCAAATAAAGTTTGGATAAAATTTTAAATAATAGAAAATGAGGATTTGAGCCTTGAGTTGCCCAGAAACCGGGGTCGGAGCGATTCGAAAAATTTGCCGAAAGGCCAGTGGTATTTTCGTAAATAAGTGTAATTTTGGAAAAGCACCTAGGAGGGCTTTTTAAATGGAAATTTTGAGTTACCCAGGGTTCTCAGAGGCCCCAAAAATCATGGGAAGCCCCGGGACCAGTAAAGCCCCTCCGGTGTACTCTTTCCGATGTCGGTTGACCCAAACTTTGACCGATTCGTTCGGGACTGTTTTAGCTCCGATTTGAGTGATTCCAAAGGCATTTTTTTAAATTGGGAACCTATTTATTATGATGGAAAAGACGGTTCTCAAAAAGGAGCTAAAACAAAGGAAAAACGAAAATGCTAAGAACGAAGGGCAAAATTGGCATTAAAGTGTTAAAAGAAACTTCTTTCTTCTTCTTTATATGCCACGTTCTGCCTCCCCCTCTCCAAACCGACTTGCTTCTGCCCATTTTCAGAGGAGAACTCCAGCTCCTTAGGCGCACAAGAGGAGGAGGATTTTGGAGGAAGAAATTCAAGAGAAAGGTAAGAAACTTTAAGAAATTCCATATCCTTCCTTCTTGAACCTTGCTCCTCTCCTCTCAAGCTTTCTTTCTATGGTTTTAATGGAGAGTTTGGTGCTGTTTTTGGGGCAGAACAGAGAGGGGAATTTCGAAAATTGAGGGAGTAAGCCAACCAAGTGGAAGAACAAGCCAAAGGAAGCAAGAAAACAAGGTAAAACTTCCAATCTTTGGTACTTTCTCCCTTCCCCTTCCTCTTGCACGAATTTGACCACCATGAGCCCAATTCTTAGGGGCTGTTTTCTGTCCAATTTATGGAGGGATTAGGGGTTTTAGATGGCAAGGATTAAGAATGAACCAATAGAATCAAGAAAGGAGCATTAGGAAACAAAATGGAATCATTAGGGATCCAAATGCTCCCTTGCAAATCTGATTTTATATAAATGTTCTTAGGCTTAAATGAATGTTTAAATGTGCTCCTAAGATCCCTAAGAGGTCCCCCATATGTCTCTTCCTCCATAAAATGAACAAAACCCCATGGAAAGTCATGAACCTATAAGTTGGAAAAGTGTAGAGCACTTAAGGGGATTGTAAAAACTGATTTAATCTATAAGTTCCCTTGGTTGTTTAAGTGTTTCCTTGACCTCCTACAACTCTTAACAACCTCCCTAAATGGTTCCCCCATCAAGGAAAAATCAAGAAGCCATGAAATCCCATTTATGCTCTAACTTTCGGCCAAGTAGGGATGGCATAGTTAGGAGAGTTTTAAATTGTTTCAAGCCCATTTTTGAGTCATACATGATGAATGAATGTGAGGGGAAACCTTGGGAAAAATTTAGGAAGCTTAGAGAATGAGTTGGTGCTTTAGGTTCCATATTGTGACCTAAGGAAGCAACATAATGTTAGGCCCTTTGTTTTAATTATGTGATGACTCTAAGAGGCTTAAAAGGAGTCAAGAATCATATTTGAAAAGAAAGAATGAGGCCTAGAAATCATTTGAGGGGTGTTGCTTCATTAGGTGCCTTTATGGACCATAATGGGGATTATAGAGCACTCTAGTACTTAAACAAGTTGTATGGCTTTAGAGAATGTTTCATAAACCTAATTGGCTCCCAAAAATTGTATTTAGGCCAAGAGAAACCATCTCCACCAAATTGTGGGTGTGTGGCCAAAAGAGGAGGTTTAAAAGCTAAGGAAAAAGTGTGTACTTGCATACAAGGTAGCTCTCTCCACCTTCTCTCATGCATGGATGTGTGTTTAGCTTGTTTTAGAATGTGTGTATGTGTATTTTCAAGCTTTGAAAAGTATGCTAGCATGCCTTTATATGCCATGATGCTTGATGCCATGTTATGTTTTTAAATGAACCCATGATGTGTGTATGAGTTTGCTTGAGTGTGGAGAGGCCAAGAACTCTTCCCTTGGGTGAGGATGAGCCAAGAACCCTTGAGCTTGGTTAAGACAAAGTAAAGAGTCTCCCAAAAGCAAAGTGGGCTCCCAAGAGTATGGTTGAGTCCAAAGTGCTCAAAAATGGGTGAGGCAAGTCCAAAATCCACGAGGAGAAGTGTGAGGCCAATCCAAACACTTAGTGAGCTCTTGAATGTCTTGTATGATTGATTCACATGCCAAGTTTGCGTTTAAAATGCCTATGACTTATATTTCCTCCATGCATGCATTTGAGAAGCTTGCTTTGCACATATTATGTATGATTGAATGGGGGATGAGCTATTGGGATTCTTTGAATCTCACTCCCTCCTCTCCAATGCTCTAACATGCTAGGTGGACCAAGGAGTTATGGTGAAGGGAGCCAACAACCATGAAAGAAAGAGATTGACAAGCCTAGGCCTAGCTTTCATTCTTCTTGAACCTATAATGAGGTTTCACAAAGTATATGATGTTGTAAATGTACCATGACCCTTGAGTCATGTATAAATACACCATTTTATGATGTTTATATGTATGAGTATGATGTATGACCTCTAGCATATGTTTTGAGTATCTAATGCCAAAGTATGAGAATTGAAAGTTTGATGGAAATGTGTATAAGTGAGGGTGAAAAGGCCAAAATGAGATGCAAATGGTTTGGGACCATTTGGGCAGCTTCCCCAAGTCTTAAACATGCTTTTAAACTTGCCCAAAAGGTGCCAAGACCAAAGGAAATCCATTTGGCAATTTTGGTACCCAATATGGAGCTAAAATTGACCATAATGGAACCCTATACTACTTTTTGGCCAAACGAGTTAGTCTTGCCCTGAAATTTGTCATACAATTAGGTCTTATTAAGAGCTTTCTGGGAAGCTAAAGATCATAATTTTCGGAGACCTAGAGAATATTTGATGAATTTTCAAAGTTGGGATTTTCTATGGTTTCTGGTATGTGCACTGTTCATACTGGCAGATTTGATTTTCGTGTCACTTGATGGCCAAATGGTGTCCAATGCTTATGAAATCTTATGTGCACAAACTAGAGGTCATAATCTTTCTGTGGCCACCGAGATCACCTCATTTGGAGGTCTGAGCACAGAGTTATGCATTTTTGAAATTTGCTGTAAGTAACAGTGGCGACTCCAGAGCTCAATCACTGTTCCATCTGTTCCAGATAACTAAACGTATCCGTTTCATTCAAGAATTATTTTTAGTATCAATTTAACATTTATAGCTTCCCAGAATGACTGAATTTGTGTGATTTCAAGTTTTGTAGAATTAGTTATGAATTTCATAAGTTTGCATCAGTAACCTGAATCACAGCCCAGGCAGCCAGTGAGTCTGTATCTTTTTGGATGTCAAACGTCCTGTGTGATGAATTGTGTGACTTGGACGTATTTTTAGTGTGAAGCATACATCCTGATATTTCCAGAATGACAAAGAACACATGATTTCGATTTTTCTAGATTTAGTTATGATTTTCCAAATTTGTGACAGAAAAGAGGAAATTCTGGACGAAAATGCAAACATGAATTTTAATGTGTTCCTTTGCTTTCCACGAGTTGTAGACCAAATTTGATGATGGAAATGAGCTATATTCATTTATTTAAGTATGAGAACATGATAGATGCATTCATATGGCTCACAGGACTCCGAAAGAAAAATTTTACCTGTAGAGAAATGTATTTTAATTCATAACTCCCTATGCCACTAGATTGTTTCCATAGAACAAACATAAGATGAGGCATGGGAATTGCATGAATTGAGTCCTAGAAGTATGGTGTTACAAAGATCAAGTGGAAGTATAGCAAAATACCTTGATTTTCTTAGTTCTTCTTACTTGTTCTTAACCTTTCTTGGCTTCCTCACCTCAATTTCGAAATTTCCTCTCTATTCTTCCCTCAAAACAGATCCAAAATCTTCAATATAACCATAAGAAAGAAAGGGAAATGGAGGAGAAGAGGTTTGCTAAAGAGAAAGCATGAAAAACAACCAAAATTCCATACCTTTTGCCTTTGATTTCTCTTTCTCTTCCTCTTCCTCTTGTGTGCCTCTCTCCTTAGGGTTTTTTTATGGCTTAGGGCAGAAACATAAGTGGCTAGATGAGTGGAGAAGTGGGGCGCCATCTATTTATAGGTAGAAAGAAGAAAGACTTTTCAAAAATTTCTATTTTGCCCTTTGTTTTTGGCATTTTTGTTTCTAATTCGTTTTAGCTCTTTTTTGAAAACCTTCTTCTCTATTATAAAATCTAGATTCCCAATTTAGTAAAATACCTTTGAAATCACTCAAATCGGAGTTAAAACCTTCCTAAACGAATTCGTCAAAGTTTGGGTACACCGACATTAAAAAACATCCACCGGAGGGGTTTTAATTATCACGGGGCTTCTCATGGTTTTTAGAACCTCTAAGAACCTTAAAGAACTCAAAAATTTCATTTGGAAAGCCTTCCTAGGTGAATTCTAAAATTTTCTCAAAATTACAAAAATGCCATTACGTTTTGTAAGTCTTTTGTTAAATTTCGTTTCTTCATTCTAGCTCTATTTTTCTTTTTGTCTAAGCTTCAGATTCTCATTTTTAGGGGTCTAGAATGCTATTGAATTTTTTGGGACCTTAACTAATTTATTTTAGGGGACTTACTTTGAAAACGTACCTGTTTCCATCATTTAACGAAAATCTGATATTGCACATGTCATTCCTCTACTCGTGCTTCTTTTATCAATTCCCTTTCTTGTGTTCTGCCCTTGCTCTCCTTAATCACATGCTTGGATGCATGATTCTATTAACTATGTGAGATGAGAGCTCTCCCCGAGCTTCCATGTCTTTTTCAAGTCCTTGTGTGAGTGAATAAGTAAGCTGGAGTTCATACTTATTCCACGTAAGTTGATGTCATCATGAAGCTCCTGGAGGTGTGATGCTTCCATGGCTAATCCCTCTCTCTTCATGTATCCATTTCAAAAGCCCCTACACGTGCTTCTTCACTCATGTATCTTTAAAATCCTGTGGGTACATATATGTGTAAAGCATGTATAATTGCTATATGGATGTGTGTCATCAGGTGAGGGGAAAGATGAGTGGATGCCTTACGTAGAAGAACCTGTAAGTGTGTTCATATAATGGTTGTGCATGTATTGGCCTTATGTCTATTTTGTGAATGTGAATGAGAGTGTCTTTGTCCTGCTACCCTCTTCCTTTAACTCGTATGCTACGTGTAAATGAAGTGGGTGTATGCATTGACTCGTGTGACGATTCTAACTTCTAATCATTGTAATTAAGGTTAAATACATGATCAACAATCATAAATATGGATTAAAAGTCATTACGACTAATTATATTCTGAAAATGCGGGAAAATTTGAACCTTAATGTTATTAGAGTCATCAACCAAATAATTACATGCATTCATGTACACAAGAGAAACAAATCCTCATTAATAAGTCTTTGATTATATTACCTATTAATTCCAACTCATAAGAATCTTCTACTAATGTTTCAAGTCATCCCTTGAGGTTACCATAGGAAAAACCAAGGTTTCTAGGTTAGAATGAGAGTTTGGGATCGTTAGCGATGGCTAAATATCTTTACACCATGGCCAATTGCTCTCAGGTTCACTCTTGTATTAGCATAAATTTCATCGCAGCGATAGCCGCACTGAGTTATTGCTTTGCCATGGTTAGCCTACATGGTGTCCCAGCAAAGAGACCTCCCGGAACCTACCTCACTCGCCTCTCATTATTGGGCGCAGCCAAATCCCCTGTTTGCTGCAACTAATTCCTCTCTGGAACACCTGGGACATTTTCACAAAAGTTTGCCACGGTCAATTCCCATTTAGCCGCAGTGAATTACCCTCTGGATGACTCCCAGTTTGGCCTTTCACATTTCGCCGTAGCTAATTCCACTTCTTGCTGCCGTAAATTGCTCTCTAGTACTTTCCCTGAGCAACTTCGCCTCTATTGGCCGTGGCTAATAATATTTTGGCCACGGCTAAATGCTTTCTGATCTTACAACTTCTAAAGTCTTGTCTCATACTCCCCACTCCCCCTCCAATGACACCTTAGGGCCACTCAACCTTAATTTGTGGGGCTCTAATAGCTTTCACTAGCCTAATTTACCTAGCTTATCTATCATTACTAGTTCAAGACTTGAATGTTAATTTCTACTCTTCTAACTACCCTATATCAGCAAGTTCATAGAGTAATAACAGTAAGAATTCATAAACTATCAATAATTAACATTCGATACATATTCTGTCAAAGATTTCACACATCAATGGCTCATATCAACATCTAATGTATCACATGATTACACTTCCAATAGTAAACTATATTATAAATTCAACAAGGTTCATACATATGGTGTTATAAGGTCATACATTCAATACTAAGCAAAGATGAGACCTAACTTCTCAATAGATACATTCTAAGTAATCAAAATACAAACACCTACACTTGGCAACATGATTACATGATGATACTATGCAAAAAGTATACAAAATTTAACATCTATTCTATTTAAACCATTCTACATGTAGCCTTCTCCACACATGGTTGGAACTCATGGATTTTCATCCACTTTCTTCCCTTTATCCTTACTTGAAGACCTTCACTTGAAAGTATAATCCCATGAAACAGGGTGAGATGCAAATCTCAGTAACTAAGGTAAATTCCATTCATATATTTCAGTTTAATTAACATATATGCATGATTTCATATAAGCATCCAAAAATATACCAATCATATCAATAAATGAAACAATTGGCCTATCTATTATTACTATCCTATACTAGCAATCGCAATTCCACATATTAAAGGCTAATAACATCAGGAAAGGCCCATTCACGGCACCTACACCCCAATGAGCATAACCAAGGCTCAGTGTATCTGGGGTCTGATCATAACCCGCTGCCCAATCGAAACACATGCATGGATGGTAGCCGCATCACTACTCCACCATGGACTCACAAGGTCCAATCACATATAACAGATAGCCAACCAATTCATTTAGCATCAAAATCATAATCATATAGCAAATACAAAATTAAAATAAACGTATGCATAAAATTAGCATGAAACCCCGATTACCTTACTCTACAGACAATTCAAAAGCCACCAACAGTGCCAAAATCTCCCTATAACCATAACATCAGAAGATTACTACTTTAAATCATCATGTAGAACAGCAACAAGTATCCAAAGAATTAAAATACATATGGCTACCCAAAGGACACTTACCTAGCCACTACAAATCCCCAAATTCGGATTGAATATGTCCTCTACCAGAAATTTCAATATATCACCCTCATTCTTAAGCAAATTCGTATAGAATTAATATCCATACTATAAATCCACCATGGGGGTCTTAAACTAGTAGAAAATGCATCAAAATGAAGAGTTTATACTTACCTAATAACACCCTTCGCCCCAACCTATGAAATTTCACTAAGAAAATCCCAAACAACCACATTTCAGATTTTGGGTATAGTAAAAATGCTCTAAATGAAAAACTAATTGGGCCAAAATGAAGAAAAATAGAAGGGGATTAAGTTATACAACTATTGCCTTGGCTGAATCTTGCTCTAGAAGTGGGAAATAGTGGAAATATGTTAAGAACCTTAGCCTCCCCTTTAAACCTCCGAATTTCCCTTTTGTTTCTTGAGTTCTTGCAAAATGGGGGTGGCTAAACTGGTTTTTAGGGTTTTAAGTTAGGTTCTACATGGGTTATGGGTTAACCCATCAGCCCAAGGACCTATTGGGCTCCCACTAGTTGTTGGGCTAAGGTTGTAATTTATTGGACTAACTTCAATAATTCAGAATTTTAGTTGGGTTGGTTCAAATTTTCAAGAGCCCACTTAGTTGAGGTCTGCATAAGGGGTATTGGGCCATTATAAGGGCTTGTGTAAATTGGATCTCAGGCCCATATCTTATTAAATCAGATTGGGCCCTCCATTAGTCTCTAACCATGGCCTATTAAACTTTTAATTTAAGTCTAGATGAGGTTTCTAACCTAATTAAATCTCAACTCATATTAATAATTTATTTATCTAAAATTTCCATTCACATAACTTACCCAATTACTTCATATTAATTATTCTTAATTAACCCAAATCCATGATTAACACCTTCATTAATTTTGGGGTTTTACAACTCATGTAGCAACTGCATGTGTCATTGTGTGAATGAGAGACATGAGATTGAGACTGTGCCTCATGCTGGTGCTACGTGGAGCTACTGTGCATCTTCATGAGGGTCATGCAGCTTCCAAAAACTTGTGATTCACATGTTTATATGTATGTGTATCTTGGACCCAAGACTCGTGTGATTTGGAAAATAGAGTCTTCATGATTAGTAAGCCCTCTAGTCTCCATGTAACCTAATGCATGCTGCTTGTGTGTATAATCCATGAGTTTGTGGTTTGTGATTACATGGCAAAGGTTCATGCATGTCACTATGTGAATTTGGTGCAAAGCTTTTAGAGTGAGTTTATGATTTTGTGCATGTTCCTCATGTGAATTAGTGGATGTGTATATATGAACCTAAAAATGGAATGCCTCCATATGGATGTGGTTTCATCTCTTTTTTTTTTATTTTTTATTTCTAAAATTTCATTAAAATTATGGGCGTCTATTCCAAACTTGGCATTGCACATATGAATCTTTTTATTCTCTAATGTTTGGCCCTTTTATTCAATCTTATAGCTTCAAATTAAATTTCTCATTTAGGCTCCAATTGCCTAAAATCTGCACAAAAAGAATGAAAAAAATTAAGTAGGAATATTTACAAAATTATTAAATAGAAATCTATGCATTAAAATTCAATAATTTTGGAAATAAATTTCTAGAGTGCAAACAATGGCTAATAAAATCAAATATTATCGAATTAAATTTCTAAAGCCATAATTCATTATTAAAATGCCCAATTAAGGAGATTAAAATATATAAAAGTTATGTTCATCTAAAAGTGAGGGGATTAGCAATTAAACATAGGAGACAAAACACAATGTAGTTTTTGGCCAGGTCAGGAGAAAAGACAAGGTAATATAACAACCAATTGGTCTAACTCTCTAAAGTATTTTAGATAGACCGTATAACCAAGACTGAGCCCTTTCTCCTTTTGATAGACTAACCTATTTGAGTGACTGAATACACATAATTTCTAATCACAGATCATACTCTAATGGCTCTATACTTTTATTTACATAACCATGTATCCATTTGAGACAGTAAAGAGTTTCTCTCTAATCAATTTTCATCAGTTTAATGGTTTGGTCTATCCTTCTTAGAGCCTACCAATCTCCTTTCACCTAGCTTAACTCAACACAAAGTGATCCATATTTTCTCCTATGTAAGGTTCTTTATAGACTCATTCTGTAACACTATATATTTATAACTCATTTCTATCACATTTACATGCTAATGTGACACATTCCATGAAGGAAATGAGAAAAGTCTATTAAAAATAATAGATTTCCTTGCGTTGCGTTGTGTATAAAAATTTCATTCGGTGTCACGTGCACCATGTGAGCTCATACAATAAATTCTTATATTTAATTACATGAATACAACTCATTTGCATCATCAATAGTGGCCCACACCTCAAGAAAATCGAAATGGAGCATAAAATATGGACATTTATTTTTGGCCAGATTTGGCTCTTCTCTGACTAAATTTTGGAAATTCATAATTAATTTTAGAGAAATTGAAATGATACATTCTTGGCTATTATTGAAAGCCCAACATGTTTACTTCAGGCTAAAAATATGTCCAGAGCATAACACCCATCACAGAGAATGTTTGACATCCAAAAAAGTCCAAAGGTCAAACTACCTCCTGGAACTGTCATAGATTTCTGCAGCAAATTTTGAAAATTTTTAATTAATTCCAAAAAATTCAATCCATGCAAATGATATCAATCTAGAATGTTGTAGATGTTAGCTAGAGTGAAAAATAATTCCAGACTAGCTCAGGTAGCACAGACCTCAGAATTCAATAGAATGGTAACTCAGGTCGGATAAAACTCTTGATACTGGACAGAATGTTTAAAAATTTATAAGTCCCTCTCTAGATATCCAAATGAGATGCTTCTAGTTGGCACGAGTCACTATGAATATCTAGTTTCTTTGTATACAATGTCATGGCAATTGGACATCATTTGAGTATTGTGTAATAGATTTCATTTTCAAACCAGATGCACAGTACATTAGACCAAAATCAAAAAATTTGCCAACTTTAAAAATTCATCAAATATTTTGTAGACCTCTAAAAATTACAGTCTTTAGCTTCCCAAAAAACTCTCAATCAACCCTATTTTCATGCCAAATCTCAAATTAAGAAGAGCTCATTTGGCTAAAAAGTGACATAGGGTTCCATTATGGTCAATTTTGGCTCCATATAGGGTACCAAAATTACCAAATGGCTTTCCTTTGGTTTTGGCACGTTTTGGGTAAGTCTAAAAGTATATTTAGGACTTGTGTGAGCTTTCCAAATGGTCCCAAACTCTATTCATCTCATTTTGGCCATTTCATCCACATTTATGCACATTTCCATAAAGTTATTCAAGAAGCCACATTAACATTACAAGCTCATTTTACATTCTAAGATTTACATACCATAATCTCTCACTTATGCATGATACATCAACATATTTATACATGTTCATTACTTCATACAACATATACATCCATGAATTACAACATATGCCAATTGTATGGTTTCAAGGTAATAAGATTTCCACATTTTCATGTCATTCCTTCATCTCTTATGTGGTTGACTCCCATTGCCTCGCTCTTTGAGTCCACCTAGCATGTTAGATTATTGGAGAGGAGGGGATGAGATTCAAAGAATCCCAATAGCTCATCTCCCATTCAATCACACATAATGGATGCAAAGCAAGTCTTGAAAATGCATGCATGGATATCATAGAAGCTATGAACATTCAAGAAGCAAGCTTGGTATGTGAACAAGTCATACAAGACATTCAAGAGCTCACCAAGTGTTTGGATTGGCCTTACATTTTTCCTCATAGATTCTGGATTTGCCTCACCCATTCTTTAAGAGATTCTTGGACTTAACCATACTCTTAGGAGCCCACTTTGCTTTTGGAAGACTCTTTACTTTGTCTCAACCAATTTCAAGGGTTCTTGGCTCATCCTCATCATGGTTAAGAGTTCTTAGCCTCTCCACATTCAAGCAAATTCAAATAAACATCATACATTCATTTGAAAATATAATATATCATCATGAATCATGGAATATAAAATGATGCTCTCATGCTTTTCATGGCTTGAAAATATACATACATACATTCTAAGACAAGCAAAACACACATCCATGCATGAGAGAAGGTAGAGAGAGCTACCTTGCACACAATACACACTTTTTCTCTTGAAACTCCCTTCCTTGCTTTAGCCACACACCCATAAACAAGTGGGAAAGATTTATCTTGTCCTAGACACAATTGATGGGAGCCAATTAGGTTCATGAAATAAATTCTAAGGCCGCATAACTTGCTTAGACACTAAGTTATTCTATAAACCCCATTATAGTCCATAAATGCACATAATGAAGCAACAACTCTCAAATAAGTTCTAGGTTCCATTCTTTCCTTTCAAATATGATTTTTGACTCTTTTTAAGCCTCTTGAAGTCATCATACAATTAAAACAAAGGGTTTATCATCATGTTGCTTCTTTAGTTCATAATATGGAACCTAAAGCATCAATTCACTTTCTATGAGTTCTAAATTTTTTCCAAGGCCTCCCCTCATATTCATTCATCATATATGACTCATAAGAGTGGCCTTGAAAAATTTAAAACTCTCCCTAGCTACCCCAACCTTGCTTGGCTAAGACTATGCCCTTTTTTGGCCTCCTTGGAATTCTCTTTGTTTTCTTGAAGGAGGAAGCATGTGGGGAGCATCTTAGGGATCTCAAGAACTCATTTAAACTCTTAATTAGACCTAGGAAGTATCATACAAGGTTAGATTTTACAAGGTGCACACAAAATCCTAGAATTTGCATCTTGAAATCTAATGGTTATTTTGTTGTTTCCTTTGCATATTCTTGTTCTTCTCCCTCAAATACCTAAGATTCATGCTTGGTTGGGCTTAAAACTCAGATCCTCCTATGGCTCATAGGGTTAGGTGAAATGGAGAGGAAGGATGGGTGAAGAGATCAACCATAGGAAGAGAAAATACCTCGTTTCCTTGCTTATTTTTGCTTGAATCTTGCTTTCTCCAAGCTCCTCTCTTCAAATCCGAAAATTCCCATGAATTTCTCCATTGAATCAGATTTATAAACTCCATTTTAATCAAATGAAACAAAGGAGAAGGAAAGAGAGGAGGTGTGGATGAAGAAAAGCATGAAAAGCAAGCAAATTTCCATACCTTAAACTTAGATTTTCTCCTCTTTTTCTTCTTCCCTTGGTGCCCCACTCTCCTAGGGTTTCTCCTCTAATTTTGGGCTGAACAATCTGAAGCTAGATGAGGGAGAGTGTGAGGTGCCACCTATTTATAAGGGAGGAAGAAGCACTTTTTCAAAAATTTTCATTTTACCTTTCATTTTTTGCATTTTCGTATCTCCATCGTTTTAGCTCCTTTTTGAGAACTGTCTTTTCCATTATAAAATTTAGGCTCCCAATTTAGAAAAATGCTTTTAGAATCACTCAAATTGGAGCTAAAACCTTTTTGAATGAATTTGTCAAAGTTTGAGCACACCGACATTGAAAAATGTCCATTGGATGGGCTTTAGCTGTCCTAGGGCTTTCCATGGTTTTCAGGGCCTCTGAGAACCCTGGAGAACTCAAAATTTTCATTTAAAAAGCCCTCCTATGTGAATTCTAAAATTTTCTCAAAATTACGAAAATGTCATTACGTTTCATAAGCTTTTCGTAAGAAATTGTTTCTTCATTCTAGCTTTGCTTTTCTTTCTATCTAAACATGGGATTCTCATTTTTAGGAGTCTAGAATGATTCCCAAATTTTTTTGGGACCTTAACTATCTCATTTTTAGGAGTCTAGAATGCTTCCCAAATTTCGTTCGTTTACAAAGAAATCGTATATTACATTTCTCACATTTTCTTTTGTTTCTAGAGAACTGGATGTTACACATTCAAATACTAGAATGTTAATCATCATTCACACAAACATAAATATAAATAACCATGCATTCTAGTTTTTATCCATTTCTCAATACATATCGCCTCAACATATCACTTAAAATTCAAATAATAGACCATTTATTTGGGTTAATAATCAATGGCAATACTAAAGTGTAGTCTAATCCCTACTTGAGGTCTATATCAAATACAATCTTATTCAGTACTCTATGAGATTACATTAATTCTTTCATATGCATTCACATGGTCTTAATCAATAAAAATGCATAACCATGTTAATACACTCTCAGATACCCATATATATATATACCATTCTAAACAATATCCTGGGTAACCTTATAATGGAATCCATATCCATATCATTTTCTTTCCCACTCAGGGGTATCTAGAAAGTTCTTAATGACTTAACTCACCCTTGGTGATTAATTGCAACTTTTTGTTGCATTAAATATCTAGCCACATATTGGCTAAATTTGTCTTCATTTCCAATCACTAACTAATCTGTTCAAATTCGCATGCTTTGGTGACTTCAAAGCGCATTACATATTTATCATTATGTTCCTCTATTAAAAATTTCCTTTTAATTTGTCCATATTCAATATATGAGTTTTATCATGATATATTTCCATACCACTCTTAAACACTCTTGATTTTGAGATCTTTCCTTGGGGAATTCCATTCTTGATATGGTTCAAAAGACCATCCTTTCTCTCTTTGGGCATCTACTATCTGGGCTCTTAATCATCTTCTACTTTAGTCTTTTTCAATACAATTTGCTTGAAAGTATACCATGGGTCATATTTATATTCCTGAATTTCTCTATGAGTTCCTATTTACAAACCCTCATATAGGCTATTTATATATAGATGCTCTACTCAATATTAGCCATCCCACTAGCCTTACTTAGATCATATTTCTTCTAGAATTCCATCTATATCTTTTATCTTAAATTTAATTCTTTCTGATCAAATAGGCATTTTAGACTTTTTGTGGTTATTGTATATTCCTACTATCACTATACGAGCAATATCTCCAAGTTGTAAGGAAACAACCACTGTAGCTAACTCTAAAACATATATGGGATATTTCTCAGCATGTGGCATCAAATATCTAGAGGCATCTACCACTCTACCCCTTGTTTATTAATACATATCCTAACCCTTTCCATAATTATCAGTGTAAACCATATAGTTTACTAGGGTCAGGTACATTAAGCACAATCAACATAGGGATAGTGGTCATAGAGTTTCAACTTTTGGAAAGTCTTCTCATATCTATCATCCCACACAACAGAATCTCTTTTCTAGTTAGTCTCACCAGTGGTAAGGCTATCTGAGAAAAGCCTTATATAACTTTCTATCACACACTACCAAATCTAGGAAACTTCTAACCTCAATGATGGTTTAGGCCTATTTCATTATAACACAGTCTTATTGTTATAGGTATCAACCATAATCCTTATCTAAAACATGACCTAAATACCTCACTTTAATTAGGCAAAACTTACATTCACTAATTTTGGCATATCATCTCATGTTTCTCAAAGCCTTAAGGACTATTCTCAAATATCTTTCATATCCCTGAACTACCTTGGAGATAAAAAAATATCATCAATAAAGATCACCACATGTAACACCTACTCTAATAATCATTAGGCTAGGGACTCTGCCCCCTAAATATATGCCAAGTACCTATACAATTATAAATGATTGAGGCTTCACCTCATGCTAGTTAATACTCACTTAAAAGGGCTCAACTCTATTAAGCAACAATACTTGCTCAAGTTATTGTATAACAATAAAGGCTTCGCCCATTTTATTCAATTCAAAACATAGGGACTCACAGTCCACATCTCGAGCATATATTAGAATATTTTAGTAAATTAAATTCAAAGGTCCATAAGTATCAAACTGCTAGCTAAACAATGTTTTAAGGTCTAAAAATAATAAAACCAAATAACAATGTCCTATGGTCATGGCAAATGATAAATATTAACCTAATATGAGCTCAAGGAGTACAAGAGCCAATAGCTCACTCCTTCGGTAACTTCCCTTGCCTCCTATTCAGTCCTTCACCTAAAAATGTTAAGAGAATGAGGTGAGCACTAACGTCTCAGTAACCCAGAGTTTTACCATGTGCATACAAACTAACAACCATACCCAATTAACATACAATAGGCCTCCATACATATCCAACATCACTATTATTAATTATTAACATAAAAGATCATAAGGTATAATTCGAAACAATTATATGCACAACATGATAAAATGCAATATGTGCAACCTCCCTTATTGCTTCGTCTAGCCTTATACCATTGACTGAAGCCACAGGCTTATCCATGATTTGGCCCACACATTGGACCGACCAAAGCTACTCCGGTGCTCGAGATGTACTCGGCCAAAGGTACAGAGCCCAAGCCTAGACTATGGCTCCCTTCCTTAAAAGACTAAACCAAGAGGTGTCATCATCCCACATTCCCCCTTTACAAACCAGGCTAAGTATTGAGGAACAGGGCCTTACAAAAAGCCAACCACTGTGCGCAAGGTGGAGGCAAACCACGTGGTCATTGTATCATATATATCTCACCAACATCTCCTTAACCCATCATTTATGCATGTCATATTTATCCAAAACTCATACGAACATGCTTGAAAAATAAAGAACCCCATATAGTATATCAAATAAGAATGACAAGCATGCTTAAAAGAAATATAATACTCTAAAATTTCACATCAATAATTTGAGCTCACAAGCATGCTTGAAAATGAAACACTACATCAAAATTTTATTATATTTGCAAGCATGCTTAACAGGATTCTAGCAATTCCATTAATTTAACAATCATTTACTTTTACCGTTTCATAATCCTATACAGCTTATTTACCTGCACCACGCTCAACAAGATAAACTTATTTATTTAATTAAAATTACAACAATAAACCAGTATGCACACACATGGAAAAACCCTGAATTGCCTGTTCTCTTTTGGCTCACAAGTAGTCACACGGCAAGAAAATCTAAGCAGTAAGAGCTCTTAATGAAAATCTATAAAAGTCACACATATACAAAAACATCAATATATGATTCAAAACTACTTATATATTATCCTAAACTACTCTAAGGTTACTCTAAAACTACTTTAGAAACTTAAAAGCTATCATAGAGAACCTAAAATTCTCTTTTAAATCCATTTTTCATTATACTTTAATTAATTCATTAGAATAGTCAATTTTATGTTAACTTAAATTTACAAAAGTTCCCAAATTCCTAAATCTTGATTTTCTCCTTTAAAATTTATAATTTACGCATATATATATACAAATTAAATTTATATTCCCAAATTCACACACACACATATATCTATGTATAAAAATTTATATCAAATTTATATTCGTAAATTCATATTATATACATACCTACATATATATATAATTAAATATATGTATATGTATATTCATTTCAGAAAAATAAAGGGATGAAAGGATGCGTTTCTGGATAGGAATATATAATTATGTATATATTACAATTACATATATATATATATAAGGGATGAAGGTTGTATATATACCTATATATATATATATATATATTTAATCCATAAAAGGACGAAAAGGTGCATATTGCATATCACTTTAATTGAATGGTGCGTGAGGTGTGTTTATACATATATATATATAATCCACAAAAGGACGAAAGGGTGCATATTGCATATCACTTTAATTGAATGGTGCGTGGGGTGTGTTTATACATATATATATATATATAGAGTCATATGAGATAGAACAAAAGCTACTCTCGTACCTGGTGTGAAGATGTAGGTTCGAAGAGGGATTGAAAGAACAAGTTGAAATTACTTGAAGAAAGGCTTCCGGCGGCATGAGAGAGAGCAGACGGATGGAGGAGTGAAAAATGAGGAATAGGTTTAGGTTTTTCATAATTAGATTATTAAAGATATATATCTTATTAGTTTTTATTATGATTATATTTTAAAATTCTATTGGCTATTAAAACTAACTTTAAGTTAACTCTCGGATAATTTGAAATATTTTAAAATTCATTAGATTTTACAATTATTATTTTTATGCTTTATCATCACTAAATTTTATTTTAAATATATTAATTTTCTTTTAAAAATACAGATGCATACTTTTCTTTTATCTTCCAATGCAGTATATATTAATACCATTTGTAATAATATATATATATATATATATTACTTTTAAATCTTTAGCTCTTTAAATTTTAAATATATATATATTTTAATAAATTTTTAAATAGCTGAAAATTTGACTTTTCCCTTATCCCATCCTGTACCCTACTCTTTTAGGCCTAATATTTAATCTTATGTCCTTTTTAAAGTCACTAACACTGTAAGTCCCAAAAAAAATTTTGGGATGTTACACCACACAATTTTACTTAAACACAGTCTAAATACCTTATTCATATATAGTTTATAAAATAACCAATGCATTAATCAAGCCAGGTGGCATAACTAAGAACTCATAACATCCCTATCAACTTCTAAAGTCTATTTTTAGAACATCTTCAATTCTCATTCTTAACTAATAATGCCCAAATCTAAAATCCATCTCAAAAAATATTAATGCCCTTAACTAATTCAAACATTATCAATTCTAGAGAGGATACACATCTTTAGTGGTAACCTTACTAAATTCTCTATAATTTATACTTAATCTTTGGTTACCATTTCCCCAGTTAACACACTAGAGTGTATGAACTCCTTTACAAATCGTTCTCTTAATTCACTTTTTTAGTTCTACAAGCTTAGTGAGAAACAACTTATAAGGAGCTTTAGAACTAGTCTAGAACTAGGCATAATATAATCAAGGAATTCTATCTTTATGTTTTATAAGGTAGGTCACTAGAATCAACATCTTTAGGGAAAACTCCTAAAAATTCCCTACTATAAGGATCTTTACCATCCCTTTTTCCTACCTCTATTCATAATTAAGAACCCTAAATATCTATGCTCCAATCATCTCTTAGCCTAGATGGTGGATAAGAAAATAACTCAGCTCTAACACCTATTTCATACTAGGTATGATCCCATATTCAAGTAAGGTGATGATTTATATATATGTTCATATTCAAACGTAACTTTATCATTAGTCATCCAATGCATGCTAATAATCATTTAACAACATATGAAAGCATGCATCACAAATCAATAGTAGAGAACAACAATCAATTTACATAGTGACATTCAATATATGTGGGAAGTACTCATACAACCTCTAGTAAGAACATATGCAAACAACTATAAGGTAGAGTATCAATACCCAGACCCAATTTCTCATATAACAATCACAGGACATATCCAATGAATCACAACAATTAGAGAAAAAACTATCAAGTCTAATTACACCTCAGATGAAACTAGGAGACTCACTAATCTTATACTCTCACAGCTCTAATCAAACTAGGAAACACCACTAGCCTTCTATTCTATGAGAGCAACCTCCCTACCTTTGGTTAAAATCTAAGTGGAGGTACCAACATGGTTAAAATCAACCTCAACTATATATCCTAGCTTCCCATGTCTAAAACATGTCACCTAGGATGGCTGTCCCCTATCAAATTGAACTTATTCCCTCTCAGGATTTTTCTATCCCAATATACCTTAACTTTGTTCCTATCGCTAACAAAGATGATTGTTCCTTTTTCTCTTATGTCCTTTAAATTTTAGGGTCTCTTTTTATCTAGTCCTTTACATGCATCACATTCTGTAGGTTGTCCTCAATCACTCTACCAATTTCCCTAAAAGGTCATTCAATGCTTTAATTCATAATAGAGTAACTTTATCTTTAGTGGAGGTTTCATTCCCTTCTTAATTGCTCGCACTTCTCTTTTCTCATAATCATATTTCTATAATTAAGAGGTGCCAAATAACTTCTTCTCTTTTAAGGGTGCAGATAAATTGTCAAGAACTAATTACTATGGTTCTGAGGCCTTACTTCTATTATCATCTCTCATTATCTAAGGCATTCCGCAGTTGCAGTGTCATAACCTACTGCAATTACACACACCATTTCTGTTATCCGGTCATAGCTTATTATGGCCTCAGGTAATCCATAATAACATAGTTCTTTCAAACTTTGACCTTGCAAGTATACCCTATCTAATAATCATCAAATCCATAAAAGAACCACTATCTCAACATATATACACAGTAGTCAAAGCACAATTAAGAATTCAAACATCTCTGACAATCACATATTATGTGCATAAACCATCCAAATGCACCCCGATGTAAGCATTTGAAGGCCCAAATATAGAGCTAGTTGCTTTAACCACTGCTCTGATACCAATAAATGTAATACAATATTAAGACTATACTTAATGTATATCTCACAATTGGCATAAAACATCAATTTCATGAAATTAACACTTTTAGCAGCAGAAATATCCATTATCAAGAGTCAAATTAATTCATTTTTAGGTAAATGAACCATATGGGTTTACCAAAGTTGTATTCCATCCATAACATACTTATTCAACCAGAAACATCACACTTTGAAGCTTAAATTTCAGGTTGGAGGTACACATCTCAAAGTGAACATCACACTTGCATTTTTCACATGTTCCATATTATGATATGAACTTTAAAAATTCATAACTAATTTTAGAAAATTCTAAATCATAAAAATTAAGGCTTTTTAGAAATCTTAGAATGTCCTCTAATAACCATAAAAATTTTAGATTAAAATAATATCATTTGGCTAACAAAATTCTAATGGAATAGTAACTAGGTTGGGGACATGTTTTGCAACAAACCAAAAATTTCAAAAATTCATATATCACTCTACGGAGCTCCAAATTGGTGCCCTGGTGGCTATGGAAAGCTTGTGATGTCAACTATATGTCTATAAAATTTCATGAGCATTTGACTTCATTTGTCCCCTGAATGACATAAAAAATTAGACTAACCATATGTATAGTGACAGTAACAGTTTTTGCATAATTTGGATAACTTTAAAAAATCATAGTAAATTCTCTAGAGCTCCAAAAATAGTGCTCTTTAGCTCTGTGAAAAGTTATAAAATAAATCTATATGTTTGCTGTGACGACCCTAACCCCCAATCTCGATAATTAAGGTTAAACATACAATTAATCCTCATTAATTATGAAAATATAGAAAAATTTAAACCCTAATATGATTAGAGTCATCAATCGTTCAATTACATACTCCTATCATAAGGGAATAAAACATCTATTAATAGGCGTTGGATTCTATTACTCATTAGTTATGACTCACCCTAGTGACTCTAGATCATCCTTTATGATTAATCCATGGAAATCTAGGCTTTTCTAGTTAATATAACTGTTTTAGCATGTTAGCCGCGGCCAAATTGCCCCTTAGCCGCGGCCAAATTGCCCCTTAGCCGCGGCCAACCTACATGGCGCCGCGGCGAAGAAGCCTCCTGGAACTTCCTCGCTCGCCTATCGATATTGGCTGCGGCCAATTTCTCCTCATGCCGCGGCCAATTCCTCTCTGAAATGCCAGGGACATTTTCCTTAAAAGTTCGCCGCGGCTAATTCCCTAATTCGCCGCGGCGAATTCCTCTCTGGATGACTCCCAGTTTCCCCTTTAATATTTCGCCGCGGCCAATTGATATTTAGCCGCGGCGAATTACCCTCTGGACCTCTCCCTGGGCAACTTCACCACTATTGGCCGCGGCCAACTCCATTTTTAGCCGCGGCTAAAGTTCCTCGGATCCTACAACTCTAAAATTCTTGGCTCCCACTCTCCTTTCTCCCTCCAATCTCATCCTAGGGCCCCTCTACCTCAATTGTAGGACTCAAATGTCCTTTATTAGCCTGATTTTAACAAGTTATTCTACCCATACCAACTCGTGACTCAAGGGTCCCTTGCTTTCCTCTAATTACCCTATATCAGCAAATCCATTCATCAGCAATTTGTAAAATAACAATGACTCGAGTTCATAATCTATCAACAACTATCACTTGGCACCCAATCAATTGAGATTCATAGTAATAATTCCAGATTTCATTTCTAATAACAAGATACATCAGAGTTCATCAAAGCTCATAACAGATATCGTAAGTTCATACGTCAAATACCAATTTAAAGTAAGGCCTAATCCTCAATAGGTACACATTATATCATCAAAATTACAGACTCCTACACTTGGCAATGCAGATACATGATGCTATACAAGACTCAACAAAATTAGCATCTATCCTAGTACACTTAGACCAAGTGCAGCTCCCCCACATTAGGCCTCAGCTCATGGATGTTCATCCACTTGCTTACCCTTATCTTTACCCGAAGAACCTTCACCTGAAATGTTAATCCCATAACACGGGGTGAGATATAAATCTCAATAACCATGGCAATTCCACCATATGATCCAGTTTAGTATACATATATGCATGAATCAAAATCATCATTCAGAATCATATCAGTCATTTCAGCAAATGAATTAATCAGGCTATCATGATTACTATCCCATACTAGCAATCATATAATCACATGTTAAAGGCCATTAACATTGGGAGAGGCCCGTCCACGGCACCTACTCCCCATTGAGCACAACTAGGGCTCAGTGCATCTGGGGTTGATCATACCCGGTGCCCGATCGCGGCACATGCACGGGTGGCAGCCGCACCACAGCTCCACCATGGACTCACAAGGTCCAACCATCATACAACAGATAGCCAATCATTTCATTCAACAATATCAAACCATTCAAATACAGCAGATATGAAATTAAATAGATACATGCATGGAATTAATATAAACCCTGGTTACCTCACTTGTAGACAATGTTGTAACAGCCACCACAACTCCTAAATTCGGATTCAAGTATCTCCCACCAGAAATCTCAATGTTTCCCCCAAAATCCTAAGCAAATTCGTACAAAATTAATACCCATAATATAAATCAGCTTTGGGGGTCTCAACCCAACAAGGAAAGCATTAAAATGGAGAGTTTAAAGTCACCAAATACCAGCCCCAACCTTACCCTACGAATTTCATCAAGAAAACCCCTAACCACTCACTTTTCAGATTTTGGGTATAATGAAATCTCTCCAAATGAAAAACTAATCAGACCAAATTAAAGAGGAAGATGAGGGGATTAAGTTGTACAACTATTACCTTGGCCAAATCTTGCTCCAAATGTGAGAAAATGCAGAATTATGTCAAGAACCCTAGCCTCCTCTCCTCACCTCCGAAATTCTCTTCTATTTTGTGTTTCAGCAAATGGGGGGAAAAGTGGCTGAAGCAATTAGGGTTTAGATGGGTTTAAGTTGGGTCAAGGGGTTGGGTCATGGGTTGCTCCAAGTCCAAATCCAATTGGGTTTCAGATTTTGCTTGTTGGGCCAGTTTTAGAGTATTGGGCTGCAGGATTTTCTTTGGGCCAGTTTTATACATTAGATGGTTGAAGTTTAATGGAACTTGGGCCAAATTTGAAGGGCTCAAGGGCTTGGGTCTGCACAGGGGTAATTGGGCCTCCATTAATCTTTCATTCATGATTCATTAATTTAGGCCTATATGAAAATTCTATCCCAAATAAATCCTCAAACCCATATTCATACTTTATCTATCTAAAATACCTATTCACTAACCTTCCCAATTATCCTCTATCAATTATCCTTAATTAATCTTAATCCATAATTAACACCTTAATTAATTTCGGGGTGTTACATTTGCCAAATTTCATGCCAAAAATTGTCCATTTGGTCTGGTTTTGGTTCAGGTAAGAATATGGTAAAAAATAGAGTCAAAATGGCATTAAATGGTGCCAAATGGCTTTTTACATGAGCCATGACCATTTGAGCATGTCAAAAAGTGTAAACACAACATACAAAAGTATCACAATAGATCCAAATCATCATGGAACATAAATTCACCATTATACTTTTTCATATACATATGTATGACAAAGCTTTAGAATGTCAAAATCATACATTCTCATTCATTTGGCTCCAAATTTGGTTCATACAACATATTTACAAGTTTTTACATATGCTCAAGGGTTTACATCTCATACATAACTCTATACATATATACCTTGATATCAAATTACATCAAAACTATCCTATTATCAAAGTAATGCAAATCACGCTCCTTGGCCTCTATTTTTGCTTCCTTGGACTTCACTTAGACAAGAGTAGATGGAAAATAAGGAAGAGTGGGATTCAAAGAATCCCAATAGCTCTTTTACCCTTTCTAGTAAGTATATATGGCATATAATCATGTTAAATAACACAAGTATGCATCATACACTTTCAAGAACCAAACAAATCATGTTTTCAACATCAGATAAACATGTCAAGATCAAGATCAAGCTCTAGGGGCTTTTGGTTTGGTCTCACCTTATTATTTAGGACTTTTGGATTAGCCTCACCCTTTTTCTAGACACTTTTAATTTAGCGTTACTTACTCTTAAGACTTTTAGCCTTGTCTCACCCATTTCTAGGGACTTTTAGTGTAATACCATATATATCTAACCACATTCATGGCATTCATAAGCTCCCTATCATCATTTTCATAAGAGTACATAGAAAAGGAACCAACAATAATTGATTTAATCGCATTGCGTCATGCTTGAAAGTTTTAAATTAGTGACACGTGGACCTTGTAGGTTCATACCATGCATCCTCATATTTAAATATATTATTACAACCCATTTGCATCACAAAATCTTGCTCATAACTCAAGGAAACCGAAATGGGGCATGAATTGAACTCATTGAATTTTGGCCAGATTTGCCACCATTCTGTTTAAAACTTTGGAAAATTATAAGTAAATTTAGGAAAATTGGAATCATGTAATCTTGGTCATTTTGGAAAGCTTAAGATGTCTAATTTATACTAAAAATAGGTACAAGTCATAACATCCCACACACCAAACGTTTGACACATGAAATGGTCTGGAGGTCGGACTAGGTCTTGATGCTATCACAATTTATAGATATAAATTTCAAAAATGTCCAATTAATTCCAAAAAATTTCAAATCAAGTGAATGATACCAATATAGAAAGCTGAGAATGTTAGCTAGAGAAAAATAACTCCAGACCAGTTCAAGCTCACCTAGACCCTGAATTTCGATCAAACATTGACTAAGGTCTAGTTGGATGCTTGACACTGGACTGAATCTTTGAAAAATCGTATTTCCCTCTCTAGACCTCCAAATGAGGTGCTTCTAGTTGGAGAAAGTCTCTTGGAGTGTCTAGTTTCTTTGTCTAAAATTTTGTGGCAATTGGACATCATTTTCCCCATGAGTGATGGAGTTTAATTTTGGACCAATGCTACAGTACCAATGACCAAAATCAAAAAAATTTCCAACTTCAATAATTCTCCAAATATTCCACAGATCTCTAAAAATTACCAACTTTAGCTTCCCAAAAAACTCTTAATAAGCTTTAGATTCATAACCAATTTCAGACCAAGAAGAGATCATTTGAACAAAAAGTGGTATAACCTCCTAAAATGGCATGTTTTTGTTCCATATGGGTAACCAATTTGTCCAAATGGCTTTCTTAATTGTTTGGCACCTTTTGGGCAAGTTTCAAAGCACAAATATGACTTGTAGAGACTGTCCAAGTGATCACAAATCTTTGGCATTTCATTTTAGTCTCTCAACATCCATTTGTGCATAGTTACATCAAACCATCAAAGAGCCAATTTGCATAATTCCATTACTTTAGTGTCATATAAAGTCTACATCATATTTATACATCATTTTACACTTGTTCGTGGTCTTACATCACAAAAACATTACATGCATCATTATTTTGACATTCAACCACTACTTAAAGTATATAATACACCAAAATAAACATGTTCAATATCCTTGGCTTGCATCTCCTTGACTTGGAACACCACCTAGACAATTCAAGGATGAGGGGGAAAGGAGAGTGAGATTCCAAGAATCTCAATAGCTCACACACCACATTCAAGGCATACATACATCAAATTCATGCTATATAAGCATAAAGTGTGCAATAAATTCCATTCCATGCCACATTCACATGTCAAGACTACTTTCATGCTTTAAGGACTTTTGGTTTAGCCTCACCTTATTTCTAGGACTTTTGGATTTGCCTCACTCTTGGCCTAGGGACTTTTGACTTGGCCTCACCTATTCAAGAGACTTTTGGCCTTGTCTCACCCATGCCATGAGACTTTTTGCATCTCCTCACCTTCATCAAGGGACTTTTGGCATCACCTCACCCTTATGAGCTCTTTCCACATCCATAGTCATTCAAGATAACACATTGGTACCAATGCACAACAAGGATCAAGTGGCATGTTATCAAGCATCAAGAATGCATGCAAGCATACTAAGACATACATATGCATACAAGAATGCAAAGAAAATAAGGTGAGAGCTACCTTTTAATTTACGCAAGCTCACTTTGCAATTTCCTTCCCCTCTTTGGTTTCACAAGAGCACTTAGGTGGAGTAATGTTCTCTTGACCTAGATATAACAAATAACACACAATCACATCCTTGAAGTAAGCCAAGACATTAAACTAAAGCTTATCACATATTTGGTTCCATAATGGACATATTGGTTCTATTGAAGCAATTCATATTGTAACACCCCAAAATTAATTAAGGTGTTAATCGTGGATTTAGAGTAATTAAGAATAATTAATAGAGAATAATTGGGCAAATTAGTAAATAGAAATTTTAGAGAGATAAATTATTAACATGGGTTTGAGAATTAATTGGGATAGAAATTCTATTTAAGCCTAAATTAATGAATCATAATAAGAGGCTAATGAAGGCCCAATGAGTTAGGTGCAAACCTAACCCAATTTAATGTGATAGAGGCCTAAGACCCACCTTGTATAGGCTCTTATAAGTGGCCTAATAACCCTTGTGCAGACCTAAATTCTTGAGCTCTTCAAACTTGGCCCAAATCTCATTAAACTTCAGCAACCCAATGCATAAGAACTGGCCTAATAAAATCCTACAGCCTAACATTTAAAAATTGGCCCAACAAAGCTAAAAATCTGAAGCCCATTAGGAGTTGGACTTGGAGCAACCCATGACCCATCCTTTGACCTAACTTAACTCCACTAAAACTTTAAAAACTGACCAGCCACCTCCCCCATTCTGGAAAACACACAAACACAAGGAAAATTCGGAGGTGAGGAGGAGAGGCTAAGGTTCTTGGCATAATTCCACCTTTTCTCACATTTGGAGCAAGATTTAGCCAAGGTAATAGTTATACAACTTAATCCCCTCATCTTTCTCTTTAATTTGGTTTGATTATTTTTTCATTTGGAGTAATTTTATCATACCCAAAATCTGAAATGTGGGTGTTTGGGGATTTTCTTGGTGAAATTCGTAGGTTGAGGTTAGGGCTGGTATTAGGTGAGTTAAACCCCCCATTTTGATGCTTTCTTTGTTGGTTTGAGACCCCCATAGCTGATTTATATTATGGGTATTAATTTCGTATGAATTTGCTTAAGATTTTGGGTGGAATATTGAGATTTTTGGTAGAGGACACTTTAATCTGAATTTAGGATTTGTGGTGGCTGGGTAAGTATTCTTAAATTAGTTAATAGCATTTAAATTTCTTGGGTACTTGTTGTAACTGTTAATGATGAATTAGGGTAGTAATTATCTGATGCTATGATTATAGGGAGACTCTGTACCATTGGTGGCTGTTGTAAGTTGTCCACAAGTGAGGTAACAGGGGTTTACATTAATTCCATGCATGTATCGGTTTTAATTTCATATTTGCTATATATGAATGATTTGAAATACTGAATGAATTGGTTGGCTATCTATTGTATGATGATTGGACCTTGTGAGTCCATGGTGGAGCTGTGGTGCGGCTGCCACCCGTGCATGTGCTTCGATCGGGCACCAGATTATGATCAAACCCCAGATGCACTGAGCCCTGGTTGTGCTCAATGAGGAGTGGGTGCTGTGGACGGGCCTCTCCCGGTGTTAATGGCCTTTAACATGTGAAAATATGATTGCTAGTATGGGATAGTAATCATGATAGCCTAATTGCTTCATTTATGGATATGACTGATATGATTCAAATGTTGATTTTGCTTCATGCATATATGTTAATTAAACTGGATTATATGATGGAATTGTCTTGGTTACTGAGATTTATATCTCACCCCATTTCAGGTGAAAGTACTTCGGGTAAGGATAAGGGTAAGTAAGTGGATGAACATCCATGAGCTGAGGCCCGGTGTGGGGGAGCTACACTTGGTCTGAGTAGAATAGGATAGATGCTAATTTTTGTTAAGTCTTGTATAGCATCATCATGTATCTGTATTGCAAAGTGTAGGAGTCTGTATTTTGATAATATAATGTGTACCTATTGAGGAGTAGGCCTTACTTTAAATTGGCACATTGATATATGGATTTATGATACCTGTTGTAAACCTTATTGAACTTGTGATATGACTTACCATTTGGGAATGTAACCTTGAGATATTGATATGAATCACTGATATATGGAACCTCTAATGGAAAGTGTATCTAATGTTAAATGTCAATGGTGCATGAATTGTGTTGTTGTTATTCCCTGGATTTGCTGATATAGGGTAATTAGAGAAAAGAAATTGACCCTTGAATCTTGAATTAGAGAGGATAGATTAGCTGGATGAATTAGGCTAATGAAAGCTATTTGAGCCCACAATTAAGGTAGAGGGGCCCTAGGGTGAGATTAGAGGGAGAAAGGAGAGTATGAGTCCAGATTTTCGGAGTGTAGAACCAGAAGGCACTTCGCCATGGCTAAAATGGAGTTGGCCGTGGCCAATAGAGGCGAAGTTGCCCAGGGAGAGTGCCAGAGAGGAATTAGCTATGGTGAAATGTAAATTGGCCGTGACGAAATGTGAGAGATCAAACTGGAAGTCATCCAGAGAGAAATTCATCGCGGCGAATTATGGAATTGGCCGCGACAAACTTTTAGGAAAATGTCCCCGGCATTCCAGAGAGGAATTGGTCGCGGCCAATATCAAGAGGCGAGCGAGGGAGTTCTAGGAGGCTTCTTCGCCGCGGCACCATGTAGGTTGGCCGCGGTGAACTAGTGATGAAGAAAGAGATAAAACATAAAGGAATTGGCCGCGGCTAATATGCTGAAACACTTATATTAACTAGAAAACCTTGGTTTTCCATATGTTAATCACAAGGGATGATCTAGAGTCATTAGGATGAGTTATAATTGATGAGTAATAGAATCCAAGGCCTATAAATAGATGTTTAATTCCCGTATGAACATAAGTGTATGTAATCATATGATTGATGGCTCTAATCACATTAAGGTTCAAATTTTTCCATATTTTCATAACCTATGATGATTAATCGCGTGTTTAACCTTAATTATCGAGATTAGAAATTAGGGTCGTCACACATATCATTCAAGTACTAGGCTCCATTCTCTTGTTATTTTTAGACTTCTTGGACTCATTTAAAGTCCTTGGAGCCATCACATATTCAATTGCACCATTGAAAGACCAAGTTATTTCATAAGGCACCATTATGGACACCATTGTCCCATCTTCCAACCTATGGCTCCTAAATTTTTTCCAATGGTTTCTTCCATATTCTAACATCATATAAGGTCTTAAACCAAGGCTAGAACAATTTAAAACATCCCCTAGCCTAATGAACCTAGCTTGGCCAAAATATGCACTATAAGGAAGGTTCATGGACTTTGTGATTTTTCCTTGATGGGAGAGCCACTTAGGAGGCTTTCTAGAGGTCTTAGGAGCTAAAGGGAACATTCAAATAGCCAAGGAAACATTCATACAAAATCATATTTTGCAAAACCCTAGAAAGCACTACACTTTTCTAACTTGTTTTCCTTTAGTTTTTACTTGAATTTCTTGCCATATTCTTAATCTTTGCACTCTTTTTCCTAGGTTTCTCTCTTGGTTCTGCCTAAAATCTAGCCCCTCTTATCCCATCCTAGGTTGGCCGAAACATACAAGAAGAGGCTACCATAGAAATGAGATTTTACCTTGTTTTTTCTTAGTTTCTTGGATGTTTCTTCCTTTGGTTGGCTTCTCTTCTCCAAACATGAAATTTCCCTCCTTGGTATGACCTCAAAATAGAACCAAATCATTCAAAAAATCCATGGAAAGAAAGGAGGAAGAAAGGATGTAACACCCCAAAATTAATTAAGGTGTTAATCATGGATTTAGATTAATTAGGGATAATTAATATGGGATAAGTGGGCAAGTTTAGAGAATGATAATTTTGAGAAATAAATTAATAATATGAGTTAAGAATTAATTGGGATAGAGACTATATCTAGGCCTAAATTAATGTAGGAGATCATGAGAAGAGGCTTATAGAGGCCCAATGATTCTAAATGCAAGCCCAACTCCTTATCATGAGACTTGGGCCAAGAGTATCACCTAGCAATAGCCCAATTTGATTTAGTGAAATAGAGGCCCAAGACCCAATTTACATGAGCTCTTATAGTTGGCCGAACACACTTTATGCAGACCTAAGTTGGATTAACTTTTGGAACTTGGCCTAGCCCAATCAAATTGCTGCATCCCAATTCATGAAACAAAGCCCAACAAGTGCAAAAATCTGAACCTACAAGGAATTGGGCCATTGGGTCAGCATACCTCACTTAAACTGAAATTGTTCTGCAGCCCACTTCACCAAACAAAAGCCCAATAAGCACACATCTGAACCTAAGTGGATTTTGGGCTTTAGGGTTGACCCAAACTCATCTAAAACCCTAACCCTTCAGCCTCTCCTTCATTTTGCTGAAACTCAAGAGAGGAAATTCGGAGGTTCAAGGGAGGTTAGGGTTCTACCAACATGGAGGCTCCATTTCTCACTTCTAGAGGATGATTTAGCTAAGGTAAGTTATATATAACTTGACCCTCTCATCCTCTTCTTCATTTTGGTCCGATTAATTTCTGGGTTTGAGCATTTTCATCTTCATCTCAAATCTGAAATTTGGTGTTGGGTGATTCCTTGCAAGATTTTCGGACTTGGAGGTTAGAGGGAGGATTAGGTAAGCTTTTCCTTTCCATTTTGTGTATTACCTTGCTGGAAAATGCTCTTAAGGATGGATTATCCTAATGGGTTCTTCTATTGTGTGAGATTACAAGGAGATAATGGTGGAAAACTGAACTTTTTGGGCTTGATGGTTGAAATGCGAATTTTGGTGCTTCCATGGTGGATTTTCGGAGGTGAGGCTATTAGTGTTGTTAAGTGAGTATTTCCTTCCCATTGTGATGCATTTTTTGTTAGTTTGAAACCCCTATAGTTGACCTATAATATGGGCTTTGGTTTCATGTGAAATTACCCAGAAATTGGAGTGACCAATGGCAATTTCTGGTGGGGGAAAGTTGGGATCCGAAATTAAACCCCTTGGTAATTAGGTGAGTAACCTCTAGTCTGTCATTAGTAGTTCAACTCTTTGGATATTTGATTGTGATTAAAAATGATGATAATTATGCTTGTTATAGGCCTGGTATGCATTTGGATTATTATGGTAGCTAAGGGAAGAGTAATTGGCTTCATTGAGGTAACTGGGTTATTTTCCTAATTCCAAGTATATGCTCATGTTAATCTGCTATTTGTTACACATGCTTGATTTTGAAATGTTAAATGACTGGTTGACTACTTGATTGTTATTGTGATTGGACCTTGTGAGTCCATGGTGGAGCTGTGGTGCGGCTGCCACCCGTGCATGTGCTACGATCGAGCACTGGGTATGATCAACCCCAGATGCACTGAGCCCTGGTTGTGCTCAATAGGGAGTAGGTGCCGTGGACGGGCCTCTCCCAGTGTTATTGGCCATTAACATATTGTGTATGATTGCTGGTATGGGACAGTAGTCATTAGTAGTTCAACTAGTTCATTTGCCAATTGAATTGATGATTCTGATATTGATGACATGAGATTGTCTTGGATTGATTGACTTGTACATATATATGGAAATTTCCTTTTGTTACTGAGATTGTATATCTCACCCCGTTGTGGGCTAACATTTTCAGGGACCGGACCTCTTAGTGGCAAGGAGAAAATTAACGAGAGCTTGTTAAATGGTTTGGTAGCATATAGGTTTGAGAGCCTTGTCAAATTGTAATGTAACTAATTTACAAGTTTTATACCATTGTTGTATTGCATCATGAATTGCCAAGTGTAGAAGTATTTTGTTAACATAGAATGTAATCCCATGATATGTTCCTTATAGACTTGACTATTAATGCAAGAAATACCCAATGAAAGTATGATTAAATGACCATTGTGGGAGATTTATAAGTTGCTGACATAAAATCCCATGGATGAGTAAGAAAGTCCATATCTAAACGCTAAATGGGTAATGATAGATTAGTTGGGTAATTAAGGTACATAATTACCATTAGAGTTGCATAACTTAAGGTAGAATGGCTCTAGAGTGATATTGGAAGGAAATTGGAGAGTATGAGATGAAATCTTGGGAGTTATAGGAACAGAAGGGAATTGGCCGCGGCTAACATTTAATTGGCCTAGGCCAAATAGAAACAGAGAAGAATTGGCCGCGGCCAACAATTAATTGGCCTCGGCTAAATGTGGCGAACCTGCCAGGGAAGAAAACAGAGAGCAATTGGCCGCGGCAAATGGTGACGTTAGCCGCGGCTAAGTTTGGGAAGTGATTTTGGGGGTGTTCCAGAGGGTATTTGGCCGCAGCGAAAGGGGTATTTGGCCGTGGCAAAATGCGTGAAATTTATAGAGGTTTAAGGACTTAATCCGAGAGTAATTGGCCGCGGCGAAAGGGGATTTAGCTGCGGCAAAGGTGCTTAATTTCTCATATTCACTTAGAAACTTTAATTTCTTTTATGGTAATACTAAGGAATGATTTAGAAACAATTGTAAGAGGTTTTTGTGAGTTGGAATTAATGGATGGGAGAATCAAAGGCTCCTTATTAATGATTAAATTCACTTTCACATTTGAATAATTATGGTTCCTTAATTAATGACCCTAGTAACATTAAGGTTTAAATTTTCCCAACATCTTTCGAATATAATTAGTTGTGGTGACTTTCAACATTCTGATTTAAATTTTATGGCTATTAGTCACATACTTAACCTTAATTATGATTATTAGAAGTTAGGGTCGTTACAGTTGGTATCAGAGCAATGGTTCAGGACAACCGTTTTAATTTAAATTCTATGACTAGAAACTTGGCAATCATGATGCATATATGGCATGGTATTAGCTCATGAGAATAGCTAATTAGGCAAACATATAATTGATGTGCTTTATGTGCTAGAAAGAAGTATAGAGGAATGATGAGATAAGGCTTGTAATACTTGATTGAAATGACTGTTTCTTGAATTTTATTTAGAGCATCACCTATCACAATAAGTATACCCTAGAGAATAATGGAGTATAGTTAGATTTTACCTCATAACACTTTAATAATGCTGATTTTGAGACTTGAGGTTGTTAATGCCAATGAAAAGATTAGAATTTTGCCCTTCTTTCCTTCGGATATTGGGTTATTAGTCTCAGTCTAGATAGATAACTGGTTGAGGCTTGTTGCCAACTGGCTACGCAATAGATGCACCAGTCACTCGCTGTGAGGCATCAGTTGACTGAATGAATGAGACCAAGTAACTGATAAGGATGATGAACAAAGCTACTAATAGCTCTTATGACCAGTTGACCGCCATTTACTAAGCAAGCCAATTGGGTACGGCCGACCAATTGACTGGCCTATCGAAGTAGTCAACTAATCATAACAAGAGTAGCAATTCTTTACCTAAGTGAAATTCTAAACTTTTCAAGGGCTATCTAGAGTGATGTTGAGAACTTAGGAGGCAACAAAACAGAGTAAAACACTTAACTAGCTATGAGAACCTTATAGAAGAGTAAGATGTAAACCTTACTTGCAATCAGGAAATTGATAATGGAACTAGTGTGTAATAAATAAGTGTGATTGATTAAATATATGAAGTGATGCACAATCCATAATGAGTTAGGATTATGTAGACTTCGAAAGGTCCCCAAGGTTGAAACTTTATAGGTGTAGAGGTCCTAACCACTTGCTTGGTCCCGGTTAATAAAGAATACAATTACTCGATCCTAGCTACCGCAATTTGGCCTAATGAATAAGGGTGATAAGAGCTAAAGAATGTTTCAAATAGTTTTATTCAAACTATTAGAGTGAGTAAGCCATCTTTAGTTAATAATGATAAGAAAGAGGGCAAGAGAAACCTTAGGATTGTCGAATCCATTTCTAAATATATATAATGACTTTAAAGCAAGAGATTAAGGGCGATGATGTTCTGAAAGGAATCTTGAGAGCTTTGAGGCTCCTCCCTTAGTGTACTAAGGTAAAAAGAGAGATTATGATAAGAGGAAAGACAACCCTTTAGCGTGATAAAGGTGAGGTGCACCGGCACGGGGTGTTTGTGCATGTTGACTCTTATGTAATTTAGTTTACTTATGCTATGTGTTGACGTGCATTTGGGTGGTGGTTAGAGGCACTTTATGTGCATGATACACTCAGGGAGTGTAAAATAAGATTCTACAGCACTCTGGTGCTAGAGGCACGTGGGACGTGCTCATTTATTGGCACTTTGGTGCTAAGGGCATGCGGGGCATGTCGCTCATCATATGATTTGATGAATTTCGACCACCAAATTGGCGTCAAACTAGGCTAAGTAGACTTTCTTCCTAAAAGGTAAAGAGGAGATCTTGATTGTAAAGACCCACCTAAAAAGAGAATACAATTGTACCAGTATGAGTACAAGTGGTTGAGATATAGTCATCACGAGGTGATGAGCATGTGTATGGCCACGAAAAAGTATTGTCTGCTAATATTAAAAAGGCAAATCCTAATTCCACCACTGGTAATTCTATTGTCATGTATCATGTGTGGCGTGATTAAGGGGGCAGAGGTAACATTGGGAATTCAAGATGGACTAATGATTACTGTGGTAGAAAAACTCCCTAATCTAGAATAATAACTCGGGGAAAATGAATGAGAGATGGTATCAATGCAACTAGCTTATGTTATTACAATAAACCTTAGTATAATGATTGACGAGGAAGGATGAAACACTAGTGGTAAATGACACTTGAGTTCTTTCACTGGGAATCCCTACTTGATCTATTGATAAATAGGGAATGTTTAACAATGAAAAGACTCACTGAGTCTCTTTATTATGTTAATTTAACTCCCAATAGATAGGCGTGAAATTGGGGCCTAAAAACTTTTAGGGGAGTGAAAGAGTTAGTTGGGGTTGGCATAGGCCATTGTGTAAGGACAGAAACTGTCATACCATAACGTATGGTCAAAAGACCTTGTACTTGTTGTCAGAGAACCTTATTGACAAGGTCTCAGATTTTACATTAATGAATACAAGATCTTGTTGATAGGATCTTAAATCTTGTTGACAAGATATTATTTCTTTACTCTTTGGGGAAATATTAGGAATTTCCTAACTAGAAAAAAAAAGTGGTAAAAAAAAAAGTGTGCTAGTTGAAGAATAACTATACCTGTATGAAAATATCTTAGTCGGGGGTAGAAGATACGAAAGTGCAGCCCTTTGGGACCATATAATGGCATAAAAACTAAGCAGATATCCAGTTGATTTCAAACAAGTGTAGATGCCATTAAGTTGACTACTAAAGCTTGTAGCAACTGAATGTTAAAATGAGACATTGGGACCTATTGATCACGGTAATCGTTAGAGTCACATGTATGTAATTATGGTAATGCCTTTGCAAGTGCACAAAAAAAAAAAGAGAGGAAAACAAAAAAAAAACAAGAAAAAGAGAGAGAGGGAAGAGATCTATAAGGATTTTCCTATGTTGGTTACCCCTGAGGGGAAGTGATCAGGTTGTCTATAATTAACCATCATCAGGAGCAAAAAAGAAAATTCTTAATGTTGTGGGCAAGTGATGGGAAGTTATGTTCTCTAATAAACCACTCACTGAAATTACGACTTGTAAGATTTAAAGAAACTCATTCCTAAGTCGTGAAGGATTATCTCGATGCTCTAGACAAGACATTCTCACTCTTGAGATCAGGTCTTATTAGAGAATATAATCTAGACTTGAAATATCGTGTTTATCTTTACTTGGAAGATCATGTTTGATTTCGATTATATGGAAGGTGAACCTACAGTGTTTGGGTACCTTCAAGAGATTAGTTGTGAGATCAAACTTTACATTAGTTTTAACCCTCAGGAATCTCAACAAATGAGAAGGAGTAATCTTAGGCACTAATTGGAGATGAAAGATTTTATACGTCTAATGGAAGTAATGAACTGTCTAGTAATGGACAATAAATGAGGATAACGTGTGCAATAATTTATAAGATAGTTGAATGTAAGACTTGAAAACTTAAACTAAATGAACTTGTAAGAGGTGAAACCCATTTTGGTTAAGAAGGTGGGGGTAATCTAAGTGAAGGACAAATAGAACTTCATGATGAAATAAGGTCACTTACCTATATTGCTATTAGTGGAATAAATACTAGAACAATTGACTAAGTGGAATTCCTTGTAGTTCTTGGTATCAACTATTAGGGAGAGTTAAGTTAAAGTATCTAGGAGTTATCTCTTAAACGGATTGAGAGTTAAGCAGGAAAGGAAATTAACATGAACATGTAATGATCGGCTATTAGAACGACAACAACAACAAAAATGAAAGAGGAGAGAAAGAAAAAAAAAAAAAAAGAGGGGAGGAAAATATAAAATAGAACTAAACAAAAAGCTATGAAGGGAGAGAAAATTAGGAGTATTTGAGCTAGGTATCAAGAGCTTGCTATGAGATGATCAAGTGTGGCTTGGTCAGGATCTCTTTAGTTATGGACAAAGAAAGAATATGGAATATTTGGGTTGGTATGTCATTTGACGTAGGTTAACTAGAGGAAATAGAGTGGTGATTATCAAGTGGAGTGGTAACATGACAAGAACGTCCTCCCCAGGAAAGTAGTAAGAGGGGACTAGTCTCCGGTAAGACTATCTGAGCTATCAAGGAGGAGGTTATGAGGATGAATCCTCCAACATCAATTGGCTAAGGTATAACTAATTTTGAGGACAAAATTTCTAAAAGGAGGGAAGAATGTAACACCCCAAAATTAATTAAGGTGTTAATCATGGATTTAGATTAATTAGGGATAATTAATATGGGATAAGTGGGCAAGTTTAGAGAATGATAATTTTGAGAAATAAATTAATAATATGAGTTAAGAATTGATTGGGATAGAGACTATATCTAGGCCTAAATTAATGTAGGAGATCATGAGAAGAGGCTTATAGAGGCCCAATGATTCTAAATGCAAGCCCAACTCCTTATCATGAGACTTGGGCCAAGAGTATCACCTAGCAATAGCCCAATTTGATTTAGTAAAATAGAGGCCCAAGACCCAATTTACATGAGCTCTTATAGTTGGCCGAACACACTTTATGCAGACCTAAGTTGGATTAACTTTTGGAACTTGGCCTAGCCCAATCAAATTGCTGCAGCCCAATTCATGAAACAAAGCCCAACAAGTGCAAAAATCTGAACCTATAAGGAATTGGGCCATTGGGTCAGCATACCTCACTTAAACTGAAATTGTTCTGCAGCCCACTTCACCAAACAAAAGCCCAATAAGCACACATCTGAACCTAAGTGGATTTTGGGCTTTAGGGTTGACCCAAACTCATCTAAAACCCTAACCCTTCAGCCTCTCCTTCATTTTACTGAAACTCAAGAGAGGAAATTCGGAGGTTCAAGGGAGGTTAGGGTTCTACCAACATGGAGGCTCCATTTCTCACTTCTAGAGGATGATTTAGCTAAGGTAAGTTATATATAACTTGACCCTCTCATCCTCTTCTTCATTTTGGTCCGATTAATTTCTGGGTTTGAGCATTTTCATCTTCATCTCAAATCTGAAATTTGGTGTTGGGTGATTCCTTGCAAGATTTTCGGACTTGGAGGTTAGAGGGAGGATTAGGTAAGCTTTTCCTTTCCATTTTGTGTATTACCTTGCTGGAAAATGCTCTTAAGGATGGATTATCCTAATGGGTTCTTCTATTGTGTGAGATTACAAGGAGATAATGGTGGAAAACTGAACTTTTTGGGCTTGATGGTTGAAATGCGAATTTTGGTGCTTCCATGGTGGATTTTCGGAGGTGAGGCTATTAGTGTTGTTAAGTGAGTATTTCCTTCCCATTGTGATGCATTTTTTGTTAGTTTGAAACCCCTATAGTTGACCTATAATATGGGCTTTGGTTTCATGTGAAATTACCCAGAAATTGGAGTGACCAATGGCAATTTCTGGTGGGGGAAAGTTGGGATCCGAAATTAAACCCCTTGGTAATTAGGTGAGTAACCTCTAGTCTGTCATTAGTAGTTCAACTCTTTGGATATTTGATTGTGATTAAAAATGATGATAATTATGCTTGTTATAGGCCTGGTATGCATTTGGATTATTATGGTAGCTAAGGGAAGAGTAATTGGCTTCATTGAGGTAACTGGGTTATTTTCCTAATTCCATGTATATGCTCATGTTAATCTGCTATTTGTTACACATGCTTGATTTTGAAATGTTAAATGACTGGTTGACTACTTGATTGTTATTGTGATTGGACCTTGTGAGTCCATGGTGGAGCTGTGGTGCGGCTGCCACCCGTGCATGTGCTACGATCGAGCACTGGGTATGATCAACCCCAGATGCACTGAGCCCTAGTTATGCTCAATAGGGAGTAGGTGCCGTGGACGGGGCTCTCCCGGTGTTATTGGCCATTAACATATTGTGTATGATTGCTGGTATGGGACAGTAGTCATTAGTAGTTCAACTAGTTCATTTGCCAATTGAATTGATGATTCTGATATTGATGACATGAGATTGTCTTGGATTGATTGACTTGTACATATATATGGAAATTTCCTTTTGTTACTGAGATTGTATATCTCACCCCGTTGTGGGCTAACATTTTCAGGGACCGGACCTCTTAGTGACAAGGAGAAAATTAACGAGAGCTTGTTAAATGGTTTGGTAGCATATAGGTTTGAGAGCCTTGTCAAATTGTAATGTAACTAATTTACAAGTTTTGTACCATTGTTGTATTGCATCATGAATTGCCAAGTGTAGAAGTATTTTGTTAACATAGAATGTAATCCCATGATATGTTCCTTATAGACTTGACTATTAATGCAAGAAATACCCAATGAAAGTATGATTAAATGACCATTGTGGGAGATTTATAAGTTGCTGACATAAAATCCCATGGATGAGTAAGAAAGTCCATATCTAAACGCTAAATGGGTAATGATAGATTAGTTGGGTAATTAAGGTACATAATTACCATTAGAGTTGTATAAATTAAGGTAGAATGGCTCTAGAGTGATATTGGAAGGAAATTGGAGAGTATGAGATGAAATCTTGGGAGTTATAGGAACAGAAGGGAATTGGCCGCGACTAACATTTAATTGGCCTAGGCTAAATAGAAACAGAGAAGAATTGGCCGCGGCCAACAATTAATTGGCCTCGGCCAAATGTGGCGAACCTGCTAGGGAAGAAAACAGAGAGCAATTGGCCGCGGCAAATGGTGACGTTAGCCGCGGCTAAGTTTGGGAAGTGAGTTTGGGGGTGTTCCAGAGGGTATTTGGCCGTGGCGAAAGGGGTATTTGGCCGTGGCAAAATGCGTGAAATTTATAGAGGTTTAAGGACTTAATCCGAGAGTAATTGGCCGCGGCGAAAGGGGATTTAGCCGCGGCAAAGGTGCTTAATTTCTCATATTCACTTAGAAACTTTAATTTCTTTTATGGTAATACTAAGGAATGATTTAGAAATAATTGTAAGAGGTTTTTGTGAGTTGAAATTAATGGATGGGAGAATCAAAGGCTCCTTATTAATGATTAAATTCACTTGCACATTTGAATAATTATGGTTCCTTAATTAATGACCCTAGTAACATTAAGGTTTAAATTTTCCCAACATCTTTCGAATATAATTAGTTGTGGTGACTTTCAACATTCTGATTTAAATTTTATGGCTATTAGTCACATACTTAACCTTAATTATGATTATTAGAAGTTAGGGTCGTTACAAAGGAGAACAAGATTGGAGGAAGATGGAGCAAGAAATTCCATGAAATTACCTAGTTTCTCCTTAGATTTCTTCCTCTTTTTCTCCTCCTTCTTGTGTGCCTAAGAGAGCTAAAGATTTTTTTTATTTTGGGCAGAAAGGGTCGTGCTTATTAAAGATTAGAAGAAGGGAGAAAAGTGTGGAACTCTTTAAAACATTCAAGAAACCATAAATTCTAATTTTGCCTTCCGTAATAGCAATTTTGTTTCGGCTTCGTTTTAGCTACTTTTTTAGAACCGTCTTTTCCATCATAAAATTTAGGTTCCAAATTTAATAAAATTCCTTTAAAATCACTCAATTTGGAGCTAAAACCTTACTGAATGAATCTGTTAAAATTCGATCAACCGACATTGAGAAATATACACTGGAGGGGCTTTACCAATCCCGGGGCTTCCCATAGTTTTTGGGGCCTCTAAGAACCTTGGGTAACTCAAAAATTTCATTTAAAAACCCCTCTTATATGGTTTTCCAAAAGTTGCACTTATTTACGAAAATGCTATTACGTTTCGTCAGTTTCCATTGCAAATTATTTCTTCATCCTAACTCCATTTTTCTTTCCATCTGAGCCTAGAATTATTATTTTTTAGGAATCTAGGACTCAACCCAAATTTTTTGGGATATTATCTAGGTCATTTCAGAGGACTTACTTTTACATGACTTATTTTGTCGTTTTACGAAATTTATGTTCATTACATTTAGCTTTACCTCATCTATTCTAAGGGACTTTTAGCATAACCTCACCTATAAAGGGCAATTTCACAATTCAAGAAGCATAATAGTACCATAGCATCAAACTAATAGCTATAGGCATGTCTCATGATTCAAACACACATATAAGCATTTAATGAAAATCAAAAAACGAAGAAATGCATACAAGAAAGGATGGAAAGCTACCTTGGTTCAAGGAATACAATTTCTTCCTTGATTCTCTAGCTCCTTGGTTTGGCCTTACACATACACTTGGAGGAGGTCCCTCACACTTAAACCTTTACACTCTTAGGTAAAACTCAAGATCCAAGAAGAAGCTATAGATTAGCAAATAGAGAATGAAAATGAAAGCATAAAAATCACAAGTTAAAGAGTGATCCTAACTCTTCAACACTTTAACAGTTGAAGCTAACTTCACTTGCATCAAGAAAACAAATTCCATGGCAATTTCATTTGAAAAGAATAAACTGAAATGCATAGCCCCTCACATGGATTAGTGTTTACTCTTAACTTTCAAGTGTTTAAGGCAATGTGTATCACTCAAACTTCACCTATCAAACTCACTACCATAAGCTTGTCAAGGTTCTAAGTCTCCACTACCATGTAAAATGCAAGACGCCAATCAAAGGACTTTATTCAAGGTTGCAATGGGGCTAGGGAAAGAAATGAATGGATACACAAGAAAAGACAAACAAATGGATACCTTAGAACCTCAAGAGCAATCAAAGGAAACCTAGGATAAAGAAGAATGTATGCAATTCAAGGCTTTATTTCCAATTAATAATAAGAATTGCAAAGAAAATTCAAACACTTCTTTCTTTGATTTTCTAATTTTTTTCATTTTTCTTTTCATTGCTTTTCTTTTGCTTTTCCATCTCTTCTTTTCTTTAACTTTGAACATTTTCCTCAACTTTGAATATCAATGGCCTAAATTGATGTAAGACACACATTCATCTATCCTAGTTAGATGTAATGCTCTTTGAAATCTAAAAGGTATCTTAAAACAAGGTGGAAAATATTTTTATTTCCATTGGCTATAGGTTTAACAAGAAAATAAAATCAAGTCCAAAGTGGTTAAACAATAGATAAAATGCATGTAATGGTTAGCTTTTTGGCTATCTAGCTATAAAAGAACTGAATGCCTTATCATTTTCATGCATGCAAATGCAAATGTGGTATCAACAAAGAATCAAGACAGGTTCTAGAGTGAAAGTAATGATAGGTGAATACACGCTAGAAATGAATAGATATGACTCAATTCCTCACCAGCTAATGGCTATCAAATAATTCATTACTACTTTATTTAAATCAAAACACAAGATCCATCACTTATCATGTCAAACTAAATCCAAGTTATAATCATCTCAACTTGCAACTTTTATAAAAAATTTAAAAAAAATCACTTTATTTTTCAAAATTTTCTCAAAAATTTTTAATTTTTTTTAAAACAAAACAAAGCAAAGAGATGAAGATAAAATGGAATAGCTCTCCCCCCCAACATTTAAAGAGTGTGGAAGGAAAGTATATAATCGGATGAAGTTGAAAATAGAGATTCCAAGGGTGGCTTAGATTCCATGTAGTTGGTTAGCAACCTTTTATTACTTATAAAACAAAAACAAAGCAAACAGTAATGTGGAAAAGAAAAGTAAACTAAATCCTAAACTAAGAAGAACTCTATTAGAGACCAACTAATCATAAGTATTAAAAACTAAAATAACAATAGCTTTATTCCTCTTTAACTGAACAAATTTAAGTCTCACTACTTTAAAGCATTTTGATTGATCATGCAGTGTTGATTTATGGACTTCCTCAACCATCAGTAGTTTTGGAAAGTCATATTTAGCATATTCAAAAGCAATAAAAGAATAAGAGATAAATTTAGGACATTCAAAACTAAAGAAAGAAAAATTGAAATCAAGACTCTCTAGATATCTGTCTAAACCAATGAAATCTTTTGGACTTTCATTAGTAAGAGTCACTACATCAACAAAAGAATTCAATTGCAACTTCTCATAGTCTTTCAAGTTAGAGTCCTTTAAGGTATCTGGCAGTTGCTTAACCTCAGTTGGGAGAGTCTGTTCATTGTTAGGAACTAGCTCACCAACTTTATGAATCTATTCAGGACTCTCAGCAAAAGAAACAATATCTTCCTTGACCAAAGAGACATCAGTAGGCTCATAAGATTCTAAACAATGATCAACAACAAGAGCAAGTCTCTCACTAGTGTCAAGAAGAGTACAAGCATTAATAGGATTTTCAATATCAGCACTATCTCTATGAATGCTCTCATCAATACTAGTATGATTAGTATAATCAGTCTTATTAATAGTTTTAGTGCAAATAAAGGGATTCATGGATTTAATAGACTTATCAAACCTTAGAAACTCATCAATCTCAACATATATAGGACATGTATGCATATCATTACATAAGCATTTCAAAGTAAAGTCTGATTCATCAACAAGTTGTTCAACAATTGTATCATCTATATCATTATCACATGGTACATTCATTGTTTCATCAGTCATATTATCACATGCTAGTGAGGAATCATGATGATCAAAATATGTGAGGAGCTCACTAATTTCAATGAAAGCATTAATTTGGGTACATCTATAACATATAGTGGTTCTAGAACATATACAATCAAGAGAATCATTCAAATCAATTATGTCACATGGTCCATATGGTAGACTGTCCCTATAACACCCTAAAATTTAATCAAGGTATTAATCATGGATCTAGACTAATTAAGAATAATTATTATGGAATAATTGGACAAGTTATGTGAATAAGAATTATAGAGAGATAAATTATTAATATGGGTTTGAGATTTAATTGGGTTAAAAACATCATCTAAGCCAAAATTAAATTAAGTAGGCAATGGTTAGAGACTAATAGAGATCCAATGATTATAGGTGCAGACCCAATTTTTGATTATGAGACTTGGCCCAAGAGAAAGACCACCTAACATTGGCCCAATTAGGTTTAGTGAGGTAAAAGCCTAATTATGCCATGAGCTTAGTAGGAGAGGCCAATACAAGTCTCCTTATGGGCTTAACTTAAAATTTTTGGAAAGCCCAAAACTTATTAGTAAATTTAAGTGAGATAAGAGCCCATTTAGCCTTAGCCCAAACTTGGGAAAATGAGTCCAAATAGGTCTTAGGCTATTGGATCAACACACTTTATCCCTAACATTAAAAATTCTGCAGCCCAACCTAATGAACCTTGGCCTAATATGTTAAGCATCAGCCCACCAAGAATAATAGGTCCATTAGACCAACCCATTTGCACTAAAACCCTAAGAAGTCTTCTCTCCACCCATTTGGCTACCAAGGCATTCATTTTCTGCAGAACAAGAAGAAGAAATTTGCATGTTAGAAGAAGGGCTAGGGTTTTTCTACATTCCTCCGCCATTTCTCACTTCTAAAGGAAGATTTGGCCTAGGTAATCAATATAAAACATGTCCCTCTCATTCTCCTCTTCATTTTGGTCTAATTAGTTTCTAGTTTTGGGCATTTTCATCTCCTTCTCAAATCTGAGACTTAGTGTTTGGGTGATTTCTTACAAGATTTTTGGAGTTTAGAGTTAATGGAACCATGAGGTAAGTATTTGCTTTCATTTTGTGGTGTAATCTTGTTTGGATTTCATGTTATAAGCTAACTTTGGTATATAGTTGATTCTATGTGCGAAAATCCAAGTTTCAAGGATGGCCTATGGTGTGTTCTTAGTAGTTAAGGCTTAACTCAATCCATTTGACCTCTTGGGTATATGGGTAAGTATTCCCTCTTCTCTTGTGAGATGTATGTGCTGAATTCCCATATTTTGGATTGACTTTTACTACATGGTTTGTACATGTGAGAAAATGGAGTTGTGGGGAGTGAATCATGGTGAGCTTTGATGTATGGACCCTAAATTGGTGTAATAGATCATTAGGAAGCTTAGGTAAGAAGCTCTCAATAAATACTTGTTAAGATTATTCTATGGATAAGGAAATTCATAACTAATGATAGTTAAATGATGATGATTATGCTTATGTTAGGCTTGGTATGCTTTAGACCATGGTGGTAGCTAGAGGAAGAGTAATTAGCTTCATTGAGATAACCAGGGTTAATTTCCTAATTCCATGCATATGTTCATATTAATCGATTATTGTTTGCACTTGTATGATTTTTAAATGCTAAATAATTGGTTGACTACATGAATAGTTATTATGATTGGACCTAGTGAATCCATGGTGGAGCTGTGGCGTGGCTGCCACTCATGCATGTGCTTTGATTGGACACCAGGTTGTGATTAGACCCTAGATACACTGAGCCCTGGTTGTACTTATTATGGAGTAGGTGCCGTGGATGGACCTCTCCTGGTCTTATTAGCTATTAACATGTTATGTATGATTGCTGGTATAGGATAGTAATCATTGGTAGCTCAACTAGTTTATTTGCAACTTGAATTAATGATTCTGGTATTGATGATATAAAATTGCATTGTATTGATTAATCTGTACATATATATGAAATTTGCCTTTTGTTACTGAGATTGTATATCTCAACTCAATTGTTGGCTAACATTTTCAGGGACCAAACCTCTTAGTGGCAAGGAGAAAATTAATGAAAGCTTTTTATATGGTTTGGTAGCGCATAAGTTTGGAAGCCTTGTCAAATTGTATTATATAATTAGATTGCTAGTTTTATATAATTGATGCATTGCATCATGAATTTCTAAGTATAAGGACTGTGCATGTAATATAATCATGGAATTGAACATTATGATTGTAATTGGCTGATAATAGATGAGTGACTTGATCTTATATGAACATTAAGCATTGGTCCTTTGCGCCTTGTGGTCGAAACACCTTTGCTGTCACTAAATTATGGAATTTGCTGATGTGTGATAGTTCAGTGAGTAAAAATCAATACTTAAATCTTGAAGTGGATAATGATAGATTAGCTAGGTAAATCAAGTAGATAATTACCATTAGAGTTTCACAAATTAAGAGAGTAGTCTTAAAGGGAGAATTAAAGTGCATGCAACAAAATTTGGGAGTTTTAGGAATAGAAAAGAATTAGCCGCGGTCAAAAGTGACAAAGTTGCCCAAGGGAGGTAACAGAGAGGAATTGGTCAGGATGAAAAATAAATTGGCCGTGGCTAAATGCAAGAGTCGACTCCGGTGGTATTCCAAAAAATAATTAGCCATGGCGAAATGTAGAACTGGCCATAGCCAATATCGGTGAGCAACTTGGGAAGGCTCCAGAGGGTCATTTAGCCGCAACGAAGCTCTAAGTTAGCCACGACGAAGTCCGTGAAGTTGAGTGGAGTGAACTCGAGAGTAATTGACTGTGGACTGTGGATTGTGGCAAAAAGGAATTTGGCTACAGTTAACGTCCAAAATTTTCTCGTTTTAACTTAGAAACCTTAGTTTTTCCTATAGTAATGCTAAGGAATGATTTAGAGACACTTGTGGAAGGTTTTTGTGAGTTAAAAATCAATGGGTAATAGATTTAAAGGCTTTAATTGGAGAATTATTTCACTCATGTATATAAATACTTGTAAATGTTGGGTTAATGACTCTAATAACATTAAGGTTCAAATTTCTTCACTTTTTCTTAAATTGATTAATTTAAATGGTTGTAGACCTTGATTTATGATTATTAAATATATGTTTAAGCTTAATTACCATGATTAGAAGTTAGGGTCATTATAGTCCCTGAACTTAGAAGATCCATCATTAACAGGCTTATCAACCAAACTCACACTAGGAATAGAATAATCATCATATTCTAAGTTACCCCCACACTTATCTATTATCCTAGACTCAATAGAATTATCATCAATTGGTTCAGAAATAAATTCATCATTATGGTCATAGCTAGGTGTAGAAATACCAAGTGCATCAGTATACAAGGATTCATTAGCATTAACATATGTGTCATTTTTGCTCAATGAATTACCACAATTAACCAAATTAGGAGATTCAACAATAATTTCCTCATCTACATCATCATCAAGCAATTCAAGATTAACAACAGCATATGCATTAGTCATTACAGTGCTATTATGCAAACTAGAGTCAGTCCTAACAAAATGCAAAGTATTAGAAGATAGATGCATACTACCCAATGAATAAGACTTTTCCTCCTCTATACATTCTCTTATGATTTGCTCTTTCAATTTAGTGACACTTGAGGTAGGTTGATTCATTTGAGCTCTTGAATCCTTCATGAGGTTATCCATCATTTGTTGGTTTTGAAGCTGCAACCATTCACTCTCCCGTTAGAGTTGAAGATTATAAGCTTCTAGTTACTGCCTTATCCTCTCTTCCCAAGTTGGTTCCCAGTTAGCCTCTTATTGAATATACTCTTCATGATAGTTGTAAGGATAATATTTTGGTTCTTGCATATTGTAATTGTGGTATGGCTCATAATGATGGTGGTAATTAGGGTAAACTTTATAATGATGCTGGTAAGGTTGGTAACATGGTTGTTAGTATTGTTGATATTATTGTGCTTATCTTTGTTGCTCAAGAATGCCATAAAGCATTGATATAACTTCATCCATCTTTTGTACAATCCTATCATTTGTATAAGAATCATAGACACCTTGATTAGACACATAATATGGATCCATTTCAAGTAAAGAAAATGAGAAGTTTAATTAATTTTAGCACAAACAATTAGTAACAGATTACAACTAATATTAATTCTAAATCAAGAAATAAAAATCCAATGAAGCTAAGAACTTCCTAATAATAAAAAAAACTCCAAAACAGAGGTTAATCACACAAAATAAACTCACAAAAATAAAGAAATTAAATCTAGAAAAAATGAAAAATTCTTAAAAATTTTGAGAAAATAATAAAAAATTAGAAAAAATGCCTTCAATGTTAGAATTTGGGCAAAAAATGGTGCACCTAATAGCTTTGCTTTTTTTTTTTTCTCAAAACACCCAAAAACTTTGACCCTTCCTTCTCGGTTCGTGGCTCTTTGACCCTACCCTCTCGGTTCGTTAGGGTTTGTCCCTTCTCGCTTAGCTCACGGGAAAAGTGCACCTTGGTGGGGAGGGATTCTCCTTCACTTATATGGGCTAGCCACAGGCCCCTTCCAGCCGATGTGGAATTTTACAATCCATCCCCCTTTTGGGCCGACCCATCCTCAAGTCGCACATGGGCCAAGATTACTCTGATACTAACACATACAGAGCCACCAACGTATTGTCCCTTCCTTTCCAATTCGTGGGTCTTTGACCTTGCCTTCCTGGCTCGTTGGGGTTTGTCCTTTCCTGCTTAGCTCACGGGAAAAGCGCGTGTTAGTAGGGAGAGATTCTCCCCCACTTATATAGGCTAGCCATAGACCCCTTCCAGCCGATGTAGGACTTTATAATCCATCCTCCTTTTGGGTAGACCTGTCCTTGGGTCGCATATGGGTCAGGATAGCTTTAATACCAACACATATAGAGCCACCAAGGTATTATCCCTTCCTTCCCAATTCATGGGTGTTTGACCCTGCCTTCTTGGTTTATTGGGGTTTGTCCCTTCCCACTTAGCTCACGAGAAAAGCGTGCCTTGGTGGGGAGGGAATCTCCCCCACTTATATGGGCTAGCCACAGGCCCCTTCCAGCCGATATGAGACTTTACAATCCACCTTCCTTTTGGGCCGACCCGTCTTCGGGTCTCACATGGGCTAGAATTACTCTAATACCAACACATACAAAGCTACCAAGGCGTTGTCCCTTCCTTCTCGGTTCATGGGTCTTTAACCCTACCTTCCCTGTTTGTTGGGATTTGTCCCTTCCCGCTTTGGTCATGAGAAAAGTACGCCTTGGTGGGGAGGGATTCTCCCCCACTTATATGGGCTAGCCACATGCCCTTTCCAGCCGATGTGGGACTTTACAACTTATCTTAGTAAGTTATATATATGATTTAAATTGTATATTATGTCATTATTCTAATGTTAATATATCTTACTTTTAGATTGTTATATATATATATACATACATATATATTTGTATATTTATATGCATATACATTCTTTTATACATGTGTTTTATATAATAAAATAAGATATATTGTAATATCTTATATAAGATAATAAATTTTCTATTCCCTTAATCCTATTCTAATTAGATAGTGGTACTAAGTTAATTCTCATATAAATTTCTTATTAGTAAATTTAACTCATATAATGTATTTCTAATATCACTAAATAAAATATTTTCCTTAGGAAAATTATATTAAAGCCTATTTATTGCTTAGCAAGATATTAAATTGACTCTAATTTCATTAAATACTCTGTATTTGATTTATCATTATTTAGTACATTTAATTAAATGTATAAGGTATCCTAATTAAATTACAAAACTTATCCTATATTTCATATATCTCTATATCCTTTAAAAATTAGCACACAAATAATCATAATTATTTGAATTACTAGTTATATAATGTCTTATGAAAAGAATGTTATCTAAAACTTTTGTCTTTAAAATTTTAGTTACCTTTCAAATTAAATCTAGGTACTTCTTCTCAATTGGCCATATTCTTTTGATAGTTTAGAAAGGCCTAAATATCTGGGGCTCATCTTATAGGAATCTTACACACTTAATGTTTTAGCATATGGTTAATATCAAGAAAATGGATTTAATAGATATTCATCATCAATGCCCACATTAATATAATCTTTCAATCCCTCTCGCTTAAATACACTTGATTGCTCATGGAGATACACTTAAAATTGGCTTTTCACTTAGACTTGGCACTAGATTATGGCTTACCTTACAACTTTCACCCTTGAGAGATCTCTTTGGCATCTGTCCTTTATCAATAGCCTTACAATCATCACCAAGATGAATTTATATGGTATTCAACTGTAATCTCATTACGTTTAACGTAATAAACATTTTATTATGGCAAACCTTAATATATTAGGATGGTTAATCTATTCTTAAGATTTCAAAAATGTCATCTTATTCGATGTACCAAAACCTCAGACTCATTTCATTCAACAATATTCTAAACTTCAAAATCACTAGTGTCATACCATAAAGAAATAATACTTATCTTTCATTATATCATACTTACAACATTAATTTCCCTATTCTTAGCACTTTTAGCAGAGGAATGAATTGATATTAAAGGCCTAAATTCTTAAATTTTTCATAAATGCATAACTTTAGTATTTCAATCTTGAAATCCAAGCTAGACAAGTTTGTTCAACATGAAACATAAAAAGAAGAGTCATGAATCTTGGGTTCCAAGCCATATGATTCAAGGTAGCACTTTGGCACCATTTCTCATTGGTTCATATTTTAGCTACCAATTTTAAAAATTCATATCTTGAGATAAAAAACTATGATTATGCAAATGAGGATTCTATGGAATGTTTAGGTCATGAACTACATGCTCTAAAAATTTTAAGTCAAAATAAGTTAATTTGGTCCACAAAAACCTAATGGAACAATAACTACATTAGAATTTCAAAGTTACCCAGCCCTAAAATTTTGAGCATGTATATCTTGGGTAACATAACATTTTTTTATGCAAATTTGGTGGCTATGGAAAGCTTATAATACCAAATATATGCCTTGAAAATTTAATGAGCATTGGTGGCCATTTAACTTCTCAACTATCCAAAAAATTAGAACTGACCATATGAATAGTACTTAAGTAATTCTGCAACTTTTAGCCAATTTTTTAAAAAAATAAAAATTCTATAGGATATCCAAAATTATGTTATTTGACTCTGTGGAAAGTTCTAAATGAGATCTAAATGCCTACCAAATGTCATCCAAAAATTTATTCATTAGGTCAAATTTTGGTTTAAGGGTACAAAATGGTGCACCATTAGTTTCAAATGGTTCAAAATGGACTTTTTCATTGCATGTGACAATTTGAGCATGTCCCAAATATGAAATGCAACATATATGACTATTTCACTAGGTCCCAACCATCATGCAACTCAAATTGACTGATCCACTTGGCATTATACATATACTTTTCATGGGCCACACATACCCAAATTGCACATTTTTGAACATTTACATTAAAAAATGATGTTTATATCATAAGTTCAAAAATTCATATCTCCATTCTCAAATGTCCAATTACGGTGATCTTAATGGCCATGGAAAACTTATCATGTCTAATTTATACTTGTAAAATTTCATTAGCATTAGACACCATTGGTTCTCAAATGACACAGTCCAAGTTACTGACCATATGAACATTGTTGCATCAAAATAGCAAAAAAATGTCAATTTTGAAAAATCATAATTAATTTCACAAAGCTCCAAATAATCTAGTATTTGGCTTTCCAAAAAGCTTTGGATGAGATCTATATTCATGCCAAATTTCATGAACAAATTCGTTCATTTGGTCAGATTTTGATATTAGGTTACATAATGGTCATTTTTGTGTCTTATAAGGGGTTCAAATGGTCCATTTTGGGTTTTAAGGCAGCCATGGCAACTTGAGCATATGTAAAAGCACCAAAATGTCTATTAAACTTGTCTCAAAGGTGCACAAATTTATATTTTCTCAAACTCACTCATCCACCGCAAGATACATACAAGAGCATACATGCCAAGTCTTACCATCCAATGTCCAAATCATGCTACTTCATATATATGGCATTAAATCTTATTCATACATCATCCATTTACATATTTACATGTGTTCATGAAGTCATACAACATATACAATAAGGAGATACATTATATGCCACTCATATGGCTACAATTTAGCATATTTCCACACTTTGTTGTCACTTTTCTTCCTTTAGGCTTGATAGCTTCCATTCCTTTGCTCACTTGATCCACCTAGACATGTTAGACATGTGGGGAGGAAGGAATAAAATTTTAGGAATCCCAATAGCTCTTCTCCCTTTCAATCACACATAAAGGATACAAATCCATATGTAAAAATGCATGCATGAACATCATCAAGCATGTAATCATTCAAGAAGCATTCTTGGCATTCAAGAAGTTATACAAAGTATACATAGACTTGCCAAGTAAGTGGATTGGCCTCACCTAAAATCCTTTACATAGCCTTATAGCCACATCCTCAAGCCATGTCCAACCTTAGAAGGTTTGAAATTTGCTTTGATACTAATAAAGTGTGACATTATATTTACTAAGCTCATCTCACATCATTACTAGTCTCATCTCCTTAGATTACATAAAATTCCCAAGAAAAACTATTAAAAATACTCCATTTAATTATTTTACATCAGAGATAAAACTTTCATTTCATGTCTTATGGGCCATATGGACTAATCCATCTCATTCTCATATTTAAATACACAAATACAACTCAAAATAATCTCAAGAAATGGCCTAGAACTCGTGCTACGTGTGTGAATGGATAGCAAAGCAACGTGGTGCCATGCATGCAAGCGTGTGCTTCAATGTGAGTTCGTGCATCCTTTTCCATCTAAAAATCCATTAACCATGACTTCTTCTTCACACTTCTTCCTTTCCATGAATGCTTCCCTCTCACATGCTCTTTTAATGTTACTTCCTTGGACTTGGAAAGCTTCCACCTCTTCTCCAAACCAATCTCTTATTCAAATGCTAATTGGTCATAAAAAATTCTGCAAGAATAATAGGCAAAAATCACATAGGAATATTCACAAAATTATTTAAGATAAATTTAAGCATTAAAAACCAATCATTTGCAAATTAATTCCTAAAATATAGAAAATGGCCAATTAAAATTAAATTCCGTTCAATTACATCCATTAAACCATATTTAATTATTAAAGTGCCAAAATTAGGAGGATTCATATATATAAAACTAGCATTCATCAGGAGGCTTGTTTGCTTAGCCTAGACACATCAAACAATACACAAACAGATCAATGGAACAATCTCTAGCCTCACATAAGGCTTACATAAGCTATTTCTAGCTTGTGGCATGAATATGGTTCCATATAAGGGTATAATGAAGTAATAACTTATCATCTTGGTTCCAATTTCTCACTTAATCTAAGTCACATGAGTCCATTCAAACTCATTAAAATTATCATAAACTCACTTCAAGGAGCCAAACATCAAGTAGCTTCTTTATGCCTAAAGGAACTCGAAACTTCCAATTTTCAAAACATGGTTTCTAAATTTAAACCAATAATTCCTTTGGTGTTTACGATTCATTTCTAGACCACTTCAATCTTTGAAATTAAGAAAAACTCTCCCTAGGTACAAGAACCACTCTTTGGTCAAGACTATACTTAAGATAGGAACCCATGGAGTTTTGTTAATTTTCCTAAGGAATTTGGCACTTGTGAAGCTTCTTAGATGTCTTGAGAATTCAAACATGCTCTTACATAAACTAAATCATCACTAGAAAGCTTTATAAGTTTCTGAATGCAATCAAAATCCTAATTTTCATAACTTATTATCTATAGGTTCTTTTCAATTCTATTACTTCCATATGATTCTTTAGGCTCCAAAATCCCAATTTCTATCAAGTTTAGATGAAAATCAAACCCCCCCCTATATGGTGTTTTTATGTTGGCCGAAATAATGCATTCATGGAGGAAGCAAGAAGAGCAACTTAGCCTTAGAAAAATATACCTTAATTGATTCTTAAACCAAGTGGTGTTTCTTATGTTGCTTTGGTTTCCTTCAAATCCTCTCTTCCCTCTACTAAACCAGCCACAAAACACCACCATTTAAGACACCAAAACCATGAGAAGAGAGAGGAGAAAGAAGAGAAGAACATGAAAAGTAAGCCTAATCTTACACTTTTCAAGCTTGGTTTCCTTCTCCTTTGCTCCCTCTTTGGTACTTCCCTTCCAATGGGTCTTGGTTCTATCTTTGGCTAGAGGAAAGTCAATTAAGGTGAGTGGAAGAAGGTGCCTCATGATTTATAAAGAAGGGAAGGGCTATTTTATAATATTTTCAAAATTTCAACTATATCATTAAACTTTACTTTCTCTGTTTGAACTCATTTCAATTCCTTTTTGACAATCGTCTTTTCTATCATAAAATTTAGATTCTCTAATTCATAAAATACTTTTGGTTTCACCTAAATTAGATTTAAAATCTTACCAAATTATTTGGTCAAAGTTTTGGTCAACTAATGACTAAAATCAAATACTAAAAGAGTTTTAACTATTTTAAGGTCTCCTATAATTTTTAGGGCTATTGAGAACCCTAGAAACTTAATTTTTCAATTTAAAGATCCCTTATTCAAATTTTCTAAAAGTTATCTAAAATTACGAAAATGCTACTGGCCTCCGTAACTCTCCATTTGGCCATTTTGGCTCTTGTTTTAAGCTAACCTTAGGTTCTAATCCACATTTTAAAATATTCTAATTAACATCCAAATCCTATTTGAACTTAATTTTTCTTGTTTTAGGGTGTTCTCATGCCAATTTATTGTGTTCAGTTTAGTTTCTGAATTATTGGCTATTACAATATATGTTTATCATTTATATAGCCCAAGTGACAATGCTAGAGATATGTTGGATTCAAATAATTTGATTTAAACATTTGGTGTTTATAGTTATTAATAGGCATTTCAAGGTTTAGAATATAGAGAACATTAAACATCTACACATTGTAATAAAATATTTCACTAAAATAAATTGAACAACTTTTGTCCTTTGTTAAAATTGAAAAATCTTTTTTATCCAAGCAAAAGACAAAAATAATATTGTTACTAATAGCTAGCACAAAATAACAATCTTTTAATTTTAGAACTAAACCAATAGGTAAAGGAAAAAAAATATGTTCTTACAGTTAAGGTAATAACTCTTGCTCCATTGCCAACTTGTTGGTCCATTTCTCCTTTAGCAAAAGTCTTACACCTTTTGAATTCCTACACATTGGTACAAATATTAGAACCACAGCCAATATCTAATATCCAAGATGTAAGAGCAAATACATTAATTTCTATAATAAAAATACATGAAGTGGAAGTCTCACTTCCTTTCTTCTCCTTTGAATCTTTTATGCATATTTTGTAATTCCTCTTTTAATGTTTGATCTCACCATAATGGAAGCACTTTCCTTCCTTAGCCACACCACCCTTAAGTTTCAATGTAGAGGACTTGGGCTTGGCTTACCCTTGGATTTGGAATCCTTGTTTTTGCCATTGCCTTTGCCTTTGCCTTTACCCTTTTTAAACTATCATTAGGGCATTGGATTTTGCCTTGTGTAAGTTATGTTTAGTAATTCTGAACATGCTCAATAGTTCTAGGAAAGATTTGTCAAATTCGCTCATGTTATAATTCCTAATAAATTAACTATAACTTTGTGGCAATGATTGCAAAATTACTTCAATAGCCAATTCTTAGCCTAGTGGAAAGCACAATCTTCAAGGTTCTCAATGTACATAATCATTTTGAGTACATAAGGTCCAACAAGACTACTTTTTGCCAATTTGCATTAAAACAATGTTCTAAGAACATCAAACGTTTTCATTTCAAGCTTGCCCTTGATATAACTTCTTAAAGTGTTCAAGCATGTCATAAGCTTCCATGTTCTCATGTTGCTTCTAAAGCTCAAAGTCCATGGTAGCCAACGTAAAGAAACTGATGTCCAATGCATCATCATAATATTTTTTTTATAAGCATCTTTCTTAGCACAAGGGGCATTAGTTTTAAGTGGCTGAGGAACAAGTTCCTCTAGGATAGCTTTCGCTCACACTTGAGGACTATCTTCAAATTCCTATACTAGTTTAAAAAGTTTGTCCTTCTCAAGGACTGATTACAATAATAGATTATTTAATTTATTTGCCATTTGATATCTACAACAAAAATATACAAAGTTAATATTACGTTTAATCATCTAATAAGGTCTTTAAGTAAATGTACTTTCCACTATTTTGTTCAAACTAATAGCCTTCACTGTTAATTTAAAAAATCATATTGTGGAGACTTTATATTAGGCCAAGATCCATATTTTATCTAGCATTGAGTCAACTTTGGCTAATCACCCAAAATTAGACTATTTAGGTAGGCAACCTTTGCTAATTACATCACATGCAACTCTTGGATAGCTTAGGTGAACAATGCTTATTCTAGCTTATCTTATGAACTAAAGCCTAACTTCATGCCTTTAGGTCCCAATACTATTGAGATTACCTAGTTAAGTCACACCAAATGTTGGCATTTGGATATCACTATTATCCTATCCTGTTTTACCGAGATAAATGAGGTACTTTGCTTTGGCAATCTTGCCCTATGTTGATGAAGGCCTTGATGAGTGCCAATCAATAAAAGGCATCATATGTTATTACTGACTTAATAATTTCATTAAGGGATTTAATTATTTTAAATTGGTTAAGATCTCACCATTATTGGCCTACTATTCATGCATCATATCATACACATCTCATACATCACAAAATGCATAAAATTAAACATGACATAGTATGGCCTAAACTACCTAGCTTGATGCTCTCAAGCCAATGAAAGGATTAACTATACAACTTGGACTAAAGCTACTTCTTGAAGTCTTTTCCTTGGTTGTATTCATGTGATCTCCAAATCGTCTTATCCTTTCTTTCTTCCTTCTTTCCTTTTTATTATTATTATTATTATTATTATGGAAACCTTGAGTGATATTTGAGGGGAGTTAGGTAAGAAAAGAATGTACAAACCAAAAAATAAGAGAGAGACACAACACACAAGTTGTACTTTAAATTGCAACCAAAATAATTAATCTTATTGATATAAAGGGCCATACTAAGCACCACACATCATGTAACACATAAAGGGAAGCAAATATCATAAGATATCTATATTCAGAACTTATTCTACAAAATAAAATTCTTTATTAATATCTTTGATTTTAAAAGTTAATTTGAATTCTAGTTGAGATAATTTGGTGCTATGAAGAGTTACCACAGCAATCTTGATGGCCAGTCAATGAGCAGGGTTCGAGGGGCTAGAGCCTTTCACTGGGGTTCAAGGCTGGAGCCCCTAAAAGTTACAACAAAATTCACCTTCCTTAACCAAGAGGCTAAACGCATATATTCTTGGTGCCACGTTGACCTTGTTGATCTTGGAATAGATTTAGAATAATTTCATAACCATTCCAAGACGCGAGAATTGTTATCGCACAAATGTATTCTAAAAAAATTCTAGAACTATTTCAGAAATCACAGTTGATTCATATTATTCTAGAATTATCATTATTACATAATCGCACTAATGATGGAATTTGTAATGTTATCATATATACTATATTAAACAAGATCGATTATACGTTTCCACAAAACCAAATTAATCTAATCAGAAAACATATTAGTCCAATTTATGATTTCGTGCATCCTAGCTCTAATGCCATTATTAGGTTTTGAGGACTAAGCACAGCAAAATAATTTTTACAAATTTTTGAAACCCAACAAGGATCCTTGCAAAAAGAGCATATATTGGTGATAGGATTCTTACCATTTTGTGAAGAACATTTATTACAAACGTATGAACTCACGAACATTTAATTTTTTATCAAATGCATCAACCTTACAACCGATTCTCCACCAGTCTACAATCTAAAGCACAAATGTATGGGAATCACTAATGCATATTGATAGAGTTGCATTTCTATTGTATCCACATAAACAAGACAAAAAACTTACTCCTTAAAGAATTGAATGTAGCAGTTTTTGCTAGGTCCCTATTTTTTGGGGTAGTAGCTTTTTTTTATATGTGATACATAACGCTAGACATTATTTATAAAATAATGCAAGATTTTTGTAAAACCCATCCAACGGGCCTGATCCAAATATATGACAAGTGAAGAGACTATTAAATTTTAGTTATTCACCCAATTTAATAACGACTTGGATCAATAATCTGTCCCAAAAAACATAATATCACTTTAATAAGGCCCTAGAAAGAATGTAACATTACTTTAATATTATAACATAATTTTAGTATTATATTTTATTATATATATTGGGCTATATTCTTAGGTTCCTGCTTGTTATTTGAGTTTGATTGATGAAAATCTATTAGAATTTAAGAGGACTAGAGTAGGCCAAAGAAATAAACCAAGATAACTTGATAGTATCATTCTTCTCCTTAACTCTCTTTTATTTCAATGTTTTAAAAAAGTATTCCAAATTTGAAGTTAACTCCAAAGTTCTGCTACTTAATTTGAATTACACTCCAAGTCTATCAAAACTGAATTTCAACATTCTTAATTAAAAAAATTCATAAAATTTGTTCTTTTTGTTTATTATACCTATTCACCTCATTTCTTAGTGTGATTTTCAATTTTTACCTATAGTCTCTTGTGTATCATTTTTCCTTATTTTGATTAGCATGTGTAGATCAGTGGTGGCTCTGAGGATGGAGGGTAACGAAGGTACAAACCTGTAGAAAAAATCTGTTCAAGTAACGTCGTGGTGGTCAAACTCTTGATTAAAATTATCTTAAACATTCCTAAGGACTTTTTTAAAACATAACCTAAAGCAAGTTTGATTTAATAATCTTTTACAAATTATTTAAAACACTCACCACTAGAACAATGCAAGTGACTTACATTCTTAAGTATTTTAGGAATGAAGATCGCGCTCGTCTTTAAATGATGTTTCATTGACTTGATTTAAACAACTGTTTGACTGTAAAAAGCAAACCTAACGAATGAACATTGGACATGCGTACACGTCCCACTATAATGCTTTCCGCTGCCCACTTTTGCATTACTTCCACAAAATCAACACGTCATAAAGCCAGTTTAGTGGTGCCTCTCTAATCATTGTTGGGTTTGTGATTTTCTACGCCACCATTTCATCGGACCATAATCTACGAAACCATTCTCTAATCCTAGTTGATTAGCATAAGAGATAAATACCACTAAATAACAAGAAATGAAATTCATAGAGAGACATTTATTTATTGATATGTTTTCATAGACTCACAAAACTGTGTAAATAAATCGTTATTCATAAAAGCAAAATAAATTTTACATATTGATGATTATTATTATTACTAAATTAATTAATTTAAAAAAATTTAAGAAGATAATTATATCATCAACCGTGATTTTTATGTATTTTATTTTTGGAAAGAATTTTTTTTTTTTTGTGAAGAATACGAAAGTGGCCCGTTGTGTCCATTTTGACGATAGGGTGAGACTATAATGGCTGCATCAGTTTATTGCTATGATTGAAAGCAGAGTGCATAGCATTATATATATATATATATATATATATATGTATATGATGCCATTTGTCACCCTAAGCGTACATTTGAAGGAAGTAGGCAGAACCCCACCATATATAAAAATTAATCTTAGAGGTGAGGAATATTGGGGTAGGTGAGTTAACTCTAGTGGGCGTTTGTGGTGCCAATTTTTTATGTTCTAGTAAGTGTCGTGGGCTAAATAGTTTCGCACCGATCTCTGATGCCATCTTTTCAATGAATTTTGCAGGCATCATGATGTTCATATACTATCGAAAATGGGGGACAGCTAGAGAGTTCTTTTCTTTCCTAATCTGAGCTCACAATTCAGACTACTCTTATTTCTTTCTCAAAAAAACAAGAAAATTATTCGTCATGCAAACCCAAAAGTATTACGAGAATAAACTATTAGCTAGCATTAACAAATATTTTGGTATAAGGTATTATTCTTAAAATTATGAATTTATTGTAATTATAAATGATTAATTATGTCATTTTTAGAATAATTTTCAATTATATATATATGTATGAAAGAAAGAATTAAGTAACACCAGTGTCAATCAAAATTAAGCTTATATTATTGAATAATTTTTATAAAATATGTTTATTACACAATACTATAGTTAGATTAAAATTTTAATCATTAATGTCATGGTCTCAAAGTTGCATATCAATTCAATAATTTTTGTGTTCTCCATCAATAATAATAATTTAACTATTTAGTTATATCCTTATTATTGTCATTTTCTTTAAAAAAATTGGCATATACACAAGATCAATAGAATAATTACTTCTAATTTAATGGTTGAATTAATGAAAATCATTCTTATAATAACATATTAAAAGATACAAATATGTCAAATTTTTTATAAGAAAAAAATGATAATAGGGATAAGTTACTCCAAAACTTCAAGTCAAGGCAAACGCTAATGGCATATTTGGAATTTCAAATGTACAAATAGATATCTAATTTTTAGAATTACCTCTACACACCTATAATGGAGGTTATTAAACCAACCTCTAGACATTAGGAGATCTCATTGGAAAGGATTGATCACCAAATAAGATCATCAGTGAAAAGAAACACTTAAACCTTTACGCATAAAGATAAAAAAGCTTCTTCTAAACCCTTTCAACCAATTAAACCAACACATATTAACTAAATATATCAATTCTTACACTAATATTCATTCTTTTACCCATCAGCTCCTTAAACAAATAAAATGACAATGACGGTATGTAAATACTAGGGCGTTCAAAATGCATTCACTGCATTATAAAAAAACTTACAGCCTTACACTGAAAAGATATTTTTGAATAAGCGGGGTCATGGATTCTTTATATATATATATATATATTGATGATTATCCATTTTTTTTCTTTTTTTTCAACATACGTATATTGGATTATTAAGCCACCTATGAGTTGACCTAAGTCCATGGCAAAATCCCAAAAAAAAAGTTTAATTAATTTAAATTAATTCTTTTTTGGTAAATAATTAATTAATATTAATATTTAAAATTTGAATTTCGAAATTCAAAATTTATGATCAATTTTTTATTTATTTTTGTGAGAAAAACAAAAATTGATTATGAGCATTATTGTGAATGAGGGTAATCGTGCGTGTGGAGCATAGAGTGTAGTGACTGTTCTCTCTCTCTCTCTCTCTCTCTCTCTCATAGTTTTCTCTATGGATAGAAGAGTGAAACATAGAACAAAAAACCCCATTGATCTTCTTAGGAAAATCGGTGTCATCTACCATGGGACAATGATCAAAGTCCATTAATGATTCCTTTTTAAATCACGCATAGGCCAAAGATCTAATTTTGTTGCATCTAGGTAAGTACTCAAATCCATTTCAAAATGTAATTTTAATTTCTTTCATTGATATCACCTTGTTTGCTTAGATTTGCTATCCTCATATGATTAATTATGCTCATTTATTGTGATAATTTTATGCTATTATATTGAGTATTGATTGAAATGCATGAAATCATGGTTAAGACCTTCAAACACTTATTTATGGCAAATTTCAATAAAGACAAATTTAGGTGATAAATCTCACATTAATTGAAGCCTATATAATTAGAATGTTGTGGTAGAGAGATGGTAGAAAACATACAAACCATAGGAGAGAAATTAAGGTTTTAAGGTTTGGATTTTTGGTGAAGAAACTACCAATTTTTTAGGCTTGGCATTCTCAACACAATCTAAGATTTGAATCAAGCCATATATAGTAGTAAAGCTTGTTGTATAAGCTTTCCAAAATCACCAAGGTTGCTTCAAATGAATAGGTACCGAGAGAGATATCAGCGTTTGAAGGTTGGTGCTTAAAATTGAATTTTTGGAAATCATGGTCAACCAGCTATGTTTCAAGGTTTTCTACTCTCTCATTAGGCTATGGATCTATGCAATCCATATGTCATTGGAAAGCTTTTGTTGCAATCTTTCCAATGACAACAAATTTGCTTAAATTAGAGTTGAGATGAAGGAGATATGCCAATTCAAAGTTTGTCTTGCAAAAATGGCATTTTTATCATTCTTGAGAAAAGTTGCAGAAATAGGGGGTTGAAGAAGAAGTATAGAGTCCATTCTCATAGGTGGAGAGTACTATTCACCCTTACCCCTATTCAACTTGAAACTTGTACCAATGGAAAGAAAAGATCAAGAGGAATCTAACAATAGTAATTCAATGGTTAGAAACCACACTTAAAATGGTGTGTTGGGCTTATGTGCCACCCTAGATGTGTGGACTTTACAATTTTTTCATTTTCCAACCATTTTTTGAAACAAAGAGGAAGAAGTGGTGTGTAAGGGCACCTGCCACCTCTTATAAGACTAGTTTTTGGGCTCTAAAAATTTCTAATTTTGAGAATTTCAAAATTATATATAATTTGCCTATATTTGGGTATCTATTAGTCATGTTTTAGTATTTTTTTAATCGTAAAATGGTGATTTTATGTGCCAAAAAGTTCATAAAATTTTAATTATGAATTTTAAAATTGTATTTCCTATAAATAAGTAATTATGAACCTAAGGAGATTTTATATTTATAATATAGACCTATATTAATATATAAAACCACAAGTTCAAAAAGAGAAAAGATAAAAAAAAAACATGTTTGGATCAATCTAAAGGTGTGAGGGATTGAAATTCCTTGGTTATCAAAGGTCTTGAGTTTAATCAAGCTACTTCCCAATGATGTTTTGGAAGACATCAAACTAATGAGCATTTTGGGGAAAAATTCAAGGAACCAAAATTCATTTTTTTAATCGGTATTCATTAAAGATAAATCTCCATAAAGAATACCTTGTTATCATGAATGTTGATGAACTATTATGTTGAAAAATGAGGTACCTTTGACAGGCTAACCTATAACTTGTCCCTACATCCTAAGAGAAAATTAATTAATGTTTATTAATTATTACATTATTAATTTTTGATTTTAAATTTTAAATTTTTTTAATTCAAAATTTAGATGAAGAGGGAGTTAATCTAATTAGAGGAAAATATTGTTCATTACTAATATACACAAAAAAAAATTATTCAATATAAGAAAATGATCAAACTTACGAAATATATTTTATTATATATGTTGATATGATCTGCATATGATTGGACAAGTCTTATAGTGGCCGAAAACAATTAAAACTATTTGTGATGGCTAAAGACAATTGAATAGGGCTGTGAGAGTCAAAGAGAAAATAATTTGAGAATTAATAAGCATATTTAGAATGAGGTCTCTAGTATATTGTTAATATAAATGCAATTTATGAGTGCATTGTATTAAATAAATAAAAAGTGTAGAAATATCTTATTAAGTGGAAGTTCTCATATTGGTAGATGTGGGTTCATCTAGGAACTAAATAAATCAATATAAAAGAATGTTAGAAACACTCTAGTGAGTAGGAGTTTTTAGATTAGCAGCCCAAAGACTCATCTAAAAAGCTATAGCATAATAATATTTATGAATAAATTTGACAAAAAAGTAAAGACATTGTTAGATTTACCAAGTGTAGATTTACTATTGTGAACTTGATAATGTCATTACTAATTTGGTCAAAGTTCATTGCAAATACAAATGTAACATTATGTATATGTAGGTCTTTTGTGTTATATCTATGTAGGAATTATATTATAATTATGATTATTAGAAATATCATTATCAAGCTTGATAAGAGAAATAAGACACCATAGGGTTCTTAGATTCTAGAGAAAAATAGGATGCTAAGAAACTATTAAACAATGTTGTATAAGAGTTAAACATGGAAATATAACTTAGCAAAGGCAGAGATCTAGAATTTCCTTGGAAAAAGAAAATGAGTGATATTATTTGCATAACAGTGCTAAGTAACATGGCTGACAATCTCCTATATGAGTGTGAGTCATAACAGACAATTTAAACCATAAAGATAGCCTTTAACGATAAATTTAATTATAAAAGTATGACTAAACTAAGAAAAGTTAAGTGTCAAGGAATTGAAATTAGTCCATCATACCTTATTGAAAAAGCAATATAAGTAGGCTATCACAAGCTTTCAACTTGTAAGTTAACAACGTATGAAAGTGAAAATAAGTCACAAAAGGAGCATCATTTTGATAATGATTGCTCATCACATAGAGAGCTTGGGAATGAGTGTCTAAAAGCTACTAGACCCTTGGAAATGCTTATATGACTAAGATTACTATGATTTTCAAAGTCCAAAATATGCAAGAGAATGACACTTTCATATTAAAAGAGGATTTGGCCAACACTTTAAGAAGGCCAATAAAGCATTAAGAAGAGATGCAAATATGGTAAAAAGAAACCAAACATAGTAAAAGTCAAGCATCATATCTGTTTAAAAGTAGGTCACTTTGCTTATGATTATGTTGAACAAAAATGAGTTATAGGCTATAAATCATATATAGCTAAGGATTGAATATCATTTTATAAAATATTGCCAATTATTTTTTGAAAGTAGATAACTTTATGTAAGAAGGACTATAAGAGTTGACATAAAAGGGGATTAAAGTATGCAAGATTAGTTTTGCATAAAGAATGAACAGCATCCTACATAGTGTTTAAAGATTTGACAAAATTTAATATTCATCATTTCTCTTCTTAATTTGATATTTGAGTGTTAATTTTTCGTTAAAAAAAAAACTCTATTGACATGAGAAAAAAGGGCAAAGAATACAATTTTAGCTTCTACTAAAATGTTGCTATTGTACTAGGCATACTTTTAAAGCATGAATACTTTGCCCTAATATTTTGCTTTCAATCTAGTTTGGGACATTAATAAATCATAGGCTAGCCTAAGATCTTATAGGTGAAAAGAGAACAAGTAGATTAGTAAAACAATAGATGCTAGAGTCCATTTCAATTTTAGAAATGCCATTATAAGAAAATCGCCTAGCAAGTAAAACAAATTGGAAAACCATCTTGAAAAAGAATTAGAACTAAGAATTTGTTACAATTAATTCATTCTAACATATGTGGCTCAAAAACAAACTAAAAGTAGAACAATTATTTGCAATATAGTTAAGTTCGCTAAGTCTCCTATGAGTTAGAAGGATTTAAGTGCTTTAGACATTATAAGAACATGGTTAAAAATCAAATGGACAAAAAATTTGAAACTCTAAGTTATGATAGAGAATATGAATATTTATCATATTAATTTCAAGAGAAGTATGAAAGAAAGGAATCATGATTCAATTGCCAATTCCTTAATATTCTTTAGTTAATGGAGATGCAAAGCAAGAAAAATGAAAACCTTACTCAATAAAGTTAAGGTTAGTGATAGCTTTAGCAATCATAACTTTTTGGGTAATAGGTCATGAATTTATGCTTTCAAACATAACCGTGTGCCCCTTAAATAAGTTACTTTCATACTCTATGCTTTGTGGACATAATAATAAGTTATTTTAAGCATCCCAAGACCATTGGGTTGGTTGCTTGTATCCATAATAATTCTTATGAGCATGAAAACTAGACATAATGAGTAAGGTATATATCATTACAAGATACTTCAAACAAATCAAAGGGATATATCTTCATTGATATAAATGAAGGTGGAAGTATAACAAAAATTAAGTTGAGTTAATTAGGGAATAGATTAATAGGTATACATCTATATATGAGATATGAGGTTGAGTTAATAAGGACAAATAGTTGTATCTCTACCTGTTGGTTCGAGTGGGAGCTTGATGCAAAGGCAAGCAGATTGTATAGTAACCACAAAAGTGTGCCTGAACATTGTTTTAAGATCGAAGGGGTAACACGAAAAGGTACTTTGTTGCTTTTGAGAGATTTAGTCAAACCCTACTAAAGAATATTAGATAAGAGTAATGGATTAAGAGATAAATTTGATAAGGACAAACCATGTATGGGACATTAGTTGACATCCATCTAATTGAAAGGCAATTAAGAATAAATGGTTCTTAAGATAAAGAGAATGACAGACAAATCAATCAAGAGACTAAAGACATGCTAAATTACTAAAGGTACACACAACATAAATGTATAATTTGAGAAAATATTTGTTGTATAATAAAAATAGTCCTAGCTATAGTTATAAGTTTAGATTTGTAATTGCGTCAAATGAATGTGAGAAATTGTTTTCTCAAATGAAGAACTAGATGAAGAAAGTACATGGAGCAACCATTAAATTCCATAGAAAAGGAATGGAGTAAAAAGTTTAAAGGCTATAGAGATTCATCTAAAACTAAGATAATCATCCAGAATGTGGGCATTTGAACTTTCATCTAGTTAAGACCTTGTATGAAGTTCAAATAATTAATGAAGACTTTTGAATTTGCATTAAGTAGTCTAAGAGAAGTTGGTCATATTATCTTTTATATGGATAATATGTTATTAGTTGGGAATAAATAATATTCTTTACTAGTTATTAAAAAATAATTATCCTTAAATTTTAAGATAAAGGATATGGGTAAAACAGAATACATCCTTGGAATTAAGACCCAAGGGAATTGCTCTAAAAAATTAATAGGTCTTTATAAGAGAGTCATAATTAGAAAGCCCTTGAGTGATTTAATATAAAAGACTATAAACTCATCAATACTCTTATAGTAAAAGGCAATAGTATAGGTCATAGGATATATCCTTAAATTGATTATACATTGAACATCATCTAAGAAGTCCCTATTAGCTACTAATAAGAAATTCGTTAGAATAAAATAAATCCGAGCCGTGTACAAGGACACTGCCTTTGAGAGATTCTGCCGCAAGATGGCACTCCCTAAGATTGAACAAATTCTTCTGCGATGTCGTAGAGAAGTAGAACAGTAGAAATAAAAACTCAAGGACAAAGAGAAGTAGTCGAGGAGAAGAGGAGAGAAGAGCTCGAATGTTATTTGTAGTTGTGGTGCATCGAACCCAGTGAGCAATGCGGTATTTATAGGCACAAGTGCACGAGATGTTGGACCACATTTAATGATATTAATGAGGATGTTTCTTAACGTTGGGTGGTTTCTGACATAAGGATTAATGAAAATTAAATCAGATAATAAAATCCAAAAAAAATAGATTAGTAATTACTAGTAAACAAATGACTAATGTCCAGAAACATTTACATCATGAACTCATAATCGAAGCCTTAAAATTGTGGATATTCTAGAAGACTATTTGAAAATATTTAATTTTCAAAAAATAATTTTTGGCAATAGTAAAAAACTGTCTAACACCATATATATTTTCAAGTGTAAAGGGGGGAAATCGACAGATTTCAACTTAGCTCAGCTTTTTGTACACACAAGCCCATTCTCCTCCTAGGCCCATTTTGTTCTTTCATGATCACATGTTAATATTTATACCCTTGGGCCTTCATTTGTTTGAGCAATATGGGACTCCTCCTTTTCTCTTCCCCTTTTGACACATACACACATATATTCTCTAATAATCCCCCATATGTGTGTCAAAAGATCACTGTCATATGAGTTATAAATATAAGTATAAACATTTTGAATATGCTTTCTTACTGACTATGAACCATTCCTAGACTAATAAAGCTTAGTACACAAAGTTGTAGGTCAAGCTTATAGCGTCTATGAACCAACAATTCTTCCAAAGTTGTAGGTCAAGCTTATAGCGTCTATGAACCAACAATTCTTCATTGTATATTAGAGGCCTTAAGAATCAATTTATACCCCTACAATTTCCACTGTTATCGCAGTTTTGAGCTTTAACCTACGGCCATGCGTGTGCCTAGTTTTAATGAATGCTCTAAAGATTTTTGCCATGATCTCATAGGAATGGCCCTACTCCACATTCATATAGGTGATTTCATCAAGTGTGACTGCAATGAACACATCATCCATAAGAAATATGAAATTATTAAGAACTTTTGCTCAGCCTCGCCAATAATGCATCCTAACACTTTTTCTCATATCATAGGAAGAGACTAAAAAAATAATAAAATGCTAGTAGAATTAACAAATGACTTATTTTTACCCATATGAACCTCCTTCATGGGATCACCAATCACAAAAGTTAGGTTACCATCACTGTTAATTTTCAAACTGGCTTAAGTCCCATTCGCCTCAATGTTTCCAAAATTTGTTTCTTCCCTAAAGGTTTAGTTAGGGGGTCTGCCAGATTTAATTCTGACCTTACAAAATCGATTGATATAACTCTATTTTTTAATAGCTGTCTTATAATATTATGTCTCAAGCGAATGTGCCTACTTTTGCCATTGTAATCTTATTTTTAGTAATGACTATTGCCGATTGACTATCACAATATAATGACATTAATGGTGTTGGTTTTTCACCTAATAGAATATTTGCCAAGAAGTTTTTCAACCACTCAGCCTCATTATTAGCTAGCTCCAGAGCAATGAACTCTAAATCCATAGTGGATCTCGCTATAATATTTTGTTGAGTGATTTCCAGGTTACTGCACCACCACTAAGAGTGAATACATTGCCACTAGTAGATTTAGTCTCTTTTGAATCTGAGATCTAGTTAACATCACTACATCCTTCTAATACAATAGAAAATCCATTATAACATATACCATAATTTATGGTACCTTTTAGATAACTCGTTAATCTGTTTAAAGCTAACCAATGTTCACTACTTGGATAGTGAGTATATCTACTCAATCTACACACAGTATATGCTATATCAGGTTGGGTGTAATTCATTAAATGCAACAAACTCCTAATAATCTATATATATAAAGCTACTGGATCACCCTTATTTTTGACTAATTTGGTGCTAGCATCATAAGGAGTGCTCATAGGTATTTTTTCAAAGAATCTAAATTTTTTAATAATTTTTTCAACATAATGTTCTTGAGATAGTAAAATGTCATTTTCACTCCTTATGATCTTAACACTTAATATCACCTTTGCTTCACCCATATCCTTCATATCAAAATTTGAAGAAAGAAATAGTTTCTATCACAAATTTCATGCTTGTACAAAAAATAAGCATACCATTAACATATAAACAAATAATCACACAACCATCATTCACAATTTTTGTATAAATACATCTTTCTACTTCAACCATGGAAGACCCATCACATGTTAAGACTTGATCAAGTTTTTCATGCCATTGTTTTGGTATTTATTTCAATCCATATAATGATTTAATAAGTTTACAAACTTTATTTTCTTGCCCAGGAGTAATACACCCTTCAGGTTATACCATATAAATTTCCTCTTCTAAATCACCATTTAAAAAAGTAGTTTTAAGATCCATTTGATGAATAAAAAGCTTGTAAACTGAAGCTAAAGCAATCAAAATTCTAATGGAGGAAATTCTTGTTATTGGAGAAAAAGTATCAAAACAATCAATATTTTGTTTTTGAGTAAATCCTTTAACTACTAGCCTTGCTTTATATTTATTATTGGATCCATTAGGATTATACTTCTTTTTAAAAACCCATTTGCAACCAATAAGTCTTACTCCTGGAGGCAAGTCTACTAAAACCCAAGTTTTGTTTTGATTTAGTGAATCTATTTCAACTTTAATTACTTCTTTCCAAAGATGAGCATCGAAAGATGAAACTGCTTCAGAAAAATTTGATGCCTCATCTTGTAACATATAAGTATAAAAATCATTTCCAAAAGAAGTTTCTTTTATTTGTCTTTTGCTTCTCCTTAAATTTTCAACAAAATTTTCACTTTCATTTACTTTAGATGAAAAAGAAAAATTTTCTGCTGTTTGAGAAGTATATTGAACTTTCAAAGGAAAAATATGTTCAAAAAATTCTGCATCTTTTATTTCAATAATAGTGTTATGATTAAGAACATCACTTTTCAAAACTAGAAATCTATGTGATGCACTATGTTCAGCATATCCAATAAACATGCAACCAGAAGTTTTAGAACCAATTTTTCTCTTTTTAGGATCAGGTAATAAAACTTTTGTAAGACACCCCCACACTTTCAAATATTTTAAATTTGGTGTGTATCCTTTTCATAATTCATAAGGTGTCTTATTTGTTTTCTTATAAGGTATTCTATTCTGTAAAAAACATGCAGATAATAAAGCTTCACCCCATAAATTATTTGGTGCAGAAGAACTTACAAGCATAGCATTTATCATTTCTTTTAAGGTTTTATTTTTCCTTTATGCTACTCCATTTGATTTAGGTGAATATGGAGGCATTACTTCGTGAATTATTCCTTCTTTTTTACAAAAGTCATTAAATAAAACAAATTCTCCTCCTTTATCTAACCTAACCCTTTTAATCTTTTTATTTAATTGATTTTGTACCTCAGCTTTGTATAAAAGAAATTTATCAAAAGCTTCATCTTTATTTCTCAATAAATAAACTTTAGTATATCAAGAAAAATCATTGATAAAAGTTACAAAATACTTTTTGCCACCTCTTGTCATAGTTCTTTTCAAATCACCCAAATCAGTATGTATTAAGTTAAATAATTCAGTTTCTCTTTGTACAGAAAAATGAGATTTTTTGGTTAACTTGGCTTGTGTACAAATTTCACATTTGTTTAGAAAATTATTTTTAATTTCAGAAATTAAACCAAGTTTTTGCATTTTCTTTAAATATGACTTACTAACATGTCCTAATCTAGTATGCCATATATCAAAAGTATCAACCATAAAGACAGGCAAGAAGTAGAAGATGATGCATTTTCATTCATATCAGCAATATTGAGTACAAATAGCCCCTGAGTACAATAGCCCTTCCCTACAAACACATTATTATTTGTTGTTACGATCTTGTTAGATTTGAATGACATCTTAATCCCAGCTTTGCTTAATAGAGCTATGGAAATTAAATTGGCTTTAACATCAACCACATGAAGAGCATCATTGAGTGACAAAGTTATTCTAGATATGAGTTTCAGTTCAACCTTTCCTTTTCCTAGAACTTTTGCAGTTTGGGAATCAACAAGGTAAACATGGTCTTCTCCTTCCTTGGTAGGACTATAGGAGGCAAACATTTTATGATTTGCATAAATATACCTGGTAGCCCTAGAATCTACTGCCCATTTTTTCACATCAGATACTAAGAGAGCTTGAGAAATGACCGCTACAATGATTTCATTTTCTTCATCTCTTTGAACCATATTGGCCCTAGAAGGATTGTCATTTCTAGCCCTCTTTCTGCATTAAGTAGCATGGTGGCCTGGTTTTCCACAAACAAAGCAACTCCCTTTCTTTTTGAATTTGGGGTTATAACTCTTGGGCTTGTAGTCAGGTTTTGTTTTAGAGTCATATCTCTTGCCATACTACTTTGTCTCTACCAAATTTGCTTTTGAGGCCATCTTTTTGCCTTTTACAGCTTGCATCTCTTTTCAATTTGTGTCCTCAATTATGATGTGAATGATTAGGTCCCACAGCAGCAATTACTTTTATTTGTGTTTCAATTGTTGTTTGTAGTCCTTCCATGATTCAGGCAACTTCTCAATCAGAATTCTAGCAATAAACTCATCAGGTAAGTTGATTTTTTCTGCCCTTAACTCTTCCAGTAGCTTATGGTACTCGTTAATTTGCAACTTAATATCCTTGTCCTCGGTCATCTCCTATCTATAGTAATTTCCAACAACAAACTTTTACTTCCCAACATCCTTAGCAGTATATTTGGCAATTAGCAATTCCCAGATGTTACTTGCTTCCTTGTACACACAGTAAACATCGAAGAGATCATTAGACAAGGTGTTAATGATGGTATTTCTACATACCTTGTTGGTATATTCCTAAGTAATCCTTTGATTTTGGTCAATATCTAACGAAGGCTCGGACTGTGCGAGTGTAATAGCAACTCCATGTAGGTCAAGGATAGAGTAGACACGTTCTTGCCACCTTCAAAAAATTTTTCCATTGAGCATCTCAATTTTTGAAATATCAGGTGGTGGTCTAGACAGTGACATTGGAGGCAGTGCAAATAGAACAAAGGACGTAGCACCTATATAGCACCGGCAGGGCCATCGAAAGTAAGAGTGTTGTTTTAGTATGACTCCATATCTCTCAAGATTGTTAGCTGCCAATAAGAAATTTGTTATAATAAAATAAATCCGAGCCATGTACAAGAACACTATCCTTGAGAGATATTCCACCACAAGACAGCACTCCCCAAGATTAAACAGATTCTTCTGCAATGTTGCAGGGAACCAGAACAGTAGAAATAAAAACTTAGGGACGAAAAAAAAGTAGTAGAGGAGAAGAGGAGAGAACATCTCGAATGTTGTCTGCAGTTGTGGTGCATCGAACCCAGTGAGCAACGTGGTATTTATAGGCATAAGTGCGTGAGATGTTAGACCATGTTTAATGATATTAATGAGGATGTTTCTTAACGTTGGGCAGTTTCTAACATGAGGATTAATGAAAATTAAATCAGATAATAAAATTCAAAAAATAGATTAGTAATTACCAGTAAACGGATGACCAACATCCAAAAACATTTACATCATTAACTTATAATTGAAGCCTTAAAATCATGGATATTCTGGAAGGCTATTTAAGAATATTTAATTTTCAAAAAATAATTTCTAGCAATGGTTAAAAAATGTCTAACATTGTATATATTTTCGCACGCAAGGGGGGAATCGATGGATTTCAACTGAGTTCAACTGTGTTAGCTTAGCTTTTTGTGCGCGCGAGCCCATTCTCCTCCTAAGCCCATTTTGCTCTTTCATGATCACATGTTAATATTTATACCCTTGGGCCTTCATTTGTTTGAGCAATGTGGGACTCCTCTTTTTCTCTTCCCCTTTTGATACACACACACACATATATTCTCCAACAGTCCCTTAATCCAATGTTATTAGATATTATGTGCAATGATGTATACAAGGTCAAATGTTTATGAATGATTAATCTTATATGTTAGCAATAATAAAATTTTGATTAATAGCATCAAAGTGCTATGAAGAGAATATCTTAGATATTTGTAGGGTAGCATTAGATTAGCAAAGAAATCCAGATATGTAAAATTAACTTTTGGATGTACATTCTTGTTGAATGGAGATGTGATATCTTGGAATAGTAAGAAGCAAACACGTATAATATTGTTTACCAATGAAGTACAAATCATTACATGTTCTGCAACAGCGTAAAAGACTATATAGCGAAAGAAAGTTGTAAGTTCTTAGGGATTATTGGTGGAACATTGAGTCTAATATTGATCAATCGTGGTACATGAAAAGCCATAGCCAATTAAAAGTCCTTAGGTATCATAGTGGCAGTGAACACAAACACAAGAATGAGAGAGATCAATAGCATAGAAAGATGTTACTCTAGAATATGTCTATGCATAAGATGTTAATTAAGCTCCTGAGAAGGCCTATACCTTGAGATGTACATGAGATAGATGTACAGTCTCTTGGTAAGTATATGACATAGAGTATCACATCATATATATATGTCAAGTATTGAGTAAGTATACAAGTTATGTCATAATCATAAGTACCATATATACAATGATAGTATATTATACAAGCTGTTGAGGCTGACTTTCTCACACGAGCAATAGTCTTTGTTGCTCATGAGGAGCAAATAAAGATTAGACTTTTTGTATTTTGTCACAAAAGGTTGTGAAAGTACCAATAAAGAATAGAAAGGAACACAAAACATAAATGAGTCACCTTCATAAAAGAGAGAAAATGAAGGTCAAGATGAGATCCAAACATACATATAAATGTGGATTGAATTATGCATTCCAACCATCCATAAAACTTATAGCCAAATTTGAATTCTCTTCTAAGGTTCCATAAAAGGGAAGCAACATGGTACAATTTGAATTGGACATTGTGTATGCCTAGACCAAGATATATAAGTTATTAATAAATAAAGCAAATCGATATATGCTCTTATAAAATAAGAGAAACATCATAGCATCTAATTCATGCTGCATGTGCTTAAGAATTGCAATCAGGAAGCAAGTGATTATATTCCTACATCATTGTTGTGTCAATTCCAAAAGGGATCAAATCCTTTCATAAATATCTTTATGACTTTGATAATATTATGAGGAGATGAGTTAATGTTTACCTTTTTAGTATAGATCTGATTATTATGATAGATTTGACCTAAAATGATTAATGCTAGGAAAGTAGTTAATTCAGATCTAAATGGTATGTGGGCAAAAGGAAAATTACCCAAGATATACACATCTATGCTAGTATCCAAAGCATGCCCACTATGAATTATTCATAGTAACATCATGAGTGTAGATAATATGCATATAAAAAAAGGCAATCTAAGTGATATTAAACTCAAGAGGGATTAGATTGTTGTGAATGTAGAATATGGTATATATAGGTGAATTTAGAGCATTCAAGACATATGAACAAGTGTCCAAAGTATATCTAAGGGTTGCATCTCTTATGTTGATCCTATAATGAGATTTCCAATATGAGAGCTCCCAAAAATTGTGCCTAAGCTGTCACTATAAAGTATCTAGTATAAAAGTGCAAGAAAAGCAAATAGCAAAAAGTAAAAGTTATGTATTGTTCATCCCATCATGTGCAAGTAAAAGATGTTAGACTATTAAGTTGTCTATGATAGGCTAATACAAGTCTATAGCAAAATCCTATAAAAGAAAAAGAGTTTAATTAATGAAGTTAAATTAATTATTTGTTGATAGATGATTATTTAATTAATCAATTAATATTAATATTTAAATTTTAAATTTTGAAATTCAAAATTTATAATGAATTTTTTTAAATTTATTTTATTGGAAAAACAAAAACTAAATATGAATATTATCATAAATATGGGTAATTGTGTGTGTAGAGCATAGGGTGTATGTAATTGCTCTCTCTCTTACTATGCCCCCCCGAGGGGTTTATCTTTTTCTCTATGTATAGAAGAGTAAAACATAGAACAAAATACTCTATTGATCTTAGAAAAATTGGTACCATCTGCCATAGAACAATGATAACATTGGTAATTCCTTTTTAAATTGCGCGTAAGATAAAGATCTAAGCAAAATCGGATTGTGTTGTATTTAGATAAATATTTGAATCCATCTCATAATATAATTTTAATTACCTTTAATGTTCATATATCAAATTTAATGAGAAAAGATATTTTTATTTATAGCAGGTCCCATATAGAAAAATTTTCCTATCGTCGCTATAACTAGAAAGATACGTAGAGCATGTTTTCACCTTCGACAACGACGTATAAATTTTTCATCATTGGCACACGCATTATATAAAACCAAAGATGTGTTATCGCATATGGCGACGATTCAAGCATTAACCCCCCTCTATATGGTATCACCCCAATCAACGTATATATATATATGTTAATTTGATTATAAATCATTAAATATATTATATATATTACAGATATATATTTAATTATAAATATAATCCTACCATTCTTAAACATGTTCTTTTCTCACAATTAATTAATTTTTCTCTTAAAATATATATAAGATGTGGAAAAAATTAAAAAAAAATTATCTTAGTCTAAAAAAATTCTAAATAAACTTTTTCCCTCCATTTTCTTGTTCTAATTATGTGATGACCTTAATTTCTAATTATTATAATTAAGGTTAAATACATGATTAATAATCATAGATTGGGGTTACAAGGCATTACGACTAATTACATTGTGAAAATATGAGAAAATTTGAACCTTAATGTTACTAGAGTCATCAATCATACAATTACAAGCACTTATGTACATAAGAGAAATAAACATTTATTTATAAGCCTTTGATTCTATTATCCATCAATTATAACTCATCCCAATGTCTCTAAATTATCCCTTGAGATTACTATATGAAAAACTAAGGTTTTCTAATTAATGGACGTTCGCCGCGGCGAGTTGGACCTTCGTCATGGCCAACCTACTTGGTGCTGCGGCGAAGAAGCCATCTGGAACTTACCTTGCTTGCCTCTCGCTATTGGCCGCAGCCAATACCTCTTTTCACCATGACCAATTCCTCTCTGGAATGCCTGGCTCCTTTTTGCAAAAGTTTGTTGCAGCCACTTCCCCCTTTTGTCACGACGAATTTTCCTCTGGACAACTCCCAATTTAGCCTCTCACATTTTTCCGCGGTAAATTCCTCTTTGGCACTCTCCCTGGGCAACTTCGCCCCTGTTGGCCACAGCTAATTCCATTTTAGTTGTGGCGAAATTCCTTCTGATCCTATAACTCTGAAAATCTTGTCTCATACTCTCCACTCTTCCTCCATTAACACCCGAGGGCCCCTCTATCTTAATTATGGGGCTCAAATAGCCTTCATTAGCCTAATTTACTTATCTAATCTATCCTTACTAGTTCAAGATTTAAGAGTCAATTTCTTTTCTCTAGTTAACCTCCATCAGCAAGTTTGTAGAGTAACAATAACAGGAATTTATGAACTATCAGTAGTTATCATTTGATACACAATCCGTTAGAGGTTCCATACATCCATGGTTTATATCAATGTCTAATGCATCATGTGATTACAATTCCGGAATGGTAAGCCATATCATAAGTTTAACAAGGTTTACATGTCAGATACTATAAGTTCATACATCTAATACCAAATCAAAATGAGGCCTAACCCCTTAATAAATACATTGTAAGCAATAAAAAATAAGAGCCTACACTTAGCAACATGAATACAAGATGATGCTATATAGTAAGGAATACAAAATTTAGCATCTATACTAAATAAATTAGCCTAAGTGTAGCCTTCTCCCCACATGTTGGAGCTCATGGATTTTCATCCATTTGCTTCCCCTTATCCTTACCCGAAGAACCTTCACTTGAAATATTAATCCCATGGAATAGGGTGAGATATAAATCTCAGTAACCAAGGCAATTCCATTATACATTCCAGTTTAATTAACATATATGCATAATTTCACATAAGCATCAGAAACATACTAGTCATATCAGTAAATGAAACAATTAGGCTATCATGATCACTATCCCATACTAACAATCATATTTTCACATGTTAAAGGCCAATAACACCAGGAGAGGCCCATCCACGGCACCCACTCCCTAATGAGTACAACCAGGGCTCAGTGCATTTGGAGTTTGATCATAAGCCGGTGCTCGATCAAAGCACATGCACGGGTGGTAGCCGCACCACAGCTCTGCCATGGATTCACAAGGTCCAATCACAATACATAGATAGCTAACCAATTCATTTAGCATTTCAAATCATTCATATGCCACAAATATGAAATTAAAATAGATATATGCATTGAATTAATGTAAACCCTGGTTACCTCGCTTGTAGACAATTGCAACAACCACCACGGGTACAAAATCTCCCTATAACCAAAGCATCAGAGAATTACTACTCTAATTCATCATTAACAGTTACAACAAGTATCCAAAGAATTTAAAATGCTAATGACTACCTAGGGAACACTTACCCAGCCACTACAAGTCCCAAATTCGGATTGAAGTGTGCTCTACCAGAAACCTCAATATTTTACCCAAAATCCTAAGCAAATTCGTACAAAATTAATACGCATATTATAAATCAGCTATGGGGGTCTCGAATTAGCAAAGAAAGCATCAAAATAGAGGGTTTATACTTACCTAATATCAGTCCTAACCTTAACCTACGAATTTCACCAAGAAAATCCCAAACAACCACATTTTAGATTTTGGGTATGGTGAAAATACTCCAAATGAAAAACTAATTGGGCCAAATTAAAGAGAAAGATGAGGGGATTAAGTTATATAACTATTACCTTGACTGAATCTTACTCTAAATGTGAGAAAATGTGGAATTCTTGCCCCAAACCTTAGCCTTCCTTCACACCTCCAAATTTTCTTCTTGAGTTTCAGCAAAATGAGGAAGTGGCTGAAGTGTTTAGGGTTTTAGTTAGGTTAAGTTAGGTCAAATATGGGTCATGGACCATTCCAAGGTCCAACTCCAAATGGGCTTCCGATTTTAGCTTTGTTGGGCTAGCTCTTATGTATTGGGCCACTGAATTTTAATTAACTTTGGGCCAAGTTTGAAGAGCTCAAGGATTTGGGTCTGCACAAGGGTCATTGGGCCATCACTAAGTGCTCTCTCTTAGGCCAAGTCTCATAATAAAAGAGTTGGTTTGCACATACAATTATTGGGCCTCTATTAGTCTTAACCTTGGCCTACTTAATTTAATTTGGACCTAGATGAAGTTTTCATCCCAATTAAATCTCAAACCCATATTAATAATTTATTTTTCTAAAATCTCCATTCACTTAACTTGCCCAATTATCCTATATTAATTATTCCTAATTAATCTAAATCTATTATTAACACCTTAATTAATTTTGGGGTGTTACAAATTACACCTTTATGCAATTAAAAATAACATCCAACTAACTTTTTAAACTATTAGTATTATATTACACTCTCTCCTATACCTCCATTCTACTCGTTTTAATCACACCCTTATACAATTAAAAATTAAAAATAACATCAGGAATCATTCTAAATAGAATCATAAGTACCTAAAAACTTCAAAGTACACTAAGGTTGGATTTTTTTTTCTTTTTAATTTTTGCCAAAACATTAAAGACTTGTTTGGTACGCAGAAAGTTAGGTATAGAAATGGAAAAAAAAAAAAGAAAAAAATGATTTTGAAGGTAAATATTAACTTTATTACCCTTATTTTTTTATAATTGAGTAATGATTAATAAATAATATCAAATAATGATTACAAGGGCAAAATAGATATCACAAAAATTTTTCTTTCCCTCCCATTTTTTCCTTGCATTCCTTTGCATTCTGAACAGGGCCTAAGCTGGGTTTTTCAAGGCAAAAGATGCAATGCAAGTTTGTGGTTCAACCTATACTTTCACCAACATTATAAGGAATTCATATAATACCAAAAAGAAAAATTTGACAATAAATGGAGAACTTGGTGGCATTGCCACTGTGTTGCTCAAAACTATAACATGTGGGTGCAATATTTTTCATGTTCAAAGATTTGACTATTTAGTAATTTGCATTGTAGCTTTTGCCTCAAAAGACCCAGTAAGGTGGAATTATATACACTAAGATCATATCCCACTAAGATTTCTCAATGGAGAGCTCGACCATTAGATTTTTTTCAAAATTTATATAATATATATATATCTTTTATTATCATACACATTAATCTCAACGTCATCTAATTAAAAAAAACCACTGAAAAAGTCAAACTCTCCGTATCAAAATCCATCCCATTATATGCTTGGACACCTATCATTGACTACTTAATTATTCAACTGGCTATCAATGTACAATTTTTATATAGTACACGTTGTCACTCTGATAGGCTAACAGAACGTATACAAGATACTTCCTCCATTTCGAGCAGGAAGTCACTCCTTACCTTTCGGTTTTCTTCTAATTCTTTTTCTTCTCTTGCTCCCATCCTCTCCCCTTTCTAAATACTCTCCAGCTCACACCTACAACACGCCTGACACATGCCCCCTTCTCCTGAAACTAACTTTATTCCAAAACCACGTGTCATTCCCTTAACAAAGACTAGTTACCCCATTTCATAATCACGTGCCCATGTTGGTGCTTGCCGCATTCTCTTTATGGTTGATTCATTATAGGTAGTTGCTTGCCTATCCTGCTCTCTTGTAGTTGCATCCTTACCATGCTCATGTAATCCCACATTCTTACTTTGTTCATGCAAACCCACGTCCTTGCCTTGCTCATCATGCGCAACTACTCTGCTATTCATATCAATACCTCCCTGTTCGAAAACAACCTTGTCCTCAAGGTTGAGAGAAGGAAAAACTTCTTGCAATCTGTAGTAGTCCTCCTAGGTAGCATGCTCTTTGTCGAAACCTTCCCACTCAACCAATACCTAAGAATAGTTGAGACCTTGATCGAGGACTGTTCTATGGTCTATTATGGCAGAAGGTACGAGAATCATATGATCAACTACTAAAGGTAGCGTTAATGGTGACTAGCCAGCTTGTGAGTATTCTCCATGGAATTTTTTAAGAAGCGAGACATGAAAAATAGGATGCACCTTGCTTTCGATAGGGAGCTTGAGTCTGTAGGCTACTTTTTCCCACTCTTTCTTCAATTTGAAACAGTCCAGAATATCTTGGAGCTAATTTAAAGTTAAGTTTCTGACTCAAGGACTATTGCTTGTATTTCTGAAGCTTAAGCAACACCCAGTTACCTACATCAAATTCCTTATCCACTCATTTTGGTTTGCAAATTTCTTCATTCACTTCTGAGCCTTAAGTAGATTCTGCTAAAGTTGTTTTCGCATTTCCTCTCTATCTGTGAGCCATTTGTCAACTGTGTCAATTGAAGAGCTGCCCGAAGTATATCATGGAAAAAGGGTAGAATTCACCCCATATAATGCTTGGTGGGGTGTCATCCCAATAGTAGAGTGGTAAGAGGAATTATACGATAATTTTGCCCAGATCATGTGATTGTACCATTGCTAAGGCCGCTATGATACAAATGCTCTTAGATATTGTTCCAAACATCAGTTAAGAACTTCAGATTATCCATCGGTTTGTGGGTAATTGGAGGTGCTGTAATGAAGTAAAGTACCACTGAACCGAAATAGATGTTTCAAAAAATGACTTAAGGAAAGAGGATCCCAATTAGAAATGATGGTACGAGGGAATCCATGGTGCTTCACTATTATGTCTACAAATAGTCTAGCTACTGAGATAACAGTGTAACCCACTTTTAATGCCCCAAAGTGTGCCACATTCGTTAATCAATTGACAACCATAAAAATACTACTATAGCCGTGGGAATTTGGAAGTCCCGTGATAAAATCCATTGTGACATTTGACCAAGGTTTATTCGATATAGGAAGTGGTTGTAGCAACCCTTTAGCCTTTGTGGTGTCATACTTGGTTTGTTGATAGATAAGACAATTGGAGACATATTTCTTGACATCTTTCCTCATTTTGGGCCAGTAGAATACTTCAGATATCCTCTGAAAGGTTTTGTGAATTCCCATGTGACTAGCGAGGGGAGTGCAGTGAAACTCATGGAGAATCTAATCCTTCAATTTGGAATTATTGGGAACATACATTCAGTCATCAAAGTACAATATCTACCCTTTAATTGAGTAAGTCCTTGGGAGTTGATTATGTAGATATTGTTGGTGCAGCAGCTGCAGTTCCTCATAATCATTATTAAGCTTGATAAGATCATTTTCAAGAGAGCTATTTACTTTGGTAATCTAGAACTTTGTTCCTTCAAAGTTATGCAGTTCTTATTCTTGGATTTTGGATAAGGCATCCGCCACTTGATTGAATTTACCACTTCTGTATTCAATGTCATAATCAAACCCCATTAACTTGGCCAAATAGAATTGCTGTTCTGGTGTTTGTATGACGTAGTGCATTAGTTCCTTTAAGCTTCGATGGTCTGTTTTGATCACAAATTTCCTTCCTAACAAGTAATAGCATATAGCTCCCTTACATAAGCTGAACTGAAGGAGAGCCTAGGAGTCAAAACTTTGCTGAAATAAGCCAGTGGGTGCCCTGCTTGTGTTAGTACAACACCAATGCCAGTCTTTAAAGCATCTGTTTTCGCCACAAATAACTTGTTGAAGTCTAGTAATGTTAATATAGGGGCTTGGGTCATACGTAGCTTCAATTCTTCAAATGCCTTCTAAGCTTGATCGTTCCATGAAAAGGCATGCTTTTTAAGTAGATTGGTCAATGGCTGAGCTATATGGCATATCGCCTAATGAACCGGCGGTAGTATCTGGTTAAGCCCAAAAACCCATGTAGTTGCTTCACATTGTTAGGTGCTAGCCATTCCAACATATCTTTGATCTTTTCGGGATCAACTTGCACCCGTAACTGGCTTATGACATGGCCTAAGTATTCCATTTCTGCTTGATAGAACAGGCATTTTGATAATTTAACGAAGATGGTGTTCCTTTGCAATATACGCAGTACCATAGCTAAATGCTTAACATGCTCGTTGAGGGTCTGACTATAAATGAGGACGTCATCAAAAAACACGGCTACAAAGCATTAGAGATATCTTTGGAATATCTTGTTCATTGTGGCTTAAAAAGTTACCGGTGCGTTGGAGAGGTCGAAAGGCATGACCACAAATTTGTAGTGGCCCATGTGAGTCCTGAAAGCTGTCTTATGCACATCTGGTTCCCACATTCTTATCTGGTGGTAGCCAAAATGGAGATCTAACTTAGAAAAATAGGTTGACCCGTAGAGCCATCAAGAATCTCATCAATAATAGGAATTGGAAACTTATCCTTCATTGTTATATTGTTCAAAGCTTTATAATCTACACAGAAGAGCCAACGGCCATCCTTCTTCTTAACTAATAAAACAGGGGAGGAATAAGGAATTTGGCTATCCTGTATAATACCCATCCTTAACATCTCCTCTACCAACCGCTCAATCTCTAACTTTTGAAACTGTGGGTATCTATGGTCTCACCGTTACTAGTTTAGCACTAGGTACAATGGGAATTCGGTGATCTTTATTCCTAAGAGGTGGTACCTCTTTTGGTTCATTGAAGACATCTTTGTAATGTTGCAAAACTTCCATTACTGCTAAAGGTAATTCAATCCCTTTTGGAATTTCTTGAGTGTCTATCATCTGTAAATGATAAAGAGATGCCATTGCTTGCTCTTACACCAACTTACTCAAAGCCTTCCAGTTCATAGTTGCTTTTGCATTAGTACTTCTCCTCGAAGCTTTACTCTTGTCCCTTCATGGTCAAATTCCATGGTAAGTTCCTTATGATTAATAAGCACAGGGCCAAGATTTTCTAACCATTGAACCCTGAGGACAACATCTGATCCTTTCAGGTCTAGCATATATAAGTCAACAGTAAAACAATGGCCCTAAATCTGAAGCTAAACTTGGTTACATATTTTGTTGCTAACCAGATATGCCCCACTCCCCACTAACACCTTAAATTCTTTGGTTGGTTCTTGAGGAATTTGCAAACTTCGGGCCATCTCTCTACTAATAAAATTATGCATACTCCCATTATCAACAAGGATTCTTAGCTCCCTTCCACAGCACCTTCCCTTCAACCTCAAGGTGCTGGGATGAAATTGGCCTTCCAGCGCATTAAAGCTAATTTCATGTACAGTCTCATTGACTTCTTCTTCTCCTTTTATTGCTTCCGCAGCCTCCGAGTCAAGGTCATATAGTATTTCTTCTATCTCTTCATTCCCCACCAATAAATAACACATACTTTTAGATTTATGGTTCGAACTATATTTCTCATCACAATAATAACATAGTCCTTTTTCCTTTTTTGATTTGATCTCTGCTGCAGTGAGTTTCTTATACGAGTTGGTTGTTGGGGTATTAGAGGATTGCGATGACACTGTAATAGGATTAGAAGAGACATTCCCATGTTTGGAAATAGGACTCTACATGGGTGAGCTAGGGAATGTGTATGATAAGACCTGGTTACTTTGAGATTTAAATAAGTTGGTTTTGTTATGAGAATGAGGTTTCACAGACATGTGGAGCTTTAGTTGTTTTTGTTCATGTAATTTGGCCAGAGACACTGCTTGGAAGTAACTCTCAGGTTGAGCCAATTGTAATTCACATTTCAAATAATCTTGCAATCCCGCAATGAAGAAACTAATTAACTAAGATTCAGGTAGGCTGGTTACCTTGGTAGATAGTTCCTTAAATTGGCTTTGATATTCAGCAACAGTTCTAATTTGTTTTAACTCTTTTATAGTAGCCTTGGGATCATCATATAATGTAGACCCAAATCGAAGTAGCAGAGCCTTCAAAAAGTTGTCCCAATTTTGGATGAAGTCATTTTTCATAACCCATTTGTACCAAAAGTAAGCTGGACCGCTCATATGGAATGACACAATCCGTACTCGTTGTTCATTCAGTACTTCATAGGTGTCAAAGAACTCCTATATTTTGAAGGCCCAATTCTCAGCATCGGTTCCATTGAAATGAGGAATGTCTATCTTCAAGTTTCCACCAAGAATCATACTCTGATGAAAACTCTAAGCCTTCGCATTCTTTATAGAAGATTACGGTGTGGTCGGAGCCCCCTAACTCTGGCCTTGTAACAATTTTCTCATAATGATTTCCATATTCTGGAATGATTCTCGGTAACCGCCCACTGTCTCCTCAAGGCAACTCATTCGATCATCCAGCGCTCCCGCTGCAACAACCAGGAAAAGGGAAAAGAAAAGAGAGAAAAAGAAAGAAAGAAGGAAGCTGGGAATTTTCAGAATTCAGAAATTTTCCCAAGTCTTCTCGCAATAGTGAGAAAGGGTCTCGCTATAGCGAGAATGCTTGTTTGCAATAGCGAGAGTGATTCTAACTATAGCGAGTACGGGCAGCAGTCCATACAGAAACCAGGGCGTTTCTCGCTGTAGCGTGCACTATAGCGAAAGTGAGGTCTGGAACTAACGTAAGTTCGCCATAGCGAAGGTCAAATCTCGCCATAGCGAAGGGAACTGATACGTGCTCGCCATAGCGAAGGTTAAGCCTCGCCATAGCGAAGCCAGATAACACGAGCTCGCTATAGCGAAGGTTAATTTTCGCCGTAGCGAAGGTCAGTCTGGAAGAGAGTAAAAGGCTAGAAATTCATTACATTACACGACCCAACTCGTTATTTCTCTCATATTTGCCCTAGACTTAGACCCAAGGAGAGAAAAAGGCGTGGAGAGTGAGGGAAATCAAGAGAAGGAGGAAGAGCAAGGGAAAGTTAAGCAAGATCCTCCCATTTCTTCTTAAAACTCTGATCTCCTCTCTTTGCCTTCTCTTCCTACGGTTTTGTTTGTGAAAATGGTTGGATTTTGGGCATGGGTCAGAAGAGGGGAAGTGGAAAACACCCTTGAATCTCTTTGTTTCCTTGAAATATGTGGTTTCCACTACTTTAAGAGCTTGAGAGAGAGGAAGAGTTGATGGCATTCTAGGGAGAGAGAGAGAACTCTAGGTTTTGGTATGTTAGGAGAATTGCTCTAAAGATTACCTTCCAAGAGAGTAATTCTATGTTCTTGATTGTGCCTAGGCTCAAGTGAAGCACCTCCATCAAGGTGTGAGTGTGAACTTAAGAAGGGAGAAGAGAAATTTAAAGGGAAGGCTTGTGTTGGCTTTGGCTTATAAGGTAGCTCTTTTCCCACTCTTTCTTGTTGCATTCTTGGATGTAATAGTCATTGTATGTTTATGTATATGCTTATTGTGTGGAATATGCCATATGCTATTGCTTTAATGCATTGATGCCAATATGCTTGAGTGATAGATTGTGAGAATTGCTCGGGTGAGGTAGTGCCGAAAGTCCCTTGAGATGGGTGAGGTGAAGCTGAAAGTCCCTTGAGAATGGGTGAGACAAGGCCAAAAGTCTCAACCGAGTGAGGCCAAGTCAAAAGTCCCTAAATTCGGGTGAGGCCATCCAAAAGTCCCTAAGCTCGGGTGAGGCTAGACCAAAAGTCCCTGGAGCCCATTTTTGGCATTGTTGTGATTTCCATAGCATGTACAATATGTGTTGGATGTTTGAGAATGGCTAAATGCTTATTCACATGCTTTGATTTGTTATATGCCTTGATTGTTTACTTGATTGAGTGCATGAGCTACTGAGATTCCCTGAATCTCACCCCTTCCCCTCCCATTTTAACATGCTAGGTGGAGCACAAGGAGAAGCAAGTGCACACCAAGGAGCCTAGGAGTATGCTTAGCTAGATATTAGCTTATTTTTTATTATTATGATGTAAAGTGGTGCCACAATGAATATGCGCCCACTATTTTTGAGATGTAAATGTCATAGCAAGTGTATATATATGAAAAGATGATGTATAAACTATGTTGATAGCCAAAGTAATGCAAATATGGGTTTTGCCCCTTTTTATGAATGAATGTAATAGTGTATTTTTTGTCGTAGCATAGTGAGATTGGAATGTATATTGATTTGGACCACATGGACATGTTATATATACTATTGTTATGCTTTTAAACTTATCCATGAGTGGCTAGAATGTGTGAGAGGCCATTTGGACCCATTTTGGACCTTTTGGGTGCCAAAACCAGTATTTTTGAGAGCTTCGTCAAAGTATGACTGGATGAGCTCCTCTTGCCATGAAATTTGGCATGCCTCTAGAGTTTGTAGAAAGCTTCTTGAGAAGCTAAAGTTGGTATTATTCTAAGGTCTAGAGAATATTTAGCGAATTGTTGAAGTTGGGAAAATTTTGGTAGTTTGGTCATGTACTGTTCATGTAAGTCAGAAATGAAATCCATGTCATACATAGACCAAACGGTAGCCAAATGTCATGAAATTTTATACACATAAACTAAAAACTCACAGTGACCTATACCAACTAGAATCACCTAAATTGGAGGTCTGTAAAGAGAGATTGGACCTTCTGAAGTTCTGTATCAGCATCAGGGAGCTCACCTGACCTCTGTTACTATTCTATCAGTTTTCTAGGTGTAGGAGATACTGAACTGATCTGGACTTATTTTTCTCCTCTAGTAGACATCTGTAGCTTTCCAAATTGGTATAGTGTATCCAGATTGGATTTTTGTGGATTTAGTTATGAATTTTCGAAAGTCATGACAGTAAGCTGCACCAGAAACAGTGACAGCCGGACCTCCTTCCCATTTTCGATGTCAAACATGGTCCAAACGCTGAGATTATTATTGGGACTTATTTTTAGTGTAAATTTAACACTTATAGATTTCCAGAGAGCTATGGTTTGCTAGATTCCCAGTTTTCTCTAATTAGTTATGATTTTCCAAAGTTAGAGCCAAAATATGACTTTTGGGCATAAGTGAGAAAATGCATTTTTCTGGTTTTTGGCTCCATTCCCATGGCTTATGGTTTGTTTTATGCTATGTATGAGTTGTATAAGTAGAGTTTGAGTTGAGAATAGGTATGATGGGTTCACAGGACCCACGGGGCAGAAGATGAGTGTATGAAACCCCGTTTCATAGCATGAAAATGCCACGGATTGGTATCGGTTCTTTGGAAATCATATGGAACCAAGTCCAGTGAGAGGCTAGATAGTGGTAGTAGATTAAGGTGTTACATTTTTGGTATCAGAGCAAAGGTTCAAGCACTTTTGCTCGATGTTAGGCTCTTGAATGATTAGATTTGCTTGTGTTTGGTGTGAATGGTCATGGAAGTTGTAGCATCTTTATGCATATGTGTTGTGACATTATTGTGAATTGAAGATTGCTACTTCTTTCAGACATGGTTGAGACTAGACAGGCCAGGGGTAGAGGCAGAGGCAGATCGCCCAGGGCTCAGAGAGCTGAGCCAGAGGTTCCTGTTGGGACTGATGATCCTCTGTGGGCCATCATGGAGAGACTTGACCAGTATGAGGCCATGATGGGCCAGCACCAAGAGATGCTGGAACAACAGAGGTATATTGCCCAGCAGCAGCATGATATGATCATGCATTTGCAAGACACCCTGGCTAGGCAAGAAGAAGCCAGAAGAGATGCCCCTATACCTCAGCTATCTACATCTAGCATTCCACCTGTACCTCCCCAGGAGCCTGCTGCTCCACAGACCCAGACGCCTATCCAAAAAGTATTGAAGCAGTTTAGGCAAAACAATCCACCCTCGTTTGACGGGGAGTTGGATGCGGATAAGGCGGAGGCTTGGGTGATGCAGCTTAAGAAAATATTCTCGGTGATGGATTGTACCACCGAGCAGAAAGCCCAGCTAGCCACTTTCATGCTGGAAAAGGAAGCGGATAGATGGTGGTGTAGCATGAAACCTCTGATGGAGACTAAGAATATACAGATAACTTGGGAGACTTTCTTGGTTAAGTTTTATGAGAAGTATGTCCCTAGTTCGGTGAGGAAGAAGAAAGAGATGGAGTTCATGAGTTTGAGACAGACGGATGAGATGACTGTGGATCAGTACGTGGCCAAGTTTATTGAGTTGTCTCGGTATTCCTCTTACCTCCAGAGGTATGATGATGAACCCTAGAGATGTGAGCAGTTTGAGACTGATTTGAGACCCCTGATTAGCGATAGAGTCACTCCACAGCAGATCAGAAAGTTTAATACTTTTGTGGAGGTCAGTAGGGTGATTAAGACTAACTTGCAAGTTATCATGCCTGCTGCGACTATGGCTAATAAGAAGAGGGCTCCGGATTTGAAAAGGCCGAAACCAGAAGAGGGTTCTAGTTTGACACCTAGTACCAAGAGGAGAGGCAAGGGGCCATGGAATAGAAGGCCACAGCGAGGTGTGCCACCTCCTCGGGGCCAGTCATCCTTCCAGCAGTCTCCGGTGACATGTTTCAAGTGTGGGAAACCAGGGCACATTGCTAGACACTATCCTCAGATGGAGATAGCACCTCCTTCTAGACCACAACCCAGGGCCGAGTGTTCGCCCTTACTCAGTAGGAAGCCAGCGCATCTCCCAGTTTGATCCGAGGTACGCTGATAGTGAATGGCTTTCCTGTAGTTGCTATGTTTGATTCGGGTGCTAGTCACTCATTTATATCTTATGATTGTGTGAGGAAATTGGGTCTGGTCATTAGTGTCTTGCCATTTGACTTGTCTGTCATTACACCCACTGGAGGCCACGTGGTTACTTCCCATACCTGCTTAAATGTCACTGTCCAATTTAACCATTGTCATACCACTATTGATTTGGTTTGTATGCCCTTCCATGATATTGAATTGATTATTGGTATGAACTGGTTGGCTGCGAATAATGCCATACTTGATTGTGAACACCGAACCATTTCCCTACCTACTTGTGGGACCATACCTAGGGTAGGAGCTGAGTTATCCTTTATGACTACTACCCAGGCTGAGAGATATTTAGAGTGTGGATGTTAAGGGTTTCTAGTCTTTTTCTCTATTCAGGCTGAGGTAGAAGAAGGGATAGAGGAGATCCCAGTTGTCAAGGAATTCTCGGAGGTTTTCCTTAAAGAGTTTGACTTTAGTGGCCTCCCCCCTGAGAGAGAATTAGAGTTCCCTATAGACATAGTGCCTGGGGCTGGACCGGTGTCCAAAGCTCCTTACAGGATGGCTCCTGCCGAGCTTGCTGAGTTGAAAGAGCAGATAGAGGAATTATTAGAGAAAGGGTTTATCTGCCCTAGTGTTTCACCTTGGGGTGCTCCGGTGTTGTTTGTGAAAAAGAAAGATGGTAGCTTGTGCTTGTGTATAGATTACAGAGAGTTGAATAAAGTTACCATCAAGAATAAATATCTTCTCCCTAGAATTGATGATCTGTTAGATCAGTTGGCTAGGGCATCTGTGTTTTCTTAGATAGATCTTAGATCTGGGTATCACCAGTTGAGAGTGAGAACTGAAGACGTCTCTAAGACGGCTTTCAAAACGAAATATGGGCACTATGAGTTCCTTGTGATGCCGTTCGGGTTGACGAATGCGCCTGCTGTGTTCATGGATTACATGAACAGGGTATTCAGACCGTATCTAGATCAGTTTGTGGTGGTCTTTATTGATGATATTTTAGTGTACTCCCAATCTTTTGAGGAGCACGAGAGGCATTTGAGACTAGTCCTAGACACCTTGAGAGAGAAAAGGTTATATGCCAAACTTAGTAAATGTGAGTTTTGGCTGACCGAGGTGCGATTCTTAGGTCATGTGATCTCACGAGACGGGGTCGCGGTTGATCCCCATAAAGTTGAGGCTGTGTTACAGTGGGATAGACCTAGAACGATCACCGAGGTCAGGAGTTTCCTAGGTTTGGTAGGGTATTATAGACGGTTTATTCAGGACTTTTCTCAGATGGCCTTACCACTGACGAGGCTAACTAGGAAAGATACACTTTTTGTGTGGGATGAGAGATGTGAGAAAAGTTTCCAGGAGTTAAAACTCTGTTTGACCACTGCCCCTGTACTGATTATCCCTGACCCTAGTGAACCATTTGTGGTTTATTGTGATGCCTCGGGCAAAGGGTTAGGATGTGTGTTGATGCAGCAGGGTCGAGTAGTGGCATATGCCTCGAGGCAGTTGAGACCTCATAAGGAGAATTACCCCACACATGACCTAGAGTTAGCCGCCGTAGTGTTTGCTCTTAAAATTTAGAGACACTATCTGTATGGTGTGACCATAGAGATCTATAGTGACCACAAAAGTCTGAAATACCTGTTTGACCAGAAAGAACTCAATATGAGACAGAGGAGATGGATGGAGTTTTTGAAAGATTATGATTATGCGTTGAAATATCATCCGGGCAAGGCCAATGTGGTGGCAGATGCCCTGAGTAGAAAATCTATCCATGTAGCCCATATGATGATTAGGGAGCAGGAGCTCCTAGAGAAGTTCAGAAATTTGAACCTCTCTTGTCAGGTGGTATCGGGTAGATTATATCTGAGTGGAACCCGAGTTGAGAATATCTTGAGAACCCAGATCTTAGATGCCCAGAGAGAGGATGAATTCCTGAAACGGATCAGGAATGAGATCACCCAAGGGAAGACCTCAAATTTCAAGGTGTCTGAGGATGGCATGATAGTATATCGAGATAGAATCTATGTGCCTAGTCAAAATGAGTTGAGAGAAAGCATTTTAGAAGAGGCACATAAGAGTAAGTATACTATCCACCCAGGTGCCACCAAGATGTATCAGGATTTGAAAAAGATTTTCTGGTGGCCAGGGATGAAAAGTGATGTGACAGAGTATGTGGCTAGATGCCTAGTGTGTCACAGGGTAAAGATAGAACATCAGAAACCAGCTGGGTTGTTGCAACCTCTAGATATCCCTGAGTGGAAGTGGGATAGTATAACCATGGATTTTGTGATGGGGTTACCCAAGACATCCTCTGGACACGATGCTATTTGGGTAGTTATGGATAGACTGACGAAGTCTGCACACTTTTTAGCTATCAGGGCTACTCATACACTGGATAGATTAGCCCAGTTGTATATCAGAGAGATAGTGCGACTTCATGGAGTACCCAATAGCATAATTTCGGATAGAGACCTCAGGTTCACATTGAACTTTTGGAGGTCCTTGTAGTATGCCTTAGGGACCAGGTTGCGGTTTAGTACTGCATATCACCCCCAGACAGATGGTCAGACTGAAAGGACCATCTAGACATTGGAAGATATGTTGAGGGCATGTGTGCTAGAAATGAGGGGTAACTGGGATGCGTACTTACCATTAGCAGAGTTTGCGTATAATAATAGCTACCATTCCAGTATTCAAATGGCCCCTTATGAGGCTTTGTATGGGAGAAAGTGCAGATCCCCTCTGTGTTGGGTTGAGTTAGGTGAGAGGAGTATGATAAGGCCTGAGATTGTGGACCAGACCACCCGATAGATAGAGTTTATTAGAAAGAGACTCCTCACGGCCCAGAGTAGGCAGAAAAGCTATGCTGATAAGCGTAGGAGGCCGTTAGAGTTTGAGATTGGAGACCATGTGTTCATACGAGTATCTCCAATGACAGAAGTAGGTCAGTCAATGAGGGTAAGGAAGCTCAGTCCTAGGTATATTGGTCCATTTGAAATCTTTGAGAAAATCGGACCCGTGGCTTACCGAATAGCCTTACCTCCTAACCTAGCCCAAATCCACAGTGTTTTTCATGTCTCCCAGTTGAAAAAGTATTTACCAGACTCCTCACATGTCATAGAATATGAGCATGTGCAATTGCAGGAAGATCTTTCCTATGTAGTGAAACCGGAGAGAATTGTGGATGCTAAGCTGAAACAGCTGAGAAGCAAGGACATTCCTCTGGTGAAAGTGATCTGGGGAAGTCTGACATCTGAGGAAGCAACCTGGGAATTGGCAGATGAAATGAGGCAAAAATATCCAGAGTTATTCCCTTGAGGTAAGTCTTTAAATTTCGAGGATGAAATTTCTTTTAAGAGGGGTAGAAATGTAACAACCGGAAAAAGGGAAAAGAAAAGAGAGAAAAAGAAAGAAAGAAGGAAGCTGGGAATTTTTAGAATTCAGAAATTTTCTCAAGTCTTCTCGCAATAGCGAGAAAGGGTCTTGTTATAGCGAGAATGCCTGTTCGTAATAGCGAGAGTGATTCTAGCTATAGCGAGTGCGGGCAGCAGTCCATACAGAAACCAGGGCATTTCTCGCTGTAGCGTGCGCCATAGCGAAAGTGAGGTCTGGAACTAACGCGAGTTCGCCATAGCGAAGGTCAAATCTCGCCATAGCAAAGGGAACTGATACGTGCTCGTCGTAGCGAAGGTTAAGCCTCGCCATAGCGAAGCCAGATAACACGAGCTCGCTATAGCGAAGGTTAATTTTCGCTGTAGCGAGGGTCAGTCCGGAAGAGAGTAAAAGGCGAGACATTCATTACATTACACTACCCAACTCGTTATTTCTCTCATATTTGCCCTAGACTTCGACCCAAGGAGAGAAAAAGGCGTGGAGAGTGAGGGAAATCAAGAGAAGGAGGAAGAGCAAGGGAAAGATAAGCAAGATCCTCCCATTTCTTCTTAGAACTCTGATCTCCTCTCTTTGCCTTCTCTTCCTACGGTTTTGTTTGTGAAAATGGTTGGATTTTGGGCATGGGTCAGAAGAGGGGAAGTGGAAAATACCCTTGAATCTCTTTGTTTCCTTGAAATATGTGGTTTCCACTACTTTAAGAGCTTGAGAGAGAGGAAGAGTTGATGGCATTCTAGGGAGAGAGAGAGAACTCTAGGTTTTGGTATGTTAGGAGAATTGCTCTAAAGATTACCTTCCAAGAGAGTAATTCTATGTTCTTGATTGTGCCTAGGCTCAAGTGAAGCACCTCCATCAAGGTGTGAGTGTGAACTTAAGAAGGGAGAAGAGAAATTTAAAGGGAAGGCTTGTGTTGGCTTTGGCTTATAAGGTAGCTCTTTTCCCACTCTTTCTTGTTGCATTCTTGGATGTAATAGTCATTGTATGTTTATGTATATGCTTATTGTGTGGAATATGCCATATGCTATTGCTTTAATGCATTGATGCCAATATGCTTGAGTGATAGATTGTGAGAATTGCTCGGGTGAGGTAGTGCCGAAAGTCCCTTGAGATGGGTGAGGTGAAGCTGAAAGTCCCTTGAGAATGGGTGAGACAAGGCCAAAAGTCTCAACCGAGTGAGGCCAAGTCAAAAGTCCCTAAATTCGGGTGAGGCCATCCAAAAGTCCCTAAGCTTGGGTGAGGCTAGACCAAAAGTCCCTGGAGCCCATTTTTGGCATTGGTGTGATTTTCATAGCATGTACAATATGTGTTGGATGTTTGAGAATGGCTAAATGCTTATTCACATGCTTTGATTTGTTATATGCCTTGATTGTTTACTTGATTGAGTGCATGAGCTACTGAGATTCCCTGAATCTCACCCCTTCCCCTCCCAACTTAACATGCTAGGTGGAGTACAAGGAGAAGCAAGTGCACACCAAGGAGCCTAGGAGTATGCTTAGCTAAATATTAGCTTATTTTTTGTTATTATGATGTAAAGTGGTGCCACAATGAATATGCGCCCACTATTTTTGAGATGTAAATGTTGTAGCAAGTGTATATGTATGAAAAGATGATGTATAAACTATGTTGATAGCCAAAGTAATGCAAATATGGGTTTTGCCCCTTTTTATGAATGAATGTAATAGTGTATTTTTTGTCGTAGCATAGTGAGATTGGAATGTATGTTGATTTGGACCACATGGACATGTTATATATACTATTGTTATGCTTTTAAACTTGTCTATGAGTGGCTAGAATATGTGAGAGGCCATTTGGACCCATTTTGGACCTTTTGGGTGCCAAAACCGGTATTTTTGAGAGCTCCGTCAAAGTATGACCGGATGAGCTCCTCTTGCCATGAAATTTGGCATGCCTCTAGAGTTTGTAGAAAGCTTCTTGAAAAGCTAAAGTTGGTATTATTCGGAGGTCTAGAGAATATTTAGCGAATTGTTGAAATTGGGAAAATTTTGGTAGTTTGGTCATGTACTGTTCATGTAAGTCAGAAATGAAATCCATGTCATACATAGACCAAACGGTAGCCAAATGTCATGAAATTTTATACACATAAACTAGAAAGCTACAGTGACCTATACCAACTAGAATCACCCAAATCGGAGGTCTGTAGAGAGAGATTGGACCTTCTGAAGTTCTGTATCAGCATCAGGGAGCTCACCTGACCTCCGTTACTGTTCCATCGGTTTTCTGGGTGTAGAGCCTACTAAACGGATCTGGACTTATTTTTCTCCTCTAGTAGACATCTGTAGCTTTCCAAATTGGTATAGTGTGCCCAGATTGGATTTTTTTGGATTTACTTATGAAATTTCGAAAGTCATGATAGTAAGCTGCACCAGAAACAGTGACAGCCGGACCTCCTTCCCATTTTCGTTGTAAAACTTAGTCCAAACGCTGAGATTATGATTGAAAATTATTTTTAGTGTAAATTTAACACTTAGAGCTTTCTAGAGAGCTATGGTCTGCTAGATTCTCATTTTTCTCTAATTAGTTATGATTTTCCAAATTTAGAGCCAAAATATGACTTTTGGGCACAAGTGAGAAAATGCATTTTTCTTGTTTTTGGCTCCATTCCCGTGGCTTATGGTTTGTTTTATGCTATGTATGAGTTGTATAAGTAGAGTTTGAGTTGAGAATAGGTATGATGGGTTCACAGGACCCACGGGGCAGAAGATGAGTGTGTGAAACCCCGTTTCATAGCATGAAAATGCCACGGATTGGTATCGGTTCTTTGAAAATCATATGGAACCAAGCCCAGTGAGAGGCTAGATAGTGGTAGTAGATTAAGGTGTTACACCCACTGTACGTTGAAGTTCCCCTTGTGCTGCTTCAAGCTTGGAGAATCAAGTTCCTTCTGCCATTTTCGACACCTCTCAATGAAAGCACCAAATGATAGGCTAACAGAACGTATACAAGATACTCCCTCCATTTCGAGCAGGAAGGTCACTCCTTACCTTTCGGTTTTCTTCTAATTCTTTTTCTTCTCTTGCTCCCATCCTCTCCCCTTTCTAAATACTCTCCAGCTCACACCTACAACACGCCTGACGCATGCCCCCTTCTCCCAAAACTAACTTTATTCCAAAACCATGTGTCATTCCCTTAACAAAGACTAGTCACCCCATTTCATAATCACGTGCCCATGCTGGTGCTTGCCGCATTCTCTTTATGGTTGTGACATTATTGGTAGTTCCTTACCTATCCTACTCTCTTGTAGTTGCCTCCTTACCATGCTCATGTAATCCCACGTTCTTACTCTGTTCATGCAAACCCATGTCCTTGCCCTGCTCATCATGGGCGACTACTCTGCTGTTCATATCACACTCTGAGTAAATTCCACCTTTTCAAGTATAATATTCATTCCATTGGCAGTTCAGTGCATACATACATGCATGAATACGCCACAAAACAAAGCTATAAGATATATAATTCCTTAATGTGATACACAACTTTCTCGTGCACATGCATCAGTGATAGTTTTATTCAAACTTGGAAATAAAATGTGGCCAATATATTGAGGTTTATACTATTTAAATCACTAAACATATATTGACAACTGTTGGGACTTATGGGATTTGCTCAAGACAAATGAAGGAACAGAATATATCACTTCACCGTAATTATATATGTTACTCGATCATGCACTCACGGTGCATTCATATGTGAAGAGATTGACGATATCCTGATGCATAATTAATTAATGGCACACCATTTCCAATAATATAAAAATTAGGAAGCTTCAAGGTCAAAAGCGGAAGTATAAACCTGAATCTATAATAACAAGAAATTGCATAAGGACAAGAATAGAAGACAGTCCTGATAGTCCCCCACTACAATATAGCACCGCACCAACACCACTAACGAAATCCTCACAGACACGTTCCCGTCGAATTTCATTGTCATCAATATTGTGATATATATCAAAAAAAGCAACGAAGCTACTAGAATTAATTTCAGCTATAGCTTTTTCAGCTTTCACATTACTGCATGTCACTTTACAATGCCTATATATAGGGGGCCATTGCCCAGACTTTCTTGCATCCAAGTGCATTTCCTGGGCTGTCTCAATCAGTACTTGCGGAGAAAGAACTATTATTCTCTTTTTAATTTCCGTTCCTCTCAATCTCACTCACATTGAACTTTTGGCAGGGTAGAGATGGCCAGCTCCAAGGTCATAGGGGCTGTCTTCATTGTTTTACTGGTTTTGGACCTAGCATTTGCCGCTAGAGTAGCGGATAGGCTATTTGGTGGAGGAGGCGGCGGCGGCGGTGGCGTAGGAGGAGGTGGAGGAGGGGGTCTTGGACGAGGTTCCAGCTATGGTTCAGGGTATGGATCCGGCGGGGGTGAAGGATATGGTGGAATAGGAGGAGGAGGCGGTGGTGGAGGAGGTGGTGGGTCCGGGGGTTCGGTATACGGGTCCGGATATGGATCTGGATATGGGTCTGGTGGTGGAAAAGGTGGCGGTGGGGGCGGCAGAGGCGGAGGCGGTGGGGGTGGCAGAGGTTCAGGTGGTTCTGGTTATGGCTCTGGCTATGGCTATGGTGAAGGAGGTGGCTACGGGGAAGGAGGAGGCAGAGGAGGAGGTGGTGGTGGCGGTGGTGGTGGAGGAGGAGGAGGTGGCGGTAGTAATGGAGGCTCTGGCTACGCCAGTGGCTCCGGCTATGGTTCAGGGTACGGACAAGGTGGTGGTGATGACTTACCTTAGACGTATGGAGCTATATATATTATATATAGTTCAATTTCTCTTAGGTAGCGTTGAATCTTTGTTGCAATCTGTGATTTTCAGAAATAAATTGCAGTGTGAATTTACCATCCTGCGGATTTCATGCATGGTGGTGCTGAAACATCTGTAAGATTGGGTGCATGCATTTCATTGTGTTAGGCATCAATATTACTCTTTTAATGGTCATTTTGTAATAATTCCATACCATATAACTTTAATAAAAGGACATTTAGTGAAGTAACCCTTTTATCTGACATTTCCTGTTGTGAATGCGGGCTTTTTTTGTGTATTGGACATACTTAAAATAAATTTATTTAAATATTTATCGTTTTATTCTTTAATAAAAATATAGTAAATAATTTTTTTTAAATATCTAATCGAGGAGTGCTGAAATATAAAATAATATTTATATATTCTTTTTTATTAAAATATTTAACAATATATAATTAAAAATTATATATAAATTTTTTCTTTATTTTTACACGTTATTAATTATGAATGTTGATATTAACTAGGATATATGGTTTGCCTTATTTCATGGGCTCCGTCACTTGGTAAGATTTCAGATTTTGAAAAGTGAAAATTTAGCGATTTAAAGTGAGTAATAATATTGGCTGAGTTCATAAGTTACGTACGTGGCATTAGTTTTATTATTTTTCTTTTTAAATTAATCATAAATCTCTAATAATTTAATAAAAAAATTGTATTATAATATCATATAGTATTAACTCACATCTTATTCTATTAATGTTATAATATTAATCATTTCTCCTATATGGAATTTCTTCTTTTCAAAGATGCAAATATATTATATAAGCATAACAAAAATGATTGAGTAGACATATGCTTTTTGTTTTCTCAACTCATGGCAGTATAATAAATCTTCGACATGTCTTTCACTTTAATGAATGAAATCTCACAAATACATGAATATTATGTCACTTGTGGGTTGATGTGAATCCTCCAACCCATAGAAGGTTACTTTCTAACCTTCATGCTTTTTCTCTATCCTCCTTTTTTTTATTATTTATTTCTTTTCTTTTAATTCTAAACCTACTTAGAAATTCAAAATTAAAAAATTTAAGTATTATACATGAAAGAGAAGTAAAGGTGCCGTGAATTTAATAATGTAAAAATATTACAACTAGTTGCAAAAATGTCTTCAAGGTTTAGCTTTCTTATAGTTAAGTATGCAGGGATTAAATGCCCGCTTTGGGAGGAAAGACAGAAAGAATTCATTAAAATAATCTCATTTGATATATATTTTGTAGTATTTGCAAAGGAACCCATTTTCATACTATAAGCATGTAAATTGAGAGTAATTATTATATTTAATTTATGCAAATTTATTATATCCTTATTTTTTTTTTTTTTTTTTCATTCTAACACTATTTTAAATATGGGCATGAGGGTCATTTTTATTATTATTATTATTATTATTATTATTATTTATTTTCATACTATTTTTATCCAACTAAATATACAAGTAGAATGTCATTTTTATTTTTTTTAACATACTAAACATAATTATATCACTCCATTTATATTCTTATTCTATCTTTATTTTCATAACTAATTATTCTATGTACAAATGGGTCATAAATGTTTTACTTCTTAAAAGACAATGTTTTTAATTTGCTCTCTCATTTTTAATGATTCTTAATTTAAATCTCAATTGTCCATCTTGATCAGTTTATTTGTTTGTTTATTTATTTTGTTTTTGACCAATTTAATTTTCATGTTAACTCAAAACAGATTTTTAAAATCAAATTGCTCTCATGGATGAATAGAATGTACACATGTATATTTGTATGGGAAAAAGAAGATCATGTAAATAATATGACTTAAGAAGACGTGATCTTTGACAACGAAAGAATTAATAAATTAGGGGCACATGCATAAATAAAATACAAAATTAAGCAGGACTTAAAATTAATGATCACACTAAGAATTATATGAACAGGGTGAGTGGCATGAAAGTAAAGGTAGTAAATGATCACTTTTTCTGCTTGCTCTTTTGCTTCTTCTTCTTCTTCTTTTGCTTCTTCTTTTTCTTCTTCTCTTTTTTCTTCTTCTCCTTCTCCTTCTTCTTCTTTTCCTTCTTCTTATTCTTCTTTTCCTTCTCCTTCTCCTTCTCCTTCTTCTCTTTCTTCTTCTTCTCCTTCTTTTTCTCCTTCTTCTTCTTCTCCTTCTCCTTCTTCTTCTTCTTCTTCTTCTTCTTCTTCTCCTTCTCCTTCTTCTCCTTCTTCTTCTTCTTCTCCTTCTCCTTCTCCTCCTTCTTCTTCTCCTCTCTTCTTCTTCTTCTCCTTCTCCTTCTTCTTCTTCTCCTTCTTCTTCTTCTGGCTCCATAATTGGGCTTCATCAATAAGTAGCATGCTAGACACAGGACCACCACTTTCAATAAAATTTACAAAAAGAAAACACAAACAATACTCTTTCATTTTGGGTCTTAGCTAGCAGACCGCTGTTAAGGATTTTCAATAAAATTTACAGAAAGAAAATACAAAAAGTGCTCTTTCATTTTAGGTCCTAGCTAGCAGATCACTATGAAGGATAAAGAGTGCAAATTCATTTCTTTTTCTATTTATTTTAACTAAAAAATTATGTCATCTATTTGTTATTGAAGGGTTTTATAGCATGTACCTATGCAAAAATGGATCTCACAAATTTTCTTATTCCACTTTGTAATGTCCAAGAGACAATTTTTTTGTTCTCTGGGTTCTGTGCCTATATTGCATAATTAGTATATATTTTCTTTACTTTAAAGGAGAAGACTTTTTTTTTGTATGTTAAAAGTTGTTAGTTTTCTTTTTCTACTTTAAAAGAAAAATTTTAATAACCCACTCTTATAAATTGACAACTATTTGAATTTAAAATTTAAAATCAAATTATTTAACTATTAATTAATTAATAAATGAAAACTAATTGTTAATTATCTAAATTTAATTGGGTAGTTAGGTCTTGTTATGAGTTAACCCATCTTGAGTAGTTTAAATTTTAACATTCTTTACTTATATATTATGGAATGAATAACACAAACCTTTTTATTCTTTTTGCATATTCATACCATGTGTTTTGCTATGACTGCTTTGGCACAGCCTCCAAAAGTTTTATACTAGAAATTCTATTAATTGCCAAAAAAAAAATATTTTTAGTGATATCTTTTTAATGGTGCTTTGTTATAATTGTCACAAAAAATTATTACTAGACGAGAATCTCTCATTTTGCTAAAAATCTTATGGTTATCACCACAAAATACTTTTTAGTGGTGACTTAAGATAAATCAAAGTCTTTTATGGTGATAAGATTGCTATCATAAAAAAAACTTTTGCAGCAATTTCTCAAGATTATCATAAAAGACCTTTATGTCACCACTAAAAATCCTTTGTGGTGATAATATTGTTGCCATAAAAAAGAGCTTAGTGGAAACTTCTTAGTATCACCACTGTAACATCCTTATATTTAGTACTTGATTTATTTCTTAAATTTAGAGTGTTTAAACAGTGTAAAAATACTTTCATATTATTTAACTAGAAGGATTTCAAATATAGTACCCATAATTATATATGTATATCCCAAAAATATGGTGGGAGACAAAAGTACAAAAATATCCTTACATTTAATACTTGGCCTAATCTACAATTTGTCAGGCTATTAGTTACAGATTTTGAATTACTAGGGTAAGATTTATAGAAGATATATCTGGCAACACAATCTCACTCCTAAATGTAAACTAGAGGGCCATCTTAACTTGGGCACATCATGAAAATAGTGAGAAATGATAATTCTTAGTAGCTAATAACAATAGTTAAAAATTTACAATGGTACTAGCATGGTTATATTGTGTTTATAATAGCTAAATAAGAAAATATCATTTTATAACTTATGCATAAATACAATCTCATCATGAAAAAAATAATATCATCTCAGAGCTTATGCATAGATATCATTTCATCATGGCAGCATAATATCATCTCATAGCTTATGTATAAATATTTTCTCATCATGGCAAAATAATATCATCTCATAGGTTATGCATAAATATCATCTCATTATGGTAGAATAATATCTTGCATGGATTTTCATGTAGCATAATATCTTTGTCTTTACATTTATTTCTAAATATGCTTGCTAATTGTACTTATTTGTGTCAACTAAAATCAAATTGTTGAACTTTTTCTCTTAATTAAGGCACTTCTTAGAATGGATCTATAGTGAAGAATTAAACAATTAAAGGTCACCTCATTTACTTTTCTCTTTAAGGATCATTGCCACAATTCTCCTAGATTACCTCCTTTTATTCTTTTTCCCTTGAGGATCATTCTCATTTCACATTGTCTTGTTGGCATTATCTTTCATAATATTCTCATAAATAGTCTAAGTACAAACTTGCTTATAGAATAATCCACATTCATTACTTCTCTTTTCAAATAATAAATCATAATTCAAGAGGATTTCTTAGAGCACATAATATGGACAATACAACATAAAAATTAACTTATAGTACTCTAGTATAGATATTATATCCTAATTTGAACATTTAATAATAAAAGGAATAATTTAATCTATGCATGTAAAATTCTAAATAAACTCGATACTCTAAGTTAACTTCAAATTAACTTTAAATTAAATTACATGCAATATTGTCATATTCTAAAAAGAAGATTTATTTCACATAAATAGCTCAGTTAATTTAGGCATAATTATTTTAATTTATACATTCAAAATTCTATACTAGTTTATGTAAAAATTTCTATAATGATGAATTAAAATACTAAATTAGCAAAATGCTGCAAGAGAATAATCATTATGGCATAATTAATCTAGACATTATTACTCTTTAATTTATACCCTAAATTAATTCAAGCATAATATTAAAAGAGGATACAACCCTAAATCCACTCAGATATAAAAGTTATTATAATCATAATATAACCATAAATTTAAATAAAAACACCTTAAGACTAAATATAAAAAAGAGAAAATTATTATTATCTACCTTAAAAATTTTTTAGCTAGAATCTCTTTCTATCCACTTCTCTTACTACTACTCTTTAACTCTACCCTCTTAGTTACTTTCTTCCTTGCCTTCTCCCTTTCTTTTTCTCTCCCTCTCTCTTTCTCTCCTACTCAATTCGGTCAAATCGATTGTGCATAATTGAGGGAGATTGAGATGCTATTTATATGCAAGAGGTAAGCCATGAACCATCATTGCAACCTTCCTTGGATGCATATAACATGTTGAATTCTCTATCACATGTGGTTGCAATAGTTTTCAATGTTATCAGTACTAGACTAGACTAGTTGATTCAATTTGAAAACTAGTAAATCAGCCACTTGTCTAGTCTAGAAGTGCCTCAACTCGGCCTAGTTCAGAACTAATCAATCTTGGTCAAGAATCAAGTTGAACTAATCAGTTTTGGATGAAAATCAACACTGAATCTATGGTTGAATTGGGTTGCAACATCCTTGATATATTTTTTCACAAAATTGACCAATGGAGACTCAAACTTTAGTCCCTTTAATGTGTGATTGACCACATTCTCCATTGAGCAAGTAAACTTTTTCAATTATACAATACAATATTTAATATAAAACCTTTACTATGATTTTATTTTAGCAAAGCAAATCAACCAACATATGATTCAAACCCCAGACCTTGAAAATGATAAGCCATAACTTTCCCATTAAACCACCATTGTTGTTTTATTTGTAATGGAAAATTTTTAATATAATAGATGAGGAAGAAAAATGAAATTCATATAATTTTTGAACAAATTAAAATTTAAATATTATGTCATGTTTTCTTTTTTTTTTAATGTATAATTAGCCATAGAATTTTTAAAAATTTATTAATATTTGCTTGTTAGTGTTTATTATATTAAATATTTAATATATAAAATAAAAAATATATATTTAATTATCACTACTTTGATCATGATTCAACAATGAGTGAACTAATATATATTTAATTATCACCAAGGCGTGCTTTTCCTGTGAGCTAAGCAAGAAGAGACAAACCCCAACAAACCAGGAAGGCAAGGTCAAAGACCCACGAACTAGGAAGGAAGGGACAATACCTTAGTGGCTCTGTATGTGTTGGTATAAGAGCAATCCTAACCCATGTGCGACTTGAGGATGGGTTAGCCTAAAAGGGGGGGTAGATTGTACAGTCCCACATCGGCTGGAAAGGGCCTGTGGCTAGCCCATATAAATGGGGAAGAATCCCTCCCCACTAAGGCGCACTTTTCTTGTGAGCTAAGCGGGAAGGGACAAACCCCAACAAATCGGGAGGGTCGGGTCAAAGACCCACAAATTGGGAAGGAAGGGACAATACCCGTAAGCTACCAAACCATATAAAAAGCTTTCATTAATTTTTTATAGACCATGTGAGCTCATATTATAATTTCCTATATTTAATTACATGTATACAACTCATTTGCATAATAAAACCATACCCAAAACTCATGGAAACCAAAATGGAACCAAGAATATAGAGATTTATTTTTAGCCAGATTTGGCCCCTTTTCTGGCCAAACTTTGGAAAATCATAAATAATTTTAAAAAAATAAAAATCACACATTCTTGGCTATTATGGAAAGCTACGAATGCCTAATTCACAGTAAAAATATGCCCAAGCCATAACATCTATCATAGAGGGTGTTTAACATCCGAAAAAGTCCAGAGGTCACACTATCTCCTGATGCTGTCACAGATTCTGTAGCAAACTTTGAAAATGTCCAATTAATTTCAAACAAATCCAATCCATGCAAATGATACTAATCTGGAAATTTGTAGATGTTAGCTAGTGGGTCAAAATGTTTCCAGACCAGTTTAGATAGCCCAAATCTTGAAATTCAATAAAATAGTAACTTAGGTCAGGTAAGGGTCTTGATACTAGACAAAATGTTCAAAAATTCATATCTCCCTCTTTAGACCTCCAAAAGAGGTGCTTCTAGTGGGTATAAGTCAATGGGAATGTCTAACTTCTCTGTATAAAATTTCCATGGCAATTGGATATCATTTGCCCCATGAGTGATAGAATTTAATTCCGGACCAGTGCTACAGTACCAAGGACCAAAACCAGAAAAATTCTTAATTTCAACAATTCGCTAAATATTCCACAAACCTTTAAAAATTACTAACTTTAGCTTCCCAAAAAGATCTCAATAAGCTCTAGAAGCAAGCCAAATTTCAAACCAAGAAGAGCTCATTTGGAAAAAAAGTAGTATAGCCTCCTAAAATAGTAAATTTTTCCTCCATATGGGTAACCAATTTGTCCAAATGGCTTTCTTAATTGTTTGGCACCCCTTGGGCAAGTTTCAAAGCACAAATATGACTTGTAGAGACTGCCCAAATGGTCCTAAACCCTATGCATCTTATTTTGGTCTCTCAACATCTATTTATGCACTAAACACACATGCCATTCAAGGGTCCAATTACATTCCTCATTAATTTAATACTACATACATTATACATATAGTCTATACATCATATTACATATGCTCAAGGTGTTACACAACCAAAAATAACATGTACAATGCTTCTTAACACTCCATTACAATTTACACTACAAATTAAACAAAGTATAGCCATTTAGTGTTCTTGGCTTGATTTTCTTAGCCTTAGGCACCACCTAAACATTTTAAGCATGAGAGGGAAAGGGGGGGTGAGATTCCAAGAATCTCAATAGCTCATACACCCATTCACACTACATTCAAGGCATACACACATCAAATATATAAATATGCAAGTATAAAGTATGCAATAAATCTCATTTCATGCCACATCAACAACATGTAAAGACTATTTTCATGCTCTAGGGACTTTTGGTTTAGCCTCACCCTATTTCTAGGACTTTTGGATTTGCCTCACTCTTGGCCTAAGGAGTTTTGACCTAGCCTCACCTATTCAAGGGACTTTTGGCCTTGTCTCACCCATGCCATGAGACTTTTAGCATCTCCTTACCTTCATCAAGGGACTTTTAGCATCACCTCACCCTTATAAGCTATTTCCACAACCCTAGTTATTTAATAAGATACATTGATACCAATACAATTTCAAGACATCAAGTGGCATGTTCTCAACATATACATATGCACACAAGAATGCAAGAGAATGAGGTGGAGAGCTACCTTTTAATTTATGCAAACTTACTTTGCGACTTTCTTTCACTTCTTGGTCTCACAAGCACAAGAGAACTTAGGTGGAGTAGGGTTCTCTTGACTTAGATATCACAAACATCACACAATTACACACTTGAAGCAAGCCAAGACACTAGGTTCACTCTTAAACACACACTTGGTTCCATAATGGGCATATTAGTTCCACAAATGGTCTATTGAAGCAACTCATATCATCCAAGTTCTAGGCTCCATTCTCTTGTTATTTCTAAACTTCTTGGACTCATTTAAGGTCTTTGGAGCCATCACATATTTAATTGCACCATTAAAAGACCAAGTTGCTTCATAAGCCACCATTATGAACACCATTGTCCCATCTCCCAACCTATGGCTCCTAAATTTTTTCCAATGGTTTCTCCCATCTTCTAACATCATATAAAGTCCCAAACCAAGGCTAGAACAAATTAAAACATCCCCTAGTCTAATGAACCTAGCTTGGCCAAAATATGTACCATAAGGAAGGTTCATGAACTTTGTGATTTTTTCTTGATGGGAGAGCCACTTGGGAGGCTTTTTAGAGGTATTAGGAGCTCAAGGGAATATTCAAATAGCCAAGGAAACATTCACACAAAATCAGATTTTGCAAAACCCTAGAAAACAGTACACTTTTCTAACTTGTTTTCCTTTAGTTTTTACTTGAATTTCTTACCATATTCTTAATCCTTGCACTCTTTTTCCTAGAACCCTTGGTTCTGCCCAAAATTCATCTCCTTCTATCCCCCCTAAGCTGGCCTAAACTAGCACAAAGAGGAGCAATCAAGATGAAACATCAAGAATGGAAAAATACCTTAGTTCCAAGCTTGTTTTCAAAGCTTTTCTTCCTTAATTCCCTTTTCCTTAGCAAATTCGAATTTTCCCCCTTAGGTCTGGGTCAAAAATAGAACCAAATCATTCAAAAAGTCCATGGAAAGAGAGGAGGAAGAGAGGAGAACAAGATTGGAGGAAGATGAAGGAAGAAAATCCATGAAATTACCTAGTTTCTCCTTGGTTTTCTTCCTCTTTTTCTCCTCCTTCTTGTGGGCCTAAGAGAGCAGAATAACTTCTGCATTTTAGGCCAAAAATTTTGTGCTCAATAAAAGGGAGAAGATGGAAGAAAAGTATGGAAGTGTTTAGGACATTCTATAAGCTTTTATTTCCAATTTTGCCCTTCCATAATGGCAATTTCGTTTCAGCTTCGTTTTAGCTCCTTTTTTAGAATCGTCTTTTTCATCATAAAATTTAGGTTCCCAATTTAATAAAATGCCTTTGGAATCACTCAATTTGGAGCTAAAACCTTACCAAACGAATTAGTTAAAGTTCAGGTCAACTGACGTTGAAAAACGTACATCAGAGGGGCTTTACTAGTCTCGGGGCTTCCCATAGGTTTTAGGGCCTTTGAGAACCTTTGGCGACTCAAAATTTCATTTAAAAAGCCCTCCTATATGGTTTTCCAAAAGTTACACTTATTTACAAAAATTCTATTCTGTTTCGTCAGTTTCTGTCACAAATTATTTCTCCATCCTAACTCCATTTTTCTTTCTATCTAAGCCTAGAATTATAATTTTTAGGAGTCTAGGACTCAACCTAATTTTTTTTGGAACATTATCTAGGTCATTTTAGAGGACTTATTTTTACATGACTCATTTCGTCATTTTACGAAAATTACGTTCGTTACATTCCTAGGGTTAATTAGGAGTTTAAATGAGTTCTTGAGATCCCTATGATGCTCCCTACATGCCTCTTCCTTTAAGAAAACAAAGAAACTCAAAGGAACCCTAACCTAGGCATAGTCTCGGCCAAAGCATGTTCTTGTAGCTAGGGAGAGTTTTAAATTCTTCTAAGGGCATTCTTGAGTCATATTTTATGAATGAAAATGAGGGGAGGCCTTGGAAAAAATTTAGAACTGATAGAAAGTGATTTGGTGTCTTAGGTTCCATATTATGATCTAAAAAGGCAACATGATGTTAGGCTCTTTGTTTTAATTATGTGATGACTCCAAGAGGCTTAAAAGGTGTCAAGAATCATATTTGAAAGGAAAGAATGAGGCTTAGAAGTTATTTGAGGGGTGTTGCTTCATTAGGTGCAATTATGGACCCTAATGGGATCTATAGAGCAATCTAGTGTTTTAGTAAGTTGTATAGCCTTAGAGATTGTTTCATGAACCTAATTGGCTTCCATAAATTGTATCTAGGGTAAGAGAAATCATCTCCCCAAGTTTGTAGGTGTATGGCCGAAAGAGGAGGCTTGAATTCTAAGGAAAAAGTGTGTAATTGTGTGCAAGGTAGCTCTCTCCACCTTCTCTCACACATGGATGTGTGTTTAGCTTGCCTTAGAATATGTGTATGTGTATTTTTAAGCCATGAAAATTATGTTAACATGATTTTATATGCCATGAGTTCATGATTCCATGTTATATTTTCAAATGAATACATGATGTTTGTTTGAGTTTGCTTAAGTATGGAGAGGCCAAGAACTCTTAACCATGATGAGGATGAGCTAAGAACACTTAGAATTGGTTGAGGCAAAGCAAAGAGTCTCCCAAAAGCAAAGTAGCCTCCCAAGAATATGGTTAAGTCCAAAGTTCTTAAAGAATGGGTGAGGCAAGTCCAAAATCCATAAGGAAAAGTGTGAGGCCAATCCAAATATTTGTTGAGCTCTTGAATATTTTGTATGACTTGTTCACATGCCAAGATTACTTCTTGAATGTTCATGACTTCCATGATATTCATGCATGCATTTTTAAGGCTTACTTTGCATATATTATGTATGATTGAATGGGAGATGAGCTATTGGGATTCGTTGAATCTCATCCTCTCCTCTCCAATGATCTAATATGCTAGGTAGACCAAGTGGATATGGTAATGGGAGCCAACAACCTTGAAGAAAGAAGATTGACAACCATATGCCTAGTTTTTACCTTTTGAAACCATAATGATGCTTCATGATGTATGTTGTTATTGTAAATGGTTTATGACCTTTGAAACAAGTATAACTATGATATTATGTGATATAAAAATAAAAGTATGTGTTATGTGAATGATGGAATGTTAATTGAGCATGTATGGTAAGGATAGCTTCACGAATGAGTTTATGGAAATGTGCATATGTGTGGGTGTGAAGGCTAAAATGAGATGCATGAGGTTTGGGACCATTTGGGCAGCTCACAAAAGTCCTAAATGTGCTTTTAGACTTGCCCAAAAGGTGTCAAGACTAAGGGAAAACCATTTGGCAATTTTGGTACCCTATATGGAGCTAAAAATGACCATAATGGAACCATATATCACTTTTTGGCCAAATGAGTTATTTTTAAACTGAAATTTTGCATGAAGTTAGATCTCATTAAGAGCTTTTTATGAAGCTAAGGATCAAAATTTTTGGAGATCTACAGAATATTTGATAAATTTTCAAAGCTGACAATTTTTCTGAAATTGGTTTGCTGTACTATTCATTTAGTTTGAAAATGAATTTTGTCACATGAGGCTCAAATGATGTCCAATTGCATGAAATGTTATACAAAGAAACTAGACATTCATAGTGACTTGTGTCAACTAGAAGCACCTCATTTGGAGGTCTAGAGAGGAAGATATGAATTTTTGAACATTCTATCTAGTATTAGGAATTTTACCCAATCTGAGTTACTGTTCTATTAAATTCTGAGGTTTGGGCTTAATGAACTAGTTTGAAAATATTTTTTAGCTCTAGCTAACATCCACAAATTTCTACATTAGTATTATTTTCATAGATTAGATTTTTGTGGAATTAATTGGACATTTTCAAAGTTTTCTGTAGAACTCTATGACAATTCCAAAATGCAGTCTGACCTTTGGACCATCTTGGATGTCAAATATCCTCTATGATGGCTGTTATGGTCTGGGTATATTTTCAATGTGAAGTAGTTTGTAGCTTTCCAAAATGCCCCATAACACTTGATTTTGAGTTTTCTAAAATTAGTTATGATTTACCAAAATTTGACCAAGAAAGGGGGCAAATCTGGCCAAAATTAATTTACCCCATTTTATGTGTCATTTCGGTTTCTATGAGTTATGGGCATGATTTTGTGATGAAAATGAGTTTTATTGATGTAATTAAATATGAGCATATATAATATGAGCTCACACGGTCGTGACACTGAATGAAATTTTTAAACACGACGCAACATGAAAATAGTCATTATTTTATTCCCTTTTTCTCTACAATTTCATAGAACTGATGATATAAAGCCCATGAATGTCATGAAATGAGCTAAAGTCTATGGTGTTATAGGCTCCACCCACTTTTAGGGACTTTTGACTTAGCTTCATTCATTTTTGAGACTTTTGGCCTTGTCTCACCTATACTTAGAGACTTTTGGCTTCAACTCACACATATTAAGGGTCTTTTGGCACAACCTCGCTCATTAAGAGTCATTCCACAATTTAAATGCTTTTCATTTAACACATTTGCATCAAATTATCATAACAATGGCTATAGACATGATTTATAATCAATACACAAATATCAGTAATAAATGACAATCAAACAACTAACATAAGCATACAAAAATGGATGGAGAACTACCTTTACTCAATAAGCAAAAATTCCCTCCCTGGTTCTCACTTCACTTTTTTGGTCTCACAAACACACTTAGAAGAGACATGGCTTACTTGGCCTAAACACATGGAATAAGACATAAATGCATTAATGGAACCATCTCTAGACTCACATAAGCCTTACATAAGCCAATTCTAGTTTTAGGCTTCCATATGGTTCCATTTAGTGGCATAATGAAGTAACTTATATAATTTATTATCTTGGCTCCAATATCTCACTTAATATAAGCCTCATGGCTTCATTTAAACTCATTAGAGTTATCACAAACTCAAATCAAGGAGCTTAACACCAAATTACTTCTTTATGCATAATGAAACCCTAAACTTTTATCTTTCCAAATAAAGCTTTTAAATTCAAATCAATGGTTCCATAATTATTTATTTTTTATATTAAATTTCTAAATTCATTGAAACTTAAAGAAACACTCCCTAGGTTGCTCATCCATAGCTTGGCTGAACCATGACTTCAATGGAGGTTATATAGAGTTTTATTTGTTTTCCTTGGTAGTTTGATGCATATCCATATTCCTTGGCTTCTCCACAACCTACACATGATTTAATATAGCTTAAATTATCCTCCTAGGGTTCCAAAATTCTCAAGGTACAATTCAAACCCTAATTTTTATATCTTAGTTTCTAATGCTCCTTTCTTGATTCTAATTGCATATTCTAATTCTCCATGTCTTAAAAACCTTGGGTCAGCCTTGCAATGGATGAGAATCATCCTCCCCTATATGGTTCTAGGTCTGGCTGAAACTATAAAGAAAGAGAAGGCAAGATGGAGCAAAATTCCTACGATGAAACATACCTTATTTTAAAGGCTTTTAAGGGAGAAATTTGATGCTTAGCTTGTTTTATTCAAACTCTCTCCTTCCTCTAACAAATTGGCCACAAAACTGCTTCTTTCTAAAAACTAAAACCATTAAAAGAAAGAGGTCAAAGAGGAAAACCAAGTTGGTGAAGGCATAAGCATGAAAAAGGTGCCATTTTTGTACCTTTTCTTAGCCTTCTTTCCTTATTCTTCCTCCTCTCCTTGGTGGGTCTCTTTGTTTTGATCTAGAAGCTTTAAGTCTATTTTAGAGAGTTAGGGACATGGCTAGCCTATTTCATGAAGAAGGGAGTGTGTTATAACAATTTTCATAATTCCTATTTTTCCCTTCGAATTCAATTTTCCTATTTTTGCTTATTTTAGTTCCTTTTTTAGAACCATCTTTTCTATATGAAAATTTAGGTTCTTTAGTTTATTAAAAATATTATTGTTAATTTTATAAACTTTGGAGGCATTCAAACCATTCGGTTAAAGTTTAGGTCAACCAATAGCCTAAATCGTACACTGAAAGGGTTTTAGTCATTCTAAGGGTTCCTATAACTTTTAGGGCCTCTGAGAACCCTAATAAACTTAATTTTATCATTTAAAAAGTTACTTGAAATTATAATTTTGTCACTACATTTTGATTCATTTCATTTTATCTATTTTGGCTCTAATTTCGGGTCATTCTTGGTTTCTCGACATTATTTATAGATGTTCTATTTAGCATTCTAGCCTTAATTTGCCTCAATCTACTTTACTCCAGGGTCCTCATTCATTACCAAATGGTTCTAATTTTGGTTTCTTGTAATACATACTGGCTTTCTCTAGGCCTATAACCCCTCGTAAATAATTCATTCCACTCTTTATAAATTATTTTAAATTTTTAAATCATAGGATATTACATCTTGCCAAACTACTTCTTTCTTATTATGTAGAAAATCCATTCTTCTAACTCATAATAAGTTTAAATAAAGGTAACCTATTATCATTCAACTTCTTGTCTATACTATGCCAATACCACCTATTCCAAGGTAGCATTTCCAACTTATAGCAACTAGTCCATCCATTACACTATTGATTCCAATGTGGTGCATCCTTGCTCTTATAATTCTAGCTACAACTATTAATTTATTTACCTATATAAGCTTTCTTAGGATTTGCATCCTTTTAGTAATCTCATTTTTATCCTTATAGGCCAAACAATGAAATAGTATCCTAACTCTAGACAACATTTGCTAAAATCATGTTTAAAACTAATAGCAGGTTGAAGTCCTTAAATAAAGGCTTAATAAAATGATATCATTCAATTAAGTTCACTTAAAAGTTAATTACAAACATAATATTTGGTAATCTCTCTACCATTGTCTTTTCAAGTATATAGTTGACTATTCCTATTTCGAACAACATGCAAACAAGTATACTCAACATTGATCTTGCAAAAAGGCACAAAACAATATGCAAAGTAATAGGTATGGTTATGCAAATAACCCCTTAGGTTAAGAACAATTAGAATTGAATACTTTTAGGTGTAGTATTGATTTGATTGATGTAAAATAAAAGTTGTTTACCAACAAAAATGTTTCCTAAGTCTTGATCATATTCAATTACAAATACAAATTTATCAAATAAAGCATCTTATATACTTTAGGATATAAAATAACTCTTTTCATTTAAGCAAGTATTTCTTATTACATTTTAACAACGAAGTCAGATAGTAGAAAAAGTTACTAAGTATGCTTTTAATGGCAATCCTTAGGCACATAAGGAACTAAAACATTTAATGGCATGGCTGGCATTGTAAACTAACATATCATATTGATCATTATTCCCTGCCACAAAGCACTAGTTTGCATCAGTTCATGGCTCACTGATAAAAGCATACACATCGTAGTTAAGTTAAGAAATATGTAACCTAATTCTCAAATCCTTAGCTCCTTTTTGGTTCCATCTTCTACCTTAAAGAAATCTTTTTGGTCTTTGTGATTGCCTAAATAGAAAATTGTCTACTCTTCATGGAACATTCATTCTTTAAATTAAACTAGAACTTAGTATGTTAATGAAAGAAGACCTTAAAGCAAAAGGAATTAAGGACACATGAGGGTAGAATGTTAATTAAAACAATTAGAAATGGGGTTAAGGAATCATTAACGGGCTAAAACCAAAGCCAAAGTGGCTAAGTAAAATAAATCGATTAAGTAGTGGCAAAATCATAATTTTTTAGCAAAATTTTAGAAACTCAAAGAAGATAGTTTTAAATTTCAAAATTAAATTCAATTGGGTTTTTAGAGGTCTTGAAAAACCATAGGAGCCATTAGAATGGCTAAAACCTTAACGGCGTACAATTTAGAATGTCAGTTGACTAAAACTTTAATTGAGCTTTGAATTATTTTAAATAGAACAATTTTAAAATAAATTTTTTTAATAAACTAAAGAGCCTACTTTCTATTATGGGAAGGATAATTTTCAAAAAGGATCTAAAATGAGCTTAAACGAAGGAATTAAAATGCCAGAATGTAATAGGAATTATAGAAATTATTTTAAACACAACTCCTTCCTTCTTATATAGTCACACTAGCCCTCTACCTAACTGACTTATTTTGGCTTTGGTTCAGACTTTACATGGTGTGAAGGAGAAGGGGAGAGAGAAAAGGGAAAAACAAGGCAAATATGTAAGAAACCATGCACAATTTCATCTTATGTTAGTTACCAAACTTCTCCTCTTCAAGGCCTTTCTATTGATGGTTTTAAATCCTTAAAAGAAGCATTTTGGTGGCTAACCACTTGAAGAAAGGAAGGAGTTTGGAGCAACAAATTGCATCACAAGAATATCTATTTGATAAGTATTCAAACAAGGATGGTATAAGTTAGAAAGCTTGCTTTTCTTTTAAGTTCCATACTCTTCTTGCTCTAGCCTAGGGAGAGAAATTAGAAAAGGGAGTTTCATTTTGGCTAATACTTAATGGAAATAGGGGTTTTTAAGTATGGAAATTAAGATTTTGCAAAGAGAATCAATTAAGAAGCTATAGAATTTAAGTCAGGGTACCTAAGGTTTTTGTTGCACCTTGGAAATTATAGAACCTTAGAAAGATGTTTTTTGCCATCTAAGACCAAATTTGAACTAGAAAAGAGCTAAGAATACTCCACATGTGTCAAATTTCCTAAGAAAAGTGATAAAACTCCATGCTGGGAAAGAAGGGTGGTAGTCTTGGCCAAAGGCTAAAAGTGGTACCTAGGGATTACTTTCATGAGTTCTAAGGTTTTAAGAAGCCTAAATGTGATGTCTAAACATTAATGGAAGCAATGGATTTAATTTAGAAACCTTATTTTTGAAAGGTAAAATTTTAGGATTCAAAAGGGCCTATAGAAACAACTTTACCTTTAACTTATTTGATCATGTATGTGATGACCCTAATGAATTTCATTACAGCTATATGGCTTATAGCAAGTGAAATTTTAGAGCCTAGAAAATGTAATATAAGAGTTGCCTCTTAAGGGACCTAAAATGGGTTAAAGATGCATATTGCGTCCTAATAGAGTTGAGTGTTAACAATAAGAGTTAGAATGGATCCTAATAGGTTATTTTGCATTGCAAATGGATATATATAGGCAACGCTACTGTAAGTTCATTCTTATGTAAGTGCCAAGTCAAGAAAAACAAAAGCCATGAGGATTTAAAGCTTTAAATCTATAAGGTAGCTATCTCTTCCTATCTTGCATGCATTTAAGTATTTGAATGAGTTGAGATGCTTGTATTTATTTGCTTAATGATTTCATAAGTTATGTTTTTTGTGTTAGCTTTTATCTTAAGTTTCATGCATGTACAAGCTATGTTTTAGCTCCTAACTCCTTATGGCAGGAAATTGAGTGTAGTAGCTCTTCTTTAGTTTAGAGTTTAGTTTAGTTGAGCTTAGCAAGTAAGTTTTAATGTCATGGCTTAATGAGAATTCAAGTTTCATGTTAAATGTAATGTTTGAGCTATTTGATGTTCATGAAATACTTCCTTGCATTTTCTCATTGCATTTATTGTATGCATTAGTATGGATTGAGATTTGCTCTTGAGATTCTCCCAAGAATCTCATTCCATTGATCTTCCACTAACCATGATAGATTCTTCAAGCAAGGAGAAAGAAATTGAGAAAAGCTAAGGTTTAGAAATAATGTATAGGAAGTTTATGATGTAACTTATGCATTTAATGATGTGTGAGGAACTCTTATGTATATGACAAGGATATGCAATGGTAACGTGTATAAAGTTAAAAGCATAAATATATGCCATTTTGATGCATGAGTTGGCCTTTAGTAAATGATTTCATATATGAGATGCTACTTGGTTCATATGCATAATTAGGTGTGAGATGATGAATTTTTGTTGCTAGCCATATTTCATGCAATGGTTTTTATTGAAATGAGCATGAATGGATTAAAACTTTTTCAAATAAAGAGATTGCAATTTACAAGCCAAATAGACCATTTTAAAACTATGTTTTGGTCTAAATGAGCCACAAACTACACATCTACCCTTGATAATACAAATGACCTACTTTGGGGTTGGAAGTTTTAGACATTTAGAAAATTTATAAAGCTTTCTATAAATTTTAAAGCCAAAGATGGTATTTTTTTTAGAACTTTATAGAATATTTGGTGAATTTTTAAAATTGGTACAGAATTGTGTAGTATTATTCATACTATCACATGGATTTCATGTCTTTTTAAGGGTCAAATGGATTTATTTTCATTTGAAATTTTTATAGCATAAAGTTCATATCATAAGTTTCCGTAAACACGTAGTTTACATAAATTGAAGTTATATAGCACAAGTTATGAATTCTTGAAATTTAAGGCTCTTTTATGTCAAAGTAGCCATAATGGGATATATTGCTCCTAGATGCAAATGCGACTTATATCTTGGTCATATAGATCAAAACAAACTTGTTTATGGTAGCCATGAATGAAAAATAAAAGGAATTTAAATTTTGACCCCTATAGTTCTAACTGATGTGTAAAATGGGCCAAAAATTATTGCCAAAAGTTTAGTTGTGATTGTTAATTCATTTCGTTGAGAATGAAATGATATGAGTTTTGCTATATGATGTATGTTATTACACTTTTTGGTATCAGAGTGATGGTTCAGGCATTCTAACTCTAGGTATGGCAGGATGTGGATTATGTGTTATGCATTATAACATCCTAAAATATATTAAGAGTAATTATGGAGAATTAATGAATTAGTAAAAGGAATTTAGGAAGATTATAGAAATTAAGAATTTTTAAGGAAAAGGATCATCTTAGGCATTTTTAAAGCACATAATAATTGTTTAGTAACTTTAATAGAAAATAAAACATTATTATAGATTTGAATTTAATTGAGATGGAAATTTAGTTTAAGCCCTATGATTAATTTAATATGTGAAGGATAAATTAGGGAGGCCCACTTTTGGTTTCTAAGAGATCTAATACAATTAGGCTTGTTTTGCTTTGGCCTAGCATTTAAGCAAATCAGACTATTTAGAACATAGGGCCCATTAGACTAGCCCATTTGCTCTAAAACCTTAAAGAGCTATTTGCCATTTACTTTGGTGCTGAAATATACAAGTTCTGTAAAAGCAAGGAGCATTTTCACATGTTTGGGTAGAGGCTAAGGGTTTTTTTTTAGAATTTTGCCACTATTTTGCACTTTTAGAAGGAGATTTAGCCAATATAAGCTATATAAAACTTGACTCTTTTATCCTTCTCTTCATTTTGGTTAGATTAGTTTCTCATTTGGAGAATTTTCACCTTCTTTCCAAATCTAAAACTAGTTATTTTGGTAGTTTCTTGCTTGATTTTTGGAGTTTGAGGTTAGAGAGACTATTAAAGTGTCTTCTCTTCATTTTGATGTATTTTATGCTAGAAATTGTCTCCAAAGATTAACTTATATAATGGGCTTTGATTTTGTGTGAAAATGCCATGATTTTGGAATGGGGCATTGAAGTCTTTGGTGTTGGAAGGCTTAAGTCTGAAATGGAAATTCATTGGATACTAAGTAAGTGATTAATGCTAGGCATGGATATATAGCTTATTCTTGAAATGGATGATGACTGTAATACCATAACTATATAGGACTCAATCCATAGCATAAATAGCTTATGACATCTATTTGCATGAAAATTACACTTTTAGCAACAAAAATAACTAACATTGAATGTTTAATTAACTTATTCTTAGCTTTAGGGACCATATAAGCTTCCTATTTTCATTTTCCATCCATAACACATTTTTTCAACTAGAATTATCATAATTAAGAGCTTAAAATTTTGGTCCAAGCCATAGAACTCAAAATCACATTACACTTGGCGTCTTTTCCATCCATTCCATATTCTGATATGAATTTGGAAAATAATAATTAATCCCAAAAAAATAAAAATCATGAAAATTATACAATTTTGGAAATTTATAGATGTCCTCTAATTGCCATAAAACTTTTCAATCAAAAAAACCAGGTTTGCCCCGCAAAAATCGATGGATCAATAACACTTATCACGATGCATCTTGAAGCTGAACTCAAACTTCAAAAATTTATTTCTCCCTTTACAGAACTTCACATGAGGTGTTCTTGGTGGCTATAGAAAGCTTATGATGTTTAGTTTATACCTATAAAATTTCATAAGCATTGGACTTCATTTGTCCTTCGAGTGACATAGAAATGTAAATTAACCATATGAACAATAACTAGTATTCTGCATAATTTGGCCAATTTTGAAAATTCATAATAAATTCTCTAGAGCTCCAAATTAGGTGCTCTTTAGCTCTATGAGATGTTATAGATGAGACCTATAATGATGCCAAATTTCATGATCAAAATTATTCATTTGGTCAGACTTTGGTTCAACTCAAGATTATGTCACTTTTGAAACTATAAAAGGGTCAAATATGCACCAAATGGTTTTCCAATTATTCCAAGACCATTTGAGTATATCCAAAAGCATAAATACAGCCTATGAGAGTATCTCAAATGGTCTAAATCATCATGTATCTCAAAATCAACTTTCTACTTGAATCCATACACATGTGCATAAGGGCTCCATGATGTTAAAAATCTACATAACCATTCATTTGACTTCAATATTGATACATACATCATAGTTCTATGTATTTAAGCATGCTTGAAGGTTTACATCACACATACATCATATAATTGTGAACTTTGACATCAAAATGTAAAATTTCTAAACTATTGCCAAAGTTCTAGCCTTTAAGGTACCTGGGCCTCCATTTCCTGCTCCACTTGGCTCACCTAGACATGGTTAGACATATGTGGGGAGAGAGTGAGATTCAAAGAATTTCAATAGTTCTTTTACCCTTAAAAGCATATATACATGGAATGTTTTCAAGTCAAAGAATACAATTATGTACTAAAAGCGTCTTGTAAGCATACATAAATATTTTCTCATATCACATAAACTCATACATTGTCAAACATAGGCTCTAAGGGGTTTTACTCTAACCTTACCCAATTTTTTGGGACTTTTGGATTTTCCTCATCCACTTTTAGGGACTTTTGACTTAGCCTAACTCTTTTTTGAGACTTTTGGCATTTTCTCACCCATTCTAAGAGACTTTTGGTACAACCTCACCCATTCAAGCCATCTTGCACTCAAAATATATTTCAAGAAGCATAATGGTACCATAGAATTTCATCAATAGCTATAAACATATCTCATGGTTCAAACATACACACAAGCATCCAATGACAACTAAATATCCAAGACATGCATGTGAGAAAAGCTAAAGAGCTACCTTGAATTAAAATTCACAACCTGCTTCCTCGGTCTTTCCTTTCCACTTCTTGGCCATACACACACAACTAGGTAGAGCTTGATTCACTTGGCCTAGACATATCAAATGGGACACAATTACATTATTAGAACAAGTTTTAGTCTTATACAAACTCTATGCTAGCTTACTTTATTCTAAAGCATAGTTATGGTTCCATATAAGTGCATAATGAAGCAACCTCTAGGATTCGCAATCTTAGCTCCAATTTCTCATTCAATCTAAGACTCTTGACTCCAATTAGATTCTTTGGAGTCATCATAATTTCAATTCAAGAAGCCTAAACTCAAGTTGCTTTTTTATGTCTTGAAAAGGAACCTAAATCTCCATCTTACAAACCATGATTTCTAAATTCAAACCAACATTTTGTTTGATGTTTATTAATCATATCTAGGCCATTCCTATCCTTGGAATTAATTAAAACTCTCCCTAGGTTCTTGAAGCTTACATGGCTGAGACATAAGCAAGGTAATGGACCCATGAAGTTTGCTTTATTTTTTTTAAGGAATTGGCTCTTATGATGCTTCCTAGATGTCTTAAGTTCTCATACATACTCTTATATCGGCTAGACTATCCTTAGAAAGCTTAAAAAATGGCTAAGTGCAACAAAAGCCCTAAGTTATACAACTTCAATTCTAAAGCCTTTTTTTAAAAAATATAATTACATATTCTTGTTTCTTATATTCTAAAACCCTTGTTTCTTCCTTATTAATACAAAAAATCATCCTCCCTTTGGTGGTCTAGGGTTGGCCAAAATTTCACCCATGAAGAATGTGAAGTCCCATATTAGAAAGGAGGGACTTGGACTAGGGCCTTATAAGTGGGAGTGGTACTCTTCCCACATAGATGTGTTTTCCTGGAAGCTAATGGGAAAAGCCATCTTTAAGGAAGAACAAAACCCTGAAGCTAATGGGATAAGCCATTTATTGAGGATAATATCCACAGGGCTTTGTAAGGTGTTTGGTATCAAAGTCGACCTAGCCGTGTGTGCAATCCCAGAATCGGTTAGCCCCAAAAGGGGGTGGATTGTAAAGTCCCACATTGGAAAGGAGGGACCTGGGCTGGGGCCTTATAAGTGGGAGTACTACTTTCCCCATGTGGACATATTTTCCTGGAAGCTAATGGAAGAAGCCATCTTCAAGAAAGAACAAAACCCCAGAGCTAATAAGAAAAGCCATCTACCAAGGACAATATCCATGAGGCTCTGTAAGGTGTTACGAAGACAAATCTCAGAACAATGCAACTTACTTCTAGTGCTAGATCAACCCTCCTTGAGCCCAAGAGACCTAGAGAGGGATCACAAGCTACAGTTACTAGCTAGAAAGGTGGCAGAGGCTAGTAGAGCCAGAGAGGCAAGAGACGGAGGACTCAGTCCTATTAGAAATGTACAATACACGTAGCGAAAATTTTAATTCTTTCCTCCCATGGATTCGTTGACTTGATTAAATCGAGTATGAGATAAAATATTACCTTTGCAGTGCGCTTTGTGTGACGACTTGACAATTGTGTCATGCAATCTTAAATAAAACTAGGTGGCAAAAAAAATGTGTAGATAATGATGCAGCCTAGGTCATTTTCCCAAGGAGTTTGTACTTCAATTTGTTTATGAAAGAGTATTCTAAGTATTACTAATTAGGACTTGTTTTGGGGGGGTTTTGAAATGCTAGAATTTAATTGAACTAAAGTTAATTGATAAGAATTAAAAACTTAAAACTAAGTTCAAGTGAATAGTCAAGCAAATGTGATAGCTAGCTATCAATTGGATTCCCTAGAGTTCAATTATCCTTGCTCTTTTTAGTTTACCAATTTTGGATTAAGTTCTTGCTCTTTAGTGCATTCCTCATAAGGCTCTTGAATAACCATCCAAGATTCAATTCATCAATTATTCAAGGAATTTTGCAACCACAAGAAACCTTGAACAACTAATTAATTGAATTAAAAATAAGAACATACTACAACTAATTTTTGATTGATTAATGAAATCTACTGCACAATCCACTTGATAAGCATGAATTTTATATCTTCCATTCCTCCTAACTTAGTCATTTTAATGATCAAATAAGGCCTAACGGATTTAATTAGGTGGAATTTGATTTCATTAGCCATTTGGGCACTTTAGGAATTTAATTGCAAAATTTAGGAATTTTAATGCACAATCTTATTTTAAATGATTTTGTGATTTTTTCCCATTAAATATTTCCTATTAATTATGCAGATTTTTAATGGATAGTTGGACATTGAATAGAAAATTGAATTGAAGAAAAAAAATTGAATGTGATGAATGAGCTACAATTTAGCACACAAATGAGCTATCCACATGGCCACATTGCACACATTATCCACACTCCACATGATTATTCTTTCCATGCACATAGAGTCCAGCTCATTCCTTACACATTACACACACATGCGTTCCTTTTCCATTCACTCATAGCTCACCCATACCAGGCAATGTACACATGCAGGGGTAGTTAACATGGAAGCTACATGGAACAAGGATAACAAGCAAAGACAGCGAAAAGAGGCTGAGTTGAAGGAGCTTGCCACGAGTTTCTGGTTTGAGAAAGGAAGAAGCTCGAGCTTGCACAAAGAAGAGCTCAAGTTCTGCATGAAACATTCAAGTGGCAAAACAGATGAAAGCAAACATAAATGGGCAGAAAAAGAGGTTGCATAAAGCACCAGTAGAACCACATAAAAGCAACCGGGAAGAACAACGCAGAACAGAGCATGGAGCAGAATACATTAGAGCTAAGGAAGAACGTGAAACCAGCGTGAGAATAACGAGCTACTGAAATAAAAACGTAAGAAGAACACGACGTGGGAAGTTTACATGGAGGGTTGGACAGTCACGTGAGAAGCTTGAGCTTGGGTTTACGTTGAAGGAGAAGGCGAGAGAAGCAGTGGTTTCTGGTTTGAGAAAGAAATTTAAACGGAGCTGGTCATGAAGAACGAAGAGGAAGTGCAGCAGCTGAACAGATGAAGAGAACTAGTTGCAACATAGGGTAGGAGTTAAACATGCACGAAGCAACACGAGCAGAACGTTGGGCAAGGGAAGTGAATGAAAGGCATACAGCAATTTAAATGGAGGAATCATGTGGAAGAGCTTGGGTTGACATGGATGTATGAACTGAATGAGGAATGGGGCCCACACTCACATAAGCAAAGAGGAAAAAAGGCTTCGGGCAAATGGGGCAAAAGCTGATGCACGTGGAATAATAAAAATTCACGTGAGAGAATCACGCCATCAGCACACATTAGATCAGCACGCCTTCATCCCATCGTCACACATCATTCCATTTCACCACGCACACCCATCCCTTCGTCCATTCTCTCCATCCAGCGTCCAGAACCACATATCACGCCATTTTTCCTCCATTCCCATCCATTAATGAAGCTCTAATTCATCCACCTTGAGGCTAGCTAGGAGGAAGCTCTTGGAGAAGCTTGAATCCTTGGATAAGAATGCAGAATTTTGGCTAAGATTTCTCAATTTCCTACACTTTTTCTTTTTCTTATACAATCTTGGTTAAGTTGTATTTGATTAGGAATTTGTGTAATTAATTAGTGGCTAGTTAGACACTGATTAGGAAGCATTTTTGTTGATTAATTGGTTGGATTTGAATATGATTTTTCATTATTCTCTCTAACTACCATGTATGCCACGAAGGTGTTCGATGAAATGCATGAGTGAGATTATGTGCTTAATTGTCTATTTGAGAATTCCTTGATGTTTAGTTGGTTAATTAAACATTTTTGGATGATGAATCAGAGACTAATTAATTAGTTAATTAATCAAATTAGGTGTTCATTGATCTTAAAAACAAGAGTTAATGAATTGGTGTAAGATTGAGGTCTCAATTCAACATTAACTTGTTAGTCTCTTGAATCTTGAATGTTTATTCAAGATCATTTGCTAATGAACACAATTAGGAACTCTTAGACCATAATTAATTACAATTAGATTAGGATGAGGATAGTGGATACTAAGGGACGATTCCAAAGCTAGTCATAAGACCATTCTCCACCTATAATTCTCCAATTAGATAGAATTTAGGAATTTTGATTCAATTTAGTTTTAGGTTAGTTTTATTCAATCAAAAACCCCCCAAATCAAGTAGCCTTTAGGACCTTTAACAATTAGAAAACCCAATTAAGCATTGAACTCCATTTCCAAGGGAGATGACCTAAGTTGTGCCACTAGATGCATTTTTAATTCAACCTAGTTTTATTTTGAGGGTTGTACGACAAGCCTGTCACCACTCAAGATGCTAATTCACCAATTAGATTAATTAATCCCTCAAGCAATTAATTGCACAAAAATTCCAGCCAACTAATCCAATAACCATTGCATCAATTAGCCTAAAATCAAGAGGAATTTAGAGGTCCATTGTACAACACTAATTTTGGAATTTTTACAAACATATAATGATCACAAATAAAATTCCAAAATTCAAATTAAGCTCAATCCAAAAATTAATTCAATCCAGTAATTTCCAGCAATTAAATTTCTAAACCAATAAGCTAAACCTAGTCAAATTAATAGAGGAAATAATGCTAAAATTAAAAGATTGAGCAAGAGAGTTTTATCCAAATTGATGAGGAGATGTGGAGCTCAAATCTTCATCTAGGAGAATCCTATCTTTAGCTAGCCACCAAATGGAATTCAAGCTACCATGGAGGAATCAATCGGAGGAGAATTGATCAAGGAAGCTACAGCCATAGAGAATTCAACAATAAATTTTTCCTCCTTCAGCGCTGGAGCCTTTGCTATTTACGTCATCCCTCATTCTCTCTTCTGGATCCCGATGAATCTCTAGCTCTTTCACGTTATATCCCTCTTTTGCTTTAGCGCCCTTTTTTCATTAATTAATCACGTGCCCCTCAGCTGAAGTCACGCCTCCTTCACGTTTTATTTTCTTCTTCACGTCAGCCTTTGGATGGAAGAGTGATGATCAAATGTAGGGTCTGGATGAGATGGTAAATGGATGCTACTGCCCGATAAATCTTCAGCATTCAGCCTACGTGTTTAGCTCCTTATTTCAGCTTTCTTTACTTCCATGTTGCAACTCGTTAATCTCTAGCCCGAATGTGTCTTACTTCTTTGATTATGTGAGTGTGGGCCCCATTGAATATATTAATCACCTTCCACGTTGCTTTCTCATGCAACTCTTCGTGTTTCTTAAACAAAGGCTGCTTCTTCTTCGAACCAGAACCAGTAGCTTCTTTTTCATTTTTTCAGCTCGCTTATCTTCTTCGTCACATGGTTCTCTTCATGTTACTTTATCATTCTCTACTCAGCGTTGTTCTTCTTGATGCTTTCCATGTCTCTAGCTTCCATGTTGACCCAACTCTTCTAGCTTCAGCTTCCTAACTTGCTGAATACTCTCTGCTTCTTGTAGTTGCTGCAGCCTGTGGCATTTCACGTGAAGATTCTGCATGTATGGCTCTTCTTTTGCTCATTCCACATCAAAACCTTGCTTCTTTCTCTTGATTTTCTATTGGTTATGTTTTGTTTCTTCTCCATATCAGAACCAAGAACTCGAGCTTCTCCTCTGTTCTGCCCAGCGTTGCTCTTCCAGCCCTCCATTCATTCTGCTCAACCCATTCGTTCTCAATTATGCATGTTCTATCTGCTTCTTGCTTCGTGAACTTTCTCTCCCCTTCTCAAAGCACCAGAACCCGTGGCAATCCCTCAACCCAAGCCTCCAACTCCAGCGTCTTTTAACTAGCATCTCATTCCACGCAGAACTCTAGCTCTATGCAATTCATTCTCTTCACAGACCAAGACCCATAAATTAGTGGCTTGCTCTGTTCTTCACTTCCCTCAACATGTTGTTTTTCTTCTTCTTATTCCATGGATGGCTCTATTCTGCATGTGTGTGTATTTGTATCCAAGCTCTAAACCCGTCGTTTTTCCTCATACACACATGTAACTTTTCTCCTTTCCATGCAATTGAGGAAGCCCAATTAAATCTGCACCCAAGGAATGGAAGAGATGAAATAGAAAATTCATAAAGTTCATTTAAAATGATTTATGCATTAAAATCCATTATTTTGTGACTTATTTTCTAAAATGCAAAGAATAGCTATTAAAATCAAATTCCAGTTAATTAAGCTTTTAAAGCCATAATCGGAGCTAAAATGTCTAAGTTAGGGGATTAAAATATATAAAATATCATGATTATCACGACCCTAACTTCTAATCCTGGTAATTATGGTTAAATACATTATTAATAATTAATGATCAAGATTTGAAGTTGTTACAATTAATCACATTAAGAAAATATAAGGAAATTTAAACCTTGATGTTATTAGGGTCATCAACTAAACAACCATAAATGAGAGAATGCATAAAAGGAATTGCACTATCATCAAGGGTTTGTGATTCATCCATCTATCGGTTTCAACACACAAAAACCACCCACAAGTGTTCCTATATCATTTCCTAGCATCACCATTGAAGAAATTAGGGTTTCTAGGCTAGAGGTGGGAGTTTGGAGACCTACGCCGCAACTTGAAACATCTCCGCCATGGCTAAGTTAGGTACTGGAGCTTAAAAACTAAGTTTTCACTTTGCGCCACAGCCTTAACCTTCCGTGCCATGACTAAGTTGCTCTCAGGAATCATTGGATAACTATCTCGAATTTTATCGTTACGATTGGACCTTCACCATGGCCATCCTATGTGGCGCCATGACGGAAATGCCTCCTGGAGCTATTGTTTGAAGTCCCACGATTCTCACCTTGGCAGAATACACTTGCGTTGCGATGAGTTTTGCTACTGTACACACCTTGTCTAGTTTCCTCGACTTGCATTGCGACAGGACCTATTGCTTCGCAGCAAGGTTTCGTTTTGTCACCCTCCTGGGTGATTTTTTTCGCACTGTGCTGTGGCGATGCTACTCAAGCTGCGGCGTCCCTTGCCGCTGTCACTCTTCAGGCCGCGACGAGGCCTTCCTAGCCGTGGCGTGACTTCCTCCTGTACCTATATCTCCTACATTTCGTCCCATGCACTCCAATTCTCTTCTTAGGAACACCCTAGGACCACTTCCTCCCATTTTATATGACTCTAATGGTATTTATCTACCCTATTCACCCAGCTATTATACCATTACCAATTCAAAACTTAAATGTAAATTTCCACTTCTCCAACTACCCTATATCAGCAAGTCTATGGAGTAACAGCAATAAAAATTCATGCATTATTGACAATTAACATTCGATACACATTCAGTTAGAGGTTTCATACATCCATGATTCATATCAATATCTAATACATCATATAATTATATTTCCAACAGTACACCATACCATAAATCCAGTAAAATTCATACATTAGGTGTTATGGGATTCATACATCTAATATCAAGTTATGATGAGGCCTAACTCCTCAATAAATACATCATAAGTAATCAAAATATAAAAGCCTACACTTGGCAACATGAATACAAGATGATGCTATATAATAAGGAATACAAAATTTAGCATCTATACTAAATAAATCATCTTAAGTGTAGCCTTCTCTCCACATGTTGAAGCTCATGGATTTTCATCCACTTGCTTCCCCTTACCCTTACCTGAAGAACCTTCACCTGAAATATTAATCCCATAAAACGGGATGAGATATGAATCTCAGTAACTAAGGAAATTTCCATTCATTATATCCAGTTTAATTAACTATATGCATGAATCAAAATTAACATCAGAATCATATTAGTCATATCAGTAAATGAAACAATTAGGCTATCATGATTACTATCCCATACTAGTAATCATATTTTCACATGTTAAAGGCCAATAACACTAAGAGAGGCCCGTCCATGGCACCTACTCCCCATTAAGCACAACCAGGGCTCAGTCTATCTGAGGCTTGATCATAACTTGGTGCTCGATCGAAGCACATGCACGGGTGGTAGCTGCACCACAGCTCCACCATGGACCCACAAGGTCCAATCACAATACATAGATAGCCAACCAATTCATTCAGCATTTCAAATCGTTCATGTACAGCAATTATGAAATCAAAACAGGTATATGCATGGAATTAATATAGTCCCAGTTACCTCACTTGTAGATAAATTTACAACAGCCACTAATGGTACAAAAATCCCCTTATAACCATAGCATCAGAGAATTACTACTTTAATTCATTATTTACAATAGCAACAAGTACCCAAAGAATTTAAAATGCTAATGACCACCTAGGGAACACTTACCTAGCCACTACAAGTCCCCAAATTCGGATTGAAATGTCCTTCACTAGAAACATCAATATTTCACCCAAAATCTTAAGCAAATTCATACAAAATTAATACCCACACTATAATGCAATCATTGAGGTCTCAAACCAATAGAAATACCTCAAAAAGAAGAGTTTATACTTACCTAATGTCAGCCCTAGCCTCAACCTACAAATTTTCACCATAGAAACACCAAATGGCAAGTTTCAGATTTTAGGGATGGGTGAAAGTACTCTAATTAGAACATTAATTGGGTCCAATTAAAGAGAAAGATGAGAGGATTAAGTTATATAACTATTACCTTGGCTGAATCTTGCTCTGGAAGTGGAAAAATGTGGAAATATGCCAAGAATCTTAGCCTCTCCTTTGGACGTCCAAATTTTGTGTCTTTTGTGGTTCTGCAGAATTGGAGGGTGGCTAGGTTAGTTTTTAGGATTTAAGTTGGGTCAAATATGGGTCATGGGCTACTCCAAAGATCCAACTCCTAACGAGCTTCAGATTTTAGCTTTGTTGGGGCAGCTTTTATGTATTAGATTGTTGAAATTTAATTAGGCCAGACCAAGTTTGAAAGACTCATTTGATTTGGGTCTACTCAAGGGTTATTGGGCCAATTACATAGGCTCATGCAACTTCGGTCTTGGGTTTCTGATTCATTAAATTAAATTGGGTCATCACTATATGCTACCTCTTGGGCCAAGCATCACAATAAAAGGTTGGGTCTACACCTAAAATTATTAGGCCTCCATTAGTCCCTAATCTTGTCCTACTTAATTTAATTTGGGCATAAATAGGGTTTAACTCAATTAAACCTCAAACTCATATTAATAATTTATCCCTTTAAAATTTCTATTCACTGACTTACCCAATTATCCTCTATGAATTATTCTTAATTAACCTAAATCCATGATTAATACCTTAATTAATTTTGGGGTGTAACACTTTGTCCTTTCTGATCTTAGGAACTGACGTCTATGCACAGCCCCCTCTACTGGTATCCACACAAATGATCTAGCAACTTAAAAGGCTTGCTAGCACCTTCGTTCACCACGTCTGTACACGAATTGACCAGAAGACAATCTTTCTCTCTCTAGGCATCTGTACACTTTCTCTCTCTAGGTGTATGGCTGCGTTCTCTATGTCTAGGGTGACGGCTTAGGGTTTGAGAAAGCTGACTCTTTGGTGTATCTAAACCTTAGCCTACCTCTCCTTTTATAGAGGTATATTTAGATTAAATTAGTTAATTTAAATACATTATTTAAATTAATCCAAATTAATCTTAAACAAATTAGTTAAATTCGAATTTATCTTATAAATTCAATTTTAACTAATTCATTTATAAATATATATATATATATTGAAATCTATAATACAATATATATATTCATATCAAATATAAATATATATATTTCAAATTTCTATATATATATATATATATGAAATAAATGTAATATATATGCTTATATTTTGAATTAGTTACATATACATATATCATATATAATTATCTCACCCTAATTAAACGTAACATTCATTGAATCTAGACACAATTCTAGGTTCAATGAATTTGAGATTCAATGAATTTGGACATTCTTGTGTGCGACCCTGTAGGCCTATATGATATTGGCAGTGGGCTAACAACGTTATTGCACCCATAAGTCACTAGTGGCCTCTAGCAAGACATAGTGACTACCCAAATCACATAGGGTTTAGTGATCCAATATAGCCTATCGTATAACCTTGTCACTTTTCTTTTATCACACGATATCTTGATCGAGCATGAGGCATGGAAATGTCATCCTTATCTTACTTGATCATTAGTTTCTCGATTTACATGCAGACTGACAGAACGAATGGAAAAACCCTTCCATCTAAGCATGGCCATGCATTTTTCAGTCTCACTTATCGAACGGCCCAAAGATATCTCTCTATTAACCAAAGGGACAAGTTCCATCTTGACTTCATCATTCTCTACTTGGAGTCCACTATGTTTGACCATAGCCTTTATGATCACCCAGTTAAAGGTGACTTTTGATAATGCAAAAGCACAGTGTCCTTCATGTTGGAATCTATGATCTCAGGTATGAGGGATTAGTGACACAGTTATATATGAGGTACGCTTATGACCTAATCCATGATGCTACCTCATGATGGGTCGATCCAGCACCCTGTTCCCAACATGCGCCTATGATTTTGATTTGTATTTCCATACATCATTAACACATAACCATTAATCAAAATCATACTCATCTTAATTCATCATCGTTCCCACAATGATAATCGACTAGGGATATTTAGGATAACTAATATAATTTATCCAAGGATATAATTATTATAGAAACATGCAAATATAATAATTGTAACAAAAAAACTTTTATTCTTAATGAAGCACAATCTTTACAAATGATTAGCCTAGGGCACTGATGATCATGTCGCGCAATCTCAAATAAAACTAGGTAGCAAAATAAAATTTGTAGATAATGGTGCAACCTAGGTCATCTTCCCAAGGAGTTTGTGCCTTAAATTGTTTATGGAAGAGTGTTCTTAGTATTACTAATTAAGACTTATTTTGGGGGGTTTGAGATGCTAAAATTTAATTGAACTAAAATTAATTGACAAGAATTAGAAATCTAAAACTAAATTCAAGTGATTGATCAAGTAAATGTGGTAACTAGCTTTCAATTGGATTCCCTAGAGTTCAATTATCCTTGCTCTTTTTGACTAACCAATTTTTGGATTAAGTTCTTGCTCTTTAGTGCATTCCTCATAAGGTTCTTGAATAACCATCCAAGATTCAATTCATCAATTGTTCAAAGAATTTTGCAACCACAAGAAACCTTAAACAACTAATTAATTGAATTAAAAATAAGAACACACTACAATAATTTTGATTGATTTATGAAAGATACTGCACAATTCACTCAAGATGCTAATTCACCAATTAGATTAATTAACCCCTCAAGCAATTAATTGCACAAAAGTTCCAGCTAACTAACCCAATAACCATTGCATCTATTAGCCCAAAGTCAAGAGGAATTTAGAGTTCAATTGCACAACATTAATTCTGGAATTTTTCCAAACACATGATGATCAAAAATAATTCCAAAATTCAAATCAAGTTCAATCCAAGAATTAATTCAATCTAGTAATTCTAGCAATTAAATTCCTAAACCAAAAAGCTAAACCTAGGCAAATTAATGAAGGAAATAATACTAAAATCAAAAGATTGGGCAAGAGAGTTTTATCCAAATTCAATAGGAGATGTAGAGCTCAAATCTTCATCTAGGAGAATTCAATCTTCAGCTAGCCACCACAAGGAATTCAAGCTGTCATGGAGGGATCAAATGAAGGAGAATCGATCAAAGAGGCAACCATTGAGAAAGAAAAACTCTTCTTCTTCAGCGCTGGAACCTCTCCTCCTCTCGATCGCGTTCTCCTCCTCTCGATGCGTCTCCAGTGTTTTTTTTCTAGGTTTTATCTTCACATCCTTCTTCTTATTAATCACGTCTCCCTCCTTCTGATTTTGCACGCTGAAATCCCACAACTAATCCTCATCTTCCAGCTTAATTCCCACGTCAGCCCAAATGTATTTTCCTTCTTTGCTTAAGTGAATGTGGGCCCCAGCGTCAATATAATTAATCCATGTTGGCTACTGTAGCTTCTGCATGCCTCTTTGTTTATGTTTACGTCGGGTTCCAGACGTAACTCCAGCCACAGCACGTAACTTCTGCATGTAAACTTCTTCAGCTGTTGGGTGTGCCCATTCGTGCGTTGCTGTTGCTTCTCAACCCGAAGTTCCATGTTCAGCTTCTCTTCTTCATTCAAGTTCCCTCCAGCGTTGTTCTTCTCTGCTAAGTTCTGCTGCTCACGTGTTTTTCTCCTCAATTTCTGCCACGTAGAATCTGCTCAGCTGTTCTGAAATCACGCCTTGCATTCATTATCAACCAAAACTTCCAGCAACTTCTTCTTCTTCTCTTCACAGACTTCCTTGAGTTCCAGCCACTGGATGTGTGTGTTTCATGTTGCTGTTCAGGCGTAGCTTCAGCTCTTTCATCGTGATGTTCTCCATGTTGGCTGCTTCCCTGTTCAGCTCGCTTTTCTCACGTGTTTTGTTTGCAGCTCCTTCTTCCCGTGGCACTTCTTCCAGTTACAGCACATAGAACTCGAGCTTCTCCTTAGTTTTGCAGCTGCTTCCAGACTTCAACTCTCTGTTTTCACGTCTAGCTCGTGCTCCAGTTCACGTCCAGCTGCCCAGCACGTTGCTTCCTTTTCTTCTGTATTTTGATTCCAGTAGCTCCAGCGTTTCTTTAGACCAGCAGCTCGTGCCTCTTGTTTCCACGTGATTCCTCCATTTCTGCTCGAGTTTGTGCATGTAGCAGCCTCCTTCGTGTAGCTCAACGTTCAACTGGACGTTGCTTCCTTCATGCAGCAACTGGTTCTCTTTAAAAGCTTCTTCGTTCGCCTATACCTCTTCTTGTTTTCTTGACTAAGCACGAAGCTCTAGCTTGTTTGCTCTGTTCTGCCTGTGGCTTATTCTTCATTCTTAGCTTGTGCTTCTTCATGCGTTGCTTTCTTCCTCTCAATTGCACCTTCTGCTCATCTTTTCTCTGCTTCACATTCTCAAGTTATTAGCTCCACAAAAAGAACATTTGAAACTCAATCTTCACCTTTCATTCATTTTTCCACACTCAAGCTAATTGCCCATAGAAAATTCTGCACAAAAGAATAGAGAATATTCAATAGAATTATTCATAAAATTATTTAAAAGAATTTCATGCCTTAAAACTCAATAATTTTGCTAATTAATTCACAAAGTGCATAAGTGGCTAATAAAATCAAATTGTATCTAATTAAACCTTTAAAGCCATCTTTGATCATTAAAATGACTAAGTTAAGAGAATTGAATTGTATGAAAATCATACTTATCAGGCACAATCTCCAAGAAGTCCAACAAAGGTAGCTTCACACCTATCACATGTCTACAATGTGGCAAAAATCATGGAACTAGACCATGCTACACAAGGCAGAATGTATGTTTTAGGTGTGGTAGGCTAGGACACATGGCCAAGGATTGCACACAGGCTCCTCCACAAATTACACAGTAGAGGGAGATGGCTCTTGCTCCCAGACCTCATACCCAGGGTAGTGTTTTTGACCTATCACAGTAGGAGGCTAGCTGGTCCTCGAGTTTGATTCAATGTACTATTAGAATAAATGATTTTTCTATAACTGCATTATTTGATTTGGGTGTTAGCCATTCTTTCATATCATATGAGTATTTTAGGAGGTTGGGTCTGAGTATGTATACACTACTATATGATTGCATGTATCTACCACTATAGGAAATCGAGCCATTACCTCCCATGCTTGTTTGAATTGTGCGATCCAGTTTAATCACTACCTTACCACCCTTGATTTGATTTGTATGCCCCTTGTTGATATTGATGTAATTATTGGCATGAACTGGATGTCTGTAAATAATAGCACACTAGATTATAGCCATAGATGTATTACTTTACCTGAGTGTGAGACTGTGCCTAGTATAAGGACTGAGTTATCTATCATGACCACCTTCCAGACTGGGAGGTCTCTAAGGCATGGTTGCCAGGGGTACTTAATTTTCTTTTCAGTTTAGATTGAGGTAGAAGAGGGTATAAATGAGATTCCCATAGTGAGGGAGTTCCCAGAGGTATTTCCCAGAGAGATTAATGGATTACCTCTAGAGAGAGAAGTAGAGTTTCCTATAAACATTGTACCTGGAGTAGGTCCAGTGTTAAAGACCCGTATCAAATGGCTTCTACTAAGCTAGTTGAGCTTAAGAAATAGATAAAAGAGCTTTTAGAGAAGGGTTTTATCAGACTAAGTGTCTCACCATTGGGAGCTCCAGTTTTATTCATAAAGAAGAAAAATGGGAGTCTTAAGCTATGTATAGATTACAGGGAACTCAATAAGATAACTATTAAGAATAAGTACCCTCTCCCTTGCATTGATGACCTCCTAGATTAGTTAGTAGGAGCATCACTATTTTCTAAGATCGACCTCAGGTCAGGATACCATTAATTTAGGATAAAGGCTGAAGATATTCCTAAAACAACTTTTAGAACTAGATACGGGCATTATGAATTTTTAGTTATGCCTTTCGGGTTAACGAATGCACTCGTAGTGTTCATGAATTATATGATTTGAGTCTTTAGGCCATACTTAGATAGATTTGTAGTTGTCTTCATAGTTGACATTTTCATCTACTCAAAAAGTAGACAGGAACATAAGTAGCACCTGAGGTTAGCCTTGAAGACCCTAAGGGAAAGACAGTTGTACGCTGAACTTAGTAAATGTGATTTTTGGCTCACTGAAGTTTAATTTCTAGATCATGTGATCTCCCAAGCAGAGGTCACAGTAGATCCCCATAAAGTAGAAGTAATGTTACAATGGGAGAGACATAGGATAGTGACAGAGATCAGGAGCTTCCTAGTTTTTGCAAGTTACCACAGGAGGTTCATTTCTGGGCTTTTCTCATATAGCAATGCCACTAACTTGGCTTACCAGAAAGAATGTACCATTTGTGTGGAATGAGAAATGTGAGAGTAGTTTTTAGGAGTTGAAGCACAAGTTAACTACGACCTCAGTTTTAGTACTCCTTGACGCTAGAGAGACTTTTATAGTCTATAGTGATGCCTCAAAGAAAGGGTTAGGATGTGTGCTTATGCAGAAAGGCTGAGTGGTAGCTTATACTTCTAGACAGTTGAAACTTCATGAGGAAAACTACCCCTCACATGACCTAGAGTTAGCCGTAGTGATGTTTACTTTGAAAATATGAAGACACTACTTGTGTGGAGTAGCCATAGAAATTTACAGCAACCACAAGAGCTTTAAATACTTATTTGAATAGAAAAAATTGAATATGAGACGATGAAAATGGTTAGAATTTTTGAAAGACTATGATTTCACATTGAAATACCATCTTAGTAAGGCTAATGTGGTAGTTGATGCCCTAAGTAGAAAATCCATACATATGGCTTGTATGATGATCCAAGACTAAGAATTAATTGAAAAATTTAGAGATATGAGTCTCTCCTATGAGGTGTATTCGAGGAAATTATTAATGAGTAAAACCTAAATTGAAAATGACCTGAGGGAACAAATAACAGAAGCCCAGCAGACAGATGACTATATAAACAACTTTTAGAACTAGATACGGGCATTATGAATTTTTAGTTATGCCTTTCGGGTTAACGAATGCACTCGTAGTGTTCATGAATTATATGATTTGAGTCTTTAGGCCATACTTAGATAGATTTGTAGTTGTCTTCATAGTTGACATTTTCATCTACTCAAAAAGTAGACAGGAACATAAGTAGCACCTGAGGTTAGCCTTGAAGACCCTAAGGGAAAGACAGTTGTACGCTGAACTTAGTAAATGTGATTTTTGGCTCACTGAAGTTTAATTTCTAGATCATGTGATCTCCCAAGCAGAGGTCACAGTAGATCCCCATAAAGTAGAAGTAATGTTACAATGGGAGAGACATAGGATAGTGACAGAGATCAGGAGCTTCCTAGTTTTTGCAAGTTACCACAGGAGGTTCATTTCTGGGCTTTTCTCATATAGCAATGCCACTAACTTGGCTTACCAGAAAGAATGTACCATTTGTGTGGAATGAGAAATGTGAGAGTAGTTTTTAGGAGTTGAAGCACAAGTTAACTACGACCTCAGTTTTAGTACTCCTTGACGCTAGAGAGACTTTTATAGTCTATAGTGATGCCTCAAAGAAAGGGTTAGGATGTGTGCTTATGCAGAAAGGCTGAGTGGTAGCTTATACTTCTAGACAGTTGAAACTTCATGAGGAAAACTACCCCTCACATGACCTAGAGTTAGCCGTAGTGATGTTTACTTTGAAAATATGAAGACACTACTTGTGTGGAGTAGCCATAGAAATTTACAGCAACCACAAGAGCTTTAAATACTTATTTGAATAGAAAAAATTGAATATGAGACGATGAAAATGGTTAGAATTTTTGAAAGACTATGATTTCACATTGAAATACCATCTTAGTAAGGCTAATGTGGTAGTTGATGCCCTAAGTAGAAAATCCATACATATGGCTTGTATGATGATCCAAGACTAAGAATTAATTGAAAAATTTAGAGATATGAGTCTCTCCTATGAGGTGTATTCGAGGAAATTATTAATGAGTAAAACCTAAATTGAAAATGACCTGAGGGAATAAATAACAGAAGCCCAGCAGACAGATGACTATATAAATAAGATTAGAACCCAGATAACCCAGGGTAGCATTTAAGAGTTCAATATGTCTGAGGATGGCACAGTGAGATATAGGGATAGGCTGTATGTGCCTAGAAATACAAAAATCAAAGAAAAAAATATTAGATTAGGCACATAAGAGCAAGTATACTATTCACCCAGGCAGTAATAAAATTATCAAGACTTAAGGAAAATGTTCTGGTAGCCTGGAATGAAAATAGACATAGCAGAATATGTCTCCCGATGTTTGGTATGTCAGAGAGTTAAGATAGAGTACCAAAAGCCAGCTGAGTTACTTCAGCCCCTAGATATTCTGGAGTGGAAATGGAATAGTATAGCAATAGATTTTGTCATAGGTTTACCCAGGACATCATCAGGGCATGATGCAATATGGGTAATAATGGATAGATTAACAAAGTCAACATATTTTCTAGCTATGAAAGCCACTTATACCCTAGATAAGTTAGCCCAGTTGTACATACGAGAGATAGTTAGATTACATAGAGTGCCTAAGAGCATAGTGTCAAATAGAAATCCTATATTCACATTGAATTTTTGGAAATCATTACAGGATACTCTAGGTACCAGACTCAGATTTAGCACAGCCTATTACCCACAGACAGATGGTTAGACAGAAAGAACTATCCAAACCTTAAAGGACATGTTGAGGGCGTGTGTACTAAAAATGAACGGAAATTGGGATACATACTTGCCTCTAGCGGAGTTTGCCTACAATAATAGCTATTATGCAAGTATACAGATGGCATCGTATGAGATATTATATAGGAGGAAGTGTAGGTCTTCAATGTGTTAGATTGAGCTAAGAGAGTAGAGCCTTATAGGCCCAAAGTTAGTGGACCAAACATCTAGAAAGATTGAGACTATTAGAAAGAAACTTCTGATGGCCTAGAGTAGACATAAAAGTTACATAGATAAACATAGACAGCTGTTAAAGTTTGAGATTGGAAACCATGTCTTTATTAGAGTGTCTCTAGTCACAGGGATAGGTCGGTCCATAAAAAGTAAAAAGCTCAATCCAAAGTACATAGGTCCTTTCTAGATTCTTGATAAAGTAAGACTTGTAACCTATAGACTAGCCCTTCCCCCAAACCTGAGCCAAGTACATAATGTATTCCATGTTTCATAGCTTAAAAAGTACTAGCCCACCCCCTCACATGTCATAGAATATGAGAATGTATAATACCCCAAAATTAACTAAGGTGCAAATAATGTATTTAGACTAATTAAAAATAATTATTATGAAATAATTGGGTAAGTTATATGAATGGAAATTTATAAGGAAATAAGTGATTAATATGAGTTTAAGATTTCCACTAGATCAAAGCTTAATTTGGGCCCAAAAATTAATTTGAGTAAGACATGGATAAGAATTTATGGAGGCCCAATGATTTTAGGTGTAAGCCTAACTCTTTATCATGAGACTTGGGCTAAGAGAGATCACCTAGCAATAGCCCAATCTGATTTAGTGAAATAAAGGCCCAAGACCCAATTTATATGAGCTCTTATAGTTAGCCTAACACACATTATGCAGGCCCAAGTTGGATTGACTCTTGGAACTAGCCTAACACAATCAAATTTCTACAGCCCAACTCATGAAATAAGGCTCAACAAGCATAAAAATCAGAACTCATGAGGATTTAGGCCTTCAGGTTAACCCACAACCCATTTGGGATCCAACTTAAACATAACTAAACCTTAAATACACTTGGCCTCCTCCTCATTCTGCAGGAAAAACACTAAAGGCAAAGCAAAATTTGGAGGTTAAGAGGGAGGCTAGGGTTTTTCTGCATTCCACCACCATTTCTCACTTCTAGAGGAAGATTTGGCCAAGGTAATCTATATAAAACATGTCCCTCTCATTCTCCTCTTCATTTTGTTCTGATTAGTTTGTCATTTTGAGAATCTTTCATGTCTTCTTAGGATGGAATATGGTTCTTGGATGATTGTTGCAAGATTTTTGGAGTTAGAGGTGATACAAAAATGATACAAAATCAGTATGCATGCCCATTGGAGCACAACAAGTTCAAGAAACCCTCATCCATCAAGAACTTCAAAGAGCTCAAGTGGCCCAAATTGTGCACTATGTCCAAAAATTTCAAAGAGCTCAAGATAATATCCATGTTGGACGTCGGCCCAAGTTTAGAGCCCAAGATCCATATTTGATCAATTCAAAACATGCTGAATTGGACTTTGGACATGAGATTTCCTTAAAGATGCAAAAGTGGAAGTCCAAGTGGAAGCCCAATATTCTAAAAAGGGCCATGGAGCAACTAAAGTCAATATCCAACATGTCGAAGGCCCAATATAGTTATACACACACAAGAGATGCCAAGGCCTAATTGGAGTCCAATTGCAAGAGATTAAGAATCATGTGTCAACCATGTGATTTTTAATGAAGCATGAGCATCCCATGTGACAACTTAAAGAAGCTAATTAGTTTTGATTAGGATTCCTTTTGAATTTCGTTTTTATTATTTTATTTTATTTTTTGAACTTGGTCAAAGAGTTTATCTTGGAGATCAAGTTAAGATTAGTATCCTAATCTAATTAGGATATATATTAGGTATTTCCTCTGGGAATAAGTCATAGAATTTCTGCAATAAAGATGTAACACTAACAGGCAAAGAGTGATCAAGATCGTTGATAGTAAGATAAACATCTTTATAAATCAATAAGAAAGCATTTTCACTAAATAAAGCTCTCTTGATCTCACTTTTACTCGAAAATAAACTCACTTTCTTTTCCTCATATTTTTCTCTAATTTTCTTTCTACCCAACTCACCTTTCTATTGCTTCTTCTCATTCTCAATACTCACACTCACTTTACCTTTCTTTTCTTGCTCTCTATTCTTACACTCTCTTTCAATTTTTAACTGATCTTCATATGCTTGAACAGGACGCAGAGGGGTCAACACAATGGTCTTACCATTAAAAACAAAGGAGTAATAATTTTTATATCCATCATGTTTTACCTTTCTGTCAAACTGCCACGGCCTACCAAGTAACAAGTGACCAGCATACATAGGTGCTACATCACAAAGAATCTCATCATGATAATTACCAATAGAAAAAGAGATGAGCACCTGTTTTGTTACCTTTACCTCCACACTATCATTAAGCCATTGTAATTTATAAGGGGTAGGGTGCCTCAAAGTAGGCAAGTTCAGCTTTTCCACAAGTAAAGTACTAGCTACATTTGTGCAGCTACCACCATCAATAATCAAACTACAAACCTTCTTGATGGATGAGGGTTTCTTGAACTTGTTGTGCTCCAATGGGCATGCATACTGATTTTATATCATTCCCTCCCTCTTTGAAAAGATTCGTCCTCGAATCTTCGCCATTAGGTGGTTTCTTAGGAAACAATTCTAGGCAATCACAACTCTTTTCAATGCTAGTTGAAGATGAGGGTCCATTAGGTGGCTTCTTTGAAAACAAATCTCCACATGCCTGCAAGGAGCTAGAACTAACAATAGGCAAAGATAGGTTAAGATTGTTAGTAGATAAACAAACATCCTTACAAATGCTCTCAGCCTCTCTTTTTCCATCAAACAAGCTCATACTCATGTTTTTCTCACTTTTCTCACAACTTTCTTGCTCTTTCTTTTCACTCACACTCTTTTCTTTTTCAATCTCATCTTTTTCTCTCTCTAACTCATATTCTCTCTCTTTTTCTTTTACTTTGTATGCTTGTACTATTCTCATTTGATCCTTACAAGCATCCATAGGATCAAGAGGTACTAATACATGATTTTTTTCATTGAATACAAATGAATAGCAATAGCAATATTTGTACTTATGCTTAACATATTTAGCTTTTCTCACATGTTTCCATGGTTTACCAAGCATAATATGTCCATCATACATTGGAGCTACATCACATAACACTTTATCATGATATTTACCAATGGAGAAAGAAATCAAAACTTGCTTATTAACCTTAAATTCAGCACTACCCTTCAACAAGGTATAGGGCCTAGGATGCTTTATAGTAGGCAAGTTTAATTTCTCAACAAGTAAGGTACTAGCAACATTTACGTAGCTACTATTATCAATAGCCATGCTGCAAACTTTTTCTTTGATAAGGCATCTAGTATGGAAATAAGGGGATGACTTTTCCTTATCTTGTCCTGTAGAGTTGGAATTGGATTGGAATGCATCTAACCATGCACAAGTTTGCTTGAATTGCTCTTTATTAGCCTCTTCAAGGAATTTGTACTCATTGGACATCTTATCACCTGAAAAGTTAGTCAAAGAAAGATAGAAGGAATAGGACCTCACGCACTCTTCTCACGTGTTTACACTCAAAAGATGATAAGTTAACTCGTGTTTAACTCTCTTTTTAGCTTTTTCTTTAATATTAACGCTCTTGCCTTTTACCACTCAATAATTTGCTTCTTACAAGTGTTCTAAGCAAGTCACAAGCAAATCAAATGAAAAGATCAGATTAGTGGCAATCAAAAAACTAGAATCCTAAAATGTAAATTCCCAAAGAATCAAACAAAGGAGAAAAATAAGTGTGTAACAAAAAGGAAAAAGAAGGAGTAAGGGAAGGTCTGGAAGGAAAGAGATGAAAAGAAAAAAAAATCTGAAAATAAAAAACCTTAAGAATAGAAAACTACTTGCAATTCAAGTTTCGAACAATTAGGAAACAATATCCTTTCTTGAATGCAAATAGGTAAGTAGAAAACTTGGTAGCCACTTAATGCAATTAAATTAGGAAACAAACTCCAATTAGGAAATTGACTCCAATTAGGAAACTAACTCCAATTAGGAAATTGACTCTAATTAGGAAACTAACTCCAACTAGGAAATTGACTCCAATTAGGAAATTAACTCCAATTAGGAAATTGACTCCAATTAGGAAATTGACTCTAATTAAGAAACTAACTCCAACTAGGAAATTGACTCCAATTAGGAAATCAATTCCAATTAGGAAATTGACTCCAATCTTGCTTTTAATTTTGAATTGGCACAACTTGCAATTTTGAATTCTGCAATCTGAATTTTTTTTTTTTCACTCCCTTTTTTTTTCACTCTTTTTTTTTCTTCTTTTTTTTTCGAATTTTTTTTTTAATTTTTTTTTTTGAGGATGGAGGAACACAACAATGGAAGATAGAAGAAGATAGAAGAAAAAGATGAAGATAAAAAGGTTAATGGAAGGAGAGAAAGTATGAAGAACAATGAAAGGGAAAACACAAAGATATACCTTGTACTAGCGACCAAAGCTCTGATACCAAATGATGAGAGACTCTCTAGGAACCTTGTCCTAGGAACCTTCAACAAGATGACACTTTGCCCGAGACCGGCTAGAAAACAAGAATGTTGGTCAAAGGAAAGACCCTAAGAGAACTTATCTCTTAGAACCCTAGCCTCAAGACGCCACAAAGGAAGACTAATCCTTTGATAAGTCACGTGAACTCTCAGAGAACACAAAAAAGCAAAAGCCTCACAAAGTACTGAATAATACTCAAATTCATTTATTCATTCATGTTCAAAATAGAGTACAATAAGAAGCCTTTTATAGGTAAAATTTCTAGAGTTCTAATTAAAGTAAAACTCTAAAATCTGATTAGAAATATTTTAAATAATACCTAATATATATCCTAATTAGATTAGGATACTAATCTTAACTTGATCTCCAAGATAAACTCTTTGACCAAGTTCAAAAAATAAAATAAAATAATAAAAACGAAATTCACAAGGAATCCTAATCAAAACTAATTAGCTTCTTTAAGTTGTCACATGGGATGCTCATGCTTCATTAAAAATCACATGGTTGACACATGATTCTTAATCTCTTGCAATTGGACTCCAATTAGGCCTTGGCATCTCTTGTGTGTGTATAACTATATTGGGCCTTCGACATGTTGGATATTGACTTTAGTTGCTCCATGGCCCTTCTTAGAATATTGGGCTTCCACTTGGACTTCCACTTTTGCATCTTTAAGGAAATCTCATGTCCAAAGTCCAATTCAGCATGTTTTGAATTGATCAAATATGGATCTTGGGCTCTAAACTTGGGCCGACGTCCAACATGGATATTATCTTGAGCTCTTTGAAATTTTTGGACATAGTGCACAATTTGGGCCACTTGAGCTCTTTGAAGTTCTTGATGGATGAGGGTTTCTTGAACTTGTTGTGCTCCAATGGGCATGCATACTGATTTTGTATCAAGAGGTTAGAGGGATGATTAGGTAAGCATTTCCCTTCTATTTTGTGTATTACTTTGCTAGAAAATGCCTCTAAGGATTGATTATCATAATGGGTTCTGCTATTGTGTGAAATTATAAGGAGATAATGGTGGAAAATTGAATTTTCTAGGCTTGATGACTGAAATCCGAATTTTAGAATTTCCATGGTGTATTCTTGGTAGTTGAGGCTCAACCCAGTCCTTTTAAACTCTTAGATGTATGGGTAAGTGATTTCTCTCCTTTTATGAGACGTATGTACTAAATTCCCATCATTTAGACTAACTTTTGGTGCATGGTTTGTGCATGTGCGAAAATGGAGACATTAGGAGTGACTCATTGTAAGTTCTTGTTGTTGTGACCTTGAATTGATGCTGTAGACCCTTAGGAAGCTTGGGTAAGAAGTTCTTAATATATTCTTGTTAAGATTAATCTAAGGATAGGAAAATTCCTTACTAATGATAGTTAAATGATGATGATTATGCTTATATTAGGCTTGGTATGCTTTGAATCATGATGGTAGCTAGAGGATGAGTAATTGGATTCATTGAGGTAACTAGGGTTATTTTCCTAATTTCATGTATATGCTCATGTTAATATACTATTTGTTACACATGCTTGATTTTGAAATGCTAAATGACTTGTTGACTACTTGATTATTATTATAATTGGACCTTGTGAGTCTATGGTGGAGCTGTGGTGCGGCTGCCACCCGTGCATGTACTTCGATCGAGCACCAAGTTGTGATTAGACCCCAGATGCACTGAGCCCTGGTTGTGCTCAATAAGGAGTAGGTGCCGTGGACGGGCCTCTCCCAGTATTATTAGCCATTAACATGTTGTGTATGATTGCTGGTATGGGACAGTAGTTATTGGTAGTTCAACTAGTTCATTTGAATTGATGATTCTGGTATTGATGACATGAAATTGCATTGGATTGATTGACTTGTACATATATATGAAAATTGCCTTTTGTTACTGAGATTATATATTTCACCCCATTGTGGGCTAACATTTTTAAGGACCAGACCTCTTAGTGGCAAGGAGAAAATTAATGGAAGCTTATTAAATGGTTTAGTAGTAAGTAGGATTGGAAATCTCATCAGATTGTATTTGTATAACTAGACTACTAGTTTTATGCAATTACCGCATTGCATCATGAATTTTCAAGTATAGGGACTGTAATTATTTGATACATCATATGTCAACTTAAACTAGTGATGTATGGAATTTCTAATGGGACTTATGTTTGAATAGAAATGTGAATAGCGTATGAACTCTTTGCTGTTATTGATCTATGAACTCACTGGTTTATGGTGGCTAGAATGTTAAGGATCTACATTTGAGTTTTAAATGTGTAATGATAGATGTGTTAAGTAAATTAGGTAAAAGAAAGACATTTAATTTTCATAAACTGAGTTAAAGTGGCCTAGAGGGTTGCTAGAGGGGGAATTGGAGAGCATGAGATGAAATTTTAGAAGTTATAGGAATAGAAGGGAATTAGCCGCAACCAACATTTAATTGGCCTCAGCCACATGGTAACAGAGAGGAATTGGCCACGGGCAACATTTAATTGGCCTCGGCCAAATGTGACGAACCTGCCAAGGAAGAAAACAGAGAGAAATTGGCCGTGGCGAATAGTGAAGTTAGCTACAGCTAAGTCTGAGAAGCAAGTTTAGGGGTGTTTCAGAAGGTATTTGGCTACGGCGAAAAGGGTATTTGGCCGCGGCAAAATGCAAGAAATTTGTGGAGGTGCAGGGAGTTGAACCCAAGAGTAATTGGGCGCAGCGAAAGGGAATTTAGCCGCAGTGAAGGTGCTCAATTTCTCATATTTACCTAGAAACCTTAGTTTCTTTTATGGTAATACTAAGGAATGATTTAGAAACACTTGTAAGAGGTTTTTATGAGTTGAAATTGATGGATGGGAGAATCAAAGGCTCCTTATTAATGATTAAATTTACTTGCACCCTTGAATAATTGTGGTTGTCTAATTAATGACACCAATAACATTAAGGTTCAAATTTTCTAACATTTTTCGAATATAATTAGTTGTGATGACTTTCAACCCTAATTTAAATTTTATGGTTATTAATCACATACTTAACCTTAATTATAATGATTAGAAGTTAGAGTTGTTACAGAATATGTAGTTACAAGATGATCTATCTTACATAGTATCACTAGATCGGAACGTGGATATTAGACTCAAGCAGTTACAAAATAAGATAATACCGCTAGTGAACATGGTTTAGAAGGGGTTATCTCTTGAAGAAGCTACTTGGTAGGTGGAGGAAGATATGAGGAAGAAACATCTAGAACTCTTCCTATTAGGCATGTTATCTAAATTTCGAGGACGAAATTTTTTAAAAGGGGGAGAATTGTAATGTCAGATTTTCGTTAAATGAAAAAATGGACATGTTTTCAAAGCAAGTCTCCTGAAATGAATTAGTTAAAGTTTCAAAGAATTTGAGTAACATTATAGACTCCTAAAAATGAGAATTTTAGGAAAATGAGAATTTTAGGCTCAGATAGAAAGAAAAACGAAGCTAGAATGAAGAAATAATTTCTTACAAAAAATCTACAAAATGTAATGATATTTTCGTAATTTTGAGTAAAATTTGAAATTCACACAGAAGGGTTTTTAAATAAAATTTTTGAGTCCTCCAGGGTTCTTAGAGGCCCAATAGGAAGCCTTGGGACAGTTAAATCCCCTCTGGTGGACTTTTTCCAATGTCGGTGTACCTAAATTTTGATAGATTTGTTTGGGAAGATTTTAACTATAATTTGAGTGATTCCAAAGGTATTTTACTAAATTAGGAATCTAAATTTTATAATGAAAAAGACAGTTCTCAAAAAGGTGCTAAAACGAATTAGAAACGAAAATGCCAAAAATGAAGGGCAAAACAAAAATTTTTGAAAATGTTGTTCTCCTCCACCTATATGTATGAGGTGCCCCACTCTCCCATTCATTTAGTCTCATATTATTCTGCCATAAATCAGAAAAGAAACTCTAAGGGAAAGGCACACAAGAGGGAGAGAAAGAGAAGGAGAAATTCAAGACATAAGGTATGGAATTTTGGTTGTTTTCATGCTTTTTCTTAGCTAATCTCTTATCGTCCTTTTCCTCCTTCTTTCCTATGATTTTGCTGAAGTTTTTGGGTCTATTTTGAGTGAAGAAAAGAGGGAAAATTTCGAAATTGAGGTGAGGAAGCCAAGGAAGGTGAAGAATAAGCAAGAAAAACCAAGGAAATCAAGGTATCATGCAATCCTTCCACTTGATCTTCTTCCTCCCTTCTCTTGTGAACATTTTGACCTACATATGGCCAGCCCTAGGGAGTTGAGTTTTCATCTAAACCATGGTTGAATCTTAGGAAAAAGAGTATGGAGAATAAGAATATGAAAAGAAAACAACAAAAGAACTATGGAAATTCAAGATGCAAATTTTAGGGTTTCAAGTGTTCCTTGTAAAATCTGATTTTATACAATGATTCCTAGAATTAAATAAGAGCTTAAATAAGCTCCTAAGATCCTTAGAAGTCTCCCCATGTGCTTCCTCCATCAAAAAAACAAAGCAAAGTCCATGAAGGCTAAATTCCTCCATAGGTTTAGCTAAGAGAGGTTTATATACCTAAGGAGAGTTTTAAATTTTTCTAAGCCCAATTTTGAGTCATATATGATGAATGAATATAAGGGGAAGCCTTGAGAAAACTTTAGGAAGCTTAGAGAATGAGTTAGTGCTTTATGTACCATAATATAACTTAAAGAAGCAACATGTAATTAGGCTCTTTATTTTAATTGTGTGATGACTCCAAGAGGCTAAAAAGGAGTCAAGAATCATATTTAAAAGGAAAGAATAAAGCCTAAAATTTATTTGATAGGTATTGCTTTATTAGATGCATTTTTGGAACGATAAAGTGATTTATAGGTTAAGTTAGAGTCTAAGAATGTTGTGTAGCCTTAGAATTAATTTCATGAGCATAATTAGCTTCCATAAATTGGGTTTAGGCCAAGAAAAATCATTCCCACACCTTTGTGTGTGTGAGGCTGAGAAAGGGAGCATTGATTCAAGGAGAAAAGTATGTGTTTGCATCTAAGGTAGCTTACTCCTCCTTTTCTTATGCATGATTGCTTACTTTACTTGTCTTTGAATGTGTGTATGTGTGTTTTAAGCTATGAAAAATGTTCTAGCATGAGCTCTTACTCTATGGCACCATGATAATGCATTATGTTTTCAAATGACATTTGTTTTGGTTTGCTTGAGTATGGTAAGGCCAAGAATCCTTAGCCATGGCGAGGATGAGCCAAGAACCCTTAAGATTAGTTGAGACAAAGTAAAAAATCTCCCAAAAGTGAGGTTGAGTCCAAGAACCTCTTAAAGAATGGGTGAGGCAAGTCCAAAATCCACAAGTAAATGGGTGAGGCTAATCCACTTACTTGGCAAGCCTATGTATGCTATGTATGACTTTTTCAAATGCCAAGAATACTTCTTGAATGATTGCACATATCCATATGTCCATGCATGCATTTGTGAGACTTGTTTTGCATCTTTTATGTATGGTTGAATGGGAGATGAGCTATTGGGATTCTATGAATCTCATTCCCTCCTCTCCAATGATCTAACATGTTAGGTGGACCAAGTGGGCAAGGTAATGGAAGCCAACTACCTTGAAGATGAGAGTATGACATTCAAGTACATAGTTTTTGCTTCTTTAAGACCATACAAGTGGCAAATGTTGTAATCTAATATTGTATATGAGCTATGACCTCATAAACATATATAATTATACTAATGTATCATGTATGAATGAGAGCTAAGGTTGTATGTATAGATATGCACATTTTGGTTATGTAAAGGCAAATTTGCATTATGGAAGTATGTGTATAAATGGAAGTGGAGCAGCAAAATGAGATGCAAGATGTTTGGGACCATTTGAGCAACTCATACAAGTCAAAATCATGCTTTTAGACTTGCCCAAGGGGTGCCAAACATCAAGGAAAGCTATTTGGACATTTTGGTATCCTATATGGAGTATAAATTGATCATATTGAAAACCTATACCACTTTTTGTCCAAATGAGCTCTTCTTGATTTGAGATTTGGCATGCAATTAGATCTTGTTGTAAGCTTTTTGGGAAACTAAAGAACAAAATTTTGGGAGATCAAGAGAATATTTGATGAATTTTCAAAGTTAGAAAAAATTCTAGTTTTAGTCATGTTACTGTTCACTCAAGTCCAAAAATGAAATTTGTCACTTAGGGCCTAAATGATGTCTAACTGCCACGACATTTTATATGGAGAAACTAGACATTCTCAATTACTTGTGCCAACTAGAAGCACTTCATTTAGATGTCTAGAGAGGGAAATATGAATTTTTAAAGATCCTAATTTGGTTTTCAGGTCTGGGCATGCCTGAGCTAATCTGGAATTATTTTTTCCCTCTAGTTAACATCTATAGCTTTCCAAATTGGTATCCTTTGCATGGATTAGATTTGTGTGAAATTAATTGGATATTTTTTAAATTTGCTGCAAAAACTTATGATAGTACTAGTAGATAGCCAAATCTTAGGACATTTTCAAATGTCAAACGTCTTTTATGTTGAGTTTCATGATTTGGACATATTTTTAGCATAAAGTGCACATGTGTATCTTTCTATAATGGCAATAACTGCATGATTTCCATTTTTCTAGAATTATTTATAATTTTCCAAAATTTGTGATAGAGGAAGGGAAATTCTGGCCGAAAATGCAAGTATGTATTTTATGTATCTTCTTGCTTTTCCACGAGTTGTAGGACACTTTTGGTGATGGAAATGAGTTGCATTCATGTAATTAAATATGAAAATATGATACATGAGCTCACATGGTCCACGTGACACCGAATGGAATTTTTATACACAACGTAACGCTAAAAAATACATTATTTTAATATCATTTTTTTGTTCCCTTTGTATAATTCATGATGTGAGACTTAAAAATGATAGGAAGTAAGATAAAAATTTATGGTGTTACAAAGAATAAGGAAGAAGAAGCAAAGGAAGCTATGGAAGTTACCTTGATTTTAAGTTTTTCCAAGAGCACTTTCACTTGCTTCTTGTCTTTCCTTCAATTTCTCTCCTCCTCGATTGAACCAACAATGAATCATCCTCAAATCAATCATCAAAACCATAAGAAAAGAGAGGAGAAAGAAGAGAACAAGGTTGGTGAAGGAAGAAGCATAAAAAACCATAGATTTTCTTATCTTTTTGCTTGGTTTTCTTTTCTTTTCTTCCTCCCCCTTGGTGCGCCACTTCAAGAAGCCTAGAGTTCTATTTTGGAATAGATGAAAGTTAGTTAAGGTAGATGGGAGAAGTGGGTGTGATATATATAGGCTAGGTTAGCTTAAGACACTTTTTCAAAATTTCCATTTTGCCCCTTTTCTTGGTTCTTTCCATTTGAGCTCATTTTATCTCCTTTTCAAGAACAATCTTTTCCGTTATAAAATCTAGGTCCTCTAATTCATAAGATGCCTTTGGTTTCACTCAAATTAGATTTAAAACATTCCTGAATGAATCAATCAAAATTTTTGTCAATTGATACTCTAAAACATAAACCTATGATTTTTAAAGCCTCTGAGGACCCCAAGAAACTCAATTTTCCCATTTAAAGATCCATCATCTGAGTTTTCTAAAAGTTGGTCAAAATTATAAAAAAATGTCACTCCATTTTCATCAATTTTTATTTATCTTTTCTGGCTCTAGTTTTCAGGTATCTTAAGCCTTGTATCCCCATTTCTAATTGTCTAGATTATTGTCATAATTTTATCAAGCCTCTAATTACTTAATTTAGGGGACTTCCTTTAGTGGTCTACTTAGTTTACAACTTTTAAAATGATGGATGTTACAATGACAATAATTTGGTTTTAGTAATTTAGGACCTCTAGAGATTGGCAATTGATATTGGCTTCTATGATAATTGATGCTACTAAGTGAGGTAACCAGGATTTATTTCTAATTCCTTACATATGTCCACTTTGATATGATATTTGCTGCACTTATATGATTTTTATGCTAAATGATAGGTTAGCTACTTGATTGTTGTTTTGAACTGTGACCATGTCCTTGGTGGGGTTGTGATCAGACTCATTGAATGCACTGAGCCATGAACATGCTTGATGGGGAGTTGGCACTGTGGATAAGTCTTTCATTCCATTTTTTGCCATTAACATATTGCATGTGATTACTAGCATAGGATAGTAGTCATTGGTAGTCTAACTAATTCATTTGCTAAGTATGTTAGTGTTTTTGGTGTTTTTCTACATAATATACATTCATGTTTATTAATTTGTACATAGGTATAGAAATTTCCCTTTGATTATGGAGATTCACATCTCATCCCATTTCATGAGCTAACAATTTTAGGTGAATGTTCCTTAGCTAAAGAAAAGGGAAGCAAATGGATGAGCACCCTTAGTTTTAGGCTATAACAATCGATTTTCAAAAAACTAAACTAAACCTAATAAAATGAGATAGAATCACCTTAAAGCAATGCAAATTGGGACTAATTAAGATTAGAATGAGAATTAGAACATCTTAAAATATGGTTTAGAATCTAAGGATAGCCCGAAATCAAAGCCAAAATAGTTGAATGAATTTAAAAAATAATATAGTAGCATAATCATAATTTCAAGAAACTTTTTGAAAACACAAAGGAGGGAGCTTTAAATGAGAAAATTGAGTTTCTTAAGGTTCTTAGAGGCTCTAAAAATTATATGAACTCTTAGAATGGTTAAAACCCTTCTAGTATCTAATTTTGGTCATCAATTGACTAAAACTTTGATCGAACAATTTAGTAAGATTTTAAATCCAATTTGGGTAAAACAAAAAATATTTTATGAATTAAAGGACCTAAATTTCATAATGGAAAAGAAGATTCTCAAAAAGGAGTTGAAATGAGCTCCAATGGAGAAAACCAAGAGGGGACAAAATGGAAATTTAGAAAATGTTATAAATAAGCCCCCCTTTTCTTATATATCACAGCCTACCTTCTTCACACTTCTAAATTAACTTTGATCTGCCTCAAGCTAGAAACTTACTCACCTTGAAGTGTTGCACAAGAAGGAGAGGAGAAGGGAGAAAATTTCAAGCAAAATGGGTAAGAAATCATTACTTTATCATGCTTTTTCCTTCATTGAACTTCTTCTCCTCTTTCTCCTTGCTCTTCTCATGGTTTTGGTGACTCAAATGGTGATATTTTGTGGCTAGTTTAGTAGAGGGAAGAGAGGATTTGAAAAATTCTTGGAAGCTTAAGAAAGTGTATCTTGTGAGCTTTGAAACAAGGTAAGAAACCAAGGTTGAAATTGCTTCTTCTTGACTTCTTATCTGCATCATTTTGGCTAGACCTATGGGTATATGTAGGAGACTTGATTTTGATCTAAACTAAATCTAGAAAAATCAAAATTAAGCAAGTCATAGCTTTCTAGAAATCACTAGATGTCAAATTCATATAAAAATGGTTTCAAGCCATGAAAACATCATTTGGACCACGTTTGACAATAGAAAAATAACATAGGTCAGACAACCTAGTGTTTCTGATACAACTTACTGATATAAACTTAAAAAATGCATAATTAATTCCATAAAAGTCCAATGTAGGCAAAATATACTGATAAAGATGTTAAATTGAGGGGAAAAATAATTTTATACCAGTTTAGAAGCCTTTAGACCTTAATAACTGATGGAACAGTAACCAAGGTCTGCTAATGTCCCTAGTACTGAAATAGAACTTTAGAAAATCATTTATCCCTTTACAGACCTCCAATTGAGGTGCTTTTTAGAAAAACTAGTTGTAACACCATAGATTCTGTGACCCTCGAATCGGGAAGGACGGGACAATACCTCTGGAGGCTCTGTAAGTTGTTTGGTATCAGAGCAATCCTAGCCCATGTGTGACCCGAGGACGGGTCGGCCCCAAAAGGGGGGTGGATTGTAAAGTCTCACATCGGCTGGAAGGGGCCTGTACTGAGCGCTTATAAGTGGGTGCGAAGCGCTCCCCACCAGAGGCGCCTTTTCCCGTGAGTTAAGCGGGCAAGGGACAAAACCCACTGAACTGGGAAGGCTGGGTCTGTGACCCTCAAACCGAGAAGGACGGGACAATACCTCTGGAGGTTCTGTAAGTTGTTTGAATGGGGGATGAGCTATTGGGATTCTTTTAATCTCACTCCCTCCTCTCCAATGCTCTAACATGCTAGGTGAACCAAGGAGTTATGGTGAAGGGAGCCAACAACCATGAAAGAAAGAGATTGACAAGCCTAGGCCTAGCTTTCATTCTTTTTGAACCTATAATGAGGTTTCACAAAGTATATGATGTTGTAAATGTACCATGACCCTTGAGGCATGTATAAATACACCATTTTATGATGTTTATATGTATGAATATGATGTATGACCTCTAACATATGTTTTAGTATCTAATGCCAAAGTATGAGAATTGAAAGTTTGATGGACATGTGTATAAGTGGGGGTTGAATGGCCAAAATGAGATGCATGAGGTTTGGGACTATTTGGGCAGCTCACACAAGTCTCAAATGTACTTTTAGACTTGCCCAAAAGGTGCCACAACCAAGGGAAAGCCATTTGGCAAATTCGGTACCTCATATGGAGCCAAATTTGACCATAATGGAACCCTATGTCACTTTTTGGCCAAATGAGTTAGTCTTGCCCTGAAATTTGGCATACAATTAGGCCTCATTAATAGCTTTCTGGGAAGCTAAAGATCATAATTTTTGGAGGTCTAGAGAATATTTGATGAATTTTCAAAGTTTGGCAGTTCAGTGGGTTTTGTCCCTTGTCCGCTTAACTCACGGGAAAAGGCGCCTCTGGTGGGGAGCGCTTCGCACCCACTTATAAGCGCTCAGCACAGGCCCCTTCCAGCCGATGTGGGACTTTACACCAGTCACTGTGAGTGTCTAGTTTCCCCCTATAAAAGTTCATAGCCATTGGACACTATTTACCCCATGCATGACAGAGATGCAAATTCTGACCAATTACACAGTGACAGTACCTAAATATGGAAAATTGCCAACTTTAGAAATTTACTAAATATTCTATAGAACTTCAAATAATATAAACTTTAGTTTTCCAAAAAGCTTTAAACAAGATCTATATGCATGTCGAATCCCATGAGGAAATTTATTCATTTGGATAGATCTTGACATAGGGTTGCAAAATGCCACATTTTGGCTTCTAAAAGGGTCCCAAATGGTTCATTTTTGCTTCTAGCTTTTTTAGGGCCACTTAAGCACGTGAGCAAGTATGAAAATAGTCTACTAAACATGTCTCAAGGGTCCAATAATCCAGATTTTACAAACTCACTCCCCCACTTGATGATATACATAAGACACATACATGCTCATTCTTGCCATACAATACCAAATACATGTAATATCACTTTATTTGCTTCCAATTCTCATCTATACATCACATATTCATATAGTTACACATTTAGCTTATACATCATATACACCATAGAGATAAATTATTTGACAACAATATGGCTATAATGCAAGCATTTTTCAACTTCTTCATTAATCTCTTGCATTTCAAGTGTGGTGGCTCCCATTTCCTTGCTCTTTTGTGCCACCTAGACATATTAAGTAATGGGGAGGGAAAAGTGATATTCTAAGAATCCCAATAGCTCTTCTCTCTTTCAAACACACATAATGGATGCAAATTCTAGTCTAAAAATCCATACATGACTATCTAGAATATCATGAACATACATGGAACATTTCTTTCATTCAAAAGGTCAAATAAATCATACATAGACTTGCCAAGAGAATGGTTTAGTCTCACCTATTCTCTTTAGGACTTTTGGACTTGTCTCACCCACTTTCAAGGAACTTTTGACTAAGCTTTACTATTTCAAGAGACTTTTAGCTTTCTCTCACCTAACTTTAGGGACTTTTGGCTCATCCTCACACTTATTAAGGGACTTTTGCCCTCACCACACTCAAGCAAGCCAAACATGTTCATAAAATATCATTCAAGTGCATAACAAATCATCATGGTACCATGGCATAGAGAAACATGCTAGAAACATCTTTCATGATTTAAACATACACCTACACATTCAAAGACAAGAAAAGCACCCAATCATGCATAAGAGAAAGAAGAGAGAGCTACCTTGCATACAAGAACACATTTTAACCTTTGAAAATTCTTCCCCTCTCATGGCCAAACATCTATAAAGAGGTGGAGCTTGATTTTTTTGGCCTAAACACATGAAATGGGATCCAATTATACTCTTGAAACATTCACTAAAGCCACATACACACTAGAAGAACTTGGTTGCTCATATGGTTCAATAAAGCAACACCAAGAATTCATGATCTTGGCTCCTTCCTTTTTTCCATTCTATGGTTCTTGATTCCATTTAAATTCCTTGGAGCCATCACACAATCAAATTGAGGTGTCTAATGATAGGTTACTTCATTATGCTACAATATAGAGCCTATACTTTCATCACACTTTCTAGGCTTTCTAAATTTTTTTTAAGGCTTCCTCTCATACTCTCCCATCATATATGATACATATCTAAGTTGGAAAGAAATCAAAATACTCCCTAGGTGGGAGAACTACCCTAGGCTGAGACACTTACTAGTATTAGGGTCCATGGAGTTTTGCAATTTTCCTTGAATGAAGAAACACTTGGGAGGCTTCCTAAGAGTCTCTATAACTCATATAAACACTTACTTTGGCCTAGGGACTCTTGTATCAAAACAAAATTTTAGTTATGTTCTTGAATCCTGATGTGAGACTCCGTAGAAACCCGTTCTAGGAACCTCAAATTACACGGATCAGTGATTGAATTTTGGCATACGACACAAGAACAAGAAAATAGGCAGATCTGGACAACAAGCAAGAAAGAATAAAGAAAGAAACAAAGAAGAAGAAGAAGAATAGATGTTGGTCAATGGAATTGAACCCTAAGAGAACCTGTCTCTTAGAACCCTAATCTGGGACGCCACAAAGGAAACCACTCCTTTGATAAGTCAAAGATTTTCTCCAGTACACAAAGGCCACAAGAGAAACCTCACAAGTCAGAAATAATTCTGAAACTAATTCATTCAATCTGCCTCTTCTTGGAGTACAAGTGGGCCTTATATAGGCATTTGAAAAATAAAACCCTAAATACAAAATAACTCTTAGGTTTGGCGGGAAAATAAAAGAAATTTAAATCTGAACAAATTCACCAAGAATGGTGCCTAATAAAGCTAAAAAATCTGAAACAGAAACAATCAAATTAAAACTAAGAGGATTTTGTGGAAATGGTTGGGCTTCTTCAATTAGGCTCCTTTCAGGCTTGGGCTAGCATCTTGTAGATATGAAATGATTTTCATGCCATTTTGTTCCTTTTGGGCTTCATATTCAGCTAAGACTATGGGCTCCAGGTCCATTAGTTTTTGGATCACTCCATTCAAGGCCTCCTTCATAGCTTTGGCTCTTGATCTTGTGCATGGGCCTCCCATACCTTGCAATGGATCTTTAGCTGGCCATCTTTTAGAGTTACGTCCAGCCCTTTTGTTTTCAAGTTCTTGATTTTGTTCAAGCTCTTTAAAGTCTCCTAGCTCATCTCCATCATTCCCTCCCTCTTGAAAAGGATTCGTCCTCGAATCTGCAATATCAAAAAGAGAAAGGTCAGCCACATTGAAAGTTGCGCTTACATTCCCATAAGAACTAGGCAAATCAATTTTATATGCATTATCATTCTTTCCAACACTTGGAAAGGACCATCGCCTCTTGGGTGTAATTTGGACTTCCTTTGTTCAGGAAACCTTTCTTTCCTCAAATGAACCCACACCCAATCTCCTGGTTCAAAGATAACCTTCCTTCGACCTTTATTAGCATGTTGAGCATATTGCTCATTCTTGCGCTCAATGTTCGCCTTAACTTTAGCATGAAGATCCTGCACAAACTTAGCTTTTTTTGCACCATCAAGGTTAGCAAACTCATTACAAGGCAAAGGAAGTAAATCCAAAGGAGTCAAAGGGTTAAAACCATATACGATTTCAAAAGGAGAAAACTCAGTTGTAGAATGCAAGGCACGATTATATGCAAACTCAATGTGAGGCAAACACTTTTCCCAATTCTTTAAATTTTTTTGAATTACAACACGCAATAAGAAAGAAAGTGTTCGATTCACTACTTCGGTTTGTCCATCCGTTTGAGGATGTGCCACCGTAGAAAACACAAGCTTTGTACCCAACTTAGCCCACAAAGTTTTCCAAAAGTGACTAACAAATTTAACATCACGGTCACTCACAATAGATCGAGGCAAACCATGCAATCTAACAATCTCCTTGAAAAATAAATCTGAGATATGGACAGCATCATTTGTTTTTGAGCAAGCAATGAAATGAGCCATTTTACTAAATCGATCAACCACAACAAATATGCTATCCTTTCCACTAGATGTTCTAGGCAATCCAAGCACAAAATCCATTGAAATATCGACCCAAGGATGAGAAGGGACAGGTAAGGGAGTATACAAGCCATGTGGTTGCACTTTAGATTTAGCGTGCTTGCATGCAATACACCTTTTACACACAGCAATCACATCCCTACGCATATGAGGCCAATAAAAATGTTCTTTCAACATGGATAAAGTCTTTTCTATGCCAAAGTGCCCCATCAAACCACCCCCATGAGATTCTTTAACCAAAAGCTCACGCATAGAACAAACAGGCACACACAATTTATTTCCTTTAAATAAGAAACCATCAAATCTAAAGAAATCATGAGCACCATGTTTTTCACACAACTTCCAAGTTTCAGCAAAGTCAGCATCACATTCATACATGCTTTTGAAAGATTCAAAACCAATTAACCTAGCTTGCATAGATGTAATAAGACTATACCTCCTAGACAAAGCATCAGCCACAACATTTTCTTTCCCCTTTTTATGTTTAAGCACATAAGGAAATGACTCAATGAATTCAAGCCATACGGCATGCCTCTTATTCAACTTATCTTGGGTCTTTAGATATTGAAGACTCTTTATGATCAGAATGCAAAACAAATTCCTTAGACCATAAATAATGTTGCCAATGTTCTAGAGTTCTTTTTAAAGCATACAATTCCTTGTCATAAGTTGAATAATTCAAACAAGCACCACTAAGCTTCTCACTAAAGTAAGCAATAGGCCTTGACTCTTGCATCAAAACAGCACCAATACCAATTCCAGAGGCATCACATTCAACTTCAAAAACTTTAGAGAAATCAGGAAGAATAAGTAGAGGGGCATTGGTCAATTTATCTTTCAAAGTATTAAAAGCCGCCTCTTGTGCCTCACCCCATTTAAAGATAACATTTTTCTTTACCAGCTCATTTAAAGGTGCAGCAAGGGTTGAGAAGTCCTTTACAAATCGTCGGTAGAAACTTGCAAGTCCATGGAAACTCCTCACTTCACTAGCATTCTTAGGTGTTGGCCACTCTCGAATTGCCTTCACCTTCTCTTCATCCACTCGGACGCCATCAGTACCTACAACAAAACCAAGAAAAACCACAGAATCCAAGCAGAAAGAGCATTTCTCTAAATTTGCAAAGAGTTTATTTTCTCTTAAAATATCAAACACAGAATGCAAATGCTTAGCATGCTCTTCTAGATTCTTAGAAAACACAAGAATGTCATCAAAATACACAACAACAAACTTTCCTATGTAAGGGCGAAACACATGATTCATTAAGCTCATGAATGTACTAGGAGCATTAGTTAAGCCAAAGGGCATAACAAGCCATTCATACAAACCAAACTTAGTCTTAAATGCAGTCTTCCACTCATCACCCTCTTTCATCCTAATTTGATGATAACCACTTCTAAGATCTATTTTTGAAAACAAGCAAGCACCATGTAACTCATCCAGCATGTCATCAAGTCTAGGAATGGGATATCGATACTTAACAGTGATTTTGTTGATGGCTCGACAGTCCACACACATCCTCCATTTGCCATCCTTCTTGGGCACAAGTATTACTAGAACAGCACATGGACTAAGACTTTCTCTCACAAACCCCTTTTTCATGAGTTCCTCCACTTGCCTCTGAATTTCCTTAGTCTCTTCTGGATTTGCCCTATACGCAGGTCGGTTAGGAAGAGATGCTCCAGGAATAAAGTCAATCATGTGTTCAATGCCTCTTATGGGAGGCAATCCATCCGGTACCTCTTCCGGAAATAAGTCTTTATATTCCTGCAACAAACTCAAAACACTAGAAGGAAGAGATTCATCAAGGTCACTAAGGGTTAGATAAACATCCTTATACAAGAGGACAAAAGATGTCTCACTACATAAAGCCCTCTTAATCTCTCCTCTACTGGAAAATAGTGTTACTTTCTTCTCTTCACTCTCTTGACTTTTCAATTTAGTAGCTCTCTTGTCTTTTCTCTCCCTCTCACTTTCTTTTCTTTCTTTCTCACGCACTTTCTTTTCTTTCTCTCTTAACTTGCATTCTTGAGTAATTCGTTTTTGATCTTCATATGCCTGCAAGGGTCTGAGAGGGGTTAGCATAATGGTTTTCTTATTAAACTCAAAAGAATACCTGTTAGTATAACCATCATACTTAACTTTCCTATCAAATTGCCAAGGTCTACCCAATAACAAGTGTCCAGCATACATAGGAGCTATATCACATAAAACCTCATCATGGTAACTTCCTATGGAAAATGCTACAACAACTTGCTTAGTAACTTTAACATCCCCATTATCATTGAACCACAACAAATTATAAGGGGTGGGGTGTTTTCTAGTTGGCAAACCTAGCTTTTCAACCAATAAGGTACTAGCAACATTGGTGCAGCTCCCATTATCAATGATAAGGCTACATACCTTGTTGTTAACAAAACACCTAGTGTGAAAGATATGCTCTCGTTGTTCTTTTTCAAGCTCCTCTTTCGGTTGAATGCTAAGAGCACGCCTTGACACTAGAGCCTCACCAATCACAGCTTCAGTGACCTCCACATCAGATTCATCACCTCCATTGGAGCTTAACTCAACTTCCACATCTTCATCACTGCTGCTTTCACTAGTAACAACACCATTCTCAAGCAAAATCATAGTCCTTTTATTTGGACATTGTGAAGCAATGTGACCAAAACCTTGACATTTAAAGCATTTAATTTTAGAAGAACTAGAAGAAGATTTAGGTTCAGATTTACCTTTAAAAGTAGGTGTTTGCATCTTCATCTTATTCTCCTCTTTAGGCTTGGTCTCTCCCTTAAACTTGAAAGAGGACTTGAAGTCTTTGTTGGAACTAGCATGTGATTTCAATTTCTGTTTTGTCTTAAAATGCTTCTCCACCTTAATGGCTTTATGCAACAACTCCTCCATATCAAGGTAGTTTTGCAATTCAACTTCTGCAGCAATTTTAGGGTCTAAGCCACCAAGAAATCTTGCCATTGTAACTTCTGAATCTTCCTCAATGTCAGCTTTAATCATGGCAATTTGCATTTGCTGAAAATATTCTTCCACACTCATAGATCCTTGTTTGATTTTGTGGAGCCTCTTGTGCACATCCCTATAGTAATGGGTAGGGACAAATCTCTTTCTCATGAAAGCCTTCATTTCTGGCCAAGACCGAATTGGACCCTCTCCTGAACGCCTCCTACTAGTGGTTAATTGATCCCACCATAAGCTTGCATAATCTGTGAACTCCAAAGCAGCTAATTTTATTTTACTTTCTTCTGAAAAAGATTGACAGTCAAATAAAAACTCAACTTTTCTTTCCCATTCAAGATATACATCAGGATCAGCTTTCCCTTGAAAGGAAGGGATTTTCATCTTGATGTTACTAAAGGCATCTTTCTTTTGAGGGGGAGCTCTCCTAACTCTTTCATGTTGGCTCTCCTCCTCAAAATCAGATTCATCTCCTCCTAGAACAACATTTTTACCATGCCTTGCCTTGTTGTTAGAAGAAGAAGAATCCATTTGATCCAACCTAGCATTTAGCCTCTTGAATTGTTCTTGAACAGATTTGATAAACAATTTAAGGTCAACTTGGTTATCTTCACTTTCAGACATGATTGGCACCTGAAAATGTTAGTGAATAGCAAGAAAAGGACCTGACTACTCCCTCACGTGTTTCACTCTAAATGATGCAAATTCACTCGTGTTTCACTCTTATAATGGCTTTTACAATGATGAAAACACTCTTGCCTTTTTCCTCTCAACTTGCTTCCTATAGTATACTGAATTAAATCCAACAAATCAAAAGAAGCAGCAACTGAAGTGGCAATCTTAAATTAGAATCCAAGATATAAAGTTCTCAAAGAGACAACAAAAGTCCAATATTTTAAAGAAAAATCGTAGGTGCAGCCAATAGACAATATAGCAAGTGACTAGGAAAGGAAAATCAAGACACTGAAAGAACAAATGGTGTGTGGCAGATTATGGGAGATCAAGTGGTTAAATGATTAATTATCAAGAGGAAAGGATGGAAAGAAAATTGGAATCTGAAATCAGTAATGAAGCAATCAGAAATTTGAAATTTAGAATAAGGTGAATGAATGCATATTTCCTTTTTATGAATTGTGCACAATATGACATTTAATGACCAGATCAACTCAGGGAATCAGATGTGGTAATTCCAAGAATAAATCATCTTCAGCAATTGCAATTCAAGTCAACTATTCAAATTTTTTTTTTTTTTCAATTTCCAGCACAACTTTCTTTTTCACAGATTTTGACTTCCTTTTTTTTTTTTGCAACTTTTCCTTCTTTTCTTTTTTTTTTTTTTTCACTGTAATATACTCTTTTTTTTTTTTTTGAATCTTGAAGGTGCTGAAATTTGCAAACAAAGCACAAGATTTCTGAACACAAGATTTCTGAAAGATTAGAATGATATGCACGAAAGAAATAGCTATAACTTGCCCTAGAAAAATCGGATTGATGTGATTCCAAAACAAGCAGAAAGAAGAGATTTTGACACACAATAAAGACCTATTAAACGTCCAAAAACACGAAGAAAAACACCAGAAACAGCCGCATAAAAAAAAGGACGAGCAGAAAAGAAATAGCTATAACTTGCTCTACAAAAATCGGATTGATGTGATTCCAAATCGAGCAGAAAGAAGAGATCTTGAAACACAAGAAAGACCTATTAAACGTCCAAAAACACGAACGAAAAACACCAGAAACAGCCGCACAAAAATATGGACGAACAGAAAAGAATCAGACGAAATAAGGGAAAAGAACAAGGAAAAAGTGGATGAAACCAACCTCAACCAATGCTCTGATACCAGATGATATGAGACTCCGTAGAAACCCGTTCTAGGAACCCCAAATTACACGGATCAGTGATCGAATTTTGGCATACGACACAAGAACAAGAAAATAGGCAGATCTGGACAACAAGCAAGAAAGAATAAAGAAAGAAACAAAGAAGAAGAAGAAGAAGAGATGTTGGTCAATGGAATTGAACCCTAAGAGAACTCGTCTCTTAGAACCCTAATCTGGGACGCCACAAAGGAAACCACTCCTTTGATAAGTCAAAGATTTTCTCCAGTACACAAAGGCCACAAGAGAAACCTCACAAGTCAGAAATAATTCTGAAACTAATTCATTCAATCTGCCTCTTCTTAGAGTACAAGTGGGCCTTATATAGGCATTTGAAAAATAAAACCCTAAATACAAAATAACTCTTAGGTTTGGCAGGAAAATAAAAGAAATTTAAATCTGAACAAATTCACCAAGAATGGTGCCTAATAAAGCTAAAAAATCTGAAACAGAAACAATCAAATTAAAACTAAGAGGATTTTGTGGAAATGGTTGGGCTTCTTCAATTAGGCTCCTTTCAGGCTTGGGCTAGCATCTTGTAGATATGAAATGATTTTCATGCCATTTTGTTCCTTTTGGGCTTCATATTCAGCTAAGACTATGGGCTCCAGGTCCATTAGTTTTTGGATCACTCCATTCAAGGCCTCCTTCATAGCTTTGGCTCTTGATCTTGTGCATGGGCCTCCCATACCTTGCCATGGATCTTTAGCTGGCCATCTTTTAAAGTTACGTCCAGCCTTTTTGTTTTCAAGTTCTTGATTTTGTTCAAGCTCTTTAAAGTCTCCTAGCTCATCTCCATCAAATCCCTAGTAATTCAACTTTACAAATTAATAGTTCTTACTTTGCTTTCTTTGTATAATCTTAGTTTTCACACCTCAATTTACATGATTCATTCTTGGCTTTACCCAAAATCTATTCCCTCTTAGCTGGCCATATGTAAGACAAAATGCACACAAAGAAGAACAAAAAAAGGGAAGCATGGAAACTAAGAATTTCACCTTGAATGCAAGCCTTTCTTGAATGCCCTTCCTGTTCCTCTAGCTCTCGTCCTTAATTTGGAATTTTCCCCTTCTAGTATGAACTCAAAGCAAACCCAATTATATCAACAAATCCATAGAAAGAGAGAGGAGAAGAAGAAGAGGAAGTTTGCTAAAGAGAGGGCTAGGAAATTTCATGGAATTCCTATCTTTTCTTGGCTTTTTCTTCCTCCAAATTCCCTTGCTCTTGTGTGTCTTTCTCTCTAAGTCTCTTCTCTAGTTTTTGGGCAGAAATAAGTTGGTTAAGAAGGAAGACAAGTGGGATGCATAAATAAAAAACCTTAAAGAAGCAATTTGTTCTAAAAATTTCCATCTATGTCCTTTTGTTATGGAATTTTCGTTTTTAGCTCGTTTTAACTCCTTTTTTAGAACCATCTTTTCCATTATAAAGTTTATGTTCTCAATCTTATAAAATGGCTTTGGAATCACTCAAATTGGAGCTAAAATCTTCATAAATGAATCGGTCAAAGTTTAGGCTCACCGCTATTGGAAAATATATACCGGATGGGCTTTAACTATCCCGAGACTTCCCATAATTTTCAGAGCCTTTAAGAACCTTGGAGAGCTCAAATTTTTCATTTAAAAGCCCTCCTATGAGTATTTTAAAAATTATCCAAATTTATGAAAATACCATTATGTTTTGTTACATTTTCATTAAAATCCATCTGGTTATCCTAGCTCTGGTATCAGGGCATGTCCGCCATTGAATCATCATTATTTAAGGTCTAGAATATTATTCTAATTTTATTGGACACCAAATCATTCTATTTGAAGGACTTCCTTTTCTAATATTTTCGAGGGGCCATATATTACAAGTGGCAAATTCCTAAGAAAACTAACAAAACTCCATGGGCTATTAAATTGCTTTGTGTCTCAACCAAGAAAGGGATTACATATCTAAGAAGAGTTTTTCTTAATTCCAATGATAAAAATGGTTTAGAAATGAATAATAAACACTAAAGAAACCATTGGTTTGAATTTAGAAACAATATTTTGAAAGATGGGAGTTTAGGATTCCTTTAGGCATAAAGAAGAAATTTGATGTTTGGCTCCTTGAATTAAGTTTTTGATGACTCTAATGAGTTTAAATGGAGTCATTTAACTTAGATTGAGTGAGAAATTAGAGCTAAGATGATGAATTATATGAGTTGCTTTCATTATGCCCTTGTTGGAATCATATTCATGCTATAAGCTAGAAATAGTTTGTGAAGAGTTTATATAAGCCTAGAGATGGTTCCAATGATGTAATTGTTTCTTGTTTGATATGTATCGACCAAGCAAAACAAGCCTCCTCCAAGTGTATGTGTGAGGCTGAACCAAGAAGTTAGAGAATCAAAGGAGAATTTTAGCTTCTTAACCTATGGTAACTCTTATCCATTCTTATATGTATTTCATGGTTGTTTGATTACCATGGCATGCTTGTATATATGTTTGAATCATGAAACATGCCTATAGTTATTGGTTTGATGCTTTGGTACCATTATACTTCTTGTATTGCATTTTGAATGTGAGGTGGCTCTTGATGGGTGAAGTTGTGCCAAAAGTCCCTTGAATTGGGTGAGGTGAAGCCAAAATTCCCTAAGCAAGGGTAAGATAAGGCCAAAAGTCTCATGTAATAAGTGACACTAAGTTAAAAGTCCCTAAAATGGGTGAGACTAATTTAAAAGTCTTATATACTTGAGTGACGTTAGACCAAAAGATCTTAGAGCATGTTCTTGATATTAATGGATCTTTATGACTTTGTGAACATTTTTATATTTGATACTTGAAAGCATTTAATGCATGTTTGCTCTTTTTGATATGATAATATGCCATATATGCATTCTTGAAAAGGGTGAATGAGCTATTTGTAACACCCCGAAATTAATTAAGGATGATTATGATTAATTATGGAGTAATATATTTAATTAGGAAAATTGATTAAGATAGGAGGACATTAAATTGGGCCTTATAAATAATTTAATTATTGATTTGGGTTAAGTGTAGAGACCCAATCATAACCTTAAGGAGGTCCAATTCTATTTCTTAGAGGCCCAATATTTATTTGTACAGACTCAAATATTAATGGACCTTTTTAGCTTGGCCCAACTCTTATATATGACCCATGTAATCTTATAATCCATGGCCCAACAAGGATAAAACCGAACCCACTTAGAATTGGGCCTTTAGATCAGCCCAAGACCCAAACTAAAACCCTAAACCCTTAATAGCCCCTTCCTTCGTTCTATAGAAATAAAACACAAAAGAAGCACAAGAAAATTTGGAGGTTTTAGAGAAAGGCTAGGGTTCTTGGCAAAAATCCATCTTTTCCTACTTCTATAGTCAAAACTAGCCAAAGTGACTGTTATATAATTCAATCCTCTCCTTTTTCTCTTTAATTTGACCAAATTGGTTTCTCATTTAGAGAATTTCCACCACACCCAAAATCTGATATGGATTATTTGATGTTTTCTTGGAGGATTTTCAAAGGTTGAGGCTATGAGGGATATTAGGTAAGTGTAAACTCCTTATTTTGATGCATATTTTACTAGTTTAAGACCCCCATAGTTGATTTGTAGTATGGGTATTAATTTTGTATGAATTTACCCTAGAATTAAGGGTGATACTCTGAAGTTACTAGTATGGGAAACATCCAATCTAAATTTTTGTTCTTGTAGTGGTTGGGTAAGTGTCCCCTAGGTAGCTATTGGTGGTTTAACTCATTGAGTATTGTGTTGCTCCTATAATTGATGAATAGGAATGGTAATAGTTTAATTTTGTATTCATAGGCTGGGGTAGCATTGTTAATGACGCTCAAGGAATTGTCTACAAGTGAGGTAACTGGGTTAATGTTAAATTCCCTGCATATATCTTCTTTAATTTTATATTTACTACACATGTATGATTTTGAAATGCATAATGAATGGTTGGCTATATGATATATTGCATTTGGACTTTGTGAGTCTATGATAGACCTGTGGTGTAGTTGCCACCCATGCTGTAATACCATAATTCTCTAACTTATCTCATATTATTTCTAGGCTTCCTTCCATATAAATGCAAGAATTCAAGGAAAAGCTATTAAATATAATCATTTAATTTGTGTTATGTCGTGTGTAAATTTTTCACTTAGTGTCTCATAGACCATATGGACTCATCTATCTCATTTTCATATTTAAATACATAGATACAACTCAAAACCATCTCAAAAAGTGGCCTAGAACTCGAGCAAAGGAAGTATATACATGAAATAAAGCGTGCAGCCTCGAACTAAAATTCTAAGTTTCTATCATGAACTTTGAAAAATCATAACTAATTTTAAAAAAATTAAAATCAAGCACACTATACCATTCTAGAAAGATATAGATGTCTACTTTATACTAAAAATAATTACAAACCACAACCAGCACCAGAAATCAATAACAAAGGTTGTTTGTCACTATTAATACTATCCCTTAATTTAAAAAATACATATCTCCCTGATCAAATGTCCAATTGGAGTGATCCAATTGGAGTGATCTTAGTAGCCAAGGAAAGCTTCTAATGTCTAGGTTATGCCTATAAAATTTCATGAGCATTGGACATCATTTGACCCTCAAATGACATAACCCAAGGAACTAACCATATGAACAGTGTTTGCATCAAAATAACAGAAAAATGTCAACTTTGAAAAATCATTCCATAGAGCTCCAAATAATTTGCTTTGGCTTTCTAAAAAGCTCTAGATAGGATATATATGCATGCCAAATTCTATAGGCAAATTCGTTCATTTGGTTAGATCTTGACATTGGGTTGCAAAATAGTCACTTTTATGTCTCATAAGGGGTCCAAATGGTCCATTCTGGTTTCTAAGGCAGCCATGGCCACTTAAGCATGTGAGAAAACAGCAAAATGGTCTACTAAATATTTCTCAAAGGTGCAAAAACCTAGATTTCACAAACTCACTCATTCACCCCAAGATATGCACATGAGCACACATACCAAGTCTTGCCATCCAATGCCAAAAAGTTGCTATATCATACATATCATACATATAGCATCAAATCTCATTTTTACATGACACATTTACATATTTACATGTGTTCATGAAGACATACAACATATACAATAATAGATTACATCATGTGCCACTCATATGGCTACAATTTGGCATTTTTACACACTTGATTGTTAAACTTTCTTCTTCAAGATGATGGCTCCCATTTCTTAGTTCACTTGGTCCACCTAGACATGTTAGATGTAACGAAGGGTAATTTCTCTAAAATAACCAAATGAGCCATATAGAAGCAATTCTATTAGAATGAGCTAGAAAATGTTCAAAAAAATTTGAGTAAAGTCCTAAGCTCTTAAAAATGATAGTTCTAGGCTCAGACAGAAAGAAAAATAGAGCTAGAATAGAGAAACTAAATTATTATGAAATTTGACAAAATGTAATGGTATTTTTGTAAATAAGTGAAATTATTGGAAAAGCACATAGAAGGACCTTTTAAATGGAAATTTTGAGTTGACCAGGATTCTCAGAGGCTCGAAAATCATGGGAAGCCCCGAGATTGATAAAGCCCCTCTTGTGTGTGTTTTCTAGCGTGGTGAACCTAAACCTTGATGGATACATTCGGGAAGATTTTAGCTCCAATTTGAATGATTCCAAAAGCATTTTATTTAATTAGGGACCTAAATTTTATAATGGAAAAGATAGTTCTAAAAAAGGAACTAAAATGAAGCCAAAACAAAATTACCATTACAAAAGGACAAAATTGAAATTTTTGAAAAAGCTAGTTTCTTGAATGTTCCATAAGCTTCAAGCCCCTTCTTCCTATCATTTAGGCTAACATACTCTCTGCCCAAAAATAGAAAAAGGAAGCTCTCTCTTAGGTGCACAAGAGAAGGAAAGAAAGGAGGAAGAAAACTAGGAGAAGGTAGCCAATTTCAAGGAATTTTATGCTTCTCCTTCTTCCAATTTTGTTCTCCTCCCTTTAAGCTTTTTTTTCATGGTTTTATTAAATGGTTTTGATTCCATTTTGAGTCTAGAACAAGGGGGATAGATTGAAAATTTTAAGGAGAAGCAAATCAAGGAGAAAGGCTCTTGAAAGCAAGCTTGAATCCAAAGTATTTTTTGCCTTTTATTGTTCTCTTCTCTTGCTCTTCTCTTGGTGCATTTTTGGCCAAACTAGAACCATGAGAGGGGAGGGTGTTCTATCCAAAAACAAGAGAGGAACTAGGGTTTTAACCATGAGGAAGTGGAATATACCAAGAAATTGCAAGAAAAACCAATGAAAATCAAGTTAGGAAAGTGTAGGTTCTTTAGGGTTTTGTAAAATTTGACTCAATACATGAATTTTCTTGGCTATTTAAGTATTCCACTAAGCTTCTAAGGCCTTTAGAAAGCCTCCCAAGTGGCTCTCGCATTAAAGAAAAATCAAAAGCTCCTTAAACCTTTACCAATGTGCATGTCTCAGCCAAGCTAGGTTCATTAGGTTAGAGGATGCTTTAATTTGTTCTAGCCTTGGTTTGGGACTTCATATGATGTTAGAAGATGGAAGGAACCATTGGAAAAAATTTAGGAGCCTTGGTTTAGAAGATGGAATAATGGTATCCATAATAGTCCTTTATGAAGTAACTTATATGTAAGCTTGTGCAAATGAATGTTTGATGGCTCTAATGACTTTGAATAAGGGCAAAAGGCCTAGAAATGAAAAGAGAATAGAGCCTAGAACTTGAATTATGAAGGTTGCTTCAATAGGGCATTTATGGAACCCTTATGCCACTTATAGAATCAAGTGTGTGTTTAAGAATGAATTTAGTATCTTGGCTTGCTTTAAATGCATAATTGTGTGCTATTTATGGTGTTTAGGCCAAGAGAACACTAACCCATCTAGGTGTGCTTGTGAGGCCAAAAAGGGAAGGAGAAAGACTAAGAAAAACTTGCATAAATTCAAGGTAGCTCTCCACCTCATTCTCTTGCATTCTTTGTTGCACATATATGTCATTGTATGCTTGTGTGTGCTTTTGTGAATTGAGAACATGCCACTTGATGTCTTGAAATTGCAATAGCACTAACGTGTTATCTTGAATTCCTTTAATTGTCGAAATGGCTCATAAGGGTAAGGTGATACTAAAAGTCCCTTAATGAAGCTGAGAAGATGCCAAAAGTCTCTTGAATGGGTGAAGCCAAGTCAAAAGTCCCTAAGCCAAGAGTGAGGCAAATCCAAAAGTTCTAGAAATAAGTTGAAGTAAAATCAAAAGTCCCTAGAGCATGTTCTTGACTTAAGTATGAATGGTGGCATGAAGATGGCGACTTTGCATACTTTATGGTTGTCAAACTTTTCACACGTATGCTTTGATGTGTATAAACATGTGTGTGAATTGGTGTATGAGCTATTGAGATTCTATGAATCTCATTCCCCTTCCCTCTTCCTTCTTAAAATGTCTAGGTGGTGCTCAGGATCAAAGGAATGCAAGCCAAGAGCCTTAAAAAGCTGTACTTTAACTATTACGCAGCTCCACTTGTAACTAAGAGTTAAAGTGGTTATGTAAATGTCATTTTTGAGATGTAAACCCATGAATAAATGTAATATAATGTATGAATATTGTATAGCTCTTATGTGGCATTAGATCAATGGGGATGTGAAATTTGATACTTTCACTTATAGTCAGTCATTAAGGCATTAATGGATTTGGGATAGTTAAATTGAGATGCATGGTATTTGGAACCACTTGGGTTGTGGCTACAAGTTTTATTTGTGATTTTAAACTTGCCTAAGAGGTGTCAAATCATTAAAAAAGCCATTTAGACAAAATTGACATCTTATAAGAGGCAAAAATGACCATTTTGTGGAGCTATAACACTTTTTGTCCAAATAAGTTCTTCTTGGTTTGAGATTTGGTATGCATCTAGAGTTTGTTAAGAGATTTTTGGGAAGCTAAAGTGGGTATTATTTAGAGGTCTGTGGAATTTTTAAAGTTGGCTAAAAAACCAAAATTTGCTGATGTTACAGTTCATTTGGTTCGAAATGAATCTCTATCACTCATTGGCCAAATGAAGTCCAATTGCTATCAAAGTTTACGAGGGAAAATTGGACCTTCCCATGACCTATGCCAATTGGAAGCACCCCATTTGGATTTCTAGAGAGGAAGATATTAATTTTTGAAGTTGTTGTTCTATTCTAGGCGCACCTCTAGGCCCTCAGTACTGTTCCATTAATTTTTGGGGTCTGAATGCTCTTAGATCGATCTAGAACTATTTTCCCCTCTAGTAACATCTATAGCCTTCCAAATTGGTACAAATTTCATTGATTATATTTTTGTAGAATTAATTATGAATTTCCAAAATTTATATTAGTAATCTATATTAGAATTCTAGACAGCCTAACTTTTGTGTGTTTTATGATGTCAAGTATAGTCTGGATGAGTTTTTCATGGCTAGAAATTATTTTTACTATAAATTTAACATTTAGAGCTTTCAAAGAAGCTATGGTTTGTTTGATTTTGATTTTTCTAAATTTAGTTATGATTTTTCAAAATTTTCCCTGAAATCTGCCACATGCTGTTCGAGAAGAATAAGTGGAAAATTCAGGTTTTTGAGCTTGAAACAGTGGATTATATGATGTTTTAAGCTATCTATGATTTTTATAAGTGATAAATAATTAGAGAATGATGTTAAGGAACTCACGGGGAGGAAGGAATACTATGGTATGACACTAGACATGTGGGGAGGAAGGAATGAGATTTTAGGAATCCCAATAGCTCTTTTCCCTTTTAGTCACTCATAAAAGAATGCAAATCCATGTCTAAAAATGCCTCTCTAGCAGCTGCACAAACATCTCTTGCTGTTAATACATAGAGCTTGCCACTGATCCTGGGGAGCTACTATAGCTTACAAAGCTCTAGTTGTTGGATCACTTAACTCTGTTCTAGAACTAGAGGCCAACCTTGTAATATTCAATTTTTCAAAAATAAAAAATTATGTTATGTGACCATTAGAATATATATTGATTATGATATAGCAATGGACCAATTTAATTTAAGGACTAAAATAATATCTTATCATCTAGGTCAAAGATCTTGTCGACAAGATCCTCTAATCTGTAGTGCAAATTCTGAGACCTTGTCAACAAGATTTTAACCAGCAAGTACAAGGTCTTCTTGTATAATGTGTTAAATCTTGTATAGTATAGAATGGGATATGGAGGGATTTTTAAATAAAATTTTTGAGTTCTTCGAGGTTCTCAGAGGCTCTAAAAATCATGGAAAGCCTCGGGACAATTAAAACCCTTTTGATATATGTTTTCCAATGTCAGTATATCCAAACTTTGACAAATTTGTTTGGGAAGATTTTACCTTTAATTTGAGTGATTCTAAAGGCATTTTACTAAAATGGGAACTTAATTTTTATAATGGAAAAGACGGTTTTCAAAAAGGAGCTAAAACGAGTTAGAAACGAAAAGGCCAAGAACAAAGGACAAAATGAAAATTTTTGAAAAAGTCCTTCTTAAACCCATATATATATAAGGTGTCCTTCTTTTCCCTTCATTTTGGTCGACCAAGCTCTACCCAAAAACTAGAGAAAGCTCAAGGGAAGGAGGCGCACAAGACTAAGGCAAAAGAGAAAGGAAAATTTCAAGAAAAAGTAAGAAATTATTGGAATTTCCTAGTCTTCTCCTTAGGAAATCACTTCTCCTCCTTCTCCCCTTTCTCCCTATGGTTTTTTTAGAGTTTTGGGTGCTATTTTAAGGCCAAACCAAGGAACAAAAATTTGAATTTAAAGAGAGGAACTATAATGTCCCGTTTTCATTAAACGATGGAAATGGGCACATTTTCAAAGCAAGTCCCCTGAGACGAGTGATTCAAGGCCAAATAAAATTTGGATAAAATTTTAAATAATAGAAAATGAGGACTTGAGCCTTGAGTTACCCAGAAACTAGGGTCGGAGTGATTCAAAAAATTTGCCAAAAGGGCAGTGGCATTTTCGTAAATAAGTGTAATTTTGGAAAAGCACCTAGGAGGGCTTTTTAAATGGAAATTTTAAGTTGCACAGGGTTCTCAGAGGCCTCAAAAACCATGGAAAACCTCAGGACCAGTAAAGCCCCTCCAGTGTACTCTTTCCGATGTCGGTTGACCCGAACTTTGACCGATTCGTTCGGAAAGGTTTTAGCTCTAATTTGAGTGATTCCAAAGGCATTTTATTAAATTGGGAACCTATTTGTTATGATGGAAAAGACGGTTCTCAAAAAAGAGCTAAAACGAAGGAGAAACGAAAATGCCAAGAACGAAGGGCAAAATTGGCATTAAAGTGTTAAAAGAAACTTCCTTCTTCTTCTTTATATGCCACGTTCTGCCTCCCCCTCTCTAAACCAACTTGCTTCTGTCCATTTTCAGAGGAGAACTCTAGTTCCTTAGGCGCACAAGAGGAGGAGGATTTTGGAGGAAGAAATTCAAGAAAAAGGTAAGAAACTTTAAGAAATTCCATATCCTTCCTTCTTGAACCTTGCTCCTCTCCTCTCAAGCTTTCTTTCTATGGTTTTAATGGAGAGTTTGGTGCTGTTTTTAGGGCAGAACAGAGAGGGGAATTTCGAAAAGTGAGGGAGTAAGCCAACCAAGTGGAAGAGCAAGCCAAAGGAAGCAAGAAAACAAGGTAAAACTTCCATTCTTTGGTAGTTTCTCCCTCCCCCTTCCTCTTACACGAATTTGACCATCATTAGCCCAAGTCTTATAGGCTGTTTTCTGTCCAATTTATGGAGGGATTAGGGGTTTTAGATGGCAAGGATTAAGAATGAACCAATAGAATCAAGAAAGGAGCATTGGGAAATAAAATGGAATCATTAGGGATCCAAATGCTCCCTTGCAAATCTGATTTTATATAAATGTTCTTAGGCTTAAATGAATGTTTAAATGTGCTTCTAAGATCCCTAAGAGGTCCCCCATATGCCTCTTCCTCCATGAAAATGAACAAAACCCCATGGAAAGCCATGAACCTAAAAGTTAGAAAAGTGTAGAGCACTTAAGGGGATTGTAAAAACTGATTTAATCTATAAGTTCCCTTGGTTGTTTAAGTGTTTCCTTGACCTCTTACAACTTTTAACAACCTCCCGAAAGGTTCCCCCATCAAGGAAAAATCAAGAAGTCATGAAATCCCATTTATGCTATAAGTTTCGGCCAAGTAGGGATGGCATAGTTAGGAAGTGTTTTAAATTGTTTCAAGCCCATCCTTGAGTCATATATGATGAATGAATGTGGGGGAAAGCCTTGGGAAAAATTTAGGAAGCTTAGAGAATGAATTAGTACTTTAGGTTCCATAATATGACCTAAAGAAGCAACATGGTGCTAGGCCTTTTGTTTTGATGATGTGAGGACTCCAAGAGGCTTAAATGGAGTCAAGAATCATATTTGAAAAGAAAGAATGAGGCCTAGAAATCATTTGAGGGGTGTTGCTTCATTAGGTGCCAATATGGACCATAATGGAACCTATAGAGCAATCTAGTGTTTCATTAATTTGTGTAGCCTTAGAGTGTGGTTCATGAACTTAATTGGCTCTCATAATTTGTGTCTAGGCCAAGGGACACTATTTCCACCAACTTGTGGGTGTGTGGCTAAAAGAGGAGGCTTGAAAGACAAGGAAAAAGTGTGTACTTGCATACAAGGTAGCTCTCTCCACCTTCTCTCATGCATGGATGTGTGTTTAGCTTGTTTTAGAATGTGTGTATGTGTATTTTCAAGCTTTGAAAAGTATGCTAGCATGCCTTTACATGTCATGATCCTTGATGCCATGTTATGTTTTTAAATGAACCCATGATGTTTGTATGAGTTTGCTTGAGTGTGGAGAGGCCAAGAACTCTTCCCTTTGGTGAGGATGAGCCAAGAACCCTTGAGCTTGGTTGAGACATAGCAAAGAGTCTCCCAAAAGCAAAGTGGGCTCCCAAGAGTATGGTTGAGTCCAAAGTGCTCAAGAGATGGGTGAGGCAAGTCCAAAACCCATGAGAAGAGGTGTGAGGCCAATCCAAACACTTAGTGAGCTCTTGAATGTCTTGTATGATTGATTCACATGCCAAGGTTGCTTTTAAAATGCCTATGATTTCTACTTTCTCTATGCATGCATTTGTGAAACTTGCTTGCACATATTATATGTGATGGAATGGGAGATGAGCTATTGAGATTCTTGAATCTCACTCCCCCCTCTTAAATGTCCTAATATGCTAGGTGGATCAAGTGGACATGGCAATGGGAGCCAACCACCTTGAAGGAAGAAGATTGCCACCCTTATGCTTGATTTTTGGTCTTTTGATTCATAAGGAGACTTCATGATGTATATTATTATTGTAAATAGCCTATGACCCCTTGGAAAAATGTAAAACTGATATTATGTGATAGATAAATGAATGAGTATGGTGTATGTATTCTAGAACATAAATTGAGTGTTTATGCCAATGTATGCACTTGAGAAAAGCTTGGTGTAATGTGTATAAGTGAGGGTGAAAAGGCCAAAATGAGATGCAAATGGTTTGGGACCATTTGGGCAGCTCCCTCAAGTCTTAAACATGCTTTTAAACTTGCCCAAAAGGTTCCAAGACCAAAGGAAATCCATTTGGCAATTTTGGTACCCAATATGGAGCCAAAATTGACCATAATGGAACCCTATGCCACTTTTTGCCCAAATGAGTTATTCTTGCCATGAAATTTGGCATGAAATTAGATCTTATTGAGATATTTTTGGGAAGCTAAAGATCATAATTTTCGGAGACTTAGGGAATATTTTGTGAATTTTCAAAGTTGGAATTTTTCATGGATTCTGGTATGGGTACTGTTCATACTGGCAGTTTTGAATTCTGTGTCACCCGATGGCAAAATGGTGTCCAATGCTTATGAAATTTTATATACATACACTAAAGGTTATAAGCTTTTTGTAGCCACTAAGATCACCTCATTTGGAGGTCTGAGCAGAGAGTTATACATATTTAAAGTTGACTATCAGTATCAGTAGCACCCAGGAGCTCAATCACTGTTCCATCAGTTCAGGTGTCTAAAAGTATCTGTTTTATTTTGGAATTATTTTTACTATCAAGTAACATTTGTAGCTTTCCAAAATGACTGAATGTGTATGATTTCAATTTTTGTAAAATTAGTTATGAATTTTAGAAGTTTGTATCAGTAAACTGAATCACAGCCCAGGCAGCCAGTGAGTCTGTAGCGTTTTGGATGTCAAACATCTTGAGTGATGATTTTTTTGACTTGGACGTATTTTTATGTGAAGTAGACATCCTAAGCTTTCCAAAGTGACAAAGATTGTATGATTTCGAATTTTCTAGATTTAGTTATGATTTTCCAAAGTTGAGTCAGAAAATGGAGCAAATCTGGCCGAAAATGTGCTTGTTTATTTTGAGCTCCATTTCGGTTTCCATGGGTTGTAGGCAAGTTTTTGTGATGCAAATGAGTTCTAATAATGAAATTAAATATGAGAAAATATAGTATGAGCTCACACAGTCCACGTGACACCGAATTGAATTTTTTAGATATAGCGCAATATGGAAAAAGTCTATTATTTTTATCTTCTTTCTCATATGCTCTTGTAGAATCGATGATGTAAAGCTTATAAATGACATAAAATGAGCTAGAATTATGGTGTTACAGGAAGCCAAAGAAAGTGAGAATCAAGCAAGTAAACAAGGAAAAATGAGGTAAATCTTCCATCCCATGGTAGCTACTTCCTTCCCCTTCTTCTCCATATTTCGCCCCATGTATGTAGATACAAGAGGGCTGGAATTTTGAGGAGAACCAAGGGTGAATTCCATGAATTTAATAGAAGAGAGTAAGAATATGCAAAGGAATCTAAGAAAAAACCATGAATTTTGCAAGATATAAAAGTTAGGGTTTTGATTGCACCTTGAACTCTATCATGAACCCTAACCATATTTCACAATGTTTAAGAGTTCATATGAGTTCCTAAGACATCAAGAGAGCTTCCTACATGATTCTCCTATCAAAAGAAGTAAGGAAACTCCATTAGTGCTTTATGGAAGCATAGCTTCGGCCAAGGAGAGTTCATGCACCTAGGGAGTGTTTTAATTCCTCTCAATCTTAGTTTTACATCATGTATGATGGGAGAGTATGAGAGGAAGCCTCAGAAAAAGTGAAGAAACCATAAAAAGTAAGATGGCCTTATATATTCCATATTATGGTTTAAAGAATGAACACCTAGCTAGGCTCCTAGAATTGATTATGTGATGACTCCAAGAAGTGTAAATGGAGTCAAGAATCATGAATGAATAGATAAAGTGGAGCTAAGATGATATTTTCCAAAGGTTACTTCATTAAGTGCATTATGGAACCATAAAAAAGCCTTATGAGTCACCTAGTTTTTTTAGTGATTGTATGGCCTTAGACTTTGCTTCAAGAGTATAATTAGCTTTCATATGATGTGTTTAGGCCAAGAGGAATGACCGCCACCTTCTTGGCTATGTGAGGTGTAAAACTATAATTTCTAGCTCATCTTATACCTTTAAATAGCTTAATATCATTAATCATGTAAGCTTTCAATGAAAAAGGCAATAAAATAATGAATATTTTCACGTTGCATCGTGTATAAAAATTTCATTCGTTGTCACGTGGGCTATGTGAGCTTATACAACATATTATCATATTTAATTACATGAATATAACTCATTTAGATCATGAAATGTAGCCTCCAACTCATGGAACTCGAAGGGAAGCTAAAAATACACTTACATATTTTCGAACAGACTTTGGCTCATTTCTATCATAGCTTTGAAAAATCATAACTAAATTTAGAAAAATAAAAATCATGAATTCTTAGCCATTATGGAAAGCCACAAATGTCTACTTCATACTAAAAATATGTCCAAACAATAAAATTCATCACAAAGGACATTTGATACCCACAAAGATCTAGAGGTCAAACTGTCCACTGGTACTGTCATAGATTTCTATAGCAAACTTTGAAAATGTATAATTATCTTCTCAAAAATCCAACCATACAAATGATACCAATCTGGAAATATGTAGACGTTAGCTAGAGGGAAAAAATAACTCCAGACCAGCTTAGCACACCCAGACCTCAAAATCCAATAAAAAATAATAGAGGTCGGCTGGAATTCCTGATATTGGATGGAATCTTTAAACATTCATATCTCTCTCTCTAGACATTCAAATGAGGTGCTTCAAGTTGGCACAAGTCACTATGAATGTCTAGTTTCTTTGTAAAAAATTTCATGGCAATTAGACATCATTTGAGCCTTGTGTGATAGATTTCATTTTCCGACCAAATGAATAGTGCATCAGACCAAAATAAAAAAAATTACGAAATTTAGAAATTCATCAAATGTTCTATAGACCTCTAAAAATTATGTTCTTTAGCTTCCCATAAATCTCGCAACAAGCTCTAAAATTTCATACCAAATCTCAAATCAAGAGGAGCTCATTTGGCTAAAAAATGATATAGGATTCTATTATGGTCAATTTTAGCTCCATATGAGGTACCAAATTGACCAATTGGCTTTCCTTAGGGTTTGAAACCTTTTGGGCAAGTTTAAAAGTATATTTAGGACTTGTGTGAGCTGCCTAAATGGTCCCAAACTCCATGTCTTTTATTTTGGCCATTTCGTCCACACATATGTATAATTCCATCATGCCATTTATAAAGCCACATTGTCCATACATACTCAATTTACATAATACATTCTCTCATTTCTACATCATATATTATCATAATTACATATGTTTCAAAGGTTATAGTCCATTTACAAGTATGGGTTACATCATTTGACATGAATATGGTCTTAAAATAACAAAATTCAAGCACTTTGTTATCAAACTCTCTTCTTCAAGGTGGTTGGCTTCCATTACCTTGTCTAATTGGTCCACCTAGCACATTAGATCATTGGAGAGAAGGGAATGAGATTCAAAGAATCCCAATACTCATCTCTCATTCAATCACATATAATATATGCAAAGCAAGTCTTGAAAATGCATGTATGGGCATAATAGATGTCATAAACATTCAAGAAGCAAGCTTAGCATGTGAATAAGTCATAAAAGACATCTAAAGGCTTGCCAAGTGAATGGATTGGCCTCACCCTTTTCTTCATGGATTTTGGACTTGCTTCACCCATTCTTTTCTAGATTCTTAGATCAACCATTCTCTTGGGAGTCCACTTTGCTTTTGGGAGACTCTTTACTTTGTCTCAACCAATTTTAAAAGTTCTTTACTTATCCTCACCATGGTTAAGAATTCTTGGCCTCTTTACATTCAAGTAAACTCAAACAAATATCATAACATTATTTAGAAACATAATATGTCATCATGAAATCATGGCATATAAAATCATGCTAGTATACTTTTCATGGCTTGAAAATACACATACAAATATTCTAAGACAAGCTAAACACATATCCATGCATGAGAGAAGGTGGAGAAAGCTACCTTGTACACAAACAAATACTTTTTGCTTTGGATCTGCCTCCCTTGCTTCAATCACACACAAAAAAAAAGCGTGAGGAAGATTTCTCTTAGCCTAGACATAATTTATGGAAGCCAATTAGGTTCATGAGCTCAATTTTAAGGCCACACAATTTGCATAGATACTAGGTTGGCTTATAACCTCTTTATGGTCCATAATTGCACCTAATGAAGCAACACCCCTCAAATAAATTCTAGGCTCCATTCTTTCCTTTCAAATATGATTCTCAACTCCTTTTAAGCCTTTTGGAGTCATCACACAATTAAAATAAAGAGCCTAACTACATGTTTCTTCTTTAGGTCATAATATGGAATATAAAACACTAACTCACTTGTTGGAGATTGTGCCATAGGCCAATCATTGTATTACGAACATTGTTTTTATTACGAAATAAGAATTTTTTTTATTACATTATTATATTATTTGCATGTTTATATATAATAATATCCATGGATAAATTATTTTTTTGGATTATCCAAAATGTCCCTAGTCAATCATCCTTGTGGAAACAATGATGAATTAAGACTAGTATGATTTTGATTAATTAAGTGTTAATTATGTATGATGATATGAATCAAAATCATAGGCGTGTGTAAGAAAACAGGATGCTGGATAGACCCATCATGAGATAAGCTACATGGATTAGGTTATAAGTTTATCTCATATATAACAATGTCATTCATTCCTTGGACCTGAGATCACCATAGATTCCTACATGAAAGACATTGTACTTTGGCATAGTCTAATGTCACCTTTAACTGAGTGATTATAAAGGCTATGATCGGGTATAGTAGAATCCATGCAGAGGAAGATGAGTAGTCAAGATGAAATTTGTCCTCTGATTAATAGAGAGATATCTTTAGGCCTCTCAATGAGTGTGACTGAGAAATGCATGGCCATGCTCTGATGGAAAGGGTTCCATCTTATATTAGTCTGCTCGGAGATCAAGAAAGTTACGATCAAGCAAGTTGAGAATGACATTTCCATACCTCATACTCAATCTAGATGTCGTGTGACAAAAGGAATATGATAGGGTTGTAAGATAGGTTGTATCGAATCACCGATCCCGTATGATTTGGGTAGTCACAATGTCTTGCTAGAGGCCGCTTGTGACTTGTAGGTCAAACAGTACAGTTGGCCTACTGCTAACATCATATGGGCCTGCAGGGTCGCACACAAGAACGGACCAACTCGAGCTAAAATGTTCACATTCATTGAATAAAAAATGTGTCTAGATTCAATGAATTTAATTTTTAAATCTAAAATGGAGGAATTATATATATATAAATAATTAAATTCGAAATATATATATATTATATATATATGAATTAGTTTAAATTTGATTCTATTAAATAGATTTAAATTTAAACTAATAAGATAATTTAAATTTAAATTAAGCTCTAGATATTGTTAGTTTAAATTTAAACTATATGATAGATTTGAATATAAACTAATAAATATATTTAATGATATATATCATTAATTTTGATTAATTAAATATATCAGCAACCCTAGTCCATCAATAGGATTTCCATATTAGAAAAGTAATTCTAGAGCTGCCTCCAAAAACCTAGAGAGAGGGACATCATACGGAGCTGTACGGCGTCGTAGGACCTTGTACGAAACTGTACGGACAGGTGCTGGTACATCGTTCGAGTTACTGAACCTTGTTCATGTGGATACTAGAGGGAGCCGATCTGCAGTCAATTCCTGTGATCCAAACGAAAGGTAAATAGCAAACTCAATCAACAGAAATGGTAATTCTTTGAACCTATTTGGTTTAAGTGATTTTGACGGATTTTTGGTGGGAATCGAGATAAAAAATTTTAAATTTCGCTGTGTGCCTCCCATGATTCCCAACAATGGTATCAGAGCCACGTCAATAATTACTTAAATTGAGTACCTGTGTGTTCTAAGAATTTTATCTTGTGTTCAATTTTTCGCATGTGCTTATATGAGATATGTATGCGATGTTGATTTGATGAAATTATTCTAAAGTATGAAATCTAAGCGTAGAGATCCTTTTAATGAATTCGTTCATATATATGATATATGTATAGGGTAATAGTCATTGAAATCGATTTTGTTCATATACATATATGAGATATATGTATGTGAGTTCATGTTTTGGATACTGAAATAGATTATGAATCTGTACATATATGTGTGTTTACGTTCGGATACTAAAATAGATTATTGAAATAGTTTCGGTTCAAATCGGTCTTTGAGTATGCTAATCATACATGTATAAAATTGATTATGAATCTATACATGTATGTTGATCTGAATCTATTTTGAATCTGAATTTGGATATGCATATGTATCGGCCTTGACTGTGGAAATTTAATTTGAACATGAATCTGTTTTCAATGTGATTGGGAACATGATTATTAATCTATTACATATGTATATATATTTGATATATTTTGTACAGATTATATTCTATTTCAATTCGAATTCGTTTTGCTATGTATGTGATACACTGTAAGTTAATCCGTGATTAATGAATCCTTTTGAATGATACGCATTTCTTGAGATAGCGGGACTGCCGTTGCTAACTAATCCTAGTGCAACACAATCTAATTTAAAATAAATTCACTAAATTTACAGCCTTTCATATAAGATAAGATGTTTGTAACAAGTGTGTTTGTGTTGTGATTTGCTTGGATGGGTATCATGCATGATATGGCCCTAAGATGCTTATGGTTTGTAATTTTTAAAATACGGCCTGCGTGTCGTGCCTTTCTTTATTCAATCTGAATGTACATTCTTTTCTCATCTCACACTCCCCTCCAATGTTCAAGCACGGTTTCTCTTTGTATATATAGATTTTATCTTAGAGGAATCCTCTCATTAGCTTGGGAGGAGATATAATAGATGGGCTATATTGTGTCACATTTATTTTAAGACTTATGATGAGATCATATGCATGTATGTTTGTATGCTATCGCAGTATATAATTATGTGATGACTAGTTTTATGAAATAACAAAATAAAATCCCTCGTGTAAAATTTTAAGTTACAATGCCACCCACGAATGAACATCTGTCAAGACTTTGATCACCTGACTGTAAGTTCCACCAAAGTGGGATACACTTAGGTTATCTTAGTAAGGCAACTTAGGTAATGGTGATACTCATAAGCTTCATAGTGGTTTGACTTAATTGAGACTATCAAAATGGTTTTGGGTCTTAAGGCATTAGATGGAATTAAACATGCTGGATTATGTGATGATTGAATCCCATAAAAGATCTAAGAGTTACATGTGATGTAATTGGTAAACGAGTTACCTACCTAAATACCTTAATTTTAAGCGTCTTGCCAAAGCAGACTTATAATTAAGTGAAATATGGGTCTTATCCTACTAAATTAAATTAAGGGTTATTTTAGTGGAAAGTTAGTAATTTGATTTTTGTATATTTTGTTGTAGAAAAATGTCGACAAGTAACTTTGCTACACTATCATTGCGATCTGTCCTTGAGAAGGACAAACTCAATGGGACTAACTTTCTTGACTAGTTCAGGAACTTGAGAATTGTTCTCAAGCAGGAAAGAAAGTTATATGTCCTAGATGAACCCATTCCTTAGGAGCCTGCAGCCAATGCTCCAAGAGCCCAGAGGGATGCCCACACTAAGCGTCTTTATGACTCTGTGGATGTAGGATGTCTAATGCTAGCCACCATGGTCCCAGAACTTCAGAGAGCACCATGGTCCCAGAACTTCAGGGAGATCTGGAACATATGGAGGCTTATGAGATGATTGTGTATCTCAAGGAAATGTTCCAACAACAGGCAAGGCAAGAAAGGTATGAGACCATGAAGGCCTTACATTCTTGCAAGATGGCTGAAGGTGCATCAGTTAGCACTCATGTTTTGAAGATGAAAGGCTATATTGATCACCTTGAAAGGCTCAAATTTCACATGAGTCAGGAGTTAGCTATAAATTTGATCTTAAACTCACTCCCAGAAAGTTATGATCAGTTTGTCATGAACTACAATATGAACAACATGGAGAAATCCATTTCTAAACTACATAGGATGCTTAAAACCACTGAGCAAAATATTAAGAAAAATCTAAACTCTATTTTAATGGTTCAGAAAGGTAAAGGAATGAAAAAGAAAGGCAAAGGCAAGGGAAAGGGCCCAAACAATAAGTTCAAGAACCAAAACAAGCCCAAACCCAAGCCTAAAGCCAAGAAGGCAAAGCCTCCCAAGGAAGGAGTTTGCTTCTTTTGCAATGAGCCTAGTCATTGGAAGAGAAACTGTAAGCTTTACTTGGAAGATCTAAAGAGAAAAAAGAATAGCGAGGCTATTACTTCAGGTATTTATATTATAGAAATTAATCTTTCTGCTTCTCCTATGTGGGTATTAGATACTGCATGTGGAACTCACATTTGTCCAAATGTGCAGGGTCTCAACAGGAGTAAGAAGCTAAAAAAGGGCGAAATAGACCTACGAGTTAGAAACAGAGCAAGAGTTGCTGCTTTAGCCGTAAGCACTTATGAATTAGTTTTGCCCAATGGGCTTTTGTTAATTTTGAACAATTGCTATTATGTTCCTGCTTTGAGTAGAAACATTGTTTCACTTTCTTATTTAGATAAGGAAGGTTTTATTTCAATTATTGGGAATAATAAATATTTTATTTATTGTAATGACATTTTTTATGTAGAAGGTGATTTGTATGGTAGTCATTATTATTTAAATCTTGATGCTCCTAATAATCAAGATATATATAACATAACTACTAAGAGGATCAAGACTAACGACTTGAATTTGACCTATCTTTGGCACTGTCGTCTAGGCCACATAAATGAAAAATGCATTTCAAAGCTCCATCAAGATGGACTTCTGAAATCATTTGATTTTGAATCATTTGACATGCAAATCTTGTATATTGGGGAAGATGACTAAGGCACCTTTCACTGGGCACAGTGAGCAGGCCACTGACTTATTGGGCCTAGGACATACCGGTCTATGTGGTCCACTATGTACAACTGCTAGAGGAGGCCACTTGTACTTCATTACTTTTATAGATGACTATAGTAGATATGGTTACATCTATTTAATGAGACACAAATCTGAAGCTTTTGAAATATTCAAAACATTCCAAAATGAGGTACAGAATTAGCTTGAAAAATCTATTAAAGCACTTTGATCCAATCGAGGTGTGAATATTTGAGCCAAGAGTTAACCATCTAAGAAATTGTGGAATTGTCTCACAATCGACCCCACCAGGAACTCCATAATGGAATGGTGTTTCTGAACAGAGGAATCGAACCTTATTAGATATGGTTCGATCCATGATGAGTCAAATAGATCTTCCACTACCTTTTTAGGGCTATGCATTAGAAATAGTTGTGTTTACACTAAACTGCATTTCATCTAAGGAGGTTGAAAAGACACCATATGAGATATGGACTGGGAAGAAGCCTCGTTTATCTTTTCTCAAGATTTAGGGATGCGAGGCATATGTTAAGCAACAGGCCTCAGATAAGCAAGCACCTAAATCTATAAAATGCCTTTTTGTAGGTTATCTTAAGGAAACTAAAGGATACTACTTCTACAACCCTACTAAGAACAAATTATTTGTTGCTCCGAATGGTATCTTTTTAGAAAGAAAATTCATCAATAAAAGAACTAGTGGGAGTAAGATACATCTTAAAGAAGTTCGAGAGTCACAAAATCGCATTGAACCGGAGATGGAAAATCGAGAAGACTCACAACAAGTTGTTAAGCCTACTCAAGTAACACAAGGCCCATGAAGGTTTGATAGGACACAACATCAGCCTCAAAGATATGGATTTCTTTTAACTAAAAATCGTGATGTGTTGCTCATTGATCAAGATGAGCCAACCACTTATCAAGAGGCCATAATGGGATTAGAGTCTGAGAAATGGCTAGAAGCCATGAAGTCTGAGATGCAATCCATGTATGACAATCAGGTATGGACCTTGATTGACCTACCTGAAGGTATAAAAGCCATAGGGTGCAAGTGGGTTTTCAAGAGAAGAAAACTGACATGGATGGCCAAGTGCATACCTTCAAGGCATGATTAGTTGTAAAAGGATTTAAACAAACACATGGTATAGACTATGATGAAACCTTTTCACCAGTTGCTATGATCAAATCAATCAGGATCCTTCTCGCCATTGTTGCGTACTATGATTATGAGATTTGGCAAATGGATGTGAAAACAACATTCCTTAATGGAAAGCTGCTTGAGGATGTGTATATGACACAACCTGAAGGTTTTATGCGTCCAAAGGATTCTGGGAAGGTTTGCAAGCTTTAAAGATCCATTTATAGAATGAAGCGAGCATCTCGGAGTTGGAATCATCACTTTGACGAGGTAGTCAAAGATTTTGGTTTTATCCAAAATGTTGATGAACCTTGTGTTACAAGAAGGTTAGTAGGAGAACAATTGTATTTCTGGTACTTTATGTTGATGACATCCTACTCATTGGAAATGACATTCCTACCTTGCAGATTGTCAAGTCTTGGTTAGGAAAGTGTTTCTCAATGAAGGACTTAGGCGAGGCTAATTACATCCTTGGGATTAGGATTTATAGAGATAGATCCAAGAGGCTAAGGTATTACATAGATTTAGTATGCAAGATTCAAAAAGGGGTTTTGTACCTATGTCTCATGGCATCAATCTCAGCAAGATTCAGTGTCCTAGTACACGTGATGAGTGAGAACGCATGAGTAAGATTCCATACACCTCAGCTATTGGATCTATCATGTATGCCATGTTGTGCGCTCGACCAGATGTCTCATATTCCTTGAGTATGACTAATAGATTTCAATCAGATCCAGGTGAGAACTACTGGACTACCGTCAAGAATATCCTAAAGTACTTGAGAAGAACTAAAAATGTATTCCTGGTGTATGGAGGATTGGATGATAAGCTTGTTGTAAACGGTTACACAGATGCAAGTTTCCAATCTGACAAAGATGATTCTAGATCGCAATCAAGATTTGTATTCTGTTTGAATGGTGGAGCAGTAAGTTGGAAAAGCTTAAAGCAAAGCACTGTGACTGATTCTACAATAGAAGCTAAGTACCTAGCAGTATCAGATGTAGCTAAGGAAGCTGTTTGAATTAAAAAGTTCATCACTGAGCTAGGGGTGGTGCCTACCATCTCAAATTCGATAGATTTGTTCTGTGACAACAATGGTGCAATAGCACAGGCTAAAAAGCCTAGATCACATCAAAGGACCAAACACATACTCAGGCAATATCACCTTATCAGAGAAATTATTGATAGAGGTGATATAAAGATATGCAAAGTAGCAACTAATGACAATGTTGCTAATCCTCTTACTAAGCCACTTGCACAAGCTAAGCATGATCGTCATGTTAGGTCAATGGTTATTAGAAACATTAATGATTGAACCTAGTGCAAGTGGGAGTTATTGGAGATTGTGCCTTAGGCCAATCATTGTATTGCGAACATTGTTTTTATTACGAAATAAGAGTTTTCTTTTATTATATTATTATATTATTTGTATGTTTATATATAATAATATCCATGGATAAATCATTTTTTTTAGATTATCCAAAATATCCCTAGTCAATCATCCTTGTGGGAACAATGATGAATTAAGACTAGTATGATTTTGATTGATTAAGTGTTAATCATGTATGATGATATGAATCAAAATCATAGGCATGTGTTAGAGAACACGACGCTAGATAGACCCATTATGAGATAAGCTACATGGTTTAGGTCATAAGTTTATCTCATATATAACCGTGTCATTGATCCCTTGGACCTGAGATCACCATAGATTCCTACATGAAGGACATTATACTTTGGCATAGTCTAATGTTACCTTTAACTGGGCGATTATAAAGGCTATGATTGGGTATAATGGAATTTATGCAGAGGAAGATGAGTGGTCAAGATGGAATTTGTCCTTCTGATTAATAGAGAGATATCTCTGGGCCCCTCGATGAGTGTGACTGAGAAATGCATGGCCATGCTCAGAGGGAAAGGGTTCCATCTTATATCAGTCTACTCAAAGATTGAGAAAGTTATGATCGAGCAAGTTGAGGATGACATTTCCATGCCTCATAATCAATCTAGACATCGTGTGACAAAAGGGATATGATAGGGTTGTAAGATAGGTTACATCAGATCACTGATCCCGTATGATTTGGATAGTCACAATGTCTTGCTAGAGGCCGCTTGTGACTTGTGGGTCAAACAGTGCAGTTAGCCCACTGCCAACATCATATGGGCTTGCAAAGTCGCACACAAAAACGGACCAATTCGAGCTAAAATATCCACATTCATTAAATCAGAAATGTGTCTAGATTCAATGAATTTAATTTTTAAATCTAGGATGAAGGAATTATTTATATATATAAATAATTAAATTCAAAATATATATATTATATATATGAATTAGTTTAAATTTGATTCTATTAGATAGATTTAAATTTAAACTAATCAGATAATTTAAATTTAAATTAAGCTCTAGATATTGTTAGTTTAAATTTAAACTATAGGATAGATTTGAATTTAAATTAATAAATATATTTAATTAATTTTGATTAATTAAATATATCTGAAACCTTAGTCCATAAATAAGGTTTCCATATCAGAAAAGTAATTCTAGAGCTGCCTCCAGAAACCCTAGAGAGAGGGACGTTGTACGGACGTCGTACGGAGCTATACGGATGTCATACGAATAGGTGCTAGCATACTGTTCGAGTTGCTTAACCCTGTTCATGTGGATACCAGTAGAAGGAGCCGATCTGCGGTTAGTTCCTGTCATCCAGACGAAGAGTAAATAGCAAACTCAATTGATAGAGAAGGTAATTCTCTAAACCTATTCGATTTAAGTGATTTTGACAGATCCTTGGTGGGAATCGGGATAAAAAATTTTGAATTTCGCTATGTGCCTCCCATGATTCCTAACTTTATGGGTTCTAAATTTTTTCCAAGGCTTCCTTTCATTTTCATTCATTATATATGACTCAAGAATGGTGGAACACCCCAAAAATAACTAAGGTGTTAATAATGTATTTAGACTAATTAAGAATAATTATTATAAAATAATTGGGTAAGCTATATGAATGGAAATTTATAGATAAATAAGTTATTAATATGGGTTTAAGATTTCCATTAGATTAAAGCTTAATTTGGGCCCAAAATTTAATTTGAGTAAGCCATGGATAAGGATTTATGGAGGCCTAATGATCTTTGGTGTAAGCTAACTCCTTACCATGAGACTTGGGCCAAGAGAGATCATATAGCAATAACCCAATTTGATTTAGTGAAATAGAGGCCCATGACCCAATTCACAAAAGCCCTTATAGTTGGCCCAACATATATTATGTAGACCCAAATTGGATTGAGTCTTGACATTTGGCCTGACCCAACTACAACTCTGAAGCCTAACTAATGAGACTTAGCCCAACTAACACCAACATTTGAACCCACTAGAATTTGGGCCTTAAGGTCAGCACACTTCACCTAAATTCAAAGTATTCTGTAGCCCACCTTACCAAACAAAGGCCCAATGACTAGAAATGAGCCTAAATAGACCTTGGGCTGATGGGTTGGCCCATTTCCCCCTAATAACCCTAAAGGGTCAGCGGCCTTCCTCCCCATTTAGCAGAAAACATAAGAGGCAAGGGAGGAAATTCGGAGGTTTAAGGGAGGCTAGGGTTCTACCAACATGGCAGCTTCATTTTTTACTCCTAATGGATAATTTAGCCAAGGTGAGTTATATATAACTTGACCCTCTTATTCTCCCCTTCATCTTGGTCTAATTAGTTTCTGGTTTTGGACATTTTCATCTCCTTTTCAAATCTGAAACTTGGTGTTGGGTGATTCCTTACAAGATTTTCAGAGTTTGGAGTTAGTGGAACCATGGGATAAGTGTTTTGCTTTCATTTTGTGGTATAATCTTGCCCAGATTTCATGTTATAATCTGACTTTGGTATATGGCTAATTCCATGTGCGAAAATCCAAGTTTTAAGGAAATCCCATGGTGTGTTCTTGGTAATTAAGACTTAACTTAGTTTATTTAACCTCTTGGATGTATGGGTAAGTGTTCCCTCTTCTCTTGTGGGGTGTATGTGCTGAATTCCTACATTTTAGATTGACTTTTCCTGCATGGTTTGTACATGTGCGAAAATGGAGTTGTGAGGAGCGAATCATGATGAGTTTCGATGTATGGACCCTAAATTAGTGTAATGATCATTATGAAGCTTGAGTTATGAGGAACGAATCATGATGAGCTTCGATGTGTAGACCCTAAATTAGTGTAATGATCATTATGCAGCTTGGGTAAGAGGCTCTCAATGAACTCTTGTTAAGATTAATTGTGGATAGGGAAATTCCTAATTAATGATAGTTAAATGATGATGATTTTATTTATGTTAGGCCTAGTGTGCTTTGAATCATGATGGTAGCTAGAGGAAGAGTAAATAGCTTCATTAAGGTAACCGAGATTAATTTCCTAGTTCCATGTATATGTTCATGTTAATATGATATTTGTTACACATGTATGATTTTAAAATGTCAAATGATTGGTTGACTACTTAAATTGTTATTGTGATTAGACTTTGTGAGTCCATGGTGGAGCTATGGTGCAGCTGCCACCCATGCATGTACTTCGATCGAGCACTGGGTTGTGATCAAACTTAGATGCACTAAGCCCTGGTTGTACTCATTATGGAGTAGGTGCCGTAGACAGACCTCTCCCGGTGTTATTGGCCATTAACATGTTGTGTATGATTGCTGGTATGGGACAGTAGTCATTGATAGCTCAACTAATTCATTTGCAAATTTAATTGATGATTCTGGTATTGATGATATGAAATTGCATTGTATTGATTAATCTATACATATATATAGAATTTGCCTCTTGTTATTGAGATTGTATACTCACCCCGATTGTGGGCTAACATTTTCAGGGACCGGACCTCTTAGTGGCAAGGAGAAAATTAATGGAAGCTTATTATATGGTTTAGTAGTAGGTAAGATTAGAAATCTCATCAGATTATATTTGTATAACTAGACTACTAGTTTTATATAATTGCCGCATTGCATCATGAATTGCCAAGCATATGGACTATAATCATTTGATACATCAAATGTCAACTTAAACTAGTGATGTATGAAATTTCTAATGGGACTTATGTTTGAATGGAAATGTGAATAGTGTATGAACTCTTTGCTGTCATTGATCTATAAACTTGCTGGCTTATGGTGGCTAGAGGGTTAAGGATCCACATTTGAGTTTTGAATGGGTAATGATAGATATGTTAGGTAGATTAGGTAAAAGAAAGACAATAAATCTTCACAAACTAAGTTAAAGTAGCCTAAAGTGTTGCTAGAGGGGGAATTGGAGAGCATGAGATGAAATCTTAAGAGTTATAGGAATAGAAGGGAATTGGCCGCGGCCAAAATTTAATTCGCCTTGGCCAAATGTGGTGAACCTGCTAAGGAAGAAAACAGAGAGAGATTGGCACAGTGAATAGTAAAGTTAGCTGCGGCTAAGTTTGAGAAGCAAGTCTGGGGGTATTCCAGAGGGTATTTGGCTGCTGTGAAATGCATGAAATTTGTGGAGGTGTAAAGAGTTGAACCTGAGAGTAATTGGCCGTGACGGAAAGGAATTTAGCCACAGCGAAGGTGCTCAATTTCTCATATTCACCTAGAAACCTTAGTTTCTTTTATGGTAATACTAAGAAATGATTTAGAAACACTTGTAAGAGGTTTTTATGAGTTGGAATTGATGGATGGGAGAATCAAAGGCTCTTTATTAATGATTAAATTCACTTGCACATTTGAATAATTGTGGTTGTCTAATTAATGACCCTAATAACATTAAGGTTCAAATTTCCTAGCATTTTTCAAATATAATTAATTGTAATGACTTTCAATCCTAATTTAAATTTTATGGTAATCAATCACATACTTAACCTTAATTATGATGATTAAAAGTTAGGATCATTACAAATGGGATTAGAAAAATTTAAAACTCTCTTTAGCTAGGAGAACCCCTTTAGGCCTAGACAAGGAGCATTTTTGGCCTCCTTGGAGCTTTCTTTGTTTTTTCAAGGGAAGAAGTATATGGGGTGCCTCTTAAGGATCTTAGAAGTTATTTAAACTCTTAATTAGGCCTAGGAATTATTATACAAAATCAGATTTTACAAGGTGCACATGAAATTCTAGAAATTGCATCTTGAAATCTAATGGTTTTTTGTTAATTCTCTTTCCATGTTCTTAATCTCCACACCCTTTTTCCTTAGATTCATCCTTGGTTCTCCCTAAAAATCATATCCTCCTATAGTTCCTAGGGTTAGGCAAAATGGAAAAGAAAGGGGGACCAAGATAGCAATCATAGGAAGAGAAATTACCTAGTTTCCTTGCTTTTTCTAGCTTTCTCCAAGCTCCTCTCTTAAAATTTCCCCTAAGTTTCTGTTTTAAATCAAATTTATAAATTTCATTTTAATCAAAGGAAACAAAGGAGAATGAAGGAGAGGAGGTTTGGATGGAAGAAAGCATGAAAAACTACCACGGAAGCATACCTTTAAGTTTGGATTTCTCCTTCTTCTTCCTCCTCTCTTATGCGCCTTGATAAGTATGATTTTTATACAATTTAATTCTCTTAACTTGGGCATTTTGACGATGGAATATGGTCTTAAAGGTTTAATTAGATTCAATTTGAATTCATTAGCCCCTTATGCACTTTGTGAATTAATTGGCAAAATTATTGAGTTTTAATATATGAATTTCTTTTAAATAATCTTGTGGATAATTCTACTTAATAATTTTCATTCTTTTGTGCAGGTTTTTTGTTGGGCAATTGGTGTTTGAATAAGAGATTGTTTTTGGAGAAGAAGTGGAGGTTGGCCAAGTCCAAGGAAGCCATACATTCCATCTTTTCATTCTCACATCTCTCACCCACTTGGTCTGCACATACATATCATGTATGGGCCTTCATCTATGGAGCATCAACACGTTGTGGCAAGAGAGAACAGAGCTGTGCCAACTGAAACAGAGACAGCAACGAGTAAAGCTCCAGGGACGTGAACAGAAACAAGCACAACGAAGCAAGAGCTGAGAAACATAACGAGTTGAAGTCTGGAATGAGCTGCAGAATGAAAGAGCTGAACAGAGCTGGAACTCGAGGAAACAAGAAGATACAGAAGCTGCATGAAGAAAACACGAACAGAAAATAGAGGAAGAAACATACACAAAACCACGAGTTGGAGCTGGAAGTAAAACACATGCAGAACCAGAGCAACACATGATAACGAGGGGTTGCTAAGCACATACATGCAGAATGAGCTTGATTTCGATGTAAAGGAAGACTGCATAAAGCAACAGCAGAAACACATGGATATGGAAGTGAAAGAGAGGAAGAGAAACACGAAGCCTGCTAGACAGTAACGTGAAATTAACGTGAAGGAAAGAGAGAAGAAACAGCAGCTGGACGAAGCAGAACCAAAGCCACGAAGAAGCTGCAGAAGTTACGTGGGAAGCATGAATCAGCAAAGAAGAAGCAAAGTGGATGCATGAGCTGAATAAGGAATGGGGCCCACAATCACATAAACAAAGATTAAAATAAGGAGCTTTAGACTTGGAATAAGAGGGAGAGCACGTGAAGGGAATTAAGAAAATGCCTTCAGCCGATTGAAATTAGAAAGGAGCACGTGAAGTCATTAGAAAACACGTGAGAAGAGGATACACGACGCCAGCACCCCATTCATTCACGCCTCATTAATCCTTATTCCCTCGGTCATTGGCCTTTTAAAAACCCTCACCTCTGTCTTTATTCATACGCCTCATCAACCCTCCTCTTGCCGTCATACACACCTTCACGCCTCCACTCACATAACCATCCATCTCTCCATTCTCTCCATCTCCATTCCATCGTAATATGAAGATCTAATTTCCATCTTGAGGCTAGCAAGGGAGGAAGCTCTTGGCTAAAACTTGAATCCTTGGAGAAGAAGCAGAATTTTGGCTAAGATTCCTTGATTTTCCTACACTTTTTCTTTTTCTGTACAATCTTGGTTAAGTTGTATTTGATTAGGAATTTGTGTAATTAATTAGTGGCTGGTTAGACACTGATTAGGAAACCTTTTTTGTTGATTAATTGGTTGGATTTAAATATGATTTTTCATTATTCTCTCTAATCTCCCATGTATGCCACGAAGGTGTTCGATGAAATACATGAGTGAGGTTATGTGCTTAAATGTCTATCTGAGAATTCCTTGGTGTTTAGTTGGTTAATTAAACATTTTTGGATGATGAATCAGAAGATAATTAATTAGTTAATCAATCAAATTAGATGTTCATTGATCTTAAAGACAAGAGTTAACGGTTTAATGCGGGATTGAGGTCTCAATTCAATATTAGATTGTTAATCTCTTGATTCTTGTGTGGTAACTCAAGATAACTTGTAATGAACATAATTAGGAATTCTTAGACCAGAATTAATCACAATTGGAATAGGATAAGGATAGTGGATACTAAGAGACAATTCCTAAGCTAGTCACAAGCCATTATCATTTACAATTCACACAATTAGGTAGAATTTAGGAATTTTGATTCAATTTAGTTTTAGGATAGTTTAATTTAACTAAAACCCCCCAAACTAGATAGTTCTAGGATCTTAGAACACTTAGAGAACCTAATTGAACATTGAATTCCAATTCCAAGGGAGATGACCTAGGTTGTGCCACTTGCTATATTTTTAGATCAACCTAGTTTTATTTTGAGGGTTGCACGACAAGCCCGTCACGCCTAAAACCCTATCTCCCTTCTCTAAAATTAGGCAGAAAATTCTGAGTCTAAATGAGGGAGAGTGTGAAGCGTCACCTATATATAAGGGTAGGAAAATGGTTTTTTCAAAAATTTTCATTTTGCCCTTTGTCCTTTGTATTTTTGTTTTTCCTTTGTTTTAACTCCTTTTTAAGAATCATCTTTTCCATTATAAAATTTAGGTTCCCAATTTAGTAAAATGCCTTTGGAATCACTCAAATCAAAGCTAAAACCTTTCCGAACAAATCTGTCAAAGTTCAGGTACACTGATGCTGGAAAATGTCCACCAGAGGGGATTTAACTATCCCAGGGCTTCCCATGGTTTTCAGGGCCTCTGAGAACCCTAGAAAACTCAAAAATTTCATTAAAAAAGCCCTCCCATGTGAATTTCAAAATTTTCTTAAAATTATGAAAATGTCATTACGTTTCGTAAGGTTTCTTTTAAAATTTGTTTCTTCATTCTAGCTCTATTTTTCCTTCCATCTGAGGCTAGGAATCTCATTTTTAGGAGTGTAGAATGTTGCTCAATTTTTTTGGAACCTTAATTAATTCATTTCAAGGGACTTGCTTTGGAAATGCATCCGTTTCCATCATTTAACGAAAACTAGACATTACATGAGGTTAAGGGAAAGGATTCAAGACTCAAGGAAAAAGTGTGTAAATACGAGCAAGGTAGCTCTCTCCACCTTCTTTCATGCATAGATGTGTGCTTACATTGTCTTGAATGTGTGTATATATGTTTTAAGCCATTAAAAGTATTCTAGCATGATTTTATCTGCCATGGTACCATGATGATGCAATGTGTTTCTAAATAATATTTATGATGCTTGCTTTTGTTTGCTTGAGTGTAGAGAAGCTAAGAACCCTCTAGCCATAATGAGAATGAGCCAAGAACCCTTAGAATTTGTTAAAACAAAGTAAAGAGTGTACCAAAAGTGAGGTTAACTCTCAAGAGTAAGGTTGAGTCCAAGAACCTCTTAAAGAAATGGGTGAGGTGTAACATCCGGTTTTTTGAAAAGAAGAGAAAATGTGAGAAACGTAATGTACTATTTCTTCGTAAATGAATGAAACTCACTGGATATAAAAGGAAGTCCCTCAGAATGAGATAGTAAAGGTCCCAAAAATTTGGGAAGCATTCTAGAATCCTAAAAATGATAATCTCAGGCTCAAATGAAAAGAAAAATAAAATTAAAATGAAGAAACAATTTCTTACGAAAAGCCTACGAAACATAATGGCATTTTTGTAATTTTGAGTAATTTTTGAAATTCACATAGGAAGGATTTTCAAATGAAATTTTTAAGTCCCTCAGGGTTCTTAGAGGCCCTGAAAACCATGGAAAGCCTCGGGACAGTTAAATCCCCTTCGATGGACGTTTTCCAACATCAGTTGATCTAAACTTTGACCAATTCGTTCGGTAAGATTTTAACTCCAAATTGAGTGATTCTAAAGGCATTTTATTAAATTGGGAACTAAAATATTATAATGGAAAAGACGGTTCTAAAAAAGGAGCTAAAACGAAGCTAAAATGAAATTGCCATTATGGAAGGATAAAATTAGAATTTTTTAAAAAGTATGTTTCTAGAAGCTCCTACACACTTCCTTTTTCTTCTCCCATCTTCTTAAGCACAAAATTTCTGCCCAAAATATAGAATATGATCTACTTTCTTTGTAATGTCCGATTTTCATTAAACGATGGAAACAAGCACGTTTTCAAAGTAAGTCCTCTAAAATGAATTAGTTAAGGTTCCAAAAAATTTGAGTAACATTCTAGACTCCTAAAAATGAGAATTTTAGCCTTAGACAAAAGCAAAAATGGAGCTAGAATGGAGAAATGAATTTTGACAGAAACCTTACAAAACATAATGGCATTTTTGTAATTTTAGGCAATTTTTGGAATTCACACAGGAGGGCTTTTTAAATCAAAGTTTTGAGCTCTCCAGGGTTCTTAGAAGCCCTGAAAACTATAGGAAGTCCCAGGACAGCTAAATCCCCTCCGGTGGACATTTTTCAATGTCGAAATGCTCAAACTTTGATGGATCCATTCAGAAAGGTTTTAGCTTTGATTTGAGTGATTCCAAAGGCATTTTTCTTAATTGAGAACCTAAATTTAAAAATGGAAAAGATGGTTCTAAAAAAGGAGCTAAAACGAAGGAGAAACAAAAATGCAAAGTTACTTTTCCCTACCTATATATAGGTGGCACCCCACTTTCCTCCCCATTTGGAATTAGAAAATTTTGCATAATTTCATAAGGGAGAGCTAGGGTTTTGGGCGTACTAAGAGAGAAGGAGAAGAAAAAGAATTTCCAAGCTTAAGGTATGTTTTCCATGCTTTCCTCCATCTCCACCACCTCTCCTTCATCCTCCTTTATTTTCTTGGATTAAAATGAAGTTTACAAATCTAATTCAAGGGAGAAATTTAAAGGAAAGTTCGGATTTAAAGAGAGGAGCATGGAAAAATTAAGATTCAAGCCAAACTAAGCAAGAAAATAAGGTAAAAATGCATCATATGGTTGATACCTTCCATTACTCTTCTTCTCCATTTCGCCTAACCTTAGGAGTCATAGGAAGATCTGATTTTCAAGCCCAACCAAGCATGATTCTTAGGTATTTGATGAAGAGGAATAAGAATATGCAAAGAAAACCATGAAATAGGCATTAGGATTCAAGATGCAAAACCTAGGGTTTCTAGTGCACCTTTCAAATTTTGAATTTATGTGATGCTTCCTAGGTCTAATTTAGAGTATAAATGAGTTCTTGAGACACCAAAGATGATCCCCACAAGCTTCTTCCTCCAAGAAAAAAAAGAAAACTCCATATGGCCCAAATGGTGTCTATGTCTTAGCCAATAGGGTATTTTGTAGGTGGGGGGAGTTTTAAATTTTCTAAGGCCATTCTTGAGTCATATTTGATGAGTGAAAATGAAGGGAGGCCTTGGAAAAATTTTAGAACTCATGGAAAGTGATTTGGTGTCTTAGGTTCCATATTATGACCTAAAGAAGCAACATGGTGCTAGGCCTTTTGTGTTAATGATGTGATGACTCCAAGAGGCTTAAAAGGAGTCAAGAATCATATTTGAAAGGAAAGAATAAGGCTTAGAAATCATTTAAGGGGTGTTCCTTCATTAGGTGTAAATATGAACCATAATGGGGGTTGTAGAGTAATCTAGAGTTTAAGCAAAGTGTGTAGCCTTTGAATGTGTTTCATGAACCTAATTAGCTCCCATAAATTGTATCTAGGGCAAGAGAAACCATCTCCACTAACTTGTGGGTGTGTGGTCAAATGAGGAGGTTTGAAAGCTAAGGAAAAAGTGTATGAATATACACAAGGTAGCTCTCTCCACCTTTTCTCATGCATGCATGTGTGTTTAGCTTGTTTTAGAATATGTGTATGTGTATTTTCAAGCTTTGAAAAGTATGCTAGCATGCCTTTATATGCCATGATCCTTGATGCCATGTTATGTTTCTAAATGAGCACATGATGTATGTTTGAGCTTCCTTGAATGTAGAGAGGCCAAGAACTCTTCCATTTGTAAGGATGAGCTAAGAACCCTTGAGCTTGGTTGAGACAAAGTAAAGAGTCTCCCAAAAGCAAAGTGGGCTCTGAAGAGTATAGTTGAGTCCAAAGTTCTTAAGGAATGGGCGAGGCAAGTCCAAAATCCATGAGGAGAAGTGTGAGGCCCATCCAAACACTTAGTGAGCACTTGAATGTCTTGTATAATTGATTCACATGCCAAGTTTGCTTTTAAAATGTCCATGACTTCCATTTTCTCCATGCATGCATTTATAAAGCTTGCTTTGCACATATTATGTATGATTGAATAGGAGATGAGTTATTGGGATTCTTTGAATCTTATCCCTTCCTCTCTAATGATCTAGCATACTAGGTGGACCAAGTGGATATGCCAATGAGAGCCAACAACCATAAGAGGAAAGATTGACAAGCTTATGCTTTGTTTTTTCTATTTTGGAACCATAATGATGGTTTATGGTGTATATGATGTTGTAAATATATTATAAACCTTAATACATGTATAAATATGCTATTATGTGACATTTATAACTATGGATATGATGTATGAGTTTTAGAATACAATTTGAGTTTGTAATGTCCAAATATACAATGTGAAAGTATGATGTAAATATGCATAAGTATGGGTTAAACGGCTAAAATGAGATGCATGAGGTTTGAGACCCTTTGGGCAGCTCATACAAGTCTTAAATATGCTTTTAGACTTGCCTAAAAGGTGTCAACACTAAGGGAAGGTCATTTGGCAAGCTTGGTACCTCATATGGAGCCAAATTTGACCATAATGGAATCCTATGTTATTTTTTAGCCAAATGAGTTAGTCTTGATTTGAAATTTGGCATGCAATTAGGTCTCATTGAGAGCTTTTTGAGAAGCTAAAGATCATAATTTTTGGAGGTGCACAGAAATCATCAAAGTTGGCAAAATTTATGATTTTGGTCTGCTCATTATTCATTTGGTCTAAAATTGTTTTCTGTCACCCAAAGCTCAAATGATGTCCAATTGTCATGAAATTTTATACAAAGAAACTAGACAATCACAATGACTCGTGCCAACTAGAAGCACCTCATTTGGAGGTCTAGAGAGGGAAATATGAATTTTTAAAATTTCTGTCTAGTATTAGTAAATTTGCCTGACCATAAGTACTGTTCCATTGAATTCCAAAATCTGGGCTTGATGAACTGATCTGGAGATCTTTTTCCTCTCTAATTAACATTCATAGCTTTTTTTAGATTGGTATCATTTGCATGGATTGAATTTTTGTGGAATTAATTGGACATTTTCAAAATTTTCTACAGAATTCTGTGACAGTTCCATATTTTAATCGGACCTTTGGATAATTTCAGATGTCAAACATCCTCCATGATGCATATTATGATTTAGTCATATTTTTAGTGTTAATTTGACATCCTAAGCTTTCCAAAGATTGCATGATTTTGATTTTTCTGGATTTAGTTATGATTTTCCAAAGTTTGCTCAAAAAAGAGGTCTGTTACAAGGCCAATTCTAGCAGAAAATGAATTTCCATTTTTCATGCCCCATTTTGGTTTACATGGGTTGTAGGCATGTTTTTGGGATGTAAATGAGTTGTAATGATGTAATTAAATATGAGGATGCATAGCATGAGCTCACACAGTCCACGTGACATCGAATGGAATTCTTAGACCCAACGCAAAGCGAAAATGAGCACTATTTCCTTGCCCTTTTCATGCAAAACTCACATGATTCATAATATTAAGTTATGTAAAAGTATGAGATGAGTTAGAATCTATGGTGTTACACTCTTAGGCTCACAAGAAGGGGAAGAAAAGGAGGAGAAATCAAAGGCTTAAGGTATGAAAATTACTAGTTTTTCATGCTCTTTCTCTTTCAAACCTCTTCTCCTCCATTCTCCTTTGTTTCCTATGATTAAAATGAAGTTTATAAATCTGTTTTAAGGGAGAAATTGAGGGAAAAATTCGGATTTGAAGAGAGGAGCTCAAAGAACACAAGATTCAAGTGAGAAAATGCAAGAAAATAAGGTAATTTCTCTTCCTATAGTTGTCATTTTTGGTTCCCTTCTCCACCATTTTGCCCCACTTGAGAAAACCCTAGGAGGAGATTATTTTTAGGCAGAACCAAGCATGAATCTAAGGAAAAAGAGTGTGGAGATTAAGAATATGCAAATGGAATTATCAAAAAATTATTAGATTTCAAGATGCAAATTCTAGGGTTTTGTGTGCACCTTCTAAAATCTGATTTCATATAATAATTCCTAGGCCTAATTAAGAGTTAAAATGAGCTCCTAAGATCCCTAAGATGCTCCCCACATGCTTCCTCCTTTAAGAAAACAAAGAGAATTCTAAGGAGGCCAAAAAGGGGCATAGTCTCGGGCAAGCAAGGTTGGCGTAGCTAGGGAGAGTTTTAAATTTTTCTAAAGCCATTCTTGAGTCATATTTGATGAATAAAAATGAAAGGAAGCCTTGGAAAAAATTTAGAACTTATAGAAAGTGATTTGGTGTCTTAGGTTTCATATTATGACTTAAATAAGCAATATGATATTAAGCCTTTTGTTTTGATGGTGTGATAACTCCAAGAGGCTTAAAAGGAGTTAAGAATCATATTTGAAAGGAAAAAAATGAGGCCTAGAAATGGTTTGAGGGGTGTTGCTTCATTAGGTGCATCTATGGACCATAATGGAATTTATGGACTATAATAGAGTTTATAGAGCCACCTTGTATCTAAGCAAGTATGTGGCCTTAGAATTAAGTTCATAAACCTAATTGACTCCTATAAAATGTGTTTAAGCCAAGAGGAACCATCTCCACAAGTTTGTGGGTGTGTGGCCGAAGCAAAGGAGGGAATTTCAAAAGGAAAAGTGTGTGATTGTGTGCAAGGTAGCTCTCTCCACCTTCTCTCATGTATGGATGTGTGTTTTGTTTTAGAATGTGTGTATGAGTATTTTCAACCTATGAAAAGTATGCTAGTATGCCTTTATATGCTATGATTCTTAATGCCATGTTATGTTTCTAAATGAGTACATGATGTTTGTTTGAGTTTGCTTGAGTGTGGAGAGGCCAAGAACTCTTCCCTTTGGTAAGGATGAGCCAAGAACTCTTGAGCTTGGTTGAGACAAAGTAAAAAGTCTCCTAAAAGCAATGTGGGCTCCCAAGAGTATGGTTGAGTCCAAAGCTCTTAAAGAATGGGTGAGGCAAGTCCAAAATCCATGAAGAGAAGTGTGAGGCCAATCCAAACACTTGATGAGCTCTTGAATGCCTTGTATGATTTGTTTATATGCCAAGTTTGCTTTTAAAATGTCCATGACTTCCATTTTCTCCATGCATGCATTTGCAAAGCTTGCTTTGCACATATTATGTATGATTAAATGGGAGATGAGCTATTAAGATTATTTAAATCTCATCCCCTTCTCTCCAATGCTCTAACATGCTAGGTGGACCAAGTAGCTATGGTGAAGGGAGCCAACAACAATGAGAAAAAGAGATTGACAAGCATATGCCTAGTTTTATTCTTTTTGAATCCATAATGATGCTTCATAATGTATATGATGTTGTAAATGGTCTATGACCCTTGAGAAATGTGTAAATATGCTATCATATGATGTTTAAATGTATGGATATAATGTATGACCTCTAGAATCTATTTTGAATATGTAATGCCTAAGTATGCAATTTGGAAGTTTAATGGAAATGTGCATAAGTGTGGGTTGAATAGCCAAAATGAGATGCATGAGATTTGGGACCATTTGGGAAGCTCACACAAGTCTTAAATATGCTTTTAGACTTGCCTAAAAGGTGCCAACACTAAAGGAAAGCCATATGGCAAGTTTGGTACCCTATATGGAGCCAAACTTGACCATAATGGAACCCTATGTCACTTTTTGGCCAAATAATTTAGTCTTGATCTGAAATTTGGCATGCAATTAGGTTTCATTGAGATATTTTTGGTAAGTTAAAGATCATAATTTTTTAAGGTCCACAGAATATTTGATGATTTTTCAAAGTTAGCAAAATTTATGGTTTTAGTCTACTGTACTATTCATTTGGTCTGAAATTGTTTTCTGTCACATGAGGCTCAAATGATGTCAAATTGCCATGAAATTTTGTATAGAGAAAATAACAGTGACTCACGCCAACTAGAAGAGCCTAATTTGGAGTCTAGAAAGGGAGATATGAATTTTTGAAATTTTATTCCAGTATCAGTAATTTTACCCAACCAGAAGTACTGTTCAATTAAATTTCGAGGTTTGGGCTTGATGAACTAATCTGGAGATATTTTTCCTCTTTATTTAACATCGACAGCTTTCCATATTGGTATCATTTGCATAGATTGGATTTTTGTGGAATTAATTGGACATTTTCAAAGTTTTCTACAAAATTCTATGACAGTTCCAGAATTTAGTCAGACTTGGGACTAATTTGGATGTCAAACGTCCTCTGTGATGCAATTTATGATATGGACGTATTTTTAGGGTGAAGTAGACATCCTAAGATTTTCAGAATGACCAGGATTGCATGATTTCAATTTTGCTAGATTTAGTTATGATTTTTCAAAATTTTCGTAGAAAAAGAGGCCAATTCTGGCAAAGAATGAACTTTCATTTTCCATGCTCAATTTCGGTTTCCATGAGTTGTAGGCATATTTTTGGGATGCAAATGAGTTGTAATGATGTAATTAAATATAAGGATGCATAGCATGAGCTCATACGGTCTACGTGACACCGAAATGAATTTTTAGATATGACGCCAAGTGAAATTAATCCCATTTTTCTTGCTTTTGCTATGGGAAACCTATATAGATCATGATAGAATGCTTAAGAATGACATGAAATGAGCTAGAATTTATGGTGTTACATAAGGCAAGTCCAAAATCTACAAGTGAATGGTTGAGGCTAATCTACTTGCTTGGTAAGCCTATGTATGCTATGTATGATGTTTTCAAATGCCATGAATACTTCTTAAATAATTGCACATTTTAATATGTCCACGCATGCATTTATGAGACTTGTATTGCATGCTTTATATGTGATTGAATGGGAGATGAGCTATTAGGATTCTTTAAATCTCATCCCTCCTTTCCAATGTCTTAACATGCTAGGTGAAATAATTGAGTAAGGTAATGGAGGCCATCAAGCTTAGAAGATGAAGATTGTGAAGTCCCACATCGGATGGTGTGGTCCTGGGAAGAGCCCATATAAGTGGAGGCGTAGCCCTCCCCACTAACGACGCATTTTCCCACTGAACGGGGAAGGCTGGGTCGAAGACCCTCGAACCCGGAAGGCAGGGAAGAACAAAACCCCTTGGGCCAGCGTGCCGCTCGGGGACAATATTGTTGGGGGTTCTGTATGGTGTTATTATAAATGTAACACCATACTTCTAGGACTCAATTCATGCAATTCCCATGCCTCATCTTATGTTTGTTATATGGAAACAATCGAGTGGCATAGGGAGTTATGAATTAAAATGTATTTCTCTGCTGGTAAAATTTTTCTTTCGGAGTCCCGTGGGCCATATGAATGCATCTATCACATTCTCATACTTAAATACATGAATATAGCTCATTTCCATCATCAAATTTGGTCTACAACTCGTGGAAAGCAAAGGAACACATTAAAATTCATGTTTGCATTTTCGTCCAGAATTTCCTCTTTTCTGTCACAAACTTTGGAAAATCATAACTAAATCTAAAAAAATTGAAATCATGTTTTATTTGTCATTCTGGAAAGCTCAGGATGTCTACTTCACGCTAAAAATACATCCAAGTCACAACATTCATCACACAGGACGTTTGACATCCAAAAAGCTACAGACTCATTGGCTGCCTGGGCTGTGATTCAGGTTACTGATGCAAACTTCTGAAATTCATAACTAATTCTACAAAAATCAAAATCACATAAATTCAGTCATTCTGGGAAGCTACAAATGTTAACTTGACAGTAAAAATAATTCTCGAATAAAACAGATACGTTTAGGTATCTGGAACTGATGGAACAGTGATTGAGCTCTGGAGTCGCCACTGTTACTGACAGCAAATTTAAAAAAATGCATAACTCTATGTTCAGACCTCCAAATGAGGTGATCTCGGTGGCTACAGAAATCTTATGACCTCTAGTTTATGCATATAAAATTTCATAAGCATTGGACACCATTTGGCTATCGAGTGACACGAAAATCAAATCTGCCAGTATGAACAGTGCACATACCAGAAACCATAGAAAATCCCAACTTTGAAAATTCACAAAATATTCCCTAGGTCTCCGAAATTTATGATCTTTAGCTTCCCAGAAATCTCTCAATAAGACCTAATTGCATGCCAAATTTCAGGGAAAGACTAACTCATTTGGCCAAAAAGTGGCATAGGGTTCCATTATGGTCAATTTTGGCTCCATATTGGGTACCAAAATTGCCAAATGGATTTCCTTTGGTCTTGGCACCTTTTGGGCAAGTTTAAAAGCATGTTTAAGACTTGGGGAAGCTGCCCAAATGGTCCCCAACCATTTGCATCTCATTTTGGCCTTTTCACCCTCACTTATACACATTACACCAAGCTTTTCTCAAGTGTATACATTAGCATAAACATTCAATTTATGTTCTAGAGTACATACACCATACTCATTCATTTATCTATCACATAATATCATTTTTACATTTGTCCAAGGGGTCATAGACCAGTTACAATAATAATATACATCATGAAGTCTCATTATGAATCAAAAGACCAAAAATCAAGCATAAGGATGGCAATCTTCTTTCTTCAAGGTGGTTGGCTCCCATTGCCATGTCCACTTGGTCCACCTAGCATATTAGGACATTTAAGAGGAGGGAGTGAGATTCAAGAATCTCAATAGCTCATCTCCCATTCCATCACACATAATATGTGCAAGCAAGTTTCACAATGGCATGCATGGAGAAAGTAGAAATCATAGGCATTTTAAAAGCAACCTTGGCATGTGAATCAATCATACAAGACATTTAAGAGCTCACTAAGTGTTTGGATTGGCCTCACACTTCTCCTCATGGATTTTGGATTTGCCTCACCCATTCTTTGAGCACTTTGGGCTCAACCATACTCTTGGGAGCCCACTTTGCTTTTGGGAGACTCTTTACTTTGTCTCAACCAAGCTCAAGGGTTCTTGGCTCCTCCTCACCCAAGGGAAGAGTTCTTGGCCTCTCCACACTCAAGCAAACTCATACAAACATCATGGATTCATTTAAAACATAACATGGCATCAAGGATCATGACATGTAAAGGCATGCTAACATACTTTTCAAAGCTTGAAAATACACATACAAGCATTCTAAAACAAGCTAAACACACATCCATGCATGAGAGAAGGTGGAGAGAGCTACCTTGTATACAAACACACACTTTTTCCTTAGCTTTCAAGCCTCCTCTTTTAGCCACACACCCACAAGTTGGTGGAGATAGTTTCACTTGGCCTAGACACAAATTATGGGAGCCAATTAAGTTCATGACACAATTTCTAAGGCCATGCAACTTGCTTAAACCCTAGATTACTCTACAACCTCCATTATGGTCCATATTGGCACCTAATGAAGCAATACCCCTCAAATGATTTCTAGGCCTCATTCTTTACTCTCAAATATGATTCTTGACTCCTTTTAAGCCTCTTGGAGTCATCGCATCATTAAAACAAAGGGCCTAACATCATGTTGCTTCCTTAGGTCATAATATGGAACCTAAAGCACCAACTCATTCTCTAAGCTTCCTAAATTTTTCCCAAGGTTTCCCCTCACATTTATTCATCATGTATGACTCAAAAATGGGCTGGAAACAATTTAAAACTCTCCCTAACTATGCCATCCCTACTTGGCCGAAAGTTAGAGCATAAATGGGATTTCATGGCTTCTTGATTTTTCCTTGATGGGGGAACCATTTAGGGAGGTTGTTAAGAGTTGTAAGAGGTCAAGGAAACACTTAAATAGCCAAGGGAACTCATGGATTAAATCAGTTTTTACAATCCCTTTAAGTGCTCTACACTTTTCTAACTTGATTTTCATTAGCCTTTCTTACAATTTCCTTGCATCTACTAACTCGTCATGGTCTAAAACCCACAATTCCTTCTTATTTCTGGACAAAAGCCTCCCCCCAAGATGGTTCTGTTCTGGCAGAACTCCACACACAAAGGGCAAGAAAAAGGAAGCAACCAAGATAGAAAAATCACCTTGATTCCAAGCTTTTCTCAAGAGTTCTCTTCCTTGCTTCAACCCTCTCCTTGAATTTCGAAATTTCCCCCTCAGTTCTGGGCTCAAAATAGAACCAAACATCTCACTAAATTCATAGGAAGAGAGGAGGAAAGGAGGGGAAGAAGTTTAACAAGGCAAGGGGTAGGAAAAAGTGGCTAAAACTTACACTTTTCAAAGCTTCCTCTTCCTTCCTTGGCCTCCCCTCTTGTGCGCCACTCTCAGCCCTTCTTACTTCTGTTTTAACGTGTGAGAGAGTGGGGGAGGAGATCTGAGCAAAGGAGGGGCGTTTTTATAAGCTAGGGCTTCATTTAAGCAACTTTAAAAACTTTGCAATTTAGTCCCTCTTCATAGTTTTATTTGTTTGGGCTCGTTTCAACTCCTTTTTGAGATCCATCTTTTCCATCATATTCCTTAGGCTCTTAATCATAATAATTTCCTTTGGAATCACTCAAAAAGGATCTAAAACTATTTCGAACCGTTCGGTCAAATTTTCAGTCAACCGACAGCCGAAATCACTCACCGGAGGGGTTTCAACTGTTCTAGGGGTTCCCATAGTATTCAGGGCCTCTGAGAACCCTAGAAAGCTCAAATTTTGTGTTTAAAAAGCCCTCCTATGAGTTTTCCAAATTTTTCAAAAATTACAAAAATGCCCCTACTTCCCTCGGTAAATTTTCTGATCTCTTTTGGCTCTGGTTTTTGGGCATCTTAAATCTCAAATCCTCATTTTCTAATATTTAAAATTTTATTATAATTTTAGTTGGCCCCAATTCCTTCTATTTCGAGGACTTCCTTTTATATTTGGCCTATTTCTAACGTTTACGGAGAAACTGAACATTGTGTTTCTCACGTTTACGAAGGGACTGGATGTTACAAAGATAGGCATCAAAGTATATGAATATGCCTAATTTTACTTTCTTTTTAGCTATATATATGGTATATGATGTAAGCCCATGATGAAATTATTATGTAACCATATGAACATATGTAAATACCTAAATGTATGATGTATGAATGAAATTTGATGCCAAATATATGAGATAGCATGTCTTGGGTATTGAATGGCAAGTTTTAGCACTTGAATAATTAGATAGATTAGTGTAATAATGGAAGTGAAATGACCAAATTGAGATACATAAGGTTTAAGACCACTTAGACAGTTAATACAAGTCATGTTCATACTTTTTAACTTGCCCAAGAGGCGCTAAAATCAAGAGGAGGCCATTTGGACCAAAATGACTCTTGATAGGGAGAAAAAGTTACCATTTCATAAGGTTATGTCACTTTTTGACCAAATGAGCTCTTCTCGATTTGAGATTTGGCATACACTTAGAGATTATTGAGAGAATTTTGGAAAGTTAAAGAATAGAATTTTCTGAGGTCTAGAGAATATTTGATGAATTTTCAAAATTGGAAAAAATTCTGAATTTAGTATGGTGTATTGTTTACTTAGATTCGAAAATGAATTTTGTCACTCAGGGCACAAATGATGTCCAATTATGATGAAATTTTATACAAAAAAACTAGACACTCCTAATGACTTAAGACAATTAGAAGCACCCTATTTGGACATCTAAAGAGGGAGATATAAATTTTTAAACATTCTGTCTAGTGTCAAGCGCTCTAACTAATCTCAGATAGTATTTGATTGAGTTTCGAGGTCTGGGCAAGCCTAAACTGCTTGGGAGTTATTTGTCCTCTCTATCTAACATCCACAAATTTCTGAATTAGTATTATTTGCATGGATTGGATTTTTTTGGAATGAATTGTGTGACGACCTTAATTTCTTATCATCATAATTAAAGTTAAACACGTGATTAATCACTATAGGTCATGAAAATGTGGAAAAAAATTTAAACCTTAATGTGATTAGAGTCATCAATCATACAATTACATACACTTATGTTCATAAGAGAATTAAACATCCATTTATAAGCCTTGGATCTATTACTCAACAGTTATAACTTATCCTAATGACTCTAGATCATCCCTTGTGATTAACATATAGAAAACTAAGGTTTTCTAGTTAATATAAGTGTTTTAGCATGTTAGCTGCAGCCAAATTACCCTTAGTCGCGGCCAATTACTTTCTGTTTTACCCCTTTCTTCATCACTAGTTCGCCGCGGCGAGTTGGACCTTCGCCGCGGCTAACCTACATGGCGCCGCAGTGAAGAAGCCTCCTGGAACTCCCTTGCTCGCCTTTCGATATTGGCCGCGGCAAATTCCTCCTTCCGCCGTGGCCAATTCCTCTCTGGAATGCTGGGGACATTTTCCTAAAAGTTCGCCGCAGCCAATTCCATAATTCGCTGCGGCGAATTTCTCTCTGTATGACTTCCAGTTTGACCTCTCACATTTCGCCGCGCCCAATTCCTCTCTGGCACTCTCCCTGGACAACTTCGCCTCTATTGGCCGTGGCCAACTCCATTTTAGCCGCGGCGAAGTGCCTTCTGGTCCTACACTCCGAAAATCTGGACTCATACTCTCTTTTCTCCCTCCAATCTCACCCTAGGGCCCCTCTACCTTAATTATGGGGCTCAAATAGCTTTCATTAGCCTAATTTATCCGGCTAATCTATCCTCTCTAATTCAAGATTCAAGGGTCAATTTCTTTTCTCTAATTGTTCTATATCAGCAAGTCCACGGAATAACAACAACATAATTCATGCACCATTGATATTTAACATTAGATACACTTTCCATTAGAGGTTCCATGCATCAGTAATTCATATCAATATCTCAAGGTTACATTCTCAAATGATAAAACATATCATAAGTTTGATAGGGTTTATAACAGATATCATAAATCCATACATCAAATACCAATCTAAAGTAAGGCCTACTCCTCAATAGGTACACATTATATTATCAAAATACATACTCCTACACTTGGCAATACAGATACATGATGATGCTATACAAGACTTAACAAAATTAGCATCTACTCTATTCTACTCAGACCAAGTGTAGTTCCCCCACACTAGGCCTCAGCTCATGGATGTTCATCCACTTGCTTGCCCTTATCCTTACCCGAAGGACCTTCACCTGAAATTGTAATCCCATAAAACGGGGTGAGATATAAATCTTAGTAACCAAGACAATTCCATCATATAATCCAGTTTAATTAACATATATGCATGAATCAAAATCAACATCAGAATCATATCAATCATGATTAGGCTATCATGATTACTATCCCATACTAGCAATCATATTTTTAACATGTTAAAGGCCATTAACACTGGGAGAGGTCCGTCCACGGCACCTACTCCATCATGAGCACAACCAGGGCTCAGTGCATCTGGGGTTTGATCATAACCCGGTGCTTGATCGAAGCACATGCACGGGTGGCAGCCGCACCACAGCTCCACCATGGACTCACAAGGTCCAATCATCATACAATAGATAGCCAACCAATTCATTCAACATTTCAAATCATTCATATACAGCAAGTATGAAATTTAAACCGACATATGTATGGAATTGATGTAAACCCCGGTTACCTCACTTGTAGACAAATTTGTAACAGCCACCAATGGTACAGAGTCTCCCTATAATCATAGCATCAAATAATTACTACTCTAATTCATCATTAATAGTTACAATAAGTACCCAAGGCATTTAAATGCTATTAACTACCTAAAGAATACTTACCCAGCTACCACAAATACCAAATTCGGATTTAAGTATCCTCTTCCAGAAATCTCAATATTCCACCCAAAATCCTAAGCAAATTTGTACAAAATTACTACCCATAATATAAATCAGCTATGGGGGTCTTAAACCAACAAAGAAAGCATCAAAATGAGGGGTTTAAACTCACCTAATACCAATCGTAACCTCAACCTACGAATTTCACCAAGAAAATTCCCAAACACCCACATTTCAGATTTTGGGTATGATGAAATTACTCCAAATGAAAAACTAATTAGACCAAATTAAAGAGAAAGATGAGGAGATTAAGTTGTATAACTATTACCTTGGCTAAATCTTGCTCCAAATGTGAGAAAATGTGGAATTATGCCAAGAACCCTAGCCTCTCCCTCTCACCTCCGAATTTGCTTTGTGTATTTGTATTTTGCAGAATGTGGGAGGTGGCTGGTCAGTTTTTAGGGTTTTAGTGGAGTTAAGTTGGGTCAAGGGATGGGTCATGGGTTGCTCCAAGTCCAACTCCTAATGGGCTATAGGATTTTATTGGGCCAGTTTTATACATTGGGTTGCTGAAGTTTAATAGGATTTGGGCCAAGTTGGAAGAGCTCAAGGGTTTGGGTCTGCACAAGGGTCATTGGGCCACTTATAAGAGCCTATACAAGGTGGGTCTTGGGCCTCTATCACATTAAATTGGGTTGGATTTGCACCTAACTCATTGGGCCTCCATTAGCCTCTTATCATGATTTATTAATTTAGGCCTAGATAGAATTTCTATCCCAATTAATTCTCAAACCCATGTTAATAATTTATCTCTCTAAAATTTTTATTCATTAATTTGCCCAATTATCCTCTATTAATTATTCTTAATTACTCTAAATCCACGATTAACACCTTAATTAATTTTGGGGTGTTACAAATTGGACATTTTTTAAATTTGCTACAGAAACCTGTGACAGCACCAATGGATGGCCAAACCTCTGGACCTTTTCAAATGTCAAACATCTTCTATGTGATGTTTCATGCCCTAGTCATATTTTTACCATAAAGTAGACATGTGTAGCTTCCCATAATGGCAAAGAATCATAATTCTGATTTTTCTAGATCTAGTTATGGATTTCCAAAGTTGGTGACAGAAAAGCCAAAATTCTGGCCGAAAATGCAAACATGGGTATTATGTGATCCTTTGCTTTTGTAGGCCAAATTTGATGATTGAAATGAGTTGTATTCATGTGTTTAAGTATGAGAATATGATAGATAAGTTTATATGGCCCATGGCACTCCAAAAGAAAAATTTGACCCATATGGAAATGCTTCTTGAGACTTAGTCCCTATGCCATTATGTTGCTCCACATAGAAATTATATAAGATGAGGTATATCAATTGCATGAATTGAAGCTTAAAAGTATGGTATTACAAAGCTCACCCATAACTTACCACCTACTCAAGACCATTCCACAACTCACTTAGCCTGAACATAATCATAAGCCATCTTCACACTCTCAAAATACCTCATACAAGGCTTTTTATAACTCTATACGCCTTGCCATATCCTCAAGCCATGCACAACCTTAGGAAGCCTGGAACTTTACTTTAATACTAATAAAGTGTAACACCATAATTCTCTAACTCATCTCATATTATTTCTAGGCTTCCTTCCATATAAATGTAAGAATTCAAGGAAAAGCTATTAAATATAATCATTTAATTTGTGTTACGTCATGTGTAAATTTTTCACTCGATGTCCCATGGACCATATGGACTCATCCATCTCATTCCCCTATTTAAATATACAGATAAAACTCAAAACCATCTCAAGAAGTGGCCTAAAACTAGACCAAAGGAAGTATATACATGAAAATAAAGTATGCAGCCTTGGATTGACATTCTATGTTTCTATCATAAACTTTGAAAAATTATAACTAATTCTAGAAAAATTGTCATCAAGCACACTATACCACTATAGAAAGATACAGATGTCTAATTTATGCTAAAAATAATTCCAGACCACAAACAGAACATTTAGTATCGATAGAACAATAACAAAGATCATCTATCACTACTAGTACTGTCCCTCAATTTCAAAAATTCATATCTCCCTGCTCAGATGTTCAATTAGGTGATCCCAGAGGCCATGGAAAGCTTATCATGTCTAGTTTATGCTTATAACATTGTATAACATTGGACACCATTTGACCCTTGAATGACACAGCCTAAGGAACTTACCATATGAACAATGTTTGCAGTAAAATGGTAGAAAAAAGTTAACTTTGAAAAATCATAATTAATTCCACAGAGCACCAAATAATCTAGTCTTTGGCTTCCTAAAAAGCCCTAGATATGATCTATATGCATGCCAATTTTCATGGACAAATTCTTTCATTGGTAAGATCTTGACATTGGGTTGCAAAATAGTCACTTTATGTCTCATAAAGTCCAAATGGTTCCTTTTAGTTTCTAAGGCAGCCCTGGCCACTTGAGCACATGGGAAAGCACCAAAATGGTCTACTAAACTTGTCTTAAAGGTGTACAATCCTAGATTTTACAAACTTACTCATCCACCCCAAGATATACACAAGAGTACACATGCCAAGTCTTGTCATCCAATGCCAAAAAGTTGCTATATTATACATTTGGCATCAAATCTCATTTGTGCAAGATACGATTACATATTATATGTCTTCATGAAGTCATACAACATATAAAATAATAGATTACATCATGTGCCACTCATATGGCTACAAGTTGGCATTCACACACTTGATTGTCAAACTTCCTTCTTCAAGCTTGATGGCTCCCATTTCTTAGTTTACTTGGTCCACCTAAACATGTTAGACATGTAAGGAGGAAGGAATGAGATTCTAGGAATCCTAATAGCTCTTCTCCCTTTCAATCACACATAATGAATGTAAATCTATATTTAAAAATGCATGCATAAACATTATGGAACATGTGATCATTCAAGAAGGAATTTCTAGCATTCAAGAAGTCATACAATGCATCCATAAGCTTGCCAAGTAAGTGGCTTAGTCTCACCCATTCTCTTCTAGGATTTTAGACTTGCCTCACCATTTTTCTTAAAGGCTTTGAACTATCCCTTACTCTTGGAAGACTCTAAACTTTGTCTCAACCATTCTTAAGGCTTCTTGGCTTATCCTCACCATAGTTAGAGAGTTCTTGGCTTCGCCACACTCAAGCAAACCAAAGCAAAGTCACAAGATATCATTTGAAGACATAATGCAACATGATGGTACTATGGCATTAAGAGACACACTAAACACTAAAACATTTTTCATAACTTAAAAGATACACACACACATTCAAAGATAAGACAAACATTCATCTATGCATGAGAGAAAGAAGAGAGAGCTACCTTTGTCACACAAGCACACTTTTCTTCTTGAGTTTAGCTTTTCTTCTTTGGCCACACAAGCACAATCAGGTAGAACTTGTTTCTATTAGCCTAGACACATCATATGGAAGCCAATTATGCTCTTGAACCAAATTCTAAAGCTACATATTCATTAGAAAAACTAGATGGTTCATATGGCTCTTTTATGGTCTATAATGCACTTAATGAAGCAACCTTAAGAAAACATCATCTTTGCTCCACTCTTTCTATTCATCTATGATTCTTGACTCATTTTAACCTCTTGGAGTCATTACACAATTAAATTAAGGAGCCTCCCTAGGTGTTACTTCTTTAAGTCATAATATGGAACCTATGATGCCATCTCACTATCCATGGCTTCTAAAATTTTTTCAAGGCTTCCTCTCATCCTCTTCTATCATATATGACTCAAAAATAAACTTGGAACAAATTGAAACTATTACACCATAATTTTTAGCTCATCTCACAATATTCTTATGCATCACATCTTCAAATACATGAAGGAAGTGGAAAAGTCTGTTAAAATAATGTATTTAATTGCGTTGTGTTGTGTATAAAAATTCCATTCGGTGTTACATGGATCGTGTGAGTTCATACTATACATTCTCATATTTAATTACATGGATACAACTCATTTATATCATAAAATGTGGCCCAAAACTCATGGAATTCAAAGAGAAGTTCAAAATAGTCATATATATTTTTGGCCAAAATTTGGCTTTTTCCTGACCAAAATTTGAAAAATCATAACTAATTTTAAAAAACTCTAAATCATGCATTCTTAGCTATTCTGGAAAGCTACAAATGTCTACTTCATAGTAAAAATATGCCCAGACCATAACATCCATTATAGAGGATGTTTGACATTCGAAAAAATCCAGAGGTCAAACTGCCTCCTGGTGCTATCATAGATTTCTATAGCAAATTTTGAAAATGTATAATTAATTTTAAAAAAATCCAATCCTTGCAAATGATACCAATCTAGAAATTTGTGGATGTTAGCTATAGGAGAAAAATAACTCCAGACTAGTTCAGACACGCTTAGACCTCAAAATCTAACCAAGCAGTAATAGAGGTCGACTGGAATTCCTGATATTGGATAGAATTTTTAAAAATTCATATCTCGCTCTCTAGATATCCAAATGAGTTGCTTCTAGCTGGCTCAAGTCACTATGAATGTATAGTTTCTCTGTACAAAATTTCATGGCAATTAGACATCATTTGAGCTCTATGTGATAGATTTTATTTTGGACCAAATGAATAGTGTAGTAGACCAAAACCAGTAAATTTGCTAATTTTGAAAATTCATCAAATATTCTGTAGACCTCTAAAAATTATGTTCTTTAGCTTCACAAAACCTCTAATTTCATACCAAATCTCAAATCAAGAAGAACTTATTTGGGCAAAAAGTGATATAGGGTTCCATTATGGTCAATTTTGGCTCCATATAGGATACCAAAATGTCCAAATAGCTTTCCTTTGGTTTTGGCACCTTTTGGGCAAGTCTAAAAGCATAATTAAGACTTGTGTAAGCTGTCAAATGGTCCCAAATTCCATGCCTCTCATTTTGGCCATGCCACATGCAATTATACACACCACATCAAGCTTTCAAGAAGTATTTCCTTGCATTACATACCTAAATTACATTCTAGGGTTCACATATCATATCCATTCATTTAATATTATCATAATTACATATATCTAAGAGGTCACAGACCATATACATCATTGGATTACATCATTGACACATCTATGGTCTTAAAGAACCAAAAACGTGGCATTTTGTTATCAAACTCTTTCCTTCAAGGTGGTTGGCTTCCACTACCTTGTCCACTTAGTCCACCTAGCATATTAGATCATTGGAGAGGAGGGAATGAGATTCAAAGAATCCCAATAGCTCATCTTCCATTCAATTATACATAATATATGTAAAGCAAGTCTTGAAAATGCATGCATGGGCATAATACAAATCAGGAGCATTCAAGATGCAAGCTTAGTGTAACGTCCCACATCGGCTGGAAGGGGCCTGTGCTGAGCGCTTATAAAGGGGTGCGAAGCGCTCTCTTTTAACGACGCGTTTTGGGTGCGGATCCCTCTTAGGGCGGATCGGCCCAGAAGCAAAACCCCACTAGGCCACTGTGTCGGGTGCCGTAATGGGGACAATATTGTTGAGGGCTCTGTAGGTGTCTTGGTATCAGAGCAATCCTGACCCATGTGCAACCCGAGGACGGGTTGGCCCCAAGGGGGGTGGATTGTAACGTCCCACATCGGCTGGAAGGGGCCTGTGCTGAGCGCTTATAAAGGGGTGCGAAGCGCTCTCTTTCAGCGACGCGTTTTGGGCGCGGATCCCTCTTAGGGCGGATCGGCCCAAAAGCAAAACCCCACCAGGCCATGTGTCGGGTGCCGCAACGGGGACAATATTGCTGAGGGCAGCAATATTGTCCCCGTTGCGGCACCCGACACATGGCCTGGTGGGGTTTTGCTTTTGGGCCGATCCGCCCTAAGAGGGATCCGCGCCCAAAATGCGTCGCTGAAAGAGAGCGCTTCGCACCCCTTTATAAGCGCTCAGTACAGGCCCCTTCCAGCCGATGTGGGACGTTACAATCCACCCCCCTTAGGGCCAACCCGTCCTCGGGTTGCACATGGGCTAGGATTGCTCTGATACCAAACAACTTACAGAGCCTCCAAGGTATTGTCCCCTACGTCCCCCGTCAGGCTACTCTCATTTCACCTAGGAAGGGAGGGGTTTTGTCCCTTGGGCTTACTCTTATTTCAGCCCAAAAGCGCGCCTTGGTGGGGAGAGCTTCGCTCCCACTTATAAGCGCTCTACACAGGCCCCTTCCAGCCGATGTGGGACGTTACAATCCACCCCCTTTGGGGCCAACCCGTCCTCAGGTTGAACATGGGCCAGGATTGCTCTGATACCAAGACACCTATAGAGCCCTCAGCAATATTGTCCCCGTTGCGGCACCTGACACATGGCCTGGTGGGGTTTTGCTTTTGGGCTGATCCGCCCGAAAAGGGATCCGAGCCCAAAACGCGTCGCTGAAAGAGAGCGCTTCGCACCCCTTTATAAGCGCTCAGCACAGGCCCCTTCCAGCCGATGTGGGACGTTACAATCTACCCCCCTTGGGGCCAACCCGTCCTCAGGTTGCACATGGGCCAGGATTGCTCTGATACCAAGACACCTACAGAGCCCTCAGCAATATTGTCCCCGTTACGGCACCCGACACAGTGCCCTAGTGGGGTTTTGCTTCTGGGCCGATCCGCCCTAAGAGGGATTCGTGCCCAAAACGCGTCGCTAAAAGAGAGCGCTTCGCACCCCTTTATAAGCACTCAGCACAGGCCCCTTCCAGCCGATGTGGGACGTTACATTTAGCATGTAAATTAGTCATATGAGGCATTCAAAAGCTTGCCAAGTGGATGGATTGGCCTCACACTCTTCCTCATGGATTTTAGACTTACTTCACCCATTCTTTAAGAGATTCTTGGACTCAACCATTCTCTTGGAAGCCCACTTTGCTTTTGGGAGACTCTTTGCTTTGTCTTAACCAATCTCAAGGGTTCTTGGCTCATCCTCACCATGGTTAAGAGTACTTGGCCTTTCCACACTTAAGCAAACTCATACAACCATCATAACATCATTTTAAAACATAATATGTCATCATGAAATCATGGCATATAAAATCATGCTAGCATATTTTTCATGGCTTGAAAATACACATACATGCATTCTAAGACAAGCTAAACACACATCCATGCATGAGAGAAGGTGGAGAGAGCTACCTTGCACACAATTATATAGTTTTTCTCTTGAAATTTCCTCCCTTGCTTCGGCCACACACACAAAAACTTGTGGAGAAGCTTTCTTTTAGCCTAGACACAATTGATGGAAGCCAATTAGGTTTATGAAATAATTTCTAAGGTCACACAACTTGCTTAAGTGCTAGGTTGTTCTATAAACCCCATTATGGTCCATAATTTTCACTTAATGAAGCAAAACCCCTTAAAGAAATTCTAGGCTCCATTCTTTCTTTTCAAATATGATTCTTGACTCCTTTTAAGCCTCTTGGAGTCATCACACAATTAAAACAAAGAGCCTAACTACATGTTGCTTCTTTAGGTCATAATATAGAACATAATTCACCAAGTCACTTCCTATGAGTTCTAAATTTTTTCTAAGGCCTCTCCTCATTTTCATTCATCATATATGACTCAAGAATGGCCTTAGAAAAATTTAAAACTCTCCCTAGCTACCCCAACCTTGTTTGGCTGAGACTATGGAGCTTATTAGGCTTTATGGAATTTGCTTGGTTTTCTTGAAGGAAGAAGCATGTGGGGAGCATCTTAGGGATCTTGGGAGTTCATTTGAACTCTTATTTAGACTTGGGAATCATCACATAAGGTCAAATTTTACAAGGTACACATAAAACCCTAGAAATTGCATCTTGAAACGTAATGGTTTTTTGTTAATTTCCTTTGCATATTCTTAATCTCCACACCCTTTTTCCTTAGATTCATCCTTGGTTCTCCCTAAAAATCATCTCCTCCTAGGGTTCCATGGGTGTGTCAAATTGGAAAAGAAGAGGAACTAAGGATAGCAACCATAGGAAGAGAAATTACCTAGTTTCCTTGTTTTTTCTTGCTTCAATCTTACTTTCTCCAAGCTCCTCTCTTAAAATCCGAAAATTCCATTGAGTTTCTTTCTTGAATCAGATTTATAAACTCCATTTTAATCAAAAGAAACAAAGGAGAATGAAGAAGAGGTGGTATGGATGGAGAAAAGCATGAAATGGAAACATACTTTTAAGCTTGAATTCTTCCTCCTCCTTCTTCCTCTTTTGTGCACCCAAAACCCTAGCTCTCTCCTATGAAATTAGATAGAAATTTTTTATTCCAAATGAGGGAGAAAGTGGGACGCCACCTACATATAAGGGTAGGAAAGTGACTTTTTCAAAAATTTTCATTTTGCCCTTCGTTCTGTGCATTTTTGTTTCTCCTTTGTTCTAACTCCTTTTTTAGAACCATATTTTTCATTATAAAATTAGGTTCCCAATTTAATAAAATGCCTTTGGAATCACTCAAATCAGAGCTAAAACCTTCCCAAACGAATCCATCAAAGTTTGGGCACATTGATGTTGGAAAACGTCCACTGGTGGGGATTTAACTATTTTGGGGCTTCCTATGGTTTTCAAAGCCTTTGAGAACCCTAGAGAACTCAAAATTCTCATTTAAAAAGCCCTCCTGTGTGAATTCTAAAATTTTCTCAAAATTACAAAAATGCTATTACGTTTCGTAAGGTTTCTGTCAAAATTTATTTCTTCATTCTAGCTCCATTATTCCTTTCGTTTGAGGCTAGAATTCTCATTTTTTGGAGCCTAAAATGTTAATCAAATTTTTTGGGACCTTAACTAATTCATTTTAGGGGACTTGCTTTGAAAACATATTTGTTTCCATCATTTAACGAAAATAAGACATTACAGAAACTACCCCTTGGTGCTCTAACCGCTCTAGGCTGTGGCTATGAAGCATAAGGACACCAAGTGAGTTTTCTTTGCTTTCTTGATGGAAGATGCATATGAGGAGCCTTCTAAGGATCTTAGGAGCTCATCCAAATACTCATTTAGGCCTAGGAATTATTGTATCAAATCAGATTTTTGGTAGAACACTTGAAACCCTAACTTTTCTATTTTGAAATCTAATGGTTGTTTTGTTGTTTCCTTTGCATATTCTTATTCTCCTCCCTCATTTTCCTAAAATTCATCCTTGGTTTAGCTAAAAACCTAACTCTTCTTGGCTACTCTTAGGTAGGGCGAAAACAACACAAAAGAAGGAAGAAAGAAGATCAAGCATGGAGATGGCAAGATAGCTTAGTTTCTTGGTTCCTTTTGCTTGTTTTTCACCTTGCTTGGCTTCTTCTCCTTGAATTTAAAATGTCCCCTCTATTTTGCCCTCAAAATAGATCCAAGAACTTCAACAAAATAGGAAAGAAGAGAAAATGGAGGAGAAGGAGTTTTCTAAAAAGAAAGCATGAAAAATCATACCTTTTCCTTCCTTTCTTCTCTTTCTTGTGCACCTCAATCCCTTGCTCTTTTCTCTAATTTAGGGCAGACACAAAATAGGCTAGGTGAAGAAAGGAGTAGGGCATGAGGCTTTATATAGCCAAGTTTAAGAAGTAGCTTTTAAAAATTCCAAGTTTGTCCCTTCGTATTGGCATTTTCATTTCCAGTCTATTTTAGCTCCTTTCTGAGAATTGCCTTTTCCATCATAAAATTTAAATTCCCAATTTTATAAAATACCTTTAGAATCACTCAAATCAGAGTTAAAACCTTCTTGAATGAAAGGGTCAAAGTTTAGGTCAACTAACATTAGAAAACATACATCAGAGAGGTTTTTGTAACATCCAATTCTCTAAAAATAAGAGAAAACGTGAGAAATGTAATGTACAGTTTCTCCCTAAACAAATGAAACTCACTAGATGCAAAAAGAAGTCCATTGAAATGATGTCGTTAAGTTCCTAAAAAATTTAGAAAGCATTATAGGCTCCTAAAAATGAGAATCCCAAGCTTAGACAAAAAGAAAAATGGAACTAGAATGAAGAAACAATTTCTTATGAAAAGCTTACAACAAAATGGCATTTTTGTAATTTTGAGAAGATTTTCGAATTCACATAGGAGGGATTTTTAAATGAAATTTTTGAGTTCCCCAGGGTTCGCATAGGCCCTAAAAACTATGGAAAGGCCTGGAACAGCTAAAGCCCCTCCGGTAGACGTTTTCCAATGTCGATGTGCCTAAATTTGACAGATTAGTTTAGGAAGGTTTTAGCTTTGGTTTGAGTGATTCCAAAGACATTTTACTAAATTAGGAATCTAAATTTCATAATGGAAAAGACAATTCTAAAAAAGAAGCTAAAACGAAGGAGAAACAAAAATGTTAAGAACGAAGGGCAAAATAGTAATTTTTAAAAAAGTGTAACTTCCTCCCACCGATATATATGATGCACCCTTCTTCTTCCTTCATGTTGCACAACTAAGTTCTATACAAAACTAGAGGAAAACCCTAGGGAGAGTCGTGCACAAGAGGAAGGCCAAGAGGAGGAGAAATCAAAGGCTTAAGGTATGGAAACTTAGTAGTTTTTCATGCTCTTTCCATTTCAAACTTCTTCTCCTTCATTCTCCTTCATTTCCTATGATTATAATAAAGTATATGGATCTGTTTTAAAGGATAAATTGAGGGAAAAATTTGGATTTGAAGAGAGAAGCTCAAAGAACACAAGATTCAAGTGAAAAAAGCAAGAAAACAAGGTAAATCTTGCATTCCATGGTAGCTACTCCTCCCCCCTTCTTCTCCATATTTTACCCCATGTATGTAGATGCTAGAGGGCTGGAATTTTGAGGGGAACCAAAGGTGAATTCTATGAATTTAAGGAAGGAAAGTAAGAATATGCAAAGAAATTTAAGAAAAAGCCATAGATTTTCAAGGTAACAACCCTAGGGTTTCATGGGTTCCCTTAAAAATCTGATTTGATATAATTATTCTTAGGCCTAAATGAAAATTTAAATTAGTTGCTAAGATCCCTAAGAGTCTCCCCATATACATCTTCCAAGTAGAAAACGAAGCAAACTCCATAGAGGCCAAAAGGAGACATAGGCTCGCCCTAAAGGGGATGAGACACCTAGGGAGAGTTTTAAATTTTTCCAAGCACATTTTTGAGTCATATATGATGAATGAAAATGAGAGGAGGCCTTGGAAAAAATTTAGTACCCATAGAAAGTGAGTTGGTGCTTTATGTTCCATATTATGACCTAAAGAAGTAACATGTAGTAAAGCTCTTAACTTTAATTATGTAATGACTCCAAGAGGTTTAAAAGGAGCCAAGAATCATATTTGAAAGGAAAGAATGGAGCCTAGAATTTATTTGAGAGGTATTTCTTCATTAGGTGCAATTATAGAACCATAATGAGGTTTATAAATTGAGTTAGAGTTCAAGTAAGTGTGTGGCCTTAGAATTAATTCCATGAACCTAATTGGCTTCCATAAATTATGCTTATACTAAGAAAAATCATCCCCATACTTTTGTGTGTGTATGGCCAAAAAAGGGAGCTTGCCTTCAAGGGAAAAGTGTGCAATTGTATCCAATTTAGCTCTCTTCACCTTCTCTTATGCATGATTATTTACTTTACTTGTCTTTGAATGTGTGTATGTGTATTTTTAAGCTATGAAAAGTGTTCTAGCATGACCTTGATTCCATGGTGCCATGATGTTACTGATAACTATGATTTTTATATGTTTTAATTCTCCTAACTTAACCATTTTGATAGTTAAATAAGGCTTAATGGATTTACTTAGATGGATAATTGATTTTAGTAGCCATTCTTGCACCTTATGAATTAATTTGCAAAATCTTTGAGTTTTAATGCATGAATTCCCTTTAAATGATTTTGTGAATTTTTTTTATTAAATTGTTCCTACTCTTTGTGCAGATTTTTATTGGTAAATGGAACTCAGATGGAATTTAATTGGAAGCATTTTGCATATCTCTTGACTTTGGTTCATGGTTCATGGAAAAAGAGTGGCAACTCTCATGTACAACAAAAAGAGACACAAGCTACAGGTTTCACGTGGGAGGCAGCAGCAAAAGAAGTTACAGGCTACAGCAGAGGTGTGGATGAAATGAGTTGTTGTGAAGATGAGAAACGAAGAGCAGCTGCATGAAGTTTAACGTGAAAAAAAAAGAATACAGAACCATGAAGTATCTCGAGTGGAACACAAAGGCAGCACCTGTGCTAAAGAACGAAGCAAGCAAAACACAAACAGCTCACACACTCATGCAGAAGTTAACGTGGAAAGCTACGGGTAAAGGAGAGAAAGCTTATGTGATTGCTAGTGTGGATTTGCATGAGAATTAAATGAAGCAAACACGAAGAGATATGCTGGACTTCTCAATATGACAGCAACAAACACACACATATGCAGAGTCAGAACTTGGAGCTGGCCGAAGGAAAGAAACGATGTAGAAGAATAAGTGTTAAGCTGGAATGAGCTGCAGCACTTACATGAAAGCCACGAGAACAGAGCAAACCACGGTTTTGTGTAGAATAGAGAGAAGAAGCTATGTTTGGATTCGAAGAAAGCAAAACAGAGGAGAGCAACTCGCGAACAGTAGAAAACGTGCAGAAACACACGCATGCAGAACCGAGAATGAAAGCATGAGCTGAATGAAGGAGAAATCCACTTGAGAAGCTGAACGTGGAGCAGAGCTCGAGTTCTACGTGCTGGGCTGATTGAAGAAGCCACGTTCTGGTGCCTTGAGTGGGAAAGAGGAAGAACAATGCATGAAGGCGAGACATGGAGAAAGAATAAAAGAAGCAGTAGCATGGATTCAACACTTCAACATTCAAATGGGGCCCACACTCATGCATAATAGCTTCAGACAATTTGAAAAATGAGGGCTGAACACGTGAATCATTAATTGTGCACGTGAAAGGGAGCATTTTCAGATCCAATCCTCATCGTCCATCCATTCATCATTCACGAGTCCAGCACATCATATACACGCCCATTCCGTCTTATTCCACACGACGTCACCCACACTCGAGATTCGCCCATTCGATTCGTCCATTCTATCCAGCCTTTCGTCCATTCCCATCCCTTCGTCCACCACAGAACCATCTCCATTCCATCTCTCCACGCCGAAATGAAACTCTAATTCATCTGTGACTAGCAAAGGAGGAAGCTCTTGAGTTGAAGCTTGAATCCAAGATTTGGAGTGCAAAATTCTGGCTAAGAATTTCTTTTATTTTTCTATATTTTTTCTCTTTCATCTATTGTCTTGGTTAAGCTGTATTTGATAGAGAATTTATGTAATAGTAATTAGTGGCTGGTTAGACACTAATTAGGATATTAATTGACTGATTATGTGATTGAATTAGTACTGGATTTTCCAATTTCCTACAATTATCCATGTATGCAGTCAAGGTGTTTGATGAAATGCATGTGAGAAATTGAGTGTTTAATTGTTTGATTTGAGGAATCCTTAGTGTTTAATTGGTTAATTAAACATTTTGGATGGTAATTCAGAAGCTAATTAATCAAGTAATCAATCAATTCAAGTGTTTAAAGATCTTAATCACAAGAATTAGTAATCTAATGAGAGTTGAGGTCTCAATTAACATTAAATTGCTACTTTCTTGAATCTTGGATGGTTATTCAAGATCATTTGTTAATGAACACATTTAGGAACTCTTAGGCCAGAATTAATCACAATTAGATTAGGATGAGGATAGTGGAAACCAAGGGACCATTCCTAAGCTAGTCACAAGCCCATTATCACCATAATTCGCACAATTAGGTAGTGTTTAGGAATTTTAATTCTAATTAGTTTAATTCAATTAAAAATCCCCCCAAACTAAGTAGTTCTAGGATCCTTTAACATTTAGAAACTTAATTGAACATTGAGCTCCATTTCCAAGGGAGATGACCTAGGTTGTGCCACTTGCTATATTTTTAGTCAACCTAGTTTTATTTTGAGGGTTGCACGACAAGCCCGTCAAAATTTGGTGCCGTTGCCGGGGATTTGGAATTTCAATTGTTTAAGAAAGTTTTCTAAGTGTTTTTGTTTTGTTTTATCTCTGTTTTAGTTCTGTTTTGATTTGATTTTCGTTTTGTTCTGAACTTGGAATCGGGTAATTTCGGTGTTGCGTATTAATTTGAGTGCTTGCTGGAATTTTCGTTCAAAGTGCCCAGAAAATTCTCATACTTTGTTTTTCAAGGTTTTTGGGTGTTTTGAGCAAAAGTAATAGCAAAGCTATTAGGTGCACCATTTTTTGGACAAATTCCAATGTTTGAGGCACTTTTTCTAATTTTTTAGTATTTTCTCGAATTTTTTAGGAATTTTTCAATTTTTCTGGATTTATCTTCTTTAATTTTTGTGAGTTTGTTTTGTGTCATTAGGCTCTGTTTTAGAGTGTTTTTCATTGTTAAGAACTTCTTATCTTCATTTGATTTGATTTTCTTAATTTTGAGTTAATTTTAGTTATAGTTATTTGTGATTTTGCTTTGTGCTAAAAGTAATTGTACTTCTCATTTTATTTTTGCTTTAAATGAATCCATATTTTTCTAATCAAGGTGTTTATGATCCTTATGCAAATAATGGGACTTCCAGGCAGTTGGATGATCTCAAGACAATGCTTCAAGGCGTTCTTGAAAGACAAAGGCAAAATCAACAAAGCCAACAATACCAACAAGTCCAACCACCATGCTACCAACCACACCATCATTCCTATGAAGTTCACCCCAACTACCAACCATACCACCATCCATATGAGATTCACCCAAATTACCACCATCATTATGAACCATACCATGACTACCATAGGCAAGAGCCACAATATCATCCTTACAACTACCATGAGGGGTACATGCAACAAGAGCCTCAAAGGGAACCAAGTTCGAAAGAAAGGATGATGCAGTTAATGGAAGCCTTAGATCTTCGAATCCAACAAAGGGATGCCGAACATCTTCAATTCAAACAAGAACATGAACGGTGGTATCTTGAAATGCAACAAAGGCTTGACAACATGATGAAGGATTCAGGAATTCAATTGAATCAACCGACTTCAAGTGCTAATGAATCAATTGAAGAGCAAATTAGAAGGGAATGTATAGAAGAAGAAGAGTCTTATCCATTAGGTAATATCCTTCCATCTTCTAATGTTTTACAATTTGTTAGAACTGAATCTAGTATGCATGATAGCACTTCAATTCCCGATGCATATAATGTTGTTGATTCTGAATTACATGATGATGATGTTGTTGATGAGGAAATAATTGTTGAATCCCCTGATATGATTGATTGTGGTAGCTCATTGAACAAAATTGACACATTTTGTGATGTTCATGAATCCTTGTGTACTGATGCACTTGGTATGTCTACACCTAGCTGTGATCTTAGTGATAATTCTATTTCTGAGCCTGTTAATGATGAATCTCTTGAGTCTAGGGTAGTAGATAAGTGTGGGGGTGACTTAGAATATGATGATCATGCTATTCTTGGTGTGGGATTAGTTGATAAGTCTGTTGATGATGCATCTACTGAGTTTAGGGACAACATGCCATCTAGATCATGTGACATAACTGATTTGGATGCATTTCTTGATTGTGTGTGTGTTGAATCTGCTGTATGTGATAGATGCTCCCAAATTAATTCTTCCATTGAGACTAGTGAGTCTCTCACATATACTGATCATCATGATTCCTCACTGGCATGTGTTGATATGGCTGATGAAATGATAGATGTAGCATGTGATGAGAATATAAACAGTGAAATTGTTGAGCAAATTGTTGTTGATGAATCAGACTTAACTCTTAAATGCTTATGTGATGATATGCATACAAGTCCTGTATGTATTGAGATTAATGAGTTTCTGGAGTCTGATAAGTCTGTTGAACCCATAGAGTCCTTGGTTTGCATTGAAATTGTTAATGAACCTGATTCTTCTGATCATACTAGTATTGATGAGAATATGCATAAAGATAGTGTTGATATTGAAAATCCTGTTGATCCTTGTACTCTTATTGATACTAGTGAGAGACTTGATTTTGTTGTTGGCCATTGTCTAGAATTTTGTGAGCCTACTGATGTCTCTTTGGTCAGGGAAGATATTATCTCTATTGTTGAGAGTCTTGAATAGATTCCTGAGGTTGGTGAGCTAGTTCCCAACAATCAACAGACTCTCCCAGTAGAGGAAAAACAACTATCAGACACCTTGAACTCAAAGAATTGTGAGAAGTTGCAATTAGATTTTTCTATGGATGCAGTGACTCTTACTGATGAGAGTCCAGTAGATTTCATTGGTTTTAATAGATTTTTAGAGAGTTCGGAATCTAAGTTTGATTTTAAATTTTCTTTCTTTAGTTTTAATTGTCTTAAATTTGATTTTTCTTCTTTTCTTATTTCTAAATTTGCTGAAAATGACTTTCCTAAACTTCTGATGGTTGAGGAAGTCCATGGGTCATCACTGAATGATCAATCTAAATGCTTTAAAGTAGTGAGACCCAAATTTGTCGAGTTAAGAAGGAATAAAGTAGTTTTAATTTTGGTTTTTGATACTTATGATTAGTTAGTCTTTAATAAAGTTCATTGTAGTTTAGGATTTAGTTTTCTTTTTCTTTTCTGCACTACAGTTTGTTTTGTTTCTGTTTTGTAGGTAATAAAAGTGTGCTAACCGACTACAAAGGAAATCTTAGCCTACCCTTGAGATCTTCGATTCAAGTTCATCCGGTTGTATTCTCTCTTTTCACTCTTTATCTTGTGTTGTTTATCTGTTTACTGGACTGTGTGCTGACATTGAGGACAATGCAATATTTAAGTGTGGGGGAGAGAGTCATTTCATTCCATCCATTCCATCCATCTTTTTCCTTGTTTTGAAAAATAATAATAATAATAATAATAATAAATTTTGAAATTTTTGAGAAATTTTTTTAATTTTTCTGTAAAAGTTGCAAGTTAAGATGATTATAATTTGGATTCACCTAGACATGATAAGAAATGGATCTTGTGTTTTGATTCAAGTGAAGTGGCAATGAATTTGATTTCAATGAATTATTTGATAGCCATTAGCTGGTGAGAATTTGAGCCTTAATTGTTCAATTCTAGTGTGTATTCACCTATCTTTGTTTCACTCTAGAACTTGTCTTGATTCTTTGTTGAGACCACATTTGCATTTGCATGCATGAAAATGATAAGGCATTCATTTCTATTTTAGCTAGTAAGCCAAAAAGTCAACCTACATGCATCTTTATCCGTTGTTTTAGCCACTTTAAACTTGTATTTTCATTTTCTTGTTAGCTTATAGCCATTACATATATTCCCACCTTGTTTGAAGATGCGTTAAGGACTTTAAGGGACATTACATCTAAATAGGATAGGTGAATGTGTACTTTGCATCCATTAAGGCCATTGTGATTCAAAGAATTTGTTCTAAGAAGAAAAAAAAAATGCAATGCAAAGAAAAGAATAGAAAAGCAAAAAGAAAGCAAAAGAAAAGCAAAAAAAGAAAAAGAAAAAAAGAAAAAAAAAAAGAGGAAAAGTTATTGAAAATCAAAAGAAAGAAGTAATTTAGATTGAGTTTGTAGTTACCCATTGTTAGTTGGAAATAAGGCCTTGAATGCACATTCTTACCTATCCTAGATTGTCATTGATTGCTCTTAAGGTTCTAAGGTATCCATTTGTTTTGTGTTTTCCTTATTTTTGTCATCCATTCATTTCATTTCCTTAGCCCCATTACAACCTTAAATAAAGTCCTATTGATTTGTGCTTTGCATTTGGCATGGGTGGTGGAGATTTAGAAGCTTGACAAGCTTATGGTAGTGAACCTTGATAGGTGGAAATTGAGTGATCTACATTGCCCATAAACACTTGAGAGTTGAGAGTAAACACAATCCATGTTAGAGGCTATGCATTTTAATTCATTCTTTTCAAATGAAATTGCCATGGAATTTGATTACTTGATGCAAGTGAAGTATCTTTGGATTGTTAAAGTGTTGAAGAGTTATGATTAGTCTCTAGCTTGTGATTTTTACACTTTCTTTTCCATTTCTTTTTCCGCTTGCCATTCCGCTAGCCGGGTTTTTCCATTCAGTCTTTTCTCTTGGATTTTGAGCTTTGCCCAGGAGTGCAAAGGTTTAAGTGTGGGGGAATTTGATAACTATGATTTTTATATGTTTTAATTCTCCTAACTTAACCATTTTGATAGTTAAATAAGGCTTAATGGATTTACTTAGATGGATAATTGATTTTAGTAGCCATTCTTGCACCTTATGAATTAATTTGCAAAATCTTTGAGTTTTAATGCATGAATTCCCTTTAAATGATTTTGTGAATTTTTTTTATTAAATTGTTCCTACTCTTTGTGCAGATTTTTATTGGTAAATGGAACTCAGATGGAATTTAATTGGAAGCATTTTGCATATCTCTTGACTTTGGTTCATGGTTCATGGAAAAAGAGTGGCAACTCTCATGTATAACAAAAAGAGACACAAGCTACAGGTTTCACGTGGGAGGCAGCAGCAAAAGAAGTTACAGGCTACAGCAGAGGTGTGGATGAAATGAGTTGTTGTGAAGATGAGAAACGAAGAGCAGCTGCATGAAGTTTAACGTGAAAAAAAAAAGAATACAGAACCATGAAGTATCTCGAGTGGAACACAAAGGCAGCACCTGTGCTAAAGAACGAAGCAAGCAAAACACAAACAGCTCACACACTCATGCAGAAGTTAACGTGGAAAGCTACGGGTAAAGGAGAGAAAGCTTATGTGATTGCTAGTGTGGATTTGCATGAGAATTAAATGAAGCAAACACGAAGAGATATGCTGGACTTCTCAACATGACAGCAACAAACACACACATATGCAGAGTCAGAACTTGGAGCTGGCCGAAGGAAAGAAACGATGTGGAAGAATAAGTGTTGAGCTGGAATGAGCTGCAGCACTTACATGAAAGCCACGAGAACAGAGCAAACCACGGTTTTGTGTAGAACAGAGAGAAGAAGCTATGTTTGGATTCGAAGAAAGCAAAACAGAGGAGAGCAACTCGCGAACAGTAGAAAACGTGCAGAAACACACGCATGCAGAACCGAGAATGAAAGCATGAGCTGAATGAAGGAGAAATCCACTTGAGAAGCTGAACGTGGAGCAGAGCTCGAGTTCTACGTGCTGGGCTGATTGAAGAAGCCACGTTCTGGTGCCTTGAGTGGGAAAGAGGAAGAACAATGCATGAAGGCGAGACGTGGAGAAAGAATAAAAGAAACAGTAGCATGGATTCAACACTTCAGCATTCAAATGGGGCCCACACTCATGCATAATAGCTTCAGACAATTTGAAAAATGAGGGCTGAACACGTGAATCATTAATTGTGCACGTGAAAGGGAGCATTTTCAGATCCAATCCTCATCGTCCATCCATTCATCATTCACGAGTCCAGCACATCATATACACGCCCATTCCATCTTATTCCACACGACGTCACCCACACTCGAGATTTGCCCATTCGATTCGTCCATTCTATCCAGCCTTTCGTCCATTCCCATCCCTTCGTCCACCACAGAACCATCTCCATTCCATCTCTCCACGCCGAAATGAAACTCTAATTCATCTGTGACTAGCAAAGGAGGAAGCTCTTGAGTTGAAGCTTGAATCCAAGATTTGGAGTGCAAAATTCTGGCTAAGAATTTCTTCTATTTTTCTATATTTTTTCTCTTTCATCTATTGTCTTGGTTAAGCTGTATTTGATAGAGAATTTATGTAATAGTAATTAGTGGCTGGTTAGACACTAATTAGGATATTAATTGACTGATTATGTGATTGAATTAGTACTGGATTTTCCAATTTCCTACAATTATCCATGTATGCAGTCAAGTGTTTGATGAAATGCATGTGAGAAATTGAGTGTTTAATTGTTTGATTTGAGGAATCCTTAGTGTTTAATTGGTTAATTAAACATTTTGGATGGTAATTCAGAAGCTAATTAATCAAGTAATCAATCAATTCAAGTGTTTAAAGATCTTAATCACAAGAATTAGTAATCTAATGAGAGTTGAGGTCTCAATTAACATTAAATTGCTACTTTCTTGAATCTTGGATGGTTATTCAAGATCATTTGTTAATGAACACATTTAGGAACTCTTAGGCCAGAATTAATCACAATTAGATTAGGATGAGGATAGTGGAAACCAAGGGACCATTCCTAAGCTAGTCACAAGCCCATTATCACCATAATTCGCACAATTAGGTAGTGTTTAGGAATTTTAATTCTAATTAGTTTAATTCAATTAAAAATCCCCCCAAACTAAGTAGTTCTAGGATCCTTTAACATTTAGAAACTTAATTGAACATTGAGCTCCATTTCCAAGGGAGATGACCTAGGTTGTGCCACTTGCTATATTTTTAGTCAACCTAGTTTTATTTTGAGGGTTGCACGACAAGCCCGTCAGTTACAATATGCTTTCATATAAGGTTTATGATGTGTGCTTAGGTTTGCTTAAGTGTGATGAGGCCAAGAACCCTTAGCCACGGTGAGGATGAGCTAAGAACCCTTAAGATTGGTTGAGACAAATCAATGAGTCTCGCAAAAGCAAGATGGACTCCCAAGTGCATAGTTGAGTCTAAGAATGTCTTAAAGAATGGGTGAGGCAAGTCCAATATCCCCAAGAAATTGGGTAAGGCCAATCCACTTGCTTGGCAAGCCTTTGTATGCTATGTATGACTTTCTTAAATGATGAAAATGTTTCTTGAATGATTGCACATGTTTACATGACCATACATGTATTTATGAGACTTGTTTGCATCCATCATGTATGATTGAATAGGAGATAAGCTATTGAGATTCTTTGAATCTTATTCCCTCCTCTCTAATGTTCTAACATGCTAAGTGGACTAAGAGAGCAAGGAGATGGAAGCCAAGCACTTGAGAGATGAGAGTATGACATTGAAATGTATGAATTTTGCTTCTCTAAGGCCATCAAGGTGGAAAATGTTGTCATCTATGGTTGTATATGACCTATGACCTCTTGAACATATGTAATTATGTTAATAAGTGATGTATGAATGAGAGTTAAAGTTGTATGAATGAATAAGCACATTTTGCTCATGTATTGGCAAGTTTTCTTATGGAAGTATATGTATAATTGCATGTGGTATAGCCAAAATGAGAGGCATGGAGTTTGAGACTATTTGGGTAGCTCACACAAGTCTTAATTATGCCTTTAGACTAGCCCAAGAGGTGCCAAACCCCAAGGAAAGCCATTTGGATATTTTGGTATCCCATATAGAGCTAAAATTGACCAATTTAGAACCCTATGTCACTTTTTATCCATATGAGCTCTTTTTGATATGAGAGTTAGCATGAAATTAGAAATTGTTGAGAGCTTTTTGGGAAGCTAAAGAACAAAAATTTTGGAGGTCTAGAAAATATTTGATGAATTTTTAAAGTTGGAAAATTTTCTAGTTTTGGTCATGTTACTGTTCGTACTGGTCTGAAAATGAAATATGTCACACAGGGCTCAAATGATATCCAATTACCACGAAGTTTTATACATAGAAACTAGACATTCACAATGACTTGTGCCAACTAAAAACACCTTATTTGAATGTCTAAAGAGGGAGATATTAATTTTTAAAGAATCTATCCAGTATTAGGAACTCCAGTCGACCTCTATTATTATTTGATTGAGTTTCGAGATCTGGGCATGCATGAAATAGGTTTGGAGTTATTTTTTCCTTCTAGCTAACATCGAAAAATTTCCATATTGGTATCATTTACATGGATTGGATATTTGTGGAATTAAGTGGACATTATTGAAATTTGTTGTAGAATCTTGTGACAGTACTAGTGGATAGCCTGACCTCTGGACTATTTTACATGTCAAAAGTCCTCTGTGTTGGATTTTATGGTCTGGACTTATTTTTAGAATAAAGTATACATGTGTGGTTTTTCAGAATATCCAAGAATGCATGATTTTTATTTTTCTAAAATTAGTTATGATTTTCCAAAATTGGGACAGAAAAAGGGTAAAAGCTGGTCAAAAATATATGTGTTTATTTCATGCTTCCCTTCTAGTTCCTTGAGGTGTAGGCCACTTTTGATGATGAAAATGAGTTGTATTCATGTAATTAAACATGGGAATGTATTGTACAAGCTCATATAATCCATGTAACACTAAATGAAATTTTTATACGTGATGCAACGTAAAGAAATGTAGTATTTTAATGGATTTTCTTGCTCCCTTCATGGAATGTATCATTTGAGTATGTAAATGTGACAAAAATGAGCTAGAAATATATGTTGTTACATTTATTGATATTAGACCAAAGTTTTAGGCTCTCTCATATTGGATTTGGCTTGAGGATGTAGCAATAAAGTAATGTATAAGGTTATGTAAAAGCTTGAATGGATAGATAAAGTCTTATATGGGACATTGTTGGGTGTATGAGTATAGTTTGTGGCTTGTTTCATGATGAGTAAGTTGTATGATGGTCTTAGAGTAGTTAGTGGATACCAGGAAAGAGTGGCCTCTAGAGCAGCTTAAGCAAAGTTAAGTAATCTGACAGTTAGAGTTTGATAAGATGTGATAGCTTGCCAGGATCAGTGGCAAGCCTTAGATATAAACAATAAGAAATAATCTCATTGATAGGAAAAGGCTTGCTAGTGAGAGTATATGAGGCCTAATTCTCCTTGGTAGTCATACTTAGGGCATTCTGAGATGTCTTGCTTAATATAGAGACAAGTAATGATGCAACACAGTATGAGATGAGATTGCAACTGCACAGGGCCAACTTAGAGGGGAAATGAGAAGAAAGTTACCCCTTAACCACAACACCTAAATGTCTAGATAAGTATTAGAACCTAAAAGGTTAATTCCCTTATGCCAAGAGTTTGAGTTACAAGCTACACCCTTTAGAGCCTTAACAGCCTGAAGGTAGCAGTTAGCTATTCATGAACAAAAAAAGAGGTAGAACTCTCTAGCTTGATGACATGCTGGGTATCAAGGCAATGAGGCTCGGGTAGGGAGCTAAAGATAAAAATCCCAATCCCTGAAAAAGTAAGCTAATCAGAGGCTATTTGCCACGGCCAATTAGTTGCTTAGCCACGGCTAATACTCAGACAGGAAAGCTAAGGTGAACTCGAGGCTCATTAGCCACAGCGAATAATATGTTAGCCATGGTGAATGATAGTTTGAATGCCTTGTTAGTCATATTCAGGCCAATTTGAGGAATGAACTGAAAAGGGATCAGTCGATCCACACAGGGTAGGAACCCTTAGTACAAGTAAGGGAAAGGAGTAATGAATAGTTACGAAAGATCAGTAAGAAATTTATGGGCCAAGTAGTTGAAATTAAGGAAAGAGCTCAACACAGAGGAAGTTTGACATAAGGATAATGAGATTGTTGAGACCCACCTATGAGGCATTGACTCCAACTTAGAGTGCTACCTAGTGAGACACTGAATGATAGAATATTAGTGTAGGCTTGAAATAATATAAGATAAGACTACCAGCAGTGAGGCACATAGTGAATGGCCTAGAAACACCTCATAGGTAACACCTACTGGTAAGTATAAGTAGCCCAGTAACAGAGACTCAGAAAAGAATAAGAATAGTTAGTAAGGTACATGTCTAATGAGATCGCTTGCCTAGGCTGAGCATAAGTTAAAGCCTAGGGAAGATGATCAGTAGCATCGTTCCAGGTGAGATATGTAAATGAAAGGCTCAGTGACAGTTCTCCCTAGATCAAGAAACAAAAGAGAAGACATTCTAAGTTAGCGAAACCACCCAGTAGTTGTTAACAAATTCCCCTAAATAGACCCCCCTAAGTCGTAAAGTATAGCAATAAAGGAAGTGAGAAAGAGCTGAGAAACTAGCTACAAATAAGATGCCCTCGCTTTAGTTATGATTAGATGAGTAAGCTAAGCCCAGTAAAGTAAATAGATAGGGGTTCGATAGTTAGTTATATAAGCTCCCTAATATGAGAATGCAGGGGTTAAGGTACATGCATAATTAGAGCACTTGGTATAGCATAAGTTTTCAGTAAGGTAGAATCTAAACATTAAGAGTACGTGTCTGGATTGGGTTAGTAGAACCCTGAAATCAATATACTACACTCCTAGGGATGAGGCTAAAGAGACTAAATAAAGAGAAAACCTAGCTCTGATCTGAACATAGAAGCAAGCTGAGACTAACAGGTAGTGCCTTAGTTCCCTCAGGGAAGTTTGAGGGAGCTAGAGACTACCTAAGAAGGCGAGCCTCATTTTATATAAAGAAAGAGTATAAACCGAGAGCACCATAGAATGAAATTCCTTGGATTATATGAAATAGAATCCTTCTTACCAAGGGATGGTCTAGTTTAGAGTAGAGTATGAGTATGAGTAAAAAATAGACCCTTTAATGTTACAAAGAGTAAATAAGTGGAGGAACCCCAAGAAAATATAAGTGCTCTTAAGCATAGAAAAACCTGAACTGGCAATAGAAATAGCCAGTAGTAAAACATCTTTTTACCTAAGTAAGAGGATAAGAAAGGTAGAAAGAGAAGATATGATAGTGTTCAAGCTGAGAACATATTAGATTAAGAATAGATATTTAGTTAATGTGCTTGAGTACTTAAGAAAGCACATCTATCCTTGGCATAGATGCCCTTATAGCATGATAGCACCTGAAGTAAAAGTAGTCGGGCAATACAGAGAGATCTCGAGATGAAATAAAGGAAGAATCCTATTTTCCCTGAGCACTCTACGAGAATAGGGCAAATAGAGAAAAGAAAGAGAGGAATACTTTAGATTAGTGAGAAACTTGTAATATACAGGCAATAATGGCTTTGATCTCAGTCATGAGGTGCTTGTATATTAGTGTTTGATGTTATGGTTTACTTACAACAATAGTTACATGATATTGGGTCTGGCCAACCCAGTAGTAATGTGACTTGAGTGCGTAGTAAACGATGGCATCAATCATCAAAGTGTCCCGATAATAATAAAGTATTCTAGCTAGTAAAATGACGAGATAAGTAAGAAAAGAAAGGTAAAGGGATTCTAGTAATATCAAAATGATAAGAAAAAGCATACAAAGAGGAATCCCTAATAGAGAATGTTCAGATTCAGATAGCATAAGTTTAGTATGTACAGCCTAAGTCTCTTATAGTATATGTAAATGAAATAAATAGGGACCGGTGTATAGCCTCTCTCCTGCCAGACATGTTAACCACACTTAGAGTGTGAAATGCCTTAGTGTGAAAGCACTTAAAAGCAGAATATAGGCATAGTTTGTAACTGCAGGATATAAGAGGAAGATTAGAATAAGTACACATAAAGTAAGTAAGTCAATAGAGTAGGAAAAGAAAGCCCTAGAAAAAAGAGGCTAAAGTGGAAACCTGAGGATCCCATAAGGAGTGATGAATGAAACTTAAAATCCTCTTAAATATTAGTATAATAGGATCCTAGAGAATTAGATGTCATAGAACCCACTTTGCACGAATAGCACGATGTACCTTTGAGGTTAGCCTAAGCTATTATGAGTGATAGTTACCAGACTTAATGAGCATGTATTTTACTATAAGATTTAATAATCTTAGGCTTTGACGTCTCCCAGAGATGGATTGCAGTAGATCCTAACATAGCACAACGAGTTATAGTAGACCCTAGTAGGGCTTTGAGAGGTTGCAGTAGACTCAGGGGTCACAGTAGATCCCACAATGTTATAGAGAGCCCTAACCACAGCGTGATAGTTCTCTGGTGAGATAATGGCTCGAGATAGTTCTGCAGAGTAGTTAGTCTTAAAGACTAGTATAGTTTCAGCTAGCCTTTGTCTCAAAGACTACAAATCTCCTGAGTCTGGTAGACTGTTACCACAAAGATGTGAAAGATTTACTCAGATAGTTAGACCACTGACTAGCTCTCTTTAGAGATAAGCATAGTGTATAGGATGAGGAAAGCAAGAAATTAGCTTTCTAGAGTTAGAGCCAAATGAACCACTACCTAGCAGATAGTAGCCCTGATCGACAGACAGAGAGATCCCCCACATGCTAGCTTGTGTATTCAGAAAGGGATTAGGTGTAGTTTTTCATGAGGTAAGTAGTATAGTATATCTCTAGTAAGCAAAACTATAAGAATACCTAGCCTCCTACCAGAGCTCAACAGTAGTCAGTGATAATTGCTCTTCGGTACCAGTATGAGACACACATGTTAGGCCTATCAGTATTGAAATGAGGGACTATAAAATGCCACTATGAGTGAGCAAAGAGAATGAGGGAAAGTCCTAACCTACAGAGACAGAAGTAGTAGTAAATAGAGAAGCGAGAATCATTGAAAGTTGAAACTCCTCAAAGGAGTTATAATCCCATAAAGTAATTGAGATATGAGGCCTGTGATAGAAAGAATATGAATTGTAATAATGAGATGAGCTAGTAAGGAAGAACACAGAGATAAGCAGTGGATGATACATGTAAATAAGTAAATAGACAGACAGAAACCTCTTATGACTATAATGATCAGAAAAGATGATGTAACATTATTAGAAGCCATTAAGAGAGGATACAAGAGATGTGATATGAAATAAGTTACCTCTCAAGATATGTAAATGAGTCCACTAAAAGAAACATTAATCCATGTAAAAGGGTTAACATTAACCGGATATGATTAATAAGCTCTCCTAAGATAGGCCTCAAGAATTAGAAATTTCTTTCCCTTATGAAAAGAATTAGCTAGTACATTATAATAATAGAGCTCTTATTAAGAGCAGGTATGAAAATTCCCTGGCTGAGAGAAAATTCAAATGAGTAAAATTATTGAGAAAAGTGTATAGAGCCAAGAAGAAGAGTAGTTAGCTAGAAAAGAAAAGAGAAAGAGGAAGTGTATCCCAAATTTTGAGGATAAAATTTATTTAAGGAGAGAGAAATGCAATATCCAGTTCTTTAAAAATAAGAGAAAATGTGAAAAACGTAACATACAGTTTCTCTATAAATAAACGAAACTCACTGGATACAAAAGGAAATCCCTCAAAATGATCTAGTTAAGGTCTAAAAAAATTTGGAAAGCATTCTAGACTCCTAAAAATTAGAATTTCAGGCTCAGACAAAAAGAAAAATGGAGTTAGAATGAAGAAACAATTTCTTACAAAAAGCTTACGAAACGTAATCGTATTTTCATAATTTTGAGCAAATTTTGGAATTAACATAGGAGGGCTTTATAAATGAAATTTTCAGAGGCCTTAAAAATCATGGGAAGGCCCGGGATAGCTAAAGCCCTACTTGTGGACGTTTTCCAACATCGGTGTGCCCGAATTTGACAGATTAATTCGGGAAGGTTTTAGCTTCGATTTGAGTGATTCCAAAGGCATTTTACTAAATTCGAAATCTAAATTTCATAATGGAAAAGACAATTCTAGAAAAGGAGCTAAAACAAAGGAGAAACAAAAATGTTAAGAACGAAAGGCAAAATAGAAATTTTTGAAAAGTGTAACTTCCTCCCACCTATATATATGATGTGCCCTTCTTCTCCCTTCATGTTGCATGACCAAGTTCTGCCTAAAACCAGAAGAAAATCCTAGGGAGAGTGGCGCACAAGAAGAAGGTAAAGAGGAGGAGAAATCAAAGGCTTAAGGTATGGAAATTTAGTAGTTTTTTATGCTCTTTCTCTTCCAAACCACTTCTCCTTCATTCTCCTTTATTTCCTATGATTATAATGAATTATATGGATCTGTTTTAAAGGATAAATTGAGGGAAAAATTCGGATTCGAAGAGAGAAGCTCAAAGAACACGAGATTCAAGTAAGAAAAAGAAAGAAAACAAGGTAAATCTTACATTCCATGGTAGCTGCTCCTCCCCCCTTCTTCTCCATATTTCATCCCATGTATGTAAATGCTAGAGGGCTGGAATTTTGAGGGGAACCAGGGATGAATTCCATGAATTTAAGGGAGGAGAGTAAGAATATACAAAGAAATTCATGAAAAAGCCATGGATTTTCAAAGTAGCAAACCTAGGGTTTCATGGATTCCCTTAAAAATATGATTTGATATAATTATTCTTAAGCCTAAATGAATGTTTAAATGAGTTCCTAAGATCCCTAGGAGTCTCCCCATATGCATCTTCCATGTAGAAAATAAAGCAAACTCCATAAAGGCCAAAAGGAGACATAGGCTCAGCCTAAAGGGGATGAGACACCTAGGGAGAGTTTTAAATTTTTCCAAACCCATTTTTGAGTCATACATGATGAATGAAAATGAAGGGAGGCCTTGGGAAAAATTTAGAACCCATTGAAAGTGAGTTGGTGCTTTATGTCCTATATTATGACCTAAAGAAGCAACATGTAGTTAGGTTCCGGGCTATAATTGTGTGATGACTCCAAGAGGCTTAAAAGGAGTCAAGAATCATATTTAAAAGGAAAGAATGGAGCCTACAATTTATTTAAGGGGTATTGCTTCATTAGGTACAATTATGGAACCATAATGAGGTTTATAGATTGAGATAGACTTCAAGCAAGTGTGTGGCCTTAGAATTAATTCCATGAATTTAATTGGCTTCCATAAATTATGATTAGGCCAAGAGAAATCATCCCCATACTTTTGTGTGTGTATGGCCAAAAAGGGAGCTTGCCTTCAAGGGAAAAGTGTGTAATTACATCCAAGGTAGCTCTCTCCACCTTCTTTCATGCATGATTGTTTCCTTTATTTGTCTTTGAATGTGTGTATGTGTATTTTTAAGCTATGAAAAGTGTTCTAGTATGACTTTGATTTCATGGTGCCATGATGTTACAATATGCTTTCATATAAGGTTTATGATATGTGCTTGGATTTGCTTGAGTGTGGAGAGGCCAAGAATCTTTAGCCATGGTGAGGATGAGCTAAGAACCCTTAAGATTGGTTGAGACAAAGTAATGTGTAATGTCCCACATCGGGTAGGAGACCCTGGGGCTAAGGCCTTATAAGTAGGAGCGAAGCTCTTCTCACTAGCGGCGTGTTTTTGGGTGTGACTGATTGAGGTACCCAAGGGACAAAACCCCAGCCACGTGGAAACCACGGGGTGCCGTGAATGGGGACAATACTACTAAAGGCTCTGTGGGGAATTGGTATCAGAGCTGGCCTAACCGTATGTGCAACCTGAGGACTGGTTGGCCCCAAGGGGGGTGGAATGTAATGTCCCACATCGGGAGGAAACCCTGGGGCTAAGGCCTTATAAGTGGGACCGAAGCTCTCCCCACCAGTGGCATGCTTTTGGGTGTGACCAATTGAGGTGCGCAAGGGACAAAACCCCAACCACGTGGAAACCATAGGGTGCCATAAATGGGGATAATACTGTTGGAGGCTTTGTGGGGAATGAAATGTAGCGTCTGATTTTTCATAAAATACTGAAATAAGTCAATTTTCAAAGCAAGTCTCCTGAGATTAGTGATTTAAGGCTAAATAAAATTGGGATAAAATTTTAAATAATAGAAAATGAGGATTTGAGCCATAAGTTGCCTAGAAACAGGAGTTGGAGTGATACGAAAAATTTGCCAAAAGGCCAGTGGCATTTTCGTAAATAAGTAGACTTATTGGAAAACATACAGGATGGGCTTTTTAAATGAAAGTTTTGAGTCCTCCGGGGTTCTCAAAGGCCTGAAAACCATAGAAAGCCCTGGGATAGTTGAAACCCTTCCAGTGAGCGATTTCGGCTGTCAGTTGACCGAAACTTTGACTGAACGGTTCGGAATGATTTTAAATCCAAATTGAGTGATTCCAAAAGCATTTTATAAATTAGAGAACCTAAATTTTATGATGGAAAAGATGGTTCTAAAAAAGGAGCTAAAACGAGCCCAAACGAAGGAATGGAAGTGGAGGGACATAATTAGTATTTTGGGAATTGTTATAAAAATCATACTCCACCTTTTTAAATAACTAGGCAGCTTTTCCACCCTTCCAAGAATGTCTCTTAAGCTTAGAAATAGACCAAAAATGGCGTGAAAATTGGGAGAAGAGAGAGAAAGAAAACTAAGGCAAAAGGTATGAAAATACATGGAACTTGGCAACAATTTAATTATACAATTTTCTTATCTCTTTATTCTCCTTCTCTCGATGGTATTAGATTCTTAAAAGGAGGAATTTGGTGGCTGACTTCATGAGAAAAAGTGGAGATTTTGAGCAACCAAATAGAGCACAAGAATAATCATTTAGCAAGCTTTCAAATGAGGTATGAAGTGCACTAGAAAATTTTTTTTTAAAAAAATTCCAATGGCTTCCATATTAGGTCTAGAGAGAGAAACTAGAAAGGGGAAGGAATTCAAGCCAAAACAAGGTAGAGACAAGAATATTTAAGCATGAGAAATAAGAATATACAAAAAAGAGCAAAAAAAGAACCATGAATTTATAAGATAAAAAAGCTAGGGGTTTATGAACATAATGAAAAATTTGATTTTATCTAAGAGTTCCCAAGCCTATATGAATGTTTGTATGAGTTCCTAGGACCCCTAGAGAGCTTCTCACATGCACCTCCCATCCAAGAAAGCAAAGACATTGCAAGAAAAACCAATGAACTCTAAGTTCGAAAAGTGTAGTGCATTTGAAGGGATTGTAAAAACTGATTTAATCTATGAATTTTCTTGGCCATTTAAATGTTCCAATGTGCTCCTAAGACCTCTAAAAAGCCTCCCAAGTGGCTCACCCATCAAGGAAAAATTGAAAACCCCTTGAACCTTAAATGCTTCCATAATGTCGGGCTAGGACAGATGGAAGGGTTAGAGCGTGTTTTAATTTATTCTAGCCTTGGTTTGGGACTTCATATGATGGTAGAAGGTGGGAGGAACCCTTGGGAAAAATTTAAAAGCCATGGATTGGGAGTTGAGACAATGGCTTCCATAATGTGACCTTATGAAGCAACTTGTGTCTAGGCTTTTGTAAATGAATATGTAATGGCTCCAAGGGCCTTAAATGAGGTCAAGAGGCCTAGGCATGAGAATAAATATAAGTTTAATGTCCTATCTTGTCTCAAGAGTGTAATTAGCTTCCATATGATGTGTCTAGGCCAAGAGAAATGATCTCCACCTTCTTGGGTGTGTGAGGTCAAGGGAGAGGACTCAAGGCTTAAGGAAAAAGTGTGTGAATACAAGCAAGGTAGCTGATGGAGATGAGCTAGGAGACTTTAAAGAGCTTGAACAAAATCAAGAACTTGAAAACAAAAGGGCTGGACGTAACTCTAAAAGATGGCCAGCTAAAGATCCATTGCAAGGTATGGGAGGCCTATGCACAAGATCAAGAGCCAAAGCTATGAAGGAGGCCTTGAATGGAGTGATCCAAAAACTAATGGACCTGGAGCCCATAGTCTTAGCTGAATATGAAGCCCAAAAGGAATAAAATGGCATGAAAATCATTTCATATCTACAAGATGCTAGCCCAAGCCTGAAAGGAGCCTAATTGAAGAAGCCCAACCATTTCCACAAAATCCTCTTAGTTTTAATTTGATTGTTTCTGTTTCAGATTTTTTAGCTTTATTAGGCACCATTCTTGGTGAATTTGTTCAAATTTAAATTTCTTTTATTTTCCCGCCAAACCTAAGAGTTATTTTGTATTTAGGGTTTTATTTTTCAAATGCCTATATAAGGCCCACTTGTACCCCAAGAAGAGGCAGATTGAATGAATTAGTTTCAGAATTATTTCTGACTTGTGAGGTTTCTCTTGTGGCCTTTGTGTACTGGAGAAAATCTTTGACTTATCAAAGGAGTGGTTTCCTTTATGGCGTCCCGGATTAGGGTTCTAAGAGACGGGTTCTCTTAGGGTTCAATTCCATTGACCAACATCTCTTCTTCTTCTTCTTCTTTGTTTCTTTCTTTATTCTTTCTTGCTTGTTGTCCAGATCTGCCTATTTTCTTGTTCTTGTGTCGTATGCCAAAATTCGATCACTGATCCGTGTAATTTGGGGTTCCTAGAACGGGTTTCTACAGAGTCTCACATCATCTGGTATCAGAGCATTGGTTGAGGTTGGTTTCATCCACTTTTTCCTTGTTCTTTTCCCTTATTTCTTCTGATTCTTTTCTGTTCGTCCATATTTTTGTGCGGCTGTTTCTGGTGTTTTTCGTTCGTGTTTTTGGACGTTTAATAGGTCTTTCTTGTGTTTCAAGATCTCTTCTTTCTGCTCGATTTGGAATCACATCAATCCGATTTTTGTAGAGCAAGTTATAGCTATTTCTTTTCTGCTCATCCTTTTTTTTTTTATGCGGCTGTTTCTGGTGTTTTTCTTTCTTGTTTTTGGACGTTTAATAGGTCTTTATTGTGTGTCGAAATCTCTTCTTTCTGCTCGTTTTGGAATCACATCAATCCGATTTTTCTAGGGCAAGTTATAGCTATTTCTTTCGTGCATATCATTCTGATCTTTCAGAAATCTTGTGTTCAGAAATCTTGTGCTTTGTTTGCAAATTTCAGCACCTTCAAGATTCAAAAAAAAAAAAAAGAGTATATTACAGTGAAAAAAAAAAAAAGAAGGAAAAGTTGCAAAAAAAAAAAAAGGAAGTCAGAATCTGTGAAAAAGAAAGTTGTGCTGGAAATTGAAAAAAAAAAAAAATTTGAATAGTTGACTTGAATTGCAATTGCTGAAGATCATTTATTCTTGGAATTACCACATCTGATTCCCTGAGTTGATCTGGTCATTAAATGTCATATTGTGCACAATTCATAAAAAGGAAATATGCATTCATTCACCTTATTCTAAATTTCAAATTTCTGATTGCTTCATTACTGATTTCAGATTCCAATTTTCTTTCCATCCTTTCCTCTTGATAATTAATCATTTAACCACTTGATCTCCCATAATCTGCCACACACCATTTGTTCTTTCAGTGTCTTGATTTTCCTTTCCTAGTCACTTGCTATATTGTCTATTGGCTGCACCTACGATTTTTCTTTAAAATATTGGACTTTTGTTGTCTCTTTGAGAACTTTATATCTTGGATTCTAATTTAAGATTGCCACTTCAGTTGCTGCTTCTTTTGATTTGTTGGATTTAATTCAGTATACTATAGGAAGCAAGTTGAGAGGAAAAAGGCAAGAGTGTTTTCATCATTGTAAAAGCCATTATAAGAGTGAAACACGAGTGAATTTGCATCATTTAGAGTGAAACACGCGAGGGAGTAGTCAGGTCCTTTTCTTGCTATTCACTAACATTTTCAGGTGCCAATCATGTCTGAAAGTGAAGATAACCAAGTTGACCTTAAATTGTTTATCAAATCTGTTCAAGAACAATTCAAGAGGCTAAATGCTAGGTTGGATCAAATGGATTCTTCTTCTTCTAACAACAAGGCAAGGCATGGTAAAAATGTTGTTCTAGGAGGAGATGAATCTGATTTTGAGGAGGAAAGCCAACATGAAAGAGTTAGGAGAGCTCCCCCTCAAAAGAAAGATGCCTTTAGTAACATCAAGATGAAAATCCCTTCCTTTCAAGGGAAAGCTGATCCTGATGTATATCTTGAATGGGAAAGAAAAGTTGAGTTTTTATTTGACTGTCAATCTTTTTCAGAAGAAAGTAAAATAAAATTAGCTGCTTTGGAGTTCACAGATTATGCAAGCCTATGGTGGGATCAATTAACCACTAGTAGGAGGCGTTCAGGAGAGGGTCCAATTCGGTCTTGGCCAGAAATGAAGGCTCTCATGAGAAAGAGATTTGTCCCTACCCATTACTATAGGGATGTGCACAAGAGGCTCCACAAAATCAAACAAGGATCTATGAGTGTGGAAGAATATTTTCAGCAAATGCAAATTGCCATGATTAAAGCTGACATTGAGGAAGATTCAGAAGTTACAATGGCAAGATTTCTTGGTGGCTTAGACCCTGAAATTGCTGCAGAAGTTGAATTGCAAAACTACCTTGATATGGAGGAGTTGTTGCATAAAGCCATTAAGGTGGAAAAGCATTTTAAGACAAAACAGAAATTGAAATCACATGCTAGTTCCAACAAAGACTTCAAGTCATCTTTCAAGTTTAAGGGAGAGACCAAGCCTAAAGAGGAGAATAAGATGAAGATGCAAACACCTACTTCTAAAGGTAAATCTGAACCTAAATCTTCTTCTAGTTCTTCTAAAATTAAATGCTTTAAATGTCAAGGTTTTGGTCACATTGCTTCACAATGTCCAAATAAAAGGACTATGATTTTGCTTGAGAATGGTGTTGTTACTAGTGAAAGCAGCAGTGATGAAGATGTGGAAGTTGAGTTAAGCTCCAATGGAGGTGATGAATCTGATGTGGAGGTCACTGAAGCTGTGATTGGTGAGGCTCTAGTGTCAAGGCGTGCTCTTAGCATTCAACCGAAAGAGGAGCTTGAAAAAGAACAACGAGAGCATATCTTTCACACTAGGTGTTTTGTTAACAACAAGGTATGTAGCCTTATCATTGATAATGGGAGCTGCACCAATGTTGCTAGTACCTTGTTGGTTGAAAAGCTAGGTTTGCCAACTAGAAAACACCCCACCCCTTATAATTTGTTGTGGTTCAATGATAATGGGGATGTTAAAGTTACTAAGCAAGTTGTTGTAGCATTTTCCATAGGAAGTTACCATGATGAGGTTTTATGTGATATAGCTCCTATGTATGCTGGACACTTGTTATTGGGTAGACCTTGGCAATTTGATAGGAAAGTTAAGTATGATGGTTATACTAACAGGTATTCTTTTGAGTTTAATAAGAAAACCATTATGCTAACCCCTCTCAGACCCTTGCAGGCATATGAAGATCAAAAACGAATTACTCAAGAATGCAAGTTAAGAGAGAAAGAAAAGAAAGTGCGTGAGAAAGAAAGAAAAGAAAGTGAGAGGGAGAGAAAAGAAAAGAAAGCTACTGAATTGAAAAGTCAAGAGAGTGAAGAGAAGAAAGTAACACTATTTTCCAGTAGAGGAGAGATTAAGAGGGCTTTATGTAGTGAGACATCTTTTGTCCTCTTGTATAAGGATGTTTATCTAACCCTTAGTGACCTTGATGAATCTCTTCCTTCTAGTGTTTTGAGTTTGTTGCAGGAATATAAAGACTTATTTCCGGAAGAGGTACCGGATGGATTGCCTCCCATAAGAGGCATTGAACACATGATTGACTTTATTCCTGGAGCATCTCTTCCTAACCGACCTGCGTATAGGGCAAATCCAGAAGAGACTAAGGAAATTCAGAGGCAAGTGGAGGAACTCATGAAAAAGGGGTTTGTGAGAGAAAGTCTTAGTCCATGTGCTGTTCCGGTAATACTTGTGCCCAAGAAGGATGGCAAATGGAGGATGTGTGTGGACTGTCGAGCCATCAACAAAATCACTGTTAAGTATCGATATCCCATTCCTAGACTTGATGACATGCTGGATGAGTTACATGGTGCTTGCTTGTTTTCAAAAATAGATCTTAGAAGTGGTTATCATCAAATTAGGATGAAAGAGGGTGATGAGTGGAAGACTGCATTTAAGACTAAGTTTGGTTTGTATGAATGGCGTGTTATGCCCTTTGGCTTAACTAATGCTCCTAGTACATTCATGAGCTTAATGAATCATGTGTTTCGCCCTTACATAGGAAAGTTTGTTGTTGTGTATTTTGATGACATTCTTGTGTTTTCTAAGAATCTAGAAGAGCATGCTAAGCATTTGCATTCTGTGTTTGATATTTTAAGAGAAAATAAACTCTTTGCAAATTTAGAGAAATGCTCTTTCTGCTTGGATTCTGTGATTTTTCTTGGTTTTGTTGTAGGTACTGATGGCGTCCGAGTGGATGAAGAGAAGGTGAAGGCAATTCAAGAGTGGCCAACACCTAAGAATGCTAGTGAAGTGAGGAGTTTCCATGGACTTGCAAGTTTCTACCGACGATTTGTAAAGGACTTCTCAACCCTTGCTGCACCTTTAAATGAGCTGGTAAAGAAAAATGTTATCTTTAAATGGGGTGAGGCACAAGAGGCGGCTTTTAATACTTTGAAAGATAAATTGACCAATGCCCCTCTACTTATTCTTCCTGATTTCTCTAAAGTTTTTGAAGTTGAATGTGATGCCTCTGGAATTGGTATTGGTGCTATTTTGATGCAAGAGTCAAGGCCTATTGCTTACTTTAGTGAGAAGCTTAGTGGTGTTTGTTTGAATTATTCAACTTATGACAAGGAATTGTATGCTTTAAAAAGAACTCTAGAACATTGGCAACATTATTTATGGTCTAAGGAATTTGTTTTGCATTCTGATCATAAGAGTCTTCAATATCTAAAGACCCAAGATAAGTTGAATAAGAGGCATGCCGTATGGCTTGAATTCATTGAGTCATTTCCTTATGTGCTTAAACATAAAAAGGGGAAAGAAAATGTTGTGGCTGATGCTTTGTCTAGGAGGTATAGTCTTATTACATCTATGCAAGCTAGGTTAATTGGTTTTGAATCTTTCAAAAGCATGTATGAATGTGATGCTGACTTTGCTGAAACTTGGAAGTTGTGTGAAAAACATGGTGCTCATGATTTCTTTAGATTTGATGGTTTCTTATTTAAAGGAAATAAATTGTGTGTGCCTGTTTGTTCTATGCGTGAGCTTTTGGTTAAAGAATCTCATGGGGGTAGTTTGATGGGGCACTTTGGCATAGAAAAGACTTTATCCATGTTGAAAGAACATTTTTATTGGCCTCATATGCGTAGGGATGTGATTGCTGTGTGTAAAAGGTGTATTGCATGCAAGCACGCTAAATCTAAAGTGCAACCACATGGCTTGTATACTCCCTTACCTGTCCCTTCTCATCCTTGGGTCGATATTTCAATGGATTTTGTGCTTGGATTGCCTAGAACATCTAGTGGAAAGGATAGCATATTTGTTGTGGTTGATCGATTTAGTAAAATGGCTCATTTCATTGCTTGCTCAAAAACAAATGATGCTGTCCATATCTCAGATTTATTTTTCAAGGAGATTGTTAGATTGCATGGTTTGCCTCGATCTATTGTGAGTGACCGTGATGTTAAATTTGTTAGTCACTTTTGGAAAACTTTGTGGGCTAAGTTGGGTACAAAGCTTGTGTTTTCTACGGTGGCACATCCTCAAACGGATGGACAAACCGAAGTAGTGAATCGAACACTTTCTTCCTTATTGCGTGTTGTAATTCAAAAAAATTTAAAGAATTGGGAAAAGTGTTTGCCTCACATTGAGTTTGCATATAATCGTGCCTTGCATTCTACAACTGAGTTTTCTCCTTTTGAAATCGTATATGGTTTTAACCCTTTGGCTCCTTTGGATTTACTTCCTTTGCCTTGTAATGAGTTTGCTAACCTTGATGGTGCAAAAAAAGCTAAGTTTGTGCAGGATCTTCATGCTAAAGTTAAGGCGAACATTGAGCACAAGAATGAGCAATATGCTCAACATGCTAATAAAGGTCGAAGGAAGGTTATCTTTGAACCAGGAGATTGGGTGTGGGTTCATTTGAGGAAAGAAAGGTTTCCTGAACAAAGGAAGTCCAAATTACACCCAAGAGGCGATGGTCCTTTCCAAGTGTTGGAAAGAATAAATGATAATGCATATAAAATTGATTTGCCTAGTTCTTATGGGAATGTAAGCGCAACTTTCAATGTGGCTGACCTTTCTCTTTTTGATATTGCAGATTCGAGGACGAATCCTTTTCAAGAGGGAGGGAATGATGGAGATGAGCTAGGAGACTTTAAAGAGCTTGAACAAAATCAAGAACTTGAAAACAAAAGGGCTGGACGTAACTCTAAAAGATGGCCAGCTAAAGATCCATTGCAAGGTATGGGAGGCCCATGCACAAGATCAAGAGCCAAAGCTATGAAGGAGGCCTTGAATGGAGTGATCCAAAAACTAATGGACCTGGAGCCCATAGTCTTAGCTGAATATGAAGCCCAAAAGGAACAAAATGGCATGAAAATCATTTCATATCTACAAGATGCTAGCCCAAGCCTGAAAGGAGCCTAATTGAAGAAGCCCAACCATTTCCACAAAATCCTCTTAGTTTTAATTTGATTGTTTCTGTTTCAGATTTTTTAGCTTTATTAGGCACCATTCTTGGTGAATTTGTTCAGATTTAAATTTCTTTTATTTTCCCGCCAAACCTAAGAGTTATTTTGTATTTAGGGTTTTATTTTTCAAATGCCTATATAAGGCCCACTTGTACTCCAAGAAGAGGCAGATTGAATGAATTAGTTTCAGAATTATTTCTGACTTGTGAGGTTTCTCTTGTGGCCTTTGTGTACTGGAGAAAATCTTTGACTTATCAAAGGAGTGGTTTCCTTTGTGGCGTCTCGGATTAGGGTTCTAAGAGACGGGTTCTCTTAGGGTTCAATTCCATTGACCAACATCTCTTCTTCTTCTTCTTCTTTGTTTCTTTCTTTATTCTTTCTTGCTTGTTGTCCAGATCTGCCTATTTTCTTGTTCTTGTGTCGTATGCCAAAATTCGATCACTGATCCGTGTAATTTGGGGTTCCTAGAACGGGTTTCTACGGAGTCTCACATCAGTAGCTCTCTCCACCTTCTCTCATGCATAGATGTGTATTTAGCTTGGTTTAGAATATGTGTATGTGTATTTTCAAGCTTTAGAAAGTATGCTAGCATGCCTTTACATGTTATGATCCTTGATGCCATGTTATGTTTTAAATGAATCCATGATATTTGCATGAGTTTGCTTGAGTGTGGAGTGGCCAAGAACTCTTCCCTTTGGTGAGGATGAGCCAAGAACTCCTGAGCTTGGTTGAGACAAAGTAAGGAGTCTTCCAAAAGCAAAATGGGCTCCCAAGAGTATGGTTGAGTCCAATGTGCTTAAAGAATGGGTGAGGCAAGTCCAAAATCCATGAGGAGAAGTGTGAGGCCAATCCAAACACTTAGTGAGCTCTTGAATGCCTTGTATGATTTGTTTCTATGCCAAGCTTGATTTTAAATGTTCATGACTTCTATTTTTCCCACACATGCATTCATAGAACTTGCTTGCACATATTATGTATGATAGAATGGGAGATGAGCTATTGAGATTCTTGAATCTCACTCGCTCCTCTTAAATGTCCTAATATGCTAGGTGGACCAAGTGGATATGGCAATGGGAGCCAACTACATTGAAAAAAGAAGATTGCCACCCTTATGCTTGATTTTTAGTCTTTTGATTCACAATGAGACTTCATGATGTATATTATTATTGTGAATAGTCTATGACCCCTTGGACAAATGTAAAAATGATATTATGTGATAGATAAATGAATGACTATGGTGTATGTATTCTAGAACAGAAATTGAGTGTTTATGCTAATGTATGCCTTTGGGAAAAGCTTGGTGTAATGTGTATAAGTGAGGGTGAAAAGGCCAAAATGAGATGCAAATGGTTTGGGACCATTTGGGCAGCTCCCCCAAGTCTTAAACATGCTTTTAAACTTGCCCCAAAGGTGCCAAGACTAAGGGAAATCCATTTGGCAATTTTGGTACCCAATATGGAGCTAAAATTGACCATAATGGAACCCTATGTCACTTTTTAGCCAAATGAGCTAGTATTGATCTGAAATTTGGCATGAAATTAGCTCTCATTGAGAGATTTTTGGAAAGCTAAAGATCATAATTTTTGGAGGTCTAGGGAATATTTGATGAATTTTCAAAGTTGGGATTTTTCATGGATTCTGATGTGAGTACTGTTCATACTGGCAGTTTGGTATTCTATGTCACTTGATGGCCAAATAGTGTCCAATGCTTATGAAATTTTATATGAATAAACTAGAGGTCATAATATTTTTGTGGCCACTGAGATCACCTCATTTGGAGGTCTGAGCAGAGAGTTATGCATTTTTGAAGTTAACTATCAGCACCAGTGGCGCCCTAGGAGTTTAGTTACTATTCCATAGTTTTCGATGGCTAAACATGTCTGCTTCATTCTGAAATTATTTTTAGTATCAATATAACACTTTTATCTTTTCAGAATGACCAAATTTGTGTGATTTTGATTTTTATAGAATTAGTTATGAATTTTAGAAGTTGGTATCAGTAAACTGAACAATAGCCCAGGCAGCCAGCGACCTCTGTAGCTTTTTGGATGTCAAACGTCTTGTGTGATGAATGTTGTGACCTGGGTGTATTTTTAATATGAATTATACATCCTAATCTTTCCATAATGACCAAGATTATTTGATGTCAAATTTTCTAGATTTAATTATGATTTTCCAAAGTTGGATAAAAAAATGGAGCAAATCTGGCCGAAAATATGCTTGCTTGTTTTGAGCTCCATTTCAGTTTCCATGGGTTGTAAGCATATTTTTGGGATGTAAATGAGTTGTAATGATGGAATTAAATATGAGAATGCATAACATGAGCTCACATGGTCCACGTGACACTGATTGCAAATTTTTAAGTATAGCGCAACGCAAATAAACCCATTATTTTCATTCCCCTTTTTATATGCTCCTATGGAAATAATGAAGTGAAGCTTATAAATGTTATGAAATGAGCTAGAAGTTATGGTGTTACACAATGAGTCTCCCAAAAGCAAGATAGACTCCCACGAGAATGGTTAAGTTCAAGAATGTCTTAAAGAATGGGTGAGGTAAGTCTAATATCGACAAGAAATTAGGTGAGGCCAATCCACTTGCTTGGCAAGCCTTTGTATGGTATGTATGACTTTCTTAAATGATGAAAATGTTTCTTGAATGCTTGCACATGTATACATGACCATACATGCATTTGTGAGACTTATTTGCATCCATCATGTATGATTAAATGGGAGATGAGCTATTGAAATTCTTTGAATCTCATCCCCTCCTCTCTATTGTTCTAACATGCTAGGTGGACCAAGAGAGAAAGGAGATGGAAGCCAAGCACTTGAGAGATGAGAGTATGGCATTGAAATGTATGAAATTTGCTTCTTTAAGGCCATCAAGGTGGTAAATGTTATACACAGTGACTTGTGACAACTAAAAGCACCTCATTTAGATGTCTAGAAAGAGTGATATGAATTTTTAAAGAATCTGTCTAATATCAAGAACTCCAACCGACCTCTATTATTGTTTGATTGAGTTTCAAGGTGCATGAACTAATCTGGAGTTATTTTTTTGCTCTAGCTAGCATCCACATCTTTCGAGATTGGGATCATTTGTATGGATTAGATTTTTGTGAAATTTCTTCGACATTTTTGAAGTTTGCTATAGAATTCTATGATAGCACTAGTGGACAGCCTGACCTCTGGACCATTTCGCATGTCAAACATCTTCTATATTGGATGTTATGGTCTGAAATTATTTTAAGAATAAAGTAGCATGTGTAGCTTTCTAGAATGTCCAAGAATACATGATTTCAATTTCTCTAGAATTAGTTATGATTTTCCAAAGTTGGGACAAAAAAAGGGCAAAAGCTGGCCAAAAATATGTGTTCATTTCATGCTTCCATTCGAGTTCCTTGAGGTGTAAGCCACTTTTGATGATGTAAATGAGTTGTATTCATATAATTAAATATGAAAATATATTGTACGAGCTCATATGGTCCATGTGACACTAAATGGAATTTTTATACTTGACGTAACACAAAGAAATATATTATTTTAATAGATTTTCTTGCTCCCTTCATGGAATGTATCATATGAGCATGTAAATGTGACAGAAATGAGCTAGAAATATATGATGTGACAGTTTTAATTGTCCCAGGGCTTGCCATGATTTTTAGGGCCTCTGAGAATCTTGAAGAACTCAAAACTTTTATTTGAAAAGCCATCCTGTGATAATTCTAAAATTTGTCCAAAATTACAAAAATGCCATTATGTTTCGTAACCCTTTGTCAATTTCTTTTTAGCTATTTTAGCCTCTATTTCAAAGTACCTCTAGGCTCTTAAATTCATTATTTGATATCTATATTATTATTCTAAATTTTTTGGACCTTAACCAATTCATTTCAGAGGGTTTGCTCTGAAAAAGTATCTTTTTTTGTCCTTTTAACAAAAACCGAACATTACATATGTATTGTGCTTCAATCGGGCACTGGGTTGTGATCAAACCTTCATATGCACTAAGCCTAAGTTGTCCTTATTGGGGAGTTGGTGTTGTGGACGGACCTCTCCCAATGTACTAGCATGGGATGGTAGTTACTGATAACCTAATTGTTTCATTTACTAATATGACTAATATAATTTCTTATGCTCATCTTAATTCATGCATATATGTTAATTAAATGAGAGTATATGAATGGAACTTGCCTTTGGTTGCTGAGATTTACATCTCATCCCATTTCATAGGATAATATTTTTAGGTGAAGGCCCTTCGGGTAAGGATAAAGGGAAGCAAGTGGATGAACATTCATGAGCTAGGACTATGTGGGAAGTTCTGCACTTGGATGGATATAATTTAGGATATATGCTAATTTTTGTTATTATCTTATATAGCATCATCATGTAATCATATTACCAAGTGAAGGTATTTTGTGTTTTGTTGACCTATGATGTATCTAATAGGGAGTTAGGCCTTATACAAATCTGGTATATGATGTATGTACTTATTTATATCTGATATGGAACCTCTTAGTATGAATGTATGACTTGACTCTTGAGAACATGCTTTTAAATCTCCATGAATGATAATATTATTTGCTTATGAATCTTACTACTGTCAATACTTCATGAATTTACTGATGCATGATAGTTTGATGAGTAGGAATTAACCCCTAAGTCTTAAATTGGTAGATGAAAGCTATTAGAACCTCACAAAAAAAGGTAGAGTGGCCTTAGAGTATTACTAGAGGGAGAGTTGAAGTGTATAGGACAAAAATTAGGAAAAAATAATGCAAATGAGAGTCACACTAAGGCCAAGAAGAGCTAAGTCGTGGCCAGGTATTAAGTAGAGGTGAGGAGCACAATGGCGTGAGGTGTCTCACTATGACATAAAACAAAAAGTTGCCCAAGGAAGGTAACAGAGAGCAGCCTTGCTACGACACAAAGTTTTTAGCCACAGCACAAGTTAAGGGAATTGGGTGATGAGTGTTTTAGTAGCTAGTTCCACTGCGATGCAAGTATAGCCCACTGCAGCATGAATCAGGAAATTTGCTACAGTAGGTTCTAGGGTATCTTTTTGTTGTGACAAGGATCCAACTCAACGCAATGTGGAAACTTAGGTCGTGGCATAAGATGTGAAACTTGGTTTTTAGGTTCCAATAACTAACTTAGTCTCAGTGAGAAAGGTCTAAGCCACTGCGAAGGTTCCCAAACTCCTATTTTTGACTTAGAAACCTTGAATTCCACTATGTTAATGTAGTGCAATGACTTAGGAGTTTTTATATGAGGTTTTTGTGAGTCGAAATCAGTAGTAAGATGAATCTAAAGTCTTAAATGATAATTATGATTACTTGTGGATTTGACTAGTTGTGGTTGTTTAGCTAATGACTCTAATGATATCAAGGTTCAAATTTTTTCACTTTCTCCTATTTTAATTAATTATAATGACTTTAGACCTTGATTTGCAATTACTAATCATGCTATTAAGCCTAATTATGGTAATTGAGAATTAGGGTTGTTATACTATTGGGATTATTTAAATCTCATTCTCTCCTACTTTATGTCTAACCATGTTTAGGTGATGCTTATAGAGCCAATAATGGAGGCTAAAAAGCTTAAGACATGTTACTTTTATAATGGAATAGGATTTTGTGTAAATTTATATCAAAGTATGGATGTATATATTATTTATGAGACATGAACCCTAACTCATGTGTAAAAGTATGTCATCATGTTGTATGAACTATATTTGGAACCATATGTATGATAACTTAAGTTTTTGACATACTTGTGCCATGTGATCCATGTGTATATTGTAACATCAGGCTTTTCCAAAAACATGAGAAACGTAATGTCTGATTTCTCTGTAAATGTATGAAATGTACTAGATATAAAAAGAAGTTCCCTGAATAAAATTCTTTGAGGTCTAACAAAATTAAAACAATATTCTAGGCCTCAGATAATGAAGATTTTAGGCTAGAGGTACCCTGAAAATAGAGCCAGAATAACAAGACAAAAGTTGGCGACAATGCAGTGGCATTTTTGTAATTTTGGACATATTTTAGAATACTCAAAGGAGAAATTTTTAAATGGAAAAAATGAGTTTCGTCGGATTCTTAGAGGCTTTAAAAATTATAGGAACCCCTAGAATAGTTAAAACCCTTCCAATTGATGTTTTATAATGTCAGTTGTCCAGAACTTTGACTAGTTTATTTGGGAAGGTTTCAGATCCAATTTGAGTGATTCTAAAGGCATTGTATAAGTTAGAGGACCTAAATTTTATGATGGAAAAGACTATTTTCAAAAAGGAGTTAAAATGAACCCAAATGGACAAAACCAAGAAGAGGGACTAAATTGTAAATTTTAAAAGTTACTTAAATGAACCCTAGGCTTATAAATCACATCCCTTTCTGTTCCAGCTCCCTCCACTGACTTGCATCTGGTCTAAAATATTCTAAGAGAGCTCCAAGAGGTGCACCAATGGGGGAGTCAAGGGAAGAAGAGGAAGCTTGAAAAGTGTAAGATATCTATAGTTTTTCATGCTTTTTCCTTCATTAAACATCTTCCCTTCTTTCTCGTCTCTTCTCCTATGGTTTTGTTGATTAATATGGACATGTTCTAGGTATGGTTTAGAGGAGGAAGATTGGAGTTTGAAGAAGAGGAGTTCACCACTTAGAAGAGCACTTGAGAAAAGTTAGAAAATAAGGTAAATTGTTGTCTTCCATGCTTTCTTCTTCTTGTTTCCTTTAGTGTGAATTTTGTCCCACTTAGAGCCTAGCCAAAGGAGACTAAATTCTGATCTAACCAAGGAAGAATCATAGGTTTTGGAGTATGAGAAGTAAATAGGTGCAAAGAAATTCAATTAAAATGCATTAGAAAATAAGTTAGAAAAGTTAGGGATTCATGGCTGCCTTTGTAAAATCTGGTTTGATTCAAGAATTTTCTAGCCCATATGAGAGTTTATTTGAGTTTCTAAGATCCCTAGGAAGCCTTCCCAAGTGTCTCCATCAAGAAAAAAAATTGAAACTCCATGGGTATGAATGAGAGACATAAGCTCAGCCAAGCTCAAAGGAGAGACCTAGAGAGTGTTTTAAATTTTTCTAAGCCTAGATTAGCATTACATATGACAAGAAAATATGAGAGGAAGCTTTGGAAAAAATTTAGAAAGCCTAGGATGTGAGATGGAACTATAGGTTTATAATGTGGCATAATGAAGCAACATATAGTTAGGCTCCTTAAAATGAGTATGTGAGGACTCCAAGGAGTTTCAATAGAGTTAAAAGTCATAGATTAAAGGAGAGAATAGAGCCAAGATCATGAATTCCCATGGTTACTTCATTAGGTACTTTATGGAACCATAATTGAACCATATTAGTGCCAAAGTTCTCTAGAGTATGTGTGGCATTAGAGACTATTTGAATAGTGTAATTAGATCCCATTCGATGTGTTTAGGCCAAAGGAATCAAGCTCCCCTCCTTGTAGGTGTTTGGCTAAGGGAGAGGAAGGAATTCCAAAAGATAAAGTGTGCTCCTGTATACAAGATAGCTTTCTCTTCTTTCTCTCATGCTTGGTTGGGTGTTTTGTTGTCTTTGAATATGTGTGAGTATCTTTAAGGCATGAAAGATGTTTCTAGCATGTATTTATGTGCCATGGTACCATGATGCTTTACTTGAACATGAATGGCTTGCTTGAGTGTAGTGAAGCCAAAAGTCCCAAAAAATGGGTGAGACAAAGCCAAAAGTCTCTAGAAGAGTAAGGCTTAGTCAAAAGTCCCTTGAAAAAATGGGTAAGGCAAGTAAAAAAGTCCTAAAGAGAATGGGTGAGGCTAAACCATTGTCTTGGCAAGCCTATATATGATATATGTGGCTTATTGAATGCAAGAAATGTTCCATGTATGTTTATAAATTTCAAGATAGCCATGCATGTATTTTTAGAATTGAATTTGCATCTATTATGTGTTCTTGAAAGGGAGAAGAGTTATTGGGATTCCTAGAATCTCACTCTTCCCCCCCATTGCTTAACATGACTAGGTGAATTAAGTGAGTAAGGAAATCGGAGCCACCACACTTGAAGGCAAGGAAATTAACAATTGAGTTTATATTTGTTCACTTTGTAAACATAGCATTGTCAAATGATATATTTCCATAATGTATATAATGTATAAGCTCTTGAACGTGTGTAATTATATGGATATGTGATGTATATATAGGAATTGGAATAAATGAATGATATGGTATGTTCTTGACATTGTATGGCAAGAATGCACATGTATGCTTTTTATGTATATCATCAACTAGGAGAGTAAGTTTGTGAGATCTGGGTTTTTAGGCCCTTTGGACAAGTTTAGTAGGCCATTGTTATGCTTTTCCATGTGCTCAAGTCAGCCTATGAAGTGTTAAAGGGGAATTGGCATCCTTTTAACCCATTAAGAGACCAAGAAATGCCATTCTGTAACCTTATAGCACAAATTGACCAAATAGATGAATTTTCCCAAAAACTTTGGCATGCATAGATCTCATCTAGAGCCTTTTAGAAAGCTGGAGATCAAATTATTTGAAACTCTAGAGAATTAATTATGAATTTCAAAAGTTGGCAAAAAGCTACTAAAATGGTCCAGACACTGTTCATATGGTCAATTTCTTCTCCTCTATACTTTAAGAGCCAAGTGGTATCCAATGGCGATGAAATTTTGACAAATATAAACTAGACTTAATAAGCTTTTCATGGCCACTAAGATTACCTCATTTGGAGGTATGAGTAGAGAGATATGAATTTTTTAAATTTGAAGTCAGTACCAGTAACATAGTAGTACCCTTCGTATTATTCCATCAATTTTTAGTAGCTAAACATTTTTATTTTGGTTTAGAATTATTTCTAACCTAAATTCAACATTTGTAGCTTTCTAGAATAATATGGTTTGCTAGGTTTTGATTTTTCTAGAATTAGTTATGAAAATTTGAAGTTTATATCAGTAACCTATGATAACAAACCTAGCCAGCTAGGCCTTTGATATTTTTCTATTATCAATCATGGTCTAGCTAATGTTTTCATAGCCTAAAATGATTTTTAACCTATAGTGAACATTCAAAGCTTTCCAGAAAGCTATTATTTACTTAATTTCAATTTTTCTATATTTAATCATGAATTTTCAAAGTTGATGCCAAAATTTTACCACTGTAAGTCGAGAGCAAACCATTGAAATTATGGAATATGCTTTGAAATCCAAAACTCGTAGGTTGTTTTATAATGTGTATGACTTGTACAAATTTGTTATGGATGGGAAATGATATTGTGAGTTGATATAGTCCCTAGAGCTATAAATTCTATATGTACCCTCCCAATTATGCAACTTTCCATGTGTGAAAGTGTATGCTTTCTTCCAAAATACATGGGATATTTTAAGATAGCTCATAAAATAATGGTTTAGGAGCTAGGAGGTTAAGATTTTTCATATATGATCAAGTGAGGGAGTGGTTTTGAGTTCCATGATATTTTGAATCTATTGTGATGCTTCTATATATTGTGTTTGAAGTTTTAAATGTACTCAAATGGTCACATTGCATGGGAGAAGTCATTTTGGCTCTTTTGAACCCAATTATGTACCATTTTGAGCCATATTCTTCCCCTGAACTAAACCATATCTAATGGATGAATTTTGGAATGATATTTTGCAAGCATTTAGATCTCATTTAGAGCTTTTCACAAGGTCAAAGAACATGATTTTTAGAGCTTTGTAGAATTTATTATAATTTTTTAAAGCTAAAATTTATAGGCTAAAATTTGTAGAAACTATGAATACATCATTCATTTGGTTAATCTAGTTTTTGATGTCTTTAAGGGGCCAAATGAAGTCTAATGCTCATGAAATTTTAGAAGCATATAGCTGGGATCATAAGCTTTCCATAGCTCCTAAGATGACTCAATTTGGAGCTTTGTAGTGTGAGATATAAATTTTTGAAATTCGAAGTCTGCACTTGTATGAGATTCTTACCTAGCTACTATTCCATTTAGTTTTTGTGGGCCAAATGACATTATTTTGCTCTAAAAGTTTTATAATCATTAGATGATGTCCTGAGCTTTCCAAAGAATCCTAATTTTCTTGATTTAGAATTTTCTAGTTCAAGTTATGATATTTTGAAGATTGTGGTAGAACATGGAAATGTATAGAAGCTTATGTTTTTTGTTACTCTTGATGTTTATGCTCTAAATTCGAATTCCATACCTCATTCTATGATAATTCTTATGAATGCATGGAATAAGGATGGAAGATGAGTTTGGAAAGTTGATATGTTCCATTTAATAAAAAATGAATTAATTTGACAATTAACATCGGTAAATTCTACTGCAAAAGGTATTGAATTTATGAAAATGGATATTATAGGCACTTTGTGATATAAATTAAGGGCCATCTTCATATGGTATTACATAGGCCTTGTGTGGGAATTTTGCACTTGGAGGCTTAATCTAGTGTAGATGCTATTCTTTTTGTAACTTATTTTGTATAGCATTATGATGTGTTCTGTAATACCCTAGAATTAATTAGGAGTAATTATGAAAAATTAATGAAAATTACCATAAGGAATTTAGGAAGATTATAGGAAATAAGAATTTTAAGGAAATAGATTATTTTAGATAGTTTGAGACAAATAATAACCATTGGCTTTTATTGAGTAAAAATCAATTATTAGTAGTGGGTTTGGCTTGATTAAGAAAAGGAAATTTAATTAAGGAAATGTGGATCTTTAATTTAGGCCTTATGATCAATTCATTTATGTGAAGAACCAACTATAGAAGCCTCAATCTTATTTTTTATGAAGGCCCAACTTATTTAAATCAACTTGAACCCTTATACCCAGGCCCAACATGCAAATATTTGGGCCCAACTGAAATAAGAGCTCTTGAGTCAGCCCATATTGCTTAAAAACCTAAAAAGAGGCTACCACTTATTACTTTTATGTTGAAACAAAGTGTGGGTAGTAGATCAAAGAGTGAAAATCATGCTTGGGAAGGAGACTAGGGTTTCTTCAACATCTTGCCATCATTTTTCACTTCCAGAGGAATATTTAACTAAGGTAAGCTATATAAAACTTAACTCTCTCATCCTCCTCTTCATTTTGGTCCGATTGGTTTTTCATTCACCTTTATCCTAAATTTGAAAGTAGTTATGTTGATAGTTTCTTGCATAATTTTTAGAGCTTGAAGGTAGTGGGATTATTGGATAAGTATTTTCTCCTTATTTAAGTGTGCTTTATGCTAGAAACTAGCCTCAATGAGTGATTTTCATGTTGGGTTTTGTTTATGTAAGAAAATACCAAGATTTTGAAGTGGGACATTATGATTTCTGGGTTAGGAGTCTCAAATCCGAATTTTAAAAGCTCATTAGTGGTTAGGCAAGTGATTCTTGGGTAGCCTTAATGTTTAAAATGAATGAGTAACTAATTTTCATAATGGATATTAGCTAAAGATTTGATTTTGGTTAATCTAAGACCTTTGGAATCTAGACACTTATTCTTAACTCTTGATGAAATTGGCATAGCTAGTGAGATAACCAGGGCATTCATTTTTAAATTCCATGCATATGTCCATTTTAACCTTATATTTGCTACACTTATATGATTTTCTATATTAATGATTGGTTAGCTACTTGATTGTGATTGAACTGTGATCGTGCTGTTGGTGGAGCTATGATCATATTGTAACCTGTATATTGTGTCATGATCGTACACTGAGTTATGATTAGACTCAATGGAATGCACTAAGCCCTGAGCGTGTTAAATAGGTAGTTGGCCCTATGGACAAGCCTTTGCCTCTATTTTTTACCATTAACATGTTGTATGTGATTGTTAGTATAGAATAGTAGTCACTAGTAGCCCAACTAGTTTATTTGTCAATTTTACTGATGTATCTGTTGTTTACTTACTCATGATGCATTTATGTTGGTTAATGTGTACATGTACATAGAATTTCGCTTTAGTTACTGATATTCATGTCTCACCTATTTTTTTGGCTAACAATTTCAGGTAAAGGATCTTTAGTTAAAGAAAAAGGAAAGTAAGTGTATAAACATCCCTAGCTTAAGGCCTTGTGTGGGATTTCTACACTTAGATCTTTTCAGAATTAGTATAGATGCTATTATTTTGTAATCAAACTTGTATAGCATCATGTTGCATTCATTTCTTACTAGGTGTAGGTATTTTGTTATTTGTAACTTAGGATTCAACTCTTAGAAGACTAAGTTCTGACTTTTATGGATCCTAATGTAATTGCATCTAATCTAAGTACTTTTGAACTTATATGGATGTATAGATTTGCCTTACTGATCTAATGGGTATGATTATTATGATGTTTGCATGATTAACATGATGCTATTGTTTGTGATTTCTTAACTATCAAGTGGGTCTGATATATGGATTTGGAAGGTGTTATAGTTATATTTTACATTTGTCATTTCTTAAAGGTTTGAGGGTAGGAATATATTACTTTCATAAAAACTTGTCTAAAGTGGTTTGAGGTCAATTGATAGGGAATAACATAATTTAAGGTAGTCACTTGAAGCTCCACATTTCTTCTTGCTATCATAGAGGGAGATTTGTTGATATAATCCAAGGTTTAGTTACTCTAACTAAAACTTAGGTCCTTAAATCATGGAAGTTAGTAAATTATTGGGTATAAGAAGAATATACCATCAAAACAATGTGTTTTTACCTTAGAAGGACCTTAGACATTGATTGAAGGGAGTTAGTTACAAGTGAGTAAAAATGAGCAACAAAGAGTTTAAGACTAGAGAGGAGTTGAGTTGCGGCCAAAACTATTTAAGTCATGGCCAAACCACATCTAAGGGATAACAAAATTGAATTGCACCACAATGTAGGTTTCTTAGGCATGACACAACACGAGGAAAATAGAGGGGGTATTCTAGAGAGCATTCTCACCATGGTGCCAGAACTAGAAAAAATGGGAACAGTACTTTAGAAGCATATCTTATCACAGAGCAGAGTTTTTAAGCTGTGGTGAGGATTATGAATTTTTTCTAGCAAACTTATAGTAGGCAAACTTGCTGAGGCGAGACTCAAGAAAAATTGAATAGTGAGGTCTAAGGGGAAACCTTAGCACGGCATGGGAAGCTTGAATCATAGTAAGGAATGGTAATTTTACATTTTCTAGTTCTAGTGGCAAGTTAACCCATAGCATGGGTCCTTTCAACTATGATGCAAGTCTAAAATTTTAGTTCCAAAGTTCAAGAAGCCAACTTGGCCATGGCTAAACTTCCTTAAGTTATGGCCTAAGTCTTCAAACCCTTATTTTTGCTTATAAATCTTGGTTTTCTCTATGGTAATGATATATGTAGTCTTATAAACCAATGTAAATGAGTTGTATGCCTCTTAAAATTAACTAGGGATGAGATGGAAATCTAATATGAGAATTTATTTAACCTTACACATGAATGTTCTTGTTCATCTGAATGGTGACTTAAAATGATTAAAAATGTTTGAATTTCTTCATATTTTCATCCTTTAATAATTATTAATGTTGTTTAACTTTAAGTATCAATGATTATGAGCTCAATTATGATTAGTCAATGTAATTAATAGTTAGGGTTGTTACACATTCATATTGCTAAGTGTAAGTAGCTTGATGCTTTTGTACCTAATGGTTTAACCATTAATGGGTTAAGTTTAACTTATATGGAATTTGATGTAACTGCATGATGTTGAGCAAACATGAATTGTCTTGGATGTACTGGACCTATTATGTATTCTCAAGGATACGGATAGATCATTAAATGAATGTCTAACTTAAACTCTGATTTGTGAACTTCTATTGTCATGTATGTTTTGTTGTGTGGATTTAAGGCATGCCATAGTCATCTTTTGCAATTGAGGATGCTTTAGAACTTTGAGGGTAAACTATGTTTAGTTACCAAAATGAAACTTGCTCTAAGTAGTTAGAAGACATTTAGAGGTGTATTAAGTATTTTGGGTTACCATTTGAGCTTAATAGTATGTGTGCTGATACAATGGTTGGAGTGTTGATACATAGTAAAGTTCAATTAATTTAACTAATCCTTATGTCCCTAAATGATGAATGTTAGTATGGGGAGGTAGTTCGGAGACCATACATCATTAAAACCTAGTGTTTTAGTCAAAGGAGAACCTTAGAGCTCTATTAGATAGAGTACTAAATAGTTGAGGGAAAGTATTTAAGAGTTTAAGGTTAGAGGTAAATTGAGTCATGACTAAAATTACTTAAATTATGGCTAGAGCTCATGCAGAACTGAGAAACACCACAGTGTGAGTGAAACATTTTAGCCTAGGAGTCATATAGAATTGAGCCACACCATATTGTAGCATGTCTCGCTGTAGCACAAGTCATGAATTTGTGCCAGAGGAGTTACAATGTGAAAACTTGTAATACCTGATTTTCCGTAAAAGGCCAGAAACTAGGGATTTTCAAAGGAAGTCCCATAAATCATATGAATAGTGGCCATATAAAATTAGAGGAACAATCTAGACCTCTAAAAATGGGAATATAAAGCTTAAGATGCTTAGAAATCCAAGCCAAAAGAGTTATGAAAAATTACGAAAATATATAGTGGCATTTTCGTAGTGTCAGGAAAATTTTGGAAAACTCACACAAGGCATTTTTAAATGAGAAAATTGAGTTTTCTAAGGGTTAACCAAAACTTTAACTGAATGATTCGAAATAGTTTTAAATCTAATTTGGGTGAAACCAAAGGCATTTTAAAAGTTAGAAGACCTAAATTTTATGATGGAACAGACAGTTCTAGAAAAGGAGTTGAAATGAGACCAAATGGGGAAACTATGGTTTAGGGACTAAAATGAAAAATAAAAAGTTGCATAAAGTAACCCTTAGCCTTCTTAAAACATGTTCCTCTTTCCTCCATTTCTTCCCACAGACTCTTTTCTAGAATAAAATAGAATTGGAACTAACTCTAAGTGGTGTACCAAGAAGGAAGAGAAGAAGCTTCAAAAGGGTAAGATTTTCTAGTTTTTACACACTCTTTGCTTTATTAAACTTGTTCCTCTCTTCCTCCTCTCTCTTTCTATGGTTTTATTGATTGAATTGGTGTTGGTTTATGGCTAAGTCAATAGAGGGAAGAGAAGATTTGGGGGAACTCTTGGGAGTATAAGAAAGAGCTCTTAGGAAATTTGAAAACAAGGAATAAGGCATGGTGTGATTTTGCTTCCTCTTACTTTTTCTTTTCTCTTATGTCTTGGCTAGATTTGGGGGTCTAAGTAAGAGGCTTTGTTCTGATTCAAACATACTAGGGAAAAAGGTTTTAAAGCCTAAGGAACTTAAAGGAAGCAAGGGGATTCAAAAATAAGCCATAAAAATCAATGTGACATTTAGGAAAATTTATATGTGTATGAAAATTTGAAACTTCCTGAGGGTCCTATGGCTTATGTAAGAGTATGAAGGAGGCCCCAAGTGTAATATCTTATTTTTGTTAAATGATAAAAATGGGTTCATTTACAAAGCAAGTCCCCCGAAATGAATTAGTTAAGGTCCCACAAAAATTTAAGTATCATTCTAGACTCCTAAAAAGAAGAATTCTAAGCTTGGATGAAAAGAAAAATAGAGCTAGAATGAAGAAACGAAATTGAACAAAAGACTTACAAAATGTAACAGCATTTTCGTAATTTTAAGCGAAATTTGGAATTCACATAGGAGGGCTTTTTAAATGAAAGTTTTAAGTTCTTCGAGGTTGTTAGAAGCCCTAAAAACTATGGAAAGTCCCAAGACAGTTAAAACCTCTCTAGTAGACGTTATCCAACGACGATGAATCCAAACTTTGACAGATTTGTTTGAAAAGGTTTTAGCTCTGATTTGATTGATTTCATAGGCATTTTACTAAATTGGGGACTTAAATTTTTTAATGGAAAAGACGGCTCTATAAAAGGAGCTAAAATAAAAAGGCAAAATTAGAATTTTTGAAAAGTCTTTCTTCTTCCCACCTCTATATATAGGACGCCCCACCTCCTCACTCACTTAGCCACATATGTTTCTACCCTAGACTAGAGAAAAATCTTAAGGAGTGAGGCACATAAGAGGGAGAGGAGGAGAACGAGAAAGACAAGGTATAAGGTATGGATTTTTTGTTATTTTTCATGCTCTTTCTTTAGCAAACCTCTTCTCCTTCATTTCCCTTTCTTTCCTATGATTATATTGAAGTTTATGGGTTTGTTTTGAGGGAAAAACAGAGGGAAATTTTTGAAATTAAAGTGAGGAAGCCAAGGAAGGTGAAGAACAAGCAAAAAGAACCAAGGAAATTAAGGTATTTTGCCATCTCTTCACTTGATCTTCCTTCTTCCTTCACTCATGGATGTTTCAACCTATATATGGCCAGCCTTAGGGAGTTGAAATTCTAGATAAACCAAAGGTGAATCTTAGGAATTTAAGGGAGGAGAATAAGAATATGCAAAGAAAATAACAAAAGAACTATAGAAATTCAAGATAGCAAATCTAGGGTTTTAAGTATTTCTTGTAAAATTTGATTTGATACCTTAATTCTTAGGCCTAAAAAAGTGTTTGAATGAGCTCCAAAGATTCCTAGAAGTCTCCCTATATGCATCTTCCATGTAGAAAACAAAGCAAACTTCCATAGAGGCCAAAACCTACATAGTCTCAGCCTAAAGGGGATGGGACACCTAGGGAGAGTTTTAAATTTTTCCAAGCCCATTTTTGAGTCATATATGATGAATGAAAATGAGAGGAAACCTTAGGAAAAATTTAGGAGGCATAAAGAATAAATTAGTATCTTAGGTTCCATAATGTGACCTAAGGAAGCAACATTTAGTTAGGCCCTTTGTTTTAAATATGTGATGACTCCAAGAGACTTAAAAGGAGTCAAGAATCATAAAATGAAAGGAAGAAATGGAGCCTAGAATTCATTTAATGGGTGTTGCTTCATTAGGTGCATTCTTAAAACCATAAGAGGGTTAATAGACCAAGTTAGTGTATAAGGAAGATGTGTGGCCTTAGAATTAATTCCATAAACCTAATTGGCTTCTATAAATTATGTTTAGGCCAACAGAAACTAACCCCACACCTTTTTGTGTGTGAGGCCGAGGAAGGGAGAGCAAACTGAAGGAGAAAAGTGTGTAGTTGCATCCAAGGTAGCTCACTCCTCCTTCTTTCATGCGTGAATGTATGCTTAACTTGTCTTTGAAGGTATGTATATATGTTTTAAGCTATGAAAAGTATTTTAGCATGAGCTTTTATTCTATGGTGCCATAATGTTACATTATGCTTTCAAATGATGTCTAATAGTGTGCTTGGATTTGCTTGAGTGTAGAAAAGCCAAGAACCCTTTAGCCATGGTGAAGATGAGCCAAGAACCATTGAAATTGGTTGAGACAAAATAAAGAGTCTCCCAAGAGTGAAGTTGGCTCCTAAGATAAAGTTAAGTCAAAAACCTCTTAAAGAAATGGGTGAGGTAAGTCCCAACTCCACAAGTAAATAGGTAAGGCTAATCCACTTACTTGGCAATCCTATGTATGCTATGTATGACTTGTTCAAATGTTAAAGATATCTCTTGAATGATTGCACATGCCAATATGCCCATGCATGGCATTTGTAAGACTTGGTTTGCATATTTTATGTGTGATTGAAAGAGAGATGATGGAACATCTAGTTCTCTGAAAAATGTGGGAAACGTAGCATACAGTTTCTCCGTCAACGAACAAAATTCACCAGATATAAAAAGGAAGTCCCTCGAAATGACTTAGTTAAGAGCCTAAAAAATTTAGGAAGCATTTTAGACTCCTAAAAATGAGAATCTCAGACTCAGATGAAAAGAAAAATAGAGCTAGAATGAAGAAATAAAATTTGATGAAAAACTTACAAAATATAATGGCATTTTCGTAATTTTGAGCAAATTTTGGAATTCACACAAGAGGGTTTTTTAAATGAAAGTTTTGAGTTCTTTGAGGTTCTCAAAGGCCCTAAAAACCATGGGAAGTGTAATGATAAGCACGATTTATATATATTTTATTCTCCTTATCTTAAGCATTTTAGTGTCCAAATATGTCTTTAAGGGTTTAATTATATAAGATTTGATTTTAGTAGCCATTTTTGCACTCAAGGAATTTATTTACAAAATTCTTGAATTTTAATGCATAATTTTCTTTTAAATAATTTTATGAATTTTTCCTATTTAATTTTTCTTATTTTTTGTGTGCAGATTTTTCAATTGGCAATTGGACCTTGAATAGGAGGTTGGTTTGAAGAAGAGGTAGCATGCATGGGTTCTTTCTTTTTCCAACATGTTGGCGTCGTTGCAACTCATTCCATGGTTTTCACACACTCCACATGATCAAAAGAAGCATGAGAAGGCATGTGTGTGTGGGAGGAAGAAGTAGGAGTTGACGTAAGAATGAATAGGCAAGAAGAGAAGAACCTTGAAAGGAGGCATGAGCAGAAAACCACGTGAAGTATAAAGTAGAGAAAAAGAGAAGAAGCCAGGGGCTTGGAAGGTTTGGTGATTCAAGAAGACACTTTGAGCTAAGGATGAAATTATTACATGTAGCCACGGGCTAAAAGAGAATTTGGTGATGGGCAGAAGGTGCAAGTGAGAAAACACGAAAGAAGAACAACCACATGAAGAATGAGAAGAAGAAACACGAGCTAGAGAAGAAAAATGAATGAAGGAGAATGAAGGTGAAGCTAAGCTGGAAAATGTAATCATGAGCAAAGAAAGAACGTTACAAGGCATGGGTTTCACGCATGGCTCCACATTGCATCACGTCTAGCCCATCCATGAAGAAGTTAACGTGGGGAAGAAAAACAAAAATAGAGAGAAAAAGCTATGTTTTTAGCTGGGTTGGAAGAGCTTGCATGACAACACGAGAAAGAGCTGTATCATGTGGAATGTGAGCAAAATAGAGGAGTAAAATGGGTGAGGAAGAAGCTAAGCTTGCGTGGAGCAAAAGAGAAGAAACACATACAAAGAGGCTACAGGTTAGCAAGTAGTAAACACACACACATGTAGACCAAAGAAGAAGATAGAGCGTATGAATAAGTAAGAAGAAGAAGCATGTGAAGCTAAAGTAGAGTGGAAGCTACGTTTGGACTCGAAGATGGCACAAAGCAAAGATAAATTCTTTTATATTATATTCCAATGCATCAACCATTCATAGCAAGGCCTACACCTATAAACACATGCATAGACACGTGAATAGTGAGAAGAATTCATCTCTAACCATAATACACACAAGTAGCGTTACGTGGAACACTAAATCATCTCACATTGAAGGAATGAAATAACATGTAAGAAGCAATGTGGATTGCTATGGGCAATGAGAAGAGCTTTAGAATAGCACATGAGGAGCAAAGAAACAAAGTTTAATGAGCTCATATGGATGGCACAAGATTAAATAAAGGGGGCTGGGTTAGTAGCTAAAAATGGGCTAATGATAACATGAGAAATGGACGACAAAAAGAAGTTATGGGTTGATTTGTGGAGGAGGACATGAAATGATTAAATGACCATGTGAGGAAGAGGAATTAATTCGGGTAAGCTCTAGGAGGCAGAGAGGATTTCATTCATTCAAATAAATATACCACATCACATTCACGCTATACTTCGTCCATTCCATACGCATTCATTCATGCATTCACTTTGTCCAGAGCCACTCCATGCCATTCTCATCCTCCACTCACTTCCATCTCCATTCAAATGAAGCTTTAATTCTCCCCTGTGGCTAGCTAGGAGGAAGATTCTTGGTAGAAGCTTGAATCCATGGAGAAGAACTCAGAATTTTGGTTAAGATTTCCTTAATTTCCTACACTTTTTCTTTTTCTTGTACATGCTTGGTTAAGTTGTATTGGATTGGGAATTTATGTAATTGTAATTAGTGGCTGGTTAGACACTAATTAGAAAGCCTTTTTGTTGATTAATTGATTAAATTAAACACTGAATTTTGCATTTTCCTACCATTTTCCAAGTGTGTAATCAAGGTATTTGATGAAATACTTGTGAGAATTGGTGTGCCTAATTGTCTAATTTGAGGATTCATTAGAGTTTAATTGGTTAATTGAATCTCTTAAGGGATTAATTCAGAGGCTAATTAATCAATTAATCATTCAATTCAAATGTTTATTGATCCTAATAACAAGAGTTAGCGATTTGATGTGGGATTGAGGTTTCAATTCAACATTAAATTGTTAATTCCTTGATTCTTGCATGATAACTCAAGATAATTTGTATTGGACACAAATAGGGACTCTTAGACCAGAATTAATCATAATTAAATTAGAATAAAGATAGTAGATACTAAGAGATGAATCCTAAGTTAGTCACAAGCCCATATTCACTCATAATTCATATAATTAGGTAGAATTTAAGAACTTTAATTTGTTTTCATTTTAATTAGTTTAAGTCAATCAAACCCCCTTAGTTAGGAAAATTTTAAAGTCTTTTAACACTTAGAAAACCTAATTAAACATTGAACTCCATTTCTAAAGGAGATGACCTAGGTTGTGCGACTAACTATAACTTTAATCCAACCTAGTTTTATTTTGAGGGTTGCACGACAGACCCGTCATGTAACGTCTGATTCTCTGAAAACAAAAGAAAATGTGAGAAATGTAATTTACAATTTCTCTGTCAATGAACAAAATTCATTAGATACAAAAGGAAGTCCCCAAAAATGATGTAATTAAGGTCCCAAAAAATTTGGGAAGCATTCTAAACTCCTAAAAATAAGAATCTTAGGCTCAAACAGAAAGAAAAATGGAGCTAGAATAAAGAAACAAAATTTAACAGAAAACTTACAAAACATAATGGCATTTTTGTAATTTTGAGCAATTTTGGAATTCATAGGAGGGCTTTTTAAATGAAAGTTTTGAGTTCTCTGGGGTTTTCAGAGGCCTTGAAAACCATGGGAAGCCCCAAGACAATTAAAACCCCTCTGGTGGATGTTTTCTAATGTCAGTTAACTCAAGCTTTAACTGATCTATTTAGGAAGGTTTTAGCTCTGATTTTAGTGATTTCAAAGGAATTTTATTTAATTGGGAACTAAATTTTATGATGGAAAATATGGTTCTAAAAAAGGAGTTAAAATGAGCTTAAATAGAGCAAATAGGCACGTAGGGGCAAAATGGTCATTTTGAAAAATTGTAAAAGAGGCTTCTTAAGTAAGATTACACCTAATCACCTTCTCCAAACTTCCATTTGTAGAAAAATGGACAGAAAATTGGTGTGAAATTAGGAGGAGAAAGAGAGAATAAGTTTAAGCTTCCATTTAGGTAAGTAAACGGCCCCGTTTCATCCCGCACCAATTAGGAAAGTTATTCCTCTCTTTAAGAGCTCTCTAATAGTAGTTTTCTTTTCTTGAACACTTGAAGATTTAGGACTAACACAAGCCAAAAAGGAACTCTTTTCAAGAAATCAATCGGTGAAAAAAATCTACACGAAGAGAGCTCTATTTTAAGGTAAGACTTTACTCAAAATACTTATAAAATCTTGTGTTTCCAAGCCATTTAAGCTTAGGTCTAGAGAGAGAAAGTGAGTAAGAGAGCTTTTCTTTATGTGTTCTTCATGGAACCAAAGATTATAGAGTATGAGGATTAAGAATATACAACTAGAATTGAAAAAGGAGCTTTAGAATGCAACTTACAGAATGTAGGAATTTGGTTACACCTAGGCTAAGATAAAGCTTTCTAGTAGTAATTTAAGTTGTCTAAGAGTATATAAGTTCCTAAGACACCAAGAGAGCCTCCCACATGCTTCTCCCATCAAAGAAATTAAAAAAACTCTATTGGTTCCATATGAAAGCATAGCTTCAATCAAAGAGAGTTTAAATGAGCTCTTAAGATCCCTAGAACTCTCCCCATGTGCTTCCTACATCAAGGAAACAAAGCAAAGTCCATAAAGGCCATTATGTTCCATAGCCTCAACCTAAAGGGGTTTATATAGCTAGGGATAGGTTTAAATTTTTCTATGCCCATTTTTGAGTCATATATGATGAATAAATATGAGAGGAAGCCTTGGAAAAAATTTAGAAAGTATAGAAAGTGAGATGGTACTTTATGTTCTATAATATGACCTGTAGAAGCAACATATAGCTAGGCTCTTGGTTTTGATTGTGTGATGACTCTAAGAGGCTTGAAAGGAGTCAAGAATCATATTTGAAAGGAAAGAATAGAGCTTAGAATTTATTTGAGAGGTGTTGCTTCATTAGGTACAATTATGGAACCATAATAAGGTTTATAGATCAAGTTAGAGTCTAATCAAGTTGTGTGGCCTTAGAATTGATTCCATAAACCTAATTAGCTTCCATAAATTGTGTTTAGGCCAAGAGAAATCATCTCCACACTTTTGTGTGTGTGCGGCCGAAAGAGGTAGCTTGGATTCAAGAGAAAAAGTGTATAATTGTGTACAAGGTAGCTTACTCCTCTGTCTCTCATGCATAGTTATTTGCTTTACTTGTCTTTGAATGTGAGTATGTGTATTTTTAAGCCATGAAAAGTGTTCTAGCATGACTTTGATTCCATGGTGTCATGATGTTACAATATGTTTTCTTATGATGATTTTGATATGTGCTTGGACTTGCTTAAGTGTGGTGAGGCCAAAAGCCCTTAGCCATGGTGAGGATAAGCCAAGAACCCTTAAGATTGGTTAAGACAAAGTAAAGAGTCTCTCAAAAGTGAGGTGGGCTCCTAAGAGCATGGTTGAGTCCAAGAATCTCTAAAAAATTGGGTGAGGCAAGTCCAATATCCACAAGAAATTGGGTAAGACCAATCCACTTGTTTGGCAAGTCTTTCTATACTATATATGACTTTCTCAAATGATGAAAATGCTTCTTAAATGTTTGCATATGTCAACATGACCATACATGCATTTTATGAGACTTGTTTACATCTATTATGTATGATTGAATGGGAGATGAACTATTGAGATTATTTGAATCTCATCCCCTCCTCTCCAATATTCTAATATGCTAGGTGGACCAAGAGAGCAAGGTAATGGAAGCCGACCATTTTGAAGATGAAAGCATGACATCAAAGTGTCTTGAAATTGTTACTTTAAAGGGATAGTAATTGATGAAATGAGCATGTATAATTATGTTAATGTATTGCATATAAATGAGAGCTAGGGTAATATGTAAGGAAATACTCATTTTGGTCATATAATGGCAATTTTGCATTATGGAATTTTATGTATGAATGGAAGTGGAATGGCCAAATTGAGATGCATGAGGGTTGGAACCATTTAGATAGCTCACACAAGTCATAATCATGCTTTTAGACTTGCCCAAGAGGTGCCAAACCCTAAGGAAAGCCATTTGGACTTTTTGGTATCCCATATGGAGCCAAAATTTGGAACCCTATGTCACTTTTTGCCCAAATGAGCTCTTCTTGATCTATGATTTGGCATAAAATTAAAGCTTGTTAAGAGCTTTTTAGGAAGCTAAAGAACAGAATTTTCAGAGGCCTAGAGAATATTTGATGAATTTTCAAATTTGGAAAATTTTCTAGTTTTGGTTATGTCACTATTCATATAGGTCTGAAAATGAAATTGGCACACAAGGCTCAAATGATGTCCAATTACCACGAAATATTATACAGAGAAACTAGACATTCCCAATTACTTGTGTCAACTAGAAGCACCTCATTTGGATGTTTATAGAGGGAGATATGAATTTTTAAAGAATCTATCTAGTATCAGGAACTCTAGCCAACCTCATTTAATGTTTGATTGAGTTTTAAGGCCTAGGCATTCCTAAATTAGTCTGGAGTATTTTTCCTTCTAGCTAACATCCACAGCTTTCTAAATTGGTATTATTTGTATGGATTGGATTTTTGTGGAATTAATTGGACATTTTTTAAATTTGCTATAGAATTTTGTGATAGCAACAGTGGACTGCTTGACCTCTGGACCTTTTCGAATGTCAAATGTCCTCTGTGTTAGATGTTATAGTCTGGACATATTTTTAGCATGAAGTAGACATATGTAGCTTTCCAGAATGGCTAAGAATTCATGATTTTATTTTTTCTAGAATTAGTTATAATTTTCTAAATTTTGTGACAGAAAAGAGGAAAATTTGGTTGAAAATATATATGTGCATTTTATGCTTCCCTTTGAGTTCCATGAGATGTCCACTTTTGATGATGCAAATGAGTTTTATTCATGTAATTAAATATGAAAATATGACGCATGAGTCCATATGGCCCACGTAGCATCGAATGAAGTTTTTATATGCGACGTAACGCTCAAATATTCATTATTTTATGCTATTTTCTTTACTCTTCCATTAGTTACATGATGTGAAGCATGAGAATAGTATAAGATAAGCTAAGAAATTATGGTGTTACATTTATTAGTATCAGAGCAAAGTTTCAGGCTCTTTCAGAGTGAATTTGACTTGAGGATATAGCATTAGGGCTATGTAAAGGCTCCAATGAATAGGTAGAACCTTGTATGAGACATTGTGGATGTGTGAAAGTAGTTTATGACTTTATTCATGATAAGTAAGTTGTAGAATGGTTTTGGAGTAGTTAATGGATACTGAGAAAAAGTGGCCTCTAGAGTAGCTTGAGCAAAGCTAAACTTAAGCAAAGTTAAAGGATCTGACGGCTAGAGCTTGATGGGATTTGATAGCTCACTAGGATCAATGGCAAGCCTTAGATATAAACAATGAAAATGATCTCATTAATATGAAGAGGCTTGCTAGAGAAAGTAAATGAGGCCTAATTCTCCTTGGTAGTCATACTTAGACCATTCCGAGATGTCCTGTGTGGTGCAGAGATAAATAGTGATGCAGCGCAGTATGACATGAGACTGCAGCTATATAGGATTAGTTTAGAGGGGAAGTGAGAAAAGGAATTACCCTTTAGCCATAACACCCAAATGCCTAGATGAATTTCAAAGCCCAAAAGGCTAATTCTGCCAGGGCAAAAGTTGAGTTACAAGTTACACTCCTTAGAGCCCCGATAGCCCATAGGTGACAACTAGTTAATGGATACTAAGAAAAAGTGGCCTCTAGAGTAGCTTGAGCAAAGTTAAAGGATCTGACGGCTAGAGCTTGATGGAATGTGATAGCTCATTAGGATCAATGGCAAGCCTTAGATATAAATAATGAAAATGATCTCATTAATATGAAGAGGCTTGCTAGAGAAAGTAAATGAGGCCTAATTCTCCTTGGTAGTCATACTCAGACCATTCCGAGATGTCTTGTATGGTGCAGAGATAAATAGTGATGTAGCGCGGTATGACATAAGACTGTAGCTGTATAGGATTAGTTTAGAGGGGAAGTGAGAAAAGAAATTACCCTTTAGCCATAACACCCAAATGCCTAGATGAATTTCAGAGCCCAAAAGGCTAATTCCGTCAGGGCAAAAGTTGAGTTACAAGTTACACTCCTTAGAGCCCCGATAGCCCAGAGGTGATAACTAGTTATGTATAAACGAAGCAAGAGGTACAATTCTCTAACTTGATGATAGGCTAGATATAGAGGCAATGAGGCTCAGGTTGGTAGCTAAAAATGAAATTTCAATCCCTAAAAAAGTAAGCCAATCACAGGCTGTTAGCCATGGCCAATTATTTTAGGAAGCAGTGAAGCAATCCAGAGAGTTCCTCGTCGTGGCCAATTAAGAAGTTAGCCACAGCCAATAGTTTGTCAAGAAAACTAGGGTGGACCCAAGGCTAATTAACCATGGCGAATGGCAGTATGATAGGCCTTATTGGTCATATTCTAACAAACTTGAGAAATGAGTTATTAAAGGATCAAACAACCCATAGAAAGCAAAAACCCCTAGTACCAATAAAAAAAAACAAAAGGTAGTGAATAGTTACAGAAAATTAGTAAGAAATTCGTGGGCCTAGTAGTTGAGATTGAGGAAAAAGCTCAACCCAGAGAAGGTTAGACACAGGGATAAGAAGGTTATTGAAACCCACCTATGAGGCATTGACTCTAACCTAGGGTACTACTTTATGAGATACTGAATGATAGAATGTTAGTGCAACCTCGAAATAACATAAAATAAGATTACTAGCAGCGAGGCACATAGCGACTGGCCTAAAAAGGTGTATCTTATAGGTAGTACCTAAAGGTAAATGCAAGTAGCCCAGTGACAAAGGCTCAGAAGAGAATGATGATAGTTTAGAAAACACTAAGTTATCATGAGCCTATGAATTAATAGGGTGCTATAAGTCCGATGAGATGGCTAGCCCAAGCTGAGCATAAGCTAAAGCTTAAGGAAGATGACCAGTAGTATCATTCCAGGTGAGATATATGAATGAAAGGTTCAGTGAAAGTTCCCCCTGGGTCGAAAAAGAAAAGATGAGACATCCATATGTTAAGGAAACCACCTAGTAGTGGTTAATAAATTCTCCTAGATGGATCCCCTTGAGTCATAAAGTACAATGATAAAGGAAGCGAGGACGAGCTGAGAAACTAGTTACAGAAAAGATGCCCTTACTTTAGTAATGATTAAATGAGTAAACTGAGCTAGAGAGGTAAATAGATACAGGTCTGATAGTTAGTTAGATGAGCTCCTTAATATGAGAATATAGGGGTAAGGCATGTGAGTAATTAGAGCACCCAGTAGAGCATAAGCTTTCAGTGAGGTAGAATTCAGACATTGAGAATATATGTCCTGGATTGGGTTAGAAAAACCCTAAAGATTAGTATACGATGCCCTTGGGAATGAAGCTAAAGAGGCTTAATAGAGAAAAAGCCTAGCTTTGATCCAAACATAGAAGCAAGCTGAGACAGACAAGTAGTGCCTTAGTACCTTCAGGGAAGCTCGAGGAAGTTAAAGACTGCCTCAGAAGGTGAGTCTTGCATTATATAGAGAAAGAGTGTAAGTTGAGAGTGCTATAGAATGTAATTCCTGAGGTTACAAATAATTAAAATTTCTTTTACTGAGGGATGGTGTAGTTAAAAGAAAAGCAAAAGTATTAGAAAAAATAGACCCCTTTGATGTTACAAAGAGTGAATAAGTAGAAGAACCTAGGGAAAGTGTAGGTACTCTTGAATGTAAAGAAATCTAAACTGGCAATAGAGATTGCTAGTAGCAGAATATCCTTTTTCTAAGTAAAAAGATAAGAAAAATAAAAGAAAGAGAAAATATAATAGTATTCAAGCCGAGGACATAATAGATTGAGAATAGATGTTGAGTTAATATGCTTGAGTGTTTAAGAAAGCACACTTGTCCTTGGCATAGATGCCTTTTTTCCATGATAATGCCCGAAGTAAAAATAGTCGGGTAATGTGGAGGAGTATCCTACGAGAATAAGGCAAATAAAGAAATGTATGAGGAGGATACTTTAGATTATTGGGAAACTTGTAATATACAGCCGATAGTGGCTTTGAGCTCAGTCATGAGGCACTCGTGTATTAGTGTTTGATGTTATAGTTTACTTACAACAAAAGTTACATGATATTGGGTCTGGCTAACTCAATAGTAATGTAACTTGAGTGCATAGCAAATGATGACATCAATCACCAAAGTGTCCTGATAATCGAAGGATATCCTAGTTAGCTAGATAATGAGATAAGTCAGAAAAGAAAGGTAAAGGGATTCCATGTGACGACCCTAACTTCTAATCTCGAAAATTATGGTTAAATACACATTTAATAATTAAAGATAAAGGTTTGAAGTCACTACAATCAATTACATTAATTACATTAAGAAAATGTAGGGAAATTTGAACCTTGATGTTATTAAGGCCATCAATTAAGCAACCATATATGGAAACATGTATAAAAGGATTTGAACCATCATTAAAGGTTTATGATTCATCTATCCATCAATTTCTACACACAAAAACCTCTCACAAGTGTTTCTATATCATTCCCTAGCATTAGCATTAAAGAAATTAGGGTTTCTAGGTTAAGGGTAGGAGTTTAGGGACTTACGCCGCGACCTGGAACCTTCCCGCCACAGCAAAGTTAAGTCCTGGGGCTCGAAAACTAAGTTTTTAACCTTACGCTGTGGCCAAGTTACTCTCGGGAATCACTGGGTAACTTACTCGAATTTCGCCGCAGCGAGTTGGATCTGTACCACTGCGAGTTTTGCTACTGTACCCTCCTTAATTAATTTCCTTGACTTGCACCGCGGTAGGACTTATTGCGCTGCTGCCAGGTTTCATTCATCACCCTCCTAGGCATTTTTTTCTCTACGCCAGGTTGAGATTCCTCTAGCTATGGCGTCCCTCGCCACTATTACTCTTCAGGCCGTGACGAGGCCTTCCTGGTCATGGCATGACTCCCTCCTGTAGCTATATCCCCTACATTTCGTCCCCTACACTCCAGTTCTCTTCTTAGAGACACTCTAAGACCCCTTCCCCTCATTTTATATGGCTCTAATGGTATTTATCTACCTTATTTATCCAGCTATTCTACCATTATTAACTCAACACTTAAATACTAATTGTCACTCACCCAACCACTACATGTCAGCCTTTCCATGGGTTAATGACAGCAAGGATTTATATACTATCAATAATTAACATCTCATACACATTTTGCTAAAGGTTTCATGCGTGAATGATTCATATCAATTTCTAATATATCACATGATTAGGTTTCCAACAGTATACTATACCATAAAATCAAAGAAATTCATACATTAGATACTATAGGTTCATACAACTTAAACCAAGCCATATTGAGACTTAACTTCTTAACGAATACATTCCAACTAATCAAAATATAGACTCCTACACTTGGCAACATGAATACAAGATGATGCTATATAATAAGGAATACAAAATTTGCATCTATATTAACTAAATCAGCCTAAGTGTAGCCTTCTCCCCACATGTTGGAGCTCATGGATTTTCATCCACTTGCTTCCCCTTATCCTTACCCGAAGAACCTTCACCTGAAATATTAATCCCATAAAACGGGGTGAGATATAAATCTCAGTAACCAAGGCAATTCTATCATATAATTCAGTTTAATTAACATATATGCATGAATCAAAATCAACATTTGAATCATATCAGTCATATCAATAAATGAAGTAATTAGGCTATCATGATTACTATCCCATACTAGCAATTAGATTTTCACATGTTAAAGGCCATTAATACCAGGAGAGGCCCGTCCACGGTGCCTATTCCCCATTGAGCACAACCAAGGCTCAGTGCATCTAGGGTTTGATCATAACTCGGTGCTCGATTAAAGCACATGCACGGGTGGCAGCTGCACCACAGCTCCACCATGGACTCACAAGGTCCAATCATAGTACAATAGATAGCCAACTAATTCATTCAGCATTTCAAATCATTCATATACAGCAAATATGAAATTAAAATAAATACATGCATGGAATTAATGTAAACCTCGGTTACCTCACTTGTAGACAATTTGCAACAACCACCAATGGTACAAAGATTCCTATAACCATAGCATCAGAAAATTACCACTCTAATTCATCATTAATAGTAGCAACAAGTACCCAAGGAATTTAAATGCTAATAACTACCTAAATAACACTTACCCAGTCACCACTAATCCCAAATTTGGATTAAAGTGTCTTCCACCAGAAATCTCAATATTTCACTCAAAATCCTAAGCAAATTCATACAAAATCAATACCTATATTATAAATCAGCTATGGGGGTCTCAAATTAGCAAAGAAAGCATCAAAATGGAGGGTTTAAACTCACCTAATGTCAACCCTAGCCTCAACCTACGAATTTCACCAAGAAACCCCCAAATCACCACATTTCAGATTTTGGGTAGGGTAAAAATTCTCCAAATGAAAAACTAATTGGACAAAATTAAAGAGAAAGATGAGGGGATTGAGTTGTATAACTATTACCTTGGCTGAATCTTGCTTTAAGTGTGAGAAAATATGGAATTCTTGCCCTAAACCCTAGCCTCCTTCTCAACCTCCGAATTTTGCTTCTTGAGTTTCAGCAAAATGAGAAAGTGGTTGAAGTATTAGGGTTTTAGTTGGGTCAAAGATGGGTCATGGGTTGCTCTAAGGTCTAACTCCAAATGAGCTTAAGCTTTTAGCTTGTTGGGCCAATTTTAAAGTGTTGGGCTACAGAATTTCATTGGGCCAACTCTTATGCATTGGGTTGCTGAAGTTTAATTAGGTTTGGGCCAAGTTTAAAGAGCTCAAGAATTTGGGTCTGCACAAGGGTTATTGGGCCACTTATAAGAGTTTATACAAGGTGGATCTTGGGCCTCTATCACATTAAATTAGGTTGAGTTTGCACCTAATTCATTGGGCCTCCATTAGCCTCTTATCATGATTCATTTATTTAGGCCTAGACGAAATTTCTATTCCAATTAATTCTCAAACCCATGTTAATAATTTATCTCTCTAAAATTCTTATTCACTAACTTGCCTAATTATCCTCTATTAATTATTCTTAATTACTCTAAATCCATGATTAACACCTTAATAAATTTAGGGGTGTTACATTCCAGAAATACCAAAATAGTAAGAAAAGTATACAAAGAGGAATCCCCAGTAAAGAAGCCTAGAGTTAGTATATGTATACATAACCTGAGTCCCTTATAATACATGTAAGTGAAATGAGAAGGGACCAGTGCATAGCCTCTCCCCTACTAGAGATGTTAACCACACTAAGTGTGTGAGATGCCCTAATGCAAAAGCACTTAAAAGTAAAACATGGGCATAGCTAGAAACTACGGGATATGATAGGAAGGCTAGAACGAGTATATGTAAAGTAAGTAAGTCAATAGAGTAAGAAAAAGAAAGCCTAAGCAAAAAAAGGCTGAAGTGGGAATCGGAGGATCCTATGAGGGGTAATGAATGAAAATTTAAATGCTCCTAAGTATTAATATGATGGGGTCCTATAGAATGAGATAACATAGAACCTACTTCACACGAAGAGCACATGTACTTTTGAGCTTAGCCTTAACTATAATGAGCGATGGTAACTGGACTTAGTGAGCATGTATTTTACTGTCAAATACAATAATCTTAGGCTTTGACATCTCCCAGAGATGGATCGCAATAGATCTCAGCATAGCACAATAGGTTGCAATAGACCCTAGTAGGACTCTGAGAGGTCGCAGTAGACCCAGGGATCATAGTAGATCCCACAAAATTATAGAGTGCCCCGGTTACAGTATGATAGTTCTCTGGTGAGATAATGGCCTGAGATAGTTTTTATAGAGCAATAGTCTTAGAGACCAGTACAATTTCAGTTAGCTTTCATCTCAGAGACTAAAAACCTCTTGAGTTTGGTAGACCGTTGCCACATAGATAAGATATAAAGGCTTTACTCAGATAATTAGACCACTTACTAGCTCTCTTAAGAGATGAGCATAGTATATGAGATGAAGAAAGTAAGAAATTAGCTTTCTAGAGCTAGAGCTAGATAAACCACTACTTAGCAGATATTTGCCCTAACCGAGGGATAGAAAGAACCCTACATACTAGCTTATATATTCAGAAAGGGTCAGGTGCAGTTTTTACATGAGGTAAGTGGTACAGTATGTCCCCAGTGATTGAAACTGTGAATATAGTTAGCATCCCACTAGAGCTTAGCAGTGGTCAGTGATGGTAGTAGCTCTTCGATGCTAATATGAAACACATATGTTAGGCCTATCAATGTTGAAATGAGGGACCATAAAATATCACAATAAGTGAGCAAAGAAAGTGAGGAATAGTCCTGACCCATAGAGACAGATGCAATAGTAAACAAAGAAACTAAGATTATTAAAAGTAGAAACTCCTCAAAGGAGTTGTATCCTAGTATATAATTGAGATGTGAGGCTTATAATAGAATGAAACGTCAATTGTAATAATGGGATGAGCTAGTAAGAAAGAGCGTAGAGATAAACAATGGATAGTATAAGTAAACAAGTATACAAACAAACAGAAACCTCCGATGGTTGTAATGATCAAAAAAGATGATGAGATATTATAATGTTCAGTTTTTGTTAAATGATGGAAATGAATGTGTTTTCAAAGAAAGTCCCTCAAAATAAATTAGTTAAGGTTTCAAAAAATTTGAGTAACATTCTAGCCTCCTAAAAATGAGAATTCTAGCCTCAGATAGAAAGAAAAATAGAGCTAGAATGGAGAAATAAATTTTTTATGGAAACCTTACAAAACATAATGGCATTTTCATACTTTCACGTAATTTTTGGAATTCACACAAGAGGACTCTTTAAATGAAAGTTTTCAGTTTTCTGGGGTTCTCAAAGGCCCTGAAAACCATGGGAAGCCTTAGGATAGTTAAATCCCCTCCGGTGGACGTTTTCCAATGTCGGTGTACTCGAACTTTGACGGATCCATTCAGTCTAAAGGCATTTTTCTTAATTGGGAACCTAAATTTTACAATGGAAATGATGATTCTAAAAAAGGAGCTAAAACGAAGGGAAATGAAAATGCAAAGTAAGAAGGGCAAAATTAGAATTTTTATAAAAGTCACATTGTCCTAGCTATATATAGGTGGCGCCTCACACTCTCCCTCATTTAACTTTAGATTTTCTAGCCCCAAATCAGAAGCAAAGCCCTAGGAGAGTGGTGCACTAAGGGAAGAGAAGAAGGAGGAAAAATTCAAGTCTTTAGGTATGGAAATTTGCTTGTTTTTCATGCTTTCTCTCCACCAATCTCTTCTCCTCTTTTTCCCTCTTCTTCTCCATGATTTTTCTGAAGTTTTGGGGGCTGTTTTAAAGGAAGAATAGAGGGGGAATTTTGAAATTCAAGTAAGGAGGCCAAGGAAAGCAAGAACAAGCAAGGAAATTCAAGGAAAACAAGGTATTATGCCATTCTTCCACTTAGTCTACCTCCTCCCTTCCTTTGAGCAATTTTGACCTAGATATAGATAGCCCTAGGGAGTTAAATTTTTAACCAAACCAAGGGTGAATCTTAGGTATTTGATGGAGAGGAATAAGAATATGCAAAGAAAACCATGAAATAGCCACTAGAAATTAAGATGCAAAACTTAGGTTTTAAGTGCACCTTCTAATTTCTGAATTTGTATGATGATTCCTAGGTTTAATTAAGAGTTTAAATGAGTTCTTGAGACACCTAAGATGCTCCCCATAAGCTTCTTCCTTTAAGAAAACAAAGAAATCTCCAATAAGCCCTAAACCTAGGCATGTCTTGGCCAAACCATGTTCATGGTGCTAGGGAGAGTTTTAAATTTTTCTAAGGCCATTCTTGAGTCATATTTTATGAATGAAAATGAAGGGGGGCCTTGGAAAAAAAATTTAGAACTCATAGAAATTGATTTGGTGTCTTAGGTTCCACATTGTGACCTAAAGAAGTAACATGATGTTAGGCCCTTTGTTTTAATGGTGTGATAACTCCAAAAGGCTTAAAATGAGTCAATAATCATATTTGAAAGGAAAGAATAGGGCTTAAAAATTATTTGAGGGGTGTTGCTTCATTAGGTGCAATTATGAACCATAATGGAGCTTATAGAGTAATCTAGGGTTTAAGCAAATTATATAGCTTTAGCATGTGTTTTATAAACCTAATTGGTTCCCACAAATTGTATCTAAGGAAAGAGAAACCATCTCTAATAATTTATAGGTGTGTGGCTGAAAGAGGAGGCTTGAATCCTATAACACCATGAATTCTATCTCATTCTAACTTATATCATGCCTTTACATAACTTAATATCATGAATCATGGGAGTTTTGCATGAAAAAGGCAAAGAAATAATGCTCATTTTAGCATTGCACTAGGTCTCAAAATTCCATTCGGTGTCACATGGACCATGCAAGATCATATTATGTATTCTCATATTTAATTCCATCATTATAACTCATTTACATCACAAAAACATGCCTACAATTCATGGCAACCGAAATGGAGCTCAAATTAAGCAAGCATATTTTCGGCCAAATTTGCTCCATTTTCTGACAACAACTTTGGAAAATCATAAATAAATCTAGAAAATTAAAAATCATGCAATCTTGGTTATTCTGGAAAGCTTAGGATTTCTACCTCATACTAAAAATATGCCTAGGTTACAATATTCATTACAAAGGACGTTTGACATCCAAGAAGCTACAAAGGTTGCTGGCTACCTGGGCTTCTATTCAGTTTACTGATACAAATTCTGAAATTCATAACTAATTATATAAAAATTGAAATCACATACATTCAATCCTTTTGGAAATATAAAAATCTTAAATTGATACTAAAAAAAATTCCAGAATGAAACATATATGTTTAGCCATCAGGAGCCTATGGAACAGTAACTAGACTCCTGGAGCGCCACTGGTACTAACAGTTAACTTCAAAAATACACAACTCTCCGCTCAGACCTCCAAATGAGGTGATCTCAGTGGCCACAGAAAGCTTATGACCTCTAGTTTATGTATATAAAAATTCGCAAGCATTAGACACCATTTGGCTATCGGATGACATAGAACACAAAACTGCTAGTATGAACAGTAACTGTGCCAGAATCCATGAAAAATCCCAAATTCGGAAATTCATGAAATATTCCCTAGACCTCCAAAAATTATGATCTTTAGCTTTACCAAAAGCTCTCAATGAGACCTAATTGCATGCCAAATTTTCGATCAAGAATAGCTCATTTGGCCAAAAAGTGACATAGGGATCTATTATGGTCAATTTTGACTCGATATTGGGCACCAAAATTGCCAAATAGATCTTCCTTGGTCTTGGCACCTTTTGGGCAAGTTTAAAAGCTTATTTGAGACTTGTGTGAACTGCCCAAATGGTCCCAAACCTCATACACCTCATTTTGGCCATTCAACCCACACTTATACATATTTCCAACAAACTTCCATATTGCACACTTTGGCATTACATACTCAAAATAGGTTCTAGAGGTCATACATCATATCCATACATTTAAACATCATATAATATCATATTTACACATGTCTCAAGGGTCATCTCCCATTTACTACATCATATATATCATATGGTACAATCATGGTCTTAAAGTGACAAAAGCTAAACACATGATTGTCAATCTCCTTCCTTTAGTGTTGTTGGCTCCCATTAGCATATCCACTTAGTTCACCTAGCATGTTAGATCATTGGAGAGGAGGGGATGAGATTCAAAGAATCCCAATAGCTCATCTCAATTCAATCATACATAATATGTGCAAAGCAAGCCTTTTAAATCCATGTATAGAAAAAATAGAAGTCATGGACATTTTAAAAGCAACCTTAGCATGTAAATCACTCATACAAGACATTCAAGAGTTTACCAAGTGTTTGGATTGGCTTCACACTTCTCCTTATGGTTTTAGACTTGCCTCACCCATTCTTTGAGCACTTTGGACTCAACCACACTCTTGGGAGCCCACTTTGCTTTTGGAAGACTTTTTACTTTGTCTCAACCAAGCTCAAGGGTTCTTAGCTCATCCTCATCAAGAGAAGAGTTCTTGGCCTCTCACACTCAAGCAAACTCATACAAACATCATGGATTCATTTAAAAACATAACATGACATCAAGCATCATGGCATATAAGGCATGCTAGCATCCTTTTCAAAGCTTGAAAATACACGTACAAGCATTCTAAAACAAGATAAACACACATCCATGCATGAGAGAAGGTGGAGAGAGCTACCTTGCACACAATTACACACTTTGTCCTTTGGACTCAAGCTTCCTCTTTCGGCCACACACCCACAAATTGGTGGAGATAGTTTCTCTTGGCCTAGATACAATTTTTAGGAGCCAATTAGGTTCATGAAACATTTTCTAAACCCATACAACTTGTTTAAGTACTAGATTGCTCTATAAGCTCCATTATGGTCCATAAATGCACCTAATGAAGCAACACCCCTCAAATGACTTCTAGGCCTCATTCTTTCCTTTCAAATATGATTCTTGACTCCTTTTAAGCCTCTTGGAGTGATCACATCATCAAAACAAAAGGCCTAGCACCATGTTGCTTCTTTAGGTCATAATATGGAACCTAAGGCACCAAATCACTTTCTATGAGTTCTAAATTTTTTCCAAGGCCTCCCTTCATTTTCATTCATCAAATATGACTCAAGAATGGCCTTAGAAAAATTTAAAACTCTCCCTAACTACCCCAACCTTGCTTGGCCGAGACTATGCCCCTTTTTGGCCTCCTTGGAATTCTCTTTGTTTTCTTGAAGGAGGAAGCATGTGGGGAGCATCTTAGGGATCTTAGGAGCTCATTTAAACTCTTACTTAGGCCTAGGAATCATCATACAAAGTCAGATTTTACATGGTGCAATTGAAACCCTAGAACTTGCATCTTGAAATCTAATGATTTTTTGTTAATTCCCTTTGCATATTCTTAATCTCCACATCCTTTTTCCTTAGATTCATACTTGGTTCTGCCTAAAAATCATCTCCTCCTAGGGTTTTCTCAAGTGGGGCGAAATGGTGGAGAAGGGGACCAAAAATAACAACCATAGGAGGAGAAATTACCTTGTTTTCTAGCTTTTTCTCACTTGAATCTTGTGTTCTTTGAGCTCCTCTCTTCAAATCCGAACTTTCCCTTGAATATCGCCCTTGAATCAGATTTATGAACCTCATTTTAATCATAGGAAACAAAGGAGAATGGAGGAGAAGAGGTGTGGAAGAGAAAGAGTATGAAAAATTACTAATTTCCATACCTTAAGCCTTTGATTTCTCCTCCTTTTCTTCCCCTTCTTGTAAGCCTCATCCCCTAGGGCTTTCTTCTGGTTTTAGGCAGAAGATGTTCATGCATAATGAATGGAGGAGATGGGTGCATCATATATATAGGTGGGAATAAGTTACACTTTTCAAAAATTCCCATTTTGCCCTTCATATTTTGCATTTTCGTTTCTCCTTCGTTTTAGCTCCTTTTTGAGAAATGTCTTTTCTATTATAAAATTTAGGTTACCAATCAAGTAAAATGTCTTTGGAATCACTCAAATTGGAGCTAAAACCTTTCTGAACGAATCCGTCAAGGCTCAGGCACACTGACTTTGGAAAACGTCCACCGGAGGGGCTTTAGCTGTCCTGGGGCTTTCCATAATTTTTAGAGCCTCTGAGAACCCCAGAAAACTCAAAACTTTCATTTAAAAAACCCTCTTGTGTGTTTTTCAAAAAGTACCCATATTTACGAAAATGCCACTGGCCTTTTGACAAATTTTTTGAATCACTCTGGCCTTGATTTCTGGACAACTCAAGGCTCAAATCCTCATTTTCTAATATTTAAAATTTTATCATAATTTTAGTTGCCCGCAATTCCTTCTATTTTAGGGACTTCCTTTTGTATCTAGCCCATTTCTGCCATTTACGGAGAAACCGAACATTGCATTTCTCACGTTTATGGAAAGGCCGGATGTTACATTCCTTCCCCCTTAAATAAATTTCGTCCTTGAAATTTAGGGGTACACTTTCTCTTACTCTTATATTCTAGCTAACTATTCTTTTCTTTCCCTTCTTCTTGGCTCTAGACGCTTTCTCAGCAATTTCATTCTTTTGAATTTTCTTTCAGCCAGGGAACTTTTATTACTAGCTCTTAATAAAGGCTCTACTACTATAAAATACTAGCTAGTTCTTTCTCATAAGGGAAAGAATTTTCTGACTCTGGAAGCCTATCCTGGGATAGCTTACTAATTATGTCTTGTTAATGTTAACCCGATCGCAGGATTAACATTTCTTTTAGTGGACTCATTTACACATCAGGAGGTAACTTATCTCATATCACATCTCCTATATCCTCTCTGAATGGCTTCTCATAATATCTCATCATCTTTTCTAATCATTAGAGCCATCAGAGGTTTCTATCTGTCTGCTTATTTATATGTTTCGTCCACTATTTATCTCCGCGTTCTTTCTCACTAGCTCATCCTATGATTATAATTTGCATTTCTTTTTGTCATAGGCCTTACATCTTAGTTACTTACTGGGATTACAACTCCTTTGAGGAGTCTCTGCTTTTATGATCCCAATTTCTCTATTTACTACTACATCTGTTTTTATAGGCCGGGACTTTTCTCACTTTCTTTGCTCACTTGCAGTGGCATTTTATAGTCTCTCATTTCAACACTGATAGGCCTAACTTGTATGTCTTATACTAGCACTGAAGAGCTACTGCCACTGACTACTGCTGGGCTCTGATGGGATGCTAGCTATTCTCACAGTTTTGCTCACTGGAGATATACTATACCACTTACCTCATATAAAAGCTACACCTGACCCCTTTTCTGAATACATAAGCTATTATATAGGGATCTCTCTATCCCTTGGTCAGGGCTACTGTTTGCTAGGTAGTAGTTCATCTGGTTTTAACTCTAGAAAGCTTATTTCTTGCTTTCCTCATCCCATATACTATGCTCATCTCTGAAGAGAGTCAGTTAGTGGTCTAACTCTCTGAGTAAAGCTTTCATATCTCTGTAGCAACGGTCTACCAGACTTAGGAGGTCTATAGTCTCTGAGACAAAGGCTAGCTGAAATTGTACTAGTCTCTGAGACTAACTACTCTGTACAACTATCTTAGGTTGTCATCTCTACCAGAGATCTATCATGCTGTAGCTAGGGCTTTCTGTTACTCTATGGGATCTATTGTGACCTCTAGGTCTACTGTGACCTTTCAAGGCCCTGTTAGGGTCTACTGCAACCCGCTGTGCTATTCTGAGATCTACTGCGATCCATCTCTGGGAGATGTCAAAGCCTAAGATTACTGTATCTGATAGTAAAACACATGCTCACTAAGTCTAGTTACCATCGCTCATAATAGCTGAGGCTAAACTCAGAAGTACATTATGCTCTTCATGCGAAGTGGGTTCTATGTCATCTCATTCTCTAGGATCCCATCATACTAATACTAGGGAGTGTTTTAATTTTCGTTCATCGCTCCTCATTGGATCCTCAGATTCCCACTTCAGCCCCTTTTTCACTTGGGCTTTCTTTTCTTACTCTATTGACTTACTTACTTTTACATATGCTCGTTCTAGTCTTCCTCTCATATCCTGCAGTTTCTAACTATACCCACCTTCTACTTTTAAATGCTTTAGCATGAGGGCATCTCACACTAAGTGTGGTTAACATCTCTAGCAGGAAAGAGGCTATGCACTGGTCCCTCTTATGTCAGTTATACATACTATAAAGGACTCAAGCTATCCATACTGAATCTGAACATCCTCTACTAAGGACCCCTTTCTGCATGCTTTCCTTACTATTCTGATATTACTGGAATCCCTTTATCTTTCTTTTTTGACTCTTCTCGTTCTTTAACAAGGATACCTTTCGATTATCGGGACACTTTGGTGATTGATATCGTCATTTGCTATGCAATTAAGCCACATTACTACTAGGTTGGCCAGACCTAATATCATGTAGCCTTTGTTGCAAGCAAATCATAACATCAAACACTAATACACGGGCACCTCATGACTGAGCTCAAGCCCACTATCGCCTATATATTACAAGTTTTCTAAAAATCTAAAGTACCCCTCTTTTACTTTTCTCTATCTGCCCTATTCTTGTAGAGTACTCGGAGAAAGTAGGATTCTTCCTTTACTACATCCGAAGATTTCTCGGTATCGCCCGGCTATTTATCTTTGGGTGTTATCATGCTAGAAGGGCATCTACGCCAAGGACAAGTGTGCTTTCTTAAGTACTCAAGCACATTAATTGAATGCCTATTCTCAAATCTAATATGTCCTCGGCTTGAACATTGTCATATCTACTCTTTTTACCTTTCTTATCCTCTTACTTAGGTAAAAGGATATTCTACTACTGGCTGTTTCTGTTGCCAATTCAGGTTTCTTTACGCTTAAGAGCACCTACATTTTCCCAGGGTTCCTCCACTTAATCACTCTCTGTAACATCAAGGGGAGTCTACTTTTTACTCATACTCTTACTCTGCTCTTAGCTAGACCATCCTTTGGTAAGGAGGATTCTATTTCATAAAATCCTAGGAATGTCATTCTATAGTGGTCTCGGCTTACATTCTTTCTCTACATAAGACGGGCTCGCCTTCTTAGGCGATCTCTAGCTTTCTCGAGCTTCTCTAAGGGTACTAAGGCACTAACTATCTGACTTAGCTTATTTCTATATTCAGATCAGAGCTAGGCTTTTTCTCTATTTAGCCTTTATAGTCTCATCCCCAATAGCACAGTATGCTATTTCTAGGGTTCTGTTAACTCAATTCAGAATGCATATTCTCAATGTCTAGATTCTACCTCGCTGAAACTCATGCTCTACTGGGTGCTCTGACCACGTATGTGCCTTAACCCTGTACTATTCTCATATTAGGGAACTCGTTTAACTAACTATCAGACCCCTCTTTGTTTACCTTTCTGAGCTTAATCTGTACATTTAGTTGTTACTAAAGCGAGGGCATATCTTCTATGGTTAATTTCTCAACTCTTCCTCGTTTCTTTGCTCACTATACTCTACAATCGGGGGGTCTATCTAGGGGATTTTACTAACCATTACTGGGTAGTTTTCCCCAACTTAGAATGTCTCATCTTTCCTTTTTCGCTCCAGGAAGAACTTTCACTGAGCCTTTCATTCATATATCTCACCTGGAACGATGCTACTGGTCATCTCCCTTAGGCTTTAGCTTATGCTTAGCCTAGGCTATCTATCTTATCGGACCTGTAGCTTATTAACTATCCTCATTCTTTTCTGAGCCTCTATTACTGGTTATGCATACTTACTTCTAGGTATTCCCTATGAGGTATACCTTTCTAGGCCACTTGCTAGGTGCCTTATTACTAATAGTCTTATCTTATGTCATTTTGAGGCTACACTAATATTCTATCATTCAGTGTCCCACTAGGTAGCACTCTAGGTTGGAGTCAGCACCTTAAAGGCGAGTCTCGACAACCTCATTATCACTGTGTCTAACTTTCTCTATGTTGAGCTCTTTCCTCAGTCTCATTTACTAGACCCACAGACTTCTTACTAATCTTTTATAACTATTCTTTTCCTTTACTTATACTAGGGGTGCCCATTCTCTGTGGGTTATCTAACCCCTTAATAGTTCCTTTTTTAGGTTAGCCTAAATATGACCAACAAGGCATTCATAGTGCCATTCGTCATGGCTAACACATTATTTACCGCGGCTAACGGCCTCTGATTGGCTTACTATTCTACGGATTGGATTTTATCTTTAGCTACCAACCCAAGCCTCACCGCCTCTATAACCGGCTCATCATCAAGCTAGAGGGTTCTACCTCTCACTTCATTCAGGCATAACTAGCTATCACCTTCAGGCTGTCAGGCTCTAGGGTTTATAACTCAAATCTCTAGCCTGAGAGAATTAACCTTTCGGGCTCTAATACTTATCTAGACATTTGGGTGTTGTGGCTAGGGGGTGACTCTTTTTCTCAGTTCCCCTCTAGACTAGTTTGGTACAGTCGCAGTCTCATCTCATATCGCACTGCATCATTACTTGTCTCTGCGTTATGCGAGACAGCTGGGAATGGCCTGAGTATGACTACCTGAGAGAATTAGGCCCCACATATTCTCTTTAACAAGCCTCTTCCTATCAACAAGATCATTCTCATCATTCATATCTAGGGCTTGCCACTGATCCCGACGAGCTATCATATCTCATCAAGCTCTAGCCATTGGATCCCTCAACTCTGCTCAAACGACTTTAGAGGCCACTCTTCTCGGTGTCCACTAACTAGTCTAAGACCATTCTACAACTTACTTATCTTGAATAAAGCCACAAACTACTTTTACACACCCACAATATCTCATAGAGGACTTCTATAGTCATACAAACCTTTTACAAAACCCAATGGCTACATCCTCAAGCCAAATCCAATCCGAGAGAGCTTGGAACTTTGCTTTGATACCAATAAATGTAACACCATAAATTCTATCTCATTCTAACTCATATCATGCCTTTACATAACTTAATATCATGAATCATGTGAGTTTTGCATGAAAAAGGCAAAGAAATAATGCTCATTTTAGCATTGCACTAGGTCTCAAAATTCCATTCGGTGTCACATGGACCGTGCAAGATCATATTATGTATTCTCATATTTAATTCTATCATTATAACTCATTTACATCACAAAACAATGCCTACAATTCATGGCAACCGAAATGGAGCTCAAATTAAGCAAGCATATTTTCGGCCAGATTTGCTCCATTTTCTGACAACAACTTTGGAAAATCATAAATAAATCTAGAAAATTAAAAATCATGCAATCTTGGTTATTCTGGAAAGCTTAGGATTTCTACCTCATACTAAAAATATGCCTAGGTTACAATATTCATTACAAAGGACGTTTGACATCCAAAAAGCTACAGAGGTCGCTGGCTACCTAGGCTGCTATTCAGTTTACTGATACAAATTTCTGAAATTCATAACTAATTATATAAAAATAAAAATCACACACATTCAATCATTTTGGAAAGATACAAATCTTAAATTGATACTAAAAATAATTCCAAAATGAAAAAGGCATGTTTAGCCATCAGGAGCCTATGGAACAGTAACTAGACTCCTGGAGCGCCACTAGTACTAACAGTTAACTTCAAAAATACATAACTCTCTGCTTAGACCTCCAAATGAGGTGATCTCAGTGGCCACAGAAATCTTATGACCTCTAGTTTATGTATATAAAAATTCACAAGCATTGGACACCATTTGGCCATCGGATGACACAGAACACAAAACTACCATTATGAACAGCACTCGTGCCAGAATCCATGAAAAATCCCAAATTCAGAAATTCATGAAATATTCCCTAGACCTCCAAAAATTATGATCTTTAGCTTCCCAAAAAGCTCTCAATGAGTCCTAATTGCATGCCAAATTTTCGATCAAGACTAGCTCATTTGGCCAAAAAGTGACTTAGGGTTCTATTATGGTCAATTTTGGCTCCATATTGGGCACCAAAATTGCCAAATGGATTTTCCTCGGTCTTGGCACCTTTTGGGCAAGTTTAAAGGCTTATTTGAGACTTTTGTGAACTGTCCAAATGGTCCCAAACCTCATACACCTCATTTTGGCCATTCAACCCACACTTATACATATTTCCAACAAACTTCCATATTGCACACTTTGACATTACATACTCAAAATAGGTTCTAGAGGTCATACATCATATCCATATATTTAAATATCATATAATATCATATTTACACATGTCTCAAGGGTCATCTCCCATTTACTACATCATATATATCATATGGTACAATCATGGTCTTAAAGTGACAAAAGCTAAACACATGATTGTCAATCTCCTTCCTTTAGTGTTGTTGGCTCCCATTAGCATATCCACTTGGTTCACCTAGCATGTTAGATCATTGGAGAGGAGGGGATGAGATTCAAAGAATCCCAATAGCTCATCTCAATTCAATCATACATAATATGTGCAAAGCAAGCCTTTTAAATGCATGTATGGAAAAAATAGAAGTCATGGACATTTTAAAAGCAACGTTAGCATGGAAATCACTCATACAAGACATTCAAGAGTTTACCAAGTGTTTGGATTGGCTTCACACTTCTCCTTATGGTTTTAGACTTGCCTCACCCATTCTTTGAGCACTTTGGACTCAACCACACTCTTGGGAGCCCACTTTGCTTTTGGAAGACTCTTTACTTTGTCTCAACCAAGCTCAAGGGTTCTTAGCTCATCCTCATCAAGGGAAGAGTTCTTGGCCTCTCCACACTCAAGCAAACTCATACAAACATCATGGATTCATTTAAAAACATAACATGGCATCAAGCATCATGGCATATAAAGGCATGCTAGCATCCTTTTCAAAGCTTGAAAATACACGTACAAGGATTCTAAAACAAGCTAAACACACATCCATGCATGAGAGAAGGTGGAGAGAGCTACCTTGCACACAATTACACACTTTGTCCTTTGGACTCAAGCCTCCTCTTTCGGCCACACACCCACAAATTGGTGGAGATAGTTTCTCTTGGCCTAGATACAATTTTTAGGAGCCAATTAGGTTCATGAAACATTTTTAAACCCATACAACTTGTTTAAGTACTGGATTGCTCTATAAGCTCCATTATGGTCCATAAATGCACCTAATGAAGCAACACCCCTCAAATGACTTCTAGGCCTCATTCTTTCCTTTCAAATATGATTCTTGACTCCTTTTAAGCCTCTTGGAGTCATCACATCATCAAAACAAAAGGTCTAGTACCATGTTGCTTCTTTAGGTCATAATATGGAACCTAAGGCACCAAATCACTTTCTTTGAGTTCTAAATTTTTTCCAAGGCCTCCCTTCATTTTCATTCATCAAATATGGCTCAAGAATGGCTTTAGAAAATTTTAAAACTCTCCCTAGCTGCCCCAACCTTGCTTGGCCGAGACTATGCCCTTTTTTTGCCTCATTGGAATTCTCTTTGTTTTCTTGAAGGAGGAAGCATATGGGGAGCATCTTAGGGATCTTAGGAGTTCATTTAAACTCTTACTTAGGCCTAGGAATCATCATACAAAGTCAGATTTTACAAGGTGCAATTGAAACCCTAGAACTTGCATCTTGAAATCTAATGGTTTTTTGTTAATTCCCTTTGCATATTCTTAATCTCCACACCGTTTTTCCTTAGATTCATGCTTGGTTCTGCCTAAAAATCATCTCCTCCTAGGGTTTTCTCAAGTGGGGCGAAATGGTGGAGAAGGGGACCAAAAATGACATCCATAGGAAGAGAAATTACTTTGTTTTCTTGCTTTTTCTCACTTGAATCTTGTGTTCTTTGAGCTCCTCTCTTCAAATCCGAACTTTCCCTTGAATATCTCCCTTGAATCAGATTTATAAACCTCATTTTAATCATAGGAACCAAAGGAGAATAGAGGAGAAGAGGTTTGGAAGAGAAAGTGCATGAAAAATTACTAATTTCCATACCTTAAGCCTTTGATTTCTCCTCCTTTTCTTCCCCTTCTTGTAAGCCTCATCCCCTAGGGTTTTCTTCTGGTTTTAGGCAGAAGATGATCGTGCATAATGAAGGGAGGAGATGGGTGCATCATATATATAGGTGGGAATAAGTTACACTTTTCAAAAATTCCCATTTTACCTTTCATATTTTGCATTTTTGTTTCTCCTTCGTTTTAACTCCTTTTTGGGAACTGTCTTTTCCATTATAAAATTTTGGTTCCCAATCAAGTAAAATGTCTTTGGAATCACTCAAATTGGAGCTAAAACCTTTTTGAACGAATCCGTCAAAGTTTGGGCACACTAACATTGGAAAGCATCCACCGGAGGGGCTTTGGGCTTTTCATAATTTTTAGAGCCTCTGAGAACCTGGGAGAACTCAAAAATTTCATTTAAAAAGCTCTCCTGTGTGTTTTTCAAAAAGTACCCATATTTACGAAATTGCCACCGGCCTTTTGACAAATTTTTCGAATCACTCTGGCCTTGATTTCTGGGCAACTCAAGGCTCAAATCCTCATTTTCTAATATTTAAAATTTTATCATAATTTTATTTGGCCCCAATTCTTTCTATTTCAGGGACTTCCTTTTGTATCTGGCCCATTTCTTCCATTTAGGGAGAAACTGAACATTGCATTTCTCATGTTTACGGAAAGGCCGAATGTTACAAATCCAAAGGGAAAAGTGTGTTGTTGTGTGCAAGGTAGCTCTCTCCACCTTCTCTCATGCATGGATATGTGTTTAGCTTGTTTTAGAATGTGTGTATATGTATTTTCAAGCTATGAAAAGTAGGCTAGCATGCCTTTATATGACATGATTTTTTATGCCATATTATGTTTTCAAATGAATACATGATGTTTGTATGAGTTTGCTTGAGTGTGGAGAGGCCAAGAACTCTTCCCTTTGGTGAGGATGAGCCAAGAACCCTTGAACTTGGTTGAGACAAAGTGAAGAGTCTCCCAAAAGCAAAGTGACTCCTAAAAGTATGGATGAGTCCAAAGCCCTTAAAGAATAGGTGAGGCAAGTCTAAAATCCCTGAGGAGAAGTGTGAGGCCAATCCAAACACTCGGTGACCTCTTAAATGTCTTGTATGATTTTTTCATATGCTAATTTGCTTTTAAAATGTCCATGACTTCTATCTTCTCTATGCATGCATTTGTAAAGCTTGCTTTGCACATATTATGTATGATTGAATGGGAGATGAGCTATTGGGATTCTTTGAATCTCATCCCCTCCTTTCCAATGCTCTAACATGCTAGGTGGACCAAATAGCTGTGGCAATAGTAGCCAACAACAATGAAGGAAGGAAGATTGACAAGCATATACCTAGCTTTATCTATTTTGGAACCATAATTATGTTTCTTGATGTATATGATATTGTAAATGGTCTATGCCCCTTGAGAGATGTGTAAATATGCTATGCGATGTTTAAATGTATGATTATTATGTATGACCTCTCACATGTATTTTAAGTTTGTAATGCCCAAGTATGCAAATTGAAATTATGATGGAAATATATGCATAAGTGTGGGTGGAATGGCCAAAATGAGATGCATAAGGTTTGGAACCATTTGGATAGCTCACACAAGTCATAAATGTACTTTTAGACTTGTCCAAAAGGTACCAACACCAAGAGAAATGTAACACCATACTTCTAGGACTCAATTCATGCAATTCCCATGCCTCATCTTATGTTTGTTATATGGAAACAATCTAGTGGCATAGGGAGTTATGAATTAAAATGCATTTCTCTATAGGTAAAATTTTTCTTTCGGAGTCCCGTGGGCCATATGAATGCATCTATCACATTCTCATACTGAAATACATGAATATAGCTCATTTCCATCATCAAATTTGGTCTACAACTCGTGGAAAGCAAAGGAACACATTAAAATTCATGTTTGCATTTTCGTCCAGAATTTCCTCTTTTCTGTCACAAACTTTGGAAAATCATAACTAAATCTAGAAAAATCGAAATCATGTGTTCTTGGTCATTCTGGAAAGCTCAGGATGTCTAATTCACACTAAAAATACTTCTAAGTCACAAAATTCATCACACAGGACGTTTGACATCCAAAAAGCTACAGACTCACTGGCTGCCTGGGCTGTGATTCAGGTTACTGATGCAAACTTCTGAAGTTCATAACTAATTCTACAAAAATCGAAATCACACACATTCAGTCATTCTGGGAAGCTACAAATGTTAACTTGACACTAAAAATAATTCTCGAATGAAACAGATACGTTTAGGTATCTGGAACTGATGGAACAGTGATTGAGCTCTGGAGTCGCCACTGTTACTGACAACAAATTTCAAAAATGCATAACTCTGTGCTCAGACCTCCAAATGAGGTGATCTCTATGGCCACAGAAAGCTTATAACCTCTAGTTTATGCACATAAAATTTCATAAGCATTGGACACCATTTGGCCATCAAGTGACACGAAAATCAAATCTGCCAGTATGAACAGTGCACATACCAGAAACCATAGAAAATCCCAACTTTGAAAATTCATCAAATATTCTCTAGGTCTCTGAAAATTATGATCTTTAGCTTCTCAGAAATCTCTTAATAAGACCTAATTGTATGCCAAATTTCAGGGTAAGACTAACTCATTTGGCCAAAAAGTAGTATAGGGTTCCATTATGGTTAATTTTGGCTCCATATTGGGTACCAAAATTGCCAAATGGATTTCCTTTGGTCTTGGCTCCTTTTGGGCAAGTTTGAAAGCATGTTTAAGACTTGGGGAAACTACCCAAATGGTCCCAAACCATTTGCATCTCATTTTGGCCTTTTCACCCTCACTTATACACATTACACCAAGCTTTTCTCAAGTGCATACATTAGCATAGGCACTCAATTTATGTTCTAGAATACATACACCATACTCATTCATTTATCTATCACATAATATCATTTTTACATTTGTCCAAGGGGTCATAGACCATTTACAATAATAATATACATCATGAAGTCTCATTATGAATCAAAAGACCAAAAATCAAGCATAAGGATGGCAATCTTCTTTCTTCAAGGTGGTTGGCTCCCATTGCCATGTCCACTTGGTCCACCTAGCATATTAGGACATTTAAGAGGAGGGATTGAGATTCAAGAATCTCAATAGCTCATCTCCCATTCCATCACACATAATATGTGCAAGCAAGTTTCACAATGGCATGCATGGAGAAAGTAGAAATCATAGGCATTTTAAAAGCAACCTTGGCATGTAAATCAATCATACAAGACATTCAAGAGCTCACTAAGTGTTTGGATTAGCCTCACACTTCTCCACATGGATTTTGGATTTGCCTCACCCATTCTTTGAGCACTTTGGGCTCAACCATACTCTTGAGAGCCCACTTTGTGTTTGGGAGACTCTTTACTTTGTCTCAACCAAGCTCAAGGGTTCTTGGCTCCTCCTCACCCAAGGGAAGAGTTCTTGGCCTCTCCACACTCAAGGAAACTCATACAAACATCATGGATTCATTTAAAACATAACATGGCATCAAGGATCATGCCATGTAAAGGCATGCTAGCATACTTTTCAAAGCTTGAAAATACACATACAAGCATTTTAAAACAAGCTAAACACACATCCATGCATGAGAGAAGGTAGAGAGAGCTACCTTGTATACAAATACACACTTTTTCCTTAGCTTTCAAGCCTCCTCTTTTAGCCACACACCCACAAGTTGGTGGAGATAGTTTCACTTGGCCTAGACACAAATTATGGGAGCCAATTAAGTTCATGAAACAATTTCTAGGGCTATGCAACTTGCTTAAACCCTAGATTACTCTACAACCTTCATTATGGTCCATATTGGCACCTAATGAAGCAACACCCCTCAAATGATTTCTAGGCCTCATTCTTTACTCTCAAATATGATTCTTGACTCCTTTTAAGCCTCTTGGAGTCATCACATCATTAAAACAAAAGGCCTAGCACCATGTTGCTTCTTTAGGTCATATTATGGAACCTAAGGCACCAAATCAATTTCTAGGAGTTCTAAATTTTTTCTAAGGGTTCCTCCCACCTTCTACCATCATAAGAAGTCCCAAACCAAGGCTTAAACAAATTAAAACAGCCCCTAGCCTAATGGTTATGTCTTGGCCAAATTGATGGAGGGAGGAGGAGTCCATGGGCTTTTTTATTTTTCCTTGATGGGAGAGACACTTGGGAGGCTTCCTAGGGGTCTTAGAGACTCAAATAAACATTTACACATGCAAGAAAATTCATGGATTAAATCAGTTTTTATAAAGTGTCCAAGAGCTCTACACTTTTCTAACTTGATTTTCATTAGCCTTTCTTCCAAGTTCCTTGCATCTACTAACTCCTCATGGTCTAAAACCCACAATTTCTTCTTATTTCTAGACAAAAAGCCTCCCCCCAAGATGGTTCTGTTCTGGCAGAACTCCACACACAAAGGGCAAGAAAAAGGAAGCAACCAAGATAGAAAAATTACCTTGATTCCAAGCTTTTCTCATGAGCTCTCTTCCTTGCTTCAACCCTCTCCTTGAATTTCGAAATTCCCCCCTCAGTTCTGGGCTCAAAACAGAACCAAACATCTCACTAAATCCATAGGAAGAGAGGAGGAAAGGAGGGGAAGAAGTTTAACAAGGCAAGGAGTAGGAAAAAGTGACTAAAACTTACACTTTTCAAAGCTTCCTCTTCCTTCCTTGGCCTCCCCTCTTGTGCGCCACTCTCAGCCCTTGTTACTTCTGTTTTAACGTGTGAGAGAGTGGGAGAGGAGATCTGAGCAAAGGAGGGGCGTTTTTATAAGCTAGGGTTTCACTTAAGCAACTTTTACACTTTGCAATTTAGTCCCTCTTCATAGTTTTGTTCGTTTGGGCTTGTTTCAACTCCTTTTTGAAATCTGTCTTTTCCATCATATTCCTTAGGCTCTTAATCATAATAATTGCCTTTGGAATCACTCAAAAAGGATCTAAAACCATTTCGAACTATTCGGTCAATTTTCGGTCAACCGACAGCCGAAATCACTCACCGGAGGGGTTTCAACTGTTCTAGGGGTTCCCATAGTATTCAGGGCCTCTGAGAAACCCTAGAAAGCTCAAATTTTGTGTTTAAAAAGCCCTCCTATGAGTTTTCCAAATTTTTCAAAAATTACAAAAAATGCCCCTACTCTTTCGGTAAATTTTCTGATCTCTTTTGGCTCTAGTTTTTGGGCATCTTAAATCTCAAATCCTCATTTTCTAATATTTAAAATTTTATTATAATTTTAGTTGGCCCCAATTCCTTCTATTTCGAGGACTTGTTTTTATATTTGACCCATTTCTACCGTTTACGGAGAAACTGAACATTGCGTTTCTCACATTTATGGAGGAACCAGATGTTACAAGAAAGCCATTTGGCAAGTTTGGTATCCCATAGTAAGCCAAATTTGACCATAATGGAACCTTATTTCACTTTTTAGTCAAATGAGTTAGTCTTCATCTAAAATTTGGCATGCAATTAGGTCTCATTGAGATCTTTTTGATAAGTTAAAGGTCATAATTTTTGGAGGTCTATAGTATATTTGATGATTTTTCAAAGTTGGCAATTTTCATAGTTTCTGGTTTGCTGCACTATTCATTTTGTCCGAATTTGCATTCTGTTACATAAGGTTCAAATGATGTCCAATTGCCATGAAATTTTATAAAAACAAACTAGACAATCACAAAGGCTTGTGCCAACTAGAAGCACCTCATTTGGAGGTCTAGAGAGGGAGATATGAAGTTTTGAAGTTTCTATCTAATATCAATAATTTTACCTAACCAGAAGTACTGTTCCATTGAATTTTGAAGTCTGGGCTTAATGAACTGATCTAAAGATATTTTTCTTCTCTAGTTAATATCTACAGATTTCTAGATTGATGTCATTTTCATAGATTGGAGTTTTTCACAATTAATTGGACATTTTCAAATTTTTCTACAGAATTCTATGATAGTTTCAAAATTCAGTTGGACCTTTAGACCATTTTGAATGTCAAATGTCCTCTGTGATGAATTTTATGATCTATACATATTTTTATGTAAAGTAGATATCCATAGCTTTCTAAAATAACCAAGATGGCATGATTTCAATTTTTCTAGATTTAGTTATGATTTTCCAAAGTTTGGTCAAAAAATGGAGCAGATTTGGCAAAAAATGAGCCTTCATATTTCATGCTCCATTTTGATTTTTATGAGTTGTGGGTATGATTTTGTGATGCAAATGAGTTTTAGTGATGTATTTAAATATGAGAATGCATAGTACGAGCTCACACGGTCCACGTGACACCGATTGGAAAATTTTAAGTATGGCGCAATGCAAATAAATCCATTATTTTCATTCCCTTTTTCATATGCTCTTATGGAAATGATGATGTGAAGTTTATGAATGTCATGAAATGAGCTAGAATTTATTATGTTACAGATATCATGAGAAGCCATTGGGAAAGGATATAGGAGACTTAATATGAAATGAGTTACCTTCTAAGATGTGTAACTGAGTCCACTAAAAGAAACATTAATCCTACGAATGGGTTAACATTGACCCGATATGATTAGTAAGCTCTCTTAGAATACACCTTTAGAGTTTGAAATTCCTTTCCCTTATGAAAATAATTAATTAGTATATTATAGTAATAGAGCTCTCAATAAGAGGTAGTACAAAAATTCCCTGGCTAAGAAAACTCAAATGGGTGAAACCGCTAAGAAAAGCACATAAAGCCAGGAAGAAAGGAAAGAAAAGAACAGTTAGCCAAAAAAGAAAGAGTAAGAGGAAAGTATACCTTTGAGGATGAAATTTATTTAAAAGGGGGAGAAATGTAACATCTGGTTCTCTAAAAATAAGAAAAAACAACGAAAGAAATTCACTGGATACAAAAGGAAGTCCCCAGAAGTGATGTAATTAAGGTCCCAAAAAATTTGGAAAGCATTCTAGACTCCTAAAAATGAGAATCCCAGGCTCAGACGGAAAGAAAAACAGAGCTAGAATAAAGAAATGAAATTTGACAAAAAAAACTTATAAAACGTAATGTCATTTTCATAATTTGAGCAATTTTGGAATTCACATAGGAGGGCTTTTTAAATGAAAGTTTTGAGTTTTTCCAGGTTCTTAGAGCCTCTAAAAACCATGGGAAACCCTGTGATAAGCATCAATTTTATATGTTTTAATTCTCCTAACTTAAGCATTGTAGCGAACAACTATGGCTTAATGAGTTTTATTAGGTGAAAATTTGATTTTAATAGCCACTTTTGCACTTTAGGAATTTAATTGCAAAATGATTGATTTTAATGCATAAATTTCATAAATTTCTTTAAATGAATTTGTGAATTTTCCTATTGAATTGTTCTTATTATTTGTGCAAATTTTTTTTGTTTTAGAGAAGAAGTGGAGGTTCGCCAAGTCCAAGGAAGCCATGCATTCCATCTTCTCATTCTCACATCTCTCACCCACTTGGTCTGCACATACATATCATGTATTGGTCTCCCTCTATGGAGCATCAACACGTTGCAGCAGCTGAAACTAGAGAAGTGGTTGAACAAAGGAAAGGGAGCTAAGCTGGAAGATGAGCACAAGTAGCAGCACACTTTTACGGGTTTGAAGGAAGCTCAAATACATACACATGCAAAGGCAGCAACTCATTCAGCACATTGCCACGGGTTCTGCACTCACACAAGAAAAGCATGAAGAAGCCACAATTTCGTGCAGAATGAATGAAGAACAAGCAAAAACACGAACTGCACAAAGAGAATGAGCTCGTGGAGAAGATGAGGCAGAGTGTGTGTGTGAAAGCAAGAATGAAACAAGCAAGCAGAACACGATGAAGCACTAGCTCAAGAAGGTGGGGCTTGACGTGGAAAATTCATGGAAGCTGCAAAAAGACACGAGTTAGAGAAGAAATAAACACACAAATGCAGAACAGAAGTTAACATGGCCAGTAGCTGAGCAGAGCATGGGCAGAAGAAACATAAAACATGTAAATAAGAGAAGCAACGTGAAAAGAAGAGCTGCATGATTCAAGGAAGCAACATAAAGAACAAGGCAGAAGCTACAGGGCTGGAAGAGCAACGTTGGGCAGAACAGAGGAGAGACTCAAGTTCTAGTCTGTGAAGAGAAGAGTTACACGTGAGAAGAAGCGAGGAACTGAAGTGGAGCTATCTAGAATGCCAAATGAAGCCTTGAAAGCACGTGATGAAGGCTCCAAATACATGCAGAAGTTACGTGGAATGGGGGTTAAGGAAACATTGGAGCTACGCATGGAATTCAAGTGGAATATAATAATAAAAAGAAGCGGGACCCACCATAGATACACATGAAGGAGCTTCAGACAATTTGAAAAATGAGGGCTGAACACGTGAATGATTAATTGTGCACGTGAAAGAGAGCACTTTCAATCAGATCCAATCCACATCGTCCATCCATTCATAATTCACGTCCAGCACTCATATTCATTCACACCCAATTCATCACATCGTCCAGCACCCTATTCCTTCATCCATACCACTCCATTCACAGAACCATCCACTCCTCCATTCTCCATCTCCATTCCACTGTAATATGAAGCTCTAATCCACCTTGAGGCTAGCTGGGAGGAAGCTCTTGGAGAAGCTTGAATCCTTGGAAGAAGAATGCAGAATTTTGGCTAAGGATTTCTATTCTCCTACACTTTTTCTTTTTCTGTACAATCTTGGTTAAGTTGTATTTGATTAGGAAATTGTGTAATTATGATTAGTGGCTGGTTAGACACTAATTAGGATGTTGATTGACTGATTACTTGATTGATTTAGTACTGAATTTTCCAATTTCCTCTAATCTCCCATGTATGCCATGAAGGTATTCGATGAAATGCATGAATGAGATTATGTGTTTGATTGTTTGATTTGAGGATTTCTTAGTGTTTAGTTAGTTAATTAAACATTTTTGGATGGTAACTCAGAGGTTAATTAATCATTTAATCAATCAATTTGGATGTTCATCAATCTTAAAAATAAGAATTAACGATTAAATGTAGGATTGAGATCTCAATTCAACATTAGATTGTTAATCTCTTGATTCTTGCATGGTAACTCAAGATACATTTGTTGTGGACACAATTAGGAATTCTTAGATCAGAATTACTTACAATTGGATTAGGATAAAGATAGTGGATACCAAGGGATGACTCCAAAGCTAATCACAAACCCATTATCACTCACAATTCACAAAATTAGGTAGAAATTAGGAATTTTAATTTGGTTTCATTTTAGGTTAGTTTAATTCAATTAAAAACCCGCCAAATTAGATAGCTTTTAGGATTCTTTAATACTTAGAAACTCAATTGAACATTGAACTCCATTTCCAAGGGAGATGACCTAAGTTGTGCCCTATATTGCATTTAATATCTAACCTAGTTTTATTTTGAGGGTTGCGCGACGAGCCCGTCAAAATTTGGTGCCGTTGCCGGAGAATTAGAGTTTTAATTGTTTGAGAAAGTTTTTAAAGTATTTTTGTTCTGTTTTAGCTCTATTTTGCTTCTATTTTGATTTGATTTTTGTCCTATTTTGAACTTGGAATCGGGTAATTTCAGTATTCCGTATTAACTTGTCTGATTGCTGGAATTTTTGTGTGAAATGCCTAGAAAATTCTCAAACTTTGTTTTCCAAGGGTTTTTCGTGTTTTGAGCAAAAATAATAGCTAAGCTATTAGGTGCACCAATTTTTGCCCAAATTCCAACGTTTGAGGCACTTTTCCTAATTTTTTAGCATTTTTTTGAATTTTTTAGAAATTTTTCAATTTTTCTGGATTTAATTTCTTTATTTTTTGTGAGTTTATTTTGCATCATTAACCTCTGTTTAGGAGTGTTTTAGATTTTTAGGTAAGTCTTATCTTCATTTGAATTTTATTTTCTTGATTTTGAGTTAATTTTGGTTATAATTTGTTTGTGATTTGTTTTGTATTGAATTTAATTGTGCTTCTTATTTTTCTTTGCTTTAAATGGATCCATATTATAATTCTAATCAAGGTGCTTATAATTCTTATGCCAATGATGGGATCCTTAGGCAGTTGGATGATCTTAAGACAATGGTTCAAGGTCTTCTTGAACGACAAAGACAAGAACGACAAGTACAACAATATCAACAAGTCCAACAACCATGCTACCAATCACACCATTGTTCCTATGAAGTTCACCCCAGCTACCAACCATACCACAATCCATATGAGATTCGCCCCAACTACCACCAACATTATGAGCCATACCATAACTTCCATATGCAAGAGCCACAATATCATCCTTACAATTATCATGAGGGATACATGCAACAAGAGCCCCAGAGGGAACCAAGTTCAAAAGAGAGGATGATGCAGCTAATGGAAGCTTGTAATATTCAACACCAACAAATGCAACAAATGGCCCAACGGATAACTGAATGGTTGCAACTCCATGACCAACAAATGAAGGATTCAGGAATTTAATTGAATCAACCGACTTCAAGTGCTAATGAATCAATTGAAAAGCAAATTAGAAGGGAATGTATAGAGGAGGAAGAGTCCTATTCATTGGGTAATATCCTTCCATCTTCTAATATTTTACAATTTGTTAGAACTAATTCTAGTTTGCCTGATAGCACTGTGACTACTGATACATATAATGTTGTTGATTCTGAATTGCATGATGATGATGTTAATGAGGAAATTATTGTTGAATCTCCTGATATGGTTGATTGTGGTAGCTCATTGAACAAAATTGACACATTTATTGATGTTCATGAACCCTTGTGTATTGATGCACTTGGGATGTCTACTCCTAGCTGTGATTATAGTGAAAATTTCATTTCTGAATCAATTGATGAGTCTATTGAGTCTAGGGTAGTAGATAAGTGTGGGGGTGACTTGGAATGTGATGATCATGCTATTCCTAGTCTGGAATTGGTTGAGAAGTCTGTTGATGATGCATCTTCTGAATTTAGGGATAACATGCCATCTAGACCATGTGACATAACTGATTTGGATGCATCTCTTGATTGTATATGTGCTGGATCTACTGTATGTGATAGATGCTCACAGATTAACTCTTTCATTGAGACTAGTGAGTTCCTCACATATAATGATCATCATGATTCCTCACTAGCATGTGCTGATATGGCTGATGAAATGGTAGATGTAGCATGTGATGAGAATATAAAGAGTGAAATTGTTGAGCAAATTGTTGTTGATAATTCAGACTTAACTCTTAAATGCTTATGTGATGATATGCATACATGTCCTGTGTGTGCTGAGATTAATGAGTTTCTGAGGTCTGATAAGTCTATTGAATCCATGGAATCCTTTGTTCGTACTAAAATGATTGATAAGACTGATTCTTCTGATCATACTAGTATTGATGATAATATGCATAGTAATAGTGCTGATGTTGAAAATTCTATTGATCCTTTTGCTGTAGTTGATGCTAGTAGGAGACTTGATTTTGTTGTTAATCATTGTCTAGAATTTTGTAAGCCTACTAATGTCTCTTTGGTTAGGGAAGATGCTGTCTCTATTGTTGAGAGTCCTGAACAGATTCCTAAGGTTGGTGAAGTAGTTCCCAACAAATCACAGACTCTCCCAGTAGAGGAAAAACAACTGTCAGACACCTTGAATTCAAAGGACTGTGAGAAGTTGCAATTAGATTTTTCTATAGATGTAGTGACTCTTACTGATGAGAGTCGGATAGATTTTATTGGTTTTGATAGATTTTTAGAAAGTTCAAAGTTTCAGTTTAATTTTAAATTTTCTTTCTTTGGTTTCAAATGTCCTGGATTTGATTTTTGTTCTTTTCTTGGTTCTAAATTTGCTGAATATGACTTTCCTAAACTATTAATGGTTGAGAAAGTCCATGAGTCATCACTGAATGATCAATCAAAATGTTTTAAAGTGGTTAAACTCAAATTTGTTCAATTAAGAAGGAATAAAGTAGTTTTGATTTTAGTTTTTGATACTTATGATTAGTTGATCTTTAATAAAGTTCTTTTTAGTTTAGGATATAGTTTTCTTTTCTTTTCTATATTACAGTTTATTTTGTTTCTGTTTTGTAGGAAATAAATGGTTACTAACCAGCTACAAAAAGGAAATCCGAGCCTACCTTGAGACCTTCCATTTTCAAGTTCATCCGGTTATATACTTTCCCTTTCTACTTTTTATATTGTGCTATTTATTTATTTACTGGACTGTGTGCTGACATTGAAGACAATGCAACATTTAAGTGTGGGGGGAGAGTCATTTCATTCCATCCACTCATATCATCCATCTTCTCCTTGTTTTGTGTAAAGAAAAAAAAACTGGAAATTTTTGAGAAAATTCTTGAAAAATAGTATGATTCTTTTTAGTTTTTCTGTGAAAGTTGCAAGTTGAGATGATCATTAGCTTGGATTCACTTAGACATGATAAGTAATGGATCTTGTGTCTTGATTCAAGTGAAGTGGTAATAAATTTGATTTCAATGAATTATTTGATAGCCATTAGCTGGTGAGGATTTGAGCCTTAATTATTCAATTCTAGTGTGTACTCAATTATCTTTGTTTCACTCTAGAACTTGTCTTGATTCTTTGTTGAGACTAAATTTGCATTTGCATGCATGAAAATGATAAGGCATTCATTTCTATTTTAGCTAGATAGCTAAAAAGCTAACCTACATTCATTTTATCCATTGTTTAGCCACTTTGAACCTTGATTTTATTTTCTTATTTAGCCTATAGCCATTAAATATATTCCCACCTTGTTTGAAGATGCCTTAGAGATTTCAAGGAGCATTACACTTGTTTAGGATGAGAGGATGTATGCTTTACATCAAGTTAGGCCATAGTTATTCAAAGTTGAGGAATATGTCTTAAAAAAAATGCAAAGAAAGAAGAGATAGAAAAGCAAAAAGAAAACAAAAGAAAGTCAATGAAAAAAAAAAAGAAAAGAAAAAGAAAAGGAAGCCATGGAAAATCAAAAGAAAGAAGTAATTCAAATTGAGTTCATAATTGCTATTCTAGAGGAAAATAAGGCCTTGAATTACATATGTTCTTCCCTATCCTAAATCTCCATTGATTGCTCTTGAAGTCCTAAGGTGTTATTGTTGGGAATTATGGGAGGCACACAGCGGAAACATTAAAAAAAATTTTGATCCCAATTCCCACCAAGGATCCGCCAAAATCACTTAAACTGAATAGGTTCATAGAATTACCTTTTTTCTTCCGATTGAGTTTGTTGTTTGCTTTTATTTGGATCACAGGAACTAACCGCAGATCAGCTCCCTCTACTGGTATCCACACGAACGGGGTTCAGCAACTCAAAGCAGTGTGCTAGCAATATGTCCGTACAGTCCGTACGATGTTTCGTACAATTCCGTACGACGTCCGTACGATGTCTCTCTCTCTAAGGATTTTGGAGGTAGCTCTACCTCTAGCTTTGTATATCTTTTTTTTTTTCTAATATGGAAACCCCTATTTATAGACTAGAGTTTCAGATATATTTAATTAATCAAAATTAATTAAATATATCTATTAGTTTAAATTCAAATCTATCCTATAGTTTAAATTTAAACTAACAATATCTAGAGCTTAATTTAAATTATCTGATTAGTTTAAATTTAAATCTATCTGATAGAATTAAATTTAAACCTATCTGATAGAATCAAATTTAAATTATCTGATTAGTTTAAATTTAAATCTATCTGATAGAATCAAATTTAAATTATCTGATTAGTTTAAATTTAAATCTATCTGATAGAATCAAATTTAAATTAATCTATATATATATATAATATCAAATATAATATATATATATAATATATAATATATTTCGAATTTAATTATTTATATATATATATAAATAATTCCTCCATCCTAGATATTCATTGAGTCTAGACACATTTCTGATTCAATGAATGTGGACATTTTAGTTCGAGTTGGTCCATTCTTGTGTGCGACCCTGCAGGCCCATATGATGTTGGCAGTGGGCCAACTATACTGTTTAACCCACAAATCACAAGCGGCCTCTAGCAAGACATTATGAGTACCCAAATCATACAGGATCGGTGATCCGATGCAACCTATCTTATAACCCTATCATATCCCTTTTGTCACACGATATCTAGATCGAGTATGAGACATAGAAATGTCATTCTCAACTTGCTCGATCATAACTTTCTCGATCTCCGAGTAGACTGATATAAGATGGAACCCTTTCCATTTGAGCATGGCCATGCATTTCTCAGTCACACTCATCGAGGGGCCCAGAGATATCTCTCTCTATTAATTAGAGGGACAAATTCCATCTTGACCACTCATCTTCCTCTGCATGAATTTCATTATACCTGATCATAGTCTTTATAATCACCCGGTTAAAGGTGACATTAGACTATGCCAAAGTACAGTGTCCTTCATGTAGGAATCTATGGTGATCTCAGGTCCAACAGATCAATGACATAGTTATATATGAGATAAATTTATGACCTAATCCATGTAACTTATCTCATGACGGGTCTATCCAGTGTCCTGTTCTCTAACACACGCCTATGATTTTGATTCATATCATCATATATGATTAACACTTAATCAATCAAAATCATACTAATCTTAATTCATCGTTGTTCTCACAAGGATGATTGATTAGGGACATTTTGGATAATTCAAAAAATAATTTATCCATGGATATTATTATATATAAACATGCAAATAATATAATAATGTAATAAAAAGAAAACTCTTATTTCGTAATAATAAACAATGTTCGCAATACAATGATTGGCCTAGGGCATAATCTCCAACAGTTATATTTGTTGTTTGTTTTTTCCCTTGTTCTTTATATCCATTTATTTCATTTCCTTAGCCCCATTACAACCCTTAATAAAGTCCTAATTGATTTATGTATTGCATTTAGCATGGGTGGTGGAGACTTAAAAGCTTGACAAGCTTATGGTAATGAACCTTGATAGGTGGAATTTGAGTGATATACATTGCCCATAAACACTAGAAATTTGAGAGTAAATACTAACCATGTGAGAGGCTATGCATTTCAATTCATTCTTTTCAAATGAAATTGCCATGGAATTTGTTTTCTTGATGCAAGTGAAGTTAGTTTGAATTGTTAAAGTGTTGAAGAGTCTTGGTCATTCCTTAGCTTGTGATTTTTCACTTTAATTTTCCCAATTATCATTCCATTAGTCTCTTCTTGAAGTCTTAAGCTTTGCCCAAGAGTGCAAAGGTTTAAGTGTGGGGGACCCTGGGACAGTTAAAACCCCTCCAGTGGATGTTTTCTAATGTCAGTTGACCTAAACTTTGACTAATTCATTCGGGAAGGTCTTAGCTCCGATTTGAGTAATTCTAAAGGTATTTTATTTAATTGGAAACCTAAATTTTATGATAGAAAATATGGTTCTCAAAAAGAAGTTAAAATACTTGTCAAAAAGAAAAGGAGTTAAAATAAGTCTAAATGGAGCAAATAGGCGCATAGGGGTAAAATGGTCATTTTAAAAAATTCTAAAAGAGGCTTTTTAAGTAAGATTACACCTCATCACCTTCTCCAAGCTTCCATTTTGCAGAAAAATGGACAGCAATGGCATGACATTAAGAGGGGGAGAGAGAAGAAGTTTAAGCTTCTGTTTAGATAAGTAAACAGCCCCGTTTCATCCCATGTCAATTAGGAAAATTGTTCCTCTCTCTAATAGCTCTCTAATGGTGGTTTTCTTTTCTTAAAGACTTCAAAATTTAGGTCTAACCTAAGCCAAAAAGGAACTCTTTTCAAAAAATCAATCGGTGAGAAATAATCTACACGAAGAGAGCTCTATTTTAAGGTAAGACTTCACTTGAAATACTTGCAAAATCTTGTGTTTCCAAGCCATTTAAGCTTAGGCCTAGAGAGAGAAAGTGAGGAGGAGAGTTTATCTTTTATATGTTCTTGATGAAACCAAAGGTTATAGAGTGTGAGGATTAAGAATATACAATTAGAATTGAAAAAGGAGCTTTAGAATGCAAGTTAAGGAATGTAGGGATTTGGTTGCATCTAGGCTAATACGATGCTTCCTAATAGTAATTGAAGTTGTCTTAAAGTATATATGAGTTCTTAAGACACCAAGAAAGCCTCCCATATGCTTCTCTCATCAAAGAAATTAAAACAACTCCATTGGTGCCATATGGAAGCATAGCTTTGGTCAAATAGAGTTTAAATGAGCTCTTAAGATCCCTAGAAGTCTCCGCATGTGCTTTCTCCACCAAGGAAACAAAGTAAAGTCTATAAAGGCCATTATGTTCCATAGCCTCGACCTAAAGGAGTTTATATAGCTAAAAATAGTTTTAAATTTTTTTAAGCCTAATTTTGAGTCATATATGATGAATAAATATGAGAAGAAGCCTTGTGAAAAATTTAGAAAATATAAAAAGTGAGATGGTGCTTTATGCTCCATAATATGACCTATAGAAGCAACATGTAGCTAAGCTCTTGGTTTTGATTGTGTGATGACTCCAAGAAGCTTAAAAGGAGTTGAGAATTACATTTGAAGGGAAAGAATAGAGCCTAGAATTTATTTAAAGGGTGTTGCTTCATTAGGTGCAATTATGAACCATAATGAGGTTTATAGATTAAGTTAGAGTCTAAGTAAGTTGTGTAGCCTTAGAATTGATTCCATAAATCTAATTGGCTTCTATAAATTGTGTTTAGGCCAAGAGAAATCATCCCCACACTTTTGTGTGTGTGTGGCCAAAAGAGGGAGCATGGATTCAAGAGAAAAAGTGTGTAATTGTGTACAAGGTAGCTCACTCGTCCTTCTCTCATGCATAGTTATTTGCTTTACTTGTCTTTGAATGTGTGTATGTGTATTTTTAAGCCATGAAAAGTGTTCTAGCATAACTTTGATTCCATGGTGCCATGATGTTACAATATGTTTTCTTATGAGGATTTTAATGTGTGCTTGGATTTGCTTAAGTATGGTGAGGCCAAGAACCCTTAGTCGTGGTGAGGCCAAGAAGCCTTAGCCATAGTGAGAATTAGCCAAGAACCCTTAAGATTGGTTGAGACAAAGTAAAGAGTCTCTCAAAAGTGAGGTGGGTTCCCAAGAGCATGGTTGAATCCAAGAATCTCTAAAAAAATGGGTGAGGCAAGTCCCATATCCACAAGAATGAGGCTAATCTACTTGTTTGGCAAGTCTTTGTATGCTATGTATGACTTTCTCAAATGATGAAAATGCTTTTTGAATATTTGCACATGTCAACATGACTATACATGCATTTATGGGACTTATTTTGCATGCTTTATGTATGAATGAATAGGAGATGAGCTATTGGGATTCTTTAAGGCTCATCCCCTCCTCTCCAATGTTCTAACATGCTAGGTGGACCAAGAAAGCAAGGTAATGGAAGCCAACCATCTTGAAGATGAGAGCATGACATTAAAGTGTCTTAAAATTATTACTGATAAGCATGAATTTTATATCTTTTATTCTTCCTAACTTAGTCATTTTAATGATCAAAGATGGCTTTAAAGGTTTAATTAGATACAATTTGATTTTATTAGCCACTTATGCACTTTGTGAATTAATTAGCAAAATTATTGAGTTTTAAGGCATGAAATTCTTCTAAATAATTTTGTGGATAATTCTATTGAATATTCTCTATTCTTTTGTGCAGAATTTTTGATGAGCAATTAGCTTGAATGAGAAATTGAATTGAAGCAGAAGATTGAGCTTCAAGTGTACTTTTTGTGGAGCTAAAAACTTGAGAATGTGAAGCAAGAGCAAAGATGAGCAAAAGGTGCATTTGAGAGGAAGAAAGTGACGCTGAAAGGAGCTTTCAAGCATGCAAACAGCAGCTGTCATGCAAGTTACACCAGCAGAAACAGAGAAGAAAACGTGGGCTGGGTTTAAGAGAGAAACAAAGCAAGAAGCAAAGTCGAGCAGAAACAGGGGAGGCTATGTGGTGAAGGAGAAAAATGTAACAGCCTTGCATGGAGAAAACAAGAAGAGAACCTCGAGTGAGGCTTGTACAGAAGATTGCATGAAGAACAACACGAACTGCACAAAGAGAATGAGCTTGGTTTTGACGTAAAGGAAGACTGCATAAAGCACCAGCAGAAACACGTGGAAAGGAAGCTAAATAAGAAGAAGAAGCTGACGCTAAGAATGAACAACACGAGTTGAAGTCTGGACAGCAGCTGCAGAACGTGGAAGAACAACGCAGAACAGAGCATGGAGCAGAATACGCTGGAGCTGAGGAAGAACGTGAAACCAGCGTGAGAATAACGAGCTGCTGGTTTGAATGAAAACGCTGGGTCTGGACAGTCATGTGAGAAGCTCGAGTTTTGTGTGCAGAACGAACAGAAGCAGAGAAAGAAAACGAGCAGAACGACAGGGCAGAACCAGAGCAACGCACGAAGAAGAAAAGCTACGTGAAGAGACATGCAGAAGCTACAGTAGGCAGTGAAATATAATAAAATAAAAGCATTCAAATGGGGCCCACACTCATGCATAATAGAAGAAAATGTAAACTTGGTTTCAGCATGCAGAATGAAGAGTCGAAGCAAGCACGTGAATCATTAAGTGTGCACGTGAAAGAGGGCAGTTTCAATGAGAACCATCCAGTGTCCAGATTTATTCACAACCTCGCACACTCCAGCCCATTCACGTCTTCTCCCCATTCCATCGTCTATTTATTCATACAAAAGCCCTAGCCGTCATTGACCCTCGCCTCCTTCGCCTCCATTCACTCCACGCCTCCACTCACACAACCATCTACCATTCCATTCTCCACTTTTCATCCATCAAATGAGGCTTTAATTCATCCATCTTGAGGCTAGCAAGGGAGGAAGCTCTTGAGTAGAAGCTTGAATCCATGGATGAACAATAAATTCTGGCTAAGATTTTCTTATTTTTCCTACACTTTTTTTTTTTCTTGTATAATCTCGGTTGAGTTATGTTTGATTAGGAATTTGTGTAATTAATTAGTGGCTAGTTAGACACTGATTAGGAAACCTTTTTTGTTGATTAATTGGTTGGATTTGAATTTGATTTTTCATTATTCTCTCTAATCTCCCATGTATGCCACGAAGGTGTTCGATGAAATACATGAGTGAGGTTATGTGCTTAAATGTCTATCTGAGAATTCCTTGGTGTTTAGTTGGTTAATTAAACATTTTTTTTGGATGATGAATCAGAGGCTAATTAATCAGTTAATCAATCAAATTAGATGTTCATTGATCTTAAAGACAAGAGTTAACGGTTTAATGCGGGATTGAGGTCTCAATTCAACATTAGATTATTAATCTTTTGAATCTTGAATGGTTACTCAAGATAACTTGTAATGAACTTAATTAGGAATTCTTAGGCCAGAATTAATCACAATTGGAATAGGATAAGGATAGTGGATACCAAGAGATGATTCCTAAGCTAGTCACAAGCCCATCATTCATCACAATTCATCCAATTAGGTAGTATTTAGGAATTTTGTTTCAATTTCATTTTAGAATAGTTTAATTCATTCAAAAACCCCCCAAACTAGATAGTTCTAGGATCTTAGAACACTTAGAGAACCTAATTGAACATTGAATTCCAATTCCAAGGGAGATGACCTAGGTTGTGCCACTTGCTATATTTTTAGATCAACCTAGTTTTATTTTGAGGGTTGCACGACAAGCCCGTCAATTACTTAAGCCTTATGGATCGAAATTGATGAAATTTCTAGTTGTATATGACCTATGATGTTATGAGCATGTATAATTATGTTAATGTATTATGTATAAATGAGAACTAGGGTAATATGTATGGAAATACTTATTTTGATCATGTAATGGCAATTTTTGCATTATGGAATTTTATGTATGAATGGAAGTAGAATGGCCAAATTGAGATGCATGACATGAGGGTTGGGACCATTTGGGCAGCTCACACAAGTCATTATCATGTTTTTAGACTTTCCCAAGAGGTGTCAAACCCTAAGGAAAGCCATTTGGACATTTTGGTATCTCATATGGAGCTAAAATTGATCATAAGAGAATCCTAAGTCACTTTTTGCCCAAATGAGATCTTCTTGATCTGAGATTTGGCATACAATTAGAGCTTGTTGGCATTTTTTTGGGAAGCTAACGAATGGAATTTTCAAAGGTCTAAAGAATATTTGATGAATTTCAAAGTTAGGAAATTGTTTAGTTTTGGTCATGTCACTGTTCATATTGGTCCTAAAATGAAATCTATCACATAGGATACAAATGATGTCCAATTGCCATGATATTTTATACAAAGCAACTAGACATTCCCAATGACTTGTGCCAACTAGAAGCACCTCCTTTGGATATCTATAGAGGGAGATATGAATTTTCAAAAAATCTATCCAATATTAGGAACTCCAGCCAACATTAGTTACTATTTGATTGAGTTTTAAGGTCTGAACGTGCCTGAACTAGTCTGAAGTTATATTTTTCCTATATTTAACATCCATAAATTTCCTAATTGTATCATTTACATGGATTAGATTTTTCTAGAATTAATTGGACGTTTTTGAAGTTTGCTGTAGAATTATGTGACAGCAACAGTGGACAGTCTGAGCTCTGGATTTTTTCAAATGTCAAACGTCCTCTATATTTGATATTATGGTTTAGAAACATTTTTAATATGAAGTAGACATGTTTAGCTTTCCAAAATGGCCAAGAATGCATAATTTTAATTTTTCTAGAATTAGTTGTGATTTTTCAAAGTTTATAACAGAAAAGAGGAAAATCTGGTTGAAAAAATATTTATACATTTTATGCTTCCCTTTGAGTTTCATGAGATGTGGGCCACTTTTGATGATGTAAATGATTTTTATTCATGTAATTAAATATGAAAATGTGATATATGAGTCCATATGGCCTACGTAGCACCAAATGAAATTTTTATACGTGACATAACGCTCAAATATTCATTATTTTATGCTATTTTCTTTGCTTTTCCATGAGTTACATGATGTGAAGCATAAGAATAACATTAGATAAGATGGGAAATTATGGTGTTACAAGAAGCCCCAGGATAGTTAAAACTCATTTGGTGGATGTTTTCTAATGTCAGTGTACCCGAACTTTGACGGATTTGTTCAGAAAGGTTTTAGCTCTGATTTGAGTGATTCCAAAGGCATTTTACTAAATTGGGAATCTAAATTTCATAATGGAAAATACGGTTGTCAAAAAAGAGCTAAAACAAATCTGAAATGAAAATGCCAAGAACGAAGGACAAACTAAAAATTTTTGAAAAGTTATTCTTCCTCCCTTATATATATAAGTGGTGCCCCACTCTCACCCTTATGTAGTTTCATATATTTCTGCATAAAAACCAGAGAAAACCTTAGGGGGATGAGGCACACAAGAGGAAGAAGAAAATAAGGAGAAATTCAAGCTAAAAGGTAAGGAAATTTAGTAGTTTTTATGCTTTCTTCCTTCCAAACCTCTTCTCCTCCATTCCCCTTTGTTTCCTATTATTATAATAAAGTTTATAAATCTGTGTTAAGGGAGAAATTAAGAAGAAAATTTGGATTTGAAGAAAGGAGCTCAAAGAAGACAAGATTCAAGTGTGAAAAGCCATGAAAACAAGGTAATTTCTTCTTCCATGATTGCTACCCTTGCTCCCTTTCTCCACCATTTCTCCCCACTTGAGAAGACCTAAGAGGATTTGATTTTTAGGTAGAACCAAGGGTGATTCTTAGGAAAAAGGGTCTAGAGATTAAGAATATACAAAGAGAATTAACAAATAACCATGGAAATTCAAGATGTAAAGTCTAGGGTTTCATATGTTCCTTGCAAAATCTAATTTGATACCTTAATTCCTATGTCTAAATGAGAGTTTAAATGAGCTCCTAAGATCCCTAGAAATCTTCCCATGTGCTTCCTCCATCAAGAAAACAAAGCAAAGTTCAAGGAGATCATAAAGCTTCCTAGTCTTGGCCTAAAGGAGTTTGTGTACCTAGGGATAGTTTTAATTTGTTCCAAGCCCATTTTTTAGTCATATATGATGAATGAATATGAAGAGAAGCCTTGGAAAAAATTTAGAAAGCTTATAGAATGAGTTGATGCTTTATGTTCCATAATATGACCTAAAGAAGCAACATGTAGTTAGGCTCTTTATTTTAATTGTGTGATGACTTCAAGAGGCTTAAAAGGAGTCAAGAATCATATTTGAAAGAAAATAATGGAGCCTAGAATTTAATTGATGGGTGTTGCTTTGTTAAGTACATTCTTGGAAACATAAAGTGGTTTATAGACCAAGCTAAAGTCTAAGTAGGTTGTGTGGCCTTAGAATTAATTCCATGAACCTAATTGGCTTCCATAAATTGTGTCTAGGCTAAAAAGGAATGATCTCCACCTTTTTGGGCGTGTGAGGTCAAGGAGAGGGTACAATTGTAGTAAGGTAATTCTCTCCACCTTCTTTCATGCATGATTGCTTGCTTTACTTGTTTTTGAATGTCTGTATATGTATTTCAAGCCATGAAAAATGTTCTAGCATGAGCTCTTATTCTATGGTACCATAATAATGCATTATGTTTTCCAAATGATGTTTACGATATTTGCCTTGGTTTGCTTGAGTGTGATGACCTCAAGAATCTTTAGCCATGGTGAGGATGAGCCAAGAACCCTTAAGATTGGTTGAGACAAAGTAAAGAGTCTCCCAAAAATAAGGTTGACTCCCAAAAGCATGGTTGAGTCTAAGAACTTCTTAAAGAATGGATGAGGCAAGTCCAAAATCCATAGGTAAATGGATGAGGCCAATTCACTTATTTGGCAAGCCTATATATGCTATGTATGATTTTTCAAATGCTAAGAATGCTTCTTGACTGATTGCACATGTCCATATGCCATGCATGCATTTGTGAGACTTGTTTTGCATGCTTTATGTATGATTGAATTGGAGATGAGCTATTGGGATTTTTTGAATCTCATCCCCTCCTCTCCAATGTTCTAACATGCTAATGGAAGCCAACCACCTTGAAGATGAGAGCATAACATCAAAGTGTCTTAGAATTGTTACTTTAAGGCCTTATGGATAGCAATTGATGAAATCCCTAGTTGTATATGGCCTATAATGTTATGAGTATGTATAATTATGTTAATGTATTGTGTAAAAATGAGGGCTAGGGTTATATGTATGAGAATGCTCATTTTGGTGATGTAATGGAAATTTTGTGTAACACCATGAATTCTAGCTCATTCTAACTCATCTTATGCCTTTACATAACTTAATATCATGAATCATGTGAGTTTTGCATGAAAAAGGCAAGGAAAATAATGCTCATTTTAGCATTGCGTTGGGTCTCAAAATTCCATTCGGTGTCATGTGGACCATGTAAGATCATATTATGCATTCGCATATTTAATTCCATCATTATAACTCATTTACATCACAAAAATATGCCTACAATTCATGAAAATAGAAAAGGAGCTCAAAATAAGCAAGCATGTTTAAGACTTGGGGAAGCTGCCCAAATGGTCCCAAACCATTTGCATCTTATTTTGGCCTTTTCACACTCACTTATACACATTACACCAAGCTTTTCTCAAAGGCATACATTGGCATAAACACTCAATTTATGTTCTAGAATACATACACCATACTCATTCATTTATCTATCGCATAATATCATTTTTACATTTGTCCAAGAGGTCATAGACTATTTACAATAAAAATATACATCATGAAGTCTCATTGTGAATCAAAAGACTAAAACTCAAGCATAAGGGTGGCAATCTTCTTTTTTCAATGTGGTTAGCTCCCATTGCCATGTCCACTTGGTCCACCTAGCATATTAGGACATTTAAGAGGAGGGAGTGAGATTCAAGAATCTCAATAGCTCATCTCCCATTCCATCACACTTAATATGTGTAAGCAAGTTTCACAAATGCATGCATAGAGAAAGTAGAAATCATAAGCATTTTAAAAGCAACCTTGGTATGTGAATCAATCATACAAGACATTCAAGAGCTCACCAAGTGCTTAAATTGGCCTCACACTTCTCCTCATAGATTTTGGACTTGTCTCACCCATTCTTTAAGAGCTTTAGACTCAATCATACTCTTAGGAGCCCACTTTGCTTTTGGGAGACTCTTTACTTTGTCTCAACCAAGCTCAAGGGTTCTTGGCTCATCCTTACCCAAGGGAAGAGTTCTTGGCCTCGCCACACTTAAGCAAACTCACAGAAATATCATGTAATCATTTGAAAACATAACATGGAATCAAACATCATGGCATATAAATGCATGCTAGTATACTTTTCAAAGCTTGAAAATATACATACACACATTCTAAAACAAGCTAGACACACATCTATGCATGAGAGAAGGTGGAGAGAGCTACCTTGCACACAATTACACACTTTTTCCTTTGGACTCAAGCTTCCTCTTTCGGCCACACACCCACAATTTGGTGGAGATGGTTTCTCTTGGCCTAGATACAATTTATGGGAGCCAATTAAGTTCATGAAACAATCTCTAAGACCATACAATTTGCTTAGATGCTAGATTGCTCTATAAGCTTCATTATGGTCCATAAATGCACCTAATGAAGCAATACCCCTCAAATACTTTCTAGGCTTCATTCTTTCCTTTCAAATATGATTCTTGACTCCTTTTAAGCCTCTTGAAGTCATCACATCATCAAAACAAAAGGTCTAGCACCATGTTGCTTCTTTAGGTCATAATATGGAACCTAAGGCACCAAATCACTTTCTTTGAGTTCTAAATTTTTTCCAAGGCCTCCCCTCACTTTCATTCATCAAATATGACTCAAGAATAGCCTTAGAAAAATTTAAAACTCCCCCACCTACACAATCCCTTCTTGGCTGAGACATAGACACCATTTGGACCATATGGAGTTTTCTTGGTTTTCTTGAAGGGAGAAGCTTGTGGGGAGCATCTTTGGTGTCTTAAGAACTCATTTATACTCTAACTTAGACCTAGGAAGCATCATACAAATTCAGAAATTGGAAGGTGCACTTAAAACCCTAGGTTTTGCATCTTGATTTCTAATGCCTATTTCTTGGTTTTCTTTGCATATTCTTATTCCTCTCCATCAAATACCTAAGAATCACCTTTGGTTTGGTTAAAAATCTGACTTCTTAAGTCTGTCTAAGTCTAGGTCGAAATGGAGAAGAAGAGCCATGAAACATATGAACCATAGGATGCATTTTTACCTTATTTTCTTGCTTAGTTTGGCTTAAATCTTGATTTCTCCAAGCTCCTCTCTTCAAATCCGAACTTTCCCTTGAATATCTCCCTTGAATCAGATTTATAAACCTCATTTTAATCATAGAAAACAAAGGAGAATGGAGGAGAAGAGGTTTGGAAGAGAAAGAGCATGAAAAACTACTAATTTCCATACCTTAAGTCTTTGATTTCTCCTCCTTTTCTTCCCCTTCTTGTGAGCCTCATCCCCTAGGGTTTTCTTCTAGTTTTAGGCAGAAGATGGTCGTGCATAATGAAGGGAGGAGAAGGGTGCATCATATATATATAGGTAGGAATAAGTTACACTTTTCAAAAATTATCATTTTGCCCTTCATACTTTGTATTTTCGTTTCTCCTTCGTTTTACCTCTTTTTTGAGAACTGTCTTTTCCATTATAAAATTTAAGTTTCCAATGAAGTAAAATATCTTTGGAATCATTCAAATTGGAGCTAAAACCTTCCCAAATGAATTCGTCAAAGTTCGGGCACACCGACGTTGGAAAACGTCCATCGGAGGGGCTTTAACTGTCCCGAGGCTTTCTATGGTTTTTAGGGCCTCTGAAAACCCCAGAGAACTCAAAACTTTCATTTAAAAAGCCCTCTTGTGTATTTTTCAAAAAGTACCCATATTTACAAAAATGCCACTGGCCTTTTAACAAATTTTTTGAATCACTCTGGCCTTGATTTTTAGGCAACTCAAATCTCAAATCCTCATTTTCTAATATTTAAAATTTTATCATAATTTTAGTTGGCTCCAATTACTTTTATTTCAGGGACTTCCTTTTGTATCTGACCTATTTCTGCCGTTTATGGAGAAACCGAACATTGCGTTTCTCGCGTTTATGGAAGGACCGGATGTTACATTTTACATTATGGAATTTCATGTATGAATGGAAGTGGAATAGTCAAAATGAGATACATGAGGTTTGGGATCATTTGGACAGTTCACATAAGTCCTAATTATATTTTTAGACTTATCCAAGAGATGCCAAACCCCGAAGAAAGCCATTTGGACCTTTTTGTATCCTATATAGAGCCAAAATTGACCATAATAGAACCCTATATTACTTTTTGTCCAAATAAGCTTTTCTTCATTTGACCTTTGACATGAAATTAGAGCTTGTTTAAAGCTTTTTGGGAAACTAAAGAATAAAATTTTGGAGGTTTAGAAAATATTTGATGAATTTTTAAACTTGGCAAAATTTCTAGTTTTTATCTTATGTATTGTTCACTTGGTCTAAAAATGATTTCTATCACATAAGGCCCAAATGATGTCCAATTGCCATAAAATGTTATACAAAGAACCTAGACATTCACAGTGACTTGTACCAACTAGAAGCACCTCATTTGGATGTCTAGAGAGGAAAATATGAATTTTCAAAGAATCTATCTAGCACCAAGCACTCCACCTAACCTCAGTTATTGTTTAATTAAGTTTCAAGGTCTAGGAATGCCTGAACTAGTCTAGAGTTATTTTTTCCTCTAGCTAACATCCACAACTTTTCAGATTGGTATTATTTGCATGGATTGGATTTTTGTAGAATTAATTGGACATTTTTTAAAGTTGTTGCAGAACTCTATGATAGCACCAGTGGGCAGCCAGACCTCTAAACAATTTCAAATGTCAAACATCTTTTGCGTTGGATGTTATGATTTGGATATATTTTTATCATAAAGTAGACATGTGTAACTTTCAAGAATAGCCAAGAATGTATGATTTTGAGTTTTCTAGAATTAGTCATAATTTTCCAAATTTTGTGACAGAAAAGAGGAAAATTTGGCCAAAAATATATATGCATTTTATGCTTCCCTTTGAGTTCCACGAGATGTAGGCCACTTTTGATTATGCAAATGAGTTTTATTCACATAATTAAATATTAAAATGTGATGTATGAACTCACATGATCCACGTGATACTTAATGAAATTTTTATGCGTGACACCACGCTCAAATATTTATTATTTTATGCTATTTTCTTTGCTCTTCCATGAATTACATGATGTGAAGCATGAAAATAGCATGAGATAAGCTAAGAAATTATGGTGTTATAGATGAGCTATTGCAATCCCACCTCTCCAATATTCTAACATGCTAGGTGGACCAAATGGCAAGGTAATGGGAGCCAACAACTTGGAAGATAAGAGATTGACAACCATTTGCATAGATTTTGCTTCTTTATGGCCATATGAATGGCAAATGTTGTAATCTATTATTGTATATGACCTATAACCCTATGAACATATGTAATTAAGCTAATGTATCATGCACAAATAAGGATTTATGTTATGTGAATGTTACAATGCAAATTGGACCTAGAATGGTAAGACTAGCATTATGGAAATTGTTGTATAGCATGGGGTTAGAGTGTGAGTTTCCAAATTCTGAATTTGTGCACTTTTGAGACAAGTTTAAAATGCCATTTTGGTGCAATCCGATGTGCTCAAGTGGCCACACAAGCTTAAGAAGCAAATTTGGACACTGATGTTAGTTAAGACCATGAAAATGACCAAATTGAAACCCTTTGGTACAAACTGAACCAATGGAGAATCTTCCTATGAAATTTGGAAAACATGTAGAACTAATTGAGAGTTTTTTAGGAAGCTAAAGTGCAAAAAAATTGGAGCTTTATAGAATTAATTATGAATTTTCAAATTTGAGATGTTTCTGCTGTTCTACTGTTCATATGGTTAGTTTTGTGTTCTATCTTATCTGATACTAAAAAAGTGTCCAATCCTTATGAAATTTCACAACATAAAATAGAGGTTATAAGCTTTCTGTAGCCACTAAGATTGCCTCATTTGGAGGTCTGAGCAGAGAGTTACAATTTTTGAAATCTAATGTTAGTACCAGTAAAGCCACTTGACCTCTAGTACTATTCTATCATAATTCAGTTCCTAAATGGACTTGGCACGATCTAGAGATATTTTTTCCATAATTTCAACATCTATAGCTTCTCAAATTGATCATATTTTCATGATTTGTATTTTTGTAGAATTAGTTATGAATTTTCAAAGTTTATGACAGTAACTTGTGACAGTAGCCTATATAGTTGAGACCTTGGGTGCTTTTCGAATGTCAAATGTCTTCTACTTGATGTTTCATGACTTGGAAATATTTTTAACATGAATTAAACATATATAGCTTTCTAGAATAGTAAAGAATACATGATTTCAAATTTGCTAGAATTAGTTATGATATTTCAAAGTTTGTGACAAAACATATGAAATTTTGGCCGAGGCTACACTATGATATTTTATGTGTTCTTTGCACTTGCACGAGTTCTGGGCCATTCTTGGTGATAGAATTAAGTTGTATCTATGTAATTAAATATGAGAATGTGATACATGAGCTCACATGGTCCACGAGACACTGAATAAAAAATTTATACGTTACATAATGTAAGAAAATTTATTATTTTAATGCTATTTTTCTTGCTCCTTCATGAAATGCATGATATGAAATATGGAGATAACATGAGATAAGTTAAAAAGTTATGGGGTTACACCAAGCTATTTAAGAAGATTCACAAGTAGCTTATTCCCTAAGAAAAAAAATAAACTCCATAGGCTCCCATAGCAAGCATAATCTAGGCCTAGAGAAAGAGAAAGAGCACTTAGGGAGAGTTTTTCTTGATTCCTAGGTTAAAAGTGGTCTAGATATGAATTATAGACACTAAAGAAACCATTGGTTTAAATTTAGAAGTCATGATTTATAAGATGGAAGTTAAGATCCCTTTATAGACATAAAGAAGCAACCTAGTATTTGGCTTGAATTAAACTTATAATAACTCTAATGAGTTTAAATAGAGTCATATGACTTAGAATAAATGAGAAATTAGAGACAACATCATAGATTATGAGAGTTTCTTCATTAGGCTTTATATGGAGCCATAATTGAGTTATAAGCCACCATATGAGTGCGTAGGGCTTATGAGATGTTAGAATTGGTTCCAATGATGTTTTTGTGTCTTGTTAGATGTGTCTAGGCAAACAAATCAAGCTTTCCATCATTTGGTGTGTGAGGCTGAGAAGAGTGAAGTTTCAAGGAGAAAAATGTGGTCTCCTAGCCTTGAGGTAGCTTTCTATCCTTTTTTGTATGCATTTGTTGGATGATTTAGTGTCTTTGGATGCTTGTGTGTATGTTTCAACTATGAGATATGCTTATAGCTTTTGTTTACATGTTATGATACCATTATGTGCATTAAATGTGTTTTAAATGCAAGATAGCTTGAATTAGGGGAGGTTGTGCCAAAAGTCCCTTAGATTGGGTGAGGCAAATCCAAAAGTCCCTAGAAATTGAGTGATACTAGACTAAAAGTCCCTAAAGGCTATTCTTGAATGAAATGGGTTTCAATGACATGAAAATATATTTATGCATGTCTTTTATAAGCATTTCGAACATGCTTGCATTCATTAATATAAAATTGTGCTATAACAACCGTAATTCTTAATTATGGTGATTAGGCTTAATTGCATAATCAATGATTATAAATCAAGGTTTAACATCATTACAATTAATTAGATTGGGGAAAAGTGAGAAAATTTGAACTTTGATATTATTAAGTTTATTAGCCAAACCATCACAACTATTTAAGTCCATAAGTAATTCTAATTACCTCTATGTTTTGTACCAAGTTATGGTGTACACCCACGCCACAGTGCTTTTCACTTTTAACTGAGCCTTAGCTGTGACTTGAGTCATTTTGGTTGCAGCTACCCCCTACTGCACCTATGGCTCTAAAATTTCATCCCATACACTCTAACACTCCCTCTAGTAGTACTCTAGGGCCACTCTATCTTAATTTATAGTGCTTTATTGGGATTAATCTACCTGATTTACCTAGCATACCTATCATTACCTTCAAGACTTAAGGGTTGATTCCTACTCATCAAACTATCATGCATCAACAATTCATAAAGTATTGATAGCAACAAGATCCATAAGCAACTAATATTATCATTCATAGAGATATAAAAGCATGCTCTCAAGAGTCAAGTCATATATTCATACTAAAGAGGTTCCATATCATATTGTAAGTGAAAGAATACATCAAACTCCAAGTTATGTAAAGCCTAACTCCCTATTAGTTACATCATTGTTTACTAAAACACAAAATATCTACACTTGACAACATGATTACATGATGTTGATACTATATAAAAGAATAACAAAAACTAGTATCTATCCTATATTAAATCCATCTAAGTGCAAAATTTTTCACACATGGTCCTAACTTAAGGGTGTTCATCCACTTGCTTCCCTTTATCCTTACATGAAAGACCTTCACATGAAATAGTTAGCTCATGAAATGGGGTGAGATGCAAATCTTAGCAATCAAAGGCAAATTTCATTCATATATTCCAATTTAATTAACATATATGCAATTAATCAAATAAACATAAAAAATAATAGTCATATTAGCAAATAAAATAATTGGGCTATCAGTGACTACTATCCTATACTAACAATCACATTTTCACATGTTAAAGGCCATTAACACTGGGAGAGGCCTATCCATGACACTAACTCCCTAATGAGTACAAACCTAGGCTCAGTGCATATAAGGGTTTGATCATAACCTGGTGCCTAATCAAAGCACAATGCATAGGTGGCAGTCACACCACAACTCTAGCATGGACTCATAAGGTCTAATCATAATATATGAGATAGCCAACCATTCATTTAGCATTCAAAATCATGTATGTGTAGTAGATATAAAATTAAAGTAGACATATGTAGGAAATTTAACATTAACCCCGGTTACCTCACTTGTAGACAATTCTTTAAGAGCCAACAATAATGCTACTTCAGTCTATAGACATAAAACTAAACCATTACTATCATTTATAGCAGCAAACCTAATACTTAAAGAATTTAAACCATAAAAAACTACCTAGAGAACACTTACCCAACCAATACAAGAACGAAATTTGGATGTGGTTCTGCCTACACTAGTAACCTTAGAACAAAACTCCAAATTCTGGGTAAATTCACATAAAACCACCACTCATATCATAAATCAGCTACAGGGATCCTAAACCAATAGAAAATGCATTAAAATAAGGAGTTTATACTTACGCAATACCTTTCCTAGCCTTAACCTCTAAAAATTCTCCAAGAAAACATCAAACAACCTAAATTAGATTTGAGGTTAGGTGAAAATGCTTCAAATTGAAAACCAACAGGTCAAATTAAAGAGGAAGAGGAGATGATTAAGTTATACAACACTCACCTTAGTTGATTTTGACTCTTGAAATGAGAAATGGTGAAAATAATTAGAAAACCTTAGCCTCTACCTTAGACCTCCGAAAATGCTTTGTGTGTTTTGTTTCTACAAAGTGAAGGGGGCTATCAAGGGTTTAAGGTTTAAGTTTGGGTCCTATTTGAGTTATGGACTGACCCAAAGGCCTAAATCCACATGAGGGTTCAGATTTTTTATCTTGCTAGGCCATATTTCATGAGTTAGGCTACAGAATTTCTAGGATTTTAATAGGGTCTTAGGCCTCTAACTCACTAAATCAAATTAGGCAATTGCTAAGTAGTCTCTGTTGGTTTAAGTCTCACAATAGGAATTTAAGTCTACTCAAAAATATAATTGGGCTTCTACTAGTGTTTATCCATGATATACTTAAGTTAATTATGAGCCTATATTGAGTTTGTAACCCCATTGAATCTCTAAACCCACATTAATAATTTATTTCTCTATAATTTCCTATTCACTTAGCTTGCTTAATTATTTCATAATAATTATTCTTAATTTGTCCAAATCCACAAGTAATACCTTAATTAATTTTGGGGTATTACATGTGTCATATATGTATTCTTGAAAGGTAGATAGCTATTGAGATTCTGAATCTCACCCCTCCTTATTTTATCACTAACCATGTCTAGGTGAGTCATATAGAGCAAAAAAAGAGAGCCAATGAGCATAAGAGGTGGTACTTTGACATTATCATAGGTTTATATACAATTCGATGTCAAAGTATGTAATTATATAATGAACATGAGATGTGAATGATGGATCATATGTAAATATATGTATGTATTAGATTTGAGCTCAAATGAATGAGAATGTGTGATTTTCCACCCTTGAACTTAGTTGCACAAGTGTATAAGTCCATGTGGGAGAGTAACTTTGAGTGCTAAGATGATTTAGACTAAATGGAATACTTTTATATGTTGCATTGGTACTATGGGACATGCTCAAATGGTCATGGTCCAAGAAGAAGACCATGTTAGGACCATTTGAAGCTATGTTGGTTTAAAATTGACTATAAACTAACCCTGAACTGAAATCTGACCAAATGGACTAGTCTTGGCATGAAATTTGGCATACTTATAGATGTCATCTAGAGCTTTCCATAGAGCTAGAAGGAACCTAATTTCAAGCTCTAGAGAATTTATTATGAATTTACAAAGTTGACCAAATTATGCAAAATTATCAATGTTACTATTCATATGGTTAGTTTGCATTTATATGCCATTAGAACTTCAATGCTCATAAAATTTTATAGGAATAAACTAGATATAATAGGCTTTCCATAAGCACTAAGAGAACCTCATTTGGATATGTATTAAGGGAGATATGAATATTTTATGTTTGATATTAGTTACAAGATGCCACCCAAACTAGTGTTACTATTCCATCAATTTTTATGAGGTAAACCTAGTTGTTTTGATCTGAAATTTTTATGGTGATTAGGGGACATCCTAAGCTCTCTAGAATGGTATAGTTAACATGATTTAAATTGTCCTGGACTTAGGTATGAATTTATAAAATGCATATCAAAAAATGGATGCTACAACCCGAGATCAACTTGTGGAATTTGTGATGTATGGTCATTGGGCCTAAAATGGAGCTAAATTACGTTATGACCAAATCATGTTGTTGGGGTTAGAATTTGATAATTTTATCCATTCCAATGAATTCAAAAGGGTGTTATTAGCTAGGAATACCTATGGCAAAGCCCCCAAAGCTCATCGAATAAAATTTTTAAATTTTAGCCAAGAAATGCACATTATTCGGCCATAGTGGATTAGAAGGCAAAGAGTTGGATTTTTTCAATTTCAATGGTTCCAATGAGTTTAAAAGGGTCATACTACTTTAGAAGTTAAGGTTTATGTGTTGATTTTAATGAATTATCATTATGATTATAGGGTTTGATATTTGTTTGGGAACTCCAAAAGCAAGTAAATTGAGTTCCAAGGCTTGAGGAGCAAAGTTTGCTAAGGTAGTAGTTTTCCTTTCTCTTTCTTTAAGCTTGGATGTCTGTATAATGATGAGTGTTATGCCATATCAAGTTGTCATTTATGCTATAAGATGAGGCATATATGCTGAGATTGTGCTTGGCCTTGTATGAAATTCCTTGTATTCCTGTGTGGTATGTGCCACCTTGATTGACATTATGTTATGTACTTACATGCTTACTTGTGAATGAGATTGGTTTACTACTACTGAGATTTCATAATCTCACCCTAAATATAACCTATGCTAGGTTTGAGTTCAAGCAAAGAAAGGGCAAAGGATATGGAGGCATAAATTGAGAACCTTACTTTTATGCATCACATTTTATCATGTAATTAAATGTCTTTGGATTATGGTATGTATGAGTTGTGTTATAATACTGTATGATAATAGGGTATGTAACAGAAAGCCATATATATACCCAACCCTGAAGTAAAAAGAATATGACTAGCATGCCTAAAATGCAAGGATGCCTGTGCTTATATAAAGGCAAAGTAATAATAATATGACAAATGAGGGGTAGAACCATCTAGTTTGTTTTAGGGGCAACTTTATATGAATTTATATGTACTCCGCTAAGTAAGTATTTTTCCCTTGGAAAGGACTTAGAGAGCTTGAAGTAAAGCACTGAACCACCCTCATATTATTTTTTCTAAAATTAATTAGGTATTTTCAAGGTTGGACAAAATTCTAATGAATAGTGAAATTGTATGAGAAAGTTTTTAAAAAGAAAATTTTAATTAGTTCAGGTTTCCATTGCACCTCTAAGTTCTATATGAAGTATTTGTAGTAGGAAAAGCATTATATAGTAAGGTATGATAGAGGCTTAGTCAAAAATCCCTTAAAAGTGGGTGAGGCAAGCTCAAAAATCCCATAGAGAATGGATAAGGCTAAGTCATTGCCTTGGCAAGCCTATGTATAATGTGTATGAGTTTTTGAACATAAGAAATGGTTTATGCAAGTTCATAAGTTGTAAGATTGCTATGCTTTCATTCTTAGACTTGTAAATGCATCCACTATATATGTTTGAATGGGTGAAAGCTATTGGGATTCCTAGAATCTCACTCTCCCCTTTCCATTGCCTATACATGCCTAGGTGGACCAAGTGAGCAAAGAGATGGGAGCCACCACACTTGAAGACAAAAAGTTTGACAAAAGAATTGCCAAATGCTTGTATTGTTATCTTGATGGCAAATGATGTAATCTTATATTGTATATGTTGTATAGCCTCTTGAACATATGTAATTACATGGATACATGATGTATGTATGGAATTTGGAAGCATAGGAATGAGAATGTAAGTTTTTGACATTGAGATGCCTTGATGAATTCTTAAAACATTGTATATATCAACATGTAGGATAGTGATTTTGTGATGCATGAGTATTTGAACCTCTTGGCAAGTTTAGGAGACTTTTTTTAAGCTTTCCCACGTGGCCAAGTTGTAACACCATAATTCCCTAGTTTATCTCATGCTATTCTCATGCTTCACAACATGCATTTCATAAAGGAGCAAGAAAAATCAATTAAAATAATAAATTTCTTAGTATTGCATCACGTATAAAATTTTCATTTGGTGTGCTGTGAACCATGTGAGCTCATGTATCATATTCTCATATTTAATTACATAGATACAACTCATTTTCATCACCAAAATTGGTCTAGAGCTCATGTATGGCAAGGGGACACATAAAATCCATATTAGCTATTTCGGCCAGAATTTTTTCTTTTTTGTCACAAATTTTGGAAAATCATAACTAATTCTAAAAAAATTAAAATCATTCATTCTTTACCATTTTGGAAAGATACACATGTCTACTTTATGCTACAAATATGTCTAGGCCATGAAACATAACATAGAAGACGTTTGACATTTGAAAAGTGTAGAGGTCTGATTAGCTACTAGTATTGATATAGGTTTCTGCTACAAATTTCAAAGCTATCCAATTAATTCCCCAAAAATACAAACCATGAAAATTATACCAATCTGGAAAGTTACAAATGTTAGCTAGAGGAAAAAACTTACTACAAACCATTCTAGGCATATTTAGACCTCAAAAACTAATTAAACAGTACCTAAGATATGTTTGAACGCCTAATACTGGGCAGAAATTTTAAAAATTCATATCTCTCTCTCTAGACATGCAAATGGGATGATTCTAGTTGGAACAAGTCATTAGGAATGTCTAGTTTCTCTCTTTAAAATTTTGTGACAATTAGACATCATTTTCCCTCTGAGTGATAGAATTCATTTTTGGACCTGAGTGAACAGTACCATGAGCAAATTTCAGAAATTTTCCTAACTTTTAAAATTCATCAAATATTCCATAGACCTCCAAAAATTCTGCACTTTAGCTTCCCAAAAATCTCTCTACAAGCTCTAATTTCATGCCAAATATTAGGTCAAGAAAAGCTTATTTGGACAAAAAGTGGTATAGGCTTCCAATATGGTCAATTTTGCTCCATATTAGATACCAAAGGTGTCCAAATAGTCTTTCTTGATATTTGGCATCTCTTGGGCAAGTTTAAAAGCATGATTATGACTTGTATGAACTTCCAAAGTAATCCTAAATCTCATGCATCTCAATTTGGCTATTCCACTTCCAGTTATACATATATTTTCATAATGCAAGTTTGCCATTACATGTCTAAATTGCACATTTCCATACATACAATCTTAAACTTCATTTGTACATTATACATGTTCATAACATCATAGGACATATAAAATCATAGATTACAACATTTTCCATTCTTATGGCCTTAAAGTAACAAAATCTATACACTTTAATGTCAAACCTTCATCTCTCAAGTAGTTGGCTCCTATTTCCTTACTCTCTTGGTCCACCTAGCATGTTAGAACATTTGAGAGTAAGGAATGAGATTCAAAGAATCCTAATAGCTCATCTCCTTTTCAATCATACATAAAGTTTGCAATACAAGCCTTGAAAATACATGCATGGATATGTTAACATATGTGAGCATTCAAGAAACATTCTTGGCATTTGAACAAGTTATACATAGCATGCATAGGCTTGCCAAGTAAGTGGATTATTCTGACCCATTTACTTGTGGATTTTGGACATACCTCACCCATTTTCTTCAAGAGGTTTTTAACTCAACCTTACTCTTGGGAGTCAACCACAGTTTTTAGAGATTCTTTACTTTGCCTCAACCAACTTTAAGGGCTCTTGGCTTATCCTCACTATAGCTAGAGGGTTCTTGGCTTCTCCATATAACACCCCAAAATTAATTTAATTGTTAATCATGAATTAAGCATAATTAAGAATAATTATAAGGGAATAATTGGGCAAACTATGTGAATGGAAATCAAGAGAAAAGCAAATTAATAATATGGGTTTGAGATTTAATTGGATCAAAAACTTCATCTAGGCCTAAATTAAATTAAACATGCCATGCTTAGAGATGAATGGAGGTCCAATAATTTTAGGTGTAGACCTAACGTTTTAATGTGAGACTTGGGCCAAAAGATAGCTCATAAGGAGGGCCCAATCTGATTTAATGAGATAGAGGCCCAAGACTCAATTTATATAAGCTCTTATAATTGGCCCAACAACTTTCACGCAGACCTAAATCAAATGTCTTCTTAAAACTTAGCCTAGCCAAACCAAAATTTTGTAGCCCCAACAAGCATAAAATCTGAACTTAATTAGAGTTGAACTTCTAAGTTAGCCTATAATCCATTTAGGACCCAACTTAAACCCAACTAAAACCATACATGCAGCCCCTCCTACCCTTCTACTGAAACATAAAACATAAACATAAGAGGCATTTTCGCACCTTGAGAGGGAGGCTAAGGTTCTAAGCAAGAAATCCACCATTTCTCACTTTTAAGCTCAAAATTAGCTAAGGTACTTGTTATATAACTTAATCTCCTTCTCTTTCTCTTCATTTTGGCCCAATTAGTATTTCATTTAGAGCATTTTAACAATACCCAAAATCTGAAATGTGATTATTTGGAGCTTTCTTGGTGAAATTTTGTAGGTTGGGACTAAGAGTATTATTAAGTAAGTATGAACTCTTCATTTTGATATATTTTCCACTAGTTTAAGTCCCACTTAGTAAACTTATAGTATAGACCTTAATTTTGTGCAAATTTTCCTAGGGTTTGAAGTGACATATATTTTGATGTTCCTAGTCTAGGGAAGGCAAAACTTGAAATTTGAGGCTCTTGGTGATTGGGTAGGTGTCCGTTAGGAAACTATTAGTAATTTAATTCTTTGAGCATTGGGTTATTATCATAAATAATGAATAGGATAATAATAGACTGATACAAAGTGATAATTTTCTGATATTCTGATTATAGGAGGATTTTTAGTACTGTTGTTAGCTTACCAACTTGTCTACAACTAAGGTAATTGAGGTTCATGCTAATTCTATGCACAGGTCTAATTTAATTTTGTATTTGCTACATGATTAGGATTTTGATGTTAAATGATTTGGATGGCTATCTGTTATATGTGATTAGACTTTGTGAGTCCATAATGAAGCAGTAGTGCAGCTACCACCCATGCATGTGCTTCGATCAGGCACCTAGTTATGATCAAACCCCAAATGCACTGAGGGCTAGTTATGTTCATTGGGGAGTAGGTGCCGTGGACGGGCCTCTCCTAGTGTTATTGGCCGTTAAAATATGAAATTGTGATTGCTAGTATAGGATAGTAATCATAAATAGCTTATTTATTTCATTTTTTTGATATGGCTGGTACATTTTCTGATGCTTATATGAAATCATGCATATATATGAATTAGACTAGAATATATGAATCGAATTTGCCTTAGTTACTGAGATTTGTATCTCACCCTATTTCAAAGGATCATACTTTCAGGTGAAAGCCCTTCGGGTAAGGATAGGGGGAAGCAAGTTCATAAAAATCCATGAGCTCTAGCCATGTGTGGAAGAGGCTACACTTGAGCTGATCTAAGTAGAATTGGCGCAATTTTGTTATTCTTTTATATAGCATCATCATGTAATCATATTGCCAAGTGTAGGTGTTTGTATTTTGATTACTTAGGATGAAGATATTAAAGGGTTAAGCCTCATCTTAGCTTAGTATTGGATGTATGAACTTATAACATCTTATGTATGAACTTTGTTGAATTTATGATATGGTCTGTTATTGGAAAGGTAATCATATGATACATTAGATGTTGATTTGAACCAGTGATGTATGGAATCTCTAATAGAATGTGTATTGAATGATAATTATTGATAGTTCATGAATTCTTGCTATTATTACTCTATGAACTTACTGATATGGGGTAGTTGAAGGAGTAGAAATTAACACTTAAGTCTTGAACTAGTAATGATAGATAAGCTGGGTAAATTAGGTAAGTGAAGAATAGAACCCCACAAATTAAGGGAGATTGGCCCTATGGTGTCACTAGGGAGAGAATGGGAGTGTATGAGACAAGATAGTCTTAGCCACAGCCAATAAAGGGAAAGTTACCTAGAGGGAGGTCCAGAGAGCAATTCGCCACTACGAGAAGTGGAATTAGCCGCGACTAAATGTGAGAGGCCAAACTAAAAGTCATCCAGAGGGTAATTCATCGCGGCTAAATGGGGAATTGGTTGCAGTGAACTTTGTGAAAATGTTCCTAGTATTCCAGAGAGGAATTAGCGGCGGCAAAAGTGGAATTTGGTCGTAGCCAATAGCGAGAGGCAAGTGAGGTAGACTCTAGAAGGTTGCCTTGCTGTGGTGATGTGTAGATATAAGAGTGAACTTGAGAGCAATTGGCTGAGGTGCAAAGACATTTAGCCACAGCTAACGGTCCTAAACTCTCATTCCAACCTAGAAACCTTGGTTTTTCTTATGGCAACCTCAAAGGATGACTTAGAAACACTGGTGGAAGATTCTTGTGAGTTAGAATTAATGGGTAATAGAATCAAAGGCTTATAAATGAGCGTTTGTTTCTCTTGTGTACATGAATACTTGCAATTATTTGGTTGATGACTCTAATAATATTAAGGTTCAAATTTCCTTGCATTTTCCAAATGTAAATAGTCGTAATGTCTTTTAATCTTGATTTATGGTTATTAATTGTGTATTTAACTTTAATTACAATGATTATAAGTTAGGGTTGTCACAGTTAGTATCAGAGCAATGGTTTAGGCAAACATGTTTGATTTACAACTTTGTAATTAGAAACTTGACAATCATGATGCATGCATACTAGGAATAGGAACATTATGACTTGGTGATAACTCTCATACTTATATATATACCTGCTATGGGTGGAGTTATGTTTTGGTTTGCCTTAGGTGTAGTTTAATAGGGGATGCTTATGGTTATGCTTGTGGCATTGCAGAGCTAGATGGCTACACATAGAGAAATAATTGAAATGCTAAGAGAGATGCAAGAGGCCATGGCTGCAATGGCCAACCGAATAAGAGAACAAGCTGAGGCCCATGAAACTACAGTTAGGGCAATGACTGACCAGCTTCAAGAGCAAGCTGAGGCTCATGCAGCAACTATGTAAGTGCTCAATAGCTACATGAAAATATGAATAAGTAGAATCAAGAGGTGTCGGTGGAGAACTGTGTTAGTGCTGGTCAAAACCTTGGTGTGGGACACTAGGGAGAGGATGGCGACCTCTCTATTGTGTTAGCAAAATTTAGAAAAGCTGATCCTCCATAATTTTTGTGAGAGTTAGACACTGAAAAAGCTAAAAGGTGGCTGATGCAACTAGAGAAGATCTTTGAGGTTATGACCTGCACCACGGAACAAAAGGCAAAGTTGGCCATATACAAGTTAGAGGGTGAGGCTGAGCATTGGTGGAGGAATGCCTCCAGGTTGTTGATTTCAAGGGGGATACCCTTGACTTGGGAAAGTTTCTAAATTACCTTTGAGAGGAAGTATTTCCCACTTTTAGTGAGGGCTTACAAGGAAGCCGAGTTTAACTTCCTTGAACAAGGGGATATGAATGTGGATTTGTATGTAGCCAAGTTTATCTAATTGTCTCACTTCTCCTCCTACTTGAAACAATTTGATGATAGGTTATGGAAGGCTGAGAAGTTTGAAAGAGGGATGAAATCAGAGTTGAAGGATAAAATTGTATCTCTACAGATCTGTAATATTGATAAATTAGTGGAAAAGTGTAGAGTAACAAAGAGGACCATGGTGGAAAGTGAGACCAAGAGGAAAAAGACCATGGAGGATAAGTATGACAGGGTATGGAGCCCTTTAGAGTGGAAATAAGAAGGGAGCAAATAGTGGGAATGGCTCTTGGAGTAGGAGACCACCCCCAAGAAATATCCCTCAAAGAAGAAGCATGGGACCACCAAGAAGTGTAGTGAGTGCCCCACCAACTTGTGCCAAGTGTGGGAAGAACCATGGGAATGGGCTATGCCTGGTGTGCTATAATTATGGGAAGCTTGGACACTATGCATAGACTTACACAGTATCATGAGAGTTGACCTCATCTATTTAACCACCTACTTAAGGAAGGGTGTTTGCCCTTACATAGCAAGAGGCTAGTAGATTCCCTAGTCTGATTTGAGGTATTTTACTTGTCCAGAATCATGTTGTAGATACATTGTTTAATTCAGGTGCGACCTACTCATTCATCTCATATGATTATGTTAAGTGTCTGGGTCTTAAAATTAGCCTGTTTCCATTTGAATTATCTATGTCCACCCTTACTAGATATTCTATGATTACATCTGATGTATGCTTAAATTGTACTATACAATTAGATAGCCATTGTACTATCCTTGACTTGATTTGTATCCCTTTGTGTGATTTTAATGTAATCATTGGTATGGACTAGTTGTTGGCTAATAATGTAATCCTTGATTGTACCTGTAAGACTGTTTCTTTACCTGCCATTATACCAAAAACTTATCCTGTGACTAAGCTTACTTATGTGGCTACCGCCCAAGCTAAGAGGTACTTTAGGTGTGGTTACTAAGGGTTCCTAGTATTCTTTTCATTGCATGTTGAGGTTGATGATGGGTTAGAGGATATACCTATGATTAGGGAGTTCCCTAAGGTTTTCCCTAAGGAGTTTAGTGGACTACCCTCCGAGAGAGAGTTAGAATTTTCCATTAATTTGGTACCCAGTACAAGTCCAATTTCTAAGGCACTGTATAGAATGGCACCTGCTGAGCTAGTTGAGTTGAAGAGTCAATTAGAGGAGTTACTTGAGAAAGGGTTTATTAGGCCAAGTGTGTCTTCGTGGCGAGCACTAGTATTGTTTGTTAAGAAGAAGGATGGTAGCCTTAGGCTTTGCATTGACTATAGGCAATTGAACCAAGTGATTATTAAGAATAAATACCCTTTGCCTAGAATCGATGACTTACTTGTCCAATTAATTAGAGTGTTAGTCTTTTCAAAGATTAACCTTAGATTGAGATATCACCAACTTAGAGTCGAAGCTAAAAACGTACCTATGACTACTTTTAGGACTCGATACAACCATTATAAGTTCTTAGTTATGCCTTTTGGGTTAACCAATGCCCTTGCCATTTTGATGGAATACATGAATAGGATTTTCAAACCCTATCTTGACCAATTTGTGGTAGTGTTCATTGATGACATTCTTATCTACTCTAACAATAGTGAAAAGCATGAAGAGCATCTTAAGATAGTTCTTTAAACATTGAAAGAGCATTAGTTGTATATTAAGCTAAGTAAGTGTGATTTTTGGTTGCGAGAAGTCAAATTCTTAGGTCATGTGATATCAGAACAAGGGGTAACGATAGATCTTAGCAAGGTAGAAGGGATACTGAATTAGGGGAGACCCAAAATAGTGACCGAAATATGTAGCTTCTTAGGTCTAGCCAGCTATTATAGAAGATTCATTAAGGGATTTTCTCAATTAGCCATGCCTTTGATAAAATTAACTATGAGGGACTAGCCATTTATGTGGGATGCCAAGTGTGAGAATGCCTTTTAGGAGCTTAAGGATAGGCATACCACCGTACTAGTGTTAGTGATACCTCACCCTAAAGAGACATTTATAGTCTATAGTGATGCTTCTAAGAGGGGATTAGGATGTGTTTTAATGCAACAAGGTAGAATGATAGCCTATGCCTCTAGACAACTTCAACCCCATGAGGAGAATTACCCCACCCATGACCTAGAGCTAGCAGCTATAGTTTTTGCCCTTAAGATTTAGAGGCACTATCTCTATGGTGCCCAATTTAAGGTGTATACTAATCACAAAAGTTTGAAGCACTTATTTGACCAGAAAGAGTTAAATATGAGGCAAAGAAGATAGATAGAATTCCTTAAAGACTATGATTTCTCCTTAAAGTATTATCCAGGGAAGGCAAATATGGTCACTGATGCCTTGAGTAGGAAATCTATTCATATGGCAATGATGATGCTTAAGGAGAAAAGGTTGATTGAAGAGTTGAGAGACCTGAATCTATCAGTTTCAATAAATTCTAGTAGCCTTCTTTTGGGCTAATTGAGGATAGAAAATGACCTTAGGAAGAGGATTAAGGAAGGCCAAGAGCTGGATGAACACTTAAGAAGGATTAAGGAGCAATTAGGGAATAGTTAGGTCAAAGATTTTGACCCATTAGAAGATGACTTAGTGACATACCAGGGTAGAGTGTGTATACCCAAGGATGAAGAGTTAAGGAATATAGTGTTGTCGGAAGCTCATAAGAGTAGGTATACCACTCATTTGGGCACCACTAAGATGTATAGGAATCTTAAGAAAAGCTTTTGGTGGCCCGAGATAAAGTCAGACATAGTAGAGTTTGTTGTTAGATGTCTAGTTTGTCAGAAGGTTAAGATTGAGAACCAAAGACCCGCAGGTTTGTCACACCCTTTAGAAATTTCAAAATGGAAATGGGATAGTATATCCATGGATTTTATGATGGGTTTGCCTAGAACATCCTCGGGTTATGATGCTAATTCGGTGATTATGGATAGATTGACAAAGTCTGCCCACTTTCTACCTATTAGACCACCTATCCTCTAGATAGACTAGCTTAATTGTATGTTCAGGAAGTTGTAAGATTACATGGTGTCCCTAGTAACATTGTGTCAAATAGAAACCCAAGGTTCATATCAAAATTTTGGTGGTCTCTACAAGAAGCTTTAGGTACTAGTCTTAACTTTAGCACTGCCTATCATCTTTAGTCTGATAGAGAGACTAAGAGGACCATTCAGACTTTTAAGGACATGCTTAGGGCTAGTGTACTAGAGTTAAAGGAGAATTGGGATGTGTATTTACCCCTAACTGAGTTTGCCTACAATAATAGTTACCATTCTAGTATCTAAATGGCACCATTTGAGGTACTTTATGGGAGAAAGTGCAGGTCACCCTTGTGTTAAGTAGAACTTGGTGAGAGGAGTCTCTTAGGTCCAAACATAGTGGACTAAACCACCTATCAAATCAAACTCATCAGAAAGAAGTTGTTGGCTACCCAGAGTTAGCAAAAGAGTTATACAGATCAGAGCAAGAGACCCTTAGAATTTGAGGTAGAAGACCATGTGTTCCTTAAGGCTACTCTGGTGATGAGTGTAGGATGGTCTATCAGGACAAGAAAGATCAGTCCTCATTATCTTGGTCCTTTCCAAATCCTTAAAAGGATAGGACCAGTGGTCTATAGAGTTGCTTTAGCTTTAAACTTAGCCGGATTGTATGATGTGTTCCATGTGTCCTAACTAAAAAAGTATCACCTAGACCCTTTACATGTCATTGAGCATGAGAATGTGCATTTACAAGATGATTTGTCTTACGTGGTTGAGCTAAAAAGGATTGTGGACTCCAAAGTCAAGCAGCTGTGTAATAAGGACATCCTCTTGGTATAGTTTGTATAGAAAGGACTTATTCCGAATGAAGTAACTTGGGAGATGAAGGAAGCAATTGGGAAGGATTATCTTACATTGTTTAAGTAAGGTATATATGATTTTGAGGACATAATTTCTAGAAGTAGGGGAGAATGTAAAACACCAAAAATAATTTAGGTGTTAATCATAAATTAAGTATAATTAAGAATAATTATTAGGGAATAATTGGGCAAACTATGTGAATGAAAATTTAGAGAAGTAAATTAATAATATGATTGGATTAGAAACTCCATCTAGGTCCAAATTAAATTAAATAGGCCATGGTTAGATATTAATGGAGACCCAATAATTTTAGGTGCAGACCCAACCTTTTAATATGAGACTTGGCCTAAGAGAGAGCACCTCAGGAAGGCCTAATCTAATTTAATGAGATAGAGGCCCAAGACCCAACTTATATAAGCTCTTATAATTGGCCCAACAACTCTCACACAGACCCAAATCAAATGTCTTCTTAAAACTTAGCCTACCCTAACCAAAATTTTGTAACTCAATAAATTAAATTTGGCCCAACAAGCATAAAATCTGAACCTAATTAGAGTTGGACTTCTCGGTTAGCCCATAACCCATTAAGGACCCAACTAAAACCCTAAACATATACAGCCCCTCTTACCATTCTACTGAAACATAAAACCTAAATGCAAGAAGCATTTTCGCACCTTGAGAGGGAGGCTAGGGTTTTAAGCAAGAAATCCACCATTTCTCACTTCTAAGCTCAAAATTAGCCAAGGTACTTGCTATATAACTTAATCCCCTTCTTTTTCTCTTCATTTTAGCCAATTAGTTTTTCATTTGGAGCATTTTCACTAACCCAAAATCTGAAATGTGGTTGTTTGAGACTTTCTTTGTGAAATTTCATAGGTTGGGACTAAGGGTATTATTAAGTAAGTGTAAACTCTTCATTTTAATGTATTTTCCACTGGTTTGAGACCCCCATAGTAGACTTATAGTTTGAGTCCTAATTTTGTGCGAATTTTCCTAAGGTTTGAAGTGATATTTTGATATTCCTGATCTAGGTAAGGCAAAACCCGAAATTTAAGACTCTTGGGGATTGGGTAGGTGTCCCTTAGGTAACTATTGGTAATTAATTCTTTGAGCATTGGCTTATTGCCATAAATGATGAATGGGATAATAATGGACTGATACAAAGTTATAATTTCTGATATTGTGATTATAGGAGGATTTTGGTACTCCTGTTAGCTTCCTAACTTGTCTACAAGTGAGGTAATTGGGGTTCATGCTAATTCTATGCATATGTCTATTTTAATTTTGTATTTGCTGCATGATTAGGATTTTGATGCTAAATAACTTGGTTCGCTATCTATTATATATGATTGGACCTTGTGAGTCCACAGTGGAGTTATGGTACGGCTGCCACTCATGCATGTGCTTTAATCTTGCACCAAGTTGTGATTAGACCCCAGATGCACTAAGCCTTAGTCGTGCTCATTGGGGAGTAGGTGCTGTAAATAGTCTCTCTCGGTCTTATTGGCCTTTAACATGTGAAATTGTGATTACTAGTATGGGATAGTAATCATAAAGAGCTTATTTATTTCATTTTCTAATATGGCTGGTACATTTTCTGATGCTTATATGAAATCATGCATATAAGTGAGTGAAACTAGAATATATGAATGGAATTTGCCTTATTTTCTAAGATTTGTATCTCAACCCATCTCATAGGATCATTCTTTCAGGTGAAGGCCCTTCGTGTAAAGATAAGGGGAAGCAAGTGGATAAAAATTCATGAACTCTAGCCATGTGTGGAGGAGGTTATACTTGGGCTAATCTAAGTAGAGTAAATGCAATTTTGTTATTCTTTTATATAGCATCATCATGTAATCATATTGTCAAGTGTAGGTGTTTGTATTTTAATTACATAAGATGTAGCTATTCAGGAGTTAGGCCTTATCTTAGCTTAGTATTGGATGTATGAACTTATAACATCTTATGTATGAACTTTGTTGAATTCATGATATGGTCTACTATTGGAAAGGTAATCATATGATACATTAGATGTTGATTTGAACTAGTGATGTATAGATTCTCTAATGGAATGTGTATCGAATGATAATTGTTGATAGGTTATGAATTCTTGCTATTATTACTTTATAAGCTTGCTGATATAGGGTATTTGGAGGAGTTGAAATTAACACTTAAGTCTTGAACTAGTAATGATAGATAAGTTGGGTAAATTGGGCAAGTGAAGGCTAATAGAACCTCACAAATTAAGGTAGATTGGCTCTAGGGTGTCACTAGAGGGAGAATGGGAGTGTATGAGACAAGATTTAAACATTGTAGAATCAGAAAGCATTTCATTGCGGCCAAAATAGTCTTAGCCGTGGCCAATAGAAGCAATGTTGCCTAGGGAGAGGTCCAGAGTGCAATTCACCGTGGTGAGAAATGGAATTAACCACGGCGAAATGTGGGAGGCCAAACTGGAAATCGTCCAGAGGGTAATTCACTGCAGCTAAATAGGGAATTAGTTGCGATGAACTTCGTGAAAATGTTTTAGGTATTCTAGAGAGGAATTAGCCGTGGCGAAAGTGGAATTTGGCCACAACCAATAATGAGAGGTGAGTGAGGTAGGCTTCAAGAGGTCGCCTCATCGCGGTGCCATGTAGCAAGCCGCGGTGAAGCTCCAACTCACTGTGGCAATGTAAAGATATAAGAGTGAACCCGAGAGCAATTAACCTCTGCTAATGGTCTTAAACTCTCATTCTAACCTAGAAACCTTGGTTTTTCCTATGACAACCTCAAAGGATGACTTAGAAACACTGGTAGAAGATTCTTGTGAGTTGGAATTAATGGGTAGTAGAATCAAGGGCTTATAAATGAGTGTTTGTTTTTCTTGTGTACATGAGTGCTTATAATTATTTGGTTGATGACTCTAATAACGTTAAGGTTCAAATTTCTTTGCATTTTCTAAATGTAAATAGTCGTAATGTCTTTTAACCCTAATTTATGACTATTAATTGCGTATTTAACTTTAATTACAATAATTAGAAGTTAGGGTCATCACATTCCACACTCAAGCAAACCAAGATAAGCATATAAAACATCATTTGAATGCATAAAACATCATCATGGTACCATGGAATAAAAGCTCATACTAAAATACTTTTCATAGCTCAAAACATATATACACACATTCAAAGACAATTTAAGCACACAACCATGCATGAAAGAAAGCTACCCTGCTTGCATTTACATACTTTTTCCTTGAGTCTTGAATCCTCTCCCTTGGCTTCACACACCGAAGAAGGTGAGATCATTTCTCTTGGCCTAAACACAATTCATGGAAGCCAATTAGGCTCATAGAGTTAATTCTAAGGCCGCACATCTTCCTTAAACACTAACTTGATCTATAAACCCCATTTGGTTCCAAGAATGCACCTAATGAAGCAACACCCATAAATAAATTCTATGCTCCATTCTTTCCTTTTATATATGATTATTGACTCCTTTTAAGCCTCTTGGAGTTATCACACAATTGAAATAAAGAGCCTAATTACATGTTGTTTCTTTAGATCATATTATAGAACCTAAGACACTAATTCATTCTCTAGGCCTCCTAAATTTTTCTAAGATTTTCCCTCATTTTCATTCATCATATATGATTCAAAAATCAGCTTGGAAAAATTCAAAACTCTCCCTAGGTGCCTCAACCCCCTTTGGCTGTGCCTATGCCTCCCTTTGACCTTCATGGAGTTTTCTTTGTTTTCTACATGAAAGATATATATAGGAAGACTCCTAGGGATCTTAGGGACTCATTCAGACATTCATTTAGGCCTAGGAATAATTATATCAAATTAGATTTTCAAGAGAACCCATGAAACTCTAGGTTTGCCACCTTGAAAATCAATGATCTTTTCTTGAATTTCTTTACATATTCTTACTTTCCTCCCTTAGATTCATGGAATTCACCCTTAGTTCTGCCTAAAATTCAAGCCCTCTTGTAGCTACATATATGGGCCGAAATAGGGAGAAAGAGGGGGAGGAAGTAGCTACAATGGGATGGAAGATTTACCTTATTTTTCCTTGTTTTCTTGCTTGATTTTTACTTTCCTTGCCCTCCTCTCTTCAAATCCAAATTTTCCCCTTTGTTTTTCCCTTAAAAAAGATCTAAAAACTTCAATAAAACTATAGGAGAGAAAGTTTAAGGGGAGAGGAACAAGTTTGGAAGAAGAAGGAGCATGAAAATCCATGAAATTCCTTACCTTTTTCTTGCTTTTTCTACTCCTTTCTTCTCCTTCATGGTGCACCTAAGAGAGTTAGTGTTTTCCCTTGTTTTTAGATAGAATGGGTCATGCAAATGAAGGGGAGAAGAAATAAGAAACTTATAGAGTGTTCAAGAAGCTTCCACTTTCTTTAAAATTCCAATTTTGCCCTTCGTTTTTGGCATTTTTGTTTCTAACTCGTTTTAGCACCTTTTGGAGAACCTTCTTTTCCATTGTGAAATTTAAGTTCCTAATTTAGTAAAATGCCTTTGGAATCACTCAAATTGGAGCTAAAACCTTCCCAAACGAATCAGTAAAAGTTTAGGTCAATCGATGTTAGGAAATGTCCACCGGAGGGGTGTTTTAACTATCTCGGGGCTTCTTATGGTTTTCAGGGTCTTTGAGAACACTAGAAAAATAAAAAATTTCATTTAGAAAGTTCTCTTGTGTGAATTCAAATATTTGCTCAAAATTATCAAAATACCATTACTTTTCATCAACTTTTTGTTCAAATTTGTTTCTTTATTCTAGCTCTGTTTTTCTTTTCGTTTGAGCCTGGGATTCTTATTTTTAGGAGTCTAGAATGCTGTCCAAATCTTTCAAGACCTTAACTAAGTCATTTTAGGAAACTTGCTTTTGTATCCATTGAATTTCGTTTGTTTACAGAGAAATTGTAAGTTACGTTTCTCATGTTTTCTCTTATTTCCAGGAAATTGGATATTACACAAGTGGTCATGGTTAAATTAGACTAGCATTTGGTACCATTGGACCTAAACTAAGGCTTAAAAGTGTCATTTTGCAACCTTATCTCACAAACTGACCAAATGAATGAATTTTCCATGAAATTTGGCCTAAATATAGGTCTTATCTAGAGGTTTTTGTAGAGCTAAGAACCATATTATTTGGATCTCTAGAGAATAAATTATGAATTTCCCAAGTTGTCAAAAAGCTACTAAAATGGTTCAGATATTGTTCATATGATCAGTTTCTTCTCCTATGTCATCTGAGTACCAAATGTTAATCCAATACTTATAAAATTTTACAAGCAAAAACTACACATGATAAGCTTTCCGTGGCCACTGAGATCATCCCATTTGCACATCTGTAGAATAAGATATGAATTTTTAAAATTTAGAGATAGTATCAGTAATGCAGCATGACCTCTGGTATTGTTACATCCAATTCCATAGGGTAAATGCTTCTATTTTGGTCTAGAAATATTTGTATCCTCTAACATCCTCATCTTTTCACAATGGTATGGTTTGTTAGGTTTTGATATTTCTAGAATTAGTTATAAATTTTTGATGTCTATGTCAGTAACCTGTGATAGCAAACCTAGGTAACTAGACCTTAAGTGCTTTTTTATTCTCAATCATGGTCCAGATGATATTTTCATGGCCTGGAATGATTTTTAACCTATATTTGACATTTAAAGCTTTCCAAAAAGCTAACATTTCCTTAATTTTAATTGTTTTAAAATTAATTATGATTTTCTAAAGTTGATGGCAGAAAGTTGGAATATGAAACCCAAGGCAAACTCCTGATTTTGTGTAATATGGTTCCAAACCTGAAATTTATGAGACCAAATATGATATTTATAACTTGTGCAAAATTGATATGAATGGAAAATGACATTGATGAGTGCATATAATCCCTAGAGCTAAGAATTATGTATGTGGCCTCCCAATTACGCAACTTTCCATGATTGAAAGTGTATGTTTTCTTAAATATTTCTTACAATATACATGGGATATGTTGAGATAGCTCATAGGACAATGGTTTAAAAGATAAGAGGCTAAGGTATTATAGTAGCACTAGGTATTTTTGCCACAATGAGACTCAAGGAATTTTAAATAGTAAGGCAAAAGGGGAACCTCATCGTAGTATGGGTAACTTAAGTTGCTGTGAGGATTGGGAGAAATTGTATTCTTAGTTCTAGTAGCGAGTTAAGTCATTGTATAAGTCCTTTAAGTTGTGGCACAAGTCTAATATTTTTGTTCTAGAGTTATAGAATCGAATTAAGTCACGGTAAGGAGTTCTTAAGTCGCGATGTAGGTCTAACATGATGCTTTTAAAGGTTCTAGTAGCCATCTTAGTTGCGGTGAAGTCCTTAAACCCCTATTTTAGTTCTAGAACCTATGTTAATGATAAGTAATGGCTTATAAACAATGATAGTGTAATATCATATGAAGATGGCATTTAATTTATATTATAAAATACCTATAGTATCCATTTTCTTAAATTCAATACCTTTACCAGCGGAATTTATCGACATTAAATGTTACATTAATTCATTTTTTATTAAATGGACTATATCAACTTTCCAAACTCATCTTCCATCCTTATTACACATGTTCATACAGAATCATCATAGAATGAGGCATGGAATTTCAAATTTGGAGCATACACATCAAGAGTAACCAAAAACATAAGCTTCTATACATTTCCATATTCTATCACAATTTTTAAAAATTCATAACTTGAGCTAAAAAATTCTAAATCATGCAAACTAGGACACTTTGGAAAGATCTAGACATCATCTAACTACTTCAAAAATTTTAGATCAAAACAATGTCATTTGTCCTACAAAATTCTAATGGAATAGTGGCTAGGTTAGAATCTTGTATTGGTGCAAATCTAAGACTTCAAAAATTCATATCTCACATTGCAAAGCTTCAAATTGAATGATCTCAGTGGCTATGGAAAGCTTGTGATGCCAACTATATGCTTTAAAAGTTCATAAGCATTGGACTTCGTTTAACCCCTCAAAGATACCAAAAACTAGATTGACCAAATGAATAGTTTACAGATGGCTTCTCCTAATTTCAGTCAACTTTGAAAAATCATAACAAATTCTAAAGTGCTCCAAAAATTGTATTATTTGGCTCTATGAAAGCTCTAAATGAGATCTAAATGTCTACTAAATCTTAGGGGATGAATATTGTCACACCTACCTTTCTCACATGTTCTAACTCATAGTATTGAAGGATGATCTTGTACTACCTTCAGAAGACCCTGTTGACAAGGTCTTGAGTTTCACAAAGCGAAATCTAAGATCCTATTGACAAGATGTTGAATTCCATAGTGTAGAATCCAAGATCTTGTCAACAAGATCCTAGACCTAGGAGGTCTACCTTGACCCATTTAGGAGATTTCCATCCTATACATATAGAAACACAGATTTTATTGATCAATTAGCCTCTGAATTAACATCCTAGGATGTTTAATTAACCAACCAAACTCCAAGGAATCCTTAAATCAAACAATAAAGCTCATAATTTCACTTATGCATTTCATCGAACACCTTCGTTACATGCATGGGAAATTAAAGGAAAGTATAAAATTCAATGTTTAATCTAACCAATTAATTAACAAAAAGGCTTTCTAATTAGTGTCTAACCAGCCACTAATTACAATTACACAAATTTCTAATCAAATACAACTTAACCAAGCTTATACAAGAAAATAAAAAAAATGTAGGAAAGTAGAAATTCTTAGCCAAAATTCTATGTTCTTCTCCATGGATTCAAGCTTTTCTAAGAGCCTCCTCTTAGCTAGCCACAAAGGGAATTAGAGTTTCATTAGATGGAGATGGTAGGATGAAATGAGAATGGTGAGGAGAGGAATGAGGGGGATAGACATTGGAGTGTAGCGTGAATATGATGATGGAATATCCTCCAATATATTTTTAATAGGTCACATGCCTTTCTCATGCTCACTTTAACTGTAACACCCCAAAATTTATTAAGGTGTTAATCATGGATTTAGGGTAATTAAGAATAATTAATAGAGGATAATTGGGCAAGTTAGTGAATAGAAATTTTAGAGAGATAAATTATTAATATGGGTTTGAGAATTTATTTGGGGATAGAAACTTCACCTAGGCCCAAATTAATGAATCATGGTGAGAGGCTAATGAAGACCCAATGAGTTAGGTGCAGATCTAACCCAATTTAGTGTGATAGAGGCCCAAGATCCACCTTGTATAAACTCTTATAAGTGGCCCAATTACCCTTGTGCAGACCCAAACCCTTGAGCTCTTCAAACTTGACCCAAATCCCATTAAAACTTCAGCAACCCAATGTATAAAACTGGCCCAATAAAATTCTGCAGCCCAACACTTAAAACTGGCCCAACAAGCTAAAAGTCTGAAGCCCATTAGGAATTAGACTTGGAGCAACCCATGACCCATCCTTTGACCCAACTTAACTCCACTAAAACCCTAAAAACTGACCAGCCACTCCCCTATTCAGCAAAACACAAATACACAAAGCAAATTCGGAGGTGAGAGGGAGAGGCTAGGGTTCTTGGCATAATTCCACATTTTCTCACCTTTGGAGCAAGATTTAGCCAAGGCAATAGTTATACAACTTAATCCCCTTATCTTTCTCTTTAATTTGGTCTAATTAGTTTTTCATTTAGAGTAATTTCATCATACCCAAAATCTAAAATGTGGGTGTTTGGGGATTTTCTTGGTGAAATTCGTAGGTTGAGGTTAAGGCTGGTATTATGTGAGTTAAACCCCCTATTTTGATGCTTTCTTTGTTGGTTTGAGACCCCCATAGCTGATTTATATTATGGGTAGTAATTTTGTACGAATTTGCTTAGGATTTTAGGTGGAATATTGAGATTTCTGGTAGAGGACACTTTAATCCGAATTTAAGATTTGTGGTGGTTGGGTAAGTATTCTTAAGGTAGTTAATAGCATTTAAATTTCTTGGGTACTTGTTGTAACTGTTAATGATGAATTAGAGTAGTAATTATCTGATGCTATAATTATAGGGAGACTCTGTACCATTGGTGGCTGTTGCAAGTTGTCCACAAGTGAGGTAACTGGGGTTTACATTAATTCCATGCATATCTTGGTTTAAATTTCATACTTGCTGTATATGAATGATTTGAAATGTTGAATGAATTTGTTGGCTATCTATTGTATGATAATTGGACCTTGTGAGTCCATGGTGGAGCTGTGGTGCGGCTGCCACCCGTGCATGTGCTTCGATCGGGCACCGGGTTATGATCAAACCCCAGATACACTGAGCCCTGGTTGTGCTCAATGGGGAGTAGGTGCCGTGGACGGGCCTCTCCCGGTGTTAATGGCCTTTAACATATTAAAATATGATTGCTAGTATGGGATAGTAATCATGATAGCCTAATTGTTTCATTTGCTGAGATGATTGATATGATTTTGATAAATGTATATATGTTAATTAAACTGGATTATATGATGGAATTGCCTTGGTTACTGAGATTATTATCTCACCCCATTTTATGGGATTACAATTTCAGGTGAAGGTTCCTCGGGTAAGGATAAGGGTAAGCAAGTGGATGAACATCCATGAGCTGAGGCCCGGTGTGGGGAAGCTACACTTGGTCTGAGTATAATAGGATAGATGCTAATTTTTGTTAAGTCTTGTATACCATCATCATGTATCTGTATTGCCAAGTGTAGGAGTCTATATTTTGATAATATAATGTGTACTTATTGAGGAGTAGGCCTTACTTTAAATTGGCATTTGATGTATAGATCATGATATCTACAATGAGCCTTGTTGAACTCTGATATAGCTGATTATTGGAAATGAAATCTTGACATATTGCTTTGAACCCCCATTGATTGGGTATCACGTGATAGATGCTAATAGTTCATGAATTCATGTTATTGTTGTTATATAAACTTGTTGATATGTGGACTTGCTGATATAGGGTAATTAGAGAAAAGAAATTGACCCTTGAGTCTTGAGCTAGTAAGGATAGACTAGCTAGTTAAATTAGGCTAATGAAGGATATTTGAGCCCCACAATAAAGATAGAGGAACCCTAGGGTGTTAATGAAGGGAGAGTGGAAAGTAAGAGGCAAGAATTTCAAAGTTATAGGATCAGAAGAGATTTAGCCGTGGCTAAAATATTGTTGGCCATGGCCAATAGAGCCGAAGTTGCCCAGGGAGAGTGCCAGGGAGGAATTCGTCACGGCGAATTGTCAATTGGCCCCGGCGAAATGTGAGACGGCAAACTGGGAGTCATCCAGAGAGAAATTAGCCGCGGCGAACTTTTAGGAAAATATCCTCGGCATTGTAGAGAGGAATTGGCCACGGCGGAAGGAGGAATTGACTGCGGCCAATATCGAGAGGCAAGCAAGGGAGTTCCAAGAGGCTTCTTCACGCGCGGCGCTATGTAGGTTGGTCACAGTGAAACTAGTGATGAAGAAAGGGGTAAAATAGAAAGGAATTGGCCGCGGCTAAGGGTTATTTGGCCGCGGCTAACATGCTGAAATACTTATATCAACTAGAAAACCTTGGTTTTCCATATGTTAATCACAAGGGATGATCTAGAGTCATTAGGATGAGTTATAATTGATGAGTAATGGAATCCAAGGCTTACAAATGGATGTTTAATTCCCTTATGAACATGAGTGTATGTAATCATATGATTGATGACTCTAATCACCTTAAGGTTTAAATTTCTCCACATTTTCATAACCTATGATGATTAATCGCGTGTTTAACCTTAATTATCGAGATTAGAAATTAGGGTCGTCACATTAACATTCTTCTTCTTTCATTCCACTTGCCTATAGCAATCCACATCAATATCTTCTTTTGTTTATATGAGTGTGGGCCTCACTTTGAAGCTAAATATAATATTCAAATTCATGTGAGCTACCTTCTTTTCATGTGTACATAACGGTTCTCTTCCCATGTTGATTTGGCTCATGCATTCATTTAATTCTTTCCTCATCAACTTCTTCATAGGCTTGTTATTCACATGCTCTGCATTTCGAATCTGCTCCTTTCTTCTCTTTCTTTAAATGTAACTTGTAGCTTTTCTCATAGGCTTCATCTTTTCCCCGTAGCTATCCAAGTAAAGATTCTGCATGTTATAGCTACTTCTCCTTCTTTGTCTAGCTCTCAAATAGAGGCTACTTTACTCATTCTGCCAGCTGCTTTTTGTGTTTCTGCTTTACAAATCATTGCTTCTAGCTTCTTCATGTTAGAACCAAGAAACTCAAGCCTACAAACCTGAGCTGCTTCCTCATGACGTGCTACTTGTGCTTCTTCCCTTCATAGTCTCTTCCTCTCATAAACCCATGGAACCATCGACTTGAGCTTCTTTTAGACCATATGTTCTACTTCTATTCACGTCCATGGTGTTACTCCTCTTCTTCGCATGTTTCTTTATTCTACACGTCTGTTTACCTAGCCATTTGATCCCATGGGAGCATGTGTATTATCCTCAATGGACTAGTGAGTGCTAATTGTGATGAAGCTATAGTGTAGGTGTGTGAATATGTTTACGTGGGCTGCATGTAGATGAAAGTGTCTACATGTGGTAGCCCTTGGCTACACAAACAACGTGTGTTTGTAAGTGTGTGTTTTTTTCCACGTGAGTTGATGTGTGTGTGTTTGTTACATGGAATGGGTGAATTAATAAAGTGTATAGCATTGACTCGTGGGAATTTGATGACCATGTGCTACCCTTTGCATGAGTGTATTAATGTGGCTGAACTGAATCAACGTGGAGAATGGGTGAATGATTAAGTGTAAGTGTATTCAAGTGAGGGAAAGGAAGGACTTGAGTTCATGAAGGTGGATGCATGTTACATGTTAGTCTTGTGAAAGTGCCGTGTGTGATTGGATGAAGTTGAAAGTGTGAATGGGTGAGAGTCTATGTGGATAAGTGAGTTGTGCATCTTTTTCTGTAACACCCCAAAATTAATTAAGGTGTTAATCATGGATTTAGAGTAATTAAGAATAATTAATAGAGGATAATTAGGAAAGTCAGTGAATAAAAATTTTAGAGAGATAAATTATTAATATGGGTTTGAGAATTAATTAGGATAGATACCTCATCTAGGCCGAAATTAATAAATCATGATAAGAGGCCAATGGAGGCCCAATGAGTTAGGTGCAGGCCCAATCTAATTTAATGTGATAGAGGCCCAAGATCCACCTTGCATAGACTCTTATAAGTGGCCCAATAACCTTTATGCAGACCCAAACCCTTGAGCTCTTTAAACTTGGCCTAAACCTAATTAAATTTCAGCAACCCAATGCATAAGAGTTGGCCCAATGAAATTCTGCAGCCCAACACTTTAAAACTAGCCCAACAACCTAAAAACTGAAGCCCATTTGGAGTTGGACCTTGGAGCAATCCATGACCCATCTTTAACCCAATTTAAACCCAACTAAAACCCTAATGCTTTAGCCACTTTCTCATTTGTTGAAACTCAAGAAGCAAAATTCGGAGGTTGAGAGGGAGGCTAGGGTTTAGGGCAAGAATTTCACATTTTCTCACATTTAGAGAAAGATTCAGCCAAGGTAATAGTTATACAATTTAATCCCCTCATCTTTCTCTTTAATTTAGCCCGATTAGTTTTTCATTTGGAGTGTTTTCTGTAACACCATAACTTGTATCTCATTTCATGCCATTTATGAGAAAGGGGATGAAAATAATAGACTAAAATTTCATAAGCATTGGACACCATTTGGCCATCGAGTGACACAGAATTCAAAACTGCCAATATGAACAGTACCCATACCAGAATCCATGAAAAATTTCAACTTTGAAAATTCATCAAATATTCCCTAGATCTCCGAAAATTATGATCTTTAGCTTCACAGAAAGATCTCAATGAGACTTAATTGCATGCCAAATTTCAGGGCAAGACTAACTTATTTGGCCAAAAAGTGACATAGGGTTTCACTATGGTCAATTTTGGCTCCATATTGGGTACCAAAATTGCCAAATGGATTTCCCTTAGTCTTGGCACCTTTTGGGCAAGTTTAAAAGCTTAGTTGAGACTTGTGTGAGCTGCCCAAATGGTCCCAAACCTCATGCATTTCATTTTGTCCATTCAACCCACACTTATGCATATTTCCTTCAAACTTTACATTCTCATAGCATGGCATTTCATACTCAAAACATGTGCCAGTAGTCATACATCATTTCCATACATCTAAACATCATATAATAGTATATCTACATGTATCTCAAGGTTCATAATACATATACAACATCATATACATCTTAAACCATTATTATGGTTTCAAAATAAACAAAATAAAGCATAAGCTTGTTAAGCTCCTTCCTTTAGTGTTGTTGGCTCCCATTAGCATATCCACTTAGTTTACCTAGCATGTTAGATCATTAGAAAGGAGGGAATGAGATTCAAAGAATCCCAATAGCTCATCTCCCATTCAATCATACATAATATATGCAAAGCAAGTTTCACAAATGCATGCATGGAGAAGGTAGAAATCATAGGCATTTTAAAAGCAACCTTGGCATGTGAATCAATCATACAAGACATTGAAGAGCTCACTAAGTGTTTGGCTTGGCCTCACCCTTCTCCTCATGGATTTTGGACTTGCCTCACCCATTCTTTGAGCACTTTGGACTCAACCATACTCTTGGGACCCCACTTTACTTTTGGGAGACTCTTTACTTTGTCTCAACCAAGCTCAAGGGCTCTTGGCTCATCCTCACCCAAGGGAAGAGTTCTTGGCCTATCCACACTCAAGCAAACTCATACAAACATCATGTAATCATTTGAAAACATAACATGGCATCAAGCATCATGGCATATAAAGGCATGCTAGCATACTTTTCAAAGCATAAAAATACACATACACACATTCTAGAACAAGCTAAACACACATATCCATGCATGAGAGAAGGTGGAGAGAGCTACCTTGCACACAATTACACACTTTGTCCTTTGGACTCAAGCCTCCTCTTTCGGCCACACACCCACAAATTGGTAGAGATAGTTTCTCTTGGCCTAGATACAAATTATGGGAGCCAATTAAGTTCATGAAACAATCTCTAAGACCCTACAATCTACTTAAATGTTAGATTGCTCTATAAGCTCCATTATAGTCCATAAATGAACCTAATGAAGCAACACCCCTCAAATACTTTCTAGGCTTCATTATTTCCTTTCAAATATGATTCTTGACTCCTTTTAAGCCTCTTGGAGTCATCACACCATAAAAACAAAAGGCCTAGCACCATGTTGCTTCTTTAGGTCATAATATGGAACCTAAGACACCAAATCACTTTCTATGAGTTTTAAATTTTTTCCAAGGTCTCCCCTCGCTTTCATTCATCAAATATGACTCAAGAATGACCTTAGAAAAATTTAAAACTATCCCTAGCTAGGAGAACCCATCTAGGCTGAGGCTATGAAGCATATTAGGTTCTATGGAGCTTTCTTTGTTTTCTCAAGGGAAGAAGCATATGGGGAGCCTCTTAGGGATCTTGGGAGCTCATTTAAACTCTTACTTAGGCCTAGGAATCATCATACAAAGTCAGATTTTACAAGGTGCAATTGAAACCCTAGAACTTGCATCTTGAAATCTAATGGTTTTTTGTTAATTCCCTTTGCATATTCTTAATCTCCACATCTTTTTTCCTTAGATTCATGCTTGGTTCTACCTAAAAATCATCTCCTCCTAGGGTTTTCTCAAGTGGGGCGAAATGGTAGAGAAAGGGACCAAAAATGACAACCATATGAAGAGAAATTACCTTATTTTCTTGCTTTTTTCTCACTTGAATCTTGTGTTTTTTGAGCTCCTCTCTTCAAATCCGAACTTTACCTAGAATATTTCTCTTGAATCAGATTTATAAATCTCATTTTAATCATAGGAAACAAAAGAGAATAGAGGAGAAGAGATTTGGAAGAGAAAGAGCATGAAAAATTACTAATTTCTATACCTTAAGCCTTTGATTTCTCCTCCTTTTCTTCCCCTTCTTGTAAGGCTCATCCCCTAGGGGTTTCTTCTGGTTTTAGGCAGAACATGGTCATGCATGATGAAGGGAAGAGAAGGGTGCATCATATATATAGGTGGGAATAAGTTATACTTTTCAAAATTATCTATTTTGCCCTTTATACTTTGCATTTTTGTTTCTCTTTCGTTTTAGCTCCTTTTTTAGAACTGCCTTTTCCATTATAAAATTTAGGTTCCCAATCAAGTAAAATATCTTTGGAATCATTCAAATTGGAGCTAAAACCTTTCCAAACGAATCTGTCAAAGTTCGAGCACAATGACATTGGAAAACGTCCACCGAAGGGGCTTTAGCTGTCCTGGGGCTTTCTATGGCTTTTAGAGCCTCTGAGAACCCCAGAGAACTCAAAACTTTCATTTAAAAAGCACTCTTATGTGTTTTTTAAAAAGTGCCCATATTTATGAAAATGCCACTGCCCTTTTGACAAAATTTTCGAATTACTCTGGCCTTGATTTATGGGCAACTCAAGGCTCAAATCCTCATTTCCTAATATTTACAATTTTATCATAATTTTAGTTGGCCCCAATTCCTTCTATTTCATGGACTTCCTTTTGTATTTGGTCCATTTCTATCGTTTACGGAGAAACCGAACATTGCGTTTCTCATGTTTATGGAAAGGCCAGATGTTACATTTTCACCATACCCAAAATCTGAAATGTGGTTATTTGGTGTTTCTATGATAGAAATTCATAGGTTGAGGTTAGGGCTGGCATTAGTTAAGTGTAAACTATCCATTCTAGTGTATTTTTTGCTGGTTTAAGACCCCTATAGTTGATTTATAGTATGGGTGTTAATTATGTACGAATTTGCTTAGAAATTTGAGTGATGTATTGAAGTTTCTGGTAGAGGACACACTCAATCCGAATTTGGGGATTTGTGGTGGCTGGGTAAGTGTTATTTAGGTAGTTATTAGCATTTAAATTCCTTGGGTACTTGTTGCTACTGTTAATAATGAATTAGAGTGGTAATTTTCTGATGTTATGGTTATAGGGATTTTTGTACCATTGGTGGCTGTTACAAATTGTCTACAAGTGAGGTAACTAGGTTTACATTAATTCCATGCATATGTCTATTTTAATTTCATATTTGTTGGATGTGAATGATTTGAAATGTTGAATGAATTGGTTGGCTATCTATTGTATTGTGATTGGACCTTGTGAATCCATGGTGGAGCTGTGGTGCGGCTGCCACCCATGCATGTACTTCGATCAGGCACTGGGTTATGATCAAACCCTAGATGCACCGAGCCCTAGTCATGCTCAATGGGGAGTAGGTGCCGTGGACGGGCCTTTCCTGGTGTTAATGGCCTTTAACATGTGATAATATGATTGCTAGTATGGGATAGTAATCATGATAGCCTAATTGTTTTATTTACTGATATGATTTTGATGTTGATTTTGATTCATGCATATATGCTTATTAAACTAGATTATATAATAGAATTGCCTTGGTTACTGAGATTTGTATCTCACCTCATTTTATGGGATTATAATTTCAGGTGAAGGTTTCTCAGGTGAGGATAAGGGCAAGCAAGTGGATGAACATCCATGAGCTGAGGCCTAGTGTGGGAAGCTACACTTAGTCTAAGTACAATAGGGTAGATGCTAGTTTTTGTTAAGTCTTGTATAGCATCATCATGTATCTGTATTGCCAAGTGTAGGCTTTCATATCTTGATTACTAAGGATGTATGTATTGAGAGGTTAGACCTCATCTTAATTTGGTATTTGATGTATGGATTCATAATATCTGCTGTAAACTTTGTTGACCTATAATATGGCTTATCATTAGAAATGTAACTCTTAAGATATTAATGTGAACTCTTAATGTACAGAACCCCCCATTGATTGTGTATTAAAGGATAGCTGCTGGTAGTTCATGTATTTCTATTATTGTTACCTTACAAACTTGCTGAAAGAGGGTAATTAGAGAAAAGAAATGGGCACATAAGTTTTGAATTGGTAATGGAAGAATAGCTGGGTAAATAAGGTAGATGAATACCATTAGAGCCATATAAAATGAGGGAAAGTGATCTTAGGGTGTCACTAAGAAGAGAATTAGAGTGCATGGGGCGAAATGTAGGAGATATAGCTACAGGAGGGAGTCACGCCGCAGCTAGGAAGGTATCGCCGTGACTTGAAGAGTGACAGTGGCGAGGGATGCCGCGGCTTGAGAGGTCTCGCCGCGGTGCAGAATGAAAAAATGACCAAGAGGGTGACAAAATGAAACCTCGCCGTGGCGTAATAAGTCCTGTCACGGTGCAAGTCAAGGAAATTAATTAAGGAGGGTACAGTAGCAAAACTCGCTGTGGTACCACATAGGTTGGCCACGGCACAGATCCAACTTGCCGCGGCGATAGTCAAGAAAGTTACCCAGTGATTCCTGAGAGCAACTTAGTTGCAGCACAAAAGGTCTGGGCCGCGGCACAAAGTTAAAAACTTAGTTTTCAAGCTCCAAGACCTAACCTTGCCACAGCGGGAAGGTTCCAGGTCGTGGCGGAGGTCCCCAAACTCCCACCTTTGACCTAGAAACCCTGATTTCTTTAATACTAATGCTAGGAAATGATATAGGAACACTTGTGGAAGGTTTTTATATGTTGAAATCGATGGATGGGTGAATCACAAACCCTTAAGGATGGTACAAATCTTTTTATACATTCTTCCATTTATGGTTATTTAGTTGATGACCCTAATAACATGAAGGTTCAAATTTTCCTATATTTTCTTAAAGTAATTAATTGTAATGACTCCAAACCGTGATCATTGATTAATAATCATGTATTTAACCATAACTACTAGGATTAGAAGTTAGGGTCGTCACATCTTCCATCCAAAAATCCCTCAACCATAGCTTCTTCTTCATACTTCTTCCTTTCCAAGAATGCTCCCCTGTCACATGCTCTCTTAATGTTGCTTCCTTAGACTTGGAAAGCTTCTATCTCTTCTCTTTCTCTTCTTTAAATCAAATTCTCATTCAAGCTTCATTGCCCAATTAAAACTTATACAAAAGAATGAGAAAAATTCAAATAAGAATATTCACAGAATTATTTAAGATAAAATTATGCATTAAAATTCATTAATTTTGCAATTAGATTCCTAGAGTGCAAAAATGGCCATTCAAATCAATTATCCACCTAATAAAACTCATTAAGCCATAGTTATTTATCAAAATATCTAAATTAAGGGGAATACAATGTATGAAAATAGCCTTTATCATAATCCATAAAGATAGCTAGGGCATTGGTCAAACCAAAAGACATAACAAGAAATTCATAGTGCCCATACCTAGTTTTAAAGGTAGTTTTTGGAATGTCCTCAACTTTAATTCTTAATTGGTGGTATCCTGACCTCAAATCTATCTTAGAGAAGATGAAGGCTCCTGCTAGCTGACCTAAGAGGTCATATATCCTAGGCAGTGGACATTTATTCTTTATAGTCACTTTGTTCAATTACCTATAGTCTATGCACAATCTCATACTCCTATTTTTCTTTTTGACAAAGAAGATTGGCGCACCCCACAAAGACACATTGGGTCTAATGAAACCTTTTTCTAATAGTTTTTCGAGTTGCTTTTTCAGTTTAGCTAAGTCAACTGGGGCCATCCTATAGGGCATTCTAGATATGAGACTAGCTTTAGGCACTAAATTAATGGAAAATTCAAACTCTCTATCAAGAGGAAGATCGCTAACCTCAGTAGGGGAAACTTCGAGGAAATCTCTAACCACCTCTTTAACCTTAACTTGCAAGGAAAAAAAGATTAAAAACCCCTAACATCTTTTCCTAAGGTAACTCTAAGCTTGGGCAGTAGATAATATAGAAAAGTCAGTGGAAGGTTGAAAATTAGAAGCACAAATAGGCAATGAGACCAATTTACAAGAACAATCAAGGATAGCATTCTTTGTAGATAACCTGTCCATACCAATAAGATCAATACTAGTCATGTGAATGCATAGTAAGTCAAGAGTAGTGGATCGTTTATCAAATTGGATCACATAATTTAAACATACATGAGAAGTAGCAATAGATCCACTTATGGGAGTAGTTATAAACAAATCAAAGGGTAATATATTGATTCTCAGGTCCAAACTCTTAGCATAATCAGATGAAATAAATGAGTGGGTTGCCCCGGAGTAAAACAGTGCATTTATAATACAATTATCAATTAAAATCACACCTTGATCAAACTAGGCAACTGGGTCACCCCTTAGCGAGTCATAGCAAATACTTGCCCTTGTGTCTGTGGTCTGGTTTTTGGGGCTGACTCTTGTTGGACTTTGTAATCTCAGGAAAAGTGTCCCAGCTAGCCACATCTAAAACATACATTTTGACTAGCTCTACAAGGGGTGTATCCATGATTCTTGCCACATTTGTTACATATTCTGGCTATAGAACCCTATCCTTGTTGTTTCCTTCTAAATTGTTCTCTGCTCTTCCTGGGTTTTTAATTCCAAACTTTTCCCCTATTTCCTCTCTTGAATATGTTATTTTCTCTCTCTCTCTCTTTTTTCTGACTGCACTCTCCTCCTCTCCACCTCTGTATCTTAGATACTTTGTTCTACCAACCTATAGATTTCCACTAACTCCTCAAAATTTCTTTGTCTATGGGTGATCACTCTATCCTCAATTTTTGGTCAAAGTCCCTATTCTAATTTAGAAGCACTCCAATCCTCATCATTATAACCTCTCAAATAAGAGGAAAATCTAGAAAACTCTATGTAACACCCCAAAATTTATTAAGGTGTTAATCATGGATTTAGGGTAATTAAGAATAATTAATAGAGGATAATTGGGCAAGTTAGTGAATAGAAATTTTAGAGAGATAAATTATTAATATGGGTTTGAGAATTTATTTGGGGATAGAAACTTCACCTAGGCCCAAATTAATGAATCATGGTGAGAGGCTAATGGAAGACCCAATGAGTTAGGTGCAAACCCAACCCAATTTAGTGTGATAGAGGCCCAAGATCCACCTTGTATAAACTCTTATAAGTGGCCCAATTACCCTTGTGCAGACCCAAACCCTTGAGCTCTTCCAACTTGGCCCAAATCCTATTAAACTTCAGCAACCCAATGTATAAAACTGGCCCAATAAAATCCTGCAGCCCAATACTTAAAAACTGGCCCAACAAAGCTAAAAATCTGGAGCCCATTAGGAGTTGGACTTGGAGTAACCCATGACCCATCCCTTGACCCAACTTAACTCCACTAAAACCTTAAAAACTGACCAGCCACCTCCCACATTCTGCAAAACACAAATACACAAAGCAAATTCAGAGGTGAGAGGGAGAGGCTAGGGTTCTTGGTATAATTCCACATTTTCTCACATCTAGAGCAAGATTTAGCCAAGGTAATAGTTATACAACTTAATCCCCTCATCTTCTTCTTTAATTTGGTCTGATTAGTTTTTCATTTAGAGTATTTTCATCATACCCAAAATCTGAAATGTGGGTGTTTGGGGATTTTCTTGGTAAGATTCGTAGGTTGAGGTTGGGGCTGGTATTAGGTGAGTTTAAACCCCCCATTTTGATGCTTTCTTTGTTGGGTTGAGACCCCCATAGCTGATTTATATTATGGGTAGTAATTTTGTACAAATTTGCTTAGGATTTTGGGTGGAATATTGAGATTTCTAGAAGAGGACACTTAAATCCGAATTTGGTATTTGTGGTAGCTGGGTAAGTATTCTTTAGGTAGTTAATAGCATTTAAATCCCTTGGGTACTTATTGTAACTATTAATGATGAATTAGAGTAGCAATTATTTGATGCTATGATTATAGGGAGACTCTGTACCATTGGTGGCTGTTACAAATCTGTCTACAAGTGAGGTAACCGGGATTTACATTAATTCCATGCATATGTTGGTTTAAATTTCATACTTGCTGTATATGAATGATTTGAAATGTTGAATGAATTGGTTGGCTATCTATTGTATGATGATTGGACCTTGTGAGTCTATGGTGGAGCTGTGGTGCGGCTGCCACCCGTGCATGTGCTTCGATCGGGCACCGGGTTATGATTAAACCCCAGATGCATTGAGCCCTGGTTGTGCTCAATGGTTGTGCTCAATGGGGAGTAGGTGCTATGGACGGGCCTCTCTTGGTGTTAATGGCCTTTAACATGTGAAAATATGATTGCTAGTATAGGATAGTAATCATGATAGCCTAATTGATTCATTTATTGATATGACTAATATGATTCCAATGTTGATTTTGCTTCATGCATATATGTTAATTAAACTGGATTATATGATGGAATTGCCTTGGTTACTGAGATTTATATCTCACCCCGTTTTATGGGATTACAATTTCAGGTGAAGGTTCTTCGGGTAAGGATAAGGGTAAGCAAGTGGATGAACATCCATAAGCTGAGGCCCGGTGTGGGGGAGCTACACTTGGTCTGAGTAGAATAGGATAGATGCTAATTTTTGTCAAGTCTTGCATAGTATCATCATGTATTTGTATTGCCAAGTGTAGGAGTCTATATTTTAATGATATAATGTGTACTTATTGAGGAGTAGGCCTTACTTTAAATTGGTAATTGATGTATGGATTTGTATTATCTGTAATGAGCCTTGTTGAACTTTAATGTAGCTTATTATTGGAGAGGTAATCTTGACATATTGCTTTGAACCCCTATTGATTAGGTACCAAGTGATATCTATTGATAGTTCATGAACTCTTGCTATTGTTATTTTATAAATTACTAATAAATGGACTTGCTGATATAGGGTAATTAGAGGAAAGAAAATAACCCTTGAATCTTGAATTACAGAGGATAGATTAGTTGGATAAATTAGGCTAAGGAAAGCTATTTGAGCCCCATAATTAAGGTAGAGGGACCCTAGGGTGAGATTGGAGGGAGAAAGGAGAGTATGAGTCCAGATTTTCGGAGTGTAGAACCAGAAGGCACTTCGCCGCGGCTAAAATGGAGTTGGCCACGGCTAATAGAGGCGAAGTTGCTCAGGGAGAGTGCCAGAGAGGAATTCACCGCGATGAAATGTAAATTGGCCGCGGCGAAATGTGAGAGGTCAAACTGGAAGTCATCCAGAGAGAAATTCACCGCGGCGAATTATGGAATTGACCGCGGCGAACTTTTAGGAAAATGTCCCCAGCATTCCAGAGAGGAATTGGCCGCGGCAGAAGGAGGAATTGGCTGCGGCCAATATCAAGTGGCGAGCGAGGGAGTTCTAGGAGGCTTCTTTGCCACGGTGCCATGTAGGTTGGCAGCGGCGAAGGTCCAACTCGCCGCGTCGATAGTGATGAAGAAAGGGATAAAATAGAAAGGAATTGACCGCGACTAACATGCTGAAACACTTATATTAACTAGAAAACCTTAGTTTTCCATATGTTAATCACAAGGGATGATCTAGAGTCATTAGGATGAGTTACAATTGATGAGTAATAGAATCCAAGGCTTATAAATGGATGTTTAATTCCCTTATGAACATAAGTGTATGTAATCATATGATTGATGACTCTAATCACCTTAAGGTTTAAATTTCTCCACATTTTCATAACCTATGATGATTAATCGCGTGTTTAACCTTAATTATCGAGATTAGAAATTAGAGTCGTCACACTCTACATGTTTTAGCTACATAATGGTCTACTATCATATAACCCTATACTAACTTCATAAACTCCATTTCCTTTTTGTTCTTGACTGAAAGGGGAAAATATCTCTTATAAAACACTCTCTAAAAGGTTTTTGAATTAAGTGGGGTTCTTCTGGTTATTAAGGTTCTCTCTATACTCCTCCACCAAAACTCAGCCTCTCCCTTAAACATCTAAGCAACCAATAAGGCTTTTTGTTGTGATGTACAATTTATAACCTTGAATATTTTTTCTAACTACATAATCCACCTTTCTACCTTGGTAGGTTCATCCTCACCTTGGAATAATGGGGGATTTGTGTAATGTTCAATTTTTGTTAAATGATGGAAACTGACACATTTTCAAAGCAAGTCCCCTTAAATGAATTAGTTAAGATTCTGAAAAATTTGAGTAACATTTTAGACTCCTAAAAATGAGAATTCTAGCCTTAGATAGAAGGAAAAATGGAGCTAGAATGAAAAAATAAATTTTTGACAGAAATCTTACGAAATGTAATGGTATTTTTTTAATTTTGAGTAATTTTTGGAATTCACATAGGAAGACCTTTTAAATGAAAGTTTTAAGTTCTCTAGGGTTGTTAGAGGCCCTGAAAACTATGGGAAGCTCCAGGATAGTTAAATCCCCTCTGATGGATGTTTTCCAACATTGGTGCACTCGAACTTTGACAGATTCATTTGGGAAGGTTTTACCTCAGATTTTAGTGATTCCAAAGGCAATTTATTAAATTGGGAACCTAAATTTCATAATGGAAAATACGGTTCTCAAAAAGGAGCTAAAACAAAGGAGAAACAAAAAATGCCAAGAATGAAGGGCAAAATGGAAGTTTTTGAAAAAATGCTTCCTCCTCCCCCTATATAGGTGGCGCCCCACTCTCTCCTTCATTTAGACTCAGAATTTTTTGCCCAATTTCAGAGAAGAAGGCTAGTGTTTAGGAGTACCAAGGGAAGAGAAGAAGAAGGAGAAATCCAAGCTTTAAGGTATAGAAATTCGCTTGTTTTTCATGCTTTTTTATAGCCAATCTCTTCTCCTCCTTTTTCCCCTTCTTTGCCATGATTTTGCTGAAGTTTTAAGGCCTATTTTGAAGGAAGAAAAGAGGGGAAATTTTGAAATTTAGGCGAGGAGGCCAAGGAAAGTAAAGAACAAGCAAGGAAAACCAAGGAAATTAAGGTATCATGCAATCTTTCCACTTGATCTTCTTCCTCTCTTATCTCGTGAGCATTTTGACCTATATATGGTCAGCCTTAGGGAGTTAAGTTTTCAACCAAACCAAGGGTGAATCTTAGGAATTTGAGGGAGAAGAACAAGAATATGCAAAGAAAATAATAAACTAGCCATTATATTTTAAGATGTAAAACCTAGAGTTTCAAGTGCACCTTGTAAAATCTGATTTTGTATGATGTTTCCTAGACCTAAATAAGAGTTTAAATGAGCTCTTAAGATCCCTAAGAGGCTCCCCACATGCATCCTCCCTTAAGAAAACAAAACAAACTCTAAGAAGCCCTAAATCCTCCATAACCTCGGCCTAAAAGGGTTTGTGTAGCTAGGGAGAGTTTTAAATTTTTCTAAACCCATTTTTTAGTTTCCTAAATTTTAAAACTCTTCCTATGTACACAAACCCCTTTAGGGTGAGGCTATGGAGGATTTTGGCTCCTATGGAGTTTGCTTTATTTTCTTGATGGAGGAAGCACATGGGGAGACTTCTAGGGATCTTAGGAGCTCATCCAAACACTTATTTAAGTCTAGAAATTATCATATGAAATCATATTTTGCAAGGAACACTTGAAACCCTAGAATTTGCATCTTGAATTTCTATGGTTATTTGTTTATTCTCTTTGCATATTCTTAATCTCCACACCTTTTTTCCAAAGAATTACCCTTGGTTCTGCTTAAAGACCAAGCACTCCTAAGTCTTCTCAAGTGGGGCGAAATATAGGAAGAAGGGAGGCAAGGGGTAGCAACTATGGAAGAAGAAATTACCTTATTTTTCCTTGTTTTCTCACTTTAATCTTGTCTTCTGTAGGCTTCTCTCTTTAAATCTGAATTTTTCCCTTAATTTCTCCCTTAAAACATATCTATAAACTTCATTATAATAATAGAAAATAAAGGAAAATGGAGAAGAAAAGGGTTGGAAGGAAGAAAGCATGAAAAACTACCAAACTTCTTTCCTTGGTGTGCCACTTTCCTAGGGTTTCTTCTCTAATTTAAGGCAGAAAAATATGAGGCTAAGTGAATGGGAGAGTGGAGAATACTTTTTCAAAAATTTCCATTTTTCCATTTATTTTTGGCATTTTAATTTCTACTTCATTTTAGCTCCTTTTTTTAGAACCATTTTTTTAATTATAAAATTTAGGTTCCCAATTTAGTAAAATGCCTTTAGAATCACTCAAATCGGAGCTAAAACCTTCCTAAATGAATCCATTAAAATTCATATACACCAACATTGGAAAAATGTCCACCGAAGGAGATTTAACTTTCCTAGGGCTTCCCATGATTTTCAAGGCCTCTGAGAATCCTTGAGAACTCAAAACTTTCATTTAAAAAGTCTTCTTGTGTGAATTCCAAAATTTGCTCAAAATTACAAAAATACCATTATATTTCGTAAGTTTTTTATAAGAAATTATTTCTTTATTCCAACTCCATTTTTCTTTCCGTTTGTAACACCCTAAAATTAATTAAGGTGTTAGTCATGGATTTGGGTTAATTAAAAATAATTAATATGGAATAATCGGGTAAGTTAAGTGAATGAAAATTTTAGGAAGATAAATTATTAATATGATGTTGAGGTTTAATTGGGATAAAAACTTCACCTAACCCCAAATTAATGTAGGAGATCATGATAAGAGGTTAATGGAGGTCCAATAAGTTAGGTGCAGATCCAATCTAATTCAATGTGATAAAGGCCTAAGATCCACCTTTTATAGGCCCTTACAGTTAGCCCAATAACCCTTGTGCAGACCCAAATCAATTGAGTCCTTAAGACTTGGTCTGGCCCAATTAAATTCCTGCAGCCCAACATCTTGAAGCTGGCCCAACCAAGCTTAAATCTAAAACCCATTTAGAGTTAGATCATTGGAGCAGCCCATAACCTATGGAAAACCTAGCTTAAACCTTAAAAAATAACCTAGCCACCCCTCATTCTGCAAAACACAAAAACACAAAAGAGAAATTCAGAGGTTTGAAGGGAGGCTAGGGTTTGGGGTAAGAAATCCACTACTTCTCACTTCTAAGCTCAAAATCAGCCAAGGTAATAGTTATATAACTTAATCCCCTTTTCTTTCTCTTCATTTTGGCCTAATTAGTATTTCATTTAAAGTATTTCCACCATACCCAAAATCTGAAATGTGGTTATTTGAGATTTTCTTGGTGAAATTTCGTAGGTTGAGGCTAGGGCTGACATTAGGTAAGTATAAACTCTCCATTTTGATGCATTTTCTACTTGTTTAAGACCCCCATAGTAGACTTATAGTATAGGCCTTAATTTTGTGCGAAATTTCCTATGATTTGGAGTGATATATTGATGTTTCTGGTCTAGGGAAGGCAAAATCCGAAATTAGAAGCTCTTGCTGATTGGGTAGGTATCCCTTAGGTAATTGTTGGTAACTTAATTCTTTTAGCATTGGGTTATTACCACAAATGATGAATGAGATAGTAATGGACTAATAAAAATAAACATTTTCTGATATTGTGATTTAGGAGGATTTTGGTATTGCTGTAGCTTCCCAACTTGTCTACAAGTGAGGTAACTATGACTATATCAATTCCATGCATATATCTGCTTTAATGTCATATTTGCTGTGCATGAATGATTTGAAAATGCTGAATGAATTGGTTGGCTATCTATTGTGTTATGATTGGACCTTGTGAGTCCATGGTAGAGTTGTGGTGCAGCTGCCACCCGTGCATATGCTTCGATCATGATGCATTTTCTACTTGTTTAAGACCCCCATAGTAGACTTATAGTATAGGCCTTAATTTTGTGCGAAATTTCCTATGATTTGGAGTGATATATTGATGTTTCTGGTCTAGGGAAGGCAAAATCCGAAATTAGAAGCTCTTGGTGATTGGGTAGGTATCCCTTAGGTAACTGTTGGTAACTTAATTCTTTTAGCATTAGGTTATTACCACAAATGATGAATGAGATAGTAATGGACTAATAAAAATGAACATTTTCTGATATTGTGATTTAGGAGGATTTTGGTATTGCTGTAGCTTCCCAACTTGTCTACAAGTGAGGTAACTATGACTATATCAATTCCATGCATATATCTGCTTTAATGTCATATTTGCTGTGCATGAATGATTTGAAAATGCTGAATGAATTGGTTGGCTATCTATTGTGTTATGATTGGACCTTGTGAGTCCATGGTAGAGTTGTGGTGCAGCTGCCACCCGTGCATATGCTTCGATCCGGCACTGGGTTATGATCAAACCCTAGATGCACTAAGCCCTGTTGTGCTCAATGGGGAGTAGGTGCCGTGGACGGGCCTCTCTAGGTGTTATTGGCCTTTAACATGTGGAAATATGATTACTAGTATGGAATAGTAATCATGATAGCCTAATTGTTTCATTTACTAATATGACTGGTATATTTTCTTATGCTTATGTGAAGTTATGCATATATATTAATTAAACTAGAATGTATGATGGAATTTGCCTTTGTTACTGAGATTTATATTTCACCCCATTTTATGGGATTACAATTTCAGGTGAAGGTTCTTCGAGTAAGGATAAAGGCAAGCAAATGGATGAACATCCATAAGCTGAGGCCTGGTATGGGGAGCTACACTTGGTCTGAGTGGAATAGAGTAGATACTAAATTTTGTTAACCTCTGTATAGCACCATCATGTATCTGTATTACCAAGTGTAGGAGTTTGTACTTTAATAACATGGAATGTAACCAATGAGAAATAGGCTTCATATTAGTTGTTGATGGATGTATGAGTTTATGACACTTATTATGGTTTGTAAACCTATGATTTAATTGACTATTTAAGTAATGAAATCATGTGATATGTTAATGTGGATTTAAGCTAGTGATGCATGAACTATCCCATGAAAACTTGATTGAATGACCATTATGAGAAATTTATAAATCTGCTGATATAAGACCTTTGAATGAGTAGGAGAATCCACCATTAAATGTGGGATGGGTAATGATATAATGGCTAGGGCAAATTAGCTAAATAAATGCCATTAGAATCTCATAACAAGTGGAAGAGTGGCCCTAGAGAGCCCTTAGATAGAGAGTGGAGAGTATGAGACAAGATTTTAGGAGTTGTAGGATCAGAAGGTATTTAGTTGCAGCCAATAGAGGCAAAGTTGCCCAGGGAGAGTACCAGAGAGCAATTCACCATGGCGAAAAGTGGAATTAACTGTGGCAAAATGTGAAAGGCAAAACTAGGAGTCATCCAGAGGGTAATTTGCCGTGGCTAAATGGGAATTGGCCACGGTGAACTTTTACGAGAATTTGTCGGGCGTTCCAGAGAGGAATTAGCCGAGGCGAAAAAAGGAATTAGCTGTGGCTAATAGTGAACGGCGAGCAAGGTACGTTCCAGGAGTCTTCCTCACCGCAGTGCCATGTAAGTTAGCCACGGTGAAGGTCCAACTTGAAACTTGAGAGGAATTGACCGTGGCTAAGAGGGATTTGGCTGTGATGAACATCTTGAAACGCTTATATTTACCTAGAAACCTTAGTTTTTCATATGGTAATCTTAAGGGATGACATAGAAACATTGGTAGAAGATTTTTGTGAGTTGAAATTAATAAGCAATAGAATTAAAAGCCTAGAATTGAGTGTTTGTTTCTCTTATGTAAATGAGTGCTTGTAGTTGTATGGTTGATGACTTTAATAACATTAAAGTTCAAATTTTCTCGTATTTTCAGAATGTAATTAGTCAGAATGACTTTTAATCCAGATTTATGATTGTTAATTGCATATATAACCTTAATTACACTGATTAGAAGTTAGGGTCGTCACACCGTTTGAGCCTAGAATTCTTATTTTTAGGAGTTTATAATGTTATTCAAATTTTTTGGGACCTTAACTATTTCATTTCAAGAGACTTGCTTTGAAAACACACCTGTTGCTGTCGTTTAATGAAAATCAGACATTACACAAACCATAACTTTCTGGAAAGTTCTAGATGTTGAATTTACAATAAAAATAATTTCCAGCCATGAAAGTCTCATCTAGACCATGTTTGACAACAGAAAAGGTAGGGAGGTCAAGCTATCCAGAAATCTAATATAACTTACTAATATAAAATTTGGAAATTCATAATTAATTTTACAAAAATCCAATCCATGTAATCTATACCAATTTAGAAATCTACAGATGTTAACTAGGGGGAAAAATAGTTCTAGACTAATCCAAGTTCATTTAGACCCAAAAAATCAATCAAACAATAACACGGGTCTAGAGGTATTGTAACACCCCGAAATTTATTAAGGTGTTAATTATGGATTAAGATTAATTAAGGATAATTAATAGAGCATAATTGGGCAAGTTAGTGAATAGGTATTCTAGAGAGATAAATTGTTAATATGGGTTGAGGATTTATTTAGGATGGAGATTTACATCTAAGCCCAAATTAAATTAAATCATGATAAGAGGCTAATGGAGGCCCAATGAATTAGAGGTAAACCCAAACTAATTTAATGAGATAGAGGCCCAAGATTTATCTTGTATAGGCTCAATTAAGTGGCCCAATTACCCTTGTACAGACCCAAGCCCTTGAGCCCTTCAAATTAGGCCCAAAACCTATTAAACTTCAGCAACCCAATAAGTGAAAACTGGCCCAACAGAATTATGCAGCCCAACACTTAAAAACTGGCCCAATAAGCAAAATCAACCCAATTGGGTTTGGACTTGGAGCAACCCATGACCCAGCCTTTTGACCCAACTTAAACCCATCTAAACCCTAATTGCTTCAGCCACACTTTCATTTTTCTGAAACTCAAGAGGCAAATTCGGAGGTGGAGAAGGAGGCTAGGGTTTGGGGCAAAGATTCTGCATTTCCACACACTTAGAGCAAGATTTGGCCAAGGTAATAGTTATAGAACTTAACCCCCTCATCTTTCTCCTTAATTTGGTCCGATTAGTTTTTCATTTGGAGAGATTTCATTATACCCAAAATCTGAAAAGTGAGTGTTTGGAGGTTTTCTTGGTGAAATTCGTAGGTTGAGGTTGGGGTTAGTATTAGGAGACCTTAAACCCCCCATTTTGATGCTTTCTTTGTTGGTTTGAGACCCCCATAGCTGATTTATATTATGGGTACTAATTCTATACCAATTTGCTTAGGATTTTGGGTGACACATTGAAAATTCTGGTGGGAGATACTTGAATCCGAATTTGGGATTTGTGGTGGCTGTTGCAATTGTCTGCAAGTGAGGTAACCGGGGTTTACATTAATTCCATGCATGTATCTGCTTTAATTTCATATTTGCTATATATGAATGATTTGAAATGTTGAATGAATTGGTTGGCTATCTGTTGTATCATGATTGGACCTTGTGAGTCCATGGTGGAGCTGTGGTGCGGCTGCCACCCGTGCATGTGCCGCGATCGGGCACTGGGTTATGATCAAACCCCAGATGCACTGAGCCCTGGTGTGCTCAATGGGGAGTAGGTGCCGTGGATGGGCCTCTCCTAGTGTTAATGGCCTTTAACATGTTAAATATATGATTGCTAGTATGGGATAGTAATCATGATAGCCTAATTGTTTCATTTGCTGAAATGACTGATATGATTCTGATATGGGTTTTGATGTATGCATATATGTTGATTAAACTGGATTATATGGTGGAATTGCTTTGGTTTCTGAGATTTATATCTCACCCCGTGTTGTGGGATTAATATTTCAGGTGAAAGTTCCTCGGGTAAGGATAAGGGTAAGCAAGTGGATGAAAATCCATAAGCTTCAACCTATGGGGAGATGGCTACACTTGGGCTGACTTAGCTAGTATAGATGCTAATTTTGTATTCCTTAATGTATAGCATCATCATGTATCTGCATTGCCAAGTGTAGGCTTGAACATTTGATTTATTGAGGATGTATGAATTGAGGGGTTAGATCTCATCTTAATTTGGTAGTTGTTGTATGGACTTATGATTTCTGTTGTAATTGGTGCTGACATGTAATATTGCTTATCAATGGAAATGTAACCCTTGAGATATTGATATGAGCCCCTAATATACGGAACCCCCATTTATTGTGTATTAAAGGATAGTTGCTGGTAGTTCATGTATATTTTGTTGTTGATATTTTATGAACTTGCTGATGGATGGTAATTAGAGGAAAGAAACGGGCATATAAGTTTTGAGTTGGTAATGGAAGTATAACTAAATAAATAAGGTAGATAAATGCCATTAGAGCCATATAAAATGAGGGGAAGTGACCTTAGAGTGTCCCTAAGAAGAGGAATGGAGTGTAGGGGGCGAAATAGAGGGAAAATAGCTACAGGAGGGAGTCACGCCGCGGCCAAGAAGGCTTCGCCGCGGCCTAGGGAGTGACAGTGGCGAGGGACGCCGCGGCTTGAGAAATCTCGCCGCGGCGCGGAGTGAAAATAATCGCCCAGGGGGTGACAGAACGTAACCTCGCCGCGGCGTAAGAAGTCCCGCCGCGGCGCGAGTCGAGAAAATTAATTTGGGAGGTTACAGTAGCAAAACTCGCCGCGGCGCCACATGGGTTGGCCGCGGCGCAGGTCCAACTCACCGCGGCTATCGCCGCGGCGAAAGTCAAGAAAATTCCAGAGAGTAACTGGGCCGCGGCGCGAGAGTTCTAGGCCGCGGTGCAAGTTTAAAAATGTGGTTTTTGAGCTCCAGAACCTAACTTAGCCGCGGCGGGAAAGTTCCAAGTCGCGGCGCAGGTCCCCAAACTCCTATATTTGATCTAGAAACCCTAATTTCAGTAAGGCTAATGCTAGGGAATGGTATGAATACATTGGTGGGATGTTTTTGTGGGTTGAAATTGATCAATGGATAAATCATAAACCTTTAATGATGGTATAAACCTTTCTTATGCATGATTCCGTTATAGTTGATAGTTGATGATCCTAGTAGTATCAAGGTTTAAAATTTCCCTATATTTCTGCAAAGAAATTGATTGTAGCAACCCCAAACCTTGATCACTAATTATTATCAGCATGTTTAACCTTAATTATTGAGATGTGAAACTAGGGTCGTCACAGGTATGCCTAAAACAGAATAGCAAATTTAAAAATTCATATCTCCATTTCTAGACATCCAAATGAGGTACTTTTAGTAGCACAAGTTTTAATATTCGATTTTCGTTAAACGATGAAAATGGGTACATTTTCGAAGCAAGTCCCCTGAAATGAATTAGTTAAGGTCTTAAAAAATTTGTGTAACATTCTAACCTCCTAAAAATGAGAATTGTAACCTCAGACGAAGGGAAAAATAGAGCTAGAATAGAGAAATAAATTTTGACAGAAATCATACGAAATGTAATGGCATTTTAACTCCCATTTGAGTGATTCCAAAGCCATTTTTCTTAATTGAGAACCTAAATTTTATAATGGAAAAGACGGTTCTAAAAAAGGAGATAAAACGAAGGAGAAACAAAAATGCAAAGTATGAAGGGCAAAATTGAAATTTTAAAAAGTCTCTTTTCCCTACCTATATATAGGTGGCACCTCACACTTGCCCTTATTTGTCTTCAGAATTTCCAGCCTCAAATCAAAAGCAAAACCCTAAGGGCGAGGCACCCAAGAGAGGAAGAAGGAGGAGGAAGAAATCCAAGTGTAAGGTATGGTTTCATGGTGATTTTCCTTGCTTTTCTTCATCTCCACCACCTCTCCTTCATTCTCCTTTATTTCCTTAGATTAAAATGAGGTTTATAAATCTGATTCAAGGGAGATATTCAAGGGAAAGTTCGGATTTGAAGAGAGGAGCTTGGAGAAATCAAGATTCAAGCCAAACTAAGCAAGGAAACAAGGTAAAAATGTATCCTATGGTTGATATGTTCCATGGCCCTTTTTCTCCATTTCGACCTAGCCTAAGAACCCTAGGAAGAACTGATTTTCAAGCCTAACCAAGCATGATTCTTAGGTATTTGATGGAGAAGAATAAGAATATGCAAAGAAAACCATGAAATAGGCATTAGGATTCAAAATGCAAAACCTAGGGTTTTTAGTGCACCTTTCAAATTCTAAATTTATGTGATGCTTCCTAGGTCTAAGTCAGAATATAAATGAGTTCTTGAGACATCAAAGATACTCCCCACAAGTTTCTCCCTTCAAGAAAACAAAGAAAACTCCATGAAGCCCAAAACCTAGGCATGTCTTGGCCAAGAGGGGATCTTGTAGGTGGGGGGAGTTTAAAATTTTTCTAAGGCCATTATTGAGTCATATTTGATGAATGAAAATGAAAGGAGGTCTTGGAAAAAATTTAGAACTCATGGAAAGTGATTTGGTATCTTAGGTTCCATATTATCACGTAAAGAAGTAACATGGTGCTAGGCCATTTGTTTTAATGATGTGATGACTCCAAGAGGCTTAAAAGGAGTCAATAATCATATTTGTGAGAAAAGAATGTGTTGCTCCATTAGGTGCCAATATGGACCATAATAGAGGTTGTAGAGTAATCTAGAGTTCAAGCAAGTTGCATGGCCCTAGAAATTGTTTCATGAACCTACTTGGCTCCCATATATTGTATTTAGGCCAAGAGAAAACATCTCCACCAATTTGTGGGTGTGTGTCCAAAAGAGGAGGCTTGAATTTCAAGGAAAAAGTGTGTGAGTGTACACAAGGTAGCTCTCTCCACCTTCTCTCATGCATGGATGTGTGTTTAGCTTGTTTTAGAATGTGTGTATGTGTATTTTCAAGCTAAGAAAAGTATGCTAGCATGCCTTTACATATTATGTTTCTTGATGCCATGTTATATTTTCAAATGTTTACATGATGTTTGTATGAGTTTGCTTGAGTGTGGAAAAGCCAAGAACTCTTCCCTTTAGTGAGGATGAGCTAAGAACCCTTGAGCTTGGTTGAAACAAAGTAAAGAGTCTCCCAAAAGCAAAGTAAGCTCCCAAGAGTATAGTTGAGTCCAAAACTCTTAAAGAATGGGTGAGGCAAGTCTAAAATCAATGAGGAGAAGTGTGAGGCCAATCCAAACAATTGGCGAGCTCTTAAATGTCTTGTATGATTGATTCACATACTATGTTTGCTTATAAAATGTCCATGACTTCCATTTCTCCATGTATCCATTTGTAAAGCTTGCTTTGCACATATTATGTATGATTGAATGGGAGATAAGCTATTGGCATTCTTTGAATCTCATCCCCTCCTTTCCAATGATCTAACATGCTAGGTGGACCAAGTGGATATGCCAATGAGAGCCAACAACAATAAAGAGGAAAGATTGACAAGCTTATGCCTAGCTTTAGCCATTTTGGAACCATAATTATGTACCTTGATGTATATGATGATGTAGATAGTTTATGAACCTTGAGACATGTATGAATAAGCTATCATGTGATGTTTATATGCATGGATATGATGTATGAGCTTTAGAACACAATTTGAGTTTTGAATGTCCAATTATGCATTATAGAAGTTTGATCGAAATATGCATAAGTCTAGGTTGAATGGCCAAAATGAGATGCATGAGATTTGGGACCATTTGGGCAGCTCACACAAGTCTCAAATAAGCTTTTAAACTTGCCCAAAAGGTGCCAAGACCAAGGGAAATCCATTTGGCAACTTTGGTACCCTATATGGAGCCAAAATTGACCATTATGGAAACCTAGATTACTTTTTGGTCAAATGAGTTATTCTTACTCTGAAATTTGGCATGAAATTAGGTCTCATTGAGAGATTTTTGTGAAGCTAAAGAAAATAATTTTTGGAGGTCTAGAGAATATTTGATGAATTTTTAAAGTTGGAATTTTCTATTGATTTTGGTATGTGCACTGTTCACACGGGCAGATTTGTGTTTTATGTCACCCGATGGTCAAATAGTATCCAATGCTTGTGAAATTTTATAGGAATAAATTATAGGTCATAAGATTTTTGTGCCCACCAAGATCTCCTCATTTGAAGGTTTGAGTAAAGAGTTATGCATTTTTTAAGTTGGCTGTCAGTAGTAGTGACGCCCCAAGAGTCCAGTTACTGTTCTATAGGATTCCAATCACTAAACCTATCTGTTTCATTCTGAAATTATTTTTAGTATCAAGTTAACATTTTTATCTTTTCAGAATGACTAAATTTGTATGATTTAGATTTTTATAAAATTAGTTATGAATTTTAAAAGTTTACATCAGTAATCTGAACAGCAGCCCAAGCAGCCAACGACCTCAGTAGCTTTTTGAATGTTAAACGTCCTCCATGATGAATGTTATGGTCTGGGCATATTTTTAGTGTGAAGCAGACATCCTAAGAGTTCCAAAAGGGTTAAGAACACATATTTTTTATTTTTCTAGATTTAGTTATGATTTTTCAAAATTTGCCCAGGGAAGAGGCCAATTCTGGCCGAAAATAAACTCCCATTTTCTATGCTTCATTTCGGTTTCCATGGGTTGTAGGCATGTTTTTGGAATGTAAATGAGTTGTAAAGATGTAATTAAATATGAGGATGTATAGCATGAGCTCACACAGTCCACATGACACCTAAATGAATTTTTAGATACGATGCAATGAAAAAATAATCATTATTTCTTTGGCTTTTCCATGGAAAATATGATTCATGATATTATGCCATTTAAAAGTATGAGATGAGCTAGAATTTATGGTGTTACACAATTCATTAGGAAGGTCTAGTTTCTCCTTGCAAGATTTCATGGCAATTAGACCTCGTTTGCCCTATGAATGATAGAGATTGAAATTTAGACTATATGAACAGTACATGACCAAAAACCATAAAATTTGCCAATTTCAAAAATTTTATCGACCTCTAAGTAATACCCACTTTAGCTTCCCAAAAAGCTCTTAACAAGCCCTAGACATGCCAAATTTTAGACCAAGAAGAGCTCATTTTGATAGAAAGTGATATAGCCTCACAATATGGTCAATTTTGCCTCTCATAAAGCATCACTTTGGTCCAAATGGCTTTTTTTTGGATTTGGCACCTCTTGGGTAAGTTTAAAAGCATGAATATGACTTGTAGGAACTGCACAAGTGCTCATAAACCTCATGCATCTTATTTTATCTATTCCACACTCAAGAATGCATGTATCCAAGTATGCACACAAAGGTCCAAATTTCATATTTCCATTGTCTTGGCACCATACAATGCTCATACCTAATATTACATTTGTTCAATGGTTTTAAACTAAAAAAATATCATATACATATCCACCTTGGTATCTAGGTATAAGAAAACTACATAATTGTCAAAGTGTAGCTTCTCAAGACCTTTGGCTTGCATTCTTTACTTCTTGAACATCACCTAGGCATTTCAAGATAATGGAAGGAAAGGAAGTGAGATTTCTAGAATCTCAATAGCTCACACACCCATTCACACACACATTCAAAGCATACAGATATCAAAGGCACACTTTTATAACATGTCTCAACATGAACATGCATAAATACATACTTTCATGTGACCAATTCATTCACAATTCAAGAACATGCTCTAGGGACTTTTGGTTTTGTCTCACCCTAATTTTTAGACTTTTGGATTTGTCTCACCCTTGCCCTAGAGACTTTTGACTTAGCCTTATCCATTGAAAAGACTTTTGGCCTTGTCTCACCTATGCAGTAAGACTTTTGGCATCTCTTCACCTTCACTAAGGGACTTTTGGCATCACCTCACCCTTATGATATATTTCTACAATCAAAGTCATTCAAGAAAACACATTGGTACCAATGCAATCTCAAGATATCAAGTGGCATATTCTCAAGTCACATAAACACACATATGCACACAAAGACATAAACATGCACAAGAATGTAAGGAGAAGGAGGTGGAGAGCTACCTTTAACTTGATGCAAGCTTTACTTAGTTTATTCCTTCCCTTTTTCAGCCTTACAAGTATACCTAGGTGGCTGGATATTCTCTTAGCCTAAGCATCATAAGTAGCACACAATTACATACTTGAAGCAAGCCAAGATACTAAACTCACTCTTAAACACACACTTGGTTCTATAAGTAGCCTAATGGTTCCATAAATGGCCTATTGAAATAACCTTCATAATTTAAGTTCTTCCACTTCTTTCCATCTTTCAGCCTCTTGCCTCATTCAAAGTCCTTGGAGCCCTCACACAAGCTTAAAATCAAGTTGTTTATAAAGCATCATTATGGACACCATTGTCCCATCTCCCAATCTATGGCTCCTAAATTTTTTCTAATGGTTTCCCCCATCTTTTAACATCATATAAAGTCCCAAACCAAGGCTAGAACAAATTAAAATACTCCCTAACTCAATGAACCTAGCTTGGTTTAACCTATGGATAAAAATGGGGTTTATGGGGTTCTTGATTATTCCTTAAAGGGAGAGCCACTTGGGAGACTTTCTAAGAGTCTTAAGAGCTCAAGGGAACACTCACACATAGTCAGATTTTATAAAACCCTAAAGAACACTACACTTTCCTATCTTGATTTCTATTGGTTTTCGTTGGAATTTGTTACCATATTCCTCTTCTTCATGGTCTAAAACCCTAGTTCTTCTCTTGTTTTTAGATAGAAAATCCTTTCCTCCCCTGGTTTTATTCTTAGCCAAAATACACAAAGGGAGAGTAAGGAGAAGAAACAACAACAACAAGCAATTACCTTAGTTTCAAGTGTGCCTTCAAAGCTTCTTCTTCTTTTTTTACCTCTCCTCAAAATTTTCAAACCACCCTTCTAAGTTCTACAACAAAAGTAGAACCAATTCACTCAAATAAACTATGGAAAGAGAGCTAAGAAAGAGAGGAACAAGATTGGAAGAAGGAGAAGCATGAAATTTCTTAGCTATTCCTTGGTTTTTTCCTTCCTCTCTCTCTTCTTCTTGTACACCTAAGAGAGCTATCCCTTTTTTGTATTTTGTGCAAAGAAAGTTGTGCTATATGAGAGAAGAAAAAGGGGAGAAGTGTGTGAAAGCTTCAAGAATTCAAAAATTCCAATTCTATCCTTCTGTAATAGCAATTTTGTTTCGGCTTCATTTTAGCTCCATTTTGAGAACTGTCTTTTTCATTATAAAATTCAAGTTTCCAATTTAGTAAAATGCCTTTAGAATCACTCAACTTGGAGCTGAAACCTTCCCGAATGAATTTGTCAAAATTCAGACTCACCACTATTAGAAAAAGTACACCGGAGGGGCTTTACCAGTCTTGGAGCTTTCCATGGTTTTTGGGGGCTTTGAGAACCCTGGGCAAGTCAAAGTTTCCAATTAAAAAGTTCTCTTGTGTGTTTTTTCAAAAGTTGCACTTATTTATGAAAATGTCATTATGTTTTGTCAATTTTTGTTACAATTTGTTTCACCATCTTAGCTCCATTTTTCTTTCTGTTTGAGCTTAGAATTATGATTTTTAGGAGTCTAAGACTCTACCCAAATTTTTTGAAATATTATCTAGCTCATTTCAAAGGACTTGCTTTTATACAGCTCATTTTGTTGTTTTATGGAAATTACATTTGTTACATCAAAAACTCAAGATTTTATACATTTGGTTCCAAGTATGGCTCATACATTATATTTATATACTTTTACATATGAGTAAGGTGTAATGTTCGATTTTTGTTAAACAATGGAAATAGATATGTTTTTAAAGCAAGTCCCCTGAAATGAATTAGTTAAGGTCTCGAAAAATTTAAGTACCATTCTAGACTCCTAAAAATGAGAATCTTAGGCTCAGACAAGAAGAAAAATAGGGTTAGAATGAAGAAAAAAATTGTAACGAAATGTTGATAAAATGTAATGGCATTTTTACAATTTTGAGCAAATTTTAGAATTCACACAAGAGGGCTTTTTAAATGAAATTTTTGAGTTCTTTGGGTTTTTAGAGGCTCTGAAAACCATGAGAAGCCCTGGGATAGTTAAAACCCCTCTGGTGGACATTTTCTAACATCAATTGACCCGAACTTTGATAGATTTATTCTAGAATGTTTTAGCTCCGATTTGAGTGATTTCAAAGGCATTTTATAAAATAAGGAACCTAAATTTTATAATAAAAAAGACAGTTCTAAAAAAGGAGCTAAAATGAATTGGAAACAAAAATGCCAAGATAAAGACACAAAATTGAAATTTTTGAAAAGTTCTTCCTAGCCCACCTATATATATGTGTCATGCCCCACCTTCTTATTCATTTAGCCACATTTGTTTCTGCCTCAAACTAGAGGAGAGAGCTAGGGTTTGAGATGCACCAAGAGGAGAAGAAAGGGAAGAGAAAAACAAGGAAAAAGGTATGGATTTTCTTGATTTTTCATACTTTCTCCTTAGCAAATTCTTTCTCCTCCATCTTCCCTTCTTTTCCCATGATTTTATTGAAGTTCTTGGATTTGTTTTGAGGCCATAATAGAGGTGGAAAATTTGGATTTAAAGAGAGGAAGCCTAGCAAAGTGAGAAACAAGCAAGAAATGTAATATCTGGTTCTCTAAAAATGAGAAAAATGTGAAAAACGTAACGTACGGTTTCTCCATAAATGAACGAAATTTACCAGATACAAAAGCAAGTCCCCTGAAATGACTTAGTTAAGGTCCAAAAAATTTGGGAACCATTCTAGACTCCTAAAAATAAGAATCCCAGCCTTAAACAAAAAGAAAAACAGCGCTAGAATGAAGAAATGAAATGTAACAAAAGGTTGACGAAACGTATGGGCATTTTTGTCATTTTGAGCAAATTTTAGAATTCTCATAGAAAGAATTTTTAAATTGAAGTTTTAAATTCTTCAGGGTTCTCAGAGGCCCTGAAAACCATGGGAAGCCTCGAGATAGCTAAAGCCCATCCGGTGGACATTTTTCAACGTTGGTTGACCCTAACTTTAACCAGTTTGTTCAGGAAGCTTTTAGCTCCGATTTAAGTGATTCCAAAGGAATTTTATTTAATTAAGAATCTAAATTTTATGATGGAAAAGACAGTTCTCAAAATGGAGTTAAATGGGCCTAAACAGAGGAAACAGCTGCTTAAAGGCAAAATGGTCATTTTGAAAAATTGTAAAAGAGGTTTCTTAAGTAAGATTACACCTCATTTCCTTCTCCATTCTTCCATTTGCAGAAAAATGGGTAGCAATGGCAATTAAGAAGGGAGAGAGTGAAGAAGTTTAAGCTTCCATTTAGGTAAGTAAACAACCTTGTTTCATCTCACGCCAGTTAGGAAAGTTATTTCTCTCTCCAAGAGCTCTCTAATAGTGGTTTTCTTTTCTTAAAAATATGAAGATTTAGGTCTAACCCAAGCTAAAAAGAAACTCTTTTCAAGAAATAAATTAGTTAAAAATAATCTATGCGAAGATAGCTCTATTTTAAGGTAAGACTTCATTTGAAACACTTACAAAATCTTATGTTTCCAAGCCATTTAAGCTTAGGTATAGAGAGAGAAAGTGAGGAGGAGAGCTTTTCTTTATGTGTTCTTGATGGAACAAAAAGTTATGGAGTGTGAGGATTAAGAATATGCAACTAGAATTGAAAAAGGAGTTTTAAAATGCAAGTTATAGAATTTAGGGATTTGGTTGAACTTAGGCTAAGATGAAGCTTCCTAGTAGTAATTTAAGTTTTCTAAAAGTATATATAAGTTCCTAAGACACCAAGAGAGCCTACCACATGCTTCTCCCACCAAAGAAATTAAAATAACTCCATTGGTGTCATATGGAAGGATAGCTTTGGCCAAGGAGAGTTCATGCACTTGGGGAGTGTTTTAATTCCTTTCAAGCTTAGTTTTGTATCATGCATGATGGGAGAGTCTAAGAGGAATTCTTGAAAAAATTTTAGAAATCATAGAAAGTAAGATGACCTTATATGTTCCATATTATAGCTTAAAGAAGCAACACCTAGCTAAGCTCCTTGAATGGATTATGTGATAACTCTAAGAGGTTTAAATGGAGTCAAGAATCATAAATGAATAGATAGAATGGAGTCAAGATGATGTTTTCTTAAGGTTGCTTCATTAAATACATTATGGAACCATAAAGGAGCCTTATGAGTCACCTAGCTTTTCTAGTAAATTTGTGGCCTTAGAATGTAATTCAAGAATATAGTTAGCTTCCATATAACATGTCTAGGCCAAGAGAAATGATCTCCACCTTCTTGGGTGTGTGAGGTCAAGGGAGAGGACTCAAGTTTTAAGGAAAAAATGTGTGAATGCAACCAATATAGTTCTCTCCACCTTTTCTCATGCATAGATATGTGTTTACATTGTCTTTCAATATGTGTATATATGTTTTAAGCTATGAAAAGTATTTTAGCATGAGCTTTTATTCTATGGTACCATGATGACGTTTTATGCATGCAAATGATACTTTATGTAATTGTCTTGGTTTGCTTGAGTATGGAGAAGCCAAGAACCCTCTAGCCATGGTGAGGATGAGCCAAGAACCCTTAAAGTTGGTTGAGACAAAGTAAAGAGTCTCCCAAAAGTGAGGTTGGCTCCTAGGAGTAAAGTTGAGTCAAAAACCTCTTAAAGAAATGGGTGAGGCAAGTCCAAATCCATAAGTGAATGGATGAGGCTAATCCACTCACTTGGCAGACCTATGTATGCTATGCATGACTTTTTCAAATGCCAAGAATGTTTCTTAAATGCTCACATATGTTAACATATCCATGCATACATTTTCAAGGCTTGTATGACATACTTTATATGTAATTGAAAGGGAGATGAGATATTGGGATACTTTAAATCTCATCCCTCCTCTCCAATGTTCTAACATGCTAGATGAATCAAGAGAACAAGGTAATGGGAGCCACCACCTTGGAAGATAAGAGATTGACAATAAAGTGCATGAATCTTGCTTCTTTAAGGCCATTTGACTGGAAAATGTTGTAATTTATTGTTGTATATGTATTATGACCTTATGAACCAATGTAGTTGTGCTAATGTATCATGTACAAATTAAAGTTTATGTTATGTGAATGTTATAATGCAAATTGGGCCTGTAAAGGCAAGACTAGCAATATGGAAATGTGTGTATGGCATGGGGTGAGAGAGTGAGTTTGCAAATTCTAGGTTTGTGCACCTTTGAGGCAAGTTTAAAATGTCATTTTGGTACAATTCCACATGCTCAAATGGCCACACAAGCTTGGGAAGAAAATTTGGATACTTTGATACTTGTAAGAATCATGAAAATGACTAAACCTGATGAGAGACCCTCTAGGAACCTTGTCCTAGGAACCTTCAACAAGATGACACTTTGCCCGAGACCGGCTAGAAAACAAGAATGTTGGTCAAAGGAAAGACCCTAAGAGAACTTGTCTCTTAGAACCCTAGCCTCAAGACGCCACAAAGGAAGACCAATCCTTTGATAAGTCACGTGAACTCTCAGAGAACACAAAGAAGCAAAAGCCTCACAGATAATTGAATAATACTCAAATTCATTCATGTTCAAAATAGAGTACAATAGGAAGCCTTTTATAGGCAAAATTTCTAGAGTCCTAATTAAAGTAAAACTCTAAAATCTGATTAAAAATATTTTAAATAATACCTAATATATATCCTAATTAGATTAGGATACTAATCTTAACTTGATCTCCAAGATAACCTCTTTAACCAAGTTCAAAAAAATAATAAAATAATAAAAAAACGAAATTTCAAAAAGAATCCTAGTCAAAACTAATTAACTCTTTTAAATAGTCACATGGGGTGCTCATGCTTCATTAAAAATCACATGGTTGTCACATGATTCTTAATCTCTTGTAATTGGACTCTAATTGGGCCTTGGCACTCCTCTTGTAGAATGGTTAGCATGATCACATCTTTTACATCTTCTTGGGCCTTCTCTTGACTTAAATGAATGGGCTCTAAGTTGTGAAGCTTATGAATTAAACAATTGAAGGCTTCTTTCATTGCTTTGGCCCTAACTCTTGTTATTGGGCCTCCTATGCCTTGCAATGGGTCTTTAGGCACATTTGACTTGAACTCTTGGGCTTTAATTTGTAAATCATATCCTTCATCAGGTCCACTTTTATGCTCAACAAGGTCTCTTGGTGCTATTGCATCATTCCCCCCCTCTTGAAAAGGATTCGTCCTCGAATCTGCAATATCAAAGGAAGAGAGATCAGCTACATTAAAAGTAGCACTAATATTTCCATAAGAACTAGGTAAGTCAATTTTATAAGCATTATCATTAATCCCTTCAAGAACTTGAAAGGGACCATCTCCTCTAGGTTGGAGTTTTGACTTTCTTTGTTCTGGGAAACGTTCTTTTCGCAAGTGAACCCACACCCAATCGCCAGGTTCAAACACTACACGCCTTCTACCCTTATTAACTTGGCTAGCAATTTGCTCATTCCTTCTTTCAATATTAGCTTTCACCTTCTCATGCAAATCCTGCACAAACTTAGCCTTCCTAGCACCATCAAGGTTAGTAAACTTATGTGAAGGTAAAGGAAGCAAATCTAACAGTGTTAAAGGATTAAAGCCATAAACAATTTCAAAAGGAGAGAATTTTGTAGCAGTATGAACAGCACGATTATAAGCAAATTCGACATGGGGCAAACACTTCTCCCAATTCTTAAGATTCTTTTGAATGATAGCTCTTAATAAAGTAGAGAGAGTTCTATTAACAACCTCGGTCTGCCCATCAGTTTGTGGGTGTGCTGTAGTAGAAAACAAAAGCTTAGTGCCAAGTTTATTCCACAATGTTTTCTAGAAATAACTCAAGAATTTTACATCTCTATCACTAACAATAGTTTTTGGCACACCATGCAACCTAACAATCTCCTTGAAAAACAATTCTGCCACATACACAGCATCATTAGTTTTAGAACAAGCAATAAAATGTGCCATTTTACTAAACCTATCCACAACAACAAAGACACTATCTTTCCCAGTGGAAGATTTAGGTAAACCCAAGACAAAGTCTATAGAAATATCAGTCCATGGGTGAGAAGGAACTGGTAAGGGGGAATATAAGCCATGTGATTGAATTCTAGACTTAGCATGCTTACAAGTAATACATCTAGAACAAACAGCAACCACATCCTTTCTCATACTAGGCCAATAAAAATGCTCATTCAAAAGAGCCAAAGTCTTTTCGGCACCAAAATGACCCATCAATCCCCCGCCATAAGTTTCCTTAACAAGAAGCTCACGAATGGAACACATAGGAACACATAACTTGTCCTTTTTGAAAAGGAACCCATCAAACCTATAATAGTCATTAGCACCATACATTTCACAAGATTTCCAAATATCAGCAAAATCAGAATCAGACTCATACATGTCTTTTAACATCTCAAATCCTATCAATCTAGCATGCATGGAAGTAATCAAAGTGTAACGCCTAGACAATGCATCCGCTACAACATTTTCCTTTCCCTGCTTATGCGTAATCACATAAGGGAAGGTTTCAATAAATTCAAGCCATCTTGCATGTCTTTTGTTCAATTTACCTTGGGACTTAAGAAACTTAAGACTTTCATGATCAGAATGGATAATAAATTCTTTAGGCCACAAATAATGTTGCCAAGTTTCTAAGGTACGTTTCAAGGCGTACAACTCTTTATCATATGTAGAATAATTTAAAGTAGGGCCACTTAATTTCTCACTGAAATATGCAATAGGTTTGGCATCCTGCATCAACACACCACCTATGCCTATACCAGAAGCGTCACACTCAATTTCAAAAACCTTAGTAAAATCAGGCAATACAAGTACAGGGGCTTTAGTTAGTTTGTCCTTCAGTATGTTAAAAGCATGCTCTTGTGCTTCACCCCACTTGAATACCACATTCTTTCTTACCAAATCATTTAAAGGGGCAGCAAGAGTAGAGAAGTCCTTAACAAATCTCCTATAAAAGCTTGCCAATCCATGGAAGCTCCTTACTTCACTCACATTCTTTGGAGTTGGCCACTCTCGGATTGCTTTGACCTTCTCCTCGTCCACTTGTATGCCACGAGCTCCTACAACAAATCCAAGAAAAACCATAGAATCTAAACAAAAAGAGCATTTCTCTAAATTGGCAAAGAGTTTATTCTCTCTAAGCACAACAAACACATCATGCAAATGATTCACATGCTCTTCTAGACTTTTAGAGTAAATCAAAATGTCATCAAAGTAAACCACAACAAATCTACCAATGAAAGATCTAAAGACATGGTTCATTAAACTCATGAAAGTGCTAGGTGCGTTAGTCAAGCCAAATGGCATAACTAACCATTCATATAACCCAAACTTGGTCTTAAAAGCAGTTTTCCATTCATCACCTTCTTTCATTCTAATCTGATGATAACCACTTCTAAGATCAATTTTAGAGAAAACACATGCACCATGCAACTCGTCAAGCATATCATCTAACCTAGGGATAGGATAGCGATATTTTACCGTTATTTTGTTGATGGAATGACAATCTACACACATCCGCCACTTGCCATCCTTTTTGGGCACAAGAATCACCGGCACAGCACATGGACTTAGACTTTCACGAACAAAGCCTTTCTTCATGAGCTCTTCCACTTGATGTTGTATTTCCTTAGTCTCATCTGGATTTGCTCGATAAGCAGGTCTATTGGGAATAGATGCTCCTGGGATAAAGTCTATGCGATGCTCAATGCCTCTTAAAGGGGGCAATCCATTAGGTATTTCCTCTGGGAATAAGTCATAGAATTTCTGCAATAAAGATGTAACACTAACAGGCAAAGAGTGATCAGATCATTGATAGTAAGATAAACATCTTTATAAATCAATAAGAAAGCATTTTCACTAAATAAAGCTCTTTTGATCTCACTTTTACTCGAAAATAAACTCACTTTCTTTTCCTCATATTTTTCTCTAATTTTCTTTCTACCCAACTCACCTTTCTGTTGCTTTTTCTCATTCTCAATACTCACACTCACTTTACCTTTCTTTTCTTGCTCTCTATTCTTACATTCTCTTTCGATTTTTAACTGATCCTCATATGCTTGAACAGGATGCAGAGGGGTCAACACAATGGTCTTACCATTAAAAACAAAGGAGTAATAATTTTTATATCCATCATGTTTTACCTTTCTATCAAACTGCCACGGCCTACCAAGTAATAAGTGACCAGCATACATAGGTGCTACATCACAAAGAATCTCATCATAATAATTACCAATAGAAAAAGAGATAAGCACCTGTTTTGTTACCTTTACCTCCCCACTATCATTAAGCCATTGTAATTTATAAGGGGTAGGGTGCCTCAAAGTAGGCAAGTTCAGCTTTTCCACAAGTAAAGTACTAGCTACATTTGTGCAGCTACCACCATCAATAATCAAACTACAGACCTTCTTGTGGATGAAGCAACGAGTATGGAAAATATGCTCACGCTGCTCTACCTCGAAATCTTCTTTTGGTTGAATGCTGAGAGCACGTCTAGCCACAAGGGCTTCACCATTTACAGTTTCAGTTAATTCTAAATCTGAGTCATCAGTCAGGGGTGGCATCTCATCCTCCTCAGACTCACTACTAACACTAGTCACATCACCATTCTCAAGAATAATCATAGTTCGTTTGTTGGGACATTGTGAAGCAATGTGACCAAAACCATTACATTTAAAACATCTAACCTTAGAGGAAGAAGCAGTAGGGTTAGAAGATGATAAAGGTTTTAAATCAGTTTTACCCTTAACCTGAAAGGGTTTTACTTTACTTTTCTCTTTAGACTTGAAATCAGTCTTTGGCTTGAAAGAGACTTTGGAATCCCTCCAAGAACTCGAGCTAGATGTCACTTTTAGCTTTTGTCGAGTCCTTAGTTGCTTTTCCACCTTGATAGCTCTATGTAAGAGCTCCTCCATATCCAGGTAATTGTATAAATCAACTTGGGTAGCTATTTCAGGATTTAAGCCCTCAATAAATCGGGCCATGGTTGCTTCACGGTCTTCCTCCACATTTGCCTTAATCATGGCAATCTCCATTTCTTGATAGTAATCTTCCACACTCATAGAACCTTGTTTCAGCTTTTGGAGCCTCTTATGCAATTCCCTATAATAGTAACTAGGAACAAATCGTTTGCGCATGATAGTTTTCATCTCTTGCCAATCACGAATTGGGCCTTCACCGGTACGTCTTCTGGTGAGTAAGAGTTGATCCCACCAGATGCTAGCATAGTCAGTAAACTCCACTGCAGCAAGTTTTACTTTCTTCACCTCAGTGTAAGAGTGGCACTCGAACACATGCTCCACTCTTCTTTCCCAATCTAAGTACTGGTCCGGGTCATTTTTTTCCGGGGAATGAGGGAATCTTCATCTTGATGTTTCCAATACCACCATCCTTATTGGATGATGATTGTCTACCTCTCCGAGTATGGGACTCCTCAAAGTCGGAGTCAGCATCATCATCAAGTTCCATATGAGGTTGCCTCCTATGGGTCCTCCTATTGGAAGAAGACTCCACATCATCTAATCTGGTACTAAGTTTCTCAAGAGTACTTTGAACAGCTCTAATCCAGACTTTCATGTCAAAGTCACTATGCTCAGATTCTCCAGACATCCTGAAATATTAGTTTGAACAAAAACAAGCAACGAAAGATATAGGACCTCGCAACTCACTAGCTTACGTGTCTACACTCAAAAGATGATAATTTCACTCGTGTTTAACTCTCTTTTTTGGCTTTTTCTTTAATGTTAACCCTCTTGCCTTTTACCACTTAATAATTTGCTTCTTACAAGTGTTCTAAGCAAGTCACAAGCAAATCAAATGAAAAGATCAAACTAGTGGCAATCCAAAAACTAGAATTTTAAAATATAAATTCCCAAAGAATCAAACAAAGGAGAAAAATAGGTGTGTAACAAAAAGGAAAAAGAAGGAGTAAGGGAAGGTCTGGAAGGAAAGAGATGAAAAGAAAAAAAAAATCTAAAAATAAGAAACCTTAAGAATAGAAAACTACTTGCAATTCAAGTTTCGAACAATTAGAAAACAATATCCTTTCTTGAATGCAAATAGGTAAGTAGAAAACTTGGTAGCCACTTAATGCAATTAAATTAGGAAACAAACTCCAATTAGGAAATTGACTCCAATTAGGAAACTTACTCCAATTAGGAAATTGACTCTAATTAGGAAACTAACTCCAACTAGGAAATTGACTCCAATTAGGAAATTAACTCCAATTAGGAAATTGACTTTAATTAGGAAACTAACTCCAACTAGGAAATTGACTCCAATTAGGAAATTAATTCCAATTAGGAAATTGACTCCAATCTTGCTTTTAATTTTGAATTGGCACAACTTGCAATTTTGAATTCTGCAATCTGAATTTCTTTTCTTTTTTTTTCACTCTTTTTTTTCGAATTTTTTTTTTCGAATTTTTTTTTGAATTTTTTTTGGGGAGTATCACACTCTCTTCTCTTTTTCTATTTTGAGTATCACACTCTCTTTTTTTTTTTTTTTAGGATGGAGGAACACAACAATGGAAGACAGAAGAAGATAGAAGAAAAAGATGAAGATGAAAAAGATTAATGGAAAGAGAGAAAGTATGAAGAACAATGAAAGGGAAAACACAAAAATATACCTTGTACTAGTGACCAAAGCTCTGATACCAAATGATGAGAGACCCTCTAGGAACCTTGTCCTAGGAACCTTCAACAAGATGACACTTTGCCCGAGACCGGCTAGAAAACAAGAATGTTGGTCAAAGGAAAGACCCTAAGAGAACTTGTCTCTTAGAACCCTAGCCTCAAGACGCCACAAAGGAAGACCAATCCTTTGATAAGTCACGTGAACTCTCAGAGAACACAAAGAAGCAAAAGCCTCACAGATAATTGAATAATACTCAAATTCATTCATGTTCAAAATAGAGTACAATAGGAAGCCTTTTATAGGCAAAATTTCTAGAGTCCTAATTAAAGTAAAACACTAAAATCTGATTAAAAATATTTTAAATAATACCTAATATATATCCTAATTAGATTAGGATACTAATCTTAACTTGATCTCCAAGATAAGCTCTTTAACCAAGTTCAAAAAAATAATAAAATAATAAAAAAACGAAATTTCAAAAAGAATCCTAGTCAAAACTAATTAACTCTTTTAAATAGTCACATGGGATGCTCATGCTTCATTAAAAATCACATGGTTGTCACATGATTCTTAATCTCTTGTAATTGGACTCCAATTGGGCCTTGGCACTCCTCTTGTAGAATGGTTAGCATGATCACATCTTTTACATCTTCTTGGGCCTTCTCTTGACTTAAATGAATGGGCTCTAAGTTGTGAAGCTTATGAATTAAACAATTGAAGGCTTCTTTCATTGCTTTGGCCCTAGCTCTTGTTATTGGGCCTCCTATGCCTTGCAATGGGTCTTTAGGCACATTTGACTTGAACTCTTGGGCTTTAATTTGCAAATCATATCCTTCATCAGGTCCACTTTTATGCTCAACAAGGTCTCTTGGTGCTATTGCATCAAAACCGGAACCCTATGGCACAAACTGACCAAATGGATGAATCTTCCCATGAAATTTTGCAAACTTGTAGGGGTCATTAAGAGATTTTTGAGAAGCTAAAGTACAAAAACATTGGGGCTCTATAGAATTAATTATGAATTTTCAAAGTTGGAAAATTTTTTGGTTTTAGTTCAGTGCAGTATTCATATGGTCAATTTTGTGTTCTATGTAATCTAATGGACAAATGGTATCTAATACTTATGAAATTTTATAGACATAAACTAGAGGACATAAGATTTTTTGTGGCCACCAAGATTACCTCATTAGGAAGTTGGAGCAGAGAGTTATGAATTTTTGAAGTTTCATGCCAGTACTAGTGATGCCACTAGACCTCTACCATTGTTCCATCATAATTCGGTTCTTTAATGAACTTGGCATGATCTAGAGTTACTTGTCCTTTAAATTTAACATGGGTAGCTTCTCAAATTGACCAATTTTAAATGGTTTGGATTTTTCTAGTATTAGTTATGAATTTTCAAAGTTTATGACAGTAAGCTGTGTTGGTAGCCCAAGCTGCTAAGACCTTGGGTACTTTTTGAATGTCAAACGTCTTCTACTTGGCTTTTCATGGACTGTAAATATTTTTAACATAAAGTAGACATGGAGCATTCCTAAATGGTAAAGAATGTATGATTTTGATTTTTCTATAATTATTTATGATTTTTCAAAATTTGTGACAAAAGTATGAAATTCTGGCCAAGGCTACCTCATAGAATTTTATGTCTCTTGACTTGCATGATTCTTAGGCCACTTTTGGTGATGGATTTAAGTTGTATCTATGTAATTAAATACGATAATGTGATATATGAGCTCATATGGCCAATGAGATAATGAACAAAAATTTTATCTCCTACGCAACGCAAAAATATTCACTTTTTATATGCCATTTTTTTGTGATTCTTGAGAAATACATGGCATGAGGCATAGAATTTGCATGAGAAAGGCTAGAAAGTTATGGTGTTATATTTATTGGTATCAAACTAAAGTTTTAGGCTCTCTTATATTAGATTTGGCTTGAGAAGGTAGCGATAGGTCTATGTAAAGGGCTTGTATAAATATGTAAAGCCTTGTATGAGACATTTTAGGTGTGTGAAGATAGTTTGTGGCTATGTTTATGATAAGTAAGTTGTAGATTAGTCTTGAAGTAGATTGTGAACATTGGGGAAGGTTGGCCTCTAGAGTAGCTTGAGCAAAGCTGAGTGATCCGACAGTTGGAGCTTTATGAGATATGATAGCTTGCTGAGTTCAGTGACAAGTCTTAGGTATGAATGATGAGAAAAGATCTCGTTGATATGAAGAGGCTTGCCATAGAGAGTGTGTAAGGCCTAACTCTCTCTGATAGTTATACTTAGACCATTCCAAGATGTCTCGTGTAATACAAAGACAGGTAGTGATGTAATGTGATTTGAGATGAGACTACAGTTGCGCAAGACTAGCTTAGAGGGGATATGAGCAAAAGAGTCACCCTATAACCATAACACCTAAATGTCTAGATAAGTTTTAAAGCCCAAAAGGTTAATTCCTTTAAGCCAGAGGTTGAGTTACAAGCTATACCCCTTAGAGCCTAACAACCCGAAGATGTTAGCTAATTATGTATGAGCGAAGCAAGAGATAAAATCATCTAGCTTGATAACGGGTTGAATATAAAAGCAATGAGGCTTGAGTTTTGTAGCTAAGGTGAAGTTCCAATCCATGAATAAGTAAGCCAAGCAGAGGCTGTTAGCCACGGCCAATTAACTGTTTAGCTATGGCCAATTATTTCAGGATGTAGTAAGGCAATCTAGAGGATTCCTCGTCACAGCCAATACTTAAATAGAAAACTAGGGTAAACCCAAGGCTAATTAGCTGTGGCGAATGATATGCTAGCTGCGGAGAATGGTAGTATGAAATGCCTTGTTGGTCATATTCAGGCCAACCTGAGAAATGAGTTGCTAAGAGATTAGTCAATCCATAGAGAACGGGAACCCCTAATATCAGTAGAGAAAGAGAGTAGCAAATAGTCATGGAAAGTTAGTAAGAAATTAGTGGGCCTAGTAGTTGAGATTAAGAAATAGCTCAGGATTAGAGAAAGTTAGACATAGGGACGATAAGGTTATAAAGACCTGCCTTTAAGACATTGACTTTAACCTAGAGTGCTACCCTGAAACACTAAATAGCAGGATGTTAATGTAGCCTTGAAATTTATGTAAGGTAAGGCTACCTGATGCGATCCATCAAAGGGAGCAAGCTATCTCAAATGCTTGGAATGATCCTCTGCAAATTCCAAGTGGCCCGATGACAAGAGCACGAGCTAAAAGAATGAGGGAAGCCTTAAGTGGACTTGTTCAAGAGACCTGGACTAAGCAAATAGCAATTGGAGCAACAAAAGTCAAGCAAGATATGGACATTTCCAATGTGGGCGTCCTCAACATCATATGGGCTGAAGATGGAGCTGCTGAGGCTAGATTGGCCCATAACATCATAAATTGAAGTGCTTGAACCATGGACCATCCATTGGTGGGCTCATTTAGGGCTAAATAATGCTATTTTGGGCTTAATAGGCTGATTTCTAGAACCCTAATTATTTAGACGAAATTAGTTTATTTAGGGGGATTTATTTCCTTTTTAGTTTTTGAGAGAATTTGACTTTTATAATTCTGATTCCATAGGCCATTAATTAGGAAATTTGCCATTAATTCCCCTAGTTTTCCTTTTCTATGAGCATTGAAGGCAGATTTGACTTGCACACTATATAATTGTATTCTGCCTCCCATTGTAATCAGATTTGAATGAATAGAAATCATATTTTCTGGAAATCCCAGAATTGAGAGGAGTGCTCTCTAGGGTTCTTCATTGAACTTGTAGACTTATCAAGGCTTGATCAACCTTGTGGCGTCTTCCAACACTCGGGGTCCTTGTCTCTTCATGTCAAGGGTTCCAAGTGGATCGTTCAGACTTGATTTAGCTTTCTTGGGGTGTGTATATTTCAGATCGGTTGTGGGTTCAAGGGGATTCAATTCCTTGCGGGTTCGCACCACTACCAGTAGTGAGATATATAATAAGTGGCCTAGAAAGGTGTACCTCATAGGTAACACTTAAAGATGAGTATTAGTAGTCTAGTAATAGAAGCTCAGAAGAGAATGAGGATAGCTTAGAAGGCACTAAGTTATTGCAAGCTACAGGTCTGATGTGATAAGTAGCTAAGACTAAACAAGAAGTGACCAGTAGCATCATCCAGGTGAGATGAGTAAAAAGATAAATTAATTTAACAAGAAGCTTAGTGAAAGTTCTCACTAGATTAAGAAATGGAAGATGAGACATCCTGAATTAGGGAGACTATTCAGTAGTGGTTAGCAAATTCCCCTAGATAGACCCCTCCTGAATTGTAGAGTATAGTGGTAAAGGAAATGAGGAAGAGCTGAGAAACTAGCCATAGAAGAGATGCCCTTACTTTAGTAATGACTAAATGAGCAGACTGGTCACAAAAAAATAAACAAATAAGGGTTCGATAGCCAGTTAAACTAGCTCCCTAATATCAGAATGATATGAGGTTAAGGCACATGAGTGATTAGAGCATCCAGTAGAGTACAAGTTTTCAGTAAAATAGAATCCGAACATTGAAAGCACGTGTTCTGGATTAGGTTAGCAAAACCCTAGAAATAGTACATTATGTTCCTAGGGATGAGGCTAAAGAGGCTAAACAGAGAGAAAGCCTGGCTCTGATTCGAATGTATAAACAATTAGAGAAAAACATTTACTACCTTAGCACGCTTAAGAAAGCTTAAGGGAGCTAGAGACCATCTAAGAAGGTGAGCTTTGCATTATGCAGAGAAAAAGTGTAAGCTGAGAGCACCATAGAATATAATTTTTAGGATTTCATGAAATAGAATTTCCCTATAGAGGGACGGTCTAATTCAAAGCAGAGCAATAGTATAAGAAAGTAGACCCCTTTGATGTTACAAAGAATGAACAAGTAGAGGAACCTAGGAAAAATATAGGTGCTCTTGAGCGTAAGAGACCTGAACTGGCAATACAGACAACTAATAGTAGAGCATCCTTTTTCTTAAGTAAAAGGATAGGAAAGGTAAAAAGAAAGAGAAAATATGATAGTATTCAAGCTGAGGACATAATAGATTAAGAATAAATATCTAGTTAATGTGCTTAAGTACTTAAGAAAGCACCCTTGTCCTTGGCATAGATGCCCTTCTAGTATGATAGTGCCTGAAGTAAAAATAGTTGGGCAATGTAAAATGATCTCAAGATGAAGTAAAGAAAGAATCCTATTTTCTTCTGAGTATCCTACAAGAATAAGGCAGATAAAGAAAAGTAAGTAAGGAATACTATAGGTTATTGGGAAACTTGTAATATATAGGCAATAGTGGCTTTGAGCTCAATTATGAGGTGCCTGTATATTAGTGTTTGATGTTATGGGTTTGCTTACAACAATGGTTATATGATATTGGGTCTGGCCAACCTAGTAGTAATGTGACTTGAGTGCATAACAAGTGATGACATCAATCACCAAAGTGTCTCGATAATCAAAAGGTATTTTAGTTAATGAAAGAATGAGATGAACCAAAAAAGAGAGGCAAAGGGATTCCAGTAGTATCAAAATAATGATGAGAAAAACATGCAGAAAGGAATCCCTAGTAAAAGAATAGTAATATAGAAAAGAACGTGCTAATAGTAAGAAATGTTTAGATTCAAATACATTAGTTTAGTATGCATGTCTGAGTCCATTATAGTACATGTAAATGAAATGAGAAGGAACCAATGTATAACCTCTCTTCTGCCTAAGATGTTAGCCACACTCAGTGTGTGAGATGCCCTAGTGCTAAGGCACTCAAAAGCAGAGTACGGGCATAATCAAAAACTATATGATATGAGAGGAAAGGTTAGAATGAGTACATGTAAAGTAAGTAAGTTAATAGAGTAAGAAAAGAAAGCTTAAAAGAAAAGGGGCTTAAGTGGGAACCTAAGGATCCTGTGAAGAGTAATGAACAAAAGTTAAAATACTCCTATGCATTAGTATGATGGGATCCTAGGGAATTAGATGACACAAAACCCACTTTGCGTGAAGAGCACGATATACTTCTGAGTTTAGCCTCAGTTATTATGAGCGATAGTTACTGGACTTAATGAGTATGTGCTTTACTATTAGATACAGTAATCTTAGGCTTTGACATCTCCCAAGATGGATTGTAGTAGATCTTAGCATAACAAAGTGGGTTGCAGTAGACCCTAGTAGGGCTCTCAAAGGTCGCAGTAGACCCAGGGGTCAAAGTAGATCTACAAAGTTACATAGTGTAATGTCCCGTTTCCATTAAACGATGGAAATGGGCACGTTTTCAAAGTAAGTCCCCTGAGATAAGTGATTCAAGGCCAAATAAAATTTAGATAAAATTTTAAATAATAGAAAATGAGGATTTGAGCCTTGAGTTGCCCAGAAACCGGGGTCGGAGCGATTCGAAAAATTTACCGAAAGGCCAGTGGCATTTTCGTAAATAAGTGTAATTTTGGAAAAAGCACCTAGGAGGGCTTTTTAAATGGAAATTTTGAGTTGCCCAGGGTTCTCAGAGGCCCCAAAAACCATGGGAAGCCTCGAGACCAGTAAAGCCCCTCCGATGTACTCTTTCCGATGTCGATTGACCCGAACTTTGACCGATTCGTTCGGGATAGTTTTAGCTCCGATTTGAGTGATTCCAAAGGCATTTTATTATATTGGGAACCTCTTTGTTATGATGGAAAGACGGTTCTCAAAAAGGAGCTAAAACGAAGGAGAAACAAAAATGCTAAGAATGAAGGGCAAAATTGGCATTAAAGTGTTAAAGGAAGCTTCTTTCTTCTTCTTTATATGCCACGTTCTGCCTCCCCCTCTCTAAACCGACTTGCTTCTGTCCATTTTCAGAGGAGAACTCCAGCTCCTTAGGCGCACAAGAGGAGGAGGATTTTGGAGGAAGAAATTCAAGAAAAAGGTAAGAAACTTTAAGACATTCCATATCCTTCCTTCTTGGACTTTGCTCCTCTCCTCTCAAGCTTTCTTTCTATGGTTTTAATGGAGAGTTTGGTGCTATTTTTGGGGCAGAACAGAGAGGGGAATTTCGAAACTTGAGGGAGTAAGCCAACCAAGTGGAAGAACAAGCCAAAGGAAGCAAGAAAACAAGGTAAAACTTCCATTCTTTGGTAGTTTCTCCCTCCCCCTTCCTCTTGCACGAATTTGACCACCATGAGCCCAATTCTTAGGGGCTGTTTTCTATCCAATTTATGGAGGGATTAGGGGTTTTAGATGGCAAGGATTAAGAATGAACCAATAGAATCAAGAAAAGAGCATTAGGAAACAAAATGGAATCATTAGGGATCCAAATGCTCCCTTGCAAATCTGATTTTATATAAATGTTCTTAGGCTTAAATGAATGTTTAAATGTGCTCCTAAGATCCCTAAGAGGTCCCCCATATGTCTCTTCCTCCATAAAATGAACAAAACCCCATGAAAAGTCATGAACCTAAAAGTTGGAAAAGTGTAGAGCACTTAAGGGGATTGTAAAAACTGATTTAATCTATAAGTTCCCTTGGTTGTTTAAGTGTTTCCTTGACCTCCTACAACTCTTAACAACCTCCCTAAATGGTTCCCCCATCAAGGAAAAATCAAGAAGCCATGAAATCCCATTTATGCTCTAACTTTCGGCCAAGTAGGGATGGCATAGTTAGGGAGAGTTTTAAATTGTTTCAAGCCCATTTTTGAGTCATACATGATGAATGAATGTGAGGGGAAACCTTGGGAAAAATTTAGGAAGCTTAGAGAATGAGTAGGTGCTTTAGGTTCCATATTGTGACCTAAGGAAGCAACATAATGTTAGGCCCTTTGTTTTAATTATGTGATGACTCCAAGAGGCTTAAAAGGAGTCAAGAATCATATTTGAAAAGAAAGAATGAGGACTAGAAATCATTTGAGGGGTGTTGCTTCATTAAGTGCCTTTATGGACCATAATGGGGATTATAGAGCAATCTAGTACTTAAGCAAGTTGTATGGCTTTAGAGAATGTTTCATGAACCTAATTGGCTCCCAAAAATTGTATTTAGGCCAAGAGAAACCATCTCCACCAAATTGTGGGTGTGTGGCCAAAAGAGGAGGTTTAAAAGCTAAGGAAAAAGTGTGTACTTGCATACAAGGTAGCTCTGTCCACCTTCTCTCATGCATGCATGTGTGTTTAGCTTGTTTTAGAATGTGTGTATGTATATTTTCAAGCTTTGAAAAGTATGCTAGCATACCTTTATATGCCATGATGCTTGGTGCCATGTTATATTTTTAAATGAATCCATGATGTTTGTATGAGTTTACTTGAGTGTGGAAAGGCCAAGAACTCTTCCCTTGGGTGAGGATGAGCCAAGAACCCTTGAGCTTGGTTGAGACAAAGTAAAGAGTCTCCCAAAAGCAAAGTGGGCTCCCAAGAGTATGGTTGAGTCTAAAGTGCTTAAAGAATGGGTGAGGCAAGTTCAAAATCCATGAGGAGAAGTGTGAGGCCAATCCAAACACTTAGTGAGCTCTTGAATGTCTTGTATGATTGATTCACATGCTAAGGTTGCTTTTAAAATGCCTATGATTTCTACTTTCTCCATGCATGCATTTGTGAAACTTGCTTGCACATATTATGTGTGATGGAATGGGAGATGAGCTATTGAGATTCTTGAATCTCACTCCCTCCCCTTAAATGTCCTAATATGCTAGGTGGGCCAAGTGGACATGGCAATGGGAGCCAACCACCTTGAAGAAAGAAGATTGCCATCCTTATGCTTGATTTTTGGTCTTTTGATTCATAAGGAGACTTCATGATGTATATTATTATTGTAAATAGTCTATGACCCCTTGGACAAATGTAAAAATGATATTATGTGATAGATAAATGAATGAGTATGGTGTATGTATTCTAGAACATAAATTGAGTGGTGCGAACCCACAAGGAATTGAATCCCCTTGAACCCACAACCGATTTGAAATATACACACCCCAAGAAAGATAAATCAAGTCTGAACGATCCACTTGGAACCCTTGACACGAAGAGACAAGGACCCCGAGTGTTGGAAGACGCCACAAGGTTGATCAAGCCTTGATAAGTCTACAAGTTCAATGAAGAACCCTAGAGAGCACTCCTCTCAATTTTGGGATTTCCAGAAAATATGATTTCTATTCATTCAAATCTGATTACAATGGGAGGCAGAATACAATTATATAGTGTGCAAGTCAAATCTGCCTTCAATGCTCATAGAAAAGGAAAACTAGGGAAATTAATGGCAAATTTCCTAATTAATGACCTATGGAATCAGAATTAAAAAAGTCAAATTCTCTCAAAAACTAAAAAGGAAATAAATCCCCCTAAATAAGCTAATTTCGTCTAAATACATTAGGGTTCTTTAAATCAGCTTATTAAGCCTGAAATGGCATTATTTAGCCTTAAATGAGCCCACCAATGGATGGTCCATGGTTTAAGCACTTCAATTTATAATGTTTTGGCCCAGTCTAGCTTCAGCAGCTCCATCTTCAGCCCATATGATATTAAGGACGTCCATATTATTATTGTCCATATCTTGCTTGACTTTTGTTGCTCCAATTGCTATTTGCTTAGTCCAGGTCTCTTGAACAAGGCCACTTAAGGCTTCCCTCATTCGTTTAGCTCGTGCTCTTGTTATCGGGCCACTTGGAATTTGCAGAGGATCATTCCAAGCATTTGAGACTGCTTGCTCCCTTTGATGGATCGCATCATCCCCTCTCTCCTCAAAAGGATTCGTCCTCGAATCATCACCTACATCATAAGGAGATAGATCAGTAACATTAAAAGTAGCACTAACATTATACTCACTTGGTAGATCTATCTTATAAGCATTATCATTGATTTTCTCAAGGACTTGAAATGGTCCATCCCCTCTTGGAGCTAATTTCGATTTCCTTTGTGCTGGAAACCTTTCTTTTCTCATATGCACCCATACCCAATCACCAGGTTCAAAAGTGACACGTCGTCTGCCTTTGTTTGCCTTGGATGCATATTGCTCATTTTTCCTTTCAATCTGCGATTTAATCTTTTGATGAAGTTTCTTAACCACCTCAGCTTTCTGTTTGCCATCAAGGCTTATTCTCTCATTAATGGGCAATGGTAACAAATCCAAAGGAGTTAGTGGATTAAAACCATAAACAACTTCAAAAGGAGAATAATCAGTAGATGAATGCACACTTCTATTATATGCAAATTCAATGAAAGACAAGCAATCCTCCCAATTTTTCAAATTCGTTTGGATGACGGTCCTAAGCAATTGAGTTAAGGTTCTGTTAACAACTTCAGTTTGACCATCAGTTTGTGGATGACAAGCTGTAGAAAATAATAACTTAGTTCCAAGCTTTCCCCACAAAACTCTCCAAAAATGACTCAAAAATTTTGCATCCCTATCTGAGACAATACTTTTAGGAACACCATGAAGCCTCACAATTTCTTTAAAGAACAAATCAGCAATATAAGTAGCATCATCAGTTTTATGGCATGCAACAAAATGTGCCATTTTTGAAAATCTATCAACAACCACAAATATTGAATCCATCCCTCTTTTTGACCTCGGTAATCCCAAAATAAAATCCATTGAAATGTCTACCCAAGGTTCACTAGGTACAGGTAATGGAGTATACAGACCATGAGGTAAGACTCTAGACTTAGCCCTTTTACATGTTATGCATCTACCACAAATCCTTTCCACATCACGCTTCATTTTAGGCCAAAAGAAATGTTCATGCAAAACATCTAATGTCTTTTTCACACCAAAATGTCCCATTAGTCCTCCCCCATGTGCTTCCCTCACAAGCAATTCACGCATAGAACATTGAGGCACACATAATTTATTTTCTCTGAACAAAAATCCATCAAGCTTATAGAATTTTCCAAAAGCTCCTTTTTCACAAGCAACAACTATTTCAGCAAAATCACTATCATTGGCATACAAATCCTTAACATATTCAAAACCAAGCAATCTTGCATTCAGAGAAGTGAGAAGAATATACCTTCTAGATAATGCATCCGCAACCACATTCTCCTTACCTTTCTTGTATTTGATCACATATGGGAAAGGCTCGATGAACTCCATCCATCTAGCATGTCTTTTGTTCAGCTTACCTTGACCTTTAATGTACTTCAAAGATTGATGATCTGTATGAATCACAAATTGTTTAGGCCAAAGGTAGTGTTGCCAGGTCTCCAATGCTCTCACAAGTGCATAAAGCTCCTTATCATAAGTTGGGTAATTCAAGGTGGCACCATTCAGCTTTTCCCTAAAATAAGCAATTGGTCGCCCTTCCTGCATTAGAACAGCTCCTATCCCAACTCCTGATGCATCACACTCAATCTCAAAAGTTTTGTTAAAATCAGGTAAAGCTAAAATAGGTGCAGAACACAATTTTTCTTTAAGAACACTAAATGCATGATCTTGTGCCTTTTCCCATCTAAAGCCAACTGATTTCTTAATTATTTCAGTGAGTGGTGCAGCAATTGTGCTAAAATCTTTCACAAACCTCTTATAAAAGCTAGCCAACCCATGAAAACTTCTTACCTCAGTTACATTTGTAGGTGTTGGCCATTCTTTAATAGCCCTTACCTTCTCTTCATCAACTTGTATTCCCTCAGCACTCACTACAAATCCAAGAAAAACAACTTTTCCCATGCCAAAACTACACTTTTTTAGGTTAGCATACAACTTTTCTTTTCTCAAAACATCAAGCACACAATGCAAATGATTCAAATGCTCATCAAGACTCTTACTAAATATTAGAATATCATCAAAATAAACCACAACAAATTTTCCAATATATGCACGTAAAATATGATTCATCAACCTCATAAAAGTACTAGGTGCATTTGTTAGCCCAAATGGCATGACTAACCATTCATACAGCCCATGCTTTGTTTTGAAAGCAGTTTTCCACTCATCTCCTTCCCTCATCCTAATTTGATGATATCCAGATTTTAAATCAATTTTTGAGAAAATAACAGACCCATGCAATTCATCAAGCATATCATCTAATCTAGGAATAGGATGGCGATACTTTACAGTGATATTGTTGACAGCTCTGCAATCAATGCACATCCTCCAAGATCCATCTTTCTTTGGTACTAAGAGGACTGGTACAGCACATGGACTCAAGCTTTCTCGAACATACCCCTTTGCCATGAGCTCTTCAACTTGCTTTTGAAGCTCTTTTGTCTCCTCAGGGTTAGTTCTATAAGCTGGCCGGTTAGGAATTGTTGCTCCAGGAATGAAGTCAATTTGATGCTCAATGCCTCTTATGGGTGGCAATCCACTAGGAATATCTTCTGGAAATATATCTTCAAATTCCTGCAACAATGAACTAACAACACTCGGAAATGAAGAGTCAAGGTCATTAGTGTAAAAGGCCTCCTTGTAAACAAGTACAAGTAAAGGCTGTTCAGAAAGATATGCACTCCTCACCTCACTTTCTTTTGCATAAAAACTCACTTTTTCTCTTTCTTTTCTCTCCACTTTCTTTTCTTTCTTCTGAATCTCTTTTTTTGAGCTCTCAGATTTTCTTTCTTTCTCACCCTCATTTCTTTTTGATCTCTCTTCTTTATTTTTCTTATCACCCTCTCTTTTATCCCTCTCTTGTTTCATTTTGAGCTGATCTTCATACACTTGCTTGGGTGTTAATGGTACAAGAGTAACGGGTCTGTCATCCTTTACAAATGAATATCTATTGGTAAACCCATCCTTTGTCGCCTTCCTATCAAATTCCCAAGGTCTACCCAAAAGTATATGTCCAGCATGCATAGGAACAACATCACATAAAATCTCATCACAATATCTTCCAATTGAGAATGAAACAAGAACTTGCCTATCAACCTTAATCTCCCCACATTCATTCAGCCATTGCAACTTGTATGGTCTAGGGTGTTTAATGGTAGACAAATTTAATTTCTCAACTAGAGTGGTACTAGCAACATTGGTACAACTCCCACCATCAATAATCATATTGCATACCTTGTTGCTTATGAGACAGCGAGTATGGAAGATGTTTTCTCTTTGTTGCTCAATGTCATCTTCCTTAACTTGAGAATTCAAAGCTCTTCTAGTCACAAGTGCTTCTCCTTCTACAGCATACTCAAACCCATCATCACTCGCATCTTCAAGTGATGGCATGGAATCATCACTTTCACTTTCAGTCACCACTTCACGGTCCTTCATGATCATTACTCTCTTGTTGGGGCATTGCGAAGCTATATGACCTGTTCCCAAACACTTGAAACATTTAATATCTCTATTTCTAGATGATTGGGAATCAGATTTACCTTTGTTTTTAGATGAAACTTCCTCTTTGCCTTTTGGGACTTCTCTTTGAACATCTTTTTCTTCCTTCTTCCATTTTGGTCTCATTGAAGAACTAGAGCCTGAAAGGTACCTTGCTGATCCTTTTTGTTTAAGTTGCCTTTCAACCTTCATTGCCATGTGCACCATGTCTTCTAACTCCACATAATGCTGCAACTCCACAATATTAGCAATTTCTTTATTTAACCCATTTAAAAATCGAGCCATTGTTGCTTCCCTATCCTCTTTCACATTTGCCCTAAGCATAGCCACTTCCATCTCTTTATGATATTCCTCTACACTCTTAGAGCCTTGTGTAAGGGACTGCAACTTTTGAAAGAGGTCTCTATAGTAATGGCTGGGTATAAACCTCTTCCTCATGAGAGCCTTCATTTCCCTCCATGTTTCTAGGGGTCTCTCACCATTCCTCCTCCTCTCTAGGACCAATTTATCCCACCAAATTAATGCATAATCCGTAAATTCAATGACTGCCAATTTCACCTTTTTTGCTTCAGAATAATTATGGCACTCAAAAATGAACTCAATTTTCTTTTCCCACTCCAAATAAGCTTCAGGATCATTTCTACCTTGGAAAGAAGGTATCTTTATCTTAATATTTCCAAGGTTTCCATCCACCCTATTTCTACCCCTTGGAGCATTTTTACCGTGTCTCCTTTCATGCCTAACTTCCCTAGGCCTATTTCTACCCAAATCAAATTCAGATTCATAGTCTTCTTCACTACCACCTCCTACTTCATTTTCAGACTCAAAATCATCCATAGAATCATCTCTATGCCTCTCATATCTTCTAGGATTAGGACTTACAGTAGGTGGTCTTCTCTGCAAGTTTGCAATCATTGTGTCTTGCTTATCCATCCGGTCTCTTATCCCTCCAAGCACCACATTAAGACGTTCAAATTGCTGCTGCATGGCTTTTACAATGAGATCCAGGTTCTGTGCACTACCTCCTCCACTTGATATTTCCTCCCTATTAGACATTATAAGCCGCAAGAAAAATTAATTAGAGAAATAAAGATCCTCGCAAATTTTCCTCACGTGTTTACCCTCAAAGATGTCACTCTTCACTCGTGTTTCACACTTTAAAGGCTTTTCAAATAATGGATTCACACTCTTGCCTTTTTCCACTCTTAGTCTCTCTATAGGCTCTTTAAAGAAACTAATCAGACTCAATACAAAACTATCACAATTCTTGTGAAATTCAACCCAACACTTGGATATAATTAGTAAGTGGATACTATAGTAAAGAAAATCAGGGAATGAAAAGATGTAGAATTTGTAAAAGGTTAACTCGAACCAATACTACTTCCAGAACAGCACAAAATTTTTTTTTTTTTTCTTTTCAGCAATTTTTTTTTTTTTGCCTTTTCTATTTTCTTTTTTTTTTTTGCCTTGCTTTTTTTTTTTTTTTCTGGAATATGAAGAACAAAAAACGAAATTTGAATAAACAGAACAGGAACAGCAAAATCAATCTGGAAAAATGCGTCTGAATTTAAAGGACAATATTTCGAGTTAGAGAACTCCAAATGAGATGATTTTTAAGCAATATGAAAGAAGAGATTCTGGAATATAAGAAAGACCTACTACACGTCCAGAAACTCAACGGAAAACATGACAAATAGAGGATTAAAATTCAGCACATCCAGAATAATGGAAGACAAATAGAATTTCAAAACGAAAGAGAAATGCAATCTGGAAAAGCACAAGACACACAGATATGACCTGATTTAGGAACCGAAGCTCTGATACCAAGATGGTGCGAACCCACAAGGAATTGAATCCCCTTGAACCCACAACCGATCTGAAATATACACACCCCAAGAAAGCTAAATCAAGTCTGAACGATCCACTTGGAACCCTTGACACGAAGAGACAAGGACCCCGAGTGTTGGAAGACGCCACAAGGTTGATCAAGCCTTGATAAGTCTACAAGTTCAATGAAGAACCCTAGCGAGCACTCCTCTCAATTCTGGGATTTTCCAGAAAATATGATTTCTATTCATTCAAATCTGATTACAATGGGAGGCAGAATACAATTATATAGTGTGCAAGTCAAATCTGCCTTCAATGCTCATAGAAAAGGAAAACTAGGGAAATTAATGGCAAATTTCCTAATTAATGACCTATGGAATCAGAATTAAAAAAGTCAAATTCTCTCAAAAACTAAAAAGGAAATAAATCCCCCTAAATAAGCTAATTTCGTCTAAATACATTAGGGTTCTTTAAATCAGCTTATTAAGCCTGAAATGGCATTATTTAGCCTTAAATGAGCCCACCAATGGATGGTCCATGGTTTAAGCACTTCAATTTATAATGTTTTGGCCCAGTCTAGCTTCAGCAGCTCCATCTTCAGCCCATATGATATTAAGGACGTCCATATTATTATTGTCCATATCTTGCTTGACTTTTGTTGCTCCAATTGCTATTTGCTTAGTCCAGGTCTCTTGAACAAGTCCACTTAAGGCTTCCCTCATTCGTTTAGCTCGTGCTCTTGTTATCGGGCCACTTGGAATTTGCAGAGGATCATTCCAAGCATTTGAGACTGCTTGCTCCCTTTGATGGATCGCATCATTGAGTGCTTATGCTAATGTATGCACTTGAGAAAAGCTTGGTGTAATGTGTATAAGTGAGGGTGAAAAGGCCAAAATGAGATGTAAATGGTTTGGGACCATTTGGGCAGCTTCTCCAAGTCTTAAACATGCTTTTAAACTTGCCCAAAAGGTGCCAAGACCAAAGGAAATCTATTTGGCAATTTTGGTACCCAATATGGAGCCAAAATTGACCATAATGGAACCCTATGCCACTTTTTGGCCAAATGAGTTATTCTTGTCCTAAAATTTGGCATGCAATTAGGTCTTGTTGAGAGCTTTCTGGGAAGCTAAAGATCATAATTTTCGGAGACTTAGGGAATATTTTGTGAATTTTCAAAGTTGGGATTTTGCATGGATTCTGGTATGGGTACTGTTCATACTGGCAGTTTTGAATTCTGTGTCACTCAATGGCCAAATGGTGTCCAATGCTTATGAAATTTTATAATCATAAACTAGAGGTCATAAGCTTTCTGTAGCCACCTAGATCACCTCATTTTGAGGTTTGAGCAGAGAGTTATGCATGTTTAAAGTTAACTGTCAGTATCAGTAGCGCCCAGGAGCTCAATCACTGTTCCATCAGTTCCAGATGCCTAAAAGTATCTGTTTCATTCTGGAATTATTTTTAGTATCAAGTTAACATTTTTATCTTTCCATAATGACCAAGTGTGTGTGATTTTTATTTTTTTAGAATTAGTTACGAATTTCAGAAGTTTACATCAGTAACCTGAATCATAGCCCAGGCAGCCAGCGAGTCTGTATCTTTTTGGATGTCAAACGTCCTGTGTGATGAATTCTGTGATTTGGAAGTATTTTTAGTGTGATTAGACATCCTAAGCGTTCCAGAGTGATAAAGATTGTATGATTTCTAATTTTTTAGATTTAGTTATGATTTTCCAAAGTTGGGTCAGAAAATGGAGCAAATCTGGCCGAAAATATGCTTGCTTATTTTGAGCTCCATTTCGGTTTCCATGAATTGTAGGCATGTTTTTGTGATGAAAATGAGTTGTAATAATAAAATTAAATATGAGGAAGTATAGTATAAGCTCACACGGTCCATGTGACACCAAATTAAATTTTTTAGATATAGCGCAATGCGGAAAAAGTTGATTATTTCTGTCCCCTTTTTTATGTGCCCTCATGGAAATCATGATGTGAAGCTTATAAATGGCATGTAATAGAGCTAGAAGTTATGGTGTTACACATAGAGCCCTAATCACAGCATGATAGCCCTTTGATGAGATGATAGCCTGAGATAATTTTTATAGAGCAGTTAGTCTCAGAGACTAGTATAGTTTTAGTTAGCTTTTATTTTAGAGACTAGAGATCTCTTGAGTCTGGTAGATCATTGCCACAAAGATATGAAGGCTTTACTCAGATAGTTAGACCACTGACTAGCTCTCATAAGAGATAAGCATGGTGTGTGAGATGAGGAAAGCAAGAAATTAGCTTTCCATAGGTAGAACCAGATGAACCACTACCTAGCAGTTATTAGCCCTAATCAAGGGATAGAGAGATCCCCACATACTAGCCTATGTAATTTTTACATAAGGTAAGTGGTACAGTATATCTCCGGTGATCGAAGCTATGAGAATAACTAGCATCCCACCAGAATTCAATAGTAGTTAGTGGTAATTGCTCTTCACTGCCAGTATGAGGAACATATGTTAGGTCTATCAGTGTTGAGATGACGGACTAGAAACTGCCCACTCTCAGGTAGGCCAAAAGAGTACGAAAAGTCCCAGCTTAAAGAGATAGATATAGCAGTACATAGAGAAACGGGGATCATTAAAAGTGGAAACTCCTTAAAGGAGCTATAATCCCAGTAAGCAGTTAAGATGTTATGTAACACCTTAAAATTAATTAAGGTGTTAATCATAGATTTAGATTAATTAAGAATAATTAATATAGGATGATTAGGCAAGTCAAGTGAATAGAGATTTTAGAGAGATAAATTATTAATATGAGTTAGGAATTTAATGGGATAGAAATTTCATCTAGGCCCAAATTAATGAATCATGATAAGAGGCTAATGGGGCCCAATAGTTAGGTGCAGACCCAACCCAATTTAATATGATAAAGGCCCAAGATCCACCTTGTATAGACTCTTATAAGTGGCCCAATAACCCTTGTGCAGACTCAAATTCTTGAGCTCTTCAAACTTGGCCGAAACCTAATTAAACTTCAGCAACCCAATGCATAAGAGTTGGCCCAATGAAATTCTGTAGCCCAACACTTTAAAACTGGCCCAACAAGTTAAAATCTAAAGCCCATTTGGAGTTGGACCTTGGAGCAACCCATGACCCATCTTTGACCCAACTTAAACCCAACTAAAACCCTAATGCTTCAGCCACTTTCTCATTTGCTAAAAGTCAAGAAGCAAAATTCGGAGGTTGAGAGGGAGGCTAGGGTTTGAGGCAAGAATCCCACATTTTCTCACACCTAGAGCAAGATTCAGTTAAGGTAATAATTATACAACTTAATCCCCTCATCTTTCTCTTTAGTTTGGTCCTATTAGTTTTTCATTTGAAGTATTTTCACTATGCCTAAATTCTGAAATAGAGTTGTTTGGTGTTTTCCTGGAGGAAATTCGTAGGTTGAGGTTGGGGCTGGCATTGGGTAAGTGCAAACTATCCATTCTAGTGTATTTTCTGCTGGTTTAAGACCTTTATGGTTGATTTATAGTATGGGTGTTAATTATGTACGAATTTGCTTAGGAATTTGGTTGATATATTGAAGTTTCTGGTAGAGGACATACTCAATTCGAATTTAGGGATTGGTGGTGGCTGGGCAAGTGTTATTTAGGTAGTTAATTAGCATTTAGATTCATTAGGTACTTGTTGCTACTGTTAATGATGAATTAGAGTGGTAATTTTCTGATGCTATAGTTATAGGGATTTTTGTACCATTGGTGGCTGTTGCAAGTTGTCTATAAGTAAGGTAACTAGGGTTTACATTAATTCCATGCATATATCTATTTTAATTTCATATTTGCTGTATATGAATGATTTGAAATACTGAATGAATTGGTTAGCTATCTATTGTATTGTGATTGGACCTTGTGAGTCTATGGTGGAGCTGTGGTGTGGTTGCCACCCGTACATATGCTTCGATTGAGCACCGAGTTATGATCAAACCCCAGATGCACTGAGCCCCGGTTGTGCTCAATAGGGAGTAGGTGTCGTGGATGGGCCTCTCCCGGTGTTAATGGCCTTTAACATGTGAAAATATGATTGCTAGTATGGGATAGTAATCATGATAGTCTAATTGTTTCATTTACTGATATGGCTGATATGATTTTGATTCATGCATATATACTTATTAAATTGGATTATATGATGGAATTGCCTTAGTTACTGAGATTTATATCTCACCCCATTTTATGGGATTAATATTTCAGGTGAATGTTCTTTAGGTAAGGATAAGGGGAAGCAAGTGGATGAAAATCCATGAGTTCCAACATGTGGGAATAAGGCTACACTTAGGCTTATTTAGTTAGTATAGATGCAAATTTTGTATTCCTTATTATATAGCATCATCTTGTATTCATATTGCTAAGTGTAGGAGTCTATATTTTGATTAGTTGGAATGTATTTGTTAAGAAGTTAAGTCTCAATATAGCTTGGTTTAAGTTGTATGAATCTATAGTATCTGATGTATGAACTTCTCTGAACTTATGGTATGGTATACTGTTGGAAACCTAATCATGTGATATATTAGAAATTGATATGAATCATTGACACATGAAACCTTTAGCAAAATGTGTATGAGATGTTAATTGTTGATAGTATATAAATCCTTGCTGTCGTTAACCCATGGAAAGGCTGACATGTGGTGGTTGGGTGAGTGAGAATTAGTATTTGAGTGTTGAGTTAATAATGGTAGAATCGCTGAGTAAATAAGGTAGATAAATACTATTAGAGACATATAAATTGAGGGGAAGGGGGTCTTAAAGTGTCCCTAAGAAGAGAACTGGAGTGTGGGAGATGAAATGTAAGGGATATAGCTACAGGAGGGAGTCACGCCGCGGCCAGGAAGGCCTCACCGCAGCCTGAAGAGCAACAGTGGTGAGGGATGCCACGGCTGGTGTGACACCTTAATCTCCTACCGCTACCCAGCCTCTCTCTGGGCTCGGTTCCACATGATTTCCAAAGAGTCACTACTCTCCCGTGGCATTTACATGCTATGAACCGGGGTTTCATATACTCATCTTTCACCTCGTGGGTCCTGTGAACCCATCTCAAGCATCCTCAACTCAAACTCCATATATACGACTCATACATAGTATGAAACAAACCATAAGCCACGGGTATAGAATCGAAAACCATAAAAATTACATTTTCTCACTTGGGCCCAAAAGTCATATTTTGGCTCTAAGTTTGGAAAATCATAAGAAATTGTAGAAAAATGGGAATGCAGAAAACTTTAGCTTTCTGGAAAGCTCTAAGTGTCAACTTTACACTAAAAATCATTCCTAACCACAAACACATCGTTTGGACCAAGTTTGACATCGAAAATGGGAGGAAGGTCCAGCTGTCACTGATTCTGGTGCAGCTTTCTGTCATGACTTTCGAAAATTCATAACTAAATCCACAAAAATCCAATCTGGGCACATTATACCAATTCGGAAAGATACGGATGTCTACTAGAGGAGAAAAATAAGTCCAGATCAGTTCAGTAGCACCTGCACCCCGAAAACCGATGGAACAGTGATGGGGGTCAGGTAAGCTGCCTAATGCTGATATAGAACTTCAGACGGTCCAATCTCTCTCTACAGACCTCCGATTTGGGTGATTCTAGTTCCTACAAGTCACTTTGGTTTTCTAGTTTATGTGTATAAAATTTCACCACATTTGAAATCCATTTGGTCTAAAAGTGCCACAGATTTCATTTTCTAGTTTAGATGAACAGTACATGACCAATCCATTAAATTCTCCCAAATTCAACAATTTCCCAAATATTCTATAATCCTCCGAATATTACCCACTTTAGCTTCTCAAGAAGCTTTCTACAAACTCTAGAGGCATGCCAAATTTAATGGCAAACGGAGCTCATCCGGTCATACTTTGACGGAGCTCACAAAAATACCGGTTTTGGCACCCCAAAGGTCCAAAACGGGTCTAGATAGCCTCTCACACACTCTCACTCCACATGGACAACTTTAAAAGCATAAAACTAGTATATCTAACATGTCCATATGATCCAAATCATCATACATCCAAATCTCACTATGCTATGGCCAATTATGCACTATTCCATACAACAAGCAAAGGGGTAAAAACCCACATTTCCATTACTTTGGCTAATAACAGAGTTCATACATCATCCTTTCATATTTCTACATGTGTTACAAACTTTACATCTCAAAAATAGTGGGCACATCTTCATTTGGCACCACTTTACATCATATATACATCACAATATCAAAACATAAACTCATAAATAGCTACGCAAGCTCCTAGGCTCCTTGGTGTGTGCTCAGTTCTCCTTGAGCTCCACCTAGCATATTAGTTGGGAGGGGAAAGGGGTGAGATTCAGGGAATCTCAGTAGCTCAAGCACTCAATCCAGCAAGCAATCAAGGCATATAACAAGTCAAAGCATGTGAATAAGCATTTAGCTATTCTCAATCATCCAACACATAATGTACATGCTATGGAATTCACAACAATGCCAAAAATGGGCTCCAGGGACTTTTGGTCTAGCCTCACCCGAGTCTAGGGACTTTTGGATGGCCTCACCCGAGTTTAAGGACTTTTGACTTGGCCTCACTCGTTTGAGACTTTTGGCCTTGTCTCACCTATCTCAAGGGACTTTCGGCTTCACCTCACCCATCTCAAGGGACTTTCGGCACTATCGCACCCGAGCAATTCTCACAACTCATCACACAAGCATATTGACATTCAATGCATCAAAGCAATAGCATATGGCATATTCCACACATTCAGCATATACATATCATATAATGACTATTACAACCAAGAATGCTACAAGAAAGAGTGAAAGAGAGAGCTACCTTTGGAGCCAAAGCCAACACAAGCTTTTCCTTTCAATTTCTCCTTTCCCTCCTTAGGTCCATAATCACACCTTGATGTAAGTGTTTCACTTGAGCCTAGACACACCAAAAGCATGCAATTACTCTCTTGTAATTTAATTTAGAGCAACCCTCTATCACACACAACCTAGGGTTCTCTCTTTAGAATGCCATTACCCCTTTCTCTCTCTCAAGCTCCCATGGTAGTGGAAAACCTCATTTTCAAAGAGAACTTAAGGATTCAAAAGAGTTTTCCACTTTCCCTCTTCTGACCCATGCCCAAAATCCGTCCATTTTCACAAATAAAACCGCAGAAAGAGAGGGCAAAGGGAGGGGATCAGAGTTCTGAAGAGAAATGGGAGAAGTTACCTTACCTTTCCCTTGATCTTCCTCCTTCTCTTGATCTCTCACACTCTCCACGCCTCTTTTCTCTCTTTGGGTCGAAGCTTAGGGCAGATATGAGAGAAGAAATGAGTTTGGACGTTTAAAGAAGTCTAAATCTCGCTATTTACTCTCTTCCGGACTGACTCTCGCTACGGCGAAAACTAACCTTCGCTATAGCGAGCTCGTGTAATCTGGCTTCGCTATGGCGAGGTGTAACCTTCGCTACGGCGAGATCGCGTCAGTTCCCTTCGCTATGGCGAGATTTACCATTCGCTATGGCGAAATCGCGTTAGTTCCAGACTTCACTCTCGCTATGGCGCACGCTACGGCGAGCAACTCCTTGGTTTTTGTATGGACTGCTGCCAGCACTCGCTATAGCTAGAATCGCCTTCGCTATTGCGAACTAGCTCTCTCGCTGTAGCGAGACCGTTTCTCGCTATTGCGAGAGGACTTGGCAGAAATTCTGGATTCCAAAAATTTCCAGATTTCACTTCCTTTCTTTTCCTTTTTCTTTCCTTTTTCCCGGTTGTTACATTTCTACCCCTTTTAAAAGAAATTTCGTCCTCGAAATTTAAAAACTTACCTCAAGGGAATAATTCTAGATATTTCTGCCTCATCTCATCCGCCAATTCCCAGGTTGCTTCCTTAAATGTCAGACCTCTCCAGATCACTTTCACCAGAGGAATGCTCTTGCTTCTCAGCTGTTTCAGCTTAGCATCCACAATTCTCTTCGGTTTCACTACATAGGAAAGATCTTCCTACAATTGCACATGCTCATATTCTATGACATGTGAGAAATCTGGTAAATACTTTTTCAACTGGGAGACATGAAAAACACTGTGTATTTGGGCTAGGTTAGGAGGCAAGGCTATTCGGTAAGCCACGGGTCCAATTTTCTCAAGGATTTCAAACGGACTAATGTACCTAGGACTGAGCTTCCTTACCCTTATTGACCGACCTATTCCCGTCATTGGAGATATTCGAATGAACACATGGTCTCTAACCTCAAACTCTAACGGCCTCCTACGCTTATCAGCATAGCTTTTCTGTCTACTCTGGGCCGTGAGGAGCCTCTTTCTAATCAACTCTATCTGTCGGGTGGTCTGGTCCACAATCTCAGGTCCTATCATACTCCTCTCTCCTAGCTCAACCCAACACAGAGGGGATCTGCACTTTCTCCCATACAAAGCCTCATAAGGGGCCATCTGGATACTGGAATGGTAACTGTTATTATAAGCAAACTCTGCTAATGGCAAATACGCATCCCAGTTCCCCTTCATTTCTAGCACACATGCCCTCAACATATCTTCCAATGTCTGGATGGTCCTTTCAGTCTGACCATCTGTCTGGGGGTGATATGCAGTACTAAACCGCAATCTCGTCCCTAAGGCATACTGCAGTGACCTCCAAAAGTTCGATGTGAACCTGGGGTCTCTATCCGAAACTATGCTATTGGGTATTCCATGAAGTCGCACTATCTCTCTGATATACAACTGGGCCAATCTATCCAGTGTATAAGTAGCCTTAATAGCTAAAAAGTGTGCAAACTTCGTCAGTCTATCTACAACTACCCAAATAGCATCGTGTCCAGAGGATGTCCTGGGTAACCCCATGACAAAATCCATGGCTATACTATCCCACTTCAACTTAGGGATATCTAGAGGTTGCAACAACCCAGCCGGTTTCTAATGTTCTATCTTTACCCTCTGACACACTAGGCATCTAGCCACATACTCCGTCACATCACTTTTCATCCCTGGCCACCAGAAAATTCTTTTCACATCCTGATACATCTTGGTGGCACCTGGGTGGATAGTATACTTACTCTTATGCGCCTCTTCTAGAATGCTTTCTCTCAACTCATTCTGACTAGGCACACAGATTCTCTCTCGGTATACTATCATACCATCCTCAGACAACTTGAAATCTGAGGTCTTACCTTGGGTAATCTCATTCCTGATCCGTTTCAGGAACTCATCCTCTCTCTGGGCATCTAAGATCTGGGTCCTCAAGACATTCTCAATTCGGGTTTCACTCAGATACAATCTACCCGATACCACCTGACAAGAGAGGTTCAACTCTCTGAACTTCTCTAGGAGCTCCTGCTCCCTAATCATCATATGGGCTACATGGATGGATTTCCTACTCAGGGCGTCTGCCACCACATTGGCCTTGCCCGGATGGTATTTCAACACCTAATCATAATCTTTCAAAAACTCCATCCATCTCCTCTGTCTCATATTGAGTTCTTTCTGATCAAACAGATATTTCAGACTCTTGTGGTCACTATAGATCTCTATGGTCGCACCATACAGATAGTGTCTCCAAATTTTAAGAGCAAACACTACGGCAGCTAACTCCAGGTCATGTGTGGGGTAATTCTCCTCATGAGGTCTCAACTGCCTCGAGGCATATGCCACTACTCTACCCTGCTGCATCAACACACATCCTAACCCTTTGCCCGAAGCATCACAATAAACCACAAATGGTTCACTAGGGTCAGGGATAATCAGCACAGGGGCAGTGGTCAAACAGAGTTTCAACTCCTGGAAACTCTTCTCACATCTCTCATCCCACACAAACGGTGTATCTTTCCTGGTTAGCCTCATCAGTGGTAAGGCCATTCGAGAAAAGTCCTGAATAAATAGTCTGTAATACCCTGCCAAACCTAGGAAACTCCTAACTTCGGTGATCGTTCTAGGTCTATCCCACTGTAACACAGCCTCAACTTTATGGGGATCCACCGCAACCCCATCTCGTGAGATCACATGACCTAAGAATCGCACCTCGGTCAGCCAAAACTCACATTTACTCAGTTTGGCATACAACCTTTTCTCTCTCAAGGTCTCTAGGACTAGTCTCAAATGCCTCTCGTGCTCCTCAAAAGATCGGGAGTACACTAAAATATCATCAATAAAGACCACCACAAACTGATCTAGATACGTTCTGAATACCCTGTTCATATAATCCATGAACACAGCAGGCGCATTCGTCAACCCGAATGGCATCACAAGGAACTCATAGTGCCCATATCTCGTCCTGAAAGCCGTTTTAGAGACATCTTCAGTTCTCACTCTCAACTGGTGGTAACCAGATCTAAGATCTATCTTAGAAAACACAGATGCCCCAGCCAACTGATCTAACAAATCATCAATTCTAGGGAGAGGATATTTATTCTTGATGGTAACTTTATTCAACTCTCTGTAATCTATGCACAAACGCAAGCTACCATCTTTCTTTTTCACAAACAACACCGGAGCACCCCAAGGTGAAACACTAGTGATACAATATCAATAGGCATGCCTATTAAAGCACTACAAATTCGAAAAGCCCTTATCCATCAAGAACTTCAAAGAGCTCAAGTGGCCCAAATTGTGCACTATGTCCAAAAATTTCAAAGAACTCAAGATAATATTTATGTTGGACGTCGGCCCAAGTTTAGAGCCCAAGATCCATATTTGATAAATTCAAAATATGCTGAATTGGACTTTGGACATGATATTTCCTTAAAGATGCAAAAGTGGAAGTCCAAGTGGAAGCCCAATGTTCTAAGAAGGGCCATGGAGCAACTAAAGTCAATATCTAACATGTTGAAGGCCCAATGAACTATACACATACAAGAGGAGTGCTAAGGCCCAATTGGAGTCCAATTGCAAGAGATTAAAAATCATGTGTCAACCCTCTTGCCTTTTACCACTCAATAATTTGCTTCTTACAAGTGTTCTAAGCAAGTCACAAGCAACTCAAATGAAAAGATCAAACTAGTGGCAATCCAAAAACTAGAATCCTAAAATATAAATTCTCAAAGAATCAAACAGTAAATTCTCAAAGAATCAAACAAAGGAGAAAAAGTGGTGTGTAACAAAAAAAGGGGAAAAAGAAAGGAGGAATGGGAGGCCTGGAAGGAAGGAGAAGGAAAGGAAAAAAAAAAATTCTAAAAATAAGAAAATTTAAGAATAGGAAACTACTTGCAATTCAAGTTTAGAACTATTAGGAAAGAATATTATTTCTTGAATGCAAATAGGAAAGTAGATAATTTGGTAGCTACTTAATGCAATCAAATTAAGAAACAAATTCTAATTAGGAAATTAACTCCAATTAAAAAATTGACTCCAATTAGGAAACTAACTCCAATTAGGAAATTGACTCCAATTAGGAAACTAACTCCAATTAGGAAATTAACTCCAAAACTTGCTTTCAACTTTGAATTGGCACAACTTGCAATTTTGAATTTTGCAAAAAAAGAAAAATTTTTTCACTCTTTTTTTTTTATTTTTTTTATTTTTCGAATTTTTTTTATTTTTATTTTTTTTTTAGGATGGAGGCACACAACAATGGAAGACAGAAGAAGATAGAAGACAAAGACAAAGATGAAAAAGGTAACACTAATGGAAGAAGAGAAAGTATGAAGAATAACGGAAGGAAAAAAAAAACAAAAAGATATACCTTGTACTAGCGACCAAAGCTCTGATACCAAATGATGAGAGACCCTCTAGAAACCTTGTCCTAGGAACCTTCAACAAGATGACACTTTGCCCGAGACCGGCTAGAAAACAAGAATGTTGGTCAAAGGAAAGACCCTAAGAGAACTTGTCTCTTAGAACCCTAGCCTCAAGACGCCACAAAGGAAGACCAATCCTTTGATAAGTCACGTGAACTCTCAGAGAACACAAAGAAGCAAAAGCCTCACAAAGTATTGAATAATACTCAAATTCATTCATTCATTCATGTGTAAAATAGAATACAATAGGAAGCCTTTTATAGGCAAAATTTCTAGAGTCCTAATTAAAGTAAAACTCTAATATCTGATTAGAAATATTTTAAATAATACCTAATATATATCCTAATTAGATTAGGATACTAATCTTAACTTGATCTCCAAGATAAGCTCTTTGACCAAGTTCAAAAAATAATAAAATAATAAAAAACGAAATTCAAAAAGAATCCTAGTCAAAACTAATTAGCTTCTTTAAGTTGTCACATGGAATGCTCATGCTTCATTAAAAATCACATGGTTGACACATGATTCTTAATCTCTTGCAATTGGACTCCAATTGGGCCTTAGCACTCCTCTTGTATGTGTATAGTTCATTGGGCCTTCAACATGTTAGATATTGACTTTAGTTGCTCCATGGCCCTTCTTAGAACATTGGGCTTCCACTTGGACTTCCACTTTTGCATCTTTAAGGAAATATCATGTCCAAAGTCCAATTCAGCATATTTTGAATTTATCAAATATGGATCTTGGGCTCTAAACTTGGGCCGACGTCCAACATAAATATTATCTTGAGTTCTTTGAAATTTTTGGACATAGTGCACAATTTGGGCCACTTGAGCTCTTTGAAGTTCTTGATGGATAAGGGCTTTTCGAATTTGTAGTGTTTTAATAGGCATGCCTATTGATATTGTATCAACTAGGGCGGATGAACCCTTTCTCTAACAATTCCTCTACCTGCGCTTTCAACTCAGCAAGCTCGGCGGGAGCCACCTGTAAGGAGCTTTAGACACCGGTCCTGCACTATGTCTATAGGGAACTCTAATTCTCTCTCAGGAGGTAGGCCACTAAAATCAAACTCTCTAGGGAAAACCTCCGGGAATTCCCTGACAACTGGGATCTCCTCTATCCCTTCTTCTACCTCAGCCCGAATAGAGAAAAAGACTAGAAACCCTTGACATCCACACTTTAAATATCTCTCAGCTTGGGTAGTAGTCATAAAGGATAACTCAGCTCCTACCCTAGGTATGGTCCCACAAGCAGGTAAGGAGATGGTTCGGTGTTCACAATCAAGTATGGCATTATTTGCAGCTAACCAGTTCATACCAATAATCAAATCAATTTCATGAAAAGGCATACAAACCAAATCAATAGTGGTATGACAGTGGTTAAATTGGACAGTGACATTTAAACAAGTATGGGAAGTGACCACGTGGCCTCCAGTGGGTGTAATGACAGATAAGTCAAAGGGCAAGACACTAACAACCAAACCCAATTTCCTCACACAATCATAAGATATAAACGAGTGACTAGCACCCGAATCAAACATAGCAACTACAGGAAAGCCATTCACTAACAACGTACCTCGGATCAAACTGGGAGATGCGCTGGCTTCCTGCTGAGTAAGGGCGAACACTCGGCCCTGGGTCTGTGGTCTAGGAGGAGGCGCTGTCTCCATCTGAGGACAGTGTCTAACAATGTGCCCCGGCTTCCCACACTTATAACATGTCACCAGAGACTGCTGGAAGGATGACTGACCCCGAGGAGGTGGCACACCTCGCTGCGGCCTTCTACTCCATGGCCCCTTGCCTCTTTTCTTGGTACTAGGGGTCAAACTAGAGCCCTCTTCTGGTTTCGACCTCTTCAACTCTGGAACCCTCTTCTGACTAGCCGTCGTCACAGTAGGCATGATAACTTGCAGATTCGTCTCAATCACCCTACTGACCTCCACAAGAGTATTAAACTTTCTAATTCGCTGTGGAGTGACTCTGTCGCTAATCAGGGGCCTCAAACCAGTCTCAAACTGCTCACATCTCCAGGGTTCATCATCATACCTCTGGAGGTAAGAGGAATACCGAGACAGCTCTATGAACTTGGCCACATACTGATCCACAGTCATCTCATCAGTCTGTCTCAAGCCCATAAACTCCATCTCTTTCTTTTTCCTCACTGAACTTGGGACATACTTTTCATAAAAATTCAACCAAGAATGTCTCCCAATTTATCTGTATATTCTTGGTCTCCATAAGGGGTTTCGCACTCTCCCACCATCTATCAGCTTCCTTCTCTAGCATGAAGGTGGCTAGCTTGGCTTTCTGCTCAGTGGTACAATCCATCATTGAGAAGATTTTCTTAAGCTGCATCACCCAAGCCTCCGCCTTATCAGCATCCAATTCCCCGTCAAACGAGGGTGGATTGTTCTGCCTAAACTGTTTCAATACTTTTTGGATAGACGTCTGGGTCTGTGGAGCAGAAGGCTCCTGGGGAGGTATAGGTGGAATGCTACAACTTCCATGACCATTCACACCAAACACAAGCAATTCACATACTTCAAGAGCCTAACATTGAGCAAAAGTGCCTGAACCTTCGCTCTGATACCAAAAATGTGACACCTTAATCTCCTACCGCTACCCAGCCTCTCTCTGGGCTCGGTTCCACATGATTTCCAAAGAATCACTACTCTCCCGTGGCATTTACATGCTATAAACCGGGGTTTCATATACTCATCTTTCACCCCGTGGGTCTTGTGAACCCATCTCAAGCATCCTCAACTCAAACTCCATATATACAACTCATACATAGTATGAAACAAACCATAAGTCACGGGTATAGAGCCGAAAACCATAAAAATTACATTTTCTCACTTGGGCCCAAAAGTCATATTTTGGCTCTAAGTTTGGAAAATCATAAGAAATTGTAAAAAAATGGGAATGTAGCAAACTTTAGCTTTCTAGAAATCTCTAAGTGTCAAATTTACACTAAAAATCATTCCCAACCACAAACACATCGTTTCAACCAAGTTTGACATCGAAAATGGGAGGAAGGTCCAGCTGTCACTGTTTCTGGTGCAGCTTTCTGTCATGACTTTCGAAAATTCATAACTAAATCCACAAAAATCCAATCTGGGCACATTATACCAATTCGGAAAGATACGGATGTCTACTAGAGGAGAAAAATAAGTCCAGATCAGTTCAGTAGCTCCTGCACCCCAAAAGCCGATGGAACAGTGATGGGGGTCAGGTAAGCTCCCTGATGCTGATACAGAACTTCAGACGGTCCAATCTCTCTCTACAGACCTCCGATTTGGGTGATTCTAGTTTCTACAAGTCACTTTGGTTTTCTAGTTTATGTATATAAAATTTCACCACATTTGGAATCCATTTGGTCTAAAAGTGCTGCAGATTTCATTTTCTGGTTTAGATGAACAGTACATGACCAATCCATTAAATTCTCCCAAATTCAACAATTTCCCAAATATTCTATAATCCTCCGAATATTACCCACTTTAACTTCTCAAGAAGCTTTCTACAAACTCTAGAGGCATGCCAAATTTAATGGCAAACGGAGCTCATCCGGTCATACTTTGACGGAGCTCACAAAAATACTGGTTTTGGCACCCCAAAGGTCTAAAACGGGTCTAGATAGCCTCTCACACACTCTCACTCCACATGGACAAGTTTAAAAGCATAAAACTAGTATATCTAACATGTCCATATGATCCAAATCATCATACATCCAAATCTCACTATGCTATGGCCAATTATGCACTATTCCATACAACAAGCAAAGGGGTAAAAACCCACATTTCCATTACTTTGGTTAATAACAGAGTTCATACATCATCCTTTCATATTTCTACACATGTTACAAACTTTACATCTCAAAAATAGTGGGCACATCTTCATTTGGCACCACTTTACATCATATATACATCACAATATCAAAACATAAACTCATAAATAGCTACGCAAGCTCCTAGGCTCCTTGGTGTGTGCTCGGTTCTCCTTGAGCTCCACCTAGCATATTAGTTGGGAGGGGAAAGGGGTGAGATTCAGGGAATCTCAGTAGCTCAAGCACTCAATCCAGTAAGCAATCAAGGCATATAACAAGTCAAAGCATGTGAATAAGCATTTAGCTATTCTCAATCATCCAACACATAATGTACATGCTATGGAATTCACAACAATGCCAAAAATGGGCTCCAGGGACTTTTGGTCTAGCTTCACCCGAGTCTAGGGACTTTTGGATGGCCTCACCCGAGTTTAAGGACTTTTGACTTGGCCTCACTCGTTTGAGACTTTTGGCCTTGTCTCACCTATCTCAAGGGACTTTCGGCACTACCGCACCCGAGCAATTCTCACAACTCATCACATAAGCATATTGACATTCAATGCATCAAAGCAATAGCATATGGCATATTCCACACATTCAGCATATACATATCATACAATGACTATTACAACCAAGAATGCTACAAGAAAGAGTGAAAGAGAGAGCTACCTTTGGAGCCAAAGCCAACACAAGCTTTTCCTTTCAATTTCTCCTTTCCCTCCTTAGGTCCACAATCACACCTTGATGTAAGTGTTTCACTTGAGCCTAGACACACCAAAAGCATGCAATTACTCTCTTGTAATTTAATTTAGAGCAACCCTCTATCACACACAACCTAGGGTTCTCTTTTTAGAATGCCATTACCCCTTTCTCTATCTCAAGCTCCCATGGTAGTGGAAAACCTCATTTTCAAAGAGAACTCAAGGATTCAAAAGAGTTTTCCACTTTCCCTCTTCTGACCCATGCCCAAAATACGTCCATTTTCACAAATAAAACCGCAGAAAGAGAGGGCAAAGGGAGGGGATCAGAGTTCTGAAGAGAAATGGGAGAAGTTACCTTACCTTTCCCTTGATCTTCCTCCTTCTCTTGATCTCTCACACTCTCCACTCCTCTTTTCTCTCTTTGGGTCGAAGCTTAGGGCAGATATGAGAGAAGAAATGAGTTTGGGCATTTAATGAAGTCTAAATCTCGCTATTTACTCTCTTCCGGACTGACTCTTGCTACGGCGAAAACTAACCTTCGCTATAGCGAGCTCGTGTAATCTGGCTTCGCTATGGCGAGGTGTAACCTTCGCTACAGCGAGATCGCGTCAGTTCCCTTCGCTATGGCAAGATTTACCATTCGCTATGGCGAAATCGCGTTAGTTCCAGACTTCACTCTCGCTATGGCGCACGCTACGGCGAGCAACTCCCTGGTTTTTGTATGGACTGCTGCTAGCACTCGCTATAGCTAGAATCGCCTTCGCTATTGCGAACTAGCTCTCTCGCTGTAGCGAGACCGTTTCTCGCTATTGCGAGAGGACTTGGCAGAAATTCTGGATTCCAAAAATTTCTAGATTTCACTTCCTTTCTTTTCCCTTTTCTTTCCTTTTTCCCGGTTGTTACAGTTGGAGGAATCTCGCCGTGGCGTAGAGTGAAAAAAATGCCCAGGAGGGTGACAGAATGAAGCCTCACCACAGCACAATAAGTCCTACCGCGGCGCAAGTCAAGGAAATTAATTAAGGAGGGTACAGTAAAAAACTTGCCGCGGCTTCGAGTAAGTTACCTAGTGATTCCCGAGAGCAACTTGGCCATGGTGCAAAAGGTCTGGGCTATGGCACAAGGTTAAAAACTTAGTTTTTGAGCTCTAAGACCTAACTTAGCCGTGGCGAGAAGGTTCCAGGTTGCGGCGCAGGTCCCCAAACTCCCACCTTTGACTTAGAAACCCTAATTTCTTTAATGCTAATGCTAGGGAATGATATAGAAACATTTGTGGGAGGTTTTTGTGTATTGAAATCGATGGATTGATGAATCACAAACCCTCTTATACATTTTCCTATTTATGGTTGTTTAGTTGATGATCCTAATAATATAAATATTCAAATTTCTTTATATTTTCTTGATGTAATTAGTTGTAACGACTCTAAACCTTAATCATTATTTATTAATCGTGCATTTAACTATAATCACCGAGATTAGAAGTTAGGGTCGTCACATGTGAGGCCTATGAGAGAAGAAAGTATGAATTGTGATTATAGGATGAGCTAGTAAGAAAGAACATAGAAGTAAATAGTGGACAGCACATGTAAATAAGTAAGCAAGCAGATAGAAACCTCCGATAGCTGTAATGATTAGAAAAAGATGTTGAGACTTTATGAGAAGCCATTGAGGGAGCATATAGGAGATTTCATACAAAATAAGTTACCTCCGAAGATGTGTAAATGAGTCCACTGAACAGAATGTTAAGCCTGATTAGTACAGCTCCCCAGGATAGGCTTCCAGAGTTAGAAATTTCTTTTCCTTATGAGAATAATAATAGCCATTGCTAGGTAACACCATAAGCATTTACATACTCAAATGATACATTCAATGATTTAAAATAATGGATTTCATGTATAAAAATTCCATGGGAGGTTTTTGTGTATTGAAATCGATGGATTGATGAATCACAAACATTTTCCTATTTATGGTTGTTTAGTTGATGATCCTAATAATATAAATATTCCTCCGAAGATGTGTAAATGAGTCCACTGAACAGAATGTTAAGCCTTACAAGCGAGTTCAAACTAATCAAATATGATTAGTACAGCTCCCCCAGGATAGGCTTCCAGAGTTAGAAATTTCTTTTCCTTATAAGAAGAACTAACTAGTACTCTATAATAATAGAGCCCTCATTAATAGCTAGTGTAACACCATAATTTCTAGCTCATTTTTATCACATTTACATACTCAAATGATACATTCAATGAGGGGAAGTAAGAAAATCCATTAAAATAATGGATTTCTTTGCGTTGCGTTATGTATAAAAATTCCATTATGCGTCACGTGGATCGTGTGAGCTCATACAACATATTCCCATATTTAATTACATGAGTACAACTTATTTGAATCATCAAAAGTGGCCTACATCTCAAGAAACTTAAAGGGAAGCATAAAATATGGATATTCATTTTCGGCCAACTTGGGCTCATTTCTGTCACAAAATTTGGAAAATCATAACTAATTCTAGAAAAATTGAAATCATGCATTCTTGGTCATTCTAGAAAGCTATGGATGTCTAATTCATACCAAAAATATTTCCAAACCATAACCTCCATCATAAAGGATGTTTGACATTCAAAAAGGTCTAAAGGTCAAGCAGTTCACTGGTGCTATCATAGATTTCTGTAACAAATTTTGAAAATGTCCAATTAATTCTAAAACAATCAAATCTATGTAAATAATATCAATCTGGAAAGCTGTGGATATTACCTAGATTGGAAAAATAACTCTAAACCAGCTTAAACATCTCCATACCTCGAAATCTAATCATATCTTCCTCTCTAGACCTCTAAATGAAGTGCTTCTAGTTGGCACAAGTTACTAGGAATGTCTAGCTTTTTTGTATAAAATTTTCTAGTAATTTGACGTCATTTAAGCCTTGTGTGACAAATTTCATTTTCAGACTTGAGTAAATAGTGACATAACCAAAACCAGAAAATTTGCCAAATTTGAAAATTCATCAAATATTCTGTAAACCTCTAAAAATTATGTTCTTTAGCTTCCTAAAAATTCTAAATGAGCTCTAATTGTATGCCAAAACCTTAAATCAAGAAGAGCTCATTTGGTCAAAAAGTGACATAGGGTTCCATTATGGTCAAATTTGACTCCATATAGGATACCAAAGTAAGTGCGTGTTTGGATGGGCGGTGACATTTCCCAAACCATGTTTCAGACAAAGCAATAAATTGTTACTTCTATGTACCATGGTTGCGCAAACAACATTTTCAACTTTTCCACCGCAAAACCAAACATTCTATAACCAAATGGCTTTCCTTAGGGTTGGGCATCTTTTGGGCAAGTCTAAAAGCATAATTAGGACTTGTGTGAGCTACCCAAACGGTCCCAAACCTCATGTATTTCATTTTGGCCATTTCATCCACATATATGCATAATTCCATCAAACCATCAATGAAACTAATTTGCTATCATATACCCAATTCACGTTCTAATGACTACATAACATATTCTCTCATTCATACATGGCATAATATCATAGTTACATATGTTTAAGAGGTCATAGACCATATACATCATTGGATTACATCATTTGACATAATTATGGCATTAAAAAACCAAAACAATGCATTAGGTTATCAATCTCTCATCCTCAAGGTGGTTGGCGTCCATTACTGTATCCACTTGGTCCACCTAACATGTTAGAACATTGCGGAGGAGGGAATGAGATTCAACAAATCCCAATAGCTCATCTCTCATTCAATCATACATAATGGATGCAAACAAGTCTCATAAATGCATGTGTGGCCATGTTGACATGGTCAAACATTCAAGATACATTTTCATCATTTGAGAAAGTCATACATAGCATACAAAGGCCTACCAAACAACTGGATTGGCCTCACCTAATTTCTTGTGGATATTGCACTTGCCTCACCTATTTTTTTAAAGATTCTTGGTCTTAACCATGCTCTTGGGAGCCCACCTCACTTTTTGGAGACTCTTTACTTTGTCTCAACTAATTTGAAGGGTTCTTGGCCTCACTACACTCAAGCAAACCCAAGCACACATCAAAATCATCATAAGAAAACATATTGTAACATCATTGCACCATGGAATCAAATTCATGCTAGAACACTTTTCATGACTTAAAAATATATATACACACATTCAAGGACAAGTAAAGCATACATCCATGCATGAGAGAAGGTAGAGTAAGCTACCTTGGATATAATTACACACTTTTTTCTTTGAATTCAAGCTCCCCTTTTTGGCCACACACACACCAAAAGTGTGGGGATGATTTCTCTTGGCCTAAACACAATTTATGGAAGCTAATTAGGTTGATGAAATTAATTCTAAGGCCACACACTTGCTTGAACTCTAGCTTGATCTATAAACCTCATTATGGTTCCATAATTGCACCTAATGAAGCAACACCCCTCAAATAAATTCTAGGCTTCATTCTTTCCTTTCAAATATGATTCTTGACTCCTTTTAAGCCTCTTGGAGTCATCACACAATTAAAACCAAGAGCCTAACTACATGTTACTTCTTTAGGTCATAATATGGAACATAAAGCACCAACTCACTTTCTATGGGTTCTAAATTTTTCCCAAGGCCTCTCCTTATTTTCATTCATTATATGTGACTCAAAAATAGGCTTAGAAAAATTTAAAACTCTCCCTAGGTGTCTCATCCCCTTTAGGCCGAGCTTATGTCTCCTTTTGGCCTTCATGAAGTAAGTTTGCTTTGTTTTCTATATGGAAGATGCATATGGGGAGACTCCTAAGGGTCTTAGGAACTCATTTAAACATTCATTTAGGCCTAGGAGTAATTATATCAAATCAGATTTTCAAGGGAACCCATGAAACCCTAGATTTGCTACCTTGAAAATCCATTACCTTTTCTTGAATTTCTTTGCATATTCTTACTCTCCTCCTTTAAATTCATGGAATTTACCCTTGGTTCCCCTCAAAATTATAGCCTTTAGCATCTACATACATGGGGCAAAATATGGAGAAGAAGGGGGGAGGAGTAGCTACCATGAAATGCAAGATTTACCTTGTTTTCTTACTTTTTCCCACTTGAATCTTGTGTTCTTTGAGCTCCTCCCTTCAAATTCGAATTTTCCCCTTAATTTTTCCTTTAAAATAGATCCATATACTTCATTATAATCATAGGAAATAAAGGAGAATGAACGAGAAGAGGTTTGGAAGAGAAAGAGCATGAAAAACTATTAAATTTCCATACCTTAAGCCTTTGATTTCTCCTCCTCTTTGCCTTCCTCTTGTGCGCCACTCTCCCTAAGGTTTTCCTCTAGTTTTGGGCAGAACTTGGTCATGCAAAATGAAGGGAGAAGAAGGGCACATCATATATATATAAGTGGGAGGAGGTTGCACTTTTCAAAAATTTTCATTTTGCCCTTCGTTCTTGGCATTTTTGTTTTTCCTTCGTTTTAGCTCCTGTTTTAGAACTATTTTTCCATTATGAAATATTGATTCCTAATTTAGTAAAATGCCTTTGGAATCACTCAAATCAAAGATAAAACCTTCCTGAACAAATTCGTCAAAGTTTGGGTACACTAACATTGGAAAATGTCCATCAAAGGGGCTTTAGTTGTTTCAGGCCTTCCTATGGTTTTCAGGGTCTCTGAGAACCCTAGGGAACTCAAAATTTTTATTTAAAAAGCCTTCCTATATGAATTCCAAAATTTGCTCAAAATTACGAAAATGTCATTACGTTTTGTAAGCTTTTCATAAGAAATTGTTTCTTCATTCTAGCTCCATTTTTCTTTCCATCTGAGCCTAGAATTTTCATTTTTTGGAGTCTAGAATGCTTCCCAAATTTTTTAGGACCTTAACTACATCATTTCAGGGGGCTTCCTTTTGTATTCGGTGAGTTTCATTTGTTTACAAAGAAACTGTATGTTAAGTTTCTCATGTTTTCCCTTATTTTCAGAGAACTGGATGTTACATTTTTCCCCCCTTTAAATAAACTTCATCCTCAAAATTTGGGGTATACTTTCTTCTTATTGTTTTTTTATAACTAACTATTCTTTTCTTTTCCTTCTTCTTGGCTCTATACGCTTTCTCAGTGATTTCACTTGTTTAAATTTTTTTCTCAACCAAGGAATTTTTCATTACTAAGCTTTAATAAGGGCTCTATTGTCATGATGTACTAGCTAGTTCTCTCTCATAAGGGAAAGAAATTTCTAACTCTAGAGGCCGATCTTGGGAGAGCTTACTATTTATATTAGGTTAGTATTAACCCGGTCGCAGAAGTTAATGTTTCTTTCAGTAGGCTCTCTTACACATTTCTAGAGGTAACATATTTTATATTGTGTCTCCCATATCCTCTCCCAATGGCTCCTCATAACATCTCATCATCTTTTTATGATCATTAGAGCCATCAAAGGTTTCTATCTGTCTACTGTTTTGAAGTATACTGTCTACTATTCATCTATGCGTTCTTTCTTACTAGCTCATCTCATGATTACAATTCACGTTCTTTCTATCACAGGCCTTATATCTCAATTACTTACTGGGATTATAACTCCTTTAAGGAGTTTCAACTTTCAATGATCCCCACTTCTCTATTTACTACTAGTTCTGTCTTTGTAGGTTGAGACTTTTTCTCATTCTCTTTGCTCACTTATAGTGGCATTTTATAGTCCCTCATTTCAATACTGATATGCCTAACATGTGTGTCTCATACTGGTACTGAAGAGTAATTACTATTGACTACTGTTAAGCTCTAGTGGGATGCTAGGTATTCTCATAGTTTTGCTCACTGAAGATATATTGTATCACTTACCTCATATAAAATTGCACCTAACCCCTTTTTGAATACATAAGCTAGCATGCAGGGATCTCTTTATCCCTTGGTCAGGGCTAATATCTGCTAGGTAGTGGTTCATCTAGCTCTAACTCTAGAAAGCTACTTTCTTACTTTCCTAATCCTATACACTATGCTCATTTCTAAAGAGATCTAGTTAGTGGTCTAACTATCTGAGTAAAGCTTTCATATCTCTATAGCAATGGTCCACCAGACTCAAGAGGTCTCTAGTCTTTAGACAAAAGCTAGCTAAAACTGTACTAGTCTTTGAGACTAACTGCTTTGTAAAACTATCTCAAGCCGTCATCTTACCAGAGAAATATCATGTTCTGGCTAGGGCTCTCTGTAACTTTGTGATATCTACTATGACACCTGGGTCTACTACGACCTCTTAGAGCCCTGCTAGAGTCTACTGTAACCTGCTATGCTATACTAGGATCTACTGTGATCCATCTCTGAGAGACATTCAAGCTTAAGATTACTATATCTAACAGTAAAATACTTGCTCACTAAGTCCTGTAACCATCACTCGTAATAGTTGAGGCTAAACTCATATGTACATCATGCTCTTCGTGCGAAGTGGGCTCTATGTCATCTAATTCTCTAGGATCCCATCATACTGATATTTAGGAGGATTTTAATTTTCCTTCATCACTCCTCATGGGATCCTCAGATTCCCACTTCAGCCTCTTGTTGCTAGGGCTTTCTTTTCTTACTCTATTAGCTTACTTACTTTACATATGCTCGTTCTAGCCTTCCTCTCATATCTTGCAATATCTAACTATACCCATGTTCTACTTTTAAGTGCTTAGCATTAGGGCATCTTACACACTAAGTGTGGCTAGCATCTCTAGCAAGAGAGAGGCTATACAATAGTCTCTATTCATTTCATTTACATATACTATAAGGGACTCAAGTTGTATATACTAAACTCATGCTATCTGAATCTGAACATTCTCTACTGGAAATTCCTCTTTGTATGCTTTTTCTCATCATTTTGATATTACTGGAATCCCTTTATCTTTCCTTTTTGACTTATCTTGTCATTTTACTAGCTAGAATACTTTTTGAGTATCGGGACACTTTAATGATTGATGCCATCATTTGCTACGCACTCAAGTCACATTACTACTGGGTTAGCTAGACCCAATATCATGTAACCATTGTTGTAATCAAACCATAACATTAAACACTAATACACAAGCACCTTATAACTGAGCTCAAAGCCACTATCGTTTGTATATTATGAGTTTCCCAATAATCTAAAGTATTTCTCTCTTACTTTTCTCGATCTGCCTTATTCTCATAGAGTGCTCGGGGAAAATAGGATTCTTCCTCTATTTCATCTTGAGATGTCTTTGTATTGCCTGACTATTTTTACTTTAGGCACTATCATGGAAAAAGGGCATCTATGCCAAGAACAAGTGTGCTTTCTTAAGTACTCAAGCACATTAATTGAATATCTAGTCTCACTCTAGTATGTCCTCGACTTGAACACTATCATATCTTCTCTTTCTATGTCTCTTATCCCTTTACTTAGGTAAAAAGATATTTTACTACTGGTTATTTCTATTGCCAGTTCAAGTTTCTCTATGCTCAAGAGCACCTGTACTTTTTCTAGGTTCTTCTACTTATTCACTCTATGTAACATTAAGGGGGTCTACTTTTTCTTATACTTTTACTTTGCTTTTAACTAGGCCATCCCTCGGTAAAAGAATTTCTATTACTTGTAATCTCAAGAATTACATTCTATGGTGCTCTCGGCTTACACTCTTTCTTTACATAATGTAAGACTTACCTTCTGAGGTGGTCTCTAACTTTCTCAAGCTTCCCTGAGGGTACTAAGGTACTACCTATCTGTCTCAGCTTGCTTCTATGTTCGGATCAAAGCTAGGTTTTTTCTCTATTTACCTTCTTTAGCTTTATTCCTAAGAGCACCATATACTGATCTCTAGGGTTTTTCTAACCCAATCTAGGACATATATTCTCAATGTCTGAATTCTACCTCACTGAAAGCTTATGCTCTACTGGGTGATCTAATCACTTACGTGCCTTACCCCTATATTCTCATATTAAGAAGCTTATCTAACTAACTATCAAGCCCTTATCTATTTACCTCTCTGGCTCAGTTTACTCATTTAATTACTAAAGTGAGGGCATCTTTTTTGTAGCTAGTTTCTTAGCTCTTCCTCACTTCATTTATCACTGTACTTTATGACTCAGGGGGCCTATCTAAGGGGATTTGCTAACCATTACTAGGTCGTTTCCCCGACTTGGAATGTCTTATCTTTCCTTTCTTAATTTAGAGAGAACTCTCACTGAGCCTTTCATTTACATATCTCACTGAGAATGATGCTACTTGATGAGAGACCCTCTAGGAACCTTGTCCTAGGAACCTTCAACAAGATGACACTTTGCCTGAGACCGGCTAGAAACAAGAATGTTGGTCAAAGGAAAGACCCTAAGAGAACTTGTCTCTTAGAACCCTAGCCTCAAGACGCCACAAAGGAAGACCAATCCTTTGATAAGTCACGTGAACTCTCAGAGAACACAAAGAAGCAAAAGCCTCACAAAGTATTGAATAATACTCAAATTCATTCATGTGTAAAATAGAATACAATAGGAAGCCTTTTATAGGCAAAATTTTCTAGAGTCCTAATTAAAGTAAAACTCTAATATCTGATTAGAAATATTTTAAATAATACCTAATATATATCCTAATTAGATTAGGATACTAATCTTAACTTGATCTCCAAGATAAGCTTTTTGACCAAGTTCAAAAAATAATAAAATAATAAAAAACGAAATTAAAAAAAGAATCCTAGTCAAAACTAATTAGCTTCTTTAAGTTGTCACATGGAATGCTCATACTTCATTAAAAATCACATGGTTGACACATGATTCTTAATCTCTTGCAATTGGACTCCAATTGGGCCTTAGCACTCCTCTTGTATGTGTATAGTTCATTGGGCCTTCAACGTGTTGGATATTGTCTTTAGTTGCTCCATGGCCCTTCTTAGAACATTGGGCTTCCACTTGGACTTCCACTTTTGCATCTTTAAGGAAATATCATGTCCAAAGTCCAATTCAGCATAATTTGAATTAATCAAATATGGATCTTGGACTCTAAACTTGGGCCGACGTCCAACATAGATATTATCGTGAGTTCTTTGAAATTTTTGGATATATACAATCACAATTTGGGCCTCTTGAACATGGGCCATCCTTTCATGAGCCATTTGGACCTGAATCATAGGCTTTTGAATGATTTGGTCTTGATGGATGAGGGCTTCTCGAATTTGTAGTGCTCTAATAGACATGCCTACTGATATTGTATCACTACTGGTCATCTTTCTTGGGCTTTAGCTTATGCTTAGTCTAGGCTAGTCATCTTATTAGACCTGTAGCTTACTAACTATTCTCATTCTTTTCTAAGCTTTTGTTACTAGGCTATTCATACTTACCTTTAAGTATTACCTATGAGGTACACCTTTCTAGCCCACTCGTTATGTGCCTCACCGCTGGTAGTCTTATCTTATGTTATTTCGAGGCTATAATACATTCTATTGTTCAGTGTCTCATAGGGTAGCACCCTAGGTTGGAGTCAACGCCTTATGGGTGGGTCTCAACAACCTCATTATCCCTGTGTCTAACTTTTTCTATGTTGAGCTCTTTCTTAGTTTCAACTACTTGGCCCATAAATTTCTTACTGATCTTCTGTAACTATTCATTACTCTTTTTCCCTACTTATACTAGGGGTTCCCACTCTGTGTGGATCAACTGATTCCTTATCAATTCATTCTTCAAATTGGCCTGAATATGACTAACAAGGCATTCAAACTATCACTCACCATGGCTAACATATCATTTACTGTAGCTAATCAGCCTCAGGTTCACCTTAGTTTTCTTGTCTAAGTATTGGCCGCGGCTAAGCAACTAATTGGCCGTGGCTAATGGCCTCTGATTAGCTTACTTTTTCAGGGATTAGATTTTCATCTTTAGCTACTAACCTGAGCTTCCTTGCCTTTATACCTAGCTTATCATCAAGCTAGAGAGTTCTACCTCTTGCTTCATCATACATGGCTGGCTATTACCTATGGGCTGTCAAGGCTCTAAAGGGTGTAGCTTGTAACTCAAATTCCTGGCCTGAGAGAATTAACCTTTTAGGTTCTAATACTTATCTAGACATTTGGCTGTTATGGCAGCTAACTAGTTAAGCTAAAACTTTTCAAAATGGCCTGTGTATGGACTACATTTGGGGAGAAGGTCACAGGCCTTATATGCAAAGCCTTTTCCTATCAACGAGATTATTTCTCATCGTTTATAGTAAGGGCTTTGATGCGATCCATCAAAGGGGAGAATGCTTTGAAATGCTTGGAATGATCTCTGCAAATTCCAAGTGGCCCGATGACAAGAGCACGAGCTAAAAGAATGAGGGAAGCCTTAAGTGGACTTGGGTAACTCTTTTCTCATTCCCCTCTAAGCTAGTCCTGCATAGCTGCAGTCTCATCTCATACCGTGCTGCATCATTACTTGTCTCTGCATTAAGTAAAACTTTTCAAAATGGCCTGTGTATGACTACCGGGGAGAATTAGGCCTTATATACTCTCTCTAACAAGCCTTTTCCTATCAACGAGATTATTTCTCATCGTTTATAGTAAGGGCTTTGATGCGATCCATCAAAGGGAGCAAGCTGTCTCAAATGCTTGGAATGATCCTCTGCAAATTCCAAGTGGCCCGATGACAAGAGCACGAGCTAAAAGAATGAGGGAAGCCTTAAGTGGACTTGTTCAAGAGACCTGGACTAAGCAAATAGCAATTGGAGCAACAAAAGTCAAGCAAGATATGGACATTTCTAATGTGGGCGTCCTCAACATCATATGGGCTGAAGATGGAGCTGCTGAGGCTAGATTGGCCCATAACATCATAAATTGAAGTGCTTGAACCATGGACCATCCATTGGTGGGCTCATTTAGGGCTAAATAATGCTATTTTGGGCTTAATAGGCTGATTTCTAGAACCCTAATTATTTAGACGAAATTAGCTTATTTAGGGGGATTTATTTCCTTTTTAGTTTTTGAGAGAATTTGACTTTTATAATTCTGATTCCATAGGCCATTAATCAGGAAATTTGCCATTAATTTCCCTAGTTTTCCTTTTCTATGAGCATTGAAGGCAGATTTGACTTGCACACTATATAATTGTATTCTGCCTCCCATTGTAATCAGATTTGAATGAATAGAAATCATATTTTCTGGAAATCCCAGAATTGAGAGGAGTGCTCTCTAGGGTTCTTCATTGAACTTGTAGACTTATCAAGGCTTGATCAACCTTGTGGCGTCTTCCAACACTCGGGGTCCTTGTCTCTTCGTGTCAAGGGTTCCAAGTGGATCGTTCAGACTTGATTTAGCTTTCTTGGGGTGTGTATATTTCAGATCGGTTGTGGGTTCAAGGGGATTCAATTCCTTGTGGGTTCGCACCATCTTGGTATCAGAGCTTCGGTCCCTAAATCAGGTCATATCCGTGTGTCTTGTGCTTTTCCAGAGTGTGTTTCTCTTTCGTTTTGAAATTCTATTTGTCTTCCATTATTCTGGACGTGCTGAATTTTAATCCTCTGTTTGTCATGTTTTCTGTTGAGTTTCTGGACGTATAGTAGGTCTTTCTTATATCCCAGAATCTCTTCTTGCAGATTGCTTTAAAATCATCTCATTTGGAGTTCTCTAACTTGAGATATTGTCCTTTAAATTCAGACGCGTTTTTCCAGATTTATTTTGCTGTTTCTTTTCTGTTTATCCAAATTTCGTTTTTTGTTCTTTCATATTCCAGAAAAAAAGAAAAGCAAGGCAAAAAAAAAAAATAGAAAAAAAAAATTGCTGAAAGGAAAAGGCAAAAAAAGAAAAAAAATTGTGCTGTTCTGGAAGTAGTATTGGTTTGAGCTAAGCTTTTACAACATTCTGCATCTTTAACTTTCATTCCCTGATTTTCTCAACTATAGTATCCGCTTACTACTCATTATCTCCAAGTGTTGGGTAGAATCTCACAAGAATTGTGATAGCTTTGTATTGAGTCTGATTAGTTTCTTTAAAGAGCCTATAGAGACACTGAGAGTGGAAAAAGGCAAGAGTGTGAATCCATTATTTGAAAAAGCCTTTAAAGTGTGAAACACGAGTGAAGAGTGACATCTTTGAGGGTAAACACGTGAGGAAAATTTGCGAGGATCTTTATTTCTCTAATCAATTTTTCTTGCAGCTTATAATGTCTAATAGGGAGGAAATATCAAGTGGAGGAGGTAGTGCACAGAACCTGGATCTCGTTGTAAAAGCCATGCAGCAGCAATTTGAACGTCTTAATGTGGTGCTTGGAGGGATAAGAGACCGGATGGATAAGCAAGACACAATGATTGCAAACTTGCAGAGAAGACCACCTACTGTAAGTCCTAATCCTAGAAGATATGAGAGGCATAGAGATGATTCTATGGATGATTTTGAGTCTGAAAATGAAGTAGGAGGTGGTAGTGAAGAAGACTATGAATCTGAATTTGATTTGGGTAGAAATAGGCCTAGGGAAGTTAGGCATGAAAGGAGACACGGTAAAAATGCTCCAAGGGGTAGAAATAGGGTGGATGGAAACCTTGGAAATATTAAGCTGAAGATACCTTCTTTCCAAGGTAGAAATGATCCTGAAGCTTATTTGGAATGGGAGAAGAAAATTGAGTTCATTTTTTAGTGCCATAATTATTCTGAAGCAAAAAAGGTGAAATTAGCAGTCATTGAATTTACGGATTATGCATTAATTTGGTGGAATAAATTGGTCCTAGAGAGGAGGAGGAATGGTGAGAGACCCCTAGAAACATGGAGGGAGATGAAGGCTCTCATGAGGAAGAGGTTTATACCCAACCATTACTATAGAGACCTCTTTCAAAAGTTGCAGTCCCTTACACAAGGTCTCAACATGCTTATATGGACGCATTTTTCCAGATGGATTTTATTAGCTGTTCCTTTTGAGGAGGTTCTGTGTATTCAAATTTCATTATTTGAAGCCTTCAAATTCCAGGAAAAAAAAAAGCAAGGCAAAGAAAAAAAAAAGGAAGCAAATAGCAATTAGAAAAGGCCGGGACAAGAACCTCAACATCATCTAAGAGTGTAGAGGAATATCACAAAGAGATGGAAGTGGCTATGCTTAGGGCAAATGTGAAAGAGGATAGGGAAGCAACAATGGCTCGATTCTTAAATGGGTTGAATAAAGAAATCGCTAATATTGTGGAGTTGCAGCATTATGTGGAGTTAGAAGACATGGTGCACATGGCAATGAAGGTTGAAAGGCAACTTAAACAAAAAGGATCAGCAAGGTACCTTTCAGGCTCTAGTTCTTCAATGAGACCAAAATGGAAGAAGGAAGAAAAAGATGTTCAAAGAGAAGTCCCAAAAGGCAAAAAGGAAGCTTCATCTAAAAACAAAGGTAAATCTGATTCCCAATCATCTAGAAATAGAGATATTAAATGTTTCAAGTGTTTGGGAACAGGTCATATAGCTTCGCAATGCCCCAACAAGAGAGTAATGATCATGAAGGACCGTGAAGTGGTGACTGAAAGTGAAAGTGATGATTCCATGCCATCACTTGAAGATGCGAGTGATGATGGGTTTGAGTATGCTGTAGAAGGAGAAGCACTTGTGACTAGAAGAGCTTTGAATTCTCAAGTTAAGGAAGATGACATTGAGCAACAAAGAGAAAACATCTTCCATACTCGCTGTCTCATAAGCAACAAGGTATGCAATATGATTATTGATGGTGGGAGTTGTACCAATGTTGCTAGTACCACTCTAGTTGAGAAATTAAATTTGTCTACCATTAAACACCCTAGACCATACAAGTTGCAATGGCTGAATGAATGTGGGGAGATTAAGGTTGATAGGCAAGTTCTTGTTTCATTCTCAATTGGAAGATATTGTGATGAGATTTTATGTGATGTTGTTCCTATGCATGCTGGACATATACTTTTGGGTAGACCTTGGGAATTTGATAGGAAGGCGACAAAGGATGGGTTTACCAATAGATATTCATTTGTAAAGGATGACAGACCCGTTACTCTTGTACCATTAACACCCAAGCAAGTGTATGAAGATCAGCTCAAAATGAAACAAGAGAGAGGATAAAAGAGAGGGTGATAAGAAAAATAAAGAAGAGAGATCAAAAAGAAATGAGGGTGAGAAAGAAAGAAAATCTGAGAGCTCAAAAAAAGAGATTCAGAAGAAAGAAAAGAAAGTGGAGAGAAAAGAAAGAGAAAAAGTGAGTTTTTATGCAAAAGAAAGTGAGGTGAGGAGTGCATATCTTTCTGAACAGCCTTTACTTGTACTTGTTTACAAGGAGGCCTTTTACACTAATGACCTTGACTCTTCATTTCCGAGTGTTGTTAGTTCATTGTTGCAGGAATTTGAAGATATATTTCCAGAAGATATTCCTAGTGGATTGCCACCCATAAGAGGCATTGAGCATCAAATTGACTTCATTCCTGGAGCAACAATTCCTAACCGGCCAGCTTATAGAACTAACCCTGAGGAGACAAAAGAGCTTCAAAAGCAAGTTGAAGAGCTCATGGCAAAGGGGTATGTTCGAGAAAGCTTGAGTCCATGTGTGCTGTACCAGTCCTCTTAGTACCAAAGAAAGATGGATCTTGGAGGATGTGCATTGATTGCAGAGCTGTCAACAATATCACTGTAAAGTATCGCCATCCTATTCCTAGATTAGATGATATGCTTGATGAATTGCATGGGTCTGTTATTTTCTCAAAAATTGATTTAAAATCTGGATATCATCAAATTAGGATGAGGGAAGGAGATGAGTGGAAAACTGCTTTCAAAACAAAGCATGGGCTGTATGAATGGTTAGTCATGCCATTTGGGCTAACAAATGCACCTAGTACTTTTATGAGGTTGATGAATCATATTTTACGTGCATATATTGGAAAATTTGTTGTGGTTTATTTTGATGATATTCTAATATTTAGTAAGAGTCTTGATGAGCATTTGAATCATTTGCATTGTGTGCTTGATGTTTTGAGAAAAGAAAAGTTGTATGCTAACCTAAAAAAGTGTAGTTTTGGCATGGGAAAAGTTGTTTTTCTTGGATTTGTAGTGAGTGCTGAGGGAATACAAGTTGATGAAGAGAAGGTAAGGGCTATTAAAGAATGGCCAACACCTACAAATGTAACTGAGGTAAGAAGTTTTCATGGGTTGGCTAGCTTTTATAAGAGGTTTGTGAAAGATTTTAGCACAATTGCTGCACCACTCACTGAAATAATTAAGAAATCAGTTGGCTTTAGATGGGAAAAGGCACAAGATCATGCATTTAGTGTTCTTAAAGAAAAATTGTGTTCTGCACCTATTTTAGCTTTACCTGATTTTAACAAAACTTTTGAGATTGAGTGTGATGCATCAGGAGTTGGGATAGGAGCTGTTCTAATGCAGGAAGGGCGACCAATTGCTTATTTTAGGGAAAAGCTGAATGGTGCCACCTTGAATTACCCAACTTATGATAAGGAGCTTTATGCACTTGTGAGAGCATTGGAGACCTGGCAACACTACCTTTGGCCTAAACAATTTGTGATTCATACAGATCATCAATCTTTGAAGTACATTAAAGGTCAAGGTAAGCTGAACAAAAGACATGCTAGATGGATGGAGTTCATCGAGCCTTTCCCATATGTGATCAAATACAAGAAAGGTAAGGAGAATGTGGTTGCGGATGCATTATCTAGAAGGTATATTCTTCTCACTTCTCTGAATGCAAGATTGCTTGGTTTTGAATATGTTAAGGATTTGTATGCCAATGATAGTGATTTTGCTGAAATAGTTGTTGCTTGTGAAAAAGGAGCTTTTGGAAAATTCTATAAGCTTGATGGATTTTTGTTCAGAGAAAATAAATTATGTGTGCCTCAATGTTCTATGCGTGAATTGCTTGTGAGGGAAGCACATGGGGGAGGACTAATGGGACATTTTGGTGTGAAAAAGACATTAGATGTTTTGCATGAACATTTCTTTTGGCCTAAAATGAAGCGTGATGTGGAAAGGATTTGTGGTAGATGCATAACATGTAAAAGGGCTAAGTCTAGAGTCTTACCTCATGGTCTGTGTATACTCCATTACCTGTACCTAGTGAACCTTGGGTAGACATTTCAATGGATTTTATTTTGGGATTACCGAGGTCAAAAAGAGGGATGGATTCAATATTTGTGGTTGTTGATAGATTTTCAAAAATGGCGCATTTTGTTGCATGCCATAAAACTGATGATGCTACTTATATTGCTGATTTGTTCTTTAAAGAAATTGTGAGGCTTCATGGTGTTCCTAAAAGTATTGTCTCAGATAGGGATGCAAAATTTTTGAGTCATTTTTGGAGAGTTTTGTGGGGAAAGCTTGGAACTAAGTTATTATTTTCTACAGCTTGTCATCCACAAATTGATGGTCAAACTGAAGTTGTTAACAGAACCTTAACTCAATTGCTTAGGACCGTCATCCAAACGAATTTGAAAAATTGGGAGGATTGCTTGTCTTTCATTGAATTTGCATATAATAGAAGTGTGCATTCATCTACTGATTATTCTCCTTTTGAAGTTGTTTATGGTTTTAATCCACTAACTCCTTTGGATTTGTTACCATTGCCCATTAATGAGAGAATAAGCCTTGATGGCAAACAGAAAGCTGAGGTGGTTAAGAAACTTCATGAAAAGATTAAATCGCAGATTGAAAGGAAAAATGAGCAATATGCATCCAAGGCAAACAAAGGAAGATGACGTGTCACTTTTGAACCTGGTGATTGGGTATGGGTGCATATGAGAAAAGAAAGGTTTCCAGCACAAAGGAAATCGAAATTAGCTCCAAGAGGGGATGGACCATTTCAAGTCCTTGAGAAAATCAATGATAATGCTTATAAGATAGATCTACCAGGTGAGTATAATGTTAGTGCTACTTTTAATGTTACTGATCTATCTCCTTATGATGTAGGTGATGATTCGAGGACGAATCCTTTTGAGGAGAGAGGGGATGATGCGATCCATCAAAGGGAGCAAGCAGTCTCAAATGCTTGGAATGATCCTCTGCAAATTCCAAGTGGCCCGATAACAAGAGCACGAGCTAAACGAATGAGGGAAGCCTTAAGTGGACTTGTTCAAGAGACCTGGACTAAGCAAATAGCAATTGGAGCAACAAAAGTCAAGCAAGATATGGACATTTCCAATGTGGGCGTCCTCAACATCATATGGGCTGAAGATGGAGCTGCTGAGGCTAGATTGGCCCATAACATCATAAATTGAAGTGCTTAAACCATGGACCATCCATTGGTGGGCTCATTTAAGGCTAAATAATGCCATTTCAGGCTTAATAAGCTGATTTAAAGAACCCTAATGTATTTAGACGAAATTAGCTTATTTAGGGGGATTTATTTCCTTTTTAGTTTTTGAGAGAATTTGACTTTTTTAATTCTGATTCCATAGGTCATTAATTAGGAAATTTGCCATTAATTTCCCTAGTTTTCCTTTTCTATGAGCATTGAAGGCAGATTTGACTTGCACACTATATAATTGTATTCTGCCTCCCATTGTAATCAGATTTGAATGAATAGAAATCATATTTTCTGGAAATCCCAGAATTGAGAGGAGTGCTCTCTAGGGTTCTTCATTGAACTTGTAGACTTATCAAGGCTTGATCAACCTTGTGGCGTCTTCCAACACTCGGGGTCCTTGTCTCTTCGTGTCAAGGGTTCCAAGTGGATCGTTCAGACTTGATTTAGCTTTCTTGGGGTGTGTATATTTCAGATCGGTTGTGGGTTCAAGGGGATTCAATTCCTTGTGGGTTCGCACCACAAGAGGAGGAGGATTTTGGAGGAAGAAATTCAAGAGAAAGGTAAGAAACTTTTAGAAATTCCATATCCTTCCTTCTTGAACCTTGCTCCTCTCCTCTCAAGCTTTCTTTCTATGGTTTTAATGGAGAGTTTGGTGCTGTTTTTGGGGCAGAACAGAGAGGGGAATTTCGAAAATTTAGGGAGTAAGCCAACCAAGTGGAAGAACAAGCCAAAGGAAGCAAGAAAACAAAGTAAAACTTCCAATCTTTGGTACTTTCTCCCTTCCCCTTCCTCTTGCACGAATTTGACCACCATGAGCCCAATTCTTAGGGGCTGTTTTCTGTCCAATTTATGGAGGGATTAGGGGTTTTAGATGGCAAGGATTAAGGATGAACCAATAGAATCAAGAAAGGAGCATTAGGAAACAAAATGGAATCATTAGGGATCCAAATGCTCCCTTGCAAATCTGATTTTATATAAATGTTCTTAGGCTTAAATGAATGTTTAAATGTGCTCCTAAGATCCCTAAGAGGTCCCCCATATGTCTCTTCCTCCATAAAATGAACAAAACCCCATGGAAAGTCATGAACCTATAAGTTAGAAAAGTGTAGAGCACTTAAGGGGATTGTAAAAACTGATTTAATCTATAAGTTCCCTTAGTTGTTTAAGTGTTTCCTTGACCTCCTAGAACTCTTAACAACCTCCCTAAATGGTTCCCCCATCAAGGAAAAATCAAGAAGCCATGAAATCCCATTTATGCTCTAACTTTCAGCCAAGTAGGGATGGCATAGTTAGGGAGAGTTTTAAATTGTTTCAAGCCCATTTTGAGTCATACATGATGAATGAATGTGAGGGGAAACCTTGGGAAAAATTTAGGAAGCTTAGAGAATGAGTTGGTGCTTTAGGTTCCATATTGTGACCTAAGGAAGCAACATAATGTTAGGCCCTTTGTTTTAATTATGTGATGACTCCAAGAGACTTAAAAGGAGTCAAGAATCATGTTTGAAAAAAAAGAATGAGGCCTAGAGATCATTTGAGGGGTGTTGCTTCATTGGGTGCCTTTATGGACCATAATGGGGATTATAGAGTAATCTAGGGTTTAAGCAAGTTGCATAGCCCTAGAAATTGTTTCATGAACTTAATTGGCTCCCATAATTTGTCTCTAGGCCAAGTGAAACTATCTCCACCAACTTGTGGGTGTGTGGCTAAAAGAGGAGGCTTGAAAGCTAAGGAAAAAGTGTATGTTTGTATACAAGGTAGCTCTCTCCACCTTCTCTCATGCATGGATGTGTGTTTAGCTTGTTTTAGAATGCTTGTATGTGTATTTTCAAGCTTTGAAAAGTATGCTAGCATGCCTTTACATGTCATGATCCTTGATGCCATGTTATGTTTTAAATGAATCCATGATATTTGTATGAGTTTGCTTGAGTGTGGAGAGGCCAAGAACTCTTCCCTTGGGTGAGGAGGAGCCAAGAACCCTTGAGCTTGGTTGAGACAAAGTAAAGAGTCTCCCAAAAGCAAAGTGGGCTCCCAAGAGTATGGTTGAGCCCAAAGTGCTCAAAGAATGGGTGAGGCAAATCCAAAATCCATGAGGAGAAGTGTGAGGCCAATCCAAACACTTAGTGAGCTTTTGAATGTCTTGTATGATTGATTCACATGCCAAGGTTGCTTTTAAAATGCCTATGATTTCTACTTTCTCCATGCATGCATTTGTAAAACTTGCTTGCACATATTATGTGTGATGGAATGGGAGATGAGCTATTGAGATTCTTGAATCTCACTCCCTCCTCTTAAATGTCCTAATATGCTAGGTGGACCAAGTGGACATGGCAATGGGAGCCAACCACCTTGAAGAAAGAAGATTGCCATCCTTATGCTTGATTTTTGGTCTTTTGATAGACTTCATGATGTATATTATTATTGTAAATGGTCTATGACCCCTTGGACAAATGTAAAAATGATATTATGTGATAGATAAATGAATGAGTATGGTGTATGTACTCTAGAACATAAATTGAGTGTTTATGCTAATGTATACACTTGAGAAAAGCTTGGTGTAATGTGTATAAGTGAGGGTGAAAAGGCCAAAATGAGATGCAAATGGTTTGGAACCATTTGGGCAGCTTCCCCAAGTCTTAAACATGCTTTTAAACTTGCCCAAAAGGTGCCAAGACCAAAGGAAATCCATTTGGCAATTTTGGTACCCAATATGGAGCCAAAATTGACCATAATGGAACCCTATGCCACTTTTTGGCCAAATGAGTTAGTCTTGCCCTGAAATTTGGCATGCAATTAGGTTTTGTGAGAGCTTTCTGGGAAGCTAAAGATCATAATTTTTGGAGACCTAGGGAATATTTTGTGAATTTTCAAAATTGGGATTTTCTATGGTTTCTGGTATGTGCACTGTTCATACTGGCAGATTTGATTTTCGTGTCACTCAATGGCCAAATAGTGTCCAATACTTATATATTTTATGTGCATAAACTAGAGGTCATAATTTTTCTATGGCCACCGAGATCACTTCATTTGGAGGCCTGAGCACAGAGTTATGCATTTTTGAAATTTGCTGTCAGTAACAGTGGCGACTCCAGAGCTCAATCACTGTTCCATCAGTTCCAGATACCTAAACATATCTGTTTCATTCGGGAATTATTTTTAGTATCAAGTTAACATTTGTAGCTTCCCAGAATGACTGAATTTGTGTGATTTAGATTTTTGTAGAATTAGTTATGAATTTCAGAAGTTTGCATCAGTAACCTGAATCACAGCCCAGGCAGCTAGTGAGTCTGTAGCTTTTTGGATGTCAAACGTCCTGTGTGATGAATTTTGTGACTTGGACGTATTTTTAGTGTGAAGTAGACATCCTGAACTTTCTAGAATGACAAAGAACACATGATTTCGATTTTTCTATATTTAGTTATGATTTTCCAAAGTTTGTGACAGAAAAGAGGAAATTCTGGACGAAAATGCAAACATGAATTTTAATGTGTTCCTTTGCTTTCCACGAGTTGTAGACCAAATTTGATGATGGAAATGAGCTATATTCATGTATTTAAGTATGAGAATATGATAGATGCATTCATATGGCCCACGGGACTCCGAAAGAAAAATTTTACCTGTAGAGAAATGCATTTTAATTCATAACTCCCTAGGCCACTAGATTGTTTCCATAGAACAAACATAAGATGAGGCATGGGAATTGCATGAATTGAGTCCTAGAAGTATGGTGTTACATTTATTGGTATCAGAGCAAAGTTCTAGGCTCTCCCGGATTGGATTTGGCTTGAGGATGTTGTAATAGAGCTATGTAAAAGGCTTGAATGGATAGGTAAAGCCTTGTATGAGACATGTTGGGTGTGTGAGGATGGTTGTGGCTTTGTTCATAATGAGAAAGTTATAGGATGGTCTTAGAGTAGTAGTGGACACCGGGAAAGAGTGGCCTCTAGAGCAGCTTGAGCAGAGTTAAGTTTGAGCAGGGTTGACGGATCCGACAGTTAGAACTTGATGAGATATGATAGCTCACCGGGATTAGTGGCAAGCTCTAGATATGAACGATGAGAATGATCTTGTTGATAGGAAGAGGCTTGCTAGAGAAAGTATGTGAGGCCTAATTCTCCCTGGTAGTCATACTCAGGCCATTCCGAGATGTCCTGCTTAATGTAGAGAGAAGTAACGATGTAGCGTGGCATAAGATGAGATTGCAGCTACACAGGACCAGTTTAGAGGGGAAGTGAGAAAGAGAGTCACCCCTTAGCCACAACACCCAAATGTCTAGATAAGTATTAGAAACTGAAAGGTTAGTTCCCTCAGGCTAAAGGTTTAAGTTACAAGCTACATGCCTTACAACCCAAGATGACAATTCGAAGCAAGAGGTAGAATCCTCTAGCTTGATGATAAGGCTCGGGTTGGTAGTTAAAGATGAAAATCCAATCCATGAAAAAGTAAGTCAATCAGAGACCGATAGTCATGGCCAATACTTAGACAGGAAATTAGGGTGAACCCAAGGCTAATTAGCTGCGGCAAATGACAGTAAGAAATTAGTAGGCCTAGCAGTGAGACTAGGAAAGAACTCAATGTCAGAGAAAGTTAGACACAAGGACAGTAAGGTTGTTGAGACTCGCCTATGAGGTGTTGACTCCAACCGAGAATGTTAACCCTATGAATATGACGATGGGTGATATGATGAGTTTAGGGCCACATAGGCACTGCCAGGAAAAACCTTGTTACCAGGGTTTTGAAATTTCTCATGGCAATATACGAGATCTTGTTGCCAAGATCCTAGACCCTGTAGACAGAATATTAATATAGCTTTGAAACTTATATAAGGTAAGGCTGCTAGTAGTGGGGCATATAGTGAGTGACCTCGAAAGGTGTACTTTATCGGTAACACTAAGAGGTACGTATGAGTAGCCTAGTGACAGAGAGTAAGCTATAGGTCTAACAAAATGGTTAGCCCAGGCTGAGTAGAAGCTAAAGCCTAGAGGAAACGACCAATAGTATCGTTCCAAGTGAGATATGCGAATGAAAGGCTCAGTGAAAATTCTCCCTGGAGCAAAAAAGGAAAGATAAGACATCCTGATATCAGGGAAACCACCCAATAGTGGTTAGTAAACCCCCTGAGTCATAAAGGGAAGCGAGGAAGAGTTAAGAAACTAACTACAGAAAAGATGCCCTCGCTTTAGTCATGATTAGATGAGTAAGCTAAGCTTAGAAAGACAAACAGATAGGGGTCAGATAATTAGTCAGACGAGCTCCCTAATAGGAGAATAATATAAGGTTAAGGCACGTGAGTGATTAGAGCACCCAGTAGAGCATCAGCTTCTGTGAGGTAGAATCCAGACATTGAGAGTATGTGTTCTGGATTGAGTTAGCATAACCCTAAAAATAGTATATTGTGCTCCTGGGGTAAAGCTAAAGAGGCTGAATAGAGAGAAAGCCTAGCTCTGATCCAAATATAGACGCAAGCTGAGACAGACAGTTAGTGCCTTAGTACCCTCAGGGAAGCTCGAGAAAGCTAGAGACCGCCTAAGAAGGCGAGCCTCGTCTTATGTAGAGAAAGAAGGTAAGCCTAGAGAAAGAATGTAAGCCAAGAGCACTATAAAATGACATTCCTAGGATTTTATGAAATAGAATCCTCCTTACAAAGAGATGGTCTAGCTAAGAGTAGAGTAAGAGTATGAGTAAAAGTAGACCCCCTTTGATCTTACAAAGAGGGATTAAGTGGAGGAATCCTGGGAAAATGTAGGTGCTCTTAAGTATAAAGAAACCTGAACTGGCAACAGAAACAGCTAGCAGTAAAATATCCTTTTACCTAAGTAAGAGGATAAAGAAAGGTAGAAAGAGAAGGTATGACAACGTTAAGGCCGAGGACATATTAATGTGCTTGAGTACTTAAGAAAGCACACTTGTCCTTGGTGTAGACGCCCTTCTAGCATGATAACGCCCGAAGAAAAATAGCCAGGCAATACAGGGAGATCTCGGGATGTAGTAGATAAAGAATCCTACTTTCCCTGAGCACTCTACGAGAATAGGGTTGATAGAAAAAGGTAAGAGAAAGGTACTTTAGAATATTGGGAAACTTGTAATAAACAGGCGATAATGGCTTTGAGCTCAGTCATGAGGTGCCTGTGCATTAGTGTTTGATGTTATGGTTTGCTTGCAACAATGGTCACATGATATTAGGCCTGATCAACCTAATAGTAATGTGACTTAAGTGCATAGCAAATGATGACATCCATCACCAAAGTGTCCCGATAATCAAAAGGTATCTTAGTTAGCTAGATAACGAGATAAGTCAGAAAAGACAGGTAATGGGATTCCAGTCATATCAGAATGGTAAAGAAAGCATGCAGAAAGGAATCCCCAATAGAAAATGTTCAGATTCAGTATGCATAGCCCGAGTCCCTTAGAGTATATGTGAATGAAATGAATAGGGACCAGTGTATAGCCTCTCGCTTGCCAGAGATGTTAATCACATTCAGTGTGTGAGACGTCCTAGTGCCAAAGCACTTAAAAATAGAACGTGGGCATAGTGAGAAACTGCAGGATATGAGAGGAAGGCTAGAACGAATATATGTAAAAGTAAGTAAGTCAATAGAGTAAGAAAAGAAAGCCCAAGTGAAAAAGGAGTTGAAGTGGGAATATGAAGATCCTACGAGGAGCGATAAATAAAAATTAAAATGCTCCCTAGTATTAGTATGATGGGATCCTGGAGAATGAGATGACACAGAACCCACTTCACAAGAAGAGCATGATGTACTTCTGAGTTTAGCCTTAGCTATTATGAGCGATGGTAACTGGACTTAGTGAGCATGTATTTTACTGTCCAATACAGTAATCTTAGGCTTTCACGTCTCCCAGAGATGGATCACAGTAGATCCCAGTATAGCACAGCGAGTTGCAGTAGACCCTAGCAGGGCTTTGAGAGGTCGCAGTAGACCCAGGGGTCATAGTAGATCTCACAGAGTTACAGAGAGCCCTAGCCACATCATGATAGACCTCTGGTAGAGATGAAAGCCTGAGATAGTTTTTACAGAGCAGTTAGTCTCAGAGACCAGTACAGTTTCAGCTAGCCTTTATCTCAGAGACTACAGATCTCCTGAGTCTGGTAGACCGTTGCTACAAAACTATGAAGGCTTTACTCAGATAGTTAGACCATTGACTAGCTCTCTTCAGAGATGAGCATAGTATATGGGATGAAAAAAAAAGCAAAAAAATAAGCTTTCCAGAGTTAGAACCAGATGACCAACTACCTAGCAGATAGTAGGCCTGACCAAGGGATAGAGAGATCCGGGTATGATAGCTTATGTATTCAGAAAAGGGGTCAGGTATAGTTCTTATATGAGGTAAGTGGTACAGTATGTCTCCAGTGAGCAAAACTAGCATCCCATCAGAGCCCAGTAATAATCAGTGATAGTAGCTCTTCAGTGCTAATATGAGACATACAAGTTAGGCCTATCAGTGTTGGAATGAGGGACTATAAAATGCCACAGCAAGTGAGCAAAGAAAATGAGAAAAGTCCGGGCCTATAAGAAACTGGGATCATTAAAAGCAGAAACTCCTCAAAGGAGTTGTAATCCCAGTAAGTAACTAAGATGTGATGATGTGAGACTCCGTAGAAACCCGTTCTAGGAATCCCAAATTACACGGATCAGTGATCGAATTTTGGCATACGACACAAGAACAAGAAAATAGGCAGATTTGGACAACAAGCAAGAAAGAATAAAGAAAGAAACAAAGAAGAAGAAGAAGAAGAAGAGATGTTGGTCAATGGAATTGAACCCTAAGAGAACCCGTCTCTTAGAACCCTAATCCGGGACGCCACAAAGGAAACCACTCCTTTGATAAGTCAAAGATTTTCTTCAGTACACAAAGGCCACAAGAGAAATCTCACAAGTCAGAAATAATTCTGAAACTAATTCATTCAATCTGCCTCTTCTTGGAGTACAAGTGGGCCTTATATAGGCATTTGAAAAATAAAACCCTAAATACAAAATAACTCTTAGGTTTGGCGGGAAAATAAAAGAAATTTAAATCTGAACAAATTCACCAAGAATGGTGCCTAATAAAGCTAAAAAATCTGAAACAGAAATAATCAAATTAAAACTAAGAGGATTTTGTGGAAATGGTTGGGCTTCTTCAATTAGGCTCCTTTCAGGCTTGGGCTAGCATCTTGTAGATATGAAATGATTTTCATGCCATTTTGTTCCTTTTGGGCTTCATATTCAGCTAAGACTATGGGCTCCAGGTCCATTAGTTTTTGGATCACTCCATTCAAGGCCTCCTTCATAGCTTTGGCTCTTGATCTTGTGCATGGGCCTCCCATACCTTGCAATGGATCTTTAGCTGGCCATCTTTAGAGTTACGTGCCATTCTTTTAAGCTCTTTAAAGTCTCCTAGCTCATCTCCAGCCCTTTTGTTTTCAAGTTCTTGATTTTGTTCAAGCTCTTTAAAGTCTCCTAGCTCATCTCCATCATTCCCTCCCTCTTGAAAAGGATTCGTCCTCGAATCTGCAATATCAAAAAGAGAAAGGTCAGCCACATTGAAAGTTGCGCTTACATTCCCATAAGAACTAGGCAAATCAATTTTATATGCATTATCATTTATTCTTTCCAACACTTGGAAAGGACCATCGCCTCTTGGGTGTAATTTGGACTTCCTTTGTTCAGGAAACCTTTCTTTCCTCAAATGAACCCACACCCAATCTCCTGGTTCAAAGATAACCTTCCTTCGACCTTTATTAGCATGTTGAGCATATTGCTCATTCTTGCGCTCAATGTTCGCCTTAACTTTAGCATGAAGATCCTGCACAAACTTAGCTTTTTTTGCACCATCAAGGTTAGCAAACTCATTACAAGGCAAAGGAAGTAAATCCAAAGGAGTCAAAGGGTTAAAACCATATGCGATTTCAAAAGGAGAAAACTCAGTTGTAGAATGCAAGGCACGATTATATGCAAACTCAATGTGAGGCAAACACTTTTCCCAATTCTTTAAATTTTTTTGAATTACAACACGCAATAAGGAAGAAAGTGTTCGATTCACTACTTCGGTTTGTCCATCCGTTTGAAGATGTGCCACCGTAGAAAACACAAGCTTTGTACCCAACTTAGCCCACAAAGTTTTCCAAAAGTGACTAACAAATTTAACATCACGGTCACTCACAATAGATCGAGGCAAACCATGCAATCTAACAATCTCCTTGAAAAATAAATCTGAGATATGGACAGCATCATTTGTTTTTGAGCAAGCAATGAAATGAGCCATTTTACTAAATCGATCAACCACAACAAATATGCTATCCTTTCCACTAGATGTTCTAGGCAATCCAAGCACAAAATCCATTGAAATATCGACCCAAGGATGAGAAGGGACAGGTAAGGGAGTATACAAGCTATGTGGTTGCACTTTAGATTTAGCGTGCTTGCATGCAATACACCTTTTACACACAGCAATCACATCCCTACGCATATGAGGCCAATAAAAATGTTCTTTCAACATGGATAAAGTCTTTTCTATGCCAAAGTGCCCCATCAAACCACCCCCATGAGATTCTTTAACCAAAAGCTCACGCATAGAACAAACAGGCACACACAATTTATTTCCTTTAAATAAGAAACCATCAAATCTAAAGAAATCATGAGCACCATGTTTTTCACACAACTTCCAAGTTTCAGCAAAGTCAGCATCACATTCATACATGCTTTTGAAAGATTCAAAACCAATTAACCTAGCTTGCATAGATGTAATAAGACTATACCTCCTAGACAAAGCATCAGCCACAACATTTTCTTTCCCCTTTTTATGTTTAAGCACATAAGGAAATGACTCAATGAATTCAAGCCATACGGCATGCCTCTTATTCAACTTATCTTGGGTCTTTAGATATTGAAGACTCTTATGATCAGAATGCAAAACAAATTCCTTAGACCATAAATAATGTTGCCAATGTTCTAGAGTTCTTTTTAAAGCATACAATTCCTTGTCATAAGTTGAATAATTCAAACAAGCACCACTAAGCTTCTCACTAAAGTAAGCAATAGGCCTTGACTCTTGCATCAAAACAGCACCAATACCAATTCCAGAGGCATCACATTCAACTTCAAAAACTTTAGAGAAATCAGGAAGAATAAGTAGAGGGGCATTGGTCAATTTATCTTTCAAAGTATTAAAAGCCGCCTCTTGTGCCTCACCCCATTTAAAGATAACATTTTTCTTTACCAGCTCATTTAAAGGTGCAGCAAGGGTTGAGAAGTCCTTTACAAATCGTCGGTAGAAACTTGCAAGTCCATGGAAACTCCTCACTTCACTAGCATTCTTAGGTGTTGGCCACTCTCGAATTGCCTTCACCTTCTCTTCATCCACTCGGACGCCATCAGTACCTACAACAAAACCAAGAAAAACCACAGAATCCAAGCAGAAAGAGCATTTCTCTAAATTTGCAAAGAGTTTATTTTCTCTTAAAATATCAAACACAAAATGCAAATGCTTAGCATGCTCTTCTAGATTCTTAGAAAACACAAGAATGTCATCAAAATACACAACAACAAACTTTCCTATGTAAGGGCGAAACACATGATTCATTAAGCTCATGAATGTACTAGGAGCATTAGTTAAGCCAAAGGGCATAACAAGCCATTCATACAAACCAAACTTAGTCTTAAATGCAGTCTTCCACTCATCACCCTCTTTCATCCTAATTTGATGATAACCACTTCTAAGATCTATTTTTGAAAACAAGCAAGCACCATGTAACTCATCCAGCATGTCATCAAGTCTAGGAATGGGATATCGATACTTAACAGTGATTTTGTTGATGGCTCGACAGTCCACACACATCCTCCATTTGCCATCCTTCTTAGGCACAAGTATTACCGGAACAGCACATGGACTAAGACTTTCTCTCACAAACCCCTTTTTCATGAGTTCCTCCACTTGCCTCTGAATTTCCTTAGTCTCTTCTGGATTTGCCCTATACGCAGGTCGGTTAGGAAGAGATGCTCCAGGAATAAAGTCAATCATGTGTTCAATGCCTCTTATGGGAGGCAATCCATCCGGTACCTCTTCCGGAAATAAGTCTTTATATTCCTGCAACAAACTCAAAACACTAGAAGGAAGAGATTCATCAAGGTCACTAAGGGTTAGATAAACATCCTTATACAAGAGGACAAAAGATGTCTCACTACATAAAGCCCTCTTAATCTCTCCTCTACTGGAAAATAGTGTTACTTTCTTCTCTTCACTCTCTTGACTTTTCAATTCAGTAGCTCTCTTTTCTTTTCTCTCCCCTCTCACTTTCTTTTCTTTCTTTCTCACGCACTTTCTTTTCTTTCTCTCTTAACTTGCATTCTTGAGTAATTCGTTTTTTATCTTCATATGCCTGCAAGGGTCTGAGAGGGGTTAGCATAATGGTTTTCTTATTAAACTCAAAAGAATACCTGTTAGTATAACCATCATACTTAACTTTCCTATCAAATTGCCAAGGTCTACCCAATAACAAGTGTCCAGCATACATAGGAGCTATATCACATAATACCTCATCATGGTAACTTCCTATGGAAAATGCTACAACAACTTGCTTAGTAACTTTAACATCCCCATTATCATTGAACCACAACAAATTATAAGGGGTAGGGTGTTTTCTAGTTGGCAAACCTAGCTTTTCAACCAACAAGGTACTAGCAACATTGGTGCAGCTCCCATTATCAATGATAAGGCTACATACCTTGTTGTTAACAAAACACCTAGTGTGAAAGATATGCTCTCGTTGTTCTTTTTCAAGCTCCTCTTTTGGTTGAATGCTCAGAGCACGCCTTGACACTAGAGCCTCACCAATCACAGCTTCAGTGACCTCCACATCAGATTCATCACCTCCATTGGAGCTTAACTCAACTTCCACATCTTCATCACTGCTGCTTTCACTAGTAACAACACCATTCTCAAGCAAAATCATAGTCCTTTTATTTGGACATTGTGAAGCAATGTGACCAAAACCTTGACATTTAAAGCATTTAATTTTAGAAGAACTAGAAGAAGATTTAGGTTCAGATTTACCTTTAGAAGTAGGTGTTTGCATCTTCATCTTATTCTCCTCTTTAGGCTTGGTCTCTCCCTTAAACTTGAAAGAGGACTTGAAGTCTTTGTTGGAACTAGCATGTGATTTCAATTTCTGTTTTGTCTTAAAATGCTTCTCCACCTTAATGGCTTTATGCAACAACTCCTCCATATCAAGGTAGTTTTGCAATTCAACTTCTGCAGCAATTTCAGGATCTAAGCCACCAAGAAATCTTGCCATTGTAACTTTTGAATCTTCCTCAATGTCAGCTTTAATCATGGCAATTTGCATTTGCTGAAAATATTCTTCCACACTCATAGATCCTTGTTTGATTTTGTGTAGCCTCTTGTGCACATCCCTATAGGGGTAGGGACAAATCTCTTTCTCATGAGAGCCTTCATTTTTGGCCAAGACCGAATTGGACCCTCTCCTGAACGCCTCCTACTAGTGGTTAATTGATCCCACCATAGGCTTGCATAATCTGTGAACTCCAAAGCAGCTAATTTTATTTTACTTTCTTCTGAAAAAGATTGACAGTCAAATAAAAACTCAACTTTTCTTTCCCATTCAAGATATACATCAGGATCAGCTTTCCCTTGAAAGGAAGGGATTTTCATCTTGATGTTACTAAAGGCATCTTTCTTTTGAGGGGGAGCTCTCCTAACTCTTTCATGTTGGCTTTCCTCCTCAAAATCAGATTCATCTCCTCCTAGAACAACATTTTTACCATGCCTTGCCTTGTTGTTAGAAGAAGAAGAATCCATTTGATCCAACCTAGCATTTAGCCTCTTGAATTGTTCTTGAACAGATTTGATAAACAATTTAAGGTCAACTTGGTTATCTTCACTTTCAGACATGATTGGCACCTGAAAATGTTAGTGAATAGCAAGAAAAGGACCTGACTACTCCCTCACGTGTTTCACTCTAAATGATGCAAATTCACTCGTGTTTCACTCTTATAATGGCTTTTACAATGATGAAAACACTCTTGCCTTTTTCCTCTCAACTTGCTTCCTATAGTATACTGAATTAAATCCAACAAATCAAAAGAAGCAGCAACTGAAGTGGCAATCTTAAATTAGAATCCAAGATATAAAGTTCTCAAAGAGACAACAAAAGTCCAATATTTTAAAGAAAAATCGTAGGTGCAGCCAATAGACAATATAGCAAGTGACTAGGAAAGGAAAATCAAGACACTGAAAGAACAAATGGTGTGTGGCAGATTATGGGAGATCAAGTGGTTAAATGATTAATTATCAAGAGGAAAGGATGGAAAGAAAATTGGAATCTGAAATTAGTAATGAAGCAATCAGAAATTTGAAATTTAGAATAAGGTGAATGAATGCATATTTCCTTTTTATGAATTGTGCACAATATGACATTTAATGACCAGATCAACTCAGGGAATCAGATGTGGTAATTCCAAGAATAAATTATCTTCAGCAATTGCAATTCAAGTCAACTATTCAAATTTTTTTGTTTTTTTTTTTCAATTTCCAGCACAACTTTCTTTTTCACAGATTCTGACTTCCTTTTTTTTTTTGTTGCAACTTTTCCTTCTTTTTCTTTTTTTTTTTTTTCACTGTAATATACTCTTTTTTCTTTTTTGAATCTTGAAGGTGCTGAAATTTGCAAACAAAGCACAAGATTTCTGAACACAAGATTTCTGAAAGATCAGAATGATATGCACGAAAGAAATAGCTATAACTTGCCCTAGAAAAATCGGATTGATGTGATTCCAAAACGAACAGAAAGAAGAGATTTCGACAAACGTCCAAAAACACGAAGGAAAACACCAGAAACAGCCGCATAAAAAAAAAGGACGAGCAGAAAAGAAATAGCTATAACTTGCTCTACAAAAATCGGATTGATGTGATTCAAAGTCGAGCAGAAAGAAGAGATCTTGAAACACAAGAAAGACCTATTAAACATCCAAAAACACGAACGAAAAACACCAGAAACAGCCGCACAAAAATATGGACGAACAGAAAAGAATCAGACAAAATAAGGGAAAAGAACAAGGAAAAAGTGGATGAAACCAACCTCAACCAATGCTCTGATACCAGATGATGTGAGACTCCGTAGAAACCCGTTCTAGGAACCCCAAATTACACGGATCAGTGATCGAATTTTGGCATACGACACAAGAACAAGAAAATAGGCAGATCTGGACAACAAGCAAGAAAGAATAAAGAAAGAAACAAAGAAGAAGAAGAAGAAGAGATGTTGGTCAATGGAATTGAACCCTAAGAGAACCCGTCTCTTAGAACCCTAATCCGGGACGCCACAAAGGAAACCACTCCTTTGATAAGTCAAAGATTTTCTCCAGTACACAAAGGCCACAAGAGAAATCTCACAAGTCAGAAATAATTCTGAAACTAATTCATTCAATCTGCCTCTTCTTGGAGTACAAGTGGGCCTTATATAGGCATTTGAAAAATAAAACCCTAAATACAAAATAACTCTTAGGTTTGGCGGGAAAATAAAAGAAATTTAAATCTGAACAAATTCACCAAGAATGGTGCCTAATAAAGCTAAAAAATCTGAAACAGAAATAATCAAATTAAAACTAAGAGGATTTTGTGGAAATGGTTGGGCTTCTTCAATTAGGCTCCTTTCAGGCTTGGGCTAGCATCTTGTAGATATGAAATGATTTTCATGCCATTTTGTTCCTTTTGGGCTTCATATTCAGCTAAGACTATGGGCTCCAGGTCCATTAGTTTTTGGATCACTCCATTCAAGGCCTCCTTCATAGCTTTGGCTCTTGATCTTGTGCATGGGCCTCCCATACCTTGCAATGGATCTTTAGCTGGCCATCTTTTAGAGTTACGTCCAGCCTTTTTGTTTTCAAGTTCTTGATTTTGTTCAAGCTCTTTAAAGTCTCCTAGCTCATCTCCATCATGTGAGGCCTATGCTAGAAAGAAATATGAATTATAATCATGGGATGAGCTAGTAAGAAGAACGCGGAGATGAAAAGTGGACGGAATATGTAAATAAATAAGTAGACAGATAAAAACCTCTGATGACTCTAATGATTAGAAAAAGATGATGAGACCTTATGAGAAGCCATTAGGAGACGGTATGGGAGATTTGATACGAAATAAGTTACCTTCCAAGATATGTAAGCTAGTCCACTGAAAAGAACGATAACTCCTACGACGGGTTAAGACTAACCCGATGTGATTAGTAAGCTCTCCCAGGATAGGCCTCCAGAGTCAGAAATTTATTTCCCTTATGAGAGGAACTAGCATGTACTCTATAATGATAGAGCCCTCATTAAGAGCTAGCAATGAAAATTCCTTGGCTGAGAGAAAACTTAAACAAGCAAAACCAAAGAGAAAAATATATGGAGCCAGGAAGAAGGGAAAGAGAGGAACAGTTAGCCAGAATATAAAAGAGTAAGAGAAAGTATACCTCTAAATTTCGAGGACGAAATTTTTAAAAGGGGGAGAGAATTGTAATGTCCCGTTTTCATTAAACGATGGAAATGGGCACGTTTTCAAAACAAGTCCCCTGACATGAGTGATTCAAGGCCAAATAAAATTTGGATAAAATTTTAAATAATAGAAAATGAGGATTTGAGCCTTGAGTTTCCCAGAAACCGGGGTCGGAGCGATTCGAAAAATTTGCCGAAAGGCCGGTGGCATTTTCGTAAATAAGTGTAATTTTGGAAAAGCACCTAGGAGGGCTTTTTAAATGAAAATTTTGAGTTGCCCAGGGTTCTCAGAGGCTACAAAAACCATGGGAAGCCTCGGGACCAGTAAAGCCCCTCCGGTGTACTCTTTCTGATGTCGGTTGACCCGAACTTTGACCGATTCGTTCGGGACGATTTTAGCTCTGATTTGAGTGATTCCAAAGGCATTTTATTAAATTGGGAACCTATTTGTTATGATGGAAAAGACGGTTCTCAAAAAGGAGCTAAAACGAAGGAGAAACGAAAATGCTAAGAACGAAGGGCAAAATTGGCATTAAAGTGTTAAAAGAAACTTCTTTCTTCTTCTTTATATGCCACGTTCTGCCTCCCCCTCTCCAAACCGACTTGCTTCTGCCCATTTTCAGAGGAGAACTCCAGCTCCTTAGGCGCACAAGAGGAGGAGGATTTTGGAGGAAGAAATTCAAGAAAAAGGTAAGAAACTTTAAGAAATTCCATATCCTTCCTTCTTGAACCTTGCTCCTCTCCTCTCAAGCTTTCTTTCTATGGTTTTAATGGAGAGTTTGGTGCTGTTTTTGGGGCAGAATAGAGAGGGGAATTTCGAAAATTTAGGGAGTAAGCCAACCAAGTGGAAGAACAAGCCAAAGGAAGCAAGAAAACAAGGTAAAACTTCCAATCTTTAGTACTTTCTCCCTTCCCCTTCCTCTTGCACGAATTTGATCACCATGAGCCCAATTCTTAGGGGCTGTTTTCTGTCCAATTTATGGAGGGATTAGGGGTTTTAGATGGCAAGGATTAAGAATGAACCAATAGAATCAAGAAAGGAGCATTAGGAAACAAAATGGAATCATTAGGGATCCAAATGCTCCCTTGCAAATCTGATTTTATATAAATGTTCTTAGGCTTAAATGAATGTTTAAATGTGTTCCTAAGATCCCTAAGAGGTCCCCCATATGTCTCTTCCTCCATAAAATGAACAAAACCCCATGGAAAGTCATGAACCTATAAGTTGGAAAAGTGTAGAGCATTTAAGGGGATTGTAAAAACTGATTTAATCTATAAGTTCCCTTAGTTGTTTAAGTGTTTCCTTGACCTCCTAGAACTCTTAACAACCTCCCTAAATGGTTCCCCCATCAAGGAAAAATCAAGAAGCCATGAAATCCCATTTATGCTCTAACTTTCGGCCAAGTAGGGATGGCATAGTTAGGGAGAGTTTTAAATTGTTTCAAGCCCATTTTTGAGTCATACATGATGAATGAATGTGAGGGGAAACCTTGGGAAAAATTTAGGAAGCTTAGAGAATGAGTTGGTGCTTTAGGTTCCATATTGTGACCTAAGGAAGCAACATAATGTTAGGCCCTTTGTTTTAATTATGTGATGACTCCAAGAGGCTTAAAAGGAGTCAAGAATCATGTTTGAAAAAAAAGAATGAGGCTAGAGATCATTTGAGGGGTGTTGCTTCATTGGGTGCCTTTATGGACCATAATGGGGATTATAGAGTAATCTAGGGTTTAAGCAAGTTGCATAGCCCTAGAAATTGTTTCATGAACTTAATTAGCTCCCATAATTTGTGTCTAGGCCAAGTGAAACTATCTCCACCAACTTGTGGGTGTGTGGCTAAAAGAGGAGGCTTGAAAGCTAAGGAAAAAGTGTATGTTTGTATACAAGGTAGCTCTCTCCACCTTCTCTCATGCATGGATGTGTGTTTAGCTTGTTTTAGAATGCTTGTATGTGTATTTTCAAGCTTTGAAAAGTATGCTAGCATGCCTTTACATGTCATGATCCTTGATGCCATGTTATGTTTTAAATGAATCCATGATATTTGTATGAGTTTGCTTGAGTGTGGAGAGGCCAAGAACTCTTCCCTTGGGTGAGGAGGAGCCAAGAACCCTTGAGCTTGGTTGAGACAAAGTAAAGAGTCTCCCAAAAGCAAAGTGGGCTCCCAAGAGTATGGTTGAGCCCAAAGTGCTCAAAGAATGGGTGAGGCAAATCCAAAATCCATGAGGAGAAGTGTGAGGCCAATCCAAACACTTAGTGAGCTTTTGAATGTCTTGTATGATTGATTCACATGCCAAGGTTGCTTTTAAAATGCCTATGATTTCTACTTTCTCCATGCATGCATTTGTAAAACTTGCTTGCACATATTATGTGTGATGGAATGGGAGATGAGCTATTGAGATTCTTGAATCTCACTCCCTCCTCTTAAATGTCCTAATATGCTAGGTGGACCAAGTGGACATGGCAATGGGAGCCAACCACCTTGAAGAAAGAAGATTGCCATCCTTATGCTTGATTTTTGGTCTTTTGATAGACTTCATGATGTATATTATTATTGTAAATGGTCTATGACCCCTTGGACAAATGTAAAAATGATATTATGTGATAGATAAATGAATGAGTATGGTGTATGTACTCTAGAACATAAATTGAGTGTTTATGCTAATGTATACACTTGAGAAAAGCTTGGTGTAATGTGTATAAGTGAGGGTGAAAAGGCCAAAATGAGATGCAAATGGTTTGGAACCATTTGGGCAGCTTCCCCAAGTCTTAAACATGCTTTTAAACTTGCCCAAAAGGTGCCAAGACCAAAGGAAATCCATTTGGCAATTTTGGTACCCAATATGGAGCCAAAATTGACTATAATGGAACCCTATGCCACTTTTTGGCCAAATGAGTTAGTCTTGCCCTAAAATTTGGCATGCAATTAGGTTTTGTGAGAGCTTTCTGGAAAGCTAAAGATCATAATTTTTGGAGACCTAAGGAATATTTTGTGAATTTTCAAAATTGGGATTTTCTATGGTTTCTGGTATGTGCACTGTTCATACTGGCAGATTTGATTTTCGTGTCATTCGATGGCCAAATGGTGTCCAATGCTTATGATATTTTATGTGCATAAACTAGAGGTCATAAGTTTTCTGTGGCCACCGAGATCACTTCATTTGGAGGCCTGAACACAGAGTTATGCATTTTTGAAATTTGCTGTCAGTAACAGTGGCGACTCCAGAGCTCAATCACTGTTCCATCAGTTCCAGATACCTAAACGTATCTGTTTCATTCGGAAATTATTTTTAGTATCAAGTTAACATTTGTAGCTTCCCAGAATGACTGAATTTGTGTGATTTCGATTTTTGTAGAATTAGTTATAAATTTCAGAAGTTTGCATCAGTAACCTGAATCACAGCCCAGGCAGTTAGTGAGTTTATAGCTTTTTGGATGTCAAACGTCCTGTGTGATGAATTTTGTGACTTGGACGTATTTTTAGTGTGAAGTAGACATACTGAACTTTCTAGAATGACAAAGAACACATGATTTCGATTTTTCTAGATTTAGTTATGATTTTCCAAAGTTTGTGATAGAAAAGAGGAAATTCTGGACGAAAATGCAAACATGAATTTTAATGTGTTCCTTTGCTTTCCACGAGTTGTAGACCAAATTTGATGATGGAAATGAGCTATATTCATGTATTTAAGTATGAGAATATGATAGATGCATTCATATGGCCTACGAGACTCCGAAAGAAAAATTTTACCCGTAGAGAAATGCATTTTAATTCATAACTCCCTAGGCCACTAGATTGTTTCCATAGAACAAACATAAGATGAGGCATGAGAATTGCATGAATTGAGTCCTAGAAGTATGGTGTTACAGCTTTGATACCAATAAATGTAACACCATAATTTCTAGCTCATTTGTATCGTCCAGTTTTTGTTAAACAATGGAAACAAGTGCGTTTTCAAAGCAATTCCCCTGAAATAAATTAGTTAAGGTTCTAAAAAATTTGAATAATATTCTAGACTCCTAAAAATGAGAATCCCAGCCTTAGACAAAAGGAAACATGAAGCTAGAAGGAAGAAACAAATTTTGACGAAAATCTTATGAAAGTAATAGCATTTTCGTAATTTTGAGCAAATTTTGAAATTCATATAGGAGGGCTTTCTAAATGAAATTTTTGAGTTTTTTGGGTTCTCAAAGGCTCTGAAAACCATGAGAAGCCCCGGGACAGTTAAATCCCCTTTGGTGGATGTTTTCCAACGTCGGTGTACCTAAACTTTGACAGATTCGCTCGAGAAGGTTTTAGCTCCAATTTGAGTGATTCCAAAGGCATTTTCATTTAATTGGGAACTAAATTTTATAATGGAAAAGACAGTTCTCAAACAAGAGCTAAAACGAAGGAGAAACGAAAATGCAAAGAATAAAGGACAAAATAGGAATTTTTTGAAAAATGCTTCCTCCTCCCCTTATCTATAGGTGGCACCCCACTTTCTCCCTCATTTACACTCAGAATTTTCTACATAATTTCAAAGAAGGGAGCTAGGGTTTTGGGTGCACAAGAGAGGAAGAAGAAGAAAGAGAATTTCAAGCTTCAAGGTATGCTTTCTTGGTTGTTTTTCATGCTTTCTTCCATCCAAACCTCCTCTCCTTCATTCTCCTTTATTTCCTTTGATTAAAATGAAGTTTACAAATCTGATATAAGGGAGAAATTCAAGGGAAATTTTGGATTTAAAGAGAGGAGCATGGAGAAAGCAAGATTTAAGCTAGAACAAGTAAGGAAACTAGGTAATTTTTCTTCCTATGGTTGCTACTTTTAGTTCCTCTTCTTCCCCATTTTGCCTAATCATAGGAATCCTAGAGGGATCTGATTTTTAGATAGAACCAAGGATGAATCTGAGGAAAAAGTATGTGGAGATTAAGAATATGCAAAGGGAATTAACAAAAAATAATCAAATTTCAAGATACAATTTCTAGGGTTTCAAGTGCATCTTGTAAAATCTGATTTTGTATGATGATTCTTAGGCATAAATAAGAGTTTAAATGAGCTCCTAAGATCCCTAGAAGTCTCCCTGTGTGCTTCTCCCCTTGAGAAAACAAAACAAAGTCCATAGGTGCCAAAACCTAGCATAGGCTCGGCCAAGGGAGGATCTCATAGCTAGGGAGAGTTTTAAATTTTTCTAAGCCATTCCTAAGTCATATATGATGAATGAAAGTGAGGGAAGGCCATGGAAAAAATTTGGAACCCATAGAAAATGAGTTGGTGCTTTATGTTCCATATTATGACCTAAACAAGCAACATGTAGTTAGACTCTTTGTTTTTATTGTGTGATGACTCCAAGAGGCTTAAAAGGAGTCAAGAATTAATTTTGAAAGGAAAGAATGGAACCCTAGAGTTTATTTGAAGGGTGTTGCTTCATTAGGTGCAATTATGGATCCACAATGGGGTTTATAGATTAACCTAGTGTCTCATAAGTTATTTGGCCTTAGAATTATTATCATGAACCTAATTGGCTTCCATAAATTGTGTCTAGGCCAAGAGAAATCATCCCCACACTTTTGTTTATGTGTGGCTGAAAAGGGGAGCTTGAATTCAAAGGAAAAAGTGTGTAATTGTATCCAGGTAGCTCTCTCCACCTTCTCTCATGCATGGATATGTGCTTTACTTGTCTTTAAATTTATGTATGTATATTTTTGAGCCATGAAAAGTGTTCTAGCATGGCTTTGATTCCATGGTGCCATGATATTATAATATGCTTTCATATGATGATTTTGATGTGTGCTTGGATTTGTTGGAGTGTGGTAAGGCCGAGAACTCTTAGCCATAATAAGGATGAGCCAAGAACCCTTGAGATTGGTAGAGACAAAGTAAAGAATCTCTCAAAAGCAAGATGGGCTCCCAAGAGCATAGTTGAATCCAAGAATGCCTTAAAGAATAGGTGAGGCAAGTCTAATATTCGTAAGAAATTGGGTGAGGCCGATCCACTTGCTTGGGAAGCCTTTGTATACCATGTATGAATTTTCTAAATGATAAAAATACTTCTTGAATGTTTGCACATGTCCATATGCCATGCATGCATTTGTAAGACTTGTTTTGCTTTCATTATATATGATTGAATGGAAGATGAGCTATTGGGATTCTTTGAATCTCATCCCCTCCTCTTCAATGTTCTAACATATTAGGTGGACCAAGTGGATAAGGTAATGGAAGCCAATGACCTTGAAGAGAAGAGCTTGATACCAATATGCCTAGCTTTTGCCTTTTTAAGTCATAATGATGCCTAATGATGTGTATTATTGTTGTACATGGTCTATGACCTTTGGAACATATGTAATTATGATAATATATGATGTAGAAATGAAAGAATGTGTTATGTGAATGATGGAATGCAAATTGAGTATGTTATGGTAATGTAACTTCATGAATGGCATTGTGGAATCATGCATATGTATGAATGAAATGGCCAAAATGAGATACATGGAGTTTGGGACCATTTGGAGACCATTTGGGCAGTTCATACAAGTCCTAATTATACTTTTGGATTTACCCAAAATGTGCCAACACTCAAGGGAAGCCATTTGGATAATTTGGTACCTTATATAAAGCTAAAATTGACTATAATGGAACTCTACGTCAATTTTTATCCAAATAAACTCTTCTTAATATGAGATTTGGTGTAAAATTAGATCTTGTTGAGATCTTTTTGAGAAGTTAAAGAACATAATTTTTGGAGGTCTACAGAATATTTGATGAATTTTCAAAGTTGGCATTTGGTCTGATGCACTATTCATCTGGTCCGAAAAATGAAATCTATCACATAGGGCTCAAATGATGTCCAATTTCCATGAAATTTTGTACAAAGCAATTAGACATTCACAGTGACTTGCACCAACTAAAAACACCTTATTTGGATGTTTAGAGAGGGAGATATAAATTTTCAAAGAATCTATCTAATAGTAGGGACTTCACCCTACCTTAGTTAATGTTTAATTAGATTTTGAAGTCTGGGAATACTTGAGCTAATCTGAAGTTATTTTTTTCCTCTAGTTAATATCTACAGCTTTCTATATTGGTATCATTTGTTTAGATTGGATTTTTTTAGAATTAATTAGACATTTTCAAATTTACTGTAGTAATATGTGATAACACAAGTGGACAATTTGACCTCTGGACCATTTCGAATGTCAAACGTCCTCTGTAATAGATGTTATGGTTTAGACATATTTTTAGTATGAAGTAGACATTTGTAGATTTCCATAATGGCCAAGAATACATGATTTCATTTTTTCTAAGATTAGTTATGATTTTCCAAATATTTGTGGTAAAAATGAGCCAAAGCTGGTCGAAAATGAATATCCATATTTTATGCTTCTCTTTGAGTTTCTTGAGGTGTAAGCCACTGTTGATGATGCAAATGAGTTGTATTCATGTATTTAAATATGAAAATGGGTTTTAAGAGCTCACACAGTCCACGTGACATCAAATGAAATTTTTATACAAGATGCAATGTAAAGAAATGTATTATTTTAATCGATTTTCTTATTTCCCGTCATGGAATGTATCATATAAGCATGCAAATGTGATAGAAATGAGCTAGAAATTATGGTGTTACATTTATTGGTATTAAAGCAAAGGTTCAAGCTCTTGATATGGGTTGTGGCTTGTGTTTATGAGTTGCCTAGATGCATATGAGCTATGTTATGGATGAATTGAGTGTGTTTGATGGTGGAAGTGCTCCTTGTTTTATGTTAAAGTTTGTTATGATGTTTTAGCATAATGGTGAACACTAGGAGAGGTCACCCCTCTAGAAAGGCTTGTGCTGATGATGGAGTCAGGCCTAGTGATCTAGTTGCTGGAGCCTTATAGTCTATCATGGCTTGCCTAGATCAGCAGCAGGTCATGATTATGCAGTTACAAGAATGGCTTGCTGAGAGAGATAGCCAGGGCCCTACACCTACTCCTCCTCAGCCACCTCCACACTCAGATCATCTTGAGCATTTAGGGGTGACTCATCCAGATCCACAACCACACATGCAAGTGATTGCCCCTATTCCACTAGCTCAGACGCCTCCTGCATAGCAGCAGCCCTCGACCAAAAAGATCATCACTCAGTTTAGAAAGTTCAAGCCTCCCACCTTTGATGGTGAGATGAATTTAGATAAAGCTAAGGCCTGGATCATATAGTTAGAAAAGATATTTGAGGTGACGGAGTGCATATCTGAGCAAAAACCTAAGATGGCTATATTCTAGTCACAGAAAGAAGCAGATTATTGGTGGAAGGGCACCGACCTTATTATGAGGGCGAGGAACTCCCTGATCACATGGGAGGCATTCCTCCAAGTATTCCATGAGAAGTACTTCCCTAGTTCAATCAGGGATGAGAAAGAATTAGAGTTTATTCTCCTGAAATAGACAGAGGGGATGTCCTAGACCAATATATAGATAAATTTATTGAGCTCTCCCAATATTCCTCCTATTTACAAAGACATGATGATGAGAGGTAGAGAGCAAATAGATTAGAGAAAGGCTTGCTCCCTAAGATCAGAGATAGGGTAGTACCCCATAAAATTAGGCACTTTAACACCCTTGTCGAGGTATGTAGAGTGTCAGAGATAGATCTCAAGATGATGCAGCCTACCTCTAATGCCAAACCACCCCTCCCTGAGCCCAAGAGACCTAGGGAGGGATCCCAGGCTATAGTTACTAGTAAGAGAGGTGGCAGAGGCCAGTGGGGCCGAAAGGGAAAGAGATGGAGGACTCAGTCTAACAGAGGTAGCTTTACACTTGTCACATGTCCCCATTGTGGCAAGAATCACGGCATCAGGCTGTGTTACACGGGATAAAATGTATGCTTTAGGTATGGTAGGCTAGGACACATGGCCAAAAATTGCACACAGGCTCCTCTATCAATTCCACAGTAGAGGGAGATGGCTCCTCCTTCCATACCTTAGACCTAGGGTAGAGTTTTTGTCCTATCATAGCAGGAGGCTAGCTGGTCCTCGATCTAATCCAAGGTACTATTAAAATAAATGATTTTTCTATAACTGCATTATTTGATTTGGGTGCTAGCCATTCTTTCATATCATATGACTATGCTAGGAGGTTGGGTCTAAGTATGCATACATTGCCATATGATTTGCATATATCTACCCCTACAGGAAATTGAGCCATTACCTCCCATTCTTGTTTGAATTATTTGATCTAGTTTAATCATTGTCTTACCACCCTTGATTTGATTTGTATGCCCCTTATTGATATTGATGTGATTATTGGCATGAATTGGATGTCTGCAAATAACGCCACACTAAATTGTAGCCACAGATGTATTACTTTACTGAGTGTGGGACCGTGCCTAGTATGAAGACTGAGTTATCTATCATGACTACCTCCTAAGTTGAGAGATCTCTAGGGCATGGTTGTCAGGGGTATCTAGTTTTCTTTTCAGTCTAGGTTGAGGTTAAAGAAAGTATAGATGAGATTCTCGTAGTGAAGGAGTTTCCAGAGGTATTTCCTAGAGAGATTAGTAGACTATCCCCAAAGAGAGAGGTAGAGTTTCCTATAGACATTGTGCCTTGGGTAGGTCTGATGTCTAAGGCCCCGTATAGAATGGCTCCCACTGAGCTAGCAAAGCTTAAGAAATGGATAGATGAGCTTTTAGAGAAGCATTTTATTAGACCCAATCTCTCGTCATGGGGAGCTCTAGTCTTATTCTTAAAGAAGAAAGACGGGAGCCTTAGACTATGTACTGATTATCGGGAACTCAATGAAATCACCATTAACAATAAGTGTCCTATAATACCATAGATTCTAGTCCATCTCATGCATTTGAATGGCATAATATCATGAACTATATAGGATTTCCATGGGAAAAGCAAGAAAAAGTGGGATTATTTTCGCATTGCGCTATATCCAAAAATTCATTTTAGTGTCACATGGACCATGTGAGCTCATGCTATATATCCTCATATTTAATTGCATCATTAAAACTCATTTACATCCCAAAAACATGCCTACAACCCATGGAAACCGAAATGGAGCATGAAAAGTAGGAACTCATTCTCGGTCAGAATTCGCCTCTTTTCTGGGAAAATGTTGAAAAATCTTAACTAAATCTAGAAAACTTGAAACAATGCAATCTTGATCATTATGAAATGCTTATGATGTCTTCTTCACACTAAAAATACACCTAGATCATAACACATATCATGGAGGACGTTTGACATTCGAAAATCTACTAAGGTCATTAGCTACCTGGGCTGCTATTCAGATTACTGATACAAACTTATAAACTTCATAATTAATTCTATAAAAATCTAAATCATACAAATTTTTTCATTCTGGAAATCTTAAAATGTTAACGTGATGTGAAAAATAGTTCTAGAATGAAATAGATACTTTTAAACATTGGAATTCTATGGAATAGTAACTGAACTCCTGGGGTGCCACTGCTACTGATAGCCAACTTCAAAAATACATAACTCTTTTCTCAGACCTCCAAATGAGATTATCTTAATGGTTATAGAAATATTATGACCTCTAGTTTATGCCTATAAAATTTCAAAAGAATTGGACACCATTTGACTATTGGGTGACACAAAACACAAATCTGCCAGTGTGAACAGTGCACATACTAGAATCAATAGAAAATCCCAACTTTGAAAATTCATCAAATATTCTCTAGACCTCCGAAAATTATGTTCTTTAGCTTCCTAAAAATATTTCAATGAGACCTAATTTCATGCCAAATTTCAAAGCAAGACTAACTCATTTGACTAAAAAGTGATATAGAGTTCCATTATGGTCAATTTTGGCTCCATATTGAGTACCAAAGTTGATAAATGGATTTCCCTTGGTCTTGCCATGTTTTAGGAAAGTTTAAAAGCTTATTTGAGGCTTGTGTGAGCTGCCCAAATGATCCCAAACCTCATGCATCTCATTTTGGCCTTTCAACCCACACTTATGCACATTTCCATCAAACTTCCATAATGCATAATTGGACATTCAAAACTCAATTTGTGTTCTAAAGCTCATACATCATATCCATGGCTCTAAACATTACATAATAGTATATTTACATATGTCTCAAGGTTCATTGTACATATACAACATCATATACAATATGAACCATCATTATGGTTCCAAAATGGACAAAACCATGCATAAGCTTGTCAATCTTTCTTCTTTATGGTTATTGGCTCCCTTCACCATAATTACTTGGTCCACCTAGCATGTTAGATCATTGGAGAGGAGGGGATCAGATTCAAAGAATCCCAATAGCTTATCTCCTATTCAATCATACATAAATGTGCAAAGCAAGCTTTTCAAATACATGCATGGAGGAAATAGAAGTCATGGACATTTTAAAAGCAAACTTGGCATGTGAATCAATCATACAAGACATTCAAGAGCTCACCAAATGCTTAGATTGGCCTCACACTTCTCCTCATGGATTTTGGACTTGCCTCACCCATTCTTTAAGAGCTTTGGACTCAACCATACTCTTGGGAGCCCACTTTGCTTTTGGGAGACTCTTTACTTTGTCTCAACCAAGCTCAAGGGTTTTTGGCTCATCCACTAAAGGGAAGAGTTCTTGGCCTCTCCACACTCAAGCAAACTCACAAATATTTGAAAACATAACATGGCATCAAGAAACATAATATGTAAAGGCATGCCAGCATACTTTTTCATAACTTGAAAATACACATACACACATTCCAAAACAAGCTAAACACACATCCATGCATGAAAGAAGGTGGAGAGAGCTACCTTGCACACAATTACACACTTTTCCTTTTGGATTCAAGCCTCCTCTTTCGACCACACTCACAAATTGGTGGAGATTGTTTCTCTTAGCCTAGATACAATTTTTAGGAGCCAATTAGGTTCATGAAACATTCTCTAAAGCTGTACAATTTGCTTAAGTACTAGATTGCTCTATAAACCCCATTATGGTCCATATTGGCACCTAATGAAGCAACACCTCTCAAATGACTTCTAGGGCTCATTCTTTTTTTCAAATATGATTCTTGACTCCTTTTAAGCCTCTTGGAGTCATCATACCATTAAAACAAAAGGCTTAGCACCATGTTGCTTCTTTAGGTCATAATATAGAACCTAAGGCACCAAATCAATTTCTATGAGTTCTAAAATTTTTTCCAAGGCCTATATTCATTTTTGTTCATTAAATATGACTCAAAAATGGCTTTAGAAAAATTTAAAACTCTCCCTAGCTATGAGAACCCTTCTTGGCCGAGACAATGAAGCATATTGGGTTCTATGGAGCTTTCTTTGTTTTCTTAAGGGAAGAAGCATATGGGGGGCCTCTTAGGGATCTTAGGAGCTCATTTAAACTCTTATTTAGGCCTAAGAATCATTATATAAAATCAGATTTTACAAGGTGCAATTGAAATCCTAGAATTTGCATCTTAAAATCTAATGGCTTTTTGATAATTTCCTTTGCATATTCTTAATCTCTACACCTTTTTTCCTTAGATTCATGCTTGGTTCTACCTAAAAATCATCTCCTCCTAGGGTTTTCTCAATTGGGGCAAAATGGTAGAGAAGGGAACCAAAAATGATAACCATAGGAAGAGAAATTACCTTGTTTTCTTACTTTTTCTCACTTGAATCTTGTGTTCTTTGAGCTCCTCTCTTCAAATCCGAATTTTTTCCTCAATTTCTCCCTTAAAACAGATTTATAACCTTCATTTTAATCATAGGAAACAAAGGAGAATGGAGGAGAAGAGGTTTGGAAGAGAAAGAGCATGAAAAACTACTGATTTCCATACCTTAAGCCTTTGATTTCTCCTCCTTTTCTTCCCCTTCTTGTGAGCCTCATCCCCTAGGGTTTTCTTCTAGTTTTAGGCAGAACATGGTCGTGCATAATGAAGGAAGGAGAAGGGTGCATCATATATATAGGTGGGAATAAGTTACACTTTTCAAAAATTCCCATTTTTCCCTTCATACTTTGCATTTTTATTTCTCCTTCATTTTAGCTCCTTTTTGAGAACCGTCTTTTCCATTATAAAATTTAGGTTTCTAATTTAGTAAAATGCCTTTGAAATCACTCAAATTGGAGCTAAAACCTTCCTGAACGAATTCATCAAAGTTTGGGCACACTAACATTAGAAAACATCCACTGGAGGGACTTTAGCTGTCCTGGGGTTTTCCATAGTTTTTAGGGCCTCTAAGAACCCTGGGGAACTCAAAAATTTCATTTAAAAAGCCCTCCTGTGTGAATTCCAAAATTTGCTCAAAATTACGAAAATGCCATTATGTTTCATATGTTTTTTGTAAGAAATTGTTTCTTCATTCTTACTAAGTTTTTCTTTCCATATGAGCTTGAGATTCTCATTTGTAGGAGTCTAGAATGCTTCCAAAATTTTTTGGGACCTTAACTATCTCATTCTGGGGGACTTCCTTTTGTATCTGGTGAGTTTCGTTCGTTTACAGAGAAATCGTACGTTACATTTCTCACATTTTCTCTCGTTTTCAGAAAACCAGATATTACATATCCTCTCCCTCGCATAGATGACCTCCTATATCAGTTAATAGGAGCATCAGTATTTTCAAAGATAAACCTCAGGTCAGGATAACATCAGCTTAGAATAAAGGCTGAGGATATTTCTAAAGTAGCATTTAGAACTAGATATGGGCACTATGAATTTTTAGTTATGCCTTTTGAGTTAACAAATGCATCCGTAGTATCCATAAATTACGTGAACAGAGTCTTCAAGCCATACTTAGACAAATTTGTAGTTGTCTTTATAGATGACATCCTCATCTACTCAAAAAGTAGAGAGGAACATGAACAACATTTGAGATTAGCCTTAAAGACCTTGAGAGAGAGGCAGTTGTATGCTAAACTTAGTAAATGTGAGTTTTGGCTCACTGAAGTTCAGTTTCTAGGTCATGTGATCTCCCAAGAAGGGGCAGTAGATCCCTACAAAGTAGAAGTAGTGTTACAGTAGGAGAGGCCTAGGACAGTGACAGAGATAAGGAGTTTCCTAGGTTTAGCAGGTTATTATATGAGGTTCATTCAAGGCTTTTCTCAGATAGCAATGCCACTGACCCAGCTTACTAGAAAGAATGTGCCATTTGTGTGGAATGAGAAATGTGAGAGTAGTTTTTAGGAATTGAAGCACAAGTTAAACACGACCCTAGTTTTAGTACTCCCTGACCCTAGAGAGACTTTGTAGTCTATAGCGATGCTTCAAAGAAAAGGTTAGGATGTGTACTTATACAGAGAGTGATAGCTTATGCTTCTAGACAATTAAAATCTCAAGGAAAACTACCCTACACATGACCTAGAATTAGCTGTAGTAGTGTTTGCTTTGAAAATATGGAGACACTACTTATATGGGGTAGCTATAGAAATTTACAACGACCACAAGAGCTTTAAGTATTTATTTGAACAAAAAGAGTTGAATATGAGACAGCAGAGATGGTTAAAAATTTTGAATGATTATGATTTCATGTTGAAATACTATCTCGGTAAGGCTAATGTGGTAGCTGATGCCCTAAGTAGAAAATCTATACACATGGACTGTATGATGATCCTAGAGCAAGATTTGATTAAGAGATTCAAAGATATGAGTTTCTCTAGTGAGGTGTATTTAGGTAAGCTATTAATGAGTGAAACCCGAAAAGAAAATGACCTAAGGGGTCAGATAAGAGAGGCCCAACAGATAGATGACCATGTAAGTAAGGTTAGGGCCCAGATAGCCTAGGGTAGCATTCAGAAATTTAATATGTCTGAGGATGATATAATGAGGTACAGGGATAGGTTGTATGTGCCTATAAACATAGAAATCAGAGAGAAGATATTAGATGAGGCACATAAGAGTAAATATACCATTCATCCAGGTAGTAATAAAATGTACCAGGATTTTAAGAAAATATTCTACTGGCTTGGAATGAAAGCAAACATAGCAAAGTATGTCTCCAGATGTTTAGTATGCCAGAGAGTGAAAATAGAACACCAGAAACTAGCTGGGTTACTCCAACCCCTAGATATCCTAGAGTAGAAATGGGATAGTATAGCAATGGATTTTATCATGGGCTTACCCAGGACATCATTAGGTTATGATGCAATATGGGTGATAGTGGATAGGTTAACAAAGTCAGCACACTTTTTACCATGAAAGCCACTTATACCCTAGATAAACTAGCCCAACTGTACATCGGGGAGATAGTTAGATTGCATGGCATACCTAAGAGTATAGTGTCAGACAGAGATCCCAGATTGACATCAAATTTCTAGATATTATTACAGGATGCTCTAGGTATCAAACTCAGGTTTAGCATAGCTTATCATTCCTAGATGGATGGACAGACGGAGAGAACCATCTAAACCTTAAAGGACATGTTGAAAGCATGTGTTTCAGAAATGAAAGGAAATTAGGATACATACTTGCCTCTAGCGAAGTTTGCCTACAATAACAGTTATCATGCAAGTATGCAGATGGCACCATAGGAGGCATTGTATGGGAGAAAGTGTAGGTCTCTAATGTGTTGGGTTGAGCTAGGAGAGCAGAGCCTTAGTGGACTAGACTTTTTGACAGATTGAGACCATTAGAAAGAAACTTTTGATGGCCCAGAGTAGACAAAAAAGTTATGCAGATAAAAGTAGGCGACCATTAGAGTTTGAAATTGGAGACTATATCTTCATTAGAGTGTCTCCAGTCATAGGGATAGGTCAGTCCATTAAAAGTAAAAAGCTCAATCCAAAATACATAGATCCTTTCCAAATTCTAGATAAAGTAGGACATGTGGCTTACAAACTAGCCTTTCCCCCAAACCTAAGCCAAGTACATAACGTATTCCATGTTTCCCAACTTATAAAGTACTAGCTCAAATATCATAGAATATGAGAATGTGCAGTTACAGGATGATCTATCATACATAGTATCACCAGATTAAATTGTGGACGTTAGACTCAAGCAGTTACTGAATAAGATGATATCGCTGGTGAAAGTGGTTTGGAAGGGGTTATCTCCTGAAAAGGCTAGCTAGGAGCTAGAGGATGATATAAGAAAGAAATATCCTGCATTCTTCTTATAAGGTATGTTATCTAAATTTTGAAGATGAAATTTTTAAAGGGGGGAGAATTGTAACATCCAGTTTTTGTTAAACGATGGAAACGGGCACATTTCCAAAGCAAGTCCCCTGAAATGAATTAGTTAAGGTTCTAAAAAATTTGAGTAACATTCTAGAATCCAAAAAATGAGAATCCTAACCTTAGATGGAAGGAAAAATGGAGCTAGAATGAAGAAACAAATTTTGACAGAAATCTTACGAAATGTAATGGCATTTTTGTAATTTTGAGCAAATTTTAGAATTCACATAGGAGGGCTCTTTAAATGAAAATTTTGAGTTCTCCAAGGTTCTTAGAGGCTTTGAAAATCATGGAAAGCCCCGGGACAGTCAAATCCCCTCCAGTGGACATTTTCTAATATCAGTGTACTTGAACTTTTACAGGTTCGTTTGAGAAGGTTTTAGCTCTAATTTGAGTAATTCCAAAGGCATTTTATTTAATTGGGAACCTAAATTTTATAATCGAAAAGACGGTTCTAAAAAAGAAGCTAAAACAAAGGAAAAACAAAAATGCAAAAAACGAAGGGCAAAATGAGAATTTTTGAAAAATGCTTCCCCCTCCCCTTATATATAGGTGGTGCCCCACTTTCTCCCTCATTTACACTCAGAATTTTCTGCATAATTTTAGATAAGGGAGCTAGGGTTTTGGGCACACAAGAGAGGAAGAAGAAGAAAGAGAATTTCAAGCTTTAAGGTATGCTTTCTTGATAGTTTTTCATGCTTTCTTCCATCCAAACCTCTTCTCCTTCATTCTTCTTTGTTTCCTTTGATTAAAATGAAGTCTAAAAATCTGATCTAAGGGAGAAATTCAAGGGAAATTTCGGATTTGAAGAAAGGAGCTTGGAGAAAGCAAGATTTAAGTAAGAACAAGCAAGGAAACTAGGTAATTTCTCTTCTTATGGTTGCTATTTTTAGTTCCTCTTCTTCCCCATTTTGCCTAACCCTAAGAATCCTAGGAGGATATGATTTTTAGATAGAACCAATTGATGCGATCCATCAAAGGGAGCAAGCTGTCTCAAATGCTTGGAATGATCCTCTGCAAATTCCAAGTGGCCCGATGACAAGAGCATGAGCTAAAAGAATGAGGGAAGCCTTAAGTGGACTTGTTCAAGAGACCTGGACTAAGCAAATAGCAATTGGAGCAACAAAAGTCAAGCAAGATATGGACATTTCCAATGTGGGCATCCTCAACATCATATGGGCTGAAGATAGAGCTGCTGAGGCTAGATTGGCCCAAAACATCATAAATTGAAGTGCTTGAACCATGGACCATCCATTGGTGGGCTCATTTAGGGCTAAATAATGCTATTTTGGGCTTAATAGGCTGATTTCTAGAACCCTAATTATTTAGACGAAATTAGCTTATTTAGGGGGATTTATTTCCTTTTTAGTTTTTGAGAGAATTTGACTTTTATAATTCTGATTCCATAGGCCATTAATTAGGAAATTTGCCATTAATTTCCCTAGTTTTCCTTTTCTATGAGCATTGAAGGAAGATTTGACTTGCACACTATATAATTGTATTCTGCCTCCCATTGTAATCAGATTTGAATGAATAGAAATCATATTTTCTGGAAATCCCAGAATTGAGAGGAGTGCTCTCTAGGGTTCTTCATTGAACTTGTAGACTTATCAAGGCTTGATCAACCTTGTGGCGTCTTCCAACACTCGGGGTCCTTGTCTCTTTGTGTCAAGGGTTCCAAGTGGATCGTTCAGACTTGATTTAGCTTTCTTGGGGTGTGTATATTTCAGATCGGTTGTGGGTTCAAGGGGATTCAAGTCCTTGCGGGTTCGCACCATCTTGGTATTAGAGCCAGGTTCCTAAATCAGGTCATATCTGTGTGTCTTGTGCTTTTCCAGATTGCATTTCTCTTTCGTTTTGAAATTCTATTTGTCTTCCATTATTCTGGATGTGCTGAATTTTAATCCTCTATTTGTCATGTTTTCCGTTGAGTTTCTGGACGTGTAGTAGGTCTTTCTTATATTCCAGAATCTCTTCTTTCATATTGCTTAAAAATCATCTCATTTGGAGTTCTCTAACTCGAAATATTGTCCTTTAAATTCAGACGCATTTTTCCAGATTGATTTTGCTGTTCCTGTTTTGTTTATTCAAATTTCGTTTTTTGTTCTTCATATTCCAGAAAAAAAAAAAGCAAAAAAAAAAAAAAAATAGAAAAGGCAAAAAAAAAAATTGCTGAAAAGAAAAAAAAAAAAAATTTGTGCTGTTCTGGAAGTAGTATTGGTTCGAGTTAACCTTTTACAAATTCTACATCTTTTCATTCCCTGATTTTCTTTACTATAGTATCCACTTACTAATTATATCCAAGTGTTGGGTTGAATTTCACAAGAATTGTGATAGTTTTGTATTAAGTCTGATTAGTTTCTTTAAAGAGCCTATAGAGAGACTAAGAGTGGAAAAAGGCAAGAGTGTGAATCCATTATTTGAAAAAGCCTTTAAAGTGTGAAACACGAGTGAAGAGTGACATCTTTGAGGGTAAACACGTGAGGAAAATTTGTGAGGATCTTTATTTCTCTAATCAATTTTTCTTGCAGCTTATAATGTCTAATAGGGAGGAAATATCAAGTGGAGGAGGTAGTGCGCAGAACCTGGATCTCATTGTAAAAGCCATGCAGCAGCAATTCGAACGTCTTAATGTGGTGCTTGGAGGGATAAGAGACCGGATGGATAAGCAAGACACAATGATTGCGAACTTGCAGAGAAGACCACCTACTGTAAGTCCTAATCCTAGAAGATATGAGAGGCATAGAGATGATTCTTTGGATGATTTTGAGTTTGAAAATGAAGTAGGAGGTGGTAGTGAAGAAGACTATGAATCTGAATTTGATTTGGGTAGAAATAGGCCTAGGGAAGTTAGGCATGAAAGGAGACACGGTAAAAATGCTCCAAGGGGTAGAAATAGGGTGGATGGAAACCTTGGAAATATTAAGATGAAGATACCTTCTTTCCAAGGTAGAAATGATCCTGAAGCTTATTTGGAGTGGGAAAAGAAAATTGAGTTCATTTTTGAGTGCCATAATTATTCTGAAGCAAAAAAGGTGAAATTGGCAGTCATTGAATTTACGGATTATGCATTAATTTGGTGGGATAAATTGGTCCTAGAGAGGAGGAGGAATGGTGAGAGACCCCTAGAAACATGGAGGGAAATGAAGGCTCTCATGGGAAGAGGTTTATACCCAGCCATTACTATAGAGACCTCTTTCAAAAGTTGCAGTCCCTTACACAAGGCTCTAAGAGTGTAGAGGAATATCATAAAGAGATGGAAGTGGCTATGCTTAGGGCAAATGTGAAAGAGGATAGGGAAGCAACAATGGCTCGATTTTTAAATGGGTTAAATAAAGAAATTGCTAATATTGTGGAGTTGCAGCATTATGTGGAGTTAGAAGACATGGTGCACATGGCAATGAAGGTTGAAAGGCAACTTAAACAAAAAGGATCAGCAAGGTACCTTTCAGGCTCTAGTTCTTCAATGAGACCAAAATGGAAGAAGGAAGAAAAAGATGTTCAAAGAGAAGTCCCAAAAGGCAAAGAGGAAGCTTCATCTAAAAACAAAGGTAAATCTGATTCCCAATCATCTAGAAATAGAGATATTAAATGTTTCAAGTGTTTGGGAACAGGTCATATAGCTTCGCAATGCCCCAACAAGAGAGTAATGATCATGAAGGACCGTGAAGTGGTGACTGAAAGTGAAAGTGATGATTCCATGCCATCACTTGAAGATGCGAGTGATGATGGGTTTGAGTATGCTGTAGAAGGAGAAGCACTTGTGACTAGAAGAGCTTTGAATTCTCAAGTTAAGGAAGATGACATTGAGCAGCAAAGAGAAAACATCTTCCATACTCGCTGTCTCATAAGCAACAAGGTATGCAATATGATTATTGATGGTGGGAGTTGTACCAATGTTGCTAGTACCACTCTAGTTGAGAAATTAAATTTGTCTACCATTAAACACCCTAGACCATACAAGTTGCAATGGCTGAATGAATGTGGGGAGATTAAGGTTGATAGGCAAGTTCTTGTTTCATTCTCAATTGGAAGATATTGTGATGAGATTTTATGTGATGTTGTTCCTATGCATGCTGGACATATACTTTTGGGTAGACCTTGGGAATTTGATAGGAAGGCGACAAAGGATGGGTTTACCAATAGATATTCATTTGTAAAGGATGACAGACCCGTTACTCTTGTACCATTAACACCCAAGCAAGTGTATGAAGATCAGCTCAAAATGAAACAAGAGAGAGATAAAAGAGAGGGTGATAAGAAAAATAAAGAAGAGAGAATAAAAAGAAATAAGAGTGAGAAAAAAAGAAAATCTGAGAGCTCAAAAAAAGAAATTCAAAAGAAAGAAAAGAAAGTAGAGAGAAAAGAAAGAGAAAAAGTGAGTTTTTATGCAAAAGAAAGTGAGGTGAGGAGTGCATATCTTTCTGAACAGCCTTTACTTGTACTTGTTTACAAGGAGGCCTTCTTAAACACTAATGACCTTGACTCTTCATTTCCGAGTGTTGTTAGTTCTTTGTTGCAGGAATTTGAAGATATATTTCCCGAAGATATCCCTAGTGGACTGCCACCTATAAGAGGCATTGAGCATCAAATTGACTTCATTCCTGGAGCACCAATTCCTAACCGGCCAGCTTATAGAACTAACCCTGAGGAGACAAAAGAGCTTCAAAAGCAAGTTGAAGAGCTCATGGCAAAGGGGTATGTTCGAGAAAGCTTGAGTCCATGTGCTGTACCAGTCCTCTTAGTACCAAAGAAAGATGGATCTTGGAGGATGTGCATTGATTGCAGAGCTGTCAACAATATCACTGTAAAGTATCGCCATCCTATTCCTAGATTAGATGATATGCTTGATGAATTGCATGGGTCTGTTATTTTCTCAAAAATTGATTTAAAATCTGGATATCATCAAATTAGGATGAGGGAAAGAGATGAGTGGAAAACTGCTTTCAAAACAAAGCATGGGCTGTATGAATGGTTAGTCATGCCATTTGGGCTAACAAATGCACCTAGTACTTTTATGAGGTTGATGAATCATATTTTGCGTGCATATATTGGAAAATTTGTTGTGGTTTATTTTGATGATATTCTGATTTTTAGTAAGAGTCTTGATGAGCATTTGAATCATTTGTGCTGTGTGCTTGATGTTTTGAGAAAAGAAAAGTTGCATGCTAACCTAAAAAAGTGTAGCTTTGGCATGGGAAAAGTTGTTTTCCTTGGATTTGTAGTGAGTGCTGAGGGAATACAAGTTGATGAAGAGAAGGTAAGGGCTATTAAAGAATGGCCAACACCTACAAATGTAACTGAGGTAAGAAGTTTTCATGGGTTGGCTAGCTTTTATAGGAGGTTTGTGAAAGATTTTAGCACAATTGCTGCACCACTCACTGAAATAATTAAGAAATCAGTTGGCTTTAGATGGGAAAAGGCACAAGATCATGCATTTAGTGTTCTTAAAGAAAAATTGTGTTCTGCACCTATTTTAGCTTTACCTGATTTTAACAAAACTTTTGAGATTGAGTGTGATGCATCAGGAGTTGGGATAGGAGCTGTTCTAATGCAGGAAGGGCGACCAATTGCTTATTTTAGTGAAAAGCTGAATGGTGCCACCTTGAATTACCCAACTTATGATAAGGAGCTTTATGCACTTGTGAGAGCATTGGAGACCTGGCAACACTACCTTTGGCCTAAACAATTTGTGATCCATACAGATCATCAATCTTTGAAGTACATTAAAGGTCAAGGTAAGCTGAACAAAAGACATGCTAGATGGATGGAGTTCATCGAGCCTTTCCCATATGTGATCAAATACAAGAAAGGTAAGGAGAATGTGGTTGCGGATGCATTATCTAGAAGGTATATTCTTCTCACTTCTCTGAATGCAAGATTGCTTGGTTTTGAATATGTTAAGGATTTGTATGCCAATGATAGTGATTTTGCTGAAATAATTATTGCTTGTGAAAAAGGAGCTTTTGGAAAATTCTATAAACTTGATGGATTTTTGTTTAGAGAAAATAAATTATGTGTGCCTCAATGTTCTATGCGTGAATTGCTTGTGAGGGAAGCACATGGGGGAGGACTAATGGGACATTTTGGTGTTAAAAAGACATTAGATGTTTTGCATGAACATTTCTTTTGGCCTAGAATGAAGCATGATGTGGAAAGGATTTGTGGTAGATGCATAACATGTAAAAGGGCCAAGTCTAGAGTCTTACCTCATGGTCTATATACTCCATTACCTGTACCTAGTGAACCTTGGGTAGACATTTCAATGGATTTTATTTTGGGATTACCTAGGTCAAAAAGAGGGATGGATTCAATATTTGTGGTTGTTGATAGATTTTCAAAAATGGCACATTTTATTGCATGCCATAAAACTGATGATGCTACTTATATTGCTGATTTGTTCTTTAAAGAAATTGTGAGGCTTCATGGTGTTCCTAAAAGTATTGTCTCAGATAGGGATGCAAAATTTTTAAGTCATTTTTGGAGAGTTTTGTGGGGAAAGATTGGAACTAAGTTATTATTTTCTACAGCTTGTCATCCACAAACTGATGGTCAAACTGAAATTGTTAATAGAACCTTAACTCAATTGCTTAGGACTGTCATCCAAAAGAATTTGAAAAATTGGGAGGATTGCTTGTCATTCATTGAATTTGCATATAATAGAAGTGTGCATTCATCTACTGATTATTCTCCTTTTGAAGTTGTTTATGGTTTTAATCCACTAACTCCTTTGGATTTGTTACCATTGCCCATTAATGAGAGAATAAGCCTTGATGGCAAACAGAAAGCTGAGGTGGTTAAGAAACTTCATGAAAAGATTAAATTGCAGATTGAAAGGAAAAATGAGCAATATGCATCCAAGGCAAACAAAGGCAGACGACGTGTCACTTTTGAACCTGGTGATTGGGTATGGGTGCATATGAGAAAAGAAAGGTTTCCAGCACAAAGGAAATCGAAATTAGCTCCAAGAGGGGATGGACCATTTCAAGTCCTTGAGAAAATCAATGATAATGCTTATAAGATAGATCTACCAGGTGAGTATAATGTTAGTGCTACTTTTAATGTTACTGATCTATCTCCTTATGATGTAGGTGATGATTCGAGGACGAATCCTTTTGAGGAGAGAGGGATGATGCGATCCATCAAAGGGAGCAAGCAGTCTCAAATGCTTGGAATGATCCTCTGCAAATTCCAAGTGGCCCGATAACAAGAGCACGAGCTAAACGAATGAGGGAAGCCTTAAGTGGACTTGTTCAAGAGACTTGGACTAAGCAAATAGCAATTGGAGCAACAAAAGTCAAGCAAGATATGGACAATAATAATATGGACGTCCTTAATATCATATGGGCTGAAGATGGAGCTGCTGAAGCTAGACTGGGCCAAAACATTATAAATTGAAGTGCTTAAACCATGGACCATCCATTGGTGGGCTCATTTAAGGCTAAATAATGCCATTTCAGGCTTAATAAACTGATTTATAGAACCCTAATGTATTTAGACGAAATTAGCTTATTTAGGAGGATTTATTTCCTTTTTAGTTTTTGAGAGAATTTGACTTTTTTAATTCTGATTCCATAGGTCATTAATTAGGAAATTTGCCATTAATTTCCCTAGTTTTCCTTTTCTATGAGCATTGAAGGCAGATTTGACTTGCACACTATATAATTGTACTTTGCCTCCTATTGTAATCAGATTTGAATGAATAGAAATCATATTTTCTGGAAATCCCAGAATTGAGAGGAGTGCTCTCTAGGGTTCTTCATTGAACTTGTAGACTTATCAAGGCTTGATCAACCTTGTGGCGTCTTCCAACACTCGGGGTCCTTGTCTCTTCGTGTCAAGGGTTCCAAGTGGATCGTTCAGACTTGATTTAGCTTTCTTGGGGTGTGTATATTTCAGATCGGTTGTGGGTTCAAGGGGATTCAATTCCTTGTGGGTTCGCACCATCTGGTCCCTTTATAAATGTGAGAAACGCGATGTTCAATTTCTCTGTAAACGTCAAAAATAGGTAAGATATAAAAGTCCTCGAAATAGAAGGATTTAAAGCCAAATAAAATGAGAATAAAATTTTAAATAATGAAAAATGAGAATTTGAGCCTTGAGTTGCCCAAAAACCAAAGTCGGAGTGCTTTAAAAAAATTACCGAAAGGCTAGTGGCATTTTTGTAAATATAGGTAACTTTTGGAAAACTCATAGGAGGGCTTTTTAAAAAGAAAATTTATACTTTTCGAGGTTTTTAGAGACCCTAAAAATTATGGAAATTCTCAGGACAGTTGAAACCTTTTTAGTAAGTTGTTTCGACCGTTGGTTATGTAATACCATAATTTCTTAGCTCATTCCATGCTATCTTTATGCCTCATATCAATCAATTTATATGAAAGACAAGAAAAAAAGTATTAAAATATTGATTATTTTGTGTTTCATTGCGTATAAAAATTTTATTCAGGGTTGCATGGACCATGTGAGATCATACATCCTATTCTCATATTCATTTACATAGATACAACTTATTTTAATCATTAAAAGTGACCCATGACTCGTGGAAAGCAAAGGAGAACATAAAACTCATACTTGTATTTTCGGCCAGAATTTTGCCATTTCTGTCACAAACTTTGAAAACTCATAACTATTTCTAGAAAAATCAAAATAATATATTATTAGCTATTCTAGAAAACTACACATGTCTAATTCATGCTAAAAATATTTCTAGACTGTGAAACATAACACAAAAGATGTTTGACATTCAAGAAGGTCTAGAGGTCAGGCTGTCTACCAGTGCTATCATAGAATTCTGTAACAAATTTCAAAAATTTCCAATTAATTCTATAAAAATATAATCCATGCAAATGATGCTAATTTAGAAAGTTGTGGATGTTAGCTAGAGGAAAAAAATAACGCTATAATAGTTCAGGTATGCCTAGACCTCGAAACTTAATCAAACAGTAACTGAGGTCAAATGGTGCACCGGGTACTGGATAATTTCTTTAAAAATTCATATCTCCCTCTCTGAGCATCCAAAAAAGGTGCTTCTAGTTGGCACAAGTCACTGAGAATATCTAGTTTCTTTGTATACAATTTCGTAGGAATTAGATGTCATTGGGCCTTATGTGATAGAAATCACTTTTAGACCAATGCTACAGTACTAATGGCCAAAAGTAGAAAAATTTTCAGATTCAACAATTCGCCAAATATTCCATAGACCTTAAAAAATTACCAACTTTATCTTCCCAAAAATCTCTCAATAAGCTTTAGATTCATGCCAAATTTTAAAGTAAGAAGAGCTCATTTGGACTAAAAAGTGATATAGCCTTATGAAATCGTCATTTTTGCTCCCTACCAAGAGTCACTTTGGTCCAAATGGCCTCTTCTTGAGTTTAGGACCTCTTGGACAAGTTTAAAAATATAATTATGACTTATGGGAGCTTCCTGTAATGCCCGATATGTTGTAACAACACAGAAATAGGCCAATTTGAAAAGTAAGTCCCCTGAGATGAGTGATTCAAGGCCAAATAAAATTTGGATAAAATATTAAATAATAGAAAATGAGGATTTGAGCCTTGAGTTGCCCAGAAATTGGGCCCGGAGTAATTCAAAAAATTTGCCAAAAGGCCAGTGGCATTTTCATAAGTGTAATTTTGGAAAAATACCTAGGAGGGCTTTTTAAATGGAAATTTTGAGTTGCCCAGGGTTCTCAAAGGCCCCAAAAATCATGGGAAGCCCCGGAACTGGTAAAGCCCCTCCGATGTACTCTTTCCGATGTCGGTTGATCCAAACTTTGATCGATTTGTTCGGGAAGATCTAAATTTTATAATGGAAAGGACGGTTCTAAAAAAGGAGCTAAAACGAAGGAGAAACAAAAATGCTAAGAACGAAGGGCAGAATTGGCATTAAAGTGTTAAAGGAAGCTTCTTTCTTCTTCTTTATATGCCACATTCTGCCTCCCCCTCTCTAAACTGACTTGTTTCTGCCCAATTACAGAGGAGAACTCTAGCTTCTTAGGTGCACAAGAGGGGGAAGATTTTCGAGGAAGAAATTCAAGAAAAAGGTAAGAAACTTTAAGAAATTCCATATCCTTCCTTCTTGAAACTTGCTCCTCTCCTCCTAAGCTTTCTTTCTATGGTTTTAATGGAGAGTTTGGTGCTGTTTTGGGGGCAGAACAGAGAGGGAAATTTCGAAAATTGAGGGAGTAAGCCAACCAAGTGGAAGAACAAGCCAAAGGAGGTAAGAAAACAAGGTAAAACTTTCATTCTTTGATAGTTTCTTCCTCTCCCTTCCTCTTGCACGAATTTGGCCACCATGAGCCCACTTCTTAGGGGCTATTTTCTGTCCAATTTATAGAGGGATTAGAGGTTTTGGAGTGCAAGGATGAATAATCTATCATTGGAAGCAAGTAAAAGCCATTGAATTTCAAGTTGAAAAAGTGTAGGGTGTTTGAACATAGTTTAAAATTTGGGTTGATTTAAGACTTCCCCATCATATGTGAGTGTTTGTTTAAGTTTCTAAGACTCCTAAGGAGCCTCCCAAGTGCCCCATCCATCAAGGAAAAATCTCAAACTCCATAGGTCTTTAATAGAGGCATGAATCAATCAAAACCCTTAGAGATAGCTAGGGGATGTTTCAAAGAGTTCCAAGCTTGATTTGGGACTTTATATGATAAAAGAAGATAGGAGAAACCCTTGGGAAAAATTTAGAATCCTTAGGTTAGGAGATGAGGCAATGGCTTCTATAATGTAACCTTATGAAGCAACATGGACCTAGGTGTGTGAAAGTGAGTGTGTGATGGTTTCAAGGACCTTAAATGAGGTCAAGAGGTTAAATATGGTAAGAGAATGGAACCAAGAATTTAACTTGTGGTAGTTGCTTCATTAGGTCATTAATAGAACCATATTGTGACAACTAGAACAAAGTGTAGTCTTAAGAGTGAATTGGGTGTTATAACTTGTTCCAAGGGTATAATTAAGTGTTGTTTATTGTGAATAGGCCAAAGAAATCCAACCCCACCTCCTTGTGTTTATGGAACCAAAAAGGGGAAGGAACAAGCAAAGTAAGACTTGAATTTGCCCAAGGTAGCTCTCCACCTTTTCTTGTTGCATTTTCTTATTGCATATATGTCATTGTGTGCTTATGTGTATATTTGTATATTTGAGACATGCCACTTGATGCTATGTTGCTATTTTGGTACCAATATGCTTTCTTGAATGTCTTTGAAATGTGAAAATGGCTCACAAGGGTGAGGTAGTGCCAAAAGTCCCTTAATATGGGTGAGGAGATGCCAAAAGTCTCATTGCATGGGTGAGACAAGGTCAAAAGTCCCTTGGATGGGTAAGGCTAAGTCAAAAGTCCCAAGAACCAAGAGTGAGGCAATCCAAAAGTCTTAGAAATGGGGTGAGGCCAAACCAAAAGTCCCTAGAGCTCATTCTTATGCTTGACATGAGTTGTGACACCAAAAATGTGAAAATGGAATGCTTCATGAATTGATTGATTGCATACTTGTGCCTTTGACATGTTGTATGTCTTGAAAATGTGCTTGAATAGGTGTATGAGCTATTGAGGTTCAATGAATCTCACTCCCTCCTTTTTCTCATCTCATATGATCTAGGTGGAGTCCAAGATCCAAAGGATGGAGGCCAAGGAGCTTAAATCTCCATCTCTTAGCACATTTTGCTAGTTTTGATGTACTAGGATGTCAAAGAATATATGTATATGTTATTTTTGAGCCATGACACTTTGAACAAATGTAAAACTATGTAAAGTTAGAGTATGTATCAAGAATAAAGCTTAATGAATAGAATTGTGTATTTTGACCACTTGGGAGCCCACTTATGCATGTATGTATATGGAAGTGGCATGGTGAATTTGAGTTGTATGAGGATTCAGACCTTATGAGAGACTTATTTGTGCTATATTTATGCTTTCTAAGTTGCTCAAATGTGTGTGGAACAATGAATGGCCCATCTGAACCAAATTTGCCCCTTTATTAGAACCAAATTGCCATAATCTTGAGCTATGGAAAAGTCTGACCAAATGACCTTTTCTTGACTTGAAATTTTTAATGAACTTAGATATTTCCTACAGCTTTTTTTCAAGCTAAAGATCAGGTCATTTGGAGGTCTATGGAATTTTCTATGATTTTTCAAATTTAGCATCAGAATTTCGGATTTGCACTAGTACTGTTCATTTGGTCAGTTGTGAAATTGTATCATCCGAGGGGCAAACGTGGTCCAATGGCTATGAAATTTTGTAGGTAGACACTAGGTATTCAGAGTGACTTGTAAAAATTGGAAGCACCTCATTTAGAGTCTGAACTAAGAGATATGAATTTTTGAATTTCTGGAACAGCAACAGTAGTGCAACACAACCTGAGTCACTGTTCCATTAAGGTTTAGTGGCTAAATGTGCTTTATCTGGTCTGAGCCTATTTTTACCATAAAGCTAACATTCATAGCTTTCTAAATTGATATCATTCACATGGATTGGATTTTTTTGTAATTATTTGGACATTTTCGAATTCTATAACAGACACTTGCATCAGTACCAGTAGCAGTCCGAACCTTTGCCCCTTTTCACATGTCAAACACTTTCTTTGTTATGTTTCATAGCTTGGAAGTATTTTTTTCATAAATTCAACATGTGTAGCTTTCCAAAATAGTCAAGAATTCATGATTTCCATTTTTCTAGATTTAGTTATGAATTTTGAAACTTCATATCAGTAACCTGAACCAGTAGCCTAGATAACAGTGACCCTAGTGACTTTTTAGATGTCAAACGTTTTCCTCTTAATGATTCATGAGCTGAAATTATTTTTAACATAGGGTAGACATCCAGAGCTTTCTGTAATAGTAAAATTTGTTGGGTTTTGATTTTTGTGAATTTAGTTATGAATTTCTGAAGTCGTGATAGAAAAACTGAGATTTTGGCCAAAAATGATAGAGTGAATTTGATGTTCCCTTTTGAATTCCACGAGTTGTGGGCCAACTCTAGTGATGCAAATAAGTTGTATGTATGTAATTAAATATGAGATTGTGATATATGAGCTCATATGGTACTTGTGACACCAAATGGAATTTTCATACGTGACGCAGCGCGAAATAAGGCATTATTTTAATGCCATTTTTCCATTCCCTTTGTGTAATTCATCATATGAGACATAGAAATGATAAGGAGCAAGCTAGAAATATATGGTGTTACACTTCCCAAATGGTTCCAAACCCCATGCATCTAAATTTGGTCATTCTACATCCAAGAATGCATAGTTGCATCAAGCCATCCAAAAGCTAATTTGTATAATTCCATGGATTTAGTGTCACATAAGGTCTACATCATTTTACATTTGTTCATGGTCTTACATCACAAAATAATATGTACAAACTCACTTTGACATTCAAATACAAATAAGGTTACATAATATATAAAATACAATCTCTCAAGGTCTTTGGCTTGTACTCCTTGTTTCTTGAATATCACCTAGGCATTTCAAGGTAATGGAAGGAAGGGGAGTGAGATTCCTAGAATCTTAATAACTCATACACCCATTCACACATACATTCAAAACATATATACATCAAAATCTCAAGTGTGCAAACATAAAGTATATAATACTATATTTCTATGCTACATTTCCATATCAAGCCATTTTCATGCTCTAGGGACTTTTGGTTTTGCCTCACTCTTGGCCTTGGGACTTTTGACCTAGCCTCACCCATCCAAGGGACTTTTAGTCTAGTCTCACCCATGCCTTGAGACTTTTGGCACACCCTCACCCACTTTAAGGGACGTTTGGCATCACCTCACCCTTGACAGCTATTCTCACAATTAATGGCATTCAAGACAACACATTGGTACTAATGCAACCTCAAGACATCAAGTGGCATGTTCTCAAATCACAAGAGCATACTCAAGCACACAAAAACATACATATGCACACAAGAATGCAAGAGAATGAGGTGGAGAGCTACTTTTAATTAATGCAAGCTTTAGTTTGCTAATTCCTTCCCCTCCTTGATTTCACAAGAACACTTGGGCATTTCATTGTTCTCTTGGCCTTGGTTTCAAGTTTGCTTCCAAAGCCTTTCTTCCTTAGTTCTCCTCTCCTTGAAAAATTCGAACTACCCCTTTAAGTTCTTTTCCTTGATTTTTCTCCTCCTTTTATTCCCTTTCTTGTGAGCTTAGAAGAAAGCTTTCATTTCTAAAATTTGGGTAAAAAATTTCGTGCTTAAGAAGATGGAGGAAGAAAAGAGAAGTGTGTGGGAGTTTCTATAAACATACAACTTCAAAAATTCTAATTTCATCCTTCTGTAATGGCAATTCATTTCGGCTTTGTTTTAACTCATTTTTCAGAACCGTCTTTTCTATTATAAAATTTAGGTTCCTAATAAAATTCCTTTGGAATCACTCAATTTGGAGCTAAAACCTTACCGAATGAATCAGTCAAAGTTCGGGTCAACCAACATTGAAAAACATACACCAAAGGGGCTTTACTAGTCCTAGGGCTTCCCATAATTTTTGGGGCCTCTGAGAATCTTGAGAAACTAAAAAATTTCATTTAAAAAGGCCTCCTATGTGGTTTTCCAAAAGTTACATTTATTTACAAAAATGCCATTACATTTCGTCAATTTTCGTCGTAAATTGTTTCTTTATCCTAATTTCATTTTTCTTTCTGTTTGATCCTAGAATTATCATTTTTAGGAGATTAGGACTCTACCCAAATTTTTTAGGATATTATCTAGGTCATTTTGAAGGACTTACATTTATATGGCTTATTTCGTCATTTTATAGAAATTACATTCGTTATAGGTTGACCAAAATTTTGATCGAATGGTTCAAAATGATTTTAAATCCAAATTTAGCGATTCCAAAAGTATTTTATAAATTAGAGAACTTAAATTTTATAATAGAAAAGACAGTTCTAAAACAAGCTCAAACGACATGGTCAAAGTGTAGTTGTAAAAATGGTAATTATGGAAAAAAGTCAAAATTCCCCCTACCTTTTCTTTATGTCATCCACACCTTCTTTATTGGATTTGCCGAGTTAACTTCTACTAAATACTAGTAGCTATGGCATGTTGAAAGGAAGGAGGAGAGAGAAAGGAAAGAAAGCTAAATAGGTAAGCATATATGCAAAATCTCATGTTATGGTAGTTAGTAATCTTAGTCTACTCTTCATGCTCTTTCTAATGGTGGTTTCAACTTCATGAAAGGATGATTTTGGTGGCTAACCTCACTAGAAAAAGTGTAGGTTTAGAGCAACCAAATAGAGCAAGAGAATCACCATTTCGCAAGCTTTCAAACGAGGTATGATATGTAATAGAAAACCTTATTTACTTTGAATTCCAATGGCTTCCATATTAGGTCTAGAGATAGAAACTAGAGAGGGGAAGGAATTCAAGCCAAAACAAGGTAGAGACAAGAATATGCAAAGAGAACAAAGAAAGAACCATGAATTTATAAGAAAGAAAAGCTAGGGGTTTGTGAACATAACCAAAAGTCTAATTTTATTTAAGAGCTCCCAAGCCTATGTGAATGTTTGTATGAGTTTCTAAGACCCCTAGAGAACTTGCCACATACACTTCCCATCCAAGAAAGCAAAGAAATTCTATGGACTCCTTAAGGAAGCCTTGCCTCGGCCTAGGGCAGAAGTAATACCTAGCAAATATTTTAGTTTCTTCCGAGCTTAGTTTTGCATCATGTATGATGGGAGAGTATGAGAGGAAGCCTTGGAAAAATTTTAGAAGCCATAAATAGTGAGATGGAGGTGTAGGTTCCATAATGTAGTATAATGAAACAACTTTTAGCTAGGCTTCTTAAAATAATTGTACGATGACTCCAAGAAGTCTAAATGGAGTCCAGAATCATAGATTGAAGGAAAGAAGGGAGCCAAGATTATGAATTTTTGTAGTTGCTTCATTAAGTGCCTTATGGAAGCCTAATGGAGCCATAGACCAAAGTAGCATCATGTAAAGTGTGTATAATGCCAAGGCTTATTCCCATAAGTAATTTATGTTTCTTTTTATGTATTTAGGCTAAAAGAAGTTAATGCTCCCTAATCTTTTGGTTAGGCCAAGAAGAAGGAAGGGAAATTTAAGGAAAAAGTATATAAATGCAAGCAACTCACTTCTCCTTCTCTCATGCATTAATGTATGCTTGGCTTGTCTTTGAATGTGTGTATGTGTGTTTCAAGCCATGAAAAATATTCTAGCATGATTTCATATGTCATGGTACCATGATGATGCATTATATTTTTAAATGATGTTTATGATGCTTGCTTTGGTTTGCTTAAGTGTGGTAAAGCCAAGAACCCTTAGCTATGGTGAGGATGAGCTAAGAACCCTTAGAATTGGTTAAAACAAAGTAAAGAGTCTCCCAAAAGTGAGGTTGACTCCCAAGGTAAGGTTGAGTCTAAAAACCTCTTAAGGAATGGGTGAGACAAGTCCAAAATCCATCAGTGAATGGATGAGTCTAATCCACTTACTTGGCAAGCCTCTATATGCTATGTATGACTTACTCAAATGTTAAGAATGTATCTTGAATGATTGCAGATGTCAAGATGCCCACGCATGTATTTGTGAGACTTATTTGCATCTTTTATGTGTGATTGAAAAGGAGATGAGCTATTGGGATTCTTTGAATCTCATTCCCTCATTTCTAATGTTCTAACATGCTAGGTGGAGCAAGGAGCAAGGAATGGAGGCCAAGGAGTGTGAATCGCAATACTTTAACAATAGAATAGTTTTTTTGTGCAAATTGATATCAATGTATAAGTTATTGCTGAGGTGTAAGCCCTTGAGCATATGTAAAAAGCATGTAAATATATTGTATGAACTAGATTTGGAATAAAATGTATGAGAATGTGTGTTTTGGACATCCTTGACCCATGATGTCTATGTGTATTTATGCAAGTAGAATAGTGAATTTGAGTTCCATGAGGTTCTAGACCGGTTATGATGCTTTTATATGCTGTGTTTAAGTTTTTGGACTTGCTCAAATCGTCATGGTATACTTAGGAGGCCATTTGGTGCAATTTGACCCTATTATGGTGCAAAACTAAGCCATATTTTGTACCTGAACCAAAACTAGAGCAAATTAATGAGTTTAGGCATGAATTTTGGCAGCCATATAGATCCCAATGAGAGCATTTCACAAAGCCAAAGATCAAAATTTTTAGAGCTCTATGGAATATTTTATAATTTTTTAAAGTTGGCCAAATGATGCAGCAACTATCACTATTACTATGTTTCTGGACAGTCTAGTTTTTGGTGTTTTCGGAGGGCCAAACGAAGTTTAATGCTCATGAAATTTTACAAACATATATTTAATTAGTTTTTCCACAGCCACTAAGATTATCTCATTTGGAGCTCTGTAAAGAGAGAAACAAATGTTTAAAGTTCCACGCCTGTTACAGAACGAATTCCAAACCTGTAGCACGGTTCCATTGGCTTTCATAAGCCAAACATGATTGTTTTGATCTGAAATTCTTATGAGGATTATAGGACACTATGAGATTTCTAGAAAGTCTTCATTTGCATGATTTGGAGCTCTGTAGCTCAAGTTATGAATTTTTAAAATTAGTATAGAATTGATGTGTGTGTTGTCATTTTCGGTTTTATGAGGATTTTAGGTGTTCTTTAAGCTAAAACATGTTAAAATGGGCACGAACAAGCTTATTTATGATGTGAATGAATGAGGAAATAAAAATATTGAAGTTTAGACCCCTATAGCTCAAAATGAACCCCTAGTAGCTCAAAATGATATTTTATGTGTTTCTTGCACTTGCATGAGTTCTAGGCCACTTTTGGTGACAGAATTGAGTTTTATCTATGTAATTAGATATGAAAATATGATACATGAGTTCATATGGTCCATGAGACACTGAATGAAAGTTTCATCCCTTACGCAATGTTAAAATATTCATTATTTTAATGTCATTTTCTTGCCTCCTTTGTGAGATGCATGGTTTGAGGCATGAGAATAGCATAAGATAAGTTAGAAAGTTATGGTGTTACAATAATAATGTCAAAGCATCAAACCAATAGCTAGAGGCATGTTTCATGATTCAATTTTGCATACAAGCAATCAATGACAATCAAACAACTAATACATGCAAACAAGAATGGATGAAGAGCTACCTTAGATCAAAAAGCACAAATTCTTCCTTTGATTCTTAGCTTCTTGGTTTGGCCTTACACACACACTTGGAGGAGGTTTGATTTGCTTGGCTTAGACATATTAAACAAGACATAATTACATCAATAGAACCATCTTTAGTCTTACATAAACTCTTCACAAGCTACTTCTAGCTTGTGGCAAGCATATGGTTCCATACAAGGGTATAATAAAGCAACTTTTATAATTCATCACCTTGGCTCTAATTTCTCACTCGATCTAAGTCACATGACTTCGTTTAAACTCATTACTATAATATTTAAGTTTTTTAAGAAACTAAATTGAAATCGATATTGCAGTGTAAAGGACCATAAAACAAAGAGAATTAAGGATAATTAAGGGTAGAATGCTAATTAGAGTATTTAAATATGTGGGTATGAAACTAAGAATAGTTCAAAATTGAAACCAAAATAGCAAAATAGAAGAACCAAAAACACAGTGACAAAATCCTAATTTTAGGCAATATTTTAAAAACTCAAAGGAGAGAGCTTTAAATGAAAAAAATTGAATTTCTTGAGGTTTTTAGATGGCGTAAAAACTATAGGAACCTTTAGAATAGTTAAAACTCCTTTGGTATATGATTTTGGGCCATTGGTTGACCAAAACTTTGACTAAATAATTCAATAAGATTTTAAATCCAATTTGGGTGAAACAAAGTCATTTTTTGAATTAGATAACCTAAATTTTATGATGGAAAAGACAGTTTTCAAAAAGGAGATAAAATAAGCTTAAATGGAGAAAACCAAAATGAGGGACTAAATTTGAATTTTGAAAAATGTTATAATGAAGCCTCCCTTTCTTATATATTATGTCTCACTTCTCTTACACCTTTTAATTGACTTCCTTCTACTCCAAAATAGAATATAGGGCAGTTTTAAGTGGCACACCAAAGGAAGAGCAAAAGAGGAAGAAACCAAGGCTTAAAAGTGTAAGAAATCATCACTTCTTTATGCTTCTTCCTTCTGATACAATACCAGTAGGCATGCCCATTAGAGCACTACAAGTTCGAGAAGCCCTCATCCATCAAGACCAAATCATTCAAAAGCCTATGATTCAGGTCCAAATGGCTCATGAAAGGATGACCCATGTTCAAGAGGCCCAAATTGTGATTCTATATATCCAAAAATTTCAAAGAACTCAAGATAATATCTATGTTTGACGTCGGCCCAAGTTTAGAGCCCAAGATCCATATTTGATAAATTCAAAATATGCTAAATTAGACTTTGGACATGATATTTCCTTAAAGATGCAAAAGTGGAAGTCCAAGTGGAAGCCCAATGTTCTAAGAAGGGCCATGGAGCAACTAAAGACAATATCCAACACGTTGAAGGCCCAATAAACTATACATATACGAGAGGAGTGCTGAGGTCCAATTGGAGTAATGTGACAACTATTTAAAAGAGTTAATTAGTTTTGACTAGGATTCTTTTTGAATTTCGTTTTTTATTATTTTATTATTTTTTTAACTTGGTCAAAGAGCTTATCTTGGAGATTAAGTTAAGATTAGTATCCTAATCTAATTAGGATATATATTAGTATTATTTAAAATATTTCTAATTAGATTTTAGAGTTTTACTTTAATTAGGACTCTAGAAATTTTTGCCTATAAAAGGCTTCCTATTGTACTCTATTTTAAACACATGAATGAATGAATGAAATTGAGTATTATTCAATTATTTGTGAGGCTTTTGCTTCTTTGTGTTCTCTGAGAGTTCACGTGACTTATCAAAGGATTGGTCTTCCTTTGTGGCGTCTTGAGGCTAGGGTTCTAAGAGACAAGTTCTCTTAGGGTCTTTCCTTTTACCAACATTCTTGTTTTTCTAGCCGGTCTCGGGCAAAATGTCGTCTTGTTGAAGGTTCCTAGGACAAGGTTCCTAGAGGGTCTCTCATCATTTGGTATCAGAGCTTTGGTCGCTAGTACAAGGTATATCTTTGTGTTTTCCCTTTCATTATTCTTCATACTTTCTCTCCTTCCATTAGTATTACCTTTTCCATCTTCGTCTTTTTCTATCTTCTTCTGTCTTCCATTGTTGTGTTCCTCTATCCTCAAAAAAAAAAAAAAAAAAAAGAAGAGAGTGTGATACTCCAAAAAGAAAAAAAAAGAGAAGAGAGTGTGATACTCCCGAAAAAAAAAAAAAAAAAATTCGAAAAAAAAAAGAGTGAAAAAAAAGGGAGTGAAAAAAAAAATTCAGATTGTAGAATTCAAAATTGCAAGTTGTGCCAATTCAAAATTAAAAGCAAGATTGGAGTCAATTTTCTAGTTGGAGTTAGTTTCCTAATTAGAGTCAATTTCCTAATTGGAGTAAGTTTCCTAATTGGAGTCAATTTCCTAATTGGAGTTTGTTTCCTAATTTAATTGCATTAAGTGGCTACCAAGTTTTCTACTTACCTATTTGCATTCAAGAAAGGATATTGTTTCCTAATTGTTCGAAACTTGAATTGCAAGTAGTTTTCTATTCTTAAGGTTTCTTATTTTCAGATTTTTTTTTCTTTTCATCTCTTTCCTTCCAGACCTTCCCATACTCCTTCTTTTTCCTTTTTGTTACATACCTATTTTTCTCCTTTGTTTGATTATTTGGGAATTTACATTTTAGGATTCTAGTTTTTTAATTGCCACTAGTCTGATCTTTTCATTTGATTTGCTTGTGATTTGCTTAGAACACTTGTAAGAAGCAAATTATTAAGTGGTAAAAGGCAAGAGCGTTAATATTAAAGAAAAAGCCAAAAAGAGAGTTAAACATGAGTGAACTTATCATCTTTTGAGTGTAAACACGTGAGAAGAGTGCGTGAGGTCCTATTCCTTCTATCTTTCTTTGACTAACTTTTTAGGTGATAAGATGTCCAATGAGTACAAATTCCTTGAAGAGGCTAACAAAGAGCGATTCAAGCAATCTTGTGCAAGGTTGGATGCATTCCAATCCAATATCAACTCTACAGGACAAGATAAGGAAAAGGCATCCCCTGATTTCTATACTAGATGCCTTATCAAAGAGAAAGTTTGCAGCATGGCTATTGATAATAGTAGCTATGTAAATGTTGCTAGTACCTTACTTGTTGAGAAATTAAACTTGCCTACTATAAAGCATCCTAGGCCCTATACCTTATTGAAGGGTAGTACTGAATTTAGGGTTAATAAGCAAGTTTTGATTTCTTTCTCCATTGGTAAATATCATGATAAAGTGTTATGTGATGTAGCTCCAATGTATGATGGACATATTATGCTTGGTAAACCATGGAAACACGTGAGAAAAGCTAAATATGTCAAGCATAAGTACAAATATTGCTATTGCTATTCATTTGTATTCAATGAAAAAAATCATGTATTGGTACCTCTTGATCCTATGAATGCTTATAAGGATCAAATAAGAATAGTACAAGCATACAAAATGAAAGAAAAGGAGAGAGCAAAAGAAAAAGAGAGAGAACATGAGTTAGAGAGAGAAAAAGAAGAGATTGAAAAAGAAACGAGTGTGAGTGAAAAGAAAGAGCAAGAGAGTTGTGAGAAAAGTGAGAAAAGCATGAGTGTGAGCTTGTTTGATGAAAAAAGAGAGGTCGAGAGTATGTGTAAGGATATTTGTTTATCTACTAACAATCTTAACCCATCTTTGTCTATTGTTAGTTCTAGCTCCTTGCAGGTATGTAGAGATTTGTTTTCAAAGAAGCCACCTAATGGACCCTCATCTTCAACTAGCTTTGAAAAGAGTTGTAATTGCCTAGATTTGTTTCCCAAGAAACCACCTAATGGCGAAGATTCGAGGACGAATCTTTTCAAAGAAGGAGGGAATGATACAATATCAGTAGGCATGCCCATTAAAGCACTACAAATTCGAAAAGCCCTTATCCATCAAGAACTTCAAAGAGCTCAAGTGGCCCAAATTGTGCACTATGTCCAAAAATTTCAAAGAACTCAAGATAATATCTATGTTAGACGTCGGCCCAAGTTTAGAGCCCAAGATCCATATTTGATAAATTCAAAATATGCTGAATTGGACTTTGGACATGATATTTCCTTAAAGATGCAAAAGTGGAAGTCCAAGTGGAAGCCCAATGTTCTAAGAAGGGCCATGGAGCAACTAAAGACAATATCCAACACGTTGAAGGCCCAATAAACTATACACATACGAGAGGAGTGCTGAGGTCCAATTGGAGTAATGTGACAACTATTTAAAAGAGTTAATTAGTTTTGACTAGGATTCTTTTTGAATTTCGTTTTTTATTATTTTATTATTTTTTTAACTTGGTCAAAGAGCTTATCTTGGAGATTAAGTTAAGATTAGTATCCTAATCTAATTAGGATATATATTAGTATTATTTAAAATATTTCTAATTAGATTTTAGAGTTTTACTTTAATTAGGACTCTAGAAAATTTTGCCTATAAAAGGCTTCCTATTGTACTCTATTTTAAACACATGAATGAATGAATGAATTTGAGTATTATTCAATACTTTGTGAGGCTTTTGCTTCTTTGTGTTCTCTGAGAGTTCACGTGACTTATCAAAGGATTGGTCTTCCTTTGTGGCGTCTTGAGGCTAGGGTTCTAAGAGACAAGTTCTCTTAGAGTCTTTCCTTTGACCAACATTCTTGTTTTCTAGCCGGTCTCGGGCAAAGTGTCATCTTGTTGAAGGTTCATAGGACAAGGTTCCTAGAGGGTCTCTCATCATTTAGTCAAAACTAATCTACTTCTTTAAGTTGTCACATGGGATGCTCATGCTTCATTAAAAATCACATGGTTGTCACATGATTCTTAATCTCTTGTAATTGGTATCACCTTCCTTAAAGTTCTTCTCCTCTTTCTCCTCTCTCTTCTCATGGTTTTGGGGACCTAAATGGTGATGCCTTGGGACAGGTTCAATAAAAGAAAGAGATAATTAAAAGGAACTCTTGGAAGCTTTGAAACAAGGTAAGCTTCTTTTTGAATAACTTGTTATCTTGCCTCTTCCATGGGTGTACTATTTTAGCCAGACCTAGGATCATATGTAGGGAGTTTTATTTTGATCCAAACTTGATAGGAATTAGGGTTTTGAAGCATAGAGAATCACATAGAATAATTAGAATTAAAAAAGAACTTATAGATGACATGTTATGGCAATCAGGGTTTTGATTGCATTTAGGAAAATTTGAAGCTATCTAATGATATTCTAGCTTGTGTAAAAGTATGTTTGAGTTCTTAAGACATCTAGGAAATTTCATAAGTTGCAAATTTTTTAGGAAAATCAACAAAATTCCATGGGTTCCTATCTTGATGCATGTCTTGGCCAAGGAGTGGTTCTTGTACCCAGAAAGAGTTTTCTTTAATTCTAAAGATAGAAATGGTCTAGAAATAAATAATAAATACTAAAGGAACCATTAGTTTAAATTGAGAAACTATATTTTGAAAGTTGGAGGTTTAAGGTTCCTTTAGGCATAAAGAAGCAACTTGATGTTTGACTCCTTGAAATGAGTTTGTGATAACTCTAATGAGTTTAAATGGAGTCATGAGACTTGGATTGAGTGAGAAATTGGAGCCAAGATGATAAATTATGAGTTGCTTCATTATGCCCTTATATGGAACCATAAGCATGTCACAAACTAGAAGTAGCTCGTAAAAAGTTTGTGTTAACCTAGAAATGGTTCCAATAATGTAATTGTGCCTTGTTTGATGTGTCTAGGCAAAGCAAAACAAATCTCCTCCAAGTGTGTGTGTGAGGCTGAACCAAGAAGTTAGTGAATTAAGGGAGGATTTGTGCTTTTTGACTTAAGGTAGCTCTTCACCCATTTTTGTATGCATTTCTTAGTTGTTTGATTATCATTGATGCTTGTATGTATGTTTGACTTATGAAACATGCCTATAGCTATTAGTTTGATGTTTTGGTACCATTATACTTCTTAAATTGTATTCAAAATGTGAATTTGCTCTTGATGGGTGAGGTTATGCCAAAAGTCCCTTGGATTAAATGAGGAGAAGCTAAAAGTTCCTAAGAATAGGTAAGACAAAGCCAAAAGTCTTAAGAACGAGTGAGACTAAATCAAAAGTATAATACCATATTATTTCTAACATTTATCCTTCTCTTACAAGTGGGAATATGCACTTTATCAAAGAGATCTCAAGAAAATACATTAAAATAATGTATTAAATTGCGTTGCATAATGGATAAATTTTTCATTTCGCATCTCCGAGATCCTATGAACTCATCAACAACATTCTTTAATTATTTTCCATACATACAAGTCATAAAATTCTTTAAAAATGGCATAAACCACATATCAAGGGTCAAAAACCCCAAAATTTTTTCATTTCTAACGGCTGTACAGTGGTAAATTTTAGGGACAACTTTGAAAAATTATAACTAAATGTGAAAAAATCAAAATTATACAAACCATAGCTTTTATGGAAAGATCTAGATGTTAACTTTAGATTAAAAATAATCCTAGGATAAAAATAGCCTTTAGACCATATTTGACAATGAAGTAGCCACAAAGATCTGGCTGTCTCTGGTACTGATATAATTTATTATTATAAATTTTAAAAATATCCAATTAATTCCATAAATATCCAATTTATGCAAATGATACCAATATAGAAAGTTATGAATGTTAGATAGAGGGAAAAAATAACTCCAGACTAGGCTAGGCATGTTTAAGCCTCGAAAACCAATTAAATAGTGACATAGGTCTAACAAAATGCCTAATATTGGACAGCAATTTCCAAAATTAATATCTCCTCTCTAAACATCCAAATGAGGTGCTTCCTATTGGCATAGGTCATAAGGAAGATCTAGCTTCTCCTTGTAAAATTTCATGGCAATTGGATATCATTTGCCCTATGAGTGACAGAGCTTCATTTCCGACCATAGCTACAGCAACAGTGACCAATTCAAAAAAATTTCCCAACTTTAAAAATTCATCAAATATTCTATAAACCTCCAAAAATTCTACACTTAGATCTTGACAATCTCTAGATGTATGGAAAATCTTAGACCAAGAAGAGCTTATTTGGGCAAAAAGTGACATAGCCTCACAAAATGGTCACTTTTTCTTTATATAAGGTACTAACTTGATTCAATTAGTCTTCTTTAGTGTTTGCCACCCCTTAGGCAAGTTTAAAAGCATGATTATGACTTGTAAGAACTGCTCAAGTGGTCTTAAATATCATGCATCTCATTTTGACCATCCCACACCCAAAAATACATACATTCAAGTGTACACCTAAGTGTTCAATTTCCACATTTCCATTGTCTTAGCACCATACATGGTTCATACGTCATTGATATATAATATTATGTTTGTTCATGGTCTTACATTACAATAATAACATGTACAATATCAGTCTCACATTGATACATAAAGAAACTACAAAAAGGTTTAAAGTATAGCCCTTCAAGACTTTTGGCTTGCTTTCTTTGCTTCTTGTGAGCCACCTAAACAATTCAAGATGGAAGGGGAACGGGGAGTGAGACTCCAAGAATCTCAATAGTTCACACACTCATTCACACACACATTCAAGACACATACACATCAAAGTATATGTATGGAAGGTATGGAAATCATAAAGTATGCAAGGTCACAATTCTCATGCCACTTATTCACATTCAAGCGAAGACCTTGCTCTAGGGACTTTTTATTTTGCCTCACCCCATTTCTAGGCCTTTTGGATTTGCCTCACTCTTGGCCTAAGGACTTTTCACTTGGCTTCACTCTTCTAAGAGACTTTTGGCCTTGTCTCAGCCATGTTGTGAGGCTTTTTTATGCGATCCGTCAAAGGGAGCAAGCAGTCTCAAATGCTTGGAATGATCCTCTGCAAATTCCAAGTGGCCCGATAACAAGAGCACGAGCTAAACGAATGAGGGAAGCCTTAAGTGGACTTGTTCAAGAGACCTGGACTAAGCAAATAGCAATTGGAGCAACAAAAGTCAAGCAAGATATGGACATTTCCAATGTGGGCATCCTCAACATCATATGGGCTGAAGATAGAGCTGCTGAAGCTAGATTGGCCCAAAACATCATAAATTGAAGTGCTTGAACCATGGACCATCCATTGGTGGGCTCATTTAGGGCTAAATAATGCTATTTTGGGCTTAATAGGCTGATTTCTAGAACCCTAATTATTTAGACGAAATTAGCTTATTTAGGGGGATTTATTTCCTTTTTAGTTTTTGAGAGAATTTGACTTTTATAATTCTGATTCCATAGGCCATTAATTAGGAAATTTGCCATTAATTTCCCTAGTTTTCCTTTTCTATGAGCATTGAAGGAAGATTTGACTTACACACTATATAATTGTATTCTGCCTCCCATTGTAATCAGATTTGAATGAATAGAAATCATATTTTCTGGAAATCCCAGAATTGAGAGGAGTGCTCTCTAGGGTTCTTCATTGAACTTGTAGACTTATCAAGGCTTGATCAACCTTGTGGCGTCTTCCAACACTCGGGGTCCTTGTCTCTTTGTGTCAAGGGTTCCAAGTGGATCGTTCAGACTTGATTTAGCTTTCTTGGGGTGTGTATATTTCAGATCGGTTGTGGGTTCAAGGGGATTCAAGTCCTTGTGGGTTCGCACCATCTTGGTATCAGAGCCAGGTTCCTAAATCAGGTCATATCTGTGTGTCTTGTGCTTTTCCAGATTGCATTTCTCTTTCGTTTTGAAATTCTATTTGTCTTCCATTATTCTGGATGTGCTGAATTTTAATCCTCTATTTGTCATGTTTTCCGTTGAGTTTCTGGACGTGTAGTAGGTCTTTCTTATATTCCAGAATCTCTTCTTTCATATTGCTTAAAAATCATCTCATTTGGAGTTCTCTAACTCGAAATATTGTCCTTTAAATTCAGATGCATTTTTCCAGATTGATTTTGCTGTTCCTGTTTTGTTTATTCAAATTTCGTTTTTTGTTCTTCATATTCCAGAAAAAAAAAGCAAAAAAAAAAAAAGAAAATAGAAAAGGCAAAAAAAAAAAATTGCTGAAAAGAAAAAAAAAAAAAATTTGTGCTGTTCTGGAAGTAGTATTGGTTCGAGTTAACCTTTTACAAATTCTACATCTTTTCATTCCCTGATTTTCTTTACTATAGTATCCACTTACTAATTATATCCAAGTGTTGGGTTGAATTTCACAAGAATTGTGATAGTTTTGTATTGAGTCTGATTAGTTTCTTTAAAGAGCCTATAGAGAGACTAAGAGTGGAAAAAGGCAAGAGTGTGAATTCATTATTTGAAAAAGCCTTTAAAGTGTGAAACACGAGTGAAGAGTGACATCTTTGAGGGTAAACACGTGAGGAAAATTTGTGAGGATCTTTATTTCTCTAATCAATTTTTCTTGCAGCTTATAATGTCTAATAGGGAGGAAATATCAAGTGGAGGAGGTAGTGCGCAGAACCTGGATCTCATTGTAAAAGCCATGCAGCAGCAATTCGAACGTCTTAATGTGGTGCTTGGAGGGATAAGAGACCGGATGGATAAGCAAGACACAATGATTGCGAACTTGCAGAGAAGACCACCTACTGTAAGTCCTAATCCTAGAAGATATGAGAGGCATAGAGATGATTCTTTGGATGATTTTGAGTTTGAAAATGAAGTAGGAGGTGGTAGTGAAGAAGACTATGAATCTGAATTTGATTTGGGTAGAAATAGGCCTAGGGAAGTTAGGCATGAAAGGAGACACGGTAAAAATGCTCCAAGGGGTAGAAATAGGGTGGATGGAAACCTTGGAAATATTAAGATGAAGATACCTTCTTTCCAAGGTAGAAATGATCCTGAAGCTTATTTGGAGTGGGAAAAGAAAATTGAGTTCATTTTTGAGTGCCATAATTATTCTGAAGCAAAAAAGGTGAAATTGGCAGTCATTGAATTTACGGATTATGCATTAATTTGGTGGGATAAATTGGTCCTAGAGAGGAGGAGGAATGGTGAGAGACCCCTAGAAACATGGAGGGAAATGAAGGCTCTCATGAGGAAGAGGTTTATACCCAGCCATTACTATAGAGACCTCTTTCAAAAGTTGCAGTCCCTTACACAAGGCTCTAAGAGTGTAGGAATATCATAAAGAGATGGAAGTGGCTATGCTTAGGGCAAATGTGAAAGAGGATAGGGAAGCAACAATGGCTCGATTTTTAAATGGGTTAAATAAAGAAATTGCTAATATTGTGGAGTTGCAGCATTATGTGGAGTTAGAAGACATGGTGCACATGGCAATGAAGGTTGAAAGGCAACTTAAACAAAAAGGATCAGCAAGGTACCTTTCAGGCTCTAGTTCTTCAATGAGACCAAAATGGAAGAAGGAAGAAAAAGATGTTCAAAGAGAAGTCCCAAAAGGCAAAGAGGAAGCTTCATCTAAAAACAAAGGTAAATCTGATTCCCAATCATCTAGAAATAGAGATATTAAATGTTTCAAGTGTTTGGGAACAGGTCATATAGCTTCGCAATGCCCCAACAAGAGAGTAATGATCATGAAGGACCGTGAAGTGGTGACTGAAAGTGAAAGTGATGATTCCATGCCATCACTTGAAGATGCGAGTGATGATGGGTTTGAGTATGCTGTAGAAGGAGAAGCACTTGTGACTAGAAGAGCTTTGAATTCTCAAGTTAAGGAAGATGACATTGAGCAGCAAAGAGAAAACATCTTCCATACTCGCTGTCTCATAAGCAACAAGGTATGCAATATGATTATTGATGGTGGGAGTTGTACCAATGTTGCTAGTACCACTCTAGTTGAGAAATTAAATTTGTCTACCATTAAACACCCTAGACCATACAAGTTGCAATGGCTGAATGAATGTGGGGGGATTAAGGTTGATAGGCAAGTTCTTGTTTCATTCTCAATTGGAAGATATTGTGATGAGATTTTATGTGATGTTGTTCCTATGCATGCTGGACATATACTTTTGGGTAGACCTTGGGAATTTGATAGGAAGGCAACAAAGGATGGGTTTACCAATAGATATTCATTTGTAAAGGATGACAGACCCGTTACTCTTGTACCATTAACACCCAAGCAAGTGTATGAAGATCAGCTCAAAATGAAACAAGAGAGAGATAAAAGAGAGGGTGATAAGAAAAATAAAGAAGAGAGAATAAAAAGAAATAAGAGTGAGAAAAAAAGAAAATCTGAGAGCTCAAAAAAAGAAATTCAAAAGAAAGAAAAGAAAGTAGAGAGAAAAGAAAGAGAAAAAGTGAGTTTTTATGCAAAAGAAAGTGAGGTGAGGAGTGCATATCTTTCTGAACAGCCTTTACTTGTACTTGTTTACAAGGAGGCCTTCTTAAACACTAATGACCTTGACTCTTCATTTCCGAATGTTGTTAGTTCTTTGTTGCAGGAATTTGAAGATATATTTCCCGAAGATATCCCTAGTGGGCTGCCACCTATAAGAGGCATTGAGCATCAAATTGACTTCATTCCTGGAGCAACAATTCCTAACCGGCCAGCTTATAGAACTAACCCTGAGGAGACAAAAGAGCTTCAAAAGCAAGTTGAAGAGCTCATGGCAAAGGGGTATGTTCGAGAAAGCTTGAGTCCATGTGCTGTACCAGTCCTCTTAGTACCAAAGAAAGATGGATCTTGGAGGATGTGCATTGATTGCAAAGCTGTCAACAATATCACTGTAAAGTATCGCCATCCTATTCCTAGATTAGATGATATGCTTGATGAATTGCATGGGTCTGTTATTTTCTCAAAAATTGATTTAAAATCTGGATATCATCAAATTAGGATGAGGGAAGGAGATGAGTGGAAAACTGCTTTCAAAACAAAGCATGGGCTGTATGAATGGTTAGTCATGCCATTTGGGCTAACAAATGCACCTAGTACTTTTATGAGGTTGATGAATCATATTTTGCGTGCATATATTGGAAAATTTGTTGTGGTTTATTTTGATGATATTCTGATTTTTAGTAAGAGTCTTGATGAGCATTTGAATCATTTGCGCTGTGTGCTTGATGTTTTGAGAAAAGAAAAGTTGTATGCTAACCTAAAAAAGTGTAGCTTTGGCATGGGAAAAGTTGTTTTCCTTGGATTTGTAGTGAGTGCTGAGGGAATACAAGTTGATGAAGAGAAGGTAAGGGCTATTAAAGAATGGCCAACACCTACAAATGTAACTGAGGTAAGAAGTTTTCATGGGTTGGCTAGCTTTTATAGGAGGTTTGTGAAAGATTTTAGCACAATTGCTGCACCACTCACTGAAATAATTAAGAAATCAGTTGGCTTTAGATGGGAAAAGGCACAAGATCATGCATTTAGTGTTCTTAAAGAAAAATTGTGTTCTGCACCTATTTTAGCTTTACCTGATTTTAACAAAACTTTTGAGATTGAGTGTGATGCATCAGGAGTTGGGATAGGAGCTGTTCTAATGCAGGAAGGGCGACCAATTGCTTATTTTAGTGAAAAGCTGAATGGTGCCACCTTGAATTACCCAACTTATGATAAGGAGCTTTATGCACTTGTGAGAGCATTGGAGACCTGGCAACACTACCTTTGGTGATGAGAGACCCTCTAGGAACCTTGTCCTAGGAACCTTCAACAAGATGACACTTTGCCCGAGACCGGCTAGAATACAAGAATGTTGGTCAAAGGAAAGACCCTAAGAGAACTTGTCTCTTAGAACCCTAGCCTCAAGACGCCACAAAGGAAGACCAATCCTTTGATAAGTCACGTGAACTCTCAGAGAACACAAAGAAGCAAAAGCCTCACAGATAATTGAATAATACTCAAATTCATTCATGTGTAAAATAGAGTACAATAGGAAGCCTTTTATAGGCAAAATTTTCTAGAGTTCTAATTAGAGTAAAACTCTAAAACTTAATTAAAAATATTTTAAATAATACCTAATATATATCCTAATTAGATTAGAATACTAATCTTAACTTGATCTCCAAGATAAGCTCTTTGACCAAGTTCAAAAAAATAATAAAATAATAAAAAACGAAATTTTAAAAAGAATCCTAGTCAAAACTAATCTACTTCTTTAAGTTGTCACATGGGATGCTCATGCTTCATTAAAAATCACATGGTTGTCACATGATTCTTAATCTCTTGTAATTGGACTCCAATTGGGCCTTAGCACTCCTCTTGTAGAATGGTTAGCATGATCACATCTTTTACATCTTCTTGGGCCTTCTCTTGACTTAAATGAATGGGCTCTAAGTTGTGAAGCTTATGAATTAAACAATTGAAGGCTTCTTTCATTGCTTTGGCCCTAACTCTTGTTATTGGGCCTCCTATGCCTTGCAACGGGTCTTTAGGCACATTTGACTTGAACTCTTGGGCTTTAATTTGCAAATCATGTCCTTGGGCTTGAAACATAGCACCATATCCTTCATCAGGTCCACTTTTATGCTCAACAAGGTCTCTTGGTGCTATTGCATCATTCCCCCCTCTTGAAAAGGATTCGTCCTCGAATCTGCAATATCAAATGAAGAGAGATCAGCTACATTAAAAGTAGCACTAATATTTCCATAAGAACTAGGTAAGTCAATTTTATAAGCATTATCATTAATCCTTTCAAGAACTTGAAAGGGATCATCTCCTCTAGGTTGGAGTTTTGACTTTCTTTGTTCTGGGAAACATTCTTTTCGCAAGTGAATCCACACCCAATCGCCAGGTTCAAACACCACACGCCTTCTACCCTTATTAACTTGGCTAGCAATTTGCTCATTCCTTCTTTCAATATTGGCTTTCACCTTCTCATGCAAATCCTGCACAAACTTAGCACCATCAAGGTTAGTAAACTCATGTGAAGGTAAAGGAAGCAAATCTAACGGCGTTAAAGGATTAAAGCCATAAACAATTTCAAAAGGAGAGAATTTTGTAGCAGTATGAACAGCACGATTATAAGCAAATTCGACATGGGGCAAACACTTCTCCCAATTCTTAAGATTCTTTTGAATGATAGCTCTTAATAAAGTAGAGAGAGTTCTATTAACAACCTCGGTCTGCCCATCAGTTTGTGGGTGTGCTGTAGTAGAAAACAAAAGCTTAGTGCCAAGTTTATTCCACAACGTTTTCCAGAAATAACTCAAGAATTTTACATCTCTATCACTAACAATAGTTTTTGGCACACCATGCAACCTAACAATCTCCTTGAAAAACAATTCTGCCACATACACAGCATCATTAGTTTTAGAACAAGCAATAAAATGTGCCATTTTACTAAACCTATCCACAACAACAAAGACACTATCTTTCCCAGTGGAAGATTTAGGTAAACCCAAGACAAAGTCCATAGAAATATCAGTCCATGGGTGAGAAGGAACTGGTAAGGGGGAATATAAGCCATGTGATTGAATTCTAGACTTAGCATGCTTACAAGTAATACATCTAGAACAAACAGCAACCACATCCTTTCTCATACCAGGCCAATAAAAATGCTCATTCAAAAGAGCCAAAGTCTTTTCGGCACCAAAATGACCCATCAATCCCCCGCCATGAGTTTCCTTAACAAGAAGCTCACGAATGGAACACATAGGAACACATAACTTGTCCTTTTTGAAAAGGAACCCATCAAACCTGTAATAGTCATTAGCACCATACATTTCACAAGATTTCCAAATATCAGCAAAATCAGAATCAGACTCATACATGTCTTTTAACATCTCAAATCCTATCAATCTAGCATGCATGGAAGTAATCAAAGTGTAACGCCTAGACAATGCATCCGCTACAACATTTTCCTTTCCCTGCTTATGCTTAATCACATAAGGGAAGGTTTCAATAAATTCAAGCCATCTTGCATGTCTTTTGTTCAATTTACCTTGGGACTTAAGAAACTTAAGACTTTCATGATCAGAATGGATAATAAATTCTTTAGGCCACAAATAATGTTGCCAAGTTTCTAAGGTACGTTTCAAGGCGTACAACTCTTTATCATATGTAGAATAATTTAAAGTAGGGCCACTTAATTTCTCACTGAAATATGCAATAGGTTTGGCATCCTGCATCAACACACCACCTATGCCTATACCAGAAGCGTCACACTCAATTTCAAAAACCTTAGTAAAATCAGGCAATACAAGTACAGGGGCTTTAGTTAGTTTGTCCTTCAGTATGTTAAAAGCACGCTCTTGTGCTTCACCCCACTTGAATACCACATTCTTTCTTACCAAATCATTTAAAGGGGCAGCAAGAGTAGAGAAGTCCTTAACAAATCTCCTATAAAAGCTCGCCAATCCATGGAAGCTCCTTACTTCACTCGCATTCTTTGGAGTTGGCCACTCTCGGATTGCTTTGACCTTCTCCTCGTCCACTTGTATGCCACGAGCTCCTACAACAAATCCAAGAAAAACCACAGAATCCAAACAAAAAGAGCACTTCTCTAAATTGGCAAAGAGTTTATTCTCTCTAAGCACAACAAACACATCATGCAAATGATTCACATGCTCTTCTAGACTTTTAGAGTAAATCAAAATGTCATCAAAGTAAACCACAACAAATCTACCAATGAAAGATCTAAAGATATGGTTCATTAAACTCATGAAAGTGCTAGGTGCGTTAGTCAAGCCAAATGGCATAACTAACCATTCATATAACCCAAACTTGGTCTTAAAAGCAGTTTTCCATTCATCACCTTCTTTCATTCTAATCTGATGATAACCACTTCTAAGATCAATTTTAGAGAAAACACATGCACCATGCAACTTGTCAAGCATATCATCTAACCTAGGGATAGGATAACGATATTTTACCGTTATTTTGTTGATGGCACGACAATCTACACACATCCGCCACTTGCCATCCTTTTTGGGCACAAGAATCACCGGCACAGCACATGGACTTAGACTTTCACGAACAAAGCCTTTCTTCATGAGCTCTTCCACTTGATGTTGTATTTCCTTAGTCTCATCTGGATTTGCTCGATAAGCAGGTCTATTGGGAATAGATGCTCCTGGGATAAAGTCTATGCGATGCTCAATGCCTCTTAAAGGGGGCAATCCATTAGGTATTTCCTCTGGGAATAAGTCATAGAATTTCTGCAATAAAGATGTAACACTAACAGGCAAAGAGTGATCAGGATCGTTGATAGTAAGATAAACATCTTTATAAATCAATAAGAAAGCATTTTCACTAAATAGAGCTCTCTTGATCTCACTTTTACTCGAAAATAAACTCACTTTCTTTTCCTCATATTTTTCTCTAATTTTCTTTCTACCCAACTCACCTTTCTGTTGCTTCTTCTCATTCTCAATACTCACACTCACTTTACCTTTCTTTTCTTGCTCTCTATTCTTACACTCTCTTTCGATTTTTAACTGATCCTCATATGCTTGAACAGGACGCAGAGGGGTCAACACAATGGTCTTACCATTAAAAATAAAGGAGTAATAATTTTTATATCCATCATGTTTTACCTTTCTGTCAAACTGCCACGGCCTACCAAGTAACAAGTGACCAGCATACATAGGTGCTACATCACAAAGAATCTCATCATGATAATTACCAATAGAAAAAGAGATGAGCATCTGTTTTGTTACTTTTACCTCCCCACTATCATTAAGCCATTGTAATTTATAAGGGGTAGGGTGCCTCAAAGTAGGCAAGTTCAGCTTTTCCACAAGTAAAGTACTAGCTACATTTGTGCAGCTACCACCATCAATAATTAAACTACAGACCTTCTTGTGGATGAAGCAACGAGTATGGAAAATATGCTCACGCTGCTCTATCTCGAGATCTTCTTTTGGTTGAATGTTGAGAGCACGTCTAGCCACAAGGGCTTCACCATTTACAGCTTCAGTTAATTCTAAATCTGAGTCATCAGTCAGGGGTGGCATCTCATCCTCCTCAGACTCACTACTAGCACTAGTCACATCACCATTCTCAAGAATAATCATAGTTCGTTTGTTAGGACATTGTGAAGCAATGTGACCAAAACCATTACATTTAAAACATCTAACCTTAGAAGAAGAAGAAGTAGGGTTAGAAGATGATAAAGGTTTTAAATCAGTTTTACCCTTAACTTGAAAGGGTTTTACTTTACTTTCCTCTTTAGACTTGAAATCAGTCTTTGGCTTGAAGGAGACTTTGGAATCCCTCCAAGAACTCGGGCTAGATGTCACTTTTAGCTTTTGTCGAGTCCTTAGTTGCTTTTCCACCTTGATAGCTCTATGTAAGAGCTCCTCCATATCCAGGTAATTGTATAAATCAACTTGGGCAGCTATTTCAGGATTTAAGCCCTCAATGAATCGGGCCATGGTTGCTTCACGGTCTTCCTCCACATTTGCCTTAATCATGGCAATCTCCATTTCTTGATAGTAATCTTCCACACTCATAGATCCTTGTTTCAGCTTTTGGAGCCTCTTATGCAATTCCCGATAATAGTAACTAGGGATAAATCGTTTGCGCATGATAGTTTTCATCTCCTGCCAATCACGAATTAGACCTTCACCGGTACGTCTTCTGGTGAGTAAGAGTTGATCCCACTAGATGCTAGCATAGTCAGTAAACTCCACTGCAGCAAGTTTTACTTTCTTCACCTCAGTGTAAGAGTGGCACTCGAACACATGCTCCACTCTTCTTTCCCAATCTAAGTACTGGTCAGGGTCATTTTTCCCGGGGAATGAGGGAATCTTCATCTTGATGTTTCCAATACCACCATCCTTATTGGATGATGATTGTCTACCTCTCCGAGTATGGGACTCCTCAAAGTCAAATTCAGCATCATCATCAAGTTCCATATGAGGTTGCCTCCTATGGGTCCTCCTATTGGAAGAAGACTCCACATCATCTAATCTGGCACTAAGTTTCTCAAGAGTACTTTGAACGGCTTTAATCCAGACTTTCATGTCAAAGTCACTATGCTCAGATTCTCCAGACATCCTGAAATATTAGTTTATACAAAAATAAGCAAAGAAAGATATAGGACCTCGCAACTCACTAGCTTACGTGTTTACACTCAAAAGATAATAATTTCACTCGTGTTTAACTCTCTTTTTGGCTTTTTCTTTATTGTTAACCCTCTTGCCTTTTACCACTCAATAATTTGTTTCTTACAAGTGTTCTAAGCAAGTCACAAGCAAATCAAATGAAAAGATCAAACTAGTGGCAATCCAAAAACTAGAATCCTAAAATATAAATTCCCAAAGAATCAAACAAAGGAGAAAAAGAGGTGTGTAACAAAAAGGAAAAAGAAGGAGTAAGGGAAGGTCTGGAAGGAAAGAGATGAAAAAAAAAAAATCTGAAAATAAGAAACCTTAAGAATAGAAAACTACTTGCAATTCAAGTTTCGAACAATTAGGAAACAATATCCTTTCTTGAATGCAAATAGGTAAGTAGAAAACTTGGTAGCCACTTAATGCAATTAAATTAGGAAACAAACTCCAATCAGGAAATTGACTCCAATTAGGAAATTAATTCCAATTAGGAAATTGACTCCAATCTTGCTTTTAATTTTGAATTGGCACAACTTGCAATTTTGAATTCTGCAATCTGAATTTTTTTTTTCACTCCCTTTTTTTTTCACTCTTTTTTTTTTTCGAATTTTTTTTTTCGAATTTTTTTTTTTTGGGAGTATCACACTCTCTTCTCTTTTTTTTTTTCTTTTTGGAGTATCACACTCTCTTCTTTTTTTTTTTCTTTTTTTTTTTGAGGATAGAGGAACACAACAATGGAAGACAGAAGAAGATAGAAAAAGACGAAGATGGAAAAGGTAATACTAATGGAAGGAGAGAAAGTATGAAGAATAATGAAAGGGAAAACACAAAGATATACCTTGTACTAGCGACCAAAGCTCTGATACCAAATGATAAGAGACCCTCTAGGAACCTTGTCCTAGGAACCTTCAACAAGATGACACTTTGCCCGAGACCGGCTAGAATACAAGAATGTTGGTCAAAGGAAAGACCCTAAGAGAACTTGTCTCTTAGAACCCTAGCCTCAAGACACCACAAAGGAAGACCAATCCTTTGATAAGTCACGTGAACTCTCAGAGAACACAAAGAAGCAAAAGCCTCACAGATAATTGAATAATACTCAAATTCATTCATATGTAAAATAGAGTACAATAGGAAGCCTTTTATAAGCAAAATTTTCTAGAGTTCTAATTAGAGTAAAACTCTAAAATCTAATTAAAAATATTTTAAATAATACCTAATATATATCCTAATTAGATTAGAATACTAATCTTAACTTGATCTCCAAGATAAGCTCTTTGACCAAGTTCAAAAAAATAATAAAATAATAAAAAACGAAATTTTAAAAAGAATCCTAGTCAAAACTAATCTACTTCTTTAAGTTGTCACATGGGATGCTTATGCTTCATTAAAAATCACATGGTTGTCACATGATTCTTAATCTCTTGTAATTGGACTCCAATTGGGCCTTGGCACTCCTCTTGTAGAATGGTTAGCATGATCACATCTTTTACATCTTCTTGGGCCTTCTCTTGACTTAAATGAATGGGCTCTAAGTTGTGAAGCTTATGAATTAAACAATTGAAGGCTTCTTTCATTGCTTTGGCCCTAACTCTTGTTATTGGGCCTCCTATGCCTTGCAATGGGTCTTTAGGCACATTTGACTTGAACTCTTGGGCTTTAATTTGCAAATCATGTCCTTGGGCTTGAAACATAGCACCATATCCTTCATCAGGTCCACTTTTATGCTCAACAAGGTCTCTTGGTGCTATTGCATCATTTGGCCTAAACAATTTGTGATCCATACAGATCATCAATCTTTGAAGTACATTAAAGGTCAAGGTAAGCTGAACAAAAGACATGCTAGATGGATGGAGTTCATCGAGCCTTTCCCATATGTGATCAAATACAAGAAAGGTAAGGAGAATGTGGTTGCGGATGCATTATCTAGAAGGTATATTCTTCTCACTTCTCTGAATGCAAGATTGCTTGGTTTTGAATATGTTAAGGATTTGTATGCCAATGATAGTGATTTTGCTGAAATAATTATTGCCTGTGAAAAAGGAGCTTTTGGAAAATTCTATAAACTTGATGGATTTTTGTTTAGAGAAAATAAATTATGTGTGCCTCAATGTTCTATGCGTGAATTGCTTGTGAGGGAAGCACATGGGGGAGGACTAATGGGACATTTTAGTGTTAAAAAGACATTAGATGTTTTGCATGAACATTTCTTTTGGCCTAGAATGAAGCGTGATGTGGAAAGGATTTGTGGTAGATGCATAACATGTAAAAGGGCCAAGTCTAGAGTCTTACCTCATGGTCTATATACTCCATTACCTGTACCTAGTGAACCTTGGGTAGACATTTCAATGGATTTTATTTTGGGATTACCTAGGTCAAAAAGAGGGATGGATTCAATATTTGTGGTTGTTGATAGATTTTCAAAAATGGCACATTTTATTGCATGCCATAAAACTGATGATGCTACTTATATTGCTGATTTGTTCTTTAAAGAAATTGTGAGGCTTCATGGTGTTCCTAAAAGTATTGTCTCAGATAGGGATGCAAAATTTTTAAGTCATTTTTGGAGAGTTTTGTGGGGAAAGATTGGAACTAAGTTATTATTTTCTACAGCTTGTCATCCACAAACTGATGGTCAAACTGAAGTTGTTAATAGAACCTTAACTCAATTGCTTAGGACTGTCATCCAAAAGAATTTGAAAAATTGGGAGGATTGCTTGTCATTCATTGAATTTGCATATAATAGAAGTGTGCATTCATCTACTGATTATTCTCCTTTTGAAGTTGTTTATGGTTTTAATCCACTAACTCCTTTGGATTTGTTACCATTGCCCATTAATGAGAGAATAAGCCTTGATGGCAAACAGAAAGCTGAGGTGGTTAAGAAACTTCATGAAAAGATTAAATTGCAGATTGAAAGGAAAAATGAGCAATATGCATCCAAGGCAAACAAAGGCAGACGACGTGTCACGTTTGAACCTGGTGATTGGGTATGGGTGCATATGAGAAAAGAAAGGTTTCCAGCACAAAGGAAATCGAAATTAGCTCCAAAAGGGGATGGACCATTTCAAGTCCTTGAGAAAATCAATGATAATGCTTATAAGATAGATCTACCAGGTGAGTATAATGTTAGTGCTACTTTTAATGTTACTGATCTATCTCCTTATGATGTAGGTGATGATTCGAGGACGAATCCTTTTGAGGAGAGAGGGGATGATGCGATCCATCAAAGGGAGCAAGCAGTCTCAAATGCTTGGAATGATCCTCTGCAAATTCCAAGTGGCCCGATAACAAGAGCACGAGCTAAACGAATGAGGGAAGCCTTAAGTGGACTTGTTCAAGAGACCTGGACTAAGCAAATAGCAATTGGAGCAACAAAAGTCAAGCAAGATATGGACAATAATAATATGGACGTCCTTAATATCATATGGGCTGAAGATGGAGCTGCTGAAGCTAGACTGGGCCAAAACATTATAAATTGAAGTGCTTAAACCATGGACCATCCATTGGTGGGCTCATTTAAGGCTAAATAATGCCATTTCAGGCTTAATAAGCTTATTTATAGAACCCTAATGTATTTAGACGAAATTAGCTTATTTAGGGGGATTTATTTCCTTTTTAGTTTTTGAGAGAATTTGACTTTTTTAATTCTGATTCCATAGGTCATTAATTAGGAAATTTGCCATTAATTTCCCTAGTTTTCCTTTTCTATGAGCATTGAAGGCAGATTTGACTTGCACACTATATAATTGTACTTTGCCTCCCATTGTAATCAGATTTGAATGAATAGAAATCATATTTTCTGGAAATCCCAGAATTGAGAGGAGTGCTCTCTAGGGTTCTTCATTGAACTTGTAGACTTATCAAGGCTTGATCAACCTTGTGGCGTCTTCCAACACTCGGGGTCCTTGTCTCTTCGTGTCAAGGGTTCCAAGTGGATCGTTCAGACTTGATTTAGCTTTCTTGGGGTGTGTATATTTCAGATCGGTTGTGGGTTCAAGGGGATTCAATTCCTTGTGGGTTCGCACCACTTTTGGCAACTCCTCAACTTCATTAAGGGACTCTTGGCATCACCTCACCTTTATGAGCCATTTCCACAACCATAGTCCTTCAAGAAGACAAATTCGTACCAATGTAAAGTCAAGGCATCAAGCAACATATTATCATAACACACACAAGCACACAATAACATACAAATGCACATAAGAATGTAAGGAGAATGAGGTGGAGAGCTACCTTAGATTTATGCAAGCTTTTCTTAATTATTTTCCTTCCTTTTTTTGATTCCACAAATGCAGCTAGGTGGAGTAGGGTTCTCTTAGCCTAACCATCATAAACAACACACAATTACTCACTTGAAGCAAGCCAAGATAGTAAACTAAAGCTTGAATACATACTTAGTCTAATAAGTGGCATAATGGTTCTGTAATTAGCCCAATGAAGCAACTCTCATATTTCAAATTCTAGGCTCTATTTTCTTGTTATTTATAGGCTTCTTGGACTCATTTAAGGTCCTTGGAGCCCTCACACATTTAGTTGTACAATTGGAAAATCAAGTTGCTTCTTAAGACACCATTATGGACACTATTGCTTCATCTTCCAATCCATGGCATCATTGGACTTGTCTCATCAAAGGGAGTTTAACCGTGGGTCATGAATTTCTGAGATTCTTGCTCGATTTTTTGATATTCATGCCTAAAGCCACAAATAGATGGTGCAACTGGGGTTCCCTAAACTTTTTGACAATTTATACATTTTGACCGGCATATAACTTTTCTTTGCATTTTAGTCCCTAGCTCTTTCATACTTAATTTTTGAGACTCTACAAGACCCTTTTTTTTTTAATCCATTTTGGCTTCAATTTTAGGGCACCTCTGGCCTTGACTCATCATTATTTATGGTCTAGAATATTATTCTAATTTTGTTGGACCTTAATTTACTCTATTTAGGGAACTTTCTTTTGTATTTGGTGAATTTCGTACGTTGACAGAGAAACCATATGTTACTTTTCTTGTGTTTCCTTACATTTTCTTGCATTTTCGAAGGACTAGATATTACACCATGTCTTTATTAGAGTGTCTCCGGTCATAGGGATAGGTCAATCCATAAAAAGTAAAAAGCTTAGTCCAAGGTATATAGTTCCTTTCTAGATTCTTGATAAAGTAAGACCTATGACCTACAGACTAGCCCTTCCCCTAAACTTGAGCCAAGTACATAATGTATTTTCACAGCTCAAAAAGTATCAACCTAACCCCTCATATTCATAGAATATGAGAATATATAATTACAGAATGATCTATCATACATAGTATCACCAGATTGGATTGTAGATGTTAAACTCAAGCAGTTACGGAATAAGATGATACCATTGGTTAATGTGGTTTGGAAAGGGTTATCTCCCGAAGAAGCTACTTGGGAGTTAAAAGAAGAAATGAGAAAGAAGCATCCAGAACTCTTCCCATGAGGTATGTTATCTAAATTTTGAGAATGAAATTTTTTAAAAAGGGGGAAAATTGTAATGTTTGATTTTCATTAAACGACATAAATAGATGTGTTTCCAAAGTAAGTCCCCTGAAATGAATTAGTTAAAGGCCCAAAATTTTTGAGTGACATTCTAGACTCCTAAAAATGAGAATTCTAGACTCAGATAGAAAGAAAACTGGAGTTAGAATGAAGAAATAATTTCTTATGAAAAACTTACAAAATGTAATGGCATTTTCATAATTTTGAGCAAATTTTGGAATTCACACAGAGGGGATTTTTAAATAAAAATTTTGAGTTCTCTGGAGTTTTTAGAGGCCCTGAAAACCATGGGATGCTTTGGGATAGGTAAAACCCCTCCAATGGATGCTTTCTAACCTTGGTGTACCCAAACTTTGACGGATTCATTTAGGAAGGTTTTAGCTCAGATTTAAGTGATTCCAAAGGCATTTTACTAAATTGGGAATCTAAATTTTATAATGGAAAATGTAGTTCTAAAAAAAGAGCTAAAATGAAGAAATGAAAATATCAAAAATGATGGGCAAAATAGAAATTTCTGAAAAAGTCGTTCTCCTCTACCTATAAATAGGAGGCACCCCAATCTCCCATTCATTTAGTCTCATATTTTTCTGCCCCAAACTAGAGAAGAAACCCTAGGAGAGTGGTGCACTAAGGGAAAAAGAAGGAGAAGAGAAATCACAGCTTGAAGGTAAGGAATTTTGATAGTTTTTTATGGTTTCTTCCTTCCAAACCTTTTCTCCTCCATTCTCCTTTGTTTCCTATGATTATAATGAAGTTTATAAATCTGTTTTAAGGGAGAAATTAAGGAAAAAATTCGGATTTGAAGAGAGGAACCCAAAGAAGACAAGATTCAAGTGAGAAAATAAGGAAAAATAAGGTAATTTCTTCTTCCATGGTTGTTACCCCTTGCTCCTCTTCTCCACCCATTTAACCCCACTCAAGAAGTCCTAGGAGGGCTTGGTTTTTGGGTAGAACCAAGGTTGATTCTTAGGGAAAAGGGTGTGGAGATTAAGAATATTCAAATAGAGTTAACAAAAAACTATGGAAATTCAAGATGCAATTTCTAGGGTTTCAAGTGTTCCTTATAAAATCTAATTTGATCTCTTAATTTTTATGCCTAAATAAGTGTTTGAATGAAATCCTAAGATCTTTGGAAGTCCCTCCATGTGTATCTTCCTTTGAGAAAACAAAGCAAACTCCATGGAATCCAAAATCCTCCATAGCCTCCGCCTAAAGGGGTTTGTGTACCTAGGGAGAGTTTTAAATTTTTCTAAGCCCATTTTTTAGTCATATAGGATGAATGAATTTAAGGGAAAGCCTTGGGAAAAATTTAGGAAGTTTAGAGAATGAGTTGGTGCTTTTTGTTCTATAATATGACCTAAAGAAGCAACATGTAGTTAAGATCTTTATTTTAATTGTGTGATGACTCCAAGAGGCTTAATAGGAGTCAAGAATCATATTTGAAAGGAAAGAATAGAGCCTAGAATTTATCTGATGGGTATTGCTTCATTAGGTGCATTTTGGAACCATAAAGGGGTTTATAGGTTAAGCTAGAGTCTAAGTAAGTTGTGTGGCCTTAGAATTAATTTCATGAACCTAATTAGCTTCCATAAATTGTATTTAGGCTAAGAGAAATCATTCCCACACCATTGTGTGTGTGATGTTCAAGAAGGGAAAGGAAATTCAAGAGAAAAAGTATGAGTTTGCTTCCAAGGTAGCTCACTCCTCCTTCTCTCATGCATGATTGCTTGCTTTACTAGTCTTTGAATGTGTGTATGTGTATTTTAAGCTATGGAAAATATTCTAGCATGAGCTCTTACTCCATTATACCATGATGATGCATTATGTCTTTAAATGATGTTCATGATGTTTGTTTTGGTTTGCTTAAGTATGGTGAGGCCAAGAATCCTTAGCCATGGTGAGGATGAGCCAAAAACCTTTAAGATTAGTTAAGACAAAGTAAAAAGTCTCCCAAAAGTGAGGTTGACTCCCAAAAGCAAGGATAAGTCCAAAAACCTCTTAAAGAATAGGTGAGGCAAGTCCAAAATCCACAAGTAAAATGGGTGAGTGATGAAGGCTATTTTTCTATATTTTAATCCTCCTAACTTAAGCATTTTAGTGTCCAAATATGGCTTTAGGGATTTAATTAGGTAGAATTTGATTTCATTAGCTATTTATGCACTTTATGAATCAATTTGCAAAATTATTGAATTTTAATGCACAATTCTTTTTAAATGAATTTTATGAATATTCCTATTTAATCTTTTCCATTCTTTTTGTGCAGAATTTGCATCTCTTGCTATGGTTTTGAAATAGAGAAAAGAGGAAGCCACATGATGAGGGATTTAAGAAGCCATAAGCCAACTCCAACACCCTTGACTTTATTCATTCACTTTTACATGCTTCACTTTAAGCTAGACTACACATGTAGCATAACTTTCATGTTGCACCCACTCCATTTAGCATGTAAGGAAGCCACGAGTTTACACACTTGTGCAACACTTATCCATGCATACACCTTCACTTTACAACCATCCTTCCATGTAGAAACATGTAGCTATCCATTCCACACTCTTGCATGTCACACGTAAGGCAGCTGAAGAGAAGAAACAATGTGCTGGGGTTGGAAGGAACAAGTAGCATAATAAGTTGAGTTAAATGAAGAAGCTAGGTTTGTATGGTTGAAAGAAGAACAAACATGCCAAAGGAGCCTCTCATTAAAACACATGCCACGGGTAAGGGAAGAAGAAGTTTGAAAGAAGGAAGAAGCAATGAAAGAAAAGAAGGGACAAGCTATGTGGTGAGGGAGACCAATATAATTAAGAACGCAAAGAGGGGAGCTAGCTAAATAGTAACATGTTAAGCAACAAGGGATGAAAAGAAGCTTGAAAGGAGCTTGCATGGTGGAAACACAAAGAGAAAAAGCCATGACTTAGAGTTGGAAGTAGAACGTGAAGAAAGAGGAATTACATGGAGAACATGCAGAAGCTATGTGGAAAAGCTGTTGAATAGAGAAGAACCTACAGGAAGAATAATACAAAGAAGTAACAGGTCCAAAAGAAGAACACAAGACATGAAAAAGCTTAAAAGGAAGAATGACATAGCTCACGTGTGAAGAGAAAGAAGGCACAAAGCCACGGGCTACAACAGAGAAACGAGTATAGATGCGTGTATATGGGTTTGTGCGCAGAAAAGAGAAGAATCATGTATATTCCACTTACACAGTGATTGAATAGTAGAGGATGATTCTTTAGGTCTGGATTGAGAGATAAGTAGAAGCACAGAAGCTATGGGTAGAATGAATGGAAATGGAAGAAAATATGTAAAAGAAGCAAACAAACACGTAGAGACAAGTGCAGAACAAGCTACGCATTTAGCTATGAAAAGAATGTGGGAAGCTATAGGCTGACGTGGGAATAATTACAAGCTAAATAAGCAAAGAGGCAGCACGTGGAATATGATATTTAGCTTTAAAGTGGGGCCCACACTTATACATACATGAAGGGAGCTGCAAGCAATTGGAAAAAGGGGATAAGCACGTGAAAAAAAAAAAAGGAAAACATGTGAGAAGATTAAAATACACTTGAGTAGAGATAGAATGGACTGATTCATTGAATAAAATAACATATCTAAAACTCATCATCATTCACATTCCATTCGCATACACCAGCAGCCACGTCATATCCATTTCATCCATCTCTTTCCATTTTTCTCCCACATCAATGAAGCATTAATTTCCCTTGTGGTTACCTAGGAGGAAGGCTCTTGGAGAAGCTTGAATCCATGGATTAGAAAAAGGATTTTTGGCTAAGATTCTTCTCTCTTTCTACACTTTTCTATTTTCATGTACATGCTTGGTTGAGATGTATTAGATTAGGATTGGTGTAGTTTTGTAATTAATGACTGGTTAGACACTAATTAGGAGAGTAATTGATATTTTAATTGATTAATTTTAGTGCTGGATTTTCATTTTCCTACCATTTTTCATGTGTGCAATCAAGGTGTTTAATGAAATGCATGTGAGAATTGGTGTGCTTAATTGTCTAATTTGACGATTCATTGGAGTTAATTGGTTAATTGAATCTCCTAGTGTGATAATTCATAGGCTAATTAATCGATTAATCAATTAATCAATTAATTTGAAGTGTTTGTTGATCCTAATGACAAGAGTTAACGATTTCATGTGGGATTGAGGTTTCAATGCAATATTACTTTATTAATTTCTTGATTATTGAGTGGTAACCCAAGATAACTTGTTATCGACATGAATAGGGATTCTTAGACCACAATTAACTACAATTGGATTAGTATAAGGATAGTGGATACCAAAGGACAAATCCAAAACTAGTTTCAAGTCCATGATTTAACCATAATTCATACAATTAGGTAGCAATTAGGAATTTTAATTCAATTTCAGTTTAATTAGTCTAAGTCAATCAAACCCCCTTTAGTTAGGAAATTTTTAGAGTCTTTTAACACTTAGAAACTATAATTAAACATTGAATTTCATTTCCAAGGGAGATGACCTAGGTTGCACCACTAGCTATAAAATTTAATCTAACTTAATTTTATTTTGAGGGTTACGTGACACGACCTCTCAAAATTTGGCGTTGTTATCGAGGAATTAGATTTTCAGTTGTTTGAGAAAGTTTTCTAGGTATTTCAACTATGTTTTTAGCTTTATTTTGGTTTAATTTTTACCTTGTTTTGGACTCTATTAGATTCCAACTTAGTTATTAGGTGCACCATTTTTTGGCTAAATTCTAACGTTTAAAGCAGTTCTCTAATTTTTTAGTATTTTTTCAATTTTTCTGAATTTAATTTCTTTATTTTTTATGAGCTTATTTTGTGAGATTAACCTCTATTTTAGAGTATTTTTTATTGTTAGGAAGTTCTTATCTTCATTTGAATTTTATTTTCTTAATTTAGAGTTGATTTTAGTTATAGTTCATTTGTGATTTTTCTTGTGCTGAAATTAATTGTCCTTCTCATATTCTTTGTCTGAAATGGATCCATATTATTATTCTAATCAAGGTGTATATGATTCTTGTGCAAAAGATAGGAATTCTCGGAAGTTGGATGAAGCCATTTCAATGCTTCATGGCATTCTTGAACAATAAAGACAAGCACAGTAAAGCCAATAATACCAACAATTCCAACTACCATGCTGCCAACCATATCACCACCATTCGTATGAGATTCACCCCAATTACCACCATCATTATAAGCCATACCACAACTTCCATGTGCAAGAGCCAGAGTATCATTCTTACAACTATCATGAGGGATATAGGCAACAGGAGCCCCAGAAGGAACCGAGTTAGGAAGAAAGAAGGATGCAGCAAATGGATGCCTATAATCTTCAACTCTAACAAGAAACTGAAGGGTTGCATCTTAAAAATCAACAAAGGTTTGCAACCTCATGAAGGATTCAGGATTTCAAATGAATCAACCGACTTCAAGTGCTACTGAATTAACTGAAGAGAAAATTAGAAGGGAATGTATAGAGGAGGAAGAATCTTATTCACTAGGTAATATTCTTCCATCTTCTAATACATTGCAATTTGTTGGAACTGATTCTAGTATACTTGATAGCATGAGACTATTAATGCATATGATTATGTTGACTCTGAATTGCATGATGATGATGTAAATGAGGAAATCATTATTGAATCTCTTGATTTAATTGATTATGGTAACTCATTAAGCAAAATTGACACATGTGTTGATGTTCATGAGTCTTAGCGTACTGATGCACTTGGTATTTCTACTCCTAGCTATGACTATAGTGATGATTTCATTTCTAAACCTATTAATGATGATCCTATTGGGTCCAAGGTAGTAGATAAGTGTGGGGGTGATCTAAAATGTGATGATTATTCTATTCCTAGTCTGGGATTAGTTGATAAGCCTGTTGATGATGCATCTTTTGAGTTTAGGGACAACATGCCATCTGGACCATATGATATAGTTAATTTAAATGATTTTCTTGATTATGTGTATGCTGGATCTACTACATGTGATAGATGCTCCCAGATTGATTCTTTCATTGAGACTAGTGAGTTCTTCACCTATACTGATCAACATGATTCCTCATTAATATGTGATGACAAGACTAATGAAATAGTGAATGTGGCATATGATGAGAATATAGATGATAAAATTGTTGGATAGCTTGTTGTTGATAATTTAGATCCCACTCTTAGCTGCTTATGTGATGATATGCATACATGTCCTATATGTATTGAGATTAATGAGTTTTTGAGGTCTGATAAGTTTACTGAATCCATAGAGTCCTTTGTGGGCACTGCAATGATTGATAAGACTAATTTTTCTAATGATACTAGTGTTAATGAGAGCATGCATATTGATAGTGCTGATATTGAACACCCTATTTATGCTTATGTTGTTATTGATACTAGTGTAAGACTAGGTTTTGTTGCTGATCATTGTTTAGAATATTGTGAGCCTACTGATGTCTCTTTGGTTAAGGAAGATACTGTTCCTCCTATTAAGAGTCTTGAACAGGTTAATGAGGTTGGTGAAGTAGTTCCCAACAATCCACAGACTCTCCCAACTGAGATAAAGCAACTGAAAGATGCCTTGAACTTGAAAGACTATGAGAAGTTGCAAATTAATTCTTTTGTTGATGCAATGACTCCTACTGATGGGAGTTTAACTGATTTTATTGGTTTCAATAGATATTTAGAGAGTCTTGATCTTAAATTTTCTTTCTTTAGTTTTGAATTTCCTCAATTTGATTTTCCTTCTTTTATTGCTTCTGAAAATGCTGAATATGACTTTCCAAGACTACTGATGGTTAGGGAAGTTCATGAGTCAACACTGCATGATCAATCAAAATGCTTTAAAATAGTTAGACTTAAATTTGTTGAACTAAAAAGAAATAATGTTGTTTTAATTTTAATTTTTGATACATATGATTAGCTGATCTTTAATAGAGTTCTTTTTAGCTTAGGATTTAGTTTTCTTTTTCTTTTCTGTATTACTATTCATTTTGTTCTGTTTTGTAAGTAATTAAAGGTTGCATACCAGCTACATGGGAGTCTAAGCCACCATTGAGATCTTCAATTCAAGTTCATCCAGTTGTATACTTTCCTTCCACTCTCTTTATATTGTATTGTTTATCGTTGATTGGATTGTGTGTTGGCATTACGGACAATGAAATATTTAAGTGTGGGGGGGGGGGGGAGCTATTTCATTCCATTGCATCTTCTGAAAAATTTTTGAGAAAAATTTGGAAAAATAATGTGATTTTTTTAAAATTTTCTATAGAAGTTGCAAATTGAGATGATTGTAGCTTGAATTCACTTTGACATGACAAGTAATAAATCTTGTGTTTCGATTCAAGTGAAGTGCTAATGAATTTGATTTTAATGAATTATTTGATAGCCATTAGCTGGTGAGGATTTGAGTCATATTTGTTTGATTCTAGTGTATATTCACCTATCTTTGCTTTCACTCTAGAACTTGTCTTGATTCTTTATTGAGACCACATTTGCATTTGCATGCATGAAAATGATAAGGCATTCATTTCTTTTATAGTTAGTGAGCCAAAAAGCCACCTACATACATTTTATCCATTGTTTGGCCACTTTGGACCTTGATTTTCTTTTGTTGTTTAACCATAGCCATTAAAAAAATATTCCCACCTTGTTTCAAGATACCTTAGGAATTTCAAGGAGCATTACACTTGTTTAAGATGAGTGAATGTGTGTCTTACATTAATTTAGGCCATTGTAACTAAAAATTGAGGAAAATGTACAAAGTTAAAGAAAAGAATAGATAGAAAAGCAAATAGAAAACAATGAATGCGAAGTCTAAAAATAAATAAATAAATAAATAAATAAAAGAAGTGTTTTGAGTTAGTATTTACTATTACTAGTTGGAAATAAGGCCTAGATGCATGTTCTTTCCTATCATAAGTTTCATTGATTACTCTTGAGATTCTAAGGTATCCATTTGTTTGTCTTTTCTTGTATGTCCATTCATTTCATTCTTTAGCCCCATTACAACCTTGAATAAAGTTCTATTGATTTGCACAATGCATTTGGCATGGGTGGTGGAGATTTAGAAGCTTAACAAGCTTATAGTAAATGATACAATATCAATAGGCATGTCTATTGGAGCACTACAAGTTCGAAAAGCCTTCATCTATCAAGAATCCCAAATTATTCAAAAGAGCATAATTCAAGTCCAAATGGCTCATGAAGGGATGGCTTATGCTCAAAAGGCCCAAATTATGCATTATGTCCAAAAATTTCAAAGAACTCAAGAAAATATCTATGTTGGACGTTGGCCCAAGTTTAGAGCCCAAGATCCATATTTGATCAATTCAAAACATGCTGAATTAGATTTTGGACATGAGATTTCTTTAAAGATGCAAAAGTGGAAGTCCAAGTGGAAGCCCAATGCTCTAAGAAGGGCCATGGAGCAACTGAAGTCAATATCCAATATGTTGAAGGCCCAATGTAGTTATACACAAACAAGAGATGCCAAGGCCCAATTGGAGTCCAATTGCAAGAGATTAAGAATCATGTGACAACCATGTGATTTTTAATGAAGCATGAGCATCTCATGTGACAACTTAAGAAGCTGATTAGTTTTAATTAGGATTCCTTTTTGAAATTTCGTTTTTTATTATTTTAGTATTTTTTGAACTTGGTCAAAGAGTTTATCTTGGAGATCAAGTTAAGATTAGTATCCTAATCTAATTAGGATATATATTAGGTATTATTTAAAATATTTTTAATCAGGTTTTAGAGTTTTACTTTAATTAGGACTCTAGAAAATTTTGCCTATAAAAGGCTTCCTATTGTACTCTATTTTACACATGAATGAAATTGAGTATTATTCAATTATTTGTGAGGCTTTTGCTTCTTTGTGTTCTCTGAGAGTTCACGTGACTTATCAAAGGATTGGTCTTCCTTTGTGGCGTCTTGAGGCTAGGGTTCTAAGAGACAAGTTCTCTTAGGGTCTTTCCTTTAACCAACATTCTTGTTTTCTAGCCGGTCTCGGGCAAAGTGTCATCTTGTTGAAGGTTCCTAGGACAAGGTTCCTAGAGGGTCTCTCATCATTTGGTATCAGAGCTTTGGTCGCTAGTACAAGGTATATCTTTGTGTTTTTTTTCCTTCCGTTGTTCTTCATACTTTCTTTCCTTCCATTTGTGTTATCTTTTTCATCTTCATCTTTTTCTTCTATCTTCTTCTGTCTTCCATTGTTGTGTTCCTCCATCCTCAAAAAAAAAAAAATTGAAAAAAAAAAATCGAAAATTTTTTTTTTAAAATAAAAAATTCAAAAAAAAAAGGATGAAAAAAAAAATTCAGATTGCAGAATTCAGAATTGCAAGTTGTGCCAATTCAAATTTAAAAGCAAGCTTGGAGTTAATTTCCTAATTGGAGTTAGTTTCCTAATTAAAGTCAATTTCCTAATTAGAGTTAATTTCCAAATTGGAGTCAATTTCTTAGTTGGAGTTAGTTTCCTAATTAGAGTCAATTTCCTAATTGGAGTTAATTTCCTAATTGGAGTCAATTTCCTAGTTGGAGTTAGTTTCCTAATTGGAGTTAATTCCCTAATTGGAGTTTGTTTCCTAATTTAATTGCATTAAGTGGCTACCAAGTTTTCTACTTACCTATTTGCATTCAAGAAAGGATATTGTTTCCTAATTGTTCGAAACATGAATTGCAAGTAGTTTTCTATTCTTAAGGTTTCTTATTTTCAGATTTTTTTTTCTTTTCATCTCTTTCCTTCCAGACCTTCCCTTACTCCTTCTTTTTCCTTTTTTGTTACACACCTATTTTTCTCCTTTGTTTGATTCTTTGGGAATTTACATTTTAGGATTCTAGTTTTTTGATTGCCACTAGTCTGATCTTTTCATTTGATTTGCTTGTGACTTGCTTAGAACACTTGTAAGAAGCAAATTATTGAGTGGTAAAAGGCAAGAGCATTAACATTAAAAAAAGCCAAAAAGAGAGTTAAACAAGAGTGAACTTATCATCTTTTGAGTGTAAACACATGAGAAGAGTGCGTGAGGTCCTATTCCTTCTATCTTTCTTTGACTAACTTTTTAGGTGATAAGATGTCCAATGAGTACAAATTCCTTGAAGAGGCTAACAAAGAACGATTCAAGCAATCTTGTGCAAGGTTGGATGCATTACAATTCAATACCAACTCTACAGGACAAGATAAGGAAAAGGCATCCCCTGATTTCTATACTAGATGCCTTATCAAAGAGAAAGTCTGCAGCATGGCTATTGATAACTCCAATTGGGCCTTGGCATCTCTTGTGTGTGTATAACCACATTGGGCCTTCAACATATTGGATATTGACTTCAGTTGCTCCATGGCCCTTCTTAGAGCATTGGGCTTCCACTTGGACTTCCACTTTTGCATCTTTAAAGAAATCTCATGTCCAAAATCTAATTCAGCATGTTTTGAATTGATCAAATATGGATCTTGGGCTCTAAACTTGGGCCAATGTCCAACATAGATATTTTCTTGAGTTCTTTGAAATTTTTGGACATAATGCATAATTTGGGCCTTTTGAGCATAAGCCATCCCTTCATGAGCCATTTGGACTTGAATTATGCTCTTTTGAATAATTTGGGATTCTTGATAGATGAAGGCTTTTCGAACTTGTAGTGCTCCAATAGACATGCCTATTGATATTGTATCAGTAATGAACTTGGATAGGTGAAGTTTGAGTGATACATAGTGACTTAAATGCTAGAAAGTTAAGAGTAAACACCAATCCACAAGAGAGGCTATGCATTTCAATTCATTCTTTTCAAATGAAATTGCTATGGAATTTGTTTTCTTGATGCAAGTGAAGTTTGTAACATCCAGTCCCTTCGTAAACGTGAGAAACGCAATGTTCAGTTTCTCCATAAACAGCAGAAATGGGCCAGATACAAAAGGAAGTCCTTGAAATAGAAGGAATTGGGGCCAACTAAAATTATGATAAAATTTTAAATATTAGAAAATGAGGATTTGAGCTTTGAGTTGCCTAGAAATCAAGGCCAGAATGATTCAAAAAATTTGCCAAAAGGCCAGTGGCATTTTCGTAAATATGGGTACTTTTTGAAAAACACACAGGAGGGCTTTTTAAATGAAAGTTTTGAGTTCTCCGGGGTTCTCAGAGGCTCTAAAAGCCATGGAAAGCCTGGGACAGCTAAAGCCCCTCCGGTGGACGTTTTCCAACGTCATTGTGCCTGAACTTTGACAGATTCATTTGAAAAGGTTTTAGCTCCAATTTGAGTGATTTCAAAAATATTTTACTTGATTGGGAACCTAAATTTTATAATGGAAAAGACATTTCTCAAAAAGGAGCTAAAAGGAAGGAGAAACGAAAATGCAAAGTATGAAAGGCAAAATGGGAATTTTTGAAAAGTGTAACTTATTTCCACCTATATATATGATGCACCCTTCTCCTCCCTTCATTATGCACGACCATGTTCTGCCTAAAACCAGAAGAAAACCCTAGGGGATGAGGCTTACAAGAAGCGGAAGAAAAGGAGGAGAAATCAAAGGCTTAAGGCATGGAAATTAGTAGTTTTTCATGCTCTTTCTCTTCCAAACCTCTTCTCCTCCATTCTCTTTTATTTCCTATGATTAAAATGAGGTTTATAAATCTGATTTAATGGAAAAATTGAGGGGAAAGTTTAGATTTGAAGAGAGGAGCTCAAAGAACACAAGATTCAAGTGAGAAAAAGCAAGAAAATAAGGTAATTTCTCTTCCTATGGTTGTCATTTTTTGTCCCCTTCTCCACCATTTCGCCCCACTTGAGAAAAACCTAGGAGGAGATGATTTTTAGGCAGAACCAAGCATGAATCTCAGGAAAAAAGGTGTGGAGAATAAGAATATGCAAAGGGAATTAACAAAAAACCATTAGATTTCAAGATGCAAGTTCTAGGGTTTCAATTGCACCTTGTAAAATCTGACTTTGTATGATGATTCCTAGGCCTAAGTAAGAGTTTAAATGAGGCTCCCCATATTCTTCTTCCCTTGAGAAAACAAAGAAAGCTCCATGGAACCCAATATGCTTCATAGCCTCGGCCTAGATGGGTTCTCCTAGCTAGAGAGAGTTTTAAATTTTTCTAAGGCTATTCTTGAGTCATATTTGATGAATGAAAGTGAGGGGAGGCCTTGGAAAAAAATTTAGAACTCATAGAAAGTGATTTGGTGTCTTAGGTTCCATATTATGACCTAAAGAAGCAACATGGTGCTAGGCCTTTTGTTTTGATGATGTGATGACTCCAAGAGGCTTAAAAGGAGTCAAAAATCATATTTGAAAGAAAAAAATGAGGCCTAGAAGTCATTTGAGAGGTGTTGCTTCATTAGGTGCCAATATGGACCATAATAGGGGTTATAAAGCAATCTAGTACTTAAGCAAGTTGTATGGTCTTAGAGATTGTTTCATGAACCTAATTGGCTCCCATAAATTGTATCTAGGCCAAGAGAAACCATCTCCACCAATTTGTGGGTGTGTGGCCGAAAGAGGAGGCTTGAGTCCAAAGGAAAAAGTGTGTAATTATGTGCAAGGTAGCTCTCTCCACCTTCTCTCATGCATGGATGTGTATTTAGCTTGTTTAGAATGTTTGTATGTATATTTTCAAGCTTTGAAAAGGATGTTAGCATGCCTTTATATGTCATGATCCTTGATGCCATGTTATGTTCTTAAATGATTTCATGATGGTTGTATGAGTTTGCTTGAGTGTGGAGAGGCCAAGAACTCTTCCCTTTGGTGAGGATGAGCCAAGAACCCTTGAACTTGGTTGAGACAAAGTAAAGAGTCTCCCAAAAGCAAAGTGGGCTGCCAAGAGTATGGTTGAGTCCAAAGCTCTTAAAGAATGGGTGAGGCAAGTCCAAAATCCATGAGGAGAAGTGTGAGGCCAATCCAAACACTTGGTGAGCTCTTGAATGTTTTGTATGATTGATTCACATGCTAAGTTTGCTTTTAAAATGTCCATGTCTTCCATTTTCCCTATGCATGCATTTGTGAAGCTTGCTTTACACATATTATGTATGATTGAATGGGAGATGAGCTATTGGGATTCTTTGAATCTCATCCCCTCCTCTCCAATGATCTAACATGATAGGTGAACCAAGTGGATATGCTAATGGGAGCCAACAACACTAAAGGAAGGAGATTGACAAACTTATGCATTGGTTTTAGCCATTTTGGAACCATAATGATGGTTCATCATATATATGATGTTGTATATGTACTATGAATGTTGAGACATTTGTAAATATAATAATATGAGATGTTGAGATGTATGATTCTCATATATGACCACTAGGCCATGTTTTGAGTATGTAATGCCATAGTATGAAAGTTTAAAGTTTGAAGGAAATATGCATAAGTGTGGGTTGAATGGCCAAAATGAGATGCATGAGGTTTGGGACCATTTGGACAGCTCACATAAGTCTCAAATAAGCTTTTAGACTTGCCCAAAAGGTACCAATACCAAGAGGAGGCCAATTGGCAAGTTTGGTATCTTATATGGAGCCAAATTTGACCATAATGGAACCCTATATTACTTTTTGGCCAAATGAGTTAGTCTTGCTCTGAAATTTGGCATGTAATTAGGTCTCATTGAGAGATTTTTGGGAAGCTAGAGAACATAATTTTTAGAGGTCTAGAGAATATTTGATGAATTTTCAAAGTTGGAATTTTCTATGGTTTCTGGTATGTTCACTGTTCATACTAGCAGATTTGATTTTTGTGTCACCCGATGGCCAAATGGTGTCCAATACTTATGAAATTTTATAGACATAAACTAGATGTCATAGGCTTTCTGTGGCCATAGATATCACCTCATTTGAAAGTTTGAGCAGAGAGTTATGCATTTTTTAAATTTGCTGTCAGTAACAGTGGCCTCTCCAGAGTTCAGTTACTGTTCCATAAGTTCCCAATTTTTAAACATATCTGTTTCATTCTGTAATTATTTTTAGTATCAAGCTAACATTTGTAGCTTTCCAGAATGACTGAATTTGTGTGATTTTTATTTTTATAGAATTAGTTATGAATTTTAGAATCTGGTATCAGTAAACTCAACAACAGCCCAGGCAGCCAGCGACCTCTGTAGCTTCTTGGATGTCAAACGTCCTGTGTGATAAATTTTGTGACCTGGGAATATTTTTACGGTGAAGTAGACATCCTACGTTTTCTATAATGACTAAGATTTCATGATTTCTAAGTTTCTAGATTTATTTATGATTTTCTAAACTTGGGTCAGAAAATGGAGCAAATCTGGTCGAAAATATGCTTGCTTATTTTGAGCTCCATTTCGGTTGCCATGAATTGTAGGCATGTTTTTGTGATGTAAATGAGTTATAATAATGGAATTAAATATGAGAATACATAATATGATCTTACATGGTCCACGTGATACCGAATGGAATTTTGAGACCCAGTGCAATGCTAAAATGAGCATTATTTCTTTGCCTTTTTCATGCAAAACTCACATGATTCATGATATTCAGTTATGTAAAGGCATGATATGAGTTAGAATGAGCTAGAATTCATGGTGTTACAAAGTTAGCCTAGATTGTTGAAGTGTTGAAAAGTTTTGATCATTCCTTAGCTTATGATTTTTACTTTCATTTTTCATTTTCATTCTCCATTGATCATTTCATTAGTCTTTTCCTTGGATTTTGAGTTTTACCTAGGAGTGCAAAAGTTTAAGTGTGGGGGAATTTGATAAAGGCTATTTTTCTATATTTTTATCCTCCTAACTTAAGCATTTTAGTGTCAAAATATGGCTTTAGGGATTTAATTAGGTAGAATTTTATTTCAATAGCCATTTATGCACTTTTATGAATTAATTTGCAAAATTATTAAATTTTAATGCACAAATCTTTTTAAATGAATTTTGTGAATATTCCTATTTCATCTTTTCCATTCTTTTTGTGTAGAATTTGTATCTCTTGCTATGGTTTTGAAATAGAGAAAAGAGGAAACCACATGATGAGGGATTTAAGAAGCCACAAGTCAACTTCAGCACCTTGACTTCATTCATTCACTTTCACATGCTTCACTTTAAGCTAGACTCTCTACACATGCAGCATAACTTTCACGTTACACCCACTCCATTTAACATGTAAGGAAGCCACGGGTTCACACACTTGTACAGCACTTATCCATGCACGCACCTTCACTTTGCAATCATCCTTCCATGTAGAAACATGTAACTATCCATTCCATGTAACACCATAACTTCTAGCTCATTTTATGCCATTTATAAGCTTTGTATTATCAATCCCACAAGAGCATATGAAAAAGGGGATGAAAATAATAGACTTTTTTCGCGTTGTGCTATTCGGTGTCACGTGGACTGTGTGAGCTTATACTATACTTTCTCATATTTAATTTCATTATTACAACTCATTTGCATCACCAAAACATGCCTACAATTCATGGAAACAGAAATGGAGCTCAAAATAAGCAAGCATATTTTCGGCCAGATTTGCTCCATTTTCTGATCCAACTTTGGAAAATCATAATTAAATCTAGAAAATTCTAAATCAGGCAATCTCTATATTCTTGAAGCCTTAAGATATCTAATTCACACTAAAAATATGCCCAAGTCACAAAATTCATCACACAAGACGTTTGACATCCAAGAAGCTACAGAGGTCGCTGGCTGCCTGGGCTGTTGTTCAATTTGCTGATACAAACTTTTGAAATTCATAACTAATTCTACAAAATTCAAAATCACACAAATTCAGTAATTATGGAAAGCTACAAAAGTTAAATTGATACTAAAAATAATTCTACAATGAAACAGATACGTTTAGCTATCGGGAACCTATAGAACAATAACTAAACTCCTGGGGCGCTATTGATACTGACAGTTAACTTCAAACATGCATAACTCTCTGCTTAGACCTCCAAATAAGGTGATTTTAGTGGCCACAGAAAGCTTATAACCTCTAGTTTATGAATATAAATTTTCATAATCATTAGAAACCATTTGGCTATCAGGTGACACAGAATTCAAAACTGCCAGTATGAACAGTACCCATACCAAAATCCATGAAAAATCCCAACTTTGAAAATTCATCAAATATTCCCTATATCTCAAAAAATTATGATCTTTAGCTTCACAGAAATCTATCAATGAGACCTAATTTCATGCCAAATTTCAGGGCAAGAATAACTCATTTGGCTAAAAAGTGATATAGGGTTTCATTATGGTCAAATTTGGCTCCATGTGAGGTACTAAACTTGCCAAATGGTCTTCCCTTGGTATTGGCACCTTTTGGGCAAGTCTAAAAGCATAATTAAGACTTGTGTGAGCTGCCCAAATGGTCCCAAATCTCATGTACTTCATTTTGGCCATTCAACCCACACTTATATACATAATCACCAAACTTTACATTCTCATGCCATGGCATTTCACACTCAAACATGTGTTAGTAGTCATACATCATTTCCATAAATCTACACATCACATAATAATATATCTACATATGTCTCAAGGTTCATAATACTTATACAACATCATATACATCTTGAACAATTATTATGGTTCCAAAATAGACAAAATAAAGCATAAGCTTGTCAAGCTCCTTCCTTTAGTGTTGTTGGCTCCCATTAGTATATCCACTTGGTTCACCTAGCATGTTAGATCATTGGAGAGGAGGGAATGAGATTCAAAGAATCCCAATAGCTCATCTCCCATTCAAGCATACATAATATATGCAAAGCAAGCTTTTCAAATGCATGCATGGAGGAAATAGAAGTCATAGACCTTTTAAATGCAAACTTGGCATGTGAATCAATCATACAAGACATTTAAGAGCTCACTAAGTGTTTGGATTGGCCTCACACTTCTCCTCATGGATTTTGGACTTGCCTCACCCATTCTTTGAGCACTTTGGACTTACCATACTCTTGGGAGCCCACTTTGCTTTTGGGAGACTCTTTACTTTGTCTCAACCAAACTCAAGGGGTCTTGGCTCATCCTCACCAAAGGGAAGAGTTCTTGACATCTCTACACTCAAGCAAACTCATACAAACATCATGTAGTTATTTGAAAACATAACATGGCATTAAGCATCATGGCATATAAAGGCAAGCTAGCATACTTTTCAAAGCTTGAAAATACACATACATACATTCTAAAACAAGCTAAACACACATTCATAGATGAGAGAAGGTGGAGAGAGCTACCTTGTATGCAAGTACACACTTTTTCCTTAGCTTTTAAGCCTCCTCTTTTGGCCACACACCCACAATTTGGTGGAGATGGTTTCTCTTGGCCTAAATACAATTTTTGGGAGCCAATTAGCTTTATGAAACATTCTCTAAAGCCATATAACTTGCTTAAGTACTAGATTGCTCTATAATCCCTATTATGGTCCATAAAGGCACCTAATGAAGCAACACCTCTCAAATGACTTCTAGGCCTCATTCTTTCCTTTCAAATATGATTCTTGATTCCTTTTAAGCCTCTTGGAGTCATCACATCATTAAAACAAATAGCCTAGTACCATGTTGCTTCTTTAGGCCATATTATGGAACCTAAGACATCAAATCACTTTCCATGAGTTCTAAATTTTTTCTAAGGCCTTCCTTCATTTTCGTTTATCAAATATGACTCAAGAATGGCCTTAGAAAAATTTAAAACTCCCTCCACCTACACAAACAAGCCTAGGCCAAGACATAGGCTTCCTTTGGACTTCTTGGAGTTCTCTTGCTTTTCTTGAAGGAGGAAGCTTGTGGGGAGCATCTTTGGTGTCTCAAGAACTCATTTATACTCTAACTTAGACCTAGGAAGCATCATACAAATCCAGAAATTGGAAGGTGCACTTAAAACTCTAGGTTTTGCATCTTGATTTCTAATGCCTATTTCTTAGTTTTCTTTACATATTCTTATTCCTCTCCATCAATTACCTAAGAATCACCTTTGGTTTGGCTAAAAATATGACTTCTTAGGTCTGTCTAGGTCTAGGTCGAAATGCTCAAGGAAGGGAGGAAGAAGACCAAGTGGAAGAATCACAAAATACCTTGTTTTCCTTGGATTTCCTTGCTTGTTCTTGCTTTCCTTAGCCTCCTTACTTGAAATTCGAACTTTCCCCTCTGTTCTCCTTTCAAAACAGCCCTCAAAACTTCAGAAAAAATTATGGAGAAGAAGAGGGAAAAAGAGGAGAAGAAATTGGTGGAGAAAAAGCATGAAAACATACATAAAAACCTACCTTTACTTTAGAATTTCTTCTCCTTCTCCTTCTCTCTTGGTGTGCCCAAAACCCTAGCTCTCTCTTCTGAAATTATGCAAAAATTTCTGATTCCAGATGGGGAGGAAAGTGGGGCACCACCTATATATAGGGAGGAGAAAGTGACTTTTCCAAAAATTCTAATTTTGCCCTTCATATTTCGCATTTTTGTTTCTCTTTCGTTTTAGCTCATTTTTTAGAATCGTCTTTTCCATTATAAAATTTAGGTTCCTAATTAAGAAAAATGGCTTTGGAATCACTCAAATCGGAGCTAAAAGCTTTCCAAACGAATTGGTCAAAGTTCGGGTCAACTAATGTTGAAAAAATTACACTGGAGGGTCTTTACCAGTCCCGGGGCTTCCCATGGTTTTCAAAGCCTTTGAGAACCCCAAAGAACTCAAAACTTTCATTTAAAAAGCCCTTCTGTTTGTTTTTCTAAAAATTTCACTTATTTACAAAAATGCCACTAGCCTTTTGGCAAATTTTTCGAATCACCCCGACCCTGATTTTTGGGCAACTCAAGGCTCAAATCCTCATTTTCTATTATTTAAAATTTTACCCAAATTTTATTTGGCCTTGAATCACTCATCTTATGGGACTTGCTTTGAAAACGTGCCTGTTTCCATTGTTTAATGAAAATTGGATATTACATTCCACACTGTTGCATGTCACACGTAAGGTAGCTGAAGAAAAGAAACAATGCATTGGGGCTAGAAGGAATAAGTAGCTTGAAGAGAGGAAGCAACACGAGCTGAATGAGCTAAGTTAAATGAAGAAGTTGGGTTTGCATGGTTGGGAGCATGGCATGGGTAAGGGAAGAAGAGGCTTGAAAGAAGGAAGAAGTAGGGAAAGAAAAGAAGGAGACAAACTACATGGTGAAGGAGACCAACATAAATAAGAACAAGAAAAGGGGAGTTGGCTAAATAGTAAAGCGTTCAGCAATAAGAGATGAAAAGAAGCTTGAAAGGAGCTTGCATGGAGAAAACATAAAGAGAAAGAGCCATGAGTTAGAGCTAGAAGTAGAATGCAAAGATGGAGGAATCACATGGAGAACATGCAGAAGCTACGTGGAAAAGCTGCTGAATAGAGACGAACCTACGAGAAGAACAACACGAAGAAGCAACGAGTCTAAAAGAATAACACAAGACATGAAGAAGCTTGAGGGGAAGAATAAGGCAGCTCACGTGTGATGAGAAAGAAGGCACAAAGCCACGGGCTGCAGTAGAGAAATGAGTAAGGATGCATGTATATAGGTTTGTGAGCATAACAGAGAAGAATCACTTACATTCTACTCACATAGCAACTAAACAACAGAGGATGATTCTTTGGGCCTAGATTGAGAGATATGTGTAACACCATAAATTCTAGCTTATTTCATGCTTTTAAATGGCATAATATCATGAAATATATAGGATTCCCATAGAAAAAGAAAGGGAAATACTATTATTTCCACATTGCACGATATCTAAAAATTTCATTCGAAGTCACGTGGATCGTGTGAGCTCATACTATACATCCTCATATTTAATTACATCATTACAATTCATTTACATCACAAAATCATGCCCACAACTCATGGAAACCAAAATGGAGCATGGAATATGGAAGTTCATTCGCGGCCAGATTTGCTCCATTTTCTGACAAAATTTTGGAAAATCATAACTAAACCTAGCAAAAATTGAAATCATGCAATCTTGGTCATTATGGAAAGCTTTGGATATCTAATTCATACAAAAAATATGTCTAGATCATGATATTCATCACAAAGGATGTTTGACATCCAAAATGGTCCAAAGGTCTGACTGAATTTTAGAACTATCACAGAATTCTGTAGAAAAATTTGAAAATATCTAATTAATTCCATAAAAATCCAATCCATACAAATGATACCAATCTGGAAATCTATGGACTAGAGAGAAAAAATATCTCTAAATCAGTTCATCAAACCCAGACCTCGAAAGTCAATGGAACAGCACTTCTGGTTGGGTAAAATTATTGATACTGGACAGAAACTTCAAAAAATTATATCTCCTTCTTTAGACCTCCAAATGAGGTGCTTCTAGTTGGTATGAGTCACTATGATTGTCTAGTTTCTTTGTATAAAATCTCATGGTAATTGGACATAATTTGAGCCCTTCTGATAGATGCAATTTTAGACCAAATAAATAGTGTAGCAAACCAGAAACTATGAAAATTGCCAACTTTGAAAAATCATCAAATATTTTGTAGACCTTAACAAATTATGATCTTTATCTTTCCAAAAATCTCTCAATGAAACCTATTTGTATGCCAAATTTCAAATCAAGACTAACTCATTTGGACAAAAAGTGATATAGGGTTCCATTATGGTCAATTTTGGCTCCATATGGGGCACCAAAATTGCCAAATGGCTTTCCCTTAGTTGTGGCACCCTTTGGGTAAGTCCAAAAGCATATTTAAGACTTGTGTGACTGCCCAAATGGTCCCAAGTCTCATGCATCTCATTTTGGCCATTCAACCCACACTTATGTACATTTTCATCATGCTTTCACATTGCATACTTTGGCATCTCACACTCAAAATATATATTAGAGCTCATACATCATATCCATACATATAAACATCATATAATAGCATATTTATACATGTCTCAAGGGTCATAGACCTTTTACAACATCTTATACATTAAGAAACATAATTATGGTTCCAAAATGGATAAAGCTAGGCATATGCTTGTCAATCTTCCTTCTTCATTGTTGTTGGCTTGCATTGCCATAGTTACTTAGTCCACCTAGTATGTTAAAGCATTAGAGAGGAGGGGATGAGATTCAAAGAATCCCAATAACTCATCTCCCATTCAATCATACATAATATATGTAAAGCAAGCTTTACAAATGCACGCATGGAGAAAATAAAAGTCATGGACATTTTAAAAGCAAACTTGGCATATGAACAAATCATACAAGACATTTAAGAGCTCACCAAGTGTTTAGATTAGCCTCACACTTTTTCTCATGGATTTTGGGACTTGCCTCACCCATTCTTTAAGAGCTTTAGACTCAACCATACTCTTAGGAGCCCACTTTGCTTTTGGGAGACTCTTTACTTTGTCTTAACCAAGCTATAGGGTTCTTGGCTCATCCTTACCAAAGGGAAGAGTTCTTGGCCTCTCCACACTCAAGTAAACTCATACAAATATCATGGATTCATTTGAAAATATAACATGGCATCAAGAATCATGGCATATAAAGGCATGCTAGCATACTTCTTATAGCTTGAAAATACACATACACACATTCTAAAATAAGCTAAACACACATCCATGCATGAGAGAAGGTGGAGTGAGCTACCTTATGTACAATCACACATTTTTTTCTTGAAATTCAAGCCTCCTCTTTCGGCGACACATTCACAAATTGGTGGCAATGGTTTCTCTTGGCCTAGATACAATTTATGGGAGCCAATTAGGTTCATGAAACACATTCTAAGACTACACAATTTGCTTAAACCCTAGATTACTCTATAACCTCCATTATGGTCCATATTTGCACCTAATGAATTAACACCCCTCAAATAATTTCTAGCCATCATTCTTTCCTTTCAAATATGATTCTTGACTTCTTTTAAGCCTCTTGGAGTCATCACATCATCAAAACAAAAGGCCTAGTACCATGTTGCTTCTTTAGGTCATAATATGGAACCTAAGATACGAAATCACTTTCCATGAGTTTTAAATTTTTTCCAAGGCCTCCCTTCATTTTCATTCATCAAATATGACTTAATAATGGCCTTAGAAAAATTTAAAACTCTCTTTAGCACCATGAACATGGTTTGGCTAAGAAATGCCTAAGTTTTAGGGCTTCTTAAAGATTTCTTTGTTTTCTTGAAGGAAGAAGCTTGTGGGGAGCATCTTAGGTATCTCAAAAACTTATTTAAACTCTTAATTAGACCTAGGAGTCATCATACAAGTTCAAAATTTAGAAGGTGTACTTGAAACCCTAAGTTTTACATCTTACTTTCTAATGGCTATTTCATGGTTTTCTTTGCATATTCTTATTCCTCTCCATTAAATACCTAAGATTCACCCTTGGTTTGATTGAAAATTTAACTCCTTAGGGCAGACCATATGTACGTTGAAGTGGAGAAGAAAAGGAGTTCAATATAGCTACCATAGGATGCATTTTTACCTTGTTTCCTTACTTGGTTTGGCTTGAATCTTGCTTTCTCCAAGCTCCTCTCTTCAAATCCGAAATTACCCTTGAATATCTCCCTTAAATAAGATTTATAAATCTCATTTTAATCCAAAGAAACCAAGGAGAAGGGAGGAGAGGAGGTGTGAATGAAGAAAAGCAAGGAAAATCACCATGAAAACAAACCTTAAACTTGGATTTCTTCCTCCATCTTCATGCTCTCTTGGGCACCTTTTCCTTACGGTTTTGCTTCTGATTTGGGGCTGGAAAATCTGAAGTGAAATGGGGGCAATTGTGAGGCGCCACCTATATATAGCTAGGGCAAAGTGACTTTTTCAAAAATTCTAATTTTGCCCTTTATACTTTGCATTTTCATTTCTCCTTCATTTTAACTCCTTTTTTATAATTGTATTTTCCATTAGAAAATTTAGGTTCTCAATTAAGAAAAATGCTTTTGGAATCGCTCAAATCGGAGCTAAAACCTGTCTGAACAAATCCGTAGAAGTTTGGGCACATCAACATTGGAAAATGTCCACCGAAGGGATTTAACTATCTTAAGGCTTCCTATAATTTTTAAGGCCTATGAGAACCCCAAAGTACTAAAAAATTTGGTTTAAAAAGCCCTCTTGTATGAATTCCAAAAATTTTCCAAAATTTTGAAAATGCCATTATGTTTCGTAAGATTTTCATTAAAATTTGTTTCTTCATTCTAACTCTATTTTTCCTTTCATCTAAGGCTAGAATTCTCATTTTTAGGAGGCTAGAATGTTACTCAAATTTTTTGGGACCTTAACTAATTTATTTCAGGGGACTTGCTTTGAAAATGCATCTGTTTTCGTCGTTTAATGAAAACTGGACATTACAATAAGCAGAAACACAGAAGCTACGGACAGCATGAATGGAAATGGAAGAAAATACATAAAAGAAGCAAAATGAACACATGGAGACAAGTGTAGAGCAAGCTACACATTTGGCTATGAAAAGTACGTGAGAAGCTATGGGCTGACATGGGAATAATTACAAGCTAAATGAGCAAAGAGGTAGCACTGGGAATATTTTATTTAGCTTCAAAGTGGGGCCCACCTTATACACATATGAAGGGACCTGTAGGCAATTGGAATAAGGGGTTAAACACATGAAAAATAAAAGAAAACATGTGAGAAGATTAAAATACACTTGGACAGAGATAGAATGGACTAATTCATCAAATAAAATAACACATCCAGAGCCCATCGTCATTCACATTCCATTCTCATACACTAGCAGCCACGCTATATTCCATTTCAATGAAATATTAATTTCCCATGTGGTTACCTAGGAGGAAGGCTCTTGGAGAAGCTTGAATCCATGGATTAGAAAAGGACTTTTGGTTAAGATTCTTATCTTTTTCTACACTTTTCTATTTTCTTGTACATGCTTGGTTGAGATGTATTATATTAGCATTGGTGTAGTTTGTAATTAGTGACTGATTAGACACTAATTAGGAGAGCAATTGATGTTTTAATTGATTAATTTTAGTGCTAGATTTTCATTTTCCTACCATTTTTCATGTGTGCAATCAAGGTATTTGATGAAATGCATGTGAGAATTAGTGTGCTTAATTGTCTAATTTTAGGATTTATTGGAGTTAATTGGTTAATTGAATCTTCTAAGGTGATAATTCATAGGCTAATTAGTGATTAATCAATTAAATTGAAGTGTTCGTTGATTCTAATGACAAGAGTTAATGATTTAATGCGGGATTAAGGTTTTAATGCAACATTACTTTGTTAATCTTTTAATTCTTGAGTGGTAACCCAAGATAACTTCTGGGCATGATTAGGGATTCTTAGACCAGAATTAACTACAATTGAATTTGGATAAGGATAGTGGATACCAAGGGACGAATCTAAAGCTAGTCACAAGTCCATCATTCAACCGTAATTCATACAATTACATAGCAACTAGGAATTTTAATTTGAGTTCATTTTAATTAGTTTAAGTCAATCAAACCCTCCATAGTTAGAAAATTTTTAGAGTCTTTTAACGCTTAGAAACCCTAATTAAACATTAAATTCTATTTCCAAGAAAGATGACCTAGGTTGCACCACTAGCTATAAAATTTAATCTAAACTAATTTTATTTTAAGGGTTACGTGACACAACCTTTCATTGAGGCTAATCTATTTTCTTGGCAAACCTATGTATACTATGTATGACTTTTTTTCAAATGCCAAGAATGCAACTTGAATGATTGCACATGCATGTATTTGTGAGACTTATTTTGCATCTTTATATATGATTGAATGGGAGATGAGTTATTGGGATTCTTTGAATCTCATTCGCTCCTCTCCAATGTTCTAACATGCTAGGTGGACCAAGAGACCAAGGGAATGGAAGCTAACCATATGAGAAATGAGAGTTTGACACTAAAGTATATGGATTTGGCTACTTTAAGGCTTTATGAATGATAATTAATGTAATCTATTATTGTATAAGACCATGACCTTTTGAAATATGTATAATTATGTTAATATATGATGTATAAATGAGAGATTATGTTATGTGACCATTTGAATGCATATTGAGTATATAATGGCAAATTTTGCTTCTTGGGAGTTTGATACATTAGTGTATAAGTGGAAATGGAATGGCCAAATTGAGATGCATGAGATTTGGGACTACTTGGGTAGTTCATACACATTATAATCATGCTTTTAGACTTGCCTAAGAGGTGCCAAACATCAAGGGAAATCATTTGGACACTTTAGTATCCTATATTGAGCAAAAATTGACTATATTGAAAACCTATACCACTTTTTGTCCGAATAAGTTTTTCTTGATTTGAGATTTGGCATACAAATAGACATTGTTGAAAGATTTTTGGAAAGCTAAATAATAGAATTTTTAGAGATTTGGAGAATATTTGATGAATTTTTAAAGTTGGCAAAAATTTTTGTTTTGGTTTGATGTACTGTTCACTCAAGTCTAAAAATGATTTCTATGACTCATGGGCCAACTGATGTCCAATTGCTATGAAATTTTATAAGGAGAAACTAGACACTCTCAATGACTTGTACCAACTAGAATCACCCCATTTGGATGTCTAGAGGGGGAGATATAAATTTTTAAAGAATCTACCAGTATTAGGCGCTCAAACTGACCTCAGGTAATATTTGATTGAGTTTCAAGGTTTGGGCTCGCTGTAATTAGTCTAGAGTTATTTTTTTCCTCTAGCTAACATTTGTAGCTTTCCAAGTTGGTATCATTTGCATGGATTAGAAGTTTTTGGAATTAATTGGATATTTTTGAAATTTGTAGTAGAAAGCAATGACAATAGCAATAGCTAGCCAGACCTCTAGACCGTTTCGAATGTCAAACGTCTTTTGTGTTGTGTTTCATGGTCAAGAAATATTTTTAGCATAAACTAGACATGTGTAGCTTTCTATATTAGTAAATAATACATGATTTAGATTTTTTTAAAATTAGTTATCATTTTCCAAAATTTGTGACAAAGAAAGGAAAATTCTAGCAAAAAATGTATGTATGAAATTTTAGTGTTCCCTTGTTTTCCACGAGTTTTAGGCCACTTTTGATGATGGAATTGAGTCATATCTGTATAATTAATATGAGAATATGATTCATGCACTCACATCATCTATGTGACACCAAATGAAATTTTCATATGTGACACAATACTAAATAATGTATTATTTTATTGCCTTTTTCTTTGAATATTTACATGATTCTTGGAAATGAGTTATTTAAAGGCATGAGATAAGCTAAGAAATTATGTTGTCATACCATACACAAAGTTTTACATGCTTGCACTTGCCATTCAATATCCAAAAACTACACTATCATTCATTTGGCATCAAACCTTATTCATACATTAAATATATGGGTATTTACATATGTTCAAATGATTACATAATAATTTCATCAAGGGATTACATCATATGCCATGTGTATGGCTACAAAAGGAACAACACTAAGCATTTTTATGCACTTTAATGTCAATCTCCTTCTTCTAGGTTTGGTGGCTTCCATTACCTTGCTCAATTGCTCCGCCTAGCATGTTAAGACATTTGAGAGGAGGGGATGAGATTCAAAGAATCCTAATAGCTCATCTCCTTTTCAATCACACATAAAGTATGCAATACAAGCCTTGAAAATGCATGCATAGGCATATTGGAATGCGTGAACATTCAAGAAACACCTTTAGCATTCATACATAGCATACATAGACTTGCCAAGCAAATGGATTAGCCTTACCCATTCTGCATTTTGAACTTGCCTCACCCATTTTTTTAAAGAGATTTTGACTCAACCTCACTCTTGGGAGACTCTTTACTTTATCTCAACTAAGTTTAAGGGTTTTTGGCTCATCCTTACCATGGTTAAAGGGTTCTTAGTGTAATGTCTAGTTTTTGTTAAATGACGAAAATGGACACGTTTTCAAAGCAAGTCCCCTGAAATGAATTAGTTAAGGTCCCAAAAAATTTGAGTAACATTATAGCCTCCTAAAAATGAGAATTCTAGCCTTAAACGGAAGGAAAAATGGAGCTAGAATGAATAAATAAATTTTGATGAAAATCTTACGAAATGTAATGGCATTTTCGTAATTTCAGGTAATTTTTGGAATTCACATAGCAGGGCTTTTTAAATCAAAATTTATATTCTCTAGGGTTCTCAGAGGCCCTAAAAACCATGGGAAGCCTTGGGACAGTTAAATCTCCTCTGATGGACGTTTTCTAACGTCGGTGTGCCCGAACTTCGACAGATCTATTCGGAAAGGTTTTAGCTCCGATTTGAGTGATTCCAAAGGCATTTTTCTTAATTGGGAACCTAAAATTTATAATGGAAAAGATAGCTCTCAAAAAGGACCTAAAACAATGGGGAAACAAAAATGCAAAGTACAAAGGTCAAAATTCAAATTTTTGAAAAAGTTACCTTTCCCTACCTATATATAGGTGCCACCCCACTTTCCTCCCCATTTGGAATCAGAAAGTTTTGCATAATTTCAGAAGGGAGAGCTAGGGTTTTGGGCGCACCAAGAGAGAAGGAGAAGAAGAAGAATTTCTAAACTTAAGGTATGTTTTTATGGTTGCTTTCCATGCTTTTCTCCATCTCCACCACCTGTCCTTCATCCCCCTTTATTTCCTTGGATTAAAATGAAGTTTAAAAATCTGATTCAAGGAAGACATTCAAGGAAAAGTTTGGATTTGAAGAGAGGAGCTTGGAGAAATCAAGATTCAAGTAAAACTAAGCAAGAAAACAAGGTAAAAATGAATCCTATGGTTGATACCTTCCACCACTCTTCTCCATTTTGCCTAACCCTAGGAGCCATAGGAAGATCTGATTTTCAAGCCCAACCAAGCATAATTCTTAGGTATTTGATGGAGAGGAATAAGAATATGCAAAGGAAATCATAAAACAGGCATTAGAATTCAAGATGCAAAACCTAGGGTTCCTAGTGCACCTTTCAAATTCTGAATTTATGTGATGCTTCCTAGGTCTAATTTAGAGTATAAATGAGTTCTTGAGATACCAAAGATGCTCCCCACAAGCTTCTTCCTTCAAGAAAACAAAGAAAACTCCATATGGTCTAAATGGTGTCTATGTCTCGGCCAAGAGGGGATTTTATAGGTGGGGGAGTTTTAAATTTTTCTAAGGCCATTCTTGATTCATATTTGATGAATGAAAATGAAGAGAGGCCCTGGAAAAATATGGAAAGTGATTTAGTGTCTTAGGTTCCATATTATGAGCTAAGGAAGTAACATGGTGCTAGGCCTTTTGTTTTAATGATGTGATGACTCTAAGAGGCTTAAAATGAGTCAAGAATCATATTTGAAAGGAAAGAATGAGGCCTTGAAGTCATTTAAAGGGTGTTGCTTCATTAGGTGCCAATATGAACCATAATGGGGGTTGTAGAGTAATCTAGGGTTTAAGCAAATTGTGTAGCATTAGAATGTGTTCCATGAACTTAATTGGCTCTTATAAATTGTATCTAGGCCAAGAGAAATTATCTCCACCAATTTGTGGGTGTGTGGCTGAAAGAGGAGGCTTGAAAGCTAAGGAAAAAGTGTGTGAATATACACAAGATAGCTCTCTCCACCTTCTCTCATGCATAGATGTTTGTTTGGCTTGTTTTAAAATGTGTGTATGTGTAATTTCAAGCTTTGAAAAGTATGCTAGCTGGCTTCTATATGCCATGATCCTTGATGCCATGTTATATTTCTAAATGAGCACATGATGTTTGTTTGAGTTTGCTTGAGTGTGGAGAGGCCAAGAACTCTTCCCTTTGGTGAGGATGAGCTAAGAACCCTTCAGATTGGTTGAGACAAAGTATAAAGAATGGGTGAGGCATGTCAAAAATCCATGAGGAGAAGTGTGAAGCCAATCCAAACACTTGGTGAGTTCTTAAATGTCTTGTATGATTGCTTCACATGCCAAGTTTGCTTTTAAAGTGTCTATGACTTCCATTTTACCTATGCATGCATTTGTAAAGCTTGCTTTGCACATATTATGTATGATTGAATAAGAGATGAGCTATTGGGATTCTTTGAATCTCATCCCTTCCTCTCCAATGATCTAACATGTTAGGTGGATAAAGTGGATATGCCAATGAGAGCCAACAACAATGAGGAAGAGAGATTGATAAGCTTATGCTTTGTTTTGTCTATTTTGGAATCATAATGATGGCTCATGGTGTATATGATGTTGTAAATATATTAAGAACCTTGAGACATGTATAAATATGCTATTATGTAATGTTTATAACTATGGATATGATGTATGAGCTTTAGAATACAATTTAAGTTTGTAATGTCCAAATATGCAATGTAGAAGTATGATGTAAATATGCATAAGTGTGGGTTGAATGGACAAAATGAGATGCATGAGGTTTTGGACCCTTTGGACAGCTCATACAAGTCTTAAATATACTTTTGAACTTGCCTAAAAGGTGCCAACACTAACAGAAGGCCATTTGGTAAGTTTGGCACCTTATATGGAGCCAAACTTGACTATAATAGAATCCTATGTCACTTTTTAGCTAAATAATTTTGATATGAAATTTGGCATCCAATTAGGTCTCATTGAGAGATTTTGGAGAATATAAAGATCATAATTTTAAGAGGTCTACAGAATATTTGATAATTTTTCAAAATTGGTAAAATTTATGGTTTTGGTCTGCTACACTATTTATTTGGTCTAAAATTGTTTTCTATCACACGAGGCTCAAATGATGTCCAATTTCTATGAAATTTTATACAGAGGAACTAGACAACCATAATGACTTGTTTCAACTAGAAGCACCTCATTTGGAGGTCTAAAAAGGGAGATATAAATTTTTGAAGTTTCTATCTAGTATCAGTAAATTTGGCTGACCAGAGGTACTGTTCCATTGAATTCCAAAGTCTGGGCTTAATAAACTAATCTCAAGATATTTTTCCTCTCTATTCAACATCCATAAATTTTCAGATTGGTATCATTTGCATGGATTAGACTTTTGTGGAATTAATTGGACATTTTCAAATGTTTTTACGGAATTCTATGACAGTTCCAAATTTTAGTCAGACCTTTGGAAAATTTTGGCTGTCAAATGTCCCCTATGATGAATATTATGGTCTGAGCGTTTTTTTTAAAGTGACGTAGACATCTTGGGCTTTCCATAATGGCCAAGAAAACATGATTTTGATTTTTTTGGATTTAGTTATGAATTTCCAAATTTGTCCCAAAAAAGAGGCCAATTCTGGTAGAAAATAAATTTTCATTTTTCATGCCCCATTTCAGTTTCCATGAGTTGTAGGTATGTTTTTGGGATGTAAATGAGTTGTAATGATGTAATTAAATATGAGATGTATAGCATGAGCTCACACGATCCACGTGACACTGAATGAAATTTTAAGATATGATGTAACGTGAAAATATTCATTATTTTCCCTACCTTTTTATGAGAAACTTGCATCTTTCATGATATAAAGTCATTTGAAGGCATGAGATGGGATAGAAATTATGGTGTTACATTTATTAGTATTAGAGCAAAGGTTCAAGCTCTCATTGTGGGTTGTGGCTTGTGTTTATAAGTTGCCTAGATGAATATGAGCTTATTTCTGGATGAATTGAGTGTGTTTGATGGTGGAAGTGTTTCCTAGCTTATGTTAAAGTTTGTTATCATGTTTTAGCATGATGGTGAACACTAGGAGAGGTTGACCCTCTAGACAGGCTCCTGCTGATGAAGCTGGGCCTTGTGATCCAGTTGCTGGAGCCTTACAGCCCCTTATGGCTTGCCTAGATCAGCAGCAGGTCGTTATTATGCAGCTACAGGAACAGCATGCTGAGAGAGACAGTTAAGGCCCTACACCTACTCCTCCTTAGCCACCTCCACACTCAGATCATCCCGAGCATTCAGGGGTGATTCCCTCATATCCATAGCCACATGCACAGATGGTTGCCCCAGTTCCACCAGCTCAGACGCCTCCTGTACAGCAGCAACCCTCGACCAGAAAGGTTATCACATAGTTCAAGAAGTTTGGGCCTCCCACCTTTGATGGTGAGATGAATGTAGATAAAGCTGAGGCCTGGATTATAGAACTAGAGCAAATCTTCGAGGTGATGGAGTGCACATCTGAGCAAAAAGCTAAGATGACTGCGTTCCAGTTACAGAAAGAAGCAATCTACTGGTGGAAGGGCACGGAGCCGATCTTGAGAGCGAGGAACGCCCCGATCACATGGGAGGCATTCCTCGAGGTTTTCCACAAGAAGTATTTCCCCGATTCCATTAGAGATGAAAAGGAGTCAGAATTTATCCTGTTTAAGCAGACTCCAGGGATGTTCGTAGACCAGTATGTAGTAAAATTTGTTGAGCTCTCCAAGTATTCCTCCTATCTATAAAGACATGATGATGAAAGATGGAGGGCAGATAGGCTAAAAAAAAGCTTACTCCCTGAGATTAGAGACAGGGTGGTGCCATAAAGAATCAGGCACTTTAATACCCTAGTTGAAGTGTGCAGAGTAACAGAGACAAACCTTAAGAGGATGCAGCCTACCTCTAGCGCCAGACCACCCGTTCCCTTCCCCGAGCCCAAGAGACCTAGAAAGGGTTCTCAGCCTGCAGTTACTAGCCAGAGAGGTGGCAAGAATCAGTGGAACTAAAAGGACAAGAGATGGAGGACTCAGTCTAGCAAAGGCAGTGCTCCATCTATTATATATCCTCAGTGTGGTAGGAACCATGGTACCAGACTGTGTTATGCAGGGTAGAATGTATGTTTCAGATATGGTAGGCCGGGACACATGGCCAGAGATTGCACTTAAACTCCTCCATAGGCCCCTTTGCAGATCACACAGCCGAGGGAAATGGCTCCTCCTCCTAGACCACAGACCCATGGTAGAGTCTTCGCCTTATCACAGTAGAAGGCTAGCTAGTCCCCGAGTCTAATTCAAGGTACTATTAAAATAAATGACTTTTCTATAACTACATTATTTGATTCGGGTGCTAGCCACTCTTTTATATTGTATGATTGTGCTAGGAGGTTGGGTCTAAGTATGCATACATTGCTATATGAATTGCATGTATCCACTCCTATAGGAAACCGAGCCATTACTCCCATGTGTGATCCAATTCAATCATTGCCTGACCACCCTCAATTTGATTTGTATGCCTCTCATTGATATTGATGTGATCATTGGTATAAACAGGATGTCTACAAATAATGCCACACTAGATTGTAGCCACAGGTGCATTACTTTACCTAAGTGTGGGACTATGCCTAGTAGTAGGATTGAGTTATCTATCATGACTACCTCCCAGGCTGAGAGATCTCTAAGGCATGGTTGTCAGGGGTATCTGGTCTTCTTTTCAGTATAGGCTGAGGTAGAAGAAGGTATAGATGAGATTCCTGTAATGAGGGAGTTCTCAAAGGTATTTCCAAAAGAACTTAGTAGACTATCCCTAGAGAGAGAGGTAGAGTTTCCTATAGAAATTGTACCTAGGATAGATCCAGTGTCTAAGGCCCCATATAGGATGGCTCCTACTGAGCTGGCAGAGCTTAAAAAACAAATAAAAGAGCTATTAGAGAAGGGTTTTATTAGACCCAGTGTCTTGCCATGAGGAGCTCCAGTCCTATTTGTAAAGAAGAAGGATGGGAGCCTTAGACTATGTATAAATTACTAGGAACTCAATAAGATAACCATTAAGAATAAGTACCCTCTTTCTTGCATAGATGACCTCCTAGATCAGTTAATAGGAGCATCAGTATTTTCTAAGATAGACCTCAGGTCGAAATATCACCAGCTCAGAATAAAGGCTAAGGATATTCCTAAGATAGCCTTTAGAACCAGATACAGGCACTATGAGTTTTTAGTTATAACCTTCGGGTTGATGAATGCACCCATAGTGTTTATGGACTATATGAACAGAGTTTTTAGGCCATACTTAGATAAGTTTATAGTTGTCTTCATAGATGACATCCTCATCTACTCCAAAAGTAGGGAGGAACATGAGCAATACTTGAGATTTGCCTTGGAGACCTTAAGAGAGAGACAGTTATATGCTAAACTTAGTAAATGTAAGTTTTGGCTCACTGAGGTTTAGTTTCTAAGGCATGTGATCTCCCAGGCAGGAGTCGCAATAGATCCCCATAAGGTAGAGGCAGTGTTACAGTGGGAGAGACCTAGGACAGTGACAAAGATCAAGAGCTTTCTAGGTTTAATAGGCTATTATAGGAGGTTCATTTAGGGTTTTTCTCAGATAGTGATACCACTGACCAGGCTTACTAGAAAGAATATGCCATTTGTGTGGAATGAGGAATATGAGAGTAGTTTTCAAGAGCTAAAGCACAATTTGACTACGACCCTAGTTTTAATACTCTCTGACCCTAAAGAAACTTTCATAATATACAGTGATGCCTTTAAGAAAGGGTTAGGATGCGTACTTATACAGAAAGGCCGAGTGGTAGCATATACTTCTAGACAGTTAAAACCTTATGAGGAAAACTACCCCACACATGACTTAGAGTTAGCTGCAGTGGTGTTTGCTTTCAAAATATGGAGACACTACTTGTATGGGGCAGCTATAGAAATTTACAGCGACCACAAGAGCCTCAAATATTTATTTGAATAGAAAAAGCTAAACATAAAGCAACAGAGATGGTTAGAATTTCTAAAAGATTATGATTTTCACACTAAAATACCATCCTAGTAAGGCTAATGTGGTAGCTGATGCCCTAAGTAGAAAATCTATACATATGGCTTGTATGATGATCCAAAAGCATGAATTGATTGAGAGATTCAGAGATATGAGTCTCTCTTACAAGGTGTATTCAGGAAAGTTAGTAATGAGTGAAACCCAGATAGAAAATGACCTAAGGGATCAGATAAAAAAGGCTCAATAGATAGATGACCATGTAAATAAGATTAGAGCCTAGATAGCCTAGGGTAGTGTTCAAGAGTTCAATCTATCTGAAGATGACATAGTGAGATACAGGGATAAGCTATATGTGCCTAGGAATATAGAAATTAGAGAAAAGATATTAGATGAGGCACATAAGAGTAAGTACACTATTCATCTGGGTAGTAACAAAATGTACCAAGAATTGAAGAAAATATTCTAGTGGCCCAGGATGAAAACAGATATAGCAGAGTATGTCTCCCGATGTCTAGTATGCTAGAGAGTGAAAATAGAACATTAGAAGCCAATTGGGTTACTTCAACCCCTAGATATCCCAGAGTGGAAATGGGATAGTATAGCTATGGATTTTGTCATGAGATTACCTATGACATCATCGGGGTATGATGACATATGGGTAATAGTTGATAGGTTAACAAAGTCAGCGCACTTTTTACCTATGAAAGCCACTTATACCCTAGATAAGTTAACCTAGCTATACATCAAAGAGATAGTTAGACTACAGGGTATGCCTAGAAGCATAGTATCAGATAGAGATCCCAGATTCACATCGAATTTATGGAGATCATTATAGGACGCTCTAGGCACCAAACTTAGATTTAACACAACCTATCACCCTCAGATGGATGGACAGATGGAGAGAACCTTCCAAACCCTAGAGGACATGTTGAAGGTGTGTGTATTAGGATACACACGTGCCTCTAACAGAGTTTGCCTACAATAACAATTATCATACAAGTATACAGATGGCACTATATGAGGCATTGTATGGGAGGAAGTGTAGATCCCCAATGTGTTAGGTTGAGCTAGGAGAGCAGAGCATTATAGGCCCAAAATTAGTGGATCAGACCTCTAAATAGATAGAAACTATCATAAAGAAACTTCTGATGGCCCAGAGTAGATAGAAAAGTTATGCAGATAAACATAGACGACCGTCTGAGTTTGAGATTGGAGACCATGTCTTTATTAGAGTGTCTCCAGTCATAGGGATATGGCAGTCTATTAAAAGCAAAAAGCTCAGTCCAAAGTACATAACTCCTTTCCAGATTCTTGATAAAGTAAGACCTGTGGTATATAGACTAGCCCTTCCTTCAAACCTAAGCTAAGTCCATGATGTCTTCCACGTTTCCCAGTTGAAAAAGTACCAGCTCGACCCCTCACATGTCATAGAATATGAGGATGTGCAGTTACAGGATGATCTATCATACATAGTATCACCGGATCAGATCATGGATGTCAGACTCAAGCAGTTACGGAATAAAATGATACTGCTAGTGAAAGTGGTTTAAAAGGGGTTATCTCCTGAGGAAGCCACCTGGGAACTAGAGGATGATATAAGGAAGAAATATCCAGAACTCTTCCCATGAGGTACGTTATCTAAATTTCGAGGACGAAATTTTTTAAAAAGGGGAGAATTGTAATGTTTGATTTTCGTTAAACGACAAAAACGGACACATTTTCAAAGCCAGTCCCCTGAAATAAATTAGTGAAGATCCTAAAAAAATTTGAGTCACATTCTAGCCTCCCAAAAAAGGGAATTCTAGCCTCAGAAGGAAGGAAAAATGGAGCTAGAATGAAGAAATAAATTTTGACAGAAATCTCATGAAACATAATGGCATTTTCGTAATTTCAGGTAATTTTTGGAATTCACATAGAAGGCTTTTTAAATCAAAGTTTTGAGTTCTCTAGGGTTCTCAAAGGCCCTGAAAACCATGAGAAGCCCCAGATCAGTTAAATCCCCTCCGAGGGACGTTTTCCAACGTCGGTGTTCCTAAACTTTGACAGATTCGTTCGAAAAGGTTTTAGCTCTGATTTGAGTGATTCCAGAGGCATTCTTCTTAATTAGGAACCTAAATTTTATAATGCAAAAGATGGTTCTAAAAAAGGAGCTAAACTGAAAGGGAAACGAAAATGCAAAGTACGAAGGACAAAATTAGAATTTTTGAAAAAGTTACCTTTCCCTACCTATATATAGGTGGTGCCCCACTTTCCTCCCCATTTAGAATCAGAAATTTTTGCATAATTTCAGAAGGGAGAGTTGGGCTTTTAGGCGCACCAAGAGAGAAGGAGAAGAAGAAGAATTTCCAAGCTTAAGGTATGTTTTTATGGTTGCTTTCCATGCTTTTCTCCATCTCCACCACTTGTCCTTCATCCCCCTTTATTTCCTTAGATTAAAATGAAGTTTACAAATCTGATTCAAAGGAGAAATTCAAGGGAAAGTTCGGATTTGAAGAGAGGAGCTTGGAGAAATCAAGATTCAAGCCAAACTAAGCAAGGAAACAGGGTAAAAGTGCATCCTATGGTTGATACCTTCCATCACTCTTCTTCTCCAGTTTGCCTAACCCTAGGAGCCATAGCAAGATCTGACTTTCAAGCCCAACCAAGCATGATTCGTAGGTATTTGATGGAGAGGAATAAGAATATGCAAAGGGAATCATGAAATAGGCATTAAGATTCAAGATGCAAAACCTAGGGTTTCTAGTGCACCTTTCAAATTCTGAATTTATGTGATGCTTTGTAGATCTAATTTAGAGTATAAATGAGTTCTTGAGACACCAAAGATGCTCCCACAAGCTTTTTCCTTCAAGAAAACACAGAAAACTCCATATGGCCCAAATGGTGTCTATGTCTTAGCTAAGAGGGGATTTTGTAGGTTGGGGGAGTTTTAAATTTTTATAAGGCCATTCTTGAGTCATATTTGATGAATGAAAATGAAGGGAGGCCTTGGAAATATTTTAGAAGTCATAGAAAGTGAGTTAGCATCTCAGGTTCCATATTATGACCTAAAGAAGCAACATGGTGCTAGGCCTTTTGTTTTAATGATATGATGACTCCAAGAAGCTTAAAATGAGTCAAGAATCATAGTTGAAAGGAAAGAATGAGGCCTAGAAGTCATTTGAAGGGTGTTCCCTCATTAGGTGCCAATATGGACCATAATGGGGGTTGTAGAGTAATCTAGGGTTTAAGCAAATTGTGTAGCCTTAGAATGTGTTCCATGAACCTAATTAGCTCTCATAAATTATATCTAGGACAAGAGAAATCATCTCCACCAATTTGTGGGTGTGTGGCCGAAAGAGGAGGCATGAAAGCTAAGGAAAAAGTGTGTGAATATACATAAAGTAGCTCTCTCCACCTTCTCTCATACATAGATATGCATTTGGCCTATTTTAGAATGTGTGTATGTGTAATTTCAAGCTTTGAAAAGTATGCTAGCATGCCTTTATAAGCCATGATCCTTGATGCCATGTTATGTTTCTAAATGAGCACATGATGTTTGTTTGAGTTTGCTTGAGTGTGGAGAGGCGAAGAACTCTTCCTTTTGGTAAGGATGAGCCAAGAACCCTTGAGCTTAGTTGAGACAAAGTAAAGAGTCTACCAAAAGCAAAGTGGGCTCCCAAGAGTATGGTTGAGTCCAAAGTTCTTAAAGAATGGGTGAGGCAAGTCCAAAATCTATAGGAAGAAGTGTGAGGCCAATCCAAATAGTTGGTGAGCTCTTGAATGTCTTGTATGATTGCTTCACATGCCAAGTTTGCTTTTAAAATGTCCATGACTTCCATTTTACCTATGCATGCATTTGTAAAGCTTGCTTTGTACATATTATGTATGATTGAATGGGAGATGAGCTATTGGGAGTCTTTGAATCTTATCCCCTCCTCTTCAATGATCTAACATGCTAGGTGGACCAAGTGGATATGTCAATGAGAGCCAACAACAATGAGGAAGAGAGATTGACAACCTTATGCTTTGTTTTGTCCATTTTGGAACCATAATGATGGTTCATGGTGTATATGATATTGTAAATATGTTATGAACTTTGGGACATGTATAAATATGCTATTATGTAATGTTTATAACTATGGATATGATGTATGAGCTTTAGAATACAATTTAAGTTTGTAATGTCCAAATATGTAATGTGAAGTATGATGTAAATATGCATAAGTGTAGGTTGAATGGCCAAAATGAGATGCATGAGGTTTGGGACCCTTTGAGCAGCTCATACAAGTCTTAAATATGCTTTTAGAGTCTAAAAGGTTCCAACACCAAGAGAAGGCCATTTGGTAAGTTTGGCTCCTCATATGGAGCCAAATTTGACCATAATGGAACCTTATTTCACTTTTTAGCCAAATGAGTTAATCTGGATCTGAAATTTGGCATGCAATTAGGTCTCATTGAGAGATTTTTGGAAAGCTAAAGATTATAATTTTTAGAGATCTATAGAATATTTGATAATTTTTCAAAGTTGGCAAAATTTATGGTTTTGGTCTGCTACATTATTCATTTGGTCCAAAATTGTTTTCTATCACACGAGGCTCAAATGATGTGCAATTGCCATGAAATTTTATACAAAGGAACTAGACAATCGCAGTGACTCATTTCAACTAGAAGCACCTCATTTTGGAGGTCTAGAAAGGGAGATATGAACTTTTGAAGTTTTTGTCCAGTATCAGTAAATTTGCCTGACCAGAAGTACTGTTCTATTGAATTTTCAAAGTCTGGGTTTAATAAACTAATTTGAAGATATTTTTTCTCTCTATTTAACATTCACAGATTTCTATATTGGTATCATTTGCATGGATTGGATTTTTTTGAAATTAATTGGCTATTTTCAAAGTTTTCTATAGAATTCTGTGACAGTTCCAGATTTCAGTAAAGATCTTTTGACAATTTTGGATGTCAAACGTCCTCTATGATGAATGTTTAGTGTGGGCATATTTTTTGAGTGAAGTAGATATCTTGAGCTTTCTAAAATGACCAAAAACACATGATTTGAATTTCTAAATTTTGCCCAAAAAAGAGGCCAACTCTGGCAGAAAATAAATTTTCATTTTTCATGCCTTATTTCAGTTTCCATGGGTTGTAGGTATGTTTTTGGGATGTAATGATGTAATTAAATATGAGGATGTATAGCATGAGCTCACATAGTCCACGTGACATCGAATGAAATTTTAAGATATGATGTAACGTGAAAATATTCATTATTTTCCTTGCCTTTTTATGAGAAACTAGCATCCTTCATGATATTAAGTCATTTAAAGGCATGAGATGTGCTAGAAATTATGGTGTTACACTTGGCTTCTTCACACTTGAGCAAACCAAGGCAAGCATATAAAGCATCATTTGAGTGCATAAAACATCATCATGGTATCATGGAATAAAAGCTCATGCTAAAATACCTTTCATAGCTCAAAACACATACACATACATTCAAAGATAGTTTAAGCACACATTCATGCATGAGAGAAGGTGGAGAGAGCTACCTTTGCCATACAAGCATACTCTTTCCTTGAGCCTTGAGTCCTCTCCCACGACCTCACACACCCAAGGTGGTGGAGATCATTTCTCTTGGCTTATACACAACATATGAAAGCTAATTATACTATCGAATCAAATTCTAAGGCCATACGTTTACTAGAAAAGCTAGGTGGTTCATATAATCATTTTATGATTCCATAATGCACTTAATGAAGCAACCTTAAAAAAAATCACCTTGGCTCCATTCTCTCTATCTATTTATGATTCTTGAGTCCATTTAAATCTCTTAGAGTCATCACACAATCAACTCAAGAAGCCTAGCTAAGTGTTGCTTATTTAAGCCATAGTATGGAACTTATGATACCATTTCACTATCTATGGCTTCTAAAACTTTTCCAAGGCTTCCTTTCATACTTTCTTATCATACATGATGCAAAAACTAAGCTTGGAAGGAATTAAAACACTCTCTAGGTGCATAAATCCTCCTTGGCTGAGGCTATGCTTCCATATGGCACCAATGGAGTTGTTTTACTTTCTTTGATGGGAGAAGCATGTGGGAGGCTCTGTCGGTATCTTAGGAACTCATGTATACTCTTAGATGACTTAAATTACTATTAGGAAGCTTTATCTTAGCCTAGGTGCAACCAAGTCCCTAAATTTCATAACTTGCATTCTAAAGCTCCCTTTTAAATCCTAGTTGTATATTCCTAATCATCACACTCCATAACCTTTGGTTCCATCAAGAACACATAAAGAAAAACTTTCTTCCTCACTTTCTCTCTCTAGAACAAGGTTTAAATGACTTAGAAATATAAGATTCTGTAAATGTTTCAAGTAAAGTCTTACCTTAAAACGGAGCTCTCTTCGCGTAAATTATTTTCACCAATTGATTCTTTGAAAAGAGTTCTTTTTTGGCTTGGGTGAGACCTAAATCTTCAAGTTTTCAAGAAAAGAAAACCACCAACAGAGAGCTCTTAGAGAGAGGAACAACTTTCCTAATTGGTGCTAGATGAAACGGGGCCATTTATTTACCAAAATGAAAGCTTAAACTTCTTCTCTCTCTCCCCTCTTAATGTCATGCCATGGATGCTCATTTTTCTACGAATTGAGGCTTAGAGAAGGTGATGAGATGTAATCTTACTTAAAAAGCCTCTTTTATAATTTTTCAAAATGACCATTTTGCCCCAATATGCCTGTTTGCTCCGTTTAAGCTCATTTTAACTCATTTTTTAGAATTGTCTTTTCCATCATAAAATTTAAGTCCTATAATTCATAAAATGCCATTGGTTTCATGCAAATTGGATTTAAAACCATCCTGAACGAACTGGTCAAAATTTAGGTCAACTGTGCTGGAAAATGTCCACTATAAGGGTTTTAATTGTCCCAGGGCTTCCTATGGTTTTTAAGGCCTCTGAGAACCCTAGAGAACTTAAAACTTTCTTTTAAAAAGCTCTCCTATGATAATTCCAAAATTTGCTGAAAATGACAAAAATGCCCTTACATTTCGTCGATCTTTCGTTCAAATTCATTTTTTCATTCTAACTCTATTTTTCTTTCCGTCTGAGCCTGAGATTCTCATTTTTATGAGTCTATAATGCTACGTAAAATTTTTAGGACCTTAACTAATTTATTTTTGGGGACTTGCTTTTGTATCCAATGAATTTTGTACATTGACGGAGAAATTGTACGTTACGTTTCTCACATTTTCTCTCATTTTCAAAGAATCAGATATTACTTTTCTCCCTCTTAAATAAATTTTGTCCTCGAAATTTGGGGTATACCTTCCTCTTACTCTTTTATTTTTTGGCTAATTGCGCTTTTCTTTCCCTTCTTTTTGGCTTTATATGCCTTTCTCAGCAATTTCACTTTTTTGAGTTTTTCTCAGCCAGGGAATTTTCCTTACTAGCTCTCAATGAGGGTTCTATTGTTATAAAGTACAAGCTAGTTCTTCTCATGAGAGAAAGAAATTTTTGGTTTTGGAGGCCTATCCTGAGAGAGCTTGTTATTCATATCAAGTTAGTCTTAACCAATTCGCAGGGATTAATGTTTTTTTCAGTGGACTCATTTAGGAGGTAACTTATTTCATATCAAATTGCTCGTATGCTCTCCCAATTGCTTCTTGTAAGGTCTCATTATCTTTCTCTAATTATCATAGCCATTGAAGAGTTCTATCTATCTACTTATTGATTTATATGTACCATCCACTATTCATCTCTGCGTTCTTTCTTACTAGCTCATCCCATGATTACAATTCATATTTCATTCTATCACAAGCCTTATATGTAAACCATAATTTCCTAGCCTATCTCATGCTATTCACATGCTTCACATCATGCATTTCATGATTACAATTCATATTTCTTTTAGTGTTACAATGCATATAAATTTTTCATTCAGTGTCCCGTGGACCATGTGAGTTCATGTATCACATTCTGATATTTAATTATATAGATATAACTCATTTTCATCATCAAAATTGGCTTACAACTCATGCATGATAAGGGAATACATGAAATTCATGATACTTGCCTCATTCAGAATTTTCCCATTTTTGTCACAAATTTTGGAAAATCATAACTAATTCTAGAAAAATCAAAATCATGCATTCTTTACAATTTTAGAAAGCTACACATGTCTACTTTATGTTAAAAATATTACCAGGCCATGAAATGTCACATAGAAGACGTTTGACATTTGAAAAGTTATAGAGGTATGACTAGCTACTGGTACTAATACAACTTTCTGCTACAAACTTCAAAAATGTCCAATTAATTCCACAAAAACCCAATTCATACAAATGATACCAATCTAGAAAGCTACAAATGTTTATTAGAGGAAACAAATAACTTCAAACTAGTTTAGGTACATCCAGACACCGAAACTCAATTAAACAATAACCTAGGCCAGTCTGGGTGCCTGATATTGGATAGAAACTTTAAAAATTTATATCTCCCTCTCTAGATAGAAACTTTAAAAATTCAAATCTCCCTTCCTTGGCCTTACACACAAAAAGGTGTGGAAATGATTTCTCTTGGCCTAAACATAATTTATAGAAGCCAATTAGGTTCATGGAATTAATTCTAAGGCCACACATCTTCCTTAAACATTAACTTGACCTATAAAACCTTTATGGTTCTAAGAATGCACCTAATGAAGCAACACCCATCAAGTAAATCCTAGGATCCATTCTTTCCTTTCATATATGATTCTTGACTCCTTTTAAACCTCTTGGAGTCATCACACAATTAAAATGGAAAGCCTAACTATATGTTACTTCTTTGGGTCATGTTATGGAACATAAGGCACCAATTCATTCTTTAGGCCTCCTAAATTTTTCCCAAGGCTTCCCCTCATTTTCACTCATCATATATGACTCAAAAATGGGCTTAGAAAAATTTAAAACTCTCCCTAGGTATCCAAACCCTTCTTCATCGAAATTAGAAAGCATTATGGTATCAATGGACTTTGCTTTGTTTTCTTGATGGAGGAAGCACATGGGGAGACTTCTAGGGGTCTTAAGTTAAAAATTCATTTAGGCATAGTAATTAAAGTATCAAATCAGATTTTATAAGGAGCACATGAAACCCTAGAATTTTTATCTTGAATTTCCATAGTTATTTGTTAATTTTCTTTGCATATTCTTATTCTCCACACCCTTTTTCCTAAGAATCACCCTTGGTTCTCCCTAAAATCCAAGCTCTCTTGTGGCTTCTTGAGTGGGGCAAAATATGGAAAGAAGAGGAGCAACGGGTAGCAACTATAGAAGAAGAATTTACCTTGTTTTTCTTCGTTTTCTCACTTGAATCTTGTCTTCTTTAGCCTCCTTTCTTTAAATCCAAAATTTTCCCTTAATTTCTCCCTTAAAATAGATTCATATACTTCAATATAATCATAAGAAAGAAAGGGAAATGGAGGAGAAGAGGTTTGGGAAGGAAAAAGCATGAAAAACTACTAAAAATCCATACCTTAAGCTTTTGATTTCTCCTCCTCTTTCTCTTCCTCTTGTGTGCCACTCTCCTAGTGTTTTCTCTCTAGTTTAGGGCAGAAACATATGAAGGTATGTGAGTGAGGAGTTGGGGTGCCATTGACGGGCTCTGTCGCACAACCCTCAAAATAAAACTAGGTTGGATATTAAATGCAATATAGGGCACAACATAGGTCATCTCCCTTGGAAATGGAGTTCAATGCTTAATTGAGCTTTCTAAATGTTAAAGGACTCTAAAAACTATCTAATTTGGGGGTTTTGATTGAATTAAACTAACCTAAAATGAAATTGAATTAAAATTCCTAATTTCTACCTAATTGGATGACTTATGGTTGAATGATGGTCTTGTGACTAGCTTTGGAATTGTCCCTTTGTATCCACTATCCTTATCCTAATCCAATTGTGATTAATTCTAGCCTAAGAGTCCCTAATTGTGTTCACGGTAAATGTATCTTGAGTTACCACGCAAGAATCAAGAGATTAACAATCTAATGTTGAGTTGAAACCTCAATCCCTCATTAAATCGTTAATTCTTGTTTTTAAGATCAATGAACACCTAAATTGATTGATTAAATGATTAATTAGCCTCTGAATTACCATCCAAAAATGTTTAATTAACCAACTAAACACCAAGAAATCCTTAAATCAAACAATTACACACTTAATTTCTCATATGCATTTCATCAAACACCTTGACTACATACATGGATAATTGTAAGAAATTAGAAAATCTAGTACTAAATCAATCAAGTAATCAGTCAATCAACATCCTAATTAGTGTCTAACCAGCCACTAATTATAATTACACAAATTCTCAATCCAATACTACTTAACCAAGCAAATACAGGAAAGAGAAAAGGTGTAGGAAAATTAAGAAAGTCTTAGCCAGAATTTTGCATTCTTCTACAAGGGATTCAAGCTTCAGCCAAGGTTGTCTTCCTTGCTAGTCACGGAGGGAGGCTTAAAGCATCATTGGAGGTGGAATGGAGGTGAGAATGGAAGATGGAATGGAGGAGATGGCTGCTGGATGAACGAAATGGATGAAGGCGACGTGTGAATGTGGTGAATGGAATGTATCATGTATGATGTGATAATTTACAATGGATGAAGGGTGATTGACGGAATGGATGGACAATGTGGATTGTGATGCGATCCATCAAAGGGAGCAAGCAGTCTCAAATGCTTGGAATGATCCTCTGCAAATTCCAAGTGGCCCGATAACAAGAGCACGAGCTAAACGAATGAGGGAAGCCTTAAGTGGACTTGTTCAAGAGACCTGGACTAAGCAAATAGCAATTGGAGCAACAAAAGTCAAGCAAGATATGGCCAATAATAATATGGACGTCCTTAATATCATATGGGCTGAAGATGGAGCTGCTGAAGCTAGACTGGGCCAAAACATTATAAATTGAAGTGCTTAAACCATGGACCATCCATTGGTGGGCTCATTTAAGGCTAAATAATGCCATTTCAGGCTTAATAAGCTGATTTATAGAACCCTAATGTATTTAGACGAAATTAGCTTATTTAGGGGGATTTATTTCCTTTTTAGTTTTTGAGAGAATTTGACTTTTTTAATTCTGATTCCATAGGTCATTAATTAGGAAATTTTCCATTAATTTCCCTAGTTTTCCTTTTCTATGAGCATTGAAGGCAGATTTGACTTGCACACTATATAATTGTACTTTGCCTCCCATTGTAATCAGATTTGAATGAATAGAAATCATATTTTCTGGAAATCCCAGAATTGAGAGGAGTGCTCTCTAGGGTTCTTCATTGAACTTGTAGACTTATCAAGGCTTGATCAACCTTGTGGCGTCTTCCAACACTCGGGGTCCTTGTTTCTTTGTGTCAAGGGTTCCAAGTGGATCGTTCAGAATTGATTTAGCTTTCTTGGGGTGTGTATATTTCAGATCGGTTGTGGGTTCAAGGGGATTCAAGTCCTTGCGGGTTCGCACCAGATTGGATGCTCCTCTCACGTGGATTTTAATGATTTTATGTGCTCAACTTGTTCACAATTGCCCGAAGGTTTATTCTCCTTTCTCATATGGTTTGCTTTAATTTTCATGTGCTCTTGTGGCTCTGCATGTATATAAGTGTGGGCCCCGCTTAAATTTATAATATTCCATGTGAAACTTTTTGCTTCATCTTACGTGATTTCTCCAGCTCCTTCTTCTTTATGTAACATTCTGCTTGCTTGTTTCTATGTAGCTTCTCTTTCTTCTCTGCTTTGCCTAGACTTCACGTGTTTTTCTCCATATTGTGTAACACCCCAAAATTAATTAAGGTGTTAATCATGGATTTAGATTAATTAGGAATAATTAATATAGGATAAGTGGGCAAGTTAAGTGAATGGTAATTTTGAGAAATAAATCAATAATATGAGTTGAGAATTAATTGGGGTAGAAACTACATCTAGGCCCAAATTAATGTAGGAGATCATGAGAAGAGGCTAATGGAGACCCAATGAGTTAAGTGTAGACCCAATCCAATTCAATGTGATAGAGGCCCAGGATCCACCTTGTATAGGCTCTTATAAGTGGCCCAATAACCCTTGTACAAACCTAAATCCTAGTGCTCTTCAAACTTGGCCCAAACTTGATTAAAATTCAGCAGCCCAACACATAAGAGCTGGCTTAACAAAGCAAAAATCTGAAGCCCAATTGGAGTTGGACCTTGGAGCAACCCATGACCCACCTTAGACCCAACTTAAACCTAACTAAAACCTTAACTCTTTAGCCGCTTCCTCATTTTGCTGAAACTCAAGAGAGGAAATTCGGAGGTTTAAGGGAGGCTAGGGTTCTACCAACATGGAAGCTCCATTTTTTACTCCTAGAGGATGATTTAGTCAAGGTGTTATATATAACTTGACCCTCTCATCCTCCTCTTCATTTTGGTATGATTTATTTCTAGTTTTGAGCATTTTCATCCTCTTCTCAAATTTGAAACTTGGTGTTGGGTGATTCCTTGCAAGATTTTCAGAGTTGGAGGTTAGAAGGATGATTAGGTAAGCATTTCCCTTCCATTTTGTGTATTACTTTGCTGGAAAATGCCTCTAAGGATGGATTATCATAATGGGTTCTGTTATTATGCAAAATTACAAGGAATTAATGGTGGAAAACTGAATTTTTTGGGCTTGATGACTGAAATGCGAATTTTGGTGCTTCCATGGTGGATTTTCGGAGGTTGAGGCTATGGGTGTTGTTAAGTGAGTATCTCTCTCCTATTTTGATGCATTTTCTGTTAGTTTGAGACCCCTATAGTTGACCTATGATATGGGCTTTGATTTCATGTGAAATTACCCTAAAATTAGAGTGAATTATGGCAGTTTCTAGTGTGGGAAAGTTGGAACCCGAAATTAAATCCCTTGGAAATTAGGTGAGTAACCTCAAGGCTATCATTAGTAGCAGTTCAACTTTTTAGATATCTGATTTGTTGATTAGAAATGATGATAATTATGCTTGTTATAGGCTTGATGTGCGTTTGGATTATTATAATAGCTAGGGGAAGAGTAATTGGCTTCATTGAGGTAATCGGGCTTATTTTCCTAATTCCATGTATATGCTCATGTTAATCTGCTATTTGTTACACATGCTTGATTTTGAAATGCTAAATGACTAGTTGATTACTTGATTGTTATTGTAATTGGACCTTATGAGTCCATAGTGGAGCTGTGGTGCGGCTACCACCCGTGCATATGCTTCGATCGAGCACCGGGTTATGATCAAACCCCAGATGCACTGAGCCCTGGTTGTGCTCATGATGGAGTAGCTGCCATGGATAAACCTCTCTCAGTGTTATTGGCCATTAACATGTTATGTATTACTACTGGTATGGGACAGTAGTTATTGGTAGTTTAACTAGTTCATTTGCAAATTGAATTGATGATTCTAGTATTGATGACATGAAATTGCATTGGATTGATTAACTTGTACATATATATGAAAACTGCCCTTTTGTTACTAAGATTATATATCTCACCCCGTTGTGGGCTAACATTTTCAGGGACCAGACCTCATAGTGGCAAGGAGAAAATTTACGGGAGCTTATTAAATGGGTTGGTAGCACCTAGGTTTTGAAACCTTGACAGATTGTATTGTAACTAGCTTACAAGTTTTGTACTATTGCTGCATTGCATCATGAATTGCCAAATGTAGGAGTTGTATTTTATTAACATAGAATGTAATCCTATGATATGTTCTTTATAGACTTGACTATTAATGCAAGAAATACCCAATGAAAGTGTGATTGAATGACCATTGTGGGAGATTTATAATTTGCTGACATAAAATCCTATGGATGAGTAGGGAAATCCACATCTAAATGCTAAATGGGTAATGATATATTAGCTGGGTAATTAAGGTATATAATTACCACTAAAGTTGTATAAATTAAGGTAGAATGACCCTAGAGTGATATTGGAGGGAGATTGGAGAGCATGAGATGAAATTGTAGGAGATATACCTACAGGAGGGAGTCACGCCACGGCTAGGAAGGCCTCGCTGTAGCCAGAAGAGTGACAGTGGGGATGAACGCCCCGGCTTGAGAAATCTTGCCACTGTGCAGAGCGAAAAAATCGCCCAGTGATGAGAGACCCTCTAGGAACCTTGTCCTAGGAACCTTCAACAAGATGACACTTTGCCCGAGACCGGCTAGAAAACAAGAATGTTGGTCAAAGGAAAGACCCTAAGAGAACTTGTCTCTTAGAACCCTAGCCTCAAGACGCCACAAAGGAAGATCAATCCTTTGATAAGTCACGTGAACTCTCAGAGAACACAAAGAAGCAAAAGCCTCACAAAGTATTGAATAATACTCAAATTCATTCATGTGTCAAATAGAGTACAATAGGAAGCCTTTTATAGGCAAAATTTTCTAGAGTCTTAATTAAAGTAAAACTCTAAAACCTGATTAGAAATATTTTAAATGATACCTAATATATATCCTAATTAGATTAGGATACTAATCTTAACTTGATCTCCAAGATAAGCTCTTTGACCAAGTTAAAAAAATAATAAAATAATAAAAAACGAAATTCAAAAAGAATCCTAGTCAAAACTAATTAACTCTTTTAAATAGTTGTCACATTACTCCAATTGGGCCTCAGCACTCCTCTTGTATGTGTATAGTTTATTGGGCCTTCAACGTGTTGGATATTGTCTTTAGTTGCTCCATGGCCCTTCTTAGAACATTGGGCTTCCACTTGGACTTCCACTTTTGTATCTTTAAAGAAATATCATGTCCAAAATCCAATTCAGCATATTTTGAATTAATCAAATATGGATCTTGGACTCTAAACTTGGGCCGACGTCCAACATAGATATTATCGTGAGTTCTTTGAAATTTTTGGATATATAGAATCACAATTTGGGCCTCTTGAACATGGGTCATCCTTTCATGAGCCATTTGGACCTGAATCATAGGCTTTTGAATGATTTGGTCTTGATGGATGAGGGCTTCTCGAACTTGCAGTGCTCTAATGGGCATGCCTACTGGTATTGTATCATTCCCTCCCTCTTTGAAAAGATTCGTCCTCGAATCTTCGCCATTAGGTGGATTCTTAGGAAACAAAATTAGGCAATCACAACTCTTTTCAATGCTAGTTGAAGATGAGAGCCCATTGGGTGGCTTCTTTGAAAACAAATTTCCACATATCTGCAAGGAGCTAGAATCAACAATAGGCAAAGATGGGTTAAGGTTGTTAGTAGATAAACAAATATCCCTACACACACTCTCAACCTCTCTTTTTTCATCAAACAAGCTCACACTCATGCTTTTCTCACTTTTCTCACTATTCTCACAACTCTCTTGCTCTTTCTTTTCACTCACACTCTTTTCTTTTTCAATTTCATCTTTTTCTCTCTCTAACACATATTCTCTCTCTTTTTCTTTTGTTCTCTCCTTTTCTTTCATTTTGTATGCTTGAACAGGACGCAGAGGGGTCAACACAATGGTCTTACCATTAAAAACAAAGGAGTAATAATTTTTATATCCATCATGTTTTACCTTTCTGTCAAACTGCCACGGCCTACCAAGTAACAAGTGACCAGCATACATAGGTGCTACATCACAAAGAATCTCATCATGATAATTACCAATAGAAAAAGAGATGAGCACCTGTTTTGTTACCTTTACCTCCCCACTATCATTAAGCCATTGTAATTTATAAGGGGTAGGGTGTCTCAAAGTAGGCAAGTTCAGCTTTTCCACAAGTAAAGTACTAGCTACATTTGTGCAGCTACCACCATCAATAATCAAACTACAAACCTTCTTGTGGATGAAGCAACGAGTATGGAAAATATGCTCACGCTGCTCTACCTCGAGATCTTCTTTTGGTTGAATGCTGAGAGCACGTCTAGCCACAAGGGCTTCACCATTTACAGCTTCAGTTAATTCTAAATCTGAGTCATCAGTCAGGGGTGGCATCTCATCCTCCTCAGACTCACTATTAGCACTAGTCACATCACCATTCTCAAGAATAATCATAGTTCGTTTGTTGGGACATTGTGAAGCAATGTGACCAAAACCATTACATTTAAAACATCTAACCTTAGAGGAAGAAGCAGTAGGGTTAGAAGATGATAAAGGTTTTGAATCAGTTTTACCCTTAACCTGAAAGGGTTTTACTTTACTTTCCTCTTTAGACTTGAAATCAGTCTTTGGCTTGAAGGAGACTTTGGAATCCCTCCAAGAATTCGAGCTAGATGTCACTTTTAGCTTTTGTCGAGTCCTTAGTTGCTTTTCCACCTTGATAGCTCTATGTAAGAGCTCCTCCATATCCAGGTAATTGTATAAGTCAACTTGGGCAGCTATTTCAGGATTTAAGCCCTCAATGAACCGGGCCATGGTTGCTTCACGGTCTTCTTCCACATTTGCCTTAATCATGGCAATCTCCATTTCTTGATAGTAATCTTCCACACTCATAGAACCTTGTTTCAGCTTTTGGAGCCTCTTATGCAATTCCCTATAATAGTAACTAGGGATAAATCGTTTGCGCATGATAGTTTTCATCTCTTGCCAATCACGAATTGGGCCTTCACCAGTACGTCTTCTGGTGAGTAAGAGTTGATCCCACCATATGCTAGCATAGTCAGTAAACTCCACTGCAGCAAGTTTTACTTTCTTCACCTCAGTGTAAGAGTGGCACTCGAACACATGCTCCACTCTTCTTTCCCAATCTAAGTACTGGTCTGGGTCATTTTTCCCGGGGAATGAGGGAATCTTCATCTTGATGTTTCCAATACCACCATCCTTATTGGATGATGATTGTCTACCTCTCCGAGTATGGGACTCCTCAAAGTCGGATTCAACATCATCATCAAGTTCCATATGAGGTTGCCTCCTATGGGTCCTCCTATTGGAAGAAGACTCCACATCATCTAATCTGGCACTAAGTTTCTCAAGAGTACTTTGAACGGCTCTAATCCAGACTTTCATGTCAAAGTCACTATGCTCAGATTCTCCAGACATCCTGAAATATTAGTTTATACAAAAACAAGCAAAGAAAGATATAGGACCTCGCAACTCACTAGCTTACGTGTTTACACTCAAAAGATGATAATTTCACTCGTGTTTAACTCTCTTTTTGGCTTTTTTCTTTATTGTTAACCCTCTTGCCTTTTACCACTCAATAATTTGCTTCTTACAAGTGTTCTAAGCAAGTCACAAGCAAATCAAATGAAAAGATCAAACTAGTGGCAATCCAAAAACTAGAATCCTAAAATATAAATTCCCAAAGAATCAAACAAAGGAGAAAAATAGGTGTGTAACAAAAAAGGAAAAAGAAGGAGTAAGGGAAGGTCTGGAAGGAAAGAGATGAAAAGAAAAAAAAATCTGAAAATAAGAAACCTTAAGAATAGAAAACTACTTGCAATTCATGTTTCGAACAATTAGGAAACAATATCCTTTCTTGAATGCAAATAGGTAAGTAGAAAACTTGGTAGCCACTTAATGCAATTAAATTAGGAAACAAACTCCAATTAGGAAATTAACTCCAATTAGGAAACTAACTCCAACTAGGAAATTGACTCCAATTAGGAAATTAACTCCAATTAGGAAATTGACTCTAATTAGGAAACTAACTCCAACTAGGAAATTGACTCCAATTAGGAAACTAACTCCAACTAGGAAATTGACTCCAATCTTGCTTTTAATTTTGAATTGGCACAACTTGCAATTTTGAATTCTGCAATCTGAATTTTTTTTTTTTTTTTTCACTCCCTTTTTTTTTTCACTCTTTTTTTTTTCGAATTTTTTTTTTTCGGGAGTATCACACTCTCTTCTCTTTTTTTCTTTTTGGAGTATCACACTCTCTTTTTTTTTTTTTTTTTTTTTTTTGAGGATGGAGGAACACAACAATGGAAGACAGAAGAAGATAGAAGAAAAAGATGAAGATGAAAAAGATAACACAAATGGAAGGAAAGAAAGTATGAAGAACAACGGAAGGAAAAAAAAACACAAAGATATACCTTATACTAGCGACCAAAGCTCTGATACCAAATGATGAGAGACCCTCTAGGAACCTTGTCCTAGGAACCTTCAACAAGATGACACTTTGCCCGAGACCGGCTAGAAAACAAGAATGTTGGTCAAAGGAAAGACCCTAAGAGAACTTGTCTCTTAGAACCCTAGCCTCAAGACGCCACAAAGGAAGACCAATCCTTTGATAAGTCACGTGAACTCTCAGAGAACACAAAGAAGCAAAAGCCTCACAAAGTATTGAATAATACTCAAATTCATTCATGTGTCAAATAGAGTACAATAGGAAGCCTTTTATAGGCAAAATTTTCTAGAGTCCTAATTAAAGTAAAACTCTAAAACCTGATTAGAAATATTTTAAATGATACCTAATATATATCCTAATTAGATTAGGATACTAATCTTAACTTGATCTCCAAGATAAGCTCTTTGACCAAGTTAAAAAAATAATAAAATAATAAAAAACGAAATTCAAAAAGAATCCTAGTCAAAACTAATTAACTCTTTTAAATAGTTGTCACATTACTCCAATTGGGCCTCAGCACTCCTCTTGTATGTGTATAGTTTATTGGGCCTTCAACGTGTTGGATATTGTCTTTAGTTGCTCCATGGCCCTTCTTAGAACATTGGGCTTCCACTTGAACTTCCACTTTTGCATCTTTAAAGAAATATCATGTCCAAAATCCAATTCAGCATATTTTGAATTAATCAAATATGGATCTTGGACTCTAAACTTGGGCCGACGTCCAACATAGATATTATCGTGAGTTCTTTGAAATTTTTGGATATATAGAATCACAATTTGGGCCTCTTGAACATGGGTCATCCTTTCATGAGCCATTTGGACCTGAATCATAGGCTTTTGAATGATTTGGTCTTGATGGATGAGGGCTTCTCGAACTTGCAGTGCTCTAATGGGCATGCCTACTGGTATTGTATCACCCAGGAGGTGACAGAATGAAACCTCACCGCGGCACAATAAGTCCTGTCGCGGAGCAAGTCGAGGGAATTAATTAAGGAGGGTACAGTGGCAAAACTTGCCGCAGTGCCACGTAGGTTGGCCGCGGTGCAGATCTAACTCACCGTGGCTATCGCTGCGATGAAAGTGAAAAAAGTTACCCAGTGAGTCCTGAGAGCAACTTAGTCGCGGCGCAAAAGGTCTGGGCTACAGTGCAAAGTTAAAAACTTAGTTTTCGAGCTCCAGGACCTAACTTAGCCGCAGTGGAAAGGTTCCAGGTCGCGGCTCAAGTCCCCAAACTCCCACCTTTGACCTAGAAACCCTAATTTCTTTAATGCTAATGCTTGGAAATGATATAGGAACACTTGTGGGAGGTTTTTGTGTGTTGAAATCGATGGATAGATGAATCACAAACCCTTAATGATGGTACAAACCCTTTTATGCATTCTTCCATCTATGGTTGTTTAGTTGATGACCTTAATAACATAAAGGTTCGAATTTCCCACATTTTCTTAATGTAATAAATTATAACGACTCTAAACCTTAATCATTATTTATTAATTGTGTATTTAACTATAATTACCGAGATTAGAAGTTAGGGTCGTCACATGTTGGCTGCTGTGCTTCATCATTTCTTTTCTTCAGCCAGCTCCAAGTTCTGACTCTGTATGTGTGTGTGTTTGTGGCCTAGACTTTTCCACAGCTCATTCTTCCAGCTCAGTGTTTTCTTCCTTCTCAACCAAAAGCATATCCTTCCACGTAATAATCTAGTTCTTTCGTAAGCTTCTCCAGCTCCCATTTATTCTCCATGCTAACTTCTTTTGTGTTTCTGTTTTGTTTTCTACTATTCATGAGTTGCTCTCCTCTGTTTTTCTTTCTTTGAATCCAAACGTAGCTTCTTCTCTTTATTCTGGAGTTGCTTCTTCCTTGTTCATCTACTGCTCATGCTTCTTAATTCATTCCAACATAATTCCTCTCATTCACTGCTTGATGTTGCCTTGCCAGAGCCCTCATTCCTCTCCTCTGTTTCGCATGAGTGGGAGTTCACGTGGGTTGATGTGTGTGTGTATTTTTTTGCTCGCTAACCCATAACCTTGTACGTGTTTCTTCTCCTCTACTCCATGCAATGTTTAACTCGTGCAACCTATGAAAATCTTCTTGCTTACGAATTTCTCTTTAATGAATCACATGCTTTCTTTCCTTGCCACGAGTTTCCTTTCAAGCTTCCCTTCATGCAGCTCCATTCATTGTGTTGTCTCTTCTTTGTTCCAACCACATAAGAATTGCATGGTGTTTGAAGCTCATACCTTCTCCAATTTAATTTACCATTGAAGCTTTAATTGTCCATTGAAATTCTGCACACAAAGAATGAAAAGTATTAAGTGGAAATATCCAAAAATTATTTAAGATAAATTTAAGCATTAAGAATCAATAATTTGTAAATTAATTCCTCAAATGTAAAAATGGAAAATTGAAATCAAATTCCACTTAATTAAATTCCTAAAGCCATATTTGGACACTAAAACGCCTAAGTTAGAGGATTAAAATATATAAAATATCATGGTTATCAGCCATCTATTTATAGGTGGGACGAAGAAATACTTTTCAAAAATTTTCATTTTACCCATTGTTCTTGACATGTTTGTTTCTAATTTGTTTTAGCTCCTTTTTTAGAATTGCTATTTCTTTTATAAAATTTAGGTTCCAAATTTAGTAAAATGCATTTGGAATCACTCAAATTGGAGCTAAAACCTTTTTGAATAAATCTATCAAAGTTTGGGTACACTAACATTGAAAAATGTCTACCAGAGGGATTTTAATTGTCCAAGGGCTTCCAATGGTTTTCAGGGCCTCTGACAACCCCAAAGAACTCAAAATTTTCATTAAAAAAGCCTTCCTATGTGAATTCCAAAATTTGCTCAAAATTACAAAATTACTATTACGTTTCGTATGTTTTTTGTTAAATTTTGTTTGTTCATTCTAGCTCTATTTTTCTTTCGATCTGAGCTTGGGATTCTCATTTTTAAGAGTCTAGAATATTACTCAAATTTATTGGGACCTTAACTAATTTATTTCGAGGGATTTGCTTTAAAAACATGCTTGTTTCAGTCATTTAACAAAAATCAGACATTATAATTCTCCCCCTTATAAAAAAATTTCGTTCTTGAAATTTAGATAACATAACCTCATGGGAAGAGCTCTAGATGTTTCTTTCTTATTACTTCCTCTAGTTCCCAAGTAGCTTTTTCGGGAGATAACCCCTTCCAAACCACTTTCACTAATGGTATCATCTTATTTCATAACTGCTTGAGTCTAACGTCCACGATCCAATCTGGTGATACTATTTATGATAGATCATCCTATAATTACATATTCTCATATTCTATGATATGTGAGGGGTCGTGGCTGTGAAACATGGAATACATTATGTACTTAGCTTAAATTCGGGGAAAGGCTAGTTTGTAGGCCATAGGTCCTACTTTATCAGGAATCTAGAAAGGACCTATGTACTTTGAACTGAGCTTTTTACTTTTAATGGATTGACCTATTCTTGTGATTAGAGACACTTTAATGAAGACATGGTCTCCAATCTCAAACTCTAATGGCAGTGCATGTCTATCTGCATAACTTTTTTGTCTATTCTAGGCTGTTAAAAGTTTCTCTCTAATGGTCTCAATCTGTCTAGAAGTCTAGTCCACTAACTCTGGGCCTATCAGGCTCTGCTCTCTTAGCTCAACCCAACACATCGGGACCTACACTTCCTTTCATACAATGTCTCATATGGTGCCATCTGTACACTTGCATGATAACTGTTATTATAGGCAAACTCTACTAGAGGCAAGTATGTATCCCAATTTTCTTTCATCTCTAAGACATACACCCTTAGCATGTCCTCTAGGGTTTAGATAGTTCTTTCCATCTGTCTATCTATCTGGGGCTAATAGGCTATGCTAAATCTAAGTCTGGTGCTTAGAGCATCCTGTAATGATCTCTAAAAATTCAAAGTGAATCTGGGATCTCTATCTAAAACTATGCTCCTAGGCACACCATGTAATCTAACTACCTCTTATATGTATAGCTGAGCTAGCTTATCTAGGGTGTAAGTGGCTTTCATGGCTAAAAAATATGCTAACTTTGTCAATCTATCCACTATTAGGCTTTCATGGCTAAAAAATATGCTAACTTTGTCAATCTATCCACTATTACCCATATTATGTCATGCCTCGATGATGTCCTGGGTAAACCCATAACAAAATCCATAGCTATGCTATCCCATTTCTACCTTGGGATATCTAAGGGATGAAGTAACCCAGTTAGTTTTTGGTGTTCTATTTTAACTTTCTGGCATACTAGACATCGAGAGACATATTCTGCTATGTCTGTTTTTATTTCAGACTATCAGAACATTTTCTTTAAGTCCTGATACATTATTACTGCTTGGATGAATGGTGTACTTGCTCTTATGTGCCTCATATAATATTTTCTTTCTGATTTCTGTATTTTTGGACACATATAGCCTATCCCTGTATCTTACTATGTCATCCTCAGATAGATTAAACTCTTAAATGCTACCTTGAGCTATTTCGGCTCTAATCTTGTTTATATGGTCATCTACTCACTGAGCTTCTCTTATTTGCTCCCTTAGGTCATTTTCTATTTAGGTTTCACTCATTAATAGCTTACTTGAATGCACCTCACATGAGAGACTCATATCTTTGAATCTCTCAATCAATTCCTGCTCTCAGATCATTATACAAGCCATGTGTATGGATTTTCTACTTAGTGCATCAGCTACTACATTAGCTTTATAGGGATAGTATTTCAATGTGAAATTATAATCTTTCAAAAATTCTAACTATCTCCACTGTCTCAAAATCAACTCTTTCTATTCAAATAAATATTTAAGGCTCTTGTGGTTACTGTAAATTTCTATGGCTGCCCAATATAAGTAATGTCTTTATATTTTCAAAGCAAATACCACTGCAGCTAACTCTAAGTCATGTATGGGATAATTTTCTTTGTAGGATTTTAACTGGCTAGAAGCATAAGCTATCACTTGACCTTTTTGCATAAGAACATATCCTAATCCTTTCTTGGAGGCATCACTACAGACTACAAAAGTCTCTTTAAGGTTAGGGAGTACTAGGACTGGGGCTGTGGTTAACTTACACTTCAACTCTTAAAAACTAGTCTCACATTTTTCATTCCACACAAATGGTATATTCTTTCTAGTAAGCTGGATAAGTGGTATTGCTATTTAAGAAAAGCCCTGAATAAACCTTTTATAGCAACCTACTAAACTTAAGAAGCTCTTGATCTCTATCACTGTTATAGGTCTCTCCCACTATAACACTACCTCTACTTTGTGGGGATCTACTACGACCTCTGCCTGGGAGAACATGTAGCCTAGAAATTGAACTTTAGTGAGCCAGAACTCACATCTACTAAGTTTAGCATATAGCTTTCTCTCTCTCAGGGTCTCTAAGACTAATCTCAGATACTGTTCATGTTCCTATCTACCCTTTAAGTATATGAGAATGTTATCTATGAAGATAACTACAAATCTATCTAAGTATGGCCTAAACACTCTATTCATGTAATCCATGAATACTACAAGTGCATTCGTTAACCCGAAGGGCATAACTAATTCTAAATGCCCATATCTAATTCTAAATGTCGTTTTAGGAATATCCTCGGTCTTTATTCTAAGTTGGTGATATCTCAACCTGAGGTTTATCTTAGAGAAAATTGACACTCCTACTAACTGATCTAAAACGTCATTTATGTGAGGGAGAGAGTCTTTATTCTTAATAGTTACCTTATTTAGTTCCTGGTAATCTATACATAGCCTAAGGCTTCCATCTTTCTTCTTTACGAGTAAGACTAGAGATCCCCATGGTGATACACTGGGTCTGATAAAACCCTTCTTTAAGAGCTCTTCTATCTATTTCTTAAGCTTAGCTAGCTCAGTGGGAGTCATCTTATATGGGGCCTTAGACACTGGATCCCCTAGGTATAATGTCTATAGGAAACTCTACTTCTCTCTCTGGGGGTAGTCTGCTAATATTTTTAGGGAATATCTTAAGGAACTCCTTCACTATAAGAATCTTATCTATATCCTCTTCTACCTCTGCCTGAACTGAAAAGAAAATAAGGTATGCTTGACACTAATAGGGTTGCTTTGATTTCTTTGATGGAAGATGCATGTGGGAAGCTCTCTAGGGGTCTTAAAAACTCATATGAACTTTTAGACACTTTAAATCATGGCTAGGAATCATCTTACAAACTAAGGTGCAACCAAAACCCCAGGTTATGCATCTTGGAAAATTATGTTTCTTTCTTTGTTTCTTTTGCATATTCTTAGTTCCCACACTCTAATCCTTAAGATTCATCCTTGGTTTGGTTCAAAATTCAATCCCTCTTAGCTATCCATACATGGGGCGAAACACACACAAGATGGAGAAGCATGGAAACTAAGGATTTTACCTTGAATTCAAGCTTTTCTCAAGAGCTTTTCCTCTTGCCCTTGCCCTCCTATCAAATTTTGAACTCTTCCTCTTTGTTCTAGGCTTAAAATAGAACCAAATACTTCAACAAATCCATAGAAAGAAAGAATAAAAGGAGGGGAGCAAGCTTACTAAAAAGAAGACTAAGAAATTCCATGAAATTCATACCTTTCTTACCTTGCTTTTCCCCTTCCTCTTCCCTCCTCTTGTGTGCCTCTCTCCTTGGTCTCACTTTTTTTTTGGGCAGAATTAAAGTTGGCTAAATCAGTAGAAGAGTGGGATGCATCACTTAAATAGGAAAGGTTTTAAATTATTCTAAGAAAATTCCATATACGTCTCGTATTTTTGGCATTTTCATTTTAGGTTCATTTTAACTCCTTTTTTAGAATTGTATTTTCCATCATAAAACTTAGATTCTGTAACTTATAAAATGCCTTTGGAATCACTCAATTTGGAGCTAAAACCTTCCTGAATGAAAGGGTCAAAATTTAGGTCAACCATTGTTAGAAAACATACATTGGAGGGGTTTTAATTGTCCCTAGGCTTCTGATGGTTTTTGGGGCCTCTGGGAACCCCGGAGAGCTCAAATTTTCCATTTAGAAAGCTCTCCTATGAGTATTCTAAAAATTGCCCAAAGTTACGAAAATGCCATTATGTTATGTAACCATTTCGTTAAATTCCATCTGGTTATTTTGGCTTCTGTTTCAAGGCACCTCTGGCCTCCTATTTTCATTACTTAAGGTCTAGATCATTATTCTAATTTTTTTGGATCTCAACCAATTCATTTTAGAGGACTCACTCTTAAAACTTATTCATTTCCATTATTTTTACGAAAACCAGGCATTACAAAATACAACATATATGGCTGATCCAACATGTCCAAAAAGCCATGCAACTCAAAATCACACTCCCACTTGCTATTATACATAGGTAAATTCAAGAACTCCTGATGAGTGCTAATTTCTATATACTTTTTCGCTTCTAATTAGGCATTTTGATGATAAATTGTGGCTTAATGGACTTAATTGGAAGATATTTGATTTTATTGGCCATTTCTATATTCTATGAATTTATTTACAAAATTATTGAATTTTAATGCACGAATTTCTTTTAAATAATTTTATGGATATTTCTACTTAATATTTTACATTCTTTTGTGCAGATTTTAGGAAAATAAAATCTAACTCATTAAGCATAAGTCATATGGAAGGTAGCTTACGTGGAAATTGGATAAAAGAATTACATGGAAGGAGTTAAAGCATGCACCAGCTATCTATATAGTTTCTTGCACGTTACACGTAGACATTCAGATCACACTCCATATCACACAGCAACTTGTAGCTTCATTCACTTATTCCATCACATCCACAACACGCCCATAGGTTAGGTTTAGGTAGAATCATGTGGAAGACACACACATGGTCACACACCCATTTCATTTGGCACGTAGGCAAGGTAGGCATCATGGCTCATTCTTTCATTAACACATTCATACACACCCTCACTTTTACATTCACTCTATGTGGCCTGTCTAGCTCATGTTAAACACATACACACAAGCTCTCATGTCATACACATATCAACTCACGTGGAAAAGAAGAGGCAATATGAGTTAAGGACTTCACTAACATAACACACTCACAAGCTTTCTCTCCAAGTCACGTGAATGAGATACAAATGAAGCCACAGGTTCTAGGGAGTAAAGAGTAATAACACATAACCACGTGACTCATTCAGAGGAATAGTAGTATGTGAAGAAGCTAAGAATCAACGATGAAGTCATGAGTTTGATGGAAAGATGAAGCAGAATAGCTACGGGTTTAAAGTGTGAAAAAGAGGCTAGAATAAATGAAGATGCACATGAGCATGAGGTAGTCTTGGGTTGGGCAGAACATTATGAGGCTCAGGTTCAAGGTAATGTTAAAGAGGAAAGAAGCAGTGTTACTTTTGGAGAGCAGAATATGAACAAAAATAGGGGTAGGAAGTCACATGATTAAGAGAGAGAAATGAAAGGAAGAAGCAATGGGTTTTGATGAAGACATCTGGAAAGGAAGCTTGGGCTAAAGTTAAAATAAAAGAGAACACGTGGAAGAATTACATGAAAAAGCTGGAAATTCTTAGAAAGGTCTAGAATGCATGAGAAGCCACGTGATTATTAAAAATGAGAAGCTGGAAAGGAAGCATGGGCTGAGCACATGAGTTTTAATGAAAGGCTCGGGTAGTAGCTAAAAATAGGGAGTATCAACCATTCATTAATCATCAACGGACCAATGCATCTTAAGCTCTATTTAATTGCATGGGGTTGTAATTAGGAAATAAAGAATAAGCTTACATGAAAGAGCAAGAAAGAGTACGTGATTCATTAAACACACTTGGGCTACTCTAGGAATAGATCAATTCATCCATTCACATAATATGCACCATTGACGATACATGACTTTCCATGCCTTATACCATGCATCTCATAAGGAAGCAAGAAAATGGCATCATGTTTCGTCAACCTTTTGTTCAAATTTCTTTCTTTATTTTAGCTCTATTTTTCTTTTTGTTTGAACTTGGGATTCTCATTTTTAGGTGCCTATAATGCTACTTAAATTTTTTAGGACCTTAACTAATTTATTTCGGGAGACTTGCTTTGAAAACGCATCCATTTCTGTCATTTGACAAAAATCTGACATTACAACTCTACTCTTCATCCATTGTCATAGTTTCCATCTCCCATTTTCCTCTCAATCTCCTTCCACATCTATGAAGCATTAATTCACTTAGTGGCTAGCTTGGATGAAGACTATGGTTGAAGCTTGAATCAAGAGATTTGCAAGAGATTTTGGGCTAAGATACCTATTTTATTTTCCTCTATTTCTACATCAATTTTCGTTATTTTATTTGCTTGGTTGAGCTTGTAATTGCTTAAGATTGATGTAGTTTATAATTAGTGGTTGGTTAGACTCTAATTAGGAGACTTTTTGAATCATTATTGGATTAAATTAAGAGCTAAATTTTCATTTTTTTTTTTAATTTCCCATGTATGCAATCAAGATGTTTGATAAAATGCATGAGTGAAATTGTGTGGTTAATTGTCTAAATTGAAGATTCCTTTAAGTTTAATTGGTGAATTAAACATCTTAGAGGCTAATTGATCAATTAATCAATCTAATTTAGTGTTCAATGATCTTAATGACAAGAATTAATGGTTTGATGTAGAGTTGAGGTTTCAACTCAATATTAACTCATTAATTTCTTAAATCTTGAATGGTAATTCAAGATCATTTGCCATGAACACAATTAGGGACTCTTAGACCAGAATTAATTACAATTGAATTAGGATAAGGATTGTTGATACCAAGGGATAAATCCAAAGCTAGCCACAAGTCCATTATTTGCCTCTTAGCTCATACATTTAGGTAGTAATTAGGAACTCTAATTCAATTTCATTTTGATTAGTTTAATTCAATCAAAACCCCCTTTTTAATTAGATAGTTTTAGGATCCTTTTACACTTAGAAAACCTAATTAAACATTGAATTTTATTTCTTAGGATGACGATCTAGGTTGCACCCAATATTGCATATATTTTCTAACCTAGTTTATTTTGGAGGTTGCACGACACAATTATCAACTCACATGGTCAAATTACACATTGTCACATATTTATATTAAAAAATGATTCATACATCATTGACTCATGCTTTTAGATGTGTAGGAAGGATTACATCTCATAATATACATGTAAATCATTATGTGTGCAAGAAATTACATTATGAATCAGACTAGTGTCAAAATGATACTTCTCAAGCTTTTTGCTTACCATCTTTGCTTCTTTGAGGATTACCTAAACATGATTAGGAAAAATATGGAGAGGGATAAGATTCAAACAATCCCAATAACTCATTCATCATTCAAACACACATATATGGCATTTTCAAGGTCAAAAAGAGCAAGTATGCATGGAACTCAATCAAATATCATTGAAATTCATGCATGAAAGATCGTGTGGCTCTACCAAGAGCAAGAACAACTCTAGGGCTTTTGATCTAACCTCACCCCACAATTAGGGACTTTTGGTTTAGCCTTACCCTGTTTTAGAGACTTTTGACTTTGTCTCACTCATATTTTAAACTTTTGGCTTAGTCTCACCAAATCAATTCCAAATGCAATCAAATATTTATGTAATTACATATAACCATCAATCAATCAATAACATACATAATTAGCAAGACATATAAATGACCTAAGACCAATCAAGCAATTGGCATATATATGCAAGAATATATGAAGCACTACTTATCACATAGATTTTCATTGATTCCCTTTGATTCCTTTTCTTAGTTCCATGTCCCCATAGCCATACTTAAATATGCTTTCAATTTTTTTGTTTAGAGACATCAAATAGAGCATAAAACAATCAATGGAACTATCCTTATACTAACCTTATACAATTTTCCTAGAATCTTAAGCATATATTGTTCAACTTAGTGCCATAATGAAGCAACTCTTGTAAATCAATATCTTGGCTCCAAAATTTCACCCAATATAAGTTATATGACTCTATTAGAACTTATTAAAGCCATCACAAATTCAATTCAAGGAGCCTAGCACGAAGTTGCTTCTTTATACATAATTGAACCCTAAATTTTCACCTTTCAAAATAAAGCTTCTAAATTCAAACCAATAGTTCTTTTAATGTTTATAATTGATATTTAGACCATTTATATCCTTAAAATCAAAGAAAACTCTCCCTAGATATCGTAAAGAGGTCATGGCTGAGACATGCACAAGGTTGGCCTTCCATGGAGTTTTGCTCATTCCTTTAGGGAGATTGGCACCTATATGGGTTCCTTAGTCTCTTCTTAGTTCAATTATGCTCTTACATAGTTCGAAATACCATTCTAAGGCTTCAAACTCCTTAAGGTGCAATCAAAACCCTAGTTTCCATAACGTGCAACCTATGCCTTTTTATTTGCTTTTTTAGGTTCCATATTAATTCCCATGCTCCAAAAACCTATTTCTCTTCATATTTCAAGAAAAAACCAACTCCCTCTATATTTATCACATGGTGGTTGTGTTGGGAATCATGGGAGACACATAGCAGAATTTAAAATTTTTTATCCCGATTCCCACCAAGGATTCATCAAAATTGCTTAAACCAAATAAGTTTAAAAAATTACCTTTTCTGTCGATTGAGTTTACTATTTACTCTTCCTCTGGATCATAGGAACTGACTGCAGATCGGCTCCCTCTATTGGTATCCATATGAATGGGGTTCAGCAACTCGAATAGTATGCTAGCACTTGTACAGCTCCGTACATCGTCCGTACACTGTCCCTCTCTCTAAGGTTTTTAGAGGCAGCTCTAGAATAACTTTTCTGATATAGAAACCCCATTTATAGACTAGGGTTTCAGATATATTTAATAAATTAATTAAATATATCATTAAATATATTTATTAGTTTAAATTCAAATCTATCCTATAGTTTAATTTTAAACTAACAATATCTAGAGCTTAATTTAAATTTAAATTATCTAATTAGTTTAAATTTAAATCTATCTAATAGAATCAAATTTAAACTAATTCATATATATATAATATCAAATATAATATATATATTTCAAATTTAATTATTTATATATATAAATAATTCCTCCATCCTAGATTTAAAAATTAAATTCATTGAATCTAGACACATTTCTGATTCAATGAATGTGAATATTTTAGCTCGAGTTAGTCCTTTCTTGTGTGTGGCCCTGTAGACCCATATGATGTTGGCAATGGGCCAACTGCACTGTTTGACTTACAAGTCATAAGCGACCTATAGCAAGACATTGTGACTACCCAAATCATACGAGATCGGTGATCCGATACAACCTATCATACTCTTTTGTCACACGACATCTAGATTAAGTATGAGGCATGAAAATGTCATCCTTAACTTGCTCGATCGTAACTTTCTCGATCTCCTAGTAGACTGATATAAGATGGAACCCTTTCCATCTGAGCATGGCCATGCATTTCTCAGTCACACTCATAGAAGGGCCTAGAGATATCTCTTTATTAATCAGAGGGACAAATTCTATCTTGACCACTCATCTTCCTCTGTATGGATTCCACTATACCTAATCATAGCCTTTATAATCACCCAGTTAAAAGTGACATTAGACTATGCCAAAGTACAGTGTCCTTCATGTAGGAATCTATGGTGATCTCAGGTCCAAGGGATCAATAACACAGTTATATATGAGATAAACTTATGACCTAATCTATGTAGCTTATCTCATAACGGGTCTATCCAGCGTCTTATTCTCTAACACACGCCTATGATTATGATTCATATCATCATACATAATTAACCCTTAATCAATCAAAATCATACTAGTCTTAATTCATCGTTGTTCCCACAAGGATGATTGACTAGGAACATTTTGGATAATCCAAAAATGATTTATCCATGGATATTATTATATATAAACATACAAATAATATAATAATGTAATAAAAGAAAACTCTTATTTTGTAATAAAAACAATGTTTGCAATATTATGATTGGCCTAGGGCACAATCTCTAATAGGTTGAACAAGAGAGAGCATGGAAGATCAAAGGAAAGCAATGTTTCCATAAGAAATAATACCTTGTTCAATTCATTGTCAAGTGGTAATTCTTATGCTACCAATGATTTGTACAAATTCTTCTCCCCTCCTACTGGCCTAGCTGTAAAACCCTACCTTTTACAAAACTAAAACCATGAGAAGAAAGAGGAGAATGAGGAGGAAATAGTTTATATGGACATCATAGGGAAAATCCTCACACTTGCTTACCTATGTAAGGCTTTCTTCCCTTGGGTCTTTCTCCATCTTCACATCACATGAGAGCTGGTTTAGAGGTGCTCTAAGTTGATTATAATAGTGAGAAGGCATGGTTAAACATATATGAAGGGAAAGGGGGTGTTTTATAACATTTTACAAAATTCCTATTTTGCCCTTTAAATTTCATTCCTTTATTTGAGATCATTTCAACTTTGTTTTTAGAATCTTCTTTTTTATCATAAAACTTAGGTTCCCTATTTTATTAAATTTTTGTTTCAAATTTATGGGATTCAAAGCAATCCAAAATGGTCCAGTCAAAGTTTAGATCAACTAATGTTCTAAATTGCATATTAAAAGAGTTTTAATCATTTTGATAATTCTTATAGTTTTCAAGGTCTTTGAAAACCTTAGTAAGCTCAATTTTATCATTTAAAACCTTTTTCTTTGAGTTTCTCAAATTTTCTTGAAATTACAATTTGGGAGAATTAGAGTTAAGGACCCAGAGTTGGAAATATTTATGCTGAAGGACCTGTTACCTATGTTTACAGGATTTTACTTAAAGTCAGTGGTAATCTATCTTAAAACAATAGTAATAGGTCTTTTACAATAAATATTTTTAACTTTAGGTCCTTAACTCTAATTCTCCCTTACGCCATTGCATTTCCAATTTATTCTACTTAGCTGTTTCAACTCTGATTTTAGGCCATTCTCAGTTTCTTAACTTGACTCCTATATGTTTTTATTATCATTCTACCCTCATTCTATTTTAATTCATTTTATTTTAAGATCTTCTCTTATTAACTAGGCAGTTCTGACTCAGTCATGTTTTAGCTTTGAGTGTTTTTCTTTCACCCTATGATCTTATTTACATATTTTATTTCACTTTTTGGGAACAATTTGATTACTAATATGTAGGATATTACATCAAAAATTTCAAAGCAAATATTTTTAATAAAGTAGAGAGCCTAAGATTTCGTATGGAAAAGATAGTTTTCAAAAGAATACAAAACGAGCTCAAACATAGGAAATTAAGTAAAGGGATGTAATTAGTACTTTTAAAATTGTTATAAAAATCTTCCTCCACCTTTAATATAGTAATGCCATCTTTTCCATTCTTCCAAACTAACTTGAAGTAGCTTTAAACCAGACTAGATATGACATAAAAAAATGGGAGGAGAAAGAAGGGAAAAGGAAGTAAAAAAGGTAAGTTAATGTGCCTAATTTCATGCTTTTCTAATTGGAAACCTTCTTCTCCTCTTCAAGCCTTTTCTAATGGTGGTTTTTCTTTCTTAAAAGAGTGAAGTTGGTAGTTAACCTCTTGAGGAAAAGAGAAGATTTAGGGCAACCAAATATAACAAAAGATTCACCATTGCAAGAGCTTCAATTTGAGGTAAAGATTACTATCTTTTAAACTAGTATATGGAAGCTCTAAGCCATGAGTGGTTCAACTAGAGAGAGAAATATCCTCTCTTCATGTTTCATTGCATGCATTTGACAATTTAGGCCATGTAAGAACTACTATAGGTTGAATTGAAAAAGAAAATGCCAAGAGAATCAAGAAAAACTCCATAGAGCACCTAATATGTACTTTTCAGCTACCCCTATGAAAGTGGCTCAATATGACTTCTTTTTTGCATTCAAAGTAAATTAGAGGTCTTCTAGGGAAATGTAAAGGCTAGAATAAGCATCAGTTTGAATTATAGGAGTTGATTGGGAAAGTTGAATTTTTAATAATGTATAAAACCCTAGCTTGACTAGATAGCTAAGTATGAATCTAGCTTAGTATTTGAGCTTTTTAATAAGTTTAATGAGAGCCTAATGTGCTATCTAAGAGATTTTAATGAGGCCTAGGTACATGATGATGGCAGAAAACTCCAAGGATGAGCAATGAGTACATATGTCTTGGCTATAAAGAGGATGAGGCACTAGGGGAATGTTTCACAAATTCTAAGGTTATGTGTGTTAGGATTTGTAGATACATACGGTAGAAAAAAGGAAAAATGAAACAAGCAAAATCCCTTACATAGATCTATCATATTTACTTAAATCGAAGAAAGGTAAAAGAGATATACCTCTAGCACATAAAATTTTTCCTTTCCTTTTGATTAATCACTTTTGGATCTCAAGGTGCTACTCATCATGGACCAACACCCTCTATCGATATCCACATGAACAGGATCCCCAACACGAATAGTGTGCTAGCACCATGTTATGCAAGTGTACCTCCTTAAACTCATCTACAAGAACCATATGACTTCTCAAGTGTGCAGCAAATTTCATCTCTCTCTCTCTCTCATATGAAAAAGATGAATCAGTTTCACTCTCTTGCCTTTCTCTTATTTTGGGTGGTATTGCAGGCCCTTTTTTCATATTTTTAAAAAGTCACCTTTAGGAAACCTTAGCATCACCTTTTATAAGAGAGCATTGCTAGGTTTCTAAGCAAAAGAAATTGTAAAATATATATATCTATATAATATTATATATATTAATTAATTTCATCCACCACTATATTAAGGGAGAATGCATTATCTTATCATAAATAGGATAATCTCCTATTCGAAAAAAGAAACTATCTAAAGAGCAAATATATTTGATGTAGACATTACATTCTTTGAATCTAGATACCTTTTAGGTTCAATGAATCTAGACATTCTAGCTTATGTTGGCTCATTCTTGTGTGCTCTATTAGCCTGTATAATGTTGTCAGTGGGCCTAAAACTCCTTTTAGCCTACAAGTCATGAATGGCTTCTAGAAAGACATTATAACTATCCAAATTATATGAGGATTGATGATCTGATGCAACCTATCTTATAACCTATGTCAAGTCCCTTTGTCACACGATATCTAGGTCAAGCACAAGGCATAGAGATGTAATACCATGCTTTCTCGATCTTTAAGTAGGCTATTAAAACAAATGAAACTCCTTTGATTTAAGCAAAACCATGCATTTTATCAGTCTTGCTTATCGAGGGGCCTAAAGATATCTCTTTCTCTTAGCTAGAGGAACAAATCCTATCTTACTCACTCATCTTTCTCTATATATATCCTATTGTATCTGATCATAACCCTTATGATCACTCGATTAAAGGTGACTTTTAATTATGTCAAAGTACAACATTCCTCATGTAAGAATCTATGGTGGTCTCAGGTCTAAGGGCTCGATGACATGGCTATAGATGAGATATGCTTATGACCTAGTCCATGTATCTATCTTATGATATGTCGGTCCAACACCTTAGACCCTAACTATTGCCTATAACTTTGATATGTATCTGCATACATGATCATCAATCAAAATCATACTAGTCTTAATTTATTAATGTTCTTACAATAATGATCAACTAGGGACATTTAGGATAACTATAATTACCCAAGGATTTTAGTAAATCAAGACAATGCTCATAGCAAATTGATAGGCCTAGGGCACAATCTCTAACAATGTGGTCTAAATATAAGCAATGAACACTAATGGAACCATTGGAATGAATTTAGAAGCCTCATTTTGAAAGTGAAAAATTAGGATTTAAAGGGGGCCTAAACAGGTACCTTGAGCTAGACATGTTTGAACTTGCATATCATGGCCCTAATGAGTTCCATTAAAGTTATATAGCTTATACAAAAAGAGATCTTAAGGCTTAAAGGTTGAATTATGAGAGTTCCCTCTTAAGGCACTTAAAGTAACTTAAACTACCTTATAACTTCTAGTGAGTTTATATAGTAATGAGATGAGTTAGACCAAGTTTTAATGGGTTACCTTGCATCTAAATTTGATATATTTTATGCTGAGCTAGTGCAATACCACTTTGGGTGTGTATGAACCCAAGAAGGATAAAGCAGAAGACTAAATAAATGAGAAGGATCATGTGGGTTAATGGTGCATCAAGGTTCCTAGTCTGCAAAGGTACCTAGCTATCTCTTCTTGTCTTGCATGCATTTAGACATATGACTGAATTGAGATGCTTATATGTTTTGTTATTTAATGATTTAAATTGGCTTTTATCATGAGTTTTATGCATGTATAATGTTATATTTAGCTCTTAGCTTTCTATGGTAAGGAATTGAGCATAGTAATTCTTCTTTAAACCAGAGTTAACTTTGGTTGAGCCTAGCTAGTATGTCTTTATGCCATGGTGAGATGAGAATTGAAGTTTCATGCCAATTTTCATGTTTGAGTTACTTTATGCATATACCCTACATGCTTGCATTTCCTCATTTGTATTTATTGTGTGCATTGATGAGGAATGAGATTTACTATGGAGATTCTCCCAAGAATTGCATCCTTATTATCTCCTATTAACCATGACAAGTGCTATAAGCAAAGATAAAGAACTAGAGAAGACTTGGAGCATTAGGATATTTAGTAGGGAGCTTTTGATGCATTTTTAATTGTGACGTATGTATTGAAATAATTTGTAGTAAACCATGTTATGTATGATGATGAATTTTGATGAAAAGATATGCACATGTTTAAGACTATGAAATAATGCTACTTCAATGCATATATAAGCTTTTAAAACATGATTTACTATATGAGTAACGCATAGCTCCATGTAGCTAATGGCAAGTGAGATGATGCATTTTTTATGCTAACTATATTTCTTGTAATAACCCCTATAGAAATGAAGTATGAATGGATTAAAATTTGCTGAAGGGAAGAAACTGTATATTAAGGTCCAAATAGACTACTTTAGAACCAAAACTTGGTTGAAATGAGCCATAAATTGTATTCTTACCCTTGATTGTCCAAATGGCCTAGTTTTGGTTCTTAGATTTAATGGACGATTAGAGGACTTGTAAAGCTTTACAACAACACAAACATGATATTTTCTTAAGCTCTATAGAATATTTGATGAATTTTTTAATTTGGGTTAGAAATGCTAAATTATGCTGTTACTATTTACTCTATATAGCCCTTTGATTTTTATGTCTCTTTAAGGGCCAAATAGATTCAATTTCACTTGAAATTTTTATAACATGGAATTCAGATCATAAGCTTTCTATAGAAACTTAATTTGTAAAAATCAGAGTTATGTAGCCAAAGTTCTGAATTTTTGAAATTTGGATCTTATTATGTCAAAAGGTATCAAATTTGGCTATATAGCTCCCTTATGCTATTGGGTCTTTGGTCAAAGCAAATATGTATATGGAACTTTTAATAAGAAATGGATAGAAATTCAAATTTTGACCTCTATAGCCTTAGTTAGCATATGAAGAGTTGATGAACCGTTGCTAAATGTTTTGTTGCAGTTATACTTTTATTGCAATAGAAGGTAAGTAATATGAGAACAACTTAAATGAATATGTTATAACACTTTTTGGCATCAAAGCAAAGGTTCAGGTAGTTTAGCTTTGGTTAAGGCTTAAGGATGAGGAATTTATGTTAAGTGTTAGCTTTTTATGAAAGTCAGGGTGTGTATGTTGGTGGCTTACATGTAAGTTATGTATTAAAGTTTTTAGTACTCATATAAGGATTTTGAGCACTCAAAGTGGAAAGCATGGAAAGCCAATTAGGGTAGAGCTTGTAGACACTAGGCTAGGAGCTCTATAAGTTATAATGACTCACCTATGACAAAACAACAAGTAATGATATAGCTATAAGAGAGATGAGTTTAGAGTGAAACTGAGAAAGCTATTTCTCTTTAGTCATAATACTTAAATAACTTAAGAAAGTTTAGAAGCTAATCCTTTAAGCCAAAAGCTATAAACACCACTCTAAATAAACCCTGTCCAGCCTTAACTCACCTTTTAATAAGTAATAGGCCAATTTAGGAAGTAAGGGCCCTATTGTAACTCCTTTTCTAATTTTCTATTTTTTTAGTGATTTTTTTTTTTTTGCAAAAATTCTTTATTGTGCATTAACTAACCTATATAGTGTAACAGATCATGACATGTGATGAAAATAAAACTATTGTTATTATCTACAGTCAAGAGTTCAGATATAAAGGAGTAGGGTCACAAGTATAGACCTCATCATAGCACTGGGGATTTATCCTATAACTATTCAAAAAGAAAATCCCATTAAGATTAGTTCAAAATCACCATTTATGAGAATGGAGGAGGCATCCCTTTCGCAGGGAAACAGGGGACTCTCCTCGTTTGTTGCCAAAAATATGATAGGTACAGCACAAACTAATTCATCACAAGTAATAAGCCTAATGTTGTGCACAACAAATGTCCACCCCCATACTGGGAACTAGATCCTGTAACACCATCATTTCTAGCTCATCTTATGCCTTTAGATATCTCATTTTCAAGAATCATACAAGCTCTCAAGGAAAAGGGCAATAGAAATAATGAATATTTTCGCGTTGCATCGTATATAAAAATTTCATTTAGTGTCACGTAGACTGTGTGAGCTCATACAATACATTCCCATATTTAATTACATGGAAACTACTCATTTGAATCATCAAAAGTGGCCTACACCTTAAGAAACTCAAAGAAAAGCATAAAATGTACAAATTTAATTTCGGCCAGATTTTGCCTCTTTTTTGTCACAAGTTTAAAAAATCATAACGAATTTTACAAAAATCAAAATCATGCATTCTTGGCCATTATAGAAAGCTACAGATGTCCACTTCATACTAAAAATATATCCAAACCATAACATCAATCATAGAGGATGTTTGACATTCAAAAATGTCCAGAGATCAAGCTATTCACTGGTGCTGTCACAAATTTCTTTAGCAAATTTTGAAAATGTCCAATTAATTCAAAAAACATCCAATCCATGTAAATGATACAAATATAGAAAGCTATGGATGTTAGCTAGAGGGAAAAAATAACTCTAGATCAGTTCACATACTCTCAGACCTTAAAATTCAATCAAACAATAACTGAAGTCGGGTGGAGTTCCTAATACTGGAAAGATTCTTCAAAAATTCATATCTACCTCTCTAGACATCTAAATGAAGTTCTTCTAGTTGGCATGAGTCACTGGAAATGTCTAGTTTCTTTGTATAAAATTTTGTCACAATTGGAAATCATTTGTGCCCTATGTGAGAGATTTCATTTTCGGACCTGAGTGAACAGTGACATGACCAAAACAAAAAAATTTGCTAATTTCAAAAATTCATCAAATATTCTACAGACCTATGAAAATTATATTCTTTAGCTTTCAAAAAATTTGTCAGTGAGCTCTAATTGTTTGCCAAATATCATATCAAGAAGAACTTATTTGGTTAAAAAGTGACATAGAGTTATATTATGGTTAACTTTGGCTCCATATAGGATACTAAAGTAACCAAATGGCTTTCCTTAGGGTTTGGCACCTTTTGGATAAGTCTAAAAACATAATCAGGACTTGTGTGAGCTGCCCAAATGGTCCCAAATCTCATGCATTCCATTTTGGCCATTTTAGCCACACATATGCATAATTTCATCAAACCATCAATGAAACTAATTTGCCATCATATACCCAATTCACATTCTAATGACTACATAACATATTCTCTCATTCATACATGGCATAATATCATAGTTACACATGTTTAAGAGGTCATAGACCATACACATCATTTGACACAATTATGGCCTTAAAGAACTAAAACCATGCATTAGGTTGTCAGTCTCTTATCCTCAAGGTGTTTGGCTTCCATTACCTTGTCTACTTGGTCCACCTACCATAGAACATTGAAAAGAAGAGAATGAGATTCAAAGAATCCCAATAGCTCATATCCCATTCAATCATACATAATGGATACAAACAAGTCTCATAAAATGCATGTATGGTCATGTCGACATGTGCAAATATTCAAGAAATATTTTCATCATTGGAGAAAGTCATACATAGTTTACAAAGGCTCGCCAAGCAGGTGAATTGGCCTCATACAATTTCTTGTGGATATTAGACTTGTCTCACCCATTCTTTAAGACATTCTTGGACTCAACCATGCTCTTGGGAGTCCATCTTGCTTTTGAAAAACTTTTTGCTTTGTCTCAACCAATCTTAAGGTTTCTTAGCTCATTCTCACCATGGCTAAAGATTCTTGGCCTTACCATACTCAAGCAAACCCAAGCACACATCATAAATATCACATGAAAGCATATTATAACATCATGGCAACATGGAATCAAAGTCATGCTAGAACACTTTTCATGGCTTAAAAATACACATATACATATTCAAGGACAAGTAAAGCACACATCCATGCATGAGAAAAGGTGGAGTGAGCTACCTTTACACAATTACACACTTTTTCCCTTGAATCTTCTTTCCTTGCTTCAACCACACACACACAAAAATGTAGGGAAGGTTTCGCTTGCCTAGACACAATTTATGAAGCCAATTAGGTTCATGAACTCAATTCTAAGGCCATACAATTTGCATAGATACTAGGTTGGCTTATAACCTTATTATGGTTCCATAATGGCACCTAATGAAGCAACACCCCTCAAATAAATTCTAGGATCCATTCTTTCCTTTCAAATATAATTCTTGACTCTTTTTAAGCTTCTTGGATTCATCACACAATTAAAACAAAGAGCCTAACTACATGTTACTTCTTTAGGTCATAATATGAAACCTAAAGCACCAACTCACTGTCTGTGGGATCTAAATTTTTTCCAAGGCCTCCCCTTATTTTCATTCATCATATATGACTAAAAAAAGGCTTAGAAAAATTTAAAACTCTCCCTAGCTAGGAGAACGCCTTTAGGTCGATACAAGGAGCATTTTTTGCCCCCTTGAAGCTTTCTTTACTTTCTTAAAGGGAGAAGCATATGGGGAGCCTCTTAGGGATCTTAGGAGTTCATTTGAACTCTCATTTAGACATAGGAATCAAGGTATCAAATCAGATTTTGCAAGGAATATATGAAACCCTAGACTTTGCATCTTAAACTTCTATGGTTATTTGTTAATTCTCTTTACATATTCTTAATCTCCATGCCATTTTTCCTAAGAATCACCCTTGGTTATACCTAAAAATAAAATCTTCTTTGGTCTTCTCAATTGGGGCAAAATGGTGGAGAAGGGAAGAGTCATCAACAATTGAAGAAGAAATTACCTTGTTTTCTTGCTTTTTCTCACTTGAATCTTGTATTCTTTGAGCTCCTTTCTTCAAATCCAAATTTTTCCCTTAATTTCTCCTTTAAAATAGACCCATATACTTCATTATAATCATAGGAAATAAAGAAGAATGAAGGAGAAGAGGTTTGGAAGAGAAAGAGTATGAAAAACTACTAAATTTTTGTACCTTAAGCCTTTGATTTCTCCTCCTCTTTGCCTTCCTCTTGTGCACCAGTCTCCCTAGGGTTTTCCTCTAGTTTTGGGCAGAGCTTGGTCATCTAAAATGAAGGGAGAAGAAGGGGGCATCATGTAACACCTTATATTCTAGCTCATCTCATAACATTCTTATGCATTAAATCATCAAATCCATGAAGGAAGTAGAAAAAGTCTTTTAAAATAATGCATTTAATTACACTATGTCATGTATAAAAATTTCATTCAGTATCACATCGATCGTGTGAATGTATATCATACATTCTCATATTTAATTACATGAATACAACTCATTTTCATTATAAAATATGGCTCACAACTCAAGAAAACTAAGGTGAAGCATAAAATATGGATGTTTATTTTTGGATAGATTTTCCCTCTTTTCTGTCCAAATTTTGGAAAATTATAACTAATTTTAGAAAAATCAAAAGCATGCATTTTTAGTCATTCTAGAAAGCTATGGATGTATACTTCATAATAAAATATTTTTAGACCATAACATCCATCACAGAGGGCGTTTGATATCCAAAAATGTCCAGAGGTCAAACTACATTATGGAACTATCACAAATTTCTATAGCAAATTTTGAAAATATCCAATTAATTTCATAAAAATCTAATCCATGAAAATATACCAATCTAGAAAGATGTGGATGTTAGCTAGAGGGAAAAAATATTTCTAGGCTAGCTCAAGCAGCCTAAACCTCAAAATTGAATAAAGCAGTAACTCAGGTTAGGTGAAACTCCTGATACCGGATAGAATATTTAAAAATTCATATCTCCCTCTCTAGAACTCCAAAAGAGGTGCTTTTAGTTGGCATGAGTCACTGTGAATGTCTAGTTTATTTGTATAAAATTTTGTGGCAATTGGACATTATTTGAGCCCTGTGTGACAAATTTCATTTTCAGACCAAATGAACAGTGTAGCAGACCATAACCAGAAAAATTGCCAACTTTGAAAATTCATCAAATATTCTGTAGACCTCCAAAAATTTTGGTCTTTATCTTCCCAAAAATATTTCAACAAGCTCTAAATGTTTACAAAATCTCAGATCAAGAAGAGTTGATTTGGCCAAAAAGTGATAAAGGGTTCTATTATTGTCATTTTTGGCTCCATATGGGATACCAAAGTGCCAAATGGTTTTCCTTTAGTCTTGACACCTTTTAGGCTAGTCTAAAAGCACATTTAGGACTTATGTGAGCTGCTCAAATGGCCCTAAACCTCATGCATCTCATTTTGGCCTTTTCATCCACACATATACACATTACATCAAACTTTCCAAAATACATACCTTGGCATTACATATTCAAATTACATTCTAGAGCTTACATATCATATCTATACATTTATACATCACATAATACTACAATTACACATGTCCAAGGGGTCATGACCATATACATCATTGGATTACAATAATTGATACAAATATGGCCTTAAAGTGACAAAACTCAAGCACTTGATTGTCAAACTCTTTCCTTCAAGGTGGTTGGTTCCTATTACCTTGTCCACTAGGTCCACCTAGCATATTACGTCATTGGAGAGGAGAGAATGAGATTCAAAGAATCCCAATAGCTCATCTCTCATTCAATCATACATAAAATATGGATATCATTGAAGTCATGAACATTCAAGAAGCAAGCTTAGTATATAAACAAGTCATACAAGACATTCTAGAGCTCACTAAGTGGATGGATTGGCCTCAGACTTTCCCTCATGGATTTTGGATTTGCCTCACCCATTATTTAAAGATTCTTAGACTTAACCATACTCTTGGGAGCCCTTTAGAAGACTCTTTACTTTATCTCAACAAATGTTAAGGGTTCTTAGCTCATCCTCATCATGGTTAAGAGTTCTTGGCCTCTCTACACTCAAGTAAACTTAAATAAACATCATACATTCATTTGAAAACATAATATGTCATCATGAATCATGGCATATAAAATCATGCTAATATACTTTTCATGGCTTGAAAATACACATACACACATTCTAAGACAAGTTAAACACATATCTATGCATGAGAGAAGGTGGAGAGAGCTACCTTGCACATAATCACACACATTTTCTCTTGAAATTCCCTTCTTTGCTTTGGCCACTCACTCATAAACTTATGGAGATAGTTTCTCTTGGCCTAGATGCAATTTATGGAAGCCAATTAGGTGCATGAAATAAATTCTAAGGCCACACAATTTGTTTAGACACTAGATTGTTTTATGAGCCCTATTATGGTCCATAATTGCACCTAATGAAGCAACACCACTCAAATAACTCTTAGGCTCCATTCTTTCCTTTCAAATATGATTCTTAACTCGTTTTAAGCCTCTTGGAGTCCTCACACAATTAAAACAAAGAGTCTAATATCATGTTGCTTCTTTATGTCATAATATGGAACCTAAAAAACCAAATCACTTTCTATGAGTTTTAAATTTTTTCCAAGGCCTTCCCTCATTTTCATTCATCATATATGACTCAAGAATGGCCTTAAAAAAATTTAAAACTCTCCCTAGCTATGGAAACTTGACTAGGCCAAGACTTTGGGGGGTTTTAGCCTCCTTAGAGATTTTTTTGTTTTCTTGAAGGAGGAAGCATGTGGGGAGCATCTTAAGGATCTTAGGAACTCATTTAAATTCTTAATTAGACCTAGGAATCATCGCACAAAATTAAAATTTGGAAAGAACGCTTGAAACCCTAGAATTTTCATTCTAAAATCTAATGGTTATTTTGTTATTTTCTTTGCACATTCTTGTTCTTCTCCCTTAAATACCTAAGATTCATGCTTGGTTTGGCTTAAAACTCATATCCTCCGATGGCTCCTAGGGTTAGGCGAAATGGATAAGAAGGGTGGGTGAAGATATCAACCATAAGATGAAATTTTACCTAGTTTCCTTGCGTATTTTTGCTTGAATCTTGCTTTCTTCAAGATCTTCTCTTCAAATCCGAAAATTTCCTTGAATTAGATTTATAAACTCCATTTTAATCAAAGGAAACAAAGGAGAATGAAAGAGAGGTGGTGCGGATAGAGAAAAGCATGAAAATAAGTAAATTTCCTTACCTTAAGCTTGGATTTTCTTCTCCTTCTCTTCTACCTTTGGTGTGCCCAAAACCCTAGCTCTAGCGTCTGAAATTAGGTAGAAACTTCTGATTTCAAAATGGGGGAGAAAGTGGGGCGCCACCTATACATAAGGGGAGGTTAATGGCTTTTTCAAAAATTCTAGTTTTGCCCTTCGTTCTTTGCATTTTTGTTTCTCCTTCATTTTAGCTTCTTTTTTAGAACCTTCTTTTCCATTACAAAATTTAGGTTCCCAATTTAATAAAATGCCTTTGGAATCACTCAAATCAAAGCTAAAACCTTCCTAAACGAATCAGTCAAAGTTTAAGCACACTGATATTGGAAAACGTCCACTGGAGGGGATTTAACTGTCCCAGGGTTTCTTATGGTTTTCAAGGCCTCTGAGAACCCCAAAGACCTCAAAATTTTCATTTAAAAAGCCCTCCTATGTGAATTCCAAAATTTGCTCAAAATTACGAAAATACCATTACGTTTCGTATGGTTTCTGTCAAAATTTGTTTTGTCATTCTAGCTCTATTTTTTCTTTTGTCTGAGGCTAGAATTATCATTTTTAGGAGTGTAGAATGTTACTCAAATTTTTTGGGACCTTAACTAATTCATTTCAAGGGACTTGCTTTGAAAACGCACCCATTTCTGTTGTTTAACGAAAACCAAACATTACACATCATATATATAGGTGGGAGGAGGTTACACTTTTCAAAAATTCTCATTTTGCCCTTCATTCTTGGTATTTTTGTTTCTCATTTATTTTAACTCCTTTTTTAGAATCGTCTTTTGTAAAGTCCCATATTGGCTAGAAGGGGCCTGTGGCTAGCCCATATAAGTGAGGAGAATCCTCCCCCTCACGAGCACGCTTTTCCTACGGGAAAGGACAAAGCCCAACGAACTGAGAAGGTAGGGTCAAAGACCCACGAACCGGGAAGGAAGGGACAATACTCGTGAGGGCTCTGCATGTGTTGGTATCAGAGCAATCCTGGCCTATGTGCGACCTGAGGACGGGTCGACCCAAAAAAGGGGTGGATTGTAAAGTCCCACATCGGCTGGAAGGGGCCTGTGGCTAGCCCATATAAGTGGGGAGCATCCTCCCCCTCACGAGGGTACTTTTTCTACAGGAAAGGACAAAGCCCAATGAACCAGGAAGGTAAGGTCGAAGACCTACAAACTAGGAAGGAAGAGATAATACTCGTGAGGGCTCTGTATGTGTACACCACATAGAGCCACTAAGATATTGTCCCTTCCTTCCTAGTTCGTGGGTCTTTGACCCTGCCTTCCCGATTCATTGGGGTTTGTCCTTTCCCGTAAGAAAAGCGCACCTTGGTGGGGAGGGATTCTCCCCCACTTATATAGGCTAGCCATAGGCCCCTTCCAGCCGATGTGGGACTTTACAATCCACCCCCTTTTGGGCCGACCCGTCCTCGGGTTGCACATGGGCCAGGATTGCTCTGATACCAACACCACACAAAGCCACCAAAGTATTGTCCCTTCATTCCCGGTTCATTGGTCTTTGACCTTGCCTTCCCGGTTGGTTGGGGTTTGTCCTTTCCCGTAAGAAAAGTGCGCCTTGGTAGGGAGGGCTTCTCCCCCACTTATATAGGCTAGCCACAGGCCCCTTCCAGCCGATATGGGACTTTACATCTTTCTATTATGAAATTTAGGTTCCCAATTTAGTAAAATGCCTTTTGAATCACCCAAATCGAAGCTAAAACCTTCTCGAACAAATCCATCAAAGTTTAGGTGTAGTGACATTGGAAAACATCCACCAAAGGGGTTTTAACTATCCCAGAGCTTTTTATAATTTTCAAGGCCTCTGAGAATCCCAAAACTTTCATTTAAAAAGCCCTCCTATGTAAATTCCAAAGTTTGCTCAAAATTACAAAAATGCCATTATGTTTTGTAAGTTTTTCGTAAGAAATTGTTTCTTCATTCTAGCTCCGTTTAATCTTGGGATTCTCATTTTTAGGAGTCTAGAATGCTTCCCAAATTTTTTGGGACCTTAACTACATCGTTTCGAGGGACTTCCTTTTGTATTTAGTGGGTTTTATCATTTACGGAGAAAATGTACGTTACGTTTCTCACGTTTTCTCTTGTTTTCAGAGAACCGGATGTTATATTTCTTCCCTTTAAATAAATTTCATCCTCAAAATTTAGGATACACTTTCTGTTACTATTTTCTTTTCTGGCTAACTACTCTTTTCTTTCCCTTCTTCCTCGCTCTATACACTTTTCTCAACGATTTCACTCTTTCAAAATTTTCTCTCAGCCAAGAAATTTTCATACTAGCTCTTACTGAGAGCTCTATTGCTATAATATACTAGCTAATTCTTTTCATATAGGAAAGAAATTTCTAATTTTAGAGGCCTATCCTAGGAAAGCTTACTAATCATATTTAGTTAATCTTAACCCGTTTGCAAGGATTAATGTTTCTTTCAGTAGACTCATTTATATATCTTGGGAGGTAATTGATTTTATATCACATCTCCTGTATCCTCTCTCAACGGCTTCTAATAACGTTTCATCATCTTTTCTGATTATTACAGCCATCGGAGGTTTTTATCTATCTATTTACTTATTTACATGTATCGTCTACTGCTTATCTCTATGTTCTTTCGTACTAGCTCATCTCATAATTACAATTCACATTTCTTTCTGTCATAGGCCTCATATCGCAACTATTTATTAGGATTACAGCTCCTTTAAGGAATTTCTACTTTCAGTGATCCCAGCTTCTCTGTTTACTACTACATTTATCTCTGTAGGCTGGGACTTTTTCTCACTCTCTTTGCTCACTTTCAATACTAATAGGTCTAACATGTGTGTCTCGTATTAGCACCGAAGAGCTACTACCACTGACTACTATTCAGCTCTAATGGGTTGCTAGCTATTCTCATAGTTTTGCTCACTGAAGATATAATGTACCACTCACCTCATATAAAATTGTACCTGACCCCTTTCTGAATACATAAGCTAGCATGCGAGGATCTCTCTATCCTCGGTTAGGGCTAATATTTGCTAGGTAGTGGCTCATCTAGCTCTAACTCTAGAAAGCTACTTTCTTGCTTTTCTCATCCAATACACTATGCTCATTTCTAAAGAGATCTAGTCATTAGTCTAACTGTCTGAGTAACGCCTTCATATCTCTGTAGCAACGGTCCACCAAACTCAGGAGGTCTCTAGTCTCTGAGATAAAAGCTAACTAAAACTATACTAGTCTCTGAGACTAACTACTTTGTAAAACTATCTCAGGCCGTCATCTGACCAAAGAACTATCATGCTATGGCTAGGGCTCTCTATAACTCTGTGAGATCTACTGTGACCCCTGGGTCTACTACGAGCTCTTAGAGTCCTGTTAGGGTCTACTGCAACCTGCTATGCTAGGATCTACTGCGATCCATCTCTAAGAGACATCAAAGCCTAAGATTATTGTATATGACAGTAAAATATATATTCACTAATTCTGGTTACCATCGCTCATAATAGCTAAGGCTAAACTTAGAAGTACATCGTGCTTTTCATGCGAAGTGGGTTCTATGTTATCTAATTCTCTGGGATCTCGTCATACTAAAATTAGGGAGCATTTTAAATTTTTCACTCATCGCTCCTCATAGGATCCTCAAATTTCCACTTCAGCCTCTTTTGCTTGGGCTTCCTTTTCTTACTTTATTGACTTACTTACTTTATATATGCTCATTCTAGCCTTTCTCTTATATCGTGTAGTATCTAACTATGCCCATGTTTTGTAACACCACATATTTCTAGCTCATTTCACATCATTCCTATGCTTTACATTCATAGATTCCATGAAAGAGCAAGACAAGGGATTTAAAATAAGGCATTTTCTTGTGTTATGTTGTGTATAAAAGTTCCATTCAATGTCATGTGGACCATGTGAGCTCATACATCACATTCTCATATTTAATTACATGAACACACTCCATTTGCATCATCAAAAGTGGCCTACATCTCAAGAAACTCGAAAGGAAGCTTAAAATAGGCATATTAAATTTCAGCCAAAATTTGCCCCTTTTTATCCAAACTTTGGAAAATCATAACTAATTCTAAAAAAAATTGAAATCATATATTCTTGCCCATTCTGGAAAGCTATACACGTCTACTTCATACTAAAAATATGTCCAGATCATAACATCCATCACAGAGGATATTTAACATCCAAAAAGATGTAGAGGTCAAACTGGTCACTGGTGCTATTATAGATTTCTACAACAAATTTCACAAATGTCCAATTAATTCCAAAAAAATCCAATTCATACAAATGATACCAATCTAGAAAGTTGCAGATATTAGCTAGAGGGAAAAATAACTCCATACTAACCCAAGAAGCCCAGACCTCAGAATTTAATGGAACAGTAACTAAGGTCGGGTAAAACTCCTAATACTAGATTGATTCTTTAAAAATTCATATCTCCCTCTCTAAACCTCCAAATCAGGTGCTTCTAGTTGGCACAAGTCACTGGGAATGTCTAATTTTGCTGTATAAAATTTTATGGCAATTGGACATCATTCAAGGATACCAAAATGTCCAAATGACATTCCTTAGGGTTTGGCACCTCTTGGGCAAGTCTAAAAGCATAATTAGGACTTGTATAAGCTGCCCAAATGGTCCCAACCCTCATGCTTCTCATTTTGGCCATCTCATCAACACTTATACACAATTACATAATACCATCAATGAAGCTAGTTTGCCATCATATACTCAATATGTAATATCTAGTTTTTGTTAAACGATGGAAACAGGCACATTTTCAAAGTCTCCCGAAATGAATTAGTTAAGGTCCCAAAAAAATTTGAATAACATTTTAGCCTCCTAAAAATGAGAATTGTAGCCTGAGATAGAAGGAAAAATAGAGCTAGAATAGAGAAATAAATTTTGATAAAAATCTTAAGAAATGTAATGGCATTTTCGTAAATTTGGGCAATTTTTGGAATTCACATAGGAGGGCTTTTTAAACTAAAGTTTTGATTTCTCCAGGGTTCTCAGAGGCCTTAAAAACCATGGGAAACCCTAGGACAATTAAGTCCCCTCCGGTAGACATTTTCCAATGTCATATGCTTAAACTTTGATGGATCAGTTCGGAAAGATTTTAGCTCCGATTTGAGTGATTCTAAAGGCATTTTTCTTAATTGGAAACCTAAATTTTATAATAAAAAAGATAGTTCTAAAAATGAAGCTAAAATGAAGGAGAAACAAAAATGCAAAGTATGAAGGACAAAGTTGAAAATTTTGAGAAAGTCACTTTTTCCTACCTATATATAGGTGGCACCTCAAACTTGCCCTCATTTCACTTCAGATTTTCCAACCCCAAATCAGAAGCAAAACCCTAAGGGAGAGGTGCCCAAGAAAGGAAGAAGAAGGACGAAGAAATCCAAGTGTAAGGTCTGTTTCCATGGTGATTTTCCTTGCTTTTCTTCATCCACACCTCCTCTCCTCCTTTCTCCTTTGTTTCCTTGGATTAAAATGAGGTTTATAGATCTGATTCAAGGGAAAGTTTGGATTTAAAGAGAGAAGCTTAGAGAAATCAAAATTCAAGCCAAACTAAGCAAGGAAACAAGGTAACAATGCATCCTATGGTTGATATCTTCCATGGCCCTTCTTCTCCATTTTGACCTAGCCTAAGAACCCTAGGAAGATCTAATTTTCAAGCCCAACCAAGCATGATTCTTAGGTATTTGATGGAGAGAAATAAGAATATGCAAAGAAAATTATGAAATAGACATTAGGATTCAAGATGTAAAACCTAGGGTTTCTAGTGCACCTTTCAAATGCTGAATTTATATGATGCTTAGAAGGTCTATGCTAAAGTATAAATGAATTCTTGAGACACCAAAGATGCTCTCCATAAGCTTCTCCTTTTAAGAAAACAAATAAAACTCCATAGACCCCAAAACCTAGGCATGTCTCGGCCAAGAGGTGATCTTGTAGATGGGGGGAGTTTTAAATTTTTCTAAAGCCATTATTGAGTCATATTTGATGAATGAAAATGAAAGGAGGCCTTGGAAAAAATTTAGAGCTCATGGAAAGTGATTTGGTGTCTTAGGTTCCATACTATGACCTAAAGAAGTAACATAGTGTTAGGCCTTTTGTTTTGATGATGTGATGACTCCATGAGGCTTAAAAGGAGTCAAGAATCATAATTGAAAGGAAAGAATGAGGCCTAGAAATCATTTGAGGGGTTTTGCTTTATTAGGTGCCAATATGGACCATAATGGGAGTTGTAGAGTAATCTAGGGTTTAAGCAAAGTGTGTAGCCTTAGAATGTGTTCTATGAACCTAATTGGCTCCCATAAATTGTATTTAGACCAAGAGAAACCATCTTCACCAATTTGTGGATGTGTGACCAAAAGAGGAGGCTTGAAAGCTAAGGAAAAAGTGTGTGAATATACATAAGGTAGCTCTCTCTAGCTTCTCTTATGCATGAATTGTGTTTAGCTTGTTTTAGAATGTGTGTATGTATATTTTCAAGCCATGAAAAGTATACTAGCATGCCTTTACATATCATGATTCTTGATGCCATGTTATGTTTTCAAATGATTCCATGATGTTTGTATGAGTTTACTTGAGTATGGAGAGGCCAAGAACTCTTCCCTTTGGTAAGGATGAGTCAAGAACCCTTGAGCTTAGTTGAAACAAAGTAAAGAGTCTCCCAAAAGTAAAGTGGGTTCTATACTCTTAAAGAATGGGTGAGACAAGTCCAAAATCCATGAGGAGAAGTGTGAGGCCAATCCAAACACTTGGTGAGCTCTTGAATGTCTTATATGATTGATTTATAGGCCAAGTTTGCTTTTAAAATGTTCATGACTTCCATGTTCTCCATGCATGCATTTGTGAAGCTTGCTTTATACATATTATGTTTTATTGAATGGGAGATGAGACATTGGGATTCTTTGAATCTCATCCCCTCCTCTCCAATGATCTCACATGCTAGGTGGACCAAGTGGATATACCAATGAGAGCCAACAACCATGAAGAAGGGAGATTGATAAGCATATGTCTAGTTTTAGCTACTTTGGAACCATACTTATGTACCTTGATGTATATAATGATGTAGATAGTCTATGAACCCTGAGACATGTATAAATATGCTATTATGTGATGTTTATGATGATGGATATGATGTATGAGCTTTAGAATACAATTTGAGTTTATAATATCCAAATGTGCAATGTGGAAGTACGATGCAAATATACATAAATGTAGGTTGAATGGCTAAAATGAGATGCATGAGGTTTGGAACCCTTTGGGCAGCTCATACAAGTGTTAAATATGCTTTTAGACTTGTCCAAAAGGTGCCAACACCAAGGGGAGGCCATTTGGCAATTTTGGTACGTTATATGGAGCCAAATTTAACCATAATGGAACCCTATATCACTTTTTGGCCAAATGAGTTAGTCTTGATTTGAAATTTGGCATGCAAGTAGATCTCATTAAGAGCTTTTTTTAAAGCTAAAGAACATAATTTTCGGAGGTCTAGAGAATATTTGATGAATTTTCAAAATTGGGATTTTCTATTGATTCTGGTATGTGCACTGTTCACACTGGCAGATTTTTGTTTTGTGTCACCCAATGGCCAAATGGTATCCAATGCTTGTGAAATTTTATATTAATAAACTATAGGTCATAATATTTCTTTGGAAACCAAAATCACCTCATTTGGAGCTCTGAGAAAAGAGTTATACATTTTTGAAGTTAGCTGTCAATAGTAGTGGCACCCTAGGAGTTCAGTCATTGTTCCATAGGATTCCAATAGCTAAACATATCTGCTTCATTTTGGAATTATTTTTAGTCTCAATTTCACATTTTTATCTTTCTATAATGACCAAATTTGTGTGATTTTTATTTGTATAGGATTAGTTATGAATTTTAGAAGTTTGTATCAGTAATCTGAAATAGCAGCCCAGGCAGCAGCGACCTCAGTAGGATTTCGGATGTCAAACGTCCTCCATGATGCATGTTATGGTCTAGGCATATTTTAATTATTAATTAGACATCATAAGATTTCCATAATGACTAAGATTACATTATTTCAATTTTTCTATATTTAGTTATGATTTTCCAAAATTTGCCCAGAAAAGAGGCCAATTCTGGCCGAAAATGAATCTCCAAGTTTCAAGCCCCATTTCGGTTTCCATGAGTTATAGGCATGTTGTTGTGATGAATTTGTGTTATAATGATGTAATTAAATATGATAATACATAGTATGATCTCACATGGTCCATGTGACACCGAATGGAATTTTGAGACCCAGCGCAACACGAAAATGAGCATTATTTTCCTTGCCTTTTTCATGCAAAACTCACATGATTCATGATATTAAGTTATGTAAAAGCATGAGATGAGTTAAAATGAGCTAGAATTCATGGTGTTACACAATTCACATTCTAATAGCTACATGACATATTCTCTCATTCATAGATGACATATTATTATAATTACATACGCTTAAGAAGTCATAGACCATACACAATAGTGGGTTACATCATTTGACATACATATGGCCTTAAAGAACCAAAACCATGTATTATGTTGTCAAGCTCTTTTCTTCAAGTACCGACTTCCATTATCTTGTCCACTTGATCCACCTAGCATGTTAGAACATTGGAGAGGAGGGAATAAAATTTAAAGAATCCTAATAGCTCATCTCCTGTTTAATGATATATAATGGATGCAAACAAGTCTCATAAATGCATGCATGGCATATGGACATGTGCAATCATTCAAGGAGCATTCTTAGCATTTGAAAAAGTCACACATAGCATACAAAGGTTTGCCAAGCAAGTTGATTGGCCTCACCTAATTTCTTGTGGATATTAAACTTGTCTTACCCATTCTTTAAGAGATTCTTGGACTCAACTATGCTCTTGGGAGCCCATTTTGCTTTTGGGAGACTCTTTACTTTGTCTCAACCAATCTCAAGGGTTCTTAGCTCATCCTCACCATAGCTAAGGGTTCTTGGCCTCACCATACTCATGCAAACCCAAGCACATATCATAACATCATTTAGAAACATAATATGTCATCATAAAATCATGGCATATAAAATCATACTATCATACTTTTCATGACTTGAAAATACACATACATATATTCTTAGACAAGCTAAGCACACATCTATGTATGAGAGAACGTGGAGAGAGCTACCTTGTACACAATCACACACTTTTTCTCTTGACATTCCCTTTCTTGCTTCAGCCACACACACACAACAGTGTGGGGAAGATTCCTCTTGGCCTAAACATAATTTAGGGAAGCCAATTAGATTTATGAAAAAACTTCTAAGGCCACACAACTTGCTTAGACATTAGGTTATTCTATAAACCCTATTGTGGTTTCATAATTGCCCCTAATGAAGCAACATCCCTCAAATAAATTCTAGACTCCATTATTTCCTTTCAAATATGACTCTTGACTCCTTTTAAACCTCTTGGAGTCATCACAAATTTAAAACAAAGAGCCTAACTATATGTTGCTTTTTTAGGTCATAATATGGAACCTAAAGTACCAACTCACTTTTTATGAGTTCCAAATTTTTCCCAAGGCTTCCTCTCATATTCATTCATCATATATGACTCAAAATTGAGTTTAGAAAAATTTAAAACTCTCCCTAGCTATGCTATCCTTGCTTGGCTGAGGCTATAGAGGAAATGAAGCTCCTTGAAGTTTGCTTTGTTTTCTCAAGGGAAGAAGCATATGGGGAGCCTCTTAGGGATCTTAGGAGCTCATTTAAACTCTTATTTAGGCATAGGAATCATCATACAAAATTAGATTTTATAAGGTGCAATTGAAACCCTAGAACTTGCATCTTGAAATCTAATGGTTTTTGGTTGATTCCCTTTGCATATTCTTAATCTCCATACCCTTTTTCCTTATAATCACCCTTGGTGGTTCTACCTAAAAATCAAGTCCTCCTAGGGTTTTCTCATGTTAGGCAAAATGGAAGAGGAGGGAACCAAAGATGACAACCATAGGAAGAGAAATTACCTTGTTTTCTTGCTTTTTCTCACTTGAATCTTGCTTTCTCCAAGCTTTTCTCTTCAAATCCGAAATTTCCCCTAAGTTTCTTCCTTAAATCAGATTTGTAAACTTCATTTTAATCATAGGAAACAAAGGAGAATGGAGGAGAAGAGATTTGGAATGAAGAAAGCATGAAAAACCATGAAAATCCATACCTTTCTACCTTGATATTCTCCTCCTTTTCTTCCTCCTCTTGTGTGCCTCATCCCTTAAGGTTTTCCTCTAGTTTTGTGCAGAACATGGTCATGCATAATGAAGGGAGAAGAAGGGTGCATCATATATATAGGTGAGAGGAAGTTATACTTTTCAAAAATTTCCATTTTGCCTTTCGTTCTTGGCATTTTCGTTTCTCCTTCGTTTTAGCTCCTTTTGGAGAACTATCTTTTTCCATTATGAATTTTTGGTTCCCAATTTAATAAATGCCTTTGGAATCACTCAAATCATAGCTAAAACCTTCCTGAATGAATTTGACAAAGTTCGGGCACACTGACGTTAAAAAACGTCCATTGAAGAGGTTTTAGCTATCCCGGGCTTTCCATGGTTTTCAGGGCCTCTAAGAACCCCAAAGAATTCAAAATTTTCATTTAAAAATCCCTCCTATGTAAATTCCAAAATTTGCTCAAAATTACAAAAATGCCATTACGCTTTGTAAACTTTTCATAAGAAATTGTTTCTTCATTCTAGCTCCGTTTTTCTTTCCATTTGAGCCTAGGATTCTCATTTTTAGGAGTTTAGAATGCTTTTCAAATTTTTTGGGACCTTAACGATCTTGTTTTGGGGTACTTTCTTTTGCATCCATTGAATTTCGTTCGTTTACAGAGAAACCATACGTTACATTTCTCACATTTTTTTTTCATTTTTAGAGAACCGAATGTTGCATATTCTGCTTTTAAGTGCTTGGCATTAGGGCATCTTACACACTGAATGTGGCTAGCATCTCTGGCAGGAGAGAAGCTATGCACTGGTCCCTATTTATTTCATTTACATATAATATAAGGGACTTAGGCTATGTATACTGAATCTGAACATTCTCTACCAGGGATCCCTTTCTGTATGCTTTCCTTACTATTCTAATATTACTAGAATCCCTTTGCCTTTCTTTTTTGACTCATCTCATTTTTTTAACTAACTAGGATACTCTTTGATTACCAGGACACTTTGGTGATTGATGTCATTGTTTGCTATGCACTCCTGTCACGTTACTATTAGGTTGATCAGGCCTAATATCATGTAACCATTGTTGCAAGCAAACCATAACATCAAACACTAATATATGGACACTTTTATAACTGAGCTCAAATCCACTATCGCCTGCATATTACATGTTTTCCAATAATCTAAAGTATTTCTCTTATAATTTTCTCTATCTGCCCTATTCTCGTTGAATGCTTGGGAAAAATAAGATTCTTCCTCTATTCCATCTTGAGACCTCTTTGTATTGCCGGCTATTTTTATTTTAGGCACTATCATGCTAGAAGGGCATCTATGCCAAGGACAAATGTGCTTTCTTAAGCACTCAAGCATATTAGCTGAATATCTATTCTCAATCTAATATGTTCTCGGCTTGAACACTGTCGTAATTTCTCTTTCTGCCTTTCTTATCCTCTTACTTAGGTAAAAGGATGTTCTACTATTGGCTATCTCTATTTCTAGTTTAAATTTTTTATGCACAAGAGCACCTACCTTTTCCTGGGGTTATTCTACTTATTCACTCTCTGTAACATCAAGAGGGTTTACTTTTTGCTTATACTCTTACTTTGCTCTTAACTGGACCATCCCTCGATAAGAAGAATTCTATTTCATATAATCCCAAGAATTTCATTCTATGGCACTCTCGGCTTACACTCTTTCTCTACATCACATAAAACTCACCTTCTAAGGTGGTCTCTAGCTCTCTTGAGCTTCCCTGAGGGTATTAAGGCACTAACTATCTATCTTAGCTTATTTCTATGTTCGGATCAGAGTTGGGCTTTCTCTCTGTTTAGCCTCTTTAGCCTTACCCTAGGAGCACAGTATACTATTTCTAGGGTGATACAATACCAGTAGGCATGCCCATTAGAGCACTACAAGTTCGAGAAGCCCTCATCCATCAAGACCAAATCATTCAAAAGCCTATGATTCAGGTCCAAATGGCTTATGAAAGGATGGCCCATGTTCAAGAGGCCCAAATTGTGATCCTATATATCCAAAAATTTCAAAGAACTCACGATAATATCTATGTTGGACGTCGGCCCAAGTTTAGAGTCCAAGATCCATATTTGATTAATTCAAAATATGCTGAATTGGACTTTGGACATGATATTTCCTTAAAGATGCAAAAGTGGAAGTCCAAGTGGAAGCCCAATGTTCTAAGAAGGGCCATGGAGCAACTAAAGACAATATTCAACACGTTGAAGGCCCAATAAACTATACACATACAAGAGGAGTGCTGAGGCCCAATTGGAGTAATGTGACAACTATTTAAAAGAGTTAATTAGTTTTGACTAGGATTCTTTTTTAATTTCGTTTTTTATTATTCTATTATTTTTTTAACTTGGTCAAAGAGCTTATCTTGGAGATTAAGTTAAGATTAGTATCCTAATTTAATTAGGATATATATTAGTATTATTTAAAATATTTTTAATTAGATTTTAGAGTTTTACTTTAATTAGGACTCTAGAAATTTTTGCCTATAAAAGGCTTCCTATTGTACTCTATTTTAAACACATGAATGAATGAATGAATGAATTTGAGTATTATTCAATACTTTGTGAGGCTTTTGCTTCTTTGTGTTCTATGAGAGTTCACGTGACTTATCAAAGGATTGGTCTTCCTTTGTGGCGTCTTGAGGCTAGGGTTCTAAGAGACAAGTTCTCTTAGGGTCTTTCCTTTGACCAACATTCTTGTTTTCTAGCCGGTCTCGGGCAAAGTGTCATCTTGTTGAAGGTTCCTAGGACAAGGTTCCTAGAGGGTCTCTCATCATTTGGTATCAGAGCTTTGGTCGCTAGTACAAGGTATATCCTTGTGTTTTTTTTTCCTTCCGTTGTTCTTCATACTTTCTCTTCTTCCATTAGTGTTACCTTTTTCATCTTTGTCTTTGTTTTCTATCTTCTTCTGTCTTCCATTGTTGTGTGCCTCCATCCTAAAAAAAAATAAAAATAAAAAAAAAATTCGAAAAATAAAAAAAATAAGAAAAAAAAAGAGTGAAAAATTTTTTTTTTTTGCAAAATTCAAAATTGCAAGTTGTGCCAATTCAAAGTTGAAAGCAAGTTTTGGAGTTAATTTCCTAATTGGAGTTAGTTTCCTAATTGGAGTCAATTTCCTAATTGGAGTCAATTTTCTAATTGGAGTTAATTTCCTAATTAGAATTTGTTTCTTAATTTGATTGCATTAAGTAGCTACCAAAGTTTCCTAATTGGAGTCAATTTTCTAATTGGAGTTAATTTCCTAATTAGAATTTGTTTCTTAATTTGATTGCATTAAGTAGCTACCAAATTATCTACTTTCCTATTTGCATTCAAGAAATAATATTCTTTCCTAATTGTTCTAAACTTGAATTGCAAGTAGTTTCCTATTCTTAAATTTTCTTATTTTCAGAATTTTTTTTTTTCTTTCCTTCTCCTTCTTTCCAGGCCTCCCCTTCCTCCTTTCTTTTTCCCCTTTTTGTTACACACCTTTTTTTTTTTTCTCCTTTGTTTGATTCTTTGGGAATTTATATTTTAGGATTCTAGTTTTTTGATTGCCATTAGTCTGATCTTTTCATTTGATTTGCTTGTGACTTGCTTAGAACACTTGTAAGAAGCAAATTATTGAGTGGTAAAAGGCAAGAGCGTTAACATTAAAGAAAAAGCCAAAAGGAGAGTTAAACACGAGTGAACTTATCATCTTTTGAGTGTAAATACGTGAGAAGAGTGCGTGAGGTCCTATTCCTTCTATCTTCTTTGACTAACTTTTCAGGTGATAAGATGTCCAATGAGTACAAATTTCTTGAAGAGTCTAACAAAGAGCGATTCAAGCAATCTTGTGCAAGGTTGGATGCATTCCAATCTAATACCAACTCTACAGGACAAGATAAGGAAAAGGCATCCCCTGATTTCCATACTAGATGCCTTGTAAAAGAGAAAGTCTGCAGCATGACCATTGATAATAGTAGCTACATAAATGTTGCTAGTACCTTACTTGTTAAGAAATTAAACTTGCCTATTATAAAGCATCCTAGGCCCTATACCTTGTTGAAGGGTAGTGCTGAATTTAAAGTTAATAAGCAAGTTTTGATTTCTTTCTCCATTGGTAAATATCATGATAAAGTCTTATGTGATGTCGCTCCTATGTCTGATGGACATATTATGCTTGGTAAACCATGGAAACATGTGAGAAAAGCTAAATATGTCAAGTATAAGCACAAATATTGCTATTGCTATTCATTTGTATTCAATGAAAAAAATCATGTATTGGTACCTCTTGATCCTATGGATGCTTATAAGGATCAAATAAGAATAGTACAAGCATACAAAATGAAAGAAAAGGAGATAACAAAAGAAAAAGAGAGAGAATATGAGTTAGAGAGAGAAAAAGATGAAATTGAAAAAGAAAAGAGTGTGAGTGAAAAGAAAGAGCAAGAGAGTTGTGAGAAAAGTGAGAAAAGCATAAGTCTAAACTTGTTTGATGAAAAAAGAGAGGTTGAGAGCATTTGTAAGGATGTTTGTTTATCTACTAACAATCTTAACCTATCTTTTCCTATTGTTAGTTCTAGCTCCTTGCAGGCATGTGGAGATTTGTTTTCAAAGAAGCCACCCAATGGACCCTTATCTTCAACTAGCATTGAAAAGAGTTATGATTGCCTAGAATTGTTTCCTAAGAAACCACCTAATGGCGAAGATTCGAGGACGAATCTTTTCAAAGAGGGAGGGAATGATACAATACCAGTAGGCATGCCCATTAGAGCACTACAAGTTCGAGAAGCCCTCATCCATCAAGACCAAATCATTCAAAAGCCTATGATTCAGGTCCAAATGGCTTATGAAAGGATGGCCCATGTTCAAGAGGCCCAAATTGTGATTCTATATATCCAAAAATTTCAAAGAACTCACGATAATATCTATGTTGGACGTCGGCCCAAGTTTAGAGTCCAAGATCCATATTTGATTAATTCAAAATATGCTGAATTGGACTTTGGACATGATATTTCCTTAAAGATGCAAAAGTGGAAGTCCAAGTGGAAGCCCAATGTTCTAAGAAGGGCCATGGAGCAACTAAAGACAATATTCAACACGTTGAAGGCCCAATAAACTATACACATACAAGAGGAGTGCTGAGGCCCAATTGGAGTAATGTGACAACTATTTAAAAGAGTTAATTAGTTTTGACTAGGATTCTTTTTTAATTTCGTTTTTTATTATTCTATTATTTTTTTAACTTGGTCAAAGAGCTTATCTTGGAGATTAAGTTAAGATTAGTATCCTAATTTAATTAGGATATATATTAGTATTATTTAAAATATTTTTAATTAGATTTTAGAGTTTTACTTTAATTAGGACTCTAGAAATTTTTGCCTATAAAAGGCTTCCTATTGTACTCTATTTTAAACACATGAATGAATGAATGAATGAATTTGAGTATTATTCAATACTTTGTGAGGCTTTTGCTTCTTTGTGTTCTATGAGAGTTCACGTGACTTATCAAAGGATTGGTCTTCCTTTGTGGCGTCTTGAGGCTAGGGTTCTAAGAGACAAGTTCTCTTAGGGTCTTTCCTTTGACCAACATTCTTGTTTTCTAGCCGGTCTCGGGCAAAGTGTCATCTTGTTGAAGGTTCCTAGGACAAGGTTCCTAGAGGGTCTCTCATCATAGGGTTTTATTAACCTAATCCAGAACACATACTCACAATGTCTAGATTTTATCTTACTGAAAACTTATGCTCTATTGGGTGCTTTAATCACTCGCTTGCCTTAACCCTATATCATTCTTATATTAGGGAGTTCATCTGACTAACCATCGAACCCTTTTTTGTTTGCCTTTTTGGGCTTAATCTATGCATATGGTCATTATTAAAGTAAGGGTATCTTTTTTATAGCTAGTTTCTTAGCTCTTCCTCGCTTCCTTTATCGTTATACTTTACGACTCAGGGGGTCTATTTAGGGGAATTTACTAACCAATACTAAGTGGTTTTCTCGACATGAGGATGCCTCATCTTTCCTTTCTCAATCTAGGGAGAACTTTCACTAAGCCTTTTCATTTACATATTTTACCTGGAACAATACTACTAGTCATCTTCCCTAGGCTTCAGCTTATGCCCAGCCTAGGCTAGCCATCTCATCGGACCTGTAGCTTACGGACTATCCTTATTCTATTATTGGGCTACTCATACTTACCTCTAGGTGTTATCGATGAGGTACACCTTTCTATACCACTAGCTATGTGCCTTACTATTGGAATCTTATCTTACGTTATTTTGAGGCTACACTAACATTCTACCATTCAGTATCTCATAGGGTAGCACCCTAGGTTGGAGTCAATGCCACATAAATAGGTCTCAACAACCTTATTATCCCTGTATCTAACTTTTTCTATGTTAGGCTCTTTCTCAGTTTCAACTACTAGGCCTATTGACTTCTTACTAATATTTCGTAACTATTCACTACCCTTTTCTCTACTTATACTAAGGGTTTCTGCTCTGTGTGGATCAACTGATCTCTTATTAGTTCATTCATCAAATTGGCCTAAATATGACCAACAAGGCATTCAAATTGTCATTCGCCTTGGCTAACATATCATTCACCGCGGCTAATTAGCCTCGGGTTCACTCTAGTTTTTCGGTCTGAGTATTAGCTATGTGATGAGAGACCCTCTAGGAACCTTATCCTAGGAACCTTCAACAAGATGACACTTTGCCCGAGACCGGCTAGAAAACAAGAATGTTGGTCAAAGGAAAGACTCTAAGAGAACTTGTCTCTTAGAACCCTAGCCTTAAGACGCCACAAAGGAAGACCAATCCTTTGATAAGTCACGTGAACTCTCAAAGAACACAAAGAAGCAAAAGCCTCACAGATATTTGAATAATACTCAAATTCATTCATGTGTAAAATAAAGTACAATAGGAAGCTTTTATAGGCAAAATTTTCTAAAGTCCTAATTAAAGTAAAACTCTAAAACCTGATTAGAAATATTTTAAATGATACCTAATATATCCTAATTAGATTAGGATACTAATTTTAACTTGATCTCCAAGATAAGCTCTTTGACCAAGTTCAAAAAAATAATAAAATAATAAAAAACGAAATTTCAAAAGGAATCCTAGTCAAAACTAATCAGCTTCTTTAATTTGTCACATGGGATGTTCATGCTTCATTAAAAATCACATGGTTGTTACATGATTCTTAATCTCTTGTAATTGGACTCCAATTGGGCCTTGGCATTCCTCTTGTAGAATGGTTAGCATGATCACACCTTTTACATCTTCTTGGGCCTTCTCTTGACTTAAATGAATGGGCTCTAAGTTATGAAACTTATGAATTAAACAATTGAAGGCTTCTTTCATTGCTTTGGCCCTAGCTCATATTGGGCCTTCTATGCCTTGCAATGGGTCTTTAGGCACATTTGACTTGAACTCTTGGGCTTTAATTTGCAAATCATGTCCTTGGGCTTGAAACTTAGCACTATCCTTCATCAGGTCCACTTTTATGCTCAACAAGGTCTCTTGGTGCTATTGCATCACCGTGGCATGTGTGTGTTGCTAAAGGAGAAGAAGTGGCTGTTCTGCTCAAAAGCTTCAACCTTCTCTATTTCAACAGCATTTCTTCATTTCAGCTCACCTTCAGCTCATTTTCCCATCATCTTTTTGTCGTTATTCAGGTGCTTCCATGTTCTGCACTACATCACAGAAAACTCGAGCTTCTACTGTTCTGGAGCTGCATTCGAGTATGTCTTTTTTTTCATATTCTTTATGTTGGCTCCACATGGCTGCTGCATGCTTCTTCTTATCTCCATGTGCTCTATAGCTCTCAATCCAACTCCTCTTTCTCGTCTTTTTTTGTGTTAATCTTCAGCTCGCTACTCCCTTTCAAAGCATTAGAATCCACATTCTTCCATGTAAGAACCCTCTTATGCTTCTGTGCTTTTGCATGTGACTTAACGTTTTTCTTCTGCTCACAAAATAGAGCCATTGAAGTCTCTTTTATTTACTATTCACATGATTCCGCATGTCTTCTAATCAGTACCATGCTTCTTCTTTTCCTTCCTCATGGATCCCCTTTGCTTTTTCACGTGTTTCTTTTCCTTTGCATTATTTCCATTTAATGATCACATTCTGCTTCACGAATCAATGGCTTGCTCTGTTCTTCATTTCCCTCAAATAGAATCCATGTGTCATGTGTTGGATGTGAAAGGAATACCGACGTTTAATTCTCAGCCAAAGCTTTGGCTTTCTTTCTTCTTCAAAACAAATTTTCCTTCAAAGCTCCAATTGCCCAATAAAAATCTGCACAAAAGAATGAAAATTATTGAGTAAAATTATCCACAAAATTGTTTAAGCTAAAATTGAGCATTAAAAACCAAATTTTTGCAAATTAACTCCTTGGGGGAAGAAATGGCTACTAAAATAAAATTTCAACTAATTAAACCCCTAAAGTCATATTTGGATACTAAAATGCTTAAGTTAGGAGAATAAAATAGATAGAAATATGTGTTTATCACTAGGCTCCTTGAATTGATTGTGTGATGGCTCCAAGAGGTTTAAATGGAGTCAAGAACTATAAATAGATGAAGAGAATGGAGCCAAGAAGATATTTTCTAAAGGTTGCTTCATTAAGTGCATTATGGAACCATAAAAGAGTCTTATGAGTCACCTAGCTTTTTTTAGTAAATATATGGCCTTAGAATTTAATTCAAGAGTATAATTGGCTTCCATATGATGTGTCTAGGCCAAGAAAAATGATCTCCACATCCTTGGGTATGTTATGTCAAGGGAAAGGACTCAAGGCTTAAGGAAAAAGTGTGTAAATGCAAGCAAGGTAGCTCTTTCCACCTTTTCTCATGCATGAATGTGTGCTTTCATTATCTTTGAATGTGTGTATAAATGTTTTGAGCTATGAAAAGTATTTTAGCATGAGCTTTTATTTTATAGTACCATGATGATATTTCATGCATTCAAATGATGTTTTATATGCTTTTCTTGGTTCACTTGAGTGTGGAGAAGCCAAGAACCCTCTACCCATGGTGAGAATTAGCCAAGAATGATAGAACTTGGTTAAAACAAAGTAAAGAGTCTCCCAAAAGTGAGGTTGACTCCTAAGAGGTTAAGTCAATACCTCTTAGAGAAAATGGGTAAGGCAAGTCCAAAATTCATAAGTAAATGGATGAGGCTAGTCCACTCACTTGGCAAGTCTATGGATGCTATGTATGACTTGTTTAAATGCTAAGGATGTTTCTTGAATGCTTACACATGTGATTATGTCCATGCATGCATTTGCAAAGCTTGTATTGCATACTTTATGTGTGATTGAATAGGAAATGAACTATTGGAATTCTTTGAGTCTCATCCCCTCCTCTCTAATGTCTTAACATGCTAGGTGGAGCAATTGAACAAGGTAATGGAAGCCACCAAGCCTAAAAGAAGGAGATTGACATCCAAGTGTATGAAATGGCCTAGTTTTGTCTTTTTTGTAGCCACACGTATGACATATGATGTAATCCTCTGATGAAATTTTTATGTAATCATATGAGCATATGTAATTACCTAAATGTATGATATATGAATGAGATTTGATGCCAAATGTATAAGATAACATGATTTGGGTATTGAATGGCAAGAGCTAGCATATGCAATCTTGCATATATCATGGGGTGGATGAGTGAATTTGAGAAATCTGGTTTGTGCACCTTTGAGACAAGTTTAGAATGTCATTTTGGTGCATTCCCACTTGCTCAAGGGGTCATGGTAGCCTTAGAACTTAAAATGAACCATTTGAACCCCTTTGATGACATAAAATGAGCCATTTTGCAACCCAATATCAAGATCTAACCAAATGAATGAATTTGCCCATGAAATTTGGCACACATATAGATCTTCTCCAAAATCTTTTTAGGAAGTAAAGAGCAGATTATTTGGAGCTTTGTGAAATTAATTATGAATTTTCAAAGTTGCCATTTTTCTACTGAACTGATACAGGTATTGTTCATATGGTCAGAAACTTGGGCTGTGTCATTCATGTTTTAAATGAAATGCAACGCTTATTAAATTTTATAACATTAACTAGACATGATAAGCTTTCCATGACCACTGAGATCACCCCAATTGGACCTCTAAGTAGGGAGATATGAATTTTTAAAGTTGGAGATCAATACCAAGGATGATAGCTAACCTCTGGTAAAGTTCCATCAGTTTTCGGTGCCTAACAGCCTCTATTGTGGCCAAAATTTATTTTTTTATAAAGTAGACATTTGTAGCTTTCTATAATAGTATAGTGTGCCTAATTTTGATTTTTCTAAAATTAGTTATGATTTTTCCAAGTTTAGGCACAAAATTTGGAAAACCAGTTCGAGGCTGCACTAGTATGTTTTGTGTATTTGCTCCCCTTGCTCGAGGTATGGTGATGCGATCCATCAAAGGGAGCAAGCAGTCTCAAATGCTTGGAATGATCCTCTGCAAATTCCAAGTGGCCCGATAACAAGAGCACGAGCTAAACGAATGAGGGAAGCCTTAAGTGGACTTGTTCAAGAGACCTGGACTAAGCAAATAGCAATTGGAGCAACAAAAGTCAAGCAAGATATGGACAATAATAATATGGACGTCCTTAATATCATATGGGCTGAAGATGGAGCTGCTGAAGCTAGACTGGGCCAAAACATTATAAATTGAAGTGCTTAAACCATGGACCATCCATTGGTGGGCTCATTTAAGGCTAAATAATGCCATTTCAGGCTTAATAAGCTGATTTATAGAACCCTAATGTATTTAGACGAAATTAGCTTATTTAGGGGGATTTATTTCCTTTTTAGTTTTTGAGAGAATTTGACTTTTTTAATTCTGATTCCATAGGTCATTAATTAGGAAATTTGCCATTAATTTCCCTAGTTTTCCTTTTCTATGAGCATTGAAGGCAGATTTGACTTGCACACTATATAATTGTACTTTGCCTCCCATTGTAATCAGATTGGAATGAATAGAAATCATATTTTCTGGAAATCCCAGAATTGAGAGGAGTGCTCTCTAGTGATTGGGTATGGGTGAAAATGAGACAAGGTTGTAAAAGCTTAGCTCAAACCACTTTTTGAGCATTTTATGAGTTTTATTTGTATATTTAAATATGAGGATGAGATGGAAAAGTCCATATGGTCCATGGGACTCTAAAAGAAAAATTTTATTTGTGACATAATGCAAGCATATTCATGGTTATAATGCTATCTTTCTTGCTTCATTGTAAAATGCATGGAATAAGATTTAGAAATGGCATGAGGTAAGTTAGATAAATATGGTATTACAGAGCCCAAGTCAAAAGTCCCTAGGCCAAGAGTGAGGAAAATCCAAAAGTCCTTAGGGCAAGAGTGAGGCAAATCCAAAAGTCCTAGAAATGGGATGAGGCAAAACCAAAAGTCTCTAGAACAAGTTCTTAGCTTGAATGTGAATAAGTAGCATGGAAATTGTAACTTTGCATACTTTATGGTCGCCAAACCTTCCATACATAAGCTTTGATATATATATGCCTTGAATGTCTATGTAAATGGATGTATGAGCTATTGAGTTTCTAAGAATCTCACTCTCTTTCCTTTCATTATCTTGAAATACCTAGGTGATGTCCAAGAAGCAAGAAATGCAAGCCAAGAGCATTGAAAAGCCATACTTTGTTCATTATGTAGTTTCTTTTGTGCCTAATAGTCAAAGTGGTTATGTAAATGTCATTTTTCAGATGAAAGCCCATGGCCAAATGTAATATGATGTATGGACAATTTATAGCTCTTATGTGGCAATAGATTAATGAGAATGTAGAATTTGACACCTTGATGGCATGTGATGGTTATGCATTCTTGAGTTTGGGATGGTTAAATTAAGATGCATGGGATTTGGGACCACTTGATAGTTGCTACAATTCATATTCATGCTTTTAAACTTGCCCAAGAGGTGTCAAACATTAAAGGAGGCCATTTGGACACATTTGATATCTCATATGGAGCAAAAATGGTCATTTTGGTGAGCTATATCACTTTTTATCCAAATGAGCTCTTCTTGGTCTAAAATTTGGGATGCCTCTAGAGCTTGTTGAGATATTTTTAGGAAGCTAAAGTGAGTATTATTTGGAGGTCTATGGAATATTTGATGAATTTTTGAATTTGGAAAAATTTATTGGTTTGACCATTGGTACTGTTCATATAGTCCAAAAATTGTTCTATGTCATTCATAGGGTAAATGATGTCTAATTGCCACAAAATTTTATAGGAAGAAAGTAGATCTTTCCAGTGACTTGTGCCAATTAGAAGCACCTCATTTGGATGTCTAGAGAGGGAGATATTAATTTTTGAAGTTGTTGTCCAATACTAGGTGCATAGTCAAACCTATGATATTGTTTGATTAATTTTGGTAGTCTAAATGCACTTTGATTGGTCTAGTATTATTTTTTATCTCTTGTTAATATCTGTAGCTTTCCAAATTAGTATAGATTGTATGGATTGGATTTTTGTAGAATTAATTGGATATTTTTGAATTTTATGACAATAAACTATATCAATATCATAGGGTAGTCAGACCTTTGTAACTATTTCATTGTCAAATATGGTCCAGATGGGATTTTCATGGCTGGGACTTATTTTTAGTGTAAATTTGACATCTAGAGATTTTTATAAAGCTATGGTTTGGAAGATTTCAATTTTTTTTACATTTAGTTATGATTTTTCAAAGTTGCCCCTAAAATCTGCCACATGCTGTTCGAGAAGAAATAATGGAATTTTTGAGGTTTTTAACTTGGAAACCACAGATTGCTTATTATTTTAAGTTGATTTTGGTTTTTTCCACTAATAAATACTAGAGAATGTTGTTGGATGATCCATGAGGCCCACATAACATGAATTGAGAAAATTTACCCTGACGCAATGCAATAAAAGTGCATTTTTTAATACTTTTTCTTACTTTTGTCTTGTCAATGAGTACCTGGCCACGAAAAATTTTTATGTGTGTCCGCAAGTGCACAGGTCAGATCAAGTAGTTCAGTGATAAATAAAAGTATCGTTCCCACGAAGAATGACTTGAATGCAATTAGGCAGTGCACAACCTACTTTTATCTACATTAAACAACTAATTATAAAATTCTTGACTTTAGAACTAGTTTTAAAAGAAAACAAATTGAAAGAAAACTTAGTTGGCAAAGAAAATTCTGGTAAAATCCAAGGTTTTAAAATTACCTAGAGTCACTATTCCCTTGATGCTTACTAAGCTTAATTTCTTGTTTAATTGCAATTAATTTTCACCTTGTGGGTTAAGGGATTCAAAAGCTATAACCGTCCGTCGATGTAATTATAACCCTACTCTCCCTTAAAATATAAGTGTCCTTAGATTTAGGTTAGAGTGCATTAGGTACTATAACCCTCTACAACCAATTAAGGCAATTAGGTATATTTCTATCCCAATTACAAATTAGATAATTCTAAACTTAATTTATCCCACTCTTAGGTCCAATCAAAATCCCTTTTTCAAGGTCAATTCCAATTACCCAATTCAATTCCAAGAGGTGGCCAATCTCAAAGAAAGCAATAAGCAAGAGAAGGATACACAAGGTTCTAATCATCACAATCAACAAGAAAATAAAGATTCAGTTCACATCAAGTTCATAGTACTCTAGGTAAATAAGAATTTAGCTACACATAGCTAAATTTACAGTGAATCCAGTCAAATACATGGAGAAGATGAAGAGAAATAAAGAAAGCAAACAAAGGAGTGGAAGAGATGCAGAAAGTAGAGTTTTCCCTTTGATTCTTCCTCTTCCTTCTCCCCTCCAAGCTTGAATAGCCTCCAAAGTTCACCCAAAATCGCCTCCCTGGACGTCTAGACTCTTCTCTGCCACAGAATGAATAAACCCTAGCTCCTCCTCCTTCTTTTTTATCTTGAAAATTAAAACTGTGCGTTTCAGGTCCGACCTCGCTATGGCGAGGAATGACTCTCACTATAGCGAAGTCTCATAAGTTCGCAGGTTTCCGCTGCGCTCGCTACCTCCACGCTATAGCGAGTTGCTCTCTGGAATTTCTATGTAACACGACTTCGTTATTGCGAAGCGTCCCCTTCGCTACGGCGAAAGTGCCATCTCGCTATAATGAACTGCGGTCTCGCTGTAGCGAGAAGACTTCTTCAATCTACCTTGGCCATTTTCAGCTTCCCTCTCTTATATTCAACTCTTTTTACATTTTGCTACTTTTCCCTGAAATTGAAATCAAACGTAAAATGAGGCTTAAACTGATAAAAATATTACAATTACAATACTTTCTTTGTTTTGTTTGATTGAGTATACTTTTAACCATATTAATCAAGAGAAAAGTATTTTACCTCCCTAATTTAGTGTCAAATATAGTCCTTTTGAATCCTAAATTAGGAGGTTATTAAACTCCCCCACACTTAAATCTTTTCTTATCCTCAAGCAAATCTTAGAAAGAATTACGCCCAAGCAATCAGAATTTCAGATCCCCCCCACTTATAATGAATCCAATTTCAGAAGCAGGAGCTCAGCAAAACTCAAATTGAATTTGAAAACAATGTACTCATAGTTACACCCTTATTTCTAAAGTGTGTGTATTCAACAAGAGATGTTAAGAAATAATCAAGAAATCCTAAATAAGTTTTCCCAGTAATTTCAAGACCTAACCCAATCATCTGTACTAACTTCAATCATCAAAGTTCATTGAGAGGGGTCTCTATTGTTCAATGTAGAATTATTTCCAGCACCCTTTTTTTTTCTCTCCTCGTCAAATTACTTAATCCTTTTGACGCGAATGACAACATTGGTTATGAAGCCACCCGGTTACTCAGATTAAAGAAATCCTCAGAGGGCTACTAGCATACTTTTAATTTTATCACTGTTTGACGTGAAAGTCCACACTTTTTGGTGCAAACCCCCAGTTACTAAGTGATTTCAACCATTGGAGTAGAGAATCATTTTGTTTTTTTTTTGTTTTTGTTTTTTTGTTTTTTTGTTTTTTTGTTTTTGTTTTTTTTTTGTACTAGATTTTTTTTTTAAACTCAAGATATACCTCTCAACTGACAGTCAAGTATCCATCAGGAACAGATAAATTAGGGAAATCTAAAACAACTGGAAGCTCATTATAAGAAAAACTTGAATTACTTCAAAAATCATCTTATTGGAAAGTGCTCCTATTGTGGGTGCATACTACAACTACATTACTTACTTTATCCATTTCAAGTTTGCTTAACCTCTACATTCCTTAATTAATATTCATCTAAAGTGAGAAGGGATGAATCTGATTTAACATATAAGCATAAGGAATATGGGCACTTGAATATTATTAATAAGAACATGTTATTGTCAACTTATACCCACTTATCCTATATTTATCTATGTTTACCTTAACTCCCCCACACTTAAAAGTTACATTGTCCACAATGTATAAAATGGGAAAAATCAGAAGTAGAAAAATAGAAACAGATGGGGGCGGAGGGAAGGGATGTAAAGAGGTAGGGAGAGACGAGACTCCCCTGATAAGAAGAGATAAGAGAGCAAGGGGATGCGTGTGAACAACTCCTTCATCTGAGAGACAAAAATAGACAAAATACACGTAGCAAACAATAAGTTAGTGTTAGAATTAAGAAGACAATTAAGAGCATAGCCAATTCAGGAGTTGAGAGCATAATCAGATACAGTTATCCATATACAGTTATCCAAAATATAAAATGAGGAAAAGCAAAACAAAAACTGGCAGCTAGATAGAAAGGTCCTAAGAATCAGAAGGCCCAGGTCTATCCTGAGGTGCAGGCTCCTGAGGGAGAATGATAACCGGGGTCTGAGAAGCCTCAGGAGGTGGGGGTGGAGGTGCGGGCATCAGGTAGTCCATGAGCAACTGCAATTGATCTTTCATTGATAGGATATGCCCTTCCAGCCTATCAATGGACTCTCGTGCCCAACTCTCAAATTCTGTGTGATATGGAGCACCATGTCCTATCTGCTTTGGAGTACCCAGGCGCTGTTGTGAGGGAGGAGGTGGAGATGCCTCAGGCTGTGCCTGAGCAGGTGCTCTCTGCCTACGGGGCTGTCTTGGTGCATCTTTCATACTATCATATTTGAATGGCCCCTTTGGCTTGAACTGTGCGTCATTTTTAGAGACGCGGCTACCCCCCATTGTAAGTAATTTGGTAAGCATATGAGGGTATGCCAGGCTAACCCTATCAGACCTCGCCACTTGCTTGAAGTTTAAGTACATGAGACGAGGTATATTTACCTGCTGCCTAGTCATAAAGCACCATGTCAGAGTAGCTCATTCTTGGATCATGTCAGATCCATGAGAACTTGTCAGTATGTTGCTTGTGATGAATTGTAACAAAAAATGAGCGGGTTTGTTAAGTTGATTCACTGGGTAGACCTTATTCACCAGCTGAGCTCTTCCTTCTTCAGCAATGGTCGTCTCCACTTCTTCCCAAGGAATGGATTGAGGGTTCTCCATGTATGCTTAGAATGCGCATTCTGGGACATCAGGCAGTTTATAAAAGTCTTGGAAAACTTTCTCGTTGATGCGCACCCAAGCCGAAAGGCAATAATATTCATCCTCCTCCTCCTCAGTATCCTCAAAATTAGCGTACAATTCTTGGATCATCAATGGGATCCAATGCACTAGTTTTTTAGTGAATTCTTGCAACCCGTGCCATTCAAAATCATGAAAGGTCAGGTCCAGGACGTTGGGCGCATAGTAACGATCTTCAACTACCCCTCTATCTGCGAAAAGTCACTCAAAGCGAAATTCTGCCCGGGCAGATGCAAACCGATCCTTATCATACGATTACTTCTTCTGCTTTGAAGATGAGGCTTCACAGTCTTAGTTTGCTTTTTAGGAGCCATGCCTGCGAAATTCAAATAAGAAAGAAGGACAACAATCAGTGGCAGCAGTAATAGGAACCCATATAATGAGGAAAAGGAGAAAAGAATGAATCAGATGCATGTAACATGCTTATAATAAAGGAATACACGACTAAGAGCATACAAGGGATGAGGGGGCAGGGAATATAGAAGCAAATCAAGCAAAATGGCCCAGAACAGAGCAGTTTCTGGAAAAACTCTCGAATTCGCTATAGCGAGTTCGAGCTCGCTATAGTGAATTTGAACTGGTTTCTGTACAGCTAGAATTAAACGGAGGAAAAACAATTTTAAGCCATCTGTCTGCACAAAAACACTCGACCAGCAAAAACCATCCAGAAAAACTGACTAACTGACCCCTAAATACTCAAATCTAAGCAAAATAAAATTAACCCTAATATGACCAGATACAGCAAAATAACCAGCGATTCAGGGGAATAAAAGAGTCAATCGATTTACCTGATGCAACAAATGCGAGGGGTGAGGGGAATGCGAGCTTAAGATACGCGAAATGCAGCAAAAGAAAGAATGGAAGAGGTTTAGGAGCTTCGTCGCAGTAGCAAGATAGAAATGACGGAGTGGAGAAATTATGTTGTTTTATGAGTTTTTTTTTTTATATATATAGAGCCTCGCCATTACCCGATAATAGCGAGGGTTTCTCTGGGTTTATTACCAAAAGCAAAGATGCTGTCCTCGCAATAGCGAAATTTCTTCTCGCCACTGCGAGAAAACTTGGATAATTGGTGGTGGCTGAAGAATCTCGCTATAGCTAGGCTATAGCGAGGATTTCTCTGGATTTTGTACTGAATAATGGAGCCACTGCACTCGCTGTAGCGAATGAGCTATCTCGCAGTAGCGAGGAAACTTCGCAAAAAATTTGTGCAACAATTACTCGCAATAGCCAGGCTATAGTGAGGTTCTCTCTAGACTTTGTACCAGAATGCAGCACAGAAAAGCTCGCTATGGCGAGGTAATGTTCTCGCTGTAGCGGAAACACTTAAAATTGCAGACTGTGACTCGCCATATCCCGGCCATAGCGAGATACTCTCTGGTGTAAGTACCAGATGGGGGACAAGTAGCCTCGCCATAGCGATAAGGATGTCTCGCTATAGCGAATTTTTTTTTTTTAAATGCTTACTAAAATGCTCCCTCAAATGCAACCAGATACAATAATAGATTACAATTCAAAGCATGGTTAGAGACTCCCTGTAAACATGTCTGGTGTTGCTCTTTTCTGCCAATCCCTTGCTCCTTAATATCCACATTTCAACCTACAAAACACATAAAAAGAGAAAAGTATCAAACCCTAAAATGAAAAGAACTTTAAATTCAAATATAAAAACAAAAGGAAAAAGTTGGGTTGCCTCCCAAGTAGCGCTAAGTTTAAAGTCTTCAGCCAGACTATCCTGACGCTTCTATGAGCAGTCTTGGAGTTGCACATTTGCCTTCATCCTGTCCACCGGTCCACCAAGGTAATGCTTCAAGCGTTGACCATTTACCTTAAAAGTTTCCCCACTTTTCTCATCTTGAATTTCAATGGCACCAAAGGTAGTGGTAGACACCACCTTAAAAGGACCAGACCACCTGGATTTAAGCTTTCCTGGAAACAACCTCAAACGAGAGTTATACAATAGCACTAAATCACCAGGTATCAAATCCCTTTTTAAAATCTTCTTATCATGCCAGATCTATGTCTTTTCCTTATATAGCCTAGAACTCTCATAAGCTTGTAACCTGAATTCATGAAGTTCATTAAGGTTCAACAACCTCTTCTCACTAGCATCTTTATAATCCAAATTCAACTTCTTTATGGCCCAAAAAAGCTTTGTACTCAAGTTCCAAAGGTAAATGACAAGCTTTTCCAAAAACTAATTAATATGGAGACATACCAATTGGTGTTTTGTAAGCTGTCCTATATGCCCATAAAGCTTCATCTAGCTTATCAGACCAATCCTTCCTATTAACACTCACTGTTTTTTTCAAAATTCTCTTGATCTCCCTATTAGATACTTCATAGAGGCCATTGGTCTGAGGGTGGTAAGCTAAAGCCATTTTGTGGTGAACTCCATATTTTTCTAGCAAAGCTTTAAACAAACGATTATTAAAATGAGTTCCACCATCACTAATGATAGCTCTAGGGGTGCCAAAACGAGAAAAAATATTCTTTTTTATAAATCGCACCACTGTTTGAGCATCATTATGTTGGCAAGCTACTGCCTCAACCCATTTACTCACATATTCAACTACCACTAAGATATATTGTTGGCCTCTAGAAGAAACAAAGGGACCCATAAAATCTATTCCCCATAAATCAAACAACTCAACTTCAAAGATACTGATTTGAGGAAGTTCATGTCTTTTAGAAATATTACCGGATCTTTGACAAGCATCACAATGAGAAGCAAACAAATGAGAATTTTTAAACAATGTAGGCCAATAAAAACTAGATTGCAATACTTTAAAAGCAGTTTTCTAACCACTAAAATGTCCCCCAAATGGTGATGCATGGTATGCAAGCAAAATGTCATGTTGTTCAATCTCAGGAACACACTTCCTAAGAACTCCATCTACACATCTTTTGAACAAATAAGGCTCATCCCAAATGTAAAACTTAACCTCATTCAAGAACTTCTTCTTTTGATAATAGTTTAAATCAGGAGGTAAAACTTCACAAACAATATAATTTGCTATATCAACATACCAAGGTACATGTAGCAAATTAGCAGCCATAATGCATTCACCAGGGAAAACATCATTCACAAGCCTATTATCACTAACATGTTCAGAATCTAACCTAGAAAGATGATCAGCTACTAGGTTTTCACTTCCTTTCCTATCCACTATATGCAAGTCAAACTCTTGAAGTAATAAAACCCACCTAATCAATCTAGGTTTGGACTCTTTCTTTCTTAACAAATATTTAATAGCCGCATGATCAGTGTGTACTACTACTTTGACTCCTAACAGATAAACTTTAAACTTCTCAAAAGCAAAGACAATAGCTAACATTTCTTTCTCAGTGGTAGAGTAATTTACCTGAGCATCCACTAATGTCCTGCTGGCATAATAGATAGGATGAAAAACTCTATCTCGCCTCTGTCCAAGAACAGCTCCTACTGCATAGTCACTTGCATCACACATGACCTCAAAAGGCAATGACCAGTCCGGAGCAACTATTACCGGTGCAGTTATTAGCTGCTGTTTCAACTCTTCAAAACTTTTCAAACAGTCATCATCAAAAAGGAACTTAGCATCCTTTTCTAATAGCTTGGTCAAGGGCTTTGAAATTTTTGAGAAATCCTTGATAAATCTTCTATAGAATCCCACATGCCCAAGAAAACTTCGAACTCCCTTGACACTAGTAGGAGGTGGGAACTTCTCAATCAATGATGTCTTGGCCCGATCTACTTCCAAACATTCCTTAGATACCTTGTGTCCTAATACTATTCCTTCCTGCACCATGAAGTGGCATTTTTCCCAGTTCAAAACTAAGTCAGTCTCCTCACACCTTTCAAGTACCTTAGAGAGATTCTTCAAACAAACTTCAAATGAATCACCAAAGACAGAAAAGTCATCCATAAAAATCTCCATGATATCTTCGATGAAATTAGAAAAGATTAATGTCATGCATCTTTGAAAGGTTGCTGGTGCGTTACATAATCCGAAAAGGCATTCTCCTGAAAGCAAAAGTGCCATAGGGACAGGTGAAGGTTGTTTTCTCTTGGTCTTCAGGTGCTATAGAAATTTGGTTGTATCCTGAATAACCATCCAGAAAACAAAATATTCTTTCCCCGCTAGCCTATTGATGTGAGACTCCGTAGAAACCCGTTCTAGGAACCCCAAATTACACGGATCAGTGATCGAATTTTGGCATACGACACAAGAACAAGAAAATAGGCAGATCTGGACAACAAGCAAGAAAGAATAAAGAAAGAAACAAAGAAGAAGAAGAAGAAGAGATGTTGGTCAATGGAATTGAACCCTAAGAGAACCCGTCTCTTAGAACCCTAATCCAGGACGCCACAAAGGAAACCACTCCTTTGATAAGTCAAAGATTTTCTCCAGTACACAAAGGCCACAAGAGAAATCTCACAAGTCAGAAATAATTCTGAAACTAATTCATTCAATCTGCCTCTTCTTGGAGTACAAGTGGGCCTTATATAGGCATTTGAAAAATAAAACCCTAAATACAAAATAACTCTTAGGTTTGGCGGGAAAATAAAAGAAATTTAAATCTGAACAAATTCACCAAGAATGGTGCCTAATAAAGCTAAAAAATCTGAAACAGAAACAATCAAATTAAAACTAAGAGGATTTTGTGGAAATGGTTGGGCTTCTTCAATTAGGCTCCTTTCAGGTTTGGGCTAGCATCTTGTAGATATGAAATGATTTTCACGCCATTTTGTTCCTTTTGGGCTTCATATTCAGCTAAGACTATGGGCTCCAGGTCTATTAGTTTTTGGATCACTCCATTCAAGGCCTCCTTCATAGCTTTGGCTCTTGATCTTGTGCATGGGCCTCCCATACCTTGCAATGGATCTTTAGCTGGCCATCTTTTAGAGTTACGTCCAGCCCTTTTGTTTTCAAGTTCTTGATTTTGTTCAAGCTCTTTAAAGTCTCCTAGCTCATCTCCATCATTCCCTCCCTCTTGAAAAGGATTTGTCCTCGAATCTGCAATATCAAAAAGAGAAAGGTCAGCCACATTGAAAGTTGCGCTTACATTCCCATAAGAACTAGGCAAATCAATTTTATATGCATTATCATTTATTCTTTCCAACACTTGGAAAGGACCATCGCCTCTTGGGTGTAATTTGGACTTCCTTTGTTCAGGAAACCTTTCTTTCCTCAAATGAACCCACACCCAATCTCCTGGTTCAAAGATAACCTTCCTTCGACCTTTATTAGCATGTTGAGCATATTGCTCATTCTTGCGCTCAATGTTCGCCTTAACTTTAGCATGAAGATCCTGCACAAACTTAGCTTTTTTTGCACCATCAAGGTTAGCAAACTCATTACAAGGCAAAGGAAGTAAATCCAAAGGAGTCAAAGGGTTAAAACCATATACGATTTCAAAAGGAGAAAACTCATTTGTAGAATGCAAGGCACGATTATATGCAAACTCAATGTGAGGCAAACACTTTTCCCAATTCTTTAAATTTTTTTGAATTACAACACGCAATAGGAAGAAAGTGTTCGATTCACTACTTCGGTTTGTCCATCCGTTTGAGGATGTGCCACCGTAGAAAACACAAGCTTTGTACCCAACTTAGCCCACAAAGTTTTCCAAAAGTGACTAACAAATTTAACATCACGGTCACTCACAATAGATCGAGGCAAACCATGCAATCTAACAATCTCCTTGAAAAATAAATCTGAGATATGGACAGCATCATTTGTTTTTGAGCAAGCAATGAAATGAGCCATTTTACTAAATCGATCAACCACAACAAATATACTATCCTTTCCACTAGATGTTCTAGGCAATCCAAGCACAAAATCCATTGAAATATCGACCCAAGGATGAGAAGGGACAGGTAAGGGAGTATACAAGCCATGTGGTTGCACTTTAGATTTAGCGTGCTTGCATGCAATACACCTTTTACACACAGCAATCACATCCCTACACATATGAGGCCAATAAAAATGTTCTTTCAACATGGATAAAGTCTTTTCTATGCCAAAGTGCCCCATCAAACCACCCCCATGAGATTCTTTAACCAAAAGCTCACGCATAGAACAAACAGGCACACCAATTTATTTCCTTTAAATAAGAAACCATCAAATCTAAAGAAATCATGAGCACCATGTTTTTCACACAACTTCCAAGTTTCAGCAAAGTCAGCATCACATTCATACATGCTTTTGAAAGATTCAAAACCAATTAACCTAGCTTGCATAGATGTAATAAGACTATACCTCCTAGACAAAGCATCAGCCACAACATTTTCTTTCCCCTTTTTATGTTTAAGCACATAAGGAAATGACTCAATGAATTCAAGCCATACGGCATGCCTCTTATTCAACTTATCTTGGGTCTTTAGATATTGAAGACTCTTATGATCAGAATGCAAAACAAATTCCTTAGACCATAAATAATGTTGCCAATGTTCTAGAGTTCTTTTTAAAGCATACAATTCCTTGTCATAAGTTGAATAATTCAAACAAGCACCACTAAGCTTCTCACTAAAGTAAGCAATAGGCCTTGACTCTTGCATCAAAACAGCACCAATACCAATTCCAGAGGCATCACATTCAACTTCAAAAACTTTAGAGAAATCAGGAAGAATAAGTAGAGGGGCATTGGTCAATTTATCTTTCAAAGTATTAAAAGCCGCCTCTTGTGTCTCACCCCATTTAAAGATAACATTTTTCTTTACTAGCTCATTTAAAGGTGCAGCAAGGGTTGAGAAGTCCTTTACAAATCGTCGGTAGAAACTTGCAAGTCCATGGAAACTCCTCACTTCACTAGCATTCTTAGGTGTTGGCCACTCTCGAATTGCCTTCACCTTCTCTTCATCCACTCGGACGCCATCAGTACCTACAACAAAACCAAGAAAAACCACAGAATCCAAGCAAAAAGAGCATTTCTCTAAATTTGCAAAGAGTTTATTTTCTCTTAAAATATCAAACACAGAATGCAAATGCTTAGCATGCTCTTCTAGATTCTTAGAAAACACAAGAATGTCATCAAAATACACAACAACAAACTTTCCTATGTAAGGGCGAAACACATGATTCATTAAGCTCATGAATGTACTAGGAGCATTAGTTAAGCCAAAGGGCATAACAAGCCATTCATACAAACCAAACTTAGTCTTAAATGCAGTCTTCCACTCATCACCCTCTTTCATCCTAATTTGATGATAACCACTTCTAAGATCTATTTTTGAAAACAAGCAAGCACCATGTAACTCATCCAGCATGTCATCAAGTCTAGGAATGGGATATCGATACTTAACAGTGATTTTGTTGATGGCTCGACAGTCCACACACATCCTCCATTTGCCATCCTTCTTGGGCACAAGTATTACCGGAACAGCACATGGACTAAGACTTTCTCTCACAAACCCCTTTTTCATGAGTTCCTCCACTTGCCTCTGAATTTCCTTAGTCTCTTCTGGATTTGCCCTATACGCAGGTCGGTTAGGAAGAGATGCTCCAGGAATAAAGTCAATCATGTGTTCAATGCCTCTTATGGGAGGCAATCCATCCGGTACCTCTTCCGGAAATAAGTCTTTATATTCCTGCAACAAACTCAAAACACTAGAAGGAAGAGATTCATCAAGGTCACTAAGGGTTAGATAAACATCCTTATACAAGAGGACAAAAGATGTCTCACTACATAAAGCCCTCTTAATCTCTCCTCTACTGGAAAATAGTGTTACTTTCTTCTCTTCACTCTCTTGACTTTTCAATTCAGTAGCTCTCTTTTCTTTTCTCTCCCTCTCACTTTCTTTTCTTTCTTTCTCACGCACTTTCTTTTCTTTCTCTCTTAACTTGCATTCTTGAGTAATTCGTTTTTTATCTTCATATGCCTGCAAGGGTCTGAGAGGGGTTAGCATAATGGTTTTCTTATTAAACTCAAAAGAATACCTGTTAGTATAACCATCATACTTAACTTTCCTATCAAATTGCCAAGGTCTACCCAATAACAAGTGTCCAGCATACATAGGAGCTATATCACATAATACCTCATCATGGTAACTTCCTATGGAAAATGCTACAACAACTTGCTTAGTAACTTTAACATCCCCATTATCATTGAACCACAACAAATTATAAGGGGTGGGGTGTTTTCTAGTTGGCAAACCTAGCTTTTCAACCAACAAGGTACTAGCAACATTGGTGCAGCTCCCATTATCAATGATAAGGCTACATACCTTGTTGTTAACAAAACACCTAGTGTGAAAGATATGCTCTCGTTGTTCTTTTTCAAGCTCCTCTTTTGGTTGAATGCTAAGAGCACGCCTTGACACTAGAGCCTCACCAATCACAGCTTCAGTGACCTCCACATCAGATTCATCACCTCCATTGGAGCTTAACTCAACTTCCACATCTTCATCACTGCTGCTTTCACTAGTAACAACACCATTCTCAAGCAAAATCATAGTCCTTTTATTTGGACATTGTGAAGCAATGTGACCAAAACCTTGACATTTAAAGCATTTAATTTTAGAAGAACTAGAAGAAGATTTAGGTTCAGATTTACCTTTAGAAGTAGGTGTTTGCATCTTCATCTTATTCTCCTCTTTAGGCTTGGTCTCTCCCTTAAACTTGAAAGAGGACTTGAAGTCTTTGTTGGAACTAGCATGTGATTTCAATTTCTGTTTTGTCTTAAAATGCTTCTCCACCTTAATGGCTTTATGCAACAACTCCTCCATATCAAGGTAGTTTTGCAATTCAACTTCTGCAGCAATTTCAGGGTCTAAGCCACCAAGAAATCTTGCCATTGTAACTTCTGAATCTTCCTCAATGTCAGCTTTAATCATGGCAATTTGCATTTGCTGAAAATATTCTTCCACACTCATAGATCCTTGTTTGATTTTGTGGAGCCTCTTGTGCACATCCCTATAGTAATGGGTAGGGACAAATCTCTTTCTCATGAGAGCCTTCATTTCTGGCCAAGACCGAATTGGACCCTCTCCTGAACGCCTCCTACTAGTGGTTAATTGATCCCACCATAGGCTTGCATAATCTGTGAACTCCAAAGCAGCTAATTTTATTTTACTTTCTTCTGAAAAAGATTGACAGTCAAATAAAAACTCAACTTTTCTTTCCCATTCAAGATATACATCAGGATCAGCTTTCCCTTGAAAGGAAGGGATTTTCATCTTGATGTTACTAAAGGCATCTTTCTTTTGAGGGGGAGCTCTCCTAACTCTTTCATGTTGGCTTTCCTCCTCAAAATCAGATTCATCTCCTCCTAGAACAACATTTTTACCATGCCTTGCCTTGTTGTTAGAAGAAGAAGAATCCATTTGATCCAACCTAGCATTTAGCCTCTTGAATTGTTCTTGAACAGATTTGATAAACAATTTAAGGTCAACTTAGTTATCTTCACTTTCAGACATGATTGGCACCTGAAAATGTTAGTGAATAGCAAGAAAAGGACCTGACTACTCCCTCACGTGTTTCACTCTAAATGATGCAAATTCACTCGTGTTTCACTCTTATAATGGCTTTTACAATGATGAAAACACTCTTGCCTTTTTCCTCTCAACTTGCTTCCTATAGTATACTGAATTAAATCCAACAAATCAAAAGAAGCAGCAACTGAAGTGGCAATCTTAAATTAGAATCCAAGATATAAAGTTCTCAAAGAGACAACAAAAGTCCAATATTTTAAAGAAAAATCATAGGTGCAGCCAATAGACAATATAGCAAGTGACTAGGAAAGGAAAATTAAGACACTGAAAGAACAAATGGTGTGTGGCAGATTATGGGAGATCAAGTGGTTAAATGATTAATTATCAAGAGGAAAGGATGGAAAGAAAATTGGAATCTGAAATCAGTAATGAAGCAATCAGAAATTTGAAATTTAGAATAAGGTGAATGAATGCATATTTCCTTTTTATGAATTGTGCACAATATGACATTTAATGACCAGATCAACTCAGGGAATCAGATGTGGTAATTCCAAGAATAAATTATCTTCAGCAATTGCAATTCAAGTCAACTATTCAAATTTTTTTTTTTTTTTTTTTCAATTTCCAGCACAACTTTCTTTTTCACAGATTCTGACTTCCTTTTTTTTTTTTTTTGTTGCAACTTTTCCTTCTTTTTTTTTTTTTTTTTTCACTGTAATATACTCTTTTTTTTTTTGAATCTTGAAGGTGCTGAAATTTGCAAACAAAGCACAAGATTTCTGAACACAAGATTTCTGAAAGATCAGAATGATATGCACTAAAGAAATAGCTATAACTTGCTCTAGAAAAATTGGATTGATGTGATTCCAAAACGAGCAGAAAGAAGAGATCTTGAGACACAAGAAAGACCTATTAAAAGTCCAAAAACACGAAGGAAAACACCAGAAACAGCCGCATGAAAAAAAGACGTGCAGAAAAGAATCAAACAAAATAAGGGAAAAGAAATAGCTATAACTTGCTCTACAAAAATCGGATTGATGTGATTCCAAATCGAGCAGAAAGAAGAGATTTTAAAACACAAGAAAGACCTATTAAACGTCCAAAAACACGAAGGAAATCACCAGAAACAGCCGCACAAAAATATGGACGAACAGAAAAGAATTAGACGAAATAAGGGAAAAGAACAAGGAAAAAGTGGATGAAACCAACCTCAACCAATGCTCTGATACCAGATGATGTGAGACTCCCTAGAAACCCGTTCTAGGAACCCCAAATTACACGGATCAGTGATCGAATTTTGGCATACGACACAAGAACAAGAAAATAGGCAGATCTGGACAACAAGCAAGAAAGAATAAAGAAAGAAACAAAGAAGAAGAAGAAGAAGAGATGTTGGTCAATGGAATTGAACCCTAAGAGAACCCGTCTCTTAGAACCCTAATCCGGGACGCCACAAAGGAAACCACTCCTTTGATAAGTCAAAGATTTTCTCCAGTACACAAAGGCCACAAGAGAAATCTCACAAGTCAGAAATAATTCTGAAACTAATTCATTCAATCTGCCTCTTCTTGGAGTACAAGTGGGCCTTATATAGGCATTTGAAAAATAAAACCCTAAATACAAAATAACTCTTAGATTTGGCGGGAAAATAAAAGAAATTTAAATCTGAACAAATTCACCAAGAATGGTGCCTAATAAAGCTAAAAAATCTGAAACAGAAACAATCAAATTAAAACTAAGAGGATTTTGTGGAAATGGTTGGGCTTCTTCAATTAGGCTCCTTTCAGGTTTGGGCTAGCATCTTGTAGATATGAAATGATTTTCATGCCATTTTGTTCCTTTTGGGCTTCATATTCAGCTAAGACTATGGGCTCCAGGTCCATTAGTTTTTGGATCACTCCATTCAAGGCCTCCTTCATAGCTTTGGCTCTTGATCTTGTGCATGGGCCTCCCATACCTTGCAATGGATCTTTAGCTGGCCATCTTTTAGAGTTACGTCCAGCCCTTTTGTTTTCAAGTTCTTGATTTTGTTCAAGCTCTTTAAAGTCTCCTAGCTCATCTCCATCACCTATCAAGCATTTGGTCAATGAAAGGAAGAGGAAAATGATCTTTTCTAGTGGCTGCGTTTAATTTCCGATAGTCCATGCACATTCTCCAACCGGTGACAGTTCTTGTTGAAATCAATTCTTTCTTTTCATTTGTCACAACTGTCATCCCTCCTTTCTTAGGGACGCACTGTACTGGACTAACCCACGCACTATCTAAAATTGGATAGATGATTCCTGCATCCAGTCACTTGATGATTTCTTTCTTGACAACTTCCTTCATCATTGGGTTCAGCCTCCTCTGATTCTCTATAGATGGCTTATGATCTTCCTCCAATAGAATTTTATGCATCACAATGGAAGGGCTTATTCCTTTGATATTTACAAGTGTCCATCCCAAAGCCTTTTTATGACTCTTTAGTACTTCAATCAGTCTCTGTTCTTGATGAGAGTTCAATGATGTAGAAATGATGATAGGTAGTGTCTCCGAATCCTCTAAATATGGATATTTCAAATGCATAGGGAGAGGTTTTAACTCCAAAATTAGAGGTTGCTCAATTGAAGGCTTAAGAGATGGTGCTGAACGGGAAGCCAAATCTAAAGATTCCACTTGCCAATGCTGTTTAGCTCGAGTGGTTGAAAAATTAAGCACTTGGGCTACCTTATGACTAGCTTCAATGTTCTCATGCTTCACTCCCATTAATAATGCTTCAATAGGATCTTGTACTATCATTGTATTAAATTGTTCTTGAGCTAAATCATCAATCACTGAAACTCTGAAGCAATTTTCAATATCTCTAGGATATTTCAGTGCTTTGTCCATGTTAAACACCACCTGCTCATCTCCCAATCTCATCACTATTTGTCCTTTCTCTACATCAATAAGAGTTCTAGCTGTGGCTAAGAATGGACGACCAACAATCAACGGATTATCTTTATCTTCTTCACAATCTACAACAATGAAATCAACTGGATATATGAACTCACCAACCTTCACTAAAACATCTTCAATTATACCCCATGGATATGCTAAGCTCCAATCCGCTAATTGCAATGTTACTGTAGTAGGTCTTGCCTCACCGAGTTGCAATTTCTCAAAGACAGATAATGGCATAAGATTTACACTGGCTCTAAGATCACACAAAGCCTTACCTTGAAAGTGAGTACCTATTTTACAAGGCACAGAGAAGCTACTCGGATCTTTGCACTTCATTGGAATCCGTGGGTTGGTTATTTTGTTGAACTCTTCAGTAAGTGCTACAGTTTCAAATTCACCAAATCTTCGCTTCTTGCTCAGCATCTCTTTTAAAAACTTGACATACTTAGGCATGTACTCTAATGCTTCTGAAAATGGGATATTTATGTGAAGTTGCTTGAACACTTCCAGAAATTTTTGATACTATTTATCTTCCACCTTCTTTTGAAATCTTTGAGGAAATGGTAATGGAGGTATTGTCCTTGGTAATGTTTGCAGTTTCTCTCCTTGTTTCTCACCCTTATCAGCGTCTGCATGTTTTTTAACTTCTTCACTACTCACTTTTCTCTTCTTTTCAACTGATGCATCCACAAGTTCTTCTCCTATTCTTTTATCATTACTTGTCTCCTCTGTAGCAATTTCACCCTTATCATCCTCTACAACAGCCTTTGATGTAGGTGCGTGGCTAACCACCCTTGGTGTTTGAACATCTGGCAACACTTTTCCATTTCGAAGAGTTATGACCTTACACTCTTCCTTGCCTTCTCTTCTAGGATTAGGCATCGTATCACTTGGCAATCCCCCTTGTCTTAATGAATTCATTGCTAAGGCTAATTGACCCATCTGCAATTCTAAATTTCTCAAGGAGGTGTCTACTCTAACATTCACTTGAGCTTGCTCTTCATTTTGCTTACTTTGAATGCTAATAAACTTAGCCAAGGCATCTTTCAGATTCGTCTTAGGTTCTTGAATAGGTGCATTTTGCCTTACAGGTTGAGCAAAACCTGATGGTTGAGTAGGCTTAATGCTTGAGGAAGATGCTGGTTGATTCAGTGCTGGTCCATGCTTCCAAGAGAAGTTTGGATGATTCTGCCACCCAGGATTGTAATTATTGGAGTACGGATTCTGATTCTTTGGAAAGTTTCCCACATAGTTAACTGATTCTGAAGGTGCCAAAGGACAATAATCCACTGAATGTAGATCCCCACAGTTTTCACAAGTAATTGGGGCCACCTGAGTAGAACAGACATTCATTTGCTGATTTCGCTGCACTTGAGATTCTAGCATATCAAATCTCTTGTTCAGAGTAGAAAGAATAGTGGCCAGTGGAATAGAGGGGTCTTCTTGAGTATTGGCAACATTAGCACTCACCCTTCTATCACCTCCTCTTTGTACATAACTTTCAAATAATGTGTCCAATGCCTGAATAACATCATCCACAGGCATTTCATCCCAACGCCCATTTAAAATAGCATCTAACATTGTATCGATTTGTGGAGTTAGATGCGTGCAGAAGTTCTGAACAATAGCACAGTCATCCATCCCATGGCTTGGGCATTGGTAAAGCAAATGCTTGTACCTCTGCCATGCAGCATATAAGTGCTCATCTGAAGCTTGTTTGAAGTTGATGAGCTCACGACGTGCATCTGCTATTCTATTATTTGGAATGAAGCGAGCTCTGAACCTTGCCTCTAGCTTATCCCAAGTATCGATTGAACCCTCAGGCAGAGTTAATAACCACTCCTTAGCCTTTCCTTGTAGAGAGAGAGGGAATAGTCGAAGTCTCAGCACATCTCTTGGTACCCCGTTCTGCTTGAATGAATCGCACACTCCCAAGAATGACAGAATATGATAGTTGGGATCTTCATCAGACCTCTCACCAGTGAATTGTCCGTTGAGCTGCAACATGGAGATCATCACTGGCTTCAACTCAAAGTTAGCAGCTTGAAAGTTTGGCACTACTATACTAGATAGAGTGCCCTTCATAGTACGACCCACAAAGTCTTTTATGGACTGATTTTGATTCCCTTCCTAAGCCATTTCTTCACTCACCAAAGTTGGGGTTTTAGAAGGAGATTCTTCAAAGTTCAAGTTTACCACAAGATCACTAATTTTCTTCGTTGTGTGCTTCTTCTTTGTAGAGGATTGCTTTGGCATGTACTGTGGTACCTGTAGAGGAAAATTCAGCCAACTATATTACTTCAAACAAAAAGTCAAAGCAAATAACAAAATAAAAAGAAATTCTAGCTAATTAACTAACTAATGCTTAATCGAGGACTACTAAAGATTACACACTTCTAACTTGAACATTTAAGCCATTCCCCGACAACGGCGCCAGAAAACTTGGCCACGAAAAATTTTTATGCGTATCCGCAAGTGCACGGGTCGGATCAAGTAGTTCAGTGATAAATAAAAGTATCATTCCCATGAAGAATGACTTGAATGCAATTAGGCAGTGCACAACCTACTTTTATCCACATTAAATAACCAATTATAAAATTCTTGACTTTAGAACTAGTTTTAAAAGAAAACAAATTGAAAGAAAACTTAGTTGGCAAAGAAAATTCTGGTAAAATCCAAGGTTTTAAAATTACCTGAGTCACTATTCCCTTGATGCTTACTAAGCTTAATTTCTTGTTTAATTGCAATTAATTTTCACCTTGTGGGTTAAGAGATTCAAAAGCTATAACCATCCGTCGATGTAATTATAACCCTACTCTCCCCTAAAATCTAAGTGTCTTTAGATTTAGGTTAGAGTGCATTATGTAACACCCCGAAATTAATTAAGGTACTAATCATGGATTAAGATTAATTAAGAATAATTAATAGAGGATAATTGGGCAAGTTAGTGAATAGAAGTTTTGGAGGGATAAATTATTAATATGGGTTTAAGAATTTATTTAGGATAGAGATTGCATCTAGGCCTAAATTAATGAAACATGATAAGAGGCTAATGGAGGCCCAATGAATTAGGGGCAGACCCAAACCCTTGAACTCATCAAATTAGGCCCAAATCCCATTAAACCTTAGCAACCCAATGTGTGAAAACTGGCCCAACAGAATTATGCAGCCCAACAATTAAAAACTGGCCCAACAAGCAAAATCTGAAACCCAATTAGATTTGGACTTGAAGCAACCCATGACCCAACCCCTTTGATACAATATCAGTAGGCATGCCCATTGGAATACAACAAGTTCGAGAAACCCTTATCCATCAAGAACTTCAAAGAGCTCAAGTGGCCCAAATTGTGCACTATATTAAAAAATTTCAAAGAACTCAAGATAATATCTATGTTGGACGTCGACCCAAGTTTAGAGCCCAGGATTCATATTTGATCAATTCAAAACATGCTGAATTGGACTTTGGACATGAGATTTCCTTAAAGATGCAAAAGTGGAAGTCCAAGTGGAAGCTCAACATCCTAAGAAGGGCTATGGAACAACTAAAGTCAATATCCAATATGTTGAAGGCCCAATGTAGTTATACACATACAAGAGGAATGCTAAGGCCCGATTGGAGTCCAATTGCAAGAGATTAAGAATCATGTGACAACCATGTGATTTTTAATAAAGCATGAGCATCCCATGTGACAACTTAAGAAGATGATTAGTTTTGACTAGGATTCCTTTTGAAATTTCGTTTTTTTATTATTTTATTATTTTTTTGAACTTGGTCAAAGAGTTTATCTTGGAGATCAAGTTAAGATTAGTATTCTAATCTAATTAGGATATATATTAAATATTATTTAAAATATTTCTAATCAGATTTTAGAGTTTTACTTTAATTAGGACTCTAGAAATTTTGCCTATAAAAGGCTTCCTATTGTATTCTATTTTACACATGAATGAATGAATGAATTTGAGTATTATTCAATACTTTGTGAGGCTTTTGCTTCTTTGTGTTCTCTGAGAGTTCACGTGACTTATCAAAGGATTGGTCTTCCTTTGTGGCGTCTTGAGGCTAGGGTTCTAAGAGACAAGTTCTCTTAGGGTCTTTCCTTTGACCAACATTCTTGTATTCTAGCCGGTCTCGGGCAAAGTGTCATCTTGTTGAAGGTTCCTAGGACAAGGTTCCTAGAGGGTCTCTCATCACCCTTGACCCAACTTAAACCCATCTAAACCCTAATTGCTTCAGCCACTTTTCCCCCCATTTGCTGAAACACAAAAAATAGAAGAGAATTTCGGAGGTGAGGAGAGGAGGCTAGGGTTCTTGACAAAATTCTGCATTTTCTCACATTTGGAGCAAGATTTGGCCAAGGTAATAGTTATACAACTTAATCCCCTCATCTTCCTCTTTAATTTGGCCCGATTAGTTTTTCATTTGGAGAGATTTCATTATACCCAAAATCTGAAAAGTGAGTGTTTGGGGGTTTTCTTGGAGAAATTCAAAGGTTGAGGTTAAAGAAAAAGCCAAAAAGAGATGGATCAAACTCTCTTAGTCTTTGAGTGTAAACACGTAGAAGAGTATGTGAGATCCTTTCTTTCTTTCCTTCCTTGACTAACTTTTCAGGTGTTAGATGTCCAATCAAATTCTTTGAGAGGCTAACAAAGAACGATTCAAGTAATCTTGTGCAGTGGGGCTGGTATTTGGTGACTTTAAACCCCCCATTTTGATGCTTTCTTTGTTGGTTTGAGACCCCCATAGCTTATTTATATTATGGGTATTAACTTGGTACGAATTTGCTTAGGATTTTGGGTGAAACATTGAGAATTCTGGTGGGAGATACTTGAATCTGAAATTGGGATTTGTGGTGGCTGTTGCAATTGTCTGCAAGTGAGGTAACCGGGGTTTACCTTAATTCCATGCATGTATCTATGTTAATTTCATATTTGCTGTATATGAATGATTTGAAATTACTGAATGAACTGGTTGGCTATCTATTGTATGATGATTGGACCTTGTGAGTCCATGGTGGAGCTGTGGTGCGGCTGCCACCCGTGCATGTGCCGCGATCGGGCACCGGGTTATGATCAAACCCCAGATGCACTGAGCCCTGATGTGCTCAATGGGGAGTAGGTGCCGTGGACGGGCCTCTCCTAGTGTTAATGGCCTTTAACATGTTAAATATATGATGATTGCCAATCACAATGGGGAGTAGGTGCCGTGGACGGGCCTCTCTAGTATGGGATAGTAATCATGATAGCCTAATTGTTTCATTTGCTGAAATGACTGATATGATTCTGATATGGATTTTGATTCATGATATATGTTGATTAAACTGGATTATATGATGGAATTATTTTGGTTACTGAGATTTATATCTCACCCCGTGTTGTGGGATTAATATTTCAGGTGAAGGTTCCTCGGGTAAGGATAAGGGTAAGCAAGTGGATGAAAATCCATAAGCTTCAACCTATGGGGAGATGGCTACACTTGGGCTAACTTAGCTAGGATAGATGCTAATTTTGTATTCCTTAATGTATAACATCATCATGTATCTGCATTGCCAAGTGTAGGCTTGAACATTTGATTTATTGAGAATGTATGTACTAAAGGGTTAGACCTCATCTTAACTTAGTATTTAATGTATGGATTCATATGATTTGCTGTAAACTTTGTTGACCTATAATATGGTTGTCAATGGAAATATAACTTTTGAGATATTGGTACGAACCCCTATTATATGGAACCCCTATTGATTGAGTATTAAAGGATAGCTACTGGTAGTTCATGTATAATCTATTGTTGTTACTTTATAAACTTGTTGATAGAAGGTAATTAGAAGAAAGAAATGGACACATAAGTTTTGAATTGGTAATGGAAGAATAGCTAAGTAAATAGGGTAGATAAATGCCATTAGAGTCATATAAAATGAGGGAAAGTGATCTTAGAATGTCCCTAAGAAGAGAAATGGAGAGTAGAGGGCGAAATATAGTGAAAACAGTGACAGAAGGGAATCACGCCGCAGCCAGGAAGGCTTCGCCGCGCGGCCTAGGGAGTGACAGTGGCGAGGGACGCCGCGGCTTGAGAAATCTCGCCGCGGCGCAGAGTGAAAATAATCGCCCAGGGGGGTGACAGAACGTAACCTCGCAGCGGCGTAAGAAGTCTTGCCGCAGCTCGAGTTGAGAAAATTAATTTGGGAGGTTACAGTAGCAAAACTCGCCATGGCACCACATAGGTTGGCCGCGGCGCAGGTCCAACTCACCGCGGCTATCGCCGCGGCGAAAGTCAGGAAAATTCCAGAGAGTAACTGGGCCGCGGCGTAAGAGTTCCAGGCCACGGCGCAAGTTAAAAAATGTGGTTTTTGAGCTCCAGAACCTAACTTAGCCGTGGCGGGAAAGTTCCAAGTCGTGACGCAGGTCCCCAAACTCCTATATTTGACCCAGAAACCCTAATTTCAGTAAGGCTAATGTTAGGGAATGGTATGAGTACATTGGTGGGATGTTTTTGTGGGTTGAAATTGATCAATGGATGAATCATAAACCTTTAATGATGGTATAAACCCTTCTTATGCATGATCCCATTATGGTTGTTAGTTGATGATCCTAGTAGTATCAAGGTTTAAATTTTCCCTATATTTCTGCAAAGTAATTGATTGTACCAACCCCAAACCTTGATCATTAATTATTAATAGCATGTTTAACCTTAATTATTGAGATTAGAAACTAGGGTCGTCACACATTAGGTACTATAACCCTCTACAACCAATTAAGACAATTAGGTATATTTCTATCCCAATTACAAATTAGATAATTCTAAACTTAATTTATCCCACTCTTAGGTCCAATCAAAATCCCTTTTTCAAGGTCAATTCCAATTACCCAATTCAATTCCAAGAGGTGGCCAATCTCAAAGAAAGCAATAAGCAAGAGAAGGATACACAAGGTTCTAATCATCACAATCAATAAGAAAATAAAGATTCAGTTCACATCAAGTTCATAGTACTCTAGGTAAATAAGAATTTAGCTACACATAGCTAAATTTACAGTGAATCCAGTCAAATACATGGAGAAGATGAAGAGAAATAAAGAAAGCAAACAAAGGAGTGGAAGAGATGCAGAAAGTAGAGTTTCCCCTTTGATTCTTCCTCTTCCTTCTCCCCTCCAAGCTTGAATAGCCTCTAAAGTTCACCCAAAATTGCCTCCCTAGACGTCCAGACTCTTCTCTGCCGCAGAATGAATAAACCCTAGCTCCTCCTCCTTCTTTTTTATCTTGAAAATTAAAACTGTACATTTCAGGTCCGACCTTGCTATGGTGAGGAATGACTCTCGCTATAGCGAAGTCTCATAAGTTCGCAGGTTTCCACTGCGCTCGATACCTCCACGCTATAGCAAGTTGCTCTCTGAAATTTCTATGCAACACGACTTCGCTATTGCGAAGCGTCCCCTTTGCTACGGCGAAAGTGCCATCTCACTATAGCGAACTGCGGTCTTGCTATAGCGAGAAGACTTCTTCAATTTGCCTTGGCCATTTTTAGCTTCCCTCTCTTATATTCAACTCTTTCTACATTTTGCTACTTTTCCCTGAAATTGAAATCAAATGTAAAATGAGGCTTAAACTGATAAAAATATTACAATTACAATACTTTCTTTGTTTTGTTTGATTGAGTACACTTTTAACCATATTAATCAAGAGAAAATTATTTTACCTCCCTAATTTAGTGTCAAATATAGTCCTTTTGAATCTTAAATTAAGAGATGATGCGATCCATCAAAGGGAGCAAGCAGTCTCAAATGCTTGGAATGATCCTTTGCAAATTCCAAGTGGCCCGATAACAAGAGCACGAGCTAAACGAATGAGGGAAGCCTTAAGTGGACTTGTTCAAGAGACCTGGACTAAGCAAATAGCAATTGGAGCAACAAAAGTCAAGCAAGATATGGACAATAATAATATGGACGTCCTTAATATCATATGGGCTGAAGATGGAGCTGCTGAAGCTAGACTGGGCCAAAACATTATAAATTGAAGTGCTTAAACCATGGACCATCCATTGGTGGGCTCATTTAAGGCTAAATAATGCCATTTCAGGCTTAATAAGCTGATTTATAGAACCCTAATGTATTTAGACGAAATTAGCTTATTTAGGGGGATTTATTTCCTTTTTAGTTTTTGAGAGAATTTGACTTTTTTAATTCTGATTCCATAGGTCATTAATTAGGAAATTTGCCATTAATTTCCCTAGTTTTCCTTTTCTATGAGCATTGAAGGCAGATTTGACTTGCACACTATATAATTGTACTTTGCCTCCCATTGTAATCAGATTTGAATGAATAGAAATCATATTTTCTAGAAATCCCAGAATTGAGAGGAGTGCTCTCTAGGGTTCTTCATTGAACTTGTAGACTTATCAAGGCTTGATCAACCTTGTGGCGTCTTCCAACACTCGGGGTCCTTGTCTCTTCGTGTCAAGGGTTCCAAGTGGATCGTTCAGACTTGATTTAGCTTTCTTGGGGTGTGTATATTTCAGATCGGTTGTGGGTTCAAGGGGATTCAATTCCTTGTGGGTTCGCACCATCTTGGTATCAGAGCCAGGTTCCTAAATCAGGTCATATCTGTGTGTCTTGTGCTTTTCCAGATTGCATTTCTCTTTCGTTTTGAAATTCTATTTGTCTTTCATTATTCTGGATGTGCTGAATTTTAATCCTCTATTTGTCATGTTTTTCATTGAGTTTCTGGATGTGTAGTAGGTCTTTCTTATATTCCAGAATCTCTTCTTTCATATTGCTTAAAAATCATCTCATTTGGAGTTCTCTAACTCAAAATATTGTCCTTTAAATTCAGACGCATTTTTCCAGATTGATTTTGCTGTTCCTGTTTTGTTTATTCAAATTTCCTTTTTTGTTCTTCATATTCCAGAAAAAAAAAAGCAAAAAAAAAAAAGAAAATAGAAAAGGCAAAAAAAAAAAAAAATTGCTGAAAAGAAAAAAAAAAAAAATTTGTGCTGTTCTGGAAGTAGTATTGGTTCGAGTTAACCTTTTACAAATTCTACATCTTTTCATTCCCTGATTTTCTTTACTATAGTATCCACTTACTAATTATATCCAAGTGTTGGGTTGAATTTCACAAGAATTGTGATAGTTTTGTATTGAGTCTGATTAGTTTCTTTAAAGAGCCTATAGAGAGACTAAGAGTGGAAAAAGGCAAGAGTGTGAATCCATTATTTGAAAAAGCCTTTAAAGTGTGAAACACGAGTGAAGAGTGACATCTTTGAGGGTAAACACGTGAGGAAAATTTGTGAGGATCTTTATTTCTCTAATCAATTTTTCTTGCAGCTTATAATGTCTAATAGGGAGGAAATATCAAGTGGAGGAGGTAGTGCGCAGAACCTGGATCTCATTGTAAAAGCCATGCAGCAGCAATTCGAACGTCTTAATGTGGTGCTTGGAGGGATAAGAGACCGGATGGATAAGCAAGACACAATGATTGCGAACTTGCAGAGAAGACCACCTACTGTAAGTCCTAATCCTAGAAGATATGAGAGGCATAGAGATGATTCTTTGGATGATTTTGAGTTTGAAAATGAAGTAGGAGGTGGTAGTGAAGAAGACTATGAATCTGAATTTGATTTGGGTAGAAATAGGCCTAGGGAAGTTAGGCATGAAAGGAGACACGGTAAAAATGCTCCAAGGGGTAGAAATAGGGTGGATGGAAACCTTGGAAATATTAAGATGAAGATACCTTCTTTCCAAGGTAGAAATGATCCTGAAGCTTATTTGGAGTGGGAAAAGAAAATTGAGTTCATTTTTTAGTGCCATAATTATTCTGAAGCAAAAAAGGTGAAATTGGCAGTCATTGAATTTACGGATTATGCATTAATTTGGTGGGATAAATTGGTCCTAGAGAGGAGGAGGAATGGTGAGAGACCCCTAGAAACATGGAGGGAAATGAAGGCTCTCATGAGGAAGAGGTTTATACCCAGCCATTACTATAGAGACCTCTTTCAAAAGTTGCAGTCCCTTACACAAGGCTCTAAGAGTGTAGAGGAATATCATAAAGAGATGGAAGTGGCTATGCTTAGGGCAAATGTGAAAGAGGATAGGGAAGCAACAATGGCTCGATTTTTAAATGGGTTAAATAAAGAAATTGCTAATATTGTGGAGTTGCAGCATTATGTGGAGTTAGAAGACATGGTGCACATGGCAATGAAGGTTGAAAGGCAACTTAAACAAAAAGGATCAGCAAGGTACCTTTCAGGCTCTAGTTCTTCAATGAGACCAAAATGGAAGAAGGAAGAAAAAGATGTTCAAAGAGAAGTCCCAAAAGGCAAAGAGGAAGCTTCATCTAAAAACAAAGGTAAATCTGATTCCCAATCATCTAGAAATAGAGATATTAAATGTTTCAAGTGTTTGGGAACAGGTCATATAGCTTCGCAATGCCCCAACAAGAGAGTAATGATCATGAAGGACCGTGAAGTGGTGACTGAAAGTGAAAGTGATGATTCCATGCCATCACTTGAAGATGCGAGTGATGATGGGTTTGAGTATGCTGTAGAAGGAGAAGCACTTGTGACTAGAAGAGCTTTGAATTCTCAAGTTAAGGAAGATGACATTGAGCAGCAAAGAGAAAACATCTTCCATACTCGCTGTCTCATAAGCAACAAGGTATGCAATATGATTATTGATGGTGGGAGTTGTACCAATGTTGCTAGTACCACTCTAGTTGAGAAATTAAATTTGTCTACCATTAAACACCCTCTCATCCTCCTCTTCATTTTGGTCCGATTAATTTCTGGGTTTGAGCATTTTCATCTTCATCTCAAATCTGAAATTTGGTGTTAGGTGATTCCTTGCAAGATTTTCGGACTTGGAGGTTAGAGGGAGGATTAGGTAAGCTTTTCCCTTCCATTTTGTGAATCACTTTGCTGGAAAATGCCCCTAAGGATGTATTATCATAATGGGTTCTGTTATTGTGTGAGATTACAAGGAGAAAATGGTGGAAAACTGAACTTTCTGGGCTTGATGATTGAAATGCGATTTTTGGTGCTTCCATGGTGGATTTTCGGAGGTGAGGATATGGGTGTTATTAAGTGAGTATCTCCTTCCCATTTTGATGCATTTTCTGTTAGTTTGAGACCCCTATAGTTGACCTATGATATGGCCTTTGGTTTCATGTGAAATTACCCAGAAATTGGAGTGAACTATGGCAATTTCTGGTGTGAGAAAGTGGAATCCGAAATTAAATCCCTTGGTAATTAGGTGAGTAACCTTTAGTCTGTCATTAGTAGTTCAACTCTTTGAATATTTGATTGTGATTAGAAATGATGATAATTATGCTTGTTATAGGCTTGGTATGCATTTGGATTATTATGGTAGCTAGGGGAAGAGTAATTGTCTTCATTGAGGTAACTGGGTTATTTTCCTAATTCCATGTATATGCTCGTGTTAATCTGCTATTTGTTACACATGCTTGATTTTGAAATGTTAAATGACTGGTTGACTACTTGATTGTTATTGTGATTGGACCTTGTGAGTCCATGGTGGAGCTGTGGTGCGGCTGCCACCCGTGCATGTGCTACGATCGAGCACCGGGTATGATCAACCCCAGATGCACTGAGCCCTGGTTGTGCTCAATGGGGAGTAAGTGCCGTGGACGGGCCTCTCCCAGTGTTAATGGCCTTTAACATGTTATGTGTGATTGCTGGTATGGGACAATAGTCATTGGTAGCTCAACTAGTTCATTTGCCAATTGAATTGATGATTCTGATATTAATGACATGAGATTGTCTCGGATTGATTGACTTGTACATATATATGGAAATTTCCTTTTGTTACTGAGATTGTATATCTCACCCCGTTGTGGGCTAACATTTTCAGGGATCGGACCTCTTAGTGGCAAGGAGAAAATTAACGAGAGCCAGTTAAATGGTTTGGTAGCACATAGGTCTGGGAGCTTGACAAAATGTATTGTAATTGAATTGTTAGTTTTGTATCATTGCTGCATTGCATCATGAGTTGCCAAGTATAGGGATTGTATATGTAATTCGATTATCATGGAATTGAACATAATGATTGTAATTGGCTAATAATGGAAAGTGTATCTAATGTTAAATATCAACGGTGCATGATTTGTGTTATTATTCCATAAACTTGCTGATAGGAGGTAATTAGAGGAAAGAAATGGGCATATAAGTTTTGAGTTGGTAATGGAAGCATAGCTAAGTAAATAAGGTAGATAAATGCCATTAGAGCCATATAAAATGAGGGGAAGTGACCTTAAGAGTGTCCCTAAGAAGAGAAATAGAGTGTAGGGGGCAAAATATAGGGAAAACAGCTACAGAAGGGAGTCACGCCGCGGCCAAGAAGGCTTCGCCGCGGCCTAGGGAGTGACAGTGGCGAGGGACGCCGCGGCGCGGAGTGAAAATAATCGCCCAGGGGGTGACAGAACGTAAACTCGCCGCGGCGCGAGTCGAGGAAATTAATTAGGGAGGTTACAGTAGCAAAACTCGCCGCGGCACAGATCCAACTCGCCGCAGCGAAAGTCAGGAAAATTCCAGAAAGCAACTTGGCCGCGGCGTAAGAGTTCCAGGCCGCGGCGCAAGTCTAAAAACTTAGTTTTTGAGCTCCAGAACCTAGCTTAGCCGCGGTGGGAAGGTTCCAGGTTGCGGCGCAGGTCCCCAAATACCCATATTTGACCTGGAAACCCTAATTTCATTAATGTTAAGGTTAGGGAATAGCTTGAGTACATTAATGGGAGGTTGTAGTGGGTTGAAATTGATAAATGGATTAATTATAAATCTCTAATGATGGTACAAACCTTCCTATGCATGTTCCCGTTATGGTTGTTAGTTGATGACCCTAAGAGTATCAAGGTTTAAGTTTCCCCTATATTTTCTTAATATGATTAACTGTAATGACTCCAAACCTTGATCATTATTTATTAATCGTGTATTTAACTATAATTACCTATATTAGAAGTTAGGGTCGTCACACTACTGGGTACTTTGTGAAGTCACATTACCTCACATATATACAACTGGAAGACTATCTAAAGTATAAGTAGCCCTGATCACTAAAAGGTGTGTAGACTTTGTTAATCTATCTACAACTACCCAGATAGCATCGTGTCCAAAGGATGTCCTAAGTAACCCCATAACGAAATCCATAGCTATACTATCCCATTTTCACTCAGGGATATCGAGGGGTTACAATAATCTAGCTGGTCTCTAGTACTCTATTTTAACTCTTTGGCACACTAAACACCTTGCCACATAATCTATGACATCATTCTTCGTTCTTGACCACCAGAAAATTCTTTTCAGATCTTGATACATCTTAGTCGCCACTGGGTCGATAGTATATTTACTCTTATATACCTCTTCTAAAATTCTCTCTCCCAATTCACTATTACTGGGCATACAAATTTTATTTTGGTATACTATCACACCATCTTTAGATATTCTAAAATCTGAGGTCCTACCTGGGGAGATCTCGCTCCTAATCTACCTTAAAAACTCATCCTTTCTTTGGGCATCTAAGATATGGGTTCTCAACTCGTTCTCAATCTGAGTTTCACTCAAGAATAATCGACTTGATACCAGTTGGTAAGAGAGATTTAGATTTTTAAATTTCTGTAGGAGCTTTTGCTCCCTAATCATCATATAGGTAGCATGGATGGATTTCCCGCTCAAGGCTTCGACCACCACATTGGCCTTGCCCGGATGATATTTCAACACATAATCATAATCTTTCAAAAACTCGATCTATCTCCTCTGTCTCATATTGAGTTCCTTTTGATCAAATAGGTATTATAGACTCTCGTGGTCACTATAAATCTTTATACTCGTACTATACAAATAGTGCCTTTAAATCTTAAGAGCAAAAACTACTGCGGCTAACTTTAGGTCATGTGTGGGATAGTTCTCCTTATAAGGCCTCAACTATTTGAGGTATATTCCACTACCCTACCCTGCTGCATCAACACACATCCTAACCCTCTCCTCGAGGTATTACTATATACCACAAATGGTACACTAGGGTCAGGAATAACTAGCACAGAGGCAGTGGTCAATCGAAGTTTCAACTCTTGGAAACTCCTTTCACATTTATCATCCCACATGAAAAGTGTATCTTTTTGAGTCAGCCTCATGAATGGTAAGGCCATCTAAAAGAAGCCTTGAATAAATCTTCTATAATATCCTTCCAAATCAAGAAAACTCTTAACCTTGGTGATCGTCCTAGGCCTATCCCACTGTAACACAGCCTTAACTTTATGGGGATCTACCGCGACACCATCTCGTGGGATCACATGACCTAAGAATTACACCTCAGTTAACCAAAACTCATATTTACTTAATTTGGCATATAATCTCTTACTTCTCAAAGTCTCTCTAAGACTAATCTTAGATGCCTATCATGATCTTCAAATGATTTGAAGTACACTAAGATGGCATCAATAAAGACCACAATAAACTTATCTAGATACGATCTAAATACCCTGTTCATATAATCCATAAACACTGCAGGCATATTTGTCAGCCAGAATGGCATCACAAGGAACTAATGATGCTCATATCTAGTTCCAAAGGCCGTCTTTGGGATGTCTTTAGTTCTCACTCTCAATTGGTGATACCTAGATCTAAGATCTATCTTAGAAAATATAAATGCCCTAGCCAACTGATCTAACAAGTCATCTATTATAGAAAGAGGATACTTATTTTTAATAGAAACTTTATTCAATTCTCTATAATCTCTGCACAACTTTAAGCTGCCATCTTTCTTTTTTCACAAATAGTATCGGAGCTCCCTAGGGTGACACACTAGGATGGATAAACCCTTTCTCTATTTGCTTTTTTACTTCAGCAAGCTCGGTGGGACCCATCCTATAGGGAGCCTTGGACATCGGTCTAGCCTCAAGCATTATATCTATAGGGAATTCTATTTCTCTCTCAGGGGGTAGACTACTAAAATCAAAATCTTTAAGGGAAAATCTCTAGGAATTCCCTAACTATCAGGATCTCCTCTATCCCTTCTTCTACCTAAGTATGAAGAGAGAAAAAGACTAGAAACCTCTAACACCCATGCTCTAAGAATCTCTCAACTTAGGTAGTAATCATAAAGGATAACTCGGCCCCTATCCAAGGTATAGTCCTACAATAAGGTACAAATATGGTTTGATGCTCGCAATCAAGAATGGCATTATTAGTAGTCATCTAGTTCATGCCAACAATAAAATTAATGTTATGAAATGGCATGCAAATCAAATCAATAGTAGTGTAATAGTCGTTAAACTATATAATGACATTCAAGTAAGCATGTGAAGTAATCACGTGGCCTCCAGTGGGTATGGTGATAGACAATCAAATGGTAAAGTACTAATGGCCAAACCCAATGGTCTCACACAGTCATAGGATATAAATGACCCGAATCAAACATAGCAATTATAGGAAAATCATTCATTATAAGCGTATCTTAGATAAGACTGGGAAATGCACTAGCCTCATACTAAGAAAGGGCAAACACCCAGCCCTGGGTCTGTGGCCTAGGAGGCACTACATCTTCTGGGGGCAATTTCTGGCTATGTGCCCTAGCTTTCCGCACTTGATACAAGTCATTGTAGACTGTTGTATGGATGATTATGTTCTCGAGGGCTGTACATTCTTTCCTTTCGGTAGCCTCCTACTCCACTGTACCTTGCTCTTCTTTTTATTAGTAGGTGTAGAGCTGGCACCCTCCTCTCTCCTTGGTCTCTTTGAGTTTAGAGCCCCTCTCTGACCAAATACTGTAGCAGCAGGCATGATCTCTCTCAAATTATTCTCGATCACTTTTTTGATCTCCACAGGGGCATTAAAGTTTTATACCCTATGTGGGGTCACTTTGTCTCTAATCAAGGACTTAAGCCCGATCTCAAATTGCTCGCACCTCCAGGGCTCATCATCATATATTTAAAGGTAGGAAGAATGGTGCGAACCCACAAGGAATTGAATCCCCTTGAACCCACAACTGATCTGAAATATACACACCCCAAGAAAGCTAAATCAAGTCTGAACGATCCACTTGGAACCCTTGACACGAAGAGACAAGGACCCCGAGTGTTGGAAGACGTCACAAGGTTGATCAAGCCTTGATAAGTCTACAAGTTCAATGAAGAACCCTAGAGAGCACTCCTCTCAATTCTGGGATTTCCAGAAAATATGATTTCTATTCATTCAAATCTGATTACAATGGGAGGCAAAGTACAATTATATAGTGTGCAAGTCAAATCTGCCTTCAATGCTCATAGAAAAGGAAAACTAGGGAAATTAATGGCAAATTTCCTAATTAATGACCTATGGAATCAGAATTAAAAAAGTCAAATTCTCTCAAAAACTAAAAAGGAAATAAATCCCCCTAAATAAGCTAATTTCGTCTAAATACATTAGGGTTCTATAAATCAGCTTATTAAGCCTGAAATGGCATTATTTAGCCTTAAATGAGCCCACCAATGGATGGTCCATGGTTTAAGCACTTCAATTTATAATGTTTTGGCCCAGTCTAGCTTCAGCAACTCCATCTTCAGCCCATATGATATTAAGGACGTCCATATTATTATTGTCCATATCTTGCTTGACTTTTGTTGCTCCAATTGCTATTTGCTTAGTCCAGGTCTCTTGAACAAGTCCACTTAAGGCTTCCCTCATTCGTTTAGCTCGTGCTCTTGTTATCGGGCCACTTGGAATTTGCAGAGGATCATTCCAAGCATTTGAGACTGCTTGCTCCCTTTGATGGATCGCATCAAAGAATACTGAAACAACTCAATAAAGTTGGCCACATACTGGCCTATTGTCATGTCAGTGTTCTACTTCAACCCTATAAATTGCACTTCTTTTTGTTTTCTTACAGAACTAGGGAAATACTTCTCATAAAATTGTACTAGAAAGTTCTCCCAGGTAATCTACAAATTTTTAGTCTCCATCAGAGACTTTATATTACGCCACCACTTGTCAGCTTCTTTATATAGCATAAAGGTGGCTAACTGAGCTTTTTGCTCTGAGGTGTAGTCCATCACTATGAAGAACTTCTCTATCTCTATCACCTAAGCCTTCGTCTTGTCTGCATCTAATTCCCCATCAAACATTGGCAGGTTGTTCTTCTTGAATTGATTTAACTATTTTTGAATTGAAGGCAAAGTCTTGATTGGCTTTTAGGGAGGTGCGGGTGGAACACCCAAAATGGAAGGTTGTGGAGTATTGGAGGTAGAAGGTTGAGACTGAGGTAGAGGGGCCTCTCTCTTAGCGTCTTCCTATCTAGCCAAGGAGTCCTGTAACCATACAATCATCTCATGCTGCTATTGGATCATGTACTATTTCTTGGCCATCATATTCTCAAATCTATCAATTCGATTTATGACAGCTCACAAGGGATCCTCAGACCTAACTTTTGGTTCCCTAGTCAGTCTACCCTTGCCTCTACCTCCTCTTGTCTAAACCATTTTCACTGAAAAAGAGTCATGACCTTAGCCCACAGTTAAAATTCAAGCATATATACACAGATATTCCACCCAAAAATAACCCAAACACACCATTCAAGAGTCAAATACCAAACAAAAGTGCTTAAACCTTTGCTCTGATACCAATAAATGTAATACCATATACTTCTATTATCATACGCTTCCATTTTGGGCAATTGGTGCACATTCACAAGACAAAAGTAAGGAAAAGAATGAAAAAAATGCACTTTTATTGCGTTGCTTCAGGGTAAATTTCCTCAATTCGCATTATGTGGGCCCCATGGATCATCCAACAACATTTTCTAGTCATTTAACATTGGAACAAGTCAAAATCAACTCAATATAATAAGCAATCCACGGTTTCCAAGTCAAAAACCCTAAAATTCCGTTATTTCTTCTCAGACAACATGTGGCAAATTTTAGGGGCAATTTTGAAAAATTATAACTAAATGTAGAAAAATCAAAATCTACCAAACTATAGCTTTCTAGAAAGCTATGGATGTTAAATTTACATTATAAATGGGTCCTAGCCACAAAAATCCCATATGGACCACGTTTGTTAATGAAATAGCTATAAAGGTCTAACTACCCTCTGATACTGATACAGATTACTATCATAAAATTAAAAAATATTCAATTAATTCTAAAAAAATCCAATCCATATAATCTATACTAATTTGGAAAGCTACAGATGTTAACTAGAGGAAAAAAATAATATCAAACCAATCTAGGTGCATTCAGATCCTAAAAGTCAATTAAACAATACCACGAGTCTGATTATGCACCTAGTACTAGACAACAATTTCAAAAATTAATATCTCTCTCTCTAGATATCCAAATGTGGTGCTTCCAATTGGCACAAGTCATTGGGAAGGTCTGGTTTCTCTCTATAAAAGTTTTGTGATAATTGGACATCATTTTCCTTATGAATGATAAAGAACAATTTTCTGAATATATGAATAGTACCAGTGGCCAAACTAGAATAAAAATTTTGCCAAATATTCTGAACATAAAAATTTCGCCAAATATTCCATAGACTTCCAAATAATACCCACTTTAGCTTCTTGAAAAGCTCTCAACATGTTCTAGATGCATGCCAAATTTTAAACCAAGAAGAGTTCAGTTGGATAAAAAGTAGTATAGCTCACCAAAATAACCATTTTTGCTCCATATGAGATACCAAATGTGTCAAAATGACCTCCTTTAATGTTTGACACCTCTTGGACAAGTTTAAAAGCATGAATATGACTTGTTGCAACTGTCCAAGTGGTCCCAAACCCTATGCATCTTAATTTGACCATCCCACACTCAAGAATGCATAATCATCACATGCCATCAAGGTGTCAAATTTGACATTCTCATTAATCTATTGCCACATAAGAGCTATACAATGTTCATACATCATATTACATTTGTCCATGGGCTTACATCTCAAAAATGACATTTACATAACCACTTTGACCATTAGGTAGAAAAGAAACTATATAATGAACAAAGTATGACTTTTCAATGATCTTGGCTTGCATTCCTTACTTCTTGGACATCACCTAGGCATTTCAAGATAATAGAGGGAAGGGGAGTGAGATTCCTAAATCTTAATAGCTCACAGACCCATTCACACACACATTCAAGGCATATACACATCAAAGCATATGTATGGAAGGTTTGGCAATCATAAAGTATGCAAAGTTACAATTTCCATGCCACTTATTCACATTCAACCCAAGAACTTGCTCTAGAGACTTTTGGTTTTGCCTTATCCCATTTTTAGGACTTTTGGATTTGCCTCACTTTTGACCTAGAGACTTTTGACTTGGCCTCACCCTTCCAAGAGACTTTTGCCCTGGTCTCACCCATGCCATGAGACTTTTTGCATCTCCTTACCTTCATTAAGGGACTTTTAGCATCATCTCACCCTTATAAGCCATTTCCATAACCAAGGCCATTCAAGGAAACACATTGGTACAATGTAATATCAAAGCATCTAGTGGCATGTCATCAAGTTACAAGAGCATACACAAGCACACAATTACATACATATGCACAGAAGAATGTAAGGAGAATGAAGTGGAGAGCTACCTTGAATTTATGCAAGCTTTTCTTGATCCTTTTTCTTCCCTTTTTTGGTCCTACAAGCACACCTAGGTGGGTGGATGTTCTCTTGGCCTAGACACTATAAACAATACACAATTACACACTTGAAGCAAGCCAAGACATTAAATTCACTCTTGAACATACACGTGGTTCCATAAGTGGCATAATGGTTCCATAAATGATCTATTAAAGCAACTCTCACATTTCAAGTTCAATACTCCATTCTCTTATTATTTTTAGACTTCTTGGACTCATTTAAGGTCCTTAGAGCCCTTACATACACTTGCACAATTGGAAAACTAAGTTGCTTCTTAAGACACCATTATGGATACCATTGTTCCATCTTCCAATCTATAGCTCCTAACTTTTTTTCAAGGGTTTCTCCCATCTTCTAGCATCATAGGAAGTCTTAAACCAAGGCTAAAACAATTTAAAACACTCCCTAGCCCATAGAACTAGCCTAGGCTGAGACAAGCACCATAAATGGGATTCTTGGACTTCTTGATTTTTCTTTGATGGGAGAGCCACTTGGGGAGGTTTCTAAGGGTCTTAGGAGCTCAAGAAAATATTCAAATAGCCAAGAAAATACTCACACAAAATCAGATTTTCCAAAACCCTAAAGAAGCCTACACTTTTTTATCATGTTTTCCATGGGTTTTTCTTGGAATTTCTTACCATATTCCTCTTCCTCATGGTCTAAAACCCTAGTTTCTCTCTTGTTGTTGGATAGAAAATCCTCCCCCTATATGGTTCTGTTCCTCCATGCAGCAAGGAGAAGAAGCAACTACAACAAGCAATTACCTTAGATTCAAGATTGTTTTCAAGGCCTCTTCCTCTTGGTTTGCTTCTCTCCAAGATTTTTGAGCTGTCCCTCTAAGTTTTGGACCAAAAATAGAACCAATCATCTTAAGAAATCCATAGAAAAAAAGCATAGAAGTAGAGGAGTAAGGTTGGAGGAAGAAAGAGCATAAAAATCTACAAATTTCCTTACTTTTTCCTTGATTTTTCTCCTCCTTTTCTTCCCCTTCTTGTGTGCCTAAGAGAGCAGGTCATTTTCTATAACTTGTGTAGAGAAAAGTTATGCTATATGTGTAACAGCATAAATTTCTAACTTTATCTCATACTACTAAATCTCATGCCATAAAGTACACAATAATAAGAGATGGCATTAAAATAAGGCATTTCCTTGCATTGCGCTATGTATAAATTTTTCTTTCAAAGTTCCGTGGCCATATGGGCACATACTATACTTTACCATATTTAATTACATCAATACAACTCCTTTGCATCACAAAATCATGCCCACAATTCATGGAAACCAAAATGGAGTATAGAACATAGAGTTTCATTCTCGGCCAGAATTGCTCCACTTTCTAACCAAATTTAGAAAATCATAACTAAATCTAGAAAAATTGAAATCATACAATCGTGGTCCTTTTGGAAATCTTAGGATGTCTACTTCACACTAAAAATATGCCCAAACCATAACATGCATCATAGAGGATGTTTGACATCCAAAATAGTCCAAAGGTCTGACTGAATTCTGGAATTGTTATAGAATTCTGCAGAAATATTTGAAAATATCCAATTAATTCCAAAAAAATCTAATCTATGAAAATAATACCAATATGGAAAGCTATAGATGTTAAATAGAGGAGAAAAATATCTCTAGATCAGTTTATCAAGCTCAGGTCTCGGAATTCAATGAAATAGTATTCTGGTAGAGGCAAAATTACTAATACTAGATAGAAACTTCAAATTTTCATATCTCCATTTTTAGACCTCCAAATGAGGTGGTTCTAGTTGGCATGAGTCACTGTGAATGTCTAGTTTGTTTGTATAAAATTTTATGGCAATTGGATATCGTTTGAGCCTCGTGTGATAGAAAACAAATTTGGACCAAATGAATAGTGCAGCAACCAGAAACCATGAAAATTGCCAATTTTGAAAAATCATCAAATATTCTGTAGACCTCCAAAAATTATGATATTTAACTTCCTAAAAATCTCTCAATAAGACCTAATTACATACCAAATCTCAGATCAAAACTAGTTCATTTGGCCAAAAAGTGACATAGGGTTCTATTATGGTCAAATTTTGCTCCATATGAGGTACCAAATTTGCCAAATAGCTTTCCCTTGGTTGTGGCACCTTTTAGGAAAGTCTAAAAGTATATTTAAGGCTTATGTAAGTTGCTCAAATGATTCCAAACCTCATGCATCTCATTTTAGCCATTCAATCCACATTTATGCACATTTCCATTAAACTTTCACAATGTACACTTAAGCATTATACACTCAAAATAAATGCTAGAGGTCATACATCATATTGATACATCTAAACATCACATAATAGTATATTTACACATGTCTCAAGGGTCATGGTACATTTACATCATCATATACATCATATGGTACAATCATGGTCTTAAAGTAGCAAAAGCTAAATATATGATTATCAATCTCCTTCCTTTAGTGTTGTTAGCTCCTATTAGCATATCCACTTGGTTCACCTAGCATGTTAAATCATTGGAGAGAAGGGGATGAGATTCAAAGAATCCCAATAGCTCATCTCCTATTCAATCATACATAAAGCATGTAAAACAAGTCTCATAAATGAATGCATGCTCATCTCCCATATGCCATGCATGCTTTTGTGAGACTTGTTTGCATGCTTTATGTATGATTGAATGGGAGATGAGATATTGGAATTTTTTAAATCTCATCCCTTCCTCTCCAATGTTCTAACATGCTAGGTGGACTAAGAGACTAAGGGAATGGAAGCCAACTACATGAGAAATGAAAGCATGACACTAAAATGTTGAAATTTTGTTCTTTAAAGCCATATTGATGTCAAATGATGTAACCTATTGTTCTATATGGTCTATGACCGCTTGACCATGTATGATTACATCAATATGTGATGTATAAATGAGAGGATATGTTATGTGAATGCTAGAATATGATTTGAGAATGTAATGGCAAATTGTGCTTCTTAGAAGTTTGATGCAAGTATGTATAAATGCAGCTAAGATGGTCAAATTGAGAGGCATAAGGTTTGGGACAATTTGGGTAGCTCACACAAGTCTTAATTATGCTTTTAGACTTGCCCAAGAGGTGCCAAACCCCAAGGAAAGCCATTTGGATATTTTGGTATCCTATATGGAGCCAAAATTAACCATATTGGAATCTTATATCACTTTTTGTCCAAATGAGTTCTTCTTGATCTAAGATTTGGCATGCAATTAGTGCTTATTAAGAGCTTTTTGGGAAGCTAAAGGACATAATTTATGGAGGTCTAGAGAATATTTGATGAATTTTCAAAGTTGGAAAAAATTATGATTTTGGTTTGATACACTATTACTTGGTCTAAAAATAATTTCTATCACACAGGCGCGAAATGATGTCCAATTGCCATAAAATTTTATACAAAGAAACTAGACATTCCCAGTAACTTGTACCAATTAGAAACACCTCATTTAGAGGTCTAGAGAGGGAGATATGAATTTTCAAAAATTCTATCTAGTACTAGGCGCTCCAACTAACTTCAAGTACTGTTTGATTAGGTTTTGAGGTCTAGGCAAGCCTAAACTAGTCTAGAGTTATTTGTTCCCTCTAGCTAACATCTACAACTTTTCAAATTAGTATCATTTACATGGATTAGATGTTTGTGAAATTAATTGGACATTTTTTAAGTTTGCTGCAGAATTTTGTGATAGCACCCATGGACAGTCAAACCTTCAGAATATTTTGAATGTCAAACGTCTTCTGTGTTAGATGTTATGGTCTGGACATATTTTTAGCATAAATTAGACATGTATATATTTCTAGAATGGCTAAGAATAGATGATTTTGATTTTTTTAGAATTAGTTATGTTTTCCAAAGTTTATGATAGAAAAGCCAAAATTCTATTCAAAATTACTCCATGTGATTTCATACTTTCCTTTGCTTTGCATGACCTCTAGGGGAATTTTGATGATGGAAATGGCTTGTATCAATGTATTTAAATATGAGAATATGATATATAAGTCCATATGGCCCACAAGACTCTAAAAGAAAAATCTTACTCGTAGAGAAACATAACTTATCCATGAAGATGAATGACATTATATTGCCTCCTATAGAACAAGCATGAAATGAGGCATAAGAATTGTATGAATTGAGTCTTAAAAGTATGGTGTTACACTCACCCCACAGTATGCACAAGAACACATAAGCTCATCTTAGGCATTCGATGTCCAAATCATTCAATATCATTCATATAGCCCTAATTCTCATACATATACAATATATCCATGTGTTTGCAAGTTTTCACAAGCTTATACATCATATACAACATTGGATTACATCATACACCATTCATATGGCTACAAAATGGATAAATCACACCTTTGTTGCCAATTTCCTTTCTTCAACTTTGGTGGCTCCCATTTCTTGGTTCACTTGATCTGCCTAGATATGTTAGGCAAATTAGGGAGAAAGGAATGAGATTTTAGGAATCCCAATAGCTCTTCTCCCTTTCAACCATACATAAAGAATGCAAATCCAAGTCTAAAAATGCGATATCATGGCTTTCATAATCATTTATGAAGCATTTTTAGCATTCAAGAAGTTATGTAAAACATACATAGGTTTGCCAAGAAGATACTTTAACCTCACCTACTTCTCTTGGGAGATTTTGAACTTGTCTTACCCATTCTCTAAAAGGGTTCTTGACTAAGCCTCATCTTTGGAAACTTTTAGCTTTGTCTCACCCATTTTTGGGGGCTTTTGGCTTATCCTCACCCTAGCTCTAGGACTTTTGGCTTTTACCACACTCATGCAAATCAAAACATGTTCATAAAGCATCATTTAGGTGCATAACATAATATTATAGTATCATGGCATATAAATATATGCTAAAACATCTTTCATAGCTCAAAACATACATATACATATTCAAAGACAAGATAAACATCCACTCATGCATGAGAGAAAGAAGAGAGATCTACCTTTATTACAAATGCACACTTTCTTCCTTGAACTTGGTTCCTCTCCCTTGGCTACACACTCACGAGAAGATAGAACTTGTTTCCTTTGGCCTAGAGACATAATATGAAAGACAATTACACTCTTTGAACAATTTCTAAAGCTACACATTCATTTTAAAAGCTAGGTGATTCTTGTGGCTCATTTATGGTTCCATAATGCACCCAATGAAGCAACCTTAAGAAAATATGACCTTGGCTCCAATCTTTCCATCCATCTATGATTCTTGACTCCTTTTAAGCCTCTTGGAGTCATTACACAATTAATTTAAGGAGCCTAACTAGGTGTTATTTTTTAAGTCATAATATAGAACCTATGATACCATCACCCTATCCATGGCTTCTAAAATTTTTTGAAGGGTTCCTCTCATCCTCTCCCATCATATATGACACAAGGCCAAGTTTGGAATAAATTAAAACTACCCCTTAGTGCTCGTTCTAGCCTAGGCCGAAGCTATGCATCATTAAAGGAGCTATGGAGTGTTCTTTGTTTTCTTGATAAGAGATTCATGTGAGGACCTTTCTGGGGATCTTAGAAGCTTATCCAAATATCTATTTTATCCTAGGAACTCTTGTATCAAAACATAAGTTTGGTCAAATACTTGAAACCCTAACTTTGCTATCTTAAAATCTAATGGTTTTTTGGTTGTTTCCTTTGTATATTCTTGTTCTCCTCACTCATTCTCCTAATATTCACTCTTGGTTTGGCTAGAATTTCAATTCCTCTTGGCTGGTCTTATATAGGGCGAAACACACAAAGAAAAGTAATGGAAGAACAAGCTTGAAACATACCAAATTACCTTGGTTGCTTGGTTTCCTTTGCTTGGCTTCTTCCCTTAATTTTCGAAATTTCCCCTCTTGTTCTGACCTCAAAATAGACCTAAAAGTTTCAATAAACTCATGGGAAAGAAGAGAAGAAGAAGGAGAAGAAGTTTGTTAAGGAGAAACTAAGAAAAACCATGAAAATCCATACCTTTCTCTTTTTCTTCTCCCATCCTCTCCTCCCTTGTACCCCTCACTCTCTTAGTCCTTTCTCTAGTTTAGGGAAGAAATAAAATGAACTAAATGAAGAGAACAGTGAGGCGTGGGGTATATATAGCAAGGGTTCAAGAATTGTTCCAAAAAATTTCATTTATGTCCCCTAAGCTTGACATTTCCATTTCTGGTTCATTTTAGCTCTTTTTTAAGAACCATCTTTTCCATCATAAAATTTAGTTCTTAATCTTATGAAATGACTTTGGAATTACTCAAATTAGAGCTAAAACCTCCCCAAATGAAAGGTCAAAGTTTGGGTCAACAGACGCTAGAAAATGTACACCGAAGAGGTTTTAACTATCCCGAGACTTCCTATGGTTTTCAGGGCCTTTGAGAACCCTGGGAAACTCAAATTTTTCATTTAAAAAGTCCTCTTATTAGTATTCCAAAATTTGCACAAATTTTCAAAAATACCATTATGTTACGTAGCTATTTCATTAATTTCTATCTGATCATTTTAGCCTTTGTTTCAGGGCACCTCTGGCCTCTTAATTTCATTACTTAATGTCTACATCATTATTTCAATTTTTTTAGACCTTAACTAATTCATTTCAGAGGGCTTACTTTGAAAATGTATCCATTTCTATCATTTTTATGAAAATCGAACATTACATAGAACATATTAGACCACATAAATCATTTAAAACATATCAAATAATGTAAGTAAAAATTCAAGAACTTCTTGTTTAACACTTATTTTTAAAAAATTTGACTTTTTATATAGTGATTCATAATTTACCAAAATTTCACCATAAGCCTTATTTTTTATGTAGATTAACCTAATTTAGTTGGATTTTGGAAAAATCTCCCTCAAGTATATATACATGTGTTGGCTAAACCTATGTATCAAGGGAAGTATATGATTTGTTTCATTTTTTTGTCACCAAATAGCCATACATACATATTCAAGGGAGATGAATAAAAGCCCTCAATCAATTTCTGGAAATTCCATGTATATTCCACAATTTTCTCAAATTAAAATTCAAGGGCTTCTAGCCAAATTCTTCATGAAATTCAAAATTATATTAATCTTTCTTTTTCTTAGGCTTCTTCCCATTGTTCTTCCATCTATTTTCTCTTTAATTTCTCCCATGGCTTCTTAAAATACAAATTTTCATGATTTGTAGAAAAATTACCAAGAGTAGGAATTTTCTTGAATCACATGAGTCCATTAGTTATATATGTATATTCTTCATCTTTTCTTGGCTTGGATTCATGAAAATAATAAAATTTCCAATCTCATCTTGCCATGCCCGAAACATAAAGAAAAAGAAAAGAGAAAAATTCTTGGAGGAAAATAGAAGAAAAACTAAGAATAAGAAAGTTTATCTATGTTACTTTGACTCTGCAGTGTTTGTTTCCTTTCAATAGTTTTTCTCCCTTTCTTCTTCCTTCCTTTGGCCCAGCTCTCCCTCCTTCTTCTTTAACTTCTTGTCTTGGCCAAATTATGTGTATGTGTTTTTTATGCATAAAGTGTGTGTATGTTTTGTAAGTTTTACTTACAAATGGAGAGTTAAGATTTGTTATGTTTTATGATATTAAATTTATACCTTTGGATTCATTGGATGGCTATGATTTAATCTTGGTTTTAGAGATTTAACATGGACCTTTAGATTAGATCAAGGGTTGTGATTTGATCTTAAAAAGTAAGAAAATCTAAGCCATTGGATTGCAAAAACCGTTAAGATCGCATCACATTTTACAAATGAACATTAGCCATTGGATTTTAACTACGGTTAAATTTTAACCATGGTTGCTTTCCATAATGTGTGAAGATAAGGTTGCATTTAATACAACTTAAGTCAGCATCCATGTCATTCTAATGTCATTAGTAACTTTTTCGTAATATGTGAATTTGCTAAGATTTGTTGACATAAGCCTATATCATTGCTTTAGAGTTTATGTAGTCTCCAGAATCTTCCTACACATGGAACCACATCACCATTGTTCTTTACTCAAGGCACCACATCAACACTTTCCTTGCTCCATGGTGCCATGTCAGCACTTCCTCGATTAGAATTTACAAAATTATTGATGTATCCTTTAATAGGTTCTCCATGCTATTTTATTTAACCTACATTTTCTAGGTTTTCAGTTATGTTTTAATATTATTTGAACCATATATTTTATTATTACTTATTTTCTTAATGTTTTATTATTTTAGGATCCAAATGACCATTTTGCCCTTGATAGTGATGTAACAAACAAGCACCTCTATTCATTTTTCATTTATATCTTCTGCATAGAATTTCAAGAGACAGTTAACTTGAGTTTAGGGGTTTAGTTCATCTTGTATAAGTTCTTAATCATTCTAGGGCATTTTTTGGTCCTAATGATTTCAAAATTTTATAAAACGAATTTTATAATTTTTTGTGCATTATGTCCTAACTATTAATATATATATATATATATTGGACTAGTTTTGAATTCCTCTTTCTTCCAAAAAAATTATCAAAGTTCATCCAAGTGATAAATGATGATTTTGCTCTTGGGCCCTTTAAACCCCACTAAAATTTCAAAAATTTTGGTGGGTCTTATTCATCTTATACTTCTCATATAGAAATTTTGGTGGGTCATATTCATCTTATACTTCTCATATACAAAGCTACTTCATTCAAATTCATCTTATTAAAGCTTAATAAATTCATTACATAAAATACTAAATAATTTAAAAATCTTAATTTTTAGGGATGTTATAATAAGCAAGGGAGGAAAGCGATATATAGGTAAGTAAACATGGAGAATTTGCATATGATGTTGTTACAAAATTTTTCTTACTCTTTTTCTTCTTTCTTCTTATGATTTTGGTTTCCTAAAAAAGTGAATTTAGTGACTGAACTCTTGGATGAAGAAGCTTCTTTAGGGAACCCAATTATGCTAAAATAATCTTTATTAAGAGTACTTTTAAATGGAGTATGATTTAGGTTAGGAAAACTTGGTATATATAGAACTTTAGACCATCACCCTTTTAGCCAAGATAGGGGCTAAAGGAAGGTAGTATATATTTAATGAATTGATGGTTAAACTAAGGGTTGGGAAGGGTAAAAATTAAGAATATGCAAAGAACGTAAAAAATGGTATAAGACTCACCTAGGGGTTGATTTTGGCTATGAGAGACTTAAAATCTTTCAAGAATTCCATCCATCTTTTCTATTTCATATTCAATTCTTCCTTTTCAAATAGGTATTTTAAACTTTTGTGGTCACTATATATTTCCACTATGGTACCATATGGGTAATGCCTCCATATTTTAAGGGCAAATATCACCATAGCTAACTCTAAATTATGTGTGAGATAATTCTTCTTATGCAACTTCAACTGTCTAGAGACATATGCCACTACTCTACACATCCTAATCATTTTCTTAAAACATAACTATAAGCCATAAAAGTTTATTAGGATTAGGTATAATCAACATAACAACCCTAATTCTTAATTACCGTGATTAGACTTAATTATGTGGTCACTAATCGTAAATCAAGGTCTAAAATCATTAAAATTAGTTAAAATAAGAAAAAATGGAAAAATTTGAACCTCAGTATCGTTAGGGTTATTAACTAAGCAACTACCACTAATTGAATCCATGACCAATCATAGTTATCAATTAAGACCTTTAATTGATCATATTACTAATTTTAACTCATAAAACCTCTTATAAATATTCCCAAGTCATTACATAACATTATTATATTAAATTGCAAGGTTTCTAGGTAAAAAATAGGGGTTTGGGAACCTTCATCGTGACTTGGACTTTCCCCACTGCCACAACATTGGTTATTGGAACCTAACAACCAAGTTTGGAGACTCCTGCCATGTCAGATTCTAAATTTTCTGTAACTATTAACATGATCAAAGTTGCTGAGGAACTAACTTGTTTAATAAAGACTAAAGAGGAGGGTAGATGCTAGGAGACCTAAAAGAGATAATAGCACATTCACTTGTTTAATATAAGAATAAGTAGGGATACTTTAAGACAAGCCTGCAACCACTCATGATAGCACCTCCTTACTCCCACCTACGTAGGGATGTGAGTATGTGTACTCGGCCAAGTAGCAACCCCATTAGCCTTGTATATTGTAAGCTTAAAACTACTAAAATCTTGAAATGAGTCTTTGAATTACCAACATATACATGGCTAAATGAATGTGACAGGGAAGAATGAAATAAGAAAACTACAAACCTACTCTTGACAGGCTCCACTGAAGATGTGTGTGTATGCAGCCACCAAAAAACTAAGGCATAGAAATAATCCCAGCTGTGAAGTGGAGAAAGCATCCATTTAATGTAGCTTAATAGAGAAAAGAATATATATATATATCATGTGCTGCCACCTCCTAACATGTGAACCGAATAGAAAATGAAGTAACAAAAGAATGAAATCACCACCTTCCCTTGACACCTCATGCTTCCTTATGTGTAACGTTGCATATGAGTATGTAGATGGTAGCTGATTGACTTAAATGGTGTGTCCAGCCATGGAGAAGCTAGGATAAATATAAGATGCAGCATTTGAGTGGAGAGTGGGAGGAAGAGACGCATGGTTGGATGATTAAGTAGGAAAGGAATTAGCCTTCATCCTTGCCACCTCATGCTTACGCCTCCACTCACATATATGTATATTTAATTGGAAATTGGTTAGTGCCCTGAATTTGCAATTGCTGCGGGAGTATGAGGGATGTATTAGGTGGGAATAAGATGGAGGAAATGCTGCCACATAGATAGCACTGGTCATAGAATGGAAAGGAATACAAATCAAGAAAATTAAATCAAAGGAAGCCACCACATGCTTGCACCGTCCAAAGCATTGCCTTCATATTAATTATCATTTGGCCATGGCAATTGGAGTGTCCAGCAATAGGATTAGATATCACCTTCATATAGAGTGTAGTGGGAGAATAAGACACATATATGTTGCCACAAAGCCTTGCACCGAACAACAAAATTGGAACCTTCACCCTTGCCACCTCATGCTTGGACCAAATGAAGATGAGAAGCATGAGCTTCCATGAAGCATGAGCTGCCTATTATGATGATCACTTTAATTCACTTTAGGCCGAAGAAAGTAATGAAAAGAAGGGAGGAGAAAAACTCAAACAGCCATAGGAGAGGAGTGAGGGAAAGATGAACCAAGGTACAAGGACTCTTGATGAGAGACCCTCTAGGAACCTTGTCCTAGGAACCTTCAACAAGATGACACTTTGCCCGAAACCGGCTAGAAAACAAGAATGTTGGTCAAAGGAAAGACCCTAAGAGAACTTGTCTCTTAGAACCCTAGCCTCAAGAAGCCACAAAGGAAGACCAATCCTTTGATAAGTCACGTGAACTCTCAGAGAACACAAAGAAGCAAAAGCCTCACAAATAATTGAATAATACTCAATTTCATTCATGTGTAAAATAGAGTACAATAGAAAGCCTTTTATAGGCAAAATTTCTAGAGTCCTGATACCAAGATGGTGCGAACCCGCAAGGACTTGAATCCCCTTGAACCCACAACCGATCTGAAATATACACACCCCAAGAAAGCTAAATCAAGTCTGAACGATCCACTTGGAACCCTTGACACGAAGAGACAAGGACCCCGAGTGTTGGAAGATGCCACAAGGTTGATCAAGCCTTGATAAGTCTACAAGTTCAATGAAGAACCCTAGAGAGCACTCCTCTCAATTCTGGGATTTCCAGAAAATATGATTTCTATTCATTCAAATCTGATTACAATGGGAGGCAGAATACAATTATATAGTGTGCAAGTCAAATCTGCCTTCAATGCTCATAGAAAAGGAAAACTAGGGAAATTAATGGCAAATTTCCTGATTAATGGCCTATGGAATCAGAATTATAAAAGTCAAATTCTCTCAAAAACTAAAAAGGAAATAAATCCCCCTAAATAAGCTAATTTCGTCTAAATAATTAGGGTTCTAGAAATCAGCCTATTAAGCCCAAAATAGCATTATTTAGCCCTAAATGAGCCCACCAATGGATGGTCCATGGTTCAAGCACTTCAATTTATGATGTTATGGGCCAATCTAGCCTCAGCAGCTCCATCTTCAGCCCATATGATGTTGAGGACGCCCACATTGGAAATGTCCATATCTTGCTTGACTTTTGTTGCTCCAATTGCTATTTGCTTAGTCCAGGTCTCTTGAACAAGTCCACTTAAGGCTTCCCTCATTCTTTTAGCTCGTGCTCTTGTCATCGGGCCACTTGGAATTTGCAGAGGATCATTCCAAGCATTTGAGACAGCTTGCTCCCTTTGATGGATCGCATCATCCCCTCTCTCCTCAAAAGGATTCGTCCTCGAATCATCACCTACATCATAAGGAGATAGATCAGCAACATTAAAAGTAGCACTAACATTATACTCACCTGGTAGATCTATCTTATAAGCATTGTCATTGATTTTCTCAAGGACTTGAAATGGTCCATCCCCTCTTGGAGCTAATTTAGATTTCCTTTGTACCGGAAACCTCTCTTTTCTCATATGCACCCATACCCAATCGCCAGGTTCAAAAATGACATGCCTTCTGCCTTTGTTTGCCTTGGATGCATATTGCTCATTCTTCTTTTCAATATGCAATTTAATCTTTTCATGAAGTTGCTTAACCACCTCAGCTTTCTTTTTGCCATCAAGGCTTATTCTCTCATTAATGGGCAATGGTAACAAATCCAAAGGAGTTAGTGGATTAAAACCATAAACAACTTCAAAAGGAGAATAATCAGTAGATGAATGCACACTTCTATTATATGCAAATTCAATGAAAGACAAGCAATCCTCCCAATTTTTCAAATTCGTTTGGATGACGGTCCTAAGCAATTGAGTTAAGGTTCTGTTAACAACTTCAGTTTGACCATCAGTTTGTGGATGACAAGCTGTAGAAAATAATAACTTAGTTCCAAGCTTTCCCCACAAAACTCTCCAAAAATGACTCAAAAATTTTGCATCCCTATCTGAGACAATACTTTTAGGAACACCATGAAGCCTCACAATTTCTTTAAAGAACAAATCAGCAATATAAGTAGCATCATCAGTTTTATGGCATGCAATAAAATGCGCCATTTTTGAAAATCTATCAAACAACCCAAATATTGAATCCATCCCTCTTTTTGACCTCGGTAATCCCAAAATAAAATCCATTGAAATGTCTACCCAAGGTTCACTAGGTACAGGTAATGGAGTATACAGACCATGAGGTAAGACTCTAGACTTAGCCCTTTTACATGTTATGCATCTACCACAAATCCTTTCCACATCACGCTTCATTTTAGGCCAAAAGAAATGTTCATGCAAAACATCTAATGTCTTTTTCACACCAAAATATCCCATTAGTCCTCCCCCATGTGCTTCCCTCACAAGCAATTCACGCATAGAACATTGAGGCACACATAATTTATTTTCTCTGAACAAAAATCCATCAAGCTTATAGAATTTTCCAAAAGCTCCGTTTTCACAAGCAACAACTATTTCAGCAAAATCACTATCATTGGCATACAAATCCTTAACATATTCAAAACCAAGCAATCTTGCATTCAGAGAAGTGAGAAGAATATACCTTCTAGATAATGCATCGGCAACCACATTTTCCTTACCTTTCTTGTATTTGATCACATATGGGAAAGGCTCGATGAACTCCATCCATCTGGCATGTCTTTTGTTCAGCTTACCTTGACCTTTAATGTACTTCAAAGATTGATGATCTGTATGGATCACAAATTGTTTAGGCCAAAGGTAGTGTTGCCAGGTCTCCAATGCTCTCACAAGTGCATAAAGCTCCTTATCATAAGTTGGGTAATTCAAGGTGGCGCCATTAAGCTTTTCACTAAAATAAGCAATTGGCCGCCCTTCCTGCATTAGAACAGCTCCTATCCCAACTCCTGATGCATCACACTCAATCTCAAAAGTTTTGTTAAAATCAGGTAAAGCTAAAATAGGTGCAGAACACAATTTTTCTTTAAGAACACTAAATGCATGATCTTGTGCCTTTTCCCATCTAAAGCCAACTGATTTCTTAATTATTTCAGTGAGTGGTGCAGCAATTGTGCTAAAATCTTTCACAAACCTCCTATAAAAGCTAGCCAACCCATGAAAACTTCTTACCTCAGTTACATTTGTAGGTGTTGGCCATTCTTTAATAGCCCTTACCTTCTCTTCATCAACTTGTATTCCCTCAGCACTCACTACAAATCCAAGAAAAACAATTTTTCCCATGCCAAAACTACACTTTTTTAGGTTAGCATACAACTTTTCTTTTCTCAAAACATCAAGCACACAATGCAAATGATTCAAATGCTCATCAAGACTCTTACTAAATATCAGAATATCATCAAAATAAACCACAACAAATTTTCCAATATATGCACGCAAAATATGATTCATCAACCTCATAAAAGTACTAGGTGCATTTGTTAGCCCAAATGGCATGACTAACCATTCATACAGCCCATGCTTTGTTTTGAAAGCAGTTTTCCACTCATCTTCTTCCCTCATCCTAATTTGATGATATCCAGATTTTAAATCAATTTTTGAGAAAATAACAGACCCATGCAATTCATCAAGCATATCATCTAATCTAGGAATAGGATGGCGATACTTTACAGTGATATTGTTGACAGCTCTGCAATCAATGCACATCCTCCAAGATCCATCTTTCTTTGGTACTAAGAGGACTGGTACAGCACATGGACTCAAGCTTTCTCGAACATACCCCTTTGCCATGAGCTCTTCAACTTGCTTTTGAAGCTCTTTTGTCTCCTCAGGGTTAGTTCTATAAGCTGGCCGGTTAGGAATTGTTGCTCCAGGAATGAAGTCAATTTGATGCTCAATGCCTCTTATGGGTGGCAATCCACTAGGAATATCTTCTGGAAATATATCTTCAAATTCCTGCAACAATGAACTAACAACACTCGGAAATGAAGAGTCAAGGTCATTAGTGTTTAAAAAGGCCTCCTTGTAAACAAGTACAAGTAAAGGCTGTTCAGAAAGATATGCACTCCTCACCTCACTTTCTTTTGCATAAAAACTCAATTTTTCTCTTTCTTTTCTCTCCACTTTCCTTTCTTTCTTCTGAATCTCTTTTTTTGAGCTCTCAGATTTTCTTTCTTTCTCACTCTCATTTCTTTTGGATCTCTCTTCTTTATTTTTCTTATCACCCTCTCTTTTATCCCTCTCTTGTTTCATTTTGAGCTGATCTTCATACACTTGCTTGGGTGTTAATGGTACAAGAGTAACGGGTCTGTCATCCTTTACAAATGAATATCTATTGGTAAACCCATCCTTTGTCGCCTTCCTATCAAATTCCCAAGGTCTACCCAAAAGTATATGTCCAGCATGCATAGGAACAATATCACATAAAATCTCATCACAATATCTTCCAATTGAGAATGAAACAAGAACTTGCCTATCAACCTTAATCTCCCCACATTCATTCAGCCATTGCAATTTGTATGGTCTAGGGTGTTTAATGGTAGACAAATTTAATTTCTCAACTAGAGTGGTACTGGCAATATTGGTACAACTCCCACCATCAATAATCATATTGCATACCTTGTTGCTTATGAGACAGCGAGTATGGAAGATGTTTTCTCTTTGCTGCTCAATGTCATCTTCCTTAACTTGAGAATTCAAAGCTCTTCTAGTCACAAGTGCTTCTCCTTCTACAGCATACTCAAACCCATCATCACTAGCATCTTCAAGTGATGGCATGGAATCATCACTTTCACTTTCAGACACCACTTCACGGTCCTTCATGATCATTACTCTCTTGTTGGGGCATTGCGAAGCTATATGACCTGTTCCCAAACACTTGAAACATTTAATATCTCTATTTCTAGATGATTGGGAATCAGATTTACCTTTGTTTTTAGATGAAGCTTCCTCTTTGCCTTTTGGGACTTCTCTTTGAACATCTTTTTCTTCCTTCTTCCATTTTGGTCTCATTGAAGAACTAGAGCCTGAAAGGTACCTTGCTGATCCTTTTTGTTTAAGTTGCCTTTCAACCTTCATTGCCATGTGCACCATGTCTTCTAACTCCACATAATGCTGCAACTCCACAATATTAGCGATTTCTTTATTCAACCCATTTAAGAATCGAGCCATTGTTGCTTCCCTATCCTCTTTCACATTTGCCCTAAGCATAGCCACTTCCATCTCTTTGTGATATTCCTCTACACTCTTAGAGCCTTGTGTAAGGGACTGTAACTTTTGAAAGAGGTCTCTATAGTAATGGTTGGGTATAAACCTCTTCCTCATGAGAGCCTTCATCTCCCTCCATGTTTCTAGGGGTCTCTCACCATTCCTCCTCCTCTCTAGGACCAATTTATCCCACCAAATTAATGCATAATCCGTAAATTCAATGACTGCTAATTTCACCTTTTTTGCTTCAGAATAATTATGGCACTCAAAAATGAACTCAATTTTCTTCTCCCATTCCAAATAAGCTTCAGGATCATTTCTACCTTGGAAAGAAGGTATCTTCATCTTAATATTTCCAAGGTTTCCATCCACCCTATTTCTACCCCTTGGAGCATTTTTACCGTGTCTCCTTTCATGCCTAACTTCCCTAGGCCTATTTCTACCCAAATCAAATTCAGATTCATAGTCTTCTTCACCACCACCTCCTACTTCATTTTCAGACTCAAAATCATCCATTGAATCATCTCTATGCCTCTCATATCTTCTAGGATTAGGACTTACAGTAGGTGGTCTTCTCTGCAAGTTTGCAATCATTGTGTCTTGCTTATCCATCCGGTCTCTTATCCCTCCAAGCACCACATTAAGACGTTCGAATTGCTGCTGCATGGCTTTTACAACGAGATCCAGGTTCTGTGCACTACCTCCTCCACTTGATATTTCCTCCCTATTAGACATTATAAGCTGCAAGAAAAATTGATTAGAGAAATAAAGATCCTCGCAAATTTTCCTCACGTGTTTACCCTCAAAGATGTCACTCTTCACTCGTGTTTCACACTTTAAAGGCTTTTTCAAATAATGGATTCACACTCTTGCCTTTTTCCACTCTCAGTGTCTCTATAGGCTCTTTAAAGAAACTAATCAGACTCAATACAAAGCTATCAGAATTCTTGTGAGATTCAACCCAACACTTGGAGATACTGAGTAGTAAGCGGATACTATAGTTGAGAAAATCAGGGAATGAAAGTTAAAGATGCAGAATGTTGTAAAAGCTTAGCTCAAACCAATACTACTTCCAGAACAGCACAATTTTTTTTTTTTTGCCTTTTCTTTTCAGCAATTTTTTTTTTCTTTTTTTTTTTTTTGCCTTGCTTTTTTTTTTTTTTCTGGAATATGAAAGAACAAAAAACGAAATTTGGATAAACAGAACAGAAACAGCAAAATAAATCTGGAAAAATGCGTCTGAATTTAAAGGACAATATCTCGAGTTAGAGAACTCCAAATGAGATGATTCTAAAGCAATCTGAAAGAAGAGATTCTGGGATATAAGAAAGACCTACTATACGTCCAGAAACTCAATGGAAAACATGACAAACAGAGGATTAAAATTCAGCACGTCCAGAAAAATGGAAGACAAATAGAATTTCAAAACGAAAGAGAAACACAATGATGGAGATGAGCTAGGAGACTTTAAAGAGCTTGAACAAAATCAAGAACTTGAAAACAAAAGGGTTGGACGTAACTCTAAAAGATGGCCAGCTAAAGATCAAGGTATGGGAGGCCCATGCACAAGATCAAGAGCCAAAGCTATGAAGGAGGCCTTGAATGGAGTGATCCAAAAACTAATGGACCTGGAGCCCATAGTCTTAGCTGAATATGAAGCCCAAAAGGAACAAAATGACATGAAAATCATTTCATATCTACAAGATGCTAGCCCAAGCCTGAAAGGAGCCTAATTGAAGAAGCCCAACCATTTCCACAAAATCCTCTTAGTTTTAATTTGATTGTTTCTGTTTCAGATTTTTTTAGCTTTATTAGGCACCATTCTTGGTGAATTTGTTCAGATTTAAATTTCTTTTATTTTCCCGCCAAACCTAAGAGTTATTTTGTATTTAGGGTTTTATTTTTCAAATGCCTATATAAGGCCCACTTGTACTCCAAGAAGAGGCAGATTGAATGAATTAGTTTCAGAATTATTTCTGACTTGTGAGGTTTCTCTTGTAGCCTTTGTGTACTGGAGAAAATCTTTGACTTATCAAAGGAGTGGTTTCCTTTGTGGCGTCCCGGATTAGGGTTCTAAGAGACGGGTTCTCTTAGGGTTCAATTTCATTGACCAACATCTCTTCTTCTTCTTCTTCTTTGTTTCTTTCTTTATTCTTTCTTGCTTGTTGTCCAGATCTGCCTATTTTCTTGTTCTTGTGTCGTATGCCAAAATTCGATCACTGATCCGTGCAATTTGGGGTTCCTAGAACGGGTTTCTACGGAGTCTCACATCACACAATCTGGAAAAGCACAAGACACACGGATATGACCTGATTTAGGGACCGAAGCTCTGATACCAAGATGGTGCGAACCCGCAAGGACTTGAATCCCCTTGAACCCACAACCGATCTGAAATATACACACCCCAAGAAAGCTAAATCAAGTCTGAACGATCCACTTGGAACCCTTGACACGAAGAGACAAGGACCCCGAGTGTTGGAAGACGCCACAAGGTTGATCAAGCCTTGATAAGTCTACAAGTTCAATGAAGAACCCTAGAGAGCACTCCTCTCAATTCTGGGATTTCCAGAAAATATGATTTCTATTCATTCAAATCTGATTACAATGGGAGGCAGAATGCAATTATATAGTGTGCAAGTCAAATCTGCCTTCAATGCTCATAGAAAAGGAAAACTAGGGAAATTAATGGCAAATTTCCTGATTAATGGCCTATGGAATCAGAATTATAAAAGTCAAATTCTCTCAAAAACTAAAAAGGAAATAAATCCCCCTAAATAAGCTAATTTCGTCTAAATAATTAGGGTTCTAGAAATCAGCCTATTAAGCCCAAAATAGCATTATTTAGCCCTAAATGAGCCCACCAATGGATGGTCCATGGTTCAAGCACTTCAATTTATGATGTTATGGGCCAATCTAGCCTCAGCAGCTCCATCTTCAGCCCATATGATGTTGAGGACGCCCACATTGGAAATGTCCATATCTTGCTTGACTTTTGTTGCTCCAATTGCTATTTGCTTAGTCCAGGTCTCTTGAACAAGTCCACTTAAGGCTTCCCTCATTCTTTTAGCTCGTGCTCTTGTCATCGGGCCACTTGGAATTTGCAGAGGATCATTCCAAGCATTTGAGACAGCTTGCTCCCTTTGATGGATCGCATCAATAGGATTGCCCCAGCTGAGTTAGCTGAACTGAAAAAGCAACTAGAGGAACTATTAGAAAAAGGTTTCATTAGACCTAGTATGTCTCCGTGGGGTGCGCCAATCTTGTTTGTAAAGAAGAAAGATAGGAGCATGAGATTGTGCATAGACTATAGGTAGTTAAACAAAGTGACTATAAAGAATAAGTATCCATTGCCTAGGATAGAAGATCCCTTAGATTAGCTAGCAGGAGCCTCCATTTTCTCTAAGATAGACTTAAGGTCAAGATACCACTAATTGAGAATCAAAGCAGAGGACATTCCAAAAACTACATTTAGAACTAGGTATGGACATTATGAATTTCTTGTTATGCCTTTTGGTTTGACAAATGCCCTAGCTATTTTTATGGATTATATGAATAAGATTTTTAAGCCCTACCTAGACCAATTTGTGGTTGTTTTCATAGACGACATTCTTATTTATTCTAGAAGTGTAGAGGAACATAAGAAACACCTTAAGAGTGTCCTTCAAATTTTGAAAGCAAAATACATGTTTGCTAAACTCAGTAAGTGCCAGTTTTGGTTGAGGGAAGTACAATTCTTAGGGCATGTAATCTTTGAAAGAGCGGTAGCAGTGGACCCTAGCAAAATAAAAGCAGTAGTGAATTGGGAAAGGCCCAAAACTATCACAGAGGTTAGGAGTTTCCTGGGATTGGTGTAACACCATATATTTCTAGCTTGCTTCTTATCATTTCTAAGTTTCACATGATGAATTTCATAAAAGGGGATGGAAAAATGGCATTCAAATAATGCCTTATTTCGCGTTGCGTTGCGTATGAAAATTCCATTTGGTGTCACGAGGACCATATGAGTTCATACATTACATTCTCATATTTAATTACATACATACAACTCCTTTGCATATGAACTCATATGGTCCTCGTGACACCGAATGAAATTTTCATACGCGACGCAACGCAAAATAAGGCATTATTTTAATGCCATTTTTCCATCCCCTTTTATGCAATTCATCATGTGAGACTTAGAAATGGAATAGTGACTCAAGTCGTGCTGTGTTACTGTTACTGTTCCAGAAATTCAAAAATTCATATGTCTTAGCTTAGACCTCTAAATGAGGTGCTTCCAATTGCTACAAGTCACTCTGAATGCCTAATAGGCCAAAGAAATCCAACCCCACCTCCTTGTGTTTGTGAAACTGAAAAGGGGAAGGAACAAGCAAAGTAAGACTTGAATTTGCCCCAAGGTAGCTCTCCACCTTTTCTTGTTGCATTTTCTACGTGGCAAGATGTTTAGTGTGCCAGAGGGTTAAGGTAGAACATTAGAGACCTGCTGGGTTGCTGCAACCCCTAGATATCCCCGAATGGAAATAGGATAGCATAGCTATGGATTTCGTTATGGGGTTACCCAGGACATCCTCTGGACACTTGAGAGCCCACTTATGCATGTATGTATATGGAAGTGGCATAGTGAAATTGAGTTGTATGAGGATTCAGACCTTATGAGGGACTTATTTGTGCTATATTTATGCTTTCTAAGTTGCTCAAATGTGTGTGGAACAATGAATGGCCCATTTGAACCAAATTTGCCCCTTTATTGGAACCAAATTGCCATAATCTTGACCTATGGCAAAGTCTAACCAAATGACTTCTTCTTGACTTGAAATTTTGCATGAACATAGGTCTTGCCTAGATATTTTTGGAAAGATAAAGATCAAGTCATTTGGAGGTCTATGTAATTTTTTATGATTTTTCAAAGTTGGCATCAGAATTTCGGATTTGCACCAGTACTATTCATTTGGTCAATTGTGAAAATGTGTCATCTGAGGGGCAAACGTGGTCCAATGGCTATGACATTTTGTAGGTAGAAACTAGGCATTCAGAGTGACTTGTAGCAACTGGAAGCACCTCATTTGGAGGTCTGAGCTAAGAGATATGAATTTTTGAATTTCTAGAACAGTAACAGTAGCACAGCATGACCTGAGTCACTGTTCCATTGCTCCTCTATCTGCTTTTTCAACTCAGCAAGCTCAGTGGGAGCTGTCCTGTATAGAGCCTTGGACACCGATCTATCCCCAGGCACTATCTCTATGGGGAACTCTATCTCTCTCAGGAGGTAGGCCACTAAAATCAAATCTTTAGGGAAAACCTCTAGGAATTCCCTAACGATCGGGATCTCCTCTATCCCTTCTTCTACCTCGGCCTATATAGAGAAAAAGACTAGAAACCCCTGACACCCTTGCTCTAAGTATCTCTCAGCCTAGGTAGTAGTCATGAAAGAGAGCTCGGCTCCTATCCTAGGTATGGTCCCACAAGAAGGTACAAATACAGTACGGTATTCACAATCAAGGACAGCATTATTAGCAGTCATCCAGTTCATACCCACAATCAAATCAATGTCATGGAATGGCATACAACTCAATTCAATGGTAGTATGACAAGGATTCTATGGAATTTTCTATGATTTTTCAAAGTTGGCATCAGAATTTCGGATTTGCACCAGTACTGTTCATTTGGTCAGTTGTGAAATTGTGTCATCTGAGGGGCAAATGTGGTCCAATGGCTACAACATTTTGTAGGTAGAAACTAGGCATTCAGAGTGACTTGTAGTGACTAGAAGCACCTTATTTAGAGGTCTGAGCTAAGAGATATGAATTTTTGAATTTCTGGAATAGTAACAGTAGCACAACACGACCTGAGTCACTACTCCATTGAATTTCAGTAGCTAAACGTGCTTTCTATGGTCTAAACCTATTTTTACCATAAATTTAACATCCATAGCTTTCCAAATTGGTATAATTTACATGGATTGGATTTTTGTGGAATTAATTGGACATTTTCAAAGTTTATAGTAGACACTTGCATCAGTACCAGTAGCTGTCCGAACCTTTGCCCCTTTTCGCGTGTCAAATGCTTTCTATGTTATGTTAGTTACAATTGGCCGGGTACTATAGAAGGTTCATCAAAGGATTTTCTCACTTAGTTACACCTTTAACTAGATTAACCCGAATAGACCAATCGTTCATTTTGAATGATAAATGTGAGGAGAGATTTCAGGAGTTGAAAACTAGATTAACTTCCACACCTATCTTAGTGATACTAGACCCCTAGAAACCTTTTGTAGTATACAATGATGCTTCCAAGAAAGGGCTGGGATGTGCCTTAATGCAAAAAGGTAGAGTAGTCGCCTATGCTTCTAAATAATTAAGACCCCACGAGGAGAACTAATCCACCCATGACTTGGATTTAACATCCATTGTATTTGCCCTAAAAATTTGGAGACATTACTTATATGGGGCATCATTTGAGGTTTATAGTGATCATAAAAGTTTGAAATACCTTTTTGACTAGAAGGAATTGAACATGAGACAGAGGAGGTGGATGGAATTTCTTAAAGATTATGATTTCACCCTTAAGTATCACCCGGACAAAGCAAACATAGTTGTAGATGCCTTAAGCAAAAAGTCCATGCATGTGTCACTTATGATGCTTAGGGAACAAAAATTGATAGAGGATTTTAGGGACCTAACCCTTTCCATCTCCCTACACCCTGGTAGCCTCTCAGTGAGCAAGTTAAGGATTCATAGTGACCTATGAGACCAAATTAAAGATGCCCAAGTTTTTGATAAGTTCTTAGAAAAGATTAAGAAACATATAAACTATGGGAAGTCTAAAGAATTTTGGGAATCTGAGGATGGACTGATTTGGAACAAGGATAGATTGTGTGTGCCCGAGAAAAGAGAATTGAGGGACACTATCTTGGCAGAAGCCCACAAAAGCAAATACACTTTACCCCCAGGCACCACGAAGATGTATCAGGATCTTAAAAAGAATTTTTGGTGGCCTGGCATGAAATAAAAAATTGCCTAATATGTGTCTAAGTGCTTTGTTTGTCAAAGAGTGAAGGTGGAACACCAAAGACCTACAGGAATGTTACAGCCTTTAGAAATCCCTAAGTGTAAATGGGACAGTATCTCTATGGATTTCATTATGGGCTTACCTAAGACATCCTCAGGATATGACTCCATTTGGGTAATAGTGGATAGATTAACCAACTCTGCTCACTTCTTGCCATGAAATCTACCTATACCATAGACAAACTAACTCAACTTTATGTGAGTGAGATTATGAGACTTTGTGGAGTGCCTATTAGTATTATTTTAGACAGAGACCCTAAGTTTGTATCTAAATTTTGGATGTCTCTTCATCAAGCTTTAGGTACCCAATTGAAATTTAGTATGGCCTATCATCCTCAAACAAATGGCCAAACAGAGAGGACCATTCAAACTTTAAAGGATATGCTTAGGTCATGTGTCTTGGAGTTTAAAGGGAACTGGGATGTATACTTACCCTTAGCAGAATTTACATACAATAATAGTTACCATTCTAGTATCCAAATGGCCCCATTTGAAACCCTTTATGGGAGAAATTGTAGATCCCCCTTGTGTTGGCTTGAACTGGGAGAAAGGAGACTTTTAAGGTGAGAGATAATGGACCAGACGTCCAGACACATAGAAATCATCAGGACAAGGCTTCTAGCTACCCAAAATAGGTAGAAAAGTTATGCAAACCAAAGGAGACGACCCTTAGAATTTGAAACTGGTGACCACGTATTTCTTAGAATAACTTCAATCACAGCAGTAGGTCGATCCTTGAAATCCAAGAAACTCAACCCCCATTATATGGGTCCTTTCCAAATTTTGGATCGGATAGGACTAGTGGCCTACAGACTTGCCCTTCCTCTAAATCTTTCCTAGATTCATAATGTTTTCCATGCCTCTCAGTTAAAGAAATATCAACCAGATCCTTCGCACATCATAGACCATGAATTAGTGCATTTGCAACACAATTTGTCCTATGTTGTAGAACCAAAGGAAATAATAGGCAGGCGGATCAAACAATTAAGGAACAAAAGTATCTCACTAGTCAAAGTGGTATGGAAAGGGCTATCCTCGGACGAAGCTACTTGGAAAACTGAGGGAGCATTATCCGACATCTTTTTATAAAGTATGTAAATTTGTTAGGACAAAAATCTTTTAGGGGGAAGGAATTGCAACATTCTAAATTTTATGTAACTATTAACATGATCAAAGTTGGTGAGGAACTAACTTGCTTAATAAATACTAAAGAGGAGGGTAGATGCTAGGAGACTTAAAAGAGATAATAGCACATTCACTTGTTTAACATGAGAGTAAGTAGGGATACTTTTAGACAAGCCTACAACCACTCATGATAGCACCTCCTTACTTCCACCTACGTAGGGATGTGAATATGTGTACTCGGCCAAGTAGCAACCCAATTAGCCTTGTATATTGTAAGCTTAAAACTACTAAAATCTTGGAATGAGTCTTTGAATTACCAACGTATACATGGCTGAATGAATGTGACAGGGAAGAATGAAATAAGAAAACTACAAACCTACTCTTGAAAGGCTCCACCGAAGATGTGTGTGTATGCAACCACCAAAAACTAAGGCATAGAAATAATCCCAGCTGTGAAGTGAAGAGAGCATCCATTTAATGTAGCTTAATAGAGAAAAGAATATATATATCATGTGTTGCCACCTAACATGTGAACCGAATAGAAAATGAAGTAACAAAAGAATGAAATCACAACCTTCCCTTGACACCTCATGCTTTCTTATGTGTAACGTTGCATATGAGTATGTAGATGGTAGCTGATTGACTTAAATAGTGTGTCCAGCCATGGAAAAGCTAGGATAAATATAAGACACAGCGTTTGAGTAGAGAATGGGAGGAAGAGACGCATGGTTGGATGATTAAGTAGGAAAGGAATTAGTCTTCATCCTTGCCACCTCATGCTTACACCTCTACTCACATATATGTATATTTAATTGGAAATTGGTTAGTGCCCTGAATTTGCAATTGCTGTGGAAGTATGAGGGATGTATTAGGTGGAAATAAGATGGAGGAAATGCTGCCACGTAGATAGCACCAGTCATAGAATGGAAAGGAATACAAATCAAGAAAATTAAATCAAAGGAAGCCACCGCATGCTTGCATCGTCCAAAGCATTTTCTTCATATTAATTATCATTCGGTCATGGCAATTGGAGTGTCTGGCAATTAGATTAGATATCACCTCCATATAGAGTGTAGTGGGAGAATAAGACATATATATGTTGCCACTAAGTGATGAGAGACCCTGTAGGAACCTTGTCCTAGGAACCTTCAACAAGATGACACTTTGCCCGAGACCGGCTAGAATACAAGAATGTTGGTCAAAGGAAAGACCCTAAGAGAACTTGTCTCTTAGAACCCTAGCCTCAAGACGCCACAAAGGAAGACCAATCCTTTGATAAGTCACGTGAACTCTCAGAGAACACAAAGAAGCAAAAGCCTCACAAAGTATTGAATAATACTCAAATTCATTCATTCATTCATTCATGTGTAAAATAGAGTACAATAGGAAGCCTTTAATAGGCAAAATTTTCTAGAGTCCTAATTAAAGTAAAACTCTAAAACCTGATTAGAAATATTTTAAATGATACCTAATATATCCTAATTAGATTAGGATACTAATTCTAACTTGATCTCTAAGATAAGCTCTTTGACCAAGTTTTAAAAAATAATAAAATAATAAAAAACAAAATTCAAAAAGAATCCTAGTCAAAACTAATTAGCTTCTTTAAGTTGTCACATGGAATGCTCATGCTTCATTAAAAATCATATGGTTGACACATGATTCTTAATCTCTTGCAATTGGACTCCAATTGGGCCTTAGCACTCCTCTTGTATGTGTATAGTTCATTGGGCCTTCAACGTGTTGGATATTGTCTTTAGTTGCTCCATGGCCCTTCTTAGAACATTGGGCTTCCACTTGGACTTCCACTTTTGCATCTTTAAGGAAATATCATGTCCAAAGTCCAATTCAGCATATTTTGAATTAATCAAATATGGATCTTGGACTCTAAACTTGGGCCGACGTCCAACATAGATATTATCGTGAGTTCTTTGAAATTTTTGGATATATACAATCACAATTTGGGCCTCTTGAACATGGGCCATCCTTTCATGAGCCATTTGGACCTGAATCATAGGCTTTTGAATGATTTGGTCTTGATGGATGAGGGCTTCTCGAATTTGTAGTGCTCCAATAGGCATGCCTACTAGTATTGTATCACTAAGCCTTGCACCGAACAACAAAATTGGAACCTTCACCCTTGCCACCTCATGCTTGGACCAAATAAAGATGAGAAGCATGAGCTGCCATGAAGCATGAGCTACCTATTATGATGATCACTTTAATTCACTTTAAGCCGAAGAAAGTAATGAAAAGAAGGGAGGAGAAAAACTTAGATAGCCATAGGAGAGGAGTGAGGGAAAGATGAACCAAGGTACAAGGACTCCATAAAAGGTATGTTCTAAGTTGCTTCCTTGTTCTGGACTGGGATATTTTGCCTTTGTAGAATTAGTTGGAAAAGGATTTTAAAGACAAAACTTTTATAACAGGTTGTCCATTCCTTACACTTGAAATTTGGAAAATTACAGAATTTTTAGAACAAGGCAGATTAAAGAAACAATCCACGAATTCAATTTAGCTTCTAGATGGGACAGCTTGGGGTCCGAAATTGTAGCTAAATTGAGACTATGGTAGTTTTCATTTTTTGCTACTATAGTGTGAAATTGTATGGTAAATTGGAGAATCAAGCTTGAAATTAAAGGCTAAGAACTTAACTTCAAAGCACTGGATCACACATGAATAACTTAGATAGTAACTAATTCATGAGAAGGAAAAGAAAGTGAAGTTGTGATGGTTTACAATGAGGAATTCTGATCATCAACTAACGAAAGAGGATCAGGAATTTTGTATGGGGGGATTAGCATTTTAATTGCAATGTATATATTACCCATGACTCATCCTTAATTAAGGCAATGCATGATTGAAATTTAGAAAGGCGATTGGAACAATAAGAACTAAGGAATAATGTGACAAACGACGGTGACGAAATAGGTAGATAACATGGCATTCTGTCTGTTTACATACATAATTGCACTGAATGATTTTCTAAATTTTGTATGCTATGCATGGCTACATATACCCACTAATATGACTCTCTTGAGTATTAGATCACTATTATTGGCCAATGGTCGAAGTATAATAGCCTAACAAATGAATGTACACGGCTATCTTGGGATTTGCATGCTCCTATACCGAATGGTGCACCGAAGTATTCTTATTTAGTGTTTTCTATATGTGTAACTATGAATCCATTGTTATATACTGGGATTATATCTCATTATAAAGCTAACTATTTTTCAGGCAATACCCATACTATAGACGGAGCCCATTCTACAGAGGATAACTGAACCAATCTGAAGATTGTAGTGGCTATAGTTGTTGTAACTTCCATGAATAATGTTAAATGCTGAAAGCTCGACTTTAGTGAATACTTTGCATTGTTTACTACCTCCTTGTTGGTTATGTATAAATAGTGTGCATGAGAAATTTACAATAAGTTAACTGTGATGTTATTAAGGCTACTGAACCCCCTGTACAAGTAAACTCTTATATTTGCATTTGCATGAAATTGATTATCATAATCATGGAAGCAGTTCTAGCATATTAACATTATCAACTTATGGTTTTCTTGTGAATATGAGGAAGGTTGTCTTGGTATGACAATTATTCTCCTTGGTCTAGGATCTTGTTGATAACATTTTAGGGTCTACACTATGGAACTAAGGACCTTGTCGATAGGATCTTGGATTTTGCTTTGTAAAACTGAAGACCTTGTCAACAAGGTCTTCTGTTAGTAGTACAAGATCCTTCCATATGGTAAGTTATAGTGTATGCAAAGTGTAGGTGTGACACGCCACAACTCGGTACACCTACATTGCAAGGTAAGTGGCTACTGTAACTTAAAACTGAAATTTTGCACCTTGCACCATGGCTTAGGTTTTTGCATGCTCGACAAGGTGGTTTTGGGACCTATTGTTCATGTTTTCGTAGCAGCAAGGCTATGTGATGCTGTGGCGAGAGGCCCTCTTGAAGCATTCCAAGCTCACCTCTTAATGCTCACTATAGTGAGATTGCTCACTATTACCTCCTAGGTGAATTTTTCACCCCATGCCATGGCGCTCCTCTCTTTTGATTGACCTTTGGCCACAGCTTAACCTCCTATTGCACTTATGGCTCCTAAATTTTGTCCCATGTACTCTAACACTCCTTCTAGCGGTACTCTAGGGCTGCTCTACCACAATTTGTGCGGCTCTAATGGCATTCAACTACCTAATTTACTCCACATGTCTCTCACTGCCAAATCAAACCCTTGGTGTTGATTTCTATTCATCTGCTTTCATACATTAGCAATGTATGTATCAATGATAACAAGAAGGATTTATAACCACTAACATTTTTATTCATAGTAATATTATAACATACTTCCAAGATACAAGTTATATATATATCCATCTAACAATGTTCCATATAAGGTATAAACTAGTGCATACATCAGACACCAAATTGTAAAGAACTTAACCCCCTATTAGTTATATCAAATTTCACGATAATTAAATTACATAACCAGTCTCTAGACATGGCAATTCATGATGCAATGTAGCAAATACATGAAAACTAATATTCTTGTTACATAAACCCAATTTGATAAGGTTTTCAAATCCATGTGCTACTAAACCATACATTATGCTTTCATTAATTTTTCCTTAACACGAAAAGGTCTGGTCCCTAAAAATGTTAACCCACAATCGAGGTAAGATATTGCCCACAACTAAGGTGAGATATATAATCACAGTAATAAGAGATAAATTCCATATATATGTACAAATTAATCAACATAATGCAATTATATAGAACACATACCAAAGGCATCAATATCATTAGTAAATGAACTAGTAAGACTACTACTAACTACTATCTCATACTAGCAATCACATCTAACATGTTAATGGCTAATAACATTGGGAGAGGCCTGTCCATAGCACCAACTCCCTAATGAGCACAACTTAAGCTCAGTGCATTTAGGCACCTAATCATAACTTGGTGCCTGATCGAAGCATGATGCATAGGTAGTAGCCATACCACAACTCTACCATGGACTCACAAGGTCCAATCATAACATAATTCAAGTTGCTAACCAATCATTTAGCATTTCAAAGTTATACATGTATAGCAAATATCATATTAAAATAAGCATATATATATGGAATTAGAAAATTAATCCCAGTTACCTCAATGAAGTCGATTACTCTTTCTCTAGCTACCATCATGATCCAAATACACACCAAGCCTAAGATAAGCATAGTTATCATCATTTCTAGTAATAAATCAAATACCCAAAGAGTTGAACTACCAATAACTACCTAAAGGTTACTTAACTTTCCACCAATGGATTCCAATTTTAGGTTTTAGTTTCCCCATACCAGAAACTACAATAGTTCACTCTAATATCTAGATAATTTTGCATAAAATAAGGCCCATATTATAAATCAACTATAGAGGTCTCAAATTAGCAATAGATGCATTAAAATGGGAAGAGGATACTTACCTAAAACACCCATAGCCTTAACCTCTGAAAATCCACCATAGAAGCACCAAACAACAAGTTTTAGTTTTTGGTGGACAATAAAAGTGCTCCAAATAAGAAACCAATTGGTTCAAATTAAAGAGGAAGAAGAGAAGGTTAAGTTTTATATGTGTTACCTTGGCTAAATATTACTCTAGAGGTGGGAAATGATGGAAATATACAAGGAACCCTAGCCTCTCCTTTGGACCTCCTAAAATCTCTTGCTCTTCTTGTGTTTTCTATAGAATAAGGAGTAGACTGAAGTGTATTTAAGGTTTAAGTGGATTTAAGTTAAGTTGTGGGCTAACCCAAAGGCCCAAGTCTAAGTGAAGTTTAGATTTTAGTTTGTTGGGCCAAACACTATGGGTTAGGTTGTGGAACTTTTATGGTTAAGGATGGAATGTGATGATCCAATAGCTCAAGACCCATTTAGGCTCATTTCCCCAAGTTTGGGCTAAGATTAAATGGGCTCTTGTCTCACTTAAATTCACTTCCAAGTTTTTGGGCTCCCAAAAAATTTAAGTTAGGCCTACAAGAAAACTAGTATTGAGTTCTCTTACTAAGCTTATAGGATAATTGGGCTTTTATATTAGGCTCTAATTGTAACATCTAGTTCTCTAGAAACATAAGAAAACATGAGACACGTAACGTACAATTTCTCCGTAAATGAATGAAACCCATCGAATACAAAAGGAAGTCCCCTAAAATGATGTAGTTAAGGTCCTAAAAAATTCGAGAAGCATTCTATACTCTTAAAAATGAGAATCCCAAGATCAAACGAAAAGAAAAATAAAGCTAGAATGAGGAAACAAATTAGAATGAAAGGTTGACGAAACATAAGGGCATTTTCGTAATTTTGAGTAAATTTTGGAATTTACATAGGAGGGCTTTTTAAATGAAACTTTTAAGTTCTCTAGGGTTCTCAGAGGCCCTGAAAACCATGGAAAGTCCCGGGACAGTTAAAACCCCTCCTGTGGACATTTTCTAATGTCGGTGCACCCAAACTTTAACAAATTTATTTAGGAAGGTTTTAGCTCTAATTTGAGTGATTCCAAACACATTTTATTAAATTTGGAACTCAAATTTTGTAATGGAAAAGACGATTCTCAAAAAGAGCTAAAATGAAGGAAAAACAAAAATGCCAACAACGAAGGGCAAAATGGGAATTTTTTAAAAGTGTAATCTCCTCCCACCTATATATATGATGTGCCCTTCTTCTCCCTTCATTTTGCATGACCAAGTTCTGCCAAAAACTAGAGGAAAACCCTAAGGAGGGTGGCACACAAGAGGAAGGCAAAGAGGAGGAGAAATCAAAGGCTTAAGGTATGGAAATTTAGTGGTTTTTCATGCTCTTTCTCTTCCAAACCTCTTCTCCTTCATTCTCCTTTATTTCCTATGATTATAATGAAATATATGGGTTTGTTTTAAAGGAGAAATTGAGGGGAAAATTCAGATTTGAAGAGAGGAGCTCAAAGAACACAAGATTCAAGTGAGAAAAAGCAAGAAAACAAGGTAATTTCTTCTTCCATGGTTGATGTTGCTTCCCCCTTTCTCCACCATTTTGCCCTACTTGAGAAGAACCAAGGGTGATTCTTAGGAAAACAGGTGTGGAGATTAAGAATATGTAAAGAGAATTAACAAATAACCATGGAAATTCAAGATGCAAAGTCTAAGGTTTCATATGTTCCATGCAAAATCTGATTTGATACCTTAATTTCTATGTCTAAATGAGAGTTTAAATGAACTTTTAAGTTTAAATGAACTCCTAAGATCCCTAAGATGCTCCCCATATGCTTTTCCCTTTAAGAAAATAAAGAAAACTTTAAGGAGGCAAAAAATGCTCCTTGTCTCGGCTTAAAGGGGTTCTCCTAGCTAGGGAGAGTTTAAAATTTTTTCAAGCCCATTCTTGAGTCATATATGATGAATGAAAATGAGGGGAGGCCTTGGGAAAAATTTAGAACCCATAGAAAGTGAATTTGTACTTTAGGTTCCATATTATGACCTAAAAAAGTAACATGTAGTTAGGCTTTTTGTTTTAATTGTGTGATGACTCCAAAAGGCTTAAAACGAGTCAAGAATCATAATTGAAAGGAAAGAATGGAGCCTAGAATTTATTTGAGGGGTGTTGATTCATTAGATGCATTTATGGACCATAATGGAGTTTATAGAGCCACCTAGTGTCTAAGCAAGCATGTGACCTTAGAATTGAGTTCATGAACCTAATTGACGCCCATAAAATGTCTCTAGGCCAAGAGGAAGTATCTCCGTATATTTGTAGGTGTGGCAGAACCAAGGGAGGGAATTCAAGAGAAAAAGTGTGTGATTGTGTGCAAGGTAGCTCTCTCCACCTTCTATCATGCATGGATGTGTGTTTAGCTTGTCTTAGAATGTGTGTATATGTATTTTTAAGCCACGAAAAGTATGCTAGCATGATTTTATATGCCATGGTTTTATGATGACATATTATGTTTCATATGATGTTTTGATGTGTGCTTAGGTTTGCTTGAGTGTGGTGAGGCCAAAAACCCTTAGCCATGGTAAGGATGAGCTAAGAACCCTTAAGATTGGTTAAGACAAAGCAAAGAGTCTTCCAAAAGCAAGATGGGCTCTCAAGAGCATGGTTAAGTCCAAGATTGTCTTAAAGAATGGGTGAGGCAAGTCCAATATCCACAAGAAATTGGGTGAGGCTAATTTACTTGCTTTGCAAGCCTTTGTATGGTATGTATGACTTTCTCAAATGATGAAAATATTTCTTAAATGTTTGCACATTTCAACATGACCATACATGCATTTATGAGACTTGTTTGCATCCATTATATATGATTGAATGAGAGATGAGCTATTAGAATTCTTTGAATCTCATTCCCTCATCTCCAATGTTCTAACATGCTAGGTGGACCAAATGGACAAGGTAATGGAAGCCAAACACCTTGAGGATGAGAGATTGACAACCTAATGCATAGTCTTAGTTCTTTAATGCCATAATTATGTCAAATGATGTAATCCAATGATGTATATAGTCTATGACCTCTTATACATGTGTAACTATGATATTATGCTATATATGAACAAGAGAATATGTTATGTAGTTATTAGAATGTGAATTGGGTATATGATGCCAAATTAGTTTCATTGATGGTTTGATAGAATTATGCATATGTGTGGATGAAAAGGCCAAAATGAAATGCATGAGGTTTGAGATCATTTCGGCAGCTTACAAAAGTCCTAATTATGCTTTTAGACTTGCCTAAAAGGTACCAAGCTCTAAGGAAAGCCATTTGGTTACTTGGGTACCCTATATGGAGCTAAATTTGACCATAATGGAACCCTAAATCAATTTTTGGCCACATGAGCTCTTCTTCATCTAAGATTTGGCATACAATTAGAGCTCATTAAGAGCTTTTTGGAAAGTTAAAGAACATAATTTTTAGAGGTCTACAAAATATTTGATAAATTTTCAAAATTGGCAAATTTTTTAGTTTGGGTCATGTCACTATTCACTCAGGTTCAAAAATAAAATCTGTCACATAGGCCTGAAATGATGTCCAATTGATACAAAATTTTATACAAAGAAACTAGACATTCCAAGTGACTCGTGACAACTAGAAGCATCTCATTTGAATGTCTAAAAAGGGAGACATAAATTTTCAAAGAATCTGTCCAGTATTAGGAACTCCACCCGACCTCAGTTATTGTTTGATTGAATTTCGAGGTCTGGGAGTGCGTGAACTAGTCTGGAATTATTTTTCTCCTCTAGCTAACATCATAGCTTTCTAGATTGGTATCTTTTGCATAGATTGGATTTTTGTAGAATTAATTGGAATTTTTCAAAGTTTGCTATAGAAATCTATGATAGCACCAGTGGGCAGCTTGACCTCTGGGACTTTTCGAATGTCAAACGTCTTTTGTGATGGATGTTATGGTTTGGATATATTTATATATAAAGTAGACATCTGTAGCTCTTTAGAATGGCCAAGAACGCATAATTTCAATTTTTTTTAAAATGAGTTATGATTCTCCAAAATTATGGCAGAAAAAAGGAAAAATTTGGCAAAAATTAAATGTGTACATTTTATGCTTCTCTTCGAGTATCATAAGGTGTAAGCCACTTTTGATGATTCAAATGAGTTGTATGTATGTAATTAAATATAGGGATGTGTTGTTTGAGCTCACACAGTCCATGTGACACTGAATGGAATTTTTACATATGACGCAACGCAAAAATATTCATTATTTCTATTGCCATTTTCCTTGAGAGCTTGTATGATTCTTAAAAATGAGATATCTAAAGGCATAAGATGAGTTAGAAATGTTGGCGTTACATTTATTTGTATTATAGCAAAGTTTCAAGCTCTCTCAGATTGGATTTGGCTTCAGAATGTAGCAATAGGGCTATGTAAAGGCTTAAATGGATAGATAAAATCTTATATGAGACATGTTGGGTGTATGAGTATAGTTTATGGCTTGTTTCATGATGAGTAGGTTGTATGATAGTCTTAGAGTAGTTAGCAGACATCAAAAAAGGGTGGCCTCTAGAGTAGCTTGAGTAAAGCTAAGCTTAAAGAAAGTTAAGTGATCTGACAGCTAGAGCTTGATGAGATATGATAACTCGCTGAGATCAGTGGCAAGCCCTATATATAAATGATGAGGAATGATCTTGTTGATAGGAAGAGGCTTGCTAAAGAGAGTATATGAGGCCTAATTCTCCCTGGCAGTCATACTCAGGCCATTCTGAGATGTCCTGCTTAATGTAGAGATAAGCAATGATGCAGCGTGGTATAAGATAAAATTGTGGCTACACAAGACTAGTTTAGAGGGGAAATGAGAAGAGAGTTACTGTAACATCTGGTTCCTTAAAAACAAAAGAAAATGTGAGAAACGTAACATCTAGTTTCTTTGTAAATAAATGAAACTCATCAGATACAAAAGGAAGTCCCTGAAATGATTTAATTAAGGTCCTAAAAAATTTAGGAGGCATTCTAGTCTTGAAAAAATGAGAATCCCAAGCTCAGATGGACAAAAAAATGGAGCTAGAATAAAGAAAAAATTTCTTACGAAAAGCTTACGAAACATAATGTCATTTTCATAATTGTGAGCAAATTTTGGAATTTACATAGGAGGCTTTTTAAATGAAAATTTTGAGTTCTTCAGGGTTCTCAGAGGCCCTGAAACCATGAAAAGCCCTAGAACAGCTAAAGCCCCTTCGGTGGACGTTTTTTAATGTTAGTGTGTCCGAACTTTGACGAATTCATTTAGAAAGATTTTAGCTCTAATTTGAGTGATTCCAAAGGCATTTTATTAAATTAGAAACCTAAATTTCATAATGGAGAAGACGGTTCTCAAAAAAGAGCTAAAACGAAGGAAAAATGAAAATACCAAGAATGAGGGCAAAATGGAAATTTTTGAAAAGTGTAACTTCCTCCCACCTATATATATGATGCACCCTTCTTCTCCCTTCATTATACACTACCATGTCCTGCCCAAAACCATAAGAAAACCCTAGGGGATGAGGTGCACAAGAGGAAGAAGAAAAGGAGGAGAAATTCAAGGTAGAAAGGTATGGATTTTCATGATTTTTCATGCTTTCTTCATTCCAAACCTCTTCTCCTCCATTCCCCTTTATTTCCTATGATTAAAATAAAGTTTACAAATCTAATTTAAGGGAGAAACTTAGGGAAAATTTTGGATTTGAAGAGAGGAGGTGGAGAAAGCAAGATTCAAGTGAGAAAAAACAAGAAAACAAGGTAATTTCTCTTCCTATGGTTGCCATCTTTGGTTCCCTCCTCCTCCATTTCGCCTAACATGAGAAAACCCTACATGGACTTGATTTTTAGGTAGAACCAAGGGTGATTCTAAGGAAAAAGAGTGTGGAGATTAAGAATATGTAAAGGGTATTAACAAAAAACTATTAGATTTCAAGATGCAAGTTCTAGGGTTTCAATTGCACTTTATAAAATTTGATTTTGTATGCTGATTCCTAGGCCTAAATAAGAGTTTAAATGAGCTCTTAAGATCCTTAAGAGGCTCCCCATACGCTTCTTCCCTTGAAAAAACAAAGCAAACTTTAAGGAGCTCCATTTCCTCCACAGCCTCGGCCAAGTAAGGATAGCATAGCTACGGAAAGTTTTAAATTTTTCTAAGCCCATTTTTGAGTCATATATGATGAATGAATATGAGGGGAAGCCTTGGGAAAAATTTAGAACTCATAGAAAGTGAGTTGGTGCTTTAGGTTCCATATTATAACCTAAAGAAGCAACATGTAGTTAGGCTCTTTGTTTTAATTATGTGATGACTCCAAGAGACTTAAAAGAAGTCATGAATCATATTTGAAAGGAAAGAATAGAGCCTAAAATTTATTTGAGGGGTGTTGCTTCATTAGGTGCAATTATAGAACTATAATGGGATCTTATAGAATAACCTAGTGTCTAAGCAAGTTGTGTGGCCTTAGAATTTGTTTCATAAACCTAATTGGCTTCCATAAATTATGTCTAGGCCAAGAGAAATATTCTCCACATTGTTGTGTGTGTGTGGCCAAACAAGAAAGGGAATTTCAAGAGAAAAAAGTGTGTGATTGTGGACAAGGTAGATTTCTCCACCTTCTCTCATGCATGGATGTGTGCTTAGCTTGTCTAAAAATGTATGTGCATTTTCAAGTCATGAAAAGTATAATAGCATGATTTTATATGCCATGATTTCATGATGACATATTTGTTTCTATATGATGTTATGATGTGTGCTTGGGTTTGCATAAGTGTGGTAAGGCCAAGAACCATTGAGATTAGTTAAGACAAAGTAAAGAGTCTCCCAAAAGCAAAGTGGGCTCCTAAGAGCATGGTTGAGTCCAAGAATCTCTTAAAGAATGGGTGAGGTAAGTCTAATATCCATAAGAAATTAGGTGAGGCCAATCCACTTACTTGGCAAGCTTTTGCATGCTATGTATAACTTTTTCAAATGGTAAGAATGCTCCTTGAATGATTGCATATGTCTGCATGTCATGCCTGCATTTATGAGACTTTTTTGCATCTATTATGTATGATTGAATGGGAGATGAGCTATTGGGATTCTTTGAATCTTATTCCATCCTCTCCAATGTTCTAACATGCTAGGTGGATTAAGTGGACAAGGTAATGGAAGCCAACCACCTTGAAGAAGAGAGCTTGACAACATAATGCAATGGTTTGGTTCTTTAAGGCCATATGTATGTCAAATGATGTAACCCACTTTTTTGTATGGTCTATAACCTCTTAAGCATATGTAATTATGATAATATATCATGTATAAATGAGAGAATATGTTATGTAGCCATTAGAATGTGAATTGAGTATATGATAGTAAACTAGCTTCATTGAAGGTATTATGCAATTGTGTATAAGTATGGATGAGATAGCAAAAATGAGATGCATGAGGGTTAGAACTATTTGGATAGCTTATACAAGTCATAATTATGCTTTTAGACTTGCCCGAGAGGTGCCAAACCTTATGGAAAGCCATTTGGACATTTTGGTATCCCTTAGTGTCACAGAGGATTAGGCACTTCAATACCTTTGTGGAGGGATGCAGAGTAATAGAAACAAACCTCAGGAGTGATACAATATCAATAGGCATGTCTATTGGAGCACTACAAGTTCGAAAAGCCTTCATCTATCAAGAATCCCAAATCATTCAAAAGAGCATAATTCAAGTCCAAATGGCTCATGAAGGGATGGCTTATGCTCAAAAGGCCCAAATTATGCATTATGTCCAAAAATTTCAAAGAACTCAAGAAAATATCTATGTTGGACGTTGGCCCAAGTTTAGAGCCCAAGATCCATATTTGATCAATTCAAAACATGCTGAATTAGATTTTGGACATGAGATTTTTTTAAAGATGCAAAAGTGGAAGTCCAAGTGGAAGCCCAATGTTCTAAGAAGGGCCATGGAGCAACTAAAGACAATATCCAACACGTTGAAGGCCCAATAAACTATACACATACAAGAGGAGTGCTGAGGCCCAATTGGAGTAATGTGACAACTATTTAAAGAAGTAGATTAGTTTTGACTAGGATTCTTTTTAAAATTTCGTTTTTTATTATTTTATTATTTTTTTGAACTTGGTCAAAGAGCTTATCTTGGAGATCAAGTTAAGATTAGTATTCTAATCTAATTAGGATATATATTAGGTATTATTTAAAATATTTTTAATTAGGTTTTAGAGTTTTACTCTAATTAGAACTCTAGAAATTTTTGCCTATAAAAGGCTTCCTATTGTACTCTATTTTAAAAAGATGAATGAATGAATTTGAGTATTATTCAATACTTTGTGAGGCTTTTGCTTCTTTGTGTTCTCTGAGAGTTCACGTGACTTATCAAAGGATTGGTCTTCCTTTGTGGCGTCTTGAGGCTAGGGTTCTAAGAGACAAGTTCTCTTAGGGTCTTTCCTTTGACCAACATTCTTGTTTTCTAGCCGGTCTCGGGCAAAGTGTCATCTTGTTGAAGGTTTCTAGGATAAGGTTCCTAGAGGGTCTCTCATCAAGGAGGATGCAGCCTACCTCCAACGCCAAACCACCCCTTCCCTTCCTTGAGCCTAAGAGACCTAGAGAGGGTTCCCAGCCCGCAATTACTAGCCAAAGATGTGGCAAGAATTAAGGGCAAGAGACAGAGAACTTAGTCCAGCAAAGGTAGTGCTCTATCCATTATATGTCCCCAATGTGGCAAGAACCACGATACTAGACCGTGTTATACGGGGCAGAATGTATGCTTTAGATGGGGCAGGCCGGGGCACATGGCCAGAGATTACATTCAGACTCCTTCACAGGCCCCTCTACAGATCACACAGTCGAGGGAGATGGCTCCCCCTCTCAGACCACAGACCTAGGGTAGAGTCTTCGCGCTATTACAGTAGGAGGCTAGCCAGTCCTCAAGTTTGAATCAAGGTACTATTAAAATAAATAATTTTTCTGTAACTATATTATTTGATTCGGGTGCTAGCCACTATTTTATATCATATGATTGTGCTAGGAGGTTAGGTCTGAGTATGTCTATATTGCCGTATGAGTTGCATGTATCTACCCCCACAGGAAACTGAGCCATTACCTTCCATGCTTGCTTAAATTATGTGATCCAGTTTAATCATTACCTAACCACCTTTGATTTGATTTGTATGCCCTTATTGATATTGATGTGATCATTAGTATGAACTGAATGTTTACAAATAATGCCACACTAGATTATAGCCACAGTGCATTACTTTACCTGAGTGCAGGACTGTGCCTAGTACTAGGGCTGAGTTATCTGTCATGACCACCTCCCAGGCTAAGAGATCTCTAGAGTATGGTTGTCAGGGGTATCTGGTTTTCTTTTTAGTTTAGGCTGAGGTAGAAAAGGGGATAGATGAGATTCTTGTAGTAAGGGAGTTCCCAGAGGTATTTCCTAAAGAAATTAGTAGACTACCCCCAAAGAGAGAGGTAGAGTTTCCTATAGACATTGTACTTAGGGCAGGTCTAGTGTCTAAGGCCCTATATAAGATGGCTCTCACTAAGCTAGCAGAGCTTAAGAAATAGATAGAAGAGTTATTAGAGAAGGGTTTTATTAGACCCAATGTCTCACCGTGGGGAGCTTCAGTCCTATTCATAAAGAAGAAAGACGGGAGCCTTAGGTTATGTATAGACTACCGGGAACTCAATAAAATTACCATTAAGAATAAGTATCCTCTCCCTTGCATAGATAACCTCTTAGATCAGTTAGCAGGAGCATCAGTATTTTCTAGGATAGACCTCAGGTTGAGATACCATCAGCTTAGAATAAAGACTGAGGATATTCTTAAAACAGCCTTTAGAACTAGATACGAGCACTATGAGTTTTTAGTTATGCCTTTTAGGTTGACAAATGCACCCGCAGTCTTCATGGCTTACATGAACAAAGTTTTCAGGCCATATCTAGATAGATTTGTAGTTATTTTCATAGACGACATCCTCATCTACTCAAAAAGTAGAGAAGAACATGAGCAGCACTTGAGATTAGCCTTGGAGACCCTGAAAGAGAAACAATTGCATGCTAAACTTAGTAAATGTGAGTTTTGGCTTACTGAGATTCAGTTTCTACATCATGTGATCTCCCAGGCAGGGGTTGCAGTAGATCCCCAAAAGGTAAAGGCAGTGTTACAATAGGAGAAACCTAGGATAGTGATTGAGATCAGGAGCTTCCTAGGTTTAGCAGGGTATTATAGGAGGTTCATTTAGGGCTTTTCTTAGATAGCGATGCCACTAACTTGGCTGACTAGAAAGAATGTGTCATTTGTGTGGAATGAGAAATGTGAGAGTAGTTTTCAAGAGCTAAAGCACAAGCTAACCACAGCCCCAGTTTTAATACTCCCTGACCCTAAAGAAACTTTTGTAGGTTAGGATGCGTACTTATGCAGAAAGGCTAAGTGGTAGCTTATGCTTCCAGACAGTTAAAACCTTATGAGGAAAACTACCCTGCACACGACTTAGAGTTAGCTGCAGTAGTGTTTACTTTGAAAATATGGAGACACTACTTATATGGGGTAGTTATAGAAATTTACAACGACCACAAGAGTCTCAAATATTTGTTTGAATAGAAAGAACTAAATATGAGGCAATAGAGATGGTTAGAATTTCTGAAAGATTATGATTTTACTCTAAAATACCATCCCAGTAAGGCTAATGTGGTAGCTGATGCCCTGAGTAGAAAATCCATACACATGGCCTGTATGATGATCCGAGAGCATAAATTGATTGAGAGATTCAGAGATATGAGTCTCTCCTGCAAGGTGTATTTGGGAAAATTATTAATGAGTGAGACTCAAATAGAAAATGACCTAAGGGATTAGATAAGAGAGGCCCAACAAACAGATGACCATGTAAGTAAGATTAGAGCCCAAGTAGCCCAGGGTAGTATTCAGGAGTTCAATCTGTCTGAGGATGACATAGTGAGATACAAGGATAGGCTGTATGTGCCTAAGAACACAGCAATTAGAGAAAAGATTTTAGATGAGGCACATAAGAGTAAATACACCATTCATCCGAGTAGTAACAAAATTTACCAGGATTTAAAAAAATTGTTTTGGTGGCCCGAGATGAAAACAGATATAGCAGAGTGTGTCTCCCAATGTCTAGTATGCCAGAGAGTAAAAGTAGAACATCATAAGCTAGCTGGGTTACTTTAACCCCTAGATATCTCGAAGTGGAAATGGGATAGTATAGCTATGGATTTTATCATGGGATTACCCAGGACATCATCGGGGTATGATGCCATATGGGTAATAGTGGATAGGTTAACAAAGTCAGCATACTTTCTACCTATGAAAGCCACTTATACCCTAGACAAATTAGCCCAACTGTACATCAGGGAGATAGTTAGGCTGCATGGTATGCCTAGGAGCATAGTGTCAGATAGAGATCCCAGATTCACATTGAATTTCTGGACATCATTATAGGATGCTCTAGGTACTAGACTCAGATTTAGTACAACCTACCACCCTCAGACAGATGGATAGACGGAGAGAACCATCCAAACCCTAGAAGACATGTTGAGGGCATGTGTTTTAGAGATGAAAGGGAAGTGGGATACATACTTGCCTCTAATAGAATTTGCCTACAATAACAGTTATCATGTAAGTATACAGATGGCACCGTATGAAGCATTGTATGGGAGGAAGTGTAGGTCCCCAATAAGCAGGGTTGAACTAGGAGAGCAGAGCCTTATAGGCCCAAAGTTAGTGGACCAGACCTCTAGACAAATAGAAACCATCAGAAAGAAACTTCTGACAGCCCAGAGTAGACAAAAAAGTTATACAGATAAACGTAGGCGACCGTTAAAGTTTGAGATTAGAGACCATGTCTTCATTAGAGTGTCTCCAGTCACAGGGATAGGTCAGTTCATTAAAAGTAAAAAGCTCTGTCTAAAGTACATAGGTCCTTTCCAGATTCTTGATAAAGTAGGACCTATGGCATACAGACTAGCTCTTCCTCCAAACCTAAGCCAAGTCCATGATGTCTTCCATGTTTCCCAGTTGAAAAAGTACTAACCCAACCCCTCATATGTCATAGAATATGAGAATGTGTAGTTACAGGATGATTTATTATACATAGTATCACCAGATCGAATTGTGGACGATAGACTCAAGCAGTTACGGAATAAGACAATATCATTGGTGAAAGTAGTTTGGAAGGGGTTATCTCCTGAGGAAGCTGCTTGGGAACTAGAGGATGATATGAGGAAGAAATATCCAGAACTCTTCCCATGAGGTATGTTATCTAAATTTCGAGGACGAAATTTTTAAAAGGCAAGAGAATTGTAATGTCTAGTTTTCGTTAAACGATGAAAACAGGCACCGTTTCAAAGTAAGTCCCCTGAGATGAATTAGTTAAGGTCCCAAAAAATTTAGGTAACACTCTAGCCTCCTAAAAATGAGAATTCTAGCCTTAGACGGAAGGAAAAACAAAGCTAGAATGAAGAAACAAATTTTGCCGGAAACCTTATGAAATGTAATGGCATTTTTGTAATTTCAGGCAATTTTTGGAATTTACACAGGAGGGCTTTTAAACCAAAGTTTTGAGTTCTTCATAGTTCTTAGAGGCCCTGAAAATCATAGGAAGCCCTGGGACAGCTAAATCCCTTTGAGTGGATGTTTTCCAATGTCAGTGTGCCCAAACTTTGACGAATCCATTCGGAAAGGTTTTAGCTTCGATTTGAGTGCTTCCAAAGCCATTTTTCTTAATTGGAATCTAATTTTATAATGGAAAAGACAGTTCTAAAAAAGGAGCTAAAACGAAGGAGAAACAAAAATGCAAAATACAAAGGGAAAAATTGGAATTTTTGAAAATGTCACTTTTTCCTACCTATATATAGGTGGCGCCTCACACTTGCCCTTATTTCACTTCAGATTTTCCAGCCCCAAATCAGAAGCAAAACCCTAAGGGAGAGGCACCCAAGAGAGGAAGAAGAAGGAAGATGAAATCCAAGTGTAAGGTATGTTTTCATGGTGATTTTCCTTGCTTTTCTTCATCCACACCTCCTCTCCTCCCTTCTCCTTTATTTCCTTGGATTAAAATAAAGTTTACAAATCTGATTCAAGGGAGAAATTCAAGGGAAAGTTCAGATTTGAAGAGATGAGCTTGGAAAAATCAAGATTCAAGCCAAACTAAGTAAGGAAACAAGGTAAAAATGCATCCTATGGTTGATACCTTCCATCAGCCTTCTTCTCCATTTTTCCTAATCCTAGGAGCCATAGGAGGATCTTATTTTCAAGCCCAATCAAGCATGAATCTTAGGTATTTGATGGAGAGGAACAAGAATATGCAAAGAAAACAACAAAATAACCATTAGATTTCAAGATGTAAATTCTAGGGTTTTATATGCACCTTTCAAATTCTGATTTTATGTGATGCTTCCTAGGTCTAATTTAGAGTATAAATGAGTTCTTGAGACACCAAAGATGCTCCCCACGAGCTTTTTCCTTCAAGAAAACAAAGACTTCTCCAAGAAGCTTGAAAACCCCCTATCTCTCAGCCTAGCCATATTTGTGTAGCTAGGGAGAGTTTTAAATTTTTTCTAAGGCCATTTTTGAGTCATATTTGATGAATGAAAATGAAAGGTGGCCTTGGAAAAATTTTACAACTTATGGAAAGTGATTTGGTGTCTTAAGTTCCATATTATGACCTAAAGAAGTAACATGGTGCTAGGCCTTTTATTTTAATGATGTGATGACTCCAAGAGGCTTAAAAGGAGTCAAAAATCATATTTGAAAAGAAAGAATGAGGCCTAGAAATCAATTTAGGGGTGTTGCTTCATTAGGTGCCAATATAGACCATAATAGGGGTTGTAGAGCAATCTAGTGTTTCACCTAGTTATGTGGCCTTAGAATATGTTCCATGAACCTAATTGGCTCCCATAAATTGTATTTAGGCTAAGGGAAATCATCTTTACCAATTTGTGGGTGCGTAGCCGAAAGAGGAGGCTTGAAAGCTAAGGAAAAATTGTGTGAATATACACAAGGTAACTCTCTCCACTTTCTCTCATGCATGGATGTGTGTTTAGCCTATTTTAGAATGTGTGTATGCGTATTTTCAAGCTATGAAAAGTCTACTAGCATGCCTTTAAATGCTATAATTCTTGATGCCATGTTATGGTTCTAAATGAGTACATGATGTTTGTTTGAGTGTGGAGAGGCCAAGAACTCTTCCCTTTGGTGAGGATGAGCCAAGAACCCTTGAGCTTGGTTGAGACAAAGTAAAGAGTCTCCCAAAAGCAAAGTAGGGTCCCAAGAGTATGGTTAAGTCCAAAGCTCTTAAAGAAGTATGAGGCCAATCCTAACATTTAGTGAGCTCTTGAATGTCTTATATGATTGATTCACATGCCAAGTTTGCTTTTAAAATATCCATGACTTCCATTTCTCCGTGCCTGCATTTATAAAGCTTGCTTTGCACACATTATGTATGATTGAATGGGAGATGAGCTATTGGAATTCTTTGAATCTCATCCTCTCCTCTCCAATGATCTCACATGTTAGATGGACCAAGTGGATATGCCAATGAGAGCCAACAATAATGAAGAGGAAAGATTGGCAAGTTTATGCTTTATTTTGTTCATTTTGGAACCATAATGATGGTTCATGGTGTATATGATGTTGTAAATATATTATAAACCTTGAGACATGTGTAAATATACTATTATGTGATGTTTAGATGTATGACTATGATATATGATCTCTAGCACTTATTTTGAGTATGAAATGCCAAAGTGTGCAATGTGGAAGTTTGATGTAAATATGCAAAAGTATGGGTTGAATGGCCAAGATGAGATGCATGAGATTTGGGACCCTTTGGCCAGCTCACACAAGTCTTAAATATGCTTTTAGACTTTCCCAAAAGGTACCAACACTAAGGGAAGGCCATTTGGCAAGTTTGATACCTCATATGGAGCCAAATTTGACTATAATGGAACCCTACGTCACTTTTTGGCCAAATGAGTTAGTCTTGATCTGAAATTTGGCATGAAATTAGGTCTCATTGAGAGATTTTTAGGAAGCTAAGGATCATAATTTTTGGAGGTCTACAGAATATTTGATGAGTTTTTGAAATTGGCAAAATTCATGGTTTTGGTCTACTGTACTATTCATTTGGTTTGAAATTATTTTTTGTCACCGAGACTCAAATGATGTCCAATTTCCATGGACTTTTATACAGAGAAACTAGACAATCATAAAGACTTGTGCCAACTAGAAGCACCTCATTTGGAGGTCTAGAGAGGAAGATATGAATTTTTGAAGTTTCTCTCTAGTATCAATAAATTTACCTGACTAGAAGTATTGTTCCATTGAATTCTGAAATCTAGGCTTGATGAACTGATCTGGAGATATTTTTCCTCTCTAGTTAACATCCATAGCTTTCTAGATTAATACCATTTGTATGGATTGGATTTTTGGGGAATTAATTGGATATTTTAAAATTTTTCTACAGAATTTTATGACAGTTCCAGATTTCAGTCTAACCTTTGGTTGATTTCAGATGTCAAACATCCTCTATGATGCATGTTATAGTCTAGGCGTATTGTTTCTATGAAGTAGACATCATAAGCTTTCTAGAAGAACCAAGATTGCATGATTTTGATATTTCTAGATTTAGTTATGATTTTTCAAAATTTTCTCAGAAAAGAGGCCAATTCTGGCCGAAATGAATTTCCATTTTTCATGCCCCATTTTGGTTTCCATGGGTTGTAAGCATGTTTTTATGATGCAATTGAGTTGTAATGATGTAATTAAATGTGAGGATATATAGTATGAGCTCACATGATCCACATGACAGCGAATGGAATTCTTAGACCCAACGTAACATGAAAATAAGCATTATTTCTTTGCCCTTTTCATGTAAAACTCACATAATTCATGATATTAAGTCATTTAAAGGCATGAGATGAGCTAGAAATTATGGTGTTACAAATAGACTATGTGAGCTTACCAAATTCATGTTTTTTTATCCATAACACATTTGTTCAACCAGAATTATCATAAATTGAAGCTCAAAATTCAGGTCCAAGCCATAGAACATGAAATAGCACTACACTTTGCATTTTTCCATACATCCCATATTCTCATATGAATTTAGGAAAATCATAACTAATTCTAGAAAAATACAAATCATACAAAATGATAGCTCATTCGAAAGCTTAGGATGTTATGTAGCTATCATAGAAATTTCAGATCAATCCAACAATGATTGACCCACAAAATTTAATGGAATAGTATTATGGGTCACTGATTAAGATGTTAATTCATTTCTCCTTTAATAAAGCTCTAATTGAGATGCTCTTGATAGCTATAGAAAGCTTATGATGTCTATTATATGGCTATAAAATTTCATGCGCATTGGAATTCATTTGGCATCTAAGTGACATAGAAAACCAAATTGATTACATGAATAGTAACAATGATTATTTCTATATAATTTGGCCATATTTGAAAATTCATAATAAATTTTATAGAGCTCCAAAAATAATGTTCTTTATCTCTATGAAAAGCTCTAGATGAATCTTATATTCATGCCAAATGTTATGCATTAAATCATCCATTTGGTCAATTTGTGGTTTAGCTTAATATTATGTCACATTTTGTAACCATAATTGGATCAAATGGTATCAAATAGCCTTCTAGCCATTGCATAACCACTTGAGCATGTCCCAAAGCATAAATATAGCTATAAAAGCTTCTCAAATGGTCTAAAATATCATACATCTCAAAACCATCTTCTTAGTTGTCATTATGTATATGTACATCAAGGCACTAGGATGTCAAAAATTCACATAAGCATACATTTGACTCCAAATGCCATTCATCCATGATATTTACATACTTTTATACGTGCTTAATAATTTACATCTCATATGTAATATCCAGTTCTCCAAAAACCAGAGAAAATGTGAGAAACATACTGTACAGTTTCTCCTTAAACGAACAAAATTCACTGGAAACAAAAGGAAGTCCCCCAAGATGATGTAGCTAAGGTCTCAAAAAATTTGGGAAGCATTCTAGACGCATAAAAATGAGAATTTCAAGCTTAGATAGAAAGAAAAATAGAGCTAGAATGAAAAAACAATTTCTTACGAAAAGCTTACGAAACGTAATGGCATTTTTGTAATCTTGAGTAAATTTTGGAATCTGTAACACCCCAAAATTAATTAAGGTGTTAATCATGGATTTAAAGTAATTAAGAATAATTAATAGAGGATAATTGGGCAAGTTAGTGAATAGAAATCTTAGAGAAATAAATTATTAACATGAGTTTGAGAATTAATTGGGATAGAAATTTCATCTAGGCCCAAATTAATAGACCATGATAAGAGGCTAATGGAGGCCCAATGAGTTAGGTGCAGACCCAACCCAATTTAATGTGATAGAGGCCTAAGATCCACCTTGTATAGACTCTTATAAGTGAACCAATTACCCTTATGCAGACCTAAACCCTTAAACCCTTCAAACTTGGCCCAAACCTAATTAAACTTTAGCAACCCAATGTATAAGAACTGGCCCAATAAAATTCTGCAGCCCAACACTTTAAAACTGGCCCAACAAACTAAAATCTGAAGCCCATTTGGAGTTGGACCTTAGAGCAGCCCATGACCCATCTTTGACCCAACTTAAACCCACCTAAAACCCTAATGCTTCAGCCACTTTCTCATTTGCTGAAACTCAAGAAGCAAAATTTGGAGGTTGAGAAGGAGGCTAGGGTTGGGGGCAAGGATTCTGCATTTTCTCACACTTAGAGCAAGATTCAACTAAGGTAGTAGTTATACAACTTAATCCCCTCATCTTTCTCTTTAATTTGGTCTAATTAGTTTTTCATTTGGAGAATTTTCACCCTACCCAAAAATCTAAAATAGGGTTATTTGGGGTTTTCTTGGTGAAATTCGTAGGTTGAGGTTAGGGCTGACATTAGGTAAGTATAAACCCTCCATTTTGATGCTTTCTTTGTTAATTTGAAACCCCCATAGCTAGTTTATAAAATGGGTATTAATTATGTACGAATTTGCTTAGGAACTTGAGTGATATAGTGAAATTCTAGTAGATGACATACTCAATCCGAATTTGGGGATTTGTGGTGACTGGGTAAGTATTCTTTAGGTAGTTAATAGCATTTAAATTTCTTGGGTACTTGTTGTAGCTGTTAATGATGAATTAGAGTAGTAATTATCTGATGCTATGATTATAGGAATTTTTATACCATTGGTGGCTGTTGCAAGTTGTCCACAAGTGAAGTAACTGGGGTTTACATTAATTTCATGCATGTATCTATTTTAATTTCATATTTGTTGTATATGAATGATTTGAAATGCTGAATGAATTGGTTGGCTATCTATTGTATTATGATTGGACCTTGTGAGTCCATGGTGGAGCTGTGGTGTGGTTGCCACCCGTGCATGTGCTTCGATTGAGCACCGGGTTATGATCAAACCCCAGATGCACTGAGCCCTGGTTGTGCTCAATGGGGAGTAGGTGCCGTGGACAAGCCTTTCCTGGTGTTAATGGCCTTTAACATATAATAATATGGTTGCTAGTATGGGATAGCAATCATGATAGCCCAATTGTTTCATTTACGGATATGATTGATATGATTCTGATATTGATTTTGATTCATGCATATATGCTTATTAAATTGGATTATATGATGGAATTGCCTTGGTTACTGAGATTTGTGTCTCACCCCATTTTATGGGATTAATATTTCAGGTATAGGTTCCTCGGGTAAGGATAAGGGCAAGCAAATAGATAAACATCCATGAACTAAGGCCTAGTGTAGGAAGCTACACTTGGTCTGGGTGTAATAGGATAGATGCTAATTTTTGTTAAGTCTTGTATAGCATCATCATGTATCTGTATTGCCAAGTGTAGGCTTTCATATTTTGATCACTAAGAATGTATGTATTGAGGGGTTAGACCCCCCTTAATTTGGTATTTAATGTATAGATTTATGATATCTACTGTAAACTCTGTTGAATTATAATATGGCTTACCATTTGAAATGTAACCCTTGAGATATTGAGATGGATTATTGATGCATGAAGCCTCTATCAAAATGTGTATGAGATGTTAATTGGTGATAGTATATGAATCCTTATTGTCATTAACCCATGAAAAGGGTGACATGTGGTGGTTAGGTGAGTGAGAATTAGTACTTGAGTGTTGAGTTGATAATAGTGGAATAATTGGGTAAATAATGTAGATAAATACCATTAGAGCGACATACAATGAGGGAAAGTGGTCTTAGGGTGTCCTTAGGAAGAGAATTAGAGTGTAGGGGACGAAATGTAGGAGATATTGCTACAGGAGGGAGTCACGTCGTGGGTAGGAGGGCCTCGCCGCGGCATTAATAGTGACAGTGGCGAGAGGCGCTGCGGCGCAGAGCGAAAAAAATTGCCCAGGAGGGTGACAGAATGAAACCTCTCCGTAGCGCAATAAGTCCTACCGTGGCGCGAGTCGAGGAAATTAATTAAGGGGGTACAGTAGCAAAACTCGCCGCGGCGCCATGTAGGTTGGCCGCGGCGCAGATCCAACTCAGCCGAAAGTCAAGAAAGTTACGCAGTGATTCCCGAGAGTAACTCAGTTGCGGTGTAAAAGGTCTGGACCGCGGCGCAAGGTTAAAAACTTAGTTTTTGAGCTCCAGGACCTAACTTAGCTGCGGCGGGAAGGTTCCAGGTCGCGGCGGAGGTCCCCAAACTCCCACCTTTGACCTAGAAACCCTAATTTCGTTAATGCTAATGCTAGGAAATGATATAGGAACACTTGTGGGAGGTTCTTATGTGTAGAAATCAATGTATAGGTGGATCACAGACCTTTAATGATGGTACAAACCTTTTTTCTTATGTTCCCATTTATGGTTGTTTAATTCATGGCCCTAATAACATCAAGGATCAAATTTCCCTATATTTTCTTAATGTAATTGATTGTAATGTCTCCAAACCTTGATCTTTAATTACTAAATGTGTATTTTACCATAATTACTGGGATTAGAAGTTAGGGTCGTCATAGAATCCATATAGGATGGCTTTTTAAATGAAAGTTTTGAGTTTTCTGGGGTTCTCAGAGGCCCTAAAAATCATAAAAAGCCCTAGGACAACTAAAACCCTTCCGATGGACATTTTCCAATGTCAGTGTACTCGAACTTTGACGGATTCATTCGGGAAGGTTTTAGTTCCGGTTTGAGTGATTTCAAAGGCATTTTACTAAATTGGAAACCTAAATTTCATAATGGAAAAGACAGTTCTAAAAAAAGAGCTAAAACGAAGGAGAAATAAAAATGCCAAAAACGAGGGGTAAAATTAGAATTTTTAAAAAGTGTAACTTCCTCCCACCTCTATATATGATGAACCCTTCTTCTCCCTTCATGTTGCACGACCAAGTTTTGCCCAAAACCAGAGGAAAACCCTAGGGAGAGTGGTGTATAAGAGGAAGGCAAAGAGGAGGAGTAATCAAAGGCTTAAGGTATGGAAATTAGTAGTTTTTCATGCTCTTTCTCTTTGAAACCTCTTCTCCTCCATTCTCCTTTGTTTCCTATGATTAAAATGAAGTTTATAAATATGTTTTAAGGGAGAAATTGAGGGGAAAATTCGGATTTGAAGAGAAAAGCTCAAAGAACACAAGATTCAAGTGAGAAAAAGCAAGAAAACAAGGTAATTTCTCTTTCTATGGTTGTCATCTTTGGTTCCCTTCTCCACCCTTATACCCCACTTGAGAAAACCCTACGAGGAGATAATTTTTAGGTAGAACCAAGTATGAATCTAAGGAAAAAGGGTGTGGAGATTAAGAATATGCAAATGAAATTATCAAAAAACCATTAAATTTCAAGATGCAAATTCTAGAGTTTTGTATGCCCCTTCCAAAATATGATTTCATATGATAATTCCTAGGCCTAATTAAGAGTTTAAATGAGCTCCTAAGATCCCTAAGATACTCCCCACATGCTTCCTCCTTCAAGAAAATAAAGAGAATTCCAAGGAGACCAAAAAGGGGCATAGTCTTGGCCAAGCAAGATTAGGGTAGCTAGGGAGAGTTTTAAATTTTTCTAAGGCCATTCTTGAGTTATATATGATGAATGAATATGAGAGGAGGCGTTGGAAAAAAATTTGGAACTTAGAAAGTGAGTTGGTGCTTTAGGTTCCATATTATGACCTAAAGAAGCAATATGATGTTAGGTGTGCTGACTCCAAGAGGCTTAAAAGGAGTCAAGAATCATATTTGAAAGGAAAGAATGAGGTCTAAAAATTGTTTGAGGGATGTTGCTTCATTAGGTGCATTTATGAGCCATAATGGGGGTTATAGAGCAATCTAGTGTTTAACTAAGTTGTATGGCTTTAGAGATTATTTTATGATCCTAATTGGCTTCCATAAATTGTATCTAGGCCAAGAAAGACTACTCTGCAAATTTGTGGGTGTGTGGCCGAAAGAGGAGGCTTGAAATCCAAGGAAAAAGTGTGTGATTGTGTGTAAGGTAGCTCTCTCCACCTCTCTCATGCATGGATGTGTGTTTAGCTTGTCTTAGAATGTGTAAGCCATGAAAAGTATGCTAGCACAATTTTATATGTCATGATTTCATGATATCATGTTATGTTTTCAAATGAATGTATGATGTTTGTAGAGTTTTCTTGAGTGTGGAGAGGCTAAGAACTCTTAACCACGGTGAGGATGAGCCAAGAACCCTTAAGATTGGTTGAGACAAAGCAAAAAGTTTTCCAAAAGTAAAGTGGGCTCCCAAGAGAATAGTTGAGTCCAAAGCTCTCAAAGAATGGGTGAGGCAAGTCCAAAATTCATGAGGAAAAGTGTGAAGCCAATCCAAACACCTAGTGAGCTCTTGAATGTCTTGTATGACTTGTTCACATATCAAACTTGCTTCTTGAATATTCATGACTTCTATAATATCCATGCATGCATTTTTAAGGCTTACTTTACATATGTTATATATGATTGAATGGGAGATGAGCTATTGGGATTTTTTGAATCTCATTCCCTCCTCTCCAATGATCTCACATGCTAGGTGGACCAAGTGGACATGGTAATGGGAGCCAATTACCTTGACGAAAGAAGATTGACAACCAAATGCTTAAGTTTTGCTACTTTAAGACCATATTTGTGTCATATGATGTATCCCTTTGATGTATATGGTCTATGACCCCTTAGACATATGTAATTATGATATTATGTGATGTATATATGTATGAACATAATGTATGAACCCTAGAATAGAAATTGGATATGTAATGCCAAAGTATGCATTTTGGAAAGTTTGATGGAAATGTGCATATGTGTGCATGGAAAGGCCAAAATGAGATGCATGGGATTTGAGACTATTTGGGCAACTCACACAAGTCCTAAATGTGCTTTTAGACTTGCCCAAAAGGTGCCAAAGCTAAAGAAAAGCCATTTGGTAATTTTAGTATCCCATATGGAGCCAAAATAGACTATAATAGAACCCTATATCACTTTTTAGCCAAATGTGTTATTCTTGATCTGAGAATTGGCATGCAATTAGGGCTCAGTGAGAGCTTTTTGGGAAGTTAAAGATCCTAATTTTTAGAGGTCTACAGAATATTTGACGATCTTTCAAATTTGGCAATTTTTATGTTTTTAATCTGCTGCACTATTCATTTGGTCCAAAATTGAATTCTATCACATGAGGCTCAAATGATGCCCAATTGCCATGAAATTTTATACAAAGAAAATAGGTATTCACAGTGACTCGTGCCAACTAGAAGCACCTTATATGGAGGTCTAGAGAGGAAGATATGAATTTTTGAACATTCTATCTAATATCAGGGATTTTTCCAGACCTAAGTTATTGTTCTATTAAATTTTGAGGTCTGGTCTTGATGAATTGGTCTAGAGATATTTTTTCTCTCTAACTAACATCTACAGCTTTCCAGATTGGTATCATTTGCATGGTTTGTATTTTTGTGCAATTAATTGGACATTTTCAAAATTATCTATAGAATTCTATGATAGTTCCAAAATGCAGACTGACCTTTGGACCATTTTGGATGTCAAAAGTCCTCTGTGATGGATGTTATGATTTGGACATATTTTTATTTTGAATTATACATCCATAGCTTTCTATAATGGCCAAGATTGCATAATTTTTATTTTTTTATAATAAATTATGATTTTCCAAAGTTTGGTCAGAAAAAGGGACAAATCAGGCCGAAAATACACTTGGTTATTATTTCGGTTTTTATAAGTTGTGAGCATGATTTTATGATGCAAATGAGTTGTATTGATGTAATTAAATATGAGAATGTATAGCATGAGTTCACACAGTCCACGTGACACTGAATGAAATTTTTAGATACGACGCAATGCAAAAATAATCATTATTTCCTTGCCTTTTTCATGGGAAACTTGCATGATTTATGATATTAAGTCATTTAAAAGCATGAGATGAGCTAGAATTTATGATGTTACATCATAAACATCATTTAGTTACAAAATTTTGCATCAAAATACATAAATCTCTATTCTATTATCAAAGTTTCATTTTTCAAGGTGCTTAGCTTTCATTTCTTGCTCCACTTGGCTCCCTTAGACATGGTTAGACATATGAGAGGGAAAATGAGATTCAAACAATTCCAATAGCTCTTTACCTTTTCAAACATACATATATGGTTTATTTTCATGTCAAATAATGGAAGTGTGCCATAAAACTTCTAGTAACCATACATAAACATAATTTCATGTCACATAAACTTATTCAAGTAAAACATAGGCTTTAAGGGTTTTGGTATAGCCTTACCCAATTTCCTTGGAAGTTTTGGATTAGCCTTACCTACTGTAAAGGACTTTTGACTTAACTTCACTCATTCTTAAGACTTTTGGCCTTGTCTCACCTATCCTTAGAGACTTTTGGCTTTTCCTCACCCATTCCAAGAGACTGTTGGTACAACTTTACTCATTTAAGCCATCTTACATTCAAAACATGTTTCAAGAAGCATCATGGTACTAAGACATTCAATCAATGGCTATAAACATATATCATGGTTCAAACATATACACAAGCATCTAATGATAATCAAACATCCAAAAAATGCATGCAAGAAAGGTTAGAGAGCTACCTTATGCCAAGAAACACAAAATTTTTCCTTTGCTCTTCACTTCCTCTTCTCGGCCTCACACATACACCTAGGGGGATCTTAATTTGCTTAGTCTAGCCACACCAAATAAGAAACAATTCAATCATTTGAACTAATTTTAACTTCACTTAAACTCTATACAAGCTTACTTTATCTTATAACATGGTTATGGTTCCATATTAGAGCATAATGAAGCAACCTCTAAAATTCATGATCTTGGTTCCACTTCAATCTAGGTCATATGACTCCATTTAAACTCATTAGCGTCATCATAAGTTAAATTCAAGAAGCCAAATACTATCTTCCTTCTTTATGCCTATAAAGGGGTCATAACTTCCATCTTATAAACCATGGCTTCTAAATTCAAATCAATTGTTCCTTTAGTATTTATTATGCATATCTATGTCATTCCTATCCTTAAAATCAAATAGAACTCTCTCTAGGTAACTCTAGGACTCCTTGGCTGAGACATATGCAAGAATGAGAGCCCATGGAGTTTCATTCATTTTTCTTAAGGAATTGGCACTTGTGAAGCTTCTTAGATGCCTTAGGGACTCATACATACTCTTACATAAGCTAAATCATCCTTAGAAAGCCTCGAGAATGGCTAAGTGCAACAAAATCTACCCTAAGCATCACAACTTGAATTTCAAAGCTTTTCATTTAGTTCCACTTACATATTATTAATCTTTATACTTTAAAATCCATAATCCTACCTTGGTTTGGTTAGAAATCATTTCCTCCTTCATGGGCCTAGGTCTAGCTGATACATCCATGGAAGAAGGAGGTAAGATGAAGCAAGAAAAGCAATGGAAGTTGACCTTATTTGCAAAATTTTCCAATGAGCTTTCTAGAGCTTCTAGTCTCTCCTTCAAATTCTCCCTTCCTCTTGCTAGACTAGGCATAAAATAACCCCAAATAAGTCATCAAAACTATAAGAAAAGAGAGAAGAAAGAGGAAGAGAAGTTGGAAAAAGGAGAAATCATGAAAAACCATGGATTTCTTACACTTTTACTTAACTTTTCTTCCTCCGTTGCTCTCTCTCTTGTATGCCTCCTTAAGGTTGTCTCAATTTTGGTTTAAGGCAGAACAAGGTTAGTTAAGAAATGAGGGAGAGATGGGGTGTGACATATAAGAAGCAAGATTAAGTTATAACACCTTTTAGAAATTCCCATTTTGTACCTTTTCTTACTTCTTTCCATTTAGGCTCATTTCAACTCCTTTTTGGGAATCATCTTTACCATTATAAAATTTAGGTCCTTTAATTCATTAAATGCCTTTGGTTTCACCCAAATTAGATTTAACACCTTTTCGAATGAATTGGTCAAAATTTTGGTTAACTAACACTCTAAAATATAAACCAGAGGGGTTTTTACAACTCTAGAGGTTCCTATGGCTTTTAGGCCCTCTGAGAAGCTCGGTAAAATCAATTTTTCCATTTACAGATCTCTCCTTTGAGTTTCCTAAAAGTTGCCCAAAATTATGAAAAATGCCACTACCTTTTCGTCAAATTTTATTTAGCTATTTTGTCTCCAATTTCTGGATATCTTTGGTCTTGTATTCTCATTTTTTGATGTCTAGATTATTTCTCTAATTTTGTTTGGCCTCAATTCTTTCCATTTAGAGGACTTCCTTTTATAAATGATCAATTTCAAGCCATTTGAAAATAACCAAGTGTTACAAAATACATGATGCAAAGTGGCAATCATACAACACAAATAACAATACTAGAATACATGCTATACAAACCATTTAAATAAGGAATCAAGCCTACACATTACTAAACCATCCCAATAGGCTTCCATTAACTTCTTGCTAGTAAGAGATCTGATCCTTAAAAATGTTAGTGTAACACCATATTTACTAAGCTTATCTCATACCAATTGTTGGCTCATTTCCATGAATTACATGACATTCTCAAAGAAAAGCCATTAAAAAATACAATTATGTTGCGTTGCATTGTGCATAAATTTTTTATTCAATGTCCTATAGAACATATGAATTCATCCATCTCATTTTCATATTTAATTACACATATAAAACTCAAATCCATCTCATGAAGTTGCCTAAAGCTCGTGCAAATGGATAGTATACATGAAAATTAATGATGCAGCCCAGACAAAGTTTTAAGAATTCTGACATGAATTTTGAAAAATCATAACTAATTTTAGAAAAATAAAAGTCAAGCATACTTTACCATTCTAGAAAGCTACATATGTCTAATTTATGCTAAAAATAATTCCATACTACAACAGGGCCTACTAGCTGCCAAAAATTGATGGAACAATACCGTAGGTTGCCTATCATTACTGGTACTATCCTCCAACTTCAAAAATTTATATCTCCCTACTCAAAGGTCCAATTAGGGTGATCTCAATGGATATGGAAAGCTTATTATGTCTAGTTTATGAATGTAAAATTTCATAAGTATTGGACATCATTTGTCACTTAAATGATGTAGCCTAAGGAACTGACCATATAAACAATGTCTGCATCAATTCAGTAGAAAAATGCCAACTTTGAAAAATCATAATTAATTTCAAAAAGCTCTAAATAATATGGTGTTTGCTTCTCAAAAAGCTCTGTGCATGTCAAATTTCATAGACAAAACCATTCATTTGATTAGATTTTTATATTGGATTGCAAAATGACTCATTTTGTGTCTCATAAGGGATCCAAATGGTCTATTTTAGCTTCCAAGGCAACCATGGCCACTTGAGCATGTGAGATAGCACCAAAATGGTCTATTAAACTTTTCTCAAAGGTGTATAAATCCAAAAATTTAAAACTCACTCTCTCACCCCATGCCATACATAAGAACATACAAGCTATATATTGCCATTCACTATCTAAAATTACATTACTGAATTTGGCACCAAATCTCATACATACATCAAATATTTGGGTAATTACATATGTTCAAATGATTATACAACAATTTCATCATAGTATTATATCATATTCCATTCATATGGCTACAAAATAAGTAAGACTAGACACTTTGTTGCCAATCTTTCATCTCCCCACTTGGTGGCTCCCATTACGTTGCTCATTTGGTCCACCTAGATATTAGGACATTGGAGAGGAGGGAATGAGATTCAAAGAATCCTAATAACTCATCTCCTTTTCAATCATACATAAAGAATTCAATTCAAGTCTTAAAAATGCATGCATGAGCATAATGGAACGTGTGATCATTCAAGAAGCATTCTTGGCATTTGAATAAGTCATACATAGCATACATAGACTTGCGAAGTAAGTGGATTAACCTCACCCATTCTCTTCAAGGTTATTGGACTTGCCTCACCCTTTTTCTTAAAGGCCTTGAACTAAACCTTACTCTTAGGAGACTCTAAACTTTGTCTCAACCATTCTTGAGGGTTCTTTGCTCATCCTCACCATAGCTGCTTCACCACGCTCAATCAAACCAAAGCAAATACACAAAATGTCATTTGAAGACATAAAACCACATCATGATACCATGGCATATGAATAGATGCTAGAATACTTTTTCATGGCTTAAAACACATATACAGACATTCATAGACAAGACAAACATTCATTTATGCATGAGGGAAAGAGAAGAGAGCTACCTTTGTCACACGAGCACACTTTTTCTCTTGTAAATGTGTAAACACCAAAAATTCTAGCTCATCTCATACTTGTAAATGGCATAATATCATGAATCATATTGGTTTTCCATGGAAAAGCTAAAGAAATAATGATTATTTTCACATTGCATCGTATCTAAAAATTCATTTTAGTGTCACGTGAATTGTGTGAGCTCATGCTATGCATCCTCATATTTGATTACATCATTACAACTCATTTACATCCCAAAAACATGCCTACATCCCATGGAAACCGAAGTGGAGCATGAAAAATGGGAACTCATTCTTGGCCAGAATTGGCCTCTTTTTTGGGCAAACTTTGGAAAATCATAACTAAATCTAGAAAAATATAAATAATCTAATCTCAGTCATTCTGAAAAGTTTAGGATGTCTATTTCATACTAAAAATACTCTTAGATTATAACACACATCATAGAGGACATTTGACATCCGAAAAGCTAATGAGGTCGCTGACTGCCTGGGCTACTATTTAGATTACTGATACAAACTTCTAAAATTAATAACTAATTCTATAAAAATTGAAAGCACACAAATTAAGTCATTATAGAAAGATACTAATGTTAAATGGATACTAAAAAGTAATTTTAGAATGAAACAGATACGTTTAGCCATTGGAATCCTATAGAACAGTGATTGAACTCCTGGGGCATCACTACTACTGACAGCCAATTTCAAAAATGCATAACGCTTTGCTCATACCTCTAAATAAGGTGATCTTGGTGGCCACAGAAATTTTATGACCTTTAGTTTATGCCCATAAAATTTCACAAGTATTTGACATCATTTGACTATCAAGTGACATAAAACATAATTCTGCCAGTGTGAACAGTACACATACCAGAATTAATAGAAAATCCCAATTTCAAAAATTCATCAAATATTCTCTAGACCTCTGAAAATTATGTTTTTTAGCTTCCTAAAAAGATGGCAATGAGATCTACTCGCATACCAAATTTCAAATCAAGAATAACTCATTTGGCTAAAAAGTGATATAGGGTTCCATTATGGTCAAATTTGGCTCCATATAAGGTACCAAACTTGCCAAATGGCCTCCCCTTGGTGTTGGCACCTTTTGGGAAAGTCTAAAAGCATATTTAAGACTTTTATGAGCTACTCAAAGGGTCCTAAATCTCATACATCTCATTTTGGCCGTTCAACCCATACTTATGCATATTTGCATCATACTTCCACATTGCACATTTGGACATTACAAACTCAAATTGTAATCTAAAGCTCATACATCATATCCATAGTGATAAATATTACATAATAGTATATTTATATATGTCTTAAGGTTCATAATATATTTACAACATTATATACACCATGAACCATCATTATGGTTCCAAAATGGACAAAACCAAGCATAAGCTTGTCAATCTTTCCTCTTCAAGGTTGTTGGCTCTCATTAGCATATCCACTTGGTCCACCTAGCATGTTAGATCATTGGAGAGGAGGGGATGAGATTCAAAGAATCTCAATAGGTCATCTCCCATTTAATCATACATAATATGTGCAAGTAAGCTTTTCAAATACATGCATGGAGGAAATAGAAGTCATGGACATTTTAAAAACAAACTTAGCGTGTGAATCAATCATACAAGACATTCAAGAGCTCACCAAGTTCTTGGATTGGCCTCATACTTCTCCTCATTGATTTTGGACTTGCCTCACCCATTCTTTAAGAGCTTTGGACTCAACCATACTCTTGGGAGTCCACTTTGCTTTTGGGAGACTCTTTACTTTGTCTCAACCAAGCTCAAGGGTTCTTGGCTCATCCTCACCAAAGGGAAGAGTTCTTGGCCTCTTCACACTCAAGCAAACTCATACAAACATCATGTAATCCTTTGAAAACATAACATGACGTCAAAATTCATGATATGTAAAGGCATGCTAGCATACTTTTTATACCTTGAAAATACACATACACACATTCTAAAACAAGCTAAACACACATCCATGCATGAGAGAAGGTGGAGAGAGCTATCTTGTGTATACTGACACACATTTTCCTTAGCTTGCAAGCCTCCTCTTTTGGCCACACACCCACAAGTTAGTGGAGATGATTTCTCTTGGCCTAGATACAATTCATGGGAGCCAATTAGGTTTATGGAACACATTCTAAGGTTATATAATTGCTTAAACCCTAGATTACTCTACAACCTTCATTATGGTCCATATTGGCACCTAATGAAGCAACATCCCTTAAATGTTTTCTAGGCCTCATTTTTTCCTTTCAAATATGATTATTGACTCCTTTTAAGTCTCTTGGAGTCATCACATCATTAAAACAAATGGCCTAACACTATGTTGCTTCTTTAGGTCATAATATGGAACCTAAGACACCAAATCACGTTCCATGAGTTCTAACATTTTTTCAAGGCCTCCCTTCATTTTCATTCATCAAATCTGAGTCAAGAATGGCCTTAGAAAAATTTAAAACTCTCCCTAGCACCATGGAACATGCTTGGTCGAGACATGCCTAGGTTTTGGGCTCCATGGAGTTTTCTTTGTTTTCTTGAAGGGAGAAGCTTGTGGGGAGCATCTTTAGTGTCTCAAGAACTCATTTATACTCTAACTTAGACCTAGGAAGCATCACATAAATTCAGAATTTGAAAGGTGCACTAGAAACCCTAGGTTTTGCATCTTTAATCTTAATGCCTATTTCATGGTTTTTTTTGCATATTCTTATTCCTCTTCATCAAATACCTAAGAATCATGCTTGGTTGGGCTTGAAAATCATATCTTCCTAGGGTTCTTAGGCTAGGTCAAAATGGAGAAGAAGGGCCATAGAAGATATTCCTTGCTTAGTTTGGCTTGAATCTTGATTTCTCCAAGTTCCTCTCATCAAATCCAAACTTTCCCATGAATATCTCCCTTGAATCAGATTTATAAACCTCATTTTAATCCAAGGAAACAAAGGAGAAGGGAGGAGAGGAGGTATGGATGAAGAAAAGCAAGGAAAATCACCATGAAAACATACCTTAAGCTTGGTTTTCTTCCTCCTTCTTCTTCCTTTCTTGGGCGCCTCTCCCTTAAGGTTTTGCTTCTGATTTGGGGCTGAAAAATATGAAGTGAAATGAGGGCAAGTGTGAGGCGCCACCCATATATAGGTAAGGAAAAGTAACTTTTTCAAAAATTTCAATTTTACCCTTTATACTTTACATTTTCATTTCTCTTTCATTTTAGCTCCTTTTTTAGAACCATCTTTTCCATTATAAAATATATTCTAAGTCTCATTTTAATCATATTTAGTCTCAATTTACTCTATTTTAGGGTGTTCTAGTACTAATTTATAAGGTTCAATTCGATTTTTGGATTACTGGTCATTACATAAATTATACATAATCTCAAACTACCATTTTTATTTTTCACAAGCAAAACAGGAGCTCCCTAGGGTGACGCACTAGGGCATATGAGCCCCTTATCTAACAATTCCTTAATTTTCATTTGCAATTTTACTAGCTTAGTAAAAGCCATCCTATAAGGATCTTTAGATACCGGTCTAACCTGTAATATCCAGTTTTTGTCAAAACAACAGAAACGGATGTGTTTTCAAAGCAAGTGCTCTTAAATGAATTAGTTAAGGCCCAAAAAATTTAGAATAATAATCTAGACATTAAATAATAAAATTAAGAGCCCAGAGGCATGTAACACCCCAAAATTAATTAAGGTGTTAATCATAGATTTATATTAATTAAGAATAATTAATATAGGATAATTAGGCAAGTTAAATGAATGGAGATTTTAGAGAGATAAATTATTAATGTGGGTTTGAGATTTAATTAGGATAGAAACTTCATCTAGGCTCAAATTAAATTGAGTAGGCAAAGGTGCCCAATAATTGTGGGTGCAGACCAACCTATTTATTGTGAGACTTGGCCCAAGAGAGAGCACCCAATGACTCTTGTGCAGACCCAAATCCTTGAGCTCTTCAAACTTGGCCCAAACATAATTAAAATTCAGTAGCCCAATGTATAAGAGCTGGCCCAACAAAGCTCAAATCTGAAGCCCACTAGAAGTTGGATCTTTGGAGCAACCCATGACCCAAGTTTGACCCAACTTAACCCAACTAAAACCATAAACACTTCAGCCACTTCCCTATTGTTATGAAGCACAAAGGAGAAAATCGGAGGTGTGAAGGGAGGCTAGGGTTTGGGGCAAGAATTTCACATTTTCTCACATTTAGAGCAAGATTCAGCCAAGGTAATAGTTATATAACTTAATCCCCTCATCTTTCTCTTTAATTTGGCATGATTAGTTTTTCATTTGGAGTATTTTCACCATATCCAAAATCTGAAATGTGGTTGTTTGGGATTTTCTTAGTGAAATTCGTAGGTTGAGGCTAGGGTTGACATTAGGTAAGTATAAACCCTCCATTTTGATGCTTTCTTTGCTATTTTAAGACCCCCATAGCTTATTTATAATATGGGTATCAATTTTGTACGAATTTGCTTAGGATTTTAGGTGAAATATTGAAGTTTCTGGTAGAGGACATTTTAATTCGAATTTAGGACTTGTAGTGGCTGGGTAGGTGTTCCCTAGGTAGTCATTAGCATTTTAAATTCATTGGATACTTGTTGCAACTGTTAATGATGAATTAGAGTAGTAATTTTCTGATGCTATGGTTATAGGGAGATTTTGTACTAGTGGTGGCTGTTGCAATTGTCTACAAGTGAGATAACCAGGGTTTACATTAATTCCATGCATATGTCGGTATTAATTTCATATTTGCTATACATGAATGATTTGAAATGCTGAATAAATTAGTTGCCTATCTATTGTGTTATGATTAGACCTTGTGAGTCCATAGTGGAGCTATGGTGCGGCTGCCACCCGTGCATTTACTTTGATTGAGTACTAGGTTATGATCAAACTTCAGATGCATTGAACCCTGGTTGTGCTCAATGGGAGTAGGTGCCGTGGACAGGCCTCTCCTAGTGTTATTGGCCTTTAACATGTGAAAATATGATTACTAATATGGGATAGTAATCATGATAGCTTAATTGTTTCATTTACTGATATGACTGGTATGTTTCTTATGCTTATGTGAAATTATGCATATATGTTAATTAAACTGGAATGCATGATGGAATTTTTCTTGGTTATTGAGATTTATACCTCACCTTATTTCATGGGATTAATATTTTAGGTGAAAGTTCTTTGGGTAAGGATAAGGGGAAGCAAGTAGATAAAAATCTATGAGCTCCAACATGTGGGGAGAAGGCTATACTTAGGCTAATTTATTTAGTATAGATGCTAAATTTTGTATTCCTTACTGTATAGCATCATCTTGTATTCATGTTGCCAAGTGTAGGCTTTTATTTTTTTATTACTTAGGATGTATTTATTGAGGGGTTAGGCTTCATCTTAATTTGGTATTGGATATATGAACTTATAATATCTGACATGTAAACCTTGTTGAACTTATGATATGGCTTACCATTTGGGAATTGTAATCACTTGATGCATTAGATATTGATATAAACCATGGATGTATGAAACCTCTAATGGAATGTGTATCAAATGTTAATTATCATTAGTGTATGAATTCTTGTTGCTATTACCCTATGGACTTGCTGATATAGTGTAATTAGGGGAGTAAAAATGGACACCTAAGTCTTGATCTAGTAATGATAGATTAGCTAGGTGATTAAGGTACATAACTATTATTAGAGTTGTATAAATTAAGGTAGAATGGCCTTAGGGTAATATTAGAAAGAGAGTGGAGAGTATAAGACAAGATTTTTGGAGTTATAGGATCAGAAGGAATTTCGCGCGCGGCTAAAATGGAGTTAGCCGCGGCCAATAGAGGCAAAGTTGCTTAGGGAGAGTGTCAGAGAGGAATTCACCGCAGTGAAATATGAAAGGCTAAATTGGGAGTCGTCCAAAGGGAAATTCGTTGCGGTGAATTTAGGAATTAGTCGTCGTGAACTTTTACAAAAATGTCTCAGGTGTTCTAAAGAGGAATTAGCTGCGGCTAACAAGGGAATTAGCCGTGGCCAATAGTGAGAGGCGAGCAAAGTAAGTTCCAAGAGGCTTTTTCTCCACGGCGCCAAGTAGGTTAGCCACGGCGAAGGTCCAACTCGCCGCGGTAAAACTAATGACGAAGATGGGGGTGAAACTGAGAGGAATTGGCCGCGACTAAGTGTAATTTGGCCGTGACGAACATTCTGAAACACTTATATTAATTAGGAAACCTTGGTTTTTCATATGGTAATCTCAAGGGATGATTTAGAGACATTAGGATGAGTTATAATTGATGGGTAATAGAATCAAAGGCTTATAAATAAATGTTTATTTCGCTTATGTACATAAGTGCTTGTAATTGTATGGTTGATGACTCTAATAACATTAAGGTTCAAATTTTCCTATATTTTCATAATGCAACTGGTCGTAATACCTTGTAACCCCAATCTATAATTATTAATCATGTATTTAACTTTAATTATAATGATTAGAAGTTAGGGTTGTCACAAGGCACCCTGAGACAAAGGCTAAAATGGCTAAATGAAATTTAATGAAATGGCATTTTTGTAATTTTGAGCAAATTTTAGAATTCTTATAGGAAGGTTTTTTAAATGAAAGTTTTGAGTTCTTTAAGGTTCTTAGAGGCCCTGAAAACCATAGAAGCCCTAGGACAATTAAAACCCCTCCAGTATATGTTTCTAATATCGGTTGACCTGAACTTTGACCTTTTCGTTCGGGAAGGTTTTAGCTCTAATTTGAGTGATTCCAAAAACATTTTATAAAATTAGGAACCTAAATTTTATGATGGAGAATATGATTTTCAAAAAGGAGCTAAAATAGAAATGCTAAGATGAAAGGGCAAAATTGGGATTTTTGGAAAATGAAAGCTTCTTGAACCTCCTTTATAATTCACCCTCCTTCTTCCCTTTTCTAGACCAACTTATTTTTGCCCTCAAACTAGGGAAAGAAGCCAGCTCTTAGACGCACAAGGAGAGGAGATTTTGAAGAGAGAAAAAGCAAGGAAAAGGTAGGAAATTTCATGGAATTTCAAGCTAAGCTTTAACAAGTTGTTTCTCCTTCTTATCCTTTTCATTTTCATGTGTTTGAGGATGTTTTTGGATCTGTATAGAGGGTAGAATAGAGAGATAAAATTCATGTTTAAGGAGAGGAAGCCAAGCAAGGGAAGAATCATCCAAGAAATTAAGAAAAAATAAGGTAAAATTTCATTTCCATGGTAGCTACTCCTTCCTCCCTTCTCCTTTTAGGTTTGGCCAACTTAGGAACTCCAAGAACGCATGGATTTTAGGTAAAACTAAGGATGAATTTTAAGAAATTGAGTGTAGGGAATAAGAATATGTAAAGGAAATTAACTAAGAACAATTAGATTTCAAGATAGGAAGGCTAGGGTTTTAGTTGCACCTTGAACTCTACCATGAATCCTAGCTATATTTTATGATGTTTAAGAGTTCATGTAGTCTCCTAAGACACCAAGAGAGCTTCCTACATGCTTCTCCCATTAAAGGAAGCAAAGAAACTCCAAGGGTACCTTAACGGAGCATGGTCTCGACCTAGAGAGAATGAGACACCTAGGAATAGTTTTAATTTGTTCCAAGCTTATTTTTGAGTCACATATGATGGAAGAGGATGAGAGGTTCCGCCTTGGATAAATTTTAGAAGCTATAGAAAGTGAATTGTAGTCAGGTTCCACAACATGACCTAAAGAAGCAACATGTAGTTAGGCTTCTTGTTTTAGTTGTATGATAGCTCCAAGAGGTTTAAATGGGGTCAAGAATCATAAATGGAAGGAAAGAATGGAGCCTAGTGTAACACCATGAATTCTAGCTCATTCCAACTCAACAAGTGCCTTTATATAACTTAATATCATGAATCATGTGAGTTTTGCATGAAAAAGGCAAAGAAATAATGCTCATTTTAGCATTGCACTAGGTCTCAAAATTCCATTCGGTGTTATGTAGACCGTGTGAGCTCATATTATACTTTTTCATATTTAATTTCATCATTACAACTCATTCGCATCACAAAAACATGCTTACAACCCATGAAAACCGAAATGGGGCATGGAAACTTAAAGATCATTCTCGGCTTGAATTGGTCCTTTTTCTGGGCAAATTTTGAAAAATCATAACTAAATCTAGAAAAATCAAAACTATGCAATCTTGGTCATTATGGAAAGCTTGGATGTCTACTTCATACTAAGAATATGTCCAGATCACAATATTTATCACTTAGGACGTTTGACATCCAAAAAGCTAGAGAGGTCTGACTAAAATCTGGAACTATCACAGAATTATGGAGAAAACTTTGAAAATGTCCAATTAATTCCAGAGACATCCAATCCACACAAATGATACCAATCTAGAAAGCTATGAGTGTTAGCTAGAGAGAAAAAATATCTCCAGATCCGTTCATCAAGCCCAGACTCTGGAATCCAATAGAACAGTACTTCTGGTCGGGCAATTTTACTGATACTGGATAGAAATTTCAAAAATTCATATCTCCCTCTCTAGACCTTCAAATGAGGTGCTTCCACTTGGCACGAGTCACTGTGATTGCTTCATTTCTGTGTATAAAATTTCGTAGCAATTGGACATCATTTGGGCCTCGTGTGATAGAAAACAATTTCAGACCAATGAATAGTGCAGCAGACCAAATCTATAAAATTTGCCAATTTCAAAAAATCATCAAATATTCTATAGACCTCCAAAAATTACAATCTTTATCTTTCCAAAAAGCTCTCAATGAGATCTAATTTCATGCAAAATTTTAGATCAAGACTAGCTCATTTGTCTAAAAAGTGATATAGGGTTCCATTATGGTCAAATGTGGCTCCATATAAGGTACCAAATTTGCCAAATGGTCTTCCTTTAGTATTGGCACCTTTTGGGCAAGTCTAAAAGCACATTTGAGACTTGCGTGAGCTGCCCAAATGATCCCAAATCTCATGCATCTCATTTTGGCCATTCAACCCATATTTATACACATATTCATCAACTTTAAACTTGCATACTACGGCATTACATACTCAAAACATGTGCTAGTGGTCATATATCATTTCCATACATTTAAACATCACAAAATAGTGTCTTTACATATGTCTCAACGTTCATAGTACATATACAACATCATATACATGATAAACCATAATTATGGTTCCAAAATGGCTAAAATCAAGGCATAAGTTTGTCAATCTCCTTCCTTTAGGGTTGTTGGCTCCTATTAGCATATCCACTTGGTTCACCTAGCATGTTAGATCATTGCAGAGGAGGGGATGAGACTCAAAGAATCCCAATAGCTCATCTCCCATTCAATCATACATAATATGTGCAAAGCAAGCCTTTTAAATGCATGTATGGAGAAAAATAGAAATCATAGACAATTTAAAGGCAACCTTGGCATGTGAATCAATCGTACAAGACATTCAAGAGCTCACTAAGTGTTTAGATTGGCCTCACACTTCTCATGGATTTTGGACTTGCCTCACCCATTCTTTTAGCACTTTGGACTCAGCCATACTCTTGGGAGCCCACTTTGCTTTTGGGAGACTCTTTACTTTGTCTTAACCAAGCTCAAGGGTTCTTGGCTCATCCTCACCCAAGGGAAGAGTTCTTGGCCTCTCCACACCCAAGAAAACTCATACAAATATCATTGATTCATTTAAAACATAATGTGGTATCAAGAATCATAACATATAAAGGCATGCTAGCATACTTTTCATAGCTTGAAAATACACATACATACATTCTAAAACAAGCTAAACACATATCTATGCATGAGAGAAGGTGGAGAGAGCTACCTTGTATACAAGCACACACTTTTTCCTTAGCTTTCAAGCCTCCTCTTTCGGCCACACACCCACAACTTGGTGGAGATAGTTTCTCTTGGCCTAATACAAATTACGGGAGCCAATTAAGTTCATGATACAATTTCTAGGGCCATGCGACTTGCTTAAACCCTAGATTACTTTACAACCTCCATTATAGTCCATATTGGCACCTAATGAAGCAACACCCCTCAAATGATTTATAGGCCTCATTCTTTTTTCCAAATATGATTCTTGACTCCTTTTAAGCCTTTTGGAGTCATCACATTATCAAAATAAAGGCCTAACACCATGTCGCTTCTTTAGGTCATAATATGGAACCTAAGACACCAAATCACTTTCTATGAGTTCTAAATTTTTTCCAAGGCCTCCCCTCACTTTCATTCATCAAATATGACTCAAGAATGGCCTTAGAAAAATTTAAAACGCTCCCTAGCTAGGAGAACCCATCTAGGCCGAGGTTATGAAGCATATTGGGTTCCATGGAGCTTTCTTTGTTTTTTCAAGGGAAGAAGCATATAGGGAGCCCTCTAAGGGATCTTGGGATCTCATTTAAACTCTTACTTAGGCCTAGGAATCATCATACAAAGTCAGATTTTACAAGGTGCAATTGAAACCCTAGAACTTGCATCTTGAAATCTAATGGTTTTTTGTTAATTTCCTTTGCATATTCTTAATCTCCATACCCTTTTTCCTTATATTCATGCTTAGTTCTGCCTAAAAATCATCTCCTCCTAGGGTTTTCTCAAGTGGGGCGAAATGGTGGAGAAGGGGACAAAAAATGACAACCATAGAAAGAGAAATTACCTTGTTTTCTTGCTTTTTCTCACTTAAATCTTGTGTTCTTTGAACTCCTCCCTTCAAATCCAAAATTTCCCCTCAATTTCTCCCTTAAAACAGATTTATAAACTTCATTTTAGTTATAGGAAACAAAGGATAATGGAGGAGAAGAGGTTTGGAAGAGAAAGAGCATGAAAAACTACTAATTTTCATACCTTAAGCCTTTGATTTCTCTTCCTTTTCTTCCCCTTCTTGTGAGCCTCATCCCCTAGGATTTTCTTCTGGTTTTAGGCAGAAGATGGTCATGCATAAGGAAGGGAAGAGAAGGGTACATCATATATATAGGTGGGAATAAGTTACACTTTTCAAAAATGCTCATTTTGCCTTTCATACTTTGCATTTTTGTTTCTACTTCGTTTTAGCTCCTTTTTTAGAACCATCTTTTCCATTATAAAATTTAGGTTCCCAATTAAGAAAAATGCCTTTGGAATTACTCAAATTGGAGCTAAAACCTTTCTGAATGAATCCATCAAAGTTCGGGCACACCAACGTTAGAAAACATCCATCGAAGGGGCTTTAGCTGTCCCGGGGCTTTTCATGGTTTTTAGAGCCTCTGAGAACCCCAGAGAACTCAAAGCTTTCATTTAAAAAGCCCTCTTGTGTGTTTTTAAAAAAGTGCCCATATTTACGAAAGTGCTACTGGCCTTTTAGCAAATTTTTTGAATCACTCTGGCCTTGATTTCTAGCAACTCAAAGCTCAAATCCTCATTTTCTAATATTTAAAATTTTATCATAATTTTAGTTGGCCCCAATTCCTTCTATTTCAAGGACTTCCTTTTGTATCTAACCCATTTCTATCGTTTACAGAAAAACCAAACATTACGTTTCTCACATTTATGGCGGGACCAGATGTTACATTCCTCCACCCTTAAATAAATTTCGTCCTCGAAATTTAGAGTACACTTCCTCTTACTCTTTTCTTTTCTGGCTAACTGTTCTGTTCTTTACTTTCTTCCTGGCTCTATACGCTTTCTTAGCGATTTCATTCTTTTGAATTTTCTTTTAGTTAGGGAACTTTTATTACTAGCTCTTAATGAGGGTGCTACTGCTATAAAATACTAGCTAGTTTTCTCTTTCATAAGGAAATGAAATTTCTGACTCGGGAGGCCTATCTTAGGAGAGCTTACTAATCATGTTGGGTTATTATTAACCCGATCGCAGGATTAATGTTCTTTCAATGGACTCATTTACACATCTTGGGAGGTAACTTATTTCATATCATGTCTCTTGTATCCTCTTTGAATGGCTTCTCATAACATCTCATCATTTTTTCTAATCATTAGACCCATCAGAGATTTCTATCTGTCTGCTTATTTACATTTTCGTCCACTATTTATCTCTGCGTTCTTTCTCATTAACTCATCCCATGATTATAATTTGCATTTTTTTTGTCATAGGCCTCACATCTTAGTTACTTACTGGGATTACAACTCCTTTGAGGAGTTTCTACTTTTAATGATCCCAATTTCTCTGTTACTACAACTATATCTATCTTTGTAGGCCGGGACTTTTTCTTGCTTTCTTTACTCACTTGCTGTGGCATTTTATAGTCCCTCATTTCAACACTGATAGGCCTAACTTGTATGTCTCATATTAGCACTGAAGAGCTACTACCACTGACTACTGCTGGGCTCTGATGGGATGCTAGCTAGTCTCACAGTTTTGCTCACTGGAGACATACTATACCACTTACCTCATATAAAAACTGCACCTGACCCCTTTTCTGAATACATAAACTATCATACAAGGATCTCTCTATCCCTTAGTCAGGGCTACTGTCTGCTAGGTAGTGGTTCATCTGGTTATAACTCTAGAAAGCTTATTTCTTGCTTTCCTCATCCCATATACTATGCTCATCTCTAAAGAGAGCTAGTCAGTGGTTTAACTGTTTGAGTAAAGCCTTCGTATCTCTGTAGCAATAATTTACCAGACTTAGGAGATCTGTAGTCTTTCAGACAAAGGCTAGCTAAAACTATACTGGTCTCTGAGACTAACTACTCTGTAAACACTATCTCAGGCTGTCATCTCTACCAGAGGTCTATCATGCTGTGGCTAGGCTCTCTGTAACTCTGTGGGATCTACTGTGACCCCTGGGTCTACTGTAACCTCTCAGAACCTTGCTAGGGTCTACTGCAACCCATTATGCTATGCTGGGATCTACTGTGATCCATCTCTAGGAGATGTCAAAGCCTAAGATTACTGTATCTGACAGTAAAATACATGCTCACTAAGTCTAGTTACCATCACTCATAATAGCTTAGGTTAAACTCAGAAGTACATTATGCTCTTCGTGCAAAGTCAATTCTGTGTCATCTCATTCTCTAGGATCCCATCATACTAATACTAGGGAGCATTTTAATTTTCGTTCATCGCTCTTCATTGGCTCCTCAGATTCCCACTTCAGCCCCTTTTTCACTTGGGCTTTCTTTTCTTACTCTATTGACTTACTTACTTTTACATATGCTCATTCTAGTCTTCCTCTCATATCCTGCAGTTTCTAACTATACCCACGTTCTACTTTTAAATGCCTTAGCACTAGGGCATCTCACATTGAGTGTGGTTAACATCTCTGGCAAGAGAGAGGCTATGTCAGAGGCTATGCACTGGTCTCTCTTTATTTCATTTATACATACTATAAGGGACTCAAGCTATGCATACTAAATCTAAACATCCTTTACTAGGGACCCCTTTTTGCATACTTTCCTTACTATTATGATATTACTGGAATCCTTTTACCTTTCATTTCTGACTCATTTCTTTCTCTAACTAAGATGCCTTTCGATTATCGGGACACTTTGGTGATTGATGTCATCGTTTGCTATGCACTTAAGCTACATTACTACTAGGTTGGCCAGACCTAATATCACGTAGTATCTATTACAAGCAAACCATAACATCAAACACTAATAACACGGGTACCTCATGACTGAGCTCAAAGCCATTATCGTATGTATACTGCAAGTTTCCCAATAATCTAAAGTACCTCTCTTTTACTTTTTTCTATTTGCCCTATTCTTGTAGAGTACTCGGAGAAAGTAGCATTCTTCCTTTACTACAAGCTGAGATTTCTCGGTATCGCCCGGCTATTTATACTTTAGGCAATATCATGCTAGAAGGGCATCTATGCCAAGGACAAGCGTGCTTTCTTAAGTACTCAAACACATGAACAGAATATTTATTTTCAATTTGATGTGTCCTCGGCTTGAACACTATCACATCTTTTCTTTCTATTTTTCTTATCCTCTTACTTAGGTACAAGGATATTCTACTACTGGCTATTTCTGTTGCCAGTTCAGGTTTCTTTACGCTCAAAAGCACCTGCATTTTCCCAGGGTTCCTCCACTTAATCATTCTTTGTAACATCAAGTGGATCTACTTTTTACTCATACTCTTGCTTTGCTCTTAGCTAGACCATCCCTTGGTAAGGAGAATTCTATTTCATAAAATCCTAGGAATGTCATTCTATAGTGCTCTCGGCTTACATTCTTTCTCTAGGCTTACCTTTTTTCTCTACATAAAATGAGGCTCGCCTTCTTAGGTGGTCTCTATCGCTCTCGAGCTTCCCTAAAGGTATTAAGGCACTAACTGTCTGTCTCAACTTATTTTAATGTTTGGATCAGAGCTAGGCTTTCTCTCTGTTCAGTCTCTTTAGCCTCATCTCCAGGAGCACAGTATACTATTTCTAGGGTTCTGCTAACTCAATCCCGAATACATATTCTCAATGTCTGGATTCTACCTCGCTGAAGCTCATGCTCTACTAGGTGCTCTGGCCATGTATGTGCCTTAACCCTATAAAATTCTCATATTAGGACATCTAACTAACTATCAAACCCCTATTCATTTACCTTTCTGAGCTTAATCTATACTTTTAGTTGTTACTAAAGCGAGGACATATCTTCTATGGTTAATTTCTCAGCTTTTCCTCGCTTCTTTGCTCACTATACTCTATAATCAGGGGGTTTATCTAGGGGACTTTACTAACCACTACTGGGTAGTTTTCCCTAACTTAGAATGTCTCATCTTTCCTTTTTCACTCCATGGAGAACTTTCACTGAGCCTTTCATTCACATATCTCACCTGGAATGATGTTACTGGTTATCTTCCTTAGGCTTCAGCTTACGCTTATGCTTAGCCTATGCTAGCCATCTCATTGGACCTGTAGCTTATTAACTATCCTCATTCTTTTCTAAGCCTTTATTACTGGTTACTCATACTTACTTCTAGGTATTACCTATGAGGTACACCTTTCTAGGCCACTCGCTAGGTGCCTTACTACTGGTAGTTTTATCTTACGTCATTTCGAGGCTACATTAATATTCTATCATTCAGTGTCCTACTAGGTAGCACTTTAGGTTGGAGTCAACGCCTCCTAGGCGGCTCTCAACAACCTCATTAACCCTGTGTCTAACTTTCTCTGTGTTGAGCTCTTTCCTCAATCTTATTTACTAGGCCCACGGACTTCCTACTAATCTTTCATAACTATTCTTTTCCTCTACTTATACTAGGGGTGCCCATTCTCTGTGGGTTATCTAACCCCTTAGTAGTTCCTTTTTTAAGTTAGCCTAAATATGACCAACAATGCATTCATAGTGCCATTTGTCATGGCTAACACATCATTTGCTACGGCTAATGGCCTCTGATTGGCTTACTATTCTAGGGATTGGATTTTATCTTTAGCTACCAACCCGAGCCTCACCGCCTTTATAACCGGCTTATCATCAAGCTAGAGGGCTCTACCTCTCACTTCATTCAGACATAACTAGCTATCACTTTCGAGCTGTCAGGCTCCAGGGTATAGCTTATAACTTAAATCTCTGGCTTGAGGGAATTAACCTTTCGGGCTCTAATACTTATCTAGACATTTGGGTGTTGTGGCTAGGGGATGACTCTTTTTCTCACTTCCCCTCTAGACTAGTTTGGTGCAGTCGCAGTCTCATCTCATACCGCACTGCATCATTACTTATCTCTACATTATGCGAGACAGCTAGGAATGGCCTGAGTATGACTCCCGAGAGAATTAGGCCTCACATAATCTCTCTAGCAAGCCTCTTCCTATCAACGAGATCATTCTCTTTGTTCGTATCTAGAGCTTGCCATTGATCCCGGCGAGCTATCATATCTCATCAAACTCTAGCCACCAGATCCCTCAATTCTGCTCAAGCTACTTTAGAGGCCACTCTTTCCGATGTCCACTAATTACTCTAAGACCATTCTACAACTTACTTATCATGAATGAAGCCACAAACTACTTTCACACACCCACAATGTCTCATAAGGGACTTTTTATAGTCATACAAGCCTTTTACAAAGCCTAGTGGCTACATCTTCAAGCCAAATCTAATTTGAAAGAGCCTGGAACTTTGCTCTGATACCAATAAATGTAACACCATGAATTCTAGCTCATTCCAACTCATCAAGTGCCTTTATATAACTTAATATCATGAATCATGTGAGTTTTGCATGAAAAAGGCAAAGAAATAATGTTCATTTTAGCATTGCACTGGGTCTCAAAATTTCATTCAGTGTCACGTGGACCGTGTGAGCTCATACTATACTTCCTCATATTTAATTACATCATTACAACTCATCCGCATCACAAAAACATGCTTACAACCAATGGAAACTGAAATGGGGCATGGAAACTTAAAGATCATTCTCGGCCAAAATTGGTCCTTTTTTTGGGCAAACTTTGGAAAATCATAACTAAATTTAGAAAAATAAAAACTATGCAATCTTAGTCATTATGGAAAGCTTGGAATGTCTACTTCACACTAAAAATATGTCCAGGTCACAATATTTATCACTCAAGACGTTTGACATCCAAAAAGCTACAGAGGTTCGACTAAAATCTGGAATTGTCACAGAATTCTGTAGAAAACTTTGAAAATGTCTAATTAATTCCAAAAAAATCCAAAAGAGAGGAAAAATATCTTCAGATCAGTTCATCAAGCCCAAACTCCAGAATTCAATAGAACAGTACTTCTGGTCGGACAATTTCACTGATACTGGACAGAAATTTCAAAAATTTATGTCTCCCACTCTAGACCTTCAAATGAGGTGCTTCTAGTTGGCACGAGTCACTGTGATTGTCTCGTTTTTGTGTATAAAATTTCATGGCAATTGGACATCATTTGGGCCTCGTGTGACAGAAAATAATTTTGGACCAAATGAATAGTGCAGCAGACCAAATCTATAAAATGTGCCAATTTCAAAAAATTATCAAATATTCTGTAGACCTCCAAAAATTATGATCTTTAGTTTCTCAGAAAGCTCTTAATGAGATCTAATTGCATGCCAAATTTCAGATCAAGACTAGCTCATTTGGCTAAAAAGTGACATAGGGTTTCATTATGGTTAAATGTGGCTCCATATGAGGTACCAAATTTGCCAAATAGTCTTCCCTTAGTATTGGTACCTTTTGGGTAAGTCTAAAAGTACATTTGAGACTTGTGTGAGTTGCCCAAACGATCCCAAACCTTATGCATCTCATTTTGGCTATTCAACCCACATTTATACACATAGTCATCAAACTTTAAACTTGCATAGTATGGCATTACATACTCAAAACATGTGCTAGTGGTCATATATCATTTCCATACATCTAAACATCACAAAATAGTATCTTTACATATGTCTCAATGTTCATAGTACATATACAACATCATATACATGATAAACCATAATTATGGTTCCAAAATGGCTAAAATCAAGGCATAAGTTTGTCAATCTCCTTCCTTTAGGGTTGTTAGCTCCTATTAGCATATCCACTAGGTTCACCTAGCATGTTAGATCATTGGAGAGGAGGAGATGAGATTCAAAGAATCCCAATAGCTCATCTCCCATTCAATCATACATAATATGTGCAAAGCAAGCCTTTTAAATGCATGTATAGAGAAAATAGAAATCATAGACATTTTAAAGGCAACCTTGGCATGTGAATCAATCGTACAAGACATTCAAGAGCTCACTAAGTATTTGGATTGGCCTCACACTTCTCCTTATGGATTTTGGACTTGCCTCACCCATTCTTTTAGCACTTTGGATTCAACTATACTCTTAGGAGCCCACTTTGCTTTTGGGAGACTCTTTACTTTGTCTCAACCAAGCTCAAGGGTTCTTGGCTCATCCTCACTTAAGGGAAGAGTTCTTGGCCTAACAGAGCCCCCGAACGTATTGTCTCCCTGCTCGCAGGTTCCACGAACCGCGCTCACAGGGCCTTTGTCGCTTTCCCGCACTCACCCTTTGGGCTCGCTGAGAAAACATGCGTTCGGAAGAGAGCGCTTCGCACCCCTTTATAAGCGCTCAGCACAGGCCCCTTCCAACTGATGTGAGACTTTACAATTCACCCCCCTTGGGGCCGACCCGTCCTCGAGTCGCACATGGGCCAGGATTGCTCTAATACCAAACAACCTACAGAGCCTCCAGAGGTATTGTCCCCTACCTTCCCAGTTCGAGGGTCTGCGACCCAGCCTTCCCAGTTCAGTGGGGTTTTGTCCCCTCCTACTTAACTCACAGGAAAAGGTGCCTCTGGAAGAGAGCACTTCGCACCCCTTTATAAGTGCTCAGCACAGGCTCCTTCCAGCCGATGTGGGACTTTACAACTACCCCCAGAGAGAGAGGTAGAGTTTCCTATAGACATTGTACCTGGGGCAGGTCCAGTGTCTAAGGCCTCATATAGGATGGCTCTCACCGAGCTAGCAGAGCTTAAGAAATAGATAGAAGAGCTGTTAGAGAAGGGTTTCATTAGACCCAGTGCAATGCTAAAATGAGCATTATTTCTTTACCTTTTTCATGCAAAACTCACATGATTCATGATATTAAGTTATATAAAGGCACTTGATGAGTTGGAATGAGCTAGAATTCATGGTGTTACATGTATTAGTATCACATAATATGTGCAAAGCAAGCTTTTCAAATGCATGCATAGTGAAAATGTAAGACATGCACATTTTAAAAACCATCTTGGCATGTGAATCAATCATACAAGACATCCAAGAGCTCACCAAGTGCTTAGATTGGCCTCACACTTCTCCTCATGGATTTTGGACTTGCTTCACCCATTCTTTAAAAGCTTTGGACTCAACCATACTCTTGGGAGCCCACTTTGCTTTTGAGAGACTCTTTACTTTGTCACAACCAAGCTCAAGGGTGTTGGGCTCATCCTCACCAAAGGGAAGAGTCCTTGGCCTCTCCACACTCAAGCAAACTCACACAGACATTATTGATTCATTTAAAACATAACATGGCATCAAGCATCATGGCATATAAAGGCATGCTAACATACTTTCTATAGCTTGAAAATACACATACACACATTCTAAAACAAGCTAAACACATATCTATGTATGAGAGAAGGTGGAGAGAGCTACCTTGTATACAAGCACATACTTTTTCCTTAGCTTTCAAGCCTCCTCTTTTGGCCACACACCCAAAACTTGGTGAGATAGTTTCTCTTGGCCTAGATACAAATTACGGGAGCCAATTAAGTTTATGAAATAATTTCTAGGGCCATGTGACTTGCTTAAACCCTAGATTACTCTACAACCTCCATTAGAGTCCATATTGGCACCTAATGAAGCAACACCCCTCAAATGATTTCTAGGCCTCATTCTTTCTTTTCAAATATGATTCTTGACTCCTTTTAGGCCTCTTGGAGTCATCACATTATCAAAATAAAAGGCCTAACACCATGTTGCTTCTTTAGGTCATAATATGGAACCTAAGACACCAAATCACTTTCTATGAGTTCTAAATTTTTTCCAAGGCCTCCCCTTACTTTCATTCATCAAATATGACTCAAGAATGGCCTTAAAAAATTTAAAACTCTCCCTAGCTAGGAGACCCCATCTAGGCTGAGGCTATGAAGTATATTGGGTTCCATGGAGCTTTCTTTGTTTGGAAAGTGGTTTGGAAAGGATTATCTCCCGAGAAGGCCCATTGGGAACTAGAGGATGATATGAGGAAGAAATATCCAGAACTTTTCCCATGAGGTATGTTATCTAAATTTTGAGGGCGAAATTTTTAAAAGGGGGAGAGAATTGTAATGTCCAGTTTTTGTTAAATGATGAAAACGGGCACGCTTTCAAAGCAAGTCCCTTGAGATGATTGATTCAAGGCCAAATAAAATTTGGATAAAATTTTAAATAATAAAAAATGAGGATTTGAGCCTTGAGTTGCCCAGAAACTGAGCCATTACCTCCTATGCTTGCTCAAATTGTGTGATTTAGTTTAATCATTGCCTGACCACTCTTGATTTGATTTGTATGCCCCTCATTGATATTGATGTGATAATTGGCATGAACTGGATGTCTGTAAATAATGCCACACTAGATTGTAGCCACAGGTGCATTACTTTACTTGAGTGTGGGACTATGCCTAGTACTAGGGCTGAGTTATCTGTCATAACCACCTCCCAGGCTGAGAGATCTCTAGGGCATGGTTGTCAGGGGTATTTGGTCTTCTTTTCAGTTCAGGTCAAGGTAGAAGAGGGTATAGAAGAGATTCCCGTAGTGAGGGAGTTCCCAGAGGTATTTCCCAAGGAAATTAGTGGACTACTGTAAAGTCCCACATCGGCTGGAAGGGGCCTGTGTTGAGCGCTTATAAAGGGGTGCGAAGCACTCTCTTCTGAATGCGCGTTTTCTCAGCGAACCCGAAGGGTGAGTGTAGGAAAGAGACAAAGACCCTGTGAGCACGGTTCGTGGAACTTGCGAGCAGGGAGACAATACATTCGAGGGCTCTGTAAGTTGACTTGGTATCAGAGCAATCCTGGCCCATGTGCTACCCGAGGACGGGTCGGCCCCAAGGGGGGTGGATTGTAAAGTCCCACATCGGCTAGAAGGGGCATGTGCTGAGCGCTTATAAAGGGGTGCTGAGCACTTATAAAGGGGTGCGAAGCGCTCTCTTTCGAGCGCGCATTTTCTTAGTGAACCCGAAGGGTAAGTGCGGGAAAGTGACAAAGGCCCTGTGAGCACGGTTCATGGAACCTGCGAGCAGGGAGACAATACGTTCAGAGGCTCTGTAAGTTGACACATATCCATACATGAGAGAAGGTGGAGAGAGCTAACTTACACACAATTACACACTTTTTCCTTTGGACTCAAGCCTCCTCTTTCGAACACACACCCACAAATTGGTAGATATAGTTTCTCTTGGCCTAGATACAAATTATGGGAGCCAATTAAGTTCATGAATCACACTCTAAGGCTACACAACTTTATGAAACACTAGATTACTCTATAGGTTCCGTTATGGTCCATATTAGCACCTAATGAAGCAACACCCCTCAAATGATTTCTAGGCCTCATTCTTTCTTTTCAAATATGATTCTTGACACCTTTTACGCCTCTTGGAGTTATCACATCATTAAAATAAAAGGCCTAACACAGTGTTGTTTCTTTAGGTCATAATATGGAACTTAAGACACCAAATCACTTTCTATGAGTTCTAAATTTTTTCCAAGGCCTCCCCTCACTTTTATTCATCAAATATGACTCAAGAATGGCCTTAGAAAAATTTAAAACTCTCCCTAGCTAGGAGAACCCATCTAGGCCGAGGCTATGAAGCATATTACGTTCCATGGAGCTTTCTTTATTTTTTCAAGGGAAGAAGCATATAGGGAGCCTCTTAGGAATCTTGGGAGCTCATTTAAACTCTTACTTAGACCTAGGAATCATCATACAAAGTCAGATTTTACAAGGTGCAATTGAAACCATAGAACTTGCATCTTGAAATCTAATGGTTTTTTGTTAATTTCCTTTTCATATTCTTAATCTCCACACCCTTTTTCCTTAGATTCATGCTTGGTTCTGCCTAAAAATCATCTCCTCCTAGGGTTTTCTCAAGTGGGGCGAAATGGTGGAGAAGGGGACCAAAAATGACAACTATAGGAAGAGAAATTACCTTGTTTTCTTGCTTTTTCTCACTTGAATCTTGTGTTCTTTGAACTCCTCCCTTCAAATCCGAATTATCCCCTCAATTTCTCCCTTAAAACAGATTTATAAAGTTCATTTTAATCATAGGAAACAAAGGAGAATGAAGGAGAAGAGGTTTGAAAGAGAAAGAGCATGAAAAACTTCTAATTTCCATACCTTAAGCCTTTGATTTCTCCTCCTTTTCTTCCCCTTCTTGTGAGCCTCATCCCCTAGGGTTTTCTTCTGGTTTTAGGCAGAACATGGTCGTGCATAATGAAGGGAGGAGAAGGGTGCATCATATATATAGGTGGGAATAAGTTACACTTTTCAAAAATTCTCATTTTGCCCTTCATATTTTACATTTATGTTTCTCCTTCATTTTAGCTCCTTTTTGAGAACCATCTTTTTCATTATAAAATTTAGGTTCCCAATTAAGAAAAATACCTTTGGAATCACTTAAATTGGAGCTAAAACCTTCCCGAACGAATCTGTCAAAGTTCAAGCACACCGACGTTGGAAAACGTCCACCGGAGGGGCTTTAACTATCTCGAGGCTTTCTATGGTTTTTAGGGCCTCTGAGAACCCCAGAGAACTCAAAACTTTCATTTAAAAAGCCCTTCTGTGTGTTTTTCAAAAAGTGCCCATATTTACAAAAATACCACTGGCATTTTGACAAATTTTTCAAATCACTCTGGCCTTGATTTCTAGGTAACTCAAGGTCAAATCCTCATTTTCTAATATTTAAAATTTTGTCATAATTTTAGTTGGCCCCAATTCCTTCTATTTCAAGGACTTCCTTTTGTATCTGGCCCATTTCTACCGTTTACAAAGAAACCGAACATTATGTTTCTCACGTTTACGGTGGGACTGGATGTTACATTCCTCCCCCCTTAAATAAATTTCATCCTCGAAATTTGGGGTACACTTCCTCTTACTCTTTTCTTTTCTGGATAACTGTTAGTGCCCAAGTACTAACATACTATAAGGCTATGCATTGGTCCCTCTTTATTTTATTTATACATACTATAAGAGACTCAAACTATGCATACTGAATCTAAACATTTTCTACTAGGTGGTGCGAACCCACAAGGAATTGAATCCCCTTGAACCCACAACCGATCTGAAATATACACACCCCAAGAAAGCTAAATCAAGTCTGAACGATCCACTTGGAACCCTTGACACGAAGAGACAAGGACCCCGAGTGTTGGAAGACGCCACAAGGTTGATCAAGCCTTGATAAGTCTACAAGTTCAATGAAGAACCCTAGAGAGCACTCCTCTCAATTCTGGGATTTCCAGAAAATATGATTTCTATTCATTCAAATCTGATTACAATGGGAGGCAAAGTACAATTATATAGTGTGCAAGTCAAATCTGCCTTCAATGCTCATAGAAAAGGAAAACTAGGGAAATTAATGGCAAATTTCCTAATTAATGACCTATGGAATCAGAATTAAAAAAGTCAAATTCTCTCAAAAACTAAAAAGGAAATAAATCCCCCTAAATAAGCTAATTTCGTCTAAATACATTAGGGTTCTATAAATCAGCTTATTAAGCCTGAAATGGCATTATTTAGCCTTAAATGAGCCCACCAATGGATGGTCCATGGTTTAAGCACTTCAATTTATAATGTTTTGGCCCAGTCTAGCTTCAGTAGCTCCATCTTCAGCCCATATGATATTAAGGACGTCCATATTATTATTGTCCATATCTTGCTTGACTTTTGTTGCTCCAATTGCTATTTGCTTAGTCCAGGTCTCTTGAACAAGTCCACTTAAGGCTTCCCTCATTCGTTTAGCTCGTGCTCTTGTTATCGGGCCACTTGGAATTTGCAGAGGATCATTCCAAGCATTTGAGACTGCTTGCTCCCTTTGATGGATCGCATCATCCCCTCTCTCCTCAAAAGGATTCGTCCTCGAATCATCACCTACATCATAAGGAGATAGATCAGTAACATTAAAAGTAGCACTAACATTATACTCACCTGGTAGATCTATCTTATAAGCATTATCATTGATTTTCTCAAGGACTTTTAATGGTCCATCCCCTCTTGGAGCTAATTTCGATTTCCTTCGTGCTGGAAACCTTTCTTTTCTCATATGCACCCATACCCAATCACCAGGTTCAAAAGTGACACGTCGTCTGCCTTTGTTTGCCTTGGATGCATATTGCTCATTTTTCCTTTCAATCTGCAATTTAATCTTTTCATGAAGTTTCTTAACCACCTCAGCTTTCTATTTGCCATCAAGGCTTATTCTCTCATTAATGGGCAATGGTAACAAATCCAAAGGAGTTAGTGGATTAAAACCATAAACAACTGCAAAAGGAGAATAATCAGTAGATGAATGCACACTTCTATTATATGCAAATTCAATGAATGACAAGCAATCCTCCCAATTTTTCAAATTCTTTTGGATGACAGTCCTAAGCAATTGAGTTAAGGTTCTATTAACAACTTCAGTTTGACCATCAGTTTGTGGATGACAAGCTGTAGAAAATAATAACTTAGTTCCAATCTTTCCCCACAAAACTCTCCAAAAATGACTTAAAAATTTTGCATCCCTATCTGAGACAATACTTTTAGGAACACCATGAAGCCTCACAATTTCTTTAAAGAACAAATCAGCAATATAAGTAGCATCATCAGTTTTATGGCATGCAATAAAATGTGCCATTTTTGAAAATCTATCAACAACCACAAATATTGAATCCATCCCTCTTTTTGACCTAGGTAATCCCAAAATAAAATCCATTGAAATGTCTACCCAAGGTTCACTAGGTACAGGTAATGGAGTATATAGACCATGAGGTAAGACTCTAGACTTGGCCCTTTTACATGTTATGCATCTACCACAAATCCTTTCCACATCACGCTTCATTCTAGGCCAAAAGAAATGTTCATGCAAAACATCTAATGTCTTTTTAACACCAAAATGTCCCATTAGTCCTCCCCCATGTGCTTCCCTCACAAGCAATTCACGCATAGAACATTGAGGCACACATAATTTATTTTCTCTAAACAAAAATCCATCAAGTTTATAGAATTTTCCAAAAGCTCCTTTTTCACAAGCAATAATTATTTCAGCAAAATCACTATCATTGGCATACAAATCCTTAACATATTCAAAACCAAGCAATCTTGCATTCAGAGAAGTGAGAAGAATATACCTTCTAGATAATGCATCCGCAACCACATTCTCCTTACCTTTCTTGTATTTGATCACATATGGGAAAGGCTCGATGAACTCCATCCATCTAGCATGTCTTTTGTTCAGCTTACCTTGACCTTTAATGTACTTCAAAGATTGATGATCTGTATGAATCACAAATTGTTTAGGCCAAAGGTAGTGTTGCCAGGTCTCCAATGCTCTCACAAGTGCATAAAGCTCCTTATCATAAGTTGGGTAATTCAAGGTGGCACCATTCAGCTTTTCACTAAAATAAGCAATTGGTCGCCCTTCCTGCATTAGAACAGCTCCTATCCCAACTCCTGATGCATCACACTCAATCTCAAAAGTTTTGTTAAAATCAGGTAAAGCTAAAATAGGTGCAGAACACAATTTTTCTTTAAGAACACTAAATGCATGATCTTGTGCCTTTTCCCATCTAAAGCCAACTGATTTCTTAATTATTTCAGTGAGTGGTGCAGCAATTGTGCTAAAATCTTTCACAAACCTCCTATAAAAGCTAGCCAACCCATGAAAACTTCTTACCTCAGTTACATTTGTAGGTGTTGGCCATTCTTTAATAGCCCTTACCTTCTCTTCATCAACTTGTATTCCCTCGGCACTCACTACAAATCCAAGGAAAACAACTTTTCCCATGCCAAAGCTACACTTTTTTAGGTTAGCATACAACTTTTCTTTTCTCAAAACATCAAGCACACAGCGCAAATGATTCAAATGCTCATCAAGACTCTTACTAAAAATCAGAATATCATCAAAATAAACCACAACAAATTTTCCAATATATGCACGCAAAATATGATTCATCAACCTCATAAAAGTACTAGGTGCATTTGTTAGCCCAAATGGCATGACTAACCATTCATACAGCCCATGCTTTGTTTTGAAAGCAGTTTTCCACTCATCTCCTTCCCTCATCCTAATTTGATGATATCCAGATTTTAAATCAATTTTTGAGAAAATAACAGACCCATGCAATTCATCAAGCATATCATCTAATCTAGGAATAGGATGGCGATACTTTACAGTGATATTGTTGACAGCTCTGCAATCAATGCACATCCTCCAAGATCCATCTTTCTTTGGTACTAAGAGGACTGGTATAGCACATGGACTCAAGCTTTCTTGAACATACCCCTTTGCCATGAGCTCTTCAACTTGCTTTTGAAGCTCTTTTGTCTCCTCAGGGTTAGTTCTATAAGCTGGCCGGTTAGGAATTGTTGCTCCAGGAATGAAGTCAATTTGATGCTCAATGCCTCTTATAGGTGGCAGTCCACTAGGGATATCTTCGGAAAATATATCTTCAAATTCCTGCAACAAAGAACTAACAACACTCGGAAATGAAGAGTCAAGGTCATTAGTGTTTAAGAAGGCCTCCTTGTAAACAAGTATAAGTAAAGGCTGTTCAGAAAGATATGCACTCCTCACCTCACTTTCTTTTGCATAAAAACTCACTTTTTCTCTTTCTTTTCTCTCTACTTTCTTTTCTTTCTTTTGAATTTCTTTTTTTGAGCTCTCAGATTTTCTTTCTTTCTCACTCTTATTTCTTTTTATTCTCTCTTCTTTATTTTTCTTATCACCCTCTCTTTTATCTCTCTCTTGTTTCATTTTGAGCTGATCTTCATACACTTGCTTGGGTGTTAATGGTACAAGAGTAACGGGTCTGTCATCCTTTACAAATGAATATCTATTGGTAAACCCATCCTTTGTCGCCTTCCTATCAAATTCCCAAGGTCTACCCAAAAGTATATGTCCAGCATGCATAGGAACAACATCACATAAAATCTCATCATAATATCTTCCAATTGAGAATGAAACAAGAACTTGCCTATCAACCTTAATCTCCCCACATTCATTCAGCCATTGCAACTTGTATGGTCTAGGGTGTTTAATAGTACACAAATTTAATTTCTTAACTAAAGTGGTACTAGCAACATTGGTGCAACTCCCACCATCAATAATCATATTGCATACCTTGTTGCTTATGAGACAGCGAGTATGGAAGATGTTTTCTCTTTGCTGCTCAATGTCATCTTCCTTAACTTGAGAATTCAAAGCTCTTCTAGTCACAAGTGCTTCTCCTTCTACAGCATACTCAAACCCATCATCACTCGCATCTTCAAGTGATGGCATGGAATCATCACTTTCACTTTCAGTCACCACTTCACGGTCCTTCATGATCATTACTCTCTTGTTGGGGCATTGCGAAGCTATATGACCTGTTCCCAAACTTGTTGGGGCATTGCGAAGCTATATGACCTGTTCCCAAACACTTGAAACATTTAATATCTCTATTTCTAGATGATTGGGAATCAGATTTACCTTTGTTTTTAGATGAAGCTTCCTCTTTGCCTTTTGGGACTTCTCTTTGAACATCTTTTTCTTCCTTCTTCCATTTTGGTCTCATTGAAGAACTAGAGCCTGAAAGGTACCTTGCTGATCCTTTTTGTTTAAGTTGCCTTTCAACCTTCATTGCCATGTGCACCATGTCTTCTAACTCCACATAATGCTGCAACTCCACAATATTAGCAATTTCTTTATTTAACCCATTTAAAAATCGAGCCATTGTTGCTTCCCTATCCTCTTTCACATTTGCCCTAAGCATAGCCACTTCCATCTCTTTATGATATTCCTCTACACTCTTAGAGCCTTGTGTAAGGGACTGCAACTTTTGAAAGAGGTCTCTATAGTAATGGTTGGGTATAAACCTCTTCCTCATGAGAGCCTTCATCTCCCTCCATGTTTCTAGGGTCTCTCACCATTCCTCCTCCTCTCTAGGACCAATTTATCCCACCAAATTAATGCATAATCTGTAAATTCAATGACTGCTAATTTCACCTTTTTTGCTTCAGAATAATTATGGCACTCAAAAATGAACTCAATTTTCTTTTCCCACTCCAAATAAGCTTCAGGATCATTTCTACCTTGGAAAGAAGGTATCTTCATCTTAATATTTCCAAGGTTTCCATCCACCCTATTTCTACCCCTTGGAGCATTTTTACCGTGTCTCCTTTCATGCCTAACTTCCCTAGGCCTATTTCTACCCAAATCAAATTCAGATTCATAGTCTTCTTCACTACCACCTCCTACTTCATTTTCAAACTCAAAATCATCCAAAGAATCATCTCTATGCCTCTCATATCTTCTAGGATTAGGACTTACAGTAGGTGGTCTTCTCTGCAAGTTCGCAATCATTGTGTCTTGCTTATCCATCCGGTCTCTTATCCCTCCAAGCACCACATTAAGACGTTCGAATTGCTGCTGCATGGCTTTTACAATGAGATCCAGGTTCTGCACACCCTCCTCCACTTGATATTTCCTCCCTATTAGACATTATAAGCTGCAAGAAAAATTGATTAGAGAAATAAAGATCCTCACAAATTTTCCTCACGTGTTTACCCTCAAAGATGTCACTCTTCACTCGTGTTTCACACTTTAAAGGCTTTTTCAAATAATGGATTCACACTCTTGCCTTTTTCCACTCTTAGTCTCTCTATAGGCTCTTTAAAGAAACTAATCAGACTCAATACAAAACTATCACAATTCTTGTGAAATTCAACCCAACACTTGGATATAATTAGTAAGTGGATACTATAGTAAAGAAAATCAGGGAATGAAAAGATGTAGAATTTGTAAAAGGTTAACTCGAACCAATACTACTTCCAGAACAGCACAAATTTTTTTTTTTTTCTTTTCAGCAATTTTTTTTTTTGCCTTTTCTATTTTTTTTTTTTTTTTTGGAATATGAAGAACAAAAAACGAAATTTGAATAAACAGAACAGGAACAGCAAAATCAATCTGGAAAAATGCGTCTGAATTTAAAGGACAATATTTCGAGTTAGACAACTCCAAATGAGATGATTTTTAAGCAATATGAAAGAAGAGATTCTGGAATATAAGAAAGACCTACTACACGTCCAGAAACTCAACGGAAAACATGACAAATAGAGGATTAAAATTCAGCACATCCAGAATAATGGAAGACAAATAGAATTTCAAAACGAAAGAGAAATACAATCTGGAAAAGCACAAGACACACAGATATGACCTGATTTAGGAACCGAAGCTCTGATACCAAGATGGTGCGAACCCACAAGGAATTGAATCCCCTTGAACCCACAACCGATCTGAAATATACACACCCCAAGAAAGCTAAATCAAGTCTGAACGATCCACTTGGAACCCTTGACACGAAGAGACAAGGACCCCGAGTGTTGGAAGACGCCACAAGGTTGATCAAGCCTTGATAAGTCTACAAGTTCAATGAAGAACCCTAGAGAGCACTCCTCTCAATTCTGGGATTTCCAGAAAATATGATTTCTATTCATTCAAATCTGATTACAATGGGAGGCAAAGTACAATTATATAGTGTGCAAGTCAAATCTGCCTTCAATGCTCATAGAAAAGGAAAACTAGGGAAATTAATGGCAAATTTCCTAATTAATGACCTATGGAATCAGAATTAAAAAAGTCAAATTCTCTCAAAAACTAAAAAGGAAATAAATCCCCCTAAATAAGCTAATTTCGTCTAAATACATTAGGGTTCTATAAATCAGCTTATTAAGCCTGAAATGTCATTATTTAGCCTTAAATGAGCCCACCAATGGATGGTCCATGGTTTAAGCACTTCAATTTATAATGTTTTGGCCCAGTCTAGCTTCAGCAGCTCCATCTTCAGCCCATATGATATTAAGGACGTCCATATTATTATTGTCCATATCTTGCTTGACTTTTGTTGCTCCAATTGCTATTTGCTTAGTCCAGGTCTCTTGAACAAGTCCACTTAAGGCTTCCCTCATTCGTTTAGCTCGTGCTCTTGTTATCGGGCCACTTGGAATTTGCAGAGGATCATTCCAAGCATTTGAGACTGCTTGCTCCCTTTGATGGATCGCATCACTAGGGACCCCTTTTTGCATGCTTTCCTTACTATTCTGATATTACTGGAATCCCTTTACCTTTCATTTCTGGCTCATTTCTTTCTCTAACTAGGATGCCTTTCGATTATCGGGACACTTTGGTGATTGATATCATCGTTTGCTATGCACTTAAGCTACATTACTACTAGGTTGGCTAGACCTAATATCATGTAGTCTCTATTGCAAGCAAACCATAACATCAAACACTAATACACGGGCACCTTATGACTGAGCTCAAAGCCATTATCACTTGTATATTGCAAGTTTCCCAATAATCTAAAGTACCCCTCTTTTACTTTTTTCTATCTGCCCTATTCTCGTAGAGTACTCGGGGAAAGTAGGATTCTTCCTTTACTACATCCCGAGATTTCTCGGTATTGCCCGGCTATTTATACTTTGGGCAATATCATGCTAGAAGGGCATCTATGCTAAGGACAAGTGTGCTTTCTTAAGTACTCAAACACATGAACAGAATATTTATTTTCAATCTGATGTGTCCTCGGCTTGAACACTATCACATCTTTTCTTTCTATTTTTCTTATCCTCTTACTTAAGTAAAAAGATATTCTACTACTGGCTATTTCTGTTACCAGTTCAGGTTTCTTTACGCTCAAGAGCACTTGCATCTTCCTAGGGTTCCTCCACTTAATCACTCTCTGTAACATCAAGGAGGTCTACTTTTTACTCATACTCTTGCTTTGCTTTTAGCTAGACCATCCCTTGGTAAGGAGGATTCTATTTCATAAAATCCTAGGAATGTCATTCTATAGTGCTCTCGGCTTACATTCTTTCTCTAGGCTTACCTTTTTTCTTTACATAAAATGAGACTCACTTTCTTAGGTGGTCTCTAGTGCTCTAGAGCTTCCCTGAGGGTATTAGGGCACTAACTGTTTGTCTCAGCTTATTGACAAACTTATGCCTTGGTTTTAGCCATTTTGGTACCATAATGCTGGTTTATCATGTATATGATGTTGTATATGTATTATGAACATTGAGACATATGTAAAGATACTATTATGTGATGTTTAGATGTATGGAAATGATATATGACCACTAGCACATGTTTTGAGTATGTAATGTCATAGTATGCAAGTTTAAAGTTTGATGAATATGTGTATAAATGTGGGTTGAATGGCCAAAATGAGATGCATGAGGTTTGGGACCATTTGGGCAGCTCAAACAAGTCTCAAATGTGCTTTTAGACTTGCCCAAAAGGTGCCAATACCAAGGGACCACTATTTGGCAAATTTGGTACCTCATATGGAGCCACATTTGACCATAATGGATCCCTATATCACTTTTTAGCCAAATGAGCTAGTCTTGTTCTAAAATTTGGCATGAAATTAGATCTCATTGAGAGCTTTTTGGGAAGCTAAAGATCATAATTTTCAAAGGTCTACAAAATATATGATTCTTTTTCAAAATTGGCAAATTTTATGGATTTGGTTTGCTGTACTATTCATTTGGTCTGAAATTATTTTCTGTCACACGAGGCCCAAATGATGTCCAATTAACACAAAATTTTACACACAGAAACGCGGCAATAACAATGACTCGTGACAACTAGAAACATCTCATTTGGAGGTCTAGAGAGGGAGATATGAATTTTTGAAATTTCTATCCAGTATCAATGAAATTGCTCGACCAGAAGTACTGTTCTATTGAATTCCAGAGTCTAAACTTGATGAACTGATCTGGAGATATTTTTCCTCTCTAGTTAGCACTCACAGCTTTCTAGATTGGTATCATTTTCATGGATTAGACTTTTGTGGAATTAATTGGACATTTTCAAATTTTTGTGTAGAATTCTATGACAGTTCCAGGTTTTAGTCAGACCTCTGTAGATTTTTGGATGTCCAACATCCTGAGTGATAAATATTATGACCTGGACATATTTTTAGTGTGAAGTAGACATCCCAAGCTTTTGAGAATGACCAAGATTGCATAGTTTTGATTTTTCTATATTTAGTTATAATTTTCCAAACTTTGCCCAGAAAAAGGACCAATTTTAGCCGAGGATGATCTTTAGGTTTCCATGCCCCATTTCGGTGTCCATGGGTTGTAAGCATGTTTTTGTGATGCGAATGAGTTGTAATGATGAAATTAAATATGAGGAGGTATAGTATGAGCTCACACGTTCCACGTAACACCGAATGGAATTTTGAGACCTAGTGCAATGCTAAAATGAGCATTATTTCGTTGCCTTTTTCATGCAAAACTCATATGATTCATGATATTAAGTTATGTAAAGGCACTTGATGAGTTAGAATGAGCTATAATCCATGGTGTTACATTTATTGGTATCATTTAGGCCTCGTGTGACAGAAATCAATTTCGGACCAAATGAATAGTACAGTAGACCAAATCCATAAAATTTGCCAATTTCGAAAAATCATCAAATATTCTGTAGACCTCCAAAAATTATGATCTTTAGCTTCCCAAAAAGCTCTCAATGAGATCTAATTACATGCCAAATTTCAGATCAAGACTAGTTCATTTGGCCAAAAAGTGACATAGGGTTCCATTATAGTCCAATGTGGCTCCATATGAGGTACCAAATTTGCCAAATGGTCTTCCCTTAGTATTGGCACCTTTTAGGCAAGTCTAAAAGCACATTTGAGACTTGTGTGAGCTGCCCAAATGGTCCCAAACCTCATGCATCTCATTTTGGCCATTCAACCCACATTTATACACATATTCATCAAACTTTAAACTTGCATACTATGGCATTACATACTCAAAACATGTGCTAGTGGTCATATATCATTTCTATACATCTAAACATCATATAATAGTATATTTACATATATCTTAACGTTCATAGTACATATACAACATTATATACATGATAAACCATCATTATGGTTCCAAAATGGCAAAAATCAAGGCATAAGTTTGTCAATCTCTTTCCTTTAGGGTTGTTGGCTCCTATTAGCATATCTACATGGTTCACCTAGCATGTTAGATCAATGGAGAGCAGGGGATGAGATTCAAAGAATCCCAATAGCTCATCTCTCATTCAATCATATATAATATATGCAAAGCAAGCCTTTTAAATGCATGTATGGAGAAAATAGAAATCATAGACATTTTAAAGGCAACCTTGGCATGTGAATCAATTGTACAAGACATTCAAGAGCTCACTAAGTGTTTGGATTGGCCTCACACTTCTCCTTGTAGATTTTGGACTTGCCTTACTCATTCTTTGAGCACTTTGGACTCAACCATACTCTTGGGAGCCCACTTTCCTTTTGGGAGACTCTTTACTTTGTCTCAACCAAGCTCAAGAGTTCTTGGCTCATCCTCACCCAAGGGAAGAGTTCATGGCCTCTCCACACCCAAGCAAACTCATACAAACATCATATAATCATTTGAAGACATAACATGGCATCCAGCATCATGGCATATAAAGGCATGCTAGCATACTTTCCATAGCTTGAAAATACACATACACACATTCTAAAACAAGCTAAACACATATCCATGCATAAGAGAAGGTGGAGAGAGCTACCTTGTATACAAGCACACAATTTTTCCTTAGCTTTCAAGCCTCCTCTTTCGGCCACACACCCACAACTTGGTGGAGATAGTTTCTCTTGGCCTAGATACAAATTACGGGAGCCAATTAAGTTTATGAAACAATTTCTAGGGCCATGCGACTTGCTTAAACCCTAGATTACTCTACAACCTCCATTATAGTTCATATTGGTACCTAATGAAGCAACACCCCTCCAATGATTTCTAGGCCTCATTCTTTCTTTTCAAATATGATTCTTGACTCCTTTTAAGCCTCTTGGAGTCATCACATTATCAAAATAAAAGGCCTAACACCATGTTGTTTTTTTAAATCATAATATGGAACCTAAGACACCAAATCACTTTCTATGAGTTCTAAATTTTTTCCAAGGCCTCCCCTCACTTTCATTTATCAAATATGACTCAAGAATGGCCTTAGAAAAATTTAGAACTCTCCCTAGCTAGGAAAACCCATCTAGGCCGAGGCTATGAAGCATATTGGGTTCTATGGAGCTTTCTTTGTTTTTTCAAGGGAAGAAGCATATAGGGAGCCTCTTAGGGATCTTAGGGCCTCATTTAAACTCTTACTTAGGCCTAGGAATCATCATACAAAGTCAGATTTTACAAGGTGCAATTGAAACCCTAGAACTTGTATCTTGAAATCTAATGGTTTTTTGTTAATTTCCTTTGCATATTCTTAATCTCCACACCCTTTTTCCTTAGATTCATGCTTGGTTCTGCCTAAAAATCATCTCCTCCTAGGGTTTTCTCAATTAGGGCGAAATGGTGGAGAAGGGGACCAAAAATGACAACCATAGGAAGAGAAATTACCTTGTTTTCTTACTTTTTCTCACTTGAATCTTGTGTTCTTTGAACTCCCTTCAAATTCAAATTTTTCCCTCAATTTCTCCCTTAAAACAGATTTATAAACTTCATTTTAATCATAGGAAACAAAGGAGAATGGAGGAGAAGAGGTTTGGTAGAGAAAGAGCATGAAAAACTACTAATTTCCATACCTTAAGCCTTTGATTTCTCTTCCTTTTCTTCCCCTTCTTGTGAGCCTCATCCCCTAGGATTTTCTTCTGGTTTTAGGCAGAAGATGGTCGTGCATAAGGAAGGGAGGAGAAGGGTGCATCATATATATAGGTGGGAATAAGTTACAACTTTCAAAAATGCTCATTTGCCTTTCATACTTTGCATTTTCGTTTCTCCTTTGTTTTAGCTCCTTTTTGAGAACTATCTTTTCCATTATAAAATTTAGGTTCCCAATTAAGAAAAATGCCTTTGGAATCACTCAAATTGGAGCTAAAACCTTTCCAAATGAATCTGTCAAAGTTTGGGCACACTAACATTAGAAAACGTCCACCAAAGGGGCTTTAGCTATCCCAAGGCTTTCCATGGTTTTTAGAGCCTTTGAGAACCCCAGAGAACTCAAAACTTTCATTTAAAAAGCCCTATTGTGTGTTTTTCAAAAAGTGCCCATATTTACAAAAGTGCCACTGGCCTTTTGGCAAATTTTTTGAATCACTCTGGCCTTGATTTCTAGGCAACTCAAGGCTCAAATCCTCATTTTCTAATATTTAAAATTTTATCATAATTTTAGTTGGCCCCAATTTCTTTTATTTCAAGGACTTCCTTTTGTATCTGGCCCATTTATGCTGTTTACGGGGAAACTGAACATTACGTTTCTCACGTTTACGGCGGGACTGGATGTTACACCTAGAACTCAAATGATAGATGTTGCTTCATTAGGTACATTTTGGAACCATAAATGAGCTATAAGACAAAGCTAGTGTTCTAAATGAATAGGTACTATATGAATGGTTTCAAGAGCATAATTCATTCTTATTTTTTGTATTTAGGCTAAAGGGAACAAGCCTCCCATCATTGTGAGTGTGTGGGCAAGGAAGGGAGTGCATTTCCAAGAGAAAAAGTGTGCTTATGTGGCAAAGGTAGCTCTCTCTTCTTTCTCTCATGCATGGATGAATGTTTGTCTTGTCTTTTAATGTGTGTATATATATTTTAAGCCATGAAAAGATGTTTTAGCATGTCTTTAGATGCCATGATACCAAGATGTTATTTTATGTTTTCAAATGATGCTTAGTATGTTTGCTTAGATTTGCTTAAGTGTGGTGAAGCCAAGAATCCTTAGCCATGGTGAGGATGAGCTAAGAACCCTTAAAAGTGGTTGAGACAAAGTAAATAGTCTCCCAAGAGTGAGGTTGAGTTCAAAACCTCTTAAGAAAGTGGGTGAGGCAAGTTCAAAATCCATAAGAGAATGGGTGAGGCTAAACCACTTGCTTGACAAACCTATATGTATTTTATATTACTCCTTGAAATGCTAAAGTTGTTGCATGAATGATTACATGATCCCTAACGATTGTGTCACGCAATCTCAAATAAAATTAGGTAGAAAAATATATTTGTACATAATGGTGTAACCTAGGTTATTTCCCAAGGAGTTTTTGCCTCTAATTGTTTATGAAAGAGTATTCCAAGTATCACTAATTGAAAATTATATAGGGGATTTTGAATTACTAAAATTTACTTGAACTAAATTTGAAATGGCAAGAATAAAAAGCTTAAGACTAAGTGAAGTAACAATTAAGAAAATGTGGTAGCTAGCCTTTAGATGGACTCCCTAGAATTCAATTATCATTGCTCTCTTTTTAGTGTACCAAAATTGGATTTAAATTCTTGCTCATTAGTGTATTCTCCATAAGAACTCTGGCATTACCATCCAAGACTCAATTCACTAATTATTCAAGGATACCTTGAAAAATTAATCAATTGAATTAGGAACAAGAACACACTATAACCAATCCTAAATGCTCATAAAAATATACTACACAATCCACTTAAAAATACTAATGAACCAATTAGATTAATGAATTCCTCAAACATATCAATTACACAAAAATTCCAACCGTTTAATTTAACAACCATTGCATCAATTGGCTTATAATCAAGAGGAAATTAAGAGCAAATTGTACAACAACTAAGTCTGGAATTTCCACAAACAGAGATCAAAATTAATATCCAAATATTAAATTACACCCAATCTAAAAATCAAATCAATACAGTAATTTCCAGCAATTAAATTCCTAAATTAATAAACTAAATCTAGTCAAATTAATAAAGGAAATAATGCTGAAATTAAAAGATTGAGCAAATAAATTTTTATCCAATTGGAAAGGCAAATTGAAACTCAAATTTACCTCTAGGAAGGTCCACTCTTCAGCTAGCCACCAATGAGAATTCAAGCAACCATGGGGAAGATAAGTGGAAGACAATGGAGGAGAGAGAAAGCCAAAATCATTGAGCCTTGTGAATCAAATTCTTCTCCCCGTCTTCATGTTTCTATTGCTCTAACCTAGCTCCCCTTTTCTCGTCATATATCATCTTCTATCTAACCTCCCCAACCAGCTCGCATTATTCTTACGTTCTTCTTTTTGTTCCCCCCAACTACTTTCCTCTCACGTGTTTTTTTAATAGTTTCATGTGCTACTTTAGCTCAAGCTCCATAAACTCTTCATATGTCATGCATGTATTTTGCTTCCTCAGCCCCTTACTTATGTAACTACATTTCTCACATTATGCTCAAGCCTTTCTCTTCTTTTATTATAGCATGGCTTCATACTCTATGTTAACTTTCTAAATCATTCAACTCAGAAGCCCACGTCAGCTTCAACTCCTTTCATGTGGTTCATTTCATTTTCACTTTAGCCTGAGCTTCCTAAAACCTGTAGCTTAATTCTTCATAAATGAATCATGTGGTTGCTCCATTTATTTCTTTCTCATGTGGTTCTCATCTCCCTTGCAATGTATTCTTCAAACGTAAGTTGACGTGATCATCTCATAACCCATAGCTTCTTTTTAATTACATGAGAAACTTCCTCCAGCTCATTAACTCAAAGCTTCATGCATTATTCCAATGTAATTCCTCAACTCATGCTGCTCTTATGCATATGTGGGCCCCATTGTGAATATAATAATCATCATCCACCTCATAGACTCATGTGTTTATATGTGTAGGATCCATTCAGCTACTTCTTTTCATTCTACTTGTGTTGCTGCATTCCTTTTGCATCAGACCCGTGGCTTCCTTCTCTCCATACACGAGCTTCATTTAAATCTCTCTCATGTGGTTCTCTTCATGCGTTGTACTGTTCACGTGCTTTATTCTACTAGCTTGTACTTATGTAGCTGTTATATGTGTTTCTTCTCTGTTATGCTCCACGAGCTTCTTACTTTGCCCGTAGCCTTCCTCTCCTTCTGTTATGATCCACGTTCTCAACACGTGAGCTACTCATGCATGACATAGTGCTTCTTCTTATCTTCATGTGATTCTATATGCCTTCTTCCTCTATTTTAGCTCGTGGCCTTTGTAGGTGTTAATGCTGGAGACGTGGTGGAAGTTATACATGTGAAAGGAGTTAACGTGGAGATGCTGCCTTCTTGAGTGTAAACCCATAGCTATCTCATGCTTCTTTCTACATTCCTTTACATGTTTTCAACCCCACCTCAGCTTATATAACACTATAATTTCCTAGCTTATCTCATTCTATTATCATGCTTCACATCATGTAACTCATGGAAGAGCAAAGAAAATAACATAAAATAATGAATATTTGAGCGTTACATCGCATATAAACATTTCATTCAGTGTCACATGGGCCATATGGACTCATAATCACATTCTCATATTTAATTACATAAATACAACTCATTTGCATAATCAAAAGTGGTCTACATCTCGTGAAAGTCAAAGGGAAGCATGAAATACATGCATCTATTTTTAGCTAGATTTTCCACATTTTTGTCACAAATTTTGAAAAATCATAACTAATTCTAGAAAAATTGAAATTATGCATTGTTATTCATTTTGGAAATTATACATGTCTACTACATGTTAAAAATATGTCCAGATTATAACATCCATCACAGAGGATGTTTGACATTCGAAAACGTCCAAAGGTCAAGCTATTCATTGGTACTATCATAGAATTCTATAACAAATTTAAAAAATGTCCAATTAATTTCACAAAAATTGAATCCATGAAAATGATACCAATCTTGAAATTTTTCAATGTGAGCTAGAGAGAAAAAATAACTTCAAACAAATTCAAGCATGTCCAGACCTCGAAACTCAATCAAATCATAAGTGAGGTTGGCTAGAGTTTCTAATACTGGACAGATTCTTTGAAAATTCACATTTCCCTCTCTAGACATACAAATGACGTTCTTCTAATTGGCACAAGTCACTAGGAATGTCTAGTTTCTCTATATAAATTTTTATAGAAATTGGACATCATTTGAGCCCTATGTGATAGATTTTATTTTCGGACCAGTATGAATAGTGACATGACCAAAATCAAAAAATTTCCCAACTTTGAAAATTCATCAAATATTCTCTAGACCTCCAAAAATTCTATTCTTTAGCTTCCCAAAAAGCTCTCAACGAATTCTAATTACATGCCAAATCTTAGATCAAGAAGAACTCATTTGGATAAAAATTGACTAGGGTTTTATTATGGTCAATTTTGGCTCCATATGGGATACCAAAATGTCTAAATGGCTTTCCTTGGGATTTGGCATCTCTTAGGCAAGTCTAAAAGTATAATTAGGACTTGTGTGAGCTACCCAAATGGTCCCAAATCTCATGCATCTCATTTTGGCAATCTCACTCACACTTATACACAATTCCATAACATCATTCAAGAAGCCACATTGCCATAGCATACCCACATCACATTCTAATGGTTACATATCATATTCTCCTATTTATACATGGCATATTATTATAATTACATATGTTCAAGAGGTCATAAAACATATACAACCATGATTTACATCATTAGACATCAATATAGCTTTAAAGAACAAAAACTATGCATGTTGATATCAAGCTCTCTTCTTCAAGGTGGTTGGCTTCTATTACCTTGCTCTCTTGGTCCACTTAGCATGTTAGAGCATTGGAGAGAAGGGGATGAGATTCAAAGAATCCTAATAGCTCATCTCCCATTCAATCATACATAAAGCATATAAAACAAGTCTTACAAATGCATGCATGAGTATATTGTCATGTGTAAACATTCAAGAAGCATTTTAATCAATTGAGAAAGTCATACATAGCATACAAAGGCTTGTTAAGAAAGTAGATTGGCCTCACCCATTTACTTGTTGATTTTGGACTTGCCTCACTTATTTTTTAAGAGGTTCTTGGACTCAACCATGCTCTTGGGACTCAACCTCACTTTTAGGAGACTCTTTACTTTATCTTAACCAATCTTAAGGGTTCTTGGCTCATCCTCACCATGGTTAAAAGTTCTTGGCCTCACCACACTCAAGCAAACCAAAGAAAACATCATAAACATCATTTGGAAAACATAATGCATCATCATGGTACCATGGAGTAAGAGGTCATGCTAAAACGTTTTTCATGCCTTGAAATACATATACACACATTCAAAGACAAGTAAAGCAAGCAATCATGCATGAGAGAAGGTGGAGAGAGCTACCTTGGAAGTAAACACACACTTTTCTCCTTGGACCAATGCTCCTTTTCTCGACCTCACACACACAAAGGTGTGGGGATGATTTCTCTTGGCCTAAAAACAATTTATGAAAGCTAATTAGGTTCATAAGATTAATTCTAAGGCCACACAACTTGCTTAGACTCTGGCTTGATCTATAAACCTCTTTATGGTTCCAAAATGCACCTAATGAAGCAACACCTCTCAAATAATTTTTAGGCTCCATTCTTTCCTCTCAAGTATGATTCTTGACTCCTTTTAAGCCTCTTGGAATCATCACACAACTAAAAAAAAAAGTCTAACTACATATTGCTTCTGTAGGTCATATTATGAAACATATAAGGCCATCTCACCTTTTATGGTTTCTAAATTTTTCCCACGGCCTCCCCTCATCTTCACTCATCATATATGACTCAAAAATAAGCTTAGAAAAATTTAAAACTCTCTCTAAGTATGCAAACCCTCTTAGGCCGAGACAATGAAGGAAATGGGCTTCTATGGACTTTGGTTTGTTTTCTTGATAGAGGAAGCACATGAGGGGACTTCTAGGGATCTTAGAAGCTCATTTAAACTCTCATTCAGACATAGGAATTAAGGTATCAAATCAGATTTTGCAAGGAACATATGAAATCCTAGGCTTTGCATCTTGAATTTTTATAGTTATTTGTTAATTCTCTTTGTATATTCTTAATCTTCACAACCTTTTGCCTAAGAATCACCCTTGGTTCTGCCTAAAAATCAAATCCTCTTAGGTCTTCTCAAGTGGGCCGAAAATGGTGGAGAAGGGGAGCAAGGGGTAGCAACCATGGAAGAAGAAATTACTTTGTTTTCTTACTTCTTCTCACTTGAATCTTGTGTTCTTTGAGCTTCTCTCTTCAAATCCGAATTTTCCCCTAGGTTTCTCCCTTAAAATGGATTTGTAAACTTAATTTTAATAAAAAAAAAACAAAGGAGAATGAAGGAGAGGAGATTTGGATGGAAGAAAGCATGAAAAACTTCCAAGAAACCATACCTTTTTGCCTTGATTTCTTTTCTCCTTCTTCTTCCTTGGTGCTCCACTCTCCTAGGGTTTTTCTTCTGGTTTTGGGTAGAACAATATGAGACTAAACGAATGGGAGAGTGGGGCACCTCATATATATAGGCGGAGGAGAATGGCTTTTTCAAAAATTTCCATTTTGCCCTTCATTTTTGGCATTTTCATTTCTAATTCGTTTTAACTCCTTTTTTAGAATCGTCTTTTCCATTATGAATTTAGGTTCTCAATTTAGTAAAATGCCTTTGGAATCACTCAAATTGGAGCTAAAACTTTTCGAACAAATCCGTCAAAGTTCGGGTACATCGACATTAGAAAGCGTCCATCGGAGGGAATTTAACTGTCCTGGGGCTTTCCATGGTTTTTAGGGCCTCTATGAATCCCAAAAAACTAAAAAATTTCATTTAAAAGGCCCTCTTGTGTGAATTCCAAAATTTTCTCAAAATGACGAAAATGCCCTTACATTTCATCATAATTTATTTCTTCATTCTAGCTCCATTTTTCTTTCCGTCTGAGCCTGGGATTCTCATATTTAGGTGTCTAAAATGCTTCCCAAATTTTTTGGGACCTTAACTAAGTCATTTCTATGGACTTCCTTTTGTATCCGGTGAATTTCATTCGTTGACGGAGAAACCGTACATTACGTTTCTCACGTTTTCTCTTATTTTCAAAGAATTGGATGTTAAAGCTCGTAGCTCTTTCATTTGTTAATCCCAAGCTTTGCTTTCATTCTTAGTGCTAGTTTTCTTCTCTGTTCTTCCCTATTAAGCTGCTCTGTAACTCTTCTCTAGCTCAGCTCTTTCACATTAAAACCATGGTTAGCTCATTCCTTTCCATTTGCTTAAGTGTTCTACCTCCTCAACCTCCTTCCTATTCATTCCAACATCTTCATGCTTATGAACATCTATTCCAACAAACTCGTGGCTTGTGTGTTATTATGTAAGCTGCTTTGCCACATTCTGAATTTCCTCTTCTCCCTAATATTTAAATTTAAATGCCCAAACTCTATATAAAAACAAAGGAAGAGATGAAGTAAGAGTGTTCACAAAAAATCATTTAAATGGATTTGTGCACTAAAATTCCAAAATTTTGCAAATTGATTTCTAGAATACAAAAATTGCCAATAAACTCAATTATCCTCCAATTAAAATCCTTTAAGCCAAAACTTATAATCAGAATGCCTAATTAGAAGGGAAAAAATATATGGAAATTGGCAATCATCAATTCTTAACACCCATGTAGGCATTTTTTAGACTTGAATTGCATTGTTTATGTAGGATTGAAAGGGAGATGAGCTATTGAGATTCTTTGAATCTCATTCCCTCCTCTCTAATGTGTTAATATGCTAGGTGGACCAAATAAGCAAGGTAATGGGAGCCACCAAGTTGGAAGATGAAAGATTGACAAAGAAATTATTGTTTTGTTCATTTTGTAGTCACATGAATGGCATATGATGTAATCCTATGGTGGAAATGTTGTATAATCATTTGAACATATGTAAATATCCAAATATTTGTTGTATGTGTGAAACTTGATGCCAAATGAATGATATTGTAGTTTTTGGACATTGGATGGCAATGTAAAGTGTATGCATTCTTGTGTATGGCTTGAGGTGAGGGAATGTGTTTTTAATTTCTAGGTTTGTACACCTTTGTGACAAGTTTAGTAGACTATTTTGGTGCTTTCCCACGTGCTCAAGTGGTCATGGTTGCCATAGAAGCAATTATGGACCATTTGGACCCTTTATGAGACATAAAATGAGTCATTTTGCAACCTAATTCAAGACCTGACCAAACGAACAAATTTGCCCATGAAATTTGGGATTTATATAGATCTCATCTAGAGCTTTTGGAGAAGCTAAAGACTAGATTATTTGGATCTTTGTGGAATTAATTATGATTTTTTCAAAATTAGCATTTTTCTACTGTTCTGATGCAGACACTGTTCATATATGGTCAGTTCTTTGGGCTGTATCATTCAACTAGCCAAATGGTGTCTAATACTCATGATATTTCACATTCATAAGAAAGACATGATAAGTTTTCTATATCCACCAAGATCACCCTAATTGGACATCTGAGCAGGGAGATATGAATTTTTAAAGTTGGAGGATAGTGCCAGTAGTGATAGGCGACCTTTGGTACTATTCCATTAATTTTTGGCAGCTAAATGTCCCTGTTATGATCTAGAATTATTTTTAGCATAAAGTATAAATCTGTAGCTTTCTAGAATGGCATAGTGTGCTTGATTTCTATTTTTTTAGAATTAGTTATGAATTTTCAAACTTTATGACAAAATTTTGGAAATTCAGTCTGAGGCTGCACACTTTGTTTTTATGTATCTACTTCCTTTGCTAGATCTCTAGGCCACTTTTTGAGATGGTTTTGAGTTGTATTTGTGTAATTAAATATGAATATGAGATGAATGAGTTCATATGATCCACGGGATACCAAATAAAAAATTTATGCATGACGCAATACAAATAAATTGATTATTTCAATGCCTTTTCTCTGAGAATTCTATGAAATCCAAGGAAGTGAACCTACAAATGATATGAGATGAGCCTAGTAAATATGTGTTACACAACCCTAGGCAAAATCTCAATGAAGAACTCTATCTCTCTTTCAAGAGGTAGACCACTAAAATCAAAATTCTTAAGGAAAACTCCTGGGAATTCTTTAAGTACAAGAATCTCATCTATATCCCTTCCTCTACCTTTGCCTGTATAAAGAAAAAACCATAAACCCTTGGCATCCATGTTTTAAGTATCTCTCAACTTGAGTGATGAGCAAGAAAGATAACTTAGCCCTAGTACTAGTTATATTCCCACATTCAAGTAAGGTAATGATTCTATGTTCACAATTAAGCACAACATTATTAGTAGCCATTGTCAGTAGCCATCTAATTCATGCTGATGATCAAATCAATATCATGGAAAGGTATGCAAATCAAATCAATAGTAATGGAACAATGGTTAAATTGTACAATGACATCCAAGTAAGAATGGAAAGTAATCATATAGCATCCAATAAAAGTAGATATAGACAAATCATATGGTAAAGTACCAATAACTAGACTCAATTTTCTTACACAATTATAGGATATAAATGAGTGACTAGTACTCGAATCAAATATGGTAATCACAGAAAAACCATTAAATTTAATTATACTTCTAATTAAACTGAAAGACACACTGGTCTCTTATTGAATAAGAGCAAATACCCTACCTTGGGTCTGTGGTCTAAATAGAGGCACCATTTTTATCTAAGAACAATTTCAGGCTATGTATCAACTTCCCACATCTAAAACAGGTCACTTGGGATAGCTATCCTCTACTGGGCTAAATTTTCTTTCCTTTTTGCCCTTTTTTATTTCAGGGCACCTTACTTTTCTTCCTGTTACTAGCAATAGCATTCAAATTTTCCTCTTCCCTTAGCCTCTTTGGAGCTACTCTATCTTTGATGGAGGGTTTTAATCCTTTGTTAAAGTGCTCGCACCTCCACTTTTCATCATCATATTTCTGCAAATAAAAGGAAGACTGAGACAATTCAACAAATTCAGCTACATATTGGTCAATTGTTATCTCTTCTATCTGCTTTAAGTTAACGAATTCCATCTCTTTCTAGTCCTTAACTGAGCTAGGAATGTCTTTTACATAGAATTATGTTAAGAAGTTTTCCTAGTTAATTGGTATATTCCTAGTTTGCATGATCATCTTTGTGCTATGATACCAATGATCTATTTTTTTTCCTAACAGAAAGGTGGCTAGCATGGGTTTTTGTTCAGAAGTATAGCTTATCTCTTTAGAGATTTTCTCTAACTACATTATCTATGCCAATGCTTTTTGTACATTCAATTCTCCATCAAATGAGAGTGGATGATTCCTTCTAACTTGATTCAATAGCTGCTAATTAGTAATTTAGGCTTGTATTGGGTCCTGAGGGGTGTAGGAGGGTTGTTAAGAACATTTACCAGTTATAGTGGCTTTGGGGCATTTGCTCTTTTATTCTCTCTTCTAGTTAGGGCATTTTGTAGTTGCATAATCATTTCCTACTATTGCTACATGTAACGACCCTAACTTCTAATAATCATAATTAAGGTTAAGTACGTGATTACTAACCATAAAATTTCAATTAGGGTTGAAAGTCATTACAACTAATTATATTCGAAAAATGTTAGAAAATTTGAACCTTAATGTTATTAGGGTCATTAATTAGGCCGCCACAATTATTTAGAAGTGCAAGTGAATTTAATCATTAATAAGGAGCCTTTGATTCTCCCATCCATTAATTCCAACTCATAAAAATCTCTTACAAGTGTTTCTAAATCATTCCTTAGTATTACCATAAAAAAAATTAAAGTTTCTAAGTGAATATGAGAAATTGAGCACCTTCGCCGCGGCTAAATCCCCTTTTGCCGCGGCCAATTACTCTCGGATTCAAGTCCTTACACCTCCATAAATTTCACGCATTTCGCCGCGGCCAAATACCCTCTGGAATACCCCCAAACTTGTTTTCCAGGCTTAGCCGCGGCTAACATCATTGTTCGTCGCGGCCAATTTCTCTCTATTTTCTTCCTTGGCAGGTTCGCCACATTTGGCCGAGGCCAATTAATTGTTGGTCGTGGCCAATTCTTCTCTGTTTCTATTTAGCCTAGGGCAATTAAATATTGGTCGTGGCCAATTCCCTTCTGTTCCTATAACTCCCAAAATTTCATCTCATGCTCTCCAATTCCCCCTCTAGCAACCCTCTAGGCCACTTTAACTTAGTTTGTGAAGATTTAATGTCTTTTTTTCACCTAATCTACTTAACACATCTATCATTCCACATTTAAAATTCAAATGTGGATCCTTAACCCTCTAACTATCATAAACTAGTGAGTTCATAGATTAATGACAGCAAATGTATTATGGTCACAAGGTGCATGAGGTCAATGCTTAATGTTCATATAAAATCAAATCACTTATCCATTATTAGCCAATTACACTCATAATGTTCAATTCCATGATAATCAAATTACATATACAATCCCTATACTTGCAACTCATGATGCAATGCAGCAATGATACAGAACTAACAATTTAGTTACAATACATTTTGTCAAAGCTCCTAAGCCTATGTGCTACCAAACCATTTAATGATCTTCTATTAATTTTCTCCTTGCCACTAAGAGGTCCAGTCCCTGAAAATGTTAGCCCACAACGAGGTGAGATATATAATCTTAGTAACAAAAGGCAATTTCCATACATATGTACAAGTCAATCAATCTAATGCAATTTCATGTCATCAATACCAGAATCATCAATTCAATTCGCAAATGAACTAGTTGAACTACCAATGACTACTGTCCCATACCAGCAATCATACACAACATGTTAATGGCCAATAACACCAGGAAAGGTCCGTCCACAGCACCTACTCCATAATGAGCACAACCAGGGCTCAGTGCATCTGGGGTTTGATCACAACCCGGTGCTCGATCGAAGCACATGCACGGGTGGCAACTGCACCACAGCTCCACCATGGACTCACAAGGTCCAATTACAACAATAATCAAGTAGTCAACCAGTTATTTAGCATTTCAAAATTAAGCATGTGTAACAAATAGCAGATTAACATGAGCATATACATGGAATTAGGAAAATAACCCCAGTTACCTCAATGAAGCCAATTACTCTTCCCCTAGCTACCATAATAATCCAAATGCACACCAAGCCTATAACAAGCATCATTATCATCATTTCTGATCACAATCAAATATCCAAAGAGTTGAACTACTAATGACAGACTAGAGGTTACTCACCTAATTACCAAGGGATTTAATTTCGAATTCCAACTTTTCCACACCAGAAATTGCTATAGTTCACTCCAATTTCTGGGTAATTTCACATGAAACTAAAGCCCATATCATAGGTCAACTATAGGGGTCTCAAAGTAACAGAAAATGCATCAAAATGGGAAGGAGATACTCACTTAACAACACCTATAGCCTCACCTCCGAAAATCCACCATGGAAGCACCAAAATTCACATTTCAATCATTAAGCCCAGAAAATTCAATTTTCCACCATTATCTCCTTGTAATCTCACACAATAACAGAACCCATTAAGATAATCCATCCTTAGGGGCATTTTCCAGCAAAGTAATACACAAAATGGAAGGGAAATGCTTACCTAATCATCCCTCTAACCTCCAACTCCGAAAATCTTGCAAGGAATCACCCAACACCAAGTTTCAGATTTGAGAAGAAGATGAAAATGCTTAAAACCAGAAATTAATCAGACTAAAATGAAGAGGAGAATGAGAGGGACATGTTTTATATAGATTACCTTAGCCAAATCTTCCTCTAAAAATAAGAAATGGTGGAGGAATGCAGAAAAACCCTAGCCCCTCTTCTCAAGTGCGAAAATGTCTTTCTAAGTCTACAAAACATGTATTCCTTGGCAGCCAAATGGGTGGAGATAAGACTTCTTAGGGTTTTAGTGAAGATGGGCTGGTCCAATGGGCCTATTATTTTAAGTGGGCTAGTGTTAGGTAAGATGGGCTGCAGAAAATTTAAAGCTAAAAGTGGGATGTGCTGACCAATGGCCCAATTCCTTGTAGGTTTAGATTTTTATGCTTGTTGGGCCTTATCTCATAAGTTGGGCTGAATCTCATGAGTTGGGCTTTAGAGTTGTAGTTGGGTCAGGCCAAATTTCAAGAGCCAATCTAATTTGGGCCTACATAATGTGCGTTGGGCCAACTCACATAAATTGGGTCTTGGGCCCCTATTCTACTAAATCAAATTAGGCCATTGATAGGCAATTTCTCTTGGCCTAAGCCTCATGATAAGGAGTTAGGCTTACACTCAAAAATTATTAGGCCTCTATAAATCCTTATCCATGACTTATTCAAATTAAATTTTGGGCCCCAATTAGGCTTTAACCCAAATGAAATCTTAAACCTATATTACGAACTTATTTCTCTATAAATTTTCATTCATAAAGCTTGCCCAATTATTTCATGATAATTATTCTTAATTATTCCAAATACATTATTAACACCTTAATTAATTTCGGGGTGTTACACTACATGATTTTCCTTTACTGTTCCATCATAGCCTACTGTTGATCCAACCAATTCATACTATTCTACATATTAGCTGCCACTAGATCTTTAGGCTCTGTGTAACACCATAAGTTCCTAGCTTATCTTAGGCCATTCTCATACTTTACATTCATAATTTCCATGAAGGAGCAAGAAAAGAGAATTAAAATAATGTATTTTCTTGCTTTGCATCATGTATAAAAATTCCATTCGGTGTCACATGGATTGTATGAGTTCATACAATATATTCTCATATTTAACTACATGAATACAACTCATTTGGATCATAAAATGTGGCCCACAACTTATGGAAGTAAAAGAAAAGCTCAAAATAATCAAGTACATTTTCGGCCAAAATTTGGCTCCTTTCTAACCAAATTTTAAAAATTCATAACTAATTCTAAAAAAATTGAAATTATGCATTCTTGGCCATTGTGGAAAAGCTGTCTACTACATACTAAAAATATATCTAGACTATAACATCCATCACAGAGGATGTTTGACATCCAACAAGGTCTAGAGGTCAGACTGCCTCCTGATGTATCACAGAATTCTACAGCAAATTTCAAAAATGCCCAATTAATTCCAAAAAAAATCCAATTCATGCAAGTTATCTAGAGGAGAAAAATAACTTCAAAGTAGCTCAGGCACGTCTAGACCTTGAAAACTGATGGAATAGTAACAGAGGTCAGCTGGAATTCTTGATACTAGATAGAATCTTTAAAAATTCATATCGTCCTCTCTAGACATCCAAATGAGGTGCTTTTAGCTGACATGCATTTCTATGAATGTCTAGTTTCTTTGTATAAAATTTTGTGGCAATTGGACATCATTTGAGCCTTATGTGATACATTTCATTTTCGAACCAAATAAATAGTGCAACAAACCAAAATCATAAAATTTGCCAACTTTAAAAATTCATCAAATATTCTGTAGACCTCCAAAAATTATGTTCTTTAACTTTCCAAAAATCTCTCAATGAACCTTAATTGCATACCAAATCTCAGATCAAGAAGAGCTCATTTGGCTAAAAAGTGATATAGGGTCCCATTATAGTTAATTTTAACTCCATATAGGATACCAAAATGGTCAAATGGCTTTTCTTGGGGTTTGGCACCTCTTGGGCAAGTCTAAAAGCATAATTAAGATTTGTGTGAGCTGCCTAAATGGTCCTAAACTCCATGCATCTCATTTTAGCCGTTTCATCCATACTTATACATATTTCCATAATGTTATTCAAGAAGCCTCACTAACATTACAAACTTATTTTTCATTCTAAGATTTATATACCATAATCTCTTACTTATACATGATACATCAACATATTTACACATGTTCATAACTTCATACGAAATATGCATCCATGAATTACAACATATGCCAATTGTATGATTCTTAAGTGACAAAATTCAAGCACTTTGTTGTCATTCTCTCATCCTCAAGGTGGTGGGCTTCCATTACCTTACACTCTTGGTCCACCTAGTATGTTAGAATATTGGAGAGAGGGGAATGAGATTCAAAGAATCCCAATAGCTCATCTCCCATTCAATCATACATAATGGATGCAAACAAGTCTCATAAATGCATGTATAGTCATGTTGACATGTGCAAACATTCAAGAAGCATTTTCATCATTTGAGAATGTCATACATAGCATACAAAGGCTTACTAGCAAGTGGATTGGCCTCACCCAATTTCTTGTGGATATTGAACTTGCCTCACCCATTCTTTAATGCATTCTTATACTCAACCATGCTCTTGGGAGCCCACTTTGCTTTTAGGAGACTCTTTGCTTTGTCTCAACCAATCTTAAAGGTTCTTGGCTCATTCTCACCATGGTTAAGGATTCTTGGCCTCACCACACTCAAGCAAACCCAAGCATACATCAAAACATCATATGAAACATAATATGTCATCATGAAATTATGGCATATAAAATCATGCTAGTATACTTTTCATAGCTTGAAAATACACATACATACATTCTAAGACAAGTTAAGCTTACATCCATGCATGAGAGAAGGTAGAGAGAGCTGCCTTGCACACGATCACACACTTTTCTCTTTGAAAGAATGCTACCCTTTTTGGCCACACATACACAAGAGTGTGGGGATGATTTCTCTTGGCCTAGACACAATTTATAGAAGCCAATTAAGTTCATGAAACAAATTCTAAGGCCACACAACTTGCTTAGACACTTGGTTGTTCTATAAACCCCATTATGGTCCATAAATGCATCTAATGAAGCAACACCCCTCAAATGAATTCTAGGCTCCATTCTTTCCTTTCAAATATGATTCTTGACTGCTTTTAGGCCTCTTGGAGTCATCACACAATATGTTGCTTCTTTAAGTCATAATATGGAACCTAAAGTACCAATTCACTTTCTATGAGTTCTAAATTTTTTCCAAGGCCTCACCTCATTTTCATTCATCATATACAACTCAAGAATGGCCTTAGAAAAATTTAAAACTCTCCCTAACTACCCCAACCTTGCTTGCCCAAGACTATCCCCCTTTTTGGCCTCCTTGGAATTCTCTTTGTTTTCTTGATGAAGCAAGCATGTGGGGAGCATCTTAGAGATCTTAGGAGCTCATTTAAACTCTTAATTAGACCTAAGAATCATCATATAAAATCATATTTTAGAAAGTGCACACAAAACCCTAGAATTTGTATCTTGAAATCTAATGGTTATTTTATTGTTTCCTTTGCATATTCTTATTCTTCTCCCTCAAATACCTAAGATTCACCCTTGGTTTGGTTGAAACTTAACTCCCTAAGGCTAACCTTACATAGGTCGAAATACCCATAAGAGAAAGGAGGAAGAAGATCAAGTGGAAGAATTGCATGATACCTTGATTTCCTTGGTTTTCTTGCTTGTTCTTTGCTTTTCTTGGCTTTCTCCCTTTAATTTTGAACTTTCCCTTCTGTTATTCCTTCAAAACAGCCCTCAAAACTTCAGAGAACTCATGGAGAAGAAGAGGGAAAAAGAGGAGAAGAGATTGGCTAAGAGAAAGTATGAAAAACAAGCAAATTTCCATACCTTAAACATAGATTTTCTCCTCCTTCTCTCCTTCCCTTGGTGCGCCACTATCCTAAGGTTTTTCTTTTGATTTTGGACAGAATAATCTAAAGCTAAATGTGGTAAGTGTCAGGCACCACCTATTTATAAGGGAGGAAGAAGCATTTTTTTCAAAAATTCTTATTTTACCCTTCATTCTTGGCATTTTCGTTTCTCCATCATTTTAGCTCCTTTTTTAGAACCTTCTTTTCCGTTATAAAATTTAGGTTTCCAATTTAGTAAAATGCCTTTGGAATCACTCAAATCGAAGCTAAAATCTTTCTGAACAAATGATATAATATCAGTAGGCATGTCTATTGGAGCATTACAAATTCGAGAAGCCCTCATCCATCAAGACCAAATCATTCAAAAGCCTATGATTCAGGTCCAAATGGCTCATGAAAGGATGGCCCATGTTCAAGAGGCCCAAATTATGATTGTATATGTCCAAAAACTTCAAAGAGCTCAAGATAATTTCTATGTTGGATGTCGGCCCAAGTTTAGAGGCCAAGATCTATATTTGATCAATTTAGAACATGCTAGACGTCACTCAATTCATAAAGATACTGATCTTGGAGTTGAATTGAACTTTGGACATGAGATCTCCTTAAAGATGCAAAAGTGGAAGCCCAATGTCCTAAGAAGGTCCATGGAGCAACTAGAGTCAATATCCAACATGTTGAAGGCCCAATAATAAGAGCTAAGGCCAAAGCAATGAAAGAAGCCTTCAATTGTTTGATTCATAAGCTTCATAACTTAGAGCCCATTCATTTAAGTCAAGAGAAGGCCCAACAAGATGTAAAAGGTGTGATCATGCTAACCATTCTACAATAGGAGTGGCAAGGCCCAATTTTTTTTTTTTTTGAGGATGGAGGAACACAACAATGGAAGACAGAAGAAGATAGAAGAAAAAAGATGAAGATGAAAAAGACTAATGGAAAGAGAGAAAGTATGAAGAACAATGAAAGGGAAAACACAACAATATGCCTTGTACTAGCGACCAAAGCTTTGATACCAAATGATGAGAGACCCTCTAGGAACCTTATCCTAGGAACCTTCAACAAGATGACACTTTGCCCGAGACCAACTAGAAAACAAGAATGTTGGTCAAAGGAAAGACCCTAAGAGAACTTGTCTCTTAGAACCCTAGCCTCAAGACGCCACAAAGGAAGACCAATCCTTTGATAAGTCACGTGAACTCTCAGAGAACACAAAGAAGCAAAAGCCTCACAAATAATTGAATAATACTCAATTTCATTCATGTGCAAAATAGAGTACAATAGCTTCTATAGGCAAAATTTTTAGAGTCCTAATTAAAGTAAAACTCTAAAATCTGATTAGAAATATTTTAAATGATGCCTAATATTAAAGAATTAGATTAGGATACTAATTTTAACTTGATCTCCAAGATAAGCTCTTTGACCAAGTTCAAAAAATACTAAAATAATAAAAAACGAAATTTCAAAAAAAATCCTAGTCAAAACTAATTAACTTCTTTAAGTTATCACATGAGATGCTCATGCTTCATTAAAAATCACATGGTTGTCACATGATTCTTAATCTCTTGCAATTGGACTCCAATTGGGCCTTGGCACTCCTCTTGTAGAATGGTTAGCATGATCACACCTTTTACATCTTCTTGGGCCTTCTCTTGACTTAAATGAATAGGCTCTAAGTTATGAAGCTTATGAATCAAACAATTGAAGGCTTCTTTCATTGCTTTGGCCTTAGCTCTTATTATTGGGCCTTCAACATGTTGGATATTGACTCTAGTTGCTCCATGGACCTCCTTAGGACATTGGGCTTCCATTTGGACTTCCACTTTTACATCTTTAAGGAGATCTCATGTCCAAAGTTCAATTCAACTCCAAGATCAGTATCTTTATGAATTGAGTGACGTCTAGCATGTTCTAAATTGATCAAATATGGATCTTGGCCTCTAAACTTGGGCGACATCCAACATAGAAATTATCTTGAGCTCTTTGAAGTTTTTGGACATATACAATCATAATTTGGGCCTCTTGAACATGGGCTATCCTTTCATGAGCCATTTGGACCTGAATCATAGGCTTTTGAATGATTTGGTCTTGATGGATGAGGGCTTCTCGAATTTGTAGTGCTCCAATAGACATGCCTACTGATATTGTATCAACAAATTTGTCAAAGTTCGGGTATACTAACATTAGAAAACATCTACCAGAGGAGATTTAACTATCTCGGGCTTTCCATGGTTTTTAGGGCCTCTGAGAACCCCAGAGCATTTAAAATTTTCATTTAAAAATCCCTCTTGTGTGAATTCCAAAATTTGCTCAAAATTACAAAAATGCCATTATGTTTTGTAAACTTTTCGTAAAAAATTGTTTCTTCATTCTAGCTCCCTTTTTCTTTCTGTCTGAGCCTAGAATTCTCATTTTTTGGAGTCTAGAATGCTTTCCAAATTTTTTTGGACCTTAACTACATCATTTTGGGAAACTTTCTTTTTGTATCTGGTGAGTTTCATTCGTTTATAGAAAAACTGTACATTACGTCTCTCATGTTTTCTCTTGTTTTCAGAGAACCGGATGTTACACTTTGTCCTAGCGATCTGCCCTTTCTAGTATTCACCTTTTTGTGTGAAAAGAACCACAACCTCAATGCTTATACACAAACATTCATAGTACATTTAACAATTCCCAAATTCTTGACATTCGTACACCATATATGCAAACAATCCAAACACTCCCCCATTTAAACATAGAGTTAAGTTGCTGAAACCTTGGCTCTGATACCAACAATATTATAGCATACATATTTCTCATTTTTACCATCCACATATGCTCATTTTAGGTAAATTTATAATAACAAAACCTTTAACAGCAAAAATTATGGTTTCTAAAAGTGCCAAATGGTTCCATAATGCTCATACACAAATTTCCTCCATTCTAGCTCTCAAATTCATACATAACTAATTTGTTACAATCAAAATAACATATAGATAAGAACAAAGTCCATGGAATCATTCATTTCATCATTTTGGCCCTTGAACACCTATTCATGTCCAAATTTTAAAATTTGATAACTTGAGCTACATAACTTCGATTAATGTCAATTAGATGTCCCTGGAAAGTCTATTTATTCCCTTAAAAGTCATGAAATATGGGACCAGTGCAAAATAAGCAGTAATTGCATAATTCTAATTTTTAAGACTCAATTCAAAAATTCACCAAATATTCTATAAAACCCTAAAAAATGCAAACTTTAGCTTGTTGGAAAGCACTATATGTCCTCTAACTGCTTGCCAAATTTTAGTCTCAAACTATGTCATTTAGGCTATCAAGGGTAAAAAGATACTTTATGGTTTAAATAGTTCAAATTTTGGTTCCCATTAGTACCAATTGAGCTCTAAAATGTCATTTCTCATTTTGAGCAAATTTTAAATCAGAAATGAATCATGTAGGACTAATCCATTATGTAAAAATGGCCTTGCAACTAAATATCGCTATCCCACATGCAAGGATACATATATACCTCATGGATTCTCATATACCAAATCATGTTCTATAATGTCATACATCCATGCAATGCTCATATAATTATGATCTAGTACTTTTAAACATGTTTAATTGCATTACATCAAAATATATGAATAAAACCCACATATACAATAGCTTCTCTTGGGCTAATTTCATTGACATACATGGTTTCTCTAAGCCTTTTCCTCATCATGCTCTCTTCCTTGAGTTTAACTTAGCCATTGTTAGTGGAGATAGGGGAGAGAGAGATTTAAAGAATTGTAATATCTAATCCAATATTTAAACACACATATGGTTCACTCAAGTACAAAGAAATGAGTATGCATGTCATACAATCATAGCTGTAACACCATACTTCTGGGACTCAATTCATGCAATTCTCATGCCTCATCTTATACTTGTTCTATGGAAACAATATAGTGGCATAGGGAGTTATGAATTAAAATGCATTTCTCTACGGGTAAAATTTTTCTTTCGGAGTCCCATAGGCTATACGAATGTAGCCATCACATTATCATACTTAAACATATGAGTATAGCTCATTTCCATCATCAAATTTGGCCTACAACTCGTGGAAAGCAAAGGAACACATAAAATCCATGTTTACATTTTCGGCCAGAATTTCCTCTTTTCTGTTACAAATTTTGGAAATTTATAACTAAATCTAGAAAAATCAAAACTATGTAATCTTAGTCATTCTGGAAAGATTGAGATGTCTACTTAACACTAAAAATATTTCCAGATCACAATATTTATCATCCAGGACGTTTGACATCCAAAACGCTACAGAGGTTTTACTGAAATCTGGAACTATCACAGAATTCTGCAGAAAAATTTGAAAATGTCCAATTAATTCCAAAAAAATCCAATCCATACAAATGATACCAATCTAGAAAGCTGTGAATGTTAACTAGAGAGAAAAAATATCTCTAGATCAGTTCATCAAGTCCAAACTCCGAAATTCGATAGAACAGTACTTTTGGTCGGGCAATTTCACTGATACTGGACAGAAAATTCAAAAATTCATATCTCCCTAGACCTCCAAATGAGGTGATTCCAGTTGGCACAAGTCACTATGATTTCCTAGTTTCTATGTATAAAATTTTGTGACAATTGGACATCATTTAGGCCTCGTGTGATAGAAAATAATTTCAGACCAAATGAATAGTGCAGCAGACTAAATGCATAAAATTTTCCAATTTTGAAAAATCATCAAATATTCTGTAGACCTCCAAAAATTATGATCTTTAGCTTCCCAGAAAGCTCTCAATGATATCTAATTGCATGTCAAATTTCAGATCAAGACTAGCTCATTTGGCTAAAAAGTGACATAGAGTTCTATTATGGTCAAATGTGGCTCCATATGAGGTACCAAATTTGCCAAATGGTCTTCCCTTGGTATTGGCCACCTTTTGGGCAAGTCTAAAAGCACATTTAAGACTTGTGTGAGCTACTCAAATGGTCCCAAACCTCATGCATCTCATTTTAGCCATTCAACCCACATTTATACACAAATTCATCAAACTTTAAACTTGCATACTATGGCATTACATGCTCGAAACATGTGCTAGTGGTCATATATTATTTCCATACATCTAAACATCACATAATAGTATCTTTACATATGTCTCAACGTTCATAGTACATATACAACATCATATACATGATAAACTATCATTATGGTTCCAAAATGGCTAAAACCAAGGCATAAGTTTGTCAATCTCCTTCCTTTAGGGTTATTAGCTCCCATTAGCATATCCACTTGGTTCACCTAGCATGTTAGATCATTGGAGAGGAGGGGATGAGATTCAAAGAATCCCAATAGCTCATCTCCCATTCAATCATACATAATATGTGTAAGGCAACTTTCATAAATGCATGCATGGAGGAGATAGAAATCATAGACATTTTAAAAGCAACCTTGGCATGTGAATCAATCATACAAGTCATTCAAGAGCTCACTAAGTGTTTGGATTGGCCTCACACTTCTCCTCATGGGTTTTGGACTTGCTTCACCCATTTTTTGAGCACTTTGGACTCAACCATACTCTTGGGAGCCCACTTTGCTTTTGGGAGACTCTTTGCTTTGTCTCAACCAAGCTCAAAGGTTCTTGGCTGATCCTCACCAAAGGGAAGAGTTCTTGGCCTCTCCACACCCAAGCAAACTCATACAAACATCATTGATTCATTTAAAACATAATGTGATATCAAGAATCATAACATATAAAGGTATGCTAGCATACTTTCCATAGCTTGAAAATACACATAAACACATTCTAAAATAAGCTAGACACACATCCATGCATGAGGGAAGGTGGAGAGAGCTACCTTGTATACAAACACACACTTTTTTCTTAACTTTCAAGCCTCCTCTTTTGGCCACGCACCCACAATTTGGTGGAGGTAGTTTCTCTTGGCCTAGACACAAATTATGGGAGCCAATTAAGTTCATGAACCACACTCTAAGGCTACACAACTTAATGAAATACTAGATTGCTCTATAGGTTCCATTATGGTCCATATTGGCACCTAATGAAGCAACACCCCTCAAATGATTTCTAGGCCTCATTTTTTCTTTTCAAATATGATTCTTGACTCCTTTTAAACCTCTTGGAATCCTCACATCATCAAAACAAAAGGCCTATCACCATGTTGCTTCTTTAGGTCATATTATGGAACCTAAGACACCAAATCACTTTCCATGAGTTCTAAATTTTTTCCAAGGCCTCCCCTCATTTTCATTCATCAATTATGACTCAAGAATAGCCTTAGAAAAATTTAAAACTCTCCCTAGCTATGAGAAACTCTTTAGGCTGAGGCTATGGAGCTTAATGGCCTTCATGGAGTTTGCTTGGTTTTCTTGAAGGGGGAAGCATGTGGGGAGCATCTTAGGGATCTTAGGAGTTCATTTAAACTCTTAATTAGGCCTAGGAATTATCATACAAAATCATATTTTACAAGGTGCAATTGAAACCCTAGAATTTGTATCTTGAAATCTAATGGCTTTTTGATAATTTCCTTTGCATATTCTTAATTTCCACACCCTTTTTCCTTAGATTCGTGCTTGGTTCTGCCTAAAAATCATCTCTCCTAGGGTTTTCTCAAGTGGGGTGAAATGGTGGAGAAGGGGACCAAAAATGACAACCATAAGAAGAGAAATTACCTTGTTTTCTTACTTTTTCTCACTTGAATCTTGTGTTCTTTGAGCTCCTCTCTTCAAATCCGAACTTTCCCCTCAATTTCTCCCTTAAAACAGATTTATAAACTTCATTATAATCATAGGAAGCAAAGGAGAATGGAGGAGAAAAGGTTTGGAAGAGAAAGATCATGAAAAACTACTAATTTCCATACCTTAAACCTTTGATTTCTCCTCCTTTTCTTCCCCTTCTTGTGAGCCTCATCCCCTAGGGTTTTCTTCTGGTTTTAGGCAGAAGATGGTCGTGCATAATGAAGGGAGGAGAAGGGTGCATCATATATATAAGTGGGAATAAGTTACACTTTTCAAAAATTGCCCTTCATACTTTGCATTTTCGTTCCTCCTTCGTTTTAGCTCCTTTTTGAGAACCGTCTTTCCATTATAAAATTTAGGTTCCCAATCAAGAAAAATGGCTTTGGAATCACTCAAATCGAAGCTAAAACCTTTCCGAACGAATCCGTCAAAGTTCAGGCACACTGACATTGGAAAACGTCCATCGGAAGGGCTTTAACGATCCCAGGGCTTTCCATGGTTTTTAGGACTTTTGAGAACCCCAGAGAACTCAAAACTTTCATTTAAAAAGCCCTCCTGTTTGTTTTTCAAAAAGTGCCCATATTTACAAAAATGCCACTGCCTTTTGACAAATTTTTTGAATCACTCTGGCCTTGATTTCTGGGCAACTCAAGGCTCAAATCCTCATTTTCTAATATTTAAAATTTTATCATAATTTTAGTTGACCCTAATTCCTTCTATTTTCAAGGACTTCCTTTTGTATCTGACCTATTTCTGCCATTTACGGGAAAACCAAACATTACGTTTCTCACCTTTATGGAAAAGCCGGATGTTACAATAGCCAAACCATAATTTATGCTCTAAGTATCTCATGGCTCAAGTAAGAGTAAACCCATGCTCTAAGGACTTTTGCCTAGCCTCACCCAACATATAGGGATTTTTTATTTAGCCTTACTCATATTTAAGAACTTTTGGCCTAACCTCACCAATTACCAAGGGACTTTTAGAGTAGCCTTATCCATTAAAAAGCTAATCCAACCTTAAAGGAAAATAAATATCACACAATTGCATATTATACTCAAATAATCAACAATTCACATAATTTGCAAACAACATATACAAGTAACCAAGAAACTTGAGCAAACTAACCACACATATATAAGAATGAGGGAAAAGCTATCTTAATAGACAATTCCAATTAGTTTCCCTTGGTCTCCTTCCATGGTTCCACGGCCTTACACACACACTTGGATGTAATTTCACTTGTTTGGCCTAGACACATAAAATGAAGCATAAAGTCATCATTGAAACCATATTTACATTTATGCTAGTCTTACATATGCAAATTAGGTCTTTAGGTATAGTTTATGGCCTCTTTGAATCCCTTAAGAAGCCACTTTTAGAATTCAACTTCTAGGTTTGAAAATCTCATCATATATAATTTTCATAATTCCTATGAAACTTATTAGAGTCATAAAAAACTTGATTAAACTCACTTAGAGCCATATGGTACAACTAGGATCTTTGAACCCTAATTTTTCACTTTCAAGAATAAAATTCCTAAATTCATTCCAATGGCTCTATTAGTGTTTATAATCCATATTTAGACCATTCATGACCTTGGAATCAATGAAATAACTCTCCAAGTATCCATTCTACTATATGTAATATCCAGTTTTCGTCAAAATGATGGGAACGGATACGTTTTTAAAGCAAGTCATCTAAAATAAATTAGTTAAAGTCCCAAAAAATTTAAATAGCATTCTAGACTCCTAAAAATGAGAATCCCATGTTTAGATAGAAAGAAAAATGAAGCTAGAATTAAGAAATAAATTGTAATGAAATATTGACGAAACGTAATGGCATTTTTGCAATTTTGAGCAAATTTTAGATTTCTCATAGGAGGACTTTTTAAATAAAAATTTTAAGTGCTCTAGGGTTCTTAAAGGCTCTGAAAACTATGGAAAGTCCCAGGACAATTGAAATCCCTCTTGTGTACGTTTTCCACTGTCAGTTGACCCAAATTTTGACGGATTCATTCAGGAAGGTTTTAGCTCCGATTTGAGTGATTCCAAGGGCATTTTATAAAACTGGGAACCTAAATTTTATAATAAAAAAGATAGTTCTCAAAAAGAGCTAAAATTGACTGAAAATGAAAATGCCAAGATGAAAGGACAAAATTAAAATTTTTAAAAATTTCTTCTTAACCTAGCTATATATAGACCATGCCCTACCTCCTCCTTCATTTAGCTTACTTTGTTTCTACCCAAAACCAAAGAAGGGAGCTAGGGTCTAAGGTGCACAAGAAGGAGAAAAAAAACAAGGAAAAAGGTATGGATTTTCTTGGTTTTTCATGCTTTCTTTTTAGTATACTCCTTCTCCTCCATCTTCCCTTCTTTCCTATAATTTTATTGAAGTTTTTGGATCTGTTTTGAGGGTAGAACAAAGGTGGAATTTTTGGATTTGAGGAAAGGAGGCTAAGGAAAGGAAGAATCATCCAAGAAACTAAGAAAAAATAAGGTAAATCTTCATTCCATGGTAGCTATCTCTTGTTCCCTTCTTCTCATTGGTTCATTCCACCTAGGGAACTTCAAGAAGACATGGATGTTGGGTAAAACCAAGGGTGAGCCTTAGGGAATTGAGTGTGGAGAATAAAATTATATAAGGGAAACAACAAACAAGTTATTAGATTTCAATATAGAAAACCTAGGGTTTCAAGTGTCTTGCAAATTCTAAATTGATACAATGATTCCTAGGTCTAAATGAATGTTTGAATGAGCTCCTAAGATTCCTAGAAGGCTCCTCACATGCATCTTCATCAAAAAAACAAAGAAAACTCCAAAGGTACCAAGAAGGAGCATAACCTCAGCCTAAGGGACTTGGGGCACCTAGAGGTAGTTTTAATTTGTTCCAAGCTTATTTTTGAGTCATATATGATGGAAGAGGATGAGAGGAAGCCTTGAAAAAGTTTTAGAAACCATAGAAAGTAAGATAACATTATAGGTTCCATAATATGACCTAAAGAAACAACAAGTAGTCGGCTTCTTGTTTTAATTGTGTGATGACTCCAAGAGGCTTAAAAGGAGTTAAGAATCATAAATCAAAGGAAAGAATAGAGCCTAGAACTCAATTGATTGATGTTGCTTCATTAAGTGCATTTTGGAACTATAAAGGGGCTATTAGACCAAGTTAGTGTTTAAGGAAGATATGTAGCTTTAAAATTGATTCCAATAACTTAATTAGTTCCTATTTTATGTATTTAGGCCAAGAGAAACAAGCCTGCCATCATTGTGAGTGTGTGGCCGAGGAAGGGAGTGCATTTCTAAGAGAAAAAATATGTGGTTGCAATAAAGGTAGCTCTCTTTTCTTTTTCTCATGCATGAATGTGTACTTATCTTATCTTTGAATATGTGTATGTGTGCTTTAAGCCATAAAGTGTTCTAGCATATGCACATGTGTAACACCATATATTTATAGCTCATTTCTAATCCATTTGCATACTTATATGATACATTCCATGGAGGAAGTGAGAAAAATCCATGAAAATAATGCATTTATTTGCACTGCATCGTGTATCAAAATTTTGTTTGGTATCACGTGGACCATGTGAGCTCATGCAACACATTCCTATATTTAATCACATGAATACAACTCATTTTCATCATCAAAAGTGGCTTGCATCTCAAGGAACTCGAAGGGAAGCATGAAATATACATATATAATTTTGACCAGATTTTACCTCTTTTTTGGCAAATCATAACTAATTCTAGAAAAATTGAAATTATACATTCTTGGATATTCTAGAAAGCTACACATGTCTAATTTATGCTAAAAATATGTTCAGACCATAACATCTAATACAAAGGATGTTTAACATTAGAAATGGTCTAGAGGTCAGGCAATCCATTGGTGCTGTCACAGAAATGTCCAATTAATTTCAAAAAAATCTAATCTATGCAAATGATACCAATCTAAAATTTTGTGGATATTAACTAGAGGTGAAAAATAACTCCAGTCCAATTCAAGCATACTCAGACAAAACTCAATCAAATAGTAACTGAGGTCGGGTGGAGTTCCGATACTAGACAGATTGTTCGAAAGTTCATATCTCCCTTTATAGACATCCAAATGAGGTGTTTCTAGTTGGCACAAGTCACTAGGAATGTTTGGTTTCTATATATAAAATTTTGTAGTAATTGGACATCATTTGAGTCCTGTGTGACAGATTTCATTTTCGAACCTGAGTGAACAGTGACATGACTAAAACTAGAAAATTTGCCAATTTTGAAAATTTATCAAATATTTTGTGGACGTCCAAAAATTATGTTCTTTAGCTTTACAAAAAGCTTTCAACAAGCTCTAATTGCATGCCAAATATCAAATCAAGAAGAGCTCATTTGAAAAAAAAAAAAGTGATATAGGGTTCCATTATGGTCAATTTTGGCTCCATATAGGGTACCAAATTGTCCAAATGGCTTTCCTTAGGTTTTGGCACCTTTTGGGCAAGTCTAAAAGTATAATTGATAAGCTATGCAAATGATCTCAAACCTCATGCATCATATTTTAGCTATTTCATCCATACTTAAATGCACTAACATACTCATTCAAGGAACCACAATGCCATAACATTCTTATTTTACATTCTAGTAGTTACATGCCATAATTTCTCACTAATACATGACACATCAACATATTTATACATGTTTATAATTTCATAAGACATATACAATTATGGATTACAACATATGCCATTCTTATGACCTTAAAGTAACAAAATTTTCACATTTTAATGTCATTCCTTCATCTCTCATGTGGTTGACTCCCATTGCCTTGCACTTTGGGTCCACCTAGCATATTAGGATATTGGAGAAGAGGGGATGAGATTCAAAGAATTCTAATAGCCCATCTTCCATTCAATCATACATAACATATGCAAAGCAAGTCTTGAAAATGGATGCATGGATATAGTAGATGATATGAATATTCAAGAAGCAAGCTTAGCATGTGAATAAGTCATACAAGACACCCAAAGGCTTGCCAAGTGGCTAGATTGGCCTCACCCTTTTTCTCATGGATTTTGGACTTGTCTCACCCATTCATTAAGAGATTCTTGGACTCAACCTTGCTCTAGGGGGTCCACCTCATTTTGGGAGACTTCTTCACTTTGTCTTAACCAATTCTAAGGGATCTTGGCTCATTCTCACCATGGCTAAGAGTTCTTAGCCTTTCCACACTCAAGCAAATCCAAATAAATATCATAATATCATTTAGAAACATAATATATCATCATGAAATCATGCTAGCATACATTTCATGGCTTAAAAATACACATACACACATTCTAAGATAAGCTAAGCACACATCTATGCATGAGAGAAGGTGGAGAGAGCTACCTTGGAAGCAACACTTTTCCCTTAGAAAGAATGCTCCCTCTTTCGGCCTTACACACACAAACATGTTGGGATGCTTTCTCTTGGTCTAGATACAATTCATGGAAGCTAATTAGGTTCATGAACTCAATTCTAAGGTCATACAATTTGCTTAGACACTACCTTGATCTATAAACCTCATTATGGTTCCATAAATGTACCTAATGACGCAACACCTCTCAAATAAATTCTAAGCTCCATTCTTTCCTTTCAAATATGATTCTTGACTCCTTTTAAGCCTTTTGGAGTCATCACACAATCAAAACCAAGAGCATAATTACATGTTGCTTCTTTAAGTCATAATATGGAATATAAAGCATCAACTCATTCTCTAAACTTCCTAAATTTTTTCCAAGGCTTCCTCTCATATTTATTCATCATATATGACTCAAAAATGGGTTTAGAAAAAATTTAAAACTCTCCCTAGCTACGCTAACCTCCTTAGGTTGAGGCCATGAAGCTTAATGGCCTTCATGGACTTTGCTTAGTTTTCTTGAAGGGGGAAGCACATGGGGAGACTTTTAGGGATCTTAGGAACTCATTTAAACTCTTATTTAAGCATAGGAATCATTGTACAAAGTCAGATTTTACAAGGTGCACTTGAAACCCTAGAAATTGCATCTTGAAATCTAATAGTTTTTTGTTAATTCCTTTTGCATATTCTTAATCTCCACACCCTTTTTCCTTACATTCACCCTTGGTTTTGTCTAAAACTCAAATCCTCCTAGAGTTCCTTAGGAGAGGCGAAATGAAAAAGGAGGGAAACCAAAGGTAGCAACCATGGAAGGAGAAATTACCATGTTTTTATGCTTTTTCTCACTTGAATCTTGCTTTCTCCAAGTTTATCTCTTCAAATCCGAAATTTCCCTTAAGTTTCTCCCTTAAAATAGATTTGTAAACTTCATTTCAATAAAAGGAAACAAAGGAGAATGGAGGAGAGGAGGTTTGGATGGAAGAAAGCATGAAAAATTACCAAGAAACTATACCTTAAAGCTTGAATTTCTTTTCCTCTTCTTCTTCCCTTGGTGCACCACTCTCCTAAGGTTTCTTCTCTGAATTTGGGTAGTACAATCTGAAGTTATGTGAGTGTGAGAGTGAGGCACCACCTATTTTTAGAGGGAGGATAATGACTTTTTCAAAAAATTTTATTTTGCCTTTCATTCTTTGCATTTTTGTTTCTCCTTTGTTTTAGCTCCTTTTTGAGAACCATCTTTTCCATTATAAAATTTAGGTTCCAAATTTATTAAAATGCCTTTGAAATCACTCAAATCAGAGCTAAAACCTTCCTGAACGAATACGTCAATGTTCGAGTGCACCGACGTTAGAAAACATCCATAAGAGGGGATTTAACTATCCTGAGGCTTCCCATGGTTTTCAGGGCCTTTGAGAACTCCATAGAACTCAAAACTTTCATTTAAAATACCCTCCTATGTGAATTCCAAAATTTGCTCAAAATTACAAAAATGCCATTACGTTTCATAAGATTTTCGTCAAAATTTGTTTCTTCATTCTAGCTCCATTTTTCTTTCTATCTGAGGCTAGGATTCTCATTTTTAAGAGTCTAAAATGTTGTCCAAATTTTTTGGGACCTTAACTAATGCATTTCAGGGGACTTGCTTTGAAAATGCGTATATTTTCATTGTTTAACAAAAAATCGAACATTACAATTCTCCCTGCTTTAAAAATTTCATCCTTGAAATTTAGATAACATATCTTATGGGAAGAGTTCTGGATATTTCTTCCTCATATCATCCTCTAGCTCCCAGGTAGCCTCTTCGGGAGATAACCCCTTTTAAACCACTTTCATCAGTGGTATCATCTTGTTTCGTAACTGTTTGAGTCTAACATCCACGATCCAATTTGGTGATACTATGTATGATAGATTATCTTGTAACTGCACATTCTCATATTCTATGACATGTGAGGGGTCGGGCTGGTACTTTTTCAATTGTGAAACATGGAATACATTGTGTACTTGGCTCAAGTTTGGAGGAAGGGCCAATCTGTAGGCCACAGGTTCTACTTTATCAAAAATCTGGAAAGGACCTATGCACTTTGGACTGAGCTTTTTACTTTTAATAGACTAATGATAAGCATGATTTTTATATGTTTTAATTCTCCTAACTTAAGCATTTTAGTGAGCAAATATAGCTTGAGGAGTTTAATTAGGTAAAATTTGATGTTCGCAGCCTTTGTGCACTCAAGGAAATTATTTACAAGATTTTAGAATTTTAATGCATAAATTTTGTAAAATCTTTCCCACTTAATTTGGCTTATTATTTTGTGCAGATTATAGGCAAATACAACCTGAATTTTGAAAAGAAAATATATATATGCATGAGATGAAGTTGGACACCCACATTCTTCCATGAAGCTTACATGGACATTCACTCAGCAACTATAACCACTTGAAGTTTCACACACTAACACCAACACAAACCTACAGGTTCACAAGAAAGGAAGCTAGGAAAAGGAGACCACATGGGATAAAATAGAAGTAGAAACAAGAAAGAAGAAGCTACATTTTTAGCTGGGCTGAAAGAGCTTACATGGAGACAACACAAGAAAAAGCTAAATCACGTGGAATGTGAGCAAAACAGAAGAGAAGAAGGCACAAAACCACAGGCAGCAGCTAAAACAAGAAGCACGAAGGGCTGTCAAACATACACATGTAGAAGCGAAGGAATATTATTATAACACCATGAATTCTAGCTCATTCTAACTCATCTCATGCCTTTACATAACTTAATATCATGAATCATGTGAGTTTTGCATGAGAAAGGCAAAGAAATAATGCTCATTTTAGCATTATACTTGGTCTCAAAATTCCATTCGGTGTCACGTGGACCATGCAAGATCATATTATGCATTCTAATATTTAATTCCATCATTATAACTCATTTACATCACAAAAACATGCCTACAATTCATGGCAACCGAAATGGAGCTCAAAATAAGCAAGCATATTTCCGGCCAGATTTGCTCAATTTTCTGACCCAACTTTGGAAACTCATAACTAAATCTAAAAAATTTGAAATCTGCAATCTTGGTCATTATGGAAAGCTTAGGATGTCTAATTCACAATACAAATACACCCAAGTCACAAAATTCATTACATAGGATGTTTGACATCCAAGAATCTACAGAGGTCGCGGCTGCTTGGGCTGCTGTTCAGTTTACTAATACAAACTTCTGAAATGCATAACTAATTCTATAAAAATTGAAATCACACACACTCAGTCATTCTAGAAAGCTACAAATGTTGAATTGATAGTAAAAATAATTATAGAATGAAATAGATACGTTTAGCCATCAAGAACCTATGGAACAGTAACTGAACTCCTAAGGCGCCACCAGTACTGATAGTCAACTTCAAAAATACATAACTCTCTGCTCAGACCTCCAAACGAGGTGATCTTAGTGGCCACAGAAATATTATGACCTCTAGTTTATGAATATAAAATTTCACAAGCATTGGATACCATTTGTCTATCGGGTGACACAAAACACAAAACTGCCTGTATAAACAGTACCCATACTAGAATCCATGAAAAATCCCAACTTTGAAAATTCATCAAATATTCCCTAGACCTCCGAAAATTATGATCTTTAGCTTCCCAGAAATCTCTCAATGAGACCTAATTTCATGCCAAATTTCAGATCAAGACTAGCTTATTTGACCAAAAAGTGATATAGGGTTCCATTATGGTCAATTTTGGCTCCATATTAGGTACCAAAATTGCCAAATGGATTTCCCTTAGTCTTGGCACCTTTTGGGCAAGTTTAAAAGCTTATTTCAGACTTGTGTGAACTGCCCTAATGGTTCCAAACCTCATACATCTCATTTTGGCCATTCAACCCACACTTATGCATATTTCCATCAAACTTTAAACTTTCATACTATGGCATTACATACTCAAAACATGGGCTAGTGGTCATATATGAGAATCATACATCTCAACATCACATATTAGTATATTTACATATGTCTCAACATTCATAGTATATATACAACATCATATACATGATAAACCATCATTATGGTTCCAAAATGGCTAAAACCAAGGCATAAGTTTGTCAATCTCCTTCCTTTAAGGTTGTTGGCTCCCATTAGCATATCCACTTGGTTCACCTATCATGTTAGATCATTGGAGAGGAGGGGATGAGATTCAAAAAATCCCAATAACTCATCTCCCATTCAATCATACATAATATATGCAAAGCAAGCTTCGCAAAAAATGCATGGGGAAAATGGAAGACATGGACATTTCAAAAGCAAACTTAGCATGTGAATCAATCATACAAAACATTCAAGAGCTCACCAAGTGTTTGGGTTGGCCTCACACTTCTCCTAATGGATTTTGGACTTACCTCACCCATTCTTGAGAGCTTTGGACTCAACCACACTCTTGGGAGCCCACTTTGCTTTTGGGAGACTCTTTACTTTGTCTCAACCAAGTTCAAGGGCTCTTGGCTCATCCTCACCAAAGGGAAGAGTTCTTGGCCTCTCTACACTCAAGCAAACTCACACGAACATCATGTAATCATTTGAAAACATAACATGGCATTAAGCATCATGGCATATAAAGGCATGCTAGCATACTTTTCAAAGCTTGAAAACACATATACACACATTCTAAAACAAGCTAAACACACATTCATGCATGAGAGAAGATGGAGAGAGCTACCTTGTATACAAACACGCACTTTTCCTTTAGGATTCAAGCCTCCTCTTTCGGCCACACACCCAAAAATTGGTGGAGATGGTTTCTCTTGGCCTAAGTACAAGACATGGGAGCCAATTAGGTTCATGAAACAATCTCTAAGACCATACAACTTGCTTAAGTACTAGATTGCTTTATAACCCTCATTATGGTCCATATTGGCACCTAATGAAGCAACACCTCTCAAATGACTTCTAGGCCTCATTCTTTTCTTTCAAATATGATTCTTGACTCCTTTTAAGTCTCTTAGAGTCATCACATCATTAAAACAAAAGGCCTAGTACCATGTTGCTTCTTTAGGTCATAATATGGAACCTACGACACCAAATCACTTTCTATGAGTTCTAAATTTTTTCCAAGGCCTCCCCTCACTTTCATTCATCAAATATGACTCAAGCATGGCCTTAGAAAAATTTAAAACTCTCCCTAGCTAGGAGAACCCATTTAGGCCGAGGCTATAAAACATATTGGGTTCCATGGAGCTTTCTTTGTTTTCTCAAGGGAAGAAGCATATGGGAAGCCTCTTAGGGATCTTGGGAGCTCATTAAACTCTTACTTAGGCCTAGGAATCATCATACAAAGTCAGATTTTACAAGGTGCAATTGAAACCCTAAAACTTGCATCTTGAAATCTAATGGTTTTTTGTTAATTCCCTTTGCATATTCTTAATTTCCATACCCTTTTTCCTTAGATTCATGCTTGGTTTTGCCTAAAAATCATCTCCTCCTAGGGTTTCTCAAGTGGGGCGAAATGGTGGAGAAGGGGACCAAAAATGACAACCATAGGAAGAGAAATTACCTTGTTTTCTTGCTTTTTCTTACTTGAATCTTGTGTTCTTTGAGCTCCTCTCTTCAAATCCGAATTTTCCCCTCAATTTCTCCCTTAAAATAGATTTATAAAATTCATTTTAATCATAGAAAATGAAGCAGAATGGAGGAGAAGAGGTTTGGAAGAGAAAGAGTATGAAAAACTACTAATTTCCATACCTTAAGCCTTTGATTTCTCCTCCTTTTCTTCCCCTTCTTGTGAGCCTCATCCCCTAGGATTTTCTTCTGGTTTTAGGCAGAAGATGGCCGTGCATAATGAAGGGAGGAGAAGGGTGCATCATATATATAGATGGGAATAAGTTACACTTTTAAAAATTTCCATTTTGTCCTTCATACTTTGCATTTTTGTTTCTCCTTCATTTTAGCTCCTTTTTGAGAACCATCTTTCCCATTATAAAATTTAGGTTCCCAATTTTGTAAAATGTCTTTAGAATCACTCAAATTGGAGCTAAAACCTTCCCGAACGAATTTGTCAAAGTTTGGGCATACTGACGTTGGAAAACATCCACCGGAGGGACTTTAACTGTCCTGGGGCTTTCCATGGTTTTTAGAGCCTCTAAAAACCCCGTAGAACTTAAAACTTTCATTTAAAAATCCCTCCTATGTGTTTTTTAAAAAGTGCCCATATTTATGAAAATGTCACTAGCCTTTTAACAAATTTTTCGAATCACTCTAGCCTTGATTTCTGGGCAACTCAAGGCTTAACTCCTCATTTTCTAATATTTTAAATTTTATCATAATTTTAGTTGGCTCCAATTTCTTCTATTTCAGGGACTTCCTTTTGCATATGGCCTATTTCTGCCGTTTACGGAGAAACCGAACATTGCATTTCTCACGTTTATGGAGGGATCGGATGTTACAACTATGGTCTAGATAGGAGTAGCTCATGTGGAGGGCACACTTAAGCAGAAGAGGTTTAAGATACCACAAATGCATGAGCTGAGGAGAAGTTAAGAGCTAACATGAATAGGAGTCAATGTGGAAAACATAAAAGAAAAAGACGTCAGAATAATGCGAAAGAGAGGCTAGGTAGAAACAGAAAATGCACGCGTAAAATTTGCTATGGGTTTAAAGGAACAAAGAAGGAAAAGTAGGGAGCTGCAAAAATAACGTGGAGAACATCAAGAGGAAGCAACACAAAAGAGGAGAAGCTTTGTGAGAACCAGACAATTACGTAGGGAAGAAAAGTCCACATGAGCAGAATAATAAAAGAAACGTTGAAGGAGCAACGTGGAATTGCACGTGAGAAGTGTGTGAGGAGGGAAATTTTAATATTATATTTAGCTTCACAGGGGGGCCCACACTTAGATGCACAAGAGGAAGCACGTGGTTCATATAAAAAAAGGGAGAAAGAAGCTACGGGAAATTGAGAATTGTAACACCATATATTTCTAGCTTATTACATAATATTCCCATGCTTTACATCATCTATTCCATGAAGGAAGAGAGTAAAGTTCATTAAAATAATGCATATAATTGTGCTGCGTCAAGTATAAAAGTTTCATTTGGTGTCACGTGAGCTGTGTGAGCTCATACAACACATTCTCATATTTAATTACATGAATACAACTCCTTTGCATCTTTAAAAGTGACCTACATCTCAAGAAACTCAAAGGGAAGCTTAAAACAGGCATATTAATTTTTGGCCAAAATTTGCCCCTTTTTCTGTCCAAATTTTGAAAAATCATACCTAATTTTATAGAACTTGAAATCATGAATTCTTGGCCATTCTGGAAAGCTACAGATTTCTACTTCATACTAAAAATATTTCTAGATCATAACATCCATTATAGAGGACATTTGACATCCGAAACTGTTTAGAGGTCAAATTGTCCACTGGTGCTATCACAGATTTCTACAGTAAACTTCAAAAATATCCAATTAGTTCCACAAAAATCCAATCCATGTAAATGATACCAATCTGGAAAGCTGTGGATGTTAGTTAGAGGGAAAAAATAACTTTAGACCAGTTTAGGCAGTCCAGACCTCAAAATTTAATGGAATAGTAACAAAAGTTGGCTAAAATCCTTAATATTGGATAGAATTGTTAAAAATTTATATCTTCCTTTCTAGACATCCAAATGAGGTGATTCTAATTGGCATGTGTCACTATAAATGCCTAGCTTATTTGTATAAAATTTCATGGCTATTGGACATCATTTGAGTCCTGTGCGATAGATTTCATTTTCGAACCAAATGAATAGTGTAGCAGACCAAAACTAGAAGATTTGCTGACTTTGGAAATTTATCAAATATTTTGTAGACCTCAAAAAATTATTTTCTTTAGCTTTCTAAAAAGCTCTCAACAAGCTCTAAATGTTTGCCAAATCTCAAATCAAGAAAAGCTCATTTGGCTAAAAAGTGACATAGGGTTCTATTATGGTCAATTTTGGCTCCATAAGGGATACCAAAATGTCCAAATGGCTTTCCTTGGGGTTTGGAATCTCTTGGGCAAGTCTTAAAGTATAATTAAGACTTGTATAAGTTACCTAAATGGTCCCTACCCTCATGCATCTCATTTTGGTTATCTCATCCACACTTATACATAATTGCACAATACCATCAATGAAGCTAGTTTGCCATCATATACTCAATTCACATTCTAATGGCTATATGACATAGTCTCTCATTTATACATGACATATTATCATAATTACATATTCTTAAGAGGTTATAGACCATACACAATAGTAGGTTACCTCATTTGACATACATATGGCCTTAAAGAACCAAAACCATGCATTATGTTGTCAAGCTCTCTTCTTCAAGGTGGTTGGCTTCTATTACCTTGTCCACTTGATCCACCTAGCATATTAGATCATTGGAAAGGAGGGAATGAGATTCAAAGAATCCCAATAGCTCATCTCCCATTCAATCATACATAATGGATGCAAAAAAGTCTCATAAATGCATACATGGCATATGAACATGTGCAATTATTCAAAAAGTATTCTTAGCCTTTGAAAAAGTCACATATAGCATACAAAGACTTGCCAAGCAAGTGGATTGGCCTCACCCAATTTCTTATGGATATTGGATTTGCCTCACCCATTCTTTAAGAGATTCTTGGACTCAACCATGCTCTTAGGAGCCCACTTTACTTTTGGGAGACTCTTTACTTTGTCTCAACCAATCTCAAGGGTTCTTGGCTCATCCTCACCATAGCTAAGGGTTCTTGACCTCAGCACACTCATGTAAACCCAAGCACACATCATAACATCATTTAGAAACATAATATGTCATCATGAAATCGTGGCATATAAAACCATGCTATCATACTTTTCATGACTTGAAAATACACATACACATATTCTAAGACAAGCTAAGCACACATCCATGTATGAGAAAAGGTAGAGAGAGCTACCTTATACATAATCACACACTTTTTCTCTTGAAATTTCCTTCCTTGCTTCAGCCACACACACACACACAAGTGTGGGAAAGATTTCTCTTGGCCTAGACATAATTTATGGAAGCCAATTAGGTTTATGAAATAAATTCTAAGGCTACACAACTTGCTTAGCACTAGGTTATTATATAAACCCCATTATGGTTCCATAATTGCACCTAATAAAGCAACAAACCTCAAATAAATTCTAGGCCCCATTCTTTCCTTTCAAATATGATTCTTGGCTTATTTTAAGTCTCTTGGAGCCATCACACAATTAAAACAAAGAGCCTAACTACATGTTGCTTCTTTAGGTCATAATATGGAACCTAAAGCACCAACTCACTTTCTATGAGTTCTAAATTTTTCCCAAGGCTTCCCCTCATATTCATTCATCATATATGACTTAAAAATAGGCTTAAAAAAATTTAAAACTATCCTTAGTTATGCTATCCTTGCTTGGTCGAGGCTATAGAGGAAATGGAGCTCCTTGGAGTTTGCTTGGTTTTCTCAATGGAAGAAGCATATAGGGAGCCTCTTATGGATCTTAAGAGCTCATTTAAACTCTTATTTAGGCATAGGAATCATCATACAAAATCAGATTTTACAACGTGCAATTGAAACCGTAGAACTTGTATCTTGAAATCTAATGATTTTTTATTAATTCCCTTTGCATATTTTTAATCTCCAGACCCTTTTTCCTTAGAATCACCCTTGGTTCTACCTAAAAATCAAGTATGCTAAAACCATGTTAGGCAAAATGAAGGAGGAGGGAACTAAAGATGACAACCATAGGAAGAGAAATGACCTTGTTTTCTTACTTTTTCTCACTTGAATCTTGCTTTCTCCAAGCTCCTCTCTTCAAATCCAAAATTTCCCCTAAGTTTGTCCCTTAAATCAGATTTGTAAACTTCATTTTAATCATAGGAAACAAAGGAGAATGGAGGAGAAGAGGTTTGGAATGAAGAAAGCATGAAAAACCATGAAAATCTATACCTTTCTATCTTGAATTTCTCCTCCTCTTGTGCACCTCATCCCCTAGTGTTTTCCTCTAATTTTAGGCAGAAAATGGTCATGCATAATGAAGGGAGAAGAAGGGTGCATCATATATATAGGTGGGAGAAAATTACACTTTTTAAAAATTCTCATTTTGCCCTTCATTCTTAACATTTTTGTTTCTCCTTTGTTTTTGTTCCTTTTTTAGAACTGTCTTATCCATTATGAAATTTAGGTTCCAATTTAATAAAATGTCATTAGAATCACTCAAATTTAAGCTAAAACCTTCCTAAATGAATCTATCAAAGTTTGGGCACATCGACGTTTAAAAACATCTACTGGAGGGGCTTTAGCTGTCTTAGGGCTTTCTATGATTTTTAGGGCCTCTGAGAACCTCAAAGAACTTAAAAATTATATTTAAAATGCCCTCCTATGTAAATTGTAACACCATATATTCTAGCTCACCTCATGCCTTTAAATGCCTTAATACCATGAAGAATATAAGTTTCTCATAAAAAGATAAGGAAAATAATGAATATTTTTGTATTTCGTCGTATCTAAAAATTTCATTCGGTGTCACGTGGACCGTGTGAACTCATGCTATGCATTCTCATATTTAATTACATCATTACAACTCATTTACATCCCAAAAACATGCCTACAACCTATGGAAACCGAAATGGGGCATGAAAAATGGAAATTCATTTTCGGCCAGAATTGGCCTCTTTTCTAGGCAAATTTTGGAAAATCATAACTAAATCTAAAAAAATAAAAAATGTGTGATCTTAGTCATTCTGGAAAGATCCAGATGTCTACTTCACATTAAAAATATGTTCAAATCATAACATGCATCATGGAGGACGTTTGACATTCAAAATTGTTCAAAGGTTTGATTGAAGTTTGGAACTATCACAGAATTCTGCAAAAAATTTTGAAAATGTCCAATTAATTTCACAAAATTCCAATCCATACAAATAATACCAATCTAAAAAGATATGGGTGTTAAATAGAGAGGAAAAATATCACTAGATCATTTCATCAAGCCCAGACTTCAGAATTCAATGGAACAATACTTCTAGTGGGTCAAATTCACTGATACTGGACAGGAACTTCAAAAATTCATATTTCCCTCTCTAGACCTCCAAATGAGGTGCTTCCTATTGGCAGAAGTCACTGTGATTGTCTAGTTTCTTTGTATAAAAGTCTATAGAAATTAAACATCATTTGAGCCTCGTGTGACAAAAAACAATTTCAGACTAAATGAATAGTGCAGCAACCAGAAACCATGAAAATTGCCAACTTTGAAAAATCATCAAATATTCTTTAGGCCTCCAAAAATTATGATCTTTAACTTCCCAAAAATCTCTTAATGAGACCTAATTGTATGCCAAATTTCATATCAAGACTAACTCATTTGGCCAAAAAGTGATATAAGGTTCCATTATGGTCAAATTTGACTTCATATGAGGTACCAAACTTACCAAATGGCCTTCCCTTAGTGTTGGCACCTTTTAGGCAAGTCTAAAAGCATATTTAAGACATATATAAGCTGCCCAAATTGTCCTAAATCTCATGCATCTCATTTTGGCTATTCAACCCCCACTTATGCATTTTTACATCATACTTCTACATTGCATATTTGGACATTACAAACTCAAATTGTATTCTAGAGCTTATACATCATATCTATAGTTATAAACATCACATAATAGCATATTTATACATGTCTCAAGGTTCATAATATATTTACAACATCATATTCACCACGAACCATCATTATGGTTCCAAAATGGACAAAACAAAGCATAAGCTTGTCAAACATTCCCCTTCATGGTTGTTGGCTCTCATTGACATATCCATTGGTCCACCTAGCATGTGAGATCATTGGAGAGCAGGGGATAAGATTCAAAGGATCCCAATCGCTCATCTCCCATTCAATCATACATAATATGTGCAAAGCAAGCTTTATAAATGCATGCATGGAGAAATGGAAGTCATGGGCATTTTAAAAGCAAACTTGGCATGTGAATCAATCATACAAGACATTCAAGAGCTCACCAAGTACTTGGATTGGCCTCACACTTCTCCTCATAGATTTTGGACTTGCCTCACCCATTTTTTAAGAGGTTTGGACTCAACCATACTCTTGGGAGCCCACTTTGGTTTTAGGAGACTCTTTACTTTGTCTTAACCGAGCTCAAGGGTTCTTGGTTCATCCTCACCAAAGGGAAGAGTTCTTGGCCTCTCCACACTAAAGCAAACTCATACAAACATCATGTACTCATTTGGAAACATAACATGGCATCAAGAATCATGGCATATAAAGGCATGCTAGCATACTTTTCAAAGCTTAAAAATACACATACACACATTCTAAAACAAGCTAAACACACATCCATGTATGAGAGAAGGTGGAGAGAGCCACCTTATGTATATTCACACACTTTTTCCTTAGTTTTCAACCCTGCTTTTTCGGCCACATACCCACAAGTTGGTGGAGATGGTTTCTCTTGGCCTAGATACAACTTATGGGAGCCAATTAGGTTCATGGAACACATTATAAGGTTACACCATTTACTTATACCCTAGATTACTCTACAACCCCCATTATGGTCCATATTGGCACCTAATGAAGCAACACCCCTTGAATGATTTCTAGGCCTCATTCTTTCCTTTCAAATATGATTCTTGAATCCTTTTAAGCCTCTTGGAGTCATTACATCATTAAAACAAAAGGCCTAGCACCATGTTGCTTCTTTAGGTCATAATACGAAACCTAAGATGCCAAATCACTTTCCATGAGTTTTAAAATTTTTCCAAAGCCTCCCTTCATTTTCTTTCATCAAATATGACTCAAGTATGGCCTTAGAAAAATTTAAAACTCTCCCTAGCACCATGGAACATGCATGGCCGAGATATGCCTAGGTTTTGGGCTCTATGGAGTTTTCTTTGTTTTCTTGAAGGGAGAAGCTTGTTGGGAGCATCTTTGGTATCTCAAGAACTCATTTATATTCTAAATTAGACCTAGGAAGCATCAAATATATTCAAAATTTGAAAGATGCACTAGAAACCCTAGGTTTTGCATCTTGAATCCTAATGCCTATTTCATGGTTTCCTTTGCATATTCTTATTCCTCTCCATCAAATACCTAAGAATCATGCTTGGTTGGGCTTGAATATCAGATCTTCCTAGGGTTATTAGTGTAGGTCAAAATGGTGAAGAAGGTTCATGGAAGATATCAACCATAGGATTCATTTTTACCTTGTTTCCTTGCTTAGTTTGGCTTGAATCTTAATTTTTCCAAGCTCCTTTCTTCAAATCCGAACTTTCCCTTGAATTTCTCCCTTGAATAAGATTTTTAAGCTTCATTTTAATCCAAGGAAATAAAGGAGAAGGGAAGAGGAGAGGTGTGGATGAAGAAGAGCAAGGAAAATCACCATGAAAGCATATCTTACACTTGGATTTCTTCCTCCTTCTTCTTCCTCTCTTGGGCGCATCTCCATTAGGGTTTTGCTTCTGATTTGGAGCTGGAAAATCTGAAGTGAAATGAGGGCAAATGTGAGGCGCCACCTATATATAGGTAGAGAAAAGTGACTTTTTCAAAAATTCCTATTTTGCCCTTCATATTTTGCATTTTCATTTCTCCTTTGCTTTAGCTCCTTTTTAAGAACCATCTTTTCCATTATAAAAATTTAGGTTCCCAATTAAGAAAAATACTTTTGGAATCACTCAAATTGGAGTTAAAATCTTTTCGAACGGATCTGTCAAAGTTTGGGCACACCGACATTGGAAAACGTCCACCGAAGGAGATTTAATTGTCCCAGGGTTTCCCATGATTTTCAGGGCCTCTAAGAACCTCAGAGAACTCAAAACTTTAGTTTAAAAAGCCCTCCTATATGAATTCCAAAATTTGCCCGAAATTACGAAAATGCTAATACGTTTCATAAGGTTTCCGTCATAATTTATTGCTTCATCCTAGCTCCGTTTATCCTTCCATCTGAGGCTAGAATTCTCATTTTTTAGAGGCTAGAATGATACTCAAATTTTTTGGGACCTTAACTAATTCATTTAAGAGGACTTGCTTTGAAAACGCATTCGTTTCGGTCGTTTAATGAAAATTAGACATTACATAAATTCCAAAATTTACTTAAAATTATGAAAATGCCATTACATTTCATAAGCTTTTTGTCTACCTACTTTTTTCTTTCCATTTGAGTCTAGAATTCTCATTTTTAGAATTCTAGAATGCTTTCCAAATTTTTTGAGATCTTAACTATCACATTTTGGAAGACTTCCTTTTGTATCTGGTGAATTTCTTTAGTTTATAGAGAAACCGTACGTTACATTTATCACGTTTTCTCTCATTTTCAGAGAACCAGATATTACAAGAATGAAGGGGCTAAGCACGTGGACAAAAGAATAAATGAAGAGTATGATGAACACATGAGAGGGGTGTGCTGGATCCATTTATCTATCCAGAGAACCATTCTATTCATTCGAATACACCATATAAAACATGTCATAGTCATTGATTCATTCACTTTGTCCAGAGCCACTCCACGCCATTCTCATCCTCCATTCACTTCCATCTCCATTCAAATGAAGCTTTAGTTCTCCCCTGTGGCTAGCTAGGAGGAAGATCCTTGGTGGAAGCTTGAATCCATGGAGAATAACTCAGAATTTTGGCTAAGATTTCCTTAATTTCCTACACTTTTTCCTTTTTCTTGTACATGCTTGGTTAAGTTGTATTGGATTGGAAATTTGTGTAATTGTAATTAGTGGCTAGTTAGACACTGATTATGAAGCCTTTTTGTTGATTAATTGATTGGATTAAATACTGAATTTTGCATTTGATGCGGGATTGAGGTTTCAATTCAACATTAAATTGTTAGCTCCTTGATTCTTGCATGGTAACTCAAGATAATTTGTATTGGACACAAATAAGGACTCTTAGGCCAAAATTAATCACAATTGAATTAGGATAAGGATAGCAGATACCAAGGGACGAATCCAAAGCTAATTACAAGCCATTATCAACCAAAATTCGTGCAATTAGGTAGAGTTTAGGAACTTTGTTTCAATTTAATTCCAGTTAGTCTATTTAGATCAAAAACCCCCCTAAATTAAGTAATTTCTAGGATCCTTTAACACTTAGAAAATCCAATTAAATATTGAATTCCATTTCCAAGGGAGATGACTTAGGTTGTACCCTATATTGCACATAATATCCAATCTAGTTTTATTTTGAGGGTTGCACAACACGACTTGTCAAAATTTGGCACCGTTACTTGGGAATTGGATTCTCAATTATTTGAGAAAGTTTTCAAGGTGTTTTACCTCTATTTTAACTTTATTTTTGTTTAGTTTTTGTTCTGTTTTGAACTTAAAATTGGGTAATTTTGATGTTACGCGTCAATTGGTCCGCTTGCTAGAATTTTTTTTTAAGTGTTCAAAAAATTCTCAAACTTTATTTTCCATAGTTTTTAGGTGTTTTGAGCAAAAATAATAGAAAAGCTATTAGGTGCACCATTTTTTGGCCAAATTCCATCGTTTAACACACTTTTTCTAATTTTTTAGTATTTTCTCAAATTTTTTAGGAAATTTTTAATTTTTCTGGGTTTAATTTCTTTATTTTTTGTGACTAACCTCTGTTTTATAGTATTTTTTATTGTTAGGAAGTTTTTAGTTTCATTTGAAATTTATTTTCTTGATTTAGAGTTAATATTAGCTCAATTTGTCACTAAATTGTTTTGTGCTGAAATTAATTGTGCTTCTCATTTTATTGGCTTTAAATGGATCCTTATTATTCTAATCAAGGTGTTTATGATTCTTGTGCAATGGATAGGATTTCCTAGAAGTTGGATGAAGTCATGTCAATGCTTCAAGGCCTTCTTAAACGACAAAGACAAGAGCAACAAGCACAACAATATCAAGTCCAACAACCATGCTACCAACCACACCATCATTCCTAAGAAGTTCACCTCAGTTACATTGAACCATACCACCATTCATATGAAGTTCAACCTAATTACCACTATCATTATGAGCCATATCATAATTACAATATGCAAGAACCAGAATATCATCCTTACAACTACCATGAGGGATACATGTAACAAGAGCCTAACTGGGAACAAAGTTTGGAAGAGAGAAGGTTGCAACAAATGGAAGCTCAGAATCTTCAACTCCAATGAGAAGTTGATCAGTTGCATGCTCAAAATCAACAAATGATTGAAAACATTATGAAGGATTTAGGAATTTAAATGAATCAACCCACTCTAAGTGCTACTGACTTGAATGAAGAGCAAATTAGAAGGGAATGTATAGAGGAGGAAGAATCTTATTCATTTGGTAATATCCTTCCATCTTCTAATACTTTGTAATTTATTGGGACTGAATCTAGTTTGCTTAATAACACTGTGATTACTGATGCACATGATGTTGTTGATGCTAAATTGCATGATGATGTTGTTGATGAGGGAATTATTATTGAATCTCCTTATATAGTTTATTATGGTACTAAATTGGGCAAAATTGATGCATTTGGTGATGCTATGACTTTAGTGATAATTCTATTTCTAAGTGTGGGGATGACCTAGAATGTGATGATCATTCTATTCCTAATGTGGAATTGGTTGATAAGTTTGTTGATGATGCATCTTCAGAGTTTAGGGATAGCATACCATCTGAACCATGTGATATAGTTGATTTAAACGATTCTCTTAACTGTGTGTGTGTTGAATCCATTATATGTGATAGATGCTCCAAGATTAATGCTTTTATTGAGACTAATGAGTTCCTTACATACATTGATCAACATGATTCCTCACTAGTATGTGATGATGTGACTGATGGAACAGTGAATGTAGCATATGATGAGAATATAGATAGTGAAATTGTTGAGTAGCTTATTGTTGATGAATCATACTCTAATTTGAAATGTTTATGTGATGAATTGCATACATGTCCTATATGTGTTGAGATTAATGAGTTTTTGAAGTCTGATAAGTCTATTGAATCCAAAGAGTCCTTTGCTTGCACTGAAATTGTCAATGAGATTGATTCTACTTATCATACTAGTGTTGATGAGAGTATGCATAGTGATAGTGCTAATATTGAAAATTCTGTTGATCCTTGTGCTATTGTTGACACTAGTGAGAGACTAGATGATGAGAGACCCTCTAGGAACCTTGTCCTAGGAACCTTCAACAAGATGACACTTTGCCCGAGATCGGCTAGAAAACAAGAATGTTGGTCAAAGGAAAGACCCTAAGAGAACTTGTCTCTTAGAACCCTAGCCTCAAGACGCCACAAAGGAAGACCAATCCTTTGATAAGTCACGTGAACTCTCAGAGAACACAAAGAAGCAAAAGCCTCACAAATAATTGAATAATACTCAATTTCATTCATGTGTAAAATAGAGTACAATAGGAAGCCTTTTATAGGCAAAATTTTCTAGAGTCCTAATTAAAGTAAAACTCTAAAACCTGATTAGAAATATTTTTAAATGATACCTAATATATATCCTAATTAGATTAGAATACTAATCTTAACTTGATCTCCAAGATAAGCTCTTTGACCAAGTTCAAAAAAATAATAAAATAATAAAAAACGAAATTTTAAAAAGAATCCTAGTCAAAACTAATCTACTTCTTTAAGTTGTCACATGGGATGCTCATGCTTCATTAAAAATCACATGGTTGTCACATGATTCTTAATCTCTTGTAATTGGACTCCAATTGGGCCTTGGCACTCCTCTTGTAGAATGGTTAGCATGATCACATCTTTTACATCTTCTTGGGCCTTCTCTTGACTTAAATGAATGGGCTCTAAGTTGTGAAGCTTATGAATTAAACAATTGAAGGCTTCTTTCATTGCTTTGGCCCTAACTCTTGTTATTGGGCCTCCTATGCCTTGCAATGGGTCTTTAGGCACATTTGACTTGAACTCTTGGGCTTTAATTTGCAAATCATGTCCTTGGGCTTGAAACATAGCACCATATCCTTCATCAGGTCCACTTTTATGCTCAACAAGGTCTCTTGGTGCTATTGCATCATTCCCCCCCTCTTGAAAAGGATTCGTCCTCGAATCTGCAATATCAAATGAAGAGAGATCAGCTACATTAAAAGTAGCACTAATATTTCCATAAGAACTAGGTAAGTCAATTTTATAAGCATTATCATTAATCCTTTCAAGAACTTGAAAGGGACCATCTCCTCTAGGTTAGAGTTTTGACTTTCTTTGTTCTGGGAAACGTTCTTTTCGCAAGTGAACCCACACCCAATCGCCAGGTTCAAACACCACACGCCTTCTACCCTTATTAACTTGGCTAGCAATTTGCTCATTCCTTCTTTCAATATTAGCTTTCACCTTCTCATGCAAATCCTGCACAAACTTAGCCTTCCTAGCACCATCAAGGTTAGTAAACTTATGTGAAGGTAAAGGAAGCAAATCTAACGGCGTTAAAGGATTAAAGCCATAAACAATTTCAAAAGGAGAGAATTTTGTAGCAGTATGAACAGCACGATTATAAGCAAATTCGACATGGGGCAAACACTTCTCCCAATTCTTAAGATTCTTTTGAATGATAGCTCTTAATAAAGTAGAGAGAGTTCTATTAACAACCTCGGTCTGCCCATCAGTTTGTGGGTGTGCTGTAGTAGAAAACAAAAGCTTAGTGCCAAGTTTATTCCACAACGTTTTCCAGAAATAACTCAAGAATTTTACATCTCTATCACTAACAATAGTTTTTGGCACACCATGCAACCTAACAATCTCCTTGAAAAACAATTCTGCCACATACACAGCATCATTAGTTTTAGAACAAGCAATAAAATGTGCCATTTTACTAAACCTATCCACAACAACAAAGACACTATCTTTCCCAGTGGAAGATTTAGGTAAACCCAAGACAAAGTCCATAGAAATATCAGTCCATGGGTGAGAAGGAATTGGTAAGGGGGAATATAAGCCATGTGATTGAATTCTAGACTTAGCATGCTTACAAGTAATACATCTAGAACAAACAGCAACCACATCCTTTCTCATACCAGGCCAATAAAAATGCTCATTCAAAAGAGCCAAAGTCTTTTCGGCACCAAAATGACCCATCAATCCCCCGCCATGAGTTTCCTTAACAAGAAGCTCACGAATAGAACATATAGGAACACATAACTTGTCCTTTTTGAAAAGGAACCCATCAAACCTGTAATAGTCATTAGCACCATACATTTCACAAGATTTCCAAATATCAGCAAAATCAGAATCAGACTCATACATGTCTTTTAACATCTCAAATCCTATCAATCTAGCATGCATGGAAGTAATCAAAGTGTAACGCCTAGACAATGCATCCGCTACAACATTTTCCTTTCCCTGCTTATGCTTAATCACATAAGGGAAGGTTTCAATAAATTCAAGCCATCTTGCATGTCTTTTGTTCAATTTACCTTGGGACTTAAGAAACTTAAGACTTTCATGATCAGAATGGATAATAAATTCTTTAGGCCACAAATAATGTTGCCAAGTTTCTAAGGTACGTTTCAAGGCGTACAACTCTTTATCATATGTAGAATAATTTAAAGTAGGGCCACTTAATTTCTCACTAAAATATGCAATATGTTTGGTATCCTGCATCAACACACCACCTATGCCTATACCAGAAGCGTCACACTCAATTTCAAAAACCTTAGTAAAATCAGGCAACACAAGTACAGGGGCATTAGTTAGTTTGTCCTTCAGTATGTTAAAAGCACGCTCTTGGGCTTCACCCCACTTGAATACCACATTCTTTCTTACCAAATCATTTAAAGGGGCAGCAAGAGTAGAGAAGTCCTTAACAAATCGCCTATAAAAGCTTGCCAGTCCATGGAAGCTCCTTACTTCACTCGCATTCTTTGGAGTTGGCCACTCTCGGATTGCTTTGACCTTCTCCTCGTCCACTTGTATGCCACGAGCTCCTACAACAAATCCAAGAAAAACCACAGAATCCAAACAAAAAGAGCACTTCTCTAAATTGGCAAAGAGTTTATCTCTCTAAGCACAACAAACACATCATGCAAATGATTCACATGCTCTTCTAGACTCTTAGAGTAAATCAAAATGTCATCAAAGTAAACCACAACAAATCTACCAATGAAAGATCTAAAGACATGGTTCATTAAACTCATGAAAGTGCTAGGTGCGTTAGTCAAGCCAAATGGCATAACTAACCATTCATATAACCCAAACTTGGTCTTAAAAGCAGTTTTCCATTCATCACCTTCTTTCATTCTAATCTGATGATAACCACTTCTAAGATCAATTTTAGAGAAAACACATGCACCATGCAACTCATCAAGCATATCATCTAACCTAGGGATAGGATAGCGATATTTTACCGTTATTTTGTTGATGGCACGACAATCTACACACATCCGCCACTTGCCATCCTTTTTGGGCACAAGAATCACCGGCACAGCACATGGACTTAGACTTTCACGAACAAAGCCTTTCTTCATGAGCTCTTCCACTTGATGTTGTATTTCCTTAGTCTCATCTGGATTTGCTCGATAGGCAGGTCTATTGGGAATAGATGCTCCTGGATAAAGTCTATGCGATGCTCAATGCCTCTTAAAGGGGGCAATCCATTAGGTATTTCCTCTGGAATAAGTCATAGAATTCCTGCAATAAAGATGTAACACTAGCAGGCAAAGAGTGATCAAGATCGTTGATAGTAAGATAAACATCTTTATAAATCAATAAGAAAGCATTTTCACTAATAAGAGCTTTCTTGATCTCACTTTTACTTGAAAATAAACTCACTTTCTTTTCCTCATATTTTTCTCTAATTTTCTTTCTACTCAACTCACCTTTCTGTTGCTTCTTCTCATTCTCAATACTCACACTCACTTTACCTTTCTTTTCTCGCTCTCTATTCTTACACTCTCTTTTAATTTTTAACTGATCCTCATATGCTTGAACAGGACGCAGAGGGGTCAACACAATGGTCTTACCATTAAAAACAAAGGAGTAATAATTTTTATATCCATCATGTTTTACCTTTCTGTCAAACTGCCACGGCCTACCAAGTAACAAGTGACCAGCATACATAGGTGCTACATCACAAAGAATCTCATCATGATAATTACCAATAGAAAAAGAGATGAGCACCTGTTTTGTTACCTTTACCTCCCCACTATCATTAAGCCATTGTAATTTATAAGGGGTAGGGTGCCTCAAAGTAGGCAAGTTCAGCTTTTCCACAAGTAAAGTACTAGCTACATTTGTGCAGCTACCACCATCAATAATCAAACTACAGACCTTCTTGTGGATGAAGCAACGAGTATGAAAAATATGCTCACGCTGCTCTACCTCGAGATCTTCTTTTGGTTGAATGTTGAGAGCACGTCTAGCCACAAGGGCTTCACCATTTACAGCTTCAGTTAATTCTAAATCTGAGTCATCAGTTAGGGGTGGCATCTCATCCTCCTCAGACTCACTACTAGCACTAGTCACATCACCATTCTCAAGAACAATCATAGTTCGTTTGTTAGGACATTGTGAAGCAATGTGACCAAAACCATTACATTTAAAACATCTAACCTTAGAAGAAGAAGCAGTTGGGTTAGAAGATGATAAAGGTTTTGAATCAGTTTTACCCTTAACCTGAAAGGGTTTTACCTTACTTTCCTCCTTAGACTTGAAATCAGTCTTTGGCTTGAAGGAGACTTTGGAATCCCTCCAAGAACTCGAGCTAGATGTCACTTTTAGCTTTTGTCGAGCCCTTAGTTGCTTTTCCACCTTGATAGCTCTATGTAAGAGCTCCTCCATATCCAGGTAATTGTATAAATCAACTTGGGCAGCTATTTCAAAATTTAAGCCCTCAATGAATCGGGCCATGGTTGCTTCACGGTCTTCCTCCACATTTGCCTTAATCATGGCAATCTCCATTTCTTGATAATAATCTTCCACACTCATAGAACCTTGTTTCAGCTTTTGGAGCCTCTTATGCAATTCCCTATAATAGTAACTAGGGACAAATCGTTTGCGCATGATAGTTTTCATCTCCTGCCAATCACGAATTGGACCTTCACCGGTACGTCTTCTAGTGAGTAAGAGTTGATCCCACCAGATGCTAGCATAGTCAGTAAACTCCACTGCAGCAAGTTTTACTTTCTTCACCTCAGTGTAAGAGTGGCACTCGAACACATGCTCCACTCTTCTTTCCCAATCTAAGTACTGGTCGGGGTCATTTTTCCTGGGGAATGAGGGAATCTTCATCTTGATGTTTCCAATACCACCATCCTTATTGGATGATGATTGTCTACCTCTCCGAGTATGGGACTCCTCAAAGTCAGATTCAGCATCATCATCAAGTTCCATATGAGGTTGCCTCCTATGGGTCCTCCTATTGGAAGAAGACTCCACATCATCTAATCTGGCACTAAGTTTCTCAAGAGTACTTTGAACGGCTCTAATCCAGACTTTCATGTCAAAGTCACTATGCTCAGATTCTCCAAACATCCTGAAATATTAGTTTGTACAAAAACAAACAAAGAAAGATATAGGACCTCACAACTCACTAGCTTACGTGTTTACACTCAAAAGATGATAATTTCACTCGTGTTTAACTCTCTTTTTGGCTTTTTCTTTAATGTTAACCCTCTTGCCTTTTACCACTCAATAATTTGCTTCTTACAAGTGTTCTAAGCAAGTCACAAGCAAATCAAATGAAAAGATCAAACTAGTGGCAATCCAAAAACTAGAATCCTAAAATATAAATTCCCAAAGAATCAAACAAAGGAGAAAAATAGGTGTGTAACAAAAAAGGAAAAAGAAGGGGTAAGGGAAGGTCTGGAAGGAAAGAGATGAAAAGAAAAAAAAATCTGAAAATAAGAAACCTTAAGAATAGAAAACTACTTGCAATTCATGTTTCGAACAATTAGGAAACAATATCCTTTCTTGAACGCAAATAGGTAAGTAGAAAACTTGGTAGCCACTTAATGCAATTAAATTAGGAAACAAACTCCAATTAGGAAATTAACTCCAATTAGGAAACTAACTCCAACTAGGAAATTGACTCCAATTAGGAAATTAACTCCAATTAGGAAATTGACTCTAATTAGGAAACTAACTCCAACTAGGAAATTGACTCCAATCTTGCTTTTAATTTTGAATTGGCACAACTTGCAATTTTGAATTCTGCAATCTGAATTTTTTTTTTTTCACTCTTTTTTTTTCGAATTTTTTTTTTTTCGGGAGTATCACACTCTCTTCTCTTTTTTTCTTTTTGGAGTATCACACTCTCTTCTTTTTTTTTTTTTTTTTGAGGATAGAGGAACACAACAATGGAAGACAGAAGAAGATAGAAAAAGACGAAGATAGAAAAGGTAATACTAATAGAAGGAGAGAAAGTATGAAGAATAATGAAAGGGAAAACACAAAGATATACCTTGTACTAGCGACCAAAGCTCTGATACCAAATGATGAGAGACCCTCTAGGAACCTTGTCCTAGGAACCTTCAACAAGATGACACTTGCCCGAGACCGGCTAGAAAACAAGAATGTTGGTCAAAGGAAAGACCCTAAGAGAACTTGTCTCTTAGAACCCTAGCCTCAAGACGCCACAAAGGAAGACCAATCCTTTGATAAGTCACGTGAACTCTCAGAGAACACAAAGAAGCAAAAGCCTCACAAATAATTGAATAATACTCAATTTCATTCATGTGTAAAATAGAGTATAATAGGAAGCCTTTTATAGGCAAAATTTTCTAGAGTCCTAATTAAAGTAAAACTCTAAAACCTGATTAGAAATATTTTTAAATGATAACTAATATATATCCTAATTAGATTAGAATACTAATCTTAACTTGATCTCCAAGATAAGCTCTTTGACCAAGTTCAAAAAAATAATGAAATAATAAAAAACGAAATTTTAAAAAGAATCCTAGTCAAAACTAATCTACTTCTTTAAGTTGTCACATGGGATGCTCATGCTTCATTAAAAATCACATGGTTGTCACATGATTCTTAATCTCTTGTAATTGGACTCCAATTGGGCCTTGGCACTCCTCTTGTAGAATGGTTAGCATGATCACATCTTTTACATCTTCTTGGGCCTTCTCTTGACTTAAATGAATGGGCTCTAAGTTGTGAAGCTTATGAATTAAACAATTGAAGGCTTCTTTCATTGCTTTGGCCCTAACTCTTGTTATTGGGCCTCCTATGCCTTGCAATGGGTCTTTAGGCACATTTGACTTGAACTCTTGGGCTTTAATTTGCAAATCATGTCCTTGGGCTTGAAACATAGCACCATATCCTTCATCAGGTCCACTTTTATGCTCAACAAGGTCTCTTGGTGCTATTGCATCACTAGATTTTGTTGTTGATCATTGTTTAAAACATTGTGAGCCTACTGATGTCTCTTTAGTAAGGGAAGATACTGTTTCTTTTGCTAAGAGTCCTAAACAAATCCCTGAAGTTGTTGAGCTAGTTCCCAACAATCAACAGACTCTTCCAACTAAAATGAAGCAATTGTCAGATACCTTAAACTCAAAGGACTGTGATAAGTTAAAATCTAACTTTTTTGTTGATGCAATGACTCTTACTAATGAGAGTCCAATAGATTTTATTAGCTTTGATACATATTTAGAGAGTCTAGGGTCTAGAGTCTAGCATTTTTAAATTTGATTTTTTAACTTTAAATGTCCAAAATTTGATTTTTCTTTTTTTTTTTGCTCTTAAAATTGTTGAATCTAACTTTCCTAAACTACTGATGGTTGAGGAAGTCTATGAGTCAACACTGCATGATCAATCAAAATGTTTTAAAGTGGTTAAACTTAAAGATGTTCAGCTAAGGAGGAATAAAGTTGTTTTAATCTTGGTTTTTAATACTTATGATTAGTTAGTCTTTGATAGAGTTCTTTTTAGTTTAGGATTTAGTTTTCTTTTTCTTTTATGCATTATAGTTTCTTTTGTTTTGTTTTGTAGGAAATAAATTGCTAACCAGCTACAAAGGGAATCTGAGCCACCTTGAGATCTCTAGTTTCAACTTCATCTGGTTGTATACTTTCCCTTTCTACCTTTTATATTGTGCTGTTTATCTGTTGACTAGATTGTGTGCTAGCACTGAGGACAATACAACATTTAAATGTGGGGGGAGAGAGTCATTCCATTCCATTTCTTCATCTCTTTGTTTTATTTAAAAAAATTGAAAATTTTTGAAAATTTTTGAAAAATAGTGTTGTTTAGTTAAGATAATTGTAGCTTGGATTCATATAGACATGATAAATAATAGATCTTGTGTCTTGATTCAAGTGAAGTGGCAATGAATTTGATTTTAATAAATTATTTGATAGCCATTAGCTGGTGAGAATTTGAACCTTAATTGTTCGATTCTAATATGTATTCACCTATCTTTGCTTTCACTCTAGAATTTGTCTTGATTCTTTGTTGAGACCACATTTGCATTTGCATGCATGAAAATGATAAGGCATTCCTTTCTTTTGTAGCTAGTGAGCCAAAAAGCTAACCTACATGCATTTTATCCATTATTTAACCACTTTGAACCTTGATTTTATTTTCTTGTTGAACCCCTAACCATGAAAAATGAAAATTTACTCCCACCTTGTTTTAAGATGCCTTAGGGACTCTAAAGAGCATTACATCTAATTAGGATGAAAATATACACTTTGCATCCATTTAGGCCATTGATATTAAAAGTTGAGGAAAATATTCAAAGTTAAAGAAAAGAAGAGATAGAAAAGCAAAAAAGGAAAACAATGAATGAGAAGTTTGAAAAAAAAAAGAGGAAAAACAATTGAAAACCAAAAGAATGAAGTGTTTCAAATTGAGTTTGTAGTTGCCTATTGCTAGCTAGAAATAAGGCCTTGAATTGTACACATTCCTCCCTATCCTAAATATCCATTAATTGCTCTTGAGGTTCTAAGGTATCCATTTGTTGTCTTTCCTTGTTATCCATTTATTTCATTCCTTAGCCTTATTACAGCCTTGAATAAGGCCTATTAATTTATGCTTTGCATTTGGCATAGGTGGTGGAGACTTAGAAGCTAGACAAGCTTATGGTAGTGAGGTTTGGATAGGTGAAATTTGAGTGATACACATTCCTTAAACACTGGAGAGTTGAGAGTAAATACTTATCCCATGTGAAAGGCTATGCATTTCAATTCATTCTTTTCAAATGAATTTGCCATAGAGCTTATTTCTTGATGTAAGTGAAATTAGCTTTGATTGTTGAAGTGATGAAAAGTTGTGATTAGTCTCTATCTTGTGATCTTTACACTTTTCTGTTTCACTTTCATTTCCACTTCTATTCCGCTAGTCTTTCCTTAGATTTTGAGCATTGCTCAGGAGTGTAAAGGTTTAAGTGTAGGGGAATTTGATAAGCATGATTTTTACATGTTTTAATTCTCTTAACTTAAGCATTTTAATGAGCAAATATAGCTTGAGGAGTTTAATTAGGTAAAATTTGATATTCGTAGCCATTTGTGCACTCAAGGAAATTATTTACAAGATTTTAGAATTTTAATGCATAAAATTTGTAATGAATTTTGTAAAATCCTTCCCACTTAATTTGGTTTATTATTTTGTGTAGATTATGGACAAATAAAATTTGAATATTGAAAAGAATATATATATGCATGAGATGAAGCTGGACACCCACATTCTTCCATGAAGCTTGCATGGACATTCACTCATCAACTATAACCACTTGAAGTTTCATACACTAACACCAACATAAACCTTTGGGTTCATAAGAAAGGAAGCTAGAAAAAGGAGACCACATGGGATAAAATAGAAATAGAAACAAGAGAGAAGAAGCTACATTTTTAGCTGGGTTGAAAGAGTTTACATGGAGACAACATGAGAAAAAGCTGAATCACGTGGAATGTGAACAAAATAGAGGAGAAGAAGGCATAAAACCACGGGCAGCAACTGAAACAAGAAGCATGAAGGGCTGTCAAACATACACATGCAGCAACGAAGGAATACTATGGTCTAGAGAAGAGCAGCTCACGTGGAGGGCACACTTGAGTAGAAGAGGTTTAAGATACCACAAATGCATGAGCTGGGAAGAAGTTGGAAGAAGCTGTAAGCTAGCACACATAGAAGTCAACGTGGAAAACATAAAAAAAAAAAGACATCAGAATAATACGAAAGAAAGGCTGGGTAGAAATAGAAAATGCATGCATAAATTTTGCTACAGGTTTAAAGGAACATAGAAGGCAAAGCAAGGAGCTGCAGAAATAATGTGTAGAATGTCAAAAGGAAGCAACATGAAAGAGGAGAAGCTTTGTGAGAACCAGACTATTACGTGGGGAATAGAAGTCCACGTGAGCAAAATAATAAAAGAAATGCCAAAGGAGCAATGTGGAATTACATGTGAGAAGTGTGTGAGGAGGGAAATTTTGATATTATATTTAGCTTCACAGTGGGGCCCACACTCATATGTACAAGAGGAAGCACGTGGTTCATGTAAAAAAAGGGAGAAAGAACCTATGGGCAATTAAGAATGAAGGGATTGAGCACATGGACAAAGGAATAAATGAAGAGCATGATGAACACGTGAGGGGGGTGTGCTGGATCCATTCATCTGTCCAGAGAAGCATTCCATTCATTCGAATACACCATCCAGAACATGCCGTATTCATTCACGCATTCACTTTGTCCAAAGCCACTCCACACCATTCTCATCCTCCATTCACTTCCATCTCCATTCAAATGAAGCTTTAGTTCTCCCCTGTGGCTAGCTAGGAGGAAGATCTTTGGTGGAAGCTTGAATCCATGGAGAATAACTTAGAATTTTGGCTAAGATTTCCTTAATTTCCTATACTTTTTCTTTTTCTTGTACATGCTTGGTTAAGTTGTATTAGATTGGGAATTTATATCATTATAATTAGTGGTTAGTTAGACATTGATTAGAAAGCCTTTTTGTTAATTAATTGATTGGATTAAACACTGAATTTTGTATTTTCCTAGCATTTTCCAAGTGTGCAATCAAGGTGTTAGATAAAATGCTTGTGAGAATTGGTATGCCTAATTATCTAATTTAAGGATTTATTAGAGTTTAACTGGTTAATTGAATCTCTTAAGGTATTAATTCAGAGGCTAATTAATCATTTAATTCAAGTGTTCATTAATAGTAATGATAATAGTTAGCGATTTGATGTGGATTAAGGTTTCAATTCAACATTAAATTATTAGTTTCTTGGTTCTTGCGTGGTAACTCAAGATAATTTGTATTGGACACAAATAGGGACTCTTAGGCCAGAATTAATTACTATTGAATTAGGATAATGATAGTGGATGCCAAAGGACGAATCCAAAGCTAGTCACAAGCCATTATGAACTATAATTCGTGCAATTAGGTAGAGTATAGGAACTTTATTTCAATTTAATTCTACTTAGTCTATTTAGATAAAAAAACCCCCCTAAATTAGGAAATTTCTAGGATCCTTCAATACTTAGAAAATTCAATTAAACATTGAATTCCATTTCCAAAGGAAATGACCTAGGTTGGTCCCTATATTATATATAATATCCAACCTAGTTTTATTTTGAGGGTTGCACGACACGACCTATCAACTGACCTATCTCGATGACTGGAGACACTCTAATGAAGACATGGTCTCTAATCTTGAACTCTAACGGCTATCTATGTTTATCTATATAAGTTTTCTATCTACTCTGGGCTATCAAGAGTTTCTTTCTAATGATCTCTATTTGTTTGGAAGTCTAGTCCACTAATTCTAGGCCTACAAGGCTCCATTCTCCTAGTTCAACCTCACATATTAAAGACTTACACTTCCTCCCATACAATGCCTCATACGGTGCCATCGGTATACTTGCACGATAACTATTATTATAGGCAAACTCTGCTAAAGGCAAGTATGTATCCCAGTTTCCTTTTATCTCTAAGACACGCTCTTAACATGTCCTTTAAGGTTTGGATGGTTCTCTCTGTTTGTCCATCTGTCTGAGGGTGATAAGCCATGTTAAATCTAAGTCTGGTACCTAGAGCATCCTGTAATGATCTCTAGAAATTCGATATGAATCTGGGATCTCTATCTAAAACTACGCTCCTAGGCACACTATATAGTCTAATTATCTCCCTGATATACAGCTGGGCTAACTTATCTAAGGTATAAGTGGCTTTCATCAGTAAGAAGTGTGCTGACTTTTAATCTATCCACTATTACCCATATTGCATCATGCCTCGATGATGTCCTGGGTAAACCCATGATAAAATCCATTACTATACTATCTCATTTCCACTCTGGGATATTTAGGGGCTGAAGTAACGTAACTAGTTTTTGATATGCTATTTTGACTCTCTGGCATACTAGACATTGGGAGATATACTTTGCTATGTCTATTTTCATTCCAGGTGACCAAAGTATTTTCTTTAAATTTTGGTATATTTTATTACTGCTTGGATGAATGGTATACTTGCTTTTATGTGCCTCATCTAATATTTTCTCTTTGATTTCTGTATTTCCAGGCACATACAACCTATCCCCGTATCTTACAATGTCATCCTTAGATAGATTGAAATCTTAAATGCTACCCTGGGCTATCTGGGCTCTAATTTTATTTACATGGTCATCACTCTGCTAGGCTTCTGTTATCTAATCCCTCAGGTCATTTTCTATTTGGGTTTCACTGATTAATAGCCTCCCCGAATACACCTCATAGGAGAGACTCACATCTCTAAATCTTTCAATCAATTCCTGCTCTCGGATCATTATATAGGCCATGTGTATGGATTTTCTACTTAGGGCATCAGCTACCATATTAGCCTTACTGGGTGGCTATTTCAATGTGAAATCATAGTCTTTCAGAAATTCTAACCATCTTTGTTGTCTCATATTCAATTCATTCTATTCAAATAAATATTTAAAGCTCTTGTGGTCGCTGTAAATTTCTATAGTTGCCCTGTTTAAGTAGTGTCTCTATATCTTTAAAGCAAATACCACTGCGATTAACTCTAGGTTGTGTGTAGGGTAGTTTTCTTTATGAGGCTTCAATTGTCTAAAAGCATAAGCTACCACTCGGCCTTTTTGCATAAGCACACATCCTAACCCTTTCTTAAAGGCATCACTGTATACTACAAAAGTCTCTCTAGGGTTAGGGAGTATTAAAACTGTGGCCGTGGTTAACTTGTGCTTTAACTTTTAAAAACTACTCTCACATTTCTCATTACACACAAACGGTACATTCTTTCTAGTAAGCCAGGTCAGTGGCATCGCTATCTGAGAAAAGCCCTGAGTGAATCTCTTATAGTAACCTACTAAACCTAGGAAGCTCCTAATCTCTGTCACTGTCCTAGGTCTCTCCCACTGTAATACTACCTTTACTTTGTAGGGATCTACTACAACCCCTGCCTGGGAGATCAAATGACTAAAAAACTGAACTTCAGTGAGATAGAACTCACATTTACTAAGTTTAGCATATAACTATCTCTCTCTCAGGGTTTCTAAAGCTAATCTCAGGTGCTACTCATGTTCCCTTCTACTTTTTGAGTAGATGAGGATGTCATCTGTGAAGACGACCATAAATCTGTCTAAATATGGCCTAAAGACTCTATTCATATAATCCATAAATACTACAAGTGCATTCGTTAACCCGAATGGCATAACTAAAAACTCATAATGCCCGTAGCTAGTTCTGAATGTTGTCTTGGGAATATCCTCAACCTTTATTCTAAGCTAATGGTATCCCGACCTGAGGTCTATGTTGGAAAATACTAACGCTCCTACTAACTAATCTAGGAGGTCATCTATATAAGAGAGAGGATACTTATTCTTAATGATGATCTTATTAAGTTCTCAGTAATCTATGCATAGCCTAAAGCTCCCGTCTTTCTTCTTTACGAATAAGACTAGAGCTCCCCATGGTGAGACACTGGGTTTGATAAAACCCTTCTCTAATAGCTTTTCTATTTGTTTCTTAAGCTCATCTAGCTTGGTGGGAGCCATCCTATATAGGGCCTTAGACACTAAACCTGCCCCAAGTACAATGTCTCTAGGAAACTCTACCTCTCTCTCTGGAAGTGGTCCACTAATCTCTCTAGGGAATACTTCTGGGTATTCCCTCACTATGAGGATCTCATCTATACCCTCTTCTACCTTTAACCTGAACTGAAAAGAAAACTAGATACCCCTAGGGATCTCTTAGTTTGGGAGGTGGTCATGACAGATAACTCAGTCCTCATACTAGGTACAGTCTCACACTCAGGTCTTTAATGCATCTGTGGCTATAATCTAGTGTGGCATTATTTGTAGACATCCAGTTCATGCCAATGATCACATCAATATCAATAAGAGGCATATAAATCAAATCAAGGATGGTAAGGTAATAATTAAACTGGATTACATAATTCAAACAAGCATGGGAGGTAATGGCTTAGTTTCATGTGGGGGTAGATACATCCAAATCATATGGGAGTGTATGCATACTCAGACCCAACCTCCTAGCCCAGTCATATGATATAAAAGAATGGCTAGCATCTGAATCAAATAATGCAATTACAGAAAAATTATTTATTCTAATAGTACCTTGGATTAGACTTGAGGATCGGCTAGCCTCCTGCTATGATAGGGTAAAGACTCACCCTGGGTTTGAGGTCTAGGAGGAGAAGCCATCTTTCACTACTGTGTGATCTGTAGAGGAGCCTGGGTGCAATCCCTAGCAATGTGTCCTAGCCTACCACACCTAAAACATACATTCTGCCCCACGTAACATGGTCTGGTTCCGTGGTTCCTGCCATACTGGGGACATGTAATAGGTGTGAAACTACCTCTGCTAGACTGAGTTTTCCTTCTCTTGCCTCTTCAGCTCTACTAGCTTCTACCACCTCTACAGCTAGTAATTGTAGCCTGTGAACCCTCTCTAGGTCTCTTGGGCTCAAGAAGGGGTGGTCTAGTACTGGAAGTAGGCTACATCATCCTGAAGTTCACCTTGGTAACTTTACATATCTCAACAAGTGCCTGATTCTCAGTGGCACAACCCTATCTCTAATCTCAGGGAGCAGTCCTTTCTCTAATCTGTCTGTTCTTCATCTCTCATCATCATGTCTCTGTAAATATGAGGAATATCGAGAGAGCTCTACAAATTTGGCCATATATTGGTCCACGGACATTCCCTCAATCTATTTTAAAAGAATAAATTCTGATTCTTTCTCATCTCTAACTAAACTGGGGAAATATTTCTTTTGAAATACCTAGAGGAATGCCACCCATGTAATCAGGGAGTTCCTCGCCCTCAAAATAGTCTGCTTATTTTTGCAACTGGAAAACAATCATCTTGGCTTTCTACTCAGACATACACTTGATTACCTCAAATATCTTTTCTAATTGCATAATCCAGCCCTCAACTTTTTTTGAATTCATCTCACCATGAAAGGTGGGAGGCCCGAACTTTCTGAACTGAGTAATAATCTTTTTGGTTGAGGGCTGCTGCTGTGCATGAGGCGTCTGAGCTGGTGGAATAGGGGCAACTGTCTGTATGTGTGGCTATAGATCTGGGTGAGTCACCCCTGAGTGCTTAGGACGATTTGAATGGTGAGGTGGCTGTGGAGGAGTAGGTGTAGGGCCCTAACTATCCCTCTCAGCAAGTTGTTCTTGTAACTACATAATAACGGCCTGCTGCTGATCTAGGCAAACCATAATAGACTGTAAGGCTCCAACAATCAGATCACTAGGCGTGGCTCCATCATCAACACGAGCCTCTCTAGAAGGCCGACCTCTCCTAGCATTCATCATCTTATTGAAACATCATAACAAACTTTAACATAAAAAGGGAACACTTTCACCCTATCACACACTCAATTCATCCATAACATAGCTCATATGCATCTAGGCAACTCATAAACACAACACAACCTATAACCCATGTCAAGAGTCTGAACCTTTGCTCTAATGCCATTAAATATAACACCATATGTTTATAGCTCATTTCTAATACATTTGCATACTTATATGATACATTCCATGGAGGAAGTGAGAAAAATCCATGAAAATAATGCATTTATTTGTGCTGCATCGCGTATGAAAATTTTGTTCAATGTCATGTGGACCATGTGAGCTTATACAACACATTTTCATATTTAATCACATGAATACAACTTATTTGCATCATTAAAAGTGGCCTACATCTCAAGGAACTCAAAGGGAGGCAAGAAATATATATATATATATATATAATTTTGGCCAGATTTTACCTCTTTTTTGTCCAAAATTTAGAAAATCATAACTAATTTTAAAAAATTTGAAATTATGCATTCTTAGCCATTTTGGAAAGCTACACATGTATAATTTATGATAAAATATGTCCAAACTATAACATCTAACACAGAGGACATTTGACATCTGAAATGGTTAAGAGGTCAGGCTGTCCACTGGTGCTATCACAGAATTCTGCAGCAAACTTCAAAAATGTCCAATTAATTCCAAAAAAATTTAATCTATGTAAATGATACCATTATGGAAATTTATTTATGTTAACTAGAGGGAAAAAATAACTTCAGACTGGTTCAGGCACGTTCAGACCTCGAAACTTAATCAAACAGTAACTGAGGTCAGGTGGAGTTTCTAATACTGGATAGATTCTTTGAAAATTCATATCTCCCCCTCTAGACATCCAAATGAGGTTCTTCTAGTTGGTACAAGTCACTAAAAATGTTTAGTTTCTATGTATAAAATTTTGTGGCAACCAAACATCATTTGAGCCCTGTGTGACAGATTTCATTTTCGAACCTAAGTGAACTGTTGCATGACCAAAACTATAAAATTTGCCAACTTTAAAAACTTATCAAATATTTTATAGACCTATAAAAATTATGTTCTTTAGCTTCATAAAAACCTCTCAACAAGCTCTAATTGCATGCCAAATCTTAGATCAATAAGAGCTCATTTGGATAAAAAGTGACATAGGGTTCCATTATGATCAATTTTGGCTTCATATAGGGTACCAAATTATCCAAATGGCTTTCCTTGGGTTTTTGCACCTTTTGGGTAAGTCTAAAAGTATAATTGGGACTTGTATGAGCTGGCCAAATGGCACTAAAGCTCATGCATCTCATTTTAGCTATTTCATTCACACTTATACACACTTACATCAACTCATTCAAGGAACCACAATGCCATAACATTCTCATTTTACATTCTAGTAGTTACATGCCATAATTTCTCACTTAGACATGATACATCAATATATTTATACATGTTCATAACTTCATAAGACATATAAAGCCATGGATTACAACATATGCCATTCTTATGGCTTTAAAGTAACAAAATTTTCACATTTTAATATCATTCCTTCATCTCTCATGTGGTTGACTCCCATTGCCTTACTCTTTGGGTCCACCTAGCATATTAGGACATTGGAGAGGAGGGATGAGATTCAAAGAATCCTAATAGCTCATCTCCTATTCAATCACAAGTAACATATGCAACGCAAGTCTTGAAAATGCATGCATGGATATAATAGATGATATGAATATTCAAGAAGTAAGCTTAGCATGTGAATAAGTCATACAAGGCACCCAAAGCTTGCCAAGTGGATGGATTGGCCTCACCCTTTTCCTCATGGATTTTGGACTTGCCTCACCCATTCTTTAAGAGGTTCTTAGACTCAACCTTACTCTTGGGAGTCCACCTCATTTTGAGAGACTTCTTCACTTTATCTCAACCAATTCTAAGGGTGGCTCATCCTTACCATAGCTGAGAGTTCTTGGCCTTTCCACACTTAAGCAAACCTAAATAAACATCATAACATCATTTAAAACATAATATGTGATGCGATCCATCAAAGGGAGCAAGCTGTCTCAAATGCTTGGAATGATCCTCTGCAAATTCCAAGTGGCCCGATGACAAGAGCACGAGCTAAAAGAATGAGGGAAGCCTTAAGTGGACTTGTTCAAGAGACCTGGACTAAGCAAATAGCAATTGGAGCAACAAAAGTCAAGCAAGATATGGACATTTCCAATGTGGGCGTCCTCAACATCATATGGGCTGAAGATGGAGCTGCTGAGGCTAGATTGGCCCATAACATCATAAATTGAAGTTCTTGAACCATGGACCATCCATTGGTGGGCTCATTTAGGGCTAAATAATGCTATTTTGGGCTTAATAGGCTGATTTCTAGAACCCTAATTATTTAGACGAAATTAGCTTATTTAGGGGGATTTATTTCCTTTTTAGTTTTTGAGAGAATTTGACTTTTATAATTCTGATTCCATAGGCCATTAATTAGGAAATTTGCCATTAATTTCCCTAGTTTTCCTTTTCTATGAGCATTGAAGGCAGATTTGACTTGCACACTATATAATTGTATTCTGCCTCCCATTGTAATCAGATTTGAATGAATAGAAATCATATTTTATGGAAATCCCAGAATTGAGAGGAGTGCTCTCTAGGGTTCTTCATTGAACTTGTAGACTTATCAAGGCTTGATCAACCTTGTGGCGTCTTCCAACACTCAGGGTCCTTGTCTCTTTGTGTCAAGGGTTCCAAGTGGATCGTTCAGACTTGATTTAGCTTTCTTGGGGTGTGTATATTTCAGATCGGTTGTGGGTTCAAGGTGATTCAAGTCCTTGCGGGTTCGCACCATCTCATCATGAAATCATGCTAGCATACTTTTATGGCTTGAAAATATACATACACACATTGTAAGACAAGCTAAGAGCACATCCATGCATGAGAGAAGGTGGAGAGAGCAACCTTGGAAGCAACCACACACTTTTTTGTTAGAAAGAATGCTCCCTCTTTCGGCCTAACACACACAAATGTGTGGGGACACTTTCTCTTCCCCTAAATACAATTCATGGAAGATAATTAGGTACATGAACTCAATTCTAAGGCCATACAATTTGCTTAGACACTACCTTGATCTATAAACCTCATTATAGTTCTATAAATGCACCTAATGAAGCAACACCCCTCAAATAAATTCTAGGCTCCATTCTTTCCTTTCAAATATGATTTTTGACTCCTTTTAAGCCTCTTGGAGTCGTCACACAATCAAAACCAAGAGCATAACTATATATTGCTTCTTTAGGTCATAATATGGAACATAAAGCACTAACTCATTCTTTAAGCTTTGTAAATTTTTCCTAAGGCTTCCTCTCATATTTATTCATCATATATGACTCAAAAATGGGTTTAGAAAAATTTAAAACTCTCATTAGCTACCTTAACCTCCTTAGGCTGAGACCATGAAGCTTAATGGCCTTCATGGACTTTGCTTGGTTTTTTGAAGAAGGAAGCACATGGGGAGACTTTTAGAGATCTTAAGAACTCATTTAAACTTTTATTTAAGCATAGGAATCATTGTACAAAGTCAGATTTTACAAGGTGCACTTGAAAACTTAGAAATTGCATCTTAAAATCTAATAGTTTTTTGTTAATTCCCTCTATATATATTCTTAATCTCCACACCCTTTTTCTTTACATTCACCCTTGGTTCTGCCTAAAAATCAAATCCTCCTAGAGTTCCTTAGGTGAGGCGAAATGGAGAAGGAGGGGAACCAAAGGTAGCAACCATGGAAGGAGAAATTATCTTATTTTCTTACTTTTTCTCACTTGAATCTTGCTTTCTCCAAGTTCATCTCTTCAAATCCGAAATTTTCCCTAAGTTTCACCCTTAAGATAGATTTGTAAACTTTATTTTAATAAAATGAAACAAAGGAGAATGGAGTATAGGAAGTTTGGATGGAAGAAAGCATGAAAAAGTACTAAGAAACCATACCTTCAAGCTTGAATTTCTTCTTCTCTTCTTCTTCCCTTGGTGTGCCAATCTCCTAGGGTGTCTTCTTTGAATTTGGGCAGAACAATCTGAAGCTATGTGAGTGTGAGAGTGAGGCACCACCTATTTATAGGAGGAGGATAATGACTTTTTCAAAAATTCCTATTTTGCCCTTCGTTCTTTGTATTTTTGTTTCTCCTTCGTTTTAGCTCCTTTTTTAGAACTATCTTTTCCATGATAAAATTTAGTTCCCAATTTAGTAAGATGCCTTTGGAATCACTTAAATCGGAGCTAAAACCTTCTCGGATGAATCTATCAAAGTTCAGGTGCATCGACATTGGAAAATGTCCACCGAAGGGGATTTAACTGTCCTGGGGTTTCTCATGGTCTTCAGGGCCTCTGAGAACCCCAGAGAACTCAAACTTTCATTTAAAAGGTCCTCCTCTATGAATTCCAAAATTTGCTCAAAATTATGAAAATGCCATTATGTTTTATAAGATTTCCATCAAAATTTGTTTCTTTATTCTAGCTCCATTTTTCTTTTCGTTTGAGACCAGGATTATCATTTTTAGGAGTCTAGAATATTGCCTAAATTTTTTTGGACCTTAACTAATTCATTTATGGGGACTTGCTTTGAAAAAGCAATGATTTTCATTGTTTAACAAAAAATCCGACATTACAATATGTGCCATGGTACCATGATGTGATATTATGTTTTCAAATGATGTTTTATATGTTTGCCTGGGTTTGCTTGAGTGTGGTGAAGCCAAGAATCTTCTAGTCATGGTGAAGATGAGCCAAGAACCCTTAAGGATGGTTGAGATAAAGCTTAAAGTCTCCCAAAAGTAAGGCTTAGTTCAAGGCCTTTAAGAAAAAGGGTGAGGCAAGTCCAATAACCTTGAAGAAAATAAGTGAGGCTAATCTATTTACTTGGCAAGCCTATGTATGCTATGTATGACTTATTCAAATGCCAAGAATTCTTCTTGAATAATCACACTTTCCATCATACTCATTCATACATTTTTAAGACTTAAATTGCATTCTTTATATATGATTGAAAAGGAGATGAGCTATTAGGATTCTTTGAATTTCATTGCCTCCTTACCAATGTCTTAATATGCTAGGTGGACCGAATGAGCAAGGTAATGGAAGCTACCTAGTTGGGAGATGAGAGATTACAAACAAGTGCTTAGTTTTGCTTATTTTGTAGCCATATGAATGGCACATGATGTAATCCTACAATAAAATTGTTGTATAATCATTTGAACATATGTAATTACCCAAATATTTGATGTATGTATAAGTTTTAGTGCCAAATGAATGGTGATGTACATTTTGGGGTAGTGAATGGCAATTTCAAGTGTATGCATTCTTGTGTATGATTTAACACCATAATTTCTTAGCTCATTTCATAACATTCTCATGCTTTACATCATACATTCCATGAAGGAGCAAGAAAAAGGGTATTAAAATAATGTATTTCTTAGCATTGTGCCACGTATAAAAATTTCATTCGGCATCATGTGTGATGACCCTAACTTCTAATCATTGTAATTAAGGTTAAATATACGATCAACAATCATAAATCTGGATTAAAAGTCATTACAACTAATTACATTCTAAAAATGTGGAGAAATTTGAATCTTAATGTTATTAGAGTCATCAACCAAATAATTACACGCATTGATGTACACAAGAGAAACAAATCCTCATTAATAAGTCCTTGATTCTATTAGCCATTAATTCCAACTCATAAGAATCTTCTACTAATGTTTTAAGTCATCCTTTGAGGTTACCATAGGAAAAACAAAGGTTTCTAGGTTAGAATAAGAGTTTGAGACTGTTAGCTGCAGCTAAATATCTTTGCGCCACAGCCAATTGCTCTTGGGTTCACCCTTGTATCATCACAGATTTCGCCGTCATGTTAGAGCTTCGCCATGGGCAGCCTACATGGCACCGCAACGATAGCCTGCCCACGATGAGGAGACCTCCTGGAACCTACCTCACCCACCTTTCATTATTGGTTGCTGCCAAATCTGATGTTTTTTGTGATTAATTCCTCTCTAAAACACTTGGGACATTTTCACAAAAGTTCACTGCACCCAATTCCCATTTAACCACGGTGAATTACCCTCTAGACGACTTCCAATTTGGCCTCTCACATTTCGCCATAACTAATTCCACTTCTTGCTGCGGCAAATTGCTCTGTGGTACTCTCCTTGGGCAACTTTGCCTCTACTGGGCACGGCTAAGAATATTTTGGTCGTGGCTAAATGCCTTCTGATCCTACAACTTCTAAAGTCTTGTTTCATACTCCCCACTCTCCCTCCAATGACACCCGAAGGACACTCTATCTTAATTTATGGGGCTCTAATAGCTTTTACTAGCCTAATTTACCTAACTTATCTATCATTACTAGTTTAAGACTTAAATGTTAATTTCTATTCCTCCATCTACCCTATATCAACAAGTTCATAGAGTAATAATAAAAAGAATTCATGAACTATCAATACACATTCCGTTAGAGATTTCACACATCAATGGTTCATATCAACATCTAATGTATTACATGATTACACTTCTAATAGTAAACTATATCATAAATTCAACAAGGTTCATACATCAGGTGTTATAAGGTCATAATCTAATACCAAGCAAAGATGAGGCCTAACTCTTTAATAGATACATTTTAAGTAATCAAAATACAAATACCTACACTTGGCAATATGATTACATGATGATGTTATACAAAAAGAATACAAAATTTAGCATCTAGTTAAACCAGTCTAAGTGTAGCCTTCTCCACACATAGTTGGAAGTCATGGATTTTGATCCACTTGCTTCCCCTTATCCTTACCCTAAGAGCCTTCACTTGAAAGTATAATCCCACGAAATGGGGTGAGATGCAAATCTTAGTAACCAAGGCAAATTTCGTTTATATATTTCAATTCAATTAACATATATACATGATTTCATATAAGCATTAGAAAATATACCAGCCATATCAGTAAATGAAACAATTGGGCTATTTATGATTACTATGCCATTTTAGCAATTATAATTCTATATGTTAAAGGCCAATAACACCGGGAGAGGCCTGTCTACGGCACCTACTCCCCAATGAGCATAAGTAGGGCTCAGTGCATCTGGGGTCTGATCATAACCTGGTACCCGATTGAATCACATGCATGGGTGGCAGCTATACCATAGCTCCACCATAGACGCACAAGGTCTAATCACATATAATAGATAGCTAACCAATTCATTTAGCATCAAAATCATAATCATGCAACAAATACAAAATTATAATAGACATGTGCATGGAATTAGCATGAAACTCCGGTTACCTCACTCTGTAAACAATTGAAAAGCCACTAGTAGTGCCAAACTCTTCCTATAACCATAACATTAAAAGATTATTACTTTAAATCATCACATACAGTAGCAACAAGTACCCAAAGAATTAAAATACTAATGGCTACCTAGATGATACTTACCCAGCCACTACAAATCCCTAAATTCGGATTGAATATGTCATTTACCCGAAACTTCAATATATCACCCTAATTCTTAAGCAGATTCGTACAGAATTAATACCCATACTACAAATCCACTATCGGGGTCTTAAACTAGCAGAAAATGCATCAAAATGAAGAGTTTATACTTACCTAATAACACCCTCAACCCTAACCTACGAAATTTCACTAAGAAAATCCTAAATAACTACATTTCAGATTTTGGGTATGGTGAAAATGCTCCAAATGAAAAACTAATTAGGCTAAAATGAAGAGAAAGAGAAGGGGATTAAGTTATACAACTATTACCTTGGCTAAATCTTGCTCTAGAAGTGGGAAATGGTGGAAATATGTTAAGAACCCTAGCCTCCCCTTTGGACCTTCGAATCTCCCTTTTGTTTCTTGAGTTTTTGCATAATAAGGGTGGTTAAATTGGTTTTGAGGGTTTTAAGTAGGGTTTTAAATGGGTTATGGGTTAACCCATCAGCCTAAGGACCTATTGTGCTTCCACTAGTTGTTGGGCTGAAGTTGTAATTTGTTAGACCAACTTCAATAATTCAAAATTTTAGTTGAGTTGGATCAAGTTTTTAAGAGCCCACTTAGTTAAGGTCTGTATAAGGGGTATTGGGCCAATTACAAAGGCTTATATAAATTGGATCTTGGGCCCGTATCTTATTAGATTAGATTAGGCCCTCCATTAGTTTCTAACCGTGGCCTATTAAACTTTTTAATTTGGGCTTAGATGAGGTTTCTAACCTAATTAAATCTTAACTCATATTAATAATTTATCTATCTAAAATTTTCATTCGCATAACTTTCCCAATTACTCCATATTAATTATTCTTAATTAACCTAAATCCATGATTAATATCTTAATTAATTTTAAGGTGTTACATTCTCCCCTCCTTTTAGAAATTTTGTCCTTAAAATTAAACATACCTTACTCAAATAATGCAGGATAATCCTTCCACATTGTCTCCTCCATCTCTCAAGTTGCTTTATCCAGAGTAAGTCCCTTCCATACTACCTTTACCAAGAGGATGTCCTTATTATGTAGCTATTTGACTTTTGAGTCCACAATCCTTTTTGGCTCAACCATATAAGACAAATCATCTTGTAGATGTACAATCTCATGCTCAATGACATGCAAAGGGTCCAGGTGGTACTTTTTTAGTTAGGACACATGGAATACATCATGCAATCTAGCCAGGTTTAGAGGTAAAACAACTCTATAGGCCACAAGTCCTCTCCTTTCAAGTATTTGGAAAGGACCAAGATGATGAGGACTGAGCTTTCTTGTCCTGATAGATTATCCTACACCCGTCACCAGAGTAGCCTTAAGGAACATATGGTCTCCTATCTCAAATTCTAAGGGTCTCCTTCTTTTATTCACATAACTCTTTTACTTACTCTGGGTAGCCAACAACTTCTTTCTAATGAGCTTTATTTGGTGGGTGATTTGGTCCAATATGTCGAGACCTAAAAGACGCCTCTCACCAAGTTCTACCCAACATAAGGGTGACCGACACTTCCTTTCATAAAATACCTCAAATGGTGCTATTTGGATACTGGAATGGTAACTATTATTATAAGTAAACTTAGCTAAAGGCAAGTACACATCCCAACTCCCTTTTTACTCTAGCACACTAGCCCTAAGCATGTCCTTAAAGGTCTGAATGGTCCTTTCAGTCTATCTATTAGATTGAGAACAATAGGTAGTGCTAAAGTTAAGACTAGTACTTAAAGCTTCTTGTAGAGACCATCAAAATTTTGATGTGAACCTTGGGCCTTTATCTGACACAATGCTATTAGGAACACCATGTAATCTTACAATTTCACAAACATATAGTTGAGCTAGTTTATCTAGAGGATAAGTGGCTCTAATACGTAGAAAGTGGGCAGACTTCGTTAATCTATCCATAATCACCTAAATATCATCATAAGCTGAGGATGTTCTAGGCAAACCTATCACAAAATCCATAGATATACTATCCCATTTCCAGTTCAGAATTTCTAAGGGGTGTAACAAACTGCTAGCCTTTGGAGTTCAATCTTAACCCTTTGACAAACTAAACATCTAGCAACAAACTCTGCTATGTCCGAATTCATCCCAGGCCACCAAAAGCTCTTCTTTAGATCCCTATACATCTTAGTGGTTCCCGGATGAATGGTGTACCTACTCTTATGAGCCTCTAACAACACTATATTTCTTAACTCTTCATCCTTGGGTATGCATACTCTACCCTGGTACCTCACCAAGCCATCTTCTGATAGGTCAAAATCTTTGACCTCACCACTCCCCAATTGCTCCCTAATTCCTCCCTAGTAGGTAACTAGCTCTTGGGCCTCTTTAATCCTTTTCCTAAGGTCATTTTCTATCCTCAATTCTCCCAAAAGAAAGCTACTAGGATTCATTGAAATTGATAGATTCAAGTCTCTTAACTCCTCAATCAACCTTTGCTCTCTAAGCATTATCATTGCCATATGAATAGATTTCCTACTCAAAGCATCGGTGACTACATTCACCTTCCCTGGATGATACCTTAAGGAGAAATCATAGTCCTTAAGAAATTTCATCCATCCCCTTTGCCTCATGTTCAACTCTTTTTAGTTAAACAAGTACTTCAGACTTTTGTGATCACTATACACCTCAAATTAGGCATCATAGAGATAGTGCCTCCAAATCTTAAAGGCAAAAACTATAGCCGCTAGCTCTAAGTCATGGGTAGGGTAATTCTCCTCATGGGGTCTAAGTTGCCTAGAAGCATAGGCTATCACCCTACTTTGTTGCATTAAAACACACCCTAATCCCTTCTTAGAAGTGTTACTATAGACTGTGAATGTCTCTTTAGGGTTAGGTATCACTAACACAGGTGCGGTGGTAAGCCTATCCTTAAGCTCTTGAAAAGCATTCTCACACTTAGCATCCCACATAAATGGTTGGTCCTTCCTAGTCAATTTTGTCAAAAGCATGGCTAATTAAGAAAATCCCTTAATGAATCTTCCATAGTAGCCAGCTAAACCTAAGAAGCTACGAATTTTGGTCACTATTTTGGGTCTCTCCCAATTCAATACTACTTCTACCTTGCTAGGATCCACTGCTACCCCTTGTTCCGATAGGAATTTGACCTCCCGCAACCAAAATTCATACTTGCTTAACTTAACATACAATTGATGCTATCTTAATGTTTGAAGAACTATCCTAAGATGCTTTTCATGCTCTTTACTACTTTTAGAGTAGATAAGAATATCACCAATTAACACTACCATAAATCTGTCAAGATAGGGCCTAAAAATCCTATTCATGTAATCCATGAAAATGGCAAGGGCATTGGTTAACCGAAAAGGCATAACTAGGAACTCATAATGGCCATATCGAGTCCTAAAGGCAGTTTTAGGTACATCTTCAGCCTTGACTCTAAGTTGGTGATATCTCGATCTAAGGTCAATCTTTGAAAAGATCGATGCTCCAGCTAAAGGGTATTTATTCTTGATGGTTGCTTAGTTCAATTGTCTATAGTCAATACAAAGCCTAAGGCTACCATTTTTCTTCTTGACAAATAACACTAGTACTCCCCATGGAGACACACTTGGTCTAATAAACCCTTTATCAAGTAACTCTTCTAATTAACTTTTCAACTCAACCAGCTCAGCAGGCACCATTCTATTCAGTGCCTTAGAAATTGGACTTGTACCAAGTACTAAATCAATGGAAAATTCTAACTCTCTCTCCAGAGGTAGTCCACTAAACTCCTTAGGTAAAACCTTAGGGAACTCCCTAATCACAGGCATATCCTCTAACCCATCATTAACCTCAACATACAATGAAAAGAATACTAGAAACCCTTAACAACCATGCCTAAAGTACCTCTCGGCTTAGGCGGCAGATATACAAGTAAGCTCAGTCTCAAGACAAGTTTTAGGCATATTTGCAGGTAAGGAAACAATCTTACAGTTACAATCAAGTATCACATTATTAGCTAACAGCTAGTCCATACTAATGATTACATCAAAATCACACAAAATGCAAATCAAGTCAAGGGTAGTACAACAGCTATCCAATTGTATAGTACAATTTAAGCATACATCAAATGTAATTATAGAATATCTAGTAGGGATGGACACAAATAATTCAAATGGCAATAGGTTAATTTTAAAACCCAGATGCTTAACATTGTCATATAAGATGAATGAGTGGGTCGCACTTGAATCAAACAATGCATCTACAACATGATTATGGACATGGAAAGTACCTGGGATCAGACTAGGGGATCTACTAGCCTCTTACTATGTAAGGGCAAACACCCTTCCCTGGGTAGATGGTTTAATACATAAGGCCGACTCTTGTGACACTGTGTAAGTCTATGCATAGTGCTCAGGCTTCCCACAATTATAACATACCGAGCATGGCCTATTACCATAGTTCTTCCTACATTTGGCACAAGTTGGTGGGCCACTCACTACACACTTTAGTGGTCCCATGCTTCTTGATGAGAGACCCTCTAGGAACCTTGTCCTAGGAACCTTCAACAAGATGACACTTTGCCCGAGACTGGCTAGAAAACAAGAATGTTGGTCAAAGGAAAGACCCTAAGAGAACTTGTCTCTTAGAACCCTAGTCTCAAGACGCCACAAAGGAAGACCAATCCTTTGATAAGTCACGTGAACTCTCAGAGAACACAAAGAAGTAAAAGCCTCACAAATAATTGAATAATACTCAATTTCATTCATGTATTTAAAATAGAGTACAATAGGAAGCCTTTTATAGGCAAAATTTTCTAGAGTCCTAATTAAAGTAAAACTCTAAAACCTAATTAGAAATATTTTAAATAATACTAATATATATCCTAATTAGATTAGGATACTAATATTAACTTGATCTCCAAGATAAGCTCTTTGACCAAGTTAAAAAAATAATAAAATAATAAAAAACGAAATTAAAAAAAGAATCCTAGTCAAAACTAATTAACTCTTTTAAATAGTTGTCACATTACTCCAATTGGGCCTCAGCACTCCTCTTGTATGTGTATAGTTTATTGGGCCTTTAACGTGTTGGATATTGTCTTTAGTTGCTCCATGGCCCTTCTTAGAACATTGGGCTTCCACTTGGACTTCCACTTTTGCATCTTTAAGGAAATATCATGTCCAAAGTCCAATTTAGCATATTTTGAATTAATCAAATATGGATCTTGGACTCTAAACTTGGGCCGACGTCCAACATAGATATTATCGTGAGTTCTTTGAAATTTTTGGATATATAGAATCACAATTTGGGCCTCTTGAACATGGGTCATCCTTTCATGAGCCATTTGGACCTGAATCATAGGCTTTTGAATGATTTGGTCTTGATGGATGAGGGCTTCTCGAATTTGTAGTGATCCAATAGACATGCCTACTGATATTGTATCATTCCCTCCCTCTTTGAAAAGATTCGTCCTCGAATCTTCGCCATTAGGTGGTTTCTTGGGAAACAAATCTAGGCAATCACAACTCTTTTCAATACTAGTTGAAGATGAGAGCCCATTGGGTGGCTTCTTTGAAAACAAATTTCCACATATCTGCAAAGAGCTAGAATCAACAATAGGCAAAGATGGGTTAAGATTGTTAGTAGATAAACAAATATCCTTACACACACTCTCAACCTCTCTTTTTTCATCAAACAAGCTCACACTCATGCTTTTCTCACTTTTCTCACAACTCTCTTGCTCTTTCTTTTCACTCACACTCTTTTCTTTTTCAATTTCTTCTTTTTCTCTCTCTAACTCATGTTCTCTCTCTTTTTCTTTTGCTCTCTCCTTTTCTTTCATTTTGTATGCTTGTACTATTCTCATTTGATCCTCATAAGCATCCATAGGATCAAGAGGTACTAATACATGATTTTTTTCATTGAATACAAATGAATAGCAATAGCAATATTTATGCTTATGCTTAACATATTTAGCTTTTCTGACATGTTTCCATGGTTTACCAAGCATAATATGTCCATCAGACATAGGAGCTATATCACATAATACTTTATCATGATATTTACCAATGGAGAAAGAAATCAAAACTTGCTTATTAACCCTAAATTCAGCACTACTCTTCAATAAGGTATAGGGCCTAGGATGCTTTATAATAGGCAAGTTTAATTTATCAACAAGTAAGGTACTAGCAACATTTACGTAGCTACTATTATCAATAGCCATGCTGCAGACTTTCTCTTTTATAAGGCATCTAGTATGGAAATCAGGGGATGCCTTTTTCTTATCTTGTCCTGTAGAGTTGATATTGGATTGGAATGCATCCAACCTTGCACAAGATTGCTTGAATCGCTCTTTGTTAGCCTCTTCAAGGAATTTGTACTCATTGGACATCTTATCACCTGAAAAGTTAGTCAAAAAAAGAAAGAAGGAATAGAACCTCACACACTCTTCTCACGTGTTTACACTCAAAAGATGATAAGTTAACTCGTGTTTAACTCTCTTTTTGGCTTTTTCTCTAATGTTAATTGCACTCTTGCCTTTTACCACTCAACAATTTGCTTCTTACAAGTATTCTAAGCAAGTCACGAGCAAATCAAAAGAAAAGATCAAACTAGTGGCAATCAAAAAAACTAGAATCCTAAAATGTAAATTCCCAAAGAATCAAACAAAGGAGAAAAAAAAAAAAGGTGTGTAACAAAAAGGGGAAACAGAAAGGAGGAAGGGGAGGCCTGGAAGGAAGGAGAAGGAAAGAAAAAAAAAATTCTGAAAATAAGAAAATTTAAGAATAGTTTCTTCCAATTCAAGTTTAGAACAATTAGGAAAGAATATTATTTCTTGAATGCAAATAGGAAAGTAGATAATTTGGTAGCTACTTAATGCAATTAAATTAAGAAACAAATTCTAATTAAGAAATTAACTCTAATGAGGAAATTGACTCCAATTAGGAAACTAACTCCAATTAGGAAATTGACTCTAATTAGAAAACTAACTCTAATTAGGAAATTGACTCCAATTAGGAAACTAGCTCCAATTAGGAAACTAACTCCAATTAGGAAATTAACTCCAAAACTTGCTTTCAACTTTGAATTGGCACAACTTGCAATTTTGAATTTTGCAAAAAAAATTTTTTTTTTTTCACTCTTTTTTTTTTATTTTATTTTTTTCGATTTTTTTTTTTTTTTTTAAGGATGGAGGAACACAACAATGGAAGACAGAAGAAGATAGAAGAAAAAGATGAAGATGGAAAAGGTAATACTAATGGAAGGAGAGAAAGTATGAAGAATAATAAAAGGGAAAACACAAAGATATACCTTGTACTAGCGACCAAAGCTCTGATACCAAATGATGAGAGACCCTCTAGGAACCTTGTCCTAGGAACCTTCAACAAGATGACACTTTGCCCGAGACTGGCTAGAAAACAAGAATGTTGGTCAAAGGAAAGACCCTAAGAGAACTTGTCTCTTAGAACCCTAGCCTCAAGACGCCACAAAGGAAGACCAATCCTTTGATAAGTCACGTGAACTCTCAGAGAACACAAAGAAGCAAAAGCCTCACAAATAATTGAATAATACTCAATTTCATTCATGTATTTAAAATAGAGTACAATAGGAAGCCTTTTATAGGCAAAATTTTCTAGAGTCCTAATTAAAGTAAAACTCTAAAACCTAATTAGAAATATTTTAAATAATACTAATATATATCCTAATTAGATTAGGATACTAATCTTAACTTGATCTCCAAGATAAGCTCTTTGACCAAGTTAAAAAAATAATAAAATAATAAAAAACGAAATTAAAAAAAGAATCTTAGTCAAAACTAATTAACTCTTTTAAATAGTTGTCACATTACTCCAATTGGGCCTCAGCACTCCTCTTGTATGTGTATAGTTTATTGGGCCTTTAACGTGTTGGATATTGTCTTTAGTTGCTCCATGGCCCTTCTTAGAACATTGGGCTTCCACTTGGACTTCCACTTTTGCATCTTTAAGGAAATATCATGTCCAAAGTCCAATTCAGCATATTTTGAATTAATCAAATATGGATCTTGGACTCTAAACTTGGGCCGATGTCCAACATAGATATTATCATGAGTTCTTTGAAATTTTTGGATATATAGAATCACAATTTGGGCCTCTTGAACATGGGTCATCCTTTCATGAGCCATTTGGACCTGAATCATAGGCTTTTGAATGATTTGGTCTTGATGGATGAGGGCTTCTCGAATTTGTAGTGATCCAATAGACATGCCTACTGATATTGTATCACTTCTTCTTTGAGGGACGTTCCTTGGGGGTGGTCTCCTACCCCAAGAGCCACTCCCACTATTGGCTCTGTTCTTACTTTCGCCCCTAAAGGGCTCTATGCCTCAGTCACGCTTGCCCTCCAAGGTTTCTTCCCCTTGGCCTCACTTTCCATCATAGCCCTCTCCGTCACTCTACATTTTTCCACCAATTCATCAAAATTGCGGATCTGTAAAGATACAGTTTTGTCTTTAATATCTAGTTTTAGGCCTCTTTCAAATTTTTTATCCTTTAATGGCTTATCATCAAATCATTTCAAGTAGGAGGAGAAGCGAGACAATTGAATGAATTTGGTTGCATATTGATCTACATTCATATCCCCTTATTCAAGGAAGTTAAACTTATCTTCCTTGTCAACCCTTACTGATGGTGGGAAATACTTACTCTTAAAAGTAGTTTGAAAACTCTCCCAAGTCAAGGGTATAACCCTTGCAACAATAATCTAGAGGCATTCCTCCACCAATGCTCAGCCTCACCTTCTAACTTGTATATGGCCAACTTTGCCTTTTGTTCCGTGGTGCAGGTCATAACTTTGAAGATCTTCTCTAGTTGCATATGCCACCTTTCAGCTTTCTCAGTGTCTAACTCCCCCAAAAATGATATAGGATAAGCTTTTCTGAATTTGGCCAATGTAATGTCCAGTTTTTGTTAAACAACAAAAACTAGCACGTTTTCAAAGCAAGCCCCTTGGAATGAAAAAAATTTGAGTAACATTCTAGACTCCTTAAAATAAGAATTCTAGCCCCAGATGGAAGGAAAAATAGAGCTAAAATAAAGAAACAAATTTTGACGGAAACCTTATGAAATGTAATGGCATTTTCATAAATTTGAGCAAATTTTGGAATTCACACAAGAAGGCTTTTTAAATGAAAGTTTTGAGTTTCCCAGGGTTCTCAAAGGCCTTGAAAACTATGGGAAGCCCTGGGATAGTTAAATCTCCTCCGGTGGATGTTTTCCAATGTCAGTGTACTCGAACTTTAACGGATTCATTCGGAAAGGTTTTAGATTTGATTTGAGTGATTCCAAAGACATTTTATTAAATTAGGAACCTAAATTTTATAATGGAAGAGAGGGTTCTCAAAAAGGAGCTAAAACAAAGGAGAAACAAAAATGCAAAGAACAAAGGGTAAAATTGAAATTTTTGAAAAAGTCATTTTCCTACTCCTATATATAGGTAGCGCCCCACTTTCTTCCTCATTTAGAATCAAGATTTTTTGCCTAATTTTAGAGAAAGGAGCTAGGGTTTTGGGCGCACAAGAGAGGAAGAAGAAGAGGGAGAAATGCAAGCTTGAATGTATGTTTCCATGGTAGTTTTTCATGCTTTTCTTCATCCACACCTCCTTTCCTCCTTTCTCCTTTGTTTCCTTTGATTAAAATGATTTTATAAATATAATTCAAGGGAGAAAGTCAGGGGAATTTTTGGATTTGAAGAGAGGAGCTTGGAGAAAGTAAGATTTAAGTAAGAAAAAGTAAGAAAACTAGGTAATTTTTCATCCTATGGTTGCTATTTTTTATTCCTCTTCTTCTCTAATTCAACACAAGGAACCCTAGGAGGTGATGATTTTTAGGCAGAACTAAGCATGAATCTAAGGAAAAAAGGTGTGGAGATTAAGAATATGCAAAGGGAATTAACAAATAACCATTAGATTTCAAGATGCAAATTCTAGGGTTTTGTGTGCACTTTATAAAATCTGACCTTGTGTGATGATTCCTAGGTCTAATTAAGAGTTTAAATGAGTTCTTAAGATCCCTTAGATGCTCCCCATATGCTTCCTCCTTCAAGGAAACAAAGAGAATTCCAAGGAGGCCAAAAAGGGGCTATGTCTCGTCCAACCATGGATGGAGTAGCTAGGGAGAGTTTTAAATTTTTCTAATCCCATTTTTGTATCATATATGATGAAAGAATATGAAGGGAGGCATTGGAAAAAATTTAGAACTCATAGAAAGTGAGTTAGTGCTTTAGGTTCCATATTATGACCTAAAGAAGCAACATATAGTTAGACTCTTTGTTTTTATTTGTGATGACTCCAAGAGGCTTAAAAGAAGTCGAGAATCATATTTGAAAGGAAAGAATGAAGCCTAGAAATTATTTGCAGGACTTTGCTTCATTAAGTGCATTTATTGACCATAATGGGGTTTATAGAATAACTTAGTGTCTAAGCAAGTTGTGTGACCCTAGAAATTGTTTCCTGAACCTAATTGGCTCTCATAAATTATGTCTAGGCCAAGAGGAACCTTCTCCATAAGTTTTTGTGTGTTTGGCTGAAGCAAGGGAGGGAATTTCAAGAGAAAAAATTAGTGATTGTGTGCAAGGTAGCTCTTTCCACCTTCTCTCATGCAGGGATGTGTGTTTAGATTGTCTTAGAATGTGTGTATGTGTATTTTCAAGCCATGAAAAGTATGCTAACATGATTTTATATGCCATGATTTCATGATGACACATTATGATTTTGAATGATGCTATGATGTTTGTTTGAGTTTTCTTGAGTGTGGAGAGGCCAAGAACTCTTAACCATAATGAGGATGAGCCAAAAACCCTTAAATTTGGTTGAGACAAAGCAAAGAGTCTCCCAAAAGCAAGGTGGGCTCCCAAGAGTATGGTTAAGTCCAAGAACCTTTTAAAGAATGGGTGAGGTAAGTTCAAAATCCATAAGGTAAAGTGTGAGGCCAATCCATCCACTTGGTGAGCTTGTGAATGTTTTGTATAACTTGTTCACATGCTAAGCTTGCTTCTTGAATGTTCATGACTTCCATGATATCCATGCATGAATTTTCAAGACTTGCTTTGCATATACTATGTATGATTGAATGGGAGATGAGCTATTGGGATTCTTCGAATCTTATTCCCTCCTCTCCAATGATCTCACATGCTAGGTGGACCAAGTAGATAAGGTGATGGAAGCCAACCACCTTGAAGGAAAGAGTATGACAACAAAATGCAAAGTTTTTGGTTCTTTAAGACCATAGATTTGTCAAATGATGTAATCTAATGATGTATATGGTCTATGACTCCCTAGACATGTGTAATTATGATAACATGTGATGTATAAATGTATGGATATGATATGCGAACTCTAGAATGTAATTTGGGTATGTAATGCAAGGAAATGCTTCTTGAAAGCTTGATGTGTGTGTGTATAGTTGCATGTGGCATAGCCAAAATAAGAGGCATGAAGTTTGGGACCATTTGGGCAGCTTTCACAAGTCCTAAATATGCTTTTAGACTTGCCCAAAAGGTGCCAAAACAAAAGGAAAACCATTTGGACATTTTGGTACCCTATGTGGAGCCAAAATTGACCATAATGGAATCCTATGTCACTTTTTGGCCAAATGAGCACTTCTTAATCTGAGATTTAGCAAGAATTTAGGGCTCGTTGAGATATTTTTGGGAAGTTAAAGAAAATAATTTTTAAATTTCTATAGAATATTTGATGAATTTCCAAAGTTGGCAAATTTTCTAATTTTGGTCTGCTATACTATTCGTTTGGTCTGAAAATGAAACCTATCACATAGGGCTCAAATGATGTCCAATTTCCATGAAATGTTTTATAGAGAAACTAGACATTCGCATGACTCATGCCAACTAGAAGCACCTCATTTAGATGTCTAGAGAGGAAGATATGAATTTTTGAAGATTCTATCCAATATCAAGAGTTTTACCCAACCTGAGTTACTATTCTATTAAATTCTGAGGTCTGCGCTGACTAAAATGGTCTATAAATATTTTCCCCTCTAGCTAACATTCATAGCTTTCCATATTGGTATCATTTGCATAGATTGAATTTTTGTGGAATTAATTGGACATTTTCAAAATTTACTGTAGAAATCTATGATAGCACCAGGAGGCAGCTTGACCTCTGGACTGTTTCAGATGTCAAACATCTTCTGTGATAGATATAATGGTCTGGATATATTTTTAGTGTGAAGTAGACATCCATAGATTCCCAGAATGGCCAAGAATATATGATTTTGATTTTTTTAAAATTAGTTATAATTTTCTGAATTTTGGTCAGAAAAGAGCCCAATTCTGGCAGAAAATGTGTATGCCTATTTTGAGTCTCCTTTCGGGTTTCATGAGTTGGAGGCCACATTTTATGACCCAAATGAGTTATATTTATGTAATTAAATATGAGAATGTATAGTATGAGCTCACAAGGTCCACGTGACATTGATAAAAAATTTTATACACAACGCAACGTAAGAAATTGTATTATTTTAACCCATTTTTTTTGCTCCTTCATGGAAATTATGAATGTGAGACACGTAAATGTTGTGATATGAGCTAGAAATATATGGTGTTACATTTATTGGCATTAAAACGAAGGGGTTCAGGCTCTTGATGTGGGTTGTGGTTTGTGTTTATAAGTTGTCTAAATGCATATGAGTTATACTGTGGATGAATTGAATGTGTTTGATGGCGGACGTGCTCCCTGTCTAATGTTTTAGCAAAATGGTGAATACTAGCCGAGGTTAGGCCTCTAAAGAGGCTTGTGTTGATGAAGCTAGGCCTAGTGATCAGTTGCTAGAGCCCTACAGTCCATTATGGCTCACCTGGATCAGTAGCAGGTTGTGATATGCAAAACAGGAACGACTTGCTGAGAGAGATAACCAAGGCCCTACACCTACTCCTCCTCAGCCACCTCCACACTTAGATTGTCCTGAGCATTCAGGGGCAACTCACTCAGATCCATAGCCACATAAACAGATGGTTGCCCCTATTCCACCAGCTCAGACACCTTCTACTTAGCAACAACACTTGACCAAAAAAATTATCACTCAGTTCATAAAATTTGGGCCTCCCACCTTTGATGGTGAGATGAACTTAGATAATGTTGAGGCTTGGATTATGCAGTTAAAGAAGATCTTCGAGGTGATAGAGTATACACCTGAGCAGAAAGCCAAGATGGCTGTATTTCAATTGTAAAAAGAAGCAGATTATTGGTGGAAGGGCACCAAGCCTATTTTGAAGGCGAAGAACTCCCTGATTACATAGGAAGTGTTCCTTCAGGTATTCCACGAGAAATACTTCCCCAATTCTATCAGGGATGAGAAATACTTCCCTGATATAGCATCTTACATTTCGCCGTGGCCAATTCCACTTCTCACCACGGCAAATTGCTCTCTGGTACTCTCCATGGGAAATTTCGCCTCTATTGGTCGTGGTTAATAATATTTTGGCCACGGCTAAATGCCTTTTGATCCTACAACTTCTAAAGTCTTATCTTATACTCTCCACTCTCCCTCCAATGATACCCTAGGTCCACTCTACCTTAATTTATGGTACTCCAATAGCTTTCACTAGCCTAATTTACTTAGCTTATCTACCATTACTAGTTCAAGACTTAAATGTTAATTTCTACCCTTCAACTACCCTATATCAGCAAATTCATAAAGTAATAATAGCAAGAATTCATGAACTATCAATAATTAACATTCGATACATATTTCGTTAAAGATTTCACACATCAATGGTTCATATCAACATCTAATGTATCACATGATTACACTTCCAATAGTATACTATATCATAAATTCAACAAGGTTCATACATCAAGTGTTATAAGGTCATACATCCAATACCAAGCAAAGATGAGGCCTAACTCCTCAATAGATACATTCTAAGTAATCAAAATATAAACACCTACACTTGGTAACATGATTACATAATGATGTTATACAAAAAGAATACAAAATTTAGCATCTATTCTATTTAAACTAGTCTAAGTGTAGCCTTCTCCACACATGGTTGGAGCTCATGGATTTTCATCCACTTACTTCCCCTTATCCTTACCCGAAGAGTCTTCACTTGAAAGTATAATCCCATAAAAAGGGGGAGATGCAAATCTCAATAACCAAGGCAAATTCCATTCATATATTTCAGTTCAATTAACATATATGCATGATTTTATATAAGCATAAGAAAATATACTAGCCATATCAGTAAATGAAACAATTGAGCTATCTATGATCACTATCCCATACTAGCAATCACAATTCCATATGTTAAAGGCCAAAAACACTAGGAGAGGCCCATCCATGACACCCACTCCCCAATGAGCACAACTAGGGCTCAGTTCATTTAGGGTCTGATCATAACCCGATACCTGATCGAAGCACATGCACGGGTGGCAGTTGCACATAGCTCTACCATGGACTCATAAGGTCTAATCACATATAATAGATAGCCAACCAATTCATTTAGCATCAAAATCATAATCATGCAGCAAATACGAAATTAAAACAGACAAATGCATGGAATTAGCATGAAACCCCAGTCACCTCACTCTGCAGACAATTGAAAAGCCACCAGTAGTGCCAAACTCTTCCTATAACCATAACATCAGAAGATTACTACTTTAAATCATCATGTATAGTAGAAACAAGTACCAAAAGAATAAAAATACTAATGGCTACATAGAGGACACTTACCCAGCCACTACAAATCCCTAAATTTGGATTGAATATGTCCTTTATTAGAAACTTCAATATATCACCCTAATTGTTAAGTAAATTCGTATAGAATTAATACCCATACATGGGGTCTTAAAGCAGCAGAAAATGCATCAAAATGAAGAGTTTATAGTTTATACTTACCTAATAACACCCTCAGCCCCAACCTATGAAATTTTACCAAGAAAATCCCAAACAACTACATTTCAGATTTTAGGTATGGTGAAAATGCTCCAAATGAAAAACTAATCAGGCCAAAATGAAGAGAAAGAGAAGGGGATTAAGTTATACAACTATTACCTTGGTTGAATCTTACTCTAGAAGTAGGAAATGGTGGAAATATGTCATGAACCCTAGCCTCCTCTTTGGACCTCCAAATTTCCCTTTTGTTTCTTGAGTTTCTGCAGAATGTGGGTTCTAAATTGGTTTTTAGGGTTCTAAGTTAGGTCAAGTTTTCAAGAACTCACTTAATTGAGGTTTGCATAAGGGGTATTAGGCCAATTACAAGGGCTTATGGAAATTGGATCTTGGGCCCGTATCTTATTAAATCATATTAGGCCCTCCATTAGTCTCTAACTATAGCCTATTAAACTTTTAATTTAGGCCTAGATAAGGTTTCTAACCCAATTAAATCTCAACTCATATTAATAATTTATCTATCTAAAATTTTTATTCGCATAACTTACCCAATTGCTCCATATTAATTATTCTTAATTAACCCAAATCCATGATTAATACCTTAATTAATTTTAGGGTGTTACACACAATCTCTTCCCATCAATTGTGTAATGTCTGATTTTCTTTAAACCTACGTTTTTGAAGCAAGTCCTCCGAAATGAATTAGTTAAGGTCTCAAAAAACTTGAGTAACATTTTAGACTCCTAAAAATAAGAATTTTAGGCTCAGATAGAAAGAAAATGGAGTTAGAATGAAAAAACAAATTTTGACGAAAATATTACGAAACGTAATGGCACTTTTGTAATTTTGAGCAATTTTTTAAATTCATAGAAGAGAGCTTTTTAAATGAAAATTTTGAGTGATCCAGGGTTTTTAGAGGCCCCAAAAATCATGGGAAGCCCGGAGACAGTTAAATCCCCTCCGGTGGATATTTTCCAACATTGGTGAACCTAAACTTTGACGGATTCGTTTGGAAAGGTTTTAGCTCCAATTTAAGTGATTTCAAAGGCATTTTACTAAATTGGGAACCTAAATTTTATAATAGAAAAGACAATTCTAAAAAAGGAGCTACAATGAATGAGAAATAAAAATGCCAAGAACAAAGGGAAAATGGAAATTTTTGAAAAGTGTTTCTTCCTCTCCACCTATAAATAGGTGGCACCCCACTCTCACACTTACATAGCTTCATATTTTTCTGCCCAAATTCAGAGAAGAAAGCTAGGGTTTAGGTGCACCAAAAGGAAAGAAGAAGAAGGAGAAATCAAAGGCTTAAGGTATGAAAATTTGATAGTTTTTCATGCTTTGTTCCATCCAAACCTCTTCTCCTCCATTCTCCTTTATTTCTTTTGATTAAAATGAAGTTTATAAATCTGTTTTAGAAATTAAGGGGAAAATTCGGATTTGAAGAGAAGAGCTTGGAGAAAGGAAGATTCAAGTGAGAAAAGGCAAGAAAACAAGGTAATTTTTTCTTCCATAGTTGATATCTCTTCCTCTCCTTCCTCCACCATTTTGTCCCACCTAAGGAACTCTAGGAGGACTTAGTTTTTAGGCAAAACCAAGAGTTATTTTTAGGAAAAAAAAAGGTGTGGAGATTAAGAATATGCAAAGGGGATTAACAAAAAATCATGGAATTTCAAGATGCAATTTCTATGGTTTCAAGTGTTCCTTCTAAAATTTGATTTGATCTTTTAATTCCTATGCCTAAATAAGTGTTTGAATGAGTTCTTAAGATCCCTAGAAGTCACATGTGCTTCTTCCCTTAAGAAAACAAAGCAAAGTCCATGAACTAAAAAATCAAGCATAGTCTCAGCCTAAGGGTGCTGGTATAGTTAGGGATAGTTTTAAATTTTTCTAAGCCTATTTTTGAGTCATATACGATGAATGAATATGAGGGGAAGCCTTAGAAAAAATTTAGAAACCATAAAAAGTGAGGTGGTGCTTTATGTTCCATAATATGACCTAAAGAAGTAACATATAATTAGGCTCTTGGTTTTGATTGTGTCATGACTCTAAGAGGCTTAAAAGGAGTCAATAATCACATTTGAAAGGAAAGAATGGAGCCTAAAATTTATTTGATCGGTTTTGCTTCATTAAGTGTGTAATATCCTGAGGAAGCTACAGGAAAAAAAAAGGGGTTTTTTTTTTATTATTTACTTTATTTTCTTTATTTGTTCCTTCATATTTTTCTTCCAGTGCCTCATCACTCCCGTATTTCCTCTTCTCCAGCTACTGTTGCTCTCCTCCTGGTGTGTGTGCGAAGCTTCTCTCCTCAAGCTGCCGGCGTTTCTCCTCCACCGAATGACCATCGCCGGTGTCGCGTAAGCTTCCCTAGCTCCCTCATTGCTGATTCAACCACAGCGACGTGAGGAAGAGAGAGCTGCAGCGCCGTCGATCCAGTAAGCATTTCCCGTCTCCCACACTCCCCATCTCCATTAATATGCTGTGTTCTCCCTTAATCACGTAGATTTTGGTTAATTCCCTCCATTTTCGGTCCTTCCCTGCTCCAAGAAACGAGAAGGATGGGGAGACTCTTCCATCCTTGGTTTGGTCGGCGATGGAGAACAGAAAAAGGGGGGGTTTATTTTAGGGTTTCCTAACTTTATGGAATATATAGAATCCTTAAAAATTTTACTCCCTTAGAATGATATGTGAACTTAAAGGATGAAGTAGGATCTAAATGGAAAGATTAGGTTAAAGGTTGCTGCACATGAGTATGATTCTATGAATAATAGGTTGTTAGATAGCTATTAGGGAATTATAAATGTAAGTGAGATCATTGTGAACCTATGTAGTGACTTGGTGAGTTGGGTGTTATCAGGAAATCCTATGAGCATTGACAGTGAAGGAAATTGGCATTTCAAGGAGGAACCAGTAACGTGCTAACATTGAGCCGTGTCTGTGAGTAAATAATAGATTTCAAAGCACTTACTGTCACCATAAATCTTAATACTGTTACTCTCTGCTCGAAATTGCTCTGAATGAGATAAAATTTTGCTTAATATGTATATATATATATATATATAGATGTGTATGTGTGGACTTGTTTTCTTGGCAATAACTTAAATTTGAGGGAGAAGTTGTTGAGAAGTAACCCTTAGTTATTTATTTATTTTTGTCTTACCTTTATTTGTATTTGTATGTTTATTTTCTTTTCATCATTTTTATTATTGGTCCTAATGAGTTGTTAATGTATATATATATACATATATATTATAAAAAAAAATATGCGTTGATATTGATTGATTTAATTGTTGATAGTTGAACAAGTCTGGTCTCCTTTAATCCAACTTCCTTGTATAAGCAAAGCATTAACAGAAAGTACATATTAAATAATAGTAATTGGCTAATGACGTATATATATATATAGGTATGTGAACTTAGAATTTTGGGTCTGTGTGTGTGCCTCGCCTATGAGTGTATGTTATTGTCCTTCATTAGACCAAGTCATGTGTTGTAAAGGAATCTGGGTGGAAAAGGAGCTACCCGTTAGGCGGAGCCACCCGGGTGAGGCGGGTAAGGGCTGCCAACGAGGTGTAGCGCGCCCCCAGAACGGATGAATTATGACATACAGATAAAAAAGGTAGATAAAAGGGCTGCCGGTTAGGCGTAGCCACCCGAGTGAGACGGGGAAAGGAGCTGCCAACACGGTGTAGCTGCTACCTTATCTGAACTAGTGATAAAACTATTGTCAAGTGATCACACCGAGAGACTCAGGTCTAAATAGGTACTCTTCCACATGACGGGTTGTGGGATCGTTAATTTGTATGAATGTGATGGTTTAGTTATATACACTTTAATTCATTGGTTATGATTCCTGAATAAGTTTTGAAGTCTATTATCTGCTCACTGAGTTTTGGCTCACTCTTTTAAATTTTCACTTTTTCAGATAGCGCCATTGGATCTGATCCGCCTCCCTCATCTTAGGTGCTGAGGGGTTGAGGCGGTGAGCCACCCTTTTTGAAACTGGGGGCTCCGTTAACTTTCCTTTTTTTGGTTTGTCAATTGTTGTAATGAATTGATACTCGATTGTAAAATATTTTAGGAGTAGGACCAAGGGATAGAGGTTTTGTTTGCCCTTCCTTATTTTTGGTTTATTGATGTTTTGTTGACTGGTTAAAGAGAGCGGAGCTCTCTGTTGATTGTTTCTGCTGAATTCTGGCTGTTTGTAGAAATTTGGGATGTCCTATTTATAGGGAACACTCTGCCGAAATTTCTATAAAAAGCTAGTGCATAAAAGAAAGTACATTTTATATATCCAACAAGGCAGGGTTACACTTAGTGTACTACTATTCGGTGTAGGACCTCTTAAAGGTTATCTGCGAAGATAGTGTAGTAAGCCAAGCTGTAGGTAAGAACTTCATATAGACTCCTCGTGTTGGTCATCCCTTCTCTTTCTGAAAGGGGCGTGACAAAGTTGGTATCAGAGCATAAGTTCCTGTGTCATGTGAAATAAGTGCTCCCTAATGACGCCTTAGTTATCTTTATGAACCTTGGCATAATTATAACTAAGATATCATTAGAGGCCTTATAGGGTATTAAGGGTTCCTTCTTTAGGTGTAAGATTTCAGGAAGCATGGGTGTTTATGAATTTGCATGTCTATGAATGATTGGTTTTTCTTTGTTTTGTTCTAAACCTGTGCTTTGGTTTTTATAGAACAATGATGCTGGCTGGATCTAGCGCAACTGTAGGGGCAGTTGCAGAAGAGAATGCAGATGAGCCTTCTATTGAGGCTCCTACCCCACCGATGGCCCCAGCCCCTAGGGGTCGTGGTAGAGGAGCCAGTAGGGGTCGAGGTAGACATGGAGGGCGTAGTGGGCAAGGCAGGGCCCCCCCGCCCCCAGTAGAGGATGAAACAGGAGAAGGACTTATGCCTCCCCAGCCGCAATTAGGATCATTGGATGCCTTGGTGGCTAGGTTACAAGGGATTGTGGAGGCACTAGCAAACGTAGTGCAAGCACAAGGAGCTAGAATTGAGCAATTAGTAAGTGTTGTAACTCCACAATCTCAAGAACAGGTTCAGCCTACTCCAGTGACACAGCTAGTACAGAGTGAACGAAGGAATGCTGATGATTTGATATCAAGATTCTTGAAGTTGAAACCGCCAACATTTTTCGGGTCTGATAGCCGAGAAGATCCCCAACTCTTCATGGATGGTGTTGAGAAGGCGTGCCGAGCTCTTAAATGCTCGAGTGAAGAAAAGATAGAACTAGCCACCTATCAAATGCAGGATGTGGTTTATACCTGGTATGAGACCGTGTTCCAAGGAAGACCTGCAGGATTACCTCCAATGACTTAGGAGGAATTTAAGGAAGCTTTTATGGCTAGATTTTTACCCAAGAGCACCAGAGATGCAAGACGCCGAGAGTTTGAGGTCTTGAGGCAAGTTCCAGGTATGAGTGTCTCTGAATATGATATCCGTTATACACAGCTCTCACGTTATGCACCTCATTTGGTCTGTACAGAGAGGGATCGGATTGAGAGATTTGTGGACGGACTGTTACACCTGCTGTTTAATGCAGTAGCGGCTCAGGTTGAACACTTTTCCTCCTATGCCGCGGCAGTTGATTGTGCAAGGAAGATTGAGTTGCGGGGGATGGAGGATAATGCCTTCTTTTTAAAGAAGACGAAGAGGTTTGAGGGTAAGCACCAGCATGTAGGGTACTTGACGGGTGGGTCAAGACCCCAAGACCACGGCTAGACATTGTCTCTAGTCTCGAAGAAACCTGCGCAGTCTTCTGGTATTGTAGTTAGTCAGCGAGCAGATCAGAGTGCTGTTGGACATCAGGCCCAGTATGGTCCAGTCCAAATGGAGCGTAATAGCAACCGTTGCCTTACTTGTGGGAAACTCCACTCTGGGCAATGTTATAAGGCGGCAGGTGCATGTTATCTCTGTGGGCAAGTGGGACATCTAAAGAAGAATTGCCCACTCCAGTAGCGTGGATCTAGTCATGGATCGGTCTCATCATCTCATTAGACGACCCCTATAGCAGTTACACCGATTCAGTCAATTCCCACCCAACCGAGCAGGAGTGGTGTTAGGAGAGGTGCAGGAAACAGGGGATCAGTCTCAGCGGGGAGAGGACAGGCTCGGGTATTTGCCTTAATGAGACAGGATGCGCAGGCCTCTAATGTAGTAGTGACAGATACTCTCTGAGTTTGTTCTTACAATGCTCGTGTATTATTTGATCCTGGTTCCACTCATTCGTATGTATCTCCTCAGTTTGCTAAGCGGATTGGTAGGGATTTAATTAAATTAGATGATCCCTTTTTGGTTGTGACTCTGATCGGTGAATCGTTGTCAGTGGATTATGTGTGTCGGTCTTGTGAGGTTCTTACTGAGGGTAGGGAAACCTTAGTAGACCTGGCGATATTAGATATGGCTGATTTTGATGTGATTTTGGGTATGGACTGGTTAGCTTCTTGTCATGCTACGTTAGGCTGTTATTCAAAGGTGGTAAGATTTCATATCCCAGGTGAGTTGCCCTTTTTGATACAGGGTGATCGTAGTGAGGTACCAACCAATCTCATCTCGTCACTGAGAGCACAGAGGTTACTAAGAAGGGGGTGCCAAGGGTATTTGGCTGTTATTAAGGATGTTGATGCACGAACAGTAGACCTGCAGCAAGTCCCTGTAGTTAGGGAGTTTAAGGATATGTTCCCAGAAGAGTTACCTGGATTGCCACCGGATAGAGAGATTGAATTTCATATTGAGGTAGTTGCGGGCACGCAACTAATTTCTATACCCCCTTATCGTATGGCACTGTTAGAGTTGAAGGAGTTGAAGGTGCAGTTACAGGACTTGTTGGATAAGGGTTTTATCCGCCCGAGTGTCTCTCCTTGGGGTGCTCCAGTACTTTTTGTGAAGAAAAAGGATGGGTCCTTTCGATTGTGTATTGATTATAGGCAACTTAATAAAGTAACAATATGCAATAAGTATCCGTTACCTCGTATTGACGATCTTTTTGATCAATTACAAGGTGTGCAGTGTTTTTCCAAGATAGATTTGCATTCTGGGTACCACCAATTGAAGATAAGGAAGGAAGATATCCTCAAGATAGCTTTTAGAACCCGCTATGGTCATTATGAATTCTTAGTAATGTCCTTCGGGTTAACTAATGCACCGGCAGCATTCATGGATTTGATGAATCGGATATTTAGGCCATTTTTGGATAGGCTCGTTATAATATTCATTGATGACATCCTAGTTTATTTGAAAAGTCAATAAGAGCATGAACAACATTTACGCTTGGTGCTACAGCAGTTAAGAGAGGAGCAATTATATGCAAAATTTTCTAAGTGTGAATTCTGGCTAGATCAAGTGGCATTCTTGGGCCATGTTGTTTCAAAGGATATCCAAGTCGATTCAAGTAAGGTAGAGGCCGTCCAAAAGTGGCCTAAACCTACTACAGTTACAGAGATTCGCAGTTTTTTGGGCTTGGCTGGGTACTATCGCCGCTTCGTAAAAGATTTTTCAAAAATAGTTGCCCCTTTGACCAGATTGATGCAAAAGCAAGTTAAATTTCAGTGGTCGGACGCTTGTGAAGCAAGCTTCCAAAAGCTGAAGAAGTGTTTGACTTCAGCCCCTATCCTAACATTACCATCTGGGATAGGAGGTTATGCAGTGCATTGTGATGCTTCCAGAGTAGGGTTGGGATGTGTTCTTATGCAGCATAGACGTGTGATAGCCTATGCCTCTAGGCAACTTAAAAGACATGAGTAGAATTACCTTATTCATGATCTAGAAATGGCAGCTGTGGTATTTGCCCTTAAACTTTGGCAACATTACCTTTACGGCGAGACTTGCAGATCTATACCGATCATAAAAGTCTTAAGTATATCTTTCAGCAGAAAGATCTCAACCTTAGACAATGCAGGTGGATGGAATTACTCAAGGATTATGATTGTAATATTCTCTATCATCCGGGGAAGGCCAATGTAGTAGCAAACGCCTTAAGTAGAAAGTCAATGGGCAGTTTGGCTCACATTGCGGAAGATAGAAGGCTGTTAGTAGGAGAAGTTCATAACTTGGAGAGAGGAGGAATGAAGTTTGAAATTTCTCAATCTGGAGCATTGTTAGCTCATATGCAAGCTTGTTCAACCCTCATTGAAAGGGTAAAGGCGGCTCAGAAACTAGATTCCCAGTTGAGTCGAAGGATTGAAGGAGTAAGAAGTGGGAAAGATAGTGGATTCATTATTGACTCAGAAGGATACTTAGAGTTGGAGACCGGTTGTGTGTGCCTAGCGTAGGGGATATAAATAGAGAGATTTTAGAGGAGGCTCATCATTCAGCATATACCATTCATCCTGGATCGACAAAAATGTACCAGAATTTGAAGCAATCCTATTGGTGGGATGGTATGAAGGGAGATGTGGCCGACTTTGTTTCCTGTTGCCTAGTGTGTCAACAAGTGAAGGCTGAGCATAAAAAACCAGCAGGGTTACATCAGTGGCTAGAAATACCTGAGTGGAAGTGGGAGAGAATTACGATGGATTTCGTAACCGGTTTACCCCGTACCCTGAGGGGGTATGATTCTATTTGGGTAATTGTGGATAGATTAACTAAGGCAGCGCATTTCCTTCCTGTCAAGACTACTTATGGTGTGGCTAAGTATACGCAACTCTATCTAAGCGAAATAGTGAGATTGCATGGAGTACCCGTATCCATAATTTCTGATAGAGGTCCTCAGTTTACATCTCGTTTCTGGAAGGCTTTTCAAGAGGCCTTGGGTACGAGAGTAAACCTTAGTACTGCTTTTCACCCTCAAACTGATGGGCAGTCTGAGAGAATGATACAAATTCTGGAGGATATGTTAAGAGCATGTATCTTGGATTTTGGTGGTAGTTGGGAGAGTCATCTGCCTTTGGCAAAATTTGCATATAATAATAGTTATCAAGCTAGCATTCAAATGGCACCATTCGAAGCACTATATGGGAGGCGATGTAGGTCTCCCATAGGATGGTTTGAAGTTGGTGAAGCCAAATTGTTAGGTCCCGACTTGGTATAAGATGCACAGGACAAAGTACGGGTGATAAGAGAAAGACTGTTGACGGCCCAGAGTCGACAAAAGTCATATGTAGACCATAGGCGTCGAGACTTGGAATTCACCGTGGGTGATTTGGTGTTCTTGAAGGTGTCACCTATGAAAGGCGTGATGAGATTTGGCAGGAAGGGAAAGTTGAGTCCGAGATATGTGGGACCATATGAAGTGCTGGATAGGGTCGGCAATGTGGCTTATCGTTTAGATCTACCCCAAGAGTTAGCAGGAGTCCATCCAGTGTTCCATGTATCTATGTTGAGGAAGTACTTGTCCGACCCTTCTCACATAATTAAATCTCAAGAAATTGTGTTGGATAAGGGGTTGACGTATAGGGAAGAACCTCTTAAAATTGTGGATAAGCAGGTAAGGAAGCTTCGCTCAAGAGAAGTAGCAATGGTTAAGGTAGCTTGGTGTAACCATTCACAGGAAGAGGCCACTTGGGAGCTAGAGAGTGAAATGCGAACCAAATACCCTCACTTGTTTAAACTTTGAGGTTAGAACTCGAGATTTAAATTCGGGGACCGAATTTTCTTAAGGGGGAAAGAATGTAATATCCTGAGGAAGCTACAGGAAAAAAAAAAGGGTTTTTTTTTTATTATTTACTTTATTTTCTTTATTTGTTCCTTCATATTTTTCTTCCAGTGCCTCATCACTCCCGTATTTCCTCTTCTCCGGCTACTATTGCTCTCCTCCCTGGTGTGTGTGCGAAGCTTCTCTCCTCAAGCTGCCGGCATTTCTCCTCCACTGAATGACCATCGCCAGCGTCGCGTAAGCTTCCCCAGCTCCCTCGTTGCTAATTCGACCACAGCGACGCGAGGAAGAGAGAGCTGCAGCGCCGTCGGTCCAGTAAGCATTTCCCGTCTCCCACATTCCCCATCTCCATTAATGTGTTGTGTTCTCCCTTAATCTCGTAGATTTTGGTTAATTCCCTCCATTTTCAGTCATTCCCTGCTCCAAGAAACGAGAAGGATGGGGAGACTCTTCCATCCTTGGTTTGGCCGGCGATGGAGAACAGAAAAAGGGGGGTTTATTTTTGGGTTTCCTAACTTTATGGGATATATAGAATCCTTAAAAATTTTACTCCCTTAGAATGATATGTAAACTTAAAGGATGAAGTAGGATCTAAATGGAAAGATTAGGTTAAAGGTTGCTGCACATGAGTATGATTCTGTGAATAATAGGTTGTTAGATAGCTATTAGGGAATTATAAATGTAAGTGAGATCATTGTGAACCTATGTAGTGACTTGGTGACTTGGGTGTTATCAGGAAATCCTATGAGGATTGACAGTGAAGGAAATTGGCATTTCAAGGAGGAACCAGTAACGTGCTAACATTGAGCCGTGTCTGTGAGTAAATAATAGATTTCAAAGCACTTACTGTCACCATAAATCTTAATACTGTTACTCTCTGCTCGAAATTGCTCTGAATGAGATAAAATTTTGCTTAATATGTATATATATATATATATGTGTGTATGTGTGGACTTGTTTTCTTGGCAATAACTTAAATTTGAGGGAGAAGTTGTTGAGAAGTAACCCTTAGTTATTTATTTATTTTTGTCTTACCTTTATCTGTATTTGTATGTTTATTTTCTTTTCATCATTTTTATTATTGGTCCTAATGAGTTGTTAATGTATATATATATACATATATATTATAAAAAAAAATATGCGTTGATATTGATTGATTTAATTGTTGATAGTTGAACAAGTCTGGTCTCCTTTAATCCAACTTCCTTGTATAAGCAAAGCATTAACAAAAAGTACATATTAAATAATAGTAATTGGCCAATGACGTATATATATATATATAGGTATGTGAACTTAGAATTTTGGGTCTGTGTGTGTGCCTCGCCTATGAGTGTATGTTATTGTCCTTCATTAGACCAAGTCATGTGTTGTAAAGGAATCTGGGTGGAAAAGGAGCTACCCGTTAGGCGGAGCCACCCGGGTGAGGCGGGTAAGGGCTGCCAACGAGGTGTAGCCGCCCCCAGAATGGATGAATTATGACATACAGATAAAAAAAGGTAGATAAAGGGGCTGCCGGTTAGGCGTAGCCACCCGAGTGAGACGGGGAAAGGAGCTGTCAACACGGTGTAGCTGCTACCTTATCTGAACTAGTGATAAAACTATTGTCAAGTGATCACACCGAGAGACTCAAGTCTAAATATGTACTCTTCCACATGACGGGTTGTGGGATCGTTAATTTGTATGAATGTGATGGTTTAGTTATATACACTTTAATTCATTGGTTATGATTCCTGAATAAGTTTTGAAGTCTATTATCTGCTCACTGAGTTTTGGCTCACTCTTTTAAATTTTCACTTTTTCAGATAGCGCCATTGGATCTGATCTGCCTCCCTCATCTTAGGTGCTGAGGCGTTGAGGCGGTGAGCCACCCTTTTTGAAACTGGGGGCTCCGTTTACTTTCCTTTTTTTGGTTTGTCAATTGTTGTAATGAATTGATACTCGATTGTAAAATATTTTAGGAGTAGGACCAAGGGATAGAGGTTTTGTTTGCCCTTTCCTATTTTTGGTTTATTGATGTTTTGTTGACTGGTTAAAGAGAGCGGAGCTCTCTGTTGATTGTTTCTGCTAAATTCTGGCTGTTTGTAGAAATTTGGAATGTCCTATTTATAGGGGACACTCTACCAAAATTTCTATAAAAAGCTAGTGCATAAAAGAAAGTACATTTTATATATCCAACAAGGCAGGGTTACACTTAGTGTACTGCTATTCGGTGTAGGACCTCTTAAAGGTTATCTGCGAAGATAGTGTAGTAAGCCAAGCTGTAGGTAAGAACTTCATATAGACTCCTCGTGTTGGTCACCCCTTCTCTTTCTGAAAGGGGCATGACAAAGTGCATTTATGGAACTATAATGAGGTTTATAGATCAAGCTAGTATCTAAGCAAGTTGTATGGCCATAGAATTAATTCCATGAACCTAATTGGCTTCTGTAAATTGTGTTTTAGCCAAGAGAAATCATCCCCACACTTTTATGTGTGTGTGACCCGAAGGAGGGTGCATTAATTCAAGAGAAAAAGTGTGTAGTTGCTTCCAAGGTAGCTATAACACCATAACTTTTTAGCTCATTTCATGCTATCTTTAGGCCTCATATCAAGCAATTCACCAAGAGGTAAGGGAAAATAGCATTTAATAATACATTTTTTAGCATTACATCGAGTATAAATTTTTTTTTAAAGTCTCATGGGCCATGTGAACTCATACATCATATTCTCATATTTAATTACATGAATACAACTTATTTTCATCATTAAAAGTGGCCTACATCTCTTAGAACTCAAAGGGAAGCATGAAATACATACATATGTTTTCGGCCAAATTTTTTCACATTTCTATCACAAAACTTGGAAAATCATAACTAATTCTAGAAAAATTAAAATCATGCATTCTTAGCCATTCTAGAAAGCTATACATGTCTAATTCAAGTTAAAAATATGTCCAAACTATAACATCTATTACAAAAAGGCATTTGACATTCGAAAAGGTCTAGAAGTCAGGCTGTTCATTGGTACTATCACAGAATTCTGCAAATTTCAAAATGTCCAATTAATTCCACAAAATCCAATCTATGAAAATGATACCAATCTAAAAAGATGTGGGTGTTAGCTAGAGGGAAAAATATAACTCCACACCAGTTTAGGTACGCCCAGATTTCGAAACTCAATCAAACTATAACTGAGATTGGCTGGAGTTCTTAATACTAGATAGATATTTGAAAATTTATATCTCCCTCTCTAGACATCCAAATGAGGCACTTCTAATTAACACAAGTCATTAAGAATGTCTATTTTCTATGTATAAAATTTCATGACAATTGGACATCATTTGAACCCTGTGTGATAGATTTTATTTTCGGACCAGTATAAACAATGACATGACCAAAAATAGAAAATTTTTTAACTTTGAAAATTCATCAAATATTCTCTAGACCTCCAAAAATTATGTTCTTTAACCTCAAAAAATCTATCAACAAGCTCTAATTTCATGCCAAATCTTAGATCAAGAAGAGTTCATTTGGATAAAAAGTGACATAGGGTTCCATTATGGTCAATTTTAGCTCCATATAGGACACCAAAATGTCCAAATGGCTTTCCTTGAGGTTTCGCACCTCTTGGGCAAGTCTAAAAGCATAATTAGGACTTATGTGAATTGCCCAAATGATCCCAAACCACATGCATCTCATTTTGGCTATGCCACTTCCATTCATACATGAAATTTCATAATGTAAACTTGCCATTACATGACCAAAATGAGTATTTCCATACATATAACCCTAACTCTCATTTATATACAATACATTAACATAATTATACATGCTCATGACTTCATAGGTCATATACAACTAGGGATTTCATCAATTGCTATCCATAAGGCCTTAAAGTAACAAATTTAAGACACTTTAATGTCATGGTCTCATCTTCAAGATGGTTGGCTTCCATTACCTTACTCTCTTAGTCGACCTAGCATGTTAGAACATTAGAGAGGAGGGGATGGGATTCAAAGAATCCCAATAGATAAGCTCCCATTCAATCATACATAAAGCATGTAAAATAAGTCTTACAAATACATGCATGGCATATGGACAAGTGCAATCATTCAAGAAGCATTCTTAGCATTTGAAAAAGTCATACATAGCATACATAGGCTTGCTAAGTAAGTGGATTGGCCTTACCCCTTTACTTATAGATTTTGGATTTGCCTCACCATTCTTTAAGAGGTTCTTAGACATAACCATGCTCTTGGGAGTAAACCTCACTTTTGGGAGACTCTTTACTTTGTCTTAACTAATTTTAAGAGTTCTTGGCTCACCCTCACTATAGCTAAAGGTTTTTGGCCTCACCACACTCAAGCAAACTAGGGCAAACATCATAAATATCATTTGAAAAATATAATGTATCATCATGGTACCATGGAGTAAGAGCTTATGATAAAACATTTTTCACGGCTTGAAATACATATACACACATTCAAAGACAAGTAAAGTAAGCAATCATGCATGAGAGAAGTTGGAGAGAGCTACCTTGCTAACATTTGTACACTTTTTCCTTATGCTTTGAAACCTCTCCCTTGACCTCACACACCCAAGAATATGGAGATCATTCCTTTTTAGCCTAGACATAATTTATGGAAGCTAATTAGGTTCATGAAATTAATTCTAACGCCACACAACTTACATAGACTCTAGCTTGGTCTATAAACCACTTTATGTTTCCAAGAATACACCTAATGAAGCAACACCTATTAATTAAATTCTAAGCTCCATTCTTTTCTCTCAAATATGATTCTTGACTTCACCTTTACCTTTCAAAAGCTTGAATTTCTGATGCGATCCATTATTTCCAAGTGGCCCGATGACAAGAGCATGAGCTAGCTCCATTCTTTTCTCTCAAATATGATTCTTGACTCCTTTTAAGCCTCTTGGAGTCACCACACAATTAAAATAAAGAGCCTAACTATATGTTGCTTCTTTAGGTCATATTATGGAACATAAAGCACTAACTCACTTTCTATGGTTTCTAAATTTTTCCCAAGGCTTTCCCTCATCATTATTCATCATATATGACTCAAAAATAGGCTTAAAAAAATTTAAAATGATCCCTAGCTATGTAAACCCCTTTAAGCCAAGGCTATGGAAGACTTTAGCTTCTATGGAGTTTGCTTTGTTTACTTGATGGAGAAAGTATATGGGAAGACAACTAGGGATCTTAGGAGCTCATTTAAACTCTCACTTAGACATATGGATCAAGGTATCAAATCAGATTTTGCAAGGAACATATGAAACCCTAGACTTTGCATCTTAAATTTCTATGGTTATTTGTTAATTCTCTTTGTATATTCATAATCTCCACATCATTTTTCCTAAGAATCACCCTTGGTTCTACCTAAAAATCAAACCCTCTTGGGTCTTCTCAAGTGAAAGCGAAATGGTGGAGAAGAAGAGCAAGGGGTAGCAACCATGGAAGAAGAAATTACCTTGTTTTCTTACTTTTTCTCACTTGAATCTGGTGTTCTTTGAGCTCCTCTCTTCAAATTCAAATTTTTTCCTCAATTTCTCCCTTAAAATATATTTATAAACTTTATTATAATCAAAGAAAACAAAGAAGAATAGAGGAGAAGAGGTTTGAAAGGAATGAAGCATAAAAAATTACTAAATTTCCTTACCTTTCAGCTTGAATTTCTGATGCGATCCATCAAAGGGAGCAAGCTGTCTCAAATGCTTGGAATGATCCTCTGCAAATTCCAAGTGGCCCGATGACAAGAGCACGAGCTAAAAGAATGAGGGAAGCCTTAAGTGGACTTGTTCAAGAGACCTGGACTAAGCAAATAGCAATTGGAGCAACAAAAGTCAAGCAAGATATGGACATTTCCAATGTGGGCGTCCTCAACATCATATGGGCTGAAGATGGAGCTGCTGAGGCTAGATTGGCCCATAACATCATAAATTGAAGTGCTTGAACCATGGACCATCCATTGGTGGGCTCATTTAGGGCTAAATAATGCTATTTTGGGCTTAATAGGCTGATTTCTAGAACCCTAATTATTTAGACGAAATTAGCTTATTTAGGGGGATTTATTTCCTTTTTAGTTTTTGAGAGAATTTGACTTTTATAATTCTGATTCCATAGGCCATTAATTAGGAAATTTGCCATTAATTTCCCTAGTTTTCCTTTTCTATGAGCATTGAAGGCAGATTTGACTTGCACACTATATAATTGTATTCTGCCTCCCATTTGTAATCATTTGAATGAATAGAAATCATATTTTCTGGAAATCCCAGAATTGAGAGGAGTGCTCTCTAGGGTTCTTCATTGAACTTGTAGACTTATCAAGGCTTGATCAACCTTGTGGCGTCTTCCAACACTCGGGGTCCTTGTCTCTTCGTGTCAAGGGTTCTAAGTGGATCATTCAGACTTGATTTAGCTTTCTTGGGGTGTGTATATTTCAGATCGGTTGTGGGTTCAAGGGTATTCAATTCCTTATGGGTTCGCACCAATTTCTCCCTCTTTTCTTCCTCCTCTTGTGCGCCTCATCCTTTAAGGTTTTCTCTGGTTTTGGGTAGAGCATGGTCGACCAAAATGAAGGGGGAAGAAGGGTGCCACTTATATATATAAAGGAGGAAGAATAATTTTTCAAAAATTCTCATTTTACCTTTCGTTCTTGGCATTCTCATTTCTAATTCATTTTAGCTCCTTTGTGAGAATCATCTTTTCCATAATGAAATTTAGGTTCCCAATTTATTTGGACTCACTCAAATCGGGGCTTAAACCATCCTGAATGAATCCATCAAAGTTTGGGTATATCGACATTGAAAAACGTCCACCAGAGGGGTTTAGCTATCCCGAGCCTTCTCATTATTTTTAGAGCCTCTGAGAACCCTGGGGAACTCAAAACTTTTATTTAAAATACCCTCCTGTGTGAATTACTAAATTTGCTCAAAATTACGAAAATGCTATTACGTTTCATAAGTTTTCTGTCAAATTTTGTTTCTTCATTCTAGCTCCATTTTTCTTTTTTTCTGAGCCTAGGATTCTCATTTTTAGGAGTCTTGAATGCTTTCTAAATTTTTTAGGGCCTTAACTAAGTCATTCCAGAGGACTTCCTTTCGTATCCGATAAGTTTCATTCATTTACGGAGAAATCGTACGTTACATTTCTCACGTTTTCTCTCGTTTTCAGAGAACTGGATGTTACATTTCTCCCCCTTTAAATAAATCTTGTCCTCAAAATTTAGGGCATGCTTTCCCCTTACTCTTTTCTTTTCTAGCATTCCTTCTTTTTGGTTCTATATGCTTTTCTTAATGATTTCACTCGTTTGGATTTTCTCTCAGTTAGGAGAATTTCATTGCTTGCCCATAATGAAAGCTCTATTATTATAAAGTACTAGCTAATTCTTCTCATAAGGGAAAGGAATTTCTAACTTTGGAGGCCTATCCTATGAGAGCATACTAATCATATTTGATTAGTTTCAACCCCTCTGTAGGGGTTAACATTCTTTTTAGTGGATTCATTTACATATTTTGGGAGGTGACTTATTTTGTATCACGTCTCCTGTATCCTCTCCCAACGGCTTCTCATAAAATCTCATCATCTTTTTTTGATTATTAGGGCCATCGGAGGTTTCTGTCTATCTATTTACTTATTTACATGTACTGTCCACTATTCATCTTTGTGTTCTTTCCTACTTGCTCATCCCATGATTATAATTCATATTTCTTTCTATCACAGGCCTCACATCTCAATTACTTACTGGGATTATAACTCCTTTGAGGAGTTTTTATTTTCAATGATCTCATCTTCTCTATTTACTACTACATCTGTCTCTTTAAACTGGGAATTTTTCTCACTTTCTTTGCTCACTTATAGTGGCATTTTATAGTCCCTCATTTCAATACTGATAGACCTAACATGTGTTTCTCATACTGGCACCAAAGAGCGATTACCTCTGACTACTATTAAGCTATGGTGGGATGCTAGGTATTCTCACAGTTTTGCTCACTAGAGACATATTGTACCACTTACCTCATGTAAAACTGCACTTGACCTCTTTCTGAATACATAAGCTACCATGTGAGGGATCTCCTTGTCCCTCAGTTAGGGCTAATATCTACTAGGTAGTGGTTCATCTGGCTCTAACTCTGGAAAGCTAGTTTCTTGCTTTTCTCATCCCATGCACTATGCTTATCTCTAAAGAGATCTAGTCAGTGATTTAACTATTTGAGTAAAGCCTTTATATCTCTGTAACAATGGTCTACTAGACTCTAAAACTATCTTAGGCCGTCATCTCACTAAAGAACTATTATGCTATACTTAAGGCTCTCTGTAACTTTATGAGATCTACTATGACACTTGGGTCTATTATGACCTCTCAGAGCCTTGCTGGATTTACTGTAACCTACTGTGATATACTAGGATCTACTGCGATCCATCTGTGGGAGATATCAAAGCCTAAGATTACTATATCTAACAGTAAAATACATACTCACTAAGTTCGATTGGCATTGCTCATAATAGCTGAGGCTAAACTCAGAGGTACATCATGCTTTTCGTCCGAAGTGGGTTTTGTGTGATCTGATTCTTTAGGATCCTGTTATACTAATACTAGGGAGCATTTTAATTTTCACTTATCACTCCTCATAGGATTCTTAGATTCCCACTTTAGCCCTTTTTAGCTTGGGCTTTCTTTTCTTATTTTAATTGTACTCTGTTATTCTTTTCTCTCATATCCTATAGTTTTCTAACTATGACCATGTTCTATTTTTAAGTGCCTTGGCACTAGGTCATCTTACACTCTGAGTGTGGTTAACATTTATGGTAGTAGAAAGGCTATACACTGGTCCCTACTCATTTTGTTTACATGTACTATAAGGGACTCAGATCATATATAGTGAACTCATGCTATCTAGGTCTGAATATTCTTTACTAGGGATTCCTTTCTACATGCTTTTCTTACTATTCTGATATCACTGGAATCCCTTTATTTCTCTTTTCTGACTCATCTCATTCTTTAACTAGGATACTGTGACGACCCTAATTTTTAATCATCATAATTAAAGTTAAATACATGATTAATAATCATGAATTGAGGTTACAAGGCATTACGACCAATTACATTATGAAAATACGAGGAAATTTGAACCTTAATATTATTAGAGTCATCAACCATACAATTACAAACACTTATGTACATAAGGGAAATCAACTTTTATTTATAAGCCTTTAATTCTACTACCCATCAATTATAACTCATCCCAATGTCTCTAAATCATCCCTTGAGATTACCATATAAAAAACCAAGGTTTCCTAATTAATATAAAGGTTTCAAAACGTTTGTCATGGCTAAATTACACTTAGTTGCAGCCAATTCCTCTCACTATCATCATGGCGAGTTGGACCTTCACCGCGGTGGCTAACCTACTTGGTGCCGCGGCGAGGAAGCCTCCTGGAACTTACCTCGCTTGCCTCTCACTATTGGCCATGGCCAATTCCCTTGTTAGCCGCTGCTAATTCCTTTATGGAACACTTGGGACATTTTCATAAAAGTTTGCCGTAGCTAATTACCCCTTTCGCTGTGGCGAATTTCCCTTTGGATGACTCCCACTTTAGCCTCTCACATTTTACTACAGCAAATTTCTCTCTAAACTCCCCCTGAGCAAATTCGCCTCTATTAGCCACGGCTAATCCCATTTTGGTTACGGTGAAATTCCTTCTAATCTTATAACTCTGAAAATCTAGTCTCATACTCTCCACTCTCCCTCCAATATCACCCTAGGGCCATTCTACCTTAATTTATGCAACTCTAATGGTAATTATGTACCTTAATTACTCAGCTAATCTATCATTACTAGTTTAAAACTTAAGTGTCCATTTCTACTCCTCCAACTACCCTATATTAACCAGTTCATAGATTAATAACTGCAGAATTTCATAAGCTTCCAACGATCACCATTCAAGTATATATTTCATTAAAGATTCCATACATCACTAATTCAAATCAACAATCTAATAGATACCATGATGACATTCTCAATAGTAAACCATATCATGCATTCAACAAAGTCCATACTTCAGATACTATAGGTTCATACAACCTAAACCAAGCTATATTGAGACTTAACTCCTCAATAAATACATTCCAACTAATCAGAATATAAATGCCTACACTTGGCAATATGATTACATGATGATGCTATATAAAAGATCAACAAAATTGCATCTATTCTACTCAGATTAGCCCAAGTGTAGCTTCTTCCACACATAGCTAGAGCTCATGGATTTTCATCCACTTGCTTCCCCTTATCCTTGCTCGAAGGGCCTTCACCTAAAAGTATAATCCCATGAAATGGGGTGAGATGCAAATCTCAGTAACTAAGGCAATTCCATTATATAATCTAGTTTAATTAACATATATGTACAATTTCATATGAGTATCAGAAAACATACCAGCATATCAGTAAATGAAACAATTAGGCTATCATGATTACTATCCCATACTAGCAATCATATTTCCACATGTTAGAGGCCAATAACATTGGGAGAAGCCCGTCCACGGCACCTACTCCCCATTGAGCACAACCAGGGCTTAGTGTATTTGGGCTTTGATCATAACCCAATGCTCGATCGAAGCACATGCATGGGTGGCAGCCACACCATAGCTCCATCATGGACTCACAAGATCTAATCACAATATTATAGATAACTAACCACTTCATTCAGCATTTCAAATCATTCATGTATAACAAATATGAAATTAAAATAGATATATGCATGGAATTATTATAGTCTCGATGACCTCATTTGTAGCCAATCCTCTTAAGAGCCAATTGAATGTTACTTCAGCTTAGTCATCACTAAAACCAAATTCTGATTCGGTTGCTCTTACCCCAAAAACCTCAAAATAACATCTCAAATTCTGAGTAAATTCGTACAAAAACAATACCCATATTATAAATCAGCTATAGGTGTCTCAAACTAGTAAAAAAAGCATTAAAATGGAGAGTTTATACATATCTAATATCAACCCTAGCCTCAACCTACGAATTTTCACCATGAAAACATCAAATGGCAAGTTTCAGATTTTGGGTGTGGGTGAAAATACTCTAAATGAAAAACTAATCAGGCCAAAATAAAGAGAAAGATGAGAGGATTAAGTTATATAACTATTACCTTGGCTGAATCTTGCTCTAGAAGTGAGAAATGATGGATTTCTTGCCCCAAACCCTAGCCTCCCTTCAAACCTCTGAATTTTCTTTGGTGTCTTTGTGTTCTACAGAATGAGGGGTGACTAGGTTAGTTTTTAGGGTTTAAGTTGGGTTTTCCATAGGTTATGGGCTACTCCAATGATCTAACTCTAAATGAGCTTTAGATTTAAGCTTGGTTGGGCCAGCTTCAAGGTGTTAGGCTGTAGGAATTTAATTGGACTAGACTAAGTTTTAAAAGCTCAAAGATTTTGGGTCTACACAAAAGTTATTAGGCCTCCATTAACTTCTTATTATGATCTCCTACATTAATTTGGGCCTAGATGAAGTTTCTATCCCAATTAAACCTTAAACTCACATTAATAATTTATCTCTCTAGAATTTCCATTCACTTAACTTACCTGATTATTTCATATTAATTATTCTTAATTAACCCAAATCCATGATTAATACCTTAATTAATTTTGGGGTGTTACAGATACCTTTTGATTATCGAAACACTTTGGTGAGTGATATCGTCATTTGCTACACACTTAAGCTATATTATTACTAGGTTGGCCAAACCTAATATCATGTAGCCTCTGTTGCAAGCAAACCATAACATCAAACACTAATATACTGGTGTTTCATGATTGAGCTCAGAGCCACTATAGCCTATATATTATAAGTTTTCCAACAATTTAAAGTATTCCTTTCTTACCTTCTTCTATCTGCCTTATTCTCATAGAGTGCTCAGGAAAAATAAGATTCTTCCTCTACTTCATCCTAAGATTCCTCTACATTATCCGACTATTTTCACTTTGGGCGTTATCATGCTAGAAGGGCATCCATGCCAAGGACAAGTGTGCTTTCTTAAGCACTCAAGCACATTAACTGAATATCTATTCTTAATCTAGTATGTCCTCAGCTTGAACACTGTCATATCTTCTCTTTCTACCTTTCTTATCCTCTTATTCAGGTAAAAGGATATTTTACCACTGGCTATTTCTGTTGCCAGTTCAGGTTTCTTTACCTCAAGAGCACTCACATTTTTTTAGAATTCCTCTACTTATTTACTCTTTGTAGCATCAAGGGGGTCTACTTTCTCTCATACACTTGCTTTGCTCTTAACTAGACCATCCCTTGGTAAAAAATGTCTATTTCATATAATCCCAAGAATTTCATTTTATGGCACTCTTGGCTTATACTCTTTCTCTACATAATACGAGGCTTATCTTCTTAGGTAGTCTCTAGCTCCCTCGAGTTTTCTTGAGGGTACTGAGGCATTAACTATTTGTCTCAGCTTATTTCTATGTTCGGATTAAAGCTGGGCTTTCTCTTTGTTCAGCATCTTTAGCTTTATCCTCAAGAGCATAGTATACTATTCCTGGGGTTCTACTAACCCAATCTAGAACACGTACTCTCAATGTCTAGATTCTACCTCACTGAAAGCTTATGTTCTACTAGGTGCACTAATCATTCACATGCCTTAACCCTATATCATTCTCATATTAGAGAGCTCATATAACTAATTATTGAACCCTAATCTGTTTACTTTTCTAGGCTTAGTCTACTTATTTAGTCATTACTAAAGCAAGGGTATCTTTTCTGTAGTTAGTTTCTTAGCTTTTCCTTGCTTCCCTTATCACTGTACTTTATGACTCAGGGGGTATATCTAAAGGAATTTACTAACCACTATTGAGTGGTTTTCCCGACATGAGGTTGTCTCATCTTTTCTTTCTCAATCTAAGGAGAACTTTCACTGAGCCTTTCTTTTACATATCTCACCTAAAACGATGCTATTGGTCATCTCGTCCAAGCTGTAGCTTATACTCAGCCTAGGCTAGCCATCTCCTCGAACCTGTAGCTTACTAACTCCTCATTCTTTTCTGAGCCTCAGTTACTGAACTACTCATACTTACCTCTAGGTGTTACCTATAAGGTACACCTTTCTAGGCCACTTGTTATGTGCCTCAATGCTGGTAGTCTTATCTTACGTTATTTCGAGGCAACACTAACATTCTATCATTCAGTGTCTCATAGGGTAGCATCCTAGGTTGGAGTCAATGTCTTAAGGTGGGTCTCAACTACCTTATCATCCCTGTGTCTAACTTTCTCTATGTTAAGCTCTTTCTTAGTCTCAACTACTAGGCCCACGAATTTCTTACTAACCTTTTGTGACTATTCATTACCCTTTTTCTTTTCTTATACTAAGGGTTCCTACTTTCTATGGATCATTTGACCCCTTATTAGTTCATTCCTCAAGTTAGCCTAAATATGACTAACAAGGTATACTACCATTCACCGTGGCTATATATCATTTGCCATGGCTAATTAGCCTCGGGTTTACCTTAGTTTCTTATTTGAGTATTGGTCACGGCTAACTTTTTAATTGGTTGTGGCTAGGAACTCTCTAGATTACCTCACTGCTTCTTAGAAGAATTAGCCACAGCTAAGGGCTTTGATTGGCTTACTTTTTCAGGGATTGGATTTTCATCTTGAGCTACCAACCCAAGCCTCATTGCCTCTATATCTAGCCCATCATCACTAGAGGGTTCTACCTCTTGCTTCATTCATGCATAACTACTTATCATCTCAGGGCTGTCGGGCTCTAGGGTGTAGCTTGTAACTCAACCTCTGCCCTGAGGGAATTTGCTTTTCGGGCTCTAATACTTATCTAGACATTTGGGTGTTATGGCTAAGGGATAACTCTTTTTCTTATTCCCCTCTAAATTGGTCCTATGCAGTTGCAGTCTCATCTCATACTGCGCTATATCACTACTTGTCTCTGCATTACATAAGACAACTAGGAATAGCCTGAATATGGCTACTAAGGGAATTAAGCCTCTTCATATCAACGAGATCATTTTTCATCATTTATATCTAAAGCTTGCCACTGATCCTAGTGAGCTATCACATCTCATCAAGCTCTAGCCGTCGGATCCCTTAACTTTACTTAAACTTAGCTTTGCTTAAACTACACTAGAGGCTACACTTTCTCGGTGCCATTAGCTACTCCAAGACCATTCTATAACTTACTCATCGTGAAACAAGCCATAAACTATCTTCAAATACCGAAAATGTCTCATATAATGCTCTACTTATCCATCTAAACCTTTACATAACTCTATTGCTGCATCCTCAAGCCAAATCTAATCCGAAAGAGCATGGAACTTTGCTCTGATACCAATAAATGTAATACCATAATTTCTTAGCTCATTTCATTCTATCTTTAGGCCTCATATCAAGCAATTCACAAAGAGGTAAGAAAAATAGCATTTAATAATGTATTTCTTAGCGTTACGTTGCGTATAAAATTTTTCTTCGAATCCTATGGGCCATCTAAGCTCATACATCACATTCTCATATTTAATTACATGAATACAACTCATTTACATCATTAAAAATGGCTACATCTCGTGGAACTCAAAGGAAAGCATGAAATACATATATATGTTTTCGAGTAGGTTTTTTCACATTTCTATTACAAATTTTGGAAAATCATAACTAATTCTAAAAAAATTAAAATCATGCATTCTTAGCTATTCTAGAAATCTACACATGTTTACTTCATGCTAAAAATATATCCAGACCATAACATTTATCACAAAAGGCATTTGACATTCGAAAAAATCTAGAGGTCAGGCTGTTCACTAGTCTATCATAGAATTCTGTAGCAAAATTAAAAAATGTCCAAGTAATTTTAAAAAAATCAAATTCATGCAAATGATACCAATATGGAAGGCTGTGGATGTTATCTAGAGGGAAAAAATAATTCCACACCAGTTCAGATATGCCTAAACCTCGAAACTCAATCAAACAGTAACTAAGGTCGGCTAGAGTTCCAAATACTTGACAAATTCTTTGAAAATTCATATCTCCCTATCTAGACATTCAAATGAGGTACTTCCAGTTGGCATAACTAGTTTCTCTGTATAAAATTTTGTGGCAATTGGACATCATTTAATCCCTGTGTGACAGATTTCATTTTCAGACCAATATGAATAGTGGCATAACCAAAACTAGAAAAAATTTTTAACATTGAAAATTCATCAAATATTCTCTAAACATCTGAAAATTTCGTTCTCTAACTTTCCAAAAAGCTTTTAACAAGCTCTAATTTCATGTCAAATCTCAAATTAAAAAGAGTTCATTTGGACAAAAAGTGACATAGGGTTCTATTATGGTCAATTTTAGCTCTATATAAAATACCAAAATATCTAAATGGCTTTCCTTGAGGTTTGGCACCTCTTGGGCAAGTCTAAAAGCATAATTAAGACTTGTGTGAACTACCCAAATCATCCCAAACTACATGCATCTCGTTTTGGCTATTCCACTTCCATTCATACATGAAATTTCATAATACAAACTTGTTATTACATGACCAAAATGAGTATTTCCATACATATGACCCTAGCTCTCATTTATACATAATACATTAACATAATTATACATGCTCATAACATCATAGGTCATATACGACTAGGGATTTCATCAATTACTATCCATAAGTTGTTAAAGTAATAAATTCAAGACACTTTGATGTCATGGTCTCATCTTCAAGATGGTTGGTTTCCATTACCTTGCTCTTTTAGTCGACCTAGCATGTTAGAATATTAGAAAGGAGGGGATAAGATTCAAAGAATCCTAATAGCTCATCTCCATTCAATCATACATAAAGCATGCAAAACAAGTCTTACAAATGCATGCATGACATATGGACATGTGCAATCATTCAAGCAGCATTCTTAACATTTGAAAAAGTCATACATAGCATACATAGGCTTGCCAAGCAAGTGGAATGGCCTCACCTATTTACTTGTGGATTTTGGATTTACCTCACCCATTCTTTGAGAGGTTCTTGGACTCAACCATGCTCTTGGGAGTAAACCTCACTTTTGGGAGACTCTTTACTTTGTCTCAACCAATCTTAAGGGTTCTTGGCTCATCCTCACATGGCTAAAGGTTTTTGGCCTCATCACACTCAAGCAAACCAAAGCAAACATCGTAAACATTATTTGGAAAACATAATGCATCATCATGGTACCATGGAGTAAGAGCTCATGCTAGAACATTTTTCATGGCTTGAAATACATATACACACATTCAAAGACAAGTAAAGCAAGCAATCATGCATGAGAGAAGGTGGAGAGAGCTACCTTGATAATATTTGTACACTTTTTTCTTAAGCCTTGATTCCTCTCCCTTGGCCTCACACACCTAATGATGAGAGACCCGCTAGGAACCTTGTCCTAGGAACCTTCAACAAGATGACACTTTGCCCGAGACCGGCTAGAAAACAAGAATGTTGGTCAAAGGAAAGACCCTAAGAGAACTTGTCTCTTAGAACCCTAACCTCAAGACGCCACAAAGGAAGACCAATCCTTTGATAAGTCACGTGAACTCTCAGAGAACACAAAGAAGCAAAAGCCTCACAAAGTATTGAATAATACTCAAATTCATTCATTCATTCATGTGTAAAATAGAGTACAATAGGAAGCCTTTTATAGGCAAAATTTTCTAGAGTCCTAATTAAAGTAAAACTCTAAAACCTGATTAAAAATATTTTAAATAATACCTAATATATATCCTAATTAGATTAGGATACTAATCTTAACTTGATCTCCAAGATAAACTCTTTGACCAAGTTCAAAAAATACTAAAATAATAAAAAACGAAATTTCAAAAAGGAATCCTAATTAAAACTAATCAGCTTCTTAAGTTGTCACATGAGATGCTCATGCTTCATTAAAAATCACATGGTTGTCACATGATTCTTAATCTCTTGCAATTGGACTCCAATTGGGCCTTGGCATCTCTTGTGTGTGTATAACTACATTGGGCCTTCAACATATTGGATATTGACTTCAGTTGCTCCATGGCCCTTCTTAGAGCATTGGGCTTCCACTTGGACTTCCACTTTTGCATCTTTAAAGAAATCTCATGTCCAAAATCTAATTCAGCATGTTTTGAATTGATCAAATATGGATCTTGGGCTCTAAACTTGGGCCAACGTCCAACATAGATATTTTCTTGAGTTCTTTGAAATTTTTGGACATAATGCATAATTTGGGCCTTTTGAGCATAAGCCATCCCTTCATGAGCCATTTGGACTTGAATTATGCTCTTTTGAATAATTTGGGATTCTTGATAGATGAAGGCTTTTCGAACTTGTAGTGCTCCAATAGACATGCCTATTGATATTGTATCATTCCCTCCCTCTTTGAAAAGATTCGTCCTCGAATCTTCGCCATTAGGTGGTTTTTTGGGAAACAAATCTCTACATACCTGCAAGGAGCTAGAACTAACAATAGACAAAGATGGGTTAAGATTGTTAGTAGATAAATAAATATCCTTACATATGCTCTCAACCCCTCTTTTTTCATCAAACAAGCTCAGACTTATGCTTTTCTCACTTTTCTCATAACTCTCTTGCTCTTTCTTTTCACTCATATTCTTTTCTGTTTCAATTTCATCTTTTTCTCTCTCTAACTCATATTCTCTCTCTTTTTCTTTTGCTCTCTCTTTTTCCTTCATTTTGTATGCTTGTACTATTCTTATTTGATCCTTATAAGCATCCATAGGATCAAGAGGTACCAATACATGATTTTTTTCATTGAATACAAATGAATAGCAATAGCAATATTTGTGCTTATGCTTGACATATTTAGCTTTTCTCACGTGTTTCCATGGTTTACCAAGCATAATATGTCCATCATACATTGGAGCTACATCACATAACACTTTATCATGATATTTACCAATGGAGAAAGAAATCAAAACTTGCTTATTAACTTTAAATTCAGCACTACCCTTCAACAAGGTATAGGGCCTAGGATGCTTTATAGTAGGCAAGTTTAATTTCTCAACAAGTAAGGTACTAGCAACATTTATGTAGCTACTATTATCAATGGTCATGCTGCAGACTTTCTCTTTTATAAGGCATCTAGTATGGAAATCAGGGGATGCCTTTTCCTTATCTTGTCCTGTAGAGTTGATATTGGATTGTAATGCATCCAACCTTGCACAAGATTGCTTGAATCGCTCTTTGTTAGCCTCTTCAAGGAATTTGTACTCATTGGACATCTTATCACCTGAAAAGTTAGTCAAAGAAAGATAGAAAGAATAGGACCTCACGTACTCTTCTCACGTGTTTACACTCAAAAGATGATAAGTTCACTCGTATTTAACTATCTTTTTGGCTTTTTCTTTAATGTTAACACTCTTGCCTTTTACCACTCAATAATTTGCTTCTTACAAGTGTTCTAAGCAAGTCACAAGCAAATCAAATGAAAAGATCAGACTAGTGGCAATCAAAAAATTAGAATCCTAAAATGTAAATTCTCAAAGAATCAAACAAAGGAGAAAAATAGGTGTGTAACAAAAAGGAAAAAGAAGGAGTAAGGGAAGGTCTGGAAGGAAAGAGATGAAAAAAAAAAAAAATCTGAAAATAAGAAACCTTAAGAATAGAAAACTACTTGCAATTCAAGTTTCGAACAATTAGGAAACAATATCCTTTCTTGAATGCAAATAGGTAAGTAGAAACTTGGTAGCCACTTAATGCAATTAAATTAGAAAACAAACTCCAATTAGGAAATTGACTCCAATTAGGAAACTTACTCCAATTAGGAAATTGACTCTAATTAGGAAACTAACTCCAACTAGGAAATTGACTCCAATTAGGAAATTAACTCCAATTAGGAAATTGACTCTAATTAGGAAACTAACTCCAACTAGGAAATTGACTCCAATTAGGAAATTAATTCCAATTAGGAAATTGACTCCAATCTTGCTTTTAATTTTGAATTGGCACAACTTGCAATTTTAAATTCTGCAATCTGAATTTCTTTTCTTTTTTTTTCACTCTTTTTTTTTTCTTTTTTTTTTTCGAATTTTTTTTTTGAATTTTTTTTTTTGGAGTATCACACTCCTCTTTTTCTTTTTGGAGTATCACACTTTCTTCTTTTTTTTTTTTTTTTTTTTTTTGAGGATGGAGGAACACAACAATGGAAGACAGAAGAAGATAGAAGAAAAAGATGAAGATGAAAAGGATTAATGGAAAGAGAGAAAGTATGAAGAACAATGAAAGGAAAAACACAAAAATATACCTTGTACTAGCGACTAAAGCTCTGATACCAAATGATGAGAGACCCGCTAGGAACCTTGTCCTAGGAACCTTCAACAAGATGACACTTTGTCCGAGACCGGCTAGAAAACAAGAATGTTGGTCAAAGGAAAGACCCTAAGAGAACTTGTCTCTTAGAACCCTAACCTCAAGACGCCACAAAGGAAGACCAATCCTTTGATAAGTCACGTGAACTCTCAGAGAACACAAAGAAGCAAAAGCCTCACAAAGTATTGAATAATACTCAAATTCATTCATTCATTCATGTGTAAAATAGAGTACAATAGGAAGCCTTTTATAGGCAAAATTTTCTAGAGTCCTAATTAAAGTAAAACTCTAAAACCTGATTAAAAATATTTTAAATAATACCTAATATATATCCTAATTAGATTAGGATACTAATCTTAACTTGATCTCCAAGATAAACTCTTTGACCAAGTTCAAAAAATACTAAAATAATAAAAAACGAAATTTCAAAAAGGAATCCTAATTAAAACTAATCAGCTTCTTAAGTTGTCACATGAGATGCTCATGCTTCATTAAAAATCACATGGTTGTCACATGATTCTTAATCTCTTGCAATTGGACTCCAATTGGGCCTTGGCATCTCTTGTGTGTGTATAACTACATTGGGCCTTCAACATATTGGATATTGACTTCAGTTGCTCCATGGCCCTTCTTAGAGCATTGGGCTTCCACTTGGACTTCCACTTTTGCATCTTTAAAGAAATCTCATGTCCAAAATCTAATTCAGCATGTTTTGAATTGATCAAATATGGATCTTGGGCTCTAAACTTGGGCCAACGTCCAACATAGATATTTTCTTGAGTTCTTTGAAATTTTTGGACATAATGCATAATTTGGGCCTTTTGAGCATAAGCTTCATGAGCCATTTGGACTTGAATTATGCTCTTTTGAATAATTTGGGATTCTTGATAGATGAAGGCTTTTCGAACTTGTAGTGCTCCAATAGACATGCCTATTGATATTGTATCACCTAAGAAGGTGGAGATCATTCCTTTTTGGCTTAGACACAATTTATAGAAGCCAATTAGGTTCATGGAATTAATTCTAAGGCCACACAACTTACATAGACTCTAGTTTGGTCTATAAACTCCTTTATGTTTCCAAGAATGCACCTAATGAAGCAACACCCATTAATTAAATTCTAAGATCCATTATTTTCTTTCAAATATGATTCTTGACTCCTTTTAAACCTCTTGGAGTCACCACATAATTAAAATAAAGAGCTTAAGTACATGTTGCTTCTTTAGGTCATATTATGGAACATAAAGCACCAACTCACTTTTTATGGCTTCTAAATTTTTCCCAAGGCCTCCCCTTGTCTTCATTCATCATATATGACTCAAAAATGGGCTAAGAAAAAATTAAAATGATCCCTAGCTATATAAACCCCTTTAGGCTGAGGCTATGGAAGACTTTGGCTTCCATGGAGTTTGCATTGTTTTCTTGATGGAGGAAGCCTATGGGAAGACTTCTAGGGATCTTAGGATTAAACTCTTAGTTAGACACAGGAATCAAGGTATCAAATTAGATTTTACAAGGAACGTATGAAACTCTAAACTTTGCATCTTGAATTTCCATATTTATTTGTCAATTCTCTTTGTATATTCTTAATCTCCACACCCTTTTTCCTAAGAAACACCCTTGGTTCTACCTAAAAATCAAACCCTTTTAGGTCTTCTCAAGTGGGGCAAAATGGTGCAGAAGGGGAGCAAGGGGTAGCAACCATGAAAGAAAAAATGACCTTGTTTTCTTGTTTTTCTCGCTTGAATCTTGTGCTCTTTGAGCTCCTCTCTTCAAATCCAAATTTTTCCCCCAAATTCTCTGTTAAAATAGACTTATAAACTTCATTACAATCAAAGAAAACAAAGAAGAATAGAGGAGAAGAGGTTTGGAAGGAAGAAAGCATGAAAAACTACTAAATTTCTTGAACTTTTAGCTTGAATTTCTGCCCCTTTTCTTCCTCCTCTTGTGTGCCTCATGTAAAGTCCTACCTCGGATAGGAAGGTCCTAAGCTAGGTCTTTATAAATGGGAGCAAAGTTCTGCCTTTCAACGAGGCTTTTCCCTGGGAGCTAATGGGAGAAGCCATCTTCCAGGAGGAACAAAACCCCGAGCCTTATTGGAAAAGTGGTGCCATAGAATATAGGGACAATATCGTCGAGGGTTCTATAAGGTGTTTGGTATCAGAGTTAACTTAGCCGCATGTGCAACCCGAGGACAGATTGGCTCCAAAGGGGGTGGATTGTAAAGTCCCACATCAGATAAGAAGGTCCTAGGCTAGGTCCTTATAAGTAGGAGCAAAGCCCTTCCTATCAACGAGGCCTTTCCCAGGGAGCTAATCGGAGAAGCCATCTTCCCTGAGGAATAAAACCCTGGGCCCTACCAGCTTCTTTGATTAGCTCTGAGGAAAATGCCTCGTCGAAAGGGAGAGCTTTGCTCCTACTTATAAGAACCTAGCTCAGGACCTTCCTATCCGATGTGGGACTTTACAATCCACCCCTTTTTAGGGCTAACATGACCCTGGGTTGCACACATGGCTAGGCCAGCTCTGATACCAAACACCTTACAGTGCCCTCGATGATATTATCCCTGTATTCTACGGCACTGCTTCTCTGGTAGGGCCCAGGGTTTTGCTCCTCCAGGAAAATGGATTCTCCAATTAGCCCTGAGGAAAAGGCCTCGTCAAAAGGGACAGCTTTGCTCCCACTTATAAGGACCTAGCCCAGGACCTTCCTATCCGATGTGGGACTTTATAATACACCCCCTTCGGGGCCAACCCGTCCTCGAGTTACACACATGGCTATGCTAGCTTTGATATCAAACACCATATAGAGCCCTCGACAATATTGTTTCCGTATTCTATGACACCGCTTCTCCAATAGGGCCTGGGGTTTTGTTCCTCCTAGAAGATGGCTTTGCCCATTAGCTCCCAAGAAAAAACGTCGTCGAAAGGGAGAGCTTTGCTCCTATTTATAAAGACCTAGCCTTGGACCTTCCTATCCGATGTGGGACTTTACAATCCACCCCTTTTGGGGCTAACCCATCCTCAAGTTGCTCATGTGGCTAGGCCGGCCCTAATACCAAACACCTTACAGAGCCCTCGATGATAATGTCCCTATATTCCACGGCACCACTTTTCTGGTAGGGCCTAGGGTTTTGTTCCTTTCGGAAGATGGCTTCTCCCATTAGCTCGCAGGAAAAGGCCTCGTGGAAAGGGAGAGCATTGCTCCCACCTATATGGACCTAGCTTAGGACCTTCCTAGTCGATGTGGGACATTACAATCCATCCCCCTTTGGGGCCAACCCATCCTTAGATAGCATACGTGGCTAGGCCAACTCTGATACCAAACATCTTACAGAGCCCTCGATGACATTGTCCCCATATTCTATGGCACAACTTCTTTGGTAGGGCTCGGGGTTTTGTTCCGCCTGGAAGAAGGCTTCTCCCATTAGCTCCTAAGAAAAGGCCTCGTTAAAAGGGAGAGTTTTACTCCCACTTATAAGGACATAGCTTAGGACCTTCCTATTCGATGTGGGACTTTACAATCCACTTCCCTTTGGGGCCAACCCTTCCTCGGGTAGCACTCGCGGCTAGACTAGCTCTGATACTAAACACCTTATAGAGCCCTCGACGATATTGTCCCCATATTTTATGGCACTACTTCTTTGATAAGGCCAATGATTTTGTACCTCCTGGAAGATAGTGTAAGACCATAATTATAGCTCATTTCATACCATTTATAAGTTTTGTATTATCAATCCCACAATAGTATATGAAAAAAGGGGTGAAAATAATAGACTTTTTCGCATTAAGCTATATCTAAAAAATTTCATTTGGTGTCACGTGGACCGTGTGAACTTGCTCATATTTAATTTCATTATTACAACTCATTTTCATCACAAAAACTTGCTTACAACCCACGGAAACCAAAATGGGGCATGGAAATTTAAAGAGCATTCTCGGCCAGAATTGGTCTCTTTTCTGGGTAAATTTTGGAAAATCATCATTAAATCTATAGAAATTGAAACCATGAAGTCTTAGTCATTTTAGAAATCTTAGGATGTCTATTTCACATTAAAAATATGTCTAGGTCATGATATTCATCACCTACGACGTTTGACATCCAAAATTGTCCAAAGGTTCGACTGAAATCTGGAACTGTCACAGAATTCTGCAGAAAACTTTGAAAATGTCCAATTAATTTCATAAAAATCTAATCCATGCAAATGATATCAATATGGAAAGATGTGGATGTTAAATAGAGAGGAAAAATATCTCCTGATCAGTTCATTAAGTCCAAACTCTGGAACTTAATAGAATAGTACTTCTTGTAGGGCAAAATCATTGATACTGGATAGAAACTTCAAAAATTCATATCTCTCTCTTTAGACCTCCAAATGAGGTGCTTCTAATTGGCACGAGTCACTGTGATTGCCTAGTTTCTCTATATAAAAGTTTGTAGCAATTGAACATCATTTGTGCCTCATGTGATAGAAAACAATTTCGGACCAAATGAATAGTGTAGCAGACCAAATCCATAAAATTTGCCAATTTCGAAAAATCATCAAATGTTCTGTATACCTCCAAAAATTATGATCTTTAACTTTCAAAAAAGATCTCAATGAGACCTAATTGCATGCCAAATTTCATATCAAGACTAGCATTATTTGGCTAAAAATTGACAGAGGGTTCCCTTGTGGTCAAATTTGGCTCCATATGAGGTACCAAATTTGCCAAATGGTCTTCCCTTGGTATTGGCACCTTTTGGGCAAGTCTAAAAGCATATTTAAGATTTGTGTGAGCTGCCCAAATGGTCCCAAACCTCATGCTTTTCATTTTGGCATTTAACCCACACTTATACATATTTCTATCAAATTTCTACATTGCACACTTTGGTATTTCATACTCAAATTGTATTCTAAAGCTCATACATCATATTCATAGTGATAAACATTGCATAATAGTATACTTATGCATGTCTCAAGGCTCATTGTACATATACAACATCATAGACATTAAGATACATAAGCATGGTTCCAAAATGGCTAACATCAAGGCATAAGTTTGTCAATCTCCTTCCTTTAGTGTTGTTGGCTCCCATTAACATATCCATTTGGTTCACCTATCATGTTAGATCATTGGAGAGGAGGGGATGAGATTCAAAGAATTCCAATAGCTCATCTCCCATTCAATCATACATAATATGTGCAAAGCAAGCTTCACAAATGCATGCATGGGAAAAATGGAAGACATGGACATTTTAAAAGAAAACTTAGCAAGTGAATCAATCATACAAAACATTCAAGAGCTCACCAAGTGTTTGGATTAGCCTCACACTTCTCCTAATGGATTTTAGACTTGTCTCACCCATTCTTGAGAGCTTTGGACTCAACCACACTCTTGGGAGCCCATTTTGCTTTTGGGAGACTCTTTACTTTGTCTCAACTAAGCTCAAGGGTTCTTGGCTCATCCTCACCAAAGGGAAGAGTTCTTAGCCTCTCCACACTCGAGTAAACTTATACAAACATCATATGGTCATTGAAAACATAACATGGCATCAAGAATCATAGAATGTAAAGGCATGCTAGCATACTTTTCATGACTTAAAAATACACATACACATATTCTAAGATATGCTAAACACACATCCATGCATAAGAGAAGGTGGAGAGAGCTACCTTGCACACAATTACATACTTTTTCTTTTGGACTCAAGCCTCCTCTTTCGGCCACACACCTAAAAATTGGTAGAGATGGTTTCTCTTGGCCTAGATACAATTTATGGGAGGCAATTAGGTTCATGAAATAATCTCTAAGGCCATACAATTTGCTTAGATGCTAGATTGCTCTATAAGCTCCATTATGGTCCATAAATGCACCGAATGAAGCAACACCCCTCAAATACTTTCTAGGCTTTATTCTTTCCTTTCAAATATGATTCTTGACTCCTTTTAAGCCTCTTGGAGTCATCACATTATCAAAACAAAAGGCCTAGCACCATGTTGCTTCTTTAGGTCATAATATGGAACCTAAGACACCAAATCACTTTCTATGAGTTCTAAATTTTTTCCAAGGCCTCCCCTTACTTTCATTCATCAAATATGACTCAAGAATGGCCTTAGAAAAATTTAAAACTCCCCCCACCTACACAATCCCTTCTTGGCTGAGACATAGACACCATTTGGGCCATATGGAGTTTTCTTGGTTTTCTTGAAGGGAGAAGTTTGTGGGGAGAATCTTTTGTGTCTCAAGAACTCATTTATACTCTAACTTAGACCTAGGAAGCATCATACAAATTCAGAAATTGGAAAGGTGCACTTAAAACCCTAGGTTTTGAATCTTGATTTCTAATGCCTATTTCTTGGTTTTCTTTGTATATTCTTATTCCTCTCCATCAAATATCTAAGAATCACCTTTGGTTTGGTTAAAAATCTGACTCTTTAGGTCTATCTAAGTCTAAGGCACTGCTTCTCTGGTAGGGCCTAGGGTTTTGTTCCTCCCAGAAGATGGCTTCTCCCATTAGCTCGCAGGAAAAGGCCTCGTCAAAAGGGAGAGCATTGCTCCCACCTATAAGGACCTAGCTTAGGACCTTCCTATTCGATGTGGGACATTACAATCTACCCCCTTTGGGGCCAACCCGTCCTTGGGTAGCACACGCGGCTAGGCCAGCTCTGATACCAAACATCTTACAGAGCCCTCGATGACATTGTCCCTATATTCTATGGCACAGCTTCTCTGGTAAGGCTCGGGGTTTTATTCTGCCTGGAAGATGGCTTCTCCCATTAGCTCCTAACAAAAGGCCTCGTTAAAAGGGAAAGCTTTACTCCCACTTATAAGGACATAGCTTAGGACCTTCCTATTCGATGTGGGACTTTACAATCCACTTCCCTTTAGGGCCAACCCATCCTCGGGTAGCACACGCGGCTAGGCCAGCTCTGATACTAAACACCTTACAGAGCCCTCGACAATATTGCCCCCATATTTTATGGCACTGCTTCTCTGATAGGGCTAGGGGTTTTGTTCCTCCTGGAAGATGGCTTCTCCCATTAGCTCCCAGGAAAAGGCCTCATTGAAAGGGAGAGCTTTGCTCCCATTTAGAAGGACTTAGCCTAGGACCTTCTTATCCGATATGGGACTTTACAATTTTGTCTCCGTATTTAATGACACTATTTCTTTGGAAGGGCGGAGGGTTTTGTTTTTTCTAGAAGATGGCTTCTCCCATTAGCTCCCAGGAAAAGGCCTTGTTGAAAAGGAGAGCTTTGCTCCCACTTATAAGGACCTAGCCCAGGACCTTTCTATCCGATGTGGGACTTTTCAATCCACCCCCTTTAGCACTAGCCCATCCTTAGGTTGCACACGTGGCTAGGCCGACTTTGATAGCAAACACCTTATAGAGCCCTCGACGATGTTGTCCCCATATTCTATGGCACTGCTTCTCCAGTAGGGCCAGGGGTTTTGTTCCTCCCGGAAGATGGCATCTCCTATTAGCTACTAGGAAAAGGCCTCATCAAAAGGGAGAGCCTTGCTCCCACTTATAAGGACCTAGCCCAGGACCTTCCTATCTGATGTGGGACTTTATAATCGACCCTTATTTGGGGCCAACTCGTCCGCGGGTTGCACACGCAGCTAGGCTGGCTCTAATACCAAATACCTTATAGATCCTTCGATGATATTGTCCCCATATTCTATGGCACTATTTCTCCAGTAGGGCCTGGGGTTTTGTTCCTCCCAGAAGATCACTTTTCCCATTAGCTCTTAGGAAAAGTCCTCGTCGAAAGGGAGAGCTTAGCTTCTACTTATAAGAACCTAACTTAGGACCTTTTTATTCAATGTAGGACTTTACAATCCACCTTCCTTTGGGGTCAACCAGTCCTCGAGTAGCACACGTGGCTAGGCCAGCTCTGATACCAAACACTTTACAGAGCCCTCGACGATATTGTCCATTAGTGCTTGGGATTCTCATTTTTAAGAGTCTAGAATGCTACCCAAATTTTTCAAGACCTTAACTAAGTCATTTTGGGGGACTTCCTTTTGTATCCGATGAGTTTTGTTGGTTTACATAGAAGCATACATTATATTTCTCACATTTTCAGATAACCGGATGTTACAGTAGCTCGCTCTTCTTCTCTTACGCATGATTGTTTGCTTCACTTGTCTTTGAATGTGTGTGTGTGTATTTTTAAGCCAAGAAAAGTATTCTAGCAAGATTTTTATTCCATGATGTTACAATATGCTTTCATATGATGTTTATGATGTGTGCTTAGGTTAGCTTGAGTGTGGTGAGGCCAAGAATCTTTAGCTATGGTAAGGATGAGCCAAGAACCCTTAAGATTGGTTGAGACAAAGCAAAGAGTCTCCCAAGAGCATGGTTGAGTCCAAGAACCTCTTTAAGAATGGGTGAGACAAGTCCAAAATCCACAAGTAAATGGGTGAGACCAATCCACTTACTTGGTAAGCCTATGTATGCTATATATGACTTTCTCAAATGATGAAAATGCTTCAAAGAATCTGTCCAGTACCAAGCACTCCAATTGACCTCAGTTACTGTTTGATTGAGTTTCGAGGCCTAGACATGCCTGAACCGGTCTAGAGTTTATTTTTTCCCTCTAGCTAACATTCACAACTTTCCAAATTGGTATCATTTGGATGGATTGGATTTTTGTGGAATTAATTAGATACTTTTGAAGTTTACTGTAGAATTCTGTGATAGCACCAGTGGATAGCCTAACTTTTGGAATTTTTGAATGTCAAACATTTTCTGTGTTAAATGTTATAGCCTGGACATATTTTTAGTATAAATTAAACATATGTAGCTTTCTAGAATGGTGAAGAATGTATGATTTCAATTTTTCTAGAATTAGTTATGATTTTCCAAAGTTTGTAACAGAAAAGAGGAAATTTTGCCCGAAAATACAAGCATGAATTTTATGTATCTTCTTGCTTTTTGTGAGTTGTAGGGTACCTTTGATGATGCAAATGAGTTGTATTCATGTAATTAAATATGAGAATATGATGTATGAGCTCACATGGTCCACGTGACACCGAATGAAATTTTTATACATGATGCAATGCTAGAAAATGCATTATTTAAATCCCTTCTTCTTACTCCTTCATGGAATGTATGATATAAAGCATGGAAATGTGATGTAATAAGCTAGAAATATAAGGTGTTACATTTTTTGTATCAGAGCAAAGATTCAGGGCCTTGATGTGGGTTATGGCTTATGTTTACAAGTTGCCTAGATGCATATGAGCTTGTTTATGGATATATTGAGTGCGTTAATGATGGAAGTGTTCCTTATTTCATGTTAAAGTTTGTTATGATGTTTCAGTAAAATAGTGAACACTAGGAGAGGTCAGCCCTCTAGAAAGGCTCCTACTAATGATAGAGCCGGGCCTAATGATCCAGTTGCTAGAGCCCTACAGTTTATTATGGCTCACCTGGATTAGTAGCAAGCCGTTATCATACAGTTACAGGAACAGCTTGCTAAGAGAGATAGCCAGGGCCCTACACCTCCTCCTCTAGAGCCACCTCACCACTTAGATTATCCCAAGCATTCAAGGGTGACTCATTTAGGCCCGTAGCCACACTTATAGATGGTTGCCCCCATTCCACCAGCTCAGATGGCTCTAGCCCAGGAGCAGTACTCTATCAGTCAGGTTATTACCTAGTTTAAGAAATTCGGGCCTTCTACCTTTGATGGTGAAATGAACACAGAGAAAGCCGAGGCCTAAATCATGCAGTTAGAGAAAATATTTTGGGTAATGGAGTGCACATCTAAGCAAAAAATGCCACTATGGCTATCTTTCATCTAGAGAAAGAAGCAAATTTTTGGTGGAGGGGCACGAAGCCTATTTTGTAGGCAAGGAACCTTTTGATTACATGGGAGGCATTCCTCTAGGCCTTTTATAAGCGGTACTTCCCCAGTTCAGTCAGGGATGAGAAGGGGATGTTCATGGATTAGTATGTAGCTAAATTTGTAGAGCTCTCCCGATACTTCTTGTAAAGTCCCACATCGGATAAGAGGATCCTGGGGTAAGGCCATATAAGTAGGAGTGAAGCTCTCCCTACTAGCAATGCATTTTCTTGAGCAATGGGAAGATGGCTCAAGAGGAACAAAACCCTAGCTACGAAACCCAGTTTTGGACATAGTTGGACCAGGGACAATATCGCTGCAGGCTCTGTATGGAGTTGGTATCAAAGCCAGCCTAGCCGTATGTATAACTCGAGGATGGGTTGGCCCTAAAGGGGGTGTAATATAAAGTCCCACATTAGATAGAAGGATCTTAGGCTAAGGCCTTACAAGTGGGAGTGAAGCTCTCCCCACCAACAATGCATTTTCCTGAGCAATAGGAAGATGGCTCAGTAGGAACAAAACCTTGGTTACAGAACCCAATTTCAAACATGGCCAGACCAGGGACAATATTGTTAGAGGCTTTATATGGCCTTAGCCCAAGATCCTCCTATCCAATGTGGGACTTTACACTCTTCTTACTTATAGAGGCATGATGACGAAAGGTGGAGAGTAGGCAGATTAGAGAAAGGTTTACTCCCTGAGATTAGAGATAGGGTAGTGCCACAGAGAATCAGGTACTTCAACACTCTGGTTAAGATATGTAGCATTATAAAGGTGAACCTCAGGATGATATAGCCTACCTCTGATACTAGACCACCCCTCCTTGAGCCTAAGAAGCCTAGAGTGGGATCACAGGCTACAGCTACCAGTAGGAGAGGTGACAGAAGCTAGTGGAGCCAAAGAGGTAAGAGACGGAGGACTTAGTCCAATAGAGGTAGCTTCACACCCATCACATGTCCCTAGTGTGGCAAGAACCATAGAACTAGACTGTGCTATGCGAGGTAGAATATATGTTTTAAGTGTGGTAGGCCAGGACATATAGCTAAGGATTGCACCCAAGCTCCTTTACAGATTACACAGTAGCAAGAGATGGCTCCTCCTCCCAGACCTCAAACCCAGGGTAGAGTCTTTGCCCTGACATAGCAAGAGGCTAACAGGTCCTCAAGTCTAGTTCAAGGTACTATTAGAATAAATAATTTTTCTATAAGTGCATTATTTGATTCGAGATCATATGATTGTACTAAGACATTGGCTTTGAGTATGCATACACTCCCATATGATTTACATGTATCTACCTCCATAGGAAATCAAGCCATTACCTCCGATGCATGTTTGAATTATATGATCTAGTTTAATCACTACCTTACAACCTTGATTTGCTTTGTATGCCCTTTATTGATATTGATATGATTATTGCCATGAATTGGATGTCTGCAAATAATGTCACACTAAATTGTAGCCACAGATGTATTACTTTACTGAGTATGGGACTGTGCCTAGTATGAGGACTGAGTTATCTATCATGACCACCTCCCAGGCTGAGAGATCTTTAGGGCATGGTTGTCAAGGGTACCTAGTTTTCTTTTCAGTTTAGGCTGAGGTAGAAAAGGGTATAGATGAGATCTTCATAGTGACGGAGTTCCTCGAGGTATTTCCTAATGAGATTAGTGGATTACCCCAAAGAGAGAGGTAGAGTTTCCTATAGATATTGTACCTAGGGTAGGTCCAATATTTAAGGCCCTATACAGGATAGCTCCCACCAAGCTAGTTAAGCTTAAGAAACAAATAGAAGAGCTCTTAGAAAAGAGTTTTATTAGACCCAGTGTATCGCTAGGGAAAGCTCTAGTCTTATTCGTAAAGAAAAAAGACGGGAGCCTTAGTGATGCGATAGCACAAAGAGACCTTGTTGAGCATAGAAGTGGACTTGATCAAGGACATGATTTGCAAATTAAAGCCCAAGAATTCAAGTCAAATGTGTCTAAAGATCCATTACAAGGCATAGGAGGCCCAATAACAAAAGCTAGGGCCAAAGCAATGAAAGAAGCCTTCAATTATTTAATTCATAAGTTTCATAACTTAGAGCCCATTTATTTAAATCAAGAGAAGGCCCAAGAAGATGTAAAAGGTGTGATCATGCTAACTATTCTACAAGAGGATTGCCAAGGCCCAATTGGAGTCCAATTGCAAGAGATTAAGAATCATGTGACAACCATGTGATTTTTTAATGAAGCATGAGCATCTCATGTGACAATTTAAAGAAGTTGATTAGTTTTGATTAGGATTTCTTTTGAAATTTCGTTTTTATTATTTTTATTATGTTTTTGAACTTATCCTAATCTAATTAGGATATATATTAGGTATTATTTAAAATAATTTTAATTAGGTATTAGAGTTTTACTTTAATTAGGACTCTAGAAAATTTTGCCTATAAAAGGCTTCCTATTGTACTCTATTTTACACATGAATGAATTTGAGTATTATTCAATTATTTGTGAGGCTTTTGCTTCTTTGTGTTCTCTGAGAGTTCACGTGACTTATCAAAGGATTGGTCTTCCTTTGTGGCGTCTTGAGGCTAGGGTTCTAAGAGACAAGTTCTCTTAGGGTCTTTCCTTTGACCAACATTCTTGTTTTCTAGCCAGTCTCGGGCAAAGTGTCATCTTGTTGAAGGTTCCTAGGACAAGGTTCCTAGAGGGTCTCTCATCATTTGGTATCAGAGCTTTGGTCGCTAGTACAAGGTATATCTGTGTTTTCCCTTTCATTATTCTTCATACTTTCTCTCCTTCCATTAGTATTACCTTTTCCATCTTCGTCTTTTTCTATCTTCTTCTGTCTTCCATTGTTGTGTTCCTCTATCCTCAAAAAAAAAAAAAAGAGAAAAAAAAAAAAGAAGAGAGTGTGATACTCCAAAAAAGAAAAGAAAGAGAAGAGAGTGTGATACTCCCGAAAAAAAAAAAAAAAAAAATTCGAAAAAAAAAAATTCAAAAAAAAAAGAGTGAAAAAAAAAAAAAAGGGAGAAAAAAAAAAAAAAAAAATTCAGATTGCAGAATTCAAAATTGCAAGTTGTGCCAATTCAAAATTAAAAGCAAGATTGGAGTCAATTTCCTAGTTGGAGTTAGTTTCCTAATTGGAGTTAATTTCCTAATTGGAGTTTGTTTCCTAATTTAATTGCATTAAGTGGCTACCAAGTTTTCTACTTACCTATTTGCATTCAAGAAAGGATATTGTTTCCTAATTGTTTGAAACATAAATTGCAAGTAGTTTTCTATTCTTAAGGTTTCTTATTTTCAGATTTTTTTTTCTTTTCATCTCTTTCCTTCCAAACCTTCCCTTACTCCTTCTTTTTCCTTTTTTGTTACACACCTATTTTTCTCTTTTGTTTGATTCTTTGGGAATTTATATTTTAGGATTCTAGTTTTTGGATTGCCACTAGTTTGATCTTTTCATTTGATTTGCTTGTGACTTGCTTAGAACACTTGTAAGAAGCAAATTATTGAGTGGTAAAAGGCAAGAGGGTTAACATTAAAGAAAAAGCCAAAAAAAGAGTTAAACACGAGTGAAATTATCATCTTTTGAGTGTAAACACGTAAGCTAGTGAGTTGCGAGGTCCTATATCTTTCTTTGTATATTTTTGTACGAACTAATATTTCAGGATGTCTGGAGAATCTGAGCATAGTGACTTTGACATGAAAGTCTGGATTAGAGCTGTTCAAAGTACTCTTGAGAAACTTAGTGCCAGATTAGATGATGTGGAGTCTTCTTCCAATAGGAGGACCCATAGGAGGCAACCTCATATGGAACTTGATGATGATGCTGAATCTGACTTTGAGGAGTCCCATACTCGGAGAGGTAGACAATCATCATCCAATAAGGATGGTGGTATTGGAAACATCAAGATGAAGATTCCCTCATTCCCCGGGAAAAATGACCCCGACCAGTACTTAGATTGGGAAAGAAGAGTAGAGCATGTGTTCGAGTGCCACTCTTACACTGAGGTGAAGAAAGTAAAACTTGCTGCAGTGGAGTTTACTGACTATGCCAGCATCTGGTGGGATCAACTTTTACTCACCAGAAGACGTACCGGTGAAGGCCCAATTCGTGATTGGCAGGAGATGAAAACTATCATGCGCAAACGATTTATTCCTAGTTACTATTATAGGGAATTGCATAAGAGGCTCCAAAAGCTGAAACAAGGTTCTATGAGTGTGGAAGATTACTATCAAGAAATGGAGATTGCCATGATTAAGGCAAATGTGGAGGAAGACCGTGAAGCAACCATGGCCCGATTCATTGAGGGCTTAAATTCTGAAATAGCTACCCAAGTTGATTTATACAATTACCTGGATATGGAGGAGCTCTTACATAGAGCTATCAAGGTGGAAAAGCAACTAAGGGCTCGACAAAAGCTAAAAGTGACATCTAGCTCGAGTTCTTGGAGGGATTCCAAAGTCTCCTTCAAGCCAAATACTGATTTCAAGTCTAAGGAGGAAAGTAAGGTAAAACCCTTTCAGGTTAAGGGTAAAACTGATTCAAAACCTTTATCATCTTCTAACCCAACTGCGTCTTCTTCTAAGGTTAGATGTTTTAAATGTAATGGTTATGGTCATATTGCTTCACAATGTCCTAACAAACGAACTATGATTATTCTTGAGAATGGTGATGTGACTAGCGCTAGTAGTGAGTCTGAGGAGGATGAGATGCCACCCCTGACTGATGACTCAGATTTAGAATTAACTGAAGCTGTAAATGGTGAAGCCCTTGTGGCTAGACGTGCTCTCAATATTCAACCAAAAGAAGATCTCGAGGTAGAGCAGCGTGAGCATATTTTCCATACTCGTTGCTTCATCCACAAGAAGGTCTGTAGTGTGATTATTGATGGTGGTAGCTGTACAAATGTAGCTAGTACTTTACTTGTGGAAAAGCTAAACTTGCCTACTTTGAGGCATCCTACCCCTTATAAATTACAATGGCTTAATGATAGTGGGGAGGTAAAAGTAACAAAACAGGTGCTCATCTTTTTCTATTGGTAATTATCATGATGAGATTCTTTGTGATGTAGCACCTATGTATGCTGGTCACTTGTTACTGGGTAGGCCGTGGCAGTTTGACAGAAAGGTAAAACATGATGGATATAAAAATTATTACTCCTTTGTTTTTAATGGTAAGACCATTGTGTTGACCCCTCTGCGTCCTGTTCAAGCATATGAAGATCAGTTAAAAATCGAAAGAGAATGTAAGAATAGAGAGCAAGAAAAGAAAGGTAAAGTGAGTGTGAGTATTGAGAATGAGAAGAAGCAACAGAAAGGTGAGTTGAGTAGAAAGAAAATTAGAGAAAAATATGAGGAAAAGAAAGTAAGTCTATTTTCAAGTAAAAGTGAGATCAAGAAAGCTCTTATTAGTGAAAATGCTTTCTTATTGCTTTATAAAGATGTTTATCTTACTATCAACGATCTTGATCACTCTTTGCCTGCTAGTGTTACATCTTTATTACAGGAATTCTGTGACTTATTTCCAGAGGAAATACCTAATGGACTGCCCCCTTTAAGAGGTATTGAGCATCGCATAGACTTTATCTCAGGAGCATCTATTCCCAATAGACCTGCTTATCGAGCAAATCCAGATGAGACTAAGGAAATACAACATCAAGTGGAAGAGCTCATGAAGAAAGGCTTTGTTCGTGAAAGTCTAAGTCCATGTGCTGTCCCAGTGATTCTTATGCCCAAAAAGGATGGCAAGTGGCGGATGTGTGTAGATTGTCGTGCCATCAACAAAATAACGGTAAAATATCGCTACCCTATCCCTAGGTTAGATGATATGCTTGACGAGTTGCATGGTGCATGTGTTTTCTCTAAAATTGATCTTAGAAGTGGTTATCATCAGATTAGAATGAAAGAAGGTGATGAATGGAAAACTGCTTTTAAGACCAAGTTTGGGTTATATGAATGGTTAGTTATGCCATTTGGCTTGACTAACGCACCTAGCACTTTCATGAGTTTAATGAACCATGTCTTTAGATCTTTCATTGGTAGATTTGTTGTGGTTTACTTTGATGACATTTTGATTTACTCTAAAAGTCTAGAAGAGCATGTGAATCATTTGCATGATGTGTTTGTTGTGCTTAGAGAGAATAAACTCTTTGCCAATTTAGAGAAGTGCTCTTTTTGTTTGGATTCTGTGGTTTTTCTTGGATTTGTTGTAGGAGCTCGTGGCATACAAGTGGACGAGGAAAAGGTCAAAGCAATCCGAGAGTGGCCAACTCCAAAGAATGCGAGTGAAGTAAGGAGCTTCCATGGATTGGCGAGCTTTTATAGAAGATTTGTTAAGGACTTCTCTACTCTTGCTGCCCCTTTAAATGATTTGGTAAGAAAGAATGTGGTATTCAAATGGGGTGAAGCACAAGAGCGTGCTTTTACCATACTGAAAGACAAACTAACTAAAGCCCCTGTACTTGTATTGCCTGATTTTACTAAGGTTTTTGAAATTGAGTGTGACGCTTCTGGTATAGGCATAGGTGGTGTGTTGATGCAGGATGCCAAACCTATTGCATATTTTAGTGAGAAATTAAGTGGCCCTACTTTAAATTATTCTACATATGATAAAGAGTTGTACGCCTTGAAACGCACTTTAGAAACTTGGCAACATTATTTGTGGCCTAAAGAATTTATTATCCATTCTGATCATGAAAGTCTTAAGTTTCTTAAGTCCCAGGGTAAATTGAACAAAAGACATGCAAGATGGCTTGAATTTATTGAAACCTTCCCTTATGTGATTAAGCATAAGCAGGGAAAGGAAAATGTTGTAGCGGATGCATTGTCTAGGCGTTACACTTTGATTACTTCCATGCACGCTAGATTGATAGGATTTGAGATGTTAAAAGGCATGTATGAGTCTGATTCTGATTTTGCCAATATTTGGAAATCTTGTGAAATGCATGGTGCTAATGACTATTACAGGTTTGATGGTTTCCTTTTCAAAAAGAACAAGTTATGTGTTCCTATGTGTTCCATTCGTGAGCTTCTTATTAAGGAAACTCATGGCGGGGGATTGATGGGTCATTTTGGTGTCGAAAAGACTTTGGCTCTTTTGAATGAGCATTTTTATTAGCCTGGTATGAGAAAGGATGTGGTTGCTGTTTGTTCTAGATGTATTACTTGTAAGCATGCTAAATCTAGAATTCAATCACATGGCTTATATTCCCCCTTACCAGTTCCTTCTCACCCATGGACTGATATTTCTATGGACTTTGTCTTGGGCTTACCTAAATCTTCCACTGGGAAAGATAGTGTCTTTGTTGTTGTGGATAGATTTAGTAAAATGGCACATTTTATTGCTTGTTCCAAAACTAATGATGCTGTGTATGTGGCAGAATTGTTTTTCAAGGAGGTTGTTAGGTTGCATGGTGTGCCAAAAACTATTGTTAGTGATAGAGATGTAAAATTCTTGAGTTATTTCTGGAAAACGTTGTGGAATAAACTTGGCACTAAACTTTTGTTTTCTACTACAGCACACCCACAAACTGATGGACAGACTGAGGTTGTTAATAGAACTCTCTCTACTTTATTAAGAGCTATCATTCAAAAGAATCTTAAGAATTGGGAGAAGTGTTTGCCCCATGTTGAATTTGCTTATAATCGTGCTGTTCATTCTACTACAAAATTCTCTCCTTTTGAAATTGTTTATGGTTTTAATCCTTTAACGCCTTTAGATTTGCTTCCTTTACCTTCACATGAGTTTACTAACCTTGATGGTGCTGGGAAGGCTAAGTTTGTGCAGGATTTGCATACAAAGGTGAAAGCCAATATTGAAAGAAGGAATGAGCAAATTGCTAACCAAGTTAATAAGGGTAGAAGGCGTGTGGTGTTTGAACCCGGCGATTGGGTGTGGGTTCACTTGCGAAAAGAACGTTTCCCAGAACAAAGAAAGTCAAAACTCCAACCTAGAGGAGATGGTCCCTTTCAAGTTCTTGAAAGGATTAATGATAATGCTTATAAAATTGACTTACCTAGTTCTTATGGAAATATTAGTGCTACTTTTAATGTAGCTGATCTCTCTTCTTTTGATATTGCAGATTCGAGGACGAATCCTTTTCAAGAGGGGGGGAATGATGCGATAGCACAAAGAGACCTTGTTGAGCATAGAAGTGGACTTGATCAAGGACATGATTTGCAAATTAAAGCCCAAGAATTCAAGTCAAATGTGTCTAAAGATCCATTACAAGGCATAGGAGGCCCAATAACAAAAGCTAGGGCCAAAGCAATGAAAGAAGCCTTCAATTATTTAATTCATAAGCTTCATAACTTAGAGCCCATTTATTTAAATCAAGAGAAGGCCCAAGAAGATGTAAAAGGTGTGATCATGCTAACTATTCTACAAGAGGATTGCCAAGGCCCAATTGGAGTCCAATTGCAAGAGATTAAGAATCATGTGACAACCATGTGATTTTTAATGAAGCATGAGCATCTCATGTGACAATTTAAAGAAGTTGATTAGTTTTGATTAGGATTTCTTTTGAAATTTCGTTTTTATTATTTTTATTATGTTTTTGAACTTATCCTAATCTAATTAGGATATATATTAGGTATTATTTAAAATAATTTTAATTAGGTATTAGAATTTTACTTTAATTAGGACTCTAGAAAATTTTGCCTATAAAAGGCTTCCTATTGTACTCTATTTTACACATGAATGAATTTGAGTATTATTCAATTATTTGTGAGGCTTTTGCTTCTTTGTGTTCTCTGAGAGTTCACGTGACTTATCAAAGGATTGGTCTTCCTTTGTGGCGTCTTGAGGCTAGGGTTCTAAGAGACAAGTTCTCTTAGGGTCTTTCCTTTGACCAACATTCTTGTTTTCTAGCCAGTCTCGGGCAAAGTGTCATCTTGTTGAAGGTTCCTAGGACAAGGTTCCTAGAGGGTCTCTCATCACTTAGGCTATGTATAGATTATCGGAAACTCAATAAGATCACCATTAAGAATAAGTACCCTTTCCTTTGCATAAATGACCTCCTAGATTAGTTAGTAGGAGCATCAGTATTTTCTAAGATAGACCTCAAGTCGAGATACCATTAGCTTAGAATAAAGGCTGAGGGTATTCCTAAAATAGCATTTAGAACTAGATATGGGCACTATGAATTTTTAGTTATACCCTTTGAGTTGACGAATGCACTCGCAGTATTCATGGATTACATGAACAGAGTCTTTAGGCCATATTTAGATAGATTTGTACTTGTCTTTCTAGATGACATCCTCATCTACTCAAAAAGTAGAGAGGAATATGAGCAACACCTGAGATTAGGCTTAAAGACCCTGAAAGAGAGACAACTCTATACTAAACTTAGTAAATGTGAGTTTTGACTCACTGAAGTTCAATTTCTAGGTCATGTGATCTCTCAGGCAGGGGTTGAGTAGATTCCTATAAGGTGTAACACCATAAACTTTAGTTCATTCCATGACATTCATGGGCTTCACGTCATCAATTTTATGAAAGTGTAGAAAAAAAGGGAATAAAATAATGTCTATTTTTGTGTTGCATCGTGTTTAAAAATTCCATTCGATGTCACATGGAGCGTGTGAGCTCATACTATACATTCTCATATTTAATGACATCAATACAACTAATTTGCATCACAAAATCATGCCCACAACTTGTGGAAACCGAAAGGAAGCATAAAATGGGGTTATTTAATTTCGGCCAGATTTGCCCCTTTTTCAGACCAAAATTTGGAAAATCATAACTAAATCTAGAAATATCAAAATCACACATTCTTGGCCATTCTGGAAAGTTATGGATGTTTACTTCATAGTAAAAATATGTCCAAACCATAACATTCATCACAGAGGACGTTTGATATCCAAAATTGTCCAGAGATCATACTGTATTCTAGAACTGTCACAAAATTCTATAGAAAATTTTGAAAATGTTTGATTAATTCCACAAAAAATCCAATCCATGCAAATGATACCAATCTAGAAAGCTATGAATGTTAGCTAGAGGAAAAAAATATTTTCAAACCGTTTATCAAGTCCAAACCTCGGAATTTAATGGAATAGTACCTCAGGTTAGGCAAAATTCTTGATACTGGATAGAATGTTCAAAAATTTATATCTCCTTCTCTAGAGCTCCAAATGAGGTGCTTCTAATTGGCATAAGTCACTGTGAATGTCTAGTTTCTCTGTATAAAATTTCATGGCAGTTGGACATCATTTGAGCCTCGTGTGATAGAATTCATTTTTGGACCAATGAATAGTGCAGCAGACCAAAACAATAAAAATTACCAACTTTGAAAATTCATCAAATATTTTGTGGACCTCTGAAAATTATGATATGTAGCTTTCCAAAAAGCTCCTAATGAGACCTAATTGCATGCCAAATTTTAGATCAAGAATAACTCATTTGGCCAAAAAGTGATATAGGGTTCCATTATCATCAATTTTGGTTCCATATAGGGTACCAAAAGTACCAAATGGGTTTCCCTTGGTCTTGGAACCTTTTAGACAAGTCTAAAAGCACATTTAGGACTTGTGTGAGTTGCCTAAATGGTCCCAAACCCCATGCATCTCATTTTGGCCTTTCCATGTACACATATGCACATTTCCATAAACTCACTCATGAAGCTATTCTTTCCATACATGTTCAATTCACATTCCATCATTCACATAACACATACTTTCATTTCTACATCATATAATATTATAATTACATATGTCTCAAGGGTCATAAGCCATTTACAATACTCATATACATCATTATGGTTCATTATGGATGTTTTCTAACGTCGGTTGACCCAAATTTTGACTGATTCATTTGGGAAGGTTTTAGCTCCAAATTGAGTGATTCCAAAGGTATTTTACTAAATTGGGAACCTAAATTTCATAATGAAAAAGACGGTTCTAAAAAATGAGTTAAAAAGAAAGAGAAACGAAAATGCCAAGAGCGAAGGGCAAAATGGAAATTTTTTAAAAGTATAACTTATTCCAACCTATATATATGATGCACCCTTCTTCTCCCTTCATTATGCACGGCCATGTTCTGCCCAAAACCAAGAGAAACTCCTAGGGCAAGGTGCACAAGAGGAGGAGAAATTCAAGGTAGAAAGGTATGGATTTTCATGGTTTTTCATGCTTTCTCTTCCAAACCTCTTCTCCTTCATTCTCCTTTATTTCCTATGATTATAATGAAGCATATGGATCTTTTAAAGGAGAAATTGAGGGGAAAATTCGGATTTGAAGAGAGGAGCTCAAAGCACACAAGATTCAAGTGAGAAAAAGTAAGAAAACAAGATAATTTCTCTTCCTATGGTTGTCATCTTTGGTTCCCTCCTCCTCCATTTCGCCCTACTTGAGAAAACCCTAGGAGGAAATTTTTTAGACAGAACCAAGCATGAATCTAAGGAAAAAGGGTGTGGAGATTAAGAATATGCAAAAAAAAAAAAACAACAACAACAAAATAACCATTAGAAATCAAGATGCAAATTCTAGGGTTTTATGTGCACCTTCCAAAATTCTGATTTTGTATGATGATCCCTAGGTTTAATTAAGAGTTTAAATGAGTTCTTGAGACACCTAAAATGCTCCCTACAAGCTTCTGCCTTCAAGAAAACTAAGAGAATTCCAAAAAGGCCAAGGAAGCCCATAGTCTCGGGCAAAGAGGGTTCTTGTAGTGGGGGAGAGTTTTAAATTTTTCTAAGGCCATTCTTGAGTCATATTTGATGAATGAAAGTAAGGGGGGCCTTGGAAAAAATTTAGAACTCATAGAAAGTGATTTAGTGTCTTAGGTTCCATATTATGACCTAAAGAAGCAACATGATGCTAGGCCTTTTTTTTTAATGGTGTGATGACTCCAAGAGGCTTAAAAGGTGTTAAAAATCATATTTGAAAGCAAAGAATGAGGCCTAGAAATTATTTGAGGGGTGTTGCTTCATTAGGTGCATTTATAGACCATAATAGGGGTTATAAAGTAATCTAGTACTTAAGCAAGTTGTATGGCTTTAGAGAATGTTTCATGAACCTAATTGACTCCCATACATTTGTAAAGCTTGCTTTGCACATATTATGTATGATTAAATGGGAGATGAGCTATTGGGATTCTTTGAATCTCAATCCCTCCTCTCCAATGCTCTAACATGCTAGGTGGACCAAGTAGCTATGGTGAAGGGAGCCAACAACAATGAGAGAAGGAGATTAACAAGCATATGCCTAGTTTTATTCTTTTGAATCCATAATGATGCTTCACAATGTATATGATGTTGTAAATGGTCTATGACCCTTGAGACATGTGTAAATATGCTATTATGTGATGTGTAAATGTATGATTATGATGTATGACCTTTAGCATTTATTTTGAGTATGAGATGCCAAAATAAACAATGTGGAAGTTTGATGGAAATGTGCATAAGTATGGGTTGAATAGCCAAAATGAGATGCATGAGATTTGGGACCATTTGGGCAGCCTACACAAGTCTTAAATGTGCTTTTAAACTTGCCCAAAAGGTACCACAACCAAGGGAAAGCCATTTGGCAAATTTAGTACCCCATATGGAGCCAAATTTAACTATAATGGAACCCTATATCACTTTTTAGTCAAATGAGCTAGTCTTGATTTGAGATTTGGCATAAAATTATATCTCATTGAGAGCTTTTTGGAAAGCTAAAGATCATAATTTTTAGAGGTCTACAAAATATTTGATGATTTTTCAAAGTTGGCAATTTTCATAGTTTTTGGTTGCTGCACTATTCATTTGGTCTGAATTTGTATACTGTCACAAGAGGCCCAAACGATGTCTAATTGCCATAAAATTTATATAGAGAAACTAGACAATCACAAAGACTCGTGCCAACTACAAGCACCTTATTTTGAAGTCTATAGAGGGAGATATGAATTTTTAAAGTTTCTGTCCAGTATCAGTAAATTTACCCAACCAGAAGTACTATTCCATTGAAGTCTAAGGTCTGGGCTTGATGAACTGATTTAGAGATATTTTTTCTCTCTAGTTAACATCCACAGCTTTCTAGATTGGTATCATTTGCATAGATTGGATTTTTTTGGAATTAATTGGATATTTTCAAATTTTTCTGTAGAATTCTGTGATAGTTCCAGAATTCAGTTAGACCTTTAGACTATTTTGGATGTCAAACATCCTCTGTGATACATGTTATGGTCTGGGCATATTATTAGTGTAAAGTAGACATCTTAAGCTTTCTAGAATAACCAAGATTTCATGATTTCTATTTTTTTAGATTTAGTTATGATTTTCCAAAGTTTGGTTAGGAAAAGGGGCAAATCTGACCAAAATTAAACAAGCCCATTTTATGCTTCATTTCAGTTTCCATTAATTGTGGGTATGATTTTATGATGCAAAGGAGTTGTATTATTGTAATTAAATATGGTAAAGTATAGCATATGATCATATGGCCCACATGACATTGAATGAAATTTTCATATGTAGCACAAAGCGAAGGAATCCATTATTTTCATCCCCTTTTTCATATGCTCTTGTGTAATTGATATAAAGCTTATGGATGGCATGAAATGAGCTAGAATTTATGGTGTTACAAGAACTCCTTAAAGAATGGGTGAGGCAAGTCTAAAATCCATAACTAAATGAGTGAGGCCAATCCATTTACTTGGCAAGCCTATGTATGCTATGTATGACCTTTCAAATGCTAAGGATGCTTCTTAAATGATTACGCAGGTCCATATGCCATGCATGCATTTGTGAGACTTGTTTTGTATGCTTTATGTATGATTAAATGGGATATGAGCTATTGGGATTCTTTGAATCTCATCCCCACCTCTCCAGTATTCTAACATGCTAGGTGTCCCAAGAGAGCAAGGTAATGGAAGCCAACCATTTTGAAGATAAGAGCATGACATCAAAGTATCTTGAAATTGTTACTTTAAGACCTTATGATAGCAATTGATAAAATTCCTAGTTGTATATGACCTACAATGTTATGACCATATATAATTATGTTAATGTATTGTGTATAAATGAGAACTAGAGTTATATGTATGGAAATACTCATTTTGGTCACGTAATGGCAATTTTACATTATAGAATTTCATGTATGAATGGAAGTGAAATGGCCAAAATGAGATGTACGAGGCTTGAGACCATTTGGGCAGCTCACAGAAGTCCTAATTATGCTTTTAGACTTGTCCAAGAGGTTCCAAACCCTAAGGAAAGTCATTGGACATTTTGGTATCCTATATGGAGTCAAAATTGACCATAATGGAACCTTATATTACTCTTTATCCAAATGAGCTCTTCTTGATTTGTGATTTGGCATGCAATTAGAGCTTATTGAGAGCTTTTTAGGAAGTTAAAGAATAGAACTTTCTGAGGTCTAAATAATATTTGATGAATTTTCAAAGTTGGCAAAAATTCTAGTTTTTGTCATGTTACTATTCACTTAGGTCTGAAAATGAAATCTATCACACAGGGCTCAAATGATGTCTAATTATCATAATATTTTAGAAAAAGAAACTAGACATTCCCAGTGACTTATGTCAACTAGAAGCACCTCATTTAGAGGTCTAGAGAGGAAGATATGAATTTTCAAAGAATTTGTCTAGTACTAGGTGCTCCAATTGACCTCAGTTACTGTTTGATTGAGTTTCGAGGCCTAGGCATGACTAAACCAGTATGGCATTATTTTTTTCCTCTAACTAACATCCATAGATTTCTAGATTGATATCATTTACATGGATTTTATTTTTGTAGAATTAATTAGACATTTTTTAAATTTGTCGTAGAATTTTGTGATAGTACCAGTGGATAGCCTGATCTCTAGACCTTTTTAAATATCAAACGTCCTCTGTGTTAGATGTTATGGTTTGGATATATTTTTAGGATGAAGTAGACATGTGTAGCTTTTCAGAATGGCCAAGAATTCATGATTTTGATTTTTTTAGAATTCGTTATGATTTTTCAAAATTTGTGATAGAAAAGAGGAAAATCTAGACGAAAAAATATATGCATTTTATGCTTCACTTTGAGTTCCACAAGATGTAGGACATTTTTGATGATGCCAAATGTGTCATATTCATGTAATTAAATATGAAAATATGATGTATGAGCTCACACAGTTCATGTGATACCAAATGAAATTTTTATACGTGACACAACACAAAGAAATGCATTATTTTAATCCCCTTTTTCTTCCTCTTACATGGAATTCATGATGTAAAGCATGGGAATGTTATGAAATGAGCTAGAAATATATGGTGTTATAGGAAAACTATTAATGAGTGAAACCTGAACAGAAAATGACCTGAGAGATCAGATAAAAGAGGCCCAGCAAACAGATGACCATATAAATAAGATTAGAACCCAAATAGCTCAGGGTAGCATTTAGGAGTTCAATCTATCTGAGGATGATATTGTAAGATACAAGGATAGGCTATATGTGCCTAGTGTAACATCTGGTCCTTCCATAAACGTGAGAAACGCAATGTTCGGTTTTTCCGTAAATGACAGAAAAGGGCCAGATACAAAAGGAAGCCCTTGAAATAGAAGGAGTTAGGACCAACTAAAATTATAATAAAATTTTAAATATTAGAAAATGAGGATTTGAGCCTTGAGTTGCCCAAAAATCAAGGCCAGAGTGATTCAAAAAATTTGTCAAAAGGCTAGTGGCATTTTTATAAATATGGGTACTTTTTGAAAAACACACAGGAGGGCTTTGCAAATGAAAGTTTTGAGTTCTCCCGGGTTCTCAGATGGCCTAAAAGCCATGGAAAGTGGTGCGAACCCACAAGGACTTGGATGCCCTTGAACCCACAACCGATCTGAAATATACACACCCCAAGAAAGCTAAATCAAGTCTGAATGATCCACTTGGAACCCTTGACACGAAGAGACAAGGACCCCGAGTGTTGGAAGACGCCACAAGGTTGATCAAGCCTTGATAAGTCTACAAGTTCAATGAAGAACCCTAGAGAGCACTCCTCTCAATTCTGGGATTTCCAGAAAATATGATTTCTATTCATTCAAATCTGATTACAATGGGAGGCAGAATACAATTATATAGTGTGCAAGTCAAATCTGCCTTCAATGCTCATAGAAAAGGAAAACTAGGGGAATTAATGGTAAATTTCCTAATTAATGGCCTATGGAATCAGAATTATAAAAGTCAAATTCTCTCAAAAACTAAAAAGGAAATAAATCCCCCTAAATAAGCTAATTTCGTCTAAATAATTAGGGTTCTAGAAATCAGCCTATTAAGCCCAAAATAGCATTATTTAGCCCTAAATGAGCCCACCAATGGATGGTCCATGGTTCAAGCACTTCAATTTATGATGTTATGGGCCAATCTAGCCTCAGCAGCTCCATCTTCAGCCCATGTGATGTTGAGGACGCCCACATTGGAAATGTCCATATCTTGCTTGACTTTTGTTGCTCCAATTGCTATTTGCTTAGTCCAGGTCTCTTGAACAAGTCCACTTAAGGCTTCCCTCATTCTTTTAGCTCGTGCTCTTGTCATCGGGCCACTTGGAATTTGCAGAGGATCATTCCAAGCATTTGAGACAGCTTGCTCCCTTTGATGGATCGCATCATCCCCTCTCTCCTCAAAAGGATTCGTCCTCGAATCATCACCTACATCATAAGGAGATAGATCAGCAACATTAAAAGTAGCACTAACATTATACTCACCTAGTAGATCTATCTTATAAGCATTGTCATTGATTTTCTCAAGGACTTGAAATGGTCCATCCCCTCTTGGAGCTAATTTAGATTTCCTTTGTACCGGAAACCTCTCTTTTCTCATATGCACCCATACCCAATCGCCAGGTTCAAAAATGACATGCCTTCTGCCTTTGTTTGCCTTGGATGCATATTGCTCATTCTTCTTTTCAATCTGCAATTTAATCTTTTCATGAAGTTGCTTAACCACCTCAGCTTTCTTTTTGCCATCAAGGCTTATTCTCTCATGAATGGGCAATGGTAACAAATCCAAAGGAGTTAGTGGATTAAAACCATAAACAACTTCAAAAGGAGAATAATCAGTAGATGAATGCACACTTCTATTATATGCAAATTCAATGAAAGACAAGCAATCCTCCCAATTTTTCAAATTCGTTTGGATGATGGTCCTAAGCAATTGAGTTAAGGTTCTGTTAACAACTTCAGTTTGACCATCAGTTTGTGGATGACAAGCTGTAGAAAATAATAACTTAGTTCCAAGCTTTCCCCACAAAACTCTCCAAAAATGGCTCAAAAATTTTGCATCCCTATCTGAGACAATACTTTTAGGAACACCATGAAGCCTCACAATTTCGTTAAAGAACAAATCAGCAATATAAGTAGCATCATCAGTTTTATGGCATGCAATAAAATGTGCCATTTTTGAAAATCTATCAACAACCACAAATATTGAATCCATCCCTCTTTTTGACCTAGGTAATCCCAAAATAAAATCCATTGAAATGTCTACCCAAGGTTCACTAGGTACAGGTAATGGAGTATACAGACCATGAGGTAAGACTCTAGACTTAGCCCTTTTACATGTTATGCATTTACCACAAATCCTTTCCACATCACGCTTCATTTTAGGCCAAAAGAAATGTTCATGCAAAACATCTAATGTCTTTTTCACACCAAAATGTCCCATTAGTCCTCCCCCATGTGCTTCCCTCACAAGCAATTCACGCATAGAACATAGAGGCACACATAATTTATTTTCTCTGAACAAAAATCCATCAAGCTTATAGAATTTTCCAAAAGCTCCTTTTTCACAAGCAACAACTATTTCAGCAAAATCACTATCATTGGCATACAAATCCTTAACATATTCAAAACCAAGCAATCTTGCATTCAGAGAAGTGAAAAGAATATACCTTCTAGATAATGCATCGGCAACCACATTTTCCTTACCTTTCTTGTATTTGATCACATATGGGAAAGGCTCGATGAACTTCATCCATCTGGCATGTCTTTTGTTCAGCTTCCTTGACCTTTAATGTACTTCAAAGATTGATGATCTGTATGGATCACAAATTGTTTAGGCCAAAGGTAGTGTTGCCAGGTCTCCAATGCTCTCACAAGTGCATAAAGCTCCTTATCATAAGTTGGGTAGTTCAAGGTAGCACCATTCAGCTTTTCACTAAAATAAGCAATTGGTCGCCCTTCCTGCATTAGAACAGCTCCTATCCCAACTCCTGATGCATCACACTCAATCTCAAAAGTTTTGTTAAAATCAGGTAAAGCTAAAATAGGTGCAGAACACAATTTTTCTTTAAGAACACTAAATGCATGATCTTGTGCCTTTTCCCATCTAAAGCCAACTGATTTCTTAATTATTTCAGTGAGTGGTGCAGCAATTGTGCTAAAATCTTTCACAAACCTCCTATAAAAGCTAGCCAACCCATGAAAACTTCTTACCTCAGTTACATTTGTAGGTGTTGGCCATTCTTTAATAGCCCTTACCTTCTCTTCATCAACTTGTATTCCCTCAGCACTCACTACAAATCCAAGGAAAACAACTTTTCCCATGCCAAAGCTACACTTTTTTAGGTTAGCATACAACTTTTCTTTTCTCAAAACATCAAGCACACAGCGCAAATGATTCAAATGCTCATCAAGACTCTTACTAAAAATTAGAATATCATCAAAATAAACCACAACAAATTTTCCAATATATGCACGCAAAATATGATTCATCAACCTCATAAAAGTACTAGGTGCATTTGTTAGCCCAAATGGCATGACTAACCATTCATACAGCCCATGCTTTGTTTTGAAAGCAGTTTTCCACTCATCTCCTTCCCTCATCCTAATTTGATGATATCCAGATTTTAAATCAATTTTTGAGAAAATAACAGACCCATGCAATTCATCAAGCATATCATCTAATCTAGGAATAGGATGGCGATACTTTACAGTGATATTGTTGACAGCTCTGCAATCAATGCACATCCTCCAAGATCCATCTTTCTTTGGTACTAAGAGGACTGGTACAGCACATGGACTCAAGCTTTCTCGAACATACCCCTTTGCCATGAGCTCTTCAACTTGCTTTTGAAGCTCTTTTGTCTCCTCAGGGTTAGTTCTATAAGCTGGCCGGTTAGGAATTGTTGCTCCAGGAATGAAGTCAATTTGATGCTCAATGCCTCTTATGGGTGGCAATCCACTAGGAATATCTTCTGGAAATATATCTTCGAAATCCTGCAACAATGAACTAACAACACTCGGAAATGAAGAGTCAAGGTCATTAGTGTAAAAGACCTCCTTGTAAACAAGTACAAGTAAAGGCTGTTCAGAAAGATATGCACTCCTCACCTCACTTTCTTTTGCATAAAAACTCACTTTTTCTCTTTCTTTTCTCTCCACTTTCTTTTCTTTCTTCTGAATCTCTTTTTTTGAGCTCTCAGATTTTCTTTCTTTCTCACCCTCATTTCTTTTTGATCTCTCTTCTTTATTTTTCTTATCACCCTCTCTTTTATCTCTCTCTTGTTTCATTTTGAGCTGATCTTCATACACTTGCTTGGGTGTTAATGGTACAAGAGTAACGGGTCTGTCATCCTTTACAAATGAATATCTATTGGTAAACCCATCCTTTGTCGCCTTCCTATCAAATTCCCAAGGTCTACCCAAAAGTATATGTCCAGCATGCATAGGAACAACATCACATAAAATCTCATCACAATATCTTCCAATTGAGAATGAAACAAGAACTTGCCTATCAACCTTAATCTCCCCACATTCATTCAGCCATTGCAACTTGTATGGTCTAGGGTGTTTAATGGTAGACAAATTTAATTTCTCAACTAGAGTGGTACTAGCAACATTGGTACAACTCCCACCATCAATAATCATATTGCATACCTTGTTGCTTATGAGACAGCGAGTATGGAAGATGTTTTCTCTTTGCTGCTCAATGTCATCTTCCTTAACTTGAGAATTCAAAGCTCTTCTAGTCACAAGTGCTTTTCCTTCTACAGCATACTCAAACCCATCATCACTAGCATCTTCAAGTGATGGCATGGAATCATCACTTTCACTTTCAGACACCACTTCACGGTCCTTCATGATCATTACTCTCTTGTTGGGGCATTGCGAAGCTATATGACCTGTTCCCAAACACTTGAAACATTTAATATCTCTATTTCTAGATGATTGGGAATCAGATTTACCTTTGTTTTTAGATGAAGCTTCCTCTTTGCCTTTTGGGACTTCTCTTTGAACATCTTTTTCTTCCTTCTTCCATTTTGGTCTCATTGAAGAACTAGAGCCTGAAAGGTACCTTGCTGATCCTTTTTGTTTAAGTTGCCTTTCAACCTTCATTGCCATGTGCACCATGTCTTCTAACTCCACATAATGCTGCAACTCCACAATATTAGCGATTTCTTTATTCAACCCATTTAAGAATCGAGCCATTGTTGCTTCCCTATCCTCTTTCACATTTGCCCTAAGCATAGCCACTTCCATCTCTTTGTGATATTCCTCTACACTCTTAGAGCCTTGTGTAAGGGACTGCAACTTTTGAAAGAGGTCTCTATAGTAATGGTTGGGTATATAAACCTCTTCCTCATGAGAGCCTTCATCTCCCTCCATGTTTCTAGGGGTCTCTCACCATTCCTCCTCCTCTCTAGGACCAATTTATCCCACCAAATTAATGCATAATCCGTAAATTCAATGACTGCTAATTTCACCTTTTTTGCTTCAGAATAATTATGGCACTCAAAAATGAACTCAATTTTCTTCTCCCATTCCAAATAAGCTTCAGGATCATTTCTACCTTGGAAAGAAGGTATCTTCATCTTAATATTTCCAAGGTTTCCATCCACCCTATTTCTACCCCTTGGAGCATTTTTACCGTGTCTCCTTTCATGCCTAACTTCCCTAGGCCTATTTCTACCCAAATCAAATTCAGATTCATAGTCTTCTTCACTACCACCTCTTACTTCATTTTTAGACTCAAAATCATCTATAGAATCATCTCTATGCCTCTCATATCTTCTAGGATTAGGACTTACAGTAGGTGGTCTTCTCTGCAAGTTTGCAATCATTGTGTCTTGCTTATCCATCCGGTCTCTTATCCCTCCAAGCACCACATTAAGACGTTCGAATTGCTGCTGCATGGCTTTTACAACGAGATCCAGGTTCTGTGCACTACCTCCTCCACTTGATATTTCCTCCCTATTAGATATTATAAGCTGCAAGAAAAATTGATTAGAGAAATAAAGATCCTCGCAAATTTTCCTCACGTGTTTACCCTCAAAGATGTCACTCTTCACTCGTGTTTCACACTTTAAAGGCTTTTTCAAATAATGGATTCACACTCTCGCCTTTTTCCACTCTCAGTCTCTCTATAGGCTCTTTAAAGAAACTAATCAGACTCAATACAAAGCTATCACAATTCTTGTGAGATTCAACCCAACACTTGGAGATAATGAGTAGTAAGCAGATACTATAAGTCAAAGATGCAGAATGTTGTAAAAAGCTCAAACCAATACTACTTCCAGAATAGCATCATTTTTTTTTTTGGCCTTTTCTTTTCAGCAAATTTTTTTTCTCTTATTTTTTTTTGCCTTGCTTTTTTTTTTTCTGGAATATGAAAGAACAAAAAACGAAATTTGAATAAACAGAACAGAAACAGCAAAATAAATCTGGAAAAATGCGTCTGAATTTAAAGGACAATATCTCGAGTTAGAGAACTCCAAATGAGATGATTTTAAAGCAATCTGAAAGAAGAGATTCTGGGATATAAGAAAGACCTACTATACGTCCAGAAACTCAATGGAAAACATGACAAATAGAGAATTAAAATTCAGCACGTCCAGAATAATGGAAGACAAATAGAATTTCGAAATGAAAGAGAAACGCAATCTGGAAAAGCACAAGACACACAGATATGACCTGATTTAGGGACCGAAGCTCTGATACCAAGATGGTGCGAACCCACAAGGACTTGGATGCCCTTGAACCCACAACCGATCTGAAATATACACACCCCAAGAAAGCTAAATCAAGTCTGAATGATCCACTTGGAACCCTTGACACGAAGAGACAAGGACCCCGAGTGTTGGAAGATGCCACAAGGTTGATCAAGCCTTGATAAGTCTACAAGTTCAATGAAGAACCCTAGAGAGCACTCCTCTCAATTCTGGGATTTCCAGAAAATATGAATTCTATTCATTCAAATCTGATTACAATGGGAGGCAAAATACAATTATATAGTGTGCAAGTCAAATCTGCCTTCAATGCTCATAGAAAAGGAAAACTAGGGGAATTAATGGTAAATTTCCTAATTAATGGCCTATGGAATCAGAATTATAAAAGTCAAATTCTCTCAAAAACTAAAAAGGAAATAAATCCCCCTAAATAAGCTAATTTCGTCTAAATAATTAGGGTTCTAGAAATCAGCCTATTAAGCCCAAAATAGCATTATTTAGCCCTAAATGAGCCCACCAATGGATGGTCCATGGTTCAAGCACTTCAATTTATGATGTTATGGGCCAATCTAGCCTCAGCAGCTCCATCTTCAGCCCATATGATGTTGAGGACGCCCACATTGGAAATGTCCATATCTTGCTTGACTTTTGTTGCTCCAATTGCTATTTGCTTAGTCCAGGTCTCTTGAACAAGTCCACTTAAGGCTTCCCTCATTCTTTTAGCTCGTGCTCTTGTCATCGGGCCACTTGGAATTTGCAGAGGATCATTCCAAGCATTTGAGACAGCTTGCTCCCTTTGATGGATCGCATCAGAAAGCCCCGAGACAGTTAAAGCCCCTCCGATGGACGTTTTCCAATGTCGATGTGCCCGAACTTTGACGGATTAGTGCAGGAAGGTTTTAGCTCCAATTTGAGTGACTCCAAAGGCATTTTTCTTAATTGGGAACCTAAATTTTATAATGGAAAAGATGATTCTAAAAAAAGAGTTAAAATGAAGGAGAAACATAAATACAAAGTATGAAGGGAAAAATAAAAATTTTTGAAAAGTGTAACTTATCCCCACCTATATATATGATGCACCCTTCTCCTTCCTTCATTATGCACGACCATCTTCTGCCCCAAATCAGAAGAAAAACCCTAAGGGAGAGGCACCCAAGAGAAGAAGAAGGAGGAGGAAGAAAACCAAGCTTAAGGTATGTTTTCATGGTGATTTTCCTTGCTTTTCTTCATCCACACCTCCTCTCCTCCCTTCTCCTTTCTTTCCTTGGATTAAAATGAGGTTTATAAATCTGATTCAAGGGAGATATTCAAGGGAAAGTTCGGATTTGAAGAGAGGAGCTTGGAGAAATCAAGATTCAAGCCAAATTAAGCAAGGAAACAAGGTAAAAATGCATCCTATGATTGATACCTTTCATCACACTTCTTCTCCATTTTGACCTAGACTTAGACAGACCTAACGAGTCAGATTTTTAACCAAACCAAAGGTGATTCTTAGGTATTTGATGGAGAGGAATAAGAATATGCAAAGAAAACCAAGAAATAGGCATTAGAAATCAAGATACAAAACCTAGGGTTTTAAGTGCACCTTCCAATTTCTGAATTTGTATGATACTTCCTAGGTCTAAGTTAGAGTATAAATGAGTTCTTGAGACACCAAAGATGCTCCCCACAAGCTTCTCCCTTCAAGAAAACCAAGAAAACTCCATATGGCCCAAATGGTGTCTATATCTTGGCCAAGAAGGGATTGTGTAGGTGGGGGAGTTTTAAATTTTTCTAAAGCCATTCTTGAGTCATATTTGATAAATGAAAATAAGGGGAGGCCTTGGAAAAAATTTAGAACTCATGGAAAGTGATTTGGTGTCTTAGGCTCCATAATATGACCTAAAGAAGCAACATGGTGCTAAGCCTTTTGTTTTGATGATGTGATGACTCCAAGAGGCTTTAAAGGAGTCAAGAATCATATTTGAAAGGAAAGAATGAGGCCTAGAAAGTATTTGAGGGGTGTTACTTCATTAGGTGCATTTATGGACCATAATGGAGCTTATAGAGCAATCTAGTATCTAAGCAAATTGTATAGTCTTAGAGATTGTTTCTTGAACCTAATTGACTCCCATAAATTGTATCTATGCTAAGAGAAACTATCTCCACCAATTTGTGGGTGTGTGGACGAAAGAGGAGGCTTGAGTCCAAAGGAAAAAGTGTGTAATTATGTGCAAGGTAGCTCTCTCCACCTTCTCTCATGCATGGATGTGTGTTTAGCTTATTTTAGAATGTGTGTATGTGTATTTTCAAGCTTTGAAAAGTATGCTAGCATGCCTTTATATGCCATGATGCTTGATGCCATGTTATGTTTTTAAATGATTACATGATATTTGTGTGGGTTTACTTGAGTGTGGAGACACCAAGAACTCTTCCCTTGGGTGAGGATGAGCCAAGAACCCTTGAGCTTAGTTGAGACAAAGTAAAGAGTCTCCCAAAAGCAAAGTGGGCTCCCAAGAGTATAGTTGAGTCTAAAGTGCTCAAAGAATGGGTAAGGCAAGTCCAAAATCCATGAGGAGAAGTGTGAGGCCAATCCAAACACTTAGTGAGCTCTTGCATGTCTTGTATGATTGATTCACATGCCAAGGTTGCTTTTAAAATGTCTATGATTTCTAATTTTCTCCATGCACGCATTTGTGAAACTTGCTTTGCACATATTATGTATGATTGAATGGGAGATGAGCTATTGGGATTCTTTGAATCTCATCCCTTCTTCTCCAATGATCTAGCATGCTAGGTGAACTAAGTGGATATGCTAATGGGAACCAACAATATTTAAGGAAGGAGATTGCCAAGGTTATGTTTATTTTGTCTATTTTGGAGCCATAATAATGGTTCAAAATGTATATGAGGTTGTATATATAGTATGAACCTTAAGACATGTGTAAACCTACTATTATGTGATGTGTAGATGTATGGAAATGATATATGACCATTAGCACATGTTTTGAGTATGAAATGCCATGGTATGAGAATGTAAAGTTTAGTGATTATATATATAAGTGTGGGTTCAATGGACAAAATGAGATGCATAAGGTTTGGAACCATTTGGGCAGCTGACACGAGTCTTAAATATGCTTTTAGACTTGTCCAAAAGGTGCCACAACCAAGGGAAGGCCATTTGGCAAATTTGATACCTCATATGGAGCCAAATTTGACTATAATGGAACCCTATATCACTTTTTGGCCAAATGAGCTAGTCTTGATTTGGAATTTGGCATGTAATTAGGTCTCATTGATAGCTTTCTGAAAAACTAAAGATCATAATTTTTGGAGGCTTGTAGAATATGTGATGGATTTTCAAAGTTCGTATTTTTCATGGATTCTGGTATGGGTACTGTTCATACTAACAGTTTTGTATTTTGTATTACCCGATGGCCAAATGGTGTCCAATACTTATGAAATTTTATATGTATAAACTAGGGGTCATAAGCTTTCTGTGGCCACTGAGATCACCTCATTTGGAGGTCTGAGCAGAGAGTTATTCATGCTTGAAGTTAACTATGAGTATTAGTAGCCCCCAGGAGTTCAGTCACTGTTCTATAGGTTCCTGATAGTTAAACGTATCTATTGCATTCTAGAATTATTTTTATTATTAAGTTAACATTTGTAGCTTTCCATAATGATTGAATGTGTATGGTTTTGATTTTTATGGAATTAGTTATGAATTTTAGAAGTTTATATCAGTAAACTAAACAACAACCTAGGCAGCCAACGAGCTCTATAGCTTTTTAGAGTCAAACATCCTGTGTGATAAATTTTTGACTTGGGCAATTTTTAGTGTGAAGTAGACATCCTGAGCTTTCTAGAATGACCAAGATTATAGGATTTTGAATTTTCTAGATTTAGTTATGAGCTTCCAAACTTGGGTCAGAAAATGGAGCAAATTTGGCCAAAAATATGCTTGCTTATTTTGAGCTCCATTTCGGTTTCCATGAGTTATGGACAGGCCCTTTTTCATGTGCTCTCATGGAAATGATGATGTGAAGCTTATAAAATGGCATGAAATGAGCTAGAAGTTATGGTGTTACACCTAGAAATACAACAATTAGAGAGAAAATATTAGATGAGGCACATAAAAGCAAGTACACCATTCATCTGAGCAGTAATAAAATATACCAAGATTTAGAGAAAATGTTCTGGTAGCCTGGAATGAAAATAGACATAGTAGAGCATGTCTCCTAATGTTTTGTATATCAAAGAGTTAAAATAGAACACTAGAAACCAGCTGAGTTACTTCAGTCCCTAGATATCCTGGAGTGGAAATAGGATAACATAGCTATGGACTTTATCATGGGTTTACCTAGGACATCATTGGGGCATGATGTAATATAGGTAATAGTGGATAGATTGACAAAGTCAGCATATTTTCTAAATATGAAAGCCATATATACCCTAGATGAATTGGCCTAACTATACATTAAGGAGATTTAGACTGCATGGCATGCCTAGAAGCATAGTTTTAGATAGACATCCTAGATTCACATCGAATTTCTAGAGATTATTACAAGATGCTCTAGGTACCGACTCAGATTTAGCACAGCCTATTACCCCTAAATAGATAGACAGATGGAGAGAACCATCTAAACCCTAGAGGACATGTTAAGGGCATGTGTCTTAAAGATGAAAGGAAATTGGAATACATACTTGCCTCTAGCAGAGTTTCCCTACAATAACATTTATCATGTAAGTATACAAAAGGAACCATATGAGGCATTGTATGGGAGGAAGCGTAAGTCTCTAATGTGTTGGGTTGAGCTAGGAGAGCAGAGCCTTATAGGCCTAGAGTTAGTGGACCAGACTTTTAGATAGATTGAGACCATTAGAAAGAAACTTCTGATAGCCTAGAGAAGATAGAAAAGTTATGCAGATAAACGTAGACGGCCATTAGTATTTGAGATTGGAGTGAGTCTTTATTAGAGTGTCTCCAGTCATAGGGATAGGTTGGTCCATAAAAAGTAATAAGCTCAATCCAAAATACATAGGTCCTTTTTAGATTCTTGAAAATGTAAGACCTGTGGCCTACAAACTAGCCTTTCCCCTAAACCTGAGCCAAGTACACAATGTATTCCATGTTTCACAATTGAAAAAGTACCAGCCTGACCCCTCACATGTCATAGAATATGAGAATGTGTAGTTACAGAATGATCTATCATACCTATCACCAGATTGGATTGTGGATGTTAGACTCAAGCAGTTATGAAATAAAACAATATCATTGATGAAAGTGGTTTGGAAGGGGTTATCTCTTGAAGAAGCTACTTAAGAGCTAGAGGATGATATGAGAAAGAAATTTCCAGAACTCATTCCATGAGGCATGTTATCTAAATTTTGAGGATGAAAGTTTTTTTAAGGGGGGCGAATTGTAATGTCCAGTATTCGTTAAAAGACGGAAATGGGTGCATTTTCAAAGCAAGTCTCCCAAAATGAATTAGTTAAGGTCCTAAAAAATTTGAGTAATATTCTAGACTCCAAAAAATGAGAATTCTAGGTTCAGATGGAAAAAAAATAGAGCTAGAATAAAGAAACAAATTTTGATGGAAATCTTACGAAATGTAATGGCATTTTTATAATTTTGAGTAATTTTTGGAATTCACATAGGAGAGCTTTTTAAATGAAATTTTTGAGCTCTTCGGGGTTCTCAAAAGCCCTGAAAACCATAGAAAGCTTTAGAACAGTTAAATCCCCTCTGGTGGATGTTTTCCAATATCAGCGTACCTGAACTTTGATGGATTTATTTGAGAAGGTTTTAGCTCCGATTTGAGTGATTCCAAAGATATTTTACTAAATTGGAAACTTAAATTTTATAATGGAAAAGGTGATTCTCAAAAAGGAGGTAAAAAGAATGAGAAACTAAAATGCCAAGAATGAAGGGCAAAATAAGAATTTTTGAAAAGTGTTTCTTCCTCCCCACTTATAAATAGGTGGTGCCCCACTCTCACACTCACATAACTTCACATTTTTCTGCCCAAATTTAGAGAAGAAAGCTAAGGTGTAGGTGCACCAAAGGGAGAGAAGAAGAAGGAAAAATCAAAGGCTTAAGGTATGAAAATTTAATAGTTTTTCATGCTTTTTTCCATCCAAACCTCTTCTCCTCCATTCTTCTTTGTTTCCTTTGATTAAAATGAAGTTTAAAAATCTTTTTTAAGGGAGAAATTAAGGGGAAAATTCGGATTTGAAGATAGGAGCTTGGAGAAAGCAAGATTCAAGTGAGAAAAGGCAAGAAAACAAGGTAATTTCTTCTTTCATGGTTGATATCTCTTCCTCCCCTTCCTCCACCATTTTGCCCCACCTAAGAAACCCTAGGAGGACCTGGTTTATAGGCATAACCAAGGGTGATTCTAAGGAAAAAAAGGTGTGGAGATTAAGAATATGCAAAGGGAATTAACAAAAAATCATAAAATTTCAAGATGCAATTTCTAAGATTTCAAGTGTTCCTTCTAAAATCTGATTTGATCTCTTAATTCCTATGCCTAAATAAGTGTTTGGATGAGCTCCTAAGGTCCCTAGAAGTCTCCCCATGTGCTTCTCCCCTTGAACCCTAAAATTAAGCATAGTCTCAGCCTAAGGGTGTTGGTATAGCTAGGGATAGGTTTAAATTTTTCTAAACAGATTTTTGAGTTATATATGGTGAATGAATATGAGGGGAAGCCTTAGAAAAAAATTAAAAACCAAAGAAAGTGAGGTGGTGCTTTATGTTCTATAATATAACATAAAGAAGCAACATATAGTTAGGCTCTTGGTTTTGATTGTGTGATGACTTTAAGAGACTTAAAAAGAGTCAAGAATCATATTTGAAAGAAAACAATGGAGCCTAGAATTTATTTGATAGGTGTTGCTTCATTAGGTGCATTTATGGAACCATAATGAGGTTTATAGATCAAGCTAGTATTTAAGCAAGTTGTATGGCTTTAGAATTAATTTTATAAACCTAATTGGCTTCCATAAATTATGTTTAGGCCAAGAGAAATCATCCTTATACTTTTATATGTGTGTGATCGAAGGAGGGAGCATTAATTCAAGAGAAAAAGTGTGTAATTGCTTCCAAGGTAGCTCACTCCTCCTTCTCTCATGCATGATTATTTACTTTACTTGTCTTTGAATGTATGCATGTGTATTTTTAAGCCATGAAAAGTATTCTAGCATAACTTTTATTCCATTGTGCCATGATGTTATAATATGCTTTCATATAATGTTTATGTTGTGTGCTTGGGTTTGCTTGACTGTGGTGAGGCCAAGAACCCTTAACCATGGTGAGGATGAGCCAAGAACCCTTAAGATTGGTTGAGACAAAGCAAAGAGTCTCCTAAAAGTGAGGTTGACTCCCAAGAGCATAGTTGAGTCCAAGAACCTCTTTAAGAATGGATGAGGTAAGTCCAAAATCCACAAGTAAATGGATGAGGCCAATCCAATTTCTTGGCAAGCCTATGTATGCTATGTATGACTTTCTCAAATGATAAAAATGCTTCTTGAATGTTTGCACACGTCAACATGACCATACCTGCATTTATAAGACTTGTTTGCATCTTTTATGTATGATTGAATGGGATATGAGCTATTAGGATTCTTTAAATCTCATCCCCTCCTCTCCAATGTTCCAATATGCTAGGTGGACCAAGAGAGTAAGGTAATGGAAGCCAACCACCTTGAAGATGAGAGGATGACATTAAAGTGTTTGAATTTTTCTACTTTAAGGCTATACAATGGCAATTGATGTAATCAATGGTTGTATATATACTATGATGCTATGAACATATGTAATTGTGATAATATGTCATATATAAATGGGAGGATATGATATGTGACCATTAAAATATGATTTCAGTATGTTATGACAACTTGGCTTCTTGAATGATATTATGGAATTGTGTATAAGTGTGAGTGAGATGGCCAAAATGAGATACATGAGGGTTGGGACCATTTGGTTTGGGTAGCTCACACAAGTCCTAATTATACTTTTAGACTTGCCCAAAAGGTGCCAAATGTAACACCATATATTTATAGCTCATTTCACAACATTCCCATGCTTTACATTCATAGATCCCATGAAAGAGCAAGAAAAAGGAATTTAAAATAATATATTTTCTTGTGTTACGTCGTGTATGAAAATTTTATTCAGTGTCACATAGACCATGTGAACTCATACAACACATTATCATATTTAATTACATGAATACAACTTATTTGAATCATCAAAAGTGGCCTACATGTCGTGGAACTCAATGGGAAGCTCAAAATACACACATCCATTTTCGACCAGATTTGTCTCCATTTCAGTCACAAATTTGGAAAATCATAAGTAATTTTAAAAAAATTGAAATCATTCATTCTTGCCCATTCTAGAAAGCTACACAAGTCTAATTCATGCTAAAAATATGTCCAAACCATAACATCCAACACAGAGGATATTTGACATTTGAAATAGTCCAAAGGTCAGGCTGTCTACTAGTGCTATCAGAGAATTTTGCAGTAGACTTCAAAAATGTCTAATTAATTTCAAAAAAATCTAATTGATATAAATAATGCCAATATAGAAAGAGGTGAATGTTAGATGGAGGGAAAAAGTAACTCCAGACTAACTTCGGCACACCCATACCTCGAAATCCAATCAAACAGTAACAGAGCTTGGCTGGGGTTCCTGATACTAGACAGAATTTTTAAAAATTCATATCTCCCTCTATAGACATCCAAATGAGGTTCTTCTAGTTGATACAAGTCATTGTGAATGTCTAGTTTCTCTGTATAAAATTTTGTGGTAATTGGACATCATTTGAGCCCTGTGTGATAGATTTCATTTTCGGACCAATATGAACAGTGACATGACCAAAACCAGAAAATGTTCCAACTTTGAAAATTCATCAAATATTCTCTAGACCTCTGAAAATTCTATTCTTTAGCTTCTTAAAAAGCTATCAACAAGTTCTAATGTCATGCCAAATCTTAAATCAAGAAGAGCTCATTTGGACAAAAGTCACATAGGGTTTTAAATTGGTCAATTTTGGCTCCATGAGGGATACCAAAATGTCCAAATGGCTCTCATTGGGGTTTGGCACCTCTTAGGCAAGTTTAAAAGCATAATTAAGACTTATGTGAGCTGTCCAAATGGTTCCAAACTCCATGCCTCTCATTTTAGCCATACCACATGCAATTATACACATACTTCCATAATGAAAACTTGCTAATACATAACCAAAATGTGCATATTCATACATACAACTTTAACTCTCATTCATACATCACTTATTAACATAATTACACATGTTCAAGAGGTCATAGGTCATATACAACCATAGATGACAACATTTTCCACCTTGATGGCCTTAAAGAAGAAATTTCATACATTTCAATATCATACTCTCATCTCTCAAGCGGTTGGCTTCCATCTTCTTGCTTTCTCGGTCCACCTAGCATGCTAGAATATTGGAGAGGATGGAATGAGATTCAAAAATTTCAATAGCTCATCCCCCATTCAATCATACATAATGGATGCAAAATAAGTCTTACAAATGCATGCATGGCATGTGGACATGTGCAAACATTCAAGAGGCATTTCATCATTTGAGAAAGTTATACATAGCATACAAAGGCTTGCCAAGCAAGCGGATTGGCCTCACCCAATTTCTTATGGATATTAGACTTGCCTTACCTATTCTTTAAGACATTCTTGGACTCAACCACACTTTTGGGAGTCCATCTTACTTTTGGAAAACTCTTTGCTTTGTCTCAACCAATCTTAAGGGTTCTTGGCTCATCTCACCATGGCTACGAGTTCTTGGCCTCACCACACTCAAGCAAACCTAAGCACATATCATAAAACCATGGCATATGAAATCATACTATCATACTTTTTGTGACTTAAAAATACATATACACACATTCTAAGACAAGTAAAGCATATATCCATGCATGAGATAAGGTGAAGAGAGCTACTTTATACACATTTACACACTTTTTCCTTTGAATCCAAGCTCCCCTTTTCAGCCACACACACACAAAAGTGTGGGGAAGTTTTCTCTTGGCCTAAACACAATTTATGGAAGCCAATTAGGTTTATGAACTTAATTCTAAAGCCATACAATTTGCTTAGACACTAGGTTAGCTTATAGCCTCATTATGGTTCCATAATTGTACCTAATAAAGCAACACCCCTTAATTAAATTCTAAGCTCCATTTTTTCTTTTAAAATATGATTCTTAACTCCTTTTAAACCTCTTGGAGTCATCACACAATCAAAACCAACAGCCTAACTACATGTTGCTTCTTTAGGTCTCATTATGGAACATAAAGCACTAACTCACTTTCTATGGTTTCTAAATTTCTCCTAAAGCTTCCCTTCATATTCATTCATCATATATGACTAAAAAAATGGGCTTAGAAAAATTTAAAACTCTCCCTAGCTACACAAACCCTTTTAGGCCGAGGCTATGGAAGAAATGGAACTTTTGGAGTTTGCCTTGTTTTCTCAAGGGATGATGCATATAGGAAGCCTCTTAGGGATCCTGGGAGCTCATTTAAACTCTTATTTAAGCCTAGTAATCATTATACAAAATCAGATTTTACAAGGTGCACTTGAAACCCTAGGTTTTGCACCTTGAAATTCCATGGCCTTTTCTTGAATTTCTTTGCATATTCTTACTCTCCTCCCTTAAATTCATGGAATTCACCCTTGGTTCCCTTCAAAATTCTAGCCCTCTAGTATCTACATACATGGGGTGAAATATGGAGAAGAAGGGGGGAGGAGTAACTACCATGGGATGCAAGATTTACCTTGTTTTCTTGCTTTTTCTCACTTAAATCTTGTGTTCTTTGAGCTCCTCTCTTTAAATATGAGTTTTTCCCTCAATTTAAATCAAAAATTTTGTGCTGCTCATATAATTTCTCAAGAGTAGCTAAAGTTAATAAGTAAATCTCCTCAAGAGAGATGTCAGTCATATCTCTTTTGAGGGATTGTATGGCATTTAAGAGTTCTGGCTGTCACTCTTCTGGCAAAGAGGCAATGACTGTATGCCGAAGATTAACATCATTGAAACCATTGAGAAGGTAGTATCTTTCTGCCATTCTCTTGTAATGAAAGTCATGATCTTTTTTCTCTAAGGAGCAATATTTGATCTAAAAATATTCTTGTTATTTTTACTTATCAACAAGATGAAAATCACTAAGGAATTCTTTCTGAATGAGACCAAGGAGGTCATTAGTACTGTTTGCTTGAATGTAGAACCTTTGTCTATACTCCCCTAGGCTTTGGAACCATTCTCGAGAGTACCAGTGAGTCTGCTGGTGAAGCAATGAGAGTGGTATGGAGATTGGCATTTGGTTGAGTCATCTGGAGATCAATCTATGTTGAGAACTCATCCAACTTGTCTCTCCACTTATCAGGAGAAATATCATCAAAGGTAAACCATGGTCCAGTGGTTGGATGAGTTTGAGCTTTTGGAGGATCAAGAAAAGTTGTATGATATGTTTGTTCAGCATAGTCATCATCACGTTCAATATTAGACTCATCATATTCTTCCACATTAGTATGGTTTATCATACAGGAAACTGGGTATTGAACAGGGTCATCTTCCTCAAAACTCAGAGGTTCAAGACCAATAATCTGGGATTGGTCAGAATCAAAATCAGAAGGATAATGGTTGATCGTAGATAATAAAGAGATTGTCCCAGAGGGTTTAGTGGATTCTGTTTGAGGTTGTTTATTTTTCTGAGTTAGATCAGGATGAGGAGTAGGTGGAGGATGTTTTAGTGAGGAAGGTGGAGTATGGATCTGTACAATTTTACAGGTGGTTGATTTGTAGTTTTGTCTAAGAAGGTGACGCTTCTTGGAGTGAAGGATAATGAGGTGGTCTTTAAGGAGGACGGACATGTCTGGATGGCTGAGGTTGAAATGAGGTCTGTCGGGCTTGAAGCTATGCTAAACTAAGATAGTCTTCTTTCTTTCTGAAGACTTCATAGTTCATTTTAAAACATTTAGAGTAATCAACTTCTTGTGGGTAAGGTAAGTATGGAGGTGATGGATATGGATTATAAGAAGACACAAAAGGAGAAGGATAGGATTCATAAATACTGCGAGATTGATTTCTAGCTAAATCTTTTTCAATCTGAGTTTTTACTTGCCGAAGCTTTTGTTCCTTTGTGTAAAAGCTGGTCCCATATATCCATGGGTGATATATCCTTTAAGTTATGCATCCAGAGAGGTAACCTGCCTTTGAAGATGATCATACAATTCTTAGACATAGGAAGACAATCCATCAAGTCTAAAATTAGTATAAGCTATTTGACTGGAGAGATTCTTAAGGGGAGAGTCAATCCGTTGAAGAACTTTGGTTTGAGCCGTAGCATTATGAGTATGCTAGTTAAGAACTTCTTCAGCTTGTGAGACAGGTCTCAGGCACCATTGGGTGAAACTTCTATAGGAACAGAATACGGCTTGTAGGTAACAATGGTTTCAGGGTTAGTTCTTCGTTCAATAGTAGAAAATTCAGAGTCATAATTTTTTGATGCAGAAGAAAACATCATACATGGAATAGGCTGGGGTTGTACAGGAATGATGGGTTCGGGTTCTGGAGGTGGGGAAGGAAGAAGATCATCATGACCTAGTTCTTTAAGGAGATCATAGAAACTGTCTGGCTTGGGCCGAGGAGACTTGATACAAGGCTTTGGTGGGTGGTCATCATCATCTGAACTGTTATTTGGCCCGGTAAGAGCAATGGCCAGATTTCCAAGATGGTTTGGGTAATTGTTTTTTCCAAGGAGAAGCACAAGAATCATATGGTCTCCATGCATTATCTTTTGGTCCTTCCCAATTTTCAAGGTTTGAACATCCACAATCAGGGTCACATATAGATGGATCACAATCCCAAAGAAAGTGTCTATTAATTTTGCCAACATAAGTATAAGACCCATCAGAATGAAACTAATGAATGGGAATTAGACCTTTCTTTTGTTCTTGGGTGACCACAGGAGTGATCATCCTGGAAGGATTCATCAGCCTTGGGGCTGAGGTGGTAACTTCTTCAGATCCAGGTCTCTTGAAGGTTGATTTGACATTCGGTCAGAGAGTTTTTCTAAAATAGAAGGAGCAGATGTATGGAAAGCCTTTTGTCCACCATAGAACTCTTTCATATTTGGCAACCCATTCAAGAGGTATAAGTTGAAGTAGATCTTCTTAAGAAATCTCTTAGGGATCTAAATAATAATTGTATTGTCTGGCCTGTCAAAAACCATGTAAAGAACATCATCAGTGGTGTTCTGGAAGTGAAGATCAACTGAGTGGTTTTGTAGATGGTAGATTATTTGGTAATGGAGAGTTGCTGGAACAGCATCTAAAACTTGTTCAGCACCAATGATCTGGACTTGCACCTTTAGTCTAGTGGAAAGAGTGGGATCGAACAACTTTATATTGAAATTGGGAATTATAGTTAAAATCACACTTCCACCATTTAAAGTGACAAGGGTGGCTCCAATTAAAGCATTTTGAAATGACGTATAAGATGTATCAAGAAGGGAAACACAGGCTGTAGCTGCTATCCCTTTTCTGCCATGTAAGGTAAGGACTAATTTGATAACTCCAAGATGGAGGTGAGAATAGCCTTGACGGATCCAGTGAGAAATAAAATTGGAAAGGATTTCCAAAGTACCATACTGTTTAGCTTGGGTTGACTGAAGCCCACACTGAACCAGTTTAGTACCATAGACTATTTCTTTTACTAGAAGGTCTCAAGGAGAAAGGAGTCTCCTAATAGATCAGGTAAAGAATCTATTTTGGTGATAAAGATGGTAAGGATTAATAAGGGGTGTGATAGATTCTTCTAGTTAAGATTCCTCTAGAATATAGGTAATTTCTACAAGGTTGTCTATTCTATTAGAAGTATGAGATATACAAGAAGAGGGAATAGATCTAGGCATAGAAAAGTAGGAAGAAAGACGAACGAGTTCTTCAAAATCATTTGAGAAAATAGTAGACATAGTATTTGATTTGAACTTTTATATTCTTACTCTCTTTTACTAGCAGATCTGATCCAATTATCTAACGAATGTGTAGGCTCTGATACCATTCTCGGTCCCAACGTAAGATCGGAGCACATTCATTTCCATCTCTCTTCTTTGAGAACATTCTATTTCTGGAGATCCTCTTCAGAGAGACATATCTCAGGAGATCTTAGAAGACTCCAATACTCCTGAACATACTCAAAAGTGAGAGGAGGGCAAATTTCATCTAATGCCTTCCTTTCCTTAGGAACTAGCCAACCAATACAATTTGGACAATAATAACTATGAGAGTGTAAACACTTATCCCTTAAACATCTGAGGATAGGTTCAATGCCTTGTCGTCTTAATGAAAAATATTCAAGTTGAGTGTTCCAATTAGAATCACCAAAATCCTTTTCTAGGTATGCTTGCGCTAACAACCACTCTTTCTCTTCTGGGCTTTCATGCACTGGCCTCTTAGAACCAAGGATTCTATTGATCTTTTTAGAAACTTGTTTTAACAAAGAACCTATAGACAAGGTAATTACTATTATCCAGATGATGATATGGTAGTGATGAGAGACCCTCTAGGAACCTTGTCCTAGGAACCTTCAACAAGATGACACGTTGCCCGAGACCGGCTAGAAAACAAGAATGTTGGTCAAAGGAAAGACCCTAAGAGAACTTGTCTCTTAGAACCCTAGCCTCAAGACGCCACAAAGGAAGACCAATCACTTGATAAGTCACGTGAACTCTCAGAGAACACAAAGAAGCAAAAGCCTCATAGATAATTGAATAATACTCAAATTCATTCATTCATTCATGTGTAAAATAGAGTACAATAGGAAGCCTTTTATAGACAAAATTTTCTAGAGTCCTAATTAAAGTAAAACTCTAAAACCTGATTAAAAATATTTTAAATAATACTTAATATATATCCTAATTAGATTAGGATACTAATCTTAACTTGATCTCCAAGATAAGCTCTTTGACCAAGTTCAAAAAAATACTAAAATAATAAAAAACGAAATTTCAAAAAGGAATCCTAATTAAAACTAATCAGCTTCTTAAGTTGTCACATGAGATGCTCATGCTTCATTAAAAATCACATGGTTGTCACATGATTCTTAATCTCTTGCAATTGGACTCCAATTGGGCCTTGGCATCTCTTGTGTGTGTATAACTACATTGGGCCTTCAACACATTGGATATTGACTTTAGTTGCTCCATGGCCCTTCTTAGAGCATTGGGCTTCCACTTGGACTTCCACTTTTGCATCTTTAAAGAAATCTCATGTCCAAAATCTAATTCAGCATGTTTTGAATTGATCAAATATGGATCTTGGGCTCTAAACTTGGGCCAACGTCCAACATAGATATTTTCTTGAGTTCTTTGAAATTTTTGGACATAATGCATAATTTGGGCCTTTTGAGCATAAGCCATCCCTTCATGAGCCATTTGGACTTGAATTATGCTCTTTTGAATGATTTGGGATTCTTGATAGATGAAGGCTTTTCGAACTTGTAGTGCTCCAATAGACATGCCTATTGATGCCTATTGATATTGTATCATTCCCTCCCTCTTTGAAAAGATTCGTCCTCGAATCTTCGCCATTAGGTGGATTCTTAGGAAACAAAATTAGGCAATCACAACTCTTTTCAATGCTAGTTGAAGATGAGAGCCCATTGGGTGGCTTCTTTGAAAACAAATTTCCACATATCTGCAAGGAGCTAGAATCAACAATAGGCAAAGATGGGTTAAGGTTGTTAGTAGATAAACAAATATCCCTACACACACTCTCAACCTCTCTTTTTTCATCAAACAAGCTCACACTCATGCTTTTCTCACTATTCTCACAACTCTCTTGCTCTTTCTTTTCACTCACACTCTTTTCTTTTTCAATTTCATCTTTTTCTCTCTCTAACACATATTCTCTCTCTTTTTCTTTTGTTCTCTCATTTTCTTTCATTTTGTATGCTTGTACTATTCTTATTTGATCCTTATAAGCATCCATAGGATCAAGAGGTACTAATATATGATTTTTTTCATTGAATACAAATGAATAGTAATAGCAATATTTGTGCTTATGCTTGACATATTTAGCTTTTCTCACATGTTTCCATGGTTTACCAAGCATAATATGTCCATCATACATTGGAGCTACATCACATAACACTTTATCATGATATTTACCAATAGAGAAAGAAATCAAAACTTGCTTATTAACTTTAAATTTAGCACTACCCTTCAACACGGTATAGGGCCTAGGATGCTTTATAGTAGGCAAGTTTAATTTCTCAACAAGTAAGGTACTAGCAACATTTACATAACTACTATTATCAATAGCCATGCTGCAGACTTTCTCTTTGATAAGGCATCTAGTATAGAAATCAGGGGATGCCTTTTCCTTATCTTGTCCTGTAGAGTTGGTATTGAGTTGGAATGCATCCAACCTTGCACAAGATTGCTTGAATCGTTCTTTGTTAGCCTCTTCAAGGAATTTGTACTCATTGGACATCTTATCACATGAAAAGTTAGTCAAAGAAAGAAAAAAGGAATAGGACCTCACGCACTCTTCTCACGTGTTTACACTCAAAAGATGATAAGTTCACTTGTGTTTAACTCTCTTTTTGGCTTTTTCTTTAATGTTAACGCTCTTGCCTTTTACCACTCAATAATTTGCTTCTTACAAGTATTCTAAGCAAGTTACAAGCAAATCAAATGAAAAGATCAGACTAGTGGCAATAAAAAAAAACTAGAATCCTAAAATGTAAATTCCCAAAGAATCAAACAAAGGAGAAAAAAAAAAGGTGTGTATCAAGAAAAGAAAAAGAAGGAGTAAGGGAAGGTCTGGAAGGAAAGAGATGAAAAGAAAAAAAAAATCTGAAAATAAGAAACCTTAAGAATAGAAAACTACTTGCAATTCAAGTTTCGAACAATTAGGAAACAATATCCTTTCTTGAATGCAAATAGGAAAGTAGAAAACTTGGTAGCCACTTAATGCAATTAAATTAGGAAACAAACTCCAATTAGGAAATTGACTCAAATTAGGAAACTTACTCCAATTAGGAAATTGACTCTAATTAGGAAACTAACTCCAACTAGGAAATTGACTCCAATTAGGAAATTAACTCCAATTAAGAAATTGACTCTAATTAGGAAACTAACTCCAACTAGGAGATTGACTCCAATTAGGAAATTAATTCCAATTAGGAAATTGACTCCAATCTTGCTTTTAATTTTGAATTAGCACAACTTGCAATTTTGAATTCTGCAATCTGAATTTTTTTTTTTTTCACTCTTTTTTTTTTCGAATTTTTTTTTGAACTTTTTTTTTTTTGGGAGTATCACACACTTTTTTTTTTTTTTTTGAGGATGGAGGAACACAACAATGGAAGACAGAAGAAGATAGAAGAAAAAGATGAAGATGAAAAGGATTAATGGAAAGAGAGAAAGTATGAAGAACAATGAAAGGGCAAACACAAAAATATACCTTGTACTAGCGACCAAAGCTCTGATACCAAATGATGAGAGACCCTCTAGGAACCTTGTCCTAGGAACCTTCAACAAGATGACACGTTGCCCGAGACCGGCTAGAAAACAAGAATGTTGGTCAAAGGAAAGACCCTAAGAGAACTTGTCTCTTAGAACCCTAGCCTCAAGACGCCACAAAGGAAGACCAATCCTTTGATAAGTCACGTGAACTCTCAGAGAACACAAAGAAGCAAAAGCCTCATAGATAATTGAATAATACTCAAATTCATTCATTCATTCATGTGTAAAATAGAGTACAATAGGAAGCCTTTTATAGACAAAATTTTCTAGAGTCCTAATTAAAGTAAAACTCTAAAACCTGATTAAAAATATTTTAAATAATACCTAATATATATCCTAATTAGATTAGGATACTAATTTTAACTTGATCTCCAAGATAAGCTCTTTGACCAAGTTCAAAAAAATACTAAAATAATAAAAAACGAAATTTCAAAAAGGAATCCTAATTAAAACTAATCAGCTTCTTAAGTTGTCACATGAGATGCTCATGCTTCATTAAAAATCACATGGTTGTCACATGATTCTTAATCTCTTGCAATTGGACTCCAATTGGGCCTTGGCATCTCTTGTGTGTGTATAACTACATTGGGCCTTCAACACATTGGATATTGACTTTAGTTGCTCCATGGCCCTTCTTAGAGCATTGGGCTTCCACTTGGACTTCCACTTTTGCATCTTTAAAGAAATCTCATGTCCAAAATCTAATTCAGCATGTTTTGAATTGATCAAATATGGATCTTGGGCTCTAAACTTGGGCCAATGTCCAACATAGATATTTTCTTGAGTTCTTTGAAATTTTTGGACATAATGCATAATTTGGGCCTTTTGAGCATAAGCCATCCCTTCATGAGCCATTTGGACTTGAATTATGCTCTTTTGAATGATTTGGGATTCTTGATAGATGAAGGCTTTTCGAACTTGTAGTGCTCCAATAGACATGCCTATTGATATTGTATCAGGTAGTCACAACACTTTTTGATACAGAAGTTCCTCAAGAGAGGCAAGTGTAGAGCATACTGGTGTATGGACAAGATAATAGTAAGAGATCTACTGCAAAAAGATTTCAGAACATAAAGAAATTTATAACAAAGACATTAGAGAACTAAAGTTTATTTCAAACTTTGTTTACAAGGAGAAGAGAGGCTTAGAGGAGTTTTCCTTCTTCAATCTTAGAAACCCTTCTTATAGCGAAGGTCAGGAGAAACAACACAAACTACTTTTATAAAAGATAAACACACTGGCTGACAGTATTTTTGGAAAGCGGCTTTTACAAAGTGGTTCACATGCAGAATAGTAAACTCGCATAATTATACAATAAAGCATGAGCTGGCAAGATAAACTTCAAGATAAGGCTTATCCTTTCTTGATTGGCTCATAGGATGGGGACAAGTTAGGGTCGTCATCAGTGTCAGTGGAGTCAGGGTCTTTAGGTGACTTTTTGAAATAGGTGGCAAACTATTCTTCAAACTCATTGAGAGTAATAGAGTCATAGGGGTCCTGTGAGTCTTACATTATTGTGTCTAAAGGTGGTTGGGTTGAAGAAGATGAAGCTCATGGGTCCTGAGTACTGGTTCCTATGAGGAATTTGATCATCTGTTCTGGAGTCCATTGTTCTGTATTGGGAAAATCTAGTTCTAGGAGCCGTGGTTCTTTGGGGATGAATTCTCCAAGATAAGGTCCCAATGAAGTATAGAATATGAACAGATTAGGCTTATAATTATTAATTTCACATAAGAATAATTTTAAAGCCTTTAGAGCATCAGATGATTGTTTTGGCTAGTCCAAAAATGTATTCCATTCGTACACATGATTGTGGGTGAGGAGCATATTTTATCTATTGACCCAGTAAGAACGATGGAGGATGAAAATACAGGACACCTATTTGTCAGCAGTAGGTATCTTCCAAAGGTTATGGAGGTGAATGAGATGGTCAAGCTCAGAGTGCCACCATGGTAATGGAGAGAACCATTCTAGTAGGGTCCACAAATTAGGGTCCTTATTTTTAGAGGTGGTGAGGTGTTAGAAAATCATGAGTGGAGGAAAGGCTATGGCACTAGAGTAAAGGGCAGTGAGTGCCTAAAGATACCAGAGGGCATCATCAGTCACATGATCTGTGATTCGAAACAAGAGAAGAAAGGGAGTTTGAACAAGGTTAAAGGTAGGAGGAATAACATTATAAGGAGAGTCTTTTAGGTAACGGTGAAGGTAATAAAACAGAGATTTTTGGGCAAGGTTTTGAACTTCTGTAGGAGTTGTTGCCCGTGGTTCCCCAGGAGGGAAATCTTTTTTTAGTTAAGGATGTGGATAGTGGATGGTACATCCAAGAATTGAATGAGTCATGTAAGGGAGAGAAATCTATTTAGCTGGAGTGATGAGATTAAGGGCTTTTGGTGATCGAGAAAGGAAGTTGGCTGGGATATTGTGGCGCCCTTTGACGTGTTCAACTGTGAATTTATAATGGGAAAACTAGTCTTTCCAGCACATCAGTTGCTTATCCAGAAGAACTTTTTTGGTAGACTCTAAAATCTTAGGGAAAGAGGAGTTATCTATCTGCACAATGAAATCATGTGAACATAAGTGGAAACTGAACTTCTCTATCCCTTTTTTAACAATAAAAATCTCTTTGTAGATAGCATGGTAATATTTTTCAAAGTCTTTGAATTGTTCGCTAGCATGGCCATAGTAATACTTTTTTCCATCTACCTCTTCAAGTAGGATAGCACCCCAAAAGTCTTCACTAGCATCTGTCTGGAGGATCCTTTTACATCTTTAAAGGTAAAGGCACTTGAGAGATTCTTTTGAGGTGTTGCACTGCTGCAGTCTAGGTAGGTCCCCAAGGAGGGGGGTTCCTTTCGAGGAGCTTGGATAGCTGGCTTGTATGATTAGAGGCCTTTGGAATAAAGTCTCTGATGAAATTGATTACACCGAGAAATTGTTGAATTTCTTTGATAGAGAGATCTTTATTTGAAAAAGTAAGTAATTCTTGGGCTATGTGTGGACCTGGCTGGTAATATCCATTAGAGATATGCATTCCAACGAATTCTATTTAGGCTTGGCCCAATTGACTGTTTTTGGAGGAAAGCATTATCACATATTTTTGTACAAGGCCTAAAAACTGTTGGAGAAGCTGTTGGTGGTCTGCTTAATTGTTTGAAAAGAGTAGGATGTCATCAATGTAGACTAGAACACTATGAAGAATGGGTTCAAAGATTTTTATCATGGTCTTTTGAAATAGAGACGACGCAACCTTCAATCCAAATGGCATAACAGTCCATTGGTATTGAGCATTGCATATGCAAAAGGTCATTTTGTACCTCTTAGCTGGATCAATTCCAAGTTGCCAGAAGCCTGCCTTAAGATCAAATTTAGAGAAAACTCTAGCGTCTTTAAGCAAACTGAGTTGAGAACTGATCTTTGGTAATGGAAACTTATCATCTTGTAAAGACATGTTGAGAGGCTTATAATCAATGCCTAATGTCTTTTTGCCACATCGTTGTTCTACTCGTTTATCCACATAGAAGGGTTGGCACGCCCAATCAGACTTTGTAGGTTTAATAAGTCCTTGCTGTAGAAGGGCTGCACATTCTTCTCTACTAAGTTGTAAGTCATCAAGATTCATGCCAAGATGAGTAGCTTTTGTAGGATTGATGTCCTCATTTCTTTTAAAAGGAAGCTAGATAAAGAAGTCTTTATTCTTCCAGAGAAGAGAAGGGTGAGAAAATTGATCATGGGACTCTATACAGTAAGGTAGAAATTGATCACGAATATCTTCATAACCAGCAGGAACATTAACAAGCTCAAACACTTTTGAAATTATAGTGTAAGGCTTAAATTGCTGTTTAAATTAGATCCCTTAAGGAAGGATTTGAAGCTTTTTTGCCTGACAATAAATGTCTATTCCAATCAAGATATCCTTGTCTAGGACACTATTTCTAAGTACTTTGGTCCAGACTATATAGTTAGGAAAGATCCTAATACCAATTCTTTTCTTGGTAATAAGATCAATCTTAAAGATTTTTCCATCAGCTGCACTAAAATACTCAGAATGAGTTGTCCATGCTTATGGAGGAAGAACTACAAGATTCATGAGACTTTTCGAAGCACCAGTATCCATATAAGGTATGACATGAATTGGCTTATGATACTTGCTCTGAAGAATCTGCATCTGAATATAAGCCATTGGCAGTTCTTTTTGCTCAATGAGATTGCAAGGTTGGACAGAGTAGCTGGGGTGAATGTAATGGTCAAAATAATCTGAGAGTTCAGAATCAAAGTAATCCAAATCGGACAAGTGAAGTCCAAGAAGGGCAAAAATAGTATTTGCATCAATATCTTCCTATTCTAAAAAATATTCTTCAATGTCATCATTAGTAGATAGAGGAATGCTGGCCTGAATTTATTAGAGTAGCTTAACATCTTTCTTTATTTTATTAAGACATTTTTTTACAAAATGTCCCCTTTTTCCATTGATGTAACAACAGTCTCATTTGCCAAACTGAGTGAGCCATTGTTAACGGGCTCGTCGCGCAACCTTCAAAATAAAACTAGGTTGGACTAAATATGTAGCTAGTGGCATAACCTAGGTCATCTCCCTTGGAAATGGAATTCAATATTCAATTGGGTTTTCTAAGTGCTAAAAGATTTTAGAACTACTTAATTTGGGGGGTTTTTGATTGAATTAAACTAACCTAAAACTAAATTGAAATAAATTTCCTAATTTCTACCTAATTGGATGAATTATGGTTGATAATGGGCTTGTGATTAGCTTTGGAATCGTCCCTTGGTATCCACTATCCTTATCCTAATTCAATTGTGATTATTCTGGTCTAAGAGTCCCTAATTGTGTCCACTACAAATGTATCTTGAGTTACCACGCAAGAATCAAGAACTTAGCAATTTAATGTTAATTGAGACTTCAACTACTATTAAATTACTAATTCTTGTGATTATGATTTGTGACCACTTGAATTGAATGATTAATTGATTAATTAGCCTTTAAATCACCATCCAAAGATGTTTAATTAACCAACTAAATACTAAGGAATCCACAAATAGACAATTAGGCACACCAATTCTCATAAGCATTTCATCAAACACCTTGATTGCACACTTGGAAAATGGAGGAAAATAAACAATTCAGAACTGAAATTAATCAATTAAAATAACAATTACTTTCCTAATTAGTACCTAACTAGCTACTAATCAATTACACAAATTCTCAATCCAATACTACTTAACCAAGCAAATACAAGAAAGAGAAAAGGTGCAGGAAAATTAAGAAAGTCTTAGCCAAAATTCTGCATTCTTCTCCAACGGATTCAAGCTTCAGCTAAGGTTGTCTTCCAAGCTAATCACAATCTTCAATTAAGCTCTCATAGAGGTGGAATGGAGTGGGAAGGGAATGGAATAATGGCATGGAGTGTGTTCTGTGAACAGAAAAGACGAAGGGGGCATGAATAATGAATTGAATGTGTCTCACGAAGGGACGATGTGTGCGTATATATCACGATGAAATGGAATGAATGGATGGATCTCTTTTATTCAATGGATTGGATGGACGATGGATGATGTGTCCAGCCCCTCCTCGTGCTTCATTTTTTTTTCACATGCTTCCCTTTTAATCATTCATGTGCTCTCTTCATTTGCCAATTGCCCGTAGCCTTTTTTCCCTCTTGATACGTATAAGTGTGAGTCAGCCACTTCTTGAATTCTCAGCCAAAACACGTGAAAATGTGTGGGCCCCAAAGCTAATATAATAATCTCTTTCATGTGAGCTGCCTTCTTCCCATGTCATTACTCTTCATTTCCAGCTCAATTTTTTACTATTTTCATTCTCCAACCCGTAGCATCTACTCACAAGCCTCTTTACTTGCTCCTTCGTTTACTTAGCTCCTGCTTCTTCATTTGTTCAAGGTCGGGCTTCTTCTACGTACCACATGTTGCTTCCTCTTTTCTTTCCACACAAGCTCGAGTTCACTTCGTTTCTCATAGCTTCAATCCTCCAAACAGTGGCTGTCTCATGCTTCCTTCATTCAAACCAGAACCCACTCAACCTATAGCTAATTTCCCATATCAGCTCCATTTCATTTTCTTTTGTTTTTGCTCACTACTTCATCATGTGGTCTGCATGTATTCTTTTCTTTACCATAAATCTGCTCTCTGTTCTTTATGCTCAGCCTATGGCTTCTTGATGAACCTAACGCCTATGTTGATTCTTTTTCAACTCAACTCCTTCTTCTTCCTCTCAAAGAACCAGAACCCATGGCTGTTTCTTCTCTTCATTCTTCACGTGGCCATGGCTTCTTCGTGTAGCTCGAGTGTGTTTTTAAGTTGGAGTCCTCCCCAACCCGTAGATCCTTTTCCTCTCTAGCCTTCATGCGTGATTGTGTATGCACCAGAACCAAGCTCACTTCACGTGGTTCTCTTTTTCTGTTCAGCCACGTACTCCTCACATGAAGTGCCTTACTTTCACATACTTCACTTCTGCTCGAGTTTGTGAGCTACATGCCTCGTGTTTCCATGTTAAAGTTTCTTCTTTTCAGCTCATGCATCATGCAACCTGCAGCTTCATTCTTGTTCAGCTCATTTCTCTTATTCATTCATGTTACTTCCTCCCTAGGACTTCAAGAGCATTAAATGGAACCTAGGTGAGCAAAAAAAACAATAGCTCCTTGCTCTCCACGTAGCTTGGATACTCTGTTTTAGCCATATAGATGCTTGAGTCTTCTTTTCCTTCTATTCATGAGCTTGAATTGCTTCTTGTGTTTTCCAGCCCCACATAAGTATTTTCCATGCATCCTAACATGTTCTAACCTCTCCATGCAGCATCTTCATTTCCATTGTGACCTCTTTAGCCAGCTACTTTAAAACCTAGCTTGTTCTGCATGTATGTGTTTAGTAACCCCTCATTTGCTTCTCCTCTGTTCTACTCTACACTTCTTTCCACGTTAACTTTATCATATTTCTCCTCTCAAGCTTCTCCTTTTCATGTTTCCTTTCCTCTGCTTTGTGTATTCTGTATTAGCTCAAGACCCGTGGAAATCTTCTTGCTTATGGGCTACTCTTTAATGAATCACATGCTTTCTTTCCTTGCCATGAGTTTCCTTTCAAGCTTCCTCTCTACTTAATCTTCATTTGCTTCTTCTTCTTCTTCTAGCTCTCCAAAACAGAGGTTGCCTCCTTCTCCTGCTTCTTTTAATCATGTGGAGTGTATGAAAGTTGAGGAATGAGCTGCCAGAATGCCAAAATGTTGGAAAAACAAAGAACCCATGCATGCTACCTCTTGCCTCAAAACAAATTCTCATTTAAGTTCCAATTACATATTAAAATTCTGCACAAAAGAGTGGGAAAAATCAAATAGGAATATTCACAAAAATTATTTAAGATAAAATGAGCATTAAAAACTAAATTTTTGCAAATTAACTCCTAAAATATAGAAATGGCTATTAAAATAAAATCTTATCTAATTAAAGTCTTAAAGCCATATTTCATTATTAAAATGCCCAAGTTTAGGAGAGTGAAATGTATAAAAATACGTGTTTATTAGTCGTCTGAAAAATCGAATTGGCTTTTTAGGTCGCCTTTTCTTGTAATACTTGTGAAACTTGAAAGGCTTGGCATAAGAATACCTATAATGAGATTTCTTTTTTGTGGGGCAAGAGCACTTTGATTTGTCTTTGCATTTAATTTGGAAAAGGATTTTAGTGATTTTAATTGGAACACTCGACTTGAAGCTACCACCTTAGCCCCAAGGCTGATGAATCCTTCCATGGTGATCACTCCTGCAGTCACCTAAGAACAAAAGAAAGGTCTAATTCCCATTCATTGGTTTCATTCTGATGGGTCTTATGCTTATATTGGCAAAATTAATGGACACTTTCTTTGGGATTGTGACCCATCTATGTGTGACCCTGATTATGGATGTTCTGACCTTGAAAACTGGGAAGGACCAAAAGATAATGCATGGAGACCATGTGATTCTTGTGCTTCTCCCTAGAAAAAACAATTACCCAAACTATCTTGGAAATCTGGCCATTGCTCTCACCACAGGCTGAATACCAGTTCAGATGATGATGACCACCCACCAAAGCCTTGTATCAAGTCTCCTCAGCCCAAGCCAGACAGTTTCTATGATCTCCTTAAGGAACTAGGTCATGATGATCTTCTTCCTTCTCCACCTCCAGAACCTGAACCCATCATTCTTGTACAACCCCACCTATTCCATGTATGATGTTTTCTTCTACATCAAAAAATTATGACTCTGAATTTCCTACTATGGAACGAAGAACTAACCCTGAAACCAATGTTACCTACAAGCCGTATTCTGTTCCTATAGAACTTTCACCTAATGGTGCCACGAGACCTGTCTCACAAGCTGAAGAAGTTCTCAACTGGCATACTCATAATGCTATGGCTCAAAACAGTGTTCTTCAAAGGATTGACTCTCGCCTTGAGAATCTCTCTAGTCAAATAGCTCATACTAATTCTAGACTTCATGGATTGTCTTCCTATGACCAAGAATTGTATGATTGTCTTCAAAGGCAGGTTACCTCTCTGGATGCAGAACTTAAAGGATTTATCACCCATGGATATATGGGACCAGCTTTTACACAGAAGGAACAAGAGCTTCGACAAGTAAAAACTTAGATTGATCAGATTGAAAAAGATTTAGCCAAAAATCAATCCCGCAGTATTTATGAATCCTATCCTTCTCCTTTTTATGTCTTCCTATAATCCATATCCATCACCTCCATGCTCACCCTACCCAGATGAACTATGAAGTTTTCAGAAAGAAAGAAGACTATCTTAGTCTAGCACAACTTCAATAGCTTCAAGCCTGACAAACCTCAGCTCAACCTTAGCCACCCAGACATGTCCGTCCTCTGCAGAGACCACCTCATTATCCTTCACACCAAGAAGCGTCACCTTCCTGGACAAAACCCGCAGATCAACCACCTATAAAACCTTTACATATCCATACTCTACCTTCCTTACCAAAACATCCTCCACCTACTCCTCATCCTGATCCAACTCAGAAAAATAAACAACCTCAAACAGAATCCACTAAACCTTCTGGGATAATCTCTTTATTATCTACCATCAACCCTTATCCTTCTGATTCTGATTCTAACCAATCTTGGATTATTGGTCTTGAACCTCTGAGTTATGAGGAAGATGACCCTGTTCAATACCTAATTTCCTGTATGGTAAACCCTACTAATGTGGAAGAATATGATGAGTCTAATATTGAATGTGATGATGACTATGTTAAACAAACATATCATACAACTTTTCCTGATCCTCCACAAGCTCAAACTCATCCAACCACTAGAACATGGTTTACTTTTGATGATATTTCTCCTGATAAATGGAGAGACAAGTTGCATGAGTTCTTAGCATGGATTGATCTCTAGATGACTCAACCAAATGCTAATCTCTATACCACTCTCATTGAATTCACTAGCAGACTCACTGGTACTCTCCAAGAATGGTTCCAAAGCCTAGGGGAGTATAGACAAAGGTTCTACATTCAAGCAGACAGTGCTAATGACCTCCTGGGTCTCATTCACAAAGAATTCCTTGGTGATTTTCATCTTGTTGATAAGCAAATGTTGCTCCTTAGAGAAGAAAGATCTTGACTTTCATTACAAGAGAATGGCAGAAAGATACTACCTTCTCAATGGTTTCAATGATGTTAATCTCTGGCATACATTCATTGCCTCTTTACCAGAAGAGTTATAGCCAGAACTCTTAAGAGCCATATAATCCCTCAGAAGAGATATGACTGACATCTCTCTTGGGAAGGTTTACCAATTAACTTTGGCTACTCTTGAGAAATTATTTAAGCAGCAAAAAATTTTTGAATCTATGATGGATGGCAAGCTTGCTTTGCAAAAGGTTTGTAAAAAGTCTTATCTCCAGATTAAATGCAAAGACAAATCAAAGTGCTCTTGCCCCACAAAGAAGAAATCTCATTATAGGCATTCTTATGCCAAGCCTTTCAAGTATCACAAGTATTACAAGAAAAGGTGACCTAAAAGGCCAATTCGATTTTTCAGACAATGGCTCACTTAGTTTAGCAAACGAGACCCTTGTTACATCTGTGGAAAAAATGGACATTTTGCAAAAAAATTGTCCTAATAAAACAAAGAAAGATGTTAAGCTACTCCAACAAGTTCAGGCCAACATTCCTCTATCTGTTGATGATGACATTGAAGAATATTTTTTAGAGCAGGAAGATGCTGATGCAAATACTATTTTTGCCCTTCTTGGACTTCACTTGTCCGATTCGAATTATTCTAATTTTGATCACTCAGATTATTCTGACCATTACATTCACCCCAGCTACTCTGTCCAACCTTGCAATCTCACTGAGCAAAAGGAACTGCCAATGGCTTATATTCAGATGCAAATTCTTCAGAGCAAGTATCATAAGCCAATTCCAGTCATAGCTTATATGGACACTGGTGCTTTGAAAAGTCTTATGAATCCTATAGTTCTTCCTCCACAAGCATGGACAACTCATTCTGAGTATTTTAGTGCAACTGATGGAAAAATCTTTAAGGTTCATCTTATTACTAAGAAAAGAATTGGTATTAGGATCTTTCCTAACTGTATCGTCTGGACCAAAATACTTGGAAGCAGTCTTTTGGATAAGGATATCTTGATTGGAATGGACATTTATTATCAGGAAGAAAAGCTTCAAATCCTTCCTCAAGGGATCCAATTTAAACAACAATTTAAACTTTACACTACAATTTCAAAAGTGTTTGAGCTTGCTAATGTTCCTACTGGTTATGAAGATGTTCGTGATCAATTTCTACCTTACTGTCCAGAGTCCCATAATCAATTTTCTCACCCTTCTCCTCTATGGAAAAATAGAGACTTCTTTATCCAGCTTCCTTTTAAAAGAAATGAGGACATCAATCTTATAAAAGCTACTCATCTTAGCATGAATCTTGATGACTTACAACTTGCCAGAGAAGAATGTGTAGCCCTTCTACAATAAGGACTTATTGAACCTACAAAGTCTGATTGGGCGTGCCAAGCCTTCTATGTGGATAAATGAGTAAGACAATGATGTGGCAAAAAGAGATTAGTCATTGATTATGAGCCTCTCAACATGTTTTTACAAGATGATAAGTTTCCATTACCAAAGATCAGTTCTCAACTCAGTCTGCTTAAAGACATTAGAGTTTTCTCTAAATTTGATCTTAAGGTAGGCTTTTGGCTACTTGGAATTGATCCAGCTGAGAGGTAGAAAATAGCCTTCTGCATACCTAATGCTCAATATCAATAGACTGTTATGCCATTTGGATTGAAGGTTGCTCGTGTTTATTTCGAAAGGCCATGACAAAAATCTTTAAACCCATTCTCCATAGTGTTCTGGTCTACATTGATGACATCCTACTCTTCTCAAACAATGAAGCAGACTACCAACAACTTCTCCAACAGTTTTTAGGCCTTGTACTAAAATATGGGATAATGCTTTCCTCCAAAGAAAGTCAATTAGGCCAAGCCCAAATAGAATTCGTCAAAATGCATATTTCTAATGGACATTACCAACTAGGTCCACACATAGCCCAAGAATTACTTACTTTTCTAGATAAAGATCTCTCTGTCAAAGAAATTCAACAATTTCTTGGTGTAATCAATTTCATCAGAGACTTTATTTTAAAGGTATCTAATCATACAAGCCAGCTATCCAAACTCCTCAGAAAGGACCCCCCTCCTTAGGGACCTACCCAGATTGTAGCAGTGCGACACCTCAAAAGAATCTCTCAAGTGCCTTTTACCTTGAAAGATTCCTGATAAGGGTAAAAGGATCCTCCAGATAAATGCTAGTGAAGACTTTTGAGGTGCTGTCCTACTTGAAGAGATTGATGCAAAGAAGTATTACTATGGCCATGCTAGTAGACAATTCAAAGACTCTGAAAAACATTACCATGCTATCTACAAAGAGATTCTTGCTGTTAAAAGAGGGATAGAGAAGTTCAGTTTCCACTTATGTTGACATGATTTCACTGTGCAGATAGATAACTCCTCCTTCCCTAAGATTTCAGAGTCTACCAAAAAAGTTCTTCCAGATAAGCAACTGATGCACTGGAAAGACTGGTTTTCCCATTATAAATTCACAGTTGAACACATCAAAGGATGCCACAATATCCTAGCTAACTTCCTTTCTCGACCACCAAAAGCCTTTAATCTCATCACTCTAGCTAAACCTATTCCTCTCATCCACATGGCTCATTCAATTCCAAGATGTACCATCCACTATCCACATCCCCAACTAAAAAAGGATTTCCCTCCTGGGGAACTACGGCCAACAACTCCTACAGAAGTTTAAAACCTTGCCCAAAAATCTTTGTTTTATTGCCTTCACCATTACCTAAAAGACTCTCCTTATAATGTTATTCCTCCTACCTTTAACCTTGTTCAAACTCCCTTTCTTCTCCTGTTTCGAATCATAGATCATTTGACTGATGATGCCTTCTGGTATCTTTGGGCACTCATTGCCCTTTACTCTAGTGCCATAGCCTTTCCTCCACTCATGATTTTCCAATACCTCACTACCTTTAAAAATAGGGACTCCAATCTGTGGACCTTACTAGAATGGTTCTCTCCATTACCATGGTGGTGCTCTGAGCTTGACCATCTCATTCACCTCCACAACCTTTAGAAGATACCTACTGCTAACAAACAGGTGTCCAGTATTTTCATCCTCTATCATCCTTACTGGGTCAACAGACAAAATATGTGTAACATTCGGTCCTTCCATCACCGTGAGAAACGCAATGTTCGGTTTCTCCGTAAACGGCAGAAATGGGCCAGATACAAAAGAAAGTCCCTGAAATAGAAGGAATTGGGGCCAACTAAAACTATGATAAAATTTTAAATATTAGAAAATAAGGATTTGAGCCTTGAGTTGCCCAGAAATCAAGGCCAGAATGATTCAAAAATTTGTCAAAAGGCCAGTGGCATTTTTGTAAATATGGGCACTTTTTGAAACACACACAGGAGGGATTTTTAAATGAAATTTTTGAGTTCTCTGGGGTTATCAAAGGCTCTAAAAATCATGGAAAGCCCCAGGACAGCTAAAGCCCCTCCGATGGACGTTTTCCAATGTCTGTGTGCTCGAACTTTGACGAATTCGTTCAAAAAAATTTTAGCTCCAATTTGAGTGATTCCAAAGATATTTTACTTGATTGGGAATCTAAATTTTATAATGGAAAAGACGGTTCTTAAAAAGGAGCTAAAATGAATGAGAAACGAAAATGCAAAGTATGAAGGGCAAAATAGGAATTTTTGAAAAGTATAACTTATTCCCACCTATATATATGATGCACCCTTCTCCTCCCTTCATTTTGCACGACCAAGTTCTGCCTAAAACCAGAAGAAAACCCTAGGGGGTGAGGCTCACAAGAAGGGAATGAAAAGGAGGAGAAATCAAAGGCTTAAGGTATGGAAATTAGTAGTTTTTCATGCTCTTTCTCTTCCAAACCTCTTCTCCTCCATTCTCCTTTGTTTCCTATGATTAAAGTGAAGTTTATAAATCTATTTTAAGGGAGAAATTGATGGTAAAATTCGGATTTGAAGAGAGGAGCTCAAAGAACACAAGATTCAAGTGAAAAAAAGCAAGAAAAAAATATAATTTCTCTTCCTATGGTTGTCATTTTTGGTCCCCTTCTCCACCATTTCGCCCCACTTGAGAAAACCCTAGGAGGAGATGATTTTTAGGCAGAACCAAGCATGAATCTAAGGAAAAAGGGTGTGGAGAATATGCAAAGGGAATTATCAAAAAGCCATTAGATTTCAAGATGCAAATTCTAGGGTTTTAATTGCACCTTGTAAAATTTGATTTTGTATGATGATTTCTAGGCCTAAGTAAGAGTTTAAATGAGCTCCCAAGATCCCTAAGAGGCTCCCCATATGCTTCTTCCCTTGAGAAAACAAAGAAAGCTCTATGGAACCTAATATGCTTCATAGCCTCGGCCTAGATGGGTTCTCCTAGCTAGGGAGAGTTTTAAATTTTTCTAAGGCCATTATTGAGTCATATTTGATGAATGAAAGTGCGAGGAGGCCTTGGAAAAAATTTAGAACTCATAGAAAGTGATTTGGTGTCTTAGGTTCTATATTATGACCTAAAGAAGCAACAACATGTTGCTAGCCCTTTTGTTTTAATGGTGTGATGACTCCAAGAGGCTTAAAAGGAGTCAAGAATCATATTTGAAAGAAAAGAATGAGGCCTAGAAGTCATTTGAGAGGTGTTGCTTCATTAGGTGCCAATATAGACCATAATGGGGGCTATAGAGCAATCTAGTACTTAAGCAAGTTGTATGGTCTTGGAGATTCTTTCATGAACCTAATTAGCTCCCATATATTGTATTTAGGCCAAGAGAAACCATCTCCACCAATTTGTAGGTGTGTGGCCAAAAGAGAAGGCTTGAATTTCAAGGAAAAAGTGTGTGAATGTACACAAGGTAGCTCTCTCCACCTTCTCTCATGCATGGATGTGTGTTTAGCTTATTTTAGAATGTGTGTATGTGTATTTTCAAGCTTTGAAAAGTATGCTAGCATGCCTTTACATGTTATAATTCTTGATGCCATGTTACATTTTAAATGAATCCATGATGTTTGTATGAGTTTGCTTAAGTGTGGAGAGGCCAAGAACTCTTCCCTTTGGTGAAGATGAGCTAAGAATCTTTGAGCTTGGTTGAGACAAAGTAAAGGGTCTTCCAAAAGCAAAGTGGGCTCCCAAGAGTATGGTTGAGTCCAAAGCTCTTAAAGAATGGGTGAGGCAAGACTAAAATCCATGAGGAGAAGTGTGAGGCCAATCTAAACACTTGGTGAACTCTTGAATGTCTTGTATGATTGATTCACATGCCAAGGTTGCTTTTAAAATGTCCATGTCTTCCATTTTCTCCATGCATGCATTTGAAAAGCTTGCTTTACACATATTATGTATGATTGAATGGGAGATGAGCTATTGGGATTCTTTGAATCTCATCTCCTCTTCTCCAATGATTTAACATGCTAGGTGAACCAAGTGGATATGTTAATGGGAGCCAACAACACTAAAGGAAGGAGATTAACAATCATGTGTTTAGCTTTTGTCACTTTAAGACCATGATTGTACCATATGATATATATGATGTAGTAAATGGGCTATGAGCCTTGAGACATGTGTAAATATGATATTATATGATGTTTAAATGTATGGATATGATGTATGACCTCTAGAACCTATTTTGAGTATGTAATGCCAAAGTGTGCAATATGAAAGTTTGTTGGAAATATGCATAAGTGTGGGTTGAATGGCCAAAATGAGATGTATGAGGTTTGGGACCATTTGGGCAGCTCACATGTGACGACCCTAAACTCTAATATCAGTGATTATAGCTAAATACACAATTAATAAATAATGATCAAGGTTTTGAGTCGTTGCAATTAATTACATTAAGGAAATATAGGGAAAATTTAAACCTTGATACTACTAGGATCATCAACTAACAACCATAACGGGAACATGCATAAAAGGGTTTGTACCATCATTAAAGGTTTAGGAATCATCTATTAATCAATTTCAACCCACAAAAACATCCCACCGATGTACTCGTGCCATTCCCTAACATTAGCCTTACTGAAATTAGGGTTTCTAGGTCAAATATAGGAGTTTGGGGACCTACGCTACGACTTGGGACCTTCCCGCCGTGGCTAAGTTAGGTTCTGGAGCTCAAAAACTAAGTTTTTAACCTTGCACTGCGGCCCAGACCTTTTGCGCCGCAGCCAAGTTGCTATCGGGAATTTTCCTGACTTTCGCCGCGGCGAGTCAAACTTGCGTCGCGGCCAACCTATGTGGCGCCGTGGCGAGGTTACGTTCTGTCACCCCCTGGGCAATTATTTTCACTCTGCGCCACGGTGAGATTTATCAAGCTGCGGTGTCCCTCGCCACTGTCACTCCCTGGGCCGCGGCGAGGCCTTCCTAGCCGCGGCGTGACTCCTTTTCGTAGCTGTTTTCCCTACATTTCGCCCCCTACACTCCATTTCTCTTCTTAGAGACCCTCTAAGGTCACTTCCCCTCATTTTATATGGCTATAATGGCATTTATCTACCTTATTTACTTAGCTATTCTTCCATTACCAATTTAAAACTTATGTGCCCATTTCTTTCCTCTAATTACCCTCTATCAACAAGTTTGTAAAGTCACAACAACAGAATATACATGATCTACTAGCAACTATCCTTTAATACTCAATCAATAGGGGTTCCATACATTAGGGGTTCATATCAATATCTCAAGGGTTACATTTCCATTGATAAGCCATATTATAGGTCAACATAAATTACAGCAGATATCATGAATCCATACAACAGTTACCAAATTAAAACGAGGTCTAACCCCTCCCTACATACATCCTCAGAAATCAAAATATGCACGCCTACACTTGGCAATACAGATACATGATGATGCTATACAAAACTTAACAAAAATTAGCATCTATCCTATTACACTCAGACCAAGTGTAGCCTCCCTACACTAGGCCTCAGCTCATGGATGTTCATCCACTTGCTTGCCCTTATCCTTACCCGAGGAACCTTCACCTGAAATATTAATCCCATAAAACGGGGTGAGATATAAATCTCAGTAACTAAGGCAATTCCATCATATAAACTAATTTAATTAGCATATATGCATGAATCGCAATCAACATTCAAAATCATATCAGCTATATCAGTAAATGAAGCAATTAGGCTATCATGATTACTATCCCATACTAGCAATCATATTATTACATGTTAAAGGCCATTAACACTAGGAGAGGCCCGTCCACGGTACCTACTCCCCATTGAGCACACCAGGGCTCAGTGCATCTGGGGTTTGATCATAACCTGGTGCTCGATCGTAGTACATGCACGGGTGGCAGCCGCACCACAGCTCCACCATGGACTCACAAGGTCCAATCATCACACAATAGATAGCCAACCAATTCATTCAGCAATTTTAAATCATTCATATACAGCAAATATAAAATTAAAGTAGATACATGCATGGAATTAATGTAAACCCCGGTTACCTCACTTGTAGACAAATTCGCAACAGCCACCAATGGTACAGAGTCTCCCTAGCTACCACAAATACCAAATTCGGATTTAAGTATCCTCTCCCAAAAATCTCAATATTCCACCCAAAATCCTAAGCAAATTCGTACAAAATTAATAGCCATAATATAAATAAGTTATGGGGGTCTCAAACTAACAAAGAAAGCATCAAAATGGGGGGTTTAAACTCACCTAATACCAGCCCTAACCTCAACCTACGAATTTCATCAAGAAAACCCCAAATAACCACATTTCAGATTTTGGGTAGGGTGAAAATCCTCCACATGAAAAACTAATCAAACCAAATTAAAGAGAAAGATGAGGAGATTAAGTTGTATAACTATTACCTTGGCTAAATCTTGCTCTAAATGTGAGAAAAGATGGAATTAAGCCAAGAACCCTAGCCTCTCCTCCTCACCTCCGAATTTCTCTTGTATTTTTGTGTTTTGCTGAATGGGGAAGTGGCTGGTCAGCTTTTAGGGTTTTAGGTGGGTTTAAGTTGGGTCAAGGGGCTGGGTCATGGGTTGCCCCAAGTCCAAATCCAATTGGGTTTCAGATTTTGCTTATTGGGCCAGTTTTCAATGGTTGGGTTGCAGAATTTCATTGGGCCAGTTTTTTTATACATTGGTTTGCTGAAGTTTCATGGGTTTTGGGCCTAATTTGAAGGGCTCAAGGGCTTGGGTCTGCACAAGGGTAATTGGGCCTCCATTAGCCTCTTATCATGATTCATTAATTTGGGTCTAGATGCAATTTCTATCCTAATTAATTCTTAAACCCATGTTAATAATTTATCTCTCTAAAAATCCCCATTCACTTAACTTGCCCAATCATCCTATATTAATTATTCTTAATTAATCTAAATTCATGATTAATACCTTAATTAACCTTGGGGTGTTACATCACACAAGTCTCAAATAAGCTTTTAAACTTGCCCAAAAGGTGCTAAAACCAAGGGAAATCCATTTGGCAATTTTGGTACCCAATATGGAGCCAAAATTGACTGTAATGGAACCATATATCACTTTTTGGTCAAATGAGTTAGTCTTGATCTAAAATTTGGCATACAATTATGTCTCATTGAGAGATTTCTAGGAAGCTAAAGATCATAATTTTCGGAGGTCTAAGGAATATTTGATGAATTTTCAAAGTTGAGATTTTTCATGGATTCTGGTATGGATACTGTTCATACTAGCAGTTTTATGTTTTGTGTCACCCGATGGCCAAATGGTGTCTAATACTTATGGAATTTTATATGCATAAACTATAGTTCATAAGCTTTTTGTGGACACTAAGATCACCTCATTTGGAGGTCTGAGCAGAGAGTTATGCGTTTTTGAAGTTAACTGTCAGTACTAGTGGCGCCCTAAGAGTTCAGTTACTGTTCCATAGGTTCCCGATGGCTAAATGTTTTCATTCTGGAATTATTTTTAGTATCAAGTTAACATTTGTAGCTTTCCAGAATGAATGAATGTGTGTGATTTAGATTTTTATATAATTAGTTATGAATTTCATAAGTTTGTGTCAATAAACTGAATAGCAACCCAGGTAGCTAGCGACCTCTGTAGCTTCTTAGATGTCAAACGTCCTGTGTGATGAATATGACCTGGGCATATTTCTAGTGTAAAGTAGACATCCTGAGCTTTCCAGAATGACCAAGATTGCATGATTTTAAATTTTCTAGATTTAGTTATGACTTTCCAAAATTGGGTCAGAAAATGGGGCAAATCTGGCTGAAAATATGCTTGCTTATTTTGAGCTCCATTTCGGTTTCCATGAATTATGGGTACAATTTTGTAATGCAAATGAGTTGTAATAATGTATTTAAATATGAGAATGCATAGCACGAGCTCACATGATCCACGTGACACCAATTGCAAATTTTTAGGTATGACGCAATGCAAATAAATTCATTATTTTCATGCCCTTTTTCATGTGCTCTCATGGAAATGATGATGTGAAGCTTATGAATGTCATGAAATGAGCTAGAATTTATGGTGTTACAATATGCTCCTTACCCGTAATCGTACGTATGAATGGAATACATTTTTGGACTGGCCAAAACAATCATCTGATGCTCTGAAGGCTTTAAAATTATTCTTATGTGAAATTAATAATTATAAGACTAATCCGTTCATATTCTGTACTTCATTGGGACTCTATCCTGGAGAATTCACCCCCAGAGAACCACGGCTCCTAGAACTAGATTTGCCCAATACAGAATAATGGACTCCAGAACATATGATCAAATTCCTCATAGGAACCAGTACTCAGGACCCAGGAGCTTCATCTTCCTCAACCCAACCACCTTCGGACACAATAATGCAAGACTCGTAGAACCCCTATGACTCTATTGCTCTTAATGAGTTTGAAAAATAGTTTATGACCTATTTTAAAAAGTTTCCTAAGGACCCTGACTCCACCGATACTGATGACGACCCCAACTTGTCTCTATCCCATGAGCCAATCAAGAAAGGATAAGCCTTATCCTGAAGTCTATCTTGCCAGCTCATGCTTTACTGTATAATTATGTGAGTTTACTATTCTACATGTGAACCACTTTATAAAAGCCACTTTCCAAAAAGACTGTTGGCCAATGTGTTTATCTTTTGTAATAGTAGTTTGTTTTGTTTCTCCTGACCTTTGCTATAAGAAGGGTCTCTAAGAATGAAGAAGGCAGAACTCCTCTAAGCCTCTCTTCCCCTTGTAAACAAAATTTGAAATAAACTTCAGTTCTCTAATGTCTTTGTTCTAAGTTTCTTTATCTTCTGAAATCTTTTAGTAGTAGATCTCTTATGATTATCTTGTCCATACACCAATATGCTCTACACTTGCCTCTCTTGAGGAACCTGTCTATCAGAAAGTGTTGTGACTGCCATATTATCTGGATAATAGTAATTACCTTGCCTATGAGTTCTTTGTTAAAACTAGTTTCTAAAAAGATCAATAAAATCCTTCATCCTAAGAGACCAGCACACGAAAGCCCAGAAGAGAAAGAGTTGATGTTAGCACAAGCATACCTAGAAAAGGATTTTGGTGATTCTAATTAGAACACTTGACTTGAATATTTTTCATTAAAACGACAAGGCATTGAACCTATCCTCAGATGTTTAAGGGATAAGTGTTTACACTCTCATAATTATTATTATCTAGATTGTATTGGTTGGCTAGCTCTTAAGAAAAGGAAGGCATTAGATGAAATTTGTCCTCCTCTCACTCTTGAGCATGTTCAGGAGTATTAGAGTCTTCTAAGATCTCCTGAAATATGTCTTTCTGAAGTGGATCTCCAGAAATGGAATGTTCTCAAAGAAGAGAGATGGAAATAAATGTGCTCCAATCTTGTGTCGGGACTAGGAATGGTATCAGAGCCTACACATTCGTAAGATAATTGGATCAGATTTGCTAGTAAAAGAGAGTAAGAATATAAAAGTTCAAATCAAATACTATGTCTACTGTTTCCTTAAATGATTTCAAAGAAACCGTTCGTCTTTCTTCTTCCTTTTTTATGCCTAGATCTATTCCCTCTTCTTGTATATCTCATGCTTCTAATAGAATAGACAACTTTGTAGAAATTACCTATATTCCAGAAGAATCTCGACTAGAAGAATCTATCACACCCCTTCTTAATCCTTACCATCTTTATCACCAAAATAGATCTTTTACCTAATCTATTAGGAGACTCCTTTCTCCTCAAGACCCTCTAGTAAAAGAAATAGTCCAAGGTACTAAATTGGATCAGTGTAGGCTTCAATCAACCCAAGCTGAACAGTATATTACTCTGGAAATCTCTTCCAATTTTATTTCTCACTGGGTCCGTCAAGGCTATTCTCACTTCCATCTTGGAGCTACCAAATTAGTCCTTACCTTACATGGCAGAAAAGGGATAACAGCTATAGCCAGTGTTTCCCTTCTTGATACATCTTATACCTCCTTTCAAAATGCTTTAATTGGAGCCGCCCTTGTCACTTTAAATGGTGGAAGTGTGATCTTAACTATAGTTCCGAATTTCAATCTAAAGTTGTCCGATCCCACTCTTTCGGGATAGCTTATGATGTTCATATCGATCTATTATGCGCCTTTGCATCTAACACTAACTACCTTATCTCCTACATAGGACAAACTGCCCCGATGTGAGTTCTTGGGGAAGATTAGCCTATTATCCCTAGAGTAACTTTTATCCATTAAGCGATGGCCCTTCCACTTGGCACTGTTGGATCACTAAGGTTGACTTTCATCCCTGCTCGACGGGTGGGTCTTGCAGTCAAGCTCCCTTTCGAGTAACTCTTCAACCTGGAGTTCTGCCTGAAGAAGCAGGTCCTATGATAGCTGCTGAATCTTCTACTAGTACATGGACAACTGTGTGGACCGAGCCCAAATCCTTGTTTGAATTCTTGGCTCGGAACAAAATAAATTCACATTGGGTTGAATTAATAAATGGATAGAGTTTAGCGGCTCCACTTATAGGGAAACAAAAAGCAACGAGCTTTCATTTTGAATTTGAATGATTACCCTATCGTTTCTGGATTATAACTAGAACCCCCCTTTTTATGGATCCATCTCACATCAATAACTCGACCCCTACCACCTATAGGTAGTTTTAGACAAGTTTCCTTTGAGGTGGATACCTGAATGCCAAGTATAGCTCGTAATAATCTATCTTCCGGGGCATACGAGGATTCTTTCACCATTTGAGGCAAAAGCACTCTGCTGGGCTAACATTGACATTGAGAGACGAAAGCTAGGGGAGCGAATGGGATTAGATACCTTCGTAGTCCTAGCCGTAAACGATGGATACTAGGCATTGTGCTTATCGAGTCCACTTATCTCCAACTAGTGAACTTAACTGATACAAAGCTATATGATAGCACCCAATTTTTTAGATTCGGCAGTTCTATCTGCAAGTCCAGATCATTGGTGCTGAATAAGTTTTAGATGCTATTCCAGCAACTTTTCATCACCAGATGATCTACTATCTACAAAACCACTCAGTTGATATTCACTTCCAGAACACCACTAATGATGTTCTTTACATGATTTCTGACAAGCCAAATAACGCAACTATTATTCAGATCCCTAAGCAGATTCCCCGAGAAGATCTACTTCAACTCATGCCTTTTGAATGGGTTACCAACTATGAGAAAGAGTTTCATGGTGGACAGAAGACTTTGCACACATCTGCTCCTCTTGTTTTAGAAAAACTCTCTGACGGAATTGCCAAATCAACCTTCAAGAGACCTGGGTCTGAAGAAGCTACCACCTTAGCCCTAAGGCTGAGTCATAGGAAATAAAAGAGAATGAAGGAAAAGAGGTTTGGAAGAGAAAGAGCATGAAAAACTACTAAATTTCCATACCTTAAGCCTTTGATTTCTTTTCCTCTTTGCCTGCCTCTTATGCACCACTCTCCCTAGGGTTTTCCTCTGGTTTTGGGCAAAACTTGTGATGCAATAGCACCAAGAGACCTTGTTGAGCATAGAAGTGGACTTGATCAAGGACATGATTTGCAAATTAAAGCCCAAGAGTTCAAGTCAAATGTGTCTAAAGATCCATTACAAGGCATAGGAGGCCCAATAACAAAAGCTAGGGCCAAAACAATGAAAGAAGCCTTCAATTATTTAATTCATAAGCTTCATAACTTAGAGCCCATTTATTTAAATCAAGAGAAGGCCCAAGAAGATGTAAAAGGTGTGATCATGCTAACTATTCTACAAGAGGATTGCCAAGGCCCAATTGGAGTCCAATTGCAAGAGATTAAGAATCATGTGACAACCATGTGATTTTTAATGAAGCATGAGCATCTCATGTGACAATTTAAAGAAGTTGATTAGTTTTGATTAGGATTTCTTTTGAAATTTCGTTTTTATTATTTTTATTATGTTTTTGAACTTGGTCAAAGAGTTTATCTTGGAGATCAAGTTAAAATTAGTATCCTAATCTAATTAGGATATATATTAGGTATTATTTAAAATAATTTTAATTAGGTGTTAGAGTTTTACTTTAATTAGGACTCTAGAAAATTTTGCCTATAAAAGGCTTCCTATTGTACTCTATTTTACACATGAATGAATGAATGAAATTGAGTATTAATCAATTATTTGTGAGGCTTTTGCTTCTTTGTGTTCTCTGAGAGTTCACGTGACTTATCAAAGGATTGGTCTTCCTTTGTGGCGTCTTGAGGCTAGGGTTCTAAGAGACAAGTTCTCTTAGGGTCTTTCCTTTGACCAACATTCTTGTTTTCTAGTCGGTCTCGGGCAAAGTGTCATCTTGTTGAAGGTTCCTAGGACAAGGTTCCTAGAGGGTCTCTCATCATTTGGTATCAGAGCTTTGGTCGCTAGTACAAGGTATATCTTTTTGTTTTCCCTTTCATTATTCTTCATACTTTCTCTCCTTCCATTAGTATTACCTTTTCCATCTTCGTCTTTTTCTATCTTCTTCTGTCTTCCATTGTTGTGTTCCTCTATCCTCAAAAAAAAAAAAAAAAAAAAGAAAGAAGAAGAAGAAGAGAGTGTGATACTCCAAAAAAAAAAAGAGAAGAGAGTGTGATACTCCCAAAAAAAAAAAAAAAATTCAAAAAAAAAAAAAAAAAGAGTGAAAAAAAAAAGGGAGTGAAAAAAAAAAAAAAAAAAATTTCAGATTGCAGAATTCAAAATTGCAAGTTGTGCCAATTCAAAATTGAAAGCAAGTTTGGAGTTAATTTCCTAATTGGAGTTTGTTTCCTAATTGGAGTCAATTTCCTAGTTGGAGTTAATTTCCTAATTAAAGTCAATTTCCTAATTGGAGTCAGTTTCCTAATTGGAGTCAATTTCCTAATTGGAGTTTGTTTCCTAATTTAATTGCATTAAGTGGCTACCAAGTTTTCTACTTACCTATTTGCATTCAACAAAGGATATTGTTTCCTAATTGTTCGAAACATGAATTGCAAGTAGTTTTCTATTCTTAAGGTTTCTTATTTTCAAATTTTTTTTCTTTTCATCTCTTTCCTTCCAAACCTTCCCTTACTCCTTCTTTTTCCTTTTTGTTACACACCTATTTTTCTTTTTTGTTTGATTCTTTGGGAATTTATATTTTAGGATTCTAGTTTTTGGATTGCCACTAGTTTGATCTTTTCATTTGATTTGCTTGTGACTTGTTTAGAATACTTGTAAGAAGCAAATTATTGAGTGGTAAAAGGCAAGAGGATTAACATTAAAGAAAAAGCCAAAAAGAGAATTAAACACGAGTGAAATTATCATCTTTTGAGTGTAAACACGTAAGCTAGTGAGTTGCGAGGTCCTATATCTTTCTTTGTTTATTTTTGTACAAACTAATATTTCAGGATGTCTGGAGAATCTGAGCATAGTGACTTTGACATGAAAGTCTGGATTAGAGCCGTTCAAAGTACTCTTGAGAAACTTAGTGCCAGATTAGATGATGTGGAGTCTTCTTCCAATAGGAGGACCCATAGGAGGCAACCTCATATGGAACTTGATGATGATGCTGAATCCGACTTTGAGGAGTCCCATACTCGGAGAGGTAGACAATCATCATCCAATAAGGATGGTGGTATTGGAAACATCAAGATGAAGATTCCCTCATTCCCCGGGAAAAATGACCCAGACCAGTACTTAGATTAGGAAAGAAGAGTGGAGCATATGTTCGAGTGCCACTCTTACACTGAGGTGAAGAAAGTAAAACTTGCTGCAGTGGAGTTTACTGACTATGCTAGCATCTGGTGGGATCAACTCTTACTCACCAGAAGACGTACTAATGAAGGCCCAATTCGTGATTGGCAGGAGATGAAAACTATCATGCGCAAACGATTTATCCCTAGTTACTATTATAGGGAATTGCATAAGAGGCTCCAAAAGCTGAAACAAGGTTCTATGAGTGTGGAAGATTACTATCAAGAAATGGAGATTGCCATGATTAAGGCAAATGTGGAGGAAGACCGTGAAGCAACCATGGCCCGGTTCATTGAGGGCTTAAATCCTGAAATAGCTGCCCAAGTTGACTTATACAATTACCTGGATATGGAGGAGCTCTTACATAGAGCTATCAAGGTGGAAAAGCAACTAAGGACTCGACAAAAGCTAAAAGTGACATCTAGCTCGAATTCTTGGAGGGATTCCAAAGTCTCCTTCAAGCCAAAGACTGATTTCAAGTCTAAAGAGGAAAGTAAAGTAAAACCCTTTCAGGTTAAGGGTAAAACTGATTCAAAACCTTTATCATCTTCTAACCCTACTGCTTCTTCCTCTAAGGTTAGATGTTTTAAATGTAATGGTTTTGGTCACATTGCTTCACAATGTCCTAACAAACGAACTATGATTATTCTTGAGAATGGTGATGTGACTAGTGCTAGTAGTGAGTCTGAGGAGGATGAGATGCCACCCCTGACTGATGACTCAGATTTAGAATTAACTGAAGCTGTAAATGGTGAAGCCCTTGTGGCTAGACGTGCTCTCAATATTCAACCAAAAGAAGATCTCGAGGTAGAGCAGCGTGAGCATATTTTCCATACTCGTTGCTTCATCCACAAGAAGGTCTGTAGTGTGATTATTGATGGTGGTAGCTGTACAAATGTAGCTAGTACTTTACTTGTGGAAAAGCTAAACTTGCCTACTTTGAGGCATCCTACCCCTTATAAATTACAATGGCTTAATGATAGTGGGGAGGTAAAAGTAACAAAACAGGTGCTCATCTCTTTTTCTATTGGTAATTATCATGATGAGATTCTTTGTGATGTAGCACCTATGTATGCTGGTCACTTGTTACTGGGTAGGCCGTGGCAGTTTGACAGAAAGGTAAAACATGATGGATATAAAAATTATTACTCCTTTGTTTTTAATAGTAAGACCATTGTGTTGACCCCTCTGCGTCCTGTTCAAGCATATGAAGATCAGTTAAAAATCGAAAGAGAATGTAAGAATAGAGAGCAAGAAAAGAAAGGTAAAGTGAGTGTGAGTATTGAGAATGAGAAGAAGCAACAGAAAGGTGAGTTGAGTAGAAAGAAAATTAGAGAAAAATATGAGGAAAAGAAAGTAAGTCTATTTTCGAGTAAAAGTGAGATCAAGAAAGCTCTTATTAGTGAAAATGCTTTCTTATTGCTTTATAAAGATGTTTATCTTACTATCAACGATCTTGATCACTCTTTGCCTGCTAGTGTTACATCTTTATTACAGGAATTCTGTGACTTATTTCCAGAGGAAATACCTAATGGACTGCCCCCTTTAAGAGGTATTGAGCATCGCATAGACTTTATCCCAGGAGCATCTATTCCCAATAGACCTGCTTATCGAGCAAATCCAGATGAGACTAAGGAAATACAACATCAAGTGGAAGAGCTCATGAAGAAAGGCTTTGTTCGTGAAAGTCTAAGTCCATGTGCTGTCCCAGTGATTCTTGTGCCCAAAAAAGATGGCAAGTGGCGGATGTGTGTAGATTGTCGTGCCATCAACAAAATAACGGTAAAATATCGCTACCCTATCCCTAGGTTAGATGATATGCTTGACGAGTTGCATCGTGCATGTGTTTTCTCTAAAATTGATCTTAGAAGTGGTTATCATCAGATTAGAATGAAAGAAGGTGATGAATGGAAAACTGCTTTTAAGACCAAGTTTGGGTTATATGAATGGTTAGTTATGCCATTTGGCTTGACTAACGCACCTAGCACTTTCATGAGTTTAATAAACCATGTCTTTAGATCTTTCATTGGTAGATTTGTTGTGGTTTACTTTGATGACATTTTGATTTACTCTAAAAGTCTAGAAGAGCATGTGAATCATTTGCATGATGTGTTTGTTGTGCTTAGAGAGAATAAACTCTTTGCCAATTTAGAGAAGTGCTCTTTTTGTTTGGATTCTGTGGTTTTTTCTTGGATTTGTTGTAGGAGCTCGTGGCATACAAGTGGACGAGGAGAAGGTCAAAGCAATCCGAGAGTGGCCAACTCCAAAGAATGCGAGTGAAGTAAGGAGCTTCCATGGATTGGCGAGCTTTTATAGAAGATTTGTTAAGGACTTCTCTACTCTTGCTGCCCCTTTAAATGATTTGGTAAGAAAGAATGTGGTATTCAAATGGGGTGAAGCACAAGAGCGTGCTTTTACAATACTGAAAGACAAACTAACTAAAGCCCCTGTACTTGTATTGCCTGATTTTACTAAGGTTTTTGAAATTGAGTGTGACGCTTCTGGTATAGGCATAGGTGGTGTGTTGATGTAGGATGCCAAACCTATTGCATATTTTAGTGAGAAATTAAGTGGCCCTACTTTAAATTATTCTACATATGATAAAGAGTTGTACGCCTTGAAACGCACCTTAGAAACTTGGCAACATTATTTGTGGCCTAAAGAATTTATTATCCATTCTGATCATGAAAGTCTTAAGTTTCTTAAGTCCCAGGGTAAATTGAACAAAAGACATGCAAGATGGCTTGAATTTATTGAAACCTTCCCTTATGTGATTAAGCATAAGCAGGGAAAGGAAAATGTTGTAGGGGATGCATTGTCTAGGCGTTACACTTTGATTACTTCCATGCACGCTAGATTGATAGGATTTGAGATGTTAAAAGGCATGTATGAGTCTGATTCTGATTTTGCTAATATTTGGAAATCTTGTGAAATGCATGGTGCTAATGACTATTACAGGTTTGATGGTTTCCTTTTCAAAAAGAACAAGTTATGTGTTCCTATGTGTTCCATTCGTGAGCTTCTTATTAAGGAAACTCATGGCGGGGGATTGATGGGTCATTTTGGTGTCGAAAAGACTTTGGCTCTTTTGAATGAGCATTTTTATTGGCCTGGCATGAGAAAGGATGTGGTTGCTGTTTGTTCTAGATGTATTACTTGTAAGCATGCTAAGTCTAGAATTCAATCACATGGCTTATATTCCCCCTTACCAGTTCCCTCTCACCCATGGACTGATATTTCTATGGACTTTGTCTTGGGTTTACCTAAATCTTCCACTGGGAAAGATAGTGTCTTTGTTGTTGTGGATCGGTTTAGTAAAATGGCACATTTTATTGCTTGTTCCAAAACTAATGATGCTGTGTATGTGGCAGAATTGTTTTTCAAGGAGGTTATTAGGTTGCATGGTGTGCCAAAAACTATTGTTAGTGATAGAGATGTAAAATTCTTGAGTTATTTCTGGAAAACGTTGTGGAATAAACTTGGCACTAAGCTTTTGTTTTCTACTACAGCACACCCACAAACTGATGGGCAGACCGAGGTTGTTAATAGAACTCTCTCTACTTTATTAAGAGCTATCATTCAAAAGAATCTTAAGAATTGGGAGAAGTGTTTGCCCCATGTTGAATTTGCTTATAATCGTGCTATTCATTCTGCTACAAAATTCTCTCCTTTTGAAATTGTTTATGGCTTTAATCCTTTAACGCCGTTAGATTTGCTTCCTTTACCTTCACGTGAGTTTACTAACCTTGATGGTGCTAGGAAGGCTAAGTTTGTGCAGGATTTGCATAAGAAGGTGAAAGCCAATATTGAAAGAAGGAATGAACAAATTGCTAGCCAAGTTAATAAGGGTAGAAGGCGTGTGGTGTTTGAACCTGGCGATTGGGTGTGGGTTCACTTGCGAAAAGAACGTTTCCCAGAACAAAGAAAGTCAAAACTCCAACCTAGAAGAGATGGTCCCTTTCAAGTTCTTGAAAGGATTAATGATAATGCTTATAAGATTGACTTACCTAGTTCTTATGGAAATATTAGTGCTACTTTTAATGTAGCTGATCTCTCTTCCTTTGATATTGCAGATTCGAGGACGAATCCTTTTCAAGAGGAGGGGAATGATGCAATAGCACCAAGAGACCTTGTTGAGCATAGAAGTGGACTTGATCAAGGACATGATTTGCAAATTAAAGCCCAAGAGTTCAAGTCAAATGTGTCTAAAGATCCATTACAAGGCATAGGAGGCCCAATAACAAAAGCTAGGGCCAAAACAATGAAAGAAGCCTTCAATTATTTAATTCATAAGCTTCATAACTTAGAGCCCATTTATTTAAATCAAGAGAAGGCCCAAGAAGATGTAAAAGGTGTGATCATGCTAACTATTCTACAAGAGGATTGCCAAGGCCCAATTGGAGTCCAATTGCAAGAGATTAAGAATCATGTGACAACCATGTGATTTTTAATGAAGCATGAGCATCTCATGTGACAATTTAAAGAAGTTGATTAGTTTTGATTAGGATTTCTTTTGAAATTTCGTTTTTATTATTTTTATTATGTTTTTGAACTTGGTCAAAGAGTTTATCTTGGAGATCAAGTTAAAATTAGTATCCTAATCTAATTAGGATATATATTAGGTATTATTTAAAATAATTTTAATTAGGTGTTAGAGTTTTACTTTAATTAGGACTCTAGAAAATTTTGCCTATAAAAGGCTTCCTATTGTACTCTATTTTACACATGAATGAATGAATGAAATTGAGTATTAATCAATTATTTGTGAGGCTTTTGCTTCTTTGTGTTCTCTGAGAGTTCACGTGACTTATCAAAGGATTGGTCTTCCTTTGTGGCGTCTTGAGGCTAGGGTTCTAAGAGACAAGTTCTCTTAGGGTCTTTCCTTTGACCAACATTCTTGTTTTCTAGCCGGTCTCGGGCAAAGTGTCATCTTGTTGAAGGTTCCTAGGACAAGGTTCCTAGAGGGTCTCTCATCAACTTGTCTTGCAAAATGAAGGGAGAAGAAGGGCACATCATATATGTAACACCATAAATTCTAGCTCATCTCATCATATGCACATGGCTCACATCATTGTATTCATGAAAGTATAAGAAAAAAAGGGAGTAAAATAATGAATTTCTTTGCGTTGTGTCATACTTAAAAATTCCATTCGGTGTCACATGGACTGTATGAGCTCATACGATGCATTCTCATATTTAATTACATCAATACAACCCTTTTTCATTACAAAAGCATGCCCACAACTCATGGAAACCGAAATGAAGCATAAAATGGGGTTGTTTAATTTCAGCCATATTTGCCCCCTTTTCTGATCAAACTTTGGAAACTCATAATTGATTCTAGAAAAATAGAAATCACACATTCTTAGTCATTCTAGAAAGCTATGGATGTCTACTTCACGCTAAAAATATGTCTAGACTACAACATCCATCAAAGAGAGCGTTTGACATCCGAAATGGTCCAAAGGTTAGACTACATTCTAGAACTGTCATAGAATTCTATAGAAAATTTTGAAAATGTCCAATTAATTTTACAAAAATTCAATCCATACAAATGATACCAATCTAGAAACCTGTGGATGTTACCTAGAGGGGAAAAATATTTCTAGACTGGTTCATCAAACCCAGACCTCGAAATTTAATGGAACAATAACTTAGGTTAGGCAAAATTCCTGATACTGGACAGAATGTTCAAAAATTCATATCTCCCTCTCTAGACCTCCAAATGAGGTGCTTCTAGCTGTCACAAGAATATGAATACCTAGTTTCTCTGTATAAAATTTCATGTCAATTAGACATCATTTGAGCCTTGTGTGACAAATTTTATTTTTGGACCAAATGAATAATGCACCAGACCAAAACTAGAAAAATGGCCAACTTTGAAAATTCATCAAATATTCTGTAAACCTTCAAAAATTATAGTTTTTAGCTTCCCAGAAGGCTCTCAACAAGCTCTAAATGTTTGCCAAATCTCAAATTTAGAAGAACTCATTTGGATAAAAAGTGACATAGGGTTCCATTATAGTCATTTTTGGCTCCATATAGGGTACCAAAATTACCAAATAATTTTCTCTTGGCCTTGGCACCTTTTGGGCAAGTCTAAAAGTACATTTAGGACTTGTGTAAGCTGCCCAAAGGGTCCCAAACCTCATGCCTCTTATTTTGGCCTTTTCATCCACACTTATGCACATTTACATCAAACTTCCATAATGCATTCCTTAGCATTACATACCCAAATTCTATTATAGAGTTCATACATCATCTCCATACATTTATACATCACATAATATCATAATTACACATGTCTAAGGGGTCATAGACCATATACATCAAAGGGTTATATCAATTGACACAAATATGGCCTTAAGGTAGCAAAACTCAAGCATTTGGTTGTCAAATTCTTTCTTTCAAGGTGGTTGGCTTCCGTTGCCATGTCCACTAGGTCCACCTAGCACATTAGATCATTGGAGAAGAGGTAATGAGATTCAAAGAATCCCAATGGCTCATCTCCCATTCAATCATACATAATATGTGCAAAGCAAGCCTTAAAATGCATACATGAATAAAATGGAAGTCATGAAAATTCAAGAAATAAGCTTGGCATGTGAACAAGTCATACAAGTCATTTAAGAGCTCACCAAGTGTTTGGATTGGCCTCATAGATTTTGGACTTGCCTCATCCAATCTTTAAGAGCTTTGGACTCAACCATACTCTTAGGAGCCCACTTTGCTTTTGGAAGACTCTTTGCTATGTCTTAACCATTCTCAAGGGTTCTTGGCTCATCCTCACCATGGTTAAGAGTTCTTGGCCTCTCCACACTCAAGTAAACTCAAACAAACATCATATATTCATTTGAAACACAATATGTCATCATGAATCATGGGATATAAAATCATGCTAGCATACTTTTTATGGCTTGAAAATATACATACACACATTTTAAGACAAGCTAAACACACATCCATGCATGAGAAAAGGTGGAAAGAGTTACCTTGCACACCATCACACACTTTTTCTCTTGAAAATCCCTCCCTTGCTTTAGCCACACACCTGCAAATGTGTGGGGAAGGTTTCTCTTGGCCTAGATATAATTTATGGAAGCCAATTAGATTCATGAAACAAATTCTAAGGCCACACAACTTGCTTAAACACTAGGTTGCTCTATAACTCCCATTATGGTCTATAAATGCACCTAATGAAGCAACACCCCTTAAATAATTTCTAGGCTCCATTCTTTCCTTTCAAATATAATTCTTGGCTCCTTTTAAGCCTCTTGGAGTCATCACACCATTAAAACAAAGAGCCAAACATCATGTTGCTTCTTTAGGTCATAATATGGAACCTAAGACATCAAATCACTTTCTATAAGTTCTAAATTTTTTCCAAGGCCTCCCATCAATTTTATTCATCAAATATGACTCAAGAATCACCATAGAAAAATTTAAAACTCTCCCTAGCTACCCCAACCTTGCTTGGCCGAGACTATGCCCTTTTTTGGCCTTCTTGGAATTATCTTTGTTTTCTTGAAGGAGGAAGCATGTGGGGAGCATCGTAGGGATCTTAGGAGCTTATTTAAACTCTTAATTAGACCTAGGGATCATCATATAAAATCATATTTTTGGAAGGTGCACACAAAACCCTAGAACTTGCATCTTGAAATCTAATGGTTTTTTGATAATTCTCTTTGCATATTCTTAATCTTCACACCCTTTTTCCTTAGATTCATATTTGGTTCTACCTAAAAATCATCTCCTAGGGTTTTATCAAGTGGGACAAAATGTTGGAGAAGGGAACCAAAGATAACAACCATAGGAAGAGAAATTACCTTGTTTTCTTGCTTTTTCTCACTTGAATCTTGTATTCTTTGAGCTCCTCTCTTCAAATCCGAATTTTTCCTTGAATCAGATTTATAAACTCCATTTTAATCAAAGAAAATAAAGGAGAAGGGAGGAGAGGAGGTGTGGATGGAGAAAAGCATGAAAAAAATACCTTTAAGCTTGATTTTCTCCTCCTTCTCTTCTTCCCTTGGTGCGCCACTGTCCTAGGGTTTTTCTTCTGATTTGGGGCAAAATATTCTGAAGCCAAATGGGAGAGAGTGTGAGACGCCACCTATTTATAAGGGAAGAAGAAGCTTGCCCTTCATTCTTTGCATTTTTGTTTCTCCTTCGTTTTAGCTCTTTTTTTAGAACTGTCTTTTCCATTATGAAATTTAGGTTCCCAATTTAGTAAAATGCCTTTGGAATCACTCAAATTGGAGCTAAAATCTTCCCGAACAAGTCCGTCAAAGTTCGAGTACACCGACATTAAAAAATGTCCACCGGAGGGGATTTAACTGTACCACAACTTTCCATGGTTTTCAGGGCCTCTGAGAACCCCGAAGAACTCAAAACTTTCATTTAAAAAGCTGTCCTGTATGAATTTCAAAATTTGCTCAAAATTACAGAAATGCCATTACATTTTGTAAGCTTTTTGTAAGAAATTGTTTCTTCATTCTAGCTCCATTTTTCTTTCTGTCTGGGCTTGGGATTCTCATTTTTAGGAGTCTAGAATGCTTCCTAATTTTTTTGGGACCTTAACTATCTCATTTCGGGGGACTTTCTTTTATATTTGATGAGTTTTGTTCATTAACGGAGAAACTGTACGTCATGTTTCTCACATTTTCTCTTATTTTCAGATAACAGAATGTTACAATATATATAGGTGGGAGGAGGTTATACTTTTCAAAAATTTTCATTTTGCCCTTCATTTTTGGCATTTTTGTTTCTCCTTCATTTTAGCTCCTTTTTTAGAACTATCACTTCCATTGTGAAATTTAGGTTCCCAATTTAGTAAAATGCCTTTGGAATCACTCAAATCGGAGCTAAAACCTTTCCAAACGAATCTATCAAAATTAAGGCACACTGACGTTGGAAAACGTCCACCGAAGGAGCTTTAGCTGTCCTGGGTCTTCTCATGGTTTTCAGAGTCTCTGAGAACCCTTGAAAACTCAAAATTTTCATTTAAAAAGCCCTCTTGTGTGAATTCCAAAATTTACCTAAAATTACAAAAATGCCATTACTTTTCATAAGTTGTTTGTAAGAAATTGTTTGTTCATTCTAACTCTGTTTTTCTTTCCATTTGAGCCTAGGATTCTCATTTTTAAGAGTCTATAATGCTTCCTAAATTTTTGGGGACCTTAACTATCTCATTTTGAAGGACTTCCTTTTGTATTTAGTGAATTTTGTTCGTTTATAGAGAAACCATACAATATGTTTCTTATTTTTTCTCTAGCTTTCAAAGAACTGGATGTTACACCAAACCCCAAGGAAAGATATTTGGACATTTTGGTATCCTATATGGAGCCAAAATTGACCATAATGGAACTCTATATCACTTTTTGTCTAAATGAACTCTTTTTTATTTAAGATTTGGCATGTAATTAGAGCTTGTTGAGAGCTTTTTCGAAAGTCAAAGAATAAAATTTTCAGAGATCTAGAGAATATTTGATGAGTTTTCAAAGTTGGCAAAAATTCTGATTTTGGTCATGTTTCTGTTCACTCAGGTCCAAAAATGAAATCTATCATATATGGCTCAAATGATACAGAGAAACCAGACATCTATAGTGATTTGTGCCAATTGGAAGCACCTCATTTGGAGGTCTAAAGTGGGAGATATGAATTTTCAAAGAATTTGTCTAGTGCCAAGCGCTCCAATTAACCTTAGTTACTGTTTGATTGATTTTTTAGGCATAGAAATGCCTAAACTGATTTGGCGTTATTTTTTCCCTCTAGTTAACATTCACAGCTTTCCAGATTGGTATCATCTGCATGGATTGGAGTTCTATGAAATTAATTAGACATTTTTTAAGTTTGCTACACAATTCTGTGATAGCACCAGTAGATAGCTTGACCTTTGGAACTTTTCGAATGTCAAACATCTTCTGTGTTGGATGTTATGATCTGGACATACTTTTAGTATAAAGTAGACATGTGTAGCTTTCTAGAATAGCCAAGAATGCATGATTTTGATTTTTCTAGAATTAGTTATAATTTTCCAATATTTGTGACAGAAAAGAGGAAATTCTGCTCGAAAATGCAAGCATGAATTTTATGTATCTTCTTGCTTTCCACAAGTTGTAGGTACCGTTGATGATGCAAATAAGTTGTGTTCATGTAATTAAATATGAGAATATAATGTATGAGCTCACATGGTCCACGTGACACTGAATGGAATTTTTATACGCGATGCAATGCTAGAGAATGCATTATTTTAATCCTTTTTTTTTTCTTGCTCCTTCATGGAATGTATGATATAAAGCATGGAAATATGATGTAATAAGCTAGAAATATAAGGTGTTACAAATTGAATACATACTATTATTCTAGAATTGCTTCCAAGATTATGATAATCAATTTCATGCAAACGCAATTACGAGAGATCACTTGTACATAAAGTTGAATAGTTTTGATAGGTGTCGTCATTAAACACACCATAAATTATGTGTGTATTATATTTATACAGAAACCAATGAGAGATTAATAAAAAAACATTACTTACTCATCTAAAGTTAAACTTTAGCATCTAACATTATCTAGGGAATTTACAACTAACTACAGTCAACATATAGTCTACTAATTGGTATGGTTATCATCTGTTGGTCTGACTCTGTCTGTAGTGTGGATAACACCTAAAAAATGATTAGATTTACAATGAGATTTAATTCCAATAGATAATAATGGATTCATGGTATACACACATAAGGAACACTGAACAAGAAAAAAATTTACAATCGATGCAAAATTTGGTGTAGAAGCATGTAAATCCCAAGTAGTAGGGTATTTTTGTTCGTTAGGCTAATATACGTCGGTCATTGGCCAATAATAGTGATCTAGTACTCATGAGAGTCACTTAGTGGGCATATATGCTACCATACACAGTGTAAGAAATTTAGAAATCATTTAATACATTTATGTATGTAAAAAGATAAAATACCATATTAGCTACTTGTTTCGTCACCGTTGTTCTATCACATTATTCCTTAGCTCTTACTGTCCCAATTGCCTTCCTAAATTTCAATTATGCATTACCTTAATTAAGAACAAGTCATGGTTAATATTTATATTTCAATTAAACTACTAATCCCCTTGTACGAAATTCCTAAACCCCTTTCGTTAGTTGATGATTGGAATTCCTAATTGTAAACAATCACATTCTCATTTTCTTTTCCTTCTCATTGGTTAGTTACTATCTAAGTTATTCATGTGTGGTCCAATGCTTTGATGTTAAGTCCTTAGTCCTTATTTTCAAGCTTGATTCTCTAATTACCATACAAATTCACACTACAATAGTAAGAAGCAAAAGCTACTATAGTATAATTTAACTAGATTTTTGGATCTATTTTTGTGAAATTTCTTTCCCCCATTAAATGACATCCAAAAATCATAAAAATAGGTATAATGACCCCTTATTATGTAATTATAAGCCACATAAATAGTTTTCAAGAATTCCCAAGGATAACCCCCAAACCCCTACTGTTTAGGCCACTACCTCAGTTGAGCTCGCTGTACACTATACTTGCTGTTTCTAGCTTTGTTACCCTACCAAATGAGTTTGAAAAATTCTAAGACTTTTCAGATCTAAATTTATATGTCTTAGCTACCTTCCTACCAAATTTCATGCACTAATTCCTTCATTTACTTATTTAAAAATATTTATTATGAAATCAGCCCTAAGCTCTCTCATCCAGAAGCTAAGTTGAATTAGTATGTTGTTTCTTTGATCTACCTTGGTCCAAAAATTCTATAATTTTCTAGATTTCAAGTATAAATAATAGAGGACTTGTTATAAAAGTTTGGGCTTTAAAATCCTTTTTTAACTAATTCTACTAAAGGCAAAATGTTCTAGATCCAGAATTTTGACTAGGTAAAAAGGAAGCAACTTGAACATACTAAATGTTCTACTTACCTTTTATGGAGTCCTTGTACCTTGGTTTATCTTTTCATCTCTCCTCTTCTATGGTTGTCTAAGTTTCCTTTTCCCCTCTTACCATTACTTCCCTCAGCCTAAAATGAATTAAGGTAGATGGTAATCATCATAATAGATAGCTCATGCTTCTCATCGCCCTTGAATGTCATTAAATTAATTTCAAATTCCTTCTCTTCATTACCTATTTGGTGCAAGATTAGGTGGCAACACATATATACATCATTCCTTCCAAAACATGTCCTTAATTGGCACTACATGATCCCCGCGGCTAGATACCAAAGGAAAGTATACACACTTGCATGATGATGGTATTAAAGGGAAGTCATCGGAATAATTAAATACTCCTCCCACCTACTTCTTATTTAGTCTAAACCACATGGCAGCCTTCCCCTCCATCTTATCGCCACTTAATATATATATATATTATACATAGCATTTGACTCCCACAGCAATTGTAAAACTCAAGGCATTAACCAAATCCTACTTGAATATACATATAGGTAGATGGTGCAAGCATGAGGTGGCAAGGGATTTTGTTAATTTAAATCCTCCTAATTCATTTCTTATTCAATTGCCATGCTAGGCGTCCTCGCTTAAACATTTAAGCCATTCCTTGTCATGCAATCTCTTACCAATTTCCCTACAACTAAATATACAATTGAAACAATCAAACAACTAATGCACATTATGGATGAGTGGAAGTCAAGGTGGCAATGTTTTGTCTTTATTATCATTTGATTGTTTTACCTATTGCTACATCACTTTTTTGGCCATGCAAAGAGTTTATGATACTTGGATTAATTTAAGTGTTTCTCTAGATCTTGGTCCTTACTATACATAGCTAAGGAGATGGTTATCACATAATCAAGGATACCTACCTATATTTCCATGTATGTGGGAATAATGAGACATTATGATATTAATGATCCCAACCTTGCTTGACCTATGATTACATACTTCCTTGCTATAAGAATTATCAAACTAAAGTCTTAGTAGGGCTTCCTAACAAGTGTCTTCCCTTTTCGGGCCCTAATTTAATTTCTTAGTTTTAATTAACTTAGGGTAGTTACATATTATTCTCCTGGATGTTCTTCATCAGCTAGTTCGCTTACATTGATAGTTACAAAAAAACTAGAATGTGACAATTCCTCCCCCCGAAAAAATTTTTGTCCACAAAAATTTGCATACCTTATAAAAATAATGTTGGATAGTGCTTTCTTATGTCTTCCTCAGTTTCCTAACTAACTTTGTTCAAGGATAGCCCTTTCCATACCACTTTGACTAGTAAGTTACTCTTGTTCCTTAATTGTTTGATCCACTTGTCTATTATTTCCTTTGGTTCTACAACATAGGATAAATTGTGTTGCAAATGCACTAATTCATGCTTTATGATGTGTGAAGGATCTGGTCGATATTTCTTTAACTAAGAGACATGGAAGATATTATGAATCTAGGAAAGATTTGCAGAAAGGGCAAGTTTATAGGCAATTGGTCTTATCCGATCTAGAATTTGGAAAGGGCCCATGTAATGGGGGTTAAGTTTCTTGGATTTTAAGCATTGACCCACTGTTGTGATTAAAGTTACTCTAAGAAATTTGTGGTCACCAGTTTCAAATTCTAGGGGTTGTTTTCTTTGGTCGGCATAGCTTTTTTGCCTACTTTGGGTAGCTAGCAGTCTTTTCCTGATAATTTCTATATGTCTGGATGTCTGGTCCACTATCTCTTGCCCTAAAAGTCTCCTTTCTCCCAGTTCAACCCAACACAAGGGGGACCTACAATTCCTCCCATAAAGGACTTCGAATGGGGCCATTTGGATACTATAATGGTAACTATTATTGTATACAAACTCTGCTAAGGGTAAGTATACATCCCAGTTCCCTTTATACTCTAGGACACAGGACCTAAGCATATTCTCCAAAGTTTGAATGGTTCTCTTTGTTTTTCTATCTGTTTAAGGATGATAGGCCGTACTAAATTTCAATTGGGTGCCTACAGCTTAATGAAAGAGATATCTAAAATTTAGATACAAACTTAGGGTCTCTATCCAAAATAATACTAACACGCACTCCATGAAGTCTGTAACACCATACCTTTCTAGCCTTTTTCATGCAAACTATATGCCTCATGCTATGCACTTCTCAAGAATCACAAGAAATTGGCATATAAAAGTGAATATTTTTGCATCGCATAGGAGATGAAATTTTCGTTCGGTGTCTCGTGGGCCATGTGAGTTCATGTATTGCATTCTTATATTTAACTACATAGATATGACTCAATTCTCTCACCAAAAGTGGCCCTAAAACTCATGCAAATACAAGGAACACATAAAACATCATAATGTAGCCTTAGCTAGAAACTTCACCTTTTTGTCACAAATTTTGAAAAATCATAACTAATTCTAGAAAAATCAAAATCATGTATTCATTACCATTCTGGAAAGTTATAGATGTCTACTATATGATAAAAATATGTCCAGGTTTTGAAACATTACACAAAAGACTTTGACATTTGAAAAGGTGCAAAGGTCCAACTAGCTACTGGTATTGATACAAATTTCAGCTGTGAACTTCAAAAAATGTCCAATTAATTTCACAAAAATTCAATCAATGCAAATAATACTAATTTGAAAAGCTACAGATATTAGCTAGAGGGAAAAATAACTTTAGACCAGTTTAGACATGCCCAGACCTCGAAAACCAATCAAATAGTAACCTAAGTCAGTCTAGACATCTGATATTGGATAGAAACTTCAAAAATTTATATCTCCCTCTCTAGACATCTAAATGGGTGCTTCTAAGTCACTAGGAAGGTATAGTTTTTTCCTGTAAAATTATGTAGCAATTGGACATTATTTGCTCCTTGAGTGATAGAATTCATTTTCGGACCTGAGTGAATTGTACCTTGAACCAATTTCAGAAATTTTCCTAACTTTGAAAATTCATCAAATATTCCATAGACCTCTAAAAATTTTGCACTTTAGCTTTCCAAAAGCTCTCAACAAGCTCTAAATGCATGCCAAATCTTAGATCAAGAAGAGCTTATTTGGATAAAAAGTGGTATAGGTTTCCAATATGGTCAATTTTGCTCCTTATAAGATACCAAATGTGTCCAAATGGCTTCCCTTGATGTTTGCATCTCTTGGGCAAGTTTAAAAGTATGAATATGACTTGTATGAACTGCCCAAGTGGTTTCAAACCTCATGCATCTCAATTTGGCCATTATACTTCCATTTATACATACATTTCCATAATGCTAGTTTGTCATTATATGTCCAAGATGCACATTTCCACACATATAATCTTAACTCTTATTTATACATAATACATTAGCATAATTATTCATGTTCATAACATCATAGAATATATACAACAATGGATTACAACATTTGCCACTCATATGGCCTTAAAGAAACAAAATCTATACACTTTAATGTCATGCTCTCATCTCTCAAGTGGTTGGCTCCTATTTTCTTATTTTCTTAGTCCACCTAACATGTTAGAACATTGGAGAGGAGGGAATGAGATTCAAAGAATTACAATAGCTCATCTCCCTTTCAATCACACATAAAAGATGCAAAACAAGTCTTACAAATGCATGCATGGGTATGTTAACATGTGTAATCATTCAAGAGACATTTTTAACATTTGAGCAAGTCATACATAGCATACATAGGCTTGCCAAGTAAGTGGATTAGCCTCACCCATTCACTTATAGATTTTAGACTTGCTTCACCCATTTCTTTAAGAGGTTTTTGACTCAACCTTACTCTTGGGAGTCAACCTCACTTTTGGGAGACTCTTTACTTTGTCTCAACTAACTTTAAAGGTTCTTGGTTTCACTATACTCAAGCAAACCAAAACAAACATAACAAACATCATTTGAAAACATAAAGTATCATCATGGTACCATGGAATAAGAGCTCATGCTAGAACATTTTTTAAGGCTTAAAACACATATACACACATTTAAAGATAAGGCAAGCATACATTTATGCATAAGAAAAAGAGGAGTGAGCTACCTTACTTGCATTACACGCTTTTTCCTAGAGTCTTGAGTCCTCTCCCTTGACCTCACACACCTAAGAAGGTGGAGATCACTTCTCTTGGCCTAGACAACAATCATTAGAAAAGCTAGGTGACTCATAAGGCTCTTTTGTGGTTCCATAATGCACTTAATGAAGCAACTTTTGGAAAACATCATCTTAGCTCCATTCTCTCTATCTATTTATGATTCTTGACTCCATTTAAACCTCTTGGAGTCATCACACAATCAATTTTAGGAACCTAGCTAGGTGTTACTTCTTTAAGTCATATTATGGAACATATAAGGCCATTTCACTATCTATGGTTTCTAAAATTTTTCCAAGGCTTCCTCTCATATTCTCCAATCACACATGATGCAAAACTAAGTTTAGAAGGAATTAAAACACTGCCTAGGTACATGAACTCTCCTTGGCCAAAGCATGTACTCTTCTTGGCACCCGTAGAGTTTCTTTGCTTCCTTTGATGAGAGAAACATGTAGGAAGCTCTCTTGGTGTCTTAGGAACTCATATGAACACTTAAACATCATAAAATATGGCTAGGACTCATGATAGATTTCAAGGTGCAATCAAAACCCTAGCTTCCTTATCTTGCAAATCCATGGCTTTTACTTGAATTTTTTTATATATTCTTATTCTCTTCCCTTAAATTCCTAAGATTCACCCTTGGTTCTACCCAAAATTCAAGCCCTCCTACAGCTACATACATAGGGCAAAATAGGGAGAAGAAGGGGGGAAGTAGCTACCATGGGATGGAAGATTTACCTTATTTTTCTTTATTTTCTTGCTAGATTCTCACTTTCCTTGGCCTCCTCTCTTCAAATCTAAATTTTTTCCCCTTGGTTTGACCTTAAAACAGTCCCAAATACATCAAAAAGTCTATGGGAAATAAGGGAAAGTGGAAGAGGATGGATTTGCTAAAGAGAAACCAAGAAATCCTTACCTTTTCCTTACCTTTTCTTCCTCCAAAGCTTCTTCTCTTGGTGTGCCTAGGAGTTGGCTCTCTTCTCTAGTGTTAGGGTAGAATTTGGTCAACCTAAATGAGGGGAAAAGAAGGGCGCGTCATATATATAAGGGGTTTAAGAAGGACTTTTCAAAAATTTTTATTTTTTCATTTGTTCTTGGCATTTTTGTTTCTAACTTATTTTAGCTCTTTTTTTAGAACCATCTTTTCCATTATTCAATTAGATTCCTAATTTAATAACATACCTTTGGAATCACTCAAATCAGAGCTAAAACCCTCCAAAACAAAATTCGTCAAAGTTCGAGTGTACTAACATTGAAAAACATTCACCAGAGGGGCTTTAGCTATCCTGGGGCTTCCCTATAGTTTTCAGTGCCCTTGAAAACCCTAGAGAACTCAAAAATTTCATTTAAAAAACCCTCCTATGTGAATTTCAAAATTTGTTCAAATTGATGAAAATGCCCTTATGTTTCGTCAACCTTTCGTTCAAATTTGTTTCTTCATTCTAACTCCATTTTTCTTTCTGCTTGAGCCTAGGATTCTCATTTTTAGGAGTCTAGAATGCTTCCTAAATTTTTTAGGACCTTAACTAATTCATTTTGAGGTACTTTCTTTTGTATCCGATGAATTTTGTTCATTTATAGAGAAATTGTAAGTTATGTTTCTCATGTTTTCTCTCGTTTTTAGAAAACCAGATATTACAAAGTCTAACAATCTCACCCACATAAAGCTGAGCTAGTTTGTCTGTAGTGTAGGTAGACTTAAATGGTAAGAAGTGAGCATATTTGGTTAATCAGTCCATTATTACCCAAATAGAGTCATATCCTAAGGATGTAGCTCATAACAAAATCCATAGAAATACTGTCCCATTTCCACTCAGGGATTTCTAAAGGCTGCAACATTCTTGCGAATCTTTGGTGGTCTACCTTCACCCTCTGACAAACTAAGTACTTAGACACATATTGGGCAATTTCTGATTTCATGCCAAGCCACCAAAATTTCTTTTTAAGATCCTAATACATCTTTCTAGTGCCTGAGTGTAAAGTGTATTTGCTTTTGTGGGCTTCTACTAAGATAGTGTCCTTCAATTCTCTTTTCTCGGGCACGTACAATCTATTTTTGTACTAAATCAATCCATTCCTAGATTACCAAAATTCTTTGGACTTCCTCTAAGTTATATGCTTCCTAATCTTTTCTAAGAACTCATCAGAAACTTGAGCATCTTTAATTAAGTCTTATAGGTCATTTTAAATTCTTAGCTCGCCCATTAAGAGGATACCAGGGTGTAGGGAGATGGAAAGGTTTAGGTCTCTAAAATCTTCTATCAGTTTTTGTTCTCTAAGCATCATAAGCGACATATGTATGGACTTCTTGCTTAAGGCATCTACAACTACATTCACTTTGCCTTGGTGATACTTAAGGGTGAAATCATAATCTTTAAGAAATTCCATCCACCTCCTCTGTCCCATGTTCAATTCCTTTTGGTCAAATAGATATTTCAAACTCTTATGATCACTATAAGTCTCAAATGATACCCCATATAAATAATGTCTCCAAAATTTTAAGGCAAACACAATGGCTACTAATTTCAAGTCATGAGTAAGGTAGTTCTCCTCATAGGGTCTTAACTATCTAAATGCATAGGCGACTACCCTACCCTCTTGCATTAAGACACATCCCAGCCTTTTCTTGGAAGCATCACTATATATTAGAAAAGGTTCTGAGGGTCTAGTATCAATAAGATAGGAGTGGGAGTCAATATGGTTTTCAACTCCTAAAATCTCTCCTCACATTTATCATCCTAAGTAAACAGTTGATCCTTCTGGGTTAATTTAGTCAAAGGTGTAACTAATTGGGAAAATCCTTTAATGAACCTCCTATAGTACCCAACTAATCCAAGGAAACTCCTAACCTCTGTGATGGTTTCTGGCCTTTCCTAATTCACTACTGCTTTTATTTTGCTAGGATCCACTACTGGCCCTCTTTCATAAATTACATGCCCTAAGAATTGTACTTCTCTCAACTAAAACTCGCACTTACTAAGTTTAGAAAATAGTTGTTTCTCTTTCAAAATTTAAAGGATAATCCTAAGGTATTTCTTGTGTTCCTCCTAGAATAAATGAGAATGTTATCTATGAAAACAACTACAAATTGGTCCAAGTAGGGCTTAAAAATCCTGTTCATATAATCCATAAAAATAGCTAGGGCATTGGTCAAACCAAAAGGCATAACAAGAAATTCATAATGTCCATACTTAGTTCTAAAAGCAGTTTTTGGAAAGTCCTTCGCTTTGATTCTCAATTGGTGGTATCCTGACCTTAGGTTTATCTTAAAGAAAATGAAGTCTCTTGCTAGTTGATTTAAGAGATCGGATATCCTTGGCAATGGATACTTTTTCTTTATAGTCACTTTGTTCAACCTATAGTCTATGCACAATCTCATGCTTCCATCTTTCTTCTTCACAAACAAGACTGGCACACCCCACGGAGACCCACTGGATCTAATGAAACTTTTTTCTAATAGTTCCTCTAATTGTTTTTTTAGTTTGGCTAACTCAGCTAAGGCCATCCTATAGGGCACTCTAGATCAATGGCAAATTCTAATTCTTTATCAGGAGGAAGACCGCTAACTTCAGTAAGAAACACTTTGGAGAAATCTCTAACCACTAGTATGCTCTTTTTTCCCTCTTCCACCTCAACTTGTAGAGAAAAGGTGACTAAAAACCCCTAACAACCTTTCCTAAGGCAACTCTCAGCCTGGGTAGTGGATAATATAGGAAACTCATTAAAAGATTTAGAATTTGAAACACAAATAGGCAATGAGACCAACTTACGGGAACAATCAAGGATAACATTATTTGTAGATAACCAATCCATGCCAATAATAAGATCAATATCAGTCATGGGAACTAAGTCAAGAGTAGTGGATCGTTTATCAAATTGAATTGCACAATTTAAACATGCATAAGAAGTAACAACAAATCCATCGTAAGGGTAGTTATGGACAATGAAAATGGTAGCATGCTAACTCTCAAATCTAGACTCTCAGTACAATCATATGAAATGAATGAGTAGGTTATCCCAGAGTCAAATAGTGCATTTACAATATAATTATCAATTAAAACTATACCTTAGATCAAACTAGGCGACTGGGCTGCCTCTTGACAGTTCATAGCAAATACTCACCCCTATGTCTGTGATCTGGCTTCTAGGGCTAATTCCTTTTGGACTTTGCAATCTCGGGAAAAGTATCTTGGCTGGCCACATCTGAAACACATATTCTTGTTGGTTCTGTAAGGACTATATCCATTGTTTTTGCCATATTTATCATATATCCTAACTACAGAACTTTGACCTTACTATTTTCCTCTAAATTGTTCTCCACTTCTTCTAGGTTTCTTATTCCAGACTCATCCCCCACTTCCTCTCTTAAAAGTGTTATTTTCTCTCTCTCTCTTTTCTGACTATATTCTCCTCCTTTCTACTTTGGCATCTTGTATACTTTCTTCTGCCTACCTACAAATTTCAACTAACTCTTTAAAGTTCCTCTATCTGTCGGTGATCACTCTCTCCCTGATATCTGGTTAAAGTCCCTGTTCTAGTTTAAAAGCACTCTAGGCCTCATCATCATGATCTCTCAAGTAAGAAGAAAATCTAGACAATTCCACATGTTTAGCCACATAATGGTCTACCATCATATCACCTTGTACTAACTTTATAAATTCTACATCCCTTCTGTTCCTCACTAAAAAGGGGAAATACTTCTTATAGAATACTTTATGAAAGATTTCCCAATTAAGTGGGCTCCCTCTGGCTATCAAGGTTGATACAATATCAATAGGCATGTCTATTGGAGCACTACAAGTTCAAAAAGCCTTCATCTATCAAGAATCCCAAATTATTCAAAAGAGCATAATTCAAGTTCAAATGGCTCATGAAGGGATGGCTTATGCTCAAAAGGCCCAAATTATGCATTATGTCCAAAAATTTCAAAGAACTCAAGAAAATATCTATGTTAGACGTTGGCCCAAGTTTAGAGCCCAAGATCCATATTTGATCAATTCAAAACATGCTGAATTAGATTTTGGACATGAGATTTCTTTAAAGATGCAAAAGTGGAAGTCCAAGTGGAAGCCCAATGCTCTAAGAAGGGCCATGGAGCAACTGAAGTCAATATCCAATATGTTGAAGGCCCAATGTAGTTATACACACACAAGAGATGCCAAGGCCCAATTGGAGTCCAATTGCAAGAGATTAAGAATCATGTGACAACCATGTGATTTTTAATGAAGCATGAGCATCTCATGTGACAACTTAAGAAGCTGATTAGTTTTAATTAGGATTCCTTTTTGAAATTTCGTTTTTTATTATTTTAGTATTTTTTGAACTTGGTCAAAGAGTTTATCTTGAAGATCAAGTTAAGATTAGTATCCTAATCTAATTAGGATATATATTAGGTATTATTTAAAATATTTTTAATCAGGTTTTAGAGTTTTACTTTAATTAGGACTCTAGAAAATTTTACCTATAAAAGGCTTCCTATTGTACTCTATTTTACACATGAATGAAATTGAGTATTATTCAATTATTTGTGAGGCTTTTGCTTCTTTGTGTTCTCTGAGAGTTCACGTGACTTATCAAAGGATTGGTCTTCCTTTGTGGCGTCTTGAGGCTAGGGTTCTAAGAGACAAGTTCTCTTAGGGTCTTTCCTTTGACCAACATTCTTGTTTTCTAGCCGATCTCGGGCAAAGTGTCATCTTGTTGAAGGTTCCTAGGACAAGGTTCCTAGAGGGTCTCTCATCATTTGGTATCAGAGCTTTGGTCGCTAGTACAAGGTATATCTTTGTGTTTTTTTTCCTTCCGTTGTTCTTCATACTTTCTTTCCTTCCATTTGTGTTATCTTTTTCATCTTCATCTTTTTCTTCTATCTTCTTCTGTCTTCCATTGTTGTGTTCCTCCATCCTCAAAAAAAAAATTGAAAAAAAAAAAATCGAAAATTTTTTTTAAAAATAAAAAATTCAAAAAAAAAAGGGTGAAAAAAAAAATTCAGATTGCAGAATTCAGAATTGCAAGTTGTGCCAATTCAAATTTAAAAGCAAGCTTGGAGTTAATTTCCTAATTGGAGTTAGTTTCCTAATTAAAATCAATTTCCTAATTGGAGTTAATTTCCAAATTGGAGTCAATTTCTTAGTTGGAGTTAGTTTCCTAATTAGAGTCAATTTCCTAATTGGAGTTAATTTCCTAATTGGAGTCAATTTCCTAGTTGGAGTTAGTTTCCTAATTGGAGTTAATTCCCTAATTGGAGTTTGTTTCCTAATTTAATTGCATTAAGTGGCTACCAAGTTTTCTACTTACCTATTTGCATTCAAGAAAGGATATTGTTTCCTAATTGTTCGAAACATGAATTGCAAGTAGTTTTCTATTCTTAAGGTTTCTTATTTTCAGATTTTTTTTTCTTTTCATCTCTTTCCTTCCAGACCTTCCCTTACTCCTTCTTTTTCCTTTTTTGTTACACACCTATTTTTCTCCTTTGTTTGATTCTTTGGGAATTTACATTTTAGGATTCTAGTTTTTTTATTGCCACTAGTCTGATCTTTTCATTTGATTTGCTTGTGACTTGCTTAGAACACTTGTAAGAAGCAAATTATTGAGTGGTAAAAGGCAAGAGCATTAACATTAAAAAAAGCCAAAAAGAGAGTTAAATAAGAGTGAACTTATCATCTTTTGAGTGTAAACACATGAGAAGAGTGCGTGAGGTCCTATTCCTTCTATCTTTCTTTGACTAACTTTTTAGGTGATAAGATGTCCAATGAGTACAAATTCCTTGAAGAGGCTAACAAAGAACGATTCAAGCAATCTTGTGCAAGGTTGGATGCATTACAATTCAATACCAACTCTACAGGACAAGATAAGGAAAAGGCATCCCCTGATTTCTATACTAGATGCCTTATCAAAGAGAAAGTCTGCAGCATGGCTATTGATAATAGTAGCTATGTAAATGTTGCTAGTACCTTACTTGTTGAGAAATTAAACTTGCCTACTATAAAGCATCCTAAGCCATATACCTTGTTGAAGGGTAGTGCTGAATTTAAAGTTAATAAGCAAGTTTTGATTTCTTTCTCCATTGGTAAATATCATGATAAAGTGTTATGTGATGTAGCTCCAATGAATGATGGACATATTATGCTTGGTAAACCATGGAAACACGTGAGAAAAGCTAAATATGTCAAGCATAAGCACAAATATTGCTATTGCTATTCATTTGTATTCAATGAAAAAAATCATGTATTGGTACCTCTTGATCCTATGGATGCTTATAAGGATCAAATAAGAATAGTACAAGCATACAAAATGAAGGAAAAAGAGAGAGCAAAAGAAAAAGAGAGAGAATATGAGTTAGAGAGAGAAAAAGATGAAATTGAAACAGAAAAGAGTATGAGTGAAAAGAAAGAGCAAGAGAGTTATGAGAAAAGTGAGAAAAGCATAAGTCTGAGCTTGTTTGATGAAAAAAGAGAGGTTGAGAGCATATGTAAGGATATTTGTTTATCTACTAACAATCTTAACCCATCTTTGTCTATTGTTAGTTCTAGCTCCTTGCAGGTATGTAGAGATTTGTTTCCCAAAAAACCACCTAATGGCGAAGATTCGAGGACGAATCTTTTCAAAGAGGGAGGGAATGATACAATATCAATAGGCATGTCTATTGGAGCACTACAAGTTCGAAAAGCCTTCATCTATCAAGAATCCCAAATTATTCAAAAGAGCATAATTCAAGTCCAAATGGCTCATGAAGGGATGGCTTATGCTCAAAAGGCCCAAATTATGCATTATGCAAAAATTTCAAAGAACTCAAGAAAATATCTATGTTGGACGTTGGCCCAAGTTTAGAGCCCAAGATCCATATTTGATCAATTCAAAACATGCTGAATTAGATTTTGGACATGAGATTTCTTTAAAGATGCAAAAGTGGAAGTCCAAGTGGAAGCCCAATGCTCTAAGAAGGGCCATGGAGCAACTGAAGTCAATATCCAATATGTTGAAGGCCCAATGTAGTTATACACACACAAGAGATGCCAAGGCCCAATTGGAGTCCAATTGCAAGAGATTAAGAATCATGTGACAACCATGTGATTTTTAATGAAGCATGAGCATCTCATGTGACAACTTAAGAAGCTGATTAGTTTTAATTAGGATTCCTTTTTGAAATTTCGTTTTTTATTATTTTAGTATTTTTTAAACTTGGCCAAAGAGTTTATCTTGGAGATCAAGTTAAGATTAGTATCCTAATCTAATTAGGATATATATTAGGTATTATTTAAAATATTTTTAATCAGGTTTTAGAGTTTTACTTTAATTAGGACTCTAGAAAATTTTGCCTATAAAAGGCTTCCTATTGTACTCTATTTTACACATGAATGAAATTGAGTATTATTCAATTATTTGTGAGGCTTTTGCTTCTTTGTGTTCTCTGAGAGTTCACGTGACTTATCAAAGGATTGGTCTTCCTTTGTGGCGTCTTGAGGCTAGGGTTCTAAGAGACAAGTTCTCTTAGGGTCTTTCCTTTGACCAACATTCTTGTTTTCCAGCCGGTCTCGGGCAAAGTGTCATCTTGTTGAAGGTTCCTAGGACAAGGTTCCTAGAGGGTCTCTCATCAAAGGTTCTCTTCGTACTCTTCCACCATAATTCAGCTTCTCCTTCAAACATATAAGCGACCAATAAGGCTTTTTGTTTTGAGGTACAATCCATAACCCTAAATATTTTTGCTAACTACATAATCCACCATTTTGCCTTAGTAAGGTCATACTCACCTTGAAATATTGAGGGATGGGCTTTCCTGAAATGGGATAGAACTGATAGTATGGGGTTGATTCTAGGTTCCCTTTCCCAAGGTATCTCATAGTTTTCTATTGGCTCATCTACTTCAATAGGATTTTTCTCCACATTTCTACCCTTATCCTTCTTTCTCAAGGTTTCTTGTACCTATTCAAGTGCCTTAACAATGGTAGCTTGCTTAACTACCTGTTCTTCTAACTTATCTGAGATAGGTTGTATAATTGCTATTAATTCTTCTAGAATATTTGTTTGTGTTCTTTTAAGGCCATGTTAATCTGTCATATGCATAAATTGATACATAGAACAAATAATAAAACCAAGTGAATCACTTAGTCAACAATACCTAAGGGGAAAACCTATATAAACCAAAGATTTAATGTGTAAAAAGGTCATAACAATGTCTCCTAATCAACACAAGTTTCCTAAATCATTGCTCTAATACCAAATTGTCATACCAAGATAACCTTTATCACTTTCATGAGAAAAACCATAAGTTGATAATGTTATTATTTTGATTAGCCTATAGGTTCTTACTTCGTTATGGGGAAATGGAATTATAGAAGTTCCAGCTTGCTCATAATTTTGCACCTTTTTTTCCCATCAAATGTTATCTAAAAATCATAAAAATTAGTGGATTGACTCCCAATTATGTTGCCTATGAGCCACTAAAACAAGTTAAAAAAAACTCTCATGGATAACCCTTTTTCCAATGCTATCTCATTGCCTACCTCAATTGAGTCCGTTGCACCTAAAGGTCTCTATTTTTGGCTTAGTTAGCTTAGGAAACAAACCCAGAAAATTTTGAAATTTTCCATATTGAAGGTTACATATCTTAGCTAACCTCCCATAAAATTTTGTACATTAACTCCTTCATTTACCTATTTAACAAGATTGATTATAAAATATGTTCAAAACTATCCTATGTAGAAGTTAGGTGACAATAATAGAGTAATTTCTGAATCTGTCTTACTCCAAAAATTCTCAAATTTTATAGACTTCAAATCCAAGAAAATGATAACCTACCATAAAAATTTAGGCTTTAAAATCCCCCTCTAACTATGTTCACAAGAGGCTACATTAGAGGTTTATAAGGCACAGTAATATAACAATACATATCACATATGTTCTGTTATTTTAATCCACTCAAGAAGTCTTTGTATATACTTAAACATGGTCTCTTCCCATCAATTGAATACATACTATTATTCTAGAATTGCTTCCAAGATTATGATAATCAGTTTCATGCAAACGCAATTACGAGAGATCACTTGTACATAGAATTCAATAGTTCTGATAAGTGTCGTCGTTAAACATACTGTAAATTCTATGTGTATTATATTTATACAAAAAGCAACAAGATGTTAATAAAAACAATATTACTTACTCATCTAAAGTCAAACTTCATCATTAAACATTATTTAGGGAATTTACAACTAACTACAGTCAGTACATAGTCTACTAATTGGTATGGTTATCCTCTATTGGTCTAACTCTGTCTCTAGTGTGGACAACACCTAAAAAATGATTAGCTTTACAATGAGATTTAATCGCAGTAGATAATAATGGATTCATGGTATACATATATAAGGAACACTAAATAAGAAAAAAATTTACAGTTGATGCACAATTCAGTGTAGAAGCATGTGAATCCCAAGTAGCAAGGTATTTTCATTCGTTAGGCTAATATACTTCAATCATTGGCCAATAACAGTGATCTAGTACTCATGAGAATCACTTAATGGGCATATATGCAACCATACACAGCATAAGAAATTTAGAAATCATTTAGTGCATTTATGTATGTAAACAGATAGAATACCATGTTAGCTACTTGTTCCGTCACTGTTGTTCTATCACGTTATTCCTTAGCTCTTACTATCCCTATTGCCTTCCTAAATTTCAATCATGCATTACCTTAATTAGAACAAGTCATGGTTAATATTTATATTTTAATTAAACTACTAATCCCCTCATATGAAATTCCTATACCCCTTTCGTTATTTGACGATCAAAATTCCTAATTATAAACAATCACATCCTCATTTTCTTTTCCTTCTCATTAGCTAGTTACTAAGTTATTCATGTGTGGTCTAATGCTTTGATGTTAAGTCCTTAGTCCTTATTTTCAAGCTTGATTCTCTAATTACCATACAAATTCACACTACAATACTAAGAAATGAAAGCTACTATAGTCACAATTTAACTACATTTTCAAGCCTATTTTTGTGAAATTTCTTTCCCCCATTAAATGGCATCCAAAAATCATAAAAATGGGTATAATGACCCTTTATTATGTTAATTATAGGCCATATAAATAGTTTTCAAGAATTCCTAAGGATAATCCCCAAACTCCTACTGTTTAGGCCACTACCTCAGTTGAGCTCACTGTACACTGTCTTCATTGTTTCTAGCTTTGTTACCCTATCAAATGAGTTCTAAAAATTTTAAGACTTTCTAGATACCTTCCCACCACATTTCATGCACTGATTCCTTCATTTACCTATTTAACAAGATTTATTATGAAATTAGCCCCAAGCTATCTCATCTAAAAGCTAAGTTGAATTAGTATGTTGTTTCTTTGATCTACCTTATTCCAAAAATTCTATAATTTTCCAGACTTCAAGTATAAGGAATGGATAACTTGTTATAAATTTTTGGGCTTTAAAACCCTTTTCTAGCTAATTCTACTAAAGGTAAAATGTTCTAGATCCAAAATTTCAACTCGGTAAAAAGGAAGCAACTTAGAACATACTAAATGTTCCACTTATCTTTTATGGAGCCCTTTTACCTTGGTTTATCTTTCCATCTCTTGTAACACCATAAATTTTAGCTCATTTTATGCCTTAAATGTCTTAATATCATGAAGAATGCAGGTTTCTTATAAAAAGGCAAGGAAAATAATAAATATTTTTGTGTTGTGTCGTATCTAAAAATTCATTTCAGTGTCACGTGGACCGTGTGAGCTCATGCTATGAATCCTCATATTTAATTACATCATTAAAACTCATTTACATCCCAAAAATATGCCTACAACCCATGGAAACCGAAATGGGGCATGAAAAATAGAAATCCATTTTCGGCCAAAATTGGCCTCTTTTTTGGGCAAATTTGGAAAACCATAACTAAATCTAGAAAAATTGAAAACATGTGTTCTTTATCATTTTGGAAAGCTTGGGATGTATAATTCACAAGAAAAATACGTCCAGATCATAACACACCTCATGGAGGACGTTTGACATCTGAAAAGCTACTAAAGTCGCTACTGCCTAGGCTGCTATTTCAGATTATTGATACAAATTTCTAAAATTCATAAATAATTCTATAAAAATAGAAATCACAAAAATTCAGTCATTATGGAAAGATAAAAATGTTAAACAGATACTAAAAATAATTCTAGAATGAAACAAATATGTTTAGCCATTGGAATCCTATGGAACAATGACTAAACTCCTGGGGCGCCACTGCTACTAATAGCTAACTTAAAAAATACATAACTCTTTACTCAGACCTCCAAATGAGGTGATCTCAGTGGCCACAGAAATATTATGACCTTTAGTTTATTCTTATAAAATTTCACAAGCATTGGACACCATTTGACTATCGGGTGACATAAAACACAAATCTGCCAATGTGAACAGTGCACATACCAGAATCAATAGAAAATCCCAACTTTGAAAATTCATCAAATATTCTATAGACCTCCAAAAATTATGTTCTTTAGCTTCCAAAAAAATCTCTCAATGAGATCTACTTGCATTCCAAATTTTAAATCAAGGCTAACTTATTTGGCTAAAAAGTGATTTATGGTCAAATTTGGCTCCATATAAAGTACCAAACTTGCCAAATGACCTCCCCTTGGTATTGGCACCTTTTGGGCAAGTCTAAAAGCATATTTAAGACTTGTATGAGCTGCCCAAAGAGTCTCAAACCTCATACATCTCATTTTGACCATTCAACCCAAACTTATGCATATTTGCATCATACTTCCACATTACACATTTCGACATTACAAACTCAAATTGTATTCTAAAACTCATACATCATATCCTTAGTTATAAACATCACATAATAGCATATTTATACATGTCTCAAGGTTCATAGACTATCTACATCATCATATATATCAAGGTACATAAGATGGTTCCAAAATAGCTAAAGCTAGACATATGCTTATCAATCTCTCTTCTTCATGGTAGTTGGCTCTCATCGGCATATCCACTTGGTCCACCTAGCATGTGAGATCATTAAAGAGAAGGGGATGAGATTCAAAGAATCCCAATAGCTTATCTCCCATTCAATCATACATAATATCTACAAAGCAAACTTTATAAATGCATGCATGGAGACATGGAAGTCATGGACATTTTAAAAGTAAACTTGGCATATGATCAATCATTCAAGATATTCAAGAGCTCACTAAGCATTTGGATTGGCCTCACACTTCTCCTTATGGATCTTGGACTTGCCTCACCTATTCTTTAAGAGCTTTAGACTCAACCATACTCTTTACTTTGCTTTTGGGAGACTCTTTACTTTGTCTCAACCAAGCTCAAGGGTTCTTGGCTCATCCTTACCAACAGGAAGAGTTTTTGGCCCCTCCACACTCAAGCAAACTCATACAAATATCATGTAATCATTTGAAAACATAACATGACATCAAGAATCATGATATGTAAAGGCATGCTAGCATACTTTTCATAACTTGAAAATACACATACACACATTCTAAAATAGGCTAAACACACATCCATGCATGAGAGAAGGTGGAGAGAGCTACCTTGTGTACACTCACACACTTTTTTCTTAGCTTTCAAGCCTCCTCTTTCAGCCACACACCCACAAGTTAGTGGAGATAGTTTCGCTTGGCCTAGGTAAAATTTATGAGAGCCAATTAGGTTCATGAAATACATTCTAAGGTTACACAATTTTCTTAAACCCTATATTACTCTACAACCCTCTTTATAGTCCATATTAGCACCTAATGAATTTACACCCCTCAAATGACTTCTAGGCCTCATTCTTTCCTTTCAAATATGATTCTTGACTCCTTTTAAGCCTCTTGGATTCATCACATCATTAAAACAAAAGGCCTAGCACCATGTTGCTTCTTTAGGTCATAATATGGAACCTAAGACACCAAATCACTTTCCATGAGTTCTAAATTTTTTTGAAGGCCTCCCTTCATTTTCATTCATCAAATATGACTCAAGAATGGCCTTAGAAAAATTTAAAACTCCCCCCACCTACAAGATCCCCTCTTGGCCAAGACATACTAGGTTTTGGGCTCTATGGAGTTTTCTTTATTTTCTTGAAGGGAGAAGCTTGTGGGGAGCATCTTTGGTGTCTCAAGAACTCATTCATACTCTAACTTAGACTTAGGAAGCATCACATAAATTCAGAATTTGAAAGGTGCACTAGAAACCCTAGATTTTGCATCTTGAATCCTAATGCCTATTTCATGGTTTTCTTTGCATATTCTTATTCCTCTCCATCAAATACCTGAGAATCATGCTTGGTTGGGCTTGAAAATCAGATCTTCCTAGGGTTCTTAGTGTAAGTCAAAATGGAGAAGAAGGGTCATGGAAGATATCAACCATAGGATTCATTTTTACCTTGTTTCCTTGCTTAGTTTGGCTTGAATCTTGATTTTTCTAAGCTCCTCTCTTCAAATCCGAACTTTCCCTTGAATTTCTCCCTTGAATCAGATTTTTAAACTTCATTTTAATCCAAGGGAATAAAGGAGAAGGGAGGAGAGGAGGTGTGGATGAAGAAAAGCAAGGAAAATCACCATGAAAACATACCTTACTCTTGAATTTCTTCCTCCTTCTTCTTCCTCTCTTGGGTGCCTCTCCCTTAGGGTTTTGCTTCTGATTTAGGGCTAGAAAATCTGAAGTGAAATGAGGGCAAGTGTAAGGCGCCACCTATAGGTAGCGAAGAGTGACTTTTTTCAAAAATTTCAATTTTACCCTTTGTACTTTGCATTTTCATTTCTCATTTGTTTTAGCTACTTTTTGAGAACCGTCTTTTCCATTATAAAATTTAGGTTTCCAATTAAGAAAAATGCCTTTGGAATCACTCAAATCGGAGCTAAAACCTTTATGAACAGATCCATCAAAGTTCAGGAACACTAACGTTAGAAAATGTCCACCAGAGGGGATTTAACTGTCCTGAGGCTTCCCATGGTTTTCAGGGCCTTTGAGAACCCTAGAGAACTCAAAAATTTTATTTAAAAATCCCTCCTATGTGAATTCCAAAAATTGCCCGAAATTACAAAAATGCCATTACGTTTTGTAAGGTTTCCGTCAAAATTTGTTTCTTCATTCTAGCTCTATTTTTCCTTCTGTCTGAGGCTAGAATTCTCATTTTTAGAAGGCTAGAATGTTACTCAAATTTTTTGGGACCTTAACTAATTCATCTCGGGGGACTTGCTTTGAAAACATGCCCGTTTCTGTCGTTTAACGAAAATCGAACATTACATCTCTCCTTTTCTATGGCTGTTTGAGTTTCCTTCCCCCCTCTTACCATTACTTCCCTCAGCCTAAAATGAATTAAGGTGGATGGTAATCATCATAATAGACAGCTGATGCTTCTCACCGCCCTTGAATGTCATTAAATTAATTTCAAATTCCTTCTCTTCATTACCTATTCGATGCAAGATTAGGTGGCAACATATATATACATCATTCCTTCCAAAACGTGTCCTTAATTGGCACTACATGATCCCCATGGCTAGACACCAATTGAATGTATACACACTTGCATGATGACGACATAAAAGGGAAGTCATTGGAACAATTAAATACTCCTCCCGCCTACTTCTTATTTAGTCTAAACCACATGCCAGACTTCCCCTCCATCTTATCCCCACTTAATATATACATAGCATTTGACTCCCATGGCAATTATAGAACTCAGGGCATTAACCAAATCCTACTTGAATATACATATAGGTGGATGGTGCAAGCATGAGGTGGCAAGGGAATTTGTTTAATTTAAATCCTCCTAATTCATTTCTTGTTCGGTTGCCATGCTAGGTGTCCTCTCTTACAATGTTTAAGCCATTCCTTGTCATGCAATCTCCTACCAATTTCCCCACGGCTGAACATAAAATTGAAACAACTAAACAACTAATGCACATTATGGATGAGTGGAAGTCAAGGTGGCAATGTTTTGTCTTTATTATCATTTGATTGTTTTACCTATTCCTACATCACATATTCAGCCATGCAAAGAGTTTATGATACTTGGATTAATTTAAGTGTTTCTCTAGATCTTGGTCCTTATTATACACAGCTAAAGAGATGGTTATCACACAACCGAGGATGCCTACCTATATTTCCATGTATGTGGGAATAATGAGACATTATGATATTAATGGCCCCAACCTTGTCTTGACCTATGGTTACATACTTCCTTGCTACAAAAATTATCAAACTAAAGTCTTAGTAAGGCTTCCTAACATGTGTCTTCCCTTTTTGGGTCTTAATTTAATTCCTTAGTTCTAATTAACTTAGGGTAGTTCCCTAATATTCTTCTGGATGTTCTTCATTAGCTAGTTTGGTTACGTTGATAGTTGCAAATAAGCTAGAATATGACACCAAGTGAGTAGTTTAGCCTCACTCATTCTCTTTAAGGATTTTGGACTTACCTCACCCTTTTTCTTAAAGGCCTTGAACTAAGCCTTACTCTTGGGAGACTCTTGGCTTTGTCTCAACCATTCTTAAAGGTTGTTGGCTCATCCTCACCATGGCTAGAAGGTTCTTGGCTTTACCACACTCAACTAAATCAAAATAAAGTCACAAGACATCATTTGAAGACATAATGCAACATCATGGCACCATGGCATTTGGATACATGCTAAGACATGTTTAATGGTTCAAAACATACATACACACATCCAAGACAAGGCAAACATCCACTCATGCATAAGAGAAAGAAGAGAGAGCTACCTTTGTTACACAAGCATACGTTTCTTCTTGGATTTGATTGTTCTTCCTTGGCCACACACACATAAGAAGGTGGGACTTGTTTCTCTTAGCCTAGACACATCATATGGAAGCCAATTATACTCTTAAACTAAATTCCAAAGCTAGATATTCACTAGAAAAGTTAGGTAGTTCATATGGCTCTTTTATGATTTTATAATGCACCTAATGAAGCAACCCTATGAAAACATGATATTTGCTCCATTCTCTTCATACATTTATGATTCTTGACTCCTTTTAACCCTCTTGGAGTCATCACACAATCAAATTAAGGAGCTTAGCTAGGTGTTACTTCTTTAAGCCATAATATGGAACCTATAATACCATATCACTATCCATGACTTCTAAAATTTTTCCAAGGCTTTCTTTCATCCTCTTCGATCATATATGATGCAAAAATAAACTTGGAACAAATTAAAACTATCTCTTGATGCTCAATCTAGCTTAGGTTAAGGCTAGGCTTCAAGGAGACACCAAGTGAGTTTGCTTTATTTTCTTAATGGAAGATGCATGTAAGGAGCTTCTTAGGAATCTCAAGAGCTCATCCAAACACTCATTTAGGCCTAGGAATCCTTGAATCACATCAGAATTTTAAAGGAACAATTGAAACCCTAACTTTTCTATCTTGAAATCTAATGGCTATTTAATTGTTTCCTTTGCATATTCTTGTTCTCCTCCCTTATTTCCTAAGATTCACTCTTGTTTTGGCTAGAAATTCAACCCCTTAGGGCTGGTCTTACATAGGTCAAACAACCTAAGAGGAAGAACAAGAAACATCAACCTTAAAGTATAGCAAAATACCTTAGATTCTTGGATAGCAAAATACTTTATATTCTTGGCTTCCTTTGCTTGTTCTTCACTTTGGTTGGCTTCTCCTCTAAATTTTTGAAAATTCCCTCCTTGGTCTGACCTCAAAATAGACCCAAAAGCTTCAATAAAAACATAAGAAGGAAGGGAAGATGGAGGAGAAGGAGTTTGCTAAGGAGAAGCCATAAAAATCCATAAAAAACCTTACCTTTTCCTTGCTTTTTCTTCTTCCTTTCTTCTCTCCCTTGTGCACCTAAATGTTTTGGTCTCTCTCGATATTTTTGGGCAAAATAAAGTGAGTGAAGAAAGGAGGAGAAGAGGCATGATTCTTATAGAAGGTTCAAGAAGCAATTTCTTTTAAAAATTCCATTTATGTCCCTAAATTTTAGCATTTTCGTATTTGGCTCATTTTAGCTCCTTTTTGAGAACTATCTTTTTCATAATAAAATTTAGGTTCTCAATCTTATAATAAAATGCCTTTGGAATTACTTAAATTGGAGTTAAAACCTTCTCGAACAAAAGGGTCAAAGTTCAGGTCAACTGACATTAGAAAATGTACACTGAAGGGGTTTTAACTGTCCTGGGGCTTCCTATGGTTTTTAACGCCTCTGAGAACCACAGAGAACTCAAATTTGTCATTTAAAAATCCCTTCTATGAGAATTTTAAAATTTGCCCAAAATTATAATAATGTCATTACATTTTGTAACCATTTCGTTAAATTTCGTCTGGCCATTTTAGCCTCTGTTTTAGAGTACCTCTAGCTTCCTAAATTCATTATTAAATATCTAGATTATTATTCTAAATTTTCTAGATGTTAACCAATTTGTTTCAGAGGTCCATTTTGAAAACATATCCGCTTCCATCGTTTTAACAAAATCCAGACATCACACAGCCTAACCCTTCACATGTCATAGAGTATGAAAATGTGCAGTTATATGATGATCTATCATATATAGCATCACTAGATTGGATTGTGAATGTTAGAATCAAGCAATTATGGAAGAAGACAATATTGCTGGTGAAAGTGGTTTAGAAGGAGTTATCTCCCGAAGAAGCTACCTGGGGGTTGGAAGAAGAGATGAGGAAGAAGTATCCAGAGCTCTTCCTATAATATATGTTATCTAAATTTCAAGGACAAAATTTATTTAAGGGGAGAGAATTATGATGTTCAGTTTTCATAAAAACAATGGAAATAGATATATTTTAAAAGTAAGTCCTCTGAAATGAATTGGTTAACATCCAGAAAAATTAGAATAATGATCTAGATATTAAGTAATGAAAATAGGAGGCTAGAGGTGTCTTGAAACAAAGGCTTTATAACCTAACAGAAATTAAAGAAATTGTTACATAATGTAATGGCATTTTTGTAATTTTTGGTAAATTTTGGAATACTCATAAGAGGGTTTTTTAATGAAAATTTTGAGTTCTCCAATGTTCTTAGCGGCCCTAAAAACCATGGAAAGCTCTAAGACAGTTAAAACCCCTCTGGCATATATTTTCTAATGTTAGTTGACCTAAACTTTGACTCTTTCATTCAAGAAGGTTTTAGCTCCAATTTGAGTGATTCCAAAGGCATTTTATAAGATTGAGGACCTAAATTTTGTGATGGAAAAGACAGTTCTCAAGAGGGAGCTAAAACACACTAGAAACGAAAATGCCTATGTTTAAGGGACAAAAATGGAATCTTTTGGAAACAATTCTTAAACCCTACCTATATATACCCCATGCCCCACTCTTCTCTTCATTTAGATGATTTCATTTCAACCTTAAACCAGAGAAAAGACTAAGAAAGTGAGGCTCACAAAGGAGGAATAAAAGGAAGAAGAAAAAGTAAGAGAAAGGTATGGATTTTCATAATTTCTTCTTAGTAAACTTCTTCTCTCTCTTCTTCTCTTCTTTGCCATAGGTTTATTGAAACTTTTGGGTCTATTTTGAGGTCAGACCAAGAGGGGAAATTTTAAAATTCAAGTGAAGAAGACAAGCAAAAAGAAGAGCAAGCAAAGGAAGCCAAGAAACTAAGGTAATTTGCTACGTTTCAAGCTTGTTCTTCTATTGCCTTCCTTTTGTATGTTTTACCCATATTAGGGACAGCCATAAGGGGTTAAATTTCTAGCCAAACCAAGAGTGAATCTTAAGAAAATAGGAGAAGAACAAGAATATGCAAAGGAAACAACCAAACAATCATGGAATTTTAAGATAGCAAAGTTAGGGTTTCAAGTGCTTAACCAAAATTCTATTTTGATACAAGAGTTCCTAGGCCAAAATGGATGTTTGGATGAGCACCTAAGATCTCTAGAAAGCTTTTCACATGCATCTCCTGTCAAGAAAATAAAACAAACTCCTTGTTTCCTCTCATGGTCCATAGCTTTAGCCTAAGCTAAAAGAAGTATCAAGAAGTGGTTTTAATTTATTCCAAGGTTGGTTTTGTGTCATATATGATGGGAGAGGATGAAAGGAAGCCTTAGAAAAATTTTAGAAATCATGGATAGTGAGATGTAGCTATAGGTTCTATATTATGACTTAAAGAAGCAACACCTAGCTAGGCTCCTTAAATCAATTGTGTGATGGCTCCAAGAGGCTTAAAAGGAGGCAAGAGTCATAAACGGATGGAAAGAATGGAGCCAAGATTATGTTTTCCTAAGGTTGCTTCATTAGATGCTTTACGGAACCATAAATGAGACATAGGAACCATCTAGCTTTTGAAATGAATGTGTAACCTTAGAAAATATTCCAAGAGTGTAATTGGCTTCCATATTATGTGTCTAGGCCAAAGGAACCAAGTATCACATCCTTGTGAGTGTATGGCCAAGGGAGAGGAAGCATTCTTGAAAGGAAAAGTGTGTATTTGTAACCAAGGTAGCTCTCTCTTCTTTCTCTCATGCATGAGTAGATGTTTATCTTGTTTTTGAATGTGTGTATGTATGTTTTAAGCCATGAAAGATGTTTTAGCATGTATCTATATGCCATGGTACCATGATGTTATGTTATGCACTTAAATAATGCTTTATGAACATGTTTTGGCTTACTTGAGTGTGGTGAAGCCAAAAGTCACTTAGCTAGCGTGAGACTAAGCCAAAAGTCCCCAAGAATGGGTGAGACAAAGCCAAAAGTCTTTAAAAAGTGAGGCTTAATCAAAAACCCTTCAAAGAAAATGGGTGAGGCAAGTCCAAAATCCCTTAAGAGAAGTAGGTGAGGCTAAACCATCTTCTTGGCAAGCTTATGTATGTCTTACATGACTTCTTGAATGCAAGAAATGATACATGTATGATTATGCACTCCATTATATCTATGCATACATTTTTAGACGTGTATTTGAATTCTTTATGTATGGTTGAAAGGGAAAAGAGCTATTGGGATTCCTAGAATCTCACTCATTCCTCCCCATTTGCCTAACATGTCTAGGTGGTCCAAGTGAGCCAAGGAATGGGAGCCACCAAGCATAAAGGAGATTGACATAGAATTATGTAAATTGTCTATTTTGTAGCCATATGAATGGCATATGATGTAATCCTATGATAAATATGTTGTGTAACCATTTGAACATGTATAATTACATGGATACTTGATATATGTATGAGATTTGTTACCATGTGAATGTTGAAGCAAGTTCTTGACTTTGAATGGCAAGATATAACTTATGTATTCTTGTGTATACTTTGAGGTGAGAGTGTGAGTTTGTGAAATCTAGGTTTATGCACCTTTAAGACATTTAATAGACCCTTTTAGTGCTTTCTCACATGCTCAAGTGGGCATGAGAGCCTTGGAAGCAATTTTGACCCTCTGAGACCCTTTAAAAAGCATAAAAGAGCCATTTTGCAACCCTATGACACAATCTGACTAAACGAACAAATTTTATCATGAAATTTGGCTTCGATATAGATCTTATCCATAGCTTTTTGGAAAGTTAAAGATCAAATTATTTAGAGTTTTATGGAATTAATTATGAATTTTCAAAGTTGTCAAATTTTAGCTATTCTGGTATAGTTACTGTTCATATGGTCAGTTTCTTCTCCTATGTCATTCAAGGGTCAAATGGTATCCAATGCTTATGAAATTTTACAAGCATAAACTATACATGATAAGCTTTGGCTACTGAGATCACCCCAATTGGATGTCTGAGCAAGGAGATATGAATTTTTAAAATTCTATAAGAGTACTAGTAGCACCAGACAAGTTTGGTTACTATTCCATCGACTTCCAGTCCTTATTTTGATCAGAACTTATTTTTAGCATAAAGTAGACATCTGTAGCTTTCCAGAATGCTATAGTGTGCTTGATTTTGATTTTTATAGAATTAGTTATGATTTTCTAAAGTTGATGAGGCCGGCATACTAACCCAAGGTTGCACATGTAATTTTTATATATATGGTTCATTAGCTCAAGTTTTTGGCCACATCTTGGGATGGTTTTGAGTTGTATTTGTGTATTTAAATAAGAGAATGAGATGGATGAATTCATATGGTCCACGAGACACGAAATGAAAAATTTATCCATGATGTAATGTAAAATAATCCATTATTTTTATTGCTTTTTCTTGAGAAATGATACTAGACTAAGAAATGTGCTTGGAATAATGTGAGATAGTCTAGTTAAATATGGTGTTACAGAATATCTTTTTAAGCTACATAATCCAGACCTTAACTTTCTCTATGTTCAATTCACCATCAAAGGTGGGAGGCCCTAATTTCTTGAATTGTGTTATAATCTATCTAGTGGAAGGCTATTCCAGGGCTGAAGGTGTCTGAGTGGGTGGAGTCTGAGCAGTCTACTGTATTTGTATGTGTGGATATGGATCAGAATGAATTGCCCCTAAATGCTTGAAATGATCTGAGTGTTATGGTGGTTGTGGAGGAGGAGGTGTAGGGCCTTCACTATCTCTCTATATGTAACACCATCATTTCTAGCCTATCTCATGCCTTTAGATATTTCATTTTGAAGAATCATACAAGCTCTCAAGGAAAAAGGCAATAGAAATAATGAATATTTTCATGTTGCATTATATATAAAATTTCATTCAGTGTCATGTGGATCGTGTAAGTTCATACAACACATTCCTATATTTAATTACATGAATACAACTCATTTGAATCATCAAAAGTGGCCTACACCTTAAGAAACTCAAAGAGAAGCATAAAATGAACAATTTAATTTCGGTTAGATTTTGCCTCTTTTCTGCCACAATTTTGGAAAATCATAACTAATTTTAGAAAAATAAAAAATCATGCATTCTTGGTGGAAAGCTACAAATGTCTAATTTATATTAAAAATATGTTTAAACCATAACATCCATCATAAAGGACATTTGACATTTGACATTCGAAAAATTCCAAAGGTCAAGCTATCCACTGGTGCTGTCATAAATTCTTGCAACAAATTTTGAAAATGTCCAATTAATTCTACAAAAATTCAATCTATGCAAATAATACCAATCTAGAAATTTGTGGATGTTATCTAGAGGGAAAAAATAACTTTAGACTGGTTCATGCATGTTCAGACGTTGAAATCTAATCAAACAATAACTAAGGTCGGGTGGAGTTCCTGATACTAGATAGATTCTTTGAAAATTCATATCTCCCTCCTTAGATGTCCAAATGAGGTGCTTCTAGTTGACACATGTCACTAGAAATGTTTAGTTTCCTGTATAAAATTTTGTGTCAATTAGACATCATTTGGGCCCTTGGTGACAGATTTCATTTTTGGACCTAAGTAAACAGTGATATGACCAAAACCAGAAAATATGCCAACTTTGAAAATTCATCAAATATTCTGTAGACCTCTAAAAATTATGTTCTTTAACTTACCAAAAATCTCTCAATGAGCTTTAATTGTATGCCAAATGTTAGATCAAAAAGAGTTCATTTGGCTAAAAAGTGATATAGGGTTCCATTATGGTCAATTTTGGCTCTATATAAGGTACCAAAGTAACCAAATGGCTTTTCTTAGGGTTTGGCACCTTTTGGGCAAGTCTAAAAGCATAGGTAGGACTTGTGTAAGCTGCCCAAATAGTCCCAGACCTCATGCATTTCATTTTAGCTATTTCATCTACCCATGTGCATAATTCTATCAAACCATCAATGAAACTAATTTGCCATTATATACCCAATTCAAATTCTAATGACTACATAACATATTCTCTCATTCATACATGGCATAATATCATAGTTACACATGTTTAAGAGGTCATAGACCATGTATATCATTGGATTACATCTTTGACACAATTATGGCCTTAAAGAACCAAAACTATACATTAGGTTATAAATCTCACATCCTCAAGGTGGTTAGCTTCCATTACCTTGTCCACTTAGTTCACCTAGCATGTTAGAACATTGGAGAGGAGGGAATGAGATTCAAAGAATTCCAATAGCTCATCTCCCATTCAATCATACATAATGGATGCAAACAAGTCTTATAAATGCATGTATGGTTATGTTGACATGTGCAAACATTCAAGAAACATTTTCATCATTTAAGAAAGTCATACATAGTATACAAAGGCTTGCTAAACAAGTGGATTGGCCTCACCTAATTTCTTGTGGATATTGGACTTGCTTCACCCATTCTTTAAGACATTCTTGGACTCAACCATGCTCTTGGGAGCCTATCTTACTTTTGGGAGACTCTTTGCTTTATTCAACCAATCTTAAAGGTTCTTAGCCTCATCACACTCAAGTAAACCCAAGCACACATCATAAGTATCACATGAAAGCATATTATAACATCATGGCACCATAGAATCAAAGTCATGATAGAACACTTTTCATGGCTTAAAAATAGACATACACACATTCAAGGACAAGTAAAGCACACATCCATGCATGAGAGAAGGTGGAGTGAGCTACCTTGTACATAATCACATACTTTTTCCCTTGAATCTTCTTTCCTTGCTTCGGCCATACACACAAAAAAGTGTGAGGAAGGTTTCTCTTGGCCTAGACACAATTTATGGAAGCCAATAAGGTTCATGAACTCAATTCTAAGGGCATGCAATTTGCTTAGACACTAGGTTGGCTTATAACCTTATTATAGTTTCATAATAGCACCTAATATAGTAACACCCTCAAATAAATCCTAGACTCCATTCTTTTTTTTTCAAATAAGATTCTTGACTCCTTTTAAGCCTCTTGGAGTTATCACACAATTAACAAAGAGCCTAACTACATGTTACTTCTTTAGGTCATAATATGGAACCTAAAGCACCAACTCACTTTCTATGGGTTCTAAATTTTTCCCAAGGCCTCTCCTCATTTTCATTCATCATATATGACTCAAGAATGGGTTTAGAAAAATTTAAAACTCTCCTTAGCTAGGAGAAGCCCTTTAGGCTAAGATAAGGAGCCTTTTTGCCTCCTTGAAGCTTTCTTTGTTTTCTCAAAGGGAGAAGCATATGGGGAGCCTCTTAGGGATCTTAGGAGTTCATTTAGACTTTCATTTAGACATAGGAGTCAAGGTATCAAATTAAATTTTGCAAAGAACATATGAAACCCTAGACTTTGCATCTTGAATTTCCATGGTTATTTGTTAATTCTCTTTGTATATTCTTAATCTCCACACCCTTTTTCCTAAGAATCACCCTTGGTTCTGCCTAAAAATTAAATCTTCTTTGGTCTTCTCAAGTAGGGTGAAATGGTGGAAAAGGGGGAAGAGACATCAACCATGGAAGAAGAAATTACCTTGTTTTCTTGCTTTTCTCGCTTGAATCTTGTGTTCTTTGAGCTCCTCTCTTCAAATCCTAATTTCCCCCTCAATTTCTCCTTTACAACAGACCGATATGCTTCATTATAATCATAGAAAATAAAGGAGAAGAGGTTTGAAAGAGAAAGAGCATGAAAAACTACTAAATCTCCATACCTTAAGCCTTTGATTTCTCCTCCTCTTTGCCTTCTTCTTGTGTGCCACTCTCTTAAGGATTTTCCTCTTGTTTTGGGCAGAACTTGGTCGTGCAAAATGAAGGGAGAAGAAGGGGGCATCATATATATAGGTGGGAGGAGGTTACACTTTTCCAAAATTTCTATTTTGGCTTTCGTTCTTGGTATTTTCGTTTCTCCTTTGTTTTAGCTCCTTTTTTAGAACCGTCTTTTCCATTATGAAAAATTTAGTAAAATGCCTTTTGATCACTCAAATAAGAGCTAAAACCTTCCCAAAACAAATCCATCAAAGTTCAGGTACACTGATGTTGGAAAACGTCTACTGAAGGGGTTTTTACTGTCCCGGGGCTTTCCATAGTTTTCAGGGCCTCTAAGAACCCCAGAGAACTTAAAACTTTTTTAAAAATCCCTCCTATATAAATTCCAAAATTTTCTCAAAATTATGAAACTGCCATTACGTTTTGTAAGTTTTGCGTAAAAAATTATTTCTTCATTCTAGTTCCATTTTTCTTTCCATTTGAGCATGGGATTCTCATTTTTAGGAGTCTAGAATGCTTTCCAAATTTTTTGGGACCTTAGCTACATCGTTTTGGGGGACATCCTTTTATATCTGGTGAGTTTCATTCATTGACGGAGAAACTATATGTTACATTTCTCACATTTTCTCTCGTTTTTAGAAAACTGGATGTTACACTATATAAGCTGTTACTGTAACTGCATAATATCCAAATTTTACAAATTCACTCTCCTACCCTAAGATATACATAAGAATGCTCAAGATGATCTGAGTGTTATGGTGGTTGTAGAGGAGGAGGTGTAGGGCCTTCACTGTCTCTCTGTACAAGTCATTCTTGTAACTACATAATCACGACTTGTTGATCCAGGCAAGCCATTATAGCTTGTAGGTATCCAGGTACTGGATCACTAGGCTCAGTTCTATCCTCTACATGAGCCTCATTGGAAGGCCTACCTCTCCTAGTGTAACACCATATATTTCTAGCTCATTTATATCACATTTACATGCTCATATGATACATTCCATGAATGAAGTAAGAAAAATCTATTGAAATAATACATTTCCTTGTGTTGTGTCATCAATAAAAATTTCATTCGGTGTCACGTGGATCGTGTGAGCTCATACAACACACTCTCATATTTAATTACATGGATATAACTCATTTGCATCATCAAAAGTGGCCTATACCTCAAGGAACTCGAAGGAATCCATGAAATAAACATATATTTTTTGCCATAATTTTGCCCATTTCTATTACAACTTTGAAAAATCATAACTAATTGAAAACTTGAAATCACGCATTCTTGGCATTCTGGAAAGCTCAACATGTCTACTTTAGGATAAAAATATATCCAAGCCATAACATCCATCACAGAGGACGTTTGACATGCAAAATGATCCAGAGGTCAAACTGTCATCTGATGTGGTCACATAATTCTATAGCAAACTTCAAAAATATTCAATTAATTCCAAAAAAATCCAATCCATGTAAATGATACCAATCTAGAAAGCTATGGATGTCTGATAGAGGGAAAAAATAACTCCAGACAAGCTTAGGCACGCCCGACCTAAAAAATCGATGGAACAATAATAGAGGTCGGCTAGAATTCTTGATACTGGATAGAATTTTTAAAAATTCATATTTTCCTCACTAGACATCCAAATGAGGTGCTTTTAATTGGAACAAGTCATTGTGAATGTCTAGTTTCTCTCTATAAAATTTCCTGGCAATTGGACATCATTTGGGCCCTGTGTGACAGATTTCATTTTTGGACTTGAGTGAACAGTGACATGACCAAAACCAGAAAATTTGCCAACTTTAAAAATTTATCAAATATTTTGTAGACCTCCAAAAATTATATTCTTTAGCTTCCCAAAAATCCCTCAATGAATCCTAATTGTATGCCAAATCTTAGATCAAGAAGAGCTCATTTGGCTAAAAAGTGATATAGGGTTCCATTATGGTCAATTTTGGCTCCATATAGGATACCAAAATGTCCAAATGGCTTTCCTTTAGTTTTGGCACCTTTTGGGCAAGTCTAAAAGCATATACAAGACTTGTGTGAGCTGTCCAAATGGTCCCAAACCTCATGCATCTCATTTTAGCCATTTCATACACACATATGCATAATTCTATAATGCCATTCATGAAACTACATGGCCCATACATACTCAATTTACATTTCATCATTCACATAGCATATTCTTTAATTTCTACATCATATAATATCATAATTACATATGTTCCAAGGGCCAAAGACCATTTACAACAACAATATACATCATTAAGCATCATTATGGCTTTAAAAGGCAAAAGCTAGGCATATTGGTGTCAAGCTCTTCTCTTTAAGGTGGTTGGCTTCCATTACCTTGTCCACTTAGTCCACCTAGCATATTACATCATTAGAGAGGAGAGAATGTGTAATATCCAGTCTCTCCATAAACGGGAGAAACGCAATGTTTGGTTTCTCCGTAAACGGCAGAAATGAGCCAAATACAAAAGGAAGTCCCTGAAATAGAAGGAATTGGGGCCAACTAAAATTATGATAAAATTTTAAATATTAGAAAATGAGGATTTAAGCCTTGAGTTGCTCAGAAATCAAGGCCAGAGTGATTCGAAAAATTTGCCAAAAGGCCAGTGGCATTTTCGTAAATATAGGCACTTTTTGAAAAACACATAGAAGGGTTTTTTAAATGAAAGTTTTAAGTTCTCGAGGGTTCTCAGAGGCCTTGAGAACTATGGGAAGCCCTAGGACAGTTAAATCCCCTCCGGTGAATGTTGTCCAATGTCGGTGTGCCCGAACTTTGACAGATTCGTTCGAAAATGTTTTAGCTCTGATTTGAGTGATTCCAAAGGCATTTTTCTTAATTGGGAACCTAAGTTTTATAATGGAAAAGGCGGTTTTGAAAAAGGAGCTAAAATGAAGGAGAAACGAAAATGCAAAGTATGAAGGGCAAAATGGGAATTTTTGAAAAGTATAACTTATTCCCACCTATATATATGATGCACCCTTCTCCTCCCTTCATTATGCACGACCATCTTCTGCCTAGAACCAGAAGAAAACCTTAGGGGATGAGGCTCACAAGAAGGGGAAGAAAAGGAAGAGAAATCAAAGGCTTAAGGTATGAAAATTAGTAGTTTTTCATGTTCTTTCTCTTCCAAACCTCTTCTCCTCCATTCTCCTTTGTTTCCTATGATTATAATGAAGTTTATAAATCTATTTTAAGGTAGAAATTGAGGGGAAAATTCGGATTTGAAGAGAGGAGCTCAAAGAACACAAGATTCAAGTGAGAAAAAGCAAAAAAACAAGGTAATTTCTTTTCCTATGGTTGTCATTTTTGGTCCCCTTCTCCACTAGAAGAGATGATTTTTAGGCAGAACCAAGTATGAATCTAAGGAAAAAAGGTGTGGAGAATAAGAATATGCAAAGAAAACCAAGAAATAGGCATTAGAAATCAAGATGCAAAACCTAGGGTTTTAAGTGCATCTTCCAATTCTTGAATTTGTATGATACTTCCTAGGTCTAAGTTAGAGTATAAATGAGTTCTTGAGACACCAAAGATGCTCCCCACAAGCTTCTCCCTTCAAGAAAACTAAGAAAAGTCCATATGGCCCAAATGGTGTCTATGTCTCGGCCAAGAGGGGATTGTATAGGTGGGGGGAGTTTTAAATTTTTCTAAGGCCATTATTGAGTCATATTTGATAAATGAAAGTGAGGGGAGGCCTTGGAAAAAATTTAGAACTCATAGAAAGTGATTTGGTGTCTTAGGTTCCATATTATGACCTAAAGAAGCAACATGGTGCTAGGCTATTTGTTTTAATAGTGTGATGACTCCAAGAGGCTTAAAAGGAGTCAAGAATCATATTTGAAAGAAAAGAATGAGGCCTAGAAGTCATTTGAGAGGTGTTGCTTCATTAGGTGCCAATATGGACCATAATAGGGGTTATAGAGCAATCTAGTATTTAAGTAAGTTGTATGGCTTTAGATAATATTTCATGAACCTAATTGGCTCCCAAAAATTGTATTTAGGCTAACTAAAACCATCTCCACCAATTTGTGGGTGTGTGGCCGAAAGAGGGGGCTTAAATCCTAAAGGAAAAGTGTGCATTTGTATACAAGGTAGCTCTCTCCACCTTCTCTCATGCATGGATGTGTGTTTAGCTTGTCTTAGAATGTATATATGTGTATTTTCAAGCTATGAAAAGTATGCTAGCATGCCTTTATATGCCATGATGCTTGATGCCATGTTATGTTTTCAAATTATTACATGATATTTGTGGAAGTTTGCTTAAGTGTGGAGAGGCCAAGAACTCTTCCCTTGGGTGAGGATGAGCCAAGAACCCTTGAGCTTAGTTGAGACAAAGTAAAGAGTCTCTCAAAAGTAAAGTGGGCCCCAAGAGTATGATTGAGTCTAAAGCTCTTAAAGAATGGGTGAGGCAAGTCCAAAATCCATGAGGAGAAGTGTGAGGCCAATCCAAGCACTTGGTGAGCTCTTGGATGTTTTGTATGATTGATTCACATGCCAAGATTGTTTCAAAATATGCATGTCTTCCACTTTCACTATGTATGCATTTGAAAAGCTTGCTTTGCACATATTATATATGATTGAATGGAAGATGAACTATTGGGATTCTTTGAATCTCATCCCCTCCTCTCCAATGATCTAACATGCTAGGTGAACCAAGTGGATATGCTAATGGGAGCCAACAACCCTAAAGGAAGGAGATTGACAAACTTATGCCTTGGTTTTAGCCATTTTGGAACCATAATGATGGTTTATCATGTATATGATGTTGTATATGTACTATGAACGTTGAGACATATGTAAAGATACTATTATGTGATGTTTAGATGTATGAAAATGATATATGACCACTAGCACATGTTTTGAGTATGTAATGCCATAGTATGCAAGTTTAAAGTTTAATGAATATGTGTATAAATGTGGGTTGAATGGCCAAAATGAGATGCATGAGGTTTGGGACCATTTGGGCAACTCACACAAGTTTTAAATGTACTTTTAGACTTGCCCAAAAGGTGCCAATACCAGGGGAAGACCATTTGGCAAATTTGGTACCTCATATGGAGCCACATTTGACCATAATGGAACCCTATGTCACTTTTTACCCAAATGAGCTAGTCTTGATCTGGAGTTTGGCATGCAATTAGATCTCATTGAGAGCTTTTTAGGAAGCTAAAGAACATAATTTTCAGAGGTCTAGAGAATATTTGATGAATTTTCAAAGTTAGGATTTTCTATAGTTTTTGGTATGTGCACTGTTCATACTAGCATATTTGATTTTTGTGTCACCCGATGGCCAAATGGTGTCCAATGCTTGTGAAATTTTATAGACATAAACCAGAGGTCATAGGCTTTCTATGGCCACTGAGATCACCTCATTTGGAGGTCTGAGCAAAGAGTTATGCATTTTTGAAGTTTGCTGTCAGTAACAGTTAAACGTATCTGTTTCATTCTGAAATTATTTTTAATATCAATTCAACATTTGTAGCTTTCCATAATGATAGAATTTTTGTGATTTTAATTTTTATAGAATTAGTTATAAATTTTAGAATTTTGTATCAATAATCTGAACAGTAGCCCAGGCAGCCAACGACCTCAGTAGCTTTTTAGATGTCAAACGTTCTCCATGACGAATGTTGTGGTCTGGACATATTTTTAGTGTGAAGTAGACATCTGAAGCTTCCTAGAATGGCAAAGAACACATGATTTCAATTTTTCTAGAATCAGTTATGATTTTTCAAAATCTGTGACAGAAAAGAGGAAATTCTGGCCGAAAATGTAAACATGGATTTTATGTGTTCCTTTGCTTTCCACGAGTTGTAGGCCAAATTTGATGATAGAAATGAGCTATACTCATATGTTTAAGTATGAGAATGTGATGGCTACATTCATATAGCCTATGGGTGTAATGTCCCGTTTCCATTAAACGATGGAAATGGGCACGTTTTCAAAGCAAGTCCCCTGAGATGAGTGATTCAAGGCCAAATAAAATTTGGATAAAATTTTAAATAATAGAAAATGAGGATTTGAGCCTTGAGTTGCCCAGAAACCGGGGTCGGAGCGATTCAAAAAATTTGCCAAAAGGCCAGTGGCATTTTCGTAAATAAGTGTAATTTTGGAAAAAGCACCTAGGAGGGCTTTTTAAATGGAAATTTTGAGTTGCCCAGGGTTCTCAGAGGCCCCAAAAACCATGGGAAGCCCCGGGACCCGTAAAGCCCCTCCGGTGTACTCTTTCCGATGTCGGTTGACCCAAACTTTAACCGATTCGTTCGGCACAGTTTTAGCTCCGATTTGAGTGATTCCAAAGGCATTTTATTATATTGGGAACCTCTTTGTTATGATGGAAAGACGGTTCTCAAATAGGAGCTAAAACGAAGGAGAAACGAAAATGCTAAGAACGAAGGGCAAAATTGGCATTAAAGTGTTAAAGGAAGCTTCTTTCTTCTTCTTTATATGCCACGTTCTGCCTCCCCCTCTCTAAACCGACTTGCTTCTGTCCATTTTCAGAGGAGAACTCCAGCTCCTTAGGCGCACAAGAGGAGGAGGATTTTGGAGGAAGAAATTCAAGAAAAAGGTAAGAAACTTTAAGACATTCCATATCCTTCCTTCTTAGCCTTTGCTCCTCTCCTCTCAAGCTTTCTTTCTATGGTTTTAATGGAGAGTTTGGTGCTGTTTTTGGGGCAGAACAGAGAGGGGAATTTTGAAACTTGAGGGAGTAAGCCAACCAAGTGGAAGAACAAGCCAAAGGAAGTAAGAAAACAAGGTAAAACTTCCATTCTTTGGTAGTTTCTCCCTCCCCCTTCCTCTTGCACGAATTTGACCACCATGAGCCCAATTCTTAGGGGCTGTTTTCTGTCCAATTTATGGAGGGATTAGGGGTTTTAGATGGCAAGGATTAAGAATGAACCAATAGAATCAAGAAAGGAGCATTAGGAAACAAAATGGAATCATTAGGGATCCAAATGCTCCCTTGCAAATCTGATTTTATATAAATGTTCTTAGGCTTAAATGAATGTTTAAATGTGCTCCTAAGATCCCTAAGAGGTCCCCCATATGTCTCTTCCTCCCTAAAATGAACAAAACCCCATGGAAAGTCATGAACCTAAAAGTTGGAAAAGTGTAGAGCACTTAAGGGGATTGTAAAAACTGATTTAATCTATAAGTTCCCTTGGTTGTTTAAGTGTTTCCTTGACCTTCTGCAACTCTTAACAACCTCCCTAAATGGTTCCCCCATCAAGGAAAAATCAAGAAGCCATGAAATCCCATTTATGCTCTAACTTTCGGCCAAGTAGGGATGGCATAGTTAGGGAGAGTTTTAAATTTTTTCAAGCCCATTTTTGAGTCATACATGATGAATGAATGTGAGGGGAAACCTTGGGAAAAATTTAGGAAGCTTAGAGAATGTGTTAGTGCTTTAGGTTCCATATTGTGACCTAAGGAAGCAACATATTGTTAGGCCCTTTGTTTTAATTATGTGATGACTTCAAGAGGCTTAAAAGGAGTCAAGAATTATATTTGAAAAGAAAGAATGAGGCCTAGAAATCATTTGAGGGGTGTTGCTTCATTAGGTGCCTTTATGGACTATAATAGGGATTATAGAGCAATCTAGTACTTAAGCAAGTTGTATGGCTTTAGAGAATGTTTCATGAACCTAATTGGCTCCCAAAAATTTTATTTAGGCCAAGAGAAACCATCTCCACCAAATTGTGGGTGTGTGGCCAAAAGAGGAGGTTTAAAAGCTAAGGAAAAAGTGTGTACTTGCATACAAGGTAGCTCTCTCCACCTTCTCTCATGCATGGATGTGTGTTTAGCTTGTTTTAGAATGTGTGTATGTGTATTTTCAAGCTTTGAAAAGTATGCTAGCATGCCTTTATATGCCATGATGCTTGGTGCCATGTTATGTTTTTAAATGAATCCATGATGTTTATATGAGTTTACTTGAGTGTGGAAAGGCCAAGAACTCTTCCCTTGGGTGAGGATGAGCCAAGAACCCTTGAACTTGGTTGAGACAAAGTAAAGAGTCTCCCAAAAGCAAAGTGGGCTCCCAAGAGTATGGTTGAGTCCAAAGTGCTTAAAGAATGGGTGAGGCAAGTCCAAAATCCATGAGGAGAAGTGTGAGGCCAATCCAAACACTTATTGAGCTCTTGAATGTCTTGTATGATTGATTCACATGCTAAGGTTGCTTTTAAAATGCCTATGATTTCTACTTTCTCCATGCATGCATTTGTGAAACTTGCTTGCACATATTATGTGTGATGGAATAGGAGATGAGCTATTGAGATTCTTGAATCTCACTCCCTCCTCTTAAATGTCCTAATATGCTAGGTGGGCCAAGTGGATATGGCAATGGGAGCCAACTACCTTGAACAAAGAAGATTGCCATCCTTATGCTTGATTTTTGGTCTTTTGATTCATAAGGAGACTTTATGATGTATATTATTATTGTAAATAGTCTATGACCCCTTGGACAAATGTAAAAATGATATTATGTGATGGATAAATGAATGAGTATGGTGTATGTATTCTAGAACATAAATTGAGTGCTTATGCTAATGTATGCACTTGAGAAAAGCTTGGTGTAATGTGTATAAGTGAGGGTGAAAAGGCCAAAATGAGATGCAAATGGTTTGGGACTATTTGGGCAGCTTCCCCAAGTCTTAAACATGCTTTTAAACTTGCCCAAAAGGTGCCAAGACCAAAGGAAATCTATTTGGCAATTTTGGTACCCAATATGGAGCCAAAATTGACCATAATGGAACCCTATGCCACTTTTTGGCCAAATGAGTTAGTCTTGCCCTGAAATTTGGCATGCAATTAGGTCTTGTTGAGAGCTTTCTGGGAAGCTAAAGATCATAATTTTCGGAGGCCTAGGGAATATTTTGTGAATTTTCAAAGTTGGGATTTTGCATGGATTCTGGTATGGGTACTGTTCATACTGGCAGTTTTGAATTCTGTGTCACTCGATGGCCCAATGGTGTCTAATGCTTTTTAAATTTTATATGCATAAACTAGATGTCATAAGCTTTCTGTAGCCACCGAGATCACCTCATTTGGAGGTCTGAGTAGAGAGTTATGCATGTTTAAAGTTAACTATCAGTATCAGTAGCGCCAAGGAGCTCAATCACTGTTCCATCAGTTCCAGATGCCTAAAAGTATCTTTTTCATTCTGGAATTATTTTTAGTGTCAAGTTAACATTTTTAGCTTTCCAGAATGACCGAGGGTGTGGGATTTCGATTTTTTTAGAATTAGTTACGAATTTCAGAAGTTTACATCAGTAACCTGAATCATAGCCCAGGCAGCCAGCGAGTCTGTAGCTTTTTGGATGTCAAAAGTCCTGTGTGATGAATGATGTGACTTGGACGTATTTTTAGTGTGAAGTAGACATCCTAATCTTTCTAGAGTGACAAAGATTATATGATTTCTAATTTTCTAGATTTAGTTATAATTTTCCAAAGTTGGGTCAGAAAATGGAGCAAATCTGGCCGAAAATATGCTTGCTTATTTTGAGCTCCATTTCTGTTTCCATGAATTGTAGGCATGTTTTTGTGATGAAAATGAGTTGTAATAATAAAATTAAATATGACAAAGTATAGTATAAGCTCACACGGTCCACGTGACACCGAATTGAATTTTTTAGATATAGCGTAATGCAGAAAAAGTCGATTATTTCTGTCCCCTTTTTTATGTGCCCTCATGGAAATCATGATGTGAAGCTTATAAATGGCATGTAATAGAGCTAGAAGTTATGGTGTTACAATGGGACTTCGAAAGAAAAATTTTACCCGTAGAGAAATGTATTTTAATTCATAATTCCCTATGCCACTATATTGTTTCCATAGAACAAACATAAGATGAGGCATGGGAATTACATGAATTGAGTCCTAGAAATATGGTGTTATAGAATGAGATTCAAAGAATCCCAATAGCTCATCTCCTATTCAATCATACATAATGGATGCAAAACAAGTCTTACAAATACAGGCATGCCATGTGGACATGTGCAAACATTCAAGAGGCATTTTCATCATTTGAGAAAGTCATACATAGCATACAAAGGCTTGGCAAGCAAGTGGATTGGCCTCACCCATTTACTTGTGGATTTTGGACTTACCTCACCCATTCTTTAAGAGATTCTTGGACTCAACCATGCTCTTAGGAGCTCATCTTGCTTTTAAGAGACTCTTTGCTTTCTCTCAACCAATCTTAAGGGTTATTGGCTCATCCTTACTATGGCTAAGGGTTCTTGGCCTCACCACACTCAAGCAAACCAAAGCACATATCAAAATCATCATATAAGAGCATATTTTGACATCATGGCACCATGGAGTTAAAGTCATGTTAGAACACTTTTCATGGCATAAAAATACAAATACATACATTCAAAATAAGCTAAGCACACATCCATGCATGAGAGAAAGGGGAGAGAGCTACCTTGTACACATTTACACACTTTTTCTATTGAATCCAAGCTCCCTTTTTTGGCCACACACATATAAAAGTGTGGGGATGATTTCTCTTTACCTAGACACAATTTATAGAAGCCAATTAGGTTCATGGAATAAATTCTAAGGCCACACAACTTGCTTAGATATTAGCTTGGCCTGTAACCTTATTATGGTTCCATAATTGCACCTAATGAAGTAACACCTCTCAAATAAATTCTAGGCTCCATTCTTTCCTTTCAAATATGATTCTTGACTCCTTTTAAGCCTCTTGGATTCATCACACAATCAAAACCAAGAGCCTAACTACATGTTGCTTCTTTAGGTCATAATATAGAACCTAAAGCACCAACTCACTTTCTATGGGTTCTAAATTTTTTCCAAGGCCTCATCTCATTTTCATTCATCAAATATGACTCAAAAATGGACTTAGAAAAATTTAAAACTCTCCCTAGCTACATAATCCCTTTTAGGCTGAGGCTATAGAGCTTATTGGCCTTCATGGAATTTGGTTTGTTTTCTCAATGGAGGATACATATGGGGAACCTCTTAGGGATCTTGGGAGCTCATTTAAACTCTTATTTAGGCCAAGGAATCATCATACAAAATCAGATTTTATAAGGTGTAATTAAAACCCTAGAAATTGCATCTTGAAATCTAATAGTTTTTTTTTAATTCCCTTTGCATATTCTTAATCTCCATACATTTTTTCCTTAGATTCATCACTGGTTCTGCCTAAAAATAAACTCCTCCTAGGATTCCTCAGGTTAGGGAAAATGGGAAAGGAGGGAACCAAGGACGACAACCATAGGAAGAGAAATTACCTTATTTTCATGGCTTTTCTCACTTGAATCTTGTCTTCTTTGAGCTCCTCCCTTCGAATCTGAATTTTTCGCTCAATTTTTCCCTTAAAATAGATTTATAAGCTTCATTATAATCATAGAAAACAAAGGAGAATGGAAGAGAAGAGGTTTGGAATAAAGAAAGCATGAAAAACCATGAAAATGCCTTTGGAATTTTCTTCCTCCTCTTGTGTGCCTCATCCTCTAGGGTTTTCCTTTGGTTTTGGGTAGAACTTGGTCGTGCAACATGAAAGGAGGAGAAGGGCACATCATATATATAGGTGGAAGGAAGTTACCCTTTTCAAAAATTCCTATTTTGCCCTTCATTCTTGGCATTTTTGTTTGTCCTTTTTGAGAACTATCTTTTCCGTTATGAAATTTTGGTTCCCAATTTAGTAAAATGCCTTTGGAATCACTCAAATCGGAGCTAAAACATTCTCAACGAATCTATTAAAGTTCAGGCACACCGATGTTGGAAAACATCCACCGGAGGGGCTTTAGCTGTCCTGGGCCTTCCCATAGTTTTTAAAACCTCTAAGAACCTTGGAGAACTTAAAACTTTTATTTAAAAAGCCCTCCTATGTGAATTCCAAAATTTTCTCAAAATTACAAAAATGTCATTACGTTTTGTAAGATTTCTGTAAGAAATTATTTTTTCATTATAGCTCTATTTTTCCTTCCATCTGAGCCTAGGATTCTCATTTTTAGGAGTTTAGAATGCTTTCCAAATTTTTTAGGACCTTAACTACATCATTTCAGGGGACTTCCTTTTGTATCTGGTAAGTTTTGTTCGTTTACAAAGAACTCATACATTATGTTTCTCACATTTGCTCTTGTTTTCAAAGAACCATATGTTACACCTAGTGTTCATCATCTTTCTAAAGCATCATTAGTAAACTATAGCATTAAATAAGAACGCACTTACCACCATCACACTTAATTCATCCAAAATAAACTCATATACAAAGGCAAACTCATATTCACAAGCCACAACCTATATCAAAGTGCCTAAACCTTTACTCTGATACCAATAAAGTGTAACACCATATTCATTTAACTCATCTCATCTCACTTCCAATTCATTTTCTTTGGCCAAGCTACTTTCTCAAGAAAAATGCAATAAAAATAGTGGATTATTTTGTATTATGTCATGGATAAATTTTTTATTTCATGTCTCGTGGACCATATGGACTCATCCATCTCATTCTTCTAATTAAATACATAAATACAATTCAAAAGCATCTCAAGATATGGCAAAAAACTCGAGCTCATAAACCATATGCATAAAAATTACATGTGCAACCTCACATTAGTGTGCTAGCTTTCTGTCATCAAATTTGGAAAATCATAAATAATTCTAGAAAAATCAACATCAAGCACACTATGTGATACAATACCAGTAGGCATGCCTATTGGAGCACTACAAATTCGAGAAGCCCTCATCCATCAAGACCAAATCATTCAAAAGCCTATGATTCAGGTCCAAATGGCTCATGAAAGGATGGCCCATGTTCAAGAGGCCCAAATTGTGATTGTATATATCCAAAAATTTCAGAGAACTCACGATAATATCTATGTTGGACGTCAGCCCAAGTTTAGAGTCCAAGATCCATATTTGATTAATTCAAAATATGCTGAATTGGACTTTGGACATGATATTTCCTTAAAGATGCAAAAGTGGAAGTCCAAGTGGAAGCCCAATGTTCCAAGAAGGGCCATGGAGCAACTAAAGACAATATCCAACACGTTGAAGGCCCAATGAACTATACACATACAAGAGGAGTGCTAAGGCCCAATTGGAGTCCAATTGCAAGAGATTAAGAATCATGTGTCAACCATGTGATTTTTAATAAAGCATGAACATTCCATGTGACAACTTAAAGAAGCTGATTAGTTTTGACTAGGATTTCTTTTGAAATTTCGTTTTTTTATTATTTTATTATTTTTTTGAACTTGGTCAAAGAGCTTATCTTGGAGATCAAGTTCAAATTAGTATCCTAATCTAATTAGGATATATATTAGGTATTATTTAAAATATTTCTAATCAGAATTTAGAGTTTTACTTTAATTAGGACTTTAGAAATTTTGCCTATAAAAGGCTTCCTATTGTACTCTATTTTACACATGAATGAATGAATGAATTTGAGTATTATTCAATTATCTGTGAGGCTTTTGCTTCTTTGTGTTCTCTGAGAGTTCACGTGACTTATCAAAGGATTGGTCTTCCTTTGTGGCATCTTGAGGTTAGGGTTCTAAGAGACAAGTTCTCTTAGGGTCTTTCCTTTGACCAACATTCTTGTATTCTAGCCGGTCTCGGGCAAAGTGTCATCTTGTTGAAGGTTCCTAGGACAAGGTTCCTAGAGGGTCTCTCATCATTTGGTATCAGAGCTTTGGTCGCTAGTACAAGGTATATCTTTGTGTTTTTTTTTCCTTCCGTTTTTCTTCATACTTTCTTTCCTTCCATTTGTGTTATCTTGTTCATCTTCATCTTTTTCTTCTATCTTCTTCTGTCTTCCATTGTTGTGTTCCTCCATCCTCAAAAAAAAAAAAAAAAAATTGAAAAAAAAAAATCGAATAAAAAATTCGAAGAAAAAAGGGTGAAAAAAAAAATTCAGATTGCAGAATTCAGAATTGCAAGTTGGGCCAATTCAAATTTAAAAGCAAGCTTTGAGTTAATTTCCTAATTGGAGTTAGTTTCCTAATTGGAGTCAATTTCCTAATTGGAGTCAATTTTCTAATTGGAGTCAATTTCCTAATTGGAGTTAATTTCCTAATTGGAGTCAATTTCCTAATTGGAGTTAATTTCCTAATTGGAATCAATTTCTTAATTTGATTGCATTAAATAGCTATCAAATTATCTACTTTCTTATTTACATTCAAGAAAGAATATTTTTTCCTAAATTGTTTTAAACTTGAATTGCAAGTAGTTTCCTATTCTTAAATTTTCTTATTTTCAGAATTTTTTTTTTCTTCTCCTTCCTCCCAGGCCTCCCCTTCCTCCTTTCTTTTTCCCCTTTTTGTTACACACCTCTTTTTCTCCTTTGTTTGATTCTTTGGGAATTTATATTTTAGAATTCTAGTTTTTTTGATTGCCATTAGTATGATCTTTTCATTTGATTTGCTTGTGACTTGCTTAGAACACTTGTAAGAAGCAACTTATTGAGTGGTAAAAGGCAAGAGCGTTAACATTAAAGAAAAAGCCAAAAAGAGAGTTAAACACGAGTGAACTTATCATCTTTTGAGAGTAAACACGTGAGAAGAGTATGTGAGATCCTATTCTTTCTTTCCTTCCTTAACTAACTTTTCAGGTGTTAAGATGTCCAATGAGTACAAATTCCTTGAAGAGGCTAACAAAGAACGATTCAAGCAATCTTGTGCAAGGTTTGATGCATTCCAATCCAATAACAACTCTACAGGACAATATAAAGAAAAGGCATCCTTTGATTTCCATACTAGATGCCTTGTCAAAGAAAAAGTCTGCAGTATGGCTATTGATAATAGTAGCTATATAAATGTTGCTAGTACCTTACTTGTTGAGAAATTAAACTTGCCTACTATAGAGCATCCTAGGCCCTATACCTTGTTGAAGGGTAGTGCTGAATTTAAAGTTAATAAGCAAGTTTTGATTTCTTTCTCCATTGGTAAATATCATGATAAAGTGTTATGTGATGTAGCTCCAATGTATGATGGACATATTATGCTTGGTAAACCATGGAAACACGTGAGAAAAGCTAAATATGTCAAGCATAAACACAAATATTGCTATTGCTATTCATTTGTATTCAATGAAAAAAATCATGTATTGGTACCTCTTGATCCTATGGATGCTTATAAGGATCAAATGAGAATAGTACAAGCATACAAAATGAAAGAAATGGAGAGAACAAAAGAAAAAGAGAGAGAACATGAGTTAGAGAGAGAAAAAGAAGAGATTGAAAAAGAAAAGAGTGTGAATAAAAAGAAAGAGCAAGAGAGTTGCGAGAAAAGTGAGAAAAACATGAGTATGAGCTTGTTTGATGGAAAAAGAGAGGCTGAGAGCATTTGTAAGGATGTTTATTTATCTACTAACAATCTTACCCTATCTTTGCCTATTGTTAGTTCTAGCTCCTTGCAGGCATATGGAGATTTGTTTTCAAAGAAGCCACCCAATGGACCCTCATCTTCAACTAGTATTGAAAAGAGTTGTGATTGCCTAGAATTGTTTCCTAAGAAACCACCTAGGGGCGAAGATTCGAGGACGAATCTTTTCAAAGAGGGAGGGAATGATACAATACCAGTAGGCATGCCTATTGGAGCACTACAAATTTGAGAAGCCCTCATCCATCAAGACCAAATCATTCAAAAGCCTATGATTCAGGTCCAAATGGCTCATGAAAGGATGGCCCATGTTCAAGAGGCCCAAATTGTGATTGTATATATCCAAAAATTTCAGAGAACTCACGATAATATCTATGTTGGACGTCGGCCCAAGTTTAGAGTCCAAGATCCATATTTGATTAATTCAAAATATGCTGAATTGGACTTTGGACATGATATTTCCTTAAAGATGCAAAAGTGGAAGTCCAAGTGGAAGCCCAATGTTCTAAGAAGGGCCATGGAGCAACTAAAGACAATATCCAACACGTTGAAGGCCCAATGAACTATACACATACAAGAGGAGTGCTAAGGCCCAATTGGAGTCCAATTGCAAGAGATTAAGAATCATGTGTCAACCATGTGATTTTTAATAAAGCATGAGCATTTCATGTGACAACTTAAAGTAGCTGATTAGTTTTGACTAGGATTTCTTTTGAAATTTCGTTTTTTTATTATTTTATTATTTTTTTGAACTTGGTCAAAGAGCTTATCTTGGAGATCAAGTTCAAATTAGTATCCTAATCTAATTAGAATATATATTAGGTATTATTTAAAATATTTCTAATCAGAATTTAGAGTTTTACTTTAATTAAGACTCTAGAAATTTTGCCTATAAAAGGCTTCCTATTGTACTTTATTTTACACATGAATGAATGAATGAATTTGAGTATTATTCAATTATCTGTGAGGCTTTTGCTTCTTTGTGTTCTCTGAGAGTTCACGTGACTTATCAAAGGATTGGTCTTCCTTTGTGGCGTCTTGAGGTTAGGGTTCTAAGAGACAAGTTCTCTTAGGGTCTTTCCTTTGACCAACATTCTTGTATTCTAGCCGGTCTCGGGCAAAGTGTCATCTTGTTGAAGGTTCCTAGGACAAGGTTCCTAGAGGGTCTCTCATCACTATGCCATTCTAGAAAGCTACGGAAGTATAATTTATGTTAAAAATAAGTCTAGATCAAAACAAGGATGTCTATCTACTAAAAATTAATGGGACAGTACCAAGACTTAACTGGCATTACTAATATTGTCATAGAATTTTAAAAATTCATATCTCCCTGCTCAGACATCCAATTGGGGTGATCTTGGTGACCATAAAAAGCTGGTCATGTCTAGTTTATGTCTGTAAAATTTCATAAGCAATAAACATCATCTATCACTTGAATAATATAGGATAACAAACTGACCATATGAACAATAACCATACCAGAACAGCTAAATTTTGGCAACTTTGAAAATTCATAATTAATTCCACAAAGTTCCAAATAATTTGGTCTTTAGCTTCCTAAAAATAAGATCTATAGGTATGCCAAATTTTATGGATAAATTCATTCATTTGGTTAGATATTGACATTGGGTTCCCAAAATGTTCAATTTTGTGCCTTTAATGGGTCTCAAATGGTCCAAATTAACTTCTAAATCATTCATGGCTACTTGAGCACATGGGAAAACACCAAAATGGTCTATTAAACATGTATCCAAGGTGCAAAAATCTAGATTTCACAAACTCACTCTCTCACCCTAAGATATACACGAGAATGCTCGAGACTATCTGAGTGCCATGGTGGTTGTAGAAGAGGACCTGTAGGGCCTTCACTGTCTCTCTGTACAAGTTATTCCTATAACTACATAATCATGGCTTGCTATTGATCTAAGCAAGCCATTATAGCTTGTAGGGCTCCAATTACTAGATCACTAGACTCGGCTCTATCCTTTGCATGAGCCTCTCTGGAAGGCCTACCTCTCCTAGTGTTCACTATCTTTCTGAAACATCATTAGCAAACTTTAGCATTAAATAGGAACACACTCACCACCAACACACTTAATTCATCCAACATAAACTCATATATAAAGGTAAACTCATATTCACAAGCCATAACCCACATCAAAGTGCCTGAACCTTTGCTCTGATACTAATAAAGTGTAACACCATATTCATTTAACTTATCTTATCTCACTTCCAATTCATTTTCTTTGGCCAATCTACTCTCTCAAGAAAAATGCAATAAAAATAATGGATTATTTTGCATTATGTCATGGATAAAGTTTTCATTTAATGTCTTGTGGACCATATGGACTCATCCATCTCATTCTCCTTTTTAAATACATAAATACAACTTAAAAGCAAATCAAGATATGGCCAAAAACTTAAGCTCATGAACCATATACATAAAAATTACATGTGCAGCCTCAAGTTAGTGTGCTAGCTTTCTATCATCAACTTTGGAAAATCATAACTAATTCTAGAAAAATTGAAATCAAGCATACTATGCCATTTTGGAAAACTACATAAGTATAATTTTTGTTAAAAATAAGTCTAGATCAAAACAAGGACGTCTAACTACTAGAAAGTGATGGGATAGTACCAAGACTCAGTTGGCACTACTAATAATGTCATAGAATTTAAAAAATTCATATCTCCCTACTCAGACTTCCAATTGGGATGATTTTGGTGGCCATAGAAAGCTTATTATGTCTAATTTATGTCTGTAAAATGTCATGAGCAATAGAAATCATTTGGCCCTCAAATAATATAGGAGAAGAAACTGACTATATGAATAGTAACCATACCAGAACAGTTAAAATTTGGCAACTTTGGAAATTCATAATTAATTCCACAGAGCTCCAAATAATCTGTGTAGCATAATTAAATATGTGTAGCTTTCTAAATGTCAAAACATTTTCTGTGTTGTGTTTCATAGTCTGGAAATATTTTTAGCATAAATTAAATGTGTAGCTTTCTGTATTGGTGAAGAATGCATGATTTAGATTCTTCTAAAATTAGTTATAATTTTTCAAAGTTTGTCAAAGAGAAAGAGAAATTCTGGCAAAAATTGTATGTACGAATTTTTAGTGTTCCCTTGCTTTCCACAAGTTGTCGGACACTTTTGATGATGGAATTGAGTTGTATCCATGTAATTAAATATGAGAATACAATACATGAGCTCACATGGTCCACATGACACCAAATGAAATTTTCATACATGATGCAATGCTAAATAATGCACTATTTTAATGTCTTTTTTTTTTAATATTTACATGATTCTTGAAAATGAGTTATTTAAAAGCATGAGATAAGCTAAGAAATTATGGTGTTACAATTTGAGCACGTGGGAAAGTACCAAAATGGTTTATTAAACATATCTCAAAGGTAAACAAATCCAGATTTCACAAACTTACTCTCTCACCCCAAGATATACATAAGAATACATAAGCTTATCCTTGGCATCTAATGTCAAAATCATGTAATATCATTCATATAGCTCTAGTTCTCATACATATACAATATATCCATGCATTTACAAGTATTCATAAGCTCATACATCATAACAACATTGGATTACATCATGTGCCATTCATATGACTACAAAATGGACAATTTACATAATTCTATGTCAATCTCTTTCCTTTATGCTTGTTAGCTTCTATTCCTTGTCTCACTTGGTCTACCTAGATAGTTAGGCAAATGGGGAGGAAGGAATAAGATTCTAGGAATCCCAATAGCTCTTCTCCCTTTCAACCATACATAAAGAATACAAATCTAAGTCTAAAAATGCATTCATGAATATCATGGAGTACATGATCATTCATAGAACTTTTCTTACATACAAGAAGTCATATAAAGCATACATAGGTTTGCCAAGAAGATGATTTAGCCTCACCCACTTCTATTGGGGGATTTTGGACTTGCCTCACCTATTTTCTTAAGGGGTTTTTGACTAAGCCTCACTCTTTAAAGACTTTTAGCTTTGTCTCACCCATTCTTGGGAGCTTTTGGCTCATCCTCACTTTAATTAAGGGACTTTTGGCTTCACCATACTCAAGAAAACCAAAACATATTCATAAAGCATCACTTAAATGCATAGCATAACATAACATAACATAATGGTACCATGGCATATAAATACATGCTAAAACATCTTTCATAGCTTAAAACATGTACACATATATTCAAAGACAAGATAAACATCCACTTATGTATGAAAGAAAGAAGGGAGGGCTACCTTGGTTACAAATGCACACTTTCTTCCTTGAAAACTCTTCCTTTCCCTTGGCCACACACTTATAAATATGTGAGACTTGGTTTCTTTGGCCTAGACACATCTTATGGAAGCCAATTACACTCTTGAAACAATTTCTAAAGCTACACATACATTAGGAAAGCTAGCTTGCTTCTAAGGTCCAATTATGGTTCCATAAGGCACCTAATGAAGCAACCTTAGGAAAATATGATATCGGCTCCATTCTTTCCATCTATCTATGATTCTTGACTCTTTTTAAGCCTCTTGGAGCCATGGTACAATTAATTTAAGGAGCCTAGCTATGTGTTGCTTCTTTAAGTCACAATAAGTAACTTATAACTACATCTCACTATCCATGACTTCCAAAATTTTTCCAAGGCTTCCTCTCATCCTCTCCCATCATATATGACACTAAACCAAGCTTAGGAGAATTTAAAACTATCCTTTGGTGCTTCATCCACTCTAGGCCGAGGCTATGCTTTATGAAAACACCAAAGGAGTTGTTTTGATTTCTTTGATGGGAAAAGCATGTAGGAGGCCCTTTTGGTGTCTTAGAAACTCATATGGACTCTTAAACACCTTAATTTATAGCTAGAACTCATCTCACAAACTAAGGTGCAATTAAAACCTAGCTTTTCTGTCTTACAATTTAATGGTTCATTCTTTGTTTCCTTCACATATTCTTGTTCTTCCCCTTCATTTTCCTAAGATTCACTCTTGGTTTGGCTAGAAATCCAACTCCTCTTGGCTGTCCATGTATGGGACAAAATGCTCAAGAGAATGAACAAGAAGCAGCAAGAATAAAAGTAGCAAACTACCTTAGTTCCTTGGCTTACTTTGAATGCTCTTCTCTTTACTTGGCTTCTCCTCTCCAAACTCAAAATTTTCTCCTTAGGTCTAACGTCAATACAGCCCTAAATACTTCAATAAATTTATAAGAAAGAAAAGAAGAAGGAGGAGAAGGAATTTGCTAAAGAGAAATTAAGAAAATCCATGAAAATCCATACCTTTCTCTTGCTTTTTCTTTTCCCTTTTCTTCCTCCCTTGTGTGCCTCACTTTCTTGGTCTTTTCTTTGGTTTAGGGAAGAAATGAAATGAATCAAACGAGGAGAAGAGTGGGGCATGGTGTATATATAGGTAGGGTTTAGAAATTGTTTTCAAAAAATTTTATTTTTGTCCCTTAAACTTGGCATTTTCACTTTTAGTATGTTTTAGCTTCTTTTTGAGAACCATCATTTCTATCATAAAATTTTGGTCCTCAATCTTATAAAATGTCTTTGGAATCACTCAAATTAGAGCTAAAACCTTCCTGAATGAAAGAGTCAAAGTTCAGGTCAATTGATATTAAAAAATATACACTGGAGGGGTTTTAACTGTCCTGGGGCTTCCCATGGTTTTCAAGGCCTTTGAGAACCACAGAGAACTCAAATTTTTCATTTAAAAAGCCCTTCTGTGAATATTCCAAAATTTTTCTAAAATTACGAAAATGCCATTAAGTTATATAACAATTTTGTTAATTTTCGTCTAGTAATTTTAGCCTCTGTTTCAGGGTACCTCTACCCTCCTATTTCCATTACTTAATGTCTAGATCATTATTCTAATTTTTTTGGACCTTAACCAATTTATTTTAGAAGACTTACTTTGAAAACATATCTGTTTCTGTCATTTTTACAAAAAATGGACATTATATTTCTCCCCCCTTAAATAAATTTCATCCTCGAAATTTAGTTAATATATCTCTTGGGAAGAGCTCTGGGTACTTCTTCCTTCTCTTCTTCCAGCTCCCAAGTAGCTTCTTCGGGAGATAACCTCTTCCAAACCTCTTTCACTAGTGGTATTGTAACACCATAAATTCTAGCTCATCTCATCATATACACATGCCTCACATCATTGTATTCATGAAAATTTAAGGAAAAAGAGAAATGAAATAATGAATTTCTTTGTGTTGCATTGTACTTAAAAATTCTGTTCGGTGTCACATAGATCATGTGAGCTTATACTATACATTCTCATATTTAATTACATCAATACAACTCTTTTGCATCACAAAATCATGTCCACAATTCATGGAAACTGAAATGAAGCATAAAATGGGGTTGTTTAATTTCAACTAGATTTGCCCCTTTTCTAACCAAATTTTGGAAAATCATAACTAATTCTCGAAAACTCAAAATCATGTGTTCTTGGTCATTTTGGAAAGATACAGATGTTTACTTCACATAAAAATATGTTCAGACCATAACATTGATCATAAAGGGTGTTTGACATCCGAAAATGTCTAGAGGTCAAACTACCTTCTGATGCTATCACAGATTCTGCAGCAAATTTTGAAAATGTCCAATTAATTCCACAAAACTCCAATCCATGTAAATGATACCAATATAGAAAGCTATGAATGTTAGCTAGAGGGAAAAAATATTTATAGACTAGTTCAGGTAGCCCAAAGCTCAGAATTCAATGGAACAATAACTCAGGTCGGGTAAGGGTCTTGATGCTGGACAAAATATTCAAAAAGTTATATCTCCCTCTCTAGACCTTTAAATGAGGTGCTTCTAGTTGTCACAAGTCACTGTGAATGTATAGTTTCTTGGTATAAAATTTCATGGCAATTGGACATCATGTGAGCCCTATGTGATAGAATACATTTTCAGATCAAATGAATAGTGTAGAAGACCAAAACCAGAAAAATTGCCAACTTTGAAAATTCATCAAATATTCTGTAGATCTCCAAAAATTATGGTCTTTACCTTACTAAAAAGCTCTTAATGAGACCTAATTTCATGCCAAATTTAATATCAATAATAACTCATTTGGCTAAAAAGTGACATAGGGTTCCATTATGATTATTTTTGGCTCCATATAGGGTACCAAAAGTACCAAATGGTTTTCCTTTGGTCTTGGCACCTTTTGGGTAAGTCTAAAAGCACATTTAGGACTTATGTGAGCTACCCAAATGGTCCCAAACCTCATGCATCTTATTTTGGCCTTTTTACCCACACTTATGCATATTTCCATCAAGTCATTCATAAAGCTATGATGCCATAACACACTCAATTTACATTCCATTATTCATATAATACATTCTCTCATTCTTGTATCACATAATATCATAATTACATATGTCTCAAGGGTCATAGACCATTTACAAAAACAATATACATCATGAAGTATCATTATGGGTCCAAAAAGATGAAACTAGACATATGGTTGTCAATCTTCTTTCTTCAAGGTGGTTGGCTCTCATTGCCATGTCCACTTGGTCTACTTATCATATTAGATCATTGGAGAGGAGGGAATGAGATTCAAAGAATCCCAATAGCTCATCTCTCATTCAATCATACATAATATATGCAAAGCAAGCCCTAAAAATGCATGCATAGATATCATGGAAGTCATGAACATTCAAGAAGCAAGCTTGGCATGTGAACAAATCATATAAGACATTCAAGAGCTCACCAAGTGTTTGGATTGGCCTCACACATTTTCTCATGGATTTTGGACTTGCTTCATCCATTCTTTAAGAAACTCTTGGACTCAACCATACTCTTAGGAGCCTACTTTGCTTTTGGGAGACTCTTTGCTTTGTCTCAACTAATCTCAAGGGTTTTTGGCTCATTCTCACCATGGTTAAGAGTTCTTGGCCTCTCCACACTGAAGCAAACTCAAACAAATATCATTCATTCATTTGAAAACATAATATGTCATCATGAAATCATGGCATATAAAATCATACTAGCATACTTTTCATAACCTGAAAATACACATACACACATTCTAAGACAAGCTAAACGCACATTTATGCATGAGAGAAGGTGGAGAGAGCTACCTTGTATACAATCATACACTGTTTCCTTGAATTTCAAGCCTCTTCTTTTAGCCACACACCCACAAACTTGGGGAGATAATTTCTCTTGGCCTAGATACAATTTATGCAAGCTAATTAGGTTCATGAAATAAATTCTAAAGCCACATAACTTGCTTAGATACTAGATTGCTCTATAAGTTCCATTATGGTCCAAAATTGCACCTAATGAAGCAACACTTCTCAAATAAATTCTAGGCTCCATTCTTTCCTTTCAAATATGATTCTTGACTCCTTTTAAGCCTCTTGTTGTCATCATACAATTAAAACAAATAGCCTAACATCATGTTGCTTTTTTAAGTCATAATATTGAACCTAAGACACCAAATCACTTTCTGTGAGTTCTAAATTTTTTCCAAGGCCTTCCCTCATTTTCATTCATCAAATATGACTCAAGAATGGCCTTAGAAAAATTTAAAACTCTCTCCAACTACAAGAACCTTCTTTGGTCGAGACATAGGGCATCTTTGGCCTATATGGAGATTTCTTTGTTTTCTTGAAGGAGGAAGCTTGAAGGGAGCATCTTAGGAATCTCAAGGACTTATTTAAACTCTTAATTAATCCTAGGAATCATCACATAAAATCAAAATTTGGAAGGAACGCTTGAAACCCTAGAATTTACATCTTGAAATCTAATGGTTATTTTGTTGTTTTCTTTGCATATTCTTGTTCTTCTCCATCAAATACCTAAGATTCATGCTTGATTGGGCTTAAAAATCAGATCCTCCAATAGCTCCTAGGGTTAGGTGAAATGCAGAAGAAGGGTGATGGAAGATATCAACCATAGGATGCAATTTTACCTTCTTTCCTTGCTTAATTTGGCTTGAATCTTACTTTCTCCAAGTTCCTCTCCTCCAATCCGATATTTCCCTTGAATTTCTCCCTTGAATCAAATTTATAAACTTCATTTTAATCAAAGGAAATTAAGGAGAATGAAGGAGAGGTGGTGTAGATGGAGAAAAGCTTGAAAAACAACCATAAAAACATACCTTTAGCTTGGAATTTCTTCTCCTTCTTCTCTTCTCTTGGTGTGCCCAAAACCTTAGCTCTATCTTCTGAAATTATGCAAATTTTTCTGATTCCAAATGGGGGAGAAAGTAGGGCACCACCTATATATAAAGGGAGGTTAATGACTTTTTCAAAAATTCTAATTTTGCCCTTCATATTTTGCATTTTTGTTTCTCCTTCGTACTGTCTTTTCCATTATAGAATTTAGGTCCCAATTAAATAAAATGCATTTGGAATCACTCAAATCAAAGCTAAAACCTTCCCGAATGGATTCGTCAAGGTTTGGGCACACCGACATTGGAAAACATCCACTGGAGGGGATTTAACTATCCCGAGACTTCCCATAGTTTTCAAGGCCTCTGAGAACTCCAAAGAACTTAAAACTTTCATTTAAAAACCCCTCCTATGTGAATTCTAAAATTTGCTCAAAATTACAAAAATGTCATTATGTTTCGTAAGGTTTTCATCAAAGTTTGTTTCTTCATTCTAGCTCCATTTTTCCTTCCGTCTGAGGATAGAATTCTCATTTTTAGGAGTCTAGAATGTTACTCAAATTTTTTGGGACCTTAACTAATTCATTTTAGGGGACTTGCTTTGAAAACACGTATGTTTATGTTGTTTAACGAAAACTAGACATAGGTATCGTCTTATTCCATAACTGTTTGAGTCTAGCATCCATAATCTGATCTAGTGATATTATATATGATAGATTATCTTGTAACTACACATTTTCATACTCTATGATGTGTGAGGGGTTGGGCTGGTATTTTTTGAGCTAGGATATATGGAATACATTATGAACTTGGCTCAGATTTGGAGGAAGGACAAGTCTACAAGCTACAGATCTTACTTTATCAAAAATATGGAATTAACCTATATATTTTTTATTGAGCTTTTTATTCTTAATGGATCGATCAATCCCTATGACTAGTGACATTCTAATAAAGACATAGTCTTCAACCTCAAACTCTAATAACCTTCTCCGTCTATGTACATAACTTTTCTATCTACTCTTTGCTGTTAGGAGTTTCTTTCTTATAGTTTCAATTTTCCTAGAATTTGGTCCACTAACTTTAGGCCTATTAGGCTTCTTTCTCCTAGCTCAATCTAACACATTATGATGCGATCCATCAAAGGGAGCAAGCTATCTCAAATGCTTGGAATGATCCTCTGCAAATTCCAAGTGGCCCGATGACAAGAGCACGAGCTAAAAGAATGAGGGAAGCCTTAAGTGGACTTGTTCAAGAGACCTGGACTAAGCAAATAGCAATTGGAGCAACAAAAGTCAAGCAAGATATGGACATTTCCAATGTGGGCGTCCTCAACATCATATGGGCTGAAGATGGAGTTGCTGAGGCTAGATTGGCCCAAAACATCATAAATTGAAGTGCTTGAACCATGGACCATCCATTGGTGGGCTCATTTAGGGCTAAATAATGCTATTTTGGACTTAATAAGCTGATTTCTAGAACCCTAACTATTTAGACGAAATTAGCTTATTTAGGGGGATTTATTTCCTTTTTAGTTTTTGAGAGAATTTGACTTTTATAATTCTGATTCCATAGGCCATTAATTAGGAAATTTGCCATTAATTTCCCTAGTTTTCCTTTTCTATGAGCATTGAAGGCAGATTTGACTTGCACACTATATAATTGTATTCTGCCTCCCATTGTAATTGTAATGTCCCGTTTTCATTAAACGATGGAAATGGGCACGTTTTCAAAGCAAGTCCCCTGAGATGAGTGATTCAAGGCCAAATAAAATTTAGATAAAATTTTAAATAATAGAAAATGAGGATTTGAGCCTTGAGTTGCCCAGAAACCGGGGTCGGAGCGATTCGAAAAATTTGCCGAAAGGCCAGTGGCATTTTCGTAAATAAGTGTAATTTTGGAAAAGCACCTAGGAGGGCTTTTTAAATGGAAATTTTGAGTTGCCCAGGGTTCTCAGAGGCCCCAAAAACCATGGGAAGCCCCGGGACCAGTAAAGCCCTTCTAGTGTACTCTTTCCGACGTCGATTGACCTAAACTTTGACCGATTCGTTCGGAAAGGTTTTAGCTCCGATTTGAGTGATTCTAAAGGCATTTTATTAAATTGGGAACCTATTTGTGATGATAAAAAAGACCGTTCTAAAAAAGGAGCTAAAACGAAGGAGAAACGAAAATGCTAAGAACGAAGGGCAAAATTGGCATTAAAGTGTTAAAGGAAGCTTCTTTATATGCCACGTTCTTTCTCTCCTCTCTAAACCGACTTTCTTCTGCCCATTTTCAGAGGAGAACTCCAGCTCCTTAGGCACACAAGAGGAGGAGGATTTTGGAGGAAGAAATTCAAGAAAAAGGTAAGAAACTTTAAGAAATTCCATATCCTTCCTTCTTGAACCTTGCTCCTCTCCTCTCAAGCTTTCTTTCTATGGTTTTAATGGAGAGTTTGGTGCTGTTTTTGGGGCAGAACAGAGAGGGGAATTTCGAAAATTGAGGGAGTAAGCCGACCAAGTGGAAGAACAAGCCAAAGGAAGCAAGAAAACAAGGTAAAACTTCCATTCTTTGGTAGTTTCTCCCTCCCCCTTCCTCTTGCACGAATTTGACTACCATGAGCCCAATTCTTAGGGGCTGTTTTCTGTCCAATTTATGGAGGGATTAGGGGTTTTAGATGGCAAGGATTAAGAATGAACCAATAGAATCAAGAAAGGAGCATTAGGAAACAAAATGGAATCATTAGGGATCCAAATGCTCCCTTGCAAATCTGAGTTTATATAAATGTTCTTAGGCTTAAATGAATGTTTAAATGTGCTCCTGAGATCCCTAAGAGGTCCCCCATATGCCTCTTCCTCCATGAAAATGGACAAAACCCCATAGAAAGTCATGAACCTAAAAGTTGAAAAAGTGTAGAGCACTTAAGGGGATTGTAAAAACTGATTTAATCTATAAGTTCCCTTGCTTGTTTAAGTGTTTCCTTGACCTCCTACTACTCTTAACAACCTCCCGAAAGGGTTCCCCCATCAAGGGAAAATCAAGAAGCCATGAAATCCCATTTATGCTCTAACTTTTGGCCAAGTAGGGATGACATAGTTAGGGAGAGTTTTAAATTGTTTCAAACCCATTTTTTAGTCATACATGATGAATGAATGTGAGGGGAAACCTTGGGAAAAATTTAGGAAGCTTAGAGAATGAGTTGGTGCTTTAGGTTTCATATTGTGACCTAAGGAAGCAACATGATGTTAGGCCCTTTGTTTTAATTATGTGATGACTCCAAGAGGCTTAAAAGGAGTCAAGAATAATATTTGAAAGTAAAGAATGAGGCCTAGAAATGATTTGAGGGGTGTTGCTTTATTAGGTGCCAATATGGACCATAATGGAGGTTGTAGAGTAATCTAGGGTTTAAGCAAGCTGCATGGCCCTAGAAATGGTTTCATGAACTTAATTGGCTCCCATAATTTGTGTCTAGGCCAAGAGACACTATTTCCACCAACTTGTGGGTGTGTGGCTAAAAGAGGAGGCTTGAAAGATAAGGAAAAAGTGTGTGCTTGTGTACAAGGTAGCTCTCTTCACCTTCTCTCATGCATGGATGTGTGTTTAGCTTGTTTTATAATGTGTGTATGTGTATTTTCAAGCTTTGAAAAGTATGCTAGCATGCCTTTACATGTCATGATCCTTGATGCCATGTTATGTTTTAAATGACTCCATGATGTTTGTATGAGTTTGCTTGAGTGTGGAGAGGCCAAGAACTCTTCCCTTGGGTGAGGATGAGCCAAGAACCCTTGAGCTTGGTTGAGACAAAGTATAGAGTCTCCCAAAAGCAAAGTGGGCTCCCAAGAGTATGGTTGAGTCCAAAGTGCTCAAAGAATGGGTGAGGCAAGTCCAAAATCCATGAGGAGAAGTGTGAGGCCAATCCAAACACTTAGTGAGCTCTTGAATGTCTTGTATGATTGATTCACATGCTAAGGTTGCTTTTAAAATGCCTATGATTTCTACTTTCTCCATGCATGCAATTGTGAAACTTGCTTGCACATATTATGTGTGATAGAATGGGAGATGAGCTATTGAGATTCTTGAATCTCACTCCCTCCTCTTAAATGTCCTAATATGCTAGGTGGACCAAGTGGACATGGCAATGGGAGCCAACCACCTTGAAGAAAGAAGATTGCCATCCTTATGCTTGATTTTTGGTCTTTTGAGTCATAAGGAGACTTCATGATGTATATTATTATTGTAAATAGTCTATGACCCCTTGAACAAATGTAAAAATGATATTATGTGATAGATAAATGAATGAGTATGGTGTATGACTAATAGCACATGTTTTGAGTATGAAATGCCATGATATGAGAATGTAAAGTTTGGTGATTATGTGTATAAGTATGGGTTGAATGGCCAAAATGAGATGCAAATGGTTTGGAACCATTTGGGCAGCTTCCCCAAGTCTTAAACATGCTTTTAAACTTGCCCAAAAGGTGCCAAGACCAAAGGAAATCCATTTGGCAATTTTGGTACCCAATATGGAGCCAAAATTGACCAAAATGGAACCCTATGCCACTTTTTGTCCAAATGAGTTATTCTTGCCCTGAAATTTGGCATACAATTAGGTCTCATTAAGAGTTTTCTGGGAAGCTAAAGATCATAATTTTCGGAGACCTAGAGAATATTTGATGAATTTTCAAAGTTGGAATTTTTCATGGTTTCTGGTATGTGCACTGTTCATACTGGCAGATTTGATTTTCGTGTCACTCGATGGCCAAATGGTGTCCAATGCTTATGAAATTTTATACACACAAACTAGAGGTTATAAGATTTCTGTGGCCACCGAGATCACCTCATTTGGAGGTCTGAGAAGAGAGTTATGAATTTTTGAAGTTTGCTATCAGTAACAGTGGCATCTCCAGAGCTCAATCACTGTTCCATCAGTTCCAGATATCTAAACGTATCTGTTTCATTCTGGAATTATTTTTAGTGTCAAGTTAACATTTGTAGCTTTCCAGAATGACTGAATGTGTGTGATTTCGATTTTTGTGGAATTAGTTATGAATTTCAGAAATTTACATCAGTAACCTGAATCACAGCCCAGGCAGCCAGCGAGTTTGTATCTTTTTGGATGTCAAACGTCCTGTGTGATGAATGCTGTGACTTGGACGTATTTTTAGTGTGAAGTAGACATCCTAAGATTTCCAGAATGACCAAGATTGCATGATTTTGAGTTTTCTAGATTTAGTTATGAGTTTTCAAAGTTTGCCCAGGAAAGAGGCCAATTCTGGCCGAAAATGGATCTCCAAATTTACATGCTCCATTTTGGTTTCCATGGGTTGGAGGCATGTTTTGGGGTCTAAATGAGTTGTAATGATGCAATTAAATATGATGATGCATAATATGAACTCATATGGTCCATGTGACACCGAAATGAATTTTGAGGCATAGCGCAATGCGAAAATAATCCCACTTTTCTTGCTTTTCCCATGGAAATCCTACATAGTTCATGATATTATTCCATGTAAATGTATGAGATGGACTAGAATCTATGGTGTTACAGTAATCAGATTTGAATGAATAGAAATCCTATTTTCTGGAAATCCCAGAATTGAGAGGAGTGCTCTCTAGGGTTCTTCATTAAACTTGTAGACTTATCAAGGCTTGATCAACCTTGTGGCTTCTTCCAACACTCGGGGTCCTTGTCTCTTCGTGTTCAAGGGTTCCAAGTGGATTGTTCAAACTTGATTTAGCTTTCTTGGGGTGTATATATTTCAGATCGGTTGTGGGTTTAAGGGGATTCAATTCTTTGTGGGTTCGGACCATCTTGGTATCAGAGCTTCGGTCCCTAAATCAGGTCATATCCGTGTGTCTTGTGCTTTTCCAGATTGCGTTTCTCTTTCGTTTTGAAATTCTATTTGTCTTCCATTATTCTGGACGTGCTAAATTTTAATCCTCTATTTTTCATGTTTTCCGTTGAGTTTCTGGACGTATAGTAGGTCTTTCTTATATCCCAGAATCTCTTCTTTCAGATTGCTTTAAAATCATCTCATTTGGAGTTCTCTAACTCGAGATATTGTCCTTTAAATTCAGACGTGTTTTTCCAGATTTATTTTGCTGTTTCTGTTCTGTTTATCCAAATTTCGTTTTTTGTTCTTTCATATTCCAGAAAAAAAAAGCAAGGCAAAAAAAAAAAATAAGAAAAAAAAATTGCTGAAAAGAAAAGGCAAAAAAAAAAAATTGTGCTATTCTGGAAGTAGTATTGGTTTGAGCTAAGCTTTTACAACATTCTGCATCTTTAACTTTCATTCCCTGATTTTCTCAACGATAGTATCCGCTTACTACTCATTATCTCCAAGTGTTGGGTTGAATCTCACAAGAATTGTGATAGCTTTGTATTGAGTCTGATTAGTTTCTTTAAAGAGCCTATAGAGACACTGAGAGTGGAAAAAGGCAAGAGTGTGAATCCATTATTTGAAAAAGCCTTTAAAGTGTGAAACACGAGTGAAGAGTGACATCTTTGAGGGTAAACACGTGAGGAAAATTTGCGAGGATCTTTATTTCTCTAATCAATTTTTCTTGCAGCTTATAATGTCTAATAGGGAGGAAATATCAAGTGGAGGAGGTAGTGCACAGAACCTGGATCTCGTTGTAAAAGCCATGCAGCAGCAATTCGAACGTCTTAATGTGGTGCTTGGAGGGATAAGAGACCGGATGGATAAGCAAGACACAATGATTGCAAACTTGCAGAGAAGACCACTTACTGTAAGTCCTAATCCTAGAAGATATAAGAGGCATAAAGATGATTCTATGGATGATTTTGAGTCTGAAAATGAAGTAGGAGGTGGTAGTGAAGAAGACTATGAATCTGAATTTGATTTGGGTAGAAATAGGCCTAGGGAAGTTAGGCATGAAAGGAGACATGGTAAAAATGCTCCAAGGGGTAGAAATAGGGTGGATGGAAACCTTGGAAATATTAAGATGAAGATACCTTCTTTCCAAGGTAGAAATGATCCTGAAGCTTATTTGGAGTGGGAGAAGAAAATTGAGTTCATTTTTGAGTGCCATAATTATTCTAAAGCAAAAAAGGTGAAATTGGCAGTCATTGAATTCACGGATTATGCATTAATTTGGTGGGATAAATTGGTCCTAGAGAGGAGGAGGAATGGTGAGAGACCCCTAGAAACATGGAGGGAGATGAAGGCTCTCATGAGGAAGAGGTTTATGCCCAGCCATTACTATAGAGACCTCTTTCAAAAGTTGCAGTCCCTTACACAAGGCTCTAAGAGTGTAGAGGAATATCACAAAGAGATGGAAGTGGCTATGCTTAGGGCAAATGTGAAAGAGGATAGGGAAGCAACAATGGCTCGATTCTTAAATGGGTTGAATAAAGAAATCGCTAATATTGTGGAGTTGCAGCATTATGTGGAGTTAGAAGACATGGTGCACATGGCAATGAAGGTTGAAAGGCAACTTAAACAAAAAGGATCAGCAAGGTACCTTTCAGGCTCTAGTTCTTCAATGAGACCAAAATGGAAGAAGGAAGAAAAAGATGTTCAAAGAGAAGTCCCAAAAGGCAAAGAGGAAGCTTCATCTAAAAACAAAGGTAAATCTGATTCCCAATCATCTAGAAATAGAGATATTAAATGTTTCAAGTGTTTGGGAACAGGTCATATAGCTTCGCAATGCCCCAATAAGAGAGTAATGATCATGAAGGACCATGAAGTGGTGACTGAAAGTGAAAGTGATGATTCCATGCCGTCACTTGAAGATGCTAGTGATGATAGGTTTGAGTATGCTATAGAAGGAGAAGCACTTGTGACTAGAAGAGCTTTGAATTCTCAAGTTAAGGAAGATGACATTGAGCAGCAAAGAGAAAACATCTTCCATACTCGTTGTCTCATAAGCAACAAGGTATGCAATATGATTATTGATGGTGGGAGTTATACCAATGTTGCTAGTACCACTCTAGTTGAGAAATTAAATTTGTCTACCATTAAACACCCTAGACCATACAAGTTGCAATGGCTGAATGAATGTGGGGAGATTAAGGTTGATAGGCAAGTTCTTGTTTCATTCTCAATTGGAAGATATTGTGATGAGATTTTATATGATGTTGTTCCTATGCATGCTGGACATATACTTTTGGGTAGACCTTGGGAATTTGATAAGAAGGCGACAAAGGATGGGTTTACCAATAGATATTCATTTGTAAAGGATGACAGACCCGTTACTCTTGTACCATTAACACCCAAGCAAGTGTATGAAGATCAGCTCAAAATGAAACAAGAGAGAGATAAAAGAGAGGGTGATAAGAAAAATAAAGAAGAGGGATCAAAAAGAAATGAGAGTGAGAAAGAAAGAAAATCTGAGAGCTCAAAAAAAGAGATTCAGAACAAAGAAAAGAAAGTGGAGAGAAAAGAAAGAGAAAAAGTGAGTTTTTATGCAAAAGAAAGTGAGTGAGGAGTGCATATCTTTCTGAACAGCCTTTACTTGTACTTGTTTACAAGGAGGCCTTTTTAAACACTAATGACCTTGACTCTTCATTTCCGAGTGTTGTTAGTTCTTTGTTGTAGGAATTTGAAGATATATTTCCAGAAGATATCCCTAGTGGATTGCCACCCATAAGAGGCATTGAGCATCAAATTGACTTCATTCCTGGAGCAACAATTCCTAACCGGCCAGCTTATAAAACTAACCCTGAGGAGACAAAAGAGCTTCAAAAGCAAGTTGAAGAGCTCATGTGCTGTACCAGTCCTCTTAGTACCAAAGAAAGATGGATCTTGGAGGATGTGCATTGATTGCAGAGCTGTCAACAATATCACTGTAAAGTATCGCCATCCTATTCCTAGATTAGATGATATGCTTGATGAATTGCATAGGTCTGTTATTTTCTCAAAAATTGATTTAAAATCTGGATATCATCAAATTAGGATGAGGGAAGGAGATGAGTGGAAAACTGCTTTCAAAACAAAGCATGGGCTGTATGAATGGTTAGTCATGCCATTTGGGCTAACAAATGCACCTAGTACTTTTATGAGGTTGATGAATCATATTTTGCGTGCATATATTGGAAAATTTATTGTGGTTTATTTTGATGATATTCTGATATTTAGTAAGAGTCTTGATGAGCATTTGAATCATTTGCATTGTGTGCTTGATGTTTTGAGAAAAGAAAAGTTGTATGCTAACCTAAAAAAGTGTAGTTTTGGCATGGGAAAAGTTGTTTTTCTTGGATTTGTAGTGAGTGCTGAGGGAATACAAGTTGATGAAGAGAAGGTAAGGGCTATTAAAGAATGGCCAACACCTACAAATGTAACTGAGGTAAGAAGTTTTCATGGGTTGGCTAGCTTTTATAGGAGGTTTGTGAAAGATTTTAGCACAATTGCTGCACCACTCACTGAAATAATTAAGAAAACTGGCTTTAGATGGGAAAAGGCACAAGATCATGCATTTAGTGTTCTTAAAGAAAAATTGTGTTATGCACCTATTTTAGCTTTACCTGATTTTAACAAAACTTTTGAGATTGAGTGTGATGCATCAGGAGTTGGGATAGGAGCTGTTCTAATGCAGGAAGGGCGGCCAATTGCTTATTTTAGTGAAAAGTTTAATGGCGCCACCTTGAATTACCCAACTTATGATAAGGAGCTTTATGCACTTGTGAGAGCATTGGAGACCTGGCAACACTACCTCTGGCCTAAACAATTTGTGATCCATACAGATCATCAATCTTTGAAGTACATTAAAGGTCAAGGTAAGCTGAACAAAAGACATGCTAGATGGATGGAGTTCATCGAGCCTTTCCCATATGTGATCAAATACAAGAAAGGTAAGGAGAATGTGGTTACCGATGCATTATCTAGAAGGTATATTCTTCTCACTTCTCTGAATGCAAGATTGCTTGGTTTTGAATATGTTAAGGATTTGTATGCCAATGATAGTGATTTTGCTGAAATAGTTGTTGCTTGTGAAAAAGGAGCTTTTGGAAAATTCTATAAGCTTGATGGATTTTTGTTCAGAGAAAATAAATTATGTGTGCCTCAATGTTCTATACGTGAATTGCTTGTGAGGGAAGCACATGGGGGAGGACTAATGGGACATTTTGGTGTGAAAAAGACATTAGATGTTTTGCATGAACATTTCTTTTGGCCTAAAATGAAGCGTGATGTGGAAAGGATTTGTGGTAGATGCATAACATGTAAAAGGGCTAAGTCTAGAGTCTTACCTCATGGTCTGTATACTCCATTACCTGTACCTAGTGAACCTTGGGTAGACATTTCAATGGATTTTATTTTGGGATTACCTAGGTCAAAGAGGGATGGATTCAATATTTGTGGTTGTTGATAGATTTTCAAAAATGGCGCATTTTATTGCATGCCATAAAACTGATGATGCTACTTATATTGCTGATTTGTTCTTTAAAGAAATTGTGAGGCTTCATGGTGTTCCTAAAAGTATTGTCTCAGATAGGGATGCAAAATTTTTGAGTCATTTTTGGAGAGTTTTGTGGGGAAAGCTTGGAACTAAGTTATTATTTTCTACAGCTTGTCATCCACAAACTGATGGTCAAACTGAAGTTGTTAACAGAACCTTAACTCAATTGCTTAGGACCGTCATCCAAACGAATTTGAAAAATTGGGAGGATTGCTTGTCTTTCATTGAATTTGCATATAATAGAAGTGTGCATTCATCTACTGATTATTCTCCTTTTGAAGTTGTTTATGGTTTTAATCCACTAACTCCTTTGGATTTGTTACCATTGCCCATTAATGAGAGAATAAGCCTTGATGGCAAAAAGAAAGCTGAGGTGGTTAAGCAACTTCATGAAAAGATTAAATTGCAGATTGAAAAGAAGAATGAGCAATATGCATCCAAGGCAAACAAAGGCAGATGGCGTGTCATTTTTGAACCTGGCAATTGGGTATGGGTGCATATGAGAAAAGAGAGGTTTCCAGTACAAAGGAAATCTAAATTAGATCCAAGAGGGAATGGACCATTTCAAGTCCTTGAGAAAATCAATGACAATGCTTATAAGATAGATCTACCAGGTGAGTATAATGTTAGTGCTACTTTTAATGTTGCTGATCTATCTCCTTATGATGTAGGTGATGATTCGAGGACGAATCCTTTTGAGGAGAGAGGGGATGATGCGATCCATCAAAGGGAGCAAGCTGTCTCAAATGCTTGGAATGATCCTCTGCAAATTCCAAGTGGCCCGATGACAAGAGCATGAGCTAAAAGAATGAGGGAAGCCTTAAGTGGACTTGTTCAAGAGACCTGGACTAAGCAAATAGCAATTGGAGCAACAAAAGTCAAGCAAGATATGGACATTTCCAATGTGGGCGTCCTCAACATCATATGGGCTGAAGATGGAGCTGCTGAGGCTAGATTGGCCCAAAACATCATAAATTGAAATGCTTGAACCATGGACCATCCATTGGTGGGCTCATTTAGGGCTAAATAATGCTATTTTGGACTTAATAGGCTGATTTGTAGAACCCTAATTATTTAGACGAAATTAGCTTATTTAGGGGGATTTATTTCCTTTTTAGTTTTTGAGAGAATTTGACTTTTATAATTCTGATTCCATAGGCCATTAATTAGGAAATTTGCCATTAATTTCCCTAGTTTTCCTTTTCTATGAGCATTGAAGGCAGATTTGACTTGCACACTATATAATTGTATTCTGCCTCCCATTGTAATCAGATTTGAATGAATAGAAATCATATTTTCTGGAAATCCCAGAATTGAGAGGAGTGCTGATAAACATGATTTTTATACACTTTATTCCTCCTAACTTAACCTTTTTAATAATTAAATATGGCTTAATGAAGGCAATTGAATGGAATTTGATTTTAATTGACTATTTTTACATTTAAGGAATTAAGTTGCAAAGCATTAGTTTTTAATGCATGAATTTCTTTTAAATAATTTTGTGGATAATTCCATTTGATTTTTACCATTCTTTTGTGCAGAAGTTTTGATGGGCAAATAGCTTGAATGGAAATTGAATTGAAGAAGAAATGATGGCTTCATGTGTACAAATTGATGAGAAAAATTTACAAGGTAGAGCTATGGGTTGTCTCATGCAGAGCTGCACGTGGAGAGTAAGGAGCTATTGGTTTTTCTACTCACCTAGGTTCCATTTAATGCTCTTGAAGTCTTAGAGAGGAAGCCGTGGGTTTAGAGCTTGGATACAAATGCACATACTTGCAAAACAGAGCATAGATGAGGAAGCAAGACTTCAAGGTGGGATGGTGGAGCTGAACGAAGACACATGGGCTGAAGGCAAGACATGGAAAGAAGAATACGACGAAGAAGAAGAAGCTGTGCATGAGAAAACACGAAGCAAGGCTTGTATGAGCTGGATGCAGAACCATTTACTCGTGCAGCAGCTGAACAGAGTTAGAGAAGAAATAAATACACATGCAGAACAGAAGTTGACGTGGCCAGAAGCTGCAGCAGCTACAAAACGCAAAGAACATACATGCAGAAGCTGAACAGGGAGCTTTCCAGCGGAACAGAGCAAACACGTGAGGTATTCACGAAGAAGACACATGAGCTAAAGGAATGAAGCAGCACAACGAGCTGGGAGCTTCGTGCTTGGCTGAGGAAGAAATGAGAAAAAGAGACACACAAAAAAGGAAGCAAAGTGATCACTACAAAACGCTGAGCAGAAACAGAGGAGGCTACGTGGTGAAGGAGAAGGAAAGTGACGTGGATAGATATAAGAAAATGAGCACGTGAACAGTGGTGGAACTTAAGCTACAGCATCGTACGTGGAGCTATCCAGAACACCAAATGAAGCACACAAAGGATGCATGCAGAAATCACGTGGGACAGCAGCTGTAGCTGGACGAAGCAAAATCAAGCAAAACATCACGATGAAGAAAACGCTGGGCACGTGAAGCAGAAGTTACGTGGAATTAAGAAAGCTGAAGAGGGCCGGAGCTTAATGAGCTGAGCACGTGAAAATAAAAGAAGCTCACGTGAAAACAAAATCACGCCATTCATTCGCGCAGCCTAGCCCATTCAACAGACGTCATTCTCGTCCATTCACTCATCTCTACGCCTTATTAATACGCTTAAACCCTAGCCGTCATACCTACGCATTCACCCACGCCTCCATTCACCACACTCTCATCCATTCCATTCTCCATCTCCATCTCCATCCACCGAATGAAGATCTAATCTCCATCTTGAGGCTAGCAAGGGAGGAAGCTCTTGAGTAGAAGCTTGAATCCATGGATGAACAATAAATTATGGCTAAGATTTTCTTATTTTTTCTACACTTTTTCTTATTCTGTACAATCTCGGTTGAGTTGTATTTGATTTGGAATTTGTGTAATTAATTAGTGGCTGGTTAGACACTGATTAGGAAACCTTTTTTGTTGATTAATTGGTTGAATTTAAATATGATTTTTCATTATTCTCTCTAATCTCCCATGTATGCCACGAAGGTCTTCGATGAAATACATGAGTGAGGTTATGTGTTTAAATGTCTATCTGAGAATTCCTTGGTGTTTAGTTGGTTAATTAAACATTTTTGGATGATGAATCAGAAGATAATTAATTAGTTAATCAATCAAATTGGATGTTCATTGATCTTAAGGATAAGAGTTAACGGTTTAATGTGGGATTGAGGTCTCAATTCAACATTAGATTATTAATCTCTTGAATCTTGAATGGTTATTCAAGATCATTTGCTAATGAACACAATTAGGAATTCTTAGGCCATAATTAATCATAATTGGAATAGGATAAGGATAGTGGATACCAAGAGATGATTCCTAAGCTAGTCACAAGCCCATCATTCATCACAATTCATCCAATTAGGTAGACATTAGGAAATTTGTTTCAATTCAGTTTAGGATAGTTTAATTCAATTAAAAATCTCCCAAATTAAATAGTTCTAGGACCTTAGAACACGTAGAGAACCCAATTGAACATTGAATTCCAATTCCAAGGGAGATGACCTAGGTTGTGCCACTTGCTATATTTTTAGATCAACCTAGTTTTATTTTGAGGGTTGCACGACGAGCCCGTCAAGTGCTCTCTAGGGTTCTTCATTAAACTTGTAGACTTATCAAGGCTTGATCAACCTTGTGGCGTCTTCCAACACTCGGGGTCCTTGTCTCTTCGTGTTCAAGGGTTCCAAGTGGATCGTTCAGACTTGATTTAGCTTTCTTGGGGTGTGTATATTTCAGATCAGTTGTGGGTTCAAGGGGATTCAATTCCTTGTGGGTTCGCACCACATTAGAGACCTATATTTTCTCCCATATAATGCCTCATATGGTGCCATTTGAATATTCACATGATAACTATTATTATAGGCAAACTCCGCTAAAGAGAAATATGTATCCCAGTTTCTTTCATTTCTAGAACACACACCATTAACCTGTCCTCTATGGTTTGGATGGTTCTCTCCATCTGACCATCTGTTTAGGGGTGATAAGCTATACTAATTCTCAATCTAGTACCTAGAGTATCCTGTAATGATCTCTAGAAGTTTGAAGTGAACTTGAGATTTCTATTTAATATTATACTTCTAGGTACACCATGTAATCTCACTATCTCCTAAATATATAGCTAGGCTAATTTATCTAGGATATAAGTGGCTTTCATTGCTAAAAAGTGAGCTAACTTGGTTAATCTATCCACTATTACCCATATGGCATTATGCCCCGATGATGTCCTGGGTAAGCTCATAACAAAATCTATAGCTACGCTATCTCATTTCCATTCTGGGATATCTAGGGGGTTGAAGTAACCAACTAGTTTTTGATGTTCTATTTTGACTCTCTAACATATTAGACATCGTGAGAAATATTCTGTTATGTTTGCTTTCATTCTAGGCCATCAAAACATCTTTTTTAAATCGTGATACATTTCATTACTACCTAGGTGAATTGAATATTTACTCTTATGTGCCTCATTTAGTATTCTTTCTTTAATCTCAGCATTTCTAGGTATATACAGCATATCTGTCTATCTCACTATGCCATCTTCAGACATATTAAACTTCTAAGTGCTACCCTGGGATATCTAGACTCTAATCTTGCTTATGTACTCATCTATTTGTTGGGCCTCTCTTATTTGGTTCCTCAAGTCATTCTCTATTTGAGTTTTGCTCATTAATAACTTCTCTAAATGCACTTCACATGAGAGATTCATATCCCTAAACCTCTCAATCAACTCCTACTTTCTAATAATCATAGAGGCCATATGTATGGGTTTTTTACTCAGGGCATCAACTACCATATTAGCCTTACAGGATGGTATTCCAAAGTAAAATCATAATCTTTTAAAATTCTAACCATCTCCTCTGTCTCATGTTCACTTCTTTCTATTAAAATAAATATTTAAGGCTCTTGTAGTTGTTGTAAATTTCTATGGCTACCTCATGCAAGTAGTGTCTCTATATTTTAAAAGTAACAACCACTGCAGCTAACTCTAAGTCGTGTGTGGGGTAATTTTCTTCTTGAAGCTTTAACTATCTAGAGGTATAAGCTACCACTCAGCCTTTCTACATAAGCACACATCCTAACCCTTTCTTAGAGGCATCATTATAGACTACAAACCATGAGATATAGTTATGGCCATTGATTAAATGCTATGGTAGCATTATGTTTCTTGAAACGTGTTTGAATACAAGATCGCTCCTAATGGGTGAGGTTGGGCTAAAAGTCACTTAAAATAGGTGAGGAGAAGCCAAAGTCCCTAAGAATGAATGAGGCAAAGCCAAAAGTCTCAAGAAAGAGTAAGGCTAAGTCAAAAGTCCCTAAAAGTAGGTGAAGTAAATCCAAAAGTCCCAAAGAAATTGGGTGAGGCTAAACCAAAAGTCCCTAGAGCTTATATTTGATTTGAATGAGTTTATGTGACTTGAAAAATGATTATGTATATTTACTAGAAGTTTTCATTGCAAGCTTGCATTCCTTGACATGAAAATATGTCATATATGTATGCTTGAAGGAGTAAAAGAGGCATTGGGATTCTCTGAATCTCACTCTTCCCCAATTATGTCTAATTATGTCTAAGTGAGCTACATGGAGCAAGAAATGGGAGCTAAGCAACTTGAAGAATGAGACTTTGACAATAGAATAGGAAAATTATGCATTTTAATGTCAAAGTTTGTATGTATATGAAGTTTATGAGATGTAAACCATTGAGCACAAGTAAAAGTATGTAATTATGATATATGAATCAATTTTGGAGCCAAATGTAGGAGTATGTACGTTTTTGACATTCATAAGCTTGATGTACATATGTATATGAATAATTAGGAAGGTGATTTTGAGTTCCATGATGATTTGGACCCCTTGGGATGTTTCTATATGTTTTGTTTATGCTTTTGGATATGCTCAAATGGTCATTGTATGATTAAATGGCCATTTGGTGCATTTTGACCCCATTATAGTCCTAAAATTTGCTACATTTTTTACCTGAACTACAAACTGACCAAATAGACGAATTTGTGCATGAAATTTGGCAAGTAGATTAGTGTCATCTAGAGCTTTTCACAAAACTAAAGAGCACTATTTTTGGAGCCCTAAAGAATTTATTATGATTTTTCAAAGTTAGCAAAATTATGCAAAAACTATCACTGTCATTGTTCAAAGGTCAAATGTAGTCTAATGCTCAGTTTTTTTTTTATGTCACTCAAAGGCCAAATGTAGTCTAATGCTCATGAAATTTTATAGGCATATAGTAGACATCCTAAACTTTTTTATAGCCACTAAGAGCACATGATATAGAGCTCTGTAGGGGGAGATATGAAAATTTGAAATTTTTGGTTTGGTGTAGAACAACCACCAAACTCAAAGTATTGTTCTATTAGATTTCATATATCAAACATGATTGTTTTGATCTAGACTTTTTTTGGTAGCTAGATGACATCTTGAGCTTTCCAGAAAGCTATAATTTGCATAATTTGAATTTTTTTAGAATTATTTATGAATTTCCAAAGTTCATATTAGAATATGGAACTCATGAATAAATGCAAGAAAGATGCAATTTCGTGTTCTATGTCTTGAACCTGAGTTTTGAGTTTCAAATGTGTTAGGGATGGAAAATAAGTTTGGTAAGCTTACATGGTCCATTAAGCCAAGAATGAATTAATTTAGTTTTCAATGATGCAAATATCCCCTACTAAAAGTGCTAATTTGATGAAAATAAATATTTTAAGCCACTTACGTTACAAGATAGGTGCTATATATATGGTGTTATATTACCTTTTCTCAAGAAGCACAAAATTCCCTCCTTGGTTCTTACTTCCCCTTCTTGGCCTCACAAACACACTTGGAAGAGACTTGACTTGCTTGGCCTAGACATTAAATAAGACACAAATACATCAATGGAATCATCTCTAGCCCTACATAAGCCTTACATAAGCTAATTCTAGCTTTAAGGTTCCATATGACTCTATTTAGTAGCATAACGAAGCAACTTATGTAATTCATTATCTTGGCTCCAACTCCTCACTCAATCTAAGTCATATGACCTTATTTAAACTCATTAGAGCCATTATAAACTTAATTCAAGTAGCCTAATACCAAGTTGCTTCTTTGTATATAATAGAAACCTAAATTTTCACCTTTCAAAATAAGATTTCCAAATTCAAACCAATTGTTCCTTTGGTGTTTATAATTTATATCTAAATTATTTCTATCTTTAGAATCAAAGAAAACCCTCCCTAGGTATAAACATGTATATGGAATGACACCCATGGAGTTTTGTTCGTTCTTCTAGGGATTTTAGCACCTACATGAGTTTCTTAGCCTCTTTTTGACTCAATCAACCTCTTAGATGGTCTAAAATATCATTTTAAAGCTTTATATTTCTCAAGGTGCAATCAAAACTCTAATTTTCATAACTTGCTACAAATGACCTTTTGAATTCTTTTGGTTCCATATTATTCTCCATTCTTCAAAACCCCATTTCTTATCAAGTTTAGGACAAAACCAAGCTCCCTTCATAATGTTCTTGGTCTAGCTAAATAGGAGAGTGCATGGAAGAATCAAGAGAAGCAAGTTTCATATGAAGAAACATATCTTGTTTGCTTCCTTATGAAGTGAGTTTTCTAGTGTTGCTAAGGTTTCCTCCTAACTCCTTCTTCCTTCTACTAAACTAGACATAAAACACTGCCATTTAGAATTTTCAAATCATAGAGAGAGAAAGGAGAAAGAAGAGAAGAACATTTGTAAAAGGAAGAGCATGAAAAGATAGCATTTTTTTTACCCTTTTTGCTTGGTTTTCTTCCTCCTTTCTCCTCCTTCTTGTGTGCCACAATGAGCTAGCCTTGGTTCTATTTTAGGACAAATTGAAGGTGGTTTAGAGGAGAGGAGAAGTGTAACACCATAATTTCTTAGCTTATCTCATACTATTCTCATGCTTTAAACCATGTATCTCACATAAGGAGCAAGAAAATAGTATTAAAATAATGAATATGTTAGCATTACGTAGTGTATAAATTTTTCATTCGATGTCTTGTAGACCATATGAGCTCATGTATCACATTTTCATATTTAATTATATAGATACAACTTAATTCCATCACCAAAAGTGGCCTAGAACTCATGCAGAGGAGGGGAATACACAATTCATAGTTGCAGCCTCAGGCAGAATTTTCCCTTTTTTGTCCTAAATTTTGAAAAATCATAACTAATTCTAGAAGAGTTTAATTCATGCATTATTTTCCATTATGGAAAGCTATATATGTCTAATTTATGCTACAAATATATCTAGGTCATGAAACATCAAGTAGAAGACGTTTGACATTCAAAAATGTATAGAGGTCTGACTAGTTACTGGTACTAATACAGATTTCTACTGTGAACTTCCAAAATGTCTAATTAATTCCACAAAAATCCAATCTATGCAAATGATATCAATATGGAAAGCTAAGGATGTTAGCTAGAGCTAAAAAATAACTTTAGACCAGTTTAGCCACTTCCAAAACTTAAAAACTAATCAAATAATAACCTAGGTCTATCTAAATACCTAATACTAGATAGAAAATTTAAAAATTAATATCTACCTCTCTAGAGATCCAAATAAGGTGCTTCTAGTTAGCACAATTCACTAGAAAGTTATAGTTTATTCTTGTAAAATTTTTATGGCAATTGGACATCATCATTTGCCTCCTGAATGACAGTTTCATTTCAGATCAGAATGAACAGTACACTGAACCAAAATCAAAAAAAATTTCTAACTTTGAAAATTCATCAAGTATTCCATAGACCTTCAAAAATTTTGCACTTTAACTTCCCAAAAAGCTCTCAACAAGCTTTAGATGCATACCAAATTTTAGGCCAAGAAGATCTCATTTGGACAAAAAGCAGTATAGGTTACCAATATGGTCAATTTTGCTCTATATGAGGTACCAAATGTGTCCAAATGGCCTCCTTTGATGTTTGGCACCTCTTGGACAAGTTTAAAAGCATTTATATGACTTGTATGAACTACCCAAGTGGTTTCAAGCCTTATGCATCTCAATTTGGCCATTCTACTTTCATTAATACACTAATGCATCAAGCCATCAAGAAGCTAAACTTTCCATTTCTATTGATTTTATATCACACATAGTTTATACAAGAGTCATACATCATTTTACATTTATACATAAGTTTACATCTTAAAAAATAATATATACAAAGCCACTTTGCCATTCATATGGTCATAAATAAGTAAAATCTAGACACTTTCTTGTCATATTCTTAACTTCCAAGTTGTTAGCTCCCATTGCCTTGTCCATTTGTCCACCTAGCATGTTAGAATATTGGAAAGGAGGGAATGAGATTCAAAGAATCCCAATAGCTCATCTCTCATTTCAACCATACATAAAACATGCAAATCATATCTTACAAATGCATGCATGGGCATGTTAAATAACATAAACATTCAAGAAGTAATCTTGGCATGTAAGTATATCATTCAAGGCATCCATAGGCTTGCTAAGTAAGTGGATTAGCCTTACCCATTCACTTGTGAATTTTGGACTGGCCTCACCTATTTCTTTAAGAGGTTTTTGACTTAACCTTACTCTTGGGAGTCAACCTCACTTTTGGAAGACTCTTTACTTTGTCTCAACTAACTTTAAAGGTTCTTGGCTCATCCTCACCATAGCTAAGGGTTCTTGGCTTCTCCACACTCAAGCAAACCAAAGCAAACAAAATAAACATCATTTGAAAGTATAATATAATATCATGGCACCATAGAGTAAAAGCTCAAGCTAGAATATTTTTTATGGCTTAAAACACACATACACACGTTCAAAGACAAGTCAAGCATACATTCATGCATGAGAGAAAGAAGAGTGAGCTACCTTGGATGCGACCACATATTTTTCTCCTTGAAACAATGCTCCCTTCCTCGGCCTCACACACATAAAGGTGTGGGGTTGGTTTCTCTTGGCCTAAACCCAATTTGTGGAGCCAATTAGGTTCATGGAATTAATTCTAAGGCCACACATCTTCCTTAGACACTAACTTGGTCTATTAACCCCTTTATGGTTCCAAGAATGCACCTAATGAACTAACACCTGTCAAATAAATTATAGGCTCCATTCTTTCCTTTCATATATGATTCTTGACTCTTTTAAGCCTCTTGGAGTCATCATATAATTAAAACAAAGAGCCTAACTATATGTTGCTTCTTTAGATCATATTATGGAACATATAAGGCTAACTCACTTCCTATGGTTTCTAAATTTTTCCCAAGGCTTCCCTTCATCTTCACTCATCATATATGACTCAAAAATGGGCTTGGAAAAATTTAAAACTCTCCGTAGGTGTGCTAACCCTTCTAGACTGAGACTAGTAGTATTCCAGCATCCATAGACTTTGCTTTGTTTTCTTGATGGAGGAAGTACATGGGGAGACTTCTAGAAATCTTAAGAGCTCATTTAAACTTTCATTTAGGCATAGAAATTAAAGTATCAAGTTAGATTTTATAAGGAACATATGAAACCCTAGATTTGCTATCTTGAATTTTCATGGTTCTTTTGTTGTTTTCTTTATATGTTCTTATTCTTCTCCCTCAAATTCCTAAGATTCACCCTTGGTTTAGTTGAAAACTCAACTCCCTCGAGCTGGCCATATGTAGGTTGAAATGCTCACAAGAGAAGGGAGGAGGAAGATCAAGTGAAGGAATAGCAAAATACCTTGATTTCCTTAGTTCTTCTTGCTTGTTCTTCACTTTCCTTAGTATAACACCATCATTTCTAGCTCATCTCATGCCTTTAGGTATCTCATTTTCAAGAATCATACAAGCTTTCAAGGAAAAAGGCAATAGAAATAATGAATATTTTCGCATTGTGTAATGTATAAAAATTCCATTCGATGTCATATAGACCATGTAAGCTCATACAATACATTCTCATATTTATTTACACTAATACAATTCAAAACCATTCAAGAAAGTGGCTTGGAACTCATACAAGTGGGTGAAACAGATTAATTCCCACGGATTTGCCATAGTCAGAATTTCAGTTTTTCTATCACAATTTCGGAAATTCATAACTAAATCTGCAAACATTGAAATCTAACAAGCTTTACCATTATAGAAAGCTCTGGATGTCTACCTCATGGTAAAAATAATTTCAGTTCATGAATCATTAGGGGGAAGACTTTTGACATTCAAAAACTTACTGAGGTCGCTACTGACTGGGCTGCTATTTTTAGATTACTGATACAAACTTCTAAAATTCATAACTAATTCTATAAAAATCAAAATCACACACATTCAGTCATTTTGGAAAGCTAAAAATGTGAGCTTGATACTAAAAATAATTCTAAAATGAAACAGATACGTTTAGCCATTGGAATTCTATGGAACAATGACTAGACTCTTGGGGCACCACTGCTACTGATAGCCAACTTCAAAAATGTATAACTCTTTGCTCAGACCTCCAAATGAGGTGGCCTCAATGGCCATAGAAATTTTATAATCTCTAGTTTATGCCTATAAAATTTCATAAGCATTGGACACATTTGGCGATCGAATGACACAAAATACAAATCTGCCAGTGTGAACAGTGCACATACCAAAATCAATAAAAAATCCTAACTTTGAAAATTCATCAAATATTCTCTAGACCTCTGAAAATTATGTTCTTTAACTTCCCAAAAATATCTCAACAAGATCTAATTGCATGACAAATCTCAGATCAAGAAGAGTTCATTTGGGCAAAAAGTGACATAGGGTTGCATTTGGCCCATTTTCATGCCTCTTAATGGTTCAATGATGGGCAAAATGGCTCCTATGGTTCTTGTGGCCACTTGAGCACTTGGGAATGGCTTAAAAAGACTCTTTAAACTTGTCTCAAAGGTGTGGAGACTCAAAACACAGAATTTCATTTCCTGTGCCCAAGCTATGTACTAAGAGGCATACACTTGAAATGGCCATCCAATACCCAAAAATTGCAATACATTCCATTTATCCACAAATTTCATACATACATCATCTATTAGGATATTTACACATGTTCCATTCATTGTACATCAATTCTAACAAAATTTTATATCATGTTCCATTTTTTGTTACAACATAAGCAAAATTAAAAGCTTCTGATCAAGGCTTCATCTCCCCACTTGGTGGCTTCCATTTCCTTGTTCATTGGCTCTACCTAGCATGTTAAGATATTGGAGAGGAGGGGATGAGATTTAAAGAATTCCAATAGCTCATCTCCCATTCAATCATGCATAAAGAATGCAATACAAGTCTTACAAATGCATGTATGGCATATTAATATAGAAAATGTTGCAAAATACATTCTTGGCATTTACACAAAGCACACATAACATACTTAGGCTTGCCAAATGAATGGATTGACCTCACCCACTTTCTTTAAAGTTCTTAGACTTGCCTCACCTTTTTTTTCTCAAAGGCCTTGAATTAAGCCTTACTCTTAGGAGACTTTCTCTTGGTCTTAACCACTTCTAAGGGTTCTTGGCTCATCCTCACCGAAGCTAAAAGGTTCTTAGCCTCTCCACATTCAAGTAAACCAATGCAAACATTCTAGGCATCATTTGAATACATAATGTAACACTATGGTTCCATGGAACATAGGCATCCTACCAAAACATAATTCATAGCTTAAAACACACATACACATATTCAAAGACAATGTAGACATTCATTCATGCATGGGAGAAAAGAGAGAGAGCTACCTTTGTCACACAAGCACACTTTTTCTCTTGAAATTGGATCTCCTCCCACGGCTACACACTCACAACTAGGTGGGGCTTGTTTTCCTTGGTCTAATCACACAAAATAAGAACCAATTAGACTCTTGGAACCATTCTCAAAGCTACCTATCTATTTGGAACTCTAACCTTGTTTTATGATTCAATTATGGTTCCTAATGGCACTAATGAAGCAACATCCACTCTTTGAAGTCTAGGCCCCATTCTTTCCTTTTATATATGACTCTTGACTCTCTTTAAGCCTCTTGGAGTCATCACCCAATTAAAACTAAGGGTCTAAGTACATGTTGCTTCCTTAGGTCACATTATGGAACCTAAAGCACCAACTCATTCTCCAAGCTTCCGAAATTTTTTCTAAGGCTTCCCCTCACTTTCATTCATCATATATGACTAAAAAATGGGCTTAGAAAAATTTAAAACTCTCCCTAGCTATGTCATCCTTGCTTGGCCGAAACCTAGAGCATAAATGGAGTTTAATGAGTTCTTGATTTTTCCTTGATGGGAGACACACTTGGGAGGCTTCTTAAAGGTCTTAGAAGCTCAATTAAACACTTACATAGCCTAGGAAATTCATGAATCAAAACATATTTTATAAACTCTTCAAGAATCCTACACTTTGCTTACTTGAAATTCAATGGCTCTTACTTGGTTTCTTTTGCATATTCTAAATTCCCACACCCTAATTCATGTGATTTGTAACACCATAACTTCTAGCTCTATTACATGCCATTTATAAGCTTCACATCATGATTTCCATGAGGGCACATAAAAAAGGGGACAGAAATAATCGACTTTTTTCGCATTACGCTATATCTAAAAAATTCAATTCGGTGTCACGTGGATCGTGTGAACTTATACTATACTTCGTCATATTTAATTTTATTATTACAACTCATTTTCATCACAAAAACATGTCTACAATTCATGGAAACCGAAATGGAGCTCAAAATAAGCAAGCATATTTTCGGCCAGATTTGCTCCATTTTCTGACCCAACTTTGGAAATTCATAACTAAATCTAGAAAATTAGAAATCATATAATCTTTGTCACTCTGGAAAGCTTAGGATTTCTACTTCACACTAAAAATACGTCCAAGTCACAGTATTCATCACACAGGACTTTTGACATCCAAAAAGCTACAGACTCGCTGGCTGCCTGGGCTATGATTCAGGTTACTGATGTAAACTTCTGAAATTCGTAACTAATTCTACAAAAATCGAAATCCCACACCCTCGGTCATTCTGGAAAGCTACAAATGTTAACTTGACACTAAAAATAATTCCAGAATGAAACAGATACTTTTAGGCATCTGGAACTGATGGAACAGTGATTGAGCTCCTTGGCGCTACTGATACTGATAATTAACTTTAAACATGCATAACTCTCTGCTCAGACCTCCAAATGAGGTGATCTCGGTGGCCACAGAAAGCGTATGACATCTAGTCTATGCATATAAAATTTCATAAGCATTGGACACCATTTGGCCATCGAGTGACACAGAATTCAAAACTGCCAGTATGAACAGTACCCATACCAGAATCCATGCAAAATCCCAACTTTGAAAATTCACAAAATATTCCCTAGGTCTCCGAAAATTATGATCTTTAGCTTCCCAAAAATATCTCAACAAGACCTAATTTCATGCCAAATTTCAAGGCAAGACTAACTCATTTGGCCAAAAAGTGGCTTAGGGTTCCATTATGGTCAATTTTTGCTCCATATTGGGTACCAAAATTGCCAAATAGATTTCCTTTGGTCTTGGCACCTTTTGGGAAAGTTTAAAAGCATGTTTAAGACTTGGGGAAGCTGCCCAAATGGTCCCAAACCATTTGCATCTCATTTTGGCCTTTTCACCCTCACTTATACACATTACACCAAGCTTTTCTCAAGTGCATACATTAGCATAAGCACTCAATTTATGTTCTAGAATACATACACCATACTCATTCATTTATCCATCACATAATATCATTTTTACATTTGTCCAAGGGGTCATAGACTATTTACAATAATAATATACATCATAAAGTCTCCTTATGAATCAAAAGACCAAAAATCAAGCATAAGGATGGCAATCTTCTTTCTTCAAGGTGGTTGGCTCCCATTGCCATGTCCACTTGGCCCACCTAGCATATTAGGACATTTAAGAGGAGGGAGTGAGATTCAAGAATCTCAATAGCTCATCTCCTATTCCATCACACATAATATGTGCAAGCAAGTTTCACAAATGCATGCATGGAGAAAGTAGAAATCATAGGCATTTTAAAAGCAACCTTAGCATGTGAATCAATCATACAAGACATTCAAGAGCTCAATAAGTGTTTGGATTGGCCTCACACTTCTCCTCATGGATTTTGGACTTGCCTCACCCATTCTTTAAGCACTTTGGACTCAACCATACTCTTGGGAGCCCACTTTGCTTTTGGGAGACTCTTTACTTTGTCTCAACCAAGCTCAAGGGTTCTTGGCTCATCCTCACCCAAGGGAAGAGTTCTTGGCCTTTCCACACTCAAGTAAACTCATATAAACATCATGGATTCATTTAAAAACATAACATGACACCAAGCATCATGGCATATAAAGGCATGCTAGCATACTTTTCAAAGCTTGAAAATACACATACACACATTCTAAAATAAGCTAAACACACATCCATGCATGAGAGAAGGTGGAGAGAGCTACCTTGTATGCAAGTACACACTTTTTCCTTAGCTTTTAAACCTCCTCTTTTGGCCACACACCCACAATTTGGTGGAGATGGTTTCTCTTGGCCTAAATACAATTTTTGGGAGCCAATTAGGTTCATGAAACATTCTCTAAAGCCGTACAACTTGCTTAAGTACTAGATTGCTGTATAATCCCCATTATGGTCCATAAAGGCACCTAATGAAGCAACACCCCTCAAATGATTTATAGGCCTCATTCTTTCTTTTCAAATATGATTCTTGACTCCTTTTAAGCCTCTTGGAGTCATCACATAATTAAAACAAATGGCCTAACATTATGTTGCTTCCCTAGGTCACAATATGGAACCTAAAGCACCAACTCATTCTCTAAGCTTCCTAAATTTTTCCCAAGGTTTCCCCTCACATTCATTCATCATGTATGACTCAAAAATGGGCTTGAAACAATTTAAAACTCTCCCTAACTATGCCATCCCTACTTGGCTGAAAGTTAGAGCATAAATGGGATTTCATGGCTTCTTGATTTTTCCTTGATGGGGGAACCATTTAGGGAGGTTGTTAAGAGTTGCAGGAGGTTAAGGAAACACTTAAACAACCAAGGGAACTTATAGATTAAATCATTTTTTACAATCCCCTTAAGTGCTCTACACTTTTCCAACTTTTAGGTTCATGACTTTCCATGGGGTTTTGTTCATTTTATGGAGGAAGAGACATATGGGGGACCTCTTAGGGATCTTAGGAGCACATTTAAACATTCATTTAAGCCTAAGAACATTTATATAAAATCAGATTTGCAAGGGAGCATTTGGATCCTTAATGATTCCATTTTGTTTCCTAATGCTCCTTTCTTGATTCTATTGGTTCATTCTTAATCCTTGCCATCTAAAACCCCTAATCCCTCCATAAATTGGACAGAAAATAGCCCCTAAGAATTGGGCTCATGCTGGTCAAATTCGTGCAAGAGGAAGGGGGATGGAGAAACTACCAAAGAATGGAAGTTTTACCTTGTTTTCTTGATTCCTTTGGCTTGTTCTTCCACTTGGTTGGCTTACTCCCTCAAGTTTCGAAATTCCCCTCTCTGTTCTGCCCCAAAAACAGCACCAAACTCTCCATTAAAACCATAGAAAGAAAGCTTGAGAGGAGAGGAGCAAAGTCCAATAAGGAAGGATATGGAATGTCTTAAAGTTTCTTACCTTTTTCTTGAATTTCTTCCTCCAAAATCCTCCTCCTCTTGTGCGCCTAAGGAGCTGGAGTTCTCCTCTGAAAATGGACAGAAGCAAGTCAGTTTAGAGAGGGGGAGGCAGAACGTGGCATATAAAGAAGAAGAAAGAAGCTTCCTTTAACACTTTAATGCCAATTTTGCCCTTCGTTCTTAGCATTTTCATTTCTCCTTCGTTTTAGCTCCTATTTGAGAACCGTCTTTCCATCATAACAAAGAGGTTCCCAATATAATAAAATGCCTTTGGAATCACTCAAATCGGAGCTAAAACTGTCCCAAACGAATCGGCAAAGTTCAGGTCAACCGATATCAGAAAGAGTACACCGGAGGGGCTTTACTGGTCCCGGGGCTTCCCATAGTTTTTGGGGCCTCTGAGAACCCTGGGCAACTCAAAATTTCCATTTAAAAAGCCCTCCTAGGTGCTTTTTCCAAAATTACACTTATTTACGAAAATGCCACTGGCCTTTCGGCAAATTTTTTGAATCTCTCCGACCCCGGTTTCTGGGCAACTCAAGGCTCAAATCCTCATTTTCTATTATTTAAAATTTTATCCAAATTTTATTTGGCCTTGAATCACTCATCTCAGGGGACTTGCTTTGAAAACGTGCCCATTCCATCGTTTAATGGAAACGGGACATTACAATTCTCTCCCCCTTTTAAAAATTTCGTCCTCGAAATTTAGAGGTATACTTTCTCTTACTCTTTTATATTCTAGCTAACTGTTCCTTTCTTTCCCTTCTTCCTGGCTCCATATATTTTTCTCTTTGGTTTTGCTTGTTTAAGTTTTCTCTCAGCCAGGGAATTTTCATTGCTAGCTCTTAATGAGGGCTCTATCATTATAGAGTACATGCTAGTTCCTCTCATAAGGGAAATAAATTTCTGACTCTAAAGGCCTATCCTGGGAGAGCTTACTAATCACATCGGGTTAGTCTTAACCCGTCGTAGGAGTTATCGTTCTTTTCAGTGGACTAGCTTACATATCTTGGAAAGTAACTTATTTCATATCAAATCTCCCATACCGTCTCCTAATGGCTTCTCATAAGGTCTCATCATCTTTTTCTAATCATTAGAGTCATCAGAGGTTTCTATCTGTCTACTTATTTATTTACATATTCCGTCCACTTTTCATCTCCGCGTTCTTCTTACTAGCTCATCCCATGATTATAATTCACATTTCTTTCTAGCATAGGCCTCACATCTTAGTTACTTACTGGGATTACAACTCCTTTGAGGAGTTTCTGCTTTTAATGATCTCAGTTTCTTATAGGCCGGGACTTTTCTCATTTTCTTTGCTCACTTGCTGTGGCATTTTATAGTCCCTCATTTCAATACTAATAGGCCTAACTTGTATGTCTCATATTAGCACTGAAGAGCTACTACCACTGACTATTGCTGGGCTCTGATGGGATGCTAGCTGTTCTCACAGTTTTGCTCACTAGAGACATACTGTATCACTTACCTCATATAAAAACTGTACCTGACCCCTTTTCTGAATACATAAGCTATCATACAGGGATCTCTCTATCCCTTGGTCAGGGCTACTATCTGCTAGGTAGTGGTTCATCTGGTTCTATCTCTGGAAAGCTTATTTCTTGCTTTCCTCATCCCATATACTATGCTCATCTCTAACGAGAGCTAGTCAGTGGTCTAATTGTCTGAGTAAAGCCTTCATATCTCTGTAGCAACAGTCTAACAGACTCCGGAGGTCTATAGTCTCTGAGACAAAGACTAGCTGAAACTGTACTGGTCTCTAAGACTAATTGCTTTGTAAAAACTATCTCAAGCTGTCATCTCTACTAGAGATCTATCATGCTGTGGCTAGGGCTCTCTATAACTCTGTGAGATCTACTGTGACCCCGGGTCTACTGCGACCTCTCAGAGCCCTGCTAGGGTCTACTACAACCCGCTGTACTATGCTAGGATCTACTGCGATCCATCTCTGGGAGACGTGAAAGCCTAAGATTACTGTATCTGACAGTAAAATACATGCTCACTAAGTCCAGTTACCATCACTCGTAATAGCTGAGGCTAAACTCAAAAGTACATCATGTTCTTTGTGTGAAGTGGGTTCCGTGTCATCTAGAGAATCATACTAATACTAGGGAGCATTTTAATTTTCGTTCATCGCTCCTCATAGGATCACTTCAGCCCTTTTTTTTCACTTGGGCTTTCTTTTCTTACTCTATTGACTTACTTACTTACTTACATATACTTGTTTTAGCCCTCCTCTCTTATCCTGCAGTTCTCACTATGCCCACGTTCTGCTTTTAAGTGCCTTGGCACCAGGGCATCTCACACACTGAATGTAGTAAACATCTTTGGCAAGAGCGAGACTATACATTAGTCCCTATTCATTTCATTTACATATACTATAAGGGACTCGGGCTATGCATACTGAATCTGAACATTTTCTATTAGGGATTCCTTTCTACATGCTTTCTTTACCATTCTGATATTACTGGAATCCCTTTACCTATCTTTTCTGACTTATCTCGTTATCTAGCCAACTAAGATACCTTTTGATTATCGGGACACTTTGGTGATTGATGTCATCATTTGCTATGCACTTAAGTCACATTACTATTAGGTTGATTAGGCCTAATATCATATGACCATTGTTGCAAGCAAACCATAACATCAAACACTAATACACAGGCGCCTCATGACTGAGCTCAAAGCCATTATCGCCTGTATATTGCAAGTTTTCCAATAATCTAAAGTATCCTTCTCTTACTTTTCTCTATCTACCCTATTCTCGTAGAGTACTCGGGGAAAGTAGGATTCTTCCTCTACTATATCTCGAGATTTCTCGGTATCGCCCGGCTATTTACACTTTAGGCAATATCATGTTAGAAGGGCATCTACGAAAAGGACAAGTGTACTTTCTTAAGTACTCAAGCACATTAACTGAATATCTATTCTTAATGTAATATGTCCTCGACTTTAACATTGTCATACCTTCTCTTTCTACATTTCTTATCCTCTTACTTAGGTAAAAGGATATTCTACTACTAGCTGTTTCTGTTGCCAGTTCAGGTTTCTTTACGCTTAAGAGCACCTATATTTTCCCAGGATTCCTCCACTAAATCACTCTCTGTAATATCAAGGGGGGTCTACGTTTTACTCATACTCTTGCTCTACCCTGAGCTAGACCATCCCTTAGTAAGGAGGATTCTATTTCATAAAATTCTAGGAATGTCATTCTATAGTGCTCTTGGCTTACATTCTTTCTCTAGGCTTACCTTCTTTCTCTACATAAGACGAGGCTCGCCTTCTTAGGCGGTCTCTAGCTTTCTCGAGCTTCCCTGAGGGTACTAAGGCACTAACTGTCTATCTAAGCTTACGTCTATATTTGGATCAGCGCTAGGCTTTCTCTCCATTCAGCCTCTTTAGCTTTACCCCAGGAGCACAATATACTATTTTTAGGGTTCTGCTAACTCATTCCAGAACACATACTCTCAATGTATGGATTCCACCTCACAGAAGCTGATGCTCTACTGGGTGCTCTAATCACTCATGTGCCTTAACCCTATATTATTCTCCTATTAGGGAGCTCGTCTGACTAATTATCTGACCCCTATCTGTCTATCTTTCTAAGCTTAGCTTACTCATCTAATCATGACTAAAGCGAGGGCATCTTTTCTGTAGCTAGTTTCTTAGCTCTTTCTCGCTTCCCTTTATGACTCAAGGGAGTCTATCTGGGGAAATTTACTAACCACTATTGGGTGGTTTCCCTGACATCAGGATGTCTTATCTTTCCTTTTTCACTCCAGGGAGAATTTTCACTGAGCTTTCATTCACATATTTCACTTGGAACGATGCTATTGGTCATTTCCTCTAGGCTTTAGCTTCTGCTCAGCCTGGGCTAACCATTTTGTTAGACCTATAGCTTACTCTCTGTCACTGGGCTACTCATATGTACCTCTTAGTGTTACTGATAAAGTACACCTTTCGAGGTCACTCACTATATGCCCCACTACTAGCAGCCTTACCTTATATAAGTTTCAAGGCTATATTAATATTTTGTCTACAGGGTCTAGGATCTTGGCAACAAGATCTCGTATATTGCCATGAGAAATTTCAAAACCCTGGTAACAAGGTTTTTCCTGGCAGTGCCTATGTGGCCCTAAACTCATCATATCACCTATCGTCATATTCATAGGGTTAACATTCTAGGTTGGAGTCAACACCTCATAGGCGAGTCTCAATAACCTTACTGTCCTTGTGTCTAACTTTCTCTGACATTGAGTTCTTTCCTAGTCTCACTGCTAGGCCCACTAATTTCTTACTGTCATTCGCTGCGGCTAATTAGCCTTGGGTTCACACTAATTTCCTGTCTAAGTATTGGCCATGACTACTGGTCTCTGATTGACTTACTTTTTCATGGATTGGATTTTCATCTTTAACTACCAACCCGAGCCTTATTACCTCTATCATCAAGCTAGAGGATTCTACCTCTTGCTTCGAATTGTCATCTCAGGGTTGTAAGGCATGTAGCTTGTAACTTAAACCTTTAGCCTGAGGGAACTAACCTTTCAGTTTCTAATACTTATCTAGACATTTGGGTGTTGTGGCTAGGGGGTGACTCTCTTTCTCACTTCCCCTCTAAACTAGTCCTGTGTAGCCACAATCTCATCTTATGCCACGCTGCATCGTTACTTCTCTCTGCATTAAGCAGGACATCTTGGAATGGCCTGAGTATGACTACCAGGGAGAATTAGGCCTCACATACTTTCTTTAGCAAGCCTCTTCCTATCAACAAGATCATTCTCATCATTCATATCTAGGGCTTGCCACTGATCCCGGTGAGCTATCATATCTCATCAAGCTCTAACCGTCGGATCCGTCAACCCTGCTCAAACTTAACTTTGCTCAAGCTGCTCTAGAGGCCACTCTTTCCCGGTGTCCACAACTACTCTAAGACCATCCTATAACTTTCTCATTATGAACAAAGCCACAACCATCCTCACACACCCAACATGTTTCATACAAGGCTTTACCTATCCATTCAAGCCTTTTACATAGCTCTATTACAACATTCTCAAGCCAAATCCAATTTAGGAGAGCCTGGAACTTTGCTCTGATACCCATCATAACAAAGAGGTTCCCAATATAATAAAATGCCTTTGGAATCACTCAAATCGGAGCTAAAACTGTCCCGAACGAATCGGTCAAAGTTCGGGTCAACCGACATCAGAAAGAGTACATCGGAGGGGCTTTACTGGTCCCGGGTCTTCCCATGGTTTTTGGGGCCTCTGAGAACCCTGGGCAACTTAAAATTTCCATTTAAAAAGCCCTCCTAGGTGCTTTTTCCAAAATTACACTTATTTACAAAAATGCCACTGGCCTTTCGGCAAATTTTTCGAATCACTCCGACCCCGGTTTCTGGGCAACTCAAGGCTCAAATCCTCATTGTCTATTATTTAAAATTTTATCCAAATTTTATTTGGCCTTGAATCACTCATCTCAGGGGACTTGCTTTGAAAATGTGCCCATTTCTATCGTTTAATGGAAACGGGACATTACATGATTCATTCTTGGTTTAGCCAGAAATTTAATCCCTCATGGCTGGTCTTACATGGGGGGAATTGAAGAGAAGAGGAGCAAGGAGACCTAAGCTTAGGAAGTAGCAAAATACCTTGGATTTATGATTTTCTTCATTTGTTCTTCACTTGGCTAGCCTCTCCTCACCAAATCCAAAAATTCCACCTCTGTTCTGCCCTCAAAATAGATTTAAAAACACCATTAAACTCATAGAAAGAAGGAGGAGAAGGAGGAGAAGTGACTTGCTAAGGAGAAAGCTAGATTTTTCATGGAATTTCCTACCTTTCCTTGGCTTTTTTCTCCCTCCAAGAGTGCTCCTTCTTGTGTGCCTAAGAGAACTAATTCTCCTCTCTATTCTGGGTAGAAGAAAGATGGTGGAAAATGAGGGCATGAGAAAGAGAGAGTATTAAAAGCAAAAGAATTCCAAAAATTTCCATTTCATCCCTCGTTTTTGGCATTTTCGTTTCTAATTCATTTTAACTCCTTTTTGAGAATCGTCTTCTCCATTATGAAATTTAGGTTCCCAATTTAGTAAAATTTCTTTGGAATCACTCAAATTGGAGCTAAAACCTTTTTGAAAGAATCCATCAAAGTTTGGGTACACTGACGTTGAAAAACATCCATCAGAGGAGATTTAATTGTCTCTGGGCTTCCTATGATTTTCAAGGCCTCTGAGAACCCCAAAATCTCAAAATTTTCATTTAAAAAGCTCTCCTGTGAGTTTTTCAAAAAGTATTTATATTTACAAAAATGCCACTGGCTTTTCGACAATTTTTCAAATCATTCCACCCCTGGTTCTTGGGCAACTCAAGGCTCAAATCCTCATTTTTCATTATTTAGAATTTTATACTAATTTTAATTGGCCCCAATCCCTTCTATTTTGGGGACTTCCTTTTGTATCTGGCCCATTTCTGACGTTTACAGAGAAACTAAACACCACATTTCTCACGTTTACGGAGGGATTGGATGTTACACTTGGCCTCCTCACCTCAATTTCAAAATTTCCCCTCTATTATTCCCTCAAAATAGATCTAAAATCTTTAATATAACCATAGGAAAGAAAGGGAAATGGAGGAAAAGAGGTTTACTAAAGAAAGAGCATGAAAAACAACCAAAATCTATACCTTTTACCTTTGATTTCTCCTCCTCTTCCTCTTCCTCTTGTATGCCTTTCTCATTAGGGTTTTTCTCTACTTTAGGGCAGAAACATAAGTGGCTAAGTGAGTGGAGGAGTGGGGCGCCATCTATTTATAAGTACAAGGAATAAAGACTTTTCAAAAATTTCCATTTTGCCATTTATTCTTGACATTTTTGTTTCTAATTTGTTTTAATTCCTTTTTGAGAATTGTCTTTTCTATTATAAAATTTAGATTTCCAATTTAGTAAAATGCCTTTGGAATCACTCAAATCAGAGCTAAAACCTTCCCAAATGAATCTATTAAAGTTTAGGTACACCGACATTGAAAAATGTCCACCTGAGGATTTTTACTGTCCCAGGGCTTCTCATGGTTTTCAGGGCCTCTACGAACCCCAAAAAACTCAAAAATTTCATTTAAAAATTCCTCATATGTGAATTCTAAAATGCCGTTACATTTCGTATGTCTTTCATTAAATTTCATTTCTTCATTCTAACTTCGTTTTTCTTTCTGTCAGAGCCTAGAATTCTCATTTTTAGGAGTCTAGAATATTACTTAAATCTTTTGAGACCTTAACTAATTCATTTTAGGGACTTATTTTGAAAATGTGCCTGTTTCTGTCATTTAACGAAAACTGGACATTACAAGAAAAGGTGGCATCGATTTTAAGAGAGGGAAGAGCTAATTATAACATTTTAGAAATTTCAACTATATCCTTTAAATTTTGGTTTCTCCATTTGAACTTATTTCAATTCCTTTTTAAAAAGCATCTTTTCCATCATAAAATTTAGGTTCTTAATTCATTAAAAGCCTTTGGTTTCACATTAATTGGATTTAAAACCTTCCGAATTATCTGGTTAAAGTTTTAGTTAACTAACGACCTAAATCATATACCAGAAGAGTTTTAACTATTTTGATAGTTCCTATAATTTTCTAGGTCTCTGAGAATCCTAGTGAGCTTAACTTTATCATTTAAAACTCCCTCCTTTGAGTTGTCAAAAAGTTACCCAAAATTATGATTTTGCCATTAGCCTTGGTATCATTCCGTTTGGCCACTTTGGCTCTAATTCCAAGCTATTCTTAGACACTAAACCACATTTTTAGATGTTCTAATTAACATCCTAATCTCATTTAGTCTCAATTTTTCTTGCTTGAGGATGATCCCACATCAATTTATCAGTTTTAGTTTAGTTTCTGAAAACCTAGTTATTACATATTTTATTTTATTCTTAGACCCTCTTCCATTATCTTGCTAAATTTTAGTTCAGTTTAAGTCAAATGTTACATTCCTCTCCCTTTAATAAATTTTGTCCTCCAAATTTAGGGACTTTAGTATTATTCTTTTCTAGTTATCCTTTTCTTTCCTTTGTCTTCATTTATTTTTTCAGGGACTAATCTCTTTTAGACCTACTCCCACTACAAAATTTTCTTATCAACTAGCTTTATTCTTATTGTAATTTATTCCTTTCTTCTGGAGTTATTCCTATAAAGCATATGAGTTGCTCTTGTCATGAGGGGTGATTACCTTTTGATACTAAAACATGTTCTAATAACTCTGACCTATTATTGGGAAAGCTTACTATTTTGCATCTGATTGATCTCAAACCAATTCATAGGGATTAAGCTTTTCTATTTAATGGACTTACTTGTATCTATGATTAGAGATATCTTATTAGTATAAAATCTCTAATACTATATTCCAATGGTTTTTTGCATAATCTCTTTATCTTTCTTTATTCATTATAAGCCATTAGAGATTCTTTCTTGTCTACTTAACTTATTTTAATGTTTAGTCCACTATTTATCATTATATTCTTTCTTACAAACTCATCCTATAATGAGGGTTTATATCTTTTTCTATCATAGGCATCATACTTTAACCACCTACTAGGATCATAGCCCTTGTAAGGAACTTATATTCTTAATTGTCCTACTTTCTTTACTTTCTTCTATACTTGTCTTTTTAGTCCTAGAATTTTCTTTACTCTCTTTATCTACTTGAGAATAAGTAATATTCAGGTTTTTAACTTTATAATTGACTATCATAATCTTAACTCTTCTTTAATAGTTTTTTAGATGAAAACTATCTGAAATTGTACTAGTCGTTAAGACTAATATGATCTATAAAACTATCATAAGCCATAATCTCTTAAGAGAGCTATTTTACTATAACTATGGGCTTTTTGTAACATTGTGGGATCTACTGCAACTGATAGTTGTGCCAAGCAATTTCAAATGAACTAGGTTGAATGAAAGTTTGTAATATAGGATGTAACCTAGATCGTTTCCTATGAAAATGAATTTCAATTATTTAAAAAAGCTTCCCAAGAGTTAAGAAAAATATAAAAGCTACCAAATTCAAGGGATTTTTTATTGAATTCAATTAACTAAAATTTAAAATGAATTAAAAATGCAAACTACTAACTAAAATGTAAGAATTAAACAAGCTAGTAATGGATGAATAGCTAGCTTTGGATTTTTCCCTTAATGTTCACTATCCTTATCCTAATTCTCTAGTCCAAGAATTCCTACATGTGTTCATACTAATTTATCTTAAGTTACCATACAATGTTCAAGAAGCTAATAAATCAATGTTGATTGAAACATCAAATTCACATTATTTCATTAATTCTTGTGATTAAGCTCATTGAACAGTTAAAAATAATGATGAACTAATCAAATTAACCTCTAAGCATTCATCTTAAGATGTTTAATTAATCAATCAAACTCAAACAAAACCTCAAATTAAACATTCAAGCATAAAATTCTAGCATGTATTTAATCAAACACCTTGATTGCATAAATTAAAAATTAGATGTACATGGAAATTACAACACTTAAACCATCAAAATAATGATTTTTTAATCATCAAAACTCTCTTCTACTTAATGTCTAACTAGCCACTAATCATAAATAACACCATTCTCAATCCAATGCAAACTTGACCAAGCTAGTAAAAGAAGAAGAAAAGTGCTAGAAAGAGAGAAAAGAAAGTGTAAAAATCTTAGCCAAATCCCTAGATGCTCTTCATGGATTCAAACTTTACATCAAGGTCTTCATCCAAGCAAGCCACAAAATGGAATTAAGTAGCTATTGACTAAAAATGAATGAGAGAAAATTCGATGCAAGCCTTAGCCATGGAGCTTCTAAGAATAAGGGGAATTTTACATGATGCTATCTCCTGTGTTCTAATGCCTTCTTCCCTATTAAATCCCCTTTAATCCTAAGCCACTATCATGTGTATCTCCTACCTTTCTCCTCGTGAATTAGTGAGCCCCCTATGAGTATCTGACCTAGACATGTTCTTCTTGTAAGTTTGTGGTTTATTCCTCCCTCCACATAACTTATCCATGCAAGAGTATATAAGTGTGTGTAATGGATCTGCTATAACACCATCTAACTATAGCCTTTCATATGCCTTTTTAACGATTCCATGTAACACCATGAATTCTAGCTCATTCTAACTCATCAAGTGCCTTTACATAACTTAATATCATGAATCCTGTGAGTTTTGCATGAAAAGGCAAAGAAATAATGCTCATTTTAGCATTGCACTGGGTCTCAAAATTCCATTCGGTGTCACATGGACCATGTGAGCTTATACTATACTTCCTCATATTTAATTTCATCATTACAACTCATTCTCATCACAAAAACATGCTTACAACCCATGGAAACCGAAATGGGGCATGGAAACTTAAAAATCATTCTCGGCCAGAATTGGTCTTTTTTCTGGGCAAATTTTGAAAAATCATAACTAAATCTAGAAAAATCAAAACTATGACATCTTGGTCATTCTGGAAAGCTTGGGATGTCTACTTTACACTAAAAATAGGTCCAAGTCATGATATTTATCACCCAGGATGTTTGACATCCAAAAAGCTACAGAGGTCCGACTGAAATCTGGAACTATCACAAAATTCTGTAGAAAAGTTTGAAAATGTCCAATTAATTCCACAAAAATCCAATCCATGAAAATGATACTAATATGGAAAGCTGTGAATGTTAACTAAAGAGAAAAAATATCTCTAGATCAGTTCATCAGGCCCAGACTCCGGAATTCAATAGAACAGTACTCCTGGTCAGGCAATTTCACTGATACTGGATAGAAACTTCAAAAATTCATATCTCTCTCTCTAGACCTCCAAATGAGGTTCTTCTAGTTGGCACGAGTCACTTTGATTTCCTAGTTTCTTTGTATAAAGTTTCGTGGCAATTGGACATCATTTGGGCCTTGTGTGATAGAAAATAATTTCGGACCAAATGAATAGTGCAGCAGACCAAATCCATAAAATTTGCCAAATTCGAAAAATCATCAAATATTCTGTAGACCTCCAAAAATTATGATCTTTAATTTTCTAGAAAGCTCTCAATGAGATCTAATTACATGCCAAATTCAGATCAATACTAGCTCATTTGGCCAAAAAGTGACATAGGGTTCCATTATGGTTAAATGTGGCTCCATATGAGGTACCAAATTTGCCAAATGGTCTTCCCTTGGTATTGGCACCTTTTGGGCAAGTCTAAAAGCACATTTGAGACTTGTGTGAGCTGCCCAAACGGTCCCAAACCTCATGCATCTCATTTTGGCCATTCAACCCTCATTTATACACATATTCATCAAACTTTAAACTTGCATACTATGGCATTACATACTCAAAACATGTGCTAGTGGTCATATATCATTTACATACATCTACACATCACATAATAGTATCTTTACATATGTCTCAATGTTCATAGTACATATACAACATCATATACATGATAAACCATCATTATGGTTCCAAAATGGCTAAAATCAAGGCATAAGTTTGTCAATCTCCTTCCTTTAGGGTTGTTGGCTCCCATTAGCATATCCACTTGGTTCACCTAGCATGTTAGATCATTGGAGAGGAGGGGATGAGATTCAAAGAATCCCAATAGCTCACCTCCCATTCAATCATACATAACATGTATAAAGCAAGTTTTTCAAATGCATGCATGGTGAAAGTGGAAGACATGCACATTTTAAAACAATCTTGGCATGTGAATCAATCATACAAAACATCTAAGAGCTCACCAAGTGCTTGGATTGCCCTCACACTTCTTCTCATAGATTTTGGACTTGCCTCACCCATTCTTGAGAGCTTTAGACTCAACCACACTCTTAGGAGTCCACTTTACTTTTAGGAGACTCTTTACTCTGTCTTAACTAAGCTCAAGGGTTCTTGGCTCATCCTCACCAAAGGGAAGAGTTCTTAGCCTCTCCACACTTAAGCAAACTCATACAAACATCATGTGCTCACTTGAAAACATAACATGGCATCAAGTATCATGGCATATAAAGGCATGCTAGCATACTTTCAAAGCTTGAAAATACACATACATACATTCTAAAACAAGCTAAACACACATTCATGCATGAGAGAAGGTGGAGAGAGCTACCTTGTATACCAGCACACACTTTTTCCTTAACTTTCAAGCCTCCTCTTTTGGCCACACACCCACAAATAGGTGGAGATGGTTTCTCTTGGCCTAAATACAATATATGGGAGCAAATTAGGTTCATGAAACAATTTCTACGGCCATGCAACTTGCTTAAACTCTAGATTACTCTACAACTTCCATTATAGTTCATATTGGCACCTAATGAAGCAACACGTCTCAAATGACTTCTAAGCCTCATTTTTTTCTTTCAAATATGATTATTGACTCCTTTTAAGCCTCTTAGAGTCATCACATCATCAAAACAAACGGCCTAGCACCATGTTGCTTCTTTAGGTCATAATATGGAACCTAAGACACCAAATCACTTTCTATGAGCTTTAAATTTTTTCCAAGGCCTCCCCTCACTTTCATTCATCAAATATGACTCAAGAATGGCCTTAGAAAAATTTAAAACTCTCCCTAGCTAGGAGAACCCATCTAGGCCGAGGCTATGAAGCATATTGGGTTCCATGGAGCTTTCTTTGTTTTCTCAAGGGAGGAAGAATATGGGGAGCCTCTTAGGGATCTTGTGAGCTCATTTAAACTCTTACTTAGGCCTAGGAATCATCATACAAAGTCAGATTTTATAAGGTGCAATTGAAACCCTAGAACTTGCATCTGAAATCTAATAGTTTTTTGTTAATTTCCTTTGCATATTCTTAATCTCCACACCTTTTTCCTTAGATTCATGCTTGGTTCTACCTAAAAATCATCTCCTCCTAGGGTTTTCTCAAGTGGGGCGAAATGGTGGAGAAGGGGACCAAAAATGACAACCATAGGAAGAGAAATTACCTTGTTTTCTTGCTTTTTCTCACTTGAATCTTGTGTTCTTTGAGCTCCTCTCTTCAAATCCGAACTTTCCCCTCAATTTCTCCCTTAAATCAGATTTATAAACCTCATTTTAATCATAGGAAATAAAGGAGAATGGAGGAGAAGAGGTTTGGAAGAGAAAGAGCATGAAAGACTACTAATTTCCATACCTTAAGCCTTTGATTTCTCCTCCTTTTCTTCCCCTTCTTGTAAGCCTCATCCCTTAGGGTTTTCTTCTGGTTTTAGGTAGAACATGGTCGTGCATAATGAAGGGAGGAGAAGGGTGCATCATATATATAGGTGGGAATAAGTTACACTTTTCAAAAATTTCCATTTTGCCCTTCATACTTTGCATTTTCGTTTCTCCTTTGTTTTAGCTCCTTTTTTAGAACCGTCTTTTCCATTATAAAATTTAAGTTCCCATTCAAGTAAAATATCTTTGGAATCACTCAAATTGGAGCTAAAACCTTTCCGAACGAATCTGTCAAAGTTTGGGCACGTTGACATTGGAAAACGTCCACCGGAAGGGCTTTAGCTGTCATAGGGCTTTCCATAGTTTTTAGAGCCTCTGAGAACCCCGGAGAACTCAAAACCTTCATTTAAAAAGCCCTCCTGTGTGTTTTTCAAAAAGTGCCCATATTTATGAAAATGCCACTGGCCTTTTGACAAATTTTTTGAATCACTCTGGCCTTGATTTCTGAGCAACTCAAGGTTCAAATCCTCATTTTCTAATATTTAAAATTTTATCATAATTTTAGTTGGCCCTAATTCTTTCTATTTTAGGGACTTCCTTTTGTATCTGGCCTATTTCTGTCGTTTACAGAGAAATCGAACATTGCGTTTCTCACGTTTACGAAAGGACAGGATGTTACATTCCACACCCTTAGTATAATAATTCTCGGAGAAAAAGCATTAAGCAATACAATATTCCACATTATAAGGGATTCAAAATTTTCCTTTTATACTTCGTGGACCTTGTGAATTCTCAAACATCATACTTTACTCATAATCCATCTATACAAGTCATAAACATCATAAAATATCTCATCCAATTCAGATTTAGAGCCCCACACATCAAAAAATACATGTTTGTTTTTGGGCTTAAATTCCAATTTTCTGTTGCAGATTTTGAAAATTCATTGTTAAATTTAGAAAAATAGAAATCCAACAAACCATAGCTTTCTGGAAAGCCCTAAATATTAAATTTATGCTAAAAATACTTCTAAGCTATAAAAACATTATTTGGACCACGTTTGACAATAAAAAAAGTAACATAGGTCTAGCTGTCTTGGAGTTCTAATATAGTTTATTGATATAAATTTCATAAATTCATAACTAATTCCCCAAAAATCCAAATCAATTAAACTACACCAATATGGAAAGCGATAGATGTCTACTTTAGGAGAAAAATAGCTCTCAATCTAGAAAATGACATTAAGCTAACAAAACTCAAGGGAATAGTACTTAGGGTCTTGCTGCGTTACTAACAGTAAGTCCTAACTTCAAAAATACATATCTCCTTCAATATAAATCCAAATGGGTGCTTTTTGTAGGTATGGAAAGCTTATAGTGTCTAGTTTATGCCTAAAAAATTTCAAGGCAATCAGATTTCATTTGGCCTACGAATGAGAAAAGAGAAGAAAATGACCATATGAACAATGCATATGCCAAATCCAAGAATTTCTCAACTTTGAAAATTCATGATTTGTTCTCTAGAGCTCCAAATAATACGGTTCTTAGCTCAAAAAAAAGCTCTAGATGAGACTTAAATTCATGGCTAATTTCATGAAAAAATTCCTCCATTTGGTTAGTTTGTGACATAGGGTGCTAAAATAAGCTTTTTAAGCACCAAAAAGGGGTCAAAATGAACAATGCTTTCCTACCCTAGCCATGACCTCTTGAGCATATGAGAAATCTTAAACGTAATGTAATGTTTGGTTTTTGTAAAAATGATAGAAATAGATACGTTTTAAGAGTAAGTCTTCTAAAATGAATTGGTTAAGGTCCAAAAAAATTAGAATAATGATCTAGACCTTTAGTAATGAAAATAGGAGGCTAGAGGTGCCCTGAAACAGTAGCTAAAATAACCAGATAAAATTTAACGAAATTGTTATATAATGTAATGGCATTTTTGTAATTTCAAGTAATTTTAAGAATACTCATAGAAGCCTTTTTAAATGAAAAATTTGAGCTCTTTGGGGTTTTTAGAGGCCCTGAAAACCATGGGAAGCCTCGAGACAGTTAAAATAGTGTATGTTTTCTAATGACAGTTGACTTGAACTTTAACCTTTTCATTTAGAAATGTTTTAGCTCTAAATTGAATGATTCCAAAGGCATTTTATAAGTTAGAGAATCTAAATATTATGATGGAAAAGATCGTTCTCAAAAAGGAGCTAAAACAAACCTAAAACAAAAATGCCAAGTTTACAGGACAAAAATCGAATTTCTTTAGAACAAATTTTATTTCCTTATTGCCTACAAGTCATGCCCCACCTTTCTGCTCCTTGAACTGACTTCATTTCTGCCCTAAAATAGAGAGGAGGCCTAGAGAGACAGGCACACCATTGAAGAGAAAAAAGGAAGAAGAAACACCAAGAAAAAGGTAGGAAATTCTTAGTCTTATCCTTAGCAAACTTCCTCTCCTCCTTCTCCTCTTTCTTTCTATAGATTTATTGATATATTTGGGTTTGTTTTGAGCTCAAACTAGAAAGTAGGATTTTGAGTTTTAAGAAGGGAAGCTAAGCAAAGAGAAGAGCTCTTGAAGAAACCTAGAAAACCAAGGTAATATGCTAGTCTCCATGCTTCTTCTTCCTTGTTCTTACAAGTGTGTGTTTCGCCCCATATATGGACAGCCAAGAAGGAGTGAGTTTTGAACCAACCAATGATAAATCTTAGGAATTAAGGTATGGGAGTGAAGAATATGCAAAGAGAACTAAGAAATAGCTATTGATTTTCAAGAAAGAAAAATTAGGGATTCAAGGACTTAAGTAAAATTCTATTTTGTTCTAAGAGTTCCTAGGCCTAAGTGAATGTTTGTATGAGCTCCTAAAACCCTTAAAGAGCTTCCTACATGTATTTCCCATCAAGGAAATAAAGAAAACTGCTCGGTCCCTTTAATGAAGCATGTCTCGGCCTAGGGTAGAACCAATGCTTAGATGATGTTTTAATTTCTTCCAAACTTGGTTTTGTATCATATATAATAGGAGAGTATGAAAGGAAGCCTTGGAAAAATTTTAGAAGTCATGGATAATGAGATGTAGCTATAGGTTCCATATTATGACTTAAAGAAATAACACCTAGCTAGGCTCCTTGAAATGAATGTATGATGGCTTCAAGGAGTTTAAATAGAGTCAAAAGTCATAGATAAGGAAGAGAATGGAGCTAAGATCATGTTTTCCCAAAGTTACTTCATTAGGTGCTTTATGGAACCATAATTGAACCTTAGAAGCAATTTATCTTTTCAAGTGCATGTTTAGCTTTAGAAATTGTTCCAAGGGTGTAATTGGCTTCCATGTAATGTGTTTAGGCCAAAGAAATTAAGTCTCACATCCTTGTGAGTGTGTGGCTGAGGGAGAGGAAGAGTTTCCAACAGTTAAAGTGTGTTTTTGCCACCAAGGTAGCTCTTCTTTCTTTCATGCATGATTAGGTGTTATTTTTGTCTTTGAAATTGTGTGTGTATGTTTAAGCTATGAAAGATGTTTCTAGCATGTATCTATACCCCATAGTGCCATGATGCTCTATTATGCACTTGAATAATGTTTTACGAATAGGTTTTGGTTTGCTTGAGTGTGGCAAAGCCAAAAGTCCCTTAACTAGGGTGAGGATGAGCCAAAAGTCCCCGGGAATAGGTGAGACAAAGCTAAAAGTCTCTAAAGAGTGAGGCTTAGTCAAAAGTCCTTTAAGAAAATAGGTGAAGGAAGTCCAAAATTTGAAAGAGAGTGGGTTAGGCTAAACCATTGTTTTGGCAAGCCAACGTATGTTACATATGACTTCTTGAATGCAAGAAATATTGCATGTATGTTTATGCATTTCAAGATAGGCATGCATGCATTTTTAGACTTGAATTTGTATCCATTATGTGTTCTCATAAAGGAGAAGAGCTATTAAGATTCCTAGAATCTCATTTCTTCCTCCGCATTACCTAATATGTCTAGGTGGACCAAGTGAACAAAAGAATGGAAGCCATCAAGCTTGAAGGAGAAAGATTGACAAAGAAATGTGCTATTTGTTCTCCTTGTAACCATTTTGATGGCATATAATGTAATCTAATGATGTATATGATATATAACCCTTTGAACATGTATGAATATATACTTGGTGTATATATGAGAATTGATGTCATTTGAATGATATAGCAAATTTTTGACATTGAATGGCAAGTTAAAGCTTATATGTTCTTATGTATACCATGGAGTGGAATAGTGAGTTTGTAATATCTAGTTCTAATGAAAACTAGAGAAAATGCATGAAATGTAACGTATGGTTTCTCCATCAAAGTATGAAATCCACTAAATACAAAAGCAAGTCCCCTGCAATAACTTAGTTAAGGTCCCAAAAAATTTGGAAAGCATTTTAGACTCCTAAAATAAAGAATCCTAGGCTCAAATGGAAAGAAAAATAGAGCTAGAATGAAGAAATGAATTTGAACAAAAGATTGATGAAATGTACGGGCATTTTAGTCTATAACATCCGGTTCTTTGAAAATCAAAGAAAACGCGAGAAACGTAATATACGATTTCTCCGTAAACGAACAAAACTCACCAGATACAAAAGGAAGTCCCCAAAAAATGATGTAGTTAAGGTCCTAAAAAATTTGAGAAGCATTCTAAACTCCTAAAAATGAGAATCCCAGGTTCAGACGGAAAGAAAAACGTAGCTAGAATAAAAAAACGAAAGGTAACAAAACATTAACGAAATGTAAGGACATTTTTGTCATTTTGAAAAAACTTTGGAATTCTCACAGGAGGGATTTTTAAATGAAAATTTTGAGTTCCTTAGGGTTCTCAGAGGCCTTGAAAACCATGGGAAGGCCCGGGACACTAAAGCCCCTCCGATGAATGTTTTCCAATATCAGTTGACCCCAACTTTGACTGATTCATTCAGGAAGATTTTAGCTTCAATTTGAGTGATTTCAAAGGTATTTTATTTAACTGCAAACCTAAATTTTATGATGGAAAAGACAGTTCTCAAAAAGGAGTTAAAATGAGCCTAAACAGAGTAAACAGGCGCATAGGGGCAAAATGGTCATTTTTGAAAAATTGTAAAAGAGGCTTCTTAAGTAAGATTACACCTTATCACCTTTTCCAAGCTTCTATTTGTAGAAAAATGGATGGCAATGGCATGACATTAAAAGGGGAGAGAGAGAAGAAGTTTAAGCTGCCGTTTAGGTAAGTAAACGGCCCTGTTTCATCCTGCACCAATTAGGAAAGTTATTCCTCTCTCTAAGAGCTCTCTAATGGTGGTTTTCTTTTCTTAAAAACTTGAAGATTCAGGTTTAACCCAAGCCAAAAATGATCTCTTTTCAAGAAATCAATCAGTGGAAAATAATCTATGCTAAGAAAGGTTCGTTTTAAGGTAAGACTTCACTTGAAACATTTGCAAAATCTTGTGTTTCCAAACCATTTAAGCTTAGGTCTAGAGAGAGAAAGTGAGGAGGAGAGCTTTTCTTTATGTATACTCGATGGAACCAAAGGTTATGGAATGTGAGGATTAAGAATATGTAAGTAGAATTGAAAAGGGAGCTTTAGAATGCAAGTTATAGAACTTAGGGATTTGGTTCACCTAGGCTAAGGTGAAGCTTCCTAATAGTAATTTAAGTTGTCTAAGAGAGCCTCCCACATGCTTCTCCCATCAAAGAGATTAAAACAACTCCATTGGTGCCATATGGAAGCATAGCTTCGGCCAAGGAGAGTTCATGCACCTAGGGAGTGTTTTAATTCCTTCCAAGCTTAGTTTTGTATCATGTGTTATGGGAGAATATGAGAGGAAAGCTTAGAAAAATTTTAGAAGCCATAGATAGTGAGATGGCCTTATATGTTCCATAATATGGCTTAAAGAAGCAACACCTAGCTAGGCTCCTAGAATTGATTATGTGATGACTCCAAGAGGTTTAAATGGAGTCAAGAATCATAAATAGATAGAGAGAATAGAGCCAAGATGATGTTTTCTAAAGGTTACTTCATTAAGTGCATTATGGAACCATAAAAGAGCCTTATGAGTCACCTAACTTTTCTAGTGATTGTGTGGCCTTAGAATGTGATTCAAGAGTATAATTAGCTTCCATATGATGTGTCTAGGCCAAGAGGAATGATCTCCACCTTCTTGGATGTGTGAGGTCAAATGAGAGGATTCAAAGCTTAAGGAAAAAGTGTACAAATGCTAACAACATAGCTCTCTCCACCTTCTTTCATGCATAAATGTGTGCTTAGCTTGTCTTGAATGTATGTATGCGTATTTTTAAGCCATGAAAAGTGTTCTAGCATGACTTTAATTCCACGGTGCCATGATATTACAATATGCTCTTATATGATGTTTTTTATGTGTGCTTTGGTTTGCTTAAGTATGGTGAGGCCAAGAACCTTTAGCCATGATAAGGATAAAACAAGAATCCTTGAAATTGGTTGAGACAAAGCAAAGAGTCTCCCAAAAACAAAGTGAGCTCCCAAGAGCATGGTTGAGTATAAGAATGCATTAAAGAATGGGTGAGGCAAGTCCAATATCCACAAGAAATTAGGTGAGGCCAATCCACTTGCTTGGTAAGTCTTTGTATGCTTTGTATAACTTTCTTAAATGATGAAAATATCTCTTGAATATTTGCACATGTCAACATGACCATACATGCATTTATGAGACTTGTTTGCATCTATTATGTATGATTGAATAGGAGATGAGCTATTGGGATTCTTTGAATCTCATCCCCTTCTCTTCAATGTTCTAACATGCTAGGTGGATCAAGAGAGCAAGGAGATGGAAGCCAACCACTTAAGAGATGAGAGTATGACATTGAAATGTATGAAAGTTGCTTATTTAAGGCCATAAAGGTGGCAAATGTTGTCATCTATGGTTGTATATGACCCATGACCTCTTAAACATGTGTAATTATGTTAATAAGTGATGTATGAATGAGAGTTAAAATTATATGTACGAATATGCACATTTTGGTTATGTATTGGCAAGTTTTCATTATGGAAGTATCTGTATAATTGCATATGGCATAGCCAAGATGAGAGGAATGGAGTTTGCGACCATTTGGGTGGCTCACACAAGTCTTAATTATGTTTTTAGACTTGGCCAAAAGGTGTCAAACCCTAAGGAAAGTCATTTGGACAATTTGATATCCCATATGGAGCCAAAACTTGCTAATTTAGAACTCTATATCACTTTTTGTCCAAATAATCTCTTCTTGATTTTAGATTTAGTATGCAATTAGAGCTTGTTGAGAGCTTTTTGGGAAGCTAAAGAACAGAATTTTTGGAGTTCTACATAATATTTGATGAAATTTCAAAGTTGAAAAATTTTCTAGTTTTGGTCATGTCATTGTTCATACTAGTTTGAAAATGAAATTTATCACACAGGGCTCAAATGATGTCCAATGACCACGACATTTTATGCAAAGAAACTAAACATTCCCAGTGACTTGTGTCAACTAGAAACCCCCCATTTGGATGTATATAGAGGGAGATATAAATTTTTAAAGATTCTATCTAGTATCAGGAACTCCAGCCGACCTCTGTTATTGTTTGATTGGATTTTGAGGTCTAGACATACTTGAGCTGGTCTGGAGTTATTTTTATCCTCTAGCTAACATCCACAACTTTCTAGATTGGTATCATTTTGCATGGATTGGATTTTTGTGGAATTAATTAGACATTTTCAAAATTTGCTACAGAAATCTATGACAGCACCAGTGGACAGCTGACCTCTGGACCTTTTCAGATGTCAAATGCCCTCTGTGATGGATTTTATGATCTGGAAATATTTTTAGTATGAAGTTAACATCCATATATTTCCATAATGGCTAAAAATTCATGATTTCAATTTTTCTAGAATTAGGTATGATTTTCCAAAGTTGTGGCATAGTTGAGCCAAATCTGGCCAAAAATAGATATGAATATTTTATGCTTCCCTTTGTGATTCTTGAGAGGTAGGCCACTTTTGATGATGCAAATGAGTTGTATTCATATAATTAAATATGAGAATGTGTTGTATGATCTCACATGACCCACGAGACATCGAATTTTTATACATGACGCAACGCAAAGAAATGCATTATTTTAATAGATTTTCTTACTTCCCTTATGGAATGTTTTATATGAGTATGCAAATGTGATAGAAAGAAGCTATAAATATATGGTGTTACATTTATTGGTATCAAAGCAAAGTTCCAGGCTCTCTCGAATTGGATTTGGCTTGAGGATGTAGCAATAGGGCTATGTAAAAGGCTTGAATAGATAAATAAAGCCTTATATGAGGCATGTTGGGTTTATGAGTATAGTTTGTGGCTTTATTCATGTTGAATAAGTTGTATGATGGTCTTAGAGTAGCCAATGGATACCAAGAAAGAGTGGCCTCTAGAGTAGCTTGGGTAGAGCTAAGGAATCCAACGGTTAGAATTTTATGAAATATGATAGCTCGTCGAGATCAATGGCCAGCCCTAGATATAAACGATGAGAAATGGTCTCGTTGATATGAAGAGGCTTGCTAGAGAAATTATGTGAGGCCTAATTCTCTCTAATAGTCATACTCAGACCATTCCTAGTTGTCTCGCATAATACAAAGACAAGTAATGATACAACACGTCATGAGATGAGACTGCGGCTGCACAGAACTAGTTTAGAGGGAAAGTGAGAAAAAGAATTGTCCCCTAGCCACAACACCCAAATGTCTAAATGAATTCCAAAGCCCAAAAGGTTAATCCCCTCAGGCCAAAGGTTAAGTTACAAGCCACATCCTAGAGCCCTGACAGCCCAGAGGTAATAGCCAATCGTGCATGAATGAAGTAAGAGGTAGAATCCTCTAGCTTGATGATAGGCTAGATATAGAGACAATGAGGCTCAGATTGGTAGCTAAAGATGAAAATTCAATCCTTGAAAAAGCAAGCCAATCAGCGGCCATTAGCCACAACCAATTATTCTATGAAGTAGGGAGGCAATCCAAAAAGTTCCTCACCATAGCCAATTAAGAAATTAGCCATAGCCAATACTCAGACAAGAGAATTAGGGTGGACCCAAAGCTAATTAGCTTTAACAAATGATGTACTAGCCTATGCGAATGGCAGTATGAATGCCTTATCAGTCATATTTAGGCCAACTTAAGGAATGAACTGATAAAGGGTCAGATGACCCATAAAAAGTGGGAACCCCTAGTATAAGCAAAGAAAAAAAGTAATGAACAGTCACGGAAAGTTAGTAAGAAATCTGTGGGCATAGTAAATGAGACTGAGAAAAGAGCTCAGTATAGAAAAAGTTAGACACAGGGATGATAAAGTTGTTGAGACCTGCCTTTAAGGCATTGACTCCAATCTAGGGTGTTATTCTGTGAGACACTGAATGATAAAATGCTAGTGTAGCCTTGAAATAACATAAGATAAGACTACAAACAATGAGGCAAATAGCAAGTGGCCTAAAAAGTTGTACCTTATAGGTAAAACCTGGAGGTAAGTATGAGTAGCCCAGTAATAGAGGCTCATAAAAGAATGAGGATAGTTAGCAAGCTACATGTCCAATAAGATAGCTAGCCTAGGCTGAGTATAAGCTAAAGCCTGAGAAAGATAACCAGTAGCATTGTTTCAGGTGAGATATGTAAATGAAAGGCTCAATGAAAGTTCTCCCTGGATCGAGAAAGGAAAGACGAGACATTCTAAGTCAAGAAAACTACCCAATAATGGTTAGCAAATTTCCCTAGATAGACCCCCCTAAATTATAAAGTGTAATGATAAGGAAAGCGAGGAAGAGCTGAGAAACTAGTTATAGAAAAGATGCCCTCGCTTTAGTCATAATTAGATGAGTAAATTAAGCTAGAGAGATAAAAGGATAGGGGTCCAATAGTTAGTTAGACAAGCTCCCTAATATGACAATGATATAGGGTTAAGCACGTGAGTGATTAGAGCACCCAGTATAGCATAAGTTTTCAGTAAAATAGAGTTTGGACATTAAGAGCACATGTCCTGGATTAGGTTAGCAGAACCCTAAAAATAGTATATTATGCTCCTGAGGATGAGGCTAAAGAGGTTGAATAGAGAGAAAGCCCAACTCTAATTCGAATGTAGAAATAAGTTGAGACAAACAGTTAGTGCCTTAGTACCCTCAGAGAAGGTCTAGGAAGTTAGAGATCGCCTAAGAAGGCGAGCCTTGTGTTATGTAGAGAAAGAGTGTAAGCCGAGAGCGCTATAGAATGAAATTCCTAGGATTATATGAAATAGAATCCTTCTCACCAAGGAATGGTCCAACTAAGAGCAAAGTAAGAGTATGAGTAAAAAGTAGACCCCCTTGATATTACAAAGAGTGAATAAGTATTGGAACTCCAGGAAATTTTAGGTGCTCTTGGGCATAGAAAAACCTAAACTAGCAACAGAAATAGCCAGTAGAAAAACATCCTTTTACTTAAGTAAGAGGATAAGAAAGGTAGAAAGAGAAGATATGATAGTGTTCAAGCCAAGGGCATATTAGATTGAGAATAGATATTTAATTAATGTACTTGAGTACTTAAGAAAGCACATCTGTCCTTAGCATAGATGCCCTTCTAGCATGATAGTGCCCGAAGTAAAAATAGCCAAACAATACAGAGAGATCTTGGGATGAAATAGAGGAAGAATCTTATTTTCCCCAAGCACTCTACGAGAATAGGGTAGATAGAGAAAAGTAAGAGAGGAATACTTTAGATTATTGGGAAACTTATAATATGCAGGTGATAGTGGCTTTGAGCTCAGTCATGAAGCACCTGTGTATTAGTGTTTGATGTTATGGTTTGCTTGCAACAATGGTTACATGATATTAGGCCTGATCAACCTAATAGTAATGTGACTGGAGTGCATAGCAAACGATGACATCAATCACTAAAGTGTCCTAGTAATCGAAGAGTATCTTAGTTAGTTAAAGAATAAGATGAATAAAAAAAAGGTAAAGGGATTGCAGTAATATCAAAATGATGAGAAAAGCATGTAGAAAGGAATCCTCAATAAGGAATGTTCAGATTCAGAAAACACGTGTTCAGTATGTAAATGAAATGGGAAGGGACCAAGGCATAGCCTCTCTCCTGCCAGAGATGTTAACCACATTGAGTGTGAGATGCCCTAGTGCCAAAGCACCTAAAAGCAGAACATGGGCATAGTTAGAAATTGCAGGATATGAAAGGAAAGATAGGTGAGTACAGTTAAAGTAAGTAAGTTAATAGAGTAAGAAAAGAAAGAGGCTAAAGTGGAAACCTGAGGATCCCATGGGGAGCGATGAACAAACATTAAGATACTCCTAAGTATCATCATGACAGGATCCTAGAGAATCAGATTACACAGAACCCACTTTACATAAAGAGCGTGACGCACCTCTAAGTTTAGCCTTAGCTATTATGGGCGATAGTTACTAGACTTGGTGAGCATATGTTTTACGGTTAGATACAGTGGTCTTAGGCTTTGACACCTGTAACGACCCTAACTTCTAATAATCATAATTAAGGTTAAGTACGTGATTATTAACCATAAAATTTCAATTAGGGTTGAAAGTCATTACAACTAATTATATTCGAAAAATGTTAAGAAATTTGAACCTTAATGTTATTAGGGTCATTAATTAGGCAACCACAATTATTCAGAAGTGCAAGTGAATTTAATCATTAATAAGGAGCCTTTGATTCTCCCATCCATTAATTCCAACTCATAAAACCTCTTACAAGTGTTTCTAAATCATTCCTTAGTATTACCATAAAAGAAATTAAAGTTTCTAAGTGAATATGAGAAATTGAGCACTTTCGCTGCGGCTAAATCCCCTTTTGCCACAGCCAATTACTCTTGGATTCAAGTCCTTACACCTCTATAAATTTTACGCATTTTGCTGCGGCCAAATACCCCTTTCGCCGCTGCCAAATACCTTCTGGAACACCCCCAAAATTGTTTCCCAGGCTTAGCCGCGGCCAACATCACTATTTGTCACGGCTATTTCTCTCTGTTTTCTTCCCTGACAGGTTCACCACATTTGGCCGAGGCCAATTAATTGTTGGTCGCGGCCAATTCTTCTCTGTTTCTATTTGGCCTAGGCCAATTAAATGTTGGCCATGGCCAATTCCCTTCTGTTCCTGTAACTCCCAAAATTTCATCTCATGCTCTCCAATTTCCCCTCTAGCAACCCTCTAGGCCACTTTAACTTAGTTTGTGAAGATTTAATGTCTTTCTTTCACCTAATCTACTTAACACATCTATCATTACACATTTAAAATTCAAATGTGGATCCTTAACCCTCTAGCTACCATAAACTAGTAAGTTCATAAATTAATGACAGCAAATGTATTATGGTCACAAGGTGCATGGGGTCAATGCTTAATGTTCATATAAAATCAAATCACTTATCCATTATTAGCCAATTACAATCATAATGTTCAATTCCATGATAATCAAATTACATATACAATCCCTATACTTGGCATCTTATGATGCAATGTAGCAATGATACAGAACTAACAATTTAGTTACAATACATTTTGTCAAAGCTCCCAAGCCTATGTGCTACCAAACCATTTAATGATCTTCTATTAATTTTCTCCTTGCCACTAAGAGGTCCGGTCCCTGAAAATGTTAGCCCATAATGAGGTGAGATATACAATCTCAGTAACAAAAGGCAATTTCCATATATATATGTACAAGTCAATCAATCCAATGCAATTTCATGTCATCAATACCAGAATCATCAATTCAATTCGCAAATGAACTAGTTGAGCTACCAATGACTACTGTCCCATATCAACAATCATACATAACATGTTAATAGCCAATAACACTGGGAGAGGCCCGTCCACGGCACCTACTCCATAATGAGCACAACTAGGGTTCAGTACATCTGGGGTTTGATCACAACCCGGTGCTCGATCGAAGCACATGCACGGGTGGCAGCCGCACCACAGCTCCACCATGGACTCACAAGGTCCAATCACAATAACAATCAAGTAGTCAACCAGTCATTTAACATTTCAAAATCAACCATGTGTAACAAATAGCAGATTAACATAAGCATATACATGGAATTAAGAAAATAACCCCAGTTACCTTAATGAAGCCAATTACTCGCCCCTTAGCTACTATAATAATCCAAATGCACACCAAGCCTATAACAAGCATAATTATCATCATTTCTAATCACAATCAAATATCCAAAGAGTTGAACTACTAATGACAAGCTAGAGGTTACTCACCTAATTACCAAGGGATTTAATTTCGGATTCCAACTTTCCCACACCAGAAATTGCCATAGTTCATTCCAATTTCTGGGTAATTTCACATGAAACCAAAGCCCATATCATATGTCAACTATAGAGGTCTCAAAGTAACAGAAAATGCATCAAAATAGGAAGGAGATACTCACTTAACAACACCTATAGCCTCACCTCCGAAAATCCACCATGGAAGCACCAAAATTCGCATTTTAATCATCAAGCCCAGAAAATTCAGTTTTCCACCATTATCTCCTTGTAATCTCACACAATAACAGAACCCATTATGATAATACATCCTTAAGGGAATTTTCCAGCAAAGTGATACACAAAATGGAAGGGAAAAGCTTACCTAATCCTCCCTCTAACCTCCAAGTCCGAAAATCTTGCAAGGAATCACCCAACACCAAATTTCAGATTTGAGAAGAAGATAAAAATGCTCAATCCCAGAAATTAATCGAGCCAAAATGAAGAGGAGGATGAGAGGGTCAAGTTATATTTAACTTATCTTGGCTAAATCATCCTCTAGGAGTCAAAAATGGAGCTTCCATGTTGGTAGAACCCTAGCCTCCCTTGAACCTCTGAATTTCCTCTCTTGAGTTTTAGCAAAATGTGGAAGAGGCTAAAGAGTTAGGGTTTTAGTTAGGTTTAAGTTGGGTCTAAGATGGGTCATGGGTTGCTCCAAGGTCCAACTCCAAATGGGCTTCAGATTTTTGCTTTGTTGGGCCAGCTCTTATGTATTGTGCTGCTGAATTTTAATCAAGTTTGGGCCAAGTTTAAAGAGCTCAAGGATTTGGGTTTGCACAAGGGTTATTAGGCCACTCATAGGAGCCTATGCAAGGTGGATCTTGGGCCTCTATCATATGGAATTAGATTGGGTCTGCACCTAACTCATTGGGCCTCCATTAGCCTCTTCTTATGATTTCTTAATTTGGGCTTAGATGAAGTTTCTATCCTAATTAATTCTCAAACCCATATTAATAATTCATCTCTCTAAAATCTCCATTCACTTAACTTGCCCAATCATCCCATATTAATTATTCCTAATTAATCTGAATCCACGATTAACACCTTAATTAATTTTTAGGGTATTACAACACCTCCCAGAGATGGATCGCAGTAGATCCTAGCATAGCACAGCGGGTTGCGATAGACCCTAGCAGGGCTCTGAGAGATCACAGTAGACCTAAGGGTCATGGTAGATCCCACAGAATTACAGAAAGCCCTAGCCACAGCATGATTATTCTCTGGTGAGATGATGGCCTGAGATAGTTTTACAGAGCAGTTAGTCTTAGAGACCAGTATAGTTTCAGCTAGCCTTTATCTCAAAGACTACAAATCTCTTGAGTTTGGTAGACCGTTGCCACAGAGATATGTAGGCTTTACTAAGACAATTAGACCATTGACTAGCTTTCTTTAGAAATGAGCATAGTGTATAGGATGAGGAAAGTAAGAAATTAGCTTTCTAGAGTTAGAGCTAGATAAACCACTACCCAATAAACAGTAGCCCTGATTGAGAGATAGAGAGATTCCCATATGCTAGTTTATGTATTCAGAAAGGGGTCAAGTGCAGTTTTTATATGAGGAAAGTGATATAGTATATCTCCAGTGAACAAAACTGTGAGAATAACTAGCATTCTATCAAAACTCAGTAGTAGTCAGTGGCAGTGGTTCTTCGATGCCAGTATGAGATATATGTTAGGCCAACCAGTATTGAAATGAGGAACTATAAAATGCCACTATAAGTGAGCAAAGAAAGTAAGAAAAAGTCCCGACCTACAAAGATAGATGTAGTAGTAAATAGAGAAGATGGGATCATTAAAAGTTGAAACCCCTTAAAAGAGTTATAATCCTAGTAAGTAACTAAGATATGAGGCCTATGCAAGAAAGAAATGTGAATTGTAATCATGGGATGAGCTAGTAAGAAAGAACGTAGAGATAAACAATGGACGAAACATGTAAATAAGCAGACAGATAGAAACCTCTGATAGCTCCAATAATTAGAAAAGATGATGAGATGTTATGAGAAGCCATTTAGAGAGGATACGGCAGATGTGATATGAAATAAGTTACATCTCGAGATGTGTAAATGAGTCCACTAAAGGAAATGTTAATCCTACGAACAGGTTTACATTAACCCTATATGATTAGTAAGCTCTCCCAAGATAGGCCTCCAGAGTTAGGAATTTCTTTCCCTTGTGAGAGAGAACTAGCTAGCACATCATGGAAATAGAGCCCTTACTAAGAGCTAGTAATGAAAGTTCCCTGGTTAAAAGAAAATTCGAACGAGTAAAGTCACTGAGAAAAGCATATAGAACCAGGAAGAAGGGAAGGAAAAGAACAGTTAGCTAGAAAAGAAAAGAGTAAGAGAAAGGTATACATTAAATTTTGAGGATGAAATTTATTTAAGGGGGAAGAAATGTAACATCCAGTTCTTTGAAAACTAGAGAAAACGTGAGAAACGTAACGTACAGTTTCTCCGTAATCAAACAAAACTCACTGGATACAAAAGAAAGTCCCAAAAATGATGTAGTGAAGGTCCTAAAAAATTTGAGAAACATTCTAGACTCCTAAAAATGAGAATCCTAGGCTCAGACAAAAAGAAAAACGAAGCTAGAATGAGGAAACGAAAGGTAACAAAACGTTGACGAAACATAAGGGCATTTTCGTCACTTTGAGAAAATTTTGGAATTCTCACATGAGGGGTTTTTTAATGAAATTTTTTAGTTCTCCAAGGTTCTTAGAGGCCTTAAAAACCATGGAAAGGCTTGAGACAGCTAAAGCCCCTCCGGTGGACGTTTTCCAATATCAGTTGACCTAAACTTTGACTGATTCATTCGAGAAGGTTTTAGCTCTGATTTAAGTGATTCCAAAGGCATTTTATTTAATTGGAAATCTAAATTTCATGATGGAAAATATGGTTCTCAAAAAGAAGTTAAAATGAGCCTAAACAGAGCAAACAAGCACGTAGGGGTAAAATGGTCATTTGAAAAAATTGTAAAAGAGACTTTTTAAGTAAGATTACACCTCATCACCTTTTCCAAGCTTCCATTTGCAGAAAAATGGACAGTAATTGTGTGACATTAAGAAGGGAGAGAGAGAAGTTGTTTAAGCTTCTGTTTAGGTAAGTAAATGGCCCCGTTTCATCTTGCACCAGTTAGGAAAGTTGTTCCTCTCCCTAAGAGCTCTCTAATTGTGATTTTCTTTTCTTGAAAACTTGAAGATTCAGGTCTAACCCAAGCCAAAAAGGAACTCTTTTCAAGAAATCAATCAGTGAAAAATAATCTATGCAAAGAGAGCTCCATTTTAAGGTAAGACTTCACTTGAAACACTTGTAAAATCTTGTGTTTCCAAGCCATTCAAGCTTAGGTCTAGAGAGAGAAAGTAAGGAGGAGATTTTTTCTTTATGTGTTCTTGATGGAACCAAAGGTTATGGAGTGTGAGAATTAAGAATATATAACTAGAATTGAAAAAGGAGCTTTAGAATGCAAGTTATGGAAGTTAGGGTTTTGATTGCACTTTTAGCTCTATCATGAACCCTAGCCATATTTTATGATGTTTAAATGTTCATATGAGTTCCTAAGACACCAAGAGAGCTTCCTAGATGATCCTCCCATCAAAAGAAGCAAAGAAACTCCATTAGTGCCTTATGGAAGCATAGTTTTAGCCAAGGAGGGTTCATGCACCTAGGGAGTGTTTTAATTTCTTCCAAGCTTAGTTTTGCATCATGCATGATGGGAGAATATAAGAGGAAGCCTTGGAAAAGTTTTAGAAAACCATAGATAGTGAGGTGGCCATATATGCTCCATAATATGACCCAAAGAAGTAACATGTAGTTAGGATCTTTATTTTAATTGTGTGATGACTCCAAGAGGCTTAAAAGGAGTCAAGAATCATATTTGAAAGGAAAGAATGGAGCCTAGAATTTATTTGATGGGTGTTGCTTCATTAGGTGCATTCTTGGAAACATAAAGGGGCTAATGAGCTAAGCTAGTATCTAAGCAAGTTGTGTGGCCTTGGACTTTACTTTATGAGTATAATTAGCTTTCATATGATATGTCTAGGCCAAGAGAAATGATCTCCACCTTCTTGGGTATGTGAGGTCAAGGGAGAGGATTCAAGGCTTAAGAAAAAAGTGTACAAATACTAGCAAGGTAGCTCTCTCCACCTTCTCTCATGCATGGATGTGTGCTTAGCTTGTCTTTGAATGTGTGTATGTGCATTTTTAAGCCATGAAAAGTGTTTTAAGATGACTTTGATTCCATGGTGCCATAATGTTGCAATATGCTCTTATATGATGTTTATGATGTATGCTTGGGTTTGCTTAAGTGTGGTGAGGCCAAGAACCTTTATCCATGGTGAGGATGGGCCAAGAACCCTTCAGATTGGTTGAGACAAAGCAAAGAGTCTCCTAAGAGCAAGATAAGCCCCCAAGAGTATAGTTGAGTCCAAGAATCTCTTAAACAATGGGTAAGGCAAGTCCAATATGATGTGAGACTCCGTAGAAACCCGTTCTAGGAACCCCAAATTACACGGATCAGTGATCGAATTTTGGCATACGACACAAGAACAAGACAATAGGCAGATCTGGACAACAAGCAAGAAAGAATAAAGAAAGAAACAAAGAAGAAGAAGAAGAAGAGATGTTGGTCAATGGAATTGAACCCTAAGAGAACCCGTCTCTTAGAACCCTAATCCGGGACGCCACAAAGGAAACCACTCCTTTGATAAGTCAAAGATTTTCTCCAGTACACAAAGGCCACAAGAGAAACCTCACAAGTCAGAAATAATTCTGAAACTAATTCATTCAATCTGCCTCTTCTTGGAGTACAAGTGGGCCTTATATAGGCATTTGAAAAATAAAACCCTAAATACAAAATAACTCTTAGGTTTGGCAGGAAAATAAAAGAAATTTAAATCTGAACAAATTCACCAAGAATGGTGCCTAATAAAGCTAAAAAATCTGAAACAGAAACAATCAAATTAAAACTAAGAGGATTTTGTGGAAATGGTTGGGCTTCTTCAATTAGGCTCCTTTCAGGCTTGGGCTAGCATCTTGTAGATATGAAATGATTTTCATGCCATTTTGTTCCTTATGGGCTTCATATTCAGCTAAGACTATGGGCTCCAGGTCCATTAGTTTTTGGATCACTCCATTCAAGGCCTCCTTCATAGCTTTGGCTCTTGATCTTGTGCATGGGCCTCCCATACCTTGCAATGGATCTTTAGCTGGCCATCTTTTAGAGTTACGTCCAGCCCTTTTGTTTTCAAGTTCTTGATTTTGTTCAAGCTCTTTAAAGTCTCCTAGCTCATCTCCATCATTCCCTCCCTCTTGAAAAGGATTCGTCCTCGAATCTGCAATATCAAAAAGAGAAAGGTCAGCCACATTGAAAGTTGCGCTTACATTCCCATAAGAACTAGGCAAATCAATTTTATATGCATTATCATTTATTCTTTCCAACACTTGGAAAGGACCATCGCCTCTTGGGTGTAATTTGGACTTCCTTTGTTCAGGAAACCTTTCTTTCCTCAAATGAACCCACACCCAATCTCCTGGTTCAAAGATAACCTTCCTTCGACCTGTATTAGCATGTTGAGCATATTGCTCATTCTTGCGCTCAATGTTCGCCTTAACTTTAGCATGAAGATCCTACACAAACTTAGCTTTTTTTGCACCATCAAGGTTAGCAAACTCATTACAAGGCAAAGGAAGTAAATCCAAAGGAGTCAAAGGGTTAAAACCATATACGATTTCAAAAGGAGAAAACTCAGTTGTAGAATGCAAGGCACGATTATATGCAAACTCAATGTGAGGCAAACACTTTTCCCAATTCTTTAAATTTTTTTGAATTACAACACGCAATAAGGAAGAAAGTGTTCGATTCACTACTTCGGTTTGCCCATCCGTTTGAGGATGTGCCACCGTAGAAAACACAATCTTTGTACCCAACTTAGCCCACAAAGTTTTCCAAAAGTGACTAACAAATTTAACATCACGGTCACTCACAATAGATCGAGGCAAACCATGCAATCTAACAATCTCCTTGAAAAATAAATCTGAGATATGGACAGCATCATTTGTTTTTGAGCAAGCAATGAAATGAGCCATTTTACTAAATCGATCAACCACAAATATGCTATCCTTTCCACTAGATGTTCTAGGCAATCCAAGCACAAAATCCATTGAAATATCGACCCAAGGATGAGAAGGGACAGGTAAGGGAGTATACAAGCCATGTGGTTGCACTTTAGATTTAGCGTGCTTGCATGCAATACACCTTTTACACACAGCAATCACATCCCTACGCATATGAGGCCAATAAAAATGTTCTTTCAACATGGATAAAGTCTTTTCTATGCTAAAGTGCCCCATCAAACCACCCCCATGAGATTCTTTAACCAAAAGCTCACGCATAGAACAAACAGGCACACACAACTTATTTCCTTTAAATAAGAAACCATCAAATCTAAAGAAATCATGAGCACCATGTTTTTCACACAACTTCCAAGTTTCAGCAAAGTCAGCATCACATTCATACATGCTTTTGAAAGATTCAAAACCAATTAACCTAGCTTGCATAGATGTAATAAGACTATACCTCCTAGACAAAGCATCAGCCACAACATTTTCTTTCCCCTTTTTATGTTTAAGCACATAAGGAAATGACTCAATGAATTCAAGCCATACGGCATGCCTCTTATTCAACTTATCTTGGGTCTTTAGATATTGAAGACTCTTATGATCAGAATGCAAAACAAATTCCTTAGACCATAAATAATGTTGCCAATGTTCTAGAGTTCTTTTTAAAGCATACAATTCCTTGTCATAAGTTGAATAATTCAAACAAGCACCACTAAGCTTCTCACTAAAGTAAGCAATAGGCCTTGACTCTTGCATCAAAACAGCACCAATACCAATTCCAGAGGCATCACATTCAACTTCGAAAACTTTAGAGAAATCAGGAAGAATAAGTAGAGGGGCATTGGTCAATTTATCTTTCAAAGTATTAAAAGCCGCCTCTTGTGCCTCACCCCATTTAAAGATAACATTTTTATTTACCAGCTCATTTAAAGGTGCAGCAAGGGTTGAGAAGTCCTTTACAAATCGTCAGTAGAAACTTGCAAGTCCATGGAAACTCCTCACTTCACTAGCATTCTTAGGTGTTGGCCACTCTCTAATTGCCTTCACCTTCTCTTCATCCACTCGGACGCCATCAGTACCTACAACAAAACCAAGAAAAACCACAGAATCCAAGCAGAAAGAGCATTTCTCTAAATTTGCAAAGAGTTTATTTTCTCTTAAAATATCAAACACAGAATGCAAATGCTTAGCATGCTCTTCTAGATTCTTAGAAAACACAAGAATGTCATCAAAATACACAACAACAAACTTTCCTATGTAAAGGCGAAACACATGATTCATTAAGCTCATGAATGTACTAGGAGCATTAGTTAAGCCAAAGGGCATAACAAGCCATTCATACAAACCAAACTTAGTCTTAAATGCAGTCTTCCACTCATCACCCTCTTTCATCCTAATTTGATGATAACCACTTCTAAGATCTATTTTTGAAAACAAGCAAGCACCATGTAACTCATCCAGCATGTCATCAAGTCTAGGAATGGGATATCGATACTTAACAGTGATTTTGTTGATGGCTCGACAGTCCACACACATCCTCCATTTGCCATCCTTCTTGGGTACAAGTATTACCGGAACAGCACATGGACTAAGACTTTCTCTCACAAACCCCTTTTTCATGAGTTCCTCCACTTGCCTCTGAATTTCCTTAGTCTCTTCTGGATTTGCCCTATACGCAGGTCGGTTAGGAAGAGATGCTCCAGGAATAAAGTCAATCATGTGTTCAATGCCTCTTATGGGAGGCAATCCATCCGGTACCTCTTCCGGAAATAAGTCTTTATATTCCTGCAACAAACTCAAAACACTAGAAGGAAGAGATTCATCAAGGTCACTAAGGGTTAGATAAACATCCTTATACAAGAGGACAAAAGATGTCTCACTACATAAAGCCCTCTTAATCTCTCCTCTACTGGAAAATAGTGTTACTTTCTTCTCTTCACTCTCTTGACTTTTCAATTCAGTAGCTCTCTTTTCTTTTCTCTCCCTCTCACTTTCTTTTCTTTCTTTCTCACGCACTTTCTTTTCTTTCTCTCTTAACTTGCATTCTTGAGTAATTCGTTTTTTATCTTCATATGCCTGCAAGGGTCTGAGAGGGGTTAGCATAATGGTTTTCTTATTAAACTCAAAAGAATACCTGTTAGTATAACCATCATACTTAACTTTCCTATCAAATTGCCAAGGTCTACCCAATAACAAGTGTCCAGCATACATAGGAGCTATATCACATAAAACCTCATCATGGTAACTTCCTATGGAAAATGCTACAACAACTTGCTTAGTAACTTTAACATCCCCATTATCATTGAACCACAACAAATTATAAGGGGTGGGGTGTTTTCTAGTTGGCAAACCTAGCTTTTCAACCAACAAGGTACTAGCAACATTGGTGCAGCTCCCATTATCAATGATAAGGCTACATACCTTGTTGTTAACAAAACACCTAGTGTGAAAGATATGCTCTCGTTGTTCTTTTTCAAGCTCCTCTTTCGGTTGAATGCTAAGAGCACGCCTTGACACTAGAGCCTCACCAATCACAGCTTCAGTGACCTCCACATCAGATTCATCACCTCCATTGGAGCTTAACTCAACTTCCACATCTTCATCACTGCTGCTTTCACTAGTAACAACACCATTCTCAAGCAAAATCATAGTCCTTTTATTTGGACATTGTGAAGCAATGTGACCAAAACCTTGACATTTAAAGCATTTAATTTTAGAAGAACTAGAAGAAGATTTAGGTTCAGATTTACCTTTAGAAGTAGGTGTTTGCATCTTCATCTTATTCTCCTCTTTAGGCTTGGTCTCTCCCTTAAACTTGAAAGAGGACTTGAAGTCTTTGTTGGAACTAGTATGTGATTTCAATTTCTGTTTTGTCTTAAAATGCTTCTCCACCTTAATGGCTTTATGCAACAACTCCTCCATATCAAGGTAGTTTTGCAATTCAACTTCTACAGCAATTTCAGGGTCTAAGCCACCAAGAAATCTTGCCATTGTAACTTCTGAATCTTCCTCAATGTCAGCTTTAATCATGGCAATTTGCATTTGCTGAAAATATTCTTCCACACTCATAGATCCTTGTTTGATTTTGTGGAGCCTCTTGTGCACATCCCTATAGTAATGGGTAGGGACAAATCTCTTTCTCATGAGAGCCTTCATTTCTGGCCAAGACCGAATTGGACCCTCTCCTGAACGCCTCCTACTAGTGGTTAATTGATCCCACCATAGGCTTGCATAATCTGTGAACTCCAAAGCAGCTAATTTTATTTTACTTTCTTCTGAAAAAGATTGACAGTCAAATAAAAACTCAACTTTTCTTTCCCATTCAAGATATACATCAGGATCAGCTTTCCCTTGAAAGGAAGGGATTTTCATCTTGATGTTACTAAAGGCATCTTTCTTTTGAGGGGGAGCTCTCCTAACTCTTTCATGTTGGCTTTCCTCCTCAAAATCAGATTCATCTACTCCTAGAACAACATTTTTACCATGCCTTGCCTTGTTGTTAGAAGAAGAAGAATCCATTTAATCCAACCTAGCATTTAGCCTCTTGAATTGTTCTTGAACAGATTTGATAAACAATTTAAGGTCAACTTGGTTATCTTCACTTTCAGACATGATTGGCACCTGAAAATGTTAGTGAATAGCAAGAAAAGGACCTGACTACTCCCTCACGTGTTTCACTCTAAATGATGCAAATTCACTCGTGTTTCACTCTTATAATGGCTTTTACAATGATGAAAACACTCTTGCCTTTTTCCTCTCAACTTGCTTCCTATAGTATACTAAATTAAATCCAACAAATCAAAAGAAGCAGCAACTGAAGTGGCAATCTTAAATTAGAATCCAAGATATAAAGTTCTCAAAGAGACAACAAAAGTCCAATATTTTAAAGAAAAATTGTAGGTGCAGCCAATAGACAATATAACAAGTGACTAGGAAAGGAAAATCAAGACACTGAAAGAACAAATGGTGTGTGGCAGATTATGGGAGATCAAGTGGTTAAATGATTAATTATCAAGAGGAAAGGATGGAAAGAAAATTGGAATCTGAAATCAGTAATGAAGCAATCAGAAATTTGAAATTTAGAATAAGGTGAATGAATGCATATTTCCTTTTTATGAATTGTGCACAATATGACATTTAATGACCAGATCAACTCAGGGAATCAGATGTGGTAATTCCAAGAATAAATGATCTTCAGCAATTGCAATTCAAGTCAACTATTCAAAATTTTTTTTTTTTTTCAATTTCCAGCACAACTTTCTTTTTCACAGATTCTGACTTTCTTTTTTTTTTTTTTTTTCAACTTTTCCTTCTTTTCTTTTTTTTTTTTCACTGTAATATACTCTTTTTTTTTTTTGAATCTTGAAGGTGCTGAAATTTGCAAACAAAGCACAAGATTTCTGAACACAAGATTTCTGAAAGATCAGAATGATATGCACGAAAGAAATAGCTATAACTTGCCCTAGAAAAATCGGATTGATGTGATTCCAAAACGAGCAGAAAGAAGAGATTTCGACACACAATAAAGACCTATTAAACGTCCAAAAACATGAAGGAAAACACCAGAAACAGCCGCATAAAAAAAAAAGGACGAGCAGAAAAGAAATAGCTATAACTTGCTCTACAAAAATCGGATTGATGTGATTCCAAATCGAGCAGAAAGAAGAGATCTTGAAACACAAGAAAGACCTATTAAATGTCCAAAAACACGAACAAAGAACACCAGAAACAGCCGCACAAAAATATGGACGAACAGAAAAGAATCAGACGAAATAAGGGAAAAGAACAAGGAAAAAGTGGATGAAACCAACCTCAACCAATGCTCTGATACCAGATGATGTGAGACTCCGTAGAAACCCGTTCTAGGAACCCCAAATTACACGGATCAGTGATCGAATTTTGGCATACGACACAAGAACAAGAAAATAGGCAGATCTAGACAACAAGCAAGAAAGAATAAAGAAAGAAACAAAGAAGAAGAAGAAGAAGAGATGTTGGTCAATGGAATTGAACCCTAAGAGAACCCGTCTCTTAGAACCCTAATCCAGGACGCCACAAAGGAAACCACTCCTTTGATAAGTCAAAGATTTTCTCCAGTACACAAAGGCCACAAGAGAAACCTCACAAGTCAGAAATAATTCTGAAACTAATTCATTCAATCTGCCTCTTCTTGGAGTACAAGTGGGCCTTATATAGGCATTTGAAAAATAAAACCCTAAATACAAAATAACTCTTAGGTTTGGCAGGAAAATAAAAGAAATTTAAATCTGAACAAATTCACCAAGAATGGTGCCTAATAAAGCTAAAAAATCTGAAACAGAAACAATCAAATTAAAACTAAGAGGATTTTGTGGAAATGGTTGGGCTTCTTCAATTAGGCTCCTTTCAGGCTTGGGCTAGCATCTTGTAGATATGAAATGATTTTCATGCCATTTTGTTCCTTTTGGGCTTCATATTCAGCTAAGACTATAGGCTCCAAGTCCATTAGTTTTTGGATCACTCCATTCAAGGCCTCCTTCATAGCTTTGGCTCTTGATCTTGTGCATGGGCCTCCCATACCTTGCAATGGATCTTTAGCTGGCCATCTTTTAGAGTTACGTCCAGCCCTTTTGTTTTCAAGTTCTTGATTTTGTTCAAGCTCTTTAAAGTCTCCTAGCTCATCTCCATCACAATATCCACAAGAAAATAGGTAAGGCCAATCCATTTGCTTGGCAAGCCTTTGTCTGTTTTGTATGACTTTCTCAAATGATGAAAATGTCTCTTGATTGTTTGCACATGCCAATATGACCATACATGCATTTATGAGACTTGTTTGCATCCATTATGTATGATTGAATAGGAGATGAGCTATTAGGATTCCTTGAATCTCATTCCCTCCTTTCTAATGATCTAATATGCTAGGTTGACCAAGTGGACAAGGTAATAGAAGCCAACCACCTTGAAGAGGAGAGCTTGACACCAATATGCCTAGCTTTGGTCTTTTAAAGCCATAATGATGCTTAATGATGTATATTATTGTTGTAATGGTCTTTGGCCCTTGGAACATATGTAATTATGATATCATATAATGTAGAAATGAAAGAATATGTTATATGAATGATGGAATGCAAATTGAGTATATTATGGTAATGTAACTTCATGAATGGCATTATGGAATTATGCATATGTGTAGATGAAATTGCCAAAATGAGATGCATGAGGTTTGGGACCATTTGGGTAGCTCACACAAGTCTTAAATATGCTTTTAGACTTGCCTAAAAGGTGCCAAAACCAAAGGAAAGCCATTTGGACATTTTACTACCCTATATTGAGTCAAAATTGACCATAATAGAACCCTATGTCACTTTTTAGCCAAATGAGCTCTTCTTGATTTGAGATTTGGCATGTAATTAGGGTTCATTGAGAGCTTTCTGGGAAGCTAAAGAATATAATTTTTAAAGGTCTGCAAAATATTTAATGAATTTCCAAAGTTGGCAAATTTTTTTATTTTGGTCTACTACACTATTCATTTGGTCTGAAAATGAAATCTATCACATAGGACTCAAATGATGTCCAATTACTATAAAATTTTATACAGAGAAACTAGATAGTCACAGTGACTCGTGACAACAGGAAGCACCTCATTTGGATGTCTAGAGAGGGAGATATAAATTTTAAACTTGTGTTTGCAAAATTTGCAGAGACAAGCTAAATAACACTATCTGGACATACATCATTATCTGTTACTAAGAAATTTAAATTGGAGTTGCATCATTATTAACTTTATACTATTTCACATATTACATCACTAAGGAAGTAAAACTTAACATATATATATTCATTGTAATACTACAACAAAATCATATACATATATGATTTATATTATTTTCTAGTTTTTGACATCATCCCCCTTCTTCCCCTTTGCTAGCATTAGTACTTCTACTTAGCACTAGTTAGTGGGAAGGATAGAAATAGGGGTGAGATTTAGCAGAATCTTAGTAACTAATCTTAACCAAATCAATGCATGTAGAAATTCCATGAGGAAATGCAATACATGTGGTGTAAGTATGTGATTCTTATGTATCATGAAACTCCAATGCAACTTTTATCATGAAAGCTCATTTCACAACAAGCTATGGCATTTCAACATATTAGCTAGGCTTAAGTCAACTCAACTCTGAATCAAGGAAGAGTTACAATGCTCAATTCTCCAACATAGGGAGTTAAGAGCCAAAAGCATATCAACTCAAGCATAAAGCTCATAATGGAAAGTGTAGCTCAAGAATACATTAAAAAACAACACATATAAACACCTCAACTCAATCAAGCATTCAAATGCATGCAAGATAAGGAGATAAAGCTACCTTGAATAAGTGAAAGAAAGTCAATAAGACCTTTAACTTTCCTATTCTTTTTGTTGCTCCGTTTCCTTTTCCTTTTTAGCTTTACGCGTACAATGGGATAGAGCCTCACTAGCTTGTCCTAAAAATGTCATATGAACATAGCATCAACATCTAAAGTTCATAATAATTTCCCTTAACATCTTGACTTTTAAATATGCTTTACACCATTTAAAGTGTACTTCGAACTCTCTTTTGCACACTTCCAAGATTCATGCTTATTAGGTGACAATTACATCATCTAAAATGCTTTATTTTTACCATATTTGCAAGCCTAACCATATGAAATTCTTTTTTGCTTTTAACTTCTTGTGATTAGTCCTTCACTTGGGCTTTAGGTTAGGGATTCCACTAAACATCAATCCTATGCAAACTTATGCTTTTAAAATTCTTAATTCAAGTCATAAATACCATATTTAGTATTCATATGATCATTGGTATTTTTCATTTGTTATTTTTTTCATTTTAAACATATTTGAACTTATGTAACCTTAACCCTCGAGGAGAATTTTCTGAAAATTCAAATTCTAAACTTCAAATTCTCATCATATAATCTAAATGACCTCAATAAGATTCATTAGACCCATCATAAACTTGTTTAAACAAACTTAACACCATTGGATCTCAAAATGCCTTTTCTTGAACCCTAAAAATTCAACTTTCAAAATATAACTTCTAAATTCAATCCAATGCTTCCCTTATTATTCTTGTATCATTTTAAGACTATTCAAATCCCTAGAATCAATTGAACAACTTCCTTGACCCTCCAAATTCATCATAGCTGAATATATACCATATAGACGCTAACTAAGAGATTTCAAGGATTCATTTAATTGGCTTAGATTCTTATTCCTTGCATATCATAAAACATCTAAATATAATAATTAGGAATTGAAAACAACATGGTTTCCCATTCATCTATGCTTGGTCAAAGATACACAGATAATGGCCTAACTTGTTTTCTTTTATGATTTGAAGGAAACCAATGGTAGATATGAATTCCCTGCATGCTAGAACCCTTGAATTCATTCAGAACACTTAAAGAAAAACCCTCTGCCTTATTTCTCCCTCATGGTTGAACCATTAAGGCCAAGGAATACAAAGATTTTGCAAATGTTTTAGCTAGAAACTTACCTCAATACAGAACATTCTTTGCATTAACTAATTTCCACTGATTAATTTCTTAAAAAGAACTTCCTTTTACCTTGGGTTAGATATGAACTTCAAGTTGTCATGGAAAGAAAACCACTATTAGAAAGCTCTTAGGGAGTAGATAAAATTTCCTAATTGGCGCAAGGTGACGAGGCCGTTTACTCACCTAAACAGAAGCTTGAAATTCTTCTCTTTCCTTCCTCAAAAGTGATGCCATTAAAGCTTTTAGAATCTGCAAAAGGAAGCTTAGAGAAGATGGTTAGACGTGGCTTTCATAAGAAGCCTCATATATAATTTTTTCAAAATGACCATTTTGCCCCCACTTGCAAAATTGTTACGTTTAGACTCATTTTTCAAGCTTTTTAGGATCCAACTATTCCCTACAAAAATTTGGGTGTTCTTTTACATAAAAACATTATTTTTGAAGGTTAGATGGCTTAAATTTGTGAAAAATAGGTCTGCTTAAAATCTTGACACTACCTAACTCTTTTAACATATCTAAAGGGTTTTTACTAATTCTAACTTTCTCTATAGTTTTTAGAACTTCTGTAAACTCTAACTCTAATTAAGCTAATTTTGGCCTTGAAAATTCTTTTCCTTGAGTTTTCTAAAATTTACTCAAATTTATGATTTTGCCATGGAGGTACCATTTTTTTTTCTGTTTAGCCACTTTAGCTTCGTTTTCTTTTCGTAAGTGATTTTATAACCCCATTTCTTGATGTCCTAATTAATTCCTTACCCTCATTTAACCTTAATTTATTTTATTCCAAGTCATTATTTCATTATCTTGCCAAATTCTAGTTCAGTTTAAGTCATATGTTACAAATGGCAACCTTCTCATTAGGTTTTTAAGCCATATGGGCTAACCCAAGAGCCCTTATTTAAGTTAGGCCTTGAAATCTTATGTTAGGCCATGAGTGTAAGGATTCAAGTTGATTTAAATAAGTTAGGTCTTCATAAAAATTAAGGTAAACTAAGGTTAGGCTTCTATAGTTAGTTCTTGACATATGTAAATTAATCATAGGGCTCAAATTAAATGGTCATCTCTACTTAATTAATTCTTAATCAAGCTTAAATCCATTACTAAATTTATTTTTAGTCTCAAGTAGTCAATAATAACTATTCATCCCTAAATGCCTAAAATAATGGTTCTCTTACGATTTATTCCTAAATTCCTTTAATAATTCTCTATTCTCCCTAAATTAAGTAATTAATTCTCCATTATTTATCTTAATTTACTTTTGGATGTTACATTATCCTGTCCTTTTAAGAATTTTGCCTTCAAAATTAGACATACCTCACTTAAAAAGCATTAGATAATCCTTCATCATTACTTCCTCTATTTCCCATGTAGCTTCATCTAGAGTTAGTCCTTTCCACGTTACTTTTGCTAAAAGGATATTTTTATCACATAGCTATTTGACTTTTGAGTCCACTATCCTTTCTAGCTCAACCACATAAGACAAGTTATTTTGTAGATATACATTCTCATACTCAATGACATGTGAAGGGTTTGAGTGATACTTTTTCAACTGGGGTACATGGAACACATTATCATATCTAGCTTTATCTAGCTCATTTATATAATTTATGGAATTAGGAACAAGGTTCACAACCATTTTTAAGCTTTTCGACATCGAAAATGGCCTGTTTACATGGTATATGGAGCTATAAGGACCAAATTTAGTTCTTTCTTTTCCTTAATCATATGTATAACAAACAAACATGGTTTAGTCCATTTGGTTAGGAATTACACCTAAGACACACAAAATATGGCCTTAGCCTAAAATGGCATGGAAACCATAATTCTACACAAGATTTGGAAATTCATATCTTAGGCTACAAAACTCTAATTCAGGCAAATTAGGTGTCTACAGAAAGTTTAGGATATGAGCCATATGTTATAAAAGTTTCAAATGTAAATGAATCCATTTGGCTTACTAAAACTATAACACCATATTTTTCTAGCTTGCTTCTTATCATTTCTAAGTCTCACATGATGAATTGCACAAAAGGGAATGGAAAAATGGCATTAAAATAATGCATTATTTCGTGTTGTGTCACGTATGAAAATTTCATTCAGTGTTACAAGGACCATATGAGCTCATACATCACATTCTCATATTTAATTACATACATACAACTCATTTTCATAACCAAAGTTGGCTCACAACTCGTGGAATTCAAAAGGGAACATCAAATTCACTCCATTATTTTCGGCCAAAATTTCAATTTTTTTGTCACAAATTCAGAAATTCATAGCTAAATCCACAAAAATCAAAACCCAACAAACTTTACCATTACAGAAAGATCTAGATATCTATCCCATGTTAAAAATAATTTCAGCTCATGAATCATTAAGGGGAGAATGTTTGACATCTAAAAATCCACTGAGGTAGCTGTTGTCTGGGCTACTGGTTCAGATTACTAATATGAAGTTTCAAAATTCATAACTAAATCTAAAAAAATTGAAATCATAAATTCTTGGTCATTATGAAAATATAAACATGTCTACTTTATGAAAAAAATATTTTCAGGCTATGAAACATAACACAGAAAGCTTTTGACACGTGAAAAGGGGCAAAGGTTCGGACAGCTACTGGTACTAATGCAAGTATCTGCTATAAACTTCAAAATTGTCCAATTAATTCCAAAACCATTTAATCTATACAAATGATACCAATTTGGAAAACTATGAATGTTAAATTTATGGTAAAAATAGGTCAAACCATAGAAAGCATGTTTAGCCACTGAAATTCAATGGAATAGTGACTCACGTCGTGCTGTGCTACTGTTGCTGTTCCAGAAATTCAAAACTTCATATCTCTTAGCTCAGACCTCTAAATGAGGTGCTTCCAATTGTTACAAGTCACTATGAATGCCTAGTTTCTGCCTATAAAATTTCGTAGCCATTGGACCACGTTTGCCCCTCAGATGACACAATTTCACAACTAACCAAATGAACAGTATTGGTGCAAATCCGAAATTCTGATGCCAACTTTGAAAAATCATAGAAAATTTCACAGACCTCCAAATGACCTAATCTTTGGATTTCCAAAAAGCTATAGGTAAGATCTAAGTGCATACAAAATTTCAAGTCAAGAAGAAGTTATTTGGTTAGACGTTGCCATAGCTCAAGATTATGGCAATTTAGTTCCAATAAAGGGGCAAATTTGGTTCAAATGAGCCATTCATTATTCCACATACATTTGAGCAACTTAGAAAGCATACATATAGCACAAATAAGTGCCTCATAAGGTCTAAATCCTCATACAACTCAAATTTACCATGCCACTTCCATATACATACATGCATAAGTGGGCTCCTAAGTGGTCAAAATACATAATTCTATTCATTAAACTCTATTCTTGATACATACACTAACTTTACATAGTTTTACACTTGTTCAAAGTGTCATGGCTCAAAAATAATGTATACATATATTCTTTGACATTCTAGTACGTCAAAACTAGCAAAATGTGCTAAGAGATGGAGATTTAAGCTCCTTGGCCTCCATCCTTTGGATCTTGGACTCCACCTAGATTGTATGAAATGAGAGAAAGGAGAGGATGAGATTCATTGAACCTCAATAGCTCATACACCTATCTAAGCACATTTTCAAGGCATACAACATGTCAAAGGCATAAGTATCCAATCAATCAATTCATGAAGCATTCCACTTTCACATTTTTGTGTCACAAACTTATGTCAAGCATAAGAATGAGCTCTAGGGACTTTTGGTTTGGCTTTACCCCATTTCTAGGACTTTTGGATTGTCTCACTCTTGGTTCTTTGGACTTTTGACTTAGCCTCACCCATCCAAGGGACTTTTGGCCTTGTCTCACCCATGCCATGAGACTTTTGGCATCTCCTCACCCACATTAAGGGACTTTTGGCACTACCTCACCCTTGTGAGCCATTTCCATAATTCAATGACATTCAAGAAAGTATATTGGTATCAAAATAGCAACATAGCATCAAGTGGCATGTTCCAAACATACAAATATACACACAATGACACATATGCAACAAGGAAATGCAACAAGAAATGGTGGAGAGCTACCTTGGTGCAAATTCAAGCCTTACTTTGCTTGTTCCTTACCCTTTTCGGTTTCACAAACACAAGGAGGTGGGGTTGGATTTCTTTGGCCTATTCATAATAAACAACACTTAATTATACTCTTGGAACAAGTTATAACATCCAACTCACTCTTAAGACTACACTTTATTCTATTTGTCACAATATGGTTCCATTAATGACCTAATGAAGCAACTATCACAAGTAAAATTCTTGGTTCCATTCTCTTGCCATATTTAGACCTCTTGACCTCATTTAACGTCCTTGAAGCCATCACACACTCACTTCACAAACCTAGGTCCATGTTACTTTATAAGGTTATATTATGGAAGTCGTTGCCTCATCTCCCAACCTAAGGCTTCTAAATTTTTCCCAAAGGTTTCTCCTATCTTTTTTTATCATATAAAGTCCCAAATCAAGCTTGGAACTATTTAAAATATCCCTTAGCTATCTCTAAGGATCTTGACCAATTTATATTTCCATTAAAGACCTATGGAGTTTGAGATTTTTCCTTAATGGATGGGGCACTTGGGAGGCTCCTTAGGAGTCTTAGAAACTTAAACAAACACTCACATATGATGGGAAGTCTTAAATCAACCCAGATTTTAAACTATGCTCAAGCACCCTATACTTTTTCAACTTGAGATTCAATGGTTTTTACTTGCTTCCAATGATAAATTCTTAATCCTTACACTCCAAAACCTCTAATCCCCCCTTGATTTGGATAGAAAATAGCCCCTAAGAATTGGGCTCATGGTGGCCAAATCGTGCAAGAGGAAAGGGGAGGAAGAGCAGCTGCCAAAGAATGGAAGTTTTACCTTGTTTTCTTGCTCTTTCTTGGTTGCTTTTCACTTTCCTTGGTTGCCTCACTCCAAACATGAATTTTTCCTCTCTGTTTTGCCCCCAAAATAGCACCAAATATATCAATAAAACTATAGGAAGAAAAGAGGGAAGGAGGAGAACAACTTTGCTTAAGGAAGAACTAAGAAAATCCATAGATTCCATACCTTTTTCTTGGCCTTTTCTTCTTCCAAAATGTCCTCTCTTTGTGCACCTAAGACAGCATCTGCTTTTCTGAGATTTGGGTAGAAGAAAGTTGGTTTAGAGAGGGAGGCAGAACCTGGGCTAAAAGGGGGCATTTAGAAGCTTCTTTGTGCAATTTATTTCTATTTTTGCCCTTCCATAATGGCATTTCTAGTTTGGCTTCGTTTTAGCTCCTTTTTGAGAATCATCTTTTCCATCATAACATTTAGATTCCTAATTTAATAAAATGTCTTTGGAATTACTCAAATTGGAGCTAAAATCTTTCCAAACGAATCGGTTAAAGTTTGGGTCAACCGATGTCGGAAAGAGTACATCGGAAGGGCTTTACTGGTCCCGGGGCTTCCTGTATCAGGAACAAAACCCCAACCACGTGGAAACCATGGGGTGCCGTAAATGGGGACAATATCGCTGGAGGCTCTGTGTGGTGTTGGTATCAGAGCTGGCTGTTCGCATGTGCGACCCGAGGATGGGTCGGCCCCAAGGGGGGTGGAATGTAAAGTCCCACATCAGATGGAGTGGTCCTGGGAACAGCCCATATAAGTGGGAGCGAAGCTCTCCCCAACAGCGAGGCCTTTTGAGGGCGGATCTCTGCATGGTAGATCGCCTCAGGAACAAAACCCCAGCCACGTGGAAACCATGAGGTGTCGTAAATGGGGACAATATCACTGGAGGCTCTGTGTGGTACATTCCACCCCCTTGGGGCTGACCCGTCCTCAGGTCGCACATACGAATGGCCAGCTCTGAAACCAACACCACACAGAGCCTCTAGTGATATTGTCCCCATTTACGGCACCCCGTGGTTTCCATGTGGCTGGGGTTTTGTTCCTGAGGCGATCTGCCATGCAGAGATCCGCCCTCAAAAGGCCTCGCTGTTGGGGAGAGCTTCACTCCCACTTATATGGGCCGTTCCCAGGACCACTCTATCCGATGTGGGACTTTCCATTCCACCCCCTTTGGGGCCAACCCGTCCTCAGGTCGCACATGCGAACGGCCAGCTCTGATACCAACACCACACAGAGCCTCTAGCGATATTGTCCCCATTTACGGCACCCCGTGGTTTCCACGTGGCTGGGGTTTTGTTCCTAAGGTGATCTGCCATGCAGAGATCTGCCCTCAAAAGGCCTCGCTATTGGGGAGAGCTTCGCTCCCACTTATATGGGCCGTTCCCAGGACCACTCCATCCGATATGGGACTTTACACTTCCCATGGTTTTTGGGGCCTCTAAAAACCCTAGGTAACTCAAAATTTCCATTTAAAAAGTCCTCTTAGGTGTTTTTCCAAAATTGCACCTATTTATGGAAATGCCACTGGCCTTTCGACAAATTTTTTGAATTACTCCAGCCCCAATTTCTGGGTAACTCAATGCTCAAATCCTCATTTTCTATTATTTAATATTTTATCCAAATTTTATTTGGCCTTGAATCACTCATCTCAAGGGACTTGCTTTCCAAACCGGCCCGTTTCTATATTTTGACAACGTACCGAGCATTACAAAAACCACTAAAATCAAAAACTATCGTAGTAAAAAAGCCATAACTAAACCCTAAATTTCAAAAATGCATAACCTTGGCTACACAACTTCGATTTATACAAACTTAGTGGCTATAGAAAACTCATAATGCGAACTTTATGTTCGTAAAATTCATGAGCTATAGAGCTCATTTGGTCACTCAAAGACACAAAAAACTAGAACTAGATAGTATAAAATGTACCAAAGACCACTTTGTGAAACGAACGGTAAATTTTGTAAAATAATGAAATGAGCTGTATAAAAGCAAGTCCCCTGAAATGAGCTAGATAATATCTCAAAATATTTAGGTAGTATCCAAGGCTCCTAAAAATAATAATCCTAGGCTCAGATAGAAAGAAAAACGAAGCAAGGATGGTAAAGCGAAATTGTAACGAAAATTGACAAAATGTAGTAGCATTTTCATAATTACATGCATTTTTTGGAAAAACCCATGGGAGAGATTTTTAAATAAAAAATTTGAATTGCTCAGAGTTCTCAGACACCCTGAAAACCATAGAAAGCCTTGGGATAGTTAAAGCCCCTCCAGTGTACATTTTCCAATGATGGTAAACTCGAATTTTAACAGATTTATTCGAGAATGTTTTAGCTCCAAATTGAGTGATTTCAAATTCATTTTATTAAATTGGGAATTTAAATTTTATGATGGAAAATATGGTTCTAAAAAATGAGCTAAAACGAAGCCAAAACGAAAAATGACACAATGAAAGGGCAAAAATGGATTTTTTTTAGAAAAGTAGCTCCTTGAAGCTTCTACACACTTCATGCCACTTCTCCCCTCTCATTTAGGCCTACTTTGCTCTATCAAAAAATAGAAAAAAGGAGCAGCACCTTAGGCACACAAGAGAAAGAGAGAGAGGTGGAAGAAAGCAAGGAAAAAGGTAGACAAATTCAAGGATTTTCATGCTTTTTCTTCTTCCAACTTTGTTCCTCTCCTTTCAAGCTTTCTTTCCTTGGTTTTATTAAGTTGTTTGGTTCTATTTTGACTCCAAATTTAAGGGGGGACAATTCAAAATTTGGAGGAGAAGCTAACTAAGAAGAAGAGCTCTTAAAAACAACCTTGAATCCAAGGTAGATGTCTTAGTGACTTACGTCTTCTTCTTGCTCTTTCTTTGTGTATATTTTGACCCAAACTAGAACCATATGGGGGAGGGATTTTATGTCCAAGAACAAGAGAGAAACTTGGGTTTTGGACCATGGGGAAGTAGAATATATTAAGAAATTGCAAGAAAAAACCCATAGATTTCAAGTTAGTAAAGTGTAGAACTCTTAAAGGGTTTGTAAAATCTATTTTGATTCTTGAATTCTCTTATGTAAGTGTTCGATTGTGCTTCTATAACCTTTAGGAAGCCTCCCAAGTGACTCTCCTATCAAGGAAAAATCAAAAGCTCCATAAACCCTTCCTAATGTGCATGTTTTGGCCTAGGCTAGTTGATGAGCTTAGGGAATGTTTTAATTTGTTCTAGCCTTGGTTTAGGACTTCATATAATTGTAGAAGGTTGGAGGAACCCTTGGGAAAAACTTAGAAGTCATAGTTTGGGAGATGAGACAATAGTTTCCATAATGGAGCCTTATGACGCAACACATGTCTAGGCTCTTGCAAGTGCGTAGATGATGGCTTCAAAGACCTTAGATGAAGTCAAGAGGCCGAGAAATGAGAAAAGAATAGAGCCTAGAACTTGAATTGTGAGAATTGCTTCAATAGGCCATTTATGGAACCATTATGTGAACTATGAAACCATTTATGCTCTTAAGAATAAATGTAGTGTCTTGAGGATCCCAACCCATGCTTTATGATGTTTAGGCCAAGAGAATCCCAACCCACCTAGCTATGCTTGTGGAACCAAGAAAAGGAAGGAAAAATACTAAAAGAAGCTTGCATAAATATTAAGGTAGTTCTCTACCTCATTCTCTTTGCATTCTTGGTTACATTTATGTCATTGTGTGCATGTGTGTACTTTTGCGATTTGATAACATGCCACTTGATGTTTTGAGATTGCATTGGTACTAATGTATTGTCTTGAATGTTATTGTTTATGAAAAATGGCTCATAAGAGTGAGGTGATGCCAAAATTCCCTTAATGTGGATAAGGTGATGCCAAAAGTTTTAAGGTATGGGTGAGACAAAGCTAAAAGTCTCTTGGATGGCTCAAGTCAAATCAAAAGTCCCTAAACTAAGAGTGAGGCAAATTTAGAAGTCCTAAAAATGGGGTAAGGTAAAACCAAAAGTCCCTAGAACTCCTTCTTGAATTTGATGTGAAATGGTGGCATGGAAATGTGAGCTTGTATGCCTTATAGTTATGTTACTTTCCATACTTGTGCCCTTGATGTACGTATGCTATGAATGTGTGTGTGAATGGGTGTGTTAGCTATTGAGATTCAATGAATCTCACTCCCTTTCCTTCTTCATCTTGATATGTCTATGTGGCACTCATGAAGCAAGAAATGCAAGCCAACGGACTTGAGATACTCTAACAATTATGTAGCTTTTCTTGTACTTAAATGTCAAAGTGAACTTGTATATATTATTTTTAGATTTTAAACATTTGAGCAAATGTAATATCATATATAAATGATGTAAGAACCATAATTAGCACTAAAGTAATGAGATTGTAAGTTTTGTGTATTGTATGGCTTATGATCATTTGTGTATTCTTGGATATGGAATGACCAAAATAAGATGTATGAGGTTTAGGACCACTTGGCTAGTTCATACAAGTTGTATTTATACTTTTAAACTTGTCCAAGAGGTGCCAAACACTAAAGAGAGCCTTATGGACCAAGTTGATACCTTATGCGATGCAAAAATAACCATAATAGTGAGCTATGACACAAACTATCCAAATGAACTCTTCTTAGTTTGAAATTTGGCATACATATAGATATTATTGAGAGATTTTTGGAAAGCTAAAGTGTGAAATATTTGAAGGTCTATAGAATTTTTGGCGAATTTTTTAAGTTGGTAAATTTTCTGGTTTTGACACTGGTACTGTTCATATGGTCCGAAAATGGATCTCTATCATTCATGGGGAAAATGATGTCCAATTGTTATAAAATTTTATAGAGAGAAACTAGACCTTCCCACTGACCTGTACTAGTGGAAGCACCTCATTTGAATGTCTAGAGAGAGATATGAAATTTTGAAGTTTCTATTCTATTTCAGGCTCATAGTCATACCCAGCACTGTTCCATCAATTTTTAGGATTTGAATGCTCTTAGATTGATACAAAACTATTTTTCCCCTCTATTTAACATCTTTATCTTTCCAAATTGATATAGTTTGAATGGATTGGATTTTTTTGGAATTAATTGTATATTTTCAAAGTTTATATCAGTAAGTTGTATCAGTAGTTCTGGGCAATCTGACCTTTGTGCCTTTTTTATTGTCAAACATGGCCTATATGAGTTTTTCATGGCTTGAAATTATTTTTAGTATAAAATTAACATCTAAAGCTTTCCAAAAAGATATGGGTTACTTGATTTCAATTTTTCTATATTTAGTTATGAATTTTCAAAGTTGTCCCAGAAATTTGCCACCATGGAATTCGAGAAGAATGTGCTACTTTTTGGGTTTTTGGTCTTTAGTCCTTAATTTATATGATATTTTGAAACATTCATGACTTGTATGGGTGAAAATTTAGTAGATATTATTGTTGGTAAAGTGCACAAGGCCTATATGATGTGATTTGAAATTTAAATCCCGACGTAACACCATTAAATTCATTATATTTAATGTATTTTCTTAGATTTCCTTTGATGGTATGTGTAATCCACCTTGAATGAGTAAAATGATATTAGAAATAATATGGTATGACACTCTACATAATTTTCTAAACTTTTTAAATGCATAAAATATTCTGTAAAGCTCAAAAAATTCTCATTCTTGACTTATTAGAAGGCTCTATTAAGGATATAATTGCATACCATATCTTAGACTCAAACTAGGTTATTTAGGTCACTTTTGGTAAAGGTGTAGTTTAGGTCTCCTTTATGTGACTTTTTAGGTTCTTGAAGGGCTAAATGATTGACAGGCTTGTCGTGCAACCCTCAAAATAAAACTAGGTTGATCTAAAAATATAGCAAGTGGCACAACCTAGGTCATCTCCCTTGGAATTGGAATTCAATGTTCAATTGAGTTTCTAAGTATTAAAGAATCCTAAAAGCTATCTAATTTGGGGGTTTTAGTTGAATTAAACTATCCTAAACTGAATTGAAACAAATTTCCTAATGTCTACCTAATTAGATAAATTGTGGGTGGAGAATGGTCTTGTGACTAGCTTAGGAATCGTCTCTTGGTATCCACTATCCTTATCCTATTCCAATTGTGATTAATTCTGGCCTAAGAATTCCTAATTATGTTCATTAGCAAATGATCTTGAATAACCATTCAAGATTCAAGAGATTAATAATCTAATGTTGAATTGAGACCTCAATCCCGCATTAAACCGTTAACTCTTGTCCTTAAGATCAATGAACATCCAACTTAATTGATTAACTAATTAATTATCTTCTGATTCATCATCCAAAAATATTTAATTAACCAACTAAACATTAAGGAGTTCTCAAATAGACATTTAAACACATAACCTCACTCATGCAATTCATCGAACACCTTCGTGGCATACATGGGAGATTAGAGAGAATAATGAAAAATCATATTCAAATCCAACCAATTAATCAACAAAAAAAAAGGTTTCCTAATCAGTGTCTAACCAGCCACTAATTAATTACACAATTTCTCAATCAAATATAACTCAATCGAGATTGTACAGAATAAGAAAAAGTGTTGGAAAAATAAGAAAATCTTAGCCAGAATTTATTGTTCATCCATGGATTCAAGCTTCTACTCAAGAGCTTCCTCCCTTGCTAGCCTCAAGATGGATCAATTAGGGCTTCATTCAGTGGATGAAAAGTGGAGAATGGAATGGAGATGAGAGTGGACGAATGACGGCAGGGGATGGATGGTTATGTGAGTGGAGGCGTGAAGGAGGCGAGGGTCCCTGGACGAATGCGAAGGCTAGGGTTCTTTTGTATATGATGAAGGGCGCCAATAATGGAATGGGCTATCATGGGCTGTGAACGACGTCGTGAATAATGGATGATATCCTCACGTGAATGAGTGATGAATTATTAAATGGACGACGCTGGATGGAGCGTGACTAAGGCGAATGGACGAATCTGATGGCTTGATTCCCTTTTCACGTGCTCAGCTTTTATTTTCACGTGCTCCCTCTCTTTTCCACGCTGAAGTCACGTTTTACTTCCTCCTCCAGATCACTAAATCTCCAGCTCTCAAGCTTCATTAATCCACGTGATTAACTCTTCGTTTAAGTGTTGCCTCTTCCCATTATCTGAAGCTCCCTTGTGCGTGTAAAAACGTGGGCCCCAGCATCAATATAATATTCCATGTTGGCTACTGTAGCTTCTGCATGCCTCTTTGTTTATGTTCACGTCGGGTTCCACGTTGCAGCTCATGTGTATTTGTTTCTGCTTCTCTTCCTCGTTTTGCTGCTGTCCAGACGTGATTTCCAGCTTCTCTTCTGCTTCTTCTCGCTTAACTCGAGCTGCCTAACTCTTTTTAAGCTTCTCACGTGTTTTCTCCTCTCCTTCTGCTGGAGTTTGTGAGCTGCCTTCTTTACACGTCAAGCATTCTGCTCATGTTGCTTCTTCTTTGTCTCTAAGCCCAAACTTCTTTTCTTGTTGCCTCCCATATGTTCTGCATGCGTCTAACATGTTCAGCAACTAGTCTTGACCTCTCTTCGTTCCAGAGCATGACTTCACCTTCTGTTCAAGCTCAAATGCTTCTTGTTACAGCTGCTACTTCAAGCTTCGTGTGTTTCTCCTTCTCAAAGCACCAGAACCCGTGGCAAGCTCCTTCCTCTGTTTCTGCATGACTTGTGGCTTTCTTCCTCAGCCAAACGTTAAAGTCATAGCTTCAGCTCTGTTCAGCAGCTTCGCATTGCTTCTTCACGTCATCCACGTTCCATGCAGCTGCTTCTTCATGCAGCTCATTCTTCCAGCTCAGCGTCTTCTTCATCGTGCCAGGTGTGTGTGTTTCTGCCATTAAACCCAGTCCACGTTTTGCTAGAGTTTGCAAGCTTCTTTGTGTTGCTTTATTCCTTTTGCATCAGACCCATATCTTCCTTCTCTGATTCTGCATAAGCTGCTTCTATTTTGTTCTCAGCTAAAACTTTCTACTGTTCACATGCTTAGCCCGTGGCTGTTTTCTTCTTTTTCTGGCTGCAACCTTTTTATTTTGTGGCTCTCCTTACTCTTCTTCAAAACAAATTCTCCTTCAAATCTCCAATTGCCCAACAAAAATCTGCATAAAAGAATGAAAGAGATGAAATAGAAAATTCACAAAATTTATTTAAAATGATTTATGCATTAAAATTCAAGAATTTTGCAATTTTAATTCCTAGAGTGCAAAAGTGGCTAATGAATTCAAATTGAATCTAATTAAACCCTTAAGACCATATTCCATCATCAAAATGCCAAAGTTAAGAGGATTAAAGTGTATAAAATCATGCTTATCAAATTCCCCCACACTTAAACCTTTGCACTCCTGGGCAAAGCTCAATATCAAAGAAAAGACTAGTGGAATGATCAATGGAGAATGAAAATGAAAAGGAAAATGTAGAAAGTTACAAGATTGAGAATGATCAAAACTTATCAACACTTCAACAATCCAAGCAAACCTCAATTGCATCAAGAATTAAGCTCCATGGCAATTTCATTTGAAAATAATGAAATACAATGCATAGCCTTTCACATGGATTGGTGTTTACTCTCATCTCTCAAGTGTTTATGGGCAATGTATATCACTCAAATTTCACCTATCAAGGTTCACTACCATAAGCTTGTCAAGCTTCTAAATCTCCACTACCCATACTAAATGCAATACACAAATCAAAGGACTTTATTTAGGGTTGTAATGGGGCTAAGGAAATGAAATAAATGGATATAAAAATAAGGGGAAAAACAAACAACAAATAGACACCTTAGGATCTCAAGAGCAATCAATGAAAATTTAAGATAGGGAAGAGTGTGCATTCAAGGCCTTATTTCCTATCACTATAGGCAATTGCAACTCAATTTGAAAGTCTTCTTTTTTTTTTTTTAATAACTTTTCTTCTTTTTCTTTTTCTCATTGCTTTTCTTTTGCTTTCTTTCTTTTTTTTTTTTTTGTTTCTTTGCCTTTCTTTTTGCTTTCTTTTTTTTTTTTTTTTTAGAACAAATTCTTTGAATCACAATGGCCTTAATGGATGCAAACCACACATTCACCTATCTTATTTAGATGTAATGCTCCTTTAAGTCCTTAAGGCATCTTAAAACAAGGTGGGAATATATTTTTAATGGCTATGGTTCAACAAGAAAAGAAAATCAAGGCCCAAAGTGGCTAAACAATGGATAAAGATGCATGTAGGGTTGGCCTTTTGGCTCTAGCTAAAATAGAAAGGAATGCCTTATCATTTTCATGCATGCAAGTGCAAATGTGGTCTCAACAAAGAATCAAGACAAGTTCTAGAGTGAAAACAAAGATAGGTGAATACACACTTGAATTGAACAATTAAGGCTCAAATTCTCACCAGCTAATGGCTATCAAATAATTCATTGAAATCAAATTCATTGCCACTTCACTTAAATCAAGACACAAGATCCATCACTTATCATGTCTAAGTGAATCCAAATTATAATCATCTCAACTTGCAACTTTCACAAGAATTTTTTTAAAAAAATTCATACTATATTTTTTTTTTTTTAAATTTTCCTAAAAAAATTTCAGTTTTTTTTTTTCAAAATAAAGAAAAGATGGATAGAATGAAATGACTCTCTCCCCCACACTTAAATACTGCATTGTCCTCAATGCCAGCACCAGTCCAGTAAATAGATAAACAACACAATATAAAGAGTAGAAAGGGAAAGTATACAACCGGATGAATTTGAATATGGAGATATCAAGGGTGGCTAAGATTCCCTTGTAGCTGGTTAGCAATTTATTTCCTACAAAACAAAAACAAAATAAACTGTAATGCGGAAAAGAAAAAAGAAAACTAAATCCTAAACTATAGAGAACTCTATCAAAGACTAACTAATCATAAGTATCAAAAACCAAAATTAAAACTACTTTATTCCTTCTTAACTGAACAAATTTGATTCTAACCACTTTAAAACATTTTGATTGATCATTCAGTGTTGACTCATGGACTTCTTCAACCATCAGTAGTTTCAGAAAGTCATTTTTAGCATTTTTAGAAACAATAAAAGAATAAAAATCAAATTCAGGAGATTTAAAACCAAAGAAAGAAAATTTAAAATCAAACTGAAAATTTGAACTTTCTAAAAATCTATCAAGTCCAATGAAATCTACTGGACTCCCATCAGTAAGAGTCACTACATCAACAGAAAAGTTAGATTGTAACTTCTCACAGCCCTTTAAGTTCAAGGTGTTTGGCAGTTGCTGTGTCTCAGCTAGGAGAGTCTGTGGCTTGTAGGGAACTGCTTTACCAACCTCAGGAATTTGTTCATGACTTTCAACAATAGAGACAGTATCTTCCCTAACCAAAGAGACATCAGTAGGCTCACAAAATTCTAGACAATTATCAACAGCAAAATCAAGTCTCTCACTAGTATCAACAAGAGTACAAGGATCAACAGGATTTTCAACGTCAACATTATCTATATGCATATTCTCATCAATACTAGTATGATCAAAAGAATCAGGTTCATTAACAATTTTAGTGCAAACCAAGGATTCCATGGATTCAGCAAATTTATCAGACTCCAGAAACTCATTAATCTCAGCACATATAGGACATGTATGCAATTCGTCACATAAGCATTTAAGAGTTAAGTCTGATTCATCAACAAGATGTCCAACAAATTCAATGTCTATATCATTTTCACATGCTACATTTATTGTCTCATCAGTCACATCATTATATGCTAGTGAGGAATCATGATGATCAGTATATGTGAAAGACTCACTAGTCTCAATGGAAGAATTAATCTGAGAGTATTCATCACATATAGCAGATTCAATACACACACAATCAAGAGATGCATCTAAATCAGTTATGTCACATGATCCAGATGGCATGTTGTCTCTAAACTCAATAGGTGCATCATCAACAGACTTATCAACTAATCCCACACCAAGAATAGCATGATCATCATATTCTAAGTCACCCCCACACTTATCTACTACCCTAGACTCAAGAGATTCATCATTAACAGGCTTAGAAATAGAATTATCACTAAGATCACAGCTAGGTGTAGACATACCAAGTGCATCAGTACACAAGGATTCATGAACATCACAAAATGTGTCAATTTTGTTCAATGAGCTACCACAATCAATCATATCAGGGGATTCAACAATTATTTCCTCATCAACAACATCATCATCATGTAATTCAGAATCAACAACATTATATGCATCGGGAATCGAAGTGCTATCATGCATACTAGATTCAGTTCTAACAAATTGTAAAACATTAGAAGATGGAAGGATATTACCTAATGGATAAGACTCTTCTTCTTCTATACATTCCCTTCTAATTTGCTCTTCAATTGATTCATTAGCACTTGAAGTCGGTTGATTCAATTGAATTCCTGAATCCTTCATCATGTTGTCAAGCCTTTGTTGCATTTCAAGATACCACCGTTCATGTTCTTGTTTGAATTGAAGATGTTCGGCATCCCTTTGTTGGATTCGAAGATCTAAGGCTTCCATTAACTGCATCATCCTTTCTTTCGAACTTGGTTCCCTTTGAGGCTCTTGTTGCATGTACCCCTCATGGTAGTTGTAAGGATGATATTGTGGCTCTTGCGTATGGTAGTCATGGTATGGTTCATGATGATGGTGGTAATTTGGGTGAATCTCATATGGATGGTGGTATGGTTGGTAGTTGGGGTGAACTTCATAGGGATGATGGTGTGGTTGGTAGCATGGTGGTTGGACTTGTTGGTATTGTTGGCCCTGTTGATTTTGCCTTTGTCTTTCAAGAACGCCTTGAAGCATTGTCTTGAGATCATCCAACTGCCTGGAAGTCCCATTATTTGCATAAGGATCATAAACACCTTGATTAGAAAAATATGGATTCATTTAAAGCAAAAATAAAATGAGAAGTACAATTACTTTTAGCATAAAGCAAAATCACAAATAACTATAACTAAAATTAACTCAAAATTAAGAAAATCAAATCAAATGAAGATAAGAAGTTCCTAACAATGAAAAACAGTCTAAAACAGAGCCTAATGACACAAAACAAACTCACAAAAATTAAAGAAGATAAATCCAGAAAAATTGAAAAATTCCTAAAAAATTCGAGAAAATACTAAAAAATTAGAAAAGTGCCTCAAACGTTGGAATTTGGCCAAAAAATGGTGCACCTAATAGCTTTTCTATTACTTTTGCTCAAAACACCCAAAAACCTTGAAAAACAAAGTATGAGAATTTTCTGGGCACTTTGAACGAAAATTCCAGCAAGCACTCAAATATACGCGCAACACCGAAATTACCCGATTCCAAGTTCAGAACAAAACGAAAATCAAATCAAAACAGAACTAAAACAGAGATAAAACAAAACAAAAACACTTAGAAAACTTTCTCAAACAATTGAGACTCCAAATCCCCGGCAACGGCGCCAAATTTTGACAGGCTTGTCGTGCAACCCTCAAAATAAAACTAGGTTGATCTAAAAATATAGCAAGTGGCACAACCTAGGTCATCTCCCTTGGAATTGGAATTCAATATTCAATTGAGTTTCTAAGTATTAAAGAATCCTAAAAGCTATCTAATTTGGGGGTTTTAGTTGAATTAAACTATCCTAAACTGAATTGAAACAAATTTCCTAATGTCTACCTAATTAGATAAATTGTGGGTGGAGAATGGTCTTGTGACTAGCTTAGGAATCGTCTCTTGGTATCCACTATCCTTATCCTATTCCAATTGTGATTAATTCTGGCCTAAGAATTCCTAATTATGTTCATTAGCAAATGATCTTGAATAACCATTCAAGATTTAAGAGATTAATAATCTAATGTTGAATTGAGACCTCAATCCCGCATTAAACCGTTAACTCTTGTCCTTAAGATCAATGAACATCCAACTTAATTGATTAACTAATTAATTATCTTCTGATTCATCATCCAAAAATGTTTAATTAACCAACTAAACATTAAGGAGTTCTCAAATAGACATTTAAACACATAACCTCACTCATGCAATTCATCGAACACCTTCGTGGCATACATGGGAGATTAGAGAGAATAATGAAAAATCATATTCAAATCCAACCAATTAATCAACAAAAAAAAAGGTTTCCTAATCAGTGTCTAACCAGCCACTAATTAATTACACAATTTCTCAATCAAATATAACTCAACCGAGATTGTACAGAATAAGAAAAAGTGCTGGAAAAATAAGAAAATCTTAGCCAGAATTTATTGTTCATCCATGGATTCAAGCTTCTACTCAAGAGCTTCCTCCCTTGCTAGCCTCAAGATGGATCAATTAGGGCTTCATTCAGTGGATGAAAAGTGGAGAATGGAATGGAGATGAGAGTGGACGAATGATGGCAGGGGATGGATGGTTATGTGAGTGGAGGCGTGAAGGAGGCGTGAAGGAGGCGAGGGTCCCTGGACGAATGCGGAGGCTAGGGTTTTTTTGTATATGATGAAGGGCGCCAATAATGGAATGGGCTATCATGGGCTATGAACGACGTCGTGAATAATGGATGATATCCTCACGTGAATGAGTGATGAATTATTAAATGGATGACGCTGGATGGAGCGTGACTAAGGCGAATGGACGAATCTGATGGCTTGATTCCCTTTTCACGTGCTCAGCTTTTATTTTCACATGCTCCCTCTCTTTTCCACGCTGAAGTCACATTTTACTTCCTCCTCCAGATCACTAAATCTCCAGCTCTCAAGCTTCATTAATCCACGTGATTAACTCTTCGTTTAAGTGTTGCCTCTTCCCATTATCTGAAGCTCCCTTGTGCGTGTAAAAACGTGGGCCCCAGCATCAATATAATATTCCATGTTGGCTACTGTAGCTTCTGCATGCCTCTTTGTTTATGTTCACGTCGGGTTCCACGTTGCAGCTCATGTGTATTTGTTTCTGCTTCTCTTCCTCGTTTTGCTGCTGTCCAGACGTGATTTCCAGCTTCTCTTCTGCTTCTTCTCACTTAACTCGAGCTGCCTAACTCTTTCTAAGCTTCTCACGTGTTTTCTCCTCTCCTTCTGCTGGAGTTTGTGAGCTGCCTTCTTTACACGTCAAGCATTCTGCTCATGTTGCTTCTTCTTTGTCTCTAAGCCCAAACTTCTTTTCTTGTTGCCTCCCATATGTTCTGCATGCGTCTAACATGTTCAGCAATTGGTCTTGACCTCTCTTCGTTCCAGAGCATGACTTCACCTTCTATTCAAGCTCAAATGCTTCTTGTTACAGCTGCTACTTCAAGCTTCGTGTGTTTCTCCTTCTCAAAGCACCAGAACCCGTGGCAAGCTCCTTCCTCTGTTTCTGCATGACTTGTGGCTTTCTTCCTCAGCCAAACGTTAAAGTCGTAGCTTCAGCTCTGTTCAGCAGCTTCGCATTGCTTCTTCACGTCATCCACGTTCCATGCAGCTGCTTCTTCATGCAGCTCATTCTTCCAGCTCAGCGTCTTCTTCATCGTGCCAGGTGTGTGTGTTTCTGCCATTAAACCCAGTCCACGTTTTGCTAGAGTTTGCAAGCTTCTTTGTGTTGCTTTATTCCTTTTGCATCAGACCCATATCTTCCTTCTCTGATTCTGCATAAGCTGCTTCTATTTTGTTCTCAGCTAAAACTTTCTACTGTTCACATGCTTAGCCCGTGGCTGTTTTCTTCTTTTTCTGGCTGCAACCTTTTTATTTTGTGGCTCTCCTTACTCTTCTTCAAAACAAATTCTCCTTCAAATCTCCAATTGCCCAACAAAAATCTGCATAAAAGAATGAAAGAGATGAAATAGAAAATTCACAAAATTTATTTAAAATGATTTATGCATTAAAATTCAAGAATTTTGCAATTTTAATTCCTAGAGTGCAAAAGTGGCTAATGAATTCAAATTGAATCTAATTAAACCCTTAAGACCATATTCCATCATCAAAATGCCAAAGTTAAGAGGATTAAAGTGTATAAAAATCATGCTTATCAATGATCTCTAAATCTTATTCTTCCATTTTGAGCCAATTTTAGTCATCATAAACTTCATTTGCATTCATTTTATTACATGCAAAAAGGCTTGGGTCATAATAGGGTCACATATACAAATTGCTACACTAATGCTTATATTTCATCATAAAATGCTATACATTAAAGTACTCTAGCTTGTACATGTGAGCTCATCATAAAACATGGATTATCTACATTATTTTACATCATGAGCTCTTTATGATAGAAAACATGTCTTACTTGTACATTTATCAAAATTTAGTACATGTATCAATCATAAAACACCATTTCTACTACCTAGTTTTTACATCTTCCTTGCCTTTGCTTGATGAGCCTAAAATGGTTAGTAGGAAGACATGGGTGAGATTCCAAGAAGAATATCAATAGCCAATCTCAACTAATCAATGCATACATGAACACCATGAGTAAATGAAATGTATGTGGTTGACGGTTGTGTCGCGCAACCTCCAAAATAAAACTAGTTTGGATTAAATTTTATAGATAATGGTACAACCTAGGTCATCTCACTTGAAAATGGAATTCAATGTTTAATTGGCTTTTCTAAGTGTTAAAGGATCCTAAAAATACCTAAATTAAGGGGGGTTTATGATCTAATTAAACTAACTAGAATTAAATTGAAACAAAATGACTAACTACTTCCTAATTACATGAACTAATGGTTGAATGATAGACATGTGACTAGCTTTGGATTCGTCCCTTGGTATCTACTATGCTTATTCTAACTCAATTGTTAATATTTTGGTCTAAGAGTCCCTAATTGTGTTCATGATAAATGATCTTGAATTACCATTCAAGATTCAAGAAATTAACAAGATAATGTTAAATTAAAACATCAATCCCACACTAAATCAATAATTCTTTCCTTTAGGATCAATGAATACTAAATTTAATTGATTAATAGATCAATTAGCCTCTGAATTATCATCCTAAGATGTTTAATTAACTAATCAAACTCCAAGGAATCCTCAAATCACACAATCAAGAACATAATTTTACTCATGCATTTCATTGAACATTTTGATTACATACATGAGAAATTAGAGAATGATAAAAATTCAGCACTAAAATTAATCAAATAATCATTCAAATTCTCTCCTAATCAATGTCTAACCAGCCATCAATCATAAATTACATTAATCTCAATCAATTACAAGTTTAACCAAAAAAGTTTAAGAACAAAAATTAATGTAGAAAGAGAGAAAAGAAAATAAGAAGCTTAGCTAAAATCCCTTATTATTTTCTGTGAATTCAAGCTTTAACCAAAGTCCTCCTTCTAGCTAGCCACAAGTTGGAGAATTAAAGCTTCATTGGATGGAAGGAGATGGAGGAAATGAAGTGGAAATGGCTACTATGTGGTGAGGAGAAATGGAGCGTGTAAGAGTCTGCGAATGGAATGTGCGTGGATGGCTGCTCCTTCATAGCATTCTACACGAGCTAATTCCCTTTCCCTTTCACGTGCTTCTCACATGGATTTTTAATGATTAGATGTGTTGCTCTCCAAATCAAAGCTTTGCATTAAAACTTACATGCTACTCCATGTGTGTATAAGTATGTGGCTGAATGGATGATGTAGAATATCACGATGGAATGTGATCTAGATGAATGGATCTAGCCCCCCAACTTTCACGTGCCTAACTCTTGCTTTTTAATGATTCATATGCTGCATGTGTGCTTCTTCTCCTCAACAAAACAAAACCATTGAAGTCTCTATCCAGCCCATAGCAGTCTATGTCAATTTTCCTTTCACATGGCTTTTAAAATCTACTCGCTATCTTATAGCTCGACTTGCTCTCTTCACTTCTTCAATAGTTTTCCTTTGACTCAAGCTGCATGCTTCGTGTTTTAGATCCTTCTCACGTGGTTCTGAATCTTTAGATATGTTCCACATATCTTCCATGCTAAACCCATAAATTTTTCTCTTTATAAACAGTGTTTTGTGTGCCTCTCATTTGTATTCATCCACATGTGCAAATGCCAGAGTATGTATGAACTGTGAGTACTTATTCTCTTTTCTCACATGGTTCATAGTTCCACATTCTACCCTTTTACATGTTGCCTTAGCTGTACATGGACAAAATACATGAACCCATGGTCACATGCATCATTTCCACGTCATTCATATTTCTAGCTCTTTCACATGAGAGCTTCTCCATATTTTGTGTTTGCCTCTCACGCGATTGACTTCATCACTATAGCTTCTTGTAGCTGCTCTTCTGGTCCTCTACTGTGATGCTTTAACCTGTGGCTACTTCTTCTATTTCCTAGCTTTTTGCCTTATGTGTTTGTGCCATGTGAATGATGTGAGGCCTCCTCCTTGAGTGTGAACCCATGAGTGGTAGTGTGCTTAAGTGATTTGTGAGTGAAAGTGTGAGAGTGTGATGATTGTGTAAATGTGACCCGTGAGTGTAAATAGAATGCCTAAATGTGTGTGCCTTACACGTGCTTCTTTTTTATGCAAGTGAGCAATGTGCCCTGATGAGGGTTAGTGGTCTTGCATGCTACCTGTGTGGATGTTTGCGACTTCATGTGAATGAGTTACAGTAGCTGCATGACCCTCCACGTAAACCCATGCTTTAAGTGTGAATGGATAAAATTTCCTCTACTTCTGCCCATGCTCTATACCCTATGCTCTGTTCTCAGATCCCAAGACTCTTTATGCTTCTTTCTCCAGCTTCAGCTTGTGGCTTCTGCACATAACATAAAATAAGAGCTTGTGAATGAAGCCGTATGTTTCATGCATGCGTGTGTAATGGATAGCTACGTGGATGGATGTGTGTTGTTTGTGTGAGTGACCCAGGTGAATGATGGGCTTATGTGTGTGACCAATCATCCAGTCATGTGCATTAGCATTCCTGATGCATGAAATGAAGCATCATCCAACCCATATGCTTTGATTCATGTATGTTAGTGGGACCCATGCTTTATCCTCCATTTTTTTTAATTTTGTTTTTTTTTTTATTTCTTAAAAAATAAATCAAGAATTAAAATAAAACAAAACAAAATATTAAGTAAGAAAAATTCACAAAATTTATTTAAAAGAAATTTATGCATTAAAATTCAATAATATTGTAAATAAATTCTTAGAGTGCAAAAGTGGCTATTAAAATAAAATTTTATCTAATTAAAACCCAAAAGCCATATTTACTCATCAAAATATCCAAATTAAAGGGAAATAAGATGTAGAAAAATGGCTTTTATCAGTGGTGCAAAGATGCTATGCATGTGTTTCATATAACTCAAATGCATCATATAGCATAAAAACTCATTTATTCTTAAGTTATGGTATCATCATAAACTAGCTGGCTTTTTAACATAAATATATAAAAGAAAAAAGAAAAGAAAGATATATATAAAGTTAAAAACTTATTCTGAGAATATATAACTAATTTTTAAAAATAAAAAATAAAAAAATGAAATGCAGAGCCTGTAGCTCCGCGTCCCAATTAAAAAAACTTTTTTTTTTATTTTAAGGAACGCAAAGCCTGTGGCTCCGCGTTCCAAATTTTTTTAAATTTTTTTTTTTAAATTTTGACCCAAAGGGTCAGAAAAAACTGACCTTACGTTGGTCAAAAAAACTTTACCCACGTAGGGTCAGTTATTCAACTGACCCAACAGGTTAGTTTGACTGACCCACGAGTCGATTTGACCCGTGGATCAATTTTTTTTAAAAAAATATATTTTAAAAATATATATTTTAATTAATTTACTTAAAATTTATAAAAATAATAAAAAATTTAAAATTTAAACAATATAAATTTATTATAATAAATATTTTTTAATTTATATATTATTTTAATTTATATTAATTTTTTTTGTATATTAAAAAATGTAATATCTTTAAATCTCTTTATAATTTTATTAATTCTATAAGTGATAAAAACTTATATTTTGAGAAAATTTAATTAATTTTATTGAAATTTGTAAATGGTGAAATTTAAATAATAAAAAAATTTAAATAAATTAGTAAAAATATTTCTAAAATTACATTTATATGGGAATTTTTTAATTGGGAAAAAAATTAATCTATATATTGAAAAATACAATAACTTAAAATATATATATATATATATTTGTTTAATTTTATAATTATAAGAAATTTATGTGTTGAAGAATAGTAATTAATTTTATTTAGATTTTGAACAAATAAAATATAAATAATAATTTTTTAACAATTCAGATAAGAATTATTAAACATATAGTAAAGGAAAAGTATTTGAAAAATCATAATACAATTCATTTACAGATGAAATGTTCATAAAATTTTTTTGCTTATAAAAAAAATTCTCTTCTCTATAATTTGAAAACTATAACGTCTTAATTTGTTTATATTGTTTTGAGAAATATTAATTAATTTTGTTTAAATTGTAAGGAAGAAAATTAATTAAAAATGAAAAAATTAGTAATGTTTTGAGGAATAGTAATTTTGTTTAACAAGAATTTAAATAAGTTAGTAAAAGTATTTCTAAAATTACATATATATGGAATTTTTTTAATTAGGAAAAATATTAATTTATGTATTGAAAAATATAATGACCTAATTTATATATATAATTTGTTTAATTTTATATGTATAAGAAATTTATGTCTTGAAGAATAGGAATTAATTTTGTTTAAATTTTGAGAAATTAAAATATAAATAATAAGTTTAAAAAAATTCAGCTTATATTTTAAGAAAATTTAATTAATTTCATTGAAATTTGTAAAAGGTGAAATTTAAATAATCGTTAAAAAAAGTAAACAAGAATTTAAGTAAATTAGTAAAAGCATTTCTAAAATTTCATTTGAATAGATTTTTTTTAATTGGGGAAAAATATTAATTTATATATTGAAAAATATAATGACCTAATTTGTATATATAATTTGTTTAATTTGATAAATATAAGACATTTATATATTGAAGAATAGGAATTAATTTTGTTTAAATTTTGAAATTGTAATTTTAAAATATTTATGTTCTGAGAAATATTAATCAAATTATTTTCGTACATTTAGACATATATTTTTTATTGTTAATATATGAGGATAAATTTTTGTAAATGAAATATAACAATTTTAAAAATATGACACTTGGAAATTAAAAAAATAATGTTGTAATGTATATATAGTGATTATATATATGTATATATAATTGCATTAATTAATTTTTTGATAAGTTACTGTTGTTGAAAAAGAGAATAAAGTTTTCTTAAAATATATTTAAATCTATCATTAAATAATACAAATGAACATTAAATTTGAAAAACAGCGATAATAATTATCAGCCATAATGACTGCCTGTCCCATACCGAGGCCTTCTCCTCATTCGCTGTGGCCAACGTTATTATGGTTGTTCTTCCTCTTCTTCCTCTTAGTCCTCCTCGGTGTCATTGACAAGTCCTTCTTCATTTTCTTCTTCAGACGATTCATTCTCCACTTAATGGCAAATTTGTTGGGAACTGAAATTCCATTGAGGAGATTGAACAGACATGATTGGTTAATTTGGAGTGAGAAAGCCTTGTTAAGGTTGGTAGGATGCCCACTGTGAGAACGAAGTATTGTAATATTCTGCACTAAATGCAGCTGGATCCGTAAATAATGATGTAAATGGAACGCCAGCAGATTGCATTGATTGCGGTAGCGGTGTGGAGAAAGATGACTCAATATAAGTGGAGGTAGGCAATGAAGGGGTATAGTAAGGTGCATAGGAAGATGGGCTAGAATGTCAATGTCTACAGATGGTGGAAAGAAAGAAGAACCAACATCTCTACCGATAGTTGGTGGTAAAATAGAAGAAGGACCAACGTCCCCACTAGACATAGGGGCTGTCATATAAGATAATGATGGCATGTTTGTGTGCAATCCTCTAAATCTCCACCAGACATTGGTTCCCTAGATGAGAGGAACCCATGACCTCTTTTTCCTGGTCTCGCCTCTGGCTCTAGAGGTCTGGATAGATCAAGTGCTGACGGAGCTGGTTGAGAAACGAACATATCTCGATGTTCTCCTAAAGCATGCAACATGTTTCGAATATCACTGCTTGCTTTTTGCCTAAAATCCCCATAACTAAGCGTCGGGGGGTCAGTGATAGTAAGTCTGTATAAGTCCTCCAACACATCAGTCTATTAAAGAGAAAATCAATTGTTAAAAATTATATGTATATATATTTATTTAAGGATACGTAATATGAAGATAAGAATTATATAAAAGTCATACCATAAAACCTTGAGAACCACTAGTAGGATAGATCCATCTTCGCGTATGTCGCCAATACCAACACATATAGTCTGATGCGTGATCTAGTGGTGTATTAGTAAGGTCATTCTGTGCCACTACCAAGGGCCATGAATTCCATGCTGTAATGAAAACTACATGCTCTTCGTGCCAATCTTTATGAATCTTTCCTCTTAATTAGAGAGTATGTAGTGATCCTATATTAATGGTTTTTCTAGAATATGTTGCACCCTACCGAATTGACAAAGAACGCAATCAGCGTGATGCCACTTAACTATCCAAAAGCAAAGTATAGGCACAGATGCATGCCATACATCAGACATCGCTAAGCAATACTCTGGAATCAATTGGACAACCTCGGGTGAGTCATATGGAAGCCAAATGACCTACACAACAAAAGATAGTTATTCTGTGGTATAATTGTAAAACGAAAAATAAGTAAGTACCCTAATACAAACCTTATCATCTTTCATTTGGTCTAACAATATTCTACATTGACGTAAGGCATCTGCCGTCGGCTGAGGATATTGTGGAACATCCCGCCACCTGTGAGGAAAGGGAGAACGTACGTTAGCTTATCAATTATCAAAAAATAGCATATCTAAAAATTATATATGCCTATACCTGAAACCCAGTGGGGGTCGAGTAGGATAAATAGTCATCCAAGGATCGGGTGGGGGGTCTGCGTGGAGCAAGACGAGAAAATCAGTCCCATGCCCATAAATGAAGTAGAGTCAGACAACCACCTATGTTAACCTCGTCATAGTGGGTGACATTACACATTTCTCTATATAGATGGACCAACACTGCTGATCCCCAACTGTACTGACTAGCTTCTACAAAATTAGCAAGTAGCAGAAGATATATTAACATAACTTTATGTTCAGTCCTATCTGGCATCAAATACCCCCTAATCAAATGCAGAATGTATGCTCGTGTAAACTGGCGAATAGTATCATCATCTGCATCATCCAGCAAGTTGTTAAATGTCTGAGTCAACCAGGGAACGCTCAACCTCTGTCCATCCAATGTCTTAGGAGGCGGTATGACACCAAGCAACCCATTACAAACAATTGACCAATTAAAGTCTGTCCGTCCATATACTGCAGTTCCCGTGCAGGGTAAACCCAACTGGATAGTGACGTCTTGCAGTGTGATTGTGCACTCGCCTCTAGTAAGGTGAAAGGTATGTGTCTCTGGGCACCACTGCTCAATCAAGGCTGACACAAGGGCGGCATTGAAGTCAAAATGACTGAGTCGTGAAACACAGTAAAAACCAGCCTGTATGAGATATGGGACAATAGCCGAAGAGGGATTGAATATATTATCTTGTTGTGCTATTCGCCTTATGCGTAGAATTCTATCATCCTGTGTAATTATATTAGAGAAACTATCATAAATTTAGTTAACTCAACAATAAATAATAAAGTACATTTTCTACTCACTCGTCCTTGCCACACAACTTGGGATACATGAAGGGACTATAAATATAGTAAAGACTCATCCTCTGGTCCAGGATGAACAGCACTCTAGTGAGGGTTCATAATGGAAACCAATAACTCAAATATCTATTAATAGTAACACTAATATGTCAAACTGATGAACAAAATATCATAAGCCAATAATATAATCTTAGTACGACAAACTAATGAACAACAATGAATACATAAGAAAGATATAAGCAAATAGGCACTTTCAAACTAATCATTGACAATTCATATAGTACTCATATGCAAATGATCATTGACAATGAATATTTATCCTCGTGGTTGACGAGAGGGGCATGTGGCACGATTGTGTCTGATCTGTCTACATAAACCACATCTTTGGTTGTCCCTGGAGCTTTCTTGCCAATCCATCTCATTACGTATTCGTGAGGCTTTCGGCCAACCTTTATCTCGAATCATAGAAGGATCAGGGACCAATCGAGGCCCACTTGTGTAAGGCCAATAAACGTCTCCTCCCATTGGACGAAATTCTATCTTGTAAGCATTTAAGATTGTCTCTAATCGAAAAATAGCATGCACAAATTGTAGAGGATCAAGACAGACCTTGGCACATGCAGCAAAGATATGTTGACAAGGATACTTTTGAAGTTGAAACTCGCCACAGTCACATGTTCTATTCGTCAAGCTAACCTTGCAAGTTCGCCTATACTGTTTATTGGATGGATCGTAAGGTTCTTCGACTTCAAATTCTGAAGCCCTTATATCAAATGCATGAACTAATAAAGCAGATGCTCTTGCAATTCTAACTGAAATCTTCTTGTGGATATCCTCAGAGAATAAGCTGCCTACTTGCATCTGAGCAAATGTAATTTGTGACTGCTCAACCCAATATTTATTCAACCGATATATTGTTGCCTTGACCAAGCCAATAATGGGTAAGAATCTAACACCTTTGAAGACACTATTAATACACTCGGCTAAATTTGTTGTCATGTGCCCCCAACGACGGCCATCCACATTATATGTACGTGACCACTTATTTTTCCGTATATCCTCTATCTAATTCGCTACTTTTGAATGCAATTGTCGAATCTGAGCCAATTATTCATCAACCAAATGACGCTCATTCAGATAGCCAATGTTCATAAACTTCTTCTTCAACCATTTAATCCTGAACATCGTATTCAAATTACTCGCAATATGACGTAAACAAAACATGTGATGTGCATGGGGTGGTTGCCACCCATATTTTGGGTTGGCGATTGCTGCTAATATTCCAGGATGATGATCAAATATCAAACAAATATCTTACTTGTTCGGTACCCTCGTCACCTAAGATTACTAAGAAACTACCCCCATGTCTCAAACGTTTCACCTTCAACAATGACAAATGCAAGGGGGACAACTTTTCTAGCACCATCTTGTAAGCTGGCAATTAGCAACGTCCCCTTATATTTCTCATACAAAAATGTGCCATCTATTTGGATAATTGGTTTCAAGTGATCAAAAGCATCAATGCAAGGCTTAAATGTCCAAAATACCCTATGAAACATAAGTGCTGTCTCTATATTTGATGCTGTCTGCGGGCATTCCTTAGTCACAAATTCAAAGTATGAGCCTGGATTGAAGTGTTGGACAGCAGATAACCATCTCGGGAAAACTACATACGATCACTCCCAATTCCCAAAAGCGATTGCAATAGCCCGTTGCTTACCCCACCATACCTTTTTGTAAGACACCGTATATCCAAAGGTGCTATGAATCAGCTCAATGACATCATAGACCGAAATAGAGGGATTTTTTATGACCATCAATACAATATTTGATGCTATTATATTAGGGTCTAGTTTCGGATGATCTTGTGATAGCATAGAAGAGACACAAGTGTGTGGGCCCGCATACTTTGTTATCCGCCAATCATTTTCTCCCTCAGATTGACATGCCCTTATCTGCCAATTACATCTAACACCATACTCTGGACAACGATACTTCATGTACTTCATTGATGATTGATGCACCTTGAATGTGTGCTGTCTGCGGACTGAATAAAGCTTTACAGCACGACTCAGTGACTGCTTATCAAAAAATCGCATGCCAACATACATCTCTTGGTCATCATTCAGATCAATGACTGACGGGCTTGTCGTACAACCCTCAAAATAAAACTAAGTTGATTAAAAATATAGCAAGTGGCACAACCTAGGTCATCTCCCTTGGAAATGGAGTTTAATGCTTAATTAAGTTTCCTAAATGTTAAAAATCCTAGAACTACTTAGTTGGGGGGGATTTTTGATTGAATTAAACTAACTAGAATTAAAATTTCTAAACACTACCTAATTGGATGAATTATGGATGATAATAGCTTGTGACTAGCTTAGGAATCATCTCTTGGTATCCACTATCCTTATCCTAATCCAATTGTAATTAATTCTGGCTTAAGAGTCCCTAATTGTGTTCAATACAAATGTATCTTGAGTTACCACGCAAGAATCAAGAGATTAACAATTTAGTGTTGGATTAAGACCTCAATCCTATGTCAAATCATTAACTCTTGTCTTTAAGATCTTTGAACACCTAATTTGATCAATTAACTTATTAATTAGCCTCTGAATCACCATCCAAAAAATGTTTAATTAACTAACTAAACACTAAGGAATCCTCAAATCAAACAATCAAGCACATAATCTCATTCATGCATTTCATCGAACACCTTCGTGGCATACATGGGAGATTAGAGGAAATTGAACAATTCAGAACTAATTCAATTAAATAATCAGTCAAACAACATCTTAATTAGTATCTAACCAGCCACTAATCAATTACACAAATTCTCAATCCAATATTCCTTAACCAAGCAAATATAAGAAAGAGAAAAAGTGTTGGAAAATTAAAGAAATCTTAGTCAGAATTTTGCATTCCAAATCTTGGATTCAAGCTTCAACTCAAGAGCTTCCTCCTTTGCTAGTCACAGATGAATGAATTAGAGCTTCATATTGGCGTGGTTGGAGGTGGAGATGGGAGGAATGGATGAGAGTGGAGTGGTTCTGTGAATGGAGGCGTGAAGGCGTGTGGTTGAATGGGCGAATGACGGCGTCGTGAATTGAATTTACAAAATGAGCGAATGAATGGCCTTATGTGTGTTGAATGGGCCGGGCGAATGGAATGGGCGTGTATTTCTCCTCTCTTTCACGTGCTCAGCTTTTATTTTCACGTGCTCCCCCTCTCTAATTTCAATCGGCTGAAGCTCCTTCATGTGTGTGCTTTTCACGTGTTGTTCCTTGTGCCAATACCCGAAGCATTTTCTCCAGCCTTTGTTATGTGAGTGTGGGTCCCATTGCTTTTATTTTATTATATTTCACGTGCTGCCTTCTCTTCTACATGTATTTAGAGCTTCTTCGTATAAGTGTTGCCTGAACTTCATTTTTCTCTGCTTCTGTTCGTTCTGCACACAAAACTCGAGCTTCTCACATGACTGTCCAGACCCAGCGTTTTCATTCAAACCAGCAGCTCGTGCCTCTTCTTCGCCTGCAATGTTCATTCCTCTGTTCCAGCAGCTTCATTTCATTTCCCTATATGTCCCTTCTGCTCTTCGAGTTGCTCTTCATTTCCACGTGAATTCTGCATGTTCTGTCCAGACGTAGCTTTCTTCTTCGTGTTGCTTTGCTTGATTCTGCTTCGTCCAGCTACAGCTGCTGTCCTCTGCTGCATGTGTGTTTTTATTTCTGCTCAAAAGCTCCAGCTCATACAAGCCTTGCTTCGTGTTTTCCTCATGCAGCTTCTGTACAAGCCTCACTCGAGTATGCTCACTAACCCGTAACCTTTCTTCTTCTTGTTTACTGTTCACGTGGTTCTGCATGCTTGTAAGTCTTCTCTTACGTCAAAACAAAGCTTCAACTCTATTTCATTTTCTTTCGTTTCTGCTCAGCGTTGCTAGATCTCTCATTGTGCTCAGCTTCTTCTCTTATACCACGTTGTTTTCTTTTTCAGCTGAGTGCTGCTGCCACTGCATGTATGTATGACGTTAAGTGGACTGCCACATGGTTCTTTACATCACATGGATCTGCTACATGTATTTAAGTGGATGAAGATTCAATTTCCCATTCAAAGCTCCAATTTTCATATTAAAATCTGCACAAAAGAGTGGTAAAAATCAAATGGAATTATCCACAAAATTATTTAAAAGAAATTCATGCATTAAGAACCAATAGTTTGCAACTTAATTCCTTAAATGTAAAAATAGCCTATTAAAATCAAATTCCATTCAATTGCCTTTATTAAGCCACATTTAATTATTAAAAAGGTTAAGTTAAGAGGAATAAAGTGTATAAAAATCATGCTTATCAATGACCCCCTCCATGTCAGGTATCTCAAATTCACTCATATTATCATTGCTGATCTGAGATAAAAAAGCAAATGCCTGCTTAGAATGCAAATTCAATGGAGTTACAGGATCCCTTTCATATCAGTCACAACAACATCATCCTCTCCATATTCATTGGCATCTGGCAGAGCATCATATTCATCCTCTGCCTCAAATTCATCCATTATATCTTCAGTTGCATCTGGAGGACTAAAAGGATTATTATGACACATCTCATCCCTCGATGAACTTGGTTGAGATATATCATTCATGAGCGGTATTGGTTGAGTATTAGAAAGTTGGGTCTCAAATGGATGAACATTTTTGAGATAAGAGCTAAATAAGAAGACCGATTCATCCGCTCTATTAATCTAACTTGCACATGGATTTGTCAACGGTTCAATCATATTAGCCCACATCATTAGTTGAGATGTGTGCATATAATTCAGGTGCCCCCAGTTGAGATTGAAAGTGTCGATTCGCTTCCCACATGGTTTGGATATCTGAATTGTCCTCTAATATGCATGACAAGTACCAAGATGGATTAAATGATCGTGGGTATCGGTAAACCAACTCAGATATATACTGTCTTGACTGAAGCCATAATTTTTCTCCAACCATAGCCTTCAACTGCTTGAGATTAATGTTAGGGTCAACTCTTAATAATTTCGGCTTATCACAAATAAATATTATTCCTTCGTTGGTATAAAAAATTCTTCCATTTCCATGAATGCATATGATTTCCTTCCTTTCTACTCATTGTCGATCTTTACTCAATGTCTTTGTGTAAATAATAATTAAACACAATATATTAAAATGATCAAAGATAAATAATACCGAAGATATTACAAAGAGTTTCAAACAAACAAAAGTTTCCGTGTAGAATAGAAGCTCTTGAGAATCTGTACAAAGAGAAAAAAAAAACTTATTAGCATTTTCTACAAAAAAATCGAAATATATGAGAAGAAAATAAAAAATAAAAAAATATTTTAAAATAAATAACAAATCTCAACAAGAATACGAAGGCTGATAAAAAAAGTTTAAATCTTCTACGCATCTGGAATGAGAAATAATATAAAAATAACCTCAAATTAAAAAAGAAGGCAACGCTTGAGAACTTGTTAAAAAATTCAAAAAAAAATTATTAAATTCCTCAGAAGAAAAAAAATATGAATATTTGTTAATTTGCAAGCGTCATATTTTTAAAATTGTTATATTTCATTTGCACAAATTTATTCTCATATATTAATAATAAAAAATATATGTCCAGATGTATAAAAATAATTTAATTAATATTTCTCAGAACATAAATATTTTAAAATTACAATTTCAAAATTTAAACAAAATTAATTCCTATTCTTCAAAATATAAATGTCTTATATTTATCAAATTAAACAAATTATATATACAAATTAGGTCATTATATTTTTCAATATATAAATTAATATTTTTCCCCAATTAAAAAAAAATCCATTCAAATGAAATTTTAGAAATATTTTTACTAATTTACTTAAATTCTTGTTTACTTTTTTTCACGATTATTTAAATTTCACCTTTTACAAATTTCAATGAAATTAATTAAATTTTCTTAAAATATAATCTGAATTTTTTTAAACTTATTATTAATATTTTAATTTCTCAAACTTTAAACAATACATAAATTAATATTTTAATTTCTCATTATATTTTTCAATACATAAATTAATATTTTTTCCCAATTAAAAAAAATTATTCAAATGTAATTTTAGAAATACTTTTACTAACTTATTTAAATTCTTGTTAAACAATATTAATATTCCTCAAAATATTAATATTTCACAATTACAATATTTAAGAAACTCAGATATTATATTTATCATGGTGCAAACTAAAAATTTTTTCTTCACCGTTAAACTAATTTTATACAAATTTAAACAATAAATACATAAATAACTATTTTGTTTTACAATTTATTTTACTAATTTTTTCATTTTTTATTAATTTTTTTCCTTACAATTTAAACAAAATTATTTAATATTTCTCAAAACAATATAAACAAATGAAGACGTTATGTTTTCCAAATTGTAGATAAGAGAATTTTTTTGGTAAGCGAAAAAATTTTATGAACATTTCAACTGTAAATGAATTGTATTATGATTTTTCAAATACTTTTCATTTTCCAAATTCCTCAGAAGAAAAAAAATATGAATATTTGTTAAGCACGTGAAAAATAAATATTTTTAAAAAATAAAATATACACTTTAAAATATAGATGAAGAAGAGGAGTAAACTTACTGAAAAGATACAAATATTCAGAACGATTCGTAGGCGAGGAGGAATGAGCTACAATCACATTGAGTAGAAGAAAATTTGAAGGTGAGGAGGAATGAGTAGAAGAATGAAAACAAAGGCAAACAAATGGACCAGTTATATAAAAAAAAAAAATTTTTTTGACCCCCAAAAGATTTTTCACTGACCCACGGGGTCAGTGTACTGACCCTCAACAGGTCAGGTTACTGACCCGTTGAGGGTCAGTATTCAACTGACCCATTGAGGGTCAGTAATAAACTGACCCTTTGAGGGTCAGTGATATTGACCCTCAAAGGGTCAGTAGACTGACCCTACGTGGGTCAACTTTTTTTGACCCACGTAAGGTCAGTTTTTTCTGACCCTTTAGGTTAGAATTTTTTTAAAAAATTTTAAAAAAATTTAGGACCCTCAAAATAAATAAAAAAAAAATTTAATTGGGATGCAGAGCTTCTCATATTATTTTTTTAAAAAAATTAGTTATATATTCTCGGAATAAGTTTTTAACTTTATATATATCTTTCTTTTCTTTTTTTTTCTTTTATATATTTATGTTAAAAAGCCTAAAATAGTTAGGCTCAACTAATCTCAACTCAGGCCAAGGAAAAGCTACTGTACTCGATTCCATACCTTAAAGAGTTAAGAGCTATCACATTGCCTTCTTATGTAAATGTAACTCATTAGAAAACATAGCAAATCATATTTCATAAATATATCAAGTAACAACACACACAAGCATTTCAACTTATTCAAGCATTCAAATGCATGCAAGAAAGGGAGATGAAGTTACCTTGAATCTTGTAGAAACTCAAAATGCCACTAACCCACTTGGACTTGGCTTTTTCCTTGACTTTCTTTCACTTGATACCCATACTTCGAGGAGTTTGAGCTAGATAAGCCTATTTAGGCCTTTCTTCCACCTTTTTTGTTCTCCTTTTTAGACAACTTAGAGGGCTAGTTCAGAGGTAATTAAAGTCAGTTAGAAGGCTCTAGAAGTGGCATGGTTGAAATAGGGAAGAAATGAGGTGAGTTATGCCTTTCCACATCAATTCTTTTGTTTAGGCTCGTTTTAGCTCTTTTTCAAAAACTGCCTTTCCATATGAAAATTTGGATCCTTTGCTTTATTAAAAATATTTACTTTCATATTTTATAGGATTTAGAATCATCCTAAATCATCAAGCTAAAGTTTAGGTTAATTAATGGCATAAAATGTACACCAATAAGTTTTGGTTATTCTGAAGCTCCTATGGTTTTTAGGCTTCTGAAAATCCTCGGGAGCTCAATTTTACTATTTAAAACTTTCTCCTTTGAGTTTCTAAAAAGTTGTCTAAAATTATAATTTTACTACAGCTTTTTTGGTTAAATTTATTTAGCCATTTTAGCTCCAATTTCGGGCCATCTTTAACCTTCTATCCGCATTTCTGAATGCCTAGATTATTATTCTAATCTTACTTAATCTCAATTCATTTTACTCTAGGGTCTTCCTTTATTATCTCATGAGTTCTAGTTCAATCTAGGAAAACTAGGTATTATAACACATTATAGAATTGGGCCAAATTTAGAGGTAAAGTCACTCTATAAGCCATGGGTCCTATCCACTAAAGTATCTAGAAGGGACTAAGATAAATAAAGACTGAGCTTTCTTGACTTAATAGATCACCCTATGCCTATCACTGGAGTAACTTTAAGGAATATAGGGTCTTTTGCCCCAAACTCTAAAGGTTTCTTTCTTTTATCCACATAACTTTTTTACTTACTCTAGGAAGCTAGCAACTTTTTCCTAATGAGTTCAATCTAAAAGGTAGTTTGATCTACTATATCAAGACCTAAGGGGCTCCTCTTACTAAGTTGTACCCACCATAAGGGTGACTGGCACTTTTTCCTATAAAAGTGCCTTAAAGGGTGCTATTTAAATACTAGAATAGTAATTGTTATTGTAAGCAAACTTAACTAATGACAAGTACATATCCTAGTTTCCCTTTAACTCTAAAACACTAGCCCTAAGCATATCCTCGAAAGTTTGAATAGTCTTCTCAATCTAGCTGTCAAACTGAGGGTGGTAGATAGTGTTAAAGTTAAGGCTCATGCCTAAGGATTCCTACAAAGACAACTAAAATTTTTATGTGAATCTTGGGTCTCTATCAGACACAATACTATTAGAAACACTATGCAACCTCACAATCTTATGAACATAAAGTTATGCTAGTTGGTCTAAAGGATATGTGGCTTTAATAGGTAAAAAAAGAACAGATTTTGTTAATCTATTCATAATCACCTAAATAACATCATAACCTGAGGATGTCGTAGGAAAACCCATCATAAAATCCATAAATATACTATCCCATTTCTATTCCAGAATCTTTAAAGGGTGTAACAAACATGTGGGTTTTTAGTGGTCAATCTTTACCCTTTGGCAAACTAGACACTTAAAAATAAAATCAGCTATGTCCAATTTCATTCTAGGCTACCAAAAACTCTTCCTAAGATCTCTATACATTGTAATGGTACCTAGAAGCATGGTATACCTACTCTTATGTGCTTTGGCTAGTACTAAATTTCTTATTTGCTCATCTTTGAGTATGCACACTCTACCTTGATACCTCACTAAACTATCACTAGATAGGTTAAAGTCCTTAACCTTTCTACTCTTAAATTACTCTCTAATCCTACCCAAATGCTCATTCAACTCTTAGGCCTCTTTAATTATTTTCCTAAAGTTATTTTCTATCCTTAACTCTCCTAAAAGAAGGCTACTAAGATATACTGAAATGGACAAATTCAAGACCCTCAATTCTTTAATCAATCTTTGCTCCCTAAGCATAATCATTGCCATGCAAATAGATTTCCTACACAAGGCATCAGTGACCATATTCACCTTTCCTGGATGATACTTCAAGGTGAAATCATAATCCTTGAGGAACTTTATCCACCTCTTGTGCCTCATGTTCAATTCCTTTTGGGTAAATAAATAATTTAAACTTTTATGGTCACTATACACCTCAAATTGTGCACCATAAAAATAATGCCTTCAAAATCTTAAAGGCAAAGATTGTCATACCTTACTATATAATGCTTTTCCTACCACAAATACCTCATATAGAACATAGAAGAGTCAATGGAAACCTGAACTAATTAAAATTTTCTTTTTAAAAACTTCCTCATACAATTTCACTATTCATTTGGTCATTCCCAGAATTTTGTCCAACCTTGAAAATATATAATTAATTTTAGAAAAATCGCATGAGGTTGGTTCAAGGTTCTACTTCAAGCTCTCTAAGTCCTTTACAAGGGAAAAATACTTACTTAGCAAAGTACATATAAATTCATATAAAGTTGTCCCTAAAATAAACTAGACGGTTCTACCCCTCATTTGTCATATTGTTATTATTTTGCCTTTATATAAGCATAGGCATCCTTGCATTTTAGGCATGCTAGTCAAATTCTTTTTACTTCTGGGTTAGGTATAAATATGGCTTTCTATTACATACCCTATTATCATACAGTATTATAACATAACTCATACATACCATAATCCAAAGATATTTAGTTACATGACAAAATGTGATGCATAAAAGTAAGGTCCTCAATTTATGCCTCCATACCCTTTGCCCTTTCTTTGCTCAAACTCGAACCTAGCATGGGTTATATTTGGGGTGAGATTATGAAATCTCAATAGTAGTAAACCAGTCTCATTCACAAGCAAGCATGTGAGTACATAACATAATGCCAATCAAGGTGCCACATACCACATAGTAATAATACAAGCAATTTCATAGAAGGCCAAGCACAATCTAAGCATACATGTCTCATCTTATAGCATAAATGACAACTTGATATAACATAACACTCATTATTATACAAATATACAAGCTTGAAAAAAGAGAAAGGAAAACTACTACCTCAGCAAACTTTGCCCCTCAAGTCTTGGAACTTAGTTTATTTGCTTTTGGAGTTTCCAAACAAATGTCAAACCCTATAATCATAGTGATAATTTATTACAATCAACACATAAACCTTAACTTCTAAAGTAGTATGACCCTTTTAAACTCATTGGAACCATTGAAATTGCAAAAATCCAACTCCTTCCTTTCTAATCTATTATGGTCGAATAGTATGCATTTCTTGGCCAAAATTTAGAAATTTTAATCCATGAGTTTTTGGGGCCTTGCCATAGGTATTCTTAGCTAAAAACACCCTTTTGAATCCATTATAATGGAAAAAATTATCAAATTCTAGCACATAACAACAATGGATAAGCTCATATGGCCTATATAGTTAATATATAAACTCCATTCCTAGGCCTTCATATTCAACATATAGACTCCATTTCTAATCATCCATATGCTGTCCAAAAGTAACCCATAGCTAGGGTTTAACAAAACTAACTTAAACCATGTGATTTTCAAGTGTAAGGTGAAGAAAACTTACTTTTTAAGCTTAATCCTTGCTTTCTTTGCTTTTCTCACACTAAGATCCCTTCTTTTCCCACTTAGAGCAACATGCCACCTTGAAGAAAGGATGAAGATACAACTGCCCTTTGGAGAAAATGATTGGAGGATGAAGAAGATGAAGAAATTTAGTGAAGAATGGTGGTAGTTTTGCTTGATTTCACTCATTCTTCCACTTTTCCTCCCTCTCTCTCTTCACGTTTTTCTCTCCCTCTCCCTTGTGTGTGGCATGAAAATGGTGGAATGGAGGTGAAGGAGATGAACTTAAAAGAAGTTAAATGGTCATACCGAATTTGGACCCTTGGATCAACCTTTTCAAGATCAAATCTTAGCCTTCCATTCCTTTTTTCTTTTGATTTTCTAATTTCATGACTAAATATCTTCTTTCTAAAATTCATTGGCCACACACTTGGGTACTTATTCTTAGCCCTTAAATTATGGTGATTTGATGGTTAGTAACTATGGTTAATTTTTTTAACTCAGCCAATTTCTAGCTCAACCATGGTTAATTTCTAACCTAACCATGGTTAATTCTTTAAACTAACTAAAATTCTTTCTTTCTTTCCTTTATTTCTTATATTTATATTTGGGTTCATTTTCTCTAGTGCCCTAATTATATCTTCTTTCCTCTTATTGGGCTTTACAATTGGCTATTGGGCCTTACAGTGGTCTAAAAATCGGTGTCCAGGCCCTATTAAGTTTTACGGTATAATATATACCTTTAGACTTTTTAAAATTTATAAATATTATTTCTTCTACTTTATAGCCATACTGAGCCTAAAACATGGATCAGGGGCTCTCAACCTCGATCCTCATAAATTTTAGTGTCAATCGGACATCCGAGCCTTTAAGTGTAATTTTCATCGTTTTGTATTATGAGTGTGCTCTAAAATTTTCATTTATTGCAATTTGGTCCCTGAAACTCCTTCAAGGTTTCTTAGCCCTTTAGCTATTTCTATTTTCATGGTTGTTACAACTTCCTCTTTCTATTTTACTCGTGGCTATTGATCGGCCTAATCGAATCCCAGACTGGATCATATTTGGCCATCTGGACAATGTGGCATCATCGAACTCGTCTCATCAAACAGAGTTTAATCGTAGGTCACGGATTTATAAAATTCTTGCCCAATTTTTTAATATTCATGCCTAAAGCAATGAATAGAAGGTGAAACTAGGGTTCCTTGAATTTTCAGGCAATCTATACATTTTGCCCAATATATAACTTTTCTTTGCATTTTAGTCCCTAGCTCCTTAATACTTAACCTTGGAGACTCTTCGGGACCTTTTTTGATATTTTTTTTTTCATCTATTTTGGCCCTAATTTGAAGGCACCTCTGGCCTTGAATCATCATTATTTGTGGTCTAAAATATTATTCTAATTTTTTTAGGCCTCAATTTACTCTATTTGGGGGACTCCCTTTTTATATCTAGTGAATTTCGTACGTTGATAGAGAAATCGTATGTTACATTTCTCACATTTTTATATGTTTTCTTACATTTTCGAGGGAGCGAGTATTACAAAGATCATGACAGCTAACTCTAAATCATAGGTGAGGTAATTCTCCTCATAAGATCTAAGTTGCTTAAAAGCATAGGCTATCGCCCTACCTTATTACACCAAAATACAACCTAATCCCTTCTTAGATGCATCACTATGGACCGTGAAGGTTTCTTTAAGGCCAAGTATCACTAATACAAGTGCAATAGTTAACCTATTCTCAAGCTCTTAAAAGGCATCCTCACACCTAGCATCCCACACAAAAGGCTAGTTTTTCCTAGTCAACTTGATCAAAGGCATTGCTAATTATAAAAATCCCTTAATAAACCATCTATAGTAGCCAACTAGACTTAAGAAACTCTGGATTTTGGCCACTATTTTAGGTCTCTCTCAAATCAGCATTACTTCCACCTTGTTATGATCTACCACTAGTCTTTATTCTGATATCACATGACTTAGGAATTTAACCTCCCATAACCAAAATTCACGTTTACTTAGCTTAGCATACAACTAATATTCTCTTAAGGTTTGAAGAACCATCATAAGATGCTCTTCATGCTCCTCATTACTCTTTGAATAAACTAAGATATCATCAATAAACACTATCACAAGCCAATCAAGGCAAGGCCTAAAGATTCTATTCATGTAGTCCATAAAAATGGCAGGGGCATTTGTCAACCCAAAGGGTATGACTAAGAACTCATAATGGCCGTATCGGGTCCTAAAGGCTATTTTTGGTACGTCCTCAGCCTTTACTCGAAGTTAATGGTATTTGAATCTAAGGTCAATCTTTGAAAAGATTAACACTCTAGCTAATTGGTCGAGCAAATCATCAATTCTATGTAGAGGGTATTTATTCTTGATGGTTACTTAGTTCAAATACCTATAGTTAATACAAAATCTAAGGCTATCATCCTTTTTCTTGACAAACAATATCGGTGCTCCTTATGGAAACATACTTAGCCTACTGACCCTTTTTCCAACAATTCTTCTATTTGACTCTTCAACTCAACCAGCTTAACAAGTGCCATTCTATATAGGGCCTTAGAGATTGGACCTATATTGGGTATCAAATTAATGGAAAATTCTAATTCTCTCTCTAGGATAGTCCACTAAACTCTTTAAGGGGAACCTCTGAGAACTCCCTAATCATAAGTATATCCTTTAACCTTTCCACAACCTTAGCCTACACGAAAAAGAACACAAGAAACCCTTGGCAACCACGCCTAAGGCACCTACTGATTTGGTCAAGGGTTAAGTATCATATTATTAGCTAAGAACCAATCTATACCAATGATCATATCAAAATCATAGAAAAGAATGCAAATTAGGTCAATGGGTATACAATGGCTATCTAATTGTACAATACAATTTAAACACACATCAGTTGTAATAACAAAGTTTCCAGTAAGGGTGGATACAGATAATTTAAATAGTAACAGGCTAATTTTAAGTCCTAGATGCCTAATGTAACAACCTTAATTTTTAATTACTGTGACTAGGCTTAATTATGCGGTTAATGATCGTAAATCAAGGTTTAAAGTTATTAAAATTAAGTAAATTAGAAAAAAGTGAGAAAATTTAAACCTTGATATTATTAGAATTATTAGCCAAACAACCAACACCATTTGAGTCCACAAGTAATTCTAATTATCATTTAAGACCTTTGATTCATGTTTTATTGATTTCAAACTCAGAAATCCTCATATAATATCCTCAAGCTATTACATATCATTATCATGACAAATCTCAAGGTTTCCAAGTAAAAGCTATAACTTTAGGGACCTTCACCATGACTTAAATCCTTCCTACCACTACTAAGTTAGTTACTGTAACATAAAAACCAAGTTTGGAGACTTATGCCACGACTTGGTACATTGGTGCCACGACGTAAGAGGCTACTGGAGCTCAACATCAAAAATACGAATGTTGCACCACAACTCAGGCTTTTCATGCCTCAAGAAAGTGCTATTGGGACCTACTATTCACACTTTTATGATTCTCACCGTAGCATCACATCCTCCTAGAACTCTCTAGGCTCGCCTCTCGATACTCGCCATCGCGAGCTTCCCTTGTGCCACAGTGAGTTTGCTCTCTATTACTCTCCCTGGGCTAATTTCTTATGTTGTGCCATGGTAAGGCATCTTATGCCACATCGATCCTAGCTCCTGGATCTCCCTTGGCTGTGACTTAGGTAGTTTTGGCCACAACTCAACCCCCTACTACACCTAAACTCTCTAAATTTCATCGTACACATACCAGACCTCCCTCTAGCAACATCCTAGGGTCATTTTACCTTAATTTGTAGGGTTCTAATGGCATCCTACTATCTAAATTACTCAGCATACCAATTCTAATTAATTTAAAACTTAGGTTTTGATCTCTACCTATCCATGTACCATATATCAACAAATTGTAGACTTTAACATAAGGAATGCTAAAAGCCACTACTTTTATCATTCAAATGTAAATTCCAATAGAGGTTCCATACAATACTAGTCTAAATCAACATTTAAGGCAATACATGATTACATACTCAAGGAATAAATCATATCTCAAAGCCAGTAAGGTTCTATATCAGATGTAGATAAGTGCTAAATTTGTATAAGGCCTAATGTAATGCTTGATTCCTCTATAAATGTGAGAAACATAATGTCTGGTTTCTCCATAAATCTATGAAATGCACTAGATATAAAAGGAAGTCCTCCAAATAAAATGATTTGAGGTCCAACAAAATTAGAACAATAATCTAGACCTCAAATAAATAGGATCTAAAGATAGAGGTGTCCTGAAAACGGAGCCAGAATACCAGACAAAATTTAACAAAGATGCAGTTGCATTTTTGTAATTTCAGGTAATTTTTAGAAACAACAACGTAGGGATTTTTAAATAGGAAAAACGAGTTTCTTGAGGTTTTCAGAGGCCTTGAAAACTATAGGAACCCCTAAAACAGTTAAAACCCTTCCGGTTAATGTTTTACAATATTAGTTTACCCAAATTTTGACCGATTTGTTCAAAAAGATTTTAGATTGAAATTGTGTAATTCCAAAGGTATTTTATAAGCTAGAGAACCTAAATTTTATGATGGAAGAGACAATTCTTAAAAAGGAGTTGAAATGAGCTAAAAACAAAAAAGCCAAGAAAAGAGGACAAAATGGAAATTTTTGAAAAGTCCATTAAGTGACCTTGCTCCTTATATGTCACGCCCTCTTTCTCCTCTCCATTTAGTTGACCTTGTTTTTGCCTTAAACCAGAGGAGAGACCAGTGACAAGCATGATTTTTATACATTTTAATTCTCCTAACTTAAACATTTTAATAATTAAATAAGGTTTAATGGGTGTTATTAAGTGGATAATTGAGTTCATTGGCCATTACTTACACTTTAGAAATTTATTTGTAAATTTTTTAATTTTAATGCACAAATTTCATTGAAATATTTCCTTTGTGAATTCTTCTTTCTTAATATTTTGTTTTTTTTATTCTACTTCATTTTATTTTATTTTTATTGTACAGATTTTAATGGAAAAAGATTTAAAATGAAGATGAATTGATGGCATGTGGAAGAGTAGGAAGGTACAAGCTCACATGATAGAGTGCAGGGGAATGAGAATCAATAGCTAGAAAGTGGAGGAGAGGGCGAGCAGAAATACACACACATGCAGAGGCAGAACATAAGGGCTGGAATGAGCTAAATAAAAAAAGCAACGTGATTTTAAAGATGAAGAAAACAGCGCTAAAATGCATAGAAGATACTCACATGGAGCTGGAAGAAGAGCTAAGCCAGATTCAGACTAACATGCACAGCTAACATGGAGAAAAAGCATGTGAGGAGCACCACCATGTTTGACGTAGAGAAGAATAGAAGAAGTTATGTGGAAGTGAGGTCTCAAGCTTGGGTGTTGCAAAACTGAGCAGAATGAAAGAGAAGTAACGAATGAATGAAGTAAGAGCTAGGAGGAGAAGTTACATGAGCAAAACAGAGGTATGCAAGGGATGTTACATGAAGGAACACATAAAAGATAAGTTTCGAGCTGGTCCTGACATGGGTTGCTACGAGCTGGATGAAGAATAAACAAACAAAGAATGTCTGGAGGCTAGGTTAAAGGAGCTTGGATAACAATGCGAGGAAAAGATACGTGGAATAGAGCTGAAGATTAAAACAAAAAAAAAACCATGTGAGCAGCTTGAGTTTATATGCATGCAAGAGAAGGATAGTCATGGGTTATTAGAACATAGGTTCAGAAGCAAGGTTTTGATGTGGAATGGGAAGGAGAAGCAAGTGGAGAAAAGGCAGAACGTGGAACACATAAAAGTAGAGCAGGCCTTGAGTTTAGGGACAAACACATGAAGTACTGGTTCATCAAGCTGAATGTGGGAAGCAGAGGGTAATAAAGAAGCACCTAAAGAGCAGTAGGAAATGTAAATAAATAAAGCTGCATGAAGAAAACACATACTCGAGCAGAACGTGTGATTAAGCTTCCCACTTGAACAGTGCAACGTAAAGCTATGGGTTAAGATTAACAAGTCAGCTCATGTGAGGAATAAATGAAGCTTAAATACACTCGTTGCAAGTAGAAAGGAGTAGCATGTGAAGAAGATTAATGAAGCACGTGGAATGAAGGAACACCATCCATTCGATCATTTTGTCAATCCATCTCAAGCATCCATTAGGAAGAGAGCATTATTCATCCATTTCATACATCTAGAATGCGAATCAATCATAGACATTCCATAGATTTTTTTTCATGCCCCTTTGTCCAGTAGCTACTCCACGCCCTTCCACCCCATTTCCTCCATTTTTCTTACTTCCACCCATTCTCCAATGAAGCTCTAATCTCCATTTGTGATTAGCTAGGATGAAGGCTCTTGAGTTTAAGCTTGAATCTAAGGATTAGAATCAAAATTTTAGGCGAAGAATTTCATTTTATTTTCCTCTCTTTCTATATCAATTTTAATTATTTTACCTGCTTGGTTAAGCTCATAAGTGATTGAAATTGATGTAGTTCATGATTCACAGCTGGTTAGACATTAATTAAGAGAGATATTGGCTGATTAATTGCATGAATTAAGTGCTGGATTTTCATTTTTCCTACCATTTTCCAAGTGTGCAATCAAGGTGTTTGATAAAATGCTTGTGAGAATTGGTGTGCTTAATTATTTAATTTGAGGATTCCTTGGAGTTTGATTAGTTAATTAAACATCCTAAGGTGTTAATTCAGAGGCTAATTGATCAATTAATCACTCATTTAAGTGTTCAAAGATCTTAATCACAAGAATTAGTAATTTAATAGGAGTTAAGGTCTCAATTAACATTAAATTGCTAAGTTCTTGATTCTTGTATGGTAACTCAAGATACATTTGTATTGGACACAAATAGGGATTCTTAGGCCAGAATTAATCACAATTTAATTAGGATAAGAATAGTGGATACTAAGGGACAAATCCAAAGCTAATAACAAGTCCATCATTCATACAATTAGGTAGCAATTAGGAGTTTTATTTCAATTAGATTTTAATTAGTTTAATTCAATCAAACTCCCCTTAATTTAGGTAATTCTAGAGTCCTTTAACACTTAGAAAACCTAATCAAATATTGAATTCCATTTTCAAGGGGGATGACCTAGGTTGTGCCACTGACTATAAAATTCAATTCAACCTAGTTTTGTTTTGAAGGTTGCATGACAAACTCATCAACCAACTATGTGAAGTTCACAAGATAGGAGCAAAAGAGAAAGAAAAAGTCCACTCCTAAGACCTCCAAATTTCTCTTATGCCTATTGTGTTTTCTACAAAATGGAATAAGGGAGAAGGGTTTTTAGGGTTTAAGTTAGGTTGTGGGCTAACCCAAAGGCCCAAATCCAAGTGAGTTCAGATTTTGTTTTGTTATGTCAAGCTTTATGGGTCCATTTAAGTTAAGTCTACACAAAATCAATGTTAGGCTTCTAAGAAATGGAATTGGATCTCCCCATGGCTAAGATTGTGGTTCTACACTTAGCTTAAGACTTAATTAAATTGTTCATAAGGCCTAAATTAATTATCCACCTCTCTTAATTAATTTTTTCCCAATTAAGCCCGTATTAACTTGTGACGACCCTAACTTCTAATCATTGTAATTAAAGTTAAATACATGATTAAAAATCATACATTTGGATTAAAAGTCATTACGACTAATTACATTGTGAAAATGCGAGGAAATTTAAACCTTAATGTTATTAGAGTCATCGACCATACAGCAACAAGCACTCATGTACATAAGGGAAATAAACACTCAATTTTAAGCCTTTGATTCAATTGCTTATTAATTCCAACTCATAAGAACCTTCTACCAATGTTTCTAAGTCATCCCTTGAGATTACCATATGGAAAACCAAGGTTCCTAGGTAAATATAAGGGTTTTAGGATGTTCACCGTGGCCAAATTCCTCTTAGCCGCGACCAATTCCTCTCGGGTTCACTCCTTATATTGTCACTAATTTCATCGCCGCGCCAAGTTGGACCTTCGTCGAGGCCAACCTATATGGCACCACGGCAAGGAAGCCTCCTGGAACCTACCTCACTTGTCTCTTGCTATTGGCCACGGCCAATTCCTCCTTTCACTGCGGCTAATTCCTTTTTGGAATGCCCAATAAATTTTCACAAAAGTTCACTATGGCCAGTTCCCATTTAGCTGTGGCAAATTACCCTCTGGACAACTCCCAGTTTTGCCTCTCACATTTCACCGCGGCTAATTCCACTTTTCGCCATGCGAATTGCTCTCTTGTACTCTCCTTGGGCAACTTCGCCTCTATTGGTTGTGGCTAACTCCATTTTAGTCGTGGCAAATTGCCTTCTGATCTTATAACTCCTAAAATCTTGTCTCATACTCTCCACTCTCCCTCTAATGACACCCTAGGGCCTCTCTACCTTAATTGTGGGGCTCGAATAGCTTTCATTAACCTAATTTATCCAGCTAATCTATCCTTACTAGTTCAAGATTTAAGGGCCAATTTCTTTTCTCTAATTACCCTCTATCAGCAAGTTTGTAGAGTAACAATAACAAGAATCCATCAACTATCAGCAGTTATCATTTGATACACAATCAGTGGGGGTTCCATACATTAATGGTTCATATCAATATCTCAAATATTACATGATTACATTTTTAATAGTAAGCTGTGATGACCTTAATTTCTAATCATTGAATTAAGGTTAAATACGTTATTAGTAATCATAGATTGGGGTTACAAGGCATTACGACCAATTACATTATGAAAATACAGGGAAATTTGAACTTTAATGTTATTAGAGTCATTAACCATACAATTACAAGCACTTATGTACGTAAGGGAAATAAACATTTATTTATAAGCCTTTGATTCTATTACCCATCAATTATAACTCATTCCAATGTCTCTAAATCATCCCTTGAGATTACCATATGAAAAACCAAGGTTTTCTAATTAATATAAGGGTTTCAGAACGTTTGTCGCGGCCAAATTACACTTAGCCATAGCTAATTCCTCTCGGTTTCGCCCCTTACTTCGTCACTAGTTTCATCGCAGCTAACCTACTTGGCACCGCAATGAGGAAGCTTCCTGGAACTTACCTCGCTTGCTTCTCGCTATTGGCTAGGGCCAATTCCCTTGTTAACAGTGGCTAATTCCTCTCTAGAACACTTGGGACACTTTCACAAAAGTTTTTCGCGGCCAATTATCCCTTTTGTCGTGACGAATTTCCCTCTGGACAACTTTCAGTTTAGCCTCTCACATTTCACTATAGATAATTATGCATTTTGCCACGGCGAATTTCTCTCTGGACTCCCCCTTGATGCGATCCATCAAAGGGAGCAAGCTGTCTCAAATGCTTGGAATGATCCTCTGCAAATTCCAAGTGGCCCGATGACAAGAGCACGAGCTAAAAGAATGAGGGAAGCCTTAAGTGGACTTGTTCAAGAGACCTGGACTAAGCAAATAGCAATTGGAGCAACAAAAGTCAAGCAAGATATGGACATTTCCAATGTGGGCGTCCTCAACATCATATGGGCTGAAGATGGAGCTGCTGAGGCTAGATTGGCCCATAACATCATAAATTGAAGTGCTTGAACCATGGACCATCCATTGGTGGGCTCATTTAGGGCTAAATAATGCTATTTTGGGCTTAATAGGCTGATTTCTAGAACCCTAATTATTTAGACGAAATTAGCTTATTTAGGAGGATTTATTTCCTTTTTAGTTTTTGAGAGAATTTGACTTTTATAATTCTGATTCCATAGGCCATTAATTAGGAAATTTGCCATTAATTTCCCTAGTTTTCCTTTTCTATGAGCATTGAAGGCAGATTTAACTTGCGCGCTATATAATTGTATTCTGCCTCCCATTGTAATCAGATTTGAATGAATAGAAATCATATTTTCTGGAAATCCCAAAATTGAGAGGAGTGCTCTCTAGGGTTCTTCATTGAACTTGTAGACTTATCAAGGCTTGATCAACCTTGTGACATCTTCCAACACTCGGGGTCCTTGTCTCCTCGTGTTCAAGGGTTCTAAGTGGATCGTTCAGACTTGATTTAGCTTTCTTGGGGTGTGTATATTTCAGATCGGTTGTGGGTTCAAGGGGATTCAATTCCTTGTGGGTTCGCACCATCTTGGTATCAGAGCTTCGGTCCCTAAATCAGGTCATATCCGTGTGTCTTGTGCTTTTCCAGATTGCGTTTCTCTTTCGTTTTGAAATTCTATTTGTCTTCCATTATTCTGGACGTGCTGAATTTTAATCCTCTGTTTGTGATGTTTTCCGTTGAGTTTCTGGACGTATAGTAGGTCTTTCTTATATCCCAGAATCTCTTCTTGCAGATTGCTTTAAAATCATCTCATTTGGAGTTCTCTAACTCGAGATATTGTCCTTTAAATTCAGACGCATTTTTCCAGATTTATTTTGCTGTTTCTTTTCTATTTATCCAAATTTCGTTTTTTGTTCTTTCATATTCCAGAAAAAAAAGAAAAGCAAGGCAAAAAAAAAAATAGAAAAAAAAATTGCTGAAAAGAAAAGGCAAAAAAAGAAAAAAAAATTGTGCTGTTCTGGAAGTAGTATTGGTTTGAGCTAAGCTTTTACAACATTCTGCATCTTTAACTTTCATTCCCTGATTTTCTCAACTATAGTATCCGCTTACTACTCATTATCTCCAAGTGTTGGGTTGAATCTCACAAGAATTGTGATAGCTTTGTATTGAGTCTGATTAGTTTCTTTAAAGAGCCTATAGAGACACTGAGAGTGGAAAAAGGCAAGAGTGTGAATCCATTATTTGAAAAAGCCTTTAAAGTGTTCAACACGAGTGAAGAGTGACATCTTTGAGGGTAAACACGTGAGGAAAATTTGCGAGGATCTTTATTTCTCTAATCAATTTCTCTTGCAGCTTATAATGTCTAATAGGGAGGAAATATCAAGTGGAGGAGGTAGTGCACAGAACCTGGATCTCGTTGTAAAAGCCATGCAGCAGCAATTTGAACGTCTTAATGTGGTGCTTGGAGGGATAAGAGACTGGATGGATAAGCAAGACATAATGATTGCAAACTTGCAGAGAAGACCACCTACTGTAAGTCCTAATCCTAGTAGATATGAGAGGCATAGAGATGATTCTATGGATGATTTTGAGTCTGAAAATGAAGTAAGAGGTGGTAGTGAAGAAGACTATGAATCTGAATTTGATTTGGGTAGAAATAGGCCTAGGGAAGTTAGGCATGAAAGGAGACACGGTAAAAATGCTCCAAGGGGTAGAAATAGGGTGGATGGAAACCTTGGAAATATTAAGATGAAGATACCTTCTTTCCAAGGTAGAAATGATCCTGAAGCTTATTTGGAATGGGAGAAGAAAATTGAGTTCATTTTTGAGTGCCATAATTATTCTGAAGCAAAAAAGGTGAAATTAGTAGTCATTGAATTTACGGATTATGCATTAATTTGGTGGGATAAATTGGTCCTAGAGAGGAGGAGGAATGGTGAGAGACCCCTAAAAACATGGAGGGAGATGAAGGCTCTCATGAGGAACAGGTTTATACCCAACCATTACTATAGAGACCTCTTTCAAAAGTTGAGTGTAGAGGAATATCACAAAGAGATGGAAGTGGCTATGCTTAGGGCAAATGTGAAAGAGGATAAGGAAGCAACAATGGCTCGATTCTTAAATGGGTTGAATAAAGAAATCGCTAATATTGTGGAGTTGCAGCATTATGTGGAGTTAGAAGACATGGTGCACATGGCAATGAAGGTTGAAAGGCAACTTAAACAAAAAGGATCAGCAAGGTACCTTTCAGGCTCTAGTTCTTCAATGAGACCAAAATGGAAGAAGGAAGAAAAAGATGTTCAAAGAGAAGTCCCAAAAGGCAAAGAGGAAGCTTCATCTAAAAACAAAGGTAAATCTGATTCCCAATCATCTAGAAATAGAGATATTAAATGTTTCAAGTGTTTGGGAACAGGTCATATAGCTTCGCAATGCCCCAACAAGAGAGTAATGATCATGAAGGACCGTGAAGTGGTGTCTGAAAGTGAAAGTGATGATTCCATGCCATCACTTGAAGATGCTAGTGATGATGGGTTTGAGTATGCTGTAGAAGGAGAAGCACTTGTGACTAGAAGAGCTTTGAATTCTCAAGTTAAGGAAGATGACATTGAGCAGCAAAGAGAAAACATCTTCCATACTCGCTGTCTCATAAGCAACAAGGTATGCAATATGATTATTGATGGTGGGAGTTGTACCAATGTTGCTAGTACCACTCTAGTTGAGAAATTAAATTTGTCTACCATTAAACACCCTAGACCATACAAGTTGCAATGGCTGAATGAATGTGGGGAGATTAAGGTTGATAGGCAAGTTCTTGTTTCATTCTCAATTGGAAGATATTGTGATGAGATTTTATGTGATGTTGTTCCTATGCATGCTGGACATATACTTTTGGGTAGACCTTGGGAATTTGATAGGAAAGCGACAAAGGATGTGATGAGAGACCCTCTAGGAACCTTGTCCTAGGAACCTTCAACAAGATGACACTTTGCCTGAGACCGACTAGAAAACAAGAATGTTGGTCAAAGGAAAACCCCTAAGAGAACTTGTCTCTTAGAACCCTAGCCTCAAGACGCCACAAAGGAAGACCAATCCTTTGATAAGTCACGTAAACTCTCAGAGAATACAAAGAAACAAAAGCCTCACAAAGTATTGAATAATACTCAATTTCATTCATTCATTCATCTGTAAAATAGAGTACAATAGGAAGCCTTTTATAGGCAAAATTTTCTAGAGTCCTAATTAAAGTAAAACTCTAAAACCTGATTAGAAATATTTTAAATGATACCTAATATATCCTAATTAGATTAGGATACTAATTCTAACTTGATCTCCAAGATAAGCTCTTTGACCAAGTTTAAAAAAATAATAAAATAATAAAAAACGAAATTCAAAAAGAATCCTAGTCAAAACTAATTAGCTTCTTTAAGTTGTCACATGGAATGCTCATGCTTTATTAAAAATCACATGGTTGACACATGATTTTTAATCTCTTGCAATTGGACTCCAATTGGGCCTTAGTACTCCTCTTGTATGTGTATAGTTCATTGGGCCTTCAACGTGTTGGATATTGTCTTTAGTTGCTCCATGGCCCTTCTTAGAACATTGGGCTTCCACTTGGACTTCCACTTTTGCATCTTTAAGGAAATATCATGTCCAAAGTCCAATTCAGCATATTTTGAATTAATCAAATATGGATCTTGGACTCTAAACTTGGGCCGACGTCCAACATAGATATTATCGTGAGTTCTTTGAAATTTTTGGATATATACAATCACAATTTGGGCCTCTTGAACATGGGCCATCCTTTCATGAGCCATTTGGACCTGAATCATAGGCTTTTGAATGATTTGGTCTTGATGGATGAGGGCTTCTCGAATTTGTAGTGTTCCAATAGGCATGCCTACTGGTATTGTATCATTCCCTCCCTCTTTGAAAAGATTCATCCTCGAATCTTCGCCATTAGGTGGTTTCTTAGGAAACAATTCTAGGCAATCACAACTCTTTTCAATACCAGTTGAAGATGAGGGTCCATTGGGTGGCTTCTTTGAAAACAAATCTCCATATGCCTGCAAGGAGCTAGAACTAACAATAGGCAAAGATAGGTTAAGATTGTTAGTAGATAAACAAACATCCTTACAAATGCTCTCAGCCTCTCTTTTTCCATCAAACAAGCTCATACTCATGTTTTTCTCACTTTTCTCACAACTCTCTTGCTCTTTCTTTTTACTCACACTCTTTTCTCTTTCAATCTCTTCTTTTTCTCTCTCTAACTCATGTTCTCTCTCTTTTTCTTTTGTTCTCTCCATTTCTTTCATTTTGTATGCTTGTACTATTCTCATTTGATCCTTATAAGCATCCATAGGATCAAGAGGTACCAATACATGATTTTTTTCATTGAATACAAATGAATAGCAATAGCAATATTTGTGTTTATGCTTGACATATTTAGCTTTTCTCACGTGTTTCCATGGTTTACCAAGCATAATATGTCCATCATACATTGGAGCTACATCATATAACACTTTATCATGATATTTACCAATGGAGAAAGAAATCAAAACTTGCTTATTAACTTTAAATTCAACACTACCCTTCAACAAGGTATAGGGCCTAGGATGCTCTATAGTAGGCAAGTTTAATTTCTCAACAAGTAAGGTACTAGCAACATTTATATAGCTACTATTATCAATAGCCATACTGCAGACTTTTTCTTTGATAAGGCATCTAGTATGGAAATCAAAGGATGCCTTTTCTTTATATTGTCCTGTAGAGTTGTTATTGGATTGGAATGCATCAAACCTTGCACAAGATTGCTTGAATCGTTCTTTGTTAGCCTCTTCAAGGAATTTGTACTCATTGGACATCTTAACACCTGAAAAGTTAGTCAAGGAAGGAAAGAAAGAATAGGATCTCACATACTCTTCTCACGTGTTTACACTCAAAAGATGATAAGTTCACTCGTGTTTAACTCTCTTTTTGACTTTTTCTTTAATGTTAACGCTCTTGCCTTTTACCACTCAATAATTTGCTTCTTACAAGTGTTCTAAGCAAGTCACAAGCAAATCAAATGAAAAGATCATACTAATGGCAATCAAAAAAACTAGAATTCTAAAATATAAATTCCCAAAAAATCAAATAAAGGAGAAAAAGAGGTGTGTAACAAAAAGGGGAAAAAGAAAGGAGGAAGGGGAGGCCTGGGAGGAAGGAGAAGGAAAAAAAAAATTCTAAAAATAAGAAAATTTAAGAATAGGAAACTACTTGCAATTCAAGTTTAAAACAATTAGGAAAAAATATTCTTTCTTGAATGCAAATAAGAAAGTAGATAATTTGGTAGCTACTTAATGCAATCAAATTAAGAAACAAATTCTAATTAGGAAATTAACTCCAATTAGAAAATTGACTCCAATTAAGAAACTAACTCCAATTAGGAAATTGACTCCAATTAGGAAACTAACTCCAATTAGGAAATTAACTCCAAAACTTGCTTTCAACTTTGAATTGGCACAACTTGCAATTTTGAATTTTGCAAAAAAAAAAAAAAAATTTCACTCTTTTTTTTATTATTTTTTTTTTCGAATTTTTTTTTATTTTTTATTTTAGGATGGAGGCACACAACAATGGAAGACAGAAGAAGATAGAAGACAAAGACAAAGATGAAAAAGGTAACACTAATGGAAGAAGAGAAAATATGAAGAACAACGGAAGGAAAAAAAACACAAAGATATACCTTGTACTAGCGACCAAAGCTCTGATACCAAATGATGAGAGACCCTCTAGGAACCTTGTCCTAGGAACCTTCAACAAGATGACACTTTGCCTGAGACCGGCTAGAAAACAAGAATGTTGGTCAAAGGAAAGACCCTAAGAGAACTTGTCTCTTAGAACCCTAGCCTCAAGACGCCACAAAGGAAGACCAATCCTTTGATAAGTCACGTGAACTCTCAGAGAACACAAAGAAACAAAAGCCTCACAAAGTATTGAATAATACTCAATTTCATTCATTCATTCATCTATAAAATAGAGTACAATAGGAAGCCTTTTATAGGCAAAATTTTCTAGAGTCCTAATTAAAGTAAAACTCTAAAACCTGATTAGAAATATTTTAAATGATACCTAATATATCCTGATTAGATTAGGATACTAATTCTAACTTGATCTCCAAGATAAGCTCTTTGACCAAGTTTAAAAAAATAATAAAATAATAAAAAACGAAATTCAAAAAGAATCCTAGTCAAAACTAATTAGCTTCTTTAAGTTGTCACATGGAATGCTCATGCTTCATTAAAAATCACATGGTTGACACATGATTCTTAATCTCTTGCAATTGGACTCCAATTGGGCCTTAGTACTCCTCTTGTATGTGTATAGTTCATTGGGCCTTCAACGTGTTGGATATTGTCTTTAGTTGCTCCATGGCCCTTCTTAGAACATTGGGCTTCCACTTGGACTTCCACTTTTGCATCTTTAAGGAAATATCATGTCCAAAGTCCAATTCAGCATATTTTGAATTAATCAAATATGGATCTTGGACTCTAAACTTGGGCCGACGTCCAACATAGATATTATCGTGAGTTCTTTGAAATTTTTGGATATATACAATCACAATTTGGGCCTCTTGAACATGGGCCATCCTTTCATGAGCCATTTGGACCTGAATCATAGGCTTTTGAATGATTTGGTCTTGATGGATGAGGGCTTCTCGAATTTGTAGTGCTCCAATAGGCATGCCTACTGGTATTGTATCAGGATAGGTTTACCAATAGATATTCATTTGTAAAGGATGACAGACCCGTTACTCTTGTACCATTAACACCCAAGCAAGTGTATGAAGATCAGCTCAAAATGAAACAAGAGAGAGATAAAAGAGAGGGTGATAAGAAAAATAAAGAAGAGAGATCAAAAAGAAATGAGGGTGAGAAAGAAAGAAAATCTGAGAGCTCAAAAAAAGAGATTCAGAAGAAAGAAAAGAAAGTGGAGAGAAAAGAAAGAGAAAAAGTGAGTTTTTATGCAAAAGAAAGTGAGGTGAGGAGTGCATATCTTTCTGAACAGCCTTTACTTGTACTTGTTTACAAGGAGGCCTTTTACACTAATGACCTTGACTCTTCATTTCCGAGTGTTGTTAGTTCATTGTTGCAGGAATTTGAAGATATATTTCCAGAAGATATTCCTAGTGGATTGCCACCCATAAGAGGCATTGAGCATCAAATTGACTTCATTCCTGGAGCAACAATTCCTAACCGGCCAGCTTATAGAACAAACCCTGAGGAGACAAAAGAGCTTCAAAAGCAAGTTGAAGAGCTCATGGCAAAGGGGTATGTTCGAGAAAGCTTGAGTCCATGTGCTGTACCAGTCCTCTTAGTACCAAAGAAAGATGGATCTTGGAGGATGTGCATTGATTGCAGAGCTGTCAACAATATCACTGTAAAGTATCGCCATCCTATTCCTAGATTAGATGATATGCTTGATGAATTGCATGGGTCTGTTATTTTCTCAAAAATTGATTTAAAATCTGGATATCATCAAATTAGGATGAGGGAAGGAGATGAGTGGAAAACTGCTTTCAAAACAAAGCATGGTCTGTATGAATGGTTAGTCATGCCATTTGGGCTAACAAATGCACCTAGTACTTTTATGAGGTTGATGAATCATATTTTGCGTGCATATATTGGAAAATTTGTTGTGGTTTATTTTGATGATATTCTGATATTTAGTAAGAGTCTTAATGAGCATTTGAATCATTTGCATTGTGTGCTTGATGTTTTGAGAAAAGAAAAGATGTATGCTAACCTAAAAAAGTGTAGTTTTGGCATGGGAAAAGTTGTTTTTCTTGGATTTGTAGTGAGTGCTGAGGGAATACAAGTTGATGAAGAGAAGGTAAGGGCTATTAAAGAATGGCCAACACCTACAAATGTAACTGAGGTAAGAAGTTTTCATGGGTTGGCTAGCTTTTATAGGAGGTTTGTGAAAGATTTTAGCACAATTGCTGCACCACTCACTGAAATAATTAAGAAATCAGTTGGCTTTAGATGGGAAAAGGCACAAGATCATGCATTTAGTGTTCTTAAAGAAAAATTATGTTCTGCACCTATTTTAGCTTTACCTGATTTTAACAAAACTTTTGAGATTGAGTGTGATGCATCAGGAGTTGGGATAGGAGCTGTTCTAATGCAGGAAGGACGGCCAATTGCTTATTTTAGTGAAAAGCTTAATGGCGCCACCTTGAATTACCCAACTTATGATAAGGAGCTTTATGCACTTGTGAGAGCATTGGAGACCTGGCAACACTACCTTTGGCCTAAACAATTTGTGATCCATACAGATCATCAATCTTTGAAGTACATTAAAGGTCAAGGTAAGCTGAACAAAAGACATGCCAGATGGATGGAGTTCATCGAGCCTTTCCCATATGTGATCAAATACAAGAAAGGTAAGGAAAATGTGGTTGCCGATGCATTATCTAGAAGGTATATTCTTCTCACTTCTCTGAATGCAAGATTGCTTGGTTTTGAATATGTTAAGGATTTGTATGACAATGATAGTGATTTTGCTGAAATAGTTGTTGCTTGTGAAAAAGGAGCTTTTGGAAAATTCTATAAGCTTGATGGATTTTTGTTCAGAGAAAATAAATTATGTGTGCCTCAATGTTCTATGCGTGAATTGCTTGTGAGGGAAGCACATGGGGGAGGACTAATGGGACATTTTGGTGTGAAAAAGACATTAGATGTTTTGCATGAACATTTCTTTTGGCCTAAAATGAAGCGTGATGTGGAAAGGATTTGTGGTAGATGCATAACATGTAAAAGGGCTAAGTCTAGAGTCTTACCTCATGGTCTGTATACTCCATTACCTGTACCTAGTGAACCTTGGGTAGACATTTCAATGGATTTTATTTTGGGATTACCTAGGTCAAAAAGAGGGATGGATTCAATATTTGTGGTTGTTGATAGATTTTCAAAAATGGCACATTTTATTGCATGCCATAAAACTAATGATGCTACTTATATTGCTGATTTGTTCTTTAAAGAAATTGTGAGGCTTCATGGTGTTCCTAAAAGTATTGTCTCAGATAGGGATGCAAAATTTTTGAGTCATTTTTGGAGAGTTTTGTGGGGAAAGCTAGGAACTAAGTTATTATTTTCTACAGCTTGTCATCCACAAACTGATGGTCAAACTGAAGTTGTTAACAGAACCTTAACTCAATTGCTTAGGACCGTCATCCAAACGAATTTGAAAAATTGGGAGGATTGCTTGTCTTTCATTGAATTTGCATATAATAGAAGTGTGCATTCATCTACTGATTATTCTCCTTTTGAAGTTGTTTATGGTTTTAATCCACTAACTCCTTTGGATTTGTTACCATTGCCCATTAATGAGAGAATAAGCCTTGATGGCAAAAAGAAAGCTGAGGTGGTTAAGCAACTTCATGAAAAGATTAAATTGCAGATTGAAAAGAAGAATGAGCAATATGCATCCAAGGCAAACAAAGGCAGAAGGCATGTCATTTTGAACCTGGCGATTGGGTATGGGTGCATATGAGAAAAGAGAGGTTTCCAGTACAAAGGAAATCTAAATTAGCTCCAAGAGGGGATGGACCATTTCAAGTCCTTGAGAAAATCAATGACAATGCTTATAAGATAGATCTACCAGGTGAGTATAATGTTAGTGCTACTTTTAATGTTGCTGATCTATCTCCTTATGATGTAGGTGATGATTCGAGGACGAATCCTTTTGAGGAGAGAGGGATGATGATGCGATCCATCAAAGGGAGCAAGCTGTCTCAAATGCTTGGAATGATCCTCTGCAAATTCCAAGTGGCCCGATGACAAGAGCACGAGCTAAAAGAATGAGGGAAGCCTTAAGTGGACTTGTTCAAGAGACCTGGACTAAGCAAATAGCAATTGGAGCAACAAAAGTCAAGCAAGATATGGACATTTCCAATGTGGGCGTCCTCAACATCATATGGGCTGAAGATGGAGCTGCTGAGGCTAGATTGGCCCATAACATCATAAATTGAAGTGCTTGAACCATAGACCATCCATTGGTGGGCTCATTTAGGGCTAAATAATGCTATTTTGGGCTTAATAGGCTGATTTCTAGAACCCTAATTATTTAGACGAAATTAGCTTATTTAGGAGGATTTATTTCCTTTTTAGTTTTTGAGAGAATTTGACTTTTATAATTCTGATTCCATAGGCCATTAATTAGGAAATTTGCCATTAATTTCCTTAGTTTTCCTTTTCTATGAGCATTGAAGGCAGATTTAACTTGCACGCTATATAATTGTATTCTGCCTCCCATTGTAATCAGATTTGAATGAATAGAAATCATATTTTCTGGAAATCCCAGAATTGAGAGGAGTGCTCTCTAGGGTTCTTCATTGAACTTGTAGACTTATCAAGGCTTGATCAACCTTGTGGCGTCTTCCAACACTCGGGGTCCTTGTCTCCTCGTGTTCAAGGGTTCTAAGTGGATCGTTCAGACTTAATTTAGCTTTCTTGGGGTGTGTATATTTCAGATCGGTTGTGGGTTCAAGGGGATTCAATTCCTTGTGGGTTCGCACCACCCCTGGGCAAATTCGCCTCTATTAGCCGCGGCTAATCCCATTTCGGCTGCGATGAAATTCCTTCTAATCCTATAACTCCGAAAATCTGGTCTCATACTCTCCACTCTCCCTCCAATATCACCCTAGGGCCATTCTACCTTAATTTATGCAACTCTAACGGTAGTTATGTACCTTAATTACCTAGCTAATCTATCATTACTAGTTCAAGACTTAAGTGTTTATTTGTACTCCAACAACCCTATATTAACCAGTTCATAGATTAATAACTACAAAATTTCATAAGCTTTAAGCGATCACCATTCAAGTATATATTTCATTAAAGATTCCATACATCACTAATTCAAATTAACAATCTAATAGATACCGTGATGACATTCCCAATAGTAAACTATATCATGAATTCAACAAAGTCCATACTTCAGATACTATAGGTTCATACAACTTAAAATGGAGGGTGACTAGGTTAGTTTTTAGGGTTTAATTTGGGTTTCCCATGGGTTATGGGCTGCTCCAATGATCTAACTCTAAATGGGCTTCAGATTTAAGCTTAGTTGGGCTAGCTTCAAGGTGTTGGGCTATAGGAATTTAATTGGGCCAGACCAAGTTTTAAAAGCTCAAAGGTTTTGGGTCTGCACAAGAGTTATTGGGCCAACTATAAGGGCCTATAAAAGGTAAATCTTGGGTCTCTATTATATTGAATCAGATTGGGTCTGCACTTAACTTATTGGGCCTTCATTAACCTTTTATCATGATCTCCTACATTAATTTGGGCCTAGATGAAGTTTCTATCCAAATTAAACCCCAAACTCACATTAATAATTTATCTCCTTAGAATTTCCATTCACTTAACTTACTTGATTATTTCATATTAATTATTCTTAATTAACCCAAATCCATGATTAATACCTTAATTAATTTTGGGGTGTTACATAAGCCATATCATAGTTCAACAAAGCTCACAGAAAATATCATAAATCCATACATCAAATACCAAACTAAAGTAAGGCCTACTCCTCAATAGGTACACATTATATTATCAAAATATAGACTCCTACACTTAGCAATAGAGATACATGATGATGTTATACAGAGGTTAATAAAATTTAGCATATACTTTATTCCACTCAGACCAAGTGTAGCTCCCCACACCAGGCCTCAGCTCATGAATGTTCATCCACTTGCTTGCCCTTATCCTTACCCGAAGAATCTTCACCTAAAATTATAATCCCATGAAACAGGGTGAGATATAAATCTCAGTAACCAAGGAAAATTCCATTATACATTCTAGTTTAATTAACATATATGCGTAATTTCACATAAGTATCAGAAATGTACTAGTCATATCAGTAAATGAAACAATTAGGCTATCATGATTACTATCACATACTAGCAATCATATTTTTACATGTTAAAAGCTAATAACACCGGGAGAGGCTCGTCCACGGCACCTACTCCCCATTAAGCACAACTAGGGCTCAGTGCATCTAGGGTTTGATCATAACCCGGTGCTCGATCGAAGCACATGCATGGGTGGCAACTGCACCACAGCTCCACCATGGACTCACAAGGTCTAATCACAATACAATAGATAGCCAACCAATTCATTCAGCATTTCAAATCATTTGTGTACAACAAATATGAAATTAAAGCAAATATATGCATGAAATTAATATAGTCCCAGTTACCTCACTTGTAGACAAGTTGGGAAGTTATAACAATACCAAAATCTTCCTAAAATCACAATATCAGAAAATGTTCATTTTTATCAGTCCATTACTATCTCATTCGTCATTTGTGGTAATAACCCAATGCTAAAAGAATTAAGTTACCAACAGTTACCTAAAGGATACCCACTCAATCACTAAGAGCCTTAAATTTCGGATTTTGCCTTCCCTAGACCAGAAACATCAATATATCACTCCAAATCATAGGAAATTTCGCACAAAATTAAGGCCCATACTATAAGTCTACTATGGGAGTCTTAAAACAGTAAAAAATGCATTAAAATAGAGAGTTTATACTTACCTACTGGCAACCTTAGCTTCAACCTACGAAATTTCACCGTGGAAACCCCAAACAACCATATTTCAGATTTTGGGTATGGTGAAAATACTCCCAATGAAAAACTAATCAGGCCAAAATGAAGAGAAAGAAAAGGGGATTAAGTTATATAACTATTACCTTGGCTGAATCTTGCTCTAGAAGTAAGAAATGGTGGATTTCTTGCCCCAAACCCTAGCCTCCCTTCCAACCTCTGAATTTTTCTTTTGGTTTTTGTGTTCTATAGAATGGCGGGTGGCTAGATTAGTTTTTAGGGTTTAAGTTAGGTTTTTTATAGGTTATAGGCTACTCTAATGATCCAACTCCAAATGGGCTTTAGATTTAAGCTTGGTTAGGCCAGCTTCAAGGTATTGGGCTGCAGGAATTTAATTGGGCCAGACTAAGTTTTAAGGACTCAATTGATTTGGGTCTGCACAAGGGTTATTAGGCCAACTATAAGGGCCTATAAAAGGTGGATCTTGGGCCTTTATTGCATTGAATCAGATTGGGTCTGCACCTAACTTATTGGGCATCTATTAACCTCTTATCATGATCTCCTACATTAATTTAGGCCTAGGTGAAGTTTCTATCCCAATTAAACCTCAAACTCATATTAATAATTTATCTCCCTAAAATTTTCATTCATTTAACTTACCTGATTATTCCATATTAATTATGTTTAATTAACCTAAATCTATGACTAACACCTTAATTAATTTTAGGGTGTTACATAACTCCTAGTCTATCATAATTAATCTTAATTAATTTTCAGATGTTACACCTAACACATTCATATGAGATGAATGAATGGGTAGCATTCGAATCAAACAATGCATCTACAATATGATTATGAACAAACATAGCACCTCGAATCAAACTAGGGAACCTACTTACCTCATACAATATAAGTGCAAACACCCATCCTTATGTAGGTGGTTTAATAGATGAGGTTGACACCCATGACACCGTGCAATTCCGTACATAGTGCCCACTTTCCTATAATTATAACACACTGGGCAAGGACCACTTCTATGATTATTCCCACATTTATTACAGGTAGACAGGGTATTCACTGAATTTTGAAGGGGTCCCACATTCTTCTTTTGAGTAGTGTGCTTTGGGGATGGCCTTGACGGGCTCATCACGCAACCCTCAAAATAAAACTAGATTGAACTAAATATATAGCTAGTGGCACAACCTAGGTCATCTCCCTTGGAAATGGAGTTCAATGTTTAATTGGGTTTTCTAAATGTTAAAGATCCTAAAAACTATCTAATTTAGGCGGGTTTTTTTTTATATCTAATTGAACTAACTAGAATTAAAATTGAATTAAAATGACTAACTACCTAATTGGATGAATTAATGGGTGAATAATGGTTTTGTGACTAGCTTTGGAATCATCTCTCGGTATCCACTATCCTTATTCTAATCCACTTGTGATTAATTCTGGTCTAAGAGTCCCTAATTGTGTTCATTACAAGTTATCTTGAGTTACCACGCAAGAATCAAGAGATTAATAATCTAATGTTGAATTAAGACCTCAATCCCGCATTAAATCGTTAACTCTTGTCTTTAAGATCAATGAACATCTAATTTGATTGATTAACTGATTAATTAGTCTCTGATTCATCATCCAAAAATGTTTAATTAACTAACTAAACACTAAAGAATTCTCAAATCAAGCAATCAAACACATAATCTCATTCATGCATTTCATCGAACACCTTCGTGGCATACATTGAAGATTAGAGAATAATGAAAAATCAGTGTCTAATCCAACCAATTAATCAACAAAAAGGCTTCCTAATCAGTGTCTAACCAGCCACTAATTACAATTACACAAATTCCTAATCAAATACAACTTAACCAAGATTGTACAAGAAAAAGGAAAAGTGTAGGAAATTAAGAAATCTTAGCCAAAATTCTGAGTTCTTCCCCATGGATTCAAGCTTGGAGGAGGTTGCTTCCAAGCTAGCCTCAAGGTGGATTAGAGCTTCATATTACGGTGGTTGGAGGTGGAGAATGGAATGGAAAAATGGTGTGGAGGGTTCTGTGTGTTGGATGAAGGCAAAGGGAATGGACGAAGGGGTGGATGAGCGAATGACTAGACGAATCACGATGGATGAATGAATGCTGATCTAATGTGTGCTGATGGCATGATTCTCTCACGTGAATTTTTATCATTCCACGTGCTCAGCTTTTGCCCCATTTGCCTGAAGCCTTTTTTCCTCTTTGCTTATGTGAGTGTGGGCCCCATTTCATCTTGTATTATAATATTCCATATGCATGCTTTTCCACATTCAGACCTCTCGACTCGCCAGCTCCCAGCTCATGCTTCATGGCTTCATTTGGCGTCCTGGACAGCTCCTCGTGTTGCTCTTCATTTCCACTTGACTTCCTTCTCCATGTGATTGCTTCTTGTGTTGCTTTGGTTCTGCTCTATGGATTCTTCTCTACTGCTTTGTGTGTTTCTCCTTCGTGCAGATTCTACTCACAGGCTTCTTTATCTTCCACACTTATTTTCTCGTTTCTGCTTCTTCATGTAGCTCATTCCAGCCCAACACTTATTCGTGTTTTTCTTTGCCTCCAGCTCGCTTTCTTCATATGTTTTCAGCTCCAGCGAGTTTTCCTCTATTTCTTTGTTAATGGGAGTTCACGTGGCAGCCTCTTTCTCTTCGTGTTTCTGCTTCGTCTAGCTCAAAGCTTCTGTTCATGGGCTTCCCTGTAGCTTTACTCGAGCTTCTCACTTTCTTTTCTCCATGCTGTCACGTTTTATTTCCTTCCAAAATAGAGGTTACTTCTAACAGACGTGGTGGTCGTGTTATCTTACAGCTCCCACATTGGCTCCTCTGTTTCTCATGTACTTCACGAGTTGCTTCCTCTCTGTTTTTGCTTGTGTGTGTTGCTACCCCTGCATGCATGGCTTTGTTTCCCTTCTTCATTCTTCATGTTAGCTACTATTCACTCTAGCTGCTGTTTGCATGCTTCTTTTCTCAACACCTAAGCTACCTCATTCTTCTTTTGTTATGTGTTGCTTGCTTTTTTAGTGTATAAAGGCTGAACTCGTGGCATTGTGTGAATTCCTCACAAAGCTTCTTCCTTCTTCACCATCCCACATTGCTTCCTTCATGCGTTTCTTTCCTCCTTGTTCCCACGTCAATCCTTATACATATGTGGCCTTTGTGTGACTCATTTGCTATGTGGAAGTGCTCTCTTTTGCTGTACATGAAAGTGTTCTTGTGAATTAAGTGTTGTGTCCATGACTTGGAAAGCTTCCATATGTTCTCCTTTTCAAATGCAATTACCCATAAGAACTCTGTACAAAAGAATGGGAAAAATCAAATAGAATTATCCACAAAATTATTTAAAAGAAATTCATGCATGAGGAACTAATAGTTTGCAACTTAATTCCTTAAATGTAAGAATAGGCAATTAAAATCAAATTCCATTCAATTGCCTTCATTAAGCCACATTTAATTATTAAAATAACTAAGTTAGGAGGAGTAAAATGTATAAAAATTATGCTTATCAAATTCCCCCACACTTAAACCTTTACACTCCTAGGCAATGCTCAAAATCCAAGATAAAAGAATGAATTGAAACATCCGACTAGTAGAATGGCAAGTGAAAAATGAAAATGGGAAAGGGAAAGTAAAAATCACAAATCAGAGACCAATCACAACTTTTCATCACTTTAACAATCAAAGTTAACTTCACTTGCATCAAGAATTAAGTTCCATGGCAATTTCATTTGAAAAGAATGAATTGAAATGCATAGCCTCTCATATGGATTGGTGTTTACTCTCAACTCTCAAGTGTTTAAGGGAATGTGTATCACTCAATTTCCACCTATCAAAGTTTACTACCATAAGCTTGTCAAGATCCTAAATCTCCACCACCCATGCCAAATGCAAAGCACAAATCAAAGGACTTTATTTAAGGTTATAATGGGGCAAAGGAGATGAAATGAATGGATATAAAAAACAAGGGGAAAAACTAAACAAATCAATACCATAGAACCTCAAGAGCAATCAAGAAGATTTATGATAGGAAACAATGTGTTTCAAGGCCCTTTTGTTTTCAACTAATAATAAGAATTGCAAAGAAAATTCGAGCACTTCTTTCTTTTGATTTTCAAATGCTTTTCTCTTGTTTTTTTTTCATTACTTTTCTTTTTTTACTTTTCTATCTCTTCTTTTCATTGCATTTTTTTCTTTTTAGAACATATTCCTGTACTTTTATTATCAATGGCCTAAATGGATACAAAGCACACATTCTCTCATCCTAAACAAGTGTAATGCTCCTTAAAGTCCTTAAGGCATCTTAAAACAAGGTGGGAATATATTTAATGGCTATAGGCTAACAAGAAAATAGAATACAAGTCCAAAGTGGCTAAACAATGGATAAAATGAATGTAGGTTGGCTTTTTAGCTAACTAGCTATAAAAGAAATGAATGCCTTATCATTTTCATGTATGCAAATGCAATTGTGGTCTCAACAAAGAATCAAGACAAGTTCTAGAGTGAAAGCAGTGATAGGTGAATACACACTAGAATTAACAATTAAGGCTCAATTTCTCACCAGCTAATGGCTATCAAATAATTCATTGAAATCAAATTCATTGCCACTTCACTTGAATCAAGATACAAGATCCATTACTTATCATATCTAAGTGAATCCAAGCTAATAATCATCTCAACTTGCAACTTTTACAGAAAAACTGAAAAAAAATCTTCAAAAAAAAAAATTTTAAAGGAAGCAAAGAGATGAAGATGGAAGATAAAATGACTCTCCCCCCCATACTTAAATATTGCATTGTCCTCAATGTCAGCACACAATCCAGTAAACAAATAAACAACACAATATAAAGAGTGAAAAGAGAGATTACAACCAGATGAATTTGAATCGAAGATCTCAAGGGTGGCTAAGATTCCCTTGTAGCTGGTTAGCAATTTATTTCCTACTAAACAAAAATAAAAGAAACTGTAATGCGGAAAAGACAAAGAAAACTACATCCTAAACTAAAAAGAACTTTATTAAAAACTAACTAATCATAAGTATCAAAAACCAAGATTAAAACTACTTTATTCCTTCTTAGCTGGACAAATTTAAGTCTCACTACTTTAAAGCATTTTGATTGATCATGCAGTGATGATTCATGGACTTCCTCAACCATCAGTAGTCTTAGAAAGTCATTTTCAGCAATTGTAGAAAAAATAAAACAAGAAAAATCAAATTTGGGACATTTAAAACCAAAGAAAGAAAATTTAAAATCAAATTTAAACTTTGAACTTCCTAAAAATCTATCAAAACCAATAAAATCTACTGGACTCCCATCAATAAGAGTCACTGCATCAACAGGAAAATTAAATTGTAACTTCTCACAGTCTTTTAAGTTCAAGGTGTCTGATAGTTGTATTTCCTCTACTGGGGGAGTCTGTGATTTGTTGGGAATTACTTCACCAACCTCAAGAATCTGTTCAGGACTCTCAACAATAAAGATAATATCTTCCCTGACCAAAGAGACATCAGTAGGCTCATAATATTCTAAACAATTATCAACAACAAAATTTAATCTCTCACTAGTATCAACAACGGCACAAAGATCAATAGAATTTTCAATATCAACACTATCTATATGCATGTTCTCATCAACACTAGTATGATCAGTAGAATCATTCTTATCAATAAATTCAGTGCAAACAAAGGACTCTTTAGATTTAGCAAACTTATCAGACTCTAGAAACTCATTAATCTCAATACACACAGGACTTGTATGCATATCATCACATAAGCATCTAGGAGTAGAGTCTGATTCATCAATAACAACAAGCTGTCCAATAATTTCACTGTCGATATCCTTTTCACATGCTACATCTATTATTTTAGTAGTTACACCATCACAGGCTAGTGAGGAATCATGATGATCAGTATATGTGAGAAACTCATTAGTCTCAATGAAAGCATTAATCTGTGAGCATCTATCACATATAGTGGTTCTAGCACACACACAATCAAGAAATGCATCCAAATTAGTTATGCCACATGGTCTAGATGGCATGTTGTCCCTAAATTCAGAAGATGCATCATCAATAGACTTCTCAACCAATTTCAGACTAAGAACATAATAATCATCACATTCCAAGTCATCCCCACACTTATCTACTACCCTAGACTCAATAGATTCATCAATTGGTTTAGACATGAATTCATCACTAAGGTTACAACTAGGTGTAGACATCCCAAATGTATCAGTACATAAGGGTTCATGAACATCAATAAATGTGTCAATTTTGCTCAATGAACTACCACAATCAACCATATCAGGAAATTCAACAACAATTTCCTCATCAACAACATCATCATGTAATTCAGAATCAACAACATCATGTGCATTAGGGATCACAGTGCTATCATGTAAACTACATTCAGTTCCAACAAATTGTAAAGTATTAGAAGATGAAAGGATATTACCCAATGAATAAGACTCTTCCTCCTCTATACATTCCCTTCTAATTTGCTCTTCAATTGATTCATTAGCACTTGAAGTCGATTGATTCAATTGAATTCCTAAATCTTTCATTTGTTGGTCATGGAGTTGCAACCGTTTAGTTATCTGTTAGGCTATTTGCTGCATTTGTTGGTATTGAATATTACAAGCTTCCATTAGCTGCCTCATCCTTTCTTCCGAACTCGGTTCTCTTTGGACCTCTTGTTGCATGTACCCCTCATGGCAATTGTAAGGATGATCTTGTGGCTCTTGCCTATGGTAATCATGGTATGGCTCTTACATATGGAAGTTATGATATGGCTCATAATGATGGTGATAATTTGGGTGAACTCCATATGGATGGTGGTATGGTTGGTAGCTGGGGTGAACTTCATAGGAATGATGGTGTGGTTGGTAGCATGGTGGTTGGAATTGTTGATATTGTTGTGCTTGTTAATATTGTTAGGCTTGTCGCTCTTGTCTTTGTCTTTCAAGAAGACCTTGAAGCATTGACATGGCGTTATCCAACTTCTGAGAAATCCTATGCTCTCTACAAGAATCATAGACACCTTGATTAGAATAATAAGGATCCATTTAAAGCAAAGAAAAATAAGAAGCACAATCACTTTCAGCACAAGACAAAGCACAAACAAATTATGACCAAAATTAACTCAAAATCAAGAAAATAAAATTCAAATGAAGCTAAGACTTACTTAACTATGAAAAACACTCCTAAACAAAGGTTAGTCACACAAAATAAACTCACAAAAAATAAAGAAAATAAATCCAGAAAAATTGAAAAATTCTTAAAAAAAATTTGAGAAAATACTAAAAAAAAAAAAGCCTCAAACGTTGGAATTTGGCCAAAAAATGGTGTACCAAATAGCTTTGCTATTAGTTTTGCTCAAAACACCTAAAAACCTTGGGAAACAAAGTTTAAGAATTTTCTGGACACTTCAAACAAAAATTCCAGCAAGCAGTCTCTTGATTCAAGCAACCGAAATGATCCAATTCCAAGTTCAAAATAGAACAAAAACTAAGCTAAAATAGAATCAAAACAAAGACAAAATAGAACAAAAACACTTAGAAAACTTTCTCAAACAATTAAAACTCCAATTCCCCTGCAACGGCACCAAATTTTGATGGGCTCGTCGCGTAACCCTCAAAATAAAATTAGGTTGAACTAAATATATAGCTAGTGGCACAACCTAGGTCATCTCCCTTGGAAATGGAGTTCAATGTTTAATTGGGTTTTCTAAATGTTAAAGATCCTAAAAACTATCTAATTTTGGGGGTTTTTTATATCTAATTGAACTAACTAGAATTAAAATTGAATTAAAATGACTAACTACCTAATTGGATGAATTAATGGGTGAATAATGGTCTTGTGACTAGCTTTGGAATCATCTCTTGGTATCCACTATCCTTATCCTAATCCACTTGTGATTAATTCTGGTCTAGGAGTCCCTAATTATGTTCATTACAAGTTATCTTGAGTTACCATGCAAGAATCAAGAGATTAATAATCTAATGTTGAATTGAGACCTCAATCCCGCATTAAACCGTTAACTCTTGTCTTTAAGATCAATGAACATCCAATTTGATTGATTAACTAATTAATTAGTCTCTAATTCATCATCCAAAAATGTTTAATTAACTAACTAAATACTAAATAATTCTCAAATCAAGCAATCAAACACATAATCTCACTCATGCATTTCATCGAACACCTTCGTGGCATACATTGGAGATTAGAGAATAATGAAAAATCAGTGTCTAATCTAACCAATTAATCAATAAAAAAGCTTCCTAATCAGTATCTAACCAGCCACTAATTATAATTACATAAATTCCTAATCAAATACAACTTAACCAAGATTGTATAAGAAAAAGGAAAAGTGTAGGAAATTTAGAAATCTTAGCCAAAATTCTGAGTTCTTCCCCATGAATTCAAGCTTCTCCAAGGTTGCTTCCAAGTTAGCCTCAAGGTGGATTAGATCTTCATATTACGATGGTTGGAGGTGGAGAATGGAATGGAAAAATGGCGTGGAGGGTTCTGTGTGTTGGATGAAGGCGAAGGGAATGGACGAAGGGGTGGATGAGCGAATGACTGGATGAATCATGATGGATGAATGAATGCTGATCTAATGTGTGCTGATGGTGTGATTCTCTCATGTGAACTTTTATTATTCCATGTGCTCAGCTTTTGCCCCATTTGCCTTAAGCCTTTTTTCCTTTTTGCTTATGTGAGTGTGGGCCCCATTTCATCTTGTATTATAATATTCCATATGCATGCTTTTCCATGTTCAGACCTCTCGACTCGCCAGCTCCTAGCTCATGCTTCATGGCTTCATTTGGCGTCCTGGACAGCTCCTCGTGTTGCTCTTCATTTCCACGTGAATTCCTTCTCCATGTGATTGCTTCTTGTGTTGCTTTGGTTCTGCTCCGTGGATTCTTCTCTGCTGCTTCGAGTGTTTCTCCTTTGTGCAGATTCTGCTCACAGGCTTCTTTATCTTCCACGCTTATTTTCTCGTTTCTGCTTCTTCGTGCAGCTCATTCCAGCCTAACACTTATTCGTGTTTTTCTTTGCCTCCAGCTCACTTTCTTCATATGTTTTCAGCTCCAGCGAGTTCTCCTCTGTTTCTGCATTAGTGGGAGTTCACATGGCAGCCTCTTTCTCTTCGTGTTTCTGCTTCGTCCAGCTCAAAGCTTCTGTTCATGGGCTTCCCTGTAGCTTTACTCGAGCTTCTCACTTTCTTTTCTCCATGCTGTCACGTTTTATTTCCTTCCAAAACAGAGGCTACTTCTAGCAGACGTGGTGGTCATGTTATCTTGCAGCTCCCACGTTGGCTCCTTTGTTTCTCATGTGCTTCATGAGTTGCTTCCTCTCTGTTTTTGTTTTTGTGTGTTGCTACCCCTACATGCATGGCTTTGTTTCCCTTCTTCATTCTTCACGTTAGCTACTGTTCACTCTAGCTACTGTTTGCATGCTTCTTTTCTTAACACATAAGCTACCTCATTCTTCTTTTGTTATGTGTTGCTTGCTTTTTTGGTGTATGAAGGCTGGACTCGTGGCATTGTGTGAATTCCTCACAAAGCTTCTTCCTTCTTCACCATCCCACATTGCTTCCTTCATGCGTTGCTCTCTTCCTTATTCCCACGTCAATCCTTATACATATGTGGCCTTTGTGTGACTCATTTGCTAATGTGGAAGTGCTCTCTTTTGCTATACATGAAAGTGTTCTTGTGAATTAAGTGTTGTGTCCATGACTTGGAAAGCTTCCACATGTTCTGCAAACCAATCTCCTTTTCAAATGCAATTACCCATAAGAACTTTGCACAAAAAAATGGGAAAAATCAAATAGAATTATCCACAAAATTATTTAAAAAAAATTCATGCATGAGGAACCAATAGTTTGCAACTTAATTCCTTAATTGTAAGAATAGGCAATTAAAATCAAATTCCATTCAATTGCCTTAATTAAGCCACATTTAATTATTAAAATAACTAAGCTAGGAGGAGTAAAATGTATAAAAATTATGCTTATCAAGCCTCTTTCTTCAAGAGCCACTGCCACTAGTCACCCTATAATACCTTAACTCCTTAGCCTTCAAATCATTCCACACAGGCTTATCTTAACATAATTACATATATATCACAAATGCAAGTAGCGAAAATTTGCATAATTGAAAAGCCATTTACATCATTCTTGGCTTTAGGGACCATATGGTCTTAGAAATTTTATTTCCATCCATAACATATGCATTCATATCACAAACATCACAATTCATCTCAAGAATCACGAATTTGGAACCACATTTCAAGAAAAACCAAAATTTGATCTCGGTTTAATGTTCCAAATTTTTTATATGAATTTTGAAAATTCATAACTAATTCTAGAAAAATCATAATTAGGCATATGATAGCTTTCTAGAAAGCTTTAAATGTTAAATAATGATTAACACCAAGACGATAGCATTTAGCCCATAAAAAATAATAGAACAATACATTAGGTCCATTCTTAGATAGCTACAAGACCTTAAACTTTAAATATTTGTTTCTCCCTTTGCAGAGCTCCAAAAGAGGTTATCTTAGTGGCTATGGAAAGCTTATGATATCTAGTTTATACTTGTAAAATTTGACGTACAAGTAACATAGAGAAGCAAACTGACCATATGAATCGTAACCTTGACAATTCTGCATAATTTGGCCAACTTTGAAAAATCATAATTAATTCTCTAGAGCTCCAATTTATGTGATCTTTAGTGCTATGAAAAGCTCTAGATGCGACCTATTTGTTGGCCAATTTCATGTAAAAATTCAGCCATTTAGTCAAACTTTGGTTTAGCTCAAGAAATGGTCAAAATTGAAGTCCATAAAGGATTCAACAAGCACCAAATGCCTTTTTCATCTTTCCACAACCACTTGAGTAAGTCTAAAAGCATAACTACAGCCTATAAAAGCATACCAACTGATTCACATTATCATGGAACTCATTCTTGTAATACCATAATTCTCTAGCTCATCTCATGTTATTTCTAAGCTTCCTTCCATGCATAATACAAGAATTCCAAGGAAAGCCATTAAAAATACTCATTTAAATTGTGTTACATTGTGAATAAATTTTTTGTTTTGTGTCCCATGGACCATATGAACTCATCCACCTCATTCTTATATTTAATACACAAATACAATTCATAACCATCTTAAGAAGTGACCAAGAACTCGAGCTAATAGAGTATATACATAAAAATAGCATGTGCAGCCTCTAGTTTGTATTTCAATTTTCTATCATAAATTTTGAAAAATTATAAATAATTTTAGAAAAATTGAAATCAAGCACAATATACCATTATAGCAAGCTACAGATATTTAATTTATGCTAAAAATAAATTTAGACCACAACAGGGATATCTATCTACTAGAAATCGATGGAACAATAACCAAGGTTGCCTATCACTACTACTACTATCATTGAACTTCAAAAATTCATATCTCCTAACTCAGATGTCCAACTGGGGTGATCTCAATGGCCATAGAAAGCTTATCATGTTTAGTTTATGTGTGTAATATTTATGATCATTACACATCATTTGGCCCTTGAATGACACAACATAAGAAACTGATCATATAAACAATACTTATACCAGAATAGCAAAAAATGACAACTTTGAAAAATCATAATTAATTCCATAGAACTCCAAATACTCTAGTCTTTAGGTTTCCAAAAAGCTTTAGATAAGATCTATATGCATACCAAATTTCATAAGCAAATTCATTCATTTGGTTAGATCTTGACATCAGGTTGCAAAATGCACAATTTGGTGCCTTCAATGGGTCTCAAATGGTCCAAAATTGCTTCTAAAACATCCATGACCACTTAAACGTGTAGAAAAGTACCAAAATGATCTACTAAACATGTCTCAAAGGTGCAAAAACCCAAATTTCACAAACTCACACTCTCACCCTAAGATATGCATAAGAGTACATAAGTTAGTTCTTGCCATTCAATATCCAAAAGTGGCTACATCATACATATGGCATCAAATCTCATACATACATGATATGTTTATATATTTACAAGTGTTCATAGGCTCATATATTATATACAATATTGGATTACATCATACACCACTCATATGGCTACAAAATGGCAAAATTTCACACTTTATTATCAATCTTCTTCCTTTAGGCTTAGTGGCTTCCATTCCTTGGCTCACTTAGTCCACTTAAACATGTTAGACATGTGAGGAGGAAGGAATGAGATTCTAGGAATCCCAATAGCTCTTCTCCCTTTCAACCATACATAAAGAATGCAAATCCATGTTTAAAAATATATACATGAACATTATGGAACATATAATCATTCATGAAACATTTCTAGCATTCAAGAAGTCATACAAAACATACATAGGCTTGCCAAATAAGTGGTTTGGCCTCACCCATTCTCTTCAAGGATTTTGGACTTACCTCACCATTTTTCTTAAAGGCTTCTAACTAAGCCTTATTTTTAGGAGACTCTTGTGTTTGTCTCAACCATTCTTGAGGGTTTTTGGCTCATCCTCACAATTGCTAGAGGGTTCTTGGCTTCACCACACTCAAGCAAATCAAAGCAAGTTCACAAAGTATCATTTAAAGACATAATGTAACATCATGGTACCATGGCATAGAGATGCATGCTAAGACATTTCTCATGGCTCAAAACATACATGTACACATTCAAGACAAGGTAAACATCCACTCATGCATGAGAAAAAGAATAGAGAGCTACCTTTATCACAAATGCACACTTTCTTCCTTGAACTTAGTTCCTCTCCTATGACCACACACTCCCAAGAAGGTGGGACTTGTTTTCTTTGGCCTAGACACATAATATGGAAGTCAATTACACTCTTGGAACAAATTCTAAGTCTACATATTCATTTTAAGAGCTAGGTTGTGCTTATGTCTCATTTATGGTTCCATAATGCACTTAATGAAGCAACCTTAGGAAAACATAATCTTGGCTCCACTCTTTTCATCCATTTATGATTCTTGACTCCTTTTAAGCCTCTTGGAGTCATCACACAATTAATTCAAGGAGCCTAGCTAGGTGTTACTTCTTTAAGCCATAATATGGAAACTATGATACTGTCTCACTATTCATAGCTTCTAAAATTTTTTCTAAGGCTTCCTTTCATCCTCTTCCATCATATATGACTCAAAATCAAGTTTGGAACAAATTAAAACTATCCCATGGTGCTTCATCTAGCCTATGCTGAAACTATACACTATATGAATACCAAGTGAGTTTGCTTTATTTTCTTAATGGAAGATGCATGTGAGAAGCCTTCTAGGGATCTTAAGAGCTCATCCAAACACCCAATTTGGCCTAGGAATTCTTGTATCAAAGCAGAATTTTAAAGGAACACTTGAAACCCTAACTTTTCTCTCTTGAAATCTAATGGTTATTTTGTTGTTGCCTTTGCATATTCTTGTTCTTCTCCCTCATTTTCCTAAGATTCATCCTTGGTTTAGTTTAAATTTCATTCCTTCTTGGCTGGCCATACATGAGGCAAAATGAAGGGGAAGAAGAATAAGAAGATTCAAGCTTAGAAAGTAGTAAATTACCTTAGATTTCTAGCCTTTCTTGGATGCTTCTTCCTTCGTTTGGATTCTCGCTTTGAATTTCAAAAATATCCCCTCTATTCTACCCTAAAAATAGACCCAAAAACTTCATCAAAACCATAGAAAGAAAGAGGAGAAGGAGAAGAACAACTTTGCTAAAGAAAAGACTAAGAAATTTCATTAATCTCACACCTTTGTTTTGGCTTTTTCTCCTCCTTTTCTCTCCTTTCTTGTGCGCCTAATTTTTCTAGTCTTCCTCTCTATTTGTGGGCAGAATAAGGTTAGTGGAGAAGGAGGAAGAAGGGACGTGACTTTTAAAGAACATTCAAGAAGCTAATTGTTCATAAAAATTCCAATTTTGCCCTTAGTCCTGACATTTTTATTTCTAGCTCATTTTAACTCCTTTTTTAGATACACCTTTTTCATCATAAAATTTAGGTTCCCAATCTTATAAAATGTCTTTAGGATCACTTAAATTAGAGCTAAAACCTTTCCGAACACAAAGGTCAAAGTTCAGGTCAACTGACATTAGAAACTGTACACCGGAGGGATTTTAACTATCCCAGGGCTTCCCATGGTTTTCAAGGCCTTTGAAAATCCTAGAGAAGTCAAAATTTTCATTTAAAAGCCCTCTTATGAGAATTTCAAAATTTTCTCGAAATTACAAAAATACCATTACATTACGTGGCGATTTCGTTAATTTCCATCTAATCATTTCAGCCTCTATTTTAAGGTACCTCTGGGCTCCTAAATTCATCATTTTAATGTCTAGATGAGGACTTGCTTTGAAAACACATCCGTTTTCATCGTTTTTACAAAAATCAGACATTACAATTCTTACCCTTTCACTTGCATTCACATACATACACACTAAGTTTAATAGGTGACAAAAACTCATATATTCATTCATATTGTCCCAAAATGGATATATACATAATATGTACATACATTTGAGCATGCTCAAAGGTCTACATTACATATACATCATGTGATTACAAATCTTGACATCAAAATGCTAAAATATCTATTTCTTTGTCAAAGTCTTGCCCTTCAAGATGTGTGGCCTCCATTTTCTAGTCCACTTGGATCATCTAGACATGGTTAAACATATGTGAAGGAAGAGTGAGATTCAAATAATCCCAATAACTCTTTCTCCTTTCAAACATACATAATGGATGCAATTATATGTCAAAGAATGCATTATGACATTTAAGCTACTAATGAACATACATAAATCATTTTCCTTGTCATATGAACTCATACATATCAAACATAGGCTCTCAAGGACATTGGTCTAACCTTACCTAACTTCCTTAGAAAATTTGACTTATCCTCACTCTTCTTGAGACTTTTGGCTTTGTCTCATCCTAAGGACTTTTAGTTCATCCTCACCCATGCTAAGGGACTTTTGGCATAACCATATTCATTCAAGCCACTTTGCATTTATAAACACCAAGAAGCATAATCGTACCATCACATATAACTAATGGCTAGAAACATATCTCATAATTCAAACATACACACAAGCACTCAATAACAAGCAAACATTCAAGCAATGCATGTGAGAAAGGTTAAAAAGCTACCTTGAAGCAAGATTTCAAACTTTTCTCTTCAATACTTCTTCCCCTCCATACACATGTAACTAGTGGAGCTTGATTCTCTTGGTCTAGACACATCAAATAAGACATAATTCAATCATTGGAATAAGCTCTAGCCCTATAGAAACTCTATATGTGCCTACTTTATTCTAAGACACTATTATGGTTCCATACAAGACACAATGAAGTAACCCTTAGAAGTCTAAGTCTCCTGACTCCATTTAGACTCCTTAGAGCTATCACAATTTCAATTTAAGGAACCTAGATACAAGTTGATTCCTTATGTCTTAAAATGGAGCCTACACCTCCATCTCATAAATCATGCTTCCTAAATTCATTCCAATGCTTCTTTTGATGTTTATTAATCATATCTAATTTATTTCTAGCCTTAGAAGTAATTAAAACTCTCCCTAGGTGCTTGGTTCTAGTTTGGCCAAGACATGCCCAAGCTAGTGAGCCCATGGAGTTTTGCAAATTTTCTTTAGGGATTTGGCACATGTGAGACTTGCTAGGTGTCTTAGTAACTCATACATACTCTTAAACAGCCTAAATTACCACTAGGAAGCTTCATATTTATCAAGGTGCAACTAAATCCTTAGGTTTTGTGACTTGAATTCTAATGCTTCTCTTTTGAATTTCATTATATAATCTTGTTTCTCATACTCTAAAACCCTTGTTCCTTGCTTGGTTTTAGTTAGAACTCATTCCACTTTAGGTGTTCTCTACTTGGCCAAACTCACCTTCTTGAAGAACAACAAAGAAGAAGCAATAAGAGTCATAATTCTTACCTTGATTGAATGCTTTTCCAAGGAGCTTTCTTATGCCCTAGCCTTTTCCTTCAATCTCTAACTCTCTCCTACTGAACCAGTCCTAAAATAGTCCTAAATCAAACATTAAAATCATAGGAAAAGAGAGGAGAAGAAGGAGAACAAGATTAATGAAGGAAGGAGTATGAAAATCCATAGTTTTCTTACCTTTCTACTAGGCTTTTCTTCTTCTTCTTCCCCTTCTCTTGTGCGTCTCACACAGCTAGTCTCTCCTCTGGTTTGGGATAGAACTAAGGTCAATTAAAATGAAGGAGAGATGGGATGTGCCATATAAGATGGGAGGCTTCTTAAAACACTTTTCAAAAATTCTCATTTTGTCCCTTTTTCTTAGTTCTTTCCTTTTAGGCTCATTTCAATTTTTTTTTTAGAACCATCTTTTCCATTATAAAATTTAGATCCTTTAACTTATAAAATTCTTTTAGTTTCACCCAAATTAGATTTAAAACCTTTCCAAACAAACTGATCAAAGTTCAAGTCAACTGATGCTTTAAAATGAAAATTAGAATGATTTTAACCATTCTATGGGTTCTTACAGTTTTTAGGGCCTCTCAGAGCCTTAGGAAACTCAATTTTTTTCATTTAAAGATTCCTCCTTTGAGTTTTCTAAAAAGTGCCTAAAATTACAAAAATGCCACTAGTTTTTGTTGAATTTTATTTAGTTACTCTGACTCGGGTTTTTAGGCATTTTAAGCCTTGTATCCTTATTTTTAATTTTCTAGAATATTGTACTAATTTTATTTGGCTTCAAATCTTTCTATTTAAGGGACTTCCTTTTATAACTGGTACATTTTTAATGTTTTTAAAAAAACTAGACATTACACACCCTTTTCTTATCACTACCTCTAAAAGGTTCTATACTTTAATCCCTTTTGCCCTCAATTGACTTTTTCCTGTTAACCTCAATCTCCATTAAGGCCCTCTCGGATACCTTACACTTCTCGACCAGCTCATCAAAATTTCAAATCTGAAGGAGCACAATCTTATATTTCAATTCAGGTTTCAGGCCCCTGTCAAACTTATCAGCCTTCCATGGTTTATCATTAAATTGTTTCAAATATAAGGAGAAATAAGACAGCTAAATTGTCATACCATCATAAGATGTACATACATTCAATCTCCCACTCCATTAACAATAACAATTTGTCACATTACTACCTTTGGCAGCAGATTTTACCACTATTAAAACATCAATTCATCTAATGAATCATAATTAGTTATTCTCAACATAAGAACTTCCAATTTCATATCACACAATTATAACAAACTCAAAATATCACAAAAAGGAGCTAGGAATTTGAATTTCCATATCATGACTCAATTCAACAACTTTGCACTATAATTTACCTTAACTTTGAAAAATTATAACTTGAGTTACAAAATTCTAATAAATGCAAACTAGGACTCTATGGAAAGCTTAGGACATGAACTATATACTGTAAAAATTACACTCCAAAACAAGTTCATTTAGGCTACAAAAATTCAATGGAACATTAACTATAACACCCCAAAATTAATTAAGGTGTTAATCATGGATTTAGATTAATTAAGAATAATTAATATGGGGTAACTGGGCAAGTTAAGTGAATGGAGATTTTAGAGAGATAAATTATTAAAATGGGTTTGAGATTTAATTAGGATAGAAGTTTCATCTAGGCCCAAATTAATAGATCATGATAAGAGGCTAATGGAAGCCTAATGAGTTAGGTGTAGACCCAACCCAATTTAATGTGATAGAGTCCCAAGACCCACCTTGTAGAGACTTTTATAAGTGGCCTAATAATCCTTGTGCAGACCCAAACCCTTGAGCTCTTCAAACTTGGCCCAAACCTAATTAAATTTCAGCAACCCAACACCTTAAAAACTAGCCCAACAAAGCTAAAAATCTAAAGCCCATTTGGAGTTGGACTTTGGAGCAACCCATGACCCATGTTTGACCCAATTTATTCCCACTAAAACCCTAAAAACTGACCAGCCACCTCCCCCATTCTATAAAACTCAAAGACACAAAGAAAATTCGGAGGTGAGAAAGAGAGGCTAGGGTTCTTGGCATAATTCCACATTTTCTCACATTTAGAGCAAGATTTAGCCAAGGTAATAGTTATACAACTTAATTTCCTTATCTTTCTCTTTAATTTGGTCCAATTAGTTTTTCATTTGGAGAATTTTCACCTTACCCAAATTCTGAAATGTGGTTATTTGGGGTTTTCTTGATGAAATTCATAGGTTGAGGCTAGGGCTGACATTAGGTGAGTTTAAACCCTCCATTTTGATGCTTTCTTTGCTAATTTGAGACCCCCATAGTTGATTTATAATATGGGCATTAATTTTGTACGAATTTGCTTAGGATTTTGGGTGGAATATTGAGACTTCTGGTAGAAGATACTTTAATCCGAATTTGGGATTGGTGGTGACTGGGTAAGTGTTCTTTAGGTAGTTATTAACATTTAAATCTTTTGAGTACTTATTGCAACTGTTAATGATGAATTAGAGTAGTAATCATCTGATATTATGGATATAGGGAGATTTGGTTCCTGTGGTGGCTGTTGTAAATTTGTCTACAAGTGAGGTAACTGGGGTTTACATTAATTCCATGCATATGTCAGTTTTAATTTCATATTTGCTGTATATGAATTATTTGAAATGTTGAATGAATTGGTTAGCTATCTATTATATTGTGATTGGACCTTGTGAGTCCATGGTGGAGCTGTGGTACGGCTGCCACCTGTGCATATGCTTCGATCGGGCACCGGGTTATGATCAAACTCCAGATGCACTGAGCCTTGGTTATGCTCAATGGGGAGTAGGTGATGTGGACGGGCCTCTCCCAGTGTTAATGGCCTTTAACATGTGATTATATGATTGCTAGTATGGGATAGTAATTATGATAGTCTAATTGTTTCATTTGCTGAGATGACTGATATGATTCTGATGTTGATTTTAATTTATGCATATATGTTAATTAAACTGGATTATATGATGGAATTGCCTTGGTTACTGAGATTTATATCTCACCCCGTTTTATGGGATTACAATTTCAGGTGAAGGTTCCTTGGGTAAGGATAAGGGCAAGCAAGTAGATGAATATCTATGAGGTGAGGCTCGATGTGGGGGAGCTACACTTGGTCTAAGTAGAATAGAGTAGATGCTAATTTTGTTAAGTCTTGTATAGCATCATCATGTATCTATATTGCCAAGTGTAAGAGTCTGTATTTTGATATTATAATGTGTACCTATTGAGGAGTAGGCCTTACTTTAAATTGGTATTTGATGTATGGATTTATGATATCTGCAATGAGCCTTGTTGAACTCTGATATAGCTTATTATTAGAAATGTAATCTTGACATATTGCTTTGAACCCCCATTGATTGGGTACGAAAGGATTGCTGCTGATAGTTCATGAACTCATGTTATTGTTATTTTACAAACTTGCTGATATATGGACTTGTTGATATAGGGTAATTAGAGAAAAGAAATTGACCCTTGAGTTTTGAACTAGTAAGGATAGATTAGCTGGATAAATTAGGCTAATAAAGGATATTTGAGCCCCACAATGAAGGTAGAGGGGCCCTAGGGTGTTAATGAAAGGAGAGTGGAGAGTATGAGATAAGAATTTCGGAGTTATAGGATTAGAAGGAATTTCACCGCGACTAAAATATAGCTGGCCGCGGCCAATAGAGGCGAAGTTGCCCAGGGAGAGTGCCAGAGAGGAACTCGCGGCGGCGAAATGCCAATTGGCCACGGTGAAATGTGAGAGGTCAAACTGGGAGTCCTCCAGAGAGAAATTCGCCGCGGCGAATTAGGGAATTGGCCGCAACTAACTTTTAGGAAAATGTCTCCGGCATTTCAGAGAGGAATTGGCTGCGCCGGAGGGAGGAATTGGTCGTGGCCAATATCGAGAGGCGAGCGAGGAAATTCCAAGAGGCTTCTTTGTCGCGGCGCCATATAGGATGGCCGCGGCGAAGGTCCAACTCGCTACGGCGATATGAAGAAAGGGGTAAGACAAAAAGGAATTGGTCGTGGCTAATAGTAATTAGGCCGCGGTGAACATGCTGAAATACTTATATTAACTAGAAAATCTTGGTTTTTCATATGTTAATCTCAAGGGATGATGTAGAGATATTAGGGTGAGTTATAATTGATGAGTAATAAAATTAAAGACTGATAAACGAATGTTTGTCTCCCTTACGAACATAAGTATTTATAATCGTATGATTGATGATGCTAATCACATCAAGGTTCAAGTTTCCTCGTATTTTCATAGTATAATTAGTCTTAATATCATGTAACTTTGGTTTATGGTTATCGATCACGTATTAAACCTTAGTAATCGGGATTAGAGATTAGGGTCGTCACATTAACTGCATGAATTTTCAAACCCAACCCAAAACTATAACTTTGAATATGCATATCATTAGCTACAGAACTCTATTTTATGCAAATGTAGCTGCTATAGAAAGCTTACAATGCCAACAATGTGCCTGTAAAATTTCATAAGCATTGGAATTTGACCCCTTAAATATACGAAAAACCAAATCTGACCATAAGAATAATGCCTAGTAATTCTACAATTTTCAACCAACTTTGAAAAATCATAATAAATTCTATAGAGTTCCAAAAATTATATTCTTTAGCTTTGTGAAAACCTATAAATGACATCTACATGCCTATCAAATTTCATCTAAAAATTTGTTCATTTGTCCTAGTTTTGGTTCAAAGATAAAAAGATGACTCAAAGTGGTGTATATGTGGGTCCAAATGGTTCAAAATGGACTCTTTCAAGTAATGTGACCACTTGAGCACATTTCAATCATAAAATGCAACATATATAACTAATTTATCATGTCTCTAACCTTATGCAACTCAAATTCACTCATCCACTTGCCATTACATATATACATAACATAACTCACGCATGGTCAAATTTCAAATCTTGCACATTTACGTCATAATCCCATACTTTTTCACTTGTAAGAATGTTTATATTACAAAAATACCATATACAATCTCTCATATGAAACATATTACTTTAAAACATAACTATTGTCAAAGTAATGCCATTCATAGTTGTTGGTCTTCATCTTTGGCTCCTTGAGAATTCTCTAAACATGGCTAGAAGTAATATAGAGGAGAGTAAGATTCTATGAATTCTAATAGCTCATTCACCTTTCAAGCACACTTACAAGGCATATTTTCATGTCAAAAAGAGTAAGTATGCATAATGGACATACAAATATCAAACATAATTATATCCATGAAATCATATGGATCTATCAAAGTAAAAACAAGCTTTAAGGGCTTTTGGTCTAGCCTCATCCAATTATTTGGGACTTTTGGATTAGTCTCATCTATTTTTAGGGATTTTTTACTTAGCCTCACTCACATTAGAGACTTTGGCTTTATCTCATCCATAATTTGGGATTTTTGGCTTCACCTCACCCAAACCAAGGGACTTTTGGCACAACCTCTCCCATTAAGAGCCATTTCACATTTCAAATGCATTTAATGTCACGTAACTACATAAAATCATCAACCTAATAGGAATACACATAATTCATAATCTATACACACACAAGCAATCAATAACAATTAAATAACCAATATAAGCCTATAAGAGTGGATGAATAGTTACCTTTATACAAAGAACCACTTAATTCTCCTTAGATTCTTGGCTCCTCCTCTCTTCCTCACACACACACATGGGAGAAACTTTACTTGCTTGGCCTAAACACATCAAACAAGACACAAATACATCAATAGAACCATCTTTGGATTCACATAAGCCTTACATAAGCTAACTCTAGCTTTAAGTTTCCATATGGTTCCATTTAATAGCATAATGAAGCAAACTATATAATTCAATGTCTTGGCTCTAATTTCTCACCTAATATGAGTCATATGACTCTAATTAAACTTATTAGAGTCATCACAAACTCAATTCAAGGGGCTTAATACCAAGTTTCTTCTTTATGCATAATGGAATCCTAAAATTTTCACCTTTTAAAATAAGGCATCTAAATTCAAACTAATGGTTTCTTTGTTATTTGTGAAGACCCTAATTCCTAATTACCATATTAGGCTTAATTAAGTGGTTAATAATCATAAATCAAGGTCTAAAGTCTAATTATTATTAATTAGATTAAGAAAAAGTGGAGATAATTTAAACCTTGATATTATTAGGGCCATTAATTAAACAATCACAACTAATTAAGTCTATAAGTGATCATAAATACCAATTAAGGTCTTTGATGCATCTTACTACTGATCTCAACTCACAAAACCTCTTGTAAACATCCCCAAGTCATTACACAACATTATTATAACGAATCTCAAAGTTTCTAAGTCAAAATGGGAGTTTGGGAACCTTCACTGCAACTTAGGTTTTTTGTGCTGCGACGAAGTACTCTTAGGACTATTGTTCACGTTTTCATGATTCTACTATTGTGGTGAATTTGGACCCTCACCACGGCTAACATCCCTTGCACCACAGTGAGTTTGCTCATTAACTCAAGTCCCACTACAACTAACCTATGTAGCACTGCGATAAAATACCTCATGGTACTTGCCCTAAAATGTTTTGAATTTCGCTTGGAGAATTCAATTTTATTACCTTTCTTAGGTAAAAGTTTACCTTACACCACAGCAAAACTCCTTACGTCATGGTGAAACTTGCTTCTGACTAACCATTGGCTGGGACCAATGATATTTGGCCATGGCTCATCCCCTTACTACACCTATAATTCCCAAATTTCTTCCTATACACTCCAACACTCCCTTTAGTAATACTCTAGGCCTACTCTACATTAATTTGTGGGGATTTAATGGCATTAATCTACCTAATTTATCCAATATATGTAATATTTGGTTCTCTAAAATGAGAGAAAATGTGAGAAATGTAACGTATGGTTTCTCTATAAACGTACGAAATATATCAGATACAAAAGGAAATCCCTCGAAATGACTTAGTTAAGGTCTAAAAAAATTTGGGAAGTATTCTAGACTCCTAAAAATGAGAATCTCAGACTCATATAGAAAGAAAAATGGAGCTAGAATGAAAAAACGAATTATAATGAAAGGTTGACAAAACATAAGGGCATTTTCATCATTTTGAGTAAATTTTGGAATTCTAATAGGAGAGCTTTTCAAATGAAAATTTTGAGTTCTCCAAGGTTTTTAGGGGCCCTAAAAACCATGGAAGCCTCAAGACAGCTAAAGTCCCTCTAATGGACATTTTCTAATAATAGTGAGTTAGAACTTTGACAGATTCATTCGAGATGGTTTTAACTCCAATTTGAGTAATTCAAAAGGCATTTTACTAAGTTGGAAACTTAAATTTCATAATAAAAAGATGGATCTCAAAAAAGAGAATGAGTTAGAAACGAAAATACTAAGAATGAAAGGTAAAATAGGTCTTTTTGAAAAGTCTTTCTTAAACTTTCCTATATATATGAGGTGCCTACCTCCTCACTTCATTTAGTCACACTTGTTTCTACCCTAAACCATAGAGAAACCCTAAGAAAGAATGAGGTGCACAAGAGGAGGCAAGAAGAAGAGGAAAAGCAAGGTAAGAAAGGTATGAAAATCTTAGTTTTTCAAGCACTTTCCTTTATCAAACTTCTTCTCCTCCTTCTTCTCTTTTTTTCCATGGTTTTATTGAGGTTTTTAGTGCTATTTTAAGGTCAAACTAAGAGGGGAAAATTCGGATTTGAAGAGAGGAGGCCAAGGAAAGTGAGAAACAAGCAAGAAAAATAATGGAAATAAGATAAAATCTCCATCTTATGGTAGCTATTCCTTCCCCCTTCTTCTCCCTATTTTGCCCCCTATATGTAGCTACAAGAAGGCTTTAATTTTGGGTAGAAATGAGGGTGAATTCTATGAATTTAAAGGAGGAAAGTAAGAATATGCAAAGAAATTCAAGAAAAGGCCATTGATTTTCAAGGTTCTTAGGGTTTCATGAGTTCCCTTGAAAATCTGATTTGATGTCATTATTCCTAGGCCTAAATGAATATTTAAATGAGTTCTTAAGATCCCTAGAAGTCTCCCCACATGCATCCTCTATCAAAAAAACAAAGTAAACATCTAGGGAGGCCAAATGCTACATAGTACTGATCTAAAGAGGATGGGACATTTTTTAGTCATATAGGATGAATGAAAATAAGGGGAAACCTTGGGAAGAATTTAGGAGGCTTAGAGAATGAATTGGTGTCTTAGGTTCCATAATATGAGCTAAAGAAGCAACATATAGTTAGACTTTTGTTTTAATTGTGTGATGACTCCAAGAGGCTTAAAAGGAGTCAAGAATCATATATAAAAGGAAAGAATAGAGCCTAGAACTCATTTGATGGGTGTTGCTTTATTAGGTGTATTCTTAGAACCATAAAGGAGTTAATAGACTAAGTTAGTATTTAAGGAAGATGTGTGGCCTTAGAATTAACTCCATGAACCTAATTGGCTTCCATAAATTGCATTTAGGCCAAGAGAAACCAATCCCACATCTTTGTGTGTATAAGGCCGAGGAAGGGAGAGCAAATTCAAGAAGAAAAGTGTGATATTGCAACCAAGGTAGCTCTCTCCACCTTCTCTCATGCATGAATGTGTGTATGTGTGTTTTAAGCTATGAAAATTATTCTAGCATGAGCTTTTATTCCATGGTGCCATGAACAACATTATGCTTTTAAATGATGTCTAATATGTGTACTTGGGTTTGCTTGAGTATGGAGAAGCCAAGAACCCTCTAACCATGGTGAGGATGAGCCAAGAACACTTAAAATTGGTTAAGACAAAGTAAAGAATCTCCCAGAGTGAGATTGACTCCCAAAAGTAAGGTTGAGTCAAAAACCTCTTAAAGAAATGGGTGAGGCAAGTCCAAAATCCATAAGTGAATGGATGAGGCAAGTCCAAAATCCATAAGTGAATGGGTGAGGCTAATCCACTTACTTAGTGTAACACCATGAATTCTAGCTCATTTTAACTCATCAAGTGCCTTTACATAACTTAATATCATGAATCATGTGAGTTTTGCATGAAAAAGGCAAAGGAATAATGCTCATTTTAACATTGCACTGGGTCTCAAAATTTCATTCAATGTCACGTGAACCGTGTGAGCTCATACTATACTTTCTCATATTTAATTTCATCATTAAAACTTATTCGCATCACAAAAACATGCTTACAACCCATGGAAACCGAAATGGGGCATGGAAACTTAAAGATCATTCTCAGCCAGAATTGGTCCTTTTTCTAGGCAAATTTTGAAAAATCATAACTAAATCTAGAAAAATCAAAACTATATAATCTTGGTCATTATGAAAAGCTTGGGATATCTATTTCACATTAAAAATACGTCCAAGTCACAATATTTATCACCCAAGACGTTTGACATCCAAAAAGCTACAGAAGTCTGACTGAAATCTGGAACTATCACAGAATTCTGCAGAAAAATTTGAAAAATGTCCAATTAATTTCACAAAACTCCAATCCATACAAATGATACCAATCTGGAAATCTATGGATGTTAACTAGATAGAAAAAATATCTTCAGATCAGTTCATCAAGCCAGGCTCTGGAATTCAATAGAACAGTACTTCTGGTTGGGCAATTTCACTGATACTGGACAGAAATTTCAAAAATTCATATCTCCCTCTCTAGACTTCTAAATGAGGTGCTTCTAGTTAGCACAAGTCACTGTGATTTCCTAGTTTTTGTGTATAAAACTTCATGATAATTGGACATCATTTGAGCCTCGTGTGACAGAAAACAATTTCGGACCAAATGAATAGTATAGCAGACCAAATCCATAAAATTTGCCAATTTCAAAAAATCACCAAATATTCTGTAAACCTCCAAAAATTATGATCTTTAGCTTTCCAAAAAGCTCTCAATGAGATCTAATTGCATGATAAATTTCAGATCAAGACTAGCTCATTTGGCCAAAAAGTGACATAGGGTTCCGTTATGGTCAAATGTGGCTCTATATGAGGTACCAAATTTGCCAAATGGTCTTCCCTTGGTATTGGCACCTTTTGGGCAATTCTAAAAGCACATTTAAGACTTGTGTGAGCTGCCCAAATGGTCCCAAACCTCATGTATCTCATTTTGGCCATTCAACCCACACTTATATACATAATCACCAAACTTTATATTCTCATACCATGGCATTTCATACTCAAAACATGTGCTAGTAGTCATACATCATTTCCATACATCTAAACATCACATAATAGTATATCTACATATGTCTCAAGGTTCATAATACATATACAACATCATATACATCTTGAACCATTATTATGGTTCCAAAATAGACAAAATAAAGTATAAACTTGTCAATCTCCTTCCTTTAGTGTTGTTGACTCCCATTAGCATATCTACTTAGTTCACCTAGCATGTTAGATCATTGGAGAGGAGGGGATGAGATTCAAAGAATCCCAATAGCTCATCTCCTATTCAATCATACATAATATGTACAAAGCAAGCTTTTCAAATGCATGCATGGTGAAAGTGGAAGACATGCATATTTTAAAACAATCTTGGCATGTGAATCAATCATACAAAACATCCAAGAGCTCACCAAGTGCTTGGATTGGCCTCACACTTCTCCTCATGGATTTTAGACTTGCTTCACCCATTCTTTAAGAGCTTTGGACTCAACCATACTCTTGGGAGCCCACTTTACTTTTGGGAGACTCTTTACTTTGTCTCAACCAAGCTCAAGGGTTCTTGGCTCATCCTCACCCAAGGGAAGAGTTCTTGGCCTCTCCACACTCAAGCAAACTCACACAAACATCATATAATCATTTGCAAACATAACATGGCATCAAGCATCATGGCATATAAAGGCATGCTAGCATACTTTTCAAAGCTTGAAAATACACATACACACATTCTAAAACAACCTAAACACACATCCATGTATGAGAGAAGGTGGAGAGAGCTACCTAGCACACAATTACACACTTTTTCCTTTGGACTCAAGCCTCCTCTTTCCGCCACACACCCAAAAATTGGTGGAGATGGTTTCTCTTGGCCTAAATACAATATATGGGAGCCAATTAGGTTCATGAAAAAATCTCTAAGACCATACAACTTGCTTAAATACTAGATTGCTCTATAACCCCCATTATGGTCCATATTGGCACCTAATGAAGCAACACCTCTCAAATGACTTCTAGGCCTTATTCTTTTCTTTCAAATATGATTCTTGACTCTTTTTAAGCCTCTTGGAGTCATCACACCATTAAAACAAAAGGCCTAGCACATGTTGCTTCTTTAGGTCATAATATGGAACCTAAGACACCAAATCACCTTCTATGAGTTCTAAATTTTTTTCTAAGGCCTCCCTTCACTTTCATTCATCAAATATGACTCAATAATGGCCTTAGAAAAATTTAAAACTCTCCCTAGCTAGGAAAACCCATCTAGGCTGAGGCTATGAAGCATATTGAGTTCCATGGAGCTTTCTTTATTTTCTTAAGGGAAGAAGCATATGGGGAGCCTCTTAGGGATCTTGGGAGCTCATTTAAACTCTTACTTAGGCTTAGGAATCATCATGCAAAGTCAGATTTTACAAGGTGCAATTGAAACCCTAGAACTTGCATCTTGAAATCTAATGGTTTTTTGTTAATTCCCTTTACATATTCTTAATCTCCACACCCTTTTTCCTTAGATTCATGCTTGGTTCTACTTAAAAATAATCTCCTCCTAGGGTTTTCTCAAGTGGGGCGAAATGGTGGAGAAGGGAACCAAAAATGACAACCATAGGAAGAGAAATTACCTTGTTTTCTTGCTTTTTCTCACTTAAATCTTGTGTTCTTTGAGCTCCTCTCTTCAAATCCGAACTTTCCCCTCAATTTCTCCCTTAAAAAAGATTTATAAACTTCATTATAATCATAGGAAACAAAGGAGAATGGAGGAGAAGAGGTTTGGAAGAGAAAGAGCATGAAAAACTACTAATTTCCATACCTTAAGCCTTTGATTTCTCCTCCTTTTCTTCCCCTTCTTGTGAGCCTCATCCCCTAAGGTTTTCTTCTAGTTTTAGGCAAAATATGGTCGTGCATAATGAAGGGAGGAGAAGGGTGCATCATATATATAGGTGAGAATAAGTTACACTTTTCAAACATTCCCATTTTTCCCTTCATACTTTGCATTTTCGTTTCTCTTTCGTTTTAGCTCCTTTTTTAGAACCATCTTTTCTATTATAAAATTTAGGTTTCCAATCAAGTAAAATGTCTTTGGAATCACTCAAATTGGAGCTAAAACCTTTCCGAATGAATCCGTCAAAGTTTAGGCACACAGACGTTGGAAAACGTCCACCGGAGGGGCTTTAACTGTCCCGGGGCTTTTCATGGTTTTTAGGGCCTCTAAGAACTCTGGAGAACTCAAAACTTTCATTTAAAAAGCCTTCTTGTGTGTTTTTTTTAAAAGTGCCCATATTTACAAAAATGCCACTGCCCTTTTGACAAATTTTTCGAATCACTCTGCCTTGATTTCTGGGCAATTCAAGGCTCAAATCCTCATTTTCTAATATTAAAATTTTATCATAATTTTAGTTGGCCCCAATTCCTTCTATTTCAGGGACTTCCTTTTGTATCTGACCCATTTCTGTCATTTACGGAGAAATCGAATATTGTGTTTCTCACGTTTACAGAGGGACCGGATGTTACACTTAACAAGCCTATGTATGCTATATATGACTTGTTCAAATGTTAAAGATGTCTCTTGGAAGATTGCACATGTCAATATACTCATGCATGCATTTGTAAGACTTGGTTTGCATACTTTATATGTGATTGAAAGGGAGATGAGCTATTGGAATTCTTTGAATCTCACTCCCTCCTCTCCAATGTCCTAACATGCTAGGTGGACCAAGAAAATAAGGTAATAGGAGCCAACCACTTGGAAGATGAGAGTATGACATCAAAGTGCATGGATTTTGCTTCTTCATGGCCATATGAGTGGCAAATATTTTAATCTATTATTGTGTATGACCTATGAACCCATGAACATATGTAATTATGCTAATATATCATGCACAAATGAGAATTTATGATATGTGAATTTTATAATGCAAATTGGACATAGAATGGTAAGACTAGCATTATGGAAATTGGTGTATAACATGGGGTGTGTAATGTCCGATTTTCGTTAAACGATGGAAACGGATGTGTTTTCAAAGCAAGTCCCCCGAAATGAATTAGTTAAGGTCCCAAAAAAATTGAGTAAAATTCTAGCCTCCTAAAAATGAGAATTCTAGCCTCAAACGAAAGGAAAAATGGAGCTATAATGGAGAAATAAATTATGACGGAGATCTTATAAAACGTAATGGCATTTTCGTAATTTTGGGAAATTTTTGGAATTTACACAAGAGGGTTTTTTAAACCAAATTTTTGAGTTCTCTGGGGTTCTCAAAGGCCCTAAAAACCATGGGAAGCCCTGGAATAGTTAAATCCCGTCCGGTGGACATTTTCCAACGTCGATGTGCCTGAACTTTGACGGATCTATTCAGAAAGGTTTTAGCTCCGATTTGAGCGATTCCAAAGGCATTTTCCTTAATTAGGAACCTAAATTTTATAATGGAAAAGATGGTTCTAAAAAAGGAACTAAAACGAAGGAGAAACGAAAATGCAAAGTATGAAGAGCAAAATTGAAATTTTTGAAAAAGTCACTTTTCTCTACCTATATATAGGTGGCGCCTCACACTTGCCTTCATTTCACTTAAGATTTTCCAGCCCTAAATCAGAAGCAAAACCCTAAGGGAGAGGAGCCCAAGAGAGGAAGAAGGAGGAAGAAATCCAAGAGTAAGGTATGGTTTCATGGTGATTTTCCTTGCTTTTCTTCATCTCCACCACCTCTCCTTCATTCTCCTTTATTTCCTTGGATTAAAATGAAGTTTACAAATCTGATTCAAGGGAGAAATTCAACGAAAAGTTCAGATTTGAAGAGAGGAGCTTGGAGAAATCAAGATTCAAGCCAAACTAAGCAAGGAAACAAGGTAAAAATGCATCCTATGGTTGATATCTTCCATGGCCCTTCTTCTCCATTTCGACCTAGCCTAAAAACCCTAGGAAGATTTGATTTTCAAGCCCAAACAAGCATGATTCTTAGGTATTTGATAGAGAGGAATAAGAATATGCAAAGGAAACCATGAAATAGGCATTAGGGTTCAAGATGCAAAACCTAGGGTTTCTAATGCACCTTTTAAATTTTGAATTTATGTGATGCTTCCTAAGTCTAAGTAAGAGTATAAATGAGTTCTTGAGACACCAAAGATGCTCCTCACGTGCTTCTCCCTTCAAGAAAACAAAGAAAACTCCATGGAGCCCAAAACCTAGGCATGTCTTGGTCAAGAGGGGATCTTGTAGGTGGGGGAGTTTTAAATTTTTCTAAGGCCATTCTTGAGTCATATTTGATGAATGAAAATGAAGGGAGGCCTTGGAAAAAATTTAAAACTCATAGAAAGTGATTTAGTATCTTAAGTTCCATATTATAACCTAAAGAAGCAACATAATGCTAGGCCTTTTGTTTTGATGATGTGATAACTCCAAGAGGCTTAAAAGGAGTCAAGAATAATATTTGAAAGGAAAGAATGAGGCCTAGAAATCATTTGAGGGGTGTTACTTCATTAAGTGCCAATATGGACCATAATAAGGGTTGTAGAGTAATCTAGGGTTTAAGCAAAGTGTGTAGCCTTAAGATGTGTTCCATGAACCTAATTGGCTCCCATAAATTGTATTTAGGCCAAAAGAAATCATCTCCACTAACTTGTGGGTGTGTGGCCAAAAGAAGAGGCTTGAAAGCTAAGGAAAAAGTGTGTGAGTGTACACAAGGTAGTTCTCTCCACCTTCTCTCATGCATGGATGTGTGTTTAGCTTATTTTAGAATGTGTGTATGTGTATTTTCAAGTTATGAAAAGTATGCTAGCATGCCTTTATATGTCATGATTCTTGATGCCATGTTATGTTTTCAAATAATTACATGATGTTTGTATAAGTTTGCTTGAGTGTGAAGAGGCCAAGAACTCTCCCCTTTGGTGAGGATGAGCCAAGAACCTTTGAGCTTGGTTGAGACAAAGTAAAGAGTCTCCTAAAAGCAAAGTGGGCTCTCAAGAGTATGGTTGAGTCCAAAGCTCTTAAAGAATGGGTGAGACAAGCCCAAAATCCATGAGGAGAAGTGTGAGGCCAACCCAAACACTTAGTGAGCTCTTGAATGTCTTGTATGGTTGATTCACATGCCAAGTTTGCTTTTAAAATGTCCATGACTTCCATGTCTCCATGCATGCATTTGTAAAGCTTTCTTTGCACATATTATGTATGATTGAATGGGAGATGAGCTATTGGGATTCTTTGAATCTCATCCCCTCCTCTCCAATGATCTAACATACTAGGTGGACCAAGTGGATATGCCAATGAGAGCCAACAACCATGAAGAAGGGAGATTGACAAGCATATGTCTAGCTTTAGCTATTTTGGAACCATACTTATGTACCTTGATATATATGATGATGTAGATAGTCTATGAACCTTGAGACATGTATAAATATGCTATTATGTGATGTTTATAACTATAGATAGGATGTATGAGCTTTATAATACAATTTGAGTTTGTAATGTCCAAATGTGCAATGTGGAAGTATGATGCAAATATGCATAAGTGTGGGTTGAACGGCCAAAATGAGATGATGAGGTTTGGGACCCTTTGGGCAGCTCATACAAGTCTTAAATATGCTTTTAGACTTTTCCAAAAGGTGTCAACACCAAGGGAAGGCCACTTGGTAAGTTTGGTACCTCATATGGAGCCAAATTTGACCATAATGGAACCCTATATCACTTTTTGGCCAAATGAATTAGTATTGATTTGAAATTTGGCATGCAAGTAGATCTCATTGAGAGATTTTTGGGAAGCTAAAGAACATAATTTTCAAAGGTCTAGAGAATATTTGATAAATTTTCAAAGTTGGGATTTTCTATTGATTCTGGTATGTGCACTGTTCACACTGGCAGATTTGTGTTTTATGTCACCCGATGGTCAAATAGTGTCCAATGCTTGTGACGTTTTATAGATATAAACTAAAGGTCATAAGCTTTCTATGGCAACCAAAATCACCTCATTTGGAGGTCTGAGCAAAGAGTTATGCATTTTTGAAATTGGCTATCAGTAGTAGTGGTGCCTCAGGAGTTCAATCACTGTTCCATAAGATTCTAATAGCTAAATATATCTGTTTCATTCTAGAATTATTTTTAATATTAAGTTAACATTTGTAGCTTTCCATAATGATCAAATTTGTGTAATTTCAATTTTTATAGAAATAGTTATGAATTTTAGAAATTTGTATTAGTAATATGAAACAGCAGCCCAGGCAACAGTGACTTCAGTAGATTTTTGAATGTCAAACGTCCTCCATGATGCATGTTATGGTTTAAGCGTATTTTTAGTGTGAAGTAGACATCCTAAGTTTTCCATAATGACTAAGATGGCATGATTTCAATTTTTTTAGATTTAGTTATGATTTTTCAACATTTTTCCAAAAAAGAGGCCAAGTCTGGCTGAAAATAAATCTCCATTTTTCATGCCCCATTTTGGTTTCCATGGGTTATATGTATGTTTTTAGGATGTACATGAGTTGTAGTGATGTAATTAAATATGAGGATACATAGTATGAGCTCACACGGTCCACGTGACACCAAAAGGAAATTTTAGATATGACGCAACGTGAAAATAATCACTATTTCTTTGGCTTTTTCATGGAAAACCAATATGATTCATGATATTATGCTATTTAAAAGTATGAGATGAACTAGAATTTATGGTGTTTGAGGGTGAGAGTGTGAGTTTCCAAATTCTAAGTTTGTTCACCTTTGATACAAGTTTAAATTTTCATTTTGGTACAATCCCACGTGCTTAAGTGGCCACACAAGCTTAGAAAGCAAATTTGGACACTTTGATGCTAGTTGAGACCATAAAAATGACCACACGGGAACCCTATAACACAAACTGACTAAATGAATGAATCTTCCTATGAAATTTGGCATACATGTAGAGCTCATTGAGAGCTTTTTGGAAAAATAAAGTGATGAGAGACCCTCTAGAAACCTTGTCCTAGGAACCTTCAACAAGATGACACTTTGCCCGAGACCGGCTAGAATACAAGAATGTTGGTCAAAGGAAAGACCCTAAGAGAACTTGTCTCTTAGAACCCTAGCCTCAAGACACCACAAAGGAAGACCAATCCTTTGATAAGTCACGTGAACTCTCAGAGAACACAAAGAAGTAAAAGCCTCACAAATAATTGAATAATACTCAATTTCATTCATGTGTAAAATAGAGTACAATAGGAAGCCTTTTATAGGCAGAATTTTCTAGAGTCCTAATTAGAGTAAAACTCTAAAACCTGATTAGAAATATTTTAAATGATACCTAATATATATCCTAATTAGATTAGGATACTAATCTTAACTTGATCTCTAAGATAAGTTCTTTGACCAAGTTCAAAAAAATAATAAAATAATAAAAAACGAAATTCAAAAAGAATCCTAGTCAAAACTAATCAGCTTCTTTAATTTGTCACATGGGATGCTCATGCTTCATTAAAAATCACATGGTTGTCACATGATTCTTAATCTCTTGTAATTGGACTCCAATTGGGCCTTGGCACTCCTCTTGTAGAATGGTTAGCATGATCACACCTTTTACATCTTCTTGGGCCTTCACTTAACTTAAATGAATGGGCTTTAAGTTATGAAGCTTATGAATTAAACAATTGAAGGCTTCTTTCATTGCTTTGGCCCTAGCTCTTGTTATTGGGCCTCCTATGCCTTGCAATGGGTCTTTAGGCACATTTGACTTGAACTCTTGGGCTTTAATTTGCAAATCATGTCCTTGGGTTTGAAACATAGCACCATATCCTTCATCAGGTCCACTTTTATGCTCAACAAGGTCTCTTGGTGCTATTGCATCATTCCCCCCCTCTTGAAAAGGATTCATCCTCGAATTTGCAATATCAAAGGAAGAGAGATCAGCTACATTAAAAGTAGCACTAATATTTCCATAAGAACTAGGTAAATCAATTTTATAAGCATCATCATTAATCCTTTCAAGAACTTGAAAGGGACCATCTCCTCTAGGTTGGAGTTTTGACTTTCTTTGTTCTGGGAAACGTTCTTTTCGCAAGTGAACCCACACCCAATCGCCAGGTTCAAACACCACACGCCTTCTACCCTTATTAACTTGGCTAGCAATTTGCTCATTTCTTCTTTCAATATTGGCTTTCACCTTCTCATGCAAGTCTTGCACAAACTTAGCCTTCCTAGCACCATCAAGGTTAGTAAACTCATGTGAAGGTAAAGGAAGCAAATCTAACGGTGTTAAAGGATTAAAGCCATAAACAATTTCAAAAGGAGAGAATTTTGTAGCAGTATAAACAGCACGATTATAAGCAAATTCGACATGGGGCAAACACTTCTCCCAATTCTTAAGATTCTTTTGAATGATAGCTCTTAATAAAGTAGAGAGAGTTCTATTAACAACCTCGGTCTGCCCATCAGTTTGTGGGTGTGCTGTAGTAGAAAACAAAAGCTTAGTGCCAAGTTTATTCCACGACGTTTTCCAGAAATAACTCAAGAATTTTACATCTCTATCACTAACAATAGTTTTTGGCACACCATGCAACCTAACAACCTCCTTGAAAAACAATTCTGCCACATACACAGCATCATTAGTTTTGGAACAAGCAATAAAATGTGCCATTTTACTAAACCTATCCACAACAACAAAGACACTATCTTTCCCAGTGGAAGATTTAGGTAAACCCAAGACAAAGTCCATAGAAATATCAGTCCATGGGTGAGAAGGAACAGGTAAGGGGGAATATAAGCCATGTGATTGAATTCTAGACTTACCATGCTTACAAGTAATACATCTAGAACAAACAGCAACCACATCCTTTCTCATACCAGGCCAATAAAAATGCTCATTCAAAAGAGCCAAAGTCTTTTCGGCACCAAAATGACCCATCAATCCCCCGCCATAAGTTTCCTTAACAAGAAGCTCACGAATGGAACACATAGGAACACATAACTTGTCCTTTTTGAAAAGGAACCCATCAAACCTATAATAGTCATTAGCACTATACATTTCACAAGATTTCCAAATATCAGCAAAATCAGAATCAGACTCATACATGTCTTTTAACATCTCAAATCCTATCAATCTAGCATGCATGGAAGTAATCAAAGTGTAACGCCTAGACAATGCATCCGCTACAACATTTTCCTTTCCCTGCTTATGCTTAATCACATAAGGGAAGGTTTCAATAAATTCAAGCCATCTTGCATGTCTTTTGTTCAATTTACCTTGGGACTTAAGAAACTTAAGACTTTCATGATCAGAATGGATAATAAATTCTTTAGGCCACAAATAATGTTGCCAAGTTTCTAAGGTACGTTTCAAGGCATACAATTCTTTATCATATGTAGAATAATTTAAAGTAGGGCCACTTAATTTCTCACTGAAATATGCAATAGGTTTGGCATCCTACATCAACACACCACCTATGCCTAAACCAGAAGCGTCACACTCAATTTCAAAAACCTTAGTAAAATCAGGCAATACAAGTATAGGGCCTTTAGTTAGTTTGTCCTTCAGTATGTTAAAAGCACGCTCTTGTGCTTCACCCCACTTGAATACCACATTCTTTCTTACCAAATCATTTAAAGGGGCAGCAAGAGTAGAGAAGTCCTTAACAAATCTCCTATAAAAGCTCGCCAATGCATGGAAGCTCCTTACTTCACTCGCATTCTTTAGAGTTGGCCACTCTCGGATTGCTTTGACCTTCTCCTCGTCCACTTGTATGCCACGAGCTCCTACAACAAATCCAAGAAAAACCACAGAATCCAAACAAAAAGAGCACTTCTCTAAATTGGCAAAGAGTTTATTCTCTCTAAGCACAACAAACACATCATGCAAATGATTCACATGCTCTTCTAGACTTTTAGAGTAAATCAAAATGTCATCAAAGTAAACCACAACAAATCTACTAATGAAAGATCTAAAGACATGGTTCATTAAACTCATGAAAGTGCTAGGTGCGTTAGTTAAGCCAAATGGCATAACTAACCATTCATATAACCCAAACTTGGTCTTAAAAGCAGTTTTCCATTCATCACCTTCTTTCATTCTAATCTGATGATAACCACTTCTAAGATCAATTTTAGAGAAAACACATGCACCATGCAACTCGTCAAGCATATCATCTAACTTAGGGATAGGATAGCAATATTTTACCGTTATTTTGTTAATGGCACGACAATCTACACACATCCGCCACTTGCCATCCTTTTTGGGCACAAAAATCACCGGCACAGCACATGGACTTAGACACAAAAGCCTTTCTTCATGAGCTCTTCCACTTGATGTTGTATTTCCTTAGTCTCATCTGGATTTGCTCAATAAGCAGGTCTATTGGGAATAGATGCTCCTGGGATAAAGTCTATGCGATGCTCAATGCCTCTTAAAGGGGGCAATCCATTAGGTATTTCCTCTGGGAATAAGTCATAGAATTTCTGCAATAAAGATTTAACACTAACAGGCAAAGAGTGATCAGGATCGTTGATAGTAAGATAAACATCTTTATAAATCAATAAGAAAGCATTTTCACTAAATAGAGCTCTCTTGATCTCACTTTTACTCGAAAATAAACTCACTTTCTTTTCCTCATATTTTTCTCTAATTTTCTTTCTACTCAACTCACCTTTCTGTTGCTTTTTCTCATTCTTAATACTCACACTCACTTTACCTTTCTTTTCTTGCTCTCTATTCTTACACTCTCTTTCGATTTTTAACTGATCCTCATATGCTTGAACAGGACACAAAGGGGTCAACACAATGGTCTTACCATTAAAAACAAAGGAGTAATAATTTTTATATCCATCATGTTTTACCTTTCTGTCAAACTGCCACGGCCTACCAAGTAACAAGTGACTAGCATACATAGGTGCTACATCACAAAGAATCTCATCATGATAATTACCAATAGAAAAAGAGATGAGCACCTGTTTTGTTATAAGGGGTAGGGTGCCTCAAAGTAGGCAAGTTCAGCTTTTCCACAAGTAAAGTACTAGCTACATTTGTGCAGCTACCACCATCAATAATCAAACTACAGACCTTCTTGTGGATGAAGCAACGAGTATGGAAAATATGCTCACGCTGCTCTATCTCGAGATCTTCTTTTGGTTGAATGCTGAGAGCACGTCTAGCCACAAGGGCTTCACCATTTACAGCTTCAGTTAATTATAAATCTGAGTCATCAGTCAGGGGTGGCATCTCATCCTCCTCAGACTCACTACTAGCACTAGTCACATCACCATTCTCAAGAATAATCATAGTTCGTTTGTTAGGACATTGTGAAGCAATGTGACCAAAACCATTACATTTAAAACATCTAACCTTAGAGGAAGAAGCAGTAGGGTTTGAAGATGATAAAGGTTTTGAATCAGTTTTACCCTTAACCTGAAAGGGTTTTACTTTACTTTCCTCTTTAGACTTGAAATCAGTCTTTGGCTTGAAGGAGACTTTGGAATCCCTCCAAGAACTCGAGCTAGATGTCACTTTTAGCTTTTGTCAAGTCCTTAGTTGCTTTTCCACCTTGATAGCTCTATGTAAGAGCTCTTCCATATCCAGGTAATTATATAAATCAACTTGGGCAGCTATTTCAGGATTTAAGCCCTCAATGAATCGGGCCATAGTTGCTTCACGGTCTTCCTCCACATTTGCCTTAATCATGGCAATCTCCATTTCTTGATAGTAATCTTCCACACTCATAGAACCTTGTTTCAGCTTTTGGAGCCTCTTATGCAATTCCCTATAATAGTAACTAGGGACAAATCGTTTGCGCATGATAGTTTTCATTCCTGCCAATCACGAATTGGGCCTTCACCGGTACGTCTTCTGGTGAGTAAGAGTTGATCCCACCAGATGCTAGCATAGTCAGTAAACTCCACTACAGCAAGTTTTACTTTCTTTACCTCAGTGTAAGAGTGGCACTCGAACACATGCTCCACTCTTCTTTCCCAATCTAAGTACTGGTTCGGGTCATTTTTCCCGGGGAATGAGGGAATCTTCATCTTGATGTTTCCAATACCACCATCCTTATTGGATGATGATTGTCTACCTATCCGAGTATGGGACTCCTTAAAGTTGGATTCAGCATCATCATCAAGTTCCATATGAGGTTGCCTCCTATGGGTCCTCCTATTGGAAGAAGACTCCACATCATCTAATCTGGTACTAAGTTTCTCAAGAGTACTTTGAACGGCTCTAATCCAGACTTTCATGTCAAAGTCACTATGCTCAGATTCTCCAGACATCCTGAAATATTAGTTTGTACAAAAACAAGCAACGAAAGATATAGGACCTCGCAACTCACTAGCTTACGTGTTTACACTCAAAAGATGATAATTTCACTCGTGTTTAACTCTCTTTTTGGCTTTTTCTTTAATGTTAACCCTCTTGCCTTTTATCACTCAATAATTTGCTTCTTACAAGTGTTCTAAGCAAGTCACAAGCAAATCAAATGAAAAGATCAAACTAGTGGCAATCCAAAAACTAGAATTCTAAAATATAAATTCCCAAAGAATCAAACAAAGGAGAAAAATAAATGTGTAACAAAAAGGAAAAACAAGGAGTAAGGGAAGGTTTGGAAGGAAAGAGATGAAAAGAAAAAAAAATCTGAAAATAAGAAACCTTAAGAATAGAAAACTACTTGCAATTCAAGTTTCGAACAATTAGGAAACAATATCCTTTCTTGAATGCAAATAGGTAAGTAGAAAACTTGGTAGCCACTTAATGCAATTAAATTAGGAAACAAACTCCAATTAGGAAATTGACTCTAATTAGGAAACTTACTCCAATTAGGAAATTGACTCTAATTAGGAAACTAACTCCAACTAGGAAATTAACTCCAATTAGGAAATTAACTCCAATTAGGAAATTGACTCCAATTAGGAAACTAACTCTAACTAGGAAATTGACTCCAATTAGGAAATTAATTCCAATTAGGAAATTGACTCCAATCTTGCTTTTAATTTTGAATTGGCATAACTTGCAATTTTGAATTCTGCAATCTGAATTTCTTTTTTTTTTTTCACTCCCTTTTTTTTTACTCTTTTTTTTTCGAATTTTTTTCGAATTTTTTTTTTTGAATTTTTTTTTTGGGAGTATCACACTCTCTTCTCTTTTTCTTTTTGGAGTATCACACTCTCTTCTTTTTTTTTTTTTTTTTTTTTGAGGATGGAGGAACACAACAATGGAAGACAGAAGAAGTTAGAAGAAAAAGATGAAGATGAAAAGGATTAATGAAAAGAGAGAAAGTATGAAGAACAATGAAAGGGAAAACACAAAAATATACCTTGTACTAGCGACCAAAGCTCTGATACCAAATGATGAGAGACCCTCTAGAAACCTTGTCCTAGGAACCTTCAACAAGATGACACTTTGCCTGAGACCGGCTAGAATACAAGAATGTTGGTCAAAGGAAAGACCCTAAGAGAACTTGTCTCTTAGAACCCTAGCCTCAAGACGCCACAAAGGAAGACCAATCCTTTGATAAGTCACGTGAACTCTCAGAGAATACAAAGAAGCAAAAGCCTCACAAATAATTGAATAATACTCAATTTCATTCATGTGTAAAATAGAGTACAATAGGAAGCCTTTTATAGGCAAAATTTTCTAGAGTCCTAATTAGAGTAAAACTCTAAAACCTGATTAGAAATATTTTAAATGATACCTAATATATATCCTAATTAGATTAGGATACTAATCTTAACTTGATCTCCAAGATAAGTTCTTTGACCAAGTTCAAAAAAATAATAAAATAATAAAAAACGAAATTCAAAAGGAATCCTAGTCAAAACTATTCAGCTTCTTTAATTTGTCACATGGGATGCTCATGCTTCATTAAAAATCACATGGTTGTCACATGATTCTTAATCTCTTGTAATTGGACTCCAATTGGGCCTTGGCACTCCTCTTGTAGAATGGTTAGCATGATCACACCTTTTACATCTTCTTGGGCCTTCACTTGACTTAAATGAATGGGCTCTAAGTTATGAAGCTTATGAATTAAACAATTGAAGGCTTCTTTCATTGCTTTGGCCCTAGCTCTTGTTATTGGGCCTCCTATGCCTTACAATGGGTCTTTAGGCACATTTGACTTGAACTCTTGGGCTTTAATTTGCAAATCATGTCCTTGGGCTTGAAACATAGCACCATATCCTTCATCAGGTCCACTTTTATGCTCAACAAGGTCTCTTGGTGCTATTGCATCATAAAGTGCAGAAAAATTGAAGCTCTACAGAATTAATTATGAATTTCAAAGTTAGAATTTTTCTGCTGGCTTCATGTACTTTTCATATAGTTAGTTTTGTGTTATATGTCATCCAATGGCCAAATGATGTCTAATGCTTGTAAAATTTTATAAAAATAAAATAGAGATTATAAAATTTCTGTGGCTACCAAGATCACCTCAATCGGAGGTCTAAACAGAGATTTATGAATTTTTGAAGTTTATTATCAGTACCAGTAGCACCACTAGACCTCTAGTACTATTTCATCATAATTCAATTTCTTGATGGTATCATCTATAGATATTTTTCCCTTAGATTTAACATCTGTAGCTTTTCAAATTGACCAAATTTGCATGATTTGGATTTTTTTGTAATTAGTTATGAATTTTCAAAGTTTATGATAGTAAGCTATGATAGTAGCTCAGGTAGCTAAGACCTTGGGTGCTTTTTGAATTTCAAATGTCTTTTGCTTAATATCCCATGACTTGGAATTATTATTATCATAAAGTAGACATCTGTAGCTTTCCAAAATGGTAAAGTATGTATGATTTGAATGTTTTTAGAATTAGTTATGATTTTTCAAAGTTTGTGACAAAAAACATGCAATTATGGCCGAGGCTACACTATGGAATTTTATGTGTCACGAGTTTTAGACCACTTTTGGTGATGGATTTGACTTGTATCCATATAATTAAATATGAGAATGTGATACATGAATTCATATGGCCCATAGGATTCCGAAAGAAAAATTTATGCATAGCGCAATGCAAGAAAACTCAATATTTTAGTGTTATTTTTCTTGCTTCCCTATTTGCTTGGCATGAGACTTAAAATTTGCATTAGGCAAAATGAAAAATCTATGGTGTTACAACATACCTATCATTACCAATTCAAGATTTAAGGGTTGATTCCTACTCATCAAACTATCATGCATCAGCAATTTATGTATCAATGACAGCAAGAAGGATTCATGACTACTAACAATTATCATTCAAATATAAATTCCATTATAGGTTCCATGCATTACTAGTATGACTTAACAATTAAGGTATCACATGATTACATTCTCAAATAATATACCATATCTTAGGACTAACTAAGTTCCATATCACATATATATATATATATAAGTGCATACATTGTGACGACCCTAATTTCTAATCCCGGTAATTATGGTTAAATACACGATTAATAATTAATAATCAAGGTTTAGAGTCGTTACAATTAATCACATTAAGAAAATATAGGGAAATTTGAACCTTGATGTTATTAGGGTAATCAACTAAATAACCATAAATGGGAGAATGCATAAAAGGAATTGCACTATCATTAAGGGTTTGTAATTCATCCATCCATCGGTTTCAACACACAAAAACTACCCACAAGTGTTCCTATATCATTTCTTAGCATCACTATTGAAGAAATTGGGGTTTCTAAACTAGAGGTGGGAGTTTGGGGACCTACATCGTGACTTGAAACATCCCCACTGTAGCTAAGTTAGGTACTGGAGCTCAAAAACTAAGTTTTTCACTTTGCGTCGTAGCCTCAACCTTCTGCGCCGCGGCTAAGTTGCTCTCGGGAATCATTGGGTAATTATCTCGAATTTCGCCACGGCCAACCTACATGGCACTACGGCAGAAATGCCTCTTAGAGTTACTATTTGAAGTCTCACGATTCTCACCTCGGCAGAATGCACTTGCACCGCGGCGAGTTTTGCTACTATACACACCATGTCTAGTTTCCTCGACTTGCGTTGCAGCAGGACCTATTCCCTCCTGGGCGATTTTTTTCGCACTGCGCTGTAGTGATACTACCCAAGCCACGGTGTCCCTTGCCACTATCACTCTTCAGGATGTGGTGAGGCCTTCCTAGCCGAGGCATGACTGCCTCCTGTAGCTATATCTCCTACATTTCGTCCCATGCACTCCAATTCTCTTCTTAGGAATACCCTAAGACTACTTCTTCCGATTTTATATGACTCTAATGGTATTTATCTACCCTATTCATCTAGCTATTCTACCATTACCAATTCAAAACTTAAATGTAAATTTCCACTCCTCCAACTATCCCATATCAGCAAGTCCATGGAGTAACAGTAACAAAAATTCATGCACTATTAACAATTAACATTCAATACACATTCCGTTAGAGGTTTCATACATCCATGATTCATATCAATATCTAATACATCACATAATTATATTTTCAACAGTATACCATACCAAAAATCCAGTAAAATTCATACATCAGGTTATGGGATTCATACATCCAATATCAAGTTATGATGAGGCCTAACTCCTCAATAAATACATCCTAAGTAATCAAAATATAAAAGCCTATACTTGGCAACATAAATACAAGATGATGCTATACAATAAGGAAAATAAAATTTGGCATCTATACTAAATAAATCAGCCTAAGTGTAGTCTTCTCCTCACATGTTGGAGCTCATGGATTTTCATCCACGTGCTTCCCCTTATCCTTATTCAAAGAACCTATACTTGAAATATTAATCCTATGAAACAGGGTGAGATATGAGTCTTAGTAACTAAGGAAATTTCCATTCATTATATCTAGTTTAATTAACATATATGCATGAATCAAAATCAATATCAGAATCATATCAGTCATATCAGTAAATGAAACAATTAGGCTATCATGATTACTATCCCATACTAACAATCATATTTTCACATGTTAAAGGCCAATAACACCGAGAGAGGCCCGTCCATGGCACCTACTCCCCATTGAGCATAACCAAGGCCCAGTGCATCTGGGGTTTGATCATAACCCGATGCCTGATCGAAGCACATGCACGGGTGGCAGCCGCACCACAGCTCCACTATGGACTCACAAGGTCCAATCATAATACATAGATAGCCAACCAATTCATTTAACATTTCAAATCATTCATGTACAGCAATTGTGAAATCAAAATAGATATATGCATGGTATAGTCTCAGTTACCTCACTTATAGATAAATTTGCAACAGCCACCAATGGTATAAAAATCCCTCTATAACCATAACATCAAAGAATTACTACTAATTCATCATTTACAGTAGCAACAAGTACCCAAAGAAATTAAAATGCTAATGACCACTTAAGGAACACTTACCCAACCACAACAAGTCCCCAAATTCGAATTGAAATGTCCTCCACCAGAAACTTCAATATTTCACCCAAAATCCTAAGCAAATTCATACAAAATTAATACCCATACTATAATCCAATCATTGGGGTCTCAAACCAACAAAAATACCTCAAAAAGAAGAGTTTATACTTACCTAATGTCAGCTCTAGTCTCAACCTACGAATTTTCACCATAGAAACACCAAATGGCAAGTTTTAGATTTTAGGTGTAGGTGAAAGTACTCTAATTAGAACATTAATCAGGTCAAATTAAAGAGAGAGATGAGAGGATTAAGTTATATAACTATTACCTTGGCTGAATCTTACTCTAGAAGTGGGAAAATGTGGAAATATGCCAAGAACCCTAGCCTCTCCTTTAGACCTCTGAATTTTGTGTGCCTCTTGTGGTTCTGCAGAATGGAGGGTGGCTAGGTTAGTTTTTAGGGTTTAAGTTGGGTCAAATATGGGTCATAGGCTGCTCCAAAGATCTAACTCCTAATGGGCTTCAAATTTTAGCTTTGTTGGGCCAGCTCTCATATATTGGGTTACTGAAATTCAATTGGGCCAAACCAAGTTTGGAAAACTCATTTGATTTAGGTCTGCTCAAGGGTTATTGGGCCAATTACATAGGCTCATGCAACTTAGGTATTGGGCCTCTGATTCATTAAATTAATTTGGGTTATCACTAAATGCTACCTCTTGGGCCAAGCATCATAATAAAAGGTTAGATCTGCACCTAAAATTATTAGGCCTCCATTAGTCCCTAATCTTGGCCTACTTAATTTAATTTAGGCCTAGATGGGGTTTAACTCAATTAAACCTCAAACTCATATTAATAATTTATCCCTCTAAAATTTCTATTCACTAACTTATCCAATTATCCTATATTAATTATTCTTAATTATCCTAAATCTATGATTAATACCTTAATTAATTTTGAGGTGTTACATACATCAAATTCCAAGTTATATAAAGCCTATCTCCCTATTAAGTACATCCTAGTTCACCAAAATACTAAACTCTTACACTTGGCAATACAATTACATGATGATACTATACAAAAGAATAACCAAAATTTGCACCTATTATAAGTTAAACTAACCCAAGTGTAGCATTCCTCACACGAGGCCTAAGCTCATGGATGTTCATCCATTAACTTCTTTTTTTCCTTACCCGAAGGACCTTCACCTAAAATAGTTAGCTTAAGAAATAAGATAAGATGCAAATCTTAATAACTGAAGGCAAATTCCATTCATATAAACATATGTCCATGAATTCAAATAAGTATCAGAAAATATACTAGTCATATTAGTAAATGAAATAATTAGGCTATCAGTGACTACTATCCCATACTAGCAATCACATTCCATATGTTAAAGGCCATTAACACTGGGAGAGGTCCATCCATAGCACCAACTCCCTAATGAGCACAACCTAGGCTCAATACATACAAGGGTTTGATCGTAACTCGATACCCAATCGAAGCACGATGCATGGGTGGTGGCTGTATCACAACTTTATCATAGACTCACAAGGTCTAAATATAATATATATCAGATAGCCAACCATTCATTTAGTATTCAAAAATCATACATTTGCAGCAAATATAAAATTAAAGTAGAGACATATGCATGAAATTACCAATAACCTTGGTTACCTCACTTATAGACAATTCTTTGAAAGCCAACAAAATGCTACTTCAACCTATAAACATAAAACCAAACCATTACTATCCCTAATCATTATTTATATTAGCAAACCCATTACTTAAGGAGTTAAACTATAAAGGATTATTTAGAAAATACTTACCTAACCACTATAAGAACCAAATTTAAATTTGGTTGTGCCTACACTAGTAACCTTAGAACAACACTTCAAATTCTGAGTAAATTTGCATAAAAATAATACCCATATCATAAATCAGCTATAAGGGTCCTAAACTAGTAGAAAATATATCAAAATGAGAAGTTTATACTTACCTAACAACACCTCTAGCTTTAACTTCTGAAATTCCACCATGAAAACCCCAAACAACAAGTTTCATATTTTGGGTGTGAGTGAAAATACTCCAAATGAAAACTAACTAAGTCAAATTGAAGAAGAAAATGAGAGGATTAAGTTATATAACAATTACCTTAATTGATTTTGAGTTTAGAAGTGGAAAATGAGGCTAAGAAGATGGTGAAAACCTTAGCCTCCAAGAGACCTCCGAATTTTTGCTTTATGTCTCTAAATGTTCCTACAGAAGGGTGGAAGGGCTGAAGTAAAATTAAGGTTTAGATAGGTTATAAGCTAATCCAAAGGCCCAAAATCCAAGTGGGTTCAGTCATAAGCTTGTTGGGCTATGGATTATAAGGTTACATAGGTCATATATGAGAGTTGGGCCTATTATAAGAGTCCATTAACATTTGGACTTGCACAAATGAATATTGGGCCTCTAAGAAATGGGATTAGATCTCTCTAAGCCTAAAATTGGGCTTCTACACTTAATCCAAAGAAATAATAAAGCCCTAATTAATGTCCACTTTTCTTAAGTAATTTTCTAATTAAACCCATATTAATCCCTAGTTAATCATGATTATTCTTAATTAATTTTATGGTGTTATACTATTTATAAATCATATCTAGACCATTTTTATCTTTAGAATTAAAGAAAACTCTCCTTAGGTGCTCCAATTAGGCTTTGGCCAAGACATACATATATATGGCCTTTTTTGGAGTTTTTGTTTTCTTTCATGGAAAATTGGCATCTATATAAGTCCCTTAGCCTCTCATTGCTTAATTTGACTTTACATGGCTTAAAACAACATTTTAAAGTTTCATACTACCTAAGGTACAATCAAAACCCTAAGTTCCCATTCATGCATTCCATAACTTCTTAATTTGTTCTAATATCAAATCTTAATCTCCAAATTCCAAAACCTCAATTCTTAACATGTTTTAATGAATAACCAACTCCCTTCACCTCCCTCCTATGCTAGCCAAACTTATAGAGTGATAAAGAACCAAGGAAATGCTTCTCCCATGCCATGAGTTATACATCAAACGGAAAGGCTCTTTGTGGTGGTTATTTTGGTGTATTTGAGCCCTTGTTAAAAGCTTTTTCCTCCATGAGTTCAAACCCGAAAATATATCTTTTAAGATGTCAAAACCATGGAGAAAGAATGAAAACTAAACAAAAAGAATATCATAAGAAAATTCTTTACCTTAAGTGGCTTCAATCTTCCTTGGTTTTTCAGTGCCTCTTAGGATGTCCTTGGGTTTAATTTGGGGTTGTTGATTTTTGGCTAAAGTGAGGGGAAGGAGAGGGGGTAACCTTTTTGTAAGGAGAAGCTAAGGCATCTTAAATGAAAATTTTATAATTTTTCCCCTATTCTTTAATTCTGTGGTTTGAGCTCATTTTAACTCCTTTTTATAACCATTTTTTTATCCTAAAATTTGAGTATTCTAATCCATTAAAAGCCTTTAATTTCAAATTAATTGGATTTAAAATCTTACTGAACCATTTGGTTAAAGTTTAGGTCAACTGACAACCTAGATCATACTCTTAAAGGAATTTACCATTCTAACAATTCCTATAGTTTTCTAGGCCTTTAAGAACCCTAATGAGCTTAATTTTCTCATTTAAAGTTCCTTCCTTTAAGTTTTCAAAAAGTTGCTTAAATTTGTGATTTTGCCATTAGGTTCTGATTCACTTTGTTTGGCCATTTTAACTTTGATTTTGGGCTATCCTTGGTCTCTTAAACAATTCTTTAGATGTTCTAATTAACATCCTATTCTCAATTAGCCTCAATTTGCTTTGTTTTAGGGTACTCTAATATCATTTTATTAGTTTTGATTTAGTTTCTAAAAAATCAGTTATGACATAAAAAAACTTCACTACATATTGGTCTACCAACATTTCCCCTTACTCTAAGAAATAAAACTCAGCTTCCTTATCAGCCATGACAGATAGTGGAAAATATTTGTTCTCAATGGCTGTTTGGAAGCTCTCATAAGTCAAAAGTGTCCCCTTTGAAGCCAACAATCTAGAGGCACTTCACCACCAATGCTTAGCCTCACATTTCAGCTTATAAATGGCTAATCTAGCCTTGTTATTTAGATGTGCAAGTCATAACCTTAAAAATCTTCTATAGTTGCATCAGCCACCTCTCGACTTTTTCAATATCTAGCTTTCCCAATAAGGTTAAAGGGTCAGCTTTTTTGAACTTGGCTAGTACAACAGAGATATCACCTCCTCCTCCTTGGTGCCTCACACTACATCTCCTTGATTTCCTCTAGGTGCCTCCTAGTTCTACTTATTCATTGTCTCATACAACCATGGTAACACCTAAACAATAGCCACATGGGCCTTAGCTTGCTCTTAAAGCTAGTCAATCATATCCCTCATTGTTACCTTATGGGCATTAGTATGTTCCCTTATACAGTTGGCCATTGCTATCATAGCCTCTTGCACTTCTCTTAGCATCTCAATGATCTCACATCCTACAGCCATTGTACCCTGAATGACATTAGCACCACAAGTGGTTTCCCATTAAGCTATTTCCATAAAACAAATCCAAGCACATCTTCATCCATTGCATGTGTGTAAATATGTTGACACATCATACTATAACATTCTTATTCCTAGCAAACATGCATCATATTTGCCAAGTTTTCTAACCATATGGATCAAAATCTAACATAATTTCCTAAACCATTGGTATGATACCAAATGTAATAACCCTAACTATTAATCACATTAATTAATCATAATTGAGCACTTAATCACTGATACTTAAAGTCAAACAGCATTAATAATTCATTAAAGGATAAAAATACAGAGAAATTTGAACCATTTTAATCATTCCAAGTCACCATTCAAAGGAACAAGAAAATTCATATGAGGTTAAATAAATTCTCATATCAGACTTCCATTTCATCCCTAGCTAATTCTTAGAGTCATCAACATATATCATTACCATAGAGAAAACCAAGATTTATAAGCTAAAATGGGGGCTTATAGACTTCAGATGTAACATAGTGAAGTTTAGCAATGGCCAAGCTGACTTCAAATGTTGAAACATCCATAAGTGAAGGAAGAAGGAAGATCAACTGAAGAGATGGCAAAATACCTTAATTTCCTTAGTCCTTTTTGCTTGTTCTTCACCTTCCTTGGCTTCCTCACTTTAATTTCAAAATTTCTCCTTTTTTTATTCCCTTAAAACATATCCATAAACTTTAATAAAATCATAGAAAAGAAAGGAAAATGAAAGAGAAAAGGTTTACTAAAGAGAAAGCATGAAAAAATCAAGAAATTTCATACCTTTTTACCTTGGATTTTTCCTTCTTTTCTTCTCCCTTTGGTGCTCCTCAAACCCTAGCTCTCTCCTCTAGTTTAGGGTAGAAAAATTGTGTCTAAATGAGTGAGGAGGTGGAGCACCCTATATATATAGGTGGGACGAAGAAAGACTTTTCAAAAATCCTAATTTTGCCATTTTGTTTTGGCATTTTTGTTTCTAGTTCGTCTTAACTTCTTTTTCAGAACTATCTTTTCCATTATGAAATTTAGGTTCTCAATTTAGTAAAATACCTTTGAAATCACTTAAATCAAAGCTAAAACCTTCCCGAATGAATCCGTCAAAGTTCGGGTCTACCGTTGTTGGAAAACATCTACCATAAGAGTTTTAACTGTCTCAGGGCTTCTTATAGTTTTTAAGGCCTCTAAAAATGTCGAAGAATTCAAAATTTTCATTTAAAAGGCCCTCCTATGTGAATTCCAAAATTTTCTTAAAATTATAAAAATGCTATTACGTTTCATAAGTTTTTCATTCAATTTTATTTCTTCATTCTAGCTCCATTTTTCTTTTCATCTGAGTCTGGGATTCTCATTTTTTTGGAGTTTAGAATGCTATTTAAATTTTTTTGGACCTTAACTAATTTATTTTAGGGGACTTGCTTTGAAAATGTACTCGTTTCCATTATTTAACAAAAACCGAACATTACATTTGGCATAGGAGGTTTCACATTTTTGTTTATACTACTTTAAGTCACATATACATTCTATATGAACAAGAGTTGCTCAAAATGATTGTGTGGATGAAAGAGAAGCAAGTGAACTAACTTTATCAATTTTCAATAAAGTTAGATATTGTAATATCATATGTTTTATGAATTAAAATAGTCCTTACATAATAGAGTAAATGAATTAAACAGGAGTTACAAGGCCAAGAAAAGCTAGTCAAAATTAAAAGGAACCAATATGGACCTAACCAGCAAAAATTTCAAGGATTTATAAAACATGAGAATTAGTTTGAAAAATCAATATTTCTCATCATAATATGATGAAATAAGGTTAATAAATTAAGTAGATGAGATTGGCTTGATTAAATGCCCAATGGTGTCCAGTTTAGGGCTTTGGTTGACTATAACTTTTACCAAACTTATTTTGAGTATTTCAAGTCATTGTAACCTTAAAATAGATGTTTTTAATGAAAAGTAGAGTCTAAATTTTATTATGAAGCTATCAATTTCTAAAAATATGAAGAAATAAGCCCAAATGGTGAAATTGAAATGTAAGGGCAAAATTGAAAATTTAAAAAGTTATAAAACCCTAGCTCCCTTATATAAATACCACCTTTCACCCTTCTTCTTCATTTTAGATGCCATAGTTAGCCCTAAAACTAGACCTAGAGGTGTGACCAAGGAGGAAGGGGAAAAAAGAGGAAAAAGGCTATATAAGGTAAGCTTACATGCTAAATTTGCCTATGATGCTATTATGAACTCTTTCCTACTTTTTCTCTTTTTTCTTTCTATAGTTTTGGTTTCCTAAAAGAGTGAGTTTTATGGCAAAACTCATGGATGAAGAAGCTTCTTTAAGGAAACCAATTGCACCAAAATAATTTTCATTTAAAACATTTTCAAATGATATATGTATTGGCTAGGAAAACTTGGTATGTGTGGAACCCTAGCTATCCTCCATTTTGACCAAGAGAAAGGAGAGGAGGTAGGGACTTTAGCTTGAGGAATCCATGGTGGAATTATAGGTTTTGAAGGGTGAAGATTAATAATATGCAATTAGAATTAAGAAAGAACCTAAAGAATAGCTCATAGCTAACTTAGGGTTTGAATTGGCCCTTGAAAGATTCAAAATCCTTGGAAAGTTGATTAAGCCCTTTAATATCATAATTGAGTAAGAAATAAACCATGGATATTGTAACACCATATATTTCTAGCTCATTGCATAACATTCACATGCTTTGCATCATAGATTCCATGAAAGAGCAAGAAAAGGAATTAAAAATAGTGCATTTCTTTGCGTTGCATCGCGTTTAAAAATTTTATTTGGTGTCACGTGGACCATGTGAGCTCATACATTATATTCTCATATTTAATTACATAGATATAACTCATTTCCATCATCAAATGTGTCCTACATCTCGTGGAACTTAAAGGGAAGCTTAAAATACACATATATATTTTCGACCAGATTTGTCCTCATTTCTGTCACAATTTTGGAAAATCATAACCAATTCTATAAAAATTGAAATCATACATTCTTGGTCACTCTAGAAAGCTACACATATCTAATTCATGCTGAAAATATATCTAGACCATAACATCTAACATAAAGAATGTTTGACATTTGAAATGGTCTAAAGGTCAGGCTGTCCACTGGTGCTATCACAGAATTCTACAACAAATTTAAAAAATAACCAATTAATTCTAAAAAAATTAAATCTATACAAATGATACCAATCTAGAAAGCTATGGATGTTATTGAGAGGGAAAAAATAACTCTAGACGAGTTCAGGCATGCCCAGACCTCAAAACTTAATCAAACAGTAACTAAGGTCAGCTGGAGTTCCTAATACTGGACAGCTTCTTTGAAACTTTATATCTCCCTCTCCAAACTTCCAAATGATGTGCTTCTAGTTGTCACAAGTCACTAGAAATGTCTAGTTTCTTTGTATAAAATTTTGTAACAATTGGACATCATTGGGATCCTATGTGATAGATTTTATTTTCAGACCTGAGTGAACAGTGACATGACCAAAATAAGAAAATTTTTTTATTTAAAAATTTATCAAATATTCTGTAGACCTCCAAAAATTTTTTCTTTAGCTTTCCAAAAATCTCTCAACAAGCTCTAATTTCATGCCAAATCTCATATCAAGAAGAACTCATTTGGATAAAATTTGACATAGAGTTCCATTATGGTCAATTTTGGCTCCATATAGAATAACAAAATGTCCAAATGACTTTCCTTGGGGTTTAGCACCTTTTGGGCAAGTCTAAAAGCATAATTATGACTTTTGTGAGTGGCCCAAATGGTCCCAAACCTCATGCATCTCATTTTGACTATAACACTTGCATTTGTACACAATTGCCTAAAACCATTCGAGAAGCTACATTACCATAACATGCTCAAATTGCATTCTAGTGATCACATAATACATTCTCCTATTTATATATGACATATTATTATAATTACATGTGTTCATAACATCATAATATACATCCATTGGTTACATCTTTCGCCATTTGTATGGCCCTAAAGTAGCAAAATTCAAGCACTTGCATGTCATCTTCTCATCTTTAAGGTGGGGGCTTCCATTACCTTGCCCATTTAGTCCACCTAGCATGTTAGAATATTGGAGAAGAAGGGATGAGATTCAAAGAATCCCAATAGCTCATCTCCCATTCAATCATATATAATGGATGCAAAACAAATCTTATAAATGCATGTATGGTCATGTTGACATGTGCAAATATTCAAGAGGCATTTTCATCATTTGAGAAAATCATACATAGCATATAAGGGCTTGCCAAGTAAGTGGATTAGCCTCACCTAATTTCTTATGGATGTTGGACTTGCCTCACCCCTTCTTTAAGAGATTCTTGACTCAACCGTACTCTTGGGAATCCACTTCACTTTTGGAAGACTCTTTACTTTGTCTCAACCAATCTTAAGGGTTCTTGGCTCATTCTCACCATGGCCAAGGGTTCTTGGCCTCACCACACTCAAGCAAACCTAAGCACACATCATAAACATCATATGAAAGCATATTTTAACATCATGGTACCATGGAATTAAAGTCATGCTAGAGCATTTTTCATAGCTTAAAAATACACATACACACATTTAAAGATAATGTAAGCACACATTCATACATGAGAGAAGGTGAAAAGAGCTACCTTGTACACAATTACACTATTTTTTCTCTTAAATCCAAACTCCCTCTTTCGGCCACAGACACACAAAAGTATGGGGATGATTTCTCCTGGCCTAAACATAATTTATGGAAGCCAATTAGGTTCATAGAATTAATTTTAAGGCCACACAACTTGCTTAGACACTAGGTTGATCTATAAACCTCATTATAGTTCCATAATTGCACCTAATGAAGCAACACCCTTCAAATAAATTCTAGGCTCCATTCTTTCCTTTCAAGTATGATTATTGATTCCTTTTAAACCTCTTGGAGTCATCACACAATCAAAACTAAGAGCCTAACTTCATGTTGCTTCTTTAGGTCATACTATGGAACATAAAGCACCAACTCATTCTTTAACTTCCTAAATTTTTTCCAAGGCTTCCCCTCATATTTATTCATTATATATGACTCAAAAATGAGGTTAGAAAAATTTAAAACTCTCCCTAACTATACTATCTCCCTTAGGCCGAGACAATGGAGCATAATAGGTTCCATGGAGTTTTCTTTGTTTTCTCAAGGAAAGATGCATATGGGGGAACTTTTAGGGATCTTAGAAACTCAATTAAACTCTTATTTAGGTCTAGGAATCATTGCACAAAGTCAAATTTTACAAGGTGCAATTAAAACTCTAGAAATTGCATTTTGAAATTCCATGATTTTTTGTTAATTCCTTTTACATATTCTTAATCTACACACCCTTTTTCCTTAGAATCACCCTTGGTTCTACCTAAAAATCAAACCTTCATAGGGTTTCTTAAGTGGGGCGAAATGGTAAAGGAAGGGGAGGAAGAGATATCAACCATGGAAGAAGAAATTACCTTATTTTCTTACTTTTTCTCACTTGAATCTTGCTTTCTCCAAGCTCCTCTCTTCAAATCCCAATTTTTCGCTAAGTTTCTCCCTTAAAATAGATTTGCAAACTTCATTTTAATCAAAGGAAACAAAGGAGAATAGAGGAGAGGAGGTTTGGATGGAAAAAAGCATGAAAAACTACCAAGAAACTATACCTTAAACCTTTGATTTCTCCTTCTTAACAATGGAATTTAGTTTAAGAAATGATATTATATATATGAATATGTACTCTTATATTTTGTTGTGTCGATATGCTAACACATTTAAAAGTACTAGACTATACTATAGAGACCATTGAAGGTTTGTAATACATGATATAATGCAAATTGGTACGTATATGAGAATTCTTGCATGTGGGATAGTAATTTTTAGTTGCAAGGCCATTTTTACATGATGGATCAATCATACATTGCTCAAAATGAGAAATGGCATAGCCTAAATAACCTAGTTTGGGGCTGCAATTTGGTATGCAATTAGAAGACATATAGAGCTTTCCAACAGGCCAAAATTTGCATTTTTCAAAGCTCTATAAAATATTTAGTGAGTTTTTTAATCTGGTCTAAAAAATAAAAAAATTCTACAATACTATTTATATTATTACAGCTATGGTTTTTGCGCTTTTTAAGGGATCAAATGGATTTATTTTAACTTTAAATTTTTATAGAAGAATTACAAGCTTTCTAAAAACAATTAATTTGCGTTAATCGAAGTTATGTAGCTCAAGTTATAAATTTTCAAAGTTTGGAACTAATTGGATGTTCTTGTGCCAAAATGCACAAATAACTTATTTTATGGATTTAATTCTTATTTATATGTTATATTGATTGTAACAAAGTGGTTATAAATGAGCTTGTGGAATGAAATGGTAAAAATCCATGTTTTACATTATTGTGTCATTTGAGGCTTTTAATAACAAGAAATTATGCTACTAAAAGTGTGAGCACTATAATTTGCCACTAAAGAATAAATATAATCTAAGATATGTAAGAAATATATGATGGTATGATAGATATTCCACTAGAAAGTGCTCTAATCAATATTTGGATGATAAAGAAGTGCTACTCATATTCATGTCTTGTTGAACTATGATAAAGTCAAGTCATATGTTGAATAAGATACAAACTTATCATTATGTTAAGATTAATGGTTATTTGTGTGCTAAAATTTAAATTGCATTATAGGACTTTTAAACAAGGTTTGAGAAGAATATATCCAAACATTAGCATTAAAAAAATTGTGTAATATTCTATGTTATGTAAACTAAAATAATTCCTAAAAAATGGGAAGAAATAACTAGAAAGGGTCACCGGGATAGAAAAGGCTAGCCAAGACTAAAAGAACTGAGTCGGGCCTAACTAATATGAAAAATTAGGAATCTAAAAAACATGAGAAACTTGAGAAAGGAATATCCCATATCATAATATTATGAAATAAGTTAGTAAATTAATCAAATGAGGTTGGTTTGACTAAATTTCTAATAGTGTATAGTTTAGGACCTCAGGTAGCAATAATTTTGATTGGACTTTTTCAAATTATTTTAAGTTTCTATAACCTCTTAAGTAAATATTTTTAGTGAAAATGAGAGTCTAAAATTTTTTCTATCATACCCATGTTAAAGAGAGGTTTCTAGTCATGATAATGAAGAACTAGAAGTCCAAAGATGAAAGAAAGAGTAAAAAGAACAAAAACAAAGCCAAAATAGATAAAAGAAGGAAACCAACATACGAGTGGCACATTTGTAATTTTGAGTAAAATTTTAGAAACTCAAAAGAAAAAATTTTAAATACTAAAATTAAGTTTACTAGAATTTTCAAAGGTCTTAAAAATCATAAGAACTATCAGAATATTTAAATCCCTGATAGCATATAGTTTAGAACATTAGTTGATCGTAACTTTAACCAAGCTTTTTAGGATTGTTTTAAATCCCAAAAATTTTAAACTAAATGTTTTTAAAAAGCTAGATAGTCTAAATTTTCATATGGAAAAGATAGTTTTAAAAAAGGATATCAAATGAACTCAAATGAAGGGGTTAAAGTGTAGAGACGTAAATGGAAATTTGAAATTATTTTAAAATATCCTCTATTCTTTATTATAAAGCCATGCCACCTAGTTTTTCTTCATTACTGACCTTCCTAGCTCAAAATAGAATGGCTATGGGATGATGAAGAAAGGGAGTGAAAGGTATGTCACACAACCTCCAAAATAAAACTAGTTAGAAAATATTTGTAACTAATGGTATAATGTAACACCATAAGTTCTAGCTCATTTCATGACATTCAGAAGTTTCACCTCATTATTTCCATAAGAGCATATAAAGAGGGGGATAAAAATAACGGGTTTATTTGCGTTGCACTATACTTAAAAATTTGCAATCAGTGTCACGTGAATCGTGTGAGCTCATGTTATGTATTCTCATATTTAATTCTATCATTATAACTCATTTACATCACAAAAACATGCCTACAATTCATGGAAACTGAAATGGAGCTCAAAATAAGCAAGCATATTTTCGGCCAGATTTGCTCCATTTTTTTACCCAACTTTGGAAAATCATAACTAAATCTAAAAAATTTGAAATCATGCAATATTTGTCATTATAAAAAGCTTAGGATGTCTACTTCACACTAAAAATATGCCCAGGTCACAACATTCATCACACAGTATGTTTGACATCCAAAACACTACAGAGGTCGCTGGCTATCTGGGCTGCTGTTCAGTTTACTGATAAAAACTTCTGAAATTCATAACTAATTTTATAAAAATAGAAATCACACAACTTTAGTCATTCTGGAAGTCTACAAATGTTAAATTGATGATAAAAATAATTTCAGAATGAAACAGATATATTTAGTGGTTGGAATCCTATGGAACAGTAACTAAACTCTTGGGGCGCCACTAGTACTGACAATCAACTTCAAAATTGCATAACTCTCTGCTCAGCCTCTAAATGAGGTGATCTGGGTGGTCACAGAAAGCTTATAACCTTTACTTTATTTTTATAAAATTTCACAAGCATTGGACAACATTTGGCCATTAGGTGACACAAAATACAAAACTACCAGTATAAACAATGCACATACCAGAATCCATAAAAAATCCCAAATTTAAAAATTCATCAAATATTCTCTAGACCTCTGAAAATTATGTTCTTTAGCTTTCTAAAAATTTCTCAATGAGACCTAATTGCATGTCAAATTTCAGAGTAAGAGTAACTCATTTGGCCAAAAAGTGATATAGGGATCTATTATGGTTAATTTTAGCTCCATATCGGATACCAAAGTTACCAAATGGATTTCCCTTGATCTTGGTACCTTTTGGGCAAGTTTAAAAGCTTATTTAAGACTTGTGTGAGCTGCCCAACTAGTCCCAAACCTCATGCATCTCATTTTGGCCATTCAACCCACACTTATGCATATTTCCATTAAACTTTAAACTTTCATACTATGGCATTACATACTCAAAACATGGGCTAGTGATCATATATGAAAATCATACATCTCAATGTCACATATTAGTATATTTACATATGTTTCAATGTTCATAGTACATATGCAACATCATATATATGATGAACCATCATTATGGTTCCAAAATGGATAAAACCAAGGCATAAGTTTGTCAATCTCCTTCCTTTAGTGTTGTTGGCTCCCATTAGCATATTCACTTGGTTCACCTATCATGTTAGATCATTGGAGAGGAGGGGATGAGATTCAAAGAATCCTAATAGCTCGTCTCCCATTCAAGCATATATAATATATACAAAGCAAGCTTTTCAAATGCATGCATGGTGAAAATGGAAGACATGCATATTTTAAAAACAACCTTGGCATGTGAATCAATCATACAAGACATCCCAGAGCTCACCAAGTGCTTAGATTGGCCTCACACTTCTCCTTATGGATTTTGGATTTGCCTCACCCATTCTTTAAGAGCTTTGGACTCAACTATACTCTTAGGAGCCTACTTTGCCTTTGAGAGACTCTTTATTTTGTCTCAACCAAATTCAAGGGTTCTTGGCTCATCCTCACCTAAGGGAAGAGTTCTTGGCCTCTCCACACTAGAGCAAACTCACACAAACATCATGTAATCATTTGAAAATATAATATGGCATCAAGTATCATGACATATAAAGGCATGCTAGCATACTTTTCAAAGCTTGAAAATACACATACACACAAAAAAAGCTAAACACACATCTATGCATGAAAGAAAGTGGAGAGAGCTACCTAGCACACAATTACACACTTTTCCTTTTGGATTCAAGCCTCCTCTTTCGGCCACACACTCACAAGTTGGTGGAGATAGTTTCTCTTGGCCTAGATACAATTTTTTGGAGCCAATTAGGTTCATAAAACATTCTCTAAAGCTATACAACTTGCTTAAGTACTAGATTGCTCTATAACTCCCATTATGGTCCATATTGGCACCTAATAAAGCAACACCTCTTAAATAATTTCTAGGCTCCATTCTTTCCTTTCAAATATGATTCTTGACTCCTTTTAAGCTTCTTGGAGTCATCACACAATTAAAACAAAGAGCCTAACATCATGTTACTTCTTTAGGTCATAATATGGAACCTAAGGCACCAAATCACTTTCTATGAGTTCTAAATTTTTTTCGAGACCTCCTCTCATTTTCATTCTTCAAATGTGACTCAAGAATGGCCTTAGAAAAATTTAAAACTCTCCCTAGCTAGGAGAACCCTTCTAGGTCAAAGCTATAAAGCATATTGGGTTCCATAAAGCTTTCTTTGTTTTCTCAAGGGAAGAAGCATATGGGGAGCCTCTTAGGGATCTTGGGAGCTCATTTAAACTCTTACTTAGGCCTAGGAATCATCGCACAAAATCAGATTTTACAAGGTGCAATTGAAATCCTAGAATTTGCATCTTGAAATCTAATGGCTTTTTGATAATTCCCTTTGCATATTCTTAATCTCCAGACCCTTTTCCTTATATTCATGCTTGGTTCTACCTAAAAATCATCTTCTCCTAGGGTTTTCTCAAGTGGGGAAAAATGGTGGAGAAGGGAACTAAAAATGACAACCATAGGAAGAGAAATTACCTTGTTTTCTTGCTTTTTCTCACTTGAATCTTGTGTTCTTTGAGCTCCTCTCTTCAAATCCGAATTTTTCCCTCAATTTCTCCCTTAAAACAGATTTATAAACTTCATTTTAATCATAGAAAACAAAGGAGAATGGAGGAGAAGAGGTTTGGAAGAGAAAGAGCATGAAAAACTACTAATTTCCATACCTTAAGCCTTTGATTTCTCTTCCTTTTCTTCCCCTTCTTGTGAGCCTCATCCCCTAGGGTTTTCTTCTAGTTTTGGTCGTGCATAATGAAGGAAGGAGAAGGATGCATCATATATATAGGTGGGAATAAGTTACACTTTTCAAAAATTCCCATTTTACCCTTCATATTTTGCATTTTTGTTTTTCCTTCATTTTAGCTCCTTTTTTAGAACCGTCTTTTTCATTATAAAATTTAGGTTCCCAATTTAGTAAAATACCTTTAAAATCACTCAAATTGGAGCTAAAACCTTCCCAAACGAATCTGTTAAAGTTCAGGCACACCGATGTTGGAAAACGTCCACCGGAGGGGCTTTAATTGTCCCGGGGCTTTCCATGGTTTTTAGGGCCTCTGAGAATCCCAAAGAACTCAAAATTTGCATTTAAGAAGCCCTCCTGTGTGAATTCTAAAAATTGCTCAAAATTATGAAAATACCATTATGTTTTGTAGGCTTTTTGTAAGAATTTATTTTTTCATTCTAACTCCATTTTTCTTTCCATCTGAGCCTGAGATTCTCATTTTTAGGAGTCTAGAATGCTTCCCAAATTTTTTAGGACCTTAACTATCTCATTCTAGGGGACTTCCTTTTGTATTTGGTGAGTTTTGTTCATTTACAAAGAAACCGTACATTATGTTTCTCACATTTTCCCTCGTTTTCAGAAAACTGGATGTTACATATAACTTAGGTCATTTCCCAGGGAGTTTTGCTTCTAATTATTTGTAAAAGAGTCCCCCAAGTAACACTAAATGAAAAGTGTTTAAGGGGTTTTAAATTACTAAATTTTAATCGAATTAAAGAAAAATAACAAGAACTAAAAGCTTAAACTAAGTGATGTTAACAATTAAGAAAGTGTGGTAACTAGTCTTTAAATTGACTTCCTAGAATTCAATTATCCTTGCTTCCTTTTTAATGTATCAAAATTGGACTTAAGCACTTCCCTCTTAGTGTATTCTTTCTAAGGATTTTTGAATTATGTAACATCATATATTTCCAACTTATTTTATGCTACTTTCATGCCTTAAACGATGCCACTCACACAAGAGGCAAGAAAAATGGCATTAAAAAAATGAATTTCTTAGAATTGTGTCGCATATAAAATTTTTATTCAATATCCTGTGGACCTTGTGAGCTCATGTATCATATTATCATATTTAATTACATAGATACAACTCATTTCCATCCCCAAAATTAGCCTAGAGCTCGTGTGTGGCAAGGGGATACATAAAATTCATATATGCAATTTCAACCAGAATTTTCTCACTTCTATCACAAATTTTGGAAAATCATAACCAATTCCAAAAAATTTGAAATCATATATTCTTTGTCATTCTATAAAGCTACACATGTCTAATTTATGCTAAAAATATGTTCAGGCCATGAAACATAACATAGAAGAGTTTGACATTTGAAAAGTTATAGAGGTCTGACTAGCTACTGGTACTATCATAGGTTTCTGGTACAAAATTCAAAAATATCCAATTAATTCTAAAAAAATTTAATCTATGCAAATGATATCAATCTAGAAAGCTACAGATGTTAGATAGAGGAAAAAAATAACTTCAAACCAGTTTAGGCATGTCCAGACCTTGAAAACCAATAAAATAGTACTTGAGGTCAGTCTGAATGCCTAATACTGGGCAAAAATTTTAAAATTTCATATCTCCCTCTCTAGATATCTAAATGAGGTGCTTCTAGTTGGCACAAGTCACTAGCAATATCTAGTTTCTTTTTCTAAAATTGTGTGGCAATTAGATATCATTTAACCCCTGAGTGATAGAATTCATTTTCGGATCAATGTGAACAATAGCCTGACCAATTTCAGAATTTTTTTCCAACTTTGAAAATTCATCAAATATTCCATAGACTCCAAAAATTCTGCACTTTAGCTTCTCAAAAAGCTCTCAACAAGCTCTAAATGCATGCCAAATCTCAGATCAAGAAGAACTTATTTGGACAAAAAGTGGCATAAGTTTCCAATATATTCAATTTTTGCTCCATATAAGATACCAAGATGTCCAAATAACTTCCTTTGATGTTTGGCACCTTTTAGGCAAGTTTAAAAGTATAAATATGACTTATATGAACTGCCCAAAGGGTCTCAAACCTCACGCATCTCAATTTGGCCATTCCACTTCCATTTATACATACATTTCCATAATGCAAAATTGTCATCACATGTATAAATTGCACATTTCCATACATACAACCTTAAACTTCATTTGTACATGATACATTAACAAAATTATGCATGTTCATAATATCATAAGACATATACAACCATAGATTAATCATTTGCCATCTATATGGTCTTAAAGAACAAAATCCATGCATTTTGATGTTACATTCTTATCTTTCAAGTGGTTGGCTCCCATTTCTTTGCTCTCTTGGTCCACCTAGCATGTTAGAACATTGGAAAGGAGAGAGTGAGATTCAAAAAATTCCAATAGCTCATATCCCTTTCAATCACACATAAAAGATGCAAAACCAATCTTACAAATGCATGCATGGGCATATTAACATGTGCTAACATTCAAGAAGTGTAACATCCGATTTTCTGCCATTCTCTTATAATGAAAGTCTAGATCTTTTTTCTTTAAAGAGCAAAATTTCATCTAAAAGTATTCTTGGCATTTTTTTTTATCAATAAGATGGAAATCACTAAGAAACTCTTTGTGAATAAGACCAAGGAGGTCATTAGCACTGCCAACTGTGGTGTAAAATTGTTGCCTATACTCCCCTAAGCTTTAAAACCATTCTCGGAGAGTGCTAGTAAATTGAGTGGTAAACTGAGTCAAAGTTACTTCAAGATTAACATCTGGATGAGTCATCTAAAGATACATCTATGTTAAGAATTTATGTAACTTATCTCTCCATTTATCAGAAGGAGTCTCATCAAATGTAAACCATGGTCCAAAAGTTGGGTGTGCTTGGGCTTGAACATGGTATGGGAAAGTTGTATGATATAACTGGTGTTCAGCATGATCATCAAGTTCAATATTAGACTCATCATATTCTTTAACATGGGTAGTGTTTACCATACAAGAGGTTGGATATTTGACAAGTTCATCATCCTCAGAACTGAGGGGTTCAAAACCAATGAGTTGAGACTGGTCAGAGTCTAAATCAGAAGGATATTGGATAACTATTGGTGATAGGGCAATTGTCCTAGAAGGCTTAGCTAGTTCAGTTTGGGGTTGTTTGTTTTTCTGGGAATGATCCAAGGAAGGAGGTTGGATCTCCTTTAGAGAAGAAGGTAGTGTATGAATCTATAAAGGTTTTATAGAAGGATGCTTTGGAGGTTTTGTCCAAGAAGGTGAGGCTTCTTTTTGTGAAGGAAAATAAAGTGGCCTTTAAGGAGGATGAATGTTTCTGGGTTGTTAGGTTTAAGGTGAAGGTTGTTTGGCTTGAAGCTGCCAAAGCTATGCTGGACTAAGATAATCTTCTTTCTTTCTGAAGACTTCATAGTTCATTTTAAAGCATTTGGAATAATCAACTTCTTGTGGGTAAGGTGAATAAAGAGGTGTGGAATATAAGTTGCAAGATGGCATGAATGGAGAAGAAAAAAGATTCATATATACTCCTAGATTAATCTCTGGCGATGTCTTCCCAGCTCCCTGGTGCCATGTCAGCTCTTCCCCAATTAGACTTACAAAATTGACACTATTTCATAGGTTCACCATTAATATTTTATTTAATCAGTATTCTCTGAGTTCTTTGCTATATTTTAATATTATTTAGGCTTATGTGGGTCTCATTTAATGTTTCCAATCATATATTTAAATATTATTTATTTTCCTAATATTTTGTTATTTTAGGGTCCAAATGACTATTTTATCTCTAGTAATGACGTAACAAACAAGCACCTCAATTCATTTTTTGCTTATCTCGTCTTCGTAACTCCATATCTCTGGATGTTGTCACCATTACCTAGTAGATTTTTTTGCATAGAATTTCTTGAGATAACTACCACTGGTTTAAGGTTTTAGTTCATCTTTGTATAAGCTTACAATTGTTTCGGGCCATTTTTTGGTCCTTATGAATCCAAAATTTTATACAATGAATAATTTTCTGCGTATTATTTCCTATCTATTAATATATATATTGGACTAGTTCTAAATTCCGCTTCTTTCTAGAAAAATTAGCAAAGTTTATCTAGGTGACAAATAACAATTTTGCCCCTGAGTCCCCCTAAAATCTCAAAAATTCCTATGGGTCCTATTCAACTTATACTTCTTATATATGAAGCTATTTTGTTCAAATTATTCTTATTAAAGCTCAATAAATTCATTACATAAAATACTAAATAATTAAAAAATCCTAATTCTAGGGATGTTACATTCCCCTCATCTTCTTCCATTATATATAGTTCTAAACCAAGTTTAGAAGAAATTAAAACACTCTCTAACCCCTTCACCTATGCTTAGCTGAGACATAGGAAGCATTTTGTAATGCCCAGTTTTTGTTAAACGATGAAAACGAATGCATTTTCAAAGCAAATCCCCTTAAATGAATTAGTTAAGATCCTGAAAAATTTGAGTAACATTCTTGACTCCTAAAAATGAGAATCCTAGCCTCAGACAGAAGGAAAAAAAGGAGCTAGAATGATGAAACAAATTTTAACGAAAATCTTACAAAATGTAATGGCATTTTCTTAATTTTGAGTAAATTTTGGAATTCATACAGGAGATTTTTTTAAATGAAAGTTTTGAGTTCTCCCGAGTTCTTTGAAGTCCTAAAAACCATGGAAAGCCCTAAGATGGTTAAATCCCCACTGGTGGACGTTTTCCAATGTCGATATACTCAAACTTTGACAGATTCGTTCGAGAAGGTTTTAGCTCTGATTTGAGTGATTCCAAAGGTATTTTACTAAATTAGAAATCTAAATTTTATAATGTAAAAGACGTTCTCAAAAAGGAGCTAAAACGAATTAGAAACAAAAATACCAAAAACAAAGGGCTAAATAGGAATTTGTGAAAAGTGTTTCTTCCTCCCACCTACAAATAGATGGCGCCCCACCTCCTCACTCACATAGCTTCATATGTTTCTACCCTAAACCAGAGAAGAAACCCTAGGAGAGTGGCACATAAGAAGAAGACAAAGAGGAGGAGAAATCAAAGGCTTAATGTATGGTTTCTTGGTAGTTTTTCATACTTTCCTCCATCCAAACCTCCTCCCATCCATTCTCCTTTGTTTCCTTTGATTAAAATGAAGTTTACTAATCCGTTTTAAGGGAGAAATTAAGGGAAAAAATTGGATTTGAAGAGAAGAGCTTGGAGAAAGCAAGATTCAAGTGAGAAAAAGTAAGAAAACAAGGGAGAAATTATGCTTCCCTTTGATTTCCATGAGATGTAGGCCACTTTCGATAATGCAAATGAGTTGTATTCATGTAATTAAATATGAGAATGTAATGTATGAGCTCATATTGTCCATGTGACACTAAATGGAATTTTCATATGCGACGTAATGCTAGAAAATGCATTATTTTAATCCCCTTTTTCTTACTCCTTCATGGAATGCATGATATAAAGTATGGAAATGTGATGTAATAAGCTGGAAATATAAGGTGTTACATTTTTGGTATCAAAGTAGAGATTCAGGCTCTTGATGTAGGTTGTGGCTTGTGTTTATGAGTTGCCTAGATGCATATGAGCTTGTTTATGGATGAATTGAGTATGTTAATGGTGGAAGTGTTCCCTGTTTCATGTTAAAGTTTGTTATGAAGTTTCAGCAAAATGGTGAACACTAGAAGAGGTCAACCCTCTAGAGAGGTTCGTGTTGATGATAGAGCCAAGCCTAGTGATTCGGTTATTGGAGCCCTACAGGCTATTATGGTTCCCCTGGATCAGCAGCAGGCTGTAATTATGCAGTTACAGGAACGACTTGCTGAGAGAGATGATCAGGGCCCTACACCTCCTCCTCCACATCCACCTTACCACTTAAATCATCCCAAGCCAAGTTATCACTCAGCTTAAGAAATTTGAGCCTCCCACCCTTGATGGTGAAATGAATACAGAAAAAGCTGAGGCCTGGATCATGCAGTTAGAGAAAATATTCCGAATGATGGAGTGCACATCTAAGCAGAAAGCCACTATAGCTATCTTTCAACTAGAGAAAGAAGTATATTTTTTGTAGAGGGGCACGGAGCCTATTTTGCAGGTGAGGAACCTTCTGATTACATGGGAGGCATTCCTCCAGGTTTTTTATGAGCGGTACTTCCCTAGTTCAATCAGGGATGAGAAGAAATCTGAATTTATTCTCTTGAAATAGACTGAGGGGATGTCCGTGGACTAGTATGTAGCTAAATTTGTAGAGCTCTCTCAATACTCCTCTTACTTACAGAGATATGACGATGAAAGGTGGAGAGCAAATAGATTAGAGAAAAGTTTACTTCCTGAAATCAAAGACAGGGTAATGCCATAAAGAATCAGGCACTTCAATACCCTTGTTAAGATATGCAAAGTTACGGAGGCATACCTCAGGACAATGTAACCTACCTCCAGTGCTAGACCACCCTTCCCTGAGCTCAAGAAACCTAGAAAGGGATCACAGGCTACAGTTACTAGTAGGAGAGGTGGCAGAAACTAGTGGAACTGAATAGGCAAGAGACAGAGGACTCAGTCTAGTAGAGGTAGCTTCACACCCATCACATGTCCCCAGTGTGGCAAGAACCAAGAACCAGACCGTGCTATGCAGGGTAGAATGTATATTTTAGGTGTGGTAGTCTGGGACATATGGCCAGGGATTACACTCAGGCTCCTCCACAGATTACACAATAGCAGGAAATGGCTCCTCCTCCTAGACCTCAGACCCAAGGCATAGTCTTTGCCCTGTCACAACAGGGGCTAGCCAGTCCCCGAGTCTGATTCAAGGTACTATTAAGATAAATGATTTTTCTGTAACTGCATTATTTGATTCAGGTGCTAGCCATTATTTCATATCATATGACTGTGCTAAGAGGTTAGGTCTGAGTATGCATATACTACCATATGATTTGCATGTATCTACCTCCACAGGAAATCGAGCCATTACCTCCTATGCTTATTTGAATTATATGATCAAGTTTAATCACTGCCTTACCACACTTGATTTGATTTGTATGTCCTTTATTGATATTGATGTGATCATTGGCATGAACTGAATGTTTGCAAATAATGCCACACTAGATTGTAGCCATAGATATATTACTTTACCTGAGCATGGGACTGTGCCTAGTATAAGGACTGATTTGTCTATTATGAGTACCTCCCAAGTTGAAAGACCTCTAGGGCACAGTTGTCAGGGGTATCTAGTTTTCTTTTCAGTTCAGGCTGAGGTAGAAGAGGGTATAGATGAGATTCCTGTAGTAAGGAAGTTCCCAAAGATATTTCCCAGAGACATTAGTGGATTACCCTCAGAGAGAGAGGTAGAATTTCCCATAGAAATTGTACCTGGGGGCAGGTCCAGTGTCTAAGGCCCGTATAGGATGGCTCCCATCGAGCTAGCTAAGTTTAAGAAACGAATAGAAAAGCTTTTAGAGAAGAGTTTTATCAAACCCAGTGTCTCATCGTAGGGAGCTCTAGTCTTATTAGTAAAGAAGAAAGACAAGAGCCTTAGGCTATGTATAGATTACTGTGAGCTCAACAAGATAACCATTAAGAATAAGTACCCTCTCTCTCGCATAGATGACATTCTAGATCAGTTACTAAGAGTATCAGTATTTTTTAAGATAGACCTCAGGTTAGCATACATCAACTTAGAATAAAGGCTAAAGATATCCCCAAAATAGCATTTAGAACTAAATACGGGTATTATGAGTTTTTAGTTATGCCCTTCAAGTTGACGAATGCACCCGCAGTATTCATGGATTATATGAACAAAGTCTTTAGGCCATACTTAGATAGATTTGTAGTTCTTTTCATAAATGACATCCTCATCTACTCAAAAAGTAGAGAGGAACATGAGCAGTACCTAAGATTAGCCTTGGAGACCTTAAGAGAGACACAATTATATGCTAAACCTAGTAAATGTAAGTTCTAACTCACTGAAGTTCAATTTCTAAGTCATGTGATCTCTGTGATGACCCTAACTTCTAATCCTGGTAATTATGGTTAAATACATTATTATTAATTAATGAACAAGATTTGGAGTCATTATGATTAATTACTTTAATCAAATATAGGGAAATCTGATCCTTCATGTTATTAGGGACATTAACTAAATAACCATAAATAGAAAAATGTATAAAAGGGTTTGTACCATCATTAAGGGTTTGTGATTCATCTATCCATCAATTTCAACACACAAATACCTCCCACAAGTGTTCCTATATCATTTCCTAGCATTAGCATTAAAGAAATTAGGGTTTCTAGGTTAAAGGTGGGAGTTTGGGGACCTGCGCCATGACCTGGAACCTTTCCGCTGCAGCTAAGTTAGGTCCTGGAGCTTGAAAAATAAGTTTTTAACTTTACGCCACAGCCCAAACCTTTTGCGCCACAGCTAAGTTGCTCTCGGGAATCACTGGGTAACTTTCTTGACTATCGCCACCACAAGTTGGATCTGTGCCGCGGCCAACCTGCTTGGCGCTGCGGCGAGTTTTGCTACTGTACCTTCCTTAATTAATTTCCTTAACTGGTGCCACTACAGGACTTATTGCGCTGCAGTGAGGTTTCATTCTGTCACCCTTCTGGGCATTTTTTTCACTCTGCACCACGGCATCCCTCACCATTCTCACTCTTCAGGCCGTGGCGAGGCCTTCCTAGCCGCAGCGTGACCCCCTCCTATAGCTATATCCCCTACATTTTGCCCCCTACACTCCAGTTCTCTTCTTAGAGACACTCTAGGATCACTTCCCCTCATTTTATATGGCTCTAATGGTATTTATCTACCTTATTTACCCAGTTATTCTACCATTATCAACTCAACACTCAAGTACAAATTCTCACTCACCCAACCACCACATGTCAGCCTTTTCATGCGTTAATGATAGTAAGGATTCATATACTATCAATAATTAACATCTCATACATATTTTGCTAGAGGTTTCATGCAACAATGATCCATATCAATTTCTAGTACATCACATAATTAGGTTTCCAACAGTATACCATACCATAAGTTCAGTAAAATTCATACATCAGATACTATAGGTTCATACAACTTAAATCAAGCCATATTAAGACTTAACTCCTTAACGAATACATTCCAACTAATCAAAATATAGACTCCTACACTTGGCAACATGAATACAAGATGATGCTATATAATAAGGAGTATAAAATTTGCATCTATACTAACTAAATCAGCCTAAGTGTAGCCTTCTCCCCACATGTTGGAGCTCATGGATTTTCATCCACTTACTTCCCCTTATTCTTACTTGAAGAACCTTCACCTGAAATATTAATCCCATAAAACGAGGTGAGATATGAATCTTAGTAACTAAGGCAATTCCATCATATAATCCAATTCAATCAACATATATGCATGAATCAAAATCAATATCAGAAGCGTATCAGTCATATCAGTAAATGAAATAATTAGGCTATCATGATTACTATCCCATACTAGCAATCATATTTCCACATGTTAAAAGCCAATAACACCGGGAGAGGCCCATCCACGGCACATACTCCCCATTAAGCACAACCAGGGCTCAATACATCTGGGTTTGATCATAACCCGGTGCTCGATCGAAGCACATGCACGGGTGGCAGCCGCACCACAGCTCCACCATAGACTCACAAAGTCTAATCATAATACAATAGATAGCCAACCAATTCATTCAGCATTTTAAATCATTCATATACAGTAAATATGAAATTAAAACAGATACATGCATGGAATTAATGTAAACCCCAGTTACCTCACTTATAGATAATTTACAACAGCCACCAATGGTACAAAAATCCCTATAACCATAGCATCAGAAAATTACTACTCTAATTCATCATTAACAGTAGCAACAAGTACCCAAGGAATTTAAATGCTAATAACTACCTAAATAACACTTACCTAGCCACCACAAATCCCTAAATTCGAATTGAGTATATCCTCTATCAGAAACTTCAATATATCACCCAAATTCCTAAGCAAATTCGTACATAATTAACACTCATACTATAAATCAACTATGGGGGTCTTAAACTAGTAGAAAATACACTAGAATATAGTTTACACTTACCTAATGCCAACCCTAGCCTCAACCTACGAATTTCCTCTAGAAAAACACCAAACAACTCTATTTTAGAATTTATGTATGGTGAAAATACTCTAAATGAAAAACTAATTAGACCAAATTAAAGAGAAAGATGAGGGGATTAAGTTATATAACTATTACCTTGGCTGAATCTTGCTCTAAATGTGAGAAAATATAGAATTCTTGCCCAAAACCCTAGCCTCCTTTCTCACCTCCGAATGTCCTTCTTGTGTTTCAGCAAAATGAGGAAATGGCTGAAGCATTAGGGTTTTAGTTAAGTTTAAATTAGGTCAAAGATAGGTCATGGGTTTCTCCAAGGTCTAACTCCAAATGGGCTTCAGATTTTAGCTTGTTAGGCCAGTTTTAAAGTGTTGGGCTACAGAATTTCATTGGGTCAACTCTTATGCATTGGGTTGCTAAAGTTTAATTAGGTTTGGGCCAAGTTTGAAGAGCTCAAGAATTTGGGTCTGCACAAGGGTTATTGGGCCACTTATAAGAGTCTAGTGGATCTTGGGCCTCTATCTCATTAAATTGGATTGGGTCTGCACCTAACTCATTAGCCCTCCATTAGCCTCTTATCATGATTCGTTAATTTGGGCCTAGATGAAATTTCTATCCCAATTAATTCTCAAACCCATGTTAATAATTTATCTCTCTAAAATCCCCATTCACTTAAGTTGCCCAATTATCCCATATTAATTATTCTTAATTAATCTAAATCTATGATTAACACCTTAATTAATTTTGGGGTGTTACATTCTCCCCTCCTTTTAGAAATTTTGTCCTCAAAGTTAGACATACCTTACTCAAATAATGCAGGGTAATCCTTCCTCATAGCCTCCTCTATCTCCCAAGTTACTTCATCTAGAGTAAATCCCTTCCATACTACCTTTACCAAGAGGATGTCCTTATTACACAGCTGTTTGACTTTTGAGTCCATAATCCTTTCCGGTTCAACCACATAAGACAAATCATCTTGTAGATGCACATTCTCATGCTCAATGACATGCAAAGGGTCCAGGTGGTACTTTTTCAATTAGGACACATGGAACACATCATGCAATCTGGCCAAGTTTGGAGGTAAAGCAACTCTATAGGCCACTAGTCCTATCCTTTCAAGGATTTGGAAAGGACCAAGATAACGAGGACTAAGTTTTCTTGTCCTGATAGACCGTCCTACCTCTATCACCGGAGTAGCCTTAAGGAACACATGGTCTCCTACCTCAAATTCTAAGGGTCTCTTTCTTTTATCCACATAACTCTTTTGCCTACTCTGGGCAGCCAGCAACTTCTTTCTGATAAGTTCTATTTGGTGGGTGGTTTGGTCCACTATGTTTGGACCTAAGAGACTCCTCTCACCAAGTTCTACCCAACACTAGGGTGATCAACACTTCCTCCCATAAAGTGCCTCAAATGGTGCCATCTGGATATTGGAATAGTAACTATTATTATAAACAAACTCAGCTAAAGGCAAGTACACATCCCAACTCCCTTTTAACTCTAGTACACTCACTCTAAGCATGTCCTCAAGGGTCTGAATGGTCCTCTCAGTCTGTCCATCAGACTGAGGATGATAGGCAGTGCTACAGTTAAGACTAGTACCTAAAGCTTCTTGTAGAGACCGCCAAAATTTTGATGTGAATCTTAGGTCTCTATCCCACACAATGCTATTAGGAACATCGTGTAACCTTACAATCTCACGAACATATAATTGAGCTAGTCTATCTAGGGGATAAGTAGCTCTAATAGGTAGAAAGTGGGCAGATTTCGTTAATCTATCCACAATCAGCCAAATAGCATCATAACCTGAGGATGTTTTAGGAAAACCCATCACAAAATCTATGGATATACTATTCCATTTCCATTCCGAAATCTCTAAAGGGTGTAACAACCCTGCGGGTCTTTGGTGCTCAATCTTAACCCTCTGACAAATTAGACATCTAGCAACAAACTCTGCTATGTCTGACTTCATTCCAGGCCACCAAAAGCTTTTCTTTAAATCCCTATACATCTTAATGGTACCCAGATGAATGGTGTACCTACTCTTATGAGCTTCTGACAACACTAAATCTCTCAACTCTTCATCTTTGGGTATGCACACTCTACCCTGGTACCTCACCAACCCATCTTCGGAAAGGTTAAAATCTTTGACCTCACCACTCCCTAGTTGCTCTCTAATTCCTCCTAAGTAGGCATCTAGCTCTTAGGCCTCTTTAATCCTCTTTCTAAGGTCATTTTCTATCCTCAATTCTCCCAAAAGAAGACTACTGGGGTTCATTGAAATCGATAAATTCAAATCTCTCATCTCCTCAATCAACCTTTGCTCTCTAAATATCATCATTGCCATGTGAATAGATTTCCTACTCAAGGCATTGGCGACCACATTCGCCTTCCCTGGATGATACTTTAAGGAGAAATCATAGTCCTTAAGAAATTCCATCTACCTCCTTTGTCTCATGTTCAACTCCTTTTGATCAAACAAGTACTTCAAACTTTTATGATCACTATACACTTCAAATTGGGCACTATAGAGATAGTGCCTCCAAATTTTAAGGGCAAAAACTATAGCAGCTAGTTCTAGGTCATGGGTAGGGTAATTCTCTTCATGGGGTCTAAGTTGTCTAGAAGCATAGGCTATTACTCTACCTTGTTGCATTAAGACACACCCTAGTCCCTTCTTAGAAGCATCGCTATAGACTATGAATGTCTCTTTAGGGTCAGGTATCACTAACACAGATACAGTGGTAAGCCTATCCTTAAGCTCTTGAAAGGCATTCTCACACTTAGCATCCCACACAAATGGTTGGTCCTTCCTAGTCAATTTTATCAAAGGTATGGCTAACTGAGAAAATCCCTTAATGAATCTTCTATAGTAGCCGGTTAGACCTAAGAAGCTACGGATTTCGGTCACCGTTTTGGGTCTCTTCCAATTCAGTACCGCCTCTACCTTGCTAGGATCTACCGCTACCCCTTGTTCTGATATCACATGACCTAGGAATTTGACCTCCCACAATGAAAACTCACACTTGCTCAACTTAGCATACAACTGATGCTCTCTCAAGGTTTGAAGAACTATTCTAAGATGCTCTTCATGCTCTTCACTACTTTTAGAGTAGATGAGAATATTATCAATGAACACTACCACAAATTGGTCAAGATAAGGCCTAAAAATCCTATTCATGTAGTCCATAAAAATGGCAGGGGCATTGGTTAACCCAAAAGGCATAACTAGGAATTCATAATAGCTATATCGAGTCCTGAAGGTAGTTTTAGGTACATCCTCAACCTTGACTCTAAGTTAGTGATATCCTGATCTAAGGTTAATCTTTGAAAAGACTGACGCTCCAGCTAATTGGTCAAGTAAGTCATCAATTCTAGGCAAAGGATATTTATTCTTGACAGTCGCTTGGTTCAATTGCCTATAGTCAATGCAAAGTCTAAGGCTACCATCCTTTTTCTTAACAAATAACACTAGTGCTCCCCATGGAGACACGCTCGGCCCAATAAACCCTTTTTCAAGTAACTCTTCTAATTGACTCTTCAACTTAATCAACTCAACAAGTGCCATTCTATACAGGGCCTTAAAGATCGGACCTGTACCGGGTACCAAATCAACAGAAAATTTTAACTCTCTCTCTGGAGGTAGTCCACTAAACTCCTTAGGGAAAACCTCTGGAAACTCCCTAATCACAGGTATATCCTCTAACCCATCATCAACTTCAACATACAATGAGAAAAATACTAGAAACCCTTGGCAACCATGCCTAAGGCACCTCCCAACTTGGGCGATCGACACACAAGTAAGCTCAGTCACAGGACAAGTTTCAGGTATATTTACAGGTAAGGAAACAGTCTTACGGTTACAGTCAAGTATCACATTATTAGCAGACACCCAATCCATACCAATGATTACATCAAAATCACACAAAGGGATGCAAATCAAGTCAAGGGTAGCACAACAGCTATCCAATTGTACAGTACAATTTAAGCATACATTGGATGTAATCATAGAATATCCAGTAGGGGTGGACATAGATAATTCAAATGGAAACAGGCTAATTTTAAGACCCAGATGCTTAACACAGTTATATGAGATGAATGAGTAGGTCACACCTGAATCAAATAATGCATCTACGACATGATTATGGACAAGTAAAATACCTCGGATCAGACTAGGGGATCTACTAGCCTCTTACTACGTAAGTGCAAACATCCTTCCTTGGATAGGTGGCTTAACTGATGAGGGCGACTCACGTGATACTGTTCAAGTCTGCGCATAGTGTCCTGACTTTCCACAATTATAACACACTGGACATGGCCTATTCCCATGGTTCTTCCCACATTTGGCACAAGTGGGTGGGGCACTCATTGTACTTCTTGGTGGTCCCATGCTTCTTTTTTTAGGGACATTCCTTAGGGGTGGTCTCCTACCCCAAAAGCCACTCCCACTATTGGCTCCTTTCTTGCTTCCGCCCCTAAAGGGCTCCATGCCTCAGTCACATTTTCCTTCCAAGGTCTTCTTCCTCTTGGCCTCACTCTCCATCATGGCCCTCTCTGTCACTCTACACTTCTCCACTAATTCATCAAAATTGCGAATTTATAGAGATACAATCTTATCCTTGATCTCTAGTCTCAAGCCTCTCTTAAATTTTTTTAGCCTTCCATGGGTCATCATCAAATCTTTTCAAGTAGGAGGAGAAGCGAGACAATTGAATGAATTTAGCCGCATATTAATCTACATTCATATCCCCTTGCTCAAGGAAGTTAAACTCAGCTTCCTTGTCGACCCTCACTGATAGTGGGAAATATTTGCTTTCAAACACTGTTTGAAAACTCTCCCAAGTCAAAGGTATCTCCCTTGCAATCAACAATCTGGAGGCATTCCTCCACCAATGCTCAGCCTCACCTTCCAACTTGTAAATGGCCAACTTTGCCTTTTGTTCTGTGGTGCAAGTCATAACCTCAAAGATTTCCTCCAGTTGCATTAGCCATCTCTCGGCTTTCTCAGTGTCTAACTCCCCCAAAAATGATAGAGGATCGGCCTTTCTGAATTTGGCCAACACAATAGAGAGGTCACAATCCTCCCCTTGGTGTCCCACACTTATGACCAGCCCCCACACAGTTTTCCATTGGCACCTCCTGATTCTGCTTGTTCATATTTTCATGTAGCTGCTGCAACACTTGTATAGTTGCTCCATGAGCCTCAGCTTGCTCTTGAAGCCGGTCAATCATTGCCCTAACTGTGGTTTCATAGGCCTCTGCTTGCTCCCTCATTTAGTTGGCCATTGCAGCCATGGCCTCTTGCATCTCTCTTAGCATCTCAGTGGTTTCTCTACGGGTAGCCATCTAACTCTACAATACTACAAGCACAAGCACAAGCACCCCCCATTAAGCTACAGCCTAAGGCAAACAAAACACACTCCACCCATGGTAGATATATATAGGTATGAGAGTTATCATCAGGTCCCAATGTTCCTATTCCTATCATGCATGCATCATGATTGCCAAGTTTTCTAACAATAAAGATATAAATCAACACATTTGCCTAAACCATTGCTCTGATACCAACTGTGATGACCCTAACTTCTAATCCTGGTAATTATGGTTAAATACATGATTATTAATTAATGATCAAGATTTGGAGTTGTTACGATTAATTACTTTAATCAAATATAAGGAAATCTGATCCTTCATGTTATTAGGGCCATCAACTAAACAACCATAAATGAAAAAATGTATAAAAGGGTTTGTACCATCATTAAGGGTTTGTGATTCATCTATCCATCGATTTCAACACACAAAAACCTCCCACAAGTGTTCCTATATCATTTCCTAGCATTAGCATTAAAGAAATTAGGGTTTCTAGGTCAAAGGTGGGAGTTTGGGGACCTACACTGCGACCTAGAACCTTCCCGCCGCGGCTAACTTAGGTCCTGGAGCTTGAAAAATAAGTTTTTAACTTTGTGCCGCGGCCCAGACCTTTTGCGCCGTGGCTAAGTTGCTATCAGGAATCACTGGGTAACTTTCTTGACTATCATCGTGGCGAGTTGGATCTACACCGCGGCTAACCTACATGGCACTGCAGCGAGTTTTGCTGTTGTACCCTCTTTAATTAATTTCCTCAACCTGCGCTGCAGTAGGACTTATTACGCCGTGGCGAGGTTTCATTCTGTCACCCTCTTGGGCATTTTTTTCACTCTACGCTGCGGCGAGATTCCTCAAGCCGCAGCGTCCCTCGCCATTGTCACTCTTCAAGCTGCGGTGAAGCCTTCCTACCCGCAGCGTGACCCCCTTCTGTAGCTATATCCCCTATATTTCGCCCCCCACACTCTAGTCTCTTCTTAGGGACACTCTAGGATTACTTCCCCTCATTTTATATAGCTCTAATGGTATTTATCTACCTTATTTACCCAGTTATTCTACCATTACCAACTCAACACTCAAGTACAAATTCTCACTCACCTAACCACCACATGTCAACCTTTTCATACGTTAATGAGAGTAAGGATTCATATACTATCAACAATTAACATCTCGTACACATTTTGCTAGAGGTTTCATGCAACAATGATCCATATCAATTTCTAGTACATCATATAATTAGGTTTCCAACAGTATACCATACCATAAGTTCAGTAAAATTCATACATCAGATACTATAGGTTCATATAACTTAAACCAAGCCATATTGAGACTTAACTCCTTAACAAATACATTCTAACTAATCAAAATATAGACTCCTATACTTGGCAACATGAATACAAGATGATGCTATATAATAAGGAGTACAAAATTTGCATCTATACTAACTAAATCAGCCTAAGTGTAACCTTCTCCCCACATGTTGGAGCTCATGGATTTTCATCCACTTGCTTCCCCTTATCCTTACCCGAAGAACCTTCACCTGAAGTATTAATCCCATAAAACGGGGTGAGATATGAATCTCAGTAACTAAGGCAATTCTATCATATAATCCAGTTCAATCAACATATATGCATGAATCAAAATCAATATCAAAAGCGTATCATTCATATCAGTAAATGAAATAATTAGGCTATCATGATTACTATCCCATACTAGCAATCATATTTCCACATGTTAAAGGCCAATAACAATGGGAGAGGCCCATCCACGGCACCTACTCCCCATTAAGCACAACCAGGGCTCAGTACATCTGGGTTTGATTATAACCCGGTGCTCGATCGAAGCACATGCGTGGGTGGCAGCTGCACCATAACTCTACCATGGACTCACAAGGTCCAATCATAATACAATAGATAGCCAACCAATTCATTCAGTATTTCAAATCATTTATATATAGCAAATATGAAATTAAAATAGATAGATGCATGGAATTAATGTAAACACTGGTTACTTTACTTGTAGACAATTTACAACAGCCACTAATGGTACAAAAATCCCTATAACCATAGCATCAGAAAATTACCACTCTAATTCATCATTAACAGTAGCAACAAGTACCCAAGGAATTTAAATGCTAATAACTACCTAAATAATACTTACCCAGCCACCACAAATCCCCAAATTCGGATTGAGTATATCCTCTACCAGAAACTTCAATATATCACCCAAATTCCTAAGCAAATTCATACATAATTAACACCCATACTATAAATCAACATGGGGGTCTTAAACCAACAGAAAATACACTAGAATGGATAGTTTACACTTACCTAATGCCAACCCTAGCCTCAACCTACGAATTTCCTCTAGAAAAACACCAAACAACTCTATTTCAGAATTTGGGTATGGTGAAAATACTCCAAATGAAAAACCAATCAAACCAAATTAAAGAGAAAGATGAGGGGATTAAGTTGTATAACTATTACCTTGGCTGAATCTTACTCTAGATGTGAGAAAATGTGGAATTCTTGCCCCAAACCCTAGCCTCCTTTCTCACCTCTGAATTTCCTTCTTGAGTTTTAGCAAAATGAGGAAGTGGCTAAAGCATTAGGGTTTTAGTTGGGTTTAAGTTAGGTCAAAGATGGGTTATGGGTTGCTCCAAGGTCCAACTCCAAATGAGCTTCAGATTTTAGCTTGTTGGGCCAGTTTTAAAGTATTGGGCTATAGAATTTCATTAGGCCAACTCTTATGCATTGGGTTACTGAAGTTTAATTAGGTTTAGGCCAAGTTTGAAAAGCTCAAGAATTTGGGTCTGCACAAGGGTTATTGGGCCACTTATAAGAGTCTATGCAAGGTGGATCTTGGGCCTCTATCTCATTAAATTGGATTGGGTCTGCACCTAACTCATTGGGCCTCCATTAGCCTCTTATCATGATTTATTAATTTGGGCCTAGATGAAATTTTTATCCCAATTAATTCTCAAACCCATGTTAATAATTTATCTCTCTAAAATTTCCATTCACTTAAGTTGCCCAATTATCCCATATTAATTATTCTTAATTAATCTAAATCTATGATTAACACCTTAATTAATTTTAGGGTGTTACAATCTCCCAAACTGAGGTTGCAATTGATCCCCATAAGGTAGAGGTAGTATTACAGTGGGAGATACCTAGGAGAGTGACAGTGATCATGTGCTTCCTAAGTTTAGCAGGTTACTGTAGGAGGTTCATTCAGGACTTTTTTCAAATAACGATGCCACTGACCCGGCTTACTAGAAAGAATATGCCATTTGTGTGGAATAAAAAATGTAAGAGTAGTTTTCAAAAGTTGAAGCACAAGTTAACCACGGTCCCAGTTTTAGTACTCCCTGACCCTAGAGAGACTTTCGTAGTCTGTAATGATACTTCTAAGAAAGGGTTAGGATATGTATTTATGCAAAAGGTTGAATGGTGGCTTATGCTTCTAGACAGTTGAAATCTCACGAGAAAAACTACCCTACATACGACCTAAAGTTGGTTGTAGTGGTGTTTACTTTAAAAATATAGAGACACTACTTATATGAGGCAGCTACAGAAATTTACAGTGACCACAAAAGTCTTAAATATTTATTTGAATAGAAAAAGCTGAATATAAGACGACGGCGATGGTTAGAATTTTTGAAAGACTATGATTTCACATTAAAATACCATTCCAATCAGGCTAATGTGATAGCTGATGCCCTAAGTAGAAAATCCATACACATGGCCTGTATGATGATCTGAGAGCAAGAATTGATTGAGAGATTCAAAGACATGAGTTTTTCCTACAAGGTGTATTCGGGGAAGCTATTAATGAGTGAAACCCAAATAGAAAATGACCTGAGGGATCAAATAATAGAGGCCCAGCAGATTAATGACCATGTAAGTAAGATTAAAGCCCAAATAGCCTAGGATAGCATACAGGAGTTCAATCTGTCTGAGGATGATATAGTAGGTTACAGGGATAGGCTGTATATGACTAGAAATACATAAATCAGAGAGAAAATACTAGATGAGGCACATAAGAGCTAATACACCATTCATCTGGGTAGTAATAAAATGTACTAGGATTTAAAGAAAATGTTCTGATAGCCTGGAATGAAAACAAATATAACAGAGTATGTCTCCCGATGTCTAGTATGCCAGAGAGTGAAAATAGAACACCAGAAATTAGTTAGGTTACTTTAGCCCCTAGATATCCTAGAGTGGAAACGAGATAGTATAACTATGGATTTTGTCATGGGTTTACCTAGGATATCATTGGGGCATATGCAATATGGTTAATAGTGGATAGATTAACAAAGTTAGCACATTTCTTAGCCATGAAAGCCACTTATACCTTAGATAAATTAGCCCAGGTATACATTAGGGACATAGTTAGACTGCATGGCAGGCCTAGGAGCATAGTTTCAAATAGGAATCCTAGATTCACATCCAATTTCTGGAGATCATTACAAGATGCTCTAGGTACCAAACTCAAATTTAGCACAACCTATCATCCCCAGATGGATGGACAGATGGAGAGAACCATCCAAACCCTAGAGGACATGTTAAGGGTGTGTGTCTTAGAGATGAAAGGAAACTATGATACATACTTGCCTCTAGTGGAGTTTACCTACAATAATAGTTAATATGCAAGCATACAGATCGCACCATATGAGGCATTGTATAAGAGGAAGTGTAAGTCTCTGATGTATTGGGTTGAGCTAGGAGAGCGGAGCCTTATAGGCCCAAAATTAGTGGATCAGACTTCTAGATAGATTGAAACCATTAGAAAGAAACTTTTGACAGCTTAGAGTAGATAGAAAAGTTATGCAAATAAACATAGATGGCCGTTAGAATTTAAGATTGGAGATCATGTTTTTATTAGAGTGTCTCCAGTCACAAGGATAAGTTAGTCCATAAAAAGTAAAAAGCTTAGTCCAAAATACATAGGTCCTTTCCATACTCTTGATAAAGTAGGATCTATGGTCTACAGATTAGCCCTCCCCCCAAACCTAAACCAAGTACACAATGTATTCCATGTTTCACAGCTCAAAAAGTACCAACCCAACCCCTCACATGTAATAGAATATGAGAATGTGTAGTTACAAGATGATCTATCATACATAGTATCACCAAATTGGATCGTAGATGTTAGACTTAAGCAGTTACGAAATAAGATGATACCACTGGTGAAAGTTGTTTAGAAGGGGTTATCTCCCGAAGAAGCTACCTGGGAACTAGAGGATGATATGACAAAGAAACATCCAGAACTCTTCTTATGAGATATGTTATCTAAATTTCGAGGAAGAAATTTTTTTTTAAGGGGGGAGAATTGTAACGGCCAATTTTTGTTAAATGACGGAAACGGTCCTATTTTCAAAGCAAGTCCCCTAAAATGAATTAGTTAAAGTCCCAAAAAATTTGAGTAACATTCTAAACTCCTAAAAATGAGAATCCTAGTCTTAGACGGAAGGAAAAATGGAGCTAGAATGAAGAAACAAATTTTGCCAAAAATCTTATGAAATGTAATGGCATTTTCGTAATTTTGAGCAAATTTTAGAATTCACATAGGAGGTTTTTTAAAATAAAATTTTTAAGTTCTCTAGGGTTCTCAGAAGCCCTAAAAACCATGGGAAGCCTTGAGACAGTTAAATCCCCTCTGGTGGATGTTTTCTGATGTCGGTATACCTGAACTTTGACGGATTCATTCGATAAGGTTTTAGCTCCAATTTGAGTGATTCCAAAGGCATTTTACTAAATTAGGAACCTACATTTTATAATAGAAAATAAAATTTTCAAAAAGAAGCTAAAATAAATGAGAAACAAAAATACCAAGAATGAAGGGTAAAATAGAAATTTTTGAAAAGTGTTTCTTCCTCCTACCTATAAATAGGTGGCGCCACACCTCCTCACTCACTTAAACACAATTGTTTCTGCCCAAATTCAGAGGTGAGAGCTAGGGTTTAGGCATACCAAAGGGAGAGAAGAAAAAGGAGAAATCAAAGGCTTAAGGTATGGTTTCTTAGTAGTTTTTCATGCTTTCTTCCATCCAAACCTCTCTCCTCCATTCTCCTTTGTTTTCTTTGGTTAAAATGAAGTTTACAAATCTATTTTAAGGGAGAAATTAAGGGGAAAATTCGGATTTGAAGAAAGAAGCTTAGAGAAAGCAAGATTCAAGTGAGAAAAAGTAAGAAAACAAGGTAATTTCTTCTTCCATGGTTGATATCTCTTCCTCCCCTTCCTCCACCATTTTTCCCCACTCAAGAAATGTTAGGAGGACTTGGTTTTTAGGCAAAACCAAGGATGATTATTAGGAAAAAGGTATAGAGATTAAGAATATGCAAAGAGAATTAACAAAAAATCATACAAGTTCAAGATGCAATTTCTAGGGTTTTAAGTGTTTCTTCCAAAATCTGATTTAATCTCTTAATTCCTATACCTAAATAAGAGTTTAAATGAGTTCTTAAGATCCCTAAAAGTCTCCCCATGTGGTTCTCCCCTTGATAAAACAAAGTAAAGTACATGGGTGCCAAAACCATGCATAGGTTCGGCCAAGAGAGGTTAGGGTAGCTAAGGAGAGTTTTAAATTTTTCTAAGTCTATTTTTGAGTCATATATGATGAATGCAGATGACAGGAGGGCTTTGGAAAAATTTAGAAACCATAAAAAGTGAGTTGGCCTTATATGTTCCATAATATAACCTTAAGAAGCAACATGTAGTTAGGCTATTGGTTTTAATTGTGTGATGACTCCAAGAGGCTTAAAAGGAGTCAAGAATCATAATTGAGAGAAAAGAATGGAGCCTAGAATTTATTTGATGAGTGTTGCCTCATTAAGTGCTTTCTTGGAAACATAAAGGGGTTAATGAGTTAAGCTAGTATCTAAGCAAGTTGTGTAGCCTTAGAATTAATTTCATGAACCTAATTGGCTTCCATAAATCGTGTTTAGACTAAGAGAAATCATCCCCCACACTTTTGTGTGTGTGTGGCCGAAGGAGGGAGCATTAATTTAAGAGAAAAAATGTGTAGTTGCTTCCAAGGTAACTCTCTCCACCTTCTCTCATGCATGATTACTTGCTTTACTTGTCTTTGAATGTGTGTATATGTGTTTCAAACCATAAAAAATGTTCTAGCATGAGCTCTTACTCCATGGTACCATAATGATGCATTATGTTTTCCAAATGATATTTATGATGTTTGCTTTGGTTTGCTTGAGTGTGGTAAGACCAAGAATCCTTAGCTATGGTGAGGATGAGCTAAGAACCTTTAAGATTGGTTGAGACAAAATAGAGTCTCCTAAAAGTAAGGTTGACTCCCAAGAGCATGGTTGAGTCCAAGAACCTCTTAAAGAATGGGTGAGGTAAGTCCAAAATTCACAAGTAAATAGGTGAGGCCAATCCACTTGCTTGGCAAGGCTTTGTATGCTACGTATGACTTTTCCAAATGCTAAGAATGCTTCTTGAATGATTACACATGTCCATATGCCATGCATACATTTGTAAGACTTGTTTTTCATCTTTTATGTATGATTGAATGGGAGATGAGTTATTGGGATTCTTTGAATCTCATCCCCTTCTCTCCAATGTTCTAATATGCTAGGTGGACCAAGATAACAAGATAATGGAAGCCAACCACCTTGAATATGAGAACTTGACATCACAATACATAGTTTTTTATCTTTAAGGCCATATTCATGTCTAATGATGTAATCCATTATTGTATATTCATGTCATATTCATGTCTAATCATGTCTAAACCCTAAACCCTAAACCCTAAACCCTAAACATATGTAATTATGATAATATGTCATGTATAAATGGGAGAATATGATATATGACCATTTGAATATGATTTGAGTATATTATAGCAATGTGGCTTCTTAAATGGTTTAATGCAAATGTGTATAAGTGTGAGTGAGATAGCCAAAATGAGATGCATAAGGTTTAGGACCATTTGGACAGCTCACACAAGTCCTAATTATACTTTTAGACTTGCCCAAAAGGTGTTAAACCCCAAGAAAAATTATTTGGACATTTTGGTATCCTATATGGAGCTAAAATTTACCATAATGGAATCTTATGTCACTTTTTGTCCAAATGAGCTTTCTTGATCTAAGATTTGGCATGCAATTAGAGCTTCTTGAGAGTTTTTTGGGAAGCTAAAGAACATAATTATCAGAGGTCTAAAGAATATTTGATAAATTTTTAAAGTTAGCAGAAATTCTGGTTTTAGTCATGTTACTGTTCACTCAAGTCCAAAAATAAAATCTATCACACAAGGTCCAAATGATGTCCAATTGCTACAAAATTTTATACAAAGAAACTAGACATTTCCAATGACTCATACCAACTAAAAGCACCTCATTTAGATGTTTAGAGAGGGAGATATGAATTTTTAAAGAATCTGTCTAGTATTAGGTGCTCCAACTGACCTCAGTTATTGTTTGATTAGGTTTTGAGGTCTGGTCGTACCTGAACTAGACTAGAGTTATTTTTTCCCTCTAGCTAACATCTCTAAATTTTTAGATTGGTTCATTTTTATGGATTGGATTTTTGTGAAATTAATTGGACATTCTTGAAGTTTACTGCAGAATTCTGTGATAACACTAGTGGACAACCTGACCTCTGGATTATTTTGATTGTCAAACATCTTCTATGTTTTGATTCATAGTCTAGACATATTTTTAGCATAAATTAGACATGTGTAGCTTTCCATAATGACCAAGAATTTATGATTTTGATTTTTCTAGAATTAGTTATAATTTTTCAAATTTTGTGACAGAAATGAGGAAAATCTGGTCGAAAATATATACATGTATTTTATACTTCCCTTTTATTTCCATGAGATGTAGGCCACTTTGGATGATACAAATGAGTTGTATTCATATAATTAAATATGAGAATGTAATATATGAGCTCATATAGTTCACGTGATACTGAATGAAATTTTTATACGTAACACAATGCTAGAAAATGCATTATTTTAATTCCCTTTTTCTTGTTCCTTCATAGAATGCATGATATAAAGCATGGAAATGTGGTGTAATAAGCTGGAAATATAAGGTGTTACACATTTGAAGCTCATGGAGTTTGCAATTTTATCTTGATGAGAGAGGCACTTAGAAGGCTTTCTAGGGCTCTTAGAAACTCAAAGAAATACTCACATAAATTAAGATATCCTTAGATAAAATTATATTTTAGGATATGTTCAAGAATCCCTAACTTTCTTATCTTGAATTTCACTTGTTTTCCTTCAAGTTTCTTTATATTTTCTAGGTTTCCATAGTTTAAAACCTAGGTTTCTCACTTGCTTTTGGTCAGAAATTCCTCCTCCTTTCAAGCTCTCAAGTTGCTCGAGACACACACATGGAGAACAAAGGAAGAAGAACAAGTGGAGCTATGATTCATACCTTAATTTCTTGGCTTCTTCAAAGGCACTTACACTTGATATAAGCTTTTCCTTGAATTCCTATTCTTTCCCCTGTGAACCAAGGCTAAAATAGTCCTATATCATCCACCATAACCATGGAAAGAAAGGGCAAAGAGAGGAGAATAAGATATGTAAAGAAAAATCCATAAAAACCTTAGCCTTTCTTACCTTTTTCTTGGTTCCTTCCTTCTCCTTTTCTCCTTCTCTTATGCGTCTCTTTTAGGCAGAGATTCCTTTTATTTTGGACAGAATAAGGTCAGTTAGAAAAAGCCTTTAGGTAGGATGCCTCTTATATGGAGCAATTAAAAGAAAATTCTTCTAAAAAAATTCCATCCACATCCTTTTGTTTGACTATTTTATTTTAGGTTCATTTTAGCTCCTTTTTTAAAATCGTCTTTTTCATCATAAAATTTAGGTCTTTAAGCTTATAAAATAGCTTTAGAATCACTCAATTTAGATTTAAAACCTTCTTTAATGAAAAAGTCAAAGTTTGGGTCAACTATCACTCAAAACCATACACCAAAAGGGTTTCAACTATATCAAGAGTTCCCATGATTTGTAGGGCCTTTGAGAACCCCAAAAAAATTCAAATTTTTCGTTTAAAAAGTTCTCCTATGAGTTTTTCAACAAATACACATATCTATGAAAATACCATTATACTTTTGACAATTTTATTGAACCACTCTAGTTTTGGTTTCTAGACAACTCAACACTCAAATCCTCATTTTCCATTATTTAAAAGTTTATCCTAATTTTATTTGGCTTTAAATCGTTCAATCCAAGGGCCTTGCTTTTCAAACTGACTTATTTTGATCTTTTTACGAAATACCGAATATTACAAGGACCTAACGTGTTCTAAGGAGTTCTTCAAAACACACCAACATCCAATCAACAATATCTTGGTTGATAAAAAATCACAAGTTGTTTAGGTAAGTTTCCATTCATATTTCATTTATATATTATTACAACTTTTTTATTTTGATATTTTTATTATTTCAAGAGTATGTCCATTGAAAAAAGGATGGAAAAAGTTTGGAAAGAATATAACAAACTTGGAATTATGATTACAATCTGCTGGTGGAAAGAAGACAAGCTTTGTCTATGGATTGGGTAGTATCTTAAATATTATAATTGGAAATTCATGTACGGGATACTCCTATGGATCCTCCAATAGTCCAGTGCCATTATACCACCACTCTTCTTATATACAAGATATAATATAAAATGAATTTATTAATTATATAAGACAAACATATAATACTTAATTACAAGAGCAACAAGCATAGATAGAAAAACTTAAGTCACAATTAAATGAATTTACCCATCTTCCTCATCAACAATCTCAATCTCAAGCTAGTTTAAGTTCATCACAAGAAGTTCTAACTCCATAGAGGCTAGATATGTCTCATATTAAATATCGAGTGAAAGATAACCAAAATAACGAGAATGATGATAATGATGAGCAAATTCATATTTCTTTTATTATGTAATGAATTTTTGTACATAACTATATATGTTTATATATGTAAATTTTTATTACAATTTTTTTAAATTTTAATTTGTGTAAATTTAATATTTCTAATTGATAAAACCATTTTGAACAAATTTAAAAAAAGTGTATCAATTGAGTTATATATGATCTATTAAGAATTTTAATGAAAAATGTATATTAACTTTAATATGTAATATAAATTAAGGTTTAATGAAATTAAAACATAGCCACAACAAAAAAAAAGGCTTTATTAAAATGGAAAGCATGTGAAATATGAAATGTTAGTGACAATTTACTAAATTTTTTGGAATTCTCACACCAATTATAAACTTTTTCTGCTCTATAAATTTACGTCTAATTTTTCTTTTTTTTTTTCTTACTATATATATATAGAGTGTTTTTCTTCTGTTCTTCATTCAAAATTTTTGTTTTCATTTTCCTTTCTTCTCTTTCTCTATCAATCAATCTTTGCTTTTCTACGTTTGCACTTTTGCATCTTCTGCTGCTATGTGTGTTTTTGTATTTCTAAAAGTTTCTACATTTGCTCTTTTATGTCTTATACTATGTGCATTCTTTATAATTTTGAAGGTTTCATGGTCTAAATGCCTGTATTAATATCATTTTTTTCTTCTCTGTTTTAGAGTAGCTTTTTCCCCCTCTTTTATTTATGTTACTTAGTTTTTTTTATTAGGATAATATTTTGCTCAATTTAGTTTCTTTTATTTGGATAATATTTTGCTAAATTTTTTCTTACTATTGGATTCAAATTTTAAAGCTAAGATTGAGAAAAGATGGAGCAAGAGAAAATAAAGAAGAACAAGAATGAAAAATTGGCGATGAATGTCATATCGAGTATTTTTTCGTAAATTCCTACACATTAGAAGAGAAGATAATAGACACGATTATGAGGGGCTAGATGCCTAATTAAAATGAAAGGAAATGACTAAAAGAGCAAAGGATGCAAGACACAAAAAAGGGACCAGCCTAATTGAAAAGTGAGAAAAATCAAAGATTCAAATATAATGAGATTTAACATGAGGAACACATACCTTTCCTTTTAATATGATAAAATAAGGCTAGTAAATTAATTATCTGAATTCAGATTAGTTAAATCCCTGACAATGTATAAATTAGGATTCTCGTTAGCGATATTTAAGATTGGACTTTTCTAAACTATTTTAAATCTCTAAAACCTCTGAGAAAATATTTTTAATAAAGAACAAAGCCTAAAATTTAATATGGAGCAATTGATTTTCAAAAAGAATGAAAAATGAATTCAAATAGAGAAATTAAAATGAAGGGATATAATCAATATTTTAAAAATTGTTATAAACTTTTTTTCCTATATTAAGTCACACCCCATCATTTTTTTCTTGCTATCACTGACTTCAGCACCTCCAAACAAGAACCAAAGTGGTGTGAAAAGGAGGGAGAGAGAAGGAGAAGGAAGGCAAATTAGGTATGTGAATATGCAAATTTTCATCATATGCTAATTAGGAAACCTCTTTTCCCTTCATGCTCTTTCTAATGATGGTTTTAGTTTCTTGGAAAGGTGAAATTAGTGGTTGACCTCTTAAGCAAAGGAGGAGATTTAAGGAAGCCAAAAACACATAAGAAACTACAAATAAAAAGGTTTCAAACAAGATATGATTTAGCTAGAGAAAATTTCTATTCTTTGAAACCTAATCCATGTGTGGTTTGGCCTAGGGAGAGAAAGGGAGGAGAAGACATGAGCTTGAGGAAAATTTGATAGAAACAAAGGTTTAGAAGGATGAGATGTAAGATTATGCAAAGAAAATCACAAAAAGAAATTATAGAAATTAAGGTCATTTAGGGTTTTAGATGAGTCTTGGAAGTTTCAAAACCCCAGGAAGATGACTTGAACTCTCTAATGTCATAATTGAACTAGCAATGAGTCAAGGACATCCTAAAGTCTCTAAATTCCCTAATAAGCAAGCAAAATCCCATGACTAGGCAAACTGGGTGTGTCTTGGCCAAGAAAGAGTTAAAAGCACCTAGGGAGTTGTTTCATTGATTTTAAGGTTTTAGATGGCCTAGATATGAAATATAAATACTAATAGAATAATTGGAATGAATTTATGAACTTTATTTTCATAAGTGAAGAGTTAAGGTGCAAGGATGCCTAAATGGGCAATATGATGCTATGCATGTTTAAGCATACTTATGATGCCCTTAATGAGTTCCATTATAGTCATATAACTCATGCAAGGTGAGATTTTAAAGCCTAGAAGTTGAATTTAGGAAGTTACCCCTTCAGGCATTCAAAGTAATCTAAATTATATTTTAAGTTCTAACATGTATATGCAGTAGTAGAATGAGTTATATTAAGTCCTAATAGGTTATTTTGTGTCTCAATTGTTGTGTTTAGGCCTAACTAGTGTAACCACGCCCTTATGTGTGTGTGGGGCCAAGGAAAGTGATAACCATAATATTTTATATATTTTAATCCCTTAACTTCGACGTTTTAGTACCCAAATATGGCTTTAGGAATTTAATTAAGTGGAATTTGATTTTAATTCGCCATTTTTACATTTGAGGAATTAATTTGCAAATTATTAATTCTTAATGCTTAAATGTATCTTAGATCATTTTTTGGATATTTCCACTTAATGCTTTTCATGCTTTTTGTGTAGATTTTAATGAGCAAATAATGCTTGATGAGAAATTGGGTTAAAGAAGAGAAGAACCTCCCATATCCAGCACATGACACATGAATTCTGTTTGAGGAAAGTGAAGAACAGAGCAAGCCATTGATTTCTGAAGCAATACAAGCACGAAAGGAGCTGGTCATGAGCTGAACAAAGACGCTGAAGCTACAGCTTTAACGTTTGACAAAGGATGCATGAGCTGAAGAAGTTACAGGGCTGGAAGAGCAAGTTGCACGAGCTGAAACGGAGCTGAAGCAACACACAAACCAGAAGCAATGTCCAGTTGTACGTAGGAGCAGCAGAATGAAGAGAAAACACGAAGAAAGGCTTGAATGAGCTGGAGTTTTTGAGCAGAAATAAAAACACACATGCAACAGAGGACAGTAGCTGTCCAGGACGCCAAATGAAACGCATGAAGCATGAATTAGCAAGGCTGCAACGTGGAAGAACCATGCATGGGCAGAACCAAATGAAGCAACGAGGAAACTCGAGAAAACAAGAAGAGATGAGGCTGGACAGTCATGTGAGAAGCTCGAGTTTTTTGTGGAGAATATGCATAACAGAACGTAACAGCAACACGAATTGATGAAGGATTAAATGAAGCTGCAAAAAGATGCTGGAGCTTCGCATGAAAATCACGTCTGGACAGCAGCAAATGAAGAGAAGAATCAGACTCGAAATACAAAAGCCACAGAATGCAGAAGCTACGTGAAAAGTGGGAAGCATGAATCAGAACATGCAGAAGCTACAGTGGAAATCACATGGATTATAATAAAATAAGAGCACTGGGACCCACACCTGATATCACATGCAATGCAAGCTTCAGATGATTGAAATGGGAAGGGGGAGCACGTGTTTCTCACAAGGGAATTAAGAGAATGTGTTCCAGCGATTGAGTTGAGCAAGCACGTGAAAAATAAGACATTCACGTGAATGGAGAAAACACGACGTCGCACACTCCGCATTATTCATTCGTCCATTCACACACGTAACTTCATTCAGCCCAGCCCATTCAACACACATTCCATTAGGTCATTCGCCTATTCAGCCATTCAGAACCATGCATCATCAACGACTCATCTCGCCTCCATCCATTCACCCACGCCTCCATTCATCCATCCATCCCTCCATTCCATACTCCATCATCCATCCACCGAATGAAGATCTAATTCATTCATTTTGAGGCTAGCAAGGGAGGAAACTCTTGGTTGAAGCTTGAATCCTTAGAGAAGAAGCAAAATTCTGGCTAAGATTTTCTTATTTTTCCTACACTTTTTCTTATTCTGTATAATCTCGGTTGAGTTATGTTTGATTAGGAATTTGTGTAATTAATTAGTGGCTGGTTAGACACTGATTAGGAAACCCTTTTTGTTGATTAATTGGTTGGATTTGAATTTGATTTTTCATTATTCTCTTTAATCTCCCATGTATGCCACGAAGGTGTTCGATGAATTGCATGAGTGAGATTTTGTGCTTGATTGTTTGATTTGAGAATTCCTTAGTGTTTAGTTGGTTAATTAAACATTTTTGGATGATGAATCAGAAGATAATTAATTAGTTAATCAATCAAATTGGATGTTCATTGATCTTAAAGACAAGAGTTAATGGTTTAATGCGGGATTGAGGTCTCAATTCAACATTAGATTGTTAATCTCTTGATTCTTATGTGGTAACTCAAGATAACTTGTAATGAACATAATTAGGAATTCTTAGGCCATAATTAATCACAATTGGAATAGGATAAGGATAGTGGATACCAAGAGATGATTCCTAAGCTAGTCATAAGCCCATCATTCATCACAATTTATCCAATTAGGTAGTATTTAGGAATTTTAATTCAATTTAGTTTTAGATTCGTTTAATTCAATTACAAACCCCCAAACTAGATAGTTCTAGGATCTTAGAACACTTAGAGAACCTAATTGAACATTGAATTCCAATTCCAAGGGAAATGACCTAGGTTGTGCCACTTGCTATATTTTTAGATCAACCTAGTTTTATTTTGAGGGTTGCACGACAAGCCCGTCAGAAAGCAAAGCAAAAGAGAAAGAACAAGTAAGATAGTATGGAGTTGAGATCCCTAGCTTTAAAAGGTAGCATGATTTTTATGCATATATGAGTTATGATTTTGGCTTATAGCTAAAGTGGCAAGGAATTCAGTGTAGTAGTTCTTTCCTAGTCTAGAGATAAGCATAGCTAACATGTTTTTATGTCATGGCTAGATAAGTTTAGAAATTTCATGTCAATTCCATGTTTAAGTTATTATATGAGTATATGACCTTACATGCTTGTGTTTCATTCTTGAATCATCTATTATATGCATTGGATTGGATCAAGTATGGCTATTGAGATCTTTCTAAAATTTCACCCATTTTTATCTCCCACTAACCATGTTAGGTGAGCCTAAAAGGGAAAATGAGAAAGGAAAAAAGGCAATGACTTGAAAAAAGTGTAGCTAAGTTCTACAGGATATAGATGTTTCTTTTATATGCAATGTATATATATATTTTTTATGCATACAATGATGAAATGTAATGGCAATCCATGTATGGGCTATAGACACAAATGCATGTCAACTTGACATATATATATATATATATCTCTATTTATATAGATATATCTACATATATAGATATAGATATATCTACATATATGATATAGATATATCTATATAAATATATATATATATATATGTAACTGGAACATGTTTTGCGATATAAAGTTCCATGAGGTTTGAATGCATGAACACAAGTGGGAAAGTAATTTTTAGATATTAGGCAACTTTCATATGTTGAATCATGTATATATGATGTAAGTATAAGTTGAAAGTTGCTTATAACAAGAGACTACATATTAGAGCCTAATTAGACTACATATTAGAGCCTAATTAGACTACTTTAGAATCAAAATGTAGTCTAAATAAGTCATAAAATGCATCCTTGCCCTTGATAGCCTAAATGACCAAGTTTGGGGCTGAAACTTGGTGAGTATTTAGAGAACATATAGAACTTTCTACATAGCAAAATTTTGTATTTTTTGGAGCTCTATAAAATATTTGGCAAATTTTCAAATTTGGCCCCCAAAAAATTGTCATGGATTATGACTATTCATACTAGTATAGTCGTACATTTCATGTTCTTTGAGAGACTAATGGATTCATTTCAATTTAAAATTTTTATAGTAATAAGTTCAAATGATAAGCTATCCATAGATATCTAATTTGCATTAATTAGAGTTGTGTAAACAAAGTTAAGAATTTTTTAAATTTGGGCTACAATATATAACATTGGTCAAGTATAACTACTTACTCCCTTTATACATATGGTGTTTATATACATGATCCATGTGATGAGACCATATGTGTATATACAACAATTATGAATTAAAGTGGGAAATAGTTCTATTTTTTACCATAAGAGGTCCATTTAAGGCATTAAATGGCAAAAATACCATTGTTGAAAATATTGTTTGTGAATGCTTTCTTATATGGCAAAAATACCATTATTGAAAATATTGTTTGTGATTGCTTTCTTATATGTGGCAATAAATGATATGGAATAAATTAGGTATAATAAGTTATCACAATGAAAAAGATGATGATGGAATAAAAGATGGGAGAAGAACAAGAAGTAAGAATTGGAAAAACATGAAGAATAATGTAAAAAAAAATACAAAAAATAGAAAAAAAAATGAAGTAATAAAATTTGAAAAAATAGGAACAACATAGTAATCTTAATAAAAATACAAAATAACTTTTTCTTGTTTGAAAAAAATGCAAATTAAAATGTTAATAATTATAAAATGGAATACAATTTTTTTAAAAATTATTAATAATTATAAATTAGTAACCTAGGCAAACAATTAATACTAATTATTAATTAGAAAAATTAATAAGAACATTATTTAATATTAAATTTGTAATATTTTTGAAATTATTAATTAAAATATGAGTACGGGTTAAAATTAAATTCAAAATTAGAAAATTAAAATTGTAAGAATTATAACAAATCAACATTTTCCAAATTAATAAAATTAAAATTGTAAAACTTAAAAATTACTAACTACATGAATTAGTTTGACCAAACAACAATTAGACTAATGGTGACTATTTATTAGTCAAAAATATTTTGACTAAAAGCCAGTTGATATTTCCAACAATAATCGAAAATCCTAACTAGATGCTAGTCAAACTTAGTCCAACTATAATTTAGTTGAATTATTTCTATCTAGCATTTACTCGAAATTTCCAACTAAATGCCCATCAAAATTTCTCTGATTGTAGGTTGATCGGACAAATTTTGATTAACCATAATCAAAACCTTTTAAAATTTTTTTTTCAATTTTAATTTTATTCATTATTACTTATTCAAATTACCATTTTTAATATTAAATATTATTAAATTCTACTATTTTTTGTTTAAGAAATTATCATTTATAATATTAAATATTATTAACATAATTACAAGTAATTTTGTATTAATGTTCTATAATAATTAATTTTTAAATACATTTTCATAAAAAAAATAAAATTTATTAATATATATTATATTATATTAATTTTTTAATAGAATTTTTATTTTATGCTTGAAAGGGCTGTCAAAAGTTAGCATGTATAAGCTTTATCTTTGTTAATTTGTGTTATTATTTTTTGATTGATTATCTATAGGTAATACACTATTCTCCTATTGAACTTTAGTCAATAAAAAATATCGACTAGCCAAAATTTGATAAAGCAAAGCCACTAAATTTTTAGTCAAAATTATATTTTTTTCTATTGAATTGTGATTTTTTCTAACTGAACATTTAGATAGATTTCGACTATTATAGTTGTAATGGATAATGTTATTGAGTTCTGTAATCATATTAGACTATTTTCATGTAATACATATTTGCAGTTCCACTAACTAAATATTTCTACTGCTAGAGCATTTCTAACTCATTTTTTAGGATGATAATGTCTCATAATATGTTAGGCTGATGAGAATTTTGGAATAGATATTCATAATTTTACCAACTAGATGTTAATTTTCTAACTAAAAGTTTGTGACCCATACAATGTGTAACACCATGTTTAACTAGCTTACCTTATTTATATCTTAGCTTCCTTCCATTGAAATCACAAGTTTTCTAAGAAAAATTCTATTAAAATATTCAATTATTTTATGTTATGTCATAAATAAAATTTTCATTTCATGTCCCGTGGACTATATGAACTCATTCATCTCATTCTCCTAATTAAATATATACATACAATTCAAAACCATCTCAAGAGGTTGCCAAAAACTCAAGCTCATGGTATATATATACACAAAATAATGGAAGGCTGCCTCAGGTTCATGTGCTAGATTTCTGTCATAAATTTTGAAAATTCATAACTAATTTTAGAAAAATCAAAATCAAGCACACTATATAATTATGGAAAGCTACAAATGTCTACTTTATGCTAAACATAATTCTATACCACAATAGGGATGTCTAGCCATTGGAAATCGATGGAACAGTAACCAAGGTCGCCTGTCGCTATTAGTACTATCAATGAACTTCAAAAATTCATATCTCCCTGCTTAGATGCCCAATTGGAGTGATCTTGATGGCCATAGAAAGCTTATCATGTCTAATTTATGCCTGTAAAATTTCATGAGCATTGGACACCATTAGCCCTCGAATGACATAGCACAAGAAATTGATCATATGAACAGTGCTTATACCAGAACAATAGAAAAATGGCAACTTTGAAAAATCATAATTAATTCCACAGAGTTACAAATAATCTAATCTTTATCTTTCCAAAAAGCTCTAGATAAGATCTATATGCATGCCAAATTTTATGAGCAAATTCATTCATTTGGTTAAATCTTGACATTGGGTTACAAAATGGCTCTTTTTTATGTCTTTAATGGGTCTCAAATAGTCTAAAATTGCTTCCAAGGATTTCATGGCCATTTGAGCATGTGGGAAAGCACCAAAATGGCCTATCAAACATGTCTCAAATCTGCACAAACCTAGATTTCACAAACTTACACTCTCACCCCAAGGTATACAAATAACACATATGCTTCATCTTACCCTTCAATGCCTAAAAGTTGCTATATCATATATATGGCATCAAATCTCATTCATACATCAAATATTCATGTAATTACATATGTTCATAAGTTCATACATCATATACAATATTGGATTACATCATATACCATTCATATGGCTATAAAATGGCAATTTTACACACTTTGTTGTCAACCTCCTTCCTTTAGGCTTGGTGGCTTCCATTCCCTAGCTCACTTGGACCACCTAGTCATGTTAGACAAATGGGGAGGAAAGAATGAGATTCTAGGACTCCCAGTAGCTCTTCTTCCTTTCAACTATACATAAAGAATGTAAATTTATGTCTAAAAATGCATACATGGCTATCATGGAAGATGTAATAATTCATGAAACATTTTTAGCATTCAAAGAGTCATATAAAACATATATAGGCTTGCCAAGCAAGTAGTTTAGCCTCACCCATTCTTTTTAATGATTTTGAACTTGCCTCATCCATTTCTTAAAGGCTTTTAACTAAGCTTTATTCTTGGGAGACTTTTGGCTTTGTCTCAACTATCCTTGAGGGGTCTTGGCTCATCCTCACCATAGCTAAGGGGATTTTGGCTTCACCACACTCAAGCAAACTAAAGCAAATTCACAAAGCATCAATTAAATGCATAATATAACATCATGGTACCATGACATATAGATATATGCTAAAATATATTTAATAGCTCAAAACATACATACACACATTCAAAAATAAGATAAACATCCATTCATGCATGAAAGAAAGAAGAGAGAGCTACCTTTGTTACAACAACACACTTTTCTCATTGACTTTGATTTCTTTTCCTCGGCTACACACCCATAAGAAGATGGAACTTGGTTCCTTTGGCCTAAACACATAATATGGAGCCAATTACACTTTTAGAACTAAATCTAAGACTACATATTCATTTCAAAAGCTAAGTGGTTCATATGGCTTTTTAATGGTTCCATAATATACCTAATTAAGCAACCTTAGGAAAACATGATCTTGGCTCCATTCTTTCCATCCATTTAAAATTCTTAACTCCTTTTAAGCCTTTCGAAGTCATTATACAATTAAATTAAGGAGCCTAGTTAGGTGTTGCTTCTTTAAGCCATAATATGAAACCTAAAGCTACATCTCACTATCCATGACTTCTAAAATTTTTCCAAGGCCTTCTTTCATTCTCTCCCATTATATATGACTCAAAATCAAGCTTGGAATAAATTGAAACTATCCCTTGGTATTCCATCTAGCCTAGGCCGAGGCTATGCTTTAAGGAAGCACCAAGTGAGTTTGTTTTGTTTTCTTAATGGGAGATGTATGTGAGAAGCTTTCTAGGGATCTTAAGAACTCATCCAAACACTCATTTTGGCCTAAGAACTCTTGTATCAAAATAGAATTTTAAGGAAACACTTGAAACCTTAACTTTACTATCTTGAAATCTAATAGTTATTTTGTTGTTTCCTTTGCATATTCTTGTTCTTCTCACTCATTTTCCTAAGATTTATCCTTGGTTTGGTTGAAATTTCAACTCTTCTTGGTTTTCCATATATGGGGCGAAATGGACAAGTAGAAGAACAAGGAAGGAGAAGCATGAAAGTAGCTAAACTACCTTGGTTTCCTAGCCTTTCTTGGATGTTCTTCCTTTTGCTTGGATTCTCTTCTTGAATTTCAAACTTTCCTCCTTTGTTCTGACCTCAAAAAAGCCCCAAATTCATCAATAAATCCATAGAAAGAAGGAGAAGAAGGAGGAAAGCAAGTTTGCTAAAGGGAAGACTAAGAAATTCCATGGAAAACGTATCTTTTTTGGCTTGTTTTTGCTCTTACTCTTCCCTTCTCTTGTGTGCCACTCTCCCTAAGTCTCTCTTCTATTTTAGGGTAGAAATAAAACTAGTCAAATGAGGAGGAGTGTGGGACGTGACCTATATATACATGGAGAAAGAAAATTATTCTAAAGAAATTTTATTTATGTCCCATAAACTTGGTATTTTTGTTTTCGATTTATTTTAGCTCTTTTTAAGAATTATCTTTTTTATCATAAAATTTAGATCCTCAACCTTATAAAATGCCTTTGGAATCACTCAATTTGAAGTTAAAACATTCCCAAATGAATCGATTAAAGTTCGGGTCAACCTATATTAGAAAACGTGCATCAGAGGGGTTTAACTGTCCCTAGCTTTTTATAGTTTTTAGGGCCTCTGAGAATCCCGAAAAACTCAAATTTTTCATTTAAAAAGCCCTCTTATGGGTATTTTAAAAATTGTCTAAAATTATGAAAATACTATTATGTTTCGTTGCATTTTCGTTAAATTCTATTTGTCTATTTTTACTCCGATTTAAGGGCATCTTTCACTTCCTAAATTCATTATTTGAGGTCTAGAATATTGTACTAATTTTATTGGACCTCAACTCACTCTATTTGAGGGACTTTCTTTTGTGTCTGGTAGATTTCATACGTTTACGGAAGAACTATATATTATGTTTTTCTCATTTTCTCATACTTTCGAAGAACTAGATATTACATAATATAAGAAACATATTAAAAATAGAGATATTTTAAGATCCTTTTGATCTCCTGAATTAGTGGGAGTTATATACATTTTACATTTGTCTGATGATTTCATAAATATCACTCACCTTTTGTTATATATTAGATTTATATGTTGTTACATCTATTTGATTTTTTTATTGATGATTATCATTATATAGTTACTTTGCTTTTGCAAAGATGAATACAATATGTACTTTGATACATAGTACTTGTTTTAAGAATAACAGTTGTATTTGTTATGATATATCTTTATTGGCATTATATAGTGTTCCCAAGACAAAGTTATTTAAAACATAAAAGGCTAATTTTAAGCCAAAATGATTTATCTTGTAGTTTAAATATAAAGATATTAAGAAATCATAATTATTTCTTTATGATTTCTCATGTAGTTTAAGTATAAGGATATTGATAAATTATACGAAAGAATAATAAAAATAATTTTTTATTGATCACTTTTGTGAGTTATTTTTTACTATTCTTCTAGACTTAAAAATTCTTGTCAATATAGTTGTTAATATGTATGATTGTTAATTAGTCTTATATTAATAAAGGATATAATGATCACCATTATCCTATATTAATAGTTTTATTAGATTGGATTGTGTATGTTGTGTTATTCCAAGAGCTTTTTTTATTTTTTTTCCAAGTATACACATAAGGTTTCATTGTTTTATCAACTTAGACAAATATTTTACAAAATAAAATAATTTCATTTACAACAAAGTTAATATGCTCCAAATGAGAGAATGCTAAAAAAAATTTTATACGTGTGTTCACATTAATTATATTATTTTGTTTTCTAAAATAAAATGTTAATTAATGATCAGTTAAGATATTAAAAACCCAACTTATTAAATGATTATAAGGTAATTAGTTTTAACCAATGTTAAGAAAACCAGACCGGACCGGCCGGTTCAACCGGTTCGACCGGGAACCGGTCCCTGGTCCGGTTCGGTTGAGTTAGAAAATCGGTCAAGCAAAAAACCGGTCAAACCGGTCAAAACCGATAAAAAACCAGTCAAAAAATCGGACAAAAAACCGGTCAAACCGGTTTGAAGCAAATTTTCTTTTTTTTTTTTAATTTTTTCTATATAACAGAATAATTCATTTTAAATAATTTTAACAAATTAAAAATAGAAAGTAATAAAAAAGATGAGGGGGTTGAAATATAATTTTTTTTTAAAGAGAATATAAGAGAAATAAAATGTATATAATTAATTATTTTTTATATTTACTTTTTATCATATTCAATTTCCTAATAATATTGCTCTCAAATATCAAGATACTTAGCTAAAATTATTATTTATTATTTTATTTTTTAATAATAAGTAGAATCTTAATATAATTTTTAATTTTTAATTTTTAATATTAAATATTCTTAATTTTTAATCATAAATAATTTTTATTTTAAACTAAACATTAGTTTTTGTAATATCTTAAGAAATGTTAAATTAGTAATCAAATATTTAAAATTTACTAATATTTATTTGTTATATTAAAATTTTAATACATAAAATTTTTTTAAATAATATATTTAATTATCACCGGTTCGACCACGGTTCGACCAATGAACCGTGAACCAGTACCTCCACCGGTTCAATGACCGGTCCGGTTTTATTAACATTGGTTTTAACACACATTATAATATAAGTTTTATTGACAGTTAAAAATATGGGCTAATTAGATTTTATTTAAACTTATAATGGAAAGGCCTAATTGTTGGAGATTGTACTCTAGGCTAATCATTATATTGCGAACATTTTTTTTATTACAAAATAAGAGTTTTCTTTTATTACATTATTATATTATTTGCATGTTTATATATAATAATATCCATGGATAAATCATTTTTTTGGATTATCCAAAATATCCCTAATCAATCATCCTTGTGGGAATAACGATAAATTAAGACTAGTATAATTTTGATTGATTAAGTATTAATCATGTATGATGATATGAATCAAAATCATAGGCATATGTTAGAGAACAGGACGCTGGATAGACCCGTCTGAAATAAGTTACATGGATTAGGTCATAAGTTTATCTCTTATATAACCATCTCATTGATCCCTTAGACCTGAGATCATCAAAGATTCCTATATGAAGGACACTGTACTTTGGTATAGTCTAATATCACCTTTAACCGAGTGATTATAAAGGCTATGATCGGGTATAGTAGAATCCATGCAGAGGAAGATGAGTGATCAAGATGGAATTTATCCCTCTGATTAATAAAGAGATATCTCTGGGCTCTTCGATGAGTGTGACTGAGAAATGCATGGCCATGCTTAGATGGAAAGGGTTCCATCTTATATCAGTCTATTCGGAGATCGAGAAAGTTACGATCGAGCAAGTTGAGGATGACATTTCCATGCCTCATACTCGATCTAGATATCGTGTGACAAAAGGGATATGATAGAGTTGTAAGATAGGTTGCATCGGATCACCGATCCCGTAAGATTTAAGTAGTCACAATGTCTTGCTAGAGGCCGTTTGTGATTTGTGGGTCAAATAGTGTAGTTGGCCCATTGCCAACAACATATGGGCCTACAGGGTCGCACACAAGAACGGACCAACTCGGGTTAAAATGTCCACATTCATTGAATCAGAAATGTGTCTAGATTCAATGAATATCTAGGATGGAGGAATTATTTATATATATATATATAAATAATTAAATTCAAAATATTATATATATATATATATATATATATTATATTTGATATTATATATATATGAATTAGTTTAAATTTGATTCTATCAGATAGATTTAAATTTAAACTAATCAGATAATTTAAATTAAGCTCTAGATATTGTTAGTTTAAATTTAAATTATAGGATAGATTTAAATTTAAACTAATAGATATATTTAATTAATCTGAAATTCTAGTCTATAAATAGGGGTTTCCATATCAGAAAAGAATAGCTAGAGCTGTCTCCAAAAACCTTAGAGAGAGGGACACCGTATGGACGTCATACGGAATTATACGGACGTCGTATGAAATTGTACGGACATGCTACTAGTACACCGTTTAAGTTGCTGAACCCCGTTCGTGTGGATACTATTAGAGGAAGTTGAATTGTAGTCAATTCCTGTGATCCAGACGAAAAGTAAATAACAAACTTAATAGACAGAAAAAGGTAATTTTCTGAATCTATTCGGTTTAAGTGATTTTGACGGATTCTTAGTAGGAATCGGGATCAAAATTTTAAATGTTTCTGCTGTGTGCCTCCTATGATTCCCAACACTAATAAGATTAAGTAAAGCAAAGCTAGATATCCTTACTAACCTAAGCTAGATATCCTTACTAACCTATCTGTGTAACGAGAGATATATAATTATCTTTATTTTAATCAAAATAAATCTTATACTTGATATCAGAGTCTATTATGCATAGTTTTAAAACTTAAAATTATTGTTTTATATACAAATTTTATGCTTACTTGTACAACTTCGACCTCTTACTAAAATAATTATTTAATATTTAATTGATTTAGCACACGATCGGTTGGTGCCTTTTCGGAGATTCATTCAAATTGCTTCCACTTTGTTTTTGTCAATCAGGCCAACTTCAACATTCTAATTAGCGTTGATCGAAAATGACGTATTAAGAACCGAAAGAAAAAACCAAGTTATTAGCACCCCTTCCATTCCAGCTACACGTTTAATAATTATAATTATATGGAGGTATATTCTTTCCAAGCATATGAGAGTCTAAATAGGCGATTAGTCTTACTCCAAACATCTGGAGTATTTTTTTTTTTTTTGAATTACTAATCAAGTGGGGTTTGTAACCATTCCTTTTTTATGAGCATTGATGCACCAATGTTTACCTCGGACAAGAAATGACTGCATTAAGTGGTTTGAAATTATGGGACTCCCTTAAATGATATACTCATTCCCAACCGATTGAAGGTGGGTCTCCTTTGATGGATGGTGCCCAGAAATCTGTTATATAAATGGTGCCCTTTAATTCTGTTTTATTACACCATGGAACCTCCAAACTTTAGATAGAACATGAAACGTAAAAGGTGAAAGCAACCAATGGCCGGAGGTTAATGTCCTGTATATTTAGATATCACTTTTGTGTTATTACATATCCGCCAAGTTCAAACGGAATTCTCATGTGTTTGGCATGTGAAATTCCCATTGCCACCCCCGAATTGGTTAAAGAAGTCGTGGAAGGCTCTTTACAAGTCATTTGTTAGTAGTAACAGTGGGGAGATGAACTGAAATTCGCGTATGGTTCGTATTTATTAATTAAATGCTTGATTTAAAAAAAATCACAAATAGCTATATAAATGTTTTCCCATATTGTATGGCATGGTCACTAAAAGCTCAAGCTCAAATTCCTAAAAAGATCATTCGTGGTTATCCCTCTTTTGAAAAACAAGAATGGCAACTGAGGAATTGATTTTGGGTGGGAAGACCCAAACAGAGAGGCATGCCTCCCTCCGTGCAGCCTATCTTATTATTGACTTCAGACACGTATATTATGTTAATTAGGTTAGTTAGACGGTATTATGAAGGAGGAATTTACTTGAAAACGAAATAAAAGTGTAATGAATTGTTTGGTGTATAAGTTAACCTTACATTTTGATACTTTATGTTATATTTTTTAATCAGACAAGGTATAGAATAAAATAAAAAGGATATATATACCTAACTTATGAAATTAACACAAATCACATTTATTATGAATTTATCATTCAAGCAAATTTAAGATAATATGATAGTATAAAGTTGAACAAAATACAAATTGCACTTTTAGTTTACAAATAAAATAAAAAAAATCACATTTATGAATATGATAGTATCATTCACTCACATTTCTCCATGGAATTCTAAAATATTTAACTACTTTATGGCTTCACTTCTAATTGGATCAAGAAATAAAAAATACACGTAATATATGCATATATATATATAATGTGATTTTTATTTAGTCGTATTTCATAAAAATGTCATGGTGGACTCCTTGGCTATCTAGAAAGAGTCTCCAATATTGGTTTAGCCTAGTTTGGATGACCCATAGGATAGGTTAGATTAGCTCGATTCACTTGTTGTTAGTTTATGGTCTTTTTAACTGTACAATATACATAAAATAAGCTAAAAGGGGCACTTCATTTATGAAAATAACAGAATTTTGCTCAATTTGATACTATCATATTATGTTGTAAAATTTTAAATGAAAAATTGGTAATAATGATAATTTGTTTTATTTCTATTAGCTAAAAATATTTATTTATCTTACTATTCATACTTTGTATGATTTGAAATTACTATATAAAGTATCAAAATATAATGTTGGTCAAAATTTTTTTCCTTACAAAAACCTAATAGAACCTAACTTAGTGTGAATAGATTAAGAATATAATGACCTAATTGAGCGATCGAATTTTCAACATTAACACCACTAAAGTTAGGCTTGCCTATAGGCCTAACCCATTTGAAAATTAGACATATTCACTTGCAAAATAAGTCATTTTAGCTCATTAACAAAAGTGAATCTACTCAAAAGCCATTATAATTTTTTTAAATGTTTTTAAATATATACTCTAGCATTTTTATTCATCTTACTATAGGAAATAGAAAATTATATTTTATAATTTTAAGTTAAAAATATTTATATTAAGAATTTAAAATTTTCAAATTATTATGAAGAATCTTAAAATCAAAAATTTAAATTGAAGTTCTTAATTGTAATTTTTCTTATAATTAAAACTTTTAGTTATTGGGTCATTTAAAATAATTTTAAAATTTAAAATATTTTGATATAAATATTTTCAATTTGAAGTCTCAAATTTTAATTTTCTCTAAAATAATATATATTCTATCAATCACCATCATTGTGCCATCAAAATTTAAAAATAGAAAGAAAAGAAAAGGGGGGAGGGGGATAACATAATATCTATTTTTGATATGATAAAAGTTCGGTTAAGGCCATTATTTTGTAAGCAGGTATGAGTCTTGGATTGATTTTAAAAGAAATTTAACCAATGAAAATATCAATCATAAATATCTAAGGCTTTTCTTCCAAGCAGATTATTAAGCCATTTTCTTTAAATTAAAGTATATATTTTCACATGCTTTTGCTGAAAAAAAATGTTATACTTTTCATTTAATTTTAAGATTTTGACAAAAATATTTTTTTATTAATCTATATATTTAACGAAAATGCTCTTATATATTTTTTGTAAAAGCTATTTTTATTAAAAATTAAAAATAGATTAAAAAATATTTTTAAACATAAAAAATATGTGTAGTTTCAATAAAAATAAACAAATTTTGTGTAATTTATTTTAATTTTTTTAAACATCTTAAAAGGCTGTCCTAGCCTTATGCGTATTTGTACTAAACATGACCTGAGATTTATTGGATTTATATGATAACATTAATTAATGCTATCATCTTCACACAACTCCATCGGACCACACTAGGAATCTTCATAGCCTCAGGTTAATTAGTCAATGTGTTATATTCTCAAACAAACAAAATATCAAACAGTGAAATTTGAAGCACGCAGCCAATCATAAATTCAAGGAATCTTTAGCATCACACTCATGTGCCTTTAAGAGGGTAAGAAAGAAAGTATAATAAATAGGGTTCTTTAATTTATACTCCCTTCGATCTATATAAGTTACTTATTAGAGAATTGTCTTAATTTAAAATATAAGCTACTTCTTTAAGTTATTTTGATCATTAAATGACTTTTTTTTTTAAATATTTTTAATTAAATAAAGAGTTATTAAGACTAATGTAATTTACTAAGAATGGAAGTAAGCTTTTTAATTAGGGACAAATATAAAAAAAAAATTATTAATTAAACTATCTTTAACCAATTTTTTTAAATCTGTGAAGTAGGTATTAATAGCTTATATTAGAGATCGGATGGAGTAATTAACTACTATTATATAAGCACCTATAATTAAATCTTTTTATGATTGATGTTTTCAATATATATATATATATATATATTTTAATTACAATTTCAAATATAGCCACTGATGACCCACAAATAAATTATTATAAAAATTATATTAAGTTTGTGATTTTTTTTATAAAAATTATATTAATTATTGAATCTATAATGAAGGATACTATATATCGACATTTTATAAGAGTAACAAATTAATATTAAAATGTTATTTTCTTAATATTTTTGACTAAAAATTGTGGTTGATTGCATTTAATGACTTAATTTATCAATATTTTAATGAAGGATCTCTTGACCAATTAAATTTTAAAGTAAATTATACAATTTTTTTAAAATTTTATTAAAATTATACATAGGCATCTTTTCTATTATTAAATATATTCTAAATTTTTAACTAAAATATTATCTGTAAAAAATATATAAAAAGATATTTTAGCTAAAAACATATGTAATAAAATTAATAAAGAGTATTTTAATAAAAAATTTAAAATTCAACTAAAATATAACATGTTGTTTTGTTTGAAAAATTTATATATATTTTAAAGATGAAAAAATGGATATAATTTCAAGTGAAAGTACGTGGATTTTATTTTAGAATTAATTCTCTTATTTATTTGTTACGCCCATTCTTGCAATAAATAGATAGATGCGTGAAAATCTTGCAATCGCGGTAACGATAAATAAGAACCAAAAGAGGGGAGTAATCACGCTTAGGCCAATATCACCACCAGTTCATACGCACACGCGGCCTTGGATATGTAGCAGACCCTTCTTCCGCTTGCTCTCTCTCTCTGCACACACACGCTGCTCTCAAGTTTCAAGCCCACCCACTCGTTTCGGTATTGTCTTTCTTATCTTCGCCATTTTAACTCGTCGGATTCTCTGTAAAAAATTTTGAATTTGTGCGAATGGTCTGAAACTGCTTTCCCTCTGTTTTTCCTTTGTCACTGTGAATTGATTTTTTTGGTTTTTCTCTCTTTCTTCAGAACGAAGGAAAAAGAGATTGAAGAATAATGGAGTCGACGGAGTCGTCCTATGTGTCATCTCCAGAGGGACCCGGACCCGGGCAACCAGCTTCGCCACGGCCCAATTCTCCGTCTCCGGGTATCTTATCGGATCTACTTCGTCTGGTTTAGTTTGTGCTTTCTGTAAAGGGAAATGACATAGCATTGTTTTATTTACTGTTTTAGGAGAACCATTTGCTTGTGTTGGGGTTTAGATAATGTTGGTGAATGTGGGTACCGCTATTGTACGGTCAACATCCTGAGCTTTTCTCTCCTGACCCACCTAATTCTAATTCTTAACCCAACTGTTGAAATGGCGGTGACAGAATTATAGTTGTAAAGAATTTTTAGATTACCTCTTTAACCTCACTCTTGCATTATGCTTGCTTCTGCCAGATTCCATGGAGAAGTCAACATATGTTAGGTTTCTTGTATCAAATGCTGCAGCTGGTTCTGTCATTGGAAAGGGTGGTTCAACTATCACTGATTTTCAATCGCAATCTGGAGCACGGATCCAGTTATCACGCAATCATGAATTCTTTCCTGGGACTACAGATAGGATTATCATGGTATCTGGGACGGTGAATGAGTTACTAAAAGCTGTAGAACTTATTCTCTCTAAGTTGCTGAGTGAGGTAAACTCCATCTCCATGATGTGGATCTAGTTACTTATTAAATGAGAAGATGTCTGAAAAACTTCTGGAATTGATTTGTCTTTTGTCATTAGCTTCATACTGAGGATGAGAATGATGCTGAGCCAAAAACAAAAGTGAAACTTATTGTTCCTAATGGCTCTTGTGGTGGAATAATTGGCAAGGGAGGTGCTACCATTAGGTATGAGAACTTTTCTTCTGCCAAGTTATGGAACTTAGTTTGATTTTCATGTTTATGAAATGTCTACTGATAAATAAGTTTCTTTTTTAAATAATTTTTTTAATTTTTATTTTTTTTTCTCTGGGAATGTGTCTAAGTAACTTCAAAAGGTTATTTTCTTTTTTCTGAATGAATGATGGTTTGCTTTCAATTATATCTACAAGATTGTTTTGTGTCCTATCTTACATTCTGCCACCTCCCTTAGAGATAAAAAGGATAATGTTATTGTTAAGTCAATCATAATTTTCATTACGTAAGACTTTCTCAGTATATTTACATCATTTATAGATGGGTGTAAAAAGCTTAACTTGTATCTACCTATGCCTTTGAGCAGGTCGTTTATCGAAGATTCTCAGGCTAGCATTAAGATCTCTCCCCAAGATAGTAATTACTATGGATTGAATGATAGGCTAGTGACGCTGATGGGAACTTTGGATGAGCAAATGCGTGCACTTGAGTTAATTGTTTCTAAACTAGCTGAAGATCCTTATTATTCAGAGTCCATAAATTCTCCGTTCTCATATCCAGGTTTGTGTTATTAATTAATACCTGGGACTATCAGGTATCCATTCTTGCTTGTTGCTACTGTAGCCTCACTATTATATTATGTTTATAAAATAATCTCTGTGTTTTATATATATCATAGTATAAGCCTATAAAATTGGGTACATTGTCTTATGGAATGCAAATAGAACTCAAATTAATTTCATAAATTTAATAGTACTATTTTCATCTAAGTCAATGGATCTTGACCCCATGCATATATAATAACTGTGTACTTCCTCATTTAGTTGTTAATTCATATGGATTATGTGAATCTTTACTCAATCAGTTCTTAGAATGTAATGCTGAAATGTTGCTATTTAGTTCCCTAATGTCCTGTAAACCATCATATATCAACATGTAGTAGTTAGTACTGCAAAGAGCATGCCTATCACAGCATATCAGAAACAAGTAAGGAAAGCTTATAATTACAATATGAAGCCTGGTTCATCCATTGCTCTCCCTCCTGCTTCTCTACTTTCCTTTTTAAAGTTGATTTTATTCACTTTTGCTTTGAAGAGTAAAGAAGGTATAAAATATGTTGCATGCCACTCAAAACCTGGATATCGATGTAATGGAGGATGAGGGAAGCTTATATTGCAGGTTTAATGAGAGAGAATTTAAAACTTAACATTTGAGGACTATTACCACAATGATTCTGTTTTTGTTTTTAACAGAGTACACTGATTTTGGTAAACCTATTATAGGTGAAAGATCATATTCAATAGATGGCGGTGAAATCTACCATAATGAATGGTTTATGAGTTGTTCCTCTTTGCCTTATAGCTGCCTAGTCAAACTTAGTTTTTTTCCCCCCTTCTTCTTCTTCTTCTTCGCAGAATGTAGAAACTCCATGCTTGTCCAATTTTAAAAAAGCTATGTAGTATAAACTTCCACATTTCACATCATTGTGGTAAACACAGTGATTTATGGATTCAATAAGAAAAATTAGTTTATCTCTAGGTTAATAAGTCATGATTTGAGATATGATGACCTATAAATTTCTTATATATGATGACCTATAAATTTCATTAACTTTTTGTGTTATGTCTTTACCTCATTTTAGAGTGTTATTTCTTCAAAAGCATCTTGTCACCATATTACAATTGTGAACTATACAACTTTTATAATTGAAACAGGTTTTAGGCAAAATCTGTTGAGATTGTCCATGTTAGCCTGCTCTGTACTAGAGATGAGATGTGAAGAACAGAGTCACCTGAGCATTACTTGAAAATGATAAGAACAAAAAATCCCTATTCAAATAGAACAATTTTTTAAATATGAAAATTTCTAATTATGTTCTCTTCATGAAGGATTAATTTTGCAGGATTTCAAAGCAACTAATCAGTACCTGGTTTGAAGTCCAAGCGTTACAATTTTGTTTCAATTTTTATAATGAATTAATAGTAGGAGATTGTTTCCACCGTAGGATCCCAAATGTGAATAAATATATAAGACATTACCTAATTTATTTGTTCAGAAACATGTTTAGACAATGGGTTTTGATCTTAGAAGTCACTCTGACAGTATCCCCTTTTTTATAGCTTTTGTTACATTATAGTTGGTAACAGTTAATAGCAATGGGTGTATTTTGATTATACACTGCCTTTTTATCGTAGGTCAATGAATGAAAGTGTGTTTTTCTTATTGTCTAATTGCATCCAAGGGTATAAAGGTGGAATAAAGCTTAGAGTGATGAGTGAGCGTGAATTTGACTTTTACAACTATTTCCAAAAAAGGATAGGTTTATTCAAGAGAAGGATTATAGGCCCATAAGCTTTGTCAAATACTATTTCTGTTGATCAGAGTGTTTTCAGTCTGGGTAGGCAAATTCTAGATGTGGCTTTGGTACCAAATGAGGTGATTGATAATGTTAGGAGGAGGTTTGGCCTTCAAATTGGTATTGAAAAAGGTTATAATTACAGTAGTTGGAGTTTTCTTGATAAAATGCTCAATAGGAAGGGCTTTGTGAAGAAGTGGAGGCTGGATTTCAGGATGCCTTTCTACAGCAACTTTTGTGGTGATTGTCAATGGTGGGCCAAGATCTTGGTTTTTGGGGCAGAGAGGTGCTGGACAAAGGGATCATTTATCACCTTTCCTATAGGGGTTGATATGCTTAGTAGAATATTGTCCTGGGCTGTTGATAGAGGTCTTGCCAAGGCCTCAAGGGGGTATGGGTTGGTTTGGAAGAGATTATGATTTTTCAACTTTAATTTGCAGATGATATAATTCCTTTTCTGTACATAGGGGTAGTTTTAAGAATGTTCTTTTAATCCTTCATCTTACTCAGATAATTTCAGGGTTGAAAGTAAATTGACAGTGAGTGGTTTGGTGGGGCTGAATATGGACAATTAGGTTCTTTCTTCTTTGGCTTCTCTTGCGGGCTGTAAAGTTTTGAACTGGCCTCTAACATAGAGCTGGGTATCCCTTTATGGGTAATCCTAAGGCAACTGCTGTTTGGTAGTCAGTGGTTCAAAAAGTGACTAAACAGTCAGACACCTGGAAGGGACCCTTATTCTCTGAGGAGCCAATTACTCCTATCTAAACTTGTCTTCCTACTATGTCCCTATAGGTCTATATTATGGGCCTCTTTGATTCTATTTTTTTTTCCAAAGATTTTTAAAACATTTCTTAAACATAACTTTTAAACATATTTTTGGAAACAAAAGTACAAATAATGTTTGAAAAATCTTTTACTGAAACAGTTTTGAAAATGTTTTATATATAACTTGATCTGAAAATTTTAAACTTTAAGTTTGACATGTCTCTATTTGAATATTTACAGTATTGAAATGAAAAAAATAATATTTATGATATTATATATTAGAAAAAAAACTGGCTAATAGAGTTGGTTTGAAAAATTTATTTATTAAAGTACTATTACTAAAACTTAACTTTTTCTCATGTTTTTGTCAGAGAAAACAGAAAACAAGGTAACAAGTTTGAGCTGTTCACCTTTTTCTGTTCCAAAGTACAGAAAATAGGAAACAATTTTTAAATTTTGAACAAAAAACAGTTGTGCTAAACAATTTTTTTACAGAACTTTTTCTCTTGTTTTGCCCCCCCCCCCCGGCGGGGGGTGCCACATATTTCTCTTTTAGGATTCCAGTGGGTGTTGCTCAGAGATTGGAAAAGATTGTGAGGGATTTTCTTTCATTGGGTATGGGTGAATTGAGGGGAGAACTTCTTGCTGGTTGGCAGCTAAATGGCTTCGGCATTCTACTCAGGGAGGATATTTAGATTAAGTATGATTTGGATCAAAATTGGTGGAATGCTAATCTTGCACGTTTGCTTGTTCTAGTCCTTAGAAATTTATCTTGCAAGAATCTGATTCTTTCAAATCTTTTGTGATGTTCAGGGTCGTCGATTGTTTTTATATTAAATTTAGGATTTTTTTCTCTTTTTTTTTTTCCAGGGTGGGGGAGGGTTTTTCTTTTTTTGGGCGGGGGGGTGTTTCCTTTCTACCTTTCCTGGGTTTGTATTGACTTTCGTTGTTGCATAATTCTCCCATTTAGTTTTTTTTTTTTTGTCTTCTCAGCTTAACCTCTTTTTGTGGAATCTGCATTCTGCTAGAATCCTTCTGATAGAGAAGTTTATGAATATGAGGTTCTTCTTCTTCTTCTTCTTGAACCCATTTGCCTTTCTTCCTTTCCAGATAGGAGAGTTTGGAATTTGGCTTCTTCTGGTGTTTACTCTTACAAAGTCCTATTTTGATTATCTTCTCCAAACAGGGCAACTTTTCTTCTAAAGAATCCAATTTGAAAATCTAAACTTCTTATGAAGGTGAAGCCATATGCATGAACAGCATTAATACTAATGTCTTGTTGCCAGATGTGGCGTTATCCCTTAACATTTCTTTTATGTGCGGGGTTAATACTGAAACCAAGGTGCACTTGGTTTTTACATTGTTGAACTGAAACTTCATCATGGAATAATCGTTTGCAATTTTGAACAGTATTGGGTGTGCCTAGAGAAGTTTGATCAGTTTGTATTGATCACATTTAAAAACTTGAGACATAATAAAGATGCCAAAGTTCTGTGGCAATGTGCAACTTTTGCTGTGATTTCTTTATCTGGTTAGGAAGGAATGTTTAGGCTTTTTATGAAGTGTCTGACTCTGTTTCTAAAATGCTTTGTGGGATGAGGGTTTTGTCACAGGCCCCCTTTTTTGTTGTTCTGCTCATGGCTGTTCAACGGGTGTTTATGATTAGAGATTTAGAATAAAATGTTTTAATGCTTTGTTTTTCTTGTTTCTCCTCTGTCAGGAGGATGTTTTATCCTCCATTTTTGTACCTCTATTCCTTTCTAATAAAGTATCTTTTATATCAATAAGCTTGTGCGCGGCTTTTTTCTTTTTCTTTTTTTTTTTTGGGAGGGAGATACTGATAGAACTCTGTCTATTCAATCAAATAGTATAAGGAAATATCCTCAATAATGGAGGATTACAAGAGATAATTTTAGAATAGCAAAATAGCTTTCGAGAGGCTGGACTCTCCAATTCTCTACTAACATCCTAACCTCTCTCACGACTCCCCTCATCCTTTATTATTTCTCTTTCTCTCACCTCCAACGGCCTGGTCCCCACCATAAACCGTTACTCCCTACTGATTCTTACTTATCCGCACTGCCCTTCTGATGATGCCACCTCAACCTTGTTCTTTTTTCGCCTAAAATAAGTATTTTGCATATGCTGTGGTTGTGGCTTTGCACCTGCATCGTTACCTCCCAATCAATCGCACCTTGTCCTCAAGGTGGAAATTCAAGAATTGGGAATTAATAACATCATAAGCTTCCCATGTGCTATCATCAGCAGATAAATCAGTCCACTTAATAAGAACTTCGAGTTGGCCATTAGTTAGACGGCGAATCTTGAGAACATTTTCAGGTTGAACTCGAAATTCCATGTCTTCACTAAGGAAAGGAGGGATGTCTTGTGTATGAACTGATGGATTTAGGGCCTATTTAAGTTGAGATACATCGTGATGTAGGAGGTAATTCCAGTTTGTAAGCCACTGTTCCATACTTTTGCAAGACTTTGTAGGGACCATAGTATCTAGGACTTAATTTCTCATTAGTCTTTTTAGCAAGAGACTTGAGTTTATAAGGCTATAGCTTTAAAAAAATCATGTACCCACCTAAAAATGCACCTCACGTCGTCTCTTATCTGCTTGTTTTTTCATGTGTGTTTGAACCAACTCTAGCTTAGATTTTAATTCAGGCAACACTGCATTTCGAGCTCGAATTTGGTCATTCACTTCCTCTACCCTAGATGGATCATCTTCCAATTTAAATAGAGTAGGTGGTTCCCTACCATAGAGTGCCTTAAAGGGACTTCTAGCAGATTTATTAAAGGTAGTATTATATCAATATTCTGCCCAATTTAACTGTGTAGCCCGCTGTTGAGGTTTATCACTGCTGAAACATCTGAGATATGTTTCCAAAATTTGGTTGACGACCTCTGTTTGTCCATCCGTTTTGAGGATGATAACTAGGGCTGTATTATAGAGTGTTCCTGAATTGTTTAAACAATTCACGCCAAAAAAGACTGAGGAACACCTAAGAAGCACTGATACGGGTACGCGATATGGGTACGCGTATCGGGTACGACACGATACGATATGTGAGATACGACAATTTTTAAAATTTTAGGATACGGATACGGGAATATATATATAATTATATATATATATTCAATAATCTAACACATTAAAAACTAAATTAGACCATAAATAAGTTACAATAACATAAATAATAAAACAATTTACAAGTATAAATAAGATGTTCATAATAAGTTACATTTCCAACAAGTATTAATACTAGAATTTCCAATCCAAACTAATCTTCATCTTCATCTTCATTTACATCTACATCTACATCGACATTAGTAATATTCCCTATAAGCTCTTGCTCTAAATCTGGTTTATCTAAAGATAAATTTGCAACCTCAAGACTTCCTGCCCCATCAAATGGCTCCTAATGATCGCCATTAACATCCCACATCTTAGTCACTCCATTGGAATACTTTTCACTCTTTCTTGACAAAAGACGAAGATTGGTATGAACATAAACCAAGTCTTCAGTCCTTTTTGGATTCAATTTGTTCCTTTTTAGTGAATGAATGAATGAAAGAGTAGGTGCTCTAATTCCTTTCACAACAAGATGATGAACATGGTTGACGAAGAAGCTTTAATGCAAGCTGTTGGAGTATTGGGATTGAAGAACTATAATTTAACCACCAATCTTTAGGCTCCAAATTCTACCTATCTTGTAAAAAATCAAATAATGAATATGCATTTAAAGCTCCACAAAACATTGAAAACTCTTGAAGGACCAATTTTCTTTCCCTAGGATCTTTAAAATACATAGCATTTGGTCCTCTTGGTTGAAATTTCACCATCTAAATGAGGAAGAACTCTATTTGGTGCCACGTTAAGCCATTGAGGAGTGTAACACCTATGTAATATGCAATAAAAACAATGAGAATTAGACTTATTTAGCACAAAATTAAATGTGGAAAGAATATCAACAATATAAGTAAGGAATATTAATATAACTTACCTAGGATTCAATGAATGAGCAAGGCAATGGAGTGGTGTACAACTCTTTGTCCAATGATCAATTATAATTCCATACACAACTTCAAAAAATTTTGAATGCTCAAAAAGTTCCTTTTTCTCTTATTTATATATTGATACCTTTACTTGTTCTATCATTGAATCCCACATATCATAAATCAAGTGAAGTGTAGGCTTATTTGTATCACAAAATCTAAGCATGTCATAAATAGGCTTCGTGAAGGAGAGAATGTAATTAACCTTATCCCACCAAGAGTCATCAAGACTTAACTCTTTGATAGTATTAGCTTTTCCAACATCATCCTTTTTATATGTATTTCATTCATCACTAATTACCATTGTGCAAAGGGACATTTTTATGAGTCTGAGCCTCTTTAGCATCACAATAGTTGACCAAACCTAGTATTAGCAATGGCAAGCAATTTCAAAAGCACAAATTCATTGAAAATGGTCAACCTCATGGAATGATTCATGATGAAAGTTCTAATAAAAATTACATCATCCCTTATTTGAGTAATCCAATGACATTCTTCATATACTAATTCATTTGCCTCAGTGTTTTTAGCTGCACATATATTTTTAAACGCGAGATTGAGTGTCTGGACAATACATGGTGTCCAAAAAATGTGAGAATATTCAGCTTCAATAATCTTACCAGCAGCTTTACAAACAGAGGCATTGTCTTCTTCAATTGCCTGCTTCATCAACTTAGCTATGTAGAATTTGTCTTTATATTCTTTAGTCTTATCAATTGCCTTCAAAAAAATAGGACCCCCATCAGATACAACCATAAAATTAATTAATGGCTTTCGCTATACATCAGTCTATCCATCTATTACAATACTAACTTTTTTCTCACTCTAAGTCCCTTTTATTGGTTCAAGCAACCTTTCAACATTTGCCCTTTCTTGTTGCAACAAAGGACCTCTTAGTTAATTATAACCAGGAGGTTTAAAACCAGAAATCACATTATTTGTAGCATATTGATAAGAACTAATGTAATATGGATTGCATGTCAAATTAAAAGATAAACCATCAGAATAGAATATTCTAGCAATTTCTGCACACAAATTTTCCCTAACTGTTTGGTTTAAGGCTTTTTCCAAAGCACCAACTACTCTTTTTTTTCCTTGATTATACTCACTTTGAACACCCAAAGGAGATAAGCCTCTAGCTGGTGGTGGTAATAGCACTTCTTTTGGTTTTGATATATTCTCAACTTCTTTTTGCAAATTTTTCATCTTTGCTAAACAGCAAGCATCAACTTTGGGACACGTAAAAATTCCTTTACCAAATACTCTCAATAAATGCCACTTAACTCTAGAATAAGATCCTTGAAATTTATGGTTACAATAATTACACTTCCAATATTTGTTTCCACCAGAATTGGCAGTTTCTCCTTCTCTACTTCTAACAATCAAAGTTACATAAGCTCATAAAGGAGTTCCCTCCTTTTGGAGAACACTACTAGAACAATATTCAGTAGAAGCAGTGGGTTTAGGATTACTAGCAGAACTAGAACTTCCAGTTGCCATGTATCTATGATGGAGAAACAAGATTAATGTATATTAGACTAGTGCATATTTCTTTTTATTTTTTATTTCTAAAATTTTTCTGCTCAATCAAATATAATCTAAATGAGCACTTCAATGATGGATGCAATGTAAAAACGTAAATAAATATGTACTAACTAGTAACAAATAACATTATTGGAAGTGAAAGCATTTTGTTGTAAAATTATTACTAGTAAAGACAAGAGCATAGATGCCAAACTAAAAGGGCATATCTTGTTTGTAGTAGAAAATTACTAGGTGACAATCAAATTTACGAAATGTTTAATCGAAACAAAAGAACAAATTTCAACAATCTAACATAGGGCATGAATATCATCAAATCTGAAGCAATTGCTAAATATAAAATTGAATAGATGAGAACACTACAATCTGACTACACAATGATATTGTAAAAAAAAAAAATCCTAAAATGTGAACCACTTGTAATTTTTTGTGCATAGCTAACACTTTTGTTATAAGAGGGAAGATAGCATGAGCATTACAGTTAAATCCATCAACAACAAAGGCATCATCATTTCGTATTATTTCCCAAATACAATAATTGTATAAAACTTACCATGAAAAGGAAAGAACCACCAACATTAATTAACTATATAATAACCCAAAACTTAGATGTCGTGAAACAAAATTGAAAGTTGAAACATGATAGAACTAATGATGATCAAACATGAAATATGATTAGCATACTAGTATTCATTTAAAAGATATTCAACTTTTCAAGCAACTAAGATTGGGTTGACAGGTTTTTATTGAAATACAGGTTGGCATCTTTCTCTCCAAATCATCCAACAAAGACATTTAGGTAGTGTGAAGTCTTTTCTTCTTATATGAAAAAAGAGGTTTATTTAATTGATATTGTGAAGTAGTTGTAACTCATTTTCTTGAAAATGAATAGATGCAAACAAGTTAAGTGGACTTTCTTGATAATGGCAATTGACAAGTTTTCCCAATCTGTGGATGAAAATATAGATAACTATTAGAGCAACTTTTCTCAGAAAGTACTCTAACTCAACAACTTGATAATGGCATGGCCTTTTATTTCATGATTGACTACTTCAAGAATTTATATCAAACCAGCTATAGGGGCCAAAAATAAAAAGAAAGAAATAAAAAAGAGTGAATGACTGACCGTAAATAATGAAATGGGGAAGTGGAATAGAAGGCAGGAAGTTGAAGACGCACCTGCCTACCACTGGAGAAGATGACGGAGGAATAGACGGCTTCACGGAGGGATGAGATGAGCAACAACGAGCGATGCGAGGCGAGAGATAGCGAGCGATGCGAGGTGAGAGACAGTGAGCGATGTGAGGCAAGATGCAGCAGCAACGGGAAACTTCAAATCTAGAGAACAGCGAGGGAGAAGCGTCGGCCCGATAGAGAAGAAAGGCAGGTTAATGAGGAGAAAACGGCGTCATTACGTTTCGGCGCCGTTTCGGAGACGTTTTCGAAACGTTTCGGTACGGAAAAAATGTTTCGAAACATACGGATGAAACAGAAACATACGGGGTATGTTTGTACCCGTACAGTGCGTGTATTTGTACTGGAAACGTTTCTAGTACGGGTACGTATCCGTGCTTCCTTGATGAACACTCTATCTCGATTCGATACATGGAATTAGGAAAACCATGTAGATGGTCCACATCTCTAATGAAAATGGCAGCTACATCTTTTGCTGAAAAAAGGGTGTGGCAGAGATGAAAAATGAGCATATTTGGTAAAACGGTCCACAACCACCATAATTGTATCATACTTTTGGGATCTACGAAGTCCACTAATGAAATCCATACTTAAGTCCTCCCAAACTTGTTGAGGTATTGGTAAGGGTTGAAGAAGACCCGCTGGACTTAGAGCTTGATACTTATTATGTTGACAAATGTCACATTTAGCCACATATGCTTGAATATCCTTCTTCATGCTGTCCCAATGAAATAGAGTAGCCAACCTATGATAGGTTCTCAAATATCTCGAATGTCCCCCAAGAGGAGAGTCATTGAATTCTTTAAGTAGGAGTGGAATCTTTGTTAAATTCTTTGGAATCTTCAGCTTGACTTTGGACAGTAAACAACCATGTTGAAGGCTGTATTTTGGGGGTTTATGCTGGCTTGTTATTATCTGTTGTATAAGGGAGGATAGCTCAGGGTCTTGTGAGACCTCCTGTTCCCATTCTTCCTAATTTTCCAGCTACCATAAGGAGAAAGCATTGAATTCCAGTGTGGTGCATCTCCTAGAAAGAGCATTTGTCGCAGAATTCTCCTTTCCAGGTTTGTATTGTATAGTAAAATTATAGTCCATCAATTTAGAGATCCATCACTGTTGGTTTGAGTCAATTACCCACTGTTCTAGCAAATATTTGAGGGCTTTTTAGTTCGTTTTGATGATGAATCGTTGTCCTATGAGGTAGTGATTCCACTTTTTCATTGCCAAAACAATAGCTATCAATTCTCGCTCATAAACTGAACATGACCGAGATTTTGAAGATAAGGTTTGGCTGTGATAAGCAATAGGATGTCTGTGTTGCATTAAAACTGCTCTTATCCCTTGACTTGAAGCAAAAGCTTCAATAACAAAAGGTTGGGAGAAATCTAAAAGTATCAAAACTGGAGTAGTAGTCATAGCTGATTTAAGAGTTTCAAAAGCATTTTGTGCCGCTTCACTCCATTGAAATGCATCCTTCTTAAGTAAATTAGTCAGAGGAGTGGCAATATTTTCATAATCTTTCACAAACTTGTGGTAATATCCCGTAAGGCCGAGGAATCCACGCAGAGCTTTCAAATCTTTTGGAATTGGCCATTTTTCCATACTTTCAATCTTGGATGGATCAACTTGTACTCCTTCGCCCAAGATAATATGCCCTAAATATTCTAACTTTTGCTAAGCAAAAACACATTTCTTGGTGTTGATGACAAGCTTATGCTGTTGTAACACTTGGAAAGCTTCCCGAAGGTGCAATAGATGAGATTGAAAATGCCACTATAAACTAGGATGTCATAAAAAAATATCAATATAAATTTCTTGAGATATGCTCGAAAAACGTCATTCGTCAAAAATTGAAATGTTGAAGGGGCGTTAGTCAAACCAAAAGGCATTACCATGAATTCAGTGACCCTCATGAGTCCTGAAAGCTGTCTTGTGTTCATCCCCCGGTTTCATTCTGATCTGATGATACCTTGCTTTTAAATCTAATTTAGAAAACATTGTGACTCCCCAAGTTCATCTAACAATTCATCAATGGCTGGAATAGAGAATTTATCTAGTATTGTAATTTTATTTAATGCTTGAGAGTCTACACAAAACCTCCAACTACTATCTTTCTTTTTGACTAAGAGTACGGGGCTAGAAAATGGGCTGCAACTAGGTCTTATAATATCAGTCACTAGCATTTCCCCTACCATTTTTTCAATCTCAGCCTTTTGAGAATGAGGATACCTATAAGGTCTAATATTGGGTGGTGATACCTCGGGTTGCAATTCAATGGCATGATCTCTAAATCTGTGAGGTGGTAATTTTAGGACTGGTTCTTGAACGGCAAGAAACTCTTCTAACAAAGCATGAATTTCAAGTGCCAACGTTGGTGTAGCCAAATTTTTTAGAGTCATCTCACCAAACTCCACTAGAAAACCTTGCTCTCCTCCCTTCAAAGTATGCATCATAGTTTTTAAGGACACAAGTGTTTTGGATAAGGAAGGATCTCCCTGTAAGCAGACCCATTCTCCTCCCATATTGATCTTAAGGGTAGATTTTCTCCAATCCACTCTGACTTCCCCTAAAGACTCCAACCAATCCACTCCTATAACTACATTAGCATTTCCTAACTCGAAGGGATAAAAGGTTTGCTGTATCCTCAGCCCTTGCATCTCCATTATTACATTGTGACAGACTCCAGCACCCTGTACACAGTACCCATCCCCCACTTGAACTTCAAACAAATTTTTGTCTAGAGTAAGACCCAACTCTTCTACTAATTTGGTGGCTATAAAATTGTGAGTAGCTCCACAATCAATTAATACCAAGTCCTCAATGTGCTTCATTCATCCCATTAATTTCATTGTTTTGTTGCTTGTAATTCCCACTATGGAACTCAGAGACAGTGCCATAGTCGTTTCCTCTGTATCTTTCTCTTGCCTTTCTGCTACTGTCTCCTCTTTTTTCAGTTCAGGTTTTGCTTCTTTATCATTCACTTCTGATAGTATTGGCACCTGGAGTTCCTTCTTTTTGCATTTGTGATTTGGTCCAAATTTTTCATCACATTTGAAACATAATCCTAACTCCTTTTTTCGGGCTATCTCTGCATCTGTCATCCTCTTAGAATTGCTACTCCCTAAAGAATAGGTGACAGGAATATTGGTGGCCTGGGAGTCCTGACCTCCCTTGACATCTGGACTCTTATTGTTGCTAACCATAACAGTGTTCTTAAGCGGTTTTGAGAATCCAGTAAATCTATTGGAATTATTGGTACTGGACTTAGGACTCATCCAGGCTCTGCTAGAATAATTTCTAACCTCTCTATTCAATCTTAACTCCTTAGTTTTTTCCAAAACTAAAATTTCTGTCTTTAATTCTCTGGGCCATATCCATCAACTCTTTTAAGGATTGCATTCGAAGCATCCTTATCTTAGCTTTGATTTCATCCTTTAATCTGTTTTTAAATGCTTCGATTAGAATGTCATCTAGAGCTTCTTTTAGTGGAGCTGTAATAAGCTCAAACCTCTCTATGTACTTAGTGACCGTCCCTTCCTGCTTCAGCGACATTAACATCTCATATAAATCTCCAAATTGTGAACAATGGAACTTGACTATGAGGTCCCTTTTCAGTTCATTCCATGAGTGCATTGGTTGCTGTGTCTCCTTCCATTGGAACCAGTTTAAAGCTCATCCTTTTAAACATATAGCCACGACATCTAGCTTTTCATCTTCACCCACCTCATTCAAACAGAAATACCATTCCATCCGAAAGACCCATCCAAGAGGATCTTCTTTAGCGAATATCAGTAATTCCAACCTTCGAAATCGGTGAACGTCTTTTTTTGTTGTTCCACTACTTCCATCGATCACTATTGAACTCAACACTGGTCTTGTTTAACCAAGCAAAGAAGCTGTAGTCGTCGCCTTTCCTTTTTCTTCGGCGTGTCGTCCACTTCTAACTTCATTCAAGACTTCAACCAAGAGGTCTCTCACTGACATTACCTCCTTTTCCAAGTTTGCGACACTTTATTCCACCCAAGCTACTCGCGTTTCCAAATTTTCCATTCTCTCTTCGTTCCGTGTATTCACCATTCCATGGGAAAGTGCTTTGATGCCACAATTGATAGAACTCTGTCTATTCAATCAGATAGTATAAGGAAATACCCTCAGTAATGGAGGATTACAAGAGATAATTTTAGAATAGCAAAACTATCTTTCGAGAGGCTAGACTCTCCAAGTCTCTACTAACATCCTATCCTCTCTCTCAACTCCCCTCATCCTTTATTATTTCTCTCTCTCTCTTCCCACCATAAATCGTTACTCCTTATTGATTCTTATCCATGCTGCCCTTGTGATAATGCCACCTCAGCCCTCTTCTTTTTTAGCCTAAAATAAGTAGTTTGCACGTGCTGTGGCTGTGGCTTTGCACCTCCGTCAGATACAAAGAAGAAATTCAACCTTCATGTTGTGTTTGGATTTTGTGATTTCAAATTCCATGGAATTTCAAAATATAATGAATTTGAATTCCTTGCATGAAATTCCTTGTTAAGGTGATCCTCATATTTGTGTATGTGTAATGAAGTAATTTGGATGCCTGCAAAAATTACTGCCCCCATTTCAATTACCCTGTCCATACACACAATGAATTAAGCATATTAGCAAACAGTAAAAGATTGAATCAAATAAATTCATGAACAAATGAATGAAAAGTTGATCATTGGCTTTTCTGTTTTTTTTTTCTTCATACAAATTGAAAGTAATTTAGTTGCAAAAAGGAAAATAATGAAAATCTATAGCATGATCATGAAGTTATATTATAGATTTAAATTATGGAGCTAGAGCTGGAAAAAATTTAATGTGAAGAATTAGTAATTTGAAAGAAATTGTATTTACTAATTATAATAAGGAAAGTACTTGAAACGGAAATAATTATATAGACTGGAAAGTAAATGATACTTTTTTATTTGACTTTGCTTATTATATGAAGTTCAAAGTATTGGTATATGATGGAACCCAGTACCACAACAAAACTGAAATTTTCTTCTGTTATTGAAGTACCAAAACAAAAGACAGAAATTCTATAACCAGAGTGCAGCAATCAGCAAAGAAAGCTAAGAAAGAAAAGGAATGCAGAAAAGAATAAACCCCTCTAACGGTGTACTCACTCTCTCTTTCAGCTCATATCCCATGTGACCCAAGGCACTAGTTTTGTTACAAGCTTCCCTTCCCTTCCCTTTTCTGCCCTTTTAGACATCTCAGCAACTATTAAAGAACCTCGGACCCTCTTACACTGTCTTCTCATAGATCTTTAGCTCCCTTGGCCCAGTAGTTATGGGTCCATCATTACCTATGCCTTCATTACCTATGCCTCAAAGCTTCACCTTGCCCTCAAGGTGAGAATTAGAATTTGGGACTGGAGGGATCTTTCCAATAGGACCTTGTTCTAGCATCCCCAAAGAACTGAAACCACTTTCATTTAAAACTTACACAGTTTCAAGGAAGAGAACTTGGTTGTCCCATTTTCTTGATGCTTGTGTTTGAGATCAAATCCATTCTTTTGATTCTAAAAAGATTGTGAATTAGGCTTATATACTCTGGTGTCTAGAGACAATCTGGGATACTCTACAATTTACTTATAGGTTTTGTGTTATACAACATGTTCCTTGCATCACTCATTCCACACCTGAACTTGGCTTCTTGTGGCTAGGGTTTAGGAATCTGGTTCCCTACTACCTTGCACCTAGAGGCTATCATTTTTAAATTTTGATCATTGGTATTTTTGGGTATAAACAAGCCTATATTCATCACCAAACAAACATTAAGTTCATCCTAATTGCTAAAAGGAACATATTTGGCAGAAATGAGCTTAAGGTCTTGTCTTGATCCGTGTTCATCAGTTCTTTGAATGATCTTCACTATTTTTGTAACCCTTATCTGTACTGTAGATTGTAGCGGGCTGAATTTGGTAGCAGATTAATTTTAAAATGTTTGTAGCATTGAGATTTTTTCCCCCCTTCCCTGTGGTGATTTGCTAATGGCTTCTTCAAATGAATTTTACATGTGACTAATCACAGTTAGATTCGGGCTTTTCTCAGTGTGATTCATAAGTCATGTATACTTTTTCTCTTATAGCACATTCCTTTTCTCTTCTGTTTTCGACTATTTTTGATGATTGCTCATCTTTTTATGTTATATTATCTTCTTTCTCTATCAAATTCTCATTATCCAAATTTCACATGACCAGAAAAAAAAAAGGAAAAAAAGAAAGAGGTAAATTCTGACATTTTTGGAAACTTAGTGGCAATAGTAGTAGAATTCTACTCCCAATAAGCTTGTTTATGATGAAATAAGGACTTTTCAGAATTGCATCATTATACATTTCTGGGGTTGTTCTCCTTTTTAATGGTGATGAAATGATGATAATCTAATCAAGATTTATTTAGCCTTGTTTTGTGTAGTTAATATGTTTGTGAGCAGCTTATCGGAAAAGAAAAATTGTTCAGATTTATTATTGCTGAATTTGATGCATAGTATCTCTCCCTTAACTTGAATTTTAGGTGTTGTCTTTTCTGGTTATCATGGTGTTCCATATACCTATGTGCTTCCTTCTGTCCCAACAACAGCATACAATGCAACAAATCATCGACCAAATGGTGCTGGAAAGAAGTTCCAGGAAAGCAAGGTTCTTCTCATTCCATCAATTTTAATCTTATTTATGCTTCCTGATTTTTAGAAGTTGATAAATCTTCGATATGTTGAGAAAGTTGAAACTGGCATGGCAACTCAAGCCTTGCTATCCTGAAATATAGTTTTTTCTGCCCCTAACTAATCCTTTGAACTCTATCATCCTAGATGGAGTCATGCTTAATTATTCTAGGATTATTTATATAGGAATTAGTATCCATGATATTGATATTTGGTAAACCAAGTTTTTGCCGGTCCAAAAATTAAAAAAATAATAAAGATTTTTTTTGTTTTTTAAGTTATCTGGTAATCACCAACTTTATGAGGGGATGAGGACTTCCTTCTAGAAACAAAAAAATTCAACAACTATATGACATCCGCACTTCTGAATTGAATCAGAAAAAAAAGGAAAAGAAAGATTAAATATTCATTTCTATTTTGCATAAAAGAAGAAATGTTACTAAGTAGAAGAGAGAGAGTAAAACTCTGGAGGAGGACAAGGCATGCTTCAAAACAGAGAAACAAAGAAAACCAAAAAGATAAAATTGCAATAAAGCTTTACAATCTCTCTGCATGTGTGAAATGGAAATTTCCTTTGAACAGCTATTAGAAGAGCACCAAAGAGGCCATTAACACATTCCTTTCCCAAGCATATATGTAGGGACAAAGCCCTTGATGATGCTTACATTCTACTTCAACCGATTACAGCTAAGGAATGCATATACTGCACACTGCTACAGAATATTGGCCTCTTTATTCATTACTCTATCATTCAAATATTTCAAGTGAAACTTACTAGAGAGGTCAGAGTTCTAGATACTATATAATTTCTGATGGGTGAGTTATGTATAGAAGAAAATAAAGAAAAGGAAAACCTTTGAGAAAGGAATAATCCCAACTCAATATCTTCCTAAGATTTGATTGAAAGAGGAGTGGTTAGAAGAAGCATCCTTGAGAAATAACTTCTAGGGGCTGTCATGAGTAGCTATATTGACTGTAGACAGAAACTCTTTAAAACAAAAATTCATTCCTTGACCTTGTGGGGAAAGCACTGACCTTGTGTATCTTTCATATGCATACTAAACACAAGGGGGAAGGAGAGGGAGAGTGAAATGCACTCATCCATCCTTAATGCAGACTGCAGGGCACTGCACTTCATTGCGGAATATAGTTTTGTGAATTTAAGTGCCCTATTTGCCGTTGCATCATGTATGACATTTATTTAATCAGTTTTTGTGAAATTTGGTTTTATATATCTACACGTTTTACAGCTACATTTTGTGAACAATATTTTTTATGGTAGTCACTTTTATGGAATTGAAATGTGACTAAACGAGATAATAACATTTTTAATCAATTGAAATAAATGATCTAGTCATTGCTATTTATGATTATATAAACCCGTAATTAATCAGGACTTGAGAAAACTATTAGAGTAGGTTATTTTATGTAATTGCAGTTTTTCCATGAAAGAAATACAGGGTTGTGTTAATCTATACAATAAAAGCAGTGCAGCAGCCAATAAGAAAAATGGACTATGATATGCTTTTAAGGAAAAAATGCTAGCCTATCACTGCTAAATGTAGACATGAATGGCTATTACTATTATGGATGACAATGAAAGGAAAGAAGCTAAATTAGACATCACAATTGAGGGCTTCTTGTATCAAACCTGGGGAATATTTGCTAGACATAGTAATGAGGACCTGTTTGGTTTGGTTACTCATGTGGGGGTCTAATCTTACAAATATATCGAAATACTTCTTGATGGGCTTAAAATTTCTAAGATGGTACTTATAAATTTTGATATGAGAATCCTTAAAGAATATGGAGTGTCATTTGCTAAATAAAAAACCAATTAAATTTCATGTTTGAGATTGAATTGTGTGTTTATTATTATTATTTTTTCTTATATAATGATTCTTCTAACATGCTTTCATGTTCTTTTTATGTCAATAGTGAATGACAAGTTGACTAGATCTTCTGTGTCTACATGCTTGCATCCTCTAATGCAATGGTGACTTTCTAAATTTGAACTGACTGGTGGTTTTCTGTTTTTTTCCAGGAGGAGCAGAGTAATTCACTGACTATTGGCGTTGCAGATGGGCATGTAGGGTTGGTTGTTGGTCGTGGTGGAAGAAATATAATGGAAATTAGTCAGGTTTTTCTAAAGTTACATTACTGTTCAGTCTAATGTGATTATTTAATACTTATAAACTAAATTAGACTTATTTCACTTTCTCAGATTAGTGGGGCAAGGATAAAGATATCAGATAGAGGTGATTTCCTATCTGGAACAACTGATAGGTATGAAAAGGAATTTGTTACTCAAGATTTTATGCCGTTCAGATTTCCATGGCCTTATATATATATATATATATATATATATGTATATATATTCTTTGTAATTACCGGAAACGTTTTGACATGTTCTTTTGTCTTATTTATTATATAGGAAAGTTACCATAATAGGATCACAGAGAGCAATACGAACTGCGGAAACTATGATAATGCAGAAGGTTGCTTATGCTGCTGAGAGGGCGATGGAGTAGTTTGCAAGAAGCACCGTTGTCTCTTGTTGGGATGCTTGGTGAAGTGAACCTGCTTGCTAATCACTTATCTATTTTGCTTATTTTTTAGATTTATTTACATGAATCCCATCAAATGATGCATTGAGAGATCTGAATATTGTAGTGGGAGACAGGGCAGCATTTGTTTTTGGTTCGTGAGAGCGACCTTATAGGAATTCTTTTCAAAACACTGAAGGTATAAGATACATTGGGAAGGCCATTAGTGCTTCACCAAATGTAGTAATTAGAAGTGTATTTTCATTTTATTAAATGTTGCAAGTGAAAGTAGCTGATGAGTCCAGTCCGTACTTCCATTCACTGGCTTGAGATAGGATTTGAAGATTCTTTATTTGCTGTGATAGCTATTAAGATTTGAGAATTTTACTTGCGAGACATCCCCCGTTCCCCCACCTAGACATTCTTTTTTCGGATGCGATTTTGTTTTAGTTTAGCTTACTCCTCATTAGGACTCTGATATTCTACGATGGCCTGAATGTTAACTGGATGCTGAAGGATGATGGATAAATTATTACTTGTGGAGCAACATGCATGTCGAGTATGGTACATAGTACTCTATGACTTACTGTATTTTATGTAAATTTATAAGTAAAATTATATTCATAAAATAATAACTACTTTCTATTTGTATATTTTAGGTTTTTAATTGAAATAATAAACTTAACGTACGTATATTTGTTTTCGAAACAATATTAGAATTAAAATTTTGATAAGAATAGCTACGAGTTATATTGGATAATGTAAGAGAATAAATAACTTATAAATGAGGTAATGCATATTTTAGATTAAAAGAACACTATGAAAATTAGTATAATTTAAAAGAAATTAGACTGCACTAAAATAGTGTAGAATTGTTAATTATGGAAATATCTGATTTTTTTTTTTTTGGGTAGTAAACAACAACTTTTTGAGATTTTGTTAAATTATATTTGACATTTTTTTTATTTTTAAAAATTACATGACTCACTTTTAATTTAATAAAAATAATTATTTACATGATATGTTTTTTTAAAAATAAAATTACATTAGTGTTTTTATTATGATATTAATGATAGTCTCGTGTTGGTGCTTATCATCAACTTGTTTGTTGCCTTTATGATTAAATAAAATGATAATTTCATGTTGTGCAGAAATTAAACATTTTATCAAAAATTAAATTGGTGGAAAAGTTTTTATGATATATATATTAAGATATCAAAATAGGTATAATTTTTGAAACGAGTGGTATTAAGTATAGTTTAATAAAAATTAAGGCAAGTTAGTGTGATTTATTTAATTTTTTAACATTGTAGATCGACATTTTCAATTTATAAATTGGTATCTATATTTTAACTAGAATTTTAATTTAGTCCTATGCTTTATTTTTTTTGCAAACAAATCCTTACATTTTTCTAGTGTTTTCAAACAAGTCACCATTGTTAACTTTTGCCATAGCATTATCAGACTCATACTTGTTGGAGCTTTAGAGTGTGTCAAAAGAAGTCTCACATTACTCAAAACAAAGGAAGTTTTAGTGCATAAATACTAAAATGAGTTTATAAGCAGTAAATAGGTCAAGGAGAAGAGTAGGCTCGTGTGCACAACAACGGGCCAACATAGTTGAAAACCTTGGATTTTCTCTCTACGCGTGAGTTAGACACGGTATTGGGCATTTTTGCTGAAATTATTTTTGCAAAATTCAAAAATAATTTTGTTTAAAATAAGCTTACGAGAAAAACCTTGTTTTCAATAGTTTTGAATTTGCGATCTTAAAGTTTTAGACATTAAAGCTTTCACATTATCGATTTAATTCTCATTAACCAGTTTTTAATCTCAATGTTCAAAAACGGTCTTCCTTTGTTTGCTTTTAATCCCAACGTTCAAAATTGATTTCATTAATCATAATTAAGTCGCCATTAATCAGTTTTATTGCTACCCAATGTTCTTGTCTGCATCCTCGGTCTATAAAAGGCAGCGCATGGTGCAGTTTAAGACACACCGAGTCATTAAGCTATCTATCTTTTCTCCTCTTCCATTCTGCTATGAGTTTTCCATTCTTTGCTGTTCTTCTTCCTTGTGAATTTTTGCGGGAAGGATCCATTTAATCTTGGGGAGTTTGTTGACCTATATTAGAATAACTCTTAAGGACAATGTCCTCATGCACGATTTGGATCGGGTTTTTTTAAACGTATTTGTGAATTGTAGCTAAGAATCTTAAGAGTTATGAATTCACATTGTGATGCTATTGTTAATTCCGATGCTACCAACGTTACTGCTACTACTTCTAGTGGGGACGTTGGTGGGTGGTGGTGCTGTCTTTGTGCCCATTGCACTACCGCTTCCTAAGCCGTTCCTAGACATCTCAAAAATTGAGGTGTTTGATGGAAAGAATTTCAAACGGTGGCAAGAACATATTTTTTGGTGCTGGACATGCATAGAGTTGCTATGGTTCTCACTCAGACCAGGCTTGTTGTAAATGCTAACCAAGCCCAGAAAGATGTCTGGGCTTATGCCAATGAGGTATGTAGGCATACTATCATTAGCAAGTTATCTAATGATTTGTTTGATGCCTATTGTGTCTACAAGGGAGTTACTGATCATAAAGTACACTACTGAGGATGCTGGAAAGCATAAATTTGTGATAAAAAATTATTACTAATAGGAGATGTCTGAAGACAAAGACATTAAGCTACAGATCTACGAATATCATAAGTTACTGGAAGAACTTTGTATTGAGAAGATCAACCTTTTAGATGAATTTGTAGTTGGGATTCTGATCGAGAAACTGTCGGATTTGTGGAAAGACTACAAATAGCAACTTAAACATAAGCAGAAGCAAATGTCACTGTTAGATCTCATCACTCACATCATCATTGAAGACACCAACCGGAAGGAGATTCAAGTAGCAAAGGGCAAGGAGATAGCCTGAAAGGCAAATTTAGTGGAGACAAAGTCGCACAACAAAAGGTATGATTCTCACAAGAAACTTGATTACAAACCCAAGAATTCTAACCCTAAGTTCAAAAAGAAGGGCGATTGCTTTGTTTGTGGCTAGCTAGGGCATCATGTTGCTCAATATAGAAAGAGAGCTAGAAATAATAATCCTTTTAAACTGAATGCAAATTTGATTCAAGGAGATGAGAACAATGATGATGAGATCATTGCTACGGTTATTTGTCAAGCTCTTCTTGTCTCTAATGTGAGAAGATGGGTGATAGACTCTGGGAATACCAAACACATTTGTGTAAATAGAGAGATGTTTGTCTCCTATGATCTAATAAAGGAAGGAGAGGATAGCATTTATCTTGTTAATTCCCGAATTGCAAAAGTTCTAGGGAAAGGAAAAGTGGCTCTCAAACTCATATCTGGAAAGACCTTGGCTCTCAATGATGTTCTGCATGTGCTTGATGCTAGAGTGAACTTAATTTCTGTAGTTCTATTGGGAAAGGCTAGGGTTAAAGTGTTATTCGAATTTGACAAGATTGTAATGACAAAAAATAATGTCTTTATGGGAAAGGGTTATTGTAATCAAGGACTGTTTGTACTGAATATTCTTGAAATAAATAAAAATATACCATCTTCTGCTTATTTGCTTATTTATATGATTGATTTATTTGATGTGTGGCATTTTAGGTTAGAACATATTAGTAAGTCACATATTAAGAAAATGTAACAACTTGGTTTGATTTTTGGAATTAAAAATAATTTTTTGAATAAATGTGAAGTATGTGCAGAAGCTAAAATAACTAAAAAATCTCATTTTTTTACACAAAGAGAAACAGAGTTACTTTCCTTAGTACATATTGATTTGAGTGATTTAAAACAATCATTAGAGGTGTTAAAAGGTATTATATTACTTTTATCGATGATTTTTCAAAGTATAAAGTATATTTGTTGAGAAATAGAGATGAAGCTTTTGAAAAATTTCTTTTGTATAAGGTAGAGGTTGAAAATCAAATAAATAAAAGGATTAAAAGAGTAAAGTTGGATAGAGGAAGGGAATATGTTTTATTAAATGATTTTTGTAAAAAAATGGGAATTATTTATGAAGTAACTCTTCCATATTTACCGAGTCTAATGGTATTGCAGAAAGAAAAAATAGAACTTTAAAAGAAATGATGAATGCTATGCTTGTAAATTCTTTTGCATCCAATAATTTATGAAGTGAAACTTTGTTGTTTACTTATTTTTTACAAAATGAAATACCTTATAAAAAACCAAATAAGACACTTTATGAATTATGGAAATGTTATGCACCAAACTTAAAATATTTAAAAATGTGGGTGTGTCTTATAAAAGTAATGCTACCTGATTTTAAGAAAAGGAAAATAGGCTCTAAAACTTCTAATTACATATTTATTGGGTATGCTGAATATAGTGCAGCTTATAGGTTTCTGGTTTTGAAAAGTTATGTTTTAGGTTATAACACTATTATAGAAACTAAAGATGTATAAATTTTTGAACACATTTTTTCCTTTAAAAGTTGAACACATTCCTCATAAAATGGAAAATTCTATTTCTTGTCTAGAACAAACTACAAATGAATATTTGGTTGAAAATTTAAGGAGAAGCAAGAAGCAAAGGAAAGAAACTTCATTTGGAAATGATTTTTACACTTATATGGCATAATATGATCCTTTAAATTTTTATGAAACTGCTTTGTCTTCAGATGCTCATCTTTAGAAAGAAGCAATTAAGGCTGAAATTGATTCTCTTAATCAAAATAAAACTTAGGTTTTAGTAGATGTGCCTCTAGGAGCTAAGCCTATAGGTTTTTAAGAAGAAATTTAATCTTGATGGGTCCATTGATAAATATAAAACTAGGTTGGCAGCTAAATGTTTTACTCAAAAACAAAATATTGATTATTTTGATACTTTTTCTCTAGTTACAAAAATTTCTTCTATAAGAATTCTAATTGCTTTAACTTCACTTTACAAGCTTTATATTCATCAAATGGATGTTAAAATAACTTTCTTAAATAGTGATTTAGAAGAAGAAATTTATATAGTACAACCTAAAAGATGTGTTACTCTTGGACAAGAAAATAAAGTGTGTAAACTTGTTAAATCTTTATATGGATTAAAATAAGCACCTAAACAATGACATAAAAAATTGGATCAAGTTTTGACAAGTGATGGCTTTGCTACTGTTAAAGTAGAAAGATGTGTTTATACAAAACTTATAAATAATGATTGTGTGATTATTTGCTTATATGTGGATGGCATGCTTATTTTTTATACCAGTATGAATGTTGTGATTGAAATTAAGAACTTCTTTGCATCTAAATTTGATATGAAAGATATGGGTGAAGCAAAAGTGATTTTGGTTATTAAAATCATAAGGAGTGAAAATGATATTTTACAATCTCAAGAACATTATGTGAAAAAAATTCTTTAAAAGTTTGGACATTTTGATGATTTCCCTTTAAGCACTTCTTATGATTCTAGCATACAATTATTAAAATATAAAAGTGATCTGATGGTTCAATCTAAAAATACACAGATTATTGAAAGTCTATTGCATCTAATGAATTTTACCATACCTCATATAGCATATGTTGTATGTAGATTGAGCAGATATATCCAGTGTCCAGGCAGTAAGCATTAGATGGCTTTGGTTAGATTGATGAGATTTTTGAGAGTTACTATGAATTACAGCATATTTTATAATAGATTTTCTGTTGTATTAGAAGGATATAATAATGCTAATTAGATCTTAGATTCAAATGAGATTAAATCCACTAGTGGCTATGTTTTCACTCTTAGTAATGGTGCAGTATCTTGGAGATTAGCCAAACAAAGTATTATTACAAAATCCTCAAGGGATTCAGAGTTTATTACTATGAAATAGGCTGGTAATGAGGTTAAGTGGATAAAAAATTTCTTAACAAATATTCTATTAGGAGAAAAATTAACACCATCAGTGTCTTTACATTGTGATAGCCAATCGACGATAAATATGGCTAAAAATAAGACCTTTCTATTGAGATATAATATTATAAGGCAGTTGCTAAAAAATGAAATGATCTCAATCGAATTTGTAAGGTCAAAAGTAAATATGGCAGATCCTTTGACTAAGCCCTTGGGAAAGAAACAAATTGATAACACATCGAGGGGAATGGAACTTAACAATGATGGTAACCCATTGTTAACAATAATGGTAACCCAACCTTTGTGATTGGAAATCCCATGAAGGAGGTTCATATAGATAAGAATAAGTCATTTGTTTGTTCTATTAGCACTAAAATTCTAGTCCTTTCCTATAGTATGAGAAAGTGCTAGAATGCATTGTTGGTGAGGTTAAGCATGCTAAAGCTCTTAATGATTTCATATTCCTTATGGATAGTGTATTCATTGTAGATATACTTGATGAAATCGCCTAGATGAATGTGGAGTAGGGTGCTCCTAGCTCCCATGAGATAGTGGCAAAATCTCTAGAGCATTCATTAAATACTAGGCACATGTACAGCCATTTAAAAGCACAAAATTGCCATTAATAGCAAAAATTGTGGGGGCATAATTTGACTAGTAAGGCCTCTAGTATGCAATTAAAGGTAGTTGATTCATAGAATCATGCTTCACTGATAATTTTGTGTACTAAGAATTATTGGTCTAGAGTTTGGTTTATAGTTCAAAAGACATCAAATTATATATGTGAGTAACTCAAATGGTAATGTTTCTTTTAACACATGTGAAGGATTGTTAGAGCTTTAGTGTGTGTTAAAAGAAGTCCCACATTGTAATACCTAATTTTCATAAAAACGACGAAAACGAGCCAGATATAACATAGAGTCCTTTAAAATGAGTCAATTAAGGACAAATAAAATTGAGATAAAATTCTAAATATTAGAAAATGAGGAATCAAGGCTTAGGGTGCCTAGAAGCTAGAGCCAAAATAGCTAAATAAAATCCTTACGAAATATAGTGGTATTTTTCGTAATTTTGGGTAACTTTTAGAAAAATTAAAGAAGGGATCTTTAAATAGAAAAATTAAGTTTTCTAAGGTTCTCAAAAGCCCTAAAAACTATAGAAATCCCTAGAACTGTTAAAACCTATCTGATTTATATTTTAGAATATCGGTGAAATTGAACTTTGACCCTTTCATTTGGGAAGGTTTTAGACTCAATTTGAGTAATTCTAAAGGCTATTTAGAGGTTAGAGAACCTAAATTTTATGATGGAAAAGATATTTTTGGAAAAGGAGTTGAAATGAGCCTAAAATGAAAAAACCAAGAATGAGGGATAAAATTGACATTTTGAAAAACTTCTTAAGAATCCCTAGCTATATATAGGTGGCGCCCCACCTCTCCCTCACATTTGACCAACCTAAATTCTATCTAAGACCAGGGAGAAGTTCTACAAAAATTGGCACACAAGGGGGAGCTTCAAGGGAGGAGAAAAACCTAAGAAAAGGTATAGAAAACCAAGGAATTTCTTACTCCTTCCTTCATTAAACTTATCCTCCTTCTTCTCTTCTTTCTTTCCATGGTTTTGGTGCATGATTTGGATATGTTTTGAGCCATGTTCAGAGGGGAGAAGTTTGAAAATCGAAAGAGGAGTGAAAGCAAAGGAGAAAGCTCTTGAAAAGACTAAGGAATCAAGGTATTTCCATGGCTTTTCTTGCTTCTTCTTTCTTGCTCTCCTATAGCTAGTTTCCTCATATAGAACAAGCAAGAGAGAGGAAAATCTGACCTAAACCAAGCATGAAACCTAGGTTTTTAAGGGGGAGGAACAAGTAGATGCAAAGAAATTCCAACAAGAACCATTAGTTTTCAAGTTCCCAATACCTAAGGGTTTCCTTTGCACCTTAGTATGTATGAAGCTTTGTAGTGATATTTCTAATTGTCTATGAGTATATATGGGTTATTAAGATGCCTAGAAAGTCTCACATATGCCACTTCCTTCAAGGAAACAAAGCTAACTCCATGGGTCCCTAAATGAGCCTATGTCTGGGCCTAAACAAGAAGAGGTACCTAGAGAGAGTTTTAAATTTTTCTAAGATAGAAAGAGACTAAATATGATAAAAGAACATCAAAGGAGGGCTTGAAAAAAATTTAGAAGCCTTAGTTTAGGTGATAGAAGTGTAGGCTCCATAATAGGACTTAAGGAAGAAACTTGTGTCTAGGCTCTTGGGAATGAATTTGTCATGACTCCAAGAGGCTTAAATGGAGTCAAGAGACCTAGATGGAAGGAGAAAAGGGAACCAAGACCTTGAATTCTAGCACTTGCTTCATTAAGTCTGATATGAATCCATTATGTAATCATAGAACAAAGTGAGCTTCCATAGAGAGTGTGTGATGCTAGAGCTTACTTCCATAATATAATTATGTCCTATTTGATGTGTTTAGGCCAAGGAAATTAAGCTTCACCTAGTTGCAAGTGTGTGGCTAAAAAGGGGAAGGAATAGCTAAAGCAAAAGTGTGTGAATCTTGCTTCAAGGTAGCTCTCTAACCTTTCTTACATGCATAGCTTGGTTGTTTCTTGTCATTGAGTGCTTGTATGTATGCTTGAGTCATGAGAAATGTTTTTAGCCTATGCTTACATGTTATGGTACCATTATAATCCTTGTAATGTATTTATGAATGCCTTATGACTTGCATGGGTTTGGTTATGCCAAAAATCCCTTAGCAAGGGTGAGGATGAGCCAAAAGTCCTTAGAAATAGGTGAAACAAAGCCAAAAGTCTTAAGAAGATTGAGGCTTAGTCAAAAGTCCCTTGAAAGTGAGTGAGGCAAATCCAAAAGTCTCAAGAAAGATGGATGAGGCTAGACCAATGCCCTTGAGAACTTATGCTTGTTATGTATGAGTTTATGTGATAAGGAAAATGTCTTGAATATGTTCACAAGTTACTTGAATATCATGCATGCATTCTTTGACTTGTTTATGCATCCATTATATATGTTTGAAAGGGTTAAAAGTTAGTGAGATTCTTTGAATCTCACTCTTCCCCCACACATATCTAATCATGTCTAAGTGAACCAAGTAGACAAGGAAATGGAGACTAACAAACATGAGAAATAAGATGATGACAACAAGATAGAGAAATGACTTGCTTAATTGTACTTTGATGTCAAACTATGTACCCATGAGATGTATCTATAATGTAAACCCTTGAGAGCATGTTTTAATATATAATACAAATAGTGTATCTATCAATGGAAGCTAGATGAATGAGAATGTGAGATTTTGCTACTCCTTTGCCATTATGGAACTTGATGTTCTTATGTATATATGGATATGGCAAGGTGACATTGAGCTCTATGGTGATTTGGATCATTTGGCATGCTTTTATGTATGTTGTTTATGCTTTAAACTTGCCCAAGTGGTTGTGGAAGCAAGAAGGGGCATCTGGTGTCTAGAAATGCCATTTTGAACTTCAATTTTGACCAAAGGATGTGCTAAACCAAAGTATGACCAAATGAATGAGTTTTTTCATAAAATTTGGCCAACAAGTAGGTATCATCTATAACTTTTCACAGAGCTAAAGAGCACTAAATTTGGAGCTCTAGAAAATTTATTGTGATTTTTCAAAGTTGGCTAACTTGTGCAAAATTGGTATGGTTACTGTTCATTTGATCAGTTTGTTTCCCTGTATCACATATGGGCCAAATGAAATTCAATGCTCATGAAATTTTATAGACATAAACTAAACATCATAATCATTCCAAAGCCACTGAGATCACCTCCTTTGGAGTTCCGTATAGGGAGATATGAATTTTTGAAGTTGCATGATCGTACCAGTAATGTAGCCTGACCTGTGTTACTAGTCCATAGATGTTTGGTGGCTTATAGCTATTGCATTAGTCTAGACTTATTTTTACTCAAAATTAGACTTCCACAACTTTCCATAATGGTATGGTTTGCTTAATTTTGATTTTTCTATAATTAGTTATGAATTTCTAAAATTTGTATTAGAAAACTAAATTTTAAACTCGAGAGCAAACCATGGAATTTGTGTGATGTGGCTTCAAACCCGAAGTGAATGAGATCAAATGTGATGGATATGACTTGTATGGATGTGTTATGACTAGAAAATGATGTGGATGAATGCATATGGTCCCTGGAGCATAAGATGAGGAACTGAAACCTTATGTAACACAAATATATACTTGTAAATATTCAATATTTTCTTTATGTAAGGTATGTTCTTCTTTGAAATGGTGCCCTATCATGCATGTTATGAATGAGATAGCTTATAGCACTAATACATAAGGGTAAGTAGACTATGGTATTACACACATTGCTCAAAACAAAAGAAGCCTTAGTGTATAAATATTAAGATGGATTTATGAGCAAGTAAATGGGCCAAGGAAAGGAGTGGACTCGCGTGCCAACACAATTGAAAACTTCCAATTTTCCCCCTGTGCGCAAGTTAGATGAGGTACTGGGTATTTTTGCTGAAAATATTTTTGCAAAATTCAAAAATAATTTTGTTTAAAATAAATTTATTGAAAAAATTTTGTTTTTAGTAGTTTTGAATTCACGACCTTAATTTTTGGATGTTAAAGCTTTCAAATTAACGATTTAATTTTTTATTAACCAATTTTTAATCCTAACATTCAAAAACAGTCTTCCTTTATTTGCTTTTAATCCCACATTCAAAACTGATTTCATTAATCGTAATTAAGCCACCATTAATCAGTTTTATTGCTGCCCAATGTTCCTGTTTGTGTCCTCGGCCTATAAAAGGTAGTGCATGGTGCAGTTCAAGAACATCGAGCCATTGAACTATCTACCTTTTCTCCTCCTCCCTTCTGCTTTGAGTTTTCCATTCTTTGTTGTTCTACTTCGCTATGCATTTCTGCAAGAAAGATCTATTTAATCCTGGAGAGTTGTCGACCTGTGCCGGAATAACTTTTAAGGATAGTGTCCTCGAGCATGACTTGGATAAGGTTTTCCTAACATATTTGTGAATTGTAGCTAACAATAATGAGTTGGCTAACAAATTGCTTGTGCATCACAACCCAGAGTCAATGTAGAAAGTCACCATCATTGCTTATGCATCCACTTATAATTTTAATTTGGTCCATAAACTTTCACTATTTAATTTCTATACGTTGACAATACTTTTAGTTTAGTCCCCCATACCTTACTATTATTTCCACATAAACATATCCTAAGTATTTTGTTTTGTAATGTTATAATAACCACTTACAATGGGAACCATATTCGACCTTGACCTTGTGGAATGCACATTAGTCCCTTTTGCATTGCACCCTACAAAGCAAATTAGCTTGCACCTTGTGCCTCGCTAGCTATGGTTATCTAACTCAAGAAAAGTACTCTAGTGCCATTAGTCCTCAATTATAAATAGCCAAACGTAGTGATGCAACTATGTGCATTTTCGTGGGGTAGTGGTGATACAATATCAGTAGGCATGCCTATTGGAGCACTACAAGTTCGAGAAGCCCTCATCCATTAAGAAACCCAAATCATTCAAAAGAACATGATTCAGGTCCAAATGGCTCATGAAGGGACAGCCTATGCTCAAGAGGCCCAAATTGTGCTAATATTTGTCCAAAAATTTCAAAGAACTCAAGATAATATCTATGTTAGACGTCAGCCCAAGTTTAGAGCCCAAAATCCATATTTGATCAATTTAGAACATGCTAGACATCACTCAATTCATAAAGATGCTGATCTTGGAGTTGAATTGAACTTTGGACGTGAGATTTCCTTAAAGATGCAAAAGTAGAAGTCCAAGTGGAAACCCAATGTCCTAAGAAGGTCTATGGAGCAACTAGAATCAATATCTAACATGTTGAAGGCCCAATAACAAGAGCTAAAGTTAAAGCAATGAAAGAAGCCTTCAATTGTTTGATTCATAAGCTTCATAACTTAGAGCCCATTCATTTAAGTCAAGAGAAGGCCCAAGAAGATATAAAAGGTGTGATCATGCTAACCATTCTACAAGAGGAGTGCCAAGGCCCAATTGGAGTTCAATTGCAAGAGATTAAGAATCATGTGACAATCATGTAATTTTTAATGAAGCATGAGCATACCATGTGACAACTTAAAGAAGCTGATTAGTTTTGACTAGGATTCTTTTTTTGAAATTTCGTTTTTTATTATTTTATTATTTTTTAAACTTGGTCAAAGAGCTTATCTTGGAGATCAAGTTAAAATTAGTATCCTAATCTAATTCCTTAATATTAGGTATCATTTAAAATATTTCTAATCAGATTTTAGAGTTTTACTTTAATTAGGACTATAGAAATTTTGCCTATAAAAGGCTTTCTATTGTACTCTATTTTAAATCATGAATGAATTTGAGTATTATTCAATTATCTGTGAGGTTTTTGCTTCTTTGTGTTCTCTGGGAGTTCACGTGATTTATCAAAGGATTGGTCTTCCTTTGTGGCGTCTTGAGGCTAGGGTTCTAAGAGACAAGTTCTCTTAGGGTCTTTCCTTTGACTAACATTCTTGTTTTCTAGCCGGTCTCGGGAAAAGTGTCATCTTGTTGAAGGTTCTTAGGACAAGCTTCCTAGAGGGTCTCTCATCATTTGGTATCAGAGCTTTGGTCGCTAGTGCAAGGTATATCTTTGTGTTTTTCCTTTCATGTTCTTCATACTTTCTCTCCTTCCATTAGTATTACCTTTTCCATCTTCTTCTTTTCTTCTATCTTCTTCTGTCTTCCATTGTTGTATTCCTCCATCCTCAAAAAAAAAAAAAAAAAAAAAAGAGTGTGATACTCCAAAAAGAAAAAGGAAAAAGAGTGTGATACTCCCAAAAAAAAATCGAAAAAAAAAAAATTCAAAAAAGAAAAAAATTAAAAAAAAAGGGTGAAAAAAAATTTCAAATTGCAAAATTCAAAATTACAAGTTGTGCCAATTCAAAGTTGAAAGCAAGTTTGGAGTTAATTTCCTAATTGGAGTTAGTTTCCTAATTGGAGTCAATTTCCTAATTGGAGTTAGTTTCTTAATTAGAGTCAATTTCCTAATTGGAGTTAATTTCCTAATTATAATTTGTTTCTTAATTTGATTACATTAAGTAGCTACCAAATTATCTACTTTCCTATTTGCATTCAAGAAAGAATATTCTTTCCTAATTGTTCTAAACTTGAATTGCAAGTAGTTTCCTATTCTTAAATTTTCTTATTTTCAGAATTTTCTTTTTCTTTTTTTTCCTTCTCCTTCCTTCCAGGCCTCCCCTTCCTCCTTTCTTTTTCCCCTTTTTGTTATACACTTCTTTTTCTCCTTTGTTTGATTCTTTGGGAATTTACATTTTAGGATTCTAGTTTTTTGATTGCCACTAGTCTGATCTTTTCATTTGATTTGCTTGTGACTTGCTTAGAACACTTGTAAGAAGCAAATTATTTAGTGGTAAAAGGCAAGAGTGAAATTAACATTAGAGAAAAAGCCAAAAAGAGAGTTAAACACGAGTGAACTTATTATCTTTTGAGTGTAAACATGTGAGAAGAGTGTGTGAGGTCCTGTTTTTTCTTTCTTTCTTTAACTAACTTTTCAGGTGATAAGATGTCCAATGAGTATAAATTCCTTGAAGAGGCTAACAAAGAACGATTCAAGCAATTTTGTGCAAGGTTGGATGCATTCCAATCCAATAACAACTCTACAAGACAATATAAAGAAAAGGCATCCCTTGATTTCTATACTAGATGCCTTATCAAAGAAAAAGTCTGCAGCATGGCTATTGATAATAGTAGCTATGTAAATGTTGCTAGTACCTTACTTGTTGAGAAATTAAACTTGCCTACTATAAAGCATCCTAGGCCCTATACCTTGTTGAAGGGTAGTGCTGAATTTAGGGTTAATAAGCAAGTTTTGATTTCTTTCTCCATTGGTAAATATCATGATAAAGTGTTATATGATGTAGCTCCAATGTATGATGGACATATTATGCTTGGTAAACCATGGAAACATGTGAGAAAAGCTAAATATGTCAAGCATAAGTACAAATATTGCTATTGCTATTCATTTGTATTCAATGAAAAACATCATGTATTGGTACCTCTTGATCCTATGGATGCTTATGAGGATCAGGTGAGAATAGCACAAGCATATAAAATGAAACAAAAAGATAGAGCAAAAGAAAAAGAGAGAGAATATGAGTTAGAGAGAGAAAAAGATGAGATTGAAAAAGAAAAGAGTGTGAGTGAAAAGAAAAAGCAAGAGAGTTGTGAGAAAAGTGAGAAAAGCATGAGTGTGAGCTTGTTTGATGAAAAAAGAGAGGTTGAGAGCGTGTGTAAGGATATTTGTTTATCTACTAACAATCTTAACCCATCTTTGCCTATTGTTAGTTCCAGTTCCTTGCAGGTATGTAGAGATTTGTTTTCAAAGAAGCCACTTAATGGACCCTCATTTTCAACTAGCATTGAAAAGAGTTGTGATTGCCTAGATTTGTTTCCCAAGAAACCACCTAATGGCGAAGATTCGAGGACAAATCTTTTCAAAGAGGGAGGGAATGATACAATATCAGTAGGCATGCCTATTGGAGCACTACAAGTTCGAGAAGCCCTCATCCATCAAGAAACCCAAATCATTCAAAGAACATGATTCAGGTCCAAATGGCTCATGAAGGGACGGCCTATGCTCAAGAGGCCCAAATTGTGCTAGTATTTGTCTAAAAATTTCAAAGAACTCAAGATAATATTTATGTTAGACGTCAGCCCAAGTTTAGAGCCCAAAATCCATATTTGATCAATTTAGAACATGCTAGACGTCACTCAATTCATAAAGATGCTGATCTTGGAGTTGAATTGAACTTTGGACGTGAGATCTTCTTAAAGATGCAAAAGTGAAAGTCCAAGTGGAAGGCCAATGTCCTAAGAAGGTTTATGGAGCAACTAGAGTCAATATCTAACATGTTGAAGGCCCAATAACAAGAGCTAAAGTTAAAGCAATGAAAGAAGCCTTCAATTGTTTGATTCATAAGCTTCATAACTTAGAGCCCATTCATTTAAGTCAAGAGAAGGCCCAAGAAGATATAAAAGGTGTGATCATGCTAACCATTCTACAAGAGGAGTGCCAAGGCCCAATTGGAGTTCAATTGCAAGAGATTAAGAATCATGTGACAACCATGTAATTTTTAATGAAGCATGAGCATACTATGTGACAACTTAAAGAAGCTGATTAGTTTTGACTAGGATTCTTTTTTTGAAATTTCGTTTTTTATTATTTTATTATTTTTTGAACTTGGTCAAAGAGCTTATCTTGGAGATCAAGTTAAAATTAGTATCCTAATCTAATTCCTTAATATTAGGTATCATTTAAAATATTTCTAATTAGATTTTAGAGTTTTACTTTAATTAGGACTATAGAAATTTTGCCTATAAAAGGCTTCCTATTGTACTCTATTTTAAATCATGAATGAATTTGAGTATTATTCAATTATCTATGAGGTTTTTGCTTCTTTGTATTCTCTGGGAGTTCACGTGACTTATCAAAGGATTGGTCTTCCTTTGTGGTGTCTTGAGGCTAGGGTTCTAAGAGACAAGTTCTCTTAGGGTCTTTCCTTTGACCAACATTCTTGTTTTCTAGCCGGTCTTAGGCAAAGTGCCATCTTGTTGAAGGTTCTTAGGACAAGGTTCGTAGAGGGTCTCTCATCAAGTGGTTGTATGTAGTCCCTATTACACCATAGTATATATTTTATTCTTACTATACACATATGGTTATTTAAGGAAAATTTATGATAACAAAATCTTTAGTAGCAGAATTTTTAGTTACCAAAAGTGCCATATGGTTCCATTGCATTCATATATGAATTTGCACCATTTCATTTCACAAATTTATACATAACTAATTTGTTACAATCAAGATAGCATATAAATAACAATAAACTTAATGTAATTAGTCATTTGTGCATTTTGGCCATAGAACACCTAATGATATCCAAACTTTAAAAATTTATAACTTGACCTACATAACTCTGATTTACACATATTAAGTGTCCATAAAAAGGTTATAATGTGAAATTTCAACTATAAAAATTTCAAGTCAAAATGAATCCATTTGGTCCTTTAAAAGGTACAAAATTTTTAAACTGTGCAGAATGAATAGTAATTACATAATTTAGCCTTTGAGGACCAGATTCAAATATTCTATAGAGCTTTGAAAAATCTAAACTTTGGCTTATCAGAAAGCTCTATATGTCCCCTAATTATCTATTAAATTTTAGCCCCAAACTAGGTTATTTGAGCTATCAAAGGTAAACGAACATTTTATGACTAAAATGGTCCAATTTTGGTTCCAAATAGTACCAAATGAGCTCTAAAATGCCATTTCTCTTTTTGAACAAATTTTAATCCATAAATGGATCATCTAAGATTGATCCACTATGGAAAAATTGCCTTGCAAATAAAAATTACCATCCCACATTCAAAAATACACATGGACATTAAGGAACCAAATATGCCAATTCACATTCTATTATGTCTCACATCCATCCAATGATATTTATATTATAGGTCTAGTGCTTTTGAACATGTTTACATTTCTATACATCAAAATATATGATTACATAGTCACATATAAAATAACATCTCATAGGTTAATTCCTTGTCATAATTGGTTTCACTAATCCTTTTGCCCATCATTCTCCTTTCTTTGAGTTTCACCTGGCCATGGTTAATGGAGATAAGGGAGAGTGAGATTTAAAGAATCTTAGTAGCTAATCTAACGTTCAAATACACATGTGGTTCATTCAAACACATGGAAGTAAATATACACATCATATAATCATAGCCAAACCATAATTCATGCTAGATCTCATAGGTCAAGCAAGAACAAATCCATGCTTTAAGGGTTTTTGGCCTAGCCTTACCCAACATCTAGAGACTTTTGATTTAGTTTCACTTACATTATGAACTTTTGGCATAACCTCACTCATTATCAATGAACTTTTGGTATAGCCTTGCCCATTAAAAAGCTGATCCAACCTTAAATGCAAATAAATGTCATGCAATTATATAATATATTTAAGCAATCAACAAGTTACAAAATTTCTAAACAATACATACAAGTAACCAATCACTCAAGTAAACCATTCACACACATGTGAGAATGAAGGAAAAATTATCTTGACACACAATTTCCATTAGTCCTCCTCCCTTGGTTCCATAGCCTTACACTCACACTTGGATATAATTTCACTTGTTTGGCCTAGATACATCAGATGAAGGATAAAATGATCAATTTAGTCATATTAAATCTCATATTACTCTTCATGTGCTAATCACATCCTTAAGTATAATTCAGAATCAACTTTTATAATTCAATTTAACTCCCTAAGGCTGACCATATATAGGTCAAAATACTCACAAGAGAAGGGAGGAAGAAGATCAAGTGGAAGGATTGCATGATACCTTGATTTCCTTGGTTTTTCATGCTTGTTCTTTACCTTCCTTGGCTTCCTCACCTCAATTTCAAAATTTCCTCTCTATTCTTCCTTTAAAACAACCCTCAAAACTTTAGAAAAATCATGGGAATGAATGGGGAAAAGGAGGAGAAGAGATTGGTTAAGAGAAAGCATGAAAAACAAGCTAATTTTCATACCTTATGCCTTGAATTTCTCATTCTTCTTCTCTCCCTTTGGTGCTACCCTAGCCTTCTTTTCTGAAATTGGGTAGAAAAATCTGAGACTAAATGAAGGAGAGAGTGGGGCGTCTCCTATTTATATGGGGAGGATAATGACTTTTTCAAAAATTTCCATTTTTCCTTTTGTTCTTTGCATTTTTGTTTCTTCTTCATTTTGGCTCCTTTTTGAGAACTGTCCTTTCCATTATAAAATTTAGATTCCTAATTTAGTAAAATGCCTTTGGAATCACTTAAATCAGAGTTAAAACTTTCCCAAACGAATTTGTCAAAGTTCGGGTGCATTGATGTTGAAAAACATCCATTGGAGGGGATTTAACTGTCCTGGGCTTCCCATGATTTTCAGGGCCTTTGAGAACCCTAGAAAACTCAAAAATTTCATTTAAAAACCCTCCTGTGTGAATTCCAAAATTTGCTCAAAATTACAAAAATGTCATTACGTTTCATAAGATTTCCATCAAAATTTATTTTTTCATTCTAGCTTCATTTTTCTTTCTATCTGAGGCTAGAATTCTCATTTTTAGAAGTCTAGAATATTGCCCAAATTTTTTGGGACCATAACTAATTCATTGTAGGGGACTTGCTTTGAAAACGCGCCCGTTTCTATCATTTAACAAAAAATCGGACGTTACATGGTGGGCTTCCATTATCTTGCTCTCTTGATCCACTTATCATGTTAGAATATTGGAGATGAGGGGATGAGATTCAAAGAATCCTAATAGCTTATCTTTCATTTAATCATACATAAAGCATGCAAAACAAGTCTCACAAATGCATGTATGGCATATGGACAAATCGAATTATTCAAGAAGCATTCTTAGCAAGTGGATTGGCCTCACCCATTTACTTGTGGATTTTGGACTTGCCTCGCCCATTCTTTAAGAGGTTCTTGGAATCAACCATACTCTTGGGAGTCAACCTCACTTTTGGGAGACTCTTTATTTTGTCTCAACTAATCTTAAGGGTTCTTGGCTCATCCTCACCATGGCTAAGGGTTCTTGGTCTCACCACACTCAAGCAAACCAAAGCAAACATCATAAACATCATTTGGAAAATATAATGCATCATCATGGTATCATGGAGTAAAAACTCATGCTAAAACATTTTTCATGGCTTGAAATATACATACACATATTCAAAGACAAGTAAAGTAAGAAATCATGCATGAGAGAAGGTGGAGAGTGTAACACCATAATTTCTAGCTCATTTCTATCACATTTGTATGCTCACATGATACATTCCATGAAGGGAAGTAAGAAAATCCATTAAAATAATGCATTTCTTTACGTTGCATTATGTATAAAAATTTCATTCTGTATCACGTGAACCGTGTAAACTCATACAATGTATTCTCATATTTAACTACATAGATACAACTCATTTGAATTATCAAAAGTAGCATACATCTCAAGAAACTCAAAGGGAAGTATAAAATATGGATATTCATTTTCAATTAGCTTTGGCTCATTTCTGTCACAAAATTTAGAAAATCATAACTAATTCTAGAAAAATTGAAATCATGAATTCTTTGTCATTTTGGAAAGCTACATATGTCTACTTCATACTAAAAATATGTCCAGGCCATAACATCTATCACAAAGGAAGTTTACATTCAAAAAATTCAAGTGGTCAAACTGTCTACTGGTTCTATCATAGATTTTTGTACCAAAATTCAAAAATATCCAATTAATTTCACAAAAATTCAATCCATACAAATGATATCAATTTGGAAATTTGTGGACTAATCTAGAGGAGAAAAATAACTCTAGACCAGCTCAAGTATACCTAGACCTCAAAATCTAATCAAATAGGACAGAGGTAGGCTGGAATTCCTAATACTGGATAGAATTTTTGAAAACTCATATCTCCCTTTAGACATCTAAATGAGGTTCTTTCTAGTCGGCATGAATTATTATGAATGTCTAGTTTCTCTGTATAAAATTTCATGGCAATTGGACATCATTTGAACCTTATGTGATAGATTTCATTTTCGGACCTAAGTGAACAGTGACATGACCAAAACTAGAAAATTTGCCAACTTTGAAAATTCATCAAATATTTTATAGACCTCCAAAAATTATGTTTTTTGGCTTCCCAAAAAGCTCTAATTGCATGCCAAATTTAAAAAAAAAAAAGAACTCATTTGGCCAAAAAGTGACATAGGGTTCCATTATGATCAATTTTAACTTTATATAGGATACCTAAATGTCCAAATGGCTTTCCTTTAGTTTTGGCACTTTTTGGGCAAGTCTAAAAGCATATGTAAGACTTGTGTGAGCTTCCCAAATGGTCCCAAATCTCATACATCTCATTTTGGCCATTTCATCCATACATATGCATAATTCCATAATGCCATTCATGAAGCTACAGTATTCATACATATTCAATTTACATTCTATCATTCACATAACACTTTCTTTCATTTCTACATCATGTATTATCATAATTACATATGTTCTAAAGGTTATAGACCATATACAAGCATAGGTTATATAATTGAACATGAATATGGCTTTAAAGAACTAAAAAATTTACACTAAGTTGTCATCCTCTCATCCTCAAGGTGGTTGGCTTCCATTACCTTGTCCACTTGGTCCACTTAGCATATTAGATCATTGGAAAGGAGGAAATGAGATTTAAAGAATCTCAATAGCTTATCTCCCATTCAATCACACATAATATATACAAAGCAAGTCTTGAAAATGTATGCATGGATATAATAGATGTCATGAACATTCAAGAAGCAAACTTGGCATGTGAATAAGTTATACAAAACATTCAAAAGCTTGCCAAGTGAATGGATTGGTCTCACCCTTTTCCTCATGGATTTTGGACTTGCCTCACCCATTTTTTAAGAGATTCTTGAACTCAACCGTTCTCTTAGGAGCCCACTTTGCTTTTGGAAGACTCTTTGTTTTGTCTTAACTAATCTTAAGTGTTCTTGGCTTATCCTCACCATGGTTAAGAGTTCTTGGCCTCTCCACACTCAAGCAAACTCATACAAGCATCATAGCATCATTTAGAAACATAACATCATCATGAAATCATGGCATATAAAATTATGCTAACATACTTTTCATAGCTTGAAAATCCACATACACACATTCTAAGACAAGCTAAACACACATCCATGCATGAGAGAAGGTGGAGAGAGCTACCTTGCACACAATCACATACTTTTCCCTTTGAAAGAATGCTCCCCTTTTTGGCCACACACACACAAAAGCGTGGGGATGCTTTCTCTTGGCTTAGACACAATTTATGGAAGCCAATTAGGTTCATAAACTTAATTCTAAGGCCATGCAATTTGCTTAGACACTAGATTGGCTTATAAACTCATTATGGTCAATAAATGAACTTAATGAAGTAACACCCCTCAAATAAATTCTAGGCTCCATTCTTTCTTTTCAAATATGATTCTTGACTCCTTTTAAACCTCTTGGAGTCATCATACAATTAAAACAAAGAGTCCAACTACATGTTGCTTCTTTAGGTCATAATATGGAACCTAAAGCACCAACTCACTTGTTATGGGTTCTAAATTTTTCCCAAGGCCTTCCCTCATTTTCATTCATCATATATGACTCAAAAATAAGTTTAGAAAAATTTAAAACTCTCCCTACTATGCTTTTCTTGCTTGGCTGAGACATAGGCTTTAATGGGTTCCATGGAGCTTTCCTTGTTTTCTCAAGGGGAGATGCATATGGGGAGCCCCTTTGAGATTTTAGGAACTCATTTAAACTCTTATATAGGCCTAGGAATTATCATACAAAATCATATTTTACACGATGCACATAAAACCCTAGGTTTTGCATCTTGAAATCTAATGGTTGTTTGTTAATATTTTTTACATATTCTTAATCTCCACACCCTTTTTCCTTAGATTCATCCTTGGTTCTATCTAAAATTCAAGTCCTCCTAGGGTTTCTCATGCTAGGTGAAATGGAAGAGAAGAGTAACCAAAGGTATAACTATAAAAAGAGAAATTACCTAGTTTTCTTGCTTTTTCTTACTTAAATCTTGCTTTCTCTAAGCTCCTCTCTTCAAATCCAAAATTTTCCCTAAGTTTCTCCCTTAAATCAGATTTGTAAACTTCATTCTAATCAAAGAAAACAAAGGAGAATGAAGGAGAGGAGGTTTGGATGGAAGAAAGTATGAAAAACTACCATGGAAACATACCTTTAAACTTGGATTTCTCCTTCTTCTTCTTCCTCTCTTGTGTGCATAAAACCCTAGCTCCTTTTTCTGAAATTGGACTGAAAGTTTTGACTCTAAATGAGGGAGAAAGTGGGATGCCACCTATATATAGGGGGAGGAGGAAGCATTTTTCAAAAATTTTTATTTTGCCCTTTGTTTTTTTACATTTTCGTTTCGCCTTTGTTTTAACTCCTTTTTTAAAACCATATTTTCCATTATAAAATTTATCTCCCAATTTAGTAAAATGCCTTTGGAATCACTCAAATATGAGCTAAAACCTTCCCGAACGAATTCGTCAAAGTTTAGGTGTACCAATGTTGAAAAAGGTCCATCGGAGGGGATTTAACTGTCCTGGAGCTTCGTATAGTTTTTAGGGCCTCTGAGAACTAGAGAACTCAAAATTTTCATTTAAAAAGCCCTCTTGTGTGAATACAAAAAATTACTTAAAATTACGAAAATGCCATTACGTTTTGTAAGGTTTCCGTCAAAATTTGTTTCTTCATTCTAGCTCTATTTTTCCTTCTGTCTGAGACTAGAATTCTCATTTTTAGAAGTCTAAAATGTTATTCAAATTTTTTGGAACCTTAACTAATTCACTTTAGGGGACTTGCTTTGAAAATGTGTTTGTTTTCGTCGTTTAACGAAAATCGGACGTTACAGAGAGAGCTACCTTGCTAACATTTGTACACTTTTTCTTAAACCTTGAATCCTCTCCCTTGACCTCACACACCTAATGTAACATCTGATTCTTTGAAAATAAGAGAAAACATGATAAACGTAACGTATTGTTTCTCCGTAAACAAATGAACTTCACCAGATACAAAAGGAAGTCCCCCAAAATGAGATAGTTAAGGTCTTAAAAAATTTGGAAAGCATTCTAGACTCCTAAAAATAAGAATTCCAGGCTCACACGAAAAGAAAAATGGAGCTAGAATATAGAAACAATTTCTTACGAAAAGCTTACAAAATGTAATAGTATTTTTGTAATTTGAGCAAATTTTGGAATTTACACAGAAGGGCTTTTCAAATGAAAGTTTTGAGTTTTCCAAGGTTCTCAGAGGCCTGAAAACCATGGAAAGCCTTGGGATAGCTAAAGTCCCTCCGGTGGATGTTTTTCAACATAGGCCTTCTCAAACTTTAACAAATTTGTTTAGGAAGGTTTTAGCTCCTAGTTGAGTGATTCCAAAGGCATTTTATTAAATTGGGAATCTAAATTTCATAATGGAAAAGACAGTTCTCAAAAAGGAGCTAAAACAAAGGAGAAATGCAAATGCCAAGAACAAAGGGCAAAATGAGAATTTTTGAAAAGTGTAACTTCCTCCCACCTATATATATTATGCACCCTTCTTCTTCCTTCATTATGCATGACCATGTTCTGCCCAAAACCAGAGGAAAACCCTAGGGGATGAGGCACACAAGAGAAAGAAGAAAAGGAGGAGAAATTCAAGGTAGAAAGGTATGGATTTTCATAGTTTTTCATGCTCTCTTCATTCCAAACCTCTTCTCCTTCATTCTCCTTTGTTTTCTGTGATTAAAATGAAGTTTACAAATCTGATTTAAGGGAGAAACTTAGGGAAAATTTCGGATTTGAAGGGAGGAGCTTGGAGAAAGCAAGATTCAAGTGAGAAAAAGTAAGAAAACAAGGTAATTTCTCTTCCTATGGTTGTCATCTTTGGTTCCCTCCTCCTCCATTTTGCCTAACATGAGAAAGCCCTAGGAGGATTTGATTTTTAGGCAGAACCAATGGTGATTCTAAGAAAAAAGGGTCTGGAGATTAAGAATATGCAAATGAAATTAACAAAAAATCATTAGATTTAAAGATGCAAGTTCTAGGGTTTTAATTGCATATTATAAAATCTGATATTGTATGATGATTCCTAAGCCTAAATAAGAATTTAAATGAGCTCCTAAGATCCCTAAGAGGCTCCCTATATACTTCTTCCCTTGAGAGAACAAAGCAAACTCCAAGGAGCTTTGTTTCCTCTATAGCCTCCGCTAAGCAAGGATAACATAGCTAGAGAGAGTTTTAAATTTTTCTAAACCCATTTTTGAGTCATATATGATGAATGAATATAAGAGAAAGCCTTGGAAAAAATTTAGAACTTATAGAAAGTGAGTTAGTGCTTTAAGTTCCATATTATGACCTAAAGAAGCAACATGTAGTTAGGCTCTTTGTTTTAATTGTGTGATGACTCCAAGAGGCTTAAAAGGAGTCAAGAATCATATTTGAAAGAGAAGAATGGATCTTAGAATTTATTTGAGGGTTGTTGCTTCATTAGGTGCAATTATGGAACCATAATGTGATTTATAGAAAAACCTAATATCTAAGCAAGTTGTGTGGCCTTAGAATTTGTTTCATGAACCTAATTGACTTCCATAAATTATGTCTAGACCAAGAGGAATCTTCCCTACATTATTGTGTGTGTGTGGCCGAAGCAAGGAAGGGAATTTCAAGAGAAAAAGTGTGTGATTATGTACAAGGTAGTTCTCTCCACCTTCTCTCATACACGGATGTGTGCTTAGCTTATCTTAGAATGTGTGTATATGTATTTTCAAGTCATAAAAAGTATGATAACATGATTTTATATACCATGATTTCATGATGACATATTATGTTTCTAAATAATGTTATGATGTGTGCTTGGGTTTACATGAGTGTGGTGAGGCCAAGAACCCATAGCTATGGTGAGGATGAGCTAAGAACCCTTGAGATTAGTTGAGACAAAGTAAAGAGTCTCCCAAAAGTAAAGTGGGCTCCCAAGAGCATGGTTGAGTCCAAGAATCTCTTAAAGAATGGATGAGGCAAGTCCAATATCCACAAGAAATTGGGTGAGGCCAATCCATTTGCTTGGCAAGCCTTTGTATGCTATGTGTGACTTTTTCAAATGCTAAGAATACTCCTTGAATGATTGCACATGTTCACATACCATGCATTTATGAGACTTGTTTGTATTCATTATGTATGATTGAATAAAAAATGAGTTATTGCGATTCTTTGAATCTCATTCCCTCCTCTCTAGTGTTCTAACATGCTAGGTGGATCAAGTGGACAATGTAATGGAAGCCAACCACCTTGAAGAAGAGAGCTTGACAACATAATTCATGGTTTTGGTTCTTTAAGGCCATATGTATGTCAAATGATGTAAGCCACTATTATGTCTGGTCTATGACCTCTTAAGCATATGTAATTATGATAATATGTCATGTAGGAATGAGAGAATTAGAATGTGAATTGAGTATATGATGGCAAACTAGCTTCATTGATGGTATTATGCAATTGTGTATAAATGTGGATGATGGAACACCCCAAAATTAATTAAGGTGTTAATCATGGATTTGGGTTAATTAAGAATAATTAATATGGAATAATCAGGAAGTTAAATGAATGAAAATTTTAGAGAAATAAATTATTAATAAGTTTGAGATTTAATTGGGATAGAAACTTTATCTAGACCCAAATTAATGTAGGAGATCATGATAAGAGGCTAATAGAGGCCCAATAAGTTAGGTGTAGACCCAATCTGATTCAATGTAATAGAGGCCTAAGATTCACCTTTTTATAAGCCCTTGTAATTGGCCCAATAACTCTTGAGCAGACCTAAATCAATTGAGTTCTTCAAACTTGGTTTGGCCTAATTAAATTTCTGCAGCCTAACACCTTGAAATTGGCCCAACCAAGCTTAAATCTGAAGCCCATTTAGAGTTGGATCACTGGAGTAGCCTATAACCCATAAAAAACCCAACTTAAACCCTAACAAATAACCTAGCCACCCCCCATTCTACAGAACACAATAACACAAAAGAGAAATTCGAAGGTTTGAAGGGAGGCTAGGGTTTGGGGCAAGAAATCCACCATTTCTCACTTCCAAAGCAAGATTCAGCCAAGGTAATAGTTGTATAACTTAATCCCCTTCTCCTTCTCTTCATTTTGGCCTGATTAGTTTTTCATTTGGAGTATTTTCACCATACCCAAAATCTGAAATGTGGTTGTTTGGGGTTTTCTTGGTGAAATTTCATAGGTTGGGGCTGAAGGTGTTATTAGGTAAGTATAAACTTTTCATTTTAATGTTTTCTCTACTAGTTTGAGACCCCTATAGCTGATTTATAATATAGGTATTGTTTTTATACAAATTTACTCAAAATTTGAGGTGTTATTTTGAGGTTTCAGGGGTAGGCTTAACCAAATGTGATTTTGGTTTAGTGGTGATTGGGTAAGTGTTTCTGAATTGTCCTATATAGCTTAATTCTTTAAGTGATGGGTTTACTGATACAAATTGTAATTAGGGATAGTAATGGTTTGGTTTTGTATCCATAGGCCGAAGTAGCATTCAATTGGCTTTTAGAGGATTGACTACAAGTAAGATAATCGGGACTATATTAATTCTATGCATATATCTACTTTAATTTCATATTTGTTGTACATGAATCATTTGAAATGCTGAATGAATTGGTTGGCTATTTATTGTATTGTGATTGAACCTTGTGAGTCTACGGTGGAGCTGTGGTACGGCTGCCACCCGTGCATGTGCTTCAATCGAGCACTGGGTTATGATCAAACCTCAGATGCACTAAGCCCTGGTTGTACTTAATGGGGAGTAGGTGCCGTAGACGAGCCTCTCCCGGTGTTATTGGCCTTTAACATGTGGAAATATGATTACTAGTATGGGATAGTAATCATGATAGCCTAATTGTTTCATTTACTGATATGACTGATAGGTTTTCTGATGCTTTATGTGAAATCATGCATATATGTTAATTAAACTGGAATATATGATAGAATTTGTCTTGATTACTGAGATTTGCATCTCACCCTGTTTCATGGGATTATAATTTCAGGTGAAGGTTCTTCGGGTAAGGATAAAGGGAAGCAAGTGGATGAAAATCTATAAGCTCTAGCTATGTGTGGAGAAAGCTACACTTCGACTAATTTGATTAAAATAGATGCAGTTTTGTTAATCTTTTATGTAGCATCATCATGTAGTCATATTGCCAAGTGTAGGCATTTATATTTTGATTAGTTGGAATATATCTATTAAAGAGTTAAGTCTCATTATAGCTTGGTATTGGATGTATGAACTTATAGTGTCTGATATATGAACTTTGTTGAATTTATGATATGGTTTACCATTTGGGAATCATAATTGTGTAATACTTTGGATATAGACCTGAATCAGTGATGCATGGAATCTTTAATGGAATATACATATTTGAATGATAATTGCTGGAAGCTTATGAAATTCTGCTGTTATTAATCTATGAATTTGCTGACATATGGTAGTTGGACGAGTAGGAATTAATACTTAAGTTCTGAATTAGTAATAATAGAATAGTTGGATAAATAAGGTAGATAAATACCATTAGAGTTGTACAAATTAAGGTAGAGTAGCCCTAGGGTGTCAATAGAGGGAGAGTGGAGAGTATGAGACAAGATTTTAAGAGTTGTAAGATCATAAGGCATTTCGCCGTGGCCAAAATGGGGTTAGCTACAGCCAATAGAGGCAAAGTTGCCCAGGGAGAGTATCAGAGAGTAATTCGCTACGGCAAAAAGGGGAATTAGCCATGGCGAAATGTGAGAGGCAAAACTAGGAGTCGTCCAAAGGGTAATTCGCCTCGGCTAAATGGAAATTGGTTGCGAAGAACTTTTATAAGAATTTGTCGGGCATTCTAGAGAGGAATTAGCCGCAAAAAAAAGGGAGAATTGGCTGCGACCAATAGTGAGAAGTGAGCGAGGTAAGTTCCAGGAGGCTTTGATGTGATCCATCAAAGGGAGCAAGCAGTCTCAAATGCTTGGAATGATCCTCTGCAAATTCCAAGTGGCCCGATAACAAGAGCACGAGCTAAAAGAATGAGGGAAGCCTTAAATGGACTTGTTTAAGAGACCTGGACTAAGCAAATAGCAATTGGAGCAACAAAAGTCAAGCAAGATATGGACAATTATAATATGGACGTCCTCAATATCATATGGGCTGAAGATGGAGCTGTTGAAGCTAGACTGGGCCAAAACATTATAAATTGAAGTGCTTGAATTATGGACCATCCATTGGTGGGCTCATTTAAGGTTAAATAATGCCATTTCGGGCTTAATAAGCTGATTTATAGAACCCTAATATATTTAGACGAAATTAGCTTATTTAGGGAGATTTATTTCCTTTTTAGTTTTTGTGAGAATTTGACTTTCATAATTATGATTCCATAGGTCATTAATTAGGAAATTTGCCATTAATTTCCCTAGTTTTCCTTTTTTATGGCATTGAAGGCAGATTTGACTTGCACACTATATAATTGTACTCTGCCTCCCATTGTAATTAGATTGGAATGAATAGAAATCATATTTTCTGGAAATCCCAGAATTGAGAGGAGTGCTCTCTAGGGTTCTTCATTGAACTTGTAGACTTATCAAGGCTTGATCAACCTTGTGGCGTCTTACAACACTCGGGGTCCTTGACTCTTCGTGTTCAAGGGTTCCAAGTGGATCGTTCAGACTTGGTTTAGCTTTCTTGGGGTGTGTATATTTCAGATCGGTTGTGGGTTCAAGGGGATTCAATTCCTTGTGGGTTCGCACCAGGCTTCCTTGTTGTGGTGCCATGTAGGTTAGTCGCGATAAAGGTCCAACTCACCGTGGCTGTGAGAATGTAAGTGATACAATACCAGTAGGCATTAGAGCACTACAAGTTCGAGAAGCCCTCATCCATCAAGAAACTCAAATCATTCAAAAGGGTATGATTCAGGTCCAAATAGCTCATGAAGAGATGGCCCATGCTCAAGAGGTCCAAATTGTGCTAGTATATGTCCAAAAACTTCAAAGAGTTCAAAATAATCTCTATGTTGGATGTCGACCCAAGTTTATAGCCCAAGATCCATATTTGATCAAGATCTCCTTAAAGATGCAAAAGTGGAAGTCCAAGTGGAAGCCTAATGTCTTAAGAAGATCCATGGAGTAACTAAATTTAATATCCAACATGTTGAAGGCCCAATGTAGTTACACACAAACAAGAGGAGTGCCAAGGCCCAATTAGAGTCCAATTGCAAGAGATTAAGAATCATGTGATAACCATGTGATTTTTAATGAAGCATGAGCATCCCATGTGACAACTTAAAGAAGCTAATTAGTTTTGACTAGGATTCCTTTTGAAATTTCATTTTTTTATTTTTTTATTATTTTTTTGAACTTGGTCAAAGAGCTTATCTAGGAGATCAAGTTAAGATTAGTATCCTAATCTAATTAGGATATATATTAGGTATTATTTAAAATATTTCTAATCAGATTTTAGAGTTTTACTTTAATTAGGACTCTAGAAATTTTGCCTATAAAAGGCTTCCTATTGTACTCTATTTTGAACATGAATGAAATTGAGTATTATTCAATTATTTGTGAGGCTTTTGCTTCTTTGTGTTCTCTGAGAGTTCACGTGACTTATCAAAGGATTGATCTTCCTTTGTGGCGTCTTGAGGCTAGGGTTCTAAGAGACAAGTTCTCTTAAGGTCTTTCCTTTGACCAACATTCTTGTTTTCTAGCCGGTCTCGGGCAAAGTGTCATCTTGTTGAAGGTTCCTAGGACAAGGTTCCTAGAGGGTCTCTCATCAATAAGGGTGAACCTGAGAGCAATTGGCCGCAGTGCAAGGACATTTAGCCGCAGCTAATGGTCCCAAACTTTCATTCTAACCTAGAAATCTTGGGTTTTCATATGGTAACCCCAAAGGATGACTTAGAAACATTGGTAGAAGATTCTTGTGAATTGAAATTAATGGGTAATAGAACCAAAGACTTAAAAATGAATGTCTGTTTCCCTGATGTACATGAGTGTTTGTAATTATATGATTGATGACTCTAATAACATTAAGGTTCAAATTTTTCTATATTTTCTGAATGTAATTAGTCGTAATGTCTTGTAACCCCAATTTAGGATTATTAATCACGTATTTAACCTTAATTATAATGATTAGAAGTTAGGGTTGTCACAGATGAGATGGCCAAAATGAGATGCATGAAGGTTATGACCATTTGAGTAGTTTATATAAGTCCTAATTATGCTTTTAGACTTTTCCAAGAGGTGCCAAACCCCAAGGAAAACCATTTGGACATCTTGATATCCCTTATGGAGCCAAAATTGACTAATTTAGAACCCTATGTCACTTTTTGACCAAATGAGCTCTTCTTAATCTAAGATCTGGTATGCAATTAGAGCTTGTTGAGAACTTTTTGAAAAGCTAAAGAACAGAATTTTAGGAGGTCTAGAGAATATTTGATGAATTTTCAAAATTGAAAATTTTTTTAGTTTTGGTCATGTATCATATTGGTCCAAAAATGAAATCTGTCACACAGGGCCTAAATAATGTCTAATTGCCACAAACTTTTATACAAAAAACCTAGACTTTCTTAGTGACTTGTGCCAACTAGGAGCACCTCATTTGAAGGTCTAGAAAGGGAGATATGAATTTTTAAAGAATCTATCTAGTATCAAGAATTTTACCCAACCTCAATTACTTTTCTATTGAATTTCGAGGTCTGGGCTGCCTGAGCTGGTCTGGAGTTTTTTTTTCCTCTATCTAATATCCACATATTTCTAGATTGGTATCATTTGTATGGATTGGATTTTTGTAGAATTAATTGGACATTTTTGAATTTTGCTGCAAAAATCTATGACAGCACTAGTGGGCAGTTTGACCTCTGGAACTTTTTGAATGTCAAATGTCCTCTGTAATGGATGTTATGATCTAGACATATTTTTAGTATAAATTAGATATTTGTAGCTTTCTAGAATGGGCAAGAATGTATGATTTCAATTTTTCTAGAATTAGTTATAATTTTCCAAAATTTGGATAGAAAAGGGGAAAATTCTGGCTGAAATTTAATATGCCTATTTTAGGCTTTCCTTCGAGTTTCTTGAGATGTAAGCCACTTTTGATAATGCAAATGAGTTGTATTTATGTAATTAAATATGAGAATATGATGTATGAGCTCACATGATCCACGTGACACCAAATGAAATTTTTATACACGACGTAAAGCAAGAAAATACCTTATTTTAATTTCCTTTTCTTGCTCTTTCATGGAATCTATGAATGTAAAGCATGAGAATGATGTGAAATGAGCTACAAAAATATGGTGTTACACCAAAAAAGGTGGAGATCATGCCTAGACACAATTTATGGAAGCCAATTAGGTTTATGAAATTAATTCTAAGGCCACACAACTTACTTAGACTCTAACTTGGTCTATAAGCCCCTTTATGTTTCAAAAAATGCATCTACTGAAGCAATACCTATCAAATAAATTCTAGGTTCTATTCTTTTCTTTCAAATATGATTCTTGACTCCTCTTAAGCCTCTTGGAGTCACCACACAATTAAAATAAAGAGCCTAACTATATGTTGCTTCTTTAGATCATATTATGAAACATAAAGCACCAACTCACTTTCTATGGTTTCTAAATTTTTTTCCAAGGCTTCCCCTCATCTTCACTTATCATATATGACTCAAAAATTGGCTTAGAACAAATTAAAACTATCCCTAGGTGATGAGAGACCCTCTAGGAACCTTATCCTAGGAACCTTCAACAAGATGACACTTTGCCCGAGACCGGCTAGAATACAAGAATGTTAGTCAAAGGAAAGACCCTAAGAGAACTTGTCTCTTAGAACCCTAGCCTCAAGATGCCACAAAGGAAGACCAATCCTTTGATAAGTCACGTGAACTCTCAGAGAACACAAAGAAGCAAAAGCCTCACAAATAATTGAATAATACTCAATTTCATTCATGTGCAAAACAGAGTACAATAGGAAGCCTTTTATAAGCAAAATTTTCTAGAGTCCTAATTAAAGTAAAACTCTAAAACCTGATTAAAAATATTTTAAATGGTACCTAATATATCCTAATTAGATTATGATACTAATTTTAACTTAATCTCCAAGATAAGCTCTTTGACCAAGTTCAAAAAAATAATAAAATAATAAAAAACGAAATTTCAAAAGGAATCCTAATCAAAACTAATCAGCTTCTTTAATTTGTCACATGGGATGCTCATGCTTCATTAAAAATCACATGATTGTCACATGATTCTTAATTTCTTGTAATTGGACTCCAATTGGGCTTTGGCACTCCTCTTGAAGAATGGTTAGCATGATCACACCTTTTACATCTTCTTGGGCCTTCTCTTGACTTAAATGAATGGGCTCTAAGTTATGAAGTTTATGAATTAAACAATTGAAGGCTTCTTTCATTGCTTTGGCCCTAGCTCTTGTTATTGGGCCTCCTATGCCTTACAATGGATCTTTAGGCACATTTGACTTGAACTCTTGGGCTTTAATTTGCAAATCATGTCCTTGGGCTTGGAACTTAGCACCATATCCTTCATCAAGTCCACTTTTATGCTCAACAAGGTCTCTTGGTACTATTGCATCACTAGGTACACAAACTCCTTTAGGCTGAGACCAAGAAGCTTTATGATCTTCTTGAACTTTGCTTTGTTTTCTTAATAGAAGAAGCACATGGGGAGACTTATAGGGATCTTAGGAGCTTATTTAAACTCTTATTTAGACATAGGAATCAAGGTATCAAATCAGATTTTGCAAGGAACATATGAAACCCTAGACTTTGCATCTTGAATTTCCATGTTGTTAATTCTCTTTGCATATTCTTAATCTCCACACCCTTTTTCCTAAGAATCACCCTTGATTCTGCCTAAAAATCAAATCCTCTCAGGTCTTCTCAAGTGGGGCAAAATGGTGGAGAAGAGGAGCAAGGAGTAGCAACCATGGAAGAAGAAATTATTTTGTTTTCTTGCTTTTTCTCATTTGAATCTTGTGTTCTTTGAGCTCCTTTTCTTCAAATATGAATTTTCCCCTCAATTTCTCCCTTAAAATAGATTTATAAACTTCATTATAATCATAGGAAACAAAGGAGAATGGAGAAGAAGAGGTTTGGATGGAAGAAAGCATAGAAAACTACCAAGAAACCATACCTTAAGCCTTTGATTTCTCTTTTCATTCTTCTTCCCTTAGTGTGCCTAAACCCTAGCTCTCTCCTCTGAATTTGGGCAGAAACAATTGTCTAAATGAGTGAGGAGGTGTGGTGCCCCTTATATATAGTTGGAGGAGAATGACTTTTTCAAAAATTTCTATTTTGGCATTTGTTCTTGGCATTTTAGATCCTTTGTGAAAATCATCATTTTCATTATAAAATTTAGGTTCCCAATTTAGTGAAATACCTTTAGAATCACTCAAATCGGAGGTAAAATCTTCTCGAACGAATTCGTTAAAGTTTGGGTACACTGACATTAGAAAATGTCCACTGGAGGAAATTTAACTGTCATAGGGCTTTCCATGGTTTTCGGGACCTATGAGAATCTCGGAGAACTCAAAACTTTCATTTATAAAGCCCTCCTGTGTAAATTCTAAAATTTGCTCAAAATTACAAAAATACCATTATATTTTGTAAGTTTTCCATCAAATTTCATTTCTTCATTCTAGCTCCATTTTTCTTTCCATTTGAACCTAGGATTCTCATTTTTAGTAGTCTGGAATACTTTTCAAATTTTTTGGGACTTAACTAAGTCATTTCAGGGGACTTCCTTTTGTATCTGGTGAGTTTCATTAATTGTGGAGAAATCGTATGTTATGTTTCTCACATTTTCTCTTGTTTTTAGAGAACTAGATGTTACAATATGTATGGAAATGTGCAACTTGAACATGTAATGGCAAACTTACATTATGAAAATATATGTATAAATAGAAGTGAATGGCTAAATTGAGATGCATAAGATTTGGGATCACTTGGGCAATTCATACAAGTCATATTCATACTTTTAAACTTGGCCAAGAGGTGCAAAACATTAAGGGAAGTCATTTGGATACATTTAGTATCTAATATGGAGCAAAATTGATCATATTAGAAACCTATACCACTTTTTATCCAAATGAGCTCTTCTTGGCCTGAGATTTGGCATGCAATTATAGCTTATTAAGAATTTTTTTAGAAGCTAAAGTACATAATTTTTGGTGGTCTATGAAATATTTGATAAATTTTCAAAGTTAAGAAATTTTCTGATTTTGGCCAAGGGTATTATTCATACTAATCCGTAATTAAATTCTATCACTCACGAGGCAAATGATGTCCAATTGTCACAAAATTTTATAGAGAGAAATTAGACATTACAGTGACTTGTGCCAATGGGAAGCACCTCATTTGGATGTCTAGAGAGGGAGATATGAATTTTTGAAATTTCTGTCCAGTACCAAGTGTCCAGACTAACCCAAGTTACTATTTGATTGGTTTTCAAGATCTGGATATGCCTAAATTTGTTCAAGGTTTTTTTCCTTCTAGATAACATTAGTAGCTTTCTAGATTGGTATCATTTGCATAGATTAGATTTTTGTAAAATTAATTGGACATTTTTAAAGTTCACAGCAAAAAGCTGGATCAGTACCAATAACCAATTAGACCTCTGGATCTTTTTGAATATCAAACATCTTCTATGGCCTTATCATATTTTTAACATAAAGTAGACATGTATAGCTTTCCAGAATGGCAAATAATGCATGATTTTGATTTTTTCATAATTAGTTATGATTTTCCAAAATTAGTGACAAAAAAGGGAAAATCTGAGCCGAAATTACTTTTGAGATTTTATGTGTTCCTTGCACTTGCACGAGTTCTAGGTTATTTTTTATGATGAATTTGAGTTGTATCTATATAATTAAATATGAAAATGTGATACATGAGTCCCTATGACCCACAAGACTTTGAAAGAAAATTTTATATGCTACGTAACGTAAGGAAATTCATTATTTTAAAGCCATTATTCCTTGTTTCTTCATGAAATACATGTATGAATCTTGGAAGTAGCATGAGATAAGCTAGAAAGTTATGGTGTTACAATCTTCATAACTTTAATAGAGCTCATTATGGCCATTAAAAACATAATTAAACCTACCTAGAGCCATTTGGCTCTTTTAAGCGTATGTGAACCCTAATTTTTTACTTTCAAAAATAGAGTTTTTAAATTCATTCTAATAGCTTCATTAGTGTTTATAATTCATATTTATACCACTCATAACCTTGAAATCAATGAAACAACTCCTTAGGTTCTTGAATTCCTTTATGGATAAGACACCCTCTTTAGGTCCCAGCTTAGTTTTTCTTAAACTCTTAGGGAATCTCAAGCTTTGGAGTATCTAAACTTCATTTCTAACTTAATTTAGATATTAGAGGGATTAATTAACTCTCTTAGTTTTGAATCTCTCAAAAGCAAAACTAAATCCTAGGTGAACCCATATGCCATTCTTTGGGTTCTTTGTCAATTCTATTTGTATATTCTTAATCTTCACCTTTCAAAACCTTTAGTTTAACTAAGTTTTTATCAAGCTCAAGTCTCTTTCCTTCCTTCCCTCTTATGGCTAAAAAGTCACCTATGGTTAGGGTTCCAAACATACAAAAATTTCTAGTCTAAATCATATATAATTTGAAAGTGCTCTTAATGAAAAATATTTTGGTGCAATTGGTTTTGTTAAAGGAGCTTCTTCATCCAGGAGTTCAGCCATAAAACTCATTCTTTTAAGAATTTAAAACCACCATGAGAAAGAGGAGAAGGAGTAGGAAAAAGTTTGTAACAACATCATATTCAAATTCACCATGTTTGCTTATTTATGTATGGCTTTCTTCCCTTGCTTCTTCCTCCTTCACGCCACCATGGATGAGGGTTTGGGTTTCCTTAGGTTGGTTCTAAGTGAGGAAGAAGGAAGGTGACACCTTTATGTAGGGAATTTTAGAGTTTTCCACTTTTTCAAAATTTCAATTTTGCCTTTACATTTTAATTTCACCATTTAAGCTCATTCTTCGTATTTTCATAAACCAACATCTCTACAATAAAATTTGGACTGTCCTTTTTATTAAAAATATGTTTTGAAGTTATAGGGACTTAAAATAGTCAAAAAAAGTTTAGCGAAAGTTTTGTTCAACTGAAACCCTAAACTATACATCGTTCGTGATTTGATCAAACCAATCTCACTTAGTTAATCTACTAACCTTATTTCATCATATTATGATAAGGAATATTCATTTCTCAAGTCAATTCTCATCTTTTCATCGGTTTGGCCCTTACTGATTTTTTTTTTTAGTTCTAATTAGCCTTTTCTCTCCTTGTGGGTCCTTGATGAGAGACCCTTTAGGAACCTTGTCTTAGGAACCTTCAACAAGATGACACTTTGCCCAGGATCGGCTAGAAAATAAGAATGTTGGTCAAAGGAAAGACTCTAAGAGAACTTGTCTCTTAGAACCCTAGCCTCAAGACGCCACAAAGGAAGACCAATCATTTGATAAGTCACGTGAACTCTCAGAGAACACAAAGAAGCAAAAACCTCATAAAGTATTGAATAATACTCAAATTCATTCATTCATTCATGATCCAAAATAGAGTACAATAGGAAGCCTTTTATAGGCAAAATTTCTAGAGTCCTAATGAAAGTAAAACTCTAAAATCTGATTAGAAATATTTTAAATGATGCCTAAAATTAAGAAATTAGATTAGGATACTAATTTTAACTTGATCTTTAAGATAAGTTCTTTGAGCAAGTTCAAAAAAATAATAAAATAATAAAAAACGAAATTTCAAAAAGAATACTAGTCAAAACTAATCAGCTTCTTTAAGTTGTCACATGGGATACTCATACTTCATTAAAAATCACATGGTTGTCACATGATTCTTAATCTCTTGCAAGTAGACTCCAATTGGGCCTTGGTACTCCTCTTGTAGAATGGTTAGCATGATCACACCTTTTACATCTTCTTGGGCCTTCTCTTGACTTAAATGACTGGGCTCTAAGTTATGAAACTTATGAATTAAACAATTGAAGGCTTCTTTCATTGCTTTGGCCTTAGTTCTTGTTATTGGGCCTTCAACATATTGGATATTGATTCTAGTTGCTCCATAGACCTTCTTAGGACATTAGGCTTCCACTTGGACTTCCACTTTTGCATCTTTAAGGAGATCTCTTGTCCAAAGTTCAATTTAACTCCAAGATCAGCATCTTTATGAATTGAGTGACGTCTAGCATGTTCTAAATTGATCAAATATGGATTTTGGGCTCTAAACTTGGGCCGACGTCCAACATAGAAATTATCTTGAGCTCTTTGAAATTTTTGGACATAGTGTACAATTTGGGCCACTTAAGCACTTTGAAGTTCTTGATGGATGAGGGTTTCTTGAACTTGTTGTGCTCCAATGGGCATGCCTACTGATATTGTATCACAAGTTCTCTTAGGGTCTTTCTTTTGACCAACATTCATGTTTTCTAACCGATCCCGGGCAAAGTGTCATCTTGTTGAAGGTTCCTAGGACAAGGTTCCTAGAAGGTCTCTCATCAGTCCTTCTTAATTATTTATTTCTATTCTTTAGGACAAAACATAGGATATTACATTTCACCCCCTAAAAATAAATTTTACCTTCAAAATTTGGAACATAACTCAATTGAATAATTATGGATGGCATTTTCTCATATCGTCTTCTAATTCCCAAGTTATTTCATCAGAAGATAGGCCTTTTGAAACCACTTTCATCCGACGAATACTCTTATTTTTTAGCTATTTGATCTTGGTATCTACAATTTTCTCTAGTACCATAATATATGAAGAATTATCCTACAATTTAATGCTTTCATATTTTATGACATGTGAAGGGTTTGGTAAGTACTTTTTAAGTTGAGAGACATGAAAATGCATCATAGATTGAGTTAAGTTAGGAGGTCAGGCAATATGATAAGCAATAAGTCCAATTCTTTCAAGGATTTTAAATAGACCAATATACCTAGAACTAAGCTTCTTTACCTTAATAGATTGACCCACTCCTATAACTATAGATACTCAAATAAATACATAGTCTTTAGTCTTAAACTCTAATGGAAAATTTCTTTTATTTGCATAATTCTTTTGTCTACCCTGGATTGTAAGAAGTTTCTTTCTAATCAACTCTATCTACCTAGTAGTTTAGTCTACTATTTTAGGTCCTATTAGACTCCTCTCACCTTGCTCAATCCAATGCAAAGGTGATATATATTTTCTCCCATACAGAGCCTTGTATAGGGCTATTTAGATATTGGAATGATAACTATTATTATAGATAAATTCAGCTAATGGAAAATACATATCTAAGTTTCCTTTCATCTCTAACATATACACTCTTAACATGTTCTCTAGGATCTGGATGGTCCTTTTTGTCTAACCATATGTTTGGGGATGATAGGTAATACTATATCTTAATTTAATCTCAAAAGCTGCTTGAAGTGATTTTCAAAAATTTGATGTAAACTTAAGGCCTCTATCAGATACAATGCTATTAGATATTTCATGAAGTCTCACTATTTCCTTTATATACAATTGGGCTAATTTATTTAATGTACACATAGCCTTAATTGATAAAAAGTGTATAAACTTCATTAATCTATTAACTATTGCCCAAATAGCATTATATCCCGATGACGTCCTAGGCAACCTCATGATAAAATCTATAGTTATACTGTCCCTTTTTAACTCAAGGATATCTAGAGGTTGTAATAACCTAACTAGTTTCTTATGCTCAATTTTTACCTTTTAACACACCAATCACTTAGCCATGTAATTGGTGATATCTATTTTTATCCTTAGCCACCAAAATAATCTTTTTAAATCCTGATACATCTTTGTAGGACCTGGATGAATTGTAGATTTGCTTTTATGTGCTTCCTCTAAAATCTTTTCTCTCAACTCAAGTTTATTTAGCACATAAATTCTATCACAATACATCGCCATACCATCGTCAGATACCCTAAATTTGAGGTCTTAACTTAGGAAATTTCACTCCTGATTTGACTCACAAAGTCATCCTCTCTTTAGGCATCCAAGATTTGAGCTCTCAGGTCATTTTCTATTCTAGTCTCACTCATTAATAGTTTAGTTGAAAGCATATAGCAAGAAATATTCATATTCTTAAATTTATCTATGAGTTTCTATTCTTGGATGATCATATAAGCTGCATGTATGGACTTTCTACTCAAAGCATCAGCTGCCACATGGGCTTGACCTAGATGGTATTTCAATGTATAGTTATAATCTTTCAAGAATTTCATCCATCTTTTTTGTCTCATCAATTCTTTCTAAACAAATAGGTATTTCAGATTTTTGTGCTCATTATATATCTCTACAAAGGATGTGGCTAAGTGGCTTGGAAACTACTAAGGGCTAACTGAATATCCCTTATTTATAATTGTAAGTTGTTTGGCTAATCCTCATTAATATTCCAAAAAGCCCAACATGTGATTCTTAGTCTAATCCAACATTTAGAGCTTAGTTTAGCTCACACAAAATAGCTTTGAAGAGCCTAAATCCTTTAGTCTAGGAAGTAAGCCCACATCTTTGGTTTAGTTAGTATTTTTCTGGCGTTAACATTTTGCCTCTTGCACCTTTTAACTAATGGTAATGCTAAGAGGAAGCTAAATGAACGTATTTTAGAGATTTGAAATTCAAAATTTTGAATTTACCTATATTAATATATGTTGCTACTTGAATTTTAAAATAGAATTCCAAATCTTCTTTAAAAGCTTAAAGCTTTACCTTTTCACAACACCTTGCTTCCTTCAGCAACCCTAATTCTCCCTTTTTCACTATTGTATTTTCTTCCTTTACTCATTTTTAACCTTAACCATGTCTTTGGCCTCTAATTCCCAAAATTGAAACTACTCTCATGGTGGGGAGTTTTCTGATAGTGACTTATCTAAGTCAACAAGCTCACCCCCTAAGCTGGAAGAGGTGACTGGCATTGTTACTTTGAAGTTGTTCATCCTTAGGCACCATTCTTATGTGTTGGGTCTAATTCGACTAAAAGCAAGTTAATGTTAGACCACTTTATTTGCCCTAAGAGTTGGATCCTACCAATCACATCTAATTGGTTTTTGATTTCTAAATCTCTTGTTGATTTCTATGTTTGGCCTCAAAGACTCCTTCCTATGTGAGTTGGCTCAAGAGGATTGCCATAGAGAGGGGAGATGTGTGGTGAAGATGTGGTATCTTTGATCTTATTGTGATGTCCAAATATGATATCCCTTCTAGGGGCGAGCTACTATTTAGCTTCACCAACTTTTAGTCAACAACTATCAATGGGTTTATCTTTTCATTTGCCATGATGAGGTTAACTTTAGGTGTGGTAGCCATCACTAGCCTTCTTGTTGATGGAGAGGAGCTTTTACTCTTTTTGGCTTCATAGTCAACAATTTGAAAATCAATTTTTCCAAAGTTGTAGCTTCTTATTCAACTTTTATGACTACCAATGCTAAATCATAAGCTTCCATCTTTGATTTTGAGCATCATGCTTTTTTGTTGTTTTGGCTTTCTAAGTACTTCATTTGCACTAACTCAGTAGCCATTGTTTTTAAATACTCACACTATATAGCTGCCATAGCTATTAGTAAAACCTTAACTTTATCTCCCTTGTTTCTATCTCTGCTATATAGAAGTTTATTTATTATTATTGAAAGTTTATGGACTTGTGAGGACATCACGTCTATCCTAAGACTTATTTATTATTATTGAATGCTTATGGATGAGTGAGGACATCAAGTCTATCCTAAAACCTTATGGTTCTTGCAATTATGGATTTTAAAGTATTTTCCAGAGTTTGTCCCTACCAATTTTGTAGCTAATAAGAAACCATATGACCTTTCTGTTTATGGTCAAATCTTCAGTTGATTCTTACACCAAAGTTGTTTGCATTTGAGGCTGCTAACACCCTTTTCAGCTTGCTAACTCAAAGTGCCCTTATATTGTTTGCCTTTTAGTAGAAAGAGTACGGGCTAGCCTAGTTCTATAAGACATGCTCAATAATACAAGCCTCCAACTGTAGTAAGAAATGGTTCTAGGATGGCATAGCCTTCTATCAGCTAGGGATCATTTTTATGGTGTAAAGCCTACTTTTTGCCATAACAAAGTATCTTTTAAGTCCTATAACCCACAATACTTTGCTTACCAATTTAGCTTGATTCAAGTTGTATGCAGTTTGAATCTTTGGCTAGTTACTTTAGTAGGCCCACCTTTTTTATTGTTAAAATCATGAAGTTAGATATGGCTAACCTCAAAAAGCTCAACAACTTCAAGTTCTTCTTGTTTGCTTCCTAGGCTAGTGAGAATATAGATTTTGTCAATCGGTGGCTATGACAACCTTAACATCTAAACATATTAATTCAGCTTAATTAGTCTCTTAGACATGAGTACTTAAAGTTAAACATTAATAATGGTTTGTTAATGGATGAAAATCTAGGGAAATTTGAATTTTTTAAGTTATTCCTAAATGCCAAGTAGGTAAGCCGAAGATTCATAACTAAAGGATACAAAAATTCTCCTATAAGATCTCCATTCCATTCACATTAACTTATAAGAGGCATACAACTCATTTACATTAGTTGACAAGTCAATACATGTCATTACCATAGTGAAAACCAAGGTTCCTAAGCTAAAATGGGTGATTGGAGACTTAGGCCTTGACTTAGGGAATCCTTGTCATGCCTAAGTATACTGGAACATGAAAACTAGAATATGCAATTCTTGCCTCAACCTAAAACTCCCACATAGTGGGGAAATTCTCCCCTGGAATTTATTGTTCAAATTTTCACAATTCTCACTGCGGTAGACTCCCCTTGTGCTGTGACGAGATGAGCCTCTAGAACTCAAGGTTCCAATTTTCCTTGAGTCTCATTGTAGCGAGTGGTCTTTGGAACTCTTCCAAGCATCTCGCTCGATGCTTATTGCGATGTGCTTCCCTTAAGTCATAATGAGATTGCTTTTGGGTATACACGAAACCTAAATTTCTCACCCCATGCTACAACTCAAACTCCTTTCACTACAATGCTATTAGCCTTTGATACCCCGAACTTCATTTTTGGCTGTGACTTTAAGATTTTAGGCTGCAACTTTACCCCTTGATCCTATTCCTTTAATTATACACTTCCCAGCTATTTACCACTAACTCTAAGTGAAATTTAGGGCTCCAATAACTAGCATACATGATTTTATGGACTTCCCAACTCCCTAAATACCACAATTTACTAAGCCTCATTATTTAAGGACCTAAGGGGATTCACATCAAGTTATTATCACCACATATCAGAACATCTATATATTATGATGGCAATAGGTACCCAGGGCCACTAATAGCATCATTCAAATGGGTATTCTAACCAAGAATTCCATACAACAATATTTAAATTGAGCATTCATCGCAAAGTATAATTCTAATCTCAAAGGAAAGGTCATGGTTATTCATCAGCAATAATCCATATAAGATAATAATTAAGTATATACATCAGATTTCAAATACTACATAGCCTATCTTCCTAATGAATTTAATCTTGTTACAAAAAATCAAAAGGCCTACTGTAATGTCCTGTTTTCATTAAACAATAGAAATGGGCACGTTTTCAAAACAAGTCCCCTGAGATGAGTGATTCAAGGCCAAATAAAATTTGGATAAAATTTTAAATAATAGAAAATGAGGATTTGAGCCTTGATTTGCCCAGAAACCGGGGTCGGAGCGATTCGAAAAATTTGCCGAAAGGCCAGTGGCATTTTCGTAAGTAAGTGTAATTTTGGAAAAGCACCTAGGAGGGTTTTTTAAATGGAAATTTTGAGTCGCCCAGGGTTCTCAGAGGCCCCAAAAACCATGGGAAGCCCCGGGACCTGTAAAGCCCCTCCGGTGTACTCTTTCTGATGTCGGTTGACCCAAACTTTGACCGATTCGTTCGGGACAGTTTTAGCTCCGATTTGAGTGATTCCAAAGGCATTATATTATATTGGGAACCTCTTTGTTATGATGGAAAGACGGTTCTCAAAAAGGAGCTAAAACAAAGGAGAAACGAAAATGCTAAGAACGAAGGGCAAAATTGGCATTAAAGTGTTAAAGGAAGCTTCTTTCTTCTTCTTTATATGCCACGTTCTGCCTCCCCCTCTCTAAACTGACTTGCTTCTGTCCATTTTCAGAGGAGAACTCCAGCTCCTTAGGCGCACAAGAGGAGGAGGATTTTGGAGGAAGAAATTCAAGAAAAAAGGTAAGAAACTTTAAGACATTCCATATCCTTCCTTCTTGGACTTTTCTTGGACTTTGCTCCTCTCCTCTCAAGCTTTCTTTCTATGGTTTTAATGGAGAGTTTGGTGCTGTTTTTAGGGCAGAACAGAGAGGGGAATTTCGAAACTTGAGGGAGTAAGCCAACCAAGTGGAATAACAAGCCAAAGGAAGCAAGAAAACAAGGTAAAACTTCCATTCTTTGGTAGTTTCTCCCTCCCCCTTCCTCTTGCACGAATTTGACTACCATGAGCCCAATTCTTAGGGGCTGTTTTCTGTCCAATTTATGGAGGGATTAGGGGTTTTAGATGGCAAGGATTAAGAATGAACCAATAGAATCAAGAAAGGAGCATTAGGAAACAAAATGGAATCATTAGGGATCCAAATGCTCCCTTGCAAATCTGATTTTATATAAATGTTCTTAGGCTTAAATGAATGTTTAAATGTGCTCCTAAGATCCCTAAGAGGCCCCCCATATGTCTCTTCCTCCATAAAATGAACAAAACCCCATGGAAAGTCATGAACCTAAAAGTTGGAAAAGTGTAGAGCACTTAAGGGGATTGTAAAAACTGATTTAATCTATAAGTTCCCTTGGTTGTTTAAGTGTTTCCTTGACCTCCTACAACTCTTAACAACCTCCCTAAATGGTTCCCCCATCAAGGAAAAATCAAGAAGCCATGCAATCCCATTTATGCTCTAACTTTCGGCCAAGTAGGGATGGCATAGTTAGGGAGAGTTTTAAATTGTTTCAAGCCCATTTTTGAGTCATACATGATGAATGAATGTGAGGGAAAACCTAGGGAAAAATTTAGGAAGCTTAGAGAATAAGTTGGTGCTTTAGGTTCCATATTGTGACCTAAGGAAGCAACATAATGTTAGGCCCTTTGTTTTAATTATGTGATGACTCCAAGAGGTTTAAAAGGAGTCAAGAATCATATTTGAAAAGAAAGAATGAGGCCTAGATTTCATTTTTTTGAACCTATAATGAGGCTTCACAAAGTATATGATGTTGTAAATGTACCATGACCCTTTAGGCATGTATAAATACACCTTTATGTGATGTTTATATGCATGAACATGATGTATGACCTCTAGCATATGTTTTGAGTATCTAATGCCAAAGTATGAGAATTGAAAGTTTGATGGATATGTGTATAAGTGGGGGTTCAATGGCCAAAATGAGATGTATGAGGTTTGGGACCATTTGGGTAGCTCACACAAGTCTTAAATATACTTTTAGACTTGCCCAAAAGGTTCCAAGACCAAGGGAAATCCATTTGGCAATTTTGGTACTCAATATGGAGCCAAAATTGACCATAATGGAATCCTATGTCACTTTTTAGCTAAATGAGCTAGTCTTGATCTGGAATTTGGCATGCAATTAGATCTCATTGAGAGCTTTGTGGGAAGCTAAAGATCATAATTTTCTGAGGTCTAGAGAATATTTGATGAATTTTCAAATTTGGGATTTTTCATGAATTCTGGTGTGTGTACTGTTCATACTGACAGTGTGTCCAATGCTTATGAAATTTTATATACATAAACTAGAGGTCATAAGCTTTCTGTGGCCACCAATATCACCTCATTTCGAGGTCTGAGCTGAGAGTTATGTATTTTTGAAGTTTGCTGTCAGTAACAGTGGCGCCTCCAGAGTTCAGTTACTGTTCCATCAGTTTCAGATGTCTGAACGTATCTGTTTCATTCTAGAATTATTTTTAGTATCAAGTTAACATTTGTAGCTTTCCAGAATGACTGATTTTGTGTGGTTTTGATTTTTATATAATTAGTTATGAAATTTAGAAGTTTATAGGAGTAATCTGAACAGCAACCCAGGCAACCAGTGACCTCAGTAGATTTTCGGATGTCAAACATTCTCTATGATGAATGTTATCATCTGGGAATATTTTTAGTGTGAAGTAGACATCTGAAGCGTCCCATAATGACAAAGAGCACATGGTTTCGATTTTTCTAGAATTAGTTATGATTTTCCAAATTTTGTGACAGAAAAGAGGAAATTCTGGCCGAAAATGTAAACATGGATTTTATGTGTTCCTTTGCTTTCCACGAGTTGTAGACCAGATGCGATGATGGAAATGACCTATATTCATGTGTTTAAGTATGAGAATGTGATAGATACTTTCATATGGTCCATGGGACTCCATAAAAAAACTTTTACCCATAGGGAAATGCATTTTAATTCATAACTCCCTATGCCACTATATTGTTTCCATAGAACAAACATAAGATGAGGCATGTGAATTGCATGAATTGAGTCCTAGAAGTATGGTGTTACATTTATTGGTATCAGAGCAAAGTTTTAGGCTCTCCGGGATTGGATTTGGCTTGAGGATGTTGTAATAGGGCTATGTAAAAGGCTTGAATGGATAGGTAAAGCCTTGTATGAGACATGTTGGGTGTGTGAGGATGGTTGTGGCTTTGTTCATAATGAGAAAGTTATAGGATGGTCTTAGAGTAGTAGTGGACACCGGGAAAGAGTGGCCTCTAGAGCAGCTTGAGCAGAGTTAAGTTTAAGCAGGGTTGACGGATCCGACGGTTAGAGCTTGATGAGATATGATAGCTTACCGGGATCAGTGGCAAGCCCTAGATATGAATGATGAGAATGATCTTGTTGATAGGAAGAGGCTTGCTAGAGAAAGTATGTGAGGCCTAATTCTCCCTGGTAGTCATACTCAGGCCATTCTGAGATGTTCTGCTTAATGCAGAGAGAAGTAACGATGCAGTGTGGCATAAGATGAGATTGTGGCTACACAGGACTAGTTTAAAAGGGAAGTGAGAAAGAGAGTCACCCCCTAGCCACAACACCCAAATGTCTAGATATGTATTAGAAACTGAAAGGTTAGTTCCCTCAGGCTAAAGGTTTAAGTTACAAGCTACATGCCTTACAACCCTGAGATGACAATTCAAAGCAAGAGGTAGAATCCTCTAACTTGATGATAGAGGTAATAAGGCTTGGGTTGGTAGTTAAAGATGAAAATCCAATCCATGAAAAAGTAAGTCAATCAGAGACCGGTAGTCATGGCCAATACTTAGACAGGAAATTAGGGTGAACCCAAGGCTAATTAGCTGCAGTGAATGACAGTAAGAAATTAGTGGGCCTAGCAGTGAGACTAGGAAAGAACTCAATGTCAGAGAAAGTTAGACACAAGGACAGTAAGGTTGTTGAGACTCGCCTATGAGGTGTTGACTCCAACCTAGAATGTTAACCCTATGAATATGACGATGGGTGATATGATGAGTTTAGGGCCACATAGGCACTGCCAGGAAAAACCTTGTTACCAGGGTTTTGAAATTTCTCATGGCAATATACGAGATCTTGTTGCCAAGATCCTAGACCCTGTAGACAAAATATTAATATAGCCTTTGAAACTTATATAAGGTAAGGCTGCTAGTAGTGGGGCATATAGTGAGTGACCTCGAAAGGTGTACTTTATCAGTAACACTAAGAGGTACATATGAGTAGCCCAGTGACAGAGAGTAAGCTATAGGTCTAACAAAATGGTTAGCCCAGGCTGAGCAGAAGCTAAAGCCTAGAGGAAATGACCAATAGCATCGATCCAAGTGAGATATGTGAATGAAAGGCTCAGTGAAAATTCTCCCTGGAGCGAAAAAGGAAAGATAAGACATCCTGATGTCAGAGAAACCACCCAATAGTGGTTAGTAAATTTCCCCAGATAGACCCTCCTGAGTCATAAAGGGAAGCGAGGAAGAGCTAAGAAACTAGCTACAGAAAAGATGCCCTCGCTTTAGTCATGATTAGATGAGTAAGCTAAGCTTAGAAAGATAAACAGATAGGGGTCAGATAATTAGTCAAACGAGCTCCCTAATAGAAGAATAATATAGGGTTAAGGCACATGAGTGATTAGAGCACCCAGTAGAGCATAAGCTTCTGTGAGGTAGAATCCAGACATTGAGAGTATGTGTTCTGGAGTGAGTTAGCAGAACCCTAAAAATAGTATATTGTGCTCCTGGGGTAAAGCTAAAGAGGCTGAATGGAGAGAAAGCCTAGCTCTGATCCAAATATAGATGCAAGCTGAGACAGACAGTTAGTGCCTTAGTACCCTCAGGGAAGCTTGAGAAAACTAGAGACCGCCTAAGAAGGTGAGCCTCATCTTATGTAGAGAAAGAATGTAAGCCAAGAGCACTATAGAATGACATTCCTAGGATTTTATGAAATAGAGTCCTCCTTACCAAGGGATGGTCTAGCTAAGAGTAGAGCAAGAGTATGAGTAAAAAGTAGACCCCCTTGATGTTACAGAGAGTGATTAAGTGGAGGAATCCTGAAAAAATGTAGGTGCTCTTAAGCGTAAAGAAACCTGAACTAGCAACAGAAATAGCTAGTAGTAGAATATCCTTTTACCTAAGTAAGAGGATAAGAAAGGTAGAAAGAGAAGGTATGACAATGTTAAAGCCGAGGACATATTACATTGAGAATAGACATTCAGTTAATGTGCTTGAGTACTTAAGAAAACACACTTGTCCTTGGCATGGATGCCTTCTAACATGATATTGCCCAAAGTGTAAATAGCCGGGTGATACCGAGAAATCTCGGGATATAGTAGAGGAAGAATCCTATTTTCCCCGAGTACTCTACGAGAATAGGGTAGATAGAGAAAAGTAAGAGAAGGGTACTTTAGATTATTGGAAAACTTGCAATATACAGGCGATAATGGCTTTGAGCTCAGTCATGAGGCGCCTGTGTATTAGTGTTTGATGTTATGGTTTGCTTGCAACAATGGTCACATGATATTAGGCCTGATCAACCTAATAGTAATGTGACTTAAGTGCATAGCAAATGATGACATCAATCACCAAAGTGTCCCGATAATCAAAAGGTATCTTAGTTGGCTAGATAACGAGATAAGTCAGAAAAGATAGGTAAAGGGATTCCAGTAATATCAGAATGGTAAATAAAGCATGCAGAAAGGAATCCCCAATAGAAAATGTTCAGATTCAATATGCATAGCCCGAGTCCCTTATAGTATATGTAAATGAAATGAATAGGGACTAATGTATAGTCTCACTCCTGCCAAAGATGTTTACTACATTCAGTGTGTGAGATGCCCTGGTGCCAAGGCACTTAAAAGCAGAACGTGGGCATAGTGAGAACTGCAGGATAAGAGAGGAGGGCTAAAACAAGTATATGTAAGTAGTAAGTAAGTCAATAGAGTAAGAAAAGAAAGCCCAAGTGAAAAAAAAGGGCTGAAGTGATCCTATGAGAAGCGATGAACGAAAATTAAAATGCTCCCTAGTATTAGTATGATTCTCTAGATGACACGGAACCCACTTCACACGAAGAGCATGATGTACTTTTGAGTTTAGCCTCAGCTATTACGAGTGATGGTAATTGGACTTAGTGAGCATATATTTTACTGTCAGACACAGTAATCTTAGGCTTTCACGTCTCCCAGAGATGGATCGCAGTAGATCCTAGCATAGCACAACGGGTTGTAGTAGACCCTAACAGGGCTCTGAGAGGTCGCAGTAGACCCAGGGGTCACAGTAGATCTCACAGAGTTATAGAGAGCCCTAGCCACAGCATGATAGATCTCTGGTAGAGATGACAGCCTGAGATAGTTTTTACAAAGCAGTTAGTCTCAGAGACCAGTACAGTTTCAGCTAGTCTTTGTCTCAGAGACTATAGACCTCCTGAGTCTGGTAGACTGTTGCTACAGAGATATGAAGGCTTTACTCAGACAGTTAGACCACTGACTAGCTCTTGTTAGAGATGAGCATAGTATATGGGATGAGGAAAGCAAGAAATAAGCTTTCCAGATATAGAACCAGATGAACCACTACCTAGCAGATAGTAGCCCTGACCAAGGGATAGAGAGATCCCTGTATGATAGCTTATGTATTCAGAAAAGGGGTCAGGTACAGTTTTTATATGAGGTAAGTGGTACAGTATGTCTCCAGTGAGCAAAACTGTGAGAACAGCTAGCATCCCATCAGAGCCCAGCAATAGTCAGTGGTAGTAGCTCTTCAGTGCTAAAATGAGACATACAAGTTAGGCCTATCAGTGTTGAAATGAGAGACTATAAAATGCCATAGCAAGTGAGCAAAGAAAATGAGAAAAGTCCTGGCCTATAAGAAACTGGGATCATTAAAAGTAGAAACTCCTTAAAAGAAGTTGTAATCCCAGTAAGTAACTAAGATGTGAGGCCTATGCTAGAAAGAAATGTGAATTATAATCATGGGATGAGCTAGTAAGAAGAACGCGGAGATGAAAAGTGGACGGAATATGTAAATAAATAAGTAGACAGATAGAAACCTCTGATGACTCTAATGATTAGAAAAAGATGATGAGACCTTATGAGAAGCCATTAGGAGACGGTATGGGAGATTTGATACGAAATAAGTTACCTTCCAAGATATGTAAGCTAGTCCACTAAAAAGAACGATAACTCCTACGACGGGTTAAGACTAACCCGATGTGATTAGTAAGCTCTCCCAGGATAGGCCTCCAGAGTCAGAAATTTATTTCCCTTATGAAAGGAACTAGCATGTACTCTATAATGATAGAGCCTTCATTAAGAGCTAGCAATGAAAATTCCCTGGCTGAGAGAAAACTTAAACAAGCAAAACCAGAGAGAAAAATATATGGAGCCAGGAAGAAGGGAAAGAAAGGAACAGTTAGCCAAAATATAAACGAGTAAGAGAAAGTATACCTCTAAATTTCGAGGACGAAATTTGTAAAAGGGGGAGAGAATTGTAATGTCTCGTTTTCATTAAACGATGGAAATGGGGACGTTTTCAAAACAAGTCCCCTGAGATGAGTGATTCAAGGCCAAATAAAATTTGGATAAAATTTTAAATAATAGAAAATGAGGATTTGAGCCTTGAGTTGCCCAGAAACCGGGGTCGGAGCGATTTGAAAAATTTGCCGAAAGGTCAGTGGCATTTTCGTAAATAAGTGTAATTTTGGAAAAGCACCTAGGAGGGCTTTTTAAATGGAAATTTTGAGTTGCCCAGAGTTCTCAGAGGCCCCAAAAACCATGGGAAGCCCCGGGACCCGTAAAGCCCCTCCGGTGTACTCTTTCCGATGTCGGTTGACCCGAACTTTGACCGATTCGTTTGGGACAGTTTTAGCTCCGATTTGAGTGATTCCAAAGGCATTATATTATATTGGGAACCTCTTTGTTATGATGAAAATACGGTTCTCAGAAAGGAGCTAAAACGAAGGAGAAACGAAAATGCTAAGAACGAAGGGCAAAATTGGCATTAAAGTGTTAAAGGAAGCTTCTTTCTTCTTCTTTATATGCCACGTTCTGCCTCCCCCTCTCTAAACCGACTTGCTTCTGTCCATTTTCAGAGGAGAACTCTAGCTCCTTAGGCCCACAAGAGGAGGAGGATTTTGGAGGAAGAAATTCAAGAAAAAAGGTAAGAAACTTTAAGACATTCCATATCCTTCCTTCTTGGACTTTTCTTGGACTTTGCTCCTCTCCTCTCAAGCTTTCTTTCTATGATTTTAATGGAGAGTTTGGTGCCGTTTTTGGGGCAGAACAGAGAGGGGAATTTCGAAACTTGAGGGAGTAAGCCAACCAAGTGGAATAACAAGCCAAAGGAAGTAAGAAAACAAGGTAAAACTTCCATTCTTTGGTAGTTTCTCCCTCCCCCTTCCTCTTGCACGAATTTGACCACCATGAGCCCAATTCTTAGGGGCTGTTTTCTGTCCAATTTATGGAGGGATTAGGGGTTTTAGATGGCAAGGATTAAGAATGAATCAATAGAATCAAGAAAGGAGCATTAGGAAACAAAATGGAATCATTAGGGATCCAAATGCTCCCTTGCAAATCTGATTTTATATAAATGTTCTTAGACTTAAATGAATATTTAAATGTGCTCCTAAGATCCCTAAGAGGTACCCCATATGTCTCTTCCTCCATAAAATGAACAAAACCCCATGGAAAGTCATGAACCTAAAAGTTGGAAAAGTGTAAAGCACTTAAGGGGATTGTAAAAACTGATTTAATCTATAAGTTCCCTTGGTTGTTTAAGTGTTTCCTTGACCTCCTAAAACTCTTAACAACCTCCCTAAATGGTTCCCTCATCAAGGAAAAATCAAGAAGCCATGCAATCCCATTTATGCTCTAACTTTCGGCCAAGTAGGGATGGCATAGTTAGGGAGAGTTTTAAATTGTTTCAAGCCCATTTTTGAGTCATACATGATGAATGAATGTGAGGGGAAACCTGGGGAAAAATTTAGGAAGCTTAGAGAATGAGTTGGTGCTTTAGGTTCCATATTGCGATCTAAGGAAGCAACATAATGTTAGGCCCTTTGTTTTAATTATGTGATGACTCCAAGAGGATTAAAATGAGTCAAGAATCATATTTGAAAAGAAAGAATGAAGCCTAGATTTCATTTTTTTGAACCTATAATGAGGCTTCACAAAGTATATGATGTTGTAAATGTACCATGACCCTTGAGGCATGTATAAATACACCTTTATGTGATGTTTATATGTATGAATATGATGTATGACCTCTAGCATATGTTTTGAGTATCTAATGCCAAAGTATGAGAATTGAAAGTTTGATGGATATGTGTATAAGTGGGGGTTCAATGGCCAAAATGAGATGTATGAGGTTTGGGACCATTTGGGTAGCTCACACAAGTCTTAAATATACTTTTAGACTTGCCCAAAAGGTTCCAAGACCAAGGGAAATCCATTTGGCAATTTTGGTACTCAATATGGAGCCAAAATTGACCATAATGGAATCCTATATCACTTTTTAGCTAAATGAGCTAGTCTTGATCTGGAATTTGGCATGCAATTAGGTCTCATTGAGAGCTTTCTGGGAAGCTAAAGATCATAATTTTCTGAGGTCTAGAGAATATTTGATGAATTTTCAAATTTGAGATTTTTCATGAATTCTGGTGTGTGTACTGTTCATACTGGCAGTTTTGAATTCTGTGTCACCCGATAGCCAAATAGTGTCCAATGCTTATGAAATTTTATATGCATAAACTAGAGGTCACAAGCTTTCTGTGGCCACCAATATCACCTCATTTGGAGGTTTGAGCAAAGAGGTATGCATTTTTGAAGTTTGCTGTCAGTAACAGTGACGCCTCCAGAGTTCAGTTACTGTTCCATCAGTTTCAGATGTCTGAACGTATCTGTTTCATTCTAGAATTATTTTTAATATCAAGTTAACATTTGTAGCTTTCTAGAATAACTGATTTTGTGTGGTTTTGATTTTTATATAATTAGTTATGAAATTTAGAAGTTTATAGCAGTAATCTGAACAGCAACCCAGGCAACCAGTGACCTCAGTAGTTTTTCGGATATCAAACGTTCTCTATGATGAATGTTATCATCTGGAAATATTTTCAGTGTAAGTAGACATCTGAAGCGTCCCAGAATGGCAAAGAACACATGATTTCGATTTTTCTAGAATTAGTTATGATTTTCCAAAGTTTGTGACAGAAAAGAGGAAATTCTGGCCGAAAATGTAAACATGGATTTTATGTGTTCCTTTGCTTTCCACGAGTTGTAGACCAGATGCGATGATTCTATATTCATGTGTTTAAGTATGAGAATGTGATAGATACTTTCATATGGTCCATGGGACTCTAAAAAAAAAACTTTTACCCATAGGGAAATGCATTTTAATTCATAACTCCCTATGCCACTATATTGTTTCCATAAAACAAACATAAAATGAGGCATGGGAATTGCATGAATTGAGTCCTAGAAGTATGGTGTTACACCTACACTTGAAAATATGAGTACACCACGATGCTATACATAATAAATTGCAAAATAATAGAATCTATTCTAGAACAAAATGACCTAGGTGTAGAAAGCCCACATTTGGCTTCCAAATTAATGGTGCTCATCTACTTGTTTATCCTTTTCTTTACCTAAAGAATCTTCACTTGAAATTGTTAGCCTATAAAATAGGGTGAGATATAAATCTCAATAACTAAAGGAAAATTCCATACATATGTATAATTTAATCAGCATAAATGTATTTTAATAAGATAAACATCATAATCATCCATGATATTAATAAATGAACTAGTTAAGCTACCAGTGACCACTATCTCATACTAGTAATTACATATATCATGTTAATGGCCAATAACATAGGGAAAGGCCCATCCACAGTGCCAACTCCCTATTGAGCACAACTTGGGCTCAGTGCATTCATGAGTTTGATCATAACTCAGTGCCTGATCAAAGCATAATGCACGAGTGGTAGCTGTACCATAGCTCCACCAAGGACTCACTGATCCATAACAACAATCAAGTATCCAACTAATCATTTGATATAGCAAAACATATTTATGCAGCAAATATCAGATTAACAAAGAACATATGCAAGGAATTAAAATTCATACCTCAGTTATCTCACTTAGTTGCGTAAAGTTCTAAAGTCAAGATAAGTTTCCATACTTTAAAGGTCTTAATGTATCAAAACGAATTGCTTAGTTGACACTATACACAATAATCAATCACCTATCATTCTTAGCATCTTGAACATCTAAATTGCACTTACTAGACTCTAATGAAACTCAAATTTGGATGTGAGCCTTCCCACACCAGAAACTTCAAATTTTCACTCCAAATTTTGGGTATTTTTATGACATTTGATATTTCGTGGAAATATTGAAATGAGTCAATTTGAAAAGTAAGTTCCCTAAATTGAATGAGTTAAAGTCAAATAAAATTAGGATAAATTTTAATAATGAAAAATGAGGATTTGAGCGTTGAGTTGGCCAGAAAATGAAGCTAGAGTGATTCAATAAAATTGCTGCAAGAATAGTGGCATTGACCTAAATTTTATGATATAAAAAGTTCTAAAAAATGAGTTAAAACAAACCTCAAATAAATTAGCCAAAAAGTCAGGACATAAATGTCATTTTTAATAAACAAATCCTTCTTTTTATTTGTTATACAAGGTGTCACCTTTTTGCTCTCCATTCTAACCAAATTTGTTCTATCCAAAAGAGAGAGAGAGGCTTGGGGAGATAGAAACATAAGAAGAAGCTCCAAGGGAGAAGAAAATCAAGGTAAGGTATGGAAAATTAAGGTTTTTCTTAGTTCTTCTTTACAACTTCCCTTCTCCTCCTTCTCCTCTCCCTTTCCATGGTTTTGGTTAGTCATTTGGGTCTATTTTGAGCTTGGTTTAGAGGGGAAAGATTAGACTTTAGAAGAGGAGGCTATACCAAAGGAAGAAGCTCTTGAAGAAACAAGGATTCAAGGTAACTATCTTTGCTTTTGATACTTTCCTCTCCTTGCTTCTCTTATGTGAGTCTTAGCCAACTTGAGAGCTTGTAGGGGGAAGGAATTTCTGACCTAGAGCAAGCAAGAATCCTAGGATATTGATGGAGGTGAGCTAGGAGACTTTAAAGAGCTTGAACAAAATCAAGAACTTGAAAACAAAAGGGCTGGACGTAACTCTAAAAGATGGCTAACTAAAGATCCATTGCAAGGTATGGGAGGCCCATGCACAAGATCAAGAGCCAAAGCTATGAAGGAGGCCTTGAATGGAGTTATCCAAAAACTAATGGACTTGGAGCCCAAAGTCTTAGCTGAATATGAAGCCCAAAAGGAACAAAATGGCATGAAGACTATTTCATATTTACAAGATACTAGCCCAAGCCCGAAAGGAGCCTAATTGAAGGAGCCCAGCCATTTTTCACAAAATTCTCTTAGTTTTAATTTGATTGTTTCTGTTTTAGATTTTTTAGCTTTATTAGGCGCCATTCTTGGTGAATTTGTCCAGACTTAAATTTCTTTTATTTTCCTGCCAAACCTAAGAGTTATTTTGTATTTAGGGTTTTATTTTTCAAATGCCTATATAAGGCCCACTTGTACTCCAAGAAGAGACAGATTGAATGAATTCTATTTTCAGAATCTTTTCTGACTTGTGAGGTTTCTTTTGTGGCCTTTGTGTGCTGGAGAAAATCTTTGACTTATCAAAGGAGTAGTTTCCTTTGTGGTGTCCCGGATTAGGGTTCTAAGAGACGGGTTCTCTTAGGGTTCAATTCTATTAACCAACATCTCTTCTTCTTCTTTTTGTTTCTTTCTTTGTTCTTTCTTGCTTGTTGTCCAGATCTGCCTATTTTCTTGTTCTTGTGTTGCTTACCAAATTTCGATCACTAATCCGTGTAATTTGGGGTTCCTAGAACGGGTTTCTACGGAGTCTCATATTATCTGGTATCAGAGCATTGGTTGAGGTTAGTTTCATCCACTTTTTCCTTGTTCTTTTCCCTTATTTCTTCTGATTCTTTTCTGTTCGTCCATATTTTTGTGTGGCTGTTTCTGGTGATTTCCTTCGTGTTTTCAGATGTTTAATAGGTCTTTCTTGTGTTTTAAAATCTCTTCTTTTTGCTCGATTTGGAATCACATCAATCCGATTTTTGTAGAGCAAGTTATAGCTATTTCTTTTCCCTTATTTCGTTTGATTCTTTTCTGCACGTCTTTTTTTCATGCGGCTATTTCTGGTGTTTTCCTTCGTGTTTTTGGACGTTTAATAGGTCTTTCTTGTGTCTCAAGATCTCTTCTTTCTGCTCGTTTTGGAATCACATCAATCCGATTTTTCTAGGGCAAGTTATAGCTATTTCTTTCGTGCATGTCATTCTGATCTTTCAGAAATCTTGTGTTCTGTTTGCAAATTTCAGCACCTTTGAGATTCGAAAAAAAAAAAAGTATATTACAGTAAAAAAAAAAAAGAAAAGAAGGAAAAGTTGAAAAAAAAAAAAAAAGAAGTCAGAATCTGTGAAAAGGGAAAGTTGTGCTGGAAATTGTAAAATTTTGAATTATTGACTTGAATTGCAATTGCTGAAGATTTGGTCATTTCTAATTCTTGGAATTACCATTTTTGATTCCTTGAGTTAATCTGATCATTAAAAGTCATATTGTGCACAATTCATAAAAGGAAATTTGCATTCATTCACCTTGTTCTAAATTTCAAATTTCTGATAGCTTTAATACTGATTCCAAATTCCAATTTTCTTTCCATAACTCTTGATAATTAATCATTTAACCATTTGTTCTCCCATAATCTGCCACATACCATTTCTTCCATAAATTCATTGTCTTCATTTCCTTTTCCAGTCACTTTGCTGTATTTTCCATTGGTTGCACCTACGAATTTTTTTTTTTAAAATGTTGGACTTTTGTTGTCTCTTTGAGAACTTTATATCTTGGATTCTAATTTGAGATTGCCACTTCAGTTGCTGCTTCTTTTGATTTGTTGGATTTAATTCAGTACACTATAGGAAGCAAGTTGAGGGGAAAAAGGCAAGAGTGTTTTCATCATTGTAAAAGCCATTACAAGAGTGAAACACGAGTGAATTTGCATCATTTAGAGTGAAACACGTGAGGGAGTAGTCAGGTCCTTTTCTTGCTATTCACTAACATTTCAGGTGCCAATCATGTTTGAAAGTGAGGATAACCAAGTTGACCTTAAATTGTTCATCAAATCTGTTCAAGAACAATTCAAGAGGCTAAATACTAGGTTGGATCAAATGGATTCTTCTTCTTCCAACAGCAAGGCAAGGCATGGTAAAAATGTTGTTTTAGGAGGAGATGAATCTGATTTTGAGGAGGAAAGCCAACATGAAAGAGTTAGGAGAGCTCCCCCTCGAAAGAAAGATGCCTTTAGTAACATCAAGATGAAAATCCCTTCCTTTCAAGGGAAAGCTTATCCTGATGTATATCTTGAATGAGAAAGAAAAGTTGAGTTTTTATTTGACTGTCAATTTTTTTCAGAAGAAAGTAAAATAAAATTAGCTGCTTTGGAGTTCATAGATTATGCAAGCCTATGGTGGGATCAATTAACCACTAGTAGGAGGCGTTCTAAAGAGGGTCCAATTCGGTCTTGGCCAGAAATGAAGGCTCTCATGAGAAAGAGATTTGTCCCTACCCATTACTATAGGGATGTGCACAAGAGGCTCCACAAAATCAAACAAGGATCTATGAGTGTGGAAGAATATTTTCAGCAAATGCAAATTGCCATGATCAAAGCTGACATTGAGGAAGATTCAGAAGTTACAATGGCAAGATTTCTTGGTGGCTTAGACCCTGAAATTGCTGCAGAAGTTGAATTGCAAAACTACCTTGATATGGAGGAGTTGTTGCATAAAGCCATTAAGGTGGAGAAGCATTTTAAGACAAAACAGAAATTGAAATCACATGTTGGTTCCAACAAAGACTTCAAGTCCTCTTTCAAGTTTAAGGGAGAGAACAAGCCTAAAGAGGAGAATAAGTTGAAGATGCAAACACCTACTTCTAAAGGTAAATTTGAACCTAAATCTTCTTCTAGTTCTTCTAAAATTAAATGCTTTAAATGTCAAGGTTTTGGTCATATTGCTTCACAATGTCCAAATAAAAGGACTATAATTTTGCTTGAGAATGGTGTTGTTACTAGTGAAAGCAGTAGTGATGAAGATGTGGAAGCTGAGTTAAGCTCCAATGGAGGTGATGAATCTGATGTGGAGGTAGCTGAAGCTGTGATTGGTGAGGCTCTAGTGTCAAGGAGTGCTAAGGCATTCAACCTAAAGAGGAGCTTGAAAAAGAACAATGAGAGCATATCTTTCATACTAGGTGTTTTGTTAACAACAAGGTATGTAGCCTTATCATTGATAATGGGAGCTGCACTAATGTTGCTAGTATCTTGTTGGTTGAAAAGCTAGGTTTGCTAACTAGAAAACACCCCACTCCTTATAATTTGTTGTGGTTCAATGATAATGGGGATGTTAAAGTTACTAAACAAGTTGTTGTAGCGTTTTCCATAGGAAGTTACAATGATGAGGTTTTATGTGATATAGCTCCTATGTATGCTGAACACTTGTTATTAGGTAGACCTTGGCAATTTGATAGGAAAGTTAAGTATGATGGTTATACCAACAGGTATTCTCTTGAGTTTAATAAGAAAACCATTATGCTAACCCCTCTCAGACCCTTGCAGGCATATGAAGATCAAAAGCGAATTACTCAAGAATGCAAGTTAAGAGAGAAAGAAAAGAAAGTGCATGAGAAAGAAAGAAAAGAAAGTGAGATGGAGAGAAAAGAAAAGAGAGCTACTAAAAAGAAAAGTCAAGAGAGTGAAGAAAAGAAAGTAACACTATTTTCTAGTAGAGGAGAGATTAAGAGGGCTTTATGTAGTGAAACATCTTTTATACTCTTGTATAAGGATGTTTATCTAACCTTTAGTGACCTTGATGAATCTCTTCCTTCTAGTGTTTTAAGTTTGTTGCAGGAATATAAAGACTTATTTTCGGAAGAGGTACCAGATGGATTGCCTCCCATAAGAGGCATTGAACACATGATTGACTTTATTCCTGGAGCATCTCTTCCTAACCGACCTGCTTATAGGGCAAATCCAGAAGAGACTAAGGAAATTCAGAGGCAAGTGGAGGAACTCATGAAAAAGGGGTTTGTGAGAGAAAGCCTTAGTCTATGTGCTGTTCCGGTAATACTTGTGTCCAAGAAGGATGGCAAATGGAGGATGTGTGTGGACTGTCGAGCCATCAACAAAATCACTGTTAAGTATCGATATCCCATTCCTAGACTTGATGACATGCTAGATGAGTTGCATGGTACTTGCTTGTTTTCAAAAATAGATCTTAGGAGTGGTTATCATCAAATTAGGATGAAAGAGGGTGATGAGTGGAAGACTGCATTTAAGACTAAGTTTGGTTTGTATGAATGGCTTGTTATGCCCTTTGGCTTAACTAATGCTCCTAGTACATTCATGAGCTTAATGAATCATGTGTTTCGCCCTTACATAGGAAAGTTTGTTGTTGTGTATTTTGATGACATTCTCGTGTTTTCTAAGAATCTAGAAGAGCATGCTAAGCATTTGCATTCTGTGTTTGATATTTTAAGAGAAAATAAACTCTTTGCAAATTTAGAAAAATGCTCTTTCTGCTTGGATTCTGTTGTTTTTCTTGGTTTTGTTGTAGGTACTGATGGCCTCTGAGTGAATAAAGAGAAGGTGAAGGCAATTCGAGAGTGGCCTACACCTAAGAATGCTAATGAGGTGAGGAGTTTCCATGGACTTGCAAGTTTCTACCGACGATTTGTAAAGGACTTCTCAACCCTTGTTGCACCTTTAAATGAGCTGATAAAGAAAAATGTTATCTTTAAATGGGGTGAGGCACAAGAGGCAGCTTTTAATACTTTGAAAGATAAATTGACCAATGCCCCTCTACTTATTCTTCCTGATTTCTCTAAAGTTTTTGAAGTTGAATATGATGCCTCTGGAATTGGTATTGGTGCTATTTTGATGCAAGAGTCTAGGCCTATTGCTTACTTTAGTAAGAAGCTTAGTGGCGCTTGTTTGAATTATTCAACTTATGACAAGAAATTGTATGCTTTAAAAAGAACCCTAGAACATTGGCAACATTATTTATGGTCTAAGGAATTTGTTTTACATTCTGATCATAAGAGTCTTCAATACCTAAAAACCCTTGAATAAGAGGCATGCCGTATGGCTTGAATTCATTGAGTCATTTCCTTATGTGCTTAAACATAAAAAGGGGAAAGAAAATGTTGTGGCTGATGCTTTGTCTAGGAGGTATAGTCTTATTACATCTATGCAAGCTAGGTTGATTGGTTTTGAATCTTTCAAAAGCATGTATGAATGTGATGCTGACTTTGCTGAAACTTGGAAGTTGTGTGAAAAACATGGTGCTCATGATTTCTTTAGATTTGATGGTTTCTTATTTAAAGGAAATAAATTGTGTGTGCCTATTTGTTCTATGCGTGAGCTTTTGGTTAAAGAATCTCATGGGGGTGGTTTGATGGGGCACTTTGGCATAGAAAAGACTTTATCCATGTTGAAAGAACATTTTTATTGGCCTCATATGCATAGGGATGGGATTGCTTTGTGTAAAAGGTGCATTGTATGCAAGCACGCTAAATCTAAAGTGCAACCACATGGCTTGTATACTCCCTTACCTGTTCCTTCTCATCCTTGGGTCGATATTTCAATGGATTTTGTGCTTGGATTGCCTAGAACATCTAGTGGAAAGGATAGCATATTTGTTGTTGTTGATCGATTTAGTAAAATGGCTCATTTCATTGCTTGCTCAAAAACAAATGATGTTGTCCATATTTCTGATTTATTTTTCAAGGAGATTGTTAGATTGCATGGTTTGCCTCGATCTATTGTGAGTGACCGTGATGTTAAATTTGTTAGTCACTTTTGGAAAACTTTGTAGGCTAAGTTGGGTACAAAGCTTGTGTTTTCTACGGTTGCACATCCTCAAACGAATGGACAAACTGAAGTGGTGAATCGAACACTTTCTTCTTTATTGCGTGTTGTAATTCAAAAAAATTTAAAGAATTGGGAAAAGTGTTTGCCTCACATTGAGTTTGCATATAATCGTGCCTTGCATTCTACAACTGAGTTTTCTCCTTTTGAAATTGTATATGGTTTTAATCCTTTGACTCCCTTGGATTTACTTCCTTTGCCTTGTAATGAGTTTGCTAACCTTGATGGTGCAAACTAACCTTGATGGTGCAAAAAAAGCTAAGTTTGTGTAGGATCTTCATGCTAAGGTTAAGGCGAACATTGAGCGCAAGAATGAGCAATATGCTCAACATGCTAATAAAGGTCGAAGGAAGGTTATCTTTGAACCAGGAGATTGGGTGTGGGTTCATTTGAGGAAAGAAAGGTTTCCTGAACAAAGGAAGTCCAAATTACACCCAAGAGGCGATGGTCCTTTCCAAGTGTTGGAAAGAATAAATGATAATGCATATAAAATTGATTTGCCTAGTTCTTATGGGAATGTAAGCGCAACTTTCAATGTGGCTGACCTTTCTCTTTTTGATATTGCAGATTCGAGGACGAATCCTTTTCAAGAGGGAGGGAATGATGGAGGTGAGCTTGGAGACTTTAAAGAGCTTGAACAAAATCAAGAACTTGAAAACAAAAGGGCTGGACGTAACTATAAAAGATGGCCAACTAAAGATCCATTGCAAGGTATGGGAGGCCCATGTACAAGATCAAGAGCCAAAGCTATGAAGGAGGCCTTGAATGGAGTTATCCAAAAACTAATGGACTTGGAGCCCAAAGTCTTAGCTGAATATGAAGCCCAAAAGGAACAAAATAGCATGAAGACTATTTCATATTTACAAGATACTAGCCCAAGCCCGAAAGGAGCCTAATTGAAGGAGCCCAGCCATTTTTCATAAAATTCTATTAGTTTTAATTTGATTGTTTCTGTTTCAGATTTTTTAGCTTTATTAGGCGCCATTCTTGGTGAATTTGTCCAGACTTAAATTTCTTTTATTTTCCCGCCAAACCTAAGAGTTATTTTGTATTTAGGGTTTTATTTTTCAAATGCCTATATAAGGCCCACTTGTACTCCAAGAAGAGACAGATTGAATGAATTCTATTTTCAGAATCTTTTCTGACTTGTAAGGTTTCTTTTGTGGCCTTTGTGTGTTGGAGAAAATCTTTGACTTATCAAAGGAGTGGTTTCCTTTGTGGCGTCCCGGATTAGGGTTCTAAGAGACGGGTTCTCTTAGGGTTCAATTCATTGATCAACATCTCTTCTTCTTCTTCTTCTTCTTTTTGTTTCTTTCTTTATTCTTTCTTGCTTGTTGTCCAGATCTGCCTATTTTCTTGTTTTTGTGTTGCTTGCCAAATTTCGATCACTGATCCATGTAATTTGGGGTTCCTAGAACGGGTTTCTACGGAGTCTCATATCAGATATAAGCTATGAGAACCTAGGAAATGCAATGAAAATTGAAGAAAAGCCTATGGAATTTAAGATAAAAAAGCTAGGGATTTTTGGATGCATTGTAAAATCTGTTTTGATTCAATAATTTCCAAGTTTATGTGAATGTTTGTTTGAGTTCTAAGACCCCTAGGGTGTAACATTCGATTTTCTAAAAACGAGAGAAAACATGAGAAACGTAACATATGATTTCTCTGTCAACAAATGAAACTTATCAGATATAAAAGGAAATCCTTAGAAACGATGTAGTTAAGGTCTCAAAAAATTTGAGAAGTATTCTAGACTCCTAAAAATGAGAATCCCAAGTTTAGATGGAAGGAAAAATAGAGTTAGAATAAAGAAACAATTTCTTATGAAAAACTTACGAAACATAATGGCATTTTTGTAATTTTGAGCAAATTTTAGAATTTACACATGAGGGATTTTTAAGTGAATGAGTTTTTTGGGGTTCTCAGAGGTCCTGAAAACTATTTAAAGTCCCGGGACAATTAAATCCCCCCAGTGGACATTTTCCAACGTTAGTGTACCCCAATTTTGACAAATTCATTCAGGAAGGTTTTAGCTCTAATTTGAGTGATTCAAAAACATTTTACTAAATTGGGAACTTAAATTTCATAATGAAAAAGATGGTTCTAAAAAAGGAGCTAAAATGAAGAAGAAACGAAAATGCCAAAAATGAAGGGCAAAATGGAAAATTTTGAAAAGTGTAACCTCCTCCCACTTATATAATAAGCTCTTCTTCTCCCTTCATTTTGCACGACCAAGTTCTACCCAAAACCAAAGGAAAACCCTAGGGAGAGTGGGGCGCAAGAGGAAGGTAAAGAGGAGGAGAAATCAAAGGCTCAAGGTATGAAAATTTAGTAGTTTTTTATACTCTCTCTTCCAAACCTCTTCTCCTTTATTCTCCTTTATTTCTTATGATTATAATGAAGTATATGGATCTGTTTTAAAGGAGAAATTGACGAAAAAATTTGGATTTGAAGAGATGAGCTCAAAGAATACAAGATTCAAGTGAGAAAAAGTAAGAAAACAAGGTAAATCTTGCATCCCATGGTAGCTACTCCTCCCCCTTTCTTCTCCATATTTCGCCCCATGTATGTAGATGCTAGAGGGCTGGAATTTTGAAGGGAACCAAGGGTGAATTCCTTGAATTTAAAGGAGGAGAGTAAGAATATACAAATAAATTCAAGAAAAAGCCATAGATTTTCAAGGTAACAAACCTAGGGTTTCATGGGTTCCCTTGAAAATCTGATTTGATATAATTATTCCTAGGCCTAATGAATGTTTAAATGAGTTACTAAGATTCCTAGGAGTCTCCCTATATGCATCTTCCATGTAGAAAATAAAGCAAACTCCATGGAGGCCAAAAGGACACATAGGCTCAGCCTAAAGGGGATGAGATACCTAGAGAGAGTTTTAAATTTTTTCAACCCCATTTTTGAGTCATATATGATGAATGAAAATGAGGGGAGGCCTTGGGAAAAATTTAGAACCCATAGAAAGTGAGTTGGTGCTTTATGTTTAATATTATAACCTAAAGAAGTAACATGTAATTAGGCTCTTTGTTTTAATTATGTGAATACTCCAAGAGACTTAAAAGGAGTCAAGAATCATATTTAAAAAGAAAGAATAGAGTTTAGAATTTATTTGAGGGGTGTTGCTTCATTAGGTGCCATTATGGAACCATAATAAGATTATAAGCCAACCTAGTATCTAAGCAAATTATATAGCTTTAGAATTGAGTTTATGAACCTAATTGGTTTTCGTAAATTGTGTCTAGGCCAAGAGAAGCCTTCCCCATACTTTTGTGTGTATGTGGCTGGAGCAAGGAAAGAAGATTCAAGGGAAAAAGTGTGTGATTGTGTACAAGGTAGCTCACCACCTTCTCTCATATATGGATGTGTGCTTTAATTGTCCTTGAATGTGTTTATGTGTATTTTTAAGCTATAAAAAGTGTTCTAGCATGACTTTAATTCTATGGTACCATGATATTATAATATGCTTTTATGTGATATTTATGATGTATGCTTAGGTTTGCTTGAGTATGATGAGGCCAAGAATCCTTAGTCATGGTGAGGACGAGCCAAGAACACTTAAAATTGGTTGATACAAAGCAAACAGTTTTCCAAAAAGCAAGATGAGCTCCCAAAAGCATGGTTAAGTCCAAGAATGTCTTAAAGAATGGGTAAGGCCAACCCACTTGCTTGACAAGCTTTGTATGCTATGTATGACTTTCTCAAATAATGAAAATATTTTTTGAATGTTTGCATATGTTAACATGACCATACATGCATTTATGAGACTTGTTTACATCCATTATGTATGATTAAATGGGAGATGAGCTATTGGAATTTTTTGAATCTCATTCTCTCTTCTCCAATGTTCTAACATTCTAGGTGGATCAAGTGGACAAGATAATGGAAACCAACCATCTTGAGGATGAGAGATTGACAACCTAATGCATAGTTTTAGTTCTTTAAGGTCATAATTGTGTCAAATGATGTAATCCAATAATGTATATGGTTTATGACCTCTGAAACATGTATAACTATAATATTATACCATGTATGGATGAGAGAATATGTTATGTAGTCATTAGAATATGAATTGGGTATATGATGGCAAATTAGTTTTATTGATGGTTTGATGAATTATGCATATGTGTGGATGAAATGGCCAAATTGGGACCTTTGGGCAGCCTACACAAATCCTAATTATACTTTTAGACTTGCCTAAAAGGAGCTAAACCCCAAGGAAAGCTATTTGGACATTTTGGTATCCCTTATGGAGCTAAAATTGACCAATTTAGAACTTTATATTACTTTTTATCCAAATGAGATCTTCTTCATCTGAGATTTGGCATACAATTAGAATTTGTTGACAGCATTTTGAGAAGCTAAAGAATATAATTTTTGGAGGTCTACAGAATATTTGATGAATTTTCAAAGTTAGAAAATTTTTTGGTTTTGGTCATGTCATTGTTCATACTGGTCTAAAAATGAAATCTATCACACAGGGTCCAAATGATATCCAATTGCCACGAAATTTTATACAAAGAAATTAGACATTCCTAGCGACTCATGCCAACTAGAAGAACCTCAGTTGGATGTCTAGAGAGGGAGATATGAATTTTCAAAAAATCTGTCCAGTATCAAGAACTTCATCCGACCTCAATTACTGTTACATTGAATTCTGAGGTGATGCGATCCATCAAAGGGAGCAAGCTGTCTCAAATGCTTGGAATGATCCTCTGCAAATTCCAAGTGGCCCGATGACAAGAGCACGAGCTAAAAGAATGAGGGAAGCCTTAAGTGGACTTGTTCAAGAGACCTGGACTAAGCAAATAGCAATTGGAGCAACAAAAGTCAAGCAAGATATGGACATTTCCAATGTGGGCGTCCTCAACATCATATGGGCTGAAGATGGAGCTGTTGAGGCTAGATTGGCCTAAAACATCATAAATTGAAGTGCTTGAACCATGGACCATCCATTAGTGGGCTCATTTAGGGCTAAATAATGCTATTTTGGGCTTAATAGGCTGATTTTTAGAACTCTAATTATTTAGACGAAATTAGCTTATTTAGGGGGATTTATTTCCTTTTTAGTTTTTGAGAGAATTTGACTTTTATAATTCTGATTCCATAGGCCATTAATTAGGAAATTTGCCATTAATTTCCCTAGTTTTCCTTTTCTATGAGCATTGAAGGCAGATTGGACTTGCACACTATATGATTGTATTCTGCCTCCCATTGTAATCAGATTTGAATGAATAGAAATCATATTTTCTAGAAATCCCAGAATTGAGAGGAGTGCTCTCTAGGGTTCTTCATTGAACTTGTAGACTTATCAAGGCTTGATCAACCTTGTGGCGTCTTCCAACACTCGGGGTCCTTGTCTCTTTGTGTCAAGGGTTCCAAGTGGATCGTTCAGACTTGATTTAGCTTTCTTGGGGTGTGTATATTTCAGATCGGTTGTGGGTTCAAGGGGATTCAAGTCCTTGCGGGTTCGCACCATCTTGGTATCAGAGCTTCGGTCCCTAAATCAGGTCATATCCATGTGTCTTGTGCTTTTCCAGATTGCGTTTCTCTTTCATTTTGAAATTCTATTTGTCTTCCATTATTCTGGACGTGCTGAATTTTAATCCTCTGTTTGTCATGTTTTCCGTTGAGTTTCTGGACGTATAGTAGGTCTTTCTTATATCCCAGAATCTCTTCTTTCAGATTGCTTTAAAATCATCTCATTTGGAGTTCTCTAACTCGAGATATTGTCCTTTAAATTCAGACGCGCTTTTTCTAGATTTATTTTGCTGTTTCTATTCTGTTTATCCAAATTTCGTTTTTTTTGTTCTTTCATATTCCAGAAAAAAAGAAAAGCAAGGCAAAAAAAAAAAATAAGAGAAAAAAAAATTGCTGAAAAGAAAAGGCAAAAAAAAAAAAAAATTGTGCTGTTCTGGAAGTAGTATTGGTTTGAGCTAAGCTTTTACAACATTCTGCTTCTTTAACTTTCATTCCCTGATTTTCTCTACTATAGTATCCGCTTACTACTCATTATCTCCAAGTGTTGGGTTGAATCTCACAAGAATTGTGATAGCTTTGTATTGAGTCTGATTAGTTTCTTTAAAGAGCCTATAGAGACACTGAGAGTGGAAAAAGGCAAGAGTGTGAATCCATTATTTGAAAAAGCCTTTAAAGTGTTCAACATGAGTGAAGAGTGACATCTTTGAGGGTAAACACGTGAGGAAAATTTGTGAGGATCTTTATTTCTCTAATTAATTTTTCTTGCAGCTTATAATGTCTAATAGGGAGGAAATATCAAGTGGAGGAGGTAGTGCACAGAACCTGGATCTCGTTGTACAAGCCATGCAGCAGCAATTTGAACGTCTTAATGTGGTGCTTGGAGGGATAAGAGACTGGATGGATAAGCAAGACACAATGATTGCAAACTTGCAGAGAAGACCACCTACTGTAAGTCCTAATCCTAGAAGATATGAGAGGCATAGAGATGATTCTATGGATGATTTTGAGTCTGAAAATGAAGTAAGAGGTGGTAGTGAAGAAGACTATGAATCTGAATTTGATTTGGATAGAAATAGGCCTAGGGAAGTTAGGCATGAAAGGAGACACGGTAAAAATGCTCCAAGGGGTAGAATTAGGGTGGATGGAAACCTTGGAAATATTAAGATGAAGATACCTTCTTTCCAAGGTAGAAATGATCCTGAAGCTTATTTGGAGTGAGAGAAGAAAATTGAGTTCATTTTTGAGTGCCATAATTATTCTGAAGCAAAAAAGGTGAAATTAGCAGTCATTGAATTCACAGATTATGCATTAATTTGGTGGGATAAATTAGTCCTAGAGAGGAGGAGGAATGGTGAGAGACCCCTAGAAACATGGAGGGAGATGAAGGCTCTCATGTAACACCCCAAGATTAATTAAGGTATTAATCATAGATTTAGATTAATTAGGGATAATTAATATAGGATAAGTGGGCAAGGTTAGAGAATGGTAATTTTGAGAAATAAAGTAATAATATGAGTTGAGAATTAATTGGGATAGAAACTATATCTAGGCCCAACTTAATGTAGGGGGATCATGAGAAGGGGCTTATAAAAGCCCAATGATTCTAGATGCAAGCCCAACTCCTTATCACGAGACTTGGGCTGAGAGGGATCCCCTAGCAATAGCCCAATTTGACCTAGTGAAATAAAGGCCCAATACCCAATTTACATGAGCTCTTATAGTGGGCCCAACACACATTATGCAGACCCAAGTTGGATTGACTCTTGGAAGTTAGCCTAACCCAATCAAATTTCTGTAGCCCAATTCATGAAACAAAGCCCAACAAGTGCAAAAATCTGAACCTACAAGGAATTGGGCCATTGGGTCAGCATACCTCACTTAAACTGAAATTGTTCTGCAGCTCACTTCACCAAACAAAAGCCCAATAAGCACATATCTGAACCTAAGTGGATTTTGGGCTTTAGGGTTGACCCAAACTCATCTAAAACCCTAACCCTTCAGCCTCTCCTTCATTTTGCTGAAACTCAAGAAGAAAATTCAGGAGGTTTGAGGGAGGCTAGGGTTCCACCAACATGGAGGCTCCATTTCTCACTTCTAGAGGATGATTTAGCCAAGGTAGGTTATATATAACTTGACCCTCTCATCCTCCTCTTCATTTTGGTCCGATTAATTTCTGGGTTTAAGTATTTTCATCTTCATCTCAAATCTGAAATTTGGTGTTGGGTGATTCCTTGCAAGATTTTCGGACTTGGAGGTTAGAGGGAGGATTAGGTAAGCTTTTCCTTTCTATTTGGTGTATTACTTTGCTGGAAAATGCCCCTAAGGATGGATTATCCTAATGGGTTCTTCTATTGTGTGAGATTACAAGGAGATAATGGTGGAAAACTAAATTTTCTGGGCTTGGTGGTTGAAGTGCGAATTTTGGTGCTTCTATGGCGGATTTTCGGAGGTGGGGCTATTGGTGCTGTTAAGTGAGTATTTCCTTTCCATTTTAATGCATTCTCTGTTAGTTTGAGACCCCTGTAGTTAACCTATGACATGGGATTTGGTTTAATGTGGAATTACCCAGAAATTAGAGTAAACTATAGCAATTTCTGGTGTGGGAAAGTTGGAGTCCGAAATTAAATCCCTTAGTAATTAGGTAAGTAACCTCTAGTCGTCATTAGTAGTTTAACTCCATGGATATTTGATTATGACTAGAAATGGTGATAATTATGCTTCTTATAGGCTTGGTGTGCACTTGGATCATTATGGTAGCTAGGGCAAGAGTAATTGGCTTCAATGAGGTAACTGGGGTTATTTTCCTAATTCCATGTATATGCTCATGTTAATCTGCTATTTGTTATACATGCTTGATTTTGAAATGCTAAATGACTGGTTGACTACTTGATTGTTATTGTAATTGGACCTTGTGAGTCCATGGTGGAGCTGTGGTGCGGCTGCCACCCGTGCATGTGCCACGATCGGGCACCGGGTATGATCAACCCCAGATGCACTGAGCCCTGGTATGCTCAATGGGGAGTAGGTGCCGTGGACGGGCCTCTCCCAGTGTTAATGGCCTTTAACATGTTGTGTATGATTGCTGGTATGGGACAGTAGTCAATAGTGGTTCAACTAGTTCATTTGCCAATTGAATTGATAATTCTGATATTGATGACATGAGATTATCTTGGATTGATTGACTTGTACATATATATGGAAATTACCTGTTGTTACTGAGATTGTATATCTCACCCCGTTGTGGGCTAACATTTTCAGGGACCGGACCTCTTAGTGCCGAGGAAGAAATTAATGGAAGACCATTAAATGGTTTGGTAATGCATAGGTTTAGGAGCTTTGACAAAAATGTATTGTGATTAAATTGTTAGTTTTGTATCATTGCTGCATTGCATCATGAGTTGCCAAGTGTAGGGATTGTATATGTAATTCGATTATCATGGAATTGAACCTTATGATTGTAATTGGCTAATAATGGGAAGTGTATCGAATGTTAAATATCAACGGTGAATGATTGGTGTTGTTATTATTTCATAAACTCGCTAATAGAGGGTGATTAGAGAACGGAAATGGGCATGTAAGTTTTGAATTGGTAATGAAAGAATAGCTAAGTAAATAAGGTAGATAAATGCCATTAGAGCCATGTAAAATGAGGGGAAGTGATCTTAGGGTGTCCCTAAGGAGAGAAATAGAGTGTAGGGGGCGAAACATAGGGAAAACAGCTACAGAAGGGAGTCACGCCGCGGCCAAGAGGGCTTCGCCGCGGCCTAGGGAGTGACAGTGGCGAGGGACGCCGCGGCTTGATAAATCTCGCCGCGGCGCGGAGTGAAAATAATCGCCCAGGGGGCGACAGAACGTAACCTCGCCGCGGCGCAATAAGTCTCGCCGCGGCGCGAGTCGAGAAAATTAATTTGGGAGGTTACAGTAGCAAAACTCGCCGCGGCGCCACATAGGTTGGCCGCGGCGCAGGTCCAGGCCGCGGCGGAGGGCTAAAAACTCAGTTTTTGACCTAGACACCCAGATTTCTTGAATGCTAATGCTAAGGAATGATATAGGAACACTCGTGGGAGGTTTTTGGGTGTTGAAAATGATAAAGGGATGAATTACAAATGCTTGTATACATGTCCCTGTTTATAGTTGATTAGTTGATGACCCTAACAACATCAAGGTTCAAATTTCTCTGTATTTCCGCAAAGTAATTTATTGTAGCAACCCTGAACCTTGATCATTAATTATTAATCACATACTTAACTCTAATTATGATAATTAGAAGTTAGGGTCGTCACATCTCATGAGGAAGAGGTTTATACCCAGCCATTACTATAGAGACCTCTTTCAAAAGTTGCAGTCCCTTACACAAGGCTCTAAGAGTGTAGAGGAATATCACAAAGAGATGGAAGTGGCTATGATGAGAGACCCCGTAGGAATAAGTCCTAGGAACCTTCAACAAGATGATATGTTGCCCGGGACTGACTAAGAACAAGAGATGTTGGTCAGGAGGATAAGACCCTAAGAGAACTCGTCCCTTAAAACCCTAGCCTTGAGACGCCACAAAGGAAGACCACTCCTTTGATAAGTCACTTGTATTCTATAGAAGAACACACAGAAACAAGAATTCTCACAATGAGAAATAAAATTCTGAATTCATTCCAATCTCCTGAAAAGTACATTAGGTGGCCTATTAAATAGGCATAAAAGAAAACCCTAAACCTAACTTAATCTCTAAGAATTCTCCTCCAAGAAATAGGAAACAAAGAATTTGATTTTAATGGGAGGAGATGATAAGGAAAGAAAGTAATAAGTTTTCAGCAACTAACGAAAATAGAAATAAACAAAATCTGAAACTTAAATCCTAAGTCTTGACTAATAGCCTTGTTCAAACTAATGGAAATGGAAACTAATGAAAAGCAAATAAAAGACTTCCTAATAAGATTTAAAACTACTATTCACGTCACTTTTGTTGCCCATGTGATTTGCACATGCTCTTTAATAGATTTCTTCAAGTTGGACTCTATTTGGACCTTGCAGCATGTCTTGTTGGGCTTGGACAATGAGGATCAAGTCCCTTGGGCCTTGTAACTCTTCAAATTGATGCAAAAACATGGGTTCAAGCTCTTGAACTTTTTGGACAATGCAACTCAAAGCTTGCTTCATGGCTTTAGCTCTTCCTCTAGTCATTGGGCCTCCTATGCCTTGTAATGGGTCCATTTGCATGTTGGGCTCTCTTGCACACCCTCTATGCTCTTTTAGGTCATCACACCATGCTCCCTTGTCTACAAGCTCATGGGCCCCTTCATCATTCCCTCCCTCTTCAAAAGGATTCGTCCTCGAATCTGCATAATTAAAGGGAGATAAATCAGTAACATTGAATGTAGCACTAATATTTCCATAAGAGCTAGGCAAATCAATTTTGTATGCATTGTCATTAATTCTTTCCAAAACTTGGAAAGGTCCATCCCCTCTAGAGTGTAATTTTGACTTTCATTTCTCAGGGAATCTTTCCTTTCTCAAGTGCACCCAAACCCAATCTCCAGGTTCAAATACCACACGCCTTCTACCCTTATTAGCATGCTTGGCATATTGTTCATTCTTCCTCTCAATGTTAGCCTTAACTTTGGCATGTAATTCCTGCACAAACTTAGCTTTCTTCAAACCATCAAGATTAACAAACTCATTAGAAGGTAAAGGAAGAATATCAAGAGGAGTTAAGGGATTAAAACCATAGACAACCTCAAATGGAGAAAATGAAGTAGAAGAGTGCACTGTTCTATTATATACAAACTCAATGTGAGGCAAGCATTTTTCCCAATTCTTTAAATTTTTTTGAATGATAGAACGAAGCAAGGTAGTAAGAGTACGATTCACAACTTCAGTTTGCCCATCCGTTTGAGGATGTGCCACAGTAGAAAACAACAATTTAGTTCCTAGCTTAGACCACAAAGTTCTCCAAAAATGGCTAAGGAACTTCACATCTCTATCACTCACAATAGATTTAGGTAAACCATGCAACCTCACAATTTCTTTAAAGAACAAGTCAGCAATATGTATGGCATCATTACTTTTTGAACATGCAATAAAGTGTGCCATTTTGCTAAATCTATCAACCACAACAAAAATGCTATCTTTTCCACTTTGAGCTCTAGGTAAACCCAACACAAAATCCATAGAAATATCAATCCAAGGTTAGGAAGGCATGGGGAGGGGAGAATACAAACCATGAGATTGAACTTTAGATTTTGCATGCTTACATGTCACACATCTATCACAAACAGCAATTACATCTTTTCTCATGTTTGGCCAATAAAAATGTTCATGCAAAAGAGCTAAAGTTTTCTCCACACCAAAGTGTCCCATCAAAGCACCACCATGAGTCTCTTTAACAAGCAATTCACGCATAGAACAAGATGGAATACATAATTTATCTTAAACAAAAATCCATCAAATCTGTAAAAGTCATTAAAACCATGTTTCTCACACAATTTCCAGATTTCACCAAAGTCACAATCAGATTCATACATGCTTTTTAACATCTCAAAACCAAGTAATCTAGCATGCAATGATGTAAGAAGACTATATCTCCTAGATAATGCATCAGCCACAACATTCTCTTTACCCTTTTTATGCTTGATGACATAAGGAAAAGTTTCAATGAATTCAAGCCATCTAGCATGTCTCTTGTTCAATTTACCTTGAGACTTCAAAAATTTCAAGCTTTCATGATCAGAATGTATAATGAATTCTTTTGACCACAAATAATGTTGCCAAGTCTCTAAGGTTCTTTTTAAAGCATACAACTCTTTGTCATAAGTGGAATAATTCAAAGTAGCTCCACTTAATTTTTCACTAAAGAAAGCAATGGGCTTAGAATCTTGCATTAAAACAGCCCCAATTCCAATTCCAGATGCATCACATTCAATTTCAAATACTTTAGAAAAATCAGGTAAAACAAGTAAAGGAGCATTAGTTAATTTTTCTTTCAAAGTGCTAAATGCAACCTCTTGTATTTCACCCCACTTGAAAACTACATTTTTTTTTACCAAATCATTCAAAGGTGCAGCAATGGAGGAGAAGTCCCTCACAAAACGTCTATAGAAGCTAGCCAAGCCATGGAAACTCCTTACTTCATTTGCATTCTTTGGTGTAGGCCACTCACGGATAGCTTTCACCTTCTCTTCATCCACATGAATCCCTTGAGCACCTACAACAAATCCAAGAAACACAACAGAATCCAAACAAAAAGAACACTTTTCTAAATTTACATAAAGGCTATTCTTCCTAAGAATGTAAAAGACCTCACGCAAATGACCAAGATGATCATCTAAACTCTTGCTATAAATCAAAATATCATCAAAATAAATAACAACACATTTCCCAATGAGAGAACGAAAAACATGATTCATTAAGCTCATAAATGTACTAGGTGCATTAGTTAAACCAAATGGCATAACTAACCACTCATGCAATCCAAACTTAGTTTTAAATGCAGTTTTCCATTCATCACCTTCTTTCATTCTAATTTGATGATATCCACTCCTAAGATCAATTTTAGAAAATAAAGATGCACCATGCAACTCATCAAGCATATCATCTAATCTAGGAATGGGATAACGATACTTAACTGTGATTTTATTGATGGCTCTACAATCTACACACATTCTCCACTTGCCATCCTTCTTAGGCACTAGGATCACTGGAACCGCACAAGGACTTAAGCTTTCTCTAACAAAGCCTTTCTTCATGAGCTCTTCAACTTGGCATTGGATTTCCTTAGTTTCTTCTGGATTGGCTCTATATGCTGGTCTATTAGGAATGGATGCTCCAGGGATGAAATCTATACGATGTTCAATGCCTCTCAAAGGGGGCAAACCATCGGGAATTTCCTTTGGAAACAAATCACCAAAATCTTGCAAAAGAGACACAACACTAGAGGGCAAAGAGGGATCAAGCTCATTAGTAGAAAAATAAATTTCCTTGTACAAGAGTACAAGCACTTGCTCATCAGCCAACATAGCTCTCTTAATCTCTCTTTTTCCAGAAAAGAAACTCACTTTTTTTTCATCAATTTTCTCACTTTCATGCCTTTTCTTTTCAATCACTCTCTTTTCTTTATCCTTCTCCTTTCTTTCTTTTCTCTCTTTCTCTCTCAATTTGCACTCATTTTCAATTCTAAGTTGATCCTCATAAGCTTGCATGGGTCTGAGAGGAGTAAGCACAACAGTTTTACCATTGAAAGGAAAAGAATAGCAATTTTTATATCCATCATGTTTAACACGTCTATCAAATTGCCATGGTCTACCAAGCAAAATATGTCCCGCATACATAGGAGCTATATCACACAAGACTTCATCATGATAATTACCAATAGAAAAAGAAATTAACACTTGCTTAGTAACTTTAACTTCACCACAATCATTAAGCCATTGCAACTTATAAGGACTAGGATGCTTTAAAGTAGGCAAATTCAGTTTATCAACAAGCAAGATACTAGCAACATTTGTACAACTACCACCATCAATAATCATGCTACATACCTTGTTCTGGACAAAACATCTAGTATGGAAAATGTGCTCACGTTGCTCTTTCTCATGATCTTCCTTGGGTTGAATATTTAGAGCACGCCTAGACACCAAAGCCTCTCCAAGCACGGGCTCACTAAGCTCCAACTCAGAATCCTCCACCAAAGATGGCATACTTCCATCCGAATCTTCATCACTAGTCTCCTCACTAACTACATCATCATTCTCAAGCAAAATCATAGTTCTCTTGTTTGGACATTGAGAAGAGATGTGACCAAAACCTTGACATTTAAAACACTTAATTTTTGAAGTAGTAGAAGAAGAAGAGTTAGAGTTATACTTACCTTTAGGAGGTGGATCTGAACTTTTGGGCTTTGCTTCCTCCTTTGGCTTGCTTTCTTTGGATTTGAAGGAGGATTTGGAATCCTTCAAACCTTGCTTCCAAGACCCAGAACCAGCAGCAAATCTGAATTTTTGTTGAGATTTAAGTTGTTTCTCCACTTTGATAGCTTTGTGTAATAGCTCTTCCATGTCAACATAATGTTGGAGATCAACAATTGCAGCAATTTCAGGGTTCAAACCATCTATGAATCTTGCCATGGTTGCCTCTTTGTCTTCCTCAAGATTGGCTCTAATCATAGCCATTTCCATCTCTTGATAATACTCCTCAACACTCATGCAACCTTGTCTCAATTTCTGCAATTTCTTGTGCAAATCCCTATAGTAATAACTAGGGACAAATCTCTTTCTCATAGTGATTTTCATCTCATGCCAAGTCTGAATTGGAGGCTCTCTATTTCGCCTTCTATTGATGAGAAGTTGATCCCACCAAATGCTAGCATAATCTGAAAATTCAACGGCTGCTAATTTCACTTTTTGCCCTTTAGAATAATGATGGCACTCAAAAACGTGCTCAACCTTTCTTTCCCACTCCAAATAAAGCTCTGGATCATTCTTCCCTTGAAAGGAGGGAATTTTCATTTTGATATTGCCTAGACCATGCTCCTTATGTGGGGGAGCTTGCTTGTGCCTCCTTGGAATGAAATCATCAAAGTCAGATTCTCCTTCATACTCCTCTTCAAGATCATGTCTTTTTGGAATTTTAGAGTTTGATGGAGATTCAAAGTCATCCAGTCTTGCATTGAGCCTTTTGAATTGCTCGTAGACACTTTTCATGAAAACTTTAAGATCAACATCATTAGGTTCATTTTCAGCCATTTTTACAACCTGAAATGTTAGTGTGGACAGAATAAAAAAATAATATGAAGTAGGACCTCACACACTCTTCTCACGTGTATCACTCAAAATATTGCAAATCCATTCGTGTTTCACTCAAAATTTGGCTTTTATCTTTAATATGACACTCTTGCCTTTTACCACTCACTTGCTTCTTTTTAGTGCTCTTAGATAGAAACAAAAACAAATCAATAGGAGCAAAGAATAAAGTGGCAATCCCAAAACCAGAAAATTCCAAGTTAAAATCCTCAAAGAGCCAAAAGAAAAAAAAAGGCAAAAAAATAACAATTTAAAAGGACAAGGATCAGAAACAAGCAGTTTGGAAAGAAAAGAAAAATAGGAAAGGATTAAAAAGAAGGAAAGTTAGGTTCAATTTAGGAAATTTGGAAACTTACCACCCAAGTTTATAAAATTAGGAAAGTGATTGCTACTTGTAATTTAAGTTCTTGACAAATGGGTAACTTGCTACAACTTGCAATTCAGATTAGTCAAAATAGGAACTTTGAAAATAGGAAACTAATGGGATGCTAAGCAATTGCAATCTGTTACAATGAAATAGGAAAGTTGTTACTTGAACACAAAAGGAAAGAACTTGATAGATACTCAACTCAAATTGGAAATTCTTCTTTCTTTCTTCTTCTTTTTTTTTTTTTCACTCCCTTTTTTTTTCACCTTTTTTTTTCGAATTTTTTTTTATTTTTTATTTTTTTCGAAATTTTTTTTTTGTATCACACACTTTTTTTTTGAAGGAAAAAAAAAAACGAAAATCTGGAAAAGAGGACAAAACTCACACACAAGTTAGCAAATCACAAGAAAAAAAAAAAAGAAAAACAAACTATGGATGGTATGAAAAGGAAGATGTATAATGGAAGAAGGAAGAAGATGGAAGACAAAGGCGAAGATGGAAAAGGTAACACAAATAGAAGGAGAGAAGGTATGAAGAATAGTGGAAGGAAAAAAACACAAAGATATACCTTGCTTTAGCGAACCTATGCTCTGATACCAAATGATGAGAGACCCCGTAGGAATAAGTCCTAGGAACCTTCAACAAGATGATATGTTGCCCGGGACTGACTAAGAACAAGAGATGTTGGTCAGGAGGATAAGACCCTAAGAGAACTCGTCCCTTAGAACCCTAGCCTTGAGACGCCACAAAGGAAGACCACTCCTTTGATAAGTCACTTGTATTCTATAGAAGAACACACAGAAACAAGAATTCTCACAATGAGAAATAAAATTCTGAATTCATTCCAATCTCCTGAAAAGTACATTAGGTGGCCTATTAAATAGGCATAAAAGAAAACCCTAAACCTAACTTAATCTCTAAGAATTCTCCTCCAAGAAATAGGAAACAAAGAATTTGATTTTAATGGGAGGAGATGATAAGGAAAGAAAGTAATAAGTTTTCAGCAACTAACGAAAATAGAAATAAACAAAATCTGAAACTTAAATCCTAAGTCTTGACTAATAGCCTTGTTCAAACTAATGGAAATGGAAACTAATGAAAAGCAAATAAAAGACTTCCTAATAAGATTTAAAACTACTATTCACGTCACTTTTGTTGCCCATGTGATTTGCACATGCTCTTTAATAGATTTCTTCAAGTTGGACTCTATTTGGACCTTGCAGCATGTCTTGTTGGGCTTGGACAATGAGGATCAAGTCCCTTGGGCCTTGTAACTCTTCAAATTGATGCAAAAACATGGGTTCAAGCTCTTGAACTTTTTGGACAATGCAACTCAAAGCTTGCTTCATGGCTTTAGCTCTTCCTCTAGTCATTGGGCCTCCTATGCCTTGTAATGGGTCCATTTGCATGTTGGGCTCTCTTGCACACCCTCTATGCTCTTTTAGGTCATCACACCATGCTCCCTTGTCTACAAGCTCATGGGCCCCTTCATCAGGCTATGCTTAGGGCAAATGTGAAAGAGGATAGGGAAGCAACAATGACTCGATTCTTAAATGGGTTGAATAAAGAAATCGCTAATATTGTGGAGTTGCAGCATTATGTGGAGTTAGAAGACATGGTGCACATGGCAATGAAGGTTGAAAGGCAACTTAAACAAAAAGGATCAGCAAGGTACCTTTCAGGCTCTAGTTCTTCAATGAGACCAAAATGGAAGAAGGAAGAAAAAGATGTTCAAAGAGAAGTCCCAAAAGGCAAAGAGGAAGCTTCATCTAAAAACAAAGGTAAATCTGAGTCCCAATCATCTAGAAATAGAGATATTAAATGTTTCAAGTGTTTGGGAACAGGTCATATAGCTTCGCAATGCCCCAATAAGAGAGTAATGATCATGAAGGACCGTGAAGTGGTGACTGAAAGTGAAAGTGATGATTCCATGCCGTCACTTGAAGATGCTAGTGATGATGGGTTTGAGTATGTTGTAGAAGGAGAAGCACTTGTGACTAGAAGAGCTTTGAATTCTCAAGTTAAGGAAGATGACATTGAGCAGCAAAGAGAAAACATCTTCCATACTCGCTGTCTCGTAAGCAACAAGGTATGCAATATGATTATTGATGGTGGGAGTTGTACCAATGTTGCTAGTACCACTCTAGTTGAGAAATTAAATTTGTCTACCATTAAACATCCTAGACCATACAAGTTGCAATGGCTGAATGAATGTGGGGAGATTAAGGTTGATAGGCAAGTTCTTGTTTCATTCTCAATTGGAAGATATTGTGATGAGATTTTATGTGATGTTGTTCCTATACATGCTGGACATATACTTATGGGTAGACCTTGGGAATTTGATAGGAAGGCGACAAAGGATGGGTTTACCAATAGATATTCATTTGTAAAGGATGACAGACCCGTTACTCTTGTACCATTAACACCCAAGCAAGTGTATGAAGATCAGCTCAAAATGAAACAAGAGAGAGATAAAAGAGAGGGTGATAAGAAAAATAAAGAAGAGAGATCAAAAAGAAATGAGGGTGAGAAAAAAGAAAATCTGAAAGCTCAAAAAAAGAGATTCAGAAGAAAGAAAAGAAAGTGGAGAGAAAAGAAAGAGAAAAAGTGAGTTTTTATGCAAAAGAAAGTGAGGTGAGGAGTGCATATCTTTCTGAACAGCCTTTACTTGTACTTGTTTACAAGGAGGCCTTTTTAAACACTAATGACCTTGACTCTTCATTTCCGAGTGTTGTTAGTTCTTTGTTGCAGGAATTTGAAGATATATTTCCAGAAGATATTCCTAGTGGTTTGCCACCCATAAGAGGCATTGAGCATCTAATTGACTTCATTCCTGGAGCAACAATTCCTAACCGGCCAGCTTATAGAACTAACCCTGAGGAGATAAAAGAGCTTCAAAAGCAAGTTGAAGAGCTCATGGCAAAGGGGTATGTTCGAGAAAGCTTGAGTCCATGTGCTGTACCAGTCCTCTTAGTACCAAAGAAAGATGGATCTTGGAGGATGTGCATTGATTGCAGAGCTGTCAACAATATCACTGTAAAGTATCGCCATCCTATTCCTAGATTAGATGATATGCTTGATGAATTGCATGGGTCTGTTATTTTCTTAAAAATTGATTTAAAATCTGGATATCATCAAATTAGGATGAGGGAAGGAGATGAGTGGAAAACTGCTTTCAAAACAAAGCATGGGCTGTATGAATGGTTAGTCATGCCATTTGGGCTAACAAATGCACCTAGTACTTTTATGAGGTTGATGAATCATATTTTGCGTGCATATATTGGAAAATTTGTTGTGGTTTATTTTGATGATATTATGATATTTAGTAAGAGTCTTGATGAGCATTTGAATCATTTGCAATGTGTGCTTGATGTTTTGAGAAAAGAAAAGTTGTATGCTAACCTCAAAAAGTGTAGTTTTGGCATGGGAAAAGTTGTTTTTCTTGGATTTGTAGTGAGTGCTGAGGGAATACAAGTTGATGAAGAGAAGGTAAGGGCTATTAAAGAATGGCCAACACCTACAAATGTAACTGAGGTAAGAAGTTTTCATGGGTTGGCTAGCTTTTATAAGAGGTTTGTGAAAGATTTTAGCACAATTGCTGCACCACTCACTGAAATAATTAAGAAATCAGTTGGCTTTAGATGGGAAAAGGCACAAGATCATGCATTTAGTGTTCTTAAAGAAAAATTATGTTCTGCACCTATTTTAGCTTTACCTGATTTTAACAAAACTTTTGAGATTGAGTGTGATGCATCAGGAGTTGGGATAGGAGCTGTTCTAATGCAGGAAGGGCGGCCAATTGCTTATTTTAGTGAAAAGCTTAATGGCACCACCTTGAATTACCCAACTTATGATAAGGAGCTTTATGCACTTGTGAGAGCATTGGAGACCTGGCAATACTACCTTTGGCCTAAACAATTTGTGATCCATACAGATCATTAATCTTTGAAGTACATTAAAGTTCAAGGTAAGCTGAACAAAAGACATGCTAGATGGATGGAGTTCATCGAGCCTTTCCCATATGTGATCAAATACAAGAAAGGTAAGGAAAATGTGGTTGCCGATGCATTATCTAGAAGGTATATTCTTCTCACTTCTCTGAATGCAAGATTGCTTGGTTTGAATATGTTAAGGATTTGTATGCCAATGATAGTGATTTTGCTGAAATAGTTGTTGCTTGTAAAAAAATGAGCTTTTGGAAAATTCTATAAGCTTGATGGATTTTTGTTCAGAGAAAACAAATTATGTGTGCCTCAATGTTCTATGCGTGAATTGCTTGTGAGGGAAGCACATAGGGGAGGACTAATGGGACATTTTGGTGTGAAAAAGACATTAGATGTTTTGCATGAACATTTCTTTTGGCCTAAAATGAAGCGTGATGTGGAAAGGATTTGTGGTAGATGCATAACATGTAAAAGGGCTAAGTCTAGAGTCTTACCTCATGGTCTGTATACTCCATTACCTGTACCTAGTGAACCTTGGGTAGACATTTCAATGGATTTTATTTTGGGATTACCTAGGTCAAAAAGAGGGATGAATTCAATATTTGTGGTTGTTGATAGATTTTCAAAAATGGCGCATTTTATTGCATGCCATAAAACTGATGATGCTACTTATATTGCTGATTTGTTCTTTAAAGAAATTGTGAGGCTTCATGGTGTTCCTAAAAGTATTGTCTCAGATAGGGATGCAAAATTTTTGAGTCATTTTTGGAGAGTTTTGTGGGAAAAGCTTGGAACTAAGTTATTATTTTCTACAGCTTGTCATCCACAAACTGATGGTCAAACTGAAGTTGTTAATAGAACCTTAACTCAATTGCTTAGGACCGTCATCCAAACGAATTTGAAAAATTGGGAGGATTGCTTGTCATTCATTGAATTTGCATAAAATAGAAGTGTGCATTCATCTACTGATTATTCTCCTTTTGAAGTTGTTTATGGTTTTAATCCACTAACTCCTTTGGATTTGTTACCATTGCCGATTAATGAGAGAATAAGCCTTGATGGCAAAAAGAAAGCTGAGGTGGTTAAGAAACTTCATGAAAAGATTAAATTGCAGATTGAAAAGAAGAATGAGCAATATGCATCCAAGGCAAACAAAGAAGGCGTGTCATTTTTGAACCTGGTGATTGGGTATGGGTGCATATGAGAAAAGAGAGGTTTCCGGTACAAAGGAAATCTAAATTAGCTCCAAGAGGGGATGGACCATTTCAAGTCTTTGAGAAAATCAATGACAATGCTTATAAGATAGATCTACCAGGTGAGTATAATGTTAATGCTACTTTTAATGTTACTGATCTATCTCCTTATGATGTAGGTGATGATTCGAGGACGAATCTTTTTGAGGAGAGAGGGGATGATGCGATCCATCAAAGGGAGCAAGCAGTCTCAAATGCTTGGAATGATCCTCTGCAAATTCCAAGTGGCCCGATAACAAGAGCACGAGCTAAAAGAATGAGGGAAGCCTTAAGTGGACTTGTTCAAGAGACCTGGACTAAGCAAATAGCAATTGGAGCAACAAAAGTCAAGCAAGATATGGACAATTATAATATGGACGTCCTCAATATCATATGGGCTGAAGATGGAGCTGCTGAAGCTAGACTGGGCCAAAACATTATAAATTGAAGTGCTTGAATCATGGACCATCCATTGATGGGCTCATTTAAGGCTAAATAATGCCATTTCAGGCTTAATAAGCTGATTTATAGAACCCTAATTATTTAGACGAAATTAGCTTATTTAGGGGGATTTATTTCCTTTTTAGTTTTTGAGAGAATTTGACTTTTATAATTCTGATTCCATAGGCCATTAATTAGGAAATTTGGCATTAATTTCCCTAGTTTTCCTTTTCTATGAGCATTGAAGGCAGATTGGACTTGCACACTATATGATTGTATTTTGCCTCCCATTGTAATCAGATTTGAATGAATAGAAATCATATTTTCTGGAAATCCCAGAATTAAGAGGAGTGCTCTCTAGGGTTCTTCATTGAACTTGTAGACTTATCAAGGCTTGATCAACCTTGTGGCGTCTTCCAACACTCGGGGTCCTTGTCTCTTTGTGTCAAGGGTTCCAAGTGGATCGTTCAGACTTGATTTAGCTTTCTTGGGGTGTGTATATTTCAGATCGGTTGTGGGTTCAAGGGGATTCAAGTCCTTGCGGGTTCGCACCATGAGGTCTGGGCTACCTAAGCTAGTTTGGAGTTATTTTTTTCCACTATCTAACATCCACAGATTTTCAGATTGGTATCATTTGCATGAATTGGATTTTTGTGCATTTAATTAAACATTTTTAAAATTTGTTGCAAAAATCTATGACAGCACCAGTGGATAGTTTGACCTCTGAACTTTTTCAAATGTCAAATGTCCTCTGTGATGGATGTTATGGTCTGGATATATTTTTATTATGAAGTATACATCTGTATCTTTCCAAAATGGTCAAGAAGGCATGATTTTTATTTTTTTAGAATTAGTTATGATTTTTCAAACTTGTGGCAGAAAGGTAGAAAAATCTGGCTGAAAATATGTATATATATTTTGAGCCTCCCTTTGAGTTTCTTAAGATGTAGGCCACCTATTGATACAAAATCAGTATGCATGCCCATTGGAGCACAACAAGTTCGAGAAACCCTCATCCATCAAGAACTTCAAAGAGCTCAAGTGGACCAAATTGTGAACTATGTCCAAAAATTTCAAAGAGTTCAAGATAATATCCATGTTGGACGTCGGCCCAAGTTTAGAGCCCAAGATCCATATTTGATCAATTCAAAATATGCTGAATTGGACTTTAGACATGAGATTTCCTTAAAGATGCAAAAGTGGAAGTCCAAGTGGAAGCCCAATATTCTAAGAAGGGCCATGGAGCAACTAAAGTCAATATCTAACATGTTGAAGGCCCAATGTAGTTATATACATACAAGAGGAGTGCTAAGGCCCAATTGGAGTCCAATTGCAAGAGATTAAGAATCATGTGTCAACCATGTGCTTTTTAATGAAGCATGAGCATCTCATGTGACAACTTAAAGAAGCTAATTAGTTTTGACTAGGATTCCTTTTGAATTTCGTTTTTTATTATTTTATTATTTTTTTGAATTTGGGAACTTATCTTGGAGATCAAGTTAAGATTAGTTTCCTAATCTAATTAGGATATATATTAGGTATTATTTAAAATATTTCTAATCAGATTTTAGAATTTTACTTTAATTAGGACTCTAGAAATTTTGCCTATAAAAGGCTTTCTATTGTACTCTATTTTACACATGAATGAAATTGAGTATTATTCAATTATTTGTGAGGCTTTCGCTTCTTTGTGTTCTCTGAGAGTTCACGTGACTTATCAAAGGATTGGTCTTCCTTTGTGGCGTCTTGAGGCTAGGGTTCTAAGAGACAAGTTCTCTTAGGGTCTTTCCTTTGACCAACATTCTTGTATTTTAGCCGGTCTCGGGCAAAGTGTCATCTTGTTGAAGGTTCCTAGGACAAGGTTCCTAGAGGGTCTCTCATCACCTATGATGATTCAAATGAGTTGTATTTATGTGATTAAATAGGAGAATGTGTTGTATGAGCTCATACAGTCTATGTGACACCGAATGAAATTTTTATACACGATGCAACGCAAAGAAATGTATTATTTTAATGGATTTTTCTTACTTCCCTCATGGAATGTATCATATGAGCATGAAAATATGATAGAAATGAGCTAGAAATTATGGTGTTAGATAGGGACCCTCCCAAGTGCCTCTTCCATCAACGAAAAATTGTAAAATTCATGGGCTTTAATTTCCTTCTATGTCTCGGCCAAGCTTGGATGGAGGGGCTAGGAAGTATTTTAATTTTTTCTAAGCTTTGTTTGGGATTATATATGATGGAAGAAGATGAGAGGAAGCCATGGGAAAAATTTAGAAGCCATAAATTGAGAGTTAGGGATATAGGTTCCATATTGTGATCTAAAGAAGCAACTTATATCTAGGCTCTTGAAAATGAGTATGTGATGGTTGTAAGGAGTCTAAATGGAGTCAAGAGTCCTAAATATAAGAAGAGAATGTAGCCAAGAGCTTGAATTGTGATAGATGCTTCATTAGGCCTTTTATAGAACTAAAATGTAACCATAAGACAGAGCGCGCTTCCTTAATGTGTGTGTAATGCTAGGACTTGTTTCAAGAAAGTGATTGGATACTATTTGTTGTGTCTAGGACAAAGAAATCAAGCTCCACTCCTTCTTGTATGCATTCTTGGTTATATGTATGTCATTGGATGCTTGTATGTGTATTTGTATCTTGATGCATGCCATTTGATGTTGCCTTGTTGCACGGGTACCAACATGCTTATGGAATTATGTTTTGATTGTGAAATTTGCTCCCACGGGTGAGGTTGTGTCAAAAGTCCCTTGAAATGGATAAAGTAAAGCCAAAAGTCTCTAAGAATGGGTGAGACATGGCCAAAAGTCTCAAGGATAAGTGAGGTTAAGTCAAAAGTCCCTAGACTAAAGATGAGGCTAATCCAAAAGTGATGCAATAGCACCAAGAGACCTTGCTGAGCATAGAAGTAGACTTGATGAAGGATATGGTGCTAAGTTTCAAGCCCAAGGATGTGATTTTCAAATTAAAGACCAGGAGTTCAAATCAAATGTGCCTAAAGATCCATTGCAAGGCATAGGAGGCCCAATAACAAGAACTAGGGCCAAAGCAATGAAAGAAGCCTTCAATTGTTTGATTCATAAGTTTCATAACTTAGAACCCATTCATTTAAGTCAAGAGAAGGCCCAAGAAGATGTAAAAGGTGTGATCATGCTAACCATTTTACAAGAGGAGTGCCAAGGCCCAATTGGAGTCCAATTGCAAGAGATTAAGAATCATGTGACAACCATGTGATTTTTAATGAAGCATGAGCATCCCATGTGACAACATAAAGAAGTTGATTAGTTTTGATTAGGATTCTTTTTGAAATTTCGTTTTTTATTATTTTATTATTTTTTTGAACTTGGTCAAAGAGTTTACTTGGAAATCAAGTTAAAATTAGTATCCTAATCTAGTTCTTTGATATTAGGCATCATTTAAAATATTTCTAATTAGATTTTAGAGTTTTACTTTCATTAAGACTTTAGAAATTTTGCCTATAAAAGGCTTCCTATTATACTCTATTTTGGATCATGAATGAATTTGTGTATTATTCAATTATCTATGAGGCTTTTGCTTCTTTGTGTTCTCTGAGAGTTCATGTGACTTATCAAAGGATTGGTCTTCCTTTGTAGCGTCTTGAGGCTAGGATTCTAAGAGACAAGTTCTCTTAGGGTCTTTCCTTTGACTAACATTCTTGTTTTCTAGCCGGCCTCGGGCAAAGTATCATCCTGTTGAAGGTTCCTAGGACAAGGTTCCTAGAGGGTTTCTCATCAAAAAGTCCCAAAAAATGAGATGAGGTCAGACCAAAAGTCCCTAGAGTGTGTTCTTAGCTTTGACATGTTTTTATGGCATGGAAAATTTAGATTAAATGACACTTGTTTATGTTGAATGCATGCTTGTGATCCTTGACATGTTTATATGCCTTGATTGCTTACTTGAATAGGTGTTTAAGCTATCAAGTCTCTTTGAATCTCACCCCCTTCCCTTTCCCATCTCAACATGTCTAGGTGGAGCTCAAAGAGACCAAAGTGGAAGCCAAGGAGCATAATTGGACATAGTTTGACATTAGGGTAGTTTTAATGTAATGGAATGTTAAAGTTTGTATGCACATATTATTTTTTAGATGTAGATACTTGAACAAATGTAAAAGGATGTGATTGTATTGTACATATCATACTTGGAACCAAATCAATGAGAATGTGGATTTGCTCACTTGGATGATCAATCTTGCATGTGCATTAAGGCTTGTGGCATAGTGAGTTTAAAGTGTATTATAGTTTGGATTAGTTGGAGAGCTTATATACGCTGCGTTTATGCTTTAAAACTTGCTTAAAGTATGGTAGAAGTGTTAGGAGGCCATTTGGAACCAAATTGACCCATATATGGTGATGCGATCCATCAAAGGGAGCAAGCAGTCTCAAATGCTTGGAATGATCCTCTGCAAATTCCAAGTGGCCCGATAACAAGAGCACGAGCTAAAAGAATGAGGGAAGCCTTAAGTGGACTTGTTCAAGAGACCTGGACTAAGCAAATAGCAATTGGAGCAATAAAAGTCAAGCAAGATATGGACAATTATAATATGGACGTCCTCAATATCATATGGGCTGAAGATGGAGCTGCTGAAGCTAAACTGGGCCAAAACATTATAAATTGAAGTGCTTGAGTCATGGACCATCCATTGGTGGGCTCATTTAAGGCTAAATAATGCCATTTCGGGCTTAATAAGCTGATTTATAGAACCCTAATGTATTTAGACGAAATTAGCTTATTTAGGGGGATTTATTTTCTTTTTAGTTCTTGCGAGAATTTGACTTTCATAATTCTGATTCCATAGGTCATTAATTAGGAAATTTGCCATTAATTTCCCTAGTTTTCCTTTTCTATGAGCATTGAAGGCAGATTTGGCTTGCACACTATATAATTGTACTCTGCCTCCCATTGTAATCAGATTTGAATGAATAGAAATCATATTTTCTGGAAATCCCAGAATTGAGAGGAGTGCTCTCTAGGGTTCTTCATTGAACTTGTAGACTTATCAAGGCTTGATCAACCTTGTGGCATCTTCCAACACTCGGGGTCCTTGTCTCTTCATGTTCAAGGGTTCCAAGTGGATCGTTCAGACTTGATTTAGCTTTCTTGGGGTATGTATATTTCAGATTAGTTGTGGGTTCAAGGGGATTCAATTCCTTGTGGGTTTGCACCATCTTGGTATCAGAGCTTCGGTCCCTAAATCAGGTCATATCCTTGTGTCTTTGTGCTTTTCTAGATTGTGTTTCTCTTTTCTTTTGAAATTCTATTTGTCTTCCATTCTTCTAGATGTGCTGAATTTTAATCCTCTATTTGTCATGTTTTCCGTTGAGTTTCTGGACGTGTAGTAGGTCTTTCTTATATCCCAGATTCTCTTCTTTCAGATTGCTTTAAAATCATCTCATTTGGAGTTCTCTAACTCGAGCTATTGTCCTCTAAATTCAGACGCGTTTTGCAGGGCTTTCCAGATTGATTTTTCTGTTTTCTGTTCTGTTTATCCAAATTTCATTTTTTTTTGTTCTTCATATTCCAGAAAAAAAAAAAGCCAGGCCAAAAAAAAATAGAAAAGGCAAAAAAAAAAAAAAGAGAATTGCTGAAAAGAAAAGGCAAAAAAAAAAAATTGTGCTGTTCTGGAAGTAGTATTTGTTCGAGTTAAGCTTTTACAAAATTTTGCCTCTTTAACTTTCATTCCCTGATTTTCTACTATAATATCCACTTAATACTCATTATATCCAAGTGTTGGGTTGAATCTCACAAGAATTGTGATAGCTTTGTATTGAGTATAATTAGTTTCTTTAAAGAGCTTATAGAGAGACTAAGAGTGGAAAAAGGTAGGAGTGTGAATCCATTATTTGAAAAAAAAAGCCGTTAAAGTGTGAAACACGAGTGAAGAGTCAATCTTTGAGGGTAAACACGTGAGGAAAATTTGTGAGGATCTTTATTTCTCTAATCAATTTTCTTGCAACTTATAATGTCTAATAGGGAGGAAACATTAAGTGGAGGAGGTAGTGCACAGAACATGGACCTCGTTGTAAAAGCCATGTTGCAACAATTCGAACGTCTTAATATGGTGCTTGGAGGGATAAGAGACTGGATGGATAAGCAAGACACAATGATTGCGAACTTGCAGAGAAGACCACCTACTGTAAGTCCTAATCCTAGAAGATATGAGAGGCATAGAAATGATTCTATATCCGATTTTGAGTCTGAAAATGAAGTAGGAGGTGGTAGTGAAGAAGACTATGAATCTGAATTTGATTTGGGTAGAAATAGGCCTAGGGAAGTTAGGCATGAAAGGAGACACGGTAAAAATGCTCCAAGGGATAGAAATAGGGTGGATGGAAACCATGGAAATATTAAGATGAAAATACCTTCTTTCCAAGGTAGAAATGATCCTGAAGCTTATTTGGAGTGGGAGAAGAAAATTGAATTCATTTTTGAGTGCCATAATTATTCTGAAGCAAAAAAGGTGAAATTGGCAGTCATTGAATTTACGGATTATGCATTAATTTGGTGGGATAAATTGGTCCTAGAGAGGAGGAGGAATGGTGAGAGACCTCTAGAAACATAGAGAGAGATGAAGGCTCTCATAAGGAAGAGGTTTATACCCAGCCATTACTATAGAGACCTCTTTCAAAAGTTACAGTCCCTTACACAAGGCTCTAAGAGTGTAGAGGAATATCACAAAGAGATGGAAGTGGCTATGCTTAGGGCAAATGTTAGGATAGGGAAGCAACAATGGCTCGATTCTTAAATGGGCTGAATAAAGAAATCGCTAATATTGTGGAGTTGCAGCATTATGTGGAGTTAGAAGACATGGTGCACATGGCAATGAAGGTTGAAAGGCAACTTAAACAAAAAGGATCAGCAAGGTACCTTTCAGGCTCTAATTCTTCAATGAGGCCAAAATGGAAGAAGGAAGAAAAAGATGTTCAAAGAGAAGTCCCAAAAGGCAAAGAGGAAGCTTCATCTAAGAACAAAGGTAAATCTGATTCCCAATCATCTAGAAATAGAGATATTAAATGTTTCAAGTGTTTGGGAACAGGTCATATAGCTTCGCAATGCCCCAACAAGAGAGTAATGATCATGAAGGACCGTGAAGTGGTGACTGAAAGTGAAAGTGATGATTCCATGCCGTCACTTGAAGAAGCTAGTGATGATGGGTTTGAGTATGCTGTAGAAGGAGAAGCACTTGTGACTAGAAGAGCTTTGAATTCTCAAGTTAAGGTAGATGACATTGAGCAGCAAAGAGAAAACATCTTCCATACTCGCTGTCTCATAAGCAATAAGGTATTCAATATGATTATTGATGGTGGAAATTGTACCAATGTTGCTAGTACCACTCTAGTTGAGAAATTAAATTTGTCTACCATTAAACACCCTAGACCATACAAGTTGCAATGGCTGAATGAATGTGGGGAGATTAAGGTTGATAGACAAGTTCTTGTTTCATTCTCAATTGGAAGATACTGTGATGAGATTTTATGTGATATTATTCCTATGCATGCTGGACATATACTTTTGGATAGACCTTGGGAATTTGATAGGAAGACGACAAAGGATGGGTTTACCAATAGATATTAATTTGTAAAGGATGATGGACCCGTTACTCTTGTACCATTAACACCCAAGCAAGTGTATGAAGATCAGCTCAAAATGAAACAAGAGAGAGATAAAAGAGAGGGTGATAAGAAAAATAAAGAAGAGAAATCAAAAAGAAAATTTGAGAGCTCAAAAAAAGAGATTCAGAAGAAAGAAAGGAAAGTGGAGAGAAAAGAAAGAGAAAAAGTGAGTTTTTATGCAAAAGAATGTGAGGTGAGGAGTGCATATCTTTCTGAACAGCCTTTACTTGTACTTGTTTACAAGGAGGCCTTTTTAAACACTAATGACCTTGACTCTTCATTTCCGAGTGTTGTTAGTTCTTTGTTGCAGGAATTTGAAGATATATTTCCAGAAGATATCCCTAGTGGATTGCCACCCATAAGAGGCATTGAGCATTAAATTGACTTCATTCCTGGAGCAACAATTCCTAATCGGCCAGCTTATAGAACTAACCCTGAGGAGACAAAAGAGCTTCAAAAGCAAGTTGAAGAGCTCATGGCAAAGGGGTATGTTCGAGAAAGCTTGAGTCCATATGCTGTACCAGTCCTCTTAGTACCAAAGAAAGATGGATCTTGGAGGATGTGCATTGATTGCAGAGCTGTCAACAATATCACTGTAAAGTATCGCCATCCCATTCCTAGATTAGATGATATGCTTGATGAATTGCATGGGTCTGTTATTTTCTCAAAAATTGATGTAAAATCTGGATATCATCAAATTAGGATGAGGGAAGGAGATGAGTGGAAAATTGCTGTCAAAACAAAGCATGGGTTGTATGAATGGTTAGTCATGCCATTTGGGCTAACAAATGTGCCTAGTACTTTTATGAAGTTGATGAATCATATTTTGCGTGCATATATTGGAAAATTTGTTGTGGTTTATTTTGATGATATTCTGATATTTAGTAAGAGTCTTGATGAGCATTTGAATCATTTGCTTTGTGTGCTTGATGTTTTGAGAAAAGAAAAGTTGTATGCTAACCTAAAAAAGTGTAGCTTTGGCATGGGAAAAGTTGTTTTCCTTGGATTTGTAGTGAGTGCTGAGGGAATACAAGTTGATGTAGAGAAGGTAAGGGCTATTAAAGAATGGCCAATACCTACAAATGTAACTGAGGTAAGAAGTTTTCATAGGTTGGCTAGCTTTTATAGGAGGTTTGTGAAAGATTTTAGCACAATTGCTACACCACTCACTGAAATAATTAAGAAATCAGTTGGCTTTAGATGGGAAAAGGCACAAGATCATGCATTTAGTGTTCTTAAAGAAAAATTGTGTTCTGCACCTATTTTAGCTTTACCTGATTTTAACAAAACTTTTGAGATTGAGTGTGATGCATCTGGAGTTGGGATAGGAGCTGTTCTAATGCAGGAAGGGCAGCCAATTGCTTATTTTAGTGAAAAGCTGAATGGTGCCATGTTGAATTACCCAACTTATGATAAGGAGCTTTATGCACTTGTGAGAGCATTGGAGACCTGGCAACACTTTGGCCTAAACAATTTGTGATCCATACAGATCATCAATCTTTGAAGTACATTAAAGGTCAAGGTAAGCTAAACAAAAGACATGCTAGATGGATGGAGTTCATCGAGCCCTTCCCATATGTGATCAAATACAAGAAAGGTAAGGACAATGTGGTTGCGGATGCATTATCTAGAAGGTATATTCTTCTCACTTCTCTGAATGCAAGATTGCTTGGTTTTGAATATGTTAAGGATTTGTATGCCAATGATAGTGATTTTGCTGAAATAATTGTTGCTTGTGAAAAAGGAGCTTTTGGAAAATTCTATAAGCTTGATGGATTTTTGTTCAGAGAAAATAAATTATGTGTGCCTCAATGTTCTATGCGTGGATTGCTTGTGAGGGAAGCACATGGGGGAGGACTAATGGGACATTTTGGTGTTAAAAAGACATTAGATGTTTTGCATGAACATTTCTTTTGGCCTAAAATGAAGCGTGATGTGGAAAAGATTTGTGGTAGATGCATAACATGTAAAAGGGCTAAGTCTAGAGTCTTACTTCATGGTCTGTATACTCCATTACCTGTACCTAGTGAACCTTGGGTAGACATTTCAATGGATTTTATTTTGGGATTACCTAGGTCAAAAAGAGGGATGGATTCAATATTTGTGGTTGTTGATAGATTTTCAAAAATGGCGCATTTTATTGCATGCCATAAAACTGATGATGCTACTTATATTGCTGATTTGTTCTTTAAAGAAATTGTGAGGCTTCATGGTGTTCCTAAAAGTATTGTCTCAGATAGGGATGCAAAATTTTTGAGTCATTTTTGGAGAGTTTTGTGGGGAAAGCTTGGAACTAAGTTATTATTTTCTACAGCTTGTCATCCACAAACTGATGGTCAAACTGAAGTTGTTAACAGAACCTTAACTCAATTGCTTAGGACCGTCATCCAAACGAATTTGAAAAATTGGGAGGATTGCTTGTTATTCATTGAATTTGCATATAATAGAAGTGTGCATTCATCTACTGATTATTCTTCTTTTGAAGTTGTTTATGGTTTTAATCCACTAACTCCTTTGGATTTGTTACCATTGCCCATTAATGAGAGAATAAGCCTTGATGGCAAAAAGAAAGCTGAGGTGGTTAAGCAACTTCATGAAAAGATTAAATTGCAGATTGAAAAGAAGAATGAGCAATATGCATCCAAGGCAAACAAAGAAGGCGTGTCATTTTTGAACCTGGTGATTGGGTATGGGTGCATATGAGAAAAGAGAGGTTTCCGATACAAAGGAAATCTAAATTAGCTCCAAGAGGGGATGGACCATTTCAAGTCTTTGAGAAAATCAATGACAATGCTTATAAGATAGATCTACCAGGTAAGTATAATTTTAATGCTACTTTTAATGTTACTGATCTATCTCCTTATGATGTAGGTGATGATTCGAGGACGAATCTTTTTGAGGAGAGAGGGGATGATGCGATCCATCAAAGGGAGCAAGCAGTCTCAAATGCTTGGAATGATCCTCTGCAAATTCCAAGTGGCCCGATAACAAGAGCACGAGCTAAAAGAATGAGGGAAGCCTTAAGTGGACTTGTTCAAGAGACCTGGACTAAGCAAATAGCAATTGGAGCAACAAAAGTCAAGCAAGATATGGACAATTATAATATGGACGTCCTCAATATCATATGGGCTAAAGATGGAGCTGCTGAAGCTAGACTGGGCCAAAACATTATAAATTGAAGTGTTTGAATCATGGACCATCCATTGATGGGCTCATTTAAGGCTAAATAATGCCATTTCAGGCTTAATAAGTTGATTTATAGAACCCTAATGTATTTAGACGAAATTAGCTTATTTAGGGGGATTTATTTCCTTTTTAGTTCTTGCGAGAATTTGACTTTCATAATTCTGATTCCATAGGTCATTAATTAGGAAATTTGCCATTAATTTCCCTAGTTTTCCTTTTCTATGAGCATTGAAGGTAGATTTGACTTGCACACTATATAATTGTACTCTGCCTCCCATTGTAATCAGATTTGAATGAATAGAAATCATATTTTCTGGAAATCCTAGAATTGAGAGGAGTGCTCTCTAGGGTTCTTCATTGAACTTATAGACTTATCAAGGCTTGATCAACCTTGTGGCATCTTCCAACACTCGGGGTCCTTGTCTCTTCGTGTTCAAGGGTTCCAAGTGGATCGTTCAGACTTGATTTAGCTTTCTTGGGGTGTGTATATTTCAGATCGGTTGTGGGTTCAAGGGGATTCAATTCCTTGTGGGTTCGCACCATATGGTACCAGAATTTCCATATTCTTGAGCTATGTCAAGGTCTGACCAAATGAGGTTGTCTTTGCATGAAATTTGACATGCATATAGGCATTACCTAGAGCTTTCCATAGAGCTAAATATCACCCAATTTGGAACTCTAAAAAATTTATTATGATTTTTAAAAGTTAGAAAAAATGTGCAAAATTGGCAAATACACTATTCATATGTCAACTTTGGTTTTAAGGGTCCTTAAGTTCAAATGAAATCCAAAGGCTATGAAAGTTTACAAAAATAAATTAGATATGATAAGATTTTTGTAGTACTTGAGAGCACCTCATTTGGCTCTATATTGAGAGAGAAATGAAATTTTGAAATTCTAGATTAGTACCAAGGATGTAGCTAGACCTCTGTTACTGTTCCATCTATTTTCTGGGTCTAAACACTTCTATTTTTACCTAAAGTTATTTTTAGCCTTAATTTAACATTTATAGATTTCTACAATGGTATGATTTTCTAGGTTTTGATTTTTCTAGAATTATTTATAAATTTTTGAACTTTATATCAGTAACTTGTGATAGCAAACCTGGGCAGCCGGACCTTTAGTGCTTTTCCATTGTCAATCATAGTCTAACTAATGTTTTCATAGCTAGGGATGATTTTTACCTTACATTTGACATTTAAGGCTTTTTAAAAAGCTATCATTTGCTTGATTTTTATTTTTTTGAAATTAATTATGATTTTATAAAGTTGGTGCCAAAAACTTGAATTCTGGACCCACGAGGAACTTGGTATTTTTTTGGTTTTTGGCTTCAAATATGTACTTGGTTTGTTTTATGATGTGTATGAATTGAATAAATGAAGTATGAGTGGAAAATGATGTTAGTGTATTTATATAGCCCACGTAACATGAAATGAAAATTTTAAACCCTACGTAACGCAATAAAATACTAATATTTTTATTCCTTTTCTTGGAAATTATATGGAATCAAGCATGAATAATAGTCGAATGAGGCTTATGAAGTATGGTATTACAATTTTTGCACCAAAATCAAAACTCATTATGTAAGTCAGCTATTGAGGCCGTTATTCAATAGAGAATACATCAAAATGAGGAGAGGATATGTACCTAATAATCCCACTAGTCCTAAGCTCTGATAATCCACAAGAAATCACCAAAAGAACAAGTTTAAGTTTTAGGTGATGGAGAAAATTCAGTAAACCAGAAACTATTTAGACCAAAATGTAGAGGGAAATGAGAAGGACAAGTTTTATATAGATTATTCGGTCAAGTCTTTCTCTAAAAGTGAGAAATAATGGAAATATGCTGAAGAAACCCACTTTTGGATGTCTGAATTTTCTCTCTTGAGCCTCTTGTGTTTTTGCAGAATAAGGAAGAAGTTGAAAAGAGTTTAAGGTTTTAGTGAGATGTCAAGCTGACACAAGGGCCCATGCTCCATTTAGGTTCAAAAATTTGCTTATTAGGCCAAGCTATGGACTTATTTGAATTGGGTCAGCACAAGATTATAGTTGGGCCTCTAAGAAATGAAATTAGACCTTTTTATAAACCAAGAGTGGGCTTCTATAAATAGGCTCTTGGCATAAATAAATTGGGCCTAAGGCCTAAATCAAACGTCCATCTTTCCTAAATGAATTTCATTAATTAAACCCATAACCATAATTAATCTATTTCTTTAGAAATCCTCATTTTCCTTAATCTCCTCAAAGCCTTATATTATTTCTCAATGCATCATAATTATTCTTAATTAATTCTAGGGTGTTGCCATGGCTTGCCATTTTCTCCACCATTTTTCCTACCCCATCTCCTAGTTATTTGACAATGTTGTTTGACAAACATTTAGACTAGTCCCTTGAGAAAAAAGATCTATCAACTTCCCATGCTACTAGCTCCTCTATCGAAGGTAAGAATTTGATTATTTTACATTGACAAGATTATAGCAACATTTTTTGACTTCTTCTTTTGTGTTGTGTAGGAAAAATAGCTTCCCTCATGATTGACTTAGAATCCTTGAGAGATTCCTTTGGAGGTATTTTGGCTAGTACCTTTAGGAGCCAAACTAGACATCCCGCCATAGTTACTCCTGCTTCCACCACTACTTCCAAACCTAAGAGGCCATCATATATTTCCAACATGGCAAACTAGATTTGTGGTTAAAATTATAAGGTCTTGGCCATGCCTTACTAAATGGTTGATGTTATAACATTTCTTTGCTTATGTAGAAAAAATAAAAGTGCACTATTCCTTAAAGCCTCCAATAGTTTCTCCTACCCACACTATACAAACTATTGTTAAGCTTCTAGCTTCACCGTCCCTAACTGTTTATACCTTAGCTAAAGCATCTTAGACCCTGCCCTTTAAGGTAGTTGAACCTACTAGTAAACCATCTTAGGCTTCATTAGCTAAAGCCCTATTTGGTCTAGCTCTTATCCCCTTAGATGATGTTAGAGTTAATATTTTAGGACTCTTCTTTTTAGTTCTAGGATTGATGACTCCTCACCCTTGTCCATGCATAAACAATTCGTTAAGACCTATCTCTTTAAAGAGTTTTTGAATGACTCCAAGATTGTGGTTGCCTTAAAACTTTCAATGATTAAGATAGCCAAATTATTTAATCTTACCATACTAGCTCCTTCTATTAAGGTAGCCTTCTATTTAGGTAATGTATCTTTCACATATAAAGTGAACAAGGAATGTAGGGATATTAGTGTAAGATGTAACATCCAGTTCTCTAAAAACGAAAGAAAATATGAGAACCTAACGTACAGTTTCTCCATTAATGAATGAAACTCACCGGATATAAAAGAAAGTCCCCCAAGATGATGTAGTTAAGGTTCTAAAAAACTTGAAAAGCATTCTAGACTCCACAAAATGAGAATCCCAAGCTCAGATGGAAAGAAAAACGGAGCTAGAATGAAGAAACAATTTCTTACAAAAAGCTTATGAAATATAATGACATTTTCGTAATTTTGAGTAAATTTTGGAATTCACACAGGAGGGCTTTTTAAATGAAATTTTTGAGTTCCCCAAGGTTCTCAAAGGCCCTAAAAATCATGAAAAGCCCCGGGACAGTTAAAGCTCCTCTGGTGGACGTTTTCCAATATTGGTGTACCCAAATTTTAATAGATTCATTCGAGAAAGTTTTTAGTTCCAATTTGAGTGATTCCAAAGGCATTTTATTAAATTGGGAGCTTAAATTTCATAATAGAAAAGATGGTTCTCAGAAAGGAGCTAAAACAAAGGAGAAATGAGAATGCCAAGAACAAAGGACAAAATAGAAATTTTTGAAAAGTGTAACTTATTCCCACCTATATATATGATGCACCCTTCTTCTCCCCTCATTATGCATAACCATGTTCTGCCTAAAACCAGAAGAAAGCCCTAGGGATAAGGCTCATAAGAAGGGGAAGAAAAGAAGAAGAAATCAAAGGCTTAAGGTATGGAAATTAGTAGTTTTTCATGCTCTTTCTCTTCCAAACCTTTTCTCTTCCATTATCCTTCATTTCCTATGATTAAAATGAAGTTTATAAATCTTTTTTAAGGGAGAAATTGAGGGAAAAATTCGGATTTGAAGAGATGAGCTCAAAGAACACAAGATTCAAGTGAGAAAAAGTAAGAAAACAAGGTAATTTCTCTTCCTATAGTTGTCATCTTTGGTTCTGATAGAGTACCATGGAGCTCTTATGACCACCTTCAAGGAGACCATGCATGGCATAACCATCAAAGAAGGCTTGGACAAGTTGCTAAACGTGAGCATCAATTTTCAGATCATGTAGAAAGTTTCTATTTTAGTTTTTGAATAAGACCATGTGGTCAAAACTTATGTTTAAAGAATAAGTTAGTTTCTTTCCTTTTTCTTCTTTATAGTTTCTTTCCTTTTTTTATGGCACCATTATTAACTTTCCAAATTCTTGTAATAAATAGTGCCATCTTTTAAGGAATTATTTTTAGAAACTTTTAGGTCTTTCATTGCCTATATAAAGGCATCATATGTACTTAGAAAGGGAGGAATAAGATGAATAAATAAAATTTTCTTTTCAGGACTTATGTTATGTTTGTGTGAGGTTCCTCTTGCTTTTGAGCGATCGAGTGAATTCAAGCTAGACTTATCAAAGGAGTGGTCTTCCTTTGTGGCGTCTCAAGGCTAGGTTCTAAGGGACAAGTTCTCTTAGGGTCTTACCTACTTAACCAACTATTCTTGTTTATATGTGTTCTTATTCTTTATGAGTTCTTTTGTCTTCTATTAGTGTGATTGTGTTCTTGAATCTTGCACGATCTGGGTAATGTTGTCAAAAAGGAGGTTCATAGGACAAAGTTCTTACGGGGTCTCTCATCATTTGATATCAGAGCATAGGTTCGCTAAAGCAAGGTATATCTTTGTGTTTCCTTTCCTATTCTTCATACCTTCTCTCCTTCCATTTGTGTTACCTTTTCCATCTTCGCTTTTGTCTTCCATCTTCTTCTTTCTTCCATTGTAGTGTGCCTCCATCTTCCTTTTCATACCATCCATAGTTTGTTTGTTTCTTTTGTTCTTGTGATTTGCTAACTTGTGTGTGAGTTTTTGTCCTCTTTTCTAGATTTTCGTTTTTTTTTCCTTAAAAAAAAATAGAGTGTGTGATACTCCAAAAAAAATTGAAAAAGAAAAAAGAAATTGTCTAACTCCAAAAAAAAAAAGAGCTGAAATTAGAAAAGAAAAAAAAAATTAGAAAGTTTTGCATATTCTGATTTGTTTCTTATTTGGTTTGTAATTCAATTAAGTAACACCCAAGCAATATTTTCTTTCCTATTAACATTCAAGAGAGATTCGAGGATGAATCTTTTTGAAGAGGAAAGGAATGATAGAGTACCATGGAGCTCTTCTGACCACCTTCAAGGAGACCATGCATGGCATAACCATCAAGGAAGGCTTGGACAAGTTGCTGAATGTGAGCATCAATTTTCAGACCATGTAGAAAGTTTCTATTTTAGTTTTTGAATAAGACCATGTGATCAAAACTTATGTTTAAAGAATAAGTTAGTTTCTTTCCTTTTTCTTCTTTATAATTTCTTTCATTTTTTTATGGCACCATTATTAACTTTCCAAATTCTTGTAATAAATAGTGCCATCTTTTAAGGAATTATTTTTAGGAACTTTTAGGTCTTTCATTGCTTATATAAAGGCATCATATGTACTTAAAAAGGGAGGAATAAGATGAATAAATAAAATTTTCTTTTCAGGACTTATGTTCTGTTTGTGTGAGGTTCCTCTTGCTTTTGAGCGATGGAGTGAATTTAAGCCAGACTTATCAAAGGAGTGGTCTTCCTTTGGGGCGTCTCAAGGCTAGGGTTCTCAGGGACAAGTTCTCTTAGGGTCTTACCCACTTGACCAACTATCCTTGTTTATATGTGTTCTTATTCTTTATGAGTTCTTTTGTCTTCTATTGGTGTGATTGTGTTCTTGAATCTTGCACGATCTGGGTAATGTTGTCAAAAAGGAGGTTCATAGGACAAAGTTTCTACGGGGTCTCTCATCAGGTTCCCTCCTCCTTCATTTCACCCCACTTGAGAAAACCCTAAGAGGAGATAATTTTTAGGCAGAACCAAGCATGAATCTAAGGAAAAAGGGTGTGGAGATTAAGAATATGCAAAGAAAACAATAAAATTACCACTAGAAATCAAGATACAAATTCTAGGGTTTCATGTGCACCTTCCAAATTCTGATTTTGTATTATGATTCTTAGGTTTAATTAAGAGTTTAAATGAGTTCTTGGGACACGTAAGATGCTCCCCACAAGCTTCCTCCTTCAAGAAAACCAAGAGAACTCCAAGAAGGCCAAGGAAGCCTATAGTCTCAGCCAAAGAGGGTTCTTGTAGTCAGGGAGAGTTTTAAATTTTTTTAAGGCCATTCTTGAGTCATATTTGATGAATGAAAATGAAGAGAGGCCTTGAAAAATATTTAGAACTCATAGAAATTGATTTGGTGCCTTAGGTTACATATTATGACTTAAAGAAGCAATATGGTGCTAGGCCTTTTGTTTTAATGGTGTGATGACTCCAAGAGGCTTAAAAGGAGTCAAGAATCATATTTGAAAGGAAAGAATGAGACCTAGAAATCAGTTGAGGGGTATTGCTTCATTAGGTGCAATTATAGACCATAATGGAGTCTATAGAGCAATATAGTGTTTTATCAAGTTATGTAGCCTTAGAATGTGTTTCATGAACCTAATTGGCTCCCATAAATTGTATCTAGAGAAAGAGAAACCATCTCTACCAATTTGTGGGTGTGTGACCAAAAGAGGAGGCTTGAAATCCAAGAAAAAAGAGTGTAATTGTGTGTAAGGTAGCTCTCTCCACCTTCTCTCATGCATAGATGTGTGTTTAGCTTATTTTAAAATGTGTGTATGTATATTTTCAAGTTATAAAAAGTATGCTAGCATACCTTTATATGCCATGTTATGTTTTCAAATGAGTATGTCTAGCTTTTATTCTTTTTGAATTCATAATGATGCTTCACAAGGTATATGATGTTGTAAAAGGTCTAAGACCCTTGAAACATGTGTAAATATGATATTATGTGATGTTTAAATGTATGAATATAATGTATGACCTCTAGCATATATTTTAAGTATGTAATGCCAAAGTATGCAAATTGGAAGTTTAATAGAAATCTGTATAAGTGTGGGTTGAATGCCCAAAATGAAATGCATGAGGTTTGGTACCATTTGGGCAACTCATATAAGTCTTAAATATACTTTTAGACTTCCCCAAAAGGTGTCACAACCAAGGGAAAGCCATTTGGCAAATTTGGTATCTCAAATGGAGCCAAATTTGACTATAATGGAACCCTATGTCACTTTTTGGCCAAATGCGTTAGTCTTGATCTAACATTGTTTATAAAATTTGGTCTTATTGAGAGTTTTTTGGGAAGTTAAAGATTATAATTTTTGGAGGTTTACAGAATATTTGATAATTTTTCAAAGTTGGCAATTTCTATGGTTTCTGGTTTACTACACTATTCATTTGGTCGGAATTTGCATTCTATCACACGAAACTCAAATAATGTCCAATTACCATAAAATTTTATACAAAGAAACTAGACATCACAATGACTTGTGCCAACTGAAAACACCTCGTTTGGACATCTACAGAGGGAGATATGAATTTTTGAAGTTTCTATCTAGTATCAATACTTTTGCCTGATAAGAAGTACTCTGAGGTCTGGGTTTAATGAACTAATCTGGAGATATTTTTCCCCTCTATTTAAAATTCACAGATTTCTCGATTTGTATCGTTTGTATGGATTGAATTTTTACAGAATTAATTAGATATTTTCAAAATTTTCTATAGAATTCTGTGACAGTTCCAAAATTCAATCAAACCTTTGGACCATTTTAGATGTCAAACGTCCTATGTAATACATGTTATGGTCTGGGCATATTTTTAGTGTGAAATAAACATCCTAAGCATTCCAGAATGACTAAGATTGCATGATTTCAATTTTTCTTTATTTAGTTATGATTTTTCAAAATTTAGTCAGAAAGTGGAGCAATTTTGGCCGAGAATGAAACTCCATGTTCTATGCTCCATTTCAGTTTCCATAAATTGTGGGCATGATTTTGTGATGAAAAGGAGTTGTATTGATATAATTAAATATGGGAAAGTATAGTATGTGCCCATATGGCCATGGAACTTCGAAAGAAAAAGTTATACATAGCGCAATGCAAGGAAATGCCTTATTTTAATGCCATCTTCTCTTATTTTTATGTACTTTATGGCATGAGATTTAGAAGTAATATGAGACAAAGCTAGAAACTTATGGTGTTACATTTATTGGTATCAAAGCAAAGTTCCAGGCTCTTTTGGATTGGATTTGGCTTGAGGAAGTAGCATTAGAGCTATGTAAAAACTTGAATGGATAGGTAGAGCTTTGTATGAGACATTGTGGTGTGTGAAAGTAGTTTGTGGCTTTATTCATGATAAGTAAGTTGTAGAATGGTCTTAAAGTTTAGGGGACACCAAGAAAGAGTGGCCTCTTGAGTAGCTTGAGCAAAGTTAACCTTGAGAAGGGTTGAGTGATCCGATAGTTAGAGCTTGATGAGATGTGATAGCTCGCTGGAATCAATGGCAAGCCCTAGATATGAATGACGCAAATGATCTCGTTGACATGAAGAGGCTTGTTAGAGAGAGTACTTGAGGCCTAATTCCCTGGTAGTCATACTCAGGCCATTCTGAGATGACTTGCTTAATGTAGAGACGAGTAATGATGCAGTGTGGTATGAGATGAGATTGCAACTACACAGGATCACTAGTCACAACACCTAATTGTCTAGATGAATTCCAGAGCCCAAAAGGCTAATTCCCTCAGGCCAAAGGTTGAGTTACAAGCTACACCCTAGAGCCCTAACAGCCCAAAAGTAACAGCTAGCTATTTATGAATGAAGTAAGAGGTAGAACCCCTAGGTTAATGACGGGCTAAATATAAAGACTATGAGACTTGACTTAGTGGCTAAAGATGAAAGTCCAATCCCTGGGAAATAACCCAATTAGAGGCTGTTACCCTTGGTGATGAGAGACTCTCTAGGAACCTTGTCCTAGGAACTTTTATCAAGATGACACATTGCTCGGGACCGACTAGAAAACAAGAATGTTGGTCAAAAGAAAGACCCTAAGAGAACTTGTCTCTTAGAACCCTAGCTTCAAGACGCCACAAAAGAAGACTAATCCTTTGCTAAGTCACGTGAACTCTCAGAGAACACAAAGAAGCAAAAAGCCTTACAAAGTATTGAATAATACTCAAATTCATTCATTCATGATCCTCCAAAATAGAGTACAATAGGGGGCCTTTTATAGGTAAAATTTCTAAAAGTCTAAAATCCTAATAAAAATAAAACTCTAAAATCTAATTAGAAATATTTTAAATGATGCCTAAAATCAAGGAACTAGATTAGGATACTAATTTTAACTTGATCTCTAAGATAAGCTCTTTGACCAAGTTCAAAAAAATAATAAAATAATAAAAAACGAAATTCATAAAGAATCCTAGTCAAAACTAATCAACTCTTTTAAATAGTCACATGGGATGCTCATGCTTCATTAAAAATTATATGGTTGACACATGATTCTTAATCTCTTGCAATTGGACTCCAATTGGGCTTTGGCACTCCTCTTGTATGTGTATAACTACATTGGGCTTTCAACATGTTGGATATTGACTTTAGTTGCTACATGGACCTTCCTAAGACATTGGGCTACCACTTGGACTTCCACTTTTGCATCTTTAAAGAAATCTCATGTCCAAAGTCCAATTCAGCATGTTTTGGATTGATCAAATATGGATCTTGGGCTCTAAACTTGAGCCGACGTCCAATGTAGATATTATCTTGAGCTCTTTGAAATTTTTGGACATAGTGCACAATTTGGGCCACTTGAGCTCTTTGAAGTTCTTGATGGATGAGGGTTTCTCAAACTTGTTGTGCTCCAATGGGCATACCTACTAATATTGTATCATTCCCTCCCTCTTTGAAAAGATTCGTCCTCGAATCTGCAATATCAAAGGAAGAGAGATCAGCTACATTAAAAGTAGCACTAACATTTCCATAAGAACTAGGTAAGTCAATTTTATAAGTATTATCATTAATCCTTTCAAGAACTTGAAGGGGACCATCTCCTCTAGGTTGGAGTTTTGACTTTCTTTGTTCTGGGAAACGTTCTTTTTGCAAGTGAACCCACACCCAATCGCCGGGTTCAAACACCACACGCCTTCTACCCTTGTTAACTTGGCTGGCAATTTGTTCATTCCTTCTTTCAATATTGGCTTTCACCTTCTTATGCAAATCCTACACAAACTTAGCCTTCCTAGCACCATCAAGGTTAGTAAACTCACGTGAAGGTAAAGGAAGCAAATCTAATGGAGTTAAACGATTAAACCCATAAATAATTTCAAAAAGAGAGAATTTTGTAGCAAAATGAATAGCATGATTATAAGCAAATTCAACATGGGGCAAACACTTCTCCTAATTCTTAAGATTCTTTTGAATGATAGCTCTTAATAAAGTAGAGAGGGTTCTATTAACAACCTCGGTATGTCCATCAGTTTGTGGGTGTGCTGTAGTAGAAAACAAAAGCTTAGTGCCAAGTTTATTCCACAATGTTTTCCAGAAATAACTCAAGAATTTCACATCTCTATCACTAACAATAGTTTTAGGCACACCATGCAATCTAACAATCTCCTTGAAAAATAATTCTGCCACATACATAGCATCATTAGTTTTGGAATAAGCAATAAAATGTGCCATTTTACTAAACTTATCCACAACAACAAAGACACTATCTTTCCCAATGGAAGATTTAGACAAACCCAAGACAAAGTCCATAGAAATATCAATCCATGGGTGAGAGGGAACTGGTAAAGGGGAATATAAGCCATGTGATTACTTAGCATGCTTACAAGTAATACATCTAGAACAAACAGCAACCACATCCTTTCTTATGCCAGGCCAACAAAAAAATGCTCATTCAAAAGAGCCAAAGTCTTTTCTACATCAAAATGGCCCATCAATCCCCCGCCATGAGTTTCCTTAATAAGAAGCTCATGAATGGAACATATAGGAACACATAACTTGTTCTTTTTGAAAAGGAACCCATTAAATCTGTAATAGTTATTAGCATCATACAATTCACATGATTTCCAAATATCAGCAAAATCAGAATCAAACTCATACATGCCTTTTAACATCTCAAATCCTATCAATCTAGCATGCATGGAAGTAATCAAAGTGTAACACCTAAATAATGCATCCGCTACAACATTTTCCTTTCCCTGCTTATGCTTAATCACATAAGGGAAGGTTTCAATAAATTCAAGCCAACTTACATGCCTTTTGTTCAATTTACCCTGGGACTTAAGAAACTTAAGACTCTCATGATTAGAATGGATAATAAATTCTTTAGGCTACAAATAATGTTGCCAAGTTTCTAAAGTTTGTTTCAAGGCATACAACTCTTTATCATATGTGGAATAATTTAAAGTAGGGCCACTTAATTTCTCACTAAAATATGCAATAGGTTTGGAAACCTGCATCAACACACCACTTATACCTATACCAGAAGCGTCACACTCAATTTCAAAAACCTTAGTAAAATTAGGCAATACAAGTACAGGGGCATTAGTTAGTTTGTCCTTCAGTATGTTAAAAGCATGCTCTTGTGCTTCAACCCACTTGAATATCACATTCTTTCTTACCAAATCATTTAAAGGGGCAGCAAGAGTAGATAAGTCCTTCACAAATTGCCTATAAAAGCTTGCCAATCCATGGAAGCTCCTTACTTCACTCGCATTCTTTGGAGTTGGCCACTCTCGGATTACTTTGGCCTTCTCCTCGTCTACTTGTATGCCACAAGCTCCTACAACAAATCCAAGAAAAACCACAAAATCCAAATAAAAAGAGCACTTCTCTAAATTGGCAAAGAGTTTCTCTCTAAGCACAACAAACACATCATGCAAATGACTCACATGCTCTTCTAGACTTTTAGAGTAAATCAAAACGTCATCAAAGTAAACTACAACAAATCTACCAATGAAAGGTCTAAAGACATAGTTCATTAAACTCATAAAAGTGCTAGGTTCGTTAGTCAAGCCAAATGGCTTAACTAACCATTCATATAACCCAAACTTGGTCTTAAAAGTAGTTTTCCATTCATCACCTTCTTTCATTCTAATATGATGGTAATCACTTCTAAGATCAATTTTAGAGAAAACACATGCACCATGCAACTCATCAAGCATATCATCTAACCTAGGGATACGATAGCAATATTTTACCATTATTTTGTTGATGGCATGACAATCTACACACATCCGCCACTTGCCATCCTTTTTGGGCACAAGAATCACCGGGACAGCACCTGGACTTAGACTTTCACGAACAAAGCCTTTCTTCACGAGCTCTTCCACTTGATGTTGTATTTCTTTAGTCTCATTTGGATTTGCTCGATAAGCAGGTCTATTGGGAATAGATGCTCCTGGGATAAAGTCTATGCGATGTTCAATGCCTCTTAAAGGGGGCAATCCATTAGGTATTTCCTTTGGGAATAAGTCACAGAATTCCTGCAATAAAGATGTAACATTAGCAGGCAAAGAGTGATCAAGATCATTGATAGTAAGATAAACATCTTTATAAAGCAATAAGAAAGCATTTTCACTAATAAGAGCTCTCTTGATCTCACTTTTACCTGAAAATAAACTCACTTTCTTCTCCTCATGTTTTTCTCTAATTTTCTTTCTATTCAACTCTCCTTTTTGTTGCTTCTTCTCATTCTCAACACTTACACTCACTTTACTTTTCTTTTCTTGCTCTCTCTTCTTACACTCTCTTTTAATTTTTAACTGATCCTCATATGCTTGAACAAGACGAAGAGGGGTCAACACAATGGTCTTACCATTAAAAACAAAGGAGTAATAATTTTTATATCCATCATGTTTTACCTTTCTATCAAACTGCCATGGCCTACCAAGTAACAAATGACTAGCATACATAGGTGCTACATCACAAAGAATCTCATCATGATAATTACTAATAGAAAAAGAGATGAGCACCATTTTTGTTACCTTTACCTCCCTACCATCACTAAGCCATTGTAATTTATAAGGGGTAGGGTGCCTCAAAGTAGGTAAGTTTAGCTTTTCCATAAGTAAAGTACTAGCTACATTTATGCAGCTACCACCATCAATAATCAAATTACAGACCTTCTTGTGGATGAAGCAGCGAGTATGGAAAATATGCTCATGCTGCTCTACCTCGAGATCTTCTTTTGGTTAAATGTTGAGAGCACGTCTAGCCACAAGGGCTTCACCATTTACAGCTTCAGTTAATTCTAAATCTGAGTCATCAGTCAGGGGTGGCATCTCATCCTCCTCAGACTCATTACTAGTACTAGTCATATCACCATTCTCAAGAATAATCATAGTTCGTTTATTAGGACATTGTGAAGCAATGTGACCAAAACCATTACATTTAAAACATAAGGTTTTGAATCAGTTTTACCCTTAACCTGAAAGGGTTTTACCTTACTTTCCTCCTTAGACTTGAAATCAGTCTTTGGCTTGAAGGAGACTTTGGAATCCCTCCAAAAATTTGAGCTAGATGTCACTTTTAGCTTTTGTCGAGCCCTTAGTTGCTTTTCCACCTTTATAGCTCTATGCAAGAGCTCCTCCATATCCAAGTAATTGTATAAATCAACTTGGGCAGCTATTTCAGGATTTAAGCCCTCAATGAATCAGGCCATGGTTGCTTCACGGTCTTTCTCCACATTTGCCTTAATCATGGCAATCTCCATTTCTTGATAGTAATCTTCTACACTCATAGAACCTTGTTTTAGCTTTTGGAGCCTCTTATGCAATTCCTTATAATAGTAACTAGAGACAAATCATTTGCACATGATAGTTTTCATCTCCTGCGAATCACGAATTGGACCTTCACCAGTACGTCTTCTGGTGAGTAAGAGTTGATCCCACCAGATGCTAGCATAGTCAGTAAACTCCACTGCAGCAAGTTTTACTTTCTTCACCTCAGTGTAAGAGTGGCACTCGAATACATGCTCCACTGTACTGGTCCAGGTCATTTTTCCCAAGAAATGAGGGAATCTTCATCTTGATGTTTCCAATACCACCATCCGTATTAGGTGATGATTGTCTACCTCTCCGAGTATGGGACTCCTCAAAGTCGGACTCAACATCATCATCAAGTTCTATATGAGCTTGCCTCCTATGGGTCTTCTTATTGGAAGAAGACTCCACATCATCTAATCTGGCACTAAGTTTCTCAAGAGTACTTTGAACGGCTCTAACCCAGACTTTCATGTCAAAGTCACTGTGTTCAGATTCTCCAAACATCCTGAAATATTAATTTGTACAAAAATAAGCAATAGGACCTCGCAACTCACTAGCTTACGTGTTTACATTCAAAAGATGATAAGTTCACTCATGTTTAATTCTCTTTTTGGCTTTTTCTTTAATGTTAATTGCACCCTTGCCTTTTACCACTCAATAATTTGCTTCTTACAAGTGTTCTAAGCAAGTCACAAGCAAATCAAATGAAAAGATCATACTAGTAGCAATCAAAAAACTAGAATCCTAAAATGTAAATTCCCAAAGAATCAAACAAAGGAGAGAAAAAGGTGTAACAGAAAGGGAAAGAAGGAGAAAGGGGAGGCCTGGAAGGAAGGAGAAGGAAAGAAAAAATTTGAAAATAAGAAACTTTAAGAATAGGAAACTACTTGCAATTCAAGTTTAGAACAATTAGGAAAGAATATCCATTTTGAATGCAAATAGGAAAGTAGATAATTTGGTAGCTACTTAATGCAATCAAATTAGGAAACAAATTTCAATTAGGAAATTAACTCCAATTAGGAAATTGACTTGAATTAGTAAACTAACTCCAATTAGGAAATTAACTCCAAACTTGCTTTCAATTTTGAATTGGCACAATTTGCAATTATGAATTCTGCAATCTGAATTTTTTTTTCTTCTTTTTTTTCACTCTTTTTTTTACCCTTTTTTTTTTCAAATCTTTTTTCGAATTTTTTTTTGGACTATCACACTCTCTTCTCTTTTTTTTTTTAGAGGATGGAGGTACACAACAATGGAAGACAGAAGAAGATAGAAGACAAAGACGAAGATGAAAAAGGTGACACTAATGGAAGAAGAGAAAATATGAAGAACAATGGAAGGGAAAACACAAAGATATACCTTGTACTAGCGACCAAAGCTCTGATACCAAATGATGAGAAACCCTCTAGGAACCTTGTCTTAGAAACCTTCAACAAGATGACACTTTGCCTGGAACAGGCTAGAAAACAAAAATGTTAGTCAAAAGAAAGACCCTAAGAGAACTTGTCTCTTAGAACCCTAGCCTCAAGATGCCACAAAGGAAAACTAATCCTTTGCTAAGTCACGTGAACTCTCAGAGAATACAAAGAAGCAAAAGCTTTACAAAGTATTGAATAATACTCAAATTCATTCATTCATGATCCTCCAAAATAGAGTACAATAGGGGGCCTTTTATAGGCAAAATTTCTAAAAGTCTAAAGTCCTAATAAAAGTAAAACTCTAAAATCTAATTAGAAATATTTTAAATGATGCCTAAAATCAAGGAACTAGATTAGGATACTAATTTTAACTTGATCTCTAAGATAAGCTCTTTGACCAAGTTCAAAAAAATAATAAAATAATAAAAAAAATTCATAAAGAATCCTAGTCAAAACTAATCAACTCTTTTAAATAGTCACATGGGATGCTCATGCTTCATTAAAAATCATATGGTTGACACATGATTCTTAATCTCTTGCAATTGGACTCCAATTAGACTTTGGCACTCCTCTTGTATGTGTATAACTACATTGGGCCTTCAACATGTTGGATATTAACTTTAGTTGCTCCATGGACCTTCCTAAGACATTGGACTTCCACTTTTGCATCTTTAAGGAAATATCAAGTCCAAAGTCCAATTCAGCATGTTTTGAATTGATCAAATATAGATCATGGGCTCTAAACTTGGGCTGACATCCAACATAGATATTATCTTGAGCTCTTTGAAATTTTTGGACATAGTGCACAATTTGGGCCACTTGAGCTCTTTGAAGTTCTTGATGGATGAGGGTTTCTTGAACTTATTGTGCTCCAATGGGCATGCCTACTAATATTGTACCACGTGGCCAATTAGTTGCTTAGCCATGACTAATTAATGAGTTAACCAAAGCCAATACTCATATAGGAATATTAGAGTGAACCCAAGGCTAATTAGCCACGGCAAATAATGTGTTAGCCGCGGCAAAGGATACTATCAATGCCTTGTTGGTTATATTCATGCCAACTTAGGAAAGGACATGATACAATACCAGTATGCATTACCATTGGAGCACTACAAGTTCGAGAAGCCCTCATCCATCAAGAATTTCAAAGAGCTTAAGTGGCCCAAATTATGCATTATGTCCAAAAATTTCAAAGAACTCAAGATAATATCTATGTTGGACGTCGGCCCAAATTTAAAGCCCAAGATCCATATTTGATCAATTCAAAACGTGCTGAATTGGACTTTGGACATGAGATTTCCTTAAAGATGTAAAAGTGGAAGTTCAAGTGGAAGCCCAATGCTCTAAGAAGGGCCATGGAGCAACTAAAGTCAATATCCAATGTGTTGAAGGTCCAATGTAGTTATACACATACAAGAGATGCCAAGGCCCAATTGGAGTCCAATTGCAAGAGATTAAGAATCATGTGACAACCATGTGATTTTTAATGAAGCATGAGCATCCCATGTGACAAATTAAAGAAGCTAATTAGTTTTGACTAGGATTCCTTTTGAAATTTCGTTGTTTTTTTATTTTATTATTTTTTTGAATTTGGTCAAAGAGCTTATCTTGGAGATCAAGTTAAAATTAGTATCCTAATCTAATTAGGATATATTAAGTATCATTTAAAATATTTCTAATTAGGTTTTAGAGTTTTACTTTAATTAGGACTCTAGAAAATTTTGCCTATAAAAGGCTTCCTATTGTACTCTATTTTGCACATGAATGAATTTAAGTATTATTCAATTATCTGTGAGGCTTTTGCTTCTTTGTGTTCTCTGGGAGTTCACGTGACTTATCAAAGGATTGGTCTTCCTTTGTGGCGTCTTAAGGCTAGGGTTTGAAGAGACAAGTTCTCTTAGGGTCTTTCCTTTGACCAACATTCTTGTTTTCTAGCCGGTCTCAGGCAAAGTGTCATCTTGTTGAAGGTTCCTAGGACAAGGTTCCTAGAGGGTCTCTCATCAGGACAACATAAGGGGTCATATGACCCACAAAAAGTGGGAACCCTTGCAATAAGTAGAGAAAAGGGTATTAAATAGTTATGAAAGATTAGTAAGAAATCTGTGGGCCTAGCAAATGAGATTGAAATAGAGCTCAGTATAGAGAAAATTAGACACAGGGATGATAAGGTTGTTACCCGTCTTTAAGGCGTTGACTCCAACCGAGGGTATTATCCTATGATACATTGAATAATAGAATGTTAATGTAGCCTCGAAATGATATAAGATAAGACTACTAGTAGTAAGGCACATAGCGAGTGGCCTAGAAAGGTGCACCTTAGGTAACACCTAAAGGTAAGTATGAGTAGTCCAATAATAGAAGCTCAGAAAAGAATGAGGATAATTAGTAAGCTACGAGTCCTATGAGATGGCTAGCCTGGGAAAGATGACCAATAGCATTGTTCCAGGTGAGATATGTAAATAAAAAGCTAAGTGAAAGTTCTCCTTGGATCGAGAAAGAAAAGATGAGACATTCTAAGTCAAGAAAAACTACCCAGTAGTGGTTAGTAAAATTCCCCTAGATATACCCCCCTGAGTTATAAAGTATAGTAATAAGAAAAGCAAAGAAGAGCTGAGAAACTAGCTTCAAAGAGGATGCCCTCACTTTGAGCCAGAGAGGTAAATGGATAGGGTTCCAATAGTTAGTTAGACGAGCTTCCTAATATGAGAATGATATAGGGTTAAGGCACTCGAATGATTAGAGCACCCAGTAGAGCATAAGCTTTCAATAAGGTAGAATCCAGACATTGAGAGTACATGTTCTTGCTTGGGTTAGTAGAACCCTAAAAATAATATATGATGCTCTTGGGAATAAAGCTAAAGAAATGAAATAGAGAAACAGCCCAGCTCTGATCCAAATGTAGAAATAAGTTAAGACAAATAAGCTGAGACAAACAGTTAGTGCCTTAGTACCCTAAAGGAAGCTTGAGAAAGCTAGAGACCACCTAAGAAGGAAAACCTCGTATTCTGTAGAGAAAGAATATAAGCCAAGAGCACCATAGAATGACATTCATGGGATCATGTGAAATAGAATCCTCCTTACCAAGGGATAGTCTAGCTAGGAACAGAATAAGAGTATGGGTGAAAAGCAAATCCCTTTGATGTTACAGAAAGTGAATAAATGGAGGAACCCTAGGAAAATGCAGGTACTCTTGAGTGTAAAGAAACCTGAACTAGCAACAGAAATAGCCAGTAGTAGAATATTCTTTTACCTAAGTAAGAGGATAAAAAAGGTAGAAAGAGAAGATATGACAGTGTTCAAGCCGAGGACATATTAGATTGAAAATAAATATTCAGTTAATGTATTTTAGTACTTAAGAAAGCACACTTATCCTTGGCATAGATGCCCTTTTAGCATGATACTGCTCGAAGTAAAAATAGCTGGGCGATATAGAGAGATCTCAGGATGTAGTAGAGAAAGAATCCTACTTTCGCTGAGTACTTTACAAAAATAGGGTAGATAGAGAAAAGTAAGAAAGAGATACTTTAGATTATTGGGAAACTTGTAATACACAGGCGATAGTGGCTTTGAGCTCAGTCATGAGGTGTTTGTGTATTAGTATTTGATGTTATGGTTTGCTTGCAACAAAGGTTACATGATATTGGGTCTGGCCGACCCAGTAGTAATATGACTTGAGTGCATAGCAAAAGATGGCATCAATCATCAAAGTGTCCCGATAATTGAAAGGTATCCTAGTTAGCTAGATAATGAGGTAAGTTAGAAAAGAAAGGTAAAGGAATTCCAATAATATCAGAATAATGAGAAAAGCATGCAGAAAGGAATCCCTAGTAGAAAATGTTCAGATTCAGTATGCATAACCCGAGTCCCTTATAGTATATGTAAATGAAATGAATAGGGACTAGTGTATAGCCTCTCTCCTGCCAGACATGTTAGGCACACTCAGTGTGTGAGGTGCCCTAGTGCCAAGACACTTAAAAACAAAATGTGGACATAGTTAGAAACTGCAGGATATGAGAGGGGGTTAAAATGAGTATATGTAAGTAAGTAAGTCAATAAAGTAAGAAAAGAAAGCCCAAGTGAAAAAGGGGCTGAAGTGGGAATCTGAGGATCTTATGAGGAGTGATGAATGAAAATTAAAATGCTCCCTAATATTAGTATGATGGGGTCCTAGAGAATGAGATGACACAGAACCCACTTCGCACGAAAAGCATGATGTACTTCTGAGTTTAGCTTCAGATATTATGAGCGACAGTTACTGGACTTAGTGAGCATGTATTTTACTGTCAGATATAGTGATCTTAGGCTTTGACATCTCCTAGAGATAGATCGTAATAGATCTCAGTATAGTACAGCGAGTTACAGTAAACCTTAGCAGGGCTCTAAGAGGTTGCAGTAGACCCAGGGGTCACAGTAAATCCCATAAAGTTACAGAAAGCCTTAGCCACAACATGATAGATCTCTAGTAGAGATGACAGCCTGAGATAGTTTTATAGAATAGTTAGTCTTAGAGACCAGTGCAGTTTCAGGTAACTTTTGTCTTAGAGACTAAAGACCTCCTGAGTCTCGTAAACTGTTACCACAAAGATATGAAAACTTTACTCAAATAGTTAGACCATTGACTAGCTCTCTTTAGAGATGAGCATAGTGTATGGGATGAGGAAAGCAAGAAATAAGCTTTCCAGAGTTAGAGCCAAATGAACCACTACCTAGCAGACAATAGCTTTGACAAAGGGATAGAGAGATATCCACATGCTAGCTTATGTATTCAGAAAGGGGTCAGGTGCAGTTCTTATATAAGGTAAGTGGTATAGTATATCTCTGGTGAACAAAACTATGAGAATAGCTAGCATCCCACCAGAACTCAGCAGTAGTCAGTGGTAGTAGCTTTTCAGTGCCAGTATAAGATATGTGTTAGGCCTATCAGTGTTGAAACAAGGGATTATAAAATGCCACTGTAAGTGAGCAAAGAAAGGGAGAAAAGTCTTGGCCTATAGAGACAGATGTAATAGTAAACAAAGAAACTGGGATCATTAAAAGCAGAAACTCCTCAAAGGAGTTGTAATCTCAGTAAATAATTGAAATGTGAGGCCTATGACAAAAAGAAATGCAAATTAGAATCATGGGATGAGCTAGTGAGAAAGAATGCAGAGATAAATAGTGGACGAAACATGTAAATAAAGAGACAGATAGAAACCTCTGATAGCTCTAATGATTAGAAAAGATGATGAGATATTATGAAAAGCCATTCAGAGAGGGTATGGGAGACATGATATGAAATAAGTTACCTCTTAAGATAATTTTGTATGATGATTCCTAGGTTTAATTAAGAGCTTAAATAAGTTCTTGAGACACCTAAGATGCTCCCCACAAGCTTCTTCCTTCAAGAAAACTAAGAGAACTCCAAGAAGGCCAAGGAAGACTATAGTCTCGGCTAAAGAGGGTTCTTATAGTCGGGGAGAGTTTTAAGACACCACAAGGTTGATCAAGCCTTGATAAGTCTACAAGTTCAATGAAGAACCCTAGAGAGCACTCCTCTCAATTCTGGGATTTCCAGAAAATAGGATTTCTATTCATTCAAATCTAATTACAATGGGAGGCAGAGTACAATTATATAGTGTGCAAGTCAAATCTGCCTTCAATGCCCATAGAAAAGGAAAACTAGGGAAATTAATGGCAAATTTCCTAATTAATGACCTATGGAATCAGAATTATGAAAGTCAAATTCTCGCAAAAACTAAAAAGGAAATAAATCCCCCTAAATAAGCTAATTTCGTCTAAATACATTAGGGTTCTATAAATCAGCTTATTAAGCCCAAAATGGCATTATTTAGCCTTAAATGAGCCCACCAATGGATGGTCCATGATTCAAGCACTTCAATTTATAATGTTTTGGCCCAGTCTAGCTTCAGCAGCTCCATCTTCAGCCCGTATGATATTGAGGATGTCCATATTATAATTGTCCATATCTTGCTTGACTTTTGTTGCTCCAATTGCTATTTGCTTAGTCTAGGTCTCTTGAACAAGTCCACTTAAGGCTTCCCTCATTCTTTTAGCTCGTGCTCTTGTTATCGGGCCACTTGGAATTTGCAGAGGATCATTCCAAGCATTTGAGACTGCTTGCTCCCTTTGATAGATCGCATCAAGGTGTAACCTTGGCTAGAATTTCCAACTTACTATGATAAACTTTGAAAAATTTATAACTAATTCTAAGAAAATTAAAATCATGCATTATTTACCATTCTGGAAAGATAAAAATGTCTAATTTATGCTAAAAATATGTCTAATGTAACACCCCAAAATTTATTTAAGCTGTTAATAATGGATTTAGAGTAATTAAGAATAATTAATAGAGGATAATTGGGCAAGTTAAATGAATGGAGATTTTAGAGAGATAAATTAGTAATATGGGTTTGAGATTTAATTGGGATAGAAATTTCATTTAGGCCCAAATTAATGAATCATGATAAGAGGCTAATAGAGGCCCAATAAGTTAGGTACAGACCCAATCCAATTTAATGTGATAGAGGCCCAAGATCCACCTTGTATAGACTCTTATAAGTGGCCCAATAAACCTTGTGCAGACCCAAGACTAAGGAGTTCTTAAAACTAAGTCTAGCCCAATAAAATTCTGCAGCCCAACACCTTAAAACTGGCATAACAAGCTAAAATCTGAAACCCATTTGGAGTTGGACCTTGGAGCAACCCATGACCCATCTTAGACCTAACTTAAACCCAACTAAAACCCTAACACTTCAGCCACTTCCTCATTTTTCTGAAACTCAAGAAGGAAAATTGGAGGTGTGAAGGGAGGCTAGGGTTTGGGGCAAAAATTTCACATTTTCTCACATTTAGAGCAAGATTCAGCCAAGGTAATAGTTATACAACTTAATCTCCTCATCTTTCTCTTTAATTTGGCCTGATCAATTTTTCATTTAGATTATTTTCACCATACCTAAAATTTGAAATGTGGTTGTTTGGGATTTTCTTGGTGAAATTTGTAGGTTAAGGTTAAGGCTGACATTAGGTAAGTATAAACCCTCCATTTTAATGCTTTCTTTGCTAATTTGAGACCCCCATAGCTGATTTATAATATAGGTATTAATTCTGTACGAATTTGCTTAAGATTTTGGGTGAAATATTGAGGTTTCTAGTAGAGGACACTTTAATCCGAATTTAGGATTTATGGTGGCTGTTGCAATTGTCTACAAGTGAGGTAATATGGGTTTACATTAATTTCATGCATATATCTATCTTAATTTCATATTTGCTATATATGAATAATTTGAAATGTTGAATGAATTGGTTGGCTATCTATGTATTATGATTGGACCTTATAAGTCCATGGTGGAGCTGTGGTGCGGCTACCACCCATACATATGCTTTGATCGGGCACTGGGTTATGATCAAACCCCAAATGCACTGAGTCCTGGTTGTGCTCAATGGGGAGTGGGTGCCGTGGATGGGCCTCTTCCGGTGTTATTGGCCTTTAACATGTGAAAATATGATTGCTAGTATGGGATAGTAATCATGATAGCCTAATTGTTTCATTTACTGATATGACTAATATGATTCAGATGTTAATTTTGATTCATGCATATATGTTAATTAAACTAGATTATATGATGGAATTGCCTTGGTTACTGAGATTTATATCTCACCCTGCTTTATGGGTTAAACATTTCAGGTGAAAGTTCTTCGGGTAAGGATAAGGGTAAGCAAGTGGATGAACATCCATGAGCTGAGGCCTGGTGTGGGGGAGCTACACTTGGTTTGAGTAGAATAGTATAGATGCTAGATTTCGTATTTCTTATTGTATAGCATCATCTTGTATTCATGTTGCCAAGTGTAGGATGTAATTATTGAGGGGTTAGACCTCATCTTAATTTAGTATTTGATGTATAGATTTATGATATCTACTGTGATACTTGTTGAACTCTGATATAGCTTACTATTGGAATGTAATCTTTGAGATATTGATATGAACCCCTAATGTATGGAACCCCCACTTATTATGCACCAAAATGATAACTACTATTAGTTCATGAATTCCTATTATTGTTACTCTACAAACTTGCTGATGGGGGGCAACTAGAGAAAAGAAATTGACTCTTAAATTTTGAACTTGTAAGGATAGATTAGATAGGTAGATTAGGCTAATGAAGGTTATTCGAGCCCCATAATTAAGGTAGAGGGGTCTTAGGGTGTTATTGGAGGGAGAATGGAGAGTATGAGGCAAGAATTTAGGAGTTGTAGGACCAGAAGACAATTCGCCGTGGCTAAAACAGAGTTGGCTATGGCCAATAGAGGCAAAGTTGCCCAGGGAGAGTGCCAGAGAGGAATTCACCGTGGCGAAAAGTGTAATTGGCCATGGCGAAATGCGAAAGGCAAAACTAGGGTCGTCCAGAGGGAAATTTGCCGCTGCGAAAAGGGGAATTGGCCGGGAGAACTTTTGCAAAAATGAGCCAGGCATTCCAAAGAGGAATTGGTCGCGACCAATAGCAAGAGGCGAGTGAGGTAAGTTCCAGGAGGCTTCTTCGCCACGGTGCCAAGTAGGTTGGCCGCAGCAAAGGTTTAACTCGTCGTGGCGGTAGTGATGGAGTAAAGGGTAAAACAAAAAGGAATTGGCTGTGACTAAGAGTAATTTAGCCGTGATGAACACCCCAAAACACTTATATTAATTAGAAAACCTTAGTTTTTCATGTGGTAATCTCAAGGGATAATTTAGAGACATTGGGATAAGTTATAGTTGACGGGTAATAGAACCAAAGGCTTATAAATAAATGTTTATTTCCTTTATGAACATAAGTACTTGTAATTGTATGATTGATGACTCTAATCACATTAAGGTTCAAATTTTTTCGTATTTTCATAATATAATTGGTCGTGATGCCTTGTAACCCCAATCTATGATTATTAATCACATATTTAACCTTAATTACAATGTTTAGAAATTAGGGTCGTCACATCTAGACTTCAACATGAGCTGTTAGTCATCGAAAATTTATGGAACAATATCAGAGGTCGACTATCATCCCTAGTACTGATCTCTAATTTCAAAAGTTCATATCTCCCTACTCAAAGATCCAATTAGGGTGATCTTGGTGGCCATGGAAAGCTTATCATATCTAATTTATTCTTATAAAATTTCATGAGCATTGAAAATCATTTGGTTCTCAAATGACATGGCACAATTTTTTGACCATATGAACAGTACCTATATCAAATCAATAGAAAAATGACAAATTTGAAAAATCATAATTAATTTAATAGAGCTCCAAATAATCTAGTTTTTAGCTTCCCAAAAAGCTCTAGATAAGATCTATATGTGTGCCAAATCTTGTGGATAAACTCGTTCATTTGGTCAGATCTTGACATTAGGTTGTGAATTGGTCACTTTTAAGGATTACAAAGGGTCCAAATGGTCTAATTTGAGCTCCAAGGCAACCATGCCCACTTGAGTATGTGAGAAAACACCAAAATGACCTTCTAAACTTGTCTCAAAGGTGCATAAATCCAAAATTTGAAAACTCACTCTCTCACCCCATGCCATGCCCAAGATTACATAGGTCTTGTCTTGCAATTCCATACCCAAAATGCACATTACCATTCATTTGATACTAAAACTCATACATACAACAAACATTTGGGTAATTACATAAATTCATATAATTACATAATAATTTCATCATAGTATTACATCATATGTCATGTGTGTAGCTATAAAAGAGACAAAACTAGACATTTTAATGTCAAACTCTTATCTTCCAAGTTGATGGCTTCCATTACCTTACTTACTTCGTCCACCTAGTATGTTAAGGTATTAGAGAGGAGGAAATGAGATTCAAAGAATCCTAATAGCTCATCTCCCATTTCAATCATACATAAAATATGCCATTCAAGTCTTAAAAATGCATGCATGAGTACAAGAAACAATATGAGCATTCAAGAAACATTCTTGGCATATGAGTAAGTCATACATATCATATATAGGCTTGCCAAATAAGTGGATTAGCCTTACCCATGCTCTTATGAATTTTGGACTTGCCTCACCCATTTTATCTGAGAGGTTTTGACTCAACCTCACTCTTGGGAGACTCTTTACTTTGTCTCAACCATTTCTAAGGGTTCTTGGCTCATCCTCACCATGGTTAAGAGTTCTTGGCTTCTCTACACTCAAGCAAAGCCAAGCAAAACATGTTAGACACCATTTGAAAGCATATATGTAGCATCATGGTACCATGGAATAAAGGTACATGCTAGAACATTTTTCATGGCTTAAAGCACATATACACACATTCAAAGACAAGTCAAGTACACATTTATGAATGAGACAAAGAGAAGTGAGCTACTTTATTGCAATCACACACTTTTTCTCTTGGAAATGCTCTCCCTTCCTTGGCCTCACACACACAAAGGTGTGGGATTTGTTTCTTTTGGCCTAAACACAATATATGGAAGCCAATTAAGTTCATGGAATCATTTCTAAAGCCATACATCTACTTGGAGCTCTAACTTTGTCTTATGGTTCATTTATGGTTCCTCAATACACCTAACTATATGTTGCTTCCTTAGGTCATATTATGGAACCTATGACACCAATTCATTCTCTAGGCCTCCTAAATTTTTTCCAAGGTCACCTTCACTCATCATATATAACTTAAAAATGGGGTTGAAAAAATTTAAAACTATCCCTTGGCACCTTAACTCTTTTAGGCTGAGACTAGGCTTCTTCTTGGCACCCATGGACTTGGTTTTGTTTTCTTGGTGGAAGATGCATATGGGAAGCCTTTTAGGGATCTTAGGAGTTCATTCAAATACTCATTTAGGTCTAGGAATTATTGTATCAAATTAGATTTTGCAAGGGACATTTAAAACCCTAACTTTGCTATCTTGATTTTCCAAAGTTCTTTTGTTATTCTCTTTGCATATTCTCCACACTCCATTTCCTAAGATTCACTCTTGGTTTTGCCCAAAATCCAAGCCTTCTTGTAGCTTCTTATGTTGGACAAACTAAGGAGAGAAAAGGAGAAGGAGTAGCTACCATAGGAAAGAAGATTTACCTTGTTTTTCCTTGATTTCTTAGTTGTTTCTTCCTTTCTTTGGCCTCCTCTCTTTAAATCCAAATTTTCACCTCTGTTCTTCTCTTAAAATAGATCCAATAACTTCAATAAAACTATAGGAAAGAAGGGAAAATGGATAAGAAGAGATTTGTTAAAGAGAAAACATGAAAAAACCAAGAAATTCCTTACATTTTGCCTTGCTTTTCTCCTTCTCTTCTTCTCCTTCTTGTGTGCCTCACTCTTAGGATTCTTCCTCTGATTTAGGACAGAAACTAAATGAGCTAAATGAGTAAAGAGATAGAGCGCCTTATATATAAGTGGGTATAAGAAACACTTATCAAAAATTTTAATTTTGGACCTTCAACTTAGCATTTTCGTTTTTGATTTTTTTTAGTTCTTTTTTTAGAACCGTCTTTTCCATTATGAAATTTAGGTTCCCAATTTAAATAAATACTTTTTGAATCACTTGAATTAGAGCTAAAACCTTCCTGAATGAATTTGTCAAAGTTCGAGTCAACTGATATTAGAAAACATCCACTAGAGGGCTTTTAACTGTCTCTAGACTTCTGATGGTTTTCAAGGCCTCTAAGAACCCCACAAAACTCAAAACTTTCAATTAAAAAGCCCTCTTGTGAGAATTTCAAAATTTTCTCAAAATTATGAAAATGTCATTACATTTTGTCAACCTTTCATTACATTTCATTTGTTTTCATTCTAGCTATATTTTTTTTTTCATCTGAGCATGGGATTCTCATTTCTAGGAGTTTAGAATGCTACTTAAATTTGTTGTGACCTTAACTAATTTATTTCAATGGATTGGCTTTGAAAACATATTCATTTCTGTCGTTTAATAAAAACTGGATATTATATAAGAGGAGTTAAATTTTGAACCAAACCAAGGATGAATATTAAGATTTTGAGTATAGAGAATAAGAATATGCAAAGAAAACAAAGAAAAAAAATCATGAAATTGTAAGATAGAAAAGCTAGAGCTTTAGTTGCACCTTGGTTTGTAAGATGAGTTCCAGCCATAAATTAAGGTGTTTAAGAGTTCATATGAGTTTCTAAGACATCAAGAGAGCCTTCCACATACTTCTCCCATCAAAGAAATCAAAATAGTCCCATTGGTGCCATATGGACGCATAGCCTCGGCCTAGCATGGAAGGAGCACCAAGGGAGTTTTTTAATTTCTTCCAAACTTGGTTTTGTATCATATATGATGGGAGAGGATGAGAGGAAGTCTTAGAAAAATTTTAGAAAGCCTAGGAAGTGAGATGGTACCGTAGGTTTCATATTGTGACTTAAAGAAGCAACATGTAGTTAGGCTCCTCAAATGGATTGTATGATGGCTCCAAGAGGTCTAAATAGAGTTAAGAACCATAGATGGAAGGAAAGAATGGAGCCAAGATCATGGATTATGGGTGTTACTTCATTAGATGCATTATGAAATCACAAATGAGCCATAGGAACAATCTAGCTTTTAAAATAAATGTGTGGCTTTAAAAATTGTTCCAATAGTGTAATTGGCTCCCATATACTGTGTCTAGGTCAAAGGAATCAAGTTTCACATCCTTGTGAGTGTGTGGCAAGGGGAGAGGAAGAGTTTTCAAGAAAAAAAGTGTGCTTTTGTAACCAAGGTAGCTTTCTCTTCTTTCTCACATGCATGAGTGGGTGTTTATCTTGTTTTTGAATGTGTGTGTGTGCATGTTTTAAGCTACAAAAGATGTTTTAGTATGTATCTATATGCCATGGTACCATGATGCTATATTATATGTAACACCATAATTTTTTAGCTTATCTCATACTATTCTCATGCTTTAAACCATGCATCTCATATAAAGAGCAAGGAAAAAAAAACATTGAAATAATGAATATTTTAGCGTTGCATAGCATATAAATTTTTTATTCGGTGTCTTGTGGACCATGTAAATTCATGTATCACATTTTCATCTTAATTACATGGATATAACTCATTTTCATCACCAAAAGTGGTTTAGAACTCGCACAAGGCAAGGGAATACATAAAATTCATAGTTGCTACCTCAGCCAGAATTTTTCCTTTTCTATCAAAAATTTTGAAAAATCATAACTAATTCTAAAAAAATTAAAATTATGCATTCTTTTCCATTATGAAAAGTCTAATTTATGATAAAAATATTTCCAAGCTATGAAAAATTACACCAAAGATGTTTGACTTTAAAAAATGTGTAGAGGTCTGACTAGTTGCTGGTACTAATACATATTTCTGCTATAAACTTAAAAAATGTCCAATTAATTTTACAAAAATTAAATTCATAAAAATGATACCCATTTGGAAAGCTACAAATATTAGCTAGAGGGTAAAAATAACTTTGGACTAGTTTAGGCACGTTTAGAGCTTGAAAACCAATCAAACAATAATCTAGGTTTGTATGGATGCTTGATACTGGACAAGAAATTCAAAAATTCGCATCTCCCTCTCTAGATATCCAAATGAGGTGTTTCTAATTGGTTTAAATCACTGGGAAGGTCTAGTTTTGACTTGTAAAATTTTGTGGCAATTAGACATCATTTGCCGTATGAGTGACAAAAATTAAATTCATACTAGAATGAACAGTACCCTGAACTAATTTCAGAAAATTTTTTAACTTTGAAAATTCATCAAATATTCTATAGACCTCCAAAAATTTAATACTTTAGCTTTCCAAAAATTTTTTAATAAGCTCTAATTTCATGCCAAATCTCAGACCAAGAAGAGCTCATTTAGATAAAAAGTGGTATAGGTTTCCAATATGGTTAATTTTGCTCCATATTAGATACCAAATGTATTCCCTTAATGTTTGGCACCTCTTGGGCAAGTTTAAAAGTATGAATATGACTTGTATGAACTATCCAAGTGGTTTTAAACCTCATTCATCTCAATTTGGCCATTCTACTTCTATTATTACATATATTTCCATAATGCTAGTTTTGCCATTACATGTTCGAGATACACATTTCTATATATATAACCTTAAATCTCATTTATACATGATACATTAGCATAACTATACAGGATCATAACATCATATAAGACATATACAATAATGGATTACAACATTTACCACTCATATGGCCATAAAGAAACAAAATCTATACACTTTGATGTCATACTCTTATCTCTTAAGAGGTTGACTCCCATTTTGATGAGAGACCCTCTAGGAACTTTGTCCTAGAAACCTTCAACAAGATGACACTTTGCCCGAGACTAGCTAGAGAACAAGAATGTTGGTCAAAGGAAAGACCCTAAGAGAACTTGTCTCTTAGAACCCTAACCTCAAGATGCCACAAAGGAAGACCAATCCTTTGATAAGTCACGTGAACTCCCAGATAACACAAAAAAGCAAAAGCCTCACAGATAATTGAATAATACTCAAATTCATTCATTCATGATTCAAAATAGAGTATAATAGGAACCCTTTTATAGGTAAAATTTCTAGAGTCGTAATTAAAGTAAAACTCTAAAATCTGATTAAAAATATTTTAAATGATGTCTAATATTAAGGAATTAGATTAGGATATAATTTTAACTTGATCTCCAAGCTCTTTGACCAAGTTCAAAAAATAATAAAATAATAAAAAACGAAATTTCAAAAAAAATCTTAGTCAAAACTAATTTGCTTCTTTAAGTTGTCACATAAAATGCTTATGCTTCATTAAAAATCACATGGTTGTCACATGATTCTTAATCTCTTGCAATTAGACTCCAATTGGGTCTTGGCACTCCTTTTGTAGAATGGTTAGCATGATCACACCCTTTACATCTTCTTGGGCCTTTTCTTGACTTAAATGAATGGGCTCTAAGTTATGAAGCTTATGAATTAAACAATTGAAGGCTTCTTTCATTGCTTTGACCCTAGCCCTTATTATTGGGCCTTTAACATATTAGATATTGATTCTAGTTGCTTCATAGACCTTCTTAGGATATTGGGCTTCCACTTGGACTTCCACTTTTGCATCTTTAAGGAGATCTCATGTCCAAAGTTTAATTTAACTCCAAGATTAGCATCTTTATGAATTGAGAGACGTCTAGCATGTTCTAAATTGATCAAATATAGATTTTGGGCTCTAAACTTGGGCCGACGTCTAACATAGATATTATCTTGAGCTCTTTCTCTACATACCTGCAAGGAGCTGGAACTAACAATAGGCAAAGATGGGTTAAGATTATTAGTAGATAAACAAATATCCTTACACACGCTCTCAACCTCTCTTTTTTCATCAAACAAGCTCACACTCATGCTTTTCTCACTTTTCTCACAACTCTCTTGCTCTTTCTTTTCACTCACACTCTTTTCTTTTTTAATCTCATCTTTTTCTCTCTCTAACTCATGTTCTCTCTCTTTTTCTTTTGCTATATCTTTTTCTTTTATTTTGTATGCTTGTGCTATTCTCACCTGATCCTCATAAGCATCTATAGGATCAAGAGGTACCAATACATGATTTTTTTCATTGAATACAAATGAATACCAATAGCAATATTTGTACTTATACTTGACATATTTAGCTTTTCTCACATGTTTCCATGGTCTACCAAGTATAATATGTCCATCATACATTGGAGCTACATCACATAACACTTTATCATGATATTTACCAATGGAGAAAGAAATCAAAACTTGCTTATTAACCCTAAATTCAGCACTACCCTTCAACAAGGTATAGGGCCTAGGATGCTTTATAGTAGGCAAGTTTAATTTCTCAACAAGTAAGGTACTAACAATATTTACATAGCTACTATTATCAATAGCCATGCTGCAGACTTTTTCTTTGATAAGGCATCTAGTATGGAAATCAAGGGATGCCTTTTCTTTATATTGTCTTGTAGAGTTGTTATTGGATTAGAATGCATCCAATCTTGCACAAGATTGCTTGAATTGTTCTTTGTTAGCCTTTTCAAGGAATTTGTACTCATTTGACATCTTATCACCTTAAAAGTTAGTTAAAGAAAGAAAGAAGAAACAGGACCTCACACACTCTTCTCACATGTTTACACTCAAAAGATGATAAGTTCACTCGTGTTTAACTCTATTTTTGGCTTTTTCTTTAATGTCAATTGCACTCTTGCCTTTTACCACTCAATAATTTGCTTCTTACAAGTGTTCTAAGCAAGTCACAAGCAAATCAAATGAAAAGATCAGACTAGTGGCAATAAAAAAAAAACTAGAATCCTAAAATGTAAATTCCCAAAGAATCAGACAAAGGAGGAAAAGAAGTGTGTAACAAAAAGGGGAAAAAGAAAGGAGGAAGGGGAGGCCTGGAAGGAAGGGGGAAGGAAAGAAAAAAAAAATTCTGAAAATAAGAAAATTTAAGAATAGGAAACTACTTGCAATTCAAGTTTAGAACAATTAGGAAAGAATATTCTTTCCTGAATGCAAATAGGAAAGTAGATAATTTGGTAGCTACTTAATGCAATCACATTAGGCAACAAATTCTAATTAGGAAATTAACTCCAATTAGAAAACTAACTCCAATTAGGAAGTTGACTCCAATTAAGAAACTAACTCCAAACTTGCTTTCAATTTTGAATTGGCACAACTTGTAATTTTGAATTTTTACAATCTGAATTTTTCTTTTTTTTTCACTCTTTTTTTTTCGAATTTTTTTTTGAATTTTTTTTTTGAGGATGGAGGAACACAACAATGGAAGACAGAAGAAGATAGAAGAAAAAGACGAAGATGAAAAGGTAATACTAATGGAAGGAGAGAAAGTATGAAGAACAATGAAAGGGAAAACACAAAGATATGCCTTGTACTAGCAACCAAAACTCTGATACCAAATGATGAGAAACCCTGTAGGAACCTTGTCCTAGGAACCTTCAACAAGATGACACTTTGCCCGAGACCGGTTAGAGAACAAGAATGTTGGTCAAAGGAAAGACTCTAAGAAAACTTGTCTCTTAGAACCTTAGCCTCAAGACACCACAAAGGAAGATCAATCCTTTGATAAGTCACGTGAACTCCCAGAGAACACAAAGAAGCAAAAGCCTCACAGATAATTGAATAATACTCAAATTCATTCATTCATGATTCAAAATAGAATATAATAGGAAGCCTTTTATAGGCAAAATTTTTAGAGTCCTAATTAAATTAAAACTCCAAAATCTGATTAGAAATATTTTAAATGATGCATAATATTAAGGAATTAGATTAGGATACTAATTTTAACTTGATCTCCAAGATAAGCTCTTTGACCAAGTTCAAAAAATAATAAAATAATAAAAAACGAAATTTAAAAAAAAAATCTTAGGGTCCGTTTGGTTCAGGGTTTTTGGGGGGGAGGGGAGGGGAGGGGGGGGGAGGGGAGGCCCTCCCCTTGTTTGGTATGAAAAACTTGGAGGGGAGGGGAGGCAAAATACCCCCTCCCCTCCCCTCCCCTCCCCTCCCTTCCAAACTCTCCCCTTCAAAAGTGGGGGTTTTTGGAGGGGAGAGAAAATTTTATCCCTATTTGACAAAATTGCCCCTGCTTTTTATTTTCATTTAAAATATAATATAAATCTTATTTTTTAAATTGGGTTTAAGATAATTTTTTATAAAAATAAAAAATATTTTTGAATAAAAATAAAAAAATATTTTTAATAATAAAAAGCAAGAAATTTTTTTTTTATAAAAATAAAAAAATTAAAAATTCTAATATCATAAGGGTATAATTGTCCATTTAATTTTATCTCCCCTCCCTTCCCCTCCTCTACCAAACAATATATCATTAAAACCCCTCCCCTCCCCTCCCCTTCAAATCAACCAAACAACATATCATTAAAACCCCTCCCCTCCCCTTCATTAAAATCCCTCCCCTCCCCTCCCCTCCCCTCCATTGAACCAAAGACTCCCTTAGTCAAAACTAATCAACTTCTTTAAGTTGTTACATGGGATGCCCATACTTCATTAAAAATCAAACAATTATCACATGATTCTTAATCTCTTACAATTGGACTCCAATTGGGCCTTGGCACTCCTCTTGTAGAATGGTTAGCATGATCACACCCTTTACATGATCTTGGGCCTTCTCTTGACTTAAATGAATGGGCTCTAAGTTTTGAAGCTTATGAATTAAACAATTGAAGGCTTCTTTCATTGCTTTGACCATAGCTCTTGTTATTGGGCCTTCAACATATTGGATATTGATTCTAGTTGCTCTATAGACCTTCTTAGGACATTGGGCTTCCACTTGGACTTCCACTTTTGCATCTTTAAGGAGATCTCATGTCTAAAGTTCAATTTAACTCAAAGATTAGCATCTTTATGAATTGAGTGACGTCTAGCATGTTTTAAATTGATCAAATATGGATTTTGGGTTCTAAACTTGGGCTGATGTCCAACATAGATATTATCTTAAGCTCTTTGAAATTTTTGGACAAATACTGGCACAATTTGGGCCTCTTGAGCATAGGCCATCCCTTCATAAGCTATTTGGACATGAATCATATTCTTTTGAATGATTTGGGTTTCTTGATGGATGAGGACTTCTCGAACTTGTAGTGCTCCAATAGGCATGCCTACTGATATCGTATCACATTTCCTTATTCTCTTGATCCACCTAGCATGTTAGAACATTGGAGAGGAGGGAAAGAGATTAAAAGAATCCCAATAGCTTATCTCCTTTTCAATCACATATAAAAGATGCAAAACAAGTCTTACAAATGCATTTATGGGTATATTGATATGTGCAATCATTCAAGAGACATTTTTAACATTTGAACAAGTCATACATAGCATACATAAGCTTGCCAAGTAAATGGATTAGCCTCACCCATTCACTTGTGGATTTTGGACTTGCCTCACCCATTCTTTAAGAGGTTTTTAATTCAACCTTACTCTTAGGAGTTAACCTCACTTTTGGGAGACTCTTTACTTTGTCTCAACCAATTTTAAGGATTCTTGGCTCATCTTCACCATAGCTTAGGGTTCTTGGCTTCACCACACTCAAACAAATCCAATCATATATAATAAACATCATATGAAAGTATAATATAACATCATGGTACAATGGAATAAAAGTCATGCTAGAATACTTTTTATGGCTTAAAAATACACATACACACACTCAAAGAAAAGCCAAGCATACATTTATGCATGAGAGAAGGAGGAGTGGGCTACCTTGGATGCAACCACACACTTTTCTCCTTGAAACAATGCTCCCTTCCTCGGTCTCACACACAAAAAGGTGTGGGAATGATCTCTCTTAGTCCAAACACAATTTATGGAAGTCAATTAGATTCATAGAATTAATTCTAAGGCGACACATCTTCCTTAAATATTAACTTAGTCTATTAACCCTTTTCTAGTTCTAAGAATGCACCTGATGAAGCAACACCTATCAAATAAATTTTAAGCTCTATTTTTTCCTTTCATATATGATTCTTGACTTCTTTTAAGCCTCTTGGAGTCACCACACAATTGAAGCAAAGAGCCTAACTATATGTTGCTTCTTTAAGTCATATTATAGAACATAAAACACCAATTCATTCTCTAGACTTCCTAAATTTTTTCCAAGGCTTACCCTTATTTTCACTCATCATATATGACTCAAAAATGGGCTTGAAAAAATTTAAAACTCTTCCTAAGTATGCTAATCCTTCTTGGCGACAATGAAGCATAATGGCCTTCATAGACTTTGTTTTGTTTTCTTAATGGAGGAAGCATATGGGGAGACTTCCAGGGATCTTAAGAGCTCATTTAAACTTTTATTTAGGCATAGAAATTAACGTATCAAGTCAGATTTGACAAGGAGCATATGAAACCCTAGAATTTCTATCTTGAATTTCCATGGTTATTTGTTAATTCCCTTTGCATATTCTTATTCTCCACACTCCTTTTCCTAAGATTCACCCTTTGCATATTCTTGAGTGGGGCAAACCAAGGAAAGAAGAGGAGCAAGGGGTAGTAACCATGGAAGGAGAAATTACCTTGTTTTTCCTTGTTTTTTCACTTGAATTTTCCCTTCTTTGGCCTCCTCTCTTCAAATCAGAATTTTTCCCTTTATTTCTCCATTAAAATAGATCCATGTACTTCAATATAATCATAGGAAATAAAGGAAAATAGAGGAGAACAAGTTCGCAAAGGAAAGAACATGAAAAACTACCAAAAATCCATACCTTTGGCCTTTGATTTCTCCTCCTCTTTCTCTTCCTCTTCCTCTTGTGCACCACTCTCCTAGAGTTTTTCTCTGGTTTGGAGCGGAAACATATGAAGATAAATGAGTGGAAGAGTGGGGTGCCCTATATATATATAGGTGAGAGGAAGAAAGACTTTTTAAAAATTCTTATTTTGCCCTTCATTCTTAGTACTTTTGTTTCTAATTCATTTTAGCTCCTTTTTTAGAACTGTATTTTTCATTATAAAATTTAGATTCCTAATTTAATAAAATGCTTTTGAAATCATTCAAATTGGAGTTAAAACCTTCTCAAATGAATCCATCAAAGTTTGGATACACTGATGTTAGAAAACATCCACCAGAGGGGTTTTAACTATCCCGAAGCTTCCTATGATTTTTAGGGCCTCTGAGAACCCCAAAGAACTCAAAACTTTCATTTAGAAAGCCCTCCTATATGAATTCCAAAATTTTCTCAAAATTATGAAAATGCTATTACGTTTCGTAAGTCTTTCGTTAAATTTTGTTTCTTCATTCTAGCTTTTCTCTACATCTAAACCTAGAATTCTCATTTTTAGGAGTTTAGAATATTACTCAAATTTTTTCAGACCTTAACTAATTCATTTCGGGGGACTTGCTTTGAAATGAATCCGTTTCTATTGTTTAACGAAAACTAGACATTACAATTCTCCTCCCTTTTAAAAAATTTTGTTTTCAAAATTTATAGATAACATACCCCATGGGAAGAGCTCTGGATATTTCTTTCGCATATCATCCTCTAACTCCCATATAGCTTCTTCAAGAGATAACTCCTTCTAAACTACTTTCACCATCGATATCATCTTATTCCGTAACTGTAATACTATAATTTCTAGCTCATCTCATGCCTTTAAATAACTCATTTGCATCAATAATATAGTTTCTTAAGGAGAAGGCAATAAAATATTGATTATTTTAGCATTGCGTCGTGTATAAAAATTTCATTCAATGTCATGTGGATCATGTGAGCTCATACATCACATTCTCATATTTAATTATACAAATACAACTATTTTCCATCATCAAATGTGACCTACAAGTCGTAGAAATCAACTGGAAGCATAAAACACACATATATTTTCGGCCAGATTTTGCACATTTCTGTCACAAATTTTAGAAAATCATAACTAATTTTATAAAACTCAAAATCATACATTCTTGGTCATTATGGGAAGCTACACATGTCTACTTTATGTTAAAAATACTTCTAGACTATAACATCAAACACAAAGGATATTTGACATTCGAAATGATCCAGAGGTCAGACTATCTACTAGTGCTATCACAAAATTCTATAGCAAAATTAAAAAATGTCCAATTAATTCCAAAAAAAATACAATCCATGCAAATGATACCAATATGGAAATCTATGGATATTAGCTAGAGGGAAAAAATAACTCTAGACTTGTTCAGGAATTGTCAGACCTCAAAACTCAATCAAATAGTAACTGAGGTCAGGTGAAGTACTTAGAACTAGATAGATTTTTTGAAAATTCATATCTCCCTTTCTAGACCTCCAAATGAGGTGCTTCTAATTGGCACACGTCACTAAGAATGTTTAATTTCTTTGTATAAAATTTAATGGCAATTGGACATCATTTGAGCCCTGTGTGATAGATTTTATCTTTAGACTTGAGTAAACAATAACATGACCAAAACTAGAAAATTTTTCAATTTTGAAAATTCATCAAATATTCTACAGACCTTCGAAAATTTTGTTCTTTAGTTTTTTATAAAGCTCTTAACAAGATCTAATTTTATGCCAAATCTCATGCATCTAATGGCCATTTAACTCACACATATGCTCAATTCCATAATGCCATCCAAGAAACTCATTTGCCAAAATATGCTCAAATCATAAACTAATGGCCACATAACATATTCTCCTATTTATAAATGACATATTATTATAATTACATATGTTCATAGTATCATAATACATATACAACTATTGGTTACATCATTTGCTATTTGTATGGCCTTAAAGTAACAAAAATCATATTCTTGAATGTCATACTATTATCTTCAAGGTGGTTGACTTCTATTACCTTGCTCTCTTGGTCTACTTAGCATATTAAATCATTGGATAGGAAGGGATGAGATTCAAAGAATACCAATAGCTCATCTCCCATTCAATCATACATACTGGATGTAAAACAAGTCTCATAAATGTATGTATGGTCGTGTTGACATTGCAAACATTCAAAAGGTATTTTCATCACTTGAAAAAGTCATACATAGCATACAAAGGTTTTCCAAGCAAGTGGATTGACCTCACCCATTTACTTGTGAATTTTGGACTTGCCTCACCCATTCTTTAAGAGGTTCTTGGACTTAACCATACTCTTAGGAATCAACCTCACTTTTGGGAGATTCTTTACTTTGTCTCAACTAATCTTAAAGGCTCTTGGCTTATCCTCACTATGACTAAGGATTCTTGGCCTCGACACACTTAAGCAAACCCAATCACACATCATAAACATCATATGGAAGCATATTATAATATCATGGTACCATAGAATCAAAGTTATGCTAAAACTGATACAATACCAGTAGGCATGCCCATTGGAGCACTACAAGTTCGAGAAGCCCTCATCCATCAAGAAACTCAAATCATTCAAAAGGGTATGATTCAAGTCCAAATGGCTCATGAAGAGATGGCCCATGCTCAAGAAGCACAAATTGTGCTAGTATATGTCCAAAAACTTGAAAGAGTTCAAAATAATCTCTACGTTGGACGTCAACCCAAGTTTATAGACCAAGATCCATATTTGATCAAGATCTCCTTAAAGATGCAAAAGTGGAAGTCCAAGTGGAAGCCCAATATTCTAAGAAGGGCCATGGAGCAACTAAAGTCAATATCCAACATGTTGAAGGCCCAATGAACTATACACATACAAGAGGAGTGCCAAGGCCTAATTAGAGTCCAATTGCAAGAGATTAAGAATCATGTGACAACCATGTGATTTTTAATGAAGCATGAGCATCCTATGTGACATGTTAAAGAAGCTGATCAGTTTTGACTAGGATTCTTTTTGAAATTTCGTTTTTTATTATTTTATTATTTTTTTGAACTTAGTCAAAGAGCTTATCTTGGAGATCAAGTTAAGATTAGTATCCTAATCTAATTAGGATATATATTAGGTATTATTTAAAATATTTCTAATCAGATTTTAGAGTTTTACTTTAATTAGGACTCTCGAAATTTTGCCTATAAAAGGCTTCCTATTGTACTCTATTTTGAACATGAATGAATGAATGAATTTGAGTATTATTCAATACTTTGTGAGGCTTTTGCTTCTTTGTGTTCTCTGAGAGTTCACTTGACTTATCAAAGGATTGGTCTTCCTTTGTGGCGTCTTGAGGCTAGGGTTCTAAGAGACAAGTTCTCTTAGGGTCTTTCCTTTGACTAACATTCTTGTTTTCTAGCCGGTCTCGGGCAAAGTGTCATCTTGTTGAAGGTTCCTAGGACAAGGTTCCTAGAGGGTCTCTCATCATTTGGTATCAGAGCTGTGGTCGCTAGTACAAGGTATATCTTTGTGTTTTCCTTTTCATTATTCTTCATACTTTCTCTCCTTCCATTAGTATTACCTTTTTCATCTTCGTCTTTTTCTTCTATCTTCTTCTGTCTTCCATTGTTGTGTTCCTCCATCCTCAAAAAAAAAAAAAGAGTGAAAAAAAAAATTCAGATTGCAAAATTCAAAATTGCAAGTTGTGCCAATTCAAAGTTGAAAGCAAGTTTGGAGTTAATTTCCTAATTGGAGTTAGTTTCCTAATTGGAGTCAATTTCCTAATTAGAGTCAATTTCCTAATTGAAATTTGTTTCTTAATTTGATTGCATTAAGTAACTACCAAATTATCTACTTTCCTATTTGCATTCAAGAAAGAATATTCTTTCCTAATTGTGCTAAACTTGAATTGCAAGTAGTTTCCTATTCTTAAATTTTCTTATTTTCAGAATTTTTTTTTCTTTCCTTCTCCTTCCTTCCAGGCCTCCCCTTCCTCCTTTCTTTTCCCCTTTTTGTTACACATCTTTTTTTTTCTCCTTTGTTTGATTCTTTGGGAATTTACATTTTAGGATTCTAGTTTTTTGATTGCCACTAGTCTGATCTTTTCATTTGATTTGCTTGTAACTTGCTTAGAACACTTGTAAGAAGCAAATTATTGAGTGGTAAAAGGCAAGAGCGTTAACATTAAAGAAAAAGTCAAAAAGAGAGTTAAACACGAGTGAACTTATCATCTTTTGAGTGTAAACACGTGAGAAGAGTGTGTGAGGTCCTATTCCTTCTATCTTTCTTTGACTAACTTTTCAAGTGATAGGATATCCAATGAGTACAAATTCCTTGAAGAGGCTAACAAAGAGCGATTCAAGCAATCTTGTGTTGGATGCATTCCAATCCAATATCAACCCTACAGGACAAGATATGGAAAAGGCATCCCCTGATTTCCATACTAGATGCCTTATAAAAGAGAAAGTCTGCAGCATGACCATTGATAATAGTAGCTACATAAATGTTGCTAGTACCTTACTTGTTGAGAAATTAAACTTGCCTACTATAAAGCATCCTAGGCCCTATACCTTGTTGAAGGGTAGTACTGAATTTAAAGTTAATAAGCAAGTTTTGATTTCTTTCTCCATTGGTAAATATCATGATAAAGTATTATGTGATGTAGCTCCAATGTATGATGGACATATTATGCTTGGTAAACCATGGAAACACGTGAGAAAAGCTAAATATGTCAAGCATAAGCATAAATATTGCTATTGCTATTTATTTGTATTTAATAAAAAAAATCATGTATTGGTACCTCGATCCTATGGATGCTTATAAGGATCAAATAAGAATAGTACAAGCATACAAAATGAAAGAAAAGGAGAGAACAAAAGAAAAAGAGAGAGAATATGAGTTAGAGAGAGAAAAAGATGAAATTGAAAAAGAAAAGAGTCTGAGCGAAAAGAAAGAGCTAGAGAGTTGTGAGAAAAGTGAGAAAAGCATAAGTCTGAGCTTGTTTGATGAAAAAAGAGAGGTTGAGAGCATATGTAAGGATATTTGTTTATCTACTAACAATCTTAACCCATCTTTGCCTATTGTTAGTTCTAGCTCCTTGCAGGTATGTAGAGATTTGTTTCCCAAGAAACCACCTAATGGCGAAGATTCGAGGACGAATCTTTTCAAAGAGGGAGGGAATGATACAATATCAGTAGGCATGCCCATTGGAGCGCAACAAGTTCGAGAAACCTTCATCCATCAAGAACTTTAAAGAGCTCAAGTGGCCTAAATTGTGCACTATGTCCAAAAATTTCAAAGAGCTCAAGATAATTCCTATGTTAGACGTCAGCCCAAGTTTAGAGCCCAAAGTCCATATTTGATCAATTTAGAACATGCTAGACGTCACTCAATTCATAAAGATATTGATCTTAGAGTTAAATTAAACTTTGGACATGAGATCTCCTTAAAGATGCAAAAGTGGAAGTCCAAGTGGAAGCCTAATGTCCTAAGAAGGTCTATGGAGCAACTAAAGTCAATATCCAATATGTTGAAGGCCCAATAACAAGAGCTAAAGTTAAAGCAATGAAAGAAGCCTTCAATTGTTTAATTCATAAGCTTCATAACTTAAAGCCCATTCATTTAAGTCAAGAGAAGGCCCAAGAAGATGTAAAAGGTGTGATCATGCTAACCATTCTACAAGAGGAGTGCCAAGGCCCAATTGGAGTCCAATTGCAAGAGATTAAGAATCATGTGACAACCATGTGATTTTTAATGAAGCATGAGCATCCCATGTGACAACTTAAAGAAGTTAATTAGTTTTGACTATGATTCTTTTTGAAATTTCGTTTTTTATTATTTTAGTATTTTTTGAACTTGGTCAAAGAGCTTATCTTGGAGATCAAGTTAAAATTAGTATCCTAATCTAATTCCTTAATATTAGGCATCATTTAAAATATTTCTAATCAGATTTTAGAGTTTTACTTTTATTAGGACTCTAAAAATTTTGCCTATAAAAGGCTTCCTATTGTACTCTATTTTACAGATGAATGAAATTGAGTATTATTCAATTATTTGTGAGGCTTTTGCTTCTTTGTGTTCTCTGAGAGTTCACGTGACTTATCAAAGGATTGGTCTTCCTTTGTGGCGTCTTGAGGCTAGGGTTCTAAGAGACAAGTTCTCTTAGGGTCTTTCATTTGACTAACATTCTTGTTTTCTAGCCGGTCTGGGGTAAAGTGTCATCTTGTTAAAGGTTCCTAGGACAAGGTTTCTAGAGGGTCTCTCATCACAAATTCTCGCAAAAACTAAAAAGGAAATAAATCCCCCTAAATAAGCTAATTTTGTCTAAATACATTAGGGTTCTATAAATCAGCTTATTAAGCCCGAAATGGCATTATTTAGCCTTAAATGAGCCCACCAATGGATGGTTCATGATTCAAGCACTTCAATTTATAATGTTTTGGCCCAGTCTAGCTTCAACAGCTCCATCTTCAGCCCATATGATATTGAGGACGTCCATATTATAATTGTCCATATCTTGCTTGACTTTTGTTGCTCTAATTGTTATTTGCTTAGTCCAGGTCTCTTGAACAAGTCCATTTAAGGCCACCCTCATTCTTTTAGCTCGTGCTATTGTTATCGGGCCACTTGGAATTTGCAGAGGATCATTCCAAGCATTTGAGACTGCTTGCTCCCTTTGATGGATCGCATCATGGTATGGGTAGAAGACCATTTGGCATCATTTGAATCCTTTATGATTCCATTTTTGACAATTTTGAAGCCCTAAACCAAAATCTGATCAAATGGATGAGTTTTTGCATGAAATTTGGCAAATAAATAGGTCTCATTCAAAGCTTTTCGCAGAGTTAAAGGGAATTATTTTTGGAGCTCAAGAGAATTTATTATGCTTTTTTAAAGTTGGCCAAATTATGCAAAAACGGTCACTATTACTATTCATGTGGTCAGTTTGCTTTTCGATGTCACTAGGGGTCAAATAAAGTCTAATGCTCATGAAAGTTTATAAGCATATAGTAGACATCATAATCTTTCTATAGCTACTAAGATCACCCCATTCGGAGCTCTGTAGAGGGAGAAACAAATTTTTCACATTTCTAGTTTGCTGCAAAATGACCATAAAACCTAAAGTACTGTTCTATTAGTTTTGTGGGACAAACATGGTTATTTTGATCTAAAATTCTTATGGTAGCTAGATGACATCCCAAGCTTTCTTGAAAGCTATAGTTTGCATGATTTGGATTTTTTAGAAATAATTATGATTTTGCAAAATTTATATCAAAGTATGGAATTCGATGAGAATTTGCCAAAGTGTGATATGATTTTGATATGTATGCCTTGGACCCGAGTTTTGAGCTTTAATTTATGATATTTCTAAATGAACAAATGCGTTAAGGATGGAAATTAAGTTTGCTAGGCTCACATGGTCCATTAAGCCATGAATGAATTAATTTAGCTTTTAATGATGCAAATATTCGCTGCCAAAGTGCTAAATTCAAAAAAATGAACACTTAACTTATTGTGATGTAGAATAAATGTTAACTATATACAGTGTTATATTGATTAGTATCAAAGCAAAGGTTCAAGTATTTTAGTGTTGGTTGTGGCTTGAGAATGTGAGATTGCCAGTTATGTATGTTATGTATAGATGAAATTGAGTGCTGGTTTGTGGCTTGTGTTCCTATTTTATGTTAAATTATGTTTAAATTGTTTTAGATAAGATAGTGAACACTAAGAGAGCCAGGCCCACTAGAGAGGCTAGAGTAGAGCTAGAGCCCAGTGATCCTATGGCTGGAGCCTTACAGGCTATTATGGCTTGCCTAGATTAGCAAGAAGCCATGATTATGCAATTACAGGAAATGCTTGCTCATAGAGATAGTGAGAGGCCTACTCTTCCTCAGTCATAGCATGTAGATCATCCTGAGAATTCAGAAGCGATCCCCTCAGGCTAGCACTTACAAACTTCCTAGACTATACTAGCTCAAACACCTTTTGTTCCTGAGCCATCATCTACTAGACAGATTATAGCCCAGTTCAGGAAATTTAGGCCTCCCACCTTTGATGGTGAATTGATTATAGAGAAAGTAGAGACCTGGATTATGCAGTTAGAAGAGATATTTGAGGTGATGGAGTGCACGTTTAAGCAAAAGGTCATGATAGCCATATTTCAATCAGAAAAAGAAGCAGATTACTAGTGGAAGAGCACTAAACCAATAATAAGATCCAAGAATCAACCAATCAACTGGGAAATCTTCTTTATAGGCATTTTATAAGCAGTATTTCTCCAGTTCCATTTGGAATGAGAAGGAGTCAAAGTTTTTCCTCCTAAGGCAAACAGAAGGGATGTTAGTGGACTAGTACATGGTGAAATTTCTAAAGCTCTCCAGATATTCCTCTTACTTACAAAAACATGATGAGGAACAGTAGAGAGTAGAGAAATTAGAGAAGGGGGTACTACTAAAGATCAAAGATAGAGTGGTGCCCCAGAGAATCAGGGACTTCAATGTCCTAGTTGAGGTTTGTAAAGTTATAGAAGCAAACTTGAGAATGATGCATGTAGTCCCTAGTACCAGGCCTCCCCTCCCTAAGAATAAAAGGCCACATGAAGAGGTATCTGCCACTAATAGCAGTAAAAAAGGTGGTAAAGGATAGTGGAACAGAAGAGGAACGGGTAAAAGAAACCAACTTAGTCTAACAAAGGCAGTTCCACTCTAATAGCCTACAGTTAATGTGGCAAAAATAAAAAAGGTCAACCATGTTATGCAAGCCAAAACATGTGCTACAGATGTGGTAGACCAGGATCTATAGCTAGAGATTGCACATAGTAGAGGGCGATAGCTCCTGCGTTTAAAGCTCAGACCTAGGGTAGAGTCTTTGCCCTGATACAGTAAAAGGATAGCATATCCCCAAGTTTAATCCAAAATATTATTAAGATTAATGATTGTACTATAAATACATTATTTGATTCGCAGTGCTAGTCATTCTTTTATATCCTATAATTGTGGTAGGAGGTTAGGTCTGAGCATGTGTACATTACCCTATGATTTACATGTATCTACCCCTACAGGGAACTGAGCCATTACCTCCCATGCATGTTTGAGTTGTATAATCACATTTAATCATTATTTTACCACACTTGACCTGATTTATATGCCTTTGATTGATATTGATTTAATCATTGAAATAAACTGGATGTCTGCAAACAGTGCCATACTTGATTGCCATAGTAGATATATTACTTTACTTGAATGTAGAACTATACCTAGTATCAGGACTGAACTAGCCTTTATGACCACCTTTAAAGTTGAGAGGCCTCTAGAGCATGGTTGTTAGGTATTTTTGGTTTTCTTTTCAGTGCAAGTTGAGGTAGAAAAGGATATAGAGGAGATACCTATAATGAGAGAGTTTCCAAAGGTATTTTTTCAAGAAATTAGCAGACTAACACCTGATAGAGAAGTAGAATTTGTTATAGATATTACGCCTGGTGCAGGTCCAGTGTCTAAGGCCTTATATAGAATGACTCCCACCAAGTTAGTAGAGTTAAATAAGCAAATAGAAGAGCTTTTAGAGAAAAGTTTCATCACACCTATTATCTCACTATGGGGAGCCCCAATCCTATTTGTAAAGAAGAAGGACAGGAGTCTTAGACTGTGTATAGATTATAAGGAGCTTAATAAGATTACTATTAAGAATAAGTACCCACTTCCTAGGATAGATGACCTGCTAGATCAGTTGGTAGGAGCATCCATATTTTCTAAGATTGATCTCAAGTCAATATATCATCAACTCATGATCAAGGCTAAAGATGTCCCTAAGACAACCTTTAGGGTATAGGCATTATGAATTTTTAGTTATACCCTTTGGGTTGACAAATGCACCTACTGTATTTATAGATTATATGAATAGAGTGTTTAGACCATACCTAGACAGGTTTGTAGTTATGTTCATAAATGATATTCTCATTTATTTGAAAAGCAGAGGAGAGCATAAATAACATTTGAAATTAGCCTTGGAAACCTTAAGAGAAAAGTAATTATATGCTAAACTACTAAAATGTGAGTTTTGGCTCACTGAAGTGACATTTCTAGGCCATGTGATCTCTTAGGCAAGGTCATAGTAGATCCTCATAAGGTAGAGGCAGTACTTCAATAGGAAAGACCTAAGATAGTGATAGAGATAAGAAGTTTCCTAAGTTTAACAGGTTATTATATGAGGTTTATTCAAAGTTTTTTTCAAATAGTTATACCACCGACTAGGCTCACTAGAAAGAATGTATCATTTATGTGGGATGAGAAATGCGAACAAAGTTTCAAGGCATTGAAGCATAGGTTGACCACAGCCCAAGTTTTAGTAATCCCTGACCCTAAAGAGACTTGTGTAATCTACAGTGATGTGTCTAAGAAAGGGTTAGGATGTGTGTTTATGCAGGGAAGCAGAGTAGTAGCTTATGCTTCTAGACAATTAAACCCACATGAAGAAAATTATCCCATTCATAAATTAGAGCTAGCAGTAGTGGTATTTACCCTTAAGATACGTAGACACTACTTATATGGTGCATCCATAGAGATATATAGTGACCATAAAAGCCTTAAGTACTTGTTTGAGCAAAAGGAGTTAAATATGAGGTAAAGGAGATAGTTAAAATTCCTAAAAGACTATGATTTCACTTTAAAATACTAGTCAAGTAAGGCTAATGTGGTCGTATATGCACTAAGCAAAAGATCCATACATATGGCCTACATGATGTTAAGAGAGCAAGAACTTATTGAGAAATTCAAAGATATGAATCTCTCATTTAAGGCATTTGGGGAAGTTATTAATGAGTGAAACCCAAATAAAGAGTGACTTAAGAGATCAAATAAGAGAAGCCCAACAAAAAGATGAGTATGAGAGAAAAGTTAGAATGCAAATGTCCTAAGGTAGCACTTCATACTTCAATCTATCTGAGGATGGAGTGATAAGGAATAGGAATAGGTTGTACATGCCTAGAGATTCATAATTGAAATAAAGAATATTAGAAAAGGCACATAAAAGTAAATGCACTATTCATCCAAGTAGTAACAAAATGTATCATGATCTAAAGAAAATGTTTGGTGGTCTGGGATGAAAACAGACATAATTAAGTATGTCCCCCAGTGTTTAATATGTTAAAGAGTTAAAATAGAATACCAAAAGCCAACTAGGTTACTTTAGCCCCTAGATGTAATACCATATTATTCTAGCATTGATCCTCTTATGTGCAAGTGGGATTATACAATTCTTCAAAAAAATCTCAAGAAAATGCATTAAAATAATGAATTAAATTGCATTACATAGCAGATAAATTTTTCACTTCACATCTCCAGGGCTCCATGAACTTACCAACAACATTCTATAATTATTTTACTTAGCGCAAACCACAAATCAAGAGTCAGAAAACCCAAAATTCTCTTCACTCATCACAGCTATATAGTGACAGATTTTAAGGGCAACTTTCAAAAATCATAACTAAATATAGAAAAATTAAAATCATACAAACCATAGCTTTTTGAAAAGCTCTAGATGTCAAATTTATATAAAAATAAGTCACAGCCACAAAAATCCCAGCTGGACCATGTTTGATAGCAAAAAGTGTAGTAAGGTCTGGCTGCCCTCTGATACTAATACAAATTACTGATATAAATTTTGGAAATTCATAATTAATTGCACAAAAATCTAATCCATGCAATCTGTACCAATTTGGAAAGCTACAGATGTTAAATAGAGGAAAACAATTTCCAAACTAATCTAAGAGTATTCAAACCCCAAAAATTAATCAAATAGTAACACGGGTTTGGAGGTACACCTAGAACAAAATAGCAACTTCAAAAATGTATATCCCTCTTTAGACATCCAAATGAGGTGTTTCTAGTTGGCACAAGTCACTGGAAAGGTCTAGTTTCTACTTGTAAAATATTGTGGCAATTGGACATCGTTTTCCTTATGATTGACGTAGATCAAAATTCAAACTATATAAATAGTCCATTGACCAAAAACTAGAAAATTTGCCAACTTCAAAAATTCACTAAATATTTTGTAGACCTCCAAATAACACCTACTTTAGCTTCCCAAAAACCTCTCAATAAGCTCTAGATGCATGCCAAATCTCATGTCAAGAAGAGCTCATTTGGACAAAAAGTGGTATCACTCATCAAAATGGCCATTTTTGCTCTATATGAGGTACCAACTTTGTCCAATTGGCCTTCTTTAATGTTTGGCACCTCTTGGATAAGTTTAAAAGTATGAATATGTCTTATGTGAACTACCCAAGTGGTCTTAAACCCTATGCATCTTGTTTTGCCCATTTCACATCCAATAATGCATAGTTACATACAAGCCATCCAAGAGCCAATTTGCATAATTCCATGGATTTGGTGTCACATAAGCTCTACATCATATTCATACACCATTTTACATTTGTTTAATAGTATACAACTCAATAAAATGATGTACATATCCTCTTTTACATTTAGATACAAAAGAAGTTACAATTTGTTTAAAGTGTAGCATCCTAATCTCTTTAGCTTGCATTTCTCCCTTCTTGTATACCACCTAATCTCACACTTCACACACACATTCATGGCATATATATATATCAAAGCATATGTATGGAAGGTCTGACAACTATAAAGTATGCAAAGTCACAATTCCCATACTACTTATTCACATTAAAGTCAAGAACATGCTCTAGGGACTTTTGGTTTTGCCTCATCCCATTTCTAAGGCTTTTGGATTTACCTTATTCTTAGCCTAGTGACTTTTGACTTGGCCTCACCCTTCCAAGAGACTTTTGGCCTTATCTTACCCATGCTATAAGACTTTTAGCATCTCTTCACCTTCATTAAGGGATTTTTGGCATCGCTTCACCCTTATAAGTTATTTCCAAAATCAACGATATTCAAGGAAATACATTGGTACCAATGCAATCTCAAGACATCAAGTGGCATGATACAATATCAGTAGGCATGCCTATTAGAGCACTACAAGTTCGAGAAGCCCTCATCCATCAAGAAACTCAAATCTTTCAAAAGAGCATGATTCATGTCCAAATGGCTCATGAAGGATGGCCTATGCTCAAGAGGTCCAAATTGTGCTAGTATTTGTCCAAAAATTTTAAAGAGCTCAAGATAATATTTATGTTAGACGTCAGCCCAAGTTTAGAGCCCAAGATCCATATTTGATCAATTCAAAACAAGCTAAATTAGACTTTAGACATGAGATCTCCTTAAAGATGCGAAAGTAGAAGTTCAAGTGGAAGCCCAATGTCCTAAGAGGGTCCATGGAGTCAATATCCAATATGTTGAAGGCCCAATATAGTTATACACATATAAGAGGAGTGCCAAAGCCCAATTGGAGTCCAATTGCAAGAGATTAAGAATCATGTGACAACCATGTGATTTTTTAATGAAGCATGAGCATCCCATGTGATGCAATGGCACCAAGAGACCTTGTTGAGCATAGAAGTGGACTTGATGAAGGATATGGTGCAAAGTTTCAAGCCCAAGGACATGATTTGCAAATTAAAGCCCAAGAGTTCAAGTCAAATGTGCCTAAAGATCCATTGCAAGGCATAGGAGGCCCAATAACAAGAGTTAGGGCCAAAGCAATGAAAGAAGCCTTCAATTGTTTAATTCATAAGCTTCATAACTTAGAGCCCATTCATTTAAGTCAAGAGAAGGCCCAAAAAGATGTAAAAGGTGTGATCATGCTAACCATTCTACAAGAGGAGTGCCAAGGCCCAATTGGAGTCCAAATGCAAGAGATTAAGAATCATGTGACAACCATGTGATTTTTAATGAAGCATGAGCATCTCATGTGACAACTTAAGAAGCTGATTAGTTTTGACTAGGATTCCTTTTGAAATTTCGTTTTTTATTATTTTATTATTTTTTTGAACTTGGTCAAAGAGCTTATCTTGGAGATCAAGTTAAAATTAGTATCCTAATCTAATTAGGATATATATTAGGTATTATTTAAAATATTTCTAATCAGGTTTTAGAGTTTTACTTTAATTAGGACTCTAAAAATTTTGCCTATAAAAGGCTTCCTATTGTACTCTATTTTAGAGATGAATGAAATTGAGTATTATTCAATTATTTGTGAGGCTTTTGCTTCTTTGTGTTCTCTGAGAGTTCACGTGACTTATCAAAGGATTGGTCTTCCTTTGTGGCGTCTTGAGGCTAGGGTTCTAAGAGACAAGTTCTCTTAGGGTCTTTCATTTGACCAACATTCTTGTTTTCTAGCCGGTCTGGGGCAAAGTGTCATCTTGTTGAAGGTTCCTAGGACAAGATTCCTAGAGGGTCTCTCATCATTTGGTATCAGAGCTTTGGTCGCTAGTACAAGGCATATCTTTGTGTTTTCTCTTTCATTGTTCTTTATACTTTCTCTCCTTCCATTAGTATTACCTTTTCCATCTTCGTCTTTTTCTTCTTTCTTCTTCTGTCTTCCATTGTTGTGTTCCTCCATCCTCAAAAAAAAAAAAGAATAATTAAAAAAAAAAGAAGAGAGTGTGATACTCCAAAAAGAAAAAAGAAGAGAGAGTGTGATACCCAAAAAAAAATCGAAAAAAAAATTAAAAAAAAAGGGGTAAAAAAAAAGGAGTGGAAAAAAAAAATTTCAAATTGCAGAATTCAAAATTGCAAGTTGTGCCAATTCAAAATTGAAAGCAAGTTTGGAGTTAGTTTCCTAATTGGAGTCAATTTCCTAATTGGAATTAGTTTCCTAATTAGTGTCAATTTCTTAATTGGAGTTAGTTTCCTAATTGGAGTCAATTTCCTAATTGGAGTCAATTTCTTAATTGGAATTAGTTTCCCAATTAGAATCAATTTCCTAATTGGAGTTAGTTTCCTAATTGAAGTCAATTTCCTAATTGGAGTTAATTTCCTAATTGGAGTTTGTTTCCTAATTTAATTGCATTAAGTAGCTACCAAGTTATCTACTTTCCTATTTGCATTCAAGAAAGGATATTGTTTCCTAATTGTTCTAAACTTGAATTGCAAGTAGTTTTCTATTCTTAAGGTTTCTTATTTTCAGATTTTTTTCTTTCCTTCTTTTTGCTTCCAAACCTTCCCCTTCCTCCTTTTTCCTTTTGTTACACACCTTTTTTTTCTCTTTTGTTTGATTCTTGGGTAATTTACATTTTAGGATTCTAGTTTTTTTTTATTGCCACTAGTTTGATCTTTTCATTTGATTTGCTTGTGACTTGCTTAGAACACTTGTAAGAAGCAAATTATTGAGTGGTAAAAGGCAAGAGGGTTAACATTAAAGAAAAAGCCAAAAAGAGAGTTAAACACGAGTGAAATTATCATATTTTGAGTGTAAACACGTAAGCTAGTGAGTTGCGAGGTCCTATATCTTTCTTTGCTTTTTTTTTGTACAAACTAATATTTCAGGATGTCTGGAGAATCTGAGCACAGTGACTTTGATATGAAAGTCTGGGTTAGAGCCGTTCAAAGTACTCTTGAGAAACTTAGTGTCAGATTAGATGATGTAGAGTCTTCTTCCAAGAGGAGGACCCATAGGAGGCAAGCTCATATGGAACCTGATGATGATGCTGAGTCCGACTTTGAGGAGTCCTATACTCGGAGAGGTACACAATCATCATCCAATAAGGATGGTGGTATTGGAAACATCAAGATGAAGATTCCCTCATTCCCCGGGAAAAATGACCCGGACCAATACTTAGATTGGGAAAGAAGAGTGGAGCATGTGTTCGAGTGCCACTCTTACACTGAGGTGAAGAAAGTAAAACTTGCTACAGTGGAGTTTACTGACTATGCTAGCATCTGGTGGGATCAACTTTTACTTACCAGAATACATACCAGTGAAGGTCCAATTCGTGATTGGCAAGAGATGAAAATTATCATGCGCAAACGATTTGTCCCTAGTTACTATTACAGGGAATTGCATAAGAGGCTCCAAAAGCTGAAACAAGGTTCTATAAGTGTGGAAGATTACTATCAAGAAATGGAGATTGCCATGATTGAGGCAAATGTGGAGGAAGATCGTGAAGCAACCATGGCCCGATTCATTGAGGGCTTAAATCCTGAAATAGCTGCCCAAGTTGATTTATACAATTACCTGGATATGGAGGAGCTCTTACATAGAGCTATCAAGGTGGAAAAGCAACTAAGGGCTCGATAAAAGCTAAAAGTGACATCTAGCTTGAGTTCTTGGAGGGATTCCAAAATCTCTTTCAAGCCAAAGACTGATTTCAAGTCTAAGGAAGAAAGTAAGGTAAAACCCTTTCAGGTTAAGGGTAAAATTGATTCAAAACCTTTATCATCTTCTAACCCAACTGCTTCTTCCTCTAAGGTTAGATGTTTTAAATGTAATGGTTTTGGTCACATTGCTTCACAATGTCCTAACAAACGAACTATGATTATTCTTGAGAATGGCGATGTGACTAGTGCTAGTAGTGAATCTGAGGAGGATGAGATGCCACCCCTGACTGATGACTTAGATTTAGAATTAACTGAAGCTGTAAATGGTGAAGCCCTTATGGCTAGACATGCTCTCAACATTCAACCAAAAGAAGATCTTGAGGTAGAGCAACGTGAGCATATTTTCCATACTCGTTGCTTCATCCACAAGAAGGTCTATAGTTTGATTATTGATGGTGGTCGCTGCATAAATGTAGCTAGTACTTTACTTGTGGAAAAGCTGAACTTGCCTACTTTAAGGCACCCTACCCCTTATAAATTACAATGGCTTAATGATAGTGGGGAGGTAAAAGTAACAAAATAGGAATTCTGTGACTTATTCCCAGAGGAAATACCTAATGGATTGCCCCCTTTAAGAGGCATTGAGCATCGCATAGACTTTATCCCAGAAGGATCTATTCCCAATAGACCTGCTTATCGATCAAATCTAGATGAGACTAAGGAAATACAACATCAAGTGGAAGAGCTCATGAAGAAAGGCTTTGTTCGTGAAAGTCTAAGTTCATGTGCTGTGTCGGTGATTCTTGTGCCTAAAAAGGATGGTAAGTGGCGGATGTGTGTAGATTGTCGTGCCATCAACAAAATAATGGTAAAATATCACTATCCTATCCCTAGGTTAGATGATATGCTTGACGAGTTGCATGGTGCATGTGTTTTTTCTAAAATTGATCTTAAAAGTGGTTATCATCAGATTAAAATGAAAGAAGGTGATGAATGGAAAACTGCTTTTAAGACTAAGTTTGGGTTATATGAATGGTTAGTTATGCCATTTGGCTTGACTAACGCACCTAGCACTTTCATGAGTTTAATGAACTATGTCTTTAGATCTTTCATTAGTAGATTTGTTGTGGTTTACTTTGATGACATTTTGATTTACTCTATAAGTCTAGAAGAGCATGTGAATCATTTGCATGATGTGTTTGTTGTGCTTAGAGAGAATAAACTCTTTGCCAATTTAGAGAAGTGCTCTTTTTGTTTGGATTCTGTGGTTTTTCTTGGATTTGTTATAGGAGCTCGTGGCATACAAGTGGACGAGGAGAAGGTCAAAGCAATCCGAGAGTGGCCAACTCCAAAGAATGCGAGTGAAGTAAGGAGCTTCCATGGATTGGCGAGCTTTTATAGGAGATTTGTTAAGGACTTCTCTACTCTTACTACCCCTTTAAATGATTTGGTAAGAAAGAATGTGGTATTCAAGTGGGGTGAAGCACAAGAGCGTGCTTTTAACATACTGAAGGACAAACTAACTAAAGCCCCTGTACTTGTATTGCCTGATTTTACTAAGGTTTTTGAAATTGAGTGTGACGCTTTTGGTATAGGCATAGGTGGTGTGTTGATGCAGGATTCCAAACCTATTGCATATTTCAGTGAGAAATTAAGTGGCCCTGCTTTAAATTATTCTACATATGATAAAGAGTTTATTATCCATTCTGATCATGAAAGTCTTAAGTTTCTTAAGTCCCAGGGTAAATTGAATAAAAGGCATGCAAATTGGCTTGAATTTATTGAAACCTTCCCTTATGTGATTAAGCATAAGCAGGGAAAGGAAAATGTTGTAGCGGATGCATTGTCTAGGCGTTACACTTTGATTACTTCCATGCATGCTAGATTGATTGGATTTGAGATGTTAAAAGGCATGTATGAGTCTGATTTTGATTTTGCTGATATTTGGAAATCTTGTGAAATGTATGGTGCTAATGACTATTACAGGTTTGATGGGTTCCTTTTCAAAAAGAACAAGTTATGTGTTCCTATATGTTCCATTCATGAGCTTCTTGTTAAGGAAACTCATGGCGGGGGATTGATGGGTCATTTTGGTGTCGAAAAGACATTGGATCTTTTAAATGAGCATTTTTATTGGCCTGGCATGAGAAAGGATGTGGTTGCTATTTGTTCTAGATGTATTACTTGTAAGCATGCTAAGTCTAGAATTCAATCACATGGCTTATATTCCCCCTTACCAGTTCCTTCTCACCCATGGACTAATATTTCTATGGACTTTGTCTTGGGTTTACCTAAATCTTCCACTGGGAAAGATAGTGTCTTTGTTGTTGTGGATAGGTTTAGTAAAATGGCACATTTTATTGCTTGTTCCAAAACTAATGATGCTATGTATGTGGCAGAATTGTTTTTCAAGGAGATTGTTAGGTTGCATGGAGTGCCAAAAACTATTGTTAGTGATAGAGATGTAAAATTCTTGAGTTATTTCTAGAAAACATTATGGAATAAACTTGGCACTAAGCTTTTGTTTTCTACTACAGCACACCTACAAACTAATGGGCAAACCGAGGTTGTTAATAGAACCCTCTCTACTTTATTAAGAGCTATCATTTAAAAGAATCTTAAGAATTTGGAGAAGTGTTTGCCCCATGTTGAATTTGCTTATAATCGTGCTGTTCATTCTGCTACAAAATTCTCTCCTTTTGAAATTGTTTATGGCTTTAATCCTTTAACACCGTTAGATTTGCTTCCTTTACCTTCACGTGAGTTTACTAACCTTGATGGTGCTAGGAAGGCTAAGTTTGTGCCGGATTTGCATAAGAAGGTGAAAGCCAATATTGAAAGAAGGAATGAGCAAATTGTTAGCCAAGTTAATAAGGGTAGAAGGCGTGTGGTGTTTGAACCCGACGATTGGGTGTGGGTTCACTTGCGAAAAGAACGTTTCCCAGAACAAAGAAAGTCAAAACTCCAACCTAGAGGAGATGGTCCCTTTCAAGTTCTTGAAAGGATTAATGATAATGCTTATAAAATTGACTTACCTAGTGCTACTTTTAATGTAGCTGATCTTTCTTCCTTTGATATTGCAGATTCGAGGACGAATCCTTTTCAAGAGGGGGGGAATGATGCAATGGCACCAAGAGACCTTGTTGAGCATAGAAGTGGACTTGATGAAGGATATGGTGCAAAGTTTCAAGCCCAAGGACATGATTTGCAAATTAAAGCCCAAGAGTTCAAGCCAAATGTGCCTAAAGATCCATTGCAAGGCATAGGAGGCCCAATAACAAGAGTTAGGGCCAAAGCAATGAAAGAAGCCTTCAATTGTTTAATTCATAAGTTTCATAACTTAGAGCCCATTCATTTAAGTCAAGAGAAGGCCCAAGAAGATGTAAAAGGTGTGATCATGCTAACCATTCTACAAGAGGAGTGCCAAGGCCCAATTGGACTCCAATTGCAAGAGATTAAGAATCATGTGACAACCATGTGATTTTTAATGAAGTATGAGCATCCTATGTGACAACTTAAGAAGCTGATTAGTTTTGACTAGGATTCCTTTTGAAATTTCGTTTTTTATTATTTTATTATTTTTTTGAACTTGGTCAAAGAGCTTATCTTGGAGATCAAGTTAAAATTAGTATCCTAATCTAATTAGGATATATTAGGTATCATTTAAAATATTTCTAATCAGGTTTTAGAGTTTTACTTTAATTAGGACTCTAGAAAATTTTGTCTATAAAAGGCTTCCTATTGTACTTTATTTTACACATGAATGAAATTGAGTATTATTCAATTATTTGTGAGGCTTTTTCTTCTTTGTGTTCTCTGAGAGTTCACGTGACTTATCAAAGGATTGGTCTTCCTTTGTGGCATCCTGAGGCTAGGGTTCTAAGAGACAAGTTCTCCTAGGGTCTTTCCTTTGACCAACATTCTTGTTTTCTAGCCGGTCTCGGGCAAAGTGTCATCTTGTTGAAGGTTCCTAGGAGAAGGTTCCTAGAGGGTCTCTCATCAGCATGTCACTTTTGAACCTGGCGATTGGGTATGGGTGCATATGAGAAAAGAAAGGTTTCCGGCACAAAGGAAATCTAAATTAGCTCCAAGAGGGGATGGACCATTTCAAGTCCTTGAGAAAATCAATGACAATGCTTATAAGATAGATCTACCAGGCGAGTATAATGTTAGTGCTACTTTTAATGTTACTGATCTATCTCCTTATGATGTAGGTGATGATTCGAGGACGAATCCTTTTGAGGAGAGAGGGGATGATGCAATCCATCAAAGGGAGCAAGCAGTCTCAAATGCTTGGAATGATCCTTTGCAAATTCCAAGTGGCCCGATAACAAGAGCATGAGCTGAAAGAATGAAGGAAGCCTTAAATGGACTTGTTCAAGAGACCTGGACTAAGCAAATAGCAATTGGAGCAACAAAAGTCAAGCAAGATATGAACAATTATAATATGGACGTCCTCAATATCATATGGGCTGAAGATGGAGCTATTGAAGCTAGACTGGGCCAAAACATTATAAATTGAAGTGCTTGAATCATGGACCATCCATTGGTGGGCTCATTTAAGGCTAAATAATGCCATTTCGAGCTTACTAAGCTGATTTATAGAACCCTAATGTATTTAGACGAAATTAGCTTATTTAGGGGGATTTATTTCCTTTTTAGTTTTTGCGAGAATTTGACTTTCATAATTCTGATTCCATAGGTCATTAATTAGGAAATTTGCCATTAATTTCCCTAATTTTCCTTTTCTATGAGCATTGAAGGCAGATTTGACTTGCACACTATATAATTGTACTCTGCCTCCCATTGTAATCATATTGGAATGAATAGAAATCATATTTTCTGGAAATCCAGAATTGAGAGGAGTGCTCTTGAGGGTTCTTCATTGAACTTGTAGACTTATCAAGGCTTGATCAACCTTGTGGCGTCTTACAACACTCGGGGTCCTTGACTCTTCGTGTTCAAGGGTTCCAAGTGGATCGTTCAGAGTTGGTTTAGCTTTCTTGGGGTGTGTATATTTCAGATCGGTTGTGGGTTCAAGGGGATTCAATTCCTTGTGGGTTCGCACCAGAGAAGCATTTTAAGACAAAACAGAAATTGAAATCACATGCTGGTTCCAACAAAAACTTCAAGTCCTCTTTCAAGTTTAAGGGAGAGAACAAGCCTAGGGAGGAGAATAAGTTGAAGATGCAAACACCTACTTCTAAAGGTAAATTTGAACCTAAATTTTCTTCTAGTTCTTCTAAAATTAAATGCTTTAAATGTCAAGGTTTTGGTCATATTGCTTCACAATATCCAAATAAAAGGACTATGATTTTGCTTGAGAATGGTGTTGTTACTAGTGAAAGCAGCAGTGATGAAGATATGGAAGCTGAGTTAAGCTCCAATGGAGGTGATGAATCTGATGTGGAGGTAGCTGAAGCTGTGATTGGTGAGGCTCTAATGTCAAGGCGTGCTCTTAGCATTCAACTGAAAGAGGAGCTTCAAAAAGAACAACGCGAGCATATCTTTCACACTAGGTGTTTTGTTAACAACAAGGTATGTAGCCTTATCATTGATAATGGGAGCTGCACTAATGTTGCTAGTACCTTGTTGGTTGAAAAGCTAGGTTTGCCAACTAGAAAACAGGCCACTCCTTATAATTTGTTATGGTTCAATGATAATGGGGATGTTAAAGTTACTAAACAAGTTGTTGTAGCATTTTCCATAAGAAGTTACCATGATGAGGTTTTGTGTGATATAGCTCCTATGTATGCTGGACACTTGTTATTGGGTAGACCTTGGCAATTTGATAGGAAAGTTAAGTATGATGGTTATACTAACAGGTATTCTCTTGAGTTTAATAAGAAAATCATTATGCTAACCCCTCTCAGACCCTTGCAGGCATACGAAGATCAAAAGCGAATTACTCAAGAATGCAAGTTAAGAGAAAAAGAAAAGAAAGTGTATGAGAAAGAAAGAAAAGAAAGTGAGATGGAGAGAAAAGGAAAGAGAGCTACTAAAAAGAAAAGTTGAGAGTGAAGAAAAGAAAGTAACACTATTTTCCAGTAGAGGAGAGATTAAGAGGGCTTTATGTAGTGAGACATCTTTTGTACTCCTGTATAAGGATGTTTATCTAACCCTTAGTGACCTTGATGAATCTCTTCCTTCTTGTGTTTTGAGTTTGTTGCAGGAATATAAAGACTTGTTTCTGGAAGAGGTACCAGATGGATTGCCTCCCATAAGAGGCATTGAACACAGGATTGACTTTATTCCTGGAGCATCTCTTCCTAACCAACCTGCTTATAAGGCAAATCCAGAAGAGACTAAGGAAATTCAGAGGCAAGTGGAGGAACTCATGAAAAAGGGGTTTGTAAGAGAAAGCCTTAGTCCATGTGCTGTTCTAGTAATACTTGTGCCCAAGAAGGATGGCAAATGAAGGATGTGTGTGGACTGTCGAGCCATCAACAAAATCACGGTTAAGTATTGATATCCCATTCCTAGACTTGATGACATGCTAGATGAGTTGCATGGTGCTTGCTTGTTTTCAAAAATAGATCTTAGGAGTGGTTATCATCAAATTAGGATGAAAGAGGGTGATGAGTGGAAGACTGCATTTAAGACTAAATTCGGTTTGTATGAATGGCTTGTTATGCCCTTGGCTTAACTAATGCTCCTAGTACATTCATGAGCTTAATGAATCATGTGTTTCGCCCTTACATAGGAAAGTTTGTTGTTGTGTATTTTGATGACATTCTTGTGTTTTCTAGGAATCTAGAAGAGCATGCTAAGCATTTGCATTCTGTGTTTGATATTTTAAGAGAAAATAAACTCTTTGCAAATTTAGAGAAATGCTCTTTCTACTTGGATTCTGTTGTTTTTCTTGGTTTTGTTGTAGGTACTGATGACCTCTAAGTGGATGAAGAGAAGGTGAAGGCAATTCGAGAATGGGCAACACCTAAGAATGCTAGTGAGGTGAGGAGTTTCAATAGACTTGCAAGTTTCTACCGACGATTTATAAAGGACTTCTCAACCCTTGTTGCACCTTTAAATGAGCTGGTAAAGAAAAATGTTATCTTTAAATGGGGTGAGGTACAAGAGGCGGCTTTTAATACTTTGAAAGATAAATTGACCAATGCCCCTCTACTTATTCTTCCTGATTTCTCTAAAGTTTTCGAAGTTGAATGTGATGCCTCTGGAATTGGTATTGGTGCTGTTTTGATGCAAGAGTCTAGGCCTATTGCTTACTTTAGTGAGAAGCTTAGTGGTGCCTGTTTGAATTATTCAACTTATGACAAGGAATTGTATGCTTTAAAAAGAACTCTAGAGCATTGGCAACATTATTTATGGTCTAAGGAATTTGTTTTGCATTCTGATCATAAGAGTCTTCAATACCTAAAGACCCAAGATAAGTTGAATAAGAGGCATGCGTGTGGCTTGAATTCATTGAGTCATTTCCTTATGTGCTTAAAAAGGGGAAAGAAAATGTTGTGGCTGATGCTTTGTCTAGGAGGTATAGTCTTATTACATCTATGCAAGCTAGGTTGATTAGTTTTGAATCTTTCAAAAGCATGTATGAATGTGATGCTGACTTTGCTGAAACTTGGAAGTTGTGTGAAAAACATGGTGCTCATGATTTTTTTAGATTTGATGGTTTCTTATTTAAAGGAAATAAATTGTGTGTGCCTGTTTGTTCTATGTGTGAGCTTTTGGTTAAAGAATCTCATGGGGGTGGTTTGATAGGGCACTTTGGCATAGAAAAGACTTTATCCATGTTGAAAGAACATTTTTATTGGCCTCATATGCGTAGGGATGTGATTGCTGTGTGTAAAAGGTGCATTGTATGCAAGCACACTAAATCTAAAGTGCAACCACATGGCTTATATACTCCCTTACCTGTTCCTTCTCATCCTTGGGTCGATATTTCAATGGATTTTGTGCTTGGATTGCCTAGAACATCTAGTGGAAAGGATAGCATATTTGTTGATGTTGATCGATTTAGTAAAATGGCTCATTTCATTGCTTGCTCAAAAAGAAATGATGCTGTCAATATTTTTGATTTGTTTTTCAAGGAGATTGTTAGATTGCATGGTTTGCCTCGATCTATTGTGAGTGACCGTGATATTAAATTTGTTAGTCACTTTTGGAAAACTTTGTGGGCTAAGTTGGGTACAAAGCTTGTGTTTTCTACGGTAGCACATCCTCAAACGGATGGACAAACTGAAGTAGTGAATCGAACACTTTCTTCCTTATTGCGTGTTGTAATTCAAAAAAATTTAAAGAATTGGGAAAAGTGTTTGCCTCATATTGAGTTTGCATATAATCGTGCCTTGCATTCTACAACTAAGTTTTCTCCTTTTGAAATTGTATATGATTTTAATCCTTTGACTCCCTTGGATTTACTTCCTTTGCCTTGTAATGAGTTTGCTAACCTTGATGGTGCAAAAAAAGCTAAGTTTGTGCAGGATCTTCATACTAAGGTTAAGGCGAACATTGAGCGCAAGAATGAGCAATATGCTCAACATGCTAATAAAGGTCGAAGGAAGGTTATCTTTGAACCAGGAGATTGGGTGTGGGTTCATTTGAGGAAAGAAAGGTTTCCTGAACAAAGGAAGTCCAAATTACACCCAAGAGGCGATGGTCCTTTCCAAGTGTTGGAAAGAATAAATAATAATGCATATAAAATTGATTTGCCTAGTTCTTATGGGAATGTAAGCACAACTTTCAATGTGGCTGACCTTTCTCTTTTTGATATTGTAGATTCGAGGACAAATCCTTTTCAAGAGGGAGGGAATGATGGAGGTGAGCTAGGAGACTTGAAAGAGCTTGAACAAAATCAAGAACTTGAAAACAAAAAGGTTGGACGTAACTCTAAAAGATGGCCAACTAAAGATCCATTGCAAGGTATGGGAGGCCCATGCACAAGATCAAGAGCCAAAGCTATGAAGGAGGCCTTGAATGGAGTGATCCAAAAACTAATGGACTTGGAGCCCATAGTCTTAGCTGAATATGAAGCCCAAAAGGAACAAAATGGCATGAAGATTATTTTATATCTACAAGATGCTAGCCCAAGCCTGAAAAGAGCCTAATTGAAGGAGCCCAGCCATTTTCCACAAAATTCTCTTAGTTTTATTTTGTTTTAATTTGATTGTTTCTGTTTCAGATTTTTTTAGCTTTATTAGGCGCCATTCTTGGTGAATTTGTCTAGATTTAAATTTCTTTTATTTTCCCGCCATGTAAAAGGTGCCACTTAGGAGTTATTTTGTGTTTAGGGTTTTATTTTTTAAATGCCTATATAAGGCCCACTTGTACTCCAAGAATTGGCAGATTGAATGAATTATTTTTAGAATCATTTCTGACTTGTGAGGTTTCTCTTGTGGCCTTTGTGTACTGGAGAAAATCTTTGACTTATCAAAGGAGTGGTTTCCTTTGTGGTGTCCCGAATTAGGGTTCTAAGAGATGGGTTCTCTTAGGGTTCAATTCCATTGACCAACATCTCTTCTTCTTCTTCTTCTTTGTTCCTTTCTTTGTTCTTTGTTGCTTTTCTTCTTCTTCTTTGTTCCTTTCTTTGTTCTTTGTTGCTTTTCTTCTTCTTCTTTGTTCCTTTCTTTGTTGTTTGTTGCTTGTTGTCCAGATTTGTCTATTTGCTTGTTTTAGTATTGTAGCCAAATTTCAATCACTGATCCGTGTCATTTGGGGTTCTTAGAACGGGTTTCTATAGAGTCTCATATCACTATGTCAGATACCACCTCCTTATAAAGCCTACAGTAATATTTTACTTAGTCCAGCTATGTTCGAAATTGGGTTTTGTTGCTAGGGTTTTGTTCCTCTCTTCTATGGGAAAATATGTCGCTGGTGGAAAGAGTCTCACTCTCACTTATATAACCTTGGCCTAGGACCTTCTCCAATGTGACATTTTACATTCCACTCCCCTTTTGAGACCAACCTATCCTCGGGTTGAACATGCAACTAGGCCAGCTCTGATACCATCTTCATACATAGCCTCTAGTTATATTATCCCTAATCAAGCCATGTTCAAAATTGGATTCTATTGCCAAGGTTTTTTTCTCTCATCTACAGGAAACACATTACCAGTGGGGAGAGTCTCACTCCCACTTATATGATCTTTGCTTCAGAGCTTCCTCTCTAATGTGGGACTTCCTCTACACAAAGTCTCTAATGATATTTTCCCCGATTTAGCCATGTCTAAACTGGGTTCCATTGCTGGGGTTTTGTTCTGCCCTTCTATGGTAAAACACATCACTAGTGGGGAGAGTCTCACTCCCACTTATATGGCCTTAGCTGACCTTCTCTAATGTGAGACTTTACATTCCACCCCTTTTTGAGGCTAACCTGTTCTCGCGTTGCACATGTGACTAAGCCGGCTGATGAGAGACCCTCTAGGAACCTTGTCCTAGGAACCTTCAACAAGATGACACTTTGCCCGAGACCGGCTAGAATACAAGAATGTTGGTCAAAGGAAAGACCCTAAGAGAACTTGTCTCTTAGAACCCTAGCCTGAAGACGCCACAAAGGAAGACCAATCCTTTGATAAGTCACATGAACTCTCAGAGAACACAAAGAAGCAAAAGCCTCACAAATAATTGAATAATATTCAATTTCATTCATGTGTAAAATAGAATACAATAGGAAGCCTTTTATAGGCAAAATTTTCTAGAGTCCTAATTAAAGTAAAACTCTAAAACCTGATTAGAAATATTTTAAATGATACTTAATATATATCCTAATTAGATTAGGATACTAATCTTAACTTGATCTCCAAGATAAGCTCTTTGACCAAGTTCAAAAAAATTAATAAAATAATAAAAAACGAAATTTTAAAAGGAATCCTAGTCAAAACTAATTAATAAAATAATAAAAAATAAAATTTCAAAAGGAATCCTATTTAAAACTAATCAGCTTCTTAAGTTGTCACATGGGATGCTCATGCTTCATTAAAAATCACATGGTTGTCATATGATTCTTAATCTCTTGCAATTGGGCTCCAATTGGGCCTTGGTACTTCTCTTGTATGTGTATAACTGCATTGGGCCTTCAATATATTGGATATTGACTCCATGGACCTTCTTAGGACATTGGGCTTCCACTTGGACTTCTACTTTTGCACCTTTAAGGAGATCTTGATCAAATATGGATCTTGGGATATAAACTTGGGTCGACATCCAACGTAGAGATTATTTTGAACTCTTTGAAGTTTTTGGACATATACTAGCACAATTTGGGCTTCTTGAGCATGGGCCATCTCTTCATGAGCCATTTGGACTTGAATCATATCCTTTTGAATGATTTGAGTTTCTTGATGGATGAGGGCTTCTCGAACTTGTAGTGCTCCAATGGACATGCCTACTAATATTGTATCACCGGCTCTGATACCACCTCCATATAGAGCCTCCATTGATATTGGCCCTAGTCTAGCCATGTCCAAAACTAGGTTCCATTGACAAGGTTTTGTTCCCCCCTTCTACGTGAAAACACGTCGCTAGTGGGGAGAGTCTCACTCCTACTTATATGGCCTTAGCTTAAGACCTTCCTCTTTGATGTGGGATTTTACATTGCATCCACCTTTTGGGACTAACCTATCCTCGAGTTGCATATGTAGCTAGGTCGTCTTTGATACCACCTCCATATAAAGCCTCTAGTGATATTTTCCTTGGTCCAACCATGTTCAAAATTGGGTTCTGTTGCTAAGGTTTTGTTCCCCTCTTTTGTGAGAAAATGTGTTGCTGGTGGCAAGATTCTCACTCCCACTTATACAGCCTTAGCCTAAGACCTTCTCCAAAATGGGACTTTACATTTCACTCTCCTTTTAAGGCCAACCCATCCTTAGGTTAAACATGCGGCTATGCTAGCTCTAGTACCACCTTCATACAGAGCCTTCAGCAATATTGTCTCTAACTTGCCATGTCCAAAATTGGGGTTAGTTGCCAGGGTTTTATTCCCCTCTTCTACGAGAAAACACGTTACTGGTAGGGAGAGTCTCACTCTCACTTGTATGGCCTTAGCCCAAGACCTTCATTTTTTATGTGAGAATTTATATTCCGCCTTCTTTTAGGGCCAACCTATCCTCAAGTTGTACATGCAGCTAGGCTAGCTCTAATGCCACTTCCATAAAAAGCCTACGATGATATTGTCCCTAATCCAGCCATGTTGAAAATTGGGTTCGATTACCAAGATTTTGTTTCTCTTATCTGTAGGAAAACGCATCACTAGTAGGCAGAGTCTTACTCCCACTTATATGATCTTTGCTCAAGACCTTCCTCTCTAATGTGGGACTTCCTCCATACAAAGTCTCTAATGATATTGTCCCTAGTTCGGCCATGTCTAAAACTGGGTTCCGTTGCTAGGGTTTTGTTCCTCCTTTCTGTAGTAAAACATGTTGCTGGTGGGGAAAGTCTCTCTTCCATTTATATAGCCTTAGTCCAGGACCTTTTCCAATGTGAAACTTTACATTCCACCTCTTTTTGGGGCCAACCTGTCCTTAGGTTGCACATGTGGCTAGGCTAGCTCTGATACCACCTCCATATAGAGCCTCCAACGATATTGTCCCCAATCTAGCCATGTTCAAAACTGGGTTCCATTGCCAAGGTTTTGTTCCTCCCTTCCACGTGAAAACACATCGCTAATGGGTAGAGTCTCACTCCCACTTATATGGCCTTAGCTCAGGACCTTCCTCTCTGATGTGAGATTGTACATTCCATCCACCTTTTGGGGCTAACCTATCCTCGAGTTGCATATGTAGCTAGGCCGTCTCTGATACCACCTATATAAAAAGCCTCTAGTGATATTTTTCTTGGTGTAGCCATGTTCGAAACTAGGTTCTGTTGCTAAGGTTTTGTTCCTCTCTTTTGTAAGAAAATGTGTTGCTAAAAAAGAGTCTCACTCCCACTTATATAGCCTTAGCCCCTTCTCCAATGTGAGACTTTACATTCTACTCCTTTTTTAAGGCCAACCCATCCTAGGGTTGCACATGTGACTAGGTCGGATTTGATACCACCTCTGTACAGAGCCTTCAGCAATATTGTCCCCAATTTAGTCATGTTTGAAACTATGTTCTATTGCCAAGGTTTTGTTCCTCCCTTTTGCGAGAAAACATGTCACTGGTGGAGAAAGTCTCACTCCCACTTATATGGCTTTAGCCCATGACCTTCCTCTCTGATGTAGGACTTTTACATAATGTGCATTTATGAGACAATCTTACATAGTATCATCAAATCAAATCGTGGATGTCAAGCTCAAGTAGTTAAGGAATAAAAGCATACCATTGGTAAAGGCAGTTTAGAAAGGACTATCTCCTAAAGAGGTCACTTGGGAACTGGAAGAAAAGATGAGGAAGAAACATCAAGAGCTATTTTTAATGGGGTATGTATCTAAATTTTAAGGACAAAATTTTATTTTATGGGAAATATAATATTGAATCTTTCTAAAATTGAACTGAAATTGTTGAGTGATAAATATCATTTTTATATTTTTTATTCCTTTTAATTTGGACATTTTAATGATGAATTGTGGCCTATTGGATTTTATTAGATGAGATTTTTTTTATTGGCAATTTTTTGCACTCTAGAAATTAACTTGCAAAATTCTTGGCTTTTAATACATAAATTCTTTTTAAATAACTTTGAAAATTATTCTACTTAATATTTTCTATTATTTATGTAGATTTTTAACGGGAAAATGGAATTTAAATGGTAGAAATTAATTTAACGGAGAATTAAAGGCTACAAGATTAAATCAAGGGCCAAGATCTAAGGATGGAAGTTACATACTTACAATTTAAGCAAGGGAATAATGTCCAAAATTTTTAATGAATTCTTTGTAAAAAATAAAAAAAAATTAGGAAAATCGGAAATGAGGTATAGTGGATTTTTTTTGGTAGAAGTGTAGAATTATATATTCCCTCCATTCCCATGTAGACAACTTTTGGACTCACATGTTCACACACTATGGTTCTCTACACACATGAATTCAAGGAACAAATGAATGATACATTGTAACACTCTAAAATTAATTAAGGATAATTATGATTAATTAGAAGTTGATATGGATTTAATTAAAAGAATTAATTGAGAGAGATGTGTATTAATTTGAGCCTTATGATTTATTTAAGTAAGCTTGAGTCCTAATATAGAAGCCGAATTATTCCATTAGTAAGAACCCAATACTAGTTTTTTTATAGGCCCAACTTAAATTTTCTAAAAGCCCAAAAAACTTGAAAGTGAATTTAAGTGAGACAAGAGCCCATTTTGCCTTAGCCTAAAGTTGGGGAAGTAAGTCCAAATAGGTCTTGGGCTATTAGATTAATACATTCTACCCTTAACATTAAAATTCTATAGCCCAACCCAATGAACCTTGGCCTAATTCTGCAAATAAATCAGACCATGGGTAATATTGAGTCTAATGGACCAACCCACTTACTCTAAAACCCTAGGGGGCTTATCACTTCATTATTTGGGTGCTGAAATTTGAGGGTTCTGCAAAACAAAGGGAGAAATTTTGCACATGTGAGAAGGTGGTTAGGGTTCTCCGATTTGCAAGTTTAGAGCAAGATTTAGCTAAGGTAACTTATATATAACTTAATCCTATTTTCTTTCTCTTCAATTTGAGTCAATTGGTTTCTCATTTGGAGTATTTTCATCTCTTAACCAAAGCTGAAACTTATTGCTTGGTGTTTCCATGGTGGATTTTCAGAGGTAAAGGCTATGGGTGTTGTTGGATAAGTATACTCTTCCTATTTAAATGCATTTTCCATAAGTTTGAGACCCCTATAGCTAACTTATAATATGGGCTTTGGTTTTATATGGAATTACCTAGAAATTGAAATGAACTATGATGGTTTCTGGTATGGGGAAGTTAGAATCCGAAATTGAAATCCATTGGTGGTTAGGTGAGTAACCTCTAGGTAGTCATTATTCATTAGTAGTTCAACTCTTTAGGTATCTGATTTGTTGCTACAAACGATGATAATTGTAATGTCTGGTTTTCATTAAACGACATAAATGGGCATGTTTTCAAAGCAAGTCCCTTAAAATGAATTAAGATTCTAAAAAATTTAAGTAACATTCTAGACTCCTAAAAATGAGTAAAGATCTCAAAAAATTTGAATAATATTATAGAGTCTTAAAAATGAGAATTTTAGGCTCAGATGGAAAGAAAAATAGAGCTAGAATGAATAAATAATTTTTTATAAAAAACTTACGAAACGTAATTATATTTTCGTAATTTTGAGCAAATTTTAAAATTCACATATGAAGGCTTTTTAAATGAAAGTTTTGAGTTCTCAGGGGTTCTCAGCGGCCCTAAAAATCATGAGAAGTCTCGGAACAGTTAAATCCCCTTCGGTGGACATTTTCAGTGCACTAAACTTTGACGGATTTGTTTGGGAAGGTTTTAGCTCTAATTTGAATGATTCCAAGGACATTTTACTAAATTAGGAACTAAATTTTATAATGAAAAGACGGTTTTCAAAAATGGGCTAAAATGAATTAGAAACAAAAATGCCAACCACGAAGGACAAAATGAGAATTTTTGAAAAAATCATTTTCTTCTACCTATATATATGAGACGCCCCACTCTTCCATTCATTTAGTCTCACATTATTCTACCCCAAACCAGAGAAGAAACCCTAGGAGAGTGGCGCACCAAGGGAAAAAGAAGGAAAGGAGAAATCAAGGCTTGAAGGTAAGGAATTTGAGTAGTTTTTCATGCTTTCTTCCTTCCAAAATTCTTCTCCTCCATTCTCCTTTGTTTCTTATGATTATAATGAAGTTCATAAATCTATTTTAAGGGAGAAATTAAGGGAAAAATTCGGATTTGAAGAGAGGAGCCTAGAAAAGACAAGATTCAAGTGAAAAAATAAGGAAAAATAAAGTAATTTCTCTTTCCATAGTTGCTACCCCCTTCTCCTCTTCTCTACCCATTTCGGCTCACTCAAGAAGTCCTAGGAGGGCTTGGTTTTTGGGTAGAACTAAGGGTGATTCTTAGGGAAAAGTGTGTGGAGATTAAGAATATGCAAAGAGAATTAACAAATAACTATGAAAATTTAAGATGCAATTTCTAGGGTTTCAAGTGTTCCTTTCAAAATCTATTTTGATCTCTTAATTCCTATGCCTAAATAAGGGTTTTAATGAAATCCTAAGATCCCTAGAAGTTCCCTCATGTATATCTTCCCTTGAGAAAACAAAGCAAACTCCATGTAAGCTAAAATCCTCCACAGCCTCGGCCTAAAGGGGTTTGTGTACCTAGGGAGAGTTTTAAATTTTTCTAAACCCATTTTTGAGTCATATATGATGAATGAATATGAGAGGAAGCCTTGGGAAAAATTTTGGAAGCTTAGAGAATGAGTTGGTGCTTTATGTTTCATAATGTAACCTAAAGAAGTAGCATATAGTTAGGCTCTTTATTTTAATTGTGTGATGACTCCAAAAGGTTTAAAAGGAGTCAAGAATCATATTTGAAAGAAAAGAATAGAGCTTAGAATTTATGTGATGGGTGTTGTTTCATTAGATGCATTTTTGGAACCATAAAGGGGTTTATAGGTTAAGCTAGTATGTGAGAAAGTTGTGTGGCCTTAAAATTAATTTCATGAACTTAATTAGCTTCCATAAATTTTGTTTAGGCCAAGAGAAATCATTCCCACACCATTGTGTGTGTGAGGCAGAAGAAGGGAAAGGAAATACAAAAGAAAAAGTGTGTGGTTGCATCCAAAGTAGCTCTCTCCACCTTTTTTTATACATGATTGTTTGCTTTATTTACTTGTCTTTGGATGTATGTGTATTTTAAGCTATGAAAAATGCTTTAGCATGAGCTCTTACTCCATGGTATCATGATGATGCATTATGTTTTCAAATGATGTTCATAATGTTTGTTTGGTTTGCTTAAGAATGGTGAGGCCAAGAACCCTTAGCTATGGTGAGGATGAGCCAAGAATTTATAAGATTGGTTGAGACAAAGTAAAGAGTCTCCCAAAAGTGAGGTTGACTCCCAAGAGCAAGGTTGAGTCCCAGAACCTCTTAAAGAATGGGTGAAATAAGTTCAAAATCCACAAGTAAATGGGTTAGGCCAATCCACTTGCTTGGCAAGCCTTTATATGTTATGTATGACTTACTCAAATGTTGAAAATGCTTCTTGAATAATTGTACATGTCAATATGCCCATGTATGCATTTGTAAGACTTGTTTTGCGTCTTTTATGTATGATTAAATGGGAGATGAGCTATTGGGATTCTTTGAATCTCATTTCCTCCTCTCCAATATTCTAACTTGCTAATGGACCAAGAGAGCAATGGAATGAGAGCCAACCACATGAAAAATGAGAGCTTGACAATAAAGTGCTTGGATTTGGCTACTTTAAGGCTTTATGAATGATAATTAATATAATCTATGATTGTATAAGACCCAAGACCTCTTGAACATGTATAATTGTGTTAATATGTGATGTATAAATGAGAGATTATGACCATTAGAATGTAAAATAAGTATGTTATGGCAAAGTAGCTTCTTGAATGGCTTTATGTAATTATGTACAAATGGAAGTGGAATGGCAAAATTGAAATGCATGGGATTTGGGACCACTTGGACAGTTCACTCAAGTCATAATCATACTTTTAAACATGTCTAAAAGGTGCTAAACACTAAGGGAAGCCATTTGGACATTTTGGTATCTTGTATGGAGCAAGAATTGGTCATATTGGAAACCTATACCATTTTTTGTCTAAATGAGCTCTTCTTGATATGAGATTTGACATGAAATTAGAGCATGTTAAGAGATTTTTAGGAAGCTAAAAAACACAATTTTGGAAGGTCTCTAGAATATTTGATGAATTTTTAAAATTGAAAAAAATTCTAGTTTTGGTCTAATATACTGTTCACTTAGGTTCGAAAATAATTTCTATCACTCAGGACTCAAATGATGTCCAATTGTTATGAAATTTTATATGAGAACCTAGACATTCCCAATAACATGTGACAACTAGAAGCACCTCATTTGGATGTCTAGAGAGGGAGATATGAATTTTTAAAGATTCTGCCAAATATCAGGTGCTCAAACTAACCTCAGGTATTGTTTGATTGGGTTTCGAGGTCTGGGAATGCCTGAACTGATCTAAAGTTATTTTTTTCCTCTATCTAATATCTGTATCTTTCTATATTAACATTATTTGCATGAATTGGATTTTTTTGGAATTAATTGGATATTTTTAAAATTTGTAGCAGAAAGCTGTGATAGTATCAGTAGCTAACTGGACCTCTGGACCTTTTCAAATGTCAAATGTCTTCTGTGTAGTGTTTCATGGTCTTGATGTATTTTTACCATAAATTAGACATGTGTATATTTCCATAATGGCAAAGAATGCATGATTTCAATATTTCTACAATTAGTTATGATTTTCTCAAATTTATGACAAAAATGAGGAAATTTTGGCCGAAAATGCAACTATATATTTTATGCTCCCCTTTGCATTCCACGAGTTGATAGGGCACTTTTAGTGATGGAAATGAGTTTATTCATGTAATTAAATATGATAAATGAGCTCACATGATCCACGAGACACTGAACAAAAATTTTCATACGCGATGTAATGCTAAATAATGCCTTATTTTAATGCCTTTTTTTTTGAATATTTACATGATTCTTGGAAATAAGTTATTTAAAGGCATGAGATAAGCTAAGAAATTATGGTGTTACAATAATTATACTTGTTATAAACTTGATGTGTATTTGAATTTTAATGGTAGCTAGAGGAAGAGTAATTAGCTTCATTGAGGTAACCAGGGTTAATTTTCTAATTCCATGTTTATGTGCATTTTAATATGATATTTATTGTACATGTATGATTTTGAAAGCTAAATGATTGGTTGGCTACTTAAATTATGTTGTGATTAGACTTTGTGAGTCTATGCTGGAGTTGTGGTATGATTGCCACCCATACATTGTGTTTTGTTCGGGTACCGGGTTGTGATCAGACCTTTATATGCACTGAGCTCAAGTTGTGCTCATTGGGGAGTTGGTACCATGGGCGGGCCTCTGTTGGTGTTAATGGCTTTTAACATGTTGAATGTGATTACCAGTATGGGACAATAGTGACTTGTAGCTCAACTAGTTCATTTGCTAACTGCATTGATGATTCTAGTATTTGATGATATGAAAATGCATTATATTGATTAATTTGCACACACACACACACACACACACACATATATATATATATATATATGAAATTTGCCTCTTGTTACTGAGATTGTATATCTCACCTCAATTCTGAGCTAACATTTTCAGGGATCAGACCTCTTATTGACAAGGGGAAATTAATGGAAGGCTCTTGTATGGCTTGGTAACACATAGGTTTGAAAACCTTGTTAAATTGGGTTTGTGTAATAGGTATATTAGTTTTTTTTTTCTATGTAATTGCTACATTGCATCATGAATTACCAAATATAGGGACTAGTTATGTAATATAATTATTAAAAAATCTAATGTATCCAATTGCTTACAACCTAATATGGAGCCTTATTAACCCTGTGATATAATTTATTATTTGAGAATGAAATCATATGTTGCGTCAAATGCTAACTTAGACTAGCAACGTATGGATCCTCCGATGGGATTTATATTTGAATGGTATCCTTGGTGTCAAAGTCCTTGACTTACTGATACATGGTAAATGAATGGGTAGAGATTAGCTTCTGAGTTTTGAGTTATTTCAAATTGGGTATGTTGGGAAGTTTAGAAAGTATAATGCTATTGAAACCTTACAAATTAAGGTAGAATGGCCTTAGGATGCCAATGGCAGGAGCGTTGAAGTGTTTAAGATGAAATTGGGGGAGTTTAGGTGTAGGAGGTAGTTGAGTCGTGGCCAAAATGCGCTGAGCCACGGCCAAGTGTCAGGCAGAGGTAAGGAGTGTCATGTCACACAACAAAAAAGTTGCCCAAGGAGGGTAATAGAGGGCAACCTCACCATAATGCAAACTTCAGCCATAGCGTAGGTTGACGAAATCAGCAAATAAGTGTTCTAGTGGCTAGTTTTGCCACGGCATAGGTATAGCCTGTCGCGTTGTGAATCAGAAAATTTGCTACAATAGGTTCCAAGGTGTTTTCCACTATAACACCATAATTATCTAGCCTCTTTTACTCATTTCTTAGTGACATTCCATGGAAAGAGGAAGTTGGCAAGGAAATTTAATTAAAATATTCCATTATTTCTGCGTTACGTTGAACTTAAAATTTTCATTTCATATCCTATAGACCTTTTGAACTCCCCCATGTCATTCTCCAATTTAATTACATACATAAAACTCAAAACCATCTAACCATGTTGCCAAAAACTCAAGCTTATAGCATACATACACAAAATAATACAAGTTAATCTTGGGTTTTACTGCCAGGTTTCTAGTACCAACTTTGAAAAATTATAACTAAATCTAAAAAAATTGAAATCATATACACTATACCATTTTGGAAAGTTACAAATGTTTAAATATATGTTAAAAATAAGTCTAGACCAAAACAAGAACATCTAACAATTGGAAATCAATGAAACAATATCAAATGTACTACTGTATTATTAGTAATAACTCTGAATTCCAAAAATTCATATCTTTCTACTTAGATATCCAATTGGGGTGATATGGGTCGCCATATAAATCTTATCATGTTTAGTTTATGTTTATAAAATTTTTTAAGCACTAGATACCATTTGACCCTCAAACGACATAGGAGAAAAAAGTAACCATATAAACAGTAACTATACCTGAACAATAGAAATTTGGCAAATTTGAAAATTCATAATTAATTTCACAAAGGTCTAAATAATCTGATCTTTAGCTTTCTAAAAAGCTCTATATAAGATATATATGTGTAACACCTTATATTTCTAGCTTATTCCATCACATTACCATGCTTTAGACCATACATTCCATGAAGGAGCAAGAAAAAGGGGATTAAAATAATGTATTTTCATGCGTTACGTAGCAGATAAATTTTTCATCCAGAATTCCATGAACCAAGTGAACTTATTAAACTCATTTTCATATTTAATTACACTAATACAATTTAAAACCATCCAAGGAAGTGGCTTGGAACTCATACAAGTGGGTGAAACACATCAATTTCCATGAATTAGACATGGTCAGATTTTTCTATTTTTCTGTCACAACTTCATAAATTCGTAACTAAATCTAAAAAAATCAAAATCCAACAAAATTTACCATTCCAGAAAGCTTTGGATGTCTATCCCATGGTAAAAATAATTTCAACTCATGAATTATTAAAGGGAGAATGTTTAACATCCAAAAAGCCACTGAGGTTGATGCCATCTAGGCTACTAGTTCAGATTACTAATATAAATTTGCAAAATTCATAACTAATTCTATAAAAACTGAAATTACACAAATTTGGTTATTCTAGAAAGCTACAAATGTTAAATTTATATGAAAAATAATTCTAGAATGAAACAGATACTTTTAACCATTAGACATTTATAAAATAATAACTGGAATCAGGGGGCACTACTGCTACTGATAGCAAACTTCAAAATTGCATAACTCTTTACTCAGATCTCCAAATGAGTGATCTTTGTGGCCATAGAAAGCTTATGATCTCTAGTTTATTTCTGTAAAATTTCACAAGCATTGGACACCATTTACCCATCAGATGACACAGAACACAAATCTATCAGTGTAAACAGTTCACATACCAGAATTAATTGAAAATCCCAACTTTGAAAATTCATAACTAATTCTATATAGATCCATTTTTACTGCACTTTAGCTTCTCAAAAAGCTCTCAATGAGCTATACCTGTTTGCCAAATTTCATGGAGAAACATTTGGTTAGAATGTGCCATAGGGTGCCATTTGGGTCACTTTGATGCCTTTTAATGGTGCAAAAGTGTCCAAAATAGTTCCTAAGGCTCTTGTGGCCACTTGGGCATATGAAAATTGCCTAAAAAGACTCTCTAAACTTTTCTTAAAGGTGTAAAAACTCAAAACACAAAATCTCATCTTTCATCCCCAAGCCATATACTAAGGAACATGTACTTGAAATAGACATTCAAGACCCAAAATTTGCAACACATTCCATTCATCATCAAATTTCATGCATACATCATCTAGTAGGATAATTACACATGTTCCATTCATTGTCTATCAATTCTATCAAAAGATTATATCATATGTCATTCCTTTGGTTACAACATAAGCAAAATTAAGAGCTTTAGGGTCAAGGCTTCATCTTCCCACTTGGTGGCTCCCATTTCCTTGTTCATTGGCTCCACCTAGTGATGAGAGACCCTTTAGGAACCTTGTCCTAGGAACCTTCAACAAGATGACACTTTGCCCAAGACCGGCTAGAAAATAAGAATGTTGGTCAAATGAAAGACCCTAAAAGAACTTGTCTCTTAGAACCCTAACCTCAAGACGCCACAAAGGAAGACCAATCCTTTGATAAGTCACGTGAACTCTCAGAGAATACAAAGAAACAAAAACCTCACAGATAATTGAATAATACTCAAATTCATTCATGATGCAAAATAGAGTACAATAGGAAGCCTTTTATCGGCAAAATTTCTAGAGTCCTAATTAAAGTAAAACTCTAAAGATTAGAAATATTTTAAATGATGCCTAATATTAAGAAATTAGATTAGGATACTAATTTTAACTTGATCTCCAAGATAAGCTCTTTGACTAAGTTCCAAAAATAATAAAATAATAAAAAACGAAATTTAAAAAAGAATCCTAGTCAAAAACTAATCAGCTTCTTTAAGTTGTCACATGGGATGCTCATGCTTCATTAAAAATCACATGGCTATCACATGATTCTTAATCTCTTGCAATTAGACTCCAATTGGGCCTTGTCACTCCTCTTGTAGAATGGTTAGCATGATCACACCTTTTACATCTTCTTGGGCCTTCTCTTGACTTAAATGAATGGGCTCTAAGTTATGAAACTTATGAATTAAACAATTGAAGGCTTCTTTTATTGCTTTGGCCTTAGCTCTAGTTATTGGGCCTCCTATGCCTTGCAATGGATCTTTAAGCATATTTGACTTGAACTCTTGGGCTTTAATTTGCAAATCATGTCCTTGGGCTTGAAACTTAGCACCATATCCTTCATCAAGTCCACTTCTATGTTCAACAAGGTCTCTTCGTGCTATTGCATCATTCCCCCCCTCTTGAAAAGGATTCGTCCTTGAATCTGCAATATCAAAGGAAGAGAGATCAGCTACATTAAAAGTAGCACTAATATTTCTATAAGAATTAGGTAAGTCAATTTTATAAGCATTATCTCCTCTAGGTTGGAGTTTTGACTTTCTTTGTTCTGGGAAACGTTCTTTTCGCAAGTGAACCCACACCTAATCGCCGGGTTCAAACACCACACGCCTTCTACCCTTATTAACTTGGCTAGCAATTTGCTCATTCCTTCTTTCAATATTGGCTTTCACCTTCTTATGCAAATTGTGCACAAATTTAGCCTTCCTAACACCATCAAGGTTAGTAAACTCATGTGAGGGTAAAGGAAGCAAATCTAACAGCGTTAAAGGAGTAAAGCCATAAACAATTTCAAAAGGAGAGAATTTTGTAGCAGAATGAACAGCATGATTATAAGCAAATTCGACATGGGGCAAACACTTCTCCCAATTCTTAAGATTCTTTTGAATGATAGCTCTTAATAGAGTAGAGAGAGTTTTATTAACAACCTCGGTCTGCCTATCAGTTTGTGGGTATGCTGTAGTAGAAAACAAAAGCTTAGTGCCAAGTTTATTCCACAACGTTTTCCAGAAATAACTCAAGAATTTTACATCTTTATCATTAACAATAGTTTTTGGCACACCATGCAACCTAACAATCTCCTTGAAAAATAATTCTGCCACATACATAGCATCATTAGTTTTGGAACAAGCAATAAAATGTGCCATTTTACTAAACCTATCGACAACAACAAAGACACTATCTTTCCCAGTGGAAGATCTAGGTAAACCCAAGACAAAGTCTATAGAAATATCAGTCCATGGGTGAGAGGGAACTGGTAAGGGGGAATATAAGCCATGTGATTGAATTCTAGACTTAGCATGCTTATAAGTAATACATCTATAACAAACAACAACCACATCCTTTCTCATGCCAGGCCAATAAAAATGCTAATTCAAAAGAGCCAAAGTGATACAATATCAGTAGGCATGCCCAATGGAGCACAACAAGTTCGAGAAACCCTCATCCATCAAGAACTTCAAAGAGCTCAAGTGGCCCAAATTGTGCACTATGTCCAAAAATTTCAAAGAGCTCAAGATAATTCCTATGTTGGATGTCAGCCCAAGTTTAGAGCCCAAAATCCATATTTGATCAATTTAGAACATGCTAGACGTCACTCAATTCATAAAGATGTTGATCTTGGAGTTGAATTAAACTTTGGACATGAGATCTCCTTAAATATGCAAAAGTGGAAGTCTAAGTGGAAGCCCAATGTCCTAAGAAGGTCTATGGAGCAACTAAAGTCAATATCCAATATGTTGAAGGCCCAATAACAAGAGCTAAAGTCAAAGCAATGGAAGAAGCCTTCAATTATTTAATTCATAAGCTTCATAACTTAGAGCCCATTCATTTAAGTCAAGAGAAAGCCCAAGAAGATGTAAAAGGTGTGATCATGCTAACCATTCTACAAGAGAAGTGCCAAGGCCCAATTGGAGTCCAATTACAAGAGATTAAGAATCATGTGACAACCATGTGATTTTTAATGAAGCATGAGCATCCCATGTGACAAATTAAAAAAGCTAATTAGTTTTGACTAGGATTCCTTTTGAAATTTTATTTTTTATTATTTTATTATTTTTTTGAACTTGGTCAAAGAGCTTATCTTGGAGATCAAGTTAAAATTAGTATCCTAATCTAATTAGGATATATTAGGTATCATTTAAAATATTTCTAATCAGGTTTTAGAGTTTTACTTTAATTAGGACTCTAGAAATTTTGCCTATAAAAGGCTTCCTATTGTACTCTATTTTAAACATGAATGAATGAATTTGAGTATTATTCAATTATCTGTGAGGCTTTTGCTTATTTGTGTTCTCTGAGAGTTCACGTGACTTATCAAAGGAGTGGTCTTCCTTTGTGGCGTCTTGAGGCTAGGGTTCTAAGAGACAAGTTCTCTTAGGGTCTTTCCTTTGATCAACATTCTTGTATTCTAGCCGGTCTCGGGCAAAGTGTCATCTTGTTGAAGGTTCCTAGGACAAGGTTCCTAGAGGGTCTCTCATCATTTGGTATCAGAGCTTTGGTCGTTAGTACAAGGTATATCTTTGTGTTTTCCCTTTCATTGTTCTTCATACTTTCTCTCTTTCCATTAATCCTTTTCATCTTCATCTTTTTCTTCTATCTTCTTCTGTCTTCCATTGTTGTGTTCCTCCATCCTAAAAAAAAAAAAGAAGAGAGTGTGATACTCCAAAAAGAAAAAGAGAAGAGAGTGTGATACTCCCCAAAAAGAAAAATTCAAAAAAAAAATTCAAAAAAAAAAGAAGAAAAAAAAAAGAGTGAAAAAAAGGGAGTGAAAAAAAAAAAATTCAGATTGCAGAATTCAAAATTGCAAGTTATGCCAATTCAAAATTAAAAGCAAGATTGGAGTCAATTTCCTAATTGGAATTAATTTCCTAATTGGAATCAATTTCCTAGTTGGAGTTAGTTTCCTAATTAGAGTCAATTTTCTAATTAAAGTTAATTTCCTAATTGGAGTCAATTTCCTAGTTGGAGTTAGTTTCCTAATTAGAGTCAATTTTCTAATTGGAGTAAGTTTCCTAATTGGAGTCAATTTCCTAATTAGAGTTTGTTTCCTAATTTAATTGCATTAAGTGGCTACCAAGTTTTCTACTTACCTATTTGCATTCAAGAAAGGATATTGTTTCCTAATTATTCGAAACTTGAATTGCAAGTAGTTTTCTATTCTTAAGGTTTCTTATTTTCAGATTTTTTTCTTTTCATCTCTTTCCTTCCAGACGAAGCTTACTCCTTCTTTTTCCTTTTTGTTACACACCTATTTTTCTCCTTTGTTTGATTCTTTGGGAATTTATATTTTAGGATTCTAGTTTTTTTGATTGCCATGAGTCTGATCTTTTCATTTGATTTGCTTGTGACTTGCTTAGAACACTTGTAAGAAGCAAATTATTGAGTGGTAAAAGGCAAGAGCGTTAATATTAAAGAAAAAGCCAAAAAGAGAGTTAAACACGAGTGAACTTATTATCTTTTGAGTGTAAACACGTGAGAAGAGTGCGTGAGGTCCTATTCCTTCTATCTTTCTTTGACTAACTTTTCAGGTGATAAGATGTCCAATGAGTACAAATTCCTTGAAGAGGCTAACAAAGAACGATTCAAGCAATCTTGTGCAAGGTTGGATGCATTCCAATTCAATACCAACTCTACAGGACAAGATAAGGAAAAGGCATCCCCTGATTTCTATACTAGATGCCTTATCAAAGAGAAAGTCTGCAGCATGGCTATTGATAATAATAGCTATGTAAATGTTGCTAGTACCTTACTTGTTGAGAAATTAAACTTGCCTACTATAAAGCATCCTAGGCCATATACCTTGTTGAAGGGTAATGCTGAATTTAAAGTTAATAAGCAATTTTTGATTTCTTTCTCCATTGGTAAATATCATGACAAAGTGTTATGTGATGTAGCTCCAATGTATGATGGACATATTATGCTTGGTAAACCATGGAAACACGTGAGAAAAGCTAAATATGTCAAGTATAAGCACAAATAATGCTATTGCTATTCATTTGTATTTAAAGAAAAAAAAAATCATGTATTGGTACCTCTTGATCCTATGGATGCTTATAAGGATCAAATAAGAATAGTACAAGCATACAAAATGAAAGAAAAGGAGAGAACAAAAGAAAAAGAGAGAGAATATGAGTTAGAGAGAGAAAAAGATGAAATTGAAAAAGAAAAGAGTGTGAGTGAAAAGAAAGAGCAAGAGAGTTGTGAGAAAAGTGAGAAAAACATAAGTCTGAGCTTGTTTGATGAAAAAAGAGAGGTTGAGAGCATATGTAAGGATATTTGTTTATCTACTAACAATCTTAACCCATCTTTGCCTATTGTTAGTTCTAGCTCCTTGCAGGTATGTAGAGATTTGTTTCCCAAGAAACCACCTAATGGCGAAGATTCGAGGACGAATCTTTTCAAAGAGGGAGGGAATGATACAATATCAGTAGGCATGCCCATTGGAGCACAACAAGTTCGAGAAACCCTCATCCATCAAGAACTTCAAAGAGCTCAAGTGGCCCAAATTGTGCACTATGTCCAAAAATTTCAAAGAGCTCAAGATAATTCCTATGTTGGATGTCAGCCCAAGTTTAGAGCCCAAAATCCATATTTGATCAATTTAGAACATGCTAGACGTCACTCAATTCATAAAGATGTTGATCTTGGAGTTGAATTAAACTTTGGACATGAGATCTCCTTAAATATGCAAAAGTGGAAGTCTAAGTGGAAGCCCAATGTCCTAAGAAGGTCTATGGAGTAACTAAAGTCAATATCCAATATGTTGAAGGCCCAATAACAAGAGCTAAAGTCAAAGCAATGGAAGAAGCCTTCAATTATTTAATTCATAAGCTTCATAACTTAGAGCCCATTCATTTAAGTCAAGAGAAAGCCCAAGAAGATGTAAAAGGTGTGATCATGCTAACCATTCTACAAGAGAAGTGCCAAGGCCCAATTGGAGTCCAATTACAAGAGATTAAGAATCATGTGACAACCATGTGATTTTTAATGAAGCATGAGCATCCCATGTGACAAATTAAAAAAGCTAATTAGTTTTGACTAGGATTCCTTTTGAAATTTTATTTTTTATTATTTTATTATTTTTTTGAACTTGGTCAAAGAGCTTATCTTGGAGATCAAGTTAAAATTAGTATCCTAATCTAATTAGGATATATTAGGTATCATTTAAAATATTTCTAATCAGGTTTTAGAGTTTTACTTTAATTAGGACTCTAGAAATTTTGCCTATAAAAGGCTTCCTATTGTACTCTATTTTAAACATGAATGAATGAATTTGAGTATTATTCAATTATCTGTGAGGCTTTTGCTTCTTTGTGTTCTCTGAGAGTTCACGTGACTTATCAAAGGAGTGGTCTTCCTTTGTGGCGTCTTGAGGCTAGGGTTCTAAGAGACAAGTTCTCTTAGGGTCTTTCCTTTGATCAACATTCTTGTATTCTAGCCGGTCTCGGGCAAAGTGTCATCTTGTTGAAGGTTCCTAGGACAAGGTTCCTAGAGGGTCTCTCATCACAAAGTCTTTTCGACATCAAAATGACCTATCAATCCCCCGCCATGAGTTTCCTTAACAAGAAGCTCACGAATGGAACACATAGGAACACATAACTTGTTCTTTTTAAAAAGGAAACCATCAAACCTGTAATAGTCATTAGCACCATGCATTTCACAAGATTTCCAAATATCAGCAAAATCAGAATCAGACTCATACATGCCTTTTAACATCTCAAATCCTATCAATCTAGCGTGCATGGAAGTAATCAAAGTGTAACGCCTAGACAATGCATCCGCTACAACATTTTTGTTTCCCTGCTTATGCTTAATCACATAAGGGAAGGTTTCAATAAATTCAAGCCATCTTGCATGTCTTTTGTTTAATTTACCCTGGGACTTAAGAAACTTAAGACTTTCATGATCAGAATGGATAATAAATTCTTTAGGCCATAAATAATGTTGCCAAGTTTCTAAGGTACGTTTCAAGGCGTACAACTCTTTATCATATGTAGAATAATTTAAAGCAGGGCCACTTAATTTCTCACTGAAATATGCAATAGGTTTGGCATCCTGCATCAACACACCACCTATGCCTATACCAGAAGCGTCACACTCAATTTCAAAAACCTTAGTAAAATCAGGCAACACAAGTACAGGGGCATTAGTTAGTTTGTCCTTCAGTATGTTAAAAGCACGTTCTTGGGTTTCACCCCACTTGACTACCACATTCTTTTTTACCAAATCATTTAAAGGGATAGCAAGAGTAGAGAAATCCTTAACAAATCGCCTATAAAAGCTTGCCAATCCATGGAAGCTCCTTACTTCACTCACATTCTTTGGAGTTGGCCACTCTCGGATTGCTTTGACCTTCTCCTCGTCCACTTGTATGCCAGGAGCTCCTACAACAAATCTAAGAAAAACCACAGAAACCAAACAAAAAGAGCACTTCTCTAAATTGGCAAAGAGTTTATTCTCTCTAAGCACAACAAACACATCATGCAAATGATTCACATGCTCTTCTAGACTTTTAGAGTAAATCAAAATGTCATCAAAGTAAACCACAACAAATCTACCAATGAAAGGTCTAAAGACATGGTTCATTAAACTCATGAAAGTGCTAGGTGCGTTAGTCAAGCCAAATGGCATAACTAACCATTCATATAACCCAAACTTAGTCTTAAAAGCAGTTTTCCATTCATCACCTTCTTTCATTCTAATCTGATGGTAACCACTTCTAAGATCAATTTTAGAGAAAACACATGCACCATGCAACTCTCAAGCATATCATCTAACCTAGGGATAGGATAGCGATATTTTACCGTTATTTTGTTGATGGCATGACAATCTACACACATCCGCCACTTGCCATCCTTTTTGGGCACAAGAATCACTGGGACAGCATATGGACTTAGACTTTCACGAACAAAGCCTTTCTTCATGAGCTCTTCCACTTGATGTTGTTTTTACTTAGTCTCATCTGGATTTGCTCGATAAACAAGTCTATTGGGAATAGATGCTCTTGGGATAAAGTCTATACGATGCTCAATGCCTTTTAAAGGGGGCAATCCATTAGGTATTTCCTCTGGGAATAAGTCATAGAATTCCTACAATAAAAATGTAATACTAGCAGGCAAAGAGTGATCAAGATCTTTGATAGTAAGATAAACATCTTTATAAAGCAATAAGAAAGCATTTTCACTAATAAGAGCTCTCTTGATCTCACTTTTACTCGAAAATAAATTCACTTTCTTCTCCTCATGTTTTTCTCCAATTTTCTTTCTACTCAGCTCTCTTTTCTGTTGCTTCTTCTCATTTTCAACACTCACACTCATTTTACCTTTCTTTTCTTGCTCTCTATTTTTACACTCTCTTTCAATTTTTAAGTGATCCTCATATGCTTGAACAGGACGCAGAGGAGTCAACACAATGGTCTTACCATTAAAAACAAAGGAGTAATAATTTTTATATCCATCATGTTTTACCTTTCTGTTAAACTGCCATGGCCTACCAAGTAACAAGTGACCAGCATACATAGGTGCTACATCACAAAGAATCTCATCATGATAATTACCAATAGAAAAAGAGATGAGCACCTGTTTTGTTACCTTTACCTCTTCTTTTGGTTGAATGTTGAGAAAGGCTTTGTTCGTGAAAGTCTAAGTCCATGTGCTGTGCCGGTGATTCTTGTGCCTAAAAAGGATGGCAAGTGGCGGATGTGTGTAGATTGTCGTGCCATCAACAAAATAACGGTAAAATATCGCTATCTTATCGCTAGGTTAGATGATATGCTTGACGAGTTGCATGGTGCATGTGTTTTCTCTAAAATTGATCTTAGAAGTGGTTATCATCAGATTAGAATGAAAGAAGGTGATGAATGGAAAACTACTTTTAAGACCAAGTTTGGGTTATATGAATGGTTAGTTATGCCATTTGGCTTGACTAACGCACCTAGCACTTTCATGAGTTTAATGAACCATGTCTTTAGATCTTTCATTGGTAGATTTGTTGTGGTTTACTTTGATGACATTTTGATTTACTCTAAAAGTCTAGAAGAGTATGTGAATCATTTGCATGATGTGTTTGTTGTGCTTAGAGAGAATAAACTCTTTGCCAATTTAGAGAAATGCTCTTTTTGTTTGGATTCTGTGGTTTTTCTAGGATTTGTTGTAGGAGCTTGTGGCATACAAGTGGATGAGGAGAAGGTCAAAGCAATCCGAGAGTAGCTAACTCCAAAGAATGCGAGTGAAGTAAGGAGCTTCCATGGATTGGCGAGCTTTTATAGGAGATTTGTTAAGGACTTCTCTACTCTTGCTACCCCTTTAAATGAGATTGAAAAAGAAAAGAGTGTGAGTGAAAAGAAAGAGTAATAGAGTTGTGAGAAAAGTGAGAAAAACATGAGTATGAGCTTGTTTGATGGAAAAAGAGAGGCTGAGAGCATTTGCAAGGATGTTTGTTTATCTACTAACAATCTTAGCCTATCTTTGCCTATTGTTAGTTCTAGCTCCTTGCAGGCATGTGGAGATTTGTTTTCAAAGAAGCCACCCAATGGACCCTCATCTTCAACTAGCATTGAAAAGAGTTGTGATTGCCTAGAATTATTTCCTAAGAAACCACCTAATGGCGAAGATTCGAGAATGAATCTTTTCAAAAAGGGAGGGAATGATACAATACTAGTAGGCATGCCCATTGGAGCACTATAAGTTCGAGAAGCCCTCATCCATCAAGAATTTCAAAGAGCTCAAGTGGCCCAAATTATGCATTATGTCTAAAAATTTCAAAGAACTCAAGATAATATCTATGTTGGAAGTCGACCCAAGTTTAGAGCCCAAGATCCATATTTGATCAATTCAAAACGTGTTGAATTGGACTTTGGACATGAGATTTCCTCAAAGATACAAAAGCGGAAGTCCAAGTGGAAGCCCAATGCTCTAAGAAGAGCCATGGAGCAACTAAAGTCAATATCCAATGTGTTGAAGGCCCAATGTAGTTATACACATACAAGAGATGCCAAGGCCCAATTGGAGTCCAATTGCAAGAGATTAAGAATCATGTGACAACCATGTGATTTTTAATGAAGCATGAGCATCCCATGTGACAACTTAAAGAAGCTGATTAGTTTTGACTAGGATTCTTTTTGAAATTTCGTTTTTTTATTATTTTATTATTTTTTGAACTTGGTCAAAGAGCTTATCTTGGAGATCAAGTTAAAAATTAGTATCATAATCTAGTTCCTTGATTTTAGGCACTATTTAAAATACTTTTAATCAGATTTTAGAGTTTTACTTTCATTAGGACTCTAGAAATTTTGCCTATAAAAGGCTCCCTATTGTACTCTATTTTGGAAGATCATGATAAATGAATTTGAGTATTATTCAATACTTTGTGAGGCTTTTGCTTCTTTGTGTTCTTTGAGAGTTCACGTGACTTATCAAAGGATTGGTCTTCCTTTGTGGCGTCTTGAGGCTGGGGTTCTAAGAGACAAGTTCTCTTAGGGTCTTTCCTTTGACTAACATTCTTGTTTTCTAGCCGGTCTCGGGCAAAGTGTCATCTTGTTGAAGGTTCCTAGGACAAGGTTCCTAGAGAGTCTCTCATCATAAGAGCTCCTCCATATCCAGGTAATTGTATAAATCAACTTGGGCAGTTATTTTAGGATTTATGCCCTCAATGAATCGGGCTATGGTTGCTTCACAGTCTTCCTCCACATTTGCCTTAATCATGGCAATCTCCATTTCTTGACAGTAATCTTCCACACTCATAGAACATTGTTTCAGCTTTTGGAGCCTTTTATGCAATTCCCTATAATAGTAACTAGGGACAAATCGTTTGCGCATGATAGTTTTCATCTCTTACCAATCACGAATTGGACCTTCAGTGGTACGTCTTCTGGTGAGTAAGAGTTGATCCCACCAGATGCTAGCATAGTCAGTAAACTCCACTGCAGCAAGTTTTACTTTCTTCATCTCAGTGTAAGAGTGGCATTCGAACACATGCTCCACTCTTCTTTCCCAATCTAAGTACTAGTCCGGGTCATTTTTCCCAGGGAATGAGGGAATCTTCATCTTGATGTTTCCAACACCACCATCCTTATTGGATGATGATTGTCTACCTCTCCGAGTATGGGACTCCTCAAAGTCGGACTCAGCATCATCATCAAGTTCCATATGAGCTTGCCTCCTATGGGTCCTCCTATTGGAAGAAGACTCCACATCATCTAATCTGGCACTAAGTTTCTCAAGAGTACTTTGAACGGCTCTAACCCAAACTTTCATGTCAAATTCACTGTGTTCAGATTCTCCAGACATCCTGAAATATTAGTTTGTACAAAAATAAGCAATAGGACCTCGCAACTCACTAACTTATGTGTTTACACTCAAAAGATGATAAGTTCACTCGTGTTTAACTCTCTTTTTAGCTTTTTCTTTAATGTTAATTGCACTCTTGCCTTTTACCACTCAAATAATTTGCTTCTTACAAGTGTTCTAAGCAAGTCACAAGCAAATCAAATGAAAAGATCAGATTAGTGGCAATCAAAAAAACTAGAATCCTAAAATGTAAATTCCCAAAGAATCAAACAAAGGAGAAAAAGAAGTGTGTAACAAAAAGGGAAAAAAGAAAGGAGGAAGGGGAGGTCTGGAAGGAAGGAGAAGGAAAAAGAAAAAAAAAATCTGAAAATAAGAAAATTTAAGAATAGGAAACTACTTGCAATTCAAGTTTAAAACAATTAAGAAAGAATATTCTTTCTTAAATGCAAATAGGAAAGTAGATAATTTGGTAGCTATTTAATGCAATCAAATTAAGAAACAAATTCCAATTAGGAAATTAACTCCAATTAGGAAATTGACTCCAATTAGGAAACTAACTCCAATTAGAAAATTAACTCCAAACTTGCTTTCAACTTTGAATTGGCACAACTTGTAATTTTGAATTTTGCAATCTGAAAATTTTTTTTTTACTCTTTTTTTTTTCACCCCTTTTTTTTCGAATTTTTTTTCTTTTTGAATTTTTTTTCGATTTTTTTTTTTGGGAGTATCACACTCTCTTCTTTTTTTTTTTTTTTTTTGAGGATGGAGGAACACAACAATGGAAGACAGAAGAAGATAGAAGAAAAAGACGAAGATGGAAAAGGTAATACTAATGGAAGGAGAGAAAGTATGAAGAACAATAAAAGGAAAAACACAAAGATATACCTTGTACTAGTGACCAAAACTCTGATACCAAATGATGAGAGACCCTCTAGGAACCTTCAACAAGATGACACTTTGCCCGAGATCGGCTAGAAAACAAGAATGTTGGTCAAAGGAAAGACCCTAAGAGAACTTGTCTCTTAGAACCCTAGCCTCAAGACGCCACAAAGAAAGACCAATCCTTTGATAAGTCACGTGAATTCTCAGAGAACACAAAGAAGCAAAAGCCTCACAAAGTATTGAATAATACTCAAATTCATTCATTCATTCATGATCCAAAATAGAGTACAATAGGAAGCCTTTTATAGGCAAAATTTCTAGAGTCCTAATGAAAGTAAAACTCTAAAATTTGATTAGAAATATTTTAAATGATGCTTAAAATTAAGGAATTAGATTAGGATACTAATTTTAACTTGATCTCCAAGATAAGCTCTTTGACCAAGTTCAAAAAAATAATAAAATAATAAAAAACGAAATTTCAAAAAGAATCCTAGTCAAAACTAATCAGCTTCTTTAAGTTGTCATATGGGATGCTCATGCTTCATTAAAAATCACATGGTTATCACATGATTCTTAATCTCTTGCAATTGGACTCTAATTGGGCCTTGGCACTCCTCTTGTAGAATGGTTAGCATGATCACACCTTTTACATCTTCTTGGGCCTTCTCTTGACTTAAATGAATGGGCTCTAAGTTATGAAGTTTATGAATTAAACAATTGAAGGCTTCTTTCATTGCTTTGACCCTAGCTCTTGTTATTGGGCCTCCTATGCCTTGCAATGGATCTTTAAGCACATTTGACTTTAACTCTTAGGCTTTAATTTGCAAATCATGTCCTTGGGCTTGAAACTTAGCACCATATCCTTCATCAGGTCCACTTCTATGTTCAACAAGGTCTCTTGGTGCTATTGCATCACCTAGCATATATTAGGATATTGGAGAGGAGGGAGTGAGATTCAAAGAATCCCAATAGCTCATCTCCCATTCAATCATGTATAAAGAATATAATACAAGTCCTAAGGATACATGTATGGCATCTTAATATAGAAAATGGTGTAATATATATTCTTGGCATTTACACAAAGCACACATAACATACTTAGGCTTGCCAAATGGATGGAATAGCCTCACCTCCTTTCTTCAAGATTCTTGGACTTGCCTCACCCTTTTTCTTAAAGGCCTTGAACTAAGCCTTGCTCTTGGGAGACTTTCTCTTAGTCTCAACCACTTCTAAGGGTTCTTAGCTCATCCTTACCGAAGGTAGGAGGTTCTTATCCTCTCCACATTCAAACAAACTAATGTAAACATTTTAGGCATCATTTGAATACATAATGCAACACTATGGTCACATGGAGCATAGGTATTATACCAAAACATAATTCATAGCTTAAAATAAATGTACACACATTCAAAGACAATGTAGACATTTATTCATGCATGGGAGAAAAGAGAGAGAGCTACCTTGCTTGCATTTACACACTTTTTTCTTAAGCCTTAAGTCCTCTCCCTTGACCTCACACACCTAAGAAGGTGGAGATCATTTCTCTTGGGCTAGACACACCAAAAGAAACATGAATTACTTATGGGAACAAGCATTGGCATTATACACACTTTACATGATGTTACTTTAGTTTATGGCTCTATTAAGTTTCCATAAGGCACTTAATGAAGCAACTACAAAAATTTATGATTTTGGCTCCCTTCTTTCCTTCAATCTATAATGCTTGACTCCAATTAGACTCCTTGGAGTCATCACACAATTATTTTAAGAAGTCTAGCTAGGAGTTGCTTCATTATACTACTGATAAATACATATTTTATCTATTTTCATCCTCCTAACTTAGTCATTTTAATAATCAAATATGGCTTTAATGGTTTAATTAGATAGAATTTCGTTGTAGTAGCCATTCTCTGTACTTTATGAATTAATTGGCAAAATAATTGATTTTAAATGCATAAATCATTTTAAATGAATTTTGCAGATAATTCTACTAAATATTCTTCATTCTTTTATGCAGAATTTCTGATGTGCAAGTAGCTTGAATGAGCATTTGATTAAAGGAAAAGAAGAAGCTACAGGGCTGGAAAGGAAGACACACATGGGCAGCTCTCATCACACTCCACGTTGAAAAGCATCAAAAGAGAACTCGAGGGCTGTGTTAAATGAAGGAAGCAACGAGTTGAAGTTTGGAATGAGCTGCAGAATAGAGAAGAAGCCACGAGTTGGAGAAGAAATAAACATACATGCAGAACCACGTAAAAGCTGCAGAATAGAGAAGAAGCCACATGCAGAAACAGAGGAAGAGCAGCTCGTGGTCTGTAAACAGAAGCTAGAGAATGTGGAAAGCTATGGGTAAAGGAGAGAAAGTGACGTGATTGCTAATGTGGCTGCAGTAGAAACAAGCAAACAGCACGAGGGGCTTAGAGCTGAAAAAGAATACACATGCAAGTTACACCAGCAGAAACAGAGCATGGATGAAAGTAACACGAAGGCTGGAATTTTTTTTAGCAGAAACAAGGGAAAGCCATGAGCTCGAGTTAATGGAAGCAACGCGCATGAACTGGGTTTTAAGCGTGAGAAAAGGAGCTGAGAAACGAATAGAACAAGCCACGGTTTTGTGCAGACGAGGAAACTCGTGGAAAAGCTGCTGGAACAAAACAGCAGCTGCATGAGAACAGTTTCAACGTGGAAAAGCTGCTGGAACAAAACAGCAGCTGCATGAGAATAGTTTCAACGTGGAAAAATGACGGGATTAAAGCTAGGAACAGCAGCAGAATAAATGAGAAAGAAAAGCAACGTGAATATCACAAACTCCAGTAGAAACAGAGTTGGAGAACGCTGCAGTAGAAAACGAATGCAGAACTGCACGTGGAGATTTAAATCAAGGAAGAAAGCTTGCATGGACGAAGAAAGTAACGTGGTTTCAGCGTCCAGAGTGAAGGCTGAAGCAAGCACGTGAATCATTAAGTGTGCACGTGAAAGAGGGCAGTTTCAATGAGAACCATCCAGCGTCCAGAATGAAGAACTGAAGAAGAAAGCCACGGTGCAAGTCTAGTTTGAGAAGGAAAAATGCTTCAGACTTGGCACAAAGGGAGAGCACGTGAAGTCATTAAAGGATTCACGTGAGAAGGGGATCACGCCATTCATTGACTCATTCCATAAAATTCCAATACGTCATTCAGCCCAGCCCATTGAACATGCATCATCCCTACGCCTTATTAATCCTCAAGCCCTATCCATCATTCATTCACGCCTGAGGAGGCCGTCATTCATCCCCTTCCTCCATTCTCTCCATCCCCTACGCCTCCATACACACCTACGCCTCCATCCACACATCCATCTCTCCATTCCATACTCCATCATCCATCCACCGAATGAAGATCTAATTCATTCATCTTGAGGCTAGCTTGGAAGCACTCTTGAGTTGAAGCTTGAATCCTTAGAGAAGAAGCAAAATTTTGGCTAAGATTCCTTAATTTTCCTATACTTTTTCTCATTCTATATAATCTCGGTTGAGTTATATTTGATTAGAAAATTGTGTAATTAATTGGTGGCTGGTTAGACACTGATTAGGAAACCTTTTTTTATTGATTAATTGGTTGGATTTAAATATGATTTTTCATTATTCTCTCTAATCTCCCATGTATGCCACGAAGGTGTTCGATGAAATACATGAGTAAGGTTATGTGTTTAAATGTCTATTTGAGAATTCCTTAATGTTTAGTTGGTTAATTAAACATTTTTGGATGATGAATCAGAAGATAATTAATTAGTTAATCAATTAAATTGGATGTTCATTGATCTTAAGGACAAGAGTTAACGGTTTAATGCGGGATTGAGGTCTCAATTCAACATTAGATTATTAATCTCTTGAATCTTGAATGGTTATTCAAGATCATTTGCTAATGAACATAAATAGGAGTTCTTAGGCTAGAATTAATCACAATTGGAATAGGATAAGGATAGTGGATACCAAGAGATGATTCTTATGCTAGTCACAAGACCATTATCATCCACAATTCATCCAATTAGGTAGTATTTAGGAATTTTAATTCAATTTAGTTTTAGATTCGTTTAATTCAATTACAAACCCCCAAATTAGATAATTCTAGGATCTTAGAACACTTAGAGAACCTAATTGAACATTGAATTCCAATTCCAAGGGAGATGACCTAGGTTGTGCCACTTGCTATATTTTTAGATCAACCTAGTTTTATTTTGAGGGTTGCACGACAAGCCCGTCAAAATTTGGCACCGTTGCCGGGGATTTGGAGTCTCAATTGTTTGAGAAAGTTTTCTAAGTATTTTTGTTTTGTTTTATCTTTGTTTTAGTTCTGTTTTGATTTGATTTTCGTTCTGTTTTGAACTTGGAATCGGTTAATTTCGGTGTTGCGCGTTAAGTGTCCTGGTTGCTGGAATTTTCGTTCAAAGTGCCCAGAAAATTCTCATACTTTGTTTTTCAAGGTTTTTGGGTGTTTTGAGCAAAAGTAATAGCAAAGCTATTAGGTGCACCATTTTTTGGCCAAATTCCAACGTTTGAGGCACTTTTTCTAATTTTTTAGTATTTTTTCGAATTTTTTAGGAATTTTTCAATTTTTCCAGATTTAATTTCTTTAATTTTTGTGAGTTTATTTTGTGTGACTAACCTCTGTTTAGGAGTGTTTTTCATAGTTAAGTAAGTCTTAGCTTCATTTGATTTTATTTTCTTGATTATTGAGTTTATTTTAGTTATAATTTGTTAGGATTTTATTTGTGCTGAAATTAATTGTGCTTCTCATTTTTCTTTGCTTTAAATGGATCCATATTTTTCTAATCAAGGTGTTTATGATCCTTATGCAAATGATAGGATTTCTCAGAAGTTGGATAATGCCATGTCAATGCTTCAAGGTCTTCTTGAAAGACAAAGACAAGAGCAACAAGCCCAACAATATCAACAAGCACAACAATACCAACAACCATGCTACCAACCATACCACCATCCATATGAGATTCGTCCAAATTACCATCCTCATTATGAACCACATCATAACTTCCATATGCAAGAGCCATACCTTGATTACCATATGCAAGAGCCAAACTATCGTCCTTACAATTACCATGAGGGGTACATGCAACAAGATCCTCAAAGGGAACCAAGTTCGGAAGAAAGGATGAGGCAACTAATGGAAGCTTGTGATGTTCAACATCAGCAAATGCAGCAAATGCAGCAAATGGCCCAACGGATAACTAAACGGTTACAACTCTTTGACCAACAATTGAAGGATTCAGGATTTCAAATGAATCAACCGATTTCAAGTGCTACTGAACCAATTGAAGAGCAAATTAGAAGAGAATGTATAGAGGAGGAAGAGTCTTATCCATTGGGTAATATCCTTCCATCTTCTAATGTTTTACAATTTGTTGGAACTGAACCTAATTTGCATGATAGCACTTCAATTCCTAATGCATATAATGTTGTTGATTCTGAATTACATGATCATGTTGTTGATGAAGAAATAATTGTTGAATCTCCTAATTTGGTTGATTGTGGTAGTTCATTGAGCAAAATTGATACATTTGTTGATGTTCATGGACCCTTGTGTACTGATGCACTTGGGATGTCTACTTCTAGCTGTGATTATAGTGAAAATTTTATTTCTGAATCAATTGATGAATCTATTGAGTCTAGGGTAGTAGATAAGTGTGGGGATGACTTAGAATATGATGATCATGCTATTCTTGGTGTGGGATTAGTTGATAAGTCTGTTGATGATACACCTATTGAGTTTAGAGACAACATGCCATCTGGATCATGTGACATAACTGATTTGGATGCATTTCTTGATTCTATGTGTGTTGAATCCACTCTATGTGATGAATACTCTCAGATTAATTCTTCCATTGAGACTAGTGAGTCCATCACATATACTGATCATTATGATTCCTCACTAGCATGTCATGATGTGACTGATGAAATGGTAAATGTAGCATGTGAAAATAATATAGGCATTGAATTTGTTGAGCAGCTTGTTGATAACTCAGACTCTAATTCACAATGCTTATGTGATGATATGCATACATGTCCTATATGTGCTGAGATTAATGAATTTTTGGAGTCTGATAAGTCTATTGAATCTATGGAATCCTTGGTCTGCACTGAAATTGTTAATGAACCTGATTCTACTGATCATACTAGTGTTTATGATAGTATGCATAGTGATACTGCTGATATTGAAAATTCTATTGATGCTTGTGCTATTATTGATACTAGTGAGAGACTGAATTTTGCTGTTGATAATTCTCTAGAATTTTGTGAGCCTACTGATGTCTCTTTGGTCAGGGAAGATACTGTCTCTATTGTTGAGAGTCCTGAACAGATTCCTGAGGTTGGTGAAGTAGTTCCCAACAAGCCACAAACTCTCTCAGTAAAGGAAAAACAACTGTCAAACACCTTGAATTCAAAGGACTGTGAGAAGTTGCAATTTAATTTTTTCATTGATGCAGTGACTCTTACTAAAGGGAGTCAAGTAGATTTCATTGGTTTTGATAGATTTTTAGGGAGTTCAAAGTTTAAATTTGGTTTTAAGTTTTCCTTCTTTAGTTTTAAATGTTCTCGATTTGATTTTTATTCTTTTCTTATTTCTAAATTTGCTGAAAATGACTTTCCTAAACTACTGATGGTTGAGAAAGTCCATGAGTCAACACTGCATGATCAATCCAAATGCTTTAAAGTAGTGAGACTCAAATTTGTTCAGTTAAGAAGGAATAAAGTAGTTTTGATTTTGGTTTTTGATACTTATGATTAGTTCATCTTTAATAGAGCTCTTCTTAGTTTAGGATTTAGTTTTCTTTTTCTTTTTCACATTACAGTTTCTTTTGTTTCTATTTTGTAGGAAATAAATTGCTAGCCAGCTACAATGAACATCTTAGCCACCTTTGAGATCTTCATTGGCAAGTTCATCCGGTTGTATTCTCTCCTTTCACTCTCTTTATATTGTGTTGTTTATCTATTTACTAGACTGGTGCTGGCATTGAGGACAATGCAATATTTAAGTGTGGGGGAGAGAGTCATTTCATCCCATCCATCTTTTCTTTATTTTGCAAAAAAAAAAAAAAAAAAAATTTAAAAAAAAAAATTTAAAAATTTTTAGGAAAATTTTTGAAAAATAGTATGATTCTTTTCAGTTTTCCTGTGAAAGTTGCAAGCTGAGATGATTATAGCTTAGATTCACTTAGACATGATAAGTGATGGATCTTGTGTTTTGATTCAAGTGAAGTGGCAATGAATTTGATTTCAATGAATTATTTGATAGCCATTAGCTGGTGAGAATTTGAGCCTTAATTGTTCAATTCTAGTGTGTATTCACCTATCTTTGTTTCACTCTAGAACTTGTCTTGATTCTTTGTTGAGGCCACATTTGCACTTGCATGCATGAAAATGATAAGGCATTTATTTCTTTCACAGCTAGAGCCAAAAAGCCAACCAATCATGCATCTTTATCCATTGTTTTAGCCACTTTGGGCCTTGATTTTCTTTTCTTGTTAAACCATAGCCATTAAAAATATATTCCCATCCTGTTTGAAGATGCCTTAGGTTATTTCAAGGAGCATTACATCTAAATAGGATAGGTGAATGTGTGATTTGTATCCATTAAGGCCATTGTTAGTCAAAGAATTTGTTCTAGAAAGAAAAAAAAAATGCAAAGAAAGGCAAAGAAACAAAAAAAAAAACAAAAAAACAAAAAAACAAAAAAAAAATAAAAGGAAAACAAAAGAAAAAGCAATGAAAAAAAAAAGTAAAAAAAAAAAAGCCTTTCAAATTGAGTTGCAATTGCCTATAGTGATAAGAAATAAGGTCTTGAATGCACACTTTTCCCTATCTTAAATTTTCATTGATTGCTCTTGAGATCCTAAGGTGTCTATTTGTTGTTTGTTTTTCCCCTTATTTTTATATCCATTCATTTCATTTCCTTAGCCCCATTACAACCTTAAATAAAGTCATTTGATTTGTGCTTTGCATTTAGCATGGGTGGTGGAGATTTAGAAGCTAGACAAGCTTATGGTAGTGAGCTTTGATAGGTGGAATTTGAGTGAATTACATTACCTTAAACACTTGAGAGTTGAGAGTAAACACTAACCATGTGAGAGGCTATGCATTTCAATTCATTCTTTTCAAATGATATTGCCATGGAGCTTAATTCTTGATACAAGTGAAGCTAACTTAGATTGTTGAAGTGATGAAAAGTTGTAATTAGTCTCTAGCTTGTGATTTTTACACTTTCTTTTCCATTTTCATTCCCCACTTGCCATTCTACTAGCTGGATGCTTCAATTCATTCTTTTTCTTGAACTTTAAGCTTTGCCCAGGAGTGCAACTACATTATGGAGCCTACACCTCCATCTCACTATCTATGGCTTCTAAAAGTTTTCCAATGGTTTCTCCCACCTTCTACCATCATATGAAATCTCAAACTAAGGCTAGAATAAATTAAAACACTCCCTAACCCCTCCATCTGTCCTAGGCCAACATTATGGAAGCATTAGGGGTTCAAGGGGTTTTCAATTTTTCCTTGATGGGAGAGCCACTTTTGAGGCTTTTTAGAGGTCTTAGAAGCTCAATGGAACATTTAAATGGACAAGAAAATTCATAAATTAAATCAATTTTTACAATTCCTTTAAATGCACTACACTTTTTCAACTTAGATTTCATTAGTTTTTCTTGCAATTTCTTTGGATGGGAGGTGCATGTGGGAAGCTCTCTAGGGGTCTCAAGAACTCATACAAATATTTACATAGGCTTGAAAACTCTTAGATAAAATCAAATTTTTGATTATGCTCACAAACTCCTAGCTTTCCTATCTCATAAATTCATGGTTCTTTTTTTGTTCTCTATGCATATTCTTGTTCTCATGCTTGAATATTCTTGTCTCTACCTTGTTTTGGCTTGAATTACTTCCCCTCTCTAGTTTCTCTCTCTATACCTAATATGGAAGCCATTGGAATTCAAAGAAAAGCAAGTTTTTCTATTGCACATCATACCATATTTAAAAGCTTGCTAAATGGTGATTCTCTTACTCTATTTGGTTGTTCAAAACCTTTACTTTTGCTCATGAGGTCAGCCACCAAACTCCTCCTTTTAAGAATCTAAAACCATCAAGAGAAAGAGAATGAAGAGAGGAGAGAATTTTATAACTAACTTGTTGCAAAATTCCATGTATTTTCATACCTTTTTGCCTTAGTTTTCAATCTCTCTCTTCTCCCAATTTTCACGCCATTTTTGGTCTAATTCTGAGCTTAAGAGACGTTCTTGGAAGGGTGGAGAAGCTGCCTAGTTATTTAAAAAGGAGGATGATTTTTATAACAATTCTCGAAATACCAATTATGTCCCTCCACTTCCGTTCCTTCGTTTAGGCTCGTTTTAGCTCCTTTTTTAAAACCATCTTTTCCATCATAAAATTTAGGTTCTCTAATTTGTAAAATGCCCTTGGAATCATTCAATTTGGATTTTAAATCATTCCGAACCATTCGATCAAATTTTTGGTCGACCGACTACTGAAATCGCTTACCAAAGGAGTTTCAACCATTCCAAGGGTTTCGATGGTATTCAGGGTCTCTGAGAACAATGAAGAACTTAAAACTTTCATTTAAAATACCCTCCTATGTGTTTTTCTAAAAGTGGCCATATTTACAAAATGTTACTGGCCTTTCGAAAAATTTTTCAAATCACTCCAACCCTGATTTTTAGACAACTCAAGGTTCAAATCCTCATTTTTATTATTTAAAATTTTATCCTATTTTTATTTGGCTCTAATTCCTTTTGTATTTGGCCCATTTTTATGTTTATAAAGAAACCAAACATCGCATTTCTCACATTTACAGAAGGACCGTGATAAGAGACCCTCTAGGAACCTTGTCCTAGGAACCTTCAACAAGATGACACTTTGCCTGAAACTAGCTAGAAAACAAGAATGTTAGTCAAAGGAAAGACCCTAAGAGAACTTGTCTCTTAGAACCCTAGCCTCAAGACTAATCCTTTGATAAGTCACGTGAACTCTCAGAGAACACAAATAAGCAAAGACCTCACAAAGTATTGAATAATACTCAAATTCATTCATTCATGATTTTAAATAGAGTACAATAGGAGGAAGCCTTTTATAAGCAAAATTTCTAAAAGTCTAAAGTCCTAATAAAAATAAAACTCTAAAATTTGATTAGAAATATTTTAAATGGTGCCTAAAATCAAGGAACTAGATTAGGATACTAATTTTAACTTGATCTCCAAAATAAGCTCTTTAACCAAGTTCAAAAAAAAATAAAATAATAGAAAACGAAATTAAAAAAGAATCCTAGTCAAAACTAATTAACTTTTTTAAGTTGTCACATGGCATACTCATGCTTCATTAAAAATCACATGGTTGACACATGATTCTTAATCTCTTACAATTGGACTCCAATTGGGCCTTGGCACTCCTCTTGTAGAATGGTTAGCATGATCACACCTTTTGCATTTTCTTGGGCCCTCTCTTGACTCAAATAAATGGGCTCTAAGTCATGAAGCTCATGAATCAAACAATTAAAGGCTTCTTTCATTGCTTTGGCCCTTACTCTTATTATTGGGTCTCCTATGCCTTGCAATGGATCTTTAGGCACATTTGACTTGAACTCCTGGGCTTTAATTTGCAAATCACATCATTGGGTTTGAAACTTAGCACCATATCCTTCATCAGGTCCATTTCTATGCTCAGCAAGGTCTCTTGGTGCTATTGCATCATTCCCCCCCTCTTTAAAGGATTCGTCCTCGAATCTGTAACATCAAAGGAAGAGAGATCAGCTACATTAAAAGTAGCACTAATATTTCCATAAGAACTAGGTAAGTTAATTTTATAAGCATTATCATTAATCCTTTCAAGAACTCTAAAGGGACCATCTCCTCTAGGTTAGAGTTTTGACTTACTTTGCTCTAAGAAATGTTCTTTTCGCAAGTGAACCCACACCCAATGGTCAGGTTCAAACACCACACGCCTTCTACCCTTGTTAACTTGGTTAGCAATTTGCTCATTCCTTCTTTCAATATTGGCTTTCACCTTCTTATACAAATCCTGCAGAAACTTAGTCTTCTTAGCACCATCAAGGTTAGTAAACTTTTGTAAAGGTAAAGGAAGTAAATCTAACAAAGTTAAAGGATTAAAGCCATAAACAATTTCAAAAGGAGAGAATTTTGTAACAGAATGAACAGCACGATTATAAGCAAATTCGACATGGGGTAAACACTTCTCCCAATTCTTAAGATTCTTTTGAATGATAGCTCTTAATAAAGTAGAGAGGGTTTTATTAACAACCTCGGTCTGCTCGTCAATTTGTGGATGTGCTGTAGTAAAAAATAAAAGCTTAGTGCTAAGTTTATTCCACAATATTTTCTAGAAATAACTCAAGAATTTCACATCTCTATCACTAACAATAGTTTTTGGCACACCATGCAACCTAACAACCTTCTTGAAAAACAATTCTGCCACATACATAGCATCATTAGTTTTGGAACAAGCAATAAAATGTGTCATTTTACTAAACCTATCCACAACAACAAAGCACTATCTTTCCCAGGGGAAGATTAAGGCAAACCCTACAAAGTCCATAGAAATATTAGTCCATGTGTGAGAGGGAACTGGTAAAGGGGAATATAAGCCATGTGATTGAATTCTAGAATCAACATGCTTACAAGTAATATATCTAGAACAAATAGCAACCACATCTCTTCTCATACCAGGCCAATAAAAATGCTCATTCAAAAGAGTCAAAGTCTTTTCTACACCAAAATGGCCTATCAATCCCCTGCCATGAGTTTCCTTAACAAGAAGCTCACAAAATGGAATACATAGGAACAAATAACTTGTTCTTTTTGAAAAGGAACCCATCAAACCTGTAATAGTCATTAGCACCATACAATTCACAAGATTTCCAAATATAAGCGAAATCAAAATCAAACTCATACATGCCTTTTTAACATCTCAAAACCCATCAATCTAGCATGCAGGAAGTAATCAAAGTGTAACGCCTAGACAATACATCTGTTACAAAATTTTCCTTTCCCTGCTTATGCTTAATCACATAAGGGAAGGTTTCAATAAATTCAAGCCAACTTACTTGCCTTTTGTTTAATTTACCCTAGGACTTAAGAAATTTAAGACTCTCATGATTAGAATGGATAATAAATTCTTTAGGCCACAAATAATGTTGCCAAGTTTCTAAAGTTCGTTTTAAGGCATACAACTCTTTATCATATGTGGAATAATTTAAAGCATGGCCACTTAATTTTCTCACTGAAATATGCAATAGGTTTGGAATCCTGCATCAACATATCACCTATGCCTATACCAGACGCGTCACACTCAATTTCAAAAACCTTAGTAAAATCAAGCAACACAAGTATAGGGGCATTAGTTAGTTTGTCCTTTAGTATGTTAAAAGCACGCTCTGGTGCTTCACCCTACTTGAATACCACATTCTTTCTTATCAAATCATTTAAAGGGGCAGTAAGAGTAGAGAAGTCCTTCACAAATCGCCTATAGAAGCTCGCCAATCCATGAAAGCTCCTTACTTCACTCGCATTCTGTGGAGTTGGCCACTCTCGGATTACTTTGTCCTTCTCCTCGTCCACTTGTATGCCACGAGCTCCTACAAAAGATCCAAGAAAAATCACAGAATCCAAACAAAAAGAGCACTTTTTTAAATTGGCAAAGAGTTTATTCTCTCTAAGCACAACAAACACATCATGCAAATGTCATCAAAGTAAACCACAACAAATCTACCAATGAAAGGTCTAAAGACATGGTTCATTAAACTCATGAAAGTGCTAGGTGTGTTAGTCAAGCCAAATGGCATAACTAACCATTCATATAACCCAAACTTGGTCTTAAAAGCAGTTTTCCATTCATCACCTTCTTTCATTCTAATCTGATGGTAACCACTTCTATGATCAATTTTAGAGAAAACACATGTACCATACAACTCATCAAGCATATCATCTAACCTAGGGATAGGATAGCGATTTTTTACCATTATTTTGTTGATGCCACGACAATTTACACACATCCGCCACTTGCCATCCTTTTTGGGCACAAGAATCACCGGGACAGCACACGGACTTAGACTTTCATGAACAAAACCTTTCTTCATGAGCTCTTCCACTTGATGTTGTATTTCCTTAGTCTCATCTTGATTTTCTTGATAAACAGGTCTATTAGGAATAGATGCTCCTGGGATAAAGTCTATGCGATGCTCAATGCCTCTTAAAGAGGGCAATCCATTAGGTATTTCTTCTGAGAATAAGTCATAGAATTCTTGCAATAAAGATGTAACACTAGCAAGCAAAGAGTGATCAAGATCATTAATAGTAAGATAAATATCTTTATAAAGCAATAAGAAAGCATTTTCACAAATAAGAGCTCTCTTGATCTCACTTCTACCCGAAAATAACCTCACTTGCTTTTCCTCATGTTTTTCTCTAATTTTTATACTCAACTCTCCTTTCTGTTGCTTCTTCTCATTTTCAATACTCACACTTACTTTACCTTTCTTTTCTTGCTCTCTCTTCTTACACTCTTTCAATTTTTAACTGATCCTCATATGCTTGAACAGGACGAAGAGGGGTCAACACAATGGTCTTACCATTAAAAACAAAGGAGTGATAATTTTTATATCCATCATGTTTTACCTTTCTGTCAAACTGCCATGGCCTACCAAGTAACAAGTGACCAACATACATGGGTGCTACATCACAAAGAATCTCATCATGATAATTACTAATAGGAAAAGAGATGAGCACCTATTTTGTTACCTTTACCTCCCCACTATCATTAAGCCATTATAATAAGGGGTAGGGTGCCTCAAAGTAGGTAAGTTCAGCTTTTCCACAAGTAAAGTACTAGCTACATTTGTGCAGCTACCACCATCAATAATCAAACTACATACTTTCTTGCAGATAAAGCAACGAGAATGGAAAATATACTCACGCTGCTCTACCTCGAGATCTTCTTTAGGTTGAATGTTGAGAGCATGCCTAGCCACAAGGGCTTCACCATTTACGACTTCAGTTAACTCTAAATCTGAGTCATGAGTCAGGGGTGGCATCTCATCCTCCTCAGACTCACTACTAGCACTAGTTACATCACCATTCTCAAGAATAATCATAGTTCATTTGTTAGGACATTGTGAAGCAATGTGACCAAAACCATTACATTTAAAACATCTAACCTTAGAGGAAGAATGATAAGCATGATTTTTATACAATTTATCCCTCCTAACTTAGCCATTTTAATAAATAAATGTGGGTTAATGAATGCAATTGAATGGAATTTGATTTTAATTGGCTATTCCTACATTTAAGGAATTAAGTTGCAAAGTATTGGTTTTTAATGCATGAATTTCTTTTAAATAATTTTGTGGATAATTCCATTTGATTTTTCCCACTCTTTTGTGCAGAATTTTAATATGAATTTAGAGCTTGAATGAGCATTTGTTTTGAAGAAGAGGAGGAGAAGAGTTGGGATCAAGTGTACTTCTTGCTGAATTGGACTAGAAGCTTTCACGTGGAAATGAAAGAAGCAAAGCCACGTGAGAAGTTTGAGCTTGGATTTACATTGAAGGAGAAGGAAAGAAAGGCTTGAGTTGGGTTCTGCATGAGAACAAGCTACAGGTTTGAGCTGCAGCAACAACTGAATAAGGCGAGCTGAATAGAAAAGAATGAATAGCTACGGGGTAGTAAGTGTTAAACGTGGCTAGAGCTCGTGGAAAAACATAAAGAAATGAGAAGGTGCATTAGAGAGGAAGAAAGAGCGTAGATGAGCAAGAGCTGTCCAGAACGTGTGAAATGCTAAGGAGAAGCTGTCCATGAGAAAACACGAAGCAAGGCTTGAATGAGCTGGAGTTTTTGAGCAGAAATAAAAACACACATGCAACAGAGGACAGTAGCTGTCCAGGACGCCAAATGAAACGCATGAAGCATGAATTAGCAAGGCTGCAACGTGGAAGAACCATGCATGGGCAGAACCAAATGAAGCAACGAGGAAACTCGTGGAAAAAAACTGGCTGGAACTCGAGAAAACAAGAAGAGATGAGGCTGGACAGTCATGTGAGAAGCTCGAGTTTTGTGTGGAGAACATGCAAAACAGAGCATGCAGCAGCGGAATAAAAGAAGCACATGAGCAGAAACTGAAGCAGAACCAGAGCAACGCATGAAGAAGCACAAGCTAAGAATGGAAGAATGAGTTGGCACAAAGAAGAGAAGCTGGAAATCACGTCTGGACAGCAGCAAATGAAGAGAAGAATCAGACTCGAAATACAAAATCCACGAAGAAGAAAGCTACGTGAAGATACATGCAGAAGCTACAGTTTGCATATGGATTATTATATTCAGTGGGTCCCACGTTTATACACTTAAAACACATGCAGAGCCACGGTGCAAGTCTGGTTTGAGAAGGAATGAAGAGAGCACGTGAAAATTTAAGCAAGCCACATGAGAATGAAGCACCAGATACCTCCATTCGCACACTCTGTCATTCACGCTTAAATCAATTCTCATTCGCTGGCCCAGTCCATTCATTAATCCTTATTCCTTCGGTCATTGGCCTTTTAAAAACCCTCACCTCCGTCTTTATTCATTCACGCCTCATCAACCACTTATCTCGCCTCCTTCGCCTCCATTCACCCCATCCCCTTCGTCCACACCACTCCATTCTCCATTCCATTATCCATCTCCAACCATGCCAATATGAAGTTCTGATTCATCCTTGAGGCTAGCAAGGGAGGAAGCTCTTGAGTAGAAGCTTGAATCCTTAGGGAAGAAGAAGAATTCTGGCTAAGATTTTCTTATTTTTTCTACACTTTTTCTTATTCTGTATAATCTCGGTTGAGTTGTATTTGATTAGGAATTTGTGTAATTAATTAGTGGCTAGTTAGACACTGATTAGGAAACCCTTTTTGTTGATTAATTGGTTAAATTTGAATTTGATTTTTCATTATTCTCTCTAATCTCCCATGTATGCCACGAAGGTGTTCGATGAAATACATGAGTAAGGTTATGTGTTTAAATGTCTATCTGAGAATTCCTTAGTGTTTAGTTGGTTAATTAAACATTTTTGGATGATGAATCAGAAGATAATTAATTAGTTAATCAATCAAATTGGATGTTCATTGATCTTAAAGACAAGAGTCAACGGTTTAATGCGGGATTGAGGTCTCAATTCAACATTAGATTATTAATCTCTTGAATCTTGAATGGTTATTCAAGATCATTTGCTAATGAACATAATTAGGAATTCTTAGGCCATAATTAATCACAATTGGAATAGGATAAGGATAGTGGATACCAAGAGACGATTCCTAAGCTAGTCACAAGACCATTATCCATTTACAATTCACACAATTAGGTAGAATTTAGGAATTTTGATTCAATTTAGTTTTAGGATAGTTTAATTCATTCAAAAATCCCCCAAACTAGATAGTTCTAGGATCTTAGAACACTTAGAGAACCTAATTGAACATTGAATTCCAATTCCAAGGGAGATGACCTAGGTTGTGCCACTTGCTATATATTTTTAGTCAACCTAGTTTTATTTTGAGGGTTGTACGACAAGCCCGTCAAAGAAGTAGTAGGGTTAGAAGATGATAAAGGTTTTGAATCAGTTTTACCCTTAACCTGAAAGAGTTTTACCTTACTTTCCTCTTTAGACTTGAAATCGGTCTTTGGCTTGAAAGAGACTTTGGAATCCCTCCAAGAACTCAAGCTAGATGTCACTTTTAGCTTTTGTCGAGCCCTTAGTTGCTTTTCCACCTTGATAGCTCTATGCAAGAGCTCCTCCATATCCAAGTAATTATATAAATCAACTTGGGCATCTATTTTAAGGATTTAAGCCCTCAATGAATCGGGCCACGGTTGCTTCATGGTCTTCCTCCACATTTGCCTTAATCATGGTGATACAATATCAGTAGGCATGTCTATTGGAGCACTACAAGTTCGAGAAGCCCTTATCTATCAAGAATCCCAAATCATTCAAAAGAGCATGATTCAGGTCCAAATGGCTCATGAAGGGATGGCTTATGCTCAAGAGGCCCAAATTGTGCACTATGTCCAAAAATTTCAAAGAGCTCTGATACCAAATGATACAATATCCGTAGGCATGTCTATTGGAGCACTACAAGTTTGAGAAGCCCTTATCTATCAAGAATCCCAAATCATTCAAAAGAGCGTGATTCAGGTCCAAATGGCTTATAAAGGGATGGCCTATGCTCAAGAGGCCCAAATTGTGCACTATGTCTAAAAATTTCAAAGAGCTCAAGATAATATCTATGTTGGATGTCGACCCAAATTTAGAGCCCAAGATCTATATTTGATCAATTCAAAACATGCTGAATTGGATTTTGGACATAAGATTTCCTTAAAGATGCAAAAATGGAAGTCCAAGTAGAAGCCCAATATTCTAAGAAGGGCCATGGAGCAACTAAAGTCAATATCCAACATGTTGAAGACCCAATGTAGTTATACACATACAAGAGGAGTACTAAGGCCCAATTAGAGTCTAATTGCAAGAGATTAAGAATCATGTAACAACCATGTGATTTTTAATGAAGCATGAGTATCACATGTAACAACTTAAAGAAGCTGATTAGTTTTGACTAGGATTCTTTTTGAAATTTCGTTTTTTATTATTTTATTATTTTTTTGAACTTGGTCAAAAAGCTTATCTTGGAAATCAAGTTAAAATTAGTATCCTAATCTAGTTCCTTGATTTTAGGCATCATTTAAAATATTTCTAATAAGATTTTAGAGTTTTACTTTCATTAGGACTTTAGAAATTTTTGCCTATAAAAGGCTAATAATACTCTATTTTAGGGAGATCATGAATGAATAAATTTGAGTATTATTCAATACTTTGTGAGGCTTTTGCTTCTTTGTGTTCTCTGAGAGTTCACGTGACTTATCAAAGAATTAGTCTTCCTTTGTGGCGTCTTGAGGCTAGGGTTCTAAGAGAAAAGTTCTCTTAGGGTCTTTCCTTTGACCAACATTCTTGTTTTCTAGCCAATCCTGGGCAAAGTCTCATCTTGTTGAAGGTTCCTAGGACAAGGTTTCTAGAGGGTCTCTCATCATTTGGTATCAGAGCTTTGGTTCGCTAGTGCAAGGTATATCTTTGTGTTTCCCTTTCATTGTTCTTCATACTTTCTCTCCTTCCATTATTGTTACCTTTTCCATCTTCGTCTTTTTCTTCTATCTTCTTCTTCTGTCTTCCATTGTTATGTGCCTCCATCCTAAAAAAAAAAAAAAGAAGAGAGTGTGATACTCCCAAAAAAAAAAAGAAGAAGAAGAGAGTGTGATACTCCAAAAAAAAATAGAAAAAAAAATTCAAAAAAAAATTCAAAAAAAAAGGGGTGAAAAAAAAAGTGAAAAAAAAATTCAGATTGTAAAATTCATAATTGCAAGTTGTGCCAATTCAAAGTTGAAAGCAAGCTTGGAGTTAATTTCCTAATTGGAGTTAGTTTCCTAATTGGAGTCTATTTCCTAATTGGAGTTAATTTCCTAATTGGAGTCAATTTCCTAATTGGAGTTAGTTTCCTAATTGGAGTCAATTTCTTAATTTGATTGCTTTAAGTAGCTACCAAGTTATCTACTTTCTTATTTGCATTCAAGAAAAGATATTCTTTCCTAATTGTTCTAAACTTGAATTGCAAGTAGTTTCCTATTCTTAAAGTTTCTTATTTTTAGATTTTTTTTTTTCTTTCTTTCTCCTTCCTTTCAGGCCTCCCCTTCCTCCTTCTTTTCCTTTTTGTTACACCCTTTTTTTTCTCCTTTGTTTGATTCTTTGGGGATTTACATTTTAGGATTCTAGTTTCTTTTTACTGCCACGAGTCTAATCTTTTCATTTTGATTTGCTTGTGACTTGCTTAGAACACTTGTAAGAAGCAAATTATTGAGTGGTAAAAGGCAAGAGTGCAATTAACATTAAAGAAAAAGCCAAAAAGAGTGAACTTATCATCTTTTTGAATGTAAACACGTGAGAAGAGTGCGTGAGGTCCTATTCCTTCTTTCTTTCTTTGACTAACTTTTCAGGTGATAAGATGTCCAATGAGTACAAATTCCTTGAAAAGGCTAACAAAGAGTGATTCAAGCAATCTTGTGCAAGGTTGGATGCATTCCAATCCAATATCAACTCTACAGGACAAGATAAGGAAAAGGCATCCCTTGATTTCCATACTAGATGCCTTATAAAAGAGAAAGTCTGCAGCATGGCTATTGATAATAGTAGCTACGTAAATATTGCTAGTACCTTACTTGTTGAGAAATTAAACTTGTCTACTATAAAGCATCCTAGGCCCTATACCTTTGTTGAAGGGTAGTGCTGAATTTATGGGTTAATAAGCAAGTTTTGATTTCTTTCTCCATTGGTAAATATCATGATAAAGTGTTATATGATGTAGCTCCTATATTTGATGGACATATTATGCTTGGTAAACCATGGAAACATGTTAGAAAACCTAAATATATTAAGTATAAGCACAAATATTGCTATTGCTATTCATTTGTATTCAATGAAAAAATCATGTATTGGTACCTCTTGATCCTATGGATGCTTATGAGGATCAAATGAGAATAGTAAAAGCATACAAAATAAAAGAAAAAGATAGAGAAAAAGAAAAAGAGAGAGAATATGAGTTAGAGAGAGAAAAAGATGAGATTGAAAAAGAAAAGAGTGTGTGATATGAGACTCCGTAGAAACCCGTTCTAGGAACCCCAAATTACACGGATCAGTGATCGAAATTTGGCAAGCAACACAAGAACAAGAAAATAGGCAGATCTTGACAACAAGCAAGAAAGAACAAAGAAAGAAACAAAAAGAAGAAGAAGAAGAAGAAGAAGAAGAAGAAGAAGAGATGTTGGTCAATGGAATTGAACCCTAAGAGAACCCGTCTCTTAGAACCCTAATCCAGGACGCCACAAAGGAAACCACTCCTTTGATAAGTCAAAGATTTTCTCTAGCACACAAAGGCCATAAGAGAAACCTCACAAGTCAGAAAAGATTCTGAAAATAGAATTCATTCAATCTGCCTCTTCTTAGAGTACAAGTGGGCCTTATATAGGCATTTGAAAAATAAAACCCTAAATACAAAATAACTCTTAGGTCTGGTGGGAAAATAAAAGAAATTTAAATCTGGACAAATTCACCAAGAATGGCGCCTAATAAAGCTAAAAAAAATCTGAAATAGAAACAATCAAATTAAAATGAAATAAAACTAAGAGAATTTTGTGGAAAATGGCTGGGCTTCTTCAATTAGGCTCCTTTCAGGCTTGGGCTAGCATCTTGTAGATATGAAATAATTTTCATGCCATTTTGTTCCTTTTGGGCTTCATATTCAGCTAAGACTATGGGCTCCAAGTCCATTAGTTTTTGGATCACTCCATTCAAGGCCTCCTTCGTAGCTTTGGCTCTGATCTTGTGCATGGGCCTCCCATACCTTGCAATGGATCTTTAGTTGGCCATCTTTTAGAGTTACGTCCAGTCCTTTTATTTTCAAGCTCTTGATTTTGTTCAAGCTCTTTAAAGTCTCCTAGCTCACCTCCATCATTCCCTCCCTCTTGAAAAGGATTCGTCCTCGAATCTGCAATATCAAAGAGAAAGGTCAGCCACATTGAAAGTTGCGCTTACATTCCCATAAGAACTAGGCAAATCAATTTTATATGCATTATCATTTATTCTTTCCAACACTTGGAAAGGACCATTGCCTCTTGGGTGTAATTTGGACTTCCTTTGTTCAGGAAACCTTTCTTTTCTCAAATGAACCCACACCCAATCTCCTGGTTCAAAGATAACCTTCCTTCGACCTTTATTAGCATGTTGAGCATATTGCTCATTCTTGCGCTCAATGTTCGCCTTAACCTTAGCATGAAGATCCTGCACAAACTTAGCTTTTTTTGCACCATCAAGGTTAGCAAACTCATTACAAGGCAAAGGAAGTAAATCCAAGGGAGTCAAAGGATTAAAACCATATACAATTTCAAAAGGAGAAAACTCAATTGTAGAATGCAAGGCACGATTATATGCAAACTCAATGTGAGGCAAACACTTTTCCCAATTCTTTAAATTTTTTGAATTACAACACGCAATAAAGAAGAAAGTGTTCGATTCACCACTTCGGTTTGTCCATCCGTTTGAGGATGTGCAACCGTAGAAAACACAAGCTTTGTACCCAACTTAGCCCATAAAGTTTTCCAAAAGTAACTAACAAATTTAACATCACGGTCACTCACAATAGATCGAGGCAAACCATGCAATCTAACAATCTCCTTGAAAAATAAATCAGAGATATGGACAGCATCATTTGTTTTTAAGCAAGCAATGAAATGAGCCATTTTACTAAATCGATCAACCACAACATATATGCTATCCTTTCCACTAGATGTTCTAGGCAATCCAAGCACAAAATCCATTGAAATATCGACCCAAGGATGAGAAGGAACAGGTAAGGGAGTATATAAGCCATGTGGTTGCACTTTAGATTTAGTGTGCTTGTATACAATGCACCTTTTACACACAGCAATCACATCCCTACGCATATGAGGCCAATAAAAATGTTCTTTCAACATGGATAAAGTCTTTTCTATGCCAAAGTGCCCCATCAAATCACCCCCATGAGATTCTTTAACCAAAAGCTCACGCATAGAACAAATAGGCACACACAATTTATTTCCTTTAAATAAGAAACCATCAAATCTAAAGAAATCATGAGCACCATGTTTTTCACACAACTTCCAAGTTTCAGCAAAGTCAGCATCATATTCATAGATGCTTTTGAAAGATTCAAAACCAATCAGCCTAGCTTGCATAGATGTAATAAGACTATACCTCCTAGACAAAGCATCAGCCACAACATTTTCTTTCCCCTTTTTATGTTTAAGCACATAAGGAAATGACTCAATGAATTCAAGCCATACGGCATGCCTCTTATTCAACTTATCTTGGGTCTTTAGGTATTGAAGACTCTTATGATCAGAATGCAAAACAAATTCCTTAGACCATAAATAATGTTGCCAATGTTCTAGAGTTCTTTTTAAAACATACAATTCTTTGTCATAAGTTGAATAATTCAAACAAGCACCACTAAGCTTCTCACTAAAGTAAGCAATAGGCCTAGACTCTTGCATCAAAACAGCACCAATACCAATTCCAGAGGCATCACATTCAACTTCGAAAACTTTAGAGAAATCAGGAAGAATAAGTAGAGGGGCATTGGTCAATTTATCTTTCAAAGTATTAAAAGCCGCTTCTTGTGCCTCACCCCATTTAAAGATAACATTTTTCTTCACCAGCTCATTTAAAGGTGCAGCAAGGGTTGAGAAGTCCTTTACAAATCATCGGTAGAAACTTGCAAGTCCATGGAAACTCCTCACCTCATTAGCATTCTTAGGTGTTGACCACTCTTGAATTGCCTTCACCTTCTCTTCATCCACTCGGAGGCCATCAGTACCAATAACAAAACCAAGAAAAACAACAGAATCCAAGTAGAAAGAGCATTTCTCTAAATTTGCAAAGAGTTTATTTTCTCTTAAAATATCAAACACAGAATGCAAATGCTTAACATGCTCTTCTAGATTCTTTGAAAATACAAGAATGTCATCAAAATACACAACAACAAACTTTCCTATGTAAGGGCGAAACACATGATTCATTAAGCTCATGAATGTACTAGGAGCATTAGTTAAGCCAAAGGGCATAACAAGCCATTCATACAAACCAAACTTAGTCTTAAATGCTGATGAGAGACCCTCTAGGAACCTTGTCCTAGGAACCTTCAACAAGATGACACTTTGCCTGAGATCGACTAGAAAACAAGAATGTTAGTCAAAGGAAAGACTCTAAGAGAACTTGTCTCTTAGAACCCTAGCCTCAAGACGCCACAAAGGAATACCAATCCTTTGATAAGTCACGTGAACTCTCAGAGAACACAAAGAAGCAAAAGCCTCACAGATAATTGAATAATACTCAAATTCATTCATGTTCAAAATAGAGTACAATAGGAAGCCTTTTATAGGCAAATTTCTAGAGTTCTAATTAAAGTAAAACTCTAAAATCTGATTAGAAATATTTTAAATAATACATAATATATATCCTAATTAGATTAGGATACTAATCTTAACTTGATCTCCAAGATAAGCTCTTTGACCAAGTTCAAAAAAAATAATAAAATAATAAAAAACGAAATTCAAAAGGAATCCTAGTCAAAACTAATTAGCTTCTTTAAGTTGTCACATGGGATGCTCATGCTTCATTAAAAATCACGTGGTTGACACATGATTCTTAATTTCTTGCAATTGGACTCCAATTGGGCCTTGGCATCTCTTGTGTGTGTATAACTACATTGGGCCTTCGACATGTTGGATATTGACTTTAGTTGCTCCATGGCCCTTCTTAGAATATTAGACTTCCACTTTTGCATCTTTAAGGAAATCTCATGTCCAAAGTCCAATTCAGCATGTTTTGAATTGATCAAATATGGATCTTGGGCTCTAAACTTGGGCCGACGTCCAACATGGATATTATCTTGAGCTCTTTGAAATTTTTGGATATAATGCACAATTTGGGCCACTTGAGCTCTTTGAAGTTCTTGATGGATGAGGGTTTCTTGAACTTGTTGTGCTCCAATGGGCATGCATACTGATTTTGTATCATTCCCTCCCTCTTTGAAAAGATTCGTCCTCGAATCTTCGCCATTAGGTGGTTTCTTAGGAAACAATTCTAGGCAATCACAACCCTTTTCAATGCTAGTTGAAGATGAGGGTCCATTGGGTGGCTTCTTTAAAAACAAATCTCCACATGCCTGCAAGGAGCTAGAACTAACAATAGGCAAAGATAGGTTAAGATTGTTAGTAGATAAACAAACATCCTTACAAATGCTCCCAGCCTCTCTTTTTCCATCAAACAAGCTCATACTCATGTTTTTCTCACTTTTCTCACAACTTTCTTGCTCTTTCTTTTCACTCACACTCTTTTCTTTTTCAATCTCATCTTTTTCTCTCTCTAACTCATATTCTCTCTCTTTTTCTTTTGCTTTGTATACTTGTACTATTCTCATTTGATCCTCATAAGCATCCATAGAATCAAGAGGTACTAATACATGATTTTTTTCATTGAATACAAATGAATAGCAATAGCAATATTTGTACTTATGCTTAACATATTTAGCTTTTCTCACATGTTTTCATGGTTTACCAAGCATAATATGTCCATCAGACATAGGAGCGATATCACATAACACTTTATCATGATATTTACCAATAGAGAAAGAAATCAAAACTTGCTTATTAACCTTAAATTCAGCACTACCCTTCAACAAGGTATATGGCCTAGGATGCTTTATAGTAGGCAAGTTTAATTTTCTCAACAAGTAAGGTACTAGCAACATTTACATAGCTACTATTATCAATAGCCATGCTGCAGACTTTTTCTTTGATAAGGCATCTAGTATAGAAATCAGGAGATGACTTTTCCTTATCTTGTCCTGTAGAGTTAGAGTTAGATTGGAATGCATCTAACCGTGCACAAGTTTGCTTGAATCGCTCTTTGTTAGCCTCTTCAAGAAATTTGTACTCATTAGGCATCTTATCACTTGAAAAGTTAGTTAAAGAAAGAAAGAAGAAATAGAACCTCATGCACTCTTCTCACGTGTTTACACTCAAAAGATGATAAGTTCACTCGTGTTTAACTCTCTTTTTAGCTTTTTTTTTTTAATGTTAATTGCACTCTTGCCTTTTACTACTCAATAATTTGCTTCTTACAAGTGTTCTAAGCAAGTCACAAGCAAAATCAAATGAAAAGATCATACTAGTGGCAATCAAAAAAACTAGAATCCTAAAATATAAATTCCTAAAGAATCAAACAAAGGAGAAAAAAAAAGGTGTGTAACAAAAGGAAAAAGAAGGATGAAGGGAAGGTCTGGAAGGAAAAAGAAGGAAAGAAAAAAAATTTGAAAATAAGAAACCTTAAGAATAAAAAACTACTTGCAATTCAAGTTTAGAACAATTAGGAAACAATATCCTTTCTTGAATGCAAATAAGAAAGTAGATAACTTGGTAGCTACTTAATGCGATTAAATTAGGAAACAAACTCCAATTAGGAAATTAACTCCAATTAGGAAATTGACTTCAATTAGGAAACTAACCCCAATTAGAAAATTGACTCTAATTGGGAAACTAATTCCAATTAAGAAATTGACTCTAATTAGGAAATTGACTTCAATTAAAAAACTAACTCCAATTAGGAAATTGACTCTAATTAGGAAACTAATTCCAATTAGGAAATTAACTCCAATTAGGAAACTAACTCCAAACTTGCTTTCAATTTTGAATTGGCACAACTTGCAATTTTGAATTCTGCAATCTGAAATTTTTTTTTTTTTCACTCCCTTTTTTCACTTTTTTTTTACCCCCTTTTTTTTTATTTTTTTTTTGAATTTTTTTTTTCGATTTTTTTTTTTTGGGAGTATCACACTCTCTCTTCTTTTTTCTTTTTGGAGTATCACACTCTCTTTTTTTTTTAATTATTCTTTTTTTTTTTTTAGGATGGAGGAACACAACAATGGAAGACAGAAGAAGAAAGAAGAAAAAGACGAAGATGGAAAAGGTAATACTAATGGAAGGAGAGAAAGTATGAAGAACAATGAAAGGGAAAACACAAAGATATACCTTGTACTAGCGACCAAAGCTCTGATACCAAATGATGAGAGACCCTCTAAGAACCTTGTCCTAGGAACCTTCAACAAGATGACACTTTGCCTGAGACCAACTAGAAAACAAGAATGTTGGTTAAAGGAAAGACCCTAAGAGAACTTGTCTCTTAGAACCTTAGCCTCAAGACGCCACAAAGGAAGACCAATCCTTTGATAAGTCACGTGAACTCTCAGAGAACACAAAGAAGCAAAAGCCTCACAGATAATTGAATAATACTCAAATTCATTCATGTTCAAAATAGAGTACAATAGGAAGCCTTTTATAGGCAAATTTCTAGAGTTCTAATTAAAGTAAAACTCTAAAATCTGATTAGAAATATTTTAAATAATACCTAATATATATCCTAATTAGATTAAGATACTAATCTTAACTTGATCTCTAAGATAAGCTCTTTGACCAAGTTCAAAAATAATAATAAAATAATAAAAAACGAAATTCAAAAGGAATCCTAGTCAAAACTAATTAGCTTCTTTAAGTTGTCACATGGGATGCTCATGCTTCATTAAAAATCACATGGTTAACACATGATTCTTAATTTCTTGCAATTGGACTCCAATTGGGCCTTGGCATCTCTTGTGTGTGTATAACTACATTGGGCCTTCGACATGTTGGATATTGACTTTAGTTGCTCCATGGCCCTTCTTAGAATATTGGACTTCCACTTTTGCATCTTTAAGGAAATCTCATGTCCAAAGTCCAATTCAGCATGTTTTGAATTGATCAAATATGGATCTTGGGCTCTAAACTTGGGCCGACGTCCAACATGGATATTATCTTGAGCTCTTTGAAATTTTTGGACATAATGCACAATTTGGGCCACTTGAGCTCTTTGAAGTTCTTGATGGATGAGGGTTTCTTGAACTTGTTGTGCTCCAATGGGCATGCATACTGATTTTGTATCAAATGCAGTCTTCCACTCATCACCCTCTTTCATCCTAATTTGATGATAACCACTCCTAAGATCTATTTTTGAAAACAAGCAAGCACCATGCAACTCATCCAGCATGTCATCAAGTCTAGGAATGGGATATCGATACTTAACAGTGATTTTGTTGATGGCTCGACAGTCCACACACATCCTCCATTTGCCATCCTTCTTAGGCACAAGTATTACCGGAACAGCACAAGGACTAAGGCTTTCTCTCACAAACCCCTTTTTCATGAGTTCCTCCACTTGCCTCTGAATTTCCTTAGTCTCTTCTGGATTTGCCCTATAAGCAGGTCGGTTAGGAAAGATGCTCCAGGAATAAAGTCAATCATATGTTTAATGCCTCTTATGGGAGGCAATCCATCCGGTATCTCTTCCGGAAACAAGTCTTTATATTCCTGCAACAAACTCAAAACACTAGAAGGAAGAGATTTATCAAGGTCACTAAGGGTTAGATAAACATCCTTATACAAGAGTACAAAAGATGTCTCATTACATAAAGCCCTCTTAATCTCTCCTTTACTGGAAAATAGTGTTACTTTCTTTTCTTCACTCTTTTGACTTTTCTTTTCAGTAGCTCTCTTTTCTTTTCTCTCCATCTCACTTTCTTTTCTTTCTTTCTCACGCACTTTCTTTTCTTTCTCTCTTAACTTGCATTCTTGAGTAATTCGCTTTTGATCTTCATATGCCTGCAAGGGTTTGAGAGGGGTTAGCATAATGGTTTTCTTATTAAACTCAAAAGGATACCTATTAGTATAACCATCATACTTAACTTTCCTATTAAATTGCCAAGGTCTACCCAATAACAAGTGTCCAGCATACATAGGAGCTATATCATATAAAACCTCATCATTGTAACTTCCTATGGAAAATGCTACAACAACTTGTTTAGTAACTTTAACATCCCCATTATCATTGAACCACAACAAATTATAAGGAGTGGGGTGTTTTCTAGTTGGCAAACCTAGCTTTTCAACCAAAAAGGTACTAGCAACATTAGTGTAGCTCCCATTATCAATGATAAGGCTATATACCTTGTTGTTAACAAAACACCTACTGTGAAAGATATGCTCTCGTTGTTCTTTTTCAAGCTCCTCTTTAGGTTGAATGCTAAGAGCACGTCTTGACACTAGAGCCTCACCAATCACAGCTTCAGCTACCTCCACATCAGATTCATCACCTCTATTGGAGCTTAACTCAGCTTCCACATCTTCATCACTGCTGCTTTCACTAGTAACAACACCATTCTCAAGCAAAATCATAGTCCTTTTATTTGGACATTGTGAAGCAATGTGACCAAAACCTTGACATTTAAAGCATTTAATTTTAGAAGAACTAGAAGAAGATTTAGGTTTAGATTTACCTTTAGAAGTAGGTGTTTGCATCTTCAACTTATTCTCCTCTTTAGGTTTGGTCTCTCCCTTAAACTTGAAAGAGGACTTGAAGTCTTTGTTGGAACTAGCATGTGATTTCAATTTCTGTTTTGTCTTAAAATGCTTCTCCACCTTAATGGCTTTATGTAACAACTCCTCCATATCAAGGTAGTTTTGTAATTCGACTTCTGCAGCAATTTCAGGGTCTAAGCCACCAAGAAATCTTGCCATTGTAACTTCTGAATCTTCTTCAATGTAAGCTTTGATCATGGCAATTTGCATTTGCTAAAAATATTCTTCCACACTCATAGATCCTTGTTTGATTTTGTGGAGCCTCTTGTGCACATCCCTATAGTAATGGGTAGGGACAAATCTCTTTCTCATGAGAGCCTTCATTTCTGACCAAGACCAAATTGGACCCTCCCCTGAATGCCTCCTACTAGTGGTTAATTGATCCCACCATAAGCTTGCATAATCTGTGAACTCCAAAGCAGCTAATTTTACTTTACTTTCTTCTGAAAAAGATTGACAGTCAAATAAAAACTCAACTTTTCTTTCCCATTCAAGATATACATCAGGATCAGCTTTCCCTTGAAAGGAAGGGATTTTCATCTTGATGTTACTAAAGGCATCTTTCTTTCGAGGGGGAGCTCTCCTAACTCTTTCATGTTGGCTTTCCTCCTCAAAATCAGATTCATCTCCTCCTAGAACAACATTTTTACATTCCTTGCCTTGTTGTTGGAAGAAGAAGAATCCATTTGATCCAACCTAGTATTTAGCCTCTTGAATTATTCTTGAACAGATTTGATGAACAATTTAAGGTCAACTTGGTTATCCTCACTTTCAGACATGATTGGTACCTGAAATGTTAGTAGTGAATAGCAAGAAAAAAAAGGACCTGACTACTCCCTCACGTGTTTCACTCTAAATGATGCAAATTCACTCGTGTTTCACACTTGTAATGGCTTTTACAATGATGAAAACACTCTTGCCTTTTTCCTCTCAACTTGCTTCCTATAGTGTACTGAATTAAATCCAACAAATCAAAAGAAGCAGCTACTGAAGTGGCAATCTCATATTAGAACCCAAGATGTAAAGTTCTCAAAAAGACAACAAAAGTCCAACATTTTTAAAAAAATTCGTAGGTGCAGCCAATGAAAAATACAGCAAGTGACTAGAAAAGGAAATGAAGACAATGAATTTATGGAAGAAATGGTATGTGGCAGATTATGGGAGAACAAATGGTTAAATGATTAATTATCAAGAATTATGGAAAGAAAATTGGAATTTGGAATCAGTATTGAAGTAATCAGAAATTTGAAATTTAGAACAAGGTGAATGAATGCAAATTTGCTTTTATGAATTGTGCACAAAATGACTTTTAATGATCATATTAACTCAAGGAATCAAAAATGGTAATTCCCAGAATCAGAAATGACCAGATCTTCAGCAATTGCAATTTAAGTCAACAATTCAAAATTTTACAATTTCCAGCATAACTTTCCCTTTTCACAGATTCTGACTTCTTTTTTTTTTTCTTTTTTTTCCAACTTTTCCTTCTTTTCTTTTCTTTTTTTTTTCACTGTAATATACTTTTTTTTTTTTTCGAATCTCAAAGGTGCTGAAATTTGCAAACAGAACACAAGATTTCTGAAAGATCAGAATGACATGCACGAAAGAAATAGCTATAATTTGCTCTAGAAAAATCGGATTGATGTGATTCCGAAACGAGCAGAAAGAAGAGATCTTGAGACACAAGAAAGACCTATTAAACGTCCAAAAACACGAAGGAAAACACCAGAAACAGCCGCATGAAAAAAAGGACGAGCAGAAAAGAATCAAACGAAATAAGGGAAAAGAAATAGCTCTAACTTGCTCTACAAAAATCGGATTGATGTGATTCCAAATCGAGCAGAAAGAAGAGATCTTGAAACACAAGAAAGACCTATTAAACGTCCAAAAACAAGAAGGAAAACACCAGAAACAGCCGCACAAAAATATGGACGAACAGAAAAGAATTAGACGAAATAAGGGAAAAGAACAAGGAAAAAGTGGATGAAACCAACCTCAACCATTGCTCTGATACCAGATGATATGAGACTCCGTAGAAACCCGTTCTAGGAACCCCAAATTACACGGATCAGTGATCGAAATTTGGCAAGCAACACAAGAACAAGAAAATAGGCAGATCTGGACAACAAGCAAGAAAGAACAAAGAAAGAAACAAAAAGAAGAAGAAGAAGAAGAAGAAGAGATGTTGGTCAATGGAATTGAACCCTAAGAGAACCCGTCTCTTAGAACCCTAATCCAGGATGCCACAAAGGAAACCACTCCTTTGATAAGTCAAAGATTTTCTCCAGCACACAAAGGCCACAAGAGAAACCTCACAAGTCAGAAAAGATTCTGAAAATAGAATTCATTCAATCTGCCTCTTCTTAGAGTACAAGTGGGCCATATATAGGCATTTGAAAAATAAAACCCTAAATACAAAATAACTCTTAGGTCTGGTGGAAAAATAAAAGAAATTTAAATCTGGACAAATTCACCAAGAATGGCGCCTAATAAAGCTAAAAAAAATATGAAACAGAAACAATCAAATTAAAATGAAATAAAACTAAGAGAATTTTGTGGAAAATAGCTGGGCTTCTTCAATTAGGCTCCTTTCAGGCTTGGGCTAGCATCTTGTAGATATGAAATAATTTTCATGCCATTTTGTTCCTTTTGGGCTTCATATTCAGCTAAGACTATGGGCTCCAAGTCCATTAGTTTTTGGATCACTCCATTCAAGGCCTCCTTCATACCTTTGGCTCTTGATCTTATGCATGGGCCTCCCATACCTTGCAATGGATCTTTAGTTGGCCATCTTTTAGAGTTACGTCCAGTCCTTTTTGTTTTCAAGTTCTTGATTTTGTTCAAGCTCTTTAAAGTCTCCTAGCTCACCTCCATCAGTGTGAGTGAAAAGAAAGAGCAAGAGAATTGTGAGAAAAGTGAGAAAAGCACGAGTGTGAGCTTGTTTGATGAAAGAAGAGAGGTTGAGAGCGTGTGTAAGGATATTTGTTTATTTACTAACAATCTTAACCCATCTTTGTGATGCAATAGCACCAAGAGACCTTGTTGAGCATAGAAGTGGACCTGATGAAGGATATGGTGCTAAGTTCCAAGCCCAAGGACATGATTTGCAAATTAAAGCCCAAGAGTTCAAGTCAAATGTGCCTAAAGATCCATTGCAAGGCATAGGAGGCCCAATAACAAAAGCTAGGGCCAAAGCAATGAAAGAAGCCTTCAATTGTTTAATTCATAAGCTTCATAACATAGAGCCCATTCACTTAAGTCAAGAGAAGGCCCAAGAAGATGTAAAAGGTGTGATCACGCTAACCATTCTACAAGAGGAGTGCCAAGGCCCAATTATAGTCCAATTGCAAGATATTAAAAATCATGTGACAACCATGTGATTTTTAATGAAGCATGAGCATCCCATGTGACAACTTAAATATGCTAATTAGTTTTGACTAGGATTCTTTTTGAAATTTCGTTTTTTATTATTTTATTATTTTTTTAAAACTTGGTCAAAGAGTTTATCTTGGAGATCAAGTTAAAATTAGTATCCTAATCTAATTCCTTAATATTAGGCATTATTTAAAATATTTCTAATCAGATTTTAGAGTTTTACTTTAATTAGGACTCTAGAAATTTTGCCTATAAAAGGCTCCCTATTGTACTCTATTTTGAAACATGAATGAAATTGAATATTATTCAATTATTTGTGAGGCTTTTGCTTCTTTGTGTTCTCTGAGAGTTCACGTGACTTATCAAAGGATTGGTCTTCCTTTGTGGCATCTTGGGGCTAGGGTTCTAAGAGACAAGTTCTCTTAGGGTCTTTCCTTTGACCAACATTCTTATTTTCTAGCCGGTCTCGGGCAAAGTGTCATCTTGTTGAAGGTTCCTAGGACAAGGTTCCTAGAGGGTCTCTCATCATTTGGTATCAGAGCTTTGGTCGCTAGTACAAGATATATCTTTGTGTTTTTCCCTTTCATTGTTCTTCATACTAATGGAATGCCATTAGTATTACCTTTTTCCATCTTCGTCTTTTTTTTCTTTCTTCTTCTGTCTTCCATTGTTGTGTTCCTCCATCCTCTAAAAAAAAAATTAAAAAAAGAAGAGAGTGTGATACTCCAAAAAGAAAAAAGAAGAGAGAGTGTGATACTCCCAAAAAAAAAATCGAAAAAAAAATTCAAAAAAAAATTCGAAAAAAAGGGGGTAAAAAAAAGTGAAAAAAGGGAGTGAAAAAAAAAAGGAGAAAAAAAAGGAGTAAAAAAAAAAGAGTGAAAAAAAAAAATTCAGATTGCAGAATTCAAAATTGCAAGTTGTGCCAATTCAAAATTAAAAGCAAGTTTGGAGTTAATTGGAATTAGTTTCCTAATTGGAGTCAATTTCCTAGTTGGAGTTAGTTTCCTAATTAGAGTCAATTTTCCTAATTGGAGTTAGTTTTCTAATTGGAGTCAATTTTCTAGTTGGAGTTAATTTCCTAATTGGAGTTTGTTTCCTAATTTAATTGCATTAAGTAGCTACCAAGTTATCTACTTTTCTATTTGCATTCAAGAAAGGATATTGTTTCCTAATTATTCGAAACTTGAATTGCAAGTAGTTTTCTATTCTTAAGGTTTCTTATTTTCAGATTTTTTTTTTCTTTCCTTCTCTTTCCTTCCAGACCTTCCCTTCCTCCTTCTTTTTCCTTTTTGTTAGACACTTCTTTTTCTCCTTTGTTTGATTCTTTGGGAATTTACATTTTAGGATTCTAGTTTTTTGATTGCTACTAGTTTGATCTTTTCATTTGATTTGCTTGTGACTTGCTTAGAACACTTGTAAGAAGCAAATTATTAAGTGGTAAAAGGCAAGAGGGTTAACATTAAATAAAAAGCCGAAAAGAGAGTTAAACACGAGTGAAATTATCATCTTTTGAGTGTAAACACGTAAGCTAGTGAGTTGCGAGATCCTATATCTTTCTTTGCTTGTTTTTGTACAAATTAATATTTCAGGATGTCTGGAGAATCTGAGCACAGTGACTTTGACATGAAAGTCTAGGTTAGAGCCGTTCAAAGTACTCTTGAGAAACTTAGTGCCAGATTAGATGATGTGGAGTCTTCTTCCAATAGGACCCATAGGAGGCAAGCTCATATGGAACCTGATGATGATGCTGAGTCCGACTTTGAGGAGTCCTATACTCGGAAAGGTGGATAATCGTCATCTAATAAGGATGGTGGTATTAGAAACATCAAGATGAAGATCCCCTCATTCCCCGAGAAAAATGACCCAGACCAATACTTAGATTGGGAAAGAAGAGTGGAGCATGTGTTCGAGTGCCACTCTTACACTGAGGTGAAGAAAGTAAAACTTGCTGCAGTGGAGTTTACTGACTATGCTAGCATCTGGTGGGATCAACTCTTACTCACTAGAAGACATACCGGTGAAGGTCCAATTCGTGATTGGCAGGAGATGAAAACTATCATGCGCAAACGATTTGTCCCTAGTTACTATTATAGGGAATTGCATAAGAGGCTCTAAAAGCTGAAACAGGGTTCTATGAGTGTGGAAGATTACTATCAAGAAATGGAGATTGCCATGATTAAGGCAAATGTGGAGGAAGACCGTCAAGCAACCATGGCCTGATGCATTGAGGGCTTAAATCCTGAAATAGCTGCCCAAGTTGATTTATGCAATTACCTGGATATGGAGGAGCTCTTACATAGAGCTATCAAGGTGGAAAAGCAACTAAGGGTTCGACAAAAGCTAAAAGTGACATCTAGCTCGAGTTCTTGGAGGGATTCCAAAGTCTCCTTCAAGCCAAAGACTGATTTCAAGTCTAAGGAAGAAAGTAACGTAAAACCCTTTCAGGTTAAAGGTAAAACTGATTCAAAACCTTTATCATCTTCTAACCCAACTACTTCTTCTTCTAAGGTTAGATGTTTTAAATGTAATGGTTTTGGTCACATTGCTTCACAATGTCCTAACAAACGAACTATGATTATTCTTGAGAATGGTGATGTGACTAGTGCTAGAAGTGAGTCTGAGGAGGATGAGATGCCACCCCTAACTGATGACTTAGATTTAGAATTAACTGAAGCTATAAATGGTAAAGCCCTTGTGGCTAGACGTGCTCTCAACATTCAACCAAAAGAAGATCTCGAGGTAGAGCAGCGTGAGCATATTTTTCATACTCGTTGCTTCATCCACAAGAAGGTCTGTAGTTTGATTATTGATGGTGGTAGCTGCACAAATGTAGCTAGTACTTTACTTGTGGAAAAGCTGAACTTGCCTACTTTAAGGCACCCTACCCCGTATAAATTACAATGGCTTAATGATAGTGGGGAGGTAAAAGTAACAAAACAGGTGCTCATCTCTTTTTCTATTGGTAATTATCATGATAAGATTCTTTGTGATGTAGCACCTATGTATGCTAGTCGCTTGTTACTTGGTAGGCCATGGCAGTTTGACAGAAAGGTAAAACATGATGGATATAAAAATTTTTACTCCTTTGTTTTTAATGGTAAGACCATTGTGTTGACTCATCTGCGTCCTGTTCAAGCATATGAGGATCAGTTAAAAATTGAAAGAGAGTGTAAAAATAGAGTGTAAAAATAGAGAGCAAGAAAAGAAAGGTAAAGTGAGTGTGAGTGTTGAGAATGAGAAGATGCAACAGAAAAGAGAGCTGAGTAGAAAGAAAATTGGAGAAAAACATGAAGAGAAGAAAGTGAGTTTATTTTCGAGTAAAAGTGAGATCAAGAGAGCTCTTATTAGTGAAAATGCTTTCTTATTGCTTTATAAAGATGTTTATCTTACTATCAACGATCTTGATCACTCTTTGCCTGCTAGTGTTACATCTTTATTGCAGGAATTCTATTACTTATTCCCAGAGGAAATACCTAATGGATTGCCCCCTTTAAGAGGCATTGAGCATCGTATAGACTTTATCCCAGGAGCATCTATTCCCAGTAGACCTACTTATCGAACAAATCCAGATGAGACTAAGGAAATACAACATCAAGTGGAAGAACTCATGAAGAAAGGCTTTGTTCGTGAAAGTCTAAGTCCATGTGCTGTCCCAGTGATTGTTGTGCCCAAAAAGGATGGCAAGTGGCGGATGTGTGTAGATTGTCGTGCCATCAACAAAATAACGGTAAAATATCGCTATCCTATCCCTAGGTTAGATGATATGCTTGACGAGTTGCATGGTGCATGTGTTTTCTCTAAAATTGATCTTAGAAGTGGTTACCATCAGATTAGAATGAAAGAAGGTGATGAATGGAAAACTACTTTTAAGACCAACTTTGGGTTATATGAATGGTTAGTTATGTAATTTGGCTTGACTAACGCACCTAGCATTTTCATGAGTTTAATGAATCATGTCTTTAGACCTTTCATTGGTAGATTTGTTGTGGTTTACTTTGATGACATTTTGATTTATTCTAAAAGTCTAGAAGAGCATGTGAATCATTTGCATGATGTGTTTGTTGTGCTTAGAGAGAATAAACTCTTTGCCAATTTAGAGAAGTCTCTTTTTGTTTGGATTCTGTGGTTTTTCCTGGATTTGTTGTAGGAGCTCGTGGCATACAAGTGGACGAGGAGAAAGTCAAAGCAATCCGAGAGTGGCCAACTCCAAAGAATGCGAGTGAAGTAAGGAGCTTCCATGGATTGGCGAGCTTTTATAGGCGATTTGTTAGGACTTCTCTACTCTTGCTGCCCCTTTAAATGATTTGGTAAGAAAGAATGTGGTATTCAAGTGGGGTGAAGCCCAAGAGCGTGCTTTTAACATACTGAAGGACAAACTAACTAATACCCTCGTACTTGTATTGCCTGATTTTACTAAGGTTTTTGAAATTAAGTGTGACGCTTCTGGTATAGGCATAGGTGGTGTGTTGATGCAGGATTCCAAACCTATTGCATATTTCAGTGAGAAATTAAGTGGCCCTGCTTTAAATTATTCTACATATGATAAAGAGTTGTATGCCTTGAAACAAACTTTAGAAACTTGGCAACATTATTTGTGGCCTAAAGAATTTATTATCCATTCTGATCATGAAAGTTTTAAGTTTCTTAAGTCCCAGGGTAAATTGAACAAAAGGCATGCAAGTTGGCTTGAATTTATTGAAACCTTCCCTTATATGATTAAGCATAAGCAGGGAAAGGAAAATGTTGTAGTGGATGCATTGTTTAGGTGTTACACTTTGATTACTTCCATGCACACTAGATTGATAGGATTTGAGATGTTAAAAGGCATGTATGAGTCTGATTCTGATTTTGCTGATATTTGGAAATCTTGTGAAATGCATGGTGCTAATGACTATTACAGGTTTGATGGGTTCCTTTTCAAAAAGAACAACTTATGTGTTCCTATGTGTTCCATTCGTGAGCTTCTTGTTAAGGAAACTCATGGCGAGGGATTGATGGGTCATTTTGGTGTCGAAAAGACTTTGGCTCTTTTGAATGAGCATTTTTATTGGCCTGGCATGAGAAAGGACGTGGTTGCTGTTTGTTCTAGATGTATTACTTGTAAGCATGCTAAGTATAGAATTCAATCACATGGCTTATATTCCCCTTTACCAGTTCCCTCTCACCCATGGACTGATATTTCTGTGGACTTTGTCTTAGGTTTACCTAAATCTTCCACTGGGAAAGATAGTGTCTTTGTTGTTGTGGATAGGTTTAGTAAAATGGCACATTTTATTGCTTGTTCCAAAACTAATGATGCTATGTATGTGGCAGAATTGTTTTTCAAGGAGATTGTTAGGTTGCATGGTGTGCCAAAAACTATTGTTAGTGATAGAGATGTAAAATTCTTGAGTTATTTCTGGAAAACGTTGTGGAATAAACTTGGCACTAAACTTTTGTTTTCTACTACAGCACACCCAGAAACTGATGGGTAGACCGAGGTTGTTAATAGAACCTTCTCTACTTTATTAAGAGCTATCATTCAAAAGAATCTTAAGAATTAGGAGAAGTGTTTGCCCCATGTCGAATTTGCTTATAATCGTGCTGTTCATTCTGCTACAAAATTCTCTCCTTTTGAAATTATTTATGGCTTTAATCCTTTAATGCCGTTAGATTTGCTTCCTTTACCTTTACATGAGTTTACTAACCTTGATGGTGCTAGGAAGGCTAAGTTTGTGCAGGATTTGCATAAGAAGGTGAAAGCTAATATTGAAAGAAGGAATGAGCAAATTGCTAGCCAAGTTAATAAGGGTAGAAGGTGTGTGGTGTTTGAACCTGGCGATTGGGTGTGGGTTCACTTGCGAAAAGAATGTTTCCCAGAACAAAGAAAGTCAAAACTCCAACCTAGAGGAGATGGTCCCTTTCAAGTTCTTGAAAGGATTAATGATAATGCTTATAAAATTGACTTACCTAGTTCTTATGGAAATATTAGTGCTACTTTTAATGTAGCTGATCTCTCTTCCTTTGATATTGCAGATTCAAGGACGAATCCTTTTCAAGAGGGAGGAATGATACAATAGCACCAAGAGACCTTGTTGAGCATAGAAGTGACCTGATGAAGGATATGGTGCTAAGTTCCAAACCCAAGGACATGATTTGCAAATTAAAGCCCAAGAGTTCAAGTCAAATGTGCCTAAAGATCAATTGCAAGGCATAGGAGGCCCAATAACAAAAGCTAGGGCCAAAGCAATGAAAGAAGCCTTCAATTGTTTAATTCATAAGTTTCATAACTTAGAGCCCATTCACTTAAGTCAAGAGAAGGCCCAAGAAGATGTAAAAGGTGTGATCATGCTAACCATTCTACAAGAGGAGTGCCAAGGCCCAATTGGAGTCCAATTGCAAAATATTAAAAATCATGTGACAACCATGTGATTTTTAATGAAATATGAGCATCCCATGTGACAACTTAAATATGCTAATTAGTTTTGACTAGGATTCTTTTTGAAATTTTATTTTTTTATTATTTTATTATTTTTTTAAAACTTGGTCAAAGAGCTTATCTTAGAGATCAAGTTAAAATTAGTATCCTAATCTAATTCCTTAATATTAGGCATTATTAAAATATTTCTAATCAGATTTTAGAGTTTTATTTTAATTAGGACTCTAGAAATTTTGCCTATAAAAGGCTCCCTATTGTACTCTATTTTGAAACATGAATGAAATTGAGTATTATTCAATTATTTGTGAGGCTTTTGCTTCTTTGTGTTCTCTGAGAGTTCACATGACTTATCAAAGGATTGGTCTTCCTTTGTGGCATCTTGAGACTAAAGTTCTAAGAGACAAGTTCTCTTAGGGTCTTTCCTTTGACCAACATTGAAGCAATAGCACCAAGAGACCTTGTTGAGCATAAAAGTGGACTTGATGAAGGATATGGTGCTAAGTTCCAAGCCCAAGGACATGATTTACAAATTAAAGCCCAAGAGTTCAAGTCAAATGTGCCTAAAGATCCATTGCAAGGCATAGGGGGTCCAATAACAAGAGCTAGCGCCAAAGCAATGAAAGAAGCCTTCAATTGTTTAATTCATAAACTTCATAACTTAGAGCACATTCATTTAAGTCAAGAGAAGGCCCAAGAAGATATAAAGGGTGTGATCATGCGAACCATTCTACAAGAGGAGTGCCAAGGCCCAATTGGAGTCCAATTACAAGAGATTAAGAATCATGTGACAACCATGTAATTTTTAATGAAGTATGAGCATCCCATGTGACAAATTAAAGAAGCTGATTAGTTTTGACTAGGATTCCTTTTGAAATTTCGTTTTTTATTATTTTATTATTTTTTTGAACTTGGTCAAAGAGTTTATCTTGGAGATCAAGTTAAAATTAGTATCCTAATCTAATTAGGATATATTAGGTATCATTTAAAATATTTCTAATCAGGTTTTAGAGTTTTACTTTAATTAGGACTCTAGAAAATTTTGCCTATAAAAGGCTTCCTATTGTACTCTATTTTACAGATGAATGAAATTGAGTATTATTCAATTATTTGTGAGGCTTTTGCTTCTTTGTCTTCTCTGAGAGTTCACGTGACTTATCAAAGGATTGGTCTTCCTTTGTGGCGTCTTGAGGCTAGGGTTCTAAGAGACAAGTTCTCTTAGGGTCTTTCCTTTGACCAACATTCTTGTATTCTAGCCGGTCTCGGGCCATCTTGTTGAAGGTTCCTAGGACAAGGTTCCTAGAGGGTCTCTCATCATTTGGTATCAGAGCTTTGGTCGCTAGTACAAGGTATATTTGTGTTTTCCCTTTCATTGTTCTTCATACTTTCTCTCCTTCTATTATTATTACCTTCTCCATCTTCGTCTTTTTCTTCTATCTTCTTCTATCTTCCATTGTTGTGTTCCTCCATCCTCAAAAAAAATAAAAGAGAAGAGAGTGTGATACTCCCCAAAAAAAATTCAAAAAAAAATTCAAAAAAAAAATTTTCGAAAAAAAAGGGGTGACAAAAAAGAGTGAAAAAAAAATTCAGATTGCAGAATTCAAAATTGCAAATCATGCCAATTCAAAATTAAAAGCAAGTTTGGAGTTAATTTCCTAATTGATTTCCTAATTGGAGTAAGTTTTCTAATTGGAGTCAATTTCCTAATTGGAGTCAATTTCCTAATTGGAGTTTGTTTCCTAATTTAATTGCATTAAGTAGCTTTCTATTCTTAAGGTTTCTTATTTTCAGATTTTTTTTTTCCTTCTCTTTCCTTCCAGACCTTCCCTTCCTCCTTCTTTTTTCTTTTTGTTACACACCTATTTTTTCTCCTTTGTTTGATTCTTTGAGAATTTATATTTTAGGATTCTAGTTTTCTTGATTGCCACTAGTCTAATCTTTTTATTTGATTTGCTTGTGACTTGCTTAGAACACTTGTAAGAAGCAAATTATTGAGTGGTAAAAGGCAAGAGTGTTAACATTAAAGAAAAAGCCAAAAAGAAAGTTAAACACGAGTGAAATTATCATCTTTTGAGTGTAAACACGTAAGCTAGTGAGTTGCAAAGTCCTATATCTTTCTTTGCTTGTTTTTGTACAAACTAATATTTCAGGATGTCTGGAGAATCTGAGCACAGTGACTTTGACATGAAAGTCTGGGTTAAAGCCGTTCAAAGTACTCTTGAGAAACTTAGTGCCAAATTAGATGATGTGGAGTCTTCTTCCAATAGGAGGACCCATAGGAGGCAAGCTCATATGGAACCTGATGATGATGCTGAGTCTGACTTTGAGGAGTCCTATACTCAAAGAGGCAGACAATCATCATCCAATAAGGATGGTGGTATTGGAAACATCAAGATGAAGATTCCCTCATTCCCTGGGAAAAATGACCCAGACCAGTACTTAGATTGGAAAAGAAGAGTGGAGCATGTGTTCGAGTGCCACTCTTACACTGAGGTGAAGAAAGTAAAACTTGCTGCAGTGGAGTTTACTGACTATGCTAGCATCTGGTGGGATCAACTCTTACTCACTAGAAGACGTACCGGTGAAGGTCCAATTCGTGATTGGCAGGAGATGAAAACTATCATGCGCAAACGATTTGTCCCTAGTTACTATTATAGGGAATTGCATAAGAGGCTCCAAAAGCTGAAACAGGGTTCTATGAGTGTGGAAGATTACTATCAAGAAATGGAGATTGCCATGATTAAGGCAAATGTGGAGGAAGACCTTCAAGCAACCATGGCCTGATTCATTGAGGGCTTAAATCCTGAAATAGCTGCCCAAGTTGATTTATACAATTACCTGGATATGGAGGAGCTCTTACATAGAGCTATCAAGGTGGAAAAGCAACTAAGGGCTCGACAAAAGCTAAAAGTGACATCTAGCTCGAGTTCTTGGAGGGATTCCAAAGTCTCCTTCAAGCCAAAGACTGATTTCAAGTCTAAGGAAGAAAGTAAGGTAAAACCCTTTCAGGTTAAAGGTAAAACTGATTCAAAACCTTTATCATCTTCTAACCCAACTGCTTCTTCTTCTAAGGTTAGATGTTTTAAATGTAATAATTTTGGTCACATTGCTTCACAATGTCCTAACAAACGAACTATGATTATTCTTAAGAATGGTGATGTGACTAGTGCTAGTAGTGAGTCTGAGGAGGATGAGATGCCACCCCTAACTGATGACTCAGATTTAGAATTAACTGAAGCTGTAAATGGTAAAGCCCTTGTGGCTAGACGTGCTCTCAACATTCAACCAAAAGAAGATCTCGAGGTAGAGTAGCGTGAGCATATTTTTCATACTCGTTGCTTCATCCACAAGAAGGTCTGTAGTTTGATTATTGATGGTGGTAGCTACATAAATGTAGCTAGTACTTTACTTGTGGAAAAGCTGAACTTGCCTACTTTAAGGCACCCTACCCCGTATAAATTACAATGGCTTAATGATAGTGAGGAGGTAAAAGTAACAAAACAGGTGCTCATCTCTTTTTCTATTGGTAATTATCATGATAAGATTCTTTGTGATGTAGCACCTATGTATGCTGGTCGCTTGTTACTTGGTAGGCCATGGCAGTTTGACAGAAAGGTAAAACATGATGGATATAAAAATTTTTACTCCTTTGTTTTTAATGGTAAGACCATTGTGTTGACTCCTCTGCGTCCTGTTCAAGCATATGAGGATCAGTTAAAAATTGAAAGAGAGTGTAAAAATAGAGTGTAAAAATAGAGAGCAAGAAAAGAAAGGTAAAGTGAGTGTGAATGTTGAGAATGAGAAGAAGCAACAAAAAAGAAAGCTGAGTTGAAAGAAAATTGGAGAAAAACATGAGGAGAAGAAAGTGAATTTATTTTGAAGTAAAAGTAAGATCAAGAGAGCTCTTATTAGTGAAAATGCTTTCTTATTGCTTTATAAAGATGTTTATCTTACTATCAACGATCTTGATCACTCTTTGCCTGCTAGTGTTATATCTTTATTACAAGAATTCTGTGACTTATTCCCAGAGGAAATACCTAATGGATTGCCCCCTTTAAGAGGCATTGAGCATCGCATAGACTTTATCCCAGGAGCATCTATTCCCAATAGAGCTGCTTATCGAGCAAATCCAGATGAGACTAAGGAAATACAACATCAAGTAGAAGAGCTCATGAAGAAAGGCTTTGTTCGTGAAAGTCTAAGTCCATATGCTGTCCCAGTGATTCTTGTGCCCAAAAAGGATGGCAAGTGACAGATGTGTGTAGATTATCGTGCCATCAACAAAATAATAGTAAAATATCGCTATCCTATCCCTAGGTTAGATGATATGCTTGACAAGTTGCATGGTGCATGTGTTTTCTCTAAAATTGATCTTAGAAGTGGTTACCATCAGATTAGAATGAAAGAAGGTGATGAATGGAAAACTACTTTTAAGACCAAGTTTGGGTTATATGAATGGTTAGTTATGCCATTTGGCTTGACTAACACACCTAGCACTTTCATGAGTTTAATGAATCATGTCTTTAGACCTTTCATTGGTAGATTTTGTTGTGGTTTACTTTGATGACATTTTGATTTACAATAAAAGTCTAGAAGAGCATGTGAATCATTTGCATGATGTGTTTGTTGTGCTTAGAGAGAATAAACTCTATGCCAATTTAGAGAAGTGCTCTTTTTGTATGGATTCTGTGGTTTTTCTTGGATTTGTTGTAGGAGCTCGTGGCATACAAGTGGACGAGGAGAAGGTCAGAGTAATCCGAGAGTGGCCAACTCTAAAGAATGCGAGTGAAGTAAGGAGCTTCCATGGATTGGCAAGCTTTTATAGGCGATTTGTTAAGGACTTCTCTACTCTTGCTGCCCCTTTAAATGATTTAGTAAGAAAGAATGTGGTATTCAAGTGGGGTGAAGCCCAAGAGCGTGCTTTTAACATACTGAAGGACAAACTAACTAATGCCCCTGTACTTGTGTTGCCTGATTTTACTAAGGTTTTTGAAATTGAGTGTGACGCTTCTGGTATAGACATAGGTGGTGTGTTGATGCAGGATGCCAAACCTATTGCATTTTTCAGTGAGAAATTAAGTGGCCCTGCTTTAAATTATTCTACATATGATAAGGAGTTGTACGCCTTGAAATGTACCTTAGAAACTTGGCAACATTATTTATGGCCTAAAGAATTTATTATCCATTCTGATCATGAAAGTCTTAAGTTTCTTAAGTCCCAGGGTAAATTAAACAAAAGACATGCAAGATGGCTTGAATTTATTGAAACCTTCCCTTATGTGATTAAGCATAAGCAGGGAAAGGAAAATGTTGTAGTGGATGTATTGTTTAGGCGTTACACTTTGATTACTTCCATGCACACTAGATTGATAGGATTTGAGATGTTAAAAGGCATGTATGAGTCTGATTCTGATTTTGCTGATATTTGGAAATCTTGTGAAATGCATGGTGCTAATGACTATTACAGGTTTGATGGTTTCCTTTTCAAAAAGAACAAGTTATGTGTTCCTATGTGTTCCATTCGTGAGCTTCTTGTTAAGGAAACTCATGGCGGGGGATTGATGGGTCATTTTGGTGTCGAAAAGACTTTGGCTCTTTTGAATGAGCATTTTTGTTGGCCTGGCATGAGAAAGGATATGGTTGCTGTTTGTTCTAGATGTATTACTTGTAAGCATGCTAAGTCTAGAATTCAATCACATGGCTTATATTCCCCCTTACCAGTTCCCTCTCATCTATGGACTGATATTTCTATAGACTTTGTCTTGGGTTTACCTAAATCTTCCACTGGGAAAGATAGTGTCTTTGTTGTTGTGGATAAGTTTAGTAAAATGGCACATTTTATTGCTTGTTCCAAAACTAATGATGCTGTGTATGTGGCAGAATTGTTTTTCAAGGAGATTGTTATGTTGCATGGTGTGCCAAAAACTATTATTAGTGATAGAGATGTAAAATTCTTAAGTTATTTTTAGAAAACGTTGTGGAATAAACTTGGAACTAAGCTTTTGTTTTCTACTACAACACACCCACAAACTGATGGGCAGACCGAGGTTGTTAATAGAACTCTCTCTACTTTATTAAGAGCTATCATTTAAAAGAATCTTAAGAATTGGGAGAAATGTTTGCCCCATGTCGAATTTGCTTATAATCGTGCTATTCATACTGCTACAAAATTCTCTCCTTTTGAAATTGTTTATGGCTTTAATCCTTTAACGCTGTTAGATTTGCTTCCTTTACCTTCACATGAGTTTACTAACCTTGATGGTGCTAGGAAGGCTAAGTTTGTTCAGGATTTGCATAAGAAGGGGAAAGCCAATATTGAAAGAAGGAATGAGCAAATTGCTAGCCAAGTTAATAAGGGTAGAAGGCGTGTGGTGTTTGAACCTGGCGATTGGGTGTAGGTTCACTTGCGAAAAGAATGTTTCCCAGAACAAAGAAAGTCAAAACTCTAACCTAGAGGAGATGGTGCCTTTCAAGTTCTTGAAAGGATTAATGATAATGCTTATAAAATTGACTTACCTAGTTCTTATGGAAATATTAGTGCTACTTTTAATGTAGCTGATCTCTCTTCCTTTGATATTGCAGATTCGAGGACGAATCCTTTTCAAGAGGGGGGAATGATGCAATAACACCAAGAGACCTTGTTGAGCATAAAAGTGGACTTGATGAAGGATATGGTGCTAAGTTCCAAGCCCAAGGACATGATTTGCAAATTAAAGCCCAAGAGTTCAAGTTAAATGTGCCTAAAGATCCATTGCAAGGCATAGGAGGCCCAATAACAAGAGCTAGCGCCAAAGCAATGAAAGAAGCCTTCAATTGTTTAATTCATAAACTTCATAACTTAGAGCCCATTTATTTAAGTCAAGAGAAGGCCCAAGAAGATGTAAAGGGTATGATCATGCTAACCATTCTACAAGAGGAGTGCCAAGGCCCAATTGGAGTCCAATTACAAGAGATTAAGAATCATGTGACAACCATGTGATTTTTAATAAAGCATGAGCATCCCATGTGACAAATTAAAGAAGCTGATTAGTTTTGACTAGGATTCCTTTTGAAATTTCGTATTTTATTATTTTATTATTTTTTTGAACTTGGTCAAAGAGCTTATCTTGAAGATCAAGTTAAAATTAGTATCCTAATCTAATTAGGATATATTAGGTATCATTTAAAATATTTCTAATCAGGTTTTAGAGTTTTACTTTAATTAGGACTCTAGAAAATTTTGCCTATAAAAGACTTCCTATTGTACTCTATTTTGCAGATGAATGAAATTAAGTATTATTCAATTATTTGTGAGGCTTTTGCTTCTTTGTGTTCTCTGAGAGTTCACATGACTTATCAAAAGATTGGTCTTCCTTTGTGGCGTCTTGAGGCTAGGGTTTTAAGAGACAAGTTCTCTTAGGGTCTTTCCTTTGACCAACATTCTTGTATTCTAGCCGGTCTCGGGCAAAGTGTCATCTTGTTGAAGGTTCCTAGGACAAAGTTCCTAGAGGGTCTCTCATCAAACATTCTTATTTTCTAGCCGGTCTCGGATAAAGTGTCATCTTGTTGAAGGTTCCTAAGACAAGGTTCCTAGAGGGTCTCTCATCACTTTGTCTATTGTTAGTTCTAATTCCTTAGAGGTATGTAAAGATTTGTTTTCAAAGAAGCCACCCAAGGGACCCTCATCTTCAATTAGCATTGAAAAGAGTTGTGATTATCTAGATTTGTTTCCTAAGAAACCACTTGATGGCGAAGATTCGAGGACGAATCTTTTCAAAGAGGGAGGGAATGATACAATATCAGTAGGCATGTCTATTGGAGCACTACAAGTTCGAGAAGCCGTTATCTATCAAGAATCCCAAATCATTCAAAAGAGCATGATTCAGGTCCAAATGGCTCATGAAGGGATGGCCTATGCTCAAGAGGCCCAAATTATGCACTATATCCAAAAATTTTGAAGAGCTCAAGATAATATCTATGTTGGATGTCGACCCAAATTTAGAGCCCGAGATCTATATTTGATCAATTCAAAACATGCTGAATTGGATTTTGGACCTGAGATTTCCTTAAAGATGCAAAAGTGGAAGTCCAGTGGAAGCCCAATATTCTAAGAAGAGGATACAAGGTTTTAGATGGCCTAAAATCAGGACCAGAATGGCTACATAAATTTAACCGAAAAGGCAATGACAAATTTGTAATTTTGAGAAACTTTTAAGAAACTTAAATGAGGAAGTTTTGGATGGTAAAATTGAGTTTTCTAAGGTTCTTAGAGGCCCTGAAAACTATAGGAATTCTCATAATGGCCAAAACCCTTTGAGTGTACATTTTAGGACATCAGTTAACCTAAACTTTGACAAGCTAATTCAGGATGGCTCTGAGTGCCATAAAATTGAAATTAAATATTTTTAATAAACTAAAGGACTTAAATTTTTATATAAAAAGACAATTCACAAAAAAAAAGCTAAAACAAGCCTAAACAGAAAAATAGAAGCAGAAGGGCATAATGGGAATTCTGGAAAAGTTTATAACTCACCTCCTTTCCTTGTTATTTAGGCCACGTCATCTAAATAGACCTAGATTGCTCCAAAATCTGCCCTCCAAGTTGCACAAGAAATAAGAAAAAAAGGAGAAAAAAAAAGCTAAGAAGTGGTAAGATTTTGTCCTTTTTTCATGCTAGTTCCTTCACTAAACTTGTTCTCCTCTTTATGCTCTTTTTCTTGGTAGTTTTAGTTTCTTAAAAGGAGGATTTTCATGATTGAACTATTGGAAGAAGGAGAAGATTTCAGGAAAATAAGCTTTGCACCAATTTCTCCTCATGAAAAGCTTTAATATGATGCATAAATCATGGTGGGAAATTAGCTTCTTCTTGGTTTTTCCTCTTTCTCCCTATTTAGTCAGCCCTAGCACCATGATAAAGGAATGCGTTTTGTATGAAAGCAAGATAGAACTGAGGGTTTTGAGGCATGAGAAATAAGATTATGCAATTAGAATGCTAAAAGAAGCTTTAGAATTCAAGATAGGGAAATTAGGAAGCCTAATTTAGGATTTTAATTGCACCTAAGGAGATATGAAACACTAGAAGCCTAGTTTAAGCCATATGAAAGTATAATTAGACTAAAGCGAGACCAAGGAATATGAATATGCATTAAAATTCAAAAAGGAAGAAACAAAACTCCATGTTGCCCATTATGGATGGTGGTCTCAACCAAGCCTAGGCACCTAGGGAGTGCTTTTTTTAGTTTTAATAAATTTAGAAACTTAGATATGATGAATAAATGATTATAAAAACATTAGATTAAATTTAGGAACCTTAGATTAAAAGTTAATTTTTATGGATTAAATTGGATTAAAGAAGCAATATGACTTTAGACCCTTTTAATTATGTATATGACGATTCTAATGAGCTTCCCTAGAGCTATAAGATTTGTAGCAAACAAGAGTTTGAGATTTGGATCATGGAAAACCAAAGTTATTGATGAGAGACCCTATAGGAACCTTGTCCTAGGAACCTTCAACAAGATGCACTTTGCCCGGGACCGACTAGAAGACAAGAATGTTGGTCAAAGGAAAGACCCTAAGAAAACTTGTCTCTTCTGGGCTTTCGTGCACTGGCCTTTTAGGATCAAGGATTCTGTTGATCTTTTTAGAAACTCTTTTTAACAAAGAACTCATAGGCAAGATAATTACTCTTATCTAGATAATATGACAGTCTCAACACTTTCTGATACACAAGTTCCTCAAGAGAGGCAAGTGCAGAGCATACTAGTGTATGGACAAGATAATCGTAAGAGAGCTATTGATAAAAGATTTCAGAACATAAAGAAACTTAGAAAGAAGATATGAGAGAACTGGAATTTATTTCAAACTTTTATTTACCAAGGGAAAATAGGCTTGGAGGAGTTCTACCTTCTGCAGACTGAGAGACCCTTCTTATAGCGAAGGTCAAGAGATATAAGACAAACTACTTTTGCAAAAGATAAACACATTGGCCGACAGTCCTTTTGGAAAGTGGCTTTTACAAAGTGGTTCACAAGCGGAATCGTAAACACATATAATTATACATAAAGCATGAGATTGGCAAGATGCACTTCAGGATAAGGCTTATCCTTTCTTGATTGGCTCATGGGATGGAGACAAATTGGGATCGTCTTCAATGTTGGTGGAGTCAGGGTCCTTTGGGGACTTTTTGAAATAAGTTGCAAACATTCTTCAAACTCATTGAGTGCAATAGAGTTATAGAGGTCCTGTAAGTCTTGCATTATTGTATTTGAAGGCGGTTGAGTTAAAGAAGACGAAGCTCCTGTGTCTTGAGTACTGGTTCTTGTGAGGAATTTGATCATTTGCTCTGGAGTCCATTGTTCTGTATTTGGCAAATCTAATTCTGGGAACTGGGGTTCTCTGGGGATGAATTCTCCAGGGTATGGTCCCAATGAAGTACAAAATATGAACGGATTAGGCTTATAATTATTAATTTCACATAAAAATAATTTTAAAGCCTTTAGAGTATCAGATGATTATTTTAACCAGTCCATAAAAGTATTCCATTCATAGGTATGATTGCGAGTGAGGAGCATGTTTTGCCTGTTAACCCAGTAAGGACGATGGAGGATGAAGATACTATTGGAGATTGTGCCTTAGGCCAATCATTTTGTAAACATTGTGCTTCATTAAGAATAAAAGTTTTTCTATTACAATTATTATATTTGTATGTTTCCATAATAATTATATCCTTGGATAAATTATATATGTTATCTTAAATATCCCTAGTCGATCGTCATTGTGGGAACGATGATGAATTAAGACGAGTATAAGTTTGATTGATGGTTATGTGTTAATCATGTATGCAGATACAAATCAAAATCATAGGCGTCTGTTGGGAATAAGGTGCTGGATCGACCCATCATAAGGCAGCTTCATGGATTAAGTCATAAGCATACCTCATATATAACCGTGTCACTAATCCCTCATGCCTGAGATCATCATAGATTCCAACATGAAGGACACTGTGCTTTGACATTGTCAAAAGTCACCTTTGACCGGATGATCATAAAGGCTATGGTTAGGCATAGTGGACTCCATGTAGAGGATAATGAGTGGTCAAGATGGAATTTATCCATCTGGTTAACGGAGAGATATCTCTGGGCCTCTCGATGAGTGAGACTGAGAAATGCATGGCTATGCTTGGATGGAAGGGTTTTTCCATTCATTCTGTTAGTCTGCATGTAAATCGAGAAACTAATGATCGAGTAAGATAAAGATGACATTTCCATGCCTCATTCTCGATCAAGATATCGTGTGATAAAAGGGATGTGATAGGATTATATGATAGATTGTATCGGATCACTAAACCCTATGTGATTTGGGTAGTCACTATGTCTTGCTAGAGGCCACTGGTGATTTGTGGGTGCAATAACATTGTTGGCTCACTGCCAATATCATATAAGCTTAAAGAGTCGTACACAAAAACGAATTTACTTGAACAAGAATGTCCAAATTCATTGAACCTAGAATTGTGTCTAGATTTGATGAATGTTATGCTTAGTTAGGGTGAGATAATTATATATGTATATATATATATATATGATATATATATATATATATATGTAATTAATTTGAAATATAAGTATATATATATATATATATATATATATATATATATATATATATATATATAACATATATATTTCATATATATATAGAAATTTGAAATATATATATTTATATTTGATATGAATATAAATATTGTATTATGTATTTCAATATATATATATATATTTATTTATTAATGAATTAGTTAAAATTGAATTTATGAGATAAATTTGAATTTCAAGTAATTTGTTTAAGATTAATTTGGATTAATTTAAATAATGTATTTAAATTAACTAATTTAATCTGAATATACCTCTATAAAAGGAGAGGTAGGCTAGGGTTTAGATACACAAAAAAAAAAGAGTTATCTTTTTAAAACCCTAAACTGTCACCCTAGAGAGAAAGAACGCATCCGTACACCTAGAGAGAGAAAGTGTACAAATACCTAGAGAGAGAAGATCGTCTTCTTGTCAATTTGTGTACGGACATGGTGAATGAAGGTGCTAGCAAGCCTTTCAAATTGTTAGATCATTCGTGTAGATACCGGTAGAGGAGGCTGCGCATAGACGTCAGTTCTTAAGATCTGAAAGGACAAAGCGCACTGCAAAGGTAATATTTTATCTCATACTCGATTCAATCAAATCAACAAATCCATGGGAGGAAAAGAAATAAAATTTTTGCTGTGTACAGTACATTTTTTACAAATACTAGACACCTGTTTATCAGCAGTAGGGATTTTCCAAAGGTTGTGACGGTGAATGAGATGGTCAAGTTCAGAGCGCCATCATGGTAATGGTGAGAACCATTCTAGTAGGATCCATAGATTGGAATCCCTATTTTCAGAGGTGGTGAGGTGTTGGAAAATCATGAGTGGTGGAAAAACGATGGCACCAGAGTAAAGGGCAGTGAGTGCCCAAAGATATTAAGGGCATCATCATTCACACAGTCTATGATTTGAAACAAGAGAAGAAAAGGGGTTTGAACAAGGTTAAAGGCAGGAGGAATAACATGAGAAGGAAAGCCTTTTAGGTAACAGTGAAGGTAATAAAACAGAGATTTTTGTGCAAGATTTTGAACTTTAGCAGCAATTGTTGCCCATGGTTCCCCAGGAGGGAAATCCTTTTTCAGTTGGGGTTGAGGATAGTGAATGGTACATCCAGGAATTGAATGAGCCATGTGGATAAGAGGAATAGGTTTAGCTGGAGTAATAAGCTGAAGGGTTTTTGGTGGTCAGGAAAGGAAGTCGACTAAGATATTGTGGTGTCCTTTGATATGTTCAATTGTGAATTTATAGCGGGAAAACTAGTCTTTCTAGCGTATCAATTGCTTATCAGGAAGAACTTTTTGGGTAGACTCTAAGATCTTAGGGAAGGAGGAGTTATCCATCTGCATAGTAAAATCATGTGAACATAAGTGAAAACTAAACTTCTCGATCCCTCTTTAACAGCAAGAATCTTTTTGTAGATTGCATAATAATATTTTTTAGAGTCTTTGAATTGTCTGCTAGCATGGCCAGTGCCCCAAAAGTCATCACTAGCGTCTATTTAAAGGATCCTTTTACCTTTATCAAGAATCTTTAAAGGTAAAGGTACTTGAGAGACTCTTTTGAGGTGTCGCACTGCTACAGTCTGAGCAGGTCCCCAAGGAAGGGGGTCCTTTCTGAGGAGCTTGGATAGTTGGCTTGTATGATTAGATACCTTTGGAATAAAGTCTCTAATGAAATTGATTATACCAATAAATTGTTGAATTTCTTTTATTGAGAGATCTTTATCTGAAAAAGTGAGTAATTTTTGGGCTATGTGTAGACTTGGCTAGTAATGTCCATCAGATATATGCATTCCGAGGAATTCTATTTGGGCTTAACCCAATTGACTCTTTTTGGAAGAAAACATTATCCCATGTTTTTGTATAAGGCCCAAAAACTGTTAGAGAAGCTATTTATGGTCCGCTTCTGTGTTTAAAAAGAGTAGGATGTCATCAATGTAGACCAGGACACTATGGAGAATGGGCTCAAAGATTTTGGTCATAGCCTTTTAAAAAAGAGACAGGACAACCTTCAATCCAAATGGCATAACAGTCCATTTGTATTGAGCATTGGGTATGCAGAAGGCTATTTTGTACCTCTTAGATGGATCAATTCCAAGTTGCCAGAAGCCTATCTTAAGATCAAATTTAGAGAAAACTTTAGCGTGTTTGAGCAGACTGAGTTGAGAACTAATCTTTGGTAATGGAAACTTATTATCTTATAAAAACATGTTGAGAGGCTTATAGTCAATGACTAATCTCTTTTTGCCACGTCTTTGCTCTGCTCTTTTATCCACATAGAATGCTTGGCAAGCCCAATTAGACTTTGTGGGTTCAATAAGTCCTTGTTGTAGAAGGGCTACACATTCTTCTCTGACAAGTTGTAGATCATTAGGATTCATGCCAAGATGAGTGGCCTTAGTAGGATTGATATCCTTATTCCTTTTGAAAGGAAGCTGAATGAAAAAGTCTTGATTCTTCCAGAGAGAAGGATGGGTAAATTGACCATGGGACTCTAGATAGTAAGGGAGAAATTGATCATGACCATCTTCATATCCAGCAAGAACATTGGCAAGCTCAAACACTTTTGAGATTGTAGTGTAAAGCTTGAATTGTTGTTTAAATTGGATTCCTTAAGGAAGGATTTGAAGCTTTTTTGCCTGACAGTAAATATCCATTCGAATCAAGATATCATTGTCTGGAAGACTGCTACCAAGTACTTTGGTCTAGACTATACAGTTAGGAAAGATCTTAATACCAACTCTTTTCTTGGTAATAAGATCAACTTTAAAGATTTTTCCATCAGCTGCACTGAAGTACTCAGAATGAGTTGTCCATGCTTGTGGAGGAAGAACTACGGGATTCATGAGACTTTTCGAAGCACCAGTATCCATATAAGCTATGACAGGAATTGGCTTATAATACTTGCTTTGAAGAATCTACATTTGAATATAAGGCATTGGCAGTTCTTTTTGCTCAGTGAGATTACAAGGTTAGACAAAGTAGCTGGGGTGAATGTAATGGTCAGAATAATCTGAGTGATCAGAATTAGAGAAATCTGAATCTGATAAGTGAAGTCCAAGAAGGGAAAATATTATATTTGCATCAGCATCTTCTTGCTTTGAGAAATATTCTTCGATGTCATCATCAGCAGAGAGAGGAATGCTGGCTTGGACTTGTTGAAGGAGTTTAACATCCTCCTTTGTTCTATTAGGACAATTGTTTGCAAAATGCCCCTTTTTTCCACAGATGTAACAACGGTCTCATTTGCCATGCTGAGTGAGCCGTCGCTTTGAAAAATTGAATTGGTCGTTTAGGTCGTCTTTTCTTGTAATACTTGTGAGACTTGAAAGGCTTGGCATAAGAATACCTGTAATGAGATTTCTTCTTTGTTGGGTAAGAGCACTTTGACTTGTCTTTGCATTTAATTTGGAGATAAGGATTTTTACAAATCTTTTGTAAAGCAAGTTTGCCATCCATCATGGAATCAAACATTTTATACTGCTCACATAATTTCTCAAAAGTAGCCAAAGTTAATTAATAAATCTCTCTAAAAGAGATGTCAGTCATATCTCTTCTGAGGGATTGTATAGCTCGTAAGAGTTATGGCTGTAACTCTTTTTGCAAAGAGGCAATAAATGTATGTCGGAGGTTGACATCATTGAAACCATTGAGAATATAGTACATTTCTGCCATTCTTTTGTAATGAAAGTCGAGATCTTTTTTCTTCAAGGAGCAACATTTCATCTAGAAATATTCTTGCCATTTTTGCTTATCAACAAGATGGAAATCACCAAGGAATTCTTTGTGAATGAGACCAAGGAGGTCATTAGCGCTATTTGCTTGAATGTAGAACCTTTGTCTATATTCCCCTGGGCTTTGAAACCATTCTCAGAGAGTACCAATGAGTCTGCTAATGAATTCTGTGAGAGTTATTTGGAGATTAGCATTTTGCTGAGTCATCTGAAGATCAATCCATGCAGAGAACTCATGTAACTTATCTCTCCACTTATCTGGAGGAATATCATCAAAGGTAAACCAGGGTCCAATAGTTGGACGAGTTTGAGTTTGAGTTTGTGGAGAATCAGGGAAAGTTGTATAATAAAAGTGATCAGCATGGTCATCATCATGTTCAATATTAGACTCATCATATTCTTCCACATTAGTTGGATTCACCATACAGGAAGTTGGATATTGAACAAGGTCATCTTCCTCAGAACTTAGAGGTTCAAGACCAATAATAGAGGATTAGTCAGAATCAGAATAAAAAAGGTAAGGGTTGATGGTAGACAATAATGAGATTGTCCTCGAAAGTTTAGTTAATTCTGTTTGGGGTTGTTTGTTTTTCTGAGTTGGATCAAGATGAGGAGTAAGAGTAGTATGCTTTGGTGAGGAAAGTGTAGTATAGATCTGATACAATACCAGTATGCATGCCCATTAGAGCATAATAAGTTCGAGAAATCCTCATCCATCAAGAATTTCAAAGAGCTCAAGTGGCCCAAATTGTGCACTATGTCCAAAAATTTCAAAGAGCTCAAGATAATATCTATGTTGGACGTCGACCCAAATTTAGAGCCCAAGATCCATATTTGATCAATTCAAAACATGCTAAATTGGACTTTAGACATGAGATTTCCTTAAAGATGTAAAAGTGGAAGTCCAAGTGAAAGCCCAATATTCTAAGAATGACCATGGAGCAACTAAAGGCAATATCCAACATGTTGAAGGCCCAATTATACACATACAAGAGGAGTGCTAAGGCCCAATTGGAGTCCAATTGCAAGAGATTAAGAATCATGTGTCAACCATGTAATTTTTAATGAAGCATAAGCATCCCATGTGACTACTTAAAAGAGTTGATTAGTTTTGACTAGAATTCTTTTTGAATTTCGTTTTTTATTATTTTATTATTTTTTTGAACTTGATCAAAGAGCTTATCTTGGAGATTAAGTTAAAATCAGTATCCTAATTTAGTTTCTTCATTTTAGATACTATTTAAAATATTTCTAATCAGATTTTAAAGTTTTACTTTCATTAGGATTTTAGACTTTTAGAAATTTTACCCATAAAAGGCTCTCTATTATACTCTATTTGGAAGATCATGAATGAATGAATTTGAGTATTATTCAATACTTTGTAAGACTTTTGCTTCTTTGTGTTCTTTAAGAGTTCACGTGACTTATCAAAGGATTAGTCTTCCTTTGTGGCATCTTGAGGCTAGGGTTCTAAGAGATAAGTTCTTTTATGATCTTTCCTTTGACTAACATTCTTATTTTCTTACTGGTCCTGGGAAAAGTGTCATCTTGTTGAAGGTTCCTAGGACAAGGTTCCTAGAGGGTCTTGCATCAGGATCTGTAAAGGTTTTACAGGTAGTTGTTCTGGTGACTTTGTCCAAGAAGGTGTCGCTTCTTGGTGTGAGGAATAATGAGGTGGTCTTTAAGGAGGACAAATGTTTCTAGGTGGTTGAGATTGAGGTGGAGGCTATTTGGCTTGAAGCTGTGCTGGGCTAAGATAGTCCTCTTTCTTTCGGAAGACTTCATAGTTCATCTTAAAGCATTTGGAATAGTCAGCTTCTTATGGGTAAGGTGAATATGGAGATGATGGATATGGATTATAGGAAAACACAAAAGGAGAAGGATAAGACTCATAAATACTGCGAGATTGATTTCTAGCTAGATCTTTTTCAATCTGATCAATCTGAGTCTTTACTTGTCGAAGCTCTTGTTCCTTCTGTGTAAAGGCTGGTCCCATATATCCATGGGTGATAAATCCTTTAAGTTTTGCATCTAAAGAGGTAACCTGCCTTTGTAGGGGATCATACAATTCTTGGACATGGGAAGACAATCCTTCAAGTTTAGAATTAGTACAAGCTGTTTGACTGGAGAGATTCTCAAGGCGAGAGTCAATCCGTTGAAGAACTATGTTTTGAGCCGTAGCATTATGAGTATTTAGTTGATAACTTTTTTAGCTTGTGAAACATGTCTCATGGCACCATTAGGTGAGACTTTTATGGGAACAGAATACGGCTTGTAGGTAATATTTGCCTTAGGTTAGTTCTTCTTTCCATAGCAGGAAACTTACAGTCATAATTTTTTGATGTAAAAGAAAACATCATACATGGAAGAGGCTGTGTCTGGACAACAGGTATAATTGGTTCGGGTTCTGGAGGTGGAGAAGGAAGAAGATCATCATGACCTAATTCCTTGAGGAGGTCATAGAAACTTTCTAGCTTAGGGCGAGGTGTTTTGATACCAACCCATCTAGACTTTGATGGGTTGTCATCTTTATCTGAACTGTTATTTGGCCTATGGTGAGAGTAGTAACTAGATTTCCAAGATGGTTTGGGTAATTGTTTTTTCTAAGGAGAAGCATAAGAGTCACGAGGTCTCGATGCATTATCCTTTAGTCCTTCCCAGTTGTCAAGATCAGAACATCCACAATCAGGGTCACACATAGACGGATCACAATCCCAAAGGAAGTGTCCATTAATTTTGCCAACATAAGCATAAGACCCATCAGGATGAAACCAGTGAATGGGAATTAAACCTTTCTTTTGCTCTTAAGTGACTACAGGAGTAATCATCATTGAATGATTTACCAGCCTTGGGGCTGAAGTGGTAGCTTCCTCAGATCCAAGTCTCTTGAAGGTTGATTTAACAGTTCCATCGGAGAGCTTTTCCGAAATAAGAGGAGCAGATGTATGGAAAGTCTTCTGTCTACCATGGAACTCTTTTTCATAGTTGGTAACCCATTCAAGAGGCATCAATTGGAGTAGATCTTCTCGGGGAATCTGCTTAGGGATCTGGATAATAGTTATGTTGTCTTGTCTGTCAAAAACCATGTAGAGAACATCATCAGTGGTGTTCTGGAAGTGAAGATCAACTGAGTGGTTCTGCAGATGGTAGATCATCTAGTGGTGAAGAGTTGCTGGAACAGCATCTGAAACTTGTTTAGCACCAATGATCTGGACTTGCAACTTTAGTCTAGTGGGAAGAGTGGGATTTGACAACTTTATGTTGAAGTTGGGAACTATGGTCAAGATCATACTTCCACCATTTAAAGTGACAAGGGCGGCTCCAATCAAAGTATTTTGAAAGGAGGTATAAGATGTATCAAGAAGGGAAACACGGGTTGTAGCTGCGATTCCTTTATGCTATTGATTTTATTTAACTATTATGGCTCTAATTTTTGGTCATTTTTAGCCTTGTATCTTTATTTTTAATTTTTTAGATTATTGTTCTAATTTTGTTTCCCTCAAATCCTTCTATTTAGAGGATTTCATTTAGTAATTAGGACTTTTTAGAATAAATGGGTATTACAACGATTGATTGGGTATTTGGTTTAGGTGGAGGAAACATATTTTGTTTTTATTTTTATGTGTAATATCTATTATACATATATAATTATTACTTAACAAAATTTATTTCTTTTATTACTTTATTAAAGTAGAGATATGAGAGTCATTTCTTATCCACAAAATTATTTGTTCCTTTTTTATTTTCATTTCTATCTTAACAATTCTATGTATCAAGTGATCTATGAGTATAATTTTTATGTAGGGTAAATTACTATTTTTTATGTTAACATATGTTGGCTAAATTAATAGAAGGCACCTAATAGGATCTTTATAGTCATTTATATTGTTATAATAACCTATTATTTCATAAATTTGATAGTATTTTGGTTAAAATGGATTTAAGCGTAGAGTATCTTTTGGTTTAGTAAAGATAGTTGTATATTTTTGCAATAAAGAGAAAGAAACACATAACTAAACTATCTTTCAAAGAAAGATTAAGGGTTATTTGGTTAGTAACAATGTAGATATAATATATTTATATAATTTTTGTAATATCTATTATACCTTTTTAATTATTATTCTTTTCATCAAATTGATATTTTAACTATTAAATTATCATTTTAAAAGTAGTGGCACAAAAGTAATTTTTTATCCCATTTACTAACTTTTTACATTTTCTCTCTTTTTACATCATCCAACTAAATAGCCCTAAGTAGCTTCCCTTGTCATTTATCCTAAACTTTATACTTTAGATAAGTTTTGTCATTTATTTAAAGTAAATTACTTTCTTCCCCTTTAAAAGGTATCTAACTTATACAACTGTTTTATCTATTTTAAAAAATTAAACTTGTTCCGTTATACTAATTAATAAAAAATAATACATAATTATATTTATTTTAAACAAAATAATTTTATTTTTATTATTTATACAATATAACAAGTATTATATATAGATATTTAAATAATATAAAATTTTATTTTTTAATTTAAAATAAAATAAATTAATAATTTTAGACACAACATAAATAAAATTGAAATTAAAATTTTAAAATATATTTTTAGTGTCATATTTTTAATATAAAAATTAATATTATTTTGATCATCTTTTACTTGAAAAAATGTTATATATTTTTTATTATGAATAAAATAATTTAAATATCTCACAAAAATTTATCCATTTATTTATTACCAGACCTAACGACGCCTAATTTTGTAAAGGATAAAAAAAAGCCCTCCCACCTAATTTTGGGCGACTACGCCAGCGAACAGATTAGGGGGAAAAAAAGCAGCGGGTAGATTGTCCGCACTTTGTGGGGAAGCTCTGCTTAGATAGTCTAAGATTTATTTTTTTTTAATTTTATAATATTAATCATAATTTTTTAAGTTAATAGTTAAAAATTATTTTTTAAAAAAATCAAAATATTAAAAAAAATTAAATAAGAAAATATAAGCCATCCACGTTCAATTGATCTCAATAACACGAAAAAGCGCCAAATTCGTTGGCTACAGAACGAGAAATCGCATGAAACTCAATATTCAAATCGCTCCACGCTTCCTTTTGGTCAATATTGGGAAACATATTCTCCATATGAAAACTGTCCACGTCATCCATCCGCTCAGTGCCAAACTAGCCAATCACCTCTCCCCAACTACTTCTATATAAATCACTCCACCCCCGTCTCCTTCCAATCCGTCACATCTATTTCTTACTATACATTCCAATCAGTTCAGTGGCTTCTGTTTTGTGATTGCTTGTGCTGCGTAACAATGGCGAAGGCAGAGAAGAAACCGGCAGAGAAGAGGCCTGCGGAGAAGGCTCCAGCGGAGAAGGCTCCAGCGGAGAAGTCGAAGGCCGAGAAGAAGATCCCCAAAGAATCGGCGTCTGCTGACAAGAAGAAGAAGAAGAAGGCGAAGAGCGTTGAGACCTACAAGATTTACATCTTCAAGGTGTTGAAGCAGGTGCATCCTGATATTGGGATCTCGAGCAAAGCCATGGGTATCATGAACAGCTTCATCAACGATATATTCGAGAAGCTTGCTCAGGAGGCTTCTAGATTGGCTCGGTACAACAAGAAGCCCACCATTACCTCGCGGGAGATTCAGACGGCTGTGAGGCTTGTACTGCCCGGTGAGTTGGCTAAGCACGCCGTATCTGAGGGTACCAAGGCCGTTACCAAATTTACCAGCTCTTAAAGTGTTTGGGTTTTGTCTTAGCAATTTGAATTAGGGATTTAAGATTGTAAAGGGTTGAGAATTTGGATTGATCCATTCTCTGAATTGGAAACATATCACTGAAGTTTGAATGGAAGCATTTTCGTCTTGTGAATCCTTTTGCAAAGTGTTATGCTCTGGCATTTCCAATTTGATATGGTATCTTTATGTGATTTATCAATTTTGGACATTGTGTTTCCCATTCTTGCTGTCACTTTCCTCGTAAAGTGATAGAAAAGTGGAGCTATGTAAGTTGTGGCTTCCTCTTTTCTGCCCATAACTTCCCCTTCGTCTTCTAGTTTTGTAACCGGATTATTTTTAGGATCATAGGCAATTCTGGCTTTTGAAGCTTGAGCATAAATATAGGCTGAATTTTTTAGACTTGTGCGCTTGTTCTTTTGCTAAAACCAGTGTTCCTCTTCATGTAGTGGCAAATCATTCTGATGTAGATGTGCTTATGAATCTAGGCTTTCACTTCAAGCACCAAATCTGTGCCTGCTTTATTGTTTGAAATGCTCGCTAAGACGATTCAGTTTTGGGTTTGGACTTGTAATGGGGTTTGAGTAATTGGGTTTTGGAATTTCATTTCGTTAATTGAACTTGAGTAGGGTGGATTTTTATTAGGGTTTAAGTTTTGGTTGAGTATTCTGTGCTAGATGGAGGGAAGGTTCAATTCTCCTGAGGTTTGTCCAGTTTTGCTGATGAAGGTGGAAGAGCAGATTGATGGGTGTCGCATTAAACTGCTGTCTTACAAGGTTAGACTTTTCTTGCAACCTAATTCTATTGCCTGGACTCTCAGTTGGCTTTCCAGCGTGCTAGTGTCTTATTTGTTGGTTTAAAATGCTGGTGCCAGCTTGGGGGTTTGTCATTAGTGGCTGCGCAGAATGACAAGTTTGATGGTGACTGTTAACTACATATTTTGTTAGAGGAAAAGAGTATATCCTTTGTACTTAGAGCGCATACACTGTTGGTTGTAAAATGTTATTGTGAATTTTGATGTGTTTGGGTTGAAGTAACTTTACTTAATTGATCCTATCTTCTTTTTGTGTGTGTATAGCTGGCATTCTTATACTTTATTTCTTAGTAACAGAGTAGTCTAGACGGGTGAAACTGAAATTAGGGACCATTGGGGGGTTAAAGTTTGGTATAGAAGGTTTTGCCCTGAATTCTGCTCGAAGCAAATCAGCAGCTTAAACTGAAATTTTAATCCCACAAAAAACATAGCACTCTTGGCTTTTGTTATTGAAGTTTCGTGCTGTAGTTTTGCATTGTTAGCCTGAATGCGCTTCACTCTTTTCTAGGTTCAATTGAGGGAAACATTAATTGATAGGCCCACTGAACCTAATGTATCTAGGCCTCAAATATTCAACACCTACAGAAAGCAGCGTGAAGGGAGAGAGTAAATGAAAATCAAGTGGAGGTGGTCTAGGAATTGGGACTAGGGATTACTAACTTCTTTATGATGAGATGTGAGTGGGTGAAATGGAGGAGAGAGGGAAGCTTACGTGAGAATAATGCATGGGTTTGTTGCTACGTTATAGGCTTCAGGTAGTGAGATAGAAGGTATCAAAGGCATTGGGAATTTGGAAGAGACCTGCCTCTCAAATGTAGGTGGCCATTTTGGATTGTGCTTCTTATTTTTTGTTAGTTTTTCTCTTTTTCTAAGCTATTGTAATTTGGTTTTAGTTTATCTCTTCTCTATTTCATTGTGAAGGGGGAGATAACTAGTTTCTTGTATAATACTAAACTAGAGAAAGTTCAACCAATTTGGTATTAGAATCATTTTTTTCTTAGGGAATGATAAATACAAGAAAGGAGTAGAGATTGATTAAGTGGAAAAAGGGTTGGAGGAGGTACGAGCATAAGTGACGAAGGGGATGGAAGTACTCATGAATTTAAGGGACAAGGTGCATTTAGCTACCCTTGGGGGATGTGGTGGGCAATGTTATTAAAATCGGACCGGTCATTGAACCGGTGGAGGTACTGGTTCACGGTTCATTGGTCGAACCATGGTCGAACCGTGGTCGAACCAGTGATAATTAAATATATTATTTAAAAAAATTTTATGTATTAAAATTTTAATATAACAAATAAATATTAGTAAATTTTAAATATTTGATTACTAATTTAACATTTCTTAAGATATTACAAAAATTAATGTTTAGTTTAAAATAAAAATTATCTATGATTAAAAATTAAGAATATTTAATATTAAATTTTTAAAATTTCTAAATTATATTAAGATTCTACTTATTATTAAAAAATAAAATAATAAATAATAATTTTAGCTAAGCATCTTGATATTTGAGAGCAATATTATTAGGAAATTGAATATGATAAAAAGTAAATATAAAAAATAATTAATTATACACATTTTATTTTTCTTATATTCTCTTTTTTTTTTTAAAAAATCATATTTCAACCCCTCATCTTTTTTATTACTTTCTATTTTTAATTTGTTAAAATTATTTAAAATGAATTATTCTGTTATATAGAAAAAATTTAAAAAAAAAAAAAAAAATATGCTTCAAACCGGTTTGACCGGTTTTTTGTCTGATTTTTTTACCGGTTTTTTACCGGTTTTCACCGGTTTTTGACCGGTTTGACCGGTTCTTGACCGGTTTTTTGCTTGACCGGTTTTCTGACTCAACCGAACCGAACCAGGGACCGGTTCCCGGTCGAACCGGTCGAACCGGCCGGTCCGGTCCGGTTTTCTAAACAATGGTGGTGGGATAACAAGTGTCGAACTTGAATATGGGAGAAAAAGGCCATGTCATTGTTGAAGAGAAGGAAATAGCTCGATTTAGAAGACTTGAGCTACCCTTGTTCTCTGGCGAAGATTCCATTAGGTGGTTGTTTCAAGTACATTTCTATTTTTGTGTGAATTTAGTGGTTAAAGATGAGAAGTTGAAAGTTGTAGCAGTTTGTATGAAGGGTGAGACCCTCAATTGGTTGTAGTAGATGGAAATACAGAACCTAATGAAGAGTTGGAAGGAATTTAAGGAGTTTCTGGCTAGATTTTATAGGAGGCAACTTAAGGATGGTTATGAGATGTTGATGACTTTTAGGTAAGGGAGGACAATAGCATAATATAGGAAGAATATTGGGCTAATTATCTTTTGCCATGAAGGAGGTTCAGAAGAAGTGCTAGTTGTAGCTTTTAAGAATGGGCTCAAGGAAGATATTAGAGCCGAAGTTGGAATGATTCACCCTACCTTTTTAGCACAATTGATGGATTTGGCTTTTTAGGTGGAGGAAAGGAACGTTGTGGGGGAACAAGCTAGGAAGAAGAAAATAATCTATAAAGTGATTAAAAGCCACAAGGGAACCCAAGTGATAGGAGTTCAAATAATACTCACCAGTTTTATAGAATTGTGGATAAAAGAAAAAAAGAAAAAATGAAACTCAAGTATCACATGCCTTAAGCCCATATAGTAGAGGGGGAAGTGAGAGTAAGACAGGTAATGGAATAAGTGTGAATATCCTTGTGACTTTTAAAAGGAGCACTACTTCTACATGGAGACTTTTGGAAAGTAGAACTTAATAAGAGAAGAGAATAAGGGTTTTGTTTTAAATGTAAGGAGAAATATAGCCCAAATCATAGGTGCAAGAAGTCATTGAACTTGATGATTTTGTCCTTAAAAAGGGATGAAGAAATTGAGGAGTTTAATGGACAAGATGTTAATGAAAGGGAAAAGGATTTGCATACTATGGAGGAATCAATGAACTTCATTATAGGAATTGATGATGGGCATAAAACTATGAAGTTGATGGGTTTAATTAAAGGGAAACTAGTTTTGGTTTTGATTGACAGTAGTGTTATGCACAATTTACTAAATTAGGAACTTCATTGTTAATTATTTGTTCGGAAAAGTTTTAACTCTGATTTGAGTGATTTCAAAAGCATTTTACTAAATTGAAAACTTAAATTTTATAATAAAAAATATGATTCTAAAAAAAGAATTAAAATGGATTAAAAACAAAAATACTAAAAATGAAGGATAAAATGAAAATTTTTGAAAAAATTATTCTCCTCCACCTATATATATGAGTCACCTTACTCTTTCATTCATTTAGTCTCATATTGTTCTACCCTAAATCAGAATAGAAATCGTAGGAGAGTGGCGCACCAAGGGAAGAAAAAGGAGAAGAGAAATTAAGGTTTGAAGGTAAAGAATTTTTATAGTTTTTTTGTGTTTTTTTTATCCAAACTTCTTTTCTTTTATTCTCCTTTGTTTTTTTTTGTTTATAATAAAATTTATAAATTTGTTTTAAGGGAGAAATTAAAGGAAAAATTTAGATTTAAAGAAAGAAGTTTAAAGAAGATAAAATTCAAGTAAAAAAAAAGAAAATAAGGTATTTTTTTCTTTCATAATTGTTACTCCTTACTCCTCTTTTCCACTCATTTCACCCCACTTAAGAAGTCTTAGGAAGGCTTGATTTTTGGGTAGAAACAAGGGTGATTCTTAAAAAAAAAATGTGGAGATTAAGAATATGTAAAAAGAATTAACAAATAATCATAGAAATTTAAGAAGCAACTTTTAGGATTTCAAATGTTTCTTACAAAATTTGATTTGATTTCTTAATTCTTATACCTAAATAAGTGTTTGAATGAATTCTTAAAATCTTTATAAATTCCTCCATGCATATTTTTCCTTGAAAAAACAAAGTAAACTTTATGGAAGTTAAAATTTTTCATAGGTTCAGCCAAGAGAGTTTATATACTTAGGGAGAGTTTTAAATTTTTTTAAACTTATTTTTGAATCATATATGATAAATGAATATGAGAGAAAGCTTTGAGAAAAATTTAGGAAGCCTAGAGAATGAGTTGATGCTTCATGTTTCATAATATGATCAAAAGAAACAACATACAGTTAGGTTCTTTATTTTAATTGTGTGACAACTCCAAGGGACTTAAAAGAAATTAAAAATTATATTTGAAAGGAAAGAATAGAATTTAGAATTTATTTGATGGGTGTTGTTTCATTAGGTGCATTTTAAAACCATAAAAGTGTTTATAGGTTAAGTTAGTTTAAGCAAATTATATGACTTAAGAATTAATTTCATGAATTTATTTAATTTTTATAAATTATTTTTAAGTCAAGAGAAATCATTCTCACGCTATTGTATGTGTGAGGTTGAGAAAAGGAGCATTAATTCAAGGAGAAAAGTGTGTTTGCTTTCAAGATAGCTCATTCCTCTTTCTTTCATGTATGATTGTTTACTTTACTTATTTTTTAATATGTGTATGTTTATTTTAAGTTATGAAAAATGTTTTAGCATGAATTCTTATTTCATGATACTATGATGATGCATTATGTCTTTAAATGATATTCATGATTTTTGTTTTAGTTTGTTTGAGTGTGGTGAGGTAAAAAATCCTTAGCTATAGTGAGAATGAGCCAAAAATTTTAAAGATTGGTTGAGACAAAGTAAAGAGTCTCAAAAGTGATGTTAACTTTTAAGAGTACGATTGAGTCCAAAAACCTCTTAAAAAATGAATGAGGAAGGTTTAAAATCCACAAGTAAATGAGTAAGGTCAATCTACTTGCTTGGCAAGTCTTTGTATGCTATGTACAACTTTTTCAAATGCCAAGAATGTTCTTTAAATGATTGCATATATCTATATATTATGCATGCATTTGTAAGACTTGTTTTGCATTTTGTATGTATAATTGAATGGGAGATGAATTATTAGAATTCTTTAAATCTTATCCCCTCATTTCCAATGATTTAACATGTTAGATGAACAAAGAGATCAAGGAAATAAGAGCCAACCACATGAGAGATGAGAGCTTGATATCAAAATGCTTAGATTTTGTTACTTTAAAGTCTTATGGATGGCAATTGATGTACTCCATCATTGTATATGACCTATGACCACATAAACATGTATAATTATGTTATTGTATCATGTATAATTGAAAGCTAAGACTGTATGAACAGAAATATATATTTTAGTCATATAATGACAAGTTTACATTATTAAAGTGTATATATAAATGCAAGTGAGATAGTTAAATTGAGATGTATGAAATTTGAGATCATTTGGACAGTTTATACAAGTCATATTTATGCTTTTAGATTTATCTAAGAGGTGTCAAACACTAAGAAAAGTTATTAGGATATTTTGGTATCTTGTATGAACCAAGAATTGACCAATTTAGAACTTTATATTACATTTTGTCCAAATGAGCTCTTATTGATTCGAGATTTGGCAAGCAATTAGAGTTTGTAAATAGCTTTTTGAGAAGCGAAAGAATAGAGTTTTCAAATGTTTAGAGAATATTTGATAAATTTTTAAAGTTGGCAAAAATTTTAGTTTTAGTCTGATGCATTGTTCACTTGGTCCAAAAATGATTTCTGTCACAAAAAGTTCAAATGACGTCTAATTGTCACAAAATTTTATATGGAGAAACTAGAAATTCCCAATGACTTATCGCAACTGGAAGAATCTCATTTGGATATTTAGAGAAGAAGATATGAATTTTTGAAGTTCCTTTCTAGTATCAGGCACCCCAATTGACCTTATGTATTGTTTGATTGGGTTTCGAGGTTTGAATGTACTTAAACTGATCTGGAGTTATTTTTCCCTTTTAGTTAACATCTGTAACTTTCTATATTGGTATCATTTGCATAGATTATATTTTTTTTGAGATTAATTGGATATTTTTGAAGTTTGCTGTAGAAACCTGTGACAGCACCAGTAGACAATTAGATCTCTAGACATTTTTAAATTTCAAACATATTTGTATTAGATATTATGGTCTGGATATATTTTTAGTATAAAGTAGACATGTGTAACCTTCTATAATAGCTAAGAATACATGATTTCTATTTTTCTAGAATTAGTTATAAGTTTCCAAATTTCGTAACAGAAGTGAGGAAATTCTGGCAAAAAATGCATGTATGTGTTTTATGCTTCCCTTTGGTTTTCATGAATTATAAATCACTTTTAATGATGTAAATGAGTTGTATTTATATAATTAAATATGAGAATATGATACATGAGCTCATAAGGTTCACGTGATATCGAATGGAATTTTCATACGCAATGCAACACTGAATAATGCATTATTTTAATGTCATTTTCCTATTCTCTTGTGCAATTATGATATCAGACATGGAAGTAGTATAGATTGAGCTAAAAAATTATAGTGTTACACCTACCGTAACTTGGTATACCTGTGTGGTGGTGTAAGTGTTCTCTGGAGCTACTTTTCACACTTTCATGAATCTTGCTGCAGCAAGCCTAAGTGGCATTGCGACAGAATACCATCCTTATTGTAGAAAATTTTATGGTTTGCGCCGCAGTGAGCCATACCTATGTTGTGACAAAACTAGCTACTGGAACCCAGAAATTTCCTCGTTCGATTCTTGCTGTGACTTAATCCTCTCACATTGTGGTGAATCTACTTTCTGGAGCACTCCTTACTTGTCTTCCATGACTTGCGCTGTAGCTAAACATAGTGCACCGTGGCGGGGGTTACTCTCTATTACTCTTACTGGGTGAATTTTTTGTTTTGTGCCATGGCGAGACATCTTGTGCTGCGGTGCTCCTCGCTTTTGACTGACTTCTGGCTGTGACTCAATTATTCTTGGTTGCGGAATGACCCTCTTCGACACCTATACCTCTTAAATTTCATCCCACACACTCTAGCTTTCCTTCTAGCAATATTTTAGGGCCACTCTACCTTAATTTTAGGCTTTAATTGTGACGTCTCTTCTAAATATCCATTTTTAGTGATTTTTTTACGAGAAATTCTTGATTTGAATTTACTTACCTTCTTCTATTTTAATTACTCCTTCACAATAAAATCTAATTAAGGTGTAGCAGAATATGAAAATAACAAAAATAGAATGTAATTAATACAAACTAGTTTAAGCATTCCATTATAGGGGAGCAAAATTTGCAGATCATATCACATCAAAGGGGACCTATCATATAACAATCCAAAAAGAAAATCCTTAGATAACAAAAATGACAAAAAAGGTCAGTCCTTTATGTTCACAAAAAGGTCAATGTCAGTGACTGGGACATTATTCATGTAATGGAGGAGCAGAAGGGTCAAATCTACCCATTGGAAATGATTGGGATTCAAGCTCCCTTGGGGCCATAAAGTACACTGGTACAACATGAACAACATCATGATGAAGACCCATCCCCAAAGTGAGAACTGGATCCATTCCACCTAGAGTTCTAGAGTCACTCAATAAATCGGCATCTAAGAAAATATAAACAACAGTAGAGTGAGAAATAATTTTCTCAGTAACATAGATAGAATTAATATGGCATAATATTCATGAAGACAAGTCAAGTAATAATTTTAGTAAACAACAAGTAATATGAACAGAAAGCTTACAATGAAAGTTAATTTACCCTATAATATAAACAGAGAGATATATTTTTAGTAATATCAATGTGAATATGAAATAACAAAGTGCACATACATATTATGTATAAAAATAGAACATGATATGAAAATTTTCTCATTAGAATTGATATCCAACAATTGCAAGATATTCACAAGATTTCCATATGCATAAAATATAAAAAATATAACAAATAATATTTATTCTTTCTTGACTATTAGACCTTAGAGATTATTAGGCTCAATACCTAGATCATGTTGCACTGGCTTTGGTAGGCTCAAGCCTAACTCATGTTGCACTGCCATGACATAATAGGCTCACCCCTGCTTCTTTTACTGAGGCGTCCCTTAAAAGGGTACCCAAGAAAAGTCATATAAAAATATAATATGTCATTTAACCCATCATTTGATCAAGACATAATAGACATATTTGGGAAAGAGTTGCCTTGCATAACTTTGTACATAAATAAATAATCTTCATAGTGTAACAACATTCTAGAATCCAGAAATTAGTGATTTAGATATTTTTAAGTATCTTTAAAATTAGACATCTGACACAACAACAGCTACCCAGTGGCCAACTTTGGCACACATAGGGCTCATCCCCTGAATAAGGCTATTTCGCCATATTATATATATAATGGCCAGTTTTTTACCAAATAATCTATACTTATAAAATCAAGCAATAAACAACATATTATCCATGTTAAAAAATCAAACAATATATCATCACAGCAAACCATGCAAATCTAGAACACATGTTATCACATATTCTATTCTTGATATAATGTTGTGTACTTTTTTAACTATCACAAATGGGCTCCAAAATTCATAAAATAAATATCAACATAATCCAGACAGCATGTATAATATAATAGGCCTAAAAAATCATCTAGAACATATCAAATAACATAAATAAAAATTTAAGAACTTCTTAATCAACACTTTTTCTAAAAAAAGTTGACTTTTTATATAACGATTTATAATTCACTAAAATTTTATTATAGACCTTATTTTTTATGTAGATTAACCTAATTTAGTTGGATTTAAGAAAACTATTTCCTAGATATATGTACATGTGATGGCCGAACCTATGCATCAAGGAAGACATATGATTTTGCTTCATTTTAATGTCACCAAATAGCTACACATACATATTCAAGGGAGATAAACAAAAGCCCTCAATTAATTTCTAGAGATTTCATATGTATTTTACAATTTTTTCAAGTTAAGATTTTAGGGTTTCTTGCCAATTTCTTTATAAAATCAAAGCTATATTAATCTTCTTCTTCTTTAGGCTTCCTTCCATTACTTTCCTATTTATTTTCTCTTCAATTTCTCCCATGGCATCTTGAAATACAAAGCTTCTTGGTTTGTAGAAAAGTTGCCAAGAGTAGAAATTTTCTTGGATCACATGAATTCATAAGCCATATTTATGATTTCTCCTTCTTTTATTGGCTTAAATTCATGGAAACAACAAAATCTCTTTTCTTACTTGCCATGGCAGAAAATTAGAGAGGAAGAGAAGAAAAAATTCTTGGAGAAAAATAGAAAAAAAACTAAAAAGAAGAAAGTCTATCTATCTTACCTTAGCTTCGCAGTGTTTGTTCTATCCCGATTGTTTTTCTCCCTTCTTCCTTCTTCCTTTTCTTCTTCCTTAGGTCGAGTTTTTCCTCCTTCTTCTTCCCCTTGTCTTGGCTGAATTTGGGTGTATGTTTTGTGTTTGAGTGTGGCATGAAGGTGTGACACCTTAAACTACTACCACTATCTAGCCTCTCCATAGGCTCGATTCCATATGATTTCCAAAGATTCAACACCACTCCGTGGCATTTGCATGCTATGAACCGGCGTTTCATATACTCATTATCTGCCCCGTGGGTCCCGTGAACCCATCTCACGCTTCCTTAACTCATACTCCATACATACGACTCATACATAGCATAAATCAACCCATAAGCCACGGGTATAGAGCCAAAAACTATAAAAATTACATTTTCTCACTTGGGCCCAAAAGTCATATCTTGGCTCTAACTTTGGAAAATCGTAATTAATTGTAGAAAAATGGGAATGCAGCAAACTTTAGCTTTCTGGAAAGCTCTAAGTGTCAACTTTACACTAAAAATCATTCCCAACCACAAACACATCGTTTGGACCATGTTTGACATCGAAAATGGGAGGAAGGTCCAGCTGTCACCGTTTCTGGTGCAGCTTGCTGTCATGATTTTCGGAAATTCATAACTAAATCCACAAAACTCCAATCTGGGCACATTATACCAATTCGGAAAGATACGGATGTCTACTAGAGGAGAAAAATAAGTTCAGATCAGTTCAGTAGCTCCTGCACCCCGAAAACCGATGGAACAGTGATGGGGGTCAGATAAGCTCACTGATGCTGATACAGAACTTCAGTCTGTTCAATCTCTCTCTACAGACCTCCGATTTGGGTGATTCCAGTTCCTACAAGTCACTTTCGTTTTCTAGTTTATGTGTATAAAATTTCACCACATTTGGAATCCATTTGGTCTAAAAGTGCCACAGATTTCATTTCTGCCCTATGAAACAGTAACATGACCAAATCAACAATTTTTCCCAAATTCAACAATTCCCCCAAATATTCTATAATCCTCCGAATATTACCCACTTTAACTTCTCAAGAAGCTTTCTACAAACTCTAGAGGCATGCCAAATTTCATGGCAAACGGAGCTCATCCGGTCATACTTTGACGGAGCTCACAAAAATACCAGTTTTGGCACCCCATAGGTCCAAAACGGGTCCAAATAGCCTCTCTCGCATTCTCACTCCACATGGAGAAGTTCAAAAGCATAAAACTAGTATATCTAACATGTCCATATGCTCCAAATCATCATACATTCAAATCTCACTATGCTATGGCCAAATTTACACAATATCATTCATGCATCAAAGGGGTAAAAACTCACATTTCCATTACTTTGGCTAATAACAGAGTTCATACATCATCCTTTCATATTTCTACATGTGTTACAAACTTTACATCTCAAAAATAGTGGGCACATCTTCATTTGGCACCACTTTACATCATTTATACATCAAAATATCAAAATAAACTAACATTTCCCTATACATGCTCCTAGGCTCCTTGGTGTGTGCTCGGTTCTCCTTGAGCTCCACCTAGCATATTAGTTGGGAGGGGAAAGGGGTGAGATTCGGGGGAATCTCAGTAGCTCAAGCACTCAATCCAGCAAGCAATCAAGGCATATAACAAGTCAAAGCATGTGAATAAGCACTTAGCCATTCTCAATCAACCAACACACAATGTACATGCTATGGAATCACAACAATGCCAAAAATGAGCTCCAGGGACTTTTGGTCTAGCCTCACCCGAGTCTAGGGACTTTTGGATGGCCTCACCCGAGTTTAAGGACTTTTGACTTGGCCTCACTCGTTGGAGACTTTTGGCCTTGTCTCACCTATCTCAAGGGGCTTTCGGCTTCACCTCACCCATCTCATGGGACTTTCGGCACTACCTCACCCGAGCAATCTCACATTTCAACATATAAGCATATTGGCATTCAATGCATCAAAGCAATAACATATGGCATATTCCATACAACAAGCATATACATCATACAATGACTATCATATCCAAGAAAGCAACAAGAAAGAGTGAAAGAGAGAGCTACCTTTGGAGCCAAAGCCAACACAGGCTTTTCCTTTCAGTTTCTCCTTTCCCTCCTTAGATCCACAATCACACCTTGTAAGTGTTTCACTTGAGCCTAGACACACCAAAAGCATGCAATTACTCTCTTGTCATATAATCCTTCAAATCAATTCTCCTATATACCATAACCTAGAGTTCTCTCTCTCTAGAATGCCATTAACCCCTTTCTCTCTCTCAAGCTCCCATGGTAGTGGAAAACCACATTTTCAAAGAAAACACAATGATTCAAAAGCGTTTTCCACTTTCCCTCTTCTGACCCATACCCAAAAATCGTCCATTCTTGCAAACAAAACCGTAGGAAAAGAGGGCAAAGGGAGGGGATCAGAAATCTGAAGAGAAATGGGAGAAGTGACCTTACCTTTCCCTTAATCTTCCTCTTTCTCTTGATCTCTCACACTCTCCTCGCCTCTTTTCTCTCTTTGGGTCGAAGCTTAGGGCAGATATGAGAGAAGAAATGAGTTTGGGCGTTTAATGAAGTCTAAATCTCGCTATTTACTCTCTTCCGGACCGACTCTCGCTACGGCGAAAACTAACCTTCGCTATAGCGAGCTCGTGTAACCTGGCTTCGCTATGGCGAGGTGTGAACTTCGCTACGGCGAGCTCGTGCCAGTTCTCTTCGCTATGGCGAGAATTACCACTCGCTATGGCGAAATCGCGTCAGTTCCAGACTTCACTCTCGCTATGGCGCCGCTACAGCGGGCAACTCCCTGGTTTTTGTATGGGCTGCTGCCAGCACTCGCTATAGCTAGAATCGCCTTCGCTATTGCGAACTAGCTCTCTCGCTGTGGCGAGACCGTTTCTCGCTGTTGCGAGAGGACTTAGCAGAAATTCTGGATTCCGAAAATTTCCAGATTTCACTTCCTTTCTTTTCCCTTTTCTTTTCTTTTTCCCGGTTGTTACAGAAGGTGTCTGTGTTTTGTATATATTTTATTTACAAATAAATGGTTAAGACTTAATCAACTTTAAGGTGGAAGATCTTGGCTTTTAGATTAAATGAATGGTTAGGATTTAACTTTGAAATAAGAGATTAAATGTAGGACTTTGGATTAGATAAAAGGTTTTGATTTGATCTTGAAAACGTGAAGAAATCTAAGCCATTAGATTGCATTAATGGTTTAGATCGTATCACGTTTTACGGACAAATATTAGTCATTGAATTACCATGGTTAATTTTTTGTAATATGTGGAGATAAGGTTGCATTTAATGTTGCTTAAGTCAACATCTATGTCATACTGATGTTAGTGGTAACTTTTTCGTAATGCCTGAGATTTTCTAATATTTGCTGATGTAAGCCTGCATAACCGTTTTGTAGTTTGTGTAGTTTCCAGAATTCTCTTTCAATTTCCAGTTTCTTCTTCACACATGGCACCACATCATCACTCTCCCTCCTCCATGGTGTCACATCAGCACCTTCCCAGCTCCATGGTACCACATTAGCTCTTCCCCTGTTAGAATTTACAAAATTACCATCATTTCGCAAGTTCTCCGTACTATTTTATTTAATCTATATTATTTGGGCCTACGTGGGTTTTATTTAATGTCTTTAACTATATATTTAAATATTATTTATTTTCTTAATATTTTATTATTTTAGGGTTCAAATGATCGTTTTGTCCTTGGTAATGACGTGGCAGACAAGCATCTCTGTTCATTTTTCACTTATATCTTCTTCGTAATTTCATATTTCTGGATTTTGTTACTATCACCGAGTAGATCTTTCTACACAAAATTTCCTGAGACAACTAACTCGAGTTTAGGATTTTAGTTCGTTTCCATATAAGCTTGTAATAATTCCGGGCCATATTTTGGTCCTAACAAATTCAGAATTTCATGCAACAAATTTTATAATTTTCTGCGCATTGTTTCCTATCTATTATATATATTGGACTAGTTTTGAATACCCTTTCATTCTAAAAAAATTATCAAAGTTTGTCTAGATAATAAATGACAATTTTGCCTTGGGCCCCTGAACCCTCTAAAATCTTAAAAATTTCTATAGGTTATAATTTTCATATATAAAGCTATTTCATGCAAATTCACCTTATTAAAGCTCAATAAATTACATAAAATACCAAATAATTAAAAAATCTTAATTTTAGGGATGTTACACTAATGACATTCATCTACCTAATATACTTAGCATGTTTCTCATTGCCCAATCAAATCCTAAATGTTGATTTCTACTCATCTACTATCATACATTAGCAATTTATATATATCAATGACAGTAAGAAGGATTTATAACTACTAACATTATCATCTAAATATAAATTCCAGTATAGGCTCCACGCATTACTAGTCTAAGTTAACAATTAAGGTATCACATGATTATATTCTCAGATAATAGACCATATTTTAGGATCAACAAGGTTCTATATTACATATATAAGTGCATACATTAAACTCTAAGTTGTAATGAGTCTAACCTCCTATTAGTTACATCATTATTTATTAAAACACAAAATACCTACTCTTGGCAACTTGATTACATGATGATGCTATACAAAAGAATAACAAAAATGAGCATTTATCCTAAATTAGATCCATCCAAGTGCAAAATTTCCCACATGTGGTTTTAGCTCATAAATATTTATCAACTCGCTTCCTTTTATCCTTATCCGAAGGACCTTCACCTAAAATAGTTAACTTATGAAACAGGGTGAGATGCAAACTTAGTAACCAAAGACAAATTTCATTCATATATTTCAATTTAATTAACATATGTGTATGAAATTAGATAAGCATAAAAAAATAACAGTCGTATCAATAATGAAATAATTAGGCTATCAATAACTACTATCCTATATTAGCAATCACATTTCATATGTTAAAGGCCATTAACACTGGGAGAGGTCCATCTACGGCACCAACTTCCCAATGAATACAATCTAGGCTCAGTGCATACAATGGTCTAATCACAACCCAATGCTCGATCGATGCACGATGCACGGGTGGTAACCACACTAATAAAACTGAATTAGTTTAAGAGTGACAAAATTAGAATTATGATGATTGTGGGTTTGAATATAAAATTGCACTAATAAAACCGAATATTAAATCAATTAACGAAAACAAAATGAAATGAAATTCAATTAGAATGATGCGTAACCAATCTAAAATTCTTCCCTTAATATTTCCCTATCTTTGTCACCTAAAAATACCTTTGGCTTGATTTTTAATCTTCTAGTTATTTTCAATTAATGTTCCTAAACTACTATTCAAGATTTTAATTAGTTTGGATTGCTAATTAGAATGCAGTCGTGCTTCTGTCAACAACACAAAGCCAAACTGTTACGTACTTGATCAGAGACACATGTAGAATCCTAACGTGGTTCAGAATAAATTTATTTAATTAGTCAACTAATTAAATCAAAACATGTTCTCAGATAGATCAAATGAATCAAAATTCATGCAACAAAAATCATCTAACCGAATGATAATAATTACATAAAAACAAAAAAAATAAAAATGAAATACTTTTGAAATTTAAAATTCAAACTAGAGTTTTATACAAATATGGACTCAAAATCCCTATCAAGTTTAAACTTTGGATTTATCATTAAGAAAATTAGAAAGCCATAAGAAAGATAAAAACAAGAATGGGAAGTAGAGAAGATGGAGTGTGTATTCTCTAGTGATGTAGAGTCTTCCTTAAATAGATGATGTTGGCTTCTTCCCTAAGAAAGATCCAAGGGCTATGATGGGTTGGGCTTTTCACATTAAAGGAATGCTAATACTAATATTGAAGTAATAATAAGATAACATCCAAATCTTTTTAGGAATTATCTAACCTGCAAAATACAATTAAAAAATAATTGGGCTTCCATTAAAAGTCCATTAATATAAATTTAGCCCATTTAATATAAAATAAACTCAAAGTTATCAAAATTACCCACTATGAGTTATTAATAAGACTAAATATAAGGAATATAAAATATAATAATATCAAAATATCAAATTTCCTTACACTTAGGCTTTTACACTTTTGGGCAAAACATAAAAAATTTAAAAGGAAAGCAAAAGCGAAATGCAAAACTACCAAGCTAAATATAATTTAAGCTTTTAGGCAATCTTTCTTGCTAATCAAGGAAGAACAAGTAGCATGGTGTAATATTCGATTTTCTAAAAATGTGAAAAACGTAACGTATGATTTCTCTATAAACATACAAAATACACTAGATACAAAAGCAAGTCCCCCAAAATAACATAGTTAAGGTCCCAAAAAATTTGAAAAGCATTCTAGACTCCTAAAAATGAGAATCCCAAGCTTAGACAAAAAGAAAAATAAAGTTAGAATGAAGAAACGAAATGTAACGAAAGGTTGACGAAACATAAGGGCATTTTCGTCATTTTGAGCAAATTTTAGAATTCTTACAGGAGGGCTTTTTAAATGAAAATTGAGTTTTTTAGGGTTTTCAGAGACCTGGAAAACCAAAGGAAGCCCCGCGATAGCTAAAGTCCCTCCAGTAAATGTTTTCTAATATCAATTTACTTGAACTTTGACTAGTTTGTTCGATAAGGTTTTAAATCCAATTTAGATAAAATCAAAGACATTTTATGAATTAGAAGACCTAAATTTTATGATGAAAAATATGATTTTAAAAAAGGAGTTAAAATGAGCCTAAACAGAAAAAATAAGTGTGTAGGAGTAAAATGGTCATTTTGAAAAATTATAAAAGAGGCTTCTGAAGTAAAATTATACCTCATCACCTTCTCCAAGCTTCCATTTGCGGAAAAATAGGCAACAATGGCATGAAATTAAGAGGAGAGAGAGAGAAGTTTAAGTTTCTATTTAGGTAAGTAAACGGCCCCGTTTTATCCTGTGTCAGTTAAGAAAGTTGTTCATCTCTCTAAGAGCTTGCTCTCTAATAGTGCTTTTTTTTTTCTTAAAAACTTAAAGATTCAGGTCTAACCCTAGCCAAAAAGGAACTGTTTTCAAGAAATCAATCGGTGAATAATAATCTATGTGAAGAGAGCTTCGTTTTAAGGTAAGACTTCACTTGAAACACTTGTAAAATTGTGTTTCCAAGTCATTTAAGCTTAGGTTTATAGAGAGAAAGTGAGGAGGAGAGTTTTTCTTTATGTGTTCTTGATGGAACCAAAAGTTATGGAGTGTAAGAATTAAGAATATATAACTAGAATTAAAAAGGAAGTAAAGAAACTCCAAGGATGCCAAGAAGAGTATATGCTTTAGCCTAGAGTAGAAATGGCACCTAGGGGTAGTTTTAATTTATTCTAAGCTTATTTTTGAGTCATGTATGATGAGAGAGTATGAGAGAAAGCCTTGGAAAAATTTTAGAAATCATAGAAAATGAGATGGCTTTGTATGTTTCATATTATGGCTTAAAGAAGCAACACCTAACTAGGCTTTTTGATTTAATTGTGTGATGACTCCAAGGGGTTTAAATGGAGTCAATAATCATAAATGAATAGATAGAATGAAGCCAAGATGATCTTTTCTTAATGTTGCTTCATTAAGTGTATTATGGAACTATAAAAGAAGTTTATGAGTCACTTAGCTTTTCTAGTGAATGTGTGGCCTTAAAATGTAATTCAAGAGTACAATTAGCTTTCATATAATGTGTCTAGGCCAAGAGAAATGAACTCCACTTTCTAGGGTATGTGAGGTCGGAAAGGACTCAAGGCTTCAGGAAAAAGTGTGCAAATGCAAGTAAGGTAGCTTTCTCTACTTTCTCTCATGCATGAATGTGTGCTTACATTGTCTTTAAATGTGTGCATATATGTTTTGAGCTGTGAAAAGTATTTTAGCATGAGCTTTTACTCTATGGTACCATGATGATATTTTACGCATGCAAATGATGCTTTATGTGCTTGCCTTAGTTTGCTTGAGTGTAGAGAAGCCAATAACCCTTTAGCCATGATGAGAATGAGCTAAGAACTCTTGAAATTGGTTGAGACAAAGTAAAGAGTCTCCTAAGAGTAAGGTTGACTCCCAAGAGCAAGGTTGAGTGAAAATATCTTAAAGAAAATGGGTAAGGCAAGTCTAAAATCCACAAGTGAATGGGAGAGGTTAATCCACTCACTTAGTAAGTCTATGCATGCTATGTATGCTTTGTTCAAATGCCAAGAATATTTCTTGAATGCTTACATGTTTCAATATGTCCATGCATACATTTTTAAGGCTTGTATTACATACTTTATATGTGATTGAAAGAGAGATGAGCTATTAGGATTCTTTAAATCTCATTCCCTCCTTTCTAATGCTCTATCATGCTAAGTGAACCAAGAGAACAAGGAAACGAGGCCAACCACTTGAGGGATGAGAGGATGACATCAAAGTGTATAGATTTTCTTTCTTTAAAATCATATGAGTGGCAAATGTTGTAATCCATTATTATATATGTCCTATGATGTTATAAATATATAATTATGCTAATGTATTATGTATAAATGAGATTTAAGGTTATATGTATGGAAACGTATATTTTGGATATGTAATGGTAAAACTAGTATTATGGAAATGCGTGTATAAATGGAAGTAGAATGACCAAATTGAGATGCATGGGGTTTAGGATCACTTAGGTAATTTATACAGGTCATATTCATGTTTTTAAACTTGTCCAAGAGGTGCCAAATATCAAAGGAGACCATTTGGACACAATTGACATCTCATATGGACCAAAATTTACCATATTGAAAACTTATACCATTTTTTGTTCAAATGACGCAAGCTTGCGTAATTGCTCCATAGTTCATGCAGTTTCTAGAATTCTCTTCTAACTTTCAGCTTCTTCTTCACACATGGTGCTACATCATATCTCTCCTTTCTACATGGCACCACATCAGCACCTTCCCGGCTCCCTAGTGCCATGTCAGCTCTTCTCTAGTCAGACTTACAAAATTGCCACTGTTTCCTAGGTTCCTTATAATATTTTATTTAATCAGTATACTTTGAGTTTTTTGCTATATTTTAATATTATTTGGCCCTATGTGGATCTCGTTTAATGTCTCCAACCATATATTTAAATATTATTTATTCCCTTAATATTTTATTATTTTAGGTTCCAAATGACTATTTTACCACTAGTAGTGACATGAGAGATAAGCACTTCTGTTCATTTTTCACTTATATCTTCTCTGTAACTCCATATTTCTGAAATCTATCACTGTTACCTATTAGATTTTTCTATATAGAATTTCCTAAGATAGCTAACACGGGTTTAGGGTTTTAGTTCATTTCTGTATAAGCTTATAATTGTTTCAGGCTCTTTTTAGCTCCTAACGAATCCAGAATTTTATGCAACGAATTTTATAATTTTCTATGCATTATTTTCTAACTATTGATATATATATTAGACTAGTTTTGAATTCCCCTTCCTTATAGAAAAATTGTTAAAGTTTGTCCAAGTGACAAATGGCAATTTTGCCTTTAGGCCCCTCCTAAACCCCCTAAAATCTCAAAAATTCCTATGGGTTCTATTCAACTTATACTTCTCATACACGAAGCTATTTTGTTCAAATTCTTTTTATTAAAGCTTAATAAGATCATTACATAATATACTAAATAATTAGAAAATCCTAATTATAGGGATGTTACAATAAACCCATTACTCAAGGAGTTAGGTTATAAAGGATTACTTAGAAAACACTTACCCAACTACTACAATAATGAAATTCAAATTTGATTGTGCCTACACCAAAAATCTTAGAACAACACTTCAAATTCTGAGTAAATTCATATAAAAATAATACATATATCATAAATCAACTATAGGGGTCCCAAACTAGCAGAAAATACATCAAAATGAAAAGTTCATACTTCCCCAATATCCCTCTTAGCCCTTACCTCAAAAAATCCTCCAAGAAAATACCAAACAAACACATCTCAGATTTTGGGTATGGTGAAAATGCTCTAAATAAAAAACTAATTAAGTCAAAATGTAGAGGAAGAGGAAAGGGTCAAGTTATATAACACTTACCTTGGCTGAATCTTAGTCTAAATAGGGGAAATAGGGCCAAGAAAGTGGTGAAAACCTTAGCCTCCAAGAGACCTCCGAATTTGCTTCTTACGTTTTGTTTTTCTACAGAATAGGGGGTGGCCAAACTGATTTTAAGGTTTTAAATTAGGTCCTAATTGGGTTATAGGTTGACCCATCAGCCCAAGGACCTACTGGGCTCCTATTAGTTGCTAGGCTAAGGTTTTAATTTGTTGGCCAACTACAAGAGTTCATATTTTTAGTTGGATTAGACCAAGTTTTAAGAGTCCATTTAGTTTGGGTTTGCATAAGGGATGTTGGGCCAATTATAAGAGTTTATGCAAATTGAGTTTTGAGCCTTTATTTCCCTAAACCAAATTGAGCCATTGCTAGATGGTCTCTCTTGGGTCAAGACTCACAATAGGAAGTTGGGTTTGCACCTAAATTCATTAGGCCTCTATTAATACAATTAATTTGGGCCTAGATGAAGTTTCTGACCCAATTAAATCTTTAACCCATATTAATAATTTATTGCTCTAGAAATTCCCATTCTCATTAATCCAATTTGGATGAAACCAAAGGCATTTTATGAATTAGAGAACCTAAATTTTATGATAAAAAAGATAGTTCTAAGAAAGAAGTTGAAATGAGTCTAAACGGAGCAAACAGGTATGTAAGGACAAAATGGTTATTTTAAAAAAATTATAAAAGAGGCTTCTTAAGTAAGATTACACCTCATCATCTTCTCCAAGCTTCCATTTTCAAAAATTTAGAGAGTTATGGCTTGACATTAAGGGGGGAGAAAGATAAGTTTAAGCTCTTATTTAAGTAAGTAAATGGCCCTATTTCATCCCGTGCTAGTTAAGAAGGTTGTTCCTCTCTCTAAGAGCTCTCTAATGGTGGTTTTCTTTTCTTGAAAACTTGAAGATTCAAGTCTGAACCAAGCCAAAAAGGAACTCTTTTCAAGAAACCAATTAATGGAAAATAATCTATGAGAAGAGAGTTTTGTTTTGAGGTATACTGATGAGAGACCCTCTAGGAACCTTGTCCTAGGAACCTTCAACAAGATGACACTTTGCCCGAGACCGGCTAGAAAACAAGAATGTTAGTTAAAGGAAAGACCCTAAGAGAACTTGTCTCTTAGAACCCTAGCCTCAAGACACCACAAAGGAAGACCAATCCTTTGATAAGTCATGTGAACTCCCAGAGAACACAAAGAAGCAAAAACCTCACAGATAATTGAATAATACTCAAATTCATTCATGATCTAAAATAGAGTACAATAGGAAGCCTTTTATAGGCAAAATTTCTAGAGTCCTAATTAAAGTAAATCTCTAAAATCTGATTAGAAATATTTTAAATGATACCTAATATTAAGGAATTAGATTAGGATACTAATTTTAACTTGATCTCCAAGATAAGCTCTTTGACCAAGTTCAAAAAATAATAAAATAATAAAAAATGAAATTTCAAAAAAGAATCATAGTCAAAACTAATAAGCTTCTTTAAGTTGTCACATGGTATGCTCATGCTTCATTAAAAATTACATGGTTGTCACATGATTCTTAATCTCTTGCAATTGGACTCCAATTAGGCCTTGGCACTCCTCTTGTAGAATGGTTAGCATGATCACACCTTTTACATCTTCTTAGGCCTTCTCTTGACTTAAATGAATTATGAAGCTTATGAATCAAATAATTGAAGGCTTCTTTCATTGCTTTAACTTTAGCTCTTGTTATTGGGCCTTCAACATGTTAGATATTGACTCTAGTTGCTCCATAGACCTTCTTAGGACATTAGGCTTCCACTTGGACTTCCACTTTTGCATCTTTAAGGAGATCTCACGTCCAAAGTTCAATTCAACTCCAAGATCAACATCTTTATGAATTGAGTGACGTCTAGCATGTTCTAAATTGATCAAATATGGATTTTGGGCTCTAAACTTGGGCTGACGTCCAACATAGATATTATCTTGAATTCTTGGAAATTTTTGGACAAATAATAGCACAATTTGGGCCTTTTGAGCATAGGCCGTCCCTTCATGAGCCATTTGGACCTGAATCATGTTCTTTTGAATGATTTGGGTTTCTTGATGGATGAGGGCTTCTCGAACTTGTAGTGCTCTAATAGGCATGCCTACTGATATTGTATCATTCCCTCCCTCTTTGAAAAGATTTATCCTCGAATCTTCGCCATTAGGTGGTTTCTTGGGAAACAAATCTTGGCAATCACAATTCTTTTCAATGCTAGTTGAAAATGAGGGTCCATTAGGTGGCTTCTTTGAAAACAAATCTCTACATACCTGCAAGGAGCTGGAACTAACAATAGGCAAAGATGGGTTAAGATTGTTAGTAGATAAACAAATATCCTTACACACGCTCTCAACCTCTCTTTTTTCATCAAACAAGCTCACACTCATGCTTTTCTCACTTTTCTCATAACTCTCTTGCTTTTTCTTTTCACTCACACTCTTTTCTTTTTTAATCTCATCTTTTTCTCTTTCTAACTCATGTTCTCTCTCTTTTTCTTTTGCTCTATCTTTTTCTTTCATTTTGTATGCTTGTGCTATTCTCACCTGATTCTCATAAGCATCCATAGGATCAAGAGGTACCAATACATGATTTTTTTCATTAAATACAAATGAATAGCAATAGCAATATTTGTGCTTATGCTTGACATATTTAGCTTTTCTCACATGTTTCCATGGTTTACCAAGCATAATATGTCCATCATACATTGGAGCTACGTCACATAACACTTTATCATGATATTTACCAATGGAGAAAGAAATCAAAACTTGCTTATTAACCCTAAATTCAGCACTACCCTTCAACAAGGTATAAGGCCTAGGATGCTTTATAGTAGGCAAGTTTAATTTCTCAACAAGTAAGGTACTAGCAACATTTACATAGCTACTATTATCAATAGCCATGCTGCAGACTTTTTCTTTGATAAGGCATCTAGTATGGAAATCAAGGGATGCCTTTTCTTTATATTGTCTTGTAGAGTTGTTATTGGATTGGAATGCAATTTGATAAACACATATTTTATCTATTTTTAATCCTCTAACTTAGACATTTTAGTTCCAAATATGGCTTTAAAACTTCAATTAGATAAGATTTCATGTTAATAGCCATTTCTATACTTTATGAATTAATTGGCAAAATAATTGATTTTAAATGCATAAATCATTTTAAAGGAATTTTGTGGATAATTCTATTGAATATTCTTCACTCTTTTGTGCAGAATTCTAATATGAATTGGAGCTTTGAAGGAGAATCTATTTTGAAATGGAGAAGAGCTCGAAGGAAGATGTCATGAGACCATGAAACTGAGTTGGAGAATCAACGTGGGAAGCTTAGGCAAAACAGAACAATTATGCACACTTCATATGTAAGCAGCCAAATGGGAATGAAGTGTCAGTTGAACCATGTGAAGAAGGCACGTAAAAGCTACATGGGACGTGGAAAAACATATGAAGAAACACACAAATGCACATGGCCAGTAGCTGAGCAGAGCATGAACAGAAGAGAAGGAAGCAACGTCCAGTTGTACGTAGGAGCAGCAGCTGAGCAAGCTTGAAGTAACATGAGCAGAACGATGGGGCAGAACCAAGCAACGTGAAGATCACACTCAGCAGCTGCATGAAGTTTAACGTGAAAAAAAAAAGAATAAAGAACCATGAAGCTTCTCGAGTGGAACATAAAGGCAGCAACCATGTGGAGAACTTCCTTGAGCAGAAAGAAGAAGTTGTGCCAGCTGAAACAAGAAGTAACTGGCTGGAACTCGAGAACAGCCACGTGAAGAAGCTGCAGAATGAGCATGAAGCAAACTTGAAGCAGAGTGAAAGGACGCTCAGCAGCTACAGAGCCAACGAGAGAAGCCACGAGTTGAAGTCTGGACAGCTTTAAGTTGAAGAAGCAGCTGGAACGAAGAAGAGGACACGAACAGAAAAGACATAGCAGCTGAACGAAGATGCTAGAGCTGAAGCTTGGTTTCAACGTGAAAAAGAGCTGCTGAACAGAGGTGAAGAACGTGAGAAACTCCAGCTGCAGAAGAAGCAATCACGTGGTATAGGAGTTACGTCTGGCATGCATATGGATTATAATAAAATAAAAGCACTGGGACCCACACCTTATATCACATGCATTTAACTTCAGACAATGGGAAGAGGCAGCACTTAAACGAAGAAAGCACGTGAAGTCATTAAAGGATTCACGTGAGAAGGGGATCACGCCATTCATTCACTCATTCCGTCAAATCCCATCGTCTCACATCATACCCTTCACTCCACACACTCCATTCACCACACGACTCCAAATCCCTACGCCTCATTAATCCTTATTCCCTCGGTCATTGGCCTTTTAAAAACACCCACGCATCTTCAACCCTCGCCTCCTACGTCTTCACGCCTGATCATACCCTCGCCTCCTACGCCTCCATCCACACATCCATCTCTCCATTCTCTCCATCCACAACATGAAGTTCTGATCCATCTTGAGGCTAGCTAGGAGGAATCTCTTGGCTAAAACTTGAATCCTTGGAGTAGAAGCAGAATTCTGGCTAAGATTTCTTTATTTTTCCTACACTTTTTCTTATTCTGTATAATCTCGGTTGAGTTATGTTTGATTAGGAATTTGTGTAATTAATTAGTGGCTGGTTAGACACTGATTAGGAAACCTTTTTTGTTGATTAATTGGTGGGATTTAAATATGATTTTTCATTATTCTCTTTAATCTCCCATGTATGCCACGAAGGTGTTCGATGAAATACATGAATGAGGTTATGTGCTTAAATGTCTATTTGAGAATTCCTTAGTGTTTAGTTGGTTAATTAAACATTTTTGGATGATGAATCAGAAGATAATTAATTAGTTAATCAATCAAATTGGATGTTCATTGATCTTAAGGATAAGAGTTAACAGTTTAATGCGGGATTGAGGTCTCAATTCAACATTAGATTATTAATCTCTTGAATCTTGAATGGTTATTCAAGATCATTTGCTAATGAACATAATTAGGAATTCTTAGGCCATAATTAATCACAATTGGAATAGGATAAGGATAGTGGATACCAAGAGACGATTCCTAAGCTAGTCACAAGCCCATCATTCACCACAATTTATCTAATTAGGTAGAATTTAGGAAATTTGTTTCAATTCAGTTTAGGATAGTTTAATTCATTCAAAAACCCCCAAACTAGATAGTTCTAGGATCTTAGAACACTTAGAGAACCTAATTAAACATTGAATTCCAATTCCAAGGGAGATGACCTAGGTTGTGCCACTTGCTATATTTTTAGATCAACCTAGTTTTATTTTGAGGGTTGTACGACAAGCCCGTCAATCCAACCTTGCACAAGATTGCTTGAATCATTCTTTGTTAGCCTCTTCAAGGAATTTATACTCATTGGACATCTTATCACCTGAAAAGTTAGTTAAAGAAAGAAAGAAGAAACAGGACCTCACACACTCTTCTCACGTGTTTACACTCAAAAGATGATAAGTTCACTCGTGTTTAACTCTCTTTTTGGCTTTTTCTCTAATGTTAATTGCACTCTTGCCTTTTACCACTCAATAATTTGCTTCTTACAAGTGTTCTAAGCAAGTCACAAGCAAATCAAATGAAAAGATCAGACTAGTGGCAATCAAAAAACTAGAATCCTAAAATGTAAATTCCCAAAAAATCAGACAAAGGAGAAAAAGAAGTGTGTAACAAAAAGGGGAAAAAGAAAGGAGGAAAGGGAGGCCTGGAAGGAAGGAGAAGGAAAGAAAAAAAAATTCTGAAAATAAGAAAATTTAAGAATAGGAAACTACTTACAATTCAAGTTTAGAACAATTAGGAAAGAATATTCTTTCTTGAATGCAAATAGGAAAGTAAATAATTTGGTAGCTACTTAATGCAATCACATTAGGAAACAAATTCCAATTAGGAAATTGACTCCAATTAGGAAATTGACTCCAATTAGGAAATTAACTCCAATTAGGAAGTTGACTCTAATTAAGAAACTAACTCCAAACTTGCTTTCAATTTTGAATTGGCACAACTTGCAATTTTGAATTTTTGCAATCTGAATTTTTCTTTTTTTTTTTTTTCTATTTTTTTTAAATTTTTTTTTATTTTTTTTGGGAGTATCACATTTTCTTCTCTTTTTCTTTTTAGAGTATCACACTCTCTTCTTTTTTTTTTTTTTTTGAGGATGGAGGAACACAACAATGGAAGACAGAAGAAGATAAAAGAAAAAGACGAAGATGAAAAGGTAATACTAATGGAAGGAGAGAAAGTATGAAGAATAATGAAAGGGAAAACACAAAGATATATCTTGTACTAGCGACCAAAGCTCTGATACCAAATGATGAGGGACCCTCTAGGAACCTTGTCTTAGGAACCTTCAACAAGATGACACTTTGCCCGAGACCGACTAGAAAACAAGAATGTTGGTCAAAGGAAAGACCCTAAGAAAACTTGTTTTTTAGAACCCTAGCCTCAAGGCACAAAGGAAGACCAATCCTTTGATAAGTCACGTGAACTCCCAGAGAACACAAAGAAGCAAAACCTCATAGATAATTGAATAATACTCAAATTTATTCATGATCTAAAATAAAGTACAATAGGAAGCCTTTTATAGGAAAAATTTCTAGAGTCCTAATTAAAGTAAAGCTCTAAAATCTGATTAGAAATATTTTAAATGATACTTAATATTAAGGAATTAGATTAGGATACTAATTTAAACTTGATCTCTAAGATAAGCTCTTTGACCAAGTTCAAAAAATAATAAAATAATAAAAAATGAAATTTCAAAAAAGAATCCTAGTCAAAATTAATCAGCTTCTTTAAGTTGTCACATGGTATGCTCATACTTCATTAAAAATTATATAGTTGTCACATGATTCTTAATCTCTTGCAATTGGATTCTAATTGGGTCTTGGCACTCCTCTTGTAGAATGGTTAGCATGATCACACTTTTTACATCTTCTTGGGCCTTCGCTTGACTTAAATGAATGGGCTCTAAGTTATGAAGCTTATGAATCAAACAATTGAAGGCTTCTTTCATTGCTTTAACTTTAGCTCATGTTATTAGGCCTTTAACATGTTAGATATTGACTCTAGTTGCTCCATAGACATTCTTAGGACATTGGGCTTCCACTTGGACTTCCACTTTTGCATCTTTAAGGAGATCTCACGTCCAAAGTTCAATTCAACTCCAAGATCAACATCTTTATGAATTGAGTGACGTCTAGCATGTTCTAAATTGATCAAATATGGATTTTGGGCTCTAAACTTGGGCTGACGTCCAACATAGATATTATGTTGAGTTCTTTGAAATTTTTGGACAAATACTAGCACAATTTGGGCCTCTTGAGCATAGGCCGTCCCTTCATGAGCCATTTGGACCTGAATCATGTTCTTTTGAATGACTTGGGTTTCTTGATGGATGAGAGCTTCTCGAACTTGTAGTACTCCAATAGGCATGCCTACTGATATTGTATCATATACGACTTTACTTGAAACACTTGCAAAATCTTATGTTTCCAAGCCATTTAAGCTTTGGCCTAAAGAGAGAAAGTGAGGAAGAGAGTTTTTCTTCATGTGTTCTTGATGGAACTAAGAGGTATGGAGTGTGAGGATTAAGAATATACAACTAGAATTGAAAAAGAAGCTTTAGAATGCAAGCTATAGAATTTAGGGATTTGGCCACATCTTGCCAAATATGAAGCTTCCTAATGATAATTTAAGTTTAAATGAGTTCTCAAGACACCTAAGAAGTCTAGTATATGCCATTTCCTTAAAGGAAATGAAGCAAACTCTATGGGTGAACAAGATAAAGGGGTGTCTCAGCCAAAACAAAACCATGTACCTAAGGAGTGTTTTAAATTGTTCTAAGGCTAGAAACTAACTAAATGTGATAAATGAACATCAAAGGAAATTTTGGAATAAATTTAGAAAGCATGGGTTGTAAGATGGAGGTGTAGGCTTCATAATAAGATATAAAGAAGTACCTTATAGTTAGGCTCTTTAAAATGAAATTGTGATGTCTCCAAGAAGTCTAAATAGAGTCAAGAGACTTAGATTGAAGGAAAAAATGGAGTCAAGATCATAAATTCTAATAATTGCTTCATTATGCCTTGTATGGAGACATAGTAGAGCCATATGAGAAAATAGGTTTGCATAGAGCTTGCATAAGGCTAAAGCTTATTTTCATGAGTGATTCATGTCTCGTTTGATGTGTCTAGGCTAAGAGAATCAAGTGCCACCTAATTCTATGAGCTTGGCCAAATATGGGGAAGACAAGTTCAAGGAAAAAGTGTGATGTTCTTGCTTTAAGGTAGCTCTCTAACCTTTCTCACATGCATGCTTTGGATGTTTATTTGTCTTTGAGTGCTTGATAAGTATGATTTTTATACAATTTAATTCTCTTAACTTAGTCATTTTAATGATCAAAGATGGCTTTAAAGGTTTAATTAGATACAATTTGATTTTATTAGCCATTTATGCACTTTGTGAATTAATTAGCAAAATTATTGAGTTTTAAGGCATGAAATTCTTTTAAATAATTTTGTGGATAATTCTATTGAATATTCTCTATTCTTTTGTGCAGAATTTTTGATGAGCAATTAGCTTGAATGAGAAATTGAATTGAAGGAGAAGATTGAGCTTCAAGTGTACTTTTTGTGGAGCTAAAAAAACTTGAGAATGTGAAGCAAGAGCAAAGATGAGCAAAAGGTGCATTTGAGAGGAAGAAAGTGACGCTGAAAGGAGCTTTCAAGCATGCAAACAGCAGCTGTCATGCAAGTTACACACATGCAGAACAGAGAAGGCAAAGCTACTGTTTTGGCGTGAGGAGCATGAAGAAACAAATGGCAGCAGAACTAGTGAAAGACGCTGAAACTACGTCTGGACAGCATGCAACAACAGAGAAGAACATGCAAGGAGAGGCACGAGTTGCTTCTGAGACGAGAAGAAAAAGGAAGTGCAGCAGCTCACATGCAGCAGAACGAAGAAGCTGTGCCAGCTGAAACAGAGACAGCAACGAGTAAAGCTCCAGGGACGTGAACAGAAACAAGCAGCAGACGAAGCAACATGCAGTAGAATGACGGGGCAGAACCAAAGTAACACGAAGGCAGCTCACATGCAAAGAGAAGTAACGTGGAGCAGAGCTCGAGTTCTACATGCTGGGCTGATTGAAGAAGCCACATTCTGGTTGCATGAAGATGCTGAAGTAAAACGTGAAAAGCAGAAACGGGCAAAGTTTCATATGGAATATAAAATAAAGTGGGGCCCATCTCATGCATAATAGCTTCAGGCAAATGGAACAAAAGCTGAGCATGTGAATTGATAAATGAATAGCACGTGAAAGGGAGCAGAAATACACATCCAGACGCTACATTTGGGGGAAGCTATTGATCATCACGTCATTCACGCCATTCATTCGCGCAGCCCGGCCCATTCAACATATATAATACACGACGCCAGCATCCCATTCATTCACGCCTCATTAATCCTTATTCCCTCGGTTATTGGCCTTTTAAAACCCTCACCTCCGTCTTTATTCATACGCCTCATCAACCCTCGTCTTCCTGTCAAAAATTTACGCCTCTTTCGCCTTCGTCCAGATTCACCACTCCATTCTCATCCATTCTCCACTTTCCATCCACCGAATGAGGCTTTAATTCATCCATCTTGAGGCTAGCAAGGGAGGAAGCTCTTGAGTATAAGCTTGAATCCTTGGGGAAGAAGCAGAATTCTGGCTAAGATTTTCTTATTTTTCCAGCACTTTTTCTTTTTCTTGTATAATCTCGATTGAGTTATATTTGATTAGGAAATTGTGTAATTAATTAGTGGCTGGTTAGACACTGATTAGGAATTATTTTTGTTGATTAATTGGTTGAATTTGAATCTGATTTTTCATTATTCTCTTTAATCTCCCATGTATACCACGAAGGTGTTCGATGAATTGCATGAGTGAGATTTTGTGCTTGATTGTTTGATTTGAGAATTCCTTAGTGTTTAGTTGGTTAATTAAACATTTTTGGATGATGAATCAGAAGATAATTAATTAGTTAATCAATCAAATTGGATGTTCATTGATCTTAAAGACAAGAGTTAATGGTTTAATGCGGGATTGAGGTCTCAATTCAACATTAGATTGTTAATCTCTTGATTCTTGTGTGGTAACTCAAGATAACTTGTAATGAACTTAATTAGGAATTCTTAGGCCAGAATTAATCACAATTAGAATAGGATAAGGATAGTGGATACCAAGAGACGATTCCTAAGCTAGTCACAAGCCATTATCATTTACAATTCACACAATTAGGTAGAATTTAAGAATTTTGATTCAATTTAGTTTTAGGATAGTTTAATTCATTCAAAAATCCCCCAAACTAGATAGTTCTAGGATCTTAGAACACTTAGAGAACCTAATTGAACATTGAATTCCAATTCCAAGGGAGATGACCTAGGTTGTGCCACTTGCTATATTTTTAGATCAACCTAGTTTTATTTTGAGGGTTGCACGACAAGCCCGTCAAAATTTGGCGCCGTTGCCGGGGATTTGGAGTTTTAATTGTTTAAGGAAGTTTTCTAAGTGTTTTTGTTCTATTTTATCTCTATTTTGATTCTAATTTAGCTGAATTTTTGCTCTGTTTCGAGCTTGGAATTGGATAATTTCGGTGTTGCGTATTTATTTGCCTATTTGCTGGAATTTTCGTTTAAAGTGCCCAGAAAATTCTCAAATTCTGTATTTCAAAGTTTTTGGGTGTTTTGAGCAAAAAAAATAGCAGAGCTATTAGATGCACCAATTTTTGGCCAAATTCCAACGTTTGGAGCACTTTTTCGAATTTTTTAGTATTTTTTTGAATTTTCTAGGATTTTTCTAATTTTTCTGGAATTTTTGTTTTAATTTTTCTTTGCTAATTTTTGTGTTCCTTCTTAGTTTTTTCTTGTCTAATTGGTGTATGACAAGAAGCTCTAGTGAAAAATTAATTGATTTGGATCCAGAAATTGAAAGAACCCTTAGAAGACAAGTAAGGATTAGGAAAAACAAGGATAGTGTAGGAATTAATAACTCTATTTCGTCTGCTTTTGATTCTGTGCAAGGAATTGATTGTGCACTTCAATTTGCTAGTGATAATATGGGTGAACAAGATCAAATAAATGCTAACAGAAATATGCATGTTCAGGCTAACTTGAATGTGAATGCAAATTTGAATAATAACATGCATGCTAGAACTATTAGAGAATTGAGAGCTCCTAATGTGCATTATCAAAATCTTTGCATACAATATCCAGAATTAGATGCAAATTTTGAGCTTAAATCTGGATTGATTCACTTACTTCCTAAGTTTCAGGGACTTGCAGGAGATGACCCTCACAAACATCTAAAAGAATTCCATGTTGTATGCTCTACAATGAAGCCACAAGGTGGCTCAGAGGAACAAATCAAGCTCAGAGCATTCCCTTTTTCCTTGGATGGTTTAGCCAAGGATTGGTTGTACTATCTACCTCCCGGTGCCATCACTTCTTGGGACCAACTGAAGAGGTTATTCTTGGAGAAATTCTTTCCTGCATCTCGCACTGCATCAATAAGGAAAGAGATATGTGGGATCAGACAGAATAATGGAGAGACTTTATATGAGTACTGGGAAAGATTCAAAAGATTGTTGGCTAGTTGCCCTCACCATCAAATCTCTGATCAGTTGCTTATACAGTACTTCTATGAGGGGCTATTGATCATGGACAGAAATATGATTGATGCTGCCTCTGGTGGAGCCTTAGGTGATCTAACACCTACGGGGGCCTGGGAGTTGATTGATAAGATGGCTCAGAATGCTCAGCAATTTGGGTCCAGATCAATGCAAACAGTAAGAGGAGTCAATGAATTGTGTGCTCCAGACTATGGTCAGAGAATTGAGAGCAAACTTGAAGTAATGTCTACTGTGCTCCAAAAGCTTGCTTTAGATCAGCAGCAGTCATCCTCCGCTCCTTCTCAGACATTTGCACCACAGTCTTAACCTACTCAGACATATTCTTATCCACAGTGTTATGCATCTGGACAAACATCTACCTCTACTACTTTGGTAGGACCCCTGTGTGATATATGCTCTTTGGCCACACATTCTACTGATCAGTGCCCTATGTTAGAAGACAGGGTAGAGGCTTGTGCTGGGATGTTTCCAGTTAGGCCGATGCAACAAGGGCAACAAAAATATGATCCCTATTCTAATACATACAATCCAGGATGGAGGGATCACCCCAATTTGAGATATGGGGGAGGGCAACAAAATAGATACAATGTTGCAGGACCTAATGCACAGTCTTCCCAACCTATTAGGCCAGCTCCTATGCAGGAGGAACCAAAGAAAGGGGATAATATGGGAGACATGATGAAGCGTATTACGGAGAGTCAAGCACAAATCACACAAATGATGCAAAACTTAGAAAGAAGGGTTGATACTCAAATAGGACAATTCGCTACTTCTCTCAATGAGATAAAAAGCCAAGGTTCAAGCCAATTACCCTCACAGACGGTTGTTAATCCGAGGAATAGTAGCAATGTCAGTGCCATCACTCTTAGGAGTGGAAAAGAAGTTCAGGGATTCTCAGATACCACCACCATGGATAAGTCGGCGTCATCAAAAACACACGCCGCACCAAATGAGCCTAATAATGAAGATGAGCCAAAGAAAATTTTGCCTTTCCCACATAGACCTACCTTGGGAAAGAGGCAAACTGAAGTAGATGCAGAAAAAGAGATTCTTGAGACTTTTAAAAAGGTTGAAGTTAATATACCCCTGTTGGAGGCAATCAAGACCATTCCTAAATATGCCAAGTTTCTCAAGGAGATATGCACTAACAAGAGGCGTCTGAGAGGGAATGAAAAAGTCAATTTTGGTAAGAATGTTTCAGCACTCATACAGCCAACAATGCCCACTAAGTGTCAAGATCCGGACACTTTTACAATCCCATGCACCATTGGAAATTTTGAATTTTTTGATGCTTTAATTGATCTTGGTGCTGCTATAAATGTTATGCCTAAATCTGTTTATTCATCTTTGCAGGTGGGAGAGCTGAAACCTATCGGAGTGGTTGTGCAGCTGGCAAATAGGAGCATTGCTTATCCTTCAGGAGTGTTGGAGGATGTTCTGGTTAAGGTAAAGGATTTGATTTTTCCAGCTGATTTTTATGTCCTTAATATGGAAGATGATAGATATAGATCTAGTGGACATGCCCCACTCATTTTAGGTAGACCTTTCCTGAAAACTGCTAAAACAATTATAAATGTGCATGAGGGTACTCTTCAAATGGAGTTTGCTGGCAATGTGATACAATTTAATATATTTGATGCCATGAAATACCCTTGTGATGATAACTCTGTTTTTAGTATCAGCCTGATTGATATGTTAGTTGATGATGCCAGTGCTGATTTTAGGGATAGTTTGTTGACTGAATCCTGTGATATTGCTGATCTTGATGATTCTTTGAAACATAATTGTGATGACTTTTATTCTTGCACTATATGTAGAGAAATTGATGAATTTTTGAGCTTGTATGATGAGATTAACTCTACAGAACCTATTACTGATCAGATTGATTCTATTTCATCTAGAACATCTGTTGATTTAACTGGTCTTGTTGATCTTTCTGGTACTGATAATTCTTTGCATGATGACATGGATAATTTAGGAAATCATGATGCTGATATTCAATTGACTACTGATTCTTTTGATTCTTCCCATACTACTGATATCCCCAAGGATGGGGAAGTTGTTTCTTCTATCTATGAGTTGTCTGAACAGGTATTTGGCATGAAAGAAATTGAACAACTCATACCTTCGGTTGAGCAAGCTCCCACCTTAGAGCTCAAACCGCTTCCAGACAATCTCAAGTACACCTACTTGGGGGAAGATGAGAAGCTTCCAGTAATTGTGGCTAGTGACATTATTCCAGAGGAAGAAGAGAAGCTTCTTGAGGTCTTAAGGAGGAGAAAACAAGCAATAGGGTGGACCTTAGCTGACATACCTGGGATTAGCCCTGATACATGCATGCACAGAATTTTGTTGGAAGAAGGAGCAAAACCAATAAGGCAACCTCAAAGGCGACTGAACCCACTTATTCTGGATGTGGTTAAAAAGGAAGTTTCTAAACTTTTATCTGCTGGTATAATATATCCTATTTCTGACAGTCAGTGGGTTAGTCCTGTGCAGGTAGTTCCAAAGAAATCAGGGATCACAGTGATCCGGAATGAAAATAATGAATTGGTGCCCACCCGTGTACAGAATAGTTGGAGGGTTTGCATTGACTATAGGAGGCTTAATTTAGTCACTAGAAAAGATCATTACCCCCTCCCATTTATTGATCAGATGCTTGAGCGTTTAGCTGGTAAATCTCACTACTGTTTTCTGGATGGATTTTCAGGGTATTTTCAGATATGCATAACCCCAGAGGATCAAGAGAAGACGACATTCACATGCCCATTTGGAACATATGCCTACAGACGAATGCCCTTTGGTCTTTGCAATGCCCCTGGGACCTTCCAGCGGTGCATGGTTTCCATTTTTAGTGATTTCCTTGAACATTGTATAGAAATTTTTATGGATGATTTCACTGTATATGGGAACTCTTTTGATGATTGCTTATGTAGTCTGGATAGAGTCCTAGCTAGATGCATAGAGAAAAACCTTGTACTTAATTTTGAAAAGTGTCATTTTATGGTTCGGAAAGGCATTGTATTGGGTCATATTATATCTGAACAAGGCATAGAGGTAGATAAAGCTAAGATAGATGTTATAACCTCTCTACCATACCCGACATATGTTCGGGAGGTCCGATCTTTTCTAGGTCATGCAGGTTTTTATAGAAGATTCATTTAGAACTTTAGTAAAATTGCTTTGCCATTGTCTAAGTTGTTACAAAAAGATGTTGATTTCCAATTTAATGATGCATGTAAAACAGCTTTTGATGAACTTAAGAAATGCTTGACTTCCCCACCCATTATTCAACCCCCTGATTGGACCCTCCCATTTGAGCTTTTATGTGACGCATCTAATTTTGCTGTAGGTGCAGTCTTGAGCCAGAGAGTGAATAAGCGGTCCCATGTGATTGCTTATGCATCCAAGACTTTGGATGGGGCCCAAGCAAATTATACAACCACAGAAAAAGAGCTTCTTGCTATTGTTTTTGCTTTAGATAAATTTAGATCATATTTACTTGATACTAAAGTTATTGTTTTTACTGATCATGCAGCCTTGAAGTACTTGCTGAAGAAGCCCGATGCAAAGCCAAGATTGATCAGATGGATGCTTTTACTTCAAGAATTTGACATTGACATCCAGGATAAAAGTGGAGCTGAAAACTTGGTGGCAGACCACTTAAGCAGAATTGAAGCTTCAAAGGTAAATTCCTTACCTATTGATGATGATTTCCCTTATGAGCATTTATGTGCTGTGCATAGTTTTTATCCATGGTATGCAGACTTAGTGAATTATCTAGCTACTTCTGAACTACCTGTTGATTTGACTAAACATCAGTTGAATAAGTTTAGGAGTGAAGCTAGGTATTATATTTGGGATGATCCATATTTATGGAGATTATGCAGTGACCAAGTGATTAGACGTTGTGTGCCTGATATAGAATTTGATTCTGTTTTAAATTTTTGTCATGCACTAGCATGTGGAGGTCACTTTAGTCCAAAACGCACAGCTAGGAAGGTTCTAGATAGTGGATTGTATTGGCCTACCCTGTTTCGTGATGCCTTTGATTTTTGTAAAAGATGTGTTAGGTGTCAACAAACAGGTAGCATATCTAGGAGAAATGAAATGCCACAACATTCCATCTTATTTTGTGAAGTCTTTGATGTGTGGGGCATTGATTTTATGGGACCTTTTCCCACTTCTTTTGGCTTTTCATACATTTTACTGGCTGTTGATTATGTTTCGAAGTGGGTGGAAGCCAAACCCACCAGGACTGATGATTCTTCTGTGGTTGTAGAATTCGTTCGCTCTCACATTTTCTGTAGGTTTGGTATTCCCAGAGCCATTATCAGTGACCAGGGCACTCACTTTTGTAACCGGAGTATGCATAGCTTGCTTAGCAAGTATGGTGTTGTGCATAAAGTAGCTACTCCATACCACCCTCAGACAAATGGCCAAGCAGAAATTTCTAACTGGGAGGTGAAGCAAATTTTGGAGAAAACAGTGCAGCCGAATAGAAAGGATTGGAGCAAGAGGCTGGATGATGCACTTTGGGCTTACAGGACTGCCTACAAGACTCCTATTGGCATGTCACCCTATCGACTGGTATTTGGAAAAGCATGTCACTTACCGGTGGAAGTGGAGCACAAAGCTTACTGGGGCGTAAAGAAATGTAATTTGGATTTGAATGAAGCAGGATCTCACAGAAAATTCCAACTCCAAGAGCTTGAAGAGATCAGATTGGAAGCCTATGACAATGCAAGAATCTATAAAGAGAAGACAAAGGTATTTCATGACAAGATGATTGCAAGGAAAGAGTTTGTTGTCGGCCAAAAAGTCTTACTTTATAAATCCCGTCTGAAGCTTATGCCAGGTAAACTTCGTTCTAAATGGGAAGGTCCTTATATAGTTTCTAATGTTTTCCCTTTTGGTGCAGTTGAGCTTTTGGATGAGCAAACGGGAGCTAAATTCAAAGTTAATGGACATCGGCTCAAACACTTTTATGAAGGAGTTCCACGAGATAACAAGGAGGAGCTCCAGCTTCATAACCCACCCTGACTCCCGGTTGTACTCTTTCCCTTTCCCCTTTTATATTGTGTTGTCTTTATCTGTTTATTACATTATGTGCTGGCATTGAGGACAATGCAATGTTTAAATGTGGGGGGGATACAAATAAATTTTTAGTTTTGTTTTATTTTGGTTAGTTGATTTTTATAGTTTCTAGGTTTTTAGTTAGTTTTATGTTATTTTCCAGTAAAAAATAAAAATAATAAAAAAATAAAAAAATTCCAACCAAAAACTATGCTTCTGTGTAAGTTGCTAGCATTAAGGGGATCCTGGCTTTGATATATCTTGATTTGACAAGGAATTGACCCTGTGTTAAAAATGCAAGTTAAGTGGCAATTAGCTTTGCTTTAATGAAATTTGATGATAGTTAATTTACCCTATGAGATTTTTGAACCTATTGCTTATTCATTTCTAGTGTGTATCCCCTATCTTACTTTTACTCTAGAACTTGGCTTGAATCTTATTCAAGGCCACATTTATTCATTTGCCATGATGAAAAGGATTAAGGCATTCATTGTTGTTTTGTTTTAGCTAGAGCCAAAAAGCTATCCCACATGAATTTAATCTATTTATTTTTCCCATTTGGGCCTTATATTTTTCCTTGTTAGCCTTCTAGCCATGAAAATCAAATCAATGTTCTTCCTACCTTGATTAGGATGCTTTCAATTATTAAGAGCATTATATCTTGTTAAGGTAGATGGAGGTGTATTTCGCACATCATTTATAGGCCATTTGTTCCTTCTTCTTCAAGAGTATTTCCCAAAAAAAAAAAACAAAAACAAAAACAAAAACAAAAAAAACAAAAACAAAAAAAATGAATGATGACAAAAAAAAAAAAAGATTGAAAAGGGAAATAAAGTTGTTCTCTTAGTGCATATTTTTCTGTTTGTGGTTAAAAAGGCCTTGAGATGCACTTTTATTCCATCCTTGTTCTTATTTTAATGCTCTTGATGATTTTAAGCATCCGATTTGCTTTTGAATTTCCTTCATTTTTCTGTTTACCACTTGTTTCATACCTTAGCCTACATTACAACCATAATGAAGACCTTTTGATTCATTCATTGGCATTTGATTTTGGTGGTGGAGATGTAGATGATTGCCAAGCTTATGGTAGTAAGGTTGGGTAGGATGGAATTTGAGAGTAAGCACTTCATCCTAAACACTAAAGAGGATAGTGATAAACACAAATCCAAGTGAGGGACTGTCATTGCATTTCATTTTTGATAAAGTGTATGGCCATGGTACTTGTTGCATTAATGCAAGTGACATGACTTGGAGAATTGAGCTATTGATTCGCTTTGAACTTCCTTGTGCTGAGTGATTTATACAACTCCATTTCTTTTAATTTTCTTTCCACTATCTCTTCCTTGGAGCCTTAGTTTTCTTTTGCCCAGGAGTGCAAAGGTTTAAGTGTGGGGGAATTTGATAAGTATGATTTTTATACAATTTAATTCTCTTAACTTAGTCATTTTAATGATCAAAGATGGCTTTAAAGGTTTAATTAGATACAATTTGATTTTATTAGCCACTTATGCACTTTGTGAATTAATTAGCAAAATTATTGAGTTTTAAGGCATGAAATTCTTTTAAATAATTTTGTGGATAATTCTATTGAATATTCTCTATTCTTTTGTGCAGAATTTTTGATGAGCAATTAGCTTGAATGAGAAATTGAATTGAAGGAGAAGATTGAGCTTCAAGTGTACTTTTTGTGGAGCTAAAAACTTGAGAATGTGAAGCAAGAGCAAAGATGAGCAAAAGGTGCATTTGAGAGGAAGAAAGTGACGCTGAAAGGAGCTTTCAAGCATGCAAACAGCAGCTGTCATGCAAGTTACACACATGCAGAACAGAGAAGGCAAAGCTACTGTTTTGGCGTGAGGAGCATGAAGAAACAAATGGCAGCAGAACTAGTGAAAGACGCTGAAGCTACGTCTGGACAGCATGCAACAACAGAGAAGAACATGCAAGGAGAGGCACGAGTTGCTTCTGAGACGAGAAGAAAAAGGAAGTGCAGCAGCTCACATGCAGCAGAACGAAGAAGCTGTGCCAGCTGAAACAGAGACAGCAACGAGTAAAGCTCCAGGGACGTGAATAGAAACAAGCAGCAGACGAAGCAACATGCAGTAGAATGACGGGGCAAAACCAAAGTAACACGAAGGCAGCTCACATGCAAAGAGAAGCAACGTGGAGCAGAGCTCGAGTTCTACGTGCTGGGCTGATTGAAGAAGCCACATTCTGGTTGCATGAAGATGCTGAAGTAAAACGTGAAAAGCAGAAACGGGCAAAGTTTCATATGGAATATAAAATAAAGTGGGGCCCATCTCATGCATAATAGCTTCAGGCAAGTGGAACAAAAGCTGAGCACGTGAATTGATAAATGAATAGCACGTGAAAGGGAGCAGAAATACACATCCAGACGCTACATTTGGGGGAAGCTATTGATCATCACGTCATTCACGCCATTCATTCGCGCAGCCTGGCCCATTCAACATATATAATACACGATGCCAGCATCCCATTCATTCACGCCTCATTAATCCTTATTCCCTCGGTCATTGGCCTTTTAAAACCCTCACCTCCGTCTTTATTCATACGCCTCATCAACCCTCATCTTCCCGTCAAAAATTTACGCCTCCTTCGCCTTCGTCCAGATTCACCACTCCATTCTCATCCATTCTCCACTTTTCATCCACCGGATGAGGCTTTAATTCATCCATCTTGAGGCTAGCAAGGAAGGAAGCTCTTGAGTAGAAGCTTGAATCCTTGGGGAAGAAGCAGAATTCTGGCTAAGATTTTCTTATTTTTCTAGCACTTTTTCTTTTTCTTGTATAATCTCGGTTGAGTTATATTTGATTAGGAAATTGTGTAATTAATTAGTGGCTGGTTAGACACTGATTAGGAATTATTTTTGTTGATTAATTAGTTGAATTTGAATCTGATTTTTCATTATTCTCTTTAATCTCCCATGTATACCACGAAGGTGTTCGATGAATTGCATGAGTGAGATTTTGTGCTTGATTGTTTGATTTGAGAATTCCTTAGTGTTTAGTTGGTTAATTAAACATTTTTGGATGATGAATCAGAAGATAATTAATTAGTTAATCAATCAAATTGGATGTTCATTGATCTTAAAGACAAGAGTTAACGGTTTAATGCGGGATTGAGGTCTCAATTCAACATTAGATTGTTAATCTCTTGATTCTTGTGTGGTAACTCAAGATAACTTGTAACGAACTTAATTAGGAATTCTTAGGCCAGAATTAATCACAATTAGAATAGGATAAGGATAGTGGATACCAAGAGATGATTCCTAAGCTAGTCACAAGCCATTATCATTTACAATTCACACAATTAGGTAGAATTTAGGAATTTTGATTCAATTTAGTTTTAGGATAGTTTAATTCATTCAAAAATCCCCCAAACTAGATAGTTCTAGGATCTTAGAATACTTAGAGAACCTAATTGAACATTGAATTCCAATTCTAAGGGAGATGACCTAGGTTGTGCCACTTGCTATATTTTTAGATCAACCTAGTTTTATTTTGAGGGTTGCACGACAAGCCCGTCAGTGCTTGCTTGTATGTTTGAACTATAAAATATTTAACATCAAATTTACTAACCTCATCTCACATCATTGCTAGGCTTATCTCCCGTTACATCATGGATAAAATTTTTATTTGGTGTTATGTGAGCCAAATGGACTCATTAATCTCATTCTCATATTTAAATACACAAATACAACTTATAACAAGTTCAAGAAGTGGCCTAGAACATGAGCAAAGGGATTGGATACATAAAATGCAATGGTGCAGCCTCAGCCAGAAATTCTAACATACTGACATAAATTTGGAAAAATCATAACTAATTCTAAAAAAATCAAAATCATGCAAACTTTACCATTCTGGAAAGCTATAGATGTCTACTATATAGTCAATATAAATCCAGGCTATAACAGAGGCTTCTAACTATTAAAAATTAATAGAACAGTACCAAAGGTCGACTATTGCATAATCAACCCAATTATGAAGCTTTCCATAATTATTCTCCATCTTAATAGTTATGGAAAACTTATCATGTCTATTTTATGCCTATAAAATTTCATTAGCATTGGATATCATAGGCCCATAAATGATACAACCAAAATTTCTAACCATATGAACAATGTCTACGTCAATTTAGTATAAAAATGCCAAATTTGGAAATTCGTGATTAATTCTATAGAGTTTCAAATAATCTAGTCTTTAACTTCCCAAAAAGATCTAGATAAGATCTATATGTGTACCAAGTTTATCATAGGCCCATAAATGATACAACCAAAATTTCTAACCATATGAACAATGTCTACGTCAATTTAGTATAAAAATGCCAAATTTGGAAATTCGTGATTAATTCTATAGAGTTTCAAATAATCTAGTTTTTAACTTCCCAAAAAGATCTAGATAAGATCTATATGTGTACCAAGTTTTATAAGCAAATTCGTTCATTTGGTCAGATCTTGCCATCGGGTTGCAAAATAGCTCATTTTGTGTCATATAAGGGTTCAAATGGTCCATTTTGAGTTTTAAGGAAACCATAACCACTTGAACACCTGGGAATGCACCAAAATGGCTTTCTAAACTTGTCTTAAAGGTGCATAAACCTAGAAATTAAAAACTCACTCTCTCATCCCATGTCATGCACAAGAATGTACATGCTAGTGCTTGCCATTCTATACCCAAATCATGCTATTTCATACATTTGGCATTAATTCTCATTCATACATCATACATTTACATATTTACATGTATTCATAAACCCATAAAATGTATATAACAATGGATTACATCACGTGCCACTCATATGGCTATAATTTGGCATTTTCATACACTTGGTTGTTAATCTTCTTCTTTTAGGCTTGGTGGCTTCCATTACCTTACTCACTAGCATGTTAGGATATTGGAGAGGAAGAAATGAGATTCAAAGAATTTCAATAGCTCATCTCCCTTTCAATCACACATAAAGAATACAAAACAAGTCTTAAAAATGCATGCATGGGCATCATGAAGTGCATGATCACTCAGGGAGCATTCTTGGTACTTGAATAAGTCATACAAAGCATACATAGATTTGCCAAGTAAATGGATTAGCCTTACCTATTCTTTTATGGATTTTGGACTTGCCTTACCCATTTTCTCTAAGAGATTTTGACTTAATCTCACTCTTAGGAGACTTTTTACTTTGTCTCAACTAATTTTAAGGGTTCTTGGCTTCATTATACTCAAGCAAACCCAAGCACACATACTAGGCATCATTTGAAAATATATTACAACATCGTGGTACCATGGAACATAAGCATATGCTAGAAGACTTTTCATGGCTTAAAACACAAATACACACATTCAAAGACAAGAAAAGCATACATTCATGCATGAGAGAAATTGGAAAGAGCTCCTTGGCCACATAAGCACACGTTTTCTCTTGGACTTTTGCTCCCTTCCTCAGCCTCACATACACAACGTAATATCCGGTCCCTAAAAAATGCAAGAAAACATAAGGCAACGCGAGAAACATAACATACAGTTTCTCTGTCAACGTATGAAATTCATTGGATACAAAAGGGAGTCCCCCATGTAACATCCCAAAATTAATTAAGATGTTAATCATAGATTTGGACTAATTAAGAATAATTATTATGGAATAATTGGGTAAGCTATATGAATGGGAATTTATAGAGAAATAAGTTATTAATATGGGTTTAAGATTTCAATTGGATTAAAGCTTAATTTAGGCCCAAAATTAATTTGAGTAAGTCATGGATAAGGATTTATGGAGGCCCAATGATTTTAGGTGCAAGCCCAACTCCCTATCATGATACTTGGGCCAAGAGAGATCACCTAGCAATGGCCTAATTTGATTTAGTGAAATAGAGGCCCAAGACCCAATTTATATGAGCTCTTATAGTTAGTCAAACACACATTAGGCAGACCTAAATTAGATTGACTCTTAGAACTTAGCCTGACCCAATCAAATTTCTACAGCCTAACTCATGAAATAAGGCCCAACAAGCATAAAAATCTGAACCCATGAGGATTTGGGCCTTTGGGTCAACCCATAACCCATTTAGGACCCAACCTAAACCTAACTAAACCTTAAATACACTCAGCCTCCTCCCCATTCTGCAGAAAAAACACAAGAGGTTAAGCAAAATTCGGAGGTTTGGAGGGAGGCTAGGGTTTTTCTATATTCCTCCACCATTTCTCACTTTTAGAGGAAGATTTGGCCAAGGTAATCTATATAAAACATGTCCCTCTCATTCTCCTCTTCATTTTGATATGATTGGTTTGTCATTTTGAGAATTTTTCATCTCTTCTTAGGATGAAATATGGTTCTTGGATGATTGTTGCAAAATTTTCAGAGTTGGAGGTTAGAGGGATGATTAGGTAAGCATTTTCTTTCCATTTTGTATATTATTTTGCTGAAAAATGTCCTTAAGGGTTGATTTTCATAATGGGTTATACTATTATAGGAAATTATAAGGAAATGAAGGTGAAAAACTGAATTTTTTGGGCATGATGACTCAAATCCGAATTTGGGAATATCTTATAGTGTGTTCTTCGTAGTTGAGGCTCAACTCAATCTATTTAACCTTTTAGATGTTTGGGTAAGTGATTTCTCTCCTTTTATGAGATGTATGTACTAAATTCCCATCATTTGGATTGACTTTTGGTGCATGCCTTGTATATGTGCAAAAATGGAGATGTGGGGAGTGAACCATTATGAGCTTTGATGTCTTGAACTTGAATTGGTGCAATTGACCCTTTAAGAAGTTAGGTAAGTAACTTTTAAATAGCCATTGGTGGTTTAACCCTTTGGATATATAATTTATTACTAGAAATGATGATGACTATACTTGTTTTAGGCTTGGTGTGTATTTAAATTATAGTTAGAGGCAGAGTAATTGGCTTTATTAAGGTAACTGGGGTTACTTTCCTAATTCCATGTATATGCCCATGTTAATCTGATATTTACTACACATGTTTGATTCTGAAATGTCAAATGATTGGTTGACTACTCGAATTGTTATTGTGATTAGACCTTGTGAGTCCATAGTGGAGCTGTGGTGCGATTGCCACCTTTGCATGTGCCTCGATCGAGTATCAGGTTGTGATCAAACCCCAGATGTACTGAGCTCTAGTTGTACTCATTATGGAGTAGGTACCGTGGACGGATCTCTCCCGGTGTTATTGGCCATTAACATGTTATGTATGATTGCTGATTAATTTAAATTTAAATCTATCTAATAGAATTAAATTTAAATTATCTGATTAGTTTAAATTTAAATCTATCTAATAGAATCAAATTTAAATTATCTAATTAATTAAATTTAAATCTATCTAATAGAATCAAATTTAAATTATCTTATTAGTTTAAATTTAAATTTATTTAATAGAATCAAATTTAAACTAATTTATGATGGAGGTGAGCTAGGAGACTTTAAAGAGCTTGAACAAAATCAAGAACTTGAAAACAAAAGGGCTGGACGTAACTCTAAAGGATGGCCAACTAAAGATCCATTGCAACGTATGGGAGGCCCATACACAAGATCAAGAGCCAAAGCTATGAAGGAGGCCTTGAATGGAGTGATCCAAAAACTAATGGACTTGGAGCCCATAGTCTTAGCTGAATATGAAGCCCAAAAGGAACAAAATGGCATGAAAATTATTTCATATCTACAAGATGCTAGCCCAAGCCCGAAAGGAGCCTAATTGAAGAAGCCCAGCCATTTTCCACAAAATTCTCTTAGTTTTATTTCATTTTAATTTGATTGTTTCTATTTCAGATTTTTTTTTAGCTTTATTAGGCGCCATTCTTGGTGAATTTGTCTAGATTTAAATTTCTTTTATTTTCCCACCAGACCTAAGAGTTATTTTGTATTTAGGGTTTTATTTTTCAAATGCCTATATAAGGCCCACTTGTACTCCAAGAAGAGGCAGATTGAATGAATTCTATTTTCAGAATCTTTTCTGACTTGTGAGGTTTCTCTTGTGGCCTTTGTGTGTTGGAGAAAATCTTTGACTTATCAAAGGAGTGGTTTCCTTTGTGGCGTCCCGGATTAGGGTTCTAAGAGACGGGTTCTCTTAGGGTTCAATTCCATTAACCAACACCTCTTCTTCTTCTTCTTCTTCTTTTTGTTTCTTTCTTTGTTCTTTCTTGCTTGTTGTCCAGATCTGCCTATTTTCTTGTTTTTGTGTTACTTGCCAAATTTCGATCACTGATCTGTGTAATTTAGGGTTCCTAGAATGGGTTTCTACGGAGTCTCATATCATCTGGTATCAGAGTAATGGTTGAGGTTAGTTTCATCCACTTTTTCCTTGTTCTTTTCCCTTATTTCGTCTAATTCTTTTCTGTTCGTCCATATTTTTGTGTGGCTGTTTTTGATGTTTTCCTTCTTGTTTTTGGACGTTTAATAGGTCTTTCTTGTGTTTCAAGATCTCTTCTTTCTGCTCGATTTGGAATCATATCAATCCAATTTTTGTAGAGCAAGTTATAGCTATTTCTTTTCCCTGATTTCGTTTGATTCTTTTCTGCTCGTCCTTTTTTTCATGCGGCTGTTTCTGGTGTTTTCCTTCGTGTTTTTGGACGTTTAATAGGTCTTTCTTGTGTCTCAAGATCTCTTCTTTCTGCTCGTTTCAGAATCACATCAATCCGATTTTTCTAGAGCAAGTTATAGCTATTTCTTTCGTGCATGTCATTCTGATCTTTTAGAAATCTTGTGTTCTATTTGCAAATTTCAGCACCTTTGAGATTCGAAAAAAAAAAAGTATATTACAGTGAAAAAAAAAAGAAAAGAAAAGAAGGAAAAGTTGAAAAAAAAAAAAGAAGTCAGAATCTGTGAAAAGGGAAAGTTGTGCTGGAAATTGTAAAATTTTGAATTATTGACTTGAATTGCAATTGCTGAAGATCTGGTCATTTCTGATTCTTGGAATTACCATTTTTGATTCCTTGAGTTAATCTGATCATTAAAAGTCATATTGTGCACAATTCATAAAAGGAAATTTACATTCATTCACCTTGTTCTAAATTTCAAATTTCTGATTGCTTCAATACTGATTCCAAATTCCAATTTTCTTTCCATAACTCTTGATAAATTAATCATTTAACCATTTGTTCTCCCATAATCTGCCACATACCATTTCTTCCATAAATTCATTGTCTTCATTTCCTTTTCTAGTCACTTTGCTGTATTTTCCATTGGCTGCACGTACGAATTTTTTTTAAAATGTTGGACTTTTGTTGTCTCTTTGAGAACTTTACATCTTGGGTTCTAATTTGAGATTGCCACTTCAGGTGCTACTTCTTTTGATTTGTTGGATTTAATTCAGTACACTATAGGAAGCAAGTTGAGAGGAAAAAGGCAAGAGTGTTTTCATCATTGTAAAAGCCATTACAAGTGTGAAACACGAGTGAATTTGCATCATTTAGAGTGAAACACGTGAGGGAGTAGTTAGGTCCTTTTTTTCTTGCTATTCACTACTAACATTTCAGGTACCAATCATGTCTGAAAGTGAGGATAACCAAGTTGACCTTAAATTGTTCATCAAATCTATTCAAGAACAATTCAAGAGGCTAAATACTAGGTTGGATCAAATGGATTCTTCTTCTTCCAACAACAAGGCAAGGCATGGTAAAAATGTTGTTCTAGGAGGAGATGAATCTGATTTTGAGGAGGAAAGCCAACATGAAAGAGTTAGGAGAGCTCCCCCTCGAAAGAAAGATGCCTTTAGTAACATCAAGATGAAAATCCCTTCCTTTCAAGGGAAAGCTGATCCTGATGTATATCTTGAATGGGAAAGAAAAGTTGAGTTTTTATTTGACTGTCAATCTTTTTCAGAAGAAAGTAAAATAAAATTAGCTGCTTTGGAGTTCACAGATTATGCAAGCCTATGGTGGGATCAATTAACCACTAGTAGGAGGCGTTCAGGGGAGGGTCCAATTCGGTCTTGGCCAGAAATGAAGGCTCTCATGAGAAAGAGATTTGTCCCTACCCATTACTATAGGGATGTGCACAAGAGGCTCCATAAAATCAAACAAGGATCTATGAGTGTGGAAGAATATTTTCAGCAAATGCAAATTGCCATGATCAAAGCTGACATTGAAGAAGATTCAGAAGTTACAATGGCAAGATTTCTTGGTGGCTTAGACCCTGAAATTGCTGCAGAAGTCGAATTACAAAACTACCTTGATATGGAGGAGTTGTTACATAAAGCCATTAAGGTGGAGAAGCATTTTAAGACAAAACAGAAATTGAAATCACATGCTAGTTCCAACAAAGACTTCAAGTCCTCTTTCAAGTTTAAGGGAGAGACCAAACCTAAAGAGGAGGATAAGTTGAAGATGCAAACACCTACTTCTAAAGGTAAATCTGAACCTAAATCTTCTTCTAGTTCTTCTAAAATTAAATGCTTTAAATGTCAAGGTTTTGGTCACATTGCTTCACAATGTCCAAATAAAAGGACGATGATTTTGCTTGAGAATGGTGTTGTTACTAGTGAAAGCAGCAGTGATGAAGATGTGGAAGCTGAGTTAAGCTCCAATGGAGGTGATGAATCTGATGTGGAGGTAGCTGATGTGACGACCCTAGTTTCTAATCTCAATAATTAAGGTTAAACATGCTATTAATAATTAATGATCAAGGTTTGGGGTTGCTACAATCAATTACTTTGCAGAAATATAGGGAAAATTTAAACCTTGATACTACTAGGATCATCAACTAACAACTATAACGGAATCACGCATAAGAAGGGTTTATACCATCATTAAAGGTTTATGATTCATCCATTGATCAATTTCAACCCACAAAAACATCCCACCAATGTACTCATACCATTCCCTAACATTAGCCTTACCGAAATTAGGGTTTCTAGGTCAAATATAGGAGTTTGGGGACTTGCGCCGCGACTTGGAACTTTCCCGCCGCGGCTAAGTTAGGTTCTGGAGCTCAAAAACCACATTTTTAAACTTGCGCCGCGGCCCCGTTACTCTCTGGAATTTTCTTGACTTTCGCCGCGGCGAGTTGGACCTGCGCCGCGGCCAACCTATGTGGCGTCGCGGCGAGTTTTGCTACTGTAACCTCCCAAATTAATTTTCTCGACTCGCGCCACGGCGAGGTTACGTTCTGTCACCCCCTGGGCGATTATTTTCGCTCCGCGCCGCGGCGAGATTTCTCAAGCCGCGGCGTCCCTCGCCACTGTCACTTCCTAGGCCGCGGCGAAGCCTTCCTGGCCGCGGCGTGATTCCCTTCTGTCACTAGTTTCACTATATTCCGCCCCCTACACTCCATTTCTCTTCTTAGGGACACTCTAAGGTCACTTCCCTTCATTTTATATAGTTCTAATGGAATTTATCTACCTTATTTACTTAGCCATTCTTCCATTACCAATTCAAAACTTATATGCCCATTTCCGTTCCCTAATCACCCTCTATTAGCAAGTTTATAAAATAGCAACAACAGAATATACATGAATTACCAGCAACTATCCTTTAATACTCAATCAATAGGGGTTCCATACAATGGGGATTCATACCAATATCTCAAGAGTTACATTTCCATTGACAACCATATTATAAGTCAACAAAGTTTACAGCAGATCATATGAATCCATACATCAAATACTAAGTCAAGAAGGGGTCTAACCCTTTAGTACATACATTCTCAATAAATCAAATGTTCAAGCCTACACTTGGCAATGCAGATACATGATAATGCTATACATTAAGGAATACAAAATTAGCATCTATACTAGCTAAGTCAGCCCAAGTGTAGCCATCTCCCCGTAGGTTGAAGCTTATGGATTTTCATCCACTTGCTTACCCTTATCCTTACCCGAGGAACTTTCACCTGAAATATTGATCCCATAACACGGGGTGAGATATAAATCTCAGTAACCAAAATAATTCCATCATATAATCCAGTTTAACCAACATATATGCATGAATCAAAATCCATACTAGAATCATATCAGTCATTTCAGCAAATGAAACAATTAGGCTATCATGATTACTATCCCATACTAGCAATCATATATTTAACATGTTAAAGGCCATTAACACCGGGAGAGGCCCGTCTACGGCACCTACTCCCCATTGAGCACAACCAGGGCTCAGTGCATCTGGGGTTGATCATACCCGGTGCCCGATCGTGGCACATGCACGGGTGGCAGCCGCACCACAGCTCCACCATGGACTCACAAGGTCCAATCATAATACAACAGATAGCCAACCAATTCATTCAACATTTCAAATCATTCATATATAGCAAATATGAAATTAAAATAGATACATGCATGGAATTACTGTAAACCCCGGTTACCTCACTTGCAGATAATTGCAACAGCCACCACAAATCCCAAATTCGGATTCAAGTATCTCCCACCAGAATTTTCAATGTGTCACCCAAAATCCTAAGCAAATTCGTACAAAATTAATGCCCATAATATAAATAAGCTATGGGGGTCTCAAACCTTAAAAGAAAGCATCAAAATGAGGGTTTAAACTCATCTAATATCAGCCCTAACCTCAACCTACGAATTTCATCAAGAAAATCCCCAAATAACCACATTTCAGATTTTGGGTAAAGTGAAAATCCTCTAAATGAAAAACTAATCGGACCAAATTAAAGAGAAAGATGAGGGGGTTAAGTTCTATAACTATTACCTTGGCCAAATCTTGCTCTAAGTGTGTGGAAATACAGAATCTTTGCCCCAAACCCTAGCCTCCTTCTCAACCTCCGAATTTGCCTCTTGAGTTTCAGAAAAATGAAAGTGTGGCTGAAGCATTAGGGTTTAGATGGGTTTAAGTTGGGTCAAAAGGCTGGGTCATGGGTTGCTCCAAGTCCAAACCCAATTGGGTTTCAGATTTTGCTTATTGGGCCAGTTTTTAAGTGTTGGGCTGCATAATTCTGTTGGGCCAGTTTTCACTTATTGGGTTGCTGATGTTTAATAGGTTTTGGGCCTAATTTGAAGGGCTCAAGGGCTTGGGTCTGTACAAGAGTAATTGGGCCACTTAATTGAGCCTACACAAGATAAATCTTGGGCCTCTATCTCATTAAATTAATTTGGGTCTACCTCTAGTTCATTGGGCCTCCATTAGCCTCTTATCATGATTTAATTAATTTGGGCCTAGATGTAAATCTCTATCCTACATAAATCCTTAACCCATATTAACAATTTATCTCTCTAGAATACCTATTCACTAACTTGCCCAATTATGATCTATTAATTATCCTTAATTAATCTTAATCCATAATTAACACCTTAATTAATTTCGGGGTGTTACAGCTGAAGCTGTGATTGGTGAGGCTCTAGTGTCAAGGCTTGCTCTTAGCATTCAACCTAAAGAAGAGCTTGAAAAAGAACAACGAGAGCATATCTTTCACACTAGGTGTTTTGTTAACAACAAGGTATGTAGCCTTATCATTGATAATGGGAGCTGCACTAATGTTGCTAGTACCTTGTTGGTTGAAAAGCTAGGTTTGCCAACTAGAAAACACCCCACTCCTTATAATTTGTTGTGGTTCAATGATAATGGGGATGTTAAAGTTACTAAACAAGTTGTTGTAGCATTTTCCATAGGAAGTTACAATGATGAGGTTTTATGTGATATAGCTCCTATGTATGCTGGACACTTGTTATTGGGTAGACCTTGGCAATTTGATAGGAAAGTTAAGTATGATGGTTATACTAATAGGTATTCTTTTGAGTTTAATAAGAAAACCATTATGCTAACCCCTCTGATACAATACCAGTAGGCATGCCCATTAGAGCACTACAAGTTCGAGAAGCCCTCATCCATCAAAAGGGTATGATTCAGGTCCAAATAGCTCATGAAGAGATGGCCCATGCTCAAGAGGCTCAAATTATGCTAGTATATGTCCAAAAACTTCAAAGAGTTCAAAATAATCTCTATGTTGGACGTCAACCCAAGTTTATAGCCCAAGATCCATATTTGAATGATACTCAAATTCATTCATGTGCAAAATAAAGTACAATAGGAAGCCTTTTATAGGCAAAATTTTCTAGAGTCCTAATTAAAGTAAAACTCTAAAACCTGATTAGAAATATTTTAAATGATACCAAATATATCCTAATTAGATTAGGATAGTAATCTTAACTTGATCTCTAAGATAAGCTCTTTGACCAATTTCAAAAAGAATCCTAGTCAAAACTAATTAGTTTCTTTAAATTGTCACATGAGATGCTCATGCTTCATTAAAAATCACATGGTTGTCACATGATTCTTAATCTCTTGCAATTGGACTCTAATTGGGCCTTGGCACTCCTCTTGTATGTGTGTAACTACATTGGGCCTTCAACATGTTGGATATTGAATTTAGTTGCTCCATGGATCTTCTTAAGACATTGGGCTTCAACTTAGACTTCCACTTTTGCATCTTTAAGGAGATCTTGATCAAATATGGATCTTGGGCTATAAACTTGGGTTGACGTCCAACATAGAGATTATTTTGAACTCTTTGAAGTTTTTGGACATATACTAGTATAATTTGGGCCTCTTGAGCATGGGCCATCTCTTCATGAGCTATTTGGACCTGAATCATACCCTTTTGAATGATTTGAGTTTCTTGATGGATGAGGGCTTCTCGAACTTGTAGTGCTCTAATGGGCATGCCTACTGGTATTGTATCATTCCCTCCCTCTTTGAAAAGATCCGTCCTCGAATCTTCGCCAATAGGTGGTTTCTTAGGAAACAATTCTAGGCAATCACAAGTCTTTTCAATGCTAGTTGAAGATGAGGGTCCATTGGGTGGCTTCTTTGAAAACAAATCTCCACATGCCTGCAAGGAGCTAGAACTAACAATAGGCAAAGATAGGTTAAGATTGTTAGTAGATAAACAAACATCCTTCCAAATGCTCTCAGCCTCTCTTTTTCCATCAAACAAGCTCATACTCATGTTTTTCTCACTTTTCTCACAACTCTCTTGCTCTTTCTTTTCACTCACACTCTTTTCTTTTTCAATCTCATCTTTTTCTCTCTCTAACTCATATTCTCTCTCTTTTTCTTTTGCTTTGTATGCTTGTACTATTCTTATTTGATCCTCATAAGCATCCATAGGATCAAGAGGTACTAATACATGATTTTTTTCATTGAATACAAATGAATAACAATAGTAATATTTGTACTTATGCTTAACATATTTAGCTTTTCTCATATGTTTCCATGGTTTACCAAGCATAATATATCCATCAGACATAGGAGCGATATCACATAACACTTTATCATGATATTTATCAATAGAGAAAGAAATCAAAACTTGCTTATTAACCTTAAATTCAGCACTGCTCTTCAACAAGGTATATGGCCTAGGATGCTTTATAGTAGGCAAGTTTAATTTCTCAACAAGTAAGGTACTAGCAACATTTACATAGCTACTATTATCAATAGCCATGCTGCAGACTTTCTCTTTGATAAGGCATCTAGTATAGAAATCAGGGGATGCCTTTTCCTTATCTTGTCCTGTAGAGTTGGTATTGAATTGGAATGCATCCAACCTTGCACAAGATTGCTTGAATTATTCTTTGTTAGCCTCTTCAAGGAATTTGTACTCATTGGACATCTTCTCACCTGAAAAGTTAGTCAAAGAAAGATAGAAGGAATAGGACCTCACGCACTCTTCTCACGTATTTACACTCAAAAGATGATAAGTTCACTCGTGTTTAACTCTCTTTTTGGCTTTTTCTTTAATGTTAACGTTCTTGCCTTTTACCACTCAATAATTTGCTTTTTACAAGTGTTATAGCAAGTCACAAGCAAATCAAATGAAAAGATTAGACTAATGGCAATCAAAAAACTAGAATCCTAAAATATAATTTCCCAAAGAATCAAACAAAGGAGAAAAATAGGTGTGTAACAAAAAGGAAAAAGAAGGAGTAAGGGAAGGTCTGGAAGGAAAGAGATGAAAAGAAAAAAAAAATCTGAAAATAAGAAACCTTAAGAATAGAAAACTACTTGCAATTCAAGTTTCGAACAATTAGAAAACAATATCCTTTCTTGAATGCAAATAGGTAAGTAGAAAACTTGGTAGCCACTTAATGCAATTAAATTAGGAAACAAACTCTAATTAGGAAATTAACTCCAATTAGGAAATTGACTCTAATTAGGAAACTAACTCCAACTAGGAAATTGACTCCAATTAGGAAATTAACTCCAATTAGGAAATTGACTTTAATTAAAAAACTAACTCCAACTAGGAAATTGACTCCAATTAGGAAATTAATTCCAATTAGAAAATTGACTCCAATCTTGCTTTTAATTTTGAATTGGCACAACTTGCAATTTTGAATTCTGCAATCTGAATTTTTTTTTTCACTCCCTTTTTTTTTCTCTTTTTTTTTTCTTCTTTTTTTTTCGATTTTTATTTTGAATTTTTTTTTTGGGAGTATCACACTCTCTTCTCTTTTTCTTTTTGGATTATCACACTCTCTTCTTTTTTTCTTTTTTTTTTTAAGGATGGAGGAACACAACAATGGAAAACAGAAGAAGATAGAAGAAAAAGATGAAGATGAAAAAGATTAATGGAAAGAGAGAAAGTATGAAGAACAATGAAAGGGAAAACACAAAAATATACCTTGTACTAGCGACCAAAGCTCTGATACCAAATGATGAGAGACCCTCTAGAAACCTTGTCCTAGGAACCTTCAACAAGATGACACTCTGCCTGAGATCGGCTAGAAAATAAGAATGTTAGTCAAAGGAAAGACCCTAAGAGAACTTGTCTCTTAGAACCCTAGCCTCAAGACGCTACAAAGGAAGACCAATCCTTTGATAAGTCACGTGAACTCTCAGAGAACACAAAGAAGCAAAAGCCTCACAAATAATTGAATAATACTCAAATTCATTCATGTGCAAAATAGAGTACAATAGGAAGCCTTTTATAGGCAAAATTTTCTAGAGTCCTAATTAAAGTAAAACTCTAAAACCTGATTAGAAATATTTTAAATGATATCTAATATATCCTAATTAGATTAGGATAGTAATCTTAACTTGATCTCCAAGATAAGCTCTTTGACCAAGTTCAAAAAAATAATAAAAAACGAAATTTCAAAAAGAATCCTAGTCAAAACTAATTAGTTTCTTTAAGTTGTCACATGAGATGCTCATGCTTCATTAAAAATCACATGGTTGTCACATGATTCTTAATCTCTTGCAATTGGACTCTAATTGGGCCTTGGCACTCCTCTTGTATGTGTGTAACTACATTGGGCCTTCAACATGTTAGATATTGAATTTAGTTGCTCCATGGATCTTCTTAAGACATTGGGCTTCCACTTGGACTTCCACTTTTGCATCTTTAAGGAGATCTTGATCAAATATGGATCTTGGGCTATAAACTTGGGTTGACGTCCAACATAGAGATTATTTTGAACTCTTTGAAGTTTTTGGACATATACTAGTATAATTTGGGCCTCTTGAGCATGGGCCATCTCTTCATGAGCTATTTGGACCTGAATCATACCCTTTTGAATGATTTGAGTTTCTTGATGGATGAGGGCTTCTCGAACTTGTAGTGCTCTAATGGGCATGCCTACTGGTATTGTATCACCCTCTCAGACCCTTGCAGGCATATGAAGATCAAAAGCGAATTACTCAAGAATGCAAGTTAAGAGAGAAAGAAAAGAAAGTGCGTGAGAAAGAAAGAAAAGAAAGTGAGATGGAGAGAAAAGAAAAGAGAGCTACTGAAAAGAAAAGTCAAAAGAGTGAAGAAAAGAAAATAACACTATTTTCCAGTAAAGGAGAGATTAAGAGGGCTTTATGTAATGAGACATCTTTTGTACTCTTGTATAAGGATGTTTATCTAACCCTTAGTGACCTTGATGAATCTCTTCCTTCTAGTGTTTTGAGTTTGTTGCAGGAATATAAAGACTTGTTTCCGGAAGAGGTACCGGATGGATTGCCTCCCATAAGAGGCATTGAACACATGATTGACTTTATTCCTGGAGCATCTCTTCCTAACCGACTTGCTTATAGGGCAAACCAGAAGAGACTAAGGAAATTCAGAGGCAAATGGAGGAACTCATGAAAAAGGGGTTTGTGAGAGAAAGCCTTAGTCCATGTGCTGTTTCGGTAATACTTGTGCCTAAGAAGGATGGCAAATGGAGGATGTGTGTGGACTGTTGAGCCATCAACAAAATCACTGTTAAGTATCAATATCCCATTCCTAGACTTGATGACATGCTGGATGAGTTGCATGGTGCTTGCTTGTTTTCAAAAATAGATCTTAGGAGTGGTTATCATCAAATTAGGATGAAAGAGGGTGATGAGTGGAAGACTGCATTTAAGACTAAGTTTGGTTTGTATGAATGGCTTGTTATGCCCTTTAGCTTAACTAATGCTCCTAGTACATTCATGAGCTTAATGAATCATGTGTTTTGCCCTTACATAGGAAAGTTTGTTGTTGTGTATTTTGATGACATTATTGTATTTTCTAAGAATCTAGAAGAGCATGTTAAGCATTTGCATTCTGTGTTTGATATTTTAAGAGAAAATAAACTCTTTGCAAATTTAGAGAAATGCTCTTTCTGCTTGGATTCTGTTATTTTTCTTGGTTTTGTTGTAGGTACTGATGGCCTCCGAGTGGATGAAGAGAAGGTGAAGGCAATTCAAGAGTGGCCAACACCTAAGAATGCTAGTGAGGTGAGGAGTTTCCATGGACTTGCAAGTTTCTACCGACGATTTGTAAAGGACTTCTCAACCCTTGCTGCACCTTTAAATGAGCTGCTAAAGAAAAATGTTATCTTTAAATGGGGTGAGGCACAAGAAGCGGCTTTTAATACTTTGAAAGATAAATTGACCAATGCCCCTCTACTTATTCTTCCTGATTTCTCTAAAGTTTTTGAAGTTGAATGTGATGCCTCTGGAATTGGTATTGGTGTTGTTTTGATGCAAGAGTCTAGGCCTATTGCTTACTTTAGTGAGAAGCTTAGTGGTGCTTGTTTGAATTATTCAACTTATGACAAAGAATTGTATGCTTTAAAAAGAACTCTAGAACATTGGCAACATTATTTATGGTCTAAGGAATTTGTTTTGCATTCTGATCATAAGAGTCTTCAATACCTAAAGACCCAAGATAAGTTGAATAAGAGGCATGCCGTATGGCTTGAATTCATTGAGTCATTTCCTTATGTGCTTAAACATAAAAAGGGGAAAGAAAATGTTGTGGCTGATGCTTTGTCTAGGAGGTATAATCTTATTACATCTATGCAAGCTAGGTTGATTGGTTTTGAATCTTTCAAAAGCATGTATGAATATGATGCTGACTTTGCTGAAACTTGAAAGTTGTGTGAAAAACATGGTGCTCATGATTTCTTTAGATTTGATGGTTTCTTATTTAAAGGAAATAAATTGTGTGTGCCTGTTTGTTCTATGCGTGAGCTTTTGGTTAAAGAATCTCATGGGGGTGGTTTGATGGGGCACTTTGGCATAGAAAAGACTTTATCCATGTTGAAAGAACATTTTTATTGGCCTCATATGCGTAGGGATGTGATTGCTGTGTGTAAAAGGTGCATTGTATGCAAGCACGCTAAATCTAAAGTGCAACCACATGGCTTGTATACTCCCTTACCTGTTCCTTCTCATCCTTGGGTCGATATTTCAATGGATTTTGTGCTTGGATTGCCTAGAACATCTAGTGGAAAGGATAGCATATTTGTTGTGGTTGATCGATTTAGTAAAATGGCTCATTTCATTGCTTGCTCAAAAACAAATGATGCTGTCCATATCTCTGATTTATTTTTCAAGGAGATTGTTAGATTGCATGGTTTGCCTCGATCTATTGTGAGTGACCGTGATGTTAAATTTGTTAGTCACTTTTGGAAAACTTTATGGGCAAAGTTGGGCACAAAGCTTGTGTTTTCTACAGTTGCACATCCTCAAACGGATGGACAAACCAAAGTAGTGAATCGAACACTTTCTTCCTTATTGCGTGTTGTAATTCAAAAAAATTTAAAGAATTGGGAAAAGTGTTTGCCTCACATTGAGTTTGCATATAATCGTGCCTTGCATTCTACAACTGAGTTTTCTCCTTTTGAAATTGTATATGGTTTTAATCCTTTGACTCCCTTGGATTTACTTCCTTTGCCTTGTAATGAGTTTGCTAACCTTGATGGTGCAAAAAAAGCTAAGTTTGTGCAGGATCTTCATGCTAAGGTTAAGGCGAACATTGAGCGCAAGAATGAGCAATATGCTCAACATGCTAATAAAGGTCGAAGGAAGGTTATCTTTGAACCAGGAGATTGGGTGTGGGTTCATTTGAGAAAAGAAAGGTTTCCTGAACAAAGGAAGTCCAAATTACACCCAAGAGGCGATGGTCCTTTCCAAGTGTTGGAAAGAATAAATTATAATGCATATAAAATTGATTTGCCTAGTTCTTATGGGAATGTAAGCGCAACTTTCAATGTGGCTGACCTTTCTCTTTTTGATATTGCAGATTCGAGGACGAATCCTTTTCAAGAGGGAGGGAATGATGGAGGTGAGCTAGGAGACTTTAAAGAGCTTGAACAAAATCAAGAACTTGAAAACAAAAAGGCTGGACATAACTCTAAAAGATGGCTAACTAAAGATCCATTGTAAGGTATGGGAGGCCCATGCACAAGATCAAGAGCCAAAGCTATGAAGGAGGCCTTGAATGGAGTGATCCAAAAACTAATGGACTTGGAACCCATAGTCTTAGCTGAATATGAAGCCCACAAGGAACAAAATGGCATGAAAATTATTTCATATCTACAAGATGCTAGCCCAAGCCCGAAAGGAGCCTAATTGAAGAAGCCCAGCCATTTTCCACAAAATTCTCTTAGTTTTATTTCATTTTAATTTGATTATTTCTGTTTCAGATTTTTTTTAGCTTTATTAGGCGCCATTCTTGGTGAATTTGTCCAGATTTAAATTTTTTTTATTTTCCCACCAGACCTAAAAGTTATTTTGTATTTAGGGTTTTATTTTTCAAATGCCTATATAAGGCCCACTTGTACTCCAAGAAGAGGCAGATTGAATGAATTCTATTTTCAGAATCTTTTCTGACTTGTGAGGTTTCTCTTGTGGCCTTTGTGTGCTGGAGAAAATCTTTGACTTATTAAAGGAGTGGTTTCCTTTGTGGCGTCCCGGATTAGGGTTCTAAGAGACGGGTTCTCTTAGGGTTCAATTCCATTGACCAACACCTCTTCTTCTTCTTCTTCTTCTTTTTGTTTCTTTCTTTGTTCTTTCTTGCTTGTTGTCTAGATCTGCCTATTTTCTTGTTCTTGTGTTGCTTGCCAAATTTCGATCACTGATCCGTGTAATTTGGGATTCCTAGAACGGGTTTCTACGGAGTCTCATATCAATTTATATATATATACATATATATACATATATATATAATATCAAATATACTATATATAATATACATTTCAAATTTAATTATTTATATATATAAATAATTCCTCCATCCTAGATTTAAAAATTAAATTCATTGAATCTAGACACATTTCTGATTCAATAAATGTGGACATTTTAGTTTGACTTGGTCCGTTTTTGTGTGCGACCCTGTAGGCCCATATGATGTTGGCAGTGGGCCAACTGTACTGTTTGACCTACAAGTCACAAGTGGCCTCTAGTAAGACATTGTGACTATCCAAATCATACAGGATCGGTGATCCGATGCAACCTATCTTACTACCCTATCATATCCCTTTTGTCACACGACATCTAGATCGAGTATAAGGTATGGAAATGTCATTCTCAACTTGCTCGATCGTAACTTTTTCGACCTCTGACCTGACTGATATAAGATAGAACCATTTCCATCTGAGCATGCCCATGTATTTCTCAGTCACACTTATCGAGGGGCTCAGAGATATCTCTCTATTAATCAGAGGGACAAATTCCATCTTAACCACTCATCTTCCTCTGCATGGATTTCACTATACCCGATCATAGCCTTTATAATCACCCGGTTAAAGGTGACATTAGACTATGCCAAAGTACAGTGTCCTTCATGTAGGAATCTATGGTGATCTTAGGTCCAAAAGATCAATGACATGGTTATATATGAGATAAACTTATAACTTAATTCATGTAGCTTATCTCATGACGGGTCTATCTAGCGTTCTGTTTTCTAATACACGCCTATGATTTTAATTCATATCATCATACATGATTAACACTTAATCAATCAAAATTATACTAGTCTTAATTCATCGTTGCTCCACAAGGATGATTGACAAGGGATATTTTTGGATAATCCAAAAAATGATTTATCCATAGATATTATTATATATAAACATACAAATAATATAATAATATAATAAAAAACTCTTATTTCATAATAAAAACAATGTTCGCAATACAATAATTAGCCTAGGGCACAATCTCCAACAAGGACTTCATTTGGCCCACATGTGACACTAAAACATAAATTGACCATTTGAATAGTGCATATATCATTTTTACATAATTTGGTCAACTTTGAAAAATTATAATAAATTTTTTAGAGCTCTAAATTGAGTGCTTTAGCTCTGTGAAAAGCTTTAGATTAGGCTTACTTGTTGGCTAAATTTTATGGAAAAATTCATTCATTTGGTTAAACTTTGGTTCAATATACATAATGTGGTCAATCTAGTATCTCAAGGCACCAAAAAGCTTCATTCCATTACCACTTGAGCATATCCAAAAGTATGATCATAACACATAGAAGCATGCCAAATGATCTAAATCACTATGGAGCTAAATCTCACCATGCCACTCACATTTATACACATGTATATAAGGGAGTTAGGATGTCAATGTCCAACATGTATACATATACATTCATTTGGCTTGAAGGTTGATACATACATCATAATTGTATACATTTAAACTTGTTCAAATGATTACATCTCATATACATCACATGGAAACAATTCTTGACATCAATATGCTATTAAAATGTCTATTTCTCTACTTCTTTGTTAGTGTCATGCTTCAAGACCTTTGACCTCTATTCTTTGGCCCACCTAACTCACCTAGACATAATTAGGCATATAGAGAGAAAGAGTGAGATTCAAAGAATCCTAATAGCTCTTTACTCTTTCCAACATACATAATGGAACATGTCAAAGAATATATGCTTGTCATACAAGCTTCTCATGAACATATATAAACATTTTCTTGGTCATGTGAGCTCATACATATCAAACATAGGCTTTCAAGGGTATTGGTCTAGCCTCACCCAACTTTCTTATGATTTTTGAATTTGCCTCACCTACTTTCAAGGAACTTTTGACTTAGCCTCACTCTTTTTGAAACTTTTGGCTTTGTCTCACCCATTTTCTAGAGACTTTTGGTTCATCCAACCAAACCCATTCAAGCCATATTACATATATAAACACATTTCAAGAAGTATAATGGTACCATAGCTTATAAGTAATAGCTAGAAACATTTCTCATGGTTCAAACATATACACGAGCACTTAAAGACAACTAAACATCCAAGTCATATATGAAAAAAAGGTTAAAGAGCTACCTTAAAGTAAGAACATCACACTTTTCCCTTGAACTTGTCTTCCCCTTTTCAGCCAAGCTCATGGAATTAAGTGGCACTTGATTCTCTTAGTCTAGACACATTAAATGAGACATGAATCACTTATAGGAATAAGTTTAAGATTCTCAAAACTCTATGCTATGCTATTTTCTCATATGGCTCTAATATGTCTCCATACAAGGCATAATGAAGCAACTATTGGAATTCATGATCTTGGATCCTTTTTCTCTTTCAATCTAAGTCTCTTAACATCCTTTAGACTCCTTAGAGTCATCATAAATTCATTTTAAGGAGCCTAACTATAAGTTACTTATTTATGTCTCATTATAGAGCCTACACCTCCATCTCATAAATCAAGACTTCTAAATTTTTTTCTAAGGCTTCTTTTGATATTCCTCTATCATATCTAGTCTCATTCTAGGTTTAAAACAATTTAAAATACCCTCTAGGTACATGGTTATGTTTTGGCCAAAATACCCCCTATCTTATGCACCCATGGAGTTTGCTTCATTTCCTTTAGGGAAATGGCATATATGAGGCTTCCTAGGTGTTTTGAGAACTCATTCATACTCTTAGATAACTTAAATTACCATTAGAAAGCTTCATATTTGCCAAGGTGCAACCAAATCCCTAAATTCTACAATTTGCATTCTAAAGTTTCCTTTTCAATTTTAGTTATATATTCTTAATCCTCACACTCCATAGGCCTTAGTTCCATCAAGAAAACATGAATAAAAACTCTCCTCCTCACTTTCTCTCTCTACACCAAAGTTTAAATAGCTTGGAAACACAAGATTTTGCGCATATTTCAAGTAAAGTTTTACCTTAAAACGAAGCTCTCTTTGCATAGATTATTTTTTACTAATTAGTTTCTTGAAAAGAGTTCTTTTTTAGCTTGGCTCAAACTTGAGTCTTCAAGTTTTTAATAAAAGAAAACTACTATTAGAAAGCTCTTAGAGAGAGGAACAACTTTCTTAACTAGTATGGGACTATTTACTTACCTAAACGGGAGCTTAAACTTTTTCTCTCTCCCCCCCTTTAATGTCATGCCATAGCTCTCTAAAATTCTGAAAATTGAAACTTGGAGAAGATGATGGGGTGTAATTTTACTTAAAAAGCCTTTTTTACAATTTTTTAAATAACCATTTTGCCCCTATGCGCCTGTTTGCTCTGTTAAGGTTTATTTCAATTTCTTTTTTAGAACTGTCTTTTACATCATAAAATTTAGATCCTCTAATTTATAAAATACCTTTGGTTTTATCCAAATTAGATTTAAAACTTTCTTAAATGAACCAATCAAAGTTCGGGTCAATGGACGCTCTAACATATAAACCGAAGTGGTTTAAACCATTCTAGGGGTTCCTATGGTTTTCAGGGGCCTCTAAGATGATGTGATCCATCAAAGGGAGCAAGCTGTTTCAAATGCTTGGAATGATCCTCTGCAAATTCCAAGTGGCCAAATGACAAGACCACGAGCTAAAAGAATGAGGGAAGCCTTAAGTGGACTTGTTCAAGAGACATGGACTAAGCAAATAGCAATTGGAGTAACAAAAGTCAAGCAAGATATGGACATTTCCAATGTGGGCGTCCTCAATATCATATGGGCTGAAGATGGAGCTGCTAAGGCTAGATTGGGCCAAAACATCATAAATTGAAGTGCTTGAACCATGGACCATCCATTGGTGGGCTCATTTAGGGCTAAAATAATGCTATTTTGGGCTTAATAAGCTGATTTCTAGAACCCTAATATATTTAGACGAAATTAGCTTATTTAGGGGGATTTATTTTCTTTTTAGTTTTTGAGAGAATTTGACTTTTATAATTCTGATTCCATAGGTCATTAATTAGGAAATTTGCCATTAATTTCCCTAGTTTTCCTTTTCTATGAGCATTGAAGGTAGATTTGACTTGCACACTATATAATTGTACTCTACCTCCCATTGTAATCAGATTTGAATAAATAGAAATCATATTTTCCGGAAATCCCAGAATAGAGAAGTGCTCTCTAGGGTTCTTCATTGAACTTGCAGACTTATCAAGGCTTGATCAACCTTGTGGCGTCTTCCAACACTCGGAGTCCTTGTCTCTTCGTGTTCAAGGGTTCCAAGTGGATCGTTCAGGCTTGATTTAGCTTTCTTGGGGTGTGTATATTTCAGATCGGTTGTGGGTTCAAGGGGATTCAATTCCTTGTGGGTTCACACCATCTTAGTATCAGAGCTTCGGTCCCTAAATCAGGTCATATCCATGTGTCTTGTGCTTTTCCAGATTATGTTTCTCTTTCGTTTTGAATTTTATTTGTCTTCCATTATTCTGGACGTGCTGAATTTTAATCCTCTATTTGTCATGTTTTCTGTTGAGTTTCTGGACGTGTAATCTTTCTTATAGCCCAGAATCTCTTCTTTCAGATTGCTTTAAAATCATCTCATTTGGAGTTCTCTAACTCGAGATATTGTCCTTTAAATTTAGACGCATTTTTCCAGATTGATTTTGCTATTTCTGTTCTATTTATTCAAATTTCGTTTTTTCTTCATAGTCCAGGAAAAAAAAAAAGCAAGGCAAAAAAAAAAATAAGAAAAAAAAATTGCTGAAAAGAAAAGGCAAAAAAAAAAAAAATTTGTGCTGTTCTGAAAGTAGTATTGGTTTGAGCTAAGCTTTTACAAATTCTGCATCTCTAACTTTCATTCCCTGATTTTCTCAACTATAGTATCCACTTACTACTCATTATCTCCAAGTGTTGGGTTGAATCTCACAAGAATTGTGATAGCTTTGTATTAAGTTTGATTAGTTTCTTTAAAGAGCTTATAGAGAGACTGAGAGTGGGAAAAGGCAAAAGTGTGAATCCATTATTTGAAAAAGCCTTTAAAGTGTGAAACATGAGTGAAGAGTGACATCTTGAGGGTAAACATGTGAGGAAAATTTGCGAGGATCTTTATTTCTCTAATCAGTTTTTCTTGTAACTTATAATGTCTAATAGGGAGGAAATATCAAGTGGAGGAGGTAGTACACAAAACCTGGATCTTGTTGTAAAAGCCATGCAGCAGCAATTCGAACATCTTAATGTGGTGCTTGGAGGGATAAGAGACCGGATGGATAAGCAAGACACAATGATTGCAAACTTGTAGAGAAGATCACCTATTGTAAGTCCTAATCCTAGAAGATATGAGAGGCATAGAGATGATTCTATGGATGATTTTGAGTCTGAAAATGAAGTAGGAGGTGGTAGTGAAGAAGACTATGAATATGAATTTGCATGAAAGGAGATGCGGTAAAAATGCTCCAAGGGGAAGAAATAGGGTGGATGGAAACCTTGGAAATATTAAGATGAAGATACCTTCTTTCCAAGGTAGAAATGATCCTGAAGCTTATTTGGAGTGAGAGAAGAAAATTGAGTTCATTTTTTAGTGCCATAATTATTCTGAAGCAAAAAAGGTCAAATTGGCAGTCATTGAATTTACGGATTATGCATTAATTTGGTGGGATAAATTGGCCCTAGAGAGGAGGAGGAATGGTGAGAGACCCCTGGAAACATGGAGGGAGATGAAGGCTCTCATGAGGAAGAGGTTTATACCCAGCCATTACTATAGAGACCTCTTTCAAAAGTTGCAGTTCCTTACACAAGGCTTTAAGAGTGTAGAGGAATATCACAAAGAGATGGAAGTGGCTATTCGTAGGGCAAATGTGAAAGATGATAGGGAAGCAACAATGGTTCGATTCTTAAATGGGTTGAATAAAGAAATCACTAATATTGTGGAGTTGCAGCATTATGTGGAGTTAGAAGACATGGTGCACATGGCAATGAAGGTTGAGAGGCAACTTAAACAAAAAGGATCAGCAAGGTACCTTTCAGACTCTAGTTCTTCAATGAGACCAAAATGGAAGAAGGAAGAAAAAGATGTTCAAAGAGAAGTCCCAAAAGGCAAAGAGGAAGCTTCATCTAAGAACAAAGGTAAATCTGATTCCTAATCATCTAGAAATAGAGATATTAAATAGAAATAGGTCATATAGCTTCGCAATGCCCCAACAAGAGGGTAATGATCATGAAGGACCGTGAAGTGGTGACTGAAAGTGAAAATGATGATTCCATGCCGTCACTTGAAGATGCTAGTGATGATGGGTTTGAGTATGCTATAGAAGGAGAAGCACTTATGACTAGAAGAGCTTTGAATTCTCAAGTTAAGGAAGATGACATTGAGCAGCAAAGAGAAAACATCTTCCATACTCGCTGTCTCATAAGCAACAAGGTATGCAATATGATTATTGATGGTGGGAGTTGTACCAATGCTGCTAGTACCACTCTAGTTGAGAAATTAAATTTGTCTACCATTAAACACCCTAGACCATATAAGTTGCAATGGCTGAATGAATGTGGGGAGATTAAGGTTGATAGGCAAGTTCTTGTTTCATTCTCAATTAAGGTTAAACACCCTATACATGCTGGACATATACTTTTGGGTAGACCTTGGGAATTTGATAGGAAGGCGACAAAGGATGGGTTTACCAATAGATATTCATTTGTAAAGGATAACAGACCCGTTACTCTTGTACCATTAACACCCAAGCAAGTGTATGAAGATCAGCTCAAAATGAAACAAGAGAGAGATAAAAGAGAGGGTGATAAGAAAAATAAAGAAGAGAGATCAAAAAGAAATGAGAGTGAGAAAGAAAGAAAATTTGAGAGCTCAAAAAAAGAGATTCAGAAGAAAGAAAAGAAAGTGGAGAGAAAAGAAAGAGAAAAAGTGAATTTTTATGCAAAAGAAAGTGAGGTGAGGAGTGCATATCTTTCTGAACAGCCTTTACTTGTACTTGTTTACAAGGAGGCCTTTTTTAACACTAATGACCTTGACTCTTCATTTCCGAGTGTTGTTAGTTCTTTGTTGCAAGAATTTGAAGATATATTTCCATAAGATATCCTTAGTGGATTGCCACCCATAAGAGGCATTGAGCATCAAATTGACTTCATTCCTGGAGCAACAATTCCTAACCAGCCAGCTTATAGAACTAACCCTGAGGAGACAAAAGAGCTTCAAAAGCAAGTTGAAGAGCTCATGGCAAAAGGGTATGTTCGAGAAAGCTTGAGTCCATGTGCTGTACCAGTCCTCTTAGTACCAAAGAAAGATGGATCTTGGAGGATGTGCATTAATTGCAGAGCTGTCAACAATATCACTGTAAAGTATCGCCATCCCATTCCTAGATTAGATGATATGCTTGATGAATTGCATGGGTCTGTTATTTTCTCAAAAATTGATTTAAAATCTGGATATTATCAAATTAGGATGAGGGAAGGAGATGAGTGGAAAACTGCTTTCAAAACAAAGCATGGGCTGTATGAATGGTTAGTCATGCCATTTGGGCTAACAAATGCACCTAGTACTTTTATGAGGTTGATGAATCATATTTTGCGTGCATATATTGGAAAATTTGTTGTGGTTTATTTTGATGATATTCTGATTTTTAGTAAGAGTCTTGATGAGCATTTGAATCATTTGCGCTATGTGTTTGATGTTTTGAGAAAAGAAAAGTTGTATGCTAATCCAAAAAAGTGTAGCTTTGGCATGGGAAAAGTTATTTTCCTTGGATTTGTAGTGAGTGCTGAGGGAATACAAGTTGATGAAGAGAAGGTAAGGGCTATTAAAGAATGGCCAACACCTACAAATGTATCTGAGGTAAGAAGTTTTCATGGGTTGGCTAGCTTTTATAGGAGGTTTGTGAAAGATTTTAGCACAATTGCTGCACCACTCATTGAAATAATTAAGAAATCAGTTGGCTTTAGATGGGAAAAAGCATAAGATCATGCATTTAGTGTTCTTAAAGAAAAATTGTGTTCTGCACCTATTTTAGCTTTACCTGATTTTAACAAAACTTTTGAGATTGAGTGTGATGCATTAGGAGTTGGGATAAGAGCTGTTCTAATGCAGGAAGGGTGGCCAATTGCTTATTTTAGTGAAAAGCTGAATGGTGCCACCTTGAATTACCCAACTTATGATAAGGAGCTTTATGCACTTATAAGAGCATTGGAGACCTGGCAACACTACCTTTGGCCTAAACAATTTGTGATCCATACAGATCATCAATCTTTGAAGTACATTAAAGGTCAAGGTAAGCTGAACAAAAGACATGCTAGATGGATGGAGTTCATCGAGCCTTTCCCATATGTGATCAAATACAAGAAAGGTAAGGAGAATGTGGTTGCGGATGCATTATCTAGAAGGTATATTCTTTTCACTTCTCTGAATGCAAGATTGCTTAATTTTGAATATGTTAAGGATTTGTATGTCAATGATAGTGATTTTGCTGAAATAATTGTTGCTTGTGAAAAAGGAGCTTTTGGAAAATTCTATAAGCTTGATGGATTTTTGTTCAGAGAAAATAAATTATGTGTGCTTCAATGTTCTATGCGTGAATTGCTTGTGAGGGAAGCACATGAGGGAGGACTAATGGGACATTTTGGTGTGAAAAAGACATTAGATGTTTTGCATGAACATTTCTTTTGGCCTAAAATGAAAAGTGATGTGGAAAGGATTTGTGGTAGATGTATAACATGTAAAAGGGCTACTAAGTCTAGAATCTTACCTCATGGTCTCTATACTCCATTACCTATACCTAGTGAACCTTGAGTAGACATTTCAATGGATTTTATTTTGGCATTACCTAGGTCAAAAAGAGAGATTGATTCAATATTTGTGGTTGTTGATAGATTTTCAAAAATGACGCATTTTATTGCATGTCATAAAACTGATGATGCTACTTATATTGCTGATTTGTTCTTTAAAGAAATTGTGAGGCTTCATGGTTTTCCTAAAAGTATTGTCTCAGATAGGGATGCAAAATTTTTGAGTCATTTTTGGAGAGTTTTGTGAGGAAAGCTTGGAACTAAGTTATTATTTTCTACAGCTTGTCATCCACAAACTGATGGTCAAACTGAAGTTGTTAACAGAACTTTAACTCAATTGCTTAGGACCGTCATCCAAATGAATTTGAAAAATTGGGAGGATTGCTTGTCATTCATTGAATTTGCATATAATAGAAGTGTGCATTCATCTACTGATTATTCTCCTTTTGAAGTTGTTTATGGTTTTAATCCACTAACTCCTTTGGATTTGTTACCATTGTCCATTAATGAGAGAATAAGCCTTGATGGCAAAAAGAAAGCTGAGGTGGTTAAGCAACTTCATGAAAAGATTAAATTGCAGATTGAAAATAAGAATGAGCAATATGCATCCAAGGCAAATAAAAGCAGAAGGCGTGTCACTTTTGAACCTGGTGATTGGGTATGGGTGCATATGAGAAAAGAGAGGTTTCCGGCATAAAGGAAATCTAAATTAGCTCCAAGAGGGGATGGACCATTTCAAGTCCTTGAGAAAATCAATGACAATGCTTATAAGATAGATCTACCAGGTGAGTATAATGTTAGTGCTACTTTTAATGTTGCTGATCTATCTCCTTATGATGTAGGTGATGATTCGAGGACGAATCCTTTTGAGGAGAGAGGGGATGATGCGATCCATCAAAGGGAGCAAGCTGTCTCAAATGCTTGGAATGATCCTCTGCAAATTCCAAGTGGCCCGATGACAAGAGCACGAGCTAAAAGAATGAGGGAAGCCTTAAGTGGACTTGTTCAAGAGACCTGGGCTAAGCAAATAGCAACTGGAGCAATAAAAGTCAAGCAAGATATGGACATTTCCAATGTGGGCGTCCTCAACATCATATGGGCTGAAGATGGAGTTGCTGAGGCTAGATTGGGCCAAAACATCATAAATTGAAGTGCTTGAACCATGGACCATCCATTGGTGGGCTCATTTAGGGCTAAAATAATGCTATTTTGGGCTTAATAAGCTGATTTCTAGAATCCTAATATATTTAGATAAAATTAGCTTATTTAGGGGGATTTATTTCCTTTTTAGTTTTTGAGAGAATTTGACTTTTATAATTCTGATTCTATAGGTCATTAATTAGGAAATTTGCCATTAATTTCCCTAGTTTTCCTTTTCTATGAGCATTGAAGGTAGATTTGACTTGCACACTATATAATTGTACTCTGCCTCCCATTGTAATTAGATTTGAATGAATAGAAATCATATTTTCTGGAAATCCCAGAATTGAGAGGAGTGCTCTCTAGGGTTCTTCATTGAACTTGTAGACTTATCAAGGCTTGATCAACTTTGTGGCGTCTTCCAACACTCGGGGTCCTTGTCTCTTCGTGTTCAAAGGTTCCAAGTGGATCGTTCAGGCTTGATTTAGCTTTCTTGGGATGTGTATATTTCAGATCAGTTGTGAGTTCAAGGGGATTCAATTCCTTGTGGGTTCGCACCATAAGAACTCCTAAAAACTCAATTTTTCCATTTAAAGATCCCTCCTTTGGATTTTCTAAAAAGTACTTAAAATTACGAAAATGCCATTAGTTTTCATCGAATTTTATTTAGCTACTCCAACTCTGGTTTTTGGGCATCTTAAGCTGTGTATCCTCATTTTTAATTATTTAAAATTTTTTATTAATTTTATTTGGCCTCAACTCTTTTTATTTAAGGGACTTTCTTTTATAACTAACTTATTTACATCATTTACGAAGGATCGGATGTTACACAAACCAACCTCATCTGATTAATCTATTAACTTTATTTTATAATATTATGATAAGGGATATTTATTTGTTAAGTCAATTGTCATGTTATTTAAATCTTTGATTTTTTTCGCCAGTTAGGCCCGAATTAGTTCTTTTAGTCTTGATTGGCCTATTCTTTAGGAACTATTTTAGTTTATAAAACACGGAAGATTACACATACTCCATGGAAGCCATTTCCACGAGCTTTTCTTCTCCTTTCCATTGTTTGGTTCGTGTGTTGGCTATAGCTTAAGGGAGCAGATGTTTTAATTGAGTTTTAAGTGTTGGGTTGTGGCCTTGTTTGGGCTAAATAGCAAAGAGGCCTAAAGTATTTTAATGGCTCTACTCTATATCTAGCATTTGGGTCTTTCTAGTGTGACTTAGACTAGTCTTTAAAGGTTTATCTCCAAATAAATTTTCCAAAATTGCATTCATCATTAAGAGTTAGTTGGGCAGTTATAAATTATAAAAATCCCATAAATTTTCAATTTATTAAATAAATTCCTATTTAGCTTATCGACCCAAAAATTTTCTTCACAAAAATTATTCTTTCTCTAAAACTTCACTTGTTAATTTTCAGGATATCACAAAATTAATTACTGAGTTTTAAAAAACTAAATTAATAGAGTAATACATTTCAAGCACCAATAGTTTACTCACTATTTTATTAATATCTCTTTTAATATTCTCCACTGTGCTGCTAAAGTGTCTCTTGGTGGGGTTTGAAGTGTCAAAAATGGCATATTTTTGTCATGGATCTAGACGGCAACAGCACCCGAGTGATATGTTGAACGTGTGAAGGGAAAATAACGATTATCAAAATAAAATAGAGTAAAAATATATAGGTCTAAAACGTAATAATATCACATTCGACTGTTTCGAAGAAAAACTTTATTATTTTTTTTTTCCAAAGCATTTTAAGCTTCTTCCAAATGCTTTTCTAGAAAGTAGGTAGAGTTCTTTTTATTATTATTAAAATGAAAATTTTAAAAGAGATAACAAGAAAAACAAACATTATTTTATGATTTTTTTAAACTCCAATGATATGGAGTTAACACGAGGGTAGTTTCCCACTTTCATTTTCAGAGTTCTCAAAATCCTATCACTAACTTAGGATTCTAATGCCACCATATCCCAACTACAACCTGGAAACCCTAGAAAATAAAAAAAGACATGCATAAAGATACAAAATGAAACCGAGAGTGATTCTTTAAGTACAATCAAACTTTAAAGAAAAGAAAAGGAACTAATTAAGTGCAATTTCTAAATATTTATTAACCTATTATTCAATAAAAATATGACACATGAAATTTTTATAATTAACTCAACATCATAAAATTGAATTTTTTTTTTTAAAAAAATTATCTGAATGCTATCTTTTAATTAAACAAAAAGATAGCAAATATATAAATAATTTTACTTAAATTACGATTCGTCAAACTTTTTGATTTATGTGGCAGGACCAAAAACCCTCAGCTGGGTAACTTCAAAGGGAACAGAGTTTAACGGGGAAAATGATGTAATGGCTTCTTGGAGATGGAGTTTTGTGGAAACGCTAGAGAATGCTTTGGATGATTGAAAAGGGACAAGTAGAAAGGTGATAAAAGCATTATGTATGATGGACCACCTAACAGTAACATAACCTAAACACCTTTAATTTTACATCCCAATGGCCTTGTCTGGATATTAATGGGCACATACTAATAATCGTCCTCGTATTACGGCTATCCCACACTAATAATTCTACCTAATTTCCCCATCTTGGCGAGGGAATCGATTCCATGTGCCCACTCTTTGATTCTCTCTAGTATATGGGAAATGAAAGCTTGTTTCTTGCTATTGTTCTAAGGTGTTGGTTGTGGCATCTCTCTTCTTTGTGTTAATTGTTTTTATATAACAACAACAGCGATAACGTTTGCCCAGTAATGGTAAGATATGTGATTATTGTTAAGCATTTAAATTTAAATTTTTTTCATTTCTTAAAATTAAATCGTAAAAATATGAGTGAATTAAAATTTTGGTCACTCAAATACACACCTTTTCTTTTTAGTTGGTTCCTCAAAATTTAATCATCTCATTTCAAATTTTCTAAGAGTATCTTTACATATTAAGCTCGTTAACAGATATTTAACAGATTAAACAAGTAATGTAACTTATCGTGAAAGTAGTGAGGTTGTTAAAAGCACATTTGTTACTAAAACAACCACTCAAATTAATACTAGTATCATATCACTTAATATTTTATTATGGCATTATCATATTACATTTAAATTACGTCACATCATTTATTTCTATTAATTATATGTTATAATAAATTTAAAATGTGAGTGATATTAAAAGAAGAGTATTTTTTAAATAATTAAAACTGAAAACTCAAATTTTAAAAGATGAAATTAAGATAGTTTATAACCTTGGAAAACTAAAATATTAACTTTCTATAAAAATATTACCCAACATTCAAACTAACTCGGACACAGTGAAACCATGATATATAAATAATATACATACATATATATATATATGTATATATATTGGAAATAGTAATTTTTCACATGACTTGTCCAATAGGGTTCAATAGGTTGAAGCATAGAATACTAACATCATTTTCAAACAAAAATAATTCATCATTGACTTGATTAATTAATAACCAGCTGTGTGAGCTAACCTTAATTTCGCTTGTTTGGCAACTTTTTGCTTAATCATTTATACTTCAATTCAAAGTTAAATTGATGACAATGCTATCACCATAGATATTAGCAAGTCGTTAGTTTCTTTTATCTTGAAATTAATTAAATGATAAAGTATTGTTATTGGTTAATGAATAAGAAATTGGTTTGGCTCAGAATTAATTTGTTTACATGTTTAATATCACTTGGGAGAGACTTAGTATTTATTAATGGACAAATTGATTGGAAGACACTTAACTGTACCCAAATAAAAAAAACTAACATTGAAACTGTATGCATATAATTTGTTTAGTTATTATTTAATTTTGTGAGATTTTTTATTATATATAATTTTGACGAAAAATATTTGTATGAATATTGAGACGATGAAAAATGTATTAATAAAATTGAGTATATTTTACTTATACTTCAAACAATTTTTAAAATTTTTTAATTAATGTGACATAAATTATAAAAAAATTTGAATAAAATGCTTCATAAGAGGATAAAGTAATTGAGCCTAACATGAGAAATTTTCCTTAAAATATTATGTGACGCTGACATATAGGGTCAGTGTCTTGATTATCACGGTCAACATTATGGAACAAATAAATGTTATATAATTAGCTGAATATGAATGTTGTGCTACAAATCATAGTTGATATTTGTTACTATTATATTTGTTGTAAGGTATAGCAAATTACCATTAAGATTTATTTCAAGCACTTTGAAATTGACAAACGACAATTTTTATATTCTTCTAAAAAATTATTTGAAGTTTTATAGATGAAAGAATAGGAGAAAAAGAATACATTCTAGATCTAACTTTAGACTCCACAAAAATTGTACGGACATATTCCTTTAATGAATGGGACCTTTTCTATAACATTCTATCCTTATTTAATTTAAATTTGATTATCCTTATTTAATCTAAATTTGAAAATCAAATTTAGATTTAAAAATAAGGGCAAATTAAAAAATAACTTATTAGATCTTATTTCAGTCAAACACTAATAATAATACATTTGAGTTTAGCCATATTATTATTATTATTAAAAAAGGAAATTAATATCATTTTTAAAAGTATTTTGGTTATATTTTATTTTTAAAAAGTTATATAATTTAATTTTTTTAAAAGAGAAAAGAATAATTTGCTGTTATTATTATTATTATTCTAAAAATAGGAAGGGAATACATATATAGCAGTGTAGTGTGGGTAGAGTAGCATAAAGATTGACACGCACGCGGGGTACATGAGGAACATTCCTCGCCATTTTGAATGCAACTTTTAGTGATATCTTCTTATTGTATGCTTCATGCAGCAGGTGACTCTATCTTTGGAGCTTAGTCAATGCCATACCACACGCACCTAAACTCCAATAATTAATGCCACACATAACCATAATCCGTACAGTTGAATATTTGCTCCTTTCTTATCTACCTAAGCCATAAAAAATTAATGCTTTACCTACCTTCAAATAGATATTGACCATTTTAAAATTTTAATCTTATTTAAAAATTTATTGCATTTAAATTTATTTTTTAAAAAATAAATTTGTGACCTGCTTGTAATTAGCTGTAACTGTAAATATACTGTTGGTCATGTCATTTAAGCTATATATTTAAAATGAAAAAGTATCATCAGTATTATTAGTGCTGCAACAAAATAATCAGGCTTATTTTCTTAATCTGTTAGATACAACGGCATAAAATTTATGGATAAAAAAAATAAATAAATTATACAAAAAACTTTGATTATGATGGAATTAAAAATATCAGCTGAGGTGAGATTGGAAGCTTTTTTTATTTACCCAAAAAAGCATATTAAAAAACTTCTTTTTTAATCTGTAAAAAAAAATAGATGGAAACCACTAGGTATATCTTTGAATAATAAGCAATTGTTATAATAAGAGCGCAGATGTCCAATTTTAAAAATGCTGTGACTTTGTAATCCTAATGTTTTGAAAATAAATTTTATGCATTTGTATTTGATAACTTTTAGTAACGTGCTTCTTGTGATATTCTTAAAGATCACATGTGCTTTTCAGTATTACCTTGCAGTCTACAACAGTTTTTTTTTTTGTTCAAACAAAAATAAAAATAAGCTACTTCAAAATTTTCTGTTAAGGCGTCTAAATTTAACCTTGAAAATTTTTAGACTAATAAAATGAGTGTCTAATTAAAGAAAATATATGCATTCATTCATGTATTCTTTTTTTTTTTAAATTTGTTTTCTTTATAATTCATTCTGCTGGTAAATTCTTCACAAATTCAAATTTTAAAATATTTCCAAAAAGAAGTTACTTTGTAAAAAAATTCAGTTAGCTAATTTTAATGCATTCGTATGGAAATTTTAATGTGTGATAAATTTATTGTCTGTTATGCATTGATAACTATTAAATGTTGCACTATTGTGTATGCCTTCGAGATTTACATCGCCACAGGTGGGGCAAATTCCAGATGATGTGCATTATCAACTGCATCAACAATTTAAGGCAGAAACAGGGTTATAATACTGGCTCTTGTAATTCTATCTTGGAGTATAATTTTTTTGGGGGGTAGCGTTACTGAAAATGAAATTTCTAGCCCATTGGATAAATATTGTCATGCAGTGTGGGACGATAATTAGCTATAAGGTGTTACTTAATGGACATGCGAATAATTTTTTTCTTCCAGAGCAGGAACTTAAACAAAGTGATCATTTGTCTCAATGTAATGTATACTGTGACGACCCTATCTTCTAAATATAGTAATTATGATTAAATACACGATTAATAATTAATGATCAAAGTTTGGAATTGTTACAATTTATTACATTATAAAAATATAAATAAATTTGAACCTTGATGTTAGAGTCATCACTAAACAACTACAAATGTGAGATTGCATAAAAGAAATTGTACTATCATGAGAGGTTTGTGATTCATCCATCTATCAGTTTCAATATATAAAAACTTCCCACAAATGTTCCTATATCATTTCCTAGCATTACCATTGAAGAAACTAGAGTTTCTAGGCTAAAGGTAGGAGTTTGAAGACCTGCGCTGCGACTTGAAACCCTCTCGCCATGGCTAAGTTACTCTCGGGAATCAATGGGCAATTCACGCGAATTTTGCCACTGCAAACTACATGGCGCCGCGACAGAAATGCCTTCTAGAGATACTATTCAAAGTCCCACGATTCTCACTTCAGTAGAATACACTTACGCCGCGGCAAGGCTTGCTATCGTACACTCCGGACCTAGCTTCTTCGACTTGCGCTGCTGCAAGACCTGTTGTGCTGCAGCAAGGTTTCTCTCTGCCACCCTCCTGGGTGATTTTTTTTCGCACTAAGCTGCGGCGAGATTTCTCAAGCCGCAGCATTCCTCGCCACTATTACTCTCCAAGCCGCGGCGAGGCCTTCCTAGCCGCGGCGTGACTCCCTTTTGTAACTACATCTCCCAAATTTCATCCCATGCACTCTAATTCTCTTAGGAACACCCTAGGACCACTTCCCTCATTTTATATGACTTTATTGGTAATATCTACCTTATTTACCTAGCCAATCTACTATTACTAATTCAAAACTTAAGTACTAATTCCTACTCGTCCAACTACCACATGTCAACTAACTCATAGATTAATGACAGTAAGAGTTCATGCATTATCAACAATTAATATTCGATACACCTTCCATTAGAGATTTCATACATCAACGATTCATATCAACATCTAATGCATCACATAATTATATTTCCAATAGTATACCATACCATAAATTCAGTAAAATTCATACATCAGGTGTTATAGGTTCATACATCTAATACCAAACTAAGATGAGGCCTAACTCCTCAATAGATACAAGAGTCTACACCCAACATGATTACATGATGATACTATACAAAAAGGAATACAAAATTTAGCATCTATTCTAAATAAACCAGTTTAAGTGTAGCCTTCTCCCTACATGGTTGGAGCTCATGGATTTTCATCCACTTGCTTCCCCTTATCCTTACTCGAAAAGCTTTCACCTAAAAGTATGATCCCATGAAACGGGATGAGATGCAAATCTCAGTAACCAAGGAAATTTTCATTCATAATATCCAATTTAATTAACATATATGCATGAATCAAAATCAAAATCAGAGTCATATCAGTCATATCAGCAAAGGAAATGGTTAGGTTACTATGATTACCATCCTATACTAGCAATCATATTTCTACATGTTAAAGGCCAATAACATCGGAAGAGACCCATCCACAGAACCCACTCCCCAATGAACACAACCAGGGCTCAGTGCATTTGGGGTTTGATCATAACTCAGTGCCTGATTGAAGTAAATGCATGGGTGGCAGCCACACCACAGCTCCACCATGGACTCACAAGGTTCAAACACATGATAGCCAACCAATTCATTTAACATTTCAAATCATTCATATATAGTAAATATAAAATTAAAGTAGATATATGTATGGAATTAATGTAATCCCAGTTACCTCACTTGTAGACAAGTTGGGAAGCTACATCGATACCAAAATCCTTCTAAAATCACAGTATCCAAAAATGATCATTTTTATCAGTCCATTACTATCTCATTCATCATTTGTGATAATAACCTAATGTTCAAAGAATTAAGTTACCAATAATTACCTAAAGGATACCCACCCAATCATCAAGAGCCTCTAATTTTAGATTTTGCCTTTCTTAGACCAGAAACATCAATATCTCACTCTAAATCATAGGAAAATTCGCACAAAATTAAGGCCCATACTATAAGTCTACTATGGGAGTCTTAAACTAATAGGAAATACATCAAAATGGAGAATTTATACTAACCTAATAACACCTTCAGCCCCAACCTACGAAATTTTACTAAGAAAACCCCAAACAACCACATTTTTAATTTTGGGTATGGTGAAAGTACTCCAAATAAAAAACTAATTGAGCCAAAATGAAGAGAAAGAGAAGGGGATTAAGTTATACAACTATTATCTTGGCTAAATCTTGCTCTAAAAGTGAGAGATAGTAGATTTCTTGCCCCAAACCCTAGCTTTCTTTCAAACATCCGAAAATGAGTTGTGTGTTTGTGTTTCAACAAAATGTGGAAGGGCTGAAGTGTTTAGGGTTTTAGTTGGATTTAGATTGGGTCTAATATGGGTCATGGGCTGACCTAAAGGTCCAATTACAAGTGGGTTTTGATTTAACCCTTGTTGGGCTAGTTTTAATATGTTGGGTTGCAAAAATTTAATTAGGCTTAGGCCAAGTTTAAAGAATTCAATTGATTTGGGTCTGCACAAGGTTTATTGGGCCATTTTGTAAGAGCTTATATAAGGTGAGTCTTGGGCCTCTATCACATTAAATCAGATTGGGCCCTCCCTAGGTGCTCTCTCTTAGGCCAAGTCTCACCTTAAAAGGTTGGGTCTACACTTAAAATTATTGGACCTCCATTAGTCCCGAACCTTGGCCTACTTAATTTAATTTAGCCTAAATGGGGTTTATAACTCAATTAAATCTCAAACTCATATTAATAATTTATCTCTCTAAAATTTCTATTCACTTAACTTGCCCAATTATCCCGTATTAATTATTCTTAATTAACCCAAATTTATGATTAACACCTTAATTAATTTTAGGGTGTTACATATGCGGATAATATATTATTGTTCTCTAAAGCTTCTGCTCAAATGTGTGAAAGTGTGCATTCTATTTCATGGCATTATAGCCATATTTCTAGCCAATGTATCAACTTTGGTAAATTTGAAATTATTTTTAGTCCTAGTGTTTTGCATAAGTTTAAGAAACTGCTCTTAGGTGTCTTTTGTGTTAAATATAAATCTAAATTGGGAAAGTATTTAGGTGCTCATGTTGATATTGGTCAAAATAGAGGTCAACTATATAAGAAAATGGTGGATAAGATTGATATAAAACTTCAAGCATGGAAAGATTTATTATTGTCTCAAGCAGGTCATCTTAACATTAATTATATTTACTTTGAAATCTACATTATTTTATCCTTTTATCATGTTTTGCACTACCCAAAAAACATTGTTATGAGATTGATATAAAGATTGCAAATTTCTTTTAATGACATTCTAACTCTTGACCTAAGCTTCATTCAATTAGTTGGGTGGGTCTCTATCTTCCTCGTTATTTGGGTGGTGTTGATTTTGAACACATAGTTATTAAATCAAGCTTTGTTGGCTAAGCACATGCATACAACGTTAAATGGGCTCAACCTCCACTTCTTTATTTATGCACATATTAAGGCCTAAATATTACCAAGACTTGCTTTTATGGTGATTGAACAATCATTTAGATCTGGCATGGATGTGGAGAGATATTCATAAATCTAATTTAGTTATTAATAATATTATTGAATGACAAGTGGTGGTAGTAGTAATATTTCCCTTAATCACCACCTTCAATGGTCGATATCGTCAGGTTTGCCTTTGTCCTATGGGACTTTAGGTGGCCTTATTCTACATGATTGTAGTGTTTGGAATTCTTAAGTACTATTAAACTTCTATCCTCCAGCTTTTGCTAATTGGATATCCTAACTGTCATTTTTCATCATGGGTTAGATGGATCAATTTATTTGGACTAGTAATATTATGGATAATATACAGTGGAAGATGGTTATTGTTTACTATCCATTGCATCTTCTTTTCATCTATCTTCTAGTTTCTTAGCTTGGGATAAATTATGACAAATTTGTCTTCCTTTTCATATAATCTTATTTATGTAGAAATTATTACACAATCCTAATTGCCTCCATTCTTCAAGCACATCATTTTGCTTATGGAAGACTATTACCCCTTTTGTCAATCTATTGTCTGAGGACTCATTAAATCATTTATTCTTACAATGTTCATTTACTAGAGCAGTGTGGTTTAGATGTCATCTTTCTTTGCATGTTGATCAGCTTTACCCCTTGGACATTACCCATTGGTTATAAACTTAGATCTCTAACACAAGTTAAGTTTAGGGATAAGTAAATGAACACACAATGGTTATTAGTTTGGTATCATATGTTATTTGGTTTTATTGGAATCACTAAGTGTTTGATATTGCTTGCATTCACCCTAAGTATGCTATTAGGATGTTTGATCAACTATTTCCACAATATAGGAGTTTACACAATTCTCAAGACTTAGTTTTCAAACATCCTTCAGTTGCTCACCATTAGAATAATTTTGACATTGGTGGTTAGATTATATGTGTTTATTATTTTGGTTTGTTTCTCATATAGGAAGAGGAAACAACATTATGTTTTTTTTTCAGCACGGTTCGATTCTTCTATATTTTGGAAATGGCATTAGATAGATAAATTTCATCAATCCTATGCTAAGGTGTTTTTGGATGCAATTTGGCAAACCCTTTAATTTGTTCTTCAATAAGGTCTTGTCTGGAATCCTCGAGATCATCCTTTGACTATTTTGGTTTTCACAAGTTATCATTATGAACATTTAGCCACTAACCATCAATTGACTATAGGTTTCAATGTCTTAGAGAGGATATACAGTGATTGCTTATTCTTTCTACTTCCATTCTCTTCAGGAACATTCTAAATAACTTGCAAAAATCCTTTCAACTGTGATGCAAATAGGATTTTAGGTTTTTTACTCTTAGCTCTTATCATGTAATTTTATAGTTTGTTAACTTTTGAAGCATAATTAAAAAAAAAAAAAAAAGAAATCCAAGTAATGAAACATTCTACTACCCATGAAAAATGAGCTTCATTTAAGAGGGTTTCTCAAAATCTGAATAGAAGAGAAAATATGAGTTGATAGATAGCTTCTGTAGAGTAGTTACTCAACCAAGTGGAACAGAGTGACAATAGTCTTATATTGAATGTGTGGGAGCAAAGCTTCAATCATTATGCACTTGTTAGTATACAAAGTCACACAAAGAAAATACAAGAGATAGTGAAAGAATATTTACCTAAATATGTGGGTGTTAATCATATTTATGGACAAGAAGACTTATGAGTTTCAAAGCATTTTTGTCAATTTGTGTTTATGCTAAGTAAGGAGATCAATCTGAAGATGTGTGGCAACTAGCATCTAGATTATCTATAATTTAGGGTGTTAAGTCATGATACAGAATGTAGAATAATAGAGAAGAGAAATATAATGAAATAGTTTTAGAATTCCATTCTATGTTTTGTATAACAGACTCAGTCATTTATATAATGAAGCTCACTTGCCTCTTAACCTTACCAAAATAACAAACTAATCAACACATTCAACAACTTGTAACTAAATCATATGCATGGAAGTAATTCACTCTAACACTTCCTATGAACTTGAAGTACTTTTTTCTTTTCTCCATAGCAAACATGAGTTAAAGAAAAGAATCGAAGTTTACTCCACAAGGTTTGGAAGTGGTGAGAAGAAAAAGTCTCAGTAAGAACATCAGCAACTTGAACAAAGAATGGAAAATGCTTGGTAATGACATCCTTGGACAAAACACGCTCGAACACAATGCAAATCCAGCTCAGAGTGCTTTGACTTAAAATGCAAAATGGGATTAGTACTCATTAAGATTGTACTAAGATTATCACAAAACAACATAGGGGACTAAGTGGAAGAGCATTAAAGTTCAGTGAGTAAGGATTTAATCTAAAAAATCTCAACTAGAGTGTTAACTAAACTGTAGCATTTGGCTTCTATAGTGGACCAAGAGATGACAGCTTGTTTCTTGGATCCCCATGTACTATGATGATCATCAAGATCTAACCCCCTGTCAACATCAGCAAAGGCAGTGATATTAAAATGGGAGGAAGGTTGGAAAATTAACCTATGTGTGAGGAAGTACTATTAAGATACCTAAGAATACTTTTGATAGCCTTCTAGTGTGACTCAAGAGGAGCTTGCATGAATTGACAAACTCTGTTGATAGCAAACAAGATCTTTGGCCTAGTGATAGTGGCATATTGAAGAGCCCCAACAATGGAATGATATTAGTAAGGATGAACCATGAAGTCACTACCATGTTTGGACAACTTTAAACTAGAAATCATGGTGAGGTTTCCTTTACAAGTTAGCATTTTAGCTTTGACTAACAAGTCTAGAATATACTTTTACTGACTTAGATGTAGGCTACCATCTTGTAATACTTAAGCTTGAATCCTGAGAAAATAATGCAAAGGACCTAAGTCTTTCAAAGAGAACTTACAATTAGGTTTAGTAACCAATGTAGTGAACAAAAGCTAAGCTTCTAGTGACTAGAATATCATCAACATATATGAGCACAAATGTTGTCTGTTGAAGAGTGATATAAAGAAAGAGAGATTAATCACACTTGCTATGACGATTAGCTGGCTTATGTAGTTTTCATATGAGGTGTTGGTTAGGATGCTCAAAGCCAAAGGGCTATTGCATATAAACCTCCTTTTGGAGAATACCATTAAGAAATGCATTGTTAACATCTAGTTGATAGATAGACCACTATTTAGAAAGAGCTAAGGTGAGAATGATTTGAATGGTTGGAGGCTTAACCACAAGACTGAAAGTTTCATGGTAATCAAAGCCTTTGAATGATTTGAATGGTTGGAGGCTTAACCACAAGACTGAAAGTTTCATGGTAATCAAAGCCTTTTTGTTGGTGAAATCCTTTTGTAATAAGACGAGTTTTACACCATTGAAAGCCACCATCAGAGTTTTGTTTAATCTTAAATACCCACTTACAACTTATGGCACGTCTACTAGGTGGAAAATCAACAAGAAACCAACTGTGATTGCGTTGAAGGGCATTAGACTCAACCTATATTGCATCTTTCCATTAAGGAACCTACAAAGCATCAGCTGTAGAAACTAGTTCAATAAAAGCTAAAATGGCCTTGGGTTTAAAAACACCAACCTTAGAACAATTAACCATAGAATGATTATTGGAAGGCATTAGTGGAGGCTAACCAATAGCAAGGGGGAAAGATGTATCAGCATCAAGATAAAGCTACAAAGGAGATTGATCAACCTCATAACCTATACGTGAAAGAGCTGTTGCATAAGAAGAAGCATTAGAACAAGATTGTGAAGGAATAAAGAAAGGCAAAGAAGAACATGAGTCATTCATGTAAAGGAGAGGAGGAAAAGTAGAAGAGAAGATTGAGAAGGGACGAAGGGATGGTGAAGAAAAGAAAAAGGCCTGAGTAGTACAGGGAAAGAAATTTTCATTGAAAATAACATCCTTAGATATATAGAGTTTGCTATCTGGTGCAAGACACCTATAGCCTATATGAGAATCACTATAACCCAAAAACATACATTCACAGAAACAAAAATCCATTTTATGAGCATTATAAGGTCTGGTGTGAGGGTAACAGGCATAGCCAAAGGTCTCAAGGAATGCATAGTCAGGTTTTGTGTGATAAAGAACTTCAAATGGGGAACAATGAGACAAAAGAGGTATGGGTAAGTGATTAATAAGATAAGTGGTTGAATGAAAAGTACTACCCTTGTAAGAGAAGGGTAAAGAAGATTAAGGTATGAGGGTAAGGCCACTGCCTATTATATGCTGATACTTTCTCTCGGCAACATCATTTTGGTAATGGGCATAAAGGCAGCTTGTATGATGGGAAAATTTCATATTGTTGGAGCAAATTAGTGAAGGAATGGAATTCTACCCTCCAATCGTATTGTACAGCCTTGATTTTGTGGTGTAAATGAAGCTCAACATAAGTCTTACATTGAGTAAATGCTTATAGTGCTTCAAATTTGGTCTTTAAGAAATAAATCCATGTAAATTTGGAAAAAAGCATCAACAAAGTGTATGTAATAAGAATAGCCTTGAGATGTTTTGACTAGAGAGGGACTCCATAAATCTGTGTATATTAATTCAGGTGGAACTTTATATTGTATGTCAGATAAAGGATAAGGCGATTTATGTGCTTTCCTATAGCAACAAGCCTTGCAACAGTCAGTGGTAGCTTTATTAGGAATGGAAATGTCACAACTCTTCAACACATTCATTATAATTTTAGAGGAAGGATGCCCTAAGTGATTATGCCATAACTGGAATTTAGAGAAGGGTAAAACAATAGAAGTAGAATTAAAGCCAGTGAAAGGTTGTAACTCAGATGAGCATGCTATGAGCTGAGGAACTAAGCTTAATATAGTGGAAACTTGTGAATCAGATTTGAGGAATTAAAGACCATCAAAAGCATAAAGCCCATTTTTAAGCTTCTCATGCAAAAGGATCTTGTGGGAACCTTTTTTTTTACAAAATAAGAGAATGGGTGAAATTCAAAATATACATCATTGTCCTATGCAAATTTAGTAACATTGAGTAGATTTTAAGTAATTAAGGGAACATGCAAAAGGTTGTTCAAGTGAAAAATAGAGAAGGATTGACATTGAGAAGTAACTCATGAATGACCAATGTTTTTAATTGCCAAACTTGTAACATCAATAACTTGAACACCTTCATGGTTAGTGTAAGGTTCCTTGTAGGTGAGGTTGTTGGAATCTGGAGTAAGGTGATGAAGTACTCTAGAATTAGGATACCATGATAGATCCAAGAACACATCATGCTTTTGTTGTTGAGGGTATTGTATGCATCAAAATTGCCTTAAGGATGAGAGGGATGAGTATTTGAATTAGTAAAGTATGAAGCACCACTTGGAAAGCCTTGATGCCTCTGGAAGTTTAAAGGTCCTTGATAGCTTTGATCATATAGATGAAAACATTGCCAAGTTATGTCCAATCTTACCACACCCTTGACAAACCACTCCTATGTTCCTCTAGCCATGTCCACCTCATCCTTTAAAACCATGACTTCTAGAAGGCCAACTAGGAACTCTATATCCTTGACTTCCTCCATAAGAAAGGTGTCATCCACCTAAGGCCTATGATTGACCACCAAAGGTTTATGCAAGATAAACTAATGGAGGGTCAAGGAGCTAACCATTTTTTCAACTCTATTTTCTTGAGCTAAGAGAAGAGACTTAATATCCACAATACTATAGGGATCTAATCAAGAGGATATTGATGTAATGAAAGAATCATGTTCTTTAGGTAAACCTTCAAAGATGGCATCAATATGATCATTAACAAATACATCATGTCTAATAGAAATTAATGCATCAATAGCTGACTTGATTTCAAGTAAGTACTTTGTAATATACAAGTTCCCTTTCTTGGTACCCCTCAATTGTGTTTTGTATTGCTAATTTTAGCTCTAGTGTGTGATGAAAAGAACAAAGCAATGTGATTCCAAATCTATGAAGATGTTTGACAACCTACCACCCATGCTAGCACTATTTCAAGCATTGAAGAAAGGATCCATGACATTAACAATTGATCTTGTTTGAACAATACAACAAATTTAGGATTCATCTTTCCTATTATATGATAAACTTCTGTGGTAAATTTTAAAGGTACTGGTGGTTCCAGTTCAACAAAATGTTGCAAATCATATCCCTAAATTGCTACATTGATCTGCAACCTCTACAGTAAATAGTTGTCTTCTTTGAGCTTCATAGAGATGGAGTGAGTGAACATAATGATATCAATTTTTGCATTAATTGAAGATGTAATTAGAGACGCATTAGGTATGGTTGTACTTGAGGAGTCCTTTAAGATCCAGTAGAATTCTCTAATACCATGTTAAGTCATGGTACAAAAGGTACAATAATATGGAAGAGAAATATAATGAAATAGTTTTAGAAGTCCAATCCACATTTTGTATAACAAAGTCAAGTCATTTATATAATGAAGCTCATGTGCCTCCCAACCTTACCAAAATAACAAACTACTCAATACATTCAACAACCTATAACTGCATCATACATGTGCAAGTAATTCACTTTAACATAGGGGAAAGTTGATGTTATGTTTGAAAGAAATAAGTTGAGGGTGTGAGACTAATATTGGAAAGCAACTATTAACATTGGAAGTTTTTAATTTTTCTCCCTCTAGTTGCACCCTGTGCAATACTGTAGAAGATTTATTTGGAAGTAATCAGTTAGTTAATTAAGCAAAAATCTCTTATGTGACAACCTCCACAACAAGGTGGATACCTGTGTAATGACTTAGCTTGATAGGCCTAGTTGGTCTAGAATATGTACCCTCAATGGCAATTCTTAAGAGATTGAGCTTTTTTCATCATTATATGCATATAGAGATTTTAAATTCAACTTTTAAATTTATAAGTTAAGAATTTTCAAACATAATAATGAAAATGGTGAAAGATCCAACTTTTAAAGAGATATAATTTTTTTTATAAAATTACATATCAAAAAATAAAATATTGTTTAATACATCATATATGACTAAATTAAATTGTAGAAGTTAATATAATATAACCTTTACTACATTTGAGCATATGAGAAGCTTAAATAGTATCACTATATAACATTACACATATATTAGAGGAGAAAAATATTATTGCCATTTCTATTATTACTATTATAGTAAATATCAACAACATGATGATATGAATTTAAATTATTTATATAAAAAAGTATATTAGTTTATCTTGAAAAGCTTTAATGGTATTGATTTAGTCTTTGAAAGCTTATTGTCATCAATTTAGTCATAATATTTAAAAATATGCATAATTTTAATTATGATCCTAACTCAATTAAGTCTAAATTAATAAAAATAAATTGTTGGGTTATGACTCAATTGATGGCAATAGTATCTTTCAGTAACTAATATAGTAATTTATTCTATATTTATTTTCATCTTACCAGTAAATGCATATATAATGATATAATGCTTTAGGTAAAAGTAGTTTTTTGTCCTAGAAGTTTTAGGCCATTGTTAATTTTGTTCCAAATGTTTATTTTCTATCACTTTTATTTTATATATTTTCCCAAACTTCTTAGTATCATCCTAAGGATAAATTTGTCAATTAAATCAACAAAAATTGATGTTGTGTTGTTACATGTACATAGTTCAAACCCTAAGTTTTGAATTAAGGACTTTATCTCATTGACGTGAAACGTGAACCACGCTGATCTACATCTTTGTCTCCACTTGAAGCTTTCTTATTTTGGAGAACGATGATTTTGAATATGAGGTTTCTTCTTCATCTTCAATCAGTGTTAGTGTTTAGTATTTTTACTTTAGCTAATTTTTCTTTCAAAGATATCTGATTTTTTTCATTATTTATTAATATTTTTAATGCTCTCACTTTCTCTAGTTTCTTATTTGAAGATATTTGATCTTTTATATTATTCTTAAGGTGGTTCAAAAAAATTATGTTATGGTCCAGCCAAGAAAAAAAAGAAAGTATAGTAGACTACAAGCCAATTCCTTCTGCTCGTTTTCAATTTTACAAAGATTGTATGGGCCATTAATGTTTTTTTTGTTGGTTAAAATTTTATTATAGATAAATTTTTGTTATAATATAGTAATCACATTTTCGTATATATATGTTTAGTTTGCTTTGTTTATTTTTTTTCTCTTCTAACATTTTAATTAAAAAAGAGAGTAATTTAGATATTTATTGTTTTGTAACATATTATATTAACTTGTTCTCTTGATCTTGTGATAGTTTATTTTGTACTTTTCTTTTTAAGAATAGAATCTTTTTGGACTTTTTGACTATCACACTTAATTGAAAAAACACATCTATAAAGACATGCACTACCAAAATATTTGCCTCATATATTTAAAAAGAATCATAGCTTAACTTATGCCATGATTCTTAAATGTTATTTTATTTATTGAAGTTAGGAGTAAATAGACTGATGTAGTAAATGCTATGCTACGTTAGTCTATATATATTTATAGAAAATATAATATACATTTTATAAATTTATATAATATATAAAATAAATATTTAATTATATAATTAAAATAAATATATATTAATAATGTAATATATAATTAAATGTAATTTAATAAATATAATAAATCAATTAATATATAATTGTATATAATTTTTATTTATATACTATATAATAATTTATTTATTATATATATATTTAATATATATATTTAATTATTTTTTATTTAAATTATTTTTATTAAATTATATTTAATTATATATTTATTTGAATTATATAATTATATATTTATGAAATATATATGTTCTATATATATAATTTAAATTATTTTATATGTTTATTTTATATATTATATATATTTATAGAATATATATCATGCTGCAATCTTTTAGCAACATAAGTTTTTATGGATTTTTTTAATTAAATATGATAGTCATGAAGTGACCTTTTAAAAAACAATCTTGATGATTTATTGTACTACTTCTTTTGAGACATATAGAAAAATATTTTTATTCTATTGTTGAAAACTTTTGGAAGTAGAAAAATTTTCAATCCGTGAAAATATTTTGTTCTATAATCTAGATTGGCCTTAAAAAAAGAGTAATTTATTTTAATATTAATTGATTAATTTGCTGCAATATTCATTTTATTCCAATTCAAAATTTATTGATTTTCTTGTAGATAAGAATTTTTATTATCTTTGACATAAATTGAAAAGAAAAAAATAAAACAAATACCGAAACAAATATATGGAGATAAAAAAATAAATGAAATGAAAATTTATATATAGAATATAAATATTATTATTGGATTTTTTTCACATGCTAATACACAAATTCTATAATAAGAATCATAATGAGTGTGAAATAAGAAATTATATGCATCTATACAAATAGAAAAATTTATGATAGAAATAAGGACTCAACATTTGTATAGGACAGAGAAAAAAAATATTAAGGGTCAACTTAGGCATTACTCTTAACGGATTGAAAAAGATAATAAGGGAAAAGTTACAGTTGGCCTCATATTAGTTTGTCACTAAGTTAGTATATAGGTATCCTAATTCCCATAATCCCATAAGAAACTTGATGTGCACTTTGGAGGATGATTTCAATGTCCTATCGATGTGGAAAGCAAAACAAAAATTTTTAAAACCAATTGGGTGTACCAGATATATACACGCATATATTAATAGCCAATGTAGATTTGAATGTGGTATAAGATGAGGTTTATACACTAGTAATACTCCCATCAACTAACTTGTTCCATTGTACTAACGAGTAGGCCTCACTGTTTAACTCCTACATAATAGATGTGCACCTATTCAATTCTCAACCAGTTATTGACGTTACATCCCAACCAAGTTCATCTTAACTACCTATTTTTAATATTGGTCCTCTTTCACCTTAGGATGAGCAGAGGATATAATGGAAAACTTTAAGGAAGAGGATGAATATCATGCTTCACCAAATATCAATAACAATAGAGAAGATAATTCTGAGGGAGATGATGCTGATTAGGATGGGGTAAGTCCATTGACTTAGTATGTGGATCAAGCATCTATTGTGCTAACATAGATTAGCACAAATGATGAGATTATATTGAGATCCCTAAGATGGTTGAGAACATTAACTTAAATAATAATTAAGAGTTACATATTGGTATGAAGTTCTAAGCCAAGCAGTCCATGCACTATACATTAAAGATATACTCTATCTATATACACTATACTTTAGGGTGCATTAGTCATCAAATAAGTACGAGGAATATCATTGTCTAGAGTATGGTAGTCAATGCATGTAACACCCGATTTTCATAAAAATGACAGAAACAAATCAGTTATAAAAAGAAAGTCTTCTAAAACAAAAGAGTTGAGGCCAAATACAATTAAAATAAAATTTCAAATAATAGAAAATGATGATCTAAGGCTTACAATGGGTTTTTTGAATGAGAAAAAATATATAAAAAAAAAAGAAAAATTACGCAAAGGATAATAGGAGACAAAAATTTTACGAAAAGGTAATAAATTAGCTAAATTTGGAAACATAGAATGCGAATTCAAGTTGAATTCGGAACCGTTGGATCTGAAATCAAGTGAATTCGGAACCAACGGTTCCGAATTCAATGAGCTAGCCTGGATAGCTTGCCGAGCTAGTAGGCGCGTGCTGAATTCAGAGTCTTTGGCTCCGAATTCAATGTCAGCTAGCCTGCTGGCTAGCCAGGCTAGCTAGGCGCATAGAAGAAATGCAAAAAAGAGTGGCCACATGGCGTGTTATAAGAGGGCAATGAAGATTACAAAAGCATTTGATTAGCTACGAAAAATTATTGATAAGTCATCAGATAAAAAAAAAATTACCCTTCTTATATATACTGGTTTCCATAGACGCCGCTCACATTTTCTCCCATTTCTAAAGCTCCACCCATTCAGTTCCTCTCATTCTTCTCTCAGTAAAATTTCTCTATCTATCCCCTTTTATCTATTGCCAATGAAATTTCAAGATTTGAGTTAGAAGACTACAAAGGAGCAAATATTAAGCTACATTTGTTGCATTTTATATCAGGTATGTGAAATATTTTATTACGTTTGATATTTTAATATTTACTATAACTAAGATATATATAGTTTGAAATATTCAGACAAAAATAATGTTGGTAGAATTATTTGATATCATATATATATATAGTTTTTTTATATTTGTCGTATGGTTGATGTAGAATTTAGTTTATATTTGAGAAATACACTTGAAAAGAAAAAGAAGGAAATGTCTTGTTATTAATGAAATTTTGTAGGTAATATTGATTTTGTTGTATTAGTTTAGATATATTATGAGGCAGAAACAAATGAAGGAAGAACAAAAGAAATGGAATCAAAATTTGTAGTTGAAATAAAATAAAGGAAAATTTTAATATTTAAATAGTATAATAAAAATAGAGGTGAATATAATTTGTTGTTAAATTGGGTAAATAATTTGGAAGGAAAAAATAATTGAAAGTAAATATGATTAAAGTAAAAGAAAAGAAAAGGTTGATTGGAGGAAAAAATGTATAATATGCGAAAAAAATTAATAAAAATAAGAAAAATAAATTACACAGGGCATAAAGGAAAAACAAATAATTGATAGTTATAAAAATAAAGAAAAAAATATGTATATATATTTACAATATATGTATGTTTGTAATGAAGGAAAAAATAATTAATGAAGGTAAATATGATTAAAGTAAAAGAAAAGAAAAGGTTGATTGGAGAAAAAAATGTATAATATGTAAAAAAATTAATAAAAATAAGGAAAATAAATTGCACAGGGCATAAAGGAAAAGCAAATAATTGATAGTTATAAAAATAAAGAAAAAATATGTATATATATATTTACAATATATGTATGTTTGTAATGAAGGAAAAAATAATTAATGAAGGTAAATATAATTAAAGTAAAAGAAAAGAAAAGGTTGATTGGAGAAAAAAATGTATAATATGTAAAATAAATTAATAAAAATAAGGAAAATAAATTGCACAGGGCATAAAGGAAAAGCAAATAATTGATAGTTATAAAAATAAAGAAAAAATATGTATATATATATATTTACAATATATGTATGTTTGTAATGAAAAAAAAAAATTAATTAAAATATCCTTCAGAAACATGTTAGAAAAAAGTTAAAAAAATGTTGCAAATATTATTTAAAAATAAGAGTAATGAAAGAAAAAGCTTAAGAGATGAAAGCAATAAGAAATAGAATTTATGAATTTGGGAAAAAAATAAAAGAATGTTTGAGAAATATTAGAGATAACAAAAGGTCATTAGTTTAAAGTCACTGAAATAAAAAAAAAAGTGAAATAATGAAGAAAAAGGAATGTCTAAAATAAGAGAAGGATAAAAGAAATATAATTATTGAAATAATTAAGGTAATAAGTGAGGAGGAAAAAACAAGTAAGAGGAATGTACTAGAAATTGATAAAATAAGGAAATAATGGAAAAAATGAGAAAAAAGAAAGGAGGGAAAAAGTGTAAAAAATAGTTAAAACAAGGAAAATGAGGAAAGAATGCTTAAAAAAAGTTGAAATAAAGGAATACTTTTGAAATTTGAAAAATGAGGAAAAATACAAAATAAAAAAATGATGAAGTTAATTTAATTGTTGGTAATTGTAAAGAATGGATAAAACTTTGGCCTTCTTTATTTGCAATGGAAAAAATAAATTTATAATGAAAGAAGTAAATAGAAATGTAGGAAAAAAAGGATGAAATATGTAATAATTAAAATATCCTTCTGAAATATGTTAGGAAAAAATTAAAAAAAAATGTTATAGATATTATTTAAAATAAGGGTAATGAGAGAATTTTTTTTTGTTTAAGAAATATTGGAGATAACAAAATAGTTTGGTACTAAAAAAACAAGTTTAAAATTTTTTGTATTTATAATAAATAAGGTCAAAACGATATAGTTAGTGAAGAAATATAAGGGTGGGTGGAAGAAATAGAGGAAAAAATATTTAGATAATTGAAAAACAATTGAAGTAAATTTTGTTCACTTAAAGTAAGAAGGTAATTATTACAAATGTAAGAAATGATTAAAGTAATTATCTGGAACATGTCTGTGATTAGAATATTTGGAGGAAAAAAATGGGCAGGAGGAATGAAATTGTTTGCATTTATGCAAATGGCAGAATTTATGAAAGTGCTTAGGGTATGACATTTCAATGTGCAATGTCAAGATACATGACAATGAGTACTGACAGTACTTCGGAAGAATTAAAACAAGCAATTGGTTAGAAGTTGCGATTTCCCCATACCCATGTTTATATCTGATTTGATATATAGACTTCCAACAACAATAAATCCAACATGGTACCAAGCAACTATACTTGAAGATGACCATGATGTGCAGAGGATGTGGCAATCACACTCACGCTTCCCATCACAGTTGAATACGGTTAAGGTGTATGTGAATGTCTCAGATACTAACCAACAATTAAGTATTAAATATCAGGCAAACCTGGCCATTGATGTGTTGCCTTCACATGGTCCGTTGTATCAACTGCCTAGATTTACTCAACAATATGAAATGGCGCCAATAGAGGGTAGTTTACAGCCGAGTTCCTCTCATCAAATAATTGGCTATAATGATCCTCATTCTCCCTCTGGATTAGAAGAAAATGTATTAGAATTGTAAAAAAAAAAAATTCATAAAAAAAGGGGGGGTCCAACTGAATTTCAATCAGACCCCGTCGGTCCGACGGTCCGACCAAATGGGAGTCGGACCGTCTCGGTTCCACTGCCCATCAGTCGAACTGACGGTCCGACTATTACTTGGTCGGACCGAGGGTCCCACAAAAAAATAGTCAAACCCTTGGTTCGACTGATGGGCAGTCAGATCGAGACGGTCCGACTCCCATTTGGTCAGACCGACGGGGTCTAACTTTTTTTTTTTTACGAATTTTTTTTTTATGAAATTTTTTTTTCTTTTCAACGCCCCGAGACCCATTCTTTTAGCACAATATTTTTATAACTCTCTTGATTCTCAACTTTCTTGCAAAAGTTTTTTTTTCTTTGGTTTTATTTCCCAACAATTTCTTCCTTCATTTACTATTCCTTCTTCTTTGCACATTATTTGTATAACTTATTAATTTTGTAAGATAAAATTACAACTTTCTCTAAAAAACCTCAGTTAACTTAATTTCTTTGGTATCTTTCTCTTATATATGCAGGGTATGTTAACTCATAAAAAGTATCTTTTATTTACCCATAGAAACATTTAATTGCATACAGTTTAAATAGAAATGGATCAACCACTGAAACATAAATATATATATATATATATATATAATACATATGAATAGTAAATAGAAACTTAATTCTACTTTTTATAATGAACTTAAAAAATATAACTTAATCTAATCATCCTCTTCACTGTCATCTTCCATGCCATCTGGATTCTTAGCCTGTGTTACACTTGAGGTTGGTTGAAATGAGTTTCGTCTCCCCTGAGATCGTGCATTAGTGCTATGTGTGATCTCTTGTAATTGGGTTCGTAACTCTTCAATTTGTCGCTGTTGATCTTCAAAATGACTTTGATATGATTTTGTTGAAATATTAACAAATTCATCTCGTATCATATCTTGAATATAATTCGCATAGGGATATGGTGGCACCTGACTTGAGAAGGCTTCTCGATTATACGAATATCCAGTCTTAGCATCTCCTATAATTTTAGAAATATATTGCCAAGACCGTAAACAACACCTTTTTTTTTTACCTCCAGCAGCGTTGACAAATAAATTTATATCTGTGGCATTGTCGCTTGAGCTTGAACTTTTTGTACTCTCTTTTTGTCTCAAGTATTCATCCTAGCAACATAAAAGGAAGTACTTAATATAAATTATACATGTGCATGTAAAATAGATATACATATATATATGCATGTACCTAAACGGCCCTTGATTTCTCATCAACCTAAGAGTTAGTCGATTTTTGTTGGTGTGTTTTTTGATAAAGTTTAGAAAATGAAGGATCTCTTCCCAACTCTCGGGCCTATAAAATGGAATAAGGCAAGATTAGAAGAAATAATAGTTGAAAAGTGGAAAAAAAATGTACAAATACTTCAAAAAGAGAAAATCAATGCCTAAATTGATACCAATTTTCGTGCATGTTCCTCCATCGATGTAGAGCCTCCCGTGTGCAAGGAAGCAATCGCACGATATTTCTTTTTTTGCTCACTATTGGCACGGAATTCATTAAAATCCCAATGCTCATATAATTCTTCCCAAATTTGTTGTTTTATCCATTGGGGTCTTTTCCGTGTGTCGCGGACATGTGCAATAATATCTTTCAACCATTTTTGTACTCAATTTTTCCAATTACACCAGATCTCATGATGGTGTGCTGGGTTCGAATAGTAACATTTCTTGCATTGTGAATCGCAACATCAATACAATCAAATTAAATATTGTCCAACATTAAATCAATTATTCAAATTTTTAGGGATAATAACTAAAGGAGACAGTCAAACCTCAAACTCATGAAACCATAATTGCTGATATTCATGCAGAACCTCACTCCAACAATTCCATGCCCCATTATATTTATGTTTAAAGATTGCAACAATAGAAGTATAAACCGCTTTATTATTTGGTTTGAACCTAGAGGAATGAAAGTGGAAAGAAGGAAATTAGGACCTACTCTAATCAATTATATAATAATATACGATTAAGAAGTAAAGTTAGAAACCTAGTCCCCTCAAGTGTGATCAATGCGGGAAGAGGTTCATTCTGGTTAGTAGAGGGCTCATCATGCAGTTCATGGACATCTGGTTGCACATTATCTGATTCTGGTTGAACGTTAGGCGGGGTTGGTGAATTTGGTTGAATGTCTTCTTCAACAGTGGATGATTCTCTTTGAGAAAAATTCCTCTGCATCTTTCTTCCTCTTCTTGAAAACATCCTACACAATAAGTAAATATGACTAATGTTCATGAAATATTGTAACAATAGTGTAATAATATAGCCCATGCTCATAAGTTTAAAATAATAATCTTCTGCTTACCTTGGTACCTTTGTGAATGTAGAGTTAGAAATAATGTTATAAGAGCAAGATAATGTTATAAGAGAAAGTATGTCGGCAAAGTTCAATCATTAAGAAGAAATATATATGGGTATATATATTGATATACATGTGTGTGGGTACCTACGTACGTATGCATGATTGTTCATGGAGTACGTATGCATGATTGTTCATGGAGACATGTGAATCTAAGTTAGATATGGATAAGAAATAAAAAGACAAACTATATATATTTCATAATGACTTAGTTGTCTACGGAAGCAGGCAAGAAAGGTAAGAAAAGATTCTCACACATGGATAAAACTTATTATATATTATTTTATAATATGTAACAATAATAGAGTAATTATTTATGACTATGTAGGTCCCGCATCATAATATTATTATGCATATGACAAGAGTATCTTGTGAAAGAGGAATAGATAAGGTAATAAATAAAATAAGAGAGTTCTACTTTCCATTACCAACATTATAATACAAATTCATAAACTTATATCAACTAAGTTTACATCATCACACAAAATAAGTTAAAACAGTGGTGTTAATTCCTCATCACCTTGTCCATTAATTCTTTTTATTGGAATTATTCGAACCCGATGGTCTATTATTCGCATGATATTCATAGATTTCCCGTTGCATCTCAAATATTAATTTATCATTGGTGTCCATGTGCATCTGAAGATCCTTTAACTTTTGCTCAATATTAGGATGGAGGTGACCTCTTAGATATATAGCCTTTGCCGCACTTGGATGTGAAAAAATATTATTTCCTTTACCATAATTATAACCATATATTGGATCTTCTACCACTTCATGTGCAACACTTCTCAAGCCATATATAGAGCCTCCACTTTTTTTCCCTCCCACAGCTATTGTCCACATAGCAACTTCTGATGAGAGACCCTCTAGGAACCTTGTCCTAGGAACCTTCAACAAGATGACACTTTGCCCGAGACCAGCTAGAAAACAAGAATATTGGTCAAAGGAAAGACCCTAAGAGAACTTGTCTCTTAGAACCCTAGCCTTAAGACGCCACAAAGGAAGACCAATCCTTTGATAAGTCACGTGAACTCTCAGAGAACACAAAGAAGCAAAAACCTCACAAATAATTGAATAATACTCAATTTCATTCATGTCCAAAATAGAGTACAATAGGAAGCCTTTTATAGGCAAAATTTTCTAGAGTCCTAATTAAAGTAAAACTCTAAAACCTGATTATAAATATTTTAAATAATACCTAATATATATCCTAATTAGATTAGGATACTAATCTTAACTTGATCTCCAAGATAAGCTCTTTGACCAAGTTCAAAAAAATAATAAAATAATAAAAAATGAAATTTCAAAAGGAATCCTAGTCAAAACTAATCAGCTTCTTAAGTTGTCACATGGGATGCTCATGCTTCATTAAAAATCACATGGTTGTCACATGATTCTTAATCTCTTGCAATTGGACTCCAATTGGGCCTTGGCACTCCTCTTGTAGAATGGTTAGCATGATCACACCTTTTACATCTTCTTGGGCCTTCTCTTGACTTAAATGAATGGGCTCTAAGTTATGAAGCTTATGAATTAAACCATTGAAGGCTTCTTTCATTGCTTTGGCCCTAACTCTTGTTATTGGGCCTCCTATGCCTTGCAATGGATCTTTAGGCACATTTGACTTAAACTCTTAGGCTTTAATTTGCAAATCATGTCCTTGGGCTTGAAACTTTGCACCATATCCTTCATCAAGTCCACTTCTATGCTCAACAAAGTCTCTTGGTGCCATTGCATCATTCCCCCCCTCTTGAAAAGGATTCGTCCTCGAATCTACAATATCAAAGGAAGAAAGATCAGCTACATTAAAAGTAGCACTAATATTTCTATAAGAACTAGGTAAGTCAATTTTATAAGCATTATCATTAATCCTTTCAAGAACTTAAAAGGGACCATCTCCTCTAGGTTGGAGTTTTGACTTTCTTTGTTCTGGGAAACGTTCTTTTCGCAAGTGAACCCACACCCAATCGCTGGGTTCAAACACCACACGCCTTCTACCCTTATTAACTTGGCTAGCAATTTGCTCATTCTGATGAGAGACCCTCTAGGAACCTTATCCTAGGAACCTTCAACAAGATGACACTTTGCCCGAGACTGGCTAGAAAACAAGAATGTTGGTCAAAGGAAAGACCCTAAGAAAACTTGTCTCTTAGAACCCTAGCCTCAAGATGCCATAAAGGAAGACCAATCCTTTGATAAGTCACGTGAACTCTCAGAGAACACAAAGAAGCAAAAGTCTCACAGATAATTGAATAATACTCAAATTCATTCATGTTAAAATAGAGTACAATAGGAAGCCTTTTATAGGCAAAATTTTTTAGAGTCCTAATTAAAGTAAAACTCTAAAATCTGATTAGAAATATTTTAAATAATACCTAATAAATATCCTAATTAGATTAGGATACTAATCTTAACTTGATCTCCAAGATAAGCTCTTTGACCAAGTTCAAAAAAATAATAAGATAATAAAAAACGAAATTTCAAAAGGAATCCTAGTCAAAACTAATCAGCTTCTTAAGTTGTCACATGGGATGCTCATGCTTCATTAAAAATCACATGGTTGTCACATGATTCTTAATCTCTTGCAATTGAACTCCAATTGGGCCTTAGCACTCCTCTTGTATGTGTATAACTACATTGAGCCTTCAACATGTTGGATATTGACTTTAGTTGCTCCATGGCCCTTCTTAAAATATTGGGCTTCCACTTGGACTTCCACTTTTGCATCTTTAAGGAAATCTCATGTCCAAAGTCCAATTCAGCATGTTTTGAATTGATCAAATATGGATCTTGGGCTCTAAACTTGGACCGACGTCCAAGATGGATATTATCTTGTGCTCTTTGAAATTTTTGGACATAGTGCACAATTTGGGCCACTTGAGCTCTTTGAAGTTCTTGATGGATGAGGGTTTTTTGAACTTATTGTGCTCCAATGGGCATGCATACTGATTTTGTATCACATTCCTTCTTTCAATATTGGCTTTCACCTTCTTATGCAAATCCAGCATAAACTTAGCCTTCCTAGCACCATCAAGGTTAGTAAACTCACGTGAAGGTAAAGGAAGCAAATCTAACGGCGTTAAAGGATTAAAGCCATAAACAATTTCAAAAGGAGAGAATTTTGTAGCAGAATGAACAGCACGATTATAAGCAAATTCAACATGGGGCAAACACTTCTCCCAATTCTTAAGATTCTTTTGAATGATAGCTCTTAATAAAGTAGAGAGGGTTCTATTAACAACCTCGGTTTGCCCATCAGTTTGTGGGTGTGCTGTAGTAGAAAACAAAAGCTTAGTGCCAAGTTTATTCCATAATGTTTTCCAGAAATAACTCAAGAATTTTACATCTCTATCACTAATAATAGTTTTTGGCACTCCATGCAACCTAACAATCTCCTTGAAAAACAATTCTGCCACATACATAGCATCATTAGTTTTGGAACAAGCAATAAAATGTGCCATTTTACTAAACCTATCCACAACAACAAAAACACTATCTTTCCCAGTGGAAGATTTAGATAAACCCAAGACAAAGTCCATAGAAATATCAGTCCATGGGTGAGAAGGAACTGGTAAGGGGGAATATAAGCCATGTGATTGAATTCTAGACTTAGCATGCTTACAAGTAATACATCTAGAACAAATAGCAACCACATTCTTTCTCATGCCAGGCCAATAAACATGCTCATTTAAAAGAGCCAAAGTCTTTTCGAAACCAAAATGACCCATCAATCCCCCGCCATGAGTTTCCTTAACAAGAAGCTCATGAATGGAACATATAGGAACACATAACTTGTTCTTTTTGAAAAGGAACCCATCAAACCTGTAATAGTCATTAGCACCATACATTTGACAAGATTTCCAAATATCAGCAAAATCAAAATCAGACTCATACATGCCTTTTAACATCTCAAATCCAATCAATCTAGCATGCATGGAAGTAATCAAAGTGTAACGCCTAGACAATGCATCCGCTACAACATTTTCCTTTCCCTGCTTATGCTTAATCACATAAGGGAAGGTTTCAATAAATTCAATCCAATTTGCATGCCTTTTATTCAATTTACCCTGGGACTTAAGAAACTTAAGACTTTCATGATCAGAATGGATAATAAACTCTTTATCATATGTAGAATAATTTAAAGCAGGGCCACTTAATTTCTCACTGAAATATGCAATAGGTTTGGAATCCTGCATCAACACACCACCTATGCCTATACCAGAAGCGTCACACTCAATTTCAAAAACCTTAGTAAAATCAGGCAATACAAGTACAGGGGCTTTAGTTAGTTTGTTCTTCAGTATGTTAAAAGCACGCTCTTGTGCTTCACCCCACTTGAATACCACATTTTTTCTTACCAAATCATTTAAAGGGGCAGCAAGAGTAGAGAAGTCCTTAACAAATCTCCTATAAAAGCTCGCCAATCCATGGAAGCTCTTTACTTCACTCGCATTCTTTGGAGTTGGCCACTCTCGGATTGCTTTGACCTTCTCCTCGTCCACTTGTATGCCATGAGCTCCTACAACAAATCTAAGAAAAACCAAAGAATCCAAACAAAAAGAGCACTTCTCTAAATTGGCAAAGAGTTTATTCTCTCTAAGCACAACAAACACATCATGCAAATGATTCACATGCTCTTCTAGACTTTTAGAGTAAATCAAAATGTTATCAAAGTAAACCACAACAAATCTACCAATGAAAGATCTAAAGACATGGTTCATTAAACTCATGAAAGTGCGAGGTGCATTAGTCAAGCCAAATGGCATAACTAACCATTCATATAACCCAAACTTGGTCTTAAAAGCAGTTTTCCATTCATCACCTTCTTTCATTCTAATCTGATGATAACCACTTCTAAGATCAATTTTAGAGAAAACACATGCACCATGCAACTCGTCAAGCATATCATCTAACCTAGGGATAGGATAGCGATATTTTACTGTTATTTTGTTAATGGCACAACAATCTACACACATCCACCACTTGCCATCCTTTTTGGGCACAAGAATCACCGGCACAGCACATGGACTTAGACTTTCACGAACAAAGCCTTTCTTCATGAGCTCTTCCACTTGATGTTGTATTTCCTTAGTCTCATCTGGATTTGCTCAATAAGCAGGTCTATTGGGAATAGATGCTCCTGGGATAAAGTCTATGCGATGCTCAATGCCTCTTAAAGGAGGCAATCCATTAGGTATTTCCTCTGGGAATAAGTCACAGAATTCCTGCAATAAAAATGTAACACTAGCAGGCAAAGAGTGATCAAAATCATTGATAGTAAGATAAATATCTTTATAAAGCAATAAGAAAGCATTTTCACTAAATAGTGCTCTCTTGATCTCACTTTTACTCGAAAATAAACTCACTTTCTTTTCCTCATATTTTTCTCTAATTTTCTTTCTACTCAGCTCTCCTTTTTATTGCTTCTTCTCATTCTCAACACTCACACTCACTTTACCTTTCTTTTCTTGCTTTCTATTCTTACACTCTCTTTCAATTTTTAACTGATCTTCATATGCTTGAACAGGATGAAGAGGGGTCAACACAATGGTCTTACCATTAAAAACAAATGAGTGATAATTTTTATATCCATCATGTTTTACCTTTCTGTCAAACTGCCATGGCCTACCAAGTAACAAGTGACCAGCATACATAGATGCTACATCACAAAGAATCTCATCATGATAATTACCAATAGAAAAAGAGATGATCACCTGTTTTGTTACTTTTACCTCCCCACTATCATTAAGCCATTGTAATTTATAAGGGGTAGGGTGCCTTAAAGTAGGCAATTTCAGCTTTTCCATAAGTAAAGTACTAGCTACATTTGTGCAGCTACCACCATCAATAATCAAACTACAGACCTTCTTGTGGATGAAGCAACGAGTATGGAAAATATGCTCACACTGCTCTACCTCGAGATCTTCTTTTGGTTGAATGTTAAGAGCACGTCTAGCCATAAGGGCTTCACCATTTACAGCTTCAGTTAATTCTAAATCTGAGTCATCAGTCAGGGGTGGCATCTCATCCTCCTCAGATTCACTACTAGCACTAGTCACATCACCATTCTCAAGAATAATCATAGTTCGTTTGTTAGGACATTGTGAAGCAATGTGACCAAAACCATTACATTTAAAACATCTAACCTTAGAGGAAGAAGCAGTTGGGTTAGAACATGATAAAGGTTTTGAATCAGTTTTACCCTTAACCTGAAAGGGTTTTACCTTACTTTCTTCCTTAGACTTGAAATCAGTCTTTGGCTTGAAGGAGATTTTGGAATCCCTCCAAGAACTCGAGCTAGATGTCACTTTTAGCTTTTGTCGAGCCCTTAGTTGCTTTTCCACCTTGATAGCTCTATGTAAGAGCTCCTCCATATCCAGGTAATTGTATAAATCAACTTGGGCAGCTATTTCAGGATTTAAGCCCTCAATGAATCGGGCCATGGTTGCTTCACAGTCTTCCTCCACATTTGCCTTAATCATGGCAATCTCCATTTCTTGATAGTAATCTTCCACACTCATAGAACCTTGTTTCAGCTTTTGGAGCCTCTTATGCAATTCCCTGTAATAGTAACTAGGGACAAATCGTTTACGCATGATAATTTTCATCTCTTGCCAATCAGGAATTGGACCTTCACCGGTATGTCTTCTGGTAAGTAAGAGTTGATCCCACCAGATGCTAGCATAGTCAGTAAACTCCACTGCAGCAAGTTTTACTTTCTTCACCTCAGTGTAAGAGTGGCACTTGAACACATGCTCCACTCTTCTTTCCTAATCTAAGTATTGGTCTGGGTCATTTTTCCCGGGGAATGAGGGAATCTTCATCTTGATGTTTCCAATACCACCATCCTTATTGGATGATGATTGTCTACCTCTCCGAGTATAGGACTCCTCAAAGTCGGACTCAGCATCATCATCAGGTTCCATATGAGCTTGCCTCCTATGGGTCCTCCTATTGGAAGAAGACTCCACATCATCTAATCTGGCACTAAGTTTCTCAAGAGTACTTTGAACGGCTCTAACCTAGACTTTCATATCAAAGTCACTGTGCTCAGATTCTCCAGACATCCTGAAATATTAGTTTGTACAAAAAAAACAAGCAAAGAAAGATATAGGACCTCGCAACTCACTAGCTTACGTGTTTATACTCAAAAGATGATAATTTCACTCGTGTTTAACTCTCTTTTTAGCTTTTTCTTTAATGTTAACCCTCTTGCCTTTTACCACTCAATAATTTGCTTCTTACAAGTGTTCTAAGCAAGTCACAAGCAAATCAAATGAAAAGATCAAACTAGTGGCAATAAAAAAAAACTAGAATCCTAAAATGTAAATTCCCCAAGAATTAAACAAAGGAGAAAAAAAAGGTGTGTAACAAAAGGAAAAAGAAGGAGGAAGGGAAGGTCTGGAAGCAAAAAGAAGGAAAGAAAAAAAATCTGAAAATAAGAAACCTTAAGAATAGAAAACTACTTGCAATTCAAGTTTAGAACAATTAAGAAACAATATCCTTTCTTGAATGCAATAGGAAAGTAGATAACTTGGTAGCTACTTAATGTAATTAAATTAGGAAACAAACTCCAATTAGGAAATTAACTCCAATTAGGAAATTGACTTCAATTAGGAAACTAACTCCAATTAGGAAATTGACTCTAATTGGGAAACTAATTCCAATTAAGAAATTGACTCCAATTAAGAAATTGACTTCAATTAGGAAACTAACTCCAATTAGGAAATTGACTCTAATTAGGAAACTAATTCCAATTAGGAAATTGACTCCAATTAGAAAACTAACTCCAAACTTGCTTTCAATTTTGAATTGGCACAACTTGCAATTTTGAATTCTGCAATCTGAATTTTTTTTTTACTCCTTTTTTTTTACCCCCTTTTTTTTTTAATTTTTTTTTTCGATTTTTTTTGGGAGTATCACACTCTCTCTTCTTTTTTCTTTTTGGAGTATCACACTCTCTTCTCTTTTTTTAATTATTCTTTTTTTTTTTTAGGATGGAGGAACACAACAATGGAAGGCAGAAGAAGAAAGAAGAAAAAGACGAAGATGGAAAAGGTAATACTAATGGAAGGAGAGAAAGTATGAAGAACAATGAAAGGAAAAACACAAAGATATACCTTGTACTAGCGACCAAAGCTCTGATACCAAATGATGAGAGACCCTCTAGGAACCTTGTCCTAGGAACCTTCAACAAGATGACACTTTGCCCAAGACCGGCTAGAAAACAAGAATGTTGGTCAAAGGAAAGACCCTAAAAGAACTTGTCTCTTAGAACCTTAGCCTCAAGACGCCACAAAGGAAGACCAATCCTTTGATAAGTCACGTGAACTCTCAGAGAACACAAAGAAGCAAAAGCCTCACAAATAATTGAATAATACTCAATTTCATTCATGTCCAAAATAGAGTACAATAGGAAGCCTTTTATAGGCAAAATTTTCTAGAGTCCTAATTAAAGTAAAACTCTAAAACCTGATTATAAATATTTTAAATAATACCTAATATATATCCTAATTAGATTATGATACTAATCTTAACTTGATCTCCAAGATAAGCTCTTTGACCAAGTTCAAAAAAATAATAAAATAATAAAAAACGAAATTTCAAAAGGAATCCTAGTCAAAACTAATCAGCTTCTTAAGTTGTCACATGGGATGCTCATGCTTCATTAAAAATCACATGGTTGTCACATGATTCTTAATCTCTTGCAATTGGACTCCAATTGGGCCTTGGCACTCCTCTTGTAGAATGGTTAGCATGATCACACCTTTTACATCTTCTTGGGCCTTCTCTTGACTTAAATGAATAGGCTCTAAGTTATGAAGCTTATGAATTAAACAATTGAAGGCTTCTTTCATTGCTTTAGCCCTAACTCTTATTATTGGGCCTCCTATGCCTTGCAATGGATCTTTAGGCACATTTGACTTGAACTCTTAGGCTTTAATTTGCAAATCATGTCCTTGGACTTGAAACTTTGCACCATATCCTTCATCAAGTCCACTTCTATACTCAACAAGGTCTTTTGGTGCCATTGCATCAACTTCATTTGGTAGTGTAAAAATTTGTGAACCACCTGTCGCGGTTGCTATACTAGTTTTAAGTCTCGCATATTTATCCTGAGACAAACCAAATAGCGAAGGTTGTTACATAGTTGTACTTTTTATGTAAAACCTTTTGAAAAAAGTTTAAAAAAAAAAACAAGACAATACATACAAAAGTTTTTTCAGATTTTTTATCAATCCATTCACCGAATACTGAGTTTTGATGAGTTCGGATGTGCAGTTTTACCGGAGTTATAAGCCTACCTAATTCCTTAGCCAACATTGCAATGTGAATGGAATATTTCCGCCAGTATGAAGAGATGGTCCGTAGACAGAGTTTGAAGCTCTATTCTTCTTTGCACGTTCACTTCTCTCTTTAAATTTAGCTTTGTTCCAACTAATGCATAAATCATTCCAAATGTCTTCATTAATCCAGGTAGGACATTTTTCTTTATCTCGAACATAACAAATCAAATCTTTTAACTGATTTCTTGCTCGATCTTTAAAATTTTTATAAATTTGGAAATGATCCTTCGGTGTCCATACATAATATTTCTGTCCATTAAGATAAAAAAAATTATTAAGCCCATGTATTTTAACAGAGTGAAAATAATAAACCTGACATTGTGGTTTAAACTTACTTGAAATTCTGCAAACCATAATTGTCAAACTGATTCAGGAACTTCTTTCCATGAGTTATAAGCTCCTACGTAATTATGTTTCATCACAGATACTATATATTCAACAGCATCATTTCCATTGGGGCCAAATCTGACAAATGCATATACCTCAATTTTGGTGAAAAAGAAATTGGTTAAATAAAAAGGAAAAATTACATACCCCGTTTCACCGATTGGAAAAATAAGTTCTTTTGCTATATTATCTCCTGCTCGAATTCGAGAATACAAAACATCGTCGTAGGTTCTTCTATCCATCTACACGATAAATAATAATACATAGACATAAAAGAATTATGCGAACATACAATTTTCACAATCAACGGTCATACAAATATATTACCTTCTATCCTGCGATAATAACAGAACCCGGAAAGAAATAAATCGCAACTTAGGTAGCACGCATTATAGAATTTTGCCTTCAACACCACTTCACATGAATTGCCAGACTTCAATCCCTTCACAATCCCGTCACTGCACGATATTTCCACTGCAAACTGCTGCATGCTTAGATACTCCCTCTCTTGCATCCATATACCTTGTGAGAAACATATTAAAATATCTTATGACATTGCATTGAGATAAGGACGAAGTTCACGTGCAAATTTTTTCCTTATATTTTTATCTTGCCTTATCCCCAGCCATTCAACCCTTTTCCTCCTTTTCTTGGCATAGATTGAAGCTTTCACGTGAAGGTGTCTCCTTGTCTTGGCATGGCATGAATTGAAGCTTCCTTGTCTTGGCATGGCTTGCCTTATCCCCAGCCATTCAACCCTTTTCGTCCTTTTCTTGGCATAGGTTGAAGCTTTCACATGAAGGTGTGTCCTTGTTTGTCTTGGCATGGCATGAATTGAAGCTTCCTTGTCTTGGCATGGCAAGAATTAGACCTTTACGTGAAGGATGTTGACATGTTCCGTACATGTTGTCTTGGCATGACATGTTCAAATAATCCTCATTATTAGAATTAAAAGTATGTATTAATATAATTTATATTTCATAGAGGTACAATTATTATAAAATTATTTCAACTAATATAAAATTAATTATCTACATTAATTAATATAAAATTAAGAAATATATATCTTTAATTAATTATTTGTAAATTTTTTGTGTTAATTTAAATTCATGTAAATTGTAACTATAATTGTTTTTTAATTAATAAGTGTATTATATGTACTTTATATTAAAATAAAATAATTCCTTTTTCAATTACAACGTAACATGGATCGGGGCGGCGCAGGAAGGGTAAAATTGTACAAAAAAAAATAACCACTTTTCTACCCCACATATTTTCTTTCGCCGCATCCAAACGAGGGAGGGAGAGTACTTTTCTTCTCACTTTTCTCCTCATCCGTTTTCGCCTCGCTTTTCTCTCCCCCCACTTTTCTCCTCCCCCATCCAAACAGAGCGTAAAATCATCTCATTTGGAGTTCTCTAACTCGAAATATTGTCGTTTAAATTCAGACGCTTTTTCAAGGCTTTCCAGATTGATTTTGCTGTTTCTATTCTATTTATTCCAATTTCGTTTTTGCTCTTCATATTCCAGAAAAAAACAAAAACAAAAACAAGGCAAAAAAAAGAATAGAGAAAAAAAATTTGCTGAAAGAAAAGGCCAAAAAAAAAAATCGTGCTGTTCTGGAAGTGGTATTGGTTTGAGCTAAGCTTTTACAAAATTCTGCATCTTTAACTTTCATTCCCTAATTTTCTCTGCTGTAGTATCCACTTATTACTCATTGTCTCTAAGTGTTGGGTTGAATCTCACAAGAATTGTGATAGCTTTGTATTGAGTCTGATTAGTTTCTTTAAAGAGCCTATAGAGAGACTGAGAGTGGAAAAAGGCGAGAGTGTGAATCCATTATTTGAAAAAGCCTTTAAAGTGTGAAACACAAGTGAAGAGTGACATCCTTGAGGGCAAACATGTGAGGAAAATTTGCGAGGATCTTTATTTCTCTAATCAATTTTTCTTGCAGCTTATAATGTCTAATAGGGAGGAAATATCAAGTGGAGGAGATAGTGCATAGAACCTGGATCTCGTTGTAAAAGCCATGCAGCAGCAATTCAAACGTCTTAATGTGATGCTTGGAGGGATAAGAGACCAGATGGATAAGCAAGACACAATGATTGCAAACTTGCAGAGAAGACCACCTACTGTAAGTCCTAATCCTAGAAGATATGAGAGGCATAGAGATGATTCTATGGATGATTTTGAATCTGAAAATGAAGTAGGAGGTGGTAGTGAAGAAGCCTATGAATCTGAATTTGATTTGGGTAGAAATAGGCCTAGGGAAGTTAGGCATGAAAGGAGACGTGGTAAAAATGCTCCAAGGGGTAGAAATAGGGTGGATGGAAACCTGGAAAATATTAAGATGAAGATACCTTCTTTCCAAGGTAGAAATGATCCTGAAGCTTATTTGGAGTGGGAGAAGAAAATTAAGTTCATTTTTTAGTGCCATAATTATTCTGAGGCAAAAAAGGTGAAATTGGCAGTCATTGAATTTATGGATTATGCATTAATTTGGTGGGATAAATTGGTCCTAGAGAGGAGGAAGAATGGTGAGAGACCCCTAAAAACATGGAGGGAGATGAAGGCTCTCATGAGGAAGAGGTTTATACCAGTCATTATTATAAAGACCTTTTTCAAAAGTTGCAATCCCTTACACAAGGCTCTAAGAGTGTAGAGGAATATCACAAAGAGATGGAAGTGGCTATGCTTAGGGCAAATGTGAAAGAGGATAGGGAAGCAACAATGGCTCGATTCTTGAATGGGTTGAATAAAGAAATCGCTAATATTGTGGAGTTGCAGCATTATGTGGAGTTAGAAGACATGGTGCACATGGCAATGAAGGTTGAAAGGCAACTTAAACAAAAAGGAACATCAAGGTACCTTTCAGGCTCTAGTTCTTTAATGAGACCAAAATAGAAGAAGGAAGAAAAAGATGTTCAAAGAGAAGTCTCAAAAGGCAAAGAGGAAGCTTCATCTAAGAACAAAGGTAAATCTGATTCCCAATCATCTAGAAATAGAGATATTAAATATTTCAAGTGTTTGGGAATAGGTCATATAGCTTCGCAATGCCCCAACAAGAGAGTAATGATCATGAAGGACCGTGAAGTGGTGACTGAAAGTGAAAGTGATGATTCCATGTCGTCACTTGAAGATGCTAGTGATGATGGGTTTGAGTATGCTGTAGAAGGATAAGCACTTATGACTAGAAGAGCTTTGAATTCTCAAGTTAAGAAAGATGACATTGAGCAACAAAGAGAAAACATCTTCCATACTCGCTGTCTTATAAGCAACAAGGTATGTAATGTTGCTAGTATCACTTTAGTTGAGAAATTAAATTTGTCTACCATTAAACACCCTAGACCATACAAGTTACAATGGCTGAATGAATGTGAGGAGATTAAGGTTGATAGGCAAGTTCTTGTTTCATTCTCAATTGGAAGATATTGTGATGAGATTTTATGTGATGTTGTTCCTATGCATGCTGGACATATACTTTTGGGTAGACCTTAGGAATTTGATAGGAAGGCAACAAAGGATGGGTTTACCAATAGATATTCATTCGTAATGGATGACAGACCCATTACTCTTGTACCATTAACACCCAAGCAAGTGTATGAAGATCAGCTCAAAATAAAATAAGAGAGAGATAAAAGAGAGGGTGATAAGAAAAATAAAGAAGAGAGATCAAAAAAAAATGAGAGTGAGAAAGAAAGAAAATCTGAGAGCTCAAAAAAAGAGATTCAGAAGAAAGAAAAGAAAGTGGAGAAAAAAGAAAGAGAAAAAGTGAGTTTCTATGCAAAAGAAAGTGAGGTGAGGAGTGCATATCTTGCTGAACAGCCTTTACTTGTACTTGTTTACAAGGAGGCATTTTTAAGCACTAATGACCTTGACTCTTTATTTCCGAGTGTTGTTAGTTCTTTGTTGCAGAAATTTGAAGATATATTTCCAGAAGATATCCTTAGTGGATTGCCACCCATAAGAGGCATTGAGCATCAAATTGACTTCATTCTTGGAGCAACAATTCCTAACCGGCTAACTTATAGAACTAACCCTGAAGAGACAAAAGAGCTTCAAAAGCAAGTTGAAGAGCTCATGGCAAAGGGATATGTTCGAGAAAGCTTGAGTCTATGTGCTGTACCAGTCCTCTTAGTACCAAAGAAAGATGGATCTTGGAGGATGTGCATTTCTTGGAGCATGTATATTTCAGATCAGTTGTGGGTTCAAGGGGACTCGTTTCCTTGCAGGTTCACACCAATGTTGATGAGAAACTAGATGAAATAGCGACTATAAATGAGGAGGCATGTAGGTGGATTGTGGCTATTCCCAAAGAATAGTGGACCTGTGCATATGATATTGAGGGTCAGTGATACGACCACATGACTACGAATTTAACAAAGTACATGAATGGTGTTTTGAAAGGGGTCAGGTCCTTACCCATTTCAGGAATAGCAAAGGCAACATATTATCGAGTTAATCAATATTTTGTGTAGCATGCTGAGCAGATAAATGCTCAGCTTACTGCAGGTCAAGTTTACTCGCAGACCTTGATAAAGAGAATAGCAGTAAATGTTCAACAATCCTATTTATGTGTTGTGCGGATGTTCAATCGAGAAGCTACATTGTTCGAGGTTGAAGAGCCGTATGATCAAATGAACTACCAATACAATCGTTGTTTTAGAGTGAATTTGACTGAACGAACCTGTGATTGTAGTGAATTCCAAGTGAAGAAGTACCCATGCCAACATGCTTTAGCAGCATGTGGATCGTAGGCTCTTGAGCCATTTTAGTTTGTAGATCCTGTATTTCGACTGGATACAATGCAAAATGCATACAGTAACATGTTTCACCTTATTAGAGGACAGAAAAATTGGCCACAACCGGATGGTCCAAAGTTAATCCCGATCGACTTTGTGAGCGAGGTCGACCTCATTCAACTCGTTATAAAAATGAAATGAATTTTAGGACCTCGACACAATCAATTAGGTGCAGCTTGTGCAGACAAACCGGTCATAATCGTTCTTCCTGCTTACATCGCCATTCTGCCCCTCATTAGTGCATAAAAATATTGTAATTGTTTACAAATATGTTATACTACTCATTTTCTATATGTATAAGTTAAAAAGAACATTGTATGACATATTAGTACGCATTGCCTTTGATGTGATATGTTATTTTGCTTTAATTATTTATGTTTATGTTAGATACATATAAGTTTATTATGTTCTTCTGTCCTATAGTTACCATGGTTGGAGATGGCCAACCTATTCATTCAGGCCCAGAGGACGCTTCACTTCTATACCTATAGGAGCAACACATATCGCAGGCTATTTGGAATGGCAAAGTAAAATAAAATATTAATTGTTATAATCTATTCCATTTAATTATTTTGATATATAATTTATTCTTATTTGTAGGATGATCGAATACTTCACCCTCGCCGAGTTCTACATGACGATCGTTTAAGTGATTCGCCCTTAGCAATTGTTGAGTATTTGAGGCAGTCTAGTTTTTATGGTGTTGCACGAATTGGGCAATTTGAGTATGATACCTCACTCGTGAGTGCATTAGTAGAAAGGTGGTGGCCTGAGACGCATGCATTTCATACCACTTGAGGAGAATGTACAATTACCCTCGAGGATGTAGCAGTGCAGTTGGGGCTGCCGGTTGAGGGGGACCCTATCATAAGTAGAACAAGTTTCAATTAGTCAGAGGTGTGCCAGTGGCTTTTAGGAATCACACCACCGGCTGATTAGATCGATGGACAACGACTTTCTATCGCTTGGTTGGCACAGAACTTTGCACATCTACCAAATGATGCAGATGATGAGACAGTCTACCAGTTCACTCGTGCTTACATTTTTTATATGATTGGGGGGTGGTTAATGCCAGATAGATCCAGCTATAGAGTTTACTTGATGTATCTACCCTTGTTGGATGACTTTGAGCAAACTGACCATTGCAGTTGGGGCTCTGCAGTGTTAGCTTATATCTATCGGGAGTTGTGTAATGTAACCTATAAGGGTGATTGTAGCATTGTTGGATGCTTAACGTTGCTATATTTATGGGCATGGTGATCGATTTCCTATGCTTGTACCTAAGATACCACCTTCCCCTGGCCCTCACATTGAGGAATACCCTATACTCCCACCTCTTGGTTTCAAGTTTGAACTATCCTATTTGTTCATTAAGGAATACTCTAGTAATTACTTATTATTTGACTAAAATATTTATTTATTGTAATAGATGAAAAAATGTTGGACGCCCTCCATGCCCGAGTGTCAAAGCTCTTCGATTATATAAAGCTTTACTAGATGCTATGAGAGATGATGAGGTGTGTGCTGGATTTTAGGTCTTTGATTTGCATAAATTTTTTTTTATTACCTATTTGTTATTTACTTACTATTTTATCTAATATTTTTCTCAAATTATATAACATCCATACCAGCCACAGGCAGTGCAAGAATTGATTCCATAGTACTGTTTGGCTTCTCCAAACATTTAGATCACATCTATGCCACTCATATGCTTCTAGATCATAGAGTGGCACCATCCAAATCGCATCCTACGACAATTTGATTGTCATCAACCAATTCCTCAAGAGCCAGTCAAGTTAGACTCCCTCCATAATTTACTTTAGTGCAGAACTCAGACCAATTGGGTGTCTGAGCATAATACTTTCATCCAGCAATGGTATGGATGGCGAGATACTATAGCTCAGTCTCCTGTAACTGAAGAGCCATTTGATCGGATGTTTGAGTACATGCGATAGTATTGGCAATGCACGCGTCGATGGATCTAGAGGTCGAGTGCTACTACTGGATATGTGGTACAATGTTTTCTTATTCATTAACTTTATCATTATTGTTTTCTTATCTTTTTACATGTCAATATTTAACTTATCACTTTTGTTTCGTTAGGCTAATTTAGCAGAAGGACTTCATAGGCTGCACTTACAGGACCCTTTGCCTACTAATTTCTATGATATTTTTGGTCAAGACTCTAGCAATATACTATATATTCTTGGTGAGCAGCGATTGTTACTATTTTCTCAGCTAGTTGACTAGGCACTGGATCTTCCTAGGCCTCATATTCCTGCTGGTCATCGGGGAAAAAGATGTCAAGGTTACCTATTGACCCAATAGCCCACTACTGGAGAAAATAGTCAGCAACAACAGGGTCCAGTTCAACAAGATATTCCCAGTATGTCTTCATACATTCCAACCCCAATTCAACAACATATTAGCATACCTGGTCCTTCTTATTCAGTGCCACTTAACCAGTTTGATGACGTTGGTGGAATAGGGCCCTCTTCATGCATGCAACCATCACCTTCACCTTTCTTTAACACCCCTCGGCAATTGTCTCCCTCTTTTAGATCATTCAGACAGATTCTTTTTTATACATTTATGTTTAATGCTATGTATATTGGTTACTCCTTTGAGCTAGGAGGATCGTCGCAATTAGGATTTATGACACCGCATGAACTGATTCCTCTAGCTTAGTCTCCATCTATAGATTTAAACATAAATCTCACAGTATAAAAGCACCAAGAACTAGAACAATCAGGGTAACAACGACCATGACGTGAAAGAAGAAGATCTCGCTATGGCACCGGAAGTCATTTGCTATAAATGTATTTAGAATATTTACAATAATATAATTTAATCCCAACATACTATTAATTTTCTTTAAAAAAATTTTCCTATGTCAACAATTATTAAATAATTTTAAAAGTTGAAGAGGAAATTGATAAAATTTTATGTAAATTTCATTGAAAATTTATTGTTATTTTAATCAAACTATTTAAAAAAAAATATTCAATATAAAAGAAATTTATTAGACAAATATTCCTAAACAAATAATACATATATATTATGTTATTCTATTACCTTCGAATAAATTAGAGTAAAATTATTAATTATATTAACAAATAATATTTCATTTTATTCAAATAAATAAACTTAAATATATTTAGCTTAATTTTTTCCAAATTATATTAATAAACAATTTGGCTTAATTTTCTATCTTATTCAAATAAAATGGATTTAACAAAATTTATCAACATTCTTCATAATCACATTCACTTTAATTAAAAATATTACATTAAATTTGAATGGAAGCAAAACAAATTTCTTTTTAACTTAAACAAGTTGTACCATAACCCAATTTAACTTTAAATATTTTTTACTCTTTAATTATTTATTTTTTTATTTTTGTTTATTTAAAGCTTCTGATATTACTTCTTTGATTTTTACTTACATTGAAATAATTTATTTTTACATACATCACACCCTTCATTTTATATAATTATTGTTATATTTATTAATATTTTAATATATTAGATTATTTAAATAAATACGTATCGTTTTAATTTATTTATTTTTAACTAACTTTCTTTTATCATCAAAATAAAAGAAATTAATTTAAGAGCAATTAAGTTTGTTTCCCTTTGATTTAAAAATAATAATTTTATGAAATTCGAAAACATTATTCCAAATTCTATTAAATTTTGTAATAAAATTAAATTTAATATCAAATTTCGATTGATCCATTTCAAATTCGGATGCTATGCTACCGAATTTTCCCATTTTATTACTTCTCGGTATTGACTTTTTGATGAGAGACCCTCTAGGAACCTTATTCTATGAACCTTCAACAAGATGACACTTTGCCCGAGACCGGGTAGAATACAAGAATGTTGGTCAAAGGAAAGACCCTAAGAGAACTTGTCTCTTAGAACCCTAGCCTCAAGACGCCACAAAGGAAGACCAATCCTTCGATAAGTCACGTGAACTCTCAGAGAACACAAAGAAGCAAAAGCCTCACAAATAATTGAATAATACTCAAATTTATTCATTCATTTATGTGTAAAATAGAGTACAATAGAAAGCCTTTTATAGGCAAAATTTCTAGAGTCCTAATTAAAGTAAAACTCTAAAATCTGATTAGAAATATTTTAAATAATACCTAATTTATATCCTAATTAGATTAGGATACTAATCTTAACTTGATCTCCAAGATAAGTTCTTTGACCAAGTTCAAAAAAATAATAAAATAATAAAAAACGAAATTTCAAAAGGAATCTTAGTCAAAACTAATCAGCTTCTTTAATTTGTCACATGGGATGTTCATGCTTCATTAACAATCACATGGTTGTCACATGATTCTTAATCTCTTGCAATTGGACTCTAATTGGGCCTTGGCACTCCTCTTATATGTGTGTAACTATATTGGACCTTCAATATGTTGGATATTGAATTTAGTTGCTCCATGGATCTTCTTAAGACATTGGGCGTCCACTTGGACTTCCACTTTTGCATCTTTAAGGAGATCTTGATCAAATATGGATTTTGGGCTATAAATTTGGGTCGACGTCCAACATAGAGATTATTTTGAACTCTTTGAAGTTTTTGGACATATACTAGCACAATTTGGGCCTCTTGATCATGGGCCATCTTTTCATGAGCCATTTGGACCTGAATCATACCCTTTTGAATGATTTGAGTTTCTTGATGGTTGAGGGCTTCTCGAACTTGTAGTGTTCCAATGGGCATGCCTACTGGTATTATATCACTTTTTGTCCTGCTGCTTTTATGCAATTCTCATGTTTATTTATTGCCTTTCTATCAACGCACCTAAAAAATTTATCTTAATCAAATAAAATAAATTTAAAAATATAGATAAATATTCTTAATTACTAATTTTAATTTAGTTAAAAATATTACATTAAATTTGAATTGAAGCAAACCAAATTTACTTTTGACTTCAAAATATTGTATAATTGCCTAATATAACTTTAAATGTTTATTACTATTTAATTAATATTTTTTCCCATTTCTTTCATACTTAGGGTTTCTAATATTACTTTTTATTTTTTCTTAAATTAAAAAAATTATTTATACAAACATCACTCCTTTAATTATATATAATTATTGTTATATTTATTAATATTTTAATAGTTCATATTATTTACATAAACTAATTAAACAAAATTTTAACTTATTCTCATTTGATTTAAAAATAAAAATAATTTCATCATATGTAAATCATATAATTCCAAATTTTGTAAAATTCTTTTAAAAAAATTAATCCTAATGAAATTCGGAAATCATGCATCCGAATTTGAGTTCATTTACTGCCAAATTCGGATACACAGTGTCTGAATTTCAATATTTATTACTTCTTGGTATTTAATCCTTCTCTTATTGCTTTTCTGACATTCCCACGTTAATTTATTGCTTTTCGGTCAACGTCCCGAAGATTACATTAAATTTGAATTGAAGCAAACCAAATTTCCTTTTCACTTAATAAAATTGCATCATCACCCCATTTAACTTTAAATGTTTATTATTCTTTAGTCAATATTTTATTTCTTAATTCTTTTTTAATATTTAAAGCTTTCGATATTACTTCTTAGATTTTTAATTAAATCAAAATAATTTATTTATACATACATCGCTTCTTCAATTTTATATAATAATTATTATATTTATTAATATTTTAATAGCTCTGATTACTTAAATAAATAAGTATTTTTTTTAATTTATTTATTTTTAATCAAATTTTTTTTATTAACAAGATGAAAAAAATAATTTAAAAGAAATTCGAATTGTTCCCATTTGCTCTTAAAAAAAATAATTTCATAAAATTCGGATGACATCATCCCGAATTCTATGATATTCTTAAAAAATATTTAATTCACTTTAAATTCAGATACTGTGCATTCGAATTTCAAATGTTTATTACCTTCCTGTAAATAATTTCTCTTTTGCTGCTTTTACGTCATTCTGATATTAATTTATTACTTTTCCATCAGTTGGCTGCTTACAATGCCTAGAAATAAGTGCCAAAGTGGCTAAATAAAATTAGGCTAAAAAGTTGTGATATTTTTGTAATTTTGAAAACTTTTTAGAAAACTCAAAGGAGAGATTTTTGAATGGAAAAATTGAGATTTTCAAAGTTCTTAGAGGCCTTAAAAACTATAGAAAACCTTAGAATGGTTCAAATCCTTCTGGTTTATGTTTTAGAATGTTAGTTGACCTAAATTTTGACCTTTTCATTTGCGAAGGTTTTAGATCCAAATTAAATGATTCTAAAGGTATTTTATAAGTTAGAGAACAAGATTTCATGATAGATGGTTCTTGAAAAGGAGTTGAAATGAGTCTTAAAGGAAGAAACCAAGAAGGAAGGACAAAATTGAAATTTTGAAAAGCTTGTAATGAATCCCTTGCTATATATACCCCACGTCCTCCCTTCTCCCTCATTTTAACCAACCTAATTTCTGCCTAAAACTAAGGAGAGAGACTAGCAAGAAAGGGCACACCAAGAGGGGGGAAGAAGGGAAGAGAAAACCAAGCAAAAAGGTGAGAAAATCCTTGGAATTTCATATTCCTTCCTTTAGCAAACTTGTTCTCTTCCTTCTCCTTTTTTATTCCTATGGTTTTGGTGTGTGATTTGGGACTATTTTAGGACTTGTTCAGAGGGAAAAAGTTAGAATTTGTAGGAGAAGCTTGTAGCAAGTAGAAGAGCTCTTGAAAAGGTCTTAATAAGGAAAACTTCATGACTTTTCTTACTTCCTTCTCCTTGTTCCTCTATGGGTGTATTTTGGCCACATAGAGAACACCTAAGAGGGAGTGAAATCTAACCAAGACCAAGCATAAAACCTAGGTTTTAGAGTATGAGAAACAAGTATATGTAAAGAAATTCCAAAAAGAAGCATTAGAAAACAAGTTACCAAAACCTAGGGATTTTGTTGCACCTTGATAAGTATGAAGCTTCCTAGTGGTAAATTTAGTTGTCTAAGAGTGTATATGGGTTCTTAAGATACCTAGCAAGCCTCACATATGCCAACTCCTTAGAGAAAATTTGCAAAATCCATGGGTCTTCTTCCTTGTGCATAGTCTCGGCCAAGACCACTATGAGTACCTAGGGAGTGTTTTAAATTGTTCTAAGGTTAGAAAGGGACTAAGTATCATAGAAGAACATCAAAAGAAGTCTTAGAATAAATTTAGAAACCTTGGTTTGTAAGATGAAGGTATAGGTTCCATTTTGAGACTTAAAGAAGTAACTTGTATCTAGACTCTTGGGAATGAAATTATGATAACTTCAAGGAGTTTAAATAGAGTCAAGAGACCTAGATAGAAGGAAAATGGAGCCAAGATAATGAATTCTATTAGTTGCTTCATTAGGTCTTGTATGGAGCCATAATAAAGCCATATGAGAAATTAGCCTTGCATAGAGTATGTGTAGAGCTTGCTTCTATGATATAATTGTGTCCTATTTGATATGTCTAGGCCAAAGGAATCAATCTCCACCTAGGTGCAGGTGTTTGGCTGAGAGAGGGGAAGAATAATTAAGAGAAAAGTGTGTGAATCTTGCTTCAAGGTAGCTTTCTAATCTTTCTCTCATGCATTGATTAGATATTTATTTGTCTTTGAGTGCTTGTATATATGTTTGAATTATGAGAAATGTTCTTAGCCCTTACTTACATGTTATAATACCATTATGTTTCTTGAAAGATATTTATGCATGCAATATGGCTTTAATGGGTTTGGTGATACTAAAATTCCTTTAGCATGGGTGAGGATGAGCCAAAAGTCCCTACGAATGGATGAGATAAAGTCAAAAATCTCAAGAAGAATGAGGCTAAGTCAAAAAAGTCCCTTGAAAGTGGGTGTGGTAAATCCAAAAGTCCCAAGAAAGATGGGTGAGGCTAGATCAATGCCCTTGAGAGCTGATTTTGCCATGAATGAGTTTATGTGACAAGGAAAATATTTTATGCATGCTCACTAGTAGCTTGAATCTCATACATACATTCTTTGACATATATATACATTCATTATATATGTTTGAAAGGGTTAAGAGGTATTAGAATTCTTTGAATCTCACTCTTTCCCCCACATATGCCTAACCTTGTCTAGGTAAACCAAGTAGACCAAGAAATGGAGGCCAACAGCCTTGAAGACCAAGACTTTGACAAAGGGATAGGAAAAATAGGCATTTTAAGGACATATTGATGTCAAAATATGTAACCATATGATGTATATATGATGTAGACCTTTGAACATGTTTAAATGTATGTATACATGATGTATATAACCATTTTAGAACCAAATGAATGAATGCATGAGTTTTTGCCACCTATATGCTATGATGTGCATATATGTGCAAGTGGCAAGGTAAGAATGAGCTCCATGATGATTTAGATCATTTGGCATGCTTTTATATATTGTAATTATACTTTTAGATTTGCTCAAGTGGTGGTGGAAAGGTAAGAAGAGCATTTGGTGCCTTAAGAACCCACTTTGAACTTCAAATGTGACCAAATTGTGAGTTAAATCAAAATCTAGATAAATGGATGAGTTTTTGCATAAAATTTGGCAAACAAGTAGGTATCATCTAGAGATTTTCATAGAACTAAAAAATACCTAATTTGGAGCTCTAGTAAATTTATCATAGTTTTTCAAAGTTGGACAAATTATGCAGAAATGGTGTGTGCATTATTCATATGGTCAATTTGCTCATCTATGTTATATGTGGGCCAAATGAAGTCTAATACTCATGAAATTTTACAAGTATAAACTAAATATCATAGGCTTTCCATAGTTACTGAAATCACCTCCGTTAGAGCTCTGTAAAGAGATAACCAAATTTTTAAAATTGCATGACAGTACCAATAATGCAGTTCGACCTAAGTTATTATTCTTTTATTTTCTACAGCTTAAATGCCATTGTCTTAGTCTGGAGTTATTTTTAATCATTAGCTAACATCTAGAGTTTTCTAGAAAACTATCATATGCATGATTTCAATTTTTTAGAATTAGTTATAAATTTTCAAAGTTTATATTAGAAATCTGGACATGCCAACCTGAGAGCAAACTTCGATTTTTCTTATGCATGACTCCAAATCCATGATGCATGAGATAAATGATGATGTTTATGACTTGAATGGATATGTTATGGATAGGAAATGATATGAATGAGTTCACATGGTCTCTAAAGCCATGAATTATAATATGGTCTCCTAATCATAAAATTATTCATGCTTAAAGTATATGTCTCTGATGCAATGGCACCAAGAGACCTTGTTGAGCATAGAAGTAGACTTGATGAAGGATATGGTGCAAAGTTTCAAGCCCAAGGACATGATTTGCAAATTAAAGCCCAAGAGTTCAAGTCAAATGTGTCTAAAGACCCATTGTAAGGCATAGGAGGCCCAATAACAAGAGCTAGGGCCAAAGCAATGAAAGAAGCCTTCAATTGTTTAATTCATAAGCTTCATAACTTAGAGCTCATTCATTTAAGTCAAAAGAAGGCCCAAAAAGATGTAAAAGGTGTGATCATGTTAACCATTCTACAAGAGGAGTGCCAAGGCCCAATTGGAGTCCAATTACAAGAGATTAAGAATCATGTGACAACCATGTGATTTTTAATGAAGCATGAGCATCCCATGTGACAAATTAAAGAAGCTGATTAATTTTGACTAGGATTCCTTTTGAAATTTCGTTTTTTATTATTTTATTATTTTTTTTGAACTTGGTCAAAGAGCTTATCTTGGAGATCAAGTTAAAATTAGTATCCTAATCTAATTAGGATATATTAGATATCATTTAAAATATTTCTAATCAGATTTTAGAGTTTTACTTTAATTAGGACTCTAGAAAATTTTGCCTATAAAAGGCTTCCTATTGTACTCCATTTTACACATGAATGAATTTGAGTATTATTCAATTATTTGTGAGGCTTTTGTTTCTTTGTGTTCTTTGAGAGTTCACGTGACTTATCAAAGGATTGGTCTTCCTTTGTGGCGTCTTGAGGCTAGGGTTCTAAGAGACAAGTTCTCTTAGGGTCTTTCCTTTGACCAATATTCTTGTTTTCTAGCCGGTCTCGGGCAAAGTGTCATCTTGTTGAAGGTTCCTAAGACAAGGTTCCTAGAGGGTCTCTCATCAGTCTCTTTACTAATATGCTTCAATATGTATGAGATATATTGAGATAGTTTATGTGACCATTGTGTAAGAGTTAAAAGATTAAGGTATTACAATGTAATTGGAAAGTCAAAACAAGACAAGATGACAATAAAAATCATTGAAAAATCACAATATATAATAGGCTACATGTAATGTCCCATTATTTAAAAAGCCATAACCTGAAGGGATTATTAAAGGAGGTCCCTTAAATTGAATGATTAGAAACCAAACAAAATTAGAATGATAATTTAGACAATTGAAAATGAGGATATAGGGCTAGAAATACCAGGAAACCAGAACCAAAATAGTTAAACAAAATTAGATGAAAAGGTCATTTTTGGTAATTTTGGGCAACTTTTAGAAAACTCAAAGGAAGAATTTTTGAATGGGAAAATTAAGTTTTTTAAAGTTCTTAGAAGCCCTAAAAACTATAAGAACCCTTAGAATAGTTTAAACCCCCTTCGATTTGCAATTTAGAGCATTGGTTGACTGAAACTTTAACTGATTTGTTTAGGAAGGTTTTAAATCTAATTTTATGAATTCCCTAAATTTCATAATGGAAAAGACAATTCTCAAAAAGGAGTTGAAATGAATCCAAATAGAAAAAACCAAGGGACAAAATGGGAATTTAGGAAATGTTGTAACTTGGCCTTTCTTCTATACGTCACGCCCCACTTCTGTCTAGCTCTGATAACTGACTCTTTTCTAGACTAAAATAGAACCTAAACAAGTCTTGAGTGGTGCATAAGAAGGAGGAAAGAAGGAGAGAAACCTAGCAAAAAAAGTAAGAAATTCAAGATTTTTCATCCTTTCTCCTTCACCAAACTTTTTCTCCTCTTTTCTCCTATGGTTTTGATGATTAATTTGGAGCTATTTCATGGTTGGTCCAATAAGAGAAAGAGAGAATTTGAAGAAGAGATTAGAATCAATTGAAAGTTCCTTGGAAAAACTTTAAAACAAGGTAAAAACCTATGGCCTTCTTGCTTCTTCTTGCTTGTTCTCCTTGAGTACCTATTCGGCCATACCTAGGCCCATTATGGAGGGAATGAATTCAAGCCAAAACAAAGTAGAGATAAGGGTTTTCAAGTATAAGAAACAAGAATATGCAATTAGATTTTAAAGAGAAGCTTTAGAATTCATGTTATATGACTTTGGGATTTTGTTGCACCTAGCAATTTTTGACGCTTTCTAAGGATGAATTAGCTTATGTAAGAGTATGTAAGAGTTCATAAGAGGTCTAGGAAGCTTCATAAGTGCCATTTTCCTAAGAAAAACCAAGCAAACTCCATGGGTTCACACCTTGTACCATGTCTCAACCAATAAAGAGTTTGGATACCTAAGGAGATTTTTCTTTAATTCTAAGGATAGAAATGGTCAAGATATGATTAATAAACATCAAAGAAACTACTGGTTTGAATTTAAAAGCCATGGTTTATGATATGGGAGTTTAAGTTCCTTTTTAAGGCATAAAAAAGTAACTTGAGTTTAAACTCCTTGAGTTGAAATTGTGATGACTCTAAAGAGTTCAAATGGAGATGACTTAGTGATGAGAGTGTTGGGATTTATGGGAGGCACACAGCGGAAACATTAAAAATTTTAATCCCAATTCCCACCAAGGATCCGCCAAAATCACTTAAACTGAATAGGTTCAGAGAATTACCTTTTTTCTTCCGATTAAGTTTGTTGTTTGCTTTTATTTGGATCACAGGAACTGACCGCAGATCAGCTCCCTCTACTGGTATCCACACGAACGGGGTTCAGCAACTCAAAGCAGTGTACTAGCAATCTGTCTGTACAGTCCGTACGACGTTCGTACAATTTCGTACGACGTCCGTACAATGTCTCTCTCTCTAAGGATTTTGGAGGTAGCTCTAGCTCTAGCTATGTATATCATTTTTTCTAATATGGAAACCCCTATTTATGAACTAGAGTTTCAAATATATTTAATTAATCAAAATTAATTAAATATATCTATTAGTTTAAATTCAAATCTATCCTATAGTTTAAATTTAAACTAACAATATCTAGAGCTTAATTTAAATTATCTGATTAGTTTAAATTTAAATCTATCTGATAGAATCAAATTTAAATTAATCCATATATATATATATATATATATCAAATATAATATATATATATATATATATAATATAATATATTTCGAATTTAATTATTTATATATATATATATAAATAATTCCTCCATCCTAGATATTCATTGAATCTAGACACATTTCTGATTCAATGAATGTGGACATTTTAGTTCGAGTTGGTCCGTTCTTGTGTGCGACCCTGCAGGCCCATATGATGTTGGCAGTGGGCCAACTACACTGTTTGACCCACAAATCACAAGCGGCCTCTAGCAAGACATTGTGACTACCCAAATCATACGGGATCGGTGATCCGATGTAACCTATCTTATAACCCTATCATATCCCTTTTGTCACACGATATCTAGATCGAGTATGAGACATGGAAATGTCATTCTCAACTTGCTCAATCATAACTTTCTTGATCTCCGAGCAGACTGATATAAGATGGAACCCTTTCCATTTGAGCATGGCCATGCATTTCTCAGTCACACTCATCGAGGGGCCCAGAGATATCTCTCTCTATTAATTAGAGGGACAAATTCCATCTTGACCACTCATCTTCCTCTGCATGAATTTCATTATACCTGATCATAGTCTTTATAATCACCCGGTTAAAGGTGACATTAGACTATGCCAAAGTACAGTGTCTTTCATGTAGGAATCTATGGTGATCTCAGGTCCAAGGGATCAATGACATAGTTATATATGAGATAAATTTATGACCTAATCCATGTAACTTATCTCATGACGGGTCTATCCAGCGTCCTGTTCTCTAACACACGCCTATGATTTTGATTCATATCATCATATATGATTAACACTTAATCAATCAAAATCATACTAATTTTAATTCATCGTTGTTCCCATAAGGATGATTGATTAGGGACATTTTAGATAATTCAAAAAATAATTTATCCATGGATATTATTATATATAAACATGCAAATAATATAATAATGTAATAAAAAGAAAACTCTTATTTCGTAATAATAAACAATGTTCGCAATACAATGATTGGCCTAGGGCACAATCTCCAACAACTCCCACTTGCACTAGGTTCAATCATTAATGTTTCTAATACCCATTGACCTAACATGACGATCATGTTTAGCCTGTGCAAGCGGCTTAGTAAGAGGATCAGCAACATTGTCATTAGTTGGTATTTTGCATATCTTTATATCACCTCTATCAATGATTTCTCTGATAAGGTGATATCGCCTGAGTATGTGTTTTGTCCTTTGATGTGATCTAGGTTCTTTAGCCTGTGCTATTGCACCATTGTTGTCACAGAACAAATCTATCGGATTTGAGATGGTAGGTACCACCCCTAGCTCATTGATGAACTTTTTAATCCAAACAGCTTCCTTAGCTGCATCTGATGCTGCTAGGTACTCAGCTTCTGTTGTAGAATCAGCCACAGTGCTTTGCTTTGAGCTCTTTCAACTTATTGCTCCACCATTCAAACAGAATACAAATCCTGATTGCGATCTAGAATCATCTTTGTCAGATTGAAAACTTGCATCTGTGTAACCATTTACAACAAGCTCGTCATCCAATCCTCCATACACCAAGAATACATCCTTAGTTCTTCTTAAGTACTTTAGGATATTCTTGACGGCAGTCCAGTGATTCTCACCTGGATCTGATTGAAATCTACTAGTCATACTCAAGGCATATGAGACATCTGGTCGAGTGCACAACATGGCATACATGATAGATCCAATAGCCGAGGCGTATGGAATCTTACTCATGCGCTCTCGCTCATCACGTGTACTAGGACACTGAGTCTTGCTGAGATTGATGCCATGAGACATAGGTACAAAACCCCTTTTTGAATCTTGCATACTAAATCTATGTAATACCTTGTCTATGTAGGTGCATTGACTTAAACCGATTAGCCTCTTGGATCTATCTCTATGGATCCTAATCCCAAGGATATAATTGGCCTCGCCTAAGTCTTTCATTGAGAAATACTTTCCTAACCAAGACTTGACAATCTGCAAGGTAGGAATGTCATTTCCAATAAGTAGGATGTCATCAACATAAAGCACTAGAAATACAATTGTGCTCCCACTAACCTTCTTGTAAACACAAGGTTCATCAATATTTTGGATAAAACCAAAATCTTTGACTACTTCGTCAAAGCGATGATTCCAACTTCGAGATGCTTGCTTCAATCCATAAATGGATTTTTGAAGCTTGCAAACCTTCCCAGAATCCTCTGGACACATAAAACCTTCAGGTTGTGTCATATACACATCCTCAAGCAGCTTTCCATTAAGGAATGCTGTTTTCACATCCATTTGCCAAATCTCATAATCATAGTATGCAGCAATGGCAAGAAGGATTCTGATTGATTTGATCATAGCGACTGGTGAAAAGGTTTCATCATAGTCTATACTATGTGTTTGTTTGAATCCTTTTGCAACCAATCGTGCCTTGAAGGTATGCACTTGGCTATCCATGTCAGTTTTCTTCTTGAAAACCCACTTGCACCCTATGGCTTTTATACCTTCAGGTGGGTCAATCAAGGTCCATACCTGATTGTCATACATGGATTGCATCTCAGACTTCATGGCTTCTAGCCATTTCTCAGAGTCTGATCCCATTATAGCCTCTTGATAGGTGGTTGGCTCATCTTGATCAATGAGCAACACATCACGATATCTTTGAGGCTGATGTCGTGTCCTATCAGACCTTCGTGGGCCTTGTGTTACTTGAGTAGGCTTAACAACTTGTTGTGAGTCTTCTCGATTTTCCATCTCAGGTTCAATACGATTTTGTGGCTCTTGAACTTCTTCAAGATGTATCTTACTCCCACTGGTTCTTTTAGAGATGAATTCTCTTTCTAAAAAGATACCATTTCGAGCAACAAATAATTTGTTCTCAGTGGGGTTGTAGAAGTAGTATCCTTTAGTTTCCTTAGGATAACCCACAAAAAGACATTTTATAGATTTGGGTGCTAACTTATCTGAAGCCTGTTGCTTAACATATGCCTCGCATCCCCAAATCTTAAGAAAAAATAAACTGGGCTTTTTCCCAGTCCATATCTCATATGGTGTCTTTTCAACCGTCTTAGATGGAACATGGTTTAGTGTAAACATAGCTGTTTCTAATGCATAGCCCCAAAAGGATGGTGGAAGATCCGTTTGACTCACCATGGATCGAACCATATCTAATAAGGTTCGGTTCCTTCGTTCAGAAACGCCATTTCATTGTGGTGTTCCTGGTGGGGTTAATTGTGAGACAATACCATAATTTCTAAGATGGTCAATAAACTCTTGGCTCAAATATTCACCACCTCGATCGGATCGAAGTGCTTTAATAGATTTACCAAGCTGATTCTGTACTTCATTTTGGAATGTTTTGAACATTTTAAAAGCTTCAGATTTGTGTTTCATTAAATAGATGTAACCATATCTACTATAGTCATCTATAAAAGTAATAAAGTACAAGTGGCCTACTCTAGCAGTTGTACTTAGTGGACCACATACATCAGTATGTACTAGGCCCAATAAGTTAGTGGCCCGCTCACTGTGTCCAGTGAAAGGTGCCTTAGTCATCTTTCCTAATATACAAGATTCACATGTGTCAAATGATTCAAAATCAAATGATTTCAAAAGTCCATTTTGATGGAGCTTTGAAATGCGTTTCTCATTTATGTGGCCTAGACGACAGTGCCAGAGATAGGTCGGATTCAAGTCGTTAGTCTTGATCCTCTTGGTAGTTATGTTATAGACATCTTGATTATTGGGAATATCAATATTTAAATAATAATGACCACCATGCAAATCACCATCCGCATAAAAAATGTCATTACGATAAATAGAACATTTATTATTCCCAATAATTAAAATAAAACCTTCCTTATCCAAATAAGAAAGTGAAACTATGTTTCTACTCAAAGCAGGAACATAATAGCAATTGTTCAAAATTAACAAAAGCCCATTGGGCAAAACTAATTCATAAGTGCCTACGGCTAAAGCAAAAACTCTTGCTCTATTTCCAACTCGTAGGTATATTTCGCCCCTTTTCAACTTCTTACTCCTTTTGAGACCCTGCACATTTGTACAAATGTGAGTTCCACATGCAGTATCTAATACCCATGTAGGAGAAGTAGAAAGATTAATTTCTATAACATAGATACCTGAAGTAATAGCCCTGCTATTCTTCTTTTTCTTTAGATCTTCCAGGTAGAGCTTACAGTTTCTTTTCCAATGACCGGGTTCATTGCAAAAGAAACAAACTCCTTCCTTGGGAGGCTTTACCTTTTTGGCTTCAGGCTTGGGTTTGGGTTTGTTTTGGTTTTTGAACTTATTGTTCAGGCCCTTTCCTTTGCCTTTGCCTTTCTTTTTCATTCCTTTACCTTTCTGAACCATTAAAACAGAGCTTGGATTTTTCTTAATATTTTGCTCGGTAGTTTTAAGCATCCCATGCAGTTCAGAAACAGATTTCTCCATGTTGTTCATATTGTAGTTCATGACAAACTGGTCATAACTTTCAGGGAGTGAGTTTAAGATCAAATCTGTAGATAACTCCTGACTTATGGGAAATCCGAGCCTCTCAAGGTGATCAAGGTAGCCTTTCATATTCAAAACATAAGTGCTAACTGATGCACCTTCAGCCATTTTACAGGAATGTAAGGCCTTGGTGGTTTCAAACCTTTCCTGCCTTACCTGTTGTTGGAACATTTCCTTGAGATGCACAATCATCTCATAAGCCTCCATAAGTTCTAGATCTCTTTGAAGTTCTGGGACCATGGTGGCTAACATCAGGCATCCCACATCCACAGAATCATTGAGATGCTTGGTGTGGGCATCCTTCTGTGCTCTTGGAGCATTGGCTACAGGCTCCTCAGGAATGGGCTCATCTAGGACATATAGCTTTCTTTCCTGTTTGAGAACAATTCTCAAGTTTCTAAACCAGTCAAGAAAGTTTGTCCCATTGAGTTTGTCCTTCTCAAGGACGGATCGCAATGATAGTGTAGCAGAGTTATTTGTCGATATTTTTCTACAACAAAATATGCAAAAATCAAATTAATAACTTTCCACTAAAAATAACCCTCAATTTAATTTAGTGGACTAAGACCCATATTTCACTTAATTATAAGTCTGCTTTGGCAAGACGCTTAAAATTAAGTTATTTAGGTAGGTAACTTGTTTACCAATTACATTACATGTAACTCTTAGATCTTTTATAGGATTCATTCATCACATGATTCAGCATGTTTAATCCCATCAATGCCTTGAAACCCAAAACCATTTTGATAGTTTCAATTAAGTCAAACCACTATGAAACTTATGAGTATCACCATTACCCAATCTGTCTTACTAAGATAACCTAAATGTATCCCACTTTGGTGGAACCTACAGTCAGGTGATCAAAGTCTTGACAGATGTTCATTAGTGGGTGGCATTATAACTTAAAATTTTATATGAGGGATTTTATTTCATTACTTCATTAAAACTAGTTGTCACACAATTATATACTACGATGGCATACATACATGCATATGATCTCATCATAAATCTTAAAATAAATGTGACACAATATGGCCCATCTATCCTATCTCCTCACAAGCCAATGAGAGGATTCCTCTAAGATAAGATCTATATATACAAAGAGAAACCTCGTTTAAACATTCGAGGGGAGTGTGAGATGAGAAAAGAATGTACATTCAGAATGAATAGAGAGAGGCACGACACGCAGGTCGTATTTTAAAATTACAAATCATAAGTATCCTAGGGCCATATCATGCACCATACTCATCCAAGCAAATCACAATACACATATTACAAACATCTCATTTAATATGAAAGGTTGTAAATTTAGTGAATTAATTTTAAAATAGATTGTGTTGTGCTAGGATTAGATAGCAATGGCGGATTCATTCAATGTATCACATACATAATGAAACGAATTCGCATTGAAAATAAAATATAATCTGTACAAAATAAATATATATATGTAACAGATTAATAATTATGTTCCTAATCACATTGAAAACTATACATATATCATATATATGAACGAATTAAAAGAACTTCTACGCTTAGATTTCATGCTTTTTTTAAAAAAAATAATTTGATCAAATCAATATCGCATACATATCTTATATTAACACATGCGAAAAAATTGATTATAAGATAAAATTCTTATAATACACAGGTATTCAATTTAAGCAATTATTGACGAGGCTCTGATACCACTGTTGGGATTTATGGGAGGCACACAGTGGAAACATTAAAAATTTTGATCCCAATTCCCACCAAGGATCCGCCAAAATCACTTAAACTGAATAGGTTCAGAGAATTACCTTTTTTCTTCCGATTAAGTTTGTTGTTTGCTTTTATTTGGATCACAGGAACTGACCGCAGATCAGCTCCCTCTACTGGTATCCACACGAACGGGGTTCAGCAACTCAAAGCAGTGTGCTAGCAATCTGTCCGTACAGTCCCCGTACAGTCCGTACGACGTTCGTACAATTCCGTACGACGTCCGTACAATGTCTCTCTCTCTAAGGATTTTGGAGGTAGCTCTAGCTCTAGCTATGTATATCATTTTTTCTAATATGGAAACCCCTATTTATAGACTAGAGTTTCAAATATATTTAATTAATCAAAATTAATTAAATATATCTATTAGTTTAAATTCAAATCTATCCTATAGTTTAAATTTAAACTAACAATATCTAGAGCTTAATTTAAATTATCTGATTAGTTTAAATTTAAATCTATCTAATAGAATTAAATTTAAACCTATCTGATAGAATCAAATTTAAATTATCTGATTAGTTTAAATTTAAATCTATCTGATAGAATCAAATTTAAATTATCTGATTAGTTTAAATTTAAATCTATCTGATAGAATCAAATTTAAATTAATCCATATATATATATATATAATATCAAATATAATATATAATATATTTCGAATTTAATTATTTATATATATATATATATAAATAATTCCTCCATCTTAGATATTCATTGAATCTAGACACATTTCTGATTCAATGAATGTGGACATTTTAGTTCGAGTTGGTTCGTTCTTGTGTGCGACCCTGCAAGCCCATATGATGTTGGCAGTGGGCCAACTACACTGTTTGACCCACAAATCACAAGCGGCCTCTAGCAAGACATTGTGACTACCCAAATCATACGGGATCGGTGATCCGATGTAACCTATCTTATAACCCTATCATATCCCTTTTGTCACACGATATCTAGATCGAGTATGAGACATGGAAATGTCATTCTCAACTTGCTCAATCATAACTTTCTTGATCTCCGAGCAGACTGATATAAGATAGAACCCTTTCCATTTGAGCATGGCTATGCATTTCTCAGTCACACTCATCGAGGAGCCCAGAGATATCTCTCTCTATTAATTAGAGGGACAAATTCCATCTTGACCACTCATCTTCCTCTGTATGAATTTCATTATACCTGATCATAGTCTTTATAATCACCTGGTTAAAGGTGACATTAGACTATGCCAAAGTACAGTGTCTTTCATGTAGGAATCTATGGTAATCTCAGGTCCAAGGGATCAATGACATAGTTATATATGAGATAAATTTATGACCTAATCCATGTAACTTATCTCATGATGGGTCTATCCAGCGTCCTGTTCTCTAACACACGCCTATGATTTTGATTCATATCATCATATATGATTAACACTTAATCAATCAAAATCATACTAATCTTAATTCATCGTTGTTCCCACAAGGATGATTGATTAGGGACATTTTGGATAATTCAAAAAATAATTTATCCATGGATATTATTATATATAAACATGCAAATAATATAATAATGTAATAAAAAGAAAACTCTTATTTCGTAATAATAAACAATGTTCGCAATACAATGATTGGCCTAGGGCACAATCTCCAACAGAGAGACCCCGTAGGAATAAGTCCTAGGAACCTTTAACAAGATGATACGTTGCCCGGGACCGGCTAAGAAAAAGAAATGTTGGTCAAATGGATAAGACCCTAAGAGAACTCGTCCCTTAGAACCCTAGCCTTAAGATGCCACAAAGGGAGACCACTCCTTTGATAAGTCACTTGTATTCTATAGAAGAACACACAGAAGCAAGAATTCTCACAATGAGAAATAAAATTCTGAATTCATTCCAATCTCTAAAAGTACAATAGGTGGCTTATTAAAGAGGCATAAAAGAAAACCCTAAACCTAAATCTCTAAGAATTCTCCTCTAAGAAATAGGAAACAAAGAATCCGATTTTAATGGGAGGAGATGATGCCATTTACTACAAGAAATCCTAAAGAAAAGGAAAGAAAGTAATAAGTTTTTAGCAACTAACGAAAATAGAAATAAACAATAAATTCTAAGTCTTGACTAAATGGCCTTGTTCAAACTAATAGAAATAGAAACTAATGAAAAGCAAATAAAAGACATCCTAATAAGATTTCAAACTCCTATTCACGTCACTTTTGTTGCCCACGTGATTTGCACATGCTTTTTAATTGATTTCTTCAAGTTGGACTCTATTTGGACCTTGCAGCATGTCTTGTTGGGCTTGGACAATGAGGATCAAGTCCCTTGGGCCTTGTAACTCTTCAAATTGATGGCAAAACATAGGTCCAAACTCTTGAACTTTTTGGACAATGCAACTCAAAGCTTGCTTCATGGCTTGAGCTCTTCCTTTAGTCATTGGGCCTCCTATGCCTTGTAATGGGTCCATTTGCATGTTGGGCTCTCTTGCACACCCTCCATGCTCTTTTAGGTCATTACACCATGCTCCCTTGTCTACAAGCTCACAAGCTCCTTCATCACTTAGATTGAATGAAAAATTAGAGCCAAGACTAAGAATTTCATAGGTTGCTTCATTGTCTTCTTATATGGAACCATAATGATGTCATAAGATCAAGTAAGCTTGTATAAAGTTTATGTGAAGCTATAATTGGTTTCAATGATTGAATCATATCTTAATTAATGTGTTTAATCTAAGCAAATCAAGATCCCCCTAGGCTTACGTGTGAAGCTGAGAAGGGGAAGTAAGAAAGCAAAGAAAAAAGTTTGTGTTCTTGGCACAAGGTAATTCTCTAACCTTTCTTACATTCATTTCTTGAACGTTTGCAAAGCTTTTAGCAATATAGTTTTTAGCCCATTTCTATGACAAATGAGCTTTTAGAGGTCAAATAAAATTTTCTTGCCATTTTAATCCATGAATTCCATAGATACACTTATTTTAACCCACTTGACCATAAGACAAGCTCTATTTGTATAAGAGCCATATAGCCATTTTTGGCCTCCTTTGACATAATGTGGGCCAAAATTAAAAAAATTATAACTTTAGTTATATAACTCTAATTTATGCAAATTAGGTATTTGTAGAAAGCTTATGATATGAACTTTATGCTGTAAAAATTTCAAATGAAAAACAAATCCATTTAACTCCTAAAAAGATACAAAAATTGAGGCCATAACAGCATGAATAGTTTATACATAATTTCATAATTTTGGACCAAATTAAAAAATTCCTCAAATGTTTCTATAAATCTTGTAGGTGTCTACCAAATTTTAGCCTCAAAATAGTTCATTTGAGCTATTAAGGATAAGAGTGCAATTTATGACTCATTTAGGTTAACTTCTGGTTTTAAAGTGATTCATTTGGTTCCAAATATGCAATCTCTTTCCTTAAACAAAATTTAATCTATACATACTTGATTTCCATAAGAGCCATTGCATGAAATATGGTTAGCTACAAAAATTTGTCATCTCACACCCAATTATAACACAAGGCAAGCAACATTTCCATAAGTGAAAAGATGTACCATTTACAAGACTGCCTCAAAATAACATATTTACATGTTTGTAAGCTTATACATGGGTTACCATTACATATCCTTCTCATATGCAAAATATTTCATTATTAATGTGTCTCATATATATACTTCAATGCATAAGTATATCAAAAGGTCTTATTACGTCTGTTCTAACACTTTAACTTCTCTTGGACTTTTTTCTTTACTTGAGGCACTTGTCATAGTTAGTAGGGAATAAATGGAGTGAGATTATTAGTGTCATACTTGTATAAATTACAAAGAATCCCAAGCAATACTTCTCATATAACATCAATTATTAAAATTTATACCTATAGCAGTAGAAATTACCATCATTAAAAGTCTCAAAATAATCTAATTGTGCACAAATATATATTTTTTCATCATATATTTCTCCAAGTTTATACCAAACAAGTTTGTCATGCTTGGGACATCTCAAAAAGAAGTTAAAAATCCATGGGTTGCATCAATTACACAAATTTACCAGTTTAACACATATTAGAGGCCAAACTTTAAAAAATCATAACTTGAGTTATACTACTCCAATTAATGCAAATTCAGTGATTACAGAAAGCTTATAATTAGAGCTATCTATTATAATAAAAATTAGGTTAAAACAAGTTCATTTGTCCCTTTAAACCCACAAAAATAGAAATAGAACTATATGAACAATAAACTAGAAAATTTACAGAAAATAGCCAAATTTAAAAATTTATAATAAGTTTTACAGAGCTCCAAAAATTGTGTTCATAAGTTCTATGGAAAGCTCTAAATGTGCTTTATACGCTTGCCAAATTTTAGCCCAAAATTTGTCCATTTGGTCTATCATTGGTTTATGGACATTTATGGCTCAAAAAGTGCAAAATGTGATTCCAAATGATTCAATTTGAGCTATATTATGCCATGTCTTCATTTGAGTACATTTTAAATGGCAAATACAACATATATTGCTGGTCCAACATGTCTCAAAAACCAAACAATTCAAAATCACCTTCCCACTTGCCATTATATATTTGTATAACTAAGAATTTAAAGGATCAAATTATAAAATATGGCATGCTAGCATCCATAAATGGTTTGTATAGCACACTCTTATACTTTAAAGTGTGTTGGGATGATCATACATCAAAATATAAAATTATATATTCATATATGGTATACTTTAAATTTTAGTTTATTGTCAAAATAACTCTTCTTATGCCTTTGGATTCTCATTCTTGCTTACTTGAGAGCCACCTAGCCATGATTAGTAGGAATAAGAAAAAAGTGAGATTCAGAGAATCTCAATAACTAATATAACATTCAAACATATATATATGGTCTACCTAAGTATATGGAAGCAAGTATGTATGTCATACAACTATAACAAAATCATAAATCATGTTCTAGGGATCCTATGACTCTTTCAAGATTAAAACTAAGTTTTAGGGACTTTTGGCCTAACCTCACCCAACATCTAAGGACTTTCGGTTTAGCTTTACCTACTTTTAAAGACTTTTGATCTAGTCTCACCAATAATTAGGACTTTTGATCTAGTATCACCCTCACTTGGGGGCTTTTGGCCTCACTTCACTGATTTCAAGGGACTTTTGGCATAGTCTCACCAATTCAAGAATCAATCCATTCTCACATGCAATGAAATGTCATGTAATTACACAACATATTCAATCAATCAACAAATCATATAAAAAACAAACAATACATATAAGCAACCAAGAAACCATTCATACACATAGGAATGAAGAAAAGCTATCTTGCCACATAAATTTCCATTAATTCCCTTTGACCTCTTCTCTTGATTCCATGGACCAATGGTCATTCTTGAATATGCTCACTCTTCTTTGGCCTAAACACATCAAATAGAACACAAAACAATCAATAAAACCATACTTAAACTCATTTTAGCCTTATATACACAAGTTAGAGTTTTAAGTGTGCTTATGGCCATACTTGTGTACCTTAAGAAGCAACTTCTATCATTTCACTTGTTGGCCCTAAACTCTCATTTAATATGAGCCATCATAAACTTGATTGAAGGAGCTTAGTACCAAGTTGCTTCTTTAGGCATAATTAAACCTTAAAAATTTACATTTCAAAATAAGGCTTCTAAATTCAAACCAATGGTTCCATTAGTGTCTATAATTCATATCTAAATCATTTATAACTTTAGAACCAACAAAACAACTTCCTAGGTGCTAGATCCCTCTTATGGCCAAATTATTCTCAAGAAGGAGTTCCATGGTGTTTTTGTTCAATTCTTATGGAATTTGGCACATATAGCACATCCTTGCCTCTTTACTATGCCGTACAGATCTTACATGGTGTGAAATAGCTTCCTAGGATTCCAAAACTTTCAAGGTGTAATCAAAACCCTAGGTGCCCTACTTTGCATTTTAAAGCTTCTTATTTGCTTCCAATTGCATATTTTATTCTACACCTTTCAAAACCCTTGTTTCTCTTAAGTTTTCATCAAACAAAAGCTTCCTTCTCATTCTTTCTCTCTCTAAGTTGAATTATTGAAGAAAAAGAAAGCCAAGGAAATGGCAATATCATGGCTTATACCATATCTCACTTGAAAGCTTGTTAAATGATGATTCTTGTATTATAGTTGTTTGCTTCAAATCTCCACTTTTTCTTAAAAGGTCAGCCACCAAATTCATCCTTTCAAAAAGTTGAAACCACCATTAGAAAGGGCTTAAAGAGTAGAAAAGATTTGCTAACTACCATAGTTTGAAATTTAGTCTTTTTCCTTACCTTATATGCTTTTCTTTTTCTTTTATCTCTTCCCTTCTTCATCATGCCATGGCTACCCATTTTGGAGCTTGGAGGACGGTTAAAAGAAGAAGACTAGGTGGCATGACTATAATAAAGGTGGGAGGATACTTTAAAATAATTTCAAATTTCCATTTTCATCTCTACACTTTAACCCCTCCGTTTGAGCTCATTTCGTGTGTTTTTTGGAAGTTGTATTTTCCATTATAAAATTTAGGTCCTTTAGTTTATTAAAATGTTTGCTTAATTAATGACCTAAATTATAAAATAGAAGGGTTTTAACTATTATTATGGTTCTTATGGTTTTTTAGGCACCTGAAAACCCTAGTAAATTTAATTTTACCATTAAAATCCCTTTCTTTAAGGTTTTCAAAATTTGTCAAAAATTATAATTTTGCCATTGCAATATTGATTACTATTTAGTTGTTTTGGCTCTAATTTTGGGTCATCATTGGTTTTCCAACCTTATTTCTAGATGCTCTATTAGCATTCTAGCCTTAATTTACCTCAATTCATTTTACTCGGATATCATCTTTCATTAACCATATAGTTCAAATTTTGGTTTCTCTTAATTCATACTACCCTTCTCTAAGCCCATGATCCAACTTAAATAATTATCCTACTTTTTAGGAATTATTTTGAATTACCAAATCATAGGATATTAGACTTGGGAGAATCTTAGTAGCAAATCTCAATCTGTAATGTCCGATTTTTGTAAAAACAATAGAAATGAATACGTTTTTAAAGTAAGTCCTTTGAAATGAATTAGTTAAGGTTTAAAAAAATTAGAACAATGATCTAGACATTAAGTAATGAAATTAAAAGGCCAGAGGTGCTTTAAAACAGAAGCTAAAATAACTAGACAAAAATTAATAAAATAGCTATATAACTTAAATAACATTTTTGTAATTTTAGGAAAATTTTAGAATTCTCATAGGAGGGCTTTTTAAATGACAAATTTGAGTTCTTCAGGATTCTCAAAAGCCCTAAAAATCATGAGAAGTCCCAGGACAGTTAAAACCCTTCGGTATATGTTTTCTAATATCAGTTAATCTGAACTTTAACCCTTTCATTCGGGAACGCTTTAGCCCCAATTTAAGTGATTCCAAATGCATTTTATAATATTAAAGATCTAAATTTTATGATGGATAAGACAATTCTAAAAAAAGAGTTAAAATGAATTAGAAACAAAAATGCTAAGATTAAGGGACAAAATTAGAATTTTTGGAAACAACTTCTTAAACCTAGCTATATATATGACCACACCCCATTCTTCCCTTCACTTAGCAGATTTTGTTTCTGCCCTAAACCAGAGAAAGAAGCAAGGGAGTGAGGCACACAAGGGAGAAAAGAAAGGGAAGAGAAAAAGTGAGGAAAAGGTATGGTTTTTCATAGATTTTCTTGGTTTCTTTTTAGCAAACTCCTTCTCCTCCATCTTCCCTTCTTTCTTATGTTTTATTGAAGCTTTTGGATCTATTTTGAGGATAGACCAAGGAGGGAATTTTTGAGTTTGGAGAGGAAAAGTCAACCAAAGTGAAGAGTAAGCAAGAAAAAGCAAGAAAACAAGTTATTTTGCCATGCTTCAAGCTTGATGTTTCTTGTTCTTCCCCTTGCATATTTCGACTCATATGAGGCCAGCCCTAAAGGGTTGAATTTCTAGCCAAACCAAGAATGAATCTTAGAAAAATGAGGGAGAAGAACAAGAATATGCAAAGAAAATAATCAAACAGCCATTAGATTTTTAGATAGAAAAGTTAGAGTTTCAAGTATTCCTTTAAAATCCTATTTTGATACAAGGATTCCTAAGCTAAAATAAATGTTTATGTGAGCTCTAGAGATTCCCGAGAAGCCCCTCACATGTATCTCCCATCAAGAAAACAAAGCAAACTCGCTTAATGTTCAATTGGTTCATAGCACAGCCTAGACAAGATGAAGCACCAAGGGATAGTTTTAATTTGTTTCAAGCTTGATTTTGAGTCATATATGATGGAAGAGGATGAGAGGAAGCCTTGAAAAAATTTTAGAAGCTATGGATAGTGAGATGGTATCATAGGTTCCATATTATGGCTTAAAGAAGCAATACCTAGTTAGGCTCCTTGAATTAATTGTGTGATGACTCCAAGAGACTTAAAAAGAATCAAGAATCATAAATGGATAGAAAGAGTGGAGTTAAGATTATGTTTTCCTAAGGTTACTTCATTAAGTATATTATGGAACTATAAATGAGACATAAACACAACCTAGCTTTTGAAATGAATATGTAGTCTTAGAATTTATTCCAAGGTGTAATTGGCTTCCATATTATGTGTCTAGGTCAAAGGAAACAAGTCTCACCTTCTTGTGAGTATGTGGCCATGGGAGAGGAACTAAATTCAAGGAAGAAAGTGTGCATTTGTGATAAAGGTAATGAGAGACCCCGTAGGAATAAGTTCTAGGAATCTTCAACAAGATGATACGTTACCCAGGACCGGCTAAGAACAAGAAATGTTGGTCAAGAGGATAAGACCCTAAAAGAACTCGTCCTTTAGAACCCTAGCCTTAAGATGCCACAAAGGAAGACCACTCCTTTGATAAGTCACTTGTATTCTATAGAAGAACACACAGAAACAAGAATTCTCACAATGAGAAATAAAATTCTGAATTCATTCCAATCTCCAAAAAATACAAAAGGTGGCCTATTAAATAGGTATAAAAGAAAACCCTAAACCAAACTTAATCTCTAAGAATTCTCCTCTAAGAAATAGGAAACAAAGAATCCGATTTTAATGGGAGGAGATGATGCCATTTACTACAAGAAATCCTAAAGAAAAGGAAAGAAAGTAATAAGTTTTCAGCAACTAACGAAAATAGAAATAAACAAAATCTGAAACTTAAATCCTAAGTCTTGACTAAATGGCCTAGTTCAAACTAATAGAAATAGAAACTAATGAAAAGCAAATAAAAAGACATCCTAATAAGATTTAAAACTCCTATTCACGTCACTTTTGTTGCCCACGTGATTTGCACATGCTTTTTAATTGATTTCTTCAAGTTGGACTCTATTTGGACCTTGCAGCATGTCTTGTTGGGTTTGGACAATGAGGATCAAGTCCCTTGGGCCTTATAACTCTTCAAATTGATGCAAAAACATAGGTTCAAACTCTTGAACTTTTTGGACAATGCAACTCAAAGCTTGCTTCATGGCTTTAGCTCTTCCTCTAGTCATTGGGCCTCCTATGCCTTGTAATGGGTCCATTTGCATGTTGGGCTCTCTTGCACACCCTCCATGCTCTTTTAGGTCATTACACCATGCTCCCTTGTCTACAAGCTCACAGGCCCCTTCATCATTCCCTCCCTCTTCAAAAGGATTCGTCCTTGAATCTGCATAATTAAAGGGAGATAAATCAGTAACATTGAATGTAGCACTAATATTTTCATAAGAACTAGGCAAATCAATTTTGTATGCATTGTCATTAATTCTTTCCAAAACTTGGAAAGGTCCATCCCCTCTAAGGTGTAATTTTGACTTTCATTTCTCAGGGAATCTTTCCTTTCTCAAGTGTACCCAAACCCAATCTCCAGGTTCAAATACCACACGTCTTCTACCCTTATTAGCATGCTTAGCATATTGTTCATTCTTCCTCTCAATGTTAGCCCTAACTTTGGCATGTAATTTCTGCACAAACTTAGCTTTCTTCAAACCATCAAGATTAGCAAACTCATTAGAAGGTAAAAGAAGAATATCAAGAGGAGTTAAGGGATTAAAACCATAGACAACCTTAAATAGAGAAAATGAAGTAGAAGAGTGCACTGTTCTATTATATGCAAACTCAATGTGAAGCAAGCATTTTTCCCAATTCTTTAAATTTTTTTGAATGATAGAACGAAGTAAGGTAGTAAGAGTATGATTCACAACTTCAATTTGCCCATCTGTTTAAGGATGTGCCACAGTAGAAAACAATAATTTAGTTCCTAGCTTAGACCACAAAGTTCTCCAAAAATGGCTAAGGAACTTTACATCTCTATCACTCACAATAGATTTAGGTAAACCATGCAACCTCACAATTTCTTTAAGGAACAAGTCAGCAATATGTATGGCATCATTACTTTTTGAACATGCAATAAAGTGTGCCATTTTGCTAAATCTATCAACCACAACAAAAATGCTATCTTTTCCACTTTGAGCTCTAGGTAAACCCAACACAAAATCCATAGAAATATCAATCTAAGGTTGGGAAGGCACGGGGAGGGGAGAATACAAACCATGAAATTGAACTTTAGATTTTGCATGCTTACATGTCACACATCTATCACAAACAGCAATTACATCTTTCCTCATGCTTGGCCAATAAAAATGTTCATGCAAAAGAGCTGAAGTTTTCTCCACAGCAAAGTGTCCCATCAAAGCACTACCATGAGTCTCTTTAACAAGCAATTCACGCATAGAACAAGATGGAATACATAATTTATCTTTCTTAAACAAAAATCCATCAAATCTGTAAAAGTCATTAAAACCATGTTTCTCACACAATTTCCAGATTTTACCAAAGTCACAATCAGATTCATACATGCTTTTTAACATCTCAAAACCAAGTAATCTAGCATGCAACGATGTAAGAAGACTATATCTCCTAGATAATGCATCAGCCACAACATTCTCTTTACCTTTTTTGTGCTTGATGACATAAGGAAAAGTTTCAATGAATTCAAGCCATCTAGCATGTCTCTTGTTCAATTTACCTTGAGACTTTAAAAATTTCAAGCTTTCATGATCAGAATGTATAATGAATTCTTTTGACCACAAATAATGTTGCCAAGTCTCTAAGGTTCTTTTTAAAGCATACAACTCGTTATCATAAGTGGAATAATTCAAAGTAGCTCCACTTAATTTTTCACTAAAGAAAGCAATGGGCTTAGAATCTTGCATTAAAACAACCCCAATTCCAATTCCAGATGCATCACATTCAATTTCAAATACTTTAGAAAAATCAGGTAAAACAAGTAAAGGAGCATTAGTTAATTTTTCTTTCAAAGTGCTAAATGCAACCTCTTGTGTTTCACCCCACTTGAAAACTACATTTTTCTTTACCAAATCATTCAAAGGTGCAGCAATGGAGGAGAAGTCCCTCACAAAACGTCTATAGAAGCTAGCCAAGCCATGGAAACTCCTTACTTCATTTGCATTCTTTGGTGTAGGCCACTCACAGATAGCTTTCACCTTCTCTTCATCCACACGAATCCCTTGAGCACCTACAACAAATCCAAGAAACACAATAAAATCCAAACAAAAAGAACACTTTTCTAAATTTACATAAAGGCTTATTCTTCCTAAGAATGCAAAAGACCTCACGCAAATGACCAAGATGATCATCTAAACTCTTGCTATAAATCAAAATATAATCAAAATAAATAACAACACATTTCCCAATGAGAGAACGAAAAACATGATTCATTAAGCTCATAAATGTACTGGGTGCATTAGTTAAACCAAATGGCATAACTAACCACTCATACAATCCAAACTTAGTTTTAAATGCAGTTTTCCATTCATCACCTTCTTTCATTCTAATTTGATGATATCCACTCCTAAGATCAATTTTAGAAAATAAAGATGCACCATGCAACTCATCAAGCATATCATCTAATCTAGGAATAGGATAACGATACTTAATTGTGATTTTATTGATGACTCTACAATCCACGCACATTCTCCACTTGCCATCCTTCTTAGGCACTAGGATCACTGGAACCGCACAAGGACTCAAGCTCTCTCTAACAAAGCCTTTCTTTATGAGCTCTTCAACTTGGCATTGGATTTCCTTAGTTTCTTCCGGATTGGCTCTATATGCTGGTCTATTAGGAATGGATGCTCCGGGGATGAAATCTATACGATATTCAATGCCTCTCAAAGGGGGTAAACCATTAGGAATTTCCTTTGGAAACAAATCACCAAAATCTTGCAAAAGAGACACAACACTAGAGGGCAAAGAGGGATCAAGTTCATTAGTAGAAAAATAAATTTCCTTGTACAAGAGTACAAGCACTTGCTCATCAGCCAACATAGCTCTCTTAATCTCTCTTTTTCCAGAAAAGAAACTCACTTTTTTTTCATCAATTTTCTCACTTTCATGCCTTTTCTTTTTAATCACTTTCTTTTCTTTTTCCCTCTCCTTTCTTTCTTTTCTCTCTTTTTCTCTCAATTTGCACTCATTTTCAATTCTAAGTTAATCCTCATAAGCTTGCATGGGTCTGAGAGGAGTAAGCACAACAGTTTTACCATTGAAAGGAAAAGAATAGCAATTTTTATATCCATCATGTTTAACACGTCTATCAAATTGCCATGGTCTACCAAGCAAAATATGTCCCGCATACATAGGAGCTATATCACACAAGACTTCATCATGTTAATTACCAATAGAAGAAGAAATTAACACTTGCTTAGTAACTTCACCACAATCATTAAGCCATTGCAACTTATAAGGACTAGGATGCTTTAATGTAGGCAAATTCAGTTTATCAAGAAGCAAGATACTAGCAACATTTGTACAATAACCACCATCAATAATCATGCTACATACCTTGTTCTGGACAAAACATCTAGTATGGAAAATGTGCTCACGTTGCTCTTTCTCATGATCTTCCTTAGGTTGAATATTTAGAGCACGCCTAGACACTAATGCCTCTCCAAGAACGGGCTCACTAAGCTCCAACTCGGAATCCTCCACCAAAGGTGGCATACTTCCATCTGAATCTTCATCACTAGTCTCCTCGCTAACTACATCACCATTCTCAAGCAAAATCATAGTTCTCTTGTTTGGACATTGAGAAGAGATGTGACCAAAACCTTGACATTTAAAACACTTAATTTTTGAAGTAGAAGAAGAAGAAGAAGAGTTAGAGTTATACTTACCTTTAGGAGGTGGATCTGAACTTTTGGGCTTTGCTTCCTCCTTTGGCTTGCTTTCTTTGGATTTGAAGGAGGATTTGGAATCCTTCAAACCTTGCTTCCAAGACCCAGAACCAGCAGCAAATCTGAATTTTTGTTGAGATTTAAGTTGTTTCTCCACTTTAATAGCTTTGTGTAATAGCTCTTCCATGTCAACATAATGTTGGAGATCAACAATTGCAGCAATTTCAGGGTTCAAACCATCTATGAATCTTGCCATGGTTGCCTCTTTGTCTTCCTCAAGATTGGCTCTAATCATAGCCATTTCTATCTCTTGATAATACTCCTCAACACTCATGGAGCCTTGTCTCAATTTTTGCAATTTCTTGTGCAAATCCCTATAGTACTAACTAGGGACAAATCTCTTTCTCATAGTGATTTTCATCTCATGCCAAGTCTGAATTGGAGGCTCTCTATTTCACCTTCTATTGATGAGAAGTTGATCCCACCAAATGCTAGCATAATCTGAAAATTCAACAGCTACTAATTTCACTTTTTGCCCTTCAGAATAATGATGGCACTCAAAAACATGCTCAACCTTTCTTTCCTACTCCAAATAAAGCTTTGGATCATTCTTTCCTTAAAAGGAGAGAATTTTCATTTTGATGTTGCCTAGACCATGCTCCTTATGTGGGGGAGCTTGCTTGTGCCTCCTTGGAATGAAATCATCAAAGTCATCCAGTCTTGCATTGAGCCTTTTGAATTGCTCATAGACACTTTTCATGAAAACTTTAAGATCAACATCATTAGGCTCATTTTCAGCCATTTTACAACCTGAAATGTTAGTGGACAAAATAAAAAAATAATATGAAGTAAGACCTCATACGCTCTTCTCACGTGTATCACTCAAAATATTGCAAATCCATTAGTGTTTCACTTAAAATTTGGCTTTTATTTTTAATTTGACACTCTTGCCTTTTACCACTCACTTGCTTCTTTTTAGTGCTCTTAGATAGTGATGGAGGTGAGCTAGGAGACTTTAAAGAGCTTGAACAAAATCAAGAACTTGAAAACAAAAGGGCTGGACGTAATTCTAAAAGATGGCCAACTAAATATCCATTGCAAGGTATGGGAGGCCCATGCACAAGATCAAGAGCCAAAGCTATGAAGGAGGCCTTGAATGGAGTGATCCAAAAACTAATGGACTTGGAGCCCAAAGTCTTAGCTGAATATGAAGCCCAAAAGGAACAAAATGGCATGAAGACTATTTCATATTTACAAGATACTAGCCCAAGCCCGAAAGGAGCCTAATTGAAGGAGCCCAGCCATTTTTCACAAAATTCTCTTAGTTTTAATTTGATTGTTTCTGTTTCAGATTTTTTTAGCTTTATTAGGCGCCATTCTTGGTGAATTTGTCCAGACTTAAATTTCTTTTATTTTCCCGCCAAACCTAAGAGTTATTTAGTATTTAGGGTTTTATTTTTCAAATGCCTATATAAGGCTCACTTGTACTCCAAGAAGAGGCAGATTGAATGAATTCTATTTTCAGAATCTTTTCTGACTTGTGAGGTTTTTCTTATGGCCTTTGTGTGCTGGAGAAAATCTTTGACTTATCAAAGGAGTGGTTTCCTTTGTGGCGTCCCGGATTAGGGTTCTAAGAGACGGGTTCTCTTAGGGTTCAATTCCATTGACCAACATCTCTTCTTCTTCTTCTTCTTCTTCTTCTTCTTCTTCTTTTTTTGTTTCTTTCTTTGTTCTTTCTTGCTTGTTGTCCAGATCTGTCTATTTTCTTGTTCTTGTGTTGCTTGCCAAATTTTGATCACTGATCCGTGTAATTTGGGGTTCCTAGAATAGGTTTCTACGGAGCCTCATATCATCTGGTATCAGAGCATTGGTTGAGGTTGGTTTCATCCACTTTTTCCTTGTTCTTTTCCCTTATTTCTTCTAATTCTTTTCTATTCGTCCATATTTTTTTGCGGCTGTTTCTGGTGATTTCCTTCATGTTTTTGGACGTTTAATAGGTCTTTCTTGTGTTTTAAAATCTCTTCTTTCTGCTCGATTTGGAATCACATCAATCTGATTTTTGTAGGGCAAGTTATAGCTATTTCTTTTCCCTTATTTCGTTTGATTCTTTTCTGCACGTCTTTTTTTCATGCAGCTGTTTCTGGTGTTTTCCTCCGTGTTTTTGGACGTTTAATAGTTCTTTCTTGTGTCTCAAGATCTCTTCTTTCTGCTCGTTTTGGAATCACATCAATCCAATTTTTCTAGAGCAAGTTATAGCTATTTCTTTCGTGCATGTCATTCTGATCTTTCAGAAATCTTGTGTTCTGTTTGCAAATTTCAGCACCTTTGAGATTCGAAAAAAAAAAAGTATATTACAATGAAAAAAGAAAAGAAAAGAAAAGAAGGAAAAGTTGAAAAAAAAAAAAAAAAGAAGTCAGAATCTGTGAAAAGGGAAAGTTGTGTTGGAAATTGTAAAATTTTGAATTATTGACTTGAATTGCAATTGCTGAAGATCTGGTCATTTCTGATTCTTGGAATTACCATTTTTGATTCCTTGAGTTAATCTGATCATTAAAAGTCATATTGTGCACAATTCATAAAAGGAAATTTGCATTCATTCACCTTGTTCTAAATTTCAAATTTCTGATTGCTTCAATACTGATTCCAAATTCCAATTTTCTTTCCATAACTCTTGATAATTAATCATTTAACCATTTGTTCTCTCATAATCTGCCACATACCATTTCTTCCATAAATTCATTGTCTTCATTTCCTTTTCTAGTCACTTTGCTGTATTTTCCATTGGCTGCACCTACGAATTTTTTTTAAAATGTTGGACTTTTGTTGTCTCTTTGAGAACTTTACATCTTGGGTTCTAATTTGAGATTGCCGCTTCAAGTGCTGCTCTTTTGATTTGATGGATTTAATTCAGTACACTATAGGAAGCAAGTTGAGAGGAAAAAGGCAAGAGTGTTTTCATCATTGTAAAAGCCATTATAAGTGTGAAACACGAGTGAATTTGCATCATTTAGAGTGAAACACGTGAGGGAGTAGTCAAGTCCTTTTTCTTGCTATTCACTACTAACATTTCAGGTACCAATCATGTCTGAAAGTGAGGATAACCAAGTTGACCTTAAATTGTTCATCAAATCTGTTCAAGAACAATTCAAGAGGCTAAATACTAGGTTGGATCAAATGGATTCTTCTTCTTCCAACAACAAGGCAAGGCATGGTAAAAATGTTGTTCTAGGAGGAGATGAATCTGATTTTGAGAAGGAAAGCCAACATGAAAGAGTTAGGAGAGCTCCCCCTCGAAAGAAAGATGCCTTTAGTAACATCAAGATGAAAATCCCTTCCTTTCAAAGGAAAGCTGATCCTGATGTATATCTTGAATGGGAAAGAAAAGTTGAGTTTTTATTTGACTGTCAATCTTTTTCAGAAGAAAGTAAACTAAAATTAGCTGCTTTGGAGTTCACAGATTATGCAAGCCTATGGTGGGATCAATTAACCACTAGTAGGAGGCGTTCAGGGGAGGGTCCAATTCGGTCTTGGCCAGAAATGAAGGCTCTCATGAGAAAGAGATTTGTCCCTACCCATTACTATAGGGATGTGCACAAGAGGCTCCACAAAATCAAACAAGGATCTATGAGTATGGAAGAATATTTTCAGCAAATGCAAATTGCCATGATCAAAGCTGACATTAAAGAAGATTTAGAAGTTACAATGGCAAGATTTCTTGGTGGCTTAGACCCTGAAATTACTGCAGAAGTCGAATTACAAAACTACCTTGATATGGAGGAGTTGTTACATAAAGCCATTAAGGTGGAGAAGCATTTTAAGACAAAACAGAAATTGAAATCACATGCTAGTTCCAACAAAGACTTCAAGTCCTCTTTCAAGTTTAAGGGAGAGACCAAACCTAAAGAGGAGAATAAGTTGAAGATGCAAACACCTACTTCTAAAGGTAAATCTGAACCTAAATCTTCTTCTAGTTCTTCTAAAATTAAATGCTTTAAATGTCAAGGTTTTGGTCACATTGCTTCACAATATCCAAATAAAAGGACTATGATTTTGCTTGAGAATGTGTTGTTACTAGTGAAAGCAGCAGTGATGAAGATGTGGAAGCTGAGTTAAGCTCCAATGGAGGTGATGAATCTGATGTGGAGGTAGCTGAAGCTGTGATTGGTGAGGCTCTAGTGTCAAGGCGTGCTCTTAGCATTCAACCTAAAGAGGAGCTTGAAAAAGAACAACGAGAGCATATCTTTCACACTAGGTGTTTTGTTGACAACAAGGTATGTAGCCTTATCATTGATAATGGGAGCTGCACTAATGTTGCTAGTACCTTGTTGGTTGAAAAGCTAGGTTTGCCAACTAGAAAACACCTCACTCCTTATAATTTGTTGTGGTTCAATGATAATGGGGATGTTAAAGTTACTAAACAAGTTGTTGTAGCATTTTCCATAGGAAGTTACAATGATGAGGTTTTATGTGATATAGCTCCTATGTATGCTGGACACTTGTTATTAGGTAGACCTTGGCAATTTGATAGGAAAGTTAAGTATGATGGTTATACCAACAGGTATTCTCTTAAGTTTAATAAGAAAACCATTATGCTAACCCCTCTCAGACCCTTGCAGGCATATAAAGATCAAAAGCGAATTACTCAAGAATGCAAGTTAAGAGAGAAAGAAAAGAAAGTGCGTGAGAAAGAAAGAAAAGAAAGTGAGATGGAGAGAAAAGAAAAGAGAGCTACTAAAAAGAAAAGTCAAGAGAGTGAAGAAAAGAAAGTAACACTATTTTCCAGTAGAGGAGAGATTAAGAGGGCTTTATGTAGTGAAACATCTTTTATACTCTTGTATAAGGATGTTTATCTAACCCTTAGTGACCTTGATATATCTCTTCCTTCTAGTGTTTTGAGTTTGTTGCAGGAATATAAAGACTTATTTCCGGAAGAGGTACCGGATGGATTGCCTCCCATAAGAGGCATTGAACATATGATTGACTTTATTCCTGGAGCATCTCTTCCTAACCGACCTGCTTATAGGGCAAATCCAGAAGAGACTAAGGAAATTCAGAGGCAAGTTGAGGAACTCATAAAAAAGGGGTTTGTGAGAGAAAGCCTTAGTCCATGTGCTGTTCCGGTAATACTTGTGCCGAAGAAGGATGGCAAATGGAGGATGTGTGTGGACTGTCGAGCCATCAACAAAATCACTATTAAGTATCGATATCCCATTCCTAGACTTGATGACATGCTGGATGAGTTGCATGGTGCTTGCTTGTTTTCAAAAATAGAACTTAGGAGTGGTTATCATCAAATTAGGATGAAAGAGGGTGATGAGTGGAAGACTGCATTTAAGACTAAGTTTGGTTTGTATGAATGGCTTGTTATGCCCTTTGGCTTAACTAATGCTCCTAGTACATTCATGAGCTTAATGAATCATGTGTTTCGCCCTTACATAGGAAAGTTTGTTGTTGTGTATTTTGATGACATTCTCGTATTTTCTAAGAATCTAGAAGAGCATGCTAAGCATTTGCATTCTGTGTTTGATATTTTAAGAGAAAATAAACTCTTTGCAAATTTAGAAAAATACTCTTTCTGCTTGGATTCTGTTGTTTTTCTTGGTTTTGTTGTAGGTACTGATGGCCTCCGAGTGGATGAAAAGAAGGTGAAGGCAATTTGAGAGTGGCCTACACCTAAGAATGCTAGTAAGGTGAGGAGTTTCCATGGACTTGCAAGTTTCTACCGACGATTTGTAAAGGACTTCTCAACCCTTGCTGCACCTTTAAATGAGCTGGTAAAGAAAAATGTTATCTTTAAATGGGGTGAGGCACAAGAGGCGACTTTTAATACTTTGAAAGATAAATTGACCAATGCCCCTCTACTTATTCTTCCTGATTTCTCTAAAGTTTTTGAAGTTGAATGTGATGCCTCTGGAATTGGTATTGGTGCTGTTTTGATGCAAGAGTCTAGGCCTATTGTTTACTAGCTTAGTGGTGCTTGTTTGAATTATTCAACTTATGACAAGGAATTGTATGCTTTAAAAAGAACCTTAGAACATTGGCAACATTATTTATGGTCTAAGGAATTTGTTTTGCATTCTGATCATAAGAGTCTTCAATACCTAAAAACCCAAGATAAGTTGAATAAGAGGCATGCCGTATGGCTTGAATTCATTGAGTCATTTCCTTATGTGCTTAAAAATAAAAAGGGGAAAGAAAATGTTGTGGCTGATGCTTTGTCTAGGAGGTATAGTCTTATTACATCTATGCAAGCTAGGTTGATTGGTTTTGAATCTTTCAAAACCATGTATGAATGTGATGCTGACTTTGCTGAAACTTGGAAGTTGTGTGAAAAACATGGTGCTCATGATTTCTTTAGATTTGATGGTTTCTTATTTAAAGGAAATAAATTGTGTGTGCCTGTTTGTTCTATGCGTGAGCTTTTGGTTAAAGAATCTCATGGGGGTGGTTTGATGGGGCACTTTGGCATAGAAAAGACTTTATCCATGTTGAAAGAACATTTTTATTGGCCTCATATGCGTAGGGATGTGATTGCTGTGTGTAAAAGGTGCATTGTATGCAAGCACGCTAAATCTAAAGTGCAACCACATGGCTTGTATACTCCCTTACCTGTTCCTTCTCATCCTTGGGTCGATATTTCAATGGATTTTGTGCTTGGATTGCCTAGAACATCTAGTGGAAAGGATAGCATATTTGTTGTTGTTGATCGATTTAGTAAAATGGCTCATTTCATTGCTTGCTCAAAAACAAATGATGCTGTCCATATTTCTGATTTATTTTTCAAGGAGATTGTTAGATTGCATGGTTTGCCTCGATCTATTGTGAGTGACCGTGATGTTAAATTTGTTAGTCACTTTTGGAAAACTTTGTGGGCTAAGTTGGGTACAAAGCTTGTGTTTTCTACGGTTGCACATCCTCAAACGGATGGACAAACCGAAGTGGTGAATCGAACATTTTCTTCTTTATTGCGTGTTGTAATTCAAAAAATTTAAAGAATTGGGAAAAGTGTTTGCCTCACATTGAGTTTGCATATAATCGTGCCTTGCATTCTACAACTGAGTTTTTTGCTTTTGAAATTGTATATGGTTTTAATCCTTTGACTCCTTTGGATTTACTTCCTTTGCCTTGTAATGAGTTTGCTAACCTTGATGGTGCAAAAAAAGCTAAGTTTGTACAGGATCTTCATGCTAAGGTTAAGGCGAACATTGAGCGCAAGAATGAGCAATATGCTCAACATGCTAATAAAGGTCGAAGGAAGGTTATCTTTGAACCAAGAGATTGGGTGTGGGTTCATTTGAGGAATGAAAGGTTTCCTAAACAAAGGAAGTCCAAATTACACCCAAGAGGCGATGGTCCTTTCCAAGTGTTGGAAAGAATAAATGATAATGCATATAAAATTGATTTGCCTAGTTCTTATGGGAATGTAAGCGCAACTTTCAATATGGCTGACCTTTCTCTTTTTGATATTGCAGATTCGAGGACGAATCCTTTTCAAGAGGGAGGGAATGATGGAGGTGAGCTAGGAGACTTTAAAGAGCTTGAACAAAATCAAGAACTTGAAAACAAAAGGGCTGGATGTAACTTTAAAAGATGGCCAACTAAAGATCCATTGCAAGGTATGGGAGGCCCATGCACAAGATCAAGAGCCAAAGCTATGAAGGAGGCTTTGAATAGAGTGATCCAAAAACTAATGGACTTGGAGCCCAAAGTCTTAGCTGAATATGAAGCCCAAAAGGAACAAAATGGCATGAAGACTATTTCATATTTACAAGATAGTAGCCCAAGCCCGAAAGGAGCCTAATTGAAGGAGCCCAGCCATTTTTCACAAAATTCTCTTAGTTTTAATTTGATTGTTTCTGTTTCAGATATTTTTAGCTTTATTAGGCGCCATTCTTGGTGAATTTGTCCAGACTTAAATTTCTTTTATTTTCCCGCCAAACCTAAGAGTTATTTTGTATTTAGGGTTTTATTTTTCAAATGCCTATATAAGGCTCACTTGTACTCCAAGAAGAGGCAGATTGAATGAATTCTATTTTCAGAATCTTTTCTGACTTGTGAGGTTTCTCTTGTGGCCTTTGTGTGCTGGAGAAAATCTTTGACTTATCAAAGGAGTGGTTTCCTTTGTGGCATCCCGGATTAGGGTTTTAAGAGACGGGTTCTCTTAGGGTTCAATTCCATTGACCAACATCTCTTCTTCTTCTTCTTCTTCTTCTTCTTCTTCTTCTTTTTGTTTCTTTCTTTGTTCTTTCTTGCTTGTTGTCCAGATCTGCCTATTTTCTTGTTCTTGTGTTGCTTGCCAAATTTCGATCACTGATCTGTGTAATTTGGGGTTCCTAGAACGGGTTTCTACGGAGTCTCATATCAGATAGAAACAAAAACAAATCAAAAGGAGCAAAGAATTAAAGTGGCAATCCCAAAACCAGAAAATTCCAAGTTAAAATCCTCAAAGAGTGAAAAGAAAAAGGGGCAAGGGGTAGTAATAATAATTCAAAAGAAAAGATGAAAAACGTGCAGCAATATGGGGAAAAGAAACAAATCAAAACAAGAAGGAAACAAGAGAAAGGAACATGAAACAACAATAGAGGAAAGGGAGTAGATTCAGCAAAAAGAAAAAGAAAAAATAAAATTTGACAAAATGGATGTGAGAGGGAGAGGTTAAATCACTCTGATCAAGGAAGGAGAGAGGCACAACTTGAAGGATTTGGAAAGAAAACAATGAAATCTAAGGCAAAAAAATGGAAAGAAAGAAAGTCAGCAAATCTGGAAATAGGAAGGAAATAAGAAATAGGCAAGAAGCAAATCAGGAAGTAGATAAGAATTAAAAAAAAAAAAAGGAAATTCAGATTCAATTTAGGAAATTTGGAAGCTTACCACCCAAGTTTATAGAATTAGGAAAGTGATTGCTATTTGTAATGTAAGTTCTTGACAAATGGGTAACTTGCTACAACTTGCAATTCAGACTAGTCAAAATAGGAACTTTGAAAATAGGAAACTAATAGGATGCTAAGCAATTGCAATCAGTTACAATAAAATAGGAAAGTTGTTACTTGAACACAAAAGGAAAGAACTTGATAAATACTCAACTCAAATTAGAAATTCTTCTTTCTTTCTTCTTTTTTTTCACTCCTTTTTTTTCACTTTTTTTTCGAATTTTTTTAATTATTTTTTTTAATTTTTTTAATTATTTTTTTTTCAATTTTTTTTTGTATGACACACCTTTTTTTGGAAGAAAAAAAAATGAAAATCTGGAAAAGAGGACAAAACTCACACACAAGTTAGCAAATCACAAGAAAAAAAACAAACAAACTATGGATGGTATGAAAAGAAAGATGGAGGCACACTACAATGGAAGAAGGAAGAAAATGGAAGACAAAGGCGAAGATGGAAAAGGTAACACAAATGGAAGGAGAGCAGGTATGAAGAATAGTGGAAGGGAAACACAAAGATATACCTTGCTCTAGCAAACCTATGCTCTGATACCAAATGATGAGAGACCCCGTAGGAATAAGTCCTAGGAACCTTCAACAAGATGATACGTTGCCCGGGACCGGCTAAGAACAAGAAATGTTGGTCAAGAGGATAAGACCCTAAGAGAACTCGTCCCTTAGAACCCTAGCCTTAAGACGCCACAAAGGAAGACCACTCCTTTGATAAGTCACTTGTATTCTATAGAAGAACACACAGAAACAAGAATTCTCACAATGAGAAATAAAATTCTGAATTCATTCCAATCTCCAAAAAGTACAAAAGGTGGCCTATTAAATAGGCATAAAAGAAAATCTTAAACCTAACTTAATCTCTAAGAAATAGGAAACAAAGAATCCAATTTTAATGGGAGGAGATGATGCCATTTACTACAAGAAATCCTAAAGAAAAGGAAAGAAAGTAATAAGTTTTCAGCAACTAACGAAAATAGAAATAAACAAAATCTGAAACTTAAATCCTAAGTCTTGACTAAGTGGCCTTGTTCAAACTAATAGAAATAGAAACTAATGAAAACCAAATAAAAGACATCCTAATAAGATTTAAAACTCCTATTCATGTCACTTTTGTTACCCACATGATTTGCACATGCTTTTTAATTGATTTCTTCAAGTTAGACTCTATTTGGACCTTGCAGCATGTCTTGTTGGGTTTGGACAATGAGGATCAAGTCCCTTGGGCCTTGTAACTCTTCAAATTGATGTAAAAACATAGGTTCAAGCTCTTAAACTTTTTGAACAATGCAACTCAAAGCTTGCTTCATGGCTTTAGCTTTTCCTCTAGTCATTGGGCCTCCTATGCCTTGTAATGGGTCCATTTGCATGTTGGGCTCTCTTGCACACCCTCTATGCTCTTTTAGGTCATTACACCATGCTCCCTTGTCTACAAGCTCACAGGCCCCTTCATCAAAAGGTAGCTCCCTCTTCTTTCCCTAATGGATGAGTGGATATTTATCTTATCTTTGAATGTGTGTATATATGTGTTAAATCATGAAAACGTGTTCTAACATGTATTCATATGCTATGGTACCATGATGTTATCTTATGCATTCAAATGATGCCTTGTGAACTTGCCTTGGTTTGCTTGAGTGTGGTAAAGCCAAGAGCCCCTTAACTATAGTGAGAATGAGCCAAGAACTCTCAAGAATGGTTAAGACAAAGCCAAAAGTCTCCTAAGAGTAAGGTTTAGTTAGAAGCCTTTAAGAAAAAGGGTGAGGTAAGTCCAAAATCCTTGGAGAGAATGGGTAAGACTAAACCACTTGCTTTGCAAGCCTATGTGTGTTTTGTATGACTTTTTGAATGCTAGATGATGAAGGGACCCATGAGCTTGTAGATCAATGACCTAAAAGAGCATGGAGGGTGTGCAAGAGAGCCCAACATGCAAATGGACCCATTAAAAGGCATAGGAGGCCCAATGACTAGAGGAAGAGCTAAAGCCATGAAGCAAGCTTTGAGTTGCATTGTTCAAAAAGTTTAAGAGCTTGAACCTATGTTTTTGCATCAATTTGAAGAGTTACAAGGCCTAAGGGACTTGATCCTCATTGTCCAAGCCCAACAAGACATGCTGCAAGGTCCAAATAGAGTCCAACTTGAAGAAATCAATTAAAAAGCATGTGCAAATCACGTGGGCAACAAAAGTGACGTGAATAGGAGTTTTAAATCTTATTAGGATGTCTTTTATTTGCTTTTCATTAGTTTCTATTTCTATTAGTTTGAACAAGGCCATTTAGTCAAGACTTAAGATTTAAGTTTCAGATTTTGTTTATTTCTATTTTCGTTAGTTGCTGAAAAATTATTACTTTCTTTCCTTTTCTTTAGGATTTCTTGTAGTAAATGGCATCATCTCCTCCCATTAAAATTGGATTCTTTGTTTCCTATTTCTTAGAGGAGAATTCTTAGAGATTAAGTTAGTTTTAGGGTTTTCTTTTATGCCTATTTAATAGGCCACCTATTGTACTTTTAGAGATTGGAATGAATTCAGAATTTTATTTCTCATTGTGAGAATTCTTGCTTCTGTGTGTTCTTCTATAGAATACAAGTAACTTATCAAATGAGTGATCTTCCTTTGTGGCATCTCAAGGCTAGGGGTCTAAGGGACGAGTTCTCTTAGGGTCTTATCCACTTGACCAATATTTCTTGTTCTTAGCTAGTCCCGGGCAACGTATCATCTTGTTGAAGGTTCTTAGAACTTATTCCTACAGGGTCTCTCATCATTTAGTATAAGAGCATAGGTTCGCTAGTGCAAGGTATATCTTTGTATTTCCCTTCCACTGTTCTTCATACCTTCTCTCCTTCCATTTGTGTTATCTTTTCTCTTCGCCTTTGTCTTCTATCTTCTTCCTTCTTCCATTGTAGTGTGCCTCCATCTTCCTTTTCATACCATCCATAGTTTGTTTTTTTTTTCTTGTGATTTGCTAACTTGTGTGTAAGTTTTGTCCTCTTTGCCATACTTTTGTTTTTTTTTTTCTTCTAGAGAAACTTAAAGATGAAAAACATTTTTTCATTTGATAATACCCCATGTCAATATCAATATTATATCAAATAGTACATAACTAATAAAGGCTTTAGGAAAGTGACTATATTTTTACCTAGGGGATGAAGTTTATTATTGATGAAACATTATTTTTTATGGAGGTAAGCTAGGAGACTTGAAAGAGGTTGAACAAAATCAAGAACTTGGAAACAAAAGGGCTAGATGTGACTTTAAAAGATAGCCAATAAAAGACCCATTGCAAGGTATGGGAGGCCCAATAATAAGATCAAGAACCAAAGCTATGAAGAAGGCCTTGAATGGAGTGATCCAAAAGTTAATGGACTTGGAGCCCATATTCTTAGCTAAATGTGAAGCCCAAAAGGAACAACAATGGCATGAAGATTATTTCATATCTACCAGATGCTAGCCCAAGTCTAAAATGAGCCTAATTGAAGGAACCCGACTATTTTTCACCAAATTCTCTTAGTTTTATGTTGTTTTAATTTGATTGTTTTCATTTTAGATTTTTAGCTTTATTAGGCATCATTCTTGGTGAATTTGTTTAGACTTAAATTTCTTTTATTTTTCTGCCATGTAAAGGGCACCACATAGGAGTTATTTTGTGTTTAGGGTTTTATTTTTCAAAAGCCTATATAAAGCCCACTTGTACTCCAAGAATTGGCAGATTGAATGAATTATCATTTTTAACTTGTGAGGTTTTTCTTGTAGCCTTTGTGTGCTGGAGAAAATTTTTAACTTATCAAAAAGGTGGTTCCCTTTGTGGCAAATTGCATTAGGGTTCTAAGAGATGGGTTCTCTTAGGGTTCAATTCTACTAACCAACATCTCTTTTTCTTCTTCCTTCGCTCCTTTCTTTGTTCTTCGTTGCTTGCTGTCAAGATCTGGGTCTTTGCTTGTTCTTGTGTTGTAGCCAAATTTTGATCACTGATCCATGTCACTTGGGGTTCCAAGAATGAGTTTCTATGGGGTCTCACATCATCTGGTATCAGAGCATTGGTTAAGGTTGGTTTCATCCACTTTTTCTTTGTTCTTTTCTCTTATTTCGTCTAATTCATGTCTATTCATTGTCATTTTTCTTGCAGCTATTTCTTGTGTTTTCCTTCATCTTTCTGAATGTGTGATAGGTCTTTTTCGTGTCTTAAAATCCCTTCTTTCTTGTCAATTTGGAATCGCATCGATATGATTTTTCTATAGCAAATTATGACCTTTTACTTTCATGCTCGTCTGTCCAAATCTTCAAAGCTTTTGTGATCTGTTTCCAGATTTCAGCACCTTTAAGATTCATTCAAAAAAAAAAAGAATATTGCAATTAAAAAAAAGAAAAGGAAAAGAAAAGAAAAGAAAAGAAGGAAAAGTTGTAAAAAAGAAAAAGAAAAAGAAAAGTAGCCTAAAAAAAAAAGAAGTCAAAATATGTGAAAAAGAAAGTTGTGCTGGAAATTACAAATTTTGAATTGTTGACTTGAATTGCAATTGTTGAAGATCCTTTATTCTTGGAATTACCATTTCTGATTCCTTGAGTTGATCCAGTCATTAAATGTCATATTGTGCACAATTCATAAAAGGAATTTGCATTCATTCACCTTGTTCTAAATTTCAAATTTCTAGTTGTTTCATTACTGATTTCATATTCCAATTTCCTTTCCATCCTTTCCTCTTGATAATTAATCATTTAACCATTTGTTCTCCTATAATCTGCCACATACCATTTTTTCCATAAATTCATTGTCTTCATTTCCTTTATTTTCCATTGGCTGCACCTATGTCTTTTTTTTTTCAAACATTGGACTTTTGTTGTCTCTTTAAGAACTTTGCATCTTGGATTCTAATTTGAGATTGCCACTTCATTTGTTACTTCTTTTGATTTGTTGGATTTAATTTAGTACACTATATAGGAAACAAGTTGAGAGGAAAAAGGCAAGAGTGTTTTCATCATTATAAAAGCCATTACAAATGTGAAACACTAGTGAATTTGCATCATTTAAAGTGAAACACATAAGGAAATGGTCAAATCCATTTTCTTGCTATTCACTTACATTTTAGGTGCCAATCATGTCTAAAAGTGAAGATAACCAAGTTTACCTTAAATTGTTCATCAAATCTATTCAAGAATAATTCAAGAGGTTAAATGCTAGGTTAGATTGAATGGATTCTTCTTCTTCCAATAGCAAGGCAAGGCATGGTAAAAACAATGTTCTAGGAGGAGATGAATCTGATTTTGAGGAGGAAAGCCAACATGAAAGAGTTAGGAGAACTTCACCTCAAAAGAAAGATGCCTTTAGTAACATCAAGATAAAAATCCCTTCCTTTCGGGGAAAAGTTGATCCTTATGTATATCTTGAATGGGAAAGAAAAGTTGAGTTTGTATTTGACTGCCAATCTTTTTCAAAGGGAAGTAAAGTGAAATTAGCTGCTTTGAAGTTTATAGATTATGCAAGCCTATGGTGGGATCAATTACCCACTAGTAAGAGGCGTTCTGGAAATGGTCCAATTCAGTCTTGGCTAGAAATGAAAGCTCTCATAAGGAAGAGATTTGTCCCTACCCATTACTATAGGGATATGCACAAGAGGCTCCACAAAATCAAACAAGGATCTATGAGTGTGGAAGAATATTTTTAGTAAATGCAAATTGTCATGATCAAAGCAAATATTAAGGAAGATTTAGAAGTTACAGTGGCAAGATTTCTTAGTGGCTTAGATCCTGAAATTGCTACAAAAGTTGAATTGCAAAACTACCTTGATATGGAGGAGTTGTTGCATAAAGCCATTAAGGTGGATAAGCATTTTAAGGCCAAAAAAAAAATTAAATCACTTGCTAGTTCCAACAAAGACTTCAAGTCCTCTTTTAAGTTTAAGGGAGAGACCAAGCCTAAAGAAAAGAATAAGTTGAAGATGCAAACACCTACTTCTAAAGGTAAATTTGAACCTATATCTTCTTCTAGTTCTTCTAAAATTAAATGCTTTAAATGTCAAGATTTTGGTCACATTGCTTCACAATGTCAAAATAAAAGGACTATAATTTTGCTTGAAAATGGTGTTGTTACTAGTGAAAGCAATAGTGATGAATATGTGGAAGCTGAGTTAAACTCCAATGGAGGTGATGAATCTGATGTTGAGGTAGCTGAAGCTGTGGTTGGTAAGGCTCTAGTGTCAAGGTGTGCTCCTAGCATTCAACCTAAAGAGGAGCTTGAAAAGGAACAACAAGAGCATATCTTTCACACTAGGTGTTTTGTTAACAACAAGGTATGTAGTCTTATCATTGACAATGGGAGCTGCACTAATGTTGCTAGTACCTTGTTAGTTGAAAAGCTAGGTTTGCCAACTAGAAAACACCCCACTCCTTATAATTTGTTGTGGTTTAATGATAATGAGGATGTTAAAGTTACTAAATAAGTTGTTGTAGCATTTTCCATAGGAAGTTACCATAATGAGGTTGTGTGATGCAGTTCCTACATGCTAGACACTTGTTATTAGGTAGACCTTAGCAATTTGATAGGAAAGTTAAGCATGATGGTTATACTAACATGTATTCTCTTGAGTTTAATAAGAAAACCATTATGCTAACTCCTCTTAGACCCTTGCAGGCATATGAAGGTCAAAAGTGAATTACTCAAGAATGCAAGCTAAAAGAGAAAGAAAAGAAAGTGCATGAGAAAGAGAGAAAAGGAAGTGAGATGGAGAGAAAAGTCAAGAGAGTGAAGAAAAGAAAGTAATATTGTTTTCTGGTAGAGGGGAGATTAAGAGGGTTTTATGTAGTGAGACATCTTTTGTACTCTTGTATAAAGATTTTTATCTAACCCTTAGTGACTTTGATGAATCTCTTCCTTCTAGTATTTTAAGTTTGTTGCAGGAGTATAAAGACTTGTTTCCATAAGTGGTATCAGATGGATTGCCTCCCATAAGAGGCATTGAACACAGGATTGACTTTATTCTTGGAGCATCTCTTCCTAACCAACCTGCTTATAGGGCAAATCCAGAAGAGACTAAGAAAATTCATAGGCAAGTGGAGAAACTCATGAAAAAGGGGGTTTGTGAAAGAAAGCCTTACTCCCTATGTTGTTTCGGTTATACTTGTGCCTAAAAAAGATAGCAAATGGAGGATGTGTATGGATTGTCAAGCCATCAACAAAATCATAATTAAGTATAGATATCCCATTCTTAGACTTGATGACATACTTGATGAGTTGTATAGTGCTTACTTGTTTTGAAAAATAGATATTAGGAGTGGTTATCATCGAATCAGGATGAAAGAGTGTGATGAGTGGAAGACTGCATTTAAGACTAAGTTTGGTTTGTATGAATGGCTTGTTATGCCCTTTGGCTTAACTAATGCTCCTAGTACATTCATAAGATTAATGAATCATGTGTTTCGCCCCTACATAGGAAAGTTTGTTATTGTGTAATTTAATGACATTCTTATGTTTTCTAAGAGTCTAGAAGAGCATGTTAAGTATTTGCATTCTGTATTTGTTATTTTGAGAGAAAATAGACTCTTTGTAAATTTAGAGAAATACTCTTTTTGCTTGGATTATATTGTTTTCCTTGGTTTTGTTATAGGTCCTGATGGCCTCCGAGTGGATGAAGAAAAGGTAATTCAGGAGTGGCCAACACCTAAGAATGCTAGTGAGGTGAGGAGTTTCCATGGACTTGCAAGTTTCTACTGACATTTTGTAAAGGACTTCTTAACCCTTGCTGCACCTTTAAATGAGCTGGTAAAGAAAAATGTTGTCTTTAAATAGGGTGAGGCATAAGAGATGGCTTTTAACACTTTGAAAGATAAATTGACCAATGCCCCTCTACTTATTCTTCCTGATTTCTCTAAATTTTTTGAAGTTGAATGTGATGCCTCTGGAATTAGTATTAGTGCTGTTTTGATGTAAGAGTCTAGGCCTATTACTTACTTTAGTGAGAAGCTTAGTGGTACTTGTTTGAATTATTCAACTTATGATAAGGAATTGTATGCTTTAAAAAGAACTTTGGAACATTGACAACATTATTTGCAGTCTAAAGAATTTGTTTTGCATTCTGATCATAAGAGTCTTCAATACCTAAAAACTCAAAATAAGTAAAATAAGAGGCATACTGTGTGGCTTGAATTCATTGAGTCATTTCCTTATGTGCTTAAAAATAAAAAGGGGAAAGAAAATGTTGTGGCTGATACTTTGTCTAGGAGGTATAGTCTCATTACATCTATGCAAGCTAGGTTGATTGGTTTTGAATCTTTCAAAAGCATGTATGAATGTGATGCTGACTTTGCTGAAACTTAGAAGTTGTGTGAAAAACATTATGTTGATGATTTCTTTATATTTGATGTTTTCTTGTTTAAAGGGAATAAATTGTGTGTGCCTATTCGTTCTATGCATGAGCTTTTAGTTAAAGAATCCCATAGGGGTGGTTTGATGGGGCACTTTGGGATAGAAAAGACTTTATCCATGTTGAAAGAATATTTTTATTAGTCTTATATGCGTAGGGATGTGATTGTTGTGTGTAAAAAGTGCATTGTATGCAAGCATGCTAAATCTAAAGTGCAACCACATGGTTTGTATACTCCCTTATCTATTCCTTCTCATCATTGGGTAGATATTTCAATGGATTTTGTGCTTAGATTGCCTAGAACATCTAGTGGAAAGGATAGCATATTTATTGTTGTTGATCGGTTTAGTAAAATGGCTCATTTCATTGCTTGCTCAAGAACAAATGATGCTGTCCATATTTCTGATTTGTTTTTTCAAGGAGATTGTTAGACTGCATAGTGTCTATTGTGAGTGACCATGATGTTAAATTTGTTAGTCACTTTTGGAAAGCTTTGTGGGCTAAGCTGGGTACAAAGCTTGTGTTTTCTACTATTGCACATCCTCAAATGGATGGACAAACGGAAGTGGTGAATCGAACACTTTCTTCCTTACTGCGTGTTGTAATTTAAAAAAATTTAAAGAATTGGGAAAAGTGTTTGCCTCACATTGAGTTTCCATATAATCGTGCCTTCCATTCTATAATTGAGTTTTCTCCGTTTAAGATTGCATATGGTTTTAATCCTTTGACTCCCTTGGATTTACTTCAAATGCCTTGTAATGAGTTTGCTAACCTTGATGGTGTAAAGAAAGCTAAGTTTGTACAGGATCTTCATGCTAAGATTAAGGCAAATGTTGAATGCAAGAATGAGCAATATGCTCAAATGCTAATAAAGACCGAAGGAAGGTTATCCTTGAACCAAGAGATTGGGTATAGGTTCATTTGAGGAAAGAAAGGTTTCTTGAACAAAGGAAGTCTAAATTACACTAAAGAGGCAATAGTCCTTTCCAAGTGTTGGAAAGATAAATGATACTGCATAAAAAATTGATTTACTTAGTTCTTATGGGAATGTAAGTACAACTTTCAATGTGGCTTACCTTTCTCTTTTTGATGTTGTAAATTAAGGGTGAATCCTTTTCAGGAGGGAGGCAATGTTGGAGGTGAGCTAAGAGACTTGAAAGAGCTTTAACAAAATCAAGAACTTGAAAACAAAAGGGCTAGACGTGACTCTAAAAGATGACCAATAAAAGGCCCATACCAAGGTATAGGAGGCCCAATGACAAGATCAAGAGCCAAAGCTATGAAGAAGGCCTTGAATGGAGTGATCCAAAAGCTAATGGACTTGGAGCTCATATTTTTAGCTGAATGTGAACCTAAAAGGAACAAAATGGCATAAAGATTATTTCATATCTATAAGATGCTAGCCCAAGCCCAAAATGAGCCTAATTGAAGGAACCCGGCCATTTTCCACCAAATTCTCTTAGTTTTATTTTGTTTTAATTTAATTGTTTTTGTTTTAGATTTTTAGCCTTAAGAGGCACCACTTAGGAGTTATTTTGTGTTTAAGGTTTTATTTTTCAAAGGCCTATATAAGGCTCATTTGTACTCCAAGAATTGCCAAATTGAATGAATTATCATTTTTTTTAGAATCATTTCTGACTTGTGAGGTTTTTCTTGTGGCCTTTATATGCTGGAGAAAATCTTTGACTTATCAAAGGAGTGGTTTCCTTTGTGGCATCCCAGATTAGGGTTTTAAAAGACGGGTTCTCTTAGGGTCCAATTTCACTGACCAACATCTCTTCTTCTTCTTTGTTCACTCCTTTCTTTGTTCTTCATTGCTTGCTGTCCAGATCTGTGTTTTTACTTGTTATTGTTGTAACACTCCAAAAATTAATTATGGTACTAATCATAGATTTGGGTTAATTAAGAATAATTAATATAAAATAATCAGGTAAGTTAAGTGAATGAAAATTTTGAGAGATAAATTAATAATATGACTTGAGAATTAATTGGGATAGAAACTTCATCTAGACCTAAATTAATGTAGGAAATCATGATAAGAGGCTAATGGAGGCCCAATAAATTAGGTACAAACCCAATCTGATTTAATAAGTTAAAGGCCCAAGACCCAACTTCTATAAGTTCTTATAAATGGCCCAATAAACTTTGTGCATACCCAAAACAATGGAGTTTTTAAAATTAGGTCTGGGCCAATGAAATTTTACAGTCCAACACCTTAAAACTGGCCTAACAAAGTTAAAATCTAAAGCCTATTTAGAGTTAGATTTTGGAGCAGCCCATAACCCATGGAAATCCCAACTTAAACCCTAAAAACTGACCTAGCCACCTCCCCCCTTCTGCAGAATCATAAGAGACACACACAAAATTCGGAGGTCTAAAAGAGAGGCTAGGGTTCTTGGCATATTTTCATATTTTCCCACTTCTAGAGCAAGATTCAACTAAGGTAATAGTTATATAATTTAATCCTCTCATCTTTCTAAAATTTGAACTGATTAATGTTTCAATTAGAGTATTTTCACCCACACCCAAAATTTGAAACTTGCCATTTGGTGTTTCTATGGTGAAAATTTATAGGTTGAGACTAGGGCTGATATTAGGTAAGTATAAACTCTTTTTTTTTTAAGTATTTATATTGGTTTGAGACCCCAATGATTGGATTATAGTATGGATATTAATTTTGTATGAATTTACTTAGGATTTTAGGTGAAATATTGAAGTTTCTGGTAGAGGATATTTCAATCCGAATTTGGGGACTTGTAGTGGCTGGGTAAGTGTTCCCTAGGTGGTCATTAGCATTTTAAATTCTTTGAGTACTTGTTGCTACTGTAAATGATGAATTAAGGTAGTAATTCTCTGATGCTATTGGTTATAGAGGGATTTTTGTACCATTGGTGGCTGTTGCAAATTTATCTACAAGTGAGGTAATTGGGACTATATTAATTCCATGCATATATCTGTTTTGATTTCATAATTACTATACATAAACGATTTGAAATGTTGAATGAATTGGTTGGCTATTTATGTATTGTAATTGGACCTTGTGAGTCTATGGTGGAGCTGTGGTGCAGTTACCATCTGTGCATGTGCTTCAATCGGGCACCAGCTTATGATCAAACCCCCTATGCACTGAGCCCTGGTTGTACTCAATGGGGAGTAGATGCTGTGGACGGGCCTCTCCCAGTGTTATTAGCCTTTAATATGCAAAAATATGATTGTTAGTATAAGATAGTAATCATGATAGCCTAATTGTTTCATTTACTATGATTGATATGATTCTGATGTTGATTTTGATTCATGCATATATATTAATTATATTGGATATAATGAATGGAAATTTCCTTGGTTACTGAGATTCATATCTCACCCCATTTCATGGGATTAATATTTCAAGGAAAGGTTCTTCGGGTAAGGATAAGGGGAAGCAAGTGGATGAAAATCTATTAGCTCCAACATGTGGGGAGAAGGCTACACTTAGGCTGATTTATTTAGTATATATACTAAATTTTGTATTTCTTATTATATAGCATCATCTTGTATTCATGTTGCCAAGTGTAGGCTTTTATTTTTTATTACGTAGGATGTATTTATTGAGGAGTTAGGCCTCATCTTAACTTGGTATTGGATGTATGAACTTATAGTATCTTATATATAAACCTTGTTGAACTTATGATATGGCTTACCATTTAGGAATTGTAATCACGTGATACATTAGATATTGATATGAACTATAGATGTATGAAACCTCTAACAGAATATGAACCATGAATGTATGAAACCTCTAACGGAATGTGTATCGAATGTTAATTATCAATAGTGCATGAATTTTGTTGCTGCTACTCCATAGACTTGCTGATATAGGGTAGTTGTAGGAGTGGAAATTTATATTTAAGTTTTGAATTGGTAATGGTAAAATAGCTGGATGAGTAGGGTAGATAAATACCATTAGAGTCATATAATATGGGAGGAAGTGGTCCTAGGGTGTTTCTAAGAAGAGAATTGGAGTGCATGGGACGAAATATAAGAGATATAGTTACAGGAGGGAGTCACATTGTGGCTAGGAAGGCCTCGCCATGGCTTGAAGAGTGACAGTAGTGAGGGACGCCGTGGCTTAAGAGATATCGCCGCGGTGCAGTGCGAAAAAAATCGCCTAAGGGTGACAGAATGGAACCTCGCCGCGGCGCAATAGGTCCTGCCGCGGTGCAAGTCGAGGAAACTAGACAATGAGTGTATAGTAGCAAAACTTGCCAAGATGCAAGTACATTTCGCTGAGGCGAGAATCGTGGGACTTTAAACAGTAGCTCCAGGAGGCATTTCCGCCGTGGCGCCACATAGGTTGACCACGACGAAGGTTCAACTCACCGCGGTGAATTCGAGATAATTACCTAATGATTCCCGAGAGTAACTTAGCCACGGCGTGAAATGTCAGGGCCACTGCACAAAGTGAAAAACTTATTTTTCAAGCTACAGGACCTAACCTAGCCGCGGTGGGAAGGTTCCAAGTTGTGGCGCAGGTCCCCAAACTCCCACCTCTAGCCTAGAAATCCCAATTTCTTCAATGGTAATACTAGGAAATGATATAGGAACACTTGTGGGAGGTTTTTGTGGGTTGAAACTAATGGATGGATGAATCACAAACCCCTGATGATAATGCAATTCCTTTTATGTGTTCCTCCATTTATGGTTGTTTAGTTGATGACCCTAATAATATCAAGGTTCAAATTTCCCTATATTTTATTAATATAATTAATTGTAACGACTTCAAACCCTCATTATTAATTGTTAATCGTGTATTTAACTATAATTATCGGGATTAGAAGTTAGGGTCGTCACAATTGTGTTGCAACCAAATTTCGATCACTAATTCATGTCATTTGGGGTTCCTAGAAGGGGTTTTTATAGGGTTTAATATCAATTTTTATTAAGTCTCAAAAAAAATTATTAAGCTTTAAAGATATATAATATAATGGATATCATAATAAGACTATAAATGGAAAAAAAAAATATTGAATATTTACTTATCACAATTATTGTATCAAGAAAGAAATGTGTATTGAAAAAATTATTTGCATTGTCTTAATTATACTTTGTACTATACAAATATTAGTAAAATTGAAACATATGTTACAATAAGCCAGAAGCTTATTAATCCAAATACATTTATTGTTTGGCACGATTAGTTAAGTCATCTCAAATCAATTATTATGTGAAACTATTCAAAAAAATTCTCATATGTTACTTGTTTCAAGGTAAATTAATTATTAGTTCATCACTAGCTAAAGTTAGGGTTGGATCTCTACATTTTTTGAACATATCCAAGGAGATATATGTTAATGATATGAATATTATCTGATTTTGATATGTACATTTACAAAGATGGTCACATTTATATCTATTATCAATGTGTGACTTGGGACTATGAGATTGCTTGCTCAAGTAATTAAATTAAGAGCACAATTTCTAAATTACACATTCAAGACAACTTGTCTTGATAATACTAGTGAGTTTACATCTTAAATTTTTAATGATTATTTTATGTCTATTAGAATAACAATTAAAAAAATTGTTCATTAGATGCCTCTAATTAATAGCTAGACTAATGTTTATAAAAACAAACTTCCCTAGTTTGACAACAGAAATATGCAATTTTACATGTAGCAAAACTTAAAAGTATCAGGCTAATATATAAATTTTCCCATTATAATTGGCTTTTGGTTTAGAGTCAAATATTTTCCACAATATAATTTTTAAATGTGTGGTATATGTTTCAATTGCTCCACCATAATATGCAATGATAGGTCCTTAATGAAGGTTGGGAAAATATGTTTTTTATGAGTTTTCTTTTTATTTATGACAAGATTTGTCAATTGTTATTTTGATGAAATAGTTTTCCTAATATTACGAGGAGATAATATGTAGGTAGAAAAAAATTATATGGAATATGTTATTATTATCTTATCTAAATCCTTATATGAAGCAATATTAACTAGAAGTTCAAAAAATAATACATTTATAAAATATTGCAAATCAACTACTAAATGCAGTTATTGACATAAAAGGAGTTACTAAATCTCATATACCAATTGAAACTGCTCTAATTCAAATTGATGTCTTGACAAACCATGAACAAAAAAAAGAGCAAATAACCAAGAAGGTCATATTAAAGAAGTAGGTACTTCAAAAGGGACCTAATACATAACTAATCATAAAACCCTAGAAGAGGTTTAGGTACTTGAAAATAATGAACAAATCTCAATACGCCAATCATTACAAGAAAAAGATGAAACCAAAAAGATACAATTGTCAATAACATTTTTCCATATAATGTTGTTGTTAAAATAATAAAACAAAATGAGGATCTTGAACTTAAATTTGTTGAAGAATGTAGACAGAGAGATGATTGGCCAAAATAAAAAGAAACAATTCAAGCAAAATTAGAGTCACTTTCAAAACATGAAGTTTTTGGATTTATAGTTCAAACACGTGAAGTGTAAAGTTAGTATGATATAAATGGATATTTGTAAGAAAACAAAATGGAGTTGTTAGATATATAGCAAGACTCATAATGCAAGAGTTTTATTAAAGGCCTAGCATTAACTATAAAAAGACATACTCTTCTATGAGGGATGCAATCACTTTTGAATATCTTATTAACCTTGTAGCATATGAAAATTTTGTTATATGTCTAATCGATGTTGTTATAACATATTTATATAACAAATTGTATAATGAAATTTATATAAATATCCTTAAAGGATTTAAAACATCAAAAGCATGTAAATATTCCCAAGAAAATTCTTTAATATGTTTACATAAGTCCTTATATAGATTAAAATAAGCTAGGCATATATGGTATAGTGGTCTTAGCAAATATTTGCTAAAGGAATGTTAGAAAAGTGATTCAATTTGCCCATGTGTTTTTATAAAAAACAAATATGGATAAGAGTTTGTTATAATTGCTATATATGTTGATAATTTAAATATTATTAAAACTCCTGAAAAGTTTACAAAAACAATTGATTATTTAAAGAAAGAATTTGAGATGAAAGATATAAGAAAATAAAATAAAATTTTATCTAGGTTTGCAAATTGAGCACTTGACAAATGGAATTTTCATTCATCAATTAGCTTATACCAAAAAAGATTTTAAAATGATTCTATAGAGATATATCACATCTACTAAATAGTCCAATAGTTGTAAGATCACCAAATGTGATTAAAGACTTTTTTTTTTATTATTGAGAGAATGGTGTGAAGAATTTCTTGATCCTAAAGTATCATATTTTAGATTTATAGGAGTATTAATGTTCTTGTTAATAGTACATGACCTGATGTTGTATTTACTATAAATTTGTTAGTAAGATTTAGCTTTATCCAACAAAAAAGACATTAGAATGAAGTATTTATTTACAATATCTTTGAAAAGCCATCAATATATGGGTTATTTTATTTAATTTAATTTGGATCATAATTAATTCACTCTACAAATACAGGATACTTATCTGATCTATATAAAGTTTGATCACTAACATGTTATTTATATGTGAGGGTACATTTATATTATAATGCTATACAAAACAAATTTTAGCTGTTACCTTATCAAATTATATAGAAATAATTGCAATGCACTATACAAGTCAAGAATATTTTGGCTAAAGTTAATAACCTAACATATCAAAGAGATATATGATTTACCTTTAAAGATAAAATTCCAATAGTATTGTATAAATATAATATAGCATGTATAGTAAAGGGTACATTATATTTCACTAAATTCTTCACTTATGATTTTCAAAAGAATGGTGATAGAGATGTTTAACATATTCATTCATATGATAATTTGATAGATTTGCTTACAAAGGCATTTTTAACTACTGCATTTGAGAAGTTGATATATATTATTAGGATGCATGGACTTGAAAATATAAAGTAACGTTGTGATTAGGCACTGTACTCTTTTTTTCTTAATTGAGGTTTTGTCCTATTAGATTTTTCTAATAAAACTTTTAATGAGATAGCTTATAAATGTTTTGTACTTTTTTTTTCTTTTACTAGGTTTTTATTCCATTAGATTTTTTTTAGTAAAGTCTAAACGAGGCACATTATATATTAATAAACATCTATGAGGGAGTGTTGTAAATATAATACTTATGTGGATGTTTATAACTCCCAAAGGATTTATATTATATAATTATATAGATTAATTTTTCTATTTATGTTATCGTAACTCTTAGGTTGATCTTTATGATTTAAGGCCTACAAATGGAAGTTGTATACTAAAAATGAGAGACCCTAAGAAAATGAGAAGTATTCTTTTATTTCTCCTTTCAATTTTCTCTCTCACTCTTGTTAAATTTATTATATTTCCATTAGTTTATAGTAGTATCAAATAAATATTAGTAGAATTACAAAGCTCATTTTCAATGTTCTTCTAAGTACTAATATCATTTACATATTTTAGTACTTTATTTTTAAATTATTATTAAATTAAATCAAATTTTGGAAAATAATTTTTCATATGATGATAATAATACTCAACATTTTAATATTAAGAAGGTATAATACATATTTTCAAATTACAATGCCCATAAAACTTAATTTTCTAGTATGATGATCCCTATTGAGCACTAAACTATTTTTTACTCTAACTTGATTTAATTAATCAACAAGTTATTTAAACTCCACTTTGACTTATTGAGGATTTTACATGTTATACTTGAGATCAATTCGAATGATTTCATTTCATAAAAAATTTGAATAATTATTATTTATTGATATAGTGATTTTTTTTGAAGAAATTTATTTGTTTTCTTGGAGGCAAAAAAAAAACACATATTTTGAGCATATAATTTTAATTTTATATAAAAATCACAATTGTTTTATATTTAAAAATTACTTTATTTATTTTTCAATTTTTTTGGTAATATATTTTTCAATTTTTAATATAACAATAAATTGACTTACATTATAACTGTTTAATATGATTGAAGATATGCCTAAAATGTAAATTTAGTTACAAGGCAAATAGTATGAGCTAGCTATAAATTTTAGCTAATTGACAGGCTTAGGTATTGGTGAGAGAATTTCCCCCTCCTTCTCTCTAAAGAAGTTATGAGTGCACAAAGTTTAAAGATGTGAAAGGTGTGGTTATTGCAAGCGAATGAAAGAGTTACTGATCAAACTTGTCGAGGCTATTGCTATGCCTTACTGTTGTGTTGTTTAAAATGTGTGTAGTTAAGGTTCACAAAAAGTTATGCAATCTTCAACAAAGGCTAAGAATTTGGAATAAAAGTTATATTAGTAATATTAGTAACCATATTAAGGAATTGAAAAACCAATTGAGTTAGATTTAAGCAAATATTGATAATGATTAAATGGACCAAATGGAAAAGGAATACTGACATAGACTTGAATTTTGGTATGATTGTAAGGAATCTTTGTGGGTTCAAAAGGCTAATCACGAATGGCTGAATACAGGGATAGAAATACAAACTATTTTCATAATTTATTAAAAAAGAATAAAAAGAAGAATTAATAGTTTCATTTTTTGCCTAAAATGGGATGATGGTTGTTAAATTGAAGATCAAACTCAAATTAAATAGATGACTACAAATTATTTTTTTCCATGTGTTTGCCAATCACTCTATGCTAATAGTGGACCAAATTAGGTAAGAGCTACTCTTATTTAATGTTCCTTTTTTATCAAATAAGCATTTGGCTTCCTTCTGTTAGGAGATTTTAGGGATTGACATTGAGAATACAATTATATAATTAAAATTGGATAGTGCCCTTGGTCCAGACGGTTTTCATGCAAAAATTTTCCAACATTATTGGGAGACTATTAAGCATGATGTGAGTAATATGGTGTTTAGATTTTTCCAAATCTTACTCAAAGCATTGAACCATTCTTATGTTGTTTTAATCTTGAAATGTGATCATCCTTAATCTTTAAAGGATTTTTGGCCCTTTAACTTGTGTAATGTGGTTTACAAATTGATTTCAAAAATAATTTGTAATAGCATGAAGACAGTGCTAGTGGATTTGATCGTGCCAAACAAAAATGCTTTTGCTGAATCGATTGATATCTAATAATATTATTCTAGTTGCAAAACACATGCATAAGGTTCAACATAACAAATTAAATATTCAAGGTTGGTGTGCTTATAAGTTAGATATTGATAAGGCTTACGATAGAGTTTCTTACAACTTTCCTAAGGCCACATGAATTTTCCAAAATTTTAACTTCAAATTATTATGTAATGTGCGAGGACTATTACTTATCAAGTTATTGTTAGTGGTCATCCAATAGACTGCTTCACACCCTAACAAGGTTTGAGACAAGATGATCCATTATCTTCATATTTATTTATCTTGTGTGTAAATATATTGTCATGTATGATTTTTTAGGAAGAATAGAATAAAAACTAGAAAGGTATAACAATTGGGAGGCATGCCCTATCAATATTACACTTAATGTATAATGATAATACAATACTTTTGTTTCCAAGCTATTGATAATATGTGCATTAAGGTCAATGACATTCTGAATCATTATAGTAGGCTTTTCTAGACAATGTGTTAATACTAATAAATCAAAAATGGTATTTAGTTCAAATATTCACCATAAATTGAAGAAGTGATTTGCTAATATCCTAAGGGTGAAATTTAGATCCATATTAGGGAAGTATCTAGGAATTCATTATGATGTTGGTCATATGAAAACTTAAGTATATCAAGAGCTCCTGGCAAGATTGATAAAAAACTATAAACTTAGAAATCTATTCTCCTTTCTCACGCAACAAGGGTTACTTCAATTAATTATGTTTTAAACTCTTCTCTTATATATCCATTGTCATGTTTTGAATTGCCATAGAAGTATTATCAGTAAATTGATATGAAAACTTAAGTATATCAAGAGCTACTGGCAAGATTGATAAAAAAACTATAAGCTTAGAAATTTGTTCTCCTTTCTCAAGCAGGAAGGGTTACTCTAATTAATTATGTTTTAAACTCTTCTCTTATGTATCCACTGTCATGTTTTGAATTGCCACAAAAGTATTATCAGCAAATTGATATGAAAATCTCAAACTTCTTTTGGGGTTTTAATGATGCTAAAGCCAAAATGCACTTGATTTGATGGTTAAAGTTATGTCTCCCTCAATTGAAAAAGGGCTTGGTTTCAAGTGTACTAGATGGTTCAACCAACCTTTATTAGCTAAACATATTTCAAGGTTGATATCATTTGGAAATCAATTCTTATTTTCTTAGACATTAAGGTCTAAATATTATAAATCAAGGGTGAATGGTGACTTAACATCACATTTTGCAATGAGTTAGATGTGGCATGGAATCAAAAAGGCTAGCTTTATCATTTTTAATAATTTACAATGGCGTATTAGGGATGGCTCATCAATTTCCATCTTAAACCACCATTGGTGGCCGATGTAGGTCAATCCCTTGACTTCTATTCAAACAATTAAGGATCTTATACTACATAATCAAAGATGTTGGAATAGTTAATTGATAAATCAATTATATTTGAGGAATGAGGCTCAATGAATTCTTCAATCTACTTTTTCTATTACAAGTCAAAGTGATAAAATAGTATGGATCGGAGTGACTGCAGGTTTGCATACCGTGGTAAATTGATACAAAATGCTATCTAAACAATTAGAGTCAAATCATTTACATTTATGTATAGATTAGGGTGAACTTTGGAAGCTTTGTCTTCCAATTCGGATTATCTTGTTTATGTGGTGCTTGCCATGCAAAGCTCTACTATTGTTAATTTGCTCACATCATTTATATATTGATGATGGATATCAATTTTGTGATTACCAAGAATAATCATATAATTATGTGTTTTTAATGTGCCCATTTGCATATGTAGTTTGATTTGAATCTCAGTTAGGCTTAATTATAGATTAGCTCTCATCACCTAATATTTTTGTACAATAGTGGTTTTCCCAAGAGCAACAAATCATAATTAATAAGGTGTGTATGTTCTATATTCTATTTGGTCCAGTCATAATGGGAAAATTTTTAAAGAAGCCAATGTATGCCATGAGATGTGATCCTAATGATTCGACATATATATATATTATATTATATTTGATTATAGAGGACATAAGTTCTAATTTGACTTCAAGATTTAGACAAAGAAAGTAGCCACTTTAAAGTGGCAGATTCTGCTTAATCAATGGTATTTTTTTGTCAACCAATCTTGACAAAATAATAGGGAGATGAAAAGTAGCACTTTCATTTTGATTTGGTTAGCTAATTCTAGATTTAGGACATTGATCTAGCATAACAAAAGGTTTAATGGCAGACTAATAATTTTTCTTTTTATTGGCAATACAATATAGGTTGAATTTTCATCTCAAACAACAACAAATTTTGCATTTTTACTTATACCCTTTGAATATTGGTGTCTTTCTTGAAAATCAATATCATCACTTGGACATTCCCATGATACTACTAATAAATTTGCATATTGTACAACAAGATGTTAGAAATCAACTTGCTAGGTTTGTCTTGTGTACAATTATAGTTGTTCTGCAACAGTTGAAACAAGTTTTATAGTTATTGTAATTTTACTATTTATAAATAAATGGCAAAGAAAACAACTATAAAATTTAAGAAATTCCTATATAGTGAAAGTGAGAATTGTAAAGTCATCATGTATTTTAAAGAGTAAAAAATAAATTAGTTAAATACATCCAAATTAATCCCAATGCCAAATAGTTGTTTTTTTTTTCTTAAATTACTCAGTTACGTAATAAAAGAAAATTCGATAAGGAGTTTAAACTTTTCAAAACTGGAGCTTTTATTGTTAAATAATTTCAATATTTATAATAAAAATATTATATTATTGAGTAAATTACATTTTTTTTATTTCTTGTTAAAATTATAGAGGCATTCTTTTTATTTTTAACATATATTTTTTAAATAAAAATTGTTATATTTTAATTTAATTTTAGTTTTTTAAAAATAATTTATATCAACTTAAATACATATTTTTAGGATAAATTTAACAAAAGCAAAATCTATTCATTTTATTTTGTTTTTATTCTTACATATTTAGAAACAAAATGTATTTTTTATTATTTTTATTTGTGTATACTTAAATATAATACATATCTATGTATTTAATTTAATTAAAAATATTCTGATAAAAATTTTAAAATAAATTAAAGTACATATTAAAAATAAAAAAATTTATAATTTTAATGAAATTAAAAAAATCGGTGTAGTTTTTTCTATATTATTTATATATGATTTTGAAACAGGTCGAGCTCGTATTTTTACCCTCTAATAAAATTAGTGGTGCAGTGGATCTGGATTACGTATGGCTCCCAAAATTTTGGTGGTATATGGCGAGAAATAATATTACAAAGGTGGAAAGCTAAAAGGAAGGAAATCAAGGTTAATGGTAATCCTTTCGGCCGAAAAGGTTAATGGTAATCCCATTACGTGTTAGGAGCTCATAGGCACCCACTCCGCCTCCTCTCTCTTACTCTCTTTCTCCCTGAAAAATAATAAAGTTGCAAATCTCTCTCTCTCTCATTCTCCTTCCTCTCCCTTCCTCATATGTAATTTATAAATTCTCACATCATTCGCCTCGCTGATCTCTCCTCTCTTTCTCTCTCTTACTCCGTCTTCAGCAATTTTCACATTCGTTCTTCCACAGTCTTCACATTTCCTCCATTGAAAAGAAGCTAGGGTTTTCCTTCATTTCACTTTGGCTGTAGAAGGAACAGCTTCAGAGGTACGTCGTCTTTTTCGGCACTCCCTTCTGCCCTTGCCCTAGTTTCGCCACTTAATTTGGACATTGTCTCATTTTCCTGTTGATGATCCTAATTATATTTTAATTCAGCGCTTTATCTTGATATCGTTTTTTTTTTATTTTTTTTGGTTTTTATCTGTCTCAATTTTGCTTTTATTCCTTTATTTGACTCGTGTAATTTATCAGGTGCTGGTATGTGTGCGACTTTGAATTTTAATCTAATTAAGCCAACCTGTTTGTTTTCCCCCCAGTTTCCCATGAGTTTGACACTCAGATTGTGGTTCCTCTTCTTCTTTTTCTTTTTTCTTTTCCTTTTTGGTTTTCGAGAGATTGAAATGGTGGTTTAGCTATCCTCTTCTTTTTTCTTTTTTTTTCAATAGGAGTTTGGGCTTAGAAATGGTGGCTTAAGGTGTATTTGTAACGGTTGATTGATAGAGGGATATAGATTGGGTTTCAAGGGTAGTGGTGAGGGTAGATATTGGGTGAAGATGACGGATGTTCAACCGCTACAACAGAAGCCTGAATCTACTGATGCCCATGCCCCGTTTGACCGTGGTCTGGAGGAGTTTATGCGGGGGCACTTGGATGATTGCATGTCCTTTGCTTCGTGTAGTTCTGCCCGAACTCCAGATGGGGAGGATGATGAGGGCGATCAGCTAGTTAGGAGGAGACGAAGATCTGATCTTGAAGGGGATGATTTAGCAGAGTCATCAGCTGCACGCCGGCGCCACTCGCGAATTTTGAGCAGATGGGCTGCCCACCAGGCCCAAGAGATGATAACTACAATTGAGAGGAGGAATCGGGAGTCTGAGTTAATGGCACTTGCGGGACTACACACAGTCTCAATGTTGGACTCTTCTTTTTTGAGGGGATCACAGACTCCAACTTCTGGCCAGGAGGGGGCTGTAGAGAGGCCCAGCACTCAGGCATCTGCAATCCTACAGATGTGGCGTGAATTGGAGGATGAGCACTTACTGAATCGGGCACGTGAAAGAATGAGGGAAAGGTTGCGGCAACACAGGAGTGCTGACTCTAATGCCAATGAATCAAGTACCATGTCAGATAGTCGAGGCAGTGAGAATCAGGGGAGTTTGGTGGATGCAAGTGAAAGTGAAAATGATTATGGGACCTGGTCACATGATCAGATTCAATCACAGCATCAAAATGGTGATCATAATGGGTCTAGCAGGGAGCAATCTCCTGATCTTGGTGAAGTTGAGAGGGAGAGAGTTCGACAAATTGTTCGAGGATGGATGGAAAGTGGCATTAGTGATCATTCATCTAATGCAAGTCAGAGAAACAATAATCACAGAGCAGAATGGCTTGGTGAAACGGAGCGTGAAAGGGTAAGAATTGTCAGGGAGTGGGTGCAAATGACAAGTCAGCAGAGAGGTTCTCGTGGGAACCGGAGGGATGGTCAAGTCACTGAAAGTGGTGCTCGAGTTGATCATGTCCATGATGGATTGATAACTGATCATGATGAGGGCCAGCCAGAGCATGTTGGCCGCGACCTGTTGAGGTTGCGTGGAAGACAAGCTCTGGTTGATTTGCTTGTGAGGGTTGAAAGGGAAAGACAGAGAGAGCTGCAGGGTTTGTTGGAGCACCGGGCTGTTTCTGATTTTGCTCATCGTAACCGCATTCAGGTCAGTTGGATTCTCTGTTAGAAATGAAATTAATGGTTCACTTCCTTGTAATGTCTGCACATAGTTAATATAAAGGAGCCATGTCTTAGAAGAATTCAAAAATATATGAACATCTGGCAATATGCATTTCTGTTTAGATGGTCATATAAGAAACTGTTTTGAAATATGCAGAGTGATTTTCTTAATGCTGATGTTTGTTTCTGGTGTCTGATATATCTGGCTTGGATATTTCCCTTGCTCCCCACTTCAATATAGTTAAAGATTGTTACTGATTCCAGTATTTACAGAAGATGCCGAAAATTGTGATATAATATGTGCTGGTGCTCCTTCCCTCTGATATGTTTTGCTGAATTGACCTTTTATAAATTGGAAATGGCCATGTCACTCGATATTGGGTTGGAAATTATTGTGTCTAGCTTGTTTAAGAATATTGAAGCTGCGAATTATTACATGGATCTTAATAGATCAACTGCCTAGAGTTGCTGATTCTTAATTGCATTTAACTTTTTAAACTTAACTGAAATTTTAGCATAAGGCATGGGTCTCTCTAGAATATATTTTGGCAGATATTTTCATGCTCTCATCCACTCAATTGTCTTTGCTGATGATTTAGTTCTTAATTTATGAATTCTTTCAATTATTAGAATATCAAATATAATTTAATATAGATCTACTTGCATTGCCATATGAAAAATAATTATTATTTTTATCATCATTCTGATTTTTTTTTGGTTGATTCTTTTTCATTAGTTTCTCTCTAGAAACATATTAAACTGTGTGATTGCAAGGAAATGGTAGGCATAGCACCTTTTCTTTTTATTAGTTATATAATCTCAGGCTTTTACTTCTGCTTGTAACTTGACTATTGATACACGAATACCTTTTCAGTCATTACTCAGAGGTAGATTCCTCCGAAATGAAAGAACTATAGAAGATGAGAGGCCTCCTTCTATGGCTGCAAATGAATTAGTTCAGTTAAGACAACAGCACACAGTCTCTGGTTTAAGGTGTGCAATTCAAGACCTGAAGATGTTCTTTCCATTTTAAAATTAGGATTCTAATTTCTTCTTGCTTTTCCTTTTAGAATCTGGCATAACTTCAGTTTGATCCTTTTTTTCCGCTTTTCCCTTTTGCTAAATTAGGTTGGCTCTATCTGGTGCCTCCATGATACAGATTGTGTTTCAAAAAATTGAATGCTGCCTGAGGTTCTATTGTTTGAGTTTGTGACTGTACTACTTCTGATTTTCATCAAATGTCAGCTGAATAACATTTTCGTAGATATGTTTACATCCTTAGCTCTGAGAGTAATTGGGGTAATTTACCCAGATACTCACAAACATCGTTGCTATATGATTTTTAATTACCCTAGTCCTAGCCTGTACTTCTATGCAGTAGTACTTTGGTTTATACTCGTAAGTTTCTTCGTCAATATACAGTGAGGTCTGCATATTTATGTTTTGCAATTCAACAAGACTTGAGATGTATGCCTAGTGCACTTGGCTTGTTCCTTTCTATCTTTCTTTTTTCTTTTTTCAAAAGAGAAATTAAAGTTCAATTTTGTATCATTCTGAATATAATCTAAAGTTTCTTTTTTAACATTTTAATAGATCTTGTTATACATCTATGGTAAATGCGTTCATTGCATATTCATTGAGTCAAATAGGATAATCTTAAAGATTATTTTTATGCACGAGTTGCGCTTGTTATGATTCCTAGTTGATGCTCTTGTCTTGACAAATTCAGAGAAGGATTTCGCTCAAGATTAGAAAATATTGTTCGTGTTCAAGCAAGCAGCAATTCTGATGCTACATCTAATGGTAACATCGGTGAAACTACAAGTGACCTGAACCTAGCAAACAATTCAATAGATGCCCACCATGAAAATTATGAACAAGGGCAGATTAGGAGCCTGGAAACTGATGTGCTGCAGTTGGCTGATCGGACAGGAACTTTTGAAAGTAGCACAAGTGAGAGTATAAGTTGGCAAGAAACTAGTAATCAAGGAAGCAACTGGCAGGAACAAGTTGCTGAAGATGGTCGTGGGAATTGGCAACGGAGAGCTTATGGTCCATTCAATCAGTTAAGAGATGGAAGTGCAGTTAGTAGTTGGCCTCAGGATACTCCAAGAAATGTAGAAGGGGAAGATACTCCTCTGCGAGAAGCTCAGGGAATTTGGCATGAAGATAATTCAAGAGAAGCTGCCGGTAACTGGTCTGAAGAAGCTTCTGGTCCTCCAAGGAATCGACGAGGTGTTCCTCTTAGGAGATTCAATAGATTTCATCCACCTGATGATGATAATGTATATAGCATGGAGCTTAGAGAACTTTTGAGCAGGTAGTTCTTTCTTTTGCCTCACAGAAAGCTTTATCTGCTGACAGTTGTTTAGACCTCGGTCTGATATTTGATCTATTGGCTTTTGTCTCTTCAAGAAAGCAGGGATTATAATTGATGCATTTTTGCATTTGCAGGAGAAGTGTTTCCAATCTTCTTCGCAGTGGTTTCCGTGAAAGTCTGGACCAACTAATACAGTCATATGTGGAAAGGCAAGGTCGTGCACCAATTGACTGGGATTTGCACAGAAACTTGCCAACCCCAACTCCTGCCTCACCTGCTAGGGATCCTGAGCAACAGGCAGATGAACGTAATGGGGTTCAACATGATGTCATTAATAGGCCTTCACTAGTATTGCCATCTCCACCGGTACCTCCACCACAGCCACTTTGGCACCAGGACTTGCATCAGACTGGATGGTCTCGCCATAGCATGCATCGTTCTGAAATTGTGAGTCTACATACCTTGCCTCCATTTTTTTCCCTCCTTTATTCAACATTGCTTTTTAAAATCACTGTATGTACTGTGTTTAATAAAATTGGTTTTCTCTCATGGGGTTCCATATGGAAAATGAAAGTACATTGCTTTTCTCTTTATTTGAAATCATTGGTAGTTACTAGTGAGGTATTAAGTGGATCAAGAAAGCTATTAGAAGTTGGTTGAGTTTAAGATATCAATCTAGGCTCTTTAATCATATTTTTGTGTGTTGATTAATATATTATGAATTTTGTCTGTACCTGTAAATGCCATCATACTACATATGTTAAAATTCTTTGCTTAAGCATGGTTTGTGGATATTGATACTGATTGGATTTGGGTGTAGGAATGGGAGATAATCAATGATTTGAGATCAGATATGGCTAGACTTCAGCAAGGCATGAATCACATGCAGAGGATGTTGGAGGCTTGCATGGATATGCAGCTGGAGTTACAGCGCTCTGTCAGACAGGAAGTGTCTGCAGCACTGAATCGGTCAGCTGGTGAAAATGGTATAATTTCTTTCCTTCTTCCTGTGATTTATTTTGGGGCCCAATTTAATACTTTCAGTTGTTGTGGGTCTTGTGTTCTGGAGGAAAGAACCTATTTTCATGATAGATAATGAAGTTATATAGGTTGCATTTTCTTTAACAGTTAATTATTTGCATTTATCCTTGATCTTGAGTCATTGATATGATATTAATTTTACCGTGTAGGATTGGGTGCTGAGACATCCGAGGATGGGTCTAAATGGGGCCATGTGAAAAAAGGAACTTGCTGTGTTTGTTGTGATTGCCATATTGATTCGCTCCTGTACAGGTATTTATACATGATGCATTCGTACTTCAAGCACGTACCAAAACCTGAGCCTGCATCTTTATGTGGGGAAATAACTGCATTTGCATTTGTGAATGCGTGTAATTTGTAATTTTCTCTTCTGTACATGACTCTTGGGAACCATGGTTTGATATCTTTTTCCTTTTCCTTTTCCTTGCCTTATTTAAATTGAAAATTTATTGCAGATGTGGTCACATGTGCACTTGTTCAAAATGTGCCAATGAGTTAGTTCGTGGTGGAGGAAAGTGCCCTTTATGCCGAGCACCTATTGTTGAGGTGATCCGAGCATATTCCATTATGTAAAGAGGAAGTTCAAAGGGCAGGGGAAAGAAAAAGGGGGGAAAAATTTGATAAGGTGGTAAGATCTGAGGGAGTAAATCTTGGTTCTTCAGTCCCCGGCTTCTTATCTGTAGAGTGTTTAGTAGTTGTCTTTCTTATTATATCTTGAACACCATGAATTGTATAATTGGATTAACAACGGCGCTGTTGGTTCATCATTCTTGCGTAAATAAATAGTTGGCCCCAATATTCTTTTTAATTTTTGCCATTTGGATGGGTCTAATGTCTTGTGCTCCTGTTTAAGTGTAGTCTCATTAGTCTCTATTTTTAAAGGAAATTCTGAGTCTGTATCATAAAACAAATTTTTGCAGGCTAGGATATTTTTTATAGTTATTTTTGGGACAAAAAAAATCCCTTGAGAATAGCATATCGGGTCATGATTTAACCTATATAAATCATGAAATGTACTTATTTTGTCATATCTACACATCATATACACTTTATGTAGATTAGCATATTTAATAGAATAGCATATGCTATGCTTACACTTATTCATAAGATAGTTGTCACATCTGAAAGTGTAAGTGGAAGGTGCTAGAAGAAGATTTTTTTTTTTATTTTCAAAAAAAGAAAGCCCAATGGAATGAAAAGGAAAAACTTTGAAAAAAAAATTTTATTAGAAAAATGGTTTGCAAAGAAAAAATAAATTTAAAAATTGATTGTGTGTGGAGAAAGTGTTAAACACTTCACAATACTTGTTCCTAAAAATAATTACCCTTAAGTTAGTTATGTAAAAATAAATATGATATTAATCTTGTCTGAATTACCTTTTATCAACTACATGTGAGTAAAATAATAGTAGAAGAAATTCAAAAAAGAAAAAAAAAAAAGTCCATTTACCAGGATAGACCTGATTTAAGATGAGAGATATCTACATGGTTCTATGGGGTAAAAATCCATGTCAATTGGTTAGTGACTTTTAATTTTTTGTGAAATGATAAAAAAAATAAAAATTATTTTTGTCTTTCACAAATAAAATGGCTTTAAAGTTTGTTTATGTATTTTAATTTACAAAAGTCACGTTAATCTCACTTCTTTATTATCTTCAATTTTTCTTTTCTATTATTTTTATTTTGGAAAATAAGATTTTTATTTGAGTAGAATGGCATTTTTTTTTATGAAATATATTTTTTTTAATTCTAATTTTTTTGTCAAAAGAAAATTTGAGGAAAATTTTTAAGTATATGAGAAAGGAACTCTTAAAAAGTTTGTTTACTTAAAAAATTTAAAACACTCACCTTTGAATGTTAAAAAAAAAAAGTTCATTTAATCTTTTATTTTAAGATATTAACATTGAACTTTAAGATATCATCTTTGTTTTTGACATTTTGATTTTTAAAGAGAAAACTTTTAAGAAAATGATTTTGAAAAAACTGATTTTTATATTTTATTTATGAAACACTAATTTTTAAATTTAGAAAATCCTTAGGAAAAGGAAATTTTTTTAATTTTTTTATTTTAAAAGATTTACCTTTGAACTTTAAACTATCATTTTTTTTAGATTTTTGATTTTTTAATAAAAACTATTAAGAAAAGATTTAAGATTTATTTAACTTTTAAATAAAGTGATTTTTTATTTTCATATTTTCATTTCTTCTAAATTTTAAGAAAATGCAAGACATTAAAATCCAACTTGATTTTTTGGTAATTTTTCAAAAGAGAATTTGGAGAAATGTTTCTTCTATAAAGAAAATTCATTTGATTCTCTAAACTATTTTTTAGTTTTTAGAATTTTTTTTCTTAGAATATTCTCAAAAACAAAATTGATTATATATAGGTCATTGGAACCTAAAATTTATTAAATTATGATTGAGTGATCTAATAGGGACTTGTGAACACTCATTGTCATACATAGTTCTTTAATTGATCTCTATATATTGAAGAAATAAAGTGTTCCACATAGCAACTCTAAAAACAAAAATATAAAAAATATAAAAACAAAAATATTTACACCATATAGTATCTTGCGATTGTGTGTGTTTGTATGTATCTAATTAATCCTCACATTGTTTCAAACATATATCATTGCATGAATAATTTTTTTTTTTTAAAAAAAGACAATGAACCAATGAAGCTTTTCTTTTTTCTCTTTAGTCCTTTTTCCAAGGGTTTTCCAAGCACTCTTTCCAACAATTTACATGGCCAGTAGTTTAGATGCAACAAAAGAAAAGCATGAAGTAGAATTTGCTCAAGGTAAAAAGGAAAAAGAAAAAAAAAATCCAGAATTCAAACTAAAAAATGATACAAAATCACTCAAAGCTTGTACAAGACTTAAATTCTTATTTTAGCCTAATCAGTTTAATTTCAAATGCCATAACAAACTCAAAACCAATGTAATGGTCACACTTAACTGCCACATTGGCTATTAGATCAAATCATGGCAAAGTTTATTAAACCATCAAGCACATGCTTGAATAATGAATTGAAAATTAATCTTTCGTGTATTTTAACCTCAAGACCAACTTGAAGCATATGAGAGGATTTTAGTATCCTATTATTGCACCCATAGTGACAAATAAAGTTGTAGCATGCCAAATAACTACTTTAGACCTCAAATCATAGCAAAATTAATCAGTATGATCATTGGAGCATTTTTAAACTTTCATGGATAGGAAAAACATATTAAGGTGTCCTTTAGAGTGGATCCACCACGTTAACTTGTCATCTAGAGTCATTTGAGGGACTCCCAACCCTCATGACCTTCTAACTAAAACTTAATCCCTTGGAGAACAAGACTTTGATCTATAAGGGATTGTTCTTGTTATACCTTACTATATTTCATTTACCTTATACCATTACGTGTCCATTTGGAGTAAAAGTAAACATAACAAAACCTTTAGTGGTGGAATTTCAATTACTAAATACATCAAATGGACTTATAAATACTCAGAAATGGATCTTCATGGTTCCATTTCACAAATTCATGCTCAAAATTAAAATGTACATATGTCTCATTCACATAAAGGAAGCCATTTACTCATTTAGGCCACAAAGCATATAATAAAGTTCAAACTTAAAAAACTCATAACTTGAACTACGTAACTTCAATTGAGACAAGCTTGTTCTTTCATTGCCTTCCTTTTGTGTATTTCGACCTATATATGACTAGCCATAAGGGGTTGAATTTCTAGCCAAACTAAGAGTGAATCTTAAGGAAATAAGGGAGAAGAACAAGAATGATACAATACCAATAGGCATGCCCATTGGAGCACAACAAGATCGAGAAGCCCTTACACATCAAGAAACCCAAATCATTAAAAAGTGCATGATTCAGATTCGAATGGTTCATGAAAGGATGGCCCATGCTCAAGAGTCCCAAATTGTGCTAGTATATATCTAAGAACTTCAAAGAACTCAAGATAATCTCTACATTAGACGTCGCCCCAAGTTTAGAGCTTAAGATCTATATTTGTTTAATTCAGAATATGCTAGATGTCACTCAATTTTGGTGGATTCTTTCATCATTGTTTCACAGAGTTTTCAAATAATTAATGGATCAATCTTGAATTTTAAACTCTTAGCTTTCACCTCGTTTTGGAATCATCCTTATCGGAGCTTCCAAACACGAGATAGAGCTAGTAAGAAGCAACATATCAGACATGCTGATCTTGGAGTTGAATTGGAATTTGGACATGAGATCTCCTTAAAGATGCAAAAGTGGAAGTCCAAGTGGAAGCCCAATGTCCTCAGAAGCAACTAGAGTCAATATCCAACATGTTAAAGGTTCAATGTAGTTATGCGCATACAAGAGGAGTGCTAAGGCCCAATTGGAGTCCAATTGCAAAAGACTAAGAATTATGTGTTAACCATGTGATTTTTAATGAAGCATGAGCATCCTATGTGACTACTTAAAGAAGTTAATTGTTTTGGGCTAGGATTCTTTATGAATTTCATTTTTTTTATTTTTTTATTTTTTAAACTTGTTCAAAGAGCTTATCTTGGAGATTAAGTTAAAATTAGTATCCTAATCTTGTTCTTTGATTTTAGGCACCATTTAAAAAATTTCTAATTAGATTTTAGTGTTTTACTTTTATTATAATTTTAGTCTTTTAGAAACTTTGCCTATAAAAGACTTTTTATTATACTCTATTTTGGAGATTGATGAATGAATTTGAGTATTATTCAATACTTTGTGAGGCCTTTGCTTCTTTGTGTTCTCTGAGAGTTCATGTGACTTATCAAAGGATTAGTCTTCCTTTGTGGTGTTTAGAGGCTAGGGTTCTAAGAGACAAGTTCTTTAAAGGTCTTTTCTTTGACCAATATTCTTGTTTTTTAGCCGGTCTCAGGCAAACTGTCATCTCATTGAAGATTCCTAAGACTTATTCCTACGGGGTCTTGTATCATTTGGTATCAGAGCTTTGGTTTGCTAGTGTAAGGTATATCTTTGTGTTTCCCTTTCGTTGTCCTTCATACTTTCTCTCCTTCTATTTGTGTTACCTTTTTCATCTTTGTCTTTGTCTTCTATCTTCTTCCTTCTTCCATTGTTGTGTGCCTTAATACTCATTCAAAAAAAAAAAGTGTGTGATACTCAAAAAGAAAAATAAAAAAAAGGGAAAAAAGGGAAAAAAAGAAAAGATTCAGATTGCAAATTTCAAAATTGCAAGTTGTACCAATTCAAAGTTAAAAGCTTAAAACTTGAAGTTAATTTCCTAATTGGAGTTAGTTTCTTATTTGATTGCATTGAGTAGTTACCAAGTTATCTACTTTCCTATTTGCATTCAAGTAAGGATTTTTTTCCCTAATTGTTCTAAACTTGAATTGCAAGTAGTTTCCTATTTTGATTAACTTGGTTCTCAAGTAATTTCCTATTCTTAAAGTTTCTTATTTTCAATTTTCCCTTTCCTTTCCCTTCCTTCCAAGCCATCCAAACCTCCCCTTCCTCCTTGTTTTCCTTTTCTCAAGTAGTTTCCTTTGGGAATTTACATTTTAGGATTCTAGTCATTTTGATTGCCACTTTTACTGATTGTTCCTTTTGATTTATCTTGATTTGATTAAGAGCACTATAGGAAGCAAGCTCGAGTGGTAAAAGGCAAGAGTGCAATTAACATTAAAAAAAAAGCCAAAAAGAGAGTTAAACACAAGTGAATTTATCATCTTTTGAGTGTAAACACGTGAGAAGAGTGTGTGAGGTCCTATTCCTTTTTTCCTTTTTTGATTAACTTTTCAAGTGACAAAATGTTCAATGAGTACAAATTCCTTGAAGAGGCTAACAAAGAGCGATTCAAGGAATTTTGTGCAAAGTTGGATGCATTTCAATCTAATTCCAACTCTACAGGACAAGATGAGGCCAAGGTATCTCCTGATTTCCATACTAGATGCCTTATCAAAGAGAAAGTTTACAACATAACTATTGATAATAGTAGTTATGTAAATGTTGCTAGTATCTTACTTGTTGAGAAATTAAACTTACCTACTATAAATCATCCTAGGCCCTATACATTGTTGAAGGGTAGTACTAAATTTGGGGTTAATAAGCAAGTTTTGATATCTTTCTCCACTGGTAAATATCATGATCAAGTGTTATGTGATATAACTCATATGTATGATGGACATATTATACTTGGTAAACTATGGAAACATGTTCTAAATATGTTAACCATAAGCATAGATATTGCTATTGCGATTCATTTGTATTCAATGAAAAAAATTATGTATTGGTACCTCTTGATCCTATGGATCTTATGAGGATCGAATGAGAATAGTACAAGCATACAAAATGAAAGAGAGAGCAAAAGAAAAAGAGAGAGAACATAAGTTAGAGAGAGATTGAAAAAGAAAAGAGCGTGAGTGAAAAGAAAGAGCAAGAGAGTTGTGAGGAAAGTGAGAAAAGCATGAGTGTGAGCTTGTTTGATGAAAAAAGAGAGGTTGAGAGCGTGTGTAAGGATATTTGTTTATCTACTAACAATCTTAACCCATCTTTGCCTATTGTTGGTTCTAGCTCCTTGTAGGTATGTGGAGATTTGTTTTCAAAAAAGCCACCCAATGGACCTTCATCTTCAACTAGCATTGAAAAGAGTTGTGATTGACTATATTTGTTTCCTAAGAAGCCACTTGATAGTTTCCAATCTTTAATGTGCTTTCAAAAGTGCTTTGATTGCATAGATTTTGTTATTCCTGATGAATAACCTTTCAAAAGCATTGAGTGCCACACATTGAGTTTTAATTGTTTCATCAATTTTGTGGCTGTTAGAAATTCATATTGCATTAATTTTATGGTTAAAAGGTTATCGTGTTACTTGGATTTTGTTATGGCCCTTGGATTTATTATAGGTGCATGTGAGATCAAAATTATCATTTATATTTGGGTGCATGTGAGAAAGAAATACTTTCTAACTCAAACCGAGTTCAAAGAGTTTTCCAACTTGGAGTATTCTAAGTTGCCTCAAAGAATTGATGATCTCTTTAAAAGGTGTCCCTTAATTTACAAGATCCTTCAACTTGATGAATATAGTATTATCATTATTTTTGAAAAGTCTAATTTATTTTCATATGATACAGGTGGAGATTCAAGGACGAATCTTTTCAAAGAGGGAGGGAATGATACAATACTAGTAAGCATGCCCATTGCAGCACAATAAGTTTGAGAAACCCTCATCCATCAAGAAACCCAAATCATTCAAAAGCACATGATTCAGGTCCAAATGGCTCATGAAGGAATGGCTTATGCTCAAGAGGTCTAAATTGTGCTAGTATATGTCCAAGAACTTCAAAGAGCTCAAGATAATTTCTATATTGGACGTGGGCTCAAGTTTAGAGCCCAAAATCCATAGCTGATCAATTCAGAATATGCCAAACATCACTCAATTTTGGTAAATGATTTCATTATCGTTTTCATGGAATTTTCAAATAATTAATAGGTCAATCCTGAATCTTAAACCCTCATCTTTTACCTCGTTTTGGAATCATCCTTATCGGAGCATCCAAACACGAGATAGAGTTAGTAAGAAGCAACACGTCAAGTATGCTGATTTTGAAGTTGAATTGGATTTTAGACATGAGATCTCCTTAAAGATGCAAAAGTGGAAGCCCAATGTCTTAAGAAGGTCCATGGAGCAACTAGAGTCAATATCTAACATGTTAAAGGCCTAATGTAGTTATACACATACAAGAGGCACCTAAGGCCCAATTGGAATCCAATTACAAGAGATTAAAAATCATGTGATTTTTAATGAAATATAAGCATCCCATATAACTACTTAAAGAAGCTGATTGTTTTGGACTAGAATTCTTTATGAATTTTGTTTTTATTTTATTTTATTATTTTTAGGACTTGGTCAAAGAGCTTATCTTGAAGATTAAGTTAAAATTAGTATTATAATCTTGTTCTTTGATTTTAAGTACCACTTAAAATATTTCTAATCAAATTTTAGTGTTTTATGTTTATTAGGATTTTATTCTTTTAAAAAATTTACCTATAGAAGGCTTTCTATTGTATTCTATTTTGGAAATTGATGAATGAATTTGAGTATTATTCAATACTTTGTGAGGCCTTTGCTTTTTTGTATTCCTTGAGAGTTCACGTGACTTATCAAGGGATTGGTCTTCCTTTGTGCAATCTTGAGGCTTGGGTTTTCTTAGGGTCTTTCCTTTGACTAACATTCTTGTTTTCTAGCTGGTTCCTACAAAATGTCATCTTATTGAAGGTTCCTAGGACAAAGTTTTTAGAGGGTCTCACATTAAAAGAAAGACTCTAAGAGAACTCATCTCTTAGAACCCTAGCCTCAAGATGCCATAAAGGAAGACCAATCCTTTGATAAGTCATGTGAACTCTCAGAGAACACAAAGAAGCAAAGACCTCACAAAGAATTGAATAATACTCGAATTCATTCATCAATCTCATCTTTTTTTCTCTGTAACTCATGTTCTCTCTCTTTTTCTTTTGCTCTCTCTTTTTCTTTCATTTTGTATGTTTGTACTATTCTTATTTGATCCTCATAAGCATCTATAGGATCAAGAGGTACCAATACTTGATTTTTTTCATTGAATACAAATGAATAGTAATAACAATATCTGTGTTTATGCTTAACATATTTAGCTTTTTTAACATGTTTCCATGGTTTACCAAGTATAATATATCCATCATACATAGGAGCCACATCACATAGCACTTTATCATGATATTTACCAATGGAAAAAGAAATCAAAACTTGCTTATTAATCTTAAATTCAGCACTGCCCGTCAACAATGTATAAGGCCTAGGATGCTTTATAGTAGGCAAGTTTAATTTCTCAATAAGTAAGGTACTAGCAACATTTATACAGCTATTATTATCAATAGCCATACTACAAACTTTCTCTTTGATAAGGCATCTGGTATGAAAATCAGGGGATGACTTTTCCTTATCTTGTCCTGTAAATTTTGGAGTTGGATTGGCATTTAACCATGCATAAGTTTACTTGAATCGTTCTTTGTTAGCCTCTTCAAGGAATTTGTACTCATTAGACATCTTTTCACCTGAAAAGTTAGTCAAAGTAAGAAAGAAGGAATAGGACCTCATACACACTCTTCTCACGTGTTTACACTCAAAAGATGATAAGTTTACTCATGTTTAGCTCTCTTTTAGGCTTTTTCTTTAATGTTAATTGCACTCTTGCCTTTTACCACTCAACAATTTGCTTCTCACAAGTGTTCTAAGCAAGTCACAAGTAAATCAAAAGGAGCAATTAGTAAAAGTGGCAATAAAAAATACTAGAATCCTAAAATGTAATTTCCTAAAGAGTCCAACAAAGGAGAAAAAGGGATGTGTAGTTAAAAGGGATAGAGGAAAGGAAAACAAGGAGGAAGGGGAGGTTTGGATGGCTTGGATGAAAGGAAAAGAAAGGGGAAAATCTTAAAATAAGAAATTTTAAGAATAAAAAACTACTTGAGAACCAAGTTAATTAAAATAGGAAACTATTTGCAATTCAAGTTTAAAACAATTAAGAAAGAAAATCCTTACTTGAATACAAATAGGAAAGTAGATAACTTGGTAGCTACTCAATGCAATCCAATTAGGAAACTAACTCCAATTAAGAAATTAACTCCAAATTTTAAACTTTCAACTTTGAATTGGCACAACTTGCAATTTTGAATTTTGCAATCTGAATCTTTTCTTTTTTTTTTTTGAATTTTTTTCAATGTTTTTTTTTAGTATCACACACACTTTTTTTTTTTTGAATGAGTATAGAGGCACACAACAATGGAAGAAGGAAAAAGATAGAAGATAAAGATGAAGATGAAAAAGGTAACATAAATGGAAGGAGAGAAAGTATGAAGGACAGCGGAAGGGAAACATAAAAATATACCTTGCACTAGCAAACCAAAGCTCTGATACCAAATGATGTAAGACCCCGTAGGAATAAGTCCTAAGAAACTTCAATAAGATGATACTTTGCCCAAGACCGGCTAGAAAGACTCTAAGAGAATTCGTCTCTGAGAAGCCTATCCTCTAGATGCCACAAAGGAAGACTAATCCTTTGATAAGTTAAGTGAACTCTTAGAGAACACAAAGAAGTAAATGCCTCACAAAGAATTGAATAATACTCAAATTCATTCATAATCTCAAAATAGAGTACAATAGAAAGCTTTTTATAGGCAAAGTTTCTAAAAGACTAAAATCCTAATAAAAGTAAAACACTAAAATTTAATTAGAAATATTTTAAATAGTACCTAAAATCAAGGAATAAGATTAGGATATTAATTTTAACTTAATTTTCAAGATAAGCTCTTTAACGAAGTCCTAAAAATAATAAAATAAATAAATAAATAAATAAAATTCATAAAGAATCATAACTCAAAACAATCAGTTTCTTTAAGTAGTCACACGTGATTCTCATACTTCATTAAAAATTACATGGTTGACACATGATTCTTAATCTCTTAAAATTTGATTCTAATTGGGCCTTGTCTCTCCTCTTATATGTATATAACTATATTGGGCATTCAAAATATTGGATATCGACTCTAGTTGCTCCATGGACCTTCTTAGGACATTGGGCTTCCACTTGAACTTCCACTTTTGCATTTTTAAGGAAATCTTATGTCCAAAGTCCAATTCAACTCCAAGATCAGCATGCTTGATGTGTTGCTTCTTACTAGCTGTATCTCGTGTTTGGAAGTTTCGACAAGGATGATTCCAAAATGAGGTGAAAGCTGAGGGTTTAAGATTCAAGATTGACCCATTAATTATTTGAAAATTTCGTGAAACGATGATGAAATCATTCACCAAAATTGAGTGACGTCTAGCATGTTCTGAATTAATCAAATATGGATCTTGGGCTCTAAACTTGGGCCGACGTCCAACATACAAATTATCTTGAGTTCTTTGAAGTTCTTAAACATATACTAGCACAATTTAGGCCTCTTGAGCATGGGCCATCCCTTCATGAGTTATTTGGACCTGAATCATGTCCTTTTGAATGATTTGGGCTTCTTGATGGATGAGGGTTTCTTGAACTTGTTATGCTTCAATTGGTGTGAACCCGCAAGGAATTGAGTCTCTTTGAACCCACAACCGATCTTAAATATACACACCCCAAGAAAGCTAAATCAAGTCTGAATGATCCACTTGGAACCCCTAAATATGAAGAGACAAGGACCCCAAGTGTTAGAAGACGCCACAAGGTTGATCAAGCCTTGATAAGTCTACAAGTTCAATGAAGAACCCTAGAGAGTACTCCTCTCAAGTTTGGGATTTTAAGAAAATAAGATTTCTATTCATTCAAATCTGGTTACAATGGGAGGCAGAGTACAATTATATAGTGTGCAAATCAAATCTACCTTCAATGCTCATAGAAAAGGAAAACTAGGGAAATTAATAGCAAATTTCCTAATTAATGACCTATGAAATCAGAATTATAAAAGTCAAATTCTCTTAAAAACTAAAAAGGAAATAAATCCCCCTAAATAAGCTAATTTCGTCTAAATACATTAGGGTTCTAGAAATTAGCTTATTAAGCCCAAATGCATTATTTAGCCCTAAATGAGCCCACCAATGGATGGTCCATGGTTCAAGCACTTCAATTTATAATATTTTGGCCCAGTCTAGCCTCAGCAGCTCCATCTTCAGCCTATATGATGTTGAGGATGTCCACATTAGAAATGTCCATATCTTGCTTGACTTTTGTTGCTCCAATTGCTATTTGCTTAGTCCATGTCTCTTGAACAAGTCCACTTAAGGCTTCCCTCATTCTTTTAGCTCGTGCTCTTGTCATCAGGTCACTTGGAATTTGCAGAGGATCATTCCAAGCATTTGAGACAGCTTGCTCCCTTTAATGGATTGCATCATCCCCTCTCTCCTCAAAAGGATTTGTCCTTGAATCATCACTTGCATCATAAGGAGATACATCAGCAACATTAAAAGTAGCACTAATATTATACTCACCTGGCAGATCTATCTTATAAGCATTGTCATTGATTTTCTCAAGGACTTGAAATGGTCCATCCCCTCTTGGAGCTAATTTAGATTTCTTTTGTGCTAGAAACCTCTCTTTTCTCATATGCACCCATACCCAATCACCAGGTTCAAAAGTGACCCGCCTTCTCCCTTTGTTTGCCTTGGATGCATATTGCTCATTCTTCTTTTCAATCTGCAATTTAATCTTTTCATGAAGTTGCTTAACCACCTCAGCTTTCTTTTTGCCATCAAGGCTTGCTCTCTCATTAATGGGCAATGGTAACAAATCCAAAAGAGTTAGTGGATTAAAACCATAAACAATTTCAAAAGGAGAATAATCAGTAGATGAATGCACACTTCTATTATATGCAAATTCAATGAATGACAAGTAATCCTCCCAATTTTATAAATTTGTTTGGATGACAGTCCTACGCAATTGAGTTAAGGTTTTGTTAACAACTTTAGTTTGACCATCAGTTTGTGGATGACAAGTTGTAGAAAATAATAACTTAGTTCCAAGCTTTTCCCACAAAACTCTCCAAAAATGACTCAGAAATTTTGCATCCCTATCTAAGACAATACTTTTAGGAACACCGGGAAGCCTCACAATTTCTTTAAAGAACAAATCAGCAATATAAGTAGCATCATCAGTTTTATGGCATGAAATAAAATGTGCCATTTTTGAAAATCTATCAACAACCACAAATATTGAATCCATCCCTCTTTTTGACCTAGGTAATCTCAAAATAAAATCCATTGAAATGTCTACCCAAGGTTTACTAGGTATAGGTAATGGAGTATACAAATCATGTGGTAAGACTCTAAACTTAGCCCTTTTACATGTTATGCATTGACCACAAATCCTGTCCACATCACACTTCATTTTAGGACAAAGGAAATGTTCATGTAAAACATTTAATGTCTTTTTCACACCAAAATGTCCCATTAGTCCTCCCCCATGTGCTTCCTTCACAAGCAATTCACGCATAGAACATTGAGGCACACATAATTTATTTTCTCTGAACAAAAATCCATCAAGCTTATAGAATTTTCCAAAAGCTCCCTTTTCACAAGAAACAATTATTTCAGCAAAATCACTATCATTGGCATACAAATCCTTAACATATTCAAAACCAAGCAATCTTGCATTCAGAGAAGTGAGAAAAATATACCTTCTAGATAATGCATCTGCAACCACATTCTCCTTACCTTTCTTGTATTTGATCACATATGGAAAAGGTTTGATTAACTCCATCCATCTAGCATGCCTTTTGTTCAGTTTACCTTGACTTTTAATGTACTTCAAAGATTGATGATTTGTATGGATCACAAATTGTTTAGGCCAAAGGTAGTGTTGCCAGGTCTCCAATGCTCTCACAAGTGCATAAAGCTCCTTGTCATGAGTTGGGTAATTCAAGGTGGCACCATTCAGCTTTTCACTAAAATAAGCAATTGGCCGCCCTTCCTGCATCAGAACAGCTCCTATCCCAACTCCTGATGCATCACACTCAATCTCAAAAAGTTTTGTTAAAATCAGGTAAAGCTAAAATAGGTGCAGAACACAATTTTTCTTTAAGAACACTAATTGAATGATCTTGTGCATTTGCCCATCTAAAGCCAACTGATTTCTTAATTACTTAGTGAGTGGTGCAGCAATTGTGCTAAAATCTTTCACAAACCTCCTATAAAAGCTAGCCAACCCATGAAAACTTCTTACCTCAGTTACATTTGTAGGTGTTGGCTATTCTTTAATAGCCCTTACCTTTCTTCATCAACTTGTATTCCCTCAGCACTCACCACAAATCCAAGGAAAACAACTTTTCCCATGCCAAAGCTACACTTTTTTAGGTTAGCATACAACTTTTCTTTTCTCAAAACATCAAGTACACAGCGCAAATGATTCAAATGCTCATAAAGACTCTTACTAAAAATCAGAATATCATCAAAATAAACCACAACAAATTTTCCAACATATGCACACAAAATATGATTCATCAACCTCATAAAAGTACTAGGTGCATTTGTTAGCTCAAATGGCATGACTAACCATTCATACAGCCCATGCTTTGTTTTGAAAGCAGTTTTCCACTCATCTCCTTCCCTCATCCTAATTTGATGATATCCAGATTTTAAATCAATTTTTGAGAAAATAACAGACCCATGCAATTCATCAAGCATATAATCTAATCTAGGAATGGGTGGCGATATTTTACAGTGATATTGTTGATAGCTCTGCAATCAATGCACATCCTCCAAGATCCATCTTTCTTTAGTACTAAGAAGACTGGTACAGCACATGGACTTAAGCTTTCTCGAATATACCCCTTTGCCATGAGTTCTTCAACTTGCTTTTGAAGCTCTTTTGTCTCTTTAAGGTTAGTTCTATAAGCTGGCTGGTTAGGAATTGTTGCTCCAGGAATGAAAGTCAATTTGATGCTCAATGCCTCTTATGGGTGGCAATCCACTAGGGATATCTTCTGGAAATATATTTTCAAATTCCTGCAAAAAAGAACTAATAACACTCGGAAATGAAGAGTCAAGGTCATTAGTGCTTGAAAGGGCCTCCTTGTAAACAAGTACAAGTAAAGGCTGTTCAAAAAGATATGCAGTCCTCACCTCACTTTCTTTTGCATAGAAACTCCCTTTTTCTCTTTCTTTTCTTTCCACTTTCTTTTCTTTCTTTTGAATCTCTTTTTTTGAGCTCTCAGATTTTCTTTCTTTCTCACTCTCATTTCTTTTTGATCTCTCTTTATTTTTCTTATCACCCTCTCTTTTATCTCTCTCTTGTTTCATTTTGAGCTGATCTTCATACACTTGCTTAGGTGTTAATGGTACAAGAGTAATGGGTCTGTCATCCATTACAAATGAATATCTATTGGTAAACTGATGTGAGACTCCGTAGAAACCCGTTCTAGGAACCCCAAATGACATGGATCAGTGATCGAAATTTGGCATGCAACACAAGAACAAGAAAATAGACAGATTTGGACAATAAGCAACAAAGAACAAAGAAAGGAACAAAGAAGAAGAAGAAGAAGAGATGTTGGTCAATGGAATTGAACCCTAAGAGAACCCGTCTCTTAGAACCCTAATCCGGGATGCCACAAAGGAAACCACTCCTTTGATAAGTCAAAGATTTTCTCCAGTACACAAAGGCCATAAGAGAAACCTCACAAGTCAGAAATGATTCTGAAAATAATTCATTCAATATGCTAATTCTTGGAGTACAAGTGGGCTTTATATAGGCATTTGAAAAATAAAACCCTAAATACAAAATAACTCCTAAGTGGCACCTTTTACATGGCGGAAAAATAAAATAAATTTAAGTCTGGACAAATTCACCAAGAATGTCACCTAATAAAGCTAAAAAAATCTGAAACAGAAACAATAAAATTAAAACAAAATAAAACTAAGAGAATTTTGTGGAAAATGGCTGGACTCCTTCAATTAGGTTCCTTTTGGGCTTGGGCTAGCATCTTGTAGATATGAAATAATCTTCATGCCATTTTGTTCCTTTTGGGCTTCATATTCAGCTAAGACTATGGGCTCCAAGTCCATTAGTTTTCGGATCACTCCATTCAAGGCCTCCTTCATAACTTTGGCTCTTGATCTTGTGCATGGGCCTCCCATACCTTGCAATGGATCTTTAGTTGGCCATCTTTTAGAGTTACGTCCAGCCCTTTTGTTTTTAAGTTCTTGATTTTGTTCAAGCTCTTTCAAGTCTCCTAGCTCACCTCCATCATTCCCTCCCTTTTGAAAAGGATTCATCCTCGAATCAGCTCATTTAAAGGTGCAGCAAGAGTTGAGAAGTTCTTTACAAATCGTCGGTAGAAACTTGCAAGTCCATGGAAACTCCTCACCTCACTAGCATTCTTAGGTGTTGGCCACTCTCGAATTGCCTTCACCTTCTCTTCATCCATTCGAAGGCCATCAGTACCTACAACAAAACCAAGAAAAATAACAAAATCCAAGCAGAAAGAGCATTTCTCTTAATTTGCAAAGAGTTTATTTTCTCTTAAAATATCAAACACAAAATGCAAATACTTAGCATGCTCTTCTAGATTCTTAGAAAACACAAGAATGTCATCAAAATACACAACAACAAACTTTCCTATGTAAGGGCGAAACACATGATTCATTAAACTCATGAATGTACTAGGAGCATTAGTTAAGCCAAAGGGCATAACAAGCCATTCATACAAACCAAACTTAGTCTTAAATGCAGTCTTTCACTCATCACCGTCTTTCATCCTAATTTGATGATAACTACTCTTAAGATCTATTTTTGAAAACAAGCAAGCACCATGCAACTCATCCAGCATGTCATCAAGTCTAGGAATGGGATATCGTTACTTAACAGTGATTTTGTTGATGGCTCGACAGTCCACACACATCCTCCATTTGCCATCCTTCTTGAGTACGAGTATTACTGGAACAGCACATGGACTAAGGCTTTCTCTCACAAACCCCTTTTTCATGAGTTCCTCCACTTGCCTCTGAATTTCCTTAGTCTCTTTTGGATTTGCCCTATAAGTAGGTCGGTTAGGAAGAGATGCTCTAGGAATAAAGTCAATCTTATGTTCAATGCCTCTTATGGGAGGCAATCCATCCAGTACCTCTTCTGGAAACAAGTTGATGAGAGACCCTTTAGGAACCTTGTCCTAGGAACCTTCAACAAGATGACACTTTGCCCGAGACCGGCTAGAAAACAAGAATGTTGGTCAAAGGAAAGACCCTAAGAGAACTTATCTCTTAGAACCCTAGCCTCAAGATGCCACAAAGGAAGACCAATCCTTTGATAAGTCATGTGAACCCTCAGAGAACACAAAGAAGCAAAAGCCTCACAAATAATTGAATAATACTCAATTTCATTCATGTGTCAAAATAGAGTACAATAGGAAGCCTTTTATAGGCAAAATTTCTAGAGTCCTAATTAAAGTAAAACTCTAAAATCTAATTAGAAATATTTTAAATAATACCTAATATATATCCTAATTAGATTAGGATACTAATCTTAACTTGATCTCCAAGATAAGCTCTTTGACCAAGTTCAAAAAAATAATAAAATAATAAAAAATGAAATTTCAGAAGGAATCCTAGTCAAAACTAATCAGCTTCTTAAGTTGTCACATGGGATGCTCATGCTTCTTTAAAAATCACATGGTTGTCACATGATTCTTAATCTCTTGCAATTGGACTCCAATTGGGCCTTGGCACTCCTCTTGTAGAATGGTTAGCATGATCACACCTTTTACATCTTCTTGGGCCTTCTCTTGATTTAAATGAATGGGCTCTAAGTTATGAAGCTTATGAATTAAATAATTGAAGGCTTCTTTCATTGCTTTGGCTCTAACTCTTGTTATTGGGCCTCCTATACCTTGCAATGGATCTTTAGGCACATTTGACTTGAACTCTTGGGCTTTAATTTGTAAATCATGTCCTTGGGCTTGAAACTTTGCACCATATCCTTCATCAAGTCCACTTCTATGCTCAACAAGGTCTCTTGGTGCCATTGCATCATTCCCCCCTCTTGAAAAGGATTTGTCCTCGAATCTGCAATATCAAAGGAAGAAAGATCAGCTACATTAAAAGTAGCACTAATATTTCCATAAGAACTAGGTAAGTGAATTTTATAAGCATTATCATTAATCCTTTCAAGAACTTGAAAGGGACCATCTCCTCTAGATGTGAGTTTTGACTTTCTTTGTTTTGGGAAACGTTCTTTTCGCAAGTGAACCCACACCCAATCGCCGGGTTCAAACACCACATGCCTTCTACCCTTATTAACTTGGCTAGCAATTTGCTCATTCCTTCTTTCAATATTGGCTTTCACCTTTTTATGCAAATCCTGCACAAACTTAGCCTTCCTAGCACCATCAAGGTTAGTAAACTCACGTGAAGGTAAAGGAAGCAAATCTAATGGCGTTAAAGGATTAAAGCCATAAACAATTTCAAAAGGAGAGAGTTTTGTAATAGAATGAGCACCACGATTATAAGCAAATTCAACATAGGGCAAACACTTCTCCTAATTCTTAAGATTCTTTTGAATGATAGCTCTTAATAAAGTAGAGAGGGTTCTATTAACAACCTCGGTTTGCCCATCAGTTTGTGGGTGTGCTGTAGTAGAAAACAAAAGCTTAGTGCCAAGTTTATTCCATAATGTTTTCCATAAATAACTCAAGAATTTTACATCTCTATCACTAACAATAGTTTTTGGCACACCATGCAACCTAACAATCTCCTTGAAAAACAATTCTGCCACATATATAGCATCATTAGTTTTGGAACAAGCAATAAAATATGTCATTTTACTAAACCTATCCACAACAACAAAGATACTATCTTTCCCAATGGAAGATTTTGGTAAACCCAAGACAAAGTCCATAGAAATATCAGTTCATGGGTGAGAGGGAACTGGTAAGGGGGAATATAAGCCATGTGATTGAATTCTAGACTTAGCATGCTTACAAGTAATACATCTAGAACAAACAGCAACCACATCCTTTCTCATACCAGGCCAATAACAATGCTCATTCAAAAGAGCCAAAGTCTTTTCGACACCAAAATGACCCATCAATCCCCCGCCATGAGTTTCCTTAACAAGAAGCTCATGAATGGAACACATAGGAACACATAACTTGTCTTTTTTGAAAAGGAACCCATTAAACCTGTAATAGTCATTAGCACCATACATTTCACAAGATTTCCAAATATCAGCAAAATCAGAATCAGACTCATACATGTCTTTTAACATCTCAAATCCTATCAATCTAGCATGCATGGAAGTAATCAAAGTGTAACGCCTAGATAATGCATCCGCTATAACATTTTCCTTTCCCTGCTTATGCTTAATCACATAAGGAAAGGTTTCAATAAATTCAAGCCAACTTGCATGCCTTTTGTTCAATTTACCCTGGGACTTAGGAAACTTAAGACTTTCATGATCAGAATGGATAATAAACTCTTTAGGCCACAAATAATGTTGCCAAGCTTCTAAAGTTCGTTTCAAGGCATACAACTCTTTATCATATGTAGAATAATTTAAAGCAGGGCCACTTAATTTCTCATTGAAATATGCAATAGGTTTGGAATCTTGCATCAACACACTACCTATGCCTATACCAGAAGTGTCACACTCAATTTCAAAAACCTTAGTAAAATCAGGCAATACAAGTACAGGGGCTTTAGTTAGTTTGTCCTTCAGTATGTTAAAAGCACGCTCTTGTGCTTCACCCCACTTGAATACCACATTTTTTCTTACCAAATCATTTAAAGGGGCAGCAAGAGTAGAGAAGTCCTTAACAAATCTCCTATAAAAGCTCGCCAATCCATGGAAGCTCCTTACTTCACTCACATTCTTTGGAGTTGGCCACTCTCGGATTGCTTTGACCTTCTCCTCGTCCACTTGTATGCCACGAGCTCCTACAACAAATCCAAGAAAAACCACAGAATCCAAACAAAAAGAGCACTTCTCTAAATTGGCAAAGAGTTTATTCTCTCTAAGCACAACAAACACATCATGCAAATGATTCACATGCTCTTCTAGACTTTTAGAGTAAATCAAAATGTCATCAAAGTAAACCACAACAAATCTACCAATGAAAGATCTAAAGACATGGTTCATTAAACTCATGAAAGTGCTAGGTGCATTAGTCAAGCCAAATGGCATAACTAACCATTCATATAACCCAAACTTGGTCTTAAAAGCAGTTTTCCATTCATCACCTTCTTTCATTCTAATCTGATGATAACCACTTCTAAGATCAATTTTAGAGAAAACACATGCACCATGCAACTCGTCAAGCATATCATCTAACCTAGGGATAAGATAGCAATATTTTACCGTTATTTTGTTGATGGCACGACAATCTACACACATCCGCCACTTGCCATCCTTTTTGGGCACAAGAATCACCGGCACAGCACATGGACTTAGACTTTCACGAACAAAGCCTTTCTTCATGAGCTCTTCTACTTGATGTTGTATTTCCTTAGTCTCATCTAGATTTGCTTGATAAGCAGGTCTATTGGGAATAGATGCTCATGGGATAAAGTCTATGCGATGCTCAATGCCTCTTAAAGGGGGCAATCCATTAGGTATTTCCTTTGGGAATAAGTCATAGAATTCCTGCAATAAAGATGTAACACTAACAGGCAAAGAGTGATCAGGATCATTGATAGTAAGATAAACATCTTTATAAAGCAATAAGAAAGCATTTTCACTAAATAGAGCTCTCTTGATCTCACTTTTACTCGAAAATAAACTTACTTTCTTTTCCTCATATTTTTCTCTAATTTTCTTTCTTCTCAACTCACCTTTCTGTTGCTTCTTCTCATTCTCAATACTCACACTCACTTTACCTTTCTTTTCTTGCTCTCTATTCTTACACTCTCTTTCGATTTTTAACTGATCCTCATATGCTTGAACAGGACGCAGAGGGGTCAACACAACGGTCTTACCATTAAAAACAAAGGAGTAATAATTTTTATATCCATCATGTTTTACCTTTCTGTCAAATTGCCACGGCCTACCAAGTAACAAGTGACCAGCATACATAGGTGCTACATCACAAAGAATCTCATCATGATAATTACCAATAGAAAAAGAGATGAGCACCTGTTTTGTTACCTTTACCTCCCCACTATCATTAAGCCATTGTAATTTATAAGGGGTAGGGTGCCTTAAAGTAGGCAAGTTCAGCTTTTCCACAAGTAAAGTATTAGCTACATTTGTGCAGCTACCACCATCAATAATCAAACTACAAACCTTCTTGTGGATGAAGCAACGAGTATGAAAAATATGCTCACACTGCTCTACCCCGAGATCTTCTTTTGGTTGAATGTTGAGAGCACGTCTAGCCACAAGGGCTTCACCATTTACAGCTTCAGTTAATTCTAAATTTGAGTCATCAGTTAGGGGTGGCATCTCATCCTCCTCAAACTCACTACTAGCACTAGTCACATCACCATTCTCAAGAATAATCATAGTTCATTTGTTAGGACATTGTGAAGCAATGTGACCAAAACCATTACATTTAAAACATCTAACCTTAGAAGAAGAAGCAGTTGGGTTAGAAGATGATAAAGGTTTTGAATCAGTTTTACCCTTAACTTGAAAGGGTTTTACCTTACTTTCCTCCTTAGACTTGAAATCAATCTTTGGCTTGAAGGAGACTTTGGAATCCCTCCAAGAACGCGAGCTAGATGTCACTTTTAGGTTTTGTCGAGCCTTTAGTTGCTTTTCCACCTTGATAGCTCTATGTAAGAGCTCCTCCATATCCAAGTAATTGTATAAATCAACTTGGGCGGCTATTTTAGGATTTAAGCCCTCAATGAATCGGGCCGTGGTTACTTCACGGTCTTCCTCCATATTTACCTTAATCATGGCAATCTCCATTTCTTGATAGTAATCTTCCACACTCATAGAACCTTGTTTCAGCTTTTGGAGCCTCTTATGCAATTCCCTATAATAAGTAACTAGGGACAAATTGTTTGCGCATGATAATTTTTATCTCTTGCCAATCACGAATTGGACCTTCACCGGTACATCTTCTGGTAAGTAAGAGTTGATCCCACCAGATGCTAGCATAGTCAGTAAACTCCACTGCAGTAAGTTTTACTTTCTTCACCTTAATGTAAGAGTGGCACTCGAACGCATGCTCCACTCTTCTTTCCCAATCTAAGTATTGGTTTGGGTCATTTTTCCCGGGGAATGAGGGGATCTTCATCTTGATGTTTCCAATACCACCATCCTTATTAGATGATGATTGTCCACCTTTCCGAGTATAGGACTCCTCAAAGTTGGACTCAGCATCATCATCAGGTTCCATATGAGCTTGCCTCCTATGGGTCCTCCTATTGGAAGAAGACTCCACATCATCTAATCTGGCACTAAGTTTCTCAAGAGTACTTTGAACGGCTCTAACCCAGACTTTCATGTCAAAGTCACTGTGCTCAGATTCTCCAGACATCCTGAAATATTAATTTGTACAAAAACAAGCAAAGAAAGATATAGGACCTCGCAACTCACTAGCTTACGTGTTTACACTCAAAAGATGATAATTTCACTCGTGTTTAACTCTCTTTTCGGCTTTTTCTTTAATGCTAACCCTCTTGCCTTTTACCACTCAATAATTTGCTTCTTACAAGTGTTCTAAGCAAGTCACAAGCAAATCAAATGAAAAGATCAAACTAGTGGCAATCAAAAAACTAGAATCCTAAAATGTAAATTCCCAAAGAATCAAACAAAGGAGAAAAAAAAAGGTGTGTAACAAAAGGAAAAAGAAGGAGGAAGGGAAGGTCTGGAAGGAAAAAAAAGGAAAGAAAAAAATCTGAAAATAAGAAACCTTAAGAATAGAAAACTACTTGCAATTCAAGTTTAGAACAATTAGGAAACAATATCCTTTCTTGAATGCAAATAGGAAAGTAGATAACTTGGTAGCTACTTAATGCAATTAAATTAGGAAACAAACTCCAATTAGGAAATTGACTCTAATTAGGAAACTAATTCCAATTAGGAAATTGACTCCAATTAGAAAACTAACTCCAAACTTGCTTTCAATTTTGAATTGGCACAACTTGCAATTTTGAATTCTGCAATCTGAATTTTTTTTTTCACTCTTTTTTTTTTTCACTCCCTTTTTTCACTTTTTTTTTACCCCTCTTTTTTTTAGAATTTTTTTTTCGATTTTTTTTGGGAGTATCACACTCTCTTTCTTTTTTCTTTTTGGAGTATCACACTCTCTTCTTTTTTTAATTATTCTTTTTTTTTTTTTTGAGGATGGAGGAACACAACAATAGAAGACAGAAGGAGAAAGAAGAAAAAGACAAAGATGGAAAAGGTAATACTAATGGAAGGAGAGAAAGTATGAAGAACAATGAAAGGGAAAAACACAAAGATATACCTTGTACTAGCGACCAAAGCTCTGATACCAAATGATGAGAGACTCTCTAGGAACCTTGTCCTAGGAACCTTCAACAAGATGACACTTTGCCCGAGACCGGCTAGAAAACAAGAATGTTGGTCAAAGGAAAGACCCTAAGAGAACTTGTCTCTTAGAACCCTAGCCTCAAGACGCCACAAAGGAAGACCAATCCTTTGATAAGTCACGTGAACTCTCAGAGAACACAAAAAAGCAAAAGCCTCACAAATAATTGAATAATACTCAATTTCATTCATGTGTCAAAATAGAGTACAATAGGAAGCCTTTTATAGGCAAAATTTCTAGAGTCCTAATTAAAGTAAAACTCTAAAATCTGATTAGAAATATTTTAAATAATACCTAATATATATCCTAATTAGATTAGGATACTAATCTTAACTTGATCTCCAAGATATGCTCTTTGACCAAGTTCAAAAAAATAATAAAATAACAAAAAACGAAATTTCAAAAGGAATCCTAGTCAAAACTAATCAGCTTCTTAAGTTGTCACATGGGATGCTCATGCTTCATTAAAAATCACATGGTTGTCACATGATTCTTAATCTCTTGCAATTAGACTCCAATTGGGCCTTGGCACTCCTCTTGTAGAATGGTTAGCATGATCACACCTTTTACATCTTCTTGGGCCTTCTCTTGATTTAAATGAATGGGCTCTAAGTTATGAAGCTTATGAATTAAACAATTGAAGGCTTCTTTCATTGCTTTGGCCCTAACTCTTGTTATTGGGCCTCCTATGCCTTACAATGGATCTTTAGGCACATTTGATTTGAACTCTTGGGCTTTAATTTGCAAATCATGTCCTTGGGCTTGAAACTTTGCACCATATATCATCAAGTCCACTTCTATGCTCAACAAGGTCTCTTGGTGCCATTGCATCACAAGTCTTTATATTTCTGCAATAAACCCATTCTTTGTTGCCTTCCTATCAAATTTCCAAGGCCTACCCAAAAGTATATGTCCAGCATGCATAGGAACAACATCACATAAAATCTCATCACAATATCTTCCAATTGAGAATGAAGCAAGAACTTGCCTATCAACCTTAGTATCCCTACATTCATTCAGCCATTGCAACTTGTATGGTCTAAGGGTGTTTAATGGTAGACAAATTTAATTTCTCAACTAAAGTGGTACTAGCAACATTGGTACAACTCCCACAATTAATAATCATATTGCATACCTTGTTGCTTATGAGATAGCAAGAATGGATGATGTTTTCTCTTCGCTACTCAATGTCATCTTCCTTAACTTGAGAATTCAAAGCTCTTTGAGTCACAAGTGCTTCTCCTTCTACAGCATACTCAAACCCATCATCACTAGCATCTTCAAGTGATGGCATGGAATCATCACTTTCACTTTCAGTCATGATTTCATGGTCCTTCATGATCATTACTCTCTTGTTGGGGCATTGTGAAGCTATATGACCTTTGTTCTTAGATGAAGCTTTCTCTTTGCCTTTTGAGACTTCTCTTTAAACATCTTTTTCTTCCTTTTTCCATTTTGGTCTCATTGAAGAACTAGAACCTGAAAGGTACCTTGCTATTCCTTTTTGTTTAAGTTGCCTTTCAACCTTTATTGCCATGTGCACCATGTCTTCTAACTCCACATAATGCTGTAACTCTACAATATTAGCAATTTCTTTATTCAACCCATTCAAGAATCGAGTCATTGTTGCTTCTCTATCCTCCTTCACATTTGCTCTAAGCATAGCCACTTCCATCTCTTTGTGATATTCCTCTACACTCTTAGACCTATAGTAATGACTAGGTATAAACCTCTTCCTCATGAGAGCCTTCATCTCCCTCCATGTGTTTAGGGGTCTCTCACCATTCCTCCTCCTCTCTAGGACCAATTTATCCCACCAAATTAATGCATAATCTGTAAATTCAATGACTGCCAATTTCACATTTTTTGCTTCAGAATAATTATGGTACTAAAAAATGAACTCAATTTTCTTCTCCCACTCCAAATAAGCTTCAGGATCATTTTTACCTTGGAAAGAAGGTATCTTCATTTTAATATTTCTAAGGTTTCCATCCACCCTATTTCTACCCCTTGGAGCATTTTTACCGTGTCTCCTTTCATGCCTAACTTCCCTAGGCCTATTTCTACCCAAATCAAATTTAAATTCATAGTCTTCTTCACTACCACCTCCTACTTCATTTTCAAACTCAAAATCATCCATAGAATCATCTGTATGCCTCTCATATCTTCTAGGATTAGGACTTATAGTAGGTGGTCTTCTCTGCAAGTTTGCAATAATTGTGTCTTGCTTATCCATCCGGTCTCTTATCCCTCCAAGCACCACATTAAGATGTTCGAATTGCTACTGCATGGCTTTTACAACGAGATCCAGGTTCTATGCACTACCTCCTCCACTTGATATTTCCTCCCTATTAGAAATTATAAGCTGCAAGAAAATTGATTAGAGAAATAAAGATCCTCGCAAATTTTCCTCACTTGTTTACCCTCAAAGATGTCACTCTTCACTCGTGTTTCACACTTTAAAGGCTTTTTCAAATAATGGATTCACACTCTCACCTTTTTCTACTCTCAGTCTCTCTATAGGCTCTTTAAAGAAACTAATCAGACTCAATACTATAGTAGAGAAAATCAGGGAATGAAAGTTAAAGATGCAGAATTTTGTAAAAGCTTAGTTCAAACCAATACTATTTCCAGAACAGCACAAATTTTTTCTTGGCCTTTTCTTTTCAGCAATTTTTTTTCTCTATTTTTTTTTGCCTTGATTTTTTTTTTCTGGAATATGAAGAACAAAAAATGAAATTTGAATAAACAGAACAGAAACAGCAAAATCAATCTGGAAAGCCCTGAAAACGCATCTGAATTTAAAGGACAATATCTTGAGTTAGAGAACTCCAAATGAGATGCTTTAAAGCAATCTGAAAGAAGAGAATTTGGGATATAAGAAAGACCTACTACACGTCTAGAAACTCAATGGAAAACATGACAAATGGGGGATTAAAACTCAGCACGTCCAAAAGAATGGAAGACAAATAGAATTTCAAAAGGAAAGAGAAACACAATCTGGAAAAGCACAAAGACACATAGATATGACCTGATTTAGGGACCAAAGCTCTGATACCAAGATGGTGCAAACCCACAAGGAATTGAGTCCCCTTGAACCCACAACTGATCTTAAATATACACACCCCAAGAAAGCTAAATCAAGTTTGAACGATCCACTTGGAACCTCTAAATACAAAGAGACAAGGACCCTGAGTGTTGAAAGACGCCACAAGGTTGATCAAGCCTTAATGAATCTACAAGTTCAATGAAGAACCCTAGAGAGTACTCCTCTCAAGTCTTGGATTTTTAGAAAATATGATTTCTATTCATTCAAATTTGGTTACAATGGGAGGTAGAGTACAAGTATATAGTGTGCAAATCAAATCTGCCTTCAATGCTCACAGAAAAGGAAAACTAGAGAAATTAATAGCAAATTTCCTAATTAATGACCTATGAAATCAGAATTATAAAAGTCAAATTCTCTTAAAAACTAAAAGGGAATAAATCCCCTAAATAAGCTAATTTCATCTAAATACATTAGGGTTCTAGAAATCAGCTTATTAAGCTCAAAATGACATTATTTAGCCCTAAATGAGCCCACCAATAAATGGTCCATGGTTCAAGCACTTCAATTTATAATGTTTTGGCCCAGTCTAGCTTCAGCACTCCATCTTTAGCCCATAGGATGTTGAGGACGTCCACATTAGAAATATCCATATCTTGCTTGACTTTTGTTGTTCCAATTGCTATTTGTCTCTTGAACAAGTCCACTTAAGGCTTCCCTCATTCTTTTAGCTTGTGCTCTTGTCATCGGGCCACTTGGAATTTGCAGAGGATCATTCCAAGCATTTGAGACAGCTTGCTCCCTTTGATGGATCGCATCACCAATGGGCATGCCTACTGGATATCATTCCCTCCCTATTCATCCTCAAATCTCCACTTGTATCATATGGAAATAAATTAGACTTTCCAAAAATAATAATAACACTATATTCATCAAGTGGAAGAATCTTGTAAACTAAAGGTGTCTTTTCAAAGAGATCATCAATTCTTTGAAGCAACTTAGAATACTCCAAATTAGAAAACTCTTTGAACTCGCTTTAAGTTAGGAGGTATTTCTTTCTCACATACACCCAAATATAAATACTTTTGATCCCACATGCACCTGCAATAATTCCAAGGGCCATAATAAAATCCAAATAACATGATATCCTTTTAACCATAAAATTAATGTAATATGAATTTCTAATAGCCACAAAATTCATGAAACAATTAAAACTCAATGTATAGTGCTCAATGCTTTTGAAAGGTATTAATTCATCAGGAATAACAAAATCTATGCAATCAAAGCACTTTTGAAAGCACATTAAAGATTGGAAACCATCAGGTGGTTTCTTAGGAAATAAATCTAAGCAATCACAACTTTTTTCAATGCTAGTTAAAGATGACAGTCTATTGGGTGGCTTCTTTGAAAACAAATCTTTACATACATGCAAGGAGGCAAAGATGGGTTAAGATTGTCAGCAGATAAAAAAAATCCTTACACACGCTCTCAACCTCTCTTTTTTCATCAAACAAGCTCACACTCATGCTTTTCTCACTTTTCTTACAACTCTCTTGCTCTTTCTCTTCTCTTACACTATTTTCTTTTTCAATCTCTTCTTTTTCTCTCTCTAACTCATGTTCTCTCTTTTTCTTTTGCTCTTTTTTTTTTCTTTTATTTTGTATGCTTGTACTATTCTTATTTGATCCTTATAAGCATCCATAGCTTATTTTGTATGCTTGTACTCTTACATTACCAATACATGATTTTTTTCATTGAATATGAATGAATAGCAATAGCAATATCTGTGTTTATGCTTAACATATTTAGCTTTTCTAACATGTTTCCATGGTTTACCAAGCATAATATGTCCATCATACATATGAGCCATATCACATAACACTTTATCATGATATTTACCAATGGAGAAAGAAATCAAAACGTGCTTATTAACCCTAAATTCAGCACTACCCTTCAACAATGTATAAGGCCTAGGATGCTTTATAGTAGGCAAATTTAATTTCTCAACAAGTAAGGTACTAGCAATATTTACACAGCTATTATTATCAATAGCCACACTACGAACTTTCTCTTTGATAAGGCATCTAGTATGGAAATTAAGGAATGACTTTTCCTTTATTGATACAATACCAGTAGGCATGTCCATTGGAGCACAACAAGTTTGAGAAACCCTCATCTATCAAAAATCTCAAAGAGCTCAAGATAATATCTATATTGGACGTCGGCCCAAATTTAGAGCTCAAGATCCATATTTGATCAATTTAGAATATGTTAGATGTCACTCAATTCATAAAGATGTTGATCTTGGTGTTAAATTGAACTTTGGACATGAGGTCTTCTTAAAGATATAAAAGTGGAAATCCAAGTGGAAGCCCAATGTCCTAAGAAGGTCCATGGAGCAACTAGAGTCAATATCCAATGTTGAAGGCCTAATAATAAGAGCTAAGGCCAAAGCAATGAAAGAAGTCTTCAATTGTTTGATTCATAAGCTTCATAACTTATAACTCATTCATTTGAGTCAAGAGAAGGCCCAAGAAGATGCAAAAGGTGTGATCATGCTAACCATTCTACAAAAGGAGTGCCAAGGCCCAATTGGAGTCCAATTGCAAGAGATTAAGAATCTTGTGTCAACCATGTGATTTTTAATAAAACATGAGCATCCCATGTGACAACTTAAAGAAACTGATTAGTTTTGACTAGGATTCTTTTTGAAATTTCATTTTTTATTTTATTTTATTATTTTTTTGAACTTGATCAAAGAGGTTATCTTGAAAATCAAGTTAAAATTAGTATCCTAATCTAGTTCCTTGATTTTAGGCATCATTTAAAATATTTCTAATAAGATTTTAGAGTTTTACTTTCATTAAGACTTTAGAAATTTTGTCTATAAAAAGCTTTCTATTGTACTCTATTGAGGAAGATTATGAATGAATGAATTTGAGTATTATTCAATTCTCTGTGAGGCTTCTTTGTGTTCTTTGAGAGTTCACGTGACTTATCAAAGGAGTGGTCTTCTTTTGTCGCGTCTTAAGGCTAGGGTTCTAAGAGGCAAGTTCTCTTAGGGTCTTTTCTTTGACCAACATTCTTGTTTTCTAGCCGATCCCAGGCAAAGTGTCATCTTGTTGAAGGTTCCTAGGACAAGGTTCCTAGAGGGTTTCTCATCACTTATCTTGTCCTGTAGAGTTGGAGTTGGATTGAAATGCATCTAACTATGCACAAGTTGGTGTGAACCCACAAGGAATTGAATCCCCTTGAACCCACAACCGATCTGAAATATACACACCCCAAGAAAGCTAAATCAAGTCTGAACAATCCACTTGGAACCCTTGAACACGAAGAGACAAGGACCACGAGTGTTGGAAGACGCCACAAGGTTGATCAAGCCTTGATAAGTCTACAAGTTCAATGAAGAACCCTAGAGAGCACTCCTCTCAATTCTGGGATTTCCAGAAAATATGATTTCTATTCATTCAAATCTGATTACAATGGGAGGCAGAATACAATTATATAGTGTGCAAGTCAAATCTGCCTTCAATGCTCATAGAAAAGGAAAACTAGGGAAATTAATGGCAAATTTCCTAATTAATGGCCTATGGAATCAGAATTATAAAAGTCAAATTCTCTCAAAAACTAAAAAGGAAATAAATCCCCCTAAATAAGCTAATTTCGTCTAAATAATTAGGGTTCTAAAAATCAGCCTATTAAGTCCAAAATAGCATTATTTAGTCCTAAATGAGCCCACCAATGGATGGTCCATGGTTCAAGCACTTCAATTTATGATGTTTTGGGCCAATCTAGCCTCAGCAGCTCCATCTTCAGCCCATATGATGTTGAGGACGCCCACATTGGAAATGTCCATATCTTGCTTGACTTTTGTTGCTCCAATTGCTATTTGCTTAGTCCAGGTCTCTTGAACAAGTCCACTTAAGGCTTCCCTCATTCTTTTAGCTCGTGCTCTTGTCATCGGGCCACTTGGAATTTGCAGAGGATCATTCCAAGCATTTGAGACAGCTTGCTCCCTTTGATGGATCGCATCATCCCCTCTCTCCTCAAAAGGATTCGTCCTCGAATCATCACCTACATCATTAGGAAATAGATCAGCAACATTAAAAGTAGTACTAACATTATACTCACCTGGTAGATCTATCTTATAAGCATTGTCATTGATTTTCTCAAGGACTTGAAATGGTCCATCCCCTCTTGGAGCTAATTTAGATTTCCTTTGTACTGGAAACCTCTCTTTTCTCATATGCACCCATACCCAATCGCCAGGTTCAAAAATGACACGCCTTCTGCCTTTGTTTGCCTTGGATGCATATTGCTCATTCTTCTTTTCAATCTGCAATTTAATCTTTTCATGAAGTTGCTTAACCACCTCAGCTTTCTTTTTGCCATAAAGGCTTATTCTCTCATTAATGGGCAATGGTAACAAATCCAAAGGAGTTAGTGGATTAAAACCATAAACAACTTCAAAAGGAGAATAATCAATAGATGAATGCACACTTCTATTATATGCAAATTCAATGAAAGACAAGCTGATACAATATCAGTAGGCATGTCTATTGGAGCACTACAAATTCGAGAAGCCTTCATCCATCAAGACCAAATCATTCAAAAGCCTATGATTCAGGTCCAAATGGCTCATGAAAGGATGGCCCATGTTCAAGAGGCCCAAATTGTGATTGTATATGTCCAAAAACTTCAAAGAGTTCAAAATAATCTCTATGTTGGACGTCGACCCAAGTTTATAGCCCAAGATCCATATTTGATCAAGATCTCCTTAAAGATGCAAAAGTGGAAGTCCAAGTGGAAGCCCAATGTCTTAAGAAGATCCATGGAGCAACTAAATTCAATATCCAACATGTTGAAGGACCAATGAACTATACACATACAAGAGGAGTGCTAAGGCCCAATTGGAGTCCAATTGCAAGAGATTAAGAATCATGTGACAACCATGTGATTTTTAATGAAGCATGAGCATCCCATGTGACAACTTAAAGAAGCTAATTAGTTTTGACTAGGATTCTTTTTGAATTTTGTTTTTTATTATTTTATTATTTTTTTGAACTTGGTCAAAGAGCTTATCTTGGAGATCAAGTTAAGATTAGTATCCTAATCTAATTAGGATATATATTAGGTATTATTTAAAATATTTCTAATCAGATTTTAGAGTTTTACTTTAATTAGGACTTTAGAAATTTTGCCTATAAAAGGCTTCTTATTGTACTCTATTTTGGAACATGAATGAAATTGAGTATTATTTAATTATTTGTGAGGCTTTTGCTTCTTTGTGTTCTCTGAGAGTTCACGTGACTTATCAAAGGATTGGTCTTCCTTTGTGGCGTCTTGAGGCTAGGGTTCTAAGAGACAAGTTCTGATGCAATAGCACCAAGAGACCTTGTTGAGCATAAAAGTGGACCTGATGAAGGATATGGTGCTATGTTTCAAGCCCAAGGACATGATTTGCAAATTAAAGCCCAAGAGTTCAAGTCAAATCTTGAAATAGCTGCCCAAGTTGATTTATACAATTACCTGGATATGGAGGAGCTCTTACATAGAGCTATCAAGGTGGAAAAGCAACTAAGGACTCGACAAAAGCTAAAAGTGACATGTAGCTCGAGTTCTTGGAGGGATTCCAAAGTCTCCTTCAAGCCAAAGACTGATTTCAAGTCTAAAGAGGAAAGTAAAGTAAAACCCTTTCAGGTTAAGGGTAAAACTGATTCAAAACCTTTATCATCTTCTAACCCTACTTCTTCTTCCTCTAAGGTTAGATGTTTTAAATGTAATGGTTTTGGTCACATTGCTTCACAATGTCCCAACAAATGAACTATGATTATTCTTGAGAATGGTGATGTGACTAGTGCTAGTAGTGAGTCTGAGGAGGATGAGATGCCACCCCTAACTGATGACTCAGATTTAGAATTAACTGAAGCTGTAAATGGTGAAGCCCTTGTGGCTAGACGTGCTCTCAGCATTCAATTTGAGTATTATTCAATACTTTGTGAGGCTTTTGCTTCTTTGTGTTCTCTGAGAGTTCACATGACTTATCGAATGATTGGTCTTCCTTTGTGGCGTCTTGAGGCTAGGGTTCTAAGAGACAAGTTCTCTTAGGGTCTTTCCTTTGACCAACATTCTTGTATTCTAGCCGGTCTCGGGCAAAGTGTCATCTTGTTGAAGGTTCCTAGGACAAGGTTCCTAGAGGGTCTCTCATCATTAAGACCAAGTTTGGGTTATATGAATGGTTAGTTATGCCATTTGGCTTGACTAACGCACCTAGCACTTTCATGAGTTTAATGAACCATGTCTTTAGATCTTTCATTGGTAGATTTGTTGTGGTTTACTTTGATGACATTTTGATTTACTCTAAAAGTCTAGAAGAGCATGTGAATCATTTGCATGATGTGTTTGTTGTGCTTAGAGAGAATAAACTCTTTGCCAATTTAGAGAAGTGCTCTTTTTGTTTGGATTCTGTGATTTTTCTTAGATTTGTTGTAGGAGCTCGTGGCATACAAGTGGACGAGGAGAAGGTCAAAGCAATCCGAGAGTGGCCAACTCCAAAGAATGCGAGTGAAGTAAGGAGCTTCCATGGATTGGCGAGCTTTTATAAGAGATTTGTTAAGGACTTCTCTACTCTTGCTGCCCCTTTAAATGATTTGGTAAGAAAGAATGTGGTATTCAAGTGGGGTGAAGCACAAGAGCGTGCTTTTAACATACTGAAGGACAAACTAACTAAAGCCCCTGTACTTGTATTGCCTGATTTTACTAAGGTTTTTGAAATTGAGTGTGACACTTCTGGTTTAGGCATAGGCGGTGTGTTGATGCAGAATGCCAAACCTATTGCATATTTCAGTGAGAAATTAAGTGGCCCTACTTTAAATTATTCTACATATGATAAAGAGTTGTACGCCTTGAAACCTTAGAAACTTGGCAACATTATTTGTGGCCTAAAGAATTTATTATCCATTCTGATCATGAAAGTCTTAAGTTTCTTAAGTCCCAAGGTAAATTGAACAAAAGACATACAAAATGGCTTGAATTTATTGAAACCTTCCCTTATGTGATTAAGCATAAGCAGGGAAAGGAAAATGTTGTAGCAGATGCATTGTCTAGGCGTTACACTTTGATTACTTCCATGCATGCTAGATTGATAGGATTTGAGATGTTAAAAGACATGTATGAGTCTGATTCTGATTTTGCTGATATTTGGAAATCTTGTGAAATGTATGGTGCTAATGACTATTACAGGTTTGATGGGTTCCTTTTCAAAAAGGACAAGTTATGTGTTCCTATGTGTTCCATTCGTGAGCTTCTTGTAAAGGAAACTCATGGCGAGGGATTGATGGGTCATTTTGGTGCCGAAAAGACTTTGGCTCTTTTAAATGAGCATTTTTATTGGCCTAGTATGAGAAAGGATGTGGTTGCTGTTTGTTCTAGATGTATTACTTGTAAGCATGCTAAGTCTAGAATTCAATCACATAGCTTATATTCCCCCTTACCAGTTCCTTCTCACCCATGGACTGATATTTCTATGGACTTTGTCTTGGGTTTACCTAAATCTTCCACTGGGAAAGATAGTGTCTTTGTTGTTGTGGATAGGTTTAGTAAAATGGCACATTTTATTGCTTGTTCTAAAACTAATGATGCTGTGTATGTGGCAGAATTGTTTTTCAAGGAGATTGTTAGGTTGCATGGTGTGCCAAAAACTATTGTTAGTGATAGAGATGTAAAATTCTTGAGTTATTTCTGGAAAATGTTGTGGAATAAACTTGGCACTAAGCTTTTGTTTTCTACTACAGCATACCCACAAACTGATGGGCAGACCGAGGTTGTTAATAGAACTCTCTCTACTTTATTAAGAGCTATCATTCAAAAGAATCTTAAGAATTGGGAGAAGTGTTTGCCCCATGTCGAATTTGCTTATAATCGTGCTGTTCATACTGCTACAAAATTCTCTCCTTTTGAAATTGTTTATGGCTTTAATCCTTTAACGCCGTTAGATTTGCTTCCTTTACCTTCACATGAGTTTACTGACCTTGATGGTGCTAGGAAGGCTAAGTTTGTGCAGGATTTGCATGAGAAAGTGAAAGCCAATATTGAAAGAAGGAATGAGCAAATTGCTAGCCAAGTTAATAAGGGTAGAAGGCGTGTGGTATTTGAACCTGGCGATTGGGTGTGGGTTCACTTGCGAAAAGAACGTTTCCCAGAACAAAGAAAGTCAAAACTCCAACCTAGAGGAGATGGTCCCTTTCAAGTTCTTGAAAGGATTAATGATAATGCTTATAAAATTGACTCACCTAGTTCTTATGGAAATATTAGTGCTACTTTTAATGTAGCTGATCTCTCTTCCTTTGATATTGCAGATTTGAGGATGAATCCTTTTCAAGAGGGGGGGAATGATGCAATAGCACCAAGAGACCTTGTTAAGCATAAAAGTGGACCTGATGAAGGATATGGTGCTATGTTTCAAGCCCAAGGACATGATTTGCAAATTAAAGCCCAAGAGTTCAAGTCAAATGTGCCTAAAGACCCATTGCAAGGCATAGGAGGCCCAATAACAAGAGCTAGGGCCAAAAGCAATGAAAGAAACCTTCAATTGTTTAATTCATAAGCTTCATAACTTAGAGCCCATTCATTTAAGTCAAGAGAAGACCCAAGAAGATGTAAAAGGTGTGATCATGCTAACCATTCTACAAGAGGAGTGCCAAGGCCCAATTGGAGTCCAATTACAAGAGATTAAGAATCATGTGACAACCATGTGATTTTTAATGAAGCATGAGCATCCCATGTGACAAATTAAAGAAGCTAATTAGTTTTGACTAGGATTCCTTTTGAAATTTCGTTTTTTATTATTTTATTATTTTTTTGAACTTGGTCAAAGAGCTTATCTTGGAGATCAAGTTAAAATTAGTATCCTAATCTAATTAGGATATATTAGGTATCATTTAAAATATTTCTAATCAGTTTTAGAGTTTTACTTTAATTAGGACTCTAGAAAATTTTGCCTATAAAAGGCTTCCTATTGTACTCTATTATTCAATTATTTGTGAGGCTTTTGCTTCTTTGTGTTCTTTGGAAGTTCACGTGACTTATCAAAGGATTGGTCTTCCTTTGTGGCGTCTTGAGGCTAGGGTTCTAAGAGACAAGTTCTCTTAGGGTCTTTCCTTTGACTAACATTCTTGTTTTCTAGCCGGTCTCAGGCAAAGTGTCATCTTGTTGAAGGTTCCTAGGATAAGGTTCCTAGAGGGTCTCTCATCAAGTTCTCTTAGGGTCTTTCCTTTGACCAACATTCTTGTTTTCTAGCCGGTCTCGGGCAAAGTGTCATCTTGTTGAAGGTTCCTAGGACAAGGTTCCTAGAGGGTCTCTCATGGATGATATTGTATCATTCCCTCCCTCTTTGAAAAGATTTGTCCTCGAATCTTCGCCATTAGGTGGTTTCTTGGGAAACAAATCTAGGCAATCACAACTCTTTTCAATGCTAGTTGAAGATGAGGCTCCATTAGGTGGCTTCTTTGAAAACAAATCTCTACATACTTGTAAGGAGCTAGAACTAACAATAGGCAAAGATGGGTTAAGATTGTTAGTAGATAAATAAACATTCTTACACACGCTCTCAACATCTCTTTTTTCATCAAACAAGCTCACACTCATGCTTTTCTCACTTTTCTCACAACTCTCTTGCTCTTTCTTTTCACTCATACTTGTTTCTTTTTCAATCTCTTCTTTTTCTCTCTCTAACTCATGTTCTCTCTCTTTTTCTTTTGCTTTGTATGCTTGTACTATTCTCATTTGATCCTCATAAGCATCCATAGGATCAAGAGGTACTAATAGATGATTTTTTTCATTGAATACAAATGAATAGCAATAGCAATATTTGTACTTATGCTTAACATATTTAGCTTTTCTCACATGTTTCCATGGTTTACCAAGCATAATATGTCCATCAGACATAGGAGCGATATCACATAACACTTTATCATGATATTTACCAATAGAGAAAGAAATCAAAACTTGCTTATTAACCTTAAATTCAGCACTACCCTTCAACAAGGTATATGGCCTAGGATGCTTTATAGTAGGCAAGTTTAATTTCTCAACAAGTAAGGTACTGGCAACATTTACATAGCTACTATTATCAATAGCTATGCTGCAGACTTTCTCTTTGATAAGGCATCTAGTATAGAAATCAGGGGATGCCTTTTCCTTATCTTGTCCTGTAGAGTTGGTATTGAATTGGAATGCATCCAACCTTGCGCAAGATTGCTTGAATCGTTCTTTGTTAGCCTCTTCAAGGAATTTGTACTCATTGGACATCTTATCACCTGAAAAGTTAGTCAAAGAAAGATAGAAGGAATAGGACCTCACGCACTCTTCTCACGTATTTACACTCAAAAGATGATAAGTTCACTTGTGTTTAACTCTCTTTTTGGCTTTTTCTTTAATGTTAACGCTCTTGCCTTTTACCACTCAATAATTTGTTTCTTACAAGTGTTCTAAGCAAGTCACAAGCAAATCAAATGAAAAGATCAGACTAATGGCAATAAAAAATACTGGAATCCTAAAATGTAAATTCTCAAAAAATCAAACAAAGGATAAAAAGAGGTGTGTAACAAAAAGGAAAAAAAGAAAGGAGGAAAGGGAGGCCTGGAAGGAAGGAGAAGGAAAGAAAAAAAAATTCTGAAAAAAAGAAAATTTAAGAATAGGAAACTACTTGCAATTCAAGTTTAGAACAATTAGGAAAGAATATTATTTCTTGAATGCAAATAGGAAAGTAGATAATTTGGTAGCTACTTAATGCAATCAAATTAAGAAACAAATTCCAATTAGGAAATCAACTCCAATTAGGAAATTGACTCCAATTAGGAAACTAACTCCAATTAGGAAATTGACTCCAATTAGGAAACTAACTCTAATTAGGAAATTGACTCCAATTAGGAAACTAACTCCAATTAGGAAATTAACTCCAAACTTGCTTTCAATTTTGAATTGGCACAACTTGCAATTTTGAATTCTGCAATCTAAAATTTTTTTTATTCACCCCTTTTCTTTTTCGAATTTTTTTTTGATTTGTTTTTTTTTAGACGATGAAGGCACACAACAATGGAAGATAGAAGAAGATAGAAGACAAAGACGAAGATGAAAAAGATAACACAAATGGAAGGAAAGAAGGTATGAAGAACAACGGAAGAAAAAAAAAACACAGATATACCTTGTACTAGCGACCAAAGCTCTGATACCAAATGATGAGAGACCTTCTAGGAACCTTGTCCTAGGAACCTTCAACAAGATGACACTTTGCCTGAGACCGGCTAGAAAACAAGAATGTTGGTCAAAAGAAAGACCCTAAGAGAACTTGTCTCTTAGAACCCTAGCCTCAAGACGCCACAAAGGAAGACCAATCCTTTGATAAGTCACGTGAACTCTCAAAGAACACAAAGAAGCAAAAGCCTCACAAATAATTGAATAATACTCAATTTCATTCATGTTCCAAAATAGAGTACAAGAAGCCTTTTATAGGCAAAATTTCTAGAGTCCTAATTAAAGTAAAACTCTAAAATCTGATTAGAAATATTTTAAATAATACCTAATATATATCCTAATTAGATTAGGATACTAATCTTAACTTGATCTCCAAGATAAGCTCTTTGACCAAGTTCAAAAAAATAATAAAATAATAAAAAACGAAATTAAAAAAGAATCCTAGTCAAAACTAATTAGCTTCTTTAAGTTGTCACATGGGATGCTCATGCTTCATTAAAAATCACATGGTTTTCACATGATTCTTAATCTCTTGCAATTGGACTCCAATTGGGCCCTAGCACTCCTCTTGTATGTGTATAGTTCATTGGTCCTTCAACATGTTGGATATTGAATTTAGTTGCTCCATGGATCTTCTTAAGACATTGGGCTTCCACTTGGACTTCCACTTTTGCATCTTTAAGGAGATCTTGATCAAATATGGATCTTGGGCTATAAACTTGGGTCGACGTCCAACATAGAGATTATTTTGAACTCTTTGAAGTTTTTGGACATATACAATCACAATTTGGGCCTTTTGAACATGGGCCATCCTTTCATGAGCCATTTGGACCTGAATCATAGGCTTTTGAATGATTTGGTCTTGATGGATGAGGGCTTCTCGAATTTGTAGTGCTCCAATAGACATGCCTACTGATATTGTATCATAAGCAATCCTCCCAATTTTTCAAATTCGTTTGGATGACGGTCCTAAGCAATTGAGTTAAGGTTCTGTTAACAACTTCAGTTTGACCATCAGTTTGTGGATGACAAGCTGTAGAAAATAATAACTTAGTTCCAAGTTTTCCCCACAAAACTCTCCAAAAATGACTCAAAAATTTTGCATCCCTATCTGAGACAATACTTTTAGGAACACCATGAAGCCTCACAATTTCTTTAAAGAACAAGTCAGCAATATAAGTAGCATCATCAGTTTTATGGCATGCAATAAAATGCGCCATTTTTGAAAATCTATCAATAACCACAAAATATTGAATCCATCCCTCTTTTTGACCTAGGTAATCCCAAAATAAAATCCATTGAAATGTCTACCCAAGGTTCACTAGGTACAGGTAATGGAGTATATAGACCATGAGGTAAGACTCTAGACTTAGCCCTTTTACATGTTATGCATCTACCACAAATCCTTTCCACATCACGCTTCATTTTAGGCCAAAAGAAATGTTCATGCAAAACATCTAATGTCTTTTTCACACCAAAATGTCCCATTAGTCCTCCCCCATGTGCTTCCCTCACAAGCAATTCACGCATAGAACATTGAGACACACATAATTTATTTTCTCTGAACAAAAATCCATCAAGCTTATAGAATTTTCCAAAAGCTCCTTTTTCATAAGCAACAACTATTTCAGCAAAATCACTATCATTGGCATACAAATCCTTAACATATTCAAAACCAAGTAATCTTGCATTCAGAGAAGTGAGAAGAATATACCTTCTAGATAATACATCGGCAACCACATTCTCCTTACCTTTCTTGTATTTGATCACATATGGGAAAGGCTCGATGAACTCCATCTATCTAGCATGTCTTTTGTTCAGCTTACCTTGACCTTTAATGTACTTCAAAGATTGATGATCTGTATGGATCACAAATTGTTTAGGCCAGAGGTAGTGTTGCCAGGTCTCCAATGCTCTCACAAGTGCATAAAGCTCCTTATCATAAGTTGGGTAATTCAAGGTGGCGCCATTAAGCTTTTCACTAAAATAAGCAATTGGCCGCCCTACCTGCATTAGAACAGCTCCTATCCCAACTCCTGATGCATCACACTCAATCTCAAAAGTTTTGTTAAAATCAGGTAAAGCTAAAATAGGTGCAGAACACAATTTTTCTTTAAGAACACTAAATGCATGATCTTGTGCCTTTTCCCATCTAAAGCCAGTTTTCTTAATTATTTCAGTGAGTGGTGCAGCAATTGTGCTAAAATCTTTCACAAACCTCCTATAAAAGCTAGCCAACCCATGAAAACTTCTTACCTCAGTTACATTTGTAGGTGTTGGCCATTCTTTAATAGCCCTTACCTTCTCTTCATCAACTTGTATTCCCTTAGCACTCACTACAAATCCAAGAAAAACAACTTTCCCCATGCCAAAACTACACTTTTTTAGGTTAGCATACAACTTTTCTTTTCTCAAAACATCAAGCACACAATGCAAATGATTCAAATGCTCATCAAGACTTTTACTAAATATCAGAATATCATCAAAATAAACCACAACAAATTTTCCAATATATGCACGCAAAATATGATTCATCAACCTCATAAAAGTACTAGGTGCATTTGTTAGCCCAAATGGCATGACTAACCATTCATACAGCCCATGCTTTGTTTTGAAAGTAGTTTTCCACTCATCTCCTTCCCTCATCCTAATTTGATGATATCCAGATTTTAAATCAATTTTTGAGAAAATAACAGACCCATGCAATTCATCAAGCATATCATCTAATCTAGGAATAGGATGGCGATACTTTATAGTGATATTGTTGACAGCTCTGCAATCAATGCACATCCTCCAAGATCCATCTTTCTTTGGTACTAAGAGGACTAGTACAACACATGGACTCAAGCTTTCTCGAACATACCCCTTTGCCATGAGCTCTTCAACTTGCTTTTGAAGCTCTTTTATCTCCTCAGGGTTAGTTCTATAAGCTGGCCAGTTAGGAATTGTTGCTCCAGGAATGAAGTCAATTTGATGCTCAATGCCTCTTATGGGTGGCAATCCACTAGGGATATCTTCTGGAAATATATCTTCAAATTCCTGCAACAAAGAACTAACAACACTCGGAAATGAAGAGTCAAGGTCATTAGTGTTTAAAAAGGCCTCCTTGTAAACAAGTACAAGTAAAGGCTGTTCAGAAAGATATACACTCCTCACCTTACTTTCTTTTGCATAAAAACTCACTTGTTCTCTTTCTTTTCTCTCCAGTTTCTTTTCTTTCTTCTGAATCTCTTTTTTTGAGCTCTCAGATTTTCTTTCTTTCTCACTCTCATTTCTTTTTGATCCCTCTTCTTTATTTTTCTTATCACCCTCTCTTTTATCTCTCTCTTGTTTCATTTTGAGCTGATCTTCATACACTTGCTTGGGTGTTAATGGTACAAGAGTAACGGGTCTGTCATCCTTTACAAATGAATATCTATTGGTAAACCCATCCTTTGTCGCCTTCTTATCAAATTCCTAAGGTCTACTCAAAAGTATATGTCCAGCATGCATAGGAACAACATCACATAAAATCTCATCACAATATCTTCCAATTAAGAATGAAACAAGAACTTGCCTATCAACCTTAATCTCCCCACATTCATTCAGCCATTGCAACTTGTATGGTCTAGGGTGTTTAATGGTAGACAAATTTAATTTCTCAACTAGAGTGGTACTAGCAACATTGGTACAAGTCCCACCATCAATAATCATATTGCATACCTTGTTGCTTATGAGACAACGAGTATGGAAGATGTTTTCTCTTTGCTGCTCAATGTCATCTTCCTTAACTTGAGAATTCAAAGCTCTTCTAGTCATAAGTGCTTCTCCTTCTACAGCATACTCAAACCCATCATCACTAGCATCTTCAAGTGACGGCATGGAATCATCACTTTCACTTTTAGTCACCACTTCATGGTCCTTCATGATCATTACTCTCTTATTGGGGCATTGCGAAGCTATATGACCTGTTTCCAAACACTTGAAACATTTAATATCTCTATTTCTAGATGATTGGGAATCAGATTTACCTTTGTTTTTAGATGAAGCTTCCTCTTTGCCTTTTGGGACTTCTTTTTGAACATCTTTTTCTTCCTTTTTCCATTTTGGTCTCATTGAAGAACTAGTGCCTGAAAGGTACCTTGCTGATCCTTTTTGTTTAAGTTGCCTTTCAACCTTCATTGCCATGTGCACCATGTCTTCTAACTCCACATAATGCTGCAACTCCACAATATTAGCGATTTCTTTATTCAACCCATTTAAGAATCGAGCCATTGTTGCTTATCTATCCTCTTTCACATTTGCCCTAAGCATAGCCACTTCCATCTCTTTGTGATATTCCTCTACACTCTTAGAGCCTTGTGTAAGGGACTACAACTTTTGAAAGAGGTCTCTATAGTAATGGCTGGGTATAAACCTCTTCCTCATGAGAGCTTTCATCTCCCTCCATGTTTCTAAGGGTCTCTCACCATTCCTCCTCCTCTCTAGGACCAATTTATCCCATCAAATTAATGCATAATCCGTAAATTCAATGACTGTCAATTTCACCTTTTTTGCTTTAGAATAATTATGGCACTAAAAAATGAACTCAATTTTCTTCTCCCACTCCAAAGAGACATCAGTAGGCTCATAACATTCTAAACAATGATCAACAGCAAAATCAAGTCTCCCACTAGTATCAACAATAGTACAAGCATCAATAGGATTTTCAACATTGGCAGTATCACTATGCATACTATCATCAAAACTAGTATGATCAGTGGAATTAGTCTCATCAGTCATTTCAGTGCAGGCAAAGGATTCCATGGATTCAGCAGACTTATCAGACTCCAAAAACTCATTAATCTCAGTACACATAGGACATGTATGCAATTCATCACACAAGCATTTAAGAGTTAAGTCTGATTCATCAACAAGTTGCTCAACAATTTTAATGTCTATATCATTATCACCACATGCTACATCTATCACTTTATCAGTCATACCACCATATGCTAGTGAGGAATCATGTTGATCAGAATATGTGAAGGACTCACTAATCTCAATGGAAGAATTAATTTGGGAGCATCTATCACATATAGTAGATTCAACACACATACAATCAAGAAATGCATCCAATTCAGTTATGTCACATGATCCAGATGGCATGTTATCTCTAAACTCAGTAGATGCATCATCAATAAGCTTCTCAACCAATTCCACACTAGGAACAGCATGATCATCACATTCTAAGTCACCCCCACACTTATCTTCTACCCTAGGCTCAATAGATTCATCAATTGATTCAGAAATAAAATTTTCACTATAATCACAGCTAGGAGTAGACATCCCAAGTGCATCAGTACATAAGGGTTCATGAGCATCAACAAATGTATCAGTTTTGTTCAATGCATTACCACAATTAACCACATCAGGAGATTCAACAATTAATTCCTCATCAACATCATCATCATCATGTAATTCAGAATCAACGATATTATATGCATCAGTAGTCACAGTGCTATCAGGCAAACTAGAATCAGTTCCAACAAATTGTAAAACATTAGAGGATGGAAGGATATTACCCAATGAATAAGATTCTTCCTCCTCTATACATTCCTTTCTAATTTGCTCTTCAATTGATTCATTAGCACTTGTAGTCGGTTGATTCATTTGAAATCCTGAATCCTTCAATTGTTGGTCAAAGAGTTGTAATCGTTCAGTTATCCGTTGGGCCATTTGCTGCATTTGCTGCATTTGCTGGTGTTGAATATCACAAGCTTCCATTAGCTGCCTCATCCTTTCTTCCGAACTCGGTTCCCTTTGATGCTCTTGTTGCATATACCCCTCATGGTAATTGTAAGGATGATAGTTTGGCTCTTGCATATGGTAATCAGGGTATGGCTCTTGCATATGGAAGTTATGATGTGGTTCATAATGAGGATGGTAATCTGGATGAATCTCATATGGATGGTGGTATGGTTGGTAGCATGGTTGTTGGAATTGTTGGTATTGTTGTGCTTGTTGATATTGTTGGGTTTGTTGCTCTTGTCTTGGTCTTTCAAGAAGACCTTGAAGCATAGACATGGCATTATCCAACTTCTGAGAAATCCTATGCTCTCTACAGGGATCATAAACGCCTTGATTAGAATAGTATTGATCCATTTATAAGCAAGGAAAAATGAGAAGCACAATCACTTTAAGCGTAAGTAAAATCACAAACAGATTATAACTAAAATTAACTCAAACTCAAGAAAATAAAAATTCAATGAAGCTAAGAAGTTCCTAACAATGAAAAACACTCCTAAATAGAGGTTAGTCACACAAAATAAACTCACAAAAAATAAAAAAATTAAATCCAGAAAAATTGAAAAATTCCTAAAAAATTCGAAAAAATACTAAAAAATTAGAAAAAGTGCCTCAAACGTTGGAATTCGGCCAAAAAATGGTGCACCTAATAGCTATGCTATTACTTTTGCTCAAAACACCCAAAAACGTTGAAAAACAAAGTATGAGAATTTTCTGGGCACTATGAACGAAAATTCCAGCAAGCACTCAAATTAATACGCAACACCGAAATTACCCGATTCCAAGTTCGAAACAGAACAAAAATCAAATCAAAATAGAACCAAAACAAAGATAAAATAGAACAAAAACACTTAGAAAACTTTCTCAAACAATTGAGACTCCAAATCCCCGGCAACGGCGCCAAATTTTGACGGGCTTGTCGTACAACCCTCAAAATAAAACTAGGTTGATATAAAAATATAGCAAGTGGCACAACCTAGGTCATCTCCCTTGGAATTGGAATTCAATGTTCAATTAGGTTCTCTAAGTGTTCTGAGATCCTAGAACTATCTAGTTTAGGGGGTTTTTGAATGAATTAAACTAATCTAAAATGAAATTGAAACAAAATTCCTAAATACTACCTAATTGGATGAATTATGATGAATGATGGGCTTGTGACTAGCTTAGGAATCGTCTCTTGGTATCCACTATCCTTATCCTATTCCAATTGTGATTAATTATGGCCTAAGGACTCCTAATTATGTTCATTAGCAAATGATCTTGAATAACCATTCAAGATTCAAGAGATTAATAATCTAATGTTGAATTGAGACCTCAATCCCGCATTAAACCGTTAACTCTTGTCTTTAAGATCAATGAACATCCAATTTGATTGATTAACTAATTAATTATCTTATGATTCATCATCCAAAAATGTTTAATTAACCAACTAAACACCAAGGAATTCTCAAATAGACATTTAAGCACATAACCTTACTCATGTATTTCATCGAACACCTTCGTGGCATACATGAGAAATTAAAGAGAATAATAAAAATCAGATTCAAATCCAACCAATTAATCAACAAAAAAGGTTCCCTAATCAGTGTCTAACCAGCCACTAATTAATTACACCAATTCCTAATCAAATATAACTTAACCAAGATTATACAAAATAAGAAAAAGTGTAGGAAAAATAAGAAAATCTTAGCCAAAATTTATTGTTCTTCCCCAAGAATTCAAGCTTCTACTCAGGAGCTTCCTCCTTTGCTAGCCTCAAGATGGAGATTAGGTCTTCATATTAGCGTGGTTGGAGATGGAGAATGGAATGGAGAGAATTATGTGGAGTGGACGAAGGCGAAGGGGATGGAGGCGTGAAGACGAGAGAGTGGGCTGTGGGTGAGAGGCGTGTATTATATATAGGCGAGGTTGTATGAGACGTGGATGATATGGAGACGAGGTTCAGCGAATGACAGAATAGGCGAATGACCTAATGGAATGTGGGTTGAATGGGCTGGGCTGAATGAAGTTACGTGTTTAAATGGATGAATGAATAATGACGGAATCCAGCGTTATTCACTTGCTAACCTGGTTCCTAATTCTCACGTGGCTTGCTTAAATTTTCACGTGCTCCCTCTTCCCTTGGCTCCAGCGTTTTTATCTTGTGCTGACCTTGCCAATTACCTGAAGCTTTAATATAACGTGGGCCCCAGTTCAAAGCTAAATATAATATTCAATGTTTTGCTTCAGCGTTTTGCCTAAACTCCCCACGTGATTGCTGCTGTAGCTTCTGCATGTTCTAACCAGACGTGATTTCCAGCTCTCTCTCTTCTTCATGCGTTGCTTCTGGTTCTGCCCCGTCGTTCTGCTCTTAATTCTCTTCTGCACAGCTTCTTCCTCTGTTCAGCGTGTAGTTCTCGCTTCTTCTCTATTCTGCAGCTTTTACATGGTTCTACTTCCTTCGTGCAGCTTCTGTTTATACCACACGTTGCTTTCTTCTCTGCTAAGTGCTGCTGCTTCTTGTGTGAGTGTAGAACCTGTGGCAATATGCTGGACGAGCTGCTCTTTCTGCATGCATGGCTTTGTTTCTTGCTTTTCTGCTGCTTTTCCACATTGGCTGCTTCTATGTTTCTCATCGTGGTTCAGCTTCATATCCTTCACGTTGCTGTCCAGTTGCTTGTGTACGTGGTATTTCTCCTCTGTTTTGAAACAGTTGCTTCTCATTTAAACTTCAGCCCAAGATTCTTCTTCAGCTACTGGTCTCGTGTTTCCTTCATTCACTTTGCTTCTGTTCATTCAACTCGTGTAGCTTACATGAAGGTTACCCAAGCTCCTTTGAACTCAATGCTCTTCCCCATTCAAACCAGAACCCACTCTCTTCCTTGTGAACTTCTTGCTTTGCTTCATCCTTCCATCAAACTCATGGCTTTGTGGATGGTTCTCTTCATCTTTCTAACTCGTGGCTTTCTTCTCCCCTCATCTTCAAAACAAATTCTCCTTCAAAGCTCCAATTCATATTAAAATTCTGCATAAAAGAGTGGGAAAAATCAAATGGAATTATCCACAAAATTATTTAAAAGAAATTCATGCATTAAAAACCAATACTTTGCAACTTAATTCCTTAAATGTAGAAATAGCCAATTAAAATCAAATTCCATTCAATTGTCTTCATTAAGCCACATTTAATTATTAAAATGACTAAGTTAGGAGGATTAAAAATAGATAAAATATGTGTTTATCAAATTCCCCCACACTTAAACCTTTGCACTCCTGGGCAAAGCTTAAAATCCAAGATAAAGAATGAATTTGAAACACCCGGCTAGTAGAATGGCAAGTGGGGAATCAAAATGGAAAAGAAAGTGTAAAAGTCACAAGTTAGAGACTAATCACAACTCTTCAACACTTCAACAATCAAAGTTAACTTCACTTGCATCAAGAATTAAGTTCCATGGCAATTTTATTTGAAAAGAATGAATTAAAATGCATAGCCTCTCACATGGATTAGTGTTTACTCTCATCTCTCAAGTGTTTATGGGTAATGTATATCACTCAAATTTCACCTATCAAAGTTCACTACCATAAGCTTGTCCAGCTTCTAAATCTCCACCACCTATGCCAAATGCAAAGCACAAATCAAAGGACTTTATTCAGGGTTGTAATGGGGCTAGGGAATGAAATGAATGGATAACAAAAATAAGGGGAAAAACCAAACAAATGGATACCTTAGAACCTCAAGAGCACTCAATGACAATCTAGAATAGGGAAGAATGTGCATTCAAGGCCTTATTTCCAACAAGTATAAATAGTTTTATACTCAATCTAAAGTACTTCTTTCTTTTGATTTTTCAATACCTTTTCCTCTCTTTTTTTTTTTTTTTTTTTTTCAAATTCTTTTCTTTTGCTTTCTTTTTGCTTTTCTATTCTTTTCTTTGCATTGCATTTTTTTTTTTTTGAATCACAATGGCCTTAATGGATGCAAAGCACACATTCACCTATCCTATTTAGATGTAATGCTCCTTGAAATTCCTAAGGCATCTTAAAACAAGGTGGGAATATATTTAATGGCTATAGGTTAAACAACAAAAGAAAACAAGGCTCAAAGTGGCTAAACAATGGATAAAATGTATGTATGGTTGGCTTTTTTGGCTCTAGCTAAAATAGAAATGAATGCCTTATCATTTTCATGCATGCAAATGTAAATGTGGTCTCAACAAAGAATCAAGACAAGTTCTAGAGTGAAACAAAGATAGGTGAATACACACTAGAATTGAACAATTAAGGCTCAAATTCTCACCAGCTAATGGCTATCAAATAATTCATTGAAATCATATTCATTGCCACTTCACTTAAATCAAAATACAAGATCCATCACTTGTCATGTCTAAGTGAATCCAAGCTAAAATCATCTTAACTTGCAACTTTTACAGAAAAATTGAAGAAAAATCATGCTATTTTTCAAAAATTTTTTAGAAAATTTTTTGAAAAAAAATGGATGGAATGAAATGACTCTCTCCCCCACACTTAAATGTTGCATTGTCCTCAATGCCAGCACACAATCCAGTAAACAGATAAACAATACAATGTAAAGAGTGAAAAGAGAGAGTACAACCGGATGAACTTGCCAACGAAGATCTCAAAGGTGGCTAAGATGTTCATTGTAGCTGGTTAGCAATTTATTTCCTACAAAACAGAAACAAAACAAACTGTAATATAGAAAAGAAAAGAAAACGAAATCCTAAACTAAAAAGAACTTTATTAAAGGCTAACTAATCATATGTATCAAAAACCAAAATTAAAACGACTTTATTCCTTCTTAACTGAACAAATTTGAGTCTAACCACTTTAAAACATTTGGATTGATCATGCAGGGATGACCCATGGACTTTCTCAACCATCAGAAGTTGAGAAAAGTCATTTTCAGCATATTCAGGAAAAGTAAAAGAAGAAAAATCAAATTTAAGACAATTAAAACTAAAGAAAGAGAATATAAAATCAAACTTAAAAACACTAGGCTCTAGACTCTTTAAATATCTATCAAAACCAATAAAATCCATTAGACTCTCATTAGTAAGAGTCACTACATCCATAGGAAAATTAAATTGTAACTTCTCACAATCCTTTGAGTTCAAGTCCTTCAAGGTATCTGGCAGTTGCTTTTCCTCTACTGGGAGAGTCTGTGATTTGTTGGGAACTATTTCACCAACCTCAGAAATCTGTTCAGGACTCTCAACAATAGAGACGACATCTTCCCTGACCAAAGAGACATCAGTAGGCTCATAACATTCTAAACAATGATCAACAGCAAAATCAAGTCTCCCACTAGTATCAACAATAGTACAAGCATCAATAGGATTTTCAACATTGGCAGTATCACTATGCATACTATCATCAAAACTAGTATGATCAGTGGAATTAGTCTCATCAGTCATTTCAGTGCAGGCAAAGGATTCCATGGATTCAGCAGACTTATCAGACTCCAAAAACTCATTAATCTCAGTACACATAGGACATGTATGCAATTCATCACACAAGCATTTAAGAGTTAAGTCTGATTCATCAACAAGTTGCTCAACAATTTTAATGTCTATATCATTATCACCACATGCTACATCTATCACTTTATCAGTCATACCACCATATGCTAGTGAGGAATCATGTTGATCAGAATATGTGAAGGACTCACTAATCTCAATGGAAGAATTAATTTGGGAGCATCTATCACATATAGTAGATTCAACACACATACAATCAAGAAATGCATCCAATTCAGTTATGTCACATGATCCAGATGGCATGTTATCTCTAAACTCAGTAGATGCATCATCAATAAGCTTCTCAACCAATTCCACACTAGGAACAGCATGATCATCACATTCTAAGTCACCCCCACACTTATCTTCTACCCTAGGCTCAATAGATTCATCAATTGATTCAGAAATAAAATTTTCACTATAATCACAGCTAGGAGTAGACATCCCAAGTGCATCAGTACATAAGGGTTCATGAGCATCAACAAATGTATCAGTTTTGTTCAATGCATTACCACAATTAACCACATCAGGAGATTCAACAATTAATTCCTCATCAACATCATCATCATCATGTAATTCAGAATCAACGATATTATATGCATCAGTAGTCACAGTGCTATCAGGCAAACTAGAATCAGTTCCAACAAATTGTAAAACATTAAAGGATGGAAGGATATTACCCAATGAATAAGATTCTTCCTCCTCTATACATTCCTTTCTAATTTGCTCTTCAATTGATTCATTAGCACTTGTAGTCGGTTGATTCATTTGAAATCCTGAATCCTTCAATTGTTGGTCAAAGAGTTGTAATCGTTCAGTTATCCGTTGGGCCATTTGCTGCATTTGCTGCATTTGCTGGTGTTGAATATCACAAGCTTCCATTAGCTGCCTCATCCTTTCTTCCGAACTCGGTTCCCTTTGATGCTCTTGTTGCATATACCCCTCATGGTAATTGTAAGGATGATAGTTTGGCTCTTGCATATGGTAATCAGGGTATGGCTCTTGCATATGGAAGTTATGATGTGGTTCATAATGAGGATGGTAATCTGGATGAATCTCATATGGATGGTGGTATGGTTGGTAGCATGGTTGTTGGAATTGTTGGTATTGTTGTGCTTGTTGATATTGTTGGGTTTGTTGCTCTTGTCTTGGTCTTTCAAGAAGACCTTGAAGCATAGACATGGCATTATCCAACTTCTGAGAAATCCTATGCTCTCTACAGGGATCATAAACGCCTTGATTAGAATAGTATTGATCCATTTATAAGCAAGGAAAAATGAGAAGCACAATCACTTTAAGCGTAAGTAAAATCACAAACAGATTATAACTAAAATTAACTCAAACTCAAGAAAATAAAAATTCAATGAAGCTAAGAAGTTCCTAACAATGAAAAACACTCCTAAATAGAGGTTAGTCACACAAAATAAACTCACAAAAAATAAAAAAATTAAATCCAGAAAAATTGAAAAATTCCTAAAAAATTCGAAAAAATACTAAAAAATTAGAAAAAGTGCCTCAAACGTTGGAATTCGGCCAAAAAATGGTGCACCTAATAGTTATGCTATTACTTTTGCTCAAAACACCCAAAAACGTTGAAAAACAAAGTATGAGAATTTTCTGGGCACTATGAACGAAAATTCCAGCAAGCACTCAAATTAATACGCAACACCGAAATTACCCGATTCCAAGTTCGAAACAGAACAAAAATCAAATCAAAATAGAACCAAAACAAAGATAAAATAGAACAAAAACACTTAGAAAACTTTCTCAAACAATTGAGACTCCAAATCCCCGGCAACGGCGCCAAATTTTGACGGGCTTGTCGTACAACCCTCAAAATAAAATTAGGTTGATATAAAAATATAGCAAGTGGCACAACCTAGGTCATCTCCCTTGGAATTGGAATTCAATGTTCAATTAGGTTCTCTAAGTGTTCTGAGATCCTAGAACTATCTAGTTTAGGGGGTTTTTGAATGAATTAAACTAATCTAAAATGAAATTGAAACAAAATTCCTAAATACTACCTAATTGGATGAATTATGATGAATGATGGGCTTGTGACTAGCTTAGGAATCGTCTCTTGGTATCCACTATCCTTATCCTATTCCAATTGTGATTAATTATGGCCTAAGGACTCCTAATTATGTTCATTAGCAAATGATCTTGAATAACCATTCAAGATTCAAGAGATTAATAATCTAATGTTGAATTGAGACCTCAATCCCGCATTAAACCGTTAACTCTTGTCTTTAAGATCAATGAACATCCAATTTGATTGATTAACTAATTAATTATCTTATGATTCATCATCCAAAAATGTTTAATTAACCAACTAAACACCAAGGAATTCTCAAATAGACATTTAAGCACATAACCTTACTCATGTATTTCATCGAACACCTTCGTGGCATACATGAGAAATTAAAGAGAATAATAAAAATCAGATTCAAATCCAACCAATTAATCAACAAAAAAGGTTCCCTAATCAGTGTCTAACCAGCCACTAATTAATTACACCAATTCCTAATCAAATATAACTTAACCAAGATTATACAAAATAAGAAAAAGTGTAGGAAAAATAAGAAAATCTTAGCCAAAATTTATTGTTCTTCCCCAAGAATTCAAGCTTCTACTCAGGAGCTTCCTCCTTTGCTAGCCTCAAGATGGAGATTAGGTCTTCATATTAGCGTGGTTGGAGATGGAGAATGGAATGGAGAGAATTATGTGGAGTGGACGAAGGCGAAGGGGATGGAGGCGTGAAGACGAGAGAGTGGGCTGTGGGTGAGAGGCGTGTATTATATATAGGCGAGGTTGTATGAGACGTGGATGATATGGAGACGAGGTTCAGCGAATGACAGAATAGGCGAATGACCTAATGGAATGTGTGTTGAATGGGCTGGGCTGAATGAAGTTACGTGTTTAAATGGATGAATGAATAATGACGGAATCCAGCGTTATTCACTTGCTAACCTGGTTCCTAATTCTCACGTGGCTTGCTTAAATTTTCACGTGCTCCCTCTTCCCTTGGCTCCAGCGTTTTTATCTTGTGCTTACATTGCCAATTACCTGAAGCTTTAATATAACGTGGGCCCCAGTTCAAAGCTAAATATAATATTCAATGTTTTGCTTCAGCGTTTTGCCTAAACTCCCCACGTGATTGCTGCTGTAGCTTCTGCATGTTCTAACCAGACGTGATTTCCAGCTCTCTCTCTTCTTCATGCGTTGCTTCTGGTTCTGCCCCGTCGTTCTGCTCTTAATTCTCTTCTGCACAGCTTCTTCCTCTGTTCAGCGTGTAGTTCTCGCTTCTTCTCTATTCTGCAGCTTTTACATGGTTCTACTTCCTTCGTGCAGCTTCTGTTTATACCACACGTTGCTTTCTTCTCTGCTAAGTGCTGCTGCTTCTTGTGTGAGTGTAGAACCCGTGGCAATATGCTGGACGAGCTGCTCTTTCTGCATGCATGGCTTTGTTTCTTGCTTTTCTGCTGCTTTTCCACATTGGCTGCTTCTATGTTTCTCATCGTGGTTCAGCTTCATATCCTTCACGTTGCTGTCCAGTTGCTTGTGTACGTGGTATTTCTCCTCTGTTTTGAAACAGTTGCTTCTCATTTAAACTTCAGCCCAAGATTCTTCTTCAGCTACTGGTCTCGTGTTTCCTTCATTCACTTTGCTTCTGTTCATTCAACTCGTGTAGCTTACATGAAGGTTACCCAAGCTCCTTTGAACTCAATGCTCTTCCCCATTCATCCTTCCATCAAACTCATGGCTTTGTGGATGGTTCTCTTCATCTTTCTAACTCGTGGCTTTCTTCTCCCCTCATCTTCAAAACAAATTCTCCTTCAAAGCTCCAATTCATATTAAAATTCTGCATAAAAGAGTGGGAAAAATCAAATGGAATTATCCACAAAATTATTTAAAAGAAATTCATGCATTAAAAACCAATACTTTGCAACTTAATTCCTTAAATGTAGAAATAGCCAATTAAAATCAAATTCCATTCAATTGTCTTCATTAAGCCACATTTAATTATTAAAATGACTAAGTTAGGAGGATTAAAAATAGATAAAATATGTGTTTATCACTCCTTTCATGCCTAACTTCCCTAGGCCTATTTCTACCCAAATCAAATTCAGATTCATAGTCTTCTTCACTACCACCTCCTACTTCATTTTCAGACTCAAAATCATCCATAGAATCATCTCTATGCCTCTCATATCTTCTAGGATTAGGACTTACAGTAGGTGGTCTTCTCTGCAAGTTTGCAATCATTGTGTCTTGCTTATCCATCCGGTCTCTTATCCCTCCAAGCACCATATTAAGACGTTCGAATTGCTGCTGCTTGGCTTTTACAACGAGATCCAGGTTCTGTGCACTACCTCCTCCACTTGATATTTCCTCCCTATTAGACATTATAAGCTGCAAGAAAAATTGATTAGAGAAATAAAGATCCTCGCAAATTTTCCTCACGTGTTTACCCTCAAAGATGTCACTCTTCACTCGTGTTGACCACTTTAAAGGCTTTTTCAAATAATGGATTCACACTCTTGCCTTTTTCCACTCTCAGTGTCTCTATAGGCTCTTTAAAGAAACTAATCAGACTCAATACAAAGCTATCACAATTCTTGTGAGATTCAACCCAACACTTGGAGATAATGAGTAGTAAGCGGATACTATAGTTTAGAAAATCAGGGAATGAAAGTTAAAGATGCAGAATGTTGTAAAAGCTTAGCTCAAACCAATACTACTTCCAGAACAGCACAATTTTTTTTTTTTTTGCCTTTTCTTTTCAGCAATTTTTTTTTCTCTTATTTTTTTTTTTGCCTTGCTTTTCTTTTTTTTTCTGGAATATGAAAGAACAAAAAACGAAATTTGGATAAACAGAACAGAAACAGCAAAATAAATCTGGAAAAACGCGTCTGAATTTAAAGGACAATATCTCGAGTTAGAGAACTCCAAATGAGATGATTTTAAAGCAATCTGAAAGAAGAGATTCTGGGATATAAGAAAGACCTACTATACGTCCAGAAACTGATACAATATCAATAGGCATGTCTATTGGAGCACTACAAGTTCGAAAAGCCCTCATCTATCAAGAATCCCAAATCATTCAAAAGAGCATAATTCAAGTCCAAATGGCTCATGAAGGGATGGCTTATGCTCAAGAGGCCCAAATTATGCATTATGTCCAAAAATTTCAAAGAACTCAAGACAATATCTATGTTGGACGTTGGCCCAAGTTTAGAGCCCAAGATCCATATTTGATCAATTCAAAATATGCTGAATTAGATTTGGACATGAGATTTCTTTAAAGATGCAAAAGTGGGAGTCCAAGTAGAAGCCCAATGCTCTAAGAAGGGCCATGGAACAACTAAAGTCAATATCCAATGTGTTGAAGGCCCAATGTAGTTATACACACACAAGAGATGCCAAGACCCAATTGGAGTCCAATTGCAAGAGATTAAGAATCATGTGACAACCATGTGATTTTTAATGAAGCATGAGCATCCTATGTGACAACTTAAGAAGCTGATTAGTTTTGACTAGGATTCCTTTTGAAATTTCGTTTTTTATTATTTTATTATTTTTTTGAACTTGGTCAAAGAGCATATCTTGGAGATCAAGTTAAGATTAGTATCCTAATCTAATTAGGATATTTATTAGGTATTATTTAAAATATTTCTAATCAGATTTTAGAGTTTTACTTTAATTAGGACTCTAGAAATTTTGCCTATAAAAGGCTTCCTATTGTACTCTATTTTGAACATGAATGAATGAATGAAATTGAGTATTATTCAATTATTTGTGAGGCTTTTGCTTCTTTGTGTTCTCTGAGAGTTCACGTGACTTATCAAAGGATTGGTCTTCCTTTGTGGCGTCTTGAGGCTAGGGTTCTAAGAGACAAGTTCTCTTAGGGTCTTTCCTTTGACCAATATTCTTGTTTTCTAGCCGGTCTCGGGCAAAGTGTCATCTTGTTGAAGGTTCCTAGGACAAGGTTCCTAGAGGATCTCTCATCATTTGATATCTGAGCTTTGGTCGCTAGTACAAGGTATATCTTTGTGTTTTTCCCTTTCATTGTTCTTCATACTTTCTCTCCTTCCATTAGTATTACCTTTTCCATCTTCGTTTTTTTCTTTTATCTTCTTCTGTCTTCCATTGTTGTGTTCCTCCATCCTCCAAAAAAAAAAAAAAGAAGAGAGTGTGATACTCCAAAAAAAAAAAAAATAAATAAAAATTCGAAAAAAAAAATAAAAAAAAAGTGAAAAAAAAAATTTCAGATTGCAAAATACAAAATTGCAAGTTGTGCCAATTCAAAGTTGAAAGCAAGTTTGAAGTTAGTTTCCTAATTGGAGTTAGTTTCCTAATTAGAGTCAATTTCTTAATTAGAGTTAGTTTTCTAATTGGAGTCAATTTCCTAATTGGAGTTAATTTCTTAATTGGAATTTGTTTCTTAATTTGATTGCATTAAGTAGCTACCAAATTATCTACTTTCCTATTTGCGTTCAAGAAAGAATATTCTTTCCTAATTGTTCTAAACTTGAATTGCAAGTAGTTTCCTATTCTTAAATTTTCTTATTTTCAGAATTTTTTTTCTTTCCTTCTCCTTCCTTCTAGGCCTCCCCTTCCTCCTTTTTTTTTTTTTTCCCTTTTGTTACACACCTTTTTTTTCTCCTTTGTTTGATTCTTTGGGAATTTATATTTTAGGATTCTAGTTTTTTTGATTGCCACTAGTTTGATCTTTTCATTTGAGTTACTTGTGACTTGCTTAGAACACTTGTAAGAAGCAAATTATTGAGTGGTAAAAGGCAAGAGTGCAATTAACATTAAAAAAAAAAAAAGCCAAAAAGAGAGTTAAACACGAGTGAACTTATCATCTTTTGAGTGTAAACACGTGAGAAGAGTGCGTGAGGTCCTATTTCTTCTTTCTTTCTTTGACTAACTTTTCAGGTGATAAAATGTCTAATGAGTACAAATTTCTTGAAGAGGCTAACAAAGAGCGATTCAAGCAAACTTGTGCACGGTTAGATGCATTCCAATCCAACTCCAACTCTACAGGACAAGATAAGGAAAAGTCATCTCCTGATTTCTATACTAGATGCCTTATCAAAGAAAAAGTCTGCAGCATGGCTATTGATAATAGTAGCTACGTAAATGTTGCTAGTACCTTACTTGTTGAGAAATTAAACTTGCCTACTATAAAACATCCTAGGCCCTATACCTTATTGAAGGGTAGTGCTGTACTCTATTTTGAACATGAATGAATGAATGAAATTGAGTATTATTCAATTATTTGTGAGGCTTTTACATCTTTAAAGAAATCTCATGTCCAAAATCTAATTCAGCATGTTTTGAATTTATCAAATATGGATCTTGGGCTCTAAACTTGGGCCAACGTCCAACATAGATATTATCTTGAGTTCTTTGAAATTTTTGGGCATAATGCATAATTTGGGCCTCTTGAGCATAAGCCATCCCTTCATGAGCCATTTGGACTTGAATTATGCTCTTTTGAATGATTTGGGATTCTTGATAAATGAGGGCTTTTCGAACTTGTAGTGCTCCAATAGACATGCCTATTGATATTGTATCATTCCCTCCCTCTTTGAAAAGATTCGTCCTCGAATCTTCGTCATCAGGTGGTTTCTTAGGAAATAAATCTAGACAATCACAACTCTTTTCAATGCTAGTTGAAAATGAGGGCCCATTAGGTGGCTTCTTTGAAAACAAATCTCTACATACCTGTAAGGAGCTAGAACTAACAATAGACAAAGATGGGTTAAGATTGTTAGTAGATAAACAAATATCCTTACACACACTCTTAACCTCTCTTTTTTCATCAAACAAGCTCACACTCATGCTTTTCTCACTTTTCTCACAACTCTCTTGCTCTTTCTTTTCACTCATACTCTTTTCTTTTTCAATTTCATCTTTTTCTCTCTCTAACTCATATTCTCTCTCTTTTTCTTTTGCTCTCTCTTTTTCCTTCATTTTGTATGCTTGTACTATTCTCATTTGATCCTCATAAGCATCCATAGGATCAAGAGGTACCAATACATGATTTTTTTCATTGAATACAAATGAATAGCAATAACAATGTCTGTACTTATGCTTAACATATTTAGCTTTTCTCACATGTTTCCATGGTTTACCAAGATAATATGTCCATCAGATATAGGAGCTACATCACATAAAACTTTATCATGATATTTACCAATGGAGAAAGAAATCAAAACTTGCTTATTAACCCTAAACTCAGCACTACCCTTCAACAAGGTATAGGGCCTAGGATGTTTTATAGTAGGCAAGTTTAATTTCTCAACAAGTAAGGTACTAGCAACATTTACGTAGCTACTATTATCAATAGCCATGCTGCAGACTTTTTCTTTGATAAGGCATCTAGTATAGAAATCAGGAGATGACTTTTCCTTATCTTGTCCTGTAGAGTTGGAGTTGGATTGGAATGCATCTAACCGTGCACAAGTTTGCTTGAATCGCTCTTTGTTAGCCTCTTTAAGAAATTTGTACTCATTAGACATCTTATCACCTGAAAAGTTAGTCAAAGAAAGAAAGAAGAAATAGGACCTCACGCACTCTTCTCATGTGTTTACACTCAAAAGATGATAAGTTCACTCGTGTTTAACTCTCTTTTAGGCTTTTTTTTTTTAATGTTAATTGCACTCTTGCCTTTTACCACTCAATAATTTGCTTCTTACAAGTGCTCTAAGCAAGTCACAAGTAACTCAAATGAAAAGATCAAACTAGTGGCAATAAAAAAAACTAGAATCCTAAAATATAAATTCCCAAAGAATCAAACAAAGGAGAAAAAGAGGTGTGTAACAAAAAGGGAAAAAAGAAAGGAGGAAGGGGAGGCCTAGAAGGAAGGAGAAGGAAAGAAAAAAAATTCTGAAAATAAGAAAATTTAAGAATAGGAAACTACTTGCAATTCAAGTTTAGAACAATTAGGAAAGAATATTTTTTCTTGAACGCAAATAGGAAAGTAGATAATTTGGTAGCTACTTAATGCAATCAAATTAAGAAACAAATTCCAATTAAGAAATTAACTCCAATTAGGAAATTGACTCCAATTAGGAAACTAACTCTAATTAAGAAATTGACTCTAATTAGGAAACTAACTCCAATTAGGAAATTAACTTCAAACTTGCTTTCAACTTTGAATTGGCACAACTTGCAATTTTGTATTTTGCAATCTGAAATTTTTTTTTTCACTTTTTTTTTTATATTTTTTTTCGAATTTTTATTTATTTATTTATTTATTTTTGGAATATCACACTCTCTTCTTTTTTTTTTTTTTTTTTGAGGATGGAGGAACACAACAATGGAAGACAGAAGAAGATAAAAGAAAAAGATGAAGATGGAAAAGGTAATACTAATGGAAGGAGAGAAAGTATGAAGAACAATGAAAGGGAAAAACACAAAGATATACCTTGTACTAGTGACCAAAGCTCTGATATCAAATGATGAGAGACGCTCTAGGAACCTTGTCCTAGGAACCTTCAACAAGATGACACTTTGCCCGAGACCGGCTAGAAAACAAGAATATTGGTCAAAGGAAAGACCCTAAGAGAACTTGTCTCTTAGAACCCTAGCCTCAAGATGCCACAAAGGAAGACCAATCCTTTGATAAGTCACGTGAACTCTCAGAGAACACAAAGAAGCAAAAGCCTCACAAATAATTGAATAATACTCAATTTCATTCATTCATTCATGTTCAAAATAGAGTACAATAGGAAGCCTTTTATAGGCAAAATTTCTAGAGTCCAAATTAAAGTAAAACTCTAAAATCTGATTAGAAATATTTTAAATAATACCTAATATATATCCTAATTAGATTAGGATACTAATTTTAACTTGATCTCCAAGATAAGCTGTTTGACCAAGTTCAAAAAAATAATAAAATAATAAAAAAATGAAATTTCAAAAGGAATCCTAGTCAAAACTAATCAGCTTCTTAAGTTGTCACATAGGATGCTCATGCTTCATTAAAAATCACATGGTTGTCACATGATTCTTAATCTCTTGCAATTGGACTCCAATTGGGTCTTGGCATCTCTTGTGTGTGTATAACTACATTGGGCCGTCAACACATTGGATATTGACTTTAGTTGTTCCATGGCCCTTCTTAGAGCATTGAGCTTCCACTTGGACTTCCACTTTTGCATCTTTAAAGAAATCTCATGTCCAAAATCTAATTCAGCATGTTTTGAATTGATCAAATATGGATCTTGGGTTCTAAACTTGGGCCAATGTTCAACATAGATATTATCTTGAGTTTTTTGAAATTTTTGGACATAATGCATAATTTGGGCCTCTTGAGCATAAGTCATCCCTTCATGAGCCATTTGGACTTGAATTATGCTCTTTTGAATGATTTGGGATTCTTGATAGATGAGGGCTTTTCGAACTTGTAGTGCTCCAATAGACATGCCTATTGATATTGTATCAGAAACTCAACAGAAAACATGACAAACAGAGGATTAAAATTCAGCACGTCCAGAATAATGGAAGACAAATAGAATTTCAAAATGAAAGAGAAACGCAATCTGGAAAAGCACAAGACACACGGATATGACCTGATTTAGGGACCGAAGCTTTGATACCAAGATGGTGCGAACCCGCAAGGAATTGAATCTCCTTGAACCCACAACCGATCTGAAATATACACACCCCAAGAAAGCTAAATCAAGTCTGAACGATCCACTTGGAACCCTTGAACACGAAGAGACAAGGACCCCGAGTGTTGGAAGACGCCACAAGGTTGATCAAGCCTTGATAAGTTTACAAGTTCAATGAAGAACCCTAGAGAGCACTCCTCTCAATTCTAGGATTTCCAGAAAATATGATTTCTATTCATTCAAATCTGATTACAATGGGAGGCAGAATACAATTATATAGTGTGCAAGTCAAATCTGCCCTCAATGCTCATAGAAAAGGAAAACTAGGGAAATTAATGGCAAATTTCCTAATTAATGGCCTATGGAATCAGAATTATAAAAGTCAAATTCTCTCAAAAACTAAAAAGGAAATAAATCCCCCTAAATAAACTAATTTCGTCTAAATAATTAGGGTTCTAGAAATCAGCCTATTAAGTCCAAAATAGCATTATTTAGCCCTAAATGAGCCCACCAATGGATGGTCCATGGTTCAAGCACTTCAATTTATGATGTTTTAGGCCAATCTAGCTTCAGCAGCTCCATCTTCAGCCCATATGATGTTGAGGACACCCACATTGGAAATGTCCATATCTTGCTTGACTTTTGTTGCTCCAATTGCTATTTGCTTAGTCCAGGTCTCTTGAACAAGTCCACTTAAGGCTTCCCTCATTCTTTTAGCTCATGCTCTTGTCATCAGGCCATTTGGAATTTGCAGAGGATCATTCCAAGCATTTGAGACAGCTTGCTCCCTTTGATGGATCGCATCACAAGTTTACTTGAATCGCTCTTTGTTAGCCTTTTCAAGGAATTTGTACTCATTAGACATCTTTTCACCTGAAAAGTTAGTCAAAGTAGGAAAGAAGGAATAGGACCTTACATACTCTTTTCACATATTTACTCTCAAAAGATGATAAGTTCACTTGTGTTTAACTCTCTTTTTGGCTTTTTCTTTAATCTTAATTGTAAGTCACAAGCAAATAAAAAAAAAAGATCAGATTAGTAACAATAAAAAAAACTAGAATCCTAAAATGCAAATTCCCAACAAATCAAACAAAGGAGAAAAAGAGGTGTGTAACGAAAAAGGAAGGAGGAAAGGAAAAAGAAGGAGGAAGGGGAGATTTGGATAGCTTAGAAGGAAGGAGATGAATAGGGAAAATCTGAAAATTGAAAATTTTAAGAATAGGAACCAAGTTAATCAAAATATGAAACTATTTGCAATTTATGTTTAGAACAATTAGGAAAGAAAATCCTTACTTGAATGCAAATAGGAAAGTAGATAACTTGATAGCTACTGAATGCAATCAAATTAGGAAACTAACTCTAATTAAAAAATTAACTCCAAGCTTTAAGTTTTCAACTTTGAATTTGCACAACTTGCAATTTTGAATTCTGCAATTTGAATATTTTCTTTTTTCAAAATTTTTTTTAAATTTTTTTTCGATTTTTTTTTAGTATCACACTTTCTTTTCTTTTTTTTTTTTGAATGAGGATGGAGGCACACAAGAATGGAAGAAGGAAGAAGATAGAAGATAAAGGCGAAGATGAAAAGGTAACACAAATGGAAGGAGAGAAAGTATAAAGAACAACAAAAGGGAAACAAAGATATACCTTGCACTAGTGAACCAAAGCTTTGATACCAAATGATATAAGATCCCATAAGAATAAGTCCTAGAAACCTTCAATAAGATGACACTTTGTCCGGGATTGACTAGAAAACAAGAATGTTTGGTAGAGTACCATGGAGCTCTTATGACCACCTTCCAGGAGACCATGCATGGCATAACCATCAAGGAAGGCTTGGACAAGTTGCTGAACGTGAGCATCAATTTTCAGACCATGTAGAAAGTTTCTATTTTAGTTTTTGAATAAGAGACCATGTGGTCAAAACTTATGTTTAAAGAATAAGTTAGTTTCTTTCCTTTTTTATGGCACCATTATTAACTTTCCAAATTCTTATAATAAATAGTGCCATCAGGAATTATTTTTAGAAACTTTTAGGTCTTTCATTGCCTATATAAAGGCATTATATGTACTTAGAAAGGGAGGAATAAGATGAATAAATAAAATTTTCTTTTCAGAACTTATGTTCTGTTTGTGTGAGGTTCCTCTTGCTTTTTGAGCGATGGAGTGAATTTAAGCCAGACTTATCAAAGGAGTGGTCTTCCTTTGTGGCGCCTGAAGGCCAGGGTTCTAAGGGACAAATTCTCTTAGGGTCTTATCCTCTTGACCAACATTTCTTGTTCTTAGCCGGTCCTGGGCAACGTATCATCTTGTTGAACGTTCCTAGGATTTATTCTTACGGGGTGATGAGAGACCCTCTAGGAACCTTGTCCTAGGAACCTTCAACAAGATGACACTTTGCCCGAGACCGGCTAGAATACAAGAATGTTGGTCAAAGGAAAGACCCTAAGAGAACTTGTCTCTTAGAACCCTAGCCTCAAGACGCCACAAAGGAAGACCAATCCTTTGATAAGTCACGTGAACTCTCAGAGAACACAAAGAAGCAAAAGCCTCACAAATAATTGAATAATACTCAATTTCATTCATGTGTAAAATAGAGTACAATAGGAAGCCTTTTATAGGCAAAAATTTCTAGAGTCCTAATTAAAGTAAAACTCTAAAATTTGATTAGAAATATTTTAAATAATACCTAATATATATCCTAATTAGATTAGAATACTAATCTTAACTTGATCTCCAAGATAAGCTCTTTGACCAAGTTCAAAAAAATAATAAAATAATAAAAACGAAATTTTAAAAAGAATCCTTGTCAAAACTAATCTACTTCTTTAAGTTGTCACATGGGATGCTCATGCTTCATTAAAAATCACATGGTTGTCACATGATTCTTAATCTCTTGTAATTGGACTCCAATTGGGCCTTGGCACTCCTCTTGTAGAATGGTTAGTATGATCACATCTTTTACATCTTCTTGGGCCTTCTCTTGACTTAAATGAATGGGCTCTAAGTTGTGAAGTTTATGAATTAAACAATTGAAGGCTTCTTTCATTGCTTTAGCCCTAACTCTTGTTATTGGGCCTCCTATGCCTTGTAATGGGTCTTTAGGCACATTTGACTTGAACTCTTAGGCTTTAATTTGCAAATCATATCCTTGGGCTTGAAACATAGCACCATATCCTTCATCAGGTCCACTTTTATGCTCAACAAGGTCTCTTGGTGCTATTGCATCACGGGGTCTCTCATCATTTGGTATCAGAGCTCTAAGTTTACAAGTCAAGGTGTGATCTTTTCTTGTCTTTCTTCATTTTTTTCTTTCTATTGTCTGGATCTAAAAAGTTCTTACTTGTCTTCTTGTTTTCTAGCTGGTCCTTGTATGTGACCTATATTGGTTGGGGTTCCTAGAGCAAGTCGTCTAGTGGGTCTCACATCAGTTGTTTGTCTTCTTGAGTGCTAGAACTCAAGGTTTTATTTGTGTGTTCTATGTTTTCTTGTCTCCTTTATGTTTCTTTTGGTCTCTTGCTAGTCGTCATTCTTGTGTGTGAGTTTTGTCCTCTTTTCCAGACTTTCATTTTTTTTCTTTAAAAAAAAAAAGTGTGTGTGATACTAAAAAAAAAATTCGAAAAAGATAATAAAAAAATTAAAAAAAATTGAAAGAAAAGGAGTTGAAAAAAAAAAAGAAAGAAATTATCCAACTCCAAAAAAAAAAATAATAAACGAAAAAAACTAGAAGAGCTGAAATTAAAAAAGAAAAGAAAATTGAAAAGTTTTGCATATTCTGATTTGTTTCTATTTGGTTTGTGATTCAATTAAGTAGCACCCAAGCAATATTTTCTTTCCTATTAACATTTAAGAGAGATTCGAAGACGAATCTTTTCGAAGAGGAAGGGAATGATAGAGTACCATGAAGCTCTTATGACCACATTCTAGGAGACCATGCATGGCATAACCATCAAGGAAGGCTTGGACAAGTTGCTGAACGTGAGCATCAATTTTCATACCATGTAGAAAGTTTCTATTTTAGTTTTTGAATAAGACCATGTGGTCAAAACTTATGTTTAAAAAATAAGTTAGTTTCTTTCCTTTTTCTTCTTTATAGTTTTTTTCCTTTTTTATGGCACCATTATTAACTTTCCAAATTCTTATAATAAATAGTGCCATCTTTTAAGAAATTATTTTTAGAAACTTTTAGGTCTTTCATTGCCCATATAAAGGCATTATATGTACTTAGAAAGGGAGGAATAAGATGAATAAATAAAACTTTCTTTTCTGGACTTATGTTCTATTTGTGTGAGGTTCCTCTTGCTTTTTGAGCGATGGAGTGATTTCAAGCCAGACTTATCAAAGGAGTGGTCTTCCTTTGTGGCGTCTCAAGGCTAGGGTTCTAAGGGACAAGTTCTCTTAGGGTCTTATTCTCTTGACCAACATTTCTTGTTCTTAGCCGGTCCCGGGCAACGTATCATCTTGTTGAAGGTTTCTAAGACTTATTCCTACGGGGTCTCTCATCATTTGGTATCAGAGCTCTAGGTTTGCAAGTCAAGGTGTGATCTTTTCTTGTCTTTCTTTATTTTTTTCTTTCTATTGTCTAGATCTAAAAAGTTCTTACTTGTCTTGTTGTTTTCTAGCTGGTCCTTGTATGTGACCAATGTTGGTTGGGGTTCCTAGAACAAATCGTCTAGTAGGTCTCACATCTCAAGCATGACCTATGTTGGTTGTGGTTCCTAGAGCATGTCGTCTAGTGGGTCTCACATCAGTTGTTTATCTTCTTGAGTGCTAGAACTCAAGGTTTTATTTGTGCGTTCTATGTTTTCTTGTCTCCTTTATGTTTCTTTTGGTCTCTTGCTAGTCGTCATTCTTGTGTGTGAGTTTTGTCCTCTTTTCCAGATTTTATTTTTTTTTTCTTTCAAAAAAAAGTTGTGTGAGACTAAAAAAAAAAAATTCAAAAAAAATAATAAAAAAAATTTGAAAAAAAAAGTGAAAGAAAATGAGTTGAAAAAAAAAGAAAGAAATTATCCAACTCCAAAAAATAATAATAATAAACGAAAAAAAATAGAAAAGCTGAAATTAAAAAAGAAAAAAAATTGAAAAGTTTTGCATATTTTGATTTGTTTCTATTTGGTTTGTGGTTCAATTAAGTAGCACCCAAGCAATATTTTCTTTCCTATTAACATTTAAGAGAGATTCAAGGACAAATCTTTTCGAAGAGGAAGGGAATGATAGAGTACCATGAAGCTCTTATGACCCCCTTCCAGGAGACCATGCATGGCATAACCATCAAGGAAGGCTTGGACAAGTTGCTGAACGTGAGCATCAATTTTCAGGCCATGTAGAAAGTTTCTATTTTAGTTTTTGAATAAGACCATGTGGTCAAAACTTATGTTTAAAGAATAAGTTAGTTTCTTTCCTTTTTCTTCTTTATAGTTTCTTTCCTTTTTTATGGCACCATTATTAACTTTCCAAATTCTTATAATAAATAGTGCCATCTTTTAAGGAATTATTTTTAGAAACTTTTAGGTCTTTCATTGCCTATATAAAGGCATTATATGTACTTAGAAAGGGAGGAATAAGATGAATAAATAAAATTTTCTTTTCAGGACTTATGTTCTGTTTGTGTGAGGTTCCTCTTGCTTTTTGAGCGATGGAGTGAATTCAAACTAGACTTATCAAAGGAGTGGTCTTCCTTTGTGGCGTCTCAAGGCTAGGGTTCTAAGGGACAAGTTCTCTTAGGGTCTTATCCTCTTGACCAACATTTCTTGTTCTTAGCCGGTCCCGGGCAACGTATCATCTTGTTGAACGTTCCTAGGATTTGTTCTTACGGGGTCTCTCATCATTTGGTATCAGAGCTCTAGGTTTGCAAGTCAAGGTGTGATCTTTTCTTGTCTTTCTTCATTTTTTTCTTTCTATTGTCTGGATCTAAAAAGTTCTTACTTGTCTTCTTGTTTTCTAGCTGGTCCTTGTATGTGACCTATGTTGGTTGAGGTTCCTAGAGCAAGTCGTCTAGTGGGTCTCACATCTCAAGCATGACCTATGTTGGTTGGGGTTCCTAGAGCATGTCGTCTAGTGGGTCTCACATCAGTTGTTTGTCTTCTTGAGTGCTAGAACTCAAGGTTTTATTTGTGCGATCTATGTTTTCTTGTCTTCTTTATGTTTCTTTGGTCTCTTGCTAGTCGTCATTCTTGTGTGTGAGTTTTGTCCTCTTTTCTAAATTTTCATTTTTTTTTCCTTAAAAAAGAAGTGTGTGATACTAAAAAAAAAATTCGAAAAAAATAATAAAAAAATTTTAAAAAATAGTGAAAGAAAAGGAGTTGAAAAAAAAAGAAAGAAATTATCCAACTCTAAAAAAAAAATAATAAACGAAAAAAAATAGAAGAGCTGAAATTAAAAAAGAAAAAAAATTGAAAAGTTTTGCATATTCTGATTTGTTTCTATTTGGTTTGTGATCCAATTAAGTAGCACCCAAGCAATATTTTCTTTCCTATTAACATTTAAGAGAGATACGAGGACGAATCTTTTCGAAGAGGAAGGGAATGATAGAGTACCATGGAGCTCTTATGACCACCTTCCAGGAGACCATGCATGGCATAACCATCAAGGAAGGCTTGGACAAGTTGCTGGACGTGAGCATCAATTTTCAGGCCATGTAGAAAGTTTCTATTTTAGTTTTTGAATAAGACCATGTGGTCAAAACTTATGTTTAAAAAATAAGTTAGTTTCTTTCCTTTTTCTTCTTTATAGTTTCTTTCCTTTTTTATGGCACCATTATTAACTTTCCAAATTCTTATAATAAATAGTGCCATCTTTTAAGGAATTATTTTTAGAAACTTTTAGGTCTTTCATTGCCCATATAAAGGCATTATATGTACTTAGAAAGGGAGGAATAAGATGAATAAATAAAAATTTCTTTTCAGGACTTATGTTCTGTTTGTGTGAGGTTCCTCTTGCTTTTTGAGTGATAGAGTGAATTCAAGCCAGACTTATCAAAGGAGTGGTCTTCTTTTGTGGCGTCTCAAGGCTAGGGTTCTAAGGGACAAGTTCTCTTCGGGTCTTATCCTCTTGACCAACATTTCTTGTTCTTAGCCGGTCCCGGGCAACGTATCATCTTGTTGAAGGTTCCTAGGATATCCTACGGGGTCTCTCATCACTATGAGATTAAGTTGTAAAAGCCATGCAGCAGCAATTCGAACGTCTTAATGTGGTGCTTGGAGGGATAAGAGACTAGATGGATAAGCAGGACACAATGATTGCAAACTTGCAGAGAAGACCACCTACTCTAAGTCCTAATCTTAGAAGATATGAGAGGCATAGAGATGATTCTATGGATGATTTTGAGTCTGAAAATGAAGTAGGAGGTGGCAGTGAAGAAGACTATGAATCTGAATTTGATTTGGGTAGAAATAGGCCTAGGGAAGTTAGGCATGAAAAGAGATGTGGTAAAAATGCTTCAAGGGCTAGAAATAGGGTGGATGGAAACCTTGGAAATATTAAGATAAAGATACCTTCTTTCCAAGGTAGAAATGATCCTGAAGCTTATTTGGAGTGGGAGAAGAAAATTGAGTTCATTTTTTAGTGCCATAATTATTCTAAAGCAAAAAAGGTGAAATTGACAGTCATTGAATTTACGGATTATGCATTAATTTGATAGGATAAATTGGTCCCAGAGAGGAGGAGGAATGGTGAGAGCCCCCTAGAAACATGGAGGGAGATGAAGGCTCTCATGAGGAAGAGGTTTATACCCAATCATTAGTATAGAGACCTCTTCAAAAGTTGCAGTCCCTTACACAAGGTTCTAAGAGTGTAGAAGAATATCACAAAGAGATGGAAGTGGCTATGCTTAGGGCAAATGTGAAAGAGGATAGGAAAGTAACAATGGCTCGATTCTTGAATGGGTTGAATAAAGAAATCGCTAATATTGTGGAGTTGCAGCATTATGTGGAGTTAGAAGACATGGTGCACATGGCAATGAAGGTTGAAAGGCAACTTAAACAAAAAGGAACAGCAAGGTACCTTTCAGGTTTTAGTTCTTCAATGAGACCCAAATGGAAGAAGGAAGAAAAAGATGTTCAAAGAGAAGTCTCAAAAGGCAAAGAGGAAGCTTCATCTAAAGAACAAAGGTAAATCTGATTCCCAATTATCTAGAAATAGAAATATTAAATGTTTCAAGTGTTTGGGAACAGGTCATATAGCTTCGCAATGCCCCAACAAGAGAGTAATGATCATGAAGGACCATGAAGTGGTGACTGAAAGTGAAAGTGATGATTCCATGCTGTCACTTGAAGATGCTAGTGATGATGGGTTTGAGTATGCTGTAGAAGGAGAAGCACTTGTGACTAGAAGAGGTTTGAATTCTCAAGTTAAGGAAGATGACATCCAGCAGCAAAGAGAAAACATCTTCTATACTCGCTGTCTCATAAGCAACAAGGTATGCAATATGATTATTGATGGTGGGAGTTGTACCAATATTGCTAGTACCACTTTAGTTAAGAAATTAAATTTATCTACCATTAAACACCCTAGACCATACAAGTTACAATGACTGAATGAATGTGGGGAGATTAAGGTTGATAGGCAAGTTCTTGTCTCATTCTTAATTGGAAGATATTGTGATGAGATTTTATGTGATGTTGTTCCTATGCATGCTGGACATATACTTTTGAGTAGACCTTGGGAATTTGATAGGAAGGCGACAAAGGATGGGTTTACCAATAGATATTCATTTGTAAAGCATGACAGACCCGTTACTCTTGTACCATTAACACCCAAGCAAGTGTATGAAGATCAGCTCAAAATAAAACAAGAGAGAGATAAAAGAGAGGGTGATAAGAAAAATAAAGAAGAGAGATCAAAAAGAAATGAGAGTGAGAAAGAAAGAAAATCTGAGAGCTCAAAAAAAGAGATTTAGAAGAAAGAAAAGAAAGTGGAGAGAAAAAAAAGAGAAAAAGTGAGTTTTTATGCAAAAGAAAGTGAGGTAAGGAGTGCATATCTTTCTAAACAACCTTTACTTGTACTTGTTTAAAGGAGGCCTTTTTAAACACTAATGACCTTGACTCTTCATTTTTGAGTGTTATTAGTTCTTTGTTGCAGGAATTTGAAGATATATTTCCAGAAGATATACCTAGTGGATTGCCACCCATAAGAGGCATTGAGCATCAAATTGACTTCACTCCTGGAGCAACAATTCCTTACTGGCCAGCTTATAGAACTAACCCTGAGGAGACAAAAGAGCTTCAAAAGTAAGTTGAAGAGCTCATGGCAAAGGGGTATGTTCGAGAAAGCTTGAGTCCATGTGCTGTACCAGTTCTCTTAGTACTAAAGAAAGATGGATCTTGGAGGATGTGCATTGATTGCAGAGCTATCAACAATATCACTATAAAGTATTGCCATCCCATTCCTAGATTAGATGATATGCTTGATGAATTGCATGGGTCTGTTATTTTCTCAAAAATTGATTTAAAATCTGAATATCATCAAATTAGGATGAGAGAAGGAGATGAGTGGAAAACTACTTTCAAAACAAAGCATGGGCTGTATGAATGGTTCGTCATGCCATTTGGGCTAACAAATGCACCTAGTACTTTTATGAGGGTGATGAATCATATTTTGCATGCATATATTGGAAAATTTGTTGTGGTTTATTTTGATGATATTCTGATTTTTAGTACGAGTCTTGATGAGCATTTGAATCATTTGCGCTGTATGCTTAATGTTTTGAGAAAAGAAAAGTTGTATGCTACCTAAAAAAGTGTAGCTTTGGCATAGGAAAAGTTGTTTTCCTTGGATTTGTGGTGAGTGCTGAGGGAATACAAGTTGATGAAGAGAAGGTAAGGGCTATTAAAGAATGGCCAACACCTACAAATGTAACTGAGGTAAGAAGTTTTCATGGGTTGGCTAGCTTTTATAGGAGGTTTGTGAAAGATTTTAGCACAATTGCTGCACCACTCACTGAAGTAATTAAGAAATCAGTTGGCTTTAGATGGGTAAAAGCACAAGATCATGCAATTAGTGTTCTTAAAGAAAAATTGTGTTCTGCACCTATTTTAGCTTTACCTCAATGTTCTATACGTGAATTGCTTATGAGGGAAGCACTGGGGGAGGACTAATGGGACATTTTGGTGTGAAAAAAATATTAGATGTTTAGCATGAACATTTCTTTTGGCCTAAAATGAAGCGTGATGTGGAAAGGATTTGTGGTAGATGCATAACATGTAAAAGGGCTAAGTCTAGAGTCTTACCTCATGGTCTGTATACTCCATTACCTGTACCTAGCGAACCTTGGGTAGACATTTCAATGGATTTTATTTTGGGATTACCTAGGTCAAAAAGAGGGATGGATTCAATATTTGTCGTTGTTGATAGATTTTCAAAAATGACGCATTTTATTGCATGCCATAAAACTGATGATGCTACTTATATTGCTAATTTGTTCTTTAAAGAAATTGTGAGGCTTCATGGTGTTCCTAAAAGTATTGTCTCAGATAGGGATGCAAAATTTTTAAGTCATTTTTGAAGAGTTTTGTGGGGAAAGCTTGGAACTAAGTTATTATTTTCTACAGCTTGTCATCCACAAACTGATGGTCAAATTGAAGTTGTTAACAGAACCTTAACTCAATTGCTTAGGACCGTCATCCAAACGAATTTGAATTTGAAAAATTAGGAGGATTGCTTGTCATTCATTGAATTTGCATATAATAGAAGTGTGCATTCATCTACTGATTATTCTCCTTTTGAAGTTGTTTATGGTTTTAATCCACTAACTCATATGAGACTCCGTAGAAACCCGTTCTAGGAACCCCAAATTACACGGATCAGTGATCAAAATTTGGCAAGCAACACAAGAACAAGAAAATAGGCAGATCTGGACAACAAGCAAGAAAGAACAAAGAAAGAAACAAAAAGAAGAAGAAGAAGAAGAAGAGATGTTGGTCAATGGAATTGAACCCTAAGAGAACCCGTCTCTTAGAACCTTAATCCGAGACGCCACAAAGGAAACCACTCCTTTGATAAGTCAAAGATTTTCTCCAGCATACAAAGGCCACAAGAGAAACCTCACAAGTCAGAAAAGATTCTGAAAATAGAATTCATTCAATCTGCCTCTTCTTGGAGTACAAGTGGGCCTTATATAGGCATTTGAAAAATAAAACCCTAAATACAAAATAACTCTTAGGTTTGGCGGGAAAATAAAAGAAATTTAAGTTTGGACAAATTCACCAAGAATGGCGCCTAATAAAGCTAAAAAATTTGAAACAGAAACAATCAAATTAAAACTAAGAGAATTTTGTGAAAAATGGCTGGGCTCCTTCAATTAGGCTCCTTTTGGGCTTGGGCTAGTATCTTGTAAATATGAAATAGTTTTCATGCCATTTTGTTCCTTTTGGGTTTCATATTCAGCTAAGACTTTGGGCTCCAAGTCCATTAGTTTTTGGATCACTCCATTCAAGGCCTCCTTCATAACTTTGGCTCTTGATCTTGTGCATGGGCCTCCCATATCTTGCAATGGATCTTTAGTTGGCCATCTTTTAGAGTTACGTCCAGCCCTTTTGTTTTCAAGTTCTTGATTTTGTTCAAGCTCTTTAAAGTCTCCTAGCTCACCTCCATCATTCCCTCCCTCTTGAAAAGGATTCGTCCTCGAATCAGCTCATTTAAAGGTGCAGCAAGGGTTAAGAAGTCCTTTACAAATCGTCGGTAGAAACTTACAAGTCCATGGAAACTCCTCACCTCACTAGCATTCTTAGGTGTAGGCCACTCTCGAATTGCCTTCACCTTCTCTTCATCCACTCGGAGGCCATCAGTACCAATAACAAAACCAAGAAAAACAACAGAATCCAAGCAGAAAGAGCATTTTTCTAAATTTGCAAAGAGTTTATTTTCTCTTAAAATATCAAACACAGAATGCAAATGCTTAGCATGCTCTTCTAGATTATTAGAAAACACGAGAATGTCATCAAAATACACAACAACAAACTTTCCTATGTAAGGGCGAAACACATGATTCATTAAGCTCATGAATGTACTAGGAGCATTAGTTAAGCCAAAGGGCATAACAAGCCATTCATACAAACCAAACTTAGTCTTAAATGCAGTCTTCCACTTATCACCCTCTTTCATCCTAATTTGATGATAACCACTCCTAAGATCTATTTTTGAAAACAAGCAAGCACCATGCAACTCATCCAGCATGTCATCAAGTCTAGGAATGGGAGATCGATACTTAACAGTGATTTTGTTGATGGCTCGACAGTCCACACACATCCTCCATTTGCCATCCTTCTTGGGCACAAGTATTACCGGAACAGTACATGGACTAAGGCTTTCTCTCACAAACCCCTTTTTCATAAGTTCCTCCACTTGCCTCTGAATTTCCTTAGTCTCTTCTGGATTTGCCCTATAAGCAGGTCGGTTAGGAAGAGATGCTCCAGGAATAAAGTCAATAATGTGTTCAATGCCTCTTATAGGAGGCAATCCATCCTGTACCTCTTCCGGAAATAAGTCATTATATTCCTGCAACAAACTCAAAACACTAGAAGGAAGAGATTCATCAAGGTCACTAAGGGTTAGATAAACATCCTTATATAAGAGTATAAAAGATGTTTCACTATATAAAGCCCTCTTAATCTCTCCTCTACTGGAAAATAGTGTTACTTTCTTTTTTTCACTCTCTTGACTTTTCTTTTCAGCAGTTCTCTTTTCTTTTCTCTCCATCTCACTTTTTTTTCTTTCTTTCTCACACACTTTCTTTTCTTTCTCTCTTAACTTGCATTCTTGAGTAATTCGCTTTTGATCTTTATATGCTTGCAAGGGTCTGGAGGGGTTAGCATAATGGTTTTCTTATTAAACTCAAGAGAATACCTGTTGGTATAACCATCATACTTAACTTTCCTATCAAATTGCCAAGGTCTACCTAATAACAAGTGTCCAGCATACATAGGAGCTATATCACACAAAACCTCATCATGGTAACTTCCTATGGAAAATGCTACAACAACTTGTTTAGTAACTTTAACATCCCTATTATCATTGAACCATAACAAATTATAAGGAGTGGGGTGTCTTCTAGTTGGCAAACCTAGCTTTTCAACCAACAAGGTACTAGCAACATTAGTGCAGCTCCCATTATCAATGATAAGGCTACAAACCTTGTTGTTAACAAAACACCTAGTGTGAAAGATATGCTCTCGTTGTTCTTTTTCAAGCTCCTCTTTAGGTTGAATGCTAAGAGCACGCCTTGACACTAGAGCCTCACCAATCACAGCTTCAGCTACCTCCACATCAGATTCATCACCTCTATTGGAGCTTAACTCAGCTTCCACATCTTCATCACTGCTGTATTCACTAGTAACAACACCATTCTCAAGCAAAATCATAGTCCTTTTATTTGGACATTGTGAAGCAATGTGACTAAAACCTTGACATTTAAAGCATTTAATTTTAGAAGAACTAGAAGAAGATTTAGGTTCAGATTTACCTTTAGAAGTAGGTGTTTGCATCTTCAACTTATTCTCCTCTTTAGGTTTGGTCTCTCCCTTAAACTTGAAAGAGGACTTGAAGTCTTTGTTGGAACTAGCATGTGATTTCAATTTCTGTTTTGTCTCAAAATGCTTCTCCACCTTAATGGCTTTATGTAACAACTCCTCCATATCAAGGTAGTTTTGTAATTCGACTTCTGCAGCAATTTCAGGGTCTAAGCCACCAAGAAATCTTGCCATTGTAACTTCTGAATCTTCTTCAATGTCAGCTTTGATCATGACAATTTGCATTTGCTGAAAATATTCTTCCACACTCATAGATCCTTGTTTGATTTTGTGGAGCCCCTTGTGCACATCCCTATAGTAATGGGTAGGGACAAATCTCTTTCTCATGAGAGCCTTCATTTCTGGCCAAGACCGAATTGGACCCTCTCCAGAACGCCTCCTACTAGTGGTTAATTGATCCCACCATAGGCTTGCATAATTTGTGAACTCCAAAGCAGCTAATTTTATTTTACTTTCTTTTGAAAAAGATTGACAGTCAAATAAAAACTCAACTTTTCTTTCCCATTCAAGATATACATCAGGATTAGCTTTCCCTTGAAAGGAAGGGATTTTCATCTTGATGTTACTAAAGGCATCTTTCTTTCGAGAGGGAGCTCTCCTAACTCTTTCATGTTGGCTTTCCTCCTCAAAATCAGATTCATCTCCTCCTAGAACAACATTTTTACCATGCCTTGCCTTGCTGTTGGAAGAAGAATAATCCATTTGATCCAACCTAGTATTTCGCCTCTTGAATTGTTCTTGAACAGATTTGATGAACAATTTAAGGTCAACTTGGTTATCATCACTTTCAGACATGATTGGTACCTGAAATGTTAGTAGTGAATAGCAAGAAAAAGGACCTGACTACTCCCTCACGTGTTTCACTCTAAATGATGCAAATTCACTCGTGTTGTAATGGCTTTTACAATGATGAAAACACTCTTGCCTTTTTCCTCTCAACTTGCTTCCTATAGTGTACTGAATTAAATCCAACAAATCAAAAGTAGCAGCACCTGAAGTGGCAATCTCAAATTAGAACCCAAGATGTAAAGTTCTCAAAGAGACAACAAAAGTCCAAATTTAAAAAAAAAAAAAATTCGTAGGTGCAGCCAATGGAAAATACAGTAGAGTGATTAGAAAAGGAAATGAAGACAATGAATTTATGGAAGAAATGGTATGTGGCAGATTATGGGAGAACAAATGGTTAAATGATTAATTATCAAGAGTTATGGAAAGAAAATTGGAATTTGGAATCAGTATTGAAGCAATCAGAAATTTGAAATTTAGAACAAGGTGAATGAATGCAAATTTCCTTTTATGAATTATGCACAATATGACTTTTAATGATCAGATTAACTCAAGGAATCAAAAATGGTAATTCCAAGAATCAGAAATGACCAGATCTTCAGCAATTGCAATTCAAGTCAATAATTCAAAATTTTACAATTTCCAGCACAACTTTCCCTTTTCACAGATTCTGACTTCTTTTTTTTTTTTTTTGAACTTTTCCTTTTTTTCTTTTTTTTTTTTTTTCTGTAATATACTTTTTTTTTTTTTTTTCGAATCTCAAAGGTGCTGAAATTTGCAAACAGAACACAAGATTTCTGAAAGATCAGAATGACATGCACGAAAGAAATAGCTATAACTTGCTCTAGAAAAATTGGATTGACGTGATTCCAAAACGAGCAGAAAGAAGAGATCTTGAGACACAAGAAAGACCTATTAAACGTCCAAAAACATGAAGGAAAACACCAGAAACAGCCGCAAAAAAGGACGAGCAGAAAAGAATCAAACGAAATAAGGGAAAAGAAATAGCTATAACTTGCTCTACAAAAATCGAATTGATGTGATTCCAAATCGAGCAGAAAGAAGAGATCTTGAAACACAAGAAAGATCTATTAAACGTCCAAAAACATGAAGGAAAACACCAGAAATAGCTGCACAAAAATATGGACGAACAGAAAAGAATTAGACGAAATAAGGGAAAAGAACAAGGAAAAAGTGGATGAAACCAACCTCAACCAATGCTCTGATACCAGATGATATGAGACTCCGTAGAAACCCGTTCTAGGAACCCCAAATTACACGGATCAGTGATCAAAATTTGTCAAGCAACACAAGAACAAGAAAATAGGCAGATCTGGACAACAAGCAAGAAAGAACAAAGAAAGAAACAAAAAGAAGAAGAAGAAGAAGAAGAGATGTTGGTCAATGGAATTGAACCCTAAGAGAACCCGTCTCTTAGAACCCTAATCTGGGATGCCACAAAGGAAACCACTCCTTTGATAAGTCAAAGATTTTCTCCAGCACACAAAGGCCACAAGAGAAACCTCACAAGTCAGAAAAGATTCTGAAAATAGAATTCATTCAATCTGCCTCTTCTTGGAGTACAAGTGGGCCTTATATAGGCATTTGAAAAATAAAACCCTAAATACAAAATAACTCTTAGGTTTGGCGGGAAAATAAAAGAAATTTAAGTTTGGACAAATTCACCAAGAATGGTGCCTAATAAAGCTAAAAAATTTGAAACAGAAACAATCAAATTAAAACTAAGAAAATTTTGTGAAAAAATGGCTGGGCTCCTTCAATTAGGCTCCTTTTGGGCTTGGGCTAGTATCTTGTAAATATGAAATAGTCTTCATGCCATTTTGTTCCTTTTGGGTTTCATATTCAGCTAAGACTTTGGGCTCCAAGTCCATTAGTTTTTGGATCACTCAATTCAAGGCCTCCTTCATAGCTTTGGCTCTTGATCTTGTGCATGGGCCTCCCATATCTTGCAATGGATCTTTAGTTGGCCATCTTTTAGAGTTACGTCCAGCCCTTTTGTTTTCAAGTTCTTGATTTTGTTTAAGCTCTTTAAAGTCTCCTAGCTCACCTCCATCACTAACTCCTTTGGATTTATTACCATTGCCCATTAATGAGAGAACAAGCCTTGATGGCAAAAAGAAAGCTGAGGTGGTTAAGCAACTTCATGAAAAGATTAAATTGCAGATTGAAAAGACGAATGAGCAATATGTATCCAAGGCAAACAAAGGTAGAAGGCACACTTTTGAACCTGGCAATTAGGTATGGGTGCATATGAGAAAAGAGAGGTTTCTAGCACAAAGGAAATCTAAATTAGCTCCAAGAGGGGATGGACCATTTCAAGTCCTTAAGAAAATCAATGATAATGTTTATAAGATAGATCTACCAAGTGAGTATAATGTTAGTACTACTTTTAATGTTGCTGATCTATCTCCTTATGATGTAGGTGATGATTCGAGGAAGAATCCTTTTGATGAGAGAGGGGATGATGTGATCCATCAAAGGGAGTAAGCTGTCTCAAACGCTTGGAATGATCCTCTGCAAATTCCAAGTGGCCCGATGACAAGAGCATGAGCTAAAAGAATGAGGGAAGCCTTAAGTGGACTTGTTCAAGAGACATGGACTAAACAAATAGCAATTGGAGCAACAAAAGTCAAACAAGATATAGACATTTCCAATGTGGGCGCCCTCAACATCATATGGGCTGAAGATGGAGCTGCTGAGGCTAGATTAGGCCAAAACATTATAAATTGAAGTGCTTGAACCATGGACCATCCATTGGTGGGCTCATTTAGGACTAAATAATGCTATTTTGGACTTAATAAGCTAATTTATAGAACCCTAATATATTTAGACGAAATTAGCTTATTTAGGGGGATTTATTTCTTTTTTAGTTTTTAAGAGAATTTGACTTTTATAATTATGATTCCATAGGTCATTAATTAGGGAATTTGCCATTAATTTCTCTAGTTTTCCTTTTCTATGAGCATTAAAGGTAGATTTGACTTGCATACTATATAATTGTACTCTGCCTCCTATTATAATCAGATTTGAATGAATAGAAATTATATTTTTTGGAAATCCCAGAATTGAGAGGAGTACTCTATAAGGTTCTTCATTGAACTTGTAGACTTATCAAGGTTTGATCAACCTTATAGTGTCTTCTAACACTCGGGGTCCTTGTCTCTTCATATTCAGGGGGTTCCAAGTGTCGTTCAGACTTGATTTAGCTTTCTTGGGATGTGTATATTTCAGATCGGTTGTGGGTTCAAGGGGATTCAATTCCTTGTGGGTTCGCACCACTGTCTCTTAGAGACCTAGCCTCAAGACGCTACAAAGAAAGACCAATCCTTTGATAAGTTACGTGAACTCTCAGAGAATACAAAAAAGCAAAAGCCTCACTAAGAATTAAATAATGCTCAAATTTATTCATAACCTCAAAATAGAGTACAATAGAAAGCTTTTTGTAAACAAAGTTTCTAAAAGACTAAAATCTTAATAAAAGTAAAACACTAGAATCTAATTAGAAATATTTTAAATAGTGCTTAGAATCAAGGAATAAGACTAGGATACTAATTTTAACTTAATCTCTAAAATAAGCTCTTTAACCAAGTCCTAAAAATAATAAATAAATAAATAATGAAAGTCATAAAGAATCTTAGCCCAAAACAATCAACTTCTTTAAGTAGTTACATGGGATACTCATACTTTATTAAAAATAATATGGTTGACACGTGATTATTAATTTCTTGCAATTGGACTCCAATTGGGCCTTGGCACTCCTCTTGTATATGTATAACTACATTGGACCTTCAACATGTTGGATATTAACTCTAGTTGCTCTATGGACCTTCTTATGACATTAGGTTTCCACTTGGACTTTTACTTCTACATCTTTAAAGAGATCTCATATTCAAAGTCCAATTCAACTCCAAGATCAATATGCCTGATGTGTTGCTTCTTACTAGCTCTATCTCATGTTTAGAAGTTTTGACAAGGATGACTCTAAAATGAGGTGAAAGCTGAGGGTTTAAGATTCAAGATTGACCCATTAATCATTTGAAAATTTTGTGAAATGATGATGAAATCATTCACCAAATTTGAGTGACGTTTAGTATGTTCTGAATTGATCAAATATAGATCTTGGGCTCTAAACTTGGGTCGACGTCTAATATAGAGATTATCTTGAACTCTTTGAAGTTCTTAGATATATACTACCACAATTTGGGCCTCTTGAGCATGGGCCATCCCTTCCTGAGTCATTTGGACCTGAATCATGTCTTTTTGATTGATTTGGGCTTCTTGATGGATGAGGGCTTCTCAAACTTATTATGCTCCAATGGACATGCCTACTGGTATTATATCATTAATCCCTTTGTGTATTTTTGCTTTCATATGAGACGTAGCCAATCTCAAGTGATCAATTTGTGTGCCAAGGTTCCTAGTACAAAGTTCTTAGAGGGTCTTGTATCATTTGGTATTAGAGCTTTAATTTGCTAGTGCAAGGTATATCTTTGTGTTTCTGTTTCATTGTTCTTCATACTTTCTCTCCTTCCATTTGTGTTACCCTTTTCATCTTCACCTTTGTCTTCTATCTTTTTCCTTTTTCCATTGTTGTGTGAAGGTTTGCAACATCGGCTATGTGTCACCCAAACTTGTTGTGCTCCAATGATTTAAAATTGAGAATTATTCAATTTTTGATAAGGCTTTTGTTTCTTTGTGTTCTCTGAAAGCTCACATGACTTATCAAATGATTAGTCTTCCTTTGTGGTGTCTTAAAACTAGAGTTCAAAGAGATGGGTTCTCTTAGGGTCTTTCCTTTGACCAAAATTCTTGTTTTCTAGCTAGATCCAGGCAAAGTGTCATCTTGTTGAAGGTTTTTAAGACTTTTTCCTATGGGGGTCTTGCATCATTTGGTATTAGAGCTTTGGTTCGCTAATGCAAGCTATATCTTTATGTTTCCCTTATGCTATTCTTCATACCTTCGATCCTTCCATTTGTGTTACCTTTTTCATCTTTGCCTTTGTCTTCTATCTTTTTCCTTTTTCCATTATTGTATGCCTCTATCCTCATTCAAAAAAAAAAAAAAAAGAGTGTGCAATACTAAAATAAAAAATTAAAAAAATTAAAAAAAAAGTGAAAAAAAGAAAAGATTCAGATTGCAGAATTCAAAATTGCAAGTTGTGCCAATTCAAAGTTGAAAGTTTAGAGCTTGGAGTTAATTTCCTAATTGGAGTTAGTTTCCTAATTTGATTGCATTGAATAGCTATCAAGTTATCTACTTTCCTATTTGCATTCAAGTAAGGATTTTCTTTTCTAATCGTTCTTAACTTGAATTGCAAGTAGTTTCCTATTTTGATTAACTTGGTTCTTAAGTAGTTTCTTATTCTTAAAGTTTCCTATTTTCCTATTTTCCCATTTCTTTTCCTTCCTTCTAAACCATCCAAATCTCCCCTTCCAGATGTTTCCCTTTTAGTCACACACCCTTTTTTCTCCTTTGTTTGATTCTTTGGGAATTTGCATTTTAGGATTCTAGTTTTTTTTTATTGCCACTAGTCTGATCTTTTCTTTTGATTTGCTTGTGACTTGCTTAGAACACTTATAAGAAGCAAATTGTTGAGTGGTAAAAAGCAAGAGTATAATTAACATTAAAGAAAAAGCTAAAAAGAGAGCTAAACATGAGTGAACTAATCATTTTTTAAGTGTAAACACGTGAGAAGAGTGTGTGAGGTCATATTCCTTCTTTGACTAACTTCTCAGGTAACAAGATGTCCAATGAATACAAATTGCTTGAAGAGGCTAACAAAGAGCGATTCAAGCAATCTTGTGCAAAGTTGGATGCATTCCAATCCAATTCCAACTCAACTAGATAAGATGAGGCAAAGTTATCTCCTAATTTTCATACTAGATGCCTTATCAAAAAGAAAGTTTGTAGCATAGCTACTGATAATAGTAACTATATAAATGTTGCTAGTACTTTACTTGTTGAGAAATTAAACTTGGGCTACTATAAAGCATCCTAGGCCTTATACCTTGTTGAAGGGTAGTGTTGAATTTAGGGTTAATAAGCAAGTTTTGATTTCTTTCTCCATTGATAAATATTATGATAAAGTGTTATGTGATGTAGCTCCTATGTACGATAGACATATTATGCTTGGTAAACTATGGAAACATATTAGAAAAGCTAAATATGTTAAGCATAAGCACAGATATTACTATTGTTATTCATTCATATTCAAAGAAAAAAAGCATGTATTGGTATCTCTTGATCCTATAGATGCTTATGAGGATCAAATGAGAATAGTACAAGCATACAAAATGAAAGAAAAAGAGAGAGCAAAAGAAAAAGAGAGAGAACATGAGTTAGAGAGAGAAAAAGATGAGATTGAAAAAGAAAAGAGTATGAGTGAAAGAAAAGAGCAAGAGAGTTGTGAGAAAAGTGAGAAAAGTATAAGTATGAGCTTGTTTAATGAAAAAAGAGAGGTTGAGAGCGTGTGTAAGGATGTTTGTTTATCTACTAACAATCTTAACCCATCTTTACCTATTGTTGGTTCTACCCAATGGACCCTCATCTTCAACTAGCATTGAAAAGAGTAATGATTGCCTAGATTTGTTTCTTAAGGAACCACTTGATGGTTTCCAATTTTTAATGTGCTTTCAAAAGTGATTTGATTGTATGGATTTTGTTATTCCTAATGAATTATTGCCTTTTAAAAGCATTGGGCACCACGCATTGAGTTTTAATTATTTCATGAATTTTGTGCTATTAAGAATTCGTATTATATTAATTTTATGGTTAAAAGGTTATCGTGTTACTTAGATTTTGTTATGGCCCTTGAATTTATTACAAGTGCATGTGGGATCAAAATTATCATTTTATATTTGGGTGTATGTGAGAAAGAAATACTTCCTAACTCAAAGTGAGTTTAAAGAGTTTCCGAATTTGGAGTATTCTAAGTTGTCTCAAAAAATTGATGATCTCTTTGAAAGGAGCCCTTTTGTTTACAAGATTCTTCCACTTGATGAATATAGTGTTATCATTATTTTTGAAAAGTCTAATTTATTTTCATATGATACAGGTGAAGATTTGAGGACGAATCTTTTAAAAAAGGGAGGGAATGATACAATACCAGTAGGCATACCCACACAACAAGTTCGAGAAGCCCTTATCAATCAAGAAATCCAAATCATTAAAAAGTGCATGATTCAGGTCCGAATAGTTCATGAAGGGATGGCCCAAGCTCAAGAGTCCCAAATTGTGCTAGTATATGTCTAAGAACTTCAAAGAGTTCAAGATAATCTCTATGTTGGAGTCGGCCTAAGTTTAAAGTCCAAGATCTATATTTATTCAATTCAGAACATACTGGACCTCACTCAATTTTAGTGTATGCTTTCATCATCGTTTCATGAAGTTTCTAAATGATTAATGAATCAATCTTGAATCTTAAACAAGACCTTGTTTTGGAATCATCCTTATCAAAACTCCCAAACACGAGATAGAGCTAGTAAAAAGTAATACATTAGGCATGCTGATCTTGGAGTTAAATTGAACTTTGGACATGAGATCTCATTAAAGATGCAAAAGTAGAAGTCCAATGTCCTAAGAAGGTCCATGGAGTAACGAGAGTTAATATCCAACATGTTAAAGGCCCAATGTAGTTATACACATACAAGAGGAGTGCCAAGACCCAATTGGAGTCTAATTGCAAAAGATTAAGAATCATGTATCAACCATTTGATTTTTAATAAAGTATGAGCATCCCATGTGACTACTTAAAGGAGCTAATTATTTTAGACTAGGATTCTTTATGAATTTTATTTTTAGTTATTTTATTATTTTTTTGGACTTGGTAAAATAGCTTATCTTGGGATTAAGTTAAAATTAGTATCCTAGTCTTGTTCCTTTATTTTATGCACCATGTAAAATATTTCTAATAAGATTTTAGTGTTTTACTTTTATTAGGATTTTAGTTTTTTAGAAACTTTGCTTATAAAGGCTTTCAATTGTACTCTATTTTAGAGGTTATGAATGAAATTGAGAATTATTCAATTTTTGGTGAGGCTTTTGCTTCTTTGTATTCTCAGAGAGTTCATGTGACTTATCAAATGATTGATTTTCTTTTGTGGCGCCTTGAGGCTAGGATTCTAAAAGACGGGTTCTCTTAGGGTCTTTCCTTTGACCAACATTCTTATTTTCTAATCAGTCTTGGGCAAAGTGTCATCTTGTTGAAGGTTCTTAGGACTTATTCTTATGGGGTCTCTTATCAAAGAATATACAAAGAAAATAACCAAATAACCATGGAATTTTAAGATAGCAAAGTTAGGGTTTGCACTTAACCAAAATTCTATTTTGATGTAAGAGTTCTTAGGCCAAAATAGATATTTGGATGAGCTCTTAAGATACCTAGAAAGTGTCTCATATGCATCTCCCATCAAGAAAACAAAACAAACTCCTTTGGTGTTTTCATGAAGCGTAGCCTCAGCCTAGGGAAGATGAAGCACCAAAGGGTAGTTTTAAATTTTTCTAAGCTTGGTTTTGTGTCATATATGATGAGAGAGGATGAGAGGAAGCCTTGGAAAAATTTTAAAAGTCATGGATAGTGAGATGTAGTTATAAGTTTCATATTATGACTTAAAGAAGTAACACCTAACTAGACTTCTTAAATTAATTGTAAGATGGCTCTAAGAGGTTTAAAAGGAGTCAAGAGTTATAAATAGATGGAACAAATAGAGCCAATATCATGATTTATGGATGTTTCTTCATTAGGTGCCTTATAGAACCATAAATGAGCCATAAGAACCACTTAGATTTTGAAAATGAATGTATAGCTTTAAAAATTATTCTAAGAGTGTAATTTGCTTCCATATTATATGTCTAGGCTAAAGAAATCAAGTCTCACTTCCTTGTGAATATGTGGCCGAGGGAGAGGAAGCAAATTCAAAAGGAAAAGTGTGCATTTATAACCAAAGTAGCTCTCTTCTTTCTTTCATGCATAAGTGGATATTTATTGATGAAGGGGCCTATGAGCTTATAGACAAGGGAGCATGGTGTAATGACTTAAAAGAGCATGGAGGGTGTGTAAGAAAGCCCAACATGCAAATGGACCCATTACAAGGCATAGGAGGCCCAATGACTAGAGGAAGAGTTAAAGCCATGAAGCAAACTTTGAGTTGCATTGTCCAAAAAGTTCAAGAGCTTGAACCCATGTTTTTGCATCAATTTGAAGAGTTACAAGGCCCAAGGGACTTGATCCTCATTGTCCAAGCCCAACAAGACATGCTGCAAGGTCCGAATAGAGTCCAATTTGAAGAAATCAATTAACAAGCATGTGTAAATCACATGGGCAACAAAAGTGACGTGAATAGTAGTTTTAATTCTTATTAAGATGTCTTTTATTTTCTTTTCATTAGTTTCCATTTCTATTAGTTTGAACGAGGCCATTTAGTCAAGACTTAGGATTCAAGTTTCAAATTTTGTTTATTTCCATTTTCATTAGTTGCTGAAAACTCATTACTTTCTTTCCTTTTCTTTAGGATTTCTTGTAGTAAATGACATCATCTCCTCCCATTAAAATCAGATCCCTTATTTCCTATTTCTTGAAGGAGAATTCTTAGAGATTAAGTTAGGTTTAGGGTTTTCTTTTATGCATATTTAATAGGCCACCTATTGTACTTTTTGGGAGTTTGTAATGAATTCAGAATTTTATTTCTCATTGTGAGAATTCTTGCTTCTGTGTATTCTTCTATAGAATACAAGTGACTTATCAAAAGAGTGGTCTCCCTTTGTGGCGTCTCAAGGCTAGGGTTCTAAGGGATGAGTTCTCTTAGGGTCTTATCCATTTGACTAACATTTCTTGTTCTTAGCTGATCCCGGGGAATGTATCATCTTGTTGAAGGTTCCTAGGATTTATTCCTACGGGATCTCTGGTGCGAACCCGCAAGGACTTGAATCCCCTTGAACCCACAACCGATCTGAAATATACACACCCCAAGAAAGCTAAATCAAGTCTGAACGATCCACTTGGAACCCTTGACACAAAGAGACAAGGACCCCGAGTGTTGGAAGACGCCACAAGGTTGATCAAGCCTTGATAAGTCTACAAGTTCAATGAAGAACCCTAGAGAGCACTCCTCTCAATTCTGGGATTTCCAGAAAATATGATTTCTATTCATTCAAATCTGATTACAATGGGAGGCAGAATACAATTATATAGTGTGCAAGTCAAATCTGCCTTCAATGCTCATAGAAAAGGAAAACTAGGGAAATTAATGGCAAATTTCCTAATTAATGGCCTATGGAATCAGAATTATAAAAGTCAAATTCTCTCAAAAACTAAAAAGGAAATAAATCCCCCTAAATAAACTAATTTCGTCTAAATAATTAGGGTTCTAGAAATCAGCCTATTAAGCACAAAATAGCATTATTTAGCCCTAAATGAGCCCACCAATAGATGGTCCATGGTTCAAGCACTTCAATTTATGATGTTTTGGGCCAATCTAGCCTCAGCAGCTCCATCTTCAGCCCATATGATGTTGAGGACGCCCACATTGGAAATGTCCATATCTTGCTTGACTTTTATTGCTCCAATTGCTATTTGCTTAGTCCAGGTCTTTTGAACAAGTCCACTTAAGGCTTCCCTCATTCTTTTAGCTCGTGCTCTTGTCATCGGGCCACTTGGAATTTGCAGAGGATCATTCCAAGCATTTGAGACAGCTTGCTCCCTTTGATGGATTGCATCATCCCCTCTCTCCTCAAAAGGATTCGTCCTCAAATCATCACCTACATCATAAGGAGATAGATCAGCAACATTAAAAGTAGCACTAACATTATACTCACCTGGTAGATCTATCTTATAAGCATTGTCATTGATTTTCTCAAGGACTTGAAATGGTCCATCCCCTCTTGGAGCTAATTTAGATTTCCTTTGTACCAGAAACCTCTCTTTTCTCATATGCACCCATACCCAATCGCCAGGTTCAAAAATGACACGCCTTCTGCCTTTGTTTGCCTTGGATGCATATTGCTCATTCTTCTTTTCAATCTGCAATTTAATCTTTTCATGAAGTTGCTTAACCACCCAGCTTTCTTTTTGCCATCAAGGCTTATTCTCTCATTAATGGGCAATGGTAACAAATCCAAAGGAGTTAGTGGATTAAAAGCATAAACAACTTCAAAAGGAGAATAATCAGTAGATGAATGCACACTTCTATTATATATAAATTCAATGAAAGACAAGCAATCCTCCCAATTTTTCAAATTCGTTTGGATGACGGTCCTAAGCAATTGAGTTAAGGTTCTGTTAACAACTTCAGTTTGACCATCAGTTTGTGGATGACAAGCTGTAGAAAATAATAACTTAGTTCCAAGCTTTCCCCACAAAACTCTTCAAAAATGACTCAAAAATTTTGCATCCCTATCTGAGACAATACTTTTAGGAACACCATGAAGCCTCACAATTTCTTTAAAGAACAAATCAGCAATATAAGTAGCATCATCAGTTTTATGGCATGCAATAAAATGCGCCATTTTTGAAAATCTATCAACGACCACAAATATTGAATCCATCCCTCTTTTTGACCTAGGTAATCCCAAAATAAAATCCATTGAAATGTCTACCCAAGGTTCACTAGGTACAGGTAATGGAGTATACAGACCATGAGGTAAGACTCTAGACTTAGCCCTTTTACATGTTATGCATCTACCACAAATCCTTTCCATATCACGCTTCATTTTAGGCCAAAAGAAATGTTCATGCAAAACATCTAATGTCTTTTTCACACCAAAATGTCCCATTAGTCCTCCCCCATGTGCTTCCCTCACAAGCAATTCACGCATAGAACATTGAGGCACACATAATTTATTTTCTCTGAACAAAAATCCATCAAGCTTATAGAATTTTCCAAAAGCTCCTTTTTCCCAAGCAACAATTATTTCAGCAAAATCACTATCATTGGCATACAAATCCTTAACATATTCAAAACCAAGCAATCTTGCATTCAGAGAAGTGAGAAGAATATACCTTCTAGATAATGCATCGGCAACCACATTTTCCTTACCTTTCTTGTATTTGATCATATATGGGAAAGGCTCGATGAACTCCATCCATCTAGCATGTCTTTTGTTCAGCTTACCTTGACCTTTAATGTACTTCAAAGATTGATGATCTGTATGGATCACAAATTGTTTAGGCCAAAGGTAGTGTTGCCAGGTCTCCAATGCTCTCACAAGTGCATAAAGCTCCTTATCATAAGTTGGGTAATTCAAGGTGGCGCCATTAAGCTTTTCACTAAAATAAGCAATTGGCCACCCTTCCTGCATTAGAACAGCTCCTATCCCAACTCCTGATGCATCACACTCAATCTCAAAAGTTTTGTTAAAATCAGGTAAAGCTAAAATAGGTGCAGAACACAATTTTTCTTTAAGAACACTAAATGCATGATCTTGTGCCTTTTCCCATCTAAAGCCAACTAATTTCTTAATTATTTCAGTGAGTGGTGCAGCAATTGTGCTAAAATCTTTCACAAACCTCCTATAAAAGCTAGCCAACCCATGAAAACTTCTTACCTCAGTTACATTTATAGGTGTTGGCCATTCTTTAATAGCCCTTACCTTCTCTTCATCAACTTGTATTCCCTCAGCACTCACTACAAATCCAAGAAAAACAACTTTTCCCATGCCAAAACTACACTTTTTTAAGTTAGCATACAACTTTTCTTTTCTCAAAACATCAAGCACACAATGCAAATGATTCAAATGCTCATCAAGACTCTTACTAAATATCAGAATATCATCAAAATAAACCACAAAAAATTTTCCAATATATGAACGCAAAATATGATTCATCAACCTCATAAAAGTACTAGGTATATTTGTTAGCCCAAATGGCATGACTAACCATTCATACAGCCCATGCTTTGTTTTGAAAGCAGTTTTCCACTCATCTCCTTCCCTCATCCTAATTTGATGATATCCAGATTTTAAATCAATTTTTGAGAAAATAACAGACCCATGCAATTCATCAAGCATATCATCTAATCTAGGAATAGGATGGCGATACTTTACAGTGATATTGTTGATAGCTCTGCAATCAATGCACATCCTCCAAGATCCATCTTTCTTTGGTACTAAGAGGACTGGTACAGCACATGGACTCAAGCTTTCTCGAACATACCCCTTTGCCATGAGCTCTTCAACTTGCTTTTGAAGCTCTTTTGTCACCTCAGGGTTAGTTCTATAAGCTGGCCGGTTAGGAATTGTTGCTCCAGGAATGAAGTCAATTTGATGCTCAATGCCTCTTATGGGTGGCAATCCACTAGGAATATCTTCTAGAAATATATCTTCAAATTCCTGCAACAAAGAACTAACAACACTTGGAAATGAAGAGTCAAGGTCATTAGTGTTTAAAAAGGCCTCATTGTAAACAAGTACAAGTAAAGGCTGTTCAGAAAGATATGCACTCCTCACCTCACTTTCTTTTGCATAAAAACTCACTTTTTCTCTTTCTTTTCTCTCCACTTTCTTTTCTTTCTTCTGAATCTCTTTTTTTGAGCTCTCAGATTTTCTTTCTTTCTCACCCTCATTTCTTTTTGATCTCTCTTCTATATTTTTCTTATCATCCTCTCTTTTATCTCTCTCTTGTTTCATTTTGAGCTGATCTTCATACACTTGCTTGGGTGTTAATGGTACAAGAGTAACGGGTCTGTCATCCTTTACAAATGAATATCTATTGGTAAACCCATCCTTTGTCGCCTTCCTATCAAATTCCCAAGGTCTACCCAAAAGTATATGTCCAGCATGCATAGGAACAACATCACATAAAATCTCATCACAATATCTTCCAATTGAGAATGAAACAAGAACTTGCCTATCAACCTTAATCTCCTCACATTCATTCAGCCATTGCAACTTGTATGGTCTAGGGTGTTTAATGGTAGACAAATTTAATTTCTCAACTAGAGTGGTACTAGCAACATTGGTACAACTCCCACCATCAATAATCATATTGCATACCTTGTTGCTTACGAGACAGCGAGTATGGAAGATGTTTTCTCTTTGCTGCTCAATGTCATCTTCCTTAACTTGAGAATTCAAAGCTCTTCTAGTCACAAGTGCTTCTCCTTCTACAGCATACTCAAACCCATCATCACTAGCATCTTCAAGTGATGGCATGGAATCATCACTTTCACTTTCAGTCACCACTTCACGGTCTTTCATGATTATTACTCTCTTATTGGGGCATTGCGAAGCTATATGACCTGTTTCCAAACACTTGAAACATTTAATATCTCTATTTCTAGATGATTGGGAATCAGATTTACCTTTGTGTTTAGATGAAGCTTCCTCTTTGCCTTTTGGGACTTCTCTTTGAACATCTTTTTCTTCCTTCTTTCATTTTGGTCTCATTGAAGAACTAGAGCCTGAAAGGTACCTTGCTGATCCTTTTTGTTTAAGTTGCCTTTCAACCTTCATTGCCATGTGCACCATGTCTTCTAACTCCACATAATGCTGCAACTCCACAATATTAGCGATTTCTTTATTCAACCCATTTAAGAATCGAGCCATTGTTGCTTCCCTATCCTCTTTCACATTTGCCCTAAGCATAGCCACTTCCATCTCTTTGTGACATTCCTCTACACTCTTAGAGCCTTGTGTAAGGGACTGCAAGTTTTGAAAGAGGTCTCTATGGTAATGGCTGGGTATAAACCTCTTCCTCATGAGAGCCTTCATCTCCCTCCATGTTTCTAGGGGTCTCTCACCATTCCTCCTCCTCTCTAGGACCAATTTATCCCACCAAATTAATGCATAATCCGTGAATTCAATGACTACTAATTTCACCTTTTTTGCTTCAGAATAATTATGGCACTCAAAAATGAACTCAATTTTCTTCTCCCACTCCAAATAAGCTTCAGGATCATTTCTACCTTGGAAAGAAGGTATCTTCATCTTAATATTTCCAAGGTTTCCATCCACCCTAATTCTACCCCTTGGAGCATTTTTACCGTGTCTCCTTTCATGCCTAACTTCCCTAGGCCTATTTCTACCCAAATCAAATTCAGATTCATAGTCTTCTTCACTACCACCTCCTACTTCATTTTCAAACTCAAAATCATCCATAGAATCATCTCTATGCCTCTCATATCTTCTAGGATTAGGACCTACAGTAGGTGGTCTTCTCTGCAAGTTTGCAATCATTGTGTCTTGCTTATCCATCCGGTCTCTTATCCCTCTAAGCACCACATTAAGACGTTCGAATTGCTGCTGCATGGCTTTTACAACGAGATCCAGGTTCTGTGCACTACCTCCTCCACTTGATATTTCCTCCCTATTAGACATTATAAGCTGCAAGAAAAATTGATTAGAGAAATAAAGATCCTCGCAAATTTTCCTCACGTGTTTACCCTCAAAGATGTCACTCTTCACTCGTGTTGAACACTTTAAAGGCTTTTTCAAATAATGGATTCACACTCTTGCCTTTTTCCACTCTCAGTGTCTCTATAGGCTCTTTAAAGAAACTAATCAGACTCAATACAAAGCTATCACAATTCTTGTGAGATTCAACCCAACACTTGGAGATAATGAGTAGTAAGCGGATACTATAGTTGAGAAAATCAGGGAATGAAAGTTAAAGAAGCAGAATGTTGTAAAAGCTTAGCTCAAACCAATACTACTTCCAGAATAGCACAATTTTTTTTTTTTTGCCTTTTCTTTTCAGCAATTTTTTTTTCTCTTATTTTTTTTTTGCCTTGCTTTTCTTTTTTTCTGGAATATGAAAGAACAAAAAAAATGAAATTTGGATAAACAGAACAGAAACAGCAAAATAAATCTGGAAAAAACACGTCTGAATTTAAAAGGACAATATCTCGAGTTAGAGAACTCCAAATGAGATGATTTTAAAGCAATCTGAAAGAAGAGATTCTGGGATATAAGAAAGACCTACTATATGTCCAGAAACTCAATGGAAAACATGACAAACAGAGGATTAAAATTCAGCACGTCCAGAATAATGGAAGACAAATAGAATTTCAAAACAAAAGAGAAACGCAATCTGGAAAAGCACAAGACACACGGATATGACCTGATTTAGGGACCGAAGCTCTGATACCAAGATGGTGAGAACCCGCAAGGACTTGAATCCCCTTGAACCCAAAACCGATCTGAAATATACACACCCCAAGAAAGCTAAATCAAGTCTGAACGATCCACTTGGAACTCTTGACACAAAGAGACAAGGACCCCGAGTGTTGGAAGACGCCATAAGGTTGATCAAGCCTTGATAAGTCTACAAGTTCAATGAAGAACCCTAGAGAGCACTCCTCTCAATTCTGGGATTTCCAGAAAATATGATTTCTATTCATTCAAATCTGATTACAATGGGAGGCAGAATACAATTATATAGTGTGCAAGTCAAATCTGCCTTCAATGCTCATAGAAAAGGAAAACTAGGGAAATTAATGGCAAATTTCCTAATTAATGGCCTATGGAATCAGAATTATAAAAGTCAAATTCTCTCAAAAACTAAAAAGGAAATAAATCCCCCTAAATAAGCTAATTTCGTCTAAATAATTAGGGTTCTAGAAATCATCCTATTAAGCACAAAATAGCATTATTTAGCCCTAAATGAGCCCACCAATGGATGGTTCATGGTTTAAGCACTTCAATTTATGATGTTTTGGGCCAATCTAGCCTCAGCAGCTCCATCTTCAGCCCATATGATGTTGAGGACGCCCACATTGGAAATGTCCATATCTTGCTTGACTTTTGTTGCTCCAATTGCTATTTGCTTAGTCCAGGTCTCTTGAACAAGTCCACTTAAGGCTTCCCTCATTCTTTTAGCTCGTGCTCTTGTCATCGGGCCACTTGGAATTTGCAGAGGATCATTCCAAGCATTTGAGACAGCTTGCTCCCTTTGATGGATTGCATCAGTCTCTCATCATTTATCTTGTCTTTGAATGTGTGTATGTATGTTTTAAGCCATGAAAGATGTTTTAGTATGATCTATATGCCATGGTACACGGTGTATACACTTAAATGATGCTTTATGAATATGTTTTAGTTTGCTTGAGTGTAGTGAAGCCAAAAGTCCTTCAACTAAGCTGAGGATGAGCCAAAAGTTCCTAAGAATGGGTGAAACAAAGCATCTCTAAAGAGTGAGGCTTAGTCAAGAACCTCCTAATAAAATTGGTGAGGTAAGTCCAAAATCCCCTAAGAGAAGTGGGTTAGGCTAAACCATCTTCTTGGCAAACCTATGTATGCTAAATTTGACTTCTTGAATGCAAGGAATGATACATGTTCATATGTACTCCATGTTTTTCATGCAAGTATTTTTAGACTTGGATTTGCATTATGATAGAGTACCATGGAGCTCTTATGACCACCTTCCAGGAGACCATGCATGGCATAACCATCAAGGAAGACTTGGACAAGTTGCTGAACGTGAGCATCAATTTTCAGACCATGTAGAAAGTTTCTATTTTAGTTTTTGAATAAGACCATGTGGTCAAAACTTATGTTTAAAGAATAAGTTAGTTTCTTTCCTTTTTCTTCTTTATAGTTTCTTTCCTTTTTTTATGGCACCATTATTAACTTTCCAAATTCTTGTAATAAATAGTGCCATCTTTTAGGGAATTATTTTTAGAAACTTTTAGGTCTTTCATTGCCTATATAAAGGCATCATATGTACTTAGAAAAGGAGGAATAAGATGAATAAATAGAATTTTCTTTTCAGGACTTATGTTCTGTTTGTGTGGGGTTCCTCTTGCTTTTTGAGCGATGGAGTGAATTCAAGCCAGACTTATCAAAGGAGTGGTCTTCTTTTGTGGCATCTCAAGGCTAGGGTTCTAAGGGACAAGTTCTTTTAGGGTCTTACCCACTTGACCAACTATCTTTGTTTATATGTGTTCTTATTCTTTATGAATTCTTTTGTCTTCTATTTGTGTGATTGTGTTCTTGAATCTTGCACGATCCGGGTAATGTTGTCAAAAAGGAGGTTCATAGGACAAAGTTCCTAGGGGGTCTCTTATCACATTCTTTATGTATGGTTAAAAAGGAAAAGAGGTATTGAGATTCTTAGAATCTCATTCCTTTCTCCCCATTTGTCTAACATGTTTAGGTAGACCAAGTAAGTTAAAAAAAATATAAGCCACTTATAAAGGAAGGAGATTGACATAGAATTGTGTAAAATATCTATTTCATGGGTGAGTTCATTTATTTGGTTAGATCTTGACATTGAGTCCAAAATAGTCATTTTATACCTTCAACGGGTCTCAAATGGTCCAAATTAACTTCTAAGACATTCATGGCCACTTAAGCATGTAGGAAAGCACCAAAATGATTTATTAAACATGTCTTAAAGGTGCACAAATCTAGATTTCACAAACTTACCCTTTTACTCTAAGGTATACACAAGAATACATAAGCTATATCTTACCATTCAATGTCAAAATTTGCTACAACATTCACATGGCATCAATTCTTATACATATACAATATATCCATGTATTTACAAGTATTCATAAGCTCATATATCATATACCACATTCAATTACACCATATGCTATTCATGTGGCATGGATATATCATATCCATGCATATATATCTCATCCAAAGCTTTTTGAAAAACTAAAGACTAGATTATTTGGAGCTCTGTGGAATTAATTATGAATTTTTAAAATTGTCAAATTTTAGTTGTTCTAGTATAGTTACTATTCATATAGTCAGTTTCTTTTCTTATATCATTCGAGTGCCAAATGATTTTCAATGCTCATAAAATTTTATGGACATAAACTAGACATGATAAGCCTTTTATGACCACTGAAATCACTCTAATTGGATGTCTGAGTAGGAAAATATAAATTTTTAAAGTTTCCATAACAGTACTAGTAGTCTTTGGCAAGTTTGGTTACTGTTCTATCAATTTCTAGTGACTAAATATCCTTATTTTGGTCTAAAATTATTTTTACATAAAGTATACATTTGTAACTTTCCATAATGGTATAGTATGTTTAATTTTAATTTTTTTAGAATTAGTTATAATTTTTCAAAATTCATGATAGGAAGCTAGCATACTAATCTGAGGCTGCACATGAAATTTTTGTATATATGGTTCATGAGCTTAAGTTTTTAGCCACATCTTGAGATAATTTTAAGTTATATTTGTGTATTTAAATAAGAGAATGAGATGAATAAATTTATATGTTCTACGTGACATGAAATAAAAAATTTATCCATAACGTAACGCAAAATAATCAATTATTTTTACTGCATTTTCTTGAGAATGTGTGCTTGACTAAGGAAATGTGATTAAAATGGCATGAGATAGGATAGATAAATATAGTGTTACACTTTCTGTTATAAAAATTTTAAGCCAAAATGAATCCATTTGTCACTCAAATCTTATAAAAACTAGAACTACACAATATGAATAGTATCATGACAACCTTTTGGGGCCAATTTTGAAAATTTGCCAAATATTCTATAAAGCTCCAAAAATTACAATCTTTAACTCTATAGAAATTTCTGAATGTCCTCTAAATACTCTCCAAATTTCAGTTCAAAATTCATTATTAAGATAGTCGAGGGAAAATAAACATTTTATGGTTCAAATGGTCAAAAGTTTTGTTTCAAAATGTACCAAATGAACTCTAAAATGCCATTTCTTGTTATGAGCAAATTTCAATCCATTAATACATCAATTATAACTAGTTTAGCACATGAAACTTGTCTTGTATCTAAAAATCATTATTCCACACGTATGCATGTAAACCACATGAACATCCATATGCTAAACTATATTCCACTATCCATCCATCGGTCACAAAATCATAGTCTAATACTTCTACACATATTGCCATTTCTTTTCAAAATATGAATTTACATACTCATGTACATAACACTAAGTTCTAGGCTACATCCTATCATTCATATAACACATGCTTTCATTTCTACATCATATATTATCATAATTACATATGTTCCAAAGGTCATAGACCATATACAAGCATGGGTTACATCATTTGACATGGATATGGCTTTAAAGAACTAAAAACCATGCATTTTGTTGTCAAGTTCCCTTCTTCAAGATGGTTGGCTTTCATTACTTTGTCCACTTGATCCACCTAGCATGTTAGGACATTGGAGAGGAGGGAATGAGATTCAAAGAATCCAATAACTCATCTCCCATTCAATCATACATAATGGATGCAAACAAGTCTTATAAATGCATGCATGACATGTAGACATGTGCAATCATTCAAGGAGCATTCTTAACATTTGAAAATGTTACACATAGCATACAAAGGTTTGCCAAGCAAGTGGATTGGCCTCACCCAATTTCTTGTGGATATTTGACTTGCCTCATCCATTCTTTAAGAGATTCTTGGGAGCCCATCTTGCTTTTGGAAGACTTTTTGCTTTGTCTCAACCAATTTCAAGGGTTCTTAGCTCATCCTTACCATGACTAAGGATTCTTGGCCTTACCACACTCAAGCAAACCCAAACAAACATCATAACATCATTTAAAAACATAATATGTCATCATAAAATCATGGCATATGAAATCATGCTAGCATACTTTTCATGGCTTGAAAATATATATACACACATTGTAAGACAAGCTAAGCACCTTGTATATAATTACACACTTTTTCATCTAAGCTCCCCTTTTCAGCCACACACACACAAAAGTGTGGAAAAGTTTTCTCTTGGCCTAAATACAATTTATGGAAGCCAATTAAGTTCATGGAATTAATTTTAAGGCTCACTTGCTTGAACTCTAGCTTGATCTATAAACCCCATTATGGTTCTATAATTGTACCTAATAAAGCAACACCCCTCAAATAAATTCTAGGCTCTATTCTTTCCTTTCAAATATTATTCTTGACTCCTTGGGGATCTTGGGAGCTCATTTAAACTCTTATTTAGGTCTAGGAATTATCACACAAAATCAGATTTTACAAGGTGCACTTGAAACCCAAGGTTTTGCACCTTGAAATTCCATGGCCTTTTCTTGAATTTCTTTGCATATGGAAACAATTAAAACCTTAGCAGCTATCCTATATATATAGAAACAATTAAAAGAGGCCTTAAAAGCTAAAGTGCTAATATTTAAAAGGCTTAAAAGTACAATTAATCCTAAAAGAAAAAAAAAATGTAGTGCCAAATAGACAAATCTTGGCCCATAGCTAATTTAACTCAAATCCATCTGTGTAAGCATCATTGACATAAATGTGTGTAATTAGAGGCATTAGCTCTTCATATGTCTCAAGATTCGAATCTTCTTGCTTTATTTGGCCTTAATCTTTTGAATATAGTCTCCAAATACTTCTTGCATTCTCTTGGCTCTAGCTTTAGTGATGCCACAAACCTTCTTGCATTCTCTTTGCAAGGGATTTAGCTTGCTAACTTGATTCCCATCATTCCCTTTCCTTAAAAAGATTCATCTTTGAATCTTCATCATACTCACCCCATAATTCTAATTTGTAATTGTCATTAGGCTTGTAATCACTTGAAATGGGTCATCTCTTCTTAGATGTAACTTGTTTCTCCTTTAAGCTGGAAACCTCTCTTTATATATGTGCATCCAAACCCAATCTACCAGTTCAAAGACTACTTGTTTTTGCCCCTTATTGGCTTCTTTTGCATATTGCTCATTCCTCTTCGCAATTTGCTACTCACTTTCTCCTGAAGTTTTCTTATTGTTTTAGCTATACATTCACCATCTACGCTAGCTATCTCATCAATAGGTAAAATAATTAAATCCAATGGTATCAAAAGATTAAAACTATAAACAATTTGAAAGGGAGAGTAATTAGTAGTAGAGTGAATTCTTCTATTATATGCAAACTCCATATATGGCAAGTATAACACCATATATTTCTAGCTCATTTCATGCATTTGAATAACTCATTTCCAAGAATCATGTGATTTTTCAAAGAAAAAGGCATTAAAATAATGACTTTTCTTGCGTTGCGTCGCATATACAAATTCCATTCAGTGTCACGTGAATCATGTAAGCTCATATATCGCATTCTCATATTTAATTACATGAATACAACTCATTTGCATCATCAAAAGTGGCCTACATCTCATGAAATTTAAAGGGAAGCATAAAATGCTCATATATATTTTCGGCCAGATTTTCCTCTTTTTTGTCACAAACTTTGGAAAATCATAACTAATTCTAAGAAACTTAAAATATGCATTCTTGGCCATTCTAGAAAGCTACACATGTATACTTCATGCTAAAAATAAGTCCAGACTATGAAACACAACAAAAAAGACATTTGATATCCAAAAAGGTCCAAAGGTCTGGCTGTCCACTGGTTCTGTCATAAGTTTCTGTAACAAACTTAAAAAATGTCCATTTAATTCTAAAAAAATATAGTCTATGCAAATGATACCAATCTGAAAATTTGAGGATGTTAGTTAGAAGGAAAAAAATAACTCTAGACTAGTTCAGGTACGCCTAGACCCCAAAATCCAATCAAACAGTAACTAAGGTCGGTTGAAGTTCTTAATATTGGACAGATTATTTAAAAATTCATATCTCCCTCTCTAGATATTCAAATGAGGTGCTTCTAGATGGCACAAGTCACTAGGAATGTCTAGTTTCTCTGTATAAAATTTCATGGCAATTGGATATCATTTGAGCCCTGTGTAATAAATTTCATTTTCGGACCAATATGAACAATGACATGACCAAAACCAGAAAATTTTCCTATTTTGAAAAATTCATCAAATATTCTTTGGAACTTAAAAATTATGCTTTTTAGCTTCCCAAAAGAGTCTCAACAAGCTCTAATTGCATACCAAATATCAGATCAAGAAGAGCTCATTTGGACAAAAAGTGACATAGGGTTCCCTTACATGTTAGCTCCATATAGGGTACCAAAATGTCCAAATGGTTTTCCTTGGGGTTTGGCACCTCTTGGACAAGTCTAAAAGCATAATTAGGACTTGTGTAGACTGTCCAAATGGTCTTAAACTCCATGCATCTTATTTTGGCCATTTCATCCATACATATGCATAAATCCACAATGTCATTCATGAAGCCATATTGTCCATATAAACATATGGTTCACTTAAGCATATGAAAGCAAACATGCATGTTATGCAATCATAACCAATACACAAAAGAGCAAATACATGCTCCTAAGAGACTTTTGGCCTAAGATAGAGTAAATCCATGGTCATTTCCTTAACCTTACTAACATTAAAGCCACCCTTCTCATAATTTCAAATTAAGTCTTATGCAATTGCATAGTCTACTCAAACAACTAATAAGGCAAACAATTACAAATAATACATACAAACAACTAATAACTCAAGCAAACTAACTACACATATAAGAATAAAAGAAAAGTACCTTAATAAGGAAATTCAATCAATTCTCTTGTTTTCCTTCTCTTAATACCGTGGCCTTGCACACATACTTTGGTGTGGTCCCACTTGCTTGGTATAGGCACACAATTTAAGGTATACAATAATCAATTAGGACATATTCAAACTCACTGTAGTAATTCATGGGCATATTAGAACTTAAAGCATGATTTAAGTTTCTTTAAGTATCTCATATGACTCATCCCATTTGATATAAAACTAGTAGGCATATCCATTGGAGTGCAAGAAGTTCGAGAAGTCCTCATCTATCAAGAAAGCCAAATCATTTAAAAGCGCATGATTCAGGTCTAAATGGCTCATAAAAGGATGGCCCATGCTCAAGAGGCCCAAATTGTGCTAACATACGTCCAAAAATTTTAAAGAGCTCAAGGTAATATCTATGTTGAACATCAGCCTAAATTTAAAGGCCAAGATCCATATTTGATCAATTCAGAACATGCTAAACGCCATTCAATTCATAAAGATGCTGATCTTGGAGTTGAATTGAACTTTAGATATGAGATCTCTTTAAAGATGCAAAAGTGAAAATCCAAGTGGAAGCCCAATATCCTAAGAAGGTCCATGGAACAACTAGAGTTAATATCCAACATGTTGAAGGCTCAATGCAACACATACAAGAGGAGTGCCAAAGCCCAATTGGTGTCCAATTGCAAGAGATTAAGAATCATGTGTTAACCATGTGATTTTTAATGAAACATGAGCATTCCATGTGACTATTTCAAGGAGTTGATTAGTTTTGACTATGATTCTTTTTTAATTTCGTTTTTCATTATTTTGTGATTTTTTTAAACTTGGTCAAAGAGCTTATCTAGGAGATTAAGTTAAAATTAGTATCCTAATCTTATTCCTTGATTTTAGGCACTATTTTAAATATTTTCTAATTAGATTTTAGTGTTTTACTTTTATTAGGATTTTAGTCTTTTAGAAACTTTGCTTATAAAATGCTTTCTATTGTACTCTATTTTAGAGGATTATGAATTATTATTCAATACTTTGTGAGCCCATTACTTCTTTGTATTCTCTGAGAGTTCACGTGACTTATCAAAGGATTGGTCTTCCTTTGTGGCGTCTTAAGGCTAGAGTTCTAAGAGACAAGTTGATACAATACCAGTAGGCATGCCCATTGGAGTACTACAAGTTCGAGAAGTACTCACCCATCAAGAACTTCAAAGAGCTCAAGTGGCCCAAATTATGTATTATGTCCAAAAATTTCAAAGAACTCAAGATAATATTTATGTTGGACGTCGACCCAAGTTTAGAGCCCAAGATCCATATTTGATCAATTCAAAACGTGCTGAATTGGACTTTAGACATGAGATTTCCTTAAAGATGCAAAAGTGGAAGTCCAAGTGGAAGCCCAATGCTCTAAGAAGGGCCATGGAGCAACTAAAGTCAATATCCAATGTGTTGAAGGCCCAATGTAGTTATATATACAAGAGATGCTAAGGCCTAATTAGAGTCCAATTGCAAGAGATTAAGAATCATGTGACAACCATGTGATTTTTAATGAAGCATGAGCATCTCATGTGACAACTTAAAGAAGCTGATTAGTTTTGACTAGGATTCCTTTTGAAATTTCGTTTTTTATTATTTTATTATTTTTTTGAGCTTGGTCAAAGAGCTTATCTTGGAGATCAAGTTAAAATTCGTATCCTAATCTAATTAGGATATATTAGGTATCATTTAAAATATTTCTAATCAGGTTTTAGAGTTTTACTTTAATTTGGACTCTAGAAATTTTACCTATAAAAGGCTTCCTATTGTACTCTCTTTTGAGACAAGAATGAATTTGAGTATTATTCAATTATCTGTGAGGCTTTTGCTTCTTTGTGTTCTCTGAGAGTTCACGTGACTTATCAAAGGATTGGTCTTCCTTTGTGGCGTCTTGAGGATAGGGTTGATACAATATCAGTGATCTTGGGCTCTAAACTTGGGCTGATGTCCAACATAGATATTATCTTGAGCTCTTTGAAATTTTTGGATATAGTGCACAATTTGGGCCTCTTGAGCATATGCCATCCCTTCATAAGCTATTTGGACCTGAATCATGCTCTTTTGAATGATTTGGGATTCTTGATAGATGAGGGCTTCTCAAACTTGTAGTGCTCTAATAGACATGCCTATTGATATTGTATCAAGGGTTCTAAGAGACAAGTTCTGATACAATATCAATAGGTGTGAGTGAAAAGAGTGTGAGTGAAAAGAAAGAGCAAGAGAGTTGTGAGAAAAGTGAGAAAAGCATAAGTCTGAGCTTGTTTGATGAAAAAAAGAGAGGTTGAGAGCATATGTAAGGATATTTGTTTATCTACTAACAATCTTAACCCATCTTTGCCTATTGTTAGTCCTAGCTTCTTGCAGGTATGTAGAGATTTGTTTCCCAAGAAACCACCTAATGGCGAAGATTCGAGGACGAATCTTTTCAAAGAGGGAGGGAATGATACAATATCAGTAGACATGCCCATTGGAGCACAACAAGTTCGAGAAACCCTCATCCATCAAGAACTTCAAAGAGCTCAAGTGGCCCAAATTGTGCACTATGTCCAAAAATTTCAAAGAGCTCAAGATAATTCCTATGTTGGACGTCAGCCCAAGTTTAGAGCCCAAAATTCATATTTGATCAATTTAGAACATGCTAGACATCACTCAATTCATAAAGATGTTGATCTTGGAGTTGAATTAGATTTTGGACATGAGATTTCTTTAAAGATGTAAAAGTGGAAGTCCAAGTGGAAGCCCAATGCTCTAAGAAGGGCCATGGAGCAACTAAAGTCAATATCCAATGTGTTGAAGGCCCAATGTAGTTATACACACACAAGAGATGCCAAGGCCCAATTGGAGTCCAATTGCAAGAGATTAAGAATCATGTGACAACCATGTGATTTTTAATGAAGCATGAGCATCTCATGTAACAACTTAAAGAAGTTGATTAGTTTTGACTAGGATTCTTTTTGAAATTTCGTTTTTTATTATTTTAGTATTTTTTTTGAACTTGGTCAAAGAGCTTATCTTGGAGATCAAGTTAAAATTAGTATCCTAATCTAATTCCTTAATATTAGGCATTATTTAAAATATTTCTAATCAGATTTTAGAGTTTTACTTTCATTAGGACTCTAGAAATTTTGCCTATAAAAGGCTTCCTATTTTACTCTATTTTGACACATGAATAAATGAATGAATGAAATTGAGTATTATTCAATTATTTGTGAGGCTTTTGCTTCTTTGTGTTCTCTGAGAGTTCACGTGACTTATCAAAGGATTGGTCTTCCTTTGTGGCGTCTTGAGGCTAGGGTTCTAAGAGACAAGTTCTCTTAGGGTCTTTCCTTTGACCAACATTCTTGTTTTCTAGCCGGTCTCGGGCAAAGTGTCATCTTGTTGAAGGTTCCTAGGACAAGGTTCCTAGAGGGTCTCTCATCATTTGGTATCAGAGCTTTGGTCGCTAGTACAAGGTATATTTTTGTGTTTTCCCTTTCATTGTTCTTCATACTTTCTCTCTTTCCATTAATCCTTTTCATCTTCATCTTTTTCTTCTATCTTCTTCTGTCTTCCATTGTTGTGTTCCTCCATCCTCAAAAAAAAAAAAAAAAAAAGAAGAGAGTGTGATACTCCAAAAAGAAAAAGAGAAGAGAGTGTGATACTCCCAAAAAAAAAATTCAAAAGAAAAAAATTCGAAAAAAAAAGAAGAAAAAAAAAAGAGTGAAAAAAAAAGGGAGTGAAAAAAAAAAAAAGAAAAGAAATTCAGATTACAGAATTCAAAATTGCAAGTTGTGCCAATTCAAAATTAAAAGTAAGATTGGAGTCAATTTCTTAATTGGAATTAGTTTTCTAATTGGAGTCAATTTCCTAGTTGGAGTTAGTTTCCTAATTAGAGTCAATTTCCTAATTGGTGTAAGTTTCCTAATTAGAGTCAATTTCCTAATTGGAGTTTGTTTCCTAATTTAATTGCATTAAGTGGCTACCAAGTTTTCTACTTACCTATTTGCATTCAAGAAAGGATATTGTTTTCTAATTGTTCGAAACTTGAATTGCAAGTAGTTTTCTATTCTTAAGGTTTCTTATTTTCAGATTTTTTTTTTCTTTTCATCTCTTTCCTTCCAGACCCGAATGATGAGAGACCCTCTAGGAACCTTGTCCTAGGAACCTTCAACAAGATGACACTTTGCCCGAGACCGGTTAGAAAACAAGAATGTTGGTCAAAGGAAAGACCCTAAGAGAACTTGTCTCTTAGAACCCTAGCCTCAAGACGCCACAAAGGAAGACCAATCCTTTGATAAGTCACGTGAACTCTCAGAGAACACAAAGAAGCAAAAGCCTCACAAATAATTGAATAATACTCAATTTCATTCATTCATTTATTCATGTGTCAAAATAGAGTAAAATAGGAAGCCTTTTATAGGCAAAATTTCTAGAGTCCTAATGAAAGTAAAACTCTAAAATTTGATTAGAAATATTTTAAATAATGCCTAATATTAAGGAATTAGATTAGGATACTAATTTTAACTTGATCTCTAAGATAAGCTCTTTGACCAAGTTCAAAAAAAATACTAAAATAATAAAAAACGAAATTTCAAAAAGAATCCTAGTCAAAACTAATCAACTTCTTTAAGTTGTTACATGAGATGCTCATGCTTTATTAAAAATCACATGGTTGTCACATGATTCTTAATCTCTTGCAATTGGACTCCAATTGGGCCTTGGCATCTCTTGTGTGTGTATAACTACATTGAGCCTTCAACACATTGGATATTGACTTTAGTTGCTCCATGGCCCTTCTTAGAGCATTGGGCTTCCACTTGGACTTCCACTTTTGCATCTTTAAAGAAATCTCATGTCCAAAATCTAATTCAACTCCAAGATCAACATCTTTATGAATTGAGTGATGTCTAGCATGTTCTAAATTGATCAAATATGGATTTTGGGCTTTAAACTTGGGCTGACGTCCAACATAGGAATTATCTTGAGCTCTTTGAATTTTTGGACATAGTGCATAATTTGGGCCACTTGAGCTCTTTGAAGTTCTTGATGGATGAGGGTTTCTCGAACTTGTTGTGCTCCAATGGGCATGTCTACTGATATTGTATCATTCCCTCCCTCTTTGAAAAGATTCGTCCTCGAATCTTCGCCGTTAGGTGGTTTCTTGGGAAACAAATCTCTACATACCTGCAAGAAGCTAGGACTAACAATAGGCAAAGATGGGTTAAGATTGTTAGTAGATAAACAAATATCCTTACATATGCTCTCAACCTCTCTTTTTTTCATCAAACAAGCTCAGACTTATGCTTTTCTCACTTTTCTCACAACTCTCTTGCTCTTTTTTTTCACTCACACTCTTTTCTTTTTCAATTTCATCTTTTTCTCTCTCTAACTCATATTCTCTCTCTTTCTCTTTTGTTCTCTCCTTTTCTTTCATTTTGTATGCTTGTACTATTTTTATTTGATCCTTATAAGCATCCATAGGATCAAGAGGTACCAATACATGATTTTTTTCATTGAATACAAATGAATAGCAATAGCAATATTTATGCTTATGCTTGACATATTTAGCTTTTCTCACATGTTTCCATGGTTTACCAAGCATAATATGTCCATCATACATTGGAGCTACATCACATAACACTTTATCATGATATTTACCAATGGAGAAAGAAATCAAAACTTGCTTATTAATTTTAAATTCAGCACTACCCTTCAACAAGGTATAGGGCCTAGGATGCTTTATAGTAGGCAAGTTTAATTTCTCAACAAGTAAGGTACTAGCAACATTTATGTAGCTACTATTATCAATGGTCATGCTGCAGACTTTCTCTTTTATAAGGTATCTAGTATGGAAATCAGGGGATGCCTTTTGCTTATCTTGTCCTGTAGAGTTGATATTGGATTGGAATGCATCCAACCTTGCACAAGATTGCTTGAATCGCTCTTTGTTAGGCTCTTCAAGGAATTTGTACTCATTGGACATCTTATCACCTGAAAAGTTAGTCAAAGAAAGATAGAAGGAATAGGACCTCACGTACTTTTCTCACGTGTTTACACTCAAAAGATGATAAGTTCGCTTGTATTTAACTCTCTTTTTGGCTTTTTCTTTAATGTTAATGCTCTTGCCTTTTACCACTCAATAATTTGCTTCTTACAAGTGTTCTAAGCAAGTCACAAGCAAATCAAATGAAAAGATCATACTAGTGGCAATCAAAAAACTAGAATCCTAAAATGTAAATTCCCAAAGAATCAAACAAAGGAGAAAAAAAAGGTGTGTAACAAAAAGGAAAAAAAGGAGGAAGAGAAGGTCTGGAAGGAAAAAGAAGGAAAGAAAAAAATCTGAAAAAGAGTGCCAACTCCAAAGAATGTGAGTGAAGTAAGGAGCTTCCATGGATTGGCAAGCTTTTATAGAAGATTTGTTAAGGACTTCTCTACTCTTGCTGCCCCTTTAAATGATTTGGTAAGAAAGAATGTGGTATTCAAGCGGGGTGAAGCACAAGAGCGTGCTTTTAACATACTGAAGGACAAACTAACTAAAGCCCCTGTACTTGTAGTGCCTGATTTTACTAAGGTTTTTGAAATTGAGTGTGACGCTTCGGGTTTAGGCATAGGTGGTGTGTTGATGCAGGATGCCAAACCTATTGCATATTTCAGTGAGAAATTAAGTGGCCCTACTTTAAATTATTCTACATATGATAAAGAGTTGTACGCCTTGAAACGTACCTTAGAAACTTGGCAACATTATTTGTGGCCTAAAGAATTTATTATCCATTCTGATCATGAAAGTCTTAAGTTTCTTAAGTCCCAAGGTAAATTGAACAAAAGACATGCAAGATGGCTTGAATTTATTGAAACCTTCCCTTATGTGATTAAGCATAAGCAGGGAAAGGAAAATGTTGTAGCGGATGCATTGTCTAGGCGTTACACTTTGATTACTTCCATGCATGTTAGATTGATAGGATTTGAGATGTTAAAAGACATGTATGAGTCTGATTCTGATTTTGCTGATATTTGGAAATATTGTGAAATGTATGGTGCTAATGACTATTACAGGTTTGATGGGTTCCTTTTCAAAAAGGACAAGTTATATGTTCCTATGTGTTCCATTCGTGAGCTTCTTGTTAAGGAAACTCATGGCGGGGGATTGATGGGTCATTTTGGTGCCGAAAAGACTTTGGCTCTTTTAAATGAGCATTTTTATTGGCTTGGTATGAGATTTTAGGGTCTTTCCTTTGACCAACATTCTTATTTTCTAGCTGGTCTCGGGCAAAGTGTCATCTTGTTGAAGGTTCCTAGGACAAGGTTCCTAAAGGGTTTCTCATCACAAGTTCTCTTAGGGTCTTTCCTTTGACCAACATTCTTGTTTCTAGCTGGTCCCAGGCAAGGTGTCATCTTATTGAAGGTTCCTAGTACAAGGTTCCTAGAGGGTCTTGCATCACCATTTGCTACACTCCATGTAGCAATTTCATCATTTATCTATCTCATCTTATTTATTTTTCATGGCTAAAACAAGTCCAAAAGCTTAACCATATCACTTATTCCATTCTTAGTGCAAGTTAGGGTTTTTGTGGAACCATAATCTCAACATAATCAAATCTCATTCTTTTTCTCAAACTAATGGTGCATCTAGCCTTTATTATCCATGAAGTCTTTTAAATCATGAGATTAAATTAAAAACTTCCTTATGTATCATTTTCTTTCCTTGGCCGAGAGCACCCTCATATTACATAGTCTTGATGTTTTCTTTACTTCATAGGGAATTTGAGGTCTTTAAGATATCCATAATTCATTTCTAGTTTAATTATGGTATTATAGGGATCAATTAATCCCCCTAGGGCTTTGAATTTCTCAATTCCAAAACAAACTCTAATGGAACTAAAAATGCATTTTCTTGGTTTTTATGTTAATCTCTTAGCATATTCTTAGTCTTCATCTTTCTAAACCCTTGATTACACCAAGTTTTTATCAAATATATATTCCCTCCCCTTACTCTCTCTTGGTTGAACAAGCACATGGCAAAGATTCTAAGAACATAGGTTTTTCTTAACCTAAATTATTCCTTGCTTTGATGAGTCTTTGATGGAGATTTTGTTGGTGTAACGGGCTTCTTCAAATGAGCTCTTTCACTCAAGGGAACAACCACAAAATTCACCTTTTTGAGAAACCAAACCGACCATAAGAGAGAGCATAAGAAATAGAAGAAGTTTCATAACTATAACATAGCAAAATTTGGCATATTTCCATACCTATTTTGGCTTGCTTTTCCTTCTCTTTCCTCCCTTATTCATGCCACCATGGCTGCTCTCCCAAGCTACCTAAAGTTGGTTATGAAGGGAAGAAAGCATGGGGCATGCTATATGTAACACCGTATTATTCTAGCTCTTCCTTTCCATATGTTAATTCGATTTCCTTGAAATAGCCAAATTCCTTTAAGAAATACCATTAAAATAATGTAATATTTTACGTTACATAGGGTTTAAAATTTTCATTTCACATCCTATGGGCCATATAAACTCATCCATATTATTTTCTACTCCAAATATATGTAGACAAATCAAAACCATCCCAAAATGTTCCATTTTGCCTGAGCTTAGGACATCCATGTTCACAAATACAAGATCAATCTTGGGCTTCAGGATTCAAGTTTCTGTCATCAACTTTGGAAATTCATATTTAAATCTAGAAAAATCAAAATCAAGCAAATATAGCTTTCTAAAAAGCTTTAGATGTCCATTATAGGTTAAAAATCATTTCAAGCTATGAAAACATTATCTGGACCACGATTGATAACAGAAAGTATCAAAGGTCCAATTGTCCAAGTTTTCTATCACAAGTTACTGATATAAATTTTTAAAATTCATAACTAATTCTAAAAAGATCAAAACCTAGTAAAACATATAATTTTGGATAGCTATAGATGTTAACCTGAGGCTAAAAATAAGTAAAGACCAATTCAGTAACCTTAAGCCGCCATAAATTGATGGAATAGTACCAAAGGTACTACTATATTATTAGTACTGACTCTAAATTTCAAAAATTTATATCTCTTTGCTTAGACCTCCAAATGAGATGATCCCAGTGGCTACAAAATTTTTTATCATATTTAGTTTATTCTTATAAAATTTAATAGTTATTGGACACCATTTGTCACTCAGATGACACAAAAGAAGAAACTAACTATATGAACAATGTCTGGGCTATTTTAGCAGCTTTTTGCTAACTTTGAAAATTTATAATTAATTCTTTAGAGTTCCAAATAATCTAGTCTTTAGCTTCCCAAAATGCTCTGGATGAGATCTATATGCATGCTAAATTTTATGAGGAAATTTATTCATTTAGTCAGTTTGTGTCATAGGATTACAAAATGACACTTTTATGCCACTTTAAGGGTCCAAAATGGTTCAATTTAGCTTTTAACTTTCTAGGGCCACTTGAGCATGTGGTTTTCATGAAAACATGTCCAAAGGGTCCAAAAACTTAGATTTCACAAACTCACTCTCCCACTTTGATGAAGGGGCCTGTGAGCTTGTAGACAAGGGAGCATGGTGTAATGACCTAAAAGAGCATGGAGGGTGTGCAAGAGAGCCCAACATGCAAATGGACCCATTACAAGGCATAGGAGGCCCAATGACTAGAGGAAGAGCTAAAGCCATGAAGCAAGCTTTGAGTTGCATTGTCCAAAAAGTTCAAGAGCTTGAACCTATGTTTTTACATCAATTTGAAGAGTTACAAGGCCCAAGCGACTTGATCCTCATTGTCCAAGCCCAACAAGACATGCTGCAAGGTCCAAATAAAGCCCAACTTGAAGAAATCAATTAAAAAGCATGTGCAAATCACGTGGGCAACAAAAGTGACGTGAATAGGAGTTTTAAATCTTATTAGGATGTCTTTTATTTGCTTTTCATTAGTTTCTATTTCTATTAGTTTGAACAAGGCCATTTAGTCAAGACTTAGGATTTAAGTTTCAGATTTTGTTTATTTCTATTTTCGTTAGTTGCTGAAAGCTTATTACTTTCTTTCCTTTTCTTTAGGATTTCTTATAGTAAATGGTATCATCTCCTCCCATTAAAATCGGATTCTTTGTTTCTTATTTCTTAGAGGAGAATTCTTAGAGATTAAGTTAGGTTTAGGGTTTTCTTTTATGCCTATTTAATAGGCCACCTATTGTACTTTTCAGAGATTGGAATGAATTCAGAATTTTATTTCTCATTGTGAGAATTCTTGCTTCTGTGTGTTCTTCTATAGAATACAAGTGACTTATCAAAGGAGTGGCCTCCCTTTGTGGCGTCTCAAGGCTAGGGTTCTAAGGGATGAGTTCTCTTAGGGTCTTATCCTCTTGACCAACATTTCTTGCTCTTAGCTGATTCCGGGCAACGTATCATCTTGTTGAAGGTTCTTAGGACAAAGTTCCTAAGGGGTCTCTCATCACACTTAATGTTATACATAAAGAGTATACATGTGCACTCTTGCCATACAATGTCAAGAACATACCATATCATTTATTTGCTTCCAATTCCTATATATGCAACACATATTCATATGATGCCTTTATATAGCCAATGAAAGACCTAAAAGTTTCTAAAAATAATTCCTTAAAAGATGGCACTATTTATTACAAGAATTTGAAAAGTTAATAATGGTGCCATAAAAAAAAGGAAAGAAACTATAAAGAAGAAAAAGGAAAGAAACTAACTTATTCTTTAAACATAAGTTTTGACCACATGGTCTTATTCAAAAACTAAAATAGAAACTTTCTACGTGGTCTTAAAATTGATGCTCATGTTCAGCAACTTGTCCAAGCCTTCCTTGATGGTTATGCCATGCACGGTCTCCTGGAAGGTGGTCATAAGCACTCCATGGTACTCTATCATTCCCTTCCTCTTCGAAAAGATTCGTCCTCGAATCTCTCTTAAATGTTAATAGGAAAGAAAAGAAAATATTGCTTGGGTGCTACTTAATTGAATGACAAACCAAATAGAAACAAATCAGAATATGCAAAACTTTTCAAATTTTTTTTTTGTTCCAGCTCTTATTATTTTTTTTTCGTTTTTTTTTTTTGGAGTTAGATAATTTCTTTCTTCTTTTTTTTTTCACTTTTTTTTTTCCAATTTTTTTTTGAATTTTTTTTTCTGAATTTTTTTTTGGAGTATCACACACTCTATTTTTTTTTTGAAGAAAAAAAAAAACGAAAATATGGCAAAGAGGACAAAACTCACACACAAGTAGACAACAAGCAAGAGACCAAAAGAAACATAAAGGATACAAGAAAACATAAAATGCACAAATAGAACCTTGAGTTCTAGCACTCAAGAAGACAAACAACTGATGTGAGACCCACTAGACGACATGCTCTAGGAACCCCAACTAATATAGGGCATGCTTGAGATGTGAGACCCACTGGACGACTTGCTCTAGGAACCCCAACCAACATAGGTCACATACAAGAACCAGCTAGAAAACAAGAAGACAAGTGAGAACTTTTTAGATCTAGACAATAGAAAGAAAAAAAATGAAGAAAGACAAGAAAAGATCACACCTTGACTTGCAAACCTAGAGCTCTGATACCAAATGATGAGAGACCCCCTAGGAATAAGTCCTAAGAACCTCCTTTTTGACAACATTATCTGGATCGTGTAAGATTCAAGAATACAATCACATAAATAGAAGACAAAAGAACTCATAAAAAATAAGAACATATATAAACAAAATTAGTTGGTCAAGTGGGTAAAACCTTAAGAGAACTTGTCCCTTAGAACCCTAGCCTTGAGACGCCACAAAGGAAGACCACTCCTTTGATAATTCTGGCTTGAATTCACTCCATTGCTCAAAAAGCAAGAGGAACCTCACACAAACAGAACATGAGTCCTGAAAAGAAAATTCTATTTATTCATCTTATTCCTCTCTTTCTAAGTACATAGGATGCCTTTATATAGGCAATGAAAGACCTAAAAGTTTCTAAAAATAATTCCTTAAAAGATGGCACTATTTATTACAAGAATTTGAAATGTTAATAATGGTGCCATAAAAAAAAGGAAAGAAACTATAAAGAAGAAAAAGGAAAGAAACTAACTTATTCTTTAAACATAAGTTTTGACCACATGGTCTTATTCAAAAACAAAAATAAACTTTTTAAATGGTCTAAAAATTGATGCTCACGTTCAGTAACTTGTCCAAGCCTTCCTTGATGGTTATGCCATGCACGGTCTCTTGGAAGGTGGTCATAAGCACTCCATGGTACTTTATCAGTCTAATTCGTGATTGGCAAGTGATGAAAACTATCATGTGGTTTGTCCCTAGTTACTATTATAGGGGATTTCATAAAAGGCTCCAAAAGCTGAAGCAAGGTTCTATGAGCGTGAAAGATTTCTATCAAGAATGCCATGATTAAGGCAAATATAGAGGAAGACCGTGAAACAACCATGGCCTGATTCATTGAGGGCTTAAATCCTAATATAGCTGCCCAAGTTGATTTATACAATTACCTGGATATAGAGGAGCTTTTGCATAGAGCTATTAAGGTGGAAAAGTAACTAAGGGCTCGACAAAAGCTGAAAGTGACATCTAGCTCAAGTTCTTGGAGGGATTCCAAAGTCTCCTTTAAGCTAAAGACTGATTTCAAGTTTCAAGAGGAAAAGTAAGGTAAACCCTCTTAGATTAAGGGTAAAACTGATTCAAAACCTTTATCGTCTTCTAACCCTACTACTTCCTCCTCTAAGGTTAGATGTTTTAAATGTAATGATTTTGGTCACATTGCTTCACAATATCCTAACAAACGAACTATGATTATTCTTGAAAATGTTGATGTGACTAGTGCTAGTAGTGAGTCTGAGGAAGATGAGATGCCACCCCTGACTGATGACACAGATTTTGAGTTAACTAAAGTTGTAAATGGTGAAGCCCTTGTGGCTAAGCATGCTCTCAACATTCATCCCAAAGAAGATCTCGAGGTAGAGCAGCGTGAGCATATTTTCCATACTCGTTGCTTTATCCACAAGAAGGTATGTAGTTTGATTACTGATGGTGGTAGCTGCACAAATGTAGCTAGTACTTTACTTGTGGAAAAGCTGAACTTGCCTACTTTGAGACACTTTAGCCCTTATAAATTACAATAGCTTAATGATAGTGAGGAAGTAAAGGTAACAAAACAAGTTCTCATCTATTTTTCTATTGGTAATTATCATGAGGAGATTTTTTGTGATGTAGCATCCATGTATGCTGGTCACTTGTTATTTGGTAGGCCATGGCAGTTTAACAGAGAGGTAAAACATGATGAATATAAAAATTATTACTCCTTTGTTTTTAATGATAAAACCATTGTGTTGACCCCTCTTTTCCTGTTTAAGCATATGAGGATCAATTAAAAATTCAAAGAGAGTGTAAGAAGAGAGAGCAAGAAAATAAAGGTAAAGTGAGTGTGAGTGTTGAGAATGAGAAGAAGCAAGGGAAAGGAGAGCTCAGTAGAAAGGAAAAGAAAATTAGAGAAAAATATGAGGAAAAGAAAATTAGAGAAAAATATGAGGAAAAGAAAGTGAGTTTATTTTCGGGTAAAAGTGAGATCAAGAGAGCTCTTATTTGTGAAAATGCTTTCTTATTGCTTTATAAAGATGTTTATCTTACTATCGACAATCTTGATCACTCTTTGCCTTTTAGTGTTACGTCTTTATTGCAGGAATTCTGTGACTTGTTCCCAGAGGAAATACCTAATGGGTTGCCCCCTTTAAGAGGCATTGAGCATCGTATAGGCTTGATCCCCGGAGCATCTATCCCCAATAGACTTGCTTATCAAGCAAATCCAGACGAGGCTAAGGAAATATAACATCAAGTGGAAGAGCTCATGAAGAAAGGCTTTGTTCGTGAAAGTCTAAGTCCGTGTGCTATCTCGGTGATTCTGGTGCCTAAAAAGGATGGCAAGTGGCGGATGTGTGTGGATTGTTGTGCCATCAACAAAATAATGGTAATATATCGCTATCCTATCCCTAGGTTGGATGATATGCTTGATGAGTTGCATGGTGCATGTGTTTTCTCTAAAGACATGGTTCATTAAACTCATGAAAGTGCTAGGTGCATTAGTCAAACCAAATGGCATAACTAACCATTCATATAATCTAAACTTGGTCTTAAAACTAGTTTTCCATTCATTATCTTCTTTCATTCTAATCTGATGGTAACCACTTCTAAGATCAATTTTAGAGAAAACACATGCACCATACAACTCATCAAGCATATCATCTAACCTAGGGATAGGATAGCGATATTTTTACTGTTATTTTGTTGATGGCACGACAATCTACACACATCTACCACTTGCCATCCTTTTTGGGCACAAGAATCACTGGGACAGCATACAGACTTAGACTTTCACGAACAAAGCCTTTCTTCATGAGCTCTTCCACTTGATGTTGTATTTCCTTAGTCTCATATGGATTTGCTCGATAAGCAGGTTTATTGGGAATAGATGCTCCTAGGATAGAAGTCTATGCGATGCTCAATGCCTCTTAAAGGGGGCAATCCATTAATATCCTCTAGGAATAAGTCACAGAATTCTTGCAATAAAGATATAACACTAGTAGGCAAAGAGTGATCAAGATCGTTGATAGTAAGATAAACATCTTTATAAAGCAATAAGAAAGCATTTTCACTAATAAGAGCTCTCTTGATCTCACTTTTACCCGAAAATAAACTCACTTTCTTCTCCTCATGTTTTTCTCTAATTTTCTTTCTACTCAGCTCTCCTTTCTGTTGCTTCTTCTCATTCTCAACACTTACACTCACTTTGCTTTTCTTTTCTTACTCTCTCTTCTTACGCTCTCTTTCAATTTTTAACTGATCCTCATATGCTTGAACAGGACGCAGAGGGGTCAACACAACGGTCTTACCATTAAAAATAAAGGAGTAATAATTTTTATATCCATCATGTTTTACCTTTCTGTCAAACTGTCATGGCCTACCAAGTAACAAGTGACCAGCATACATGGGTGCTATATCACAAAGAATCTCATCACGATAATTACCAATAGAAAAAGAGATGAGCACCTGTTTTGTTACCTTTACCTCCCTACTATCATTAAGCCATTGTAATTTATAAGGGGTAGGGTGCCTCAAAGTAGGCAAGTTCAGCTTTTCCACAAGGAAAGTACTAGCTACATTTGTGCAGGTACTACTATCAATAATCAAACTACATACCTTCTTATAGATGAAGCAACGAGTATGGAAAATATGCTCATGCTACCTTACCTCGAGATCTTCTTTTGGTTGAATGTAGAGAGCACATCTAGCCACAAGGTGATGAGAGACCCTCTAGGAACCTTGTCCTAGGAACCTTCAACAAGATGACACTTTGCCCGGGATCGGCTAGAAAACAAGAATGTTGGTCAAAGAAAAGACCCTAAGAGAACTTGTCTCTTAGAACCCTAGCCTCAAGACGCCACAAAGGAAGACCAATCCTTTGATAAGTCACGTGAACTCCCAGAGAACACAAAGAAGCAAAAACCTCACGGATAATTGAATAATACTCAAATTCATTCATGATGCAAAATAGAGTACAATAGGAAGCCTTTTATAGGCAAAATTTTTAGAGTCCTAATTAAAGTAAAACTCTAAAATCTGATTAGAAATATTTTAAATGATACTTAATATTAAAGAATTAGATTAGGATACTAATTTTAACTTGTTCTCCAAGATAAGCTCTTTAACCAAGTTCAAAAAAATAATAAAATAATAAAAAACGAAATTTCAAAAAGAATCCTAGTCAAAACTAATAAGCTTCTTTAAGTTGTCACATGGAATGCTCATGCTTCATTAAAAATCACATGGTTGACACATAATTCTTAATCTCTTCCAATTGGACTCCAATGGGCCTTGGCACTCCTCTTGTATGTGTATAACTACATTGGGCCTTCAACATGTTGGATATTGACTTTAGTTGCTCCATGGACCTTCTTAAGATATTGGGCTTCCACTTGGACTTCCACTTTTGCATATTTAAGGAGATCTCATGTCCAAAGTCCAATTCAACATGTTTTGAATTGATCAAACATGGATCTTGGGCTCTAAATTTGAGCCAACGTCCAACATAGATATTATTTTGAGCTCTTTGAAATTTTTGGACATAGTGCACAATTTGAGCCACTTAAGCTCTTTGAAGTTCTTGACGGATGAGGGTTTCTCAAACTTATTGTGCTCCAATAGATATGCCTACTGATATTGTATCATTCCCTCCCTCTTTGAAAAGATTCGTCCTCGAATCTTCGCAACTCTTTTCAATGCTAGTTAAAGATGAGGGTCCATTGGGTAGCTTTGAAAACAAATCTCTACATACCTGCAAGGAGCTAAAACCAACAATAGGCAAAGATAGGTTAAGATTGTTAGTAGATAAACAAACATCCTTACACACGCTCTCAACCTCTCTTTTTTCATCAAACAAGCTCACACTCATGTTTTTCTCACTTTTCTCACAACTCTCTTGCTCTTTCTTTTCACTCACACTCTTTTCTTTTTCAGTCTCATTTTTTCTCTTTCTAACTCATGTTCTCTCTCTTTTTCTTTTGCTTTCTCTTTTTCTTTCATTTTGTATACTTGTGCTATTCTCACTTGATCCTCATAAGCATCCATAGGATCAAGAGGTACCAATACATGATTTTTTTTATTGAATACAAATAAATAGCAATAGCAATATTTGTGCTTATGCTTGACATATTTAGCTTTTCTCACATGTTTCCATGGTTTACCAAGCATAATATGTCCATGATACATTGGAGCTACGTCACATGACACTTTATCATGATATTTACCAATGGAGAAAGAAATCAAAACTTGCTTATTAACCCTAATATAGGGCCTAGGATGCTTCATAGTAGGCAAGTTTAATTTCTCAACTAGTAAGGTACTAGCAACATTTATATAGCTACTATTATCAATAGCCATCTAGTATAGAAATCAAAGGATGCCTTTTCCTTATCTTGTCTTGTAGGGTTGGTATTGGATTGGAATGCATCCAACCTTGCACAAGATTGCTTGAATCGCTCTTTGTTAGCCTCTTCAAGGAATTTGTACTCATTGGATATCTTATCACCTGAAAAGTTAGTCAAAGAAAGAAAGAAGGAATAGAACCTCACACACTCTTCTCACGTGTTTATACTTAAAAGATGATAAGTTTACTCGTGTTTAACTCTCTTTTTGGCTTTTTCTTTAATGTTAATTGCACTCTTGCCTTTTACCACTCAATAATTTGCATCTTACAAGTGTTCTAAGCAAGTCACAAGCAAGTCACAATGAAAAGATCAGACTCGTGGCAGTAAAAAAAAACTAGAATCCTAAAATGTAAATTCCCAAAGAATCAAATAAAGGAGAAAAAGAAGGGTGTAACAAAAAGGAAAAGAAGGATGAAGGGGAGGCCTGGAAGGAAGGAGAAAGAAAGAAAAAAAAATCTAAAAATAAGAAACTTTAAGAATAGGAAACTACTTGCAATTCAAGTTTAGAATAATTAGGAAAGAATATCCTTTCTTGAATGCAAATAGGAAAGTAGATAACCTGGTAGCTACTTAAAGCAATCAAATTAAGAAATTGACTCCAATTAGGAAATTAACTCCAATTAGGAAATTGACTCCAATTAGGAAATTGACTCCAATTAGAAAACTAACTCCAATTAGGAAATTAACTCCAAGCTTGCTTTCAACTTTGAATTAGCACAACTTGCAATTCTGAATTCTGCAATCTGAATTTTTTTTTTTCACTTTTTTTTCACCCTTTTTTTTTCGAATTTTTTTTGAATTTTTTTTCGATTTTTTTTTTGAATTTTTTTTTGGAGTATCACACTCTCTTTTTCTTCTTTTTTTTTTTTTGGAATATCACACTCTCTTCTTTTTTTTTTTTTTGAGAATGGAGGCACACAACAATGGAAGACAGAAGAAGAAGATAGAAAAAAAAAGACGAAGATGGAAAAGGTAACAATAATGGAAGGAGAGAAAGTATGAAGAACAATGAAAGGGAAAACACAAAGATATACCTTGTACTAGCGACCAAAGCTCTGATACGAAATGATGAAAGACCCTCTAAGAACCTTGTCCTAGGAACCTTCAACAAGATGACACTTTGCCCGAGATCGGCTAGAAAACAAGAATGTTGGTCAAAGGAAAGACCCTAAGAGAACTTGTCTCTTAGAGCCCTAGCCTCAAGACGCCACAAAGGAAGACCAATCCTTTGATAAGTCATGCGAACTCACAGAAAACACAAAGAAGCAAAAACCTCACAGATAATTGAATAATACTCAAATTCATTCATGATGCAAAATAGAGTACAATAGGAAGCCTTTTATAGACAAAATTTCTAGAGTCCTAATTAAAGTAAAATTCTAAAATCTGATTAGAAATATTTTAAATGATGCCTAATATTAAGGAATTAGATTAGCATACTAATTTTAACTTGATCTCCAAGATAAGCTCTTTGACCAAGTTCAAAAAAATAATAAAATAATAAAAAACGAAATTTCAAAAAGAATCCTAGTCAAAACTAATAAGTGATGTGAGACTCTGTAGAAACCCGTCCTAGGAACCCCAAATGACATGGATCAGTGATCGAAATTTGGCATGCAACACAAGAACAAGAAAATAGACAGATCTGGACAATAAGCAACAAAGAACAAAGAAAGGAACAAAGAAGAAGAAAGAAGAGATGTTGGTCAATGGAATTGAACCCTAAGAGAACCCGTCTCTTAGAACCCTAATCTGGTACGCCACAAAGGAAACCACTCCTTTGATAAGTCAAAGATTTTCTCTAGCACACAAAGGCTACAAGAGAAACCTCACAAGTCAGAAAAGAATTCTGAAAAGATAATTCATTCAATTTGCCAATTCTTGGAGTACAAGTGGGCCTTATATAGGCATTTGAAAAATAAAACCCTAAATACAAAATAACTCCTAGGTGGCATCTTTTACATGGCGGGAAAATAAAAGAAATTTAAGTCTAGAGAAATTCACCAAGAATGGCGCCTAATAAAGCTAAAAAATCTGAAACAGAAACAATCAAATTAAAACAAAATAAAACTAAGAGAATTTTATGGAAAATAGCTGGGCTCCTTCAATTAGGCTCCTTTCGGGCTTGGGCTAACATCTTGTAGATATGAAATAATCTTCATGCCATTTTGTTCCTTTTAGGCTTCATATTTAGCTAAGACTATGGGCTCCAAGTCCATTAGTTTTTGGGTCACTCCATTCAAGGCCTCCTTCATAGCTTTGGCTCTTGATCTTGTGCATGGGCCTCCCATACCTTGCAATGGATCTTTAGTTGGCCATCTTTTAGAGTTACGTCTGGCCCTTTTGTTTTCAAGTTCTTGATTTTGTTCAAGCTCTTTTAAGTCTCCTAGCTCACCTCCATCATTCCCTCCCTCTTGAAAAGGATTCGTCCTCGAATCTGTAATATCAAAAAGAGAAAGGTCAGCCACATTGAAAGTTGCGCTTACATTCCCATAAGAACTAGGCAAATCAATTTTATATGCATTATCATTTATTCCTTCCAACACTTGGAAAGGACTATTGCCTCTTGGGTGTAATTTGATCTTCCTTTGTTCAGGAAACCTTTCTTTCCTCAAATGAACCCACACCCAATCTCCTGGTTCAAAGATAACCTTCCTTCGACCTTTATTAGCATGTTGAGCTTATTGCTCATTCTTGCGCTCAATGTTCGTCTTAACCTTAGCATGAAGATCCTACACAAACTTAGCTTTTTTTGCACCATCAAGGTTAGCAAACTCATTATAAGGCAAAGGAAGTAAATCCAAGGGAGTCAAAGGATTAAAACCATATATAATTTCAAAAGGAGAAAACTCAGTTGTAGAATGCAAGGTACGATTATATGCAAACTCAATGTGAGGCAAACACTTTTCCCAATTCTTTAATTTTTTTTGAATTACAACACGCAATAAGGAAGAAAGTGTTCGATTCACCACTTCGGTTTGTCCATCCATTTGAGGATGTGCAACCGTAGAAAACACAAGCTTTGTACCCAACTTAGCCCACAAAGTTTTCCAAAAGTAATTAACAAATTTAACATCACAGTCACTCACAATAGATCGAGGCAAACCATGCAATCTAACAATCTCCTTGAAAAACAAATCAGAAATATGGACAGCATCATTTGTTTTTGAGCAAGCAATGAAATGAGTCATTTTACTAAATCGATCAACAACAACAAATATGCTATCCTTTCCACTAGATGTTCTAGGCAATCCAAACACAAAATCCATTGAAATATTGACCCAAGGATGAGAAGGAACAGGTAAGGGAGTATACAAGCCATGTGGTTACACTTTAGATTTAGCGTGCTTGCATACAATGCACCTTTTACACACAGCAATCACATCCCTACGCATATGAGGCCAATAAAAATGTTCTTTCAACATGGATAAAGTCGTTTCTATGCCAAAGTGCCCCATCAAACCACCCCATGAGATTCTTTAACCAAAAGCTCACGCATAGAACAAACAGGCACACACAATTTATTTCCTTTAAATAAGAAACCATCAAATCTAAAGAAATCATGAGCACCATGTTTTTCACATAACTTCCAAGTTTCAGCAAAGTTAGCATCACATTCATACATGCTTTTGAAAGATTCAAAACCAATCAACCTAGCTTGTATAGATGTAATAAGACTATACCTCCTAGACAAAGCATCAGCCATAACATTTTCTTTCCCCTTTTTATGTTTAAGCACATAAGGAAATGCATTACTCAATGAATTCATGCCACACGGCATGCCTCTTATTCAACTTATCTTGGGTCTTTAGGTATTGAAGACTCTTATGATCAGAATGCAAAACAAATTCCTTAAACCATAAATAATGTTGCTAATGCTCTAAAGTTCTTTTTAAAGCATACAATTCCTTGTCATAAGTTGAATAATTCAAATAAGCACCACTAAGCTTCTCACTAAAGTAAGTAATAGGCCTAAACTCTTGCATCAAAACAGCACCAATACCAATTCCAGAGGCATCACATTCAACTTCGAAAACTTTAGAGAAATCAGGAAGAATAAGTAGAGGGGCATTGGTCAATTTATCTTTCAAAGTATTAAAAGCCGCCTCTTGTGCCTCACCCTATTTAAAGATAATATTTTTCTTTACCAGCTCATTTAAAGGTGCAGCAAGGGTTGAGAAATCCTTTACAAATCGTCGGTAGAAACTTGCAAGTCCATGGAAACTCCTCACCTCACTAGCATTCTTAGGTGTTGGCCACTCTTGAATTGCCTTCACCTTCTCTTCATCCACTCAGAGGCCATCAATACCTACAACAAAACCAAGAAAAATAATAGAATCCAAGCAGAAAGAGCATTTCTCTAAATTTGTAAAGAGTTTATTTTCTCTTAAAATATCAAACAGAGAATGCAAATGCTTAGCATGCTCTTCTAGATTCTTAGAAAACATAAGAATGTCATCAAAATACACAACAATAAACTTTCCTATGTAAGGGCAAAACACATGATTCATTAAGCTCATGAATGTACTAGGAGTATTAGTTAAGCCAAAGGGCATAACAAGCCATTCATACAAACCAAACTTAGTCTTAAATGAAGTCTTCCACTCATCACCCTCTTTCATCCTAATTTGATGATAACCACTCCTAAGATCTATTTTTGAAAACAAGCAAGCACCATGCAACTCATTCAGCATGTCATCAAGTCTAGGAATGGGATATCGATACTTAACAGTGATTTTGTTGATGGCTCGACAGTCCACACACATTCTCTATTTGCCATCCTTCTTAGGCACAAGTATTACTGGAATAGCACATGGACTAAGGCTTTCTCTCACAAACCCCTTTTTTATGAGTTCCTCCACTTGCCTCTGAATTTCCTTAGTCTCTTCTGGATTTGCCCTATAAGCAGGTCGGTTAGGAAGAGATGCTCCAGGAATAAAGTCAATCCTATGTTCAATGCCTCTTATGGGAGGCAATCCATCCGGTACCTCTTCCGAAAACAAGTCTTTATATTCCTGCAACAAACTCAAAACACTAGAAGGAAGAGATTCATCAAGGTCACTAAGGGTTAAATAAACATCCTTATACAAGAGTACAAAAGATGTCTCACTACGTAAAGCCCTCTTAATCTCTCCTCTACTGGAAAATAGTGTTACTATCTTTTCTTCACTCTCTTGACTTGCTCTCTTTCCTTTTCTCTCCATCTCACTTTCTTTTCTTTCTTTCTCATGCACTTTCTTTTCTTTTTCTCTTAACTTGCATTCTTGAGTAATTCGCTTTTGATCTTTGTATGCCTGCAAGGGTCTGAGAGGGGTTAGCATAATGATTTTCTTATTAAACTCAAGAGAATACCTGTTAGTATAACCATCATACTTAACTTTCCTATCAAATTGCCAAGGTCTACCCAATAACAAGTGATGAGAGACCCTCTAGGAACCTTGTCCTAGGAACCTTCAACAAGATGACACTTTGCCCGGGATCGGCTAGAAAACAAGAATGTTGGTCAAAGGAAAGACCCTAAGAGAACTTGTCTCTTAGAACCCTAGCCTTAAGACGCCACAAAGGAAGACCAATCCTTTGATAAGTCACGTGAACTCTCAGAGAACACAAAGAAGCAAAAGTCTCACAGATAATTGAATAATACTCAAATTCATTCATTCATTCATGTGCAAAATAGAGTACAATATGAAGCCTTTTATAGGTAAAATTTTCTAGAGTCCTAATTAAAGTAAAACTCTAAAACCTGATTAGAAATATTTTAAATGATACCTAATATATCCTAATTAGATTAGGATACTAATTTTAACTTGATCTCCAAGATAAGCTCTTTGACCAAGTTCAAAAAAATAATAAAATAATAAAAAACGAAATTTCAAAAGGAATCCTAGTCAAAACTAATCAGCTTCTTTAATTTGTCACATGGGATACTTATGCTTCATTAAAAATCACATGGTTGTCACATGATTCTTAATCTCTTGTAATTGGACTCCAATTGGGCCTTGGCACTCTTCTTGTATGTGTGTAACTACATTGGACCTTCAACATGATGGATATTGAATTTAGTTGTTCCATGGATCTTCTTAAGACATTGGGCTTCCACTTGGACTTCCACTTTTGTATCTTTAAAGAGATCTCATGTCCATAGTCCAATTTAATATATTTTGAATTGATCAAATATAGATCTTGGGCTCTAAACTTGGGCTGACGTCCAACATAAATATTATTTTGAGTTCTTTGAAATTTTTGGACATAATGCACAATTTGGGCCTCTTGAGCTTTTTGAAGTTCTTGATGGATGAAGGCTTCTTGTAGTATTCCAATAAACATGCCTACTGATATTGTATCAACAAGTGTCTAGCATACATAGGAGCTATATCACACAAAACCTCATCATGGTAACTTCCTATGGAAAATACTACAACAACTTGTTTAGTAACTTTAACATCCCCATTATCATTGAACCATAAGGAGTGGGGGGTGTCTTCTAGTTGGCAAACCTAGCTTTTCAACCAATAAGGTACTAGCAACATTAGTGCAGCTCCCATTATCAATGATAGGCATAGGTGGTGTGTTGATGCAGGATGCCAAACCTATTGCATATTTCAATGAGAAATTAAGTGGCCCTACTTTAAATTATTCTACGTATGATAAAGAGTTGTACGCCTTGAAACGTACCTTAGAAACTTGGCAACATTATTTGTGGCCTAAAGCATTTATTATCCATTCTGATCATGAAAGTCTTAAGTTTCTTAAGTCGCAAGGTAAATTGAACAAAAGACATGCAAGATGGCTTGAATTTATTGAAACCTTCCCTTATGTGATTAAGCATAAGAAGGGAAAGGAAAATGTTGTAGCGGATGCATTGTCTAGGCATTACACTTTGATTACTTCCATGCATACTAGATTGATAGGATTTGAGATGTTAAAAGACATGTATGAGTCTGATTCTGATTTTGCTGATATTTGGAAATCTTGTGAAATGTATGGTGCTAATGACTATTACAGGTTTGATGGGTTCCTTTTCAAAAAGGACAAGTTATGTGTTCCTATGTGTTCCATTCGTGAGCTTCTTGTTAAGGAAACTCATGGCGGGGGATTGATGGGTCATTTTGGTGCCGAAAAGACTTTGGCTCTTTTGAATGAGCATTTTTATTGGCCTGGTATGAGAAAGGATGTGGTTGCTGTTTGTTCTAGATGTATTACTTGTAAGCATGCTAAGTCTAGAATTCAATCACATGGCTTATATTCCCCCTTACCAGTTCCTTCTCACCCATGGACTGATATTTCTATGGGCTTTGTCTTGGGTTTACCTAAATCTTCTACTGGGAAAGATAGTGTCTTTGTTGTTGTGGATAGGTTTAGTAAAATGGCACATTTTATTGCTTGTTCTAAAACTAATGATGCTGTATATGTGGCAGAATTGTTTTTCAAGGAGATTGTTAGGTTGCATGGTGTGCCAAAAACTATTGTTAGTGATAGAGATGTAAAATTCTTGAGTTATTTCTGGAAAACGTTGTGGAATAAACTTGGCACTAAGCTTTTGTTTTCTACTACAGCACACCCACAAACTAATGGGCAGACCGAGGTTGTTAATAGAACTCTCTCTACTTTATTAAGAGCTATCATTCAAAAGAATCTTAAGAATTGGGAGAAGTGTTTGCCCCATGTCGAATTTGCTTATAATCGTGCTGTTCATACTGCTACAAAATTCTCTCCTTTTGAAATTGTTTATGGCTTTAATCCTTTAACGCCGTTAGATTTGCTTCCTTTACCTTCACATGAGTTTACTAACCTTGATGGTGCTAGGAAGGCTAAGTTTGTGTAGGATTTGCATGAGAAGGTGAAAGCCAATATTGAAAGAAGGAATAAGCAAATTGCTAGCCAAGTTAATAAGGGTAGAAGGTGTGTGGTGTTTGAACCTGGCGATTGGGTATGGGTTCACTTGCGAAAAGAACGTTTCCCAGAACAAAGAAAGTCAAAACTCCAACCTAAAGGAGATGGTCCCTTTCAAGTTCTTGAAAGGATTAATGATAATGCTTATAAAATTGACTTACCTAGTTCTTATGGAAATATTAGTGCTACTTTTAATGTAGCTGATCTCTCTTCCTTTGATATTGCAGATTCGAGGACGAATGCTTTTCAAGAGGGGGGGAATGATGCAATAGCACCAAGAGACCTTGTTGAGCATAAAAGTGGACCTGATGAAGGATATGATTTGCAAATTAAAGCCCAAGAGTTCAAGTCAAATGTGCCTAAAGACCCATTGCAAGGCATAGGAGGCCCAATAACAAGAGCTAGGGCCAAAGCAATAAAAGAAGCCTTCAATTGTTTAATTCATAAGCTTTATAACTTAGAGCCCATTCATTTAAGTCAAGAGAAGGCCCAAGAAGATATAAAAGGTGTGATCATGCTAACCATTCTACAAGAGGAGTGCCAAGGCCCAATTGGAGTCCAATTACAAGAGATTAAGAATCATGTGACAACCATGTGATTTTTAATGAAGCATGAGCATCCCATGTGACAAATTAAAGAGGCTGATTAGTTTTGACTAGGATTGCTTTTTAAATTTCGTTTTTTATTATTTTATTATTTTTTTGAACTTGGTCAAAGAGCTTATCTTGGAGATTAAGTTAAAATTAGTATCCTAATCTAATTAGGATATATTAGATATTATTTAAAATATTTCTAATCAGGTTTTAAAGTTTTATTTTAATTAGGACTCTAGAAAATTTTTCCTATAAAAGGCTTCCTATTGTACTCTATTTTACACATGAATGAAATTGAGTATTATTCAATTATTTGTGAGGCTTTTGCTTCTTTGTGTTCTCTGAGAGTTCACGTGACTTATCAAAGGATTGGTCTTCCTTTGTGGCGTCTTAAGGCTAGGGTTCTAAGAGACAAGTTCTCTTAGGGTCTTTCCTTTGACCAACATTCTTGTTTTCTAGCCGGTCTCGGGCAAAGTGTCATCTTGTTGAAGGATCCTAGGACAAGGTTCCTAGAGGGTCTCTCATCACATCACCTCCACTAAAGCTTAACTTAGCTTCCACATCTTCATCATCGCTGCTTTCACTAGTAACAACACCATTGTCAAGCAAAATCATAGTCCTTTTATTTGGATATTGTGAAGTAATGTGACCAAAACCTTAACATTTAAAGCATTTAATTTTAGAAGAATTAGAAGAAGATTTAGGTTCTGATTTACCTTTAGAAGTAGGTGTTTGCATCTTCATCTTATTCTCCTCTTTAGGCTTGGTCTCTCTCTTAAACTTGAAAGAGGACTTAAAGTCTTTGTTGGAACTAGCATGTGATTTCAATTTCTGTTTTGTCTTAAAATGCTTCTCCACCTTAATGGCTTTATGCAACAACTCCTCCATATCAAGGTAGTTTTGCAATTCAACTTTTGCAGCAATTTCAAGGTCTAAGCCACCAAGAAATCTTGCCATTGTAACTTCTGAATCTTCATCAATGTCAGCTTTGATCATGGCAATTTACATTTGCTGAAAATATTCTTCCACACTCATAGATCCTTGTTTGATTTTCTGGAGCCTCTTATGCACATCCCTATAGTAATGGGTAGGGATAAATCTCTTTCTCATGAGAGCCTTCATTTCTAGTCAAGACCGAATTGGACCCTCTCCAGAACGCCTCCTACTAGTGGTTAATTGATCCCACCATAGGCTTGCATAATCTGTGAACTCCAAAGTAGCTAATTTTATTTTACTTTCCTCCGAAAAAGATTGACAGTCAAATAAAAACTCAACTTTTCTTTCCCATTCAAGATATACATCAGGATCAGCTTTCCCTTAAAAGGAAGGGATTTTCATCTTGATGTTACTAAAGGCATCTTTCTTTCGAGGGGGAGCTCTCCTAACTCTTTCATGTTGGCTTTCCTCCTCAAAATCAGATTCATCTCCTCCTTGAACAACATTTTTACCATGCCTTGCCTTGCTGTTGGAAGAAGAAGAATCCATTTGATCCAACCTAGTATTTAGCCTCTTGAATTGTTGAACAGATTTGATGAACAATTTAAGGTCAACTTGGTTATCCTCACTTTCAGACATGATTGGTACCTGAAATGTTAGTAGTGAATAGCAAGAAAAAGGACCTGACTACTCCCTCACGTGTTTCACTCTAAATGATGCAAATTCACTCGTGTTTCACACTTGGAATGGCTTTTACAATGATGAAAACACTCTTGCCTTTTTCCTCTCAACTTGCTTCCTATAGTGTACTGAATTAAATCCAACAAATCAAAAGAAGCAGCAACTGAAGTGGCAATCTCAAATTAGAATCTAAGATACAAAGTTCTCAAAGAGACAACAAAAGTCCAATATTTTAAAGAAAAAAAATCGTAGGTGCAGCCAATAGACAATACAGCAAGTGACTAGGAAAGGAAATCAAGACAATGAATTTATGGAACAAATGGTGTGTGGCAGATTATGGGAGATCAAATGGTTAAATGATTAATTATCAAGAGGAAAGGATGGAAAGAAAATTGGAATCTGAAATCAGTAATGAAGCAATTAGAAATTTGAAATTTAGAATAAGGTGAATGAATGCAAATTTTCTTTTATGAATTGTGCACAATATGACATTTAATGACCAGATCAACTCAAGGAATCAGAAATGGTAATTCCAAGAATATCTGATCTTCAGCAATTGCAATTCAAGTCAACAATTTAAAATTTTACAATTTCCAGTACCACTTTCCTTTTTCACAGATTCTGACTTCTTTTTTTTTTTTTGCAACTTTTCCTTCTTCTCTTTTCTTTTTCCTTTTTTTTTTCACTGTAATATACTCTTTTTTTTTTCGAATCTCAAAGGTGCTGAAATTTGCAAACAGAACATAGGATTTCTGAAAGATCACAATGACATGCATGAAAGAAATAGCTATAACTTGCTCTAGAAAAATCGAATTGACATGATTCTAAAACAAGCAGAAAGAAGAGATCTTGGGACACAAGAAAGACCTATTAAAAGTCCAAAAACACGAAGGAAAACACCAGAAACAGCCGCATACAAATTAGGACGAACAGAAAAGAATCAGACAAAATAAGGGAAAAGAAATAGCTATAACTTGCTCTACAAAAATCGAATTGACGTGATTCCAAAACAAGCAGAAAGAAGAGATCTTGAAACACAAGAAAGACCTATTAAATGTCCAAAAACACGAAAGAAAACACCAGAAATAGCCGCACAAAAATAAGGACGAACAGAAAAGAATCAGACGAAATAAGGGAAAAGAACAAGGAAAAAGTGGATGAAACCAACCTCAACCAATGCTCTGATACCAGATGATGTGAGACTCCGTAGAAACCCATTCTAGGAACCCTAAATGACACGGATCAGTGATCAAAATTTGGCATGCAACACAAGAACAAGAAAATAGACAGATCTGGACAATAAGCAACAAAGAACAAAGAAAGAAACAAAGAAGAAGAAAGAAGAGATGTTGGTCAATGGAATTGAACCCTAAGAGAACCCATCTCTTAGAACCCTAATCCGGGACGCCACAAAGGAAACCACTCCTTTGATAAGTCAAAGATTTTCTCCAGTACACAAAGGTTACAAGAGAAACCTCATAAGTCAGAAAAAAATTATGAAAAGATAATTCATTCAATCTGCCAATTCTTGGAGTACAAATGGGCCTTATATAGGCATTTGAAAAATAAAACCCTAAATACAAAATAACTCCTAGGTGGCACCTTTTACATGGCGAGAAAATAAAAGAAATTTAAGTCTGGACAAATTCACCAAGAATGGCGCCTAATAAAGCTAAAAAATCTGAAACAGAAACAATCAAATTAAAACAAAATAAAACTAAGAGAATTTTGTGGAAAATGGCTGGGCTCCTTCAATTAGGCTCCTTTCGAGCTTGGGCTAGCATCTTGTAGATATGAACTAATCTTCATGCCATTTTGTTCCTTTTGGGCTTCATATTCAGCTAAGACTATGGGCTCCAAGTCCATTAGTTTTTGGATCACTCCATTCAAGGCCTCATTCATAGCTTTGGCTCTTGATCTTGTGCATGGGCCTCCCATACCTTGCAATGGATCTTTAGTTGGCTATCTTTAAGAGTTACGTCCGGCCCTTTTGTTTTCAAGTTCTTGATTTTGTTCAAGCTCTTTCAAGTCTCCTAGCTCACCTCCATCAATAAGCTTCTTTAAGTTGTCACATGGAATGCTCATGCTTCATTAAAAATCACATGATTGACACATGATTCTTAATCTCTTGCAATTGAACTCCAATTGGGCCTTGGCAAATAACTACATTGGGCCTTCATGTTGTCTCCATCCTTCTTAAGATATTGGGTTTCCACTTGGACTTCCACTTTTGCATATTTAAGGAGATCAAAAGTCCAATTCAGATGTTTTGAATTGATCAAACATGGATCTTGGGCTCAAACTTGGGCCAACGTCCAACATGAATTATTTTGTTTTGAAATTTTTGGACATAGTGCACATTCCCACTTATAAGTTCTTGATGGATGAGGGTTCTAACTTGTTGTGCAAATCAATTTTATATGCATTATTATTTATTCTTTCCTCCTCAGACTCACTACTAGCACTAGTCACATTACCATTCTCAAGAATAATCATAGTTCGTTTGTTAGGATATTGTGAAGCAATGTGACCAAAACTATTACATTTAAAACATCTAACCTTAGAGGAAGAAGCAGTATGGTTAGAAGATGATAAAGGTTTTAAATCAGTTTTACCCTTAACTTGAAAGGGTTTTACCTCACTTTCCTCTTTAGACTTGAAATCAGTCTTTGGCTTGAAGGAGACTTTGGAATCCCTCCAAGAACTCGAGGTAGATGTCACTTTTAGCTTTTGCCGAGCCCTTAGTTTCTTTTCCACCTTGATAGCTCTATGCAAGAGCTCCTCCATATCCAGGTAAGCCCACAATGAATTGAGCCATGGTTGCTTCACGGTCTTCCTCCACATTTGCCTTAATAATGGCAATCTCCATTTCTTGATAGTAATCTTCCACACTCATAGAACCTTTTTTCAACTTTTGGAGCCTTTTATGCAATTCCCTATAATAATAACTAGGGACAAATCGTTTGCGCATGATAGTTTTCATTTCTTGCCAATCACGAATTAGACCTTCATCGGTACGTCTTATGGTGAGTAAGAGTTGATCCCACTAGATGCTAGCATAGTCAGTAAACTCTACTGTAGCAAGTTTTACTTTCTTCACCTCAGTGTAAGAGTGGCACTCAAACACATGCTCCATTCTTCTTTCCCAATCTAAGTACTGGTCCGGGTCATTTTTCCCGGGGAATGAGGGAATCTTCATCTTGATGTTTCCAATGCCACCATCCTTATTAGATGATGATTGTCTACCTCTCTGAGTGTGGGACTCCTTAAAGTCGGACTCAGCATCATCATCAAGTTCTATATGAGCTTGCCTCCTATGGGTTCTCCTATTGGAAGAAGACTCCCCATCATCTAATCTGGCACTAAGTTTCTCAAGAGTACTTTGAACGGCTCTAACCCAGACTTTCATGTCAAAGGCACTATGCTCAAATTTTCTAGATATCCTGAAATATTAGTTTGTATAAAAACAAGCAATAAGACCTCGCAACTCACTAGCTTACGTGTTTACACTCAAAAGATGATAAGTTCACTCGTGTTTAACTCTCTTTTTGGCTTTTTCTCTAATGTTAATTGCACTCTTGCCTTTTACCACTCAATAATTTGCTTCTTATAAGTGTTCTAAGCAAGTCACAAGCAAATCAAATGAAAAGATCATACTAGTGGCAATCAAAATACTAGAATCCTAAAATCTAAATTCCCAAAGAATCAAACAAAGGTGGAAGGGGAGGCCTGGAAGGAAGGAGAAGGAAAGAAAACAAAATCTAAAAATAAGAAACTTTAAGAATATGAAACTACTTACAATTCAAGTTTAGAATAATTAGGAAAGAATATTCTTTTTTGAATGCAAATAGGAAAGTAGATAATTTGATAGCTACTTAATGCAATCAAACTAAGAAACAAATTCCAATTAGGAAATTAACTCCAATTAAGAAATTGACTCCAATTAGGAAACTAACTCCAATTAGGAAACTAACTCCAATTAGGAAATTAACTCTAAACTTGCTTTCAACACAACTTGCAATTTTGAATTTTGCAATCTGAAATTTTTTTTTCATCTTTTTTTTTTGAATTTATTTTTGGAGTATCACACTCTCTTCTCTTTTTTTTTTGGAGGATGGAGGCATACAACAATAGAAGACAGAAGAAGATAGAAGACAAAAACGAAAATGAAAAAGATAATACAAATGGAAGGAAAGAAAGTATGAAGAACAACAGAAGGAAAAAAAACACAAAGATATACCTTGTACTAACGACCAAAGCTCTAATACCAAATGATGAGAGACCCTCTAGGAAGTTTGTCCTAGGAACCTTTAACAAGATGACACTTTACCCGGGACCGGCTAGAAAACAAGAATGTTAGTCAAAGGAAAGACTCTAAGAGAACTTGTCTCTTAGAACCCTAGCCTTAAGACGCCACAAAGGAAGACCAATCCTTTGATAAGTCACGTAAACTCTCAGAGAACACAAAGAAGCAAAGATCTCACAAAGTATTGAATAATACTCAAATTCATTCATGATCCAAAATAGAGTACAATAGGAAGCCTTTTATAGGTAAAATTTTTAAAGTCCTAATAAAAGTAAAACTTTAAAATCTGATTAGAAATATTTTAAATGATGCCTAAAATTAAGGAACTAGATTAGGATACTAATTTTAACTTGACCTCCAAGATAAGCTCTTTGACCAAGTTCAAAAAAATAATAAAATAATAAGAAACAAAATTTCAAAAAGAATCCTCGTCAAAACGAATAAGTTTCTTTAAGTTGTTACATAGGATGCTCATGCTTCGTTAAAAATCATATGGTTGACACATGATCCTTAATCTCTTGCAATTGGACTCCAATTAGGCCTTGGCACTCCTCTTGAAAAATGGTTAGCATGATCATATCTTTTACATCTTCTTGGGCCTTCTCTTGACTCAAATGAATGGGCTCTAAGTTATGAAGCTTATGAATAAAACAATTGAAGGCTTCTTTCATTGCTTTGGCCCTAGCTCTTGTTATTGGGCCTCCTATGCCTTGCAATGGATCTTTAGGCACATTTGACTTGAACTCTTGGACTTTAATTTGCAAATCACGTCCTTGGGCTTGAAACTTAGCATCATATCCTTCATCAGGTCCACTTCTATGCTCAACAAGGTCTCTTGGCGCTATTGCATCAAAAGCATTTTTACAAATAAAAGCTCTCTTGATCTCACTTTTACCTGAAAATAAACTCATTTTCTTTTCCTCATGTTTTTCTCTAATTTTCTTTTCCTTTCTACTGAGCTCTCCTTTCTCTTGCTTCTTCTCATTCTCAACACTCACACTCACTTTACTTTTCTTTTCTTGCTCTCTCTTCTTACACTCTCTTTCAATTTTTAATTAATCCTCATATGCTTGAACAGGACGAAGAGGGGTCAACACAATGGTTTTACCATTAAAAATAAATGAGTAATAATTTTTATATCCATCATGTTTTACCTTTCTGTCAAACTGTCATGGCCTACCAAGTAATAAGTGTCTAGCATACATGGGTGCCATATTACAAAGAATCTCTTCATGATAATTACCAATAGAAAAAGAGATGAGAACCTATTTTGTTACCTTTACTTCCCCACTATCATTAAGCCATTGTAATTTATAAGGGGTAAGGTACCTCAAAATAGCCAAGTTCAGCTTTTCCACAAGTATTAGCTACATTTGTGCAGCTACCACCATCAATAATCAAACTACATTCCTTCTTGTGGATGAAACAACGAGTATGGAAAATATGCTCATGCTGCTCTACCTTAAGATCTTCTTTAGGATGAACGTTAAGAGCATGCCTAACCATAAGGGTTTCTCCATTTATAGCTTCGGTTAACTCTAAATCTGAGTCATCCATTGGTGGCATCTCATCCTCTTTAGACTTTCTACTAACACTAGTCACATCACCATTCTTAAGAATAATTATAGTTCGTTTGTTAGGACATTGTGAAGTAATGTGACCAAAACTATTACATTTAAAACATCTAACCTTAGAGGAAGAAGCCGTAGGGTTAGAAGACGAGAAAGGTTTTGAATCAATTTTACCCTTAATATGAAAGGGTTTTACCTTACTTTCCTTCTTAGACTTGAAATCAGTCTTTGGCATGAAGAGGACTTTGGAATCCCTCTAAGAACTCGAGCTAGATGTCACTTTTAGCTTTTATTGAGCCCTTAGTTTCTTTTCCACCTTGATAGCTCTATGCAAGAGCTCCTCCATATCCAGGTAATTGTATAAATCAACTTGGGCAGCTATATCAGGATTTAAGCCCTTAATGAATCGGGCCATGGTTGCTTCACGATCCTCTTCCACATTTGCCTTAATCATGGAAATCTACATTTCTTGATAGTAATCTTCCACACTCATAGAACCTTGTTTCAGCTTATGGAGCCTCTTATGCAATTCCCTATAATAGTGACTAGGGACAAACCGTTTGCGCATGATAGTTTTCATCTCCTGCTAATCACGAATTAGACCGTCACCAGTATGTCTTCTGATGAGTAAGAGTTGATCCCACCATATGCTAGCATAATCAGTAAACTCCACTGTAGCAAGTTTTACTTTCTTCGTCTCAATGTAAGAGTGGCACTTGAACACATACTCCACTCTTCTTTCCCAATCTAAGTATTGGTCTGGGTCATTTTTCCCGAGGAATGAGGGAATCCTTGGGATGATGATTGTTTGCCTCTCTGAGTATGGGACTCCTCAAAGTTGGACTCAGCATCATCATCAAGTTCCATCTGAGCTTGCCTCCTATGGGTCCTCCTATTGGAAGAAGACTCCACATCATCTCTAATCTGGCACTAAGTTTCTCAAGAGTACTTTGAATGATTCTAACCCAGACTTTCATGTCAAAGTCACTTGATGCAATAGCACCAGGAGACCTTGTTGAACATAGAAGTGGACCTGATGAAGGATATGGTGCTAAGTTTCAAACCCAAGGACATGATTTGCAAATTAAAGCCCAAGAGTTCAAGTCAAATGTGCCTAAAGATCCATTGCAAGGCATAGGAGGCCCAATAACAAGAGTTAGGGAGCAATGAAAGAAGCCTTCAATTGTTTAATTTATAAGCTTCATAACTTAGAGTCAATTCATTTAAGTCAAGAGAAGGCCCAAGAATATGTAAAAGGTGTGATCATACTAACCACTCTACAAGAGGAGTGCCAAGGCCCAATTGGAGTCCAATTGTAAGAGATTAAGAATCATGTGACAACTATGTGATTTTTAATGAAGCATGAGCATCCCATGTGACAACTTAAAGAAGCTGATTAGTTTTGACTAGGATTCTTTTTGAAATTTCATTTTTTATTATTTTATTATTTTTTGAACTTGGTCAAAGAGCTTATGATGCAATAGCACCAAGAGACCTTATTGAGTATAGAAGTGGACCTGATGAAGGATATGGTGCTAAGTTTTAAGCCCAAGGACATGATTTGCAAATTAAAGCCCAAGAGTTCAAGTCAAATGTGCCTAAAGATCCATTGCAGGGCATAGGAGGCCCAATAACAAGAGCTAGGGCCAAAGTAATGAAAGAAGCCTTTAATTGTTTAATTCATAAGCCTTATAACTTAGAGCCCATTCATTTAAGTCAAGAGAAGGCCCAAGAAGATGTAAAAGATGTGATCATGCTAACCATTCTACAAGAGGGGTGCCAAGGCCTAATTAGAGTCCAATTGCAAGAGATTAAGAATCATGTGACAACCATGTGATTTTTAATGAAGCATGAGTATCCTATGTGACAACTTAAAGAAGCTGATTAGTTTTGACTAGGATTCTTTTTGAAATTTTTTTAATTATTTTATTATTTTTTTGAACTTGGTCAAAGAGCTTATCTTGGAGATTAAGTTAAAATTAGTATATTAATCTAATTCCTTAATTTTAGACATCATTTAAAATATTTCTAATCAGATTTTAGAGTTTTACTTTTATTAGGACTCTAGAAATTTTGCCTATAAAAGGCTTCCTATTGTACTCTATTATGGATCATGAATGAATTTGAGTATTATTCAATTATCTGTGAGGTTTTTGCTTCTTTGTATTATTTGGGAGTTCATGTGACTTATCAAAGGATTGGTCTTCCTTTGTGGCATTTTGAGGCTAGGGTTCTAAGAGACAAGTTCTCTTAGGGTCTTTCCTTTGATCAACATTCTTGTTTTCTAGCCGATCCCGGGCAAAGTGTCATCTTGTTGAAGGTTCCTAGGACAAGGTTTCTAGAGGGTCTCTTATCATTTGGTATCAGAGCTTTGGTCGCTAGTACAAGGTATATCTTTATGTTTTCCCTTTCAATTTTCTTCATACTTTCTCTCATTCCATTATTGTTACCTTTTCCATCTTCGTCTTTTTCTTCTATCTTCTTCTTCTTCTGTCCTCCATTGTTGTGTGCCTCCATCCTCAAAAAAAGAAAAAAAAGAAGAAGAAGAGAGTGTGATACTCCAAAAAAAATTGAAAAAAAAAATCGAAAAAAAATTCAAAAAAAAATCGAAAAAAAAGGGTGAAAAAAAAAGTGAAAAAAAAAATTCAGATTGCAAAATTCAGAATTGTAAGTTGTGCCAATTCAAAATTGAAAGCAAGCTTGGAGTTAATTTCCTAATTGGAGTTAGTTTCCTAATTGGAGTCAATTTCTTAATTTGATTGCTTTAAGTAGCTACCAAATTATCTACTTTCCTATTTGCATTCAAGAAAGGATATTCTTTCCTAATTGTTCTAAACTTGAATTGCAAGTAGTTTCCTATTCTTAAAGTTTCTTATTTTAGATTTTTTTTTCTTTCTTTCTCCTTCCTTCCAGGCCTCCCCTTCCTTCTTCTTTTCCTTTTTGTTACACCTTTCTTTTTCTCCTTTATTTGATTCTTTGGGAATTTACATTTTAGGATTCTAGTTTTTTTTTTACTGCCACGAGTCTGATCTTTTCATTGTGACTTGCTTGTGACTTGCTTGTGACTTGCTTAGAACACTTGTAAGAAGCAAATTATTAAGTGGTAAAAGGCAAGAGTGCAATTAACATTAAAGAAAAAGCCAAAAAGAGAGTTAAACACGAGTGAACTTATCATCTTTTGAGTGTAAACACGTAAGTTAGTGAGTTGCAAGGTCCTATTGCTTGTTTTTGTACAAACTAATATTTCAGGATGTCTGGAGAATTTGAGCACAGTGACTTTTGATGCGATCCATCAAAGGGAGCAAGCTATCTCAAATGCTTGGAATGATCCTCTGCAAATTCCAAGTGACCCGATGACAAGAGCACAAGCTAAAAGAATGAGGGAAGCTTTAAGTGGACTTGTTCAAGAGACCTGGACTAAGCAAATAGCAATTGGAGCAACAAAAGTCAAGCAGGATATGGACATTTCCAATGTGGGCGTCCTCAACATCATATGGGCTGAAGATGGAGCTGCTGAGGCTAGATTGGCCCAAAACATCATAAATTGAAGTGCTTGAACCATGGACCATCTATTGGTGGGCTCATTTAGGGCTAAATAATGCTATTTTGGACTTAATAGGCTGATTTCTAGAACCCTAATTATTTAGACGAAATTAGCTTATTTAGGGGGATTTATTTCCTTTTTAGTTTTTGAGAGAATTTGACTTTTATAATTCTGATTCCATAGGCCATTAATTAGGAAATTTGCCATTAATTTCCCTAGTTTTCCTTTTCTATGAGCATTGAAGGCAGATTTGACTTGCACACTATATAATTGTATTCTGCCTCCCATTGTAATCAGATTTGAATGAATAGAAATCATATTTTCTGGAGTTCCCAGAATTGAGAGGAGTGCTCTCTAGGGTTCTTCATTGAACTTGTAGACTTATCAAGGCTTGATCAACCTTGTGGCGTCTTCCAACACTCGGGGTCCTTGTCTCTTCGTGTTCAAGGGTTCCAAGTGGATCGTTCAGACTTGATTTAGCTTTCTTGGGGTGTGTATATTTCAGATCGGTTGTGGGTTCAAGGGGATTCAATTCCTTGTGGGTTCGCACCATCTTGTGGTATCGTCCTCAAAAGGATTCGTCCTCGAATCATCACCTACATCATAAGGAGATAGATCAGCAACATTAAAAGTAGCACTAACATTATACTCACCTGGTAGATCTATCTTATAAGCATTGTCAATTTTCTCAAGGACTTGAAATGGTCCATCCTCTCTTGGAGCTAATTTAGATTTCCTTTGTACTGGAAACCTCTCTTTTCTCATATGCACCCATACCCAATCGCCAGGTTCAAAAATGACACGCCTTCTGCCTTTGTTTGCCTTGGATGCATATTGCTCATTCTTCTTTTCAATCTGCAATATAATCTTTTCATGAAGTTGCTTAACCACCTCAGCTTTCTTTTTGCCATCAAGGCTTATTCTCTCATTAATGGGCAATGGTAACAAATCCAAAGGAGTTAGTGGATTAAAACCATAAACAACTTCAAAAGGAGAATAATCAGTAGATGAATGCACACTTCTATTATATGCAAATTCAATGAAAGACAAGCAATCCTCCCAATTTTTCAAATTCGTTTGGATGACGGTCCTAAGCAATTGAGTTAAGGTTCTGTTAACAACTTTAGTTTGACCATCAGTTTGTGGATGACAAGCTGTAGAAAATAATAACTTAGTTCCAAGCTTTCCCCACAAAACTCTCCAAAAATGACTCAAAAATTTTGCATCCCTTTCTGAGACAATACTTTTAGGAACACCATGAAGCCTCACAATTTCTTTAAAGAACAAATCAGCAATATAAGTAGCATCATCAGTTTTATGGCATGCAATAAAATGTGCCATTTTTTTAAAATCTATCAACAACCACAAATATTGAATCCATCCCTCTTTTTGACCTAGGTAATCCCAAAATAAAATCCATTGAAATGTCTACCCAAGGTTCACTAGGTACAGGTAATGGAGTATACAGACCATGAGGTAAGACTCTAGACTTAGCCCTTTTACATGTTATGCATCTACCACAAATCCTTTCCACATCACGCTTCATTTTAGGCCAAAAGAAATGTTCATGCAAAACATCTAATGTCTTTTTCACACCAAAATGTCCCATTAGTCCTCCCCCATGTGCTTCCCTCACAAGCAATTCACGCATAGAACATTGAGGCACACATAATTTATTTTCTCTGAACAAAAATCCATCAAGCTTATAGAATTTTCCAAAAGCTCCTTTTTCACAAGCAACAACTATTTCAGCAAAATCACTATCATTGGCATACAAATCCTTAACATATTCAAAACCAAGCAATCTTGCATTCAGAGAAGTGAGAAGAATATACCTTCTAGATAATGCATCAACAACCACATTCTCCTTCCCTTTCTTGTATTTGATCACATATGGGAAAGGCTCGATGAACTCCATCCATCTAGCATGTCTTTTGTTCAGCTTACCTTGACCTTTAATGTACTTCAAAGATTGATGATCTGTATGGATCACAAATTGTTTAGGCCAGAGGTAGTGTTGCCAGGTCTCCAATGCTCTCACAAGTGCATAAAGCTCCTTATCATAAGTTGGGTAATTCAAGGTGGCATCATTAAGCTTTTCACTAAAATAAGCAATTGGTCGCCCTTCCTGCATTAGAACAACTCCTATCCCAACTCCTGATGCATCACACTCAATCTCAAAAGTTTTGTTAAAATCAGGTAAAGCTAAAATAGGTACAAAACACAATTTTTCTTTAAGAACACTAAATGCATGATCTTGTGCCTTTTCCCATCTAAAGCCAGTTTTCTTAATTATTTCAGTGAGTGGTGCAGCAATTGTGCTAAAGTCTTTCACAAATCTCCTATAAAAGCTAGCCAACCCAAGAAAACTTCTTACCTCAGTTACATTTGTAGGTGTTGGCCATTCTTTAATAGCCCTTACCTTCTCTTCATCAACTTGTATTCCCTCAGCACTCACTACAAATCCAAGAAAAACAACTTTTCCCATGCCAAAACTACACTTTTTTAGGTTAGCATACAACTTTTCTTTTCTCAGAACATCAAGCACACAACGCAAATGATTCAAATGCTCATCAAGACTCTTACTAAATATCAGAATATCATCAAAATAAACCACAACAAATTTTCCAATATATGCACGTAAAATATGATTCATCAACCTCATAAAAGTACTAGGTACATTTATTAGCCCAAATGGCATGACTAACCATTCATACAGCCCATGCTTTGTTTTGAAAGCAGTTTTCCACTCATCTCCTTCCCTCATCCTAATTTGATGATATCCAGATTTTAAATCAATTTTTGAGAAAATAACAGACCCATGCAATTCATCAAGCATATCATCTAATCTAGGAATAGGATGGCGATACTTTACAGTGATATTGTTGATAGCTCTGCAATCAATGCACATCCTCCAAGATCCATCTTTCTTTGGTACTAAGAGGACTGGTACAGCACATGGACTCAAGCTTTCTCGAACATACCCCTTTGCCATGAGCTCTTCAACTTGCTTTTGAAGCTCTTTTGTCACCTCAGGGTTAGTTCTATAAGCTGGCCGGTTAGGAATTGTTGCTCCAGGAATGAAGTCAATTTGATGCTCAATGCCTCTTATGGGTGGCAATCCACTAGGAATATCTTCTGGAAATATATCTTCAAATTCCTGCAACAAAGAACTAACAACACTCGGAAATGAAGAGTCAAGGTCATTAGTGTTTAAAAAGGCCTCATTGTAAACAAGTACAAGTAAAGGCTGTTCAGAAAGATATGCACTCCTCACCTCACTTTCTTTTGCATAAAAACTCACTTTTTCTCTTTCTTTTCTCTCCACTTTCTTTTCTTTCTTCTGAATCTCTTTTTTTGAGCTCTCAGATTTTCTTTCTTTCTCACCCTCATTTCTTTTTAATCTCTCTTCTATATTTTTCTTATCATCCTCTCTTTTATCTCTCTCTTGTTTCATTTTGAGCTGATCTTCATACACTTGCTTGGGTGTTAATGGTACAAGAGTAACGGGTCTGTCATCCTTTACAAATGAATATTTATTGGTAAACCCATCCTTTGTCGCCTTCCTATCAAATTCCCAAGGTCTACCCAAAAGTATATGTCCAGCATGCATAGGAACAACATCACATAAAATCTCATCACAATATCTTCCAATTGAGAATGAAACAAGAACTTGCCTATCAACCTTAATCTCCCCACATTCATTCAGCCATTACAACTTGTATGGTCTAGGGTGTTTAATGGTAGACAAATTTAATTTCTCAACTAGAGTGGTACTAGCAACATTGGTACAACTCCCACCATCAATAATCATATTGCATACCTTGTTGCTTACGAGACAGCGAGTATGGAAGATGTTTTCTCTTTGCTGCTCAATGTCATCTTCCTTAACTTGAGAATTCAAAGCTCTTCTAGTCACAAGTGCTTCTCCTTCTACAGCATACTCAAACCCATCATCACTAGCATCTTCAAGTGACGGCATGGAATCATCACTTTCACTTTCAGTCACCACTTCACGGTCCTTCATGATCATTACTCTCTTATTGGGGCATTGCGAAGCTATATGACCTGTTCCCAAACACTTGAAACATTTAATATCTCTATTTCTAGATTATTGGGAATCAGATTTACCTTTGTGTTTAGATGAAGCTTCCTCTTTGCCTTTTGGGACTTCTCTTTGAACATCTTTTTCTTCCTTCTTCCATTTTAGTCTCATTGAAGAACTAGAGCCTGAAAGGTACCTTGTTGATCCTTTTTGTTTAAGTTGCCTTTCAACCTTCATTGCCATGTGCACCATGTCTTCTAACTCCACATAATTTTGCAACTCCACAATATTAGCGAATTCTTTATTTAACCCATTTAAAAATCGAGCCATTGTTGCTTCCCTATCCTCTTTCACATTTGCCCTAAGCATAGCCACTTCCATCTCTTTGTGATATTCCTCTACACTCTTAGAGCCTTGTGTAAGGGACTGCAAGTTTTGAAAGAGGTCTCTATGGTAATGGCTGGGTATAAACCTCTTCCTCATGAGAGCCTTCATCTCCCTCCATGTTTCTAGGGGTCTCTCACCATTCCTCCTCCTCTCTAGGACCAATTTATCCCACCAAATTAATGCATAATCTGTGAATTCAATGACTGCTAATTTCACCTTTTTTGCTTCAGAATAATTATGGCACTAAAAAATGAACTCAATTTTCTTCTCCCACTCTAAATAAGCTTCAGGATCATTTCTACCTTGGAAAGAAGGTATCTTCATCTTAATATTTCCAAGGTTTCCATCCACCCTAATTCTACCCCTTGGAGCATTTTTACTGTGTCTCCTTTCATGCCTAACTTCCCTAGGCCTATTTCTACCCAAATCAAATTCAGATTCATAGTCTTCTTCACTACCACCTCCTACTTCATTTTCAAACTCAAAATCATCCATAGAATCATCTTTATGCCTCTTATATCTTCTAGGATTAGGACTTACAGTAGGTGGTCTTCTCTGCAAGTTCGCAATCATTGTGTCTTGCTTATCCATCCGGTCTCTTATCCCTCCAAGCACCACATTAAGACATTCGAATTGTTGCTGCATGGCTTTTACAACGAGATCCAGGTTCTGTGCACTACCTCCTCCACTTGATATTTCCTCCCTATTAGACATTATAAGCTACAAGAAAATTGATTAGAGAAATAAAGATCCTCGCAAATTTTCCTCACGTGTTTACCCTCAAAGATGTCACTCTTCACTCGTGTTTCACACTTTAAAGGCTTTTTCAAATAATGGATTCACACTCTTGCCTTTTTCCACTCTCAGTGTCTCTATAGGCTCTTTAAAGAAACTAATCAGACTCAATACAAAGCTATCACAATTCTTGTGAGATTCAACCCAACACTTGGAGATAATGAGTAGTAAGCGGATATTATAGTTGAGAAAATCAGGGAATGAAAGTTAAAGATGCAGAATGTTGTAAAAGCTTAGCTCAAACCAATACTACTTCCAGAACAGCACAATTTTTTTTTTTTTGCCTTTTCTTTTCAGCAATTTTTTTTTCTTATTTTTTTTTTTGCCTTGCTTTTTTTTTTCTGGAATATGAAAGAACAAAAAACGAAATTTGGATAAACAGAACAGAAACAGCAAAATAAATTTGGAAAAACGCATCTGAATTTAAAGGACAATATCTCGAGTTAGAGAACTCCAAATGAGATGATTTTAAAGCAATCTGAAAGAAGAGATTCTGGGATATAAGAAAGACCTACTATACGTCTAGAAACTCAACGGAAAACATGACAAATAGAGGATTAAAATTCAGCACGTCCAGAATAATGGAAGACAAATAGAATTTCAAAACGAAAGAGAAACGCAATCTGGAAAAGCACAAGACACACGGATATGACCTGATTTAGGGACCGAAGCTCTGATACCAAGATGGTGCGAACCCCCAAGGAATTGAATCCCCTTGAACCCACAACCGATCTGAAATATACACACCCCAAGAAAGCTAAATCAAGTCTGAACGATCCACTTGGAACCCTTGAACACGAAGAGACAAGGACCCCGAGTGTTGGAAGACGCCACAAGGTTGATCAAGCCTTGATAAGTCTACAAGTTCAATAAAGAACCCTAGAGAGCACTCCTCTCAATTCTGGGATTTCCAGAAAATATGATTTCTATTCATTCAAATCTGATTACAATGGGAGGCAAAATACAATTATATAGTGTGCAAGTCAAATCTGCCTTCAATGCTCATAGAAAAGGAAAACTAGGGAAATTAATGGCAAATTTCCTAATTAATGGCCTATGGAATCAGAATTATAAAAGTCAAATTCTCTCAAAAACTAAAAAGGAAATAAATCCCCCTAAATAAGCTAATTTCGTCTAAATAATTAGGGTTCTAGAAATCAGCCTATTAAGTCTAAAATAGCATTATTTAGCCCTAAATGAGCCCACCAATGGATGGTCTATGGTTCAAGCACTTCAATTTATGATGTTTTGGGCCAATCTAGCCTCAGCAGCTCCATCTTCAGCCCATATGATGTTGAGGATGCCCACATTGGAAATGTCCATATCTTGCTTGACTTTTGTTGCTCCAATTGCTATTTGCTTAGTCCAGGTCTCTTGAACAAGTCCACTTAAGGCTTCCCTCATTCTTTTAGCTCGTGCTCTTGTCATCGGGCCACTTGGAATTTGTAGAGGATCATTCCAAGCATTTGAGACAGCTTGCTCCCTTTGATGGATCGCATCAACTTTGACATGAAAGTCTGGGTTAGAGCTGTTCAAAGTACTCTTGAGAAACTTAGTGCCAGATTAGATGATGTGGAGTCTTCTTCTAATAGGAGGACCCATAGGAGGCAAGCTCATATGGAACTTGATGATGATGCTGAGTCTGACTTTAAGGAGTCCCATACTTGGTAGACAATCATCATCCAATAAGAATGGTGGTATTGGAAACATCAAGATGAAGATTCCCTCATTCCCCGGGAAAAATGACACGGACCAGTACTTAGATTGGGAAAGAAGAGTGAAGCATGTGTTCGAGTGCCACTCTTACATCAAGGTGAAGAAAGTAAAACTTGCTGTAGTGGAGTTTACTGACTATGCTAGCATCTGGTGGGATCAACTCTTACTCACTAGAAGATGTACCAGTGAAAGTCCAATTCGTGATTGGCAGGAGATGAAAACTATCATGTGTAAACGATTTGTCCCTAGTTACTATTATAGGGAATTGCATAAGAGGCTCCAAAAGCTGAAACAAGGTTCTATAAGTGTGGAAGATTACTATCAAGAAATAAAGATTGCCATGATTAAGGCAAATGTGGAGGAAGACCATGAAGCAACCATGGCCTGATTCATTGAGGGCTTAAATCTTGAAATAGCTGCCCAAGTTGATTTATACAATTACCTGGATATGGAGGAGCTCTTACATAGAGCAATCAAGGTGGAAAAGCAACTAAGGGCTCGACAAAAGCTAAAAGTGACATCTAGCTCGAGTTCTTGGAGGGATTCTAAAGTCTCCTTCAAGCCAAAGATTGATTTCAAGTCTAAGGAGGAAAGTAAAGTAAAACCCTTTCATGTTAAGGGTAAAACTGATTCAAAACCTTTATCATCTTCTAACATTACTGCTTCTTCCTCTAAGGTTAGATGTTTTAAATGTAATGGTTTTGGTCACATTGCTTCACAATGTCCTAACAAACAAACTATGATTATTCTTGAGAATGGTGATGTGACTAGTGCTAGTAGTGAGTCTTAGGAGGATGAGATGCCACCCTTGACTGATGACTCGGATTTAGAATTAACTAAAGCTGTAAATGGTAAAGCCCTTGTGGCTAGATGTGCTCTCAACATTCAACCAAAAGAAGATCTCGAGGTAGAGCAGCGTGAGCATATTTACCATACTCGTTGCTTCATCCACAAGAAGGTCTGTAGTTTGATTATTGATGGTGGTAGCTGCACAAATGTAGCTAGTATTTTGCTTGTGGAAAAGCTAAACTTGCCTACTTTGAGGCACCCTACCCCTTATAAATTACAATGGCTTAATGATAGTGGGGAGGTAAAGATAACAAAACAGGTGCTCATCTCTTTTTCTATTGGTAATTATCATGATGAGATTCTTTGTGATGTAGCACCTATGTATGCTGGTCACTTGTTACTTGGTAGGCCATGGCAGTTTGACAGAAAGGTAAAACATGATCGATATAAAAATTATTACTCCTTTGTTTTTAATGGTAAGACTATTATGTTGACCCCTCTGCGTCCTGTTCAAGCATATGAGGATCAGTTAAAAATTGAAAGAGAGTGTAAGAATAGAGAGCAAGAAAAGAAAGTTAAAGTGAGTGTGAGTGTTGAGAATGAGAATAAGCAACAGAAAGGAGAGCTAAGTAGAAAGAAAATTAGAGAAAAACATGAGGAGAAGAAAATGAGTTTATTTTCGACTAAAAGTAAGATCAAGAGAGCTCTTATTAGTGAAAATGCTTTCTTATTACTTTATAAAGATGTTTATCTTACTATCAATGATCTTGATCACTCTTTGCCTGCTAGTGTTACATCTTTATTGCAGGAATTCTGTGACTTATTCCCAGTGGAAATACGTAATGGATTGCCCCCTTTAAGAGGCATTGAGCATCGCATAGACTTTATCCCAGGAGCATCTATTCCCAATAGACCTACTTATCGAGCAAATCCAGATGAGACTAAAGAAATACAACATCAAGTGGAAGAGCTCATGAAGAAAGGCTTTGTTCGTGAAAGTCTAAGTCCATGTGCTGTCCCGGTGATTCTTGTGCCCAAAAAGGATGGCAAGTGGCGGATGTGTGTAAATTGTAGTGCCATCAACAAAATAACGGTAAAATATCACTATCCTATCCCTACGTTAGATGATATGCTTAACGAGTTGCATGGTGCATGTGTTTTCTCTAAAATTGATCTTAGAAGTGGTTACCATCAAATTAGAATGAAAGAAGGTGATGAATGGAAAACTGCTTTTAAGACCAAGTTTGGGTTATATGAATGGTTAGTTAGGCCATTTGGCTTGACTAACGCACTAGCACTTTCATGAGTTTAATAAACCATGTCTTTAGACCTTTCATTGGTAGATTTGTTGTGGTCTACTTTGATGACATTTTGATTTACTTTAAAAGTCTATAAGAGCATGTGAGTCATTTGCATGATGTGTTTGTTGTGCTTAGAGAGAATAAACTCTTTGCCAATTTAGAGAAGTGCTTTTTTTGTTTGGATTCTGTGGCTTTTCTTGGATTTGTTGTAGGAGCTCGTGGCATACAAGTGGACAAGGAGAAGGTCAAAGCAATCTGAGAGTGGCCAACTCTAAAGAATGCGAGTGAAGTAAGGAGCTTCCATGGATTGGCGAGCTTTTATAGGCGATTTGTTAAGGACTTCTCTACTCTTGCTGCCCCTTTAAATGATTTGGTAAGAAAGAATGTGGTATTCAAATGGGTGAAGCACAAGAGTGTGCTTTTAACATACTGAAGGACAAACTAACTAATGCCCCTGTACTTGTGTTGCTTGATTTTACTAAGGTTTTTGAAATTGAGTGTGACGCTTCTGGTATAGGCATAGGTGGTGTGTTGATGCAGGATTCCAAACCTATTGCATATTTCAATGAGAAATTAAGTGGCCCTGCTTTAAATTATTCTACATATGATAAAGAGTTGTATGCCTTGAAACGAACTTTAGAAACTTGGCAACATTATTTGTGGCCTAAAGAATTTATTATCCATTATGATCATGAAAGTCTTAAGTTTCTTAAGTCCCAAGGTAAATTGAACAAAAGGCATGCAAGTTGGCTTGAATTTATTGAAACCTTCCCTTATGTGATTAAGCATAAGCAGGGAAAGGAGAATGTTGTAGCGGATGCATTGTCTAGGTGTTACACTTTGATTACTTCTATGCATGCTAGATTGATAGGATTTGAGATGTTAAAAGGCATGTATGAGTCTGATTCTGATTTCGCTGATATTTGGAAATCTTGTGAAATGTATGGTGCTAATGACTATTACAGGTTTGATGGGTTCCCTTTCAAAAAGAACAAGTTATATGTTCCTATGTGTTCCATTCGTGAGCTTCTTGTTAAGGAAACTCATGGCGGGAGATTGATGGGTCATTTTGGTGTGGAAAAGACTTTGGCTCTTTTGAATGAGCATTTTATTGGCCTGGCATGAGAAAGGATGTGATTCTTGTTTGTTCTAGATATATTACTTGTAAGCATGCTAAGTCTAGAATTCAATCAAATGGCTTATATTCCCCTTTACCAGTTCCCTGTCACCCATAGACTGATATTTCTATGGACTTTGTCTTGGGTTTTTTACCTAAATCTTCCACTGGGAAAGATAGTGTCTTTGTTGTTGTGGATAGGTTTAGTAAAATGGTATATTTTATTGCTTGTTCCAAAACTAATGATGCTATGTATATGGCAGAATTATTTTTCAAGGAGATTGTTAGGTTGCATGGTGTGCCAAAAACTATTGTTAGTGATAGGAGATGTAAAATTCTTGAGTTATTTTTGGAAAACATTGTGGAATAAACTTGATACTAAGCTTTTGTTTTCTACTACAGCACACCCACAAATTGATGGGCAGACCGAGGTTGTTAATGGAACCCTCTCTACTTTATTAAGAGCTATCATTCAAAAGAATCTTAAGAATTGGGAGAAGTGTTTGCCCCATGTCGAATTTGCTTATAATTGTGCTGTTCATTCTGCTACAAAATTCTCTCTTTTTGAAATTGTTTATAGCTTTAATCCTTTAATGCCGTTAGATTTGCTTCCTTTACCTTCACATGAGTTTACTAACCTTGATGGTGCTAGGAAGGCTAAGTTTGTGCAGGATTTGCATAAGAAGGTGAAAGCCAATATTGAAAGAAGGAATGAACAAATTGCTAGCCAAGTTAATAAGGGTAGACGGTGTATGGTGTTTGAACCCGGTGATTGGGTGTGGGTTCACTTGCGAAAAGAATGTTTCCCAGAACAAAGAAAGTCAAAACTCTAACTTAGAGGAGATGGTCCCTTTCAAGTTCTTGAAAGGATTAATGATAATGCTTATAAAATTGACTTATCTAATTCTTATGGAAATATTAGTGCTACTTTTAATGTAGCTGATTTCTCTTCCTTTGATATTGCAGATTCGAGGACGAAACCTTTTCAAGAGGGGGGAATGATGCAATAGTACCAAGAGACCTTATTGAGCATAGAAGTGGACCTGATGAAGGATATGGTGCTAAGTTTCAGGCCCAAGGACATGATTTGCAAATTAAAACCCAAGAGTTCAAGTCAAATGTGCCTAAAGATCCATTGCAAGGCATAGGAGCCCAATAACAAGAGCTAGGGCCAAAGCAATGAAAGAAGCCTTTAATTATTTAATTCATAAGCTTAATAACTTAAAGTCCATTCATTTAAGTCAAGAGAAGGCCCAAGAAGATGTAAAAGGTGTGATCATGCTAACCATTCTATAAGAGGAGTGCCAAGGCTTAATTAGAGTCCAATTGCAAGAGATTAAGAATCATGTGACAACCATGTGATTTTTAATGAAGCATGAGTATCCCATGTGACAACTTAAAGAAGCTGATTAGTTTGGATTAGGATTTTTTTTTGAAATTTCATTTTTTATTATTTTATTATTTTTTTGAACTTGGTCAAAGAGCTTATCTTGGAGATCAAGTTAAAATTAGTATCTTAATCTAATTTCTTAATTTTAGGCATCATTTAAAATATTTCTAATCATATTTTAGAGTTTTACTTTCATTAGGACTCTAGAAATTTTTCTTATAAAAGGCTTCCTATTGTACTCTATTATGAATCATGAATGAATTTGAGTATTCAATTATCTGTGAGGTTTTTACTTCTTTGTATTCTCTGGGAGTTCACGTGACTTATCAAAGGATTGGTCTTCCTTTGTGGTATCTTGAGGCTAGGGTTCTAAGAGACAAGTTCTCTTAGGGTCTTTCCTTTGACTAACATTCTTGTTTTCTAACCGATCCCGGGCAAAGTGTCATCTTGTTGAAGGTTCCTAGGACAAGTTCCTAGAGGGTCTCTCATCAACTTATCTTGGAGATTAAGTTAAAATTAGTATCCTAATCTAATTCCTTAATATTAGGCATCATTTAAAATATTTCTAATCAGATTTTAGAGTTTTACTTTAATTAGGACTCTAGAAATTTTGCCTATAAAAGGCTTCCTATTGTACTCTATTTTGCATCATGAATGAATTTGAGTATTATTCAATTATCTGAGGTTTTTGCTTCTTTGTGTTCTCTAGGAGTTCACGTGACTTATCAAAGAATTGGTCTTCCTTTGTGGCGTCTTGAGGCTGGGGTTCTAAGAGACAAGTTCTCTTAGGGTCTTTTCTTTGACCAACATTCTTGTTTTCTAGCCAATCTCGGGCAAAGTATCATCTTGTTGAAGGTTCCTAGGATAAGGTTCCTAGAGGGTCTCTCATCATTACTGTACTCAGATTCTCCAGACATCCTAAACTATTAGTTTGTACAAAAAGAAGCAAAGAAAGATATAGGACCTTACAACTTACTAGCTTACATGTTTACACTCATGAATAGAATTCACTTGTGTTTACTCTCAAAAATTTGGCTTTTATCAAGATAGTATACTCTAGCCTTTTACCACTCAACAATTTGCTTCTTATAAGTGTTCTAAGCAAGTCATAAACAAATTAAAAGAAAAGATCAGACTAGTGGTAATAAAAAAAACTAGAATCCTAAAATGCAAATTCCCAAAGAATCAAACAAAGGAGAAAAAAGGAGTGTGTAACAAAAAGGGAAACAAGGAGGAAGGGGAGGCCTGGAAGGAAGGAAAAGGAAAGGAAAAATCTAAAAATAAGAAACTTTAAGAATAGGAAACTACCTGAGAACCAAGTTAATCAAAATAGGAAACTACTTGCAATTCAAGTTTAGAACAATTAGGAAAGAAAATCCTTGAATGCAAATAGAAAAGTAGATAACTTGGTAGCTACTCAATTCAATCAAATTAGGAAACTAACTCAAATTAGGAAATTAACTCCAATCAGGAAATTAACTCCAATTAGGAAATTGACTACAATTAGGAAACTTACTCTAATTAGGAAATTAACTCCAAGTGTAACTTGCAATTTTGAATTTTGCAATCTGAGTTTTTTTCTTCTTTTTTTCACTTTTTTTTTGAATTTTTTTTTCAATTTTTTTGGGGAGAATCACACTCTCTTTTTTTTTTTTGGAATGAGGATGGAGGCACACAACAATGGAAGACAGAAGAAGATAGAAGACAAAGACGAAGATGAAAATGGTAACACTGATGGAAGGAGAGAAAGTATGAAGAACAACGGAAGGGAAACACAAAGATATACCTTACACTAGTGAACAAAAACTCCGATACCAAATGATGCAAGACCCTCTAGGAACCTTCAACAAGATGACACTTTGCTCGGGACCAGCTAGAAAATAAGAATGTTAGTCAAAGGAAAAAACCTAAGAGAACTTGTCTCTTAGAACCCTAACCTTAAGACGCCACAAAAGAAGACATTTGATAAGTTACGTGAACTCTCAGAGAATACAAAGAAGCAAAGACCTCACAAAGTATTGAATAATACTCAAATTCATTCATGATCCAAAATAGAGTACAATAGGAAGCCTTTTATAGGTAAAGTTTCTAAAAGTCTAAAGTCCTAATAAAAGTTAAACTCTAAAATTTGATTAGGAATATTTGAAATAGTACCTAAAATCAAGGAACAAGATTAGGATACTAATTTTAACTTAACGGTAGTTTAAGAATATTAATAAAAAATAACTAAAAGATTAAAAATCAAACCGGAGACATTTTTAGGTGATAAGGATAAGAAAATATTAAGGAAATAATTCTAGATTGGTTATGTATCATTTTGATTGAATTTTGTTTCATTTTATTTCCGTTAATTGATTTACTATTCAGTTTAATTAGTGTGACTTTATATTTAAGCCTCCAATTTGTTATTCCTAAACTAATTGATTTGATTAATAGCTAATGGGAAATAACCTAGTGGGCATTATATTGTAAACCAATGAAAAATTCACTAATCTTGGCCAGTTCGACAATTGTGAATGAACTATATTTTCTTTACCAAGATTTTAGCACCATTGCTAGGGAGCCAATCAATTATAATCAACTAGAATAGAAAATTTCTTAGTTTTAATTTTGATTTTAGCGTTTATATGTAGTATTTGTGTCAATTTTTGGTGTGTTTTGGTGTTCTGGGCAATACCGGTGTCAAGGGTGACTAAGTCTGATTGAGCTAAAACTTAGTATATAAGTTCTAAGTGTTTTGAGGATTCAAAAATATAGCTTTGCTATAAGGTAGTCCACTTTTTGGCCAAATTTCATCATTTATACTACTTTTTAATTTTTTTAGTATTTTTTCTTTGATTTTTTTGTGATTTTTTAATTTTTTTGAATTTATTTTAATTTTTCTTGGTAAATTTTGAGTGTTTTCTTTTATTTTATTTCATTCTTAGTGTATGATAAGATCTTCTAATGGACATTTAGTTGAGTTTAATCTAGAAATTGATAGGAGTTTTCATACACAACTTAGAAATCGTAAGATTAAAGAAGCTGTGACTACTAATTTGATTTTTGAGATAATAGACAATATAGGAAGTGATTATGAATTAAATTTGGATTTTGATTTTGATTATGAAGTAGTAGATATAGTTAGGAATAATGATAAGACTCTTAGAGAATTGGCTGCACTTGATGTTCATTACTAACCATTGTATATTCAATATCCTGAACTTGATACTCCTTTTGAACTTAAATATGGATTAATATACTTGCTTCCAAAGTTTCATGGTGTTGTAGATGAGGATCCTCATAAGCATCTTAAAGAGTTCCATATGGTTTGTTCCACCATGAAGCCACAAGGAATTTTAGAAGAGTACATTAAGCTTAGAATGTTTCCTTTCTCACTAGATAGGGTAGCTAAAGATTGGCTTTGTTATCTTCAACCTTAAGCTATCACTTCATGGAATGAATTGAAGAGAATATTTTTAGAGAAATTTTTCCCTACCTCAAGCACTGCTACTATCCGAAAAGAGATTAGTGGTATTAGATAGATGAACGTAGAAACATTATATGAATACTATGAGAGGTTTAAGAAACTGTGTATAAGCTGTCCTCACCATCAGATTAGTGACCAACTTTTGATTCAGTACTTTTATAAAGGCTTGGTACCCATGGACAGAAGTATGGTTGATACAGCTACAGGAGGAGCATTGGTTAACAAAACTCCAGCTGCTGCCAAAGACCTCATTGTGAATATGGCATAAAATACATAACAATTTGGTACCAGAATAAATATGCTAACCGAAGGTGTAAACGAAATTTATGCCACTCATATGGATTAACAAAGAATAGAAAATAAACTTGAGGAATTAGCTTCCATGGTCATATGATTGGCACTCGAGCAAAGACAACCTTAATAACTCTCTGCACCTTTGTGTGGTATTTGTTCATTAACCACACATGTCATAGATCAGTGTCCCCACTTGCAAGTTAATACAAAATCATATACTGGCATCTTTCTTAGCAGACCTTTATAGTAGCAACAGAATAGATATGACTCTTATACAGCTTTTCTTCTTCCTTGTGTATGATTTCAGCCAAACTAGAACCATATGAGGGGGAGATGTTCTATCCAAAAACAAGAGAGGAACTAGAGTTTTAGACCATGAAGAAGAGGAATATGGCAAGAAATTCTAAGAAAAACCAATAGAAATCAAGTTAGGAAAGTGTGGTGTTTTCTAGGGTTTTGAAAAATCTGATTTTGTGTGAGTAATTCCTTGGCTATTTGAATGTTTCCTTGAGCTTTTAAGACCCCTAGAAACCCTCCCAAGTGGCTCTCCCATCAAAGAAAAATCAAGAAGCTTGTGAACCTCCATTATAGTGCTAGTTTCAGCCAAGGAAAGAATACTAGGTTAGGGAGTGTTTTAATTTGTTCTAGCCTTGGTTTGGGACTTTATATGATGTTAGAAGATAGGAGAAACCATTGGAAAAAATTTAGGAGCCATGGATTGGAAGATGGGACAATGGTGTCCATAATGGTGTTTTGTGAAGCAACTTAATTCTAACCTTGTGTAAATAATTGTGTAAGGGCTCCAAGGACTTTGAATGAGGCCAAGAGGCCTAGAAATGGAGAGAGATGGAAGCCTCAAGCTTGAATTATGAAGGTTGCTTTAATAGACCATTTATGGAACCATTATGCCACTTATGGAACCAAGTGTCTATTCAAGAATGAGTTTAGTGTATTGGCTTGCTTCACTTTATGGTGTCTAGGACATGAGAACATACATCCACCTAGGTGTGCTTGTGGGACTGGAAAGAGGGAAGGAAAAGATCAAGAAAAGCTTGCATAAATCCGAGGTAGCTCTCCACCTCATTCTCCTTGCATTCTTGTGTGCATATATATGTCTTTGTGTGTTTGTGTATGCTCTTATGACTTGAGAACATGTCACTTGATGCTTTGATATGACATTGGTACCAATATGTTTCCTTGAATGGTCTTGGTTGTGGAAATGACTCATAAGGGTGAGGTGATGCCAAAAGTCTCTTAATGAAGGTGAGGAGATGCCAAAAGTCTCATGACATGGGTGAGACTAGGCCAAAAGTCTCTTGAATGGGTGAGGCCAAGTCAAAAGTTCATAAGCCAAGAGTAAGGCAAATCCAAAAGTCCAAAAAATGGGATGAGGCTTCTTGGCTTAAATGTGAATAAGTGGTAAGAAAATTGTGACTTTGCATACTTCATGGTTGTCAAACCTTCCATACATATGCTTTGATGTGTATATGCCATGAATGTGTGTGTGAATGGGTGTGTGAGCTATTGAGATTCTAAAAATTTCACCCCCTTCCCTTCCTCATCTTAAAATGTCTAGGTGGCATACAAGAAGGAAGAAATGCAAGCCAAGGGCCTTAAAGGGCTACATTTGAACCATTATGTAGTTTACTTTGTAATTGAATGGCAAAGTGATTATGTATATGTTATTTTTGAGATTTCAGACCATGAACAATTGTAATATGATATATAAATCTTGTATGGACCACATGTGGCTTGAAATCAATGCAAATGTGGGATTTAGCTTCTTGAATGGCTTATGTATATAGTGCATTCTTGGGTATGGAATGGTCAAATCGAGATGCATGAGACTTAGGACCACTTGGCAGTTCTTACAATTCATATTCATGATTTTAAAATTTTCCAAAAGGTGCCAAACCATTAGAGAAGCCATTTGGACAAACTTGACACCTTATGGAAGCCAAAATTTACCATATTGTGAGGCTATGTCATTTTCTATCCAAATAAGCTCTTCTTGGTCTAAAATTTAGCATGCATCTAGATTTTGTTGAGATATTTTTGTAAAGATAAAGTGGGTATTATTTAGAGGTCTGTAGAATATTTGGAGAATTTTGGAAATTAGAAAAATTTTCTAGTTTGGCCACTGGTACTGTGTAATTGGTCCAAAAATGAATCTATGTCAATCATGGGGCAAACGATGTCTAATTGCCACGAAATTTTACAAGACAAAACTAGACCTTACTAGTGAAATTAGAAGAACCACATTTGGATGTCTAGAGAGGGAGATATTAAGTTTTGAAGTTTCTATCTAGTACCAGGTGCACAGTCAGACCCATGGAAATGTTCGATTGAATTCTAGGGTCTGAATGCATCTGGATTGGTCTGAAATTATTTTTTCCCTTTCCAAATTAGTATAGATTATATGGATTGGATTTTTTTAGAATTAATTATGAATTTGCAAAGTTTATACTAGTAATCTGTATTAGTATTAGAGGGCAGTCAGACCTTCCTATCTTTTCTATAGTCAAACAGGGTCCAGATGGGATTTTCGTGGCTGGGAATTGTTTTTATTGTGAATTTAACATCTAGAGCTTTCCAACAAGCTATAGGTTTCTTGATTTCAATTTTTCTACATTTAGTTATGATTTTTCAAAGTTGCCCCTGAAATTTGCTATGTGTTGTCTACGAGCTTAAGTGTAAATTTCAGGGCTTTTGACTTGGAAATCATGGATTGCTTGATATTTTGAGTTGATTATGATTTTTTCCAATGATAAATGACTAAAGAATGTTGTTGGATAATCCATGAGGCCCATGTAACACGAATTGAAGAATTTTACCCTGACGTAACATAATAAAAGTGTATTATTTTCATACTTTTCCTTACTTTTGTCTTGTGAATGTGCACCAATTGCCCTGAATGGAAGAGTATGATAATAGAATTATAAGGTATTACAAATTCCCTATGAACATAAATTCTCTTGTATATCCTAATGGTGATTATTGATGATCAAACATTCAAATTTCCTCATATTTTCATTTGTTATTGACCTATTAACTGAATTAGACCATAAGTACAATTAATTAAGGGCTTAATTATGTTTAATTAGCTTAATTAGGGGTTAAATTTGTTACAAAAAATGACCTAAGAATGATGTGCAAATCATGATATTAGAATTAAAGTCAATAACATGCATTATGGCCAGCCATAGTGCAAAATGCTAAGATAAAAGTTTAGCCTAATTAACAAGTGGCATAACTATATTTTGGTGTAGGTCATATTTTATATTAGAGACTAGTTAAATAATTTATTTGCTAGCTAAGAAACTTACTCAAAAAGAGAAAGTTGCATGAATAATTAATGTGACAAGTTTGGAACCTAAAATGATCAAAACAGACCCATAATGAGTCCAAAAATATATCTCTACCCATCCAAGCCTTATTGGACAAATTAGGGCATAAAACTTGGTAGGAATTTAGATGACATCCCAAATTTTTATATGAGTCAAAGTTTGTAATTTTTATGTTAGTACAGAATATGTTATGAATTTTCAAATTTTCCCTAATAAAGTTGCCTTGTATAAGTTTTGGTCTTTGGTATAGCCACAGTTTTCATATTTTTTGAAAGAACAAATGGATTCATTTTAACCCAAAATTTTTATAATTCCTAGGGTACATCCAAAGCTTTCCAAAAAGTCTTAGTTTGCCAAATTTGAACATTCCTAGCCAAAGTTATGAATTTTCAAGTTTAGCATCAAAAAATTATTCTATAGTAGGAACCAACCATTGTTTTTCCATTTTTAGGGAACCATATGAATTAAATTAGATCTAAGATTTTTACAATAGAAATTAAATATTATAAGCTTTCTAGAAAGGCATTATTTGCCTAATTTGAAAGTTCCTAGCTAAAGTTATACATTTTTAAAATTAAGCCATAATATATGATATATGGGACAATTGAAGGGCATATGAACAAGTTAGCTTAGATATGCATTGGTTACTTATTTTTCATACTTAATATGATATTTTAGGCATGTAGAGATGGCTAGAGTGGTCTTTGGGCAATAAATGGAAAATTAAGCTAATAAAGGCTAAGTAAAAGAGACAATAAAAAGAGTTAGACAAGGCAAGAGGCAAAGTAAGAAGTTTACTCTCTCCCAGGTAGCATCTCTCTTTTCTTTGTATGTATGCTTGTTGCCTTGAGTGTCTAGATGTTTGTCTGCTATAATGTGTTATATGATGCTATGTGTAATACCTTAACCCTTAGCCTTCATATTTCATCAATCATGCTTAGCTTCATGCATTTTCAAGAAAAACAATATCTTTAATGGTATTTAATTGCTTTACGTAAGGCCTCATTTCTCCTTTTTATGCTTCGTGGATCATGTGAACTTATTAATATCATTTTCTATCCATAACAAATCCATACAAGTCATACACATTACAAAACATTCCAAGAGTATGGGATTTTACACCACATTCCACAAAATCAATGGTTTGCTCTCGGTTCACTTTTCAGATTTTTTATACGAATTTTGAAAATTCATAACTAATTCCAGAAAAATAAAAATTATACATATGATAGTTTTTTGGAAAGTTACGGATGTTAAATAAAGAATAAAAATAGTTCCAAACCAATGCAATGGCATTTAACCTATAGCAATTAATGGAAAAGTAACTCAAGTCAAGCTACATTACTAGTACTATCATGCAATTTCAAAAAGTTGTTTCTCCCTCTACAGAGTCTAAATGAAGTGATCCTAGTAGCTATGGAAAGCTTATGAGGTCTAGTTTATGCTTGTAAAATTTCATTGGTTATCATTTGACCCACATATGACATAGAAACATAAATTGACCATATGAAAAGTGTTGTTACCATTTCAACAGAATTTTCTCAACTTTAAAAAATTATAATAAATTCTCTAGAGCTTTAAATTAAGTGCTCTTTGGTTCTATGCAAAGCTCTTGATGAGACCTATATTCATGCCAAATTTTATGAGAAACTCCATCCATTTAGTTAGTTTGGGGTTCAACTAACAATTTGGTTTTGACTAAGTCCTAAAAATAATAAAATAAATAAAAAACGAAATTCATAAAGAATCCTACTCAAAACTAATCAGCTTCTTTAAGTTGTCACATGGGATGCTCATGCTTCATTAAAAATCACATAGTTGACACATAATTCTTAATCTCTTACAATTGAACTCTAATTGGGCCTTGGCACTCCTCTTATAGAATGGTTAGCATTATCACACCTTTTACATCTTCTTGGGCCCTCTCTTGACTCAAATAAATGGGTTCTAAGTTATGAAACTTATGAATCAAATAATTGAAGGCTTCTTTCATTGCTTTGGCCCTAGCTCTTGTTATTGGGCCTCTTATGCCTTGCAATGGATCTTTAGGTACATTTGACTTGAACTCTTAGGTTTTAATTTGCAAATCATGTCATTGGGCCTGAAACTTAGCACCATATCCTTCAGCAGGTCCACTTCTATGCTCAATAAGGTCTCTTGGTGCTATTGCATCAATGATTTTGCTTGAGAATGGTATTGTTACTAGTAAAAGCAGTGGTGATGAAGATGTGGAAGCTGAGTTAAGCTCTAATGGAGGTGCTGAATCTGATGTGGAGGTAGCTGAAGCTGTGATTGGTGAGGCTTTAGTGTCAAGGCATGCTCTTAGCATTCAACCTAAAGAGAAGCTTGAAAAAGAACAACGAAAGCATATCTTTCACACTAGGTATTTTGTTAACAACAAGGTACAGCCTTATCATTTGATAATGGGAGCTGCACTAATGTTGCTCACCTTGTTAGTTGAAAAGCTAGGTTTGCCAACTAGAAAACACCCTACTCCTTATAATTTGTTGTGGTTCAATGATAATGGGGATGTTAAAGTTGCTAAACTAGTTGTTGTAGCATTTTCCATAGGAAGTTACCATGATAAGGTTTTGTGTGATATAGCTCCTATGTATACTGGACACTTGTTGTTGGATAGACCTTCGCAATTTGATAGGAAAGTTATAAGTATGATGGTTATACTAATAGGTATTCTCTTGAGTTTAATAAGAAAACCATTATGCTAACCCCTCTCAGACCCTTGCAGGCATATGAAGATCAAAAGCTAATTACTTAAGAATGCAAGCTAAGAGAGAAAGAAAAGAAAGTGCATGAGAAAGATAGAAAAGAAAGTGAGATGGAGAGAAAATGATGGAGGTGAACTAAGACTTGAAAGAGCTTGGAAACAAAAGACCCATTGCAAGGTATGGGAGGCTCATGCACAAGATCAAGAGCCAAAACTATGAAGGAGGCCTTGACTGGAGTCATCCAAAAACTAATAGACTTGGAGCCCATAGTCTTAGCTAAATATGAAGCCCAAAAGGAACAAAATGGTATGAAAATTATTTCATATCTACAAAATGCTAGCCCAAGCTCAAAAGGAGCCTAATTGAAGGAGCCCAGCCATTTTCCACCAAATTGTCTTAGTTTTACTTTGTTTTAATTTGATTGGTTTTGTTTCAAATTTTTTGCTTTATTAGGCGCCATTCTTAGTGAATTTATCCAAACTTAAATTTCTTTTATTTTTCCCGCCATGTAAAAGGCGCCACCACCTAGGAGTTATTCTATGTTTAGGGTTTTATTTTTCACATGCCTATATAAGGCCCACTTGTACTCCAGGAATGGGTAGATTGAATGAATTTTCTTTTCAGAATTTTTCTAACTTGTGAGGTTTTTCTTATGGCCTTTGTGTGCTGGAGAAAATCTTTCACTTATCACAGGAGTGGTTTCCTTTGTGGCGTCCCAGATTAGGGTTCTAAGAGATAGGTGAGGGTTCAATTCTATTGACCAACATCTTTTCTTTCTTCTTTTTTGTTCCTTTCTTTGTTTTTTGTTGCTTGTTGTCCAGATCTGTCTATTTGCTTGTTCTTGTGTTGCATGCCAAATTTCGATCATTGATCCGGGTCATTTGGGGTTCCTAGAATGGGTTTCTATGGGGTCCCACATCATCTGGTATCAGAGCATTGGTTGAGGTTGGTTTCATCCACTTTTTCCATGTTCTTTTCCCTTATTTCGTCTAATTCTTTTCTGTTCGTCCTTATTTTCGTCCGACTATTTCTGGTTTTTTCCTTCGTGTTTTTGGATGTTTAATAGGTCTTTCTTGTGTCTCAAGATCTCTTCTTTCTGCTCATTTTGGAATCACGTCGATCCGATTTTTCTAGAGCAAATTATAGCTATTTCTTTCGTGCATGTCATTCTGATCTTTCAGAAATCTTGTGTTCTGTTTGCAAATTTTAGCACCTTTGAGATTCAAAAAAGGAAAAAAAAAAAAGAGTATATTACAGGGAAAAAAAAGGGAAAAAAAAAAGAAAAGAAGGAAAAGTTGCAAAAAAAGAAGAAGTCAGAATCTGTGAAAAAGAAAGTTGTGCTAAAAATTATAAATTTTGAATTGTTGACTTGAATTGCAATTGCTGAAGATTATCTATTTTTGGAATTACCATTTCTGATTCCTTGAGTTGATATGGTCATTAAATGTCATATTGTGCACAATTCATAAAAAGAAATTTGCATTCATTTACCTTATTCTAAATTTCAAATTTCTGATTGCTTCATTACTGATTTCAGTTTCCAATTTTCTTTCCATCATTTCCTCTTGATAATTAATCATTTAACCATTTGATCTCCCATAATCTGCCACACACCATTTGTTCCATAAATTCATTGTCTTGATTTCCTTTCCTAGTCACTTGCTGTATTGTCTATTGGCTATACCTACTATTTTTCTTTAAAATGTTGGACTTTTGTTATCTCTTTGAGAATTTTGCATCTTGGATTCTAATTTGAGATTGCCACTTTAGTTGCTGCTTCTTTTGATTTGTTGGATTTAATTCAGTACACTATAGGAAGCAAGTTGAGAGGAAAAAGGCAAGAGTGTTTTCATCATTGTAAAAGCCATTACAAGTATGAAACACGAGTGAATTTGCATCATTTAGAGTGAAACACGTGAGGGAGTAGTCAGGTCTTTTTTCTTGCTATTCACTAACATTTCAGGTGCCAATCATGTCTGAAAGTGAGGATAACCAAGTTGACCTTAAATTGTTCATCAAATCTGTTCAAGAACAATTCAAGAGGCTAAATACTAGGCTGGATCAAATAGATTCTTCTTCTTCCAATAGCAAGGCAAGGTGTGGTAAAAATGTTATTCTAGGAGAAGATGAATCTGATTTTGAGGAGGAAAGCCAACATGAAAGAGTTAGGAGAGCTCCCCCTCAAAAGAAAGATGCCTTTAGTAACATCAAGATGAAAATCCCTTCCTTTTAAGGGAAAGCTGATCCTGATGTATATCTTGAATGGGAAAGAGAAGTTGAGTTTTTATTTGACTATCAATCGTTTTCAGAGGAAAGTAAAATAAAATTAGCTACTTTGGAGTTCACAAATTATGCAAGCCTATGGTGGGATCAATTAACCACTAGTAGGAGGCGTTCTGGAGAGGGTCCAATTCAGTCTTGGCTAGAAAAGAAGGCTCTCATGAGGAAGAGATTTGTCCCTACCATTACTATAGGGATGTGTACAAGAGGCTCCACAAAATCAAACAAGGATCTATGAATGTGGAAGAATATTTTCAGAAAATGCAAATTGCCATAATCAAAGCCGATATTGAGGAAGATTCAGAAGTTAATATGGAAAGATTTCTTGGTGGCTCAGACCCTGAAATTGTTGCAGAAGTTGAATTGAAAAACTATCTTGATATGGAAGAGTTGTTGCATAAAGCCATTAAGGTGGAGAAGCATTTTAAGACAAAACAAAAATTGAAATCACATGCTAGTTCCAACAAAGACTTCAAGTCCTCTTTCAAGTTTAAGGAGAGACCATGCCTAAAGAGGAGAATAAGTTGAAGATGCAAATACCTACTTCTAAAGGTAAATCTTAATTTAAATCTTCTTCTAGTTCTTTTAAAATTAAATGCTTTAAATGTCAAGGTTTTGGTCACATTATTGCTTCACAATGTCCAAATAAAAGGACTATGATTTTTTGCTTGAGAATGGTGTTGTTACTAGTGAAAGCAGCGGTGATGAAGATGTGGAAGCTGAGTTAAGCTCTAGTGGAGTTGATGAATCCGATGTGGAGGTAGCTGAAGCTGTGATTGGTGAGGCTCTAGTGTCAAGAAGAGGAGCTTAAAAAAGAACAACGAGAGCATATCTTTCACACTAGGTGTTTTGTTAACAACAAGGTATGTAGCCTTATCATTTGACAATAGGAGCTACACTAATGTTGCTAGTACCTTGTTGGTTGAAAAGCTACGTTTACCAACTAGAAAATAGCCCACTCCTTATAATTTGTTGTGGTTCAATGATAATGGGGATGTTAAAGTTACTAAACAAGTTGTTGTAGCATTTTCCATAGGAAGTTACCATAATGAGGTTTTGTGTGATATAGTTCCTATGTATGCTAGATACTTGTTATTGGGTAGACCTTGGCAATTTGATAGGAAAGTTAAGTATGATGGTTATACTAATAGGTGTTCTCTTGAGTTTAATAAGAAAACCAGTATGCTAACCCCTCTTAGACCCTTATAGGCATATGAAGATTAAAAGCAAATTACTCAAGAATGCAAGTTAAGAGAGAAAGAAAAGAAAGTTCATGAGAAAGAAAGAAAAGAAAGTGAGATGGAGAGAAAAGAAAAGAGAGCTACTGAAAAGAAAAGTCAAGAGAGTGAAGAAAAGAAAGTAACACTATTTTCCGGTAGAGGAGAGATTAAGAGGGCTTTATATAGTGGGACATCTTTTGTACTCTTGTATAAGGATGTTTATCTAACCCTTAGTGACCTTGATGAATCTCTTCCTTCTAGTGTTTTGAGTTTGTTGCAGGAATATGAATACTTGTTTCCGGAAGAGGTACCGGATGGATTGTCTCCCATAAGGCAACTTAGAATGCTCCAAATTGGGAAACTCTTTGAACTCACTTAAAGTTGGAAAGTATTTCTTTCTCACATGCACCCAAATATAAATGATAATTTTGATCCCATATGCACCTATAATAAAACCAAGGGCCATAACAAAATCCAAATAACATGATAACCTCTTAGCCATAAAATTAATGTAATATGAATTCCTAACAGCTACAAAATTCATAAAACAATCAAAACTCAATGTGTGGTACTTAATGTTTTTAAAAGGCAATAATTCATTAGGAATAATAAAATCTATGCAATCAAAGCACTTTTAAAAGCACATTAAAGATTGGAAACAATCAGGTGGTTTCTTAGGAAACAAATCTAGGCTATCACAACTCTTTCCAATGCTAGTTGAAGATAAGAGTCCATTGGGTGGCTTTGATGGAGGTGAGCTAGGAGACTTGAAAGAGCTTGAACAAAATCAAGAACTTGGAAACAAAAGAGCTAGAGATGACTCTAAAAGATGGCCTACTAAAGACCCATTGCAAGGTATGGGAGGCCCATGCACAAGATCAAGAGCCAAAGCTATGAAGGAGGCCTTGAATGGAGTGATCCAAAAACTAATGGACTTGGAGCCCATAGTCTTAGCTGAATATGAAGCCTAAAAGGAACAAAATGGCATGAAAATTATTTCATATCTACAAGATGCTAGCCCAAGCCCAAAAGGAGCCTAATTGAAGAAGCCCAGCCATTTTCCACAAAATTCTCTTAGTTTTATTTCATTTTAATTTGATTGTTTCTGTTTCAGATTTTTTTTAGCTTTATTAGGCACCATTCTTGGTGAATTTGTCCAGATTTAAATTTCTTTTATTTTCCCACCAGACCTAAGAGTTATTTTGTATTTAGGGTTTTATTTTTCAAATGCCTATATAAGGCCCACTTGTACTCCAAGAAGAGGCAGATTGAATGAATTCTATTTTCAGAATCTTTTCTGACTTGTGAGGTTTCTCTTGTGGCCTTTGTGTGCTGGAGAAAATCTTTGACTTATCAAAGGAGTGGTTTCCTTTGTGGCGTCCCGGATTAGGGTTTTAAGAGACGGGTTCTCTTAGGGTTCAATTCCATTGACCAACATCTCTTCTTCTTCTTCTTCTTCTTCTTTTTGTTTCTTTCTTTGTTCTTTCTTGCTTGTTGTCCAGATCTGCCTATTTCTTGTTCTTGTGTTGCTTGCCAATTTTTGATCACTGATCCGTGTAATTTGGGGTTCCTAGAACGGGTTTCTACGGAGTCTCATATCATCTGGTATCAGAGCATTGGTTAAGGTTGGTTTCATCCACTTTTTCCTTGTTCTTTCTTGCTTGTTGTCCAGATCTGCCTATTTTCTTGTTCTTGTGTTGCTTGCCAAATTTCGATCACTGATCCGTGTAATTTAGGGTTCCTAGAATGGGTTTCTACAGAGTCTCATATCAGATTGTTTCTGTTTCAGATTTTTAGCTTTATTAGGCGCCATTCTTAGTGAATTTGTCCAAACTTAAATTTTTTTTATTTTTCTCACCATGTAAAAAGTGTCACCTAGGAGTTATTCTATGTTTAGGGTTTTATTTTTCAAATGTCTATATAAGGCCCACTTGTACTCTAAGACGGGCAGATTGAATGAATTATCTTTTAGTATCTTTTTTGACTTGTGAGGTTTCTCTTGTGGCCTTTGTGTGCTGGAGAAAATCTTTGACTTATCAAAGGAGTGGTTTCCTTTATGGCATCCCGGGTTAGGGTTCTAAATTGACCAGCATCTCTTCTTTCTTCTTCTTTGTTCCTTTCTTTGTTCTTTGTTACTTGTTGTCCAGATCTGTCTATTTGCTTATTCTTATGTTGCATGCCAAATTTCGATTACTGATCCGTGTCATTTGGGGTTCCTAGAATGGGTTTCTATGGGGCCTCACATCAAGCTTCTTTGAAAACAAATCTCCACATATCTACAAGGAGCTAGAACTAACAATAAGCAAAGATGGGTTAAGATTATTAGTAGATAAACAAACATCCTTACACACGCTCTCAATCTCTCTTTTTTCATCAAACAAGCCCACACTACTTTTCTCACTTTTCTCACAACTCTCTTACTCTTTCTTTTCACTCACACTATTTTCTTTTTTAATCTCATCTTTTTCTCTCTCTAACTCATGTTCTATCTCTTTTTCTTTTATTTTGTATACTTGTACTATTCTCATTTGATCTTGATATGCATCCATAGGATCAAGAGGTACCAATACATGATTTTTTTCATTGAATACAAATGAATAGCAATAGCAATATCTGTGCTTATGCTTAAACATATTTAGCTTTTCTAACATGTTTCCATGGTTTACCAAGCATAATATGTCCATCATACATAGGAGCCACATCACATAACACTTTATCATAATATTTACTAATGGAGAAAGAAATCAAAACTTGTTTATTAACCCTAAATTCAGCATTACCCTTCAACAAGGTATAGGGCCTATATAGTAGGCAAGTTTAATTTTTCAACAAGTAAGGTACTAGCAACATTTACACAGCTACTATTATCAATAGCCACATTGCAAACTTTCTCTTTGATAAGGCATCTACTATGGAAATCAGGGGATGACTTTTCCTTAGCTTGTCCTATAGAGTTGGAGTTAGATTTGAATGCATCTAACCATGCACAAGTTTACTTGAATTGCTCTTTATTAGCTTCTTCAAGGAATTTGTACTCATTGGACATCTTGTCACCTTAAAAGTTAGTCAATGAAGGAATAGGACCTCACACACTCTTCTGACATGTTTACACTTAAAAGATGATAAGTTCACTCATATTTAACTCTTTTTTTGGCTTTTTTTTTAATGTTAATTGTACTCTTTCCTTTTTACTAATCAATAATTTGCTTATAAGTGTTTTAAGCAAGTCACAAGCAAATCAAAAGAAAATATTAGACTAATAATAATCAGAAAAACTAGAATCCTAAAATGCAAATTCCTAAAGAATCAAATAATGGAGAAAAAGAGGTGTGCAACAAAAAGGGAAGGAGGAAAGGAAAACAAGAAGGAAGGGGAGGTTGGGATGGCTTGGAAGGAAGGAGAAGAAAAGGGAAAATCTGAAAATAAAAAAACTTTAAAAATAGCAAACTACTTGGGAACCATGTTAATAGGAAAACTACTTGCAATTCAAGTTCAAAACAATTAGGAAAGAAAATTCTTACTTGAATGCAAATAGGAAAGTACATAACTTGGTAGCTACATGCAATCAAATTAAAAAACTAACTCCAATTAAGAAATTAACTCCAATTAGGAAACTAACTCCAATGAAAAAATTAACTCCAAGCTTTAAGTTTTCAACTTTGAATTTGCACAACTTGCAATTTCCTTCTTTTCTTTTCACTTTTTCTTTTTTTTTTCACTTTTTTTCGAGTTTTTTTTGAAAATTTTTTTTTGAATTTTTTTTGTAGTATCACACACTTTTTTTTTTTGGAGTATAGAGGCACACAATAATGGAAGAAGGAAGAAGATTAAAGACAAAGGGGAAGATGAAAAAGGTAACACAAATGGAAGGAGAGAAAGTATGAAGGACAGTGGAAGAAAAACACAAAGATATATCTTGCATTAGCAAACCAGGTTCTGATACCAAATGATAAAAGACCCTCTAGGAACTTTGTCCTAGGAACCTTCAACAAGATGACACTTTGCTCGAGACTGGCTAAAAAATAAGAATGTTGGTAAAAGAAAATACCCTAAGAGAATTTGTCTCTTAGAACCTTAGCCTCAAGATGCCATAAAGGAAGACTAATCCTTTGATAAGTTACGTGAACTCTCAAAGAACACAAAGAAGTAAAGGCCTCACAAAGTATTGAATAATACTCAAGTTTAGTCATGATCTTCCAAATAGAGTATAATAGGAAGCCTTTTATAGGCAAAAATTTCTAAAATTTAAAATTCTAATAAAAGTTAAACTCTAAAATCTGATTAGAAATATTTTAAATAATGCTTAAAATCAAGGAACAAGATTAGGATACTAATTTTAACTTAATCTCAAAGATAAGATCTTTGACCAAGTCCTTAAAATAATAAAATAAATAAATAACGAAATTCATAAAGAATCCTAGCTCAACCCAATCAGCTCCTTTAAGTAGTCACATGGGATGCTCATATTTCCTTAAAAATCATATGGTTGATACATGATTCTTAATCTGATACAATATCAGTAGGCATACCCATTAGAACACAACAAGTTCGAGAAGCCCTCATTCATTAAGAAACCCAAATTATTCAAAAGCGCATGATTCAAGTCCAAATGGCTTATAAAGAGATGAACCATGCTCAAAAGGTCCAAATTATGCTAGTATATGCCCAAGAACTTCAAAGAGCTTAAGATAATCTCTATATTGGACGTTGGCCCAAATTTAAAGCCCAAGATCCATATTTGATCAATTCAGAATATGTTAGACGTCACTCAATTCATAAAGATGCTAATCTTAGAGTTGAATTGAACTTTAGACATGAGATCTCCTTAAAGATGCACAAGTGGATGCCTAATGTCCTAAGAAGGTCCATAGAACAATTACAGTTAATATCCAACATGTTGAAGGCCCAATGCAAATACATATACAAAAGGAGTGCCAAGGCCCAATTAGAGTCCAATTGCAAGAGATTATGATACAATATCAGTAGGCATACCTATTGGAGCACTACAAGTTCAAAAAGTCCCCATCCATCAAAAAACCCAAATCATTCAAAAGCGCATGATTTAGATCCAAATGGCTCATGAAAGGATGACCCATGCTCAAAAGGTTCAAATTGTGCTAATATATGTCCAAGAATTTCAAAGAGTATAATCTCTCTATTGAATATTGGCCCAAGTTTAAATCTCAAGATTCATATTTGATCAATATCTCTTTAAAGATGCAAAAGTGGAAGTCTAAGTGGAAGCCGAATGTCCTAAGAAGGTCTATGGAGTAACTAAACTCAATATCTAACATGTTGAAGGCCTAATGTTATACACATACAAGAGGAGTGCCAAGGACCAATTGGAATCCAATTACAAGAGATTAAGAAGTATGTGTCAACCATGTGATTTTTTAATGAAGCATGAGCATCTCATGTGATTATTTAAAGGAGTTGATTAGTTTTGACAAGGATTCTTTATGAATTTCATTTTTTATTTATTTTATTATTTTTAGGACATGGTCATAGATCTTATCTTGGAGATTAAGTTAAAATTAATATCTTAATCTTCTTCTTTGATTTTAGGCACCATTTAAAATATCTCTAATCAGATTTTAGAGTTTTACTTTTATTAAGATTTTAGACTTCTAGAAATTTTGCTTATAAAAGGCTTCCTATTATAGCATAAATGAATTTGAGTATTATTCAATACTTTGTGAGGCTTTTACTTTTTTGTATTTTCACGTGACTTATCAAAGAATTGGTCTTCCTTTGTGGCATCTTGAGGCTAGGGTTATAAGAGACAAGTTCTCTTAGGGTCTTTCCTTTGACTAATATTTTTGTTTTCTAGCCAGTCCCGGGCAAAGTGTCATCTTGTTAAAGGTTTTCTAGGACAAGGTTTCTAGAGGGTCTTGCATCATTTGGTATTAGAGCTTTAGTTCACTAGTGCAAGGTATATCTTTGTGTTTCTCTTCAAAAAAATTCGAAACAAAAAAGTGAAAAAAAAAAGAGAGAAAAGATTCAGATTGCAGAATTCGAAATTGCAAGTTATGCAAATTCAAAGTTGAAAGTTTAAAGCTTGGAGTTAGTTTCCTAATTGGAGTCAATTTCCTAATTCGAGTTAATTTCCTAATTAAAGTTAATTTCCTAATTCGAGTTAGTTTTCTAATTTGATTGCATTGAGTAACTACTAAGTTATTTACTTTCCTATTTGCATTCAAGTAAGGATTTTCTTTTCTAATTGTTTTAAACTTGAATTGCAAGTAGTTTCCTATTTTAATTAACTTGGTTCTTAAGTAAGTTCCTATTTTTAGATTTTCCCTTTCCCTTTCCTTCTCCTTCCTTCAAAGCCATTCAGACCTCCCCTTCCTCCTTGCTTTCCTTTTTTTTGTTATACACCTCTTTGTCTCCTTTGTTTGATTCTTTGGGAATTTATATTTTAGGATTCTAGTCTTTTGATTGCCACTAGTTTGATCTTTTCTTTTTTATTTGCTTGTGACTTGCTTAGAACACTTGTAAGAAGCAAATTATTGAGTGGTAAAAGGCAAGAGTGCACATTAAAGAAAAAGCCAAAAAGAGAGTTAAACGCGAGTGAACTTATCATCTTTTGAATGTAAACACATGAGAAGAGTGTGTGACGTCCTATTCCTTCTTTCTTTCTTTGACTAACTTTTCAAGTGATACGATGTCTAATGACTACAAATTCCTTGAAGATGCTAACAAAGAGTGATTCAAGCAATCTTGTGCAAGGTTGGATGCAGTCCAATCCAATACCAACTCTACAGGACAAGATAAGGAAAAGACATCCCTTGATTTTCATACTAGATGCCTTATGAAAGAGAAAGTTTGTAGTGTTGATATTGATAATAGTAGCTATATAAATGTTGCTAGTTCCTTACTTGTTGAGAAATTAAACTTGCCTACTATAAAGCATCTTAGGCCCTATACCTTATTGAAGGGTAGTGCTGAATTTAGGATTAATAAGAAAGTTTTGATTTCTTTCTCCATTAGTAAATATCATGACAAAGTATTATGTGATGTCGCTCCTATGTTTGATGGACATATTATGCTTGGTAAACCATGGAAACATGTGAGAAAAACTAAATATGTTAAGCATAAGCACAAATATTGTTATTGCTATTCATTTGTATTCAATGAAAAAAATCATATATTGGTACCTCTTGATTCTATAGATGCTTATGAGGATCAAATGAGAATAGTACAAGCATATAAAATAAAAAAAAGAGCAAGAGAATTGTGAGAAAAGTGAGAAAAGCATGAGTATGAGCTTGTTTGATGAAAAAAGAGAGGTTAAGAGTGTGTGTAAGGATGTTTATTTATCTACTAACAATCTTAACCCATCTTTGATTATTGTTAGTTCTAATTCCTTGTAGGTATGTGGAGATTTTTTTTCAAAGAAGCCACCCAATGGACCCTCATCTTCAACTAGCATTGAAAAGAGTCGTGATTGCCTAGATTTGTTTCCTAAGAAACCACTGAATGTTTTCCAATCTTTGATGTGCTTTCAAAAGTGCTTTGATTGCATAGATTTTGTTATTCCTGATAAATTATTTCCTTTCAAAAGCATTGAGCACCACACATTGAGTTTTAATTGTTTCATGAATTTTGTGGCTGTTAGGAATTCATATTACATTAATTTTATGGTTAAAAGGTTATTGTGTTGCTTAGATTTTGTTATGGCCCTTAGATTTGTTGTACGTGCATTTGGGATCAAAATTATCATTTATATTTGGGTACATGTGAGAAAGAAATACTTCCTAACTCAAAGTGGATTCAAAAAGTTTCCCAACTTGGAGTATTCTAATTTATTTCAAAGAATTGATAATCTCTTTGAGAGGAGACCTTTAGTTTACAAGAATCTTCCACTTGATGAATATAGTGTTATCATTATTTTTGGAAAGTCTAATTTATTTCCATATGACATAGGTGGATTCGAGGACGAATCCTTTCAAAGAAGGAGGGAATGATACAATATCAGTAGGCATACCTATTGGAGCACTACAAGTTCGAGAAGCCCCCATCCATAAAAAAACCCAAATCATTCAAAAGTGCACGATTCAGGCTCAAATGGCTCATGAAGGGATGACCCATGCTCAAAAGGTCCAAATTGTGCTAGTATATGTACAAAAACTTCAAAGAGCTCAAGATAATCTCTATGTTAGATATTGGCCCAAGTTTAGAGCCTAAGATTCATATTTGATCAATATCTCTTTAAAGATGCAAAAGTGGAAGTCTAAGTGGAAGCTGAATATCCGAAGAAGGTCCATAGAATAACTAGAGTTAATATCTAACATATTGAAGGCCCAATATTATACATATACAAGAGGAGTGCCAAGGCCTAATTGGAGTCCAATTATAAGAGATTAAGAAGCATGTGTCAACCATGTGATTTTTTAATGAAGTATGAGCATCTCATGTGACTATTTAAAGGAGTTGATTAGTTTTGATTATGATTCTTTATGAATTTCGTTATTTATTTATTTTATTATTTCTAGGACTTGGTCAAAGATCTTATCATGGCGATTAAGTTAAAATTAGTATCTTAATCTTTTTTGATTTTAGTCACCATTTAAAATATCTCTAATCAAATTTTAGAGTTTTACTTTTATTAGGATTTTAGACTTTTAGAAATTTTACCTATAAAAGGCTTCCTATTGTACTCTATTTTAGAAAAGCATAAATGAATTTGAGTATTATTAAATACTTTGTGAGACTTTTGCTTCTTTATATTTTCACGTGACTGATCAAAGTATTGGTCTTCTTTTGTGGCATCTTAAGGCTAGGGTTCTTAGAGACAAGTTCTCTTAGGATTTTTTCTTTGACCAACATTCTTATTTTTTAGCCGGTCCCGGGTAAAGTGTCATCTTGTTGAAAGTTCCTAGGACAAGGTTCCTAGAGGGTCTTGCATCAGATTAATAATCATGTGTCAACCACGTGATTTTTAATGAAGCATGAGTACTCTCATATGACTACTTAAAGAAGTTGATTGGATTAAGCTAGGATTCTTTTTGAATTTCGGTATTTATTATTTTATTATTTTTTTCGAACTTGGTCAAAGAGGTTATCTAGGAGATTAAATTAAAATTAGTATCATAATCTTGTTCTTTAATTTTATGCACTATTTAAAATATTTCTAATTAGATTTTAGTGTTTTACTTTTATTGAGATTTTAGACTTTTAAAAATTTTGCTTATAAAAGGCTCCTTATTGTACTCTATTTTGGAAAAGCATAAATGAATTTGAGTATTATTCAATACTTTGTGAGGCTTTTGCTTCTTTGTATTCTCTGAGAGTTTACGTGACTTATTTAAGAATTAGTCTTCTTTTGTAGCGTCTTGAGGCTAGGATTCTAAGAGACAAGTTCTCTTAGTGATACAATACTAGTAGGTATGCCCATTGGAGCACAATAAGTTCAAGAAGCTCTCATCCATCAAGAAACCCAAATTATTCGAAAGAGCATGATTTAGGTCCAAATGGCTCATGAAGGAATGACCTATGCTCAAGAGACCCAAATTGTGCTAGTATTTGTCTAAAAATTTTAAAGAATTCAAGATAATATCTATGTTGGATATCGGCCCAAGTTTAGAGCACAAGATTCATATTTGATCAATTCAAAACATGTTAAATTGGACTTTAGACATGAAATCTCCTTAAAGATGCAAAAGTGGAAGTCCAAGTGGAAGTCCAATATCTTAAGAAGGTCCATAGAGTAAGTAGAGTTAATATCCAACACGTTGAAGGCCCAATATAGTTATACACATATAAGAGGAGTGCAAAAACCCAATTGGAGTCCAATTGCAAGAGATTAAGAATCATGTGTCAACCATGTGATTTTTAATGAAGTATGAGCATCCCATGTTGACTATTTAAAGGAATTGATTAATTTTGACTAAAATTCTTTTGAATTTTATTTTTTATTATTTTATTATCTTTTTAAACTTGGTTAAAGACCTTATCTTGAAGATTAAATTAAAATTTAATCCTAATTTAATTTCTTGATTTTAGGCACTATTTAAAATATTTCTAATAAGATTTTATAATTTAACTTTTATTAGGATTTTAAATTTTTAGAAACTTTGTCTATAAAAGGCCTTCTATTGTACTCTATTTTGGAAGATCATGAATGAATGAATTTGAATATTATTCAATACTTTGTGAGGCCTTTGCTTCTTTGTGTTCTCTAAGAATTCATGTGACTTATCAAAGGATTAGTCTTCCTTTGTGGCATCTTGAGGCTAGGGTTTTAAGAGACAAGTTTTCTTAGGGTCTTTCCTTTAACCAACATTCTTGTTTTCTAGCCGGTCTTGGGCAAAGTGTCATCTTATTGAAGGTTCCTAGGACAAGGTTCCTAGAGGGTCTTGCATCTTTTAGTATCAGAGCTTTGGTCCGCTAGTGCAAGGTATATCTTTATGTTTCCCTACCGTTGTTCTTCATACTTTCTCTCCTTCCATTTGTGTTACATTTTTCATCTTCACCTTTGTCTTCCATCTCCTTTTTTTTTTCCATTGTCGTGTGCCTCCATCCTCATTCAAACAAAAAAAAAAAAAGAGTGTGTGATACTCTAAGAAAAAAAATTCAAAAAAAAAAAGTTTCAAAAAAAATTTAAAAAAAAATTTGAAAAAAACTCAAAAAATACAAAAAAAAAGAAGGGGTGAAAAAAAAAAGAAAAGATTCAGATTGCAGAATTCAAAATTGCAAGTTGTGCTAATTTAGAGTTAAAAGCTTTAAAACTTGGAGTTAATTTCCTAATTGGATTTAGTTTCCTAATTGGAGTTAGTTTCTTAATTGGAGTTAATTTTCTAATTGGAGTTAATTTTCTAATTGGAGATAGTTTCCTAATTCGATTGCATTGAGTAGCTACCAAGTTATCTACTTTCTTATTTGTATTTAAGTAAGAATTTTCTTTCTTAATTGTTCTAAACTTGAATTATAAGTAATTTCCTATTTTGATTAACTTGGTTTTCAAAGAGTTTCCTATTCTTAAAGTTTCTTATTTTCAGATTTTCCCTTTCCTTCTCCTTCCTTCCAGGCCTCCCCTTCCTCCTTGCTTCCCTTTTTTATTACACACCTATTTTTTTTCATTTGTTTGATTCTTTGGGAATTTACATTTTAGAATACTAGTTTTCTTATTACCATTAGCTTGATCTTTTCTTTTGATTTACTTGTAACTTGCTTAGAACACCTGTAAGAAGAAAATTATTGAGTGGTAAAAGGCAAGAGTGCAATTAACATTAGAGAAAAAGCTAAAAAGAGAGTTAAACACGAGTGAACTTATTATCTTTTAAGTGTAAACACGTGACAAGAGTGTGTGAGGTCCTATTCCTTCTTTCTTTCTTTGACTAACTTTTCAAGAGTGTCCTAGGGGGTCTTACATCACTTAAGGTCTTTCCTTTGACTAACATTCTTGTTTTCTAGCCGGTCCCAGGAAAAGTGTCATCTTGTTAAAGGTTCCTAGGACAAGGTTCCTGGAGGGTCTCGCATCATTTAGTATCAGAGTTTTGGTTCGTTAGTACAAGATATATCTTTGTGTTTCCCTACCATTGTCCTTCATACTTTCTCTTCTTCTATTTGCGTTACCTTTTTCATCTTCGCCTTTGTCTTTCCATCTTCTTCTTTCTTCCATTGTTATGTGCCTCAATCCTCATTCAAAAAAAAAAGTGTGATACTCCAAAAAAAAAATAAAAAAAAATTTCAAAAAAAATATAAAAAAGTGAAAAAAAAGAAAGAGTGAAAAAAAAGGAAATTGCAAGTTGTGCAAATTTAAAGTTGAAAGCTTAAAGCTTGTAGTTAATGGAAATTGAAGTTAGTTTCCTAACTAGAGTTAATTTCTTAATTAGAGTTAATTTTTTAATTTAATTGCATTGAGTAGCTACCAAGTTATCTATTTGTATTCATGATAAAATATCAGTAGGTATGGCTATTGGAGCACTACAAGTTCGAGAATCCCTCATGTGTCAAGAAACCCAAATCATTCAAAAAAGCATGATTTAGGTCCAAATGGCTCATGAAGGGATGACCTATACTCAAGAGGCCCAAATTGTGCTAGTATTTGTCCAAAAATTTCAAAGAGCTCAAGATAATATCTATGTTGGACATCGACCCAAGTTTAGAGCCTAAGATCCATACTTGATCAATTCAAAACATGCTAAATTGGACGCTGGACATGAGATCTGATATGAACCAGGTTCATGAAGATGCTAATTCAAAATCTTCAAATGATCCTTTGCATCTTCCAATCAGACCTATTACAAGGGCGAAAGCTAAACAACTTAAAGAAGCATTAAGTGGACTTGTTCAAGAGATTTGGACCAAGCAGATTTTTGAATCTGATTCAAGTATTAATCAAAATATCCTCAACATTATTTGGGCTAAAGATAGAGCTATTAGAGCTAATTTGGGCTATAGTGTTGTAAATTAAAGAATCTGGACCGAAGGCTATATATAAATTGACTCATTTGGTCCTAAATAATGATATTATGGGCTTAATATGCTGACTTCTAAAAGCTTTATCTATTTTGACGAAAATTAGAATTAATTAGGCTGATTATCTTATCTTTTCTATTTTAAAAAAGATTTGATTTTGTATCTCTAATTTTTAAATCTTTCAGTTAGGATTATGTAGTTAGTTTCCTACTTTTCCTCTAGTAGATGGGTTTGAGCTACACTATAAATACATGTAATTTTGCCTTCATTTGAATTAGATTGGAAGTAATAGAATTATTCTAAATGTTTCTCTAATTGTGAGAATAGTATCTTTTCTTTGCTCTTGTGAAACCTTTGTCTTGTTAACCTATCTTTAAGTTGGTGATTTAAGTTTGCAAAAGCCCCCAATTTGTGCTTCGACCTAAGTGCATCGTTGTGTGGGTTGGTTTATTATGTTCGTGGTTAGGTGCATTGTCTAAGTAGCAGGTCAACATTCTTATAACGTTAGTTGGCTATTTGCTTCCATTTTGTCTCGAACCATCATCTATCCATCAACTTATGCCGTGAAGATTAGGCCACCCTTTGATTTCGCATCAAGATCTCCTTAAAGATGCAAAAGTGGAAGTCCAAGTGGAAGCCCAATGTCTTAAAAAGGTCCATGGAGCAACTAAATTCAATATCTAACATGCCCAATATAGTTATACACATACAAGAGGAGTGCCAAAGCCTAATTAGAGTCTAATTGCAAGAGATTAAGAATCATGTGTCAACTAATTGACTTTTAATGAAGCATAAGCATCCCATGCGACTATCTAAAAGAATTGATTAGTTTTGACTAGGATTCTTTTTTAATTTCATTTTGTTTATTTTATTTTATTTTTTGAACTTGGTTAAAGAGCTTATCTTAGAGATTAAGTTAAAATTAGTATCTTAATTTTGTTCCTTAATTTTAGGCACTATTTAAAATATTTCTAATTAGATTTTAGTATTTTACTTTTATTAGGATTTTAGTCTTTAAGAAACTTTGCCTATAAAATGATCATAAATGAATTTGAGTATTATTCAATACTTTGTGAGGCTTTTACTTCTTTGTGTTCTCTGAGAGTTCACGTGACTTATCAAAGGATTGGTCTTCCTTTATGGCGTCTTGAGGCTAGGGTTCTAAGAGACAAGTTCTCTTAAAGTCTTTCCTTTGACAACATTCTTATTTTCTAGTCAGTCCTATGTCTGATGGACATATTATGCTTGATAAACCATGGAAACATGTGAGAAAAGTTAAATATGTTAAGCATAAGCACAGATATTACTATTGCTATTCATTTGTATTCAATGAAAAAAATCATGTATTGGTACCTCTTGATCCTATGGATGCTTATGAGGATCAAATGAGAATAGTACAAGTATACAAAATGAAAGAAAAAGAGAGAGCAAAAGAAAAAGAGAGAGAATATGAGTTAGAGAGAGAAAAAATGAAATTGAAAAAGAAAAGAATGTGAGTAAAAAGAAAAAGCAAGAGAGTTGTGAGAAAAGTGAGAAAAACATGAGTGTGAGCTTATTTGATGAAAAAAGAGAGGTTGAGAGCATATGTAAGGATATTTGTTTATCTACTAATAATCTTAACCCATCTTTACTTATTGTTGGTTCTAGCTCCGTGCAGGTATATGGAGATTTGTTTTCAAAGAAGCCACCCAATGGATCCTCATCTTCAACTAGCATTGACAAGAGTTGTGATAGCCTAGATTTGTTTCCTAAGAAACCACCTGATGGTTTCCAATCTTTAATGTGCTTTCAAAAGTGCTTTGATTGCATAGATTTTATTGCCTTTCAAAAGTATTGAGCACCACACATTGAGTTTTGATTATTTCATGAATTTTGTGGTTGTTAGGAATTCATATTACATTAATTTTATAGTTAAGAGGTTATCATGTTACTTGGATTTTGTTATGGCCCTTGGATTTATTGCAGGTGCATATGGGATCAAAATTATCATTTATATTTGGGTGCATGTGAGAAAGAAATACTTTCCAACTCAAAATGAGTTTAAAGAGTTTCCCAACTTGGAGCATTCTAAGTTGCCTCAAAGAATTGATGATCTCATTGAAAGGAGTCCTTTAGTTTACAAGATTTTTCCACTTGATGAATATAATGTTATCATTATTTTTGGAAAATCTAATTTATTTTCATATGATATAGGTGAAGATTCGAGAACGAATCTTTTCAAAGAGGGAGGAAATGATACAATACCAGTAGGCATGCCCATTGGAGCACAACAAGTTCGAGAAGCCCTCATCCAATAAGAAACCTAAATTATTCAAAAGTGCATGATTCAAGTCCAAGTGGCTCATGAAAGGATGAACCATACTTAAAAGGTCCAAATTGTGCTAGTATATTCCCCAAACTTCAAAGAGCTCAAGATAATTTCTATATTAGACGTCAGCCCAAGTTTAGAGCTTAAGATCATATTTGATCAATTCAAAACATGTTAGACACGACTCAATTCATAAAGATGCTGATCTTGGAGTTGAATTGAACTTTGGACATGAGATCTCCTCAAAGATGCATAAGTGGAAGTCTAAGTGGAAGCCAAATGTCCTAAGAAGGTCCATGTCAACTAGAGTCAATATCCAACATGTTGAAAGCCCAATGCAAATACACATACAAAAGGAGTACCAAGGCCCAATTTGATGCAAGACCCTCTAGGAACCTTATCCTAAGAACCTTCAACAAGACGACACTTTGCCCAATACTGGCTAGAAAACAAGAATGTTGATCAAAGGAAAGACCTTAAGAGAACTTGTCTCTTAAAACCCTAACCTCAAGATGCCACAAAGGAAGACCAATCCTTTGATAAGTCATGTGAACTCTCAGAGAACACAAAGAAGCAAAAGCCTCATAGAGAATTGAATAATAATCAAATTCATCCATTCATGATCTTTCAAAATAGAGTACAATAGGAAGCCTTTTATAGGCAAAAATTTCTAAAAGTCTGAAACCCTAATAAAAGTTTAAATTCTAAATTCTGATTAAAAATATTTTAAATGGTGCCTAAAATCAAGGAACTAGATTAGGATACTAATTTTAACTTAATTTCCAAGATAAGCTCTTTAACCAAGTTCAAAAAAATAATAAAATAATAATGTGAGACTCCATAGAAACCCGTTCTAGGAACCCCAAATGACACAGATCAGTGATCGAAATTTGGCATGCAACATAAGAACAAGAAAATAGACAGATCTGGACAATAAGCAACAAAGAACAAAGAAAGGAACAAAGAAGAAGAAAGAAGAGATGTTGGTCAATGGAATTGAACCCTAAGAGAACCCGTTTCTTAGAACCCTAATCCAGGACGCCACAAAAGAAACCACTCCTTTGATAAGTCAAAGATTTTCTCCAGCACACAAAGGCCACAAGAGAAACCTCACAAGTCAGAAAAGAATTCTGAAAAGATAATTCATTCAATCTGCCAATTCTTGGAGTACAAGTGGGCCTTATATAGGCATTTGAAAAATAAAACCCTAAATACAAAATAGCTCCTAGGAGGCACCTTTTACATGGCGGAAAAAAAAAAAGAAATTTAAGTTTGGACAAATTCACCAAGAATCGCGCCTAATAAAGCTAAAAAATCTGAAACAGAAACAATCAAATTAAAACAAAATAAAACTAAGAGAATTTTGTGGAAAATGGTTGGGCTCCTTCAATTAGGCTCCTTTCGGGCTTGGGCTAGCATATTGTAGATATGAAATAATCTTCATGCCATTTTGTTCCTTTTGGGCTTCATATTTAGCTAAGACTATGGGCTCCAAGTCCATTAGTTTTTGGATCACTCCATTCAAGGCCTCCTTCATAGCTTTGGCTCTTGATCTTGTGCATGGGCCTCCCATACCTTGCAATGGATCTTTAGTTAGCCATCTTTTAGAGTTACGTCCAGCCCTTTTGTTTTCAAGTTCTTGATTTTGTTCAAGCTCTTTCAAGTCTCCTAGCTCACCTCCATCACTTAAGGAAATGACTCAATGAATTCAAGCCACACAACATGCCTCTTATTCAACTTATCTTGGGTTTTTAGGTAATGAAGACTCTTATGATCGAAATGCAAAACAAATTCCTTAGACCATAAATAATGTTGCCAATGTTCCAAGGTTCTTTTTAAAGCATACAATTCCTTGTCATAAGTTGAATAATTCAAACAAACACCACTAAGCTTCTCACTAAAGTAAGCAATAGGCCTAGACTCTTGCATTAAAACAGCACCAATACCAATTCTAGAGGCATCACATTCAACTTCAAAAACTTTAGAGAAATAAGGAAGAATAAGTAGAGGGGCATTGGTCAATTTATCTTTCAAAATGTTAAAAGCTGCCTCTTGTGCCATACCCCATTTAAAGACAACATTTTTCTTTACCAGCTCATCTAAAGGTGCAGCAAGGGTTGAGAAGTCCCTTACAAAACATCGGTAGAAACTTACAAGTCCATGGAAACTCCTCACCTCACTAGCATTCTTAGGTGTTCGCCACTCCCGAATTGCCTTCACCTTTTCTTCATCCACTCGGAGGCCATTAGTACTTACAATAAAACCAAGGAAAACAACAGAATCCAAACAGAAAGAGCATTTCTCTAAATTTGCAAAAGGTTTATTTTCTCTTAAAATAACAAACACAGAATGCGAATGCTTAACGTGCTCTTCTAAATTCTTAGAAAACACAAGAATGTCATCAAAATACACAACAACAAACTCTCCTATGTAAGGGCAAAACACATGATTCATTAAGCTCATGAATGTACTAGGAGCATTAGTTAAGCCAAAGGGCATAACAAGCCATTCATACAAACTAAACTTAGTTTTAAATGTAGTCTTCCACTCATCACCCTCTTTCATCCTAATTTGATGATAACCACTCCTAAAATTTATTTTTGAAAACAAGCAAGCACCATGCAACTCATCAAGCATGTCATCAAGTCTAGGAATGGGATATCTATACTTAACTGTAATTTTGTTGATGGCTCGGCAATCCACACACATCCTCCATTTGCCATCCTTCTTGGGCACAAGTATTACCGGAACAACAAATGGACTAAAGCTTACAAACCCCTTTTTTAAGAGTTCCTCCACTTGCCTCTGAATTTCTTTAGTCTGGATTTGCCCTATAAGCAGGTTGGTTAGGAAGAGATGCTCCAAGAATAAAGTCAATCCTGTGTTCAATGTCTCTTATGGGAGGTAATACATCCGATACCTCTTCCAGAAATAAGTCTTTATATTCCTGCAACAAACTCAAAATATTAGAAGGAAGAGATTCATCAAAGTCACTAAGGGTTAGATAAACATCCTTATACAAGAGTACAAAAGATGTCTCACTACATAAAGCCCTCTTAATCTCTCCTCTACCCGAAAATAGTGTTACTTTCTTTTCTTCACTCTCTTGACTTTCCTTTTCAGTAGCTCTCTTTTTTCTTCTCTCCATCTCACTTTCTTTTCTTTCTTTCTCATGCACTTTCTTTTCTTTCTCTCTTAACTTGCATTCTTGAGTAATTCGCTTTTGATCTTCATATGCCTGCAAGGGTCTGAGAGGGGTTAGCATAATGGTTTTCTTATTAAACTCAAGAGAATACCTGTTAGTATAACCATCATACTTAACTTTCCTATCAAATTACCAAGGTCTACCCAATAATAAGTGCCCAGCATACATAGGAGCTATATTACACAAAACCTCATCATGGTAACTTTAACATCCCCATTATCATTGAACCACAACAAATTATAAGGAGTGGGGTGTTTGCTAGTTGGCAAACCTAGCTTTTCAACTAACAAGGTACTAGCAACATTAGTGCAGCTCCCATTATCAATGATAAGGCTACATACCTTGTTGTTAACAAAACACCTAGTATGAAAGATATGCTCTCGTTGTTCTTTTTCAAGCTCCTCTTTAGGTTGAATGCTAAGAGCACGCCTTAACACTAGAGCCCCACTAATCACAGCTTCAGCTACCTCCACATCAGATTCATCACCTCCACTAGAGCTTAACTCAACTTCTACATCTTCATCACCGCTGCTTTCACTAGCAACAACATCATTCTCAAGCAAAATCATAGTCCTTTTATTTGGACATTGTGAAGCAATGTGACCACAACTTTGACATTTAAAGCATTTAATTTTAGAAGAACTAGAAGAAGATTTAGGTTCAGATTTACCTTTAGAAGTAGGTTTTTGCATCTTCAACTTATTCTCCTCTTTAGGCTTGGTCTCTCCCTTACACTTGAAAGAGGACTTGAAGTCTTTGTTGGAACTAGCATATGATTTCAATTTCTGTTTTGCCTTAAAATGCTTCTCCACCTTAATGGCTTTATGCAACAACTCCTCCATATCTAGGTAGTTTTGCAATTCAACTTCTGCAGCAATTTTAGGGTCTAAGCTACCAAGAAATCTTGCCATTATAACTTCTGAATCTTCCTCAATATCAGCTTTGATCATGGCAATTTGCATTTGCTGAAAATATTCTTCCACACTCATAAGGGTTTGATTTTGTGGAGCCTCTTGTGCACATCCCTATAGTAATGGGTAGGGACAAATCTCTTCCTTATGAGAGCCTTCATTTCTAGCCAAGACCGAATTGGACCCTCTCCAAAACGCCTCATACTAATGGTTAATTGATTCCACCATAGGCTTGCATAATTTGTGAACTCTAAAGTAGCTAATTTTATTTTACTTTCCTCTGAAAAAGATTGGCAGTCAAATAAAAACTCAACTTTTCTTTCCCATTCAAGATATACATCAGGATCAGCTTTCCCTTGAAAGGAAGGGATTTTCATCTTGATGTTACTAAAGGCATTTCTTTTGAGGGGGAGCTCTCTTAACTCTTTCATGTTGGCTTTCCTCCTCAAAATCAGATTCATCTCCTCCTAGAACAAAATTTTTACCACGCCTTGCCTTGCTATTGGAAGAAGAAGAATCCATTTGATCCAACCTAGTATTTAGCCTCTTGAATTGTTCTTAAACAGATTTGATGAACAATTTAAGGTCAACTTGGTTATCCTCACTTTCAGACATGATTAGCACCTGAAATGTTAGTGAATAGCAAGAAAAAGGACCTAACTACTCCCTCACGTGTTTCACTCTAAATGATGTAAATTCACTTGTGTTTCACACTTGTAATGGCTTTTACAATGATGAAAACACTCTTGCCTTTTTCCTCTCAACTTGCTTCCTATAGTGTACTGAATTAAATCCAACAAATCAAAAGAAGCAGCAACTAAAGTGGCAATCTCAAATTAGAATCCAAGATGCAAAGTTCTCAAAGAAACAACAAAAGTCTAACATTTTAAAGAAAAATCGTAGGTGCAGCCAATAGACAATACAGCAAGTGACTAGGAAAGGAAATCAAGATAATGAATTTATGGAACAAATGGTATGTGGCAGATTATGGGAGATCAAATGGTTAAATGATTAATTATCAAGAGGAAAGCATGAAAAGAAAATTGAAATCTGAAATCAGTAATGAAGCAATCAGAAATTTGAAATTTAGAATAAGGTGAATGAATGTAAATTTCCTTTTATGAATTGTGCATAGTATGACATTTAATGACCAGATCAACTCAAGGAATCACAAATGGTAATTCTAAGAATAGATGATCTTTAGCAATTGTGATGAGAGACCCCCTAGGAATAAGTTATAAGAAACTCCTTTTTGACAACATTACCCGGATCGTGCAAGATTCAAGAACACAATCACATAAATAGAAGACAAAAGAACTCATAGAAAATAAGAACACATATAAACAAAATTAGTTGGTCAAGTGGGTAAGACCCTAAGAGAACTTGTCCCTTAGAACCCTAGCCTTGAGACACCACAAAGGAAGACCACTCCTTTGATAAGTCTGGCTTAAATTCACTCCATTGCTCAAAAAGCAAGAGGAACCTCACACAAACAGAACATAAGTCCTAAAAAGAAAATTCTATTTATTCATCTTATTCCTCTCTTTCTAAGTACATATGATGCCTTTATATAGGCAATGAAAGACCTAAAAGTTTCTAAAAATAATTCCTTAAAAGATGGCACTATTTATTACAAGAATTTGAAATGTTAAGAATGGTGCCATAAAGAAAAGGAAAGAAACTTATAAGAGAATTTATTATAAGAGAACTTGTCCCTTAGAAACCTATCCTTGAGACACTACAAAGAAAGACCACTCCTTTGATAAGTCTGGCTTGAATTCACTCCATTGCTCAAAAAGCAAGAGGAACCTCACCCAAACAGAACATAAGTCCTGAAAAGAAAATTCTATTTATTCATCTTATTCCTCCCTTTCTAAGTACATATGATGCCTTTATATAGGCAATGAAAGACCTAAAAGTTTTTAAAAATAATTCCTTAAAAGATGGCACTATTTATTACAAGAATTTGAAAAGTTAATAATGGTGCCATAAAAAAAAGGAAAGAAACTATAAAGAAGAAAAAGGAAAGAAACTAACTTATTCTTTAAACATAAGTTTTAACTACATGGTCTTATTCAAAAACTAAAATAGAAACTTTCTACGTGGTCTTAAAATTGATGCTCACGTTCAGCAACTTGTCCAAGCCTTCCTTGATGGTTATGCCATGCACGGTCTCCTGGAAGGTGGTCATAAGCACTCCATGGTACTCTATCATTCCCTTCCTCTTCGAAAAGATTCGTCCTCGAATCTCTCTTAAATGTTAATAAGAAAGAAAATATTGCTTGGGTGCTACTTAATTGAATGACAAACCAAATAGAAACAAATCAGAATATGCAAAACTTTTCAATTTTTTTTTTGGTTCCAGCTCTTATTATTTTTGTTTTCGTTTATTTTTTTTTTTTGGAGTTGGATAATTTTTTTCTTCTTTTTTTTTCACTTTTTTTTTCCAATTTTTTTTGAATTTTTTTTTCTGAATTTTTTTTTTGGAGTATCACACACTCTATTTTTTTTTGAAGAAAAAAAAAACAAAAATATGGCAAAGAGGACAAAACTCACACACAAGTATGACAACTAGCAAGAGACCAAAAGAAACATAAAGGATACAAGAAAACATAAAATGCACAAATAGAACCTTGAGTTCTAGCACTCAAGAAGACAAACAACTGATGTGCGACCCACTAGACGACATGCTCTAGGAACCCCAACTAACATAGGGCATGCTTGAGATGTGAGACCCATTGGATGACTTGCTCTAGGAACCCTAACCAACAATAAGAAGACAAGTGAGAACTTTTTAGATCTAGAAAATAGAAAGAAAAAAATGAAGAAAGACAAGAAAAGATCACATCTTGACTTGCAAACCTAGAGCTCTGATACCAAATGATGAGAGACCCCTTAGGAATAAGTCCTAAGAACCTCCTTTTTGACAACATTTTCTTGATCGTGCAAGATTCAAGAATACAATCACATAAATAGAAGACAAAAGAACTCATAAAAAATAAGAACACATATAAACAAAATTAGTTGGTCAAGTGGGTAAGACCCTAAGAGAACTTGTCCCTTAGAACCCTAGCCTTGAGACGCCACAAAGGAAGACCACTCCTTTGATAAGTCTGGCTTGAATTCACTCCATTGCTCAAAAAGCAAGAGGAACCTCACATAAAACATAAGTCCTGAAAAGAAAATTCTATTTATTCATCTTATTCCTCTCTTTCTAAGTACATATGATGCCTTTATATAGGCAATGAAAGACCTAAAAGTTTCTAAAAATAATTCCTTAAAAGATGGCACTATTTATTACAAGAATTTGAAAAGTTAATAATGGTGCCATAAAAAAAAGGAAAGAAACTTATAAGAGAATTTATTATAAGAGAACTTGTCCCTTAGAACCCTAGCCTTGAGACGCCACAAAGGAAGACCACTCCTTTGATAAGTCTGGCTTGAGTTCACTCCATTGCTCGAAAAAGCAAGAGGAACCTCACACAAACAGAACATAAGTCCTGAAAAGAAAATTTTATTTGTTCATCTTATTCCTCTCTTTCTAAGTACATTTGATGCCTTTATATAGGCAATGAAAGACCTAAAAGTTTCTAAAAATAATTCCTTAAAAGATGGCACTATTTATTACAAGAATTTGGAAAGTTAATAATGGTGCCATAAAAAAAAAAGGAAAGAAACTATAAAGAAGAAAAAGGAAAGAAACTAACTTATTCTTTAAACATAAGTTTTGACTACATGGGCTTATTCAAAAACTAAAATAGAAACTTTCTACATGGTCTAAAAATTGATGCTCACGTTCAGCAACTTGTCCAAGCCTTCCTTGATGGTTATTCCATGCACGGTATCTTGGAAGGTGGTCATAAGCACTCCATGGTACTCTATTAGTCTAATTCGTGATTGGCAAGAGATGAAAACTATCATGTGCAAACGGTTTGTCCCTAGTTACTATTATAGGGGATTTCAGAAAAGGCTCTAAAAGCTGAAGCAAGGTTCTATGAGCGTGAAAGATTACTATCAAGAATGCCATGATTAAGGCAAATATAGAGGAAGACCGTGAAGCAACCATGGCCCGATTCATTGAGAGCTTAAATCCTGATTTAGCTGCCCAAGTTGATTTATACAATTACCTGGATATAGAGGAGCTTTTGCATAGAGCTATTAAGGTGGAAAAGTAACTAAGGGCTCGACAAAAGCTGAAAGTACCATCTAGCTCAAGTTCTTGGAGGGATTCCAAAGTCTCCTTTAAGCCAAAGACTGATTTCAAGTCTAAAGAGGAAAGCAAGGTAAACCCTTTCAGATTAAGGGTAAAATTGATTCAAAACCTTTATCGTCTTCTAACCCTACTGCTTCCTCCTCTAAGGTTAGATGTTTTAAATGTAATGGTTTTGGTCACATTGCTTCACAATGTCCTAACAAACGAACCATGATTATTCTTGAAAATGTTGATGTGACTAGTGCTAGTAGTGAGTCTGAGGAAGATGAGATGCCACCCCTAATTGATGACTCAGATTTTGAGTTAACTAAAGTTGTAAATGGTGAAGCCCTTGTGGCTAAGCATGCTCTCAACATTCATCCCAAAGAAGATCTCGAGGTAGAGCAGTGTGAGCATATTTTCCATACTTGTTGCTTTATCCACAAGAAGGTATGTAGTTTGATTATTGATGGTGGTAGCTGCACAAATGTAGCTAGTACTTTACTTGTGGAAAAGCTGAACTTGCCTACTTTGAGACACCCTACCCCTTATAAATTACAATAGCTTAATGATAGTGAGGAAGTAAAGGTAACAAAACAAGTTCTCATCTTTTTTTCTATTGGTAATTATCATGAGGAGATTTTTTGTGATGTAGCATCCATGTATGCTAGTCACTTGTTATTTGGTAGGCCATGGCAGTTTAACAGAGAGGTAAAACATGATGAATATAAAAATTATTACTCCTTTGTTTTTAATGATAAAACCATTGTGTTGACCCCTCTTTATCCTGTTTAAGCATATGAGGATCAATTAAAAATTCAAAGAGAGTGTAAGAAGAGAGAGCAAGAAAAGAAAGGTAAAGTGAGTGTGAGTGTTGAGAATGAGAAGAAGCAAGGGAAAGGAGAGCTCAGTAGAAAGGAAAAGAAAATTAGAGAAAAATATGAGGAAAAGAAAGTGAGTTTATTTTCGAGTAAAAGTGAGATCAAGAGAGCTCTTATTTATGAAAATGCTTTCTTATTGCTTTATAAAGATGTTTTATCTTACTATCGACAATCTTGATCACTCTTTGCATTTTAGTGTTACGTCTTTATTGCAGAAATTCTGTGACTTGTTCCCAGAGGAAATACCTAATGGGTTGCCCCCTTTAAGAGGCATTGAGCATCGTATAGATTTGATCCCCGGAGCATCTATCCCCAATAGACTTGCTTATCAAGAAAATCCAGACGAGGCTAAGGAAATACAACATCAAGTGGAAGAGCTCATAAAGAAAGGCTTTGTTCGTGAAAGTCTAAGTCCGTGTGCTATCTCGGTGATTTTGGCACCCAAAAAGGATGGCAAGTGGCGGATGTGTGTGGATTGTTGTGCCATCAACAAAATAATGGTAATATATAGCTATCCTATCCCTAGGTTGGATGATATGCTTGATGAGTTGCATGGTGCATGTGTTTTCTCTAAAATTGATCTTAGAAGTGGTTACCATCAGATTAGAATGAAAGAAGGTGATGAATGAAAAACTGCTTTTAAGACCAAGTTTGGGCTATATGAATGGTTAGTTATGCCATTTGGCTTGACTAATGCAACTAGCACTTTCATGAATTTAATGAATCATGTCTTTAGACTTTCATTGGTAGATTTGTTGTGGTTTACTTTGATGACATTTTGATTTACTCTAAGAGTCTAAAAGAGCATGTGAGTCATTTGCATGATGTGTTTGTTGTGCTTAGGGAGAATAAACTCTTTGCCAATTTAGAGAAGTGATTTTTTTATTTGGATTCTATGATTTTTCTTGGATTTGTTGTTGGGGCTCATGGCATACAAGTGGATGAGGAGAAGGTCAAAGCAATCTGAGAGTAGCCAACTCCAAAGAATGCGAGTGAAGTAAGGAGTTTCCATGGATTGGCGAACTTCTATAGGCGCTTCATGAAGGAATTCTCTACTCTTGCTTCCCCTTTGAATGATTTGGTAAGAAAGAATGTGGTATTTAAGTGGGGTGAAGCACAAACGCGTACTTTTAACATACTGAAGGAAAAATTAACTAATTGATGCAATAGCACCAAGAGACCTTGTTGAGCATAAAAGTGGACTTGATGAAGGATATGGTGCTAAGTTCCAAACCCAAGGACATGATTTGCAAATTAAAGCCCAAAAGTTTAAGTCAAATGTGCCTAAAGATCCATTGCAAGGCATAGGAGGCCCAATAACAAGAGCCAGGGCCAAAGCAATGAAAGAAGCCTTCAATTGTTTAATTCATAAACTTCATAACTTAGAGCCCATTCATTTAAGTCAAGAGAAGGCCCAAGAAGATGTAAAGGGTGTGATCATGCTAACCATTCTACAAGAGGAGTGTCAAGGCCCAATTGGAGTCCAATTACAAGAGATTAAGAATCATGTAACAACCATGTGATTTTTAATGAAACAGAAGCATCCCATGTGACAAATTAAAGAAGCTTATTAGTTTTGACTAGGATTCCTTTTGAAATTTCGTTTTTTATTATTTTATTATTTTTTTGAACTTGGTCAAAGTGCTTATCTTGGAGATCAAGTTAAAATTAGTATTCTAATCTAATTAGGATATATTAGGTATCATTTAAAATATTTCTAATAAGGTTTTAGAGTTTTACTTTAATTAGGACTCTAGAAAATTTTGCCTATAAAAGGCTTCCTATGGTACTCTATTTAACACATGAATGAATTTGAGTATTATTCAATTATTTGTGAGGCTTTTGCTTCTTTGTGTTCTCTGAGAGTTCACGTGACTTATCAAAGAATTGGTCTTCCTTTGTGGCGTCTTGAGGCTAGGGTTCTAAGAGACAAGTTCTCTTAGGGATCCTTTGACCAACATTCTTGTATTCTAGCCGATCTCGGGCAAAGTGTCATCTTGTTGAAGGTTCCTAGGATAAGGTTCCTAGAGGGTCTCTCATCATTTGGTATCAGAGCTTTGGTCGCTAGTACAAGGTATATCTGTGTTTTCCCTTTCATTATTCTTCATACTTTCTCTCCTTCCATTAGTATTACCTTCTCCATCTTCGTCTTTTTCTTCTATCTTCTTCTATCTTCCATTGTTGTGTTCCTCCAAAAAAAAAAAAGAGTGTGATACTCCAAAAAGAAAAAGAGAAGAGAGTGTGATACTCCCCCAAAAAAAAAATTGAAAAAATAAAAATAAAAAAAGGGTAAAAAAAAAGAGTGAAAAAAAAAAAGAGTGAAAAAAAAGAGTGAAAAAAAAGAGAAAAAAAAGAAAAAAAAATTCAGATTGCAGAATTCAAAATTGCAAGTTGTGCCAATTCAAAATTAAAAGCAAGTTTGGAGTCAATTTCCTAATTGGAGTTAATTTCCTAATTGGAGTCAATTTCCTAGTTGGAGTTAGTTTCCTAATTAGAGTCAATTTCCTAATTGGAGTTGTTTCCTAATTTAATTGCATTAAGTGGCTACCAAGTTTTCTACTTACCTATTTGCATTCAAGAAAGGATATTGTTTCCTAGTTGTTTAAAACTTGAATTGCAAGTAGTTTTCTATTCTTAAGGTTTCCTATGTTCAGATTTTTTTTCTTTTCATCTCTTTCCTTCCAGACCTTCCCTTACTCCTTCTTTTTCCTTTTTGTTACACACCTATTTTTCTCCTTTGTTTGATTCTTTGGAAATTTATATTTTAGGATTCTAGTTTTCTTGATTGCCACTAGTCTAATCTTTTTATTTGATTTGCTTGTGACTTGCTTAGAACACTTGTAAGAAGCAAATTATTGAGTGGTAAAAGGTAAGAGTGTTAACATTAAAGAAAAAGCCAAAAAGAGAGTTAAATACGAGTGAAATTATCATCTTTTGAGTGTAAACACGTAAGCTAGTGAGTTGCGAGGTCCTATATCTTTCTTTGCTTGTTTTTGTACAAACTAATATTTCAGGATGTCTGGAGAATCTGAGCACAGTGACTTTGACATGAAAGTCTGGGTTAGATCCGTTCAAAGTACTCTTGAGAAACTTAGTACCAGATTAGATGATGTGGAGTCTTCTTCCAATAGGAGGACCAATAGGAGGCAAGCTCATATGGAACCTGATGATGATGCTGAGTCTGACTTTGAGGAGTCCTATACTCAGAGAGGCAGACAATCATCATCCAATAAGGATGGTGGTATTGGAAACATCAAGATGAAGATCCCCTCATTCCCTGGGAAAAATGACCCGGACCAGTACTTAGATTGGGAAAGAAGAGTGGAGCATGTGTTCAAGTGCCACTCTTACACTGAGGTGAAGAAAGTAAAACTTGCTGCAGTGGAGTTTACTGACTATGCTAGCATCTGGTGGGATCAACTCTTACTCACCAGAAGACATACCGGTGAAGGTCCAATTCGTGATTGGCAAGAGATGAAAACTATCATGCACAAACGATTTGTCCCCAATTACTATTATAGGGAATTGCATAAGAGGCTCCAAAAGCTGAAACAAGGTTCTATGAGTGTGGAAGATTACTATCAAGAAATGGAGATTGCCATGATTAAGGCAAATATGGACGAAGACCGTGAAGCAACTATGGCCCGATTCATTGAGGGCTTAAATTCTGAAATAGCTGCCCAAGTTGATTTATACAATTACCTGGATATGGAGGAGCTCTTACATAGAGCTATCAAGGTGGAAAAGCAACTAAGGACTCGACAAAAGCTAAAAGTGACATCTAGCTCGAGTTCTTGGAGGGATTCCAAAGTCTCCTTCAAGCCAAAGACTGATTTCAAGTCTAAAGAAGAAAGTAAAGTAAAACCCTTTCAGGTTAAGGGTAAAACTGATTCAAAACCTTTATCATCTTCTAATCCTACTGTTTCTTCCTCTAAGGTTAGATGTTTTAAATGTAATGGTTTTGGTCACATTGCTTCACAATGTCCCAACAAACGAACTATGATTATTCTTGAGAATGGTGATGTGACTAGTGCTAGTAGTGAGTATAGGACTAGTGCTAGTATGTGACTAGTGCTAAGTACTGGTCCGGGTCATTTTTCCCGGGGAATGAGGGAATCTTCATCTTGATGTTTCCAATACCACCATCCTTATTGGATGATGATTGTCTGCCTCTTCGAGTATAGGACTCCTCAAAGTCAGACTCAGCATCATCATCAGGTTCCATATGAGCTTGCCTCCTATGGGTCCTCCTATTGGAAGAAGACTCCACATCATCTAATTTGGCACTAAGTTTCTCAAGAGTACTTTGAACGGCTTTAACCCAGACTTTCATGTCAAAGCCACTGTGCTCAGATTCTCCAGACATCCTGAAATATTAGTTTGTACAAAAACAAGCAAAGAAAGATATAGGACCTCGTAACTCACTAGCTTACGTGTTTACACTCAAAAGATGATAATTTCACTCGTGTTTAACTCTCTTTTTGGCTTTTTCTTTAATGTTAACACTCTTGCCTTTTACCACTCAATAATTTGCTTCTTACAAGTGTTCTAAGCAAGTCACAAGCAAATCAAATAAAAAGATCAGACTAGTGGCAATCAAGAAAACTAGAATCCTAAAATATAAATTCCCAAAGAATCAAACAAAGGAAAAAAAAAAGAGGTGTGTAACAAAAAGGAAAAAGAAGGAGGAAGGGAAGGTCTGGAAGGAAAGAGAAGGAAAAAAAAAATCTGAAAATAAGAAACCTTAAGAATAGAAAGCTACTTAATGCAATTAAATTAGGAAACAAACTCCAATTAGGAAATTGACTCCAATTAGGAAATTGACTCCAATTAAGAAACTTACTCCAATTAGGAAATTGACTCCAATTAGGAAATTGACTCCAAACTTGCTTTTAATTTTGAATTGGCACGACTTGCAATTTTGAATTCTGCAATCTGAATTTTTTTTCTTTTTTTTTTCACCCTTTTTTTTTCGAAATTTTTTTTTTGAATTTTTTTTTATTTTTTATTTGGGAGTATCACACTCTCTTCTCTTTTTTTTTTTTTTTTTGAGGATGGAGGAACACAACAATGGAAGATAGAAGAAGATAGAAGAAAAAGACGAAGATGGAGAAGGTAATACTAATGGAAGGAGAGAAAGTATGAAGAACAATGAAAGGGAAAACACAGATATATCTTGTACTAGCGACCAAAGCTCTGATACCAAATGATGAGAGACTCTCTAGGAACCTTGTCCTAGGAACCTTCAACAAGATGACACTTTGCCCGAGACCAGCTAGAAACAAGAATGTTGGTCAAAGGAAAGACCCTAAGAGAACTTGTCTCTTAGAACCCTAGCCTCAAGACGCCACAAAGGAAGACCAATCCTTTGATAAGTCACGTGAACTCTCAGAGAACACAAAGAAACAAAAGCCTCACAAATAATTGAATAATACTCAATTTCATTCATGTGTAAAATAGAATACAATAGGAAGCCTTTTATAGGCAAAATTTCTAGAGTCCTAATTAAAGTAAAACTCTAAAATCTGATTAGAAATATTTTAAATAATACCTAATATATATCCTAATTAGATTAGGATACTAATCTTAACTTGATCTCCAAGATAAGCTCTTTGACCAAGTTCAAAAATAATAATAATAAAATAATAAAAAATGAAATTTCAAAAAGAATCCTAGTCAAAACTAATCAACTTCTTTAAGTTGTCACATGATTCTTAATCTCTTGTAATTGGACTCCAATTGGGCCTTGGCACTCCTCTTGTAGAATGGTTAGCATGATCACACCCTTTACATCTTCTTGGGCCTTCTCTTGACTTAAATGAATGGGCTCTAAGTTATGAAATTTATGAATTAAATAATTGAAGGCTTCTTTCATTGCTTTGGCCCTAGCTCTTGTTATTGGGCCTCCTATGCCTTGCAATGGATCTTTAGGCACATTTGACTTGAACTCTTGGGCTTTAATTTGCAAATCATGTCCTTGGGCTTGGAACTTAGCACCATATCCTTCATCAAGTCCACTTTTATGCTCAACAAGGTCTCTTGGTGCTATTGCATCAGATTTCATCCCCAAAGCATCCATTCCTAATAGACCAGCATATAGAGCCAATCTGGAAGAAACTAAGGAAATCTAATGCCAAGTTGAAGAGCTCATGAAGAAAGGCTTTGTTAGAGAGAGCTTGAGTCCTTGTGCGGTTCCAGTGATCCTAGTGCCTAAGAAGGATGGCAAGTGGAGAATGTGCGTGGATTGTAGAGCCATCAATAAAATCACAATTAAGTATCGTTATCCTATTTTTAGATTAGATGATATGCTTGATGAGTTGCATGGTGCATCTTTATTTTCTAAAATTGATCTTAGGAGTGGATATCATCAAATTAGAATGAAAAAAGGTGATGAATGGAAAACTGCATTTAAAACTAAGTTTGGATTGTATGAGTGGTTAGTTATGCCATTTGGTTTAACTAATGCACCCAGTACATTTATGAGCTTAATGAATCATGTTTTTTGTTCTCTCATTGGGAAATGAGTTGTTATTTATTTTGATGATATTTTGATTTATAGCAAGAGTTTAGATGATCATCTTGGTCATTTGCGTGAGGTCTTTTGCATTCTTAGGAAGAATAGCCTTTATGTAAATTTAGAAAAGTGTTCTTTTTGTTTGGATTCTGTTGTGTTTCTTGGATTTGTTGTAGGTGCTCAAGGGATTCGTGTGGATGAAGAGAAGGTGAAAGCTATCCGTGAGTGGCCTATACCAAAGAATGCAAATGAAGTAAGGAGTTTCCATGGCTTGGCTAGCTTCTATAGACATTTTGTGAGGGACTTCTCCTCCATTGCTGCACCTTTGAATGATTTGGTAAAGAAAAATGTAGTTTTCAAGTGGGGTGAAACACAAGAAGTTGCATTTAGCACTTTGAAAGAAAAATTAACTAATGCTCCTTTACTTGTTTTACCTGATTTTTCTAAAGTATTTGAAATTGAATGTGATGCATCTGGAATTGGAATTGGGGCTGTTTTAATGCAAGATTCTAAGCCCATTGCTTTCTTTAGTGAAAAATTAAGTGGAGCTACTTTGAATTATTCCACTTATCACAAAGAGTTGTATGCTTTAAAAAAAACCTTAGAGACTTGGCAACATTATTTGTGGTCAAAAGAATTCATTATACATTCTGATCATGAAAGCTTGAAATTTTTAAAGTCTCAAGGTAAATTGAACAAGAGACATGCTAGATGGCTTGAATTCATTGAAACTTTTCCTTATGTCATCAAGCACAAAAAGGGTAAAGAGAATGTTGTAACTGATATATTATCTAGGAGATATAGTCTTCTTACATCATTGCATGCTAGATTACTTGGTTTTGAGATGTTAAAAAGCATGTATGAATCTGATTGTGACTTTGGTAAAATCTGGAAATTGTGTGAGAAACATGGTTTTAATGACTTTTACAAATTTGATGGATTTTTGTTTAAGAAAGATAAATTATGTATTCTATCTTGTTCTATGCGTGAATTGCTTGTTAAAGAGACTCATGGTGGTGCTTTGATGGGACACTTTGGTGTGGAGAAAACTTCAGCTCTTTTGCATGAACATTTTTATTGGCCAAGCATGAGGAAAGATGTAACTGCTGTTTGTGATAGATGTGTGACATGTAAGCATGCAAAATCTAAAGTTCAATCTTATGGTTTGTATTCTCCCCTCCCCATGCCTTCCCAACCTTGGATTGATATTTCTATGGATTTTATGTTGGGTTTACCTAGAGCTCAAAGTGGAAAAGATAGCATTTTTGTTGTGGTTGATAGATTTAGCAAAATGGCACACTTTATTGCATGTTCAAAAAGTAATGATGCCATACATATTGCTGACTTGTTCCTTAAAGAAATTGTGAGGTTGCATGGTTTACCTAAATCTATTGTGAGTGATAGAGATGTAAAGTTCCTTAGCCATTTTTGGAGAACTTTGTGGTCTAAGCTAGGAACTAAATTGTTGTTTTCTACTGTGGCACATCCTCAAACGGATGGGCAAACTGAGGTTGTGAATCGTACTCTTACTACCTTGCTTTGTTCTATCATTCAAAAAAATTTAAAGAATTGGAAAAAATGCTTGCCTTACATTGAGTTTGCATATAATAGAACAGTGCACTCTTCTACTTCATTTTCTCCATTTGAGGTTGTCTATGGTTTTAATCCCTTAACTCCTCTTGATATTCTTCCTTTACCTTCTAATGAGTTTGCTAATCTTGATGGTTTGAAGAAAGCTAAGTTTATGTAGGAATTACATGCCAAAGTTAAGGCTAACATTGAGAGGAAGAATGAACAATATGCCAAGCATGCTAATAAGGGTAGAAGACGTGTGGTATTTGAACCTGGAGATTGGGTTTGGGTACACTTGAGAAAGGAAAGATTCCCTGAGAAATGAAAGTCAAAATTACACCCTAGAGGGGATGGACCTTTCCAAGTTTTGGAAAGAATTAATGACAATGCATACAAAATTAATTTGCCTAGCTCTTATGGAAATATTAGTGCTACATTCAATGTTACTAATTTATCTCCCTTTAATTATGCAGATTCGAGGACGAATCCTTTTGAAGAGGGAGGGAATGATGAAGGGGCCTGTGAGCTTGTAGACAAGGGAGCATGGTGTAATGACCTAAAAGAGCATGGAGGGTGTGCAAGAGAGCCCAACATGCAAATGGACCCATTACAAGGCATAGGAGGCCCAATGACTAGAGGAAGAGTTAAAGCCATAAAGCAAGCTTTGAGTTGCATTGTCTAAAAAGTTTAAGAGCTTGAACCTATGTTTTTGCATCAATTTGAAGAGTTATAAGGCCCAAGGGACTTGATCCTCATTGTCCAAGCCCAAGAAGACATGCTGCAAGGTCCAAATAGAGTCCAACTTGAAGAAATCAATTAAAAAGCATGTGCAAATCACGTGGGCAACAAAAGTGATGTGAATAGGAGTTTTAAATCTTATTAGGATGTCTTTTATTTGCTTTTCATTAGTTTCTATTTCTATTAGTTTGAACAAGGCCATTTAGTTAAGACTTAGGATTTAAGTTTCAGATTTTGTTTATTTTTATTTTTGTTAGTTGTTGAAAACTTATTGCTTTCTTTCATTTTCTTTAGGATTTCTTGTAGTAAATGGCATCATCTCCTCCCATTAAAATCGGATCTTTGTTTCCTATTTCTTAGAGGATTCTTAGAGATTAAGTTAGGTTTAGGGTTTTCTTTTATGCCTATTTAATAGGCCACCTTTTGTACTTTTTAGAGATTGGAATGAATTCAGAATTTTATTTCTCATTGTGAGAATTCTTACTTCTGTGTGTTCTTCTATAGAATACAAGTGACTTATCAAAGAAGTGGTCTCCCTTTGTGGCGTCTCAAGGCTAGGATTCTAAGGGACGAGTTCTCTTAGGGTCTTATCCATTTGACCAACATTTCTTGTTCTTAGCCAGTCCCGGGCAACGTATCATCTTGTTGAAGGTTCCTAGGACTTATTCCTATGGGGTCTCTCATCATAACCTATGAAATCAAAATTATAAAAGTCAAATTCTCTTAAAAACTAAAAAGGAAATAAATCCCCCTAAATAAGCTAATTTCGTCTAAATACATTAGGATTTTAGAAATCAGCTTATTAAGCCCAAAATGGCATTATTTAGCCCTAAATGAGCCCACCAATGGATGGTCCATGGTTTAAGCACCTCAATTTATAATGTTTTGGCCTAGTCTAGTGATGCGATCCATTAAAGGGAGCAAGCTATCTCAAATGCTTGGAATGATCCTTTGCAAATTCCAAGTGGCCTGATGATAAGAGCACGAGCTAAAAGAATGAGGGAAGCCTTAAGTGGATGTTCAAGAGACTTGGACTAAGCAAATAGCAATTGGAGCAACAAAAGTCAAGCAAGATATGGACATTTCTAATGTGGGCATCCTCAGCATCATATGGGCTGAAGATGGAGCTGCTGATGCTAGATTGGACTAAAATATTATAAATTGAGGTGCTTAAATTATGGACCATCTATTAGTGGGCTCATTTAGGGCTAAATAATGCCATTTTGGGCTTAATAAGCTGATTTCTAGAACCCTAATGTATTTAGATGAAATTAGCTCATTTAGAAAGATTTATTTCATTTTTAGTCTTTAAGAGAATTTGACTTTTATGATTCTGATTTCATAGGTCATTAATTAGGAAATTTGCCATTAATTTCCCTAGTTTTCCTTTTCTATGAGCATTGAAGGCAGATTTGACTTGCACACTATATAATTGTACTCTGCCTCCCATTGTAATCAGATTTGAATGAATAGAAATCATATTTTCTGGAAATTCCAGACTTGATGATGAGAGACCCTCTAGGAACCTTGTCCTAGGAACCTTCAACAAGATGACACTTTGCCCGAGACCGGCTAGAAAACAAGAATGTTGGTCAAAGGAAAAACCCTAAGAGAACTTGTCTCTTAGAACCCTAGCCTCAAGACGCTAGAAAGGAAGACCAATCCTTTGATAAGTCACGTGAACTCTCAGAGAACACAAAGAAGCAAAAGCCTCACAAATAATTGAATAATACTCAATTTCATTCATGTTCAAAATAGAGTACAATAGGAAGCCTTTTATAGGCAAAATTTCTAGAGTCCTAATTAAAGTAAAACTCTAAAATCTGATTAGAAATATTTTAAATAATACCTAATATATATCCTAATTAGATTAGGATACTAATCTTAACTTGATCTCCTAGATAAGCTCTTTGACCAAGTTCAAAAAAATAATAAAATAATAAAAAACGAAATTTCAAAAGGAATCCTAGTCAAAACTAATTAGCTTATTTAAGTTGTCACATGGGATGCTCATGCTTCATTAAAAATCACATGGTTATCACATGATTCTTAATCTCTTGCAATTGGACTCTAATTGGGCCTTGGCACTCCTCTTGTTTGTGTGTAACTACATTGGGCCTTCAACATGTTAGATATTGAATTTAGTTGCTCCATGGATCTTCTTAAGACATTGGGCTTCCACTTGGACTTCCACTTTTGCATCTTTAAGGAGATCTTGATCAAATATGGATCTTGGGCTATAAACTTGGGTCGACGTCCAACATAGAGATTATTTTGAACTCTTTGAAGTTTTTGGACATATACTAGCACAATTTGGACCTCTTGAGCATGGGCCATCTCTTCATGAGCTATTTGGACCTGAATCATACCCTTTTGAATGATTTGAGTTTCTTGATGAATGAGGGCTTCTCGAACTTGTAGTGCTCTAATGCCTATTGGTATTGTATCATTCCCTCCTTCTTTGAAAAGATTCATCCTCGAATCTTCGCCATTAGGTGGTTTCTTAGGAAACAATTCTAGGCAATCACAACTCTTTTCAGTGCTAGTTGAAGATGATGGTCCATTGGGTGGCTTCTTTGAAAACAAATCTCCACATGCCTGCAAGGAGCTAGAACTAACAATAGGCAAAGATAGGTTAAGATTGTTAGTAGATAAACAAACATCCTTACAAATGCTCTCAGCCTCTCTTTTTTCATCAAACAAGCTCACACTCATGCTTTTCTCACTTTTCTCACAACTCTCTTGCTCTTTCTTTTCACTCACACTCATTTCTTTTTCAATCTCTTCTTTTTCTCTCTCTAACTCATGTTCTCTCTCTTTTTCTTTTGCTCTCTCTTTTTCTTTCATTTTGTATGCTTGTACTATTCTCATTTGATCCTCATAAGCATCCATAGGATCAAGAGGTACTAATACATGATTTTTTTCATTGAATACAAATGAATAGCAATAGCAATATTTGTGCTTATGCTTAACATATTTAGCTTTTCTCACATGTTTCTATGGTTTACCAAGCATAATATGTCCTACATCACATAACACTTTATCATGATATTTACCAATGGAGAAAGAAATCAAAACTTGCTTATGAACCCTAAATTCAGCACTACCCTTCAATAAGGTATAGGGCCTAGGATGCTTTATAGTAGGCAAGTTTAATTTCTCAACAAGTAAGGTACTAGCAACATTTACGTAGCTACTATTATCAATAGCCATGCTGCAGACTTTCTCTTTTATAAGGCATCTAGTATGGAAATCAGGGGATGCCTTTTCCTTATCTTGTTCTGTAGAGTTGATATTGGATTGGAATGCATCCAACCTTGCACAAGATTGCTTGAATCGCTCTTTGTTAGCCTCTTCAAGGAATTTGTACTCATTGGACATCTTATCACCTGAAAAGTTAGTCAAAGAAAGATAGAAGGAATAGGACCTCACGCACTCTTCTCACTTATTTACACTCAAAAGATGATAAGTTCACTCGTGTTTAACTCTCTTTTTGGCTTTTTCTTTAATATTAACGCTCTTGCCTTTTACCACTCAATGATTTGCTTCTTACAAGTGTTCTAAGCAAGTCACAAGGAAATCAAATGAAAAGATCAGACTAGTGGCAATCAAAAATACTAGAATCCTAAAATATAAATTCCTAAAGAATCAAACAAAGGAGAAAAAGAGGTGTGTAACAAAAAGGGGAAAAAGAAAGGAGGAAGGGGAGGCCTGGAAGGAAGGAGAAGGAAAGAAAAAAAAAATTCTGAAAATAAGAAAATTTAAGAATAGGAAACTACTTGCAATTCAAGTTTAGAATAATTAGGAAAGAATATTATTTCTTGAATGCAAATAGGAAAGTAGATAATTTGGTAGCTACTTAATGCAATCAAATTAAGAAACAAATTTCAATTAGGAAATTAACTCCAATTAGGAAATTGACTCCAATTAGGAAACTAACTCCAATTAGAAAATTGACTCCAATTAGGAAACTAACTCCAATTAGGAAATTAACTCCAAAACTTGCTTTCAACTTTGAATTGGCACAACTTGCAATTTTGAATTTTGCAATCTGAAATTTTTTTTTTCACTCTTTTTTTTCACACCTTTTTTTTCGAAATTTTTTTTAATTTTTTTTTCGATTTTTTTTTTGGGAGTATCACACTAGCTTCTCTTTTTTTTTTTTTTTTTTTGAAGTATCACACTCTCTTTTTTTTTTTTTTTTTGAGGATAGAGGAACACAACAATGGAAGACAGAAGAAGATAAAAGAAAAAGACGAAGATGGAAAAGGTAATACTAATGGAAGGAGAGAAAGTATGAAGAACAATGAAAGGGAAAACACAAAGATATACCTTGTACTAGCGACCAAAGCTCTGATACCAAATGATGAGAGACCCTCTAGGAACCTTGTCCTAGGAACCTTCAACAAGATGACACTTTGCCCAAGACCGGCTAGAAAACAAGAATGTTGGTCAAAGGAAAGACCCTAAGAGAACTTGTCTCTTAGAACCCTAGCCTCAAGACGCCACAAAGGAAGACCAATCCTTTGATAAGTCACGTGAACTCTCAGAGAACACAAAGAAGCAAAAGCCTCACAAATAATTGAATAATACTCAATTTCATTCATGTTCAAAATAGAGTACAATAGGAAGTCTTTTATAGGCAAAATTTCTAGAGTCCTAATTAAAGTAAAACTCTAAAATTTGATTAGAAATATTTTAAATAATACCTAATATATATCCTAATTGGATTAGGATACTAATCTTAACTTGATCTCCTAGATAAGCTCTTTGACCAAGTTCAAAAAAATAATAAAATAATAAAAAACGAAATTTCAAAAGGAATCCTAGTCAAAACTAATTAGCTTCTTTAAGTTGTCACATGGGATGCTCATGCTTCATTAAAAATCACATGGTTGTTACATGATTGTTAATCTCTTGCAATTGGACTCTAATTGGGCCTTGGCACTCCTCTTGTTTGTGTGTAACTACATTGGGCCTTCAACATGTTGGATATTGAATTTAGTTGCTCCATGGATCTTCTTAAGACATTGGGCTTCCACTTGGACTTCCACTTTTGCATCTTTAAGGAGATCTTGATCAAATATGGATCTTGGGCTATAAACTTGGGTCGACGTCCAACATAGAGATTATTTTGAACTCTTTGAAGGTTTTGGACATATACTAGCACAATTTGGACCTCTTGAGCATGGGCCATCTCTTCATGAGCTATTTGGACCTGAATCATACCCTTTTGAATGATTTGAATTTCTTGATGGATGAGGGCTTCTCGAACTTGTAGTGCTCTAATGCCTACTGGTATTGTATCACTTGAGAGGAGTACTCTCTAGGGTTCTTCATTGAACTTGTAGATTTATCAAGGCTTAATCAACCTTGTGGCGTCTTCCAACACTCGGGGTCCTTGTCTCTTCGTGTTCAAGGGTTCCAAATGGATCGTTCAGACTTGATTTAGCTTTCTTGGGGTGTGTATATTTCTGATTGGTTGTGGGTTCAAGGGGACTTGATTCCTTGTGAGTTCGCACCATTTGGTATCAAAGTTTTGGTCCCTAAATCAGGTCATATCCATGTGTTTTTGTGCTTTTCCAGATTGTGTTTCTCTTTCCTTTTGAAATTCTATTTGTCTTCCATTCTTCTGGATGTGCTGAGTTTTAATCCTCTATTTGTCATGTTTTCTGTCAAGTTTCTGGATGTATAGTAGGTCTTTCTTATATCCCAGAATCTCTTCTTTCAGATTGCTTTAAAATCATCTCATTTGGAGTTCTCTAACTCAAGATATTGTCCTTTAGATTTAGACACATTTTTAGAGCTTTACAGATTGATTTTGCTGTTTCTGTTCTGTTTATTCAAATTTCATTTTTTGTTCTTCATATTCCAGGAAAAAAAAAAAAGAAAATAGAGAAAAAAATTGCTGAAAAGAAAAGGCAAAAAAAAAAAAATTGTGCTGTTCTGGAAGTAGTATTAGTTTGAGGTAAGCTTTTACAAAATTCTGCATCTTTAACTTTCATTCCCTGATTTTCTCAACTAATCCACTTACTACTCATTATCTCCAAGTGTTGGGTTGAATCTCATAAGAATTGTGATAGCTTTGTATTGAGTCTGATTAATTTCTTTAAAGAGCCTATAGAGAGACTGAGAAGGGAAAAAGGCAAGAGTGTGAATCCATTATTTGAAAAAGCCTTTAACATCTTTGACGGTAAACAAGTGAGAAAAATTTGCGAGGATCTTTATTTCTCTAATCAATTTTTCTTGCAGCTTATAATGTCTAATAGGGAGAAAATATGATGTGAGACTCCGTAGAAACCCGTTCTAGGAACCCCAAATGACATGGATCAGTGATCGAAATTTGGCTACAATACAAAAACAAGCAAATAGACAAATCTGGACAACAAGCAACAAAGAACAAAGAAAGAAACGAAGAAGAAGAAGAAGAAGAAGAAGAAGAAGAGATGTTGGTCAATGGAATTGAACTCTAAGAGAACCCGTCTCTTAGAACCTTAATCCGGGACACCACAAAGGAAACCACTCTTTTGATAAGTCAAAGATTTTCTCGAGTACACAAAGGCCATAAGAGAAACCTTAGAAGTCAGAAATAATTCTGAAACTAATTCATTCAATCTCCCTCTTCTTGGAGTACAAGTGGGCCTTATATAGGCATTTGAAAAATAAAACCCTAAATACAAAATAACTCCTAGGTCTGGCAGGAAAATAAAAGAAATTTAAGTCTGGACAAATTCACCAAGAATGGTGCCTAATAAAGCTAAAAAATCTGAAACAAAAACAATCAAATTAAAACAAAATAAAACTAAGAGAATTTTGTGGAAAATGGCTGGGTTCCTTCAATTAGGCTCCTTTCGGGCTTGAGCTAGCATCTTGTAGATATGAAATAATCTTCATGCCATTTTGTTCCTTTTGGGCTTCATATTCAGCTAAGACTATGGGCTCCAAGTCCATTAGTTTTTGGATCACTCCATTCAAGGCCTCCTTCATAGCTTTGGCTCTTGATCTTGTGCATGGGCCTCCCATACGTTGCAATGGATCTTTAGTTGGCCATCTTTTAGAGTTACGTCCAGCCTTTTTTGTTTTCAAGTTCTTGATTTTGTTCAAGCTCTTTAAAGTCTCCTAGCTCACCTCCATTAAAATATCAAGTGGAGGAGGTAGTGCACAGAACCTAGATCTCGTTGTAAAAGCCATGCAGCAGCAATTCGAACGTCTTAATGTGGTGCTTGGAGGGATAAGAGACCGGATGGATAAGCAAGACACAATGATTGCAAACTTGCAGAGAAGACCACCTACTATAAGTCCTAATCCTAGAAGATATGAGAGGCATGGAGATGATTCTATGGATGATTTTGAATCTGAAAATGAAGTAGGAGGTGGTAGTGAAGAAGACTATGAATCTGAATTTGATTAAGGTAGAAATAGGCCTAGGGAAGTTAGGCATGAAAGGAGACATGGTAAAAATGCTCTAAGGGGTAGAAATAAGATGGATGGAAACCTTGGAAATATTAATATGAAGATACCTTCTTTCCAAGGTAGAAATGATCCTGAAGCTTATTTGGAGTGGGAGAAGAAAATTGAGTTCATTTTTGAGTGCCATAATTATTCTGAAGCAAAAAAGGTGAAATTGGCAGTCATTGAATTTACGGATTATGCATTAATTTGGTGGGATAAATTGGTCTTAGAGAGGAGGAGGAATGGTGAGAGATCCCTAGAAACATGGAGGGAGATGAAGGCTCTCATGAGGAAGAGGTTTTGATGAGAGACCCTCTAGAAACCTTGTCCTAGGAACCTTCAACAAGATGACACTTTGCCCGAGACCGGCTAGAAAACAAGAATGTTGGTCAAAAGGAAAGACCCTAAGAGAACTTGTCTCTTAGAACCCTAGCCTCAAGACGCCACAAAAGAAGACCAATCCTTTGATAAGTCACGTGAACTCTCAGAGAACACAAAGAAGCAAAAGCCTCACAAATAATTGAATAATACTCAATTTCATTCATTCATTCATGTTTTAAAATAGAGTACAATAGGAAGCCTTTTATAGGCAAAATTTCTAGAGTCCTAATTAAAGTAAAACTCTAAAACCTGATTAGAAATATTTTAAATGATACCTAATATATCCTAATTAGATTAGGATACTAATTTTGACTTGATCTCCAAGATAAGCTCTTTAACTAAGTTCAAAAAAATAATAAAATAATAAAAAACGAAATTTCAAAAGGAATCCTAGTCAAAACTAATCAGCTTCTTTAATTTGTCACATGGGATGCTCATGCTTCATTAAAAATCACATAGTTGTCACATGATTCTTAATCTCTTGTAATTGGACTCCAATTGGGCCTTGGCACTTCTCTTGTAGAATGGTTAGCATGATCACACCTTTTACATCTTCTTGGGCTTTCTCTTGACTTAAATGAATGGGCTCTAAGTTATGAAGCTTATGAATTAAATAATTGAAGGCTTCTTCCATTGCTTTGACTTTAGCTCTTGTTATTGGGCCTTCAACATATTGGATATTGACTTTAGTTGCTCCATAGACCTTCTTAGGACATTGGGCTTTCACTTAGACTTCCACTTTTGCATATTTAAGGAGATCTCATGTCCAAAGTTTAATTCAACTCCAAGATCAACATCTTTATGAATTGAGTGACGTCTAGCATGTTCTAAATTGATCAAATATGGATTTTGGGCTCTAAACTTGGGCTGACGTCCAACATAGGAATTATCTTGAGCTCTTTGAAATTTTTGGACATAGTGCACAATTTGGGCCACTTGAGCTCTTTGAAGTTCTTGATGGATGAGGGTTTCTCGAACTTGTTGCGCTCCAATGGGCATGCCTACTGATATTGTATCAGGTTTATACCCAGTCATTACTATAGATACCTCTTTCAAAAGTTGCAGTCCCTTACACAAGGCTCTAAGAGTATAGAGGAATATCACAAAGAGATGGAAGTGGCTATGCTTAGGGCAAATGTGAAAGAGGATAGGGAAGCAACAATGGCTCAATTCTTAAATGGGTTGAATAAAGAAATCGCTAATACTGTGGAGTTGCAGCATTATGTGGAGTTAGAAGACATGGTGCACATGGCAATGAAGGTTAAAAGGCAACTTAAACAAAAGGGAACAGCAAGGTACCTTTCAGGCTCTAGTTCTTCAATGAGACCAAAATGGAAGAAGGAAGAAAAAGTTGTTCAAAGAGAAGTCTCAAATGGCAAAGAGGAAGCTTCATCTAAGAACAACGATAAATCTGATTCCATCATCTAGAAATAAAGATATTAAATGTTTCAAGTGTTTGGGAATAGGTTATATAGCTTCGCAATGCCCCAACAAGAGAGTAATGATCATGAAGGACCGTGAAGTGGTGACTGAAAGTGAAAGTGAAAGTGATGATTCCATGCCGTCACTTGAAGATGCTAGTGATGATGGGTTTGAGTATGCTGTAGAAGGAGAAGCACTTGTGACTAGAAGAGCTTTAAATTCTCAAGTTAAGGAAGATGACATAGAGCAACAAAGAGAAAAAATCTTCTATACTCGCTGTCTCATAAGCAACAAGGTATGCAATATGATTATTGATGGTGGGAGTTGTACCAATATTGCTAGTACCACTTTAGTTGAAAAATTAAATTTGTCTACCATTAAACACCATAGACCATATAAGTTGCAATGGCTGAATGAATGTGGGGAGATTAAGGTTGATAGGCAAGTTCTTGTTTCATTCTCAATTGGAAAATATTGTGATGAGATTTTATGTGATGTTGTTCCTATGCATGCTGGACATATACTTTTGGGTAGACCTTGGAAATTTGATAGGAAGGCGACAAAGGATGGGTTTACCAATAGATATTCATTCGTAATGGATGACAGACCCATTACTCTTGTACCATTAACACCCAAGCAAGTGTATGAAGATCAGCTCAAAATGAAACAAGAGAGAAATGAAAGAAAGGGTGATAAGAAAAATAAAGAAGAGAGATAAAAAAGAAATGAGAGTGAGAAAGAAAGAAAATCTAAGAGCTCAAAAAAAGGATCCAGAAGAAAGAAAAGAAAGTGGAGAGAAAAGAAAGAGAAAAAGTGAGTTTCTGTGCAAAAAAAAGTGAGGTGAGGAGTGCATATTTTGCTGAACAGCTTTTACTTGTACTTGTTTACAAGGAGGCCTTTTTAAGCACTAATGACCTTGACTCTTCATTTCCGAGTGTTGTTAGTTCTTTGTTGCATGAATTTGAAGATATATTTCCAGAAGATATCCCTAGTGGATTGCCACCCATAAAAGGCATTGAGCATCAAATTGACTTCATTCCTAGAGCAATAATTCCTAACCGGCTAGCTTATAGAACTAACCCTAAGGAGACAAAAGAGCTTCAAAAGCAAGTTGAAGAGCTCATGGCAAAGGGGTATGTTCGAGAAAGCTTGAGTCCATGGGCTGTACCAGTCCTCTTAGTACCAAAGAAAGATGGATCTTGGAGGATGTGCATTGATTGCAGAGCTGTCAACAATATCACTGTAAAGTATCGCCATCCCATTCCTAGATTAGATGATATGCTTCATGAATTGCATGGGTCTGTTATTTTCTCAAAAATTGATTTAAAATCTGAATATCTTCAAATTAGGATGAGAGAAGGAGATGAGTGGAAAACTGCTTTCAAAACAAAGCATGGGCTGTATGAATGGTTCGTCATGCCATTTGGGCTAACAAATGCACCTAGTACTTTTATAAGGTTAATGAATCATATTTTGCATGCATATATTGGAAAATTTATTATGGTTTATTTTGATGATATTCTGATTTTTAGTAAGAGTCTTGATGAGCATTTGAATCATTTGCGCTGTGTGCTTGATGTTTTGAGAAAAGAAAAGTTGTATACTAACCTTAAAAAGTGTAGCTTTGGCATGGGAAAAGTTGTTTTCCTTGGATTCGTGGTGAATGCTGAGGGAATACAAGTAGATGAAGAGAAGGTAAGGGCTATTAAAGAATGGCCAACATCTACAAATGTAACTGAGGTAAGATGTTTTCATGGGATTGCTAGCTTTTATAGGAGGTTTGTGAAAGATTTCAGCGCAATTGCTGCACCACTTACTAAAGTAATTAAGAAGCCAGTTGGCTTTAGATGGGAAAAAACACAAGATCATGCATTTAGTGTTCTTAAAGAAAAATTGTGTTCTGCACCTATTTTAGCTTTACCTGATTTTAACAAAACTTTTGAGATTGAGTGTGATGCATCAGGAGTTGGGATAGGAGCTGTTCTGATGCAGGAAGGGCGGCCAATTGCTTATTTTAGTGAAAAGTTGAATGGTACCACCTTGAATTACCCAACTTATGATAAGGAGCTTTATGCACTTGTGAGAGCATTGGAGACCTGGCAACACTACCTTTGGCCTAAACAATTTGTGATCCATATAGATCATCAATCTTTGAAGTACATTAAAGGTCAAGGTAAGCTGAACAAAAGGCATGCTAGATGGATGGAGTTCATTGAGCATTTTCCATATGTGATCAAATACAAGAAAGGTAAGGAGAATGTGGTTGCAGATGCATTATCTAGAAGGTATATTCTTATCACTTCTCTGAATGCAAGATTGCTTGGTTTTGAATATGTTAAAGATTTGTATGCCAATGATAGTGATTTTGCTGAAATAATTGTTGCTTGTGAAAAATGAGCTTTTGGAAAATTCTATAAGCTTGATGGATTTTTGTTTAGAGAAAATAAATTGTGTGCCTCAATGTTCTATGTGTGAATTACTTGTGAGGGAAGCACATGGGAGAGGACTAATGGGACATTTTGGTGTGAAAAGGACATTAGATGTTTTGCACAAACATTTCTTTTGGCCTAAAATGAAGCGTGATGTGAAAAGGATTTGTGGTAGATGCATAACTTGTAAAAGGGCCAAGTCTAGAGTCTTACCATATGGTCTATATACTCCATTACCTGTACCTAGTGAACCTTGGGTAGACATTTCAATGGATTTTATTTTGGGATTACCTAGGTCAAAAAGAGGGATGGATTCAATATTTGTGGTTGTTGATAGATTTTCAAATATGGCGCATTTTATTACATGCCATAAAACTGATGATGCTACTTATATTACTGATTTGTTCTTTAAAGAAATTGCGAGGCTTCATGGTGTTCTTAAAAGTATTGTCTCAGATAGGGATGCAAAATTTTTGAGTCATTTTTGGAGAGTTTTGTGGGGAAAGCTTCTACAACTTGTCATCCACAAACTGATGGTCAAACTGAAGTTGTTAACAGAACCTTAACTCAATTGCTTAGGACTGTCATCCAAACAAATTTGAAAAATTGGGAGGATTGCTTGTCATTCATTGAATTTGCATATAATAGAAGTGTACATTCATCTACTAATTATTCTCCTTTTGAAATTGTTTATGGTTTTAATCCACTAATTCCTTTAGATTTGTTACCATTGCCTATTAATGAGAGAGCAAGCTTTGATGGCAAAAAGAAAGCTGAGGTGGTTAAGCAATTTCATGAAAAGATTAAATTGCAGATTGAAAAGAACAATGAGCAATATGCATCCGAGGCAAACAAAGGGAGAAGGCAGGTCACTTTTGAACCTGGCGATTGGGTATAGGTGCATAAGAGAAAAGAGAGCTTTTCGGCACAAAGGAAATCTAAATTAGCTCCAAGAGGGGATGGACCATTTCAAGTCCTCTAAAAAAATCAATGACAATGCTTATAAGAAAGATCTGCCAAGTGAGTATAATGTTAGTGCTACTTTTAATATTGCTGATCTCTCTCCTTATGATGCAGGTGATGATTCGAGGATGAATCCTTTTAAGGAGAAAGGGGATGATGCGATCCATCAAAGGGAGCAAGCTGTCTCAAATGCTTGGAATGATCTTTTGTAAATTCCAAGTGGCTCGATGACAAGAGCACGAGCTAAAAGAATGAGGGAAGCCTTAAGTGGACTTGTTTAAAAGACCTGGACTAAGCAAATAGCAGTTGGAGCAACAAAAGTCAAGCAAGATATGGACATTTCTAATGTGGGCGTCCTCAACATCATATGGAGCTACTGAGGCTAGACTGGATCAAAACATTATAAATTGAAGTGCTTGAACCATGGACCATCCATTGGTGGGCTCATTTAAGGCTAAATAATGTCATTTTGGGCTTAATAAGTTGATTTCTAGAACTCTAATGTATTTAGACGAAATTAGCTTATTTAGGAGGATTTATTTCCTTTTTAGTTTTTAAGAGAATTTGACTTTTATGATTCTGATTTCATAGGTCATTAATTAGGAAATTTGCCATTAATTTCCCTAGTTTTCCTTTTCTATGAGCATTAAAGGTAGATTTGACTTGCACACTATATAATTGTACTCTGCCTCCCATTGTAATCAGATTTGAATGAATAGAAATCATATTTTTTGGAAATCTCAGACTTGAGAGGAGTACTCTCTAGGGTTCTTCATTGACCTTGTAGACTTATCAAGGCTTGATCAACTTTGTGGCGTCTTCCAACACTCGGGGTCCTTGTCTCTTCGTGTTTAAGGGTTCCAAGTGGATCGTTCAGACTTGATTTAGCTTTCTTAGGCTGTGTATATTTCAGATCGATTGTGGGTTCAAGGGGACTCGATTCCTTGTGGGTTTCACCATCTAGCCTCAGTAGCTCCATCTTTAACCCATATGATGTTAAGGACATCCACATTAAAAATGTCCATATCTTGCTTGACCTTTGTTGCTCCAATTTCTATTTGCTTAGTTCAGGTCTCTTGAACAAGTTCACTTAAGGCTTCCCTCATTCTTTTAGCTCGTACTCTTGTCATCAGGCCACTTGGAATTTGCAAAGGATCATTCCAAGCATTTGAGACAGCTTGCTCCCTTTGAAGGATTGCATCATGTAGCGGATCTCTCTTCCTTTGATATTGCAAATTTGAGGATGAATCCTTTTCAAGAGGGGAGAATGATGCAATAACACTAAGAGACCTTACTAAGCATAGAAGTGGACTTGATGAAGGATATGGTGCTAAGTTTTAAGCCCAAGGACGTGATTTGCAAATTAAAACCCAAGAGTTCAAGTCAAATGTGCCTAAAGATCCATTGTAAGGCATAGGAGGCCCAATAACAAGAGCTAGAGCTAAAGCAATGAAGAAGCCTTCAATTGTTTGATTCATAAGTTTCATAACTTAGAGCCCAGTTATTTGAGTCAAGAGAGGGCCCAAGAAGATGTAAAAGGTGTGATAATGCTAACCAATCTACAAGAGAGCCAAGGCCCAATTGGAGTCCAATTGCAAGAGACTAAGAATCATGTATCAATCATATGATTTTTAATGAAGCATGAGCATCTCATATGACTATTCAAAGAAGCTGATTAGTTTTAAGTAGGATTTTTTATGAATTTCATTTTTATTTATTTTTATTATTATTGGGTCTAGGTTAAAGATCTTATTTTTGAGATCATGTTAAAATTAGTATCCTAATCTTGTTCCTTAATTTTAGGCACCATTTAAAATATTCCTAATCAGATTTTAGAGTTTAACTTTTATTAGGACTTTAGAATTTTAGAAATTTTGCCTATAAAAGGCTTCCTATTATACTCTATTTTGGATCATGAATGAACCTGAGTATTATTCAATTCTTGGTGAGGCTTTTGCTTCTTTGTATTCTTTGAGAGTTCACGTGACTTATCAAAAAGATTAGTCTTCCTTTGTGGCGTCTTGAGGCTGGGGTTCTAAGAGACGGGTTCTCTTAGGGTCTTTCCTTTGACCAATATTCTTATTTTCTAGCCGATCCTGGGCAAAGTGTTATCTTGTTAAAAGTTCTTAGGACAAGGTTCTTAGAGGGACTTGCTTCATTTATTATTAAGAAAACTTGGTTTATGGAAGGTTTGTAAAGGATTTTAGCATATTGGCAACTCCATTGAACGAGTTGAGAAAGAAGATTCGAGAGGGAAGAAGCTCAAGAGAAAGCCTTCCAAACTGTAAAGAGAAGCTCACCCATGCACTTGGCACGAACCCATATGGATTAAATTCTTCAAACCCAAAGCTAATGCTAAAATATATGCACCTTAAGAAAGCTAAACTAAGGTATGGTGATCTGCTTGGAACCTTTGAATATGGAAGAACAATGACTCCAAGTGTTGGAAGACGCTACAAGGTTGATCAAGCCTTAATAAGACTTTAGTTCTATAAAGAACCTAGAGAAAATCTGATGCAATAGCACCAAGAGACCTTGTTGAGCATAGAAGTGGACCTGATGAAGGATATGGTGATAAGTTTCAAGCCCAAGGACGTGATTTGCAAATTAAAGCCTAATAGTTCAAATCAAATGTGCCTAAAGATCCATTGCAAGACATAGGAGGCCCATTAACAAGAGCTAAGGCCAAAGCAATGAAAGAAGCCTTTAATTGTTTGATTCATAAGCTTCATAACTTAGAGCCTATTCATTTGAGTCAAGAGAAGGCCCAAGAATATGTAAAAGGTGTGATCATGCTAACCATTCTACAAGAGGAATGCCAAGGCCCAATTGGAGTCCAATTGCAAGAGATTAAGAATCATATGTCAACCATGTGATTATTAATGAAGCATGAGCATCCCATGCGACAATTTAAAGAAGCTAATTAGTTTTGACTAGGATTCTTTTTTAACTTTATTTTTTATTATTTTATTATTTTTTTGAACTTGGTCAAAGAGCTTATCTTGGAGATCAAGTTAAAATTAGTATCCTAATCTAGTTCCTTGATTTTAGGCACCATTTAAAATATTTCTAATCAGATTTTAGAGTTTTACTTTCATTAGGACTTTAGAAATTTTGCCTATAAAATGATGGAGGTGAGCTAGGAGACTTTAAAGAGCTTGAACAAAATCAAGAACTTGAAAACAAAAGGGCTGGACGTAACTCTAAAAGATGGCCAACTAAAGATCCATTGCAAGGTATGGGAGGCCCATGCACAAGATCAAGAGCCAAAGCTATGAAGGAGACCTTGAATGGAGTGATCCAAAAACTAATGGACTTGGAGCCCATAGTCTTAGCTGAATATGAAGCCCAAAAGGAACAAAATGGCATGAAAATTATTTCATATCTACAAGATGCTAGCCCAAGCCCGAAAGGAGCCTAATTGAAGAAGCCCAGCCATTTTCCACAAAATTCTCTTAGTTTTATTTCATTTTAATTTGATTGTTTCTGTTTCATATTTTTTTTAGCTTTATTAGGCGCCATTCTTGGTGAATTTGTCCAGATTTAAATTTCTTTTATTTTCCCACCAGACCTAAGAGTTATTTTGTATTTAGGGTTTTATTTTTCAAATGCCTATATAAGGCCCACTTGTACTCCAAGAAGAGGCAGATTGAATGAATTCTATTTTCAGAATCTTTTCTGACTTGTGAGGTTTCTCTTGTGGCCTTTGTGTGCTGGAGAAAATCTTTGACTTATCAAAGGAGTGGTTTCCTTTGTGGCGTCTCGGATTAGGGTTCTAAGAGACGGGTTCTCTTAGGGTTCAATTCCATTGACCAACATCTCTTCTTCTTCTTCTTCTTCTTCTTTTTGTTTCTTTCTTTGTTCTTTCTTGCTTGTTGTCCAAATCTGCCTATTTCTTGTTCTTGTGTTGCTTGCCAATTTTTGATCACTGATCCGTGTAATTTGGGGTTCCTAGAACAGGTTTCTACGAAGTCTCATATCATCATGATGGAGGTGAGCTAGGAGACTTTAAAGAGCTTGAACAAAATCAAGAACTTGAAAACAAAAGGACTGAACGTAACTCTAAAAGATGGCCAACTAAAGATCCATTACAAGGTATGGAAGGCCCATGCACAAGATCAAGAGCCAAAGCTATGAAGGAGGCCTTGAATGGAGTGATCCAAAAACTAATGGACTTGGAGCCCATAGTCTTAGCTAAATATGAAGCCCAAAAGGAACAAAATGGCATGAAAATTATTTCATATCTACAAGATGCTAACCCAAGCCCGAAAGGAGCCTAATTGAAGAAGCCCAGCCATTTTCCACAAAATTCTCTTAGTTTTATTTCATTTTAATTTGATTATTTCTGTTTCATACTTTTTTTAGCTTTATTAGGCGCCATTCTTGGTGAATTTGTCCAGATTTAAATTTCTTTTATTTTCCCACCAGACCTAAGAGTTATTTTGTATTTAGGGTTTTATTTTTCAAATGCCTATATAAGGCCCACTTGTACTCCAAGAAGAGGCAGATTGAATGAATTCTATCTTCAGAATCTTTTCTGACTTGTGAGGTTTCTCTTGTGGCCTTTGTGTGCTGGAGAAAATCTTTGATCACTGATCCCTGTAATTTGGGGTTCCTAGAACGGGTTTCTATGGAGTCTCATATCATCTGGTATCAGAGCATTGGTTGAGGTTGGTTTCATCCACTTTTTCCTTGTTCTTTTCCCTTATTTCGTCTTATTCTTTTCTGTTCGTCCATATTTTTGTGCGGCTGTTTCTGGTGTTTTCCTTCATTTTTTTGGACGTTTAATAGGTCTTTCTTGTGTTTTAAGATCTGTTCTTTCTGCTCAATTTGGAATCACATCAATCCGATTTTTGTAGAGCAAGTTATAGCTATTTCTTTTCCCTTATTTCGTTTGATTCTTTTCTGCTCGTCCTTTTTTTTCATGCGGCTGTTTCTGGTGTTTTCCTTCGTGTTTTTCAACGTTTAATAGGTCTTTCTTGTGTCTCAAGATCTCTTCTTTCTGCTTGTTTCGGAATCACATCAATCTGATTTTTCTAGAGCAAGTTAAAGCTATTTCTTTCGTGCATGTCATTCTGATCTTTCAGAAATCTTGTGTTCTGTTTGCAAATTTCAGCACCTTTGAGATTCGAAAAAAAAAAAGTATATTACAGTGAAAAAAAAAAAGAAAAGAAAAGAAGGAAAAGTTGAAAAAAAAAAAAGAAGTCAGAATCTGTGAAAAGGGAAAGTTGTGCTGGAAATTGTAAAATTTTGAATTGTTGACTTGAATTGCAATTGCTGAAGATCTGGTCATTTCTGATTCTTGGAATTACCATTTTTGATTCCTTGAGTTAATCTGATCATTAAAAGTCATATTGTGCACAATTCATAAAAGGAAATTTGCATTCATTCACCTTGTTCTAAATTTCAAATTTCTGATTGCTTCAATACTGATTCCAAATTCCAATTTTCTTTCCATAACTCTTGATAATTAATCATTTAACCATTTGTTCTCCCATAATCTGCCACATACCATTTCTTCCATAAATTCATTGTCTTCATTTCCTTTTCTAGTCACTTTGCTGTATTTTCCATTGGCTGCACCTACGAATTTTTTTTAAAATGTTGGACTTTTGTTGTCTCTTTGAGAACTTTACATCTTAGGTTCTAATTTGAGATTGCCACTTCAGGTGCTGCTTCTTTTGATTTGTTGGATTTAATTCAGTACACTATAGGAAGCAAGTTGAGAGGAAAAAGGCAAGAGTGTTTTCATCATTGTAAAAGCCATTACAAGTGTGAAACACGAGTGAATTTGCATCATTTAGAGTGAAACACGTGAGGGAGTAGTCAGGTCCTTTTTTTCTTGCTATTCACTACTAACATTTCAGGTACCAATCATGTCTGAAAGTGAGGATAACCAAGTTGACCTTAAATTGTTCATCAAATCTGTTCAAGAACAATTCAAGAGGCTAAATACTAGGTTGGATCAAATGGATTCTTCTTCTTCCAACAACAAGGCAAGGCATGGTAAAAATGTTGTTCTAGGAGGAGATGAATCTGATTTTGAGGAGGAAAGCCAACATGAAAGAGTTAGGAGGAGAGCTCCCCCTCGAAAGAAAGATGCCTTTAGTAACATCAAGATGAAAATCCCTTCCTTTCAAGGGAAAGCTGATCCTGATGTATATCTTGAATGGGAAAGAAAAGTTGAGTTTTTATTTGACTGTCAATCTTTTTCAGAAGAAAGTAAAATAAAATTAGCTGCTTTGGAGTTCACAGATTATGCAAGCCTATGGTGGGATCAATTAACCACTAGTAGGAGGCGTTCAGGGGAGGGTCCAATTCGGTCTTGGCCAGAAATGAAGGCTCTCATGAGAAAGAGATTTGTCCCTACCCATTACTATAGGGATGTGCACAAGAGGCTCCACAAAATCAAACAAGGATCTATGAGTGTGGAAGAATATTTTCAGCAAATGCAAATTGCCATGATCAAAGCTGACATTGAAGAAGATTCAGAAGTTACAATGGCAAGATTTCTTGGTGGCTTAGACCCTGAAATTGCTGCAGAAGTCGAACTACAAAACTACCTTGATATGGAGGAGTTGTTACATAAAGCCATTAAGGTGGAGAAGCATTTTAAGACAAAACAGAAATTGAAATCACATGCTAGTTCCAACAAAGACTTCAAGTCCTCTTTCAAGTTTAAGGGAGAGACCAAACCTAAAGAGGAGGATAAGTTGAAGATGCAAACACCTACTTCTAAAGGTAAATCTAAACCTAAATCTTCTTCTAGTTCTTCTAAAATTAAATGCTTTAAATGTCAAGGTTTTGGTCACATTGCTTCACAATGTCCAAATAAAAGGACTATGATTTTGCTTGAGAATGGTGTTGTTACTAGTGAAAGCAGCAATGATGAAGATGTGGAAGCTGAGTTAAGCTCCAATGGAGGTGATGAATCTGATGTGGAGGTAGCTGAAGCTGTGATTGGTGAGGCTCTAGTGTCAAGGCGTGCTCTTAGCATTCAACCTAAAGAGGAGCTTGAAAAAGAACAACGAGAGCATATCTTTCACACTAGGTGTTTTGTTAATAACAAGGTATGTAGCCTTATCATTGATAATGGGAGCTGCACTAATGTTGCTAGTACCTTGTTGGTTGAAAAGCTAGGTTTGCCAACTAGAAAATACCCCACTCCTTATAATTTGTTATGGTTCAATGATAATGGGGATGTTAAAGTTACTAAGCAAGTTGTTGTAGCATTTTCCATAGGAAGTTACAATGATGAGGTTTTATGTGATATAGCTCTTATGTATGCTGGACACTTGTTATTAGGTAGACCTTAGCAATTTGATAGGAAAGTTAAGTATGATGGTTATGCTAATAGGTATTCTTTTGAGTTTAATAAGAAAACCATTATGCTAACCCCTCTCAGACCCTTGCAGGCATATGAAGATCAAAAGCGAATTACTCAAGAATGCAAGTTAAGAGAGAAAGAAAAGAAAGTGCGTGAGAAAGAAAGAAAAGAAAGTGAGATGGAGAGAAAAGAAAAGAGAGCTACTGAAAAGAAAAGTCAAAAGAGTGAAGAAAAGAAAGTAATACTATTTTCCAGTAAAGGAGAGATTAAGAGTGCTTTATGTAATAAGACATCTTTTGTACTCTTGTATAAGGATGTTTATCTAACCCTTAGTGACCTTGATGAATCTCTTCCTTCTAGTGTTTTGAGTTTGTTGCAGGAATATAAAGACTTGTTTCCGGAAGAGGTACCGGATGGATTGCCTCCCATAAGAGGCATTGAACACATAATTGACTTTATTCCTGGAGCATCTCTTCCTAACTGACTTGCTTATAGGGCAAATCCAGAAGAGACTAAGGAAATTCAGAGGCAAGTGGAGGAACTCATGAAAAGGGGTTTGTGAGAGAAAGCCTTAGTCCATGTGCTATTCCGGTAATACATGTGCCTAAGAAGGATGGCAAATGGAGGATGTGTGTGGACTGTTGAGCCATCAACAAAATCACTGTTAAGTATCGATATCCCATTCCTAGACTTGATGACATGCTGGATGAGTTGCATGGTGCTTGCTTGTTTTCAAAAATAGATCTTAGGAGTGGTTATCATCAAATTAGGATGAAAGAGGGTGATGAGTGGAAGACTGCATTTAAGACTAAGTTTGGTTTGTATGAATGGCTTGTTATGCCCTTTGGCTTAACTAATGCTCCTAGTACATTCATGAGCTTAATGAATCATGTGTTTTGCCCTTACATAGGAAAGTTTGTTGTTATGTATTTTGATGACATTCTTGTATTTTCTAAGAATCTAGAAGAGCATGTTAAGCATTTGCATTCTGTGTTTGATATTTTAAGAGAAAATAAACTCTTTGCAAATTTAGAGAAATGCTCTTTTTGCTTAGATTCTGTTGTTTTTCTTGGTTTTGTTGTAGATACTGATGGCCTCCGAGTGGATGAAGAGAAGGTGAAGGCAATTCAAGAGTGGCCAACACCTAAGAATGCTAGTGAGGTGAGGAGTTTCCATGGACTTGCAAGTTTCTACCGGCAATTTGTAAAGGACTTCTCAACCCTTGCTGCACCTTTAAATGAGCTGGTAAAGAAAAATGTTATCTTTAAATGGGGTGAGGCACAAGAAGCGGCTTTTAATACTTTGAAAGATAAATTGACCAATGCCCCTCTACTTATTCTTCCTGATTTCTCTAAAGTTTTCGAAGTTGAATGTGATGCCTCTAGAATTGGTATTGGTGCTATTTTGATGCAAGAGTCTAGGCCTATTGCTTACTTTAGTGAAAAGCTTAGTGGTACTTGTTTGAATTATTCAACTTATGACAAAGAATTGTATGCTTTAAAAAGAACTCTAGAACATTGGCAACATTATTTATGGTCTAAGGAATTTGTTTTGCATTCTGATCATAAGAGTCTTCAATACCTAAAGACCCAAGATAAGTTGAATAAGAGGCATGCCGTATGGCTTGAATTCATTGAGTCATTTCCTTATGTGCCTAAACATAAAAAGGGGAAAGAAAATGTTGTGGCTGATGCTCTGTCTAGGAGGTATAGTCTTATTACATCTATGCAAGCTAGGTTGATTGGTTTTGAATCTTTCAAAAGCATGTATGAATATGATGCTGACTTTGCTGAAACTTAGAAGTTGTGTGAAAAACATGATACTCATGATTTCTTTAGATTTGATGGTTTCTTATTTAAAGGAAATAAATTGTGTGTGCCTGTTTGTTCTATGCGTGAGCTTTTGGTTAAAGAATCTCATGGGGGTGGTTTGATGGGGCACTTTGGCATAGAAAAGACTTTATCCATGTTGAAAGAACATTTTTATTGGCCTCATATGCGTAGGGATGTGATTGCTGTATGTAAAAGGTGCATTGTATGCAAGCACGCTAAATCTAAAGTGCAACCACATGGCTTGTATACTCCCTTACCTGTTCCTTCTCATCCTTGGGTCAATATTTCAATGGATTTTGTGCTTGGATTGCCTAGAACATCTAGTGGAAAGGATAGCATATTTGTTGTGGTTGATCGATTTAGTAAAATGACTCATTTCATTGCTTGCTCAAAAACAAATGATGCTGTCCATATCTCTGATTTATTTTTTAAGGAGATTGTTAGATTGCATGGTTTGCCTCGATCTATTGTGAGTGACCGTGATGTTAAATTTGTTAGTCACTTTTGGAAAACTTTATGGGCAAAGTTGGGTACAAAGCTTGTGTTTTCTACAGTTGCACATCCTCAAACGGATGGACAAACCGAAGTAGTGAATCGAACACTTTCTTCCTTATTGCGTGTTGTAATTCAAAAAAATTTAAAGAATTGGGAAAAGTGTTTGCCTCACATTGAGTTTGCATATAATCGTGCCTTGCATTCTACAACTGAGTTTTCTCCTTTTGAAATTGTATATGGTTTTAATCCTTTGACTCCCTTGGATTTACTTCCTTTGCCTTGTAATGAGTTTGCTAACCTTGATGGTGCAAAAAAAGCTAAGTTTGTGCAGGATCTTCATGCTAAGGTTAAGGCGAACATTGAGCGCAAGAATGAGCAATATGCTCAACATGCTAATAAAGGTCGAAGGAAGGTTATCTTTGAACCAGGAGATTGGGTGTGGGTTCATTTGAGAAAAGAAAGGTTTCTTGAACAAAGGAAGTCCAAATTACACCCAAGAGGCGATGGTCCTTTACAAGTGTTGGAAAGAATAAATGATAATGCATATAAAATTGATTTGCCTAGTTCTTATGAGAATGTAAGTGCAACTTTCAATGTGGCTGACCTTTCTCTTTTTGATATTGCAGATTCGAGGACGAATCCTTTTCAAGAGGGAGGGAATGATGGAGGTGAGCTAGGAGACTTTAAAGAGCTTGAACAAAATCAAGAACTTGAAAACAAAAGGGCTGGACGTAACTCTAAAAGATGGCCAACTAAAGATCCATTGCAAGGTATGGGAGGCCCATGCACAAGATTAAGAGCCAAAGCTATGAAGGAGGCGTTGAATGGAGTGATCCAAAAACTAATGGACTTGGAGCCCATAGTCTTAGCTGAATATGAAGCCCAAAAGGAACAAAATGGCATGAAAATTATTTCATATCTACAAGATGCTAGCCCAAGCCCGAAAGGAGCCTAATTGAAGAAGCCCAGCCATTTTCCACAAAATTCTCTTAGTTTTATTTCATTTTAATTTGATTGTTTCTGTTTCATATTTTTTTTAGCTTTATTAGGCGCCATTCTTGGTGAATTTGTCCAGATTTAAATTTCTTTTATTTTCCCACCAGACCTAAGAGTTATTTTGTATTTAGGGTTTTATTTTTCAAATGCCTATATAAGTCCCACTTGTACTCCAAGAAGAGGCAGATTGAATGAATTCTATTTTCAGAATCTTTTCTGACTTGTGAGGTTTCTCTTGTGGCCTTTGTGTGCTGGAGAAAATCTTTGACTTATCAAAGGAGTGGTTTCCTTTGTGGCGTCCCGGATTAGGGTTCTAAGAGATGGGTTCTCTTAGGGTTCAATTCCATTGACCAACATCTCTTCTTCTTCTTCTTCTTCTTTTTGTTTCTTTCTTTGTTCTTTCTTGCTTGTTGTCCAGATCTGCCTATTTTCTTGTTCTTGTGTTGCTTGCCAAATTTCGATCACTGATCCGTGTAATTTGGGGTTCCTAGAACGGGTTTCTACGGAGTCTCATATCATAAAAGGCTTCCTATTGTACTCTATTGAGGATGAATAAATGAATTTGAGTATTATTCAATTCTCTGTGAGGCTTTTGCTTCTCTGTGTTCTCTGAGAGTTTACGTGACTCATCAAAGGATTAGTCTTCCTTTGTGGCGTCTTGAGGTTAGGGTTCTAAGAGACAAGTTCTTTTAGGGTCTTTCCTTTGACCAACATTCTTGTTTTCTAGCTGGTCCTGGGCAAAGTGTTATCTTGTTGAAGGTTCCTAGGACAAAGTTCCTAGAGGGTCTCTCATCATTTGGTATCAGAGCTTTGGTCGCTAGTACAAGATATATCTTTGTGTTTTCTCTTTTATTGTTCTCCATACTTTCTCTCCTTCCATTAGTGTTACCTTTTCCATCTTCGTCTTTTTCTTCTATCTTCTTCTGTCTTCCATTGTTGTGTGCCTCCATCGTCAAAAAAAAAAAAATTTGAAAAAAAAATCGAAAAAAAATTTCAAAAAAAAAAGGGTGAAAAAAAAAGTGAAAAAAAAAATTTAGATTGCAGAATTCACAATTGCAAGTTGTGCCAATTCAAAGTTGAAAGAAAGTTTGGAATTAGTCTCCTAATTGGAGTTTGTTTCCTAATTTGATTGCATTAAGTAGCTACCAAGTTATCTACTTTCCTATTTGCATTCAAGAAAGGATATTGTTTCCTAATTATTCTAAACTTGAATTGCAAGTAGTTTCCTTTTCTTTCCTTCCAGACCTTCCCTTCCTCCTTCTTTCCCTTTTTGTTACACACCTCTTTTTCTCTTTTGTTTGATTCTTTGGGAATTTACATTTTAGGATTCTAGTTTTTTGATTGCCACTAGTCTGATCTTTTCATTTAATTTACTTGTGACTTGCTTAGAACACTTGTAAGAAGTAAATTATTGAGTGATAAAAGGCAAAAGTGCAATTAACATTAAAGAAAAAGTCAAAAAGAAAGTTAAACACGAGTGAACTTATCATCTTTTGAGTGTAAACACGCAAGCTAGTGAGTTGCGAGGTCCTATATCTTTCTTTACTTGTTTTTGTACAAACTAATATTTTAGGATGTTTGGAGAATCTGAGCATAGTGACTTTGACATGAAAGTTTGGGTTAGAGCCGTTCAAAGTACTCTTGAAAAACTTAGTGTCAGATTAGATGATGTGGAGTCTTCTTCTAATAGGAGGACCCATAGGAGGCAAGCTCATATGGAACTTGATGATGATGCTGAGTCTGACTTTGAGGAGTCCTATACTTGGAGAGGTAGACAATCATCATCCAATAAGGATGGTGGTATTGGAAACATCAAGATGAAGATTCCCTCATTTCCCAGGAAAAATGACCCAGACCTGTACTTAGATTGGGAAAGAAGAGTGGAGCATATGTTCGAGTGCCACTCTTACATCGAGGTGAAGAAAGTAAAACTTGCTGCAGTGGAGTTTACTGACTATGCTAGCATCTGGTGGGATCAACTCTTACTCAACAGAAGATGTACCGGTGAAGGTCCAATTCGTGATTGGCAGGAGATGAAAACTATCATGCGCAAACGATTTGTCTCTAGTTACTATCATAGGGAATTGCATAAGAGGCTCCAATAACTAAAATAAGGTTCTATGAGTGTGGAAGATTACTATCAAGAAATGGAGATTGCCATGATTAAGGCAAATGTGGAGGAAGACTGTGAAGCAACCATGGCCCGATTCATTGAGGGTTTAAATCTTGAAATAGCTGCCCAAGTTGACTTATACAATTACCTGGATATGGAGGAGCTCTTGCATAGAGCTATCAAGGTGGAAAAGCAACTAAGGGCTCGACAAAAGCTAAAAGTGACATCTAGCTCGAGTTCTTAGAGGGATTCCAAAGTCTCCTTCAAGCCAAAGACTGATTTCAAGTCTAAGGAGGAAAGTAAGGTAAAATCCTTTCAGGTTAAGGGTAAAACTGATTCAAAACCTTTATCATCTTCTAACCCTACTGCTTCTTCCTCTAAGGTTGGATGTTTTAAATGTAATAGTTTTGGTCACATTGCTTCACAATATCCTAACAAATGAACTATGATTATTCTTGAAAATGGTGATGTGACTAGTGCTAGTAGTGAGTCTGAGGAGGATGAGATGCCACCCCTGACTGATGACTTAGATTTAGAATTAACTGAAGTTGTAAATGGTGAAGCCCTTGTGGCTAGACATGCTCTCAACATTCAACCAAAAGAAGATCTCGAGGTAGAGTAGCGTGAGCATATTTTCCATACTCGTTGCTTCATCCACAAGAAGGTATATAGTTTGATTATTGATGGTGGTAATTGCACAAATGTAGCTAGTACTTTACTTGTGGAAAAGCTGAACTTGCCTACTTTAAGGCACCCTATCCCTTATAAATTACAATGGCTTAATGATAGTAGGGAGGTAAAGGTAACAAAACAGGTGCTCATCTCTTTTTCTATTAGTAATTATCATGATGAGATTCTTTGTGATGTAGCACCCATGTATGCTGGTCACTTGTTACTTGGTAGGCCATGGCAGTTTGACAGAGAGGTAAAACATAATGGATATAAAAATTATTACTCCTTTGTTTTTAATGATAAGACCATTGTGTTGACCCCTCTTCGTCTTGTTCAAGCATATGAGGATCATTTAAAAATTGAAAGAGAGTGTAAGAAGAGAGAGCAAGAAAAGAAAGGTAAAGTGAGTGTGAGTGTTGAGAATGAGAAGAAGCAACAGAAAGAAGAGCTGAGTAGAAAGAAAATTAGAGAAAAACATGAGGAAAAGACAGTGAGTTTATTTTCAGGTAAAAGTGAGATCAAGAGTGCTCTTATTTGTGAAAATGCTTTCTTATTGCTTTATAAAGATGTTTATCTTACTATCAACGATCTTGATCACTCTTTGCCTGCTAATATTACATCTTTATTGTAGGAATTCTGTGACTTATTCCCAGAGGAAATACCTAATGGATTGCCCCCTTTAAGAGGCATTGAGCATCGTATAGACTTTATCCCACGAGCATCTATTCTTAAATAGACCAGCTTATCGAGCAAATCCAGATGAGACTAAGGAAATACAACATCAAGTGGAAGAGCTCGTGAAGAAAGGCTTTGTTCGTTAAAGTCAAAGTCCGTGTGCTATCCCGATGATTCTTGTGCCCAAAAAGGATGGCAAGTGGCGGATGTGTGTAGATTGTCGTGCCATCAACAAAATAACGGTAAAATATCGCTATCCTATCCTTAGGTTACATGATATGCTTGATAAGTTGCATGGTGCATGTGTTTTCTCTAAAATTGATCTTAGAAGTGGTTACCATCAGATTAGAATGAAAGAAGATGATGAATGGAAAACTGCTTTTAAGACCAAGTTTGGGTTATATGAATGGTTAGTTATGCCATTTGGCTTGACTAACGCACCTAGCACTTTCATGAGTTTAATGAACTATGTCTTTAGACCTTTCATTAGTAGATTTGCTGTGGTTTACTTTGATGACATTTTGATTTACTCTAAAAGTCTAGAAGAGCATGTGAGTCATTTGCATTATGTGTTTGTTGTGCTTAGAGAGAATAAACTCTTTGCCAATTTAGAGAAGTTCTCTTTTTGTTTGGATTCTGTGATTTTTCTTGGATTTATTGTAGGAGCTCGTGGCATACAAGTGGACGAGGAGAAGATCAAAGCAATCCGAGATTGGCTAACTCCAAAGAATGCGAGTGAAGTAAGGAGCTTCCAAGGATTAGCAAGCTTCTATAGGCGATTTGTGAAGGACTTCTCAACTCTTGCTACCCTTTTAAATAATTTGGTAAGAAAGAATATGGTATTCAAGTGGGGTGAAGCACAAGAGCGTACTTTTAACATACTGAAGGACAAACTAACTAATACCCCTGTACTTGTGTTGCCTGATTTAACTAAGGTTTTTGAAATTGAGTGTGACGCTTTTGGTATAGGCATAGGTGGTGTGTTAATGCAGGATTCCAAACCTATTGCATATTTCAGTGAGAAATTAAGTGGTCCTACTTTAAATTATTCCACATATGATAAAGAGTTGTATGCCTTGAAACGAACTTTAGAAACTTGGCAACATTATTTGTGGCCTAAAGAATTTATTATCCATTATGATCATGAGAGTCTTAAGTTTCTTAAGTCCCAAGGTAAATTGAACAAAAGGCATGCAAGTTGGCTTGAATTTATTGAAACCTTCCCTTATGTGATTAAGCATAAGTAGGGAAAGGAAAATGTTGTAGCGGATGCATTGTCTAAACGTTACACTTTGATTACTTCCATGCATGCTAGATTGATGGGTTTTGAGATGTTAAAAGGCATGTATGAGTCTGATTCAGATTTCGCTAATATTTGGAAATCTTGTGCATTTTATGGTACTAATGATTATTACAGATTTGATGGGTTCCTTTTTAAAAAGAACAAGTTATGTGTTCCTATATATTCCATTCGTGAGCTTCTTGTTAAGGAAACTCATGGCGAGGGATTGATGGGTCATTTTGGTGTAGAAAAGACTTTGGCTCTTTTGAATGAGCATTTTTATTGGCCTGGCATAAGAAAAGATGTGGTTGCTCTTTGTTCTAGATGTATTACTTGTAAGCATGCTAAGTCTAGAATTCAATCACGTGGCTTATATTCCCCTGTACCAGTTCCCTCTCACCCATGGACTGATATTTCTATGGACTTTGTCTTGGGTTTGCCTAAATTTTCCACTGGGAAAGATAGTGTCTTTGTTGTTGTGGATAGGTTTAGTAAAATGGCGCATTTTATTGCTTGTTCCAAAACTAATGATGCTATGTATGTGGCAAAATTGTTTTTCAAGGAGATTGTTAGGTTGTATGGTGTGCCAAAAACTATTGTTAGTGATAGAGATGTGAAATTTTTCAGTTATTTCTGGAAAACGTTGTGGAATAAACTTGGCACTAAACTTTTATTTTTTACTACAGCATATCCACAAACTGACGGGTAGACTGAGGTTGTTAATAGAACCCTCTCTACTTTATTAAAAGTTATCATTCAAAAGAATCTTAAGAATTGGGAGAAGTGTTTGCCCCATGTAGAATTTGCTTATAATCGTGCTGTTCATTCTACTAAAAAATTTTCTCCTTTTGAAATTGTTTATGGCTTTAATTCTTTAACTCCGTTAGATTTGCTTCCTTTACCTTCACATGAGTTTACTAACCTTGATGATGCTAGGAAAGCTAAGTTTGTGCAGGATTTGCATAAGAAGGTGAAAGCCAATATTGAAAGAAGGAATGAGCAAATTGCTAGCCAAGTTAACAAGGGTAGAAGGCATGTGGTATTTGAACCCGACGATTGGGTGTGGGTTCACTAGCAAAAAGAATGTTTCCCAGAGCAAAGAAAGTCAAAACTCTAACCTAGAAGAGATGGTCCCTTTCAAGTTCTTGAAAGAATTAATGATAATGCTTATAAAATTGACTTACCTAATTCTTATGAAAAATGTTAGTGCTACTTTTAATGTAGCTGATCTCTCTTCCTTTGATGTTACAGATTCGAGGACGAATCCTTTTCAAGAGGGGGGAATGATGCAATAGCACCAAGAGACCTTATTGAGCATAGAAGTGGACCTGATGAAGGATATGATGCTAAGTTTCAAGCCCAAGGACATGATTTGCAAATTAAAGCCCAAGAGTTCAAATCAAATGTGCTTAAAGATCCATTGCAAGACATAGGAGGCCTAATAACAAGAGCTAGTGATAGAGTACCATGGAGCGCTTATGACCACCTTCCAGGAGACCGTGCATGGCATAACCATCAAGGAAGGCTTGGACAAGTTGCTGAACGTGGCATCAATTTTCAGACCATGTAAAAAATTTCTATTTTAGTTTTTGAATAAGATCATGTGGTCAAAACTTATGTTTAAAGAATAAGTTAGTTTCTTTCCTTTTTCTTCTTTATAGTTTCTTTCCTTTTTTTTATGGCGCCATTATTAACTTTCCAAATTCTTGTAATAAATAGTGCCATCTTTTAAGGAATTATTTTTAGAAACTTTTAGGTCTTTCATTGCCTATATAAAGGCATCATATGTACTTAGAAAGAGAGGAATAAGATGAATAAATAGAATTTTCTTTTCAGGACTTATGTTCTGTTTGTGTGAGATTCCTCTTGCTTTTTGAGCAATGGCAAGCCAGACTTATCAAAGGAGTGGTCTTCCTTTGTGGCGTCTCAAGGCTAGGGTTCTAAGGGACAAGTTCTCTTAGGATCTTACCCACTTGACCAACTAATTTTGTTTATATGTGTTCTTATTTTTTATCAGTTCCTTTGTCTTCTATTTATGTGATTGTGTTCTTGAATCTTGCACGATCCGGGTAATATTATCAAAAAGGAGGTTCTTATGACTTATTCCTAGGGGGTCTCTCATCATAGACCTTTATCGGTACATCTTTTGGCAAGTAAGAGCTGATCCTACTAGATGCTAGCATAGTCAATAAACTCTACTGCCGCAAGTTTTACTTTCTTTGCCTCAGTGTAAGACTAACACTCGAACACATGCTCCACTCTTCTTTCCCAATCTAAGTACTGGTCTGGGTCATTTTTCTTGGGGAATATAGGAATCTTCATCTTAATGTTTCCAATACCACCATCCTTATTGGATGATGATTGTCTGCCTCTTCGAGTATGGGACTCCTCAAAGTTGGACTCAGCATCATCATCAAGCTCCACCTGAGCTTACCTCCTATGGGTCCTCCTATTAGAGGAAGACTCCACATCATCTAATCTGGCACTAAGTTTCTCAAGAGTACTTTGAACGGCTCTAACCTAAACTTTCATGTCAAAGTCACTATGCTCACATTCTCCAGACATCCTGAAATATTAGTTTGTACAAAAACAAATAAAGAAGGATATAGGACCTCACAACTCACTAACTTACGTGTTTACACTCATGAATAGTAATTCACTCGTGTTTACTCTCAAAATTTGGCTTTTATCAAGATGGTATACTCTAGCCTTTTTCCACTCAACAATTTGCTTCTTACAAGTGTTCTAAGCAAGTCATAAGCAAATCAAAAGAAAAAATCAGATTAGTGGCAATAAAAAAAAAACTAGAATCCTAAAATCCAAATTCCCAAAGAATCAAATAAAGGAGAAAAAGGGGTGTGTAACTAAAAGATAAACAAGGAGGGAGGGGAGGTTTGGATGGCTTGGAAGGAAGGAGAAGGAACGGGAAAATATGAAAATAGGAAACTTTAAGAATAGGAAACTACTTGAGAACTAAGTTAATCAAAATAGGAAACTACTTGCAATTTAAGTTTAGAACAATTAAGAAAGAAAATCCTTACTGGAATGCAAATAGGAAAGTAGATAACTTGGTAGCTACTCAATGTAATCAAATTAGGAAACTAACTCCAATTAAGAAACTAACTCCAATTAAGAAACTAACTCCAATTAAGAAACTAACTCCAATTAAGAAACTAACTCTAATTAAGAAATTAACTCCAAGCTTGCTTTCAACTTTGAATTGGCACAACTTGCATTTTTGAATTCTGCAATCTGGATCTTTTCTTTTTTTTTTTTTCACCCTTTTTTCTGATTTTTTTAAATTTTTTTTTTATTTTGTTTTGGAATATTACACTCTTTTTTTTTTTTTGAATGAGGATGGAGACACACAACAATGGAAGACAAAAGAAGATAGAAGACAAAGACGAAGATGAAAAAAGGTAAGACTAATGGAATGAGAGAAAGTATGAAGAACAACGGAAGGAAAATACATAAATATACCTTGCACTAGCAAACCAAAGCTCTTATGCCAAATGATGCAAGACCCTCAAGAAACCTTATCCTAAAAACCTTTAACAAGATGACACTTTGCTTAGGACCAGCTAGAAAACAAGAATGTTGGTCAAATGATAGACCCTAAGAGAACCCATCTCTCAGAACCCCAACCTCAAGATACCACAAAGGAAGATCAATCCTTTAATAAGTCACGTGAACTCTTAGAGAACACAAAGAAGCAAAAGCCACACCAAGAATTGAATAATACTCAAGTTCATTCATGATCCAAAATAGAGTACAATAGGAAGCCTTTTATAAGCAAAATTTCTAAAAGTCTAAAGTCCTAATAAAAGTTAAACTCTAAAATCTTATTAGGAATATTTTAAATGGTGCCTAAAATCAAGGAACAAGATTAGGATACTAATTTTAACTTAATCTCAAAGATAAGATTTTTGACCAAGTCCTAAAAATAATAAAAATAAATAAAAATGAAATTCATAACGAATCCTACTCAAAACTAATCAGCACTTTTAAATAGTCACATGGGATGCTCATATTTCATTAAAAATCATATGATTGATACATGATTTTTAATCTCTTGCAATTAGACTCCAATTGGGTCTTGGCACTCCTCTTGTAGAATGGTTAGCATTATCACACCTTTTACATCTTCTTGGGCCCTCTCTTAACTCAAATAAATGGGCTCTAAGTTATGAAGCTTATGAATTTTATTGAAGGTTTCTTTCATTACTTTGGCCCTAACTCTTGTTATTGGGCCTCCTATGCCTTGCAATAGATCTTTAGGCACATTTAACTTAAACTCTTAGGTTTTAATTTGCAAATCATGTCCTTGGACTTAAAACTTAGCACCATATCCTTCATCAGGTCCACTTTTATGCTCAGCAAAGTCTCTTGGTGCTATTGCATCAATAAATAAGAAAGGAGATAAACTACTAACTCATCCATAAAAGCAAATAAAATAAGAATTAGATTAGCAATTTAGCACCTCATCAGAAGCTAAGATAATTGAATGTAAATTTGGTGTAGTAATCATGGTAATTAAGCTTAAATATATGGTTAATAATCATAAATTAAGGTTGAAAGTCATTACAACTAATTACATTAAGAAAATGTTGGAAAAATTAAATCTTGATGTTATTAAGGTCATTAACTAAACTACCACAATTATTCGAATGTGCAAGTAAATTTAATTATAAACGAGGAGCCTTTGATTCCCCTATCCATCAATTCCAACTCTAAAAAATCTTCTACAAGTATTTCTAAATCATTCCTTAGCATTACCATTAGAGAAACTAAGGTTTCTAAATGAATATGAGGAATTGAGCACCTTCGCCACGACTAAATATCCTTTGTGCCTCAGCTGATTGCTCTCTAGATCACCTGACACATTTTTCACAAAATTTGTCGCGGCTAATTCCCCCTTTTGCCGTAGCTAATTACTCTCTGGATGACTTCCAGTTTGGCCTCTCAAATTTTGCCACAGTGAATTCCACTTTTTGCCTTTATTGACGAATTGCTCTCTGTTACTCTCTCATGGCAATTTCACCTTTATTGGCCATGGCTAAGATTATTTTGGCCCCAGCAAAATAACCTTTAGTCCTACAACTTCTAAAATTTTGTTTTATATACTTCAACTCTCCTTCTAGTGACAGCTTAGATTCACTCTACCTTAATTTGTGAGACTCTAATAACTTTTATTTATCTAATTTATCTAGCTTATCTGATGAGAGATCCCATAGGAATAAGTTATAGGAACCTTCAACAAGATAACACTTTCTTAGGACCGGCTAGAAAACAAGAATATTGGTTAAAAGAAAGACCCTAAGAGAACCTGTCACTTAGAACTCTAGCCTTAAGACACCACAAAAGACGACCAATCCTTTGATAAGTCACATGAACTGTTAAAGAACACAAAAAAGTAAAGGACTCACAGAGAATTGAATAATACTCAAATTATTCATAACCTGAAAATATAGTACAATAAGAAGTCTTTTATAGGTAAAGTTTCTAACAGTCTAAAATCCTAATAAAAGTTAAATACTAAAATTTGATTAGAAATATTTTAAATGGTGCCTAAAATCAAGGAACAAAATTAGAATACTAATTTTAACTTAATCTCCAAAATAATATCTTTAACCAAGTCTTAAAAATAATAAAATAAATAAAATTCATAAAGAATCTAACCCAAACTAATCAGCTCCTTTAACTAGTCACATGGGATGCTCATACTTTACTAAAAATTACATGGTTGACACATGATTCTTAATCTCTTACAATTGGACTTCAATTGGGCCTTGACACTCCTCTTGTAGAATGGTTAGCATTATCACACTTTTTTACATCTTCTTGGACCCTCTCTTGACTTAAATAAATGTGCTCTAAACTTAGGCTGACGTCCAACATAGAAATTATTTTGAGCTCTTTGAAGTATTGGCCACATACTAGCACAATTTGGACCTCTTTAACATGGGCCATCCATTCATGAGCCATTTTGACCTGAATTATATACTTTTGAGTTATTTGGGTTTCTAGATGGATGAGGGCTTCTCAAACTTATTATGCTCCAATGGCCATGCCTAATAGTATTGTATCGTTATCTATCATTACTAGTTCAAAACTTAAGTGTTAATTTCTACTCTCATCAACTGCCATATATCTTTACTCATCCAACTGCCATATGTGACGACCCTAATTTCTAAATATTGTAATTAAGGTTAAATACGTGATTAATAATCATAGATTGGGGTTACAAGGCATCATGACCAATTACATTATGAAAATATGAGAAAATTTGAACCTTAATGTGATTAGAGTCATTAATCATACAATTACAAGCACTTATGTTCATAAAGGAAATAAACATTTATTTATAAGCCTTTGGTTCTATTATCCGTTAACTATAACTCATCCCAATGTCTCTAAATCATCCCTTGAGATTACCATATGAAAAACCAAGGTTTTCTAATTATATATAAGTGTTTCGGGGTGTTCGTCGCAGCTAATTCCTTTCTGTTTTACCCCTTACTCTATCATTAGTTTCGCCGCGGTGAGTTGGACCTTCGCCGCGACTAACCTATTTAGTGCCGCGGTGAAGAAGCCTCTTGGAACTTACCTCGCTCACCTCTCTCTATTGGCCGTGGCCAATACCTCTTTTCGCCGCGGCCAATTCTGATGCAATAGCACCAAGAGACCTTGTTGAGCATAAAAGTGGACCTGATGAAGGATATGGTGCTATGTTTCAAGCCCAAGGACATGATTTGCAAATTAAAGCCCAAGAGTTCAAGTCAAATGTGCCTAAAGACCCATTGCAAGGCAAAGGAGGCCCAATAACAAGAGCTAGGGCCAAAGCAATGAAAGAAGCCTTCAATTATTTGATTCATAAGTTTCATAACTTAGAGCCCATTCATTTAAGTCAAGAGAAGGCCCAAGAAGATGTAAAAGGTGTGATCATGCTAACTATTCTACAAGAGGAGTGCCAAGGCCCAATTGGAGTCCAATTGCAAGAGATTAAGAATCATGTGACAACCATGTGATTTTTAATGAAGCATGAGCATCCCATGTGACAACTCAAAGAAGTTAATTAGTTTTGACTAAGATTCTTTTTGAAATTTCGTTTTTTATTATTTTATTATTATTTTTGAACTTGGTCAAAGAGCTTATCTTGGAGATCAAGTTAAGATTAGTATCCTAATCTAATTAGGATATATATTAGGTATTATTTAAAATATTTCTAATCAGATTTTAGAGTTTTACTTTAATTAGGACTCTAGAAATTTTGCCTATAAAAGGCTTCCTATTGTACTCTATTTTAAACATGAATGAATGAATGAATGAATTTGAGTATTATTCAATACTTTGTGAGGCTTTTGCTTCTTTGTGTTCTCTGAGAGTTCACGTGACTTATTAAAGGATTGGTCTTCCTTTGTGGCGTCTTGAGGCTAGGGTTCTAAGAGACAAGTTCTCTTAGGGTCTTTCCTTTGACCAACATTCTTGTATTCTAGCCGGTCTCAGGCAAAGTGTCATCTTGTTGAAAGTTCCTAGGACAAGGTTCCTAGAGGGTCTCTCATCATTTGGTATCAGAGCTTTTGTTGCTAGTACAAGGTATATTTTTGTGTTTTCCCTTTCATTGTTCTTCATACTTTCTCTCTTTCCATTAATCCTTTTCATCTTCATATTTTTCTTCTATCTTCTTCTGTCTTCCATTGTTGTGTTCCTCCATCCTCAAAAAAAAAAAAAAAAAAAAAAGAAGAGAGTGTGATACTCCAAAAAGAAAAAGAGAAGAGAGTGTGATACTCCCAAAAAAAAAATTCAAAAAAAAAATTCGAAAAAAAAAGAAGAAAAAAAAAGAGTGAAAAAAAAAGGGAGTGAAAAAAAAAAAAGAAATTCAGATTGCAGAATTCAAAATTGCAAGTTGTGCCAATTCAAAATTAAAAGCAAGATTGGAGTCAATTTCCTAATTGAAATTAATTTCCTAATTGGAGTCAATTTCTTAGTTGGAGTTAGTTTCCTAATTAGAATCAATTTCCTAATTGGAGTTAATTTCCTAATTGGAGTCAATTTCCTAGTTGGAGTTAGTTTCCTAATTAGAGTCAATTTCCTAATTGGAGTAAGTTTCCTAATTGGAGTCAATTTCCTAATTGGAGTTTGTTTCCTAATTTAATTGCATTAAGTGGCTACCAAGTTTTCTACTTACCTATTTGCATTCAAGAAAGGATATTGTTTCCTAATTGTTTGAAACTTGAATTGCAAGTAGTTTTCTATTCCTAAGGTTTCTTATTTTCAGATTTTTTTTTTCTTTTCATCTCTTTCCTTCCAGACCTTCCCTTCCTCCTTTTTTTTTTCCTTTTTGTTACATACTTCTTTTCTCCTTTGTTTGATTCTTTGGGAATTTATATTTTAGGATTCTAGTATTTTTGATTGTCACTAGTTTGATCTTTTCATTTGATTTGCTTGTGACTTGCTTAGAACACTTGTAAGAAGCAAATTATTGAGTGGTAAAAGGCAAGAGCGTTAATATTAAAGAAAAAGCTAAAAAGAGAGTTAAACATGAGTGAAATTATCATCTTTTGAGTGTAAACACGTAAGCTAGTGAGTTGCGAGGTCCTATATCTTTCGTTGCTTGTTTTTGTACAAACTAATATTTCAGGATGTCTAGAGAATCTGAGCATAGTGACTTTGACATGAAAGTCTGGATTAGAGCTGTTCAAAGTACTCTTGAGAAACTTAGTACCAGATTGGATGATGTGGAGTCTTCTTCCAATAGGAGGACTCATAGGAGGCAACCTCATATGGAACTTGATGATGATGCTGAATCTGACTTTGAGGAGTCCCATACTCGGAGAGGTAGACAATCATCATCCAATAAGGATGGTGGTATTGGAAACATCAAGATGAAGATTCCCTCATTCCCCGGGAAAAATGACCCGGACCAGTACTTAGATTGGGAAAGAAGAGTGGAGCATGTGTTCGAGTGCCACTCTTACACTGAGGTGAAGAAAGTAAAACTTGCTGCAGTGGAGTTTACTGACTATGCTAGCATCTGGTGGGATCAACTCTTACTCACCAGAAGACGTACCGGTGAAGGCCCAATTCGTGATTGGCAGGAGATGAAAACTATCATGCGCAAACGATTTGTCCCTAGTTACTATTATAGGGAATTGCATAAGAGGCTCCAAAAGCTGAAACAAGGTTCTATGAGTGTGGAAGATTACTATTAAGAAATGGAGATTGCCATAATTAAGGCAAATGTGGAGGAAGACCGTGAATCAACCATGGCCCGATTCATTGAGGGCTTAAATCCTGAAATAGCTGCCCAAGTAGATTTATATAATTACCTGGATATGGAGGAGCTCTTACATAGAGCTATCAAGGTGGAAAAGCAACTAAGGACTCGACAAAAGCTAAAAGTGACATCTAGCTCGAGTTCTTGGAGGGATTCCAAAGTGTCCTTCAAGCCAAAGACTGATTTCAAGTCTAAAGAGGAAAGTAAAGTAAAACCCTTTCAGGTTAAGGGTAAAACTGATTCAAAACCTTTATCATCTTCTAACCCTACTGCTTCTTCCTCTAAGGTTAGATGTTTTAAATGTGTTTTGGTCACATTGCTTCACAATGTCCCAACAAACGAACTATGATTATTCTTGAGAATGGTGATGTGACTAGTGCTAGTAGTGAGTCTGAGGAGGATGCGATGCCACCCCTGACTGATGACTCAGATTTAGAATTAACTGAAGCTATAAATGGTGAAGCCTTGTGGCTAGACGTGCTCTCAGCATTCAACCAAAAGAAGATCTCGAGATAGAGCAGCGTGAGCATATTTTCCATACTCGTTGCTTCATCCACAAGAAGGTCTGTAGTTTGATTATTGATGGTGGTAGCTGCACAAATGTAGCTAGTACTTTACTTGTGGAAAAGCTAAACTTGCCTACTTTGAGGCACCCTACCCCTTATAAATTACAATGGCTTAATGATAGTGGGGAGGTAAAGGTAACAAAACAGGTGCTCATCTCTTTTTCTATTGGTAATTATCATGATGAGATTCTTTGTGATGTAGCACCTATGTATGCTGGTCACTTATTACTTGGTAGGCCGTGGCAGTTTGACAGAAAGGTAAAACATGATGGATATAAAAATTATTACTCCTTTGTTTTTAATGGTAAGACCATTGTGTTGACCCCTCTGCGTCCTATTCAAGCATATGTATGAGGATCAGTTAAAAATCGAAAGAGAGTGTAAGAATAGAGAGCAAGAAAAGAAAGGTAAAGTGAGTGTGATTATTGAGAATGAGAAGAAGCAACAGAAAGGTGAGTTAGGTAGAAAGAAAATTAGAGAAAAATATGAGGAAAAGAAAGTGAGTTTATTTTCGAGTAAAAGTGAGATCAAGAGAGCTCTATTTAGTGAAAATGCTTTCTTAATGATTTATAAAGATGTTTATCTTACTATCAACGATCTTGATCACTCTTTGCCTGTTAGTGTTACATCTTTATTGCAGAAATTCTATGACTTATTCCCAGAGGAAATACCTAATGGATTGCCCCCTGTAAGAGGCATTGAGCATCGCATAGACATTATCCCAGGAGCATCTATTCCCAATAGACCTGCTTATCGAGCAAATCCAGATGAGACTAAGGAAATACAACATCAAGTGGAAGAGCTCGTGAAGAAAGGCTTTGTTCGTGAAAGTCTAAGTCCATGTGCTGTGCCAGTGATTCTTGTGCCCAAAAAGGATGGCAAGTGGCGGATGTGTGTAGATTGTCGTGCCATCAACAAAATAACGGTAAAATATCGCTATCCTATCCCTAGGTTAGATGATATGCTTGACGAGTTGCATGGTGCATATGTTTTCTCTAAAATTGATCTTAGAAGTGGTTATCATCTGATTAGAATGAAAGAAGGTGATGAATGGAAAACTGCTTTTAAGACCAAGTTTGGGTTATATGAATGGTTAGTTATGCCATTTGGCTTGACTAACGCACCTAGCACTTTCATGAGTTTAATGAACCATGTCTTTAGATCTTTCATTGGTAGATTTGTTGTGGTTTACTTTGATGACATTTTGATTTACTCTAAAAGTCTAGAATAGCATGTGAATCATTTGCATGATGTGTTTGTTGTGCTTAGAGAGAATAAACTCTTTGCCAATTTAGAGAAGTGCTCTTTTTGTTTGGATTCTGTGATTTTTCTTGGATTTGTTGTAGGAGCTCGTGGCATACAAGTGGACGAGGAGAAGGTCAAAGCAATCCGAGAGTGGCCAACTCTAAAGAATGCGAGTGAAGTAAGGAGCTTCCATGGATTGGCGAGCTTTTATAGGGGATTTGTTAAAGACTTCTCTATTCTTGCTGCCCCTTTAAATGATTTGGTAAGAAAGAATGTGGTATTCAAGTGGGGTGAAGCACAAGAGCGTGCTTTTAACATACTGAAGGACAAACTAACTAAAGCCCCTATACTTGTATTGCCTGATTTTACTAAGGTTTTTGAAATTGAGTGTGACGCTTCTGGTTTAGGCATAGGTGGTGTGTTGATGCAGGATGCCAAACCTATTGCATATTTCAGTGAGAAATTAAGTGGCCCTACTTTAAATTATTCTACATATGATAAAGAGTTGTACGCCTTGAAATGTACCTTAGAAACTTGGCAACATTATTTGTGGCCTAAAGAATTTATTATCCATTCTGATCATGAAAGTCTTAAGTTTCTTAAGTCCCAAGGTAAATTGAACAAAAGACATGCAAGATGGCTTGAATTTATTGAAACCTTCCCTAATGTGATTAAGCATAAGCAGGGAAAGGAAAATGTTGTAGCGGATGCATTGTCTAGGCGTTACACTTTGATTTTTTCCATGCATGCTAGATTGATAGGATTTGAGATGTTAAAAGACATGTATGAGTCTGATTCTGATTTTGCTGATATTTGGAAATCTTGTGAAATGTATGGTGCTAATGACTATTACAGGTTTGATGGGTTCCTTTTCAAAAAGGACAAGTTATGTGTTCCTATGTGTTCCATTTGTGAGCTTCTTGTTAAGGAAACTCATGGCGGGGGATTGATGGGTCATTTTGGTGCCGAAAAGACTTTGGCTCTTTTGAATGAGCATTTTTATTGGCCTGGTATGAGAAAGGATGTGGTTGCTGTTTGTTTTAGATGTATTACTTGTAAGCATGCTAAGTCTAGAATTCAATCACATGGCTTATATTCCCCCTTACCTGTTCCTTCTCACCCATGGACTGATATTTCTATGGACTTTGTCTTGGGTTTACCTAAATCTTCCACAGGGAAAGATAGTGTCTTTGTTGTTGTGGATAGGTTTAGTAAAATGGCACATTTTATTGCTTGTTCTAAAACTAATGATGCTGTGTATGTGGCAGAATTGTTTTTCAAGGAGATTGTTAGGTTGCATGGTGTGCCAAAAACTATTGTTAGTGATAGAGATGTAAAATTCTTGAGTTATTTCTGGAAAACGTTGTGGAATAAACTTGGCACTAAGCTTTTGTTTTCTACTACAGCACACCCACAAACTGATGGGCAGACCGAGGTTGTTAATAGAACTCTCTCTACTTTATTAAGAGCTATCATTCAAAAGAATCTTAACAATTAGGAGAAGTGTTTGCCCCATGTCGAATTTGCTTATAATCGTGCTGTTCATACTGCTACAAAATTCTCTCCTTTTGAAATTGTTTATGGCTTTAATCCTTTAACGCCGTTAGATTTGCTTCCTTTACCTTCACATGAGTTTACTAACCTTGATGGTGCTAGGAAGGCTAAGTTTGTGCAGGATTTGCATGAGAAGGTGAAAGCCAATATTGAAAGAAGGAATGAGCAAATTGCTAGCCAAGTTAATAAGGGTAGAAGGCGTGTGGTGTTTGAACCTGGCGATTGGGTGTGGGTTCACTTGCGAAAAGATCGTTTCCCAGAACAAAGAAAGTCAAAACTCCAACCTAGAGGAGATGGTCCCTTTCAAGTTCTTGAAAGGATTAATGATAATGCTTATAAAATTGATTTACCTAGTTCTTATGGAAATATTAGTGCTACTTTTAATGTAGCTGATCTCTCTTCCTTTGATATTGCAGATTCGAGGACGAATCCTTTTCAAGAGGGGGGAAATGATGCAATAGCACCAAGAGACCTTGTTGAGCATAAAAGTGGACCTGATGAAGGATATGGTGCTATGTTTCAAGCCCAAGGATATGATTTGCAAATTAAAGCCCAAGAGTTCAAGTCAAATGTGCCTAAAGACCCATTGCAAGGCATAGGAGGCCCAATAACAAGAGCTAGGGCCAAAGCAATGAAAGAAGCCTTCAATTATTTGATTCATAAGTTTCATAACTTAGAGCCCATTCATTTAAGTCAAGAGAAGGCCTAAGAAGATGTAAAAGGTGTGATCATGCTAACTATTCTACAAGAGGAGTGCCAAGGCCCAATTGGAGTCCAATTGCAAGAGATTAAGAATCATGTAACAACTATGTGATTTTTAATGAAGCATGAGCATCCCATGTGACAACTTAAAGAAGTTAATTAGTTTTGACTAGGATTCTTTTTGAAATTTTGTTTTTTATTATTTTATTATTATTTTTGAACTTGGTCAAAGAGCTTATCTTAGAGATCAAGTTAAGATTAGTATCCTAATCTAATTAGGATATATATTAGGTATTATTTAAAATATTTCTAATCAGATTTTAGAGTTTTACTTTAATTAGGACTCTAGAAATTTTGCCTATAAAAAGCTTCCTATTGTACTCTATTTTAAACATGAATGAATGAATGAATGAATTTGAGTATTATTCAATACTTTGTGAGGCTTTTGCTTCTTTGTGTTCTCTGAGAGTTCATGTGACTTATCAAAGGATTGGTCTTCCTTTGTGGCGTCTTGAGGCTAGGGTTCTAAGAAAGAAGTTCTCTTAGGGTCTTTCCTTTGACCAACATTCTTGTATTCTAGCCGGTCTCGGGCAAAGTGTCATCTTGTTAAAAGTTCCTAGGACAAGGTTCCTAGATGGTCTCTCATCAAATTCCTCTCTAGAATGCTTGGCTCATTTTCGCAAAAGTTCACCGCAGCCAATTCCTCTCTGGAATGCCTGACTCATTTTTGTAAAAGTTCGCTGTGGCCAATTTCTCCTTTCGCTACGGCGAATTTCCCCTGGACAACCCTAGTTTTACCTCTCACATTTCGCTGCGACCATTACACTTTTTGCCGCAGTGAATTCCTCTCTGGCACTCTCCCTGGGCAATTTCACCTCTATTGGCCGTGACCAACTCTATTTTAGTCGCGGCGAATTGTCTTTTGGTCCTACAACTCCTAAATTCTTACCTCATACTCTCCACTCTCCTTCCAATAACGCCCTAAGGCCTCTCTACCTTAATTATGGGGCTCGAATAACCTTCATTAGCCTAATCTACCTATCTAATCTATCCTTATAAGTTCAAAATTTAAGAGTTAATTTCTTTTCTCTAGTTGCCCCTCCCCATCAGCAAGTTTGTAGAGTAACAATAATAGGAATTCATGAACTAACAGCAGTTATCATTTTGATGCACAATAAGTGGGGGTTTCATACATTGGGGGTTCATATCAATATCTCAAAGATTACATTCCAATAGTAAGCCATATCAGAGTTCAACAAGTCTCACAGTAGATATCATAAATCCATACATCAAATACCAAATTAAGATGAGGTCTAACCCCTTAATAATTACATCTTAAGTAATCAAAATATGAAAGCCTACATTTGGCAACATGAATACAAGATGATGCTATACAATAAGGAATACAAAATCTAGCATTTATACTATTCTATTCAGACCAAGTGTAGCTCCCTCACACCAGGCCTCAACTCATGTGATACAATATCAGTAAGCATACCTATTGGAGCATAACAAGTTCGAGAAACCCTTATCTATCAAGAACTTCAAAGAGCTCAAGTGGCCCAAATTGTGCACTATGTCCAAAAATTTCAAAGAGCTCAAGATAATAATGATACAATATCAGTAGGCATACCCATTGGAGCACAACAAGTTTGAGAAACCCTCATCTATCAAGAACTTCAAAGAGCTCAAGTGGCCCAAATTGTGCACTATGTCCAAAAATTTCAAAGAGCTCAAGATAATATCTATATTGGACGTCAGCCCAAGTTTAAAGTCTAAGATTCATATTTGATCAATTCAAAACATGCTGAATTGAACTTTGGACATAAGATTTTCTTAAAGATGCAAAAGTGGAAGTCTAAGTGGAAGCCCAATATCTTAAGAAGGTCCATGGAGCAACTAAAGTCAATATCCAATATGTTGAAGGCCCAATAACAAGAGTTAGGGCCAAAGCAATGAAAGAAGTCTTCAATTGTTTGATTCATGAGCTTCATGACTTAGAGCCCATTTATTTGAGTCAAGAGAAGGCCCAAGAAGATGTAAAAGGTGTGATCATGCTAACCATTCTACAATAGGAGTGTTAAGGCCCAATTGGAGTCCAATTGATTAAGAATCATATGTCAACCATGTGATTTTTAATGAAACACGAGCATCCTATGTGACAACTTAAAGAAGCTAATTAGTTTTGACTAGGATTCTTTTTTAATTTCATTTTTTTATTATTTTATTATTTTTTTGAACTTGGTCAAAGAGCTTATCTTGGAGATTAAGTTAAAATTAGTATCCTAATCTAGTTTCTTGATTTTAGGCACCATTTAAAATATTTCTAATCAGATTTTAGAGTTTTACTTTTATTAAGACTTTATACTTTTAGAAATTTTGCCTATAAAAGGCTTCCTATTGTACTCTATTGAAGATCATGAATGAATGAATGAATTTGAGTATTATTTAATACTTTGTGAGGCTTTTGCTTCTTTGTGTTCTCTGAAAGTTCACGTGACTTATCAAATGATTGGTCTTCCTTTGTGGCGTCTTAAGGCTAAGGTTCTAAGAGACAAATTCTCTTAGGGTTTTTCCTTTGACCAACATTTTTGTTTTCTAGCTGGTCCCGGGCAAAGCATCATCTTGTTGAAGGTTCTTAGGACAAGGTTCCTAGAGGTCTCTCATCATTTGGTATCAGAGCTTTGGTCGCTAGTACAAGGTATATCTTTGTGTTTTCCCTTCCGTTGTTCTTCATACTTTCTCTCCTTCCATTAGTGTTACCTTTTTTCTTTGTCTTTGTCTTTGTCTTCTATCTTCTTCTGTCTTCTATTATTGTATGCCTCCATCCTCAAAAAAAAAAAAAGTGTGTGATACTCCAAAAAAAAAATTGAAAAAAAAATTCGAAAAAAAGGGTAAAAAAAAAAGAGTGAAAAAAAAAGAAGGAAAAAAAAATTTTAGATTGTAGAATTCAAAATTGCAAGTTGTGCCAATTCAAAATTGAAAGCAAGTTTAGAGTTAATTTCCTAATTAGAGTTAGTTTCCTAATTGGAGTCAATTTCCTAAGTGGAATCAATTTTCTAATTAGAATTTGTTTCTTAATTTGATTGCATTAAGTAGCTACCAAATTATTTACTTTCCTATTTGTATTCAAGAATATTCTTTCCTAATTGTTCTAAACTTGAATTGCAAGTAGTTTCCTATTCTTAAAGTTTCTTATTTTCATATTTTTTTTTCTTTCCTTCTCCTTTCTTCCAAACCTCCCTTTCCTCCTTTTTTTTTTCCTTTTTTGTTACACACCTCTATTTCTTCTTTGTTTGATTCTTTAGAAATTTACATTTTAGGATTCTAGTTTTTTTATATTACCACTAGTCTGATCTTTCATTGAATTTACTTGTGACTTGCTTAGAACACTAGCAAATTATTGAGTGGTAAAAGGCAAGAGTGCAATTAACATTAAAAAAAAAAGGCCAAAAAGAGAGTTAAACACAAGTGAACTTATCATCTTTTGAGTGCAAACACATGAGAAGAGTGTGTGAAGTCCTATTTCTTCTTTCTTTCTTTGACTAACTTTTCAGGCGATAAGATGTCCAATGAGTACAAATTCCTTGAAGAGGCTAACAAAGAGCAATTCAAGCAATCTTGTGCAAGGTTGGATACATTCCAATCCAATACCAACTCTACAGGACAAGATAAGGAAAAGGCATCCCCTGATTTCCATACTAGATGTCTTATAAAAGAGAAAGTCTGTAGCATGACTATTAATAATAGTAGCTATATAAATGTTGCTAGTACCTTACTTGTTGAGAAATATTTTAATATCACAGTTAATGATACAATATCAGTAGGCATACCCATTGGAGCACAACAAGTTCGAGAAACCCTCCATAAGGTATGCCTACTGATATTGTATCATCATGGATGTTTATCCACTTGCTTACCCTTATCCTTACCCGAAAAACTTTCACCTAAAATGTTTAACCCATGAAGTGGGGTGAGATATAAATCTCAGTAACCAAGGCAATTCCATCATATAATCCAGTTTAATTAACATGTATGCATGAATCAAAATCAAAATCCGAATCATATCAGTCATATCAGTAAATAAAACAATTAGGCTATCATGATTACTATCCCATACTAGCAATCATATTTTCACATGTTAAAGGCCAATAACACCGAGAGAGGTCCGTCCATGGCACCCACTCCCTATTGAGCACAACCAGGGGTCAGTGCATCTGGAGTTTGATCATAACTTGGTGCCCGATCAAAGCACATACACATGTGGCAGTCGTACCACAGCTCCACCATGGACTCACAAGGTCCAATCACAATACATAGATAGCCAACCAATTCATTCAATATTTCAAATCATATACAGCAAATATGAAATTAAGACAGATATATGCATGGAATTAATATAAACCCCGGTTACTTCACTTGTAGACAATTGCAACAGCCACCACAAATCCCAAATTCGGATTGAAGTGTCATCTACCAGAAATATCAATATTTCACCCAAAATCCTAAGCAAATTTGTACATAATTAATATCTATATTATAAATCAGCTATGGGAGTCTCAAATTAGCAAAGAAAGCATCAAAATGGAAGGTTTATACTTACCTAATATGAGCCCTAACCTCAACCTACGAATTTCACTAAGAAAATCCTAAACAACCACATTTCAGATTTTGGATATGGTGAAAATACTCCAAATGAAAAACTAATCAGGCCAAATTAAAGAGAAAGATGAAGAGATTAAGTTGTATAACTATTATCTTAGCTGAATCTTGCTCTAAATGTGAGAAAATGTGAAATTCTTGCCCCAAACCCTAGCCTCCCTTCACACCTCCGATTTTCCTTCTTGAGTTTCAGAAAAATGAGGAAGTGGCTGAAGTGTTAGGGTTTTAGTTAGGTTTAAGTTTAGGTCTAAGATGGGTCATGGGTTGCTCCAAGGTCCAACTCCAAATGGGCTTCAGATTTTAGCTTGTTGGCCCAATTTTAAGGTGTTAGGCTGTAGAATTTTATTAGGCCAAACATAGTTTTAAGAGCTCCTTAGTCTTGGGTCTGCACAAGGTTTATTGGGCCACTTATAAGAGTTATAAGGTGGATCTTGAACCCCTATCACATTAAATTGGATTGAGTTTGCACCTAACTCATTGGGCCTCCATTAGCCTCTTATCATGATTCATTAATTTAGGCCTAGATGAAATTTCTATCGCAATTAAATCTCAAACCCATATTAATAATTTATCTCTCTAAATCTCCATTCACTTAACTTGTCCAATTATCCTTTATTAATTATTCTTAATTACTCTAAATCCATTATTAATAGCTTAAATAAATTTTGGGGTGTTACACCATATATCAGCAAGTTCACAAATTAATGACAGTAAGAATTCATGAACTACCAATAATTATCATTCAAATACATATTTCATTAGAAATTTCATGCATCACTAGTTCAAATCAACATCTAATGTATCACATGATTACATTTTCGAATAGTAGACCATATCATAAATTTAACAAAGTTTATAGTAAATGTTATAAGTTCATACATCTAATACCAAACTAATATGAAGCCTAACTCCTCAATAGTACATCCTAAGTACTCGATATACAAGCTCTTACACTTGGCAACATTATTACATGATGATGCTATACAAGAAGGAATACAAAATTTAACATCTACTCTGCTCAAGTCAATCCAAGTGTAGCCTTCCCCACACATGGTTGGAACTCATGAATTTTCATCTACTTGCTTTCCCTTATCCTTACCCGAAAAGCCTTCACCTAAAAGTATGATCATATCAAACAGGGTGAAATGCGAATCTCAGTAACCAAAGGTAAGTTCCATTCATATATGCTAATTTAATTAATATATGTGCATGAATTCAAATGAGCATTAGAAAATATACCAGTTATATCTACAAATGAAACAGTTATGCTATCTATGATTACTATCTCATACTCAATCATATTTCTATATGTTAAAGGCCAATAATACCGGGAGAGGCCCATCCACGGCACCCACTGTCTAATGAGTATAACCAGGGCTCAGTGCATTTAGGGTCTGATCATAATCTGGTGCTTAATTGAAGCACATACATGGATGGCAGTCGCACCACAGCTTTACCATGGACTCACAAGGTCTAAACACAATACAACATATAGCCAATCAATTCATCTAACATGTCAAATCTTTCATGTACAACAAATATAAAGTTAAAGCATTATATGCATAAAATTACAAAATCCCCAGTTACCTCACTTGTAGCCAATTCTTTAAGAGCCAATTGAATGCTACTTCAGCCTATAGACACAAAATCAAGCCATTACTAACCCTAATCATCATTTATATTAGCAAGCCCATCACTCAAGGAGTTACACTACAAGGGACTATTCAGAAACACTTACTCAATTACCACAAGAACCAAATTCGGATTTAGTTGAGGCTACCCCAGAAATTGCAAAACAACACTTCAAATTCTGAGTAAATTCGCATAAAAATAATACCTATATCATAAATCAGCTATAGGGGTCCCAAATTAATAGAAAATACATCAAAATGTTCATACTTACCCAATATCCCTCCTAACCTCTACGTCTGAAAGTACTCTAAGAAAATACCAAATAAACACATTTCAGATTTTGAGTATGGTGAAAATACTTCAAATGAAAAACAAATTAGGTCAAATTGAAGAGAAAAAGATGAGGAATAAGTTATATAACACTCACCTTGGCTAAATCTTACTCTAGGAGTGGGAAATGATAGAATTTTGCTACTAACTCTAGCCTTCCCTTTGGACCTCTGAATTTGCTTCTTGTGTTTGTGTTTCAGAAAAGTATGGAGGGAGCTGCATATGTTAAGGGTTTAGTTGGGTTTAAGTGGGGTCCTACATGGGTTATGGGCTAACCCAAAAGCCCAATTCCTAGCAGTTTTCAGATTTAAGCTTTGTTGGGCTAAGTTTCATGAGTTGGACTATAAAATTATAGTTAGGTTGGGCCAAATTTTTAAGAGTTCATTTAGTTTAGGCATAAGGGATGATGGGCCAACTATAAAAGTTCATGTAAATAGAGTCTTGGACCTCTATTTCACTAAATCAAATTGAGTCATTGTTAGGTGGCCTCTTTTAGGTCAAGTCTCCCAATAGGACAAAAGGAAAGAGGTTGAACAGATAAGGGGAAAACAATAACGTCCAGAACAACAAAAATTTTCCAGATTACAAAATAAATGGCTCTTGTAGCATAAAAACCAAATCTTGCACACTAAGGATCAAATTTGGAAACAAGGGAAGGTAGACAGTTAGTATTTTTTTTAAAATAAAAGGTAGCAATGAATGGATATGGAAAAGGAAAAAATTATATATGGAGGCTAGAAAAGAAGTAGAATGGTGGATGATGAATGTATGATAGACAACCTACCGTGTAAACCTAGCTCTGATACCAAATGATGCAGAATCAAGGGGTGGCCCAATCTTCACGGCGTAGGTTAAGTAAAATGATGGTTCGAGACCTAATGGAAGCAAGTGGCCAACCAATGTTAAAAGAACATTGACTTGTGACTTAGACTGCACTCCCAACCACGAACACAATGAACTAACCCACATAACGACGTACCAAGGTCGAAGCACGAATTGGGAGCTTTTGTGAACTTGAATCACCAACCTAAGGATAAGTTAACAAGACAAAGACTTCACAATAGCAAGGGAAAGATAACTCTCACAATTTAGAGGAAACACTCAGAATAATTCTATTACTTTTGATGGAGGTGAGCTAGGAGACTTTAAAGAGCTTGAACAAAATCAAGAACTTGAAAACAAAAGGGCTGGACGTAACTCTAAAAGATGGCCAACTAAAGATCCATTGCAAGGTATGGGAGGCCCATGCACAAGATCAAGAGCCAAAGCTATGAAGGAGGCCTTGAATGGAGTGATCCAAAAACTAATGGACTTGGAGCCCATAGTCTTAGCTGAATATGAAGCCCAAAAGGAACAAAATGGCATGAAGATTATTTCATATCTACAAGATGCTAGCCCAAGCCCGAAAGGAGCCTAATTGAAAGAGCCCAGCCATTTTCCACAAAATTCTCTTAGTTTTCAATTTGATTATTTCTGTTTCAGATTTTTTAGCTTTATTAGGCACCATTCTTGGTGAATTTGTCCAGACTTAAATTTCTTTTATTTTTCCACCAGACCTAGGAGTTATTTTGTATTTAGGGTTTTATTTTTCAAATGCCTATATAAGGCCCACTTGTACTCCAAGAAGAGGCAGATTGAATGAATTAGTTTCAGAATTATTTCTGACTTCTGAGGTTTCTCTTGTGGCCTTTGTGTACTCGAGAAAATCTTTGACTTATCAAAGGAGTGGTTTCCTTTGTGGCATCCCGGATTAGGGTTCTAAGAGACGGGTTCTCTTAGGGTTCAATTCCATTGACCAACATCTCTTCTTCTTCTTCTTCTTCTTTATTTCTTTCTTTGTTCTTTGTTGCTTGTTGTCCAGATTTGTCTATTTGCTTGTTTTTGTGTTGTAGCCAAATTTCGATCACTGATCCGTGTCATTTGGGGTTCCTAGAACGGGTTTCTACGGCGTCTCATATCATCTGGTATCAGGTTTTTCTTGTGTTTCAAGATCTCTTCTTTCTACTCGTTTTGAATCACGTCAATCCGATTTTTGTAGAGCAAGTTATAGTTTGATTCTTTTCTGCTCGTCCTTTTTTTCATGCGGCTGTTTCTGGTGTTTTCCTTCGTGTTTTTGGACATTTAATAGGTCTTTCTTGTGTCTCAAGACCTCTTCTTTCTGCTCGTTTTAGAATTATGTCAATCCGATTTTTCTAGAGCAAGTTATAGCTATTTCTTTCGTGCATGTCATTCTGATCTTTCAGAAATCTTGTGTTTTGTTAGCAAATTTCAGCACCTTTGAGATTCGAAAAAAAAAAGAGTATATTACAGTAAAAAAAAAAAGAGGAAAAGAAAAGAAAAGAAGGAAAAGTTGCAAAAAAAAAAAAGAAGTCAGAATCTGTGAAAAAGGAAAGTTGTGCTGGAAATTGTAAAATTTTGAATTATTGACTTGAATTGCAATTGCTGAAGATCTGGTCATTTCTGATTCTTGGAATTACCATTTTTGATTCCTTGAGTTGATCTGATCATTAAAAGTCATATTGTGCACAATTCATAAAAGGAAATTTGCATTTATTCACCTTGTTCTAAATTTCAAATTTCTGATTGCTTCAATACTGATTTCAAATTCCAATTTTCTTTCCATAACTCTTGATAATTAATCATTTAACCATTTGTTCTCCCATAATCTGCCACATACCATTTCTTCCATAAATTCATTGTCTTCATTTCCTTTCCTAGTCACTTGCTGTATTTTCCATTGGCTGCACCTACGATTTTTTTTTTTAAAATGTTGGACTTTTGTTGTCTCTTTGAGAACTTTACATCTTGGGTTCTAATTTGAGATTGCCACTTCAGTTGCTGCTTCTTTTGATTTGTTGGATTTAATTCAGTACACTATAGGAAGCAAGTTGAGAGGAAAAAAGGCAAGTGTTTTCATCATTGTAAAAGCCATTACAAGAGTGAAACACGAGTGAATTTGCATCATTTAGAGTGAAACACGTGAGGGAGTAGTCAGGTCCTTTTCTTGCTATTCACTGACATTTCAGGTGCCAATCATGTCTGAAAGTGAGGATAACCAAGTTGACCTTAAGTTGTTCATCAAATCTGTTCAAGAACAATTCAAGAGGTTAAATACTAGGTTGGATCAAATGGATTCTTCTTCTTCCAACAGCAAGGCAAGGCATGGTAAAAATGTTGTTCTAGGAGGAGATGAATCTGATTTTGAGGAGGAAAGCCAACATGAAAGAGTTAGGAGAGCTCCCCCTCGAAAGAAAGATGCATTTAGTAACATCAAGATGAAAATTCCTTCCTTTCAAGGGAAAGCTGATCCTTATGTATATCTTGAATGGGAAAGAAAAGTTAAGTTTTTATTTGACTGTCAATCTTTTTCAGAAGAAAGTAAAATAAAATTAGCTGCTTTGGAGTTCACAGATTGTGCAAGCCTATGGTGGGATCAATTAACCACTAGTAGGAGGCGTTCTGGAGAGGGTCCAATTCGGTCTTGGCCAGAAATGAAGGCTCTCATGAGAAAGAGATTTGTCCCTACCCATTACTATAGGGATGTGCACAAGAGGCTCCACAAAATCAAACAAGGATCTATGAGTGTGGAAGAATATTTTCAGCAAATGCAAATTGCCATGATCAAAGCTGACATTGAGGAAGATTCAGAAGTTACAATGGCAAGATTTCTTGGTGGCTTAGATCCTAAAATTGCTGCAGAAGTTGAATTGCAAAACTACCTTGATATGGAAGAGTTGTTGCATAAAGCCATTAAGGTGGAGAAGCATTTTAAGACAAAATAGAAATTGAAATCACATGCTAGTTCCAACAAAGACTTCAAGTCCTCTTTCAAGTTTAAGGGAGAGACCAAGCCTAAAGAGGAGAATAAGATGAAGATGCAAACATCTACTTCTAAAGGTAAATTTGAACCTAAATCTTCTTCTAGTTCTTCTAAAATTAAATGCTTTAAATGTCAAGGTTTTAGTCACATTGCTTCACAATGTCCAAATAAAAGGACTATGATTTTGCTTGAGAATGGTGTTGTTACTAGTGAAAGTAGCGGTGATGAAGATGTGGAAGCTGAGTTAAGCTCCAATGGAGGTGATGAATCTGATGTGGAGGTAGCTGAAGCTGTGATTGGTGAGGCTCTAGTTTCAAGGCGTGCTCTTAGCATTCAACCGAAAGAGGAGCTTGAAAAAGAACAACGAGAGCATATCTTTCACACTAGGTGTTTTGTTAACAACAAGGTATGTAGCCTTATCATTGATAATGGGAGCTGCACTAATGTTGTTAGTACCTTGTTGGTTGAAAAGCTAGGTTTGCCAACTAGAAAACACCCCACTCCTTATAATTTGTTGTGGTTCAATGATAATGGGGATGTTAAAGTTACTAAACAAGTTGTTATAGCATTTTCCATAGGAAGTTACCGTGATGAGGTTTTATGTAATATAGCTTCTATGTATGCTGGACACTTGTTATTGGGTAGACCTTGGCAATTTGATAGGAAAGTTAAGTACGATGGTTATACTAACAAGTATTCTTTTGAGTTTAATAAGAAAACCATTATGCTAACCCCTCTCAGACCCTTGCAGGCATATGAAGATCAAAAGCGAATTACTCAAGAATGCAAGTTAAAAGAGAAAGAAAAGAAAGTGCATGAGAAAGAAAGAAAAGAAAGTGAGATGGAGAGAAAAGAAAAGAGAGCTGCTGAAAAGAAAAGTCAAGAGAGTGAAGAAAAGAAAGTAACACTATTTTCCAGTAGAGGAGAGATTAAGAGGGCTTTATGTAGTGAGACATCTTTTGTACTCTTGTATAAGGATGTTTATCTAACCCTTAGTGACCTTGATGAATCTCTTCCTTCTAGTGTTTTGAGTTTGTTGCAGGAATATAAAGACTTGTTTCCGGAGGAGGTACTGGATGGATTGCCTCCCATAAGAGGCATTGAACACATGATTGACTTTATTCCTGGAGCATCTCTTCCTAACCGACCTGCTTATAGGGCAAATCCAGAAGAGACTAAAGAAATTCAGAGGCAAGTGGAGGAACTCATGAAAAAGGGGTTTGTGAGAGAAAGCCTTAGTCCATGTGCTGTTCTAGTAATACTTGTGCCCAAGAAGGATGGCAAATGGAGGATGTGTGTGGACTGTCGAGCCATCAACAAAATTACTGTTAAGTATCGATATCCCATTCCTAGACTTGATGACATGGTGGATGAGTTGCATGGTGCTTGCTTGTTTTCAAAAATAGATCTTAAGAGTGGTTATCATCAAATTAGGATGAAAGAGGGTGATGAGTGGAAGACTGCATTTAAGACTAAGTTTGGTTTGTATGAATGGCTTGTTATGCCCTTTGGCTTAACTAATGCTCCTAGTACATTCATGAGCTTAATGAATCATGTGTTTCGCTCTTACATAGGAAAGTTTGTTGTTGTGTATTTTGATGACATTCTTGTGTTTTCTAAGAATCTAGAAGAGCATGCTAAGCATTTGCATTCTGTGTTTGATATTTTAAGAGAAAATAAACTCTTTGCAAATTTAGAGAAATGCTCTTTCTGCTTGGATTCTGTTGTTTTTCTTGGTTTTGTTGTAGGTACTGATGGCCTCCGAGTGGATGAAGAGAAGGTGAAGGCAATTCAAGAGTGGCCAACACCTAAGAATGCTAGTGAGGTGAGGAGTTTCCATGGACTTGCAAGTTTCTACCGACGATTTGTAAAGGACTTCTCAACCCTTGCTGCACCTTTAAATGAGCTGGTAAAGAAAAATGTTATCTTTAAATGGGGTGAGGCACAAGAGGCGGCTTTTAATACTTTGAAAGATAAATTGACCAATGCCCCTCTACTTATTCTTCCTGATTTCTCTAAAGTTTTCGAAGTTGAATGTGATGCCTCTGGAATTGGTATTGGTGCTGTTTTGATGCAAGAGTCTAGGCCTATTGCTTACTTTAGTGAAAAGCTTAGTGGTGCTTGTTTGAATTATTCAACTTATGATAAGGAATTGTATGCTTTAAAAAGAACTCTAGAACATTGGCAACATTATTTATGGTCTAAGGAATTTGTTTTGCATTCTGATCATAAGAGTCTTTAATACCTAAAGACCCAAGATAAGTTGAATAAGAGGCATGCCGTGTGGCTTGAATTCATTGAGTCATTTCCTTATGTGCTTAAACATAAAAAGGGGAAAGAAAATGTTGTGGCTGATGCTTTGTCTAGGAGGTATAGTCTTATTACATCTATGCAAGCTAGGTTGATTAGTTTTGAATCTTTCAAAAGCATGTATAAATGTGATGCTGACTTTACTGAAACTTGGAAGTTGTGTGAAAAACATGGTGCTCATGATTTCTTTAGATTTGATGGTTTCTTATTTAAAGGAAATAAATTGTGTGTGCCTATTTGTTCTATGCGTGAGCTTTTGGTTAAAGAATCTCATGGGGGTGGTTTGATAGGGCACTTTGGCATAGAAAAGACTTTATCCATGTTGAAAGAACATTTTTATTGGCCTCATATGCGTAGGGATGTGATTGCTATGTGTAAAAGGTGCATTGTATGTAAGCACGCTAAATCTAAAGTGCAACCACATGGCTTGTATACTCCCTTACCTGTTCCTTCTCATCCTTGGGTTGATATTTCAATGGATTTTGTGCTTCGATTGCCTAGAACATCTAGTGGAAAGGATAGCATATTTGTTGTTGTTGATCGATTTAGTAAAATGGCTCATTTCATTGCTTGCTCAAAAACAAATGATGCTGTCCATATTTCTGATTTATTTTTTAAGGAGATTGTTAGATTGCATGGTTTGCCTCGATCTATTGTGAGTGACCGTGATGTTAAATTTGTTAGTCACTTTTGGAAAACTTTGTGGGCTAAGTTGGGTACAAAGCTTGTGTTTTCTACGGTTGCACATCCTCAAACGGATGGACAAACCGAAGTGGTGAATCGAACACTTTCTTCCTTATTGCGTGTTGTAATTCAAAAAAATTTAAAGAATTGGGAAAAGTGTTTGCCTCACATTGAGTTTGCATATAATCGTGCCTTGCATTTTACAACTGAGTTTTCTCCTTTTGATATTGTATATGGTTTTAATCCTTTGACTCCCTTGGATTTACTTCCTTTGCCTTGTAATGAGTTTGCTAACCTTGATGGTGTAAAAAAAGCTAAGTTTGTACATGATCTTCATGCTAAGGTTAAGGCGAACATTGAGCGCAAGAATGAGCAATATGCTCAACATGCTAATAAAGGTCGAAGGAAGGTTATCTTTGAACCAGGAGATTGGGTGTGGGTTCATTTGAGGAAAGAAAGGTTTCCTGAACAAAGGAAGTCCAAATTACACCCAAGAAGCGATGGTCCTTTCCAAGTGTTGGAAAGAATAAATGATAATGCATATAAAATTAATTTGCCTAGTTCTTATGGGAATGTAAGCGCAACTTTCAATGTGGTTGACCTTTCTCTTTTTGATATTGCAGATTCAAGGACGAATCCTTTTCAAGAGGGAGGGAATGATGGAGGTGAGCTAGGAGACTTTAAAGAGCTTAAACAAAATCAAGAACTTGAAAACAAAAGGGCTAGACGTAACTCTAAAAGATGGCCAACTAAAGATCCATTGCAAGGTATGGGAGGCCCATGCACAAGATCAAGAGCCAAAGCTATGAAGGAGGCCTTGAATGGAGTGATCCAAAAACTAATGGACTTGGAGCCCATAGTCTTAGCTGAATATGAAGCCCAAAAGGAACAAAATGGCATGAAGATTATTTCATATCTACAAGATGCTAGCCCAAGCCCGAAAAGAGCCTAATTAAAGGAGCCCAGCCATTTTCCACAAAATTCTCTTAGTTTTATTTTGTTTTAATTTGATTATTTCTGTTTCAGATTTTTTAGCTTTATTAGGTACCATTCTTGGTGAATTTGTCCAGACTTAAATTTCTTTTATTTTCCCACCAGACCTAGGAGTTATTTTGTATTTAGGGTTTTATTTTTCAAATGCCTATATAAGGCCCACTTGTACTCCAAGAAGAGGCAGATTGAATGAATTAGTTTCAGAATTATTTCTGACTTCTGAGGTTTCTCTTGTGGCCTTTGTGTACTTGAGAAAATCTTTGACTTATCAAAGGAGTGGTTTCCTTTGTGGCGTCCCGGATTAGGGTTCTAAGAGACGGGTTCTCTTAGGGTTCAATTCCATTGACTAACATCTCTTCTTCTTCTTCTTCTTTATTTCTTTCTTTGTTCTTTGTTGCTTGTTGTCTAGATTTGTCTATTTGCTTATTTTTGTGTTGTAGCCAAATTTCGATCACTGATCCGTGTCATTTGGGGTTCCTAGAACAGGTTTCTACGGAGTCTCATATCAACTTCAATCATCTTCTGAAAATTGAATGCAAAGATGGCCTATCTATAGGCAAAGGAAATCCAAAACTTGAATACTAAGCAAACCCTAAAAGTAAGACTTAAAAAACTTCCTAAAACATAATTCCCAAGGTGCACACTATTTACATGCACTGTTCACCCGAAAGTAGAAAGAAAATAACCTAAATAAATGGAAATAAATAATTCTGAAATAATAAGGAAATAAAACTTTCTAAAAACTTAATTGACCACATGGCCTTATTCAAATCACAAAAATAGACACTAATTAATACTAATGGGCTGGACATCTTGCATTTGAAGTACTATTCACGTCCTCTAGCTTCAATGGGATCTTTAAGCATCAACTTGGGCTTGAATAAGCATGATTAAGGCTCCATTTGCTTCCTCAATGCATGCACTAACATTATGGGCTTCTAATTCAACAAATTGAAGTCCAATTACTCTTTGTAGACGCTTAACTCTTCCTCTTGTCATTGGGCCATCTATCACCAAGTCCTTCTCCACACGAGCATCCTTCTCCACGTGAGTTTGATCATATCACTTTTCTAGTAATAGTAACTAGAAATTCACCATCTCCATGTTCCTGATAGGTGATCCATGCTATTAGTTGATAAAGTAAAATGACAAAAAATTCTAAGAATATGGAGTTGGGTCTTGCATACTCATATCTCTAAATAGAAATTTAGTCCTAAAACCCCTTCTACCTTCGTCAAGGAGTAATATAGGAATACTTTAAAAAAAACCATGTCACAATCTTTTACCCATTTGACAATTGAAGTCATGATTGTACAATCCAACACAATAATAAAAGTTAACTCATACATAAAGCCTTGAAAATGAAATTGACATTACACAATACACAATAATAACAAACCATAAATTTTCTGATCAACACAACTTTAAAAATTAATCACACATTCAACATAAAGTATCCAAAGTCGCCAATCTTCAAATTTCAACCATCCTTGCAAAGTTGAAGACCTTCATGAAATAACACAAAAAAAATATTATTTCCTTTATCATTAATACAACAATAGAGAAAGCTCTTATAATGCTAAAAAAACTTACAAATTCAAAAAATGTCCTCTGAAGTAGATGTACGTCCTCCTTCATCATCTAAGGAGGTTGCATCATCTAATTAACACTCTCCTAAAGTGCCATAATAACAAAGACTTAATTTACAAAAATGTATATTAACAAATTCAAAAGATATTGTCAAAATACTCAATGAAAGAAAAATGTACCTCGTGTAAAGCCCTTTGCATGATGCCAATCCTCTAAACATACTTCCTACTCAATGAACTCCTTTAGGGATTAATTACCTTCTTTCTAATACTGAAAGTTAATTCAAAAGCCACAGTAGATAATGGAATAGGCAAAATATCTTGAGCCATTGTTATAAGCATAGGAAACCACAATGCATGTCTGTACCCATTTCCTCAGTTGGTTCTTCCAAGTAGATATCCAACTCTGATTTCCTTGTTTGTGTTTATCTTCTAAACAACTTGAATTAAGTAAAATCATCAAATTCATCAATATCAACACTTGATTGTAAGTTAGTATTTCCAAAAGCTCACACACTTGATGGATTCACATTATTACTTTCTTTGTAGTGCTCAAATATTGCATAACGTGTATTAACAATATTACCCACACACTCATCAGCATTGTTAAAAAGTATATAGAAAATGTATTCCATAAAAATCAACTTCTCCTTGGATCTAATACAACAGCACAAGCAAGTAACAAATTATATCCATCCCAATATTTTTGAAAATTTACAACCATATTTGAAATCATATCTGCCATGAAATCAGGGGGATTTTTATAAGCTTCAAACAAACATAAATGAATCTTACACACTCCTCTGAATTATATGTTAGAGGTTGGATTCTTGATGGACAAAAATAGAAGAGTAGCATCATAAAATGGCTTCAAAAACTTATGGAGTAATTTTACCTTATCCTACTCTTATTAGATAGCATAAACATTCCAAAACTATAATCCCTTTCTCCCCTAATGTTGGAACACTTGCTGATAATAAATGGCATGTTCAAGCATTAAAAATGTAGAATTCCACCTCACACACATATCAGTCCTCAATTTCCTAGTTATAACCAAGTTGAAATTATTCTCAGCCATGTCATAAAATTTCTTTCTCCTAAGAGCTGATTTTTTAATAAATTTCATCCCTTCACGAATCTTTATAATAACATTATCCACCTTTTTCATACTAGCTTGTACAATCAAATTCAAAATATGATAAGAGCATCAAATTTAAAAAAAGATGCCATCACACACCAAATTTCTAGAAATGGAAGACCTCATTTTCAAATAAATAGCCATTACATCATTGTAACTAGCATTGTCTAATGTAATACTACCTATTTTCTCATCAATTTTGGATGCAGACAAGTAAGAAGCTACCTCATCAGCCAAAGAAATGCCAATAAAAGGTAGTGATATAGCTTTTAAACAAATGATTCTTTTTTGTAGTTTCCAATCTATATCAATCCAATGAGTTATTATACATATATATTCATCAGTTATGTGTTCAGCTCTCCAATTATTAGAAGTTAGGGCAATCTTACCCAGTGCTTTTGCTAGTTCCTCCATTACAAATGCTCGTTCATTTGAATGAATAATCATCACATCTCTCTTAATTGTATGCCTACTTATTGCCTTACTTTCTGGTGTAAGGCCTTGCAACATAAGCAAATAACTCAACAATACTAAAAGGAAGCTTAGCACAGATAAAAAAATTTGCAATTGCCCTTCGACTTTTGTCCTAATTAAAAGTAAATGATGTTAAAGATGTTATCCCATCAGTTTCAATTGAAGTACCCAACCTACTATACTTCCTAATATGTGGTATTACACACTTCTTACAAACAACCAAATGACGAATTAAATGTGAAGTACCTTTATGTGATTCTACCACAAAAAGTTTTTTACATTGGTTGCATTGAGCACTTCCATCCTCTAACTTTGTTATTTGCAACCACACTTTAGAAAGTCAACTTTTTTTCATCTTAACTTGATCACATTCAAGAGAATTTTCCTCATCATCTAAGTTTTGCATAGCTAATTGTTCTATTGGGGCATTACTAGCATTACTTGCTTTTGTATGTGAGATATCATCAACATTACTTGCTACATTCATTTTGCACTTTTGAGCTTCAAAAAGTTACCAAGAAGCAAAACAAACTCATAAAATGCCCTAAAACAAAATGTAATTAACATTAAACACTATAATTGTCAAGATATACTAAATACTCAACTAGACAATTCATCAAAATACATGGTAGGCATCCAACAATCAACATAAAATTTTTCACAAGGGCTCAAATTAACAAAAATGATTACTACTTAACACAAATGTGAAGCTTCAAATCAAAATCAGATCCTATTGATTCTTTGAAAGAAAAGGAATCATTTTTCTAGAAATATACTTTTGATTCAATTCGCTATATGGTTTGTTAGTAAATATTCCTACAAGAATGCAATTCAACTCAAGTCAAGAACAATTTGTTAGGGTATAATATAGAATGCAAGAACCTAAGCTTGGAGTTTAGATAATGCAAGACCCTTTAGGAACCTTGTCTTACGAACTTTCAACAAAATGACACTTTGCCCGGGACCAGCTAGAAAACAAGAATATTGGTCAAAGGAAAGACCCTAAGAGAACTTGTCTCTTAGAACCCTAGCCTCAAGACACCACAAAGGAAAACTAATCCTTTGATAAGTCACGTGAACTCTCAGAGAATACAAAGAAGTAAAACCCTCACAAAGTATTGAATAATACTCAAATTCATTCATGTCTTCTAAAATAGAGTGCAATAGAAAGCTTTTTATAGGCAAAGATTTTTAAAGTCTAAAATCCTAATAGAAGTTAAACTCTAAAATCTGATTAGAAATATTTTAAATAGTGGCTAAAATTAAGGACCAAGATTAGGATACTAATTTTAACTTATTCTCAAAGATAAGATCTTTGACCAAGTCCTAAAAATAATAAAATAAATAAATAACAAAATTCATAAGGAATCTTAGTCAAAACTAATCAACTCTTTTAAATAGTTACATGGGATGCTCATACTTCATTAAAAATCACATGGTTAACACATGATTCGTAATCTCTAGCAATTAGACTCCAATTGGGTCTTGGCACTCCTCTTGTATATGTATAACTACATTGGGCCTTTAATATGTTGGATATTAACTCTAGTTGCTCCATGGACCTTCTTAAAGACTTTGGGCTTCCACTTGGACTTCTACTTTTGCATCTTTAAGGAGATCTCATGGCCAAAATCCAATTCAACTCCAAGATCAACATGCCTGACATGTTGCTTCTTACTAACTCTATCTTATGTTCGGAAGCTCGGATAAGGATGATTCCAAAACATGGTAAAAGTTGAGAGTTTAGGATTTAAAATTGATCGATTAATCATTTGAAAACTCCGTGAAACAATGATGAAAGCATTCATCAAAATTGAGTAACGTCCAGCATGTCCTGAATTGATCAAATATGAATATTGGGCTCTAAACTTTGGCTGACATCTAACATAGAGATTATCTTGAGCTCTTTGAAGTTCTAGGACATATATTAGCACAATCTGGGCCTTTTGAGCATGGGCCATCCCTTCATGAGCCATTCGAACTTGAATCATGCCCTCTTAAATGATTTAGGTTTCTTGATGGATGAGAGGTTCTCGAACTTGTTGTGCTCCAATAGGCATGCCTACTGATATTGCTATTGATAATAGTAGCTATGTAAATATTGTTAGTACCTTACTTGTTGGGAAATTAAACTTGCCTACTATAAATCATCCTAAACCCTCTACATTGTTGAAGGGTAGTGCTGAATTTAAGATTAATAAGCAAGTTTTGATTTCTTTCTCCATTGGTAAACATCATGATAAAGTGTTATGTGATGTGGGTCCTATGTATGATGGACATATTATGCTTGGTAAATCATGGAAACATGTTAAAAAAGCTAAATATGTTAAGTATAAACACAAATATTGCTATTGCTATTCGTTTGTATTTAATGAAAAGAATCATGTATTGGTACCTCTTGATCCTATGGATACTTATGAGGATTAAATCAGAATAGCACAAGCATACAAAATGAAAGAAAAAGAGATAGCAAAAGAAGGAGAGAGAAAATATGAGTTAGAGAGAGAAAAAGATGAGATTGAAAAAGAAAAGAGTGTGAGTGAAAAGAAAGAGCAAGCGAGTTGTGAAAAAAGTGAGAAAAGCATGAGTGTGAGCTTCTTTGATGAAAAAAGAGAGGTTGAGAGTGTGTATAAGGATGTTTGTGATGCAATAGCACCAAGAGACCTTGTTGAGTATAGAAGTGGACTTGATGAAGGATATGGTGCAAAGTTTCAAGCCCAAGGACATGATTTGCAAATTAAAGCCGAAGAGTTCAAGTCAAATATGCCTAAAGATCCATTGCAAGGCATAGGAGGCCCAATAACAAGAGTTAGGGCCAAAGCAATGAAAGAAACCTTCAATTGTTTAATTTATAAGCTTCATAACTTAGAGCCCATTTATTTAAGTCAAGAGAAGGCCCAAGAAGATGTAAAAGGTGTGATCATGCTAACCATTCTATAAGAGGAGTGCCAAGGCCCAATTGGAGTCCAATTGCAAGATATTAAGAATCATGTGACAACTATGTGATTTTTAATGAAGCATGAGCATCCCATGTGACAACTTAAGAAGCTGATTAGTTTTGACTAGGATTCCTTTTGAAATTTCGTTTTTTATTATTTTATTATTTTTTTTGAACTTGGTCAAAGAGCTTATCTTGGAGATCAAGTTAAGATTAGTATCCTAATCTAATTAGGATATATATTAGGTATTATTTAAAATATTTCTAATCAGATTTTAGAGTTTTACTTTAATTAGGACTCTAGAAATTTTGCCTATAAAAGGCTTCCTATTGTACTCTATTTTGGGATATGAATGAATTTGAGTATTATTCAATTATCTGTGAGGCTTTTGCTTCTTTGTGTTCTCTAGGAGTTCACGTGACTTATCAAAGGATTGGTCTTCCTTTGGCATCTTGAGACTAGGGTTCTAAGAGACAAGTTCTCTTAGGGTCTTTTGTTTGACCAACATTCTTGTATTCTAGCTGGTCTCGGACAAAGTGTCATCTTATTGAAGGTTCCTAGGACAAGGTTCCTAGAGGGTCTCTCATCAGTTTATTTATCTACTAACAATCTTAACCCGTCTTTGCCTATTGTTGGTTCTAGCTCCTTGCAGGTATGTGGAGATTTGTTTTCAAAAAAGCCACCCAATGGACCCTCATCTTCAACTAGCATTGAAAAGAGTTGTGATTGCCTAGATTTGTTTCCTAAAAAAACACCTGATGGTTTCCAATCTTTAATGTGTTTTCAAAAGTGCTTTGATTGCATAAATTTTGTTATTCCTAATGAATTATTGCCTTTCAAAAGCATTGAACACCACACATTGAGTTTTAATTGTTTCATGAATTTTATGACTATTAGGAATTCATATTACATTAATTTTATGGTTAAACGGTTATCGTGTTACTTGTATTTTGTTATGGCCCCTAGATTTATTGCAGGTGCATGTGGGATCAAAATTATCATTTTATAACTGGGTGCATGTGAGAAAGAAATACTTCCTAACTCAAAACGAGTTCAAAGAGTTTTCCAACTTAAAGTATTTTAAATTGCCTCAAAGAATTGATGATCTCTTTGAAAAGAATCCTTTAGTTTACAAGATTCCTCCACTTGATAAATATAGTGTTATCATTATTTTTGGAAAGTCTAATTTATTCCCATATGATACAGGTGAAGATTCAAGGATGAATCTTTTCAAAGAGGAAGGAATGATATAATACCATTAGGCATGCCCATTGGAGCACAACAAGTTCGAGAAACTCTCATCCATCAAGAAGCCTAAATCATTCAAGAGGGCATAATTCAAGTCCAAATGGCTCATGAAGGGATGACCCATGCTTAAGAGGCCCAAATTATGCTAATATATGTCTTAGAACTTCAAAGAGCTCAAGATAATCTCTATGTTGGACACCGGCTAAAGTTTAGAGCCCAATATCCATATTTGATCAATTCAAAACATGCTGGACATTACTCAATTTTGATGATTGCTTTCATCATTGTTTCACAGATTTTTAAATGATTAAGGGTCAATCTTGAATTCAAAACTCTCAGATTTTACCACGTTTTGGAATCATCTTTATTCGAGCTTCTAAACATGAGATAGAGTTAGTAAGAAGCAACATGTCAAGCATGCTGATCTTGGAGTTGAATTGGATTTTGGCCATGAGATCTCCATAAAGATGCAAAAGTGGAAGTCCAAGTGGAAGCCCAAAGTTTTAAGAAGGTCCATGGAGCAACTAGAGTTAATATCTAACATGTTAATGGCCCAATGTAGTTATACAGATACAAGAGGAGTGCCAAGGCCCAATTGGAGTCCAATTGCAAGAGATTAAGAATCATGTGTTAATCATGTAATTTTTAATGAAGCATGAGTATCCCATGTGACTATTTAAAGGAGTTGATTAGTTTTGACTAGGATTCTTTATGAATTTCATTTTTTATTTATTTTATTATTTTTAGGACTTGGTCAAAGATTTTATCTTTTAGATTAAGTTAAAATTAGTATCCTAATCTTGATTTTTGATTTTAGGCACTATTTAAAATATTTCTAATCAGATTTTAGAGTGTAACTTTTATTAGGATTTTAGACTTTAGAAATCTTTGCCTATAAAAGGCTTTTTATTGTACTCTATTTTAGAAGACATGAATGAATTTGAGTATTATTCAATACTTTGTGAGGCTTTTGCTTCTTTGTGTTCTTTGAGAATTCATATGACTTATCGAAGGATTGGTCTTCCTTTGTGACATTTTGAGGCTAGGATTATAAAAGACAAGTTCTCTTAGAGTCTTTCCTTTGATCAATATTCTTGTTTTCTAGTCAGTTCTGGGCAAAATGTCATCTTGTTAAACGTTCCTAGGACAAGGTTCCTAGAGTGTCTTGCATCATTAAAGGAGGAAGAGTATACTAGAATGGCAAAAGGCAAGCCTAACTTTTTCGTTATATATGTAATCCATCATGACAACTGACAAGTTCATTGTCTTAATTTCTTCAAATAGAAAGGAAGTCTTAAATGGTTCCAATTGCCAGGGAGAAGTGAAAAATCCCAACTACATATTGGTTTTTCTTGAAGTCTATTTTAATTTCATGAAGAGTTTTGTTTACTTTGATTTTCCCTTTTGTTTTTAATTACTGGGGAGGGGAATTAAAAAGGTATAGCAAGATCTAAGATTTCTTTAAAGAACCTGGTACACTGACACTAAAAATAAGGATGGGTAAGATAGATTCTAAGCACAACAATTAGATGCTTTTATTGAAAGGAAATGCTTCCATTTAGTCACCTACCTTCTATCGTGTTTGATTTCAATCATTCTTAACCTTACATGTTTACGGTAGAAAGCAAAAGTGCCAAGAAAGACAATAGGTAGCATATATAACCAACAATTTAGGCAGAATAATGAAGAGTGAAATTAGAGAGAGAAAAAGGGAGGGAAGTATACCTTGCTATCGATGGTGGTGGCAACTGGTGAAATATAGGCCAATGTGGTTGTTGGTGGTTGCTATAGGTAAGAAACTGTGGGGCTATCGTGATGTGTGTGTGCAATTGTCTACTCTATCAAGCAGTGTTTGTGTTCGTGTTCAACTATAGCAGAAGCAAAAAGAAACCATGAAAGGAAGGGGGCTATGTTCGTGTAATTATGCTCGCAACTCAGTAAACCAGGAGGGCTAGGGCAGAAAAAGAAAAGGGTTGTCATGGCTATGTAATTGTGCTCAATACTCAATAGTTAGCCTTGGAGTTGGAGACTAGGGCAAATTGGCAGCAGAAGGCAGATGGCAAAAGTTGTCTTGTGTGTGAAATGTGGTAATGGTATTAAGGCTTAGGCTTGGATAATTGAATGAAACTTGAAAGAAAAGCTCAACTTATCTGAAGCCCAGTAGTCTAGTACATCATTCCCAATCCCAGTATATCAAGTTCAAGCCTAATATTTTATTTCTTCATGTCATTTTAAAAGAATTTGGCCTTAGCTTCAAAAAAAGCCTGAGCTCGACCCTTTTTTTAATGAGCATTTTGAATTTGGGCCTCATATCCATTTTTTTGGGCCGGGCAGACTTCTCTGCCCATAATCAAGTCTAGTCCATACCTCATCCTTTCCCCTCCTTTCTCATTTTCCATTTGCTGCTATTCCCCTTCTTTCCTAATTTTTGATTTGCCATAAATTTTTGCTAGATTTTGCCTAAATCTCCCCCCAAATTTCTACAATTTTTGGTCCACCCCATTCCCCTCTTTTCTCATTTCTCCAGTTTTGGTCTAATCTTCCACCAAAATAGAGGAGGAGGAATTCAAAGAACAAACAAGAATTGAAAGAGCACAAGAGAAAAGCTTAGACAAAGAAAGTTTTCTTATCGTTTTGATCCTTCATTTGTGCTTCATCTAGAATATCAACTCTTCTTGAGAAAGTATGTGTGTACCCATTGTGTTTGGATGATCCTTTCATTGTTACACATTTTTGTATGCTATATTTTAATTTTCTTGTGAGAAAGTGTAGGGACTTTTGTTGTTGCCAAATGAGAGAGAAGCAGTGTCATTTGTTTATGGGTTGGTAGGTGGGAATAAGAAGGAATGAAATGAAAAATGAATAGAAACCGTATATGAAATAGATAGAAAATGACACTTGTATATCTACTTTTAAAAAAATATTAATATAAGTACTAATGATTATAAAAATATAATAATATTTTTTTTCTCCCTCCCTCTCCCATGTGGTAATCATACTAGACATGTAAGCATTTTTTTGCCAATGTGAAAAAAGTATTCATTACTTGTAATTTGATCCCAGTTACATAGATACAAATATAATCCCCCCTCCAAACGATAAGAAGGACCAAGGCAAATAGTGGCCTTGGATCAAGCACGAGACTAATGTACTGTAATTTACTTAAGAAATAATCTGAGGATTAAAAAAAAGATTCTTACCAATAAACTCCTCATTGTGAAATTCTATCAAATTTGGTGGAATTTAAAAATCAATGAGAACTCGACATTTTTCTTTTTAAAAAAAGTTAAATGAATATATTCTACATTTAATTATATTTCAAAAAAGTTAATTTAAATTAAAAAAATACCATATCGGTCCTTAAAAAAATACTACCTCCACAAGAAAAGGTTGAACTTAATTGAACTCTCAATTTTTTAGTCTTCCTTGTAATAATAGTTGATATATTTAAAAGATTTGGTACTATCGATATAAGATTTACTCTATTTCCACGCATTAATTTGGAATCATTCATTTCTACTAAAAGGATTTATGTGTACGCTCAATTTAAAATGATTCATTACAATTATGAACATGGTAATTAGTGAAATATAACAACTATACTATAAAATTATAGTCATTTGAGGTATCAGCATCATTATTTCTCTTCCAAAGATTTATCGAATATTTTTTTGTCAACCAATGCCAATTGATTTTTAATTTGGATTCTCTTTTTGTTCAATACGTCATTTTATTAGATAGAAAAAAAATAACTCAAAATAGTGAGGATGTGTATAGGACTTACTTCTTATTTTTTTCATCCACTTTTTAATTTTTTAGATTGATTGTTTTTACATCCGATCCATATATCTCACCAAAAATTTTCATACCAAAATAAGTTGAATTAGACCACTTCAATTTCATTGAATCTATTGTCTCTGTTGCAACATTCACCTCTAGTTCAAGGAATTATGACGTATATTATGTAAAAAAAATACTGATATTAGTGGGAATTTCTCAATAATTATTAACCAGACCTCCGGTCCTCAAATGTTAACGAGGTGGACGTTGACGGGGAGTTCATTATTGATACTCAACAATTGGTATACTACTTTCATTTATATATTACTAGGTAATTAATTTTATACAAAATTATGTAATATAGTTTTAAATTATTATTTAATTGAATTCTAAATATGCAGTGAGAATTACTTATTTATTAAAATATAAATGACTACTGTACTCGACTTTTTAGTACTAAATACCTATAGGAGTACAGTAAATATTGTCGTTAGTAAGGCACCTGAACGAACAATAAAGGACAAGAAACATGGCGAAATCATAAATGTTATAAATAGCGCTCTAGCCCAAACCGAATCCTCACACATGGTCAAAATAAAACGAGTTTGAGTTCAATCTTGAATCACGCCCAAAAAAAAAATTGCAACGGTTCTCAAACTTTGAATGCAGAAATATAAATTAAATAATTAAAATTTGTGATTTTTTGCTTGTATGTAAAAGAAAAAAAAAAAGTTTAGAACATTAAAATTTTCAATGTTGCAAAAATCATTGGCTTAATTAACTTATCATTTTTTATAATATCACATTTTTAATTTCGACTCGTTTAATTAAATAAACTCGATATATCAATCAAATTCTTCCATTTAATAAATGGTAGAACCTGAATTCAAATTTTTAGTTTCTGAAATGTAAGTAAATAACGAATATAGATCAATTTATAAACCCTACTCCAAGTGCAGCCCATTGATTTTGGTAATATTAAATAAAGCAAATTAAAAAGTTTGACAATTCCCGCACACATGGAAAGATGGTATCACTATAGCAACGCACTTCACCCCTAAATGGTTACCTTCCAAAGGTTGCCAAAGGCACCCATTCATCTCTTTAAATATGAAACCCTAACATGCACCTCTCTTCATCACATTGACCTCCAAGAGATAAAGACCCTCCAACAATGGCTTCCTCATCTTCTTCCTCGAAAACTGGCCTTGGTGCCAGCGTCAAAGTCTCCCAAAACGAGTTCAACCAGTTTCACGACATGGACCGCATCCTCTTCACGCGTCTCGTGACGGCTCTCGGCCGCGAACCCGGCGAGGCAACCCAGGTCATGGCATATCTCATTTGGCTTGAAAAGATGAGCAAGGATTTCAGATTGGTATCAAAGCTCCTCAAGTGGCCTGACGCTTTACTCAGTGATCTTGTAAATGAGGCTGTCTTGGCCTTGATATGCATTGAGAGTGACCAATTCCCTTATGACGCCAACATAATTGACGATTTGCCTTTAACCCATAGCGTCACCCAGAGAAGCGTCACCCTCCGTTACTTGCATGAAAACCGCATCAGCATAATCCGTGCCGTTACCAAAATAATCAACGGCGTCTGCATCAGAGCCTTCAGAGGCATAGTGCAACGAGTGCAGAATGAAAAAGCTATGAGGGAACATAACTTGATCAATAATCCGACGGTGCAGCATATTGTTTATCATAATTCTGCTGATGTTGTGCCCCAACAAAACTCTGTTGCTTGGGGTGGTAATGGCGGTTTTGAGTGTCGGAATGAATCTCAGAACAATGAAGTGAGTGAGATGTTGAAGAGGTCGGAGGTGAGTATTGGTGAGAGAAAGGATGTGCCTCCAGATGAAAGGACAATTTTTTTGACATTCTCAAAGGGGTACCCTATTTCAGAGGCTGAAGTCCGAGACCACTTTTCAAGGTTCTTTCTCTCTCACCTTGCAATCAGAGTTATATTTATCAAGAGTTATATTTATCTCAGGGTCATTTTATCTATATATCTATTTACTTGGGTGGAAATTATTCTTTTTAAAGAAAGTGCTTTTATTTTTAGAAAATACTCTTTCGAAATGTAATTCTTTTTTATTGTTTTGACAACATAGAGGAAAGTATTTCCTCTTGTTAATTTGGTGTACTATAAAAAAAATATTTTATGTTATTTAAAATTGAAAGTTAAAAGTGGTTTTTTTTTTTAACTTAAAATTATTCACGTGTCTGTTTGTTTTTGCAAAAACCAACGTTTAGTATAAAAAAACACTTTTTTGAAATATGACATTATTTTTAATTTTTTGAATAATACTAATGGAAACAATTTTTTTTCATTGTTTGATTTTTATGATAAATATTTTTTTTTCATTTAAAATATAAGATCCAGAATTCTTATACTATGTAAATATATCCTTAAATTATATACGCTTCATTTGCGGGAACGGAACTTTGAAAATTTTTCCAAGTGATGTTATAATTATAATCTCAAAAAGTATATAGTTATAGGTATAATTTTAATTATAAATTTTTATCACAATAATTTGTAATAAATTTCACAAAAAAAATATAATTCATAATTTTATGAAAAATAATAATTTATATTCTTGATAAAATATGTTCAATTCTATTAATTTGTGTTATCAAAAAAAAATTCTATTAATTTGTATCATACATGTATGATACAAATTAATAGAATGATGGGAATTTAAAATTATAAAAGAGGGAATATTTAAGAAGACTTTTGAAAGTTTAGTTAAAAATCCTTCATTCTCCTTCTCTCTTTATAACAAACTCTCAATTAAAGGAGAAGTTACAATGAAATCGTCTTTTTTCCTTCACTTTCCCTCTCCCAAATAAAAATATTTATGACGAAATTAAAACCAACCCCAAACTTTAGGGACAACAAGCATACTTTAGCTCCAAAAAAATCATAAACTTGAGTTTGTGTTAAGTGTGAATCAATTTCAATAGATGATTAATTGCCTAAGCCATAATGAATTGCTTTTAGTCAAGAGGATTTTGGATGAATTGTCTTATGTAGATTGGATTGTTGGATCAATTCAATTAATTTTGGGGTGTAAAACCTATTTCTATAAGAACATTTTTTAATTAGATATAGTTAAGTAACTAAGTCCTTAAAAAATTCTTTGGAGGACATTTCAAAAGTTGACTGCAAGTGGAAGGCTTATTACTAGGATTAAGAATTAAGAATTAAGAATTTTTATTCTTCAATAGCCTAATGTATCTTTTTCTATGATCTACCCATTATATTTTTGTTCTAACTAAAACATTTGAAGTTCTTAATCCTAAATATAAGTCATCCTCCAACTTATCTCTCTAGAATTCGTATATGTTGCTGTCTCAATAGGAAATGCATACTAAATCATTACACTAGGGCTCATTACATTAGGACTGACCACGGAAATTTTTATGTGTGTCCGCAAGTGCACAGGTCGGATCAAGTAGTTCAATGATAAGTAAAGTATCATTCCCACGAGGAATGACTTAAAAACAATTAGGCAATGCATAACCTATTTTCATCCACGTTAAGCAACCAATTAAGCAAATCTTGGATTTAGAACTAAATTTTAAAATGAAACAATTTTAAGAAAACTTGGTTGGCAGAGAAATTTTAAGAGGAGTCCAAGGTTTTGAAATTACCTAGAGTCACTATTCCCCTGACGCTTACTAGAACTTAATTTCTTGTTTAATTGCAATTAATTTTCACCTTGTGGGTTAAGAGATTTAGAAGCTATAACCATCCGTTGATGTAATTATAACCCTACTCTCATCTAAAATCTAAGTGTCCTTAGATTTAGGTTAGAGCGCATTAGGAACTACAACCTTCTACAAACCAATTAAGGCAATTAGGTATATTTCTATCCCAATTACAAATTAGTTAATTCTAAACTTAATTTATCCAACTCTTAAGTCTAATAAGAACCCCTTTTTCAAGGTCAATTCCAATTACCAAAATCAATTCTAAGAGGTGGCCAATCTCTAAGAAAGCATTAAGCAAGAGAAGGATACACAAGGCTCAAATTATCACAATCAACAAGATAAACAATGGATTAATTCACATCAGGTTCATAGTGCTCTAGATAAAAGGAATTTAGCAACACATAGCTAAATCTACAGCAAATCCCAATCCAATACATGAAGAAGATGAAAAGAAACAAAGAAAGTAAACAAGGGAATGATAGAGATGCAGAAAATGGAGCTCCCCCTTGATTCTTTCTCCTTCCTTCACCCCTCCAAGCTTGAAAAGCCTTCAAAGACCACCCAAAATCGTCTCCCTGGACGTCCAGCAATCTCTTCTGCCGCAGAATGTCGAAACCCTACCCTCTTTCCTCTCTTTTTAGCTTGAAAAGTAAAACTGTGCTTTTCAGGGCTGATCTCGCTATGGCGAGAAGTGTCTCTCGCTATAGCGAGATCTCATATGTTCTCAGTTTTCTGCTGTGTTCACTACTTCCACGCTATAGCGAGTTGCTCCCTGGACTTCCTATGCAACGCGACTTCGCTATTGCGAAGTGTCTCCTTCGCTATGGTGAATTTACCATCTCGCTATGGCGAGAAGACTTGTAAAATCTGTGGTTGTCCATCTCAGCTTCCCTCTTTTATTTGCAACTCTTTCTATACTTTGTTACTTTTCCCTGAAACTGAAATCAATCACAAAATAAGGCTCAAATTGATAAAAATGTTACAATTGAAATACTTCTTTTGTTTTGTTTGATTGAATATACTTTTAACTTATTAATCAAGGGAAAAGAACTTTGCCTCCCTAATTTAGTGTCAAAAATAGTCCTTTTTAATCCTAAATTAGGAGGTTATCAAGGACTCATTACATTATATTGGTGCTCATCTTCATAAAAAAAAATCATTTAAGGTCTCTCCAAGTTTAAAGTATCAAGAGTGAAGTTTTAAATTCACATCCATAGCTGCCCCTTCACCAAAAAATCCATAGAAATAATTATATTTTTGCCTTCATTATAAAGTATCAAGTTTAAAGCCATGAAACATGAGGAAGAAGAAGACATTAATGGATGATGAAGATGATAGAATAGGAATTTAAAAGGGTTACCCAACTAAAATTAATGTTGCAATGATAAGAGATTAAGGCAGAGTTCAATCTTTTATCCATTCTTTTTTTTTTCTCTTTCATTTTTTTCTTTCTTTCTACCTTTTTGTTGTTTACGTTGCTTCAAAAGTTGAAAAGGACCCATTAATAAAATGAATCATAGAAATAGAAATTGAAAATTTAAATATATGGATTTTTCGACATATGAAATGTTAGACATATTAATTTCATGAGTTATGTTTTAGTGACGACTAAAGCTGGTGGTCGCTAAAAGTTATATTTTTTATTTAAAAAAAGTTATGTATTAAAGCATTTAGTGACGACAAAAATATCGTCACTAAAAGGTCATTATGAATTTTTTTTGGTGGCGACTATGTCAATGTCGCTGCAAAAAAGTTTTAGCGACGACTTTTTTGTTGCTACTAAATAGTTTTAGTGACTATTTTTTTTGTGTCGCCGCTAAAAATATTTTCAAAATTAAGAATAATTTTTTAGTGACAACTTTTAGCAATAACTTAATAAAGTCGTTGCTAAAAATATTTTTTTAGCGACCACTTTTTTAAGTCGCCACTAAAAATCGTTACTAAAAGTCTATTTTTTTGTAGTGACATTAGCTAAATCAATAAATAAAATTTATTTTTATAAATTAATGTATATATGTTTAAAATATTTTTTTAATATTAATTAAAACGGTAACTTCAAAAAACATAGAAAGTATTTACACCCGGAAAAAGGGGACCCTTCGAGGAATTTTTTTCTTTTTTTTTTTATGCATCAGACTTTTGTTTATTTTATCCTCATATTCTTTATCACGTGGTATTCTCTCTTAATTTATTATTCTTTTACTTACCTTTTCTTTCCTACAGAATATATGGAGATATCATTGAAGCAGTCTATATGCAAGAAGTTCAATTGTTGGAGCAACCACTGTATGCTCGACTTGTTGTTCATTCGATTGCCATGAATTTGATCGACGTTGTCCTCGAAGGCAGAGGCAAAGTGAAGTTCTCCATCAATGGAAAGCATGTTTGGGCTAGGAAATATGTTCGCAAGAGTACCAAATCCCCACCAACTTCACCATCAAATTCTTCACCATCACCAGCCACGTCCAGTTGATATAGGCTTCCCTATACCAGAGTGTTGTTTCAAAGTCTCTTATTCCTTGCAAGCTGCAGCACCTCCTCCTTCTATCCCTTTCTGTCCTTCATGTGAGTTTTATCCTCTTTAGGGTTAGGGCTTTGACATCAATTTGGAATTAGTTTTTGAAAATTAATTCACAACCTTGATTGTCAAATCTCCAATCATTGAGGCTGAGATCTGGCAAGAAGATAACTTTTAGAAGTCTTCATTTTCATAAAATTAGGAGGTGTGTTGTCTCTCCACATATGTCAACTATTTCGTAATGTATATTCTTCTTCTTCTTGTTTCTCTATTGAATTGGGATTGTAAATTTCTAGGATATAAAATTTTGCTTAAAAGGTGTGTTACTCTACTTCTATTTTCTTTTTTTTTTTATTAATCAATCAGAAGCATTGGCTTGTTCTACTTGTTTTCTACTTTTTAGATTGCTCACAATGTGTCAAAGATAGAACAGGTTATATGTGTAAATTCCAAGATATCTATACAATGTCAGACAAATCCCCTATTTGTTTGGTACTAGTTGCCATTAGAGGTTGTAAAGAAACCACATTCATGCCTAATTTGTTTTCCCCTCAACTGTGGCAAATGCTAGGGACACCACATTTTTAGCCCTATCTTGTGTGCTTGTAATGAGCAAGGATATAATGCGAAATCAAAGGGGTGGCCTGATTTTCACGATGTAGGTTGAAGGATAGATGATGGTTCGAGATTTGATGGAAGCAAATAGCCAACCAACATTATATGAATGTTGACCTACTACTTAGACAATATGTCTAACTATAAGCACGATGAACCAACCCATATAACGACGCACTAGGGTCGAAACATGAATTAGGGGTTTTGTTAAGTTAAATCACCAACCTAAGGATAGGTTGACAAAACAAAGGTTTTACAAGAGCAAAGGAAAGACAATATTCTCATAATTAGAGAAATACTCAGAATAATTTTATTATTTTCAATCTAATTCAAATGGAGGTAGAATACATGTATTTATAGTGTAACTCAAACTTATTTGTTGAAGGAAAAGTAGAAAACTAATTATATAATCCTAACTTAATTATCTAAAAATTAGGAATACAAAATCAAATCTTAAAAAAAAAAAAGGAAAGATAATTTGCCTTATTAATTTTAATTTTTGTCTAAATACATAAAACTTTTAGAAGTAAGCATTTAAGCCTATAATATTATTATTTAGGCCCAAATGAGTTGATCTATGTATGACCTTTGGTCCAAACTCTTTAATTTATAACATTCTAACCTAAATTAGTTCTAGTAGCTTTATCTTTAGCCAAATAATGTTGAAAATATCTTGATTAATGCTTTAATAAGACTTATCAAAACTCTACTTGGTCTAAATCTCTTTAACAAGTCCATTCAATGCTTCTTTAAGCCTTTTAGCCTTTACACTTGTAATGGGTTTAATTGAAAGATGCAAATGATCATTTGAAGTTTTTAAATTAGCATCCACATAAACCTAGTTCATATCACCCTCCCCCTCTCAAAAAAGAGTTGTCCTTGGCTCTTGAAAACCTGTACCAAAATAAAGAGAAAGGACAGAAACGTTAAAAGTAGCACTTACGTTATACTCACCTAGTAAATCAATCTTGTAAGCATTATTATTGATCCTTTCTAGTAATTGGAAAGGCCCATCTCCTTGAGGCATAAGTTTGGACTTTCTTTTGTCAAGAAATCTCTCTTTTCTACTGTGCAACCAATTAAGTCCCCTAATTCAAATACTATCCTCTTTCATCCCTTGTTAACATAGTCTACATATTGTTAAGTCATCCTCTCAATGTTTTGCTTAGCCTTTTTATGGATTTGCTTAACAAACTCAGCATGCTTTTTCCCATCCATATTGACTCTTTCCTATAAAGGCCTAAAGTTAAGTTAATGGGTGTAAGAGGATTAAAACTATATACAATCTTAAAAGGCGAATATTTAATAGAAGAATGAATGGCCCTATTATAAGCAAATTCGACATATGGTAGGCACTCCTCCCAATTTCCACAACAAAGAAGAAAGTGTCATATTCACAACCTCAATTTGCCCATCAGTTTGTGGATGGCAGGTAGTAGAAAATAGCAATTTAGTCTCAAGCTTGTTCCATAAAGTCTTCCAAAAATTACTTAAGAACTTAGCATCTCGATCTGTCATTATAGTTCTCGATATCCCATGAAGTTGTACAACTTCCTGAAAGAATAAATTGGCAATGTTAGAAGCATTATCAACCTTATGATATGCAATGAAGTGTGCCATTTTAAAAAAATTTGTCCACAACAACAAAAATAGAGTCCCTTCCCCGCTTAGACCTAAGTAAGTAATCCCATTACAAAATCCATAAAAATATCCTCCCAAAAGTACACCAAAAATAGGGAGGGGAGTATGATATGAACCAAGTTCATGAAAATTCTAATTCAAAATTTTCAAATAATCCTTTACATCATCCAATTGGACCTATTATAAGGGCGAAGGCTAAAAAACTTAAAGAAGCATTGAGTGGACTTGTTCAAAAGATTTGGACGAAAGCAGAGTTTTGATAAATCTGATTCAAGTATTAATCAAAACGTCCTCAACATTATTTGTGCTAAAGATGGAGCTATTAGAGTTAATTTGGGTTAGAATGTTGCAAATTAAAAAGTTTGGACCAACGACCATATATAGATTGACTCATTTGGGCCTAAATAATAATATTATAGGTTTAATATGCTGACTTTTAGAAGCTTTATGTATTTGGATAAAAATTAGAATTAATTAGGTAGATTATTTTTCATTTTCTATTTTTAAAAAGATTTGATTTTGTATTCCTATTTTTTAGGTCTTTTAGTTAGGATATGTAGTTAGTTTTCTACTTTTCTTCCAACAAGTAGATTTGAATTGCACTATAAATACATGTATTCTGCCTCCATTAGGAATCAGATTGAAAGTAATAGAATTATTCTGAGTATTTCTCTAATTGTAAGAATATTATCTTTTCTTTGCTCTTGTGAAACCTTTGTCTTGTCAACTTATCTTTAGGTTGGTGATTCAAGTTCACAAAAGCCCCCAATTCATCCTTCAACCCAACTACATCGTTGTGTGGATTAGTTCATTGTGTTTGTGGTTAGGCACGTTGTCTAAGTAGCAAGCCAACATTCTTATAACGTTGGTTGGCTATTTGCTTCCGTTGGGTCTCAAACCATCATCTATCCATCAACCTATGCCATATAGATTAGGGCACCCTTTGATTTTGCATCATTTGGTATTAGAGCTTTGGTTTACAGGATAGGTTACCCATTATTATCCAATATCTTTTCCTTTTAACCTTTAGATTTTCTTATTTACCATATCTTTTCTTTGCCACCTTTAATACCAAAAAAAAAACTTTCTACCTTATTTTCATATTTGATTCTTAGTGTGCAAAATTTGGTTTTTATACTATAAGAGCCATTTATTTTGTAATCTAAAAATTTTTCTTGTCTAAATGTTCTATTTTATTTCTTATCTATTCGATCCTTTTTCGATTGAGTTTTTGGATGATTGATAGGTGTTTCTAAAAGTTCAGAATCTCAACTTTCATGTCGTTTTGGAATCATCCCAATCAGACTTTTCTATATCGAGATATATTAGGTTTTAGTTGATAATATTTTCTTAATCTCACAAATCTAATTTGTCTAGCTTGTTTCTTATTTTGTGATTTTGTAAGTTTTGGACTATTTCATCTGATCAAGTCAAAAGAGAAAAGACAAAAAAAAAAAAAGTAAAACAAAAGCAAAAGAAAAAAAAAAGGCAAAACAAAAAAAAGGCTAGAAAAAAAAAAGAAAAAAAAAAGGAATTGCTGATCAGATAATTTTTTCCTATTTTATCTTATTTCCTTTGATATCATATTGTGCACTTCCTTATTTTGATTTGCCATTGTTTCCTTTTATTTTTCTTTATTTGAACTTTTTTATTTTGATCTTGCAATTTTCCTCATAGTTGAAATTTTTAGAATTACATTATGTATGGCTCTTTGGGATTTTAAACTTGGTTTTGCATTATTAAGTGGTTAAATCTTTCTTCTTTGAAACCCAAGCCTAACCAAATCCTATCCTCAATTGTGACTTGTGTGTGCCAATCATAAATTTTAAACCACCCATCTGCACATACTTGGTTGAACCGAGAATTGGCAATGTTGGATCACTTGACAAGATCTTAGGTGACATAAAAGTTCAAGATTGATACTGAGAGGTAAAAGGCAAGAATAGATAAGATCATTACCAAAACAAAACAAAAAAAGCCAAAAAGAGGGAGAAAGCAAACACGAGTAAGAATGTTATATTTTAATTGAGTGAAACACACGAGAAAGTGTTTGTGAGGTCCTATATACTCTTGTTTCTTTCATTTTGTTTTTCACTAACATGGTAGATAGAGAAAAAGGAGTTACACATGAAAGTGATAATAACGGTTACAATTAATTTGGGGTAACGCTGATGCAAGACCCTCTAGGAACCTTGTCCTAAGAACCTTGGCACACAAATTGATCAACCGAGATTAGCTATGTCTCACATGAAAGCGAAAGCACACAAAGGGATTATTGGTCAAAGGTAGAACCCTAAGAGAACTTGTTACTTAGAACCCTAGCTAATGATGCCACAAAGGATGACTAATCCTTTGATAAGTCTCGTGAACTCTCAAAGAACACAAAGAAGCAAAGGCCTTACAAAGAATTGAAGAATACTCAAATTCATTCATAATTTCAAAATAGAGTACAGTAGGAAGCCTTTTATAGGTAAAATTTCTAAAAGTTTAACATCCTAATAAAAGTTAAACACTAAAATCTGATTAAAAATATTTTAAATGGTGCCTAAAATTAAGGAATAAGATTAGGATACTAATTTTAACTTAATCTCCAAGATAAGACCAAGTCCTAAAAATAATAAAATAAATAAAAAACAAAATTCATAAAGAATCCTTCTCAGAACTGATTAGCTCCTTTAGGTAGTCATATGAAATACTCATGCTTCATTAAAAGTCACATGATTGACACATGATTCATAATATTTTGCATCAGACTTCAATTGGCATGATTAAGGCTTCTTTGGACTATCCCAGATGTGTATAACTGCATTAGCCCTTTAACGTATTGGATATTGACTCTAGTTGCTCCATGGACTCTTCTTAGGAGATTGGGCTTCCACTTGGACTTCCACTTTTGTATTTTTAAAGAGATCTCATGTCCAAAGTCCAATTCTACTCTAAGGTCAACGTGCTTGATGTGTTGCTTCTTACTAGCTATATCTCATGGTTGGCTAGCTTTTATAGAAGGTTTGTGAAAGATTTTAGCACAATTGCTACACCACTCACTGAAGTAATTAAGAAATCAATTGGCTTTAGACGGGAAAAAGCACAAGATCATGCATTTAGTATTCTTAAAGAAAAATTGTGTTCTCACCCATTTTAGCTTTACCTGATTTTAACAAAACTTTTGAGATTGAGTGTGATGCATTAAGAGTTGGGATAGGAGCTATTCTGATGTAGGAAGGGCGGACAATTACTTATTTCAATGAAAAGCTGAATGGTGCCACCTTGAATTACCCTACTTATGACAAGGAGAAAGCTTGTGAGAGCATTGGAGACGTGGCAACACTACCTTTGGCCTAAACAATTTGTGATCCATACAGATTATCAATCTTTGAAGTATATTAAAGGTCAAGGTAAGCTAAACAAAAGACATGCTAGATGGATGGAATTCATTGAGCGTTTTCCATATATGATCAAATACAAGAAAGGTAAGGAGAATGTGGTTGCAGATGCATTATCTAGAAGGTATATTCTTCTCACTTCTCTGAATGCAAGATTGCTTGGTTTTGAATATGTTAAGGATTTGTATGCCAATGATAGTGATTTTGCTGAAATAATTGTTGCTTGTGAAAAAGGAGCTTTTGGAAAATTCTATAAGCTTGATGGATTTTTATTCAAAGAAAATAAATTATGTGTGCTTCAATGTTCTATGTGTGAATTGCTTGTGAGGGAAGCACATGGGGGAGGACTATGGGACATTTTGGTATGAAAAAGACATTAGATGTTTTGTATGAACATTTCTTTTGGCCTAAAATGAAGCGTGATGTGGAAAGGATTTGTGGTAGATGCATAACATGTAAAAGGGCTAAGTCTAGAGTTTTACCACATAGCCTATATACTCCATTACTTGTACCTAGTGAACCTTAGGTAGACATTTTAATAGATTTTATTTTGGGATTACCTAGGTCAAAAAGAGAGATGGATTCAATATTTATGGTTGTTGTAGATTTTCAAAAATGGCACATTTTATTGCATGCCATAAAACTGATGATGCTACTTATATTGCTGATTTGTTCTTTAAAGAAATTGTGAGACTTCATGGTGTTTCTAAATGTATTGTCTCAGATAGGGATGCAAAATTTCTGAGTCATTTTTGGAGAGTTTTGTGGGGAAAGCTTGGAACTAAGTTATTATTTTCCACAACTTGTCATCCACAAATTGATAGTCAAACTAAAGTTGTTAACAGAACCTTAACTTAATTGCTTAGGACCATCATCCAAATGAATTTGAAAAATTAGGAGGATTGCTTGTCATTCATTGAATTTACATATAATAGAAGTGTTCATTCATCTACTGATTATTCTCCTTTTGAAGTTATGATGCAAGACCCTCTAGGAACTTTGTCCTAGGAACCTTCAACAAGATGACACTTTGCTCAGGACCAACTAAAAAATAAGAATGTTAGTCAAAACAAAGACCTTAAGAGAACCTGTGATATAGTACCAGTAGATATGCCCATTGGAGCATAACAAGTTCGAGAAACCCTCATCCATCAAGAACTTCAAAGAGTTCAAGTGGGCCAAATTGTGCACTATGTCCAAAAATTTCAAAGAGTTCAAGATAATATTTATGTTGGACGTCAGCCCAAGTTCAGAGCCCAAGATCTATATTTGATCAATCCAAAACATACTAAATTGGACTTTGGACATGAGATTTCCTTAAAGATGCAAAAGTGGAAGTCTAAATGGAAGCCCAATGTCCTAAGAAGGGCCATGGAGCAACTTCAATATCCAACATGTTGAAGGCCCAATGTAGTTATACACATACAAGAGGAGTACTCGCCAAGGCCCAATTGGAGTCCAATTGCAAGATATTAAGAATTATGATACAAGACCCTCTAGGAACCTTGTCTAAGGAACCTTCAATAAGATAACACTTTGCCAGAGACTGGCTAGAAAATAAGAATGTTGGTAAAAAAAAAACCCTAAGAGAACTTGTCTCTTAGAACCCTAGCCTCAAGATGCTACAAAGGAAGACCAATCCTTTGATAAGTCACGTGAACTCTCAGAGAACACAAAGAAGCAAAAGTCTCACAAAATATTGAATAATACTCAAATTTATTCATTCATGATCTTCCAAATAGAGTATAATAGGGAGCCTTTTATAGGCAAAGTTTCTAAAAGTCTAAAATCCTAATAAAAGTAAAACTCTAAAATCTGATTAGAAATATTTTAAATGGTGCCTAAAATCAAGGAACTAGATTAGGATACTAATTTTAATTTAATCACCAAGATAAGCTCTTTGACCAAATTCAAAAAAAAATAAAAAAAAAATAAAAAAAATGAAATTAAAAAAGAATCCTAATCAAAACTAACCAACTTCTTTAAGTAGTCACATGGGATGCTCATGCTTCATTAAAAATCACATGGTTGACACATGATTCTTAATATCTTGCAATTAGACTCTAATTGGGCCTTGGCACTCCTCTTGTATATGTATAACTACATCGGGCCTTCAATATGTTGGATATTGACTTTAGTTGCTCCATCGCCCTTCTTAGGACATTGGGCTTCCACTTGGACTTCCACTTTTGCATCTTTAAGGAAATCTCATGTCCAAAGTCCAATTTAGCATGTTTTGAATTGATCAAGTATGGATCTTAGGCTAGAAACTTAGGCCGACATTCAACATAGATATTATCTTGAATCCTTTGAAATTTTTGGATATAGTGCACAATTTAGGCCACTTGAACTCTTTGAAGTTCTTGATGGATAAGGATTTCTTGAACTTGTTGTGCTCCAATGGGTATACCAATTAGTATTGTATCATTCCCTCCCTCTTTGAAAAGATTCGTCCTCGAATCTTCGCCTGTATCATATGAAAATAAATTGACTTTTCAAAAATAATGATAACACTATATTCATCAAGTGGAAGAATCTTGTAAACTAAAGGTCTCCTCTTAAAGAGGTCATTAATTCTTTGAAGCAAATTAGAATACTCTAAGTTGGGAAACTCTTTGAACCCACTTTGAGTTAAGAAGTATTTCTTTCTCACATGAACCCAAATATAAATGATAATTTTGATCCCACATGCACCTGTAATAAATCCAAAGGCCATAACAAAATCTAAGTAGTATGATAACCTTTTGATCATAAAATTAATGTAATATGAATTTCTAATAGCCATAAAATTCATGAAAAACTCAATGTGTGGTGCTCAATGCTTTTGAAAGGCAATAATTCTTTAGGAATAACAAAATCTATGCAATGAAAGCTCTTTTGAAAGCACATTAAAGATTGGAAACTATCAGGTGGTTTCTTAGGAAACAAATCTAAGCAATCACAACTCTTTTCAATACTAGTTGAAGATGAAAGTCCATTGGGTGGCTTCTTTGAAAACAAATCTCCACATACCTACAAGGAACTAAAACCAACAATAAGCAAAAATGGGTTAAGATTGTTAGTAGATAAATAAATATTCTTACACACACTCTCAACCTCTTTTTTTTCATTAAACAAGCTCACTCATGTTTTTCTCACTTTTTCTCACAACTCTCTTGTTCTTTCTTTTCACTCACACTCTTTTCTTTTTCAATCTCATCTTTTTCTCTCTCTAACTCATATTCTCTCTTTTTCTTTTGCTCTCTCTTTTTCTTTCATTTTGTATGCTTGTACTATTCTCATTTGATCCTCATAAGCATCCATAGGATCAAGAGGTACCAATACATGATTGTTTTCATTAAATACAAATGAATAGCAATGCAATATTTGTGCTTATGCTTAACATATTTAGCTTTTCTCACATGTTTCCATGGTTTACCAAGCATAATATGTCCATCAGACATATGAGCGACATCACATAACACTTTATCATAATATTTACCAATGGAGAAAGAAATCAAAACTTACTTATTAACCCTAAATTCAACACTACCCTTTAACAAGGTATGGGGCCTAGGATGCTTTACAGTAGGCAAGTTTAATTTCTCAACAAGTAAGGTACTAGCAACATTTACATAGTTACTATTATCAATAGCCATGTTGTAGACTTTTTTTTTTATAAGGCATCTAGTATGGAAATTAGGGATGCCTTTTCCTTATCTTGTCCTGTAGAGTTGGTATTGGATTGGAATGCATCCAATCTTGCACAAAATTGCTTGAATCGCTCTTTGTTAGCCTCTTCAAGGAATTTGTACTCATTGGACATCTTATCACCTAAAAAGTTAGTCAAAGAAAGAAAGAAGGAATAGGACCTCATACACTCTTCTCACGTATTTACACTCAAAAGATGATAAGTTCACTCCTGTTTAACTCTCTTTTTGGCTTTTTCTCTAATGTTAATTGCACTCTTGCCTTTTACCACTCAATAATTTGCTTCTTACAAGTATTTTAAGCAAGTCACAAGCAAATCAAATGAAAAGATCATACTAGTGGCAATCAAAAAAACTAAAATCCTAAAATGTAAATTCCCAAAGTATCAAACAAAGGAGAAAAAGAGGTGTGTAACAAAAAAGGAAAGAAGGAGGAAGGGGAGGTTTGGATGGCTTTGAAGGAAAGAGAAGGAAAGGGAAAATCTGAAAATAGGAACCTACTTGAGAACCAAGTTAATCAAAATAGGAAACTATTTATAATTCAAGTTTAGAACAATTAGGAAAGAAAATCCTTACATGAATGCAAATAGGAAAGTAGATAACTTGGTAGCTACTCAATGCAATCAAATTAGGAATTTAACTCTAATTAGGAAACTAACTCCAATTAGGAAATTGACTCCAATTAGGAAACTAACTCCAAGTTTTAAGCTTTCAATTTTGAATTGACACAACTTGCAATTTTGAATTCTGCAATCTGAATCTTTTCTCTCTCTTTTTTTCATTTTTTTTCACTTTTTTTTTTGAATTTTTTTTTGGAGTATCACACTCTTTTTTTTTTGAATAAGGATGGAGGCACACAATAATGGAAGACGGAAGAAGATAGAAGACAAAGACAAACATGAAAAAGATAACACAAATGAAAGGAGAGAAAGTATGAAAAACAACGGAAGGGAAAACACAAAGATATACCTTATACTAATGACCAAAGCTCTGATACCAAATGATGCAAGACCCTCTAGAAACTTTGTATTAAGAACCTTCAACAAGATAACACTTTGCCCCTAAGAGAACTTGTCTCTTAGAACCCTAACCTCAAGATGTCACAAAGGAAGACCAATCCTTTAATAAGTCATGTGAACTCTCAGAGAACACAAAGAAGCAAAAGCCTCACAAAGTATTGAATAATACTTAAATTCATTCATTCATAATCTTCCAAATAGAGTACAACAGGGAGCCTTATATAGGCAAAGTTTCTAAAAGTCTAAAATCCTAATGAAAATAAAATTCTAAAATCTGATTAGAAATATTTTAAATAGTGTCTAAAATCAAGGAACTAGATTAGGATACTAATTTTAACTTAATCACCAAGATAAGCTCTTTGACCAAGTTCAAAATAATAAAAAAACGAAATGAAAAAAGAATCCTAGCTAAAACTAATCAACTCCTTTAAGTAGTCATATGGGATGCTCATGCTTTATTAAAATCACATGGTTGACACATGATTCTTAATATCTTGCAATTGGACTCCAATTGGGCCTTGGCACTCCTCTTGTATGTGTATAACTACATTGGGCCTTCAACATGTTGGATATTAACTTTAGTTGCTCCATGGCCCTTCTTAGGACATTAGGTTTCCACTTAGACTTCCACTTTTGCATCTTTAGGGAAATCTCATGTCTAAAGTCCAATTTAGCATGTTTTGAATTGATCAAATATAGATCTTGGACTCTAAACTTGGGTCGACGTCCAACATAGATATTATCGTGAACTCTTTGAAATTTTTGAACATAGTGCACAATTTGAGCCACTTGACCTCTTTGAAGTTCTTGATGGATGAGGGTTTCTCGAACTTGTGCTCCAATGGGCATACCTACTGGTATTGTATCATTCCCTCCCTCTTTGAAAAGATTCGTCCTTGAATCTTCGCCTATATCATATGGAAATAAATTAAACTTTCTAAAAATAATGATAACACTATATTTATCAAGCGGAAGAATCTTGTAAACTAAAGGTCTCTTCTAAAAAAGATCATCAATTCTTTGAAGCAAATTAGAATACTCCAAGTTGGGAAACTATTTGAATCTGCTTTGAGTTAGGAAGTATTTCTTTCTCACATGTACCTAAATATAAATGATAATTTTGATCCCACATGCACCTGCAATAAATCCAAGAGCCATAACAAAATCTAAGCAACACGATAACCTTTTTACCATAAAATTAATGTAATATGAATTTTTAATAGCCACAAAATTCATAAAACAATGAAAACTCAATGTGTGGTGCTCAATGCTTTTGAAAGGCAATAATTCATCAGAAATAACAAAATCTATGCAATGAAAGCACTTTTGAAAGCACATTAAAGATTGGAAAACACTCGGTGGTTTCTTAGGAAACAAATCTAGGCAACCACGACTCTTTCTAATGCTAGTTGAAGATGAGGGTCTATTAGGTGGCTTCTTTGAAAACAAATCTCTACATACTTGCAAGAAACTAGAACCAACAATAAGCAAAGATGGGTTAAGATTGTCAGTAGATAAACAAACATCCTTACACATGCTCTCAACCTCTCTTTTTTTTTATCAAATAAGCTCACACTCATGCTTTTCTCACTTTTCTCACAACTCTCTTGCTCTTTCTTTTCACTCACACTCTTTTCTTTTTCAATCTAATCTTTTTCTCTCTCCAACTCATATTCTCTCTCTTTTTCTTTTGCTCTCTCTTTTTCTTTCATTTTGTATGCTTGTACTATTCTTATTTGATCCTCATAAGCATCCATAGGATCAAGAGGTACCAATACATGATTTTTTTTCATTGAATACAAATGAATAGCAATAACAATATTTATGCTTATGCTTAACATATTTATCTTTTTTAACATGTTTCCATGGTTTACGAAGCATAATATGTCCATCATACATAGGAACCACATCACATAACACTTTATCATGATATTTACTAATGGAGAAAGAAATCAAAACTCTCTTATTAACCCTAAATTCAACACTACCCTTCAACAAAGTATAGGGCCTAGGATACTTTATAGTAGGCAAATTTAATTTCTCAACAAGTAAGGTACTAGCAACATTTACATAGCTACTATTATCAATAATAGCCATGCTGCAAACTTTCTCTTTGATAAGGCATCTAGTATGGAAATTAGGAGATATCTTTTCCTTATCTTGTCCTGTAGAGTTGGTATTGGATTGGAATGCATCCAACCTTGCACGAGATTGCTTGAATCATTCTTTGTTAGCCTTTTCAAGGAATTTGTACTCATTAGACATCTTATCACCTGAAAAGTTAGTCAAAGAAAGAAAGAAGAAATAGGACCTCACATACTCTTCTCACGTGTTTACACTTAAAAGATGATAAGTTCACTCGTGTTTAACTCTCTTTTTAGCTTTTTCTCTAATGTTAATTTGTACTCTTGGCTTTTACCATCAACAATTTGCTTCTTACAAGTATTCTAAGCAAGTCACAAGCAAATCAAAAGAAAAGTTCAAACTAATGGCAATCAAAAAACTAGAATCCTAAAATGCAAATTCCCAAAGAATCAAACAAAGGAGAAAAAAGGGTGTGTAACAAAAAGGGAAACAAGGAGGAAGGGGAGACCTGGAAGGAAGGAGAAAGAAAGGGAAAATATGAAAATAAGAAACTTTAAGAATAGGAAACTACTTGAAAACCAAGTTAATCAAAATAGGAAACTACTTGCAATTCAAGTTTAGAACAGTTAGGAAAGAAAATCCTTACTTGAATACAAATAGGAAAGTAAATAACTTGGTACCTACTCAATGCAATCAAATTAGGAAACTAACTCCAATTAGGAAATTAACTCTAATTAGGAAGCTAACTCCAATTAGGAAATTAATTCCAATTATTAGAAAATTAACTCCAATTAGGAAACTAACTCTAATTAGAAAATTGACTCCAATTAGGAAACTGACTCCAATTAAGAAATTGACTCCAATTAAGAAACTAACTCTAATTAGGAAATTAACTCCAAACTTGCTTTCAACTTTGAATTCTGCAATTTGAATCTTTTCTTCTTCTTTTTTCACTTTTTTTCACCCTTTTTTTTTCAAATTTTTTTTTCTTTGAATTTTTTTTTCAGATTTTTTTTTCGAATTTTTTCCTTTGATTTTCTTTTTTTTTTTTAATGAGGATGGAGGCACACAACAATGGAAGACAGAATAAGATAGAAGGCAAAGACGAAGATGAAAAGATAACACAAATGGAAAGAGAGAAAGTATGAAGAATAATGGAAGGAAAACACAAAGATATATCTTGTACTAGCAAACCAAAGTTCTGATACCAAATGATGCGAGACCCTCTAAGAATCTTATCCTATGAACCTTCAACAAGATGGCACTTTGCCTAAGACCGGCTAGAAAACAAGAATGTTGGTCAAAGGAAAGACCCTAGGAAACATGTCTCTTAGAACCCTAGCCTCAAGACGCCACAAAGGAAGACCAATCTTTTGATAAGTTACGTGAACTCTCAGAGAACACAAATAAGCAAAGGTCTCACAAAGTATTGAATAATACTCAAATTCATTCATTCATAATCCTCTAAAATAGAGTACAATAGGAAGCCTTTTATAGGCAAAAATTTCTAAAAGTCTAAAATCCTAATAAAAGTTAAACTCTAAAATCTGATTAGAAATATTTTAAATGGTGTCTAAAATTAAGGAAAAAGATTAGGATACTAATTTTAACTTAATCTCCAAGATAAGCTCTTTGACCAAATCCTACAAATAATAAATAAATAAATAACTAAATTTATAAAGAATCCTAGTCAAAATTAATCAGCTTCTTTAAGTAATCACATGGGACGCACACGCTTCATTAAAAATCACATGGTTGACACATGATTCTTAATCTCTTGCAATTGGATTCTAATTGGGCCTTGGCACTCCTCTTGTATGTGTATAGTTACATTGGGCCTTCAACATGTTGGATATTAACTCTAGTTGCTCCATGGACCTTCTTAGGACATTGGGCTTCCATTTAGACTTCCACTTTTACATCTTTAAAGAGATATTGATCAAATATGAATCTTGGGTTCTAAACCTGGGCCGACGTCCAACATAGAGATTATCTTGAGCTCTTTGCAATTTTTGGACAAATACTAGCACAATTTGGGCCTCTTGAGTATAGGCCATCCCTTCATGAGTCATTTGGACCTGAATCATGCTCTTTTGAATGATTTGGGTTTCTTGATGGATGAGGGCTTCTTGAACTTGTAGTGCTCCAATAGATATGCCTACTGATATTGTATCAAGTTGTTTATGGTTTTAATCCACTAACTCCTTTGGATTTGTTACCATTGCTCATTAATGAGAGAGCAAGCCTTGATGGCAAAAAGAAAGCTGAGGTAGTTAAGCAATTTCATGAAAAGATTAAATTACAAATTGAAAAGAAGAATGAGCAATATGCATCCAAGGCGAACAAAGGGAGAAGGCGTGTCACTTTTGAACTTGGCGAATGGGTATGGGTGCATATAAGAAAAGAGAGGTTTCAGCACAAAGGAAATCTAAATTAGCTCAAAGAGGGGATGGACCATTTTAAGTCTTTGAGAAAATCAATGACAATGCTTATAAGATAGATCTGCCAAGTGATGATTCGAGGACGAATCCTTTTGAGGAGAGAGGGGATGATGCGATCCATCAAAGGGAGCAAGTTATCTCAAATGCTTGGAATGATCCTGATGCAATAGCACCAAGAGACCTTGTTGAGCATAAAAGTGGACTTGATGAAGGATATGGTGCTAAGTTCCAAGCCCAAGGACATGATTTGCAAATTAAAGCCCAAGAGTTCAAGTCAAATGTGCCTAAAGATCCATTGCAAGGCATAGGAGGCCCAATAACAAGAGCTAGGGCCAAAGCAATGAAAGAAGCCTTCAATTGTTTAATTCATAAACTTCATAACTTAGAGCCCATTCATTTAAGTCAAGAGAAGGCCCAAGAAGATGTAAAGGGTGTGATCATGCTAACCATTCTACAAGAGGAGTGCCAAGGCCCAATTGGAGTCCAATTACAAGAGATTAAGAATCATGTGACAACTATGTGATTTTTAATGAAGCATGAGCATCCCATGTGACAAATTAAAGAAGCTGATTAGTTTTGACTAGGATTCCTTTTGAAATTTCGTTTTTTATTATTTTATTATTTTTTTGAACTTGGTCAAAGAGCTTATCTTGGAGATCAAGTTAAAATTAGTATCCTAATCTAATTAGGATATATTAGGTATCATTTAAAATATTTCTAATCAGGTTTTAGAGTTTTACTTTAATTAGGACTCTAGAAAATTTTGCCTATAAAAGACTTCCTATTGTACTTTATTTTGCAGATGAATGAAATTGAGTATTATTCAATTATTTGTGAGGCTTTTGCTTCTTTGTGTTCTCTGAGATTTCACATGACTTATCAAAGAATTGGTCTTCCTTTGTGGTGTCTTGAGGCTAGGGTTCTAAGAGACAAGTTCTCTTAGGGTCTTTCCTTTGACCAACATTCTTGTATTCTAGCTGGTCTCGGGCAAAGTGTCATCTTGTTGAAGGTTCCTAGGACAAGGTTCCTAGAGGGTCTCTCATCATTTGGTATCAGAGCTTTGGTCGCTAGTACAAGGTATATCTGTGTTTTCCCTTTCATTGTTCTTCATACTTTCTCTCCTTCCATTAGTATTACCTTCTCCATCTTCGTCTTTGTCTTCTATCTTCTTCTATCTTCCATTGTTATGTTCCTACATCCTCAAAAAAAAAAAAAAAAGAGAAGAGAGTGTGATACTCCAAAAAAAAAAAAAAAGAGAAGAGAGTGTGATACTCCCAAAAAAAAATTCAAAAAAAAAATTCAAAAAAAAAATTTCAAAAAAAAAGGGGTGAAAAAAAAAAGTGAAAAAAAAAGGAGTGAAAAAAAAAAAGAAAAAAGAAAAAAATTCAGATTGCAGAATTCAAAATTGCAAGTCGTGCCAATTCAAAATTAAAAGCAAGTTTGGAGTCAATTTCCTAATTGGAGTAAGTTTCCTAATTAGAGTCAATTTCCTAATTGGAGTCAATTTCCTAATTGAAGTTTGTTTCCTGATTTAATTGTATTAATTAGCTTTCTATTCTTAAGGTTTCTTATTTTCAGATTTTTTTTTCCTTCTCTTTCCTTCCAGACCTTCCCTTCCTCCTTCTTTTTCCTTTTTGTTACACACCTCTTTTTTCTCCTTTGTTTGATTCTTTGGGAATTTATATTTTAGGATTCTAGTTTTCTTGATTGCCACTAGTCTGATCTTTTTATTTGATTTGCTTGTGACTTGCTTAGAACACTTGTAAGAAGCAAATTATTGAGTGGTAAAAGACAAGAGTGTTAACATTAAAGAAAAAGCTAAAAAGAGAGTTAAACACGAGTGAAATTATCATCTTTTAAGTGTAAACACGTAAGCTAGTGAGTTGCGAGGTCCTATATCTTTCTTTGCTTGTTTTTGTACAAACTAATATTTTAGGATGTCTAGAGAATCTGAGCACAGTGGCTTTGACATGAAAGTCTGGGTTAAAGCCGTTCAAAGTACTCTTGAAAAACTTAGTGCCAAATTAGATGATGTGGAGTCTTCTTCCAATAGGAGGACCCATAGGAGGCAAGCTCATATGGAACCTGATGATGATGCTGAGTCTGACTTTGAGGAGTCCTATACTCGGAGAGGCAGACAATATTCATCCAATAAGGATGGTGGTATTGGAAACATCAAGATGAAGATTCCCTCATTCCCCGGGAAAAATGACCCGGACCAGTACTTGATTGGGAAAGAAGAGTGGAGCATGTGTTTGAGTGCCACTCTTACACTGAGGTGAAGAAAGTAAAACTTGTTGCAGTGGAGTTTACTGACTATGCTAGCATCTGGTGGGATCAACTCTTACTCACTAGAAAACGTACCGGTGAAGGTCCAATTCATGATTGGTAGGAGATGAAAACTATCATGCGCAAACGATTTGTCCCTAGTTACTATTATAGGGAATTGCATAAGAGGCTCCAAAAGCTGAAACAAGGTTCTCTGAGTGTGGAAGATTACTATCAAGAAATGGAGATTGCCATGATTAAGGCAAATGTGAAGGAAGACCGTGAAGCAACCATGGCCCGATTCATTGAGGGCTTAAATCCTGAAATAGCTGCCCAAGTTGATTTATACAATTACCTGGATATGGAGGAGCTCTTACATAGAGCTATCAAAGTGGAAAAGCAACTAAGGGCTCGACAAAAGCTAAAAGTGACATCTAGCTCGAGTTTTTGGAGGGATTCCAAAGTCTCCTTCAAGCCAAAAACTGATTTCAAGACTAAGGAGGAAAGTAAGGTAAAACCCTTTCAAGTTAAGGGTAAAACTGATTCAAAACCTTTATCATCTTCTAACCCAACTGCTTCTTTCTCTAAGGTTAGATGTTTTAAATGTAATGGTTTTGGTCACATTGCTTCACAATATCCTAACAAACGAACTATGATTATTCTTGAGAATGGTGATGTGACTAGTGCTAGAAGTGAGTCTGAGGAGGATGAGATACCACCCCTGACTGATGACTCAGATTTAGAATTAACTGAAGCTGTAAATGGTGAAGCCCTTGTGGCTAGACGTGCTCTCAACATTCAACCAAAAGAAGATCTTGAGGTAGAGCAGCGTGAGCATATTTTCCATACTCGTTGCTTCATCCACAAGAAGGTCTGTAGTTTGATTATTGATGGTGGTAGCTGCACAAATGTAGCTAGTACTTTACTTGTGAAAAAGCTGAACTTGCCTACTTTGAGGCACCCTACCCCGTATAAATTACAATGGCTTAATGATAGTGGGGAGGTAAAAGTAACAAAATAGGTGCTCATCTCTTTTTCTATTGGAATTATCATGATGAGATTCTTTGTGATGTAGCACCTATGTATGCTGGTCACTTGTTACTTGGTAGGCCATGGCAGTTTAACAGAAAGGTAAAACATGATGGATATAAAAATTATTACTCCTTTGTTTTTAATGGTAAGACCATTGTGTGGACTCCTCTGCGTCCTGTTCAAGCATATGAGGATCAGTTAAAAATTGAAAGAGAGTGTAAAAATAGAGAACAAGAAAAGAAAGGTAAAATGAGTGTGAGTGTTGAGAATGAGAAGAAGCAACAGAAAAGAGAGCTGAGTAGAAAGAAAATTGGAGAAAAACATGAGGAGAAGAAAGTGAATTTATTTTCAAATAAAAGTGAGATCAAGAGAGCTCTTATTAGTGAAAATGCTTTCTTATTGCTTTATAAAGATGTTTATCTTACTATCAACGATCTTGATCACTCTTTGCCTGCTAGTGTTATATCTTTATTACAAGAATTCTGTGACTTATTCCCAGAGGAAATACCTAATGGATTGCCCCCTTTAAGAGGCATTGAGCATCGCATAGACTTTATCCCAGGAGCATCTATTCCCAATAGAGCTGCTTATCGAGCAAATCCAGATGAGACTAAGGAAATACAACATCAAGTGGAAGAGCTCATGAAGAAAGGCTTTGTTCGTGAAAGTCTAAGTCCATGTGCTGTCCTAGTGATTCTTGTGCCCAAAAAGGATGGCAAGTGGCGGATGTGTGTAGATTGTCGTGCCATCAACAAAATAATGGTAAAATATTGCTATCCTATCCCTAGGTTAGATGATATGCTTGACGAGTTGCATGGTGCATGTGTTTTCTCTAAAATTGATCTTAGAAGTGGTTACCATCAGATTAGAATGAAAAAAGGTGATGAATGGAAAACTGCTTTTAAGACCAAGTTTGGGTTATATGAATGGTTAGTTATGCCATTTAGCTTGACTAACGCTCCTAGCACTTTCATGAGTTTAATGAATCATGTCTTTAGACCTTTCATTAGTAGATTTGTTGTGGTTTACTTTGATGACATTTTGATTTACTCTAAAAGTCTAGAAGAGCATGTGAATCATTTGCATGATGTGTTTGTTGTGCTTAGAGAGAATAAACTCTTTGCCAATTTAGAGAAGTGCTCTTTTTGTTTGGATTCTGTGGTTTTTCTTGGATTTGTTGTAGGAGCTTGTGGCATACAAGTGGACGAGGAGAAGGTCAAAGCAATCCGAGAGTGGCCAACTCCAAAGAATGCGAGTGAAGTAAGGAGCTTCTATGGATTGGCAAGCTTTTATAGGCGATTTGTTAAGGACTTCTCTACTCTTGCTGCCCCTTTAAATGATTTGGTAAGAAAGAATGTGGTATTCAAGTGGGGTGAAGCCCAAGAGCGTGCTTTTAACATACTGAAAGACAAACTAACTAATTCCCCTGTACTTGTGTTGCCTGATTTTACTAAGGTTTTTGAAATTGAGTGTGACGCTTCTGGTATAGGCATAGGTGGTGTGTTGATGCAGGATGCCAAACCTATTGCATATTTCAGTGAGAAATTAAGTGGCCCTGCTTTAAATTATTCTACATATGATAAAGTGTTGTACGCCTTGAAATGTACCTTAGAAACTTGGCAACATTATTTATGGCCTAAAGAATTTATTATCCATTCTGATCATGAAAGTCTTAAGTTTCTTAAGTCCCAGGGTAAATTAAACAAAAGACATGCAAGATGGCTTGAATTTATTGAAACCTTCCCTTATGTGATTAAGCATAAGCAGGGAAAGGAAAATGTTGTAGCGGATGCATTGTCTAGGCGTTACACTTTGATTACTTCCATGCACGCTAGATTGATAGGATTTGAGATGTTAAAAGGCATGTATGAGTCTGATTCTGATTTTGCTGATATTTGGAAATCTTGTGAAATGCATGGTGCTAATGACTATTACAAGTTTGATGGTTTCCTTTTCAAAAAGAACAAGTTATGTGTTCCTATGTGTTCCATTCGCGAGCTTCTTGTTAAGGAAACTCATGGCGGGGGATTGATGGGTCATTTTAGTGTCAAAAAGACTTTGGCTCTTTTGGATGAGCATTTTTATTGGCCTGGCATGAGAAAGGATGTGGTTGCTGTTTGTTCTAGATGTATTACTTGTAAGCATGCTAAGTCTAGAATTCAATCACATGGCTTATATTCCCCCTTACCAGTTCCCTCTCACCCATGGACTGATATTTTTATGGACTTTGTCTTGGGTTTACCTAAATCTTCCACTGGGAAAGATAGTGTCTTTGTTGTTGTGGATAGGTTTAGTAAAATGGCACATTTTATTGCTTGTTCCAAAACTAATGATGCTGTGTATGTGGCAGAATTGTTTTTCAAGGAGATTGTTAGGTTGCAAGGTGTGCCAAAAACTATTGTTAGTGATAGAGATGTAAAATTCTTGAGTTATTTCTGGAAAACGTTGTGGAATAAACTTGGCACTAAGCTTTTGTTTTCTACTACAGCACACCCACAAACTGATGGGCAAACCAAGGTTGTTAATAGAACTCTCTCTACTTTATTAAGAGCTATCATTCAAAAGAATCTTAAGAATTGGGAGAAATGTTTGCCCTATGTCGAATTTGCTTATAATCGTGCTGTTCATACTGCTACAAAATTCTCTCCTTTTGAAATTGTTTATGGCTTTAATCCTTTAACGCCGTTAGATTTGCTTCCTTTACCTTCACATGAGTTTACTAACCTTGATGGTGCTAGGAAGGCTAAGTTTGTGCAGGATTTGCATAAGAAGGTGAAAGCCAATATTGAAAGAAGGAATGAGCAAATTGCTAGCCAAGTTAATAAGGGTAGAAGGCGTGTGGTGTTTGAACTTGACGATTGGGTATGGGTTCACTTGCGAAAAGAACGTTTCCCAGAACAAAGAAAGTCAAAACTCCAACCTAGAGGAGATGGTCCCTTTCAAGTTCTTGAAAAGATTAATGATAATGCTTATAAAATTGACTTACCTAGTTCTTATGGAAATATTAGTGCTACTTTTAATGTAGCTGATCTCTCTTCCTTTGATATTGCAGATTCGAGGATGAATCCTTTTCAAGAGGGGGGGAATGATGCAATAGCACCAAGAGACCTTGTTGAGCATAAAAGTGGACTTGATGAAGGATATGGTGCTAAGTTCAAAGCCCAAGGACATGATTTGCAAATTAAAGCCCAAGAGTTCAAGTCAAATGTGCCTAAAGATCCATTGCAAGGCATAGGAGGCCCAATAACAAGAGCTAGGGCCAAAACAATGAAAGAAGCCTTCAATTGTTTAATTCATAAACTTCATAACTTAGAGCCCATTCATTTAAGTCAAGAGAAGGCCCAAGAAGATGTAAAGGGTGTGATCATGCTAACCATTCTACAAGAGGAGTGCCAAGGCCCAATTGGAGTCCAATTACAAGAGATTAAGAATCATGTGACAACCATGTGATTTTTAATGAAGCATGAGCATCCCATGTGACAAATTAAAGAAGCTAATTAGTTTTGACTAGGATTCCTTTTGAAATTTCATTTTCTATTATTTTATTATTTTTTTGAACTTGGTCAAAGAGCTTATCTTGGAGATCAAGTTAAAATTAGTATCCTAATCTAATTAGGATATATTAGGTATCATTTAAAATATTTCTAATCAGGTTTTAGAGTTTTACTTTAATTAGAACTCTAGAAAATTTTGCCTATAAAAGGCTTCCTATTGTACTCTATTTTGCAGATGAATGAAATTGAGTATTATTCAATTATTTGTGAGGCTTTTGCTTCTTTGTGTTCTCTGAGAGTTCACGTGACTTATCAAAGGATTGGTCTTCCTTTGTGGCGTCTTGAGGCTAGAGTTCTAAGAAACAAGTTCTCTTAGGGTCTTTCCTTTGACCAACATTCTTGTATTCTAGCCGGTCTCGGGCAAAGTGTCATCTTGTTGAAGGTTCCTAGGACAAAGTTCCTAGAGGGTCTCTCATCAGATCCTCTGCAAATTCCAAGTGGCCCGATGACAAGAGCACAAGCTAAAAGAATTAAGGAAGTCTTAAGTGGACTTGTTCAAGAGACCTAGATTAAGCAAATAGCAATTGTATATGCAGGGATCACAATTATTTATTTTAAGGTTTAATTTAGATGTAATTTTTTATATTTTTACTATCAAAATTTTCAATTAAAATATAACAGATATATAATTTTTTTTAGTCAAAACATGATAAGTATATAATTTAATTAGGAAATATAAACTTATTTGCAAAAATCATATACTTGTTACTTTTTTATTGAGATGTTATATACTGATCATATTTTAATTGAAAAATATAATAATAATTATATAAGTACATAAGTTTTTTTCCTTATTTTAATATAGTCAAGTCTAAGGCAAAGAGGGTACCACAATAGCAAAACTAGCAAAGATAAAAACTCATAGATGTTCGAGGTAGTATAAGTGATTAAGGGGTGGCAACTCGTATCATGAGAGGAAACTTTGCTTAGAGTTCCATTACGATTAGTAGGTGGCTTCATGACTTAAGGTTATGAGCCTTGTGAGCTACCAAGCTACTCCATTATGAAGGCGTACTCAACCACGTTGTTGCCATTGCTAATGCTCATAATACATATCTCTACAAGTGCATCTTAACGCTATTTCTTAAAACTCCATTTGATATATAAAATAAAAAGAAATATAATAGAAAATAGAATAAAAAAATTAATTTTAAAGATGAAAAATGACCATCATGCTTCAACTTTAAAAATATAATAAAAAGAAATAAAAATTATTGAATAATGATTATAAAAACAAAATAACCATTACACAAAATAAAAGAATAAAATTCTCTTTCCATCCCAATACCAAACAGAGTGTATATGTATAAATTTGGCCACAACTCAGCTAATTTTTTTAGTTTTTTCTATCAAAGTTAGAATTAGTAATTGAAAAAGATAACTAATTTCCTATAGCAATCTGATCACCAGCCTACAGGTTCCTAGTTACCGTCCCATCTGCCATCAAATTCAAAACATAGACGACAAAGGCCATTAGCTAACTAACGTAATTTTGTTGTTTTATGAAAGTAATATCAACCTTATAATGACCATAAACTTTCATTAAGGATGGCCGTAAAGTATCCAAGAGACTTACTTTGCTTTTATATATAGCAATATCAATTTTAAGTCCAAACCCTACTTCGTCGTGTACCAAAAAATAAAAATATATATAGCAATATCCACCTTGGGTTATAGAACCAAAATATCATTACTCTTTTACTAAGACAAAATAAGTATAAAATTAACATCATCATTATTCTTTACTAAGACAAAATAAGTATAAAATTAACATCAAAAATCAATTCGGTAATTAGTAATTATTTCTGACTCAATAGTTAGATCCACACGATAACCATTTTTTTTAACTTGTTCCTCACAAAATCTGCAGAACTAACTGTTTTTTCCCCCCTAACGAGGCATTGAAAAGGTTGCACTACATGAAACACTCATAGCAGTTTAGCCATCCTAATTATCAACTAAGCAAACTTCAATGCAAATTCAAAAAGAACTTGGTACACTGCTGTTTGAGTAATAAAAGATAGGAGAAAATCAAACTCTTCTCTTAAAGCTTGGATTTTGGACTCTCAGATTCTTTAGACCATGTGGGAGGGATTATCTTGTATTCTTGGGTTGGTTCCGTCTCTTTAACTTCAACTTCGCTTAGAATGTCTTCGGAGAAAGTATTTGGATTGGCTTTAATGCAGTTCTGCAGAGCAACAAATGGATGTACACAGTCCGAGCCCTAAAACATAAGAGAAAATAGCATAATTCAACACTGGTTTAGAAGGAAGAAAATCCAAAACGAAGAACATAGAGAATCTGAATATTACTTTATCGGTTGATACAGATGATGGTTTACAGATATGGACATACATATCACCATAGAACTCTATAATATATACAATTGACCGAAACATTATGATTTGTGTCAATCAGTATAATAGCCAAATAATAGTATACCATGAAAAACAGAGTCACAGCTGGAGAGCTGTTGAAACATTGCGGAGCCTTTTAGTTCATAGAAAATGAGAAGAAAGTGAAAGGATACAAGAAAATCATTCTAGAGTCTTAAATAGCAGCAGGTATTTGGTAAATTACTATCTCACATCCTATGGTATGGTGGATATCAATGTCATGATATAGGATACCAATATATAAGATACCATAGTTCTTAAAATGTACATGTCCAGTATGGCAATTGAAACGGCCATAAAAAGAATATAATTGGTATTTTATAAACGTTAATAGAGCTAAACGAAGTGTAACAGGAGACTTTTATGACTTTTGAGTGGCATGAAATACCACCTTAAATGGGGTAACCTTATGGCACCCTAGCATCTCAAATGACACCCTTCATCTTGAATATCATTGTACCAAATATAGACATCTTAGATATCAAACATCTGAGATGTCAAATCAAAATGACATTATAACGATATACCAAACGCCTCCTAAAGTCTTATCCATCTCTCATCATAGGCTCTATTGCTCTACAAGGAACTGTAACTCTGAAATTACATTGAATTATAAAGGACGTTCGACTTCTCTCTACCTCTTATTTCATGAATAATATTTAAATTAGTACAGCTATTTCTCTGACTATACTGATCTGTTGACTATAAAGGAGAAGTATTGACCTAGGTCCCAAGTTGCTAAACACCCATTTTCAGTTACCTTTTCTTCAGCAGTGCTCTTCAGAAAACAAAGGAACGCCTCTGAAAACTGATTTCCACATGGACCACTTCGCAAGTCAGCTATGCAAGGGCATTCTAAAGCTTTCTTAGCTTTTGCCTCAATAGACTGAAATTAGCAAATTTCAATTTCATTCACTCAAATTGCATGTTGAAAGCATGTTAATTTATATATCTGAAACGAACAAACCTCTGTCTCTTCATTTCCATAAACTACAGCATCTGAAAATAATGAAAACAGATGGTCATCCATCACAGTTCCGCCCATCTACAAATTTAGTACTGAGATGAAACAAAAGATACTGATTCACAGCATGCTAATTTGTTTTCTGTACAAAGAAACTAAAATAGTATGGCAGCAACTGTCTTTGACTAGCACTCAAACCTATTGATTACAAGATGTTCTACTTTAAGTTACTCCCAATGGAAATTTTAATACAGGAATAACTATTGATTCTAAATTCAACATGAGCTTATTCAGTGTTTTTTTTTTTTTTTCTTAACAGCATGTAATACCTAGGTGACAGTGAATGCAGCAGTAGCAATTAGCAAGTAGTGTCATGAATCTGATAGATAGATAATAATGGTATGATTTAGCGTCCAACAGCCAGTCAAGACAACAGTAATCAAAACAGCCCATGTTGTGCCATGGGGATAGAAGCTGAGAACTTTCAACTGAGGAGGTGGTATTACTTGGCAGCTATAAACTACTGATATTTCAAAAATGGAGCTGTACCATGTCTGATATTTTTGTTATACTCAAATTGGATACAACACAACATTTCAAACTACTCAAATTGTATCATATCTTATCATGTTGTGTCATCCATATCATATCATGTCTCATACTCATGTCAATATTGGTGCTTTTTAGCTTGGCAGCAGGCTGGCATACAGTAAGCTACAAAGCACTGATATCGACAGATAAGGATATGACACGAAACAAGCACTGCAATGCCACAAAATATTAATGCTTAAACGCAATTTGAAATGTCATGTCATATTCGATACATGTATTGGACACAATAAAACTTTGTTTCTGAAATATCAATTCTTTATAGACAATAAGTAAAACTATCAGTGAAATGTAATTAGTGAAAAACACGAAGCATTATTAGTCAACAATGGCTAAGGAGGTTTGGTGAAACTGTGAATGCTAAGAGCCCAACTCCAGCTAGGCATTTTCACAAACACCTGAAGCCCATAAATTTTGACATGCAAGTGAAAGCCCTCAATTCGGCAAAACGTCAAAATAACATTATGTGAAGTTAGATAGGATATGAAAAGGAAAGAACCTGCAATGAAAGATTCCAAGGAAGTGGAATTTGACTTGGTGGTTTCATCTTTGACAGCAGCAGCAGAAGCAGCTTCAATGCTCATTGTTTGACCCATCTTCGTTTCTTCCCAAGATATCAAAAAAGACTCACAGCATTTAAGGAAGCAGTGAACACAGAGGCAGAGAAGGGTGTGCTTGAACTTGCTTCTGATTGCTTTCTTAGTAACGAATCAATCCCAAGTAACTATATTTCAAATTCTGTTTTTCAGTAAGATATAAGGAAAACTCAAATTTCCTGATTAATATAACCATATTATTATTATTATTATTATAAAGGGTCAAATTGTTTGATTAAATTACATTTTTTTAGTTAAAATGTAATTTTATCAATCAAAATATTACGAGAAATTAAACTAGACCTGAATCTGGAGCAGTGGAATTTGTAAATGGCGAAATGCTGCTGTGGTTTTAGATGATGGTGTAAGAGAGTGAATCTCTGATCCGGTGGTTTCGATGTTGACTGCAAAGTATTGCCCAGTCCTTCTGCTTCGGCTTTTCTCACAGTAAAATGCGTGAAGGAAGGGAAGAAAGAAGCGTTTTATTTCTTGGCAACTCACCTGCTCTCTTTCCAAATCTATTATTCTATGCGGGATGACGGGCTTTTTGAACTTTATATGCATCAAAAATAAATAAATCAATAAATAATTTAAAAACGTAATCACAAAACTTTATTTTTGAAATATTTAAAAAATTATTATTTTTTTATTTTTTTAAGAGATCTAAAATTATTTCTACCATGACTACTTAATTTTTTTTTTATATATATTGTTATACATTAACATGCAGCAATACATATTAAAAAATATATTATATATATAATATATTATTTGTTAAAATTTTTTACAATATTTAATTTAATCAATTAAATACCTAAATGATACGAACATAATTCGAACCAAATGGATTTTATAATAAATCATCTTTTGGTTCAATATCTATTATTTATAAATAAAAAAATAAAAAAGTATTAAATTTAATTGACTCACTTAACAAAATTTTTTGTATTACTTAACCACCCAATTATTATTGTCATAATTTTTATATGATCAAATAAATTTTATGATAATCCATATATTAATTTAAAATTTGTTATATTGTATAAATAAATATAAGATGGAGTATTTTATTTAACTGAGCCACTCAAAATTTTTTATATTAATTTATTATTGTAATGTAATCTTTAAAAGGTTAAATAATTTTATAATAATGTATATTATGATTTAATCTTGATATGCAAAATATGTTTGTATGTAGGTAAAACATAACATAATATATACATATATATAAACCTGAAAAAAGAAATTACATATATCAATTGCTTTTCATAAGGATAAATAAGCATTTATGGAGAGAAATTGAAATGCATAAATAGTTTACGATAATATTAATATATAAACCTAGAATTAATAAGGTGAGAGATTATTCAAATTTAACCGTGTTTAACAATCATCCATTCCCTCTCGGTGCCTTATCATCATCTTATTTTGATTTCTTTACATCTTTGGATAATCAAAAAGAAAAAATAAGCCAAATATGTAATATTTCTAATTATATTAAGATAAAAAAATTTAAAAAAGTAATATATTATATATTTTTAATATATATTCCTACACGTTAACGTGCAATATTTTGCAACTTTTATTAAAAGATTTTAAGAAAAATATTAAAATGGGTCACGGCACCTTAAAAAAGAATTTAAAGGGTGCCCAAACAGTAATGCTGTGACCCCTTTAAAAAAAATAAAAAAAATTTAAGTATTTCATGAATAAGTTTCCGTAGCTACATTTTAAAGTTATTTATTTATTTTTTGGTATACACAGGTCAACAAGTCTGAGATGATGACTCCTCGAGGGTTTGCCCCGTTTGGCAACTTCGTATAAAAATAAATAAATAAAGTGCATGTTATTAGTCAAAAATAAATAAATTACATATTAATATATGCATTGAAAAAAAAAATGGTGTATATTGGTGTACGTAAACTTAAATGTTAGAATTTTTAAAAATTTAATTTTGACATTTGGGCATAAATGCACGTCAGAATTTTTTATGAATTGGTTTAATTTTTCCGTTTGACCATGTTTGGAGTAATCCAAAAGAATGGAGGAAAGGAGATGAAAAATCAACTTTCAATGTTTATATTTTCTCACTTACATTTGAATTTAAATTTAATATTTTTTTGTTTTTCTCTCATTTTAAATATATTGTAACAAAAAAATCTTTAAAATGAATTCACTTTTTCATTGACTTTTCTTAATCCAAGCATATCCTTAATGATTTGAAATATTTCATTTAAGGTGCATTCTCCGAATTACAAATTAGATAATAGCAGTACAACTTCACTATGGCATTATAAAGAACATAACACGTAAAGCTTACCTAGCAAATTATTGCTGATTGAAATCTCATGCCCCCAAAAAAACATAAATGCCCTCTATTTTAAAAAAGTTGAACTATTAATTTTTAGCCGCACCAGTTTGATTATTTTGTCCAATAATCTAAATCAAATTAGAATGTCAAAAAAAAAAAAAGCAGAAAATCAAAATCTTCTTCTTCCCACCAAAACTTAAAAAAAAAAAAAAGTCAAAATTGATCATCCTCTCCTCCACTTCTTTCTTCCAAAAACTTAATTTTTTCCTTTGTCCTAACAAACATTTTAAGAAAATGATCTCCTTCTTTTGGCTTTTTGAGCATAAAATAATTAAAAAAATTATTTTCAAAATCTTACCCAACAAATCTTATTACATCCAAATGCTATATATTTATTGTATACCATTGTCCATAAATATTGTTTTTCTTTAAAATCCGGGCAATGATGGTGAGACACCCTTTTTCCTTCTAATTAAAAAAAGAATAAATTACATAGATTTTTTTAAAAATTTTATTGAAATTATACAAACTTCCTATCTATTTCCAAAATATACAAAAATCTCCCCTAAAAAAATTACCTTATAGTTTAATTCAATTTTAATTTTTTTTACTAAAATACCATTAATTAACCTGCCTATGTATTTTTTTTAACTAAAAATATTTTAAATAAAGAGTATTTTGGTCAAAAAATTAAAATAAAACTAAGGTGTGGAATAATATTTTATTTCATAGAAGGTTTGTGTATAATAAAAATAAAAAAATCTATGTAATTTTAGTAAAAATTAAGGAAAGTCTCTATAATTTACTAAAAAAAAAAAACAAATATGCCGAATGAGGGGGGAGAGAAGGAGAGTGAGAAAGTATGTAACATTCTCTAAATTAGCTATTTAATTAGTATATAAGGTGATTAAATAATATTAGAAAATGCTTGATTATTGGAGATAATGTAGGAATTTCCTAAATTTTGGATATAAGAAGAATTGAGGGATTAATTGAAAATTTAATAGGAATTACTTGAAAATACTTATAAACTATTAAATAATAAATACTTGTGAAAGAAATTCAATAAATTCCATGGACATTTAGAGCACTAAAGATATAGGAAATTTATTAAGCCAATAAAAGTATATAGATAAAAATGTAATTATTCAAAGTTTAGGGTTCAACTTGTAATATTGGCCAAGGCTAAAACATAATTTTATCCAAAGTCACAATACAATCTTCCCTAAGGTCAAAACACAATTTTCTCATAAGACATTTGTTGAACTCTTCCACTAAACGCCAATAAAAATTTGGTAGTGAAGGAGTTTGGACATTAGAAATTTTTTGAGAGCCCATTGACTCTCCTTGACAACTTATGTAAGAAGCTAACTAGAAGGGGGAGAGAGAGAGAACACTAAAGTGTGAGGGAGAAGTAGGGGAAGATGCCAACCTCACACCATTATACATAAGACCCTTTTAGTTCTTACATTTCTGCATTTAAGTACCACACACACACCTTTTTGAAAACAAGTGAGAATGTAAGAGAGCAATGAGGGTAAAAGTTAGAGAGCCCTAGGAGGGAGAATGTAACACCCCAAAATTAATTAAGGTGTTAATAATAGATTTAGATTAATTAGGAATAATTAATATGGGATAATTGAGCAAGTTAAGTGAATGGAGATTTTAGAGAGATAAATTATTAATATGTGTTTGAGATTTAATTAGAATAGAAACTTCCTCTAGGCCCAAATTAAATTGAGTAGGCCAAGGTTAAGACTAATGGAGGCCCAATAATTATAGGTGCAGACCAACCTTTTTATTGTAAGACTTGGCCTAAGAGAAAGCACCTAGTGATGGGCCAATAACCCTTGTGCAGACTCAAATCTTTGAGCTCTTCAAATTTGGCCCAAACCTAATTAAAATTTAGCAGCCAAATGCATAAGAGTTGGCTCAACAAAGTTCAAATCTGAAGCCTATTAGGAGTCAGATCTTTGGAGCAACTCATGACTCATATTTGACCCAACTTAACCCAACTAAAATCCTAAACACTTCAGTCACTTCTCTATTTTTCTGAAGCACAAAGGAGAAAATCAGAGGTGTGATGGGAGGCTAGGGTTTGGGTCAAGAATTCCACATTTTCTCACATTTAGAGCAAGATTCAGCTGAGGTAATAGTTATACAATTTAATCCCCTCATTTTTCTCTTTAATTTGGCCCGATTAGTTTTTTATTTGAAGTATTTTCACCATACCCAAAATCTAAAATGTGGTTGTTTGGGATTTTCTTGGTGAAATTCGTAGGTTGAGGCTAGGGTTGACATTAAGTAAGTATAAACCCTCTATTTTAATGCTTTCTTTGCCAGTTTGAGACCCCCATAGCTAATTTATAATATAGGTATTAATTTTGTACGAATTTGCTTAGGATTTTGGGTAAAATATTGAGGTTTCTAGTAAAAGACACTTCAATCCGAATTTGAGACTTGTAGTGGCTGGATAAGTGTTCCCTAGGTAGTCATTAGCATTTTAAATTCTTTAGGTACTTGTTGCAACTGTTAATGATGAATTAGAGTAGTAATTCTCTGATGCTATGGTTATAGGGAGATTTTGTACCCGTGGTGGCTGTTGCAATTGTCTACAAGTGAAGTAATCGGGGTTTACATTAATTTCATGCATATATCTATTTTAATTTCATATTTGTTGTATATGAATAACTTAAAAGTCTGAATGAATTGGTTGGTTATCTATTGTATTGTGATTAGACCTTGTGAGTCCATGGTGGAGCTATGGTGCGGCTGCCACCCGTGCATGTGCTTTGATTGGGTATCGGGTTATGATCAAACTCCAGATGTACTGAGCCCTGGTTGTGCTCAATGGGGAGTAGGTGCCTTGGACGGGCCTCTCCCGGTATTATTGGCCTTTAACATATGAAAATATGATTGCTAGTATGAGATAGTAATCATGATAGCCTAATTATTTTATTTACTGATATGACTGGTATGTTTCTGATGCTTATGTGAAATTATGCATATATGTTAATTAAATTGGAATGTATGAAGGAATTTGCCTTGGTTACTGAAATTTACATCTCACCCCGTTTCATAGGATTAATATTTCAGATGAAGGTTTTTCAGGTAAGGATAAGGGGAAGCAAGTGGATGAAAATCTATGAGCTCCAACATGTGGGGATAAAGCTACACTTAAGCTGATTTATTTTGTATAGATGCTAAATTTTGTATTCCTTATTGTATAGCATCATCTTGTATTCATGTTGCCAAGTGTAGGATTTTATATTTTGATTACTTAGGATGTATTTATTGAGGAGTTAGGCATCATTATAACTTGATATTGGATGAATGAATCCCATAACACCTGATGTAGGAATGTTACTGAATTTATGGTATGGTATATTGCTGGAAACATAATTTTGTGATGTAGATATTGATGTGAATCATTGATATATGGAACCTCTAACGGAATGTGTATCAGATGTTAATTGTCATTAGTGTATGAATTCTTATTGCTATTACCTTATAGACTTGCTAATATAGGGTAACCGGGGGAGTAGAAATGAACACTTAAGTCTTGAGCTAGCCATGATAGATTAGTTGGGTGATTAAGGTACATAACTACCATTAGAGTTGCATAAATTAAGGTAGAATGGCCTTAGGGTGATTTTGGAGGAAGAGTGGAGAGTATGAGACAAGATTTTCGAAGTTATAGGATTAGAAGGAATTAACCTGTGACTAAAATGGAGTTAGCCGCGGCCAATAGAGGCGAAGTTGCCCAAGGAGAGTGCCAGAGAGGAATTCGCCATGGTGAAATGTTAGAGGCTAAACAGGGAGTCGTCCAGAGGGAAATTCACCGCAGTGAAAGGGGGAATTGGCCAAAATGAACGTTTACGAAAAGGAGTTAAGCATTCTAGAGAGGAATTGGCCGCGACGAAAGAAGGTATTAACCGCGGCCAATAGTGAGAGTCAAGCGAGGTAAGTTCCAGGAGGCTTCTTCACCGCGGCGCCATGTAGGTTGGCCGTGGCAAAGGTCCAACTCGCCGCAGCTATCGTCGTGGCAAAATTAGTAATGATGCGAGGGGTGAAGCTGAGAGGAATTGGTCGCGGCGAACATTCTGAAACACTTATATTAATTAGGAAACTTTGATTTTTCATATGGTAATCTCAAGGGATGATTTAGAGACATTGGGATGAGTTATAGTTGATGGGTAATAGAATCAAAGGCTTATAAATAAATGTTTATTTCCCTTATGTACATAAGTGCTTGTAATTGTATGGTTGATGACTCTAATAATATTAAGGTTCAAATTTTCTCGTATTTTCATAATGTAATTAGTCGTAATACCTTGTAACCCCAATCTATGATTATTAATCACGTATTTAACCTTAATTAAAATGATTAAGAGTTAGGGTCGTCATAGAGAAAGAATGAAGAGCATAATAAAAGAAAGAGTTATGTGAGATAGAAAGGAGAGATTAAAGAAGAACAAGGAAACAAAAGAAGGAGAAAAAAGATTAAGGGGAATCCAAAGGTGAAAACATGCCCTTTTTTTGAAATTCTCATAAGTTGCCATGATTGCATAGGAAACCATAAGAGAAGTTGGAGACTCATGAGACTTAGGAATTTCATTCTAAGCTATTAGTTATACTTTCATGTTTTGCCTGATTGTTGGCTCACTTTTAGTGTTTATGATACAATACCAATAAGCATGCCCATTATAGCACAACAAGTTTGAGAAGTTCTTATCCATCAAGAAACCCAAATCATTCAAAAGTGCATGATTTAGGTCCGAATGGCTCATGAAGAGATGACTCATACTCAAAATGCCCAAATTTTGCTAGTATATGTCCAAGAACTTTAAAAAACTCAAGATAATCTCTATGTTGGATGTTGGCCCAAGTTTAGAGTCCAAGATCAATATTTGATCAATTTAGAATATATTGGACATTACTCAATTTTGGTGAATGCTTTCATAATCATTTCGGAGTTTTCAAATGATTAATAGGTCAATCTTGAATCTTAAACTCTTAGATTTCACCTCGTTTTGGAACCATCCTTATCGGAGTTTCCAAACATGAGATAGAGTTAGTAAGAACTAACACATTAGGCATGCTGATCTTAAAGTTGAATTGGACTTTGGATATGAGATCTCTTTAAAGATGTAAAAGTGGAAGTCTAAGTGGAAGCTCAATGATGCGAAATCAAGGGGGTGGCCTAATTTTCATAATGTAGGTTGATGGCTAGATAATGATTCGAGACCTGATGGAAGCAAATAGCCAACCAACGTTATAAGAATGTTAACCTGCTACTTAGACAATGCGCCTAACCACGAATACAATGGACCAACCCACACAACGACGCACTTGGGTCGAAGCACGAATTGGGGGCTTTTGCGACTTGAATCACCAACCTAAGGATAGGTTGACAAGATAAAGGATTCATAAGAGCAAGGAAAAATAATATTCTCACAATTAGAGAAATTCTATTACTTCCAATCTGATTCCAAATGGAGGTAGAATACATATATTTATAGTGCAACTCAAATCTACTAGTTAGAGGAAAAGTAGGAAACTAACTACATATCCTAACTGAAAGACCTAAAAAATTAGAATATGTAACACCCCAAAAATTAATTAAGGTACTAATCATAGATTTGGGTTAATTAAGAATAATTAATATGGAATAATCGGGTAAGTTAAGTGAATGAGAATTTTAAGAGATAAATTAATAATATGAGTTGAGGATTAATTGGGATAGAAACTTTATCTAAGCCCAAATTAATGTAAGAGATCATGATAAGAGGCTAATGGAGACCCAATAAGTTAGGTGTAGACCTAATCTGATTTAATAAGTTAAATGCCCAAGACCCAACTTCCATAAGCTCTTATAAATGACCCAATAAACTTTGTACAGACCAAAAACAATAAAGTTCTTAAAACTAGGTCTGGCCCAATGAAATTCTGCAATCCAACACCTTAAAACTGGCCCAACAAAGCTAAAATCTGAAGCCCATTTGGAGTTAGATCTTAGAGCAGCCCATAACCCATAGGAGACCCAACTTAAACCCAATTAAAACCCTAAACACTTCAGCCTTTTCCCCATTTTGCTGAAACACAAGAAGCAATTTTGGAGGTTTGAAGGGAGGCTAAGGTTTGGGGCAAGAAATCCATTATTTCCCACTTCTAGAGCAAGATTCAGTCAAGGTAATAGTTATATAACTTAATCATCTCATCTTTTTCTTTAATTTGAACTAATTAATGTTCCAATTAGAGTATTTTCACCCACATCTAAAATCTGAAACTTGCCATTTGGTGTTTCTATGGTGAAAATTCGTAGGTTGAGGTTAGGACTGATATTAGGTAAGTATAAACTCTTTTTTTTTAGGTATTTTTGTTGGTTTGAGACTCCAATGATTGGATTATAGTATGGGTATTAATTTTGTAAGAATTTGCTTAGAATTTTAGGTGAAATATTGAAGTTTCTGATGGAGGACATTTTAATCGGAATTTAGGGACTTGTAGCGGTTGGATAAGTGTTCTCTAGGTGATCATTAGCATTTTAAATTCTTTGGGTACTTGTTGCTACTGTAAATGATGAATTAAGGTAGTAATTTTCTGATGCTATGATTATAGGGGGATTTTTGTACCATTGGTGGTTGTTGCAAATTTATCTATAAGTGAGGTAATCAGGACTATTTAATTCAATGCATATAGTTTTGATTTCATAATTGCTGTATATGAACGATTTGAAATGTTGAACGAATTGGTTGGCTATCTATATATTGTGATTGGACCTTGTGAGTCCATGGTGGAGCTGTGGTGTGGCTGCCACCTGTGTATGTACTTTGATCGAGCACCGAGTTATGATCAAACCCCAAATACATTGAGCCCTGATTGTGCTCAGTAGGTAGTGGATACCATGGACGGGCCTCTCCCAGTGTTTTTGGCCTTTAACATGTGAAAATATGATTGCTAGTATGAGATAGTAATCATGATAGCCTAATTGTTTCATTTACTGATATGACTGATATGATCTGATGTTGATTTTGATTCATGCATATATGTTAATTAAATTAGATATAATAAATGGAAATTTCATTAGTTATTGAGATTCATATCTCACCCTGTTTCATGGGATTAATATTTCAGGTGAAGGTTCTTCAGGTTCGGATAAGAGGAAGCAAGTGGATGAAAATCCATGAGCTCCAACATGTGGGGAGAAGGCTACACTTAGGCTAATTTATTTAGTATAGATGCTAAATTTTGTATTCCTTATTGTATAGCATCATCTTGTATTCATGTTGCCAAGTGTAGGCTTTTATATTTTGATTACTTAGGATGTATTTATTGAGGAGTTAGGCCTCATCATAACTTGATATTGGATGTATGAATCTCATAACACCTGATGTATGAATTTTACTGGATTTACAGTATGGTATACTATTAGAAATATAATTATGTGATGTATTAGATATTGATATGAATCATGGATGTATGAAACCTCTAACGGAATGTGTATCGAATGTTAATTGTTAATAGTGCATGAATTTTTGTTGCTGTTACTCCATGGACTTGCTGATATAGGGTAGTTAGAGGAGTGAAAATTTACATTTAAAGTTTTGAATGGGTAATGGTAGAATAGCTGGGTGAATAGGGTAGATAAATACTATTAGAGTCATATAAAATGGGAGGAAGTGGTCCTAGGGTGTTCCTAAGAAGAGAATTGGAGTGCATGGGACGAAATGTAGGAGATATAACTACAAGAGAGAGTCACGCCACAGCTAGGAATGCCTCGCCGTGGCTTAAAGAGTGATAATGGCAAGGGACACCGCAGCTTGAGTAGTATCGCCGCTGCACAGTGTGAAAAAAATCACCTAGGAGGGTGATAGAATGAAACCTCACTGCGGCGCAAGTCAAGGAAACTAGACAATGAGTGTACAGTAGCAAAATTCACAGCGATACAAGTGCATTCTGCCGAGGTGAGAATCGTGGGACTTCAAATAGTAGCTCCAGAAGGCATTTCCGCTGCGGCGCCACGTAGGTTGGCCGCAGCAAAGGTCCAACTCGTTGTGGCTTTGAGATAATTACCTAATGATTCTCAAAAGCAACTTAGCTATGGTGCGAAAGGTTGAGGCTAGGTGCAAAGTGGAAAACTTAGTTTTTAAGCTCTAGTACCTAACTTAGCCGCGGCGGGGATGTTTCGAGTCACGGTGTAGGTCCCCAAACTCCCACCTCTAGCCTAGAAATCCTAATTTCTTCAATGGTAATGCTAAGAAATGATATAGGAACACTTGTGAGAGGTTTTTGTGTGTCGAGACTAATGGATGGATGAATCACAAACCCCTGATGATAGTGCAATTCCTTTTATACGTTCCTCCATTTATAGTTGTTTAGTTGATGACCCTAATAACATCAAGTTTCAAATTTCCCTATATTTTCTTAATGTAATTAATTGTAATGACTCTAAACCTTGATCATTAATAGTTAATCGTGTATTTAACCATAATTACCAGGATTAGAAGTTAAGGTCGTCACAGTTGGTATCAGAGTAGTGGTTCAGGCAAATGTGTTTGATTTACATCTTCGTTGTTAGAAAACTTGGCAATCATGATGCATGCATGGTAGGAATAGGAATATTATGACCTAATGATAACCCTCATACTTATATATACCTCCTATGGGTGGAGTGTGTTTTGTTTGCCTTGGGCTATAGCTTAATGGGAGATGCTTGTGGTTGTGCTTGTAGCATTGCAGAGTTAGATGGCTACATGTAGAGAAACAACTAAAATGCTAAGAGAGATGCAAGAGGCCATGGCTGCAATAGCCAATCGAATGAGAGAACAAGCTAAGGCCCATGAGACTATAATCAGGGCGATGACTGATAGGCTTCAAGAGCAAGCCGAGGCTCATGCAACAATTGTGCAAGTGCTGCAGCAGCTTCATGAAAACATGAGTAAACAGAATCAAGAGGTGCTAATAGAAAACCATATGGGGGCTGGTCATAACCCTGGTGTGGGACACCAAGGGGAGGATGGTGACCTTTCTATTATTTTGACCAAATTCAAAAAGGCCAATCCTCCATCATTTTTGGGGGAGTTAAACACTAAGAAAGCTGAGAGATGGCTGATGCAACTGGAGAAAATCTTTGAGGTTATGACCTGCACCACAGAACAAAAGGCAAAGTTGGCCATTTACAAGTTGGAGGGTAAGGCTGAGCATTGGTGGAGGAATGGCTCCATACTGTTGATTACAAGGGAGATACCCTTGACATGGGAAAGTTTTCAAACTGCTTTTGAGAGCAAATATTTCCCACCATCCTTGAGGGCTGATAAAGAAGCCGAGTTTAACTTCCTTGAACAAGGAGACATGAATGTAGATCAATATACAGCCAGATTCATTCAATTATCTCGCTTCTCCTCCTACTTGAAAGGATTTGATGATCTTGAGGCCAGAAATTAAAGACAAGATTGTATCTCTATAAATCCACAATTTTGATGAATTGGTAGAGAAATGTAGATTAACGGAGAGGGCTATGATGGAAAGTGAGGCCAAGAGGAAAAAGACCTTGGAGGGTAAACGTGACCGGGCCATGGAGCCCTTTATGGGTGGAAGTAAGAAAGGAGCCAATAGTAGAAATGGCTCTTAGGGTAGGAGACCACCCCCAAAGAATGTCCTTCAAAGAAGAAGTATGGGACCACCAAGAAGTGTAGTGAGTGCCCTACCTACTTGTGCCAAATATGAGAAGAACCATGGGAATGGGCCATGCCCAGTGTGCTATAATTGTGGGAAGCTTGGACACTATACACGTACTTGCACGGTGTCACAAGAGTTCGCCTCATCGGTTAAACCACCTATCCAGGGAAGGGTGTTTGCACTTACATAGTGAGAGGCTAGTAGATCCCCTAGTCTGATCCGAGGTACTTTACTTGTCCATAATCATATCATAGATGCATTGTTTGACTCGGGTGCGACTCACTCATTCATCTCATATGACTGCGTTAAGCATTTGGGTCTTAAAATTAGCCTGTTGCTATTTCAATTGTCTGTGTCCACCTTACTGGATATTCTATGATTACATCTGATGTATGCTTAAATTGTACTGTACAATTGGATAGCTATTGTACTACCCTTGACTTGATTTGCATCCCTTTGTGTGATTTTCATGTAATCATTGGTATGGACTGGCTGTCGGCTAATAATGTGATACTTGATTATAATCGTAAGACTGTTTCCTTACCTGAAACTTGTCCTGTGACTGAGCTTACTTGTGTGTCGGCCGCCCAAGCTGGGAGGTGCCTTAGGCGTGGTTGCTAAGGGTTTCTAGTATTTTTCTCATTGCATGTTGAAGTTGATGATGGGTTGGAGGATATACTTGTGATTAGAGAGTTTCTGGAGGTTTTTCCTAAAGAGTTTAGTGGACTACCTCCAGAGAGAGAGCTAGAATTTTCTGTTGATTTGGTACCCGGTATAGGTCCAATCTCGAAGGCCCCGTATAGAATGGCGCTTGCTGAGTTAGTTGAGCTGAAGAGTAAATTAGAAGAGTTACTTGAGAAAGGGTTTATTAGGCCAAGTGTGTCTCCATAGGGAGCACCAGTGTTATTTGTCAAGAAGAAGAATGGTAGCCTTAGACTTTGCATTGACTATAGGTAATTGAACTAAGCGACCGTCAAGAATAAATACCCTTTGCCTAGAATTGATGGCTTACTTGACCAATTAGTTAGAGCGTTAGTCTTTTCAAAAATTGACCTTAGATCGGGATATCACCAACTTAGAGTCAAGGCTGAGGATGTACCCAAAACTACCTTTAGGACTCGATATGGCCATTATGATTTCCTAGTTATGCCTTTTGGGTTAACCAATGCCCTTGCCATTTTTATGGACTACAAGAATAGCATTTTTAGGCCTTATCTTGACCGGTTTGTGGTAGTGTTCATTGATGACATTCTTATCTATTCTAAAAGTAGTGAAGAGCATGAAGAGCATCTTAGGATAGTTCTTCAAACCTTGAGAGAGCATCAATTGTATGCTAAGCTAAGCAAGTGCGAGTTTTGATTACAGGAAGTCAAATTCCTAGGTCATGTGATATCAGAACAAGGGGTAGCGATAGACCCTAGCAAGGTAGAAGCGGTACTGAATTAGGAGAGACCCAAAATAGTGACGAAATCCGTAGCTTCTTAGGTTTAGCTGGCTATTGTAGAAGATTCATTAAGGGATTTTCTCAGTTAGCCATGCCTTTGACAAAATTGACTAGGAAGGACTAACCATTTGTGTAGGATGCCAAATATGAGAATGCCTTTCAGGAGCTTAAAGATAGGCTTACCACCGCACCTATGTTAGTGATACCTTACCCTAAAGAGACATTCACAGTCTATAGTGATACTTTTAAGAAGGGATTAGGGTGCATCTTAATGCAACAAGGTAGGGTGATAGCCTATGCTTCTAGACAACTTAGACCCTATGAGGAGAATTATCCTACCTATGACCTGGAACTAGCAGCTGTAGTTTTTGCACTTAAAATTTGGAGGCACTACCTCTATGGTGCCCAATTTGAGGTGTATAGTGATCACAAAAGTTTGAAGTACTTGTTTGACCAAAAGGAGTTGAATATGAGGCAAAGGAGGTGGATGGAATTTCTTAAAGACTATGATTTCTCCTTAAAGTATTATCCAGGGAAGGCAAATGTGGTCACAGATACCTTGAGTAGGAAATCTATTCACATGGCAATGATAATGCTTAGAGAGCAAAGGTTGATTGAGGAGATGAGAGATTTGAATTTATTAATTTCAATGAACCCTAGTAGTCTTCTTTTGGGAGAATTGAGGAAAGAAAATGACCTTAGAAAGAGGATTAAAGAGGCCCAAGAGCTAGATGCCTACTTAGGAGGAATTAAAGAGCAACTGGGGAGTAGTGAGGTCAAAGATTTTGACCTATCAGAAGATGGTTTGGTGAGGTACTAGGGTAGAGTGTGCATACCCAAGGATGAAGAGTTAAAGGAAATAGTGTTATCAGAAGCTCATAAGAGTAGGTACACCATTCATCTAGGCACTACTAAGATGTATAGGGATCTAAAGAAGAGCTTTTGGTGGCTTAGAATGAAGTTAGATATAACAGAGTTTGTTGCTAGATGTCTAATTTGTCAGAGGGTTAAGATTGAGCACCAAAGACCCGCAGGTTTGCTACACCCTTTAGAAATTCTGGAATGGAAGTGGAATAATATATCCATGGATTTTGTGATGGGTTTGCCTAGAACATCCTCAGGTTATGATGCTATTTGGGTGATTGTGGATGATTGACAAAATCTGCCCACTTTCTACCTATTAGAGTCATTTATCCTCTAGATAGACTACCTCAACTGTATGTTCGTGAGATTGTAAGGTTACATGGTGTTCCTAATAGCATTGTGTCAGATAGAGACCCAAGATTCACATCAAAATTTTAACGGTCTCTACAAGAAGCTTTAGGTACTAGTCTTAACTTTAGCACTACCTATCATCCTTGGTTTGATGGACAGACTAAGGACAATTCAGACTCTTGAGGACATGCTTAGAGAGAGTGTACTAGAGTTAAAAGGGAGTTGGGATGTGTACTTACCTTTAGCTGAATTTGCTTATAATAATAGTTACCATTTCAGTATCCAAATGGCACTATTTAAGGCACTTTATGGGAGGAAGTGTCGGTCACCCTTATGCTGGGTAGAATTTGGTGAGAGGAGTCTCTTAGGTCTAAACATAGTGGACCAAACCACCCACCAAATAGAACTCATCAGAAAGAAGTTGTTGGCTGCTCAGAGCAGGCAAAAGAGTTATGTGGATAAGAGAAGGAGACCCTTAGAATTTGAGGAAGAAGACTCTGTGTTTCTTAAGGCTACTCCAGTGACGAGTGTAAGACAGTCTATCAGGATAAGAAAGCTTAGTCCTCGTTATCTTGATCCTTTCCAAATCCTTAAAAGGATAGGATCCGTGGCCGATAGAGTTACTTTACCTCTAAACCTGGCCGGATTGCATGATGTGTTCCATGTGTCCCAACTGAAAAAGTACCACTCGAACCCTTTGCATGTCATTGAGCATGAGAATGTGCATCTACAAGATGATTTGTCTTATGTGATTGAGCCGGAAAGGATTGTGGACTCAAAGGTCAAACAGCTGTGTAATAAGGATATCCTTCTAGTAAAGGTAGTATGGAAGGGACTTACTCCAGATGAAGCAACTTGGGAGATGGAGGAGGCAATGAGGAAGGATTATCCTGCATTATTTGAGTAAGGCATGTCTAATTTTGAGGACAAAATTTCTAAAAGGAGGGGAGAATGTAACACCCTAAAAATTAATTAGGGTATTAATCATAGATTTGGGTTAATTAAGAATAATTAATATGGAATAATCGGGTAAGTTAAGTGAATGGAAATTTTGAGAGATAAATTAATAATATGAGTTAAGAATTAATTGGTATAGAACCTTCATCTAGGTCTAAATTAATGTAGAAGTTCATAATAAGAGGCTAATGGAGGCCCAATAAGTTAGGTGCAGACCCAATCTGATTTAATGAGTTAAAGGCCCAAGACCCAACTTTTATAAGTTCTTATAAATGGCCCAATAAACTTTGTGCAGACCCAAAACAATGGAGTTCTTAAAACTAGGTCTGGCCCAATGAAATTCTGTAGCTATGACCTTAAAATTGGCCCAACAAAGCTAAAATCTGAAGCCCATTTGGAGTTGGATCTTGGAGCAGCCTATAACCCATAGGAGACCCAACTTAAACCCAACTAAAACCCTAAACACTTCAGCCTCTTCCTCATTTTGCTGAAACACAAGAAGGAATTTTAGAGGTTTGAAGGGAGGCTAGGGTTTGGGGCAAGAAATCCATTATTTCCTATTTCTAGAACAAGATTCAGCTAAGGTAATAGTTATATAACTTAATCCTCTCATCTTTCTCTTTAATTTGAACTGATTAATGTTCCGATTAGAGTATTTTCACTCACACCCAAAATCTAAAACTTGACATTTGGTATTTTTATGGTGAAAATTTGAAGGTTGAGGCTAGGGCTAACATTAGGTAAGTATAAACTCTTCTTTTTGAGGTATTTCTGTTGGTTTGAGACCCCAATGATTGGATTATAGTATGGGTAATAATTTTTATATGAATTTACTTAGGATTTTAGGTGAAATATTGATGTTTTTGGTGGAGGATATTTCAATCCAAATTTGGGGACTTGTAGTGAGAGGGTAAGTGTTCCCTAGGTGGTCATTAGCATTTTAAATTTTTTGGGTACTTGTTGCTACTGTAAATGATGAATTAAGGTAATAATTCTTTGATGTTATGGTTATAGGGGGATTTTTGTACTATTGGTGGTTGTTGCAAATTTATCTACAAGTGAGGTAGCTAGGACTATATTAATTCCATGCATATATCTGTTTTGATTTCATAATTGCTGTACATGAACGATTTGAAATGTTGAATGAATTGGTTGACTATCTATGTATTGTGATTGGACCTTGTGAGTCCATGTGGAGCTGTGGTGTGGCTGCCACCTGTGTATGTACTTTGATCGGGCATCGAGTTATGATCAAACTCCAAATGCATTGAGCCCTGGTTATGCTCAGTAGGGAGTGGGTACCATGGACGGGTCTCTCCCAGTGTTATTGGCTTTAACATGTGAAAATATGATTGCTAGTATGGGATAGTAATCATGATAGCCTAATTGTTTCATTTACTGATATGACTGATATGATTCTGATGTTGATTTTGATTCATACATATATGTTAATTAAATTGGATATAATAAATGGAAATTTCCTTAGTTATTGAGATTCATATCTCACCTTGTTTCGTGTGATTAATATTTCAGGTGAAGGTTCTTCAGGTAAGGATAAGAGGAAGTAAGTGGATGAAAATCTATGAGCTCCAACATGTGGGGAGAAGGCTACACTTAGGCTGATTTATTTAGTATAGATGCCAAATTTTGTATTCCTTATTGTATAGCATCATCTTGTATTTATGTTGCCAAGCGTAGACTTTTATATTTTGATTACTTAGGATGTATTTATTGAGGAGTTAAGCCTCATCATAACTTGATATTGGATGTATAAATCCCATAACACTTGATGTATGAATTTTATTGGATTTATGGTATGGTATACTGTTGGAAATATAATTATGTGATGTATTAGATATTGATATGAATCATGGATGTATGAAACCTCTAACGGAATATGTATCGAATGTTAATTGTTAATAGTGCATGAATTTTTGTTGCTGTTACTCCATAGACTTGCTGATATAGGGTAGTTGGAGGAGTGGAAATTTACATTTAAAGTTTTGAATTGGTAATAGTAGAATAGCTGGGTGAATAGGGTAGATAAATACCATTAGAGTCACATAAAATGGGAGAAAGTGGTCCTAGGGTGTTCCTAAGAAGAGAATTGCAGTGGATGGGACAAAATGTAGGAAATATAGTTACAGGAGGGAGTCACGCGGCGGCTAGGAATGCCTCATTGCGGCCTAAAGAGTGACAGTGGTGAGGGACGCCGCGGCTTGAGTAGTATCGCCGTGGTGCACTGTGAAAAAAATTGCCCAGGAGGATGATAGAATGAAACCTCATTGCGGCACAATAGATCCTACTGCGGCATAAGTCAAGGAAACTAGACAAGGAGTGTATAGTAGCAAAACTCGCACATGGCATAGGTACATTTCACCAAGGCGAGAATCGTGGGACTTCAAACAGTAGCTCTAGGAGGCATTTCCGCCGCGGCGCTATGTAGGTTAGCCATGGCGGTGGTCTAACTTACCGCGACTTCGAGATAATTACCCAATGATTCTCGAGAGTAACTTAGCCGCGACGCAAAAGGTTAAGGCTACAGCGCAAAGTGAAAAACTTAGTTTTTGAGCTCCAATACCTAACTTAGCCGTGACGGGGATGTTTCAAGTTGCAGCGTAGGTCCCCAAACTCCCACCTCTAGCATAGAAATCCCAATTTCTTCAATGGTAATACTAGGAAATAATATAGGAACACTTGTGAGAGGTTTTTGTGTGTTAAGACTGATGGATGGATGAATCACAAACCCTTGATGATAGTGCAATTCCTTTTATGCATTTCTCCATTTATGGTTGTTTAGTTGATGATCCTAATAATATCAAGGTTCAAATTTCCTTATATTTTCTTAATGTAATTAATTGTAACGACTCCAAACCTTGATCATTAATTGTTAATCGTGTATTTAACCATAATTACTGGGATTAGAAGTTAGGGTCGTCACAAAATACAAATTCAAATCTTTTTAAAAATAGAAAAGGAGAGATAATCTACCTAATTAATTTTAATTTTCGTCCAAATATATAAAACTTTTATAAGTCAGCATATTAAGCCCATAGTATTATTATTTAAACCCAAATGAGTCAATCTATATATGGTGTTTGGTCAAAACTCTTTAATTTGCAACATTCTAGCCCAAATTAGGTTTAATAGCTCCATCTTTAATCCAAATAATGTTGAAGACATTTTGATTAATACTTGAATCAGATTTATCAAAACTTTGGTTAGTCCAAATCTCTTGAACAAGTCCACTCAATGCTTCATTAAGTTTTTTGGCCTTCACCCTTGTAATAGGTCCAATTGGAAGATGCAAAGAATCATTTGAAGATTTTAAATTAGTATCTTCATGAACCTGGTTCATATCTTCCTCCCCTTCTTGAAAAGGAGTCATCCTCGACTCTTCGAAATCTGCACCAAAATAAGGAGAAAGGTCAGAAACATTGAAAGTAGCATTTATGCCATACTCATATAGTAAATCAATCTTGTAAGCATTATCATTAATTTTCTCTAATACTCGGAAAGATCCATCTCCTCGAGGCATAAGCTTGGACTTTCTTTTATTAGGAAATCTCTCTTTTCTAAGGTGCAACCAAACTAAGTCACCTGGTTCAAATACTATCTTCTTTCATCCCTTGTTAGCACGATTTACATATTGTTAAGTCATCTTCTCAATGTTATTGATGCAATAGCACCAAGAGACCTTGTGATGAGAGACCCTCTAGGAACCTTGTCCTAGGAACCTTCAACAAGATGACACTTTGCCCGAGACCGGCTAGAAAACAAGAATGTTGGTCAAAGGAAAGACCCTAAGAGAACTTGTCTCTTAGAACCCTAGCCTCAAGACGCCACAAAGGAAGACCAATCCTTTGATAAGTCACGTGAACTCTCAGAGAACACAAAGAAGCAAAAGCCTCACAGATAATTGAATAATACTCAAATTCATTCATGTTTAAAATAGAGTACAATAGGAAGCCTTTTATAGGCAAAATTTCTAGAGTCTTAATTAAAGTAAAACTCTAAAATCTGATTAGAAATATTTTAAATAATACCTAATATATATCCTAATTAGATTAGGATACTAATCTTAACTTGATCTCCAAGATAAGTTCTTTGACCAAGTTCAAAAATAATAATAAAATAATAAAAAACGAAATTTCAAAAAGAATCCTAGTCAAAACTAATTAACTTCTTTAAGTTGTCACATGGGATGCTCATGCTTCATTAAAAATCACATGGTTGTCACATGATTCTTAATCTCTTGCAATTGGACTCCAATTGGGCCTTGGCACTCCTCTTGTAGAATAGTTAGCATGATCACACCTTTTACATCTTCTTGGGCCTTCTCTTGACTTAAATGAATGGGCTCTAAGTTATGAAACTTATGAATCAAATAATTGAAGGCTTCTTTCATTGCTTTGGCCTTAACTCTTGTTATTGGGCCTTTCAACATGTTGGATATTGATTCTAGTTGCTCCATGGACCTTCTTAGGACATTGGGCTTTCATTTGGACTTCCACTTTTGCATCTTTAAGGAGATCTCATGTCTAAAGTTCAATTCAACTCCAAGATCAGTATCTTTATGAATTGAGTGACGTCTAGCATATTCTAAATTGACCAAATATGGATCTTGGCCTCTAAACTTGGGCCGACGTCCAAAATAGAAATTATCTTGAGCTCTTTGAAGTTTTTGGACATATACAATCACAATTTGGGCCTCTTGAACATAGGCCATCCTTTCATGAGCCATTTGGACCTGAATTATAGGCTTTTGAATGATTTGGTCTTGATGGATGAGGGCTTCTCGAATTTGTAGTACTCCAATAGACATGCCTACTGATATTGTATCACCTTGTTGAGCATAGAAGTGGACCTGATGAAGGATATGGTGCTAAGTTTCAAGCCCAAGAACATGATTTACAAATTAAAGCCCAAGAGTTCAAGTCAAATGTGCCTAAAGATCCATTGCAAGGCATAGGAGGCCCAATAACAAGGGTTAGGGTCAAAGCAATGAAAGAAGCCTTCAATTGTTTAATTCATAAACTTCATAACTTAGAGCCCATTCATTTAAGTCAAGAGAAGGCCCAAGAAGATGTAAAGGGTGTGATCATGCTAACCATTCTACAAGAGGAGTGCCAAGGCCCAATTGGAGTCCAATTACAAGAGATTAAGAATTATGTGACAACCATGTGATTTTTAATGAAGCATGAGCATCCCATGTGACAAATTAAAGAAGCTGATTAGTTTTGACTAGGATTCCTTTTGAAATTTCGTTTTTTATTATTTTATTATTTTTTGAACTTAGTCAAAGAGCTTATCTTAGAGATCAAGTTAAAATTAGTATCCTAATCTAATTAGGATATATTAGGTATCATTTAAAATATTTCTAATCAAATTTTAGAGTTTTACTTTAATTAGGACTCTAGAAAATTTTGCCTATAAAAGGCTTCCTATTGTACTCTATTTGGCACATGAATGAATTTGAATATTATTCAATTATCTATGAGGCTTTTGCTTCTTTGTGTTCTCTGAGAGTTTACGTGACTTATCAAAGGATTGGTCTTCCTTTGTGGCGTCTTGAGGCTAGGGTTCTAAGAGACAAGTTCTCTTAGGGTCTTTCCTTTGACCAACATTCTTGTTTTCTAGCCGGTCTCGGGCAAAGTGTCATCTTGTTGAAGGTTCCTAGGACAAGGTTCCTAGAGGGTCTCTCATCAGTTATGCTTAGCCCTTTCATGGATTTGCCTAACAAACTCAGCATGCTTTTTCCTATCCATATTTACTCTTTCCTGTAAAGGCAAAGAAGTTAAGTCATAAGAGGATTAAAACCATAAACAATCTCAAAAGGTGAATATTTAGTAGTAGAATGAATGGCCCTATTGTAAGCAAATTCGATGTGTGGTAGACACTCCTCCTAATTTTTTAAGTTCTTCTTGACAATTTTCTGTAACAAAGAAGATAGTGTCCTATTTATAACTTCAGGTTGTCCATCAGTTTGTGGGTGGCAGGTTAGTGCGAACCCGCAAGGAAACGAGTCCCCTTGAACCCACAATCGATCTGAAATATACACACCCCAAGAAAGCTAAATCAAGTCTGAACGATCCACTTGGAACCCTTGAAACCGAAGAGACAAAGACCCCGAGTGTTGGAAGACGCCACAAGGTTGATCAAGCCTTGATAAGTCTACAAGTTCAATGAAGAACCCTAGAGAGTACTCCTCTCAAATCTGGGATTTCCAGAAAATATGATTTCTATTCATTCAAATCTGATTACAATGGGAGGCAGTGTACAATTATATAGTGTGCAAGTCAAATCTGCCTTCAATGCTCATAGAAAAGGAAAACTAGGGAAATTAATGGCAAATTTCCTATTAGTGACCTATGAAATCAGAATTATAAAAGTTAAATTCTCTTAAAAACTAAAAAGGAAATAAATCCTCCTAAATAAGCTGATTTCGTCTAAATATATTAGGGTGCTAGAAATCAGCTTTATTAATCCCAAAATGGCATTATTTAGCCCTAAATGAGCCCACCAATGGATGGTCCATGGTTCAAGCACTTCAATTTATAATGTTTTGGCCCAGTCTAGCCTCAGCAGCTCCATCTTCAGCCTATATGATGTTGAGGACGTCCACATTAGAAATGTCCATATCTTGCTTGACTTTTGTTGCTCCAATTTCTATTTGCTTAGTCCAGGTCTCTTGAACAAGCCCACTTAAGGCTTCCCTCATTCTTTTAGCTCATGCTCTTGTCATTGGGCCACTTGGAATTTGCAGAGGATCATTCCAAGCATTTGAGACAGCTTGCTTGGTGCGAACCCACAAGGAATTGAATCCCCTTGAACCCGTAACCGATTTGAAATATACACACCCCTAGAAAGCTAAACCAAGTCTGAACGATCCACTTGGAACCCTTGAACACGAAGAGTCAAGGACCCCGAGTGTTGTAAGACGCCACAAGGTTGATCAAGCCTTGATAAGTCTACAAGTTCAATGAAGAACCCTAGAGAGCACTCCTCTCAATTCTGGGATTTCCAGAAAATATGATTTCTATTCATTCAAATCTGATTACAATGGGAGACAGAGTACAATTATATAGTGTGCAAGTCAAATTTGCCTTCAATGCCCATAGAAAAGGAAAACTAGGGAAATTAATGGCAAATTTCCTAATTAATGACCTATGGAATCAGAATTATGAAAGTCAAATTCTCGCAAAAACTAAAAAGGAAATAAATCCCCCTAAATAAGCTAATTTCGTCTAAATACATTAGGGTTTTATAAATCAGATTATTAAGCCCGAAATGGCATTATTTAGCCTTAAATGAGCCCACCAATGGATGGTCCATGATTCAAGCACTTCAATTTATAATGTTTTGGCCCAGTCTAGCTTCAGCAGCTCCATCTTCAGCCCATATGATATTGAGGACGTCCATATTATAATTGTCCATATCTTGCTTGACTTTTGTTGCTCCAATTGCTATTTGCTTAGTCCAGGTCTCTTGAACAAGTCCACTTAAGGCTTCCCTCATTCTTTTAGCTCGTGCTCTTGTTATCGGGCCACTTGGAATTTACAGAGGATCATTCCAAGCATTTGAGACTGCTTGCTCCCTTTGATGGATCGCATCATCCCCTCTCTCCTCAAAAGGATTCGTCCTCAAATCATCACCTACATCATAAGGAGATAGATCAGTAACATTAGAAGTAGCACTAACAATATACTCACCTGGTAGATCTATCTTATAAGCATTGTCATTGATTTTCTCAAGGACTTGAAATGGTCCATCCCCTCTTGGAGCTAATTTAGATTTCCTTTGTGCCGGAAACCTTTCTTTTCTCATATGCACCCATACCCAATCGCCAAGTTCAAAGGTGACACGCCGTCTGCCTTTGTTTGCCTTGGATGCATATTGCTCATTCTTCCTTTCAATCTGCAATTTAATCTTTTCAAGAAGTTTCTTAACCACCTCAGCTTTCTTATTTCCATCAAGGCTTATTCTCTCATTAATGGGCAATGGTAACAAATCCAAAGGAGTTAGTGGATTAAAACCATAAACAACTTCAAAAGGAGAATAATTAGTAGATGAATGCACACTTCTATTATATGCAAATTCAATCAATGACAAGCAATCCTCCCAATTTTTCAAATTCGTTTGGATGACGGTCCTAAGCAATTGAGTTAAGGTTTTGTTAACAACTTCAGTTTGACCATCAGTTTGTGACAAGCTGTAGAAAATAATAACTTAGTTCCAAGCTGTCCCCACAAAACTCTCCAAAAATGACTCAAAAATTTTGCATCCCTATCTAAGACAATACTTTTAGGAACACCATGAAGCCTCACAATTTCTTTAAAGAACAAATCAGCAATATAAGTAGCATCATCAGTTTTATAGTATGCAATAAAATGCGCCATTTTTGAAAATCTATCAACAACCACAAATATTGAATCCATCCCTCTTTTTGACCTAGGTAATCCTAAAATAAAATCCATTGAAATGTCTACCCAAGGTTCACTAGGTACAGGTAATGGAGTATACAGACCATGAGGTAAGACTCTAGACTTAGCCCTTTTACATGTTATGCATCTACCACAAATCCTTTCCACATCACGCTTCATTTTAGGCCAAAAGAAATGTTCATGCAAAACATCTAATGTCTTTTTCACACCAAAATGTCCCATTAGTCCTCCCCAAGTGCTTCCCTTACAAGCAATTCACGCATAGAACATTGAGGCACACATAATTTATTTTCTCTGAACAAAAATCCATCAAGCTTATAGAATTTTCCAAAAGCTCCTTTTTCACAAGCAATAATTATTTCAGCAAAATCACTATCATTGGCATACAAATCCTTAACATATTCAAAACCAAGCAATCTTGCATTCAGATAAGTGAGAAGAATATACCTTCTAGATAATGCATCCGTAACCACATTCTCCTTACCTTTCTTGTATTTGATCACATATGGGAAAGGCTCGATGAATTCCATCCATCTAGCATGTCTTTTGTTTAGCTTACCTTGACCTTTAATGTACTTTAAAGATTGATGATTTGTATGGATCACAAATTGTTTAGGCCAAAGGTAGTGTTGCCAGGTCTCCAATGCTCTCACAAGTGCATAAAGCTCCTTATCATAAGTTGGGTAATTCAAGGTGGCACCATTCAGCTTTTCACTAAAATAAGCAATTGAGCGCCCTTCCTGCATTAGAACAGCTCCTATCCCAACTCTTGATGCATCGCACTCAATCTCAAAAGTTTTGTTAAAATTAGGTAAAGCTAAAATAGGTGCAGAACACAATTTTTCTTTAAGAACACTAAATGCACGATCTTGTGCCTTTTCCCATCTAAAGCCAACTGATTTCTTAATTATTTCAGTGAGTGGTGCAGCAATTGTGCTAAAATCTTTCACAAACCTCCTATAAAAGCTAGCCAACCCATGAAAACTTCTTACCTCAGTTACATTTGTAGGTGTTGGCCATTCTTTAATAGCCCTTACCTTCTCTTCATCAACTTGTATTCCCTCAGCACTCACTACAAATCCAAGGAAAACAACTTTCCCCATGCCAAAGCTACACTTTTTTAGGTTAGCATACAACTTTTCTTTTCTCAAAACATCAAGCACACAACGCAAATGATTCAAATGCTCATCAAGACCCCTACTAAATATCAGAATATCATCAAAATAAACCACAACAAATTTTCCAATATATGCACGCAAAATATGATTCATCAACCTCATAAAAGTACTAGGTGCATTTGTTAGCCCAAATGGCATGACTAACCATTCATACAGCCCATGCTTTGTTTTGAAAGCAGTTTTCCACTCATCTCCTTCCCTCATCCTAATTTGATGATATCCAGATTTTAAATCAATTTTTGAGAAAATAACAAACCCATGCAATTCATTAAGCATATCATCTAATCTAGGAATGGGATGGCGATACTTTACAGTGATATTGTTGATAGCTCTGCAATCAATACACATCCTCCAAGATCCGTCTTTCTTTGGTACTAAGAGGACTGGTACAGCACATGGACTCAAGCTTTCTCGAACATACCCCTTTGCCATGAGCTCTTCAACTTGCTTTTGAAGCTCTTTTGTCTCCTCAGGGTTAGTTCTATAAGCTGGCCGGTTAGGAATTGTTGCTCCAGGAATGAAGTCAATTTGATGCTCAATGCCTCTTATGGGTGGCAGTCCACTAGGGATATCTTCTGGAAATATATCTTCAAATTCCTGCAACAAAGAACTAACAACACTCGAAAATGAAGAGTCAAGGTCATTAGTGTTTAAAAAGGCCTCCTTGTAAACAAGTACAAGTAAAGGTTGTTCAGAAAGATATGCACTCCTCACCTCACTTTCTTTCGCATAAAAACTCACTTTTTCTCTTTCTTTTCTCTCCACTCTCTTTTCTTTCTTCTGAATCTCTTTTTTTGAGCTCTCAGATTTTCTTTCTTTCTCACTCTCATTTCTTTTTGATCTCTCTTCTTTATTTTTCTTATCACCCTCTCTTTTATCTCTCTCTTGTTTCATTTTGAGCTGATCTTCATACACTTGCTTGGGTGTTAATGGTACAAGAGTAACGGGTCTATCATCCTTTACAAATGAATATCTATTGGTAAACCCATCCTTTGTCGCCTTCCTATCAAATTCCCAAGGTCTACCCAAAAGTATATGTCCAGCATGCATAGGAACAACATCACATAAAATCTCATCACAGTATCTTCCAATTGAGAATGAAACAAGAACTTGTCTATCAACCTTAATCTCCCCACATTCATTCAGCCATTGCAACTTGTATGGTCTAGGGTGTTTAATGGTAGACAAATTTAATTTCTTAACTAGAGTGGTACTAGCAACATTGGTACAACTTCCACCATCAATAATCATATTGCATACCTTGTTGCTTATGAGACAGCGAGTATGGAAGATGTTTTCTCTTTGCTGCTCAATGTCATCTTCCTTAACTTGAGAATTCAAAGCTCTTCTAGTCACAAGTGCTTCTCCTTCTACAGCATACTCAAACCCATCATCACTAGCATCTTCAAGTGACGGCATGGAATCATCACTTTCACTTTCAGTCACCCCTTCACAGTCCTTCATGATCATTACTCTCTTGTTGGGGCATTGCGAAGCTATATGACCTGTTCCCAAACACTTGAAACATTTAATATCTCTATTTCTAGATGATTGGGAATTAGATTTACCTTTGTTCTTAGATGAAGCTTCTTCTTTGCCTTTTAGGACTTCTCTTTGAACATCTTTTTCTTCCTTCTTCCATTTTGGCCTCATTGAAGAACTAGAGCCTGAAAGGTACCTTGCTGATCCTTTTTGTTTAAGTTGCCTTTCAACCTTCATTGCCATGTGCACCATGTCTTCTAACTCCACATAATGCTACAACTCTACAATATTAGCGATTTCTTTATGCCCTAAGCATAGCCACTTCCATCTCTTTGTGATATTCCTCTACACTCTTAGAGCCTTGTGTAAGGGACTGCAACTTTTGAAAGAGGTCTCTATAGTAATGGCTGGGTATAAACCTCTTCCTCATGAGAGCCTTCATGTCCCTCCATGTTTCTAGGGGTCTCTCACCATTCCTCCTCCTCTCTAGGACCAATTTATCCCACCAAATTAATGCATAATCTGTAAATTCAATGACTGGCAATTTCACCTTTTTTGCTTCAGAATAATTATGGCACTAAAAAATGAACTGAATTTTCTTCTCCCACTCCAAATAAGCTTCAGGATCATTTCTACCTTGGAAAGAAGGTATCTTCATCTTAATATTTCCAAGGTTTCCATCCACCCTATTTCTACCCCTTGGAGCATTTTTACCGCGTCTCCTTTCATGTCTAACTTCCCTAGGCCTATTTCTACCCAAATCAAATTCAGATTCATAGTCTTCTTCACTACCACCTCCTACTTCATTTTCAGACTCAAAATCATCTAAAGAATCATCTCTATGCCTCTCATATCTTCTAGGATTAGGACTTACAGTAGGTGGTCTTCTCTGCAAGTTCGCAGTCATTGTGTCTTGCTTATCCATCCGGTCTCTTATCCCTCCAAGCACCACATTAAGATGTTCGAATTGCTGCTGCATGGCTTTTACAACGAGATCCAGGTTTTGCGCACTACCTCCTCCACTTGATATTTCCTCCCTATTAGACATTATAAGTTGCAAGAAAAATTGATTAGAGAAATAAAGATCCTCACAAATTTTCCTCACGTGTTTACCCTCAAAGATGTCACTCTTCACTCGTGTTTCACACTTTAAAGGCTTTTTCAAATAATGGATTCACACTCTTGCCTTTTTCCACTCGTAGTGTCTCTATAGGCTCTTTAAAGAAACTAATTAGACTCAATACAAAGCTATCACAATTCTTGTGAGATTCAACCCAACACTTGGATATAATGAGTAGTAAGTGGATACTATAGAAAAGAAAATCAGGGAATGAAAGTTAAAGATGCAGAATTTTGTAAAAGGTTAACTCGAACCAATACTACTTCTAGAACAGCACAATTTTTTTTTCCTTTTCTTGTCAGCAATTTTTTTTTTTGCCTTTTCTATATATATATATTTTTTACCTTGCTTTTTTTTTTTCTGGAATATGAAGAACAAAAAAACGAAATTTGAATAAACAGAACAGAAACAGCAAAATCAATCTGGAAAAACGCATCTGAATTTAAAGGACAATATCTTGAGTTAGAGAATTCCAAATGAGATGATTTTAAAGCAATATGAAAGAAGAGATTCTGGGATATAAGAAAGACCTATTACATGTCCAGAAACTCAACGGAAAACATGACAAATAGAGGATTAAAATTCAGCACGTCCAGAATAATGGAAGACAAATAGAATTTCAAAACGAAAGAGAAACGCAATCTAGAAAAGCACAAGACACACGGATATGACCTAATTTAGGGACCGAAGCTCTGATACCAAGATGGTGCGAACCCACAAGGAATTGAATCCCCTTGAACCCACAACCGATCTGAAATATACACACCCCAAGAAAGCTAAACCAAGTCTGAACGATCCACTTGGAACCCTTGAACACGAAGAGTCAAGGACCCCGAGTGTTGTAAGACGCCACAAGGTTGATCAAGCCTTGATAAGTCTACAAGTTAAATGAAGAACCCTAGAGAGCACTCCTCTCTATTCTGGGATTTCCAGAAAATATGATTTCTATTCATTCAAATTTGATTACAATGGGAGGCAGAGTACAATTATATAGTGTGCAAGTGAAATCTGCCTTCAATGCCCATAGAAAAGGAAAACTAGGGAAATTAATGGCAAATTTCCTAATTAATGACCTATGGATTATGAAAGTCAAATTCTCGCAAAAACTAAAAAGGAAATAAATCCCCCTAAATAAGCTAATTTCGTCTAAATACATTAGGGTTCTATAAATCAGCTTATTAAGCCCGAAATGGCATTATTTAGCCTTAAATGAGCCCACCAATGGATGGTCTATGATTCAAGCACTTCAATTTATAATGTTTTGGCCCAGTCTAGCTTCAGCAGCTCCATCTTCAGCCCATATGATATTGAGGACGTCCATATTATAATTGTCCATATCTTGCTTGACTTTTGTTGCTCCAATTGCTATTTGCTTAGTCCAGGTCTCTTGAACAAGTCCACTTAAGGCTTCCCTCATTCTTTTAGCTCGTGCTCTTGTTATCGGGCCACTTGGAATTTACAGAGGATCATTCCAAGCATTTGAGACTGCTTGCTCCCTTTGATGGATCGCATCATTGCTCCCTTTGATGGATCACATCACAGGTAATAGAAAATAGCAATTTAGTTCTTAGCCTGCTCCACAAAGTCTTCCAAAAATAGCTTAAGAACTTTTCGATTTAACACTATAGTTCTCGGCATCCCATGAAGACGTACAACTTCTTGAAAGAATAAATTAGCAATGTTAAAAGCATCATCAACCTAATGATATGCAATGAAATGTGCCATTTTAGAAAATCTATCTACTACAACAAAAATAGAGTCTCTCCCCCTTTTAGACCTAGATAATCCCACAATAAAGTCCATAAAAATATCTTCCCAAAGTACACTAGGAATAGGGAGGGGTATACAATCTGATGTGATCTATCAAAGGGAGTAAGCTGTCTCAAATGTTTGGAATGATCCTCTACAAATTTCAAGTGGCCAACAAGAGCACGAGCTAAAAGAATGAGGGAAGCCTTACTTGTTCAAGAGACCTGGACTAAGCAAATTCCTCTATTTATGGACATTTCTAATGTGAATGTCCTCAACATCATATGGGCTGAAAATGGAGCTGCTGAGGCTAGACTGGGCCAAAACATTATAAATTGAAGTGCTTGAACTATGGACCATCCATTTGTAGGCTCATTTAGGGCTACGTAATGCCATTTTGGGCTTAATAAGCTGATATCCAGATCCCTTATGTATTTAGACGAAATTAGCTTATTTAGGGGGATTTATTTCCTTTTTAGTTTTTAGGAGAATTTCACTTTTACAATTTTGATTTCATAGGTCATTAATTAGGAAATTTGCTATTAATTTCCTTAGTTTTCCTTTTCTATGAGCATTGAAGGCAGATTTGACTTGCACACTATATAATTGTACTCTGCCTCCCATTGTAATCAGATTTGAATAAATAGAAATCATATTTTCTGGAAATCCCAGACTTGAGAGGAGTACTCTCTAGGGTTCTTCATTGAACTTGTAGACTTATCAAGGCATTTTCCAACACTCAGGGTCCTTGTCTCTTCGTGTTCAAGGGTTCCAAGTGGATCGTTCAGACTTGATTTAGCTTTCTTGGGGTGTGTATATTTCAGATCGGTTGTGGGTTCAAGGGGACTCGATTCCTTGTGGGTTCGCACCACAATCCATGGGGATTTATTTTAGATTTAGCTTTATGACACACAATACATCTACCTACAAATTTTTTAACATCTCTATACATTCTTGGCCAATAAAAATGTTCATTTAAGATATCAAATGTTTTAGCAATGCCAAAATGTCCCATTAAACTACCTGAATGCGCTTCCTTTACCAATAACATATACATAGAACAATTAGGAATGCAAAGCTTATTAATACAAAATAAAAAATCATCATGCAAGTAAAATTTGTCCCAACTAACTCTAGGTTTGCAATGGCTAAAAGCTTTTACCAAAGTCAACATCATTAGTATATAATTCCTTGATGAACTCAAAACCAAGAATTTTAGAGTCTAACATGGAAAGAAGAACATACGCACGTGAAAGTGCATCTGTAGCAATATTCTCCCTACCTTCCTTATGCTTAATGACATATGGGAAAGATTCCTTAGCATGTCTTCAATTCAATTTGCTTTGGCTCTTAATATACTTGAGAGCCTCATGATCAGAATGTATGACAAATTCCTTAGGCTATAAATAATGATGCCAAGTTTCCAACACTCTAACTAAGACATATAGCTCCTTATTATATGTAGGATAGTTAAGAGTAGGACCACTTAACTTTTCACTAAAATATGCAATGGGCTTACCTTCTTGCATAAGTACACCTCCTATGCCAATTCCACTTGCATCACATTCTATCTCAAAAATCTTACTAAAGTCTGGAAGTGCAAGTAAAGGTGCTTGGGTGAGCTTCTCCTTAAGAGTTTGGAAGGCTTTTTCTTGAGCTTCTCCCTATTTGAATGGAGCATTTTTCTTTGTCAACTCATTCAATGGAGTTGCTAATGTGTTAAAGTCCTTCACAAACCTTCTATAAAAGCTTGCAAGTCCATGAAAACTCCTCACATGTCCGATCGTGGTAGGGGTCGGCCAATCTCAAATGGCTTTGATCTTTTCTTCATCCACCTTAATCCCTTCATCACTCACAACAAAACCAAGAAAAATAACTTTTGCAGTGCAAAAATCATACTTCTTTAAATTGCCAAATAATTTCTCTTTTTTTAGAACTTCTAAGACTTGTCTTAAGTGATCTACATGCTCATGCAAAGTCCTACTATACACAAGAATATTATCAAAGTAAACTACCACAAACTTGCCTATGAAATCATGCAAGACATGATTCATTAATCTCATAAATGTGCTAGGTGCATTAGTGAGACCAAAAGGCATAACTAACCATTTATAAAGTCCATGTTTAGTCTTAAATGCAGTTTTTCATTCATCTCCTTCTTTCATTCTAATATGATGGTAGCCACTTTTTAAATCAATTTTAGAGAAAGTAGTGGAGCCATTTAATTTATCAAGTATAGCATCTAACCTAGGGATAAGATGACAATATCTTACCGTTATATTATTGATGGCTCTACAATCAGCACATATCCTCCATGTGCCATCCTGCTTAGGTACATGCAGCACCAGAACCGCACATGGACTTAGGCTCTCCCTTACATATCCCTTTTCTAGAAGCTCTTGCACTTATTTTTGAATCTCCTTAGTCTCTTTAGGGTTGGTACGATATGTTGGGCGGTTTGGTAGAGGTGCTCCAAGTATAAAATCAATTTGATGTTCTATCCCTCTAATTGGCTGTAATCCGGGTGGTATTTCCTCAGAAAAAACATCTTTTATATTTCTGCAATAGAGACTTAACAACACTAGGCAAAGTAGAGGTTAAGTTGTTAGTGTTTAGCATAACTTCTTTATAGATAAATACTATTAAGGTTTTGTTGAGAAAACAAAGCTTGCTTGATTTCACTTCTTCTTGCCACTAATAAACTTTTGTCTCCTGCTTTCTCATTTTCTTTCTTGCCTTTAGATTTTTCTTTCTTTTCTCTCTCTCCTATCGGCTTACTCTCCTTTCCTCTCCCATTTTCATTGTCTTCCTTTTTAGACACCTTTATACTCTCACTTTTTCTTTTTCTTTTCCTTCTTGATTTGATCTTCTAATATTTGTTTTGGTGATATAGGAAGGAGGGTTATAGGTTCCCCTCTAAGTACAAAAGAGTAATGGTTTAGAAAACCATCATGTATAACATGCCTATCATATAGGATTTCATCTTTATACTTACTAATAGAAAACATTACCTTTACTTGTTTTGTTACCCTTAACTCTTCACATTCATTAAGCCATTGAAGCTTGTATGGCCGTTGATGCTTGAAGGTAGATAAATTTAACTTCTCTACTAGCTCAGCACTTGCCACATTACAACAACTTCCTCCATCTATGATGACACCACATATTTTCTCTTGGATTTGATAGCGAGTATGAAACAAGTTCTCTCTTTGTTCATTTTCTTTTGCTATCATCTGGGCACTAAGGGCTCTTTGAATCATAAGGAGTTCTCCTTCTTCTATATATTCTCCATCTTCATTCTCGATGAATAGATCTTCTTCTTCTTCTTTAGTTGTTTTTCCTTCAGTTTACCACTCACCAAGGTTTGATAGTCATGGTTCGCTTGTTAGGACATTCACTAGAGATATGTCCTCTCCCTTGATAGTTGAAGCATATGTCTCGATTTCTGGAATAACTAGATCCACTTTGAACCTTCTTGGGTAGGGTGGCTAACTTTTCTCCTTTCTTAGTCTCATTCTCCTTAGAATTTGAAGAATAGGGAATGTCATTCTTTGAGTTTTTCTTCCATGTGTTGAAAGAACTTGAATTAGAGTTCTTCTTTACAAAACTTTTTTCTCTTAAGTTGTCTCTCTATCTTGCCAGCTTGATGGACTAAGTCATGAATCTCCACATAGTGATACATCTCCACAATATCAACTATGTCACGATTGAGCCCACCTAAGAAGCGAGCCATTGTTGCTTTTGGATCCTCCTCTACATTAGCTCTAATTATGGCTATTTGCATCTCCTTGTAATACTCATTCACACTCTTAGATCCTTGAGTGAGGCGTTGAAGCTTATTATAAAGTTCCCTTCGAAAATAAGATGGAATGAATCGCCTCCTCATGATAGCCTTCATCTCTTCCCATGTTAAGATGGGGTGCTCTCCATATCTAATCCGCTCTTTTTGCATCTGGTCCCACTAAATAAGAGCATAATCAATAAACTCAAAAGTAGCAATTTTGACCTTCTTACTCTCTGAGTAGTTATGGCATGAAAAGATTTGCTCTACACGTATCTCCCACTCCAGGTATGTTTCCGGATCACTCTTTCCTTGAAAGGAAGGAATTTTGACTTTGACTCCTCTAAGGCCTTCTTCTTCATCTCTAGGCCTCCTCAGTGGTCTTCTTTATATGTTGAGTGGCCTTCGTCTTGGCTGAGTCTCCTCCCCTTCATAATCTTCATCACGGCTCTCCATGTCTTACACATATTCACAGTGTTATGGGCATGCAACATGAGCATATCTTTGGTTGGCTTGAGTAGTCCTTTGGCTAGAGGTTATACTCTCTACGCGATCTAAGCATTCATGGAGTCCTTCTAACTTCTTATCAAGCATCCTCTCAAAACGACTCACTAGTACTTTCATTTGCAATGGCACTACTCCAAATGAATTATGACCATCATTATCACTTTCATATGCAACTCCTTTTTCTTAATTATCTGCCATGTTAATGAAAAAGAAATGAAAGCAACAAAAGTATATTAGGCATGCCCATTGGAGCACAACAAGTTCGAGAAACCCTCATCCATCAAGAACTTCAAAGAGCTCAAGTGGCCCAAATTGTGCACTATGTCCAAAAATTTCAAAGAGCTCAAGATAATATCTATGTTAGACATCGACCCAAGTTTAGAGTCCAAGATCCATATTTGATCAATTCAAAACATGCTGAATTAGACTTTGGACATGAGATTTCCTTGAAGATGCAAAAGTGGAAGTCCAAATGGAAGCCTAATGTTCTAAGAAGGGCCATGGAGCAACTAAAGCCAATATCCAACATGTTGAAGGCCCAATGTAGTTATACATATACAAGAGGAATGCTAAGGCCCAATTGGAGTCCAATTGCAAGAGATTAAGAATCATGTGTCAATCATGTGATTTTTAATCAAGCATGAGTATCCTATATGATGTAATAGCACCAAGAGACTTTGCTGAGCATAGAAGTGGACCTGATGAAGGATATGGTGCTAAGTTTCAAGCCCAAGGATGTGATTTTCAAATTAAAGACCTGGAGTTCAAATCAAATGTGCCTAAAGATCCATTGCAAGGCATAGGAGGCCCAATAACAAGAGCTAGAGCCAAAGCAATGAAAGAAGCCTTCAATTGTTTGATTCATAAGCTTCATAACTTAGAGCTCATTCATTTAAGTCAAGAGAAGGCCCAAGAAGATGTAAAAGGTGTGATCATGCTAACCATTCTACAAAAGGAGTGCCAAGGCCTAATTGGAGTCCAATTGCAAAAGATTAAGAATCATGTGACAACCATGTGATTTTTAATGAAGCATGAGCATCCCATGTGATAACTTAAAGAAGCTGATTGGTTTTGACTAGGATTCTTTTTGAAATTTCGTTTTTTATTATTTTATTATTTTTTTGAACTTGGTCAAAGAGCTTATCTTGGAGATCAAGTTAAAATTAGTATCCTAATCTAATTCTTTAATTTTAGGCATCATTTAAAATATTTCTAATCAGATTTTAGAGTTTTAGTTTCATTAGAACTTTAGAAATTTTGCCTATAAAAGGCTCCCTATTGTACTCTATTTTGGAGAATCATAAATGAATGAATTTGAGTATTATTCAATACTTTGTGAGGCTTTTGCTTCTTTGTGTTCTTTGAGAGTTCACGTGACTTATCAAAAGATTGGTCTTCCTTTGTGGCGTCTTGAGGCTAGGGTTCTAAGAGATAAGTTCTCTTAGGGTCTTTCCTTTGACCAATATTCTTGTCTTCTAGCCAGCCCCAGACAAAGTGTCATCTTGTTGAAAGTTCTTAAGACAAGGTTCCTAAAGGGTCTTGCATCATTTGGTATCAGAGCTTTGGTTGCTAGTACAAGGTATATCTTTGTGTTTTTTTTTCCTTCCGTTGTTCTTCATACTTTCTTTCCTTCCATTTGTGTTATCTTTTTCATTTTCGTCTTTGTCTTCTATCTTCTTCTGTCTTCCATTGTTGTGTGCCTCCATCCTCCAAAAAAAAAAAAAATTAAAAAAAAATCGAAAAAAAAGGATGAAAAAAAAAATTCAGATTGCAGAATTCAAAATTGCAAGTTGTGCCAATTCAAAGTTGAAAGCAAGTTTGGAGTTAATTTCCTAGTTTCTTAATTGGAGTCAATTTCCTAATTGGAGTTAGTTTCCTAATTGGAGTCAATTTTCTAATTGGAGTTAATTTCCTAATTAGAATTTGTTTCTTAACTTGATTGCATTAAGTAGCTACCAAATTATCTATTTTCCTATTTGCATTCAAGAAAGAATATTCTTTCCTAATTGTTAGAAACTTGAATGGCAAGTAGTTTCCTATTCTTAAAATTTCTTATTTTCAGATTTTTTTTTTCTTTCCTTCTCCTTCCTTCCAAGCCTCCCCTTCCTCCTTTTTTTTTTTTCCTTTTTTCTACACACCTCTTTTTCTCTTTTGTTTGATTCTTTGGGAATTTACATTTTAGGATTCTAGTTTTTTTTATTGCCACTAGTCTGATCTTTTCATTTGATTTGCTTGTGACTTGCTTAGAACACTTGTAAGAAGCAAATTATTGAGTGGTAAAAGGCAAGAGCGTTAACATTAAAGAAAAAGCCAAAAAGATAGTTAAACACGAGTGAAATTATCATCTTTTAAGTGTAAACACGTAAGCTAGTGAGTTGCGAGGTCCTATATCTTTCTTTGCTTGTTTTCTTACAAACTAATATTTCAGGATGTCTGGAGAATCAGAGCACAGTGACTTTGACATGAAAGTCTAGGTTAGAGCTGTTCAAAGTACTCTTAAAAAACTTAGTGCCAGATTAGATGATGTGGAGTCTTCTTCTAATAGGAGGACCCATAGGAGGCAAGCTCATATGGAACCTGATGATAATGCTGAGTCCGACTTTGAGGAGTCCTATACTCAGAGAGGCAGACAATCATCATCCAATAAGGATGGTGGTATTGGAAACATCAAGATGAAGATTCCCTTATTCCCTGGGAAAAATGACCCGGACCAGTACTTAGATTGGGAAAGAAGAGTGGAGCATGTGTTCGAGTGCCACTCTTACACTGAGGTGAAGAAAGTAAAACTTGCTGCAGTGGAGTTTACTGACTATGCTAGCATCTGGTGGGATCAACTCTTACTCACCAGAAGATGTACCAGTGAAGGTCCAATTCGTGATTGGCAGGAGCTGAAAACTATCATGCTCAAATGATTTGTCCCTAATTACTATTATAGAGAATTGCATAAGAGGCTCCAAAAGCTAAACCAAGGTTTTGTGAGTGTGGAAGATTACTATCAAGAAATGGAGATTGCCATGATTAAGACAAATGTGGAGGAAGACCGTGAAGCAACCATGGCTCGATTCATTGAGGGCTTAAATCCTGAAATAGCTGCCCAAGTTGATTTATACAATTACCTGGATATGGAGGAGCTCTTGCATAGAGCTATTGAGGTTAAAAAGCAACTAAGGACTCGACAAAAGCTAAAAGTGACATCTAGCTCGAGTTCTTAGAGGGATTTCAAAGTCTCCTTCAAGCCAAAGACTGATTTCAAGTCTAAGGAGGAAAGTAAGGTAAAACCCTTTCAGGTTAAGGGTAAAACTGATTCAAAACCTTAATCATCTTTTAACCTTACTGCTTCTTCCTCTAAGGTTAGATGCTTTTAAATGTAATGGTTTTGGTCACATTGCTTCACAATGTCCTAACAAACGAACTATGATTATTCTTGAGAATAGTGATGTGACTAGTGCTAGTAGTGAGTCTAAGGAGGATGAGATGCCACCCCTACTCAGATTTAGAATTAACTGAAGCTGTAAATGGTGAAGCCCTTGTGGCTAGACGTGCTCTCAATATTCAACCAAAAGAAGATCTCAAGGTAGAGTAGCGTGAGCATATTTTCCATACTCGTTACTTCATCCACAAGAAGGTCTGTAGTTTGATTATTGATGGTGGTAGCTGCACAAATGTAACTAGTACTTTACTTGTGGAAAAGCTGAACTTGCCTACTTTGAGGCACCCTACCCCTTATAAATTACAATGGCTTAATGATAGTGGGGAGGTAAAGGTAACAAACCAGGTGCTCATCTCTTTTTCTATTAGTAATTATCATGATGAGATTCTTTGTGATGTAGCACCCATGTATGCTGGTCACTTGTTACTTGGTAGGCCATGGCAGTTTGACAGAAAGGTAAAACATGATGGATATAAAAATTATTACTCCTTTGTTTTTAATGATAAGACCATTGTGTTGACCCCTCTTCGTCCTGTTCAAGTATATGAGGATCAGTTAAAAATTGAAAGAGAGTGTAAGAAGAAAGAGCAAGAAAAGAAAGTTAAAGTGAGTGTGAGTGTTAAGAATGAGAAGAAGCAACAAAAAGGAGAGCTGAGTAGAAAGAAAATTAGAGAAAAATATGAGGAAAAGAAAGTGAGTTTATTTTTAGGTAAAAGTGAGATCAAGAGAGCTCTTATTTGTGAAAATGCTTTCTTATTGCTTTATAAAGATGTTTATCTTACTATCAATGATCTTGATCACTCTTTGCCTGCTAGTGTTATATCTTTATTGCAAGAATTCTGTGACTTATTCCCAGAGAAAATACCTAATGGATTGCCCCCTTTAAGAGGCATTGAGCATCGCATAGACTTTATTCCAGGAGCATCTATTCCTAATAGACCTGTTTATCGAGCAAATCTAGATTAGACTAAGGAAATACAATATCAAGTGGAAGAGCTCATGAAAAAAGGCTTTGTTCGTGAAAGTCTAAGTCTATGTGCTATCCCAGTGATTCTTGTGCCCAAAAAGGATGGCAATGGCGGATGTGTGTAGATTGTCGTGCCATCAACAAAATAACAGTAAAATATCGCTATCCTATCTGTAGGCTAGATGATATGCTTGATGAGTTGCATGGTGCATGTGTTTTCTCTAAAATTGATCTTAGAAGTGGTTACCATCAGATTAGAATTAAAGAAGGTGATGAATGGAAAACTGCTTTTAAGACCAAGTTTGTGTTATATGAATGGTTAGTTATGCCATTTGGCTTGACTAACGCACCTAGCACTATCATGAGTTTAATGAACCATGTCTTTAGACCTTTTGTAGGTAGATTTGTAGTGGTTTACTTTGATGATATTTTGATTTACTCAAAAAGTCTAGAAGAGCATGTGAATCATTTGCATAATGTGTTTGTTATGCTTAGAGAGAATAAACTCTTTGCCAATTTAGAGAAGTGCTCTTTTTGTTTAGATTCTATGATTTTTCTTGGATTTGTTGTAGAAGCTTGTGGCATACAAGTGGACAAGGAGAAGGTCAAAACAATCTGAGAGTGGCCAACTCCAAAGAATGCAAGTGAAGTAAGGAGCTTCCATGGATTGGCGAGTTTTGATAGGCGATTTGTTAAGGACTTCTCTACTCTTGCTGCTCCTTTAAATGATTTGGTAAGAAAGAATGTGGTATTCAAGTGGGGTGAAGCACAAGAGCGTGCTTTTAACATACTGAATGACAAACTAACTAGTGCCTCTGTACTTGTGTTGCCTGATTTTACTAAGATTTTTGAAATTGAGTGTGACGCTTCTGGTATAGGCATAGGTGGTGTGTTGATGCAGGATTCCAAACCTATTGCATATTTTAGTGAGAAATTAAGTGGCCCTGCTTTAAATTATTCTACATATGATAAAGAGTTGTATGCCTTGAAATGAACTTTAGAAACTTGGATACATTATTTGTGGCCTAAAGAATTTATTATCCATTCTGATCATGAAAGTCTTAAGTTTCTTAAGTCCCGGGTAAATTGAACAAAAGGCATGCAAGTTGGCTTGAATTTATTGAAACCTTCCCTTATGTGATTAAGCATAAGCAGGGAAAGGAAAATGTTGTGGCGGATGCATTGTCTAGGCGTTACACTTTGATTACTTCCATGGATGCTAGATTGATAGGATTTGAGATGTTAAAAGGCATGTATGAGTCTGATTCTGATTCCGCTGATATTTGGAAATCTTGTGAATTGTATGGTGCTAATGAATATTATAGGTTTGATGGGTTCCTTTTCAAAAAGAACAAGTTATGTGTTCCTATGTGTTCCATTCGTGAGCTTCTTGTTAAGGAAACTCATGGCAAGGGATTGATGGGTCATTTTGGTGTCGAAAAGACTTTGGCTCTTTTGAATGAGCATTTTTATTGGCCTGGCATGAGAAAGGATGTGGTTGCTGTTTGTTCTAGATGTATTACTTGTAAGCATGCTAAGTCTAAAATTCAATCACATGGCTTATATTCCCCTTTACCAGTTTCCTCTCACCCATGGACTAATATTTCTATGGACTTTGTCTTGGGTTTACCTAAATCTTCCACTGGGAAAGATAGTGTCTTTGTTGTTGTAGATAGGTTTAGTAAAATGGCACATTTTATTGCTTGTTCCAAAACTAATGATGCTGTGTATGTGGCAGAATTGTTTTTCAAGGAGATTGTTAGGTTGCATAGTGTGCCAAAAACTATTGTTAGTGATAGAGATGTAAAATTTTTGAGTTATTTCTGGAAAACGTTATGGAATAAACTTGGCACTAAGCTTTTGTTTTCTACTACAGCACACCCATAAATTGAAGGGCAGACCAAGGTTGTTAATAAAATCCTCTCTACTTTATTAAGAGCTATCATTCAAAAGAATCTTAAGAATTGGGAGAAGTGTTTGCCCCATGTCGAATTTGCTTATAATCGTGCTGTTCATTCTGCTACAAAATTCTCTCCTTTTGAAATTGTTTATGGCTTTAATCCTTTAACGCCATTAGATTTGCTTCCTTTACCTTCACATGAGTTTACTAACCTTGATGGTGCTAGGAAGGCTAAGTTTGTGCAGGATTTGCATAAGAAGGTGAAAACCAATATTGAAAGAAGGAATGAGCAAATTGCTAGCCAAGTTAATAAGGGTAGAAGGCGTGTGGTGTTTGAACTTGGCGATTGGGTGTGGGTTCACTTGCGAAAAGAACGTTTCCCAGAACAAAGAAAGTCAAAACTCCAACCTAGAGGAGATGGTCCCTTTGAAGTTCTTGAAAGGATTAATGATAATGCTTATAAAATTGACTTACCTAGTTCTTATGGAAATATTAGTGCTACTTTTAATATAGCTGATCTCTCTTCCTTTGATGTTACAGATTCGAGGGCGAATCGTTTTTAAGAGGGGGGAATGATGTAATAGCACTAAGAGACCATGCTGAGCATAGAAGTGGACCTGATGAAGGATATGGTGCTAAGTTTCAAGCCCAAGGACGTGATTTTCAAATTAAAGACCTGGAGTTCAAATCAAATGTGCCTAAAGATCCATTGCAAGGCATAGGAGGCCCAATAACAAGAGTTAGGGCCAAAGCAATGAAAGAAGCCTTCAATTGTTTAAGTCAAGAGAAGGCCCAAGAAGATGTAAAAGGTGTGATCATGCTAACCATTCTACAAAAGGAGTGCCAAGGCCCAATTGGAGTCTAATTGCAAGAGATTAAGAATCATGTGATAATCATGTAATTTTTAATGAAGCATGAGCATTCCATGTGACAACTTAAAGAAGCTGATTAGTTTTGACTAGGATTCTTTTTGAAATTTCGGTTTTTATTATTTTATTATTTTTTTGAACTTGGTCAAAGAGCTTATCTTGGAGATCAAGTTAAAATTAGTATCATGATCTAATTCCTTAATTTTAGGCATCATTTAAAATATTTCTAATCAGATTTTAGAGTTTTACTTTCATTAGGACTTTAGAAATTTTGCCTATAAAAAGCTCCCTATTGTACTCTATTTTGGAGAATCATGAATGAATGAATTTGAGTATTATTCAATACTTTGTGAGGCTTTTGCTTTTTTGTATTCTTTAAGAGTTCACGTGACTTATCAAAGGATTGGTCTTCCTTTGTGGTGTCTTGAGGCTAGGGTTCTAAGAGACAAGTTCTCTTAGGGTTTTTCCTTTGACCAACATTCTTGTCTTCTAGCCGATCCCGAACAAAGTGTCATCTTGTTGAAGGTTCCTAGGACAAGGTTCCTAGAGGGTCTTACATCATCATGTGACAACTTAAAGAAGTTGATTAGTTTTGACTAGGATTTTTTTTGAAATTTTTGGACATATACTAGCACAATTTGGACCTTTTGAGCATAAGTCATCTCTCCATGAGTCATTTAGACTTGAATCATGTGCTTTTGAATGATTTGGGTTTCTTGATGGATGAAGGCTTCTTGAACTTGTTATGCTCCAATATTGGATATTGACTCCATGGAGCTTCTTAGAACATTGGGCTTCCACTTGGACTTCCACTTTTGTATCTGTAAGGAGATATTGATCAAATATGGATCTTGGACAATAATGATGAGAGACCCTTTAGGAACCTTGTCCTAGGAACCTTCAACAAGATGACACTTTGCCGGGACAGGCTAGAAAACAAAAATGTTGGTCAAAGGAAAGACCCTAAGAGAACTTATCTCTTAAAACCCTAGCCTTAAGATGCCACAAAGAAAAACCACTCCTTTGATAAGTCACGTGAACTCTCAGAGAATACAAAGAAGCAAAGACCTCAAAGTATTGAATAATACTCAAATTCATTCATTCATAATCCTCCTCAATAGAGTACAATAGGAAGCCTTTTATAGGCAAAATTTCTAAAGTCCTAATGAAAGTAAAACTCCAAAATCTAATTAGAAATATTTTAAATGATGCCTAAAATCAAGGAACTAGATTAGGATACTAATTTTAACTTGATCTCCAAGATAAGCTCTTTGACCAAGTTCAAAAAATAATAAAATAATAAAAAACGAAATTTCAGAAAGAATCCTAGTCAAAACTAATCAGCTTCTTTAAGTTGTCACATGAGATGCTCATGCTTCATTAAAAATTACATGGTTAACACATGATTCTTAATATCTTGCAATTGGACTCCAATTGGGCCTTGGCACTCCTCTTATATGTGTATAACTACATTGGGCTTTCAACATATTGGATATTGACTTTAGTTGCTCCATGGCCCTTCTTAGAACATTGTGCTTCCACTTAGACTTCCACTTTTGCATCTTCAAGGAAATCTCATGTCCAAAGTCCAATTCAGCATGTTTTGAATTGGACTTTGGACGTCAGCCCAAAGTTTAGAGCCCAAGATCCATATTTATCAATTCTAAACATGCTAAATTGGATTTTGGACATGAGATTTCCTTAAAGATGCAAAAGTGGAAGTCCAAGTGGAAGCCCAATCTTAAAAAGGGCCATGGAACAACTAAAGTCAATATCCAACATTTGAAGGCCCAATGTAGTTATACACATACAAGAGGAGTGCTAAGGTCCAATTGGAGTCCAATTGCAAGAGATTAAGAATCATGTGTCAACCATGTGATTTTTAATGAAATATGAGCATCCCATGTGACAACTCAAAGAAACTGATTAATTTTGACTAGGATTCTTTTTGAATTTTGTTTTTTATTATTTTATTAATTTTTTGAACTTGGTCAAAGAGCTTATCTTGGAGATTAAGTTAAAATTAGTATCCTAATCTAGTTCCTTGATTTTAGGTATCATTTAAAATATTTTTAATCAGATTATAGAGCTTTACTTTCATTAGGACTTTAGAAATTTTGCCTATAAAAGACTTCCTATTATACTCTATTGAGGAAGATCATGAATGAATGAATTTGAGCATTATTCAATTCTCTATGAGGCTTTTACTTCCTTGTGTTCTTTGAGAGTTCACATGACTTATCAAAGGAGTGGTCTTCCTTTGTGGCGTCTTAGGGCTAGGGTTCTAAAAGACAAGTTCTCTTAGGATCTTTCCTTTGACTAACATTTTTATTTTCTAGCTGATCCCAGGCAAAGTGTCATTTTGTTGAAGGTTCCTAGGACAAGGTTCCTAGAGGGTCTCTCATCATTTGGTATCAGAGCTTTGGTCACTAGTACAAGGTATATCTTTGTGTTCCCTTCCGTTGTTTTTCATACTTTCTCTTCTTCCATTTGTGTTATCTTTTTCATCTTCGTCTCTGTCTTCTATCTTCTTCCGTCTTCCATTGTTGTGTGCCTCCATCCTCATTCAAAAAAAAAAAAAAAGAGTGTGTGATACTCGAAAAAAAAAATTCAAAAAAAAATTCAAAAAAAATTTCAAAAAAAGTGATAAAAAAAGAGAGAAAAGATTCAGATTGCAAAATTCAAAATTACAAGTTGTGCTAATTCAAAGTTGAAAGCTTAAAGCTTGGAGTTAGTTTCCTAATTGGAGTCAATTTTTTAATTGGAAATAGTTTCCTAATTAGAGTTAATTTCCTAATTGGAGTTAGTTTCCTAATTTGATTGCATTGGGTAGCTACCAAGTTATCTACTTTCCTATTTGCATTCAAGTAAGGATTTTCTTTCCTAATTGTTCTAAACTTGAACTGCAAGTAGTTTCCTATTTTGATTAACTTGGTTCTCAAATAGGTTCTTATTTTCAGATTTCCCCTTTCCTTATCCTTCCTTCAAAGCCATCCAAACCTCCCCTTCCTCCTTCTTTCCCTTTTTGTTACACACCTATTTTTCTCTTTTGTTTGATTCTTTGGGAATTTATATTTTAGGATTCTAGTTTTTTTTATTGTCACTAGTCTGATCTTTTCATTTGATTTGTTTGTGACTTGCTTAGAACACTTGTAAGAAGCAAATTATTGAGTGGTAAAAGGCAAGAGTGCAATTAAAATTAGAGAAAAAGCCAAAAAGAGAGTTAAACACGAGTGACCTTATCATCTTTTGAGTGTAACACGTGAGAAGAGTGTGTGAGGTCCTATTTCTTCTTTCCTTCCTTAACTAACTTTTCAGGTGATAAGATGTCCAATGAGTACAAATTTCTTAAAGAGGCTAACAAAGAGCGATTCAAGCAAACCTGTGTATGGTTAGATGCATTCCAATTCAACTCCAACTCTACAGGATAAGATAAGGAAAAGTTATCCCCTGATTTCCATACTAGATGCCTTAGCAAAGAGAAAGTTTGCAGCATGGCTATTGATAATAATAGTTGTGTAAATGTTGCTAGTACCTTACTTGTTGAGAAATTAAACTTACCTACTATAAAGCATCCTAGGCCCTATACCTTGTTAAAGGGTAGTGCTGAATTTAGGGTTAATAAGCAAGTTTTGATTTCTTTCTCTATTGGTAAATATCATGATAAAGTGTTATGTGATGTCGCTCCTATGTTTAATGGACATATTATGCTTGGTAAACCATGGAAACATGTGAGAAAAGCTAAATATGTTAAGCATAAGCACAAATATTGCTATTGCTATTCATTTGTATTTAATGAAAAAAATCATGTATTGGTACCTCTTGATCCTATGGATGCTTATGAGGATCAAATGAGAATAGTACAAGCATACAAAATAAAAGAAAAAGAGAGAGCAAAAGAAAAAGAGAGAGAACATGAGTTAAAGAGAGAAAAAGATGAGATTGAAAAAGAAAAGAGTGTGAGTGAAAAGAAAGAGCAAGAGAGTTGTGAGAAAAGTGAGAAAAGCATGAGTGTGAGCTTGTTTGATGAAAAAAGAGAGGTTGAGAGCATGTGTAAAGATGTTTATTTATCTACTAACAATCTTAACCCATTTTTGCTTATTGTTGGTTCTAATTCCTTGTAGGTATGTGGAGATTTGTTTTCAAAGAAGCCACCCAATGGACCTTCATCTTCAACTAGCATTGAAAAAAGTCACGGTTGCCTAGATTTGTTTCCTAAGAAACCACCGAATGTTTTCCAATCTTTAATGTGCTTTCAAAAGTGCTTTGATTGCATAGACTTTGTTATTTCTGATAAATTATTGCCTTTTAAAAGCATTGAGCACCACACATTGAGTTTTCATTGTTTTATGAATTTTGTGGCTATTAAGAATTCATATTACATTAATTTTATGGTAAAAAGGTTATCGTGTTACTTGGATTTTATTATGGCTCTTGGATTTATTATAGGTGCATGTGGGATCCAAATTATCATTTATATTTGGGTGCATGTGAGAAAGAAATACTTCCTGACTCAAAGCAAGTTCAAAGAGTTTCCCAACTTGGAGTATTTTAAGTTGCCTCAAAGAATTAATGATCTTTTTAAAATGACCCTTTTAGTTTACAAGATTATTTCGCTTGATGAATATAGTGTTATCATTATTTTTGGAAAGTCTAATTTATTTTCATACGATACAGGCAAAGATTCGAGGATGAATCTTTTCAAAGAGGGAGGGAATGATACAATACCAGTAGGCATGCCCATTGGAGCACAACAAGTTCGAGAAAGCCTCATCCATCAAGAACTTCAAAGAGCTCAAGTAGCCCAAATTGTGCACCATGTTCAAAAATTTCAAAGAACTCAAGATAATATCTATATTAGATGTCAGCCTAAGTTTAGAGCACAAGATCCGTATTTTATCAATTCAAAACATGCTAAATTGGGCTTTGGACATGAGATTTCCTTAAAGATACAAAAGTGGAAGTCTAAGTGGAAGCCCAATCCTAAGAAGGGCCATGGAGCAACTAAAGTCAATATCCAACATGTTAAAGGCCCAATGTAACTATACACATACAAGGGGAGTGCTAAGGCCCAATTAGAGTCCAATTGCAAGAGATTAAGAAACATGTGTCAACCATGTGATTTTTAATGAAGCATGAGCATCCCGTGTGACAACTTAAAGAAGCTGATTTTGACTAGGATTCTCTTTGAATTTCGTTTTTTATTATTTTATTATTTTTTTGAACTTGGTCAAAGAGCTTATCTTGGAGATCAAGTTAAAATTAGTATCCTAATATAGTTATTTGATTTTAAGCATAATTTAAAATATTTCTAATCAGATTTTAGAGTTTTACTTTCATTAGGACTTTAAAAATTTTGCCTATAAAAGGCTTCCTATTGTACTCTATTGAGGAAGATCATGAATGAATGAATTTGAGTATTATTCAATTCTTTGTAAGGCTTTTGCTTTTTTGTGTTCTTTGAGAGTTCACATGACTTATCAAAGGAGTGATCTTCCTTTATAGCGTCTTAAAGTTAGGGTTCTAAAAGATAAGTTCTCTTAGGGTCTTTCCTTTGACCAACATTCTTGTTTTCTAGCCGATCCCGGGTAAAGTGTCATCTTGTTAAAGGTTCCTAGGACAAGGTTCCTATAGGGTCTCTCATCATTATCTTGAGCTCTTTGAAATTTTTGGACATAGTGCACAATTTGGGCCACTTGAGCTCTTTGAAGTTCTTGATGGATGAGGGTTTCTCGAACTTGTGGTGCTCCAATGGGCATGCCTACTGGTATTGTATCATTCCCTCCCTCTTTGAAAAGATTCGTCCTCGAATCTTTGCCTTGAGTTAGGAAGTATTTCTTTCTCACGTGCACCCAGATATAAATGATAATTTTGATCCCACATGCACCTGCAATAAATCCAAAGGCCATAACAAAATCCAAGTAATACGATAACCTTTTAACTATAAAATTAATGTAATATGAATTCTTAATAGTCACAAAATTCATAAAACAATGAAAACTCAATGTGTGGTGTTCAATGCTTTTGAAAAGCAATAATTCATTAAGAATAACAAAATCTATGCAATAAAAGCACTTTTGAAAGCACATTAAAGATTGGAAAACATTTGGTGGTTTCTTAAGAAACAAATCTAGGCAACCATGACTCTTTTCAATGCTACTTAAAGATGAGGGTCCATTGGATGGCTTTTTTGAAAACAAATCTCCACATACCTGCAAGGAACTAGAATCAACAATAAGCAAAGATGGGTCAAGATTGTTAGTAGATAAACAAACATCCCCACAACTGCTCTTAACCTCTCTTTTTTCATCAAACAAGCTCATACTCATGTTTTTCTCACTTTTCTCACAACTCTCTTGCTCTTTCTTTTCACTCACTTTTTTCTTTTTCAATATCATCTTTTTCTCTCTCTAACTCATGTTCTCTCTCTTTTTCTTTTGCTCTCTCTTTTTCTTTTATTTTGTATGCTTGTACTATTCTCATTTGATCCTCATAAGCATCCATAGGATCAAGAGGTACCAATACATGATTTTTTTCATTAAATACAAATGAATAGCAATAGCAATATTTATGCTTATGCTTAACATATTTAGCTTTTCTCACATGTTTCCATGGTTTACCAAGCATAATATGTCCATTAGACATAGGAGTAACATCACATAACACTTTATCATTATATTTACCAATAGAGAAAGAAATCAAAACTTGCTTATTAACCCTAAATTCAGCACTATCCTTCAACAAGGTATAGGGCCTATGATGCTTTATAGTAGGCAAGTTTAATTTCTCAATAAGTAAGGTACTAGCAACATTTACACAACTATTATTATCAATAGCCATGCTGCAAACTTTCTCTTTGATAAGGCATCTAGTATGGAAATCAAGGGATAACTTTTCCTTATCTTGTCCTGTAGAGTTGGAGTTGGATTGGAATGCATCTAACCATACATAGGTTTGCTTGAATTGCTCTTTGTTAGCCTCTTTAAGAAATTTGTACTTATTGGACATCTTATCACTTGAAAAGTTAGTTAAAGAAGGAAAGAAGAAATAGGATCTCACACACTCTTCTCACATGTTTACTCTCAAAAGATGATAAGTTCACTCGTGTTTAACTTTCTTTTTGGCTTTTTCTCTAATTTTAATTGCACTCTTGTCTTTTACCACTCAATAATTTGCTTTTTACAAGTGTTCTAAGCAAGTCACATAAATCAAATGAAAAGATCAAACTAGTGGCAATAAAAAAAAACTAGAATCCTAAAATGTAAATTTTCAAAGAATCAAACAAAGGAGAAAAAAAGGTGTGTAACAAAAGGGAAAGAAGGAGTAAGGGGAGGCCTGGAAGGAAGGAGAAGGAAAGAAAAAAATCTGAAAATAAAAACTTTAAGAATAGAAACTACTTGCAATTCAAGTTTAGAACAATTAGGAAAGAATATCCTTTCTTGAATGCAAATAGAAAAGTAGATAACTTGGTAGCTACTTAATACAATCAAATTAGGAAACAAATTCCAATTAGGAAATTAACTCCAATTAGGAAATTAACTCCAATTAGAAAATTGACCCCAATTAAGAAACTAACTCCAATTAGGAAATTAACTCCAAGCTTGCTTTCAACTTTGAATTGGCATAATTTGCAATTTTGAAGTCTGCAATCTGAAATTTATTTTTTCACTTTTTTTTCACCCTTTTTTATTCAATTTTTTTTTTGAATTTTTTTTGGAGTATCACACACTCTTTTTTTTTTTTTTTTGAAAGAGGATAGAGGCACACAACAATGGAAGACAGAAGAAGATAGAAGACAAATATGAAGATGAAAAGATAACACAAATGGAAGGAGAGACAGTATTAAGAACAACGGAAGGGAAAACACATAGATATACCTTATACTAGCGACCAAAGCTCTGATACCAAATAATGAGACCCTTTAGGAACCTTGTCCTAAGAAACTTCAATAAGATGACACTTTGCCCGGGACCGGCTAAAAAATAAGAATGTTAGTCAAAGGAAAGACCTTAAGAGAACTTGTTTCTTAGAACCCTAGTCTTAAGACACCACAAAGGAAGACCACTCTTTTGATAAGTCACGTGAACTTTCAGAGAATACAAAGAAGAAAAGACCTCACAAAGTATTGAATAATACTCAAATTCATTCATTCATAATCCTCCTCAATAGAGTACAATAGGAAGCCTTTTATAGGCAAAATTTCTAAAGTCCTAATGAAAGTAAAACTCTAAAATCTGATTAAAAATATTTTAAATGATGTCTAAAATCAAGGAACTAGATTAGGATACTAATTTTAACTTGATCTCTAAGATAAGCTCTTTGACCAAGTTCAAAAAAATAATAAAATAATAAAAAAACAAAATTTCAAAAAGAATCCTAGTCAAAACTAATCAGTTTCTTTAAGTTATCACATGGGATACTCATGCTTCATTAAAAATCACATAGTTGACACATGATTTTTAATCTCTTGCAATTAGACTCCAATTGGGTCTTGGCACTCCTCTTGTATATGTATAACTACATTGGGCTTTCAACATGTTGGATATTGACTTTAGTTGCTCCATGACCCTTCTTAGAACATTGGGCTTCCACTTTTGCATCTTCAAGGAAATCTCATGTCCAAAGTCTAATTCAGCATGTTTTAATTGATCAAATATGGATCTTGGGCTCTAAACTTGGGCTGACGTCTAACATAGATATTATCTTGACCTCTTTAAAATTTTTGGACATAGTGCACAATTTGGGCCACTTGAGCTCTTTGAAGTTCTTGATGGATGAGGGTTTCTCAAACTTGTTGTGTTCTAATGGGCATACATACTGGTATTGTATCACTATCAATCATCCAAAACCTCAATCGAATAGGGGTCGAACAGATAAGAAAGGAAATAGAATGTTTAGACAAGAAAAATTTTCAGATTACAAAATTAATGGCTCTTATAGTATAAAAACCAAAATTTGCTCACTAAGAATCAAATCTGGAAACAAGGTAAAAGGTTTTTTTTTTTGGTATTAAATGTGGCAAGGAAAAGATATGGTAAAAAAAATTCTAGAGGTTAGAAGGAAAAGATATTGGATAATAAGGGGTAACCTACCGTGTAAACCAATGCTCTAATACCAAATGATGTGAAATCAAGGGGGTGGCCTAATCTTCACGACGTAGGTTGATGGATAGATAATGATTCGAGACCTAACGGAAGCAAATAGCCAACCAATGTTATAAGAACGTTGACTTGCTACTTAGATAACATGCCTAACCACGAATACAATGGACCAACCCATACAACGATGCACTTAGGTCAAAGTATATTAAGCCCATAATATTATTATTTAGGCCTAAATGAGTCAATCTATATATGGTCTTTAGTTAAAACTCTTTAATTTGCAATATTCTAGCATAAATTAGCTCTAATAGCTCCATCTTTAGCCCAAATAATGTTGAGAATGTTTTGATTAATACTTGAATCAAATTTATCAAAATTTTGCTTAGTCCAAATCCCTTGAACAAGTCCACTCAATGCTTCTTTAAGTTTTTTTGCCTTCACCCTTGTAATAGGTCCAATTGGAAGATGCAAAGGATCATTTGAAGATTTTGAATTAGTATCTTTATGAACCTAGTTCATATCACTCAATGTCCTAAAAAGATCCATGGAGTAACTAGAGTTAATATCTAACATGTTGAAGACCTAATGCAGTTATATACATATAAGAGGAATGCCAAGGCCCAATTGGAATCCAATTGCAAGAGATTAAGAATCATATGTCAATCACATGACTTTTCATGAAGCATGAGCATTCTATGTGACTACTTAAAGGAGCTAATTAGTTTTGAGTAGGATTCTTTATGAGCATTCCATGTGACTACAAGGGTAGATTGTGTGTGCCTGAGAAAAGAGAATTGAGGGACACTATCTTGGTAGAAGCCCACAGAAGCAAATACACTTTATACCCAGGACCACAAAGATGTATCAAGATCTTAAAAAGAGTTTTTGTTGGCCTAGCATGAAATCAGAAATTGCCTAATACGTGTCTAAGTGCTTAGTTTGTTAAAGGATGAAAGTAGAACACCAAAGACCCACAGGAATGTTACAGTCTTTAGAAATCCCTGAGTGGAAATGGGACAGTATTTCCATAGTTTTTGTTATGGGCTTACATAGGACATCCTCGGGATATGACTCTATTTAGGTAATAGTGGATAGATTAACCAAATCTGCTCACTTCTTACCATTTAAGTCTACTTACACTACAGACAAACTAGCTCAGCTTTATGTGGGTGATATTGTGAGACTTCATAGAGTGCCTGTCAGTATCATTTTGGATAGAGACCCTAAGTTTATATCTAAATTTTGGATGTCTCTTCATCAAGCTTTAGGCACTAATTGAAATTTAGTATGGCCTATCATCCTCAAATAGACAGACAAACAAAGAGAACTATTCAAACTTTGGAGGATATGCCTAGGTCCTGTGTCCTAGAGTTTAAAGGGAACTGAGATGTATACTTACCTTTAGCAGAGTTTTCATATAATAATAGTTGCCATTTCAGTATCCAAATGGCCCCATTCAAAGCCCTTTATGGGAGGAATTATAGGTCCCCCTTATATTAGGTTGAACTGGGAAAAAAGGAGACTTTTAGAGCCAGAAATAGTGGACCAAACATCTAGACACATAAATTATCAAGAAAAGAATGCTAGCTACCCAGAGTAGGATGAAGAGCTATGCAAACCAAATAAGATGACCCTTAGAATTTGAAACTGTCACCACGTATTTTTAAGAGTAACTTTAATCATAGTAGTGGGTCGATCCTTAAAATCCAAGAAACTTAACCCCCGTTACATAGGTCCTTTCCAAATTCTGGATCGAATAAGACCAGTTGCTTATAGACTTGTCTTTCCTCCAAATCTTTCCCAGATTCATAATGTCTTCCATGTCTCTCAGTTAAAAAATATTAACCAGATCCTTCACACATCATGGAGCATGAATTAGCATATTTGCAACATAATTTGTCCTTTGTTGTAGTACTAAAGGAGATAATACAATTAAGGAACAAGAGAATTGATGCAAGATCCTCTAGGAACCTTGTCCTAGGAACCTTCAACAAGATGACACTTTACCCGGGACTGGTTAGAAAATAAGAATGTTGGTCAAAGGAAAGACTTTAAGAGAACTCGTTTCTTAGAACCCTAGCCTCAAGACACCATAAAGGAAGACCAATCCTTTGATAAGTCATGTGAATTCTCAGAAAATACACAGAAGTAAAAGCCTAAAAAAGAATTGAATAATACTCAAATTCATTAATTCATGATCTTTAAAATAGAGTACAATAGAAAACCTTTTATAGGCAAAAATTTCTAAAAGTCTAAAATCCTAATAAAAGTTAAACTCTAAAATCTAATTAGAAATATTTTAAATGGTGCTTAAAATCAAAGAATAAGATAAGAATACTAATTTTAACTTAATCTCAAAGATAAAATGATACAATATTAGTACGCATGTCTATTGGAGCACTACAAGTTTGAGAAGCCCTCATCTATCAAGAAATCCAAATCATTCAAAAGAGCATGATTCAGGTCCAAATAGCTCATGAAGGGATGGCCTATGCTCAAGAGGCCTAAATTACGCTAGTATTTATCCAAAAATTTCAAAGAGCTCAAGATAATATCTATGTTGGACGTTGGCCCAAGTTTAGAGCCCAAGATCCATATTTGATCAATTCAAAACATGCTGAATTGGATTTTAGACATGAGATTTCCTTAAAGATGCAAAAGTGGAAGTCCAAGTGGAAGCCCAATGTTCTAAAAAGGGCCATGGAGCAACTAAAGTTAATATCTAACATGTTGAAGGCCCAATATAGTTACACATACAAGAGGAGTGCCAAAGCTCAATAGGAGTCCAATTGCAAGAGATTAAGAATCATGTGTCAATTATGTGATTTTTAATAAAGTTTGAGCATCACATGTGACAACTTAAAAAAACTAAGTAGTTTTGACTGGGATTCTTTTTGAATTTCGTTTTTTATTATTTTATTATTTTTTTAAACTTGGTCAAAGGGCTTATCTTAGAGATCAAGTTAAAATTAGTATCTTAATCTAGTTCCTTAGTTTTAGGCACCATTTAAAATATTTCTAATCAGATTTTAGAGTTTTACTTTCATTAGAATTTTAGACTTTTAGAAACTTTGCCTATAAAAGGCTCCCTATTGTACTCTATTTCAGGAGGATTATGAATGAATGAATTTGAGTATTATTCAATACTTTGTGAGGCTTTTGCTTCTTTGTGTTATCTGAGAGTTCACGTGACTTATCAAAGGAGTGGTCTTCCTTTGTGGCGTCTTGAGGCTAAGGTTTTAAGAGACAGGTTCTCTTAGAGTCTTTTCTTTGACCAACATTCTTGTTTTCTAGCTAGTCCTGGGCAAAGTGTTATTTTGTTGAAGGTTCCTAGGACAAGGTTCCTAAAGGGTCTCTCATCGTAAGATCTTTGACCAAGTCTGAAAAATAATAAAATAAATAAAAAACAAAATTCATAAGGAATCCTAATCAAAACTAATCAACTCCTTTAAATAGTCATATGGGATGCTTATGCTTCATTAAAAATCACATGGTTGACACATGATTCTTAATTTCTTGAAATTATACTTCAATTAGGCCTTGGCACTACTCTTGTATGTGTATAACTACATTGGGCATTCAACATGTTGGATATTGACTCTAGTTACTCCATGGACCTTTTTAGGACATTGGGCTTCTACTTGGACTTCCACTTTTGCATCTTTAAAGAGATCTTATGTCCAAAGTCTAATTTAGCATGTTTTGAATTGATCAAATATGGATCTTGGGCTTTAAACTTGGGCCAACATCCAATATAGATATTATCTTGAGCTCTTTGAAATTTTTGAAATCCATGTGGACTTTGGGAAGTGTCAGGTTAGGCTCCTAATAAATATGGTTATGCTTCTTGGACCCTTGTAGCTCGCTAAATTAGCCATGTAAATGGGCTCTCTCTCATGCAACTCTTGGATCATGCATTGCAAGGCTTCATTCTTGTCTTGCTTTCTTCACTGGGCCTCCAATGCCTTGAAGTGGGTCTCTTGGGACATTAGGCTTCCACTTTTGCATTTTTGAAAAACTAGCATCATCTTCCCATGCACTATCTACTCTAACTTGCCTTGGATGTTCTTCATGCATTGTTTCATGGTTTCCATGCTTAGCTTGTTGCTCATCATGCCATACCCATGGTCCTCCATCAAGCTTGCTCAACAAAAGGTATGAGCTTGTTAAGCACAATCTTGGCGTGAACCCATAAAGATTGAATTCTTTGAACCCATAATCAATACTAAAGTATACGCACCTCAAGAAAACTAAACAAATGTCTAGTGATCCACTTGGAACCCTTGAGTGATAAACAAGGACATCGAGTGTTGGAAGAGGCCACAAGTGATATTGTAGCACCAAGAGACCTTGTTGAGCATGGAAGTGGACCTGATGGAGGATTTGCTGAGCATAGAAGTGGACCTGATGGAGGATTTGCTGAGCATGGAAGTGGACTTGATAGAGGATATGGTGCTAAGCTTCAGGGCCAAGGATGTGATTTGCAAATTAAAACCCAAAAGTTCAAGTCAAATGTGCCTAAAGATCTATTGCAAGGCATAGAAGGCCCAATAACAAGAGTTAGGACCAAAGCAATGAAAGAAGCCTTCAATTGTTTGATTCATAAGCTCAAAGAACTCGTTTATTTAAGTCAAAAGTGGGCCCAAGAAGATATAAAAAGGTGTGAAAATGTTGACAATTCTATAAGAGAAGTGCGAAGGCCCAATTGGAGTCCAATTGCAAGAGATTAAGAATTATGTGTCAATCATGTGACTTTTGACGAAGTATGAGCATCCCATATGACTACTTAAAAGAGCTGATAAGTTTTGGGCTGGATTCTTTATAAATTTTGTTTACTTATTTTATTATTTTTAGGATTTGGTTAAAGATCTTATCTTGGGGATTAAGTTGAAATTAGTATCATAATCTTATTCTTTGATTTTAGGCACCATTTAAATTATTTATGATTAGATTTTGACTAAGTAAATGGTGCCAATTTAATGCTAAATAATTAATTATGAATTTTAGTATTTAATTTTTATTAGGATTTTAGACTTTTAGAAACTTTGCCTATAAAAAGCTTCCTACTATACTCCATATTCAGATTATGAATGAATTTGAGTATTATTCAATTTTTGGTGAGGCTTTTACTTCTCTATGTTTTCTGAAAATTCACATGACTTATCAAAGGATTAGTCATCCTTTGTGGCGTCATTGGCTAAGGTTTGAAGAAACAAGTTCTTTTAGAGTTCTACCTTTGACGAATAATCCCTTTGTTTGCTTTTGCTTTTGTGTGAGATGTAGCCGATCTTGGATGATCAATTTATGTGCTAGGGTTCTTAGAGGGTCTTGCATCATCTTGATATTCGAGCAAGGTTTTACTAGTCTTAAAGGTAAATTTTTGTCCATCCCCATTTCTTTTTCTTTGGCTGTGTTGCTGTTTATTTTTGTCTTGTTTTTTAAGCAGCTCTTTCTAGTAATTTCATAGTTCAAGATCTCTTCTTTCTTCTTGTTTTTGAAATACCACAGTTGGAGTTTTCTACTGTGAGTTATAGCCTTTTGAAATTTCATCATCTGTTCTTGTTTGATTTTTTTTTTTCTGCAGTTGTTTCTTGTGTCGATTCTTTCTTTTTGCTTGCTGTTTTATGCTTCTCATCCTATTCCATTCATCAATTTCATGCCTTTCATACCTCCATCTTACCATCATTTTGTGTTCTATTATTTTGTACATTGTGTATCATTCATCTCGAGTGATCAATTTGTGTGCCAAGGTTCTTAGGACAAGATTCCTAGAGGGTCTTGCATTATCCATTTCACTATCTTCTTCTGTCCATCTTGCATCCTTGTGTACCTTGTTCTTGCTAATCATTGGTGTCAATAGTTTTCTATTTTGAGTGAGTGAGTTTTTAAAAAGAAGTACCAATAAAAAAAGGGCCAAAAAAAAAAAAAGATAACATGCAGAATTTAGAATTGAAAGGTTGTGTTTATCAAAAAAAAAATTCTTGTTCTTGCTAAAGTTCTAACTTTTCTTGAGTTCTTTCTTGTTTAAAGTATACCATACCCCTCCTTGCTAAGATTTGAGGAAGAATTATCAAATTTGTGGTTTTTGATGTGCATTACACAAAAAGGTGGTTACTTGCATTTGGTGGTAAGGTCCTCTTTTTCCTTCCAAAACTAACTTATTTTTTCTTCTTCTTTTGGTTCTTAAACCTTATGGATCCTTGTTTTCTCCATCCCTTCTTAACTTCTTCAAGTTGGGCTCAAGTCAAGTTTGGTTCCCTTACTATTTCTTTCATTTCACCTTTTTACGCTTTCTTCTTTGTGTCCCTTTTGTTGCTTTTGCAGTGTCAATTACTTGTCATGTGTTTCCATCACACACCTCCTTTTGTGCGGTTGTGGTTAAAAGAGTCTAAGATTACTTGTGTTTAGAAATTTTTGCTTGTGATTTACTAGTTTGATATTTTCTTTTGATTTGCTTGGGAACACTTGTAAGAAGCAAATTGTTGAGTGGTAAAAGGATAAAGTGTACCATCTTGATAAAAGCCAGCTTTTGAGAGTAAGCATGAGTGAATTACTATTCTTGAGTGTAAACATATAAGCTAGTGAGTTTTGAGGTCCTATATCTTTCTTTGTTTGTTTTTGTACAAACTAATATTTTAGGATGTCTAGAGATTTTAAGCATAATGACTTTGACATGAAAATCTGGATTAAAGCCGTTCAAAATACTCGTAAGAAATTGAGTACCAGATTAGATGATGTGATGTATTCTTCCAATAAGAGGACCCATAGAAGACAAGCTTAGGTGGAGCTTGACGATAATGCTCATTCTGACTTTGAGGAGCCCCATACTCAATGAGGTAGACAATCATCGTCCAATAACAATGGTAGTATTGGAAAAATCAAGATGAAGATTCCCTTATTCCCTAGAAAAAATGATTTAGACCAGTACTTAGATTGGGAAAGAAGAATAAAGCATGTGTTTGAGTGCCACTCTGACACTAAGGAGAAGAAAGTAAAGCTTGTTGTAGTGGAGTTTACTGATTATACCAGCATCTGGTGGGATCAACTCTTACTCATTAGAAGATGTATAGGTGAAGATCCAATTCGTGATTGGTAAGAGATGAAAACTATCATGCATAAGCAATTTGTTCCTAGTTACTATTATAGGGAATTGTATAAGAGGCTCCAAAAGCTGAAATAGGTTCCATGAATGTGAAGGATTACCATCAAGAAATGGAGATTGCCATGATTAAAGCAAATGTAGAGGAAGATCATGAGGCAACCATGGCCCAATTCATTGAGGGCTTGAATCTTGATATAGCTGCCTAAGTTGATTTATAGAATTACATGCATATGGAAGAGCTCTTGCATAGAGCTATTAAGGTGGAAAAATAGCTAAGGGCTCAACAAAAGCTAAAAGTGACACATCTAGCTCGAGTTCTTGGAGGGATTCTAAAGTCCCCTTCAAGCCAAAGACCAATTTTAATTCTAAGGTGGAAAGTAAGGTAAAACCCTTTCAAGTTAAGAGTAAAATTGATTCAAAACCTTCCTTGTGAATCCTACTCCTTCTTCCTTTAAGGTTAAATATTTTAAATGTAATAGTTTTGTTCATATTATTCTCAATGTCCTAACAAACGAACTATGGTTATTCTTGAGAATGGTGATGTGACTAGTACTAGTAGTGAATTTGAGGAGGATGAGATGCCACCCTTAACTAATGACTCAGACTTAGAGTTAACTGAAGCTTTGGCAAAGCCTTTGTTGCTAGGCATGTTCTCAACATTCAACCTAAAGAAGATTTTGAGGTAGAGCAACATGAGCATATTTTCCATACTCGTTGTTTCATCCACAAGAAGGTATATAGTTTGATTATTGATAGTGGTAGCTACATAAATGTGACTAGTACTTTACTTGTTGAAAAGCTGAACTTGCCTACTTTGAGGCACCCTACCCCTTATAAATTATAATGGCTTAATGATAGTGGGGAGGTAAAGGTAACAAAACAAGTGCTCATATATTTTTCTATTGGTAATTATCATGATGAGATTCTTTGTGATGTAGCACCCATGTATGCTATAATTACTTGTTACTTGGTGGCATTAGCAGTTTGACATAAAGGTAAAATATGATGGATATAAAAATTATTACTCATTTGTTTTTAAAGGTAAGACTATTGTGTTGACCCCTTTTTGTCTTGTGCAAACATAAGAGGATTAGTAAAAAAATTGAAAGAGAGCATAAGAAAAGAGAGCAAGAAAAGAAAGGTAAAGTGAGTGTAAGTGTTAAGAATGAGAAGAAGAAAGAGAAAAGATAGTTGAGTAGAAAGGAAAAGAAAATTAGAGAAAAACATAAAGAAAAGAAAGCGAGCTTATTTTCGGGTAGAAGTAAGATCAAGAAAGCTCTTATTTATGAAAATGCTTTCTTATTACTTTATAAAGATGTTTATTTTACTCTTGATGATCTTAATCACTCTTTGCCTGCTAGTATTACGTCCTTATTGCAGGAATTTTGTGACTTATTCCTAGAAAAAATACCTGATGGATTGCTCTCTTTAAGAGGCATTGAGCATCATATAGACTTCATCCCCTAGAGCATCTATCCTTAATAGACCTATTTATCGAGCAAGGAGACTAAGGAAATAATATCAAGTGGAGGAGCTCTTGAAGAAAGGCTTTGCTTGTGAAAGTCTGAGTCCGTGTGTTGTCTTGGTGATTCTTGTGCCTAAGAAAGATGGCAAGTGGTGGATGTGTGTGGATTGTCGTGCCAGCAACAAAATAACAGTAAAATATCACTATTCTATCCCTAGGCTAGATGATATGCTTGATGAGTTGCATGATGCATGTGTTTTCTCTAAAATTGATCTTAGAAGTTAATGAGAGACCCTCTAGGAACCTTGTCCTAAAAACTTTCAACAAGATGACACTTTGCCCCGGATTGGTTAGAAAACAAGAATGTTGGTTAAAGAAAAGACCCTAAGAGAACCCGTCTCTTAGAACCCTAGCCTTAAGACGCCACAAAGGAAGACTACTTCTTTGATAAGTCATGTGAACTTTTAGAGAACACAAAGAAGCAAAAGCCTCACAGAGAATTGAATAATACTCAAATTCATTCATTCATGTCTTTTAAAATAGAGTACAATAGGAAGTCTTTTATAGGCAAAATTTCTAAAAGACTAAAATCCTAATAAAAGTTAAACTCTAAAATCTGATTAGAAATATTTTAAATAGTGCCTAAAATCAAGGAATTAGATTAGGATACTAATTTTAACTTAATCTCCAAGATAAGCTCTTTGACCAAGTTCAAAAAAATAATAAAATAATAAAAAACAAAATTAAAAAAGAATCCTAGTCAAAACTAATCAACTCCTTTAAATAGTCACATGGGATGTTCATGTTTCATTAAAAATCATATGGTTGACACATGATTCTTAATCTCTTGCAATTGGACTCTAATTAGGTCTTGACACTCCTCTTGTATGTGTATAACTACATTAGGCCTTCAACATGTTGAATATTAAATCTAGTTGCTCCATGGATCTTCCTAAGATATTGGGCTTCCACTTAGACTTCCACTTTTGCATCTTTAAAGAGATCTCATATCCAAAGTCCAATTTAGCATGTTTTAAATTGATCAAATATGAATTTTGGGCTCTAAACTTAGGCCGACATCTAACATAGAGATTATTTTGAACTCTTTGAAGTTCTTGGACATATACTAGCACAATTTGGACCTTTTGAGCATGGTTTATCCATCCCTTCATGAGCCATTTGGACTTGAATCATGCGCTTTTAAATGATTTGGGTTTCTTGATGGATGAGGGCTTCTTGAACTTGTTGTGCTTCAATGGATATATCTACTGATATTGTATCATTCCCTCCCTCTTTGAAAAGATTCATCCTCGAATCTTCGCCTATATCATATGGAAATAAATTAGACTTTCCAAAAATAATTATACCACTATATTCATCAAGTGGAAGAATCTTATAAACTAAAAGTCTCCTCTCAAAGAGATCATTAATTCTTTGAAGCAAATTAGAATACTCCAAGTTGGGAAACTCTTTGAATCTGCTTTGAGTTAGGAAGTATTTCTTTCTCATATGCATCCAAATATAAATGATAATTTTGATCCCACATGCACCTATAATAAATCCAAGAGCCATAACAAAATCCAAGCAACACGATAACCTTTTTAACATAAAATTAATGTAATATGAATTATTAACAGCCACAAAATTCATAAAACATTGAAAACTCAATGTGTGATGCTCAATACTTTTGAAAGGCAATAATTCATCAAGAATAACAAAATCTATGCAATGAAAGCACTTTTGAAAGCACATTAAAGATTGGAAAACATTCGGTGGTTTCTTAGGAAACAAATCTAGGCAACCACGACTCTTTTCAATGCTAGTTGAAGATGAGGGTCCATTGGGTGGCTTCTTTGAAAACAAATCTCCACATACTTGCAAGGAACTAGAACCAACAATAAGCAAAGATGGATTAAGATTGTTAGTAGATAAATAAATATCCTTACACACACTCTCAACCTCTCTTTTTTCATCAAACAAGCTCACACTCATGTTTTTCTCACTTTTCTCACAACTCTCTTGCTCTTTCTTTTCACTCACACTCTTTTCTTTTTCAATCTCATCTTTTTTCTCTCTCTAACTCATATTTTTTCTCTTTTTCTTTTGCTCTCTCTTTTTCTTTCATTTTGTATGCTTGTACTATTCTCATTTGATCCTCATAAGTATCCATAGGATCAAGAGGTACCAATACATGATTTTTTTCATTGAATATAAATGCATAGCAATAGCAATATTTGTGCTTATGCTTAACATATTTAGCTTTTCTCACATGTTTACCAGGCATAATATGTCCATCAGACATAGGAGTTACATCATATAACACTTTATCATGATATTTACCAGTGGAGAAAGAAATCCAAACTTACTTATTAACTCTAAATTTAGCACTACCCTTCAACAAGGTATAGGATCTAGGATGTTTTATAGTAGGCAAGTTTAATTTCTCAACAAATAAGGTACTAGCAACATTTACATAACTACTATTATCAATAGCCATGCTGCAGACTTTCTCTTTGATAAGGCATCTAGTATGGAAATCAAGGGATGCATTTTCCTTATCTTGTCCTATAGAGTTGGTATTGGATTGGAATACATCCAACCTTGCACAAGATTGCTTGAATCGTTCTTTGTTAGCCTCTTCAAGGAATTTGTACTCATTGGACATCTTATTCCCTAAAAAGTTAGTCAAAGAAAGAAAGAAGGAATAGGACCTCACACACTCTTCTCACATGTTTATACTCAAAAGATAATAATTTCACTCGTGTTTAACTCTCTTTTTGGCCTTTTCTTAATGTTAATTGCATTCTTGCCTTTTACCACTCAACAATTTGCTTTTTACAAGTGTTCTAAGCAAATCAAAAGAAAAGATCATACTAGTGGCAATCAAAAAACTAGAATCCTAAAATGTAAATTCTCAAAGAATCAAACAAAGGAGAAAAAGAGGTGTGTAACAAAAAGGGAAAGAAGAAGGAAGGGGAGGCCTGGAAAGAAGGAGAAGGAAAGAAAAAAATCTGAAAATAAGAAACTTAATAATAGGAAACTACTTGCAATTCAAGTTTAGAACAATTAGGAAAGAATATCCTTTCTTGAATGTAAATAGGAAAGTAGATAACTTGATAGCTACTTAATGCAATCAATTTAGGAAACAAACTTTAATTAGGAAATTAACTCCAATTAAGAAATTGACTTCAATTAGGAAACTAACTCCAATTAGGAAATTGACTCTAATCAGGAAACTAACTCCAATTAGAAAATTAACTCCAAGCTTGCTTTCAACTTTGAATTGGCACAACTTGCAATTTTGAATTCTGCAATTTGAATTTTTTTCTTTTTTTTTTTGAATATTTTTTGAATTTTTTTATTTTCTTTTTGGAGTATCACACTCTCTCTCTTTTTTTTTTTAGGATGGAGGCACACAACAATGGAAGACAGAAGAAGATAGAAGACAAAGACGAAGATGAAAAAGGTAACACTAATGGGAGGAGAGAAAGTATGAAGAACAACAGAAGGGAAACACAAAGATATACCTTGCACTAGCGAGCCAAAACTCTGATACCAAATGATGAGAGACCCTTTAGGAACCTTGTCTTAGGAACCTTCAACAAGATGACACTTTGCCTAGGATCGGATAGAAAACGAGAATGTTGGTCAAAAGAAAGATCTTAAAAGAACCCGTCTCTTAGAACCCTAGCTTCAAGACGCCACAAAGGAAGACCACTCCTTTGATAAGTCACGTGAACTCTCAGAAAACACAAATAGTAAAAGCCTCACAGAGAATTGAATAATACACTAATTCATTCATTCATGTCTTCTAAAATAGAATACAATAGGAAGCTTTTTATAAGCAAAATTTCTAAAAGACTAAAATCTTAATAAAAGTTAAAGTCTAAAATCTGATTAGAAATATTTTAAATAGTGCCTAAAATCAAGGAACTAGATTAGGATGCTAATTTTAACTTAATCTCTAAGATAAGCTCTTTGACCAAGTTTAAAAAAATAATAAAATAATAAAAAAAGAAATTAAAAAAGAACCCTAGTCAAAACTAATTAACTCCTTTAAATAGTCACATGGGATACTTATGCTTCATTAAAAATCACATGGGATACTTATGCTTCATTAAAAATTACATGATTCTTAATCTCTTGCAATTGGATCCCAATTGAGCCTTGGCACTCCTCTTGTATGTGTATAACTACATTGGGCCTTCAACATATTGGATATTGAATCTAGTTGCTCCATAGACCTTCTTAAGACATTGGGCTTCCACTTGGACTTCCATTTTTGCATCTTTAAGAAGATCTCATGTCCAAAGTCCAATTTAACATGTTTTGAATTGATCAAATATGGATCTTAGACTTTAAACTTGGGCCGACGTCCAACATAAAGATTATTTTGAGCTCTTTGAAGTTCTTGAACATATACTAGCACAATTTAGACCTTTTGAGCATGGTTCATCCCTTCATGAGCCATTTGGACTTGAATAATGCGCTTTTGAATTATTTGGGTTTCTTGACGGATGAGGGCTTCTTGAACTTGTTGTGCTTCAATGGACATGTCTACTGATATTGTATTAGAAGTGGTTACTATCAGATTAGGATGAAAGAAGGTGATGAATAGAAAACTACTTTTAAGACCAAGTTTGGGTTGTATGAATGGGTAGTTATACCATTTGGCTTGACTAACACACTTAGCACTTTTGTGAGTTCAATGAATCATGTCTTTAGACCTTTCATTGGTAGATTTGTTATGGTTTACTTTCATAACATTTTGATTTACTTTAAGAGTTTAGAAGAGCATGTGAGTCATTTGCATGATGTGTTTGTTATGCTTAAGGAGAATAGACTCTTTGCTAATTTAGAGAAGTGCTCATTATGTTTAGATTCTATGGTTTTTCTTGGTTTTGTTGCAGTAGCTCGTGGCATACAAGTGGATGAGGAGAAGGTCAAAGCAATTTAAGAGTGGCCTACTCCAAAGAATGCAGTGAAGTAAGGAGCTTCCACGGATTGGCGAGCTTCTATAGGTGGTTCATGAAGGACTTCTCTACTCTTACTACCCTGTTGAATGATTTGATAAGAAAGAATATGGTATTCAAGTAGGGTGAAGCATAAGAGCATGCTCTTAATGTACTGAAGGAAAAACTAACTAATACCTTGTACTTGTGTTGCCAGATTTTACTAAGGTTTTTGAAGTTGAGTGTAACACTTCTGGTATGGGCATAGGTGGTGTGTTGATGTAAGACTTTAAACCTATTGCATATTTCAGTGAGAAATTGAGTGGTCCTACTTTAAATTATTCCACATATGATAAAAAGTTGTATGCCTTGAAACGGGCTTTAGAAACTTAGCAATATTATTTGTGGCCTAAAGAATTTATTATTTATTCTATTCATGAGAGTCTTATATTTCTTAAGTCCCAAGGTAAATTGAGCAAAAGACATGCAGGTTGGCTTGAATTTATTGAAACCTTCCCTTATGTGATTAAGCATAAGTAGGGAAAAAAATGTTATAGCTTATACATTGTTTAGGTGTTACACTTTGATTACTTCCATGCATGCTAGATTAATAGGTTTTGAGATATTAAAAGGCATGTATGAGTCTGATTTTGATTTTGCTGATATTTGAAAATCTTGTGAATTGTATGGTGTTGATGACTATTACAGGTTTGATGGGTTCCTTTTGAAAAGGGACAAGTTATGTATTCTTGTATGTTCCATTTGTGAGCTTCTTGTTAAGGAAACTTATGATGGAGGATTGATTAGCTATTTTGGCATAAAAAAGACTTTGGCTCTTTTGAATGAGCATTTTTATTGGCCTGGCATGAGAAAAGATGTGGTTGCTATTTGTTCTAGATGTATTACTTATAAGCATGCTAAGTCTAGAATTTAATCACATGGCTTGTGTTCTCCTTTACTAGTTCCTTCCCACCCTTTGACTTATATTTCTATGGACTTTGTTTTGGGTTTGCCTAAATCTTCCACTGGAAAAGATAGTGTATTTGTTGTTGTGCGGTTTAGTAAAATGACACATTTTATTGCTTGTTTCAAAACTAATGATACTATGTATGTGGCAGAATTGTTTCTCAAGGAAATTGTTAGGCTACATGGTGGCCAAGAACTATTGTTAGTGATAGAGATGAAATTCTTGAGTTATTTCTAGAAAACAGTATGAAATAAACTTAGCACTAAGATTTTTGTTTTCTCCTATAGCACATCCCCAAATAGACGGGTAAACCGAGATTGTTAATAGAACCCTCTCTACTTTATTGAGAGCAATCAATCAAAAAAATCTTAAGAATTGGGAGAAGTGATGAAGGTGAGCTAGGAGACTTGAAAGAGCTTGAACAAAATTAAGAACTTGAAAACAAAAAGGCTGGACGTAACTTTAAAAGATGGCCAACTAAAGATCCATTGCAAGGTATGGGAGGCTCATGCACAAGATCAAGAGCCAAAGCTATGAAGGAGGCCTTGAATGAAGTGATCCAGAAACTAATGGACTTGGTCTTAGCTGAATATGAAGTCTAAAAGGAATAAAATGGCATGAAGATTATTTCATATCTACAAGATACTAGCCCAAGCCCGAAAGGAGCCTAATTGAAGGAGCCCAGCCATTTTCTACAAAATTCTCTTAGTTTTATTTTGTTTTAATTTGATTGTTTCTGTTTTAGATTTTTTAGCTTTATTAGGCACTATTCTTGGTGAATTTGTCTAGACTTAAATTTTTTTTATTTTCTCGCCATGTAAAAGGTGCCACCTAGGAGTTATTCTGTGTTTAAGGTTTTATTTTTCAAGTGCCTATATAAGGCCCACTTGTACTTTAAGAATGGGCAGAATGAATTCTCTTTTTAGAATCTTTCCTGACTTGTGAGGTTTCTCTTGTGGCTTTTGTATGCTGGAGAAAATCTTTGACTTATCAAAGGAGTGGTTTTCTTTGTGGCGTCCTGGATTAGGGTTCTAAGAGACGGGTTCTCTTAGGGTTCAATTCCATTGACCAACATCTCTTCTTTCTTCTTCTTGGTTTCTTTCTTTGTTCTTTGTTGCTTGTTGTTCAGATCTATCTATTTGCTTGTTCTTGTGTTGCATGCCAAATTTCGATCACTGATCCATGTCATTTGGGGTTCCTAGAATGGATTTTTATGGGGTCTCACATCATCTGGTATCAGAGCCTTGGTTGAGGTTGGTTTCATCCACTTTTTCCTTGTTCTTTTCCCTTATTTCGTCTGATTCTTTTCTGTTCATCCTTATTTTCGTGCTGCTGTTTCTGGTGTTTTCCTTCATGTTTTTGGACGTTTAACAGGTCTTTCTTGTGTCTCAAGATCTCATCTTTCTACTCATTTTGGAATCACGTCAATCCGATTTTTCTAGAGCAAGTTATAACTATTTCTTTCGTGCATGTCATTCTGATCTTTCAAAAATCTTGTGTTCTGTTTGCAAATTTCAGCACCTTTGAGACTCGAAAAAGAAAAGAAAAGAAGAAAAAGTTGCAAAAAAAGAAGAAGTCAGAATCTGTGAAAAGGAAAGTTGTGCTGGAAATTGTAAATTTTGAATTGTTGACTTGAATTGCAATTGCTGAAGATCATCTATTCTTGAAATTACCATTTTTGATTCCTTGAATTGATCTGGTCATTAAATGACATATTGTGTACAATTCATAAAAGGAAATTTGCAAAATGAAGGGCAAAATTAGAATTTTTGAGAAAATGGAAGCTTCTTGAACACACTTTAAGTTTCTTATTTCTTCTCCTCTCCATTTGCATGACCCATTCTGCCCAAAAACCAGAAAAAACACCAGCTCTCTTAGGCACACCATGGAGGAGAAGAAAGGAGGAGAAAAAGTAAGGAAATGGGAAGGAATTTCATGCTTTCTCCTTTCCAAACCTCTCCTTCTCCATTTCCCTTTCTTTTCTATGATTATAATGAAGTTTATAAATCTGATTGAAGGGAGATATTCAAGGGAAAGTTCGGATTTGAAGAGAGGAGCTTGGAGAAATAAAGATTCAAGCCAAACTAAACAAGAAAATAAGGTAAAAATGCATCATATGGTTGATACCTTTCATCCCACTCCTTCTCTATTTTGACCTAGACTTAGATAGACCTAAAGAGTCAGATTTTTAACCAAACCAAAGGTGATTTTGAGGTATTTGATGGAGAGGAATAAGAATATGCAAAGAAAATCAAGAAATAGGCATTAGAAATCAAGATGCAAAACCTAGGGTTTTAAGTGCACCTTCCAATTTCTGAATTTTTATGATGCTTCCTAGGTCTAAGTTAGAGTATAAATGAGTTCTTGAGATACCAAAGATGCTCCCCACAAGCTTCTCCCTTCAAGAAAACCAAGAAAACTCCATATGACCCAAATGGTGTCTATGTCTCGGCCAAGAAGGGATTGTGTAGGTGGGGAAAGTTTTAAATTTTTCTAAGGCCATTCTTGAGTCATATTTGATGAATGAGAGTGAGGGGAGGCCTTAGAAAATATTTAGAACTCATAAAAAGTGATTTGGTGTCTTAGGTTCCATATTATGACTTAAAGAAGCAACATAGTGCTAGGCCTTTTGTTTTGAGGATGTGATGACTCCAATAGGTTTAAAAGGAGTCAAGAATCATATTTGAAAGAAAATAATGAGGCCTAGAAGTCATTTGAGAGGTGTTGCTTCATTTGGTGCCAATATGGACCATAATGAGGGTTATAGAGCAATCTAGTATTTAAGCAAGTTGTATGGTCTTAGAGATTGTTTCATGAACCTAATTGGCTCTCATATATTGTATTTAGGACAAGAGAAACCATCTCCACCTATTTGTGGGTGTGTGGCCAAAAGAGGAGGCTTGAATCCTAAAAGAAAAGTGTGTGTTTGTATACAAGGTAGCTCTCTCCACCTTCTCTCATGCATGAATGTGTGTTTAGCTTGCTTTCGAATGTTTTTATGTGTATTTTCAAGCTTTGAAAAGTATGTTAGCATGCCTTTATATGCCATGATGCTTGATACCATGTTATGTGTTTAAATGAATCCATGATATTTATATGAGTTTGCTTGAGTGTGGAGAGGCCAAGAACTCTTCCCTTTGGTGAGGATGAGCCAAGAACCCTTGAGCTTGGTTGAGACAAAGTGAAGAGTCTCCCAAAGGAAAAATGGGCTCCCAAGAGTATGGTTGAGTTCAAAGCTCTTAAAGAATGGGTGAGGCAAATCCAAAATCCATAAGGAGAAGTGTGAGGTTAATCCAAGCACTTGGTGAACTCTTGAATGCTTTATATGATGTGCTCACATGCCAAGCTTGTGTTAAAAAATGTCCATAATTTCTATTTTCTCCATACATGTATTTAAAAGGCTTACTTTGCACATATTATGTATGATTGAATGGGAGATGAGCTATTGGGATTCTTTGAATATATCCCCTCCTCTCCAATGATCTCACATGCTAGGTGAATCAAATGGATATGCCAATGGGAGTCAACAACACTAGAGGAAGGAGATTGACGTTCATATGTCTAGTTTTGCTTTATAGAACCATAATGATGTTCAATGATGTATATGAATATTGTAAATGGCATATGACCCTTGAGACACATGTAATTATGCTATTCTATGATGTAAAAATTAGAATATGTGTTATGTGAATAATGGAATGTGAATTGAGCATGTATGGTAAAGATAACTTTATGAATGACTTTATGGAAATGTGCATAAGTATGAGTTAAAAGGCCAAAATGAGATGCATGAGGTTTGAGACCATTTGGGCAGCTCACACAAGTCTCAAATATACTTTTAGACTTGCCCAAAAGGTGCCACAACCAAGGGAAGGCCATTTAGCAAATTTGGTATTTTATATGGAGCCAAATTTGACCATAATGGAATCCTATGTCACTTTTTGGCCAAATGAGTTAGTCTTAATTTGAAATTTGGCATGAAATTAGGCCTCATTGAGAGTTTTTTGGGAAGCTAAAGATCATAATTTTTGGAGGTCTACAGAATATTTGATGATTTTTCAAAATTAGAAAATTTTATGGATTTGGTCTGCTACATTATTCATTTGGTCTGAAATTGTTTTCTGTTGTACAAGGCTCAAATGATGTCCAATTGCCACAAAATTTTATACTAAGAAACTAGGCAATCATAGTGACTCGTACCAACTAGAAGCACCTCATTTGGAGGTCTAGAGAGAGAGATACAAATTTTTGAAGTTTCTATCCAGTATCAGTGATTTTGCCCAGCCAAAAGTACTATTCTATTGAGTTTCGGAGTCTGGGCTTAATGAACTGATCGAGAGATATTTTTTCTCTCTAGTTAACATCCATAGCTTTTCAAATTGGTATATGGATTAGATTTTTGTGGAATTAATTGGACATTTTCAAAGTTTTCTATAAAATTCTGTGATAGTTTCAGATTTCAGTTAGACCTCTGGACCATTTTGGATGTCAAACATCCTAGGTGATGAATATTGTGACCTAGATGTATTTTTATTGTGAAGTAGACATCCTAAACTTTCTATAATGACCAAGATTGTATAGTTTCAATTTTTCTAGATTTAGTTATGATTTTTCAAAGTTTGCCCAGAAAAAGGACCAATTCTGGCCGAGAATGATCTTTAAATTTCCATGCCTCATTTCAGTTTCCATGGATTGTAGGTAAGTTTTTGTGATGCAAATGAGTTGTAATAATGAAATTAAATATGAAGAAGTATAGTATGAGCTCACACGGTCCATCTGACACCAAATAGAATTTTTTAGATATAGCGCAATGAGAAAAAGTCTATTTTTTTCATCTCCTCTTTCATATACTCTTGTGGGATTGATAATACAAAATTGATAAATGGTATGACATAAGCTAGAATTATGGTGTTACATTAGGAAGGCTAAATTTGTGTAGGATTTGCATGAGAAGGTGTAAGCTAACATTGAAAGGAAGATTGAGTAAATTGCCAACCAAGTTAACAAGGGTAGAAGGCGTGTGGTGTTTGAACCCGGTGATTGGGTGTGGGTTCACTTGCAAAAAGAACGTTTCCCAGAGCAAAGGAAGTCAAAACTCCAACCTAGAGGAGATCGCCCCTTTCAAGTTCTTGAAAGGATAAATGATAATGCTTATAGAATTGACTTGCCTAGTTCTTATGGAAATGTTTGTGCTACTTTCAATGTGGTTGATCTCTCTCACTTTGATATTGCATATTCGAGGATGAATCCTTTTTAAGAGGAGGGAAATGATGTAGTAGCACCAAGAGACCTTGCTAAGCATGGAAATGGACCTGATGGAGGATATGGTGCTAAGCTTCATGCCCAGGGACATGATTTACAAATTAAAACCTAAAAGTTCAAGTCAAATGTGCCTAAAAACCCATTGCAAGGCATAGGAGGCCTAATAACAAGAGCTAGGGTAAAAGCAATGAAAGAAGCATTCAATTGTTTGATTCATAAGCTCCATGACTTAGAGCCTATTTATTTGAGTCAAAAGAGGGCCTAAGAAGATATAAAAGGTGTGATAATGCTGACCATTCTACAAGAGAGATGCCAAAGCCCAATTGGAGTTCAATTGCAAGAGATTAAAAATCACATGTCAACTATGTGACTTTTAATGAAGCATGAGTATCCCATATGACTACTTAAAGGAGCTGATTAGTTTTGGGCTGGATTCTTTATGAATTTCTTATTTTATTTATTTTATTATTTTTAGGACTTGATCAAAATCTTATCTTGGAGATTAAGTTGAAATTAGTATTCTAATCTTGTTCTTTGATTTTAGACACCATTTAAAATCTTTCTGATTAGATTTTGACTAAGTAAATTGTGCCACTTTAATATTGAATAATTAATTACAAATTTTAGTATTTAATTTTTGTTAGGATTTTAGACTTTTAGAAACTTCGCCTATAAAAGACTTCTTATTATACTCCATATTCAGATTATAATTGAATTTAAGTATTATTCAATTCTGTGAAGCCTTTGCTTCTTTGTGTTCTTTGAGAGTTCATGTGAATTATCAAAGATTATTCATCTTTTGTGGCATCATTGGCTAGGATTCTAAGAGACAAGTTCTCTTAGGGTTCTACTTGTGACCTATAATTCCTTTGTGTGCTTTTGCTTTTATGTGAGACGTAGTTAATTTTGGGTGATCAATTTGTGTGCCAAGGTTCTTAGAGGTCTTGCATCATTGTGGGATCGCGCCATCTTAGTATCAGAGCCTTGGTTCTAAACTTAGGTCATACCTTTATGTTTTTTTTTGTGTCTTCATTTTTTTATTGTGCGCTGTAATCTTCTATCTATTCATCTTCTTTATGTCTGGACATCATTTTTTTGTGCTTCTATTTTATCATGTTCTTGTTAGAGTTTTTCAAATTTAATAAGTGATTTTCATAGTTTAGTATCTCATGTTTTCAGTCATTTTAGAATCACATAATCAGAGTTTTCTATAGTGAGATATCATTTCTATATAAATGTATTATTCAAGACTTTTCATATTGATTTAGTTGTTTGATGAGAGACCCCGTAGGAATAAGTCCTAGGAACATTCAACAAGATGATACATTGCTCGGGACCAGATAGGAACAAGAAATATTGGTCAAGTGAATAAGACCCTAAGAGAACTCGTCCCTTAGAACCATAGCCTTGAGATGCCACAAAGGAAAACCACTTCTTTGATAAGTCACTTGTATTCTAAAGAAGAACATACAGAAGCAAGAATTCTCACAATGAGAAATAAAATTCAGAATTCATTCAAGTCTCCCAAAAGTACAATAGCTGGCCTATTAAATAGGCATAAAAGAAAACCCTGAACCTAACTTAATCTCTAAGGATTCTCCTCTAAGAAATAGGAAACAAAGAATCTGATTTTAATGGGAGGAGATGATGCCATTTACTACAAGAAAATCCTAAAGAAAAGGAAAGAAAGTAATAAGTTTTCAGCAACTAAGAAAAATGGAAATAAACAAAATCTGAAATTTAAATCCTAAGCCTTGACTAAATGGCCTTGTTCAAACTAATAGAAAAGGAAACTAATGAAAATCAAATAAAAGACATCATAATAAGATTTAAAACTCCTATTTACGTCACTTTTGTTGCTCATATGATTCGCACATGCTTGTTAATTGATTTCTTCAAGTTGGACTCTATTTGGACGTTGCAGCATGTCTTGTTGGGCTTGGATAATGAGGATCAAGTCCCTTGGGCCTTATAACTCTTCAAATTGATGCAAAAACATAGGTTCAAGCTCTTGAACTTTTTGGACAATGCAACTTAAAGCTTGCTTCATTGGGCCTCCTATGCCTTATAATGGGTCCATTTGCTTGTTGAGCTCTCTTGCATACCCTCCATGCTCTTTTAGGTCATTACACCATGCTCCCTTGTCTCCAAGCTCACGGGCCCCTTCATCATTCCCTCCCTCTTCAAAAGGATTCATCCTCGAATCTACATAATTAAATGGAGATAAATCAGTAACATTGAATGTAGCACTAATATTTCCATAAGAGCTAGGCAAATCAATTTTGTATGCATTATCATTAATTCTTTCCAAAACTTGGAAAGGTCCATCCCCTCTAGAGTGTAATTTTGACTTTTGTTTCTTAGGGAATCTTTTCTTTCTCAAGTGTACCCAAACCCAATCTCCAAGTTCAAATACCACATGCCTTGTACCCTTATTAGCATGCTTGGCATATTTTTCATTCTTCCTCTCAATGTTAGCCTTAACTTTGGCATGTAATTCCTGCACAAACTTAGCTTTCTTCAAACCATCAAGATTAGCTAACTCATTAGAAGGTAAAGGAAGAATATCAAGAGGGGTTAAAGGATTAAGACCATAGACAACCTCAAATAGAGAAAATGAAGTAGAAGAGTGCACTATTCTATTATATGCAAACTTAATGTGAGGTAAGCATTTTTTCCAATTCTTTAAGTTTTTTTGAATGATAGAACGAAGCAAGGTAGTAAGAGTATGATTCACAACTTCAGTTTATCCATCTGTTTGAGAATGTGCCATAGTAGAAAACAACAATTTAGTTCCTAGTTTATACCACAAAGTTCTCCAAAAATGGCTAAGGAACTTTACATCTCTATCACTTACAATAGATTTAGGTATACCATGCTACCTCACAATTTCTTTAAGGAACAAGTTAGCAATGTGTATGGCATCATTAGTTTTTGAACATGCAATAAAGTGTGCCATTTTGCTAAATTTATCTACCACAATAAAAATGCTATCTTTTCCACTTTGAGACCTAGGTAAGCCTAACACAAAATCCATAGAAATATTAGTCCAAGGTTGGGAAGACACGGGGAGGGGAGAATACAAACAATGGGATTAAACTTTAGATTATGCATGCTTACATGTCACATGTCTATCACAAATAGCAATTACATCTTTTCTCATGCTTGGCCAATAAAAATGTTCATGTAAAAGAGTTGAAGTTTTCTCCTCGCCAAAGTGCCCCATCAAAGCACCACCATGAGTCTCTTTAACAAGCAATTCACGCATAGTCTTATGGAATACATAATTTACCTCTCTTAAACAAAAATCCATCAAATTTGTAAAAGTCATTAAAACCATGTTTCTCACACAATTTTCAGATTTCACCAAAGTCACAATCAGATTCATACATGCTTTTTGACATCTCAAAACCAAGTAATCTAGTATGCAATGAGGTAAGAAGACTATATCTCCTAGATAATGTATTAGCCATAACATTCTCTTTACCCTTTTATGCTTGATTACATAAGGAAAAGTTTCAATGAATTCAAGCCATTTAGCATGTCTCTTGTTCAATTTACCTTGAGACTTTAAAATTTTTAAGCTTTCATAACCAGAATGTATAATGAATTCTTTTGATCACAAATAATGTTACCAAGTCTCTAAGGTTCTTTTTAAAGCATACAACTCTTTGTCATAAGTGAAATAATTCAAAGTAGCTCCACTTAATTTTTCATTAAAGAAAGCAATGGGTTTAGAATCTTGCATTAAAACAGCCCCAATTCCAATTCCAGATGCATCACATTCAATTTCAAAAATTTTAGAAAAATCAGGTAAAACAAGTAAAGGAGCATTAGTTAATTTTTCTTTCAAAGTGCTAAATGCATCCTCTTGTGTTTCATCCCACTTGAAAATGACATTTTTCTTTACCAAATCATTCAAAGGTGTAGCAATGTTGGAGAAGTCCCTCACAAAACATCTATAGAAGCTAGCCAAGCCATGGAAACTCTTTACTTCATTTGCATTCTTTGGTGTAGGCCACTCACGGATAGCTTTCACCTTCTCTTCATCCACACGAATCCCTTGAGCACCTACAACAAATCCAAGAAACACAACAGAATCCAAACAAAAAGAACACTTTTCTAAATTTACATAATACTTCCTAAGAATGCAAAAGACCTCAAGCAAATGACCAAGATGATCATCTAAACTCTTGCTGTAAATCAAAATATCATCAAAATAAACAACAATAAATTTTCTAATGAGAGAACGAAAAACATGATTCATTAAGCTCATAAAATAATGGGTGCATTAGTTAATCTAAATGGCATAACTAACCACTCATACAATCCAAACTTTGTTTTAAATGTAGTTTTCTATTCATCACCTTCTTTCATTCTAATTTGATGATGTCCACTCCTAAGATCAATTTTAGAAAATAAAGATGCACCATACAACTCATTAAGCATATAATCTAATCTAGCAATTGGATAACAATACTTAAATGTGATTTTATTGATGGCTCTACAATCCATACACATTCTCCACTTGCCATCCTTCTTAAGCACTAGGATCACAGGAATCGCACAAGGATTCAAGCTCCTCTAACAAAGCCTTTCTTCGTGAGCTCTTCAACTTGGTGTTGGATCTCCTTAGTTTCTTCCGGATTGGCTCTATGTGCTAGTAGTCTATTAGGAATGGATGCTCTGGGAATGAAATCTATATGATGTTCAATACCTCTCAAAGGGGGCAAACCATCGAGAATTTCCTTTAGAAACAAATCACCAAAATCTTGCAAAAGAAACACAACACTAGAGGGCAAAGAGGGATCAAGTTCATTAGTAAAAAAATAAATTTCCTTGTACAAGAGTACAAGTACTTGCTCGTCAACCAATATAGCTCTCTTAATCTCTCTTTTTCCAGAAATGAAACTCTTTTTTTTTCATCAATTTTCTCACTTTCATGCTTTTTCTTTTCAATCACTTTCTTTTCTTTTTCTCTCTCCTTTCTTTCTTTTCTCTCTTTCTCTCTCAATTTGCACTCATGTTCAATTCTAAGTTGATCCTCATAAGCTTGGATGGGTCTGAGAGGAGTAAGCACAACAGTTTTACCATTGAAAGAAAAAGAGTAGCAATTTTTATATCCATCATGCTTAACACGTCTATCAAATTGCCATGGTCTACCAAGCAAAATATGTCCAGCATACATGGGAGCTATATCACACAAGACTTCATCATGATAATTACCAATAGAAAAAGAAACTAACACTTGCTTAGTAACTTTAACTTCACCACAATCATTAAGACATTGCAACTTATAAGGACTAGGATGCTTTAAAGGAGGCAAATTCAATTTATCAACAATCAAGATGCTAGCAACATTTGTACACCGACCACAATCAATAATCATGCTACATAACTTGTTCTTAACAAAACATCTAGTATGGAAAATATGCTCACGTTTCTCTTTCTCACAATCTTCCTTAGATTGAATATTTAGAGCATGCCCAGACACCAAAGCCTTTCCATGCACAGGCTCACTAAGCTTCAACTTGGAATCCACCACCAAAGATGGCATACTTCCATCCTAATCTTCATCGCTAGTCTCCTCACTAACTACATCACCATTCTCAAGCAAAATCATAGTTCTCTTGTTTAGACATTGAGAAGAGATGTGACCAAAACCTTGACATTTAAAACACTTAATTTTTGAAGTAGTAGAAAAAGAAGAGTTAGAGTTATACTTACCTTTAGGAGGTGGATCTAAACTTTTGGGCTTTGCTTCCTCCTTTGGCTTGCTTTCTTTGGATTTGAAGGATTTGGAATCCTTCAAACCTTGCTTCCACGACCTAGAACCAGCAGCAAATCTGAATTTTTGCCGAGATTTAAGTTGTTTCTCTACTTTAATAGCTTTGTGTAATAGCTCTTCCATGCCAACATAATGTTGGAGATCAACAATTGCAGCAATTTCAGGGTCCAAACCATCTATATATCTTGCCATGGTTGCCTCTTTGTCTTCTGCAAGATTGGCTCTAATCATAGCCACTTCCATCTCTTGATAATATTCCTCAACACTCATGGAGCCTTGTTTCAATTTCTGCAATTTCTTGTGCAAATCCTTATAGTAATAACTAGGGATAAATCTCTTTCTCATAGTAATTTTCATCTCATGCCAAGTCTGAATTGGAGGCTCTCCATATCACCTTCTATTGATGAGAAGTTGATCCCACCAAATGCTAGCATAATTAGTAAATTCAACGGCTGCTAATTTCACTTTTTGCCCTTCAGAATAATGATGACACTCAAAAATGTGCTCAACCTTTCTTTCCCACTCCAAATAAAGCTCTGGATCATTTTTTCCTTGAAAAGAGGGAATTTTCATTTTGATGTTGCCTAGACCATGCTCCTTACGTGGGTGAGCTTGCTTGTGCCTCTTTGGAATGAAATCATCAAAGTCAAATTCTCCTTCATACTTCTCTTCAAGCTCATGCCTTTTTGGAATTTTAGATAATGCAAGACCTTCTAGAACCTTGTCCTAAGAACTTTCAATAAGATAACACTTTTCTTGGGACTTGGTGCGAACCCGCAAGGAATTGAGTGCCCTTGAACCCACAACCGATCTGAAATATACGCACCTCAAGAAAGCTAAATCAAGTCTAAACGATGCACTTGGAACCCCTAAATAAGAAGAGACAAGGACCCCGAGTATTAGAATATGCCACAAGGTTGATCAAGCCTTGATAAGTCTACAAGTTCAATGTAGAACCCTAGAGAGTACTCCTCTCAAGTTTGGGATTTCCAAAAAATATGAATTTTATTCATTCAAATCTGGTTATAATGGGAGGCAGAGTACAATTATATAGTGTGCAAATCAAATCTGCCTTCAATGCTCATAGAAAAGGAAAACTAGGAAAATTAATAGCAAATATCCTAATTAATGACCTATGAAATCAGAATTATAAAAGTCAAATTGTCTTAAAAACTAAAAGGGAATTAAATCCCCCTAAATAAGCTAAATTCGTCCAGATACATTAGGGTCTTAGAAATAAGCTTATTAAGCCTAAAATGGCATTATTTAGCCCTAAATGAACCCACCAATGGATGGTCCATGGTTCAAGCACTTCAATTTATAATGTTTTGGCCTAGTTTAGCCTTAGCAGTTCCATCTTCAGCCCATATGATGTTGAGGACGTCCACATTAGAAATGTCCATATCTTGCTTGACTTGTGTTGCTCCAATTGCTATTTGCTTAGTCCAGGTCTCTTGAACAAGTCCACTGAAGGCTTCCCTCATTCTTTTAGCTCGTGCTCTTGTCATCGGGCCACTTGGAATTTATAAAAGATCATTCCAAGCATTTGAGACAATTTGCTCCCTTTGATGGATCGCATCATCCTCTCTCTCCTAAAAAAGATTCGTCCTCGAATCATCACCTACATCATAAGGAGATAGATCAACAACATTAAAAGTAGCACTAATATTATACTTGTAGATCTATCTTATAAGCATTGTCATTGATTTTCTCAAGGACTTGAAATGGTCCATCCCCTCTTAGAGCTAATTTAGATTTCTTTTGTGCTGAAAACCTTTCTTTTCTCATATGCACCCATACCTGATTGCCAGGTTCAAAAGTGACATGCCTTCTCCCTTTGTTTGCCTTGGATGCATATTGCTCATTCTTCTTTTCAATCTGCAATTTAATCTTTTCATGAAGTTGCTTAACCACCTCAACTTTCTTTTTGCCATCAAGGCTTGCTCTCTCATTAATGGGCAATGGTAACAAATCCAAAGGAGTTAGTAGATTAAAACCATAAATAACTTCAAAAGGAGAATAATCAGTAGATGAATGCACACTTCTATTATATGCAAATTCAATGAATGACAAGCAATCCTCCCAATTTTTAAAATTCATTTGGATGACGGTCCTAAGCAATTGAGTTAAGGTTCTGTTAACAACTTCAGTTTAACCATCAGTTTATGGATGACAAGCTGTAGAAAATAATAACTTAGTTCCAAGCTGACTCAGAAATTTTGCATCCCTATCTGAGACAATACTTTTAGGAACACCATGAAGCCTCACAATTTCTTTAAAGAACAAATCAACAATATAAGTAACACCATCAGTTTTACGGCATGCAATAAAATACGCCATTTTTGAAAATCTATCAATAACCATAAATATTGAATCCACCCCTCTTTTTGACCTAGGTAATCCCAAAATAAAATCCATTGAAATGTTTATCCAAGGTTCACTAGGTACAGGTAATGAAGTATACAGACCATGTGGTAAGACTCTAGACTTAGCCCTTTTACATATTATGCATCTACCACAAATCCTTTCCACATCATGCTTCATTTTAGGTCAAAAGAAATGTTCATGCAAAACATCTTATGTCTTTTTCACACCAAAATGTCCCATTAGTCCTCCCCCATGTGCTTCCCCTCATAAGCAATTCACGCATAGAACATTGAGGCACACATAATTTATTTTCTCTGAACAAAAATCCATCAAGCTTATAGCATTTTCTAAAAGCTCCTTTTTCACAAGCAACAATTATTTCAGCAAAATCACTATCATTGGCATACAAATCCTTAACATATTCAAAACCAAGCAATCTTGCATTTAGAGAAGTGAGAAGAATATACCTTCTAGATAATGCATTTGCAACCATATTCTCCTTACCTTTCTTGTATGTGATCAAATATGGAAAAGGCTTGATTAACTCCATCCATCTAGCATGTCTTTTGTTTAGCTTACCTTGACCTTTAATGTACTTCAAAGATTGATAATCTGTATGGATCACAAATTGTTTAGGCTAAAGGTAGTGTTGCCAAGTCTCTAATGCTCTCACAAGTGCATAAAGCTCCTTGTCATAAGTTGGGTAATTCGAGGTGGCACCGTTCAACTTTTCACTTAAATGAGCAATTGTCTGCTCTTCCTGCATTAGAACAGCTCCTATCCCAACTCCTGATACATCACACTCAATCTAAAAAATTTTGTTAAAATCAGGTAAAGCTAAAATAGATGCATAACACAATTTTTCTTTAAGAACACTAAATGCATGATCTTGTGCTTTTTCCCATCTAAAGCCAACTGATTTCTTAATATTTCAGTGAGTGGTGTAGCAATTGTGCGGAAATCTTTCACAAACCTCCTATAAAAGCTAGCCAACCCATGAAAACTTCTTACCTCAGTTACATTTGTAGGTTTTGGTCATTCTTTAATAGCCCTTACCTTCTCTTCATCAACTTGTATTCCCTTAGCACTCACCACAAATCAACTTTTTCATGCCAAAGCTACACTTTTTTAGGTTAGCATACAACTTTTCTTTTCTCAAAACATTAAGCACACAGCATAAATGATTCAAATGCTCATCAAGGCTCTTACTAAAAATCAGAATATCATCCAAATAAACTATAACAAATTTTTCAATATATGCACACAAAATATGATTCATCAACCTCATAAAAGTACTAGGTACATTTGTTAGCCTAAATGGCATGATTAACCATTCATATAGCCCATGCTTTTTTTGAAAGTAGTTTTCCACTCATCTCCTTCCCTCATCCTAATTTGATGATATCCAGATTTTAAATCAATTTTTGAGAAAATAACATACCTATGCAATTCATCAAGTATATCATTTAATCTAGGAATGGGATGGCGATACTTTACAGTGATATTGTTGATAGCTCTGCAATCAATGCACATCCTCCAAGATCCATCTTTCTTTGGTACTAGGAGAACTAGTACAGCATATAGACTCAAGTTTTCTTGAACATACCCTTTTGCCATGAGCTTTTTAACTTGCTTTTGAAGCTCTTTTGTCTCTTCAGGATTAGTTCTATAAGTTGGCGGTTAGGAATTGTTGCTCTAGAAATGAAGTCAATTTGATGCTCAATGCCTCTTATGGGTGGCAATCAACTAGGGATATCTTCTGGAAATATATCTTCAAATTTCTACAACAAAGAACTAATAATACTCGAAAATGAAGAGTTAAGGTCATTAGTGCTTAAAAAGGCCTCCTTGTAAACAAGTACAAGTAAAGGCTGTTCAACAAGATATGCACTCCTCACCTCACTTTCTTTTACATAGAAACTCACTTTTTCTCTTTCTTTTCTCTCCACTTTCTTTTCTTTCTTCTGAATCTCTTTTTTTGAGCTATCAAATTTTCTTTCTTTCTCACTCTCATTTCTTTTTGATTTCTCTTCTTTATTTTTCTTATCACCCTCTCTTTTATCTCTCTCTTGTTTCATTTTGAGCTGATCTTCATACACTTACTTGGGTGTTAATGGTACAAGAGTAATGGGTCTGTCATTCATTACAAATGAATATCTATTGGTAAACCCATCCTTTGTCACCTTCCTATCGAATTCCCAAGGTCTACGTAAAAGTATATGTCCAACATGCATTGGAACAACATCACGTAAAATCTCATCACAATATCTTCCAATTGAGAATGAAACAAGAACTTGCCTATCAACCTTAATCTCTCCACATTCATTCAGCCATTGCAACTTGTATGGTCTAGGGTGTTTAATGGTAGACAAATTTAATTTCTCAACAAAAGTGGTACTAGCAACATTGGTACAACTCCCGCCATCAATAATCATATTGCATACCTTGTTGCTTATGAGACAACGAGTATGGAAGATGTTTTCTCTTTGCTGCTCCATGTCATCTTCCTTAACTTGAGAATTCAAAGCTCTTCTTGTCACAAGTGCTTCTCCTTCTATAGCATACTCAAACCCATCATCACTATCATCTTTAAGTAACGGCATAGAATCATCACTTTCACTTTCACTTTCAGTCACCACTTCACAGTCCTTCATGATCATTACTCTCTTGTTGGTGCATTGCGAAGCTATATGACTTTTGTTCTTATATGAAGCTTCCTCTTTGCCTTTTGAGACTTCCCTTTGAATATCTTTTTCTTCCTTCTTCTATTTTGGTTTTATTAAAGAACTAAAACCTGAAAGATACCTTACTGTTCCTTTTTGTTGAAGTTGCCTTTCAACCTTTATTGCCATGTGCACCATGTCTTCTAACTCCACATAATGCTACAACTCCACAATATTAGCAATTTCTTTATCAACCCATTCAAGAATTGAGCCATTGTTGCTTCCCTATCCTCTTTCACATTTACTTTAATCATAGCCACTTCCATCTCTTTGTGATATTCCTCTACACTCTTAGAGCCTTGTGTAAGGGACTGAAACTTTTGAAAGAGGTCTCTATAGTAATGACTCGATATAAACCTCTTCCTCATGAGAGCCTTCATCTCCCTCCATGTTTTTATGGGTCTTTCACCATTCCTCCTCCTCTCTAGGACCAATTTATCCCACAAAGTAATGCAACAAAGTAATGCATAATCTGTAAATTCAATGACGGCCAATTTCACCTTTTTTTGCTTCAAAATAATTATGGCACTAAAAAATGCACTCAATTTTCTTCTCCCACTCCAAATAAGCTTCAGGATCATTTCTACCTTGGAAAGAAGGTATTTTCATCTTAATATTTCCAAGGTTTCCATCCACCCTATTTCTACCCTTTGGAGCATTTTTACTGCGTCTCCTTTCATGCCTAACTTCTCTATTTTTACCCAAATCAAATTTAGATTTATAATCTTCTTCACTACCACCTCCTATTTCATTTTCAGACTCAAAATCATCCATAGAATCATTTCTATGCCTCTCATATCTTCTAGGATTAGGACTTACAGTAGGTGGTCTTCTCTATAAGTTTGCAATCATTGTATCTTACTTATCCATTTGGTCTCTTATCCCTTCAAGCACCACATTAAGACGTTCAAATTGTTATTGCATGGCTTTTACAATGAGGTCCAGGTTCTGTGCACTACCTCCTCCACTTGATGTTTCCTCCCTATTAGACATTATAAGCTACGAGAAAATTGATTAGAGAAATAAAGATCCTCGCAAATTTTCCTCATGTTTACCCTCAAAGATGTCACTCTTCACTTGTGTTTCACACTTTAATGGCTTTTTTTCAAATAATGGATTCACAGTCTCGTCTTTAAAGAAACTAATCAGACTCAATACAAAGCTATCACAATTCTTGTGAGATTCAACCCAACACTTAGAGATAATGAGTAGTAAGTGGATACTACAGTAGAGAAAATCAAGGAATGAAAGTTAAAGATGCAGAATTTTGTAAAAACTTAGCTCAAAATAATACTACATCCAGAACAGCATAACAAAATTTTTTTTTTTGCCTTTTCTTTTCAGCAATTTTTTTCCTTGCTTTTTTTTTCTAGAATATGAAGAACAAAGACAAAATTTGAATAAATAGAACAAAAACAACAAAATCAATTTGAAAAGCCCTAAAAACACGTCTGAATTTAAATGACAATGTCTCGAGTTAGAAAATTCCAAATGAGATGATTTTAAAGTAATCTGAAAGAAGAGAATCTAGGATATATGAAAGACCTACTACACGTCTAGAAACTCAATGGAAAACGTGACAAACAGAGGATTAAAACTCAGCCTAGAAGAATGGAAGATAAACAGAATTTCAAAAGGAAATAGAAACATAATCTGGAAAAGCACGAAGACACACGGATATGACCTGAGTTAGGGACCGAGGCTTTGATACCAAGATGGTGCAAACTCATAAGGAATCGAGTCCCCTTGAACCCACAATCGATCTGAAATATATGCATCCCAAGAAAGCTAAATCAAGTCTGAATAATCCACTTTGAACCCCTGAAAATGAAGAGATAAGGACCCTGAGTGTTGGAAGATGCCATAAGGTTAATTAAGCCTTGATAAGTCTACAAGTTTAATGAAGAACCCTAGAGAGTACTCCTCTCAAGTTTGGGACTTCTAGAAAATATGATTTTTATTCATTTAAATCTAGTTACAATAGAAGGCAAAGTACAATTATATAGTGTGCAAGTCAAATTAGCCTTCAATGCTCATAGAAAAGGAAAACTAGGGAAATTAAAAGTAAATATCCTAATTAATGACCTATGAAATCAAAATTATGAAAGTCAAATTCTCTTAAAAACTAAAAAGGAATTAAATACCTCTAAATAAGTTAAATTCGTCCAGATACATTAGGGTCCTAGAAATCATATTATTAAGCCCAAAATAGCATTATTTAGCCCTAAATGAGCCCACTAATGGATGGTCCATTGTTTAAGCACTTCAATTTATAATGTTTTAGCCCTGTTTAGCCTCAGCAGCTCCATCTTCAGCCCATATGATGTTGAGGACATCCACATTAGAAATGTCCATATCTTGCTTGACTTTTGTTGCTTCGATTGCTATTTGCTTAGTCCAGGTCTCTTGAACAAGTCCACTTAAGGCTTCCCTCATTCTTTTAGCTCGTGCTCTTGTCATCGGGCCACTTGGAATTTGCAAAGGATCATTCTAAGCATTTAAGACAGCTTGCTTCCTTTAATGGATCACATCAGGACCAGCTAGAAAACAAGAATGTTGGTCAAAGGAAAGACCCTAAGAGAACCCGTCTCTTAGAACCCTAGCCTCAAGATGCCATAAAGGAAGACCAATCATTTGATAAGTTACGTGAACTCTCAGAGAATACAAAAAAGCAAAAACCTCACAAAGTATTGAATAATACTCAAATTCATTCATGATTTCCAAAATAGAGTACAATTGGAAGTATTTTATAAGCAAAAATTTCTAAAGTCTAATATCCTAATAAAAGTTAAACTCTAAAATCTGATTAGAAATATTTTAAATGGTGCCTAAAATCAAGGAATAAGATTAGAATACTAATTTTAACTTAATCTCAAAGATAAGATCTTTGACCAAGTCCTAAAAATAATAAAAAATAAAATTCATATAGAATGCTATTCAAAACTAATCAGCTCCTTTACATAGTCACATAGAATACTCATACTTCATTAAAAATTACATGGTTGACACATGATTCTTAATCTCTTGCAATTGGACTCCAATTAGGTCTTAGCATTTCTCTTGTGGAATGGTGAGCATTATCACCCCTTTTACATCTTCTTGGGCCCTCTCTTGACTCAAATAAATAAGCTCTAAGTTATGAAGCTTATGAATCGAACAATTGAAGGCTTCTTTCATTGCTTTGGCCCTAGCTCTTGTTATTGGGCCTCTTATGCTTTGCAATAGATCTTTAGGCACATTTGACTTGAACTCTTAGGTTTTAATTTGCGAATCATCCTTGGGCTTGAAACTTAGCACCATATCCTTCATTAGGTCTACTTCTGTGCTTAGCAAGGTCTCTTGGTCCTATTACATCATTCCCCCTCTTGAAAAGGATTTTTCCTCAAATTTGCAACATCAAAGGAAGAGAGATCAGCTACACTAAAAGTAGTACTAACATTTTCATAAGAACTAGGCAAGTCAATTCTATAAGTATTATCATTAATCCTTTCAAGAACTTGAAAGGGGCCATCTCCTCTAGGTAAGAGTTTTGACTTCCTTTACTCTGGGAAATATTCTTTTTGCAAGTGAACCCATACCCAATCACCGGGTTCAAACACCATATACTTTCTACCCTTGTTAACTTGGTTGGCAATTTGCTTATTCCTTCTTTCAATATTGGCTTTCACCTTCTCATGTAAATTCTGCACAAACTTAGCCTTCCTAGCACCATCAAGGTTAGTAAACTCATGTGAAGGTAAAGGAAGTAAATCTAATGGAGTTAAAGGATTAAAGGCATAAACAATTTCAAAATGAGAGAATTTTGTAGCAGAATGAATAGCACGATTATAAGCAAATTCGACATGGGGCAAATGCTTCTCCCAATTCTTAAAATTCTTTTGAATGATAGCCTTAATAAAGTAGAGAGGATTCTATTAACAACCTCGGTCTGCCCGTCAGTTTGTGAATGTGCTGTAATAGAAAACAAAAGTTTAGTGTCAAGTTTATTCCACAATGTTTTTAAAAAATAACTTAAGAATTTCACATCTCTATCACTAACAATAGTTTTTGGCACACCATGCAACCTAACAATCTCCTTGAAAAACAATTCTGCCACATACATAGCATCATTAGTTTTGGAATAAGTAATAAAATGTGTCATTTTACTAAACCTACCCATAACAACAATGACACTATTTTTCCCAGTGGAAGATTTAGGCAAACCCAAAACAAAGTCCATAGAAATATCAGTCCATAGGTGAGAGGAAACTAGTAAAGGAGAATACAAGCCATGTGATTGAATTTTAGACTTAGCATGCTTACAAGTAATACATCTAAAACAAACAACAACAACATATTTTCTCATCCCAGGCTAATAAAAATGCTCATTCAAAAGAGCCAAAGTCTATTCTACACCAAAATAGCCCATCAATCCCTCGCCATGAGTTTCCTTAACAAGAAGCTTATGAATGGAACACATAGGAACACATAACTTATTCTTTTTGAAAAGGAACCCATCAAACTTGTAATAGTCATTAGCACCATACAATTCACAAGATTTTCAAATATCAGCAAAATCAGAATCAGACTCATACATGCCTTTTAACATCTCAAAACCTATCAATCTAGCATGCATGGAAGTAATCAAAGTGTAATGTGTAGACAATGTATCAGCTACATCATTTTCCTTTCCATGCTTATGCTTAATCACATAAGAGAAGGTTTCAATAAATTCAAGCAAACTTGCATGCCTTTTGTTCAATTTACCCTAGGACTTAAGAAACTTAAGACTCTCATTATCAAAATGGATAATAAATTCTTTAGGCCACAAATAATGTTGCCAAGTTTCTAAGGTTCGTTTCAAGGCATACAACTCTTTATCATGTGTGGAATAATTTAAAGCAAGACCACTCAATTTCTCACTGAAATATGTACATCAATACACCACCTATGCCTATACTAGAAGCATCATGCTCAATTTCAAAAACCTTAGTAAAATCAGGCAACACAAGTACAGAGGCATTAATTAGTTTTTCTTTTAGTATGTTAAAAGCACACTCTTGTCTTCAACCCACTTGAATACCATATTCTTTCTTACCAAATCATTCAAAGGGGTAGCAAGAGTAGAGAAGTCCTTCACGAATCGCTTATAGAAGCTCGTCAATCCATGAAAACTCCTTACTTCACTCGCATTCTTTGGAGTTAGCTACTTTCAGATTGCTTTGACCTCTTTCCTCATCCACTTGTATGCCATGAGCTCCTACAACAAATCCAAGAAAAATCATAAAATCCAAACAAAAAGAGCACTTCTCTAAATTAGTAAAGAGTTTATTCTCCCTAAGCACAATAAACACATCATGCAAATGACTCACATTGATACAATACCAGTAGGCATATTCATTGGAGCACAACAAGTTCGAGAAGCCCTCATCTATCAAAAAACCCAAATCATTCAAAAGCACATGATTCAGCTCCAAATGGCTCATGAAGGGATGACCCATACTAGTATATGTCCAAAATTTCAAAGAGCTCAAGATAATCTTTTTGTTGGACATCAACCCTAGTTTAGAGCCCAAGATTCATATTTGATCAATATCTCTTTAAAGATGCAAAAGTGGAAGTCTAAGTGGAAGCCCAATATCCTAAGAAGGTCCATGGAGCAATTAGAGTCAATATCCAACATGTTGAAGCCTAATGTAGTTATACACATACAAGAGGAGTGCCAAGGCCCAATTGGAGTCCAATTACAAGAGATTAAGAATCATGTCTTAACCATGTGATTTTTAATGAAATATGAGCGTCCCATGTGACTACTTAAAGAAGTTTATTGGTTTTGAGTAGGATTCTTTATGAATTTCATTTTTATTTATTTTTATTATTCTTAGGACTTGGTCAAAGATCTTATCTTTAAAATTAAGCTAAAATTAGTATCCTAATATTGTTCCTGATTTTAGGCACCATTTAAAATATTCTTAATCAGATTTTAGAGTTTAACTTTTATTAAGATTTTAGACTTTAGAAACTTGGCCTATAAAAGGCTTCCTATTGTACTATTTAAAAGATCATGAATGAATTTGAGAATTATTCAATTCTTTGTGAGACTTTGCTTTTTTGTGTTCTCTGAAAGTTCACGTAACTTATCAAAGGATTTGTCTTCCTTTGTGGTATCTTGAGGTTAGGGTTCTAAGAGACAAGTTCTCTTAGGGTCTTTCGTTTGACCAACATTCTTGTTTTCTAGCCAATCTCGAGCAAAGTGTCATCTTGTTGAAAGTTTTTAGAAGAAGGTTCCCAAAGGGTCTTGCATCATTTGGTATCAAAGCTTTAGTTCGTTAGTGCAAAGTATATCTTTGTGTTTCCCTCCCACTATTCTTCATACTTTCTCTCCTTCCATTTGTATTATCTTTTTCATCTTCACCTTTGTCTTCTATCTTCTTCCTTATTCCATTGTTGTGTGCCTCTATACTCATTCAAAAAAAAAAAAAAGTGTGTGATACTCCAACAAAAAAAATAAAAAAAAAAGGTGAAAAAAAAAGATTCAGATTGCATAATTCAAAATTGCAAGTTGTGCCAATTCAAAGTTGAAAGCTTAAAGCTTAAAGTTTGGAGTTAATTTCCTAATTGGAGTTAGTTTCCTAATTAGAGTTAATTTCCTAATTGGAGTTAGTTTCCTAATTGGAGTTAGTTTCTTAATTGGAGTTAATTTCCTAATTGGAGTTAATTTTCTAATCGGAGTTAATTTCCTATTTGGAATTAATTTTATAATTGGAGTTAATTTCCTAATTAGAGTTAGTTCCTAATTTGATTGCATTGAGTAGCTACTTAGTTATCTACTTTCCTATTTACATTCAATTAAGGATTTTCTTTCCTTGTTGTTCTAAACTTGAATTGCAAGTAGCTTCCTATTTTGATTAACTTGGTTCTTAAATAGTTTCTTATTCTTAAAGTTTAATTTTCAGATTTTCCCTTTCCTTCTTCATTCCAAGCCATCCAAACCTCCCCTTCCTCCTTGTTTTTCCTTTCCTCCTTCCCTTTTTGTTACACACCTCTTTTTCTCCTTTGTTTGATTCTTTGGGAATTTGCATTTTAGGATTCTAGTTTTTTGTTTATTACCACTAGTATGATCTTTTCTTTTGATTTGTTTGTGATTTACTTAGAACACTTGTAAAAAGCAAATTGTTGAGTGGTAAAAGGCAAGAGTGCAATTAACATTAAAGAAAAAAAGACAAAAAGAGAGTTAAACATGAGTGAACTTATCATTTTGTGAGTGTAAACACGTGAGAAGAGTGTGTGAGGTCCTATCCTTTCTTTCCTTCTTTGACTAACTTTTTAGGTGACAAGATGTCCAATGAGTACAAATTCCTTGAAGAGGCCAACAAAGAGCGAATTCAAGCAAACTTGTGCATAATTAGATGTATTCCAATCCAATTCCAACTCTATAGGACAAGATAAGCAAAAGTCATCCCCTGATTTCCATACTAGATGCCTTATCAAAGAGAAAGTTTGCAGCATGGCTATTGATAATAATAGTTGTGTAAATGTTGCTAGTACCTTACTTGTTGAAAAATTAAACTTGCCTACTATAAAGCATCTTAGACCCTATACCTTGTTGAAGGGTAGTGTTGAATTTAGAGTTAATAAGCAAGTTTTGATTTCTTTTTCTATTGATAAATATCATGATAAAGTGTTATGTGATGTGGCTCCTATGTATGATGGATATATCATGCTTGGTAAACTATAGAAACATGTTAAAAAAGCTAAATATGTTAAGCATAAGCATAGATATTACTATTGCTATTCATTTGTATTCAATGAAAAACATCATGTATTGGTACCTCTTGATCCTATGGATGCTTATAAGGATCAAATGAGAATAGCACAAGCATATAAAATAAAAAAAAAAGAGAGAGAACATAAGTTAGAGAGAGAAAAAGACGAGATTGAAAAAGAAAAGAGTGTAAGTAAAAAGAAAGAGCAAGGGAGTTATGAGAAAGGTGAGAAAAGCATGAGTGTAAGCAAGTTTGATGAAAAGAGAGAGGTTGAGAGCATGTATAAGGTTGTTTATTTATCTACTAACAATCTTAACCCATCTTTGCCTATTGTTGGTTCTAGCTCCTTGCAAGTATGTGGAGATTTGTTTTCAAAGAAGCTACCCAATGGATCTTCATCTTCAACTAGCATTGAAAAGAGTTATGATTGCCTAGATTTGCTTCATAAGAAACCACCTGATGGTTTCCAATCCTTAATGTGCTTTCAAAAGTGCTTTGATTACATAGATTTTGTTATTCCTAATGAATCATTTCCTTTCAAAAGCATTGAGCACCACACATTGAGTTTTAATTGTTTCATGAATTTTGTGGCTGTGAGGAATTCATATTACATTAATTTTATAGTTAAAAGGTTATTGTATTACTTGGATTTTGTTATGGCCTTTGAATTCATTATAGGTACATATGGGATCAAAATTATCATTTATATTTGGGTACATGTGAGAAAGAAATACTTCCTAACTCAAAGCGAGTTCAAAGAGTTTCCCAACTTAGAGTATTCTAAGTTACCTCAAAGAATTGATGACCTCTTTAAAAGGAGCCCTTTAGTTTACAAGATTCTTCCACTTGATGAATATAGTGTTATCATTATTTTTGGAAAGTCTAATTTATTTCCATATGATACAAGCAAAGATTCGAGGATGAATCTTTTCAAAGAGGGAGGAAATGATATAATACCAATAGGTATGCCCATTGGAGCACAACAAGTTCGAGAAGTTCTCATCCATCAAGAAACCCAAATCATTCAAAAGCACATGATTCAGCTCCAAATGGCTCATGAAGGGATGACCCATGCTCAAAAGGTCCAAATTGTACTAGTATATGTCCAAGAACTTCAAAAAGTTCAAGATAATCTTTATGTTGGACGTCGGCCCAAGTTTAGAGCCCAAAATTCATATTTGATCAATATCTCTTTAAAGATATAAAAGTGGAAGTCTAAGTGGAAGCCCAATGTTATAAGAAGGTCCATGGAATAACTAGAGTCAATATCCAACATGTTGAAGGCCTAATGTAGTTATACACATACAAGAGGAGTGCCAAGGCCCGATTGGAGTCCAATTACAAGAGATTAAGAATCATGTCTTAACCATGTGATTTTTAATGAAATATGAGCATCTCATATGACTACTTAAAGAAGTTTATTGGTTTTGAGTAGGATTCTTTATGAATTTCATTTTTATTTATTTATATTATTCTTAGGACTTGGTCAAAGATCTTATCTTTGAAATTAAGCTAAAATTAGTATCCTAATATTGTTCCTTGATTTTAGATACCATTTAAAATATTCCTAATCAGATTTTAGAGTATAACTTTTATTAGGATTTTAGACTTTAGAAACTTTGCCTATATCCTATTGTACTCCATTTAAAAGATCATGAATAAATTAGAGTATTATTCAATTCTCTATGAGACTTTTGCTTCTTTGTGTTCTCTGAGAGTTCACGTGACTTATCAAAGGATTTGTCTTCCTTTGTGGCGTCTTGAGGCTAGGGTTCTAAGAGACAAGTTCTTTTAGAGTTTTTCCTTTGACCAACATTCTTGTTTTCTAGCCAGTCCTGGGTAAAAGTGTCATCTTTTTAAAGGTACTAAGACAAGGTTTCTAAAGGGTCTTTCATCACACATGCTCTTCTAGACTCTTAGAGTAAATCAAAATGTCATTAAAGTAAATTATAATAAATCTACCAATGAATGGTTTAAAAACATGGTTTATTAAACTCATGAAAGTGTTAGGTGCGTTAGTCAAGCCAAATGGCATAACTAACCATTCATATAACCCAAACTTGGTTTTAAAAGCAATTTTTCATTCATCACCTTTTTTCATCCTAATCTGATGGTAACCACTTCTAAGATTAACTTTAGAGAAAACACATACGCCATGCAACTTATCAAGCATATCATCTAACCTAGGGATATGATAGCGATATTTTACCATTACTTTGTTGATGGCATGACAATCTACACACATCTGCCACTTACCATCCTTTTTGGGCACAAGAATCACCGAGACAGCACACAGACTCAGACTTTCACAAACAAAGCCTTTCTTCATGAGTTGTTCCACTTGATATTGTATTTCCTTAGTCTCGTTTGGATTTGCTTGATAAGCAAGTCTATTGGGAATAGATGCTCCTAGGATAAAATCTATAATGCTCTATACTTTTTAAAGGGGGGCAATCCATCAAGTATTTCCTTTAGGAACAAGTCACAGAATTCCTGCAATAAAGATGTAACACTAGCAGGCAAAGAGTGATCAAGATCATCGGTAATAAGATAAACATCTTTATAAAGCAATAAGAAAGCATTTTCACAAATAAAAACTCTCTTGATCTCACTTCTACCTAAAAATAAACTCACTTTTTCTTTTCCTCATATTTTTCTCTAATTTTCTTTTCCTTTTTACTCAGCTTTCCTTTCTCTTACTTCTCATTCTCAAGACTCACATTCACTCTACCTTTCTTTTCTTGCTCTCTCTTCTTACACTCTCAATTTTTAACTGATCCTCATATGCTTGAACAGGACGAAGAGGGATCAATACAATGTCTTACCATTAAAAACAAAGAAATAATAATTTTTATATCCATCATGTTTTACCTTTCTGTCAAACTTCCATAGCCTTCCAAGTAACAAGTGACTAGCATACATGGGTGCTACATTACAAAGAATCTCATCATGATAATTACCAATAGAAAAAGAGGTGAGCACCTGTCCTTTTACCTTTACCTCTCCACAAGTAAAATACTAACTATATTTGTGCAGCTACCAACATCAATAATCAAATTACATACCTTATTGTGGATGAAACAATGAGTATGGAAAATATGCTCACGCTGCTCTACCTCAAGATCTTCTTTAGGTTAAATGTTGAGAGCACGCCTAGCCACAAGGCTTCACCATTTACCGCTTCAGTTAACTTTAAATCTGAGTCATCAGCCAGGGCTGGCATCTCATCCTCCTCAAAGTCACTACTAGCACTAGTCACATCACCATTCTCAAGAATAATTATAGTTCGTTTGTTAGGACATTGTGAAACAATGTGACTAAAACCATTACATTTAAAACATCTAACTTTAGAGGAAGAACAGTAGGATTAAAAGACAAGAAAGGTTTTGAATCTTTTTTACCCTTAACCTGAAAGGGTTTTACCTTACTTTCCTCTTTAGACTTGAAATCAGTCTTTGGCTTGAAGGGGACTTTAGAATCCCTCAAAGAACTCGAGCTAGATGTCACTTTTAGCTTTTGTTAAGCCCTTGGTTGCTTTTCCACCTTGATAGCTCTATGCAAGAGCTCCTTCATATTCAAGTAATTGTATAAATCAACTTAGGTAGCTATATCAGGATTTAAGCCCTCAATGAATTGGGCCATGGTTGCTTCACGGTCTTCCTCCACATTTGCCTCAATCATGGCAATCTCCATTTCTTGATAGTAATCTTCCACACTCATAGAACCTTGTTTCAGCTTTTGGAGCCTCTTATGTAATTCCCTATAATAGTAACTAAAGACAAACCATTTACGCATGATAGATTTCATCTCCTGCCAATCACAAATTGGACCTTCACGGTACGTCTTTTGGTGAGTAAGAGTTGATCCCACCAGATGCTAGCATAGTCAATAAATTCTGCTGCAGCAACTTTTACTTTCTTCGCCTCAGAGTAAGAGTGGCACTTCAACACATGCTCCACTCTTCTTTCCCAATCTAAGTAATGGTCAAGGTCATTTTTCCTGGGGAATGAGGGAATCTTCATCTTGATATTTCCAATACCACCATCCTTATTGGATGATGATTGTCTGCCTCTCTGAGTATGGGAGTCCTCAAAGTTGGACTCAACATCATCATCAAGCTCCACTTGAGCTCACCTCCTATGGGTCCTCTTATTGGAAGAAGACTCCACATCATCTAATCTGGCACTAAGTTTCTCATGAGTACTTTGAATGACTCTAACCCATACTTTCATGTCAAAGTTACTATGCTTAGATTCTCCGGATATCCTGAAATATTAATTTGTACAAAAACAAGTAAAGAAAGACATAGGACCTTGCAACTCACTAGCTTACATGTTTACACTCAAGAATAGTAATTCACTCATGTTTACTCTTAAAATTTGGCTTTTTATCAAGATGGTATACTCTAGCCTTTGACCAGCCAATAATTTGCTTCTTACAAGTGTTCTAAGCAAGTCACAAGCAAATCAAAAGAAAAGATCAAACTAGTGGCAATAAAAAAAAAAACTAGAATCCTAAAATATAAATTCCAAAGAATCAAACAAAGGAGAAAAAGAGGTGTGTAACAAAAAGGAAAGGAGGAAAGGGAAAAAAAAAAACAAGAAGGAAGGGGAAGTTTGGATGGCTTGGAAGGAAGGAGAAGGAAAGGGAAAATCTGAAAATAAGAAACTTTAACAATATGAAACTAGTTGGGAAATTAGGAAACCAACTTTAAGAAAATCTAAAAATTAGGAAACTAACTCCTATTAGGAAATTAACACCAATTAGGAAACTAACTCCAATTAGGAAATTAACTCTAAGCTTTAAGCTTTCAACTTAGAATTTGCACAACTTGCAATTTTAAATTCTGCAATCTGAATCTTTTTCTTTTTTTTTTCACTCCTTTTTTTCACTTTTTTTTTTGAATTTTTTTTCTTTGAAAATTTTTTTTTCTAATTTTTTTTTGGAGTATCATACTTTCTTTTTTTTTTTTTGAATGAGAATGGAGGCACACAACAATGGAAGAAAGAAGACAATGACGAAGATGAAAAAGGTAACACAAATGGAAAGAGAGAAAGTATGAAAAACAAGAGAAGGGAAACACAAATATATACCTTGTACTAGCAAGCCAAAACTCTGATACCAAATGATGCAAGACCCTCTAGGAACCTTATCCTAGGAACCTTTAACAAGATGATACTTTGCCTGGGACTAGCTAAAAAACAAGAATGTTAGTCAAAGGAAAGACTCTAAGAGAACCAGTCTCTTAAAACCCTAGCCTCAAGATTCCACAAAGGAAGATCAATCCTTTGATAAGTCACGTAAACTCTCAAAGAACACAAAAAAGCAAAGACCTTACAAAGTATTGAATAATACTTAAATTCATTCATGATCTCTAAAATAAAGTACAATAGGAAGCCTTTTATAAGCAAAAATTTCTAAAGTCTAAAATCCTAATAAAAGTTAAACTCTAAAATCTGATTAGAAATATTTTAAATGGTGCCTAAAATCAAGGAATAAGATTAGGATAGTAATTTTAACTTAATCTCAGAGATAAGATCTTTGACTAAGTCCTAAAAAAAATAAAATAAATAAATAATGAAATTCATAAAAAATCTTATTCAAAACTAATCAGCTCCTTTAAATAGTCACATGAGATGTTCATACATCATTAAAAATCATATGGTTGAACACGATTCTTTATCTCTTACAATTGGACTCCAATTGGGTCTTGGCATTCCTCTTGTAGAATGGTTAGCATTATCACCCCTTTTACATCTTCTTGGGCCCTCTCTTAACTCAAATAAATAGGCTCTAAGTTACAAAACTTATGAATCAAACAATTGAAGGCTTCGTTCATTGCTCTGGCCCTAGCTCTTGTTATTGGGCCTTCTATGCCTTGCAAAGGATCTTTAGGCACATTTGACTTGAACTCTTGGGTTTTAATTTGCGAATCATGTCCTTGGGTGTGACGACCCTAATTTCTTAACATTGTAATTAAGGTTAAATACGTGATTAATAATCATATATTAGGGTTACAAGGCATTACGACCAATTATATTATGAAAATACAGGGAAATTTGAACCTTAATGTGATTAGAGTCATCAATCTACAAGCACTTATGTTCATAAGGGAAATAAACATTTATTTATAACCTTTGAGTTTACCATATGAAAAACCAAGATTTCCTAGCAAATATAAGAGTTTCAGGATGTTCACCGCGGCCAATTTCCCCTTAGCCGCGGCCAATTCCCCTCAGCTTCACCCCTCGCATCGTTACTAATTTCACCGTGGCAAGTTGGACCTTCGCCGCGACCAACCTACATGGCGCCGCGGCGAAGAGGCCTCTTAGAACTTCCCTCACTCACCCCTCGCTATTGGCCGCAGCCAATACTTCATTTCATCGCGGCCAATTCCTCTCTGGAATGCCTGGCTCATTTTCATAAAAGTTCGTCGCGGCCAATTTCCCCTTTCGTCATAGCGAATTTCCCTTTGGATGACTCCTAGTTTTGCCTCTCATATTTCACCATGGCGAATTACTCTTTGGCACCCTCCCTAGGCAACTTCGCCTCTATTGGCCGCGGCCAACTCTATTTTAGCCCCGACAAATTGTCTTTTGGTCCTACAACTCCTAAATTCTTACCTCATACTCTTCACTCTCCCTCCAATAACACTCTAGGGCCATTCTACCTTAACTTATGCAACTCTAATGGTAGTTATGTACCTTAATTACTCAGCTAATCTATCATTACTAGCTCAAGACTTAAGTGTCCATTTCTACTCCTCTAACTACCCTATATTAACCAATTCATAGATTAATAACTGTAGAATTTCATAAGCTTCCAGTGGTCACCATTCAAGTGTATATATATTTCATTAAAGAGTCCATACATCACTGATTCAAAACAACAATCTAATAGATACTGAGATGACATTCCCAATAGTAACCATATCATGAATTCAACAAAATCTATACATCAGATACTATAAGTTCATACAACCTAAACCAAGCTATATTGAGAACTCCTTAATAAATACATTCTAACTAATTAAAATATAAACGCCTACACTTGGAAATATGATTACATGATAATGCTATATGAAAGATTAACAAAATTTATATCTACTCTACTCAGACTAGCCCAAGTGTAGCTTCTTCTACACATGGCTAGAGCTCATAGATTTTCATCTACTTGCTTCCCCGTATCCTTACCCAAAGAACATTCACCTGAAATTGTAATCCCATAACACGGGGTGAGATATAAATCTCAGTAACCAAGGCAATTCCATCATATATTCCAATTTAATTAACATATATGCATAATTTCACATAGGCATCAGAAACATACCAGTCATATCAGTAAATGAAATAATTAGGCTATCATAATTACTATCCCATACTAGCAATCATATTTTCATATGTTAAAGGCCAATAACACCGAGAGAAGCCCGTCCACGGCACCTACTCCCCATTGAGCTCAACCAGGGCTTAGTGCATCTAGGGTTTGATCATAACTCGATGCTTGATCAAAGCACATGCACGGGTGGTAGCCGCACTACAGCTCTACCATGGACTCACAAGGTCGAATCATAATACATAGATAACCAATTCATTCAGCATTTCAAATCATTCATATACAATAAATATGAAATTAAAATAGATATATGCATGGAATTAATGTAAACCCCAGTTACCTCACTTGCAGACAATTGCAACAGCCACCATAAATCCTAAATTCGGATTGAAGTGTCATCTACCAGAAACCTCAATATTTCACCTAAAATCTTAAGTAAATTCATACAGAATTAATACCCATATTATAAATCAGCTATGGGGGTCTCAAATTAGCAAAAAAACCATCAAAATGGAGGGTTTATACTTACCTAACGTCAGCCTTAACCTTAATCTACGAATTTCACCAAGAAAATCCCAAACAACCACATTTCAGATTTTGGGTATGGTGAAAATACTCCAAATGAAAATCTAATCAGGCCAAATTAAAGAGAAAGATGAAGGGATTAAGTTATATGACTATTACCTTGGCTGAATCTTGCTTTAAATGTGAGAAAATGTGAAATTCTTACCAAACCTTAGCCTCCCTTCACACCTTCGATTTTCCTTCTTGAGTTTCAGCAAAATGAGGAAGTGGCTAAAGTGTTAGGTTTTAGATGGGTTTAAGTTGGGTCTAAGATGGGTCATGAGTTACTCCAAGGTCCAACTCCAAATAGGCTTTAGATTTTAGCTTGTTGGGCCAGTTTTAAAGTATTGGGATGCAAAATTTTATTGGGCCAGACTTAATTTTAAGAATTTCATAGTCTTGGGTCTACACAAGGTTTATTGGGCCACTTATAAGAGACTATATAAGGTGGATCTTAGGCCTCTATCATATTGAATTGGATTAAGTCTGCACCTAATTCATTGGGCCTCCATTAGTATCTTATCATGATTTATTAATTTGGGCCTAGATGAAGTTTCTATCCTAATAAATTCTTAAACCCATATTAATAATTTATCTCTCTAAAATCTTCATTCACTTAACTTACCTAATTATCCTATATTAATTATTCCTAATTAATCTAAATCTATGATTAACACTTTAATTAATTTTAGGGTGTTACATTGGGCTTGAAACCGCGCACCATATCCTTCATTAGGTCTATTTCTATGCTCAGCAAGGTCTCTTGGTGCTATTACATCATTGGAGTTAAATGGAAATTCAAAGTCATCCAATCTTGCATGGAGCCTTTTGAATTACTCATAGACACTTTTCATGAAAACTTTAAGGTCAATATCATTAGGCTCATTTTCTGCCATTTTACAACCTAAATTGTTCGTGGACAGAATAGAAAAATAATATGAAGTAGGACCTCAGACATTCTTCTCACATGTATCACTCAAAATATTACAAATCTACTTATGTTTCACTCAAAATTTGGCTTTTATCTTTAATATGACACTCTTGCCTTTTACCACTCGCTTCTTTTTAGTGCTCTTAGTTAGAAACAAAACAAATCAATAGGAGCAAAGAATAAAGTGGCAATCCCAAAACTAGAAAATTCCAAGTTAAAATCCTCAAAGAGCCAAAAGAAAGAGGGGCAAGGTGCAGTAATAATAATGTAAAAGAAAAGGAGAGAAACGTGTAGCAATATTTGGAAGAGAAACACATCAAAACAAGAAGGAAAAAGGAGAAAGGAAAATGAAACAATAACAAAGGAAAGGGAGTAGATTTAGCCAAAAGAAAAAGAAAAACAAAATTTAAAAAATGGATGTGAGAGGGAGAGGTTGAATCACATTTTAGACTTGATCAAGGAAGGAGAGAGGCATAACTTGAAGGATTTGGAAAGAAAATGATGAGATCTAAAGCAAAAACAAAAAGAAAGAAGTCAGCAAATTTGGAAATAGGAAGGAAATAATTTAGAAGGGGAAGGATAAAAGACAAGCAGTTTGGAAAGAAAAATAGAAAGAATTAAAAAAAAAAAAAGGAAAGTCGGATTTAATTTAGGAAATTTGGAAGCTTACCACCCAAGTTTACAAAATTAGGAAAGTGATTGCTACTTGTAATATAAGTTCTTCACAAATTGGTAACTTGCTACAACTTGCAATTCAGGTTAGTCAAAATAGGAACTTTGAAAATAAGAAACTAAGGGGATGCCTAGCAATTGCAATCAGTCACAATAAAATAGGAAATTTGTTACTTGAACACAAAAGGAAAGAACTTGATAGCTACTCAACTCAAATTGGAAATTCTTCTTTCTTTCTTTTTTTCACTCTGTTTTTTTTTCACTTTTTTTTGAATTTTTTATTTTTGTTTGAATTTTTTTTAGTATCACACACTCTCTCCTTTTTTTTTTTTGAAGAAAATAAAAATAAAAATCTGAAAAAGAGGACAAAACTCACACACAAGTTAGCAAATCACAAGAAAAAAGAACTATGGATGGTATGAAAAGGAGGATGGAGGCACACAACAATGGAAGAAGGAAAAAGATGGAAGACAAAGGTGAAGATGAAAAAGGTAACACAAATGGAAGGAGAGAAGATATGAAAAACAATGGAAGGGAAATACAAAGATATACCTTACACTAGCGAACCTATGCTCTGATATCAAATGATGAATGACCCCATAGGAATGTCTTAAGAACCTTCAACAAGATGATACGTTACCCAGGACCGGCTAAGAACAAGAAATGTTAGTCAAGTGGATAAGATCCTAAGAGAACTCGTCCCTTAGAACCCTAGCTTTGAGACACTACAAAGGAAGACCACTCCTTTGATAAGTCACTTATATTCTAAAGAAGAACACATAGAAGCAAGAATTTTCACAATGAAAAATAAAATTCTAAATTCATTCAAGTCTCCCAAAAGTACAATAGGTGGCCTATTAAATAGGCATAAAAGAAAACCCTAAACCTAACTTAATCTCTAAGAATTCTCCTCCAAGAAAAAGGAAGCAAAGAATCTGATTTTAATGGGAGGAGATGATGCCATTTACTAAAAGAAAATCCTAAGGAAAAGGAAAGAAAGTAATAAGTTTTCAGCAACTAAGAAAAATGGAAATAAACAAAATCTGAAACTTAAATTCTAAGTCTTAACTCAATAGCTTTGTTCAAACTAATGGAAAAGGAAACTAATGAAAAGCAAATAAAAGACATCCTAATAAGATTTAAAACTCCTATTCACGTCACTTTTGTTGGCCATGTGATTTGCACATGCTTGTTAATTGATTTCTTCAAGTTGGACTCTATTTGGACCTTGTAGCTTGTCTTGTTGGGCTTGGACAATGAAAATCAAGTCCTTGGGCCTTGTAGCTCTTCAAATTGATGCAAAAACATGGGTTCAAGCTCTTGAACTTCTTAGACAATGCAACTCAAAACTTGCTTCATGGCTTTAGCTCTTCCTCTATTCATTGAGCCTCCTATGCCTTGTAATGGGTTCATTTGCTTGTTGAGCTCTCTTGCACACCCTCTATGCTCTTTTTAGGTCATTACACCATGCTCCCTTGTCTCCAAGCTCATGGGCCCCTTCATCATTGTTTGTGTCCCATTTGTGCGACTTTCATATTTTCTTTCTGTTTAAGAAAAAGAGAAAAAAAAAAGAGTATAACAAAGAAAAAACTGTACTGAAAAAACAAAGAGGGAAAAAAACAAAAAAAAGGGGCACAGCCAAAAAAGAAGAAGAAGAAGAAGAAGAACTCTGTACTGAAAAAAGAAAAGAGAAAAAGAAAAATTGTGCTATTCCAGAAAAATTGCTTGGCTTAGGCTAAATGTCTACAAAATTTTATCATTTGAAATCTTATTTCCTGATTCCCAATATCCACCTTTAGCTATCTCAAAATCCCCAAGTGTTGAGTTAGTTCTGCAAGTATTGTGATAGCCTTTGATTGAATTAATTAGTTACTTTGAAAAGCCAAAAAAGGGACTTAAGAGTGGACAAAGGCAAGAGGGTGAGATACCCATATTGAGAAAAGCCTATATAAAGTGAAACATGAGTGTTGGGTGTCATCTATTGAAAGCAAACACATGAGGAAAATCTGTGAGGAACTTTATTTTACTAACAACATTTCTTATAGCTTTCCAAAATGTCTAACAGGGATGAAACATCCAAGGGAGGCCAATAAGACATAGACTTTGTTGTAAAAGCCATGCAACAGCAGTTTACATGCCTCAATGTGGTTTTTAGAGGAATAAAGGATCGAATGGATAGGCAAGACACAATGATTGCGAACTTGCAAAAAAGACAACTTATTGTAAGTCCTAACCTTAAAAGGCATGATAGGCATAAATCTATAGATGACTCCAAATCTAAAAATGAAGTAAGAGGTAGTAGTGAAGAAGATTTTGATTCTATAGTTCAGTTGGGTAGAAATAGGCCTAAAGGAGTTAGGGGTGAAAGGAGATATGGCCGAAATGTTTCAAGAAACAAAAATAAGGTAGATGGGAATGTTAGGAATATTAAAATGAAAATACCTTCCTTCTAAGGTAGAAACAACCCCTGAAGCTTATTTGAAATAGGAGAAAAAAATAGAGTTGATTTTTAAGTGTCATAATTATTCTAAAGAAAAAAAAGGTGAAGTTGGCTATGATTGAATTTACTGACTATGCAATCATTTGGTGGGATAAGTTGATTTTAAATAGGAAGAGAAATAGTGAGAGGCCCTATAGAAACATGGAGGGAAATGAAAGCTCTTATGAGAAGGAGATTTATTCCTAACCATTACTATAGAGATGATGAGAGACCCTCTAGGAACCTTGTCCTAAGAACCTTCAACAAGATGACACTTTGCCCGAAACCGACTAGAAAACAAGAATGTTGGTCAAAGGAAAGACCCTAAGAGAACTTGTCTCTTAGAACCCTATCCTCAAGACGCCACAAAGGAAGACTAATCCTTTGATAAGTCACGTGAACTTCCCAGAGAACACAAAGAAGCAAAAACCTCATAGATAATTGAATAATACTCAAATTCATTCATTCATGATCTTCCAAAATAAAGTACAATAGGAAGCCTTTTATAGGCAAAATTTCTAGAGTTTTAATGAAAGTAAAACTCTAAAATCTGATTAGAAATATTTTAAATGATGCCTAAAATTAAGGAATTAGATTAAAATACTAATTTTAACTTGATCTCCAAGATAAGCTCTTTGACCAAGTTCAAAAAAATAATAAAATAATAAAAAATGAAATTTCAAAAAGAATCATAGTCAAAACTAATCAACTCCTTTAAATAGTCACATGGGATGCTCATGCTTCATTAAAAATCACATGGTTGACACATGATTCTTAATTTCTTGCAATTGGACTCCAATTGGGCCTTGGCATCCCTTGTATGTGTATAACTGCATTGGGCCTTCAACACATTGAATATTGACTTTAGTTGCTCCATGGCCCTTCTTAGAGTATTGGGCTTCCACTTGGACTTCCACTTTTGCATTTTTAAGGAAATCTCATGTCCAAAGTCCAATTTAGCATGTTTTGAATTGATCAAATATGGATCTTGGGCTCTAAACCTGAGCCGACATCCAACATAAATATGATCTTGAACTCTTTGAAATTTTTGGACATAGTGCACAATTTGGGCCACTTGAGCTCTTTGAAGTTCTTTATGGATGAGGGTTTCTCGAAATTGTTGTGCTCCAATGGGTATGCCTACTGGTATTGTATCAAGAGACCTCCATCAAAAGTTATAGCCTTCGTACAAGGTTATAAGAGTGTGGAGGAATTTTACAAGGAGATAAAAGTGGCTATGATAAGAGCTAATGTGAAGGAAGATAGGAAAGATACAATAGCTTGATTCCTAAGTGGGTTAAATAGAGGCAGCAAACATAGTAGAATTAGAGCATTATGTGGAGTTAAAAGAGATGGTGTATATGGCAATGAAGATTGAAAGGCAACTCAAGTGCAATAGAGCAATAAAATATATCTCAGGCTCTAGTTCTTCATTGAAGTCAAACTGGAAAAATGAGGAAAAGGCTACCAAGGAGAATTTCAAAGGCAAGAATGAAATTTCAATAAAGGGCAAAGGTAAATCTGATTCTCAACCTTATAGAGATCTATTAAATGTTTCAAATGTTTAGAAACAGGTCATATAGCTTCACAATGCCCCAACAAGCGAGTCATGGTAATGAAGGATAATGAGGATGTGGTGACTGAAAGCAAAAGTGATGATTCCATGCCTTCACTTGAAGATGCTAGTGATGATGGAGTTGAGTATGTAGTGGAGGGAGAAGTTCTTGTGACTAGAAAAGCTTTGAATTCTCAAGTTAAAGAAGATGACATGGAACAACAAAGAAAGAACATCTTTCATATGCGTTGCCTCATAAACAACAAGGTATGTGGTATGATTATTGATGATGGAAGTTGTACTAATATTACGAGTACCACCATAATTGAGAAATTGAATTCATCTACCATTAGACACCCTAGGCCATACAAGTTGCAATGATTAAATTAATGTGAAAAAATTAAGGTTGATAGACAAGTTCTGGTTTTATTCTCAATTGGTAAATATAATGATGAAGTTTTGTGTGATATTATTCCTATGCATGCTGGACATATATACTTTTAGAGAGACCTTGGGAGTTTGACAAAAGGGGTAACTAAGGATGGGTTTACCAATAGATATTCATTAGTAATGAATAATAGATCCATTACTCTTGTACCTTTGACACCAAAGCAAGTGTATGAAGATAAGCTCAAGATGATAAAAGAGAGAGATAAGAAAAAGAACAATATGAAGAATGAGGGAGAGAGGTCAAAAAGAAATAAGAGTGATTTCCTCTAGGTTTTACATAGAACTAGCAAACTTATCAAGGTTTGATCAACCTTTTGGCATCTTTCAATGCTTAGGGTCCTTATTCGTCCATGTTCAAGGGTTCTAAATGGATCACCAAACCTTTGTTTAGCCTTCTTGGAGTTTGTATATTTTAGTTTTAGCTGTAGGTTTGAAGGATCTAATCCTTGTGGGTTCGCGCCATCTTGGTATTAAAGCTCGTGTGACTTCATGATGTTCCTAAAAGCATTATTTTTGATAGAGATGCAAAGTTTCTTAGTTATTTTTGGAAGGTTTTATGGGGAAAGCTTGGCACTGAATTGTTATTTTCTATAGCTTGTCATCTACAAACTGATGGTCAAACTAAAGTTGTTAATAGAACTTTAACTCAATTGCTCCATATTGTCATTCAAAAGAATTTGAAGAATTGGGAGGATTGCTTGTCATTCATTGAATTTGCATATAATAAGAGTGTCCATTCATCAACTAACTTTTCTCCCTTTGAAATAGTTTATGGTTTAAATCCACTGACTTCATTGGATTTAATACCACTGCCTATTAATGAAAAAGAAAGTCTTGATGGGAAAAGGAAGGCTGAATTGGTGAAGCAACTTCATGAGCATGTCAAGCAGCAAATTGAAAAGAAAAATGAGCAATATGCATCCAAGGCAAACAAAGAAAAGAGGCATGTTACTTTTGAGCCCGATGATTGGGTTTAGGTGCATATGAAGGTTTCCAACTCAAAGAAAATCTAAATTGGATCCTAGATGGACCATTCTAAGTTTTTGAGAAAATTAATGACAATGCCTACAAAATTGATTTGCCTGGTGAGTATAACATTAGTGCTACTTTCAAAGTTGCTGATTTATCTCCTTTTGATGTAAGTGAAGATTTGAGGATGAATGAATCCTTTTGAAGAGAGAGGGGATGATGCAAATCATGAGAAAAAGTTAGATAGCTCAAAAGATGATTCAAAATCTTCAAATAATCATTTGTATCTTCCAATTGGATGTATCACAAGGGCTAGGACTAAAAGACCTAAAGAAGCACTAAGTGAACTCTAGTTCAAAAGACTTGGGCTAATCAAAATTTTGATAAATTTGATCTAAGCTTTAATCCAGATGTCATTAATATTATTTAGGCTAAAGATGAAGCTGCGAGAGTTATTTTGGGTTAGAATATTGCAAAATAAAGAGCTTAGTCCAAGGATTATATGCATTAGCTCAATTGGGCTTAAATAATGTTATGATGGGTTTAAATTGCTGACTTCTAAAAGCTTTCTATATTAGGATGAAAATTAAGATTAATTAGGCAGATTCTCTTTCTTTTCTATTTTTAAAAAGATTTGATTATTTTATATTCTTAATTTTTAGGTCTTCCAGCTAGGATTATGCAATTAGTTTCTAATTTTCCTCTAATATGAAGATTTGACTTACACTATAAACATATGTATTTTGCCTCCATTTGTAATCAGATTGGATGAATGAATGAAGTTTTAATTCTAGTAATTCCAGACTTGAGCGAGATTTCCTCTAGGTTCTTCATAAAAATAACAGACTTATCAAGGCTTGATCAATCTTGTGGCGTCTTCCAATACTTGGGGTCCATGTTCATCCATGCTCAAGGGTTCTAAGTGGGTTAGTAGACCTTTGTTTAGCCTTCTTGGGGTTCGTATACTTTAGTATTGGCTGTGGTTCAAAAGATCTAGTCCTTTAGTATTGGCTGTGGTTCAACAATAAATTTTCCTATATAGGGGCGAAACACATGATGCATCAAGCTCATAAATGTATTAGGGGCATTAGTCAAGCCAAAAAGCTCACCACTCATACTACTTAAACTTAGTCTTAAAGGCAGTCTTACACTCATTTTCCTCCTTAATACAAATCTAATGATAACTACTCCTTAGATCTATTTTAAAAACTAAACACACACCATGAAGCTCATCAAGCATATCGATAAGAGACCCCATAGAAACCTATTGATACAGTAGACATGTCCATTGAAGCACAACAAGTTCGAGAAGCCCTCATCTATCAAGAAACCCAAATCATTCAAAAGTATATAATTCAAGTCCAAATAGCTCATGAAGGAATGAACCATACTAAAAAGGTCTAAATTGTGCTAGTATATGTCCAAGAACTTCAAAGAGCTCAAAATAATCTCTATGTTGGACGTCGGCCCAAGTTTGGAGCCTAAGATCCATATTTGATCAATTCAAAATATGCTAAATTGGACTTTGGACATGAGATCTCCTTAAAAATGCAAAAGTGGAAGTCCAAGTGGAAGCCCAATGTTTTAAGAAGGTCCATGGATCAACTAGATTCAATATCCAACATGTTGAAGGCTCAATGTAGTTATACACATACAAGACAAGTGCCAAGGCCCAATTGGATTCCAATTGCAAGAGATTAAGAATCATGTATTAATCATGTGATTTTTAATGAAGTATGAGCATCCCATGTGACTATTTAAAGGAGTTGATTAGTTTTGACTAGGATTCTTTTTGAATTTTGGTTTTTTTTATTTTTTTATTTTTTTGAACTTGGTTAAAGAGCTTATCTTGGAGATTAAGTTAAAATTAGTATCCTAATCTAGTTCCTTGATTTTAGCACTATTTAAAATATTTTTAATCAGATTTTAGAGTTTTACTTTCATTAAGATTTTAGACTTTTAGAAACTTTGCCTATAAAAGACTCCCTATTGTACTCTATTTTGGAAGATTATGAATGAATGAATTTGGGTATTATTCAATTCTCTATAAGGCTTTTACTTTGTTGTGTTCTCTAAGAGTTCACGTGACTTATCAAAGGATTGATCTTCCTTTGTGGCATCTTGAGGCTAATGTTCTAAGAGATAAGTTCTCTTAGGGTCTTTCCTTTGACTAACATTCTTGTTTTCTAACTGGTCCTGAGGAAAGTGTCATCTTGTTGAAGGTTCTTATAACAAGGTTCCTAGAGGGTCTTGCATCACCTATCCTATGAACCCCCAGAGGGGTGGAACCATGCTCGGAATTAGCTATAATGCAAAGAACAAGCAAGAACAAAACTGGACAGCAAAGGAAACAATGAGATGAAAATGAAAAATGAGAAAAGAAACATAATATTGGTCAATAGTATAGACTATGAGAATCCATCTCTTAAAACTCTAATCCGAGACACCACAAAGGGAACCACCCCTTTAATAAGTTAAGATTTTCTCTAGCACACAAAGGTCACAAGAAAAACTCACAAGGTTAAAAAATGATTCTGAGAATAATATTCATTCAAGTTTGTTTTTCTTGAATATGGGAAAGGCAAATGAAAACCCTAAACTTAACATAACTCCTAGGTGGTGCCTCCTGTATGGTAGAAAATTAAAATTATTAATTTTGGACAGATTCCCTAAGAAAAGTTGATGAGAGACCCACTAGGAACATGCCCTAGAGAACCTTCAACAATTCGTAACTTTGCCCAGGACTGGCTAAAAAACAAGAATGTTAGTTAAAGAAAAGACCCTAAGAGAACCCATCTTTTAGAACCCTAGCCTTAAGACACCACAAAGAAAGACCACTCCTTTGATAAGTCAAGCATTCTCATTGGAAAGTTAATAATGGTGCCATAAAAAAGGAAAGAAACTATAAAGAAGAAAAAGGAAAGAAACTAACTTATTCTGTAAACATAAGTTTTGACCATATAATCTTATTCAAAAACTAAAATAGAAACTTTCTACTTGGTCTGAAAATTAATGCTCACGTTCAGCAACTTGTCCAAGCCTTCCTTGATGGTTATACCATGCATGGTTTCCTTGAAGCTGGTCATAAGAGCTCCATGGTACTCTATCAGAAAGGAGTTTAATTTGTTTTGATAGTCTACTTAGAGATTGAAAAAGCGTGGCAAGCGATACAAGGATGACATCTCTATGCTTTATACTTGACGTAGATATTGTGTGACAAAAGGGACTTGACATGGGCTATAGGATAGGTTGCATTAGATCATCACTCCTCATATAATTTAAATAGTCATAATGTCTTGCTAGAGGCTACTCATAATTTGTTTTAGGTCCACTGTCAACATTATATAGGTATAGGGTCGCTTGCACATAAAAATGGGTCAACATGAGCTACAATGTCTAGATTTATTGAACCTAAAAGGCATCTAGATTCAATGAATATGATATCCACATTCAATATATTTGCTCTCAAGATAGTTTTCTATTTCGAATAGGAGATTATCCTTTATGGTAGGATAATGCATTCTTTCTTGATAAAGTGGTGGACGAAATTAATATATATGTATTTAATATTATATATATATATTAATTTTGAAATTTGACCAAGCAACTCTTATAAAAGGAGATGCTATGGTTTCTTACAACCTTTTAAAAAAAAGGGGGGGCCACAAACCATCCAAATAAGAGAAAGGGAAGAGAGTGAAACTGATTCGTCTTTTTCATATAAGAGAGAGAGAGAGAGAGAGACAAGATTTGTTGCACACTTGAGAAATCATATGGTTTTTGTGAACGAGTTTAGAGAGGTACGTTCGCGTGACGTGGTATTAGCACACCGTTCGTGTTGGAGATCCCAATTGTGTGGATACCAATAGAGGGTGTTGGTTCAAGAGAAGCAGTGCCTTGAAATCCAAACATAACTAATCAGAAGGAAAGGCATAAATTTTGTGCACTAGAGGTATATTTCTTTTTACCTTACTTCGGTTTAAGCAAAGATGACGGATCCATGGAAGGGATTTTGCTTGTTCTGTTTTTCTTTTTCTTTGCTGCATATGTTTTCAAATCCTAACACCTGTCTCTTAAAACTTTAGCTACAAGACGCTAAAAAGGTTGATCACTCATTTGATAAGTTTAGTTTGTATTCTTTTAAGAACACAAGGATAGCAAGCACACTAGCTTCCTAAAAGAAATTTTTCATTTATCCTTTTTTTTCAATGCATACAATAGAAGCCTATTTATAGGGAAACAAAACTTAAAATCTAAGAATCCCTCTTACAATCAAGATGTAATGGATTAACTAGAAAAAACTTTAGCCCAAGGCTTTATTAACCAAACCTAACATTAAATAAGAACTAATTGGGCTCTTATATTAGACATATCCTAGCCCAAATAAAAATAAAAACACTCTAATCCAAATATATTAAGTCTTGATACCACTTGTATTGAAGACCAATTTGGATGCCATACTCATGCCAAAGTCACCATCGACATGTGCACATACATAGTTCTCAAGTTAAAGTGTCTTTGAGGGTGGCACCATGTCATCTCCCATGCAAGCAATCTCCTTAGCCTACAAATCCATGATCAGGCCTCAAAGTGCCTTTTTCATTTGTTTGGCTCTTGATCTTGTTATTGGGCCTCCAATTCCTTGCAATGGATCTTGAACTTTGAACTTAGGCCCTTGATGCACTTTCTATATCAGAATCATTTGTAAGTTTCAAGTTTATTCATAGGGCAAATAATCTCCGAATGACCTAAAATTCGAATATATGATAGTTGACTTGTTAAAGGTCCAATATGTAAAAGAGATAGGTGGTTTGAAGTAAGGTAGCCTAGCAAAGAAATCATCTAAAGTTTCCTATTCTCAATTACAACCATATTTCAACTTACTTGGAAATTAGTGGTTTTGATGGGTCAAATGGTATCTTTCGGTTTGAAACATTTATAGTACCTTATTACCACTTAGAAGGAGTTATAGATGAAGTCTTGTGAATTATGGTGTCGTGGAGAAAAAGTCAAGCTTTTTTCACCTAGTCAGTAACAAGAACTCAATTATTAGTTAACTACATGGGATTTAGTTAAGTACAACAAATTTTTGGTAATTAGAAAATCAAGTATTAGTTGACTAAAATCTAAATAGTCAACTAATATTTGTGAGAGTTAAAGGACTTGAGAAATGATGAAAATAGTTAACTACAAGGTGTTTTAGGTTACTATTTCATGGAGTCTTAGTTAATTACAATGAGTATTAGTTAACTATATCTTGAATCAATATAAGATGGAATTACTATTGTTAGACATCTAAATTTATGATTAAAATGTTTAAATTTCCTTGTCTTCTTGAGAGTTTAAGGTCTAGGCTTAACCTTATTTATCTTCAATAATCTTCATTTATTCCCTAAGTCCAATGTGTATTAGTGTAGGTTTTTATAACATCTTACTCTAGGGGTATGGTACTGTCATTTTGGCCTTTTATGGTAAAAAAGAAATACAGAGGATATCTAAAAATTATAATTAGAAAGACAAGAATTTTAATTGTGAAAAAAAAATCACATTTCAAAAAATTGTAAATGTGTTAAAATTTTTTAAGTGTAATTTTTTCTCAGTTAAAATTTTTATCCTCTCAATGATTATTTTTAGATATCCCATATCATTTTCTAGACCATAAAAAATATTAAAATCACATTAATACACCAAATGCGGTAGAATCCCCAACAATCTCCTACTAAAAGGGATCCAGGTGCATATGCACTGTGCATGCCAACATGCGGTGCTTAATTTTGTTCTTCAGTTGCTTATGTATAATGGCCTATTCTAAATACATATTATTTTTTAAATAATTGATATATTAGAAATTATGTACTATTGTGCATATTGATGTTGATAATCTTGCATCTCAAATATATTTATTGCATTGCAAATGATAATTGACTTCGCCACCATTAAAACTGACATATATAAATTAAACATGTAACAATACAAATATATATATGAAGCAGGTATAGTACATAATAGTATCATAATAGAATAGCCTATCTCTGTCCTCAACAAGGGGTCATGGGCAGAAATTCTATTTTATAGTCACAAATTTCAATCAAAAAATCAATAACACATCCATATTTTTTTCCTCATACAAGATAGAAGTGCTCTTCCTTTATCTTCTAGCTAAATATTTTTTGAACACTTTAATTTCATAGTTGATAAAAATAGGGTTTCACTTTTTGGGGTCCCCTCTGGTAATCCTTTCTTCTGCGTACTTCTCTCTCTCTCTCTCTCTATCTCTCTCTCTTGCCTGAATACAAATCCTCCATATATTTGTCTTTATTTCATTTTTAAAAGCATAAAACTGATACAATATTAGTAGGCATATCCATTAGAGCACAAGTTCGAGAAGCTCTCATATCCAAATCATTCAAAAGCGTATGATTTAGGTCCAAATGACTCATGAGAAGATGGCCCATGCTCAAGAAGCCCAAATTGTGCTAGTATTTGTCCAAAAATTTCAAAGGACTCAAGATAATATCTATGTTGGACATCGCCTCAAGTTTAGAGCCCAAGATCCATATTTGATCAATTCAAAACATGCTAAATTAGACTTTGGACATGAGATCTCCTTAAAGATGCAAAAGTAGAAGTCCAAGTGGAAGCCCAATGTCTTAAGAAGGTCCACGGAGCAACTAGATTCAATATCCAACGTGTTGAAATCCCAATGTAGTTATACACATACAAGAAGAGTGTCAAAGCCCAATTGAAGTCCAATTGCAAAAGATTAAGAATCATGTGTCAACCATGTGATTTTTAATGAAGCATGAGCATCCCAAGTGACTATTTAAAGGAGTTTATTAGTTTTGATTAGGATTCTTCTTGAATTTTGTTTTTTATTATTTTATTATTTTTTTGAACTTGGTCAAAGAGCTTATCTTGGCAATTAAATTAAAATTAGTATCCTAATCTAGTTCCTTGATTTTAGGCACCATTTAAAATATTTGTAATCAGATTTTAGTGTATTACTTTTATTAGGATTTTAGTTTTTTAAAAACTTTGCCTATAAAAGGCTTTCTATTGTACTCTATTTTGGAGGATTATGAATGAATGAATTTGAGTATTATTCAATTCTCTGTGAGGCTTTTGATTCTTTGTGTTCTCTGAGAGTTCACATGACTTATCAAAAGATTGGTCTTCCTTTGTCTTCTAGCTAAATATTTTTTGAACACTTTAATTTCATAGTTGATAAAGATAGGGTTTCACTTTCCGGTTTCCCCTCTGGTAATCCTTTCTTCTGCATACTTCTCTCTCTCTCTTGCCTGAATATCAATCCTCCGTATATTTGTCTTTATTGCATTTTTAAAAGCATAAAACTGATACAATATCAGTAGGCATACCCATTGGAGCACAAGTTCGAAAAGCTCTCATCTATTAAGAAATCCAAATCATTCAAAAGCGTATGATTTAGGTCCAAATGGCTCATGAAGAGATGGCTCATGCTCAAGAAGCCCAAATTGTACTAGTATTTGTCCAAAAACTTTTAAGGGCTCAAGATAATATCTATGTTGGACATCGCCCCAAGTTTAAAGCCCTTGATCAATTCAAAACATGCTAAATTAGACTTTGGATATGAGATCTCCTTAAAGATGCAAAAGTAGAAGTCCAAGTGGAAACCCAATATCTTAAGAAGGTCCACAGAGCAACTAGATTCAATATCCAATGTGTTGAAAGCCCAATGTAACTATACACATACAAGAGGAGTGCCAAAGCCCAATTGGAGTCTAATTGCAAAAGATTAAGAATCATGTGTCCACCATGTGATTTTTAATGAAGCATGAGCATATGCCAAGTGACTATTTAAAGGAGTTGATTAGTTTTGACTAGGATTCTTTTTTAATTTCATTTTGTATTATTTTATTATTTTTTTAAACTTGGTCAAAGAGCTTATCTTGGCAATTAAATTAAAATTAGTATCCTAATCTAGTTCCTTGATTTTAGGCACCATTTAAAATATTTGTAATCAGATTTTAGTGTATTACTTTTATTAGGATTTTAGTCTTTTAGAAACTTTGTCTATAAAAGGCTTTCTATTGTATTCTATTTTGAAGGATTATGAATGAATGAATTTGAATATTATTCAATTCTCTGTGAGGCTTTTGCTTCTTTGTGTTCTCTGAGAATTCACATAACTTATCAAAAGAATGGTCTTCCTTTGTGGCGTCTTGAGGCTAGGGTTCTAAGAAACAGGTTCTCTTAGGGTCTTTCTTTTTACCAATATTCTTATTTTTTAGCTGGTCCCGGGCAAAGTGTCACCTTGTTGAAGGTTCCTAAGACAAGGTTACTAGATGGTCTCTCATCAAAAACCGTAGTTTTACCAATTTCATATGACAATTTATGCCAAATTTCCCATCAAAATTTCATAAAATTCCATATAGTAAAGGTTTGATCCCAACATGGCATCCAATAAATATAATTCCTACATATATACTTACTTGTATATAATGTATTTCACTTAAAAGACAAAAACTTAGGTGTACCTGATGAGAGACCCTCTAGAAACCTTATCCTAGGAACCTTCAACAAGATGACACTTTGCCTGAGATCGGCTAGAAACAAGAATGTTGGTCAAAGGAAAGACCCTAAGAGAACTTGTCTCTTAGACCCCTAGCCTCAAGACGCCACAAAGGAAGACCAATCCTTTGATAAGTCACGTGAACTCTCAGAAAACACAAAGAAGCAAAAGCCTCACAAATAATTGAATAATACTCAAATTCATTCATGTGTCAAAAGAGAGTACAATAGGAAGCCTTTTATAGGCAAAATTTTTAGAGTCCTAATTAAAGTAAAACTCTAAAATCTGATTAGAAATATCTTAAATGATGCCTAATATTAAAGAATTAAATTAGGATACTAATTTTAACTTGATCTCTAAGATAAGCTCTTTGACCAAGTTTAAAAAAATAATAAAATATTAAAAAACGAAATTTGAAAGAATCCTAGTCAAAACTGATCAGCTTCTTTAACTTGTCACATGAGATGCTCATGCTTCATTAAAAATCACATGGTTGTCACATGATTCTTAATCTCTTGCAATTGGACTCCAATTGGGCCTTGGCACTTCTCTTGTAGAATGGTTAGCATGATCACACCTTTTACATCTTCTTGGGCTTTCTCTTGACTTAAATGAATGGGCTCTAAGTTATGAAGCTTATGAATTAAACAATTGAAGGCTTCTTTCATTGCTTTGGCCCTAGCTCTTATTATTGGGCCTCCTATGCCTTGCAATGGGTCTTTAGGCACATTTGACTTGAACTCTTGGGCTTTAATTTGCAAATCATGTCCTTGGGCTTGAAACTTAACACCATATCCTTCATCAAGTCCACTTCTATGCTCAACAAGGTCTCTTGTTGCTATTGCATCATTCCCCCCCTCTTGAAAAGGATTCGTCCTCGAATCTGCAATATCAAAGGAAGAGAGATCAGTTACATTAAAAGTAGCACTAATATTTCCATAAGAACTAGGTAAGTCAATTTTATAAGCATTATCATTAATCCTTTCAAGAACTTGAAAGGGACCATCTCCTCTAAGTTGGAGTTTTGACTTTCTTTGTTCTGGGAAACGTTCTTTTCGCAGGTGAACCCACACCCAATCGCCAAGTTCAAACATCACACGCCTTCTACCCTTATTAACTTGGCTAGCAATTTGCTCATTCCTTCTTTCAATATTGGCTTTCACCTTCTTATGCAAATCCTGCACAAACTTAGCCTTCCTAGCACCATCAAGGTTAGTAAACTCATGTGAAGGTAAAGGAAGCAAATCTAACGGCGTTAAAGGATTAAAGCCATAAACAATTTCAAAAGGAGAGAATTTTGTAGCAGTATGAACAGCACGATTATAAGCAAACTCGACATGGGGCAAACACTTCTCCCAATTCTTAAGATTCTTTTAAATGATAGCTCTTAGTAAAGTAGAGAGAGTTCTATTAACAACCTCGGTCTGCCCATCAGTTTGTGGGTGTGCTGTAGTAGAAAACAAAAGCTTAGTGCCAAGTTTATTCCACAACGTTTTCCAGAAATAACTTAAGAATTTTACATCTCTATCACTAACAATAGTTTTTGGCACACCATGCAACCTAACAATCTCCTTGAAAAACAATTCTGCCACATACACAGCATCATTAGTTTTGGAACAAGCAACAAAATGTGCCATTTTACTAAACCTATCCACAACAACAAAGACACTATCTTTCCCAGTGGAAGATCTAGGTAAACCCAAGACAAAGTCCATAGAAATATCAGTCCATGGGTGAGAGGGAACTGGTAAGGGGGAATATAAGCCATGTGATTGAATTCTAGACTTAGCATGTTTACAAGTAATACATCTAGAACAAACAGCAACCACATCCTTTCTCATGCCAGGCCAATAAAAATGCTCATTCAAAAGAGCCAAAGTCTTTTCGACACCAAAATGACCCATCAATCCCCCGCCATGAGTTTCCTTAACAAGAAGCTCACGAATGGAACACATAGGAACACATAACTTGTTCTTTTTAAAAAGGAAACCATCAAACCTATAATAGTCATTAGCACCATGCATTTCACAAGATTTCCAAATATTAGCAAAATCAGAATCAGACTCATACATGCCTTTTAACATCTCAAATCCTATCAATCTAACGTGCATGGAAGTAATCAAAGTGTAACGCCTAGACAATGCATCCGCTACAACATTTTCCTTTCCCTGCTTATGATTAATCACATAAGGGAAGGTTTCAATAAATTCAAGCCATCTTGCATGTCTTTTGTTTAATTTACCCTGGGACTTAAGAAACTTAAGACTTTCATGATCAGAATGGATAATAAATTCTTTAGGCCATTGACGGGCTTATCGTACAACCCTCAAAATAAAACTAGGTTGGATATTAAATATAGCAAGTGGCACAACCTAGGTCATCTCCCTTGGAATTGGAATTCAATGTTCAATTAGGTTTTCTAAATGTTAAAGAATTCTAAGACTATCTAATTTGGGGGGTTTTTGAATGAATAAAACTAACCTAAAACTAAATTGAATTAAAATTCCTAAACACTACCTATTTGGATGAATTATGGTGAATGATGGGCTTGCGACTAGCTTAGGAATCGTCTCTTGGTATCCACTATCCTTATCCTATTCCAATTGTGATTAATTATGGCCTAAGAATTCCTAATTATGTTCATTAGCAAATGATCTTGAATAACCATTCAAGATTCAAGAGATTAATAATCTAATGTTGAACTGAGACCTCAATCCCGCATTAAACCGTTAACTCTTGTCCTTAAGATCAATGAACATCCAATTTGATTGATTAACTAATTAATTATCTTCTGATTCATCATCCAAAAATGTTTAATTAACCAACTAAATACCAAGGAATTCTCAAATAGACATTTAAACACATAACCTCACTCATGCAATTCATCGAACACCTTCGTGGCATACATAGGAGATTAAAGAGAATAATGAAAAATCAGATTCAAATCCAACCAATTAATCAACAAAAAAAGGTTCCCTAATCAGTGTCTAACCAGCCACTAATTAATTACACAAATTCCAAATCAAATACAACTCAACCGAGATTGTACAGAATAAGAAAAAGTGTAGGAAAAATAAGAAAATCTTAGCCAGAATTCTGCATTCTTCCAAGGATTCAAGCTTCAACTCAAGAGTGCTTCCAAGCTAGCCTCAAGGTGGATGAATTATAGCTTCATCGTGGATGGAGATGGAGATGGAAAGAATGGAATGGAGATGGCGTCGTGTGGATGGAGGCATGGGTGAATGATGGATGAATGGATGTGTGTGTTTTTAATGACGGCTAGGGCTTTTGTAAGGCGTCGTGAATGGAATAACACAGAGTGTGTTGAATGGGCTGGGCTGAATGAAGTTACGTGTGTGAGGCGTGGACCACGGAATGGAGTGAATGCGTGGATGAATGACGGAGTGTATTGCTGGCGTGAATGGATGAAGTGGCGATGTGATGAAGGCGTGATTCTCATTTCTCACGTGTTTTTTAATGACTTCACGTGCTCAGCCCCCATTCCCATTGTTTGAAGCTTTCCATGGGATTATATGTAGAGAGTGGGCCCCATTTCATTTTATATTAGAGTTTATTCCACTGCATGCCAGACGTAGCTCCTTTCCACGTGATTGCTTCTTCTGCAGCTGGAGTTTCTCACGTTCTTCACCTCTGTTCAGCAGCTTCGTATTGCTTCTTCGAATCATGCAACTTTTGTTTTCACGTTGCTTCTTCATACAGCTCCAGCGTTTTTGTTTTTCAGCTCAAAGCTTTTGTTCACAGCACCTAAACTCAAGCTTCTCACGTTGGCTCTGCTGTGCTTCATCGTTCGTTGCTATCTTTTCTTCGAGCAGCCAGCTGGACTCGTGGTTCCTTCCATCATGCAGCTTATTTCTTCCAAACTGTGGCTGTCTTCACTGTTTTGCTCAAGCATATGAGCTCCATGCTCTGTTCTGCGTTTCTTCTGCTCGTTCTCCCTTTTCCACGTAAAACTCTGTTTCTGCATGAGTGTGATCTTCACGTAGCTTTCTTATGGAACTTAAACCCGAGACTAGCTCCTTCTCATGATATGTATGTGCAGGCCAAGTGGGTGAGAGATGTGAGAATGAGAAGGTGGAATGCATGGCTTCCTTGGACTTGGCAAACCTCCACTTCTTCTCCAAAACAATCTCTTATTCAAATACCAATTGCCCAACAAAAAAATCTGCACAAAAGAATGAAAATTATTGAGTAGAATTATCCACAAGATTGTTTAAAAGAAATTCATATATTAAAACTCAATAATTTTGCCAATTAATTCACAAAGTGCATAAGAGGCTAATGAATTCGATTTGAATCTAATTAAACCTTTAAGACCATATTCCATCGTCAAAATGCCCAAGTTAAGAGAATTAAATTTTATAAAAATCATACTTATCAGCCATAAATAACGTTGCCAAGTTTCTAAGGTACGTTTCAAGGCGTACAACTCTTTATCATATGTAGAATAATTTAAAGCAGGGCCACTTAATTTCTCACTGAAATATGCAATAGGTTTGGCATCCTGCATCAACACACCACCTATGCCTATACCAGAAGCGTCACACTCAATTTCAAAAACTTTAGTAAAATCAGGCAACACAAGTACAGGGGCATTAGTTAGTTTATCCTTCAGTATGTTAAAATCACGCTCTTGGGCTTCACCCCACTTGAATACCACATTCTTTCTTACCAAATCATTTAAAGGGGCAGCAAGAGTAGAGAAGTCCTTAACAAATCGCCTATAAAAGCTTGCCAATCCATGGAAGCTCCTTACTTCACTCGCATTCTTTGGAGTTAGCCACTCTCGGATTGCTTTGACCTTCTCCTCGTCCACTTGTATGCCACGAGCTCCTACAACAAATCTAAGAAAAATCACAGAATCCAAACAAAAAGAGCACTTCTCTAAATTGGCAAAAAGTTTATTCTCTCTAAGCACAACAAACACATCATGCAAATGATTCACATGCTCTTCTAGACTTTTAGAGTAAATCAAAATGTCATCAAAGTAAACCACAACAGATCTACCAATGAAAGGTCTAAAGACATGATTCATTAAACTCATGAAAGTGCTAGGTGCATTAGTCAAGCCAAATCGCATAACTAACCATTCATATAACCCAAACTTAGTCTTAAAAGCAGTTTTCCATTCATCACATTCTTTCATGCTAATATGATGGTAACCACTTCTAAGATCAATTTTAGAGAAAACACATGCACCATGTAACTCGTTAAGCATATCATCTAACCTAGGGATAGGATAGCGATATTTTACCGTTATTTTGTTGATGGCACGACAATCTACACACATCCGCCACTTGCCATCCTTTTTGGGCACAAGAATCATTGGGACAGCACATGGACTTAGACTTTCACGAACAAAGCCTTTCTTCATGAGCTCTTCCACTTGATGTTGTATTTCCTTAGTCTCATCTGGATTTGCTCGATAAGCAGGTCTATTGGGAATAGATGCTCCTGGGATAAAGTCTATGCGATGCTCAATGCCTCTTAAAGGGGGCAATCCATTAGGTATTTCCTCTGGGAATAAGTCACAGAATTCTTGTAATAAAGATATAACACTAGCAGGCAAAGAGTGATCAAGATCGTTGATAGTAAGATAAACATCTTTATAAAGCAATAAGAAAGCATTTTCACTAATAAGAGCTCTCTTGATCTCACTTTTACTCGAAAATAAGTTCACTTTCTTCTCCTCATGTTTTTCTCCAATTTTCTTTTTACTCAGCTCTCTTTTCTGTTGCTTCTTCTCATTTTCAACACTCACACTCATTTTACCTTTCTTTTCTTGCTCTCTATTTTTACACTCTCTTTCAATTTTTAACTGATCCTCATATGCTTGAATAGGACGCAAAGGAGTCAACACAATGGTCTTACCATTAAAAACAAAGGAGTAATAATTTTTATATCCATCATGTTTTACCTTTCTGTCAAACTGCCATGGCCTACCAAGTAACAAGTGACCAGCATACATAGGTGCTACATCACAAAGAATCTCATCATGATAATTACCAATAGAAAAAGAGATGAGCACCTGTTTTGTTACCTTTACCTCTCCACTATCATTAAGCCATTGTAATTTATAAGGGGTAGGGTGCCTCAAAGTAGGCAAGTTCAGCTTTTCCATAAGTAAAGTACTAGCTACATTTGTGCAGCTACCACTATCAATAAGCAAACTACATACCTTCTTGTAGATGAAGCAATGAGTATGGAAAATATGCTCACGCTGCTCTACCTCGAGATCTTCTTTTGGTTGAATGTTGAGAGCACGTCTAGCCACAACGGCTTCACCATTTACAGCTTCAGTTAATTCTAAATCTGAGTCATCAGTCAGGGGTGGCATCTCATCCTCCTCAGACTCACTACTAGCACTAGTCACATCACCATTCTCAAGAATAATCATAATTCGTTTGTTGGGACATTGTGAAGCAATGTGACCAAAACCATTACATTTAAAACATCTAACCTTAGAGGAAGAAGTAGTAGGGTTAGAAGATGATAAAGGTTTTGAATCAGTTTTACCCTTAACCTGAAAGGGTTTTACTTTACTTTCCTCTTTAGACTTGAAATCAGTCTTTGGCTTGAAGGAGACTTTGGAATCCCTCCAAGAACTCGAGTTAGATGTCACTTTTAGCTTTTGTCGAGTCCTTAGTTGCTTTTCCACCTTGATAGCTCTATGTAAGAGCTCCTCCATATCCAAGTAATTGTATAAATCAACTTGGGCAGCTATTTCAGGATTTAAGCCCTCAATGAATTGGGCCATGGTTGCTTCACAGTCTTCCTCCACATTTGCCTTAATCATGGCAATCTCCATTTCTTGATAGTAATCTTCCACACTCATAGAACCTTGTTTCAGCTTTTGGAGCCTCTTATGCAATTCCCTATAATAGTAACTAGGGACAAATCGTTTACGCATGATAGTTTTCATCTCCTGCCAATCACGAATTAGACCTTCACCAGTACGTCTTCTGGTGAGTAAGAGTTGATCCCACCAGATGCTAGCATAGTCAGTAAACTCCACTGCAGTAAGTTTTACTTTCTTCACCTCAGTGTAAGAGTGGCACTCGAACACATGCTCCACTCTTCTTTCCCAATCTAAGTACTGGTCCGGGTCATTTTTCCCAGGGAATGAGGGAATCTTCATCTTGATGTTTCCAATACCACCATCCTTATTGGATGATGATTGTCTACCTCTCCGAGTATGGGACTCCTCAAAGTCGGATTCAGCATCATCATCAAGTTCCATATGAGGTTGCCTCCTATGGGTCCTCCTATTGGAAGAAGACTCCACATCATCTAATCTGGCACTAAGTTTCTCAAGAGTACTTTGAACGGCTCTAATCCAGACTTTCATGTCAAAGTCACTGTGCTCAGATTCTCTAGACATCCTGAAATATTAGTTTGTACAAAAATAAGCAAAGAAAGATATAAGACCTTGCAACTCACTAGCTTACCTGTTTACACTCAAAAGATGATAATTTCACTCGTGTTTAACTCTCTTTTTAACTTTTTCTTTAATGTTAACCCTCTTGCCTTTTACCACTCAATAATTTGCTTCTTACAAGTGTTCTAAGCAAGTCACAAGCAAATCAAATGAAAAGATCAAACTAGTGGCAATCCAAAAACTAGAATCCTAAAATATAAATTCCCAATGAATCAAACAAAGGGGAAAAATAGGTGTGTAACAAAAAGGAAAAAGAAGGAGTAAGGGAAGGTCTGGAAGGAAAGAGATGGAAAGAAAAAAAATCTGAAAATAAGAAATCTTAAGAATAGAAAACTACTTGCAATTCAAGTTTCGAACAATTAGGAAACAATATCCTTTCTTGAATGCAAATAGATAAGTAGATAACTAGGTAGCCACTTAATGCAATTAAATTAGGAAACAAACTCCAATTAGGAAATTGACTCTAATTAGGAAACTTACTCCAATTAGGAAATTGACTCTAATTAGGAAACTAACTCTAACTAGGAAATTGACTTCAATTAGGAAATTAACTCCAATTAGAAAATTGACTCCAATCTTGCTTTTAATTTTGAATTGGCACAACTTACAATTTTGAATTTTGCAATCTGAAATTTTTTTTTTCACTCCCCTTTTTTTTCACTCTTTTTTTTTCTTCTTTTTTTTTCAAATTTTTTTTGAATTTTTTTTTTTTTGGAGTATCACACTCTCTTCTCTTTTTCTTTTTGGAGTATCACACTCTCTTCTTGTTTTTTTTTTTTTTTTTTGAGGATGGAAGAACACAACAATGGAAGACAGAAGAAGATAGAAGAAAAAGATGAAGATGAAAAAGGTTAATGGAAAGAGAGAAAGTATGAAGAACAATGAAAGGGAAAACACAAAAATTTACCTTGTACTAGCGACCAAAGCTCTGATACCAAATGATGAGAGACCCTCTAGAAACCTTGTCCTAGGACCAAAGCTCTTATACCAAATGATGAGAGACCTTCTAGAAACCTTGTCCTAGGAACCTTCAACAAGATGACACTTTGCCCGAGATCGGCTAGAAACAAGAATGTTGGTCAAAGGAAAGATCCTAAGAGAACTTGTCTCTTAGAACCCTAGCCTTAAGACGCCACAAAAGAAGACCAATCCTTTGATAAGTCACGTGAACTCTCAGAGAACACAAAGAAGCAAAAGCCTCATAAATAATTAAATAATACTCAAATTCATTCATGTGTCAAAAGAGAGTACAATAGGAAGCCTTTTATAGGCAAAATTTCTAAAGTCCTAATTAAAGTAAAACTCTAAAATCTGATTAGAAATATCTTAAATGATGCCTAATATTAAGGAATTAGATTAGGATACTAATTTTAACTTGATCTCCAAGATAAGCTCTTTGACCAAGTTTAAAAAAATAATAAAATATTAAAAAACGAAATTTGAAAGAATCCTAGTCAAAACTGATCAGCTTCTTTAACTTGTCACATGGGATGCTCATGCTTCATTAAAAATCACATGGTTGTCACATGATTCTTAATCTCTTGCAATTGGACTCCAATTGGGCCTTGGCACTCCTCTTGTAGAATAGTTAGCATGATCACACCTTTTATATCTTCTTGGGCCTTCTCTTGACTTAAATGAATGAGCTCTAAGTTATGAAACTTATGAATTAAACAATTGAAGACTTCTTTCATTGCTTTGGCCCTAACTCTTATTATTGGGCCTCCTATGCCTTGCAATGGATCTTTAGGCACATTTGACTTGAACTCTTGGGCTTTAATTTGCAAATCATGTCCTTGGGCTTGAAACTTAGCACCATATCCTTCATCAGGTCCACTTCTATGCTCAACAAGGTCTCTTGGTGCTATTGCATCAGTACCAGAGTGTTTGAATTATATTACAAGATACTAGTTTTCCCCAACACGTTCTCTCTCTCTCACACACACAAAGAAAATCAAGCTCTTCATCAATCCAAAGCCATTTCAAATACTAAAATCTCACCATTCGTCCATTTTAGTTATCAAACACACATTAAAAACAGATCAATTTACCTTAAATATCTTTTCACTCTTAATCAACCATAACAACAACAACAACAACAACATGCCAAATTCTCATTAAGGATCCAACCCTTCCAATATATGAATTAGCAGTAATTGATTCCAATACGTAACATTAGCTACCAACCACATCAACCTTATCTTCTTCCTCAATATGATAATAATACTTGATCTTCTTCTATTAATCTTCAGCTACTTTGATTTGACTTGATCCCTCCATTACACAATAATATACCCAAAAAAAAAAAATCCAAAGATTGCAATTAAAACATGCAGAAAAAAAATAGAAAAGATACATAGGAAAGGAAATTACATATGTACATGATGAAAATTTAGAAAAATTCACCACTTTTTTTATAGCATTTTTCCTGTTCCTTTTGGGGGGGGGTGTTTCAAAGGCACTTTTTGATTGATACAATTGCTCTCTTCATCTTTATGTAAGAAACCAAATTTAATATAAGAAGCCTACATATGTTTTTTATTTTAAAAAAAAAGGAAGTGCAATAAAATAGAGAAAAATCAACACTATATTGATGTAATTAAGGATAAGATTAAGGATATAATATTTCACATCTTATACATAATCATATATAACTATATATGACCCAAAAAAATACTTGTAAAAACTAAAAAGAGAGAGAGAGAGAGAACAAGAATTGGAAGGGATAAAGGAAAAAAAAAATGTAATTTACGCCATGCATCTATAGCAGCGGCATAACTTGTGAGGACTAGGAGGAACAATGGATCTGAATAAAGCTTCGAGCTGGTCCTTTCTCAGTACCTTGATGACCTTCACCTTGTCGTCTGGTTCTGAAAGCTTCCTTTTCAAGGACGGTTTCCGCTGCGGTGCCAGCGGACAGGTCAGCGTCGCCGGAATTTTGCTTTCTTCAGATGTCGGAGTCCGGCAGCTCTCATCGTCGATGTCCGGTTGCTCCTGTTGGCTTTGCACAATCGTAACACTTACGCCATCCTTTCGATTGGAAGGCTCCACAACGGAGATTCGCAGGCTTGGCAACTTTTGATGGAGTTGCGGATCGGTGGTGGACATGAGAGGCATGTTTGGGTGCTGAGAAAATGGATGGGAAAATCAAAGTCTGGTGAGTGGTGTGAATTTGTGTGTGTATATGTTTATATAGGGGTGGGTGTGAGAGACTTTTGAGAAAGCTTTGAAAGCGTACGTTAGAAGGAAAGAGTATGTTAGAGAGGTGGATATTAACTAGTTTAAATGAGACGAAATTGGTTTGATAATTTTACTTTATCATATTTTAGACTAAAATTCTGTTTTCATGAAATATTTTTTAATTTATTTATTCATAAAAGTATTTTCTTAATTTGACCCATATAAATATTTATTAATTTAATATTTTATAAATAAAATTATTATTAATTATATTTGTTCATTAATTTACTGTAAATAAAATTAACAATAGATTGATAAAAAGATAATATTTATAATCCATTGAAAAATAAGTTAATTATATTAATTATATTTTTTTATTTTTTATTTTTATTTATAATAAATTGATAAAAAGACATTATTGATAATAATTTTATTTATGAGAGATCAAATTGAGAAATATATTTTTAACAAAAATCTAAATTAAAAAAATAATTGTATGAGGGATTAAATTGAAAAATATTTAATCTGATTAAAATGAAGTTTTACTCCATATTTTTATATTAAAATACATTAGATAAGATAAAATCATTCCCCATAATGTTAATCATACAGCATTTAGATATATATATTACGTTCAATTACATATCCATTTAGTAAATCTTAATTTTATAGTTGTTTCAGAAGTTTTTATATCCTCTGATCCTATGCCTCCTGAATTCAAGTGATTTTAATTTAATCACTTATAACATTATACATATTTAAATATTTAATTTTTAAATGATAAATTTATATATTTATTTTTAGTTAGATCAATATCGGATAATTATTACTTTTAATAGTTGTGATAGGTAGGCGCTGGAGTTATTTAACAAATTAATTTTAGTGACCTAATTTTTTTCTCGAAGAGAAAAAATGAATCTTACACTAAAAGGTCATTATCAATTATAGTCACACCCATAAATATCAGAGATATTTTTAAGAATAATTTGGGGATATAATATTTTTCATTAGCTATCCAAATTAGAAAAATTTTCCTTTTCAAAGTGAAACTGAGTTGCTGGTCGTTAGTTAATAATTATACCATAAAGATTAGTAATAATAAATCTAGTTTAATTTTGTCCTTCTATAACTTTCCGAGGCCATGTAGAATTTCAACGGCTTCATTCTTTGCTGGGAGCTAAGAGAGTTAGTAGGGGTTGACCAAATAGAGACACTCCACGTGTAAAAATGCTAGCCTGATTTGACGTAAATACCCTTTTAACTGATAAGTCGTCTATAGATGTTATAGTTAATGGGTGGAGCTGGCCGCGGGGAATTGGTCAGGCTTTCCCAAACGGATTTCACGGCCACTTGCTTTAATGAACAGCCCTGTGAAGCGTAAATCTTCCATTAGCGGCGAAAGGTAGTCAGTAGTAACTGATAACGCCTCCACGCGCTTCCTTGGACAAGTGATCACAATCCCTGCAATGGGAAAACTTTTTTTTTTTTTCCTCCCAATTATTTATTTATTTTGATATTTAGTAAAGTATTTAGAGAACGCTCTTGATTGAGTACAAATTTAACATAATATATTTTTTCTAAAAAAATATATTATTAATTTAATTAATTAATCTTATGTATTACTTTCATTTTTTAATTGTATTTTTTATTTAATCTCTTAATTTTATTTTAAATTCCACTTTTATTCTTTTTTATGGATGTCTTACAAGTATAATATTCTTATAAATTAAAAATAAATAAATTAGCTCACACTATCAAAGTTTATAATTTTTGGATAATCTAACTATCATAAAAAAATTTAAACATAACTGACATAGATCTCTAGATGTAAAAAGAAAATGAATCTCAATCAACTAGAAGTAATACATTCAAAATAGGATGCAATTCCTAGAATTCTTGTCATTACTATTTCCTCTTCCTTTTAACTTACAAGGGAAAGAACTTCATAATTCAACTTAGTATTCATTACCATAAAAATAGGATATATTGGCGCATATTCGTTGGTAGTTGTACAAAAATCGCCACTAAATGTTAGGAATTCCAAAACACACAGTGAAAAATTAAAACCTGAATCCCTTCTTGTGGATCCATCAATGTTGTTTAAATTGATTAGATCTAAAAATATTTACCTTTTATCGTCAGATCTTAGGAACTGATTTTCAGATCTGCTCCATTTACCGGTATTCACATGAATGGTCGCTCAACTCGAACGGCGTGTTAGTACCTCTGACCAATGTCTTGACACATTCTTGATAGAGAAGACACTCTCCTCTTTCTCTTTCTCTCTCTCTAGGCGGTCATACAGTGTCCGTACACTGTTCATACTTTCTCTCTCTAGGGTTTTTCTTCCTTTTTGTTGTTCTGTTATTCTAGGAAATCCAAGTCTTTTCCTTTTTCTTATTATTAAGATCATTAGGGTTTCAGATATATTTGATTAATTTAAAATATATTATTTTAAATCAAATCAAATCAAATCTTAATTAAATATATTAGTTTAAATTTAAGTCTATCTAATAGATTAAATTTAACCAATTATTTAATTTAAATCTAGAACTAAATTCAAATTTAATTTATCTCATAAATTAAATTTAAATTATCATATTAGTTTAAATTTAAATCTATCATATAAATTTGAGTTTAAAATTAATTGATTTAAATTAATTAAAGGATATATATTTTTTCAAATATAAATATAAATATGTATACATATATGTATTTTGAATTTTATAAACTATATATATATATATATCAAATATATATACTTATTTATAAAAATTCTTCCACCTTAGATTGAATGTGACATTCATTGAATTTAGATGCAATTTCATATTCAATGAATTTGGACATTCTAGCTCGAATTAACTAGTTCTTGTGTGCGACCTTATAGGTCTATATGACGTTGGAAGTGGGCTAATGATACTATTTGACCCACAAGTCACAAGCGGCCTCTAGCAAGACATTGTGACTATCCAAATCATATAGGAATCGGTGATCCGATGCAACTTGTCGTATAACCTTATCACATCTGTTTTGTCACTCGATATCTAGATCAAGTATGAGGCATAGAAACATCATCCTTATCTCACTTGATTGTCACTTTCTTGATTTATATGCTGTAATGACCCTAACTTCTAATTATCATAATTAAAGTTAAGTATGTGATTAATAACCATAAAATTTAAATTAGGGTTGAAAGTAATTACAACTAATTATATTCGAAAAATGCCAGGAAATTTGAACCTTAATATTATTAGGGTCATTAATTAGACAACCACAATTATTCAAATGTGTAAGTGAATTTAATCATTAATAAGGAGCCTTTGATTCTTCCATCCATCAATTCCAACTCATGAAAGCCTTTTACAAGTGTTTCTAAATCATTCCTTAGTATTACCATAAAAGAAACTAAGGTTTCTAAATGAATATGAAAAATTGAGCACCTTCGCCGCGGCTAAATTCCCTTGCACTACGGGCAATTACTCTTGGGTTCAACTCCTTACACCTTCACAATTTTCATGCATTTCATTGCGACCAAATACCCTTTTCGCCGGGCCAAATACCCTTTGGAACACTCCCAAATCTACCTTTTAGATTTAGCTGCGGCTAACCTCATTATTCGCTGCAGCCAATTTCTCTCTGTTTTCTTCCCTGGCAAGTTCGCCACATTTGGCCGAGGCCAATTAAATGTTGGACGCGGCCAATTCCTTTCTGTTCCTATAACTCTTAAGATTTCATGTCATGCTCTCCAATTCCCCCCTCTAACAACCTTTTAGGCCACTTTAACTTAGTTTGTGAAGATTTAATATCTTTCTTTTACCTAATCTACTTAACACATCTATCATTACACATTTAAAACTCACATGTAGATCCTTAACCCTCTAGCCGCCATAAATCAGTGAGTTCATAGATCAATGACAGCAAATAATTCACACACTACTCACATTTCCATTCAAACATAAGTCACATTAAGAATTTCATACATCACTAGTATAAATTGACATATGATGTATCAAATGATTACAGTCCCTATGCTTGGCAATTCATGATGCAATGCGGCAATTACATAAAGTTAGTAGTCTAGTTATACAAATACAATCTGACAAAGTTTCCAAACCTACCTACTATTAAACCATATAATAAGCTTTCATTAATTTTCTCCTTGTCATTAAGAAGTCCGGTCCTTGAAAATGTTAGCCCACAATCAAGGTGAGATATACAATCTCAGTAATAAGAGACAAATTCCATATATATGTACAGATTCATCAATACAATGCAATTTTCTATCATCAATACCAGAATCATCAATTCAATTTGCAAATGAACTAGTTGAGCTATCGATGAATACTGCCCATACCAGCAATCATACACAACATGTTAATGGCCAATAACATCAGGAAAGGTCAGTCCACGGCACCTACTCCATAATGAGTACAACCAGGGCTTAGTGCATCAGGGGTTTGATTACAACTCGGTACTCGATCGAAGCACATGCACGGGTAGCAGCCGCACCACAGCTCCACTATGGACTCACAAGGTCCAATTACAATACAATAGATAGCCAACCAATTCATTCAACATTTCAAATCATTCATATACAACAAATATAAAATTAAAATAAATATATGCATGGAATTAATGTAAACCCCGGTTACCTCAATGAAGACAATTACTCTGCCTCTAGTTACCATCATGATTCAAAGCACATCGAGTCTAACATAAGCATAATCAGCATCATTTAACTATCATTAATTAGGAATTTTCCTATCCACAGATTAATCTTAACAAGAGTTCATTGAGAGCTTCTTATCTAAGCTTCCTAATGATCTATTACACTAATTTAGGGTCCAAACATCAAAGCTCATCATGATTTGCTCCCCACAACTCCATTTTCCCACATGCACAAACCATGCACCAAAAGTCAGTCCAAATGATGGGAATTTAGTACATACATCTCATAAAAGGAGAAAAATCATTTACCCATACATCTAAGAGTTTAAATAGACTGGGTTGAGCCTTAACTACCAAGAACACACCATCGAACATTCCCAAATTTAGATTTTAGTCATCAAACCCAGAATTTTCATTGTTTTACCTTCACTTCCTTGTAATTTTACACAATAGCAGAACCCATTATGAAAATCAATCCTTGAGGACACTTTCCAGCATAATAATACACAAAATGAAAGGGAAATGCTTACCCAATCACCCCTCTAACTTCTAGCTCCAAAAGGAAACACCCAAACACCAAATTTCAAATTTGAGAAGGAGATGCAAATGCTCAAAACCAGAAACTAATTAGACCAAAATGAAGAGAAGAATGAGAGGGACATGTTTTATATAGATTATCTTGGCCAAATCTTCCTCTAGAAGTGAGAAATGGTGGAGGAATGTAGAAAAACCCTAGCCTCCCTCTCAACCTCTGAATTTTGCTTTGCCTATTGTGTTTTTTTTGCAGAATGGGGAGGAGGCTAAGCGTATTTAGGGTTTAGTTATGTTTAAGTTGGGGCCCAAATAGGTTGTGGGTTAACCCGAAGGCCCAAATCCTCATGGGTTCTGATTTTTATGTTTGTTTGCCTTATTTCATGAGTTGGGCTGTAGAAATTTGATTGGGTTAGGCCAAGTTCCAAGAGTCAATCTAACTTGGGTCTGCATAATGTGTGTTGGGTCAACTATAAGAGCTCTTGTAAATTGGTTCTTGGGCCTCTATCTCACTAAATCAGATTGGGCTAGGTGATCTCTTTTAGCCCAAGTCTCATGATAAAGAGTTGAACTTGTATCTAGAATAATTGGGCCTCTATAAATCCTTATCCATGGCTTACTAAAATAAATTTTGGATCCAAATTAAGCCTTAACCCAATTGAAAACTTAAACTTATATTAATAGCTTTATTTCTTTGTAAATTTTCATTCATATAGTTTATTTAATTATTTTATAATAATTATTCTTAATTATTCTAAATACATTATTAACACCTTAATTAATTTTAGGGTGTTACATGTGCAGACTGACAGTACAAATAGAAACCCTTCCATTCAAATACGGCTATGCATTTCTCAGTCTCACTCATCGAGAGCCCCAGAGATATCTCTCTATTAATCAGAGGGACAAATCCTATCTTGACCACTCATCTTTTTCTATATGAATTTCACTATGCTCGATCATAGCCTTTATGATCACTCGGTTAAAGATGACTTTCGACTACGCCAAAAAAAATAGTGTTCTTCATGTTAAAAACTATGGTGACCTCAAGTCCGTGGGCTCGGGACACAGTTATATATAAGATACACTTATGACTTAATCCATATAACTATCTCATGACGGGTCGATCTAGCATCTTATTCGCTAACAAGTGCCTATAATTTTGATTCGTATCTTTATACATAATTAACATATAATCATCAATCAAAATCATATTATTCTTAATTCATCATCATTTCCACAATGATGATCAACTAGGAATATGTAGGATAATCAATATAATTTATTCAAGGATATTATTATATAGAACATGCAAAAAATATAATAATATAATAAAAGAAAACTCTTATTTCTTAATAAAGTACAATGTTTACAATACAATGATTGACCTAAGGCATAATCTCCAATACTAAATACTTTTGTTTAATAGTTATTAAAAAAATCGCCAACAAAACATTAGATATAGTTGGCCCTCTTATTATAGTTGGCGGTTTTAAATATATATAGTTAGTGATTTTAATAAACTGCTAACTATATAATTTTTTCCAAAAAAATATTTAAAAATATAATTGAGTTTAGTTGGCGATTTTGTATTAACTATTAACTAAAACGTAATTAATGTTCTAAAATAGTTAACTAAAATTCATTAAAGTTGTCAGTTTTTCATATAACTGTCAACTAAGGTCACTTTAAAATCATTTTTCTCGTTAAAACAGTTTGCAAAACCCTATTTTCAATATTCTCCTGGTAGAAGCTCGCACACAACCCATAACCTTCCACCACGCCAACCAATTTCGGTGCCATTCCTTAATGGTTCTCTCTTTATTTTTGGCGGTTTCCCTCCTTTTCCTATGGCTTCGACACCAGCAGCATCAGTTTCGCACCACACCAGTTCTTTCGGCCTCCTTCACAGCTCATTTCTCTTCGATCATTGTCTTCTTGGGAATACAAAGATATTTCTCTGCTCTCTTTTTATCCCTATATAAATTTCTTTTTTTTTATTCTTTAATTTTGAATGATTTTCTGATTTTTGTTCATGCCACAAATACATCATTCATTAACATTTTTCTAGAATGTGTACAGAACATGTCAAGTAACAAGTTCTTAATTGATTGTTTGGCTTTTGTGTGTGTTGCGGAGTTGAAATAAAACATCAACTCCCCTATCATTATTAAAGCCCATTTTATGTAAAAATTATAAAACATAAGTTTTTTAACACTTCCTGTCATTGCTCTGTTATTATGAACTACTAGAATATTATAATTTTAGTTTAAAAAGAGGGCTTAGCTTGGGAAACTTCCATTTTTAAGCCATTATACTGCCACTTTTTCTTTAAGATATGATTGAAACAAAAGAGTAATTAGAAAGTTTGTATAATTTGGTAATATTTAGTAGAGTAATAGGTAGGAGTCCAAGTATATTAGACGTCACTAACCACATTCTACTCAAATTGGTTCTTGCTAGATTAAAAAGGTATGGACCAAAGATGGATGTTTGCCAATCGTTTGTCTAGAGAATATGAGAATGGAGTGAAAGAGTTTATTAGGTTTGCAGTTAAGCATGCAAAAAATCCTAATAAAATTATATGCCCTTATTTAAATTGTTGCCATGTGAAGCTGATGCAGTAGCACCAAGAGACCTTGCTAAGCATAGAAGTGGATCTGATGGAGGATATAGTGCTAAGCTTGAGGTCTAAGGACGTGATTTGCAAATTAAAACCCAAGAGTTCAAGTTAAATGGCACCTAAAATCAAGAAACAAGATTAAGATACTAATTTTAACTTAATCTCTAAGATAAGATCTTTGACCAAGTCCTAAAAAAAATGATCTTTACCTTTTGACATTATTTATGGTCAATTATGTGACTTTTAATGAAGTATGAGCATCCCATATGACTACTTAAAGGAGCTGATCAGTTTTGGGAAGGATTGTTTATAAATTTTGTTATTTATTTATTTTATTATTTTAAAGATTTGGTCAAATATCTTATCTTGGAGATTAAGTTAAAATTAGTATTTTAATCTTGTTTCTTAATTTTAGGCACCATTTAAAATATTTCTAATCAGATTTTAGTATTTAACTTTTGTTAGGATTTTAGACTTTTAGAAACTTTACCTATAAAGGACTTTCTATTGTACTCTATTTTCAGATTATGAATGAATTTGAGTATTATTCAATTCTCTGTGAGGCCTTTGCTTCTTTGTGTTATCTGAGAGTTCGTGTGACTTATCAAAGGATTAGTCATCCTTTGTGGCATCATTGGCTAGGGTTTTAAGAGACAAGTTTTCTTAGGGTTCTACCTCTGATCAACAATCTCTTTGTATACTTTCTCTTTCATGTGAGACATAGCCGATCTCGGGTAATCAATTTATGTGCCAAGGTTCCTAGAATAAGGTTCTTAAAGGGTCTTGCATCAGAAGCAAATTGGTGCAATTAAGTTAAAAGATCATTTAGTGTGTAATGAAATTGACTAAAGTTATACATGTTAGACAAAGGATGGCAAGACAAAGGAAGCGCATAGTAATTGAGAGTATATTAGGATTTGTGCCTCAAACGAGTTCAACACAAGTACATATGAGGCTGACCATCTTGAAGAAATAACAAATGTGGTTGAAGAGGATTTTTCAGGATTGTTTTGAAGTGTTTGAGAGGTTGAAAAGTGATATAGAAAAGCTATTGTATTCTAGCTATACTAAATTTATAAGATTGTTAGTAGTGTTGAAGTTATACAAATGTAAAGCAGGAAATGGATGAAATGATAAGAGCTTTACATAATTGTTTGCTCTTTTGAAAGATATGCTACAAGAGGATAATGAGCTTCCTAGCTGAACATAAGGCTAAACAAATGCTATGCTCTATTAGCATGAGATATGAGAGAATACGTGCTTGTCCTAATGATTGCATTTTATTTCGGAATGAATATGCATTATTAGATAAGTGTCTTAAGTGTAACGCCTCACGATATAAGAAGAAAGAATTGAGTTCAGCGAAAGTAGTATGGTATTTTCCCATCATACCCAGATTCATATGCTTGAACCGTAGTGTAGAACATGCGAAGCACTTGACACAGCATGCAGATGAAAGGATTCAAAATGGCAAGTTTCAGCATCCTGCAGATTTTTCTCAATGGAAAAAAATTGATTATGAGTACTCTGATTTTGGGCAAGAAGACCAAAAGCTACACCTTGCATTGGCTACCAATAGAATGACCCACATGGTATCCAAAGTGGTACCCATAGTACATGCCCGTGATTTTGGTGAGTTATAACCTACCTTTATGGTTATGCATGAAGAGTAAGTTTATGATAAGTCACGTGAACTCTCAGAGAACACAAAGAAGCAAAGACCTCACAAAGTATTGAATAATACTCAAATTCATTCATTCATGATCTAAAATAAAGTACAATAGGAAGCCTTTTATAGGCAAAATTTCTAAAGTCCTAATGAAAGTAAACTCTAAAATCTGATTAGAAATATTTTAAATGATATCTAAAATCAAGGAACTAGATTAGGATACTAATTTTAACTTGATCTCTAAGATAAGCTCTTTAACCAAATTCAAAAAAATAATAAAATAATAAAAAACAAAATTTCAAAAAGAATCCTAGCCAAAACTAATCAGCTTCTTTAAGTTATCACATGGGATGCTCATGCTTCATTAAAAATCACATGGTTGTCACATGATTCTTAATCTTTGGCAATTAGACTCCAATTGGGCCTTGGCACTCCTCTTGTAGAATGGTTAGCATGATCACACCTTTTACATCTTCTTGGGCCTTCTCTTGACTCAAATGAATGGGCTCTAAGTTATAAAGCTTCTGAATTAAACAATTGAAGGCTTCTTTCATTGCTTTGGCCCTAACTCTTATTATTGGGCCTCCTATGCCTTGCAATGGATCTTTAGGCATATTTGATTTAAACTCCTGATCTTTAATTTGAAAACCACGTCCTTGGGTTTGAAATTTAGCACCATATCCTTTATCAAGTCCACTTCTATGCTCAGCAAGGTCTCTTGGTGCTATTACATCATTCCTCCCTTCTTGAAAAGGATTCGTCCTTGAATCTGTAACATCAAAGGAAGAGAGATCAGCTATATTAAAAGTAGCACTAATATTTCCATAAGAACTAGGTAAGTCAATTTTATAAGCATTATCATTAATCCTTTCAAGAACTTGAAAGGGACCATCTCCTCTAGGTTGGAGTTTTGACTTTCTTTGCTCTGGGAAACATTCTTTTCGCAAGTGAACCCACACCCAATCGCCGGGTTCAAACACCACACGCCTTCTACCCTTATTAACTTAGCTAGCAATTTGCTCATTCCTTCTTTTAATATTGGCTTTCACCTTCTTATGCAAATCCTGCACAAACTTAGCCTTCCTAGCACCATCAAGGTTAGTAAACTCATGTGAAGGTAAAGGAAGCAAATCTAATAACGTTAAAGGATTAAAGCCATAAACAATTTCAAAAAGAGAGAATTTTGTAGTAGAATGAATAGCACGATTATAAGTAAATTTGACATGGGGCAAACACTTCTCCCAATTCTTAAGATTCTTTTGAATGATAGCTCTTAATAAAGTAGAGAGGGTTCTATTAACAACCTCGGTCTGCCAATCAGTTTGTGGGTGTGCTGTAGTAGAAAACAAAAGCTTAGTGCCAAGTTTATTCCACAACGTTTTCCAGAAATAACTCAAGAATTTTACATCTCTATCACTAACAATAGTTTTTGGCACACCATGCAACCTAGCAATCTCCTTGAAAAACAATTCTGCCACATACATAGCATCATTAGTTTTGGAACAAGCAATAAAATGTTCCATTTTACTAAACCTATCCACAACAACAAAGACACTATCTTTCCCAGTGGAAGATTTAGGTAAACCCAAGACAAAGTCCATAAAAATATCAGTCTATGGGTGAGAGGGAATTGGTAAAGGGGAATATAAGCCATGTGATTGAATTCTAGACTTAGTATGCTTACAAGTAATATATCTAGAACAAACAACAACCACATCTTTTCTCAGCCAGGCTAATAAAAATGCTCATTCAAAAGAGCCAAAGTCTTTTCGACACCAAAATGACCCATCAATCCCCCGCCATGAGTTTCCTTAATAAGAAGCTCACGAATGGAACACATAGGAACACATAACTTGTTCTTTTTTAAAAGGAAACCATCAAACCTGTAATAGTCATTAGCACCATACAATTCACAAGATTTCCAAATATCAACGAAATCAGAATCAGACTCATACATGCCTTTTAACATCTCAAATCCTATCAATCTAGCATGCATGGAAGTAATCAAAGTGTAACGCCTAGACAATGCATCCGCTACAACATTTTCCTTTCCCTGCTTATGCTTAATCACATAAGGGAAGGTTTCAATAAATTCAAGCCAACTTGCATGCCTTTTGTTCAATTTACCCTGAGACTTAAGAAACTTAAGACTTTCATGATCATAATGGATAATAAATTCTTTAGGCCACAAATAATGTTGCTAAGTTTCTAAAGTTTGTTTCAAGGCATACAACTCTTTATCATATGTAAAATAATTTAAAGTAGGGCCACTTAATTTCTCACTGAAATATGCAATAGGTTTGGAATCCTGCATCAACACACCACCTATGCCTATACCAGAAGCCTCACACTCAATTTCAAAAACCTTAGTAAAATCAGGCAACACAAGTACAGGGGCATTAGTTAGTTTGTCCTTCAGTATGTTAAAAGCATGCTCTTGTGCTTCACCCCACTTGAATACCACATTCTTTCTTACTAAATCATTTAAAGGGGCAGCAAGAGTAGAGAAGTCCTTCACAAATCGCCTATAAAAGCTCGCCAATCCATGGAAGCTCCTTACTTCACTCGCATTCTTTGGAGTTGGCCACTCTCGGATTACTTTGACCTTCTCCTTGTCCACTTGTATGCCACAAGCTTCTACAACAAATCCAAGAAAAACCATAGAATCCAAACAAAAAGAGCACTTCTCTAAATTGGCAAAGAGTTTCTTTTCTCTAAGCACAACAAACACATCATGCAAATGATTCACATGCTCTTCTAGACTTTTAGAGTAAATCAAAATATCATCAAAGTAAACCATAACAAATCTACCAATGAAAGGTCTAAAGACATGGTTCATTAAACTCGTGAAAGTGCTAGGTGCCTTAGTCAAGCCAAATGGCATAACTATCCATTCATATAACCTAAACTTGGTCTTAAAAGCAGTTTTCCATTCATCACATTCTTTCATTCTAATCTGATGGTAACTACTTCTAAGATCAATTTTCGAGAAAACACATACACCATGTAACTCATCAAGCATATCATCTAACCTAGGGATAGCATAGCAATATTTTACCGTTATTTTGTTGATGGCACGACAATCTACACACATCCGCCACTTGCCATCCTTTTTGGGCACAAGAATCACCGGGATAGCACACGGACTTAGACTTTCACGAACAAAGCTTTTCTTCATGAGCTCTTCCACTTGATATTGTATTTCCTTAGTCTCATCTGGATTTGCTCGATAAGCAGGTCTATTGGGAATAGATGCTTCTGGGATAAAGTCTATGCGATGCTCAATGCCTCTTAAAGGGGGCAATCCATTAGGTATTTCCTCTAGGAATAAGTCACAGAATTCCTGCAATAAAGATGTAACACTAGCAGGCAAAGAGTGATCAAGATCGTTGATAGTAAGATAAACATTTTTATAAAGCAATAAGAAAGCATTTTCACAAATAAGAGCTCTCTTGATCTCACTTTTACCTGAAAATAAACTCACTTTCTTTTCCTCATGTTTTTTTCTAATTTTCTTTCTACTCAGCTCTCCTTTCTGTTGCTTCTTCTCATTCTCAATCCTCACACTCACTTTACCTTTCTTTTCTTGCTCTCTCTTCTTACACTCTTTTAATTTTTAACTGATCCTCATATGCTTGAACAGGATGAAGAGGGGTCAACACAATAGTCTTACCATTAAAAATAAGGGAGTAATAATTTTTATATCCGTCATGTTTTACCTTTCTGTTAAACTGCCATGGCCTACCAAGTAACAAGTCACCAGCATACATGGGTGCTACATCACAAAGAATCTCATCATGATAATTACCAATAGAAAAAGAGATGAGCACTTGTTTTGTTACCTTTACCTCTCCACTATCATTAAGCCATTGTAATTTATAAGGGGTAGGGTGCCTTAAAGTAGGCAAGTTCATCTTTTCCACAGGTAAAGTACTAGCTACATTTGTGCAACTACCACCGTCAATAATCAAACTACATACCTTCTTGTGGATGAAGCAATGAGTATGGAAAATATGCTCACGCTACTCTACCTCGAGATCTTCTTTTAGTTGAATGTTGAGAGCACGTCTAGCCACAAGGGCTTCACCATTTACAGCTTCAGTTAATTCTAAATCTGAGTCATCAGTCAGGGGTGGCATCTCATCCTCCTCAGACTCACTACTAGCACTAGTCACATCACCATTCTCAAGAATAATCATAATTCGTTTGTTGGGACATTGTGAAGCAATGTGACCAAAACCATTACATTTAAAACATCTAACCTTAGAGGAAGAAGTAGTAGGGTTAGAAGATGATAAAGGTTTTGAATCAGTTTTATCCTTAACCTGAAAGGGTTTTACTTTACTTTCCTCTTTAGACTTGAAATCAGTCTTTGGCTTGAAGGAGACTTTGGAATCCCTCCAAGAACTCGAGTTAGATGTCACTTTTAGCTTTTGTCGAGTCCTTGGTTGCTTTTCCACCTTGATAGCTCTATGCAAGAGCTCCTCCATATCCAGGTAATTGTATAAATCAACTTGGGCAGCTATATCAGGATTTAAGCCCTCAATGAATCGGGCCATGGTTGCTTCACAGTCTTCCTCCACATTTGCCTTAATCACGGTAATCTCCATTTCTTGATAGTAATCTTCCACACTCATAGAACCTTATTTCAGCTTATGGAGCCTCTTATGCAATTCCCTATAATAGTAACTAGGGAAAAATCGTTTGCGCATGATAGTTTTCATCTCTTGCCAATCACGAATTAGACCTTCACCGGTATGTCTTCTGGTGAGTAAGAGTTGATCCCATTAGATGCTAGCATAGTCAGTAAACTCTACCGCAACAAGTTTTACTTTCTTCACCTCATTATAAGAGTGGCACTCGAACACATGCTCCACTCTTCTTTCCCAATCTAAGTACTGGTCCGGGTCATTTTTCCTGGGGAATAAGGGAATCTTCATCTTGATGTTTCCAATACCACCATCCTTATTGGATGATGATTGTCTACCTCTCTGAGTATGGGACTCCTCAAAGTCGGACTTAGCATCATCATCAAGTTCCATATGAGCTTGCCTCCTATGGGTCCTCCTATTGGAAAAAGACTCCACATCATCTAATCTGGCACTAAGTTTCTCAAGAGTACTTTGAATAGCTCTAACCTAGACTTTCATGTCAAAGTCACTGTGCTCAGATTCTCCAGACATCCTGAAATATTAGTTTGTACAAAAACAAGCAAAGAAAGATATAGGACCTCGCAACTTACTAGCGTTACGTGTTTACACTCAAAATATGATAATTTCACTCATGTTTAACTCTCTTTTTAGCTTTTTCTTTAATGTTAATGCTCTTGCCTTTTACCACTCAATAATTTGCTTCTTACAAGTGTTCTAAGCAAGTAACAAGCAAATTAAATGAAAAGATCAGACTAGTGGCAATAAAAAAAAACTAGAATCCTAAAATGTAAATTCCCAAAGAATCAAACAAAGGAGAAAAAGAGGTGTGTAACAAAAAGGGAAAAAAGGAAGAAGGGGAGGCCTGGAAGGAAGGAGAAGGAAAGAAAAAAAAAAATTGAAAATAAGAAACTTTAAGAATAGGAAACTACTTGCAATTCAAGTTTAGAACAATTTGGAAAGAATATTCTTTCTTGAATGCAAATAGGAAAGTAGATAATTTGGTAGCTACTTAATGCAATCAAATTAGGAAACAAATTCTAATTAGGAAATTAACTCCAATTAGGAAATTGACTCCAATTAGAAAACTAACTCCAATTAGGAAATTGACTTCAATTAGGAAACTAACTCCAATTAGGAAATTAACTCCAAACTTGCTTTCAATTTTGAATCGGCACAACTTGCAATTTTGAATTCTGCAATTTGAATTTTTTTTTCTTCTTTTTTTTTTTACTCTTTTTTTTAACCCTTTTTTTATTTTTTTTCGAATTTTTTTTTAATTTTTTTAATTTTTATTTTTTTGGAGTATCACACTTTCTTCTTTTTTCTTTTTCTTTTTTTTTGGAGGATGGAGGCACACAACAATGGAAGACAGAAGAAGATAGAAGACAAAGACGAAGATAAAAAAGATAACACAAATAGAAGGAAAGAAGGTACGAAGAATAACGGAAGGAAAAAAACACAAAGATATACCTTGTACTAGTGACCAAAGCTCTGATACCAAATGATGAGAGACCCTCTAGGAACCTTATCTTAGGAACCTTCAACAAGATGACACTTTGCCTGGGATCAGCTAGAAAACAAGAATATTGGTCAAAGGAAAGACCCTAAGAGAACTTGTCTCTTAGAACCCTAGCCTCAAGATGCCACAAAGGAAGACCAATCGTTTGATAAGTCACATGAACTCTTAGAGAACACAAAGAAGCAAAGACCTCACAAAGTATTGAATAATACTCAAATTCATTCATTCATAATCTAAAATAGAGTACAATAGGAAGCCTTTTATAGGCAAAATTTCTAAAGTCCTAATGAAAGTAAAACTCTAAAATCTGATTAAAAACATTTTAAATGATATCTAAAATCAAGGAACTAGATTAGGATACTAATTTTAACTTGATTTCCAAGATAAGCTCTTTAACCAAGTTCAAAAAAATAATAAAATAATAAAAAAATGAAATCCTAGTCAAAACTAATTAGCTTCTTTAAGTTGTCACATGGGATGCTCATGCTTCATTAAAAATCACATGGTTGTCACATGACTCTTAATCTCTTGCAATTGGACTCCAATTGGGCCTTGGCACTCCTCTTGTAGAATGGTTAGCATAATCACACCTTTTACATCTTCTTAAGCCTTCTCTTGACTCAAATGAATGGGCTCTAAGTTATGAAGCTTATGAATTAAACAATTGAAGGCTTCTTTCATTGCTTTGGCCCTAACTCTTGTTATTGGGCCTCATAAGCCTTGCAATGGATCTTTAGGCACATTTGATTTGAACTCCTGGTCTTTAATTTGAAAATCACATCCTTGGGCTTGAAATTTAGCACCATATCCTTCATCAGGTCCACTTCTATGCTCAGTAAGGTCTCTTGGTGCTATTGCATCAACTCCTTTTGGGCCTTCAACTTCAACTAAATTTTGGGCTACTTGGAAGCATATTAAACACTATTTAGAGCTCCTTGGGTAGCCATCTGATTCTCATAAATGGGCTCTAAGTCTTCCAATTCATGGATTAAACAATTAAAAGCTTCTTTCATTACTTTGGACTTTGCTCTTATCATTAGGCCTTTAACACCTTGTAATAGATTTTTAGACACATTGGACTTGACTTCTTGGACTTTAATAGATGAATTTCGTTCAGCTCCTTGGCCTTTATGTTCAGACTTTATTTTAGCTTTAATATCATGCTCTACATTACATCCCACATGTTTAGCAACTTGTCCAAAATTTCTTTCATGGTCATGCCATGTATTATTTCCTTGAAGGTAGTCATATGAGCTCTATGGTACTCTATCATTCCCTCTTTCTTCAAAAGGATTCATCCTCGAATTTGCAGCATTAAAGAGAGACAAATTAAACACATTAAATGTAGCACTAATATTACCTCTTGGTTGTAGTTTAGATTTCTTTTGTTCTGGACACCTCTCCTTTCTCAAGTGCACCCAAACCCAATCTCTGAGCTCGAATACAACATGCCTTTGGCCTTTATTGGCTTGCTTGGCATATTATTCATTCCTTCTTTCAATGTTGGCTCTTACTTTAGCATGTAACTTCTGTACAAACTTAGGTTTTTTCTTGCCATCAAAATCAGTAAACTCATTAGAAGGCAATGGAAGAATATCTAAAGGTGTCAAAGGATTATAATTTGATGAGAGAGCCCGTAGGAATAAGTCCTAGGAACCTTCAACAAGATGACACTTTGTCCAGCACTGATTAGAAAATAAGAATATTAGTTAAAGGAAAGACCCTAAAAGAACTCTTATCTTAGAACCCTAGCCTTAAGACGCCATAAAGGAAGACCAATTCTTTAATAATATAAACTCTCAGAGAACACAAAAAAGCAAAGGCCTTATAAAGAATTGAATAATACTCAAATTCATTCATAATCTAAAAATAGAGTACAATAGGGAGCATTTTATAGGCAAAGTTTCTAAAAGTCTAAAAATCCTAATAAAAGTTAAATACTAAAATCTGATTAGAAATATTTTAAATGGTGCCTAAAATATAGGAACAAGATTAGGATACTAATTTTAACTTAATCTCTAAGATAAGATTTTTGACCAAGTCCTAAAAATAATAAAATAAAGAAATAAAGAAATTCATAAAGAATCCTTCCCAAAACTGATCAGCTCCTTTAAGTAGTCACATAGGATGCTCATACTTCATTAAAAATCACATAGTTGCCACATGATTCTTAATCTATTGCAATTAAACTCCAATTGGTATGATTAAGGTTTCTTTGGACTCTCCCATATGTGTATAACTACATTGGGCCATCAATATATAGGATATTGACTCTAGTTGCTCTATGGACTCTTCTTAGGACATTGGGCTTCCACTTGGACTTTCACTTTTGCATCTTTAAGGAGATCTCATGTCCAAAGTCCAATTTAACTCCAAGATCAGCATGCTTGATGTGTTGCTTCTTACTAGCTCTATCTCATGTTTGGAAGCTCTGATAAGGATCATTCCAAAATGAGGTGAAAGCTGAGAGTTTAAGATTCAAGATTGACCCATTAATCATTTGAAAACTTCGTGAAATGATGATGAAAGCAATCACCAAATTTGAGTGACATCCAACATGTTATGAATTGATCAAATATGAATCTTGGGCTCTAAACTTGGGTCAACGTCTAACATAGAGATTATCTTGAGCTCTTTGAAGTTCTTGGACATATACTAGCACAATTTGGGCCTCTTGAGCATGGGCCATCCCTTCATGATTTGGGTTTCTTGATGGATGAGGGCTTCTCAAATATGTTGTGCTCCAATGGGCATGCTTACTGGTATTGTATCACAATTTCAAATGGGGAAAATTGAATAGTAAAATGAATGGCCCTATTGTAAGCAAATTCAATATGAGGGAGACACTTTTTTTAATTTTTCAGATTCTTTAGATGATCGCATGCAACAAGATAGTATTTACCACTTCCATTTGACCATTCGTTTGAGGATGTGCAATAGTAGAGAACAAGAATTTTGTGCCAAGTTTATTCCATAAAGTCCTCCAAAAGTGACTAAGAAATTTTACATCTTTATCACTTACAATAGTTTTTGGCAATCCATGCAATCTCACAACCTCTTTAAAGAACAAATTAGAAATATGGATAGCATCATTGGTTTTAGAACAAGCAATAAAGTGAGCCATTTTACTAAAATGATCAACCAGAAAAAAATGCTATCCTTTCCACCAGGTGATCTAGGCAATCCAAGCATAAAATCCATAGACATATCAACCCAAGGATGAGAGGATACAGGTAAAGGAAAATATAAGCCATGTGAGACCTTAGACTTTGCGATGCAATAGCACCAAGAGACCTTGCTGAGCATAGAAGTGGACCTGATGAAGGATATGGTGCTAAGTTTCAAACCTAAGGACATGATTTGCAAATTAAAGCCCAAGAGTTCAAGTTAAATGTGCCTAAAGATCCATCGCAAGGCATAGGAGGCCCAATAACAAGAGTTAGGGCAAAAGCAATGAAAAAAAGCCTTTAATTATTTAATTCATAAGCTTTATAACTTAAAAGCCCATTTATTTAAGTTAAAAGAAGGCCCAAGAAGATGTAAAAGAGGTGATAATGCTAACCATTCTACAAGAGGAATGCCAAGGCCCAATTGGAGTTCAATTGCAAGAGATTAAAAATCATTTGTCAACTATGTGATTTTTAATGAAGCATGAGCATCCCATGTGATTATTTAAAGGAGTTGATTAGTTTTGACTAGAATTCTTTATGAATTTTGTTATTTATTTATTTTATTATTTTTAGGACTTGGTCAAAGATCTTATCTTTGAGATTAAGTTAAAATTAGTATCTTAATATTGTTTCTTAATTTTAGACACTATTTAAAATATTTCTAATCAGATTTTAGAGTTAAACTTTTATTAGGATTTAGACTTTAGAAATTTTTGCTTATAAAAGGCTTCCTATTGTACTCTATTTTGGATCATGAATGAATTTGAGTATTATTCAATACTTTGTATCTTTGCTTCTTTGTGTTCTTTGAGAGTTCACGTAACTTATCAAAGGATTTGTCTTTCTTTGTGGTGTCTTGAGGATAGGGTTCTAAGAAATGGGTTCTCTTAGGGTCTTTCCTTTAACCAACATTCTTGTTTTTTATCCAGTCCCGAGCAAAGTGTCATCTTGTTGATGGTTTCTAGGACAAGGTTTCTAGAAGGTCTTGCATCATTTGGTATAAGAGCTTTTAGTTAACTAGTATAAGATATATCTTTGTGTTTTCCTACTGTTGTTCTTCATTCTTTCTCTCCTTCCATTTGTGTTACCTTTTTCATCTTTACCTTTGTCTTCTATCTTCTTCTTTCTTCCATTGTTGTGTACCTCCATCCTCATTCAAAAAAAAAAAAAGAGAGTGATACTCCAAAAAAAAATTCAAAAAAATTCGAAAAAAATTTTCAAAAAAAAAAGTAAAAAAAAAAAGAAAGTGAAAAAAAAAGGGAAATTGGAAGTTGTGCAAATTCAAAGTTGAAGCTTAAAGCTTGGAGTTAATTCTCTAATTGGAGTTAGTTTCCTAATTGGTGTTAATTTCTTAATTGGAGTTAGTTTCCTAATTTGATTGCATTGAATAGCTACCAAGTTATCTACTTTCCTATTTGCATTCAAGTAAGGATTTTCTTTCCTAATTGTTTTGAACTTAAATTATAAGTAGTTTCTTATTAACTTGGTTCCCAAGCAGTTTCTTATTTTCAGATTTTCCCTTTTCTTCTTCCTTCCAAGCCATCCTAACCTCCCCTTCCTCCTTGTTTTCCTTTCCTCTTTCCCTTTTTGTTACACACCTCTTTTTCTCCCTTGTTTGATTTTTTGGAATTTACATTTTAGGATTCTAGTTTTTTTATTGCCACTAATTTGATCTTTTCATTTAATTTGCTTGCGACTTGCTTAGAACACTTGTAAGAAGCAAATTATTGAGTGGTAAAAGGCTAGAGTCTACCATCTTGATAAAAGCCAAATTTTGAGAGTAAACACGAGTGAATTACTATTCTTGAGTGTAAACACGTAAGCTAGTGAGTTGTGAGGTACTATATCTTTCTTTACTTGTTTTTGTACAAATTAATATTTCAGGATGTTTGGAGAATCTGAGCACAGTGACTTTGACATGAAAGTCTGGTTAGAGCCTTTCAAAGTACTCTTGAGAAACTTAGTGCCAGATTAGATGATGTGGAGTCTTCTTCAAATAGGAGGACTCATAGAAGGCGAGCTCAAGTGGAGCTTGATGATGATGCTGAGTCTGACTTTGAGGAGTCCCATACTCAAAGAGGCAGACAATCATCATCCAATAAGGATGGAGGTATTGGAAATATCAAGATGAAGATTCCTTTATTCCCTGAGAAAAATGACCCGGACCAGTGCTTAGATTAGGAAAGAAGAGTGGAGCATGTGTTTGAGTGACATTCTTACACTAAGGCGAAGATAATAAAACTTGCTATAGTGGAGTTTACTGACTTTGCTAGCATCTAGTGGGATCAACTCTTACTCACGAGAAGATGTATCGGTGAAGGTCTAATTCGTGATTGATAGGAGATAAAAACTATCATGCGCAAATGGTTTGTCCTTAGTTACTATTATAGGAAATTGCATAAGAGGCTCCAAAAGCTGAAACAAGGTTCTATGAGTGTGGAAGATTACTATTAAGAAATGGAGATTGCCATGATTAAGGCAAATGTGGAGGAAGATCGTGAAGCAACCATAGCCCAATTCACTGAAGGCTTAAATTTTGATATAGCTACCCAAGTTGATTTATACAATTATCTAGATATGGAGGAGCTCTTGCATAGAGCTATCAAGGTGGAAAAGGAACTACGGGCTCAACAAAAGCTGAAAGTGACATCTAGCTTGAGTTCTTAGATGGATTCCAAAGTCCCCTTCAAGCTAAAGACCGATTTCAAGTCTAAGGAGGAAAGTAAGGTAAAACCCTTTCAGGTTAAAGATAAAACTGATTAAAAACCTTTCTCGTCTTCTAATCCTACTACTTCTTCCTCTAAGGTTAGATGTTTTAAATGTAATAGTTTGGTCACACTGCTTCACAATTCCTAACAAATGAACTATGATTATTCTTGAGAATGGTGATGTGACTAGTACTAGTAGTGAGTCTGAGGAGGATGAGATGCCACCCCTGACTGATGACATAAATTTAGAGTTAACTGAAGCTATAAATGGTGAAACCCTTGTGGCTAGGCATGCTCTCAACATTCAACCTAAAGAAGATCTCAAGGTAGAGCAGCGTGAACATATTTTCCATACTCGTTGTTTCATCTACAAGAAGGAATGTAGTTTGATTATTGATAGTGGTAGCTGCACAAATGCAGCTAGTACTTTACTTGTGAAAAAGTTAAATTTACCTACTTTAAGGCACCCTATCCCTTATAAATTACAATGGCTTAATGATAGTGGGGAGGAAAAGGTAACAAAACAGGTGCTCATCACTTTTTCTATTAGTAATTATCATGATGAGATTCTTTGTGATGTAGTACCCATGTATGCTGGTCACTTGTTACTTAGTAGGTCTTAGCAGTTTGATAGAAAGGTAAAATATGATGGATACAAAAATTATTACTCCTTTGTTTTTAATGATAAGATGTACGATTAGGCTGAAATCTTTACAACATAGAGTAGATATATGGAGCTTTAATTAAAGCCAAAGTTAACAAAATTTAGAGATCCTTTACTCAAGTTATAAACTTCTACATTTTTGAATCAGAATATGCTCTTTTGAGAAGAAATTAAAACAAGAATCTCAAAATTGAAGGCCAAAACATGCTTTTTTGAGGAAAATAAGTGACTAAACCTCCTTTGGCGATCGCTATTGCATAGACCTTGAAAAAATACCCAGATTCAAAAAAAAAATCACTTTAAACAGACTACCATGCTTAAAGTTATGACTTTTAGAAATTTGAAAGTTAAATTACGAATTTAGGAATTTAGGCTACAGCTTGGTGGATCTCCGCCGTGGCTCAAATGATTACTGAAACCTTTTAAATACATTCAAATGTAATTATGCCGTGACTCGAATGCTCCTTGCCGCGACATAGTTAGATTCTGTAACTCCAAAAAAAAATATTAAACTTGCACCACGACTTAAAATACCCATGCTGCGGCGCACAACTCCCTACTGGAACTAACATATGCCAAATCACAATCCTTGTCGCGACTTGAGATGACCACACTGCGGCGCAACTTTGTTCTGTAAGCATTGTGTCGCGGCGTAATATTCCTTGTCGCAGTGCAACTTCGTTCTGTAGCATTGTGTCGCAGCGCAACTTCGTTCTGTAAGTAATGTGCTGCAGCACAATGTTCCTTGCTGCGGCACAACTTTGTTCTATTTGAACTCTGGCCCTGACTCAAGTAGTTTTGGTCGAGACTCCAATTACTTTTGATTCTAAGCTCTTAAATATTCATTCCAACCATTTGGTATACCCTCTAATGGCTAGATTACTTGGTTTTATTGACATTTGATCTCTTATCTACCTCTATAAACTAGCATTTATCATTTAAGGACTTAGGGATTATTTGAATTAATTGAACTTTACTTTCTACCAGAACTTCAACCATTGTATCAACAAAGGTATACATTTCCTTACTGTAATACCTTTATTATCTAGTTTATCTTACTCATTCATAACCATTTGACATGTTCAAAGCAAGAATACATGGTAAAGCTCTATTAAAATTTGCTTGAATGTGCAACGGGAAAATTTCTTATTTCGCATTTCATGGACCATCTAATTACATCTATGACCACATGAGCATGTGGGAATGCACTAAAATGTTCTACTAAACATATCTCAAAGGAGCATAAACCCAGAAATCAAAATCTCCCACTCCCACAAGAATACATACACCATATATGGCCATCAAATGTTCAAAGTCTACACTTCCATTCATTTGGCATCAAGTTCCATACATACATTAAATATTTGGATATTTACACATGTTCAACTGATTACAAAACATTTCCCACATAAGGTTACATCATATGCCACCCATATATGATGAGAGACCCTCTAGGAATCTTGTCCTAGGAACCTTCAACAAGATGACACTTTGCTCGGGATCGACTAGGAAACAAGAATGTTGGTCAAAGGAAAGACCCTAAGAGAACTTGTCTCTTAGAACCCTAGCCTCAAGATGCCACAAAGGAAGACCAATCCTTTGATAAGTCACGTGAACTCCCAGAGAACACAAAGAAGCAAAAACCTCACTGATAATTGAATAATATTCAAATTCATTCATGATCCAAAATAGAGTACAATAGGAAGCCTTTTATAGGCAAAATTTCTAGAGTCTTAATGAAAGTAAAACTCTAAAATCTGATTAAAAATATTTTAAATGATGCCTAAAATTAAGGAATTAGATTAAGATACTAATTTTAACTTGATCTCCAAGATAAGCTCTTTGACCAAGTTCAAAAAAATAATAAAATAATGAAATTTAAAAAAAAATCCTAGTCAAAACTAATCAGCTTCTTTAAGTTATCACATGGGATATTCATGCTTCATTAAAAATCACATGGTTGTCACATGATTCTTAATCTCTTGCTATTGGACTCCAATTAGGCCTTGGCACTCCTCTTGTAGAATGGTTAGCATGATCACACCTTTTACATCTTCTTGGGCCTTCTCTTGACTTAAATGAATGGGTTCTAAGTTATGAAGTTTATGAATTAAACAATTAAATGCTTCTTTTATTGCTTTGGCCCTAACTCTTGTTATTGGGCCTCCTATGCCTTGCAATGGATCTTTAGGCACATTTGACTTGAACTCTTGGGCTTTAATTTGCAAATCATGTCCTTGGGCTTGAAACTTAGCACCATATCCTTCATCAGGTCCACTTCTATGCTCAATAAGGTCTCTTAGTGCTATTGCATCAATATAGCTACAAAATGGACAAAACTACATATATTGTTGTCAAACTTTCATCTTCCCATTTGTTGGCTTCCATTTCCTTGCTCATTAGCTCCACCTAGCATATTAAGACATTGGAGAGGAGGGAATATGCAATGCAAGTCTTAAAAATGCATGCATGAGTACAATGGGTGACATGAACATTGAAGAAGCATTCTCAGCTTGTTCGTTGGTTGGATAATATGGTACTTATGATAATGGATAGTTGAATTTTGATTGTTGTTTCAAATTTTTAGGTGTGAAAAATGAAACTTGGTTCTGATTGAATTACAATTTCTTATTCATAATGTGGTTTATTCCTTGCAACTATAAGAGAAACTAAAGGTGTGGCTTGATTACGATATAGTTCTTATCATTGAAATTTTATTGCCTATGTTACCTAATGTAGGAAATAGAGAAAGAGAATAGGGATTGATAAAAGTTAGATAATGATCAGGAATAGAGCTTATCCAAGATATATATGAGGAGTGGATAGTTTTCTCTAATGGGCATTTAATCAATCAGGGATTAATGATATGATTCATTGTCCATGCAAAGCGTGCAGGAACACAAAGTTCAAGCTAAGACATAGAGTAAGGGAGGATCTATTCAAAAAGGGTTTTTGTGAGAGTTACCAAGTGTGGGATTCACATGGAGAACTTTGTCATCATGCCCAAAGTCACTCGTAAGAGGTTGATCAAGGTGTACAAGAAGATAATGATGACATTATTGAGATGATAAATGATGTATATAGGCATACAGAAAGAGAGGCGGGGACATATGGCTCTGAATATAACGACCCACCAAATATGCAAGCTAGGCATTTCTTCGAGCTATTGGAGGATGCTAAGACTAATCTGTATCCAAGTTGTAAAAAAGCTTTCAAGTTGTCTTTGATTGTAAGCCTACTTCACTTGAAATGTCTCAACCATTAGAGTAACAAGTCTATGGATGCCTTGCTTAGCTTATTCAGGGATGTGCTTCTAAAAGGAGCACTAATACCAAACTCTTATTATGAAGCGAAGAAGGTTATTCGAGAGCTTGGATTGGACTACACCAAAATTGATGTATGTGAAAATGATTGCATTTTGTATTGGAAGGAGCATGTTGATGCCCAAAGATGTCTTAGATGCAACCTATCCAGATGGAAGTCAGATGGGCATAGAGGCAAGAAAGTCCCACATAAAGTGTTACACCATTTTCCCATAATGCCTAGGCTACAAAGGCTATATATGGCTCGTAACATAGCTAAAGAGATGAGGTGGCGTAAGGATGCACGAAAGGATGATGGTGTGTTAAGACATCCATCTGATTCCATTGCATGGAAGACCTTTGATGAGGAACATCCTGACTTCTCTAAGGGCCTTAGAAATATTTGCTTTGGCCTAGCAAGTGATGGGTTCCAACCCTATGGCAATATGAGTGCTGCACATAGTATATGGCCAGTGGTGTTAGTTCCTTATAATTTACCACCTTGGCATTGCATGAAACAATCATACTTTATGATGACACTCCTAATTTCAGGCCCTAGATGTCCAGGTGATAAAATAGATGTATATTTATAACCAATGATTGACGAGCTACAAAATTTGTGGGAGGAAGGGGTGAAGACATATGATGCCCACTGACAATCCAATTTTAGGATGTGAGTAGCTGTATTATGGACAATAAATGACTTCTCGGCATATGGAAACCTTTCAGGGTGGTCAACTAAAGGGAAGTTAGCATGCCCTTGTTGTCATAAGGACACACATTTAGTTTCTCTATGTAGCAAGGTATGCTTTATGGGCCATCGATGTTTCTTACCTATTACTCATCCTTGGCAGCGAAATAGAAGGGCATTTGATGGGAAGGTTCAAACTGCAAGAGCACCTATACCTTTATTCAGAGTTGAAGCACTAAGGCAATTACAAGCATTAGGTAATGTAACCTTTGGGAAAGGACAAAAAAGAAAGCGTGATCGCCCAACCAAGGCTTATAATTGGAGGAAGAAAAGTATTTTTTTTTCTGATTAGCATACTGGAAAACCCTCTTACTTCGACACAACCTAGATGTCATGCATATAGAATGAAATGTGTCTAAAAACCTTGTTTCAATAGTGATGGGGGTTGCGGGGAAAACCAAGGACACATTAAAGAGTCGGTATAACTTGGTGGATTTAGGAATCAGACAATAGTTGCATCCAATCAAGGATGGGAATAGAGTATTAATGCCTGCAGCTTGCTATGCCTTGTCTCTATATGAGAAATTAAAGGTGTGCAACTTTTTGGCTAATTTAAAGGTTTCAGATGCCTTCTCATCAAATATTTAAGGTGTGTACATGTCTGTCATCGAAAATTATTTGGATTGAAATGCCATGACCACCATGTATTGTTACAAGACATATTTCCAATTGCAATACGCGGTTTGTTGCCTAAAGAAGTGTCAGAGCTGATAATAGAGCTAGGTAAATTTTTTAAAAATTTATATTCTAAGTGCCTAAAAGTTGAGGATCTAGAACAACTTGAGACCCAAATTGCACTCACATTATGCAAATTGGAAATGGTATTTCCACTGGTTTTCTTTGATGTTATGATTCACTTGCCCATTCACTTGCCAAGAGAGGCAATGCTTGGTGGACCTGTGCAATACCAATGGATGTACCCTATTGAGAGGTATTATGTTTTAATATATATTTTATTCTATCTCTCAAATCTTGCAAATTATTTCTCTTCTCCACCATCTGCCTTTTATGTAGGTATTTGCACACGCTTAAATCTTATGTTCGTAATAAGTCTCGTTCAGAAGGTTCAATTGCAGAAGGCTAGTTAGCCGACGAATGCCTTACCTTTTGCTCTCATTATTTAAAACATATGCCAACCAAATTTAATCAACCTCCTAGAAATGATGACGGACCTATGGATAATGGTGACAAGTCCATCTTCAATCAAATTGGGAGAGCAAGGGGGCATTATGAGTATATTATTTTGCTTGAGATAGAGTTCTATCAAGCTTGTATGTATGTATTACAAAATTGTGCAGATGTTTTGCCATTCATGGAGTAAGTTATCACTTCTTTGCCAATCTCCATGATAATAATTAGTTAGCAAATATTTTTTAACTATCACTACTACAATGTAGGGAGTACCAATTGGAGATTGAAACTCAAACTTCAACTATTGAAGACTTTCCCAAATGGTTTTGTGTACGAGTAGGTTCTTTTGTTAATATAGTTTATGTAACACCCCAAAATTTAATTAAGGTGTTAATCATATATTTAGAGTAATTAAGGATAATTAATAGAAGATAATTAGGCAAGTTAGTGAATAGATATTTTAGAGAAATAAATTATTAACATGGGTTTCAGAATTAATTGGGATAAAAATTTCATCTAGGCCCAAATTAATAGACCATGATAAGAGGCTAATGGAGGCCCAATGAGTTAGGTGCAGACCCAACCCAATTTAATGTGATAGAGACCTAAGATCCACCTTGTATGGACTCTTATAAGTGGCCCAATTACCCTTGTGCAGACCCAAACCTTTAAGCCCTTCAAACTTGGCCTAAACCTAATTAAATTTCAGCAACCCAATGCATAAGAACTGGCCTAATAAAATTCTGCAGCCCAACACTTTAACCCAACAAACTAAAATCTGAATCCCATTTGGAGTTGGACCTTGGAGCAACCCATGACCCATCTTTGACCCAACTTAAACCCACCTAAAACCCTAATGTTTCAGCCACTTTCTCATTTGCTGAAACTCAAGAAGCAAAATTCGGAGGTTGAGAAGGAGGCTAGGGTTGGGGGCAAGGATTCTGCATTTTCTCACACTTAGAGCAAGATTCAGCTAAGGTAATAGTTATACAACTTAATCCCCTTATCTTTCTCTTTAATTTGGTCTGATTAGTTTTTCATTTGGAGAATTTTCACCCTACCCAAAATCTGAAATGTGGTTATTTGGGGTTTTCTTGGTGAAATTCGTAGGTTGAGGTTAGGGCTGAGATTAGGTAAGTATAAACCCTCCATTTTGATGCTTTCTTTGTTAATTTGAGACCCCCATAACTGATTTATAAAATGGTTATTAATTATATACGAATTTGCTTAGGAATTTGAGTGATATAGTGAAATTCTGGTAGAGGACATACTCAATCCGAATTTGGGGATTTGTGGTGACTGGGTAAGTATTCTTTAAGTAGTTAATAGCATTTAAATTCCTTGGGTACTTGTTGTAGCTGTTAATGATGAATTAGAGTAGTAATTATCTGATGCTATGATTATAGGGAGACTCTGTACCATTGGTGGCTATTGCAAATTTGTCTACAAGTGAGGTAACTGGGGTTTAAATTAATTCCATGCATGTATCTAATTTAATTTCATATTTGTTGTATATAAATGATTTGAAATGCTGAATGAATTGGTTGGCTATCTGTTGTATTGTGATTGGACCTTGTGAGTCCATGGTAGAGCTGTGGTGCGCTGCCACCCGTGCATGTGCTTCGATCGAGCACCGGGTTATGATCAAACCCCAGATGCACTGAGCCCTGGTTGTGCTCAATGGGGAGTAGGTGCCGTGGATGGGCCTCTTCAGGTGTTAATGGCCTTTAACATGTGATAATATGATTGCTAGTATGGGATAGTAATCATGATAACCCAATTGTTTCATTTACGGATATGATTGATATGATTGTGATGTTGATTTTGATTCATGTATATATGCTTATTAAATTGGATTATATGATGGAATTGCCTTGGTTAATGAGATTTGTATCTCACCCCGTTTTATAGGATTAATATTTCAGGTGAAGGTTCCTCGGGTAAGGATAAGGGCAAGCAAGTGGATGAACATCCATGAGCTGAGGCCTAGTGTGGGAAGCTACACTTGGTTTGGGTGTAATAGGATAGATGCTAATTTTTGTTAAGTCTTGTTTAGCATCATCATGTATCTGTATTGCCAAGTGTAGGCTTTCATATTTTGATCACTGAGAATGTATGTATTGAGGGGTTAGACCTCCCTTAATTTGGTATTTAATGTATGGATTTATGATATCTGCTGTAAACTTTGTTGAACTATAATATAGCTTATCATTTGAAATGTAACCCTTGAGATATTGAGATGGATTATTGATGCATGAAACCTCTATCAAAATGTGTATGAGATGTTAATTGGTGATAGTATATGAATCCTTGCTGTCATTAACCTATGAAAAGGGTGACATGTGGTGGTTAGGTGAGTGAGAATTAGTACTTGAGTGTTGAGTTAATAATGGTGGAATAATTGGGTAAATAATGTAGATAAATACCATTAGTGATGCGATCCATCAAAGGGAGCAAGCAGTCTCAAATTCTTGGAATGATCCTCTGCAAATTCCAAGTGGCCCGATAACAAGAGCACGAGCTAAAAGAATGAAGGAAGCCTTAAGTGGACTTGATCAAGAGACCTGGACTAAGCAAATAGCAATTGGAGCAACAAAAGTCAAGCAAGATATGGACAATTATAATATGGACGTCCTCAATATCATATGGGCTGAAGATGGAGCTGCTGAAGCTAGACTGGGCTAAAACATTATAAATTGAAGTGCTTGAATCATGGACCATCCATTGGTGGGCTCATTTAAGGCTAAATAATGCCATTTCGGGCTTAATAAGCTAATTTATAGAACCTTAATATATTTAGACGAAATTAGCTTATTTAGAGAGATTTATTTCCTTTTTAGTTTTTGTGAGAATTTGACTTTCATAATTCTGATTCCATAGGTCATTAATTAGGAAATTTGCCATTAATTTCCCTAGTTTTCCTTTTCTATGAGCATTAAAGGCAGATTTGACTTGCACACTATATAATTGTACTCTGCCTCCCATTGTAATCAGATTGGAATGAATAGAAATCATATTTTCTGGAAATCCCAGAATTGAGAGGAGTGCTCTCTAGGGTTCTTCATTAAACTTGTAGACTTATCAAGTCTTGATCAACCTTGTGGCGTCTTACAACACTCGGGGTCCTTGACTCTTCGTGTTCAAGGGTTCCAAGTGGATCGTTCAGACTTGGTTTAGCTTTCTTGGGGGTGTATATTTCAGATTGATTGTGGGTTCAAGGGGATTCAATTCCTTGTGGGTTTGCACCATCTTGGTATCAGAGCTTCGGTCCCTAAATCAGGTCATATCCGTGTGTCTTGTGCTTTTCTAGATTGCTTTTCTCTTTCGTTTTGAAATTCTATTTGTCTTCTATTATTCTGGACGTGCTGAATTTTAATCCTCTATTTGTCATGTTTTCCGTTGAGTTTCTGGACATGTAGTAGGTCTTTCTTATATCCCAGAATCTCTTCTTTCATATTGCTTTAAAATCATCTCATTTGGAGTTCTCTAACTCAAGATATTGTCCTTTAAATTCAGATGCGTTTTTCCAGATTGATTTTGCTGTTTCTGTTCTGTTTATTCAAATTTCGTTTTTTGTTCTTCATATTCCCCAAAAAAAAAAAAGCAAGGTAAAAAATATATATAGAAAAGGCAAAAAAAAAAAATTGCTGAAAAGAAAAAGAAAAAAAAAATTGTGCTGTTCTGGAAGTAGTATTGGTTCGAGTTAACCTTTTACAAAATTCTGCATCTTTACCTTTCATTTCCTGATTTTCTTTACTATAGTATCCACTTACTACTCATTATATCCAAGTGTTGGGTTGAATCTCACAAGAATTGTGATAGCTTTGTATTGAGTCTGATTAGTTTCTTTAAAGAGCCTATAGAGAGACTAAGAGTGGAAAAAGGCAAGAGTGTGAATCCATTATTTGAAAAAGCCTTTAAAGTGTGAAACACGAGTGAAGAGTGACATCTTTGAGGGTAAACACGTGAGGAAAATTTGTGAGGATCTTTATTTCTCTAATCAATTTTTCTTGCAGCTTATAATGTCTAATAGGGAGGAAATATCAAGTGGAGGAGGTAGTGCGCAAAACCTAGATCTCGTTGTAAAAGCCATGCAGCAGCAATTCGAACGTCTTAATGTGGTGCTTGGAGGGATAAGAGACCAGATGGATAAACAAGACACAATGATTGCGAACTTGCAGAGAAGACCACCTACTGTAAGTCCTAATCCTAGAAGATATGAGAGGCATAGAGATGATTCTTTGGATGATTTTGAGTCTAAAAATGAAGTAGGAGGTGGTAGTGAAGAAGACTATGAATCTGAATTTGATTTGGGTAGAAATAGGCCTAGGGAAGTTAGGCATGAAAGGAGACGCGGTAAAAATGCTCCAAGGGGTAGAAATAGGGTGGATGGAAACTTTGGAAATATTAAGATGAAGATACCTTCTTTCCAAGGTAGAAATGATCCTGAAGCTTATTTGGAGTGGGAGAAGAAAATTGAGTTCATTTTTGAGTGCCATAATTATTCTGAAGCAAAAAAGGTAAAATTGGCAGTCATTGAATTTACAGATTATGCATTAATTTGGTGGGATAAATTGGTCCTAGAGAGGAGGAGGAATGGTGAGAGACCCCTAGAAACATGGAGGGACATGAAGGCTCTCATGAGGAAGAGGTTTATACCCAGCCATTACTATAGAGACCTCTTTCAAAAGTTGCAGTCCCTTACACAAGGCTCTAAGAGTGTAGAGGAATATCACAAAGAGATGGAAGTGGCTATGCTTAGGGCAAGTGTGAAAGAGGATAGGGAAGCAACAATGGCTCGATTCTTAAATGGGTTGAATAAAGAAATCGCTAATATTGTGAAGTTGCAGCATTATGTGGAGTTAGAAGACATGGTGCACATGGCAATGAAGGTTGAAAGGCAACTTAAACAAAAAGGATCAGCAAGGTACCTTTCAGGCTCTAGTTCTTCAATGAGACCAAAATGGAAGAAGGAAGAATGATGAGAGACCCTCTAGGAACCTTATCCTAGGAACCTTCAACAAGATGACACTTTGCTCGAGACCGGCTAGAAAACAAGAATGTTGATCAAAGGAAAGACCCTAAGAGAACTTGTCTCTTAGAACCCTAGCCTCAAGACGCCACAAAGGAAGACCAATCCTTTGATAAGTCACGTGAACTCTCAGAGAACATAAAGAAGCAAAAGCCTCACAAAGTATTGAATAATACTCAAATTTATTCATTCATTCATGTTCCAAAATAGAGTACAATAGGAAGCCTTTTTATAGGCAAAATTTCTAGAGTCCTAATTAAAGTAAAACTCTAAAATCTGATTAGAAATATTTTAAATAATACCTAATATATATCCTAATTAGATTAGGATACTAATCTTAACTTGATCTCCAAGATAAGCTCTTTGACCAAGTTCAAAAAAATAATAAAATAATAAAAAATGAAATTTCAAAAGGAATCCTAGTCAAAACTAATCAGCTTCTTAAGTTGTCACATGGGATGCTCATGCTTCATTAAAAATCACATGGTTGTCACATGATTCTTAATCTCTTCCAATTGGACTCCAATTGGGCCATAACACTTCTCTTGTATGTGTATAATTGCATTGGGCCTTTAATATATTGGATATTGACTCCATGGACCTTCTTAGGACATTGGGCTTCCACTTGGACTTCCACTTTTGCATCTTTAAGGAGGTATTAATCAAATATGGAGCTTGGGCTATAAACTTGGGTCGACGTCCAACATAGAGATTATTTTGAATTCTTTGAAATTTTTGGACATATACTAGCACAATTTGGGCCTCTTGAGCATGGGCTATCTCTTCATGAGCCATTTGGACTTGAATCATACCCTTTTGAATGATTTGAGTTTCTTGATGGATGATGGCTTCCCGAACTTGTAGTGCTCTAATGGGCATGCCTACTGGTATTGTATCAAAGAAAAAGATGTTCAAAGAGAAGTCCTAAGAGGCAAAGAGGAAGCTTCATCTAAGAACAAAGGTAAATCTGATTCCCAATCATCTAGAAATAGAGATATTAAATGTTTCAAGTGTTTGGGAACAGGTCATATAGCTTCACAATGCCCTAACAAGAGAGTAATGATCATGAAGGACCGTGAAGTGGTGACTGAAAGTGAAAGTGATGATTCCATGCCGTCACTTGAAGATGCTAGTGATGATGGGTTTGAGTATGCTGTAGAAGGAGAAGTACTTGTGACTAGAAGAGCTTTGAATTCTCAAGTTAAGGAAGATGACATTCAGCAGCAAAGAGAAAAAATCTTCCATACTCGCTGTGTCATAAGCAACAAGGTATGCAATATGATTATTGATGGTGGAAGTTGTACCAATGTTGCTAGTACCACTCTAGTTGAGAAATTAAATTTGTCTACCATTAAACACCCTAGACCATACAAGTTGCAATGGCTGAATGAATGTGGGGAGATTAAGGTTGATAGACAAGTTTTTGTTTCATTCTCAATTGGAAGATATTGTGATGAGATTTTATGTGATGTTGTTCCTATGCATGCTGGACATATACTTTTGGGTAGACCTTGGGAATTTGATAGGAAGATGGGTTTACCAATAGATATTCATTTGTAAAGGATGATAGACCCGTTACTCTTGTACCATTAACACCCAAGCAAGTGTATGAAGATCAGCTCAAAATGAAACAAGAGAGAGATAAAAGAGAGGGTGATAAGAAAAATAAAGAAGAGAGATCAAAAAGAAATGAGAGTGAGAAAGAAAGAAAATCTGAGAGCTCAAAAAAAGAGATTCAGAAGAAAAAAAAGAAAGTGGAGAGAAAAGAAAGAGAAAAAGTGAGTTTTTATGCGAAAGAAAGTGAGGTGAGGAGTGCATATCTTTCTGAACAGTCTTTACTTGTACTTGTTTACAAGGAGGCCTTTTTAAACACTAATGACCTTGACTCTTCATTTTCGAGTGTTGTTAGTTCTTTGTTGCAGGAATTTGAAGATATATTTTCAGAAGATATCCCTAGTGGACTGCCACCCATAAGAGGCATTGAGCATCAAATTGACTTCATTCCTGGAGCAACAATTCCTAACCGGCCAGCTTATAGAACTAACCCTGAGGAGACAAAAGAGCTTCAAAAGCAAGTTGAAGAGCTCATGGCAAAGGGGTATGTTCGAGAAAGCTTGAGTCCATGTGCTGTACCAGTCCTCTTAGTACCAAAGAAAGACGGATCTTGGAGGATGTGTATTGATTGCAGAGCTGTCAACAATATCACTGTAAAGTATCGCCATCCCATTCCTAGATTAGATGATATGCTTGATGAATTGCATGGGTCTGTTATTTTCTCAAAAATTGATTTAAAATCTGGATATCATCAAATTAGGATGAGGGAAGGAGATGAGTGGAAAACTGCTTTCAAAACAAAGCATGGGCTGTATGAATGGTTAGTCATGCCATTTGGGCTAACAAATGCACCTAGTACTTTTATGAGGTTGATGAATCATATTTTGCATGCATATATTGGAAAATTTGTTGTAGTTTATTTTGATGATATTCTGATATTTAGTAAGAGTCTTGATGAGCATTTGAATCATTTGCGTTGTGTGCTTGATGTTTTGAGAAAAGAAAAGTTGTATGCTAACCTAAAAAAGTGTAGCTTTGGCATGGAGAAAGTTGTTTTCCTTGGGTTTGTAGTGAGTGCTGAGGGAATACAAGTTGATGAAGAGAAGGTAAGGGCTATTAAAGAATGGCCAACACCTACAAATGTAACTGAGGTAAGAAGTTTTCATGGGTTGGCTAGCTTTTATAGGAGGTTTGTGAAAGATTTTAGCACAATTGCTGCACCACTCATTGAAATAATTAAGAAATCAGTTGGCTTTAGATGGGAAAAGGCACAAGATCATGCATTTAGTGTTCTTAAAGAAAAATTGTATTCTGCACCTATTTTAGCTTTACCTGATTTTAACAAAACTTTTGAGATTGAGTGCGATGCATCAGGAGTTGGGATAGGAGTTGTTCTAATGCAGGAAGGGCGCCCAATTGCTTATTTTAGTGAAAAGCTGAATGGTGCCACCTTGAATTACCCAACTTATGATAAGGAGCTTTATGCACTTGTGAGAGCGTTGGAGACCTGGCAACACTACCTTTGGCCTAAACAATTTGTGATCCATACAGATCATCAATCTTTGAAGTACATTAAAGGTCAAGGTAAGCTAAACAAAAGACATGCTAGATGGATGGAGTTAATCAAGCCTTTCCCATATTTGATCACATACAAGAAAGGTAAGGAGAATGTGGTTGCGGATGCATTATCTAGAAGGTATATTCTTCTCACTTCTCTAAATGCAAGATTGCTTGGTTTTGAATATGTTAAGGATTTGTATGCCAATGATAGTGATTTTGCTGAAATAATTATTGCTTGTGAAAAAGGAGCTTTTGGAAAATTCTATAAGCTTGATGGATTTTTGTTCAGAGAAAATAAATTATGTGTGCCTCAATGTTCTATGCGTGAATTGCTTGTGAGGGAAGCACATGGGGGAGGACTAATGGGACATTTTGGTGTGAAAAAGACATTAGATGTTTTGCATGAACATTTCTTTTGGCCTAAAATGAAGCGTGATGTGGAAAGGATTTGTGGTAGATGCATAACATGTAAAAGGGCTAAGTCTAGAGTCTTACCTCATGGTCTGTATACTCCATTACCTGTACCTAGTGAACCTTGGGTAGACATTTCAATGGATTTTATTTTGGGATTACCTAGGTCAAAAAGAGGGATGGATTCAATATTTGTGGTTGTTGATAGATTTTCAAAAATGGCACATTTTATTGCATGCCATAAAACTGATGATGCTACTTATATTGCTGATTTGTTCTTTAAAGAAATTGTGAGGCTTCATGGTGTTCATAAAAGTATTGTCTCAGATAGGGATGCAAAATTTTTGAGTCATTTTTGGATAGTTTTATGGGGAAAGCTTGGAACTAAGTTATTATTTTCTACAGCTTGTCATCCACAAACTGATGGTCAAACTGAAATTGTTAACAGAACCTTAACTCAATTGCTTATGACCATCATCCAAACGAATTTGAAAAATTGGGAGGATTGCTTGTCATTCATTGAATTTGCATATAATAGAAGTGTGCATTCATCTATTGATTATTCTCCTTTTGAAGTTGTTTATGGTTTTAATCCACTAACTCCTTTGGATTTGTTACCATTGCCCATTAATGAGAGAATAAGCCTTGATGGCAAAAAGAAAGCTGAGGTGGTTAAGAAACTTCATGAAAAATTAAATTGCAGATTGAAAGGAAGAATGAGCAATATGCATCCAAGGAAAACAAAGGCGTCTAGTCACTTTTGAACTTGGCGATTGGGTATGGGTGCATATGAGAAAAGAAAGGTTTCTGGCACAAAGGAAATCTAAATTAGCTCCAAGAGGGGATGGACCATTTCAAGTCCTTGAGAAAATCAATGACAATGCTTATAAGATAGATCTACCAGGAGAGTATAATGTTAGTGCTACTTTTAATGTTACTGATCTATCTCCTTATAATGTAGGTGATGATTCGAGGACGAATCCTTTTGAGGAGAAAGGGGATGATGCGATCCATCAAAGGGAGCAAGCAGTCTCAAATGCTTAGAATGATCCTCTGCAAATTTCAAGTGGCCCGATAACAAGAGCACGAGCTAAAAGAATGAGGGAAGCCTTAAATGGACTTGTTCAAGAGACCTGGACTAAACAAATAGCAATTGGAGCAACAAAAGTCAAGCAACATATGGACAATTATAATATGGACGTCCTCAATACATATGGGCTGAAGATGGAGCTGCTGAAGCTAGACTGGGCCAAAACATTATAAATTGAAGTGCTTGAATCATGGACCATCCATTGGTGGGCTCATTTAAGGCTAAATAATGCCATTTCGGGCTTAATAAGCTGATTTATAGAACCCTAATGTATTTAGACAAAATTAGCTTATTTAGGGGGATTTATTTCCTTTTTAGTTTTTGCGAGAATTTGACTTTCATAATTCTGATTCCATAGGTCATTAATTAGGAAATTTGCCATTAATTTCCCTATTTTTCCTTTTCTATGAGCATTGAAGGCAGATTTGACTTGCACACTATATAATTGTACTCTGCCTCCCATTGTAATCAGATTGGAATGAATAGAAATCATATTTTCTGGAAATCCCAAAATTGAGAGGAGTGCTCTCTAGGGTTCTTCATTGAACTTGTAGACTTATCAAGGCTTGATCAACCTTGTGGCGTCTTACAACACTCGGGGTCCTTGACTCTTCGTGTTTAAGGGTTCCAAGTGGATCGTTCAGACTTGGTTTAGCTTTCTTGGGGTGTGTATATTTCAGATCGGTTGTGGGTTCAAGGGGATTCAATTCCTTGTGGGTTCACACCAATTAGAGCAACATACAATGAGGGAAAGTGGTCCTAGGGTGTCCCTAGGAAAAGAATTAGAGTGTAGGGGACGAAATGTAGGAGATATTACTACTGGAGGGAAAAGAACAAGGAAAAAGTGAATGAAACCAACCTCAACCATTGCTCTGATATCAGATGATATGAGACTCCGTAGAAACCCATTCTAGGAACCCCAAATTACATGGATCAATGATCGAAATTTGGCAAGCAACACAAGAACAAGAAAATAGGCAGATCTGGACAACAAGCAAGAAAGAACAAAGAAAGAAACAAAAAGAAGAAGAAGAAGAAGAAGAAGAAGAGATGTTGGTCAATGGAATTGAACCCTAAGAGAACCCGTCTCTTAGAACCCTAATTCGGGACGCCACAAAGGAAACCACTCCTTTAATAAGTCAAATATTTTCTCCAGCACACAAAGGCCACAAGAGAAACCTCACAAGTCAAAAAAGATTCTGAAGATAGAATTCATTCAATCTGCCTCTTCTTGGAGTACAAGTGGGCCTTATATAGGCATTTGAAAAATAAAACCCTAAATACAAAATAACTCTTAGGTCTGGTGGGAAAATAAAAGAAATTTAAATCTGGACAAATTCACCAAGAATGGCGCCTAATAAAGCTAAAAAAAAATCTGAAACAGAAACAATCAAATTAAAATGAAATAAAACTAAGAGAATTTTGTGAAAAATGGCTGGGCTTCTTCAATTAGGCTCCTTTCGGGCTTGGGCTAGCATCTTGTAGATATGAAATAATTTTCATGCCATTTTGTTCCTTTTGGGCTTCATATTCAGCTAAGACTATGGGCTCCAAGTCCATTAGTTTTTGGATCACTCCATTCAAGGCCTCCTTCATAGCTTTAGCTCTTGATCTTGTGCATGGGCCTCCCATACCTTGCAATGGATCTTTAGTTAGCCATCTTTTAGAGTTACGTCCAGCCCTTTTGTTTTCAAGTTCTTGATTTTGTTCAAGCTCTTTAAAGTCTCCTAGCTCACCTCCATCATGATGATATGAGACTTCGTAGAAACCCGTTCTAGGAACCCCAAATTACACGGATCAGTGATCAAAAATTGGCAAGCAACACAAGAACAAGAAATAGGCAGATTTGGACAACAAGCAAGAAAGAACAAAGAAAGAAACAAAAAGAAGAAGAAGAAGAAGAAGAAGAAGAAGAAGAAGAAGAGATGTTGGTCAATGGAATTGAACCCTAAGAGAACCCGTCTCCTAGAACCCTAATCCGGGACGCCACAAAGGAAACCACTCCTTTGATAAGTCAAAGATTTTCTCCAGCACACAAAGGCCACAAGAGAAACCTCACAAGTCGGAAAAGATTCTGAAGATAGAATTCATTCAATCTGCCTCTTCTTGGAGTACAAGTGGGCCTTATATAGGCATTTGAAAAATAAAACCCTAAATACAAAATAACTCTTAGGTCTGGTGGGAAAATAAAAGAAATTTAAATCTGGACAAATTCACCAAGAATGGCGCCTAATAAAGCTAAAAAAAATCTGAAACAGAAACAATCAAATTAAAATGAAATAAAACTAAGAGAATTTTGTGGAAAATGGCTGGGCTTCTTCAATTAGGCTCCTTTCGGGCTTGGGCTAGCATCTTGTAGATATGAAATAATTTTCATGCCATTTTATTCCTTTTGGGCTTCATATTCAGCTAAGACTATGGGCTCCAAGTCCATTAGTTTTTGGATCACTCCATTCAAGGCCTCCTTCATAGCTTTGGCTCTTGATCTTGTGCATGGGCCTCCCATACCTTGCAATGGATCTTTAGTTAGCCATCTTTTAGAGTTACGTCCAGCCCTTTTGTTTTCAAGTTCTTGATTTTGTTCAAGCTCTTTAAAGTCTCCTAGCTCACCTCCATCATTCCCTCCCTCTTGAAAAGGATTCGTCCTCGAATCTGCAATATCAAAAAGAGAAAGGTCAGCCACATTGAAAGTTGCGCTTACATTCCCATAAGAACTAGGCAAATCAATTTTATATGCATTATCATTTATTCTTTCTAACACTTGGAAAGAACCATCGCCTCTTGGGTGTAATTTGGACTTCCTTTGTTCAGGAAACCTTTCTTTTCTCAAATGAACCCACACCTAATCTCCTGGTTCAAAGATAACCTTCCTTCGACCTTTATTAGCATGTTGAGCATATTGCTCATTCTTGCGCTCAATGTTCGCCTTAACCTTAGCATGAAGATCCTACACAAACTTAGCTTTTTTTGCACCACCAAGGTTAGCAAACTCATTACAAGGCAAAGGAAGTAAATCCAAGGGAGTCAAAGGATTAAAACCATATACAATTTTAAAAGGAGAAAACTCAGTTGTAGAATGCAAGGCACGATTATATGCAAACTCAATGTGAGGCAAACACTTTTCCCAATTCTTTAAATTTTTTTGAATTACAACACGCAATAAGGAAGAAAGTGTTCGATTCACTACTTCGGTTTGTCCATCCGTTTGAGGATGTGCAACTATAGAAAACACAAGCTTTGTACCCAACTTTGCCCATAAAGTTTTCCAAAAGTGACTAACAAATTTAACATCACAGTCACTCACAATAGATCGAGGCAAACCATGCAATCTAACAATCTCCTTGAAAAATAAATCAGAGATATGGATAGCATCATTTGTTTTTGAGCAAGCAATGAAATGAGCCATTTTACTAAATTGATCAACCACAACAAATATGCTATCCTTTCCACTAGATGTTCTAGGCAATCCAAGCACAAAATCCATTGAAATATCGACCCAAGGATGAGAAGGAACAGGTAAGGGAGTATACAAGCCATGTGGTTGCACTTTAGATTTAGCGTGCTTGCATACAATGCACCTTTTACACACAGCAATCACATCCCTAGCATATGAGGCCAATAAAAATGTTCTTTCAACATGGATAAAGTCTTTTCTATGCCAAAGTGCCCCATCAAACCACCCCCATGAGATTCTTTAACCAAAAGCTCACGCATAGAACAAACAGGCACACACAATTTATTTCCTTTAAATAAGAAACCATCAAATCTAAAGAAATCATGAGCACCATGTTTTTCACACAACTTCCAAGTTTCAGCAAAGTCAGCATCATATTCATACATGCTTTTGAAAGATTCAAAACTAATCAACCTAGCTTGCATAGATGTAATAAGACTATACCTCCTAGACAAAGCATCAGCCACAACATTTTCTTTCCCCTTTTTATGTTTAAGCACATAAGGAAATGACTCAATGAATTCAAGCCATACGGCATGCCTCTTATTCAACTTATCTTGGGTCTTTAGGTATTGAAGACTCTTATTATCAGAATGCAAAACAAATTCCTTAGACCATAAATAATGTTGCCAATGTTCTAGAGTTCTTTTTAAAGCATATAATTCTTTGTCATAAGTTGAATAATTCAAACAAGCACCACTAAGCTTCTCACTAAAGTAAGCAATAGGCCTAGACTCTTGCATCAAAATAGCACCAATACCAATTCCAGAGGCATCACATTCAACTTCGAAAACTTTAGAGAAATCAGGAAGAATAAGTAGAGGGGCATTGGTCAATTTATCTTTCAAAGTATTAAAAGCCGTTTCTTGTGCCTCACCCCATTTAAAGATAACATTTTTCTTTACCAGCTCATTTAAAGGTGCAGCAAGGGTTGAGAAGTCCTTTACAAATCGTCGGTAGAAACTTGCAAGTCCATGGAAACTCCTCACCTCACTAGCATTCTTAGGTGTTGGCCACTCTTGAATTGCCTTCACCTTCTCTTCATCCACTCGGAGGCCATCAGTACCTACAACAAAACCAAGAAAAACAACAGAATCCAAGCAAAAAGAGCATTTCTCTAAATTTGCAAAGAGTTTATTTTCTCTTAAAATATCAAACACAGAATGCAAATGCTTAACATGCTCTTCTAGATTCTTAGAAAATACAAGAATGTCATCAAAATAGACAACAACAAACTTTCCTATGTAAGGGTGAAACACATGATTCATTAAGCTCATGAATGTACTAGGAGCATTAGTTAAGCCAAAGGGCATAACAAGCCATTCGTACAAACCAAACTTAGTCTTAAATGCAGTCTTCCACTCATCACCCTCTTTCATCCTAATTTGATGATAACCACTCCTAAGATCTATTTTTGAAAACAAGCAAGCACCATGCAACTCATCCAGCATGTCATCAAGTCTAGGAATGGGATATCGATACTTAACAGTGATTTTGTTGATGGCTCGATAGTCCACGCACATCCTCCATTTGCCATCCTTCTTAGGCACAAGTATTACTGGAACAGCACATGGACTAAGACTTTCTCTCACAAACCCCTTTTTCATGAGTTCCTCCACTTGCCTCTGAATTTCCTTAGTCTCTTCTGGATTTGCCCTATAAGCAGGTTGGTTAGGAAGAGATGCTCCAGGAATAAAGTTAATCATGTGTTCAATGCCTCTTATGAGAGGCAATCCATCCGGTACCTCTTCTAGAAACAAGTCTTTATATTCCTGCAACAAACTCAAAACACTAGAAGGAAGAGATTCATCAAGGTCACTTAGGGTTAGATAAACATCCTTATACAAGAGTACAAAAGATGTCTCATTACATAAAGCCCTCTTAATCTCTCCTTTACTGGAAAATAGTGTTACTTTCTTTTCTTCACTCTCTTGACTTTTCTTTTCAGTAGCTCTCTTTTCTTTTCTCTCCATCTCACTTTCTTTTCTTTCTTTCTCACGCACTTTCTTTTCTTTCTCTCTTAACTTGCATTCTTGAGTAATTCGCTTTTGATCTTCATATGCCTACAAGGGTCTGAGAGGGGTTAGCATAATGGTTTTCTTATTAAACTCAAAAGAATACCTATTAGTATAACCATCATACTTAACTTTCCTATCAAATTGCCAAGGTCTACCTAATAACAAGTGTCCAGCATACATAGGAGCTATATCACATAAAACCTCATCATTGTAACTTCCTATGGAAAATGCTACAACAACTTGTTTAGTAACTTTAACATCCCCATTATCATTGAACCACAACAAATTATAAGGAGTGGGTTGTTTTCTAGTTGGCAAACCTAGCTTTTCAACCAACAAGGTACTAGCAACATTAGTGCAGCTCCCATTATCAATGATAAGGCTACATACCTTGTTGTTAACAAAACACCTAGTGTGAAAATATGCTCTCGTTGTTCTTTTTCAAGCTCCTCTTTAGGTTGAATGCTAAGAGCACGCCTTGACACTAGAGCCTCACCAATCACAGCTTCAGCTACCTCCACATCAGATTCATCACCTCCATTGGAGCTTAACTCAGCTTCCACATCTTCATCACTGCTGCTTTCACTAGTAACAACACCATTCTCAAGCAAAATCATAGTCCTTTTATTTGGACATTGTGAAGCAATGTGACCAAAACCTTGACATTTAAAGCATTTAATTTTAGAAGAACTAGAAGAAGATTTAGGTTCAGATTTACCTTTAGAAGTAGGTGTTTGCATCTTCAACTTATTCTCCTCTTTAGGTTTGGTCTCTCCCTTAAACTTGAAAGAGGACTTGAAGTCTTTGTGGGAACTAGCATGTGATTTCAATTTCTGTTTTGTCTTAAAATGCTTCTCCACCTTAATGGCTTTATGTAACAACTCCTCCATATCAAGGTAATTTTGTAATTCGACTTCTGCAGCAATTTCAGGGTCTAAGCCACCAAGAAATCTTGCCATTGTAACTTCTGAATCTTCTTCAATGTCAGCTTTGATCATGGCAATTTGCATTTGCTGAAAATATTCTTCCACACTCATAGATCCTTGTTTGATTTTGTGGAGCCTCTTGTGCACATCCTTATAGTAATGGGTAGGGACAAATCTCTTTCTCATGAGAGCCTTCATTTCTGGCCAAGACCGAATTGGACCCTCCCCTGAACGCCTCCTACTAGTGGTTAATTGATCCCACCATAGGCTTGCATAATCTTTGAACTCCAAAGCAGCTAATTTTATTTTACTTTCTTCTGAAAAAGATTGACAGTCAAATAAAAACTCAACTTTTCTTTCCCATTCAAGATATACATCAGGATCAGCTTTCCCTTGAAAGGAAGGGATTTTCATCTTGATGTTACTAAAGGCATCTTTCTTTCGAGGGGGAGCTCTCCTAACTCTTTCATGTTGGCTTTCCTCCTCAAAATCAGATTCATCTCCTCCTAGAACAACATTTTTACCATGCCTTGCCTTGTTGTTGGAAGAAGAAGAATCCATTTGATCCAACCTAGTATTTAGCCTCTTGAATTGTTCTTGAACAGATTTGATGAACAATTTAAGGTCAACTTGGTTATCCTCACTTTCAAACATGATTGGTACTTGAAATGTTAGTAGTGAATAGCAAGAAAAAAAAAAGGACCTGACTACTCCCTCACGTGTTTCACTCTAAATGATGCAAATTCACTCATGTTTCACACTTGTAATGGCTTTTACAATGATGAAAACACTCTTGCCTTTTTCCTCTCACCTTGCTTCCTATAGTGTACTGAATTAAATCCAACAAATCAAAAGAAGCAACAACTGAAGTGGCAATCTCAAATTAGAACCCAAGATATAAAGTTCTCAAAGAGACAACAAAAGTCCAACATTTTTAAAAAAATTCGTAGGTGCAGCCAATGAAAAATACAGCAAGTGACTAGCAAAGGAAATGAAGACAATGAATTTATGGAAGAAATGGTATGTGGCAGACTATGGGAGAACAAATGGTTAAATGATTAATTATCAAGAGTTATGGAAAGAAAATTGGAATTTGGAATCAGTATTATGCACAATTCATAAAAGGAAATTTGCATTCATTCACCTTGTTCTAAATTTCAAATTTCTGATTGTTTCAATACTGATTCCAAATTCCAATTTTCTTTCCATAACTCTTGATAATTAATCATTTAACCATTTGTTCTCCCATAATCTGCCACATACCATTTCTTCCATAAATTCATTGTCTTCATTTCTTTTCCTAGTCACTTGCTGTATTTTCCATTGGCTGCACCTGCGAATTTTTTTTTAATGTTGGACTTTTGTTGTCTCTTTGAGAACTTTACATCTTGGGTTCTAATTTGAGATTGCCACTTCAGTAGCTGCTTCTTTTGATTTGTTGGATTTAATTCAGTACACTATAGGAAGCAAGTTGAGAGGAAAAAGGCAAGAGTGTTTTCATCATTGTAAAAGCCATTACAAGAGTGAAACACGAGTGAATTTGTATCATTTAGAGTGAAACACGTGAGGGAGTAGTCAGGTCCTTTTCTTGCGATTCACTAACATTTCAGGTGCCAATCATATCTGAAATTGAGGATAACCAAGTTGACCTTAAGTTGTTCATCAAATCTGTTCAAGAACAATTCAAGAGGCTAAATACTAGGTTGGATCAAATGGATTCTTCTTCTTCCAACAACAAGGCTAGGCATGGTAAAAATGTTGTTCTAGGAGGAGATGAATCTGATTTTGAGGAGGAAAGCCAACATGAAAGAGTTAGGAGAGCTCCTCCTCGAAAGAAAGATGCCTTTAGTAACATCAAGATGAAAATCCCTTCCTTTCAAGGGAAAGCTGATCCTGATGTATATCTTGAATGGGAAAGAAAAGTTGAGTTTTTATTTGACTGTCAATCTTTTTCAGAAGAAAGTAAAATAAAATTAGCTACTTTGGAGTTCATAGATTATGCAAGCCTATGGTGGGATCAATTAACCACTAGTAGGAGGCGTTCTGGAGAGGGTCCAATTCGGTCTTGGCCAGAAATGGAGGCTCTCATGAGAAAGAGATTTGTCCCTACCCATTACTATAGGGATGTGCACAAGAGGCTCCACAAAATCAAACAAGGATCTATGAGTGTGGAAGAATATTTTCAACAAATGCAAATTGCCATGATCAAAGCTGACATTGAAGAAGATTCAGAAGTCACAATGGCAAGATTTCTTGGTGGCTTAGACCCTGAAATTGCTGCAGAAGTTGAATTGCAAAACTACCTTGATATGGAGGAGTTGTTGCATAAAGCCATTAAGGTGGAGAAGCATTTTAAGACAAAACAGAAATTGAAATCACATGCTAGTTCTAACAAGGACTTCAAGTCCTCTTTCAAGTTTAAAGGAGAGACCAAGCCTAAAGAGGAGAATAAGATGAAGATGCAAACATCTACCTCTAAAGGTAAATCTGAACCTAAATCTTCTTCTAGTTCTTCTAAAATTAAATGCTTTAAATGTCAAGGTTTTGGTCACATTGCTTCACAATGTCCAAATAAAAGGACTATGATTTTGCTTGAGAATGGTGTTGTTACTAGTGAAAGTAGCGGTGATGAAGATGTGGAAGCTGTGTTTAGCTCCAATGGAGGTGATGAATCTGATGTGGAGGTAGCTGAAGCTATGATTGGTGAGGCTCTAGTGTCAAGGCGTGCTCTTAGCATTCAACCGAAAGAGGAGCTTGAAAAAGAACAACGAGAGCATATGTTTCACACTAGGTGTTTTGTTAACAACAAGGTTGATGAGAGACCCTCTAGGAACCTTGTCCTAGGAACCTTCAACAAGATGACACTTTGCCCGAGACCAGCTAGAAAACAAGAATGTTGGTCAAAGGAAAGACCCTAAGAGAACTTGTCTCTTAGAACCCTAGCCTCAAGACGCCAAAAAGGAAGACCAATCCTTTGATAAGTCACGTGAACTCTCAGAGAACACAAAGAAGCAAAAGCCTCACAAATAATTGAATAATACTCAATTTTATTCATGTTCCAAAATAGAGTACAATAGGAAGCCTTTTATAGGCAAAATTTTCTAGAGTCCTAATTAAAGTAAAACTCTAAAACCTGATTAAAAATATTTTAAATGATACCTAATATATCCTAATTAGATTAGGATACTAATTTTAACTTGATCTCCAAGATAAGCTCTCTGACCAAGTTTAAAAAATAATAAAATAATAAAAAAACGAAATTCAAAAAGAATCATAGTCAAAACTAATTAGCTTCTTTAAGTTGTCACATGGGATGCTCATGCTTCATTAAAAATCACATGGATGTCATATGATTCTTAATCTCTTGCAATTGGACTCCAATTGGACCTTAGCACTCCTCTTGTATGTGTATAGTTCATTGGGCCTTCAACGTGTTGGATATTGAATTTAGTTGCTCCATGGATCTTCTTAAGACATTGGGCTTCCACTTGGACTTCCACTTTTGCATCTTTAAGGAGATTTTGATCAAATATGGATCTTGGGCTATAAACTTGGGTCGACATCCAACATAGAGATTATTTTGAACTCTTTGAAGTTTTTGGACATATACTAGCACAATTTGGGCTTCTTGAGCATGGGCCATCTCTTCATGAGCCATTTGGACTTGAATCATACCCTTTTGAATGATCTGAGTTTCTTGATGGATGAGGGCTTCTCGAACTTGTAGTGCTCCAATGGATATGCCTACTGATATTGTATCAAAGGTATGTAGCCTTATCATTGATAATGGGAGCTGCACTAATGTTGCTAGTACCTTATTGGTTGAAAAGCTAGGTTTGCCAACTAGAAAACACCCCACTCCTTATAATTTGTTGTGGTTCAATGATAATGGGGATGTTAAAGTTACTAAACAAGTTGTTGTAGCATTTTCCATAAGAAGTTACCATGATGAGGTTTTATGTGATATAGCTCCTATGTATGCTGGACACTTGTTATTGGGTAGACCTTGGCAATTTGATAGGAAAGTTAAGTACGATGGTTATACTAACAGGTATTCTTTTGAGTTTAATAAGAAAACCATTATGCTAACCCCTCTCAGACCCTTGCAGGCATATGAAGATCAAAAGCGAATTACTCAAGAATGCAAGTTAAGAGAGAAAGAAAAGAAAGTGCGTGAGAAAGAAAGAAAAGAAAGTAAGATGGAGAGAAAAGAAAAGAGAGCTACTGAAAAGAAAAGTCAAGAGAGTGAAGAAAAGAAAGTAACACTATTTTCCAGTAAAGGAGAGATTAAGAGGGCGTTATGTAGTGAGACATCTTTTGTACTCTTGTATAAGGATGTTTATCTAACCCTTAGTAACCTTGATGAATCTCTTCCTTCTAGTGTTTTGAGTCTGTTGCAGGAATATAAAGACTTGTTTCAGGAAGAGGTACCGAATGGATTGCCTCCCATAAGAGGCATTGAACACATGATTGACTTTATTCCTGGAGCATCTCTTCCTAACCGACCTGCTTATAGGGCAAATCCAGAAGAGACTAAGGAAATTCAGAGGTAAGTGGAGGAACTCATGAAAAAGGGGTTTGTGAGAGAAAGCCTTAGTCCATGTGCTGATCTGTGTAATTTGGGGTTCCTAGAACGGGTTTCTACAGAGTCTCATATCATCTGGTATCACCATCTCTTTTATCTCTCTCTTGTTTCATTTTGAGCTAATCTTGCTTGGGTGTTAATGGTACAAGAGTAACGAGTCTATCATCCTTTACAAATGAATATCTATTGGTAAACCCATCCTTTGTCGCCTTCCTATCAAATTCCCAAGGTCTACCCAAAAGTATATGTCCAGCATGCATAGGAACAACATCACATAAAATCTCATCACAATATCTTCCAATTAAGAATGAAACAAGAACTTGTCTATCAACCTTAATCTCCCCACATTCATTCAGCCATTGCAATTTGTATGGTCTAGGGTGTTTAATGGTAGACAAATTTAATTTCTCAACTAGAGTGGTACTAGCAACATTGGTACAACTTCCACCATCAATAATCATATTGCATACCTTGTTGCTTATGACACAGCGAGTATGGAAGATTTTTTCTCTTTGCTGCTGAATGTCATCTTCCTTAACTTGAGAATTCAAAGCTCTTCTAGTCACAAGTGCTTCTCCTTCTACAGCATACTCAAACCCATCATCACTAGCATCTTCAAGTGACGACATGGAATCATCACTTTCACTTTCAGTCACCACTTCATGGTCCTTCATGATCATTACTCTCTTGTTGGGGCATTGTGAAGCTATATGACCTGTTCCCAAACACTTGAAACATTTAATATCTCTATTTCTAGATGATTGGGAATCAAATTTACCTTTGTTCTTAGATGAAGCTTCCTCTTTGCCTTTTAGGACTTCTCTTTGAACATCTTTTTCTTCCTTCTTCCATTTTGGTCTCATTGAAGAACTAGAGCCTGAAAGGTACCTTGCTGATCCTTTTTGTTTAAGTTGCCTTTCAACCTTTATTGCCATGTGCACCATGTCTTCTAACTCCACATAATGCTGCAACTCCACAATATTAGCGATTTCTTTATTCAACCCATTTAAGAATCGAGCCATTGTTGCTTCCCTATCCTCTTTCACACTTGCCCTAAGCATAGCCACTTCCATCTCTTTGTGATATTCCTCTACACTCTTAGAGCCTTGTGTAAGGGACTGCAACTTTTGAAAGAGGTCTCTATAGTAATGGCTGGGTATAAACCTCTTCCTCATGAGAGCCTTCATGTCCCTCCATGTTTCTAGGGGTCTCTCACCATTCCTCCTCCTCTCTAGGACCAATTTATCCCACCAAATTAATGCATAATCTGTAAATTCAATGACTGCCAATTTCACCTTTTTTGCTTCAGAATAATTATGGCACTAAAAAATGAACTCAATTTTCTTCTCCCACTCCAAATAAGCTTCAGGATCATTTCTACCTTGGAAAGAAGGTATCTTCATCTTAATATTTCCAAGGTTTCCATCCACCCTATTTCTACCCCTTGGAGCATTTTTACCGCGTCTCCTTTCATGCCTAACTTCCCTAGACCTATTTCTACCCAAATCAAATTCAGATTCATAGTCTTCTTCACTACCACCTCCTACTTCATTTTCAGACTCAAAATCATCCAAAGAATCATCTCTATGCCTCTCATATCTTCTAGGATTAGGACTTACAGTAGGTGGTCTTCTCTGCAAGTTCGCAATCATTGTGTCTTGCTTATCCATCCGGTCTCTTATCCCTCCAAGCACCACATTAAGATGTTCGAATTGCTGCTGCATGGCTTTTACAACGAGATCCAGGTTTTGCGCACTACCTCCTCCACTTGATATTTCCTCCCTATTAGACATTATAAGCTGCAAGAAAAATTGATTAGAGAAATAAAGATCCTTACAAATTTTCCTCACGTGTTTACCCTCAAAGATGTCACTCTTCACTCGTGTTTCACACTTTAAAGGCTTTTTCAAATAATGGATTCACACTCTTGCCTTTTTCCACTCTTAGTCTCTTTATAGGCTCTTTAAAGAAACTAATCAGACGCAATACAAAGCTATCACAATTCTTGTGAGATTCAACCCAACACTTGGATATAATGAGTAGCAAGTGGATACTATAGTAAAGAAAATCAGGGAATGAAAGTTAAAGATGCAGAATTTTGTAAAAGGTTAACTCGAACCAATACTACTTCCAGAACAGCACAATTTTTTTTTTCCTTTTCTTTTTAGCAATTTTTTTTTTTGCCTTTTCTATATTTTTTTTTTACCTAGCTTTTTTTTTCTGGAATATGAAGAACAAAAAACGAAATTTGAATAAACAGAACAGAAACAGCAAAATCAATCTGGAAAAACGCGTCTGAATTTAAAGGACAATATCTCGAGTTAGAGAACTCCAAATGAGATGATTTTAAAGCAATATGAAAGAAGAGATTCTGGGATATAAGAAAGACCTACTACATGTCCAGAAACTCAACGGAAAACATGACAAATAGAGGATTAAAATTCAGCACGTCTAATGGAAGACAAATAGAATTTCAAAACGAAAGAGAAATGCAATCTTGAAAAGCACAAGACACACGGATATGACCTGATTTAGGGACCGAAGCTCTGATACCAAGATGGTGCGAACCCACAAGGAATTGAATCCCCTTGAACCCACAACCGATCTGAAATATACACACCCCAAGAAAGCTAAACCAAGTCTGAACGATCCACTTGGAACCCTTGAACACGAAGAGTCAAGGACCGAGTGTTGTAAGATGCCACAAGGTTGATCAAGCCTTGATAAGTCTACAAGTTCAATGAAGAACCCTAGAGAGCACTCCTCTCAATTCTGGGATTTCCAGAAAATATGATTTCTATTCATTCCAATCTGATTACAATGGGAGGCAGAGTACAATTATATAGTGTGCAAGTCAAATCTGCCTTCAATGCTCATAGAAAAGGAAAACTAGGGAAATTAATGGTAAATTTCCTAATTAATGACCTATGGAATCTGATGGAGGTGAGCTAGGAGACTTTAAAGAGCTTGAACAAAATCAAGAACTTGAAACAAAAGGACTGGACGTAACTCTAAAAGATGGCCAACTAAAGATCCATTGCAAGGTATGGGAGGCCCATGCACAAGATCAAGAGCCAAAGCTTTGAAGGAGGCCTTGAATGGAGTGATCCAAAAACTAATGGACTTGGAGCCCATAGTCTTAGCTGAATATGAAGCCTAAAAGGAACAAAATGGCATAATAATTATTTCATATCTACAAGATGCTAGCCCAAGCCCAAAAGGAGCCTAATTGAAGAAGCCCAGCCATTTTCCACAAAATTCTCTTAGTTTTATTTCATTTTAATTTGATTGTTTCTGTTTCAAATTTTTTTTAGCTTTATTAGGCGCCATTCGTGGTGAATTTGTCCAGATTTAAATTTCTTTTATTTTCCCACCAGACCTAAGAGTTATTTTGTATTTAGGGTTTTATTTTTCAAATGCTTATATAAGGCCCACTTGTACTCCAAGAAGAGGCAGATTGAATGAATTCTATTTTCAGAATCTTTTCTGACTTGTGAGGTTTCTCTTGTGGCCTTTGAGTGCTGGAGAAAATCTTTAACTTATCAAAGGAGTGGTTTCCTTTGTGGCGTCCCGGATTAGGGTTCTAAGAGACGGGTTCTCTTAGGGTTCAATTCCATTGACCAACATCTCTTCTTCTTCTTCTTCTTCTTCTTCTTCTTCTTTTTGTTTCTTTCTTTGTTCTTTCTTGCTTGTTGTCCAGATCTGCCTATTTTCTTGTTCTTGTGTTGCTTGCCAAATTTCGATCACTGATCCGTGTAATTTGGGGTTCCTAGAACGGGTTTCTATGGAGTCTCATATCATCTGGTATCAAAGCATTGGTTAAGGTTGGTTTCATCCACTTTTTCCTTGTTCTTTTCCCTTATTTCGTCTAATTCTTTTCTGTTTGTCCATATTTTTGTGCGGCTATTTCTGGTGTTTTCCTTCATTTTTTTGGACGTTTAATAGGTCTTTCTTGTGTTTTAAGATCTCTTCTTTCTGCTCGATTTGGAATCACATCAATCCGATTTTTGTAGAGCAAGTTATAGCTATTTCTTTTCCCTTATTTCGTTTGATTCTTTTCTGCTCGTCCTTTTTTTTCATGCAGCTGTTTCTGGTGTTTTCCTTCGTGTTTTTGGATGTTTAATAGGTCTTTCTTGTGTTCAAGATCTCTTCTTTCTGCTCGTTTCGGAATCACATCAATTTGATTTTTCTAGAGCAAGTTATAGCTATTTCTTTCGTGCATGTCATTCTGATCTTTCAGAAATCTTGTGTTCAGAAATCTTGTGTTCTGTTTGCAAATTTCAGCACCTTTGAGATTCGAAAAAAAAAAAGTATATTACAGTGAAAAAAAAAAAAGAAAAGAAAAGAAGGAAAAGTTGAAAAAAAAAAAAAAAGAAGTCAGAATCTGTGAAAAGGGAAAGTTGTGCTGGAAATTGTAAAATTTTGAATTGTTGACTTGAATTGCAATTGCTGAAGATCTGGTCATTTCTGATTCTTGGAATTACCATTTTTGATTCCTTGAGTTAATCTGATCATTAAAAGTCATATTGTGCACAATTCATAAAAGGAAATTTGCATTAATTCACCTTGTTCTAAATTTCAAATTTCTGATTGCTTCAATACTGATTCCAAATTCCAATTTTCTTTCCATAACTCTTGATAATTAATCATTTAACCATTTGTTCTCCCATAATCTGCCACATACCATTTCTTCCATAAATTCATTGTCTTCATTTCCTTTTCTAATCACTTTGCTGTAATTTCCATTGGCTGCACCTACGAATTTTTTTTTTTTTTTAAACGTTGGACTTTTGTTGTCTCTTTGAGAACTTTACATCTTGGGTTCTAATTTGAGATTGCCACTTCAGTTGCTGCTTCTTTTGATTTGTTAGATTTAATTCAGTACACTATAGGAAGCAAGTTGAGAGGAAAAAGGCAAGAGTGTTTTCATCATTGTAAAAGCCATTACAAGTGTGAAACACGAGTGAATTTGCATCATTTAGAGTGAAACACGTGAGGGAGTAGTCAGGTCCTTTTTTTTTCTTGCTATTCACTACTAACATTTCAGGTACCAATCATGTCTGAAAGTGAGGATAACCAAGTTGACCTTAAATTGTTCATCAAATCTGTTCAAGAACAATTTAAGAGGCTAAATACTAGGTTGGATCAAATGGATTCTTCTTCTTCCAACAACAAGGCAAGGCATGGTAAAAATGTTGTTCTAGGAGGAGATGAATCTGATTTTGAGGAGGAAAGCCAACATGAAAGAGTTAGGAGAGCTCCCCCTCGAAAGAAAGATGCCTTTAGTAACATCAAGATGAAAATCCCTTCCTTTCAAGGGAAAGCTGATCCTTATGCATATCTTGAATGGGAAAGAAAAGTTAATTTTTTATTTGACTGTCAATCTTTTTCAGAAGAAAGTAAAATAAAATTAGCTGCTTCGGAGTTCACAGATTATGCAAGCCTATGGTGGGATCAATTAACCACTAGTAGGAGGCATTCAGGGGAGGGTCCAATTCGGTCTTGGTCAGAAATGAAGGCTCTCATGAGAAAGAGATTTGTCCCTACCCATTACTATAGGGATGTGCACAAGAGGCTCCACAAAATCAAACAAGGATCTATGAGTGTGGAAGAATATTTTCAGCAAATGCAAATTGCCATGATCAAAGCTGACATTGAAGAAGATTCAGAAGTTACAATGGCAAGATTTCTTGGTGGCTTAGACCCTGAAATTGCTGCAGAAGTCAAATTACAAAACTACCTTGATATGGAGGAGTTGTTACATAAAGCCATTAAGGTGGAGAAGCATTTTAAGACAAAATAGAAATTGAAATCACATGCTAGTTCCAACAAAGACTTCAAGTCCTCTTTCAAGTTTAAGGGAGAGACCAAACCTAAAGAGGAGAATAAGTTGAAGATGCAAACACCTACTTCTAAAGGTAAATCTAAACCTAAATCTTCTTCTAGTTCTTCTAAAATTAAATGCTTTAAATGTCAAGGTTTTGGTCACATTGCTTTACAATGTCCAAATAAAAGGACTATGATTTTGCTTGAGAATGGTGTTGTTACTAGTGAAAGCAGCAGTGATGAAGATGTGGAAGCTGAGTTAAGCTCCAATGGAGGTGATGAATCTGATGTGGAGGTAGCTGAAGCTGTGATTGGTGAGGCTCTAGTGTCAAGGCGTGCTCTTAGCATTCAACCTAAAGAGGAGCTTGAAAAAGAACAACGAGAGCATATCTTTCACACTAGGTGTTTTGTTAACAACAAGGTATGTAGCCTTATCATTGATAATGGGAGCTGCACTAATGTTGCTAATACCTTGTTGGTTGAAAAGCTAGGTTTGCCAACTAGAAAACACCCCACTCCTTATAATTTGTTGTGGTTCAATGATAATGGGGATGTTAAAGTTACTAAACAAGTTGTTGTAGCATTTTCCATAGGAAGTTACAATGATGAGGTTTTATGTGATATAGCTCCTATGTATGCTGGACACTTGTTATTGGATAGACCTTGGCAATTTGATAGGAAAGTTAAGTATGATGGTTATACTAATAGGTATTCTTTTGAGTTTAATAAGAAAACCATTATGCTAACGCCTCTCAGACCCTTGTAGGCATATGAAGATCAAAAGCGAATTACTCAAGAATGCAAGTTAAGAGAGAAAGAAAAGAAAGTGAGATGGAGAGAAAAGAAAAGAGAGCTACTAAAAAGAAAAGTCAAGAGTGAAGAAAAGAAAGTAACACTATTTTCCAGTAAAGGAGAGATTAAGAGGGCTTTATGTAATGAGACATCTTTTGTACTCTTGTATAAGGATGTTTATCTAACCCTTAGTGACCTTGATGAATCTCTTCCTTCTAGTGTTTTGAGTTTGTTGCAGGAATATAAAGACTTGTTTTCGGAAGAGGTACCGAATGGATTGCCTCCCCTAAGAGGCATTGAACACATGATTGACTTTATTCCTGGAGCATCTCTTCCTAACCGACCTGCTTATAGGGCAAATCCAGAAGAGACTAAGGAAATTCAGAGGCAAGTGAAGGAACTCATGAAAAAGGGGTTTGTGAGAGAAAGCCTTAGTCCATGTGCTGTTCCAGTAATACTTGTGCCTAAGAAGGATGGCAAATGGAGGATGTGTGTGGACTATCGAGCCATCAACAAAATCACTGTTAAGTATCGATATCCCATTCCTAGACTTGATGACATGCTGGATGAGTTGCATGGTGCTTGCTTGTTTTCAAAAATAGATCTTAGGAGTGGTTATCATCAAATTAGGATGAAAGAGGGTGATGAGTGGAAGACTGTATTTAAGACTAAGTTTGGTTTGTATGAATGGCTTGTTATGCCCTTTGGCTTAACTAATGCTCCTAGTACATTCATGAGCTTAATGAATCATGTGTTTCGCCCTTACATAGGAAATTTTGCTGTTGTGTATTTTGATGACATTCTTGTATTATCTAAGAATCTAGAAGAGCATGTTAAGCATTTGCATTCTGTGTTTGATATTTTAAGAGAAAATAAACTCTTTGCAAATTTAGAGAAATGCTCTTTCTGCTTGGATTCTATTATTTTTCTTGGTTTTGTTGTAGGTACTGATGGCCTCCGAGTAGATGAAGAGAAGGTGAAGGCAATTCAAGAGTGGCCAACACCTAAGAATGCTAGTGAGATTCGAGGACGAATCCTTTTCAAGAGGGAGGGAATGATGGAGGTGAGCTAGGAGACTTTAAAGAGCTTGAACAAAATCAAGAACTTGAAAACAAAAGGACTGGACGTAACTTTAAAAGATAGCCAACTAAAGATCCATTGCAAGGTATGGGAGGCCCATGCACAAGATCAAGAGCCAAAGCTATGAAGGAGGCCTTGAATGGAGTGATCCAAAAACTAATGGACTTGGAGCCCATAGTCTTAGCTGAATATGAAGCCCAAAAGGAACAAAATGGCATGAAAATTATTTCATATCTACAAGATGCTAGCCCAAGCCCGAAAGGAGCCTAATTGAAGAAGCCCAGCCATTTTCCACAAAATTCTCTTAGTTTTATTTCATTTTAATTTGATTGTTTCTGTTTCAGATTTTTTTTAGCTTTATTAGGCGTCATTCTTGGTGAATTTGTCCAGATTTAAATTTCTTTTATTTTCCCACCAGACCTAAGAGTTATTTTGTATTTAGGGTTTTATTTTTCAAATGCCTATATAAGGCCCACTTGTACTCCAAGAAGAGGCAGATTGAGTGAATTCTATTTTTAGAATCTTTTCTGACTTGTGAGGTTTCTCTTGTGGCCTTTGAGTGCTAGAGAAAATCTTTGACTTATCAAAGGAGTGGTTTCCTTTGTGGCGTCCCGGATTAGGGTTCTAAGAGACGGGTTCTCTTAGGGTTCAATTCCATTGACTAACATCTCTTCTTCTTCTTCTTCTTCTTCTTTTTATTTCTTTCTTTGTTCTTTCTTGCTTGTTGTCCAGATCTACCTATTTTCTTGTTCTTGTGTTGCTTGCCAAATTTCGATCACTGATCCGTGTAATTTGGGGTTCTTAGAACGGGTTTCTATGGAGTCTCATATCAGAATCAGAATTATGAAAGTCAAATTCTCACAAAAACTAAAAAGGAAATAAATCCCCCTAAATAAGCTAATTTTGTCTAAATTCATTAGGGTTCTATAAATCATCTTATTAAGCCCGAAATGGCATTATTTAGCCTGAAATGAGCCCACCAATGGATGGTCCATGATTCAAGCACTTCAATTTATAATGTTTTGGCCCAGGCTAGCTTCAGCAGCTCCATCTTCAGCCCATATGATATTGAGGACGTCCATATTATAATTGTCCATATCTTGCTTGACTTTTGTTGCTCCAATTGTTATTTGCTTAGTCCAAGTCTCTTGAACAAGTCCATTTAGGGCTTCCCTCATTCTTTTAGCTCGTGCTCTTGTTATCGGGCCACTTGGAATTTGCAGAGGATCATTCCAAGCATTTGAGACTGCTTGCTCCCTTTGATGGATCGCATCATGTCAGGTTCTGCACGAGATAGGTCAAGAGATCAAGGAGGACGAGGCATTGGGTGGGGTAATGGCTGAGGTCGACATAACCCCACTGGAGAGGTGACATCACCTAATCATACACATAGAGATTTGGTGCTAGGAGGTGCACTCTTACCTGAGCATGCACAGAGGGATTTGGAGTCAGGAGATGCACTTTCACCACTCCCACCACAGAGAGATAGACAAACTATTTATAATGATTCACCTCCAGCACAACGATCACAGGTGCCGAGTAGTCCAGGTATCACTTCATGCAAATAATGTTTTTTAAATTATGTTTTTACCATACTAATTTGTTTGCCCTTTTTTTTTTTCATATGTAGTAGCTTCTTGCAGTACAATTAAGAAGAGTAAGGGAAAATATAAGAGTTTATAAGTAGATATGAAGACAAAATATGGTTCAAAAATCAAAGTTTACATCCTTGAGAACTCAGATAGACTTATTGGAGATGGGGCCCGTGACTTTGCCAGCTATTATGGACATGTGGTGCGAATCACAGTCTCTCTTAGGGATGGTGATTAGGCCAAAGTTTAAGCCAAATATGGGGAAACTTTGTTATTGAAAGTAAGGGTATAATATTATATTTGTAGGCCATTTTTCTTTATATAACATTCATAGTGTTCCTCCATCAGTTAATAAGTTTGGTTTCTTATGTTTTATGTAAGATAAATTTGATGTTCGTGATGGGTGCCTTGAAGAGAGATTAAATAAAACTTGTGTTGAGACAATGCGATGACTATACCGATCTTGGAAGGCTGACCTACATGCAAATTATACTAAGTGCGACACAAATGAAGAGAAGGAGGCTCCTCGACTAAGTAACATCAGCCGTGATGATTGGAAGTGGCTGATGCATTACTGGGAAAGTTTAGAGTTCAAGGTAATATGTTTCTAACATGAATTTAAAGGATTGTTTGCTTTGTTTGTGTTCACATGATTTTAAGGTTTCATGATTATAATACCATCCAATTATAGGCTATAAGTAGCAGGAACAAGGCAAACTGGCCAAGGCAAGTGACTTAGCATACATGCGGTACCCGTTTATTTGCTGAAGTTGAAGAGTCTACGATAAGTATTTGTGTTGGACTTGAGTTTATAAACATTTCTCTTTGTGTCATTCCCTCTTTGGTAGCATGGAATATCATCTAATGAATATTGTAGAGAGATCCCATCATTGGAGAAGTGGCACCCCCCGACTGAGTTTGGGAACATCAACACACCTGTAAGAATAAGGATGGAGAGGTGGAGTAGGTAGATCCCAAGTCACTAGAAATCCATGTAAGTTGCTATAGATCATTAAGCTTTAATTATTTATACCATTTCCTCATTGTTTATAGTGTTTATCTATTGTTATGCCTTTAAGGGCGCATTCAGGAACTAGTTCATGAGCAAGAAGTAGAGGATAATGAGAATCCATTAACAGGAGATCAAATTTTGGCCACTGTACTGGGGGAGTGATGCAATAGCACTAAGAGACTTTGCTAAGCATAGAGTGGACCTGATGAAGGATATGGTGCTAAGTTTCACACCCAAGAATGTGATTTGCAAATTAAAGCCTAGGAGTTCAAGTCAAATGTGCCTAAAGATCTATTGCAAGGCAAAGGAGGCCCAATAACAAGAGCTAGAGCCAAAGTAATAAAAGAAGCCTTCAATTGTTTGATTCATGAGCTTCATGACTTAGAGCTCATTTATTTGAGTCAAGAAAGGGCCCAAGAAGATGTAAATGGTGTGATCATGCTAACCATTCTACCAGAGGAGTGCTAAGGCCCAATTGGAGTCCAATTGTAAGAGATTAAGAGTTATGTGTCAACCATGTGATTTTTAATGAAGCATGAGCATCTCATGTGACAACTTAAAGAAGCTTATTAGTTTTGACTAAGATTTTTTTGAAATTTAATTTTTTATTGTTTTATTATTTTTTTGAACTTGGTTATCATAATCTATTTCCTTGATTTTAGGCACCATTTAAAATATTTCTAATCAGATTTTAGAGTTTTACTTTTATTAGGACTTTAGACTTTTAGAAAATTTGCCTATAAAAGGCTTCCTATTGTATTCTATTTTGGATCGTGAATGAATGAATTTAAGTATTATTCAATACTTTGTGAGGCTTTTTCTTCTTTGTGTTCTCTGAAAGTTCACATGACTTATCAAAGGATTAGTCTTCCTTTGTGGCGTCTTGAGGCTAGGGTTCTAAGAGACAAGTTCTCTTAGGGTCTTTCCTTTAACTAACATTCTTATTTTCTAACCAATCCCAAGTAAAGTGTCATCTTGTTGAAAGTTCTTAGGACAAGGTTCCTAGAAAGTCTATCATCACTTTCCTTTGACCAACATTCTTGTTTTCTAGCCAATCCCAGGCAAAGTGTCATCTTGTTGAAGGTTCCTAGGACAAGATTCCTAGAGGGTCTCTCATCATTTGGTATCAGAGCTTTGGTTCGCTAGTGCAAAGTATATCTTTGTGTTTCCCTTCCGTTGTTCTTCATACTTTCTCTCCTTCCATTAGTGTTATCTTTTCCATCTTCATTTTTGTGTTCTATCTTCTTCTGTCTTCCATTGTTATGTGCCTCCATCCTCAAAAAAAAAAAAGACTGTGTGATACTCCAAAAAAAAATTCAAAAAAATAAAAAAAGGGGTAAAAAAAAAGTGAAAAAAAAGAAGAAAAAAATTCATATTGTAGAATTCAAAATTGCAAGTTATGCCATTTCAAAGTTGAAAGCAAGCTTGGAGTTAATTTCCTAATTGGAGTTAGTTTTCTAATTGGAGTCAATTTCCTAATTGGAGTTAGTTTCCTAATTAGAGTCAATTTCCTAATTGGAGTTAATTTCCTAATTTGAGTTTGTTTCCTAATTTGATTGCATTAAGTAGCTACCAAGTTATCTACTTTCCTATTTGCATTCAAGAAAGGATATTGTTTCCTAATTGTTCTAAACTTAAATTGCAAGTAGTTTCCTATTTTTAAAGTTTCTTATTTTCAGATTCTTTCTTTCCTTCTCCTTCCTTCCAGACCTCCCCTTCCACCTTCTTTCCCTTTTTGTTACACACCTCTTTTTCTCCTTTGTTTGATTCTTCAGGAATTTACATTTTAGGATTCTAGTTTTTTTTACTGCCACTAGTCTGATCTTTTCATTTGATTTGCTTGTGACTTGCTTAGAACACTTGTAAGAAGCGAATTATTGAGTGGTAAAAGGCAAGAGTGCAATTAACATTAAAGAAAAAGCCAAAAAGAGAGTTAAACATAAGTGAACTTATCATCTTTTGAGTGTAAACACGTAAGCTAGTGAGTTGCGAGGTCCTATGTCTTTCTTTGCTTATTTTTGTACAAACTAATATTTCAAGATGTCTGGAGAATTTGAGCACAGTGACTTTGACATGAAAGTCTAGGTTAGAGCAATTCAAAGTACTCTTGAGAAACTTAGTGCCAGATTAGATGATATGGAGTCTTCTTCCAATAGGAGGACCCATAGGAGGAAAGCTCATATGGAACTTGATGATGATGCTGAGTCCAACTTTAAGGAGTCCCATACTCGAAGAGGCAAATAATTATCATCCAATAAGGATAGTGGTATTGGAAACATCAAGATGAAGATTCCCTCATTCCTCAGGAAAAATGACTCGGACCAGTACTTAGATTGGGAAAGAAGAGTGGAGCATGTGTTCGAGTGCCACTCTTACATTGAGATGAAGAAAGTAAAACTTGTTGCAGTGGAGTTTACTAACTATACTAGCATCTGGTGGGATCAACTCTTACTCATCAGAAGACGTATCGGTGAAGGTCCAATTCGTGATTAGTAGAAGATGAAAACTATCATGCACAAACGATTTGTCCCTAGTTACTATTATAGGGAATTGCATAAGAGGCTCTAAAAGCTGAAATAAGGTTCTATGAGTATGGAAGATTACTATCAAGAAATGGAGATTGCCATGATTAAGGCAAATGTGGAGGAAGACCATGAAGCAACCATGGCCCGATTCATTGAGGGCTTAAATCCTGAAATAGCTGCCCAAGTTAATTTATACAATTACCGAGATATGGAGGAGCTCTTGCATAGAGCTATCATGGTGGAAAAGCAACTAAGGGCTCGACAAAAGCTAAAAGTGACATCTAGCTCGAGTTCTTGGAGGGATTCCAAAGTCTCTTTCAAGCCAAAGACTGATTTCAAGTCTAAGGAGGAAAGTAAGGTAAAACCCTTTTAGGTTAAGGGTAAAATTGATTCAAAACCTTTATCATCTTCTAACCCTACTACTTCTTCCTCTAAGGTTGAATGTTTTAAATGTAATAGTTTTGGTCACATTGCTTCACAATATCCCAACAAATGAACTATGATTATTTTTTATAATGGTGATGTGACCAGTGCTTGTAGTGAGTCTGAGGAGGATGAGATGTGACCTCTGACTGATGACTCAGATTTAGAGTTAACTGAAGCTGTAAATGGTAAAGCCCTTATGGCTAGGTGTGCTCTCAACATTCAACCTATAGAAGATCTCGAGGTAAAGCAGCGTTTGCATATTTTCCATACTCGTTGCTTCATCCACAAGAAGGTATGTAGTTGATTATTGATGGTGGTAGCTGCACAAATGTAGCTTGCACTTTACTTCTAGAAAAGCTGAACTTGCCTACTTTGAGGCACCCTACCCTTTATAAATTATAATGACTTAATGATAGTGGGGAGGTAAAGGTAACAAAATAGGTGCTCATCTCTTTTTCTATTGGTAATTATCATGATGAGATTCTTTATGATGTAGCACCCATGTATGCTGGTCACTTATTACTTAGTAGTCCATGGCAGTTTGACAAAAAGGTAACACATGATGGATATAAAAATTATTACTCCTTTATTTTTAATGGTAAAACCACTATGTTGACCCCTCTTCGTCCTGTTCAAGCATATAAGGATCAGTTAAAAATTGAAAGAAAGTGTAAGAAGAGAGAGCAAGAAAAGAAAGGTAAAGTGAGTGTGAGTGTCGAGAATAAGAAGAAGCGATAGAAAGGAGAGCTGAGTAGAAAGAAAATTAGAGAAAAACATGAGGAAAAGAAAGTGAGTTCATTTTCAGGTAGAAGTGAGATCAATAGAGCTCTTATTTGTGAAAATGCTTTCTTATTACTTTATAAAGATGTTTATCTTACTATCAATGATTGTGATCACTCTTTGCTTGCTAGTGTTACATCTTTATTGCAGGAATTCTGTGACTTATTCCTAAAGGAAATACCTAATGGATTGGCCCCTTTAAGAGGCATTGAGCATCGCATAGACTTTATCCTAGGAGCATCTATTCCCAATAGACCTGCTTATCGAGCAAATCTAGATGAGACTAAGGAAATACAACATTAAGTGGAAGAGCTCATGAAGAAAGGCTTTGTTCGTGAAAGTCTAAGTCCGTGTGCTGTCCCAGTGATTCTTGAGTCCAAAAAGGATGGCAAGTGGCAGATGTGTGTAGATTGTCATGCCATCAACGAAATGATGGTAAAATATCGCTATCCTATCTCTAAGTTAAATGATATGCTTGATGAGTTACATGGTGCATATGTTTTCTCTAAAATTGATCTTAGAAGTGGTTACCATCATATTAGAATGAATGAAGGTGATGAATAGAAAACTGCTTTTAAGACCAAGTTTGGGTTATATGAATAGTTAGTTATGCCATTTGGCTTGACTAACGCACCTAGAACTTTCATGAGTTGAATGAACCATGTCTTTAGACATTTCATTGGTAGATTTGTTATGGTTTACTTTGATGACATTTTGATTTACTCTAAAAGTCTAGAAGAGCATGTGAGTCATTTGCATGATGTGTTTGTTGTGCTTAGAGAGAATAAACTCTTTGCCAATTTAGAGAAGTGCTCTTTTTGTTTGGATTTTATAGTTTTTCTTGGATTTGTTGTAGGAGCTCGTGGCATACAAGTGGACGAGGAGAAGGTCAAAGAAATCCGAGAGTGGCCAACTCCAAAGAATGGGAGTGAAGTAAGGAGCTTCTATGGATTGGCAAGCTTCTATATGTGATTTGTGAAGGACTTCTCTACTCTTGCTGCCCCTTTAAATGATTTGGTAAGAAAGAATGTGGTATTCAAGTGGGGTGAAGTACAAGAGCGTGCTTTTAACATAATGAAGGACAAACTAACTAATGCCCTTATACTTGTGTTGCTTGATTTTACTAAGGTTTTTGAAATTGAGGGTGATGCTTCGGGTATAGGCATAGGTGGTGTGTTGATGCAGGATTCCAAACCTATTGCATATTTCGGTGAGAAATTAAGTGGCCCTGCTTTAAATTATTCCATATATGACAAAGAGTTGTATGCCTTGAAATGAACTTTAGAAACTTGGCAACATTATTTGTGGCCTAAAGAATTTATTATCCATTTTGATCATGACAGTCTTACGTTTCTTAAATCCCAGGGTAAATTGAATAAAAAGCATGCAAGTTGGCTTGAATTTATTGAAACCTTCCCTTATGTGATTAAGAATAAGCAGGGAAAGGAAAATGTTGTAGCGGATGCATTGTCTAGGTGTTACACTTTGATTACTTCCATGCATGCTAGATTGATGGGTTTTGAGATGTCAAAAGGCATGTATGAGTCTAATTTTGATTTCACTGATATTTGGAAATCTTGTGAATTGTATGGTGCTAATGACTATTACAGGTTTGATGGGTTCCTTTTCAAAAAGAACAAGTTATGTGTTCCATTCATGAGCTTCTTGTCAAGGAAACTCATGGCGGGGGATTGATGGGCCATTTTGGTGTAGAAAAGCTTTGGCTCTTTTGAATGAGCATTTTTATTGGCTTAGCATGAGAAGAGATGTGGTTGCTGTTTATTCTAGATGTATTACTTGTAAGCATGCTAAGTCTAGAATTCAATCACATGGCTTATATTCCCCTTTACCAGTTCCCTCTCACCCATGGACTGATATTTCTATGGACTTTGTCATGGGTTTGCCTAAATCTTCCACTCGGAAAGATAGTGTCTTTGTTGTTATGGATAGGTTTAGTAAAATGGCACATTTTATTATTTGTTCCAAAACTAATGATGCAGACTTGTTTTTCAAGGAGATTGTTAGGTTGCATGGTGTGCCAAAAACTATTGTTAGTGATAGAAATGTGAAATTCTTGAGTTATTTCTGGAAAACGTTGTGGAATAAACTTGGCACTAAGCTTTTGTTTTCTACTAGAGCACATCCACAAACTGACGAGCACACCGAGGTTGTTAATAGAACCCTCTCTACTTTATTAAGAGCTATCATTCAAAAGAATCTTAAGAATTAGGAGAAGTGTTTGCTTCATGTCGAATTTGCTTATAATCGTGCTGTTCATTCTGCTACAAAATTCTCTCCTTTTGAAATTTTTTATGGCTTTAATCCTTTAACTCCGTTAGATTTGCTTCCTTTACCTTCACATGAGTTTACTAACCTTGATGGTACTAGGAAGGCTAAGTTTGTGCAAGATTTGCATAAGAAGGTGAAAGCCAATATTGAAAGAAGGAATGAGCAAATTGCCAGCCAAGTTAACAAGGGTAGAAGGCGTGTGGTGTTTGAACAGGGCGATTGGGTGTGGGTTCACTTGCGAAAAGAACGTTTCCTAGAGCAAAGAAAGTCAAAACTCTAACCTAGAGGAGATGGTCCCTTTTAAGTTCTTGAAAGGATTACTGATAATGCTTATAAAATTGACTTACCTAGTTCTTATGGAAATGTTAGTGCTACTTTTAATGTAGCTGATCTCTCTTCCTTTAATGTTATAGATTTGAGGACGAATCCTTTTCAAGAGGGGGGGAATGATGCAATAGCACCAAGAGGCCTTGCTGAGCATAGAAGTGGACCTGATGAAGGATATGGTGCTAAGTTTCAAACCCAGGACGTGATTTGCAAATTAAAGCTCAAGAGTTCAAGTCAAATGTGCCTAAAGATCCATTGCAAGGCATAGGAGGCCCAATAATAAGAGTTAAGGCCAAAGCAATGAAAGAAGCCTTCAATTATTTGATTCATGAGCTTCATGACTTAGAGCCCATTTATTTGAGTCAAGAGAGGGCCTAAGAAGATGTAAAAGGTGTGATCATGCTAACCTTTCTACAAGAGGAGTGCCAAGGTCCAACTGGAGTCCAATTGCAAGAGATTAAGAATCATGTGTCAACCATGTGATTTTTAATGAAGCATGAGCATCCCATATAACAACTTAAAGAAGCTGATTAGTTTTGACTAGGATTCTTTTTGAAATTTCATTTTTTATTATTTTATTATTTTTTTAAACTTGGTCAAAGAGCTTATCTTGGAGATCAAGTTAAAATTAGTATCCTAATCCAGTTCCTTGATTTTAAGCACCATTTAAAATATTTCTAATTAGATTTTAGAGTTTTACTTTTATTAGGATTTTAGACTTTTAGAAATTTTACCTATAAAAGGCTTCCTATTGTACGCTATTTTGGATTATGAATGAATTTGAGTATTATTCAATATTTTGTGAGGTCTTTGCTTCTTTGTGTTCTCTAAGAGTTCACGTGACTTATCAAAGGATTGGTCTTCCTTTGTGGCGTCTTAAGGCTAAGGTTCTAAGAGACAAGTTCTCTTAGGGTCTTTCCTTTGACCAACATTCTTGTTTTCTTGTCGGTCCTGGACAAAGTGTCATCTTGTTGAACGTTTCTAAGACAAGGTTCTTAGAGGGTCTCTCATCAAGGAGTGGTCAAGGTATGTTAGGGGGAAAGGATATGGAAAGAAGCTAACAAAAAAGAGAATTATGGACTCAGTTGAAGTGGATTCAAGGGTTTTAACAATGATGGAACAAATGCAAGCTGAAATGGAGAGAAAATTACGAGAAGAGCGAGAAAAGTTGTGAGCGAAAATGCAAGTTGAGATGGAAAAGAAACTTCAAGAAGAGCGGGCTACAATGCAACAATGGGTTCAGTCAAAGATTCAAGCTCAATTGGCTAGCCTTATGGCTACCATGCAACAGATACTTGTAAATGATATTTTACTTTAATGTTATATTAAACAATAACAGTATATGATTAGTGTTATTTTTTATCAATAGGGACAAAATACTCTAACCAATAACTCTTCTTATGGACAAGCTAGGTGAAGAGAAGGTGGACTTAGGTTTTTTTGTTGATGGTCATTTTGATGTATCAATTTATGCCATCACTTCATGTTCTAATAGATATTTCAATATAGGTTCTGACATGTAGGACACTATGAGAGTACTTATAGTTATAATACTAATTATGATATACAATATTAAGAAATTAATGTCTCTTGTGCATGTCAATTAGCGTATATATATATATAATCAGTCTCTTTACCTTTAGTGGCGACAAATTTTGCCACTAAAGCTTATTTTCAATATCAAAAATAAAATGACCGTCACTAAAGCTTTATTGTAACACCAAAAGTTGTTGCTAAAGCTTAATTGCTACAAAAATGCCATCACTTTTACTTTTTTGTAACCATAATTTCTTGTTACTAAATGTCTTTAGTGACAATGATGCAATAGCACCAAGAGACCTTGCTGAGCATAGAAGTGGACTTGATGAAAGATATGGTGCTAAGTTTCAAACCCAAGGATGTGATTTGCAAATTAAAGCCCAGGAGTTCAAGTCAAATGGTGCGCCTTCTACCCTTGTTAACTTGGCTGGCAATTTGCTCATTCCTTCTTTCAATATTGGCTTTCACCATTTTATGCAAATCCTGCACAAACTTAGCCTTCTTAGCACCATCAAGGTTAGTAAACTCATGTGAAGGTAAAGGAAGCAAATCTAACAGAGTTAAAGGATTAAAGCCATAAACAATTTCAAAAGGAGAGAATTTTGTAGCAGAATGAACAGCACGATTATAAGCAAATTCGACATGGGACAAACATTGCTCCCAATTCTTCAGATTCATTTGAATGATAGCTCTTAATAAAGTAGAGAGGGTTCCATTAACAATCTTGGTCTACCCGTCAATTTGTGGATGTGTTGTAGTAGAAAACAAAAGCTTAGTGCCAAGTTTATTCTGTAACGTTTTCTAGAAATAACTCAAGAATTTCACATCTCTATCACTAACAATAGTTTTTGGCACACTATGCAACCTAACAATCTCCTTGAAAAGCAATTCTGCCACATATATAGCATCATTAGTTTTGGAACAAACAATAAAATGTGCCATTTTACTAAACCTATTGATCGCGAAATTTTTTATGCGTTCCGCAAGTGCACGGGTCAGATCAAGTAGTTCAGTGATAAGTATGAGTATCGTTCCCACGAGGAAGGGGTTAATTACAATTAGGCAATGTATAATCCGTTTTCATCCACGTTAAACTGTCAATTAAGTGAATTATGAACTTAGACTAATGCTTAAAACAAAACAATTTAAAGAAAACTAAGTTGGCACAGGCAGTAAGATAAAATCCAAGATTTGAAATTACCTAGAGTTACTATTCCCTTGATGATCACTAGAATTTAACCTCTTGTTCAATTGTGATTAATTTTCACCTTGTGGGTTAAGAGATTCAAAAGCTATAACCGTCTGTCGATGTAATTATAGCCCTATTCTCTCCTGAATTCTAAGTGTCCTTAGATTTAGGTGAGAATGCATTAGATTCTATATCCCTCTACAAACCAATTAAGGTAATCAGGTATATGTCTATCCTAATTACAGATTAGATGACTCTAAACTTAATTTATCCAACTCTTAGGTTTAATTAGAATCCCTTTCTCAAGATAAATTCTAATTTCCCAAATCAAATCAAAGAGGTGGCCAATCCCTAAGAAAGCATTAAGCAAGAGAGGATACACAAGATTCCAATCATCACAATTAACAAGATAATCAATGATTCAGTTCACATCAAGTTCCTAGTACTCTAGGTAAAAAGGAATTTAGCCGCACATAGCTAAATCTACAGAGAATTCCCAATCAAAATACATGGAGAATTGAAAAGAACAAGAAAGCAAACAAAGGGAAGATTGAGATGCAGAAAGTAGAGCTCCCCCTTTGATTCCTTCTCTTCTTTCACACTCCCAGCGTAAAAAGCCTTCAAGAACTCCCAAAATCGCCTCTTGAACTCTCAGAACTCCTTCTGCTGCCGAATCCCGCGAACCCTAACTCAGAAAACCTCTTTTAAAGCTCAAAAATTAAAACTGCGCGTTTCAGGTCCGCTCTCGCTATAGCGAGGAGCGTCTCTCGCTATAGCGAGGTCTCATAAGTCCTCAGGTTTCCGTTGCACTTCGCTATTCCCACGCTATGGCGAGTTGCTCTCTGGAATTTCTATGCGACACGACTTCGCTATTGCGAAGCCTCCCCTTCGCTACGGCGAAGATGCCATATCGCTACAGCGAACTTCGGTCTCGCTGTAGCGAGAAGACTTGGTAAATCTGCTTTGGCCATTTTCAGCTTCCCTCTTTTTATTCAACTCCTTCTATACTTTGCCACTTTTTCCTGAAATTGAAATCAAATCTAAAATGAGGTTTAAACTGATAAGATCATTACAATTATAATACTTTCTTTGTTTTGTTTGATTTAATGCACTTTTAATCATATTAGTCAAGAGAACAGTATTTTACCTCCCTAATTTAGTGTCAAATATAGCCCTTTTTAATCCTAAATTAGGAGGTTATCAAACTCCCCCACACTTAAATCCTTGCTTGTCCTCAAGCAAATCTTAGAGAGAAGCATGCCCAACCAATCAGAAGTTCAGATCCCCCCCCACACTTATTATGAATCCAACTTCAGAAGCAGAGTCTCAGCAAAACTCGAATAGGAATTGAAAACAATGTACTCATAGTAACACCCTTATTCCTAAAGTGTGTGTGTGCTCAACAATAGATGTTAAGAAATAATCAAGAAATCCTAAATAAGTCTTCCCAGTAGTTTCAAAATCTACCCCAATCACCTGTACTAACTTCAATCATCAAAGCTCATTGAGAAGGATCTCTATTATTCAAAGAAGAATTATTTTCAGCACTTTTTTTTTTTTTTTTTCTCTCCTCGTCAAATTACTTAATCCTTTTGACGCGAATGACAACATTGGTTATGAAGCCACCCGGTACTCAGATTAAAGAAATTTTCAGAGGGCTACTAGCATACTCTTAGTTTTATCACTGTTTGACGCGAAAGTTCACACTTTTTGGTGCAAACCCCCGGTTACTAGGTGATTTCAACCATTGGAGTAGAGAATCCTCTTTTGCTTTTTTTTTTTTTTTTTTTTGTTTTTTTTTTTTTTTTGTTTTGTTTTTGCTTTAGATATCCCTCTCAACTAACAATCAGGTATCCATCAGGAACAAGCAAATTGGGGAGATCTAAATCAACTAGAAGCTCATTATAAGAAAACTTGAATTACTTCAAAAATCATCTTGTTGGAAGGTGTTCCTATTTAGGGTGCATACTACAACTACATCACTTACTTTATCCAATTCAAGTTCGCTTAACCTCTACATTCCTTCATTAATATTCACCTAAAGTGAGAAGGGCTGAATCTGATTTAACATATGAGCATAAAGAGTGTAAGCACTTGAATATTATTAATAGGAGGAAGTTATTGTCAATTTATATCCACTTATCCTATTTATATCTAAGTTTACTTTAACTCCCCCACACTTAGAAATTTCATTGTCCGCAATGTATAGAATGAGCAATTCAGAAATGGACAGAAAAATAGAAGCAGAAGGGGGTGCAGGGAAGGGATAAAAAGAAAGTAGGGAGAGACGAGACTCCCCTGATAAGAAGGAATAACAGAGCGAGGGAATGCATGTGAGTGGCTCCTTCATCTGAGAGACAAAAAATGGACAAAATACATATAGGAGATAGTAAGTTGGCATTAGCATTAATAAGACAATGTAAGAGCGCAGCCAAGTCAGGATTTGAGAGCATAATAGATACAGTTATCCATAATACAGTTATCCAGAATATAAAATGAGCAAAACAACAAAAAAAAAATGGCAACAGGATAGAAAGGTCCTAAGAATCAGACGGCCCAGGTCGATCCTGAGGTGCAGGCTCCTGAGGGAAAATGATGATTGGTGACTGAGGGCCCTCAGGAGGTGGCGGTGGAGGAGCTGGCATTAAGTAGTCCATAAGTGTCTGTAGTTGCTCCTTCATTGATAGGACATGACCTTCCAGCCTGTTAATGGACTCTCGTGTCCAACTCTCAAAGTCAGTCTGATAAGGAGCCCCATGTCCTGATGGCGCTGGAGTACCCCGGTGCTGATGTGAGGGAGGTGGTGGAGAAGCCTCAGGCTGTGCCTGTGCCTCTGCTCTCTGCCGCCGGGGTTGCCCTGGTGCATCTTTCATACTGTCATATTTGAACGGCCCCTTCGGCTTGAACTGCGCGTCATTTTTCAAGACGCGGCTACCCCCCATAGTGAGCAATTCAGTAAGCATATGAGGGTATGCTAAGCTCACCCTATCAGACCTCGCCACTTGTTTGAAGTTTAAGTACATGAGGCGAGGGATGTTGACCCGCTGTCTGGTCATAAAGCACCATGTAAGTGTGGCTCGTTCTTGGATCATGTCGGATCCATGGGAGCTTGTTAGGACGTTACTTGTAATGAACTGTAACCAAAAACGAGCTGGTTTATTGAGCTGATTCACCGGATAAACCTTGTTCACTAACCTAGCTCTTTCTTCTTCAGCAATGGTGGTCTCTACTTCTTCCCAGGGAATGGACTGAGGGTTCTCCAAATATGCTTGAAACGCACACTCTGGGACGTCCGGCAATTCATAAAAGTCTTGGAAGACTTTCTCATTTCTGCTCTGAATAAGAGATTCGATATGTTGGAATCTCAAGTGCAGCGAACCCAGCAATTAAATGTCTGTTCTGCTCAGGTGGCCCCAATTACTTGTGAAAACTGTGGGGATTTGCATTCAGTAGACTCCTGTCCTTTGGTATCTTCAGAATCAGTTAGTTATGTGGGGAATTTTTCAAAGAATCAGAATCCGTACTCCAATAATTACAATCCTGGGTGGCGAAATCATCCAAACTTCTCTTGGAAGCATGGACCAGCACTGAATCAACCAGCATCGTCCTCAAGCATTAGGCCTAATCAACCACCAGGCTTTGCTCAACCTGTAAGGCAAAATGCACTGATTCAAGAACCTAAGTCGAATCTGGAAGATGCATTGGCAAAGTTCATTAGCATTCAAAGTAAGCAAAATGAAGAACAAGCTCAAGTGAATGCTAGAGTTGACACCTCCTTGAGAAATCTAGAATTGCAGATGGGTCAACTAGCCTCAGCAATGAATTCATTGAGACAAGGAGGATTGCCAAGTGACACGGTACCTAATCCTAGAAGAGAAGGCAAGGAAGAGTGTAAGGCCATAACTCTTCGAAATGGGAAAGAGTTGCCGAAAGTCTAAATACCAAAGGTGGTTAGCCACACACCTGCATCAAAGGCTGTTGTAGAGAAAGCTAGAGATGAAATTACCACTGAAGAGACGAGTAATGATAAAAAATTAGGAGAAGAACATGTGGGTACATCAGCTGAAAAGAAGAAAAAGGTGAGTAGTGAAGCAGTTAAAAAACAGGCAGATGCTGATAAGGGTGAGAAACAAGTAGAGAAACTGTATACATCACCAAGGATAATACCTCCACTACCATTTCCTCAAAGGCTTCAAAAGAAGGTGGAAGATAAGCAGTATCAAAAATTCCTAGAAATATTCAAGCAACTTCATATCAATATTCCATTTTCAGAAGCTAATCTACTACTACTAATGCTTAATCGAGGACTACTAAAGATTACACACTTCTAACTGAACAATTAAGCCTTTCCCCGGCAACGGCGCCAGAAAACTTGATCGCGAAATTTTTTATGCGTTCCGCAAGTGCACGGGTCAGATCAAGTAGTTCAGTGATAAGTATGAGTATCGTTCCCACGAGGAAGGGGTTAATTACAATTAGGCAATGTATAATCCATTTTCATCCACGTTAAACTGTCAATTAAGTGAATTATGAACTTAGACTAATGCTTAAAACAAAACAATTTAAAGAAAACTAAGTTGGCACAGGCAGTAAGATAAAATCCAAGATTTGAAATTACCTAGAGTTACTATTCCCTTGATGATCACTAGAATTTAACCTCTTGTTCAATTGTGATTAATTTTCACCTTGTGGGTTAAGAGATTCAAAAGCTATAACCGTCTGTCGATGTAATTATAGCCCTATTCTCTCCTGAATTCTAAGTGTCCTTAGATTTAGGTGAGAATGCATTAGATTCTATATCCCTCTACAAACCAATTAAGGTAATCAGGTATATGTCTATCCTAATTACAGATTAGATGACTCTAAACTTAATTTATCCAACTCTTAGGTTTAATTAGAATCCCTTTCTCAAGATAAATTCTAATTTCCCAAATCAAATCAAAGAGGTGGCCAATCCCTAAGAAAGCATTAAGCAAGAGAGGATACACAAGATTCCAATCATCACAATTAACAAGATAATCAATGATTCAGTTCACATCAAGTTCCTAGTACTCTAGGTAAAAAGGAATTTAGCCGCACATAGCTAAATCTACAGAGAATTCCCAATCAAAATACATGGAGAATTGAAAAGAACAAGAAAGCAAACAAAGGGAAGATTGAGATGCAGAAGTAGAGCTCCCCTTTGATTCCTTCTCTTCTTTCACACTCCCAGCGTAAAAAGCCTTCAAGAACTCCCAAAATCGCCTCTTGAACTCTCAGAACTCCTTCTGCCGCCGAATCCCCCGAACCCTAACTCAGAAAACCTCTTTTAAAGCTCAAAAATTAAAACTGCGCGTTTCAGGTCCGCTCTCGCTATAGCGAGGAGCGTCTCTCGCTATAGCGAGGTCTCATAAGTCCTCAGGTTTCCGTTGCGCTTCGCTATTCCCACGCTATGGCGAGTTGCTCTCTGGAATTTCTATGCGACACGACTTCGCTATTGCGAAGCCTCCCCTTCGCTACGGCGAAGATGCCATATCGCTACAGCGAACTTCGGTCTCGCTGTAGCGAGAAGACTTGGTAAATCTGCTTTGGCCATTTTCAGCTTCCCTCTTTTTTATTCAACTCCTTCTATACTTTGCCACTTTTTCCTGAAATTGAAATCAAATCTAAAATGAGGTTTAAACTGATAAGATCATTACAATTATAATACTTTCTTTGTTTTGTTTGATTTAATGCACTTTTAATCATATTAGTCAAGAGAACAGTATTTTACCTCCCTAATTTAGTGTCAAATATAGCCCTTTTTAATCCTAAATTAGGAGGTTATCACCTATCCACAACAACAAAGACACTATCTTTCCCAGTGGAAGATTTAGGCAAACCCAAGACAAAGTCCATAGAAATATCAGTCCATGGGTGAGAGGGAACTGGTAAAGGGGAATATATAAGCCATGTGATTGAATTCTAGATTTAGCATGCTTACAAGTAATACATCTAGAACAAACAACAACCACATCTCTTCTCATGCCAGGCCAATAAAAATGCTCATTCAAAAGAGCCAAAGTCTTTTCTACACCAAAATGGCCCATCAATCCCCCGCCATGAGTTTCCTTAACAAGAAGCTCACGAATGGAACACATAATTTGTTCTTTTTAAAAAGGAACCCATCAAACCTGTAATAGTCATTAGCACCATACAATTAACAAGATTTCCAAATACCAGTGAAACTAAAATCAGACTCATACATGCCTTTTAACATCTCAAAACCCATCAATCTAGCATGCATGGAAGTAATCAAAGTGTAACGCCTAGACAATGCATCCGCTACAACATTTTCCTTTCCCTGCTTATGCTTAATCACATAAGGGAATGTTTCAATAAATTCAAGCCAACTTGCATGCCTTTTGTTCAATTTACCTTGGGACTTAAGAAACTTAAGGCTCTCATGATCAAAATGGATAATAAATTCTTTAGGCCACAAATAATGTTGCCAAGTTTCTAAAGTTCATTTCAAGGCATACAACTTTTTATCATATGTGGAATAATTTAAAGTAGGTCCACTTAATTTCTCACTAAAATATGCAATAAGTTTAGAATCCTGTATCAACACACCACCTATGCCTATACCAGAAGTGTCACACCCAATTTCAAAAACCTTAGTAAAATCAGGCAACACAAGTACAGGGGCATAAGTTAGTTTGTCCTTCAATATATTAACAGCACGCTCTTGTGCTTCACCCCACTTGAATACCACATTCTTTCTTACCAAATCATTTAAAGGGGCATCAAGAGTAGAGAAGTCCTTCACAAATCGTCTATAGAAGCTTGCCAATCCATGGAAGCTCCTTACTTCACTCCCATTCTTTAGAGTTGGTGACTCTCGGATTGCTTTGACCTTCTCCTCGTCCACTTGTATGCCACGAACTCCTACAACAAATCCAAGAAAAACCACAAAATCCAAACAAAAAGAGCACTTCTCTAAATTGGTAAAAAGTTTATTCTCTCTAAGCACAACAAACACATCATGCAAATGACTCACATGCTCTTCTAGACTTTTAGAGTAAATCAAAATGTCATCAAAGTAAACCACAACAAATCTACTAATGAAAGGTCTAAAGACATGGTTCATTCAACTTATGAAAGTGCTAGGTGCGTTAAGTCAAGCCAAATGGCATAACTAACCATTCATATAACCCAAACTTGGTCTTAAAAGCAATTTTCTATTCATCACCTTCTGTCATTCTAATATGATGGTAACCACTTCTAAGATCAATTTTAGAGAAAACACATGCACCATGCAACTCATCAAGCATATCATCTAACCTAGAGATAAGATAGCGATATTTTACCATTATTTTGTTGATGGCACGACAATCTACACACATCCGTCACTTGCCATCTTTTTTGGGCACAAGAATCGCTGGGACAACACACAGACTTAGACTTTCACGAATAAAGCCTTTCTTCATAAGCTCTTCCACTTGATGTTGTATTTCCTTAGTCTCATCTAGATTTGCTCGATAAGTAGGTCTATTGGGAATAGATGCTCCTGGGATAAAGTCTATGCGATGCTCAATGCCTCTTAAAGGGGGCAATCCATTAGGTATTTCCTTTAGGAATAAGTCACAGAATTCCTGCAATAAAGATGTAACACTAACAAACAAAGAGTGATCAAGATCGTTGATAGTAAGATAAACATCTTTATAAAGCAATAAGGAAGCATTTTCATAAATAAAAGCTCTCTTGATCTCACTTCTACCCGAAAATAAACTCACTTTCTTTTTGTCATATTTTTCTCTAATTTTCTTTCTACTCAGCTCTCCTTTCTGTTGCTTCTTCTCATTCTCAACACTCACACTCACTTTACCTTTCTTTTCTTGCTCTTTCTTCTTACACTCTCTTTCAATTTTTAACTGATCCTCATATGCTTGAACAGGAGGAAGAGGGGTCAACACAATGGTCTTACCATTAAAAACAAAGGAGTAATAATTTTTATATTCATCATGTTTTACCTTTCTGTCTACTTCACAAAGAATCTCATCATGATAATTACCAATAGAAAAAGAGATCAACACCTGTTTTGTTACCTTTACCTCCCTACTATCATTAAGCCATTGTAATTTATAAGGGGTAGGGTGCCTCAAAGTAGGCATGTTCAGCTTTTCCACAAGTACTAGCTACATTTATGCAGCCACTATCAATAATCAAACTACATACCTTCTTATGGATGAAGCAACGAGTATGGAAAATATGCTCACGTTGCTCTATCTTGAGATCTTCTTTAGGTTGAATGTTGAGAGCACGCCTAACCACAAGGGCTTCACCATTTACAACTTTAGTTAGGGGTCGCATCTCATCCTCCTCAGACTCACTACTAGCACTGGTCACATCACCATTATCAAAAATAATCATAGTTCATTTGTTGGGACATTGTGAAGCAATGTGACCAAAATCATTATATTTAAAACATCTAACCTTAAAGGAAGAAGGAGTAGGGTTAAAAGATGATAAAGGTTTTGAATCAGTTTTACCCTTAACCTGAAAGGGTTTAACCTTAATTTCCTCCTTAGACTTGAAATCAGTCTTTGGCTTGAAGGAGACTTTGGAATCCCTCTAAGAACTCGAGCTAGATGTCACTTTTAGCTTTTGTTGAGCTCTTAGTTGCTTTTCCACCTTGATAGCTCTATGCAAGAGCTCTTCCATATCCAAGTAATTGTATAAATCAACTTGGACAGCTATTTCAGGATTTAAGCCCTTAATGAATCGGGCCATGGTTGCTTCACGGTCTTCCTCCACATTTGCCTTAATCATGGCAATCTCCATTTCTTAACAGTAATCTTCCACACTCATAGAACCTTGTTTTAGCTTTTGGAGCCTCCTATGCAATTTCCTATAATAGTAACTAGGGACAAATCATTTGTGCATGATAGTTTTCATCTCTTGCCAATCACGAATTGTACATCTTCTAGTGAGTAAGAGTTGATCCCACCAGATGCTAGCATAGTCAATAAACTCCACTGCAGCAAGTTTTACTTTCTTCACCTCAGTGTAAGAGCGGCACTCGAACACATGCTCTACTCTTCTTTCTTAATCTAAGTACTGGTTTGGGTCATTTTTCCCAGGGAATGAAGGAATCTTTATCTTGATGTTTCTAATACCACCATCCTTATTGGATGATGATTGTCTGCCTCTTCGAGTATGGGACTCCTCAAAGTTGGACTTAGCATTATCATCAAGTTCCATATGAGCTTGCCTCCTATGGGTCCTCCTATTAGAAGAAGACTCCGTATCATCTAATCTGGCACTAAGTTTCTCAAGAGTACTTTGAACGGCTCTAACCCAGACTTTTATGTCAAAGTCATTGTGCTCAGATTCTCCAGACATCCTGAAATATTAGTTTGTACAAAAAACAAGCAAAGAAAGATATAGGACCTTGCAACTCACTAGCTTACGTGTTTACATTCAAAAGATGATAAGTTCACCCATGTTTAATTCTCTTTTTGGCTTTTTCTTTAATGTCAATTGCACTCTTGCCTTTTACCACTCAATAACTTGCTTCTTACAAGTGTTTTAAGCAAGTCACAAGCAAATCAAATGAAAAGATCAGACTAATGGCAATAAAAAAAAACTAGAATCCTAAAATGTAAATTCCCAAAGAATTAAACAAAGGAGAAAAAGAGGTGTGTAACAAAAAGGGAAAGAAGGAGGAAGGGGAGGCCTGGAAGGAAGGAGAAGGAAAGAAAAAATATGAAAATAAGATCTTTAAGAATAGGAAACTACTTGCAATTCAAGTTTAGAACAATTAGGAAAGAATATCCTTTCTTGAATGCAAATAGAAAAGTAGATAACTTGGTAGCTACTTAATGCAATCAAATTAGGAAACAAACTCCAATTAGGAAATTGATTCCAATTAGGAAACTAACTCCAATTAGGAAATTAACTCCAAGCTTGCTTTCAACTTTGAATTGGCACAACTTGCAATTTTGAATTCTGTAATCTGAATTTTTTCTACTTTTTTTTTCACCTTTTTTTTTTGAATTTTTTTTGAATTTTTTTTGGGAGTATCACACTCTTTTTTTTTTTAGGATAGAGGCACACAACAATGGAAGACAGAAGAAGATAGAAGACAAAGATGAAGATGAAAAAGGTAACACCAATGGAAGGAGAGAAAGTATGAAAAACAACAGAAGGAAAACACAAAGATATACCTTACACTAGCGAACCAAAGCTTTGATACTAAATGATGAGAGACTCTCTAGGAACCTTATCCTAGGAACCTTCAACAAGATGACACTTTGCCCTGAATCGGCTAGAAAACAAGAATGTTAGTTAAAGGAAAGACCCTAAGAGAACTTATCTCTTAGAACCCTAACCTCAAGATGCCACAAAGGAAGACCAATCCTTTGATAAGTCGCATGACCTCTCAGAGAACACAATGAAGCAAAAGCCTCACAGTGAATTGAATAATACTCAAATCATTCATTCATAATCTTTTAAATAGAGTACAATAGGGACTTTTTATAGGCAAAGTTTCTAAAAGTCTAAAGTCCTAATAAAAGTAAAACTCTAAAATCTAATTAGAAATATTTTAAATGGTGCCTAAAATCAAGGAACTAGATTAGGATACTAATTTTAACTTGATCTCCAAGATAAGTTTTTTGACCAAGTTCAAAAAATAATAAAATAATAACAAAATGAAATTAAAAAAGAATCTTGATCAAAACTATTCAACTTCTTTAAGTTGTCACATGGGATGCTCATGCTTCATTAAAAATCACATGGTTGACACATGATTCTTAATCTCTTGCAATTGGACTCCAATTGGGCCTTGGCATTCCTCTTGTATAATGGTTAGCATGATCACACCTTTTACATCTTCTTGGGCCCTCTCTTGACTCAAATAAATGGGCTCTAAGTCATGAAGCTCAATTAAACAATTAAAGACTTCTTTCATTGCTTTAGCCCTAGCTCTTGGTATTGGGCCTCCTATACCTTGCAATGGATCTTTAGGCACATTTGACTTGAACTCCTGAGCTTTAATTTGCAAATCACATCCTTGGGTTTGAAACTTAGCACCATATCCTTCATCAGGTCCATTTCTATGCTCAACAAGGTCTCTTAGTGCTATTGCATCAGAAAGATCCTAAGAGAACTTGTCTCTTAGAACCCTAGCCTCAAGATACTACAAAGGAAGACCAATTCTTTGATAAGTCACGTGAATTCTTAGATAACACAAAGAAGCAAAGACCTCACAAAGTATTGAATAATACTCAAATTTATTCATGATCCAAAATAGAGTACAATAGGAAGCCTTTTTTAGAAAAAAAATTCTAAAAGTCTAAAGTCCTAATAAAAGTAAAACTCTAAAATCTTATTAGAAATATTTTAAATGGTGCCTGAAATCAAGGAACTAGATTATGATACTAATTTTAACTTGATCTCCAAGATAAACTCTTTGACCAAGTTCAAAAAAATAATAAAACAATAAAAAATGAAATTTCAAAAAGAATCCTAGTCAAAACTAATTAGCTTCTTTAAGTTGTCACATGGGATGCTCATGCTTCATTAAAAATTACATGGTTGACACATGATTCTTAATCTCTTGCAATTGGACTCCAATTGGGCCTTGGCACTCCTCTTGTAGAATGGTTAGCATGATCACACGTTTTACATCTTCTTGGGCCCTCTCTTGACTCAAATAAATGGGCTCTAAGTCATGAAGCTCATGAATCAAACAATTGAAGGCCTTTTTCATTACTTTGGCCCTAGCTCTTATTATTGGGCCTCCTATGCCTTGCAATGGATCTTTAGGCACATTTAACTTGAACTCCTGGGCATTAATTTGCAAATCACATTCTTGGGTTTGAAACTTAGCACCATATCATTCATCAAGTCCACTTCTATGCTCAGCAAGGTCTCTTAGTGCTATTGCATCACTCCCCCAGTACAGTGGCCAAAATTTGATCTCCCTTTAATGGGTTCTCATTATTCTCTACTTCTTGCTCATGAACTAGTTCCTGAATACGCCCCTAAAGGCATAACAATAGATAAACACCATAAACAATGAGGAAATGGTATAAATAATTAAAGCTTAATGATCTATAGCAACTTACATGAATTTCTTGTGACTTGGGATCTACCCACTCCACCTCTCCATCCTTATTCTTACGGGTGTGTTGATGTTCCCAAACTCAGTCGGGGGTGCCACTTCTCCAGTGATGGGATCTCTCTACAATATTCATTAGATGATAATCCATGCTACCATAGAGGGAATGACACAAAGAGAAATGTTTATAAACTCAAGTACAACACAAATACTTATCGTAGACTCCAACCTCAGCAAATGAACGGGTACCACATGTATACTAAGTCACTTGCCTTGCCCTGTTCGCCTTGTTCCTGCTACTTGTAGCCTATAATTGGATGGTATTATAATCATGAAACCTTAAAATCATGTGAACACAAACAAAGCAAATAATCCTTTAAATTCATGTTAGAAACATATTACCTTGAACTCTGGACTTTCCCAGTAATGCACAACCACTCCCAATCATCATGGCTGATGCTACTTAGTCGAGCAGCTTCCTTCTCTTCATTTGTGTCACACTTAACATAATTTGCATGTAGGTCAGCCTTCCAAGATTAGTTTAGTCGTCGCATTGTCTCAACACAAGTTCTGTTTAATCTCTCTTCAAGGCACCCATCACGAACATCAAATTTATCTTACATAAAACATAAGAAACCAAACTTATTAACTGATGGAGGAATACTATGAATGTTATATAAAGAAAAATGGCCCACAAATATAATGTTATAGCCTTACTTTCAATAACAAAGTTTCCCCATATTTGGCATAAAATTTGGCCCAATCACCATCCCTAAGAGAGACTGTGGTTCGCACCACATGTCCACAATAGCTGGCAAAGTCACGGGCCCCATCTCCAACAAGTCTATCTGAGTTCTCAGGGATGTAAACTTTGATTTTTGAACTATATTTTGTCTTTATATCCACTGATATACTCTTATATTTTCCCTTACCCTTCTTAATTGTGCTGCAAGAAGCTGCTGCATATGAAAAAAAAAAGGCAAACAAATTAGTCATTGATGTATATATATGGTAAAAACATAATTTAAAAAATATTATTTGCATGAAGTGATACCTGAACTACTTGGCACCTGTGATTGTTGTGTTAGAGGTGAATCATTATAAATAGTTTGTCTATCTCTCTGTGGTGGGAGTGGTGAAAGTGCATCTTCTGACTCCAAATCCCTCTGTGCATGCTCAGGTGAGAGTGCACCTCCTAGCACCAAATCTCTATGTGTACGATTAGGTGATGTCGCCTCTCCAGTGGGGTTATGTTGACCTTGGTCATTACCCCACCCAATGCCTCGTCCTCCTTGACCTCTTGACCTACCTCATGCAGAACCTGACATTTGCTACCTTTTGTCCAAATATAGTATAAGTAACAAAATGCGATGAAATAAACATTAATGACAAATAAAAGTAGACAATAAAACACATACATAACAAGCACAAAAAAGAAAAAAGAAGTTAAATAATATAAAAGTAAACAACATAAAACATATATGATATAAGAATATACCAAACTTCAAACACTTCAACTATTTGATCATATAATGGGGATGTTTGTACAATAATTGTAAATTTTTCAAATGATCAACAAGATTGATACTAATCTTGATCACACTCAGTGTCTACAGTGTCATTCGCATCGTCATCATCAAGCAAATCTTCCCCTTCTTCTTCGTCGGTGGACCTAATCTCATCATTGTCATCAATGAAATCATCAACCACACCCCTTGCATTATGCCCACTTGTTTGAGTATGTATACTTGTATGGCTTAGTATTTCTGGTTCAACATCATCTCAATGCAAGAGGACTACAAGGTCAGTGCCTATGTCATTCCAAATTGGATTTAATTGGACTACATCTTGTTCATATGCCTCATCAAGAAGGAGACCATCATTCTCACTACTTTCTTCACATTCTTCCACCTCTGAAAGGTTAAAGAGGTCATGAGGATTTGTCTTCACAATAATTAGCCACTCCGTGTCAATGATATCTTTCAGATAGAACACTTGTTCTTCTTGGCTAGCCAAGACAAATGGCTCATTTGTAGCCAACGAATGCCGAACATTCACACTTGTAATGCCAAACTTGTCAACCTTATATCCTCTTCCTAAATGACCCACATCCCACCAATAACACTCGAAGAGATATACTTTCTTATTTCCAATATATGAAAGCTCATATATATCCTCTAGGGTGCCATAATACTCTTTCCCTTCGTCTAAGTCACCCCCTTTCACTAAAACTCTAGTATTGTCAGTTTTCCTCCCTAAGGCACGATCTCTTGTATGAAATCTAAAACCGTAGACCAAATAAGTAGAAAAACAGTGCATTGTTTTGGCTGGGCCAAGTGCTAGACTGATGAGGTCATCATTAGCTTGGCCTTATGTACATAACTGTAAAACCTACATAGATTAACTATACTCTATTACAGTTTATTTGGATAAAAGCTCATAACTCAAAATAGACTACTTAATAAAGTAAACTATATTAACAAAGGAACCTACTTATGCACAAAACCATTTGGGAAAGTCCTCAATAGTTGAAGTTTGAGTTTCAATCTCCAATTAGTACTCCCTACATTATAATAGTGATAGTTAGAAAATATTTGCTAACTAATTATTGTCATAGAGATTGGCAAAGAAGTGATAACTTACTCCATGAATGGCAAAACATCTGCACAATTTTGTAATACATACATACAACTTGATAAAACTCTATCTCAGGCAAAATAATAGACTCATAACGCCCCCTTCCCCTCCCAATTTGATTGAAGATGGACTTGTCACCATTATCCATAGGTCCGTCATCATTTCTAGGAGGTTGATTAAATTTGGTTGGCATATTTTTTAAATAACAAGAGCAAAAGGTAAGGCATTCGTCAGCTAACTAACCTTCTGCAATTGAACCTTCTGAATGAGACTTATTACAAACATAAGATTTAAGCGTGCGCAAATACCTACATAAAAGGCAAATGGTGGAAAAGAGAAATAATTTGCAAGATTTAAGAGATAGAATAAAATATATATTAAAACATAATACCTCTCAATAGGGTACATCCATTGGTATTGGACAAGTCCACCAAGCATTGCCTCTCTTGGCAAGTGAATGGGCAAGTGAACCATAACATCAAAGAAAACCGGTGGAAATACCATTTCCAATTTGCATAATATGAGTGCAATTTGGGTCTTAAGTTGTTCTAGATCCTCAATTTTTAGGCACTTAGAACATAAATTTTTGAAAAATTTACCTAGTTCTATTATCAGCTCTGACACTTCTTTAGGCAACAAACCGTATATTGCAATTGAAAATATGTCTTGCAACAATACGTGGTGGTCATGGCATTTCAATCCAAATAATTTTTGATGATGGACATGTACACACCTTGAAATATTTGATGAGAAGGCATCTGGAACCTTTAAATTAGCCAAAAAGTTGCACACCTTTAATTTCTCATATGGAGATAAGGCATAGCAAGCTGCAGACATTAATACTCTATTCCCATCCTCGATTAGATGCAACTGTTGTCTGATTCCTAAATCCACCAAGTCATACCGACTCTTTAATGTGTCCTTGGTTTTCCCTGCAACCCCCATCACTATTGAAACAAGGTTTTTTGACACATTTTGTTGTATATGCATGACATCTAGGTTGTGTCGAAGTAAGAGGGTTTTCCAATATGGTAATTGGAAAAAAAATATTCTTTTTCCTCCAATTATACGCATTGGTTGGGCGATCATGCTTTCTTTTTTGTCCGTTCCCAAAGGTTACATTACCTAATGCTTGTAATTACCTTAGTGCTTCAACTCTGGATAAAGGTATAGGTGCTCTTGCAGTTTGAACCTTCCCATCAAATGCCCTTCTATTTCACCGCCAAGGATGAGTAATAGGTAAGAAGCATCGATGGCCCATAAAGCATACCTTGCTACGTAAAGAAATTGAATGTGTGTCCTTATGACAATAAGAGCATGCTAACTTCCCTTTAGTTAACTACCCTGAAAGGTTTCCATATGTCGAGAAGTCATTTATTGTCCATAAACAGCTGCTTGCATCCTAAAATTGGATTGTCAGTGGGCTTCATATGTCTCCACCCTTTCCTCCCACAAATGTTGTAGCTCGTCAATCATTGGTTATAGATATACATCTATTTCATCACCTGGACATCTAGGGCCTGGAATTATGAGTGTCATCATAAAGTATGGTTGTTTCATGCAATGACAAGGTGGTAAATTAGAAGGAACCAACACCACTGGCCATATACTATGTGTAGCACTCATATTGCCATAGGGTTGGAACCCATCACTTGCTAGGCCAAAGTGAATGTTTCTAGGGCCCTTAGAGAAGTTGGGATGTTCCTCATCAAAGGTCTTCCATGCAATGGAATCAGATGGATCTCTTAACACGCCATCATCCTTTCGTGCATCCTTATGCCACCTCATCTCTTTAGCTGTGTTACGAGCCATATATAACCTTTGTAGCCTAGGCGTTATGGGAAAATGGCGTAACACTTTGTGTGGGACTTTCTTGCCTTTATGCCCATATGACTTCCATCTGGATAGTTTGCATCTAGGACATCTTTGGGCATCAACGTGCTCCTTCTAATACAAAATGCAATCATTTTCACATGTATCAATCTTGGTGTAGTCTAATCCAAGCTCTCGAATAACCTTCTTCGCTTCATAATAAGAGTTTGGTATTAGTGCTCCTTCTGGATGCACATCCCTGAATAAGCTAAGCAAGGCATCCATAGACTTGTTACTCCAATGGTTGAGACATTTCAAGAGAAGTAGGCTTACAATGAAAGACAACTTGGAAGCTTTTTTACAACCTGGATACAGACCAGTCTTAGCATCCTCCAATAGCTCGAAGAAATGCCTAGCTTGCATATTTGGTGGGTCATTATATTTAGAGCCATATGTCCCCGCCTCTCTTTTTGTATGCCCATATGCATCGTTTATCATCTCAATAATGTCATCATTATCTTCTTGAACACCTTGATCAACCTCCCACGAGTGACTTTGGGCATGATGACGAAGTTCTCCATGTGAATCCCACACTTGGTAACTCTCACAAAAACCCTTTTTGAATAGATCCTCCCTTACTCTATGTCTTAGCTTGAACTTTGTGCTCTGCACGCTTTGCATGGACAATGAATCATATCATTTACCCTTGATTGATTGAATGCCCATTAGAGAAAACTATCCACTCATCGTATATATCTTGGATAAGCTCTGTTCCTGATCATTATCCAACTTTTATCAATCCCTATTCTCTTTCTCTATTTCCTACATTAGGAAACATAGGCAATAAAATTTCAGCGATAAGAATTATATCGTAATCAAGCCACACCTTCAGTTTCTCTTATAGTTGCAAGGAATAAACCACATTATGAATAAGAAATTGTAATTCAATCAGAACCAAGTTTCATTTTCCACACCTAAAAATTTGAAACAACAATCAAAATTCAACTATCCATTATCATAAGTACCATATTATCTAACCAATGAACAAGCTGATAATGCTTCTTCAATGTTCATGTCACCCATTGTACTCATGCATGCATTTTTAAGACTTGAATTGCATATTCCCTCCTCTCCAATGTCTTAATATGCTAGGTGGAGCTAATGAGCAAGGAAATGGAAGCCAACAAATGGGAAGATGAAAGTTTGACAACAATATGTGTAGTTTTGTCCATTTTGTAGCTATATGGGTGGCATATGATTAACCTTATGTGGGAAATGTTTTGTAATTAGTTGAACATGTGTAAATATCCAAATATTTAATGTATGTATGGAACTTGATGCCAAATAAATGGAAGTGTAGACTTTGAACATTTGATGGCCATATATGGTGTATGTATTCTTGTGGGAGTGGGAGATTTTGATTTCTGGGTTTATGCTCCTTTGAAACATGTTTAGTAAACCATTTTAGTGCATTCCCATGTGCTCATATGGTCATGGATGCAATTAGATGGTCCATGAAACGCAAAATAAGAAATTTTCCCGTTGCACACGCACTTTAAATTCAAGCAAATTTTAATAGAGCTTTACCATGTATTCTTGCTTTGAACATGTCAAATGGTTATGAATGAGTAAGATAAGCTAGATAATAAAGGTATTACAGTAAGGAAATGTATACCTTTATTGATACAATGGTTGAAGTTCTGGTAGAAAGTAAAGTTTAATTAATTCAAGTAATCCCTAAGTCCTTAAATGATAAATGCTAGTTTATAGAGGTAGATAGGAGATCAAATGTCAATAAAACCCAGTAATCTAGCCATTAGAGGGTGTACCAAATGGTTGGGATGAATATTTAAGAGTTTAGGATCAAAAGTAATTGGAGTCTCGACCAAAACTACTTGAGTCAGGGCCAGAGTTCAAACAAAATGAAGTTACGCCGCGGCAAGGACTGTTGTGCCGCGGCACAATGCTTACAGAACGAAGTTGTGTCGCGGTGTGGTCATCTCAAGTTGCGACAAGGATTGTGATTTGGCATATGTTAGTTCCAGTAGGGAGTTGTGCACCACAGCATGGGTATTTTAAGTTGCGGCGCAAGTTTAATATTTTTTTTGGAGTTATAAAATCTAACTACGTTGCAGCGAGGAGCATTCGAGTCGTGGCGTAATTACATTTGAATGTATTTAAAAGGTTTTAGTAATCATTTGAGCCACGGTAGAGATCCACTAAGCCACGGCCTAAATTCTTAAATTCGTAATTTAACTTTCAAACTTCTAAAAGTCATAACTTTGAGCATGGTAGTCCGTTTAAGGTGATTTTTTTTTGAATTTGGGTATTTTTTCGAGATCTATGCAATAGTGATGGCCAAAGGAGGTTCAGTCACTGATTTTCCTCAAAAAAGCATGTTTTGGCCTTCAATTTTGATATTCTTGTTTTAATTTCTTCTCAAAAGAGCATATTCTGATTCAAAAATGTAGAAGTTTATAACTTGAGTAAGGGATCTCTAAATTTTGTTAACTTTGGCTTTAATTAAAGCTCCATATGTCTACTCTATGTTGTAAAGATTTTAGCCTAATCCTACATCTTTTGTTCCTAAAAAATTGCATGACAATAGAATTGGGCAGGGTCATAAATTCTGCAGATTCACCTGATTCATCTTTTGCTGTCATGAATTTTGAAAATTTAAAAAATATTCCATATAAATCTAAAAATTACCATCTTAAGGTTGAATTAAACTCTAAATATCCTCTTCCTATTTGCCAAGCGTTAGACCTAGACTCAACCATTTGATCCTGCAAATGCATCCATTTCCAAACCTACCTATTTAGGTTCTGAATTCGACACTAAAGAGTATATATGTGCAAATAATGGCCTTACACCATTCCATTAACCAACCCAACACTTCTAACAAGTTTCAACTTATATTTCAAGACTACTTGAACTTCCTAAACTCCTAATAAATCTCTAGATCAAAATATGATTACCTAAGTTTCTTATACTATATACAAGTTACCATGCTACTTAGAGCTTTAGAGAGCCCACAACCAACCATCATACATTCAAAATAGTAATATTAAGAGTTCACAATAATATCACAGGAACCACAAAACACTAATAAAAATAATTGCATTTATATCATACCAAATACATCAAAGTATTAAATTTTTTTCTCAAATCTTCCTTCATTGCCATAGGTATATGTTTCAAATTAGTCAAGAAGTTACATGTCATATATGCATTTTACAAAAGAATCAAAAGAAACTACATATATCACTATAACACCTAGCTTTACTTGCTACTAGCTTTCATGGTCTTCTCCTTATTGGAGGAGCTAAGATAGAAGAGGGGATGAGATATGCAGTGTCTGATATAATATAATAACATAACCATGCAATATAGAATGCAATGTCTGATAATAATGATGCAAATAGGCTTGCACATAATGTAGAGAGACATCACAATCACGAGTCATTTCACATGCAATACACAGCATAGCACATAATGCATATAAGAGGAAATAACTTTTAGGTTACCTCTGTAACTCCAACAAGGTGTCCAATAATCAGTCCAAGAAAACTTAACCTATTGAACAAGAGAAAATTCAACATCATAATTAGTTTCATTCTTTGAAATTCTTTTCATATAAACTACCCAACTATATTTCCATCCCAACTAAACCATTTAAAGCTCTTAATCCCAAACATCCTCCATCCTCTATCCTCCATAGAATTCGCATATGTGTTTGTCTTAATAGTAAACTCATGCTAAATTGCCACATTAGGGCTCATCTTTATTAAAAATCATCATTTAAGGTCTACCCAAGCTTAAAGAAGCATTATGTAACCATTAAAGTATCAAGATTGAATTTAAGGTTCCAAATTCGCATCCATGGCTGCCCTCACTAAGAAAACCATAAAAATCATCATATTTTTGCTCATTCTCATTAAAAATTATTAATTAAGGCTTACGCAAATCAAAAGGAATCATTACAAGGCATGGAACTGGAATATTAAATCAAAAATCCCAATTTACAAAACCTAGAGTTTATACTTCCTCCATAAATCAAAACCTAGGGCATTTATGGATGAAGAAGCATTTTAGAGGCTTACCCAACTAAAATCAAGCTTACAATGACAAGAGATTCAATCTTTGCTCAGCCTTTGTTCTTCTTCTCCTTCATTTGCTCAGCCTTCATTCTTGTTCTTCTTCTCCTTCATTTGCTCAGCTTTCATTCTTCTTCTCCCTCTTCTCCCTCATTTGCTCAATCTCTTTTGTTTGCTCTGCTTCAGAAGTTGGGACTTAAGGCTGGAGCTACTGCAACATTGGTGTTTGTGGAGGGAATTGATTAGTGTCTAGAGAGAATTGAAAAAAGTTAATAAAAACTGAGTCCTTGTTGCTGCAACGTGGAGGGAATATTGAAATTTTGATATATTAATTTAATGAATTCTAATTTTAATTTATTACTAAACAATTATAAATAATAATCTATTAGTTTCTTAAAACTTAACTAAAAAAACTTGAGTATTTGATATTTTGTGATGGTTTTATTTATAATTTTATTTTTAATTAATGATTAAATAATTCATAAAATTAAATAAAAAAATTAAAATTTTTAAATTTTTAAAAAGCAAATAGACTGTAATTATTTACATAAGAATTATTTATCTAAGAATTATTTATAGTTTTATTTTTTAATTAATGATTTATTTTGTATGTTTGATTAATTTTTATATAATGTTAAAATCTAGATTTTGAATTTGAGATAAGAAGCATATAAGTAGATATATAGATAACTTGGAGAAGAGAATCTAAATTTGAAGATTAAATAAAAAGAGAAGAAGGGGGTTTGGGTGTAAATGAATGAATAAATGAATAAATAAATAATGGAGTTTTGAATCTGACAGAAGAAACACATAACTGTATAAATCTTTTTCTTTCCTTTGATTTTTAAATTTAATTTTTAATCTTGAAAATTTATTAAAACTCTATATAATTTTTAATCTTGAACAATTAATTAAAATTGTAGCATACAATAATAATTTATGAATAAACTCTGTAGCAAATTTTAATGAATAAACCTTTTTTATTTCACAAACAAGTGCTATTATAAATATTTTAGGGGATAAACCCTTGTATAGTGCTATTACATTTGATTCATGATTAAAAATTAGATGAAAAATAGTTAAAAAGAAACTTTCAATAAATGTTATCTAACAACTACATTATTTGACATTATCTATTTCATTTATTTTGTATATTTGATTAATGATTATATAATGCTAAAATCTGGATTTTGAAAAAGAAGGAAGTAAAATAGAGATGACATTTGAATTTACATAAGTAGATACAATTTTAGGGTTAGTTTCGATTGACACATAATGAGCAAACGAGTAATGGAATTTTGAATATATTTGCTTTCAAGCATTTTCACTTTATCCTACTTTTTCATTTCTTTTTCATTTATTAATGTATTTCATTATTTTTTCAACCCATTCCATTTAGGATACTAAAATTTTGCCATTCATTCAATCGCTTCCGTCTTCATTTTCTTTTTTAGGATAAATTATTTTCTTTTGTCTTTAAAATTTTATTAAATTTTAAATTTAATATATATGCTTTTAATTTTTTTTGTCTTGAATATGTATGATTTACAAAAAATAAATAATAAAGTAAAATTAACTCAATATATAATTTGAAAAACAATCATATTAAATTATTAATACAAATTTGATAATAAAAATTAACTCAAGAATCTTACAAAAGTATAAAGATTACAAGAATAATTTTATTTTACCTTTATAATTTTAAAAATGCATTCCATCTCTGTTGACTATAGTTTTCTTAAGCGCTAAGTTTGATATGAAAAAAAAAAGTGCATTCCATATGGAGTTTAAATTGTGGTTTAATAATATATTACGCAAATAAATGGCAACTACGTCTCTCACTTTGTAGGTGAGCTATGCGTTTTAATTGACAATTCTAAATAAATGAAAAAATATCTTTCTCATTTGACAATATCTTTTCATTTTACTCCCCCCTCCTTAATTGTTTTGCCTTTTATTAGAGGATTCTTCTAATATTTATTTTCCTAAGTTATAAACACATGCCTATTTGTCCCCTTTTTTATCAACAAAAGATAAAGATAAAACATATTTTGTCAAATTAATTATATTTTTAATTAAATAAGATAAATATGCATCATGTCCATATATGGTAAAATTTGTTGTAATTAAGGTCACTCATTATGAATCTCAACACTAGTGTCATCACATCTGTTAGCAAGCTCTAAAGTTCACAACACGAGGTGATTATTATAAACTCAACTATATTACGAGTACTAATTGGGCTACAAATTACATTAATGTGTATTTTTAAAATAAAACACTAAAAAGAAGCCTACTTCAAAAATATTAGTATCATCCATTACTAAGCAGGCTATAGTTGATCATCATCATAATCCTCGGCAACATCTTCATCGATGGCCTTTAATGTAGGTGAATTTGAAGGTTTGAATAGGGACAACCTCCATCCATAAACTTAGTCAGGTTTCTAATTGCCTCAAACATTCTCAAAAATTTGACACCAACACTTGTCGCTGAATTTAGAGTTGAAATGACTAAATGCACTTGGAAGTGGAACAATTTTCTCTCTTCCCCTGCTGCTATGCTTGAGTTGATGTGAGATTTAGAAACATAGGAAGGATATTTTTCATATATTTGAATAATATTTTAATAATTATCTATTTCATTCATCCTATCCTATAAGAGAAGAAGGATCTTTTTTATTATACAATAGAATAGAAATTGGAAAGGTGAGGAAAATGATTAATTATGTATTATTTTTATAACACTCTTTTTCAAAAAATGATATATATATATATATATATATATATATATAATTCTGAAGAGACTTTATCATACATTATTAAATTATAAATAATTAACTCTTAAATGTGTAATGTTTTTAAAACCAAACTAATCATTCAATTAGTGAAAGCAATAGTTTAAGGTTCATTTGTCTTAATGTAATGAAGTGTTATTGCACCTACATATAAAAATATTTTTTTAACTTATTTGTATGTAAAAATATTTTTTATTTTTATTAAAAAATTTATAAAAAGATTACTTCAAGTTATTTGTATATAAAATTTAATTAATATTAGTAACATTAAACATTTTATTTTCTTTGATAAAGTTATATTGATAAATATAATTTATTTTTTTAATGTATTTGTCTATTTTAAAAAAAATCTAAATTCAAATTAATAAAAATTTTGCACTACAACTTTTAGTGGCAACTAAAATAGTTATCACTAAAAGTTACTTTTGACAAAAAAATTTTAAAATTTTCACAAATTATGCAAAACTTTTAGTGATGACAAGTGTCACCACTAAAAATGACATTTAGTGACAAAATCAATTTGTCATTACTAAAAGTTAGTTTTAGTGGCGACCTTGCAGTTGTAACTAAAAATCGTCACTAAATGTGACTTTTTAGTGGTGGCAGTATTGATGTCACCACTAAAAGTATTTAGCGGTGATTTTTTGTTATTACTAAATAATTTTAGTGGCAATTTTTTTAGTCACTAAAACTTTTATCAAAATTAAGAGTAGTATTTTAATGACAACTTAATAAAGTCGCAACTAAAAATATTTTCCTGTGATAACTTTTTGTAGTCGTTGCTAAAAGCCGTCACTAAAAATATATTTTTTTATAGTGTATGATTTCATTAGACCTAGGAATTAATAAATGCCTGGTTGCTTGCTTTGCTAAGCATTGTTCCCAATTTATTTTGATTATTAATTTAATTTTGCTCTTTCTTAAATCGTGTCCAACTGTCTTTTTCTGCTTAGTCATTTTCCAATCTAAATGAAGTGTCCAAGTTCCCTAAACATTGCTTTCTACGGAAAAAAAAATTATGGAATTTATGGATTGCAACATATTGCCTTAAATATCTTTTTGTTTTTCACATCACCAAAAAAATATTTTGAATTTCTTACCGGGGTAACCATTTTGAAGTTAAGCTACTCATGTTTTAGCTATTGCAGGTGAGAAGGAGCTAGGTAAGAGAGAATACATACACAAGTGTTTTAAAGTTAATATGTTAGTTAGTTTGCTATTTCTTAAAATACTTTTCATTTGACAGATACAAATTACACCTAACAATAAAATAATTAATCAGGACAGTAAGTACGTGTTCTTGTTTTATATATGTAATTTTGATAATATATTATGTAGGGTTTGCTACCTCTAGAGGCATATGAGAAAACAACTTAACCCATTATCAGTTCCTTTCAAATTAAAGATAATTTATTTTATTTTAAAAAAATTTGCTCTAATGTTAACTATGATATTGATTGATATTGTAAGATTAACCTAGTCCTCCCCCACCCCCTCATCACCAAAAAAAGAAAAAGGGAAATTAGTACAGCTTCAATTCCACAGCAAGAAGCACCTCTATTTAATTCCAAGGAAACTAGTAGCTTAACGTATGAATAATTATATTTAATTAGCAAATATGCATATCTATTTATATATTTATTTATAATTAATTTTGTGTAGTTAAGTACTAATATTGGTGTCACATTACCCACATTGATGCGCGTGGACATTGCATGCTGAATAAAGCAAGGAGCAAACTTCGTCGCCTATCTTTCTGTGCCTTCTTTCTTTATTTACTCTTCGATGAATAACTAATTAAGCATAGGATACCTTATTTGAGCCTTGAAAAGTTGAAATTGAATATGCCATCTACCCTATCCCCTCTCTCTCACTATAAAATAATGATTATCAAGTTAGTTTGGATTGGGTTAACCAAATACCAAACCCATCATTCAATGCATCTTTCCACGTGCAATGTCTATTTTATTAAGTAAATGACATTAATTTTAAATTAAAATATGTATAACATCTCTTTCTTATTTTAAAAATAGCATTTACTTCTCTAATATTTAATATCTATACATAATATATATATATATATTATAAAATAAAAATTTTTCTTACTATTTATTTACTCTAATAAATACAGTTAAGTTAATTTTAATTAAAGTCCAATATGAGTGTAATCTTATTTTTAATAAGACAGTAGAGGCAACTAAGTAATTTTTTTTCTTTGCAAAAATACATACATACATATATATATATATATTGATAGAAATTAAGTATACTAGAGGAGAATTTGCAATATATATCAAATATTAGGAAAACCAAATGATATTTAAAAAATTTTATATGTAATTTTGTCAAAAATTTTGGAAAATATTAATATACTTTATTCCAATTACTATAAATACTGTTTATATGCTTGGTTTTCAACAATAACAATAACAATCATCTTTAGTGCCCCAAAAGCATAGCATTTTAGAACAAAATTTAATGAGATTAATTAAATTTTATTGTTATTTGAAAAACATATTATAAAATATATATAATTTCTACAGACACCCAACTATTAATTTTTTCTATTATATGATCTCTAGGAATGTTCTTATGTTCGGTTCAACTCCTGAACCAAAACTAAACAAAATTGAACAAGTCGGTTTTCTAAAGAAGATGATCAATTTGATGTTGTGCATATTCAATTTAGTTTGGTTTTAGTTCAAATTCAGGTCATTACAACAAACTTTTTTGTTTAAAGCCTATATTTTCAAAATTTCTAAGTCTACATCTATTTTCTTTGCATTTGTAAAGCTCGAGATCATACAGAATAGCTTTAAAAAGTTTAAAACTATAATTTTATATTAAATAATCAATCATAAAGCTCTAGTCAATAATTTAACAATACTAGCATTATATTTGGTATTAATAAAAAAAATTTATATGGGACTTTGGTTTGGTTTGATTTGGTTGCCATTGAAAACTAACAATCGAATTGTTGTATGGTTTTGATATGTTAAAAATCGATTTGGACCTTTTTGCTTCAGTTTTGTTTGATTTTTGTTGATTTAATTTGGGTTGGTTTAACAGTTTGATTCAATTTTCAACACTTATAATGATCACAAAATATCAATATCAAACTAATTATTTAATTAAGTAAGATGTTGATACATTATGAAGTAATTAGCCAAGTATCTCTCATAAATTATGCTTTTAATTTCTTGCATAGATGGAACAAAAGAATATAAATTCATATCCATGCGTGTATATATATATAATTGGTGATTTAAATTCATATCCATGCGTCACTGCAAAGGATCTTTCATAACTTAATTAATTAGATTTGATAAAATAAATTTATAAAAATTATTAATTTATAAATTATTAAAAAATTTTGTTGCAATTGTAATTCTCTATGCATTGTAGTTACACACAGACACCCACACACATAATGCTCAAACGTATTTTATTTAATATTCCATGAAGTCACATGTCAACACGCAAACAACTACTAAATCAAAGAAATCCAATGCAAGTTCACGAATGTTAATTATATGCCTCTAACTTTAGTGTTTGGTAATTAATCCCCGTGTTTCAAGGTCACACGTGCAGGGGGTTTTACAGATGATTGTGACTACTGACTAGTCTTTCACTCAACCGAGGTCACCTGTGCCATTAACTATAGGGAGTAGTTTTGAGGAGAGGAAGAAACAAACAAAGCAACATTCCTAGCCTTTGCCTGCTTCTTAGCTACTTATACTCTTCATGTCAAAGGTAATCAAGGAGCATCACCTTTTTCCTAATCAGTTCAAATTTTACTCTTTTTCACTTTTAATATTCTTTATAATCTCCCTTACTTATAGTATAAAGATTATCACCAGTTCCAAAGAAAAACAAAAAAAGAGAACAAATAGAGTTTACGACAAGCCTCCTGTCTAGGGTTTTCTTCCCGTTCTTTTTTTGTCTCAAGTTTGTGAATCAAGTTTTCTCTCTTCGACTGCATGCATCATATAATTTTTCTTTTTCTTAATAAGGTAAGGAACCAAATCAGATGAATGAGAAAAAGATGGAGCAAAAAAGGGGAAGATATGCTCTTTATTTTTTACCTAATTAGGATTTTAGAATCCTATGCAGTGTAATTTGTTTTTTAAGTATGAATAAGTATATTTTAATGCACATTACAGTCAAGAAAGTGGTTATGCAAGCTATCTAGCAACTAGAAATTGTTTAACTTGATAAAGAAAATTGACATACAATTCAAAATTAAATTAACTATATATCTAGCTAGTGAATGAGTATGCATAACCATTGTTGCCTGCTAGTTCACTTAACATGACGTGCCCTCCAGCTGTTATCTTGGCATTACTTGAAAAGTGCATGTGGTTTTGGCAGATATGGGAGACTTAATCATGCCCATGAAGATGACGCCCTAACCCTTTTTCCCTTCTGTTACCTAGAAACTCCATTTGAATTACTTTAGATAGAGTCACTTATACGTACCTAGAAAGCAAGAGTCATACACTACCTACTTAATAACTAAATTATATACTCAGCAATTGTTGTTTTTTATGCTTTCACTTGAGTAATGGCTTTTTAAATTTTAATGAATAAAATCCTGGGTGGTTCAGGTTAAATTCTTGGTTGTCTATTACTGAAGACAAACAACTGGCTGGCTTCTTTCCACCTGCTTCTTCATTGATATGCGTTATAATGCGAGAAGAATATATTTATGATTAATTTTAATTTATAATAAAATAATTATTATCTAAACATTAAAATTTGTAATTGAGGACAAATAGAGTACTTTAGTATTTAATTGTGAATTTGAATAAAGTATTTTGAGCTTTGGTTATGTTAGCTTTTTAGATCTAGGCTAATGTTAGAACACATCTTTTTTTAAAAAAAGAATGCCTCTAGTCAATTATATGTATTATTCCTTGATTATTGAAATGTGCTGAATTAATCAATATTTGAATATAGACATCTTTGCTCATTTTCTCCTTTATTCCTTTCCCATTCTACATCATTGTCTCCATTTTATATTAATTTTTCTATACAGAAAGAATATTTTTGAGTTAGCTTGCGCATCAAGACTACATACCTTCCTCTAGACAATCTTAAGGTTGCACCACCCATATTAATGCGAGACTTTCTAGGACCTTTCAATAAGATGATACTTTATCATAATATTTACCAATGGAAAAAGAAATCAAAACTTACTTATTAACCCTAAATTTTGCACTACCCTTCAACAATGTATAGGGCCTAGGATGCTTCATAGTAGGCAAGTTTAATTTCTCAACTAGTAAGGCACTAGCAATATTTACATAGCTACTATTATCAATAGCCATGCTGCAAACTTTCTCTTTGATAAGGCATCTAATATGGAAATCAGGGGATAACTTTGCCTCATCTTGTCTTGCAGAGTTGGAATTGGATTAGAATGCATCCAACCTTATACAAGATTGTTTGAATCACTCTTTGTTAGCTTCAACAAGGAATTTGTACTTATTAGACATCTTGTTATCTGAGAAGTTAGTCAAAGAAGGAAAGAAGGAATAGGACCTCACACACTCTTCTCACGTGTTTACACTCAAAAGATGATAAGTTCATTTATGTTTAATTCTCTTTTGGGCTTTTTCTTTAATGTTAATTGCACTCTTGCCTTTTACCACTCAAGCTTGCTTCCTATAGTGCTCTTAATCAAATCAAGATGATACAATACCAGTAAGTAGATCTATTGGAGCACAACAAGTTCGAGAAGCCCTCATTCATCAAGAAACTCAAATCATTCAAAAGCATATAATTCAGGTCAGAATGGTTCATGAAGGGATGGCCTATGCTCAAGAGGCTTAAATTGTGCTAGTATATTTCCAAAAACTTCAAAGAGCTCAAGATAATCTCTATGTTGGACATTGGCTCAAGTTTAGAGCCCAAGATCCATATTTGATCAATTTAGAATATGCTGGACGTCACTCAATTTTCAATCATCCTTATCGAAACTTCCAAACACGAGATAGAGCTAGTAAGAAGCAACACATTAGGCATGCTGATCTTGGAGTTGAGTTGGACTTTGGACATAAGATTTCTTTAAAGATGCAAAAATGGAAGTCCAAGTAGAAGCACAATGTCCTAAGAAGGTCTATGGAGCAACTAGAGTCAATATCCAACATGTTGAAAGCCCAATATAGTTTACACATACAAGAGGAGTGCCAAAGCCTAATTGGAGTCCAATTGCAAAAGATTAAGAATTATGTGTCAACCATGTGATTTTTAATGAAGTCTGAGCATTCCATATGACTACTTAAAGAAGTTGATTGGATTGGGTTATGAATCTTTTTGAATTTCATTTTTTATTATTTTATTATTTTTTTGGACTTGGTCAAAGAGCTTATCTAAGAGATTAAATTAAAATTAGTATCCGAATCTTATTCTTTGATTTTAGGCACCATTTAAAATATTTTTAAAGATTTTAGTCTTTTAAAAACTTTGCCTATAAAAGGCTTTCTATTGTCCTCTATTTTGAAAGATCATGAATGAATTTGAGTATTATTCAATACTTTGTGAGGCTTTTGCTTGTTTGTATTCTCTGAGAGTTTACGTAACTTATTAAAGGATTAGTCTTCCTTTGTGGTGTCTTGAGGCTAGGGTTCTAAAAGATAAATTCTCTTAGGATCTTTCCTTTGACCAACATTCTTGTTTTCTAGCCGATCCTAAGCAAAGTGTCATCTTGTTGAAAGTTCTTAGAAAAGGTTCTTAAAAAGTCTTCCATCACAAGACAAATCAAAAGGAGCAATCAGCAAAAGTGGCAATAAAAAAAAACTAGAATCCTAAAATGCAAATTTCTAAAGAGTTAAACAAAGGAGAAAAAAGGATGTGTAACTAAAAGTGAAGGAGGAAAGGAAAACAAGGAGGAAGGGGAGGTTTGGATGGCTTGGAAAGAAGGAGAAGGAAAGGGAAAATATGAAAATAGGAAACTACTTAGGAACTAAGTTAATCAAAATAGGAAACTACTTGCAATTCAAGTTTAGAATAATTAGAAAATAAAATCCTTACTTAAATGCAAATAGGAAAGTAGATAACTTGGTAGTTACTCAATGCAATGAAATTAGGAAACTAATTCCAATTAGGAAATTATCTCCAAGGTTTAAGCTTTCAACTTTGAATTTGCATAACTTGCAATTTTGAATTCTGCAATCTGAATCTTTTCTTTCTTTGCTTTTTGTTTTTAATTTTTTTTGAATTTTTTTTTAGTATCACACTCTTTTTTTTTTTTTTTGAATGAGGATAGAGGCACACAACAATGAAAGAAGGAAGAAGATAGAAGATAAAGGCGAAGATGAAAAAAGTAACACAAATGAAAGGAGAGAAAGTATCAAGAACAATGGAAGAGAAACACAAAGATATATCTTGCACTAGCAAACTAAAATTCGGATACCAAATGATGCAAGACCCTCTAGGAACCTTATCCTAGGAACCTTGGCACACAAATTGATCACCCAAGATCGGCTGTGTCTCACATGAAAGCAGAAGCACACAAAGGGATTATTGGTCAGAGGTAGAATACTAAAAGAACCTGTCTCTTAGAATCTTAACCAATGATGCCACAAAAGATGACCAATCTTTTGATAAATCACGTGAATTTTTAGAGAATACAAAGAAGTAAAGGCCTCACAAAGAATTGAATAATACTCAAAATTCATTTATGATCTTTAAAATTGAGTACAATAAAAAGCCTTTTATAGGCAAAGTTTATTTTTGTCCAAAATTTGACAGCCTTGTTCTGTCTCTGACATAGTCCTATATTTATAATAAGTAACAATTTAAAATAGAGTTCGTCTTTAGGATCTCATAATGAAAAAAAAGTAGAAGTTTAAATAATTGCGTGAAGTCTTAAATTTAAACATTTGTTGTCTCTTTTATTAAAATTAAAATTAAGATTTACTATTGTGGTCTCTAATTTATTAAAGAAAACAATTAGTTTTCTAATTTCTATTGTAGCAATGTTGTATTTCTAGTTTACTTATTATAACAATTTAGTTCCTAATTAATTCCACATCTTATTATTTTTAACAAAAACACTTGACGATATATTCAAATTATTTTTCTAACTTGATGAAAATTCTCTTTTTCCTATTTAATTATTTTAAATTTTTTATTCAATAAACAGAGAGCTAATATTACTTTATTAACAATAAAATCATTAAATTGTACTAACATGAGCTAGAGGGACAATCACATCGTTCTATTTGAAACTAGATAGATTAATTAAATTCTTAATTAAACTAGAGGGACTAGCCATCAACTAAGCGTTAATTTTTTTCTTTAAAGAAAAAAGGTACATCTAAAATATAAAAAGTGAGGAAAGAATAATGAAAATATTTTGGTAATAATATACTAAACTGTTATATAGGAAGAAAACTAGCTCATTCTTAATTAATTAATAAACCTTCTCATGCATCATGTTGAGGTATTGCATGTGTTTATATACAAACACACACCTGCTACAATTTAAAAAGAAAAAAAAGCAGTTTTTATTACCATCAGAATTCAGAAATCTAATCCACATGAGGTTGTTAAAAATTTTACTGAATTATATTACGTAGATTAATTTATATGAATTTTATATAAATAAAATTTCAGCTAAATCTTTATTCAGATTGGAAACTACATTTAATGAAATTGAAAGCCTTCATGAATATTGCAAATGAAAATAATGTCTTGCACTAGCTGCATTTATAATATTTACATAACTTTTGTTGTTGCACGCAACAAAAAGACAATTGAATTAATGCTTACAATTTTGTGGGAAATTTTAACCTAAGAGGGCTAAATTAAGTTAATTATTATTTTTTTCAGAGATACTGATCATGATCTCCAAGTTCTTATTTTGTGTTTCCAATGACGGTTATTTTTCTTTGAGGTTTTTTTGGGAATTACTTATAACAAAATTAAAAGGAAAGAATAAATGACTATTATAGATTGCAATTATACTACAATTATGCAATTGTAGTTATTACGTACAATAATATTTTGACCATATATAATATACCACCAAATGCATAGATCAGCAAGTAAGGGATTATTCTAACTTAATCAACGGTCTCAAGTTAGTCATTGGGAATGCAGCTGCATTAAAACTCAGTTGGGAGAGCTTTTCTACCCTTTGTGGTCCTACCCTGATTGAATCTGAATTAGTCGTTGGTTGAGAGATCTGATAATAGGTTCGTGCCCTACGGATACTGGATGGTTGTACCAAAAAAAAATATTTTGACCATAATATATGATTGTGAATTGTATATTCACAACTAAATTAATATTCCATAATTTTTACCTCTTCTAACTTGAAATCCCAAACATACAACTTCTAAAACTTTAGGTTATATTAGTTATAGCATTAATTAGGTTAACATTTGACCTCATTTTAGAGTGAGATGTTCTTAACCCTTAGTGGCACGTATATCAAACATTCTAGAAAAGAGGCAAGATTTTACTTTATTGAAACTAAAATAAATTAGAGAAAATTGTAATTATGTACACAACTACACATCATGATTTTTGCCTTCAATTGTAATGTCACCCAAAATTTATAAAAATCATAACTGTCCCCTAGCAAATCTGTTAATCCCTTTGCAATAACCCTAACATTTAAATCAGACATCAAATCTAATTCAAGTCGTTAAACACATGCATCGCATTTACAGATGCCTAATCTCTTTAGGAGAACATATAAACTCTCTTCCACTGGTTCACTCATTAATCCATATCCCTTCTCTCTCTAATCTCAAACCAAATAACCTACACGAAGTACACCTAATAAGAAACCTAGATCCCTAAATTTTTTCCTTACATCTAGTGAGAGAAAGAGAAAAGAAGAGAGAGAGATTGGATGGAATCCACACACTCTTTGTGAACTCCATACACTCCACACTATTTTTCTTTTTGTTTCTCTCACTAAATTATCCCCTGCATTTAGTCCCCTAAATGACTAAACGCAGGATATCCATGGGCCTTAATAAAGATGAGAAGAAGCATGAGAAACTTTACACATGATCTTATAAAAGGTGGAGGCATGGGCCATGCCAATATATTTAATTCAATTAGATTTATCGTCTCATTAAAAAAATGATAGGAGAGTTAATTGCCATAAAATTAATAGATTAAGTAAGTAATTATAAATTTTTTAAATTGGGCTGGAAAGGAAAGAACATTGTTATGACAGGATGTGAAAATCAAGGTAATTAAATAAGCGTAATTTTCCCTAAAATCTGAACCCTTTTTTTCTAGGGTGTTGTGAACAAAACGAAAGGTAGGGTAGGTCTCTATATATGTACATTAATGTAATGTGAGAAACACACACACATATAGAACATCACATACAAATACAACAACGACATTAGAGCCGAAGCTAATTAAAAGCGTGTGGGACATTGGCACAGTTACATAATATTTCATTGAACAGAAGGAAAGTAGTTAAGATTTGGTGGAATCAACCTGTTTCTTGGCACTTGGAGAACGGCTTTCAAAAAGGTGCATGATTTCAAGTCTCACACACCAACTACAATCGAAGATATCCAAACTAGTTTATGTTATCATAAGGGATTTAGTTTTGACTTTATGTTCCATATTCATACTTACGATTAGAAGTACACGTGCAGAAGCTTGACGATAAGCATTAGGATTAGGTAGCCCCATGCTCTAAGTTCTACAATGATTTCGAGGGAAATCTACAACATTCCTAGTCCTTGCTCCCATGTCAAAGTTAATTAAGATTTGTGACTTATCCTAATTATTTGCTAGCACTTTTTATATTTCAATATTTCCTATTGTATGTTGCAGACATAGATCAAGGAATTCCTGGATCCAAAGAATGAATATTAGAAAGCCTCATGGCAAGCCCTTTTTTTGTTGTTCATGTACTGTTAAGTATCTTTCCTTTTTCCCACTGGTGTTATAAATTTGTTAATCAATTTTTTTAGAATAAATTACATTATTGCACACGTACAACACAATCACCCACGTTAAAATAAAATATATATTTCAGATTTTTTACCTCATTAAAATAGATATTACTCTTGACCAAACTCCCTTCACATGCTTATGTCACACGTGGAGGTTTTAAATTGCAGTTGTGCTGTCTCTGCAGTGATTCCAAGAGAGAAATGTAAACAAATGCAATAACTTTATATCTCGAATGAATTTAGTTTAGACATCTTTGTAACTACAGATTTATACTACTAGCTATATGTGTATGTATATATAATATAATAAAAAATGGAAAATTAAAGCGACTAAGAAGTGCAGTTGTTGATCTATAGCAATTAAAAAAAGCAATCAGTGTTGAAGGAAATTAAAACTGAATGAGCCATTAATTATATTATTGCTATTTATAAATTGTCAATACAATCGATTTTTCTTTTTGGTCAAAATTACATAATATAATTTTAAATTATAAGTTTATTTCTTTATCAAAATATGAGAAATAGTATTACTCAATTTTTTAGTATTAGCAGAGGAAAATAACCGTGTCCCTAATCAACGATTGTTCTAATATGGGATTCACTTGACTTTGGTGAAGAAAGCTTTTCAACTAACGACTTAAGATAAGAAATTAAGATAACGAAATGAACTACCTTTGTGAAAGTGTATTTTTATTGGTTACCTTTCGAAGTAAATGAAAACAAGACAACAATTTGTTCTTGCTAAATATTTTATTGAACAAATGAATAAAATGAAATGACCAATTAAGCAGTGCAGCTAACCTTAGCGTTTACTGAAGCAGACATTTTAATTGCTGATTAAAAGATTGAATAATCCGGCCTAATCGGGAATATTTTATTTACTTATTTTAATTTTTATTTTCAATTAAAATTTTTTTATTATAAAAAAATTAGGTAAATTACACTCCCCTCCTTTGAAAGTTGTCCAAATAATATCTTCCTCTTTAATTTGAAAAATTACAATCCTCTTTCTCTATAATAAAAAAAGACACACTATATTGACATATCTTTTAATAAAAAATTAATCTATAATTACAATTATTTTGACAAAAATATTTATATATATATTATTTATATAATATAACAAGTATTAATTATGTATTTGACCAATATAAAAACAATCAATTGTCTTAATTTATAATAAATAAAATTTATAATTTTTAACAAAGAATAAATAATATTGAAATAAAAGTTTAAAAAAATTTAATAAGTTATTTTTTAATAAAATAAATTAATATTATTCTTGTAGGTTATTTGGTTATATTTTAATTTCAATAAAATTTGTGTATACATAATAGATTTAAGAATTGTGTAATTTAAATATCTCAAAGAGAATAATTTACTCAAAAAAAAGTTTAATCAACCTCTGATTTATTAACCGTATTATGCCTTTATAATATATACAATTACTATAATACCTTCCTTCTAGTTAATACCCATTTTACCTTCCTCATCATCATCTCCAACCAATCCATGGCCTTCAAGTAGCCTACAAGCAAAGCATCAGCCTAATGGTAGAAAGAAATTGGATGAAGGCCACTTTAGATTATTACTTTTTTCAACTTCTCTTTTTTGTTCTGACTTGTGTACCTACTAGATGATGAGTATCATGGTGGATAAGTAGTGAACAATAAATTGCGTGTTCTGGATGGGCCAATAACATGGGCCATAGCCAAAAATAAAAATAAAAAAGCAATGCAAAGATTAGTTCAACCTTATTGGGTCTAGAACTCTAATTTACAAAGCAAGTCAACATTTGGCCTGATAAGCTTGAAAAGGGAAGAATCAAATCTTATGCATGTGATGCAGGTTCAAGATGAGGGCTAAAACTTTTACTTAGATATTCTAGATATTTAAGCCTTGTAATTTATTAGGATTTATTTTTTTGTCAATTGTAAATGAGTTTAACATTACTTTTATTTAAGCTTGTACATTTAATTTTATGTTTTGTGTTAACTTCCTTTTTAATTAAGCCTTTTATTATAACTGAGTTACTGATCATATTTGGGTTAGGAATTTATATTAGTTTAAGCTTTTTTAGTTTTAATCCATTAGCTACCAAAGTTTCTTTTGTTGCCTTATTTATAGTATGTAAACAGTATTTTTACATGAGACACTAAATGAAATAAACATGAATTTTTAAAGTATATGAGCCCTTCTCTTCATTCTTTCATGAACTATCAAATTTAATTATCAAAGATTTTAATTTTTGTGGCTTTTAACCATAAAGTTAGGGTTCTTAGAACTTGTTTTCCAAGGCTTTTAATCTTCTTTTTTAATTTGACTTCTAGCTTTCTTGAGGTTTTGAAGTACTCCTTGTCTAGGAGTTCACATCAGTTGATATTAGAGATTGACTTTAGAAATTAGATTTTTTTTTCTTATTGTTCTTCTCAATTTTTGTGTATTTTTTCTTAAATATGAAGTCTTGTAATTTTCTTTAGTTATTCCTTATTCTATGGTTCTTAATCTTGTCTAATTGCTTTCATCTTCCTTTTCCTTAGTTTATATATAAAAAAAAAAGAGAAAAAAAAAAAGAGAAAGAAGAAGCTTGCTAAAAAAATAGAAAGAGAAAAAAAGGGACAAAAATAAAATTAATAAAAAAGAGGAATATTCTATTAGAATAAGAAATTATTTGTGGGTGAGATTTTTTTCAAGGAAAGCAAATTAATTGTGGGTGAAGAAGTTCTTTTTTCTTTTCTTAAGAGAAATAGTCCCTTTTAATTCCAATCAATAATCTTTCTTTTTTAATACCAATTAGTAATTTCTCCTTTTTTAAAATCATTTTTTTTTTAAATTTTGGGACGTGTTGACTTTTTCGTTGTTATTAAAGTTTTTTTGAACCATACTTGTGTTGAACATTGCAATAGTTGGTTTCAGAATTAAGTTCTCAAATAGTTTTAAAAAACAAAAACTTTGAAGGGAAGCATAGAGAGGTAAAAGGCAAGAGTAGTGAGTCTATCATAAAAAAAGCCACTTGAGTGAAACATGTGAGGTTTTTTATATTTATTCATTGTGTTTAATTAATAATTTTGTTTAAAATATATCAAATCAAAGTGATTCATCTAAGGTAGAGAAGGATAACACTTTATTTACCTTGCAAGCTATGCAACAACAATTGGAGAGAATGGTTGTTAGAAAAGCAAGCAGTGTTGTTAAAAAAAAGGAGAGTGCCATCATCTAGGAGTGTGGATTATGACAAAGTAGAACATACAAGGCTAAAATAGAGGGAAAAAAAAATAATAGGATGCCATATAGGAGGGAGCATAACGAATTTGATGATGAATTTGAAAATGAGAATGTGGATGAAAAGAATGAAGCCTCTAAAGTAGAAATGGGAAGATTTAGGCTCAGAAGAGGTAGTAGGGGTGGTAAAGGCCATAGAAGGAATTATGGTGGTGAGGATGATAGGGTTGGCAAAAACTTGAGTAATATCTATGTCCAAAAATTTCAAAAAAGCTCAAAATAATATCTATGTTGGACGTCGGCCCAAGTTTAGAGCCCAAGATTCATATTTGATCAATTCAAAACATGCTGAATTGGACTTTAGACGTGAGATTTCTTTAAAGATGCAAAAATGGAAGTCCAAGTGGAAGCCCAATGTTAGGGCCATGGAGCAACTAGAGTCAATATCCAACATGTTGAAGGCCTAATGTAGTTATATACATACAAGAGGAGTGCCAAGGTGTAATTGGAGTCCAATTGCAAGAGATTAAGAATTATGTGTCAACCATGTAATTTTTAATGAAGCATGAGCATCCCATGTGACTATTTAAAGGAGTTATTAGTTTTAACTAGGATTCTTTATGAATTTCATTTTTTATTATTTTATTTTATTTTTGGACTTAACCAAAGAGCTTATCTTGGAGATTAAGTTAAAATTAGTATCCTAATCTAATTCCTTGATTTTAGGCATTATTTTAAATATTTCTAATCATATTTTAGCATTTTACTTTCATTAGGATTTTAGACTTTTAGAAACTTTGCCTATAAAAGGCTATCTATTGTACTCTATTTGAAAGATCATGAATGAATTTGAGTATTATTCAATACTTCGTGAGGTCTTTGCTTCTTTGTGTTCTCTGAGAGTTCACGTGACTTATCAAAGGATTGGTCTTTCTTTGTGGCATCTCTTTCTTTGTGGCATCTTGAGGCTAGGGTTCTAAGAGACAAATTCTTTTAGGGTCTTTCCTTCGACTAACATTCTTGTTTTCTAGCCGGTCCCAGGCAAAGTGTCATCTTGTTAAAGGTTCCTATGACAAGGTTCCTAGAGGGTCTTGCATCATTTGGTATCAGAGCTTTGGTCGCTAGTACAAGTTATATCTTTGTATTTTCCCTTCCGTTGTTCTTCATACTTTCTCTTCTTCTATTTGTGTTATCTTTTTCATCTTCGTCTTTGTCTTCTATCTTCTTCCATCTTCCATTATTGTGTGCCTCCATCCTCATTCCAAAAAAAAAAAAAAAAAGAGAGTGTGATACTCTAAAAAAAAAGTGAAAAAAAAAAGAAAGAAAAGATTCAAATTACAGAATTCAAAATTGCAAGTTGTGCCAATTCAAAGTTGAAAGCTTAAAGCTTGGAGTTAGTTTCCTAATTGGAGTCAATTTCCTAATTGGAGTTAGCCCATTAGTTTCCTAATTGGAGTTAAATTCCTAATTTGATTGCATTGAGTAGTTACCAAGTTATCTACTTTCCTATTTGCATTCAAGTAAGGATTTTCTTTCCTAATTGTTCTAAACTTGAATTGCAAGTAGTTTCCTATTTTGATTAACTTGGTTCTCAAGTAGGTTCCTATTTTCAGATGTTCCTATTTTCAGATTTTCCTTTTCCTTCTCCTTCCTTCAAGGCCATCCAAACCTCCCCTTCCTCCTTCGTTCCCTTTTTGTTACACACCTCTTTTTCTCCTTTATTTGATTATTTAAGAATCTACATTTTAGGATTCTAGTTTTTTTTATTGCTATTAGTCTGATCTTTTCATTTGATTTGCTTGTGACTTGCTTTGAACACTTGTAAGAAGCAAATTATTGAGTGGTAAAAGGCAAGAGTGCAATTAACATTAAAGCAAAAGCCAAAAAGAGAGTTAAACACAAGTGAACTTATCATCTTTTGAGTGTAAACACGTGAGAAGAGTGTGTGAGGTCCTATTCCTTCTTTCCTTCTTTGACTAACTTTTCAGGTGACAAGATGTCCAATGAGTACAAATTCCTTGAAGAGACTAATAAAGAACGATTCAAGCAAACTTATGCATGGTTAGATGCATTCCAATCCAATTCCAACTCTACAGGACAAGATAAGGAAAAGTCATCCCTTGATTTCCATACTAGATGCCTTATCAAAGAGAAAGTTTGCAGTGTAGCTATTGATAATAGTAGCTATATAAATGTTGCTAGTACTTTATTAGTTGAGAAATTAAACTTGTCTACTATGAAGCATCCTAGGCCCTATACATTGTTGAAGGGTAATGCTGAGTTTAGGGTTAATAAGCAAGTTTTGATTTCTTTTTCCATTGGTAAATATCATGATAAAGTGTTGTGACGTAGCTCCAATGTATGATAGACATATTATGCTCGGTAAACCATGGAAACATGTTAGAAAAGCTAAATATGTTAAGCATAAGCACAAATATTGCTATTACTATTCATTTGTATTCAATGAAAAAAATCATGTATTGACACCTCTTGATCCTATGAATGCTTATGAGGACCAAATGAAAATAGCACAAGCATACAAAATGAAAGAAAAAGAGAGAGAACATGAGTTAGAGAGAGAAAAAGATGAGATTGAAAAAGAAAAGAGTGTGAGTGAAAAGAAAGAGTAAGAGAGTTGTGAGAAAAGTGAGAAAAGCATGAGTGTGAGCTTGTTTGATGAAAAAAGAGAGGTTGAGAGCATGTGTAACGATGTTTGTTTATTTACTAACAATCTTAACCCATCTTTGCCTATTGTTAGTTCTAGCTCCTTGTAAGTATATAGAGATTTGTTGTCAAAGAAGCTACCTAATGGACGCTCATCTTCAAGTAGCATTGAAAAGAGTTGTAATTGCCTAAATTTGTTTCCCAAGAAACTACCAGATGGTTTCCAATATTTAATGTGCTTTCAAAAGTGCTTTGATTGCATAGATTTTGTTATTCCTAATGAATCATTACCTTTCAAAAGCATTGAGCACCACACTTTGAGTTTTAATTGTTTCATGAATTTTGTGGCTGTTAGGAATTCATTTTACATTAATTTTATGGTTAAAAGGTTATCATATTACTTGGATTTTGTTATGGCCTTTAGATTTATTACAGGTGCATGTGGGATCAAAATTATCATTTATATCTGGGTGCATGTGAGAAAGAAATACTTCCTAACTCAAAGCAAGTTCAAAGAGCTTCCCAACATGGAGTATTCTAAGTTGCCTCAAAGAATTGATGATCTTTTTAAAATGACCTTTTTAGTTTACAAGATTCTTTCACTTGATGAATATAGTGTTATCATTATTTTTTGAAAGTCTAATTTATTTCCATATGATATAGGTGGAGATTCGAGGACAAATCTTTTTAAAGAGGGAGGAGGGAATGATACAATATCAGTAGGCATGCCCATTGGAGCACAACAAGTTCAAGAAACCTTTATCCATCAAGAACTTCAAAGAGCTTAAGTGGCCCAAATTGTACACTATGTCCAAAAATTTCAAAGAACTCAAGATAATATCTATGTTAGATGTCAGCCCGAGTTTAAAGCCCAAGATCCATATTTGATCAATTCAAAACATGCTGAATTGGACTTTAGACATGAGATTTCCTTAAAGATGCAAAAGTGGAAGTCCAAGTGGAAGCCCAATGTTCTAAGAAGGGCCATGGAGCAACTAGAGTCAATATCCAACATGTTAAAAGGCCCAATGTAGTTATACATATACAAGAGGAGTGCCAAAGCCCAATTGGAGTCCAATTGCAAGAGATTAAGAATTATGTGTCAACCATATGATTTTTAATGAAATATGAACATCCCATGTGACTATTTAAAGGAGTTATTAGTTTTGACTAGGATTCTTTATGAATTTCATTTTTTATTATTTTATTATTTTTTTGGACTTGGCCAAAGAGCTTATCTTGGAGATTAAGTTAAAATTAGTATCTTAATCTAGTTCCTTGATTTTAGGCATTATTTTAAATATTTCTAATCAGATTTTAGAGTTTTACTTTCATTAGGATTTTAGACTTTTAGAAACTTTGCCTATAAAAGGCTCTTTATTGTACTCTATTTGAAAGATCATGAATGAATTTGAGTATTATTCAATACTTCGTGAGGTCTTTGCTTCTTTGTGTTCCCTGAGAGTTCACGTGACTTATCAAAGGATTGGTCTTCCTTTGTGGTGTCTTGAGGCTAGGGTTCTAAGAGACAAGTTCTCTTAGAGTCTTTCCTTTGACCAACATTCTTATTTTCTAGCCGATCCCAGGCAAAGTGTCATCTTGTTGAAAGTTCCTAGGACAAGGTTCCTAGAGGGTCTCTCATCATGTTGTATCATTAGTCTTATGACAAGGAATGAAATATGCCATTTTTTAACCTATCAACAACAACAAATATAGAGTCCTTGCCTTTCTTTGTCCTAGGTAAGCTCAAAATAAAATATATGGATAACCCAAGGCTTAGTAAGTATTGGTAAAAGAGTATATAACTCGTGGTTGAACTCTAAACTTGGCTTGCTTACATGAGATGCATCTAGCACGTATTTTTTTCAACATCTTTGTGCATGTGACATTAAAGAAATGCTCATGCAATATCTCAAGTGTTTGTGCAACACCATAATGCCCTATCAAACCCCCACAGTGTGCTTTTCAAACAAGTAATTCCCTTAAAGAGCATATAAGCACACAATCGATTTTCCTTAAACAAAAACCTATCATTCCTATGGAACTTATTGATTGCAACATGCTCACACACATCATACACATTAGTAAAATCAGCATAAGTGATAAGAGACCCCATAGAAACCCGTCCTAGGAACCTCTAAAGGTGTTAAACAGCGCTCAGAATTGGCTACAATGTAAAGAACAAGCAAGAACAAAACTAGACACAAAGGACACAATTAGCCAAAAAATGAAAATAAGAAAGAAATAGAATGTTGATCAATAGTGTATAACTCTAAGAGAAACCGTTTCTTAGAACTCTAGTCTAGGATACCAAAAAAAGGAACCACCTTTTTGATAAGTCAAGGATTTTCTCTAGCACACAAAGGTCACAAGAGAAAACTCATATGGTTCAAAAATGATTCTGAAAATAATATTTATTCAAGTTAGCCTTTCTTGAGTACATATGTTCCTTATATATAGAAAAGGCAAATGAAACCCTAAACTTAACATAACTTCTAAGTGGCGCCTCTTATATGGTAGGAAATTAAAATAATCAATTCGTGACAGATTCAGCAAGAAAGGCGACGCCTAATAAAAGCAATATTCTAAAAAGGGAAAATAATCATTCAAATCCTAAACTTGTCTTTGACCACTAAGCCTTATTACATGGAAATAATTAAAATAAAATATTTCTAAGAGAATTAGATTGGGAAATGGCACCATTCTTGAAGTCACATGATGCACAAATGATACTTAAGTGAGCTCCTCCAAGTACGCTTCTTCTGGGCTTGGGCTAGCATCTTGTAGAAAAGAAATAATCTTCACACCATTATATTTTTCTTAGGCCTTTAATTAAGCTAAGTGCATAGGCTCCCATCCTATTAGCTTTTGGATCACTCCATTCAAGGCTTACTTCATGGCTTTGACTTTTGACCTAGTCATTGGACCTCCCATGCCTTGCAATAGATCTCTTGTTGGCCATATTTAAGAGTCACATCCAGTCTCTTTGTCTCCAAGCTCGAGTTTGTTCAAGTTCTTTTGAGTTTTTTAGCTTGCCTCCATCATTCCCTCCCTTTTGAAAATGATTCGTCCTCGAATTTGAAAGGTCAAAAAGAGAAAGGTCAGAGACATTAAAGGTTGCACTAACATTTCTATAAGAACTTGGCAAATCAATTTTATAAGCATTATATCATTTATCTTTTCTTAAACTGGAAAGGGTCATCGACTCTCGGGTGCAATTTGGATTTCCTCTGTTCAAGAAACCTTTTTTTCCTCAAATGAACCCACACCCAATCTTCGGGCTTAAAGACAACCTTCTTACAGTCTTTGTTAGCTTGTCAAGCATAGTACTCATTCTTTCGCTCAATGTTCGCTTTCACCTTAGCATGAAGATCCTGCACAAACTTAGCATTTCTTTCACCATTAAGGTTAACAAACTCGTTAGAAGGTAAAGGAAGTAAGTCCAAGAGTCAATGGATTAAATGAATATACAATCTCAAAAGAAGAGAACTTAGTAGTAGAATGCACAACATGATTACATGCCGATTTAATATGAGGCAAACGCTTTTCCTATTTCTTTAAATTTTTTTTGAATTATAGCACGTGATAAGGAAGAAAGTGTTCAATTCACCACTTCAGTTTGTCCATCCATTTGAGGATGTGCAACCGTAGAAAACACAAGCTTTGTACCCAGTTTGGCCCATAAAGTTCGCCAAAAATGACTCAAAAATCTAACATCACGGTCACTTACAATAAATTGGGGCAAACCATACAATCTAACAGTGTCTTTGAAAAACAAATAAAAAATATGGACAACATCATGCGTTTTTGAACAAGCAATGAAAGGAGCCATTTTGCTAAACCTATTCACAACAACAAAAATACTACCCTTTCCGTTAGATGACCTAGGCAATCCAAGCATAAAATCCATCAAGATGTTCACCTAAGGATGAGAAGGAACAGGTAAGGGTGTATATAAACCATGTGGATGCACTTTAGATTTGGTATGCTTACACATTATGCATTTATCACACACAATAGTCACATCCCTACACATATGCAGCCAATAAAAATGTTTTATCAACATGGCCAAGGTCTTTTCTACACTAAAGTGTCCCATCAAACCATTCCCATTAGACTCTTTCACCCAAAGCTCACACATAGAACCAACAGGCACACACAATTTATTTCTTTTAAACAAGAAGCCATCAAATATGAAGAAATCATCAACAACATGCTTCTCACACAACTTCTAAACTTTAGCAAAGTCAACATCACTTTCATCGTGCTTTTCAAAGACTCAAAGTCAATCAATCTAACTTGCATAGATGTAATGAGACTATATCTCTTAGACAGGGCATTAGCAATAACATTTTCCTTACCATATTTATGTTTAAGCACATAAGGAAATAATTCAATAAGTTCAAGCCACATAGCATGCCTCCTATCGGACTTATTTTAGGTCTTTAGAAATTTAAGACTTTTATAATCAGAATGCAAAACAAATTCTTTAGGCCAAAAATAATGTTGCCAATATTCTAGAGTTCTTGCCAATGCATATAATTCTTTGTCATTAGTTGAATAGTTTAAACAAGCACCACTAAGCTTTTCACTAAAAGTATGTAATCAAACCAGTCTCTTGCATCAAAACAGCACCAATACCAATTCTCGAGTCATTACATTCAACTTCAAAGACTTAAGAAAAATCAAGAAGAATAAGTAGAGAGGCATTAGTTATCTTTCAAAGTGTTAAAAGCCACCTCTTGTGTCTCACCCCATTTAAAAGTTACATTTTTCTTTATCAATTTATTTAAAGGTGCAGTAAGGGTTGAGAAGTCCTTCACAAAATGTCTGTAGAAACTTGCAAGCCCATAAGAACTCCTCACTTCATTAGCATTCTTAGGTGTTGGCCATTCCCAAATTCCCTTTACCTTCTCCTCATCCACTTGAATGCCATCAGCTCCTACAACAAAGCCAAGGAAAACAATAGAATTCAAGTAGAAAGAGCACTTCTCTAAATTTGCAAAGAGTCTATTTTCTCTGAAAACAACATACACATCATACAAATGCTTCACAACTAGACTCTTAGAAAATATAAGAATGTCATCAAAATACATAACAACAAATTTTCCTATATAGGGGCGAAATACATGATTCATCAAGTTCATAAATGTACTAGAGGGGTACTAGAGGCATTAGTCAAGCCAAAAGGCATGACTAACTACTCATACAACCCAAACTTGGTCTTAAAGATAATCTTCCACTCATCCCCCTCCTTCATGCGAATTTGATGATAACCACTCCTTACATCTATTTTAGAAAATAAACACACCTCATGAAGCTCATCAAGCATATCATCAAGTTTAAGAATGGGATATCTATACTTAATTGTGATTTTGTTGATGGCATGACAATTCACGCACATTCTCCACTTGCCATCCTTTTTTAGCACCAAAATCATCGGAACAGCACACGAACTTAGGCTTTCTCTCACAAACCCCTTTTTCATCAAATCCTCAACTTGTTCTGAATCTCCTTAATCTCCTTTGGATTTGCCTTGTAAGCAAGTCTATTTGGAATAGAAACTCCGGGGACGAAGTTAATTCTATGTTCAATGCCTCTTATGGGTTGCAATCCATCCAGTATCTCCTCTGGAAATAGGTCTTTATATTCCTGCAATAAACTCAAAATACTAAAAGAAAGAGATTTATCAAGATCATTGATAGTTAGATATACATCCTTATACAGAAATACAAAGGAAGTTTCACATATCAGAGCTCTCTTAATCTCTCCTCTACCAGTAAACAAAGTCACTTTCACATCTTCCCTCTTTTTCTTTTGCTCATTTACTCCTTTTTCTTTTCTTTTCATCTCACTTTATTTTCTCTCTTTCTCTTTTTCTTTCTTTTCATCTTAGAAGTGATTACCATCAGATTAGGATGAAAGAAGACAATGAATGGAAAACTACTTTTAAAACCAAGTTTGGGTTATATAAATAGTTAGTTATGCCATTTGGCTTTACTAACGCATTTAGCACTTTCATGAGTTTAATGAACTCTTTAGACCTTTAATTGATAGATTTGTTGTGGTTTGCTTTGATGACATTTTGATTTACTCTAAGAGCCTAGAAGAGCATGTGATTCATTTGCATGATGTGTTTGTTGTGCTTAGGGCGAATAAACTCTTTACCAATTTAGATAAGTGTACTTTTCGTTTAGATTCTGTGGTTTTTCTTAGATTTGTTGTAGGAGCTCGTGGCATACAAGTGGACGAGAAGAAGATCAAAGCAATCCAAGAGTGGCCTACTCCAAAGAATGCAAGTGAAGTAAGGAGCTTCCATGGATTGGCAAGCTTCTATAGGTGGTTTGTGAAGGACTTCTCTACTCTTGCTGCCTTTTTGAATGATTTGGTAAGAAAGAATGTGATATTCAAGTGGGTTGAAGCACAAAAGCGTGCTTTTAACATATTGAAGGAAAAACTAACTAATGCATCTGTACTTGTGTTGCCTGATTTTATTAAAGTTCTTGAAATTAAGTGTGACATTTCTGGTATAAGCATAGGTGGTGTGTTGATGCAGGATTCTAAACCGATTGCATATTTCAGTGAGAAATTGAGTGGTCCTATTTTAAATTATTCCACATATGATAAAGAGTTGTATGCCTTAAAATGGACTTTAGAAACTTGGCAACATTATTTGTGACCTAAATAATTTATTATCCATTCTGATCATAAGAGTCTTAAGTTTCTTAAGTCACAAGGTAAATTGAACAAAAGGCATGCAAGTTGGCTTGAATTTATTGAAACCTTCCCTTATATGATTAAGCATAAGCAGGGAAAGAAAAATATTGTAGCTAATGCATTGTCTAGGCGTTACACTTTGATTACTTCCATACATGCTAAATTGATAGGTTTTGGGATGTTAAAAGGCATGTATGAGTTTGATTCTGATTTTGCTGATATTTGTAAATCTTGTGAATTGTATGGTGCTGATGACTATTACAGGTTTGATGGGTTTCTTTTCAAAAAGAACAAGTTATGTGTTCCTATGTGTTCCATTCGTGAGCTTCTTGTTAAGGAGACTTATGGCGGAGGATTGATGGGCCATTTTGGTATATAAAAGACTTTGGCTCTTTTGAATAAGCATTTTTATTAGCCTAGCATGAGAAAAGATGTGGTTGTTGTTTATTCTAGATGTATTACTTGTAAGCATGCTAAGTCTAGAATTCAATCACATGGCTTGTATTCTCCTTTATCAGTTCCCGCTCACTCATGGACTAATATTTCTATAGACTTTGTTTTGGGTTTGCCTAAATCTTCCACTGGGAAAGATAGTGTCTTTGTTGTTGTTGATAGGTTTACTCAAATGGCACATTTTATTGCTTGTTCCAAAACTAATGATGCTATATATGTGGCTGAATTGTTTTTCAATGAGATTGTTAAGTTGCATGGTGTGCCAAGAACTATTGTTAGTGATAGAGATGTGAAATTTTTGAGTTATTTCTGAAAAACATTGTGAAATAAATTTGGCACTAAGCTTTTGTTTTTTACTACAGCACATCCACAAACAAATGGGGAGTTCGAGGTTGTTAAGAGAACCCTCTCTACTTTATTGAGAGCTATCATTCAAAAGAATCTTAAGAATTCGGAGAAGTGTTTGCCCCATGTCGAATTTGCTTATAATCATGCTGTTCATTCTGCTATAAAATTCTCTCCTTTTGTAATTATTTATGGCTTTAATCCTTTAACTCCGTTAGATTTGCTTCCTTTACCTTCACATGAGTTTACTAACCTTGATGGTGCTAGGAAGGCTAATTTGTGCAAGATTTGCATGAGAAGGTGAAAGCCAACATCGAAAGAAGGAATGAGCAAATTGCTAACAAAGTTAACAAGGGTAGAAAGCATGTGGTGTTTGAACCCAGCGATTGGGTGTGGGTTCACTTGCAAAAAGAACGTTTCCCAGAGCAAAGGAAGTCAAAACTCCAACCTAGAGGAGATGGCCTCTTTCAAGTTTTTGAAAGAATTAATGGTAACGCTTATAAACTTAACTTGCTTAGTTTTTATGGAAATGTTAGTGCTACTTTTAATGTAGCTAATCTCTCTTCTTTTGATGTTGTAGATTCGAGGATGAATCCTTTTCAAAAGGGGGGAATGATGGAATAACACCAAGACACCTTGCTGAGCATAGAAATGGACTTAATGAAGGATATGGTGCTAAATTTCAAGCCAAAGGATGTGATTTGCAAATTAAAACTCCAAAGTTCAAGTCAAATGTGCCTAAAGATCCATTGCAAGGCATAGAAGGCCTAATAACAAAAGCTAGGGCTAAAGCAATAAAAGAAGCCTTCAATTGTTTAATTCATATGTTTCATGACTTAGAACCCATTTATTTGAATCAAGAAAGGGCCCAAGAAGATGTAAAAGGTGTGATAATGCTAACCATTCTACAAGAGAAGTGTCAAGGCCCAATTGGAGTCTAATTGCAAAAGATTAAGAATCATGTAACTTTTAATGAAGCATGAGCATCCCATATGACTACTTAAAGGAGTTGATCAGTTTTGGTAAGGATTCTTTATGAATTTCATTATTTATTTATTTTATTATTTTTAGAACTTGGTCAAAGATCTTATCTTGGAGATTAAGTTAAAATTAGTATTCTAATATTGTTCCTTAATTTTAGGTACCATTTAAAATATTTCTAATCAGATTTTAGTGTTTAACTTTTATTAGGATTTTAGACTTTAGAAACTTGGCCTATAAAAAGCTTCCTATTGTACTTTATTTTCATATTATGAATAAATTTGAGTATTATTCAATTCTTTGTAAGGCCTTTGCTTCTTTGTATTCTCTGAGAGTTCATAATGAAAGATCCTCTAGAAACCTTGTTCTAGGAACCTTCAACAAGATAACACTTTGCCCAGGACCGGCTACAAAACAAGAATGTTAGTCAGAGGAAAGATCCTAAGAGAACCCGTCTCTTAGAACCCTAGTCTCAAGACGCCACAAAGGAAGACCAATCCTTTGATAAGTCACGTGAACTCTCAGAGAACATAGAAGCAAAAGCCTCACAAAGTATTGAATAATACTCAAATTCATTCATTCATGATATTCTAAAATAGAGTACAATAGAAAGCCTTTTATAGGCAAAGTTTCTAAAAGACTAAAATCCTAATAAAAGTAAAACACTAAAACCTAATTAGAAATATTTTAAATGATGCCTAAAATCAAGGAACTAGATTAGGATACTAATTTTAACTTAATCTCCAAGATAAGCTCTTTGACCAAGTTCAAAAAAATAATAAAATAACAAAAAACGAAATTAAAAAAGAATCCTAGTCAAAACTAATCAACTCCTTTAAATAGTCACATGAGATACTCATGCTTCATTAAAAATCATATGGTTGACACACGATTCTTAATATCTTGCAATTGGACTTTAATTGAGCTTTGGCACTCCTCTTGTATATGTATAACTGCATTGGGCCTTTAACATGTTAAATATTGACTCTAGTTGCTCCATGGCCCTTCTTAGAACATTGGACTTTCACTTAGACTTCCATTTTTGTATCTCTAAGGAAATCTCATGTCCAAAGTTCAATTCAGCATGTTTTGAATTGATCAAATATGGATCTTGGGCTCTAAACTTGGGTCGACGTCCAATATAGATATTATCTTGAGCTCTTTGAAATTTTTGGACATAGTGCACAATTTGGGCCACTTGAGCTCTTTGAAGTTCTTGATGGATGAGGGTTTCTTGAACTTGTTGTGCTCCAATGGACATGGCTACTGATATTGTATCAGGTCACATGACTTATCAAAGGATTGGTCATCTTTTGTGACGTTTTTGGCTAGAGTTCTAAGAGATAAATTCTCTTAGGGTTCTACCTCCAACCAATAATCCCTTTGTATGCTTCCGCTTTCATGTGAGACGTAGCCGATCTCGAGTGATCAATTTGTGTACTAAGGTTTATAGGACAAGATTCCTAAAGGGTCTTGCATCACCTCCACACTCCTGGAACCCTATTTCAACTTCTAAAGTCTCTTATGCACCTCTCTGTAGTAATGATTAAGTACAAATTGCTTCCTCATCAATGCTTTCATCTCCAACTAACTTCTAATAGGCTCCTCTCCATTTTGCCTCCTACTAGACAACAATTGATCCCACCAAATATTAGCATTGTCAGTAAACTCAACAGCAGCCACTTTTACCTTACTCGCCTATGAATATGCATGACACTCAACACGCCTTTCACACTCTAGTTATGCATCAGGATCATTTTTCCCTTGGAAAGAGGGAATTTTCATTTTTATGTTGCCAAGAGCATCCTTCTTTTGGTTTGGCACTTGTCTAGCTCGTCTAGGTTGGAACTCTTCCTTATAATGAGATTCATCTTCATCTTTTATGACAATGTTCTTGGAACGCCTTACTTTAGGATTGAAGGTAGAAGACTCCATATCATCCCACCTTGAGTTCAACCTTGATATGCTCACTAATAGATTTAATGAACAATCTAAAATCAATTTCTTTGTCTTTACTTCCCAACATGATTAGCACCTGAAATGTTATTGAATAACAAAATTGGCTCTCACCACTCCCTCACGTGTTTTCACTCCAAAATGATACAATTATCACTCGTGTTTCACACAAATATTCCTAGCTTTTTCAGTGATGAAAACACTCTTGCATTTTTCCACTTAACTTGTTTCCTACAGTGTGCTAAATTAAATCCAACAAATCAGAAGAAGTAGTTAAAAAAATGACAATCTCAAACTAGAATCCCAAAATTCAAAGTTCTCAAAGAATAAAAAATGGACCAACATTAATTCTAAAAACGTGACTCTAATCTAAAAAGGAGGAAGAAAGAGTCAACAACAATCAAGGAAAAGGAAAGAAACAAGAATAGGGAAAAAATAAGAGAGGAAATAAGTAACTTGCAATTAAAGTTTAAGAGAACAGGAAAGAATTATGACTTGCAACCAAAGTTTAATACAATCTAAGTTTGAGAAATTAGGAAACTAGTTGTAACTTGTAATGTAAGTTAATCAAAATAGGAAACTATCAAAATAAGAAACTGCATGTAGTCCAAGTTGATCAATTTTAGGAACTACTTGCGATCTAAGTTTAATAGAATGGGAAAGAAATCTTTTACTTAAATGCAAAATAGGAAAGTAGGGTGATATTTGGCAGCCACTCAATTGACTAATTGATATGTAATCAAACTAGGAAACTAACCTCTAATTTCCAAACTTACCAAACTTCTTTTCCTTGATGCAATTTTCAATTCTGCCACTTTTTTTTGGAACTCTCTCTCTCTCTCTCTCTAACTTTTGTTTCTCTTTTCTCTTTTTTTTTTTTTTTTTTTTTTTTTTTTTGAATTTCACTCTCCTTTTTGTTTAACTTAGGTGCAAACAACAAGACAAGTCACAAGACATAATACAACAAATAGAAGAAGAAGAAGAAGAAGGAAGGGAAGCACAAAGGAAGGGAAATGAAAGATGCACAACACAAGGGAAAAAGCACAAATGGAAGTAGAAAAGAAACACCAAAAGGAACGAAGAAGAAGAATGGACTATAAGACACAAAAAATGATACTTTGAATTCTAGCAACCTAAGCTCTGATACCAGATAACAAGAGACCCCATAGAAACTCGTCCTAAGAACCTTTAAAGGTGTGGAACCACGCTCGAAATTGGCTGCAAAGCAAATAACAAGCAAGAACAAAACTAGACACAAAGAAAACAATGAGCAAAAAAATGAAAACAAAAAAGAAATAGAATGTTGGTCAATTGTGTAGAACTCTAAGAATACCCATTTCCTAGAACTCTAGTCTGGGATGCCACAAAGGGAACCACCCCATTGATAAGTTAACGATTTTATCTAGCACACAAAGGTCACGAGAAAACTCACTAGGTTCATAAATGATTTTGAAAATAATATTCATTCAAGTCTGCCTTTCTTAAGTACATATGCTCCTTATATATAGGAGAGGCAAATGAAACCCTAAACTTAACATTACTCCTAGGGTGCTTTTTAAATGGTAGGAAATTAAAATCATTAATTCTTGATAGATTCACCAAGAAAGGTGGCGCCTAATAAATGTAATATTCTAAAAAAGGAAAACAATCATTCAAATCCTAAACTTGTCTTCGATCACTAAGCCTTATTATATGGAAATAATTAAAACAAAATATTTCTAAGAGAATCATATTAGAAAATGGTGCCATTGTTGAAGTCACATAATGCACACATGATACTTAGGTGAGCTCCTCCAAGTATGCTTATTTTGGGCTTGGGCTAGCATCTTGTAGAAAAGAAATGATTTTCATGCCATTATGTTTTTCTTGGGCCCCTAATTCGACTAAGTGCATAGGCTCCCATCCTATTAGCTTTTGGATAACTCCATTCAAAGCTTGCTTCATGGCTTTGGCTTTTGAGCTAGTCATTGGACCTCTCATGCCCTACAATGGATCTCTTGTTGGCCATATTTGAGAGTCATGTCCAGCCCCTTTGTCTCTAAGCTCTTGAGTTTGTCCAAGTTCTTTTGAGTATCCTAGCTTGCCTCCATCAATAAGTTGCATACATATCTTTTATATGCTCAAATCCTAACAATTTAAAGCTAAAAGTATAAATCAATGCATATCTGTATGACAAAGCATCAGCTACCACATTGTCTAATGGAGGACCATAGGCATGGCATGATGAGCAACAAGCTAAGTGTGGAAAGCATGAAGCAAGGAGTGAAGAGCATCCAAAGCAAGTTGGAGCTGATGGTGCATGGGAAGATGATGCTAGTTCTTTAAAAATACAAAAGTGGAAGCTCGATGTCCCAAGAGATCTACTTCAAGGCATTAGAGGCTCAATAAAAAAAGCAAGAGTAAGGGCTATGAAAGAAACCTTACAATGCATGATCCAAGAGTTGCATGAGAGAGAGCCTATTTACATGGCTGAATTGGTGAGCTACAAGGGTCCAAGAAGCATAGTCATATTATTGGAGGCCCAACTTGACACTTCCCAAAGTCCACATGGAGTCCCGATAGAAGAATTCACTTAAAAAGATCATGTGCTAATCATGTGCATCACTTAAAGAGAGAATGGCATGCAATATCTCATAGTAATCAAATTAGTTTTGTTTCCTTTTTTGTTTCATACAATAAGGCCACGTGAATTCAGGCCAACAACTTGTTGTTTAAGTTTTGTTTTGTTTCCTATTTGTTATTAGGCAAATTATTTAGAAAACCTTATTAATTAGGAAGATTTCTTATCTCATTGTTTAGTAAGGTTTCTTTTAAGGTGTTTGCCTATAAATAAGCTTCTATTGTAATGCATTAAGAAAAATGATGAATAAAAATTTTCTTTTGGAGAGCTAGTGTGCTCACTATCCTTGTGTTCTTGATAGAATACAAACTAGATTTACCAAAGGAGTGATCAACCTTTGTGGCGTCTTGTAGCTAGAGTTTTAAGGGACAAATTCCCTTAGGATTTTACCTTGATTATCTTCTTGTTTTCTAGCCAGTCCTTAGGCGTGACCTACGTTGGTTGGGGTTCCTAGAGCAAGTCATCTAGTGGGTCTCACATCAGTTAGTATCAGAGCTTAAGTTGCTAAAACTCAAGGTATCATTTTTGGTGTCTTCTATTCCATTCTTCTTCTTCATCCTTCTAATGTTTCTTCTTTATTTCCATTTGTGCCTTTATGTTTGTGTGCCATCTCCTTCCTCTACCTTTTTTCCTTGTGTTGTGCGTTTCCCATCCTCCTTCCGTTGTGCATCCCTTCCTTGTTCTTCTTCTTCTATCTGTTGTCTTGTGTCTAGTGACTTGCTATCTTGTTATTTGCATCTTTGAGTATTTACTTCAGATTCAAAAAAGAATAAAAGGGAAAAGAGAAACAAAAGTGAAAAAAAAAAAGAAGGAAAAAAAAAGAAGAGAAAGAAATTCGAAAATTCAAAAAAAAGAAAAACAAAACAAACAAAAAGGAGCTGAAATCACAAAAGAAAAGAAATTGGAAAGTTTTGCATATTTTGATTTGTTTTCTATTTGGTTTGTGATTCAATTGAGTAACACCCAAGTAATATTTTCTTTCCTATTGGCATTCAAGAAAGGTAAATCCTTTCCAAACTTAGATTGCAAGACATAATTTCTTCCCAAATATATACATACTTTGTTTGCAAGTTAGAAGTCTTTCCTTTTTTCATTAAATTTAAGAGTCAATTCAAATTATTTTCTTTCCTTTTTGGTTTGCATTCATATTACTTCTTTCCCCTTTCACCTTCTTTCCTTCCTTTTGCAGATTATTTCCTTCTTTCTTGTTTTCCTCGTTCTTCATTGTGCTTCAATTGTCCTTTTCTTTCTCTTAGTTATTGTTCATGCCACTTTATTTGTTTGTTGGTTAATTTGCATTGCTTTTTGTTCCTTGTTTTAGATTTTCATTCCTTTGGGTACTTAGCTCCTAAAATTCTGGTTGTAAGATTGCCACTTCTACTAACATTGCTCCTTGGATTTGTTGTTTGATTCAATTAAGAATACTTATAGGAGGCAAGCTTGAGTGGAAAAAGGCAAGAGTGTTGACATTAAAGAAAAAGTCGAGTAGAGTGTGAAACATGAGTGACTTTGCATTATTAAGTGTAAACATGTGAGTAGGGTGAGTAAGGTCCCCATTTTTATTTGTTGTTTCAGTTTCTAGGTTGATCTCAAGTTATGGATGAAGGTCGTCGAAGGCCAACTAGAGAAGCTAAGTGCTAGGTTGCATGATGTTGAAACCCCATCCAACAGCAAAGTTGCAAAAAAGCGTGACCTAGAAGATGAAGCTAATGATGATTCCAATGTTGAAGAGCTCAACCCTAGAAGAGCCAAGCAAGCTTCTTCAAGAAAAGAAAATGATTTGGGCAACACAAAGATGAAAGTACGCACTTTTTAATGAAAAAATGATCCAAAGCTTTACTTGGAGTGAGAAAGAAAAGTTGAGCATGTGTCTGAGTGTCATAATTATCTAGAAGAGAAAAAGATCAAATTGGCTACTATAGAATTTTCAAATTATGCAAGCATTTGGTGGGATCAATTACTCATCAATAGAAGAAGAAATAGTGAAAGGCCAATTCGCACTTGACAAGAAATGACGACCATCATGCACAAGAGATTTATTCCTAGTCATTACTATATGGATTTGCATAGAAAGCTACAGAAATTGAAGCAAGGCTCCATAAGTGTTAAAGAGCATTATCACGAGATGGAGATTGCCATTATTAGAGCAACTATTCAAGAAGATAAAAAGGCGACAATGGCAAGATTCATTGATGGTTTGAACTTTGAAATTCCTGCAATTGTTGATCTACAACACTATGTAGATATGGGGGAGTTGCTACATAAAGTAATCAAGGTTGAGAAGCAACTCAATCCTCAACAAAAGTTGAAGATGGTTAGTTTGAGTTCCTGGAAGTCAAATTGGAAGGATACCAAATATCCTTCAAATCCAAAGAGGAAGACAAGCCAAAAGAGGCAGCTAAGCCAAAAGCTATAACACCAGTTCAAAAAAGTTTTGGGCATATTACTTCTCAATATCCAAATAAAAGAACTATGCTGTTGCTAGATAATGGAGATGTTGAAAGTGTGAGCTCAAGTGATGATGAAGATAACATGCCACCTTTGGTCGAAGATTTTGACTTGGAGGTTAATGAACCTGTCCATGGAAATGCCTTGGTGGCTGGGCATGCCCTCAACATTCAACTTAAAGAAGATTAGGAGGAAGAGCAATGTGAGCATATCCTTCACACTGGATGTTTCATCAAGGATAAGGTATGTAGCATAATTGTTGATCGTGGTAGTTGTACTAATATTGCTAGTACCTTGCTTGTTAAGAAATTAGATTTGCCTACTATAAAACATCCTAGACCTTATAAATTGCAATGGTTGAATGATAGTGGTGAAGTTAGAGTTACTAAGCAGGTACTGATTTCTTTCTCTATTGGCAAGTATCATGATGAAGTGTTTTATGATGTTGCTCCTATGTTTACTGGGCATATCTTGCTTGGTAGACCATGGCAATTTGAAAGAAGAGTTAGACATGATGGATATAAGAATAGATATTCTTTTGCATTTAATGGAAAAAATGTTGTATTGACTCCTCTTAAATCTATACAAGCTTATGAAGATCAACTTAGCATATAGAGAGAGTACAAAAGAGAGAAAAAGAAGAGAGTGGTGAGAAAGCAAAAGAAAAGAAAGAACAAGGAGAGTGTGGCATATTAAAACAAAGGAGAGCCAAAGAAAAAGTCAAGAAGAGAGAAAAGAAAGAAAGTTGTGAGAAAGATGAAAATAAAAAAGTGAGTTTATTTATTGGAAAAGGAAAGGTAAAGAAATCTTTGTTGGCAAGTGAGCAAGTCTTTATGCTTATGTACAAGGATGTTTATTTTTCTACTAATGAACTTGATCCCTCTTTGCCCTCTAGTGTTATGTCTTTGTTGCAAGAATTTGGTGATTTGTTTCTGAATAAGATACTAGATGGGTTGCCTCCTTTGAGAGGTATTGAGTATCACATAAATTGCATTTCTAGTTCTTCAATCCCTAATAGACCAGTATATAAAGCAAATCCAAAGGAGACCAAGGAGATTTAAAGGCAAGTGGATGAATTAGTGTGAAAGGGATTTGTGAAGGTTGTTTTTGAACCCTGGAGATTGGGTGTGGGTGCCTATGAGGAAGGAAAGGTTCCTTGAACAAAGAAAGTTCAAATTGCAACTTAGAGGAGATGGACCTTTTCAAGTCGTGGAAAGAATCAATGATAACGCCTATAAGCTAGATTTGCCAAGCAAATATGGTAATATTAGTGCTACTTTTAATATTATTAATTTATTTGTCTTTGATGCTGCAGATTCGAAGATGAATCTTTTCGAAGAGGAAGGGAATGATGGAGGACCATGGGCAGGGCGTGATGAGCAACAAGCTAGGCGTGGAAATCATGAAGCAAGGCATGAAGAGCATCCAAAGCGAGTTGGAGCTGATGATGTGTGGGAAGATGATGCTGGTTCTTTAAAAATACAAAAGTGGAAGCCCGATGTCCCAAGAGATCTACTTCAAGGCATTGGAGGCTTAATAAAAAAAGCAAGAGTAAGGGCTATGAAAGAAGCCTTACAATGCATGATCCAAGAGTTGCATGAGAGAGAGCCCATTTACATGGCTAAATTGGTGAGCTACAAGGGTCCAAGAAGCATAGTCATATTATTATAGGCTCAACTTGACACTTCCCTAAGTCCACATGGAGTCCCGATAGAAGAATTCACTTAAAAAGATCATGTGCTAATCATGTGCATCACTTAAAGAGAGAATGGCATGCAATATCTCATAGTAATCAGATTAGTTTTGTTTCCTTTTTTGTTTCATACAATATCAGGCCAACAACTTAGTGTTTAAGTTTTGTTTTGTTTCCTATTTGTTATTAGGCAAATTATTTAGAAAACTTTATTAATTAGGAAGATTTCTTATCTCATTGTTGAATAGGGTTTCTTTTAAGGTGTTTGCCTATAAATAAGCTTCTATTGTAATGCATTAAAAAAAAGATGAATAAAAATTTTCTTTTAGAGAACTAGTGTGCTCACTATCCTTGTGTTTTTTAGAGAATACAAACTAAACTTATCAAAGAAGTGATCAACTTTTATGGCGTCTTGTAGCTAGAGTTTTAAGAGACAGGTTCCCTTAGGGTTCTACCTCAATCATCTTATTTTCTAGCCAGTTCTCAGGCGTGACCTACATTGGTTGAGGTTCATAGAGCAGGTCGTCTAGTGGGTCTCACATCATTTTCCTTAGCTTGATTATATTGAATCACATAAGGAAATGTCTCAATGAATTCTATCCATTTGGCATGTTGTGTGCTCAACTTTCCTTGCCATTTGATGTGCTCCAATGAATCGTGGTTAGTATGGATCATGAACTCCTTTGGCCAAAGATAAAGTTGCCAAGTCTTTAAGGCTCTCACCAAGGCATACAACTCCTTGTCATAACTAGAACAGTTAAGTTGTGCACTATTTAACTTCTCACTGAAGTATGCTATTGGACATTTATCTTACATCAAGACAGCACCTATATCACCTCTAAAAGTATTACATTTCATTTCAAAAGTTTTAGAAAATCAAGTAAAAGAAGTAATTAAGCAGAACATAACTTATTTTTCAAGGTGTTAAATGCAATGCCTTGTTCTTTAGTCCACTAGAACCCGACATCCTTCTTAATGACCTTAGTCAAAGGAGCAGCAATGGTGCTAAAGTTCTTCACAAACTACTTGTAAAAACTAGCTAGGCGTGAACACACATCGTACATAATCTATGGCATTTGCCATTCTTTAATAGCTTTGACCTTCTTTGAAACAACCTCAATATTATTTGTACTAACAACAAATCCTAGAAATACTACTCTATCCATGCAAAAGGTGCATTTCTTCATATTGGCATACAATTACTCCTTTCAGAGCACATCAAGCACACTCTTTAAATGACATAAATGCTCATCCAAATTTTTACTATAGATCAATATATCATTAAAGTAAACAACAACAAATTTCCCAATATAAGCACACAAATCATGATTGATAAGTCTTATGAAAATACTAGATGTTAATCCAAAAGGCATCATTCTAATTTGATGATAACCATTTTTCAAATCAATTTTACTAAAGATGTTTGCACCATATAACTCATCTAATATGTTATGTAATCTAGGTCTGGGATGATGATATTTTACCATTCTTTTGTTGATAGATCTACAATCAATGCATATGCGCCAACTCCCATCTTTCTTAAGAACAAGTGGCATAGGTACAACACATAGACTCATGCTCTCTCTCACATGGCCCTTCTCCATCAATTCCTCCACTTGCCTTTGTTTTGCTTTTGTTTCTACTAGATTACTTTTATAGGTTGGATGGTTTAGAATTATGGCTCCAAGCACAAAGTTAATCTGATGCTTTATGCCTCAAAGAGGTGGTAACCTACATCTCCTTTGGGAACACATCAGAATATTCCTTAAAAAAGAAATGATAGAACTAGGCAAACCAAGATTAAGGTTAGTAGTGTTTAGAAGTGCCTCCCTGTACATGAGAAGAACAAGGGGTTTCTACATATACATAACCTTTCTACACTGTATTTTTTGCATAGAAGCTGACTTGCCTCTTTTTTCTCTCTTCTCTCACTTCAATTTTCTCTCTTACATGACTCTCCTTTTCCACTTTTACTAGTTATTTCTTAATTGGACCACTATTCCTTCCTTTTCTAGTCTCTTTTCCTCAATTCTTTTTCTCCCTAAATTTTTCTTGCTCTAAGCCCATTTTTCATCTCGATCCTCCATTGATGCTCCCAATCTCATTTGGTCCTCATGGACTAGATTTGGTGCCAATGGAGCAAGGGATCAGGTTTGACCCTTATGACAAATGGATACCTATTTTGGTACCTGTCATGCATAACTCTCCTATCAAATTGCTAAGGCCTTCTCAACAACAAGTGCAATGCGTGCATAGGCACCAAATCACACCTTGCTTCATCAAAATATTTCCCAATGGCAAAAGACACCCAAACCTACTTGTTCACCTTGATCTCTTCACACTCATTTAACCACTACAACTTGTATGGCCTAATGTGTTTAATGCTAGGTAACCCAAATTTCTCTATTAGGGTAATATGAGCAAAATTTGTGCAACTGTCCCCACTAATGATCAAACTACACTTTCCCATTATTGTGATAAGGAGAATGAAAAATGTTCTCACATTGTTCCTGACCTTCATCTTTAGTTTGTGAGTTCAGAGTACGCCAGACAACTAATGCTTCTCCACTAACAAGATATTCCACATCACTACAATTCCCCAAAAGTAGCAAAGAAATCACTATCACTTTCATTTTTAGATTACATAGTTCCATCCTCCCTCATAAACATTACCTTCTTATTGAGACCTTGGGAAGCTATATGACCAACTCTTAAACATCTAAACACTTTGTATTTTGATGCCTCTCAAGTCAGGCAGTCGAATTAACCTTTTCACCTAAGTTGTTGCTCTTGTCCTTTAATTTGCATTTGAAGTCCTTGGACTTGTTCATAATTCTTTTCTCCCTTCTAGAAAAATTTAGCTTCCATGAAGAATCTCCATACTTGGCTGATCCTTTGTATTTAAGTTGCTTTTCAACTTATATGGCTTTATGCAATATGTCCCATTTCCACATAATGCTGTAATTCCACTATATGAGCTATCTCCTTATTCAATCCATGTAAGAACCATGCCATAATAGTTTCTCTGTTCTCTTACACATTAGCTCTAATCATGGATATCTCCATTTCTTTATAATACTCCTCTACACTCTTAGAACCTTGAGTTAGGCCTTGTAGGCATTGATGCAGCTGCCTATAGTAGTGGCTTAGTATGAACTGCCTTTTCATAATAGCTTTCATGTCAGCCCAAGTGTCAATAAGTCTTTCCAAGTTTCGACGCCTACTCAAAATGACTTGGTCCCACCATACAAGAGTATAATTAGTGAATTCCATCATAGCCAACTTCACCTTCTTCTCTTCAAAATAATTGTGACATTCAAAGACAAGCTCTACCTTCCTTTCCCATTCAAGGAATAAGTTAGGATTGTTTTTATCTTGAAAGGATAAAATAATCATGTTGATGCTATCAATGTTATTATCACTCCTGTCATTTCTCCTACCATCTATGTCTACTTATAGCGGAATGAACCTTATCATCACTACTTTACCCCTAAAACCATCATACTCAAATTCGCCTCCAAAGGAAAACGCTCACCTTTTTTTATTTTGGTAATTGGAAGAGGTAGCTTGCTATGTTTGCTTCAACTCATCAATTTAAGATGAATGTCTCTCCATCTCATCCTTTATCTCATTAAACATAATATTTATCCTCTCAAATTGGGCCTAAAAGGCCTTCAAGTCTAAGTCAACATTCAATTGCTTGTCACCACTATCACTCCCTTTATTCGAAAATATGAATTCTGACTTAAAAGAAAAAGGTTAGGAAGAAAGAATAGCAAAGTAAATATTCCTCTCACACTCCCTTATGTGTCTTGTGCTCAAGATGTCACTCAATACTTGTGTTTCATACGACTTGGCTTTTACCCTTGAATGAGCTCAACTCTTTAGCCTTTTACATCTTAAAGCCCTCTTCTTATGGTTCCTTGGCCATATCAGCAATAATTAATCAAAGACAATACATGTAAGGCAATTCAAAATAGTAAAGAGCGATTAACTTATTTGAATCACAAAGAAAAGGTAAATAAGGAAAGAGAAAAAGATATTAAAAGAGAAGATGTGCAACTAAAAAAAATAAACACGCAAAATTAGGAAAGTGCATAGCAAAAGAATTAGGAAACAAAGGAAAAGGAAAGTGCACCGCACAAAATTAAGGAAACAAACACAAATTTGAAGGCTGACATAAATAAGAAAGCACTTAATACAAAAGAAGTGAACAAACACAAATAAGGAACAATTTTTTTTTTTCATTTTTTAACACCTTTTTTTACTAGTCTTTTTCTTTCTTTTTTTTCTTGCTCTTTTCTTTCTCTCTTTCTCTTTTTTTTTTTTTTTTTGAAGTTTGATTAGAATATAACACAAACTAGACAAGTTTAAATTTGGAGAATTTTGAAGATGTTGCCAACTAAAACTCAACCTATCTTGATGTAGAAAATTCTAATTAGAGTGGTTCCAAATCGAGAGGAAAGATAAGATTTTGAACTATAAGAAACACCTATTATTCGTCTAAAAACCTCAAAAAGAAAAAGGTCCAATTGATTACACAAAATAAAGAATGGATTGGATAGGAATAATAATAAACAAAACACAAAGATAATTCAAACTTGATTTGAGCCAAAATTCTGATACCAAATGACGAGGAAATCCCAAGTAAATCAAACTTGAGTTCCCTAAATCAAGTGAATTAAGAACCTTAAACTTCTTAATCAAATTTAGATGCAAAATTCTAAACCTAATGAGATATAAAACTTTTGAATTGAGAAAATGATGGAAGAATTGAATGCCACAAAGGATTCATCTTTGATAAATTCATGCAATCCCTAAAGAAACCACAGAGAAAGCTAAAAAATATATAGAATTTGTTTTTTTGGGTTCTTTTGAAAAAAAAAAATCCCTTCCAACTGATATGAACCAGGTTCATGAAGATGCAAATTCAAAATCTTCAAATGATCCTTTACATCTTCCAATTGGACCTATTACAAGGACAAAGGCTAAAAAATTTAAAGAAAAATTGAGTGGACTTGTTTAAGAGATTTGGACCAAGCAGAGTTTTGATAAATCTAATTCAAATATTAATCAAAACATCCTTAACATTATTTGGGTTGAAGATGGAGTTATTAGAACTAATATGGGTTAGAATGTTGCAAATTAAAGAATTTGGATCAAGGGTCACATATAGATTGACTCATTTGGATCTAAATAATAATATTATAGGCTTAATATGTTGACTTTTAGAAGCTTTATATATTTGGACGAAAATTAGAAATAATTAGGTAGATTATCTTTGCTTTTTTGTTTTTAAAAAAGATTTGATTTTGTATTCCTAATTTTTAGGTCTTTTAGTTAGGATTTTGTAGTTAGTTTCCTACTTTTCCTCTAGTAGATAGGTTTGAATTACATTATAAATACATGTATTCTGCATCTATTTGAATCAGATTAGAAATAATAGAATTATTCTGAGTATTTCTCTATTTATGAAAATATTATCTTTTTTTTGTTCTTGTGAAACCTTTGTCTTGTCAACCTTTCCTTAGGTTGGTAATTCAAGTTCGCAAAAGCCCACAATTCATGCTTCGACCTAAGTGCGTCGTTGTGTGAGTTAGTTCATCATGTTTGCGATTAGGCACGTTGTCTAAGAAGCAGGTCAACGTTCTTATAATGTTGGTTGGCTATTTGCTTCCATCGGGTCTTGAACCATCATTTATCCATCAACCTACGCTATGAAGATTGGGCCACCCCTTGATTTCGCATCATTTGGTATCAGAGCCTGAGTTTACACGGTAGGTTACCCATTATTAACCAACATATTTTCCTTCTAACCTCTAAATTTTCTCATTTACCATATCTTTTCTTTGCCACCTTTAATACCAAAAAAAAAAATTCTATCTTGTTTCCAGATTTGATCCTTAGTGTGCAAGGTTTGGTTTTTATATTATAAGAGCCATTTATTTTGTAATCTAAAAATTTTTCTTGTCTGGATGTTTTATTTTATTTCTTATCTATTCAACCCCTTTTCAGTTGAGTTTTTGGATGATTGATAGGTGTTTTTTAAAGTTCAAAATCTCAACTTTCACGTCATTTTTGAATCATCCTAATCAGACTTTTCTATATCGAGATATATTAGGTTTTAGTTGACAATATTTTTTGAATCTCACAAATCTAATTTGTCTAATTTGTTTCTTATTTTGTAATTTTGTAAGTTTTGGGCTATTTCATCTTATCAAGTCAAAAGAGAAAAGCCAAAACAAAAAGGCAAAAAAAAAGTAAAACAAAAAAAAAACAAAAGAAAAGAAGAAAAAGGCAAAACAAAAAAAAGTAAAAAAAAAATGCTGATTAGATAATTGTTTTTTCCATTTGTTTCCTATTTTACCTTATTTCCTTTGACATTGTATTGTGTACTTTCTTATTTTGATTTACCTTGTTTCCTTTTTTTTTTCCTTTGATTGAACTTTCTTATTTTGATCATGCATTTTTTCTCATAGTTAAAATTTTCAAAATTACATTATGTGTGGCTCTTTGGGATTTTAAACTTGATCTTGCATTATTAAGTGGTTAAATCTTTCCTCTTCTCTTTGAAACCCAAGCCTAACCAAACCCTATCCTTAATTGTGACTTGTGTGCGCCAATCACGACTTTTTAAACCACCCATCTACACATACTTGGTTAAACCGAGAATTGGCAATATTGGATCACTTGACAAGATCTTAGGTGACATAAGAGTTCAGGATTGGTCCTGAAAGGTAAAAGGTAAGAGTAGCTAAGATCATTACCCAAAAAAAAAAAAGGCTAAAAAGAGGGAGAAAGCAAAGACAAGTGAGAGTTATATTTTAATTGAGTGAAACACATGAGAAAGTGTTTGTGAGGTCCTATATACTCTTGTTTTTTTCATTTCTTTTTTACTAACATGGCAGATAATTGAGAAAAAGGAGTTGTGCATGAAAGTGATAATAACAATCACAATTCATTTGAGATAGCACCTTTGCAAATGAAAGCACTAGTGAGACATTTTGAAAGGATGCTTGATAAGAAGTTGGAAGGATTCCATGAACGCTTAGATCGAGTGGAGAGTGGAACCTCTAGTAAAAGGACTACTCAAGCCAACCAAAGACAAGCTCATGCTGCACGCTCGCAACACTGTGAATATGTGGAAGACATGGAGAGCCATGATGAAGATTATGAAGGGGAGGAGACTCAGCTGAGAAGAAGGCCACTCAACATACAAATAAGACCACCGAGGAGGCCTAAAGATGAAGAAGAAGGCCTTGGAGGAGTCAAAGTCAAAATTCCTTCCTTTCAAAGCAAGAGTGATCCAGAAACATACCTGGAGTGGGAGATGCGTGTAAAGCAAATCTTTTCATGCCATAACTACTCTGAGTGTAAGAAGGTCAAAATTGCTGCCTTTGAATTTACAGATTATACTCTTGTTTGGTGGGACCAAATGCAAAAAGAGCATATTAGATATGAAGAGCACCCCATCTCAACATAGAAAGAGATGAAGGCGATTCATTCCATCCTATTTTCGAAGGAAACTTCACAATAAGCTTCAACGCCTTACTCAAGGATCCAAGAGTGTGGATGAGTATTACAAGGAGATGTAAATAATGTAGAGGAGGATCTAGAAGCAACAATAGCTCGCTTCTTTGATGGGCTCAACCGTGACATAGCTGATATTGTGGATATGTACCACTATGTGGAGATTCATGACTTAGTCCATTAAGCTGCCAAGGTATAAAGATAACTTAAGAGAAAGAATTTTGTAAAGAAGAACTCTAATTCAAGTTCTTTTAACTCATGGAAGAAAAAATCAAAGAATAATATTCCCTCTTTTTCAAATTCTAAAGAGAATGAAATTAAGAAATGAGAAAAGCTAGCCGCCCCACCCAAGAAGATTCAAAGTGGACTTAATTCTTTCAAAAACTAAAACATATGATGCTTCAAGTGTCAAGGGAGAGGACATATCTCTAGTGAATGTCCTAACAAGCGAACCATGACTATCAACAACCTTGGTGAGTGGGAAACTACAGGAGAAATAAGTGAAGAAGAAGAAGAAAAAGAATAAGATCTATTCATAGAGAATGAAGGTGGAGAATATGCGGAAGAAGAAGGACTCCTTGTGATTAGGAGAGCCCTTAGTGCCCAGATGATGGCAGAAGAAAATGAACAAAGAGAGAACTTGTTTTATACTCGCTATCAAATCCAAGGGAAAATATGTGGTGTAATCATAGATGGAGGAAGTTACTGTAATGTGGCAAGCACTGAGCTAGTAGAAAAGTTGAATTTATCTACCTTCAAGCATCAACGGCCATACAAGCATCAATGGCTCAGTGAATGTGGAGGGTTGAGGGTAACAAAACAAGTAAAGGTAATGTTTTTTATTAGTAAGTATAAAGATGAGGTACTATGTGATGTTGTACCAATGAAAGCATGCCATCTTTTATTAGGAAGGCCTTAGCAATATGATATGCATGTTACACATGATGGTTTTTTGAACTGTTATTCTTTTGTACTTAGAGGGAAACCTATAACCCTCCTTCCTATGTCACTGAAACAAATATTAAAAGATCAAATCAAAAGGGAAAAGAAAAGAAAAAATGAGAGTATAAAGGTGTCTAAAAAGGAAGACAATGCAAATAAGAGAGGAAAAGAAAGTAAGCCTAAAGGAGGGAGCGAAAAGAAAGAAAAATCTAAAGGCAAAAAAGAAAATGAGAGAGAAGGAGAGAAAAGTTCATTAGTGACAAGAAAGAGTGGAATCAAGCAAGCTTTATTTTTTCAACAAAACCTCATAATATTTATCTACAAAGAAGTTATGTTAAACACTAACAACTTGATCTCTATTTTGCCTGATATTGTTAAGTCTCTGTTGCAGGAATATGAAGATGTCTTTTCTGAAGAAATACAACCCAAATTGCCACCAATTAGAGGGATAGAACATCAAATTAATTTTATACCTAGAGCACCTCTACCAAACCGCCCAGCATATTGTACCAACCCCGAAGAGACTAAGGAAATTCAAAGACAAGTGCAAGAGCTTCTAGATAAAGGATATGTAAGGGATAGCCTAAGCCCGTGTGCAATACCAGTGCTGCTTATGCCTAAGAAAGATGATACATGGAGGATGTGTGTTGATTGTAGAATCATTAATAATATATTGGTGAGATATTGTCATCCTATCCCTAAGTTAGATTATATGCTTAATGAATTAAATGACTCTACTATTTTCTCTAAAATTGATTTAAAAAGTGGCTAGCATCATATTAGAATGAAAGGAGATGAATGAAAAACTACATTTAAGACTAAACATAGACTTTATAAATGGTTAGTTATACCTTTTGGTCTCACTAATGCACCTAGGACATTTATGAGGTTAATAAATCATGTCTTTCATGCTTTCATAGGAAAGTTTGTTGTAGTTTACTTTGCTGATATTCTTGTGTATAGTAGAACTTTACATGCGCATGTAAATCATTTAAGACAAGTCCTAGAAGTTTTAAGAAAAGAAAGACTATTTGGCAATTTAAAAAAGTGTGATTTTTACACTAACAGAGTTGTTTTTCTTGGTTTTGTTGTGAGTGTCGAGGGGATCGAGGTGGATGAAGAAAAGATCAAAGCCATTCGAGATTGGCCAACCCCTACCATGATCGGATATGTGAGGAGCTTCCATGGATTTGTAAGCTTTTATAGAAGGTTTGTGAAGGACTTTAGCATGGTGGCAGCCCCATTGAAGAAGTTGACAAAGAAAAATGCTCCATTCAAATGGGGAGAAACTCAAGAGAGAGCCTTCCAAATTTTCAAGAAGAAGCTCACCCAAGCACCTTTACTTACACTTCCAAACTTTGGTAAGATTTTTTAGGTTAAATGTGATGCAAGTGGAATTGGCATAGGAGGTGTACTTATGCAAGAAGGTAAGCCCATTGCATATTTTAGTGAAAAGCTAAATGGTCCTACTCTTAACTATCCTACATATGATAAGAAGTTATATGTTTTAGTTAGAGTGTTGGAAACTTGGCAACATTATTTATGACCTAAGGAATTTGTCATACATTTTGATCATAAGGCTGTCAAACATATTAAGAGCCAAAACAAATTGAATCGAAGACATGCTAAGTGAGTTGAATTCATTGAATCTTTTCCATATGTCATTAAGCACAAGAAAGATAAGGAGACTATTACTGTAGATGCACCTTCACATAAGTATGTTCTTCTTTCCATGTTAGATTCTAAAATGCTTGATTTGAGTTCATCAAAGAATTATATACTAACGACGTTGATTTTGAAACTTTTAGCCATTGCAAACCTAGACTTGGTTGGGACAAATTGTATTTGCATGATGGATTCTTATTTCGTGTTAATAAACTTTGCATTCCTAATTGTTCTATGCGCATGTTATTGGTAAAGGAAGCACATTCAGGTGGTTTAATAGGACATTTTGGCATTGCTAAAACATTTGATATCTTAAATGAACATTTTTATTGGCCTAGGATGCGTAAGGATATTGAAAAATTTGTAGGCAGATGTATTGTGTATCATAAAGCTAAATCTAAAATAAATCCCCATGAATGGTATACTCATTTCCCTATTCCTAGTGTAACTTGGGAAGATATTTCAATGGACTTTATTGTGGGATTACTTAAGTCTAAAAGGGGGAGGGACTCCATGTTTTTGTTGTAGTAGATAGATTTTCTAAAATGACACACTTCATTGCATGTCATAAAGTTAATGATGCTTCTAACATTGCCAATTTGTTCTTTCAAGAAGTCAAACGGCTTCATAAGATGCTAAGAACGATAGTATCAGATCGAGATGTTAAGTTCCTAAGTTATTTTTAAAAGACTTTGTGGAGGAAATTAGGAACTAAATTGCTATTTTCTACTACCTACCACCCACAAACTGATGGACAAACTAAAGTTGTGAATAGGACACTTTCTTCTTTGTTACGGACAATTGTTAAGAAGAATTTGAAGAATTGGGATGAGTGTCTACCGCACATCAAATTTTCTTACAACAGGGTCATTCATTCTACTACTAAATATTCTCCCTTTAAGATTATATATGATTTTAATCCTTTTACACCCATTGACTTAACTCCTTTGCCTTTGTAGGAAAAAGTCAATATAGATGGGAAGAAGCATGTTGAGTTTGTTAGGCAAATCCATGAAAGGGCTAAGCAAAACATTGAGAGGATAACTCAACAATATATAAATTGTGCTAACAAGGGACGAAAGAAGATAGTATTTGAACTATGAGACTTAGTTTGGCTGCACCTTAGAAAAGAGAGATTTCCTAACAAAAGAAAGTCCAAAGTTATGTCTTGAGGAGATGGACCTTTCTGAGTATTAGAGAAAATCAATAATAATGCTTACAAGAGTAATTTACTAGGTGAGTATGACATAAGTACTACTTTCAACGTTTCTGACCTTTCTCTTTGTTTTGGTACAAATTTTGAAAAGTCGAGGACGACTCCTTTTCAAGAGAGGGAGGATGATATGAACCAAATTCATGAAGATGCTAATTCAAAATTTTCAAATGATCTTTTACATCTTCTAATTGGACCTATTATAAGGACAAAGGCTAACAAACTTAAAGAAGCATTAAGTTGACTTGTTTAAGAGATTTAGACCAAGCAGAATTTTGATAAATCTGATTCAAGTATTAATCAAAACGTCCTCAACATTATTTGGGCTGAAAATTGAGCTATTAAAGCTAATATGGGTCAGAATGTTGCAAATTAAAGAGTTTAGATCAATGGTCATATATAAATTGACTCATTTAGGCCCAAATAATAATATTATGGGTTTAATATGCTGACTTTTAGAAGTTTTATATATTTGGACAAAATTAGAAATAATTAGGCAGATTATCTTTCTTTTTCTATTTTAAAAAAAAAATTAATTTTGTATTTCTAGTTTTTAGGTCTTTTAGTTAGAATTATGTAGTTAGTTTCCTACTCTTCCTCCAACAAATAAGTTTGAGTTACACTATACATACGTGTATTCTGCATCTATTTGAATCAAATTAGAAGTAATAGAATTATCCTGAGCGTTTCTCTAAATGTGAGAATATTATCTTTTCTTTGCTCTTGTGAAACTTTTGTCTTGTCAACATATCCTTAGGTTGGTGATTCAAGTTCGCAAAAACCCACAATTTGTGCTTTGAACCAAATGCGTTGTTGTGTGGGTTAGTTTATCGTGTTCGTGGTTAGGCACGTTGTCTAAGTAGCAAGTTAACGTTCTTATAACATTGCTTGGCTATTTGCTTCCGTTGGATCTTGAACCATCATCTATCCATCATCAACCTACACCATGAAGATTAAGCCACCCTTTGATTTCGCATCACCAAGCCTCTTAAGTTTTTTTTAAATAGGCTATATGTAACACCCCAAAATTAATTAAAGTATTAATCATGAATTTAAGGTATTTAAGAATGATTAATAAAGGATAATCGAGTAAGTTAAGAGAATGAAAATTTTGAGAGATAAATTAATAATATGAGTTGAGAATTAATTGGGATAGAAATTTCATCTAGACCCAAATTAATAAATCATTATAAGAGGTTAATGGAAGCCCAATGAGTTAGATGCAGACCCAATCCAATTCAATTGATAGAGGCCCAAGATCCACCTTATATAAGCTCTTATAAGTGTCCCAATAAACCTTGTGCAAACCCAAGACTATGGAGTCCTTAAAACTAAGTCTGGCCCAATAAAATTTTGCAACCCAACACCTTAAAACTGGCCCAACAAAGCTAAAATCTAAAACCCATTTGGAGTTGGATCTTGGAGCAGCCTATGACCCACCTTAGACCCAACTAAAACCCTAAACACTTCTGCCTCTTCCCCATTTTGCTGAAACTCAAGAAGGAATTTCAGAGGTTTAGAGGGAGGTTAAGGTTTGGGACAAGAAATCCATCATTTCCCACTTTTAAAGCAAGATTCAGCCAAGGTATTAATTATATAACTTAATCCTCTCATCTTTCTCTTCATTTTGGCCCAATTAGTTTTTCATTTGGAATATTTTCACCTACACCCAAAATCTAAAACTTGTCATTTGGTGTTTTTAAAGTAAAAATTCGTAGGTTGAAGTTAGAACTAATATTAGGTAAGTATAAACTCTTATTTTTGAGATATTTCTGTTAGTTTGATACCCCAATGATTGGATTATAGTATGAGTATTAATTTTGTACGAATTTGCTTAGAATTTTGGGTAAAATATTGAAATTTCTGGTGGAAGACATTTCAATTCGAATTTGGGGACTTGTAGTGGCTAGATAAGTGCTCTTTAGGTGGTCATTTGCATTTTAAATTCTTTGGGTACTTGTTGCTACTATAAATGATGAATTAAAGTAGTAATTCTCTGATGCTATGGTTATAGGGGGATTTTGGTACTATTGGTGGCTGTTGCAAATTTATCTACAAGTAAAGTAATCGGGATTTATATTAATTCTATGCATATATATATTTTAATTTCATATTTGCTGTATATGAATGATTTGAAATACTGAATGAATTGGTTGGCTATCTATTATATTATGATTAGACCTTGTGAGTCCATGGTGGAGCTGTGGTGCGACTGTCACCCGTGCATGTATTTTGATCAGGCACCGAATTATGATCAAACCCCAAATGCACTGAACACTGGTTATGCTCAATGGGGAGTAGGTGTCGTGGATGGGCCTCTCCCAGTGTTATTGGCCTTTAATATGTAAAAATATAATTACTAATATGGGATAGTAATCATGATAGCTTAATTATTTCATTTGCTGATATGATTTGATGTTGATTTGTTTCATACATATATGTTAATTAAACTGGATATAATCAATGGAAATTTCCTTGATTACTGAGATTTATATCTTACCCCATTTCATGGGATTAATATTTCAGGTGAAGGTTCTTCGAGTAAGGATAAGGAGAAGCAAGTGGATGAAAATCCATGAGCTCCCATATGTGGAGAGAAGGCTACACTTAGGCTGATTTATTTAGTATAGATGCTAAATTTTGTATTTCTTATTGTATAGCATCATCTTGTATTCATGTTGCCAAGTGTAGACTCTTATTTTTTATTACTTAAGATGTATTTGTTGAGGGGTTAGGCCTCATCTTAATTTGGTATTGGATGTATGAACTTATAGTACCTGACATATAAACCTTGTTAAACTTATGATATGGCTTACCATTTGGGAATTATAATCACATGATGTATTAGATATTGATATGAACCATGGATGTATGAAATCTCTAACGGAATATGTATCGAATGTTAATTATCAATAGTGCATGAATTTTTGTTGCTGTTACTCCATGGACTTGCTGATATAGGGTAGTTGGAAGAGTGGAAGTTTACATTTAAGTTTTGAATTGGTAATGGTAGAATAGCTAGGTGAATAAGGTACATAACCACCATTAGAGTTACATAAATTAAGGTAGAATGGCCTTAGGGTGATTTTGGAGAGAGAGTGGAGAGTATGAAACCAAATTTTCGGAGTTATAGGATCAGAAGGAATTTCGCCACGGCCAATAGAGGTGAATTCGCCCAAGGGGAGTCTAGAGAGAAATTCGCCACAGCGAAATGTGAGAGGCTAAACTGAGAGTTGTCCAGAAGGAAATTCGCTACAACAAAAAGGGTAATTGGCCGCGGCGAACTTTTGTGAAATTGTCCCAGGAGTTCCAAAGAGGAATTAGCCGCGACTAACAAGGGAATTGACCGCGGCCAATAGCGAGAGGCAAGAGAGGTAAGTTCCAGGAATCTTTCTCGCCGCGGCGCCAAGTAGATTAGCCGCGTCAAAGGTCCAACTCGCAGCAGCGAAACTAGTGATGAAGTAAGGGGTGAAACCGAGAGGAATTGGCCGCGGCTAAGTGTAATTTGGTCGCAACTAACATTCTGAAACCCTTATATTAATTAGGAAACCTTGGTTTTTCATATAGTAATCTCAAGGGATGATTTAGAGACATTGGGATGAGTTATAATTTATGGATAATAGAATCAAAGGCTTACAAATAAATGTTTATTTCCCCTATGTACATAAGTGCTTGTAATTATATCGTTGATGACTCTAATAACATTAAGGTTCAAATTTCTCTGTATTTTCACAATGTAAGTGGTCTAATGCCTTGTAACCCCAATGTATGGTTATTAATCACGTATTTAACCTTAATTACAATGATTAGAAATTAAAGTCGTCACACTAAAACTCATTAGAAAGCCCTAATACCCTAAGGAGTTCTATTAAAAAAACAAAAAATAACATGTTTAGTCCAACAAAATAAAGGCCAAATGACTAAATAAAGCTCACGCTTTTATAAACATGCCACCTCATTAATGAAACCACAAGCACTACATATGACATGCTTATCTACATATTGAGCTAGACAATAAGTTAGAAATAACTGGATTTGGACTTAAGTCTTATCTTCACATGCCATCCATATATCTCCACACGACCCCTGTTAACTCTCGATCCAGTAAGGCTTGAAATGCCTCCCTTAGCAACTTGGATTTAGATCTTATGATCAGCCCTGTTGGCAAGGCAACTTCCTTGCTTGGTTTTTGCATGTCATAAGACTTCAAAGAAAAATGAGAGAAATAAAATGGGCCACAAGGGAGAAGGAAAAAATGAGAGTGAGGGAAAAAGAAAAAAAAAAAGAGAGATGGCCAAAAATGAGAGAAAGGTTCCTACTAAGAAGAAAGAAAAGACAAAAGTAAGTTTCTTTATTAAAAAAGCTAACGTTAAGAGAGCTTTCATGGTTAAATAACCTATATTTTTACTTTTTTATAAAGAATCTTACCAAGATGGTATTAATCATACTTTGCCTAGTGCATGTGTGCTTTATTGCAAGAATATGAGGACGTTTTTACTAAGGAAATCCCCAAAGGGTTACCATTCATTAAAACATTGAGCATTAGACAAACTTTATGTTGGGAGCAATCATACCAAATAGATCAACCTATAGAAATAATCTGAGCTTCAAAGGCAAGTAGAAGAGCTAATGGCCAAAGGCTATATTAGGGAAGGCATGAGCCCTTATGTTGTGCCTATGTTACTTGTGCCTAACAAGGATAGATTGTATAGGATGTACATTGATTGCAAGGCTATTAGTAATATCACAATGAAGTATCACCAACCTATTCCTCAATTAGATGATATGCTAGATGAATTGTATTATGTATATGTGTTTAGTAAAATTAATTTAAAGAATTGTTTCATTAATTTTGCATTAAAGAGGATGATGAATGGAAGACTACCTAGTTGATGAATGGTTAATTTAGTCTTACTAATGCCCCTAATACATTTATAAAATTGATGAACTATGTCTTGCATGCTTATATAGGCAAATTTGTTATGGTTTATTTTGATGACATATTAGTATACAACAAAAGCTTAAATGATCATGTTGAACATTTGAAATCAATTTTACATGTTTTGAAAAAAGAAAAAAAGTGTATGCTAATTTAAATAAATGTACCTTTTGCATGGATCGGGTTGCCCTTCTTGGATATGTAGTAAGTGTTAAAAGGTGCAGAGGCAGATGAGAAGAAGGTTAAGGCTATCAAGGATTAATTAAACATAACTAAAGTGCAAAACTTTCATGGCTTAGCAAGAGTTTATAGGAAATTTGTGAGAGACTTTAGCACACTTGATATATACCACTCACTAAGATAGTCAAAGAGTCTATTGGTTTTTGCTGGGATGTTAAATAAGAGAATGCTTTTATTTTGCTTAGAGATAAATTGTTTTCTACTTTTGTTTTAGCACTTCGTGATTTTACTAAAACTTTTGAAATTGAATGTGATATCTTTACCATAGTAATTAAAGCTATTTTAATGCAAGAGGCTAATCACATATTTTATTGAGAAGTTAAGGGGGGTAACCTTATGAAAAGAGGTTTGCATGCACTTGTCAGGACTCTAGAGAAGTGGCAATACTATTTATGGCCTAAAGAATTTGTGATTCACATAGATCATTAATCCCTTAAGCATCTTAAGGGCTAAGATATGTGAAGTCAATCTATGAAAAGGTGAAACTTCAAATAGAAAAGAGGAATGAACAAGTGATTGCCCAAGTAGACAAAGGGAGAATATGTGTTACATTTGAACTAAGAGATTGGGTTTGGTTTCATTTGAAGAAAGAAAGGTTTCCAGCCTACAAAACATCTAAATTGCATCCAAGAGAAGATGGATCATTTCAAGTCTTAGAGAAAATCAATGATAATTCCTACAAGTTGGATTCCCACATGAGTTTAATACGTTTGCTACATTCAATGTTTCTTATCTTTTCCCCTTTGATGCAAGTGACGATTCGAGGTCAAATCTTTTTGAAGGAGGAAATAATGTGTATCATGGTGGACAAACAATCAAGAATCATTTGTATGTTCTGGATGACCCAACATAGGCCAAAGCCAAAAGAACCAAAGTAGCAATGCAAGGCTTAGTTTAAACTTATTAGGTCATGAACTACAATTTGCAAAGCAAGTCAAGATTTGACAAGATAAACTTAGGGGGAGAATTAGCTCTGTGCATGTGGTATAAGTTCTAGATAAGGGCCAAAATTTTTACTTAGGCATTTAGGACTTGCAATTTATTAAGATTTTTTTGGTTAATTATAAATGGTCAAAACATTACCTTTATTTAGGCCCATACATTTAATTTTATATTTTGTGTTAATTTCCTTTTTAATTGAGCTTTTTCTTAGGTTTTTTATTGTAAATAAGTTACTGATCCTATCTGGGTTAAGAATTCGTATTAGTTTAAACCTTTTTAGCTTTAGTCCATTAATTATTAGAGTTTCTTTTGTTGACATATTTATAGTGCCTCAACAATGTTTTTGCACGAAACTTGCATGAAACTTTAAATGAAATAAAAATAAATTTTTAGAGTGTGTGTGAGCCACTTCTTTTAGTTCCTTTATAAACTATCGAATTTATCAAAAAATTTGATCTTTGTGAGCCGCTTCTTTTAAATTGAGGAAATGTTATATTGAAAACAAAAATTAGAATAAGTAAGCTTGATTTTTCCTAATTTCTTTCAATTACTTGACGAAAAGATTGAGGCATATATATATAATATTCAATAATTTCCTTTTTTTTCAATATATTAAGATATCATTACCACAACTTCAACTTATAGCTTCCACTCAAATTATCACTTGTGTATCACATAAATTAAAGCTCTATTTTCTTTTTTAATAGCTTCAGAATTTATTCAATTCTCAAGGTATAAAGGATGTCACAATGGATAGGCTAAAATTGCCTTGAAAGAGACATGGGACATAACTAGTGGATATAATTCTAGGAAAAAGAAAAAGAAACTCAAGTATATGGAGTTTTTTTTTCATTTAGAATCAATTATCCAGATAATTTATCTAGATAATTAGTAAAAGTTATGTTTGCTATATGTAGGAAAATACATTTAGCATTTCTTAAATTTAAATTTTGTCTTTTTCTTTTTTGGACTAAAAATGTGACTACCCAATACCTTAACTTCTCCCTAAACTCTTAAAGAAGAGCATGCATCTCACCAACACTTACATTGAAGAAGCACTCCCAAAATCAAAATCATACTAATCACTCTTTCTATAACTCCAACTTCGTTGTCTTCATGTCTGGAAGCAAAACCAATTGAGATTCAACAAAAGGTTTAGCAAAAAAATCGACGATGAAACTAAGCAAGGAGAGATTCAAGGGAGGGCTAAACAAAAAACTCGCACAACTAAAAGTACTAGTTAGTGCAAAGAGAGGCAAGTAAGAAATTTGAAATCCAATGTCTATATTTGGGAATCAATAGCTCAAATATTGTGGGATGATAGGGCAAATGTATTTTCTATTGACTTGCACCTTTGTCAACCTACTTTGATACATAGTGATATCAAGAAAATCTAGTAATTCGATTACCAAGCTAAATTCATTCATTTATTCCATAAGGATTCTTCCTAATTACCTCCTATTTATACATTGATAGGGGTAATTTTGGGATTACATTAGGTAATTAGGTACTAACTAGCATTAATAAAATTCCTAACTACCCTTTTCTTAACTAACTACTTCCAATTCCATGTAACCTTCAATCCCCCTATAAAGTAATCCTTGTCCTCAAGGATTGGTAGTGTTGTTGGTAGTGGAAAAATCTAAGAATTGTCCCTAAATGGCAAGTAGTTATTCCCAAGCAACATCCTCCTTACTAGAGTGATTCTACTAGATGAGAATCTAAGTTAAGGGTAGATCTCCCTTCTTGACTATTGTCCTAGCCAAGATTGCTTTAGGTTCCATGGAAAAGTATCCCTAATTGTTCACCTAACACAAGGTAAACTTTTAGAGTTTTCTAGTAATTCCAGCTTGGAGGTTACCTTCCCCACCCTTTGGACCACCTCGTATGGTCCATTATGTCTAGTAGTTAGCTTGTGGAGGGAAGAGTTCTAGAAGGTGCTTCTCTTGAAGTGGTGGAGCTTGACATAAACTAGATCCCCCACTATGAATTTCCTCTTTATCCTCCTCCTATAGCAATTGGGGTCATACAAATTTGTGCTTTTTGTAAGTGAGATCTAGCAATTGGATCGTTGCTTTTCTTTCTTATGAGCCTCTGTTTACTAGGTCATTAGATGAATATCCTACTTGGGGGGCATGTGTACTAGTGGGGCAACTCCATAAATAGCTTCAAATGGTGTCATACCAATTGCATAATAGTGTATGTGTTGTACTATAATTCAATCAAAGGAAGTTTAGCCATTATTTGGAGTGGTCTTCTATTATGCACCTTAAGTAGCACTTCTAAATCGATTGAGTACCTTTGTTTGTCCATTTGTTTAGGAATGGGAGGCTAAGGGGTAAAGTAATTTCACCTACCGTAGCTTGAACGACTCATTCCAAAACTTCCCACAAAACTATGGTTTAGGGAAATTCAAGGAGCTTAACCACATCATCCATGAAGTGGGCTGCTTTATTCAAATGATTCATTACCACTAGGATGACTATCTTGTTGTATGATTTGGCCAGCCCTCCCATGAAATCCATAACTAGGTCAATCCAGATAGTTGTTGGAATTAGGAGTGTGGTTGTAACAATACTTGTGTTGCTGCACTTTTTGTTTTGTATCTTTGGCATTTTAGGCACTCCTTCATAAAGTTTTATACATTCTTCTCTATACCATTCAAGTAAAACAATAATGATAGTCTCTTATAAATGGGTGTCATTCCTGAATGTCCTCCCATCACTCTGCAAGTGTTGGAGCACCTCCCTTTTAAGTTCTAGGCCTTCCCTTCCCACCAACCTCCCTTTCCTTTTTAAGGCAGTATGGGGCCAAGAGTACTTCAGAAATGCCAGCGCGTTTCTTGCCAATTGGCTAATGAGGTTTTACAATTCACTGTCATTTTTACAAGAATCTCTAACTTCATTGGTTAAGGTAGAGGAGATTGATGTGATAGCCCTGCAGGAATGATCTGAAGGATTTTTTGCATGCTCCCATTTTGATAATGCATCTACCATTATATTTTCTTTTTTTTTCTTTTCTATATGATTTCATAATCCAATCCCCATAGCTTATGGACCTACTTTTGTTGTTCTAGTGATATCTCCTTTTACTCTAATAGATATTTTAATGATAGGTGGCCAATTTTTTATTATAAAGTGCTACCCATGCATGTATTGCTTCCATTGCTTCAAAGAAATATGATTACTATACTCTTAAGAAGGGCACAAAGCTTTGCTAGCAAGGGCAACGAGGTGGTTGTTTTGTGAAAGAACAACTCCAATGCTTATGCTGGAAGCATCAATTTTGATGATGAAAGGTTGTGCAAAGTTGGGCAACGCCAACATTAGGTAAAAGTCATTGACTCCTTTGAGTTTCTTGAATGCCATATCAACTACAATACTCCATATGAACCCTCCATTTTTCTTCAGCAACTCTGTCAATGGCTTGCTTAAGGAGTTATAATGTTTTACAAATTTCTTGTAATAACCTATTAGGCCCAAGAATCCTCTGAAGGATTTGATGTTAGTTGGAATTGTCCATGAGATCATAGTTTCTATTTTTTTGAGATTTACTACCACACTATTTTCTTAGATAATGTACCCAAAATAGTACATTTAGGTAGCTCCGAAGGTGCACTTGTTTCTTTTTCTACAAATAAGTTGTTGTCCCTTAAGGTTTGTATAGTAATCCTTAGGTGTTCCATGTGATCTTCCTATAAACTATTGTATACCAATATATCATTTATAAAAAGAACAAAAAAGCCTTGAATGCATTTTTTTTAGAAAAGCTTTAAAGACTATATTCATGAATCCTTAAAAGGGGGCAAATGCATTTGTCAATCCAAATGATATAACAAGGAACTTAGATAGGCCTTTGTGGCTATGACATGGAGCCTTGCAGATGTCATTAGGATGCATTCTAATCTAGTGATAGATTGCTCTCAAATCTTGTTTAAAGATGTACCTTGCTCCATGAAGTTCATCCAAGATTGTTCAATTTGATTGTTCAACATCCTATAATCCACACAAAACCTCCATGTTCCATCTTTCCTTTTGACTAAAACCTCCATGTAAGGGTGTAAAGTGATGGGTTGATCTTCCTTGAGAGGAATGGAGTAATATAAAAACCCTCAAGGGAGGCAAGGTTTTTGGTTCTTGGAATGCATTTGAGAATTCTTTAAGTACCTCTTCCAAGGCTTCCTTCTTTGTAGCTCCCAAAGTTTCCTCGTTTTAATTTCAACTCTAGCCCCTCTTCCTTCTATTGTGTATTGACTTAGACTACATATGCTTGGTTTGAATTCAAGACCTATTTTCCTTGTAAGGTACTATCCTTTAGTAACCCATTCAAGTTACTCAACAATCTTATATGCCTCCTCATACAAGGTAAAACTTGTAATTTGCTACTGCAAATCCCAAGCAATTCTTACCTAAGGTGGATAACCATTGGACCACCAAAACTATTGCATAACCTCCCAATGCTATCATGAAGATTTCAAAATTAACAATGCTTTGATTCTTATTATTCCAAATATTCAAGTTATACATAAATAAATAGGTTGGAGGCTAAAAAATTAGCAAATCCAATAAGCCTAACTTATCAAAATTTTCAAGTAAAACTAACTTATCTTGAACAAAATACAAGGTCATAATAAAAGCCTAGCAACTTAACAAACAAATAAAATTTTAAAATATAATTATCATAAGATAAGATAAAGGGAAAAAAAAACCTAACAAGATAATATCTTATAAAATAAATAAAAACTAATATTAAAAAGTTACAACAAAATAATAAAACAAACATTTAAATTTTCTTAAATATCACGTGCAATGACACATCTTTTAACATCTTCTTCAAGAATGATATTCTCCAATACTCCCCCTCAAGTTGGGAAGTATTAATTATACCCAACTTGGAGCTAATTGCCAATCTTCTTCTCTAAGATTGATCTCAGATGAGGGTTTTTCCTCATTGGACTCCATTAAGTCATAGGTCTCATATTTTGGTCTTAATTTCCAATTTGTTGGTTTACCATGGATCTTCTAACTCTGTTGGAATTCAATTGGGTTGAGAGTGACACATTGCAGATGATTTAGTGTTCAAATAGGTGATTCTTTTCCTCCTTTTCTCATGCCTCACTCTCAAGAAAGTCTCTTTGAGTGATGGGAGAAGTTTGTTTTTCAGCATTTCTTGCTAGTTAGCTAGGCATTTTTATTGGTTGACTCCTCTTTTTTAATGTAAAGTGCCATTACTTACATGTATTTTGTCATTCATGCCTTATAGGCTTTAATACCATGAAGACTTAAGAGTTTAATAATGATTTGACTCTCATTATTCCAAATATTCAAGCCAGACATAAATAGATGGGTTGGAGGCTAAAAGATTAGTCAATCCAGTTAGCCTAACTAACAAAAATTTTAAATTAAAACTAACTTATCTTGACCAAAATATAAGGTTAGAATAAAAGCCAAACAACCTAACAAACATATAAAAATTTAAAATATAACTATCCTAAGATAAGATTAAAAAAAAAAAACCTAACAAGATAATGTCCTATAGAATAAATTAAAACTAATATTAAAAGGCTACTAAATAATAATATAACTAATATTAAAATTTCCTTAAAGATCACATGCAACAATGCACATGCTTTTAACACCTTCAAGAATGACGTTCTCTAACACATCACAAAAAATCTACCTTGAATGACTCTCTATGCGAACTCGAACTTAGTCACATGCATTTGGCTTTCACAATGACTTGTTGCTCATTTGCCACTGACACTTTGATTCCCTTGGCAAGTTGTAGCTTTAATCTTAGCTTCTTAGCCAAGGAGACATCCAAAAAGTAATGGGTGCTACTAATATCCATTAGCAACAACACTAACTATTTCTTCAAAAAAACCCACTTTCATTGTTGTGTAACCCATGGATCCCGTTATAGCATTAAGGAAATCATTGGTTCTTCCTCCTATGCATAGCTCCCGGTTACCTCTAAGTCTCTTAAGATATCTTCATATTTTCTTCTTACACCGTAATCATGAAGATTTGAGAGTTTTTACACTTGTGTTCAAAGTATCTTTTTCAAGATAACAATTGTAAAGCCTATTTCTCCTCCTCTTATCCATTTCTCTTTTGCTAAGTTGTTTCATTGGTCTATCATTAGTTGTGTTGGTCTTGTTTTTGCTAGGATTGAAGGTTTGGTTTTTGTCAATTATGGAGAGGTTTTTCTAGGTTAATGTTGGTACTTGGGATTTGTAAGTGGGATCGATAGGGTTACTTTAGGGTTTGGGGTTAAAGAAAGATGTAGAGGTGTTTTGAGGTGTGTTGTTTTTCTTAGGGTAGATGGTAGATTGGTTGTGAAGGGCTTGGATCGATGCTTCTTGTAGTCTTGCTAAGTACATAGCATTCATCAAGGTGCTTGGCTCAAAAATGTGCATTGAGGCCTCAATTTCATCTTTAAGGCCTCCCAAGAAGTAGTTAATGGCTAACTCCTCTAACATCTCTATTCCAACAAGCAATTCTTCAAATCTTTCTTAATATTTTACCATTGATCGTTCTTGCCTCAAATTATTTAAATCTATCATTGGGTCTACTCATAGCGCATTTCCATAGTGGGTACTTAAGCATTCAATGTACTCTACCCAACTCACTTCTCCTATCTTCTTCCTTTTCATAAAGGTCTAGTGCCATTAGAGTGTCTTTCCTTCAAAGTGGATGCTTATCAACTTGATTTGTTGGTCTAAAGTTATGTCATCAACCTTAAAGAATTGTTAGCGATGAAAGATCCATCACTTCCATTGAAACTTGGGAATTCGATTTGAGAAAACTTCATTGGAAAGGTTTAACCTCCTAATTACCCCTTACAATATGATCCAAATTGAGGACACTCATCTAACAGTTGACCACATTAGCATTCAAGCCTACTTTGTTTGCTTCTTCATTGGAGCTACCTCCTCCTACTTGAAGGAGTTTGGTTGCCATATCCATCAACATGTTCTCCACTTTGGTCACTAAGTTGCGTAACTCATTCACCTCCAAGTGATTTTGGCCCATTTCTTGTTCAAGTTCCTTGAATCTCACTTGCAACCTTGACTCCTTCACCATACCTTCTAAGAATTGAACGCTCTAATACCACTTCAATACACAATGATATCAAGAAAATATGGTAATCCAGTTACCGCTTCATTCATTTATACCATAAGGTTTCTTCCTAATTACATCTCCTACATGATGACTGATAAGGGTAATTGAGGGATTACAATAGGTAGTTAAGTCCTAACTATCATTAACAAAATTCCTAACTACCCTTTCTTAACTAACTACTTATAATTCCTTGTGACATTCATGGACAAGTGGTATTAAGATTTCAAATGGAAAAGTTAACAAAAGGTTGCATTCCACAAGACTAAAAGCCTAAGGGATCTATGATCAACTTTTAAAGTTACAGGAAGAGATTAATTTAGTTAAGAAACTACATAAAAACTAGAAAGATTTGTCTATTTGACAAACAAAATTGGCAAGAATATAGTTAAATCTGCATAGTTAACGCTAGAAGTCAGCTTTTTTATAATTACCTTTAAGTCTCCACCAAGAAGCAGCCACCAGTCCTTACAAAATACTCTAACCCTAAGATATGGTATATAAACAGTTAATATATTGTTAATGAACAGCAGACCACAATTTAAGTTAAACCAAGTTGATACCACAAAAACCAGCAACTGTTGAAGTAACTTGGGCAGCTGCTAAAAAAAGTGAGTCTTCTGTCCCCATAGCATCTGTTGTAATACAAGTTGATGTCAGATTTTCAGAAGCAAAAGCAGCTACAACTGTAGAGCATACCTAGGTAACTAAAAAATAAAAGCTTCTAGCAGGTTCCTAAACTTCATTTAGATAGCAGTTTCTTGAAGCAAATGCGTTTTTACAAAGAGTTCACAGTAAACCCATAATTGCATGCTTATGGATAACTTGACTAAGTTGCTGCAAAACCACCAAATACAAAACATCATTGCACTTAGATTTATGATAGTTTTGTAGTTGACACCTAGACATTCCTGTACAAATTAGATTATTATTGTTGGCCTGATAACAGAGAATCTGAGAAGCAATAGAGGAGATTATGAGTATTAAAGTTATTCTTCCCAACACAATTCTTCCCTGTCCTTATCTCCATACTCAATCGGCATTTTCTGAGTTAATGACAACAAATAAAAATAGCAGGAAAAATAAAAACTTCATGATTTAAGGCCCAGACTGTTTATGATTCACAAAGAATAGGAAACTAAAAAGATCTCAAGTCTCACACTCAGATTCTTAGGAAAACCAGAACTTTTGCACTCTGCATAAAAACAGTTTTTTTGGAATTTCAAAAAGAAGCCATGTCTGACGCTGGTATTAAGCTCAATGAAACACTTTAAATTAAATCAGGACACTTCAAATTTTGTTAACACCAAACTACATGATAAATGAATCACAGACCAAATATTACAAAAGTCTAAATAAAATTATAATTTAGGAAATCTTGAAAACCAAAATTCCAATTAGGAAATGTTAATCAGAAGAGAGGTTAGTTAAATCAATATAATCACCCTCTTTTAAACATTGTCAACCACTACTTTGGTTAATGACACCAAAATGGAATTTTGCTAGTTAGGATTTCCCAAACACCTGAGTTTACTGTAAGGTGATTGCTAATCAAGTGGAGGGAATGACTCTATTCTGAAAGCATTCGCTTCAACCAATTCCAAAATATATGCCTTTCAAAGTGGCAACCAAGAGGTAATATAGACAGCTCAAATAAAAACCACACACGTACAAGGAGATTGAATTCCACTGCCTCTTGTAATTATGTATCTTCATATCATAGACAAGAATTAAAAAACTGAGAAAAATATCGGGCTCTTCAATTCATCAAGGCACTTCCCCCCGAAAAGATTCCAGTTATCTAGGAAAAAGGCATAACCAGGGTGCCAACCTGATATGATCAGGCAATGGACCCGATCTTATTTCCTCTCATCAAATAAAAAATATATGAAGATGGCCTTCCAATGTGGCTTCTGGTGTTGATAATTTTAAAAACTTCCCTTAAAAGGATCCTCTATGAAGTTGCTTGCATAAGCTACTAAAAGAAAGACAGTTTGGTATAAAGAGAAGGCTAAAACTTACTTCTAAATGCATTTTAGTATTTGGTAAAACTCAAGAAAAAGATACGTACAACATTAAAAAAAGATAATTGTGTACAGAAATACCAGAAATTACTTTTATTACAAACATACTGTTAAATCACAATGATCTATGATTAAATAATTAAAGGGAAAAAGTAGCTTCAAGAATATTATCCCTTTTTTAACGGTCAATTTGTTTTCTATTATTATCTTTTACCGTCAATTATTATTTAGTCAGATATTTAAGTTAGTTATAATCGTTTAAATTAGATTATAATCTTAGTTAATAAAATCCCTTATATCTCGGCTATGGAGGCAAGTGTGTTGCCTCTAGGTTTTTCCCTTTAAAAGGGACAGATTATTCAAAATAAAAAAATGCGACTGAGAAAACATTACTCTCAGCCATTTCATGGTATCAAAGCCATGATTAGGTTTGGTGATTTTCAAGCCATGAATACCTCTTCCCATGGCACCAACACTAAACCGTAAAAATGCGTCTCCTCTACATGAGACCACCGAGTTGTCTAGTCTCATGATCACCAGACACAAGCTAGACGATGATAATTACTTGCAATGGTCTCAGTCTATCCTGATGTTCATTCATGGCAGAGGCAAGGAAGATTATATCATAGGTCTTGCTAGCCAGTCGAGCCTTGAAGATCCTAAATATCCCACCTAGAAGTCAAAAAACAACCAAGTGATGTCTTGGTTGATCAATTCAATGACACTCAAGATTGGGAAAGGGTTCATACTCTACAAAACTGCAAAAGAAATCTAGGATGCCATGAGAGAAAGCTATTCTTCAGTCTCCAACACCGCTACGCTCTTTGAGATAAAAGGGAAGTTGCATGAGGTAAATTAGAGTATGATGTCTGTCACAAGTTATTACAATTGACTCGTAACTTTATGGCAGCAAGTGGACATGTATGAGATCCACCAATGGTCCTGCATAGTTGACGCTACCTATTACCAAAAGTTGGTAGAGAATGAAAGAGTGTACAAATTTTTACTCAGGCTTAATAGTGAATTCGAAGATGTGAGAAGCAAACTATTAAGTGCCCTATCACTACCCCGACTGCGAGAAGCTCTCTCTGTTGTCAAGAGAGAAGAAAGTCGTAAGAGCCTAACCAATGGAAGCTCATTAAGCGAAAATACATCTCTGGTGGTCAGAACAGAGCATAAATCGAAGAGAGGACGCCCTTGGTGTGATCACTGCAGCAAGGTGGGACATACTAGAGACAATTGTTGGAAGGTTCAGGACAAACCTGTTTAGAATAGACAAGAGCCTAAATCTAAGGTAAAGTTCAACTTGCTGTAAACAATGAAGAATCAAGTCTTGATTTGTCTCAAATCAAAACTCAACTTGAGCAGCTACAACAAGTCATTAGCAATCATGAAAAGTCAAAAAATAGTGAGTTCAACTAGTCTTGTAGCTCAAGCAGGTAATTACCCTATAGTACTATATACTGTGTCCTCAAATGCGATGAGACAAGAGAAGGATTTATAGGTCATTGACTCAGGAGCAACTAACCATATGACAAGTGATTTCACTATGTTAAATGATGTAACCCAATGTGAGAAGAAAATGGCTGTAAAAATTGCAGATGGTTCTTTTGTGGAAGTCACATACATAGGGACAACATATTTATCTCCTGAGTTAATATTGAAAAATGTCCTATTTGTTCCAAAACTTACTTGTAGCCTGATGTCAGTGAATAAATTGACCACTCATAATGACTGCCATGCTGACTTTGGGCCAAATGATTGTGTTTTTCAGGATATGAGGACGAAGAGGGTGATTGGCAATTGTGAACAGTTGCGAGGACTTTATTATTTTCGCAAGAATAAATGCAATGCTGCCTTGACAGCAAGCACAGCGAAGGAAGAAATTAAATTGTCACATTATCGCTCGGGTCATCCAAGTTTAGAGTATCTTAAGCTTATGTATCCCCACATTTCCAATAAAAATTTTTCAGATTTTCAATGTGATGTGTCCCCTCTCACAAAACATACTAGAAATTCCTACCCTTCACATGAACATGTTCCCACGAAACCATTCACACTAATTCACAGTGATGTATGGGGTCCCTCATAAATAAAAAAATGTCAATGGTACCCAGTGGTTTGTAACTTTCATTGACGATCATACTAGATGAACCTGGTTATATCAATTAAAGGAGAAATCAGAGGTTCCTAGGGTTTTTCAAAAATTCCATGCCACGATTCAAAATCAATTCCAGGCTAAACTAAAATTCCTCAGATCTAATAATGCCAAAGAATTCTTTAGTTCTAACTTGGAAAATTATCTTGCTCAACCTGAAATTATACATCAAAGCTCTTGTGTATATACGCCACAGCAAAATGGAGTCTCTGAAGGAAAAAATAGACAACTTTTAAACATGGCCCGAGCCTTACTTTTTTTCTTGCAATGTGCCTTTGTTTTACTAAGGGGAAGCAATTCTCACTGCTACATATCTACTTAATTGAACTCCCACAAAAACACTGATAACTTAAAAGTCCTCAACAACTTCTCCTAGAGACCTATCCTGGTAACTAAGTTATGTCAAATCTGCCACTTAGGGTTTTCGGTTGCACTGCATTTGTTCATAACTACCATGGTGGCAAATTGGGTCCTAGAGCAATTAAATGCATTTTTCTTGGTTATTCTCCTACTCCGAAGGGATATAAATGCTATCACCTGCCAACAAAGAAATTTTACACTACCAGTGACATCACCTTCCATGAAACCACACCATTTTATCCCAAAACACCCATTCAGGGGGAGAACCAGACTCAAACCACACAAGAATGGCTGTTTTTGGACACAATTGTACCTCAAATTCAGTACCCAATCTCTGCACCAAGTCCAAAACTTGAAACCAGACCTAAAACTCAACCTGACATCCATCTTATACCTGACTAGGGGAAGTTACAGCAAGCAATAGACTCTGTACAGTAGTTTGAGGCTGAACATCAATCAAAAGCAACTCAGCAGCAATCACACTGAGAAGGAAATCCAGTTGCAGTGTCTGACCAACAGTCACAACAACGCCAATCATCCTCTTCCACCTCAGATCCTCAGTTACATGATCTTGCATGGCCCATTGCATTAAGGGAAGGGATGAGATCTTGCACTACAAAACATCCAATTGGCAATTTTATCTCTTATGATAGTTTATCTCCTAGTATGAAAGCTTTTGTGACAAGTGTCTCAACTAAAAAATTGCCTAAATGTGTGCATGATGCAATGCAACACCCTACCTAGAGAGCTGCAATCCTTGAAGAGATGAGTGCACTCAAGAAAAATGGAACTTGGGAGGTAACTGAATTACCCAATGGTAAGTCAACTGTTAGGTGCAAATGGGTCTTCACTATAAAGTATAACCCAGATGGAAGCATTAGTAGATACAAGCCTAGATTGGTTGCTAAAGGATTTATACAAACTCATGGGATTGATTTTCAAGAGACTTTGGCTCCGATAGCCAAATTCAATATTATTAAGGTATTGTTATCTCTTCCATCTAACCTTGACTGGCTATTGTATCAAATGGATGTGAAAAATGCCTTCTTGACTGGTATGTTAGAAGAGGAAGTTTTATGGATATACCTCCTAATTTTGAATCCAGTGTAACTCAGAATAAAGTTTGTAAGTTTCGCAAATTTCTTTACGGCTTAAAACAGTCACTACGTGCATGGTTTGAGAGATTTACTAATGTTGTGAAAGAAAATGGTAATACACAATGTCAAACTGATCACACTTTGTTTGTAAAGCATGCCCCCCATAGGAAAATCATTGTGTTAATAGTTTATGTCAATGATATAGTGATTACAGGTAACAATCAAGAAGAAATACAGATATTGAAGAAGTTATTAGCATCTGAATTTGAAGTAAAGGACCTAGGAAGGCCCAAATACTTCCTAGGAATGGAGGTGGCTAGAACTAAGGAAGGTATATCCATATCTCAGAGAAAGTATACTCTAGACCTACTAGAAGAAACAAATATGATGGGGTGCAAGCCAGCTAAAACCCCAATGGAGGCAAATTACAAGATAGGCTTGAAGGAGGACTGTGTACCAGTTGACACTGGGATGTACCAGAGACTAGTAAGACGACTTATCTATCTTTCCCATACCAGACCTGACATCTCATTTCCAATAAGTGTGATAGGCCAATTTATGAGTAATCCTAATGAACACGTGGAAGCAATTTATCAAATTTTGAGGTACCTAAAAATACACTCCAAGAAAAGGCCTTTATTTCAAAAAAAGGGACACAGGGGTGTTGAGATATATAATGATGCTGATTGGGCTGGATTTGTAATTGACAAACGTTCTACCATTGCATATTGCTCCTATGTTTGGGGTAACTTGGTGACTTGGAGAAGCAAAAAACAACCAATAGCAGCTAGAAGTAGTGCTGAAGCATAATTCCAAGCTCTGGCTTTGGGAATATGTGAGGGTATTTGGCTGTCCAGGTTACTCAAAGCGCTGAAAATCAATACTGAAGGGCCTATAAAGATACTATGTGACAATATGGCAACTATTGGAATAGTCAAAAATCCAATACACCATGATAGGACTAAACATATGGAAATTGATTGCCACTTCATTAAGGAGAAAATTGACTCAGGCATGATAGAGGTGCTGTACACACCTACTACCAGGTGGCTCATCTATTAACTAAAGCAATATCTAGAGTGAAGTTTGAAGAATTAAGAGTCAAGTTGGGAATGTTCAGTATTTATTCAACAGCGTGAGAGGGAGTATTGGAGATTCAAGAATAGTATCCCTTTTTTTACTGTCAGATTGTTTTCTGTTATTATCTTTTACTGTTAGTTATTATTTAGTCAAATATTTAAGTTAGTTATAATCGTTTAAATTAGATTATAATCTTAGTTAATAAAATCCCTAATATCTCGGCTACGGAGGCAAGCATGTTGCCTCTAGGTTTTGCCCTTTAAAAGGGACAGATTATTCAGAATAAAAAGATGGAACTGAGAAAACATTACTCTTAGCCAATTTCAAGATCACAATGATCTATGATTAAATAATTGAAGGGAAAAAGCAGCTTCTAACCCTTGACCTGCTCCTCAAAGTAACCAAATGCCACTTAAAAAGCAATACAGCAGGTTTTAGGAAATAGTTTACCAAGTGCAAAAACTTCCATTTTATAAAACAAGACAAAACAAGAAAAAGAAGTGGATGATACCAATTTCAAACTAATCATATTACATAATTGAAGTAGTAATGATAACTTTGTGAAAGCCATTTAGATAGCAGGGCGTGGCATCAAGTCAGCTGAAACAGCTATCATCAAAATAAATTTGCAAATTTCCTCAATATATCCTAGAAGAAACTTGGAACAAAATTTAGAAACTCTTGCAGTTCTCATTTTAAAATATACAGTAAAATTTAAAAGAGACTTAAATAAGTCTCAAATAACCAACAGCTCAAGAAGAGTGTGAATAGCAGATATGAGTATAAAAAATTCAACAATGAAGTCCACAAGATAAAAGACAGAAGTTACCCAACACTACTATTTCTTAACTACCTTTGTCACACAATGGGCTCAAAGTCAGCACAAGTTATGCACCTATGGACAATCCCCACAATCAGTTTAGTACCCTTTAATAAAATCTTCCATTAGGACTTCTTGAACATTCCAATATTCCTACTGCCTATGAATCTCCATTACAGCTCTAAGATTTGAACAACTCCCCTTAGCTCGCTGCCTCTCTGTACCGTTTGCTTACTGAAGGTACTCTTTCTTTCCCTGAACCAGTCTACACACCTCTACACTTACCTCATGAACCCTCGTTTTAAATAAATATATAAAACAAATACAACCAAGTCCACGTGATTCATGACTGAAACTTGAAAAATATATAAACATATATATATATATACATTTTAAAATTAAAGTTCAGAGCCTTTCATCTTCATGGTGCCCCATGGAAGACAATGTTGATCTACAAATATTTCCTCAAAAGTGACATACTATTTGACTCTCTTGTCATCAAGACACCTTTGAGACTTTCATTAGACATGTTAAACATGATAAGACAGAGAAAGATCCAATACTTGATTAAGAAAGGTTCTATAGATAATCTAAAATTACTCAGGAGGCACAATCACAGAAAGTGCTAAACTACTAACAGATTATACAGCATGATGAACTAAGGTAACATCCAAAAATACCTAAAAACTTTGGGACTTCAAAAACTCCTTATGTTTGAGAGAGAAACGTACCAACATCTTATCACACACAGGTACAACAATATGGACACAATGAGCAGTTTCATATTATTGAATTAACAGAAGAAAGAAATATCAAAACATAATATACATCGTGTTATATTTAATAAACAGCAGAAAATAAAACAGACCACATGCTACGCAACTGGCAGGCCTTCATCAATAATCAAAATGTGTTTATTTGGGCCAATGAAATTTAAAATGTCAAGAAACAAATTTCTTGTGATGTATTCGCATATCCACTCTGTTATATGTCGATCAGCATGCATAGAATTTTATAACAATCTGGTGACTAAAGCATCCTTAATAGAGTAACAACAGGAGGCCAAAGACAAAAAATTTCTCATCCAGAATCTTTGAAGTTAAAATATGCACAACAAAAATAATAATTCTGTTCAAACTTAGAGAGATAGCAAAGCCAATCAGGTTTAAAAATATTAGAAGGGAGTTAAGAAAATAAATATGGGTAAGGCATCAAGCCACCTGCACCTGTCTGGTCCAATTTTTTAGCGCTCTTTCGAAGAGGCAAGAATGTAAACAGAAAACAATGCCTGGCAAAGCCTCACAGCTTGGTGGAATGGGAAAAATTTTTAATAAAATAAAAAATTCAAAAGGCCAGATGAGAATGGCACGAGCCCCTTTAGGCAAGACCCAAAAAAACAAAAAAGAAGAATTAGGAATCTGAAGATTTTCTTTTAGGGGGCTAACTTTTAAGGTAAGAAGATCAGGTTGGGGCTGATTACCACCTTGCAGAGAATTGAAAAAACCATCAAGTGATTGTATTTCCAAAAAAGGGGTGGGCATATTGCAACAAACCAGAAGCCTAGATTCATCCAAGGAAAATTCATTTACTAGTATTTTCTTACTTTCAGCTAATGAACACTTTTTACCAGTCCTATATAGTTAGAGATAGAGGAAAACCAAGAAAAATTACAAGTGAAACCATTCCAAAGAATTTAGATTTACATGGTTTTTCTAAAAACATGATTTACAATAGAATTTTATGGCATTGTTTGATCTATGTAACTAACCCCACTTGGTGGGAAAAAGCATGTTGTTGTTATTGTTGATGTTGTTTAACACTTTTTTACCAGTTAAGACTACAACATTTGTTATTATGGTATTTTCAACTAACTCTGTTCGCCTAATATAGAAGAGATTATACGCACTAACCATCATGACCTTTCTTCTAGAAACTGGGGCAACCAGAATATAGCTAAACCTGTTGAAATTCATTTTAATATAATTGATCTGCATTCTGTAACTTGGAAACAACCCCCACAAAATCAACAAGCCAAGATACACAAGAACTATTTATATTCCCCAAAACATCCTATACACCTATCATTTCTTTATACAACTAAAGACAAGCTCAATACGCCATAGCTCCTACTCATGAAGTAATCAATTGACACAAATTGCACCAAAATTCGCAAGAAATTTAGCACTCATAATAAATTAAGTGCCACTTAAGTAAAATATGTCATTACCTCTTTTCAGTAAGACACCAGACCACTTGCTTTGTCCAGTAAAACTAAACTCTCCGCATAATAATTAGAGTATGCATACCATGTGTAGCCCTCTCCTCCAATTCTGAGGTTCCTAAGAAATTTTCTCTCAGTGTCTAGCGAATATAGGCATGGTTTCCCCGCTTCATCTATCACTAGCAATATTTCCCCCCTCTTCCTTACGTATATTGCTGTTGGTACACATGGCACACCTACAAATGTTAATTGCAAGGATGGTGCTTCCAGATAAAATCCCTTTAAATTTAAAGTAAAGAGCTTACTCCAGGACTCGACGACACCATATTCCTTCATCACCCAAATGTTACAATAATAAGGCGAAGGCGAACAAGTTACCTGGTATACAGTAAGAGAATTCCCACCTCCTATAACGGTAATACTATCTTGGGAGGCATGAGCCAAACTCTCTGCAAGCATTATCTCACGAAACATCTCATCTCCAAAATCAAATGAAACAATAAAGTTGTACCAATCATCTTTTACCATGCGTTTTGCACCCCAATGCACAATGCCATTGATAAAAGCATGAGGCGCATCTGTACCGATAGGACATATAGTAAATACAGGAGCAATTGCGGTAATACTTTTCCACAACCCAGTGGCAAGTGAATAAAGCTCAACTTCAGGTGGACAAAGCCCATATCTTTTGTCATCTTTCATGCACGATACTCTAACAACCTTATAGTCATTCTTCTCAGAATCAAACCCAAACCCTAAATTAGAAGAATATAAACAAAGGAAATCACTGGGTTTTGGAAGAACCACATATCTTCGAATGCAAGGGTTGCAGAGAATCAAGGAATCGCAATTTTCACTGCTACTGACGCACAGCAACCCATTGCAAATACCCGCCACAGAAGGCTCGCGTTCGAAAACTCTGGGTAAATCCAGTGTCGAAAGCTCAGTAAGCGCATCATCATCGTGTCGCAAGGAGTAGCTCACAGGAGCACGAGAAGGGTCAGAGTAGTAATTCTCGTCACAGGGTTGGATGAGAAGAAACTGATTGGAGTGGTAGAAGGGTGAATGGAGATGGTGGGAGATGAAGATAGGGTTGCTTATGAGGGACCTCCATGATTTGCAGACGGAGGTGCATTTCACTATGGATTTGGTTGGGAGTCTATGGAGGATTTCAACCAAGATCTCTTGAGGAAAACAATCGGACATGGCGATAATTTCGGAAACGTCGAGGATAAAACAAAATGTTTGTCGTCGAGAAATGATAGTGGATGGAGATTTATGCAATGCAAAATAATTGAATTGAAATTTTAAAATTTTACCCGAAAAATCAAATTTCCATCAATGTTTCTTTTTTCAGAATTTTTCTTTTTGTTTTAATTACTAAGTTGGTAATTTTTTTTTGGATAAATTACATTTAATTTTGGCATTAAATTGAGACGAGATCAAGATATCTTAGCATTAAATTATATTTTTTCATTTCTTTTAAATACATGATAAATTCTTATTTATCTTGTTCTGTCCAAGAATAAGGTTTACTACATATTTCTTTACTATAATCAAGTAATTCTATTTTAGCATAAGGTTTTGATTTTTTTCAGTAGATTAAAGGATTTTCATTGTAATTGTCATTTAATTTTTGCTCAATTGTTTTTTGTCCTATTATCTGATTTAAAGATCTTTTAGCATCAATTTCTATAGGTTTCCAAGCAAATGACAGCCTGGAATGAGCGAGATCAGCTACCCATTCAAGGAGTAAATTAGAATTACGAATAGGGGGTGACCAAAACTAAATCGGATCATGGAAGGAACTCTGTCCTCTTTCATGCAGAGGTTTTTTCTATGGCTACTTTCAAACGATGAGCCAGGCCACTTAAGGCGCTCATTAAAGCCAAGACCTTCCCCCTTCAACTTAGTCCACCACAACCTTCCATCGTTTTCTATCGGAGGTGTAACTATTCCCATTTCTAATTTGCTGTTCAAAGAATCTCTAATCCTCATTCCAATATTATCTCATTTAAGGATCAATTCAACATATATAGAAGATAAGATTTGAAATACTACACTTAATCTCCGAAGAGAGAGTTTAGCTAGTCATACCTTAAATGACAAAATAATTTCTTTATTGATGAAAGTGGGTGAGTACCAGATTTTGAGAGAGAGAAGGGAGCTCAAAATTCTCAGAGGAATTCAGAGTGTATTCGAGTTCTGATTTTGAGTCGTGATTACAAATGAAACTTACAAGGCTTTATATAGGCGAGAGGCATTCCTCTGCCGATACTATTACAATAATTTTGGTGCTAAAGTTTCTTTGGCGCTAAAGTTTTCGTCGGCTGCTTTGAGTCACTTCGGGTCAAGTTCTTTTCTTTTAGTCTCTTCAGCTTTTCTTTTGTCATTCCGATGTCACTTCTTCTTTTTGTCTTTTTCTTCTTTTCCTTTTAGTCACTTCCTTCTTTTTGTTTTTGTCCCGATATACTTTGGAATCTTTCTTTTTCTTTTCTTTTTGTCATTTCGATACTTTTTTGTCAAACTTTTGTCATGTCGATACTTTATGTCACTTTTTTGTTATTTTGATGTCTGCTGGTCGAATCAGCTTTCGAGGATGTTGATGCAGGTTGGTGGGTTATTTTGATCTTCTGCTGATTTTTCTTTGTCCTTACAGTAGATGCATATGTGGGAAGGATAATCCGATAATTGTTGACATATTAGTTTTTTGGTTTCTTCGGTATTATTCAATTTATTAGTTTTAATTTTATCATAAAAGGAAGTGAATAGTCGAGGATTTTTACTTGATCTTCCGACTGAATAGAGACACATATTTGGGCTTGTGAAGTAAGTCCATTGGATTTCATCATTAGTTAAAGTTTTATTCATTTCGGTGAAGATAGTATCATATTCTTGGGCTCTAATTTTTGAAATAAGAAGGCCAAATTCTTCTTGGTCAATAGAATATTTTTCGAATTCCTCAAAGGCGAAGGGTTGCCTAGTGGTTCCGAATTTAATGAGATTAATGGGAGGATAAAATTTCTCGAGAGTTACTTTGGCTACTGTTGAATAACATCTCATATATATAGTGTATTGGGTGATAATATCTTGGTAGTGTTTGGTTACTTCTCAGATGGCTTTTAGGAGTTGGCTTAATTCTGAAAGATTTTTTTATGGATAAATACAATGAATTAATCCATAACTGAATAAAGTATGAACTAATTGACGGTTTATGCCCAGGTTAATCACAGCTTTGTTAATGGAATAATGAGAGATATATTTGATGGTTCAGGCAGGTAATTGACAATGATTAAGTTTTTCAATAATTAACTGAAAATATTCAAACTGTTCATGGAGTCTTTTTTGTACAGTATTCTGAGGATTTGTAGTAGAAGATGAAGCTATTTGGGTATTTGGACTTGGTTGTTGGGCTTTTTCCTGGGCTTGTTTGGTTTCCTGCTCCAAGATGGCTGCAAATGACGGAGTAGAGGGAATATGGGTAGATGGGCTTTATGGTGTATGAGATGGTGATGGAGTTAGAGATATGCTCATTTCTTGTTTTTCTATGAATATTACTCGTTTGTCTAACTCGTTGACATAGGAATTTAAGTTTCCTAATGCCTGAGTTAAATAATTGACAGAATTACTGATATTATTAATTTGATTAGTGGTCTGAGATGAAATAATATTCAAACTCAATTCGAGATTATTTAATCGTGCTTGCATATGAGCATTACTTGAATCTCCTTCTTAAGGATTACTGGTAGTTTTACTTGTTTGAGATGATTGCTCCATCTCTGCTAAGAAAATCAGCAATTAAATTATTTTTTCCTTACACATATTCAATACGATAATAAGTCAGTAATAGCTAAATAATTTTAATTATTTATGTCTTCCTTATGTATAATATTTTCTTTTTCGTTTTTTAATCGTTTTCCTTTTTTCTTTTCCTTTCTTAGTTTTGTAAGTTTTTCTTCTAGTTTTAAGTTTTTTCTTCTAATTTTATATCTGGTTTTGAACCATTTTCTTTTTCCTTTTAACTTATCTGATTTACTCTGTTGATAATGGTATTCGCAATATTTGCTGTAAGGAAATAATGATTTTAATGGACATCTCCAAGCATACTTTTTTTTCTTTGGATTTGATGTTCGGGAGCATCTATATTCATTTCCGATTTCTAAATCTCTTGTGTTATATTCAGCTTCTCTATATTGTTGGGTTAAAGCTCTTGAATTAATTATTTCTTTAGGTTGATCTTTTTTCTGAGATACTATTTGTAAAATGTCTAATTTATTAATTTGAGGTTCGGGTATCCTAGTTTCTAATTCTAATTCGTCTCATATTTGTTGGAATTCTTTAAAATCTAATTGAGGTTCTATTTCTGGTGAAGGTATTTCTATTTCTTTTAATTTTATTTGATTGATATTTTTCTGAGGTTCTTGTATTTCTTCTAGTTCTTGCCATACCTTTTGAAATTCTTCTAAGTTTATTTCTTCAAAATTTGTTTCTGTAAATTCTTCAAGAAAATTGAAAGTATTATTAAAATTGTTTTCAAAATTTTCATTTTCCTTTTCTTTTTGGGTATTACTACTTTCTCCTTGTATCATATTAATTTCTTCTTTTTCTGAAATAGAATTATATTCTTCATCTGATTCACTAGTTGTAGGTTTCATACTTGAATTAGTATCTGATTCTGATTCTAATGTTAATTTTTCTAATTTATATATTTCAATATCAGAGTAATCTAATTCTTCGTTAATATATTTATTTAATTCAATGGGTTCTAATTGATAATCATTAGCTAATTCTATGAGATTCATAACTTTTTTATTTCGAGGTTTTTTATAGTCTGTTGCTATATGTCCTAATTCTCCACAATTATAACATTGACATTTTATAGGGTATTTACTATAATTGATTTCTCTTTGTCCTTTTTTGTAATATTTTCTAGACTCAAAAGATTTCTTAAATTTTGATTGTTTTTGGAATTTTGATTTAGGATATTTCTTAAATTGATATTGATATCTTTTATAAAGTGATTGATATTTTCTGTATGACTTTCTCTTATATTTTCTTGGTTGATATTTCCTTTTAGGGGTACAGCCCCATTTATGAGGTGTTTCGAAATTACTACATTGTAAAATTAATTTGTTTGTTTTATAATATTTATTATTTCTCCAAGCTTCTTTACATTTATTTGATAAATATTCTCTAAAAAAATCCCCTCTTCTTCCCATGGTATCTACATATGGCATTAAATCTGTTCTATCATTAAAGGCTTTTTGATATTCAACTATAAGTATTTCTGATAATAATTTTGGTAATTTATGGTAAAATAAATCTAAATAAAATCTTTTTTGTTCATAATTTTGAAATCTTGCTTCATAATAATATTTTTGATATTCGCAAATATATTGATTTAAAATTTTTGGTTCTAAAGAACATATTTCGATTTGATGTAATTTTGTTATAGCTCGGTCTATTTTTGTTTTTTCGTTTGCTTCTACACTTCTTCCTAACAATTCATTTCTTAGGATTTGTTCATATTTTCTTAATAATACTGCATAAAATTCTTTTCTAGTATTATAACTTTCGATTTCTCTTACTTTTTGTCTAAATTCTTCAGTTAGACTTTTCCACCATTCTAAGACAATACCTGTAAAACTAGATTCAACAATTAAAATGGCTGAATGTGTGTCTGTTTGTCGATGGGCTAAAGCTATTAATTGGGATTTATGCCATTCTTCTAATCTTTTTTCTCTATCTAGATTACAGTCTAAATTTAACCATATTCCTGAATTTGAAATGGGTCTAGTTTCATATTGTTCTATTGGAGGAGGTACAAATTTATTATTTTCAAATGGTGTATAATTGGTTTCAAACATAAATTCATTAGTGGTGTCTTTCATTAGTTCTTTATGTTTTAATTCTTGTTGTCTCATTTCGATTTCCCTATCAATACTTGTTTCTTCATCTCTTCTTTGATATGATGGGTTGGATAGATTAGGTGGGTTAAAAGTTTAGGGTTCTTCAATTTTTACTATTTGCATATTTACTTCATAATTATCTTAAAGATTTAGATAACTTAATTCTTCTTTTATAGATTCTAAGTTAATTTCTTCTTGACTCATTCTTCGTTCAATTTCTTTTTGTTCTAATTCATCTAATATTTTCATCATATTTATTTGTTTTATTTCGACTTTTGACTTTTCTATTTTAGGTAAATAAGGTAGAAATTCTATTATATCTTGATTTATTCTATCCATTCGTTGCATAAATTCTAATCGTTCTTTATCTAACTTTTTGCATTCTTCAGGTGAAATATATTCAATTAGTGGTTCTTGATTCGTCTTAATTTTAGGATTTTCCATTTCCTGAATAGCATCATATATAGTCCATAGATTATTATTCATGATTTTCTAAGTGTCCTAATATTAGTATCATGATGCACGAAGAAACTAGTAATACCCCCACAGACTTTGAAGAATTTCAAAAAATAAGAAATCCTAGTGAAGGAATAGTTGAAAAATGAATGATGTTTAACCAAAAACAATATAATAATATTCGTGACAAAGGATTAGATTTAACACCTCAAGATTTAACTCATAACAGTATTATTAAACAACTTAGCAAATTTATTAATTCAAAGAAAAAAGAAAAATATACTTGTGTAGTTATAGAGAAAAAATTTCCAGTAGAATCAACATTAACTGAAGGAGTTCTTAGAATCCCAATTATTGATAAAACTTTAATTAAAAATGAAATTCAAAAATTGGATATTAAAGATGAAATAACAAAAATCTATATACAAGGAATACAATTATTAATAAAAGCATATTTTAAAACTGAAATTGATACACCAATTGAACTTTTAATCACTGATAACTGAATCATTGATAATGTTCTAAATAGTATATTAGGAGCTTTAAATGGAGATTTAATATATCAAAAATTAAAATTAACTGTTAATACAAATTTTGCTATCTCTAAAGTTGAAACAAATATGAATAGAACATTAGTAATATATCACAAATTACAAAGAATAAAAATGCCTCCAAGAAGTCAAATTATTAATATAATAGGAATGGTAGGACTAGTATTTTCCAACGAACATAAAATTTATAAAAAAAATATAGAAAATATAACTATTGATAAACACTTTATGCCAGTATTAGAAGAATTACCTCTAGATAGAAATAGGATAACCATACCCCGACAATTACAATTAGAATTAGATAATATAAGAGAACTAGGAGAAGAAAATCTCCTTAGAATCACTTTTAATAATCAATTAAGAAATCGAAGTATTAGAATTAATACACCCTCAGATATAAATATTAACATCAACCCTCGAAGAAGTATATAAGAATCACGAGAATCACGACCTCTAGAAAGACTTTTACTTAAATCTAGATGCCACAGTAATTATGAAGCAAATAAATTAGTTGAAATCCCCATAAAATCCAATTTAGCCGAAATTCAACCAAATGTACCCGAAATAGATTTGACCCAAACTTTAGAAAATTTAATACTAATAGAAATTACTAAAGAAGGAAAATGGATAGAAATAATTACTTTAATTAACCCAGAAATTACAAGAAGTACTATACATATAAATTATACTGATAACAATGTAGTAATCCAAGAAGAAGAAACCATAGCACACGTTAAGTTAAGATTTAATAAAAGAGATATCATCAAAGTAAAATTATATGTTGAAGAAGAAGTAAGAAATCTAACTCATAAAAATATATTGGGAAAAGATTTCCTTGAAAATGTAAAACCATATAGAATTCAAAATGATAGAATTTTAATCAACATAGATCATCAAGTAGTTATTCTTGAAAAAATCAATATGATTCAATGAAATTTTACTATATATTAGTTAGATTTAACTATGTAAAATATCAATCACAAAAATACTATGCTATGATAGATACAGGAGCAAATATAATAATAGCTAAATATAACATTTTACCCTTCGAATTATGGAAAAAAGACAAATCTATTAGAATGAGTAGTGCTGGAAAAGAAATCTATTTAATAGAATTATTTGCAAAAGAAGTACCAATACAAATAAGTGAATATGAATTAAAAATACCAATATTACATCAATACAACGAAACTACACCAGATATCATCCTAGGAATAGACTTTTTAGAACAATATATGCCTTTACATTTTACCGAAAAAGCTTTAATATTAACAACACCTTGTAAACACCAAGCATGGGCAATTAGAATTCAAAAACCATATAATCGAACAGATACAATCTTTAGAAGAAAGAAATCTGATAATGAAATTCAGTTTATTCCTAACAATAAACCTATAGAAATTGAAGCTAAAAGATCTTTAAATTAGATAATAGGACAAAAAACAATTGAGCAAATATTAAATGACAATTACAGTGAAAATCCTTTAATCCACGGGTAAAAATTAAAACCTTATGCTAAAATAGAATTACTTGATTATAGTAAAGAAATATGTAGTAAACCTTATTCTTGGACAGAACAAGATAAACAAGAATTTATCATGCATTTAAAAGAAATGAAAAAATATAATTTAATTAGAGACAGTAAATCAAATTATTGTTCACCAACCATGATTGTTATGAGTCATGCTGAAATTAGAAGAAATAAATCTCGAATGGTTATTAATTACAAAAAATTAAATGATTTAGCTATCAGAAATAGATATCCAATTTCAAAGATTGAACTCTTATTTAATTTAATCAAAGGAAAACAAATCTTTAGTAAATTTGATTGTAAATCAGGATTTTTTCAAATTAAATTAGAAGAACTAAGTAAAAAATATACTGCCTTTTTAACCGCAGAAGGATTATATGAATGGAATGTATTACCAATGGGATTTCATAATAGTCCAAGTATATTCCAAGAATATATTACAAAACTATTATCACCAATTAAATACTTTGCTGTAATTTACATAGATGATATTTTAATATTTTCAAAAAATAAAGAACAACATGAAAAATATTTAGATTAGTTTATGACTTTAGTCGAAGAAAAAGGAATTAATATTTCACCTAAAAAAGCCGAACTTAGAAAAGAAATAATAGCCTTTTTAGGACATTATATTTCCTCAAATGGAATAGAATTACAAGAACATATCAATCACAAAGTAAAAGATTTTAAGAAAATTACAACTAAAAAAGAATTACAATCATTTTTAGGACTAGTAAATCAAGCTAGAAATTATATTCCAAATCTATCCAAATATACCGCAAAGATATCAAAATTAGCTGGAGAAAAATCTCTTTGACAATGGAACGAACAAACTGAACAAATCATTCAAAAAATTAAAGATTTATGTAGTAATTTACCCAAATTAATGATCCCAACTCAAGAAAATATTAAATGGATTATTTATACAGATGCCTTTGAAAATTATTGGGGCGCTGCCCTTTATCATGTAAATCATGATGGAAACGAAATAATTACTCGATATGCTAGTGGAAAATTTAATTATAGTCAAACTAATTATCATTCAACTTGGAAAGAATTTTTAGCAATTGCAAAAGCTGTAGAAAAATTTGAATTATTCATTGTTAATACTCAATTCATTATTCGTACCGATAACACTCAAGTAAAATATTGGTTAGACCAAAGACTTTGAACAACTCGATTAGCAAATAAAATGTTATATAAATGGTAATCTGATTTATCTTATTATAATTATCGTATTGAATATGTGCAAGAAAAAAATAATTTAATTGCTGATTTTCTTAGCAGAGATGGAGCAATCATCTCAGATAAGTAAAGCTACCAGTAATCCTCAAGAAGGAGATTCAAGTAATGCTCATATGCAAGCACGATTAAATAATCTCGAACTGAGTTTGAATATTATTTCATCTCAGACCACTAATCAAATCAATAATATCAGTAATTCTGTCAATTATTTAACTCAGGCATTAGGAAACCTAAATTCCTATGTCAACGAGTTACACAAACGAGTAATATCCATAGAAAAAACAAGTAATGAGTATATCTCCAACTCCATCACTACCTCAGACACCACAAAGCCCATCTACCCATATTCCCTCTACTTCGTCATTTGCAGCCATCCTGGAACAGGAAACCAAATAAGCCCAGGAAAAAGCCCAACAACCAAGTCCAAATACCCAAATAGCTTCATCTTCTACTACAAATCCTCAGAATATTGTACAAAAAAGACTCCATAAACAGTTTGAATATTTTCAGTTAATTATTAAAAAACTTAATCATTGTCAATTACCTGCCCGAACCATCAAATATATCTCTCATTATTCCATTAACAAAGCTGTGATTAACCTTGGCACAAACCCTTAATTAGTTCATACTTTATTCAGTTATGGATTAATTCATTGTATTTATCCATAAAAAAATCTTTCAGAATTAAGCCAACTCCCAAAAGCCATCCGAGAAGCAGCCAAACACTACCAAGATATTATCACCCAATACACTATGTATATGAGATGTTATTCAACAGTAGCCGAAGTAACTCCCAAGAAATTTTATCTTCCCATTAATCTCATTAAATTCGAAACCACTAGGCAACCCTTCGCCTTTGAGGAATTCGAAAAATATTCTATTGACCAAGAAGAATTTGGCCTTCTTATTTCAAAAATTAGAACCCAAGAATATGATACTATCTTCACCAAAATGAACAGAACTTTAACTAGTGATGAAATCCAATGGACTTACTTCATAAGCCTAAATATGTGTCTCTATTCAGTCAAAAGATCAAGTAAAAATCCTCGACTATTCACTTCCTTTTATGATAAAATTAAAACTAATAAATTGAATAATACCAAAGAAACCAAAAAACTAATATGTCAACAATTATCGGATTATCCTTCCCACATATGCATCTACTGTAAGGACAAAGAAAGATCAGTAGAAGATCAAAATAACCCACCGACCTGCACCAACATCCTCCAAAACTGATTTGACCAGTAAACATCAAAATAACAAAAAAGTGACATAAAGTATCGACATGACAAAAGTTTTACAAAAAAGTATCGAAATGACAAAAAGAAAAGAAAAAGAAAGATTCCAAAGTATATCGGGACAAAAACAAAAAGACGGAAGTGACTAAAAGGAAAAGAAGAAAAAGACAAAAAGAAGAAGTGACATCGGAATGACAAAAAAAAAGCTGAAGAGACTAAAAGAAAAGGACTTGACCTGAAGTGACTCAAAGTAGCCGACAAAGACTTTAGCGCCAAAGAAACTTTAGCGCCAAAATTATTGTAATAGCATCGACAGAGGAATGCCTCTCGCTTATATAAAGCCTTGTAAGTTTCATTTGTAATCACGACTCAAAATCAGAACTCGAATACACTCTGAATTCCTCTGAGAATTCTGAGCTCCCTCCTCTCTCTCAAAATCTTGTACTCACCCGCCTTCATCAATAAAGAAATTATTTTGTCATTTAAGGTATGACTAGCTAAATTCTCTCTTCGGAGATTAAGTGTAATATTTCAAATCTTATCTTCCATATATGTTGAATTGATCCTTGAATGGGATAATACTGGAATAAGGATTAGAGATCTTTTAAATAGTAAATTAGAAATGGGAATAGTTACACCTCCGATAGAAAACGATAGAAGGTTGTGGTGGATTAAGCTGAAGGGGGAAGGTCTGGGCTTTAACGAGCGCCTTAATTGGCCTGGCTCATCGTTTGAGAGTAGCCATACAAAAGACCTCTGCATGAAAGAGGGCAGAGTTCCTTCCATGACTCAGTTTAGTTTCGGTCACCCCCTATTCGTAATCCTAATTTACTCCTTAAATGGGTAGCTGATCTCGCTCATTCCAGGCTGTCAGAATTATTTCTGAGGTTATTTATCATAGTAGGATTAAAGGAATGATAGTGGATGGAGATTTATGCAATGCAAAATAATTGAATTGAAATTTTAAAATTTTACCCGAAAAATCAAATTTCCATCAATGTTTCTTTTTTCAGAATTTTTCTTTTTGTTTTAATTACTACATTGGTAATTTTTTTTGGATAAATTACATTTAATTTTGGCATTAAATTGAGATATTTATTAATACATTAAAAAATTAAATACTCTTTTTAATTATACTTCAACATGACCATTAATGTCCCTTTGTTACTCATATTCCCTCTACTCCGTCATTTGCAGCCATCCTTGAACAATTGGGTACTGTGCCCCGTTGGACATCAGATGGTCCCTGGTACAGAGTTTTACGCAAAATATGCCTCGCGACATATTAGCAACCTATCGCCGGTGGTCAGCCAGCCAGGCTCCCGAGAGCCAAGAGCCCATACTTCGTCCATGTCTCATACTGTGAGAACGCTCTCTAAGGATTCCGACTTTCCCAAATATATGGGCACAAAACCATCTTGTCAAGCTCTGATACCATTTTCTGCGACAGCCTGGAATGAGCGAGATCAGCTACCCATTCAAGGAGTAAATTAAGATCAGGAATAGGGGTGACCAAAACTAAACCGAGTCATGGAAGGAACTCTGCCCTCTTTCACACAGAGGTCTTTTCTATGGCTATTCTAAACGATGAGCCAGGCACACTTATGGCACTCATTAAAGCCAAGACCTTCCCCCTTCAACTTAGTCCAGCACAACCTTCCATCATTTTCTACCGGAGGTGTAACTATTCCCATTCATAATTTACTGTTCAAAGAATCGCTAATCCTCATTCTTTTTTCTTCAACTAAGGTCATAAATTGATCTAAATGTTTTTCATATTGTTCTTTATTTTCTGAAAATATTAAAATATCATCTATGTAAATTACAGCAAAGTCTTTAATTGGTGATAATATTTTGTAATATATTCTTGAAATATACTTGGACTATTATGAAATATACTTTTTTTTTATCAAGAATATATTTAACATATTTATAAAATATATTTTTATATAAATTTCTAACTACTCACATTAATTCAATCATAATAAAATTAATAATAAGTTTATTTATTTAGTTATCACCAAAAAAAATTCATGTAATGTAAATAAACAAGTGTATAACAATTAACTTCAAAATATTAAAAGATTATATTGGCCCCACTAAAATAAAATAATTAAATTCTAATGATAATAAAATTCTAAAATATATTTAATATATACTATTAAGTATAAGTCAATAGTATTAAGACTTTTACTAACTTTAAGAATGAATTTATGATTTAATTTAAACCAATAAACAACTTAGTAATAAAATTATATTTCATTAAAAAAATTTTATTGACAACTAATATATAAACATATATATATATATAATTACTTAGATTTATTTAGTTTAATTTGAAATGAATTTATTTCCTATAATTTAAAGTATATCTTTCAATTCTCACATAATATTTTTTTATATTTTAAAGTCTCGTTTGGTATACAACATCTTTAGTGATGGAAATAAAAAATAAAAAATAAATGAAATATAATAAAATAAATTATATTCCATATAAGAAGAAAAGAAAAGAGATTATATTTGTATTTATTTGTTTGGTTGGATGAAAATAGAATAAAAAAATATATAAAAAATGGAATGACCAAAATATCCTTACATGACAAAATGAGGAACTCCACTTGCACCACATCTCATGGTAACATCATGACACTATATATATATATACACACACACACACACATATCTATATTACGATTAGGAGGCCACTGCATCCAACAATCTTTCTTATTTTCATCTCTTTTATAGACAGCCATCCATTTGTTTCTCATTTGAAGGCTTTTTTGAGATTTTTTTTTTTTAAAATTGAGAGAAGTACATTGCTTGGCTTCACAATGTAAGTTGGGTTAGCTTCTACTTATCTTATTTTTATGACTTATTTTTTTTTAATTTTGAGATATTCTTAATTTTTTACTTCATAATAATAGTAATATATATCATTATTTTTTGTTGTTTTTTTACTATAGTATATATATATATCTCAAAATAATATGCTATTTGGTATGATTATTATGCAACATTTATTTTTAGAATAATTAACTAGATACTAAGAATATTTATAATATTTGCTAGTTATATATAATTTATTATAAAATTTATCTTACACATTGTTTTACAATATATGTATATAATAAATGAAGTATGTTGTGTTGAGTTAATTGGAGTTTATTTCAATGTGATCTAATAATGTGGAGCATATTAAAGCCACAGACAAACAAAGGGGGGGGGGTGTAAGAAAGAGTTAGTCAATCTTGCAAAATTTAAGTTTTCAACATATCAAGGTTATACTTGAAGCCTATAAGAATCATGGACAAAAGTTCCAATATACACATTTTTATGTAAAGGCTCTAAAAGATGATACTAAAGTAAAATTGATCTCTTCTGAGTAAGATTGCATTAAATTAGAAAACTATCTTTCTATATTGTCTACAAATTACATGAAAACTAAAGAAAGTCTTATATCTACATCTATGGTTATAACTAATGTAATTTATTTGAAAAATAAAAAACTTGCCTTACAAAAGCATTTAAAAATGCTAATGAGATAGTACACAATTAAGTATATGTTAATTTAATCGTTATTAAGTTGATAAATTGTGAGAAAGGTAATGTTATATTGCTTAATGTACTGTAAGTTTTTTCTATTTTCTCCTATACAAATTAAATGAACTCTATTTTGTTGATAATGCCTTCTACAATTGAACTTCAAATCTTAGTTATTCATATGTAATTATTTAATTATATATGTAAATATATATCAATAGATAAACTAATTATCTAATTATATGCACTTTTTTTTTGTAATTTATGTAATATAATTAGCCAAAATCACATGATTTATATAAAGTAAGTTAATTAGATAAATAAGTTATGATTTATATATATATATATATATATATATATAAATGTATGTATGTATATCTATGTGTGTTATATTTTATATGATATAATTTATGAGCATAGTTATATATATATATATATATATATAATATTTATGCATATTACATTGTGATTGCAATATATAATTATACATATAGAGAAATTTACTTATATATATATATATATTGTTGTCAAATTGAACCTTAACTAATAATTATATATAATTACATTACTACATATATAATAAGTTAATATATAAATATTTCATATAATAACTTATAAATTACATATTTATATATTATTATATATATTTATAATTATTTAAATTCAAAAAAGGACAAAACAGAGTTGATATATTATTACACAATTTATCTATTTAAATATTTGTAGAAGATGACAAAAGAATAAAAATGTTCATTCAATGAAAATATGTTAACTTGCCTTCATGTGACATATCACTGCTAAAGGTTTTTAGCCTTCACATGCCTCCTAAAGGTGAAGAAGGCGTTTAGCCTGCATGTGACTCTTACCATGCCATGTAGGAGTGAAAGCTAAAAGAGGGAATCAATTAGATTGAAATTGCAATGGTTTGGCATGGAATATGTAATCCTTTTTTTTTTTTGGGTGCTTTTCTTTTGTGAATATATAGAGATTATATAGCTTTTCAAGTGAGCATTGTAGATCACATGAAACTCAAGAGACTCATCTTAGGCCTACTAGTCATTTTATTTCATAAAAGACTCATGTTAGGCCTACTGAACTCGTGCTGCTTAAGTCTTAAGGCCTTAATGTATTAGGCACTTGCAATTTACATCAATCTATATTCAGGATTCCTTTCCAATACTTTTTCTTAAAGATTTAGTATTATTGGAATCTTTTAGCTTATTCTTTAACTTATCCCTTGATTTTAACTTACTTGGACATTCTTCGATTATCAGGACACTTTATGATTGATACCATCATTTGCTATGCACTTAAGTTACATTACTATTAAGTTGGCTAGACCTAATATCAAGTAACCATAATAGTAAGCAAATCATAACATGAACCACTAATATATAGGCATATCATGACCAAATTCAAGCCACTACCACTTATATATTACAAGTCTCGTAACAATCTAGAATACACGTTTCTTATTTTTCTATAACTTTCTTTATATATAATTTGGCAATTTTGGGGGGGGGGCAAAAGAATCTTTTCCTTTAATCTTTTCTATTGATCATAAATTCACCCTTTAGCTGTATTCTTTTATCCAGTTAACTCTACTTAGGGCACTATATCATACTTCATAAATAATCATACTAAAGACAACAATGCTCTAATGCACTCATTTGTGTTGCATTTTCCTCTACGATAGACTTTATTAAGTCATTGGCTTTGAAGTTGTCACATTCCTCCTTTTTACTTCTATTTTACTTATATGAAGGGCCTATATCTATTACTCATTGAATTCTTCGTTATTCCCATGCTTATCTTTACTTAAGAGCATTCTCATATTTTTATTCTAAGTTCACCTTAACTCACTTACTTTCTATAAAATTTGGGAAGGGGGAGGAGGAGTCTGATCTATCTCAATTTCATGCCTTAACTAAATTGTTCCTATTAGAAGGAACTTTATCTTGGGTGAACCCTAACCTATCTTTCTTTAAAGCTCTTGACCTTATGCAACTGCTTTTTATATCCTAGAACTCATCAACCTAGTTAGTTCTTAACTTTCTATAGCTTTTTTGGAAGTATTGAGGCATTAATTACTTGCCTCAAATCATTTCTTCATTCTTGTTAAAAACTAGAATCTTTTCTTTCTTAGATTTTCTACTTTCATCTTTAGGAGCATAATTTATTGATCTTAGATCTCACTAACCTGATTCACGTCACATATCCTCAAATGTCTTGAATCTACTTTATTAGTAACTTTATGCTCCATTTACTAACTTTGTCAATCATATGCCTTTACCTTGCACTTGTCTCATATCAAGAAAGCTCATCTAACTTAGTGGCGAATTCTTATGTATGTATTTATTTATTTATTCAATCTTATAGAGTTTTATCTCTCATCTTAAGTCTGCTTTTACTATACTTTCTCTATTAACTTTCTTTTAGTCACTACTAAAGCGAGAGTATTTATTTTTATGTACTAGTTTCTTAACTCTTCCTTGCTTTTCCCATGTCCCTGTAAGTTTTTTAATCAAGAGCTTATCTCTTGGGGAGTTATTGATCACTAACTGAGTGATCTTCAACCTCATTACTACTTGTCTTTTTCTTTTCAAGCCAGAGAGAACCTTTCTCTAATGACTTTTCTAAGCCATCTCCTTTTTAGGTCAAGGTTCTCTTTTTTTTTTTTTATCATCTCATTTTATATATGAGTTTCTACTCATTATCATCCTTAAGCTGCAACTCATAATTTAGCCTAAGACACTTTTCCTTGCTAAGGGTTTCCTAAAATTTCTTAGGTAACAACTTACCATAGACCTAGCTAACTTATATTGGCTTGTTATATAATTGTCATTGGATTTATTAGGCTTTTTCTTTTCTAATCTTATCCTTTTTTCTAAATCTAATAATGGATCTTAGCAATTTCAATGTCATGTTAGGTATCTAGATTCCCTAAATATTTAACATTGAACTAATCACGTTTCTTTTGGGGTATATCACCTTTAAGGTACACCCTTCTTGTATACTTATACATTCTCTATAGACTTATATAATTCTTTCACGTGTACTTATGACATTTCTTGCATGTTTTAGGCCTACACTGTTGGTCAATCCCTTATTATCACATAGGGTAGCAATGTAGGTTGGAGTCAATGCCCCAGTTGTGATCTCTACAACCTTCACTACTCTATGCACTAATAGCATCCCTCTAAACTATTGTTTATTTTTTTGTACCCTTGGCTAAATCATAAAACACCTTAATCTCTTTCTTGATGAGAGACTCTGTAGGAATAAGTCTTGGAAACCTTCAACAAGATGACACTTTGCCTGAGACCAGCTAAGAACAAAAAATATTGGTCAAGTGGATAAAACCCTAAGAGAACTCGTCCCTTAGAACCCTAGCTTTGAGATGCCACAAAGGAAGATCATTCCTTTGATAAGTCACTTGTATTCTAAAGAAGAACACATAGAAGCAAGAATTTTCACAATAAGAAATAAAATTCTGAATTCATTCAAGTCTCTCAAAAGTACAATAGATGGCCTATTAAAATAAGCATAAAAGGAAACCCTAAACCTAACTTAATCTTTAAGAATTCTCCCCCAAGAAATAGGAAACAAAAAATCTAATTTTAATGGGAGGAGATGATGCCATTTACTATAAGAAATCCTAAGGAAAAGGAAAGAAAGTAATCTGTAAGTTTTCAACAACTAAGAAATATGGAAATAAACAAAATCTAAAACTTAAAATCCTAAGTCTTGGCTAAATGACCTTGTTCAAACTAATGAAAAGCAATTAAAAGACATCTTAATCAGATTTAGAGCTCCTATTCACGTTACTTTTGTTGCCCATGTGATTTGCACATGCTTGGTAATTGATTTTTTCAAGTTGGACTCCATTTGGACATTGCAGCATGTCTTGTTAGGCTTGGACAATGAGGATCACATCCCTTAGTACTTGTAACTCTTCAAATTGATACAAAATATAGGTTCAAGCTCTTGAACTTCTTAGACAATGCAACTTAAAGCTTACTTCATGGCTTTAGCTTTTTCTCTCGTCATTGGGCATCTTATACCTTGTAATGGGTCCATTTGCTTGTTGGGCTCTCTTGCACGCCCTCTATACTCTTTTAGGTCATCACACCATGCTCCCTTGTCTCCAGCTCACGGGCCTCTTCATCATTTCTTAAACTCATATATGAAGCCCATTACTCTTCTGTCACTTATCTATTCCCTATAAGCAGGCTAAGCCTATTATTCCTCTATCCTTCATCTATTTATTACTAAGAATGTCTAACTCTCTTTTATGCTTCATTTACAACAATCTACTTCTTTCTTTAGCTTGAATATGGCCAATCAGGCCTTCTGTTTTAAGGTACATTCCATCACACTAAGTATCCTTTATGACTATATGATCCAAGCCTTATCTTTTTTTGTATTTAGTTCACCATCAAGGGCTAGGACCTTACATTTTGAATTAATCATTTATTAGCTAGATGGCGAGTTGAGGCTAGATAAGGTTTATTTGGAATGCTACCTGTAGGTTCTAGCTTAAGGGATTAGCTTTATATTTTCTAGGTCATCTTGGTGTTGTGGCTTAAGAAAGTAACTCTCTTAGTTTTTCTCTAAACTAATCTCTCTTGTAGTTGCATTTTTATTTTTTGCTACTATTGCATCATCACCTGTTATTACTCTAAGCATAATAATATACCCTGTAGAGCTATTGACTTAGGACCTACAAACTCTACTTTATCCACTTCTAGTACTTATTATCCGTTGAGCCCACTAGAAACTTTAATACATAACTTACTTGTATGCCCCTAACATACACACCCAAAATTCTACAAAAAGGCCAACACCTAACAAGCATTCCTTATCTTTAAGCCCTAACCATATTAGACATGTCTAAACCTCTGCTTTAATACAAAAAATTGTCATAACATACTTCTTATAATTTAACTAGTGTCATTTCCTATCTAAGGCAACTAAATACTTTAGTAGTAAAACTTTTAGCAATGGTTTCTTAGCCCTTATTATGTGTTAAATGACCCTCTAGAGATCAAAGTTTGAATTTCTTTTCATTTCACTTCATAAACTTTATATATACATTTGTTTGAACTTAACCATAAGATAAACCTCATCTGCATAAAAGAGCCATATAACCATTTTTGGCCTCGTTTGGCATAATATAAGCCAAATTTCAAAATTTCATAACTTTGGTTATATAACTTCAATTTATACAAATTAAGTGCTTATGGAAAGCTTATGATATGAATTTTATATTGTAAAAATTTCAAGTGAAAATGAATCTATTTGATCTAAGGATACAAAAATCAAGGCCATGAAGTATGAATAATAACTACATAATTCCAGATTTCTGGACTAGATTTAAAAATTCCTCAAATATTCTATAGAGAAAAAAATACTATATTTGATTTGTTAAAAAGCTTTATAAATCCTCTAAGTGTCCACCAAATTTTAGCCCTAAAATAAGTCATTTGGGCTATGAACGGAAGAGATGCAATTTATAGCTCATTTAAACTAAAATCTGGTTGCCCTTAAATTGCAATCTCTTACTTTAAGCAAATTTTAATTTATTCATGCTTAATTTCCATAGGAACCATTACATGAAATAAGGCTAACAATTAAAAATTGCTATCTCACATCCCATATTGCTCATAGAACCTATAATGCATAACATAGCAAATTAACTTTCATACACTTGTATTTACATCAAAATGGCATATACTCATCTTCATGATCTTGTATATGAGGTCCTAACTACATATCATCATAATATACACTAGGTAGCCATCCATTTGGTTCCATAATATACATCAAATACATAAGCATGACAAAAGCTTCCTATTACATCATTTCTAAGAGGTTAATTCTTCTCAAGTTCTTTCTTCTTACTTGTAGTACCTAACATAGTTAGCGGGAGATAAATGGGGTGAGATTCTTTGGGGAATTTTAGTAGAAAATCTTAATCCATATCAATGCAAACAATAAATGAAAATGAAGAAATGCATGCATGGTAGCTATATGCCTCAAGTAACTCAAACATGAGAATTGACATGAAACTTTAACTTTTATTTAGCCATGGCATAAAAATATACTAATTAGACTCAACTAGAATTAACTCTAGGCTGAGAAAGGGCTACTACAATTGATTCCTCGCCATAGGGAGCTAAGAGTGAAACATAACATCATACATACATAGAACTCATGATATAAGCCAATTCAATGCATAACTTATGAAATTATAATCAAATATACAACCATCTCAACTCATTCATATAATCAAATGCATGTAAAATAGGGAGAGATAACTACCTTATAGAGCTAAGACCCTCGAGGCACCACTAACCCATTTGTTTCTTTATTTTCCTCTTTACTTTTCTCTAGGCTCTTTTCAAGTTGGCATCCACACTATTGTGGAATGGCATTAGCTTGGCTTAGAGGTGTTCATTAGCCTATTGGCCTTGAGGGGCCCGATTTAACATGGCTTAATCGAGTTGGGTCAAAAAAAATTAGGCAAAACTTTAAAAAAATTTTGAGTATGAAGACCGAGCTGGGCCACAGGAAAAACTTCAAACAATGTATGTCTGACCCAACTAGGTATATATACATTAAACAGAAATATGTTGATTTTTGGTTTTAAACAGTCCCCATAACCTGGTCCACCGAATAACTTTAATGTCTCCTACTTAGCTACATCTGCATCTATCCAACTAAAGCTAAACCTAATAGCCATTTGCCTTTAGCTTTTCATGCTCATTGTCTTCAACCTTTCTCTTCGTCGATCCATCCATCAACTACTGCTACCAAGACCAAGCCACACTTGTAACATTCTGCTTCTTGTAGTTCCATATTGCCATGCACAACAAAGACCACCCATAACACAGACCATGCATGGCATAGACCACTACAGGCAGCCATAGTCATGAATACGTATGGTAGTCACTCTGTTCTTGTGGTTCCATATTGATACTTCACTTATTGATTCTCCTTTTGATCTATTATTGTGCATGCATTCTGATATGTTCTCGCCAGTTTCTCACAGGTTGCATTATGATATATTCATGTGGCCTTTGAAGCTAGATCCCTATTCAAGCCTTCCTATTGCTCTATGTGAGATCCTCTTCCCCAACTATAATATATGCCTTGCCTTATTTTCCCTATAGTAGACTAGACAATTAGATTTAGAAGAAGAAATTAAAGTTATAGTGATTTGGTGATTGTAAGCTTAGAATGTGTAATCTTTTTCTTCCTTAATTTTGCTTCTTTGTTCACCTAATCAATTAAAAGTTTATAAAAAGAATTCGATAGCTCAATTTTAGCTATAATGCTAATTGCTTTCTTGTTTAGCAAATAAAGCAGTTGACTTTTTTTAATTTGGCTGTTAAATTGATAGTTCCTAAGTTTTCTCTTGCTCTTTGGCTTTTTTGATTTATTATTTATGTTTTGAAGCAAATCATATATTAAGCTAGTGAAGACACGTAATAACTATATGATAGATGGAAGCCCTATCCTTGTTAAGCCGGTGAAGTAGGGATTGAAAGAACAATGACAGATGTAGAACAAATAAGCATTTCAATACTTGCATATTATTCAGAATGAATATCAAATAAAGGAAACAAGAAAAGAAAATCATATAAACCGACACTCCTTATTGTCCCTAATAACTTGCATGGAATCAGCTTTCACAAGTTTGCTATTACATTTTAATTTCTCTTCATGAGGGTGCCGAAATTTAATAATTTAAAAAAATCATTATTGCATATAAGTTCTTAATCAAATAGCTCTCTATCTTTAGTTTTATTGAAATTGGGAGCATATTAAGTCTTGAGAAATGGGTCCAAATGTGTATGTGAAAGTCTTGGTTCATGTTTCTTTCCTTCATTCTTTTTCTCTTTTTGCATTTTTTTCTTTTTACGAGGTTTTTTTTTCTAATCCTCTTATTTTGTAATTCTCTTTCTTTCTAATAAAGATCTTTGTCTTCCCTATAAAAAGGTAGACATTCAAAAACATAGGAAAAATAACTAAGAACTTATGAGTTGTTTCCTTCTGAAGAGCTCGCAAACAAATTCCTACAGAAAATAAGAAAACTTCAAGAATTGAGGTAGCTTCAATAAGATAAATTGAAATATAAGAAAGAAAATTTTATATAGACTTAATCATTCCTACACTTTTTGTTACTCACAAGATGAAGGCCTTAGATTCCTAATGCTGAAATTGTTATATGAAAGATCTTTGTGAAAAATACATGAAATGTGATTAATATGGAATACATGATTCTTTACAACTTGCTACAAACTAAATAAAGGGTGATCAATTTGCCTTATACCTAGATAGTTTGCTAATAGTTTCTTATAATTAAAAAATATATTATTTATATAATTTTATGATATATATCAATGGGATACACAATAACTTTGGGTTAACTATTGTAGGGATAAAAGCACCAATGGGAGACCAAAGTATTGAACAAACTCAAGGTCAATCCTAACCTAACAATACTCTTATCCAACACTCTCCAGCTTAAGATGTTGCTATTATTGCAGCCTTTGCTGCTACACCTTCTACAAATGTAGTTGGGAAGAGAAACCCTCTGTATTACACCATAAATTTCTAGCTTATGCTATCTCTAGGTCTCATGCCATCCATTTTATGAGGGAGCAAGAAAAATGACATTAAAATAATGAATTTCTTTGTATTGTATAGCATATAAATTTTTCATTCGATTTCTTGTGGACCATATGGACTTACTCAACTCATTCTCATATTTAATTACACTAATAAAACTTAAAACCATCCAAGAAAGTGGCCTAGAACTCGTACAAGTGGGTGGAACACATAAAATACCATAGTGCAGCCTCGAGTAGGAATTCCAACTTTCTATTATAAATTTTGAAAAATCATAACTAATTCTAAAAAAATTAAAATTATACATTCTTTATCATTCTAGAAATCTACAAATATCTAATTTATGATAAAAATATGTTTAAACCTCAAAAGGGGTTGCTAGCTACTAAAACTTGATAGAATAGTACCAAAGATCGACTATCATCCCTGGTACTAACCTCCAACTTTAAAAATTCATATCTCCCTGCTCAGAGGTCCAATTGGGGTGATCTAAGTGGCCATGAAAAGTTTATTATGTCTAATTTATACTTATAAAATTTCATGAGTACTAGACATCATTTGTCCTATGAATAATATAGCTCAAATTTCTAACCATATGAAGAATACCAGCATCAGTTTAGCAGAATAATGCTAATTTTAAAAATTCATAATTAATTCCATAGAGATCCAAATAATATAGTCTTTGACTTTCCAAAAATATGTAAATAAGATCTATATGTGCGTCAAATTTTATGAGCAAATTCATTCATTTGGTTAGATCTTAACATTGGGTTGCAAAATAGCTCATTTTGTATCTTACAAAGGGTCCAAATGGTCTATTTTGAGCTCCAAGGCAACTATGACCACTTGAGCACCTGGGAATGCACCAAAATGACTTTCTAAACTTGTCTCAAAGGTGTATAAATCCAAAATTTGAAAACTCACTCTCTCACCCCATGCCATACACAAGAACATACAAGGCTAGTCTTGCCATTTTATACTCAAAATGCACTATACCATTCGTATAACATTAAATCTCATTTGTACATGATAAATTTGTGTAATTACACATGTTCATAAGGTTATAGGATATATACAATAATGGATTACAACATTTGTCACTCATATAGCTATAAAGAAACAAAATCAAGATACTTTGTTATCATACTCTTATCTTCCAAGTTGTTAGCTCTCATTACCTTATTCACTTAGTCCACCTAGCATGTTAAGAGATTGAAGAGGAGAGAATGAGATTTAAAGAATTCCAATAGCTCATCTCCCATTTCAATCATACATAAAGTATGCAAAACAAGTCTTAAAAATGTATGCATGAGTACAAGGAACAATATGAGCAGTCAAGGAGCATTCTCGACATATGAGTAAGTCATACAAAGCATCCATAAACTTGCCAAGTAAGTAGATTAGCCTTACCCATTCACTTATGGATTTTAGACTTGCCTCACCCATATTCTCTAGGAGGTTTTGGCTTAACCTCACTCTTGGGATACCTTTTGCTTGGTCTCAACTATTTTTAAGGGTTCTTGGCTCATTTTCACCATGGCTAAGAGTTATTGGCTTCTTCACACTCAAGCAAATATGTTAAACATCATTTGAAAGTATAATGTAATATCATGGCACCATGGAATAAAAGTTGATGTTAGAATATTTTTCATAGCTTAAAATACACATACACACATTCAAAGGCAAGTCAAGTATATATTCATGCATGAGAGAAGTAGGAGTGAGCTACCTTTACCATACAAACACACTTTTTCTCTTGAAACAATATTCCCTTCCTTGGCCTCACACACACAAGGGTGTGGGATTTGCTTTTCTTGGCCTAAATACAATATATGGAAGCCAATTAAGTTCTTGAAGTCATTTCTAAGGCCACACATCTACTTGAAACTCTGACTTTGCCTTATGGTTCCTAAATACACCTAATAAAACAACACCCATCAAATGAGTTCTAGGCTCTATCCTTTTATTTCATATATGATTCTTGACTTCTTTTAAAACCTTTTGGAGTCATCAACAATTAAAATAAAGAGCCTAATTACATGTTACTTTTTTAGGCCATATTATAGAACCTATGATACTAACTCATTCTTTAGGCCTTCTAAATTTTTTCTAAAGTTTCCTGTGACACTCCAAAAATTAATTAAGATACTAATCATAGATTTGGGTTAATTAAGAATAATTAATATGAAATAATTGGCCAAGTTAAGTGAATGAAAATTTTAAAGAGATAAATTATTAATATGAGTTTGAGATTTAATTGAGTTAGAAAGCCCAATTAAGCCTAAATTAAATTAAGTAGGCCAAGGATAGGAACTAATTGAAGGCCCAATCTAATTTAATGAATTACAGATCTAAGACTTAACTTGCATAAGCTCTTATAAATGGCCTAATAACCCTTGTACAAACCCAAATCAATTGAGTCCTTCAAACTTGGTTTGGCCCAATTAAATTTCTGTAGCCTAACACATTAAAGTTAGCCCAACAAGGCTTAAATTTGAAGCCCACTTGATATTGAACCTTTGGGTCAGCCTATGACCTATATTAAACCTAACTTAAAATCCTAAAAACCAACTTAGCCACCCCCATTCTACAGAAACACAAAACACACAACTCATTTTTGGAGGTTTGAAGGGAGGTTAGGGTTTGGGGGAAGAAATCTACCATTTTCTCACTCCTAAGCTCAAAATCAGCCAAGGTACTTATTATATAACTTAATCCCCTTCTCTTTCTCTTCATTTTGGCCTAATTAGTTTTTCATTTGGAGTATTTTCACCATATCCAAAATCTAAATATGGTTGTTTGGGATTTTCTTGGTAAAATTTCGTAGGTTGAGGCTAGGGGTATTATTAGATAAGTATAAGCTCTTCATTTTGATGCATTTTCTACTAGTTTAAGACCCCCATAGTAGACTTATAGTATAGGCCTTAATTTTATGCGAATTTTCCTATGGTTTAGAGTGATATTTTGATGTTTCTGGTCTATAAAAGGCAAACTTTGAAATTAGAGGCTTTTGGTGATTGGGTAAGTGTTTCTGAGTAGTTCTATGTAGCTTAACTCCTTGAGTAATGGGTTTGCTAATATAAATTGTAATTAGGGATAGTAATAGCTTGGTTTTGTGTCCATAGGCTGAAGTAACATTCAATTGACTTTTAGAGGATTGGCTACAAGTGAGGTAACCAGGGTTTCATGTTAATTCCATGCATATATCTTTTTAATTTTGTAATTACTACATAATTATGATTTTGATACTAAATGAATTGGTTAGCTATTTGTTATATGTGATTGGACCTTGTGAGTCTATAGTAGAGTTGTGGTGCGGCTGCCACCTGTGCATGTGTTTCGATTGGGCACCAGGTTATGATTAAACCCCAGATGCACTGAGCCCTGGTTGTACTCATTAGGGAGTGGGTGTCGTGGATGCCCCCGGTGTTATTGGCCTTTAACATATGGAATTATGATTGCTAATATGGGATAGTAATTATAGATAGCCTAATTGTTTTATTTACTGATATGATTGATATATTTTCTGATGCTTATATGAAATCATACATATATGTTAATTAAATTGGAATATATGAATAGAATTTGCCTTGGTTATTGAGATTTACGCCTCACCCTGTTTCATTGAATCATATTTTTAGGTGAAGGCCCTTTGGGTAGGGATAAGGGAAAGCAAGTGGATGAAAATTCTTGAGCCCTATCCATGTGTGGAGGAAGCTACACTTGGGCTGATTTGAGTAGAGTAGATGCAATTTTGTTAATCTTTTATATAGTATTATCATATAATCATATTGCCAAGTGTAGGTATTTGTATTTTGATTAATTAGAATATATCTATTAAAGAGTTGAGTCTCATTATAGCTTGGTATTAGATGTAGGAACTTATAGTGTTTGATGTATGAACTTTGTTGAATTTATGATATGATTTACCATTTAGGAATTGTAATTTTGTGATACCTTGGATATAGACCCGAATTAATGATGCATAAAATCTTTAATAGAATGTATATTTGAATGATAATTGCTAGAGGCTTATGAAATTCTACTGTTATTAATCTATGAACTTACTGATATAAGGTAGTTGAAGGAGTAAAAATTAATACTTAAGTCTTGAACTAGTAATGATAGATTAGTTGGGTAGATTAGGCTAATGAAAGCTATTGGAGCCTCACAATTAAGGTAAAATGACCTTAGGGTGTCATTGGAGGGAGAGTGGAAAGAATGAAATAAGACTTTAGAAGTTGTAGGATTAGAAGGTATTTGGCCATGGCCAAAATATTTTTAGCCGCAGCCAATAGAGGCAAATTTGCCCAGGGAGAGTACTAGAGAGCAATTCACCGCGACGAGAAGTGGAATTAGCCGTAGCAAAATGTAAGAGGCAAAACTGTGAGTTATCCAGAGGGTAATTCATCACAGCTAAATGGGAATTAGTCACAGCAAACTTTTGTGAAGATGTGTCAGGCGTTCCAAAGAGGAATTAGCCATGGCGAAAGGGGGACTTGGTTGCGGCTAATAACGAGAGGTGAGCGAGGTAGGTTCAGGAGGTCTCCTCGCCATGACGCCATATAAGCTGGCTGCGACAAAGCTCCAGCCGTGGCGAAATCTGTGATGATACAAGGGTGAATCCAAGAGCAATTGGCTATGGCGTAAAGATATTTAGAAGTGGCTAACGGTCCCAAATTCTCACTCTAACCTAGAAACCTTGATTTTTCTTATGGTAACCTCAAGGGATGACTTAGAAACTTTGGTAGAAGATTTTTGTGAGTCGGAATTAATGGGTAATAAAATTAAAAGCTTATAAATAAGTGTTTGTTTCCTCTGTGTACATAAATGCTTGTAATTAATTGGTTGATGACTCTAATAATATTAAGGTCCAAATTTCCTCGCATTTTCAGAATTTAATTAGTCATAATGACTTTTAATTTAGATTTATGATTGTTGATTGTATATTTAACCTTAATTAAAATGATTAGAAGTTAGGGTTGTCACATTTTCCCTCATCTTCACTCATCATATATGACTCAAAAATAAGTTTGGAAAAATTTAAAATTATCCCTAGGCACCTTAACCCTTTTAGGCTGAGACTATAAAGCATAAGGGTACTAGTGGAGTTGCTTTGGTTTCTTTGATGGAAGAAGCATATGAGGGGCCTTATAAGGATCTTAGGAGCTCATTTAAACATTCATTTAGGCCTAGGAACCTTGGTATCAAATCAGATTTTTCAAGGAATACTAAAATCCCTAGGTTTGTTATCTTGAATTTCCATGGTTGTTTGTTACTTCCTTTTGCATATTCTTATTTTTCACACCCTTTTTCCTAAGATTCACCCTTGGCTTTGCCCAAAATCAAGCCTTCTTGTAGCTTTTCATGTTAGATGAACTAAGGAAGAAAGGGGAGAAGAAGTGGCTACCATGGGATGGAGATTTTACCTTATTTTACCTTATTTTCTTGGTTGTTTCTTCCTTTCTTTGGCCTCCTCTCTTTAAATCCAAATTTTTTCCTCTGTTCTTCCCTCAAAACAGATCCAAAAACTTCAATAAAACCATAGAAAAGAAAGGAAAAATGGAGAAGAAGAGGTTTACTAAAGAGAAAGCATGAAAAATCAAGAAAATCCCTACCTTTTTACCTTGTATTTCTCTTTCCTTTCTCCTCCTCTTGGTGTGCCTCACTCTTAAGGGTTTTTCCTTTGGTTTAGGGTAGAAACATATGTGGCTAAGTGAATGATGAGGTGGGGCGTGACACCTATATATAGGGAGGTTAAGAAAGACTTTACAAAAGTCCCAATTTTGCCTTTTCATTTTGGCATTTTCATTTCTAGTTCGTTTTAGCTCCTTTTTAGAACTGTATTTTCCATTATAAAATTTAGGTTCTCAATTTAATAAAATACCTTTGGAATCACTCAAATTGGAGCTAAAACTTTTCCAAATGAATTTGTCAAAATTCGGGTCTACTGACATTAGAAAAAATCCACCGAAGGAGTTTTAACTGTCTCAGGGCTTCCCATGATTTTCAAAGCCTCTGAGAATCCCAGAGAACTTAAAACTTTCATTTAAAAAGCCCTCCTATGATAATTCTAAAATTTGCTCAAAATTATGAAAATACCATTACGTTTCGTCAACCTTTCGTTCAATTTTGTTTCTTCATTTTAGCTCCATTTTTCTTTTTATCTGGGCCTATGATTCTCATTTTTAGGAGTCTAGAATGCTACTTAAATTTTTCGATACCTTACTAATTCATTTCAGAGGACTTGCTTTGAAAACCACCCATTTCTATCATTTAACGAAAATTGGATATTACACCCTGTAACTAGACCTGATCATGGGTCGGGCTCGTTTAAAAATGGGCTGGGTTCATAAAAAAGTTTGTAAATTTTTTTAGGCCTGGGCCCGGCTCAAGCCCGTGCTTGGCCCGTTTTGCCTAATTCTTTTTTTTTTTTTTACATTTTTATCTTTTTTTTTGTTTTAAATATTATATATATATTTATTTCATTACTTATTAGGCATACTTTTATTCTTATTTTAAATTCTAAATAACTCATTAAAAAATTACAAAAAGTTTAAATAACTTATATATATATAAGATTGTAAAATCTCTCAAAATAATAATTTTTTTAATAATATTACTATTAATAATTTATTTTATTTGAATTATAATTTATTCCTAATAATATATTATACAATAAGTAAAAGTAAAAATAATAATATCATATATGTTATATAATTCTTTTTTTATTTATATCTATAGTTATAAGTAAGTGTTCTAATAATATTATTTATTAATAATATATAAAAAATAATTATAATATGGGTGAGCTCGGGCCCGGTCGGGTTTTAAAAAAAGCCCAAGCCCTGCCCTTTTTATATTTGGACTTTTTTAAAACGGGGTCATTTTTTTTAGGCTTTTTTTTTTTTTTCGGGTTGGGCCTATCGAGTTAGGCGGGCTTCTCAGCCCATGATCAGGTCTACCTGTAACCAAGTCTAGTGTTTGAAAGTATTTTAGAAAACTTCCATTGAATAAACCTAGAAGGGAATGTAAAGTTATATGTAAATACTATGAGACTTCTTATGCTTGTCACCCAACAAAACATACAACAAATTCATTGAATAGGAATTTGAAAGCATGTATTAAGAATTCCCATAGGAGAAAAAATCAATCCATTTTAGCATATATTTAACCTTTTGGGGGAGATAATGCCGAGGGGGTTGCAAAAACTTCGGTCAATTACACATATAGTCTAGATAAATGTTGAAAGTGTAACACCCCAAAAATTAATTAAGGTGTTAATTATGGATTTAGAGTAATTAAGAATAATTAATAGAGGATAATTGGGCAAGTTAGTGAATAGAAGTTTTGGAGGGATAAATTATTAATATGGGTTTGAGAATTTACTTAGGATAGAAATTGCATCTAGGCCTAAATTAATGAAACATGATGAGAGGCTAATGGAGGCCCAATGGGCTAGGTGCAGACCCAACCCAATTTAATGTGATGGAGGCTCAAGATCTACCTTATATAAACCCTTATAAGTGGCCCAATCACCCTTGTGCAGACCCAAACCCTTGAGCCCTTCAAATTAGGCCTAAAACCCATTAAACTTCAGCAACCCAATGTATAAAATTGGCCCAACGAAATTCTGCAGCCTGTAACATCCGGTCCCTTCGTAAACATGAGAAACACAATGTTCAGTTTCTCCGTAAACGTCAGAAATAGGCCAAATATAAAAGGAAGTCCTTGAAATAGAAGGAATTGGGGCCAACTAAAATTATAATAAAATTTTAAATATTAGAAAATGAGGATTTGAACGAACATAAGATGAGGCATGGGAATTGCATGAATTGAGTCCTAGAAGTATGGTATTACACAGCCCAACAATTGAAAACTGGCCCAATAAGAAAAATTTGAAACCCAATTGGATTTGGACTTGGAGCAACCCATGACCCAACCCCTTGACCCAACTTAAACCCACCTAAAACCCTAATGCTTCAGCCACTTCCCCCCTCCATTTGCTGAAACACAAAGAAAATTCGGAGGTTGAGAAGGAGGCTAGGGTTGGAGGCAAGAATTCTGCATTTTCACACACTTAGAGCAAGATTTAGCCAAGGTAATAGTTATACAACTTAATCCCCTCATCTTTCTCTTTAATTTGGTCTGATTAGTTTTTCATTTGGAGAGTTTTCATCATACCCAAAATCTGAAATGTGGGTGTTTGGGAATTTTCTTGATGAAATTCGTAGGTTGAGGTTAGGGCTGGTATTAGATGAGTTTAAACCCCCCATTTTGATGTTTTCTTTGATGGTTTGAGACCCCCATAGCTTATTTATATTATGGGTATTAATTTGGTACGAATTTGCTTAGGATTTTGGGTGAAACATTGAGAATTCTGGTGGGAGATATTTGGATCCGAATTTGGGATTTGTGGTGGCTGTTGCGAATTTGTCTACAAGTGAGGTAACCGGAGTTTACATTAATTCCATGCATGTATCTATTTTAATTTCATATTTGCTGTATATGAATGATTTGAAATTTGCTGAATGAATTGGTTGGCTATCTGTTGTATTATGATTGGACCTTGTGAGTCCATGGTGGAGCTGTGGTGCGGTTGCCACCCGTGCATGTGCTTCGATCGAGCACCGGGTTATGATCAAACCCCAGATGCACTGAGCCCTGGTTGTGCTCAACGGGGAGTGGGTGCCATGGACGGGTCTCTCCCGGTGTTAATGGCCTTTAACATGTTAAATATATGATTGCTAGTATGGGATAGTAATCATGATAGCCCAATTGTTTCATTTGCTGAAATGACTGATATGATTCTGATATGGATTTTGATGCATGCATATATGTTTATTAAACCGGATTATATGATGGAATTGCTTTGGTTACTGAGATTTATATCTCACCCCGTGTTATGGGATCAATATTTCAGGTGAAGGTTCTTCGGGTAAGGATAAGGGAAAGCAAGTGGATGAACATCCATGAGCTGAGGTCTAGTGTGGGAAGCTTCACTTGGTTTGAGTGTAATAGGGTAGATGCTAATTTTTGCTAAGTCCTGTATAGCATCATCATGTATCTGTATTGCCAAGTGTAGGCTTGCACATTTGATTTATTGAGGATGTATGTATTGAGGGGTTAGACCTCATCCTAATTTAGTAATTGTTGTATGGACTCATGATTTCTGCTGTAATTGATGCTGACCTATAATATTGCTTATTAATGGAAATGTAACCCTTGAGATATTGATATGAACCCCTAATGTATGGAACCCCCATTTATTGAGTATTAAAGGATAGCTGCTGGTAATTCATGTATATTATGTTGTTGCTACTTTATAAATTTGTTGATAGAGGGTAATTAGAGAACAGAAATGGGCATATAAGTTTGGAATTGGTAATGGAAGCATAGCTAAGTAAATAAGGTAGATAAATGCCATTTGAGCCATATAAAATGAGGGGAAGTGACCTTAGAGTGTCCCCAAGAAGAGAAATGGAGTGTAGGGGGTGAAATATAGGGAAAACAGTGACAGAAGGGAATTACGCTGCGGCCTAGGAAGTGACAGTGGCGAGGGACGCCGCGGCTTGAGAAATCTTGCCGCGGCGCGGAGTGAAAATAATCACCCAGGGGTGACAGAACGTAACCTCGCCGCGGCGCAAAAAGTCTCGCCGCGACGCGAGTCGAGGAAATTAATTAGGGAGGTTACAGTAGCAAAACTCACCGCGGCGCCACATAGCTTTGGCTGCGGCGCAGATCCGACTCGCCGCGGCTATTGCCGCGGCAAATTACCCAGTGATTCCAAAGAGCAACTTGGCCACAGCGCAAGAGTTCCAGGCCGCGGCACAAGGTTAAAAATTTAGTTTTCGAGCTCCAGAACCTAACTTAGCCGCGGCGGGGAGATCCCAAGTCACGGCGCAGGTCCCCAAACTCCTATCTTTGACCTAGAAACCTTAATTTCAATAAGGCTAATGTTAGGGAATAGTATGAGTACATTGGTGGGATGTTTTGTGGGTTGAAATTGATTAATGGATGAATTCTAAACCTTTAATGATGGTACAAACCCTTTTATGCATGTTCCCGTTATGATTGTTAGTTGATAATCCTAATAGTATCAAGGTTTTAATTTCCCCTATATTTCTTAATGTAATTAATTGCAACGACTCCAAACCTTGATCATGATTTATTAATTGTGTATTTAATTATAATCACCGATATAAGAATTTAGGGTCGTCACAGAAAGGTTCTAGCTAAGTTTGTAATATGTGATGAGATGCCCTTTTGGATTGTCGAAATGAATTGGTTTTGAGAGTTATTAAATCATCTAGGACCTAGATTTCTAGTTCCATCAAGAGTGATAGTTGATAGAGATTGTCTAAAACTCTATTATGAAGAATCCAAGAAGCTAAAAGATTTGTTAAAAAAATCATGTGTTTATGTGTGTCTCAGATACTTGGTCATCAATTCAAAATTTTAACTACATCTGCCTGATAGCTCATTTCATTGATGAATGGTGGAGATTACAAAGCATATTTTAAGCTTTTGTATAGTTGAAAACCATAAGGGTGACATCATAGGAAAGGCAATTGAGAAACGTTTGTTAGAATGGGGTATTGAAAAAATATTCACTTTAACAATTACTAATGCAAGCTCTAATGACATCACAGTAGCATAGTTTAAAAAAACAATTGAAAAATTGGAATGGGTCTGTATGTGATAGGGATTATTTACATGTGAGGTGTTGTGCTCATATTTTAAACTTGGTAGTGAATGATGGATTAAAGAATTTGCATGACTCTATCTCTACTATTCGAAATGTTGTTAGATATGTTACATATTCTCCTATAAGGTTACAAAAATTGAAGAGTTTTGTTGAAAAGGAAAAGATAAAGTTTAAAAGTTTATTATGTCTAAATGTTATGACTAGGCGGAATTCTACCTACATGATGTTGGACCATGCCCTGAAGTTCTATAAAGTATTTAAGAGAATGGAAAATGAAGATGAGACCTATAATGAGTATTTTAAGGAAGATGATAATCGAATTGGTCATCCTATGACATATAATTGGAGTAACATTATGTGTTTATAGACTTTTTAAAAGTCTTTTATAATATTACATTGAAATTTAGAGGATCACTATATGTGACATCAAATGTATGCTTTCATGAAATTGCTTATATTCAAACTATATTGCAAACAAGTGTTGCATCTACAGGGTATGGCTAAAAATATGTAAAGGAAGTATGATAAGTATTAGAGGAAGTTAGAAAATATGAACTCTTTGCTAGTAATCGGGTGGTATTAGACCCTAGGCAAAACTTGCATATGTAAATATTGTTTTTGATGTATCTTGATCATGATGTGCGTGTGGCCATGAAAAAGAAAGATCAAAGACGCTTTGTATCACCTATATGAGTAATACTCTGTAGGGGTTGTTAATAAATCAAGTGAAAAAATGACGATCGTGGTGGATCCAATGGAAGGGAGGTAGTGGAGAGGATACCAGCATATGTTGAACCAAAAACAAATGGCTTACATCAAAGAAATTGAAATTTACTTGTGACAAAAAGATGGAGTTAGATAAGTATCTTGCAGTTGACTTAATTAAGAAGGAGAGATCTTTTGATATCTTGGCATGGTGGAAAAATAATATTGGGAAGTATAAATTACTTTCTGTGATTGCACATGATGTGTTAGTTGTGTTCGTGTTCACTATGGCTTCTAAATATGCTTTTAGCACTGGTGAGCGTGTGCTCAATGCATTTAATAGTTCATTATCAATAAAGATGACTGAAGCACTTATTTGCACCTAAAATTGGTTATCCTATCAAGTGTTCAATTTTAATGATCATGACTTTGATCAATATGAGGAGTGTAAGAATATGATTGAATTAGGTAAATTCCATACTTTGAGAATAAATTTAGCTATGATGCACTTTTTGCTTGTGAGTTCAACTTTCTAATTTTTTTATTATTTTATTTTATTTACATAGGTTTCAGGAGGAACAAGTGTCGCCAAAAATTGATATACTTTTATTTATTTTTTACTAATTTGCAATTTATATATTGTATTTTCTATTTTACGACTCTTAGTGTGATATATTTGGGATATTATATGATCTTATTTGATTATTGTTTGTCATTTGTTGCTTACTTATGGTCGCAAGAATTTTCATATTGATGTGTAAAAGGATCTTTTTCTTTTATTTTGGTTACGTGTTCAAGAATTTTTTTATTTGATTCTCAATTGGTTGATTTGGTAATTGTTGAAAATAATGGTAATGAGCACTTAAATAAAGATAGTTATTGCCAATGTAATAGTAAATAATTATTGGTTTTATGAGGTTAGTTAATATGTCATTCCTTTTTTATAATTTTTGTTCTTTTTATTTTTGTAGCTTTAGTACTTTAGATTTCCTAATGGTGGATTTGATGCTTATAGGAAATGTTAGAAATGTGCACATTAATAGGGATGGTAATTTTGGCAAAACAATAGCGGAGGATTACTTTTGTTTTGAAGTATGTTATTATTTTAAATCTTCATAATACTTTTGGTAATTTGTCTTTTGGATTTTAATTTAGAATTAAATAGTTGATGAGTGTTTTGTTGAATATATATATATATATTAGCTATATTTAGGAGCATTAAAGTTTGTTTTGCGTGTTTTTATTTTTGTTTGGAATTGGTTTTTGATTCTTGAATGAGTAATTTGCTATTTGTTGCAAAAAAAATATATTTTTGGACTTGTCAGGGTTGGCCTGACCCACCCTAACCTCTCCTATCTCAACATAAAATTAGGCTTCTCCATTCCAGGTTGGCTTCGAGCATAAAACAAGTCCTATACCTTAATTAGGCTGGGCTTCAAGACAATTAGATGCCTGCCCCGATCTTGCCTATATACAACCTTAGCTTGGCCTAACTACATCCATTTAAATACAAAGCAAGCTATTAGGATTCACTTTAATTCATTTCATTACTACATAACTTTATTGGAACTTAACATGCAAATTCAAGCTACTCTCATAATTCACCTTTTAAGGTTCAATATCTCTCTTTGTATAAGCCATATAACTCTAATAAAACTCATTCGGGCCATCATACATAAGTTCAAACATGTCTAATTCAGGTTATCCCTTTAGGCCCCTTTTGAATCCTAATTTTTCACCTTTCAAAATAAGGTTCCTAAATCATTTCAATGGTTCTATTAGTATCCATTGCTCATATCTGAAGCTTTTAAAACCTTAAAACTCATGAAAACACTTTCTAAATACTCCATCTCATGCTAGGTCAAGAATAAGCACATTATATAGCTTCCATGGAGTTTTGCCATTCTTTTGAGTAATTTGATAGATGTAGGATATCTAGAACTCTTTTCAAGGTCAAGTGTGACCTTAAATGACTCAAAACATCTTCTTAGGGTTTTACATCTTTCACAATTCAATTGGAACCCTAGCTAGCCCTATATGGCTTTTTATGGCTTCTTAGGGTTTTTTTTTTAACATAATCTTAATCTCTACACTTCCAAATCCTTGTTTCTCTTAAGTTTTTGTCAAACATATGCTTGCTTCATACTCTTTCCCTCTCTAGGGCAAATTGAAGAGGGTCTTGGGACTCAAAGAAATGCAAGTTTAGTAGCTTAATACATACGTTATTTAAAAGCTCTCTCATTGTAGTTTCTTATGGTGAAATTGGCTTCCTCAAATCTCTTCTTTTCCTCATGAGGTTAGTCACACACTTCACTTTTCAAGAAACTAATACTACCATTTGAAAGAGCATGAAGAGTATAAGAAAGTTGCTAACTAGTGAATTATTAAACTATGCAAGTTTCCTTACTTATTTTGCTTCTTCTTCCTTCTCTCTCCTCCCTCTCTTTCATGCCATGTGAGGTCTATTTCAGAGCTAGCATGTCTGGTTGGAGAAGAAGAAATGGGCTGGCATGCTATCTTTAAAAAGAAGGAACATATTTTAAAACTTTTTCAAAAATTCCATTTACATCCTTGATATTTGATCCTTTTGTTTGAACTCATTTTAAATCCTTTTTTAAAACGTTTTTTTTTCATATTAAAATTGAGGCTCTTTAGTTTAGTAAAAAAATTTATTTTGAAAATTTTAAGATTTAAAATAATTTGGAAAAGACTCAGTCAAAGTTATAATCAACTGAAACTTTAAATGTTCATCGTTGGGAATTTTACTATCGTGATGGTCTCTATAGTTTTCAAGGCCTCTGAAAACCTAGTGAGTATAATTTTGGCATTTAAAACTCTTTTCCTTGAGATTCTAAAATTTTGCTCAAAATTATGATTTTTCTACTAATATGTCAGTTTACTTTGTTTAGCTATTTTGGCTCTATTTTCTTTCTTTCTGCACTTTCCTTTCATCTTATCCAAACCTTTAATCCCTCATTATCATAGTTCTTAGTCTTTCTTCTAATGTCTAGGAATTTGGAAAATATCGGGTATGATAGAAAGTTCAAGTGATAATTCATTAGACTTGAATTTATTTGTACAAGCTACTAGAGGGAAAAAGATAAGCTCAATTTGATGAAGGGGCCCTAATGCAGTAGCACCAAAAGATCTTACTGAGCATAGAAGTGAACCTAATAGAGGATATGGTACTAACTGATAGAGGATATAGTGCAAAGGTTCAGGCCTAAGGATGTGATTTGTAAATTAAAACCTAAGAGTTCGAGTTAAATGTGTGTAAAGATCCATTACAAGGTGTAGGAGACCTAATAACAAGAGTTAGGGTCAAAGCAATGAAAGAAACCTTCAATTATTTGATTCATAAGCTCAATGACTTAAAGCCTATTTATTTGAGTCAAGAAAGGGCCCAAAAAGATATATAAGGTGTGACAATGCTAAGCATTTTACAAGAGAAGTGCTAAGGCCCAATTGGAGTCCAATTGCAAGAGATTAAGAATTATATGTCAACCATGTAACTTTTAATGAAGTATGAGAATCCCATGTGACTACTTAAAGGAGCTAATCAGTTTTGAGCTGGACTCTTTATGCATTTCATTTTTATTTATTTTATTATTTTTAAGAATTGGTCAAAAATCTTACCTTGGAGATTAAGTTGAAATTAGTATCTTAATCTTGTTATTTGATTTTAGGCACCATTTGAAATATTTCTAATCTAATTTTGACCAAGTAAATGGTGCCAATTTAATGCTAAATAATTAATTACAAATTTTAGTATTTAATTTTTGTTAGGATTTTAGACTTTTAAAAACTTTACCTAGAAAAGGCTTCCTATTGTACTCTATATTTAGATTATGAATGAATTTGAGTATTATTCAATTTTCAGTAAGGCTTTTGCTTCTTTGTATTCTTTGAGAGTTCACATAACTTATCAAAGGATTGGTCATCCTTTGTGGCGTCATTGGCTAGGGTTCTAAGAGATAAGTTCTCTTAGGGTTCTACCTCCGACTAACAATCCGTTTGTGTGCTTTCACTTTTGTGTGAGACATAGCTGATCTTAGGTGATCAATTTGTATGCCAAGGTTTCTAGGATAAGGTTCCTAGAGGGTCTTGCATCATCTTAGTATTAAAGCTGCTAGTCTCAAAAGTAACTTTTTTTCATCACCTTCTTCAGATTTTCGTCCATCCCCTTTTCTTCTTCTTTGGCTGTGTTGCTGTCAATTTTGTCTTGTTTTTCAAGCAGCCATTTCTAGTATTTTTGGTTGAGATTTTTAATGTGTAGTATGTCAATTTCATAGTTCAAGATCTCTTCTTTCTTCCTGTTTTTGAAACACCTCAATCGGAGTTTTCTATCGTGAGTTATAGCCATTTGAAATTTCATCATCTTTGAGTTCTTCTTGTCCAATTTTTTTTTGTAGTTATTTCTTGTATTGATTCTTTCTTTTGGCTTGCTGTTTTGTGCTTCTCATCCCATTCCATCCATCAATTTCATGCCTTTCATGCCTCTATCTTACCATCATTTTATGTTCCATTATTTTATGCATTGTGCATCATTCATCTCACCATCTCCTTCTATCTCTCTTGCATCCTTGTGTACCTTGTTCTTACTGATCATTGGTGTGAATAGTTTTCTATTTTGAGTGAGTGAGTTTTAAAAAAAAGTACAAAAAAAGAAGGAGAAAAAAAAGTACCCAAAAAAAGGGGGTAAAAAAAAAACCAAAAAAAGAAGGAGAAAAAGAAGCACCCAAAATAATAAAGAAAAAGCAAGAAAAAAAGATTGTTGCTTGAGAGTGAAAAATCCAAAATTGTGAGGTTATGTTTGCCAAAAAAAAAAAAAACTTGTTCTTGCTAAAGTTCTAATCTTTCTTGAATTCTTTCTTGTTTAAAGTACACCATACCCCTCTTTGGCAAGATTTGAGGAAGAATTTTCAGATTTATGGTTTTTGATGTGCATTACATAAAAAGGTGGTTACTTGCATTTGGTGGTAAGATCATATTTTTCTTTCCAAAACTAACTTATCTTTTCTTCTTCTTTTGGTTCTCAGACCTTGTGGATCCTTGTTTTCTCCATCCCTTCTTGACTTCTTCAAGTTGGGCTCAAGTCAAGTTTGGTCCCTTTCTTTTTCTTTCATTTCACCTCTTCACCCTTTCTTTTTTATCTCTTTTGTTGCTTTTGTTGTGTCAATTGCTTGTCACATGTTTCCATCACATCTCCTTTTGTGTGATTATGGTTAAAAAGTCTAGGATTACTTGTGTTTAGAAACTCTTGCTTGTGATTACCACTAGTCTAATCTTTTCTTTTGATTTACTTATGACTTACTTAGAACACTTGTAAGAAGCAAATTGTTGAGTGGTAAAGGGCTAAAGTGTACTATCTTGATAAAAGCTAAAATTTAAGAGTAAATACAAGTGAATTACTATTCTTGAGTGTAAACATGTAAGCTAGTGAGTTGTAAGGTCCTATATCTTTCTTTGCTTGTTTTTGTACAAGCTAATATTTTAGGGTGTTTGGAGAATTTGAGCATAATGACTTTGACATGAAAGTATGGATTAGAGCCATTCAAAGTGCTTTTGAGAAACTTAGTGTTAGATTAGATGATGTGGGGTCTTCTTCCAATAGAAGGACCCATAGAAGGCAAGCTCAGATGGAGCTTGAAGATAATGCTGAGTCTGACTTTGAGGAATCACATGGTCAGAGAGGCAGATAATCATTATGATACAATATTAGTAGGCATGCCCATTGGAGCACTACAAGTTCGAGAAGCTCTCATCCATCAAGAAACCCAAATCATTCAAAAGAACATGATTTTAAGTCCAAATGGCTCATGAAGGGATGACCTATACTCAAGAGGTCCAAATTGTGCTAGGATATGTCCAAGAACTTCAAAGAGCTCAAAACAATCTCTATGTTGGGCGTCAGCTTAAGTTTAGAGCCCAAGATCCATATTTGATCAATTCAGAACATGCTAGACGTTACTCAATTCATAAAGATGCTAATCTTGGAGTTGAATTGAACTTTAGACATGAGATCTCCATAAAGATGCAAAAGTGGAAGTCCAATGTCTTAAGAAGGTCCATGGAGCAACTAGATTCAATATCCAATATGTTGAAGGCCCAATATGGTTATACACATATAAGAGGAGTGTCAAAGCCCAATTGGAGTCCAATTGCAAGAGATTAAGAATCATGTGTCAACCATGTGATTTTTAATGAAGCCTGAGCATCCCATGTGACTATTTAAAGAAGTTGATTAGTTTTGACTAGGATTCTGTTTGAATTTTATTTTTTATTATTTTATTTTTTTTGGACTTGGTCAAATAGCTTATCTTGGAGATTAAGTTAAAATTAGTATCCTAATCTTGTTCCTTAATTTTAAGCACCATTTAAAATATTTCTAATCATATTTTAGAGTTTAACTTTTATTAGGATTTTAAAAATTTTTACCTATAAAAGGCTTCCTATTGTACTCTATTTTGGAAGATCATGAATGAATGAATTTGAGTATTATTCAATTCTTTGTGAGGCTTTTGCTTCTTTGTGTTCTTTGAGAGTTCACATGACTTATTAAAGGATTGGTCTTCCTTTGTGGCATCTTGAGGTTAGGGTCTATGAGACAAGTTCTCTTAGGATCTTTCCTTTAACCAATATTTTTGTTTTTTAGCCAGTTCCGGGCAAAGTGTCATCTTGTTGAAGGTTCCTAGGACAAGGTTCCTAGATGGTCTCTCATCACATCGTCCAATAAGGTGGTGGTATTGGAAACATTAAGATAAAGATTCCTTCATTCCTTGAGAAAAATGATTCAGACTAGTACTTAGATTGGGAAAGAAGAGTGGAGCATGTGTTCGAGTGCCACTCTTACACTGAGGAGAAGAAAGTAAAGCTTGTTGCAGTAGAGTTTATTGATTATGTTAGGATCTGATGAGATCAACTCTTACTTACCAGAAGACGTACAGGTGAAGGTCCAATTCGTGATTGGCAGGAGATGAAAACTATCATGCGTAAGTAGTTTATCCCTAGTTACTATTATAGGGAATTGCATAGGAGGCTCCAAAAGCTTAAACAGAGTTCTATGAGTATGGGGGATTACTATCAAGAAATGGAGATTGCCATGATTAAGGCAAATGTGGAGGAAGATTATAAGGCAACCATGGCCTGATTCATTAAAGGCCAGAATCCTAATATAGCTGCCCAAGTTAATTTATACAATTACTTAGATATAGAAGAGCTCTTGCATAAAGTTATCAAGGTGGAAAAACAGTTAAGGGCTTGACGCTGAAAGTAACATCTAACTCGAGTTCTTGGAGGGATTTCAAAGTCCCCTTCAAGTAAAGACTGATTTCAAATCTAAGAAGGAAAGTAAGGTAAAACCCTTTCAAATTAAGGATAAAACTGATTTAAAACCTTCCTTGTCTTCCAATCCTACTTATTCTTCCTCTAAGATTAGATGTTTTAAATGTAATGGTTTTGGTCATATTGCTTTTCAATGTCCTAACAAATGAATTATGATTATTCTTGAGAATGGTGATGTGATTAGTGCTAGCAGTGAGTCTAAAGAGGATAAGATGCCACCCCTGACTGATGACTTAGACTTAGAGTTAATTGGAGCTGTAAATGATGAAGCCCTTATGGTTAAGCGTGCTTTCAACATTCAACCTAAAGAAGATCTCGAAGTAGAGCAGCGTGAGCATATTTTCCATACTTATTGTTTTATCCACAAGCAAGTATGTAGTTTGATTATTGATGGTAGTAGAAGCACAAATGTGGCTAGTACTTTACTTATGGAAAAGTTGAACTTGCTTACTTTGAGGCACCCTACCCTTTATAAATTACAATGATTTAATGATAGTGGAGAGGTAAAAGTAACAAAATAAGTGCTCATCTTTTTTTCTATTGGTAATTATCATGATGAGATTCTTTGTGATGTAGCACGCATGTATGTTGGTCACTTGTTACTTGGTAGGTCTTAGCAGTTTGACAGAAAAGTAAAACATGATGGATATAAAAATTATTACTCATTTGTTTTTAGTGGTAAGACCATTATGTTGACCCCTCTTCATCTTGTTCAAGCATATGAGGATCAGTTAAAAATTGAAAGAGAGTGTAAGAAGAGAGAGCAAGAAAAGAAAGGTAAAGTAAGTATGAGTGTTGAGAATGAGAAGAAGCAAGAGAAAGGAGAGCTGAGTAGAAAGGAAAAGAAAATTAGAGAAAAAAAATAAAGAAAAGAAAGTGAGTTTATTTTCAGATAGAAGTGAGATCAAGAGAGCTCTTATTTGTGAAAATGGTTTCTTATTGCTTTATAAAGATGTTTATCTTACTATCGATGATCTTGATCACTCTTTGCCTACTAGTGTTATATTTTTATTGCAGGAATTTTGTGACTTGTTCCCAGAGGAAATACCTGATAGATTGTCCCCTTTAAGAGGCATTGAGCATCTATAGACTTTATCCTTGGAGCATCTATCCCCAATAGACCTACTTATTAAGCAAATCTAGGGGAGACTAAGGAAATACAATATCAAGTGGAAGAGCTTATAAAGAAAGGCTTTGTTCGTGAAAGTTTGAGTCCGTGTGCTATCCCGGTGATTTTTATGCCCAAGAAGGATGGCAAGTGGCGAATGTGTGTGGATTGTTGTGCCATCAACAAAATAACAGTAAAATATCGCTATCCTATCCCTAGGTTAGATCATATGCTTGATGAGTTGCATGGTGTATGTGTTTTCTTTAAAATTGATCCTAGAAGTGGTTACCATCAGATTATGATAAAAGAAGGTGATGAATGGAAAACTACTTTTAAGGCCAAGTTTGGGTTGTATGAATGGTTAATTTGTTAGAGATTGTACCTTAGGCCAATTATTGTATTACAAATATTATTTTTATTACGAAATAAGAGTTTTCTTTTATTATATTATTATATTATTTACATGTTTATATATACTATTATCCACGGATAAATCATTTTTTGGATTATCCAAAATGTCCCTAGTCAATCATCCTTGTGGGAACAACGATGAATTAAGACTAGTATGATTTTAATTGATTAAGTGTTAATCATGTATGATGATATGAATCAAAATCATAGGTGTGTGTTAGAGAATAGGACGCTAGATAGACCTGTTATAAGGTAAGCTACTGGATTAGGTTATAAGTTTATCTCATATATAATTGTGTCATTGATCTCTTAGACCTGAGATCACCATAGATTCCTATATGAAAGACACTGTACTTTGACATAGTTTAATGTCACCTTTAATCGGGTGATTATAAAGGCTATGATCAGGTATAGTGGAATCCATATAGAGGAAGATGAGTGGTCAAGATGGAATTTATCCCTCTGATTAATAGAGAGATATCTCTGGGCCCCTCGATGAGTGTGACTGAGAAATGCATGGCCATGCTCAGATAGAAAGGGTTCCATCTTATATTAGTTTGCTCAGAGATCGAGAAAGTTACGATCGAGCAAGTTGAGGATGACATTTCCATGCCTCATACTCGATCTAGATGTCGTGTGACAAAAGAGATATGATAGGATTGTAAGATAGGTTGCATCAGACCACCGATCCTGTATGATTTGGGTAGTCACAATGTCTTGCTAGAGGCCTACTTGTGACTTGTGGGTCAAACAGTGCAGTTAGCCTACTGCCAACATCATATGGGCCTGTAGGGTCGCACATAAGAACGGACCAACTCATGCTCAGATAGAAAGGGTTCCATCTTATATCAGTTTGCTCGGAGATCGAGAAAGTTACGATCGAGCAAGTTGAGGATGACATTTCCATACCTCATACTTGATCTAAATATCGTGTGACAAAAGAGATATGATAGAGTTGTAAGGTAAGTTGCATCGGATCGTCGATCTCGTATGATTTTGGTAGTCACAATGTCTTGCTAGAGGCCTGCTTGTGACTTGTGGGTCAAATAGTGTAGTTGGCCCACTGCCAACATCATATGGGCCTGTAGGGTCGCACATAAGAACGGACCAACTCATGCTCAGATAGAAAGGGTTCCATCTTATATCAGTTTGCTCGGAGATCGAGAAAGTTACGATCGAGCAAGTTGAGGATGACATTTCCATGCCTCATACTTGATCTAGATATCGTGTGACAAAAGAGATATGATAGAGTTGTAAGATAGGTTGCATTGGATCGTCGATCTCGTATGATTTTGGTAGTCACAATGTCTTGCTAGAGGCCTGCTTGTGACTTGTGGGTCAAATAGTGCAGTTGGCCCACTGCCAACATCATATGGGCCTGTAGGGTCACACACAAGAACGGACTAACTCGAGCTAAAATGTCCACATTCATTGAATCAGAAATATGTCTAGATTCAATGAATTTAATTTTTAAATCTAGGATGGAGGAACTATTTATATATATAAATAATTAAATTTGAAATCTATATATTATATATATATTATATTATATTTGATATTATATATATATGTATATATATATATATGAATTAGTTTAAATTTGATTCTATTAGATAGATTTAAATTTAAACTAATCAGATAATTTAAATTTAAATTAAGCTTTAGATATTGTTAGTTTAAATTTAAACTATAGGATAGATTTAAATTTAAACTAATAAATATATTTAATGATATATTTAATTAATTTTGATTAATTAAATATATCTGAAACCCTAGTCTATAAATAGGGTTTCCATATCAGAAAAGTAATTCTATAGCTGCCTCCAAAAATCCTAGAGAGAAGGACAGTGTACGGACATTGTACGGATGTTGTATGAAAGTTGTACGGACAGGTGCTAGCACACCGTTCGAGTTGTTGAACCCCGTTCGTGTGGATACCAGTAGAGGGAGCCGATCTGTGGTCAGTTCCTGTGATCCAGACGAAGAGTAAACAGCAAACTCAATCGACAAAAAAGGTGATTCTCTGAACCTATGCGATTTAAGCGATTTTGATGGATCCTTGGTGAGAATCAGGATAAAAAATTTTAAATTTCGCTGTGTGCCTCCCATGATTCCCAACATAATTATGCTATTTGGTTTAACTAACACACATAGCATTCTCATGAGTTTAATGAATCATGTCTTTGGACTTTTCTTTGGTTGATTTGTTGTGGTTTAATTTGATGACATTTTGATTTACTCTAAGAGTCTAGAAGAGCATGTAAATCATTTGCATGATGTGTTTGTTGTGCTTAGGGAGAATAGACTCTTTGCTAATTTAGAGAAGTGCTCATTTTATTTGGATTTTGTGGTTTTTTTTGGTTTTGTTGTAGGAGATCGTGGCATACAAGTGGATGAGGAGAAGGTTAAAGCAATTTGAGAATGGCCTACTCCAAAGAATACGAGTGAAGTAAGGAGCTTCCATGGATTGGCTAGCTTCTATAAGCAATTGTGAAGGACTTCTCTACTCTTGCTGCCCTTTTGAATGGTTTGGTAAGAAAGAATGTGGTATTTAAGTGGGGTGGAGTACAAGAGCATGCTTTTAACATACTGAAGGAAAAATTGACTAATGCCCCTGTACTTGTGTTGCCTAATTTTATTAAGATTTTTGAAGTTAAGTGTGATGCTTTTGGTATAGGCATAGGTGGTGTGTTGATGTAGGATTCTAAACCTATTGCATATTTCAGTGAGAAATTGAGTGATCCTGCTTTAAATTATTCCACATATGCTAAAGAGTTATATGCCTTGAAATAGACTTTAGAAACTTGGGAACATTATTTGTGGCTTAAAGAATTTATTATCTATTCTGATTATGAGAGTCTTAAGTTTCTTAAGTCCCAAGATAAATTGAATAAAAGACATGCAGGTTTGGCTTGAATTTATTGAAACCTTCCCTTATGTGATTAAGCATAAGCAAGGAAAGGAAAATGTTATAGCTGATGCACTATTTAGGTGCTACACTTTGATTACTTCCGTGCATGCTAAATTGACAGGTTTTGATATGTTAAAAGACATGTATGAGTTTGATTTTAATTTTGCTGATATTTGGAAATCTTGTAAATTGTATGGTGCTTATGACTATTACAAGTTTGATGGGTTTCTTTTCAAAAGGGATAAGTTATGTGTTCCTATGTGTTCCATTCGTGAGCTTCTTATTAAGGAGACTCATGGTGGAGGATTGATGGGCCATTTTGGCATAGAAAAGACTTTGGCTCTTTTAAATGAGCATTTTTATTGGCCTGGCTTGAGAAAAGATGTAGCTGTGTTTATTCTAGGTGTATTACTTGTAAGCATGTTAAGTCTAGAATTCAATCACATGGCTTGTATTCCTTTTTACTAGTTCCCTCTCACCTATGGACTGATATTTCTATAGACTTTATTTTAGGTTTGCCTAAGTCTTCCACTAGAAAAGATGGTGTCTTTGTTGTTGTGGATAGGTTTAGTAAAATGGTACATTTTATTGCTTATTCCAAAACTAAAAATGCTATGTATGTGGTAGATTTGTTTTTTTTAGGAGATTGTTAGATTGTATAATATGCCAAGAACTATTGTTAGTGATAGAAATGTGAAATTCTTGAGTTATTTCTTGAAAACATTATGGAATAAACTTGGCATTAAGTTTTTCTTTTCTACTACAACACATCCCTAAATAGACGGGTATACCGAAGTTTTAATAAGACCCTCTTTACTTTATTGAGAGCTATCATGCAAAAGAATCTTAAGAATTGAGAGAAGTGTTTACCCCATATTGAAGTTGCTTATAATCGTGCCATTCATTCTACTACAAAATTCTCTCCTTTTAAAATTATTTATGGCTTTAATCTTTTAACTCCATTGGATTTGCTTCCTTTACCTTCACATGAGTTTACTAACCTTGATGGTACTAGGAAGGCTAAGTTTGTGCAAGATTTGTCTAAGAAGGTGAAAGCCAACATTCAAAAAGGAGGAATGAGCAAATTGCCAACCAAGTTAACAAGGGCAGAAGGCGTATGGTGTTTGAACCCAGCAATTGGGTATGGGTTCACTTGTGAAAAGATTATTTCTCAGAGCAAAGGAAGTCAAAATTGCAACCTAGAGGGGATGGGCCCTTTCAAGTTCTTGAAAGGATTAATGATAATGCTTATAGAATTGACTTGCCTAATTCTTTTGGAAATGTTAATGTTAGTGCTACTTTTAATGTGGCTAATCTCTCTCCATTTGATGTTGCAAATTTGAGGACAAATCCTTTTCAAGAGTACATGAATGATGTAGTAGCACCAAGAGACTTTGCTGAGCATAAAAGTGGACTTAATGGAGGATATGGTGCTAAGGTACTGGCCTAAGGACATGATTTGCAAATTAAAGCCCAAGAGTTTTAGTCAAATGTGCCTAAAGATCCATTGTAAGGTACAGGAGGCCCAATAATAAGAGCTAGGGCCAAAGCAATGAAAGAATCCTTCAATTGTTTGATGCATAAATTGTATGACTTAGAGTCCATTCATTTGAGTCAAGAGAGGGCCCAAGAATATATAAAAAGGGTGATAATGCTTACCATTCTACAAGAGAAGTGCCAAGGCCTAATTAGAGTCCAATTGTAAGAGATTAAGAATCATATATCAACCATGTGACTTTTAATGAAGTATGAGCATCCAATATAACTATTTAAAGGAGTTGATCAGTTTTGGGCTGGACTCTTTATGAATTTCATTTTTATTTATTTTATTATTTTTAGGACTTGGTCAAAGATCTTATCTTGGAGATTAGTTGAAATTAGTATCCTAATCTTATTCTTTGATTTTAAGTACCATTTAAAAGATTTTTAATAAGATTTTGACCAAGTAAATGGTGCCAATTTAATGCTGAATAATTAATTACGAATTTTAGTATTTAATTTTTGTTAGGATTTTAGATTTTTAAAAACTTTACCTATAAAAGGCTTCCTATTGTACTCCATATTCAGATTATAAATGAATTTGAGTATTATTCAACTTTTGGTGAGGCTTTTGCTTCTTTGTAGACTCTGAGAGTTCACGTGACTTATCAAAGGATTGGTCATCCTTTGTGGCGTCATTGGATAGGGTTTTAAGAGGCAAGTTCTCTTAGGGTTCTACTTCCAACCAATAACCCCTTTGTGTGTTTTCGCTTCGTGTGAGACATAGTCAATCTCAAGTGATCAATTTGTGTGCCAAGGTTTCTAGGACAAGGTTCCTAAAGAGTCTTGCATTAGGCCCATGAGCTTGGAGGCAAGGGAGCATGGTGTGATGACCTAAAAGAGCGTGGAGGACATGCAAAAGAGCCTAACAAGCAAAGGGACCCATTACAAAGCATAGGAGGCCCAATGACTAGAGAGCTAAAGCCATGAAGCAAACTTTGAGTTGCATTGTCCACAAAGTTCAAGAGCTTGAATCCATGTTTTTGCATCAATTTGAAGAGTTACAAGGCCCAAGGGATGTGATCCTTATTGTCCAAGCTCGACAAGACATGCTGCAAGGTCCAAGTGGAGTCCAACTTGAAGAAATCAATTAACAAGCATGTGCAAATCACATGACCAGCAAAAGTGATGTGAATATGAGCTCCAAATTTGATTAGGATGTATTTTAATTACGTTAATTAGTTTCCATTTCTGTTAGTTTGAATAAGGCCATTTGGTCAAGACATAGGATTTAAGCTTTAGATTTTGTTTGTTTTCATTTTCTTAGTTGGTAAAAACTTGTAGACTACTTTATTTCCTTTTCCTTAGGATTTCTTATAATAATTCCTTTTAAATGCATGATGTATGAATGCCACTTTAAGGAGTATTCTAAGAGACTAAGTTAGGTTTAGGGTTTTCTTTTATGCCTATTTAATAGGCCACCTATTGTACTTGTTGGAGAGACTTGAATGAATTTAGAATTTTATTTCTCATTATGAGAATTCTTGCTTCTGTGTGTTCTTCTTTAGAATACAAGTGATTTATCAAAGGAGTGGTCTTCCTTTGTGGCGTCTCAAGGCTAGGGTTCTAAAGGATGAGTTCTCTTAGGGTCTTATCCACTGGACCAACATTTCTTGTTTCTAGCTGGTCTTGGGTAAAGTGTCATCTTGTTAAAGGTTCTTAGGACTTATTCCTATGGGGTTTATCATCATTTGGTATCAGAGCCTAAGTTGCTAGAACTCAAAGTATCATTTTAGTGTCTTCTATTCCATTCTTCTTCTTCTTTTTGTTTTGCTTGTTTCTTATTTTGTGATTTCTTGACTTGTCTTCTATCTTCTTCTTTCTTCCATTGTTGTGTGCCTCCGTCCTCCTTTTCTTACCATCCATAATTTGTTTTCTTATGATTTGCTAACTTATGTGTGAGTTTTGTCCCCTTTTTCTAGATTTTCGTTTTTGTTTTATTCCTAAAAAAAGTGTGTGATACTTAAAAAAAAAATTCAAAAAATAAAAAATAAAAAAATGAGTGAAAAAAAGAGAATTTCCAACTTTGAGTTGAGTAGCTATCAAGTTCTTTCCTTTTGTATTCTAGTAAGAAATTTCCTATTTTATTGTGACTAGTTGCAATTGTTTGGCATCCAATTAGTGGAGTATTTTAAAAGTTCTTATTTTGACTAACTTGGGTTACAAGTTGTAGAAAGTTGCCAATTTGTAAAGAACTTACATTACTAGTAGCAATAACTTTCCTAATTATGTAAACTTGAGTGGTACGCTTCCAAATTTCCTAAATTGAATTATACTTTTCTTTTTGATTCTTTCCTATTTTTCTTTTCTTTCCAAATTGCTTGTTTGCTGATCCTTGCCCTTCTAAATTCTTATTTGCTTCCTAATATGTTTCTTTCCTAATTCTTATTTCCTTCATATTTCTAAATTTGCTGACTTTCTTTCTTTCCTTTTTGCTTTAGATTTTGCTGTTTTCTTTCCAAATCCTTCAAGTTGTGCCTCTCTCCTTTCTTGATTAGGTTTAAAACGTGATTTTACCTCTCCCTCTCACATCCACTTTTCAAATTTTGTTTTGCTAAATTTGCTTACTTTCTTCTACTGTTGTTTCATTTTCCTTCCTCTTTTTTCCTTCTTATTTTGATTTCTTTTTTTTTTTCCTCATATTATTGCACGTTTTTCTTCTTTTCTTTTACATTATTATTACTACACCTTGCACTTTTTTTTTTCTTTTGACTCTCAGAGGATTTTAACTTGGAATTTTCTGGTTTGGTGTTGCCACTTTACTCTTTACTCCTACTAATTTGTTTTGTTTTTAATTAAGAGCACTAAAAAGAAACAAGTGAATGGTAAAAGGCAAGAGTGTCGTATTAAAGATAAAAGCCAAAATTTGAGTGAAACATGAGTGGATCTGCAATATTTTGAGTGATACACATGAGAAAAGTGTGTGAGGTCCTACTTTATACTATTTTTTTCTATTCTGTCCACTAACATTTCAAGTTGTAAAATGGTTGAAAATGAGCCTAATGATATTAATCATAAAGTCTTCATGAAGAGTGTCTATGAATAATTCAAAAGGCTCAATGCAAGACTGGATGACTTTGAATCTCCATCTAACTCTAAAATTCCAAAAAGACGTGATCTTGAAGAGTATGAAGGAGAATCTAACTTTGATGATTTCATTCCAAGGAGGCATAAGCAAGCTTCCCCACATAAAGAGCAACATCAAAATGAAAATTCCCTCCTTTCAAGGGAAGAATGATCTAGAGCTTTATTTAGAGTGGGAAAGAAAGGTTGAGCATATTTTTTAGTGCCATCATTATTCTAAAGAGCAAAATGTGAAATTGGCAGCTTTTGAATTTTCTAATTATGCTAGCATTTGGTAGGATCAACTTCTCATCAATAGAAGGTGAAATGGAGAGCCTCCAATTCAAACTTGGTAAGAGATGAAAATCACTATGAGAAAAAGATTTGTCCTTAGTTATTACTATAGGGATTTGCACAAGAAATTGTAGAAATTGAGACAAAGGCTGGGTGAGTGTTGAGGAGTATTCTCAAGAGATAGAAATGGCTATGATTAGAGCCAATCTTGAGGAAGAAAAAGAGGCAACCATGGCAAGATTTATAAATGGTTTACACCCTAAAATTGGTGCAATTGTTGATCTCTAACATTATGTTGACATGGAAGAGCTTTTACACAAAGCTATCAAAGTGGAGAAACAACTTAAATCTCAATAAAAATTCAGATTTGCAGGTTTTGGTTCTTGGAAGCAAGGTTTGAAGGATTCCAAATCCTCTTTCAAATCCAAAGAAAGCAAGCCAAAGGAGGAAGCAAATCCCAAAAGTTCAAATCCACCTCCTAAAGGTAAGTATGACTCTAACTGTTCTTCGTCTTATTCTTCTTCTACTTCAAAAATTAAGTGCTTTAAATGTCAAGGTTTTAGTCACATTTCTTCTCGATGTCTAAACAAGAGAACTATGATTTTCCTTGAGAATGGTGACGTCAGTGAGGAGACTACTGATGAAGATTTCGATGGAAGTATGCCATCTTTAATGGAGGATTCTGAGTTGGAGCTTAATGAGGCCATGCATGAAGAGGCTTTGGTGTCTAGGCATGCTCTAAATATTCAACCCAAGGAAGGTCATGAGAAAAAGCAACATGAGCACATTTTTTATACTAGATGTTTTGTCAAGAACAAGGTATGTAGCATGATTATTGATGGTGGTAGTTGTACAAATGTTGCTAGTATCTCGCTTGTTGATAAATTAAATTTTCCTACTTTAAAGCATCTTAGTCCTTATAAGTTGCAATGACTTAATGATTGTGGCAAAGTTAAAGTTACTAAGCAAGTGTTAATTTCTTTTTCTATTGGTAATTATCATGATGAGGTCTTATGTGATGTAGTTCCTATCTATGTTGGATATATTTTGCTTAGTAGGCCATGGCAATTTGATAGATGTGTTAAGCATGATTGATATAAAAATTGCTACTCTTTTCCTTTCAATGGTAAAACTGTTATGCTTACTCCTCTTAGAACCATGTAAGCTTATGAGGATAAACTTATAATTGAAAAAGAGTGCAAATTGAGAGAGAAAGAGAGGAAAGAAAGAAAAGAGAGAGAAAAAGAAAAGAAAGTGAGTGAAAAGAAAAAGCATGAAGGTGAGAAAATTGATGAAAAGAAAGTGAGTTTATTTTCTGGAAAAAGAGAGATTAAAAGAGTTATGTTAGCTAATGAGCAAGTACTTGTACTCTTGTACAAGGAAATTTATTTTTCTACTGATAAACTTGAGCCCTCTTTGCCCTCTAGTGTTGTGTCTCTTTTGTAGGATTTTGGTGATTTGTTTCTAGAGGAAATTCCCAATGGTTTACCCCTTTGAGAGGTATTAAGCATCGTATAAATGTCATCCCCAGAGCATCCATTCCTAATAGACTAGCATATAGAGCCATTTGGAAGTAACTAAGAAGATCAATGCCAAGTTGAAGAGCTTATGAAGAAAGGCTTTGTTAGAGAGAGCTGAAGTCCTTATGCGGTTCTAGTGATCTTAGTGCCAAGAAGAATGGCAAGTGGAGAATGTGCATGGATTGTAGAGCCATTAATAAAATCACGGTTAAGTATCGTTATCCTATTCCTAGATTAGATAATATGCTTGATGAGTTGCATAGTGCATCTTTATTTTCTAAAATTGATCTTGGGAGTAAATATCATCAAATTAGAATGAAAGAAGGTGATGAATGGAAAACTGCATTTAAAACTAAGTTTGGATTATATGAGTGGTTAGTTATGCCATTTGGATTAACTAATGCATCTAGTACATTTATGAGCTTAATGAATCATGTTTTTCATTCTCTCATTAGAAAATTTGTTGTTGTTTATTTTGATGATATTTTGATTTACAGCAAGAGTTTAGATGATCATCTTTGTCATTTGCATGAGGTCTTTTGCATTCTTAGGGAGAGTACACTTTATGCAAATTTGGAAAACTGTTCCTTTTGTTTGAATTCTATTGTGTTTCTTGGATTTCCTATAGGTGCTTAAGGGCTTTGTGTGGATGAAGAGAAGGTGAAAGCTATCTGTGAGTGGCCTACACTAACAAATGTAAATAAAGTAAGGAGTTTCCATAGCTTGGCTAGCTTCTATAGACATTGTGTGAGGGACTTCTCTTCCATTGCTACACCTTTGAATGATTTGGTAAAGACAAATGTGGTTTTCAAGTGGGGTAAACACAAGAGGTTGCAATTAGCACTTTGAAAGAAAAATTAACTAATGCTCCTTTACTTGTTTTACCTAATTTTTCTAAAGTTTTTGAAATTTGAATGTGATGCATCTGAAATTCGAATTGGGGTTGTTTTAATGCAAGATTCTAAGCCCATTGCTTTCTTTAGTGAAAAATTAAGCTCTACTTTGAATTATTCCACTTATGATAAAAAGTCATGCTTTAAAAGGAACCTTGGAGACTTGGCAACATTATTTGTGGCCAAAAGAATTTATTATATATTCTGATCATGAAAGCTTGAAATTTTTACAGTTTCAAGGTAAATTAAATAAGAGACATGCTAGATGGCTTGAATTCATTGAAACTTTTCCTTATGTCATTACGCATAAAAAAAGATAAAGAGAATGTTATGGCTGATTCATTATCTAAGAGATATGGTCTTCTTTCCTCATAGCATGCTAGATTACTTGGTTTTGAGATGTTAAAAACCATGTATCAATCTGATTATGACTTTGGTGAAATCTAGAAATTGTGTAAGAAACATGGTTTTAATAACTTTTACATATTTGATGGATTTTTGTTTTAAAAGAGATAAATTATGTATTCCATCTTGTTCTATGCATGAATTGCTTGTTAAAGAGACTCATGGTGGTGCTTTGATGGGACACTTTGGTATAGAGAAAACTTCAACTCTTTTGCATGAACATTTTTATTGGCCAAGTGATAAACATGTATTTCTATCTATTTTATTCTCCTAACTTTAGTATTTTAGTGCCCAAATATGGCTTTAGGGCTTAGTTAGATAAGATTTCATTTTAATAGCCATTTCTATACTTTAAGAGTTTAATTGCAAAGTTTAGGAATTTTAATGCACAATTTTATTTTAAATGATTTTGTAAATTTTCCTATTGAATTGTTCTTATTTTTTGTGCAGATTTTTTGTTGGGCAATTAGAGCTTTGAAGGAAAGCCACAAACTATAAGGGTTGTAGCCACATAAAGAAGAAGCAAGAAACAGAGCCATGCATGGAATAAGAAGAAGAAAAACAACGTGTTGAGGGAGCTTGCCACGGGTTCTGGTGCTTTGAGAAAGGGAGAGAAAGTTCACGAAGCAGCTCATGCAGAACAGAGATAAGCTCGTGGCAACTAAGCAAACATGTGAAGAAGATGAAGCAGAGTGTATGTGTGAAAGTAAGAATGAAGGAAGCTTGCTGAGTTGGATTGGAAGCTTTCACGTGGAAATGAAAGAAGCAACTAAAAGGGCAGCAGAAGTTACTTGGAAAGGGGCTGCCACATGCACAAACTCGAGCAGAAATGGAGGAATCACGTGGGAAAGCTGCAGAACGTGGAAGAATATGCTTTTTGTTGAGGGGAAAAGGATCTACGAGCTGGGCTTCTCTCACGTCACAGTAGCTCCACATTTCATGCACACAAGGCAGAAACTCAGAACAGAGAAGAAGACACTCCCAATGAGCTACAACACGAACTGCACAAAGAGTTGAGAGGCTCGAATGCAGAAACAGAGACAGCCACGGGTTCAACGCATAAAAGAAAATGCTGGAGCTGGAAATCACGTCTGGACAGAACATGCAGAAGCTACAGTAGCCAGTGTGGATTATTATATTCACAATGGGGCCCACATTCACATAAGCAAAGAAGAATGAAGACTTCGGGTAAAGGGCTGGTGAAGAGCTGAAGCAAGCACGTGAAAAATGAAAAAATCCACGTGAGAGTGAAGCACAAGGGGTAGCACGTGAATAAGGCTTCATTCTGTCATTTTCCACACGAGCAGAACACACAACATTCCCTCCGTCATTCGCCCATATACCACATGCCTTTCACCCACATTTCCATCCATTCCAGCGTACACACCACTCCACGCCTTCACGCCTCCATTCACAGAACCATCTCCATTCCATCTCCATCTCCATACCACCATGATGAAGCTTTGATTCAACCTTGAGGCTAGCTTGGAAGCAACCTTGGAGAAGCTTGAATCCAAGATTTGAAATCAGAATTCTGGCTAAGCATTTCATTTTATTTTCCTCTCTTTCTATATCAATTTTTATTATTTTATATGCTTGGTTGAGTATGTAAGTGATTGAAATTGATGTAGTTCATGATTGATGGCTGGTTAGACATTGATTAGGAGAGATATTGGCTGATAAATTGTATGAATTAAGTACTGGATTTTCATTTTCCTACAATTTTCCAAGTGTATAATCAAGGTGTTTGATAAAATGCTTGTGAGAATTAGTGTGCTTAATTGTTGATTTAAGGATTCCTAGGAGTTTGGTTGGTTAATTAAACATTCTAGGATGTTAATTCAGTAGCTAATCAATCAATTAATCATTCAATTTAAATGTTCATCGATCCTAAAGGCAAGAATTAATGATTTAGTGTAGGATTGAGGTCTCGATTCAACATTAACTTGTTAATTTCTTGAATCTTGAATGGTTATTCAAGATCATTTGCTAATGAACATAATTAGGAACTCTTAGGCCAGAATTAATTATAATTGGATTAGGATAAGGATAGTGGATACCAAGGGATGACTCCAAAGCTAGTCACAAGATCATCATTCACTTCATTAGTTCATGCAACTAGGAATTAGGAATTTTAATTCAATTAGATTTCACTTAGTTTAATTAGATCAAAACCCCCCCTTAGTTTAGAAATTTTTAAAGTCTTTTAACACTTAGAAACTTAATTGAACATTGAACTCCATTTCCAAGGAAGATGACCTAGGTTGTGCCACTTGCTATATTTTTATTCAACCTAGTTTTATTTTGAGGCTTGTACGACAAGCCCGTCACCAAGCATGAGAAAAGATGTGATTACTGTTTGTGATAGATGTGTGACATGTAAGCATGCAAAATCTAAAGTTCAATCTCATGGTTTGTATTCTCCCCTCCTCGTGCCTTCTTAACCTTGGGCTGATATTTCTATGGATTTTATGTTAGGCTAACCTAGATCTCAAAGTGGAAAAGATAGTATTTTTGTTGTGGTTAATAGATTTAGCAAAATGTCACACTTTATTGCATGTTAAAAAACTAATGATGCCATACACATTGTTGACTTGTTCTTTAAAGAAATTGTGAGGTTGTATGGTTTACCTAAATCTATTGTGAGTGATAGAGATGTAAAGTTCCTTAGCCATTTTTGGAGAACTTTATGGAATAAGTTAGGAACTAAATTGTTGTTTTCTATTATGGTACATCCTCAAATGGATGGGTAAAGTAAAGTTGTGAATTATACTCTTACTATTTTGCTTCATTCTATCATTCAAAAAAGCTTAAAGAATTGGGAAAAATGCTTGCCTCACATTGAATTTGCATATAATAAAATAGTGCACTCTTCTACTTCATTTTCTCTATTTGAGATTGTCTATGATTTTAATCCCTTAACCCCTCTTGATATTCTTCCTTTACCTTCTAATGAGTTTGCTAATATTGATGGTTTGAAAAAGCTAAGTTTGTGTAGGAATTACATGCCAAAGTCAAGGCTAACATTAAGAGGAAGAATGAACAATATGCCAAGCATGCTAATAAGGGTCAAAAGCGTGTAGTATTTGAACTTAGAGATTAGGATTAGGTACACTTGAGAAAGAAAAGATTCCCTGAGAAACGAAAGTCAAAATAACAACCTCGAGGGGATGGACCTTTCCAAGTTTTGGAAAGAATTAATGACAATGCATACAAAATTGATTTGCCTAGCTTTTATGGAAATATTAGTGCTAAATTCAATATAACTAATTTATCTCCCTTTAATTATGCAAATTCGAGAACGAATCCTTTTGAAGAAGGAGGGAATGATGAAGGGGCTTGATGCAATAGCACCAAAAGACCATGCTGAGCATAGAAGTGGACCTAATGAAGGATATAGTGCTAAGTTTGAAGCCCAAGGACATGATTTTCAAATTAAAGTCCAGGAGTTCAAATCAAATATGCTTAAAGATCCATTGTAAGGCATAAGAGGCCCAATAACAAGAGCTAGGGCCAAAGCAATGAAAGAAGCCTTCAATTGTTTGATTCATAAGCTTCATAATTTAGAGCCCATTCATTTGAGTCAAGAGAAGGCCCAAGAAGATGTAAAAGGTGTGATCATGCTAACCATTCTACAAGAGGAGTGCCAATGCCCAATTGGAGTCCAATTGCAAGAGATTAAGAATCATGTGTCAACCATGTGATTTTTAATGAAGCATGAGCATCCCATGTGACAACTTAAAGAAGCTGATTAGTTTTGACTAGGATCCTTTTTGAAATTTCATTTTTATTATTTTATTATTTTTTTGAACTTGATCAAAGTGCTTATCTTGGAGATCAAGTTAAAATTAGTATTCTAATCTAGTTCCTTGATTTTAGGCATCATTTAAAATATTTTTAATCAGATTTTAGATTTTTACTTACATTAGGACTTTAGAAATTTTGCCTATAAAAGGCTTCCTATTGTACTCTATTGAGGAGGATTATGAATGAATGAATTTGAGTATTATTCAATTCTCTATGAAGCTTTTGCTTCTTTGTATTCTTTGAGAGTTCATGTGACTTATCAGAGGAGTGGTCTTCCTTTGTGGTGTTTTAAGGCTGGGGTTCTAAGAGACAAGTTCTCTTAGAGTCTTTTCTTTGACTAACATTCTTGTTTTCTAGCTAGTCCCGGGCAAAATATCATCTTGTTGAAGGTTCCTAGGACAAGGTTCCTAGAGGGTCTCTCATCATTTGGTATTAGAGCTTTGGTCGCTAGTACAAGGTATATCTTTGTGTTTTTCCTTCCATTATTCTTTATACTTTCTCTCCTTCCATTTGTGTTATCTTTACATCTTCGTCTCTATCTTTTATCTTCTTCTGTCTTCCATTGTTGTATGCCTCTATTCTCATTCAAAAAAAAAAAAAAGTGTGATACTCCAAAAAAAATAAAAAATTTCAAAAAAAAGGGTGAAAAAAAAGAAAAAAAAATTCAGATTGCAGAATTCAAAATTGCAAGTTGAGCCAATTCAAAGTTGAAAGCAAGTTTGGAGTTAATTTCCTAATTGGAGTTAATTTCCTAATTGGAGTCAATTTCCTAATTTGAGTTAATTTCCTAATTGGAATTTGTTTCCTAATTTGATTACATTAAGTAGCTACCAAATTATCTACTTTCCTATTTGTATTCAAGAAAGAATATTCTTTCCTAATTGTTCTAAATTTGAATTGCAAGTAGTTTCCTATTCTTAAAGTTTCTTATTTTCGGATTTTTTTTCTTTCTTTCCTTCTCTTTCCTTCCAGGCCTCCCCTTCCTCATCCTTTCCTTTTTTGTTACACACCTCTTTTTCTCCTTTGTTTGATTCTTTGGGAATTTATATTTTAGGATTCTAGTTTTTTGATTGCCATTAGTATGATCTTTTCATTTGATTTGCTTGTGACTTGCTTAGAACACTTGTAAGAAGCAAATTATTGAGTGGTAAAAGGCAAGAGTGCAATTAACATTAAAGAAAAAGCCAAAAAGAGAGTTAAACACGAGTGAACTTATCATCTTTTGAGTGTAAACACGTAAGCTAGTGAGTTGCGAGGTCTTATATCTTTCTTTACTTATTTTTGTACAAACTAATATTTCAAGATGTTTGGAGAATCTGAGCACAGTGACTTTGACATGAAAGTCTGGGTTAGAGCCATTCAAAGTACTTTTGAGAAACTTAGTGCCAGATTAGATGATCTGGAGTCTACTTCCAATAGGAGGACCCATAGGAGGCAAGCTCATATGGAACCTGATGATTATGCTGAGTCTAACTTTGATGAGTCCTATACTTGGAGAGGCAGACAATCATCATCCAATAAGGATGGTGGTATTGGAAACATCAAGATGAAGATTCCCTCATTCCCCGAGAAAAATGACCCGGACCAGTACTTAGATTGGGAAAGAAGAGTGGAGCATGTGTTCGAGTGCCACTCTTACACTGAGGTGAAGAAAGTAAAACTTGCTGCAGTGGAGTTTACTAACTATGCTAGCATCTGGTGGGATCAACTCTTACTCACCAGAAGATGTACCGGTGAAGGTCCAATTTGTGATTGGTAGAAGATGAAAACTATTATGCGCAAATGATTTGTCCCTAGTTACTATTATAGGGAATTGCATAAGAGGCTCCAAAAGCTGAAACAAGGTTCTACGAGTGTGGAAGATTACTATCAAGAAATGGAGATTGCCATGATTAAGGCAAATGTGGAGGAAGACCGTGAAGCAACCATGGCCCGATTCATTGAGGGCTTAAATCTTGAAATAACTGCCTAAGTTAATTTATACAATTACCTGGATATGGAAGAGCTCTTGCATAGAGCTATAAAGGTGGAAAAGCAACTAAGGGCTCGGTAAAAGCTAAAAGTGACATCTAGCTCGAATTCTTGGAGGGATTCCAAAGTTTCCTTCAAGCCAAAAACTGATTTCAAGTCTAAGGAGAAAAGTAAGGTAAAACCCTTTCAGGTTAAGGGTAAAACTAATTCAAAACCTTTATCATCTTCTAACCCTACTGCTTCTTCCTCTAAGGTTAGATGTTTTAAATGTAATGGTTTTGGTCACATTGCTTCACAATGTCCTAACAAACGAACTATGATTATTCTTAAGAATGGTGATGTGACTAGTGCTAGTAGTGAGTCTGAGGAGGATGAGATGCCACCCTTGACTAATGACTCAGATTTAGAATTAACTGAAGCTGTAAATGGTGAAGCCCTTATGGTTAGACGTGCTCTCAACATTCAACTAAAAGAAGATCTCGAGGTGGAGCAGCGTGAGCATATTTTCCATACTCGTTGCTTCATCCACAAGAAGGTTTGTAGTTTGATTATTGATGGTGGTAGCTGCACAAATGTAGCTAGTACTTTACTTGTGGAAAAGCTGAACTTGCCTACTTTGAGGCACCCTACCCCTTTTAAATTACAATGACTTAATGATAGTGGGGAGGTAAAGGTAACAAAATAGGTGCTCATCTCTTTTTCTATTGGAAATTATCATGATGAGATTCTTTGTGATGTAGCACCTATGTATGCTGGTTACTTGTTACTTGGTAAGCCATGGCAGTTTGACAGAAAGGTAAAACATGATGGATATAAAAATTATTACTTATTTGTTTTTATGGTAAAACCATTGTGTTGACCCCTCTTTATCCTATTCAAGCATATGAAGATCAGTTAAAAATTGAAAGAGAGTGTAAGAAGAGAGAGCAAGAAAAGAAAGGTAAAGTGAGTGTTAAAAATGAGAAGAAGCAAGATAATTGAGAGCTAAGTAAAAAAGAAAAGAAAATTAGAGAAAAACATGAAGAAAAGAAAGTGAGTTTATTTTCAAGTAGAAGTAAGATCAAGAGAGCTCTAATTTGTGAAAATGCTTTCTTATTTCTTTATAAAGATATTTACCTTACTATAGATGATCTTGATCACTCTTTGCCTATTAGTGTTATGCCTTTATTGTAAGAATTTTGTGACTTATTCGTAGAGGAAATACTTGATGGATTGCCCCCTTTAAGAGACATTGAGCATTGTATATACTTCATCTCTGGAGCATCTATTCCCAATAGACCTACTTATCGAGCAAATCCAGATGAGACCAAGGAAATACAACATCAAGTGGAAGAGCTCATGAAGAAAGGCTTTGTTCGTGATTATCTAAGTCCGTGTGCTATCCTGGTGATTCTTGTGCCCAAAAAGGATGGCAAGTGGTGGATGTGTGTAGATTGTCGTGCCATCAACAAAATAACGGTAAAATATTGCTATCCTATCCCTAGGTTAGATGATATGCTTGATGAGTTGCATGGTGCATGTGTTTTCTCTAAAATTGATCTTAGAAGTGGTTACCATCAGATTAGAATGAAAAAAGGTGATGAATGGAAAACTGCTTTTAAGACCAAGTTTGAGTTATATGAATGGTTAGTTATGCCATTTGGCTTGACTAACGCTCCTAGCATTTTCATGAGTTTAATGAACCATGTCTTTAGACCTTTCATTGGTAGATTTGTTGTGGTTTACTTTGATAACATTTTGATTTACTCTAAATGTCTAGAAGAGCATATGAGTCATTTGCATGATGTGTTTGTTGTGCTTAGAGAGAATAAGCTCTTTGCCAATTTAGAGAAGTGCTTTTTTTTTTGGGATTCTGTAGTTTTTCTTAGATTTGTTGTAGGAGCTCGTGGCATACAAGTGGATGAGGAGAAGGTCAAAGCAATCTGAGAGTGGCCAACTCCAAAGAATGCAAATGAAGTAAGGAGCTTCCACAGATTGGCGAGCTTTTATAGGAAATTTGTGAAGGACTTCTCTACTCTTACTGCCCCTTTGAATGATTTGGTAAGAAAGAATATGGTATTCAAGTGGGGTGAAGCACAAGAGCGTGCTTTTAACATACTGAAGGACAAACTAACTAATGCCCCTGTACTTATGTTGCTTGATTTTACTAAGGTTTTTGAAATTGAGTGTGACGCTTCTGGTATAGGCATAGGTGGTGTGTTGATGCAGGATTCCAAACTTATTGCATATTTCAATGAGAAATTAAGTGGCCCTGCTTTAAATTATTCCACATATGATAAAGAGACAACTTGAAATGAACTTTAGAAACTTGGCAACATTATTTGTGGCCTAAAGAATTTATTATCCATTATGATCATGAGAGTCTTAAGTTTCTTAAGTCCCAGTGTAAATTGAACAAAAGGCATGCAAGTTGGCTTGAATTTATTGAAACCTCCCTTTATGTGATTAAGCATAAGCAGAGAAAGGAAAATGTTGTAGCGGATGCATTGTCTAGGCGTTACACTTTGATTACTTCCATCATGCTAGATTGATAGGATTTGAGATGTTAAAAGGCATGTATGAGTCTGATTCTGATTTCTCTGATATTAGAAATCTTGTGATTTGTATGGTGCTAATGACTATTACAGGTTTGATGGGTTCCTTTTCAAAAAGAACAAGTTATGTGTTTCATTCGTGAGCTTCTTGTTAAGGAAACTCATGGCGGGGGATTGATGGGCCATTTTGGTGTAGAAAAAACTTTGGCTCTTTTGAATGAGCATTTTTATTAGCCTGGCATGAGAAAGGATGTGGTTGCTGTTTATTCTAAATGTATTACTTGTAAGCATGCTAAGTCTAGAATTTAATCACATGGCTTATATTCCCCTTTACCAGTTCCCTCTCACCCATGGACTGATATTTCTATGGACTTTATCTTGAGTTTACCTAAATCTTCCACTGGAAAAGATAGTGTCTTTGTTGTTATGGATAGGTTTAGTAAAATGGCATATTTTATTTCTTATTCCAAAACTAATGATGCTATGTATGTGGGAAAATTGTTTTTCAAGGAGATTGTTAGGTTACATGGTGTGCCAAAAACTATTGTTAGTGATAGAGATGTAAAATTCTTGAGTTATTTCTGGAAAACGTTATGGAATAAACTTGGCACTAAGCTTTTGTTTTCTACTACAGCACACCCATAAACTGATGGGCAGATTGAGGTTGTTAATAGAATCCTCTCTACTTTATTAAGAGCTATCATTCAAAAGAATCTTAAGAATTGGGAGAAATGTTTGCCTTATGTCAAATTTGCTTATAATCGTGCTGTTCATTCTGCTACAAAATTCTCTCCTTTTGAAATTGTTTATGGCTTTAATCCTTTAATGCCGTTAGATTTGCTTCCTTTACCTTCACATGAGTTTACTAACCTTGATGGTGCTAGGAAGGCTAAGTTTGTGTAGGATTTGCATAAGAAGGTGAAAGCCAATATTGAAAGAAAGAATGAGCAAATTGCTAGCCAAGTTAACAAGGGTAGAAGGCATGTAGTGTTTGAACTCAGCGATTGGGTATGGGTTCACTTGCGAAAAGAACGTTTCCCAGAGCAAAGAAAGTCAAAACTCCAACCTAGAGGAAATGGTCCCTTTCAAGTTCTTGAAAGGATTAATGATAATGCTTATAAAATTGACTTACCTAGTTCTTATGGAAATGTTAGTGCTACTTTTAATGTAGCTAATCTCTCTTCCTTTGATGTTACAGATTCGAGGACGAATCCTTTTCAAGAGGGGGGAATGATGCAATAGTACTAAGAGACCTTGCTAAGCATAGAAATGGACCTGATGAAGGATATGGTGCTAAGTTTCAAGCCCAAGGACGTGATGTTCAAATTAAAGCCCAGGAGTTCAAATCAAATGTGCCTAAAGATCCATTGCAAGGCATAGGAGGCCCAATAACAAGAGCTAGGGCCAAAGCAATGAAAGAAGCCTTCAATTGTTTGATTAATAAGTTTCTAACTTAAAACCCATTCATTTGAGTCAAGAGAAGGCCCAAGAAGATGTAAAAGGTGTGATCATGCTAACCATTCTACAAGAGGAGTGCCAAGGCCCAATTGGAGTCCAATTGCAAGAGATTAAGAATCATGTGTCAACCATGTGATTTTTAATGAAGCATGAGCATCCCATGTGACAACTTAAAGAAGCTGATTAGTTTTGACTAGGATTCTTTTTGAATTTCGTTTTTTATTATTTTATTATTTTTTTAAACTTGGTTAAAGAGCTTATCTTGGAGATCAAGTTAAAATTAGTATCATAATCTAGTTCCTTGATTTTAGGCATCATTTAAAATATTTCTAATCAGATTTTAAAGTTTTACTTACATTAGGACTTCAGAAATTTTGCCTATAAAGGGCTTCTTATTGTACTCTATTGAGGAGGATTATGAATGAATGTTATGAATGAATGAATTTAAGTATTATTCAATTCTCTATGAGGCTTTTGCTTCTTTGTATTCTTTGAGAGTTCACGTGACTTATCAGAGGAGTGGTCTTCCTTTGTGGCATCTTAAGGCTAGGGTTCTAAGAGACAAGTTCTCTTAGGGTCTATCCTTTGACCAATATTCTTATTTTCTAGCCGGTCCCAGGCAAAGTGTCATCTTATTGAAGGTTCTTAGGACAAGATTCCTAGAGGGTCTCTCATTAGGGCTCATGAGCTTGGAGACAAGAGAGCATGGTGTGATGACTTAACAAAACATGGAGGACATGCAAGAGAGCCAAACAAGTAAATAGACCCATTATAAGGCATAAGAGGCCCAATGACTAAGGGAAGAGCTAAAGCCATGAAGCAAACTTTGAGTTGCATTGTCCAAGAAGTTCAAGAGCTTGAACCCATGTTTTTGCATCAATTTGAAGAGTTAGAAGGTCCAAAGGACATGATTCTCATTGTCCAAGCCCAAAAGACATGTTGCAAGATCCAAGTAGGGTCCAACTTGAAGAAATCAATTAAAAAGCATGTGCAAATCACATGGGCAACAAAAGTGATGTGAATATGAGCTCCAAGTCTAATTAGGATGTCTTTTAATTGTTTTTAATTAGTTTTCATTTCCATTAGTTTGAATAAGGCCATTTAGTCAAGACTTAGGATTTAAGCTTTAGATTTTGTTCGTTTCCATTTTCTTAGTTACTGAAAACTTTGTAGATTACTTTATTTCCTTAGGATTTCTTATAATAATTCCTTCTAAATGCATGATGTATGAACGTCGCTTTAGGGAGTATTCTTAGATTAAGTTAGGTTTAGGGTTTTCTTTTATGCCTATTTAATAGGCCACCTATTGTACTTGCAGGAGAGACTTGAATGAATTTTATTTCTTATTGTGAGAATTCTTGCTTCTGTGTGTTTTTTTTAAAAATACAAATGACTTATCATAGGAGTGCTCTTCCTTTGTGATGTCTCAAGGCTAGGGTTCTAAAGAATGAGTTTTCTTAGGGTGTTATCCACTTGACTAACATTTCTTGTTCCTTCCAATCTTGGGCAAAGTGTCATCTTATTGAAAGTTCCTAGAACTTATTTCTATGGGGTCCATCATCACAATTTATAGATTGGGCAATATGTCATGCAAAATATTAAGAAATTCTAAAATCAGATACATATACACAAAAGAAGCTTTATCTAGTTAAGTGTCATCATATCTTCATTCAATGTACATGCAATAGATAATAAGAAATGAATTTATTAACATTTCAAAACAATTTTATCATACTCAATTTCAAGAACAACAAAGACAAATTGAGGAACTTTGATTACAAATAAATGAATTAACTTGTTACTCTGAGTCACAATTCGAGGTCAGACCTAGCTCATTCTAACAAAAATCAGTTTGCAATTCTCATGTTGCATATGACATTAGAGATAATGAAGATGAAGATGATGAGGAGGAGGAGGAGTAGGGTTAAGAGCTTATTTAATATTTTTTGTGATGGACATATATGCTAATATGTTACTATAATATTTTAATCCTTTTTTTATTTTAAAGTTAAAGTTCATATATATATAATCTTTGTAGTAATTTTGTAAATGTATATATATATATATATATGTATATCTTAACATTATTTATTTCAAAGTATAAAATAATATAAATCCATGTACTTGTTAAAAGTTTAATATTATTAACTCAAGTTGTATAAAAAGATTTCAAATGTATAAAAATATAGTATTAAAGTACAATTACCATCTATTCTTTTATAATTTACCTATTATTTACCCTTTTGCTTTATTATGCAAACATATTTAACTAGAAGATGTTACAGGGAAAGAAGGGTTTTATTTTATAGATAGCAAGGAAAAAGAGGAAAAAAAAAATCAAATGTAACTTAGTTATATGCAATTAGACCGTTTTGAGTGTTCAACTGCATCGCAATTGGAACATGTTAAGATATATATATATAATCTTTGTAGTAATTTTGTATATGTATATGTGCATGTATATATATATATATATCTACAAATTAAGATATATATACACATACACACACATATTTATATTAATATTATTTATATCAAAGTATAAACTAATATAAATCCACGTACTTGCTAAAGGTTTAATATTACTAATTTAAGTTGTATAAAAGTATTTCAAATGTATAAAAATATAATTTAAAATACAATTACTGTTATAACTTGCTTCACATAACTTGTTTATATCATTTCCCTTTTCTAAGACAATAATTCACCATTGTTACCAAACTTTTGGCAATAGATTTTAGTTCATTTCTATGTTAAATGAGCCTCCAGGGGTCTGAATTTGATTTTCTTGCCATTTTAACTCATAAACCCTATAGACGTCATTGTTTCAACTCACATAATCATGATCCAAGGCCTAAATGCATAAAAGAGTTATATTTCTCAATTTGGCCTCTTTAGACATATTATGGTCCAAAATTCAAAAATTCATAATTTTTCTTATATAACTTCCATTTATGTATATTAAGTGTCTATGGAAAGCTTATGATTTGAATTTTATACTATATAAATTTCAAGTGAATTTGAATTCATTTGGCCCCTAGAAAGTCTAGAAAACCATGGCTGTAATAGTAGTTATAGGAATTGTTAAAATCTACATATTTTGGTCAATTTTAAAAATTTATAAAATATTCTATAGAGTTCCAAAAGGTATGATCTTTAGCTTGTTAAAAAGATCTATAAATTTTCTAAATGCTCACCAAATTTTAGTTTCAAACTACGTTATTTGGATTGTCAATGGTAGAAATACAATTTATGGTTTATTTGGACTAAAATTTGGTTTCAAAGTGTTCAATTTGGCCTCTAATTTGCAATTTTTTTTGAGTGAGTTTTATCTATTTAAGCTTCATTTCCATGGGAATCATTGCATGAAATAAGGCTTGCTGCTAAAAATTACTATCCAACATCCATTCATGCATATGCAACCATTAGCCTCTCATGTATGAAAGTATGTGCTAATTGCCATCTTATGCACCAAAATATCATATATCCATGTTCTCAAGATGCTACAAAGATTAACATTACATATCCATGTCATATACATAATATTGTACATGAAGGGCTAATCACATGTCTTCATAAATACACTATATTTGCTATCTATTTGGTTCCATCATATACATCAATTATGTGTACATAACAAAATCCCTATTACATCATTTCTAAAATATCTAGCTCTTCTCAAGTTCTTTCTCCTTGTTTGAAAAGCTTGTAATAGTTAGTGGGAGATACATGGGGTGAAATTCTTGAGAGAATCTGATACAAGACCTTTTAGGAACCTTGGCACACAAATTGATCATTCGAGATCGGCTACGTCTCACACGAAAGCGAAAGCACACAAAGGAATTGTTAGTCAAAGGTAGAACCCTAAGGGAACTTGTCTCTTAAAACCCTAGTCAATGATACTATAAAGGATGACCAATCCTTTGATAAGTCATGTAAACTCTCAGAGAACACAAAGAAACAAAGGCCTCATATAGAATTGAATAATAGTCAAATTCATTCATAATATAAAAATAGAGAAAAATAAAAAGCCTTTTATAGGCAAAGTTTCTAAAAGTCTAAAATCCTAACAAAATTTAAATACTAAAATTTGATTATAAATATTTTAAATGGTACCTAAAATCGAGGAATAAGATTAGGATACTAATTTTAATTTAATATCCAAGATAAGATCTTTGACCAAGTCCTAAAAATAATAAAATAAATAAATAAATAAATTCATAAAGAATCCTTTCCAAAATTGATTAGCTCCTTTAAGTAGTCACATGGGATGCCCATGCTCTATTAAAAGTCACATGATTGACACATGATTTTTAATCTCTTGCAATTAGACTCCAATTGGGTTTTGGCACTCCTCTTGTAGAATGGTCAGTATTATCAAACCTTTTATATCTTCTTGGGCTCTTTCTTGATTTAAATAAATGGGCTCTAATTTATGGAGCTTATGAATTAAATAATTGAAGGCTTATTTCATTATTTTATCTCTAGCTCTTGTTATTGGGCCTTCTATGCCTTGCAATGGATCTTTAGGCACATTTGACTTGAACTCTTGGGTTTTAATTTGCAAATCACGTCCTTAGGCCTAAAGCTTAGCACCATATCCTTTACTAGGTCCACTTCTATGCTCAGCAAGGTCTCGTAGTACTACTGCATCATTCCCCCCTTTTGAAAAGGATTCGTCCTCAAATCTGCAACATCAAAGGGAGAGAGATCAGCCACATTGAAAGTAGCACTAACATTTCCATAAGAATTAGGTAAGTCAATTTTATAAGCATTATCATTAATTCTTTCAAGAACTTAAAAGGGGTCATCTCCTCTAGGTTGGAGTTTTAACTTCTTTTACTTCGAGAAACATTCATTTTGCAAGTGAACCCACACCCAATCATCGGGTTCAAACACCATATGCTTTCTACCCTTGTTAACTTAGTTGGCAATTTGCTCATTCCTCCTTTCAACATTGGCTTTTACCTTCTCATGCAAATCCTACACAAACTTAGCCTTCCTAACACCATCAAGGTTAGTAAACTCATGTGAAGGTAAAGGAAGCAAATCTAATAGAGTTAAAGGATTAAAGCCATAAACAATTTCAAAAGGAGAGAATTTTGTAACAGAATGAACAGCACGATTATCAGTAAATTTGATATAGGACAAACACTTCTCCTAATTCTTAAAATTCTTTTGAATGATAGCTCTCAATAAAGTAGAGAAGGTTCTGTTAACAACCTTGATCTATTTGTCTATTTAGGGATGTGCTGTAGTATAAAACAAAAACTTAGTGCCACATTTATTCCATAATGTTTTCCAGAATAACTTAAGAATTTCATATCCTATCACTAATAATAGTTCTTGGCACACCACGCAACTTAACAATCTCTTTGAAAAACAATTCTGCCATATAGATAGCATCATTAGTTTTTGAACAAGCAATAAAATGTGTCATTTTACTAAACTAATACAGTAGCACAAAGAGACCTTGTTGAGCATAGAAGTGGACCTGATGGGGGATATGGTGCTAAACTTCTGGGCCAAGGATGTGATTTACAAATTAAAACCCAAGGGTTCAAGTCAAATGTGCCTAAAGATCTATTGCAAAGCAGAGGAGGCCCAATAAGAAGAGCTAGGGTTAAAGCAATGAAAGTAGCCTTCAATTGTTTGATTCATAAGCTCCATGATTTAAAGCACATTTATTTTAATTCAAGAGAGGGCCCATGAAGATAAAAAGTGTGATAATGCCGACCATTCTACAAAAGGAGTGCCAAGGCCTAATTAGAGTCCAATTGTAAGAGATTAAGAATCATGTATCAATCATGTGACTTTTAATGAAGTATGAGTGTCCTATATGACTACTTAAAGGAGGTGATTAGTTTTGGGAAGGAGTCTTTTATAAATTTCATTTATTTATTTATTTTATTATTTTCAGGACTTGGTCAAAGATCTTATCTTAGAGATTGAGTTAAAATTAGCATCCTAATCTTGTTCTTTGATTTTAGACACCATTTAAAATATTTCTAATTAGATTTTAGAATTTAACTTTTACTAAGATTTTAGACTTTTAAAAACTTTGCCTATAAAAGGGTTCCTATTGTACTCTATTTTCAGATTATAAATGAATTTAAGTATTATTCAATTCTCTATGAGGCCTTTGCCTCTTTGTGTTCTCTTAGAGTTTACATGACTTATCAAAGGATTGGTCATCCTTTGTGGCATCATTGGCTAGGTTTCTAAGAGACAAGTTCTCTTAAGGTTCTACTTTCGACCAATATTCCCTTTGTGTGCTTTCGCTTTCGTGTTAGATGTAGCCGATCTTGGGTGATCAATTTGTGTGCTAAAGTTCCGAGGATAAGGTTCCTTGATGGTCTTGCATCATCTTAGTATTAGAGCAAGGTTTTGCTAGTCTCAAAGGTAATTTTTTTCCATCCCCTTCTTCAAATTTTTGTCCATCCCTTTTTCTTCTTCTTTGGCTGTGTTGCTGTCAATTTCATCTTGGTTTTTCAAGCAGTCATTTCTGGTGTTTTCGGTTGAGATTTTTAACATGTAGTATGTCAATTCCATAGTTCAAGATCTCTTCTTTCTTTTCGTTTTTGAAACACCACAATCGGAGTTTTCTACTGTGAGTTATAGTTGTTTGAAATTTTGCTGTCTCTGAGTTCTTCTTGTCTGATTTTCTTGCTTGTTATTTTATACTTCTTATCCCATTCCATCCATCCATTTTATGCCTTTCATACCTCCATCTTACCATCATTTTGTGTTCCATTATTTTATGCATTGTGCATCATTCATCTTACGATATTTTTCTGTCCATCTTGCATCCTTGTGTAACTTGTTCATGCTAATCATTGGTGTGGATAGTTTTCTATTTTGAGTGAGTGAGTTTTTAAAAAAAAAAAAAGGAGAAAAAGAAGTACCCAAAAAAATGGAAAAAAAAAGGAGGAGAAAAAGAAGTACTAAAAAAAAAAGGGCAAAAAAAAAAAGTGATTGTTGCTTAAGAGGGCAAAATCTAGAATTGAAAGGTTATATTTGCCAAAAAAAAATTACTTGTTCTTGCTAAAGTTGTAGCCTTTCTTGAGTTCTTTCTTGTTTAAAGTACACCATACCCTTTCTTGGCAAGATTTGAGGAATAATTTTCAAATTTATGGTTTTTGATGTGCATTACATAAAAAGGTGGTTACTTACATTTGGTGGTAAGGTCATCTTCTTTGCCCTCCAAAACTAACTTATCTTTTCTTCTTTTCGGTTCTTAGACCTTGTGGATCCTTGTTTTCTCCATCCCTTCTTGACTTCTTCAAGTTGGGCTCAAGTCAAGTTTGGTTCTCTTACTCTTTCTTTCATTTCACCTTTTCACCTTTTCTTCTTTGTGCCCCTTTTGTTGATTTTGTAGTGTCAATTGCTTATCATGTGTTTCCATCACAGACCTCCTTTTGTGTGATTGTGGTTAAATGTCTAAGATTACTTGTGTTTAGAAACTCTTGCTTGTGATTGCCACTAGTATGATCTTTTCTTTTGATTTGCTTATGACTTGCTTAGAACATTTGTAAGAAGCAAATTGTTAAATGGTACAAGCCTAGAGTGTACCATCTTGATAAAAGCCAAATTTTGAGAGTAAATATAAGTGAATTACTATTATTGAGTGTAAACATGTAAGCTAGTGAGTAGCGAGGTCTTATATCTTTCTTTGCTTGTTTTTGTACAAACTAATATTTCAAGATGTCTAGAGAATCTGAGCACAATGACTTTGACATGAAAGTTTGGATTAGAGCTGTTCAAAGCACTCTTGAGAAACTTAGTGCCATATTAGATCATGTGGAGTCTTCTTCCAATAGGAGGACCCATAGGAGGTAAGCTTAAATGAAGCTTAATAATGATGCTGAGGAGTCCCATACTCAGAGAGGTAGATAAGACAAGTACTTAGATTAGGAAAGAAGAGTGGAGCATGTGTTCGAGTGCCACTCTTATACTGAGGAGAAGAAAGTGAAGCTTGCTACAATAGAGATTATTGATTATGCTAGCATCTGGCGGGATCAACTCTTACTCACCAGAAGACGTACAGGTGAAGGTCCAATTCGTGATTAGTAGGAGATGAAAACTATCATGCACAAGTGGTTTGTCTCTAGTTACTATTATAGGGAATAGCACAAGAGGCTTCAAAAGCTGAAACAAGGTTCCATGAGTGTGGAGAATTACTATCAAGAAATGGAGTTTGCCATGATTAAGGCAAATGTGGAGGAAAATCGTAAGGCAACCATGGCTTAATTCATTAAGGGCTTGAATCCTGATATAGCTATCCAAGTTGATTTATACAATTACCTAAATATGGAAGAGCTCTTGCATAAAGTTATCAAGGTGGAAAAATAACTAAGGGCTTGATAAAAGCTAAAAGTGACATCTAGCTCAAGTTTTTAGAGGGATTCCAAAGTCCTCTTCAAGCCAAAGACTTTTAAGTCTAAGAAGGAAAGTAAGGTAAAACCCTTTCAGGTTAAAGATAAAATTGATTTAAAACCATTCTTGCCTTCTAATCCTACTTCTTCTTCCTCTGAGGTTAGATGTTTTAAATGTAATGGTTTTGGTCATATTACTTCTCAATTTCCTAACAAACAAGTTATGATTATTCTTGAGAATGGTGATGTGACTAGTACTAGCAGTAAGTATGAGGAGGATGAGATGCCACCCTTGACTGATGACTCAGACTTAGAGTTAACTGAAGCTGTAAATGGTGAAGCCCTTGTGGCTAGGCATGCTCTCAACATTCAACCTAAAGAAGATCTTGAGATAGAGTAGTGTGAGCATATTTTCCATACTTGTTGTTTCATCCATAAGAATGTATGTAGTTTGATTATTAATGGTGGTAGTTGCACAAATGTGGCTAGTACTTTACTAGTGGAAAAGCTAAACTTTCCTACTTTAAGGCATCTTGCCCCTTATAAATTACAATGGCTTAATGATAATGGGGAGGTAAAGGTTAAAAAACATGTGCTCAGCTCTTTTTCTATTGGTAATTATCATAATGAGATTCTTTGTGATGTAATGTCCATGTATGCTGGTCACTTATTACTTGGTAGGCCTTGGCAGTTGACAGAAAGGTAAAACATGATGGATATAAAAATTATTACTTATTTATTTTTATGGTAAAACCATTGTGTTGACCCCTCTTCATCCTATTCAAGCATATAAAGATCAGTTAAAAATTGAAAGAGAGTGTAAGAAGAGAGAGCAAGAAAAGAAAGGTAAAGTGAGTGTTAAAAATGAGAAGAAGCAAGATAATGGAGAGCTATGTAAAAAGGAAAAGAAAATTAGAGAAAAACATGAAGAAAAGAAAGTGAGTTTATTTTCAGGTCGAAGTGAGATCAAGAGAGCTCTAATTTGTGAAAATGCTTTCTTATTTCTTTATAAAGATATTTACCTTACTATAGATGATCTTGATCACTCTTTGCCTATTAGTGTTATGCCTTTATTGTAAGAATTTTGTGACTTATTCGTAGAGAAAATACTTAATGGATTGCCCCCTTTAAGAGACATTGAGCATTGTATAGACTTCATCTCTGGAGCATCTATCCCCAGTAGACCTACTTATTGAGCAAATCCAAAGGATACTAAGGAAATACAACATTAAGTGGAGGAGCTCATGAAGAAAGGCTTTGTTCGTGATTGTCTAAGTCTGTGTGCTGTCCTAGTGATTCTTATGCCCAAGAAGGATGGCAAGTGGCAGATGTATATAGATTGTCGTGCCATCAATAAAATAACTATCAAATATTGCTATCCTATCCCTAAGTTAGATGATATGCTTGATGAGTTGCATGGTGCATGTGTTTTCTCTAAAAGTGATCTTAGTAGTGGTTACCATCAGATTAGGATGAAAGAAGGTAATGAATGGAAAACTGCTTTTAAGACGAAGTTTGGGTTGTATGAATAGTTAGTTATGCCATTTAGCTTGACTAACACACTTAGCACTTTCATAAATTTAATGAACCACATCTTTAAACCTTTTATTGGTAGATTTGTTATGGTTTACTTTGATGACATTTTGATTTACTCTAAGAGCCTAGAAGAGCATATGAGTCATTTGTATAATATATTTGTTGTGCTTAGGGAGAATAAACTTTTTGCAAATTTAGAGAAATGCTCTTTTTGTTTAGACTCTATGGTTTTTCTTGGATTTGTTCTAAAAGCTCATGGCATACAAGTAGATGAGGAGAAGGTCAAAGCAATCCCAGAGTGGCTAACTCTAAAGAATGCGAGTGAAGTAACGAGCCTTTATAGATTAATGAGCTTTTATAGGTGATTCGTGAAGGACTTCTCTACTCTTGCTACCCCTTTGAATGATTTGGTAAGAAAAAATGTGGTATTCAAGTAGGGTGACGTACAAGAGCATGCTTTTAACATACTAAAGGTCAAACTAACTAATGCCTCTGTACTTATGTTGCCTAATTTTACTAAGGCTTTTAAAGTTGAGTGTGACACTTCTGGTATAGGCATCGGTGGTGTGCTGATGCAGGATTCTAAACTTATTGCATATTTCAATGAGAAATTGAGTGGTCCTACTTTAAATTATTCCACATATGATAAAGAGTTGTATATCTTGAAATGGACTTTAGAAACTTGGCAACATTATTTATGGCCTAAAGAATTTATTATCCATTATGATCATAAGAGTCTTAAGTTTCTTAAGTCCCAAGGTAAATTAAACAAAAGACATGAAGGTTGGCTTAAATTTATTGAAACTTTCCCTCATATGATTAAGTATAAACAAGGAAAGGAAAATGCTATAGCGGATGTATTGTCTAGGCATTACACTTTGATTGCTTTCATGCATGCTAGATTGATAGGTTTTGAAATGTTAAAAGGCATGTATGAGTCTGATTCTGATTTTGCTAATATTTGAAAATCTTGTAAATTGTATGGTATTGATGACTATTATAGGTTTGATGGGTTCTTTTTCAAAAAGAACAAGTTATGTGTTCCTATGTGTTCCATTCATAAGCTTCTTATTAAGGAGACTCATGGTGGGGGATTGATAGGCCATTTTGGTGTAGAAAAGACTTTGGCTCTTTTGAATGAGCATTTTTATTGGGCTAGCAAGAGAAAAGATGTGGTTGCTATTTGTTCTAGATGTATTACTTGTAAGCATACTAAGTCTAAAATTCAATCACATGGCTTGTATTCCCCTTTGCCAGTTCCTTCTCACCCATGGACTAATATTTCTATGGACTTTGTTTTGGGTTTGCCTAAATCTTCCACTGGGAAAGATAGTGTCTTTGTTGTTGTGGATAGGTTTATTAAAATGGAGTATTTTATTGCTTGTTCCAAAACTAATGATGTTATGTATGTGGCAGAATTGTTTTTCAAGGAGATTGTTAGGTCGCATAGCGTGCTAAGAACTATTGTTAGTGATAGAGATGTGAAATTCTTGAGTTATTTCTAGAAAACATTATGGAATAAACTTGGCACTAAGCTTTTGTTTTCTACTACAGCACATCCCCAAATAGATGATTGATCGAGGTTGTTAACAAAACCCTCTTTACTTTATTGAAAGCTATCATTCAAAGGAATCTTAAGAATTGGGAGAAGTGTTTACTCCATGTCGAATTTGCTTAAAATCGTGCTGTTCATTCTGCTACAAAACTTTCTCATTTTGAAATTGTTTATGGCTTTAATCCTTTAACTCCATTGGATTTGCTTCCTTTACCTTCACTTGAGTTTACTAACCTTGATGGTACTAAGAAGGCTAAGTTTATGCAGGATTTGCATGAGAAAGTAAAAGCCAACATTGAAAGGAGGAATGAACAAATTACTAACCAAGTTAATAAAGGTAGAAGCCATATGGTGTTTGAACTTGGCAATTGGGTGTGGGTTCACTTTCGAAAAGAACATTTCCCATAGTAAATGAAGTCAAAACTCTAAGGTTGAGGAGATGGTCCCTTTCAAGTTCTTGAAAGGATTAATGATAATGCTTATAAAATTGACCTGCTTAGTTCTTATAGAAATGTTAGTGCTACTTTCAATGTGGCTAATCTCTCTTCCTTTAATGTTGCAGATTCCAGGATGAATCCTTTTCAAGAGGGGGGAATGATGCAGTAACACCAAGAGACCTTGTTGAGTATAGAAATGGACTTGATGGAAGATATGGTGCCAAGCTTCAGGCCCAAGGATGTGATTTGCAAATAAGAGTTCAATTCAAATATGCCTAAAGATCTATTGCAAGGCATAGGAGACACAATAACAAGAGCTAAGGCCAAAGCAATGAAAGAAGCCTTCAATTGTTTGATTCATAAGCTCTATGATTTAGAGCCCATTTATTTAAATCAAAAGAGGGCCCAAGAAGATATAAAAAGTGTAATGATACTGACTATTCTATAAGAGGAGTGCCAAGGCCCAATTAGAGTCCAATTGCAAAAGATTAAAAATCATGGGACTTTTAATGAAGCATGAGCATCCCATATGATTACTTAAAGGAGCTGATCAATTTTAGGAATGATTCTTTATGAATTTCATTTCTTTATTTATTTTATTATTTTTAGGACTTGGTCAAAGATCTTATCTTGGATATTAAGTTAAAATTAGTATCCTAATCTTGTTCCTTGATTTTAGACACCATTTAAAATATTTCTAATCAGATTTTAGTATTTAACTTTTGTTAGGATCTTAGACTTTTAGAAACTTTTCCCATAATAGGCTTCCTATTGTACTCCATTTTTAGATTATGAATAAATTTGAGTATTATTCAATTCTTTGTAAGGCCTTTGTTTCTTTGTATTCTCTGAGAGTTCACGTGACTTATCAAAGAATTGGTCATCCTTTGTAGCCTCATTGGCTAGGGTTCTAAGAGACAAATTCTCTTAGGGTTCTATCTTTGACCAACAATCCCTTTGTGTGCTTTCACTTTTGGGTGAGACGTAGTGTAACACCATAAATTCTAGCTCATTTCATGACATTCATAAGTTTCACATCATTATTTTCATGAGAGCACATGAAAAAGGGCATGAAAATAATGAATTTATTTGCATTTCGTCATACTTAAAAATTTGCAATCAGTGTCATGTGGACTGTGTGAGCTCATGCTATGCATTCTCATATTTAAATACATCATTAAAACTCATTTGCATTACAAAATCATGCCCATAACTCATGGAAACCGAAATGGAGCTCAAAATAAGCAAGTATATTTTCGGCCAGATTTGCTCCATTTTCTAACCCAACTTTGGAAAATCATAACTAAATCTAGAAAATTTGAAATCATTCAATCTTGGTCATTATGGAAAGCTTAGGATGTCTACTTCATATAAAAATATGCCCAGGTCACAATATTCATCACAAAGGATGTTTGACATCCAAAAAGCTACAGAGGTCGCTGGCTACCTGGGCTGTTGTTCAGTTTACTGATACCAACTTCTAAAATTCATAACTAATCCTATAAAAATCAAAATCACACATATTTGGTCATTCTAGAAAGCTAAAAATGTTGAATTGATACTAAAAATAATTCTAGAATGAAAAAAATACGTTTAGCTATCAGGAACCTATGAAACAATAACTGAACTCCTGGGGCATTACTGGTATTGATAGTCAACTTCAAACATGCATAACTCTTTGCTCAGACCTCCAAATGAGGTGATCTCAGTGGCCACAGAAATCTTATGACCTTTAGTTTATTAATACAAAATTTCATAATCATTGGACACCATTTGGACATCAGGTGACACAGAATACCAAACTACCAGTATGAACAGTACCCATACTAGAATCCATGAAAAATCTCAACTTTGAAAATTCATCAAATATTTCCTGGACCTCCAAAAATTATGATCGTTAGCTTCTTAGAAAGCTCTCAATGAGACCTAATTTTATGACAAACTCCAGATCAAGACTAGCTCATTTGGTCAAAAAGTGACACAAGGTTCCATTATGGTCAATTTTGGCTCCATATTGGGTACCAAAATTGCCAAATGGATTTTCCTTAGTCTTGGCACCTTTTGGGAAAGTTTAAAATCATGTTTAAGACTTGGGGGAGCTGCCCAAATGGTCCCAAATCTCATGCATCTCATTTTGGCCATTCAATCCACACTTATGTATACTTTTATCAAAATTCCATATTGTACACTTTGGCATTACATACTCAAAATAAGTGCTATGGGTCATATATCATTTTCATACATCTAAACATCACATAATAGTACATTTACATATGTCTCAAGGTTCATGGTACATATACAATATCATATACATTATGAACCATCATTATAGTTCCAAAATAGACAAAACAAGACATAAGCTTGTCAATCTTTGCTCTTCATGGTTGTTGGCTCCCTTCACTGTGATAGCCCTAACTTCTAATCTTGGTAATTATAGTTAAATACACGATTAATAAATAATGATTAAGGTTTGAAGTCGTTACAATTTATTTCATTAAGAAAATATGGGAAATTCAAACCTTCATGTTATTAGGGTCATCAACTAAACAACCATAAATGGAAGAATGCATGAAAGGGTTTGTTTAAGGGTTTGTGATTCATCTATCCATCGATTTCAACACACAAAAACCTCCCACAAGTGTTCTTATTTCATTTCCTAGCATTAGCATTAAAGAAATTAGGGTTTCTAGGTCAAAGGTGAGAGTTTGGGACCTGAGCCGCGACCTGGAACCTTCTGCCGCGGCTAAGTTAAGTCCTGGAGCTTGAAAACTAAGCTTTTAACTTTGCGTCGCAGCCCAGACCTTTTGTGCCCAACTAAGTTGCTCTCGGGACTCACTGGGTAACTTTCTTCGGTGGCAAGTTGGATCTACACCGCGGCCAATCTACGTGGCACTGCGACGAGTTTTGCCACTGTACCCTCCTAAATTACTTTCCTCGACTTGCGCCATAGTAGAACTTATTGCGCCGCAGCGAGGTTTCATTCTGTCACCTTCCTGGGCGATTTTTTTCGCTCTGCGTCACGGTGAGATTTCTCAAGCCGTGGCATCCCTCACCACTGTCACTTTTCAGGCCGCGGCGAGGCCTTCCTAGCCGCGGCGTGACTCCCTCCTGTAGGTATATCTTCTACAATTTCATCTCATGCTCTCCAATCTTCCTCCAATATCACTCTAGGGTCATTCTACCTTAATTTACGCAACTCTAGTGGTAATTATGTACCTTAATTACCTAGCTAATCTATCATTATCCATTTAGCATTTAGATGTGGATTTCCCTACTCATCCATGGGATTTTATGTCAGCAAATTATAAATCTCCCACAATGGTCATTCAATCACACTTTCATTAGGTATTTCTTGCATTAATAGTCAAGTCTATAAAGAACATATCATGGGATTACATTCTATGTTAATAAAATATAACTCCTACACTTGGCAATTCATGATGCAATGCAGCAATAGTACAAAACTTGTAAACTAGTTACAATACAATCTATCAAGTTTTCAAAACCTAGGTGCTACCAACCCATTTAATAAGCTCCCGTAAAATTTCTCCTTGCCACTGTGAGGTCCTGTCCCTGAAAATGTTAGCCCACAACGGGGTGAGATATACAATCTCAGTAACAAAAGGGCAGTTTCCATATACATGTACAAGTTAATCAATCCAATGCAATTTCATGTCATCAATCCCAGAATCATCAATTCAATTTGCAAATGAACTAGTTGAACTACTAATAACTATTGTCCCATACCAGTAGTAATACATAACATGTTAATGCCCAATAACACTGGGAGAGGTCCATCCACGGCACCTACTCCATCATGAGCACAATCAGGGCTCAGTGTATCTGGGGTTTAATCATAACCTAGTGCTCGATCGAAGCACATGCACAGGTGGCAGTCGTACCACAGCTCCACCATGGACTCACAAGGTCCAATTACAATAACAATCAAGTAATCAACTAGTCATTTAGCATTTCAAAATCAAGCATGTGTAACAAATAGCAGATTAACATGAGCATATACATAGAATTAGGAAAATAAGCCTGGTTGCCTCAATGAAGCCAATTACTCTTCCCCTAGCTACCATAATAATCCAAATGCACATCAAACCTATAACAAGCATAATTATCATCATTTCTAATCAACAAATCAGATATCCAAAGAGTTGAACTGATAATGACAGCCTAGAGGTTACTCACCTAATTACCAAGGGATTTAATTTTAGGTTCCAACTTTCCCACACTAGAAACTGTCATAGTTCACTCTAATTTCTGGGTAATTTCACATGAAATCAAAGCCCATATCATAGGTCAACTATAGGGGTCTCAAACTAATAAAAAATGCATCAAAATGGAAAGAAGATACTCACTTAACAATACCCATTGCCTCAACCTCTGAAAATCCACCATGGGAAATTCCAAAATTCGCATTTCAATCATCAAGCCCAGAAAATTCAGTTTTCCACCATTATCTCCTTGTAATTTCGCACAATAACAGAACCCATTATGATAATCCATCCTTAGGGGCATTTTCTAGCAAAGTAATACACAAAATGGAAGGGAAATACTCACTTAATCATCCCTCTAACTTCCAACTCCGAAAATCTTACAAGGAATCACGCAACACCAAGTTTCAGATTTGAGAAGAAAATGAAAATGCTCAAAACCAGAAATTAATCAAACCAAAATGAAGAGGAGGATGAGAGGGTCAAGTTATATATAACTCACCTTGGCTAAATCATCCTCTAGAAGTCAAAAATGGAGCTTCCATGTTGGTAGAACCCTAGCCTCCCCTAAACCTCCGAATTTTCTCCCTTGCCTATTGTGTTTTCTGCTAAATGGGGAGGGAGGTTGCTGACCCTTTAAGGTTTTTAATGAGAAATGGGCTGACCTATCAGCCTAAGGTCCAATTAGGCTCATCTCTAGTGATTGGGCCATGGTTTAATGAATGAGCTGCAGAAAATTTAGAGCTAAAAATAGAATGTGCTGACCTAACGGCCCAATTCCTTGTGGGTTCAAATTTTTATACTTATTGGGCTTTATCTCATAAGTTGGGCTGAATCTCATGAGTTAGGCTTCAGGGTTGTAGTTGGGTTAGGCCAAATTTTAAGAGCCAATCTAATTTGGGTCTGCATAATGTGTGTTAGGCCAGCTCACATAAATTGGGTCTTAGGCCCCTATTCTACTAAATCAAATTGGGTTATTGCTAGGTGATCTCTCTTGGCCCAAGTCTCATGATAAGGAGTTGGGCTTGCATCTAGAATCATTGGGCCTCCATAAATCCTTATCCATGGCTTACTAAAATAAATTTTGGGCCCAAATTAAGCCTTAACCTAATTAAAAACTTAAACCTATATTAATAGCTTTATTTCTCTGTAAATTTTCATTCATATAGCTTGTTTAATTATTCCATAATAATTATTCTTAATTATTTTAAATATATTATTAACACCTTAATTAATTTTTGGGGTGTTACATTCATCATAACTACTTGGTCCACCTAGCATGTTAGAGCATTGGAGAGGAGGGAGTGAGATTCAAAGAATCTCAATAGCTTATCTCCCATTCCATCACACATAATATGTGCAAGCAAGTTCTATGAATGCATGTGTGGGAAAAATAGAAGTCATGAACATTTAAAATCAAGCTTGACATAGAAACACATCATACAAGGCATTCAAGAGTTCACCAAGTGCTTGGATTTGCCTCACCCATTCTTTAAGAACTTTGGATTCAACCATACTCTTGGGAGCCCACTTTACTTTTGGGAGACTCTTTACTTTATCTTAACCAAACTCAAGGGTTCTTAGCTCATCCTCACCAAAAGGAAGAGTTCTTGGCCTCTCCACACTCAAGCAAACTCACACAAATATCATGTAATTACTTGAAAACATAACATGGCATCAAGCATCATGGCATATAAAGGTATGCTAGCATACTTTTCAAACCTTGAAATTATACATACATACATTTTAAAACAAGCTAAACACACATCCATGTATGAGAGAAGGTAGAGAGAGTTACCTTACTTACATTCACACACTTTTTCCTTAAGCCTAGACTCCTCTCCCTTGATCTCACACACCCAAGAAGGTGGAGATCATTTCTCTTGGCCTAGACACACCAAAAGAATGAATTACTTATGGAACAATTTCTAAAGTCACACCACTTGCTTACACACTAGGTTATCCTATAAACCTTAATATGGTCCATAAAGGCACCTAATAAAGCAACACCCCTTAATTAAATTTTAGGCTTCATTCTTTCTTTTCAAATATGATTCTTGACTCCTTTTAAACCTCTTGGAGTCATCACATGATTAAAATAAAGAGCCTAAACACATGTTACTTCTTTAGGTCACATAATGGAGTCTATGACACCAATTCACTTTCTTTGAGTTCTAAATTTTTTCCAAGGCCTCTACTCATCTTCACTCATCACATGTGGCTCAAGAATGGCCTTAGACAAATTTAAAACTCTCCCTAGCTATAGAAACTTGCCTAGGCCGAGATTATGGGGGGAAGAAGAGTTCATGGCCTTCTTGATTTTTCCTTGATGGGGGACACACTTGGGAGGCTTCCTAGAGGTCTTAGGAGCTCAATCAAATACTCACACATGCAAGGAAACTCATATATCAAATCAATTTTTGCAAGGTGTTCAAGAGCTCTACACTTTTCTAACTTGGAATCCCTTGGTTTTGCTTGCAATTTCTTGGCATATTCCAAGTTCCCACACTCCAATTTCATGGTTTCTTATTAGTTCTAGGTCAGAACTTTCCTCCCCTAGATGGCTCTGTTTTTAGGCATTATACACACAAGGAAGAGCAAGAAGGAAGAAGCAACAAAAAACAAGAAATTACCTTGGGTTCAACCTTCTTTCAAGAGTGTTTCTTCTTGCCTTAGCTTCCTCTTTGGATTTCTAACTTTTCCCCCCTGGTTAAAGGTCAAAATAAAACCATTTCATTCACCAAAAACATGGAAAGATGAAGCAAAGAGAGGAGAGGCAGGTTTTAAGAAGAAAGACTATGGAAATCTCTACCTTTTGTTAGCCTTTTCTTCCTCCTCTTGAGCTCTCTTAGTGCGTCTCTCTCCCTTGGTCTCATGCTCTGTTTTGGTCAGAAAGAAGGTCGGTTAATCAGAGGCCAAAGGAGAACGTGTTTTAAGAAGGTGAAGAGTCCACTTTATGCACTTTTCTATTTTGCATTTTAGTCCCTATTCTTTGTTCTTATCATTTTGGCTCAAATCAACTCCTTTTTGAAATATGCCTTTTCTATCATATTCCTTGGGCTCTTACTCATAATAATTGCCTTTGGAATCACTAAAAAAAGATCTAAAACTATTTCAAACTGTTCAGTCAAAGTTTCGATCAACCGACAACTGAAATCGCTCACAGGAGGGGTTTCAACTATTCTAGGGGTTCCCATAGTATTCAGAGCCTCTAAGAACCCTGGAAAGCTTAAATTTTTTGTTTAAAAAGACCTTTTGTGAGTTTTCAAAATTTTCCAAAAATTACAAAAATGCCCCTACTTCCCTCGGTAAATTTTTTTATCTCTTCTGGTTCTAGTTTTTGGGCATCTTACACCTCAAATCCTCATTTTCTAATATTTAAAATTTTATTATAGTTTTAGTTGGCCCCAATTCCTTCTATTTCGAGGACTTCCTTTTATATTTGACCCATTTCCAACGTTTACGGAAAAACTGACCATTACGTTTCTCACGTTTACGGAGGGACTGGATGTTACACGTAGCCGATCTCGGATGATCAATTTGTGTGCCAAGGTTCTTAAGACAATGTTCCTAGAGGGTCTTGCATCATAAACCTATCCATAACAATGAGACACTATCTTTTCCAGTAGAAGATTTAGGAAAACCCAAAACAAAGTCTATAGAAATATCAATCTATAGGTGAGAAGGAACTGGTAAAGGGGAATACAAGCCATGTGATTAAATTCTAGACTTAGCATGCTTACAAGTAATACATCTAGAATAAACAACAATCACATCTTTTCTTATGCTAGGCCAATAAAAATGCTCATTCAAAAGAGTCAAGGTCTTTTCTACACCAAAATGCCCTATCAATCCTTCACCATGAGTTTCCTTAACAAGAAGCTCATGAATGGAACACACAGGAACACATAACTTGTCCCTTTTAAAAAGGAACCCATTAAACCTGTAATAGTCATAAGCACATACAAATTCACAAGATTTCTAGTATCAGCAAAATCAAAATCAGACTCATACATGCCTTTTAACATCTCAAAATCTATCAGTCTAGCATGCATGGAAGTAATCAAAGTGTAATGCCTAGACAATGCATCAGCTGTAACATTTTCCTTTCCCTGCTTATGCTTAATCATATAAGGGGAGGTTTCAATAAACTTAAGCCAACCTGCATATCTTTTGTTCAATTTACCCTGGGACTTAAGAAACTTAAGACTCTTATAATCAGAATGGATAATAAATTTTTTAGGGCACAAATAATGTTGCTAAGTTTCTAGAGTCCGTTTCAAGGCATACAACTCTTTATTATATGTGGAATAATTTAAAGCAAGACCACTTAATTTCTCATTGAAATATGCAATTAGTTTAGAATCCTGCATCAACACACCACCTATGCTTATACCAAATGCGTCACCTCAACTTCAAAAACCTTAATGAAATTAGGCAACAAGTATAGGGGCATTAGTTAGTTTTTCCTTTAGTATGTTAAAAGCATGCTCTTGTACTTCACCCCACTTGAATACCACATTTTTTTCTTACCAAATCATTCAAAGGGGCAACAAGAGTGGAGAAGTCCTTCACGAATCTCCTATAGAAGCTCATCAATCTATGGAAGCTCGTTACTTCACTCGCATTCTTTGGAGTTGGCCACTCTTGAATTGCTTTGATCTTCTCCTCATCCACTTGTATACCATGAGCTCCTACAACAAATCCAAGAAAAACTATAGAGTCTAAACAAAAAGAGCACTTCTCCAAATTGGCAAAGAGTTTATTCTCCCTAAGCATAACAAACACATGATGCAAATGACTCGTATGTGTTGGAAATTGTGCTTTAGGCCAATCATTTGTAAACATTGTGCTTCATTAAGAATAAAAGTTTTTTTGTCACAATTATTATATTTGCATGTTTCTATAATAATTATATCCTTAGATAAATTATATTAGTTATCCTAAATATCCCTAGTCGATCATCATTGTGGGAACGATGATGAATTAAGACGAGTATAATTTTGATTGATAGTTATGTGTTAATCATGTATGGAGATACAAATCAAAATCATAGGTGCCTGTTGGGAACAGAGTGCTGGATCGACTCGTCATCAGGTAGCATCATGGATTAGGTCATAAGCATACCTCATATATAACCGTGTCACTAATCCCTCATACTTAAAATCATCATAGATTCCAACATGAAGGACACTGTGCTTTGGCATTGTCAAAAGTCACCTTTGACCGAGTGATCATAAAGGCTATGGTCGGGTATAGTGGACTCCATGTAGAGGATGATGAGTGGTTAAGATGAAATTTGTCCCTCTGGTTAACAGAGAGATATCTCTAAGCCCCTTGATGAGTGAGACTGAGAAATACATGGCCATGCTTGGATGGAAGGATTTTTTCATTCGTTCTGTTGGTCTGCACGTAAATCGAAAAACTAATGATTGAGTAAGATAATGATGACATTTCCATACCTCATGCTCAATCAAGATATCGTGTGATAAAAGGGATGTGACAGGATTATACGATAGGCTGTATTAGATCACCAAACCCTATGTGATTTAGGTAGTCATTATGTCTTGCTAGAGATCACTGGTGACTTATGGATGCAATAACGTTGTTGGCCCACTACCAATATCATATAGGCCTAAAGGGTCGCACACAAGAACGAATCAACTTAAACAAGAATGTCCAAATTCATTGAACCTAGAATTGTATCTAGATTCGATGAATGTTATGCTTAATTAGGGTGAGATAATTATATATGTATATATATGTAATTAATTCAAAATATAAGTATATATATTATTTGATATATATATATATAACATATATATTTCATATATATATATAGAAATTTGAAATATATATATATATATTTATATTTGATATGAATATATATATTGTATTATATATTTCAATATATATATATATCTATTTATTTATAAATGAATTAGTTAAAATTGAATTTATGAAATAAATTCGAATTTCAACTAATTTGTTTAAGACTAATTTGGATTAATTTAAATAATATATTTAAATTAACTAATTTAATCTAAAATATATTTCTATAAAAAGAGAGGTAGGCTAGGGTTTAGATACACTAAAGAGTCAGCTTTCTAAAACCCTAAGCCGTCACCCTAGAGAGAGAGAATGCGGCCGTACATCTAGAGAGAGAAAGTGTATAGATGCCTAGAGAGAGAAGATCGTCTTCTCGTCAATTCGCATATGGACGTGGTGAACGAAGGTGCTAGCAAGCCTTTCAAGTTGCCAAATTGTTCATGTGGATACCAATAAAGGGGGTTATGCATAGACGTCAGTTCTTGAGATCTGAAAGGACAAAGTGCACTGCAAAGGTAATATTTTATCTCATACTCAATTTAATCAAGTCGATGGATCCATGGGAGGAAACGAATTAAAATTTTCGTTGCGTGTACAGTACATTTCTAACAATATGCTCTTTTAGGCTCTTAGAGTAAATCAAAATATCATTAAAGTAAACCACAATAAATCTACCAATGAAAGGTATAAAGACATGATTTATTAAACTCATGAAAGTGCTAAGTGCGTTAGTCAATCCAAATGGTATAACTAACCATTCATACAACCTAAACTTAGTCTTAAAAACAGTTTTCATTCATCACCTTCTTTCATCCTAATCTGACAATAAACACTTCTAAGATCAATTTTAGAGAAAACACTTGCACCATGCAACTAATCAAGCATATCATCTAACTTAGGGATAGGATAGTAATATTTTACCATTATTTTGTTGATGGCATGACAATCCACACAGATCTGGCACTTGCTGTGACACCTTAATCTCCTTTCACTACCTAGCCTCTCCATAGGCTCGGTTCCATATGATTTCCAAAGAGTCACTACTCTCCCGTGGCATTTACATGCTATGAACCGGGGTTTCATATACTCATCTTTTACCCCGTGGGTCCTGTGAACCCATCTCAAGCATCCTCAACTCAAACTCCACACATACGACTCATACATAGCATAAAACAACCCATAAGCCACGGGTATAGAGCCAAAAACCAGTAATATTGTATTTTCTCACTTGGGCCCAAAAGTCATATTTTGGCTCTAAGTTTGGAAAATCATAAGAAATTGTAGAAAAATGGGAATGCAGCAAACTTTAGCTTTCTGGAAAGCTCAATGTGTCAACTTTACACTAAAAATCATTCCCAATCACAAACACATCGTTTGGACCATGTTTGACATCGAAAATGGGAGGAAGGTCCAGCTGTCACTGTTTCTGGTGCAGCTTGCTGTCATGATTTTTGGAAATTCATAACTAAATCCAAAAAAATCCAATCTGGGCACATTATACCAATTCAGAAAGATACGGATGTTTACTAGAGGAAAAAAATAAGTCTAGATCAGTTCAGTAGCTCCTGCACCCCGAAAACCGATGGAACAGTGATGGGGGTCAAATAAGCTCACTGATGCTGATACAGAACTTCAGTCGGTTCAATCTCTCTCTACAGACCTCCGATTTGGGTGATTCCAGTTCCTACAAGTCACTTTAGTTTTCTAGTTTATGAGTATAAAATTTCACCACATTGGAATCCATTTGGTCTAAAAGTGCCACAGATTTCATTTCTGCCCTATGAAACAGTAACATGACCAAATCAACAATTTTTCCCAAATTCAACAATTCACCAAATATTCTCTCGTCCTCCGAATATTTCCCTCTTTAGCTTCGCAAGAATCTTTCTACAAACTCTAGAGGCATGCCAAATTTCATGGCAAACGGAGCTCATCCGGTCATACTTTGACGGAGCTCACAAAAATACCGGTTTTGGCACCCTATAGGTCCAAAACGGGTCCAAATAGCCTCTCTCACATTCTCACTCCACATGGACAAGTTCAAAAGCATAAAACTAGTATATCTAACATGTCCATATGCTCCAAATCATCATACATTCAAATCTCACTATGCTATGGCCAAATTTACACAATATCATTCATGCATCAAAGGGGTAAAAACCCACATTTCCATTACTTTGGCTAATAACAGAGTTCATACATCATCCTTTCATATTTCTACATGTGTTACAAACTTTACATCTCAAAAATAGTGGGCACATTTTCATTTGGCACCACTTTACATCATATATACATCAAAATGTCAAAAGAAAGTAATATCTCTAACTACGCATGCTCCTAGGCACCTTGGTGTGTGCTCGGATCTCCTTGAGCTCCACCTAGCATATTAGTTGGGAGGGGAAAGGGGTGAGATTGGAGAATCTCAGTAGCTCAAGCACTCAATCCAGCAAGCAATCAAGGCATATAACAAGTCAAAGCATGTGAATAAGCACTTAGCCATTCTCAATCAACCAACACACAATGTACATGCTATGGAATCACAACAATGCCAAAAATGAGCTCCAGGGACTTTTGGTCTAGCCTCACCCGAGTTTAAGGGACTTTTGGATGGCCTCACCCGAGTTTAAGGACTTTTGACTTGGCCTCACTCGTTGGAGACTTTTGGCCTTGTCTCACCTATCTCAAGGGACTTTCGGCTTCACCTCACCCATCTCATGGGACTTTCAGCACTACCTCACCCGAGCAATCTCACATTTCAACATACAAGTATATTGGCATTCAATGCATCAAAGCAATAACATATGGCATATTCCATACAACAAGCATATACATAATCATACAATGACTATCATACCCAAGAAAGCAACAAGAAAGAGTGAAAGAGAGAGCTACCTTTGGAGCCAAAGCTTTCACTAGCTTTTCCTTTCAATTTCTCCTCTCCCTCCTTAAGTTCACAATCACACCTTGATGGAGGTGTTTCTCTTGAGCCTGGACACACAAAAGTATGCAATTACTCTCTTACCCTATAATCCTTCAGATCAAATTCTCCTATATACCATAACCTAGAGTTCTCTCTCTCTAGAATGCCATTAACCCCTTTCTCTCTCTCAAGCTCCCATGGTAGTGGAAAACCACATTTTCAAAGAAAACACAATGATTCAAAAGCGTTTTCCACTTTCCCTCTTCTGACCCGTACCCAAAAATTGTCCATTTTTGCAAACAAAACCGTAGGAAAAGAGGGCAAAGGGAGGGGATCAGAAATCTGAAGAGAAATGAGAGAAGTGACCTTACCTTTCCCTTAATCTTCCTCCTTCTCTTGATCTCTCACACTCTCCTTGCCTCTTTTCTCTCTTTGGGTCGAAGCTTAGGGCAGATATGAGAGAAGAAATGAGTTTGGGCGTTTAATGAAGTCTGATTCTCGCTATTTACTCTCTTCCGGACCGACTCTCGCTACGGCGAAAACTAACCTTCGCTATAGCGAGCTCGTGTAATCTGGCTTCGCTATGGCGAGGTGTAACCTTCGCTACGGCGAGCTCGTGCCAGTTCCCTTCGCTATGGCGAGATTTACCACTCACTATGGCGAAATCGCGTCAGTTCCAGACTTCACTCTCGCTATGGCGCCGCTACAGCGGGCAACTCCCTGGTTTTAGTATGGGCTGCTGCCAGCACTCGCTATAGCTAGAATCGCCTTCGCTATGGCGAACTAGCTCTCTCGCTGTAACGAGACCGTTTCTCGCTATTGCGAGAGGACTTGGCAGAAATTCTGGATTCCGAAAATTTTCAGATTTCATTTCCTTTCTTTTCCCTTTTCTTTTCTTTTTCCCCGTTGTTACATTTCTACCCCTCTTAAAAGAAATTTCGTCCTCGAAATTTAGAAACTTACCTCAGGGAAATAATTCTGGATATTTCTGCCTCATCTCATCCGCCAATTCCCAAGTTGCTTCCTCAGATGTCAGACCTCTCCAAATCACTTTCACCAGATGAATGCTCTTGCTTCTCAGCTGTTTCAGCTTAGCATCCACAATTCTCTCCGGTTTCACTACATAGGAAAGATCTTCCTGCAATTGCACATGCTCATATTCTATGACATGTGAGGAATCTGGTAAATACTTTTTCAACTGGGAGACATGAAAAACACTGTGTATTTGGGCTAGGTTAGGAGGCAAGGCTATTCGGTAAGCCACGGGTCCAATTTTCTCAAGGATTTCAAACGGACCAATATACCTAGGACTGAGCTTCTTTACCCTCATTGACCGACCTACTCCCGTCATTGGAGATATTCGTATGAACACATGGTCTCCAACCTCAAACTCTAACGGCCTCCTACGCTTATCAGCATAGCTTTTCTGCCTACTCTGGGCCGTGAGTAGCCTCTCTCTGTCGGGTGGTCTGGTCCACAATCTCAGGTCCTATCATACTCCTCTCACCTAACTCAACCCAACACAAAGGGGATCTGCACTTTCTCCCATACAAAGCCTCATAAGGGGCCATCTGGATACTGGAATGGTAACTATTGTTATAAGCAAACTCTGCTAACGGTAAATACACATCCCAGTTCCCTTTCATTTCTAGCACACATGCCCTCAACATATCTTCTAATGTCTGGATGGTCCTTTCAGTCTGACCATCTGTCTGGGGGTGATATGCAGTACTAAACCGCAATCTCATCCCTAAGGCATGCTGTAATGACCGCCAAAAGTTCGATGTGAACCTGGGGTCTCTATCCGAAACTATGCTATTGGGCACTCCATGAAATCGCACTACCTTTCTGATATACAACTGGGCCAATCTATCCAGTGTATAAGTAGCCTTAATAGCTAAAAAGTGTGCAGACTTCGTCAGTCTATCCACAACTACCCAAATAGCATCGTGTCCAGAGGATGTCCTGGGTAACCCCATGACAAAATTCATGGATATACTATCCCACTTCCACTCAGGGATATCTAGTGGTTGCAATAACCCAGCCGGTTTCTGGTGCTCAATCTTTATCCTCTGACACACTAGGCATCTAGCCACATACTCTGTCACATCACTTTTCATCCCTGGCCACCAGAAAATCTTTTTCACATCCTGATACATCTTGGTGGCACCTGGGTGGATAGTATACTTACTCTTATGCGCCTCTTCTAGAATGCTTTCTCTCAACTCATTCTGACTAGGCACACAGATTCTATCCCGATATACTATCATGCCATCCTCAGACAACTTGAAATCTGAGGTCTTACCTTGGGTGATCTCATTCCTGATCCGTTTCAGGAACTCATCCTCTCTTTGGGCATCTAAGATCTGGGTTCTCAAGATATTCTCAATTCGGGTTTCACTCAAATATAATCTACCCGATACCACCTGACACGAGAGGTTCAACTCTCTGAACTTCTCTAGGAGCTCCTGCTCCCTAATCATCATATGGGCTACATGGATGGATTTTTTACTCAGGGCGTCTGCCACCACATTGGCCTTACCCGGATGATATTTCAACACATAATCATAATCTTTCAAGAATTCCATCCATCTCCTCTGTCTCATATTGAGTTCTCTCTGATCAAACAGGTATTTCAGACTCTTGTGGTCACTATAGATCTCTATGGTCGCACCATACAGATAGTGTCTCCAAATTTTGAGAGCAAACACTACAGCAGCTAACTCCAGGTCATGTGTGGGGTAATTCTCCTCATGAGGTCTCAACTGCCTCGAGGCATATGCCACTACTCTACCCTGCTGCATCAACACACATCCTAACCCTTTGCCCGAAGCATTACAATAAACCACAAATGGTTCACTAGGGTCAGGGATAATCAGCACAGGGGCAGTGGTCAAACAGAGTTTCAACTCCTGGAAACTCTTCTCACATCTCACATCCCACACAAACGGTGTATCTTTCCTGGTTAGCCTCGTCAGTGGTAAGGCCATTCGAGAAAAGTCCTGTATAAATCGTCTGTAATACCCTGCCAAACCTAGGAAACTCCTGACTTCGGTGATCGTTCTAGGTCTATCCCACTGTAACACTGCCTCAACTTTATGGGGATCCACCGCAACCCCATCCCGTGAGATCACATGACCTAAGAATCGTACCTCGGTCAGCCAAAACTCACATTTACTCAGTTTGGCATACAACCTTTTCTCTCCCAAGGTGTCTAGGACTAGTCTCAAATGCCTCTCGTGCTCCTCAAAAGATCGGGAGTACACTAAAATATCATCAATAAAGACCACCACAAACTGATCTAGATATGGTCTGAATACCCTGTTCATATAATCCATGAACACTGCAGGCGCATTTGTCAACCCGAATGGCATCACAAGGAACTCATAGTGCCCATATCTCGTCCTGAAAGCCGTCTTAGAGACGTCTTCAGTTCTCACTCTCAACTGGTGGTAACCAGATCTAAGATCTATCTTAGAAAACACAGATGCCCCAGCCAACTGATCTAACAGATCATCAATTCTAGGGAGAGGATATTTATTCTTGATGGTAACTTTATTCAACTCTCTGTAATCTATGCACAACCGCAAGCTACCATCTTTCTTTTTCACAAACAACACTGGAGCACCCCAAGGTGAAACACTAGGGCGGATGAACCCTTTCTCTAACAATTCCTCTACCTGCGCTTTCAACTCAGCAAGCTCGGTGGGAGCCATCCTGTAAGGAGCTTCGGACACCGGTCCAGCACCAGGCACTATGTCTATAGGGAACTCTAATTCTCTCTCAGGAGGTAGGCCACTAAAATCAAACTCTCTAGGGAAAACCTCCGGGAATTCCCTGATAACTGGGATCTCCTCTATCCCTTCTTCTACCTCAACCTAAATAGAGAAAAAGACTAGAAACCCTTGACATCCACACTCCAAATATCTCTCAGCCTGGGCAGTAGTCATAAAGGATAACTCTGCTCCTACCCTAGGTATGGTCCCACAAACAGGTAAGGAAACGGTTCGGTGTTCACAATCAAGTATGGCATTATTTGCAGCTAACCAGTTCATACCAATAATTAAGTCAATTTCATGAAAAGGCATACAAACCAAATCAATAGTGGTATGACAGTGGTTAAATTGGACAGTGACATTTAAGCAAGTATGGGAAGTGACCACGTGGCCTCCAGTGGGTGTAATGACAGATAAGTCAAAGGGCAAGACACTAACAACCAAACCCAATTTCCTCACACAATCATAAGATATAAACGAGTGACTAGCACCCGAGTCAAACATAGCAACTACAGGAAAGCCATTCACTAAAAGCGTACCTCGGATCAAACTGGGAGATGCGCTGGCTTCCTGCTGAGTAAGGGCGAACACTCGGCCCGGGTCTGTGGTCTAGGAGGAGGCGCTGTCTCCATCTGAGGACAGTGTCTAGCAATGTGCCCCGGCTTCCCACACTTATAACATGTCACCGGAGACTGCTGGAAGGATGACTGACCCCGAGGAGGTGGCACACCTCGCTGCGGCCTTCTACTCCATGGCCCCTTACCTCTTTTCTTGGTACTAGGGGTCAAACTAGAGCCCTCTTCTGGTTTCGGCCTTTTCAAATCCGGAACCCTCTTCTTACTAGCCGTCGTCACAGTAGGCATGATAATTTGCAAGTTCGTCTCAATCACCCTACTGACCTCCACCAGAGTATTAAACTTTCTGATCCGCTGTGGAGTGACTCTATCGCTAATCAGGGGCCTCAAACTAGTCTCAAACTGCTCACATCTCTAGGGTTCATCATCATACCTCTGGAGGTAAGAGGAATACCGAGACAGCTCTATAAACTTGGCCACATACTGGTCCACAGTCATCTCATCAGTCTGTCTCAAACTCATGAACTCCATCTCTTTCTTCTTCCTCACCGAACTTGGGACATACTTCTCATAAAATTCAACCAAGAAAGTCTCCCAAGTGATCGGTATATTCTTGGTCTCCATCAGTGGTTTCGTACTCTCCCACCATCTATCAGCCTCCTTTTCTAGCATGAAGGTGGCTAACTGGGCTTTCTGCTCAGTGGTACAATCCATCACTGAGAAGATTTTCTTAAGCTGCATCACCCAAGCCTCCACCTTATCCGCATCCAATTCCCCGTCAAATGAGGGTGGATTGTTCTGCCTAAACTGCTTCAATACTTTCTGGATAGGCGTCTGGGTCTGTGGAGCAGCAGGCTCCTGGGGAGGTATAGGTGGAATGCTGAATGTAGATGGTTGAGGTCCAGGGGCATCCCTTCTGGCTTCTTCTTGCCTAGCCAGGGTATTTTGCAGATGCATGATCATATCATGCTGCTGCTGGGCAATGTATCTCTGTTGCTCCAGCATCTCTTGGTCCTGGCCCATCACGGCCTCATACCGGTCTAATCTATCCATGATGGCCTGCAGAGGAACCCTAGTCTCAGTAGGAACCTCTGGCTCATCTCTCTGAGCTCTGGGCAGTCTGCCTCTGCCTCTGCCTCTACCCCGTCTAGTCTCAACCATGTCTGAAAGAAATAGCAATCCTCAATTCACAATAATATCACAACACATATACATAAGGATGCTACAACTTCCATGACCATTCACACCAAACACAAGCAATTCACATACTTCAAGAGCCTAACATCGAGCAAAAGTGCCTGAACCTTTGCTCTGATACCAAAAATGTGACACCTTAATCTCCTTTCACTACCTAGCCTCTCCATAGGCTCGGTTCCATATGATTTCCAAAGAGTCACTACTCTCCCGTGGCATTTACATGCTATGAACCGGGGTTTCATATACTCATCTTTTACCCCGTGGGTCCTGTGAACCCATCTCAAGCATCCTCAACTCAAACTACACACATACGACTCATACATAGCATAAAACAACCCATAAGCCATGGGTATAGAGCCAAAAACCAGTAATATTGTATTTTCTCACTTGGGCCCAAAAGTCATATTTTGGCTCTAAGTTTGGAAAATCATAAGAAATTGTAGAAAAATGGGAATGCAGCAAACTTTAGCTTTCTGGAAAGCTCAATGTGTCAACTTTACACTAAAAATCATTCCCAATCACAAACACATCGTTTGGACCATGTTTGACATCGAAAATGGGAGGAAGGTCCAGCTGTCACTGTTTCTGGTGCAGCTTGCTGTCATGATTTTTGGAAATTCATAACTAAATCCAAAAAAATCCAATCTGGGCACATTATACCAATTCAGAAAGATACGGATGTTTACTAGAGGAAAAAAATAAGTCTAGATCAGTTCAGTAGCTCCTGCACCCCGAAAACCGATGGAACAGTGATGGGGGTCAAATAAGCTCACTGATGCTGATACAGAACTTCAGTCGGTTCAATCTCTCTCTACAGACCTCCGATTTGGGTGATTCCAGTTCCTACAAGTCACTTTAGTTTTCTAGTTTATGAGTATAAAATTTCACCACATTGGAATCCATTTGGTCTAAAAGTGCCACAGATTTCATTTCTGCCCTATGAAACAGTAACATGACCAAATCAACAATTTTTCCCAAATTCAACAATTCACCAAATATTCTCTCGTCCTCCGAATATTTCCCTCTTTAGCTTCGCAAGAATCTTTCTACAAACTCTAGAGGCATGCCAAATTTCATGGCAAACGGAGCTCATCCGGTCATACTTTGACGGAGCTCACAAAAATACCGGTTTTGGCACCCTATAGGTCCAAAACGGGTCCAAATAGCCTCTCTCACATTCTCACTCCACATGGACAAGTTCAAAAGCATAAAACTAGTATATCTAACATGTCCATATGCTCCAAATCATCATACATTCAAATCTCACTATGCTATGGCCAAATTTACACAATATCATTCATGCATCAAAGGGGTAAAAACCCACATTTCCATTACTTTGGCTAATAACAGAGTTCATACATCATCCTTTCATATTTCTACATGTGTTACAAACTTTACATCTCAAAAATAGTGGGCACATTTTCATTTGGCACCACTTTACATCATATATACATCAAAATGTCAAAAGAAAGTAATATCTCTAACTACGCATGCTCCTAGGCACCTTGGTGTGTGCTCGGATCTCCTTGAGCTCCACCTAGCATATTAGTTGGGAGGGGAAAGGGGTGAGATTCGGAGAATCTCAGTAGCTCAAGCACTCAATCCAGCAAGCAATCAAGGCATATAACAAGTCAAAGCATGTGAATAAGCACTTAGCCATTCTCAATCAACCAACACACAATGTACATGCTATGGAATCACAACAATGCCAAAAATGAGCTCCAGGGACTTTTGGTCTAGCCTCACCCGAGTTTAAGGGACTTTTGGATGGCCTCACCCGAGTTTAAGGACTTTTGACTTGGCCTCACTCGTTGGAGACTTTTGGCCTTGTCTCACCTATCTCAAGGGACTTTCGGCTTCACCTCACCCATCTCATGGGACTTTCGGCACTACCTCACCCGAGCAATCTCACATTTCAACATACAAGTATATTGGCATTCAATGCATCAAAGCAATAACATATGGCATATTCCATACAACAAGCATATACATAATCATACAATAACTATCATACCCAAGAAAGCAACAAGAAAGAGTGAAAGAGAGAGCTACCTTTGGAGCCAAAGCCTTCACTAGCTTTTCCTTTCAATTTCTCCTCTCCCTCCTTAAGTTCACAATCACACCTTGTTGGAGGTGTTTCTCTTGAGCCTAGACACACAAAAGCATGCAATTACTCTCTTACCCTATAATCCTTCAGATCAAATTCTCCTATATACCATAACCTAGAGTTCTCTCTCTCTAGAATGCCATTAACCCCTTTCTCTCTCTCAAGCTCCCATGGTAGTGGAAAACCACATTTTCAAAGAAAACACAATGATTCAAAAGCGTTTTCCACTTTCCCTCTTCTGACCCGTACCCAGAAATCGTCCATTTTTGCAAACAAAACCGTAGGAAAAGAGGGCAAAGGGAGGGGATCAGAAATCTGAAGAGAAATGAGAGAAGTGACCTTACCTTTCCCTTAATCTTCCTCCTTCTCTTGATCTCTCACACTCTCCTCGCCTCTTTTCTCTCTTTGGGTCGAAGCTTAGGGCAGATATGAGAGAAGAAATGAGTTTAGGCATTTAATGTAGTCTGATTCTCGCTATTTACTCTCTTCCGGACCGACTCTCGCTACGGCGAAAACTAACCTTCGCTATAGCGAGCTCGTGTAATCTGGCTTCGCTATGGCGAGGTGTAACCTTCGCTACGGCGAGCTCGTGCCAGTTCCCTTCGCTATGGGAGATTTACCACTCGCTATGGCGAAATCGCATCAGTTCCAGACTTCACTCTCGCTATGGCGTCGCTACAGCGGGCAACTCCCTGGTTTTAGTATGGGCTGCTGCCAGCACTCGCTATAGCTAGAATCGCCTTCGCTATGGCGAACTAGCTCTCTCGCTGTAGCGAGACCATTTCTCGCTATTGCGAGAGGACTTGGCAGAGATTCTGGATTCTGAAAATTTCTAGATTTCATTTCCTTTCTTTTCCCTTTTCTTTTCTTTTTCCCGGTTGTTACACTTGCCATCCTTCTTGGGCACAAGAATCATTATGATAACACACAAACTCAGACTTTCACGAACAAATCCTTTCCTCATGAGCTTGATGAGAGACTCTATAGGAATAAGTCCTAGAAACCTTCAACAAAATGACACTTTGCTCGACACCGATTAGAAACAAGAAATGTTGGTCAAGTGGATAAGACCCTAAGAGAACTCATTCCTTAGAACCATATCCTTAAGATGCCACAAAGGAAGACCACTCCTTTGATAAGTTACTTGTATTTTAAAGAAGAACACATAAAAGTAAGAATTCTCACAATCAGAAATAAAATTCCAAAATTCATTTAAATACGCAAAAGTACAATAGGTAGCCTATTAAATAGGTATAAAAGAAAATCTTAAACCTAACTTAATCTCTAACAATTCTCCTCCAAGAAATAGGAAACAAAAATTTTGATTTTAATAGTAGGAGATAATGCCATTTACTATAATAAATCCTAAGGAAAACGAAAGAAAGTAATTTGTAAGTTTTCAGCAACTAAGAAAAAATGGAAATAAATAAAATCTGAAACTTAAATCCTAAGTCTCGACTAAATGGCCTTGTTCAAACTAATGGAAATGGAAACTAATGAAAAGCAATTAAAAGGCATCCTAATCAGATTTAGAGCTCCTATTCATATCACTTTTGTTGCCTATGTGATTTGCACATGCTTGTTAATTGATTTCTTCAAGTTGGACTCTATTTAGACCTTACAACATGTCTTGTTGGACTTGGACAGACAATGAGGATAATATCCCTTGGGCCTTGTAACTCTTCAAATTGATGCGAAAACATGAATTCAAGCTCTTGAACTTCTTCGGCAATGCAACTCAAAGCTTGCTTCATGGCTTTAGCTTTTCCTTTAGTTATTAGGATTTGTATACCTTGTAATGGATCCATTTGCTTGTTGGGCTCTCTTGCATGCCCTTCATGCTCTTTTAGGTCATCACACCATACTCTCTTCCACTTGATGTTGTATTTCCTTAGTCTCCTTTGGATTTGCTCAATAAATAGGTTTATTGGAGATAGATGCTTCAAGGATGAAGTCTATACGATGCTCAATGCCTCTTAAAAGGGGCAATCCACCAGGTATTTCCTTTGGGAACAAGTCACAAAATTTTGGTAATAAAGATATAACACTAGTAGGGAAAGAGTGATCAACATCATCGGTAATAAGATAAACATCTTTATAAAGTAATAAGAAAGCATTTTCACAAATAAGAGCTCTCTTGATCTCACTTTTACCTAAAAATAAACTCACTTTCTTTTCTTCATGTTTTTTTCTAATTTTCTTTTCCTTTCTCTTGCCTCTTATCATTCTTAACACTCACACTTACATTCATTTACCTTATTTTTCTTGCTCTATCTTCTTATACTCTTTTTCAATTTTTAACTGATCCTCATATGCTTGAACGGGATGAATAGGGGTTAACATAATGATCTTACCATTAAAAACAAATGAGTAATAATTTTTATATCCATCATGTTTTACCTTTCCGTTAAACTACCAAGGCCTACCAAGTAACAAGTGACCAGCATACATGAGTGCTACATCACAAAAAATCTAATCATGATAATTACCAATAGAGATGGAGATAAACACCTATTTTGTTACTTTTACCTCCTCACTATCATTAAGCCATTGTAATTTATGAGGGGTAGGGTGTCTCAAAGTAGGCAAGTACAACTTTTCCATAAGTAAAGTACTAGACACATTTGTATAACTACCGCCATCAAGAATCAAACTACATACCTTTTTGTGGATGAAACAATGAGTATGGAAAATATGCTTACGCTGCTTTACCTCAAGATCTTCTTTAGGTTGAATGTTGAGAGCATGCCTAGCCACAAGGGCTTCACCATTTATAACTCTAGTTAACTCTAAGTCTAAGTTATCAGTTAGGGGTGATATCTCATCCTCCTTAGACTCACTGCTAGCACTAGTCACGTTACCACTTTCAAGAATAATCATAGTTCATTTGTTAGGATATTGAGAAGTAATATGACCAAAACCATTACATTTAAAACATCTAACCTTAGAGGAAGAAGAAGTAGGATTGGAATATGAGGAAGGTTTTGAATCAATTTTATCCTTAACCTGAAAGGTTTTTACCTTACTTTCCTTCTTATACTTGAAATTAGTCTTTGGCTTGAAGGGGACTTTAGAATCCCTTTAAGAACTCGAGCTAGATGTTACTTTCAGCTTTTGTCAGGCCCTTAGCTATTTTCCCACCTTGATAGCTTTATGCAAGAGCTCTTCCATATTTAGGTAATTGTATAAATCAACTTGGATAGCTATATTAGGATTCAAGCCCTTAATGAATTAAGTCATGGTTACCTCACGATTTTCCTCCATATTTGCCTTAATCATAGCAATCTCCATTTATTGATGGTAATCCTCCACACTCATGTAATCTTGTTTTAGCTTCTGGAGCCCCTTATGCAATTCCTTATAGTAGTGACTAGGAACAAACTGCTTGCGTATGATAGTTTTCATCTTGTGCCAATCATGAACTAGACCTTCAACTATGCATCTTCTGGTGAGTAGAAGTTGATCCCACCAAATACTAGCATAATTAGTAAACTCCACTGCAGCAAGTTTTACTTTCTTCTCCTCAGTGTAAGAGTGGCACTCAAACACATGCTCTACTCTTCTTTCCTACCCTAAGTATTGGTCCAGATCATTTTTCCTAGGGAATGAGGGAATCTTTATCTTGATGTTTCCAATACCACTATCCTTATTGGACAATGATTATCTGCCTCTCTAAGTATGGGAATCCTCAAAGTCAAACTCAATATCATCATCAAGCTCCACCTGAGCTCATCTCCTATGGGTCCTTCTATTGAAAAAAGACTCCATATCATCTAATCTAGCACTAAGTTTCTCAAGAGTAGTTTGAACGGCTCTAATCCAAACTTTCACGTCAAAGTCATTGTGCTTAAATTCTCTAGACATCCTGAAATATTAGTTTGTACAAAAACAAATAAAGAAAGATATAGGACCTCTCAACTCACTAGCTTATGTGTTTACACTCAAAAATAGCAATTCACTCGTGTTTACTCTCAAAATATGGCTTTTATCAAGAATGTAAACTTTAGCTTTTTACCACTCAACAATTTGCTTCATACAAGTGCTCTAAGTAAGTCACAAGCAAATCAAAAAAAAAAAAATCAGACTAGTGATAATCACAAGCAAGAGTTTCTAATCACAAGTATTCCTAGACTCTTAACCACAACCATACAAAAGGAGGTGTGTGATGGAAACATGTGATAAGCAATTGAAACTACAAAAACAACAAAAGGGACACAAAGAAGAAAGGGTGAAGAGGTGAAATGAAAGAAAGAGTAAGGAAATCAAACTTGACCTAAGCCCAACTTGAAGAAGTCAAGAAAGGAAGGAGAAAACAGGGATCCACAAGGTTTGAGAACTAAAAGAAGAAGAAAAGATAAGTTAGTTTTGGAAGAAAAAAAAAGGACCTTACCACCAAATACAAGTAACCACCTTTTTTATGTAATGCACATCAAAAACCACATCTGAAAATTCTTCCTCAAATCTTACCAAGGAGAGGTATGATGTACTTTAAACAAGAAAGAACTCAAGAAATGTTAGAACTTTAGCAAGAACAAGTATTTTTTTTTTTGGTTTGGTAAATACAACCTTTCAATTCTAAATTTTACACTTTCAAGTAATAATCTTGTTTTTTTCTTTTTTTTTTTTTTGCCCTTTTTCTTTGGATACTTTGTTTTCTCCTTATTTTTTGTACTTTTTTAAAAAAAACTCACTCACTTGCAATAGAAAACTATTCACACCAATGATCAGCAAGAACAAGGTACACAAGGATGTAAGATGGACAAAAGAAGATAGTGAGATGAATGATGCACAATGCACAAAATAATGGGACACAAAATAATGGTAAGATAGAGGTATGAAAACAACAAAATTATTGGATGGAATGAGATAAGAAGCACAAAATAGCAAGTAAAAAGAAAGAATAAACATAAGAAATAGCTACCAACAAAATCAAATAAGAAGAACTCAAAGATGATGAAATTTCAAACGGCTATAACTCACAATAGAAAACTCTGATTGTGGTGTTTCAAAAATGAGAAGAAACAAGAGATCTTGAACTATGAAACACATCAGAAATCTCATCTAAAAACACAAAAAATGGTTGCTTGAAAAACAAGACAAAATAGACAGCAACATAGCCAAAGAAGAAGAAAAGGGGATGGATAAAAATTTGAAGAAGAGGATGGAAAAAAGTTACCTTTGAGACTTACAAAACCTTGCTTTGATACTAAGATGCTACAAGACCTTCTAGGAACCTTGTCCTAGGAACCTTAGCACATAAATTGATCACCCAAGATTGGCTATGTCTCACATGAAAGCAAAAGCACATAAAAAGATTATTGGTAAGAGGTAGAACCCTAAGAGAACTTGTCTCTTAGTACCCTAGCTAATGATGCCACAAAAGATGACAAATCCTTTGATAAGCCATGTGAACTCTTAGAAAATACCAAAAAGCAAAGGTCTCATAAAGGATTGAATAATACTCAAATTCATTTATAATCTAAATATGGAGTATAATAGGAAGCCTTTTATAGGCAAAGTTTCTAAAAGTTTAAAACCCTAAAATAAATGCTAAAATCTCTTAAATGGTGCCTAAAATCAAGGAATAAGATTAGGAAACTAATTTCATCTTAATCTCTAATGAAAGATCTTTGAACAAGTCCTAAATAATAAAATAAATAAAAAATGAAATTCATAAAAAATCTAATCTAAAACTGATCAGCCCCTTTAAGTAATCACATAGGATGCTTATACTTCATTAAAAGTCACATGGTTGACACATGATTCTTAATCTCTTGCAATTAGACTCCAATTGAGCCTTAATACTTCTCTTGTAGAATGGTCAGCATAATCACACCTTTTTTATCTTCTTAAGCCCTCTCTTGACTTAAATGAATGGGGTCTAAGTCATAGAGCCTATGAATTAAACAATTAAAGGCTTTTTTTTTTTGCTTTGGCCCTAGCTCTGTTTATTAGGCCTCCTATGCCTTGTATTGAATCTTTAAGCACCTTTGACTTGAACTTTTAGGTTTTGATTTATAAATCACATTCTTGAGCTTGAAACATAGCACCATATCCTCCATTAGGTCAACTTCCATGCTTAGTAAGGTCTCTTAGAGCTACTGCATCATGTTGCTCATCACGCCATGCCCATGGTCCTCTATTATCCTATGACCACTTTTAAGGAGACAATGCATGGTGTAACCAATCAAAGAAAGTTTGGGCAAATTGCTGAATGTGTGAGACATGATTTGGGACATGTAGAGCATGTTGGAGCTAAAATAAAGTCTGAAAATAGAGGCCAAGGAGTTAAACGAAATTCATTTATTAAAGTCTAAGAATTCAAGTCCAATGTGCCTAAAGATCTATTACAAGGTGTTAGAGGCCCAATGATAAGAGCTTGTCCAAAATAATAAAAGAAGCTTTTAATTGTTTGATCTATGAATTACAAGACTTAGACCCCATTTATGAGAATTTGATAGTTGCCAAAAGAGCTCTAAGTGGCATGTTAATATGCTCCCAAATAGCCTAAGATTCTGCTAAAGCTGAAGGCCTAAAAGGAGTCTGATTGGAATAGCTTACTTGAACTCTCATGTGACTAGCGTGTAATCATCAATTTCTAGACCATGTAGAAAGTTCCTATTTTAGTTTTTTAAATAAGGCTAAGTGATCAAAACTTATGCTTGAAAAATAAGTTAGTTTCTTTCCTTTTTTTTTCTTTATGGCTCCATTCTTAACCTTCCAAATTCATGTAATAGATGGTGCCACCTTTAGGGAATTATTTTTAGAAAGTTTTAAGTCTTCTATTGCCTATATAAAGGCCTCATATGTACTAAAAAAAATAGGAATAAGAGTTACATTGTTTTCTATATTATGTGAGAGTTTTCTTACATTCCTTGTATTCTTAAGGGAATACTTGACTCATGAAAGAAGCGGTCATCCTTTGTGGCATTCCAAGTTTAAGATTCTAAGAGATAGTGATGGAGACAACCTTGAAGAGCTTGAATGAGAGCAACAATATGAGTCGATGCAACCAACTAAGAAGATTAAGGAGCCATTACAAGGCTTAGGAAGACTGGTGAAGAGCTAAAGTGATGAAAGAAGCCTTGAATAAAGTAATACATAAATTAATATATATGGAGGCCTTACACTTAGCTAAGTTTGAAGTTAAAAAGAGTAGAGAAGGTGTCCACATGTTGTGCCTAATCAATGGAGCAGATTCAAGATAGAAGAAAATGAATGAATGAAATTTTTAGAAATCTTGTGAGTTGTTCTTGCTCTCTTGAGTGCTAGAAAGAATTAAAGATTCTTCAAAGGTGGTCTACCTTGTGGCATCTCATGGCTAGGGTGAAAGAGACAGATTCTCTTAGAGTCTAGCCCCCAAGACCAACTATCCTCTTTCTTTCTTCTTCTTTATGCTATTTCTATTTTCTCCCTTTTTTGTAATTTTGATTTTTGTTTCTTTTGTGCGCTTGTCTTGATGATTGCATGATTCGGTATTGAGTCGAATTTGAGAGGGCATCATGGACAAGTTCTAATAGACGACCTCTATCATTTAGTATCAGAGCCCTAGGTTTGCAAGACAAGGTGTGATCTTTCCTTATCTTTCTCTTGTAATTAATCATATTTGTGTCTGTTCATCATTTTTTATGCATTTATTTCTCGTGTTTCCCTTCATGTTTTTGGACATGTAATAGGTCTTTCTTGTGTCTTAAGAGCTCTTCTTTTTGTTCATTTTGGAATCACATCAATCCGATATTTCTAGAGCAAGTTATAGCTATTTTTTTTTGTGCATGTCATTTTGACCCTTCAGAAATATTATGTTCTATTTGCAAGTTTTTTTTCATGCGTTTGTTTCTTATGTTTCCCTTTATATTTCTAGACATGTAATAGGTCATTCTCATGTTTTAAGACCTCTTCTTTCTGCTTGTTTTAGAATCACATCAACCTGATATTTCTAGAGCAAGTTATAGCTATTTCTTTTGTGTATGTCATTCTGACCCTTTATAAATATTGTGTTCTATTTGCAAGTTTTAGCACCTTTCATATTAGAAAAAAAAGAGTATATTACAATAAAGAAAAAAGAGAAGAAGGAAAAGTAAATAAAAAAAGAAAAAAATTGAAATTGCTAACTGTCCAGAAATTCCACATTGTGCTTTGTTGAATTGGTCATTCATATTGATTTGTTTCCTAATTGCTTGAGGCTCTATTCTGATTTCGATTACAAGCTTGAAGGAAATTTTCCTAAAATAAGGCCTTTGGTCAACAAGCTATATTAGTTTCTTAAATTCCTTAAATTTGGGTGGTAAGTTTCTTTCTTTTTACTAATCCTTTCCATAATTCAAAATTTATCCTCTCTATTAGTCTCCTAATTTCTTCCTTTCCTTTCTTTCCTAATTTTTGCCCAGATTTTTTTTTAATCTTTTCTGACGTCTCATTTCTTTTTGTTTATCAAATTTTATCTCTTCCAAGTAAGTCTTCCTTGCTCCAAGTAACATGCCACTTCTTCCTCTTACTCAGTTGATCTTTCCTTTTCTTTTCATTTTGTTTCATTACTATTTTAGAGTCATTTTCTAGCAAATTAGCTTCTGTCCAATTGCATTTTATGCATTCTAAGCTGGAAGATTCTATTCTATTTAAATGTTTGCTGCTTGGTCTTTTATTGTAGGATTCTTAAGGAACTTAAATCTTGAATCTTAGCCTTATGTTTGTCAGCTAATTCTCACCACTTCCTTGTTTGAATTAGAAATTCAATTTAGCACTCTTATAGGTAGCAAGATTTGAGTGGTAAAAGGCAAGAGTGTTTCATTATTGAAAAAGCCAGCTTGTTGTGAGTAAACACGAGAGAATTACATTTTCATTTTTTTGAGTGTAAACACATGAGCTGAGTGGTGAGGTCTATTTTTCTATTTTATTGTGACCATTAACATTTCAAGAAACTTAATCATGTCTAGTGGTGACGGAGCTCATATCCCTGATCTTAAATGTTTCATGGATGCTGTGAGTGATCAAATTAAGAAGTTGAGCATGAGATTGGATATCATGGAGGAGGCTTCTCCCTCTTATTCTAAGACAAGTCGAGGAAAGAAAATTATGATTGAGTCTGGTGAGGGTGAGGATGAAATAGAATCTGAATTTGGGGAAACTGAAGTGCCATCGAGGAGAGTTAAATAAAACAGAAATCAACAACAAAAGAAAGATCCTCTAAGGAACATTAAAATGAAAATTCCCACATTCCAAGGGAGAAATGATCCAGATGCTTATTTGGAGTGGGAAAGACATATGGAGAATGTGTTTGATTGTCATTCCTATTTTAAGAAGAGTAAAGTCAAGATAGCCCGCCTTAGAGTTCACTGACTACACTAGTATTTGGTGGAATCAGCTAGGAATTACTAGAATACGAAATGGTGAGAATCTTGTGAGAACTTAGCAAGAGATGAAGGTTATTATGAGAAAGTGATTTGTCCCTAATCACTATTATAAAGAGGTGCATAAGAGGCTTTAGAAGTTGAAACAAGGTTTCATGAGTGTGGAAAACTATTACCAGGAGATGGAGATTGCCATGATAAAGGTAAATCTGGATGAGAACCCCGAAGCAACTATGGCATGATTCATTGAGGGTCTTAATCCTAAAATTGTTTTTGCTGTAGACATTCAAAGTTACCTTGACATGGCGGAGTTTTTCCATAAAGCTATCAAGGTAGAAAAGCACTTGAAGGCGAAGCATAAACTGAAGTCCTTTGGTAGTCCCAACAAAGAATACAGGTCTTTTTTTAGTGGATTTAACAAAGAATACAAGACACCCATCAAACCCAAAAATGATTCCAAGCCTAAAAAGGAGAATAAGTAGAAGATACAAACACCCACTTCTAAAGGTAAGTTTAAAGGTAAATTTTCTAATTCATCTAAGTCTTCAAAAATCCAATGTTTTAAATGTATGGGTTATGGTCACATTTCTTCTCAATGTCCTAACAAACAAACCATGGTTGTTCTTAAGAATAGTGTTGTGACTAGTGAAAGTAGTTCTGATAAGGATGAAGATGATGATGATATGCCTCCTTTGGAGGAAGCTTCTGCTATGGAGATAGCTGAGGCTGTAGTTGGAGAGGTCCTAGTGACAAGACATACTCTCAATATTCAACCTAGGGATGAGCTAGAAAAGGAGCAACAAGAGCATATCTTTCACACTAGGTGTTTGGTCAACAACAAGGTATATAGCTTGATCATTGATAATGGTGGTTTTACTAATGTGGCTAGCACCTTGTTGGTTGAAAAACTAGGTTTGCCTACAAGAAAGCATCCCACACCATATAATTTGTTGTGGTTTAATGATAAAAAGGATGTTAAAGTGACTAAGCAAGTTCAGGTAACATTTTCCATAGGTAGCTATTGTGATGAGATTGTCTTTGATGTTGCACCTATGTATGCTAGCCATTTATTGCTTAGTAGACCTTGGTAGTTTGATAGGAGAGTTAAGTATGATGGTTATACTAATAGATATACCCTTGTGTCTAAAGATAAAACCATTGTATTGACACATCTTAGACCATTGTAGGCATATGAAGACTAGATGAGGCTCACTCAAGAATGCAAGTTAAGAAAGAAAGAAAAGAAAAATAAAGAGAAAGAGAGAAAAGAAAGTGAGCTTAGTGCAAAAGAGAAGAAAGTAAGTGAGAAAAAGAAAAAAATTGATGAAAAGAAAGTTTCCTTATTTTCTCCTTCTAGTGTTTCCTTATTTTCTCCTTTGTACTTATATATAAGGATGTTTATGTGACTATTAATGACCTTGATAACTCTTTTCCTTCTAGTGTTTTGAATTTTTTGCAAGAATTTAGAGATTTGTTTCCGGATGGGTTACCTCCAATCAGAGGCATTGAGCATAGGATAGACTTCATCCCCAGAGCTGCAATTCCTAACAAACTTGCATATCAGGCCAATTCTTAAGAGACTAAGGAAATTTAGAGACAAGTTAAAGAGCTTATGAAGAAAAGATTTGTCAAAGAAAGCCTTAGTTCATATGTTGTTCCATTAATACTCGTGCCCAAGAAGGATGGCAAATGGAAAATATGTGTTAACTGCCATGCCATCAATAAAATCATAGTTAAGTACAGATATCCCATTTCTCGTTTAGATGACATGTTAGATGAACTACATGGTGTATGTGTGTTTCTCAAAATAGATCTTAGGAGTGGGTACAACCAGATTAGGATGAAGGAGGGGGATGAGTGGAAGACTGCGTTCAAGACTAAGTTTGGATTGTATGAATGGTTAGCCATGCCATTCGGTTTGACTAATGCCTCAAGTACTTTTATGAGTCTTATGAATCATGTGTTTCACCTCTTCATTGGCAAATTTGTTGTAGTATATTTTAATGACATTCTAGTATTTTCTAGGAACCTAGATGAGCATATGTCTCATTTGCATGATGTCTTTGTTGTTCTGCATGAAAATAGGCTCTTTATGAATTTAAAGAAATGCATATTCTATTTGGATTCTGTTATTTTCCTTGGCTTTGTTGTAGGTGTTGAAGGCGTTCATGTAAATGATGAGAAAGTGAAAGTGATTCGTGATTGGCCTACACTGAGGAATGCTAATGAAGTAAGAAGCTTCCATGGGCTTACAAGTTTCTACCAGAGATTTGTGTGGGACTTCTCAACCATTGTTGCACCTCTCAATGAGCTGGTAAAGAAAACGTTGAGTTTAAGTAGCATGAGGCACAAGAAAAGGCATTTCAGATTTTGAACGATAAGTTAACTAATGTCCTTTTGCTTCTTTTGCCTAATTTCTTTAAGGTTTTTGAAGTTGAATGTGATGCTTCTAGTGTTGGTATTAGTGCTGTTTTGATGCAAGAGGCTAGACCAATTACATATTTTAGTGAGAAATTGACTAGTGCATGTTTGAATTATTCTACATATGACAAAGAGCTATATGCACTAAAAAGAACCTTAGAGCATTGGCAGCATTATTTGTGGTCTAGAGAGTTTGTTTTATAGTCTGATCATGAAAGTTTAAAATATCTTAAGACCCAGGATAAATTGAATTATAGGCATGTAGTTTGGCTTGAATTTATTGAATCCTTTCCATATGTGCTTAAGCATAAACATGGTAAAGAGAATGTTGTAGTTGATGCCTTGTCTAGAAGATATAGTCTCATTACATCTATGCAAGCTAGATTGATAAGATTTAAGTCTCTCAAAAGCATGTATGAATGTGATGTTAACTTTGCTGATGTTTGGAAGTTGTGTGAAAGGCATGATGTTGATGACTTTTATCATTTTGATGGCTTCTTATTTAAGCGAAATAAGTTATGTGTGCTTATATGTTCTATGCATGAATTGTTGGTAAAAGAGTCCTATGGGGATCATTTACTAGGACACTTTAGAGTAGAAAAGACTTTGGCTGTTTTGCACGAACACTTTTATTGGCCACGAATGTGTAAAGATGTTTTTGCCATGTGTGACAAATGCATTGTGTGTAAACATGCTAAATCTAGGATGCATCCACATGGTTTGTATACTCCTTTACCTGTTCCTTCTCATCCTTGGGTGGATATTTCCATGGATTTTATGCTTGGATTGCCTAGGACCTTTAGCGGAAAGGATAGCATTTTTGTTGTTGTGGATCGATTTTCTAAAATGACGCATTTCATTGCTTGTTCCAAAACACATGATGCTATTCTCATTTCTGATTTCTTCTTTAGGGAGGTTGTTAGATTGCATGGTTTATCCAAGTCTATTGTGAGTGATCGTGATGTTAAGTTTTTAAGTCATTTTTAGAAAACATTATGGGTTAAATTGGGCACTAAACTTATGTTTTCTACTGTTGCACATTCTCAGACAGATGGACAAATTGAGGTTGTGAATAGAATACTTTCTTTCTTGTTGCATGCTTTGTTGCAAAAGAATTTTAAAAACTGGGAAAAGTGTTTGCCATATGTTGAATTTGCATATAATCATACCGTGCATTCTACTACTGGTTTTTCTCCTTTTAAAGTGGTGTATAGGTTTAATCCATTAACCCCCTTGGATTTGCTTCCTTTGCCTTCTCATGAGTTTACTAACCTTGATGATGAGCAAAAGGCTAAGTTTGTGCAGGACCTTCATGCAAAAATCAAGGCGAACATTGAGTGCAAGAATGAACAATATGTGCAGCAAGCTAGCAAAGGCTGAAGGAAGGTTGTCTTTGAACCAAGAGATTAGGTGTGGATTCATCTGAGGAAAGAGCGGTTTCTTGATCATAGGAAATCCAAGTTACACCCAAGAGGCGATGGTCCTTTCCAAGTCCTGGAGAGGATAAATGACAACACCTATAAAATTGACTTACCTAGTTCTTATGGCAATGTTAGTGCCACATTTAATGTATCTAACCTCTCTCTTTTAACATTTCATATTCAAGGGCGAATCCTCTTTAGGAGGGAGGGAATGATGGAGACAACCTTGGAGAGCTTGAACAAGAGCAACAATGTGAGCCATGCAACCAACTAGGAGGACTGGTGACAAGATCAAGAGCTAAAGTGATGAAAGAAGCCTTGAATGGAGTAATACATAAATTAATACATATAGAGACCATACACTTAGCTAAATTTAAAGTTAAAAAGAGTAGAGAAGGCATCCACATGTTATGCCTAATCAATAGAGCAAATTCAAGATACAAGAAGATGAATGAATCAAATTTTCAGAAATCTTATGAGTTGTTCTTGCTCTCTTGAGTGCTAAAAAAAATTAAAGATTCTTCAAGGGTGGTCTACCTTATGGCATCTCATGGCTAAGGTAAAAGAGACAAGTTCTCTTAGAGTCTAGCCCCCCAAGACCAACTATCCTCTTTCTTTCTCTTTCTTTGTGTTATTTTTGTTTTCTCCCTTTTTTGTAATTCTGATTTGTGTTTATTTTGTGCGCTTGTCTTGACGATTGCATGACTTGGTATTGAGTGGAATTTGAGAGGGCATCTTGGATGGGTTCCAATAGCCGACCTCTATCAGATAGGTTCTCTTAGGGTCTTACCTCTTGACCTATGTAAATACACTTGACTTATCAAAGGAGTGATCAACCTTTGTAGCATCTTACAACTAAAGTTTTAAGGGACAGGTTCCCTTAGGGTTCTACCTCAATCATCTTATCTACTAACCGGTCCTCAGGCGTGACCTATGTTGGTTGGGGTTCTTAAAGCAGGTCAACTAATGGGTCTCACATCATTTGTGTTAATCAAAGTTATATAACACAAATTATAAATTCTAGAAATTTAGGTTCTATTATGTGTTTTATAATCTAATTGAGCAAATGATCATCTTTATGGAGTTATTCTTTATATACATGTGAACTTGGATGAAACTAATTGATCATGCATGAATTTATGAGATAAAAAGGTGAAAATCCATTTAAAGCCTTTGTGAGTCCATTTGAAGCATTTAGTGACTAAATTTTTGCTGCTAAAGATTTAGTTGTACTTGTTTATTCTAAATGGGCCACTAAAGGCATAAGAAAATTAGAATATGTTATTATGTAACACCATGCATGGGGTCCATATTTGATGAAATATACTATTTTGTTATGGTCATACATGCATAGACATCATTCCATGTTCTGTCATCTATGCATAAGGTCCAAAGATTTAGTATAATATCCTTATCTAAAGAGTTAGTAGCAAATTACTTGAATTAAAATTCACATAGGGTTCCAAAAGAATTTACAAGGCAAAATAGACATCCATATATATGATTTTCATGAAAGAATTTAGCAATCAAGTGCCTAAAACATATAAAATACACAAAATTATGAAAATGCATCCTTTGGAGTGAAAAATATTATTTTTCATGCATGACCTATGATCAACACATGTTGGTCGTGTAGTAAGTAGGCCATGTTTAGACTAAAACAACAGATGCAGCCTACGATAGTAGCACATGACTGGCTATGTCAAAGGCCCTATTTTATAAACTTGGGCATATTCACTATCTTTTCCATGATTTTCTCCACCCAAACTCCCACAAGATGAATCAATAAGCCAAAAAAAGTCATTTTTACTCTAGTCAATGTTTTTTACTTTCCTAAAACCTTAATGTTATTCATGCAAATTTTTCCCTTACACAGTTGATAAAGCAAAAGTGATAAAGACAACTTTTAATAGTTTTTGTCATCCATTAACACCACTTTCAACTTCCAACCAATGTGTAACCTCAAAGATCATGAGTTTTTAAAGGCTTACGATACCTCAAAACCACAACTAACTTATAACAATATGAAAGAGAAGAGAGAAGACCAAATGATTAGAGAGGAGATGAGAAAAGAGAAAGAAAGAATGAAAACATGGAAGGAACTTTTAGTAAGATAAGGAATTTGTCTTAACAAATAGCTTGAGTTGAAAGCTTCTTCTTCTTCCTCGTACTTTTATCTCTTCCCCTATTCTTGCTTTTTCCCCTCTCTCTCTTTTATCTCTTCTCTCTCTCATGCACTTTCTCATTCAATTGTAAAGGAAACAAGGTTTGGGTGGGTTTTTTGAAGATTACAAAGTGTTATTTATAAAGGAACAAGGTTAGTTTATTTCAGCAAATGAAGTCTCAAGCCTTCAACTTCTGTATGTGATTTTTCTCAAATTTCCACAAAATTTGACCCTTGATTTCTGTTGCATGGTTGAGTTTTAAGGTGAACATCTAACTATGATGATTATTCTGGATTAATCTAATCGTCCATAGCCTATCAAATTTTATTTGGCTAAAATTGTATTTTGACTCCAAGAAAATTATGTTTTGAACTTGGTCAAAATTATGCTTTTTGAACTCTAAAATTTTGCTAATTACAATTTGATCCTTAATTTTTACATAAATATTTTTTATTATACAAATAATTTTCTCATATTTTTAAGGTTCTAATGGCTTAAGGTTTTTTGAAAATTTCATTTCCTAAATATTTATTTCTTGATTATTTGTTATTCATTAAATTACTTTTAATTCCAATTATCTGCTTGCAATTTTTGTATTTTCCAATTAGATTCCTAATAGTTTTAGAAAATTCTTGTTTCTTTTCCAAAATTCATAAATTCTTAAGCTCACATGTTAAAGTCTTATTTTCTTAATTAAAAGTTCTTAATTTAGTTAATTTAACTTATTTTGTCCTAATTAAATTCTATTTTATTCAAATAAATATTATTTTAAGGAAGATGTTATAGAGTGCTTTTAAAATTGATATGGCTAAAGCCTATAACCAATTATCCTAGAATTTTCTTCAATCCATCCTTTCTTTAATGAATTTCTCACCAACCTAGGTTGCTATGATAATGCAATATGTCTCAATAGTTTCTTATTAATTTTTGCTTATGGTTTAAGGCAAGGTAATCCCTTTTCATCATATCTCTTTATCTTTTGAGCCAATTTCCTTTCTTGGCTCATTGAAAAAGCTAACAATCACAATCTTAGAAAGGAATCAAGATTAGTCGAGCCTCGTAAGCCATGTCACATTTGATGTACATAGATAATACTATTCTTTTCTTTGAAGCTTCATCTGATGTAATATCCAGTATTTTGTACTAGGCTAAACTCCTGGATAGAAGTAAGAGAAAGGATCACATATGGTTAAAAGCCTAATTAATATAAGAAAATGAGGCTAAGAATTAGCTAAAAGCCTAGAAGATCCAATCGCAAAAGAGGTTTAAGTGTAATAGAAGAAATATACGAAAAATTATAGTTATATTATCTTGTATTTCTAAATTAGTCTAAACTCCTTAAATAATATAAGAAGAAGGATAAAAGAAGTAGAAGACCAACTAAGAAGAGGAAAAAGAGGTAAAACTAAAGTTAAGACCTCAAACAGAGGTAACAATAAAAGCAAGGAGAATAAGGGATTTAGTAAACATGAGAATAAACATGAGGAACATATATCCCTTATCATAATATTATAAAATAAAGTTAGCAAATTAGTCAAATGAAATTGGTTTAGTCAAATCTCTGACGATATACAAGTTAGGATTCTCGATGGCAATATTTTAAACTAGACTTTTCTACATTGTTTTCAGTCACTATAACCTCTAAACATATTTTTTTAATGAAGAAGGAGGCCAAAAGTTGGTATGGAGTGTCAATTTCTGAAAAGACTTAAAAATTAGTTCAAACAGAGGAATTAAATTATAGGGACAAAATAGTCATTTTAAAAATGTTAATAACCCTAGTTTTATATTGTGTGTCATGCCTCCTCCTTTTATCCTCACTTAACCGACTTCGGTAGCTCCAAAAAATACTTCCATGGTGGCGTGAAAAGAGGGAGGAGAGAAAAGGGAAAGCAATCCAAAATAGGTAAAGAAATGTGCCAAATTTTGCTACGACATAGTTATGAAACTTTTTCTAGCCCTTATGCTCTCTCGTATGGTGGGTTTGGTTTCTCAAAAAGGTGAAGTTTATGGCTATCACATTGAGCAAAATGTTTATTTAAGGAAGCCAATTACACCAAAAGAATCTTCATCAAGAGTTCATCAAAGCGAGGTATGAATCAAGTTAGGAAAATTTGTATTCTTAGAACCCTAACTACATGTATTTTCGGCCAAGAGAGAGAAAGGGAAGGATATATTTTATTTGATGAAAACTTAGTGTAATCAAGGGTTTAGAAGAGTGAGGATTAAGAATATACAAAGAAATCAACTTAGGAAGCAATATAATGCAAGATAGTTTCCCCTAGGTTTTCATGATGGGCCATGAATACTCCAAGATCCTAAGAAGATTATTTGAACCCTATAATACTATAATTGAATTAGAAATGAATCATGGATATTCTCAAACCTCTAATTTTCTTATTAAACAAACAAAATTCCAAGTTAAGGCATTAAGGGGAGGTCTCGGCCAAGGGAAGAGAAAAGCACTTAAAGAAACTTTCTCCACTTTTCATGCCCTCCCTCATGGTGGGTTTGGTTTCTAAAAAGGGTGAAGTTGTACTTGTCATCTTGAGCAAAAGAGCTTATTTGAAAAAAAAAAAAAAATTATACCAAAGGAGCCTATATCAAGAGAGTTTTAAAACAAGGTATAATTTAACTATGAAAAATTTTCTATTCTTGGAACTCTAATCCTTCTCATGTTCAACCAAGAGAGAGAGAGAGAGAGAGAGAGAGAGAGGAGAGGAGAGGAGAATATATATATATATTTAATGAAAACTTGATGAAATGATAAAGTACCATAGAGCTCCTATGACCGTTTTCAAAGAGATAATGCATGGAGTAACTATCAAGGAAAGCTTGGGCAGGTTGCTAAATGTGTGAGACATGATTTGAAGCACAAAGAGCACCATGTTGGAGCTGAAATGAAGTTTGAACAAGAAGGCCAAGGAGGTAAACGAAAGGCCATATCATAGGTTTCTTCCTATCTCTCTAACCGAAAGGCCGAATCATATGATTTGGTCTATTAGTAAATCAAGAGATTATAATGTGAAAGAGGGTTTTTTTGACACTCGTCAAAGAAGAATATATCCCACAAAGTGCTCCTCTGTGCAGCTAGGAGTTCATCTGGTCCATCAATCTCCCAATGAGAATGTTACTTTTTATCTCAAAGTCGATGAATAAGGACTCTCCCAATTCCTGATATTCTTGCTACTCATTATTTCCAAGTTAACAGCTGTGTCCTTTCTGCTTGGAAGCTCAGGAATCTATGAATCATAATTTCATTCAATGTGATTGTGCGAGAGATATTTGGTTCGCTTCTCCCTAGGTTTGAGAACGGAGTCTTTTCGGCAACAACACATTATTGAACGGTTAAAAATCTGGTTGTCACAAAGAAAAAGCGATGTGATTAGGTCAATCTGGTTTTCCAAGTACATTATTGCAATTCTGTATTTCATTTGGTTTAGCAAGAAGAAGGCGATTCATGAAGGCCACGAGGCGGATCCCATAAAGGTCATTAACCAAATCAAAGCCCTTATGTTTAATAATGAGTTTGCCAGCCAAAATGATGCTTTCCGTTGCCAGCCACTGAAGGCCTTCGCCTTCAGTGGACATCAACTCCCCACATTTGGTATTTATAGTGACGGCTGGACTCTGAATTTTTAGGCTGGTAAGATCAAGAAAAAAAATAGTTACCTTAAAGTAATGGTTAAAGTCCTGTTGGATAATACTTTGATCAGAAATTGGGGTGGAAGTCCAAAGAAGTGCACGAGAGATTTTGTATTCCTCAATGGCCTTAGCAAAATCTTGGGGTGGATTACTCATTTGGATATCATCATGGAACCCTCTAGCAGTAAAATGCAGATCCTCTTCTTGGAGAGCAACATTACAGATAAAATCCAGTCCCTTTTTGCCAATAAGAGTTATTTGCAGGTGCTGGGACATGATGTCCACAACCTGCTATCCAGATTCTGCTCTCATCCACTAGGCATGATCAAGAAGGCTGAAAGGCATTCTTGGAAAGAGAGGATCCTGTTTGAAGCCCAGTTCTTTTCACATGCTAGTTATAACTGTATGGTTTTTTGTCCCTTTTTTGTTCTCCTTCTTGTTTCTGCCTGGTATATTAAAAAAAATTAAAAGTGACTTGATTTTATTGATTTTGAAAAGTGAAAAATCGATTTGGACAACTTGTTTCAATTTTGTTTGATTTGGCTTGATTCGAAATAATTTACTCCATTTATTTAAATTATGAACAACCCTAATTGCAAGATCTCCTCCCCTGACGTTTTGGGATGAACTTGACCCATAATTGTACTTCAATCACCGTCCAATTTGTTCAATCACAACATATAACTAGTTCATTTGTTTTAATTAACAACATAATTATTTCACTTAAATGTTTATCCTGGAACACGGGAGGAAGGCATAATAATATACACACAGATTTTAGGCGCAAACGTTGATTTTGAGATTATTGTTGCTCAATGTACATCTACTCATCTCACCTGAACATCCGGATGATACGGGTCAATTACTCATTACCCAAAAAATGGTATTGTAAGGAAAATCAACTTCTAGTACCCTTAATTTCAATGTAAATTTCATTGCAGTCTTACTAGAAAGTATCAACATAAAGTTGTAGCTGGAGTTCAGAAACAGCCAAGCTTCAGTTTTAACAGGAATATTTATGCCATTAGTACCGGGTTTTGGTTCGTCTGATCAGTTGGTATGGAACTGATCTTTAGATGCTGCTGAGGTAACAATCTAGAAAATTATAATAACCTCATCAACTTTGTACTCTAAAAACAGAAATCACTCTTTTTTTTTTTTAATAAGTAGCAATACTTGCACATTTCACTTATGACTAATAAATTAGAACTAGACTTATTTGTAGTTTTTTGAACAATTGTCATCAAATTTTGCAAGACGTGAGAACTTTTTCCATTTCAACAACACGTATTATTTTTTTCTCTTTCACACGGTATAACTAATTGAAAAATATGATGACAAAATTAAATAACAGCATCTATTCTCTCCAACCCCCCCCCCCCCCCCGGGAAAAAAAAAATCAAATATCAGTCCCCACATGATGGTGCAGATGTGCTGCTTGATTGTGCTCATAAATTATAGTCGCCTAAGCTATGAAGAAATTCTTGGGTAAAATCTGTTACCCAAGATAGATAAATGAGTATATGGACATATCAAAATTAAGACCTACTAAAGTTTCGAAGATGTCCACATTTTTTTCATTCGTTTTATAAAAGACTCATTTAGTATATAAAAAGTTCAATATAAAAATTTTGAAAATAAAAAACGACATTATTATTTTTACTTTTTTATAACTAAATAATGATTAATAAATAGTATTAAATAATGATTGAATAATGATTACAATAGCAAAATAAGTATCACAACAAAATTTTCCCTTGCATTCCAAAAGGGCCCATTTGGATAGAATATATCCACTCAAATGTCAAATACTCCTCCTACACTTCATACTTGCCTTCAGGTCTCAGTACTGGAACTCCCTTTCCATCATTAGGATTGGGACCAAATGCCCCATCACCCATTTGTGAACATTGTGCAACAGTTTCTAGATGAAGCAGCATTCACATTATTATACAAGACCAGGTCAATTATGAAAACAAGATAACAACCATTGAATTAGAGAAGAGAGAAAAAGGGCGGCGGGGTATCAATGGAACTAAGAAAGGAAGAAAGAGATAAAGACACTACAATACTTAATCGAGACTTCTCAAGTGAAATCGTGCAATATTTGGCACGTACAGAATCTCAGGATCTACCCCTTAGTCACACTTGGTAATCAAACTAAAAGAAAGCTCAAAAAAACTTTATTCTGACCAAAATTTCACAAAGGAATCTACAAAAGCCCTGAAAATGGACAAAATTGGGTTAAGTTTTCGTATCACTGAATTTTTAGGCGTCCCTTCCCATGATTCTCTGCAGAGGAAACCATGTAAAAGTCAAATTAACTGTCGCAAAAAAATCACATCTGAGTTACTGGGCATTTCAGATCCGCACAGTATTTGAGATGCAAACATTAGATATACTTACAGATTGATTCTGTCTAACGTTGGGTTGCTTCTTTTCTGGGAGCTGCCACCAAGTTGACCTTTAACTCCATGCTCATTAACGTTCTTCTGGCTTTCTTCTTTAGTTTTTGCCTCCTCACTAAAAGCGTCAGTGACAGTCGTGGCATGGAAGCCATCTTGAATACTTGTCTGTCAATGCAGTTATCTATCAGAAGAAAATTTCTACACCCATGACTATTTAATTTTAAAAGAAACAAATATTCAACTGTATGGTTCCCAAAACAGCTGATGCAACATAGCATTGATTTTTAATATATTTGTCTGTCAATGCAAATATCAGACTCCCATGAATTATTTAATTTTAGAGGAAACAAATATTCATCTGGATGGCTGCCAAAACAGCTGATGCAACATAGCATTGCTTTGATTCTTAATATATTTGTATAACTTTTACTGCTAACCACCACGTTATTCAAGAAGGCAGGGGATTTAAGTCCAAATAGAAAGATGCACAAATTCAATGTAGCAAAGTTTGAACAATCAACGCATAAAGATTTGAGATATAAAATTAGGTTTGAGGAGTGAGAACTTAAGGAGATAAGAGACTAGGGTTGGGAAGAAACACACATGAATGACTTCAATTTACAATTTGCATAATTTTTTCCCCTATCCTCGGCACACTAGTTTCTTATGCCTCAAATTGACAAGTTATAAGTGCTTTTCTGAGTTTTGACTAGACTAAAAAGTATATTCCCCACATACATCAAGACCCCCCCAGAAATTAATACAACAAATTTTAATTGACAGGAAGTCCAAAATAGTACGTTAAAGTTCTAGGTGGTCCCAGCTGAAGATAAAATGCCATCCCGACAGGAATCAGCCTATCATCACTGAGACAATAATCATGGCATATCCCATATTCAAAATTCCAAAACCAACAAGGGCTTGTCCCTTCATGTTGAGCTCAAAGTTTCAATCCCTATCACAGGATACCCAAGGTTTAGGATCAACTGACACCAGTGTAAGAGTTCATCACTAACACCAATTTCAGAGAATTGATTTTGTTATGACCTAATAGCTGAAAATCACTCATATACTAAAGTGGAAACCTAAGAAGCACCGATACGGATACGCATATCGGGTACAACACGACACAATACATGGGATACGATAATTTCTAAAATTTTAAGATACGGGTACGGGAATATATATATATATAAAATTATATATATATATATGTTCAAGAATCTAAGACATTAAAAAATAAAATAAATTATAAATAAGCTACCATAGCATAAATAATATCACAAATTCCAAACATAAATAAAATGTTGTCCAGGACAGTGGGAGCTAAAACTAAGGTAGCTAATGATGCAAATACTAGGAGACAGAAAAGGAAGCCACGACCAAAAAGAAAATCTAATCAGATATGTTTAAGTGACTTAAATTGAAATAAGACAACACTAATTCAAACACCATCACAACAAGGATAAAGGTAGCATTGACAAGGACGACAAAAAACAAGTAGTAATAGAAGATATACAAACCAATTAAAGAACATTGCAACAGAGGCTGTGAACAAGGAAAAAAAAAAAAGTGTTCAATTATCAGACCACAGTTTCTAGTTTCTTCTTAAGTTAGTATTTTCTCATAAACCAACAGTATAAATGAAGAACAAGCATTGACTTGCTTCTATAATGGCATCTGGAATCTGAAGTAACAAACCAATTTAACAACTTTGCAACAAAAACAGTGACCCAAAAAATGTGACCGAGAAGATGAAGTTTCCAATTATCAAACCACAGTTGAAATTTTTTGGTTTGAAAAATGGGAGGAGGAAAAATACATAAATTCAATTACTATTCTTTTCCCTCATTTTTGAGGCAGCTCAACTCGTCCTAAAACCACAAATAACTTCAAAATCTCACATTTGCTACCAAACTACATAAGATCAAAAACATGACATAATTCCAGCTCAAAATCGGCATTTAAATCGACTAAACAACACAAAATAACCATACAAACTGTCAAATAAATTTCTAGAGAGAGAAAGCTAGAAAGTGCAGTGGATTTAACGGAGGAAGACGCACCACGCACCCCAACAACTTTTGTAACAGCCACTAGAGAAGAAGACAGAGAAACTGACGGAGGGAGGAGACGCACCTGCAACAGTCGGAGAAGACGACGGCGAAACTAACGAATGGAGGAGACGCACCTGCAACGGCCGGAGAAGACAACGGCGAAACTGACGGATAGAGAAGACGACGGCGAAACTAACGAATGGAGGAGACGCACCTGCAACAGCCGGAGAAGACAACGGCGAAACTGACGGATAGAGAAGACGACGGCGAAACTGACGAATAGAGGAGACTCATAGCGAGTACAGACAAGAGAGGACTGAAGCTCGACTCAGATCCGGACGATAAAACGAGGCACAAAATGGACGCGTTTAATCATAGCGTTTTAGAGCCGTTTCGGAGATGTATCCTAGTCGTTTCGAAACATTTCTGTACGGAAAGAAATGTTTTGGTACGTACGGAAGAAAACGAAACGTACAAGGTACGTTTGTACCCGTACGGTACGCGTATCTGTACCGAACACGTATCCAATATGGGTACGCCTTCCATTTCGCCGTATCGGTGCTTCAGAGGTGGAAACCAACTTTAATGAGGAAGGAATACATCTATCTAATCCCCCCCCCTTCTTTTCTTCTTGAAAACTACACTAGGTGGCTTAGGCTTTAGACTCTCCTTTCTTCTCCCATCTATCTCCTTTGTTTTCTCCGCCTCTCCATATTTTCTTCTCAGCTCAACATCTCTATGCTGAACAGCTCTGCATCTTTCCTCTCTCTGTGCTCTGTCTCTCATCCCTTTCTTCTCTTTTTTTCTCCCATAGAGTAGACCCACAAAATCTAATGCTCCCCCCTTCATGGCCAGCAGGAAATTAGCTATATATTGAATTTTGTCAATTACTAGAACATTTTTTTTTAACAATCACATGCAAAAAAGCTTTTAGTTGAATTGCTCTTTGACATGGTATTAGAGCCTTTTACGGCCAAAGGGACAGGAGTTTGATCCTTGCCACTCCTTTTAATTAAAATTAAGTTTTAGCCCAAGGTATGGTGGGCCAGTGCTACGTGCATACTTCAAGTACAATGGGCTTTTGGGCGAGGGAAATGTTAGGTTTTATGATAAAACTATTCATAAACCTTTACTCAATGACTTAAGCTTTTTGATTGAATTGGTCTTTAACACAGCCATACATTGTTGTTTTTCCAATTGAAAGTGGTTACAATTTTGGACATAGTTTAGTAGCATACTAAATATCAATTTCAAAGAGTATTAAGAATACTAAATAAAAAATCTTTGGGAAGTTCTGACATACACAATATGCAATGAAACAATAAGCATATGCTATATAGGCCTGTAGATGCACCAAGAAATCAATTAAGATATAAGAAAGCTTAACCCTGAAAATCTACATAACTTACTAGTTTAGGTAATGAATCATGAAGACAACAGTAGTTGGCATGCCTAAATCAAAAGTAAAATTAAATAATTCCGGCTAGTAAATCACAATTATGCTAAAAGAATATAAACTGCCACCCTATCCCCATAACACAAGATTAAAAAGAAACACAGAACTTCCAAATAATTTAAGAGCAAATCAATGATGACAGTTTAATATTTTCAAAATCTAGATAAACTAACCTTAGCTCCATCTATTATGTGACTTAGCTCAATGACTTCAGAGGTCATAATAGTACTTTGATGAGGTACTTTAACTTGAGGGTCTGCCCATATTTCATTGTCATGAGCAAAATGTTCTTCAAGGGATGCCTGCTTTGTGCTTTCGACCAATGTATGTCCAACATTTTTTTCTTCTTCCTCATTACCAAAGGCAGAGTTTTGATTTACCATTATATTTCCAAGGGCACTCACAGACTTCTCATCAAATAAATTAGAATTCTCCATCAACTCCACACTCTTTAGTTCTGAACTTTCCTTGCCTATATCCAAATCCAAAATTTTTGTTCCCTTTTCTGGAGAATTATTCAAGTCTCTGAATTCTCCAAAACATTCCGTTCTAATGGCTGTGCTAGAAACAGGGCTTAATGGGAATGTCTCTACTATCACATCTGTTGTAAGAGGGGTTAAATTAGACATAGGTGTTCCCAAATCTCGTTCAACATCCATTGGGGGTGCCAAAGACTCACTAACTTGAAAGTCAGGACTACTTGCTTCAACAGATTCCTTGTTTGTTTCATCTACCTGGCTACCATGGATGAGATTCCCGTTGCCAAATGCTTTAACCAATCCCTGGTTTGTTTCATCAACCTGTGAACCATTGATGAGAGTTTCATTTCCGGATGCTTCATTGAATTCCTTGTTTCTAACATCTACCTGGCTACTATTGAGGGCATTCCCATTGTCAAACATCTGACCCTCAGCTCCAGTATACTGCCCAGAAAGCATATTTTCATTTGTATCCTGAAGGTTGTTAGGCTCATGATGATTTTCATTTGGAAATGCAACCAAGTAAGTCTGAGGATCAATGGCAAATGAACCCAACGAATCTTGTTCGAAGAACTGATCAGAGGTATGCTGCTCTAAAGTGAACTTAGCAGGCCCCAACACTCTATTCTCTTGGATTATATCTCGCACAATCTCCCGTACTGTGTAGAAAGAACCACCGACTTCCTTGTGGGTAAGGTTAAGTGATGGGAAACTTCCCTTGTTTGACACTTGGTACCTGAAGTGAAGTTTTCAGTTCGATGAAACTAAAGACAGGCACTACATTCAATATGACACTGGCAAAATGGGCTTTGACTGAAAGTACAGTAAATGAAAAGAATAATTTTGGCATCTTAAAGAAGTCAACCTCCCAATATAATAATCCACAAAGAGAGAGGATTAGAAGTTGAATAATATCAAATAACCGCAAATAAACTTAAACACAATTCATCTGCATGTAAAAAGGTATTTATTAAAGATGTTAAATAAACTAGTCATATTGAAAATAGATTAATAATAAGATTTTAATAAATAAAGAGTCACATCTCCTTCCGGATGCAGTTAATTAGATAAGTACCTTGTTAGTTAGATAAGTACCTCAAAGAATAGAGTCAAATTTCAAACATCTTACGAATGAATTTATAGGATCAAATAAGTAGTTTAAGCAAGTTATGCGGTTACTGACCAGTACAAACAAGTATACCATGTGTAAAGCTGAAGACTGCCGACCTTAAACAAAATTAGACAGTTAGATATGAAAACTACCAAAAATAAAATATTGGACGGGAAAGTAAAATAAAATGCAACAGAATATTTCTAAGAAATTGACTTTAGTTTTAATGTATAACTCTTCTAATTCATCAATATAGGTAAATCATACTGAAAAAATTACCAAACATTATAGCAGGTTAGATGCCTGCATTTCCCTGCACAAGATTTACTACCTGCATCTACATATTATCCCAGAACTGACAACGGAATGACCAACAATTAACAACCAACAACAGAATTTGATCAGAACCATAATGTAAAATTAGCTATAGTGTCCCAAATCAATAGGGTTCCCTTGCAAAAGCTCAAAAGTGATTCGGGCATAAAGAAGGATTCCTTTCATGAAAAGTTGAAATTGTCAAGTTCTGAAATATGTTTAAAATTATATATATATATATATATATATATATATATCTTTAAATGTAATTTTTCATGCGAAAAAAAAAAAAAGAAAACTCATTCCCCCCCCCCCCCCCCAACAAATAAAAAAATTATTCAAATGATTTATTGCGAATTATTGGACGAAGAACATAAGAGTAGTCCAGACAAAGAACTAAATGCATAGCCTGAAGAGAAAAAAACATAAAAAAGTGCAGAAGAAAATGGGTATCTCGGAATTGAACAGTAAATTTTAAAAAACAGTCTAGAGATAGTAAGATATCGAATGAAGAGAGAGCAGTGTATAATTACTTCTTTATAAAGGTTTCAACCATTGCCTTCCTTTCCTCTTTCGAACGGCGAATCCGAGATTTTCTGCCTTCAGACTCATTGCGCTTGGCAAGGGCAAATGTTTGCCCCACCCAGCCACCCTTTACAGCATGCATTGTGTTTAGCAGAATGCAAAACAGCACATATTATGACGATTCAAGATGAGTGCGAAGGAACGAAGAGAAACACTCTCTAAACCCTAAACACTGACAATAAGGAGAAAAGAGACGAAGGTGACTGTTATAATCTGAGAAAAAATGTTATCCTCTCATCGTAAAATTAGGGAAATGTATTTCTTATTTTGTATAATATGTTATATTATATTGCTTTTTATTTATTTACCTTGTCATGCTGTCAAAATTTATTTATTATTTATTATTGTATTACATAAACATTCTCCTCCGACCCTTTGGGTGTCAAGCTGTCGAAATTCAAAAATAGTTGCTGGCCAAAAAAAACAAGTTAAAAGTAGACTCCACTTCCGTTTTTGGGCCAACGAAAACTGTCTTAGCGCGCTGGATGGCCATTTGTCTTCCCAAATTAATCAGTTCAATTTATTTGAACCCAAAAGAAATTGTTCAATTAAAGTGAAATTATATTTTGGCTCAAAAAAAATTAAAGTGAAATTATATAAACGTAAATGTGAAATAAAAATTGTACAAAATATTAATTGTGTGCATAATAATTTTTTTAATTGAAAACTTCAAATTATATCCATATAGCTTGATTTGTGATAATTGATATAATTATGTGAATATCCACAATTTTCAAAAAGTGATTTTTTAATATCTCTTTTCATATTTAATAGCATATACTCTTTAATTCTCAAAATATTTTTGTTGTATTATTATGTAAATTAATTTTTTTATTTACTTTAGTCATTTATAAGTCTATTTTTATAGTTAAAAGCTTATAAATAGTAGTTATGTATAAACATAAAGCATCCAAGTGAATATAAATTATTTTCTCTTTTCTCCACTCAAACCCTTACTTTTGTTATACTTCTTACATTTTCATTAGTTTTACAACACATTATCAACACGAATCTCTAGCAAATTAGTGTAAAATATCAATATTTAAAGCTTACTTTTCATCACAAAAAGATATAATGAACTTTTTTATTTTACTTTATATTATCCATTGTTACATCCCCAAACTTAGCTATTTAATTAAATTAATATAGGAAAATTGAATGATAGGAAATGCTTAATTATTAATTTTAGGCAAAAATATGAGAATTTCTTGAACTTTTGGATACAAGAAAATTTGAAATATTTATTTGGAATATAATAAAATTTTATTGGATTAATTAGGAAAATTATTGGAGTTTAATAGGAATTATTTGAAAATATTCATAAAAGTACTAAATAATAGATAATTATATAATAAATACTTAAGTAAAAAATATAGTCAATTCCTTAAACATTTAGAGCCTAAAAAATGTAAGAAAATCATTAGGGTAACGGAAATATTTAAATAAAATTTTAGGATCAAGATATAATTACTAAAAAGCTTTAGGGTCCAAAGTTTTAGTCCAAAATTTACCTCACACTTTCCAGAAGTTATTAAGGAACTTAACATCCTTAGTTGACACTATACTCTTGAGAACACTACGCAGATGAACTATTCTCTAACGAGAAAGTTAGCTATATTTATAGCATCATTTATTGTATGGCATGAAATAAAAAGTGCCATCATACTAAACCTATCCACAACCATAAATAAGGAATCATGCCCCTTTTCTAGTCCTAAGCAAGCCTAATACAAAATATATGGACAAATCAACCCAAGACTCATTAGGAACAAGTAAAGGTGCGTATAATCCTTGAGGCAAGACCTTAGATTTGGCTCTCTTACATGCAATGGATCTATCACAAATGCATGTGACATCCTTTCTCATCTTAGGCCAATAAAAATGCTCATGCAACATCTTTAAGGTCTTTCTAACATCAAAGGGACCCATCAAGCCACCACTACGCGGTTCATGCACCAACAACTCATGCAATGAAACAAATAGGCATGCACAACTTATTTTCCCTAAACAGAAATCCATCATACTTGAAAATTTTACTAAAGGCAACATTGTTACATTTGTCATAGACATTAGCAAAATTAGCATCTTTGGCGTACATCTCTTTAATGCATTCAAAATCAAGCAATTTAGAACTCAATGAAGTAAGAAGTACATACCATTTAGACAATGCATCAGCAACAATGTTCTTCTTACCTTGCCTATGAAAAAGTTTTAATAAACTCTAACCACCTGCCATGCCTTCTATTCAACTTACCTTGGCCCTTAAGATGCTTGAGGATTCATGATCTTTGTAAATCACAAATTCTTTGGGCCATAAGTAGTGTTGCCATGTCTCTAAAGTCCTAGCAAACACATGCAACCCTTTGTCATAAGTGGGGTAATTCAAGGCTATCCCACTAAGCTTCTCCTTGACATATGCAATTGGCCTCTTTTCTTGCATTAAAGACAAATAAGTGCTAGGTAAAACATAGTTAATATCATTATGGAGAAGTAAGATTCTTTGTAAAAAGGTAAAAATATAAGTTGTTTAACCATGAAAGCATCACTCTCTTTCAAAAAAAAAAACTCACTTTTGCCTTTTCCTTTCTCTCACTAGGAATTTTTTCTTTCTCTCTTGTGGCCTTATTATTTTTCTCTTATTTTTGGTCATTTCTATCTCTCATTTTTCTCTTTTGTCTCTTGTGGCCTAATTCTTTTTCTCTAATTTTTTGGCCACCTCTCTTTTCCCTTCCTTACTCTTCTCTTGTTTTTCAGCCGCATTCTTTTCTTTTCTCTCAAGGTCACTTTTTATTAATTTCATGTGGTCTTCATAAACTTGCTGTATGGTTAAAGGAACAAGTGTGACAAATTTCTTATCCTTTACAAAGCTAAACTTATTCTTAAACCCATCATGGATAACCTTCCTATTATACTACCATAGCTTTCCTAATAATATGTGGCTTGTAACACCTACTACTAACTGACATCTAACCTATAATTTAAATGAAAAGATTAAGCTAATTAATCATAAAGATAATCTTGATTACTCTAAAAATATGAACCAATTAAAACTTTTAATGTAATAGATTATTAAATCTAAAAGCCATCTCAAAATTAAGATTACACACTTAATCTACTAAGGATAAAATCAACTTTAAAAATACCTCATCAAGCCCTAAGACATTTACCTAAGACTCTAGATTAACATCCTAGACAAACCTTACTTATAACCCTCTAAGAAAAGGCTTAAAAGTAAAATTTCTTACATGCCATCATGGCCTTGCAAGGCCATGCCACGGTGCCCTTAATATAAAACTAACAATACAAAAATTTACACAGCATTATGACTTTGAAGGACCCTACTATGGTTGGCGCATCTTTCCTAGACCCCATCGTAACACCCTCACCTTTATCAATGCCACATCGTGGTGTCTCAACATAAACTTAGGTTCCTAAGGCAGAAATCCCATATTGCATTGCAGATCCTATAGTGTCCCTATACCAGAGAGCACAAAATCATTGAAATTGAATGCTATGATTAGATTTTCACCTACCATAAGTGTAACACCAAATTTATATAGCTCTTAACTCATGGCATAAATAGCATGTGGTACTTATTCACATGAAAACAACACTTTTTGGCATCAGTTCATTGCACAATTGAAAGCACATTTACATCATTCTTGACTTTAGGAACTGTGTGGACTTACCAATAACATTATCCATATATAACATATCCATTCATGTCAAAAAGATCATAATTCATCACACAAATCTCAGATCTTGGACCACATTGCACAATATCAGAATTTTTCTCTCGAGTTAGTGTTCCAAATTTCTGATATGAACTTTGGAAATCATAATTAATTGTAGAAAAATCAAAATCATGCATATGATAGCTTTCTGGAAAGCTCTGGATGTTAACTAATGGTAAAAATAATTCTAGATCAAGACAATAGCATTCAACCTATGAAAAATAGTAGAATCAGGTCATGCTCTCAAACAGCTACAAACCCAGGAACTTCAAAATTTTATTTTTCTATCTATAGAGCTCCAAATGAGGTGCTTTTAGTGGCTATGAAAAACTTATGATATCTAGTTTATACCTATAAATTTTTATAAGTATTGGACTTCATTTGGCCTATAAATAACACAAGAAAACAAACTAACCATATGAACAGTGCCCTTGACAATTGATGATCGTGTCGAGCAATCTCAAATAAAACTAGGTAGCAAAATAAGTTTGTAGATAATGGTGCAACCTAGGTCATCTTCCCAAGGAGTTTGTGCCTTAAATTGTTTATGGAAGAGAGTTCTAAGTATTACTAATTAGGATTTAACTTGGGGGTTTGATATGCTAGAATTTAATCGAACTAAAATTAATTGACAAAAATTAGAAATCTAAAACTAAGTTCAAGTGATTAATCGAATAAATGTGGTAACTAGCTTTCAATTGGATTCCCTAGAGTTCAATTATCCTTGCTCTATTTAGCTTACCAATTTAGGATTAAGTTCTTGCTCTTTAGTGCATTCATCATAAGGTTCTTGAATAACCATCCAAGATTCAATTCATCAATTGTTCAAAGAATTTTGCAACCACAAGAAACCTTAAACAACTAATTAATTGGATTAAGAATAAGAACACACTACACTAAATTTGATTAATTTATGAAAGCTACTGCACAATTCACTCAAGATGCTAATTCACCAATTAGATTAATTAACTCCTCAAGCAATTAATTTGCACAAAAGTTCCAGCTAACTAACCCAATAACCATTGCATCAATTAGCCTAAAGTTAAGAGGAATTTAGAGTTCAATTGCACAGCATTAATTATGGAATTTTTTCCAAACACATTATGATCAAAAAATAATTCCAAAATTCAAATTAAGTTCAATCCAAGACTTAATTCAATCCAGTAATTCTAGCAATTAAATTTCTAAACCAAAAAGCTAAACCTAGACAAATTGATGAAGGAAATAATGCTAAAATCAAAAGATTGGGCAAGAGAGTTTTATCCAAATTTAATAGGAGATGTAGAGCTCAAATCTTCATCTAGGAGAATTCAATCTTCAGCTAGCCACCACAAGGAATTCAAGCTGCCATGGAAGGATCAAATGAAGGAGAATCAATCAGAGAAGCAACCATCGAGAAAGAAAGAAAAAATTCTTCTTCTTCAGCGCTGGAAATTCTCCTCCTCTTGATGTCTCCAGCCTTTATTTTTCTACGTTCCCTCGTTCCTCCTTTTCAGCGTCCCTTCTTAAGTTTTTATATTCTCCTTCCCTCCTTGTTCACGTCTCTTTCCTTGTTCACGTCTCTCTTCTTCATTCACGTCTCTCTTCCCCTTTCACGTCTCTCTTCTTCATTCACGTCTCTCTTCTTTTATTCACGTCTCTCTTCCCCTTTCACGTGCTATTCATTAATCAATTCACGTGCTCTCTTATTTGCCAATTTCCCGTAGCTTTGCATGTGAAATAAGGTGTGGGTCCCATTCAATATAATAATCCATATGCAAACTGTAGCTTCTGCATTCTGTCCAGACGTGATTTTCTTGTTTGCTTCTTCGTCTTCTGCAGCTCTTCATTCTGCCTCGTGTTGCTTCCTTGAATCAGCTGCTCGAGTTCAGCCTCTTGCTTTCTTCGAATCTTAGCTCCCATTCTCCTTCTCTGTTCTGTAATCACGTTGCTGCATGCTCTGTTCTGCGTTATTCTTCCATGTTTTGCTCGAGCTATACACTGCTACCCAGACTTCAACTTGTGGCTTCTCTCGTTGGCTCTGTAGCTGCTGAGCTTCATCGTTCATTGCTGTCACGTTACTTCTCCCCAGTTTCAGCAACTTCTTCACGTGGCTACTGATTTGTATTTTGCTTCTTCTCTGTTCAGCTGGTTTGTATTTTGTTTCTAGCTCTGTTCTGCATGCTTCTTTACGTGGCAGCCTCTCTCTTCGTTCTTCTCTATTCAGCTCTATTTTTCTGTTCGTTTGCTTCGTCTTGCTCGTAGCTTCCTTCTGCAGTTCCAGCAGCTTTTCCACGTGTTTCTGCTGGTGTTTGTAATGTTCACGCTGTTTCTTTCCTTCCAACTATCCACATCACTTTCCTTCTCCTTTACCACGTAGCGTCCTCTGTTTCTGCATGTGGCTGACTCTTTCATACAGCTACTGCGTTAGAACCCGTGGTTTTTCTTCTTGCATTTTGATTTCAGTAGCTCGAGTTCTCTTCTCTTCAAAGCATCAGAAATTACATCAGCTCCATACTACTGGTCTCGCATTATTCTTCTGCAAACAGCATCTTCACATGTTGTTTTCTTTTACGTGGTTCTGCTTTTGTCTCCACGTGAACCTCTTTATTCAGCTTGTAGTTTCTTTACTCGAGCTGCATGCCCCATGCATGGTTCTGTGGCTTCTCCTATATTTCTCATATACTTTATGGCTTTATTCTGGACCCTAAACCCGTAGCTTCAATGCCTTTTCCATTCTCCAGCTTATGGCTTTACTTTTAGTTCTCATCACACCTTTTCTCGTGACTTCTCCCTCCATTCAAATGTATTTGCCCAAAATCTGCATAAAAACAAAGGAGAAAAATCACAAAGTTCATTTAAAATTATTTATGCATTTAAAATCAATTATTTGTATTTAAATTCTTAAAGTGCAGAAAATGGCTATTAAAATAAAATCTTATCTAATTAAAGCCTTAAAGCCATATTTGGAACTAAAACGTCTAAGTTTAGGAGGATAAAAATAGATAAAATATGTGTTTATCAAATTCCCCCACACTTAAACCTTTGCACTCCTGGGCAAAGCTTAAAATCCAAGATAGAATGATTTGAAACACCCGGCTAGTAGAATGATAAGTGGAAAATGAAAATGAAAAAGGAGTGTAAGAATCACAAGCTAGAGATTAATCACAACTCTTCAACACTTTAACAATCTAAGTTAACTTCACTTGCATCAAGAATTAAGCTTCATGGCAATTTCATTTGAAAAGAATGAACTGAAATGCATAGCCCTCTCACATGGTTAGTGTTTACTCTCATCTCTCAAGTATTTATGGGAAATGTGTTTCACTCAAATTCCACCTATCCAAGCTCACTACCATAAGCTTGTCAAGTTTCTAAGTCTCCACCACTCATGCCAAATGCAATGCACAAATCAAAGGACTTTATTAAGGGTTGTAATGGGGCTAAGGGAGATGAAATGAATGGATACAAAAAGAAGGGGAAAAACTAAACAAATGGATACCTTAGAACCTCAAGAGCACTCAATGACAATATAGGATAAGGAAGAGTGTGCTTTCAAGGCCTTATTTCCAACAAGTATAAGCAACTAAAAACTCAATCTAAATTACTTCTTTCCTTTGATTTTCAATAACTTTTCCTCTTTTTTTTTTTTTTTTTTTCATTGCTTTTTCTTTCTTCTTTTTTTTTTTTTTTTTTTTTTTTTTTTTTTTTTGGAACAAATTCTTTGACTAACAATGGCCTTAATGGATGAAAAGCACAAATTCACCTATCCTATTTAGATGTAATGCTCCTTAAATTCCTTAAGGCATCTTAAAACAAGGTGGAAATATATTTAATGGCTATAGGCTAACAAGAAAAGAAAATCAAGTCCAAAGTGGCTAAACAATGGATAAAATGAATGTATGGTTAGCTTTTTGGCTCTCTAGCTATAAAAGAAATGAATGCCTTATCATTTTTATGCATGCAAGTGCAAATGTGGCCTCAACAAAGAATCAAGACAAGTTCTAGAGTGAAACAAAGATAGGTGAATACACACTAGAATTGAATAATTAAAGCTCAAATTCTCACCAGCTAATGGCTATCAAATAATTCATTGAAATCAAATTCATTGCCACTTCACTTGAATCAAAACACAAGATCCATCACTTGTCATATCTAAGTGAATCCAAGGTATAATCATCTTAACTTGCAACTTTCACAGGAAAACTGAAAAGAATCATACTATTTTAAAAATTTTTCAAAAATTTGTCAATTTTTTTTTTTTTTTGATTTGGAAAATAACATAAAACTAACTAAAAACCTAGAAACTATAAAAATCAACTAACCAAAATAAAACAAAACTAAAAATTTATTTGTATCCCTCCCCACACTTAAACATTGCATTGTCCTCAATGCCAGCACACAATGGAATAAACAGATAAAGACAACACAATATAAAAGGGGAAAGGGAAAGAGTACAACCAGGATTCAGGGTGGGTTATGAAGTTGGAGCTCCTCCTTGTTATCTCGTGGAACTCCTTCATAAAAGTGTTTGAGCCGATGTCCATTAACTTTGAATTTAGCTCCCGTTTGCTCATCCAAAAGCTCAACTGTGCCAAAAGGGAAAACATTAGAAACTATATAAGGACCTTCCCATTTAGAACGAAGTTTACCTGGCATAAGCTTCAGATGGGATTTGTAGAGTAGGACTTTTTGGCCGACAACAAATTCTTTCCTTGCAATCATCTTGTCATGGAATGCCTTTGTCTTTTCTTTATAGAGCCTTGCATTGTCATAGGCTTCCAATCTGATCTCTTCGAGCTCTTGGAGTTGGAATTTTCTGTGAGAACCTGCTTCATTCAAATTCAAATTACATTTCTTCACAGCCCAGTAAGCTTTATGCTCCACTTCCACCGGTAAGTGACACGCTTTTCCAAATACCAGCCGATAGGGTGACATGCCAATAGGAGTCTTGTAGGCAGTCCTGTAGCCCAAAGTGCATCATCTAGCCTTTTACTCCAATCTTTCCTATTCGGCTGTACTGTTTTCTCCAAAATTTGCTTCACCTCCCGGTTAGAAATTTCTGCTTGGCCATTTGTCTGAGGGTGGTATGGAGTAGCTACTTTATGCACAACACCATACTTGCTAAGCAAGCTATGCATACTCCGGTTACAAAAATGAGTGCCCTGGTCACTGATAATGGCTTTGGGAATGCCAAACCTACAGAAAATGTGAGAGCGAACGAATTCTACAACCACAGTAGAATCATCAGTCCTGGTGGTTTGGCTTCCACCCACTTCGAAACATAATCAACAGCCAATAAAATGTATGAAAAGCCAAAAGAAGTGGGAAAAGGTCCCATAAAATCAATGCCCCACACATCAAAGACTTCACAAAATAAGATAGGGTGTTGTGGCATTTCATTTCTCCTAGATATGCTACCTGTTTGTTGACACCGAACACATCTTTTACAAAAATTAAAGGCATCACGAAACAGGGTAGGCCAATACAATCCACTATCTAGAACCTTCCTAGCTGTGCGTTTTGAACTAAAGTGACCTCCACATGCTAGTGTGTGACAAAAATTTAAAACAGAATCAAATTCTATATCAGGCACACAACGTCTAATCACTTGGTCACTACATAATCTCCACAAATATGGATCATCCCAAATATAATACCTAGCTTCACTCCTAAACTTATTCAACTGATGTTTAGTCAAATCAACAGGTAGTTCAGAAGCAGCTAGATAATTCACTAAGTCTGCATACCATGGAGAAAAACTATGCACAGCACATAAATGCTCATCAGGGAAATCATCATCAATAGGTAAGGAATTTACTTTTGAAGCTTCAATTCTGCTCAAGTGGTCTGCCACCAAGTTTTCAGCTCCACTTTATCCCGGATGTCAATGTCAAATTCTTGAAGTAGAAGCATCCATCTGATCAATCTTGGCTTTGCATCGGGCTTCTTCAGCAAGTACTTCAAGGCTGCATGATCAGTAAAAACAATAACTTTAGTATCAAGTAAATATGATCTAAATTTATCTAAAGCAAAAACAATAGCAAGAAGCTCTTTTTCTGTGGTTGTATAGTTTGCTTGGGCCCCATCCAAAGTCTTGGATGCATAAGCAATCACATGGGACCTCTTATTCATTCTCTGGCTCAAGACTGCACCTACAGCAAAATTAGATGCATCACATAAAAGCTCAAATGGGAGGGTCCAATCAGGGGGTTGAATAATGGGTGGGGAAGTCAAGCATTTCTTAAGTTCATCAAAAGCTGTTTTACATGCATCATCAAATTGGAAATCAACATCTTTTTGTAACAACTTAGACAATGGCAAAGCAATTTTACTAAAGTTCTGAATGAATCTTTTATAAAAACCTGCATGACCTAGAAAAGATCGGATCTCCCGAACACATGTCGGGTATGGTAGAGAGGTTATAACATCTATCTTAGCTTTATCTACCTCTATGCCCTGTTCAGATATAATATGACCCAATACAATGCCTTTTCGAACCATAAAATGACATTTTTCATAATTAAGTACAAGGTTCTTCTCTATGCATCTAGCTAGGACTCTATCCAGACTACATAAGCAATCATCAAAAGAGTTCCCATATACAGTGAAATCATCCATAAAAATTTCTATACAATTTTCAAGGAAATCACTAAAAATGGAAACCATGCACCGCTGGAAGGTCCCAGGGGCATTGCAAAGACCAAAGGGCATTCGTCTGTAGGCATATGTTCCAAATGGGCATGTGAATGTCGTCTTCTCTTGATCCTCCGGGGCTATGCATATCTGAAAATACCCTGAAAATCCATCCAGAAAACAATAGTGAGATTTACCAGCTAAACGCTCAAGCATCTGATCAATAAATGGAAGGGGGTAATGATCTTTTCTAGTGACTAAATTAAGCCTCCTATAGTCAATGCAAACCCTCCAACTATTCTGTACACGGGTGGGCACCAATTCATTATTTTCATTCCGGATCACTGTGATCCCTGATTTCTTTGGAACTACCTGCACAGGACTAACCCACTGACTGTCAGAAATAGGATATATTATACCAGCAGATAAAAGTTTAGAAACTTCCTTTTTAACCACATCCAGAATAAGTGGGTTCAGTCGCCTTTGAGGTTGCCTTACTGGTTGCCCCATCTTCCAACAAAATTCTGTGCATGCATGTATCAGGGCTAATGCCAGGTATGTCAGCTAAGGTCCACCCTATTGCTTGTTTTCTCCTCCTTAAGACCTCTAGAAGCTTCTCTTCTTCCTCTGGAATAATGTCACTAGCCACAATTACTGGAAGTTTCTCATCTTCCCCCAAGTAGGTGTATTTGAGATTATCTGGCAGTGGTTTGAGCTCCAAGGTGGGAGCTTGCTCAACCGAAGGTATGAGTTGTTTGATTTCAATCTCTTCCATGCCAAATACCTGTTCAGACAAATCACAGACAGAAGAAACAACTTTCCCATCTTTGGGAATATCAGCAGAAGGAGTATTAACAAGAGAGCCAATAGCAATATCAACATCAGTATCACTAACAGATGAACTAGTTACACAGCATTTATTACCACTATCAATAGGCAATGTAAAAGTGGAAATAGATGAACTAGCACAATCAACATATCCAGAAGTGACATCAATATGTAACATATCCTGAGAATCAGTAAATCCAGCAACACCAGAACATTTAGGGAAGGCAATAGCATGTACATCGTCCTTAGAACAAGAAGATTGACCTAAATTAGTATAATCATCCAAATCAGTAAAAGGCTGACCATCAGTGAAATTAGCACAAAAGGAGGAGGTCTCAGAACCATGATAGTCAATACATGGAAGAGACTCACCATTCTCAATGAAAGCACTAATCTGGGAGCAATTATCACATATAGTACTTCCAACACATGTACAGTCAAGAGAATCATCCAAGTCAGCAATATCACAGGAATCAGTCAATAAACTATCCCAAAATTCAGTGCTAGCATTATCAACTAACATATCAATCAGGCTGATATTAAAAACAGAGTTATCATCACAAGGATATTTCATGGCATCAAATATATTAAATTGTATCATATTGCCAGCAAACTCCATTTGAAGAGTACCTTCATGCACATTTATAATTGTTTTAGCAGTTTTCAGGAAAGGTCTACCTAAAATGAGTGGGGCATGTCCACTAGATCTATATCTATCATCTTCCATATTAAGGACATAAAAATCAGCTGGAAAAATTAAATCCTTTACCTTAACCAGAACATCCTCCAACACTCCTGAAGGATAAGCAATACTCCTATTTGCCAGCTGCACAACCACTCCGGTAGGCTTCAGCTCTCCCACCTGCAAAGATGAATAAACAGATTTAGGCATAACATTTATAGCAGCACCAAGATCAATTAAAGCATCAGAAAACTCAAAATTTCCAATGGTGCATGGAATTGTAAAAGTGCCCGGATCTTGACACTTAGTGGGCATTGTTGGTTGTATGAGTGCTGAAACGTTTTTGCCAAAATTGACTTTTTCATTCCCTTTCAGACGCCTCTTGTTAGTGCATATCTCCTTGAGAAACTTAGCATATTTAGGAATGGTCTTGATTGCCTCCAACAGGGGTATATTGACTTCAACCTTTTTAAAAGTCTCAAGAATCTCTTTTTCTGCATCTGCTTCAGTTTGCCTCTTTCCCAAGGTAGGTCTATGTGGGAAAGGCAAAATTTTCTTTGGCTCCTCTTCATTATTAGGCTTATTTGGTGCGACGTGTGTTTTTGGTGACGCCGACTTATCCATGGTGGTGGTATCTGAGGATCCCTGAACTTCTTTTCCACTCCTAAGAGTGATGGCACTGACATTGCTACTATTCCTCGGATTAACAACCGTCTGTGAGGGTAATTGGCTTGAACCCTGAGATTTCACCTCACTAAGAGAAGTAGCAAACTGGCCTAACTGAGTATCAACCCTCCTTTCTAAATTTTGCATCATTTGTGTGATTTGTGCTTGACTTTCCATAATACGCTTCATCATATCTCCCATATTATCCCCTTTCTTTGGTTCCTCCTGTATAGGAGCTGGCTGCCTAATAGGTTGGGAAGACTGTGCACTAGGTCCTATAACATTATATCTATTTTGTTGCCCTCCCCCATATCTCAAATTGGGGTGATCCCTCCATCCTGGATTGTATGTATTAGAATAGGGATCATATTTTTGTTGCCCTTGTTGCATCGGCCTAACTGGAAACATCCCAGCACAAGCCTCTACCTTGTCTTCTAACATAGGGCACTGATCAGTATTATGTGTGGCCAAAGAGCATATATCACACAGGGGTCCTACCAAAGTAGTAGGGGTAGATGTTTGTCCAGATGCATAACACTGTAGATAAGAATATGCCTGAGTAGGGTAAGACTGTGGTGCATAAGTCTGAGAAGGAGCGGAGGATGACTGCTGCCGATCTAAAGCAAGCTTTTGGAGCACAGTAGACATTACTTCAAGTTTGCTCTCAATTCTCTGACCATAATCTGGAGTACACAATTCATTGACTCCTCTTGCTGTTTGCATTGATCTGGACCCAAATTGCTGAGCATTCTGAGCCATCTTATCAATCAGCTCCCAAGCTCCTGTAGGTGTCAGATCACCTAAGGCTCCCCCAGAGGCAGCATCAATCATATTTCTATCCATGATCAACAGCCCCTCATAGAAGTACTGGATAAGCAACTGATCAGAGATTTGATGGTGAGGACAACTAGCCAACAATCTTTTGAATCTTTCCCAGTACTCATATAAAGTCTCTCCACTATTCTGTCTGATCCCACATATCTCCTTCCTTATTGATGCAGTGCGAGATGCAGGAAAGAATTTCTCCAAAAATAACCTCTTCAGTTGGTCCCAAGAAGCAATGGCACCGGGAGGTAGATAGTACAACCAATCCTTGGCTAAACCATCCAAGGAAAAAGGGAATGCTCTGAGCTTGATTTGTTCCTCTGAGACACCTTGTGGCTTCATTGTAGAGCATACAACATGGAATTCTTTTAGATGTTTGTGAGGGTCATCTCCTGCAAGTCCCTGAAACTTAGGAAGTAAGTGAATCAATCCGGATTTAAGCTCAAAATTTGCATCTAATTCTGGATATTGTATGCAAAGATTTTGATAATGCACATTAGGAGCTGTCAATTCTCTAATAGTTCTAGCATGCATGTTATTATTCAAATTTGCATTTACATTCAAGTTAGCCTGAACATGCATATTCCTGTTAGCATTTATTTGATCTTGTTCAGCCATATTATCACTAGCAAATTGAAGTGCACAATCAATTCCTTGCACAGAATCAAAAGCAGATGAATTAGAGCTATTAATTCCTACACTATCTTTGTTTTTCCTAATCCTTACTTGTCTTTTAAGGGTTTTTTCAATTTCTGGATCCAAATCAATTAATTTTTCACTAGAACTTCTTGTCATATACCAATTAGACAAGCAAAAACTAAGAAGGAACACAAAAATTAATAAAGAAAAATTAAAACAAAAATTCCAGAAAAATTGGAAAAATCCTAGAAAATTCGAAAAAATACTAAAAAATTCGAAAAAGTGCTCTAAACGTTGGAATTTGGCCAAAAAATGGTGCACCTAATAGCTTTGCTATTACTTTTGCTCAAAACACCCAAAAACTTTGAAATACAGAATTTGAGAATTTTCTGGGCACTTTAAACGAAAATTCCAGCAAGCAGGCAAATTAATACGCAACACCGAAATTATCCAATTCCAAGCTCGAAACAAAGCAAAAATTCAACTAAAATAGAATCAAAACAGAGATAAAACAAACCAAAAACACCTAGAAAACTTTCTCAAACAATTAAGAACTAAATTCCCCGGCAACGGCGCCAAATTTGATGATCGTGTCGAGCAATCTCAAATAAAACTAGGTAGCAAAATAAGTTTGTAGATAATGGTGCAACCTAGGTCATCTTCCCAAGGAGTTTGTGCCTTAAATTGTTTATGGAAGAGAGTTCTAAGTATTACTAATTAGGATTTAACTTGGGGGTTTGATATGCTAGAATTTAATCGAACTAAAATTAATTGACAAAAATTAGAAATCTAAAACTAAGTTCAAGTGATTAATCGAATAAATGTGGTAACTAGCTTTCAATTGGATTCCCTAGAGTTCAATTATCCTTGCTCTATTTAGCTTACCAATTTAGGATTAAGTTCTTGCTCTTTAGTGCATTCATCATAAGGTTCTTGAATAACCATCCAAGATTCAATTCATCAATTGTTCAAAGAATTTTGCAACCACAAGAAACCTTAAACAACTAATTAATTGGATTAAGAATAAGAACACACTACACTAAATTTGATTAATTTATGAAAGCTACTGCACAATTCACTCAAGATGCTAATTCACCAATTAGATTAATTAACTCCTCAAGCAATTAATTTGCACAAAAGTTCCAGCTAACTAACCCAATAACCATTGCATCAATTAGCCTAAAGTTAAGAGGAATTTAGAGTTCAATTGCACAGCATTAATTATGGAATTTTTTCCAAACACATTATGATCAAAAAATAATTCCAAAATTCAAATTAAGTTCAATCCAAGACTTAATTCAATCCAGTAATTCTAGCAATTAAATTTCTAAACCAAAAAGCTAAACCTAGACAAATTGATGAAGGAAATAATGCTAAAATCAAAAGATTGGGCAAGAGAGTTTTATCCAAATTTAATAGGAGATGTAGAGCTCAAATCTTCATCTAGGAGAATTCAATCTTCAGCTAGCCACCACAAGGAATTCAAGCTGCCATGGAAGGATCAAATGAAGGAGAATCAATCAGAGAAGCAACCATCGAGAAAGAAAGAAAAAATTCTTCTTCTTCAGCGCTGGAAATTCTCCTCCTCTTGATGTCTCCAGCCTTTATTTTTCTACGTTCCCTCGTTCCTCCTTTTCAGCGTCCCTTCTTAAGTTTTTATATTCTCCTTCCCTCCTTGTTCACGTCTCTTTCCTTGTTCACGTCTCTCTTCTTCATTCACGTCTCTCTTCCCCTTTCACGTCTCTCTTCTTCATTCACGTCTCTCTTCTTCATTCACGTCTCTCTTCCCCTTTCACGTGCTATTCATTAATCAATTCACGTGCTCTCTTATTTGCCAATTTCCCGTAGCTTTGCATGTGAAATAAGGTGTGGGTCCCATTCAATATAATAATCCATATGCAAACTGTAGCTTCTGCATTCTGTCCAGACGTGATTTTCTTGTTTGCTTCTTTGTCTTCTGCAGCTCTTCGTTCTGCCTCGTGTTGCTTCGTGTTGCTTCCTTGAATCAGCTGCTCGAGTTCAGCCTCTTGCTTTCTTCGAATCTTAGCTCCCATTCTCCTTCTCTGTTCTGTAATCACGTTGCTGCATGCTCTGTTCTGCGTTATTCTTCCATGTTTTGCTCGAGCTATACACTGCTACCCAGACTTCAACTTGTGGCTTCTCTCGTTGGCTCTGTAGCTGCTGAGCTTCATCGTTCATTGCTGTCACGTTACTTCTCCCCAGTTTCAGCAGCTTCTTCACGTGGCTACTGATTTGTATTTTGCTTCTTCTCTGTTCAGCTGGTTTGTATTTTGTTTCTAGCTCTGTTCTGCATGCTTCTTTACGTGGCAGCCTCTCTCTTCGTTCTTCTCTATTCAGCTCCATTTTTCTGTTCGTTTGCTTCGTCTTGCTCGTAGCTTCCTTCTGCAGTTCCAGCAGCTTTTCCACGTGTTTCTGCTGGTGTTTGTAACGTTCACGCTGTTTCTTTCCTTCCAACTATCCACATCACTTTCCTTCTCCTTTACCACGTAGCGTCCTCTGTTTCTGCATGTGGCTGACTCTTTCATACAGCTACTGCGTTAGAACCCGTGGTTTTTCTTCTTGCATTTTGATTTCAGTAGCTCGAGTTCTCTTCTCTTCAAAGCATCAGAAATTACATCAGCTCCATACTACTGGTCTCGCATTATTCTTCTGCAAACAGCATCTTCACATGTTGTTTTCTTTTACGTGGTTCTGCTTTTGTCTCCACGTGAACCTCTTTATTCAGCTTGTAGTTTCTTTACTCGAGCTGCATGCCCCATGCATGGTTCTGTGGCTTCTCCTATATTTCTCATATACTTTATGGCTTTATTCTGGACCCTAAACCCGTAGCTTCAATGCCTTTTCCATTCTCCAGCTTATGGCTTTACTTTTAGTTCTCATCACACCTTTTCTCGTGACTTCTCCCTCCATTCAAATGTATTTGCCCAAAATCTGCATAAAAACAAAGGAGAAAAATCACAAAGTTCATTTAAAATTATTTATGCATTTAAAATCAATTATTTGTATTTAAATTCTTAAAGTGCAGAAAATGGCTATTAAAATAAAATCTTATCTAATTAAAGCCTTAAAGCCATATTTGGAACTAAAACGTCTAAGTTTAGGAGGATAAAAATAGATAAAATATGTGTTTATCAACAATTTTTACATAATTTGGCCAATTTTAAAAAATCATAATAAATTATCTAGAGCTCTAATTTAGGTGTTTTTTAGGTCTATAAAAAGCTCTACATAAGACCTATTTTCTGGCCAAATTTCATGCAAAAACTTATCCATTTGGTCAGACTTTGGTTCAGCTTAAGAAATAGTCAAAATTGAAGTCCATAAAGGGTTTACCATGTACCAAATGCTTTTCTCGTCTTTCCACAACCACTTGAGCATGCTTAAAAGCATGACTACAACTTATAGAAGTATGCAGAATGGTTTACATTATCATGGAACTCATTCTTACCTTGCCACTTGCAATCATACACATGAACATAATGGCATATGGATGGCCAAAACCCACATATTCATTCATTTGATTTCAAAATTGATACATATATCATATTTACATGCATTTGAATATGCTCAAGGGTCTATATCACATATACAACATGTGCTTGCAAATTTTGACATCCAAATGCTATCAAAATGCCTCATTATCTATTCCATTGTCGAAGTCTTGCTCTTCAAGATGTTTGGCCTTTATTTCTTGGTTCACTTAACTCACCAAAACATGGTTAGACATATGTGAGAGAAAAGTGAAATTCAAAGAATTCCAATAGCTCTTTATCCTTTTTCAACATACATAAAGAATGCATTTATATGTCAAAGAATGTATGCATGCCATAAATACTTCTCATAAACTTACATAAATCAATTTCCTTGTCATATAAACTCATACATGTCTAACGTAAGCTTTCAAGGGCATTGGTCCCTCACCTCATTTCCTTGGCACTTTTGGATTTGCCTCATCCACTTGCAAGGGAGTTTTGACTTAGCCTCACTCTTCTTGAGACTTTTGGCTTTGTCTCACCCATTCTTAGGGATTTTTGGCTAATTCTCACCCATGTTAAGTGACTTTTAGCATAATCATACTTATTCAAACCATTTTGCATTCATAAACACATTTCAAAAAGCATAATAGTACCATAACTTGTAATTAATGGCTAGAAACATATCTCATAATTCAAGTATACATACAAGCATTCAAAAACAAGTAAACATCCTAGCAATGCATGTAAGAAAGTGATATGGGACCCTGTAGAAACCCATTCTAAGAACCCAAAATGACACAGATCAGTGATCAAAATTTGGCTACAACACAAGAACAACAAAAAACATAGATCTGGACAATAAGCAATGAAAAACAAAGAAAGGAGCAAACGAAGAAGAAAAAGAAATGTTGGTAAGTGGAATTGAACCCTAAGAGAACCCATCTTTTAGAACTCTAAATTGGTATGTCACAAAGGGAACCGCCCCTTTGATAAGTCAAAGATTTTCCCTAACACACAAAGGCCACAAGAGAAACCTCACAAGTCAGAAATGATTCTAAAAAAAAATGATAATTCATTCCATCGATCAATTCTTGGAGTACAAGTGGGCCTTATGTAGGCCTTTGAAAAATAAAATTCTAAACATAAAATAACTCCTAAGTGGCGCTTCTTATATGGTAGGAAAATAAAAGAAATTTAAGTTTGGATAAATTCACCAAGAATAGCACCTAATAAAGCTAACAATATGAAACAGAAACAATCAAATTAAAACAAAATAAAACTAAGAAATTTGGTGGAAAATGGCTGGACTCCTTTAATTAGGCTCTTTTTGGGCTTGGGCTAGCATCTTGTAGATATGAAATAATCTTCATTCCATTTTGTCCCTTTTGGGCTTTACATTCAGCTAAGAATATGGGCTCCAAGTCCATTAGCTTTTGGATCACTCTATTCAAGGCCTTTTTCATAGATTTGGCTTTTGATCTTGTCATTGGGGTCCCATACCTTGTAATGGGTCTTTTTTTGGCTATCTTTTAAAGTCACGTTCAGCCCTTTTGTTTCCAAGTTCTTGATTTTGTTCAAGCTATTCCAAATCTCCTAGCTCACACCTCCATCAGAAAAGGTTAAAGAGCTACTTTGAAGCAAGAAAACAAGTTTTTCTCTTTAATTATTTCTTCCCTTTTTTTGCCAACACATGCAGCTAGGTGGAACTTGATTCTCTTGGCCTAGACACATCAAATGAGATATAATTACATTATTAGAATAAACTCTGGCCTTATACAAACTCGATGCATGCCTACTATCTCATATGACTCCATTATGTTTCCATACAAGACATAATGAAGTAGGTCTTAGAATTCATGATCTTAGCTCCAATTTCTCATTCAATACTTCTCTTGACTCTATTTAGATTCTTTAGAGCTATCATAATTTCAATCCAAGGAGTCTAGATACAAGTTGCTTCTTTATGCCTCAAAATAGAGCTTACACCTCCTTCTCATAAACCATAATCCCTAAATTTATTCCAATGCTTCCTTTGATATTCATTAATCATATTTAGTTGCTTTCGAGCCTTAGAATTAATTAAAACTCTCCCTAGGTGCTTGGAGTGCTCTTGGCTGAAACATGGAAGAGCTAATGGACCTATTAAGTTTCATTCATTTTCCTTAGGGAGTTGGCACTTGTGAGACTCTCTAGGTGTCTTGAGAACTCATACACACTTTTAAACAACTTAAATTACCACTAAAAAACTTCATATTTGTCAAGGTGCAACTAAATCCTTAGATTCTACAACTTAATTTCTAGTGCTTCTTATTTAATTCTAATTGCATATTCTTAATTCCCACACTCTAGAACCCTTGTTCCTTGCTTGGTTTTAGTCAAAACTCCTTCCCTTCTAGGTGGTCTATAGTTGGCTGAACCTACCCCCATAAAGAACAACCAAAAGATGTAAGGAAAGCCATGGGAGTTACCTTATTTTAATGTCTTTTTAAGAGCAGTACCACTTGCTTCTAGCTCCTTTAATTTCTAACTTTCTCCTATTGAACTAGTCCCAAAACAATCTCAAATCAAACATTAAAATCATAAGAAAAGAGAGGAGAAGAAGGGAAATAAGATTAGTGAAGGAAAGAGCATGAAAAACCATAGTTTTCTTCCTTTTTTGCTAAGCTTTTCTTCTTCTTCTTCTTCTTCTTCTTCCCTTCCTCTTGTGCGTCTCTCACAACTAATCTCTCATCTAGTTTGGGATAGAACTAAAGTTGATTAAGCAGATGGGAGGAGTAGAACATGTTACATAAAGGAAAAGCTTCTTAATACACTTATTAAAAATTCTTAATTTGTCCTTTTTTTCTTGATTCTTTCCTTTTATGCTCATTTCAACTCTTTTTTTAAAACTATCTTTTGACCATGAAATTTAGGTCCTGTAACTTATAAAATGCCTTGAGTTTCACCCAAATTGGATTTAAAACATTTCCAAACGAATTAGTCAAGTTTGGGTTAACTGATGCTTTAAAATGTAAATTGAAAGGGTTTGAACTATTCTAAAGGTTTTTATGATTTTTAGGGCTTCTAAAATTCCTAAAAAACTTAATTTTACCATTTAAAAATCCTTCCTTGGAGTTTTTTAAAAAGTGCCCAAAATTAGAAAATTACCATTGATTTTTGACTAATTTTATTTAACTACTCTAACTCTATTTTTCAGGCATTTTAAGCCTTAGATCCTCATTTTTAATTTTTCATATTATTTTCCTAATTTTATTTAGTCTTAAATTTTTCTATTTAGGGGACTTTCTTTTATAACTGGTCTATTTCTAATGTTTTAAGGAAAACTAGACATTACAATAAGCTCCTTATTTAATTAAATGGATATAGGACACCTTTGATAGCTCTAAATACAACTTCTAATGGTCTAAAAACTGAAAGACAAATTATTAAACACTCATACACTCCTCCAAGTGATAGATTTATAAAGAAAATAAGAAAGATACATCTATGACAGTAGAAGCACCTTAATAGCAACTCCCACACCCAAAATCACTTATACATAATCATTTTATCTCAAAATAAGCCTCACAAATTTCAAATACTACAAGAAAGCATTCTCAACTCTTATGTCTTGTTTGGTAGCTCCTAAGAAAGGGAAAATGAAAGTGAATCCATGGCTTTAAGTGTTTGGTTGGCAAATTATTAGGAGGAAAGGAGAAGTCTCGCTACTTGTGCATGATGTGAGACCCTTTAAAGGCTTACTCTAGGGACCTTACACAACTTAAATCTTACGCAGGGATCAGCTAGCAACAAACAAAAAAAAAACACTAGAAGAAATAAGGTTAGAAGATGTTGGTCAAAGATAGAACCTTAAGAGAACTTATCTCTTAGAATCCTAACCTCTAGATGCCACAAAGGAATACCACTCCTTTGACAAGTCAAGAATTCTCATAAGAATACAAGGATTGCAAGAGAAACTCTCACAAATTAATAAAATTCGTATATTTTATTTATCTCCCCTATTCTAAGTACATATAAGGCTTTTTTATAAGCAATTGAACTCTAAAATCTTTCTAAATTACTATCCTAATGATGGCATTGTCTTTCACAAGCAATTGGAAACAATATAAGCTAAGAATGATGCCACTCAAATAGCAATAAAATCTGACTAAAACTTCCTAAAAGATAATAACTTAATTTGTAAGTTTTAAGCAACTAAATAAAAGCAAGGAAATTAGCTTAATCTTTAAGCATAAGTTTTTGATCATATGGCCTTATTTAAATCACTAAAATAGAAACTAATTAAAGGCAAAAAAATGTGCAAAAATATGATTAACAAGGATGCCCATTTTAAGTGGTCACATGCAAGTCACATGAAGCTCTAAGTGAGCTCTTCCAATAAGACTCCTTTGGGGCTTTCAACTTCAGCTAAATCTTGGGCTACTTAGGAGCATATTAACACACTATTTAGAGCTCCTTGGGTAGCCATCTGATTATCATAAATGGGCTTTAAATCTTACAATTCATGGATTAAATAATTAAGAGCTTCTTTCATTACTTTAGACCTTACTCTTGTTATTGGGCCTCTAATTCCTTGCAATAGATCTCAACCTTTGAACTCCATCTTAAATGTCCTTGGTCTCTTGATCATGTGTAGCGAGTTAATCACCATGTCAAGTTCCTTGATCTCTATCATTCCCTCCTTCCTTAAAAGGATTCGTCCTCGAATCTACAACATCAAAGAGGGACAAATCAGACACATTGAATGTTGCACTAACATTACCATAGGAAGAAGGCAAACCAATTTTATAAGCATTGTCATTAATCCTTTCTTTGAAAGGGGCCATCTCTTTGTGGTTATAGTTTAGATTTCCTTTGTTTTAGAAACCTCTCTTCTTTCTCAAGTGTACCCAAACCCAATCTTTGGGCTTAAAGACAACACATCTTCAGCCTTTGTTGGCTTGCTTAGCATATTGTTCATTCTTTCTTTCAATGTTAGCTCTTACTTTAGCATATAACTCTAACACAAACTTAGCTTTTTTCTTGCCATCAAAATTAACAAACTCATTAGAAGGTAATAGAAGAATATCTAAAGGTGTCAAAGGATTAAAACTTTAAACAACTTCAAATGGGGAAAATTAAATAGTAGAATGAATGGCCTTGTTGTAAGCAAATTCATTATGAAGGAGACACTTTTCCTAATTCTTCATATTTCTTTAGATGATCGCATGCAACAAGGTAGTCAAAGTTCTATTTACCATTTTTGTTTGACCATCCAGTTGAGGATGTGCGACAGTAAAGAACCAGAGTTTTATGCCAAGTTTATTCTATAAAGTCCTCCAAAAGTGACTAAGAAATTTTACATCCCTATCACTCTATCACTTACAATAGTTTTTGGCAATTCATGCAATCTCACAACCTCTTTAAAGAACAAATCAGCAATATGAATAGCATCATTGGTTTTGGAACAAGCAATAAAGTGAGCTATTTTACTAAACCAATCAACCACAAATAAAAATGCTATCCTTTCCACTAGGTGATCTAGGCAATCTAAGCACAAAATCCATAAAGATATCAACCCAAGGATAAAAGGAGATGGGTAAAAGGAATATAAGCCATGTGATTGGACTTTAGACTTTGCATGCCTACAAGTGATGCCTATCACAAATAGCAACAACATCCTTTCTCATGTTAGGCCAATAAAAGTCTTCATGCAAAAGAGCTAAACTTTTCTCAATGCCAAAATGACCTATCAAACCACCACCATGAGTTTCTTTAACAAGCAATTCACGTATAGAATAAGATGGAAGAAAAAGTTTATCTGATGTAGTAGCACCAAGAGACCTTGCTGAACATAGAAGTGGACCTGATAAAGGATATGATGCTAAGTTTCATGCCCAAGGATATGATTTGCAAATTAAAACCTAAGAGTTCAAATCAAATGTTCTTAAAGATTCATTGTAAGGCATAGGAGGCCTAATAACAAGAGTTAGGGCTAAAGTAATGAAAGAAGCCTTCAATTGTATGATTCATAAGTTCCATGATTTAGAGCCCATTTATTTAAGTCAAGAGAGGGCCTAAGAAGATATAAAAGGTGTGATAATGTTGACCATTCTACAAGAGGAGTGCTAAGGCCCAATTGGAGTCCAATTGCAAGAGATTATGAATGAATTTGAGTATTATTCAATTTTTTATGAGGCCTTTACTTCTTTGTGTTCTCTAAAAGTTTATGTGACTTATCAAAGGATTGGTCATCCTTTGTGGCTTCATTGGTTAGGGTTCTAGGAGACAAGTTCTCTTAGGGTTCTACCTCTAACCAACAATCCTTTTGTGTGTAGTCGCTTTTGTGTGAGATGTAGCCGATCTCGGGTGATTAATTTGTGTACCAAGATTCTTAGGACAAGGTTCCTAGAGGGTCTTCTATCATTATCTTTCTTGAAAAGAAATTCATCAAATTTATAGTAATCATCAATGCCATGTTTTTCGCAAGATTTTCAGATTTTAACAAAATCACAATCAGTTTCATACATGCTTTTCATCATCTTAAAACCAAGTAATCTAGCATGCAAAGAAATAAAAAGAGAATATCTCCTAGAAAGAGCATCAACCACAATATTTTCTTTCCCTTGTTTATGTTTAATCACATAAGGAAAAGTATCAATAAATTTCAACCACCTAGTATGTCTCTTGTTCAATTTACCTTGAGACTTTAAAAACTTCAAACTTTCATGATTAGAATGAATAATAAATTCTCTTAGCCACAAGTAATGTTGCCAAGTTTCTAAAGTCCTTTTTAAAGCATACAATTCCTTATCATAAGTGGAGTAATTTAAAGCAACACCACTCAATTTTTCATTAAAACAAGCAATTGGTTTAGAATTTTGCATTAAAACAACACCAATGCCTATATCAGAAGCATCACACTTAATTTCAATTACTTTAGAAAAATTTGGAAGAATAAGAAGATGAGCATTAGTCAATTTATCTTTCAAGGTATTTAAAGCAGCCTCTTGTGGTTCACCCCATTTAAAAATCACATTCTTTTTCACTAATTCATTCAAGGGGGCAGCAATTGTAGAGAAATCCTTTACAAATCTTCTATAGAAGCTTGCCAGGCCATGGAAACTTCTAACTTCATTTACATTATTGGGTGTTGGCCATTCTCTAATTGCCTTGACTTTCTCTTCATGAACTTGAATCCCTTTTGCACCTATAACAAAACCAAGAAGCACAACAGTATCTATGCAAAAAGTGCATTTCTCTAAATTTGTAAAAAGCCTATTTTCTCTCAAAACAACAAACACATTATGCAAGTGTTTTATATGGTTATTTAAATCCCTAGAATAAACAAGTATATCATCAAAGTAAACAATAACAAATTTTCCAATAAAGGGGCGAAACACATGATTCATCAAACTCATAAAAGTGTTAGGTGTATTAGTCAAACCAAAAGGCATAACTAACCACTCATATAAACCAAACTTAGTTTTGAAAGTTGTTTTCCATTCATCTCTTTCTTTTATTCAAATTTGATGGTACCCACTTCTAAGATCAATTTTTGAAAAGATACAAGCACCATGCAATTCATTTAGCATATCATTTAAATGAGGGTTAGGGTAATGATATTTTACCGTGATTTTATTGATGGCTCTACAATCCATGCACATTCTCCATTTGCCATCTTTCTTTAGAACAAGTATAACTGGCATGGCAAATGGGCTCAAGCTCTCTCTCACAAAGCCTTTTTTCATCAACTCTTCAACTTGTCTTTGGATTTCCTTCGTCTCTTCTGAATTGCTCTATAAGCAGGCCTATTTAGAATGGAAGCTCCAGGAAGAAAGTCAATGCAGCGCTTAATGCCTCTTAAAGCGGGCAAACTATCAAGGATCTCTTTCGAAAATAAATCACCAAAATCCTATAGCAAAGACAAAATACTAGAGGGTAAAGATTGATCAAATTCATTATTAGTTAGAAGGACATCTTTATACAAAAGGATAAAAGACTCCTCATCCTCTAAAGCGCTGATACCAAATGATGCAAGATGCCTACGGAACCTGTCCAAGGTACCTCCTTTTTTACAACATTACCTAGATCATACAAGATTCAAGAATGCAATCACACAAATACAAAACAAAATCAATCACAAAACAAAAAAAAGAAGAAAACTTTTAAACAAAGATAGTTGGTCAGAGAGTATAGACCCCAAGAGAACTTGTCTCCGAAACCTAGCCTTTGGGATGCCACAAAGGGGGCCAATCCTTTGATAAGTCTGGGTTGACTTCATTCCATGCACTCAAGCAATAAGAGGAACCTCACAAGAACAGAACATAAGTCCTGAAAAGAAAATTCTCTTTATTCATCTTATTGCCCTTATTTTGCACTCTTGCTCAATCCTCACTTGATCCTCATACGCTTGAAGGGGCTTAAGAGGCTTAAGTATAATATTTTTGCCATTGAAAAGAAAAGAAAAACAATTTTTGTAACCATCATGCCTAACTTTTCTATCAAATTGCCATGGCCTACCAAGTAAGACATGTCCAGCATACATAAGTGCTACATCACACATAACCTTATCATGATATTTTCCAATAGAAAAGACAACCATAACTTGTTTGGTGACCTTAACCTCACCATAATCATTCAGCGATTGCAATTTATATGGTTTAGAAATTTTTAAAGTAGGCAAATTAAGTTTTTCAACAAGTAAAGTACCAACAACATTGGTATAACTGCCACCATCAATTATCATACTGCACACTTTGCCATTTATGAGACACCTTGTATGAAAGATGTGCTCACGTTGCTCTTCTTCAAGAACTTCTCTTGGTTGGATATTAAGAGCATGCCTAGCCACAAAGGCTGCACCAATTTTAGCTTCACAATCTTCAATCGAGGCATCAACCAAAAAGGGCATGTCATCATAGTCCTCATCATCACTAGTTACATCACCATTCTCAATAATAACCATAGTTCTTTTGTTAGGATATTGAGAGGCAATATGACCAAAACCTTGACATTTAAAGCATTGAACTTTAGAAGATACAGAAGAAGAAGGTTTTGAGTCATTTTTGTCCTTAAGAGGTGGAGTAGAAATTTTTGGCTTACCCTCCTCCTTTGGCTTGTTGTCGCCTTTAGATTTAAAGGAACTTTTAGAATCCTTCAATCTTTGCTTCCATGAACTCGAACCAGCCACCATCTTTTACTTTTGTTGTCTTTCAACCTTGATAGCTTTATGTAATAACTCATTCATATTAAGGTTGTTTTGGAGGTCAACAGTTTCAGCAATCTCAAGGCACAATTTGTCAATGAATCTAGCCATTGTAGCCTTCATATCTTCCTCAATGTTTGCTCGAATATGAGAATCTCCATCTTTTGGTGGTGTTCTTCAACACTTATGGATCCTTGCCTCAATTTTTGAAGTTGCTTGAATAAGTCCCAGTAATAGTGGTTTAGGATAAAGCGCTTCCTCATGATGGCCTTCATCTCTTGCCATGTACGGATAGGTCTTTCATTATTTCACCTTCTATCTATCTACAATTGATCCCACCATATACTAGCATAATCAAAAAATTTAATAGTAGCAAGTTTTATCTTTTTTTCTTCACTATATGTATGACATTCAAATACATGTTCAATTTTCCTCTCCTATTTTAAATACAAATCAAGATCATTTTTTCCTTGAAAAAAGGGAATTTTCAATTTAATGTTCCCAATCTTATTACAGGAAGGAGCTTGCTTTCCTCTTCTAACAATAGACTCTTTAAAGTCAGATTCGTCATCTTCACTCTCTCTTTCAGCAACACAAGCCTTGCTCTTGTATGGTCTAGAGCTTGATGGGGATTGGAGGGTATCAAGCTTGTCATCCAACAACTTCTCCATCTTGCTTTTTATGGCTTGCATAAAAGCCTTTGGATCAAAGTGGGGCTCACTAATTTGAGACATACCTTTAAAAGTTAGTACAAATAAAGCAAATAGGACCTCACAACTCTTTCTCACGTGTTTACACTCAAAAGATGTCAATCACTTGTGTTTTACTCTTATATTGGCTTTTTCTTTGATATTAAATCACTCTTACATTTTACCACTCAAACTTGCCTCTTATAATGTTCTTATTCAAATCAAGATAACAATCACAAGGAGTAATCAATTGAAAGTGGCAATCACAAAACTAGAATCCCAAAATCCAAATTCCAAAAAGTCAAACAAAAAGGATAGAGGTGTGTGTATTAAAAGGGGGAAATATAAAGAATAGTATGAGTAGAAGGGAGAAAAAGAAAGGGATGAAAATTCTAGACAAGATAGGAAAACAAAAAGCTAGACTCTAAAGGAAAGGAGTTAGATGACTTGAGAGAAGAAAAAGGAGGAAAAGGCTCAAGCAAATATGGAAAATAGTAACAGGAAAGGTTAGAACAAAGAGAAGTTAGGAAAGACGCAAAATAGGAAAGTCGAAACTTAGAAACTAAGTAGGTAGGGAAAATGAACAAATTTGAGAAAGGAAAGTGGTTAGCTTGATGGAGAGAATAGGAAAGTCACAAAGTTGAAACTCAAGAAAAACAGATTAGGAAAGAATGAAATAGGAAAGTTTAAATCTTACCACCCAAGTTTATAAATTAGGTAACCTTTTGTGAATTGTAGTGTAAGTTTTTCACTTTAGGAAACTTTCAACAACTAACACAATAATGGAAACTTGCAAAATAATCTGCAACCTTAAACGTTCAACATTGAAATTTTTGAATTTTTTTTCTATTCTTTTTTTTTTAATTTTGATTTTCTTTTGAATTTCGAATTTTTTTTTTCAAACCTGCAAACTTTGAAAAAAATGTTAAAATCTCAACCAAGTGTAACTCAACCTAGAAATCTTCGATTAGAATGTTTCCAAATTGAGGTGAAAGAAGAGACTTTGAATTATGAAAATAACCTTAAAGTCTAGCAAACCACAGTTCTGATACCAAATGATGTGAAACCCTCTAGAGGCTTGCTCTAGGAACCTTATACAATCTGAATCTTACCTCGAGATTGGCTAGCAACAAATAATAATAATAATAATAATAATAATAATAAAACACTAGAAGAAATAGGGTTAGAAGATGTTGGTCAAAGGTGGAACCTTAAGAGAACTTGTCTCTTAGAATCCTATCCTTGAGATGCCACAAAGGAAGACTACTTATTTGATAAGTCTAGAATTCTCACAAGAACACAAGGATTGCAAGAGAAACTCTCACAAATTAATAAAATTCGTATATTTTATTCATCTCCCCTATTCTAAGTACATATGAGGCCTTTTTATAGGTAATTGGACTCTAGAAACTTTTTAAATTTCTATCCTAATGATGGCATCATCTTTCATAAGAAATTTGAAACAATATGAGCTAAGAATGATGCCACTCAAATAGCAATAAAATCTAACTAAAACTTCTTAAAAGATAATAACTTAATTTATAAGTTTTAAGTAACTAAATAAAAGGAAGAAAATTAACTTAATCTTCAAGCATAAGTTTTTGACCATATAGCCTTATTCAAATCACTAAAATAGAAACTAATTAAAGGCAAAAACATGCAAAAATCTCATCAACAAGAATGTCCATTTTAAGTGGTCACATACAGGTCACATGAGATTCTAATTGAGCTCTTCCAATAAGACTCCTTTGGGGCCTTCAACTTCAGCTAAATGTTAGACTATTTGGGAGCATATTAACACACTATTTCAAACTCCTTGGGCAGTCATTTGATTCTCATAAATGGGCTCTATGTCTTGCAATTCATGGATCAAACAATTAAGAGTTTCTTTCATTGCTTTTGACTTTCCTCTTGTTATTGGGCCTCCAATTCCTTGCAATAGATCTTGAACTTTCAACTTAGGCTTGAATTCCATCTTGAATGTCCTTGGTTGCTTGATCACGTACAACAACTTGATCACCATGCCAAGCTTCTTGATCTCTATCAATGCATTTCACTATCCTTGTAGTGTTGTAAGTTAAACCAAGTTTTAGAGCCAATTGCTTGAAAAATCTTATTTGCTTCAAATTTCCAATTTGCCCCTAGTATGTATAGCAAGGCTTTCTTTTTCTATCTCAAAACCAAAGCAGAGGCATGTTATAAGGTGAACATTTTTGTGTAATTTGGGTAAAATGATATTTTGGCCCTTAAAAATTTCAAAATATTTTTAATAAGTCCTTAAAGTATTTTATATAAGTCCTTTAAAAAATTTCTAAGCTTCATAATTATTTTAAAATTTACTACTCTTCATTTTTTACTCTAAAATAATATGTTTTATTTTAATAGGCATTATTTTTAGTTCCATATACTTAAATTATTAATTAATTAGGACTTATTTGAAATTAAAATGTCTAAAGGCAATTTTGGCTTTGCCCAAAAAAAAAATTATAATTTTTTTTCTTTTCATCATAATAGGCAAATTTGTCATTCTTTCCTCCTATCATTCCTTTCTTATATTATTTTTTAAAATCTAAAAGCATTTTGGTCATTTGTCATCACTTACTTTTCATTCCATCACTATTTTCATCTTACCAAATAAACAAAGAGAAAGGCATTCCCTTTTCTTTTTCCTATCATACCAAATGTAATTGATTCAATTTTATTTCATATCCATTTCCATCAAAAAAGATTTTATGTACCAAATGGAGCCTTAGGACCATAAAACCTTGTAGACTCAAAATTTGATCATATGACTTCCCTACTCATACAATTCACAACCAGTAACTATTACACTGTAATCTCCTAAAATCATTAACAAAACTTGAAGTTACTACATAAATACTAGTATAATTAAAACACATGTTATATTAAACTAAAATTTCATTGATCCAAATACATTTATTATTTAACATAATTGTTTAGGCCATGCTAAATCAATTATGGTGCAAAAACTTAATTAAGAATTCACATTGATATTTATTAAAGAACTAGAAGATTCTTTAATTGAATGCATTCTTATGTGCTATTTGTTCTTAAGTTAAATTTATTACTAGACCACTTGATTTCTAAAGTTAAGCCCTAATACCAACTAATGCGAACCCTTAGACAATAAATGTCTCAAACTCACATAAGATTGAATAAAACCCTAATAAAGCTAGAAAATCATATTGCAAGAAGATTAAAAACCTTGGAAAACAAGTTCCAAGAACCTTAATCTTATAATTGAATACTATAAAGATAAAGATTTTTTATAAGTTCGATAGTAGTTCATGAAGGAACTAAGCGAAAGTGGTTTATATTTTTTGAAATTCACTTTTCATTCCTCCAAATCTTCTAAAAATACTATTCATACACCTATTTATAAGGTAAAAAAAAAAAGAGCTAATAATTAATGGACTAAAGTTGAAAAGGCATAAATTGATATAGATTTCTAGCCCTAAAAGGAATAGTAATCATTTACAATAAAAAAGTCCAATTCTTAACTATGTTCTAAGAAATATGTAATACCCCAAAATTAATTAAAGTGTTAATTATGGATTTAGATTAATTAGGAATAATTAATATGGGATAATTGGGCAAGTTAAGTGAATGGAGATTTTAGAGAGATAAATTATTAATATGGGTTTGAGAATTTGTTGGGATTGAAACTTCATCTAAGCTCAAATTAATAAATCATGATAAGAGGCTAATAGAGGCCCAATGAGTTAGGTGTAGACCCAATCTAATTCCATATGATAGAGGCCCAAGATCCACCTTGTATAGGTTCTTATAAGTGGCCAATAACCCTTGTGCAGACCCAAATCGTTGAGCTCTTCAAACTTAGCCCAAACTTAATTAAAATTCAGCAGCCTAATACATAAGAGCTGGCCTAACAAAGCTCAAGTCTGAAGCCTATTAGGAGTTGGATCTTTGGAACAACCCATGACCCATATTTGACCCAACTTAACCTAGCTAAAACCCTAAAAACTGACCAGCCACCTCCCCCATTCTGCAAAACACAAAGACACAAAAGAAAATCAGAGGTGTGAAGGGAGGCTAGGGTTTGGGGCAAGAATTCTACATTTTCTCACATTTAGAGCAAGATTCAGCCAAAGTAATAGTTATATAACTTAATCCCCTCATCTTTCTCTTTAATTTGGTCCAATTAGTTTTTCATTTGGAGTATTTTCACCATACCCAAAATTTGAAATGTGGTTGTTTGGGATTTTTTTGGTGAAATTCGTAGGTTGAAGTTAGGGCTAATATTAGGTAAGTATAAACCCTCCATTTTGATGCTTTCTTTGCTAATTTGAGACTCCCATAGCTGATTTATAATATGGGTATTAATTATGTACGAATTTACTTAGGATTTTGGGTGAAATATTGAGGTTTCTGGTAGAGGACACTTCAATTCAAATTTGGGATTTGTGGTGTGTGACACCTTAAACTACTACCGCTACCTAGCCTCTCACTGGGCTCGGTTCCACATGATTTCTAAAGAGTCACTACTCTTCCGTGGCATTTACATGCTATGAACCGGGGTTTCATATACTTATCTTTCACCCCGTGGGTCCTATGAACCCATCATTCAACTTCTCAACTCATACTCCATATATACGACTTATACATAGCATGAAACAAACCATAGGCCACGGGTATAGAGCCGAAAACCATAAAAATTACATTTTCTCACTTGGGCCCAAAAGTCATATTTTGGCTCTAAGTTTGGAAAATCATAAGAAATTGTAGACAAATGGGAATGTAGCAAACTTTAGCTTTCTGGAAAGCTCTAACTGTCAACTTTACACTAAAAATTATTCCCAACCACAAACACATCGTTTGGACCAAGTTTGACATCGAAAATGGGAGGAAGGTCCAGCTGTCACGGTTTCTGGTGCAGCTTTCTGTCATGACTTTCGAAAATTCATAACTAAATCCACAAAAATCCAATCTGGGCACATTATACCAATTCAGAAAGATACGGATGTCTACTAACGGAAAAAAATAAGTCCAGATCAATTCAGTAGCTCCTGCACCCCGAAAACCGATGGAACAGTGATGGGGGTCAGATAAGCTCCCTGATGCTGATACAGAACTTCAGACGGTTCAATCTCTCTCTACAGACCTCCGATTTGGGTGATTCCAGTTTCTACAAGTCACTTTGGTTTTCTAGTTTATGTGTATAAAATTTCACCACATTTGGAATCCATTTGGTCTAAAAGTGCCATAGATTTCATTTTCTGGTTTAGATGAACAGTACATGACCAATCCATTAAATTCTCCCAAATTCAACAATTCCCCAAATATTCTATAGACCTTCGAATATTACCCACTTTAGCTTCTCAAGAAGCTTTCTACAAACTCTAGAGGCATGCCAAATTTCATGGCAAACGGAGATTATCCGGTCATACTTTGACGGAGCTCACAAAAATACCGGTTTTGACACCCCAAAGGTCCAAAACGGGTCTAGATAGCCTCTCACACATTTTCACTCCACATGGACAAGTTTAAAAGCATAAAACTAGTGTATCTAACATGTCCATATGATCCAAATCATCATACATCCAAATCTCACTATGCTATGGCCAAATTTACACAATTTCATTCATGCATCAAAAGGGTAAAAACCCACATTTCCATTACTTTGGCTAATAATAGAGTTCATACATCATCCTTTCATATTTCTACACGTGTTACAAACTTTACAACTCAAAAATAGTGGGTACATCTTCAGTTGGCACCACTTTACATCATATTTACATCAAAATATCAAAACAAGCTAGCAACTAGCTAACTAAGCATGCTCCTAGGCTCCTTGGTGTGTGCTCGGTTCTCCTTGAGCTCCACCTAGCATATTAGTTGGGAGGGGAAAGGGGTGAGATTCAGGGAATCTCAGTAGCTTAAGCACTCAATCCAGCAAGCAATCAAGGCATATAACAAGTCAAAGCATGTGAATAAGCATTTAGCTATTCTCAAACATCCAACACATAATGTACATGCTATGGAATTCACAACAATGCCAAAAATGGGCTCCAGGGACTTTTGGTCTAGCCTCACCCGAGTTTAGGGACTTTTGGATGGCCTCACCCGAGTTTAAAGACTTTTGACTTGGCCTCACTCGTTTGAGACTTTTGGCCTTGTCTCACCTATCTCAAGGGACTTTCGGCTTCACCGCACCCATCTCAAGGGACTTTCGGCACTACCGCACCCGAGCAATTCCCACAACTCATTACACAAGCATATTGACATCAATGCATCAAAACAATAGCATATGGCATATTCCACACATTCAGCATATACATATCATACAATGACTATCATATCTAAGAATGCAACAAGAAAGAGTGAAAAAGAGAGCTACCTTCGGAGCCAAAGCCAACACAAGCTTTTCCTTTCAATTTCTCCTTTCCCTCCTTAGGTCCACAATCACACCTTGATGTAAGTGTTTCACTTGAGCCTAGACACACTAAAAGCATACAATTACTCTCTTGTAATTTAATTTAGAGTAACCCTCTATCACACACAACCTAGGATTCTCTCTCTAGAATGCCATTACCCCTTTCTCTCTCTCAAGCTCCCATGGTAGTGAAAAACCTCATTTTCAAAGAAAACTCAAGGATTCAAAAGAGTTTTCCACTTTCCCTCTTCTGACCCATGCCCAAAATCTGTCCATTTTCACAATTAAAACCGCAGAAAGAGAGGGCAAAAGGAGGGGATCAGAGTTCTAAGAAGAAATGGGAGAAGTTACCTTACCTTTCCCTTGATCTTCTTCCTTCTCTTGATCTCTCACACTCTCCACGCCTCTTTTCTCTCTTTGGGTCGAAGCTTAGGGCATATATGAGAGAAGAAATGAGTTTGGGCATTTAATGAAGTCTAAATCTCGCTATTTACTCTCTTCCGGACCGACCCTCGCTACGGCGAAAACTAACCTTCGCTATGGCGAGGTGTAGCCTTCGCTACGGCGAGATCACGTCAGTTCTCTTCGCTATGGCGAGATTTACCACTCGCTATGGCAAAATCGCGTTAGTTCCAGACTTCACTCTCGCTATGGCGCACGCTACAGCGAGCAACTCCCTGGTTTTTGTATGGGCTGCTGCCAGCACTCGCTATAGCTAGAATCGCCTTCGCTATTGCGAACTAGCTCTCTCGCTGTAGCGAGACCGTTTCTCGCTATTGCAAGAGGACTTGGCAGAAATTCTGGATTCCGAAAATTTCCAGTTTTCATTTCCTTTCTTTTCCCTTTTCTTTCCTTTTTCCCGGTTGTTACATGGTGGCTGTTGCAATTATCTACAAGTGAGGTAACCAGGGTTTACATTAATTCCATGCATATATCTATTTTAATTTCATATTTGTTGTATATGAATGATTTGAAATGTTGAATGAATTGGTTGGCTATCTATTGTATTGTGACTGGACGTTGTGAGTCCATAGTGGAGCTGCGATGTGGCTGCCACCCGTGCATGTGCTTTGATCGGGCACCAGGTTATGATCAAACCCCAGATGCACTGAGCCCTGTTATGATCAATAGGGAAATATGATTGCTAGTATGGGCCTTTCCCGGTGTTATTGGCTTTTAACATGTAGAAATATGATTGCTAATATGGGATAGTAATAATGATAGCCTAATTATTTCATTTACTAATATGACTGATATGATTCTGATGTTGATTTTGATTCATGCATATATGTTAATTAAACTGGATTATATGATGGAATTCCCTTGGTTATTGAGATTTATATCTTACCCCGATTTATAGGATTACAATTTCAGGTGAAGGTTCCTCGAGTAAGGATAAGGGTAAGCAAGTGGATGAACATCCATGAGTTGAGGCCTGGTGTAGGGAGTTACACTTGGTCTGAGTAGAATAGAGTAGATGCTAATTTTGTTGAGTCTTATATAGCATCATCATGTATCTGTATTGCCAAGTGTAGGAGTCTGTATTTTGATAATCTAACGTGTACCTATTGAGGAGTAGGCCTTACTTTAATTAGTAACGATGCAAGGGGTGAAGCCGAAGGGAATTGGCTGCGGCTAACATCCTGAAACCCTTATATTGGCTAGGAAATATTGTTTTTTTATATGGTAACTTCAAGGAATGATTTGTAAATAGTGATAGAAGATTCATGTGAGTTGAAATTAATAGGAAATGGAATCAAGGCTTATAAATGAATGTTTGTTTTCCCTGATATACGTAAGTGTTGGTAATTATATGGTTGATGACTCTAATAACATTAAGGTTCAAATTTCCCCGTATTTTCACAATGTAATTAGTCTAATGCCTTGTAAACCCAATCTATGATTATTAATCACGTATTTAACCTTAATTACAATGATTATAAATTAAGGTCGTCACAAAATATATGTTCCATACATTCATGAATATGCACATTTGTTCAGCATCAAGTAAGTACACCAAACTTTATATAAGTTAGACCTAAGCTACTAATGATCAATCTATTAGTTACAAAAGTGTCAAAATAACTACACTTGGCAAACATGATTGCAACACGATGCTATACAAAATTGATTATAAAAGAATAGCATCTATACTAATTTTAAATGTATCCAAGTGCAGAAATCTCACACAAAGTCTTAAGTTAAGGATGTTCATTTACTTGCTTTTCCTTTTCTTTAACCAATGATCCTTTAGCTAAAATAGTTAGCCCATAAAAAGGGGTGAGATATGAATCTCAATAACTAAAGGAAAATTTCACATATTTGTACACATTAACCAATATAAATGCATCATAAGCAAGTAAATAACATATATATTAGCATAATCAGCAAATGAACTAGTTTGGCTACTAGTGACTACTATCACATACAATATGTTAATGGCTAATAATAGAGAGGAAGGCCTATCCACGACGTCAACTCCCTATCGAGCACATTCACGGCTTGGTGCATTCTAGCATTTGATTAAAACTCGATACCCGATTGAAGCATAATTTATGGGTGGTAACATGATTATAGCTCCACCAAGGACACGACTATGGTCTAAGCACAATTAAATAGCCAACCAATTATTGGCATAGAAAATCATATAAGTGCAGCAATTATAAGACTAAAATGAACATATGCATAGAATTAAAAATGAATATCTTGGTTACCTCACTTGTTATACCAACTTCTCAGACGTCAAGGTTGATTCCTAACACTCTAAAGGTTTTAGATTAAATCAAAATATACTCTTAACCACTAATCATAACATAAATTAGATGCTCATGGAATTAATCATTACCAACTACCTAGGAATCACTTACCTAGCCCCCATTGAGTCTCCAATTTAGACTTTGGTCTTCCGACAATAGAAACATCTATGTCTCACTCTAATTCCTTGGTATTTTCACACAAAATCAAAGCCCATAATATAAGTAAGCTATTTGGGCCAATAACTGGCAAAAAATACATCAAACTAAGGAGAAGATACTTACCTAATAATCCTTCTAGCCCCAACCTTCAAAAATCAAGCTAGAAACCACTAAAAGTATCAAACTTTAAATTTGTGATAAGTTAAAAATATACTAAACTAGAAACTAATTGGACCAAAATGTAGAAGAGAATGAGAGGATTAAGTTTTATATAGATTACCTTACCTAAATCTTCCCTTAAGAGTGTAAATTGAAGCCAAGTAGTTGAGAAATCTTAGCCCCCCTTTCCTTGCACCTTTTTTTCCTTTGCTTCTATAGAACCAAGGGTTTTTGCCTTCAATATTCAGTGTGGCAACAAAATCCTTAAGGTTTTAAGGCAATATGGGCTGACCCAAAAGCCCATTTTCCATTTAGCTCCATTTCCCCTAGTGTTAGGCCAAAGTTGAGTGGGTTTAAGTGAGTTGGGTCGCAAAACAAAAAAATTGGGCTTCTAATAATGTTTTTAGCATACATAAATTAATCATGGAAATCAAATCATATTTAAATCCATAAATATCATTTTATTTATCTAAAAATGATCTAACTAATAATTATTATATTAAAATACTCAAATTTACAATTTTCCTTAAAATTCCTATTTTTTCTTATAATTTTCCTAAATTCCTCTTAATAATTTCCTATAATCACTTTTAATAAGATTTTGGGTGTTACATTCTCCCTCCTTTTTTTATTAAAGGATTTTGTCCTCAAAATTAGACATATCTTACTCAAAAAGCACTAAATAATCTTTCCTCATTATTTCCTCTATTTCCTATGTGGCTTCATCTGGAGTTAGTCCTTTATACATCACTTTACCAAGAAGATGTGATGCAAGACCCTCTAGAAACCTTGTCCTAGGAACCTTGGCACATAAATTGATCACCCAAGATTGGCTACATCTCACACGAAACTGAAAACACATAAAGGGATTGTTGGTCTGAGTAAGAACCCTAAGAGAACTTGTTTGTTAGAACCCTAACCAATGACGCCACAAAGGATTACCAATCATTTGATAAGTCACGTGAACTCTCAGATAACACAAAGAAGCAAAGGCCTCAAAGAGAATTGAATAATACTCAAATTCATTCATAATCTGAATATGGAGTACAATATGAAGCCTTTTATAGGCAAAGTTTCTAAAAGTCTAAAATTCTAACAAAAATTAAATACTAAAATCTAATTAGAAATATTTTAAATGGTGCATGAAATCAAGGAACAAGATTAGGATACTAATTTCAACTTAATTTCTAAGATAAGAACTTTGACCAAGTCCTAAAATAATAAAATAAATAAATAAACGAAATTCATAAATAATCTAACCCAAAATTGATAAGCTCGTTAAGTAGTCACATGGGATGCTCATGCTTCATTAAAAGTCACATGGTTAGCACATGATTCTTAATCTCTTACAATTGGACTCCATTTGGGCCTTGGCACTTCTCTTGTAGAATGGTCAATATGGGCTCTAAGCCATGGAATTTAAGAATCAAACAATTGAAGGCTTCTTTTATTGTTTTGGCTCTAATTTTTGTTATTGGGCCTCCTATGCCTTGCAATGGATCTTTAGGCACATTTGACTTGAACTCTTGGATTTTAATTTGTAGGCCACATCCCTGGGCTTGAACCTTAGCACCATTTCCTTCATCAAGTCCACTTCCATGCTTAACAAGGTCTTTTGGTGCTACTCCATCATTCCCCTCCTCTTGAAAAGGATTTGTCATCGAATCTACAACATCAAAGGGAGAGAGATCAGCCACATTGAAAGTAACACTAATATTTCCATAAGAACTAGGCAAGTCAATTCTATAAGCATTATCACTAATCCTTTCAAGAACTTGAAAGGGGCCATTTCCTTTAGATTGGAGTTTTGACTTCCTTTGCTCTGGGAAACATTCTTTTTACAAGTGAACCCATACCCAATCGCTAGGTTCAAACACCATATGCCTTCTACTCTTGCTAACTTGGTTGGCAATTTGCTTATTCCTCCTTTCAATGTTGGCTTTCACCTTTTCATGCAAATCTTGCACAAACTTAGCCTTCTTAGCACCATCAAGGTTAGTAAACTTGTGAAGGTAAAGGAAGCAAATCCAATAGAGTTAAAGGATTAAAGCCATAAATAATTTCAAAAAGAGAGAATTTTGAAGTAGAATGAACAACATGATTATAAGCAAATTCAACATAGGACAAACACGTTTCCCAATTCTTAAGATTCTTTTGAATGATAGCTTTCAATAAAGTTGAAAGGGTTCTATTAACAATCTCAGTCTTCCCGTCTATTTGGGGATATGATGTAGTAGAAAACAAAAGCTTAGTGCCAAGTTTATTTTACAATATTTTCTAGAAATAACTCAAGAATTTTATATCTCTATCACTAATAATAGTTCTTGGCATACCATGCAACCTAACAATCTCTTTGAAAAACAATTCTGCCATATATATAACATCATTAGTTTTGGAATAAGCGATAAAATATTCCATTTTACTAAACCTATCTAACAACAAAGACATTATCTTTACTAGTGGAAGATTTAGGCAAACCTAAAACAAAGTCAATAGAAATATCAGTCTATGGGTGAGACGAAACTGGTAAAGGGGAATACAAGCTATGTGATTGAATTCTAGACTCAGCATGTTTATAAGTAATACATCTAAAACAAATAGCAACCACATCTTTTCTCATCTCAAGCTAATAAAAATGCTCATTCAAAAGAGCCAAAGTCTTTTCTACATCAAAATGACCCATCAATCCTTCATCGTGAGTCTTCTTAACAAGAAGCCCACGAATGGAACACACAGGAACACATAACTTGTCCCTTTTGAAAAGGAACCCATCAAACCTGTAATAGTCATCAATGCCATACAATTCACGAGATTTTCAAATATAAGCAAAATCAGAATCAGACTCATACATGCCTTTTAACATCTTAAAACCTATCAATCTAGCATGCATGGAAGTAATCAAAGTGTAACACCTAGACAATGCATCAGCTACAACATTTTCTTTTCCCTGCTTATGCTTAATCACATAAGGGAAGGTTTCAATAAATTCAAGCCAACCTGCATGTCTTTTATTCAATTTACCATGGGACTTAAGAAACTTAAGACTCTCATGATCAGTATGGATAATGAATTCTTTAGGCCATAAATGATGTTGCCAAGTTTCTAAAGTTTGTTTCAAGGCATACAACTCTTTATCATATGTGGAATAATTTAAAGTAGGACTACTCAATTTCTCACTAAAATATGTAATAGGTTTAGAATCCTGCATTAACACACCACCTATGCCTATACCAGAGGCGTCACACTTAACTTTAAAAACTTTAGTAAAATCAAGTAATACAAGTATAGGGGCATTAGTTAGTTTTTCCTTTGGTATGTTAAAAGCATACTTTTGTGCTTCACCCTACTTGAATGCCATATTTTTTCTTACCAAATTATTCAAAAAGGCAGTAAGTGTAAAGAAGTCCTTCATGAACTACCTAAAGAAGCTTGCCAATCTATGGAAGCTCCTTACTTCACTCATATTTTTTAGAGTAGGCCACTCTCAAATTGCTTTGACCTTCTCCTCATCCATTTTTATGCCACGAGCTCCTACAACAAATCCAAGAAAAACCATAGGATCTAAACAAAAAGAGCACTTCTCTAAATTGGCAAAAAGTTTATTCTCCCTATGCATAATAAACACATCATGCAAGTGACTTACATGCTCTTCTAGGCTCTTACAGTAAATCAAAATGTCATCAAAGTAATTCACAACAAATCTACTAATGAAAGGTCTAAAGACATGATTTATTAAACTCATGAAAGTGCTAGGTACGTTAGTCAAGTCAAATGGCATAACTAACCATTCATACAACCCAAACTTGGTCCTAAAAGTAGTTTTTCATTCACCACCTTCTTTCATCCTAATCTGATGGTAACTACTTCTAAGATTAATTTGAGAGAAAACACATGCACCATGTAACTCATCAAGCATATCATCTAACCTAGGGATAGGATAGTGATATTTTACCATTATTTTGTTGATGGCATGACAATCTACACACATCCGCCACTTGCCATCCTTCTTGGGCACAAGAATCACCGGGATAGCACAAAGACTTAGACTTTCACGAATAAAGCCTTTCTTCATGAGCTCTTCCACTTGATGTTGTATCTCTTTAGTCTCCTTTAGATATGCTCGATAAGCAGGTCTATTAGGGATAGATGCTCTAAAGAGTCTATATGATGCTCACTGCTCTCTTAAAGGGGGTAATCCATCAGGTATATCCTTTGGGAATAAGTTACAAAATTCCTATAATAAAGACGTAACATTAGTAGGCAAAGAGTGATTAAGATCGTCGATAATAAGATAAACATCTTTATAAAGCAATAAGAAAGCATTTTCACAAATAAGAGTGATAAGCATGATTTTTATATATTTTAATTCTCCTAACTTAAGCATTTTAATGAGCAAATATAGCTTGAGAAGTTTAATTAGGTAAAATTTGATGTTAGTAGCCATTTGTGCACTCAAGGAAATTATTTACAAGATTTTAGAATTTTAATGCATAAATTTTGTAAAATCTTTTCCACTTAATTTGGTTTATTATTTTGTGCAGATTATTTGCGAATAAAATCTGAATATTGAAAAGAAAAATATATATATATGCATGAGATGAAGCTAGACACCCATATTCTTCCATGAAGCTTGCATGGACATTCACTTAGCAACTACAACCACTTGAAGTTTCACACACTAAGACCAACATAAACCTATGGGTTCACAAGAAAGGAAGCTAGAAAAAAGAGACCACAGAGGATAAAATAGAAGCAGAAACAAAAAGCTAGCCACGGGTTCTAGCTAAGGAGTTGTATGAAGCTAAGATACAAAGCATGTTCACGTGGAGAACATGTATAAGCTATGTGAAAAAGCTGCAGAATGAAAGAAGAACTAGCTACAAGTTAAAGGGATTAAAAAAGAAGAAGGCTTGAGTTTCTGGTTTAAGAAAGAAGAAGCTTGAAAGGAGCTTGCATGGAAGCAGAACACGAAGAAGCATACTTGAGCAGCCCTTCACTCAACATTAACACACATGCATGCCTCAAGAAGGAAGCCACAGCCACGTGAAGAGTGAAGAAGTAACCACGAGCTGTAGCAGAAACATGAGTAAAACATGAAGCAAGCAAGCTTGAGCTACTGGTTAAAAGACACTAGAGTATAGTGAGCTAAAAAAGAAGCATGAGCTGGGTTTTAAGCGTGAGAAAAGGAGCTAAAATATAGAATAGAACAAACCACAGTTTCAAGAAGAATTTTGAGCTTGAGAGGAAGCTCACAAGGAAGAGGACAATAGAACTGAATAGATGAAAAAGCTACATTTGGATTCGAAAAAAAGCTATGGTTTAAGGTGGAGAAGAGACAGAACGTGGAATATGTAAAAGAAGAGCTGCTAACAAAGATGAAGCTACATGAGAAACTCGAGCAAATGGATGAAGTAGCTAAAAAAGGGTTGACATGGAAGATTTAAATGAGCACGTGGCACACAAAGGAGAAAGTAGTTGGCAAAACACGAAGAAAAATATGGAAGATAACGCTGGCTTGTGACAAATTAAGAAGCATGTGAGGAAGCATCCATGCATTCTGATCACACGCTTCATTCATTCCACGGGCTGCACATGAACAGTATAGCATGAAGGAAAAGAAAATGAAGCATGTGGGAAGCACGTGATTCATAAAACACACTCGGGCAGGCGCACATTCTTTCCATTCCATACGCATTCATTTAACTCTCATTCATTCCACATTCACGCCCCCATCGTTTCATACTTCATTTAGCAGCCTCTTATCCTCTATTCGCACTTCATTCCACCTCCAATGAAACTCTAGTCCTCTACCTTGTGATTAGCTAGGACGAAGACCCTTGGTGCCAGCTTGAATCCATAGATGAGCAATATAAATTTGGCTAAGAATTCCTTAATTTCCTACATGTTTTTTTTTCTTGTACATGCTCAGTTAAGTTGTATTGGATTGAGAATTTGTGTAATTGTAATTAGTGGCTGGTTAGACACTGATTAGACAGCTTTTTTATTGATTAATTGATTGGATTAAACACTGAATTTTGCATTTTCTTACCATTTTTCAAGTGTGCAATCAAAGTGTTTGATGAAATACTTGTGAAAATTGGTGTGCCTAATTATCTATTTGTCGATTTCTTGGTGTTTAGTTAGTTAATTAAACATCTTTGGATGATGATCAAAGGTTAATTAATCGGTTAATCAATCTAATTGAGTATTCATTGATCTTAAAGACAAGAATTGACGATTTAATGAGGGATTGAGGTTTCAATGCAACATTACTTTGTTAATATCTTGATTCTTGAGTGGTAACGCAAGATAACTTGTTATGGACACAATTAGGACTCTTAAGCCAGAATTAATCACAATTGAATTAGGATAAGGATAATGGATACTAAGGGACAAATCCGAAGCTAGTCACAAGTCTATCATTCATTCATAATTCATCTAACAAATCCGAAGCTAGTCACAAGTCTACCATTCATTCATAATTCATCTAATTAGGTAGAATTTAGAAATTTTATTTCAATTTCAATTTACTTAGTTTAATTAGATCAAAAACCCCCTTAATTAGATAATTTTAAAATCTTTTAATACTTAGAAAACCCAATTAAACATTGAACTCCATTTCCAAGGGAGATGACTTAGGTTGTGCCACTCGCTACATATTTAGTCCAACCTAGTTTTATTTTGAGAGTTGCGCGACAACCCGTCAAAGAGCTTCCTTGATCTCATTTCTACTTGAAAAGAAACTCACTTTCTTTTCTTCATGTTTTTTTCTAATTTTCTTTTCCTTCCTACTCAGCTCTCTTTTCTCTTACTTCTTCTCATTCTCAACACTCACACTTACTTTGCCTTTCTTTTCTTGCTCTCTCATCTTACATTCTCTTTCAATTTTTAATTGATTCTCATATGCTTGAACAGGATGAAGAGGGGTCAACACAATGGTTTTACCATTAAAAACAAATGAGTAATAATTTTTATATCCATCATGTTTTACCTTTCTATCAAACTACCAAGGCTTACCAAGTAACAAGTGACTAGTATACATGGGTGCTACATCACAAAGAATCTCATCATGGTAATTACCAATAGAAAAAGAGACGAGCACCTATTTTGTTACCTTTACCTCCCCACTATCATTAAGCCATTGTAATTTTTAAGGGGTAGGGTGCCTTAAAGTAGACAAATTCAGCTTTTCCACAAGTAAAGTACTAGCAACATTTGTGTAGCTACCACCAACAATAATCAATAATTAAACTACATACCTTCTTGTGGATGAAACAATGAGTATAGAAAATATGCTTACGTTGCTCTACCTCAAGGTCTTCTTTAGGTTGAATGTTGAGAGCACTTCTAGCCACAAAGGGCTTCACCATTTACAGCTTCAGTTAACTCTAAGTCTGAGTCATTAGTTAGGGGTGGCATCTCATCCTCCTTAGACTCATTGCTAGCACTAGTCACATCACCATTCTCAAGAATAATCATAGTTCATTTGTTAGGATATTAAGAATCAATATGATCAAAATCATTACATTTAAAACATCTAACCTTAGAGGAAAAAAAGTAGGATTGGAAGACATGGATAGTTTTGAATCAGTTTTACCTTTAACCTGAAAGGGTTTTATCTTACTTTCCTCCTTAGACTTGAAATCGGTCTTTGGCTTAAAGGGGACTTTGGAATCCCTCCAAAAACTCAAGCTAGATGTCAATTTCATCTTTTGTCGAACCTTTAGCGATTTTTCCACCTTGATAGCTCTATGCAAGAGGTCCTCTATATTCAGGTAATTGTATAAATAAACTTAGGTAGCTATATCAAGATTCAAGCCCTTAACGAATTGAGCCATGGTTGCTTCATGGTCTTCCTCTACATTTGCCTTAATCATGGCAATCTCCATTTCTTAATAGTAATCCTCTACACTCATGGAACCCTATTTTAGCTTTTAGAGCCTCTTATGCAATTCCCTATAATAGTAACTAAGGACAAACTGCTTGTGCATGATAGTTTTCATCTCCTGTAATCACGAATTGGACCTTTACCTATACGTCTTCTGGTTAGTAAGAGTATGTGAAACTCCATAGAAACCCATTCTAGGAACCCCAAATGATACGGATTAGTGATTAAAATTTGGCTGCAATGTAAGAACAAGCAAGAACACAGATCTAGATAGCAAGCAATGAAGAACAAAGAAAGGAGTGATTGAAGAGGAAGAAGAGACATTGGTCAATAGAATTGAACCCTAAGAGAACCTATCTCTTAGAACCCTAATCTGGGATGCCACAAAGGGAATCACCCTTTTAATAAGTCGAAGATTTTTCCTAGCATACAAAGGCCACAAGAGAAACCTCATAAGTTAGAAATGATAATTCATTCAATCTACCAATTCCTAAAGTACAAGTGGGCCTAATATAGGCCTTTGAAAAATAAAACCCTAAACATAGAATAACTCATAGGTGGCGCCTCTTACATGGTAGGAAAATAAAAGAAAGTTAAGTCTGGACAAATTCACCAAGAATGGCACTTAATAAAGCTAAAAATATGAAACAAAAACAATCAAATTAAAACAAAATAAATCTAAGAGAATTTGGTGGAAAATGGCTGGGCTCCTTCTATTAGGCTTCTTTTGAGCTTCGGCTAGCATCTTGTAGGTATGAAATAATCTTCATGCCATTTTATTCCTTTTGGGCTTCACATTTAGCTAAGAATATGGGCTTTAAGTCCATTGGCTTTTGGATCACTCCATTTAATGTAACACCCCAAAATTAATTAAGGTATTAATCATGGATTTAGGATAATTAAGAATAATTAATAGAGGATAATTAGGCAAGTTAGTGAATAGAAATTTTAGAGAGATAAATTATTAATATGAGTTTGAGGTTTAACTGAGTTAAATCCCATCTAGGCCCAAATTAAATTAAGTAGGCCAAGATTAGGGACTAATGGAGGCCTAATAATTTTAGGTGCAAACCCAACCTTTTATTGTGATGCTTGGCCCAAGAGGTAGCATCTAGTGATGACCTAATTTAATTTATAAATCAGAGACCCAAGACCCAAGTTGCATAAGCCCATGTAATTGGCCTAATAACCCTTGAGCAAATCCAAATCAAATGAGTCTTTCAAACTTGGTCTGGCCCAATTGAATTTCAGCAACCCAATACATGAGAGCTGGCCCAACAAAGCTAAAATTTGAAGCCCATTATGAGTTGGATCTTTGGAGCAGCCCATGACCCATACTTGACCTAACTTAAACCCTAAAAACTAACCTAGCCACCCCTTATTCTGCAGAACCATAAGAGACACACACAAAATTTGGAGGTCCAAAGGAGAGGCTAGGGTTCTTAGAATATTTCTACATTTTCCCACTACTAGAGCAAGATTTAGCCAAGGTAATAGTTATATAACTTAATCCTCTCATCTTTCTCTTCATTTTGGCTTGATTAGTTTTTCATTTGGAGTATTTTCACCCACACCCAAAATCTGAAACTTGCCATTTGATGTTTCCATGGTGAAAATTCGTAGGTTGAGGCTAGGGTTGACATTAAGTAAGTATAAACTCATCTTCTTAATGTATTTCTATTGGTATGAGACCCCTATAGTTGATTCATAATATGGGTATTGTTTCTGTACAAATTTACTCAGAATTTGAGGTGTTATTTTAAGGTTCTGGGGCAGGAGCAATCGAATCTGAATTTGGTTTTAGTGGTGATTGGGTAAGTGTTTCTGAGTAGTCCTGTATAGCTTAATTTCTTAAGTGATGGGTTGCTTATACAAATTGTGATTAGGGATAGTAATGACTTGGTTTTATATCCATAGGCTGAAGTAACATTCAATTAGCTCTTAAAGGATTGGCTACAAGTGAGGTAACCAGGATTACATTAATTCCATGCATATATCTGTTTTGATTTCTTAATTGCTATACATGAATGATTTGAAATGCTGAATGAATTGGTTAGCTATCTATGTATTGTGATTGGACCTTGTGAGTCTATGGTGGAGCTGTAGTACGGCTGCCACTCGTGCATGTGCTTTGATCGGGTACTGGGTTATGATCAAACCCCAAATGCACTGAGTCCTGGTTGTGCTCATTAGGGAGTGGGTTTCGTGGATGGGCCTCTCTCAGTGTTATTGGCCTTTAACATGTGGAAATATGATTGCTAGTATGGGATAGTGATCATGATAGCCTAATTGTTTCATTTACTGGTATGACTAGTTTGTTTTCTGATACTTATACGAAATCATGCATATATGTTGATTAAACTGGAATATATGAATAGAATTTGTTTTAGTTATTGAGATTCGCATCTCACCCCATTTCATAGGATTAAATATTTCAGGTGAAGGTTCTTCGGGTAAGGACAAGGGGAAGCAAATAGATGAAAATCCATGAGCTCCAACCGTGTGGGGAGAAGGCTACACTTAGATTGGTTCATTTAAAATAGATGCTAAATTTTGTATTCCTTTTTGTATAGCATCATCATGTAATCATGTTGCTAAGTGTAGACTTTTATATTTTGATTACTTAGGATATATTTATTGAGGAGTTAAGCCTCATCATAACCTGATATTGGATGTATGAATCCCATAACACTTGATGTATGAATTTTCTGGAATTTATGGTATGGTATACTGTTGGAAATATAATTATGTGATGTATTGGATATTGATATAAATCATGGATGTATGAAACCTCTAACGGAATGTGTATCGAATGTTAATTGTCAGTAGTGCATGAATTTTTGTTGCTGTTACTCCATAGACTTGCTGATATAGGGTAGTTGAAGGAGTGGAAATTTACATTTAAGTTTTAAATTGGTAATGGTAGAATAACTGGGTGAATAGGGTAGATAAATACCATTAGAGTCATATAAAATGGGAAGAAGTAGTCCTAGGGTGTTCTTAAGAAGAGAATTGGAGTGCATGGGATGAAATGTAGGAGATATAGTTATAGGAGGGAGTCATGCCGTGGCTAGGAAGGCCTCACAGCAGCCTAAAGAGTGACAATGGCAAAGGACACTGCGGCTTGAGAAAGATCGTCGTGGCATAGGGTGAAAAAAATCACCCAGGAGGGTGACAGAATGAAACCTCGCCACAGCATAATCGGTCCTGCCGCTGCGCAAGTTGAGGAAACTGGTTAAGGAGAGCACAGTAGCAAAACTCACTACCGTGCAAGTGTATTCCGTTGAGGCAAGAATCATGGGACTTCAAACAATAGCTCCAGGAGGTATCTCTGCCACAGCGCCACGTAGGTTAGCCGTAGCAAAATTTGAGAAAGTCACCCAATGATTCCCAAGAGCCATTTAGCCGCGGCATAAAAGGTTGGGGCCACGGTGCAAAGTAAAAAACTTAGTTTTTGAGCTCCAGGACCTAACTTAGCTGTGGCGGAAAGGTTCCAAGTCGCAACACAGGTCCCTAAAGTCCCACCTTTAGTATAGAAATCCCAATTTCTTTAATGGTAATGCTAGGAAATGATATAGGAATACTTGTGGGAGGTTTTTGTGTGTTGAAACTGATGGGTGGATGAATCATAAACCCCTGATGATAGTGCAATTCCTTTTATGTGTTCTCCCAGTTATGGTTGTTTAGTTGATGACCCTAATAACATCAAGGTTCAAATTTCTCGGTATTTTCACAATGTAATTAGTCGTAATGCCTTGTAACCTCAATCTATGATTATTAATCACGTATTTAACCTTAATTACAATGATAAAAAATTATGGTCTTCACATTCAAAGCCTCCTTTATAGCTTTGGCTCTTGATCTTATCATTGGGCCTCCTATACTTTGCAATGGGTCTTTTGTTGGCCATCTTTTAGAGACACGTCTAGCCCTTTTGTTTCCAAGTTCTTGATTTTATTCAAGCTCTTTCAAGTCTCCTAGCTCGCCTCCATCAGTCCTGATGCAAAACCCTATAGAAACCTTGTTCTAGGAACCTTCAACAAGATGACACTTTACCCAGGACCAGCTAAAAAACAACAATGTTAGTTAAAAGAAAGACTCTAAGAGAATTTATCTCTTAGAACCCTAGCCTCAAGACACCACAAAAGAAGACTAATCCTTTGATAAGTCACGTGAACTCTTAGAGAACACAAAAAAAGTAAAAGCCTTACAAAGTATTAAATAATACTCAAATTCATTTATTATCTCCCTAAATAGAGTACAATAGAAAGCCTTTTATAGGCAAAGTTTCTAAAAGACTAAAATCCTAATAAAAGTAAAATACTAAAATCTGATTAGAAATATTTTAAATGGTGCCTAAAATCAAGGAACAAGATTAGTATATTAATTCTAACTTAATCTCAAAGATACGATCTTTGACCAAGTCCTAAAAATAATAAAATAAATAAATAACGAAATTCATAAAGAATCCTACTCAAAACTAATCAGCTCCTTTAAATAGTCACATGGGATACTCATACTTCATTAAAAATCATATGGTTGACACATGATTCTTAATTCTTGCAATTGGACTCCAATTAGGCCTTGGTACTCCTCTTGTATGTGTTTAACTACATTAGGCCTTCAACATGTTGGATATTGACTTTATTTGCTCCATGGACCTTCTTAGGACATTGGGCTTCCACTTGGACTTCCACTTTTGCATCTTTAAGGAGATCTCATGTCCAAAGTCCAATTCAACTCCAAGATGAGCGTGCCTAACGTGTTGCTTCTTACTAGCTCTATCTCGTGTTTAGAAGCTCCAATAAGGATGATTCCAAAACAAGGTGAAAGCTGAGGGTTTAAGATTCAAGATTGACTAATTAATCATTTGAAAATTGTGTGAAACAATGATAAAATCATTCACCAAAATTGAGTGACGTCTAGCATATTATGAATTGATCAAATATGGATCTTAGACTCTAAATTTGGGCTGACGTCTAACATAAAGATTATATTGAACTTTTTAAAGTTCTTGGATATATACTAGCACAATTTAGGCCTCTTGAGCATAGGCCATCCTTTCATTAGCCATTTGGACCTAAATCATACACTTTTGAATAATTTGGGTTTCTTGATGGATGAGGGCTTCTCAAACTTGTTGTGGTCCAATGGGCATGCCTACTGGTATTATATCAAGTCCCTCCTTCTTGTAAAGGATTCGCCTTCGAATCTGCAACATAAAAAGAGAAAGGTTAGCCACATTGAAAGTTGCGGTTACCTTTCCATAAGAATTGGGTAAATTAATTTTATATGCATTGTCATTTATTCTTTCCAACACTTGGAAAGAACCATCACCTTTTGGGTGTAATTTGGACTTTCTTTATTCAGGAAACCTTTCTTTCCTCAAATGAACCCACACCCAATCTCCCGGTTCAAAGATAACCTTCCTTTGGCCTTTATTAGCATGTTGAGTACATTGCTTATTCTTGCACTCAATGTTCGCCTTAACCTTAGCATGAAGATCCTGCACAAACTTAGCTTTCTTTACACCATCAAGGTTAGCAAACTCATTACAAGGCAAAAGAAGTAAATCCAAGGGAGTCAAAGGATTAAAACTATATACAATCTTAAAAGGAGAAAACTCAGTTGTAAAATGCAAGGCACGATTATATGGAAACTCAGTGTGAGGCAAACATATTTCCCAATTCTTTAAATTTTTTTGAATTACAACACGTAGTAAGAAAGAAAGTGTTTGATTCACTGCTTTGGTTTGTCAATCTATTTGAGGATGTGCAACCATAGAAAACATAAGCTTTGTACCCAATTTAGCCCATAAAGTTTTCCAAAAGTGACAAACAAATTTAACATCATGGTCACTTACAATAGATCGGGGCAAACCAAACAATCTAACAATCTCCTTGAAAAACAAATCAGAAATATGGACAGCATCATTTGTTTTTCAGCAAGCAATGAAATGAGCCATTTTACTAAATCAATCAACAACAACAAATATGCTATCCTTTCCACTATATGTTTTAGGCAATCTAAGCACAAAATCCATTGAAATATCTACCCAAGGATGAGAAGGAACAGGTAAAGGAGTATACAAGCCATGTGGTTACACTTTAGATTTTGCGTGCTTGCATACAATGCACCTTTTACACACAACAATTGTAACATCCAGTCCCTCCGTCAATGTGAGAAACGCAATGTTCAGTTTCTCCGTAAATGGTAAAAATGGGTCAGATTCAAAAGGAAGTCTCTGAAATAGAAGAAATTGAGGCTAACTAAAATTATGATAAAATTTTAAATATTAGAAAATGAGGATTTGAGCCTTGAGTTACCCAGAAATCAAGGTCAGAGTGATTCAAAAAATTTGTCAAAAGGTCAATGGCATTTTTGTAAATATGGATACTTTTTGAAAAACACACAGGAGGCTTTTTAAATAAAGGTTTTGAGTTCTCCGGGGTTCTCAGAGGCCCTAAAAACCATGGAAAGCCCCGGGACAGTTAAAGCCCCTCCGGTGGACGTTTTTCAATGTCTGTGTGCCCAAACTTTGACGGATTCATTCAGAAAGGTTTTAGCTCCAATTTGAGTAATTCTAAAGACATTTTACTTGATTGGGAATCTAAATTTTCTAATGGAAAAGACAGTTCTCAAAAAGGAGCTAAAACAAAGGAGAAACGAAAATGCAAAATATGAAAGGCAAAATGGAAATTTTTGAAAATGTAACTTATTCCTACCTATATATATGATGCACCCTTCTCCTCCCTTCATTACGACCATCTTCTGCCTAAAACCAGAAGAAAACCCTAGGGGATGACAAGAAGGGGAAGAAAAAGAGGAGAAATCAAAGGTTTAAGGTATAGAAATTAGTAGTTTTTTATGCTCTTTCTCTTCCAAAACTCTTTTCCTCCATTCTCCTTTGTTTCTTATGATTAAAATGAGGTTTATAAATCTGATTCAAGGGAGATATTCAAGGGAAAGTTCGGATTTGAAGAGAGGAGCTTGGAGAAATCAAGATTTAAGCTAAACTAAGCAAGAAAACAAGGTAAAAATGCATCCTATGGTTCATATCTTTCATGTCCCTTCTTCTCCATTTCGACCTAGACTTAGACAGACCTAAGGAGTCAGATTTTTAACCAAACCAAAGGTGATTCTTAGGTATTTGATTGAGAAGAATAAGAATATGCAACGAAAACCAAGAAATAGGCATTAGAAATCAAGATGCAAAACCTAGGGTTTTAAGTACACCTTCCAATTTCTGAATTTGTATAATGCTTCCTAGGTCTAAGTTGGAGTGTAAATGAGTTCTTGAGACACCAAAGATGCTCCCCACAAGCTTCCCCCTTTTAGAAAACCAAGAAAACTCCATATGGCCCAAATGGTGTCTATGTCTCGGCCAAGAAGGGATTGTGTAGGTGGGGGGAGTTTTAAATTTTTCTAAGGCCATTCTTGGGTCATATTTGATGAATGAAAGTGAAGGGAGGCCTTGGAAAAATTTTAGAACTCATAGAAAGTGATTTGGTATCTTAGGTTCCATATTATGACCTAAAGAAGCAACATGGTGCTAGGCCTTTTGTTTTGATGATGTGATAACTCCAAGAGGCTTAAAAGGATTCAAGAATCATATTTGAAAGGAAAGAATGAAGCCTAGAAAGTATTTGAGGGGTGTTGCTTCATTAGGTGCATTTATAGACCATATTGGAGCTTATACAGCAATCTAGCATCTAAGCAAATTGTATGGTCTTAGAGATTGTTTCATGAACCTAATTGGCTCCCATAAATTGTATCTAGGCCAAGAGAAACCATCTCCACCAATTTGTGGGTGTGTGGCTGAAAGAGGAGGCTTGAGTCCAAAGGAAAAAGTATGTAATTGTGTGCAAGGTAGCTCTCTCCACCTTCTATCATGCATGAATGTGTGTTTAGCTTGTTTTAGAATGGGTGTATGTGTATTTTCAAGCTTTGAAAAGTATGCTAGCATGTCGATATATGCCATGATTCTTGATGCCATGTTATATTTTCAAGTGACCACATGATGTTTGTATGAGTTTGTTTGAGTCTGGAGAGGCCAAGAACTCTTCCCTTTGGTGAGGATAGGGCAAGAACTCTTGAGCTTGGTTGAGACAAAGTAAAGAGTCTCCCAAAAGCAAAGTAGGCTCCCAAGAGTATGGTTGAGTCCAAAGTGCTCAAAGAATGGGTGAGGCAAGTCCAAAATCCATGAGGAGAAGTGTGAGGCCATCCAAACACTTGGTGAGCTCTTGGATGTCTTGTATGATTGATTCACATGCCAAGATTGTTTTTAAAATGTGCATGTCTTACATTTTCACCATGTATGCATTTGAAAAGCTTGCTTGGCACATATTATGCATGATTGAATGGGAGATGAGCTATTGGGATTCTTTGAATCTCATTCCCTCCTCTCCAATGATCTAACATGATAGGTGAACCAAGTGGATATGCTAATGGGAGCCAACAACACTAAAGGAAGGAGATTGGCAATCATGTGTTTAGCTTTGCCATTTTAAGACCATGATTGTACCATATGATATATATATGATGTAGTAAATGGGCTATGACTCTTGAGACATGTGTAAATGTGATATTATATGATGTTTAAATGTATAGATATGATATATGACCTCTAGAACCTATTTTGAGTATGTAATGCCAAAGTATGCAATATGGAAGTTTGTTGGAAATATGCATAAGTGTGGGTTGAATGGCCAAAATGAGATGCATGAGGTTTGGGACCATTTGGGCAGCTCACACAAGTCTCAAATAAGCTTTTAAACTTACCCAAAAGGTGCTAAGACCAAGGAAAATCTATTTGGCAATTTTGGTACCCAATATGGAGCCAAAATTGACCATAATGGAACCCTATATCACTTTTTGGCCAAATGAGTTAGTCTTGCCTTGAGATTTGGCATGAAATTAGGTCTCATTGAATTATTTTTGGGAAGCTAAAGAACATAATTTTTGGAGGTCTAGGGAATATTTGGTGAATTTTCAAAGTTGGGATTTTTCATGGATTCTGGTATGGATACTGTTCATACTGGCAGTTTTGTGTTATGTGTTACCCGATGGCCAAATGGTGTCCAATGCTTATAAAATTTTATATGAATAAACTGGAGGTCATAAGATTTCTGTGGTCACTGAGATCACCTCATTTGGAGGTCTGAGCAGAGAGTTATGCATGTTTGAAGTTAACTATCATTACCAGTAGCCCCCAGGAGTTCAGTTACTGTTCCATAGGTTTCTGATGGCTAAACGTATCTGTTTTATTCTAGAATCATTTTTAGTATCAAGTTAACATTTTTAGCTTTTCATAATGACTGAATTTTTGTGATTTTTATTTTTATAAAATTAGTTATGAATTTCAGAAGTTTGTATCAGTAAGCTAAATAGCAGCCCAGGTAGCCAGTGACCTCTATAGCTTCTTAGATGTCAAACGTCCTGTGTGATAAATTTTGTGACATTTACATATTTTTACTGTGAAGTAGACATCCTAATATTTTCCGAATGACCAAGATTGCATGATTTTGAATTTTCTAGATTTAGTTATGATTTTCCAAAGTTGGGTCAGAAAATGGAGCAAATCTGGCCGAAAATATGCTTGCTTATTTTGAGCTCCAATTCAGTTTCCATGAGTTATGGGCATGATTTGGTAATTAAAATGAGTTTTAATGATGTATTTAAATATGAGAATGCATAGCATGAACTCACATGGTCCACGTGACACCGATTGCAAATTTTTAGATATGACGCAATTCAAATAAATTCATTATTTTCATGCCCTTTTTTATGTGCCCTCATGGAAATGATGATGTGAAGCTTATGAATGTCATGAAATGAGCTAGAATTTATAGTGTTACAACAATCACATCCTTATGCATATGAGGCCAATGAAAATGTTCTTTCAACATGGATAAAGTCTTTTCTATCCCAAAGTGCCCCATCAAACCACCCCCATGAGATTCTTTAACCAAAAGCTCATGCATAGAACAAATAGGTACACACAATTCATTCCCTTTAAACAAGAAACCATCAAATCTAAAGAAATAATTAACACAATGTTTTTCACACAACTTCCAAGTTTCAGCAAAGTCAGCATCACATTCATACATGCTTTTGAAAGATTCAAAACTAATCAACCTAGCTTGCATAGATGTAATGAGACAATACCCCTTAGACAAAACATTATCCACAACATTTTCTTTCCTTTTTTATGTTTAAGCACATAAGGAAATGACTTAATGAATTCAAGCCATACAGCATGCCTCTTATTCAACTTATCTTGGGTCTTTAAGTATTGAAGACTCTTATGATCAGAATGCAAAACAAATTCCTTAGACCACAAATAATGTTGCCAATGTTCCAAGGTTCTTTTTAAAGCATAAAATTCCTTGTTATAAGTTGAATAATTCAAACAAGCACCACTAAGCTTCTCACTAAAGTAAGCAATAGGCCTAGACTCTTGCATCAAAATAGCACTAATACCAATTCCAGAGGCATCACATTCAACTTCAAAAACTTTAGAGAAATCAAGAAGAATAAGTAGAGGGACATTGGTCAATTTATCTTTCAAAGTGTTAAAAGCCACCTCTTGTGCCTCACCCCATTTAAAGACAACATTTTTCTTTACTAGCTCATTTAGAGGTGCAACAAGGGTTAAGAAGTCCTTTACAAAACATCGGTGGAAACTTGCAAGTCTGTGGAAACTCTTCACCTTACTAACATTCTTAGGTGTTAACCACTCTCGAATTGCCTTCACCTTCTCTTCATCCAGCCGGAGGCCATTAGTACCTACAATAAAACCAAGGAAAATAACAGAATCCAAGTAGAAAGAGCACTTCTCTAAATTTACAGAGTTTATTTTCTTTCAAAATAAAAAAAATAGAATGCAAATGCTTAACATGCTCTTCTAGACTCAGAAAACATAAGAATATCATCAAAATACACAACAACAAACTTTCCTATGTATGGGCAAAACACATAATTCATTAAGCTCATGAATGTACTAAGAGCATTAGTTAAGCCAAAGGACATCACAAGCCATTCATACAAACCATACTTAGTCTTAAATGTAATCTTCCACTCATCACCCTCTTTCATCCTAATTTGATGATAACCACTCCTAAGATCGTACCATACAACTCATCAAGCATGTCATCAAGTTTAGGAATGGGATATGTATACTTAACTATGATTTTATTGATGGCTCGATAGTCCACACATATCCTCTATTTGCCATCTTTCTTGGATACAAGTATAACTGGAACAATACATGCACTAAGGCTTTCTCTCACAAACCCTTTTTTCATGAGTTCCTTCACTTGCCTCTGAATTTCCTTAGTCTCTTCTGGATTTGCACTATAAGCAAGTCAGTTAGGAAGAGAAACTCTAGGAATAAAGTCAATCCTGTGTTCAATGCCTCTTATAGGAGGTAATCCATCTGGTACCACTTTTGGAAACAAGTCTTTATATTCTTGCAACAAACTCAAAACACTAGAAGGAAGAGATTAATCAAGGTCACTAAGGGTTAGATAAACATCCTTATATAAGAATACAAAAGATGTCTCACTGCTAAAGCCCTCTTAATCTCTCCTCTACTAGAAAATAGTGTTACTTTCTTTTCTTCATTCTCTTAACTTTTCTTTTCAGTAACTCTCTTTTCTTTTCTCTCCATCTTACTTTCTTCTCTCTCTTTCTCACATACTTTCTTTTCTTTCTCTCTTAGCTTGCATTCTTAAGTAGTTTGCTTTTGATCTTCATATGCCAGCAAGGGTCTGAAAGGAGTTAACATAATGGTTTTCTTATTAAACTCAAGAGAATACCTGTTAATATAACCATCATACTTAACTTTCCTATCAAATTGCCAAGGCCTACCCAATAACAAGTGTCCAATATACATAGGAGCTACATCACATAAAACCTCATCATGGTAACTTCCTATGGAAAATACTACAACAACTTGTTTAGTAACTTTAACATCCCCATTATCATTGAACCTGTAACACCCTGAAATTAATTAAGGTGTTAATTATGGATTAAGATTAATTAAGGATAATTAATAGAGCATAATTGGGCAAGTTAGTGAATAGGTATTCTAGAGAGATAAATTGTTAATATGGGTTAAGAATTTATTTAGGATAGAGATTTACATCTAGGCCCAAATTAATTAAATCATGATAAGAGGCTAATGGAGGCCCAATGAACTAGAGGCAGACCCAAACTAATTTAATGAGATAGAGGCCCAAGATCTATCTTGTATAGGCTCAATTAAGTGGCCCAATTACCCTTGTGCAGACCCAAGCCCTTGAGCCCTTCAAGTTTGGCCCAAAACCCATTAAACTTCAACAACCCAATGTATTAAACTGGCCCAAAAGAATTCTACAGCCCAACAAGTGAAAACTGGCCCAATAAGCTAAAGTCTGAAGCCCATTTGAACTTGGACCTTGGAGCAACCCATAACCCATTTTTGACCCAACTTAAACCCATCTAAAACCCTAATACTTCAGCCACTTATCCCATTTGCTGAAACTCAAAAGTGAAATTCGGAGGTGGAGAAGGAGGCTAGGGTTTGGGGCAAAAATTCTGCATTTTCACACACTTAGAGCAAGATTTGGCCAAGGTAATAGTTATACAACTTAATCTCCTCATCTTTCTCTTTAATTTGGTCTGATTAGTTTTTCATTTGGAGGATTTTCACCTTACCCAAAATCTGAAATGTGGTTATTTGGGGTTTTCTTGATGAAATTCGTAGGTTGAGGCTAGGGCTGACATTAGGTGAGTTTAAACCCCTCATTTTGATGCTTTCTTTTATGGTTTGAGACCCCCATAGCTTATTTATATTATGGGTATTAATTTGGTACGAATTTGCTTAGGATTTTGGGTGAAACATTGAGAATTCTGGTGGGAGATACTTGAGTCCGAATTTGGGTTTTGTGGTGGCTGTTGCGAATTTGTCTACAAGTGAGGTAACCGGGGTTTACATTAATTCCATGCATATGTCGGTTTAAATTTCATACTTGCTGTATATGAATGATTTGAAATGCTGAATGAATTGGTTGGCTATCTATTGTATGATAATTGGACCTTGTGAGTCCATGGTGGAGCTGTGGTGCGGCTGCCACCCGTGCATGTGCTACGATCGAGCACCGGGTATGATCAAACCCAGATGCACTGAGCCCTGGTTGTGCTTAATGGGGAGTAGGTGCCGTGGACGGGCCTCTCCCAGTGTTAATGGCCTTTAACATGTTAAATATATGATTGCTAGTATGGGATAGTAATTATGATAGCCTAATTGTTTCATTTGCTGAAATGACTGATATGATTCTGATATGGATTTTGATTCATGCATGTATGTTGATTAAACTGGATTATATGATGGAATTGCCTTGGTTACTGAGATGTGTATCTCACCCCGTTTTATGGGATTAATATTTCAGGTGAAAGTTCCTCGGGTAAGGATAAGGGTAAGCAAGTGGATAAACATCCATGAGCTGAGGCCTGGTGTGGGGGAGCTACACTTGGTCTGAGTAGAATAGGATAGATGCTAATTTTTGTTAAGGCTTGTATAGCATCATCATGTATCTGTATTGCCAAGTGTAGGAATCTATATTTTGATAATATACCATGTACTTATTGAGGAGTAGGCTTTATTGTAAATTGGTAATTGATGAATGGATTTATGCTATCTGCTATGAGCCTTGTTGAAGTCTGAAATAGCTTATTATTGGAAATGAAATCTTGATATATATATTACTATGAACTCATGTTATTGTTATTTTACAAATTTACTGATATATGGACTTGCTGTCATAGGATAATTAGAGAAAGGGAATTGACCCTTAGGTCTTGAACTAATAAGGATAGATTAGCTGGTTAAATTAGACTAATGAAGGACATTTGAGCCCCACAATAAAGATAGAGGAGCCCTAGGGTGTTAATGGAAGGAGAGTGGAGAGTAGGAGGTAAGAAATTCAGAGTTATAGGATCAGGAGGAGTTTAGCCGCGGCTAAAATATGGTTGGCCGCGGCCAATAGTGGCGAAGTTGCCCAGGGAGAGTTCCAGAGAGGAATTAGCCGCGGCGAAATGTTTATTGGTCAAACTGGGAGTCATCCAGAGGGGAATTGACCGCGGCGAATTAGGGAATTGGCCGAGGCTAACTTTTAAGAAAATATCCCCGGCATTCCAGAGAGGAATTGGCCGCGGCGAAAGGTGGAATTGGCCGTGGCCAATATCGAGAGGCGAGCGAGGAAGTTTCAGGAGGCTTCTTCGCCGCGGCGAAGGTCCAACTCGCCACGGCGATAGTGACGAAGGGAGGAGTAAAGACAGAAAGGAATTGGCCGCGGTGAATAGTGATTTGGCCGCGGCTAACCCGCTAAAACACTTATATTACCTAGAAAACCCTGGTTTTCCATATGTTAACCGTAAGAGATGATCTAGAGTCATTAGGATGAGTTTTAATTGATGAGTAATGGAATCTAAGGCTTATAAATGGATGTTTAATTCCCTTATGAATATAAGTGTATGTAATTGTATGATTGATGATCTAATCACATTAAGGTTTAAATTTTCCCATATTTTCATATCCTATAGAGATTAATCACGTGTTTAACCTTAATTATGATGAATAGAAATTAGGGTCGTCATAGAACCATAACAAATTATAAGGAGTGGGGTGTTTTCTAGTTAGAAAACCTAGCTTTTCAACTAACAAGTTACCAATAATATTAGTGCAGCTCCCATTGTCAATGATAAGACTACATACCTTCTTGTTAACAAAACAGCTAGTGTGAAAGATATGCTCTTGTTGTTCCTTTTCAAGCTCTTCTCTAGGTTGAATGCTAAGAGCATGCCTTGACACTAGAGCCTCACCAACCACAGCTTCAGCTACCTTAACATCAGAATCATCACCTCCATTAGAGCTTAACTCAGCTTCCATATCTTCATCACCACTGCTTTCACTAGTAACAACACCATTCTCAAGCAAAATCATAGTCTTTTTATTTAGACATTGTGAAACAATGTGACCAAAACCTTGACATTTAAAGCATTTAATTTTAGAAGAACTGAAAGAAGATTTAGGTTCAGATTTACCTTTAGAAGTAGGTGTTTGCATCTTCAACTTATTCTCCTCTTTAGGCTTGGTCTCTCCCTTAAACTTGAAAGAGGACTTGAAGTCTTTGTTGGAGCTAGCATGCGATTTCAATTTCTGTTTTACGTTAAAATGCTTTTCCACCTTAATGGCTTTATGCAATAACTCCTCCATATCAAGGTAGTTTTGCAATTCAACTTCTGCAGCAATTTCAGGATCTAAGCCACCAAGAAATCTTACTATTATAACTTCTGAATCTTCCTCAATGTTGGTTTTGATCATGGCAATTTGCATTTGCTGACAATATTCTTCCACACTCATAGATCCTTGTTTGATTTTGTGGAGGAGCCTCTTGTGCACATCCCTATAGTAATGGGTAGGGACAAATCTCTTCCTCATGAGAGCCTTCATTTCTGGCTAAGACCAAATTGGACCCTCTCCAGAACGCCTCCTACTAGTGGTTAATTGATCCCACCATAGGCTTGCATAATCTATAAATTCTAAAGTAGCTAATTTCACTTTACTTTCCTCTGAAAAAGATTGATAGTCAAATACAAACTTAACTTTTCTTTCCCATTCAAGATATACATCAGGATCAGCTTTCCCTTGAAAGGAAGGGATTTTCATCTTGATGTTACTAAAGGCATTTTTCTTTTGAGGTGGAGCTCTCCTAACTCTTTTATGTTGGCTTTCCTTCTTAAAATCATATTCATCTCCTTCTAGAACAATGTTTTTACCACACCTTGCCTTGCTATTGGAAGAAGAAAAATCCATTTGATCCAACCTAGCATTTAACCTCTTGAATTGTTCTTAAACAGATTTGATGAATAATTTAAGGTCAACTTGATTATCTTCACTTTCAGACATGATTGGCACCTAAAATGTTAGTGAATAGCAAGAAAATGGACCTGACCACTCCCTCACGTGTTTCACTCTAAATGATGGAAATTCACTCGTATTTCACACTTGTAATGGCTTTTACAATGATGAAAACACTCTTGCCTTTTTCCTCTTAACTTGCTTCTTATAGTATGCTAAATTAAATCCAACAAATCAAAAGAAGTAGCAAATGAAGTGGCAATCTCAAATTAGAATCCACGATGCAAAGTTCTCAAAAAGACAATAAAAGTCCAAACATTTGAAAAAAAAAATTCATAGGTGTAGCCAATGGAAAATACAGCAAGTGACTAGGAAAGGAAATAAAGACAATGAATTTATGGAACAAATGGTATGTTAGAGATTATGGGAGAACAAATAGTTAAATGATTAATTATCAAGAGGAAAAGGATGGAAAGGAAATTGGAATTTGAAATCAGTAATGAAGCAACCAGAAATTTGAAATTTAGAACTGTGACGACCCTAACTTCTAATTATTGTAATTAAGATCAAATACACGATTAATAATCATAAATATAGGTTAAAAGTCATCATGACTAATTACATTGAGAAAATGCAGAGAAATTTGAACCTTAATATTATTAGAGTCATTAACCAAATAATTACATGCATTTATGTACACAACAGAAACAAACTCTCATTTATAAGCCTTTAATTCTATTACCTATTAATTCCAACTCACAAAACTTTTCTATCAATGTTTCTAAGTCATCCCTTGAGGTTACCATGGGAAAAACTAAGGTTTTTAGATTAGAATAAGAGTTTGGGACTATTAGCCACAGCTAAAGTCCTTGCATTGTGGCCAATTGCTCTCGGGTTCACTCTCACATCTTTACAGGTTTCATCATGGTGATAGATGCTACGAGTTGGAGCTTCGCCATGGCTAGCCTACATGGCGCTATGGCCAGGAGACCTTTTGGAGCCTACTTCACTCGCCTCTCACTATTGGCCACGTCCAATTCCCCCTTTCTTCACAGCTAATTGCTCTCTGGAAAGTGGCCAGGAGACCTTTTGGAGCCTACTTCACTCGCCTCTCACTATTGGCCACGGCTAATTCCCCCTTTCGTCGCAGCTAATTCCTCTCTGGAATGTGCGACACATTTTCACAAAAGTTTGCCATGGCCAATTCCCATTTAGCCACGACTCTAGATGACTTCTAGTTTGGCCTCTCACATTTTGCTACAGCGAATTGCTCTTTAGTACTCTATCTGGGCAACTTTGCCTTTATTAGCCGCGGTGAAATGCCTTCTGCTGTTACAACTTCTAAATTCTTGTCTTATACACTTTACTCTCCCTCTAATGACACATTAGGGTCACTCTACCATAATTTATGGGGCTCTAATGGCTTTCTTCTACCTAATTTTCCCAGCTTATCTACTGTTACCCATTCACGATTTAAGTGTAAATCCTTACTCATCCAACTACCTTATATCAGCAAGTTCATAGAGTAATAACAGCAAGAATTCATAAGCCACTAACAATTGTCATTCAAATACATGTTCCATTAGAGATTTCATGCATCACTAGTCCAAGTCTACATCTAATTACATTTCCTAAATAGTAAACATGTCATAGGTTTAACATAGTTCATAACAGAGGTTATAATTTCATACATCCAATATCAAACCAAAATGAGGCCTAACTCCTCAATAGATACATTCTAAGTAATCAAAATTACAAGCACCTACACTTGGCAATATGAATACATAATGATACTATATAAAAGAATAACCAAATTGCATCTACTTTACTCAGATCAGCTCAAGTGTAACCTCATTCACACATGGCTAGAGCTCGTGGATTTTCATCCACTTGTTTCCTCTTATCCTTACTCGAAGGGCATTCACCTGAAAGCATGATCCTATAAAACAAGGTGAGATGTGTATCTTAGTAACCAAGGCAAATTCCATTAAGATATTTCAGTTTAATTCACATATATGCATGATTTCATATAAGTATCAGAAAATGTACCAACCATATCAGTAAATGAAATAATTTAGTTGTCTATGATTACTATCCCATACTAGCAATCACAATTCCATATGTTAAAGGCCAATAACACCGGGAGAGGCCCATCCACGGCACCTACTCCCTAATGAGTACAACTAGGGCTCAGTGCATCGGGGGTCTGATCACAACTCAGTGCTTGATCAAAGCACATGCATGGGTGGGAGCCGCACCATAGCTCCACCATGGACTCACAAGGTCCAATCACATATAACAGATAGCCAACCAAATCATTTAGCATCAAAATCATAATCATACAACAAATACAAAATTAAAACAGATATATGCATGGAATTAGTATGAACCTAGGTTACCTCACTTGCAGACAAGTTGGGAAGCTAACAGCAGTACCAAAATCTTCCTATCATCATAATATCAGAGCATTATCACTTTATATCAGTCCATTACTATCCCATTCATTATTTATGGTAATAACCCAATGCTCAAAGAATTAAATTACCAATATTTACCTAAGGAACACCTACCCAATTACCAAGAGCCTCTAATTTTGGGTTTTGCCTTCCCTATACCAAAAACATCATAATATCACTCCAAACCATAAGAAAATTCGCACAAAATTAAGGCCCATACTATAAATCTACTATAGAGGTCTCAAACTAGTGGAAAATACATCAAAATGAAGAGTTTATACTTATCTAATAACACCTTTAGCCTTAACTTACAAAATTTCACTAAGAAAATCCCAAACAACCATATTTTAGATTTTGGGTAGGGTGAAAATACTTTACATAAAAAACTAATTGACCCAAAATGAAGAGAAAAAGAAGGAGATTAAGTTATATAACAAGTATCTTGGCTGATTTTGAGTTTAAAAGTGAGAAATGGTGGATTTCTTGCTTGGAACCCCAGCCTCCTTCTCAAGGTGCGAAAATACCTCTTGTGTTTGTGTTTCAGCAAAGTGTGTAAGGGCTGATGTGTTTAGGGTTTTAATTAGGTTCAAGTTAGTCTAATATGGGATATGGACTGACCCAAAGGTCCAATTCCAAGTGAGTTTCAGATTTAAGCCTTGTTGGGCTAGCTTTCATGTATTGGGCTACAGAATTTTAATTAGGTTAGACCAAGTTTGAAGAACTCAATTGGCTTGGGTCTACACAAGGGTTATTGGACTATTATAAGAGCTTATGTAAGTTGAGTCTTAGGTCCCTAACTCATTAAATTAGATTGGGCCATCATTAGGTGCTCTCTCTTGGGTCAAGTCCCACATTAAAAGGTTGGGTTTGCACCTAAAATCATTGGGTCTCTAATAGTCCTTAATCATGATCTACTTAATTTAATTTAGGCCTAGATGAAATTTCTAATCTAATTAAATTTAAAACTCATATTATTAATTTACTTCTCTCTATATTTCCATTCACATAGTTTGTTTAATTATTCCTTAATAATTATTCTTAATTATGTTTAATTCATGATTAACACCTTAATTAATTTTAGGGTGTTATAAAAACAAGGTGAATGAATGCAAATTTCCTTTTATGAATTGTACACAATATGACATTTAATGATCAGATCAATTCAAGGAATCAGAAATGGTAATTCCAAGAATAAAGGATCTTTAGCAATTGCAATTCAAGTCAACAATTCAAAATTTGCAATTTCCAGCATAACTTTCTTTTTCACAGGGGTTACTTTTCTTTTTTTTTTTTTACTACTTTTTGTTTTTGTTTTTTTGTTTTAATCTGAAAGGTGCTAAAATCTGGAAACATATCACAAAAGCTTTGAAGATCTGGATAGATGCACACGAAAGTAAAAGGTTATAATTTGCTATAGAAAAATCAAATCGATGCAATTCCAAATCAACAAGAAAGAAGGGATTTTAAGACATGAAAAAGACCTATCACGTGTCTAGAAACACGAGAAATAGTCGCACGAAAGACAATGATGAACAAACACAAATGAGACAAAATAAGAGAAAAAAAAAGAAAGAACAAGTTGATGAAATCAATCTCAACCAATGCTCTGATACTAGATGATGTGAGACATCGTAGAAACCCATTTTAGAAACCCCAAATGACACGAATCAGTGATTAGAATTTGGCTACAACACAAGAACAAGCAAGAACACAGATCTAGACAGCAAGCAATGAAGAACAAAGAAAAGAGCGAATGAAGAGGAAGAAGAGATGTTGGTAAGTGGAATTGAACCATAAGAGAATCTGTCTCTTAGAACTCTAATCTAGGATGCCACAAAGGGAACCACCACTTTGATAAGTCAAAGATTTTTCCCAGCACACCAAGGTCACAAGAGAAATTTCACAAGTCAGTAATGATAATTCATTTAATCTACCAATTCTTAGAGTACAAGTGGGCCTTATATAGGCCTTGGAAAGAATAAAACCCTAAACATAGAATAACTCCTAAGTGGTGCCTCTTGCATGGCTAGAAAATAAAAGAAATTTAAGTCTGGACAAATTCACCAAGAATGGCGCCTAGTAAAGCTAAAAATCTAAAACTGAAACAATGAAATTAAAACAAAATAAAACTAAGAGAATTTAGTGGAAAATGGCTAGGCTTTTTCAATTAAGCTCTTTTTGAGCTTGGGCTAGCACCTTATAAATATGAAATAATCTTCATGCCATTTTGTTCCTTTTGGGCTTCACATGTAGCTAAGAATATGGGCCCTAAGTCCATTAGCTTTTGGATCGCTCCATTTAAGGCCTTCTTCATAGCTTTGGCTTTTGATATTGTCATTGGGCCTCCCATACCTTGCAATGGGTCTTTTTTTGGCCATCTTTTATAGTTATGTCCAGCCCTTTTGTTTCCAAGTTCTTGATTTTGTTCAAGCTCCTTCAAGTCTATTAGCTCACCTCTATCAAAGAGTTAATCCTACCAAATGCTAGCATAATTAGTAAACTCCACTGCAATAAGCTTCTCTTTCTTCTCCTCAGTATAAGAGTGGCACTCGAACACATGCTCTACTTTTCTTTCCCAATCTAAGTACTAGTTTAGATCATTTTTCCTTAGGAATGAGGGAATCTTCATCTTGATATTTCCAATACCACCATCCTTATTGGACGATGATTGTTTGCCTCTCCAAGTATGGGACTCCTCAAAGTCGGACTCAGCATCATCATCAAGCTCCACCTCGCCTCCTATGGGTCCTCTTATTGGAAGAAGACTCCACATTATCTAATCTAGCACTAAGTTTCTCAAGAGTACTTTAAATTGCTCTAATCCATACTTTCATGTCAAAGTCATTGTGCTTAGATTCTCTAGACATCCTAAAATATTAATTTGTACAAAAACAAGTAAAGAAAGCTATAGGACCTCGATACTCCCTAGCTTTTATGTTTACATTCAAGAATAGTAATTCACTTATGTTTACTCTCAAATTTTGGCTTTTATCAAGATGGTACACTCTAGCCTTTTACCAATCAACAATTTACTTCTTACAAGTGTTCTAAGCAAGTCACAAGTGATAACTATGATTTTTATATATTTTAAATCTCCTAACTTAACCATTTTAATAGCTAAATAAGGCTTAATGGATTTACTTAGGTGGATAATTGATTTTAGTAGCCATTCTTGCACCTTATGAATTAATTGGCAAAATTATTGATTTTAAATGCATAAATAATTTTAAATGAACTTTGTGATTTTTCTCCTTTGTTTTTATGCAGATTTTGGGCAAATACATTTGAATGGAGGGAGAAGTCATGAGAAAAGGTGTGATGAGAACTAAAAGTAAAGCCATAAGCTGGAGAATGGAAAAGGCATTGAAGCTACGGGTTTAGGGTCCAGAATAAAGCCATAAAGTATATGAGAAATATAGGAGAAGTCCACTCGAGCTGCTGGTTTGAATGAAAACGCTGGAGAACCACACCTGTAGCTAAGAAAGACGATGGAGCTGAATGATGCATGAGCTGAAGCTACATGCAGAAGTTGCATGGCTGGCAGCTGAAATGGGAAGCCTGTAAGTAGCAATCACGAAGGAATGAGCATTGCAAACGAAGAGAAGAAGCTGTGCAGAACAACAGAACAACGCCTGGAGCATTAAGGAGCTGGACGTTGGACTTCAAAAGAAGAGAACCTCGAGTGAGGTTTGTACAGAAGCTGCATGAAGAAGAACACGAAAAAATGGAGGGCTGGAACGAGCTAAAAAAATGAAGAAAGCCATGGTCTGGTTCGAAGAGAAACACACACACATGCAGTGGCTGGAACTCGAGGAAGTCTGCGAAGAGAAGAAAGCAACGTGTGATATAAACAGAAGTTGCACGAAGGAAGCAGAACCACGTGAAGAAGCTGCAGAAACTGGAAAGAAGTAACGTGACAGCAAGCAAACGATGAAGCACAGCAGCATGCAGAAGCTGGAGAAGAAGAAATACGTGAACAGAAACGCTGAAGCATATGGATTATTATATTGAATGGGACCCACACCTTATTTCACATGCAAAGCTACGGGAAATTGGCAAATAAGAGAGCACGTGAATTGATTAATGAATAGCACGTGAATGAAGAAAAGAGACGTGAAAGGGGAAGAGAGACGTGAATGAAGAAAAGAGACGTGAACAAGGAGGGAAGGAGAATATAAAACTTAAAAAGGGGGACGCCTCCATCCACACATTCCACCCATTCGTCCATTCTCTCTACACCCTCGCCTCCTTCGCCTCCATTCACCCCATCCCTTCGCCTTCGTCCATTCCATTCTCTCCATCTCTATTCCACGCCAACATGAAGATTTAATTCATCTTGAGGCTAGCAAGGGAGGAAACTCTTGAGTAGAAGCTTGAATCCTTGGAGAAGAAGCAAAATTCTGGCTAAGATTTTCTTTAATTTTCCTACACTTTTCTTATTCTGTATAATCTCGGTTGAGTTATATTTGATTAGAAACTTGTGTAATTAATTAGTGGCTGGTTAGACACTGATTAGGAAACCCTTTTTGTTGATTAATTAGTTAAATTTGAATTTGGTTTTTCATTATTCTCTCTAATCTCTCATGTATGCCACGAAGGTGTTCGATGAATTGCATGAGTAAGGTTGTGTGTTTAAATGTCTATTTGAGAATTCCTTGGTGTTTAGTTGGTTAATTAAACATTTTTGGATGATGAATCAGAAGATAATTAATTAGTTAATCAATCAAATTAGATGTTCATTGATCTTAAAGACAAGAGTTAACGGTTTAATGCGGGATTGAGGTCTCAATTCAACATTAGATTGTTAATCTCTTGATTCTTGCGTGGTAACTCAAGATAATTTCTAATGAATATAATTAGGAACTCTTAGACCAGAATTAATCACAATTAGAATAGGATAAGGATAGTGGATACCAAGAGATGATTCCTAAACTAGTCACAAGACCATTATCATTTACAATTTATACAATTAGGTAGAATTTAGGAATTTTGTTTCAATTCAGTTTAGGATAGTTTAATTCAATTAAAAACCCCCCCAAATTAAATAGTTCTAGGATCTTAGAACACTTAGAGAACCCAATTGAATATTGAATTCCAATTCCAAGGGAGATGACCTAGGTTGTGCCACTTGCTATATTTTTATTCAACCTAGTTTTATTTTGAGGGTTGCACGACAAGCCCGTCAACAAGCAAATCAAAAGAAAAGATCATACTAGTGGCAATCACAAGCAAAAGTTTCTAAACACAAGTAATACTAGACTCTTAACCACAATCACACAAAAGGAGGTGTGTGATGGAAACATGTGACAAGCAATTGATATTATAAAAGCAATAAAAGGGACACAGAAGAAAAGGTGAAAAGGTGAAACGAAAGAAAGAGTAAGGGAACCAAACTTGACTTGAGCCCAACTTGAAGAAGTTAAGAAGGGATGGAGAAAACAAGGATCCACAAGGTCTTTTTATGTAATGCACATCAAAAACTACAAATATGAAAATTCTTCTTCAAATCTTGCCAATGAAGGGTATGGTGTACTTTAAACAAGAAGGAACTCAAGAAAGGTTAGAACTTTAGCAAGAACAAGTAACTTCTTTTTTTTTTTAGGCAAACACAACCTTTCAATTTTGGAGTTTGCACTCTCAAGCAACACTTTTTTTTTTTTTTTGCCCTTTTTTTTTTTACTTCTTTTTCTTTTCCTCTTTTTTTGGTACTTTTTTTTGCCCCTTTTTTGTACTTTTTTTGGCCCCTTTTTTTGTACTTTTTTTTAAAACTTGCTTAAATCAGAAAAACTATTCACACCAATAATTAGTAAGAACAAGGTGCACAAGGATGCAAGATGGATAGAAGAAGATAGTGAGATGAATGATGCATAATGCATAAAATAATGGAACACAAAATGATGGTAAGATGAAGGTATGAAAGGGCATGAAATTGATGGATGGAATGGGATGAGATGCATAAAACAGCAAGCAAAAAGAAAGAATCAACATAAGAAACAACTATAGAAAAAAAAATCGGACAAGAAGAACTTAGAGACAACGAAATTTCAAACGGCTATAACTCATGGTAGAAAACTCTAATTGTGGTGTTTCAAAATGAGAAGAAAGAAGAGATTTTGAACTATGGAATTGACATACTACAGGTCAAAATATCTTAACCGAAAACACCAATAATGGCTGCTTGAAAAACAAGATGAAATAAATAGCAACACAGCCAAAGAAAAAGAAAAGAGGATGGGAGAAAATTTGAGGAAGCGATGCAAAAAAAGTTACCTTTGAGACTAGCAAAACCTTGCTCTGATGCCAAGATGATACAAGATCCTCTAGGGACCTTAGCGCACAAATTGATCACCCGAAATTAGCTACGTCTCACACAAAAGTAAAAACACACAAAGGAATTGTTGGTCTAAGGTAGACCTCTAAGAGAACTTATCTCTTAGAACCCTAAGTAATGACGCCACAAAAGATGACCAATCCTGTGACAAGTCATGTGAACTCTCAGATAACACAAAAAAGCAAATGCCTCATAGAGAATTGAATAATACTCAGATTCATTTATAATTTGAATAGAGAGTACAATAGGAAGCCTTTTATAGAAAAAATTTCTAAAAGTCTAAAATCCTAACAAAAATTAAATACTAAAATCTGATCAGAAATATTTTAAATGGTGCCTAAAATCAAGGAACAAGATTAGGATATTAATTTAAACTTAATCTCCAAGATAAGATCTTTGACCAAGTCCTAAAATAATAAAATAAATAAATAAATAAAATTCATAAAGAACCCAACCCAAAACTGATCAACTCCTTTAAGTAGTCACATAGGATGCTCATGCTTCATTAAAAGTCACATTGATACAAGACCCTCTAGAAACTTTGTCCTAGGAACCTCTTTTTTGACAACATTACTGGGATCGTACAAGATTCAATAACACAATCACACAAATAGAAGATAAAAGCACTCATAAAGAAGAAGAACACATATAAACAAAGATAGTTGGTTAAGTGGGTAAGACCCTAAGAGAACTCGTCCCTTAGAACCTTAGCCTCGAGACACCACAAAGGAAGACCATTCCTTTGATAAGTTTGGGTTGAATTCACTCCATCACCCAAGGAGCAAGAGGAACCTCACAAAAATATAACATAAGTCCTGAAAAGAAAATTCTATTTATTCATCTTATTGCTCCCCTTTCTAAGTACATATGATATGCCTTTTATATATGCAAGAAAGATCTAAAATTTTCTAAAAATAATTCTTTAAAAGATGGCATTATTTATTACAAGAATTTGGAAAGTTAATAGGGGTGCGAGAAAAAAGGAAAGAAACTATAAAGAAGAAAAAGGAAAGAAACTAACTTATTCTTTAAATATAAGTTTTGACCACATGGTCTTATTCAAAAAAACTAAAATAGAAACTTTTTACATGGTATGGAAATTGATGCTCACGTACAGTAACTTGCCCAAGCTTTCCTTGATAGTTATGCCATGCATGGTCTCCTTGAAGGAGGTCATAGGAGCTCCATGGTACTCTATCATTCCCTTCTTCTTTGAAAAGATTTGTCCTCGAATATTTCTTTAATGTTAATAGGAAAGAAAATATTGCTTGGGTGCTATTTAATTGAATCACAAACCAAATAGAAAACAAACTAGAATATGCAAAACTTTCCAGTTTCTTTTCTTTTCTAATATCAACTCTTTTCTTTTTTTGTTTTTGTTTTTTGGAGTTGGACAATTTCTTTCTTTCTCTTTTTTTTTTAAGCTCCTTTTCTTTTTTTTTTTCTTTTTTTTAGGAACTGGACAAAAACTCACAAGAATGATGACTAGCAAGAGACCAAAAGAAACATAAAGGAGACAAGAAAACATAAAATGCGCAAATAGAACCTTGAGTTCTAGCGTTCAAGAAGGCAATCAACTGATGTAAGATCCACTAGATGATGTGCTCTAGTAGGAACCCCAACTAACGTAGGTCATGCCTGAGATGTGAGACCCACTAGACGACTTGCTCTAGGAACCCCAACCAACATAGGTCACACACAAGGACCAGCTAGAAAACAAGAAGATAAGTAAAAACTTTTTAGATCTAGACAATAAAAAAGAAAAAAATGACGAACACAAATGAAAGATAAGAAAAGATCACACCTTGACTTGCAAACTTAGAGCTCTAATACCAAATGATACGAGACCCTTTAGTAACTTTATCTTAGGAACCTCCTTTTTGAATATATTGTTGGGAATCATGGAAGACACAGCGAAAATATTTAAAATTTTTTATCCCGATTCCCATTAAGGATCCATCAAAATCGCTTAAACCGAATAGGTTCAGAGAATTATCTTTTCTGTTGATTGAGTTTACTATTTACTCTTCGTCTGGATCATAGGAACTAACCGCAGATCGGCTCCCTCTACTGGTATCCGTAAACTGTCCCTCTCTCTAAGGTTTTTGGAGGCAGCTCTAGAATTTCTTTTTGATATATGGAAACCCTATTTATAAACTAGGGTTTCAGATATATTTAATTAATCAAAATTAATTAAATATATTTATATTTATTAGTTTAAATTCAAATCTATCCTATAGTTTAAATTTAAACTAACAATATCTAGAACTTAATTTAAATTTAAATTATCTTATTAGTTTAAATTTAAATCTATCTAATAGAATCAAATTTAAACTAATTCATATATATATACATATATATATATAATATCAAATATAATATATATATAATATATATTTTTTGAATTTAATTATTTATATATATAAATAATTCCTCTATCGTAGATTTAAAAATTAAATTCATTGAATCTAGACACATTTCTGATTCAATGAATGTAGACATTTTAGCTTGAGTTGATCCGTTCTTGTGTACGACCCTGCAGGCCCATATGATGTTGGCAGTGGGCCAACAGTACTATTTGACCTATAAGTCACAAGCGGCCTCTAGCAAGACATTGTGACTATCCAAATTATACGGGATCAGTGATCCGATGTAACCTATCTTACAACCCTATTATATCCCTTTTGTCACACGACATCTAGATCGAATATGAGGCATGAAAATATCATCCTCAACTTACTCGATCGTAACTTTCTTGATCTCTGAGCTGACTAATATAAGATGGAACCCTTTTCATCTTAGCATGGCCATGCATTTCTCAGTCATACTCATTGAGGGGCCCAGAGATATCTCTCTATTAATCAGAGGGATAAATTCCATCTTGACCACTCATCTTCCTCTGCATGGATTCTACTATATCCGATCATAGCCTTTATAATCACCTAGTTAGCCAAAGTACAGTGTCCTTCATGTAAGAATCTATGGTGATCTCAGGTCCAAGGGATCAATGACACGGTTATATATGAGATAAACTTATGACCTAATTCATATAGTTTATCTCATGATGGATCTATCCAGTGTCCTGTTCTCTAACACACGCCTATAATTTTGATTCATATCATCATACATGATTAACACTTAATTAATCAAAATTATACTAGTCTTAATTTATCATTGTTCCCACAAGAATGATTACCTAGGGACATTTTAGATAATCTAAAAAATGATTTATCCATGGATATTATTATATATAAACATGCAAATAATATAATAATGTAATAAAAGAAAACTTTTATTTCATAATAAAAATAATGTTTGCAATATAATGATTGGCCTAGGGCACAATCTCCAACAACTCCCATTTGAACTAGGTTCAATCGTTAATGTTTCTAATACCCATTGACCTAACATGACAATCATGCTTAGCTGTGCAAGCGGCTTAGTAAGAGAATCAACAATATTGTCATCAGTTGATACTTTGCATATCTTTATATCACCTCTATCAATGATTTCTCTAATAAGGTGATATTTGTAACACCATAACTTCTAGCTCTATTTCATATCATTTATAAGTTTTGTATTATCAATCCCAAGAGCATATGAAAAAGGGGATGAAAATAATAGACTTTTTTCGCATTGTGCTATATCAAAAAAATTTAATTCAGTGTCACGTGGACTGTGTGAGCTTATACTATCCTTTCTCATATTTAATTTCATTATTACAACTCATTTGCATCACAAAAACTAGCCTACAAATGGTGGAAACGGAAATGGAGCTCAAAATAAGCAAGTATATTTTCGGCCAGATTTGCTCTATTTTCTGACCCAACTTTGGAAAATCATAACTAAATCTAGAAAATTCGAAATCATGCAATCTTTATCATTCTGGAAATCTTAGGATGTCTAATTCACAAAAAAATATGCCCAAGTCCCAATATACATCACACAGGATGTTTGACATTCAAAAAGCTACAGAGGTTGCTGGCTACCTGGGCTGTTGTTCAGTTTACTGATACAAACTTCTGAAATTCATAACTAATTATATAAAAATCGAAATCACACAAATTTGGTCATTATGGAAATCTACAAATGTTAAATTGATACTAAAAATAATTTCAGAATGAAACAGATACGTTTAACTAGCGGGAACTTATGGAACAGTAACTAAACTCCTAAGGTGCTACTAATACTGACAGTTAACTTCAAACGTGCATAACTCTCTGCTCATACCTCTAAATGAGGTGATCTTGGAAGCCACAGAAAGCTTATGAACTCTAGTTTATGACTATAAAATTTCATAAGCATTGGACACCATTTGGCCATTGGGTGACACAAAACACAAAACTACCAGTATGAACAGTACCCATACCAGAATCCATGAAAAATCCCAACTTTGGAAATTCATAAAATATTCCCTAGACCTCCGAAAATTATGTTCTTTAGCTTCCCAAAAAGATCTCAATGAGACCTAATTGCATGCCAAATTTCAGGGCAAGACTAATTCATTTGGTCAAAAAGTGACATAAGGTTCCATTATAGTCAAATTTAGCTCCATATGAGGTACCAAATTTTCCAAATGGCCTTCCCTTGGTTGTGGCACTTTTTGGGCAAGTCTAAAAGCATATTTAAGACTTGTGTGAGCTGACCAAATGGTCCCAAACCTCATACATCTCATTTTGGCCATTCAACCCACATTTATATACATATTCATCCAAACTTTACATTCTCATACCATGGCATTTCATACTCAAAACATGTGCTAATGGTTATGGTTATGTGTCATTTCCATACATCTAAATATCACATAATAGTATGTTTACATATATCTCAAGGTTCATAATACATATACAACATCATATACATCTTGAACCATTATTATGGTTCCAAAATAGACAAGTCAATTGTCCCTCTTCATGGTTGTTGGCTCCCTTCACCATAATTGCTTGGTCCACCTAGCATGTTAGATCATTGGAGAGGAGGGAATAAGATTCAAAGAATCCCAATAGCTCATCTCCTATTCAATCATATATAATATGTGCAAAGCAAGTTTCACAAATGCATGCATGGAGAAGGTAGAAATCATAGACATTTTAAAAGCAACATTGGCATGTGAATCAATCATACAAGACATTCAAGAGCTCACTAAGTGTTTGGATTGGCTTCACACTTCTCCTCATGGATTTTGAACTTGCCTCATCCATTCTTTGAGCACTTTGGACTCAACCATACTTTTGGGATCCCATTTTGCTTTTGGGAGTCTCTTTACTTTGTCTCAACCAAGCTCAAGGGTTCTTGGCTAATCCTCACCCAAGGGAAGAGTTCTTGGTCTCTCTACACCCAAGCAAACTCATACAAGCATCATGGATTCATTTAAAACATAACATGGCATCAAGCATCATGGCATATAAAGGCTTGCTAGCTTACTTTTCAAAGCTTGAAAATACACATACACACATTCTAAAACAAGCTAAACACACATTCATGCATGAGAGAAGGTGGAGAGAGCTACCTTTTATACAAACACACACTTTTTCCTTTACTTTCAAGCCTCCTTTATTGGCCACACACCCACAATTTGGTGGAGATAGTTTCTCTTGGCCTAGACACAAATTATGGGAGCTAATTAAGTTTATGAACCACACTCTAAGGCTACACAACTTAATGAAACACTAGATTGCTCTATAGGTTCCATTATGGTCCATATTGGCACCTAATGAAGTAACACCCCTCAAATGATTTCTAAGCCTCATTCTTTCTTTTCAAATATGATTCTTGACTCCTTTTAAGCCTCTTGGAGTCATCACATCATCAAAATAAAAGGCCTAGCACCATGTTGCTTCTTTAGGTTATATTATGGAACCTAAGATACCAAATCACTTTCTATGAGTTCTAAATTTTTTTCAAGGCCTCCTTTCATTTTCATTCATCAAATATGACTCAAGAATCGCCTTAAAAAAATTTAAAACTCCCCCCACCTACACAAACAAGCCTAAGCCGAGACATAGGCTTCCTTTAGGCTTCTTGGAGTTCTCTTGCTTTTTTTGAAGGAGGAAGCTTGTGGGGAGCATCTTTGGTGTCTCAAGAACTCATTTATACTCTAACTTAGACCAAGGAAGTATCATACAAATTTAGAAATTGAAAGGTGCACTTAAAACCCTAGGTTTTGTATCTTGATTTTTAATGCCTATTTCTTGATTTTCTTTACATATTCTTATTCCTCTCTATCAAATACCTAAAAATCACCTTTGGTTTGGTTAAAAATCTGCCTCCTTAAGTCTGTCTAGGTCTAGGTCGAAATGCTCAAGGAAAGGAGGAAGAAGACCAAGTGGAAGAATTACAAAATACCTTATTTTCCTTGAATTTTCTTGCTTGTTCTTGCTTTCCTTGGGCTCCTCACTTGAATTTTGAGCTTTCCCCTCTGTTCTCCCTTCAAAACAGCCCTCAAAACTTCAGGAAAATCATGGAGAAGAAGCGGAAAAAAGAAGAGAAGAAAAAGTGTGAAAATATACATAAAAACCTACCTTTTCCTTGGAATTTCTTCTCCTTCTCCTTCTCTCTTGGTGCGCCCAAAACCCTAGCTCTCTCTTCTGAAATTATGCAAAATTCTCTGATTCTAAATAGGGAGGAAAGTGGGGCACCACCTATATATAGGGAGGAGAAAGTGACTTTTTTAAAAATTCTAATATTGCCCTTCATACTTTGCATTTTCGTTTCTCTTTCGTTTTAGCTCTTTTTTGAGAACTGTCTTTTTCATTATAAAATTTAGATTCCCAATTAAGAAAAATAGCTTTGGAATCACTCAAATCGGAGCTAAAACCTTTCCGAACGAATCAATCAAAGTTCTAGTCAACTGACGTTGAAAAAATTACACCGGAGGGTCTTTACTGCTCCTGGGGCTTCCCATGGTTTTCAGGACCTCTGAGAACCCTAAAGAACTCAAAACTTTCATTTAAAAGGCCCTTCTGTAAGTTTTCCAAAAAGTCCACTTATTTACAAAAATGCCATTAGCCTTTTGGCAAATTGTACGAATCACTCTGACCTCGATTTTTGGGCATCTCAAGGCTCAAATCCTCATTTTCTATTATTTAAAATTTTATCCAAATTTTATTTGGCCTTGAATCACTCATCTCAGGGGACGTGCTTTGAAAATGTGCATGTTTCCGTCGTTTAACGAAAACTGGATATTACAATATTGCCTGAGTATGTGTTTGGTCCTTTGATGTGATCTAAGCTCTTTAGCCTGTGTTATTACACCATTGTTGTCACAGAACAAATTTATCGGATTTGAGATGGTAGGCACCACCCCTAACTCAATGATGAACTTTTTATCTAAACAGCTTCCTTAGTTGCATCTGATGTTGCTAAGTATTCAACTTCTGTTGTAGAATCAGCCACAGTACTTTGCTTTGAGCTCTTCCAACTTACTGCTCCACCATTCAAATAGAATACAAATCCTGATAGCGATCTAGAATCATTTTTGTCAGATTGGAAACTTGCATCTGTATAACCGTTTACAACAAGCTCGTCATCTAATCCTCCATACACCAAGAATACATCCTTAGTTCTTCTCAAGTACTTTAGGATATTCTTAATGGCAGTCCAGTGATTCTCACCTGGATCTGATTGAAATCTACTAGTCATACTCAAGGCATATGAGACATCTGGTCGAGTGCACAACATGGCATACATGATAGATCCAATAATCGAGGCATATGGAATCTTACTCATGCATTCTCGCTCATCACGTGTACTAGGACATTGAGTCTTGCTAAGATTGATGCCATGAGACATAGGTATAAAATCCCTTTTTGAATCTTGCATACTAAATCTATGCAATACCTTGTCTATGTAGGTGCATTGAGTTAGACCGATTAGCCTCTTAGATCTATCTCTATAGATCCTAATCCCAAGGATGTAATTGGCCTCGCCTAAGTCCTTCATTGAGAAACACTTTCCTAACCAAGACTTGACAATCTGCAAGGTAGGAATGTCATTTCCAATGAGTAGGATGTCATCGACATAAAGCACTAGAAATACAATTGTGCTTCCATTAACCTTCTTGTAAACACAAGGTTCATCAACATTTTGGATAAAACTAAAATCTTTGACTACTTCATCAAAGCGATGATTCCAACTCCGAGATGCTTGTTTCAATCCATAAATGGATCTTTGAAGCTTGCAAATCTTCCCAGAATCTTTTGGACGAATAAAACCTTCAGGTTATTTCATATACACATCCTCAAGCAGCTTTCCATTAAGGAATGCTGTTTTCACGTCTATTTGCTAAATCTCATAATCATAGTACGCAGCAATAGCGAGAAGGATCCTGATTGATTTGATTATAGCGACTGATGAAAAGGTTTCATCATAGTCTATACCATGTGTTTGTTGAATCCTTTTGCAACCAATCGTGCCTTGAAGGTATGTACTTGGCCATCCATGTCAGTTTTCTTCTTGAAAACCCACTTGCACCCTATGGCTTTTATACCTTCAGATGGGTCAATCAAGGTCCATACTTGATTGTCATACATGGATTGCATCTCAGACTTCATGGCTTCTAGCCATTTCTCAGAGTCTAATCCTATTATGGCCTTTTGATAGGTGATTGGCTCATCTTGGTTAATAAGCAACATATCACGATTTTCAGTTAAAAGAAATCCATATCTTTGAGGCTGATGTCGTGTCCTATCAGACCTTCGTGGGCCTTGTGTTACTTGAGTAGGCTCAACAACTTGTTGTGAGTCTTCTCGATTTTCCATCTCTGGTTCAATACGATTTTGTGGCTCTTGAGCTTCTTCGAGATACATCTTACTACCATTGGTTCTTTTAGAGATGAACTCTCTTTCTAAAAAGATACCATTCTGAGCAACAAATAATTTGTTCTTAATGGGGTTGTAGAAGAAGTATCCTTTAGTTTCCTTAGGATAACCTATAAAAAGATATTTTATAGATTTGGGTGCTAACTTATCTGAGGCCTGTTGCTTAACATATGCTTCGTATCCCCAAATCTTGAGAAAAGATAAACTAGACTTCTTCCCAGTCTATATCTCATATGGTGTCTTTTCAACTGCCTTAGATGGAACACGGTTTAGTGTAAAAATAGTTGTTTCTAATGCATAGCCCTAAAAAGATGGTGGAAGATCCGTTTGACTTATCATGGATCGAACCATATCTAATAAGGTTCAATTCCTCCGTTCAAAAACACCATTCCATTGTGGAGTTCCTGGTGGGGTCAATTGCGAGACAATTACACAATTTCTTAGATGGTTAATCAATTCTTGGCTCAAATATTCACTACCTCGATTGGATCGAAGTGCTTTAATAGATTTGCCAAGCTTATTCTGTACCTCATTTTGGAATGTTTTAAACAGTTCAAAAGCTAAAGATTTGTGTCTCATTAAATAGATGTAACTATATCTACTATAGTCATCTATAAAAGTAATGAAGTATAAGTGGCCTCCTCTAACAGTTGTACTTAGTGGACCACGTATATCGGTATGTACTAGGCCCAATAAATCAATGGCCTGCTCACTGTGCCCAGTGAAAGGTGTCTTAGTCATCTTTCCCAATATATAAGATTCGCATATGTCAAATGATTCAAAATCAAATGATTTCAGAAGTCCATCTTGATAGAGCTTTGAAATGAGTTTCTCATTTATGTGCCCTAGACGACAATGCTAGAGATAGGTCAAATTCAAGTCGTTAGTCTTGATCCTCTTGGTAGTTATGTTATAGATATCTTCATTATTGGGAGTATTAAGATTTAAATAATAATGACCACCATGCAAATTACCATCCGCATAAAAGATATCATTAAAATAAATAGAACATTTTGTATTCCCAATTATTGAAGTAAAAACTTCCTTATCTAAATAAAAAAGTGAAACAATGTTTCTACTCAAAGCAGAAACATAATAGCAATTGTTCAAAATTAACAAAAGCCCATTGGGCAAAACTAATTCATAAGTGCCTACGGCTAAAGCAGTAACTCTTGCTCTATTTCTAACTCGTAGGTCTGTTTCGGCCTTTTTTAGCTTCCTACTCCTTTTGAGACCCTGCATATTTGTACAAATGTGAGTTCTACATGCAGTATCTAATACCCACATAGGAGAAGTAAAAAGATTAATTTCTATAACATAGATACCTGAAGTAATAGTCCCGCTATTCTTCTTTTTCTTTAGATCTTCTAGGTAGAGCTTGCAGTTTCTCTTCCAATGACCAGGCTCATTGCAAAAGAAACATTGTCCTTCCTTGGGAGGCTTCGCCTTCTTGGCTTCAGGCTTAGGATTAGGCTTGGGCTTGTTTTGTTCATTGGACTTATTGTCCCGGCCCTTTCCCTTTCCCTTTCCTTTGCCTTTCTTTTTCACCCCTTTTCTTTTCTGAACCATCAAAACAGTGCTAGGCTTTTTCTTGATATTCTGCTCAGTAGTTTTAAGCATCGAATGCAGTTTAGAAATTGATTTCTCCATGTTGTTCATATTATAGTTCATGATGAACTGGTCATAACTCTCTGAAAGTGAGTTTAAGATCAAATCTGTAGCTAACTCTTGGCTCATGGGAAATCCAAGCCTTTCAAGGTGATCAATATAGCCTTTCATCTTCAAAACATGAGCGCTAACTGATGCACCTTCAGCCATCTTGCAGGAATGTAAGGCCTTCATGGTCTCATACCTTTCTTGCCTTGCCTGTTGCTGGAACATTTCCTTGAGATGCACAATCATCTCATAAGCCTCCATGTGTTCCAGATCTCTCTGAAGTTCTGGGACTATGGTGGCTAGTATCAGGCATCCTACATCCACAAAGTCATTGAGACACTTAGTGTGGGCATCCCTCTGGGCTCTTGGAGCATTAGCTGCAGGCTCCTCAGGAATGGGTTCATCTAGGACATATAACTTTCTTTCCTGCTTGAGAACAATTCTCAAGTTCTTGAACCAGTCAAGAAAGTTGGTCCCATTGAGTTTGTTCTTTTCAAGGACAGATTACAATGATAATGTAGCCGAATTACTTGTCAACATTTTTCTACCACAAAATATGCAAAAATCAAATTAATAACTTTTCACTAAAATAACCCTCAATTTAATTTAGCGAGCTAAGACCCATATTTCACTTAATTATAAGTCTGCTTTGGCAAGACGTTTAAAATTAAACTATTTAGATAGGTAACTCGTTTACTAATTACATCACATGTAACTCTTAGATCTTTTATGGGATTCATTCATCACATGATCTGGCATGTTTAATCTCATCTAATGTCTTGAGACCCAAAACTGTTTTGATAGTCTCAATTAAGTCAAACCACTATGAAACTTATGAGTATCACCATTACCCAAATTGCCTTACTAAGATAACCTAAGTGTATCCCACTTTGGTGGGACCTACAATTAGGTGATCAAAGTCTTGACAGATGTTCATTAGTGGGCAGCATTGTAACTTAAAATTTTACATGAGGGATTTTATTTCATTATTTTATAAAACTAGTCATCACATAATTATATACTATGATAGCATACAAACATACATGCATATGATCTCATCATAAGTCTTAAAATAAATGTGACACAATATGGCCCATCTATCCTATCTCCTCCTAAGCCAATGAGAGGATTCCTTTAAGATAAAATCTATATATACAAAGAGAAAAGAGTGTACATTTAGAATGAATAAAAAAAAGCACGACATGCAGGCTATATTTTAAAAATTACAAACCATAAGCATCCTAGGGCCATATCATGCACCATACCCATCCAAGCAAATCACAACATAACCACACATGTTACAAACATCTCATCTCATATGAAAGGCTGTAAATTTAGTGAATTTATTTTAAATTAGATTGTGTTGCGCTAGGATTAAATCCATCCACCATGCTTACTCAAGAAATGCATATCATTCAAAAGGATTCATTAATCATGGCTTAGCATACAAAAATGGATTCATCAACCATGGATTCTGAAATGATTTCATCAATCACGGATTCATTCAGTGCGTCACATACATAACGAAATGAATTCGAATTGAAACAGAATATAATCTGTACAAAATATATCAAATATATACATATGTAACAGATTAATAATCATGTTCCCAATCACATTGAAAACAGATTCATGTTCAAATTAAATTTCCAAATTCAAGGCCGATATATATGCATACCCAGATTTAGATTTAAAATAGATTCAAATTGACATACATGTACAGATTCATAATCAATTTTATACATGAATGATTAGCATACTCAAAGACCAATTTGAACTGAAACTATTTCAGTAATATATTTTAGTATCCGAACCTAAACGCACATATATGTACAGATTCATAATCTATTTCAGTATCCAAAACATGAATGCACATACATATATCTCATATATATATATATATATGAACAGAATCGATTTCAGCGACTATTACCCTATGCATATATCATATATATGAATGGATTCATTAAAAGGATCTCTACGCTTAGATTTCATGCTATAAAACAATTTGATCAAATCAACATCACATACATATCTCATATCAGCACATGCGAAAAATTGAGCACAAGATAAAATTCTTAGAACACACAGGTACTCAATTTAAGCAATTATTGACCTGGCTCTGATACCACTGTTGGGAATCATGGGAGGCATAGCAAAAACATTTAAAATTTTTTATCCCGATTCCCACCAAGGATCTGTCAAAATCGCTTAAACTGAATAGGTTCAGAGAATTATCTTTTTTGTCAATTGAGTTTGTTGTTTACTCTTAGTCTGGATCACAGGAACTGACCACAAATCGTCTCCCTCTACTGGTATCCATATGAATGGGGTTCAGCAACTCGAACAGTGTGCTAGTACCTGTCCGTACAGCTCCGTACAACATCCGTACACTATTCCTCTCTTTAGGGTTTTTGGAGGCAGCTCTAGAATTACTTTTCTGATATGGAAACCCTATTTATAGATTAAGGTTTCAGATATATTTAATTAATCAAAATTAATTAAATATATCATTAAATATATTTATTAGTTTAAATTCAAATCTATCTTATAGTTTAAATTTAAACTAACAATATCTAAAGCTTAATTTAAATTTAAATTATCTAATTAGTTTAAATTTAAATCTATCTAATAGAATCAAATTTAAACTAATTCATATATATATATACATATATATATAATATCAAATATAATATATATATATATATTTCGAATTTAATTATTTATATATATAAATAATTCCTCCATCCTAGATTTAAAAATTAAATTCATTGAATCTAGACACATTTCTGATTCAATGAATGTGGACATTTTAGCTCGAGTTGGTCTGTTCTTGTGTGCGACCCTGCAAGTTCATATGATATTGGCAGTTGGCCAACTGCACTATTTGACCTACAAGTCACAAGCGGCCTCTAGCAAGATATTGTGACTACCCAAATCATACAGGATCGGTAATTCGATATAACCTATCTTACAATCCTATCATATCCTTTTTGTCACACGAAATCTAGATTGAGTATAAGGCATGAAAATTTCATTCTCAACTTACTCGATCATAACTTTCTCGATCTCCGAGCAGGAATCTATGCCAAAGTACACTGTCTTTCATGTAGGAATCTATGATGATCTCAGGTCCAAGGGATCAATGACATGGTTATATATGAGATAAACTTATGACCTAATCCATATAACTTATCTCATGATAGGTCTATCTAACGTCTTGTTCTCTAACACACGCCTATGATTTTGATTCATATCATCATACATGATTAATACTTAATCAATCAAAATCATATTAGTCTTAATTCATCGTTGTTCCCACAAGGATGATTGACTAAGAACATTTTAGATAATCTAAAAAATGATTTATCCATAGATATTATTATATATAAACATGCAAATAATATAATAATGTAATAAAAGAAAACTCTTATTTCGCAATAAAAATAATATTCGCAATACAATGATTGGCCTAGGGCATAATCTCCAACAAATATTACCCAGATCATGTAAGATTCAAGAACACAATCACACAAATAGAAGACAAAAGCACTCATAAAGAATAAGAACACATATAAACAAAGATAGTTGGTCAAGTGGGTAAAATCCTAAGAAAAATCATCCCTTAGAACCCTAATCTTGAGATGCCACAAAGGAAGATCACTCCTTTGATAAGTTTAGATTGAATTTTGTAACACCCCAAAATTAATTAAGGTATTAATCATGGATTTAGGGTAATTAAGAATAATTAATGGAGGATAATTGAGAAAGTTAGTGAATAGAAATTTTAGAGAGATAAATTATTAATATGAGTTTGAGGTTTAATTGAGTTAAACCTCATCTAGACCTAAATTAAATTAAGTAGGCCAATATTAGGGACTAATGGAGGCCTAATAATTTTAGGTGCAAACCCAACCTTTTATTATGATGCTTAGCCCAAGAGGTAGTATCTAGTGATGACCCAATTTAATTTAATGAATCAGAAACCCAAGACCCAAGTTGCATAAGCCCATGTAATTGGCCCAATAACCCTTGAGCAGACCCAAATCAAATGAGTCTTTCAAACTTGATCTGGCCCAATTAAATTTCAGTAACCCAATACATGAGAGCTAGCCCAACAAAGCTAAAATCTAAAGCCCATTAGGAGTTGGACCCAACTTAAATTTTAAAAACTAACCTAGTCACCCCCCATTCTGCAAAACCACAAGAGACACACACAAAATTCGAAGGTCCAAAGGAGAGGTTAGGGTTCTTGACACATTTCCACATTTTTCTACTTCTAGAGCAAGATTCAGCCAATGTAATAGCTATATAACTTAATCCTCTCATTTTTCTCTTCATTTTAGCCTAATTAGTTTTTCATTTGGAGTATTTTCACCTACACCCAAAATCTGAAACTTGTTATTTGGTGTTTCTATGGTGAAAATTCGTAGGTTGAGGCTAGGGCTGACATTAGGTAAGTATAAACTCTTCTTTTTTAGGTATTTATGTTGATTTGAGACCCCAATGATTGGATTATAATATGGGTATTAATTTTGTACGGATTTGCTTAGGATTTTGGGTGAAATATTGAAGTTTCTGGTGGAGGACATTTCAATCCAAATTTAGGGATTTGTAGTGACTGGGTAAGTGTTCCCTAGGTGGTCATTAACATTTTAAATTCTTTGGGTACTTGTTACTACTGTAAATAATGAATTAAAGTAGTAATTCTCTGATGTTATGGTTATAGGAGGATTTTTTTACCATTGGTGGCTGTTGCAAATTTATCTACAAGTGAGGTAATTAGGGTTTACATTAATTCCATACATATATCTGTTTTAATTTCATATTTGCTGTATATGAATGATTTGAAATGCTGAATGAATTGGTTGGCTATCTATTGTATTGTGATTGGACCTTGTGAGTCCTTAATGGAGCTGTGATGCGGCTGCCACTCGTGCATGTGTTTCGATCGGGCACCGAGTTATGATCAAACCCCAGATGCACAGCCCTAGTTGTACTCAATGGGGAGTAGGTGTCATGGATAGGTCTCTCCCGGTATTATTAGCCTTTAACATGTGAAAATATGATTACTAGTATGGAATAGTAGTCATGATAGCCTAATTGTTTTATTTACTGATATGACTGATATGATTCTGATGTTGATTTTGATTCATGCATATATGTTAATTAAACTAGATATAATGAATGGAAATTTCCTTGGTTATTGAGATTCATATCTCACCCCGTTTCATGGGATTAATATTTCAGGTGAAGGTTCTTCGGGTAAGGATAAGAGAAAGCAAGTAGATGAAAATCCATGAGCTCCAACATGTGGGGAGAAGGCTACACTTAGGCTGATTTATTTAGTATAGATGCTAAATTTTGTATTCCTTATTGTATAGCATCATCTTGTATTCATGTTGCCAAGTGTAGGCTTTTATATTTTGATTACTTAGGATGCATTTATTGAGGAGTTAGGCCTTATCATAACTTGATATTGGATATATGAATCATATAACATCTGATGTATAAATTTTACTGAATTTATGGTATGGTATACTGTTGAAAATATAATTATGTGATGTATTAGATATTGATATGAATCATGGATGTATGAAACCTCTAACGAAATGTGTATCGAATGTTAATTGTCAATAGTGCATGAATTTTGTTGCTGTTACTTCATGGACTTGCTGATATAGGGCAGTTGGAGGAATGGAAATTCACATTTAAGTTTTGAATTGGTAATGGTAGAATAGCTGGGTGAATAGCGTAGATAAATACCATTAGAGTCATATAAAATGAGAGGAAGTAGTCCTAAGGTGTTCCTAAAAAGAGAATTAGAGTGCATAGGACAAAATGTAGGAGATATAGTTACAGGAGGGAGTCACGTCGCGGCTAGGAACGCCACGGCCTAAAGAGTAACAGTGGAGAGGGACGCCTCGGCTTAAGAAATATCGCTGCGACGCAATGCAAAAAAAATCACCCAAGAGGGTGACAGAATGAAACATTGCCACGGCACAATATGTCTTGCCGTGGCATAAGTCGAGAAAACTAGTTAAGGAGAGTATAGTAGCAAAAAATCGCCGCAGTGCAAGTGTATTATGTCGAGGTGAGAATCGTGGGATTTCAAACAGTAGTTCCGGGAGGCATCTCCGCCGCGGAGCCATATAGGTTAGCCTCGGCAAAGGTCCAACTCACTGCGGTGAGTAAGTTACCCAATGATTCCCGAAAGCTACTTAGCCGCGGCACGAAAGGTCGAGGGCGCAGCGCAAAGTGAAAAACTTAGTTTTCAAACTCCAGGACCTAACTTAGTTGCGACAGGAAGCTTCCAAGTCGCCGCGCAAGTCCCCAAACTCCCACCTTTAGCCTAGAAATCTCAATTTCTTCAATGGTAATGCTAGGAAATGATATAGGAACACTTATAGGAGGTTTTTGTGTGTTGGAACTGATGGATAGATGAATCACAAAGCCCTGATGATAGTGTAATTCCTTTTATGCGTTCTTCCATTTATGGTTGTTTAGTTGATGACCCTAATAACATCAAGGTTCAGATGTCCCTATATTTTCTTAATGTAATTAATTGTAATGACTCCAAACCTTGATCCTTAATTGTTAATCATGTATTTAATCATAATTACCAGGATTAAAAGTTAGGGTCATCACAAATTCACTCTATTGCCCAAGGAGCAAAAGGAATCTCACAAAAATAGAACATAAGTCCTAAATAGAAAATTCTATTTATTCATCCTATTGCTCCCCCTTCTAAGTATATATGGTGCCTTTATATAGGCAATGAAAGATCTAAAATTTTCTAAAAATAATTCCTTAAAAGATGGCACTATTTATTACAAGAATTTGGAAAGTTAATAATGGTGCCATAAAAAAAGAAAGAAATTATAAAGAAGAAAAAGAAAAGAAACTAACTTCATCTTTAAACATAAGTTTTGACCACATGGTCTTATTCAAAAAAACTAAAATAGAAACTTTCTACATGGTTTGGAAATTGATGCTCACATTCAGCAACTTGCCCAAGCTTTCTTTGATGGTTATGCCATGCATGGTCTCCTTGAAGGTGGTCATAGGAGCTCCATGGTACGCTATCACACATAGTTGACACATAATTCTTAATCTCTTGCAATTGGACTCCAAGTGGGCCTTGGCACTTCTCTTATAGAATGATCAACATTATCATACCTTTTATATCTTTTTAGGCCTTCTTTTGACTTAAATAAATGGGCTCTAAGTCATGAAACTTATGAATCAAATAATTGAAAGCTTCTTTCATTGCTTTGACCATAGCTCTTGTTATTGGGCCTTCTATATCTTGCAATGGATCTTCAAACACATTTGACTTGAACTCTTAAATTTTAATTTATAGATCACGTCCTTGGGCTTGAACTTTAGCACTATATCCTCCATCATGTCCACTTCTGTAACAACCCTAACTTCTAATAATGGTAATTATGGTCAAATACATGATTAATGCTTAATGATCAAGGTTTAAAGTCATTAAAATTAAATACATCGTGAAAATTATAGGAAAATTTAGACCTCGATAATATTAAGTTCATTAACTACACAACCACAAATGTGAGAATGCATAAAAGAAATTGTATTATCATAAGGGGTTTATGATTCATCCATCCATCAATTTCAACACACAAAAACCTCTCACAAGTGTTCTTACATTATTTTCTAGCATTACCATTGAAGAAACTGGGGTTTCTAAGCTAAAGGTAAGAGTTTGGGAACCTTCATTGCGACTTGAAATTCTCTTGTCGCGGCTAAATTAAGTACTGGAGCTCAAATACTAAGTTTTTCACTTTACGCTACGACTCTAACTTTTTCCACCATGGCTAAGTTACTCTCAGGAATCTTATTGGGCAACTCATGCTATTGCCGCGGTAAATCTACGTAGCGCCATAGCAAAAATGCCTCTTAGAATTATTGTTCGAAGTCCCACGATTCTCGCCTCGGCGAAATATACTTGCGTCACAGCGAGGCTTGCTACTGGACACCCCTTACCTAGTTTCCTCGGCTTGCGCCACGGTGGGTCATGTTGCGCTGCGGCGAGATTTCTCTCTGCCACCCTTTTGGGCGATTTTTTTTGTTTGCTTTGAACCGCGGCGTTTCTCGCCACTGTCACTCTCCAGGGCGCCGCGACGAGACCTTCCTAGCCGCAGCGTGACTCCCTCCTGTAACTACATCTCCCAAATTTCATCCCATGCACTCCAATTCTCTTTCTAGGGCTAGAACCACTCCCCCTCATTTTATACGACTCTAATAATATTTATCTACCTTATTTACCCAATTGTTCTATTATTACCAATTCAAAACTTAAGTATTAATTCCTACTCGTTCAACTACCATATGTCAGCAAATTCATGGATTAACGATAACAAGAATTTCATAAGCTACCAATAATTATCATTCAAATATATATATATATATATATTCCATGAGAGATTTCCTGCATCACTAGCTCAGGTCTACATCCAATGTGTCATATAATTACAGTGCCCAAATGGTAAATCATGTCATAAGCTCAATAAAGTTCACAGCAGATATCATAAATTCATATATCCAATGCCAAACTAAAGTAAGACCTACTTCTCAATAGATACATGCTATATTATCAAAATACAAACTCCTACACTTAACAACATGATTACATGATGATGCTATATAAAAAGAATACAAAATTTAGCATCTATTCTAGTTAAACCAGTCTAAGTGTAGCCTTCTTCCCACATGGTTAGAGCTCATGGAATTTTATCTACTTGCTTCCCTTTATCCTTACCCGAAGAGCCTTCACCTGAAAGTATGATCCCATGAAACAGGGTGAGATGCGAATCTCAGTAACCAAAGAAATTTTCATTCATATAATCTAATTTAATTAACATATATGTATAAATTAAAATCAATATCAGAATCATATCAGTCATATCAATAAAGGAAATGATTAGGCTACTATGATTATCATCTCATACTAGCAATCATATTTTCACATGTTAAAGGCCAATAACACCAGGAGAGACTCATTTATGACATCCACTCCCCAATGAGTACAACCAAGACTCAGTGCATCTAGAGTCTAATCATAATTCGGTACCCAATCGAAGCACATGCACTGGTGGCAGCTGCACCACAGCTCCACCATGGATTCACAAGGTCCAAACACAATACAATAGATAGCCAATCAATTCATTTAGTATTTCAAATCATTTATGTACAACAAATATAAAATTAAAGCAGATATATGCATGAAATTAATATAGTCTCGGTTACCTCACTTGTAGCCAATCCTCTAAGAGTCAATTGAATGCTATTTCAGCTTATGGATATAAAACCAAGCCATTACTATCCCTAATCACAATTTGTATCAACAAACTCATCACTTAAAGAGTTAAGCTATATAGGACTACTCAGAAACACTTACCCAATTACCACTAAAACCAAATTCAGATTTGGTTGAACCTATCCCAGAAATCTCAAAATAACATATCAAATTATGAGTAAATTCGTATAAAAACAATACCTATATTATAAATCAGCTATAGGGGTCTCAAACTAGCAGAGAAAGCATTAAAATGAAGAGTTTATACTTACTTAATAACGCCCTCAGCCCTAACCTACGAAATTTCACCAAGAAAATCCCAAACAACTATATTTCAGATTTTGGGTATGGTGAAAATACTTCGAATGAAAAACTAATTAGGTCAAAATGAAGAGAAAGAGAAAGAAATTAAGTTATACAATTATTACCTTGGCTAAATCTTATTCTAAAAGTGGGAAATGATGGAAATACGTCAAGAACCCTAACCTCCCCTTTGGACCTCCGAATTTTCCTTTTGTTTCTTGTGTTTTTGCAAAATGGGGGTGGCTAAGTTGGTTTTTAGGGTTTTAAGTTGGGTCTAATATGGGTCATGGGCTGACCCAAAGGTCCAATACCAAGTGGGTTTCAGATTTAAGCCTTGTTGGACCAGCTTTCATGTGTTGACTTGCAGAATTTTAATTGAGTTTGACCAAGTTTGAAGAACTCAATTTATTTGGATCTGCACAAGGGTTATTGGGCCATTTATAAGAGCTTATGGAAGTTGAGTCTTGGGTCTCTAATTCATTAAATTGAATTGAGCCATCACTAAGTGCTTTCTCTTGGGTCAAATCTTATAATGAATGGTTGAGTTTGCACCTAAAATTATTGGGCCTCCATTAGCTCCTAACCTTGACTTACTTAATTTAATTTGGACCTAGATGGGATTTCTAACTTAATTAAAACCCAAACTTATATTAATAATTTATGTCTCTAAAATTTTCATTCACTTAACTTATCCAATCATTCTATATTAATTATTCTTGATTAACCCAAATCTATGATTAACACCTTAACTAATTTTAAAGTGTTACACCATGTGTCTTGGTCAAGCTCATAAGAACCCAAAAGCTTGCCATAGCACAAGAATGCAATGATAAAGTGAACCAAATCTATAGCGAGCGAATATGAACTTCAAAATCTAGTCATGTCGCTTGATCCATTACAATGATTTAAACCATGTCATATATGCAGGAGGAAAATCAGCAAAACACTTAGACCAACACCAATAAACGCTGGCTTCATGGAAATAACTAAAGCAGTTACACAGAAAGTCCATGTATAAAACATCACGGATGTCCCAACTCTCAATCATGCTGTACTAACTACTAATAAAAGAAGCGTATAGCATTAATTTTTTCATAACACCTTTTTTTAGCTTGTTCGCTTGGCTCTCTTTTGCAGCAAAGTTTTATGCATTTTTTGTAATCTTAAATAATTTCACGGAGACAATCCAACTAATTCTCTTGTATGTCCAGATTGTCCAGATTGTACATGCCATGAAGGCTAAAGATAAAGCAAACAAAATGTGGGGCTTCACTTCACCCATTCACGCACAAGCTGGAACTTCATATTATATGATATGAACTTGTCGATCAAACAACCTAAACATTAGTTAAGATACCAAATCATTTTAAATGCTTGGGTACAAACAATGTAGCTATGAACAAAATAAAACCTTGCAGAAAGCAAGCACAAACTAGACATTTTAATGTCACCGTTTGATTTCTGATATAGGACTAAACACAAAAAACATCATAAATGCGCAGTTAGCAAACAATGTAGCTAAAGCCGTAACTGTACACTACATACAGAGAAAAAGAAATATAAGTACTTAAAGAGAAACATCATAAATACTAACAATACATACAGACTAGAGAGGCAAACTTCACCACTTCCAGGACAAGAATGCAATCTTGACACATTCACCTTGCCTCTACTATATCTTCTTGCACTCTTGTCAGTAAGACAAGACACCGTTTTCTTTCTTTATTAAATACAAACTATCAACATGATATCCAACAAAAGCATTGAAAAATCCACTAAGTCCCAAATGCTTCACTAATTCTCTCATGGGATCTAGTAAAATTATCGCATCACTCCAAGATTGTAGCACCACTTCTCCGCTACTCCTAAGGGCTAATAGTCTAGATATGCCCCCAAACCGTCTTGAATCAAAATGAAACACTTCAGTCCATGAATCCACAACACCATAGTCTTTCATCACCCAGATACTAAAAAAATTTCCATCGAATTCTGCTGACTCTTTCCTAAGAACCACAGCCAGCGAATCACTTCCTGCCAAAATAGATACCTGAAAAGGTGACTCTTCCAAAAGTTGTGGTAACATCAATTCTCCAAATGTCTCTTCAACCAAATCAAATGTTAAAATAAAATTACGAACCCCATCATTACTTCTACAGTTGACAACCCAGTGTAGTACACCATTGACAAACATCTGGGATGTCTTCCATACCTGTGTAGAAACAAGAAATGCAGGAACTCTAGTAGTGATGCTTCTCCAGCTATTAGTAGCAAGAGAATAAACCTCAACTTGAGGAGTATCTTGTTCGCGTTTGAAACTCACAAGCTTTACAACCTTGAAGTCATTGTTTCTAGAATCAAATCCAAACCCAAAAAAAACCTTATGCCTTTTCTCACTGAAGTCGCTGAAGATTACCCTGGGTTTTGGAAGCACCACATATTTTAGGATAGATGGGTTCCAAATAATCTGAGTGGCACGATCTATTGCTTTATAGTCACCCAGACATACCAGTCCATTGCAAGCGCCAACCACACGCGAATACTTTTCGAGGAACAGATGATTGAGAGTGAATTTCGAAATCGATAGGTGATTAATTTGGTCATCATCAGAATAGACGGAGTAAAATTCCTCATAGCAATTGTTTACGCCTTCCCTTTTTCGACGATAGATGTGAAGAAAGAGGGATCCATTATTGCGATGGTCGGGTTGGAGGGTACGAGTAAGGTGATCAGATATGAAAGCGTGATGGGTGATGAGGGACTTCCAGGATTTGCAGACACAGGTGCATTTCACAAGAGACTTGGGGTTTAGTCTGTGAAGAATTTCCACCAAGATTTCTGATGGGAAATAGTCGGACATTGCTTGAACGACACAGATTGAAAGAAACACTGATTAAGGCTTTTATGAATCTTTCCCTTTCTTAGAAGCTTCTGTCTTTTTGCGCCTTCACGTTCGTTCTTCATCCTCTTCGGAAGTCAATTTCTATATTCGAATGTTTCGTTTCGTGAAGGCAACCTTTTTCCCATATCACTATCAGCTTCTCCATCGGTGATTCAAGGGAATTTGAGCCTCCGAGTAACGAAAGATACGAAGGTGTGAATGGATTTTATTTTTTCTCCTTTCATTTATTTTTTATTTTTCTTCGTAGAAGCTTATTATCATTTAGTCACTTCAGGGAATACACATCTTTCAAGATACGCTTGACCTTCTCCCTTCGCTGGCATGTGGCAAGTGAGACAAATGCTTTGGGAGTTAGGGAGAAGCCAAAAGACAATATTTTAATTTTGAATAAATTAATGATTTAATTTATTAAACAGTTATTTTTATCTAAATTTAATGTTTCAAAGATAAAACTTTTTAAATTAATTATTTGTTTCTATTAAAATGTTTTTCCTATTAAACAAATTATAATCTCTAACATATTAAGATGATATAAATGAAAAGCGTCTTATTTTCTCAATAGACATTGCTTTGTTTGAATTCCTCATAGTTCACTTGATTTAACAAGATTATAACCGTTAGGAAAAAGGATGCTACTTAAAAAACATAAAATCGTTATTTAATAACCATATGAATTCCCGTTTTATATAAGGTCAATTAGTCTTTTAAATGACTGTAATTCAACTTAATGCAAAAAACCATTTTCATTGAAAAGAAATTAAAAAAAAAATCTTTCATGTCTCAACCATTTCTTTCTATATTCCTTAATTTTTAAAAGGATTAGCTTTTGGAAAAAGTAAGGACGAAAGGATTTATCATTTAAATACACTCGGAAAAGTTGGCTGGCCCCACATATGAAAAATCTCCTAATTCATTCTTCTATTAAAAAAAAATCAAATTTAAATTACGCAACTCTCTCTCAAAAAAAAAAAAATGTTGAGGTAGCTATCTCAATGTGACAATAATTTGTTAATGTGAAGATTCTTAATATTTTGTACTCACTTACAAACAGCCTAACCCAATCTAACTTTGGTTAGCCCCCTTTTGAAGCCTTTAGCTCTTTGAGATTCCCATCCTACAATGACGAGAGACAACATAGCCCACGCGAAAAACCTAAAACATCTACGAGATACAAGCATGTACAGGCCCAAAATGTTCAGTGACATAGCATGTGAAAGCTCTAATTTACGTTGTTTATAAAACTACCTTTATTTTGATTACCAATCAGATTTCCACATACAAATAAAAACTAGTTCCAATTCAATTACTGCTACAACATAGCAAGATAGAAGGCTTTTTGTCTAGACAACGAATATGAAGTTATTTCTATTTTTTAATAATGAGAGGGAATGTAGACATTCTGACCAGGGCTAAATCCACAACTCAATTAGGTGTTGATGAATAATATCAGCATATCCGGGAAAAAAATCTGCTGTCAAAAGAGAAATGAATATCACCGCTTTTGTGGCCCTTCAAGTGCTTTCTTCCATTGATACGCTCTTTGCTTTGCATCCTCAAACGACACTCTACCTTTTTTGGATGCTTCATCACATTAAACCAAAAAAATGTATCAGAAAAATGCAAACCGAAGTCCTAAAATACAATAAAATATAACTAAGATGTGAGAAATGAAATATAAAGAGGGGATGGACATTTGGGCTAGGGTATGACTTGGAGAAATTATTTTGACATGGGGCCATCTGCTAAGTTGCAACTCGGACACCCTCCAACATTACGTTCTCAAGCATCCAGGATATATTTGGATCCAACATTCCCATATTCAGCAGTGTAAGGTCCAAAAATACGTTATTGGGGACTAAAAATAATATTTACATGATCAAATAAACTTTATAATACAAGTATTATATATATGCATGAAATGAATAAACATTATAACATCTAATGATCTTTTAATTTCGTAAATTAAAAAACCATTTTACATTTTAGTTTATTTTTGACACTACACATTTCATAAATTAGAACAATCTCACTTATAACTGTTAAACATGGAGAGTAACACACCAACTAAAATAGTACGGTTAAACCATTAAAAATGTTTTGGTTTCATTGATCTTCACATGACTTTAGAGAAATTGTTCACAAGTGTATCAATCCAGAATGTTAAAAGTGTTGGGAATTATGGGAGGCACACAGCAGAAACGTTTAAAATTTTGATTCCAATTCCCGCCAAGGATCCGTCAAAATTGCTTAAACCGAATAGGTTCAGAAAATTACCTTTTTCCGTCGATTGAATTTGTTGTTTACTTTCATTTGGATCATAGGAACTGACTGCAGATCAGCTCCCTTTACTGGTATCCATACAAACGGGGTTCAGCAACTCAAATGGTGTGCTAGCAGTATGTCCGTACAATTTCGTACAGTCCGTACGACGTCCCTCTCTCTAAGGATTTTAGAGGCAGTTCTAGCTATTCTTTTCTGATATAAAAATCCCTATTTATAAATTAGAGTTTCAGATATATTTAATTAATCAAAATTAATTAAATATATCTATTAGTTTAAATTCAAATCTATCCTATAGTTTAAATTTAAACTAACAATATCTAGAACTTATTTCAAATTATCTGATTAATTTAAATTTAAATCTATCTGATAGAATTAAATTTAAATTATCTGATTAGTTTAAATTTAAATCTATCTAATAGAATCAAATTTAAATTAATTCATATATATATATATATACATATATATAAAATATAAAATATAATATATATATATATATATAATATATTTCGAATTTAATTATATATATATATATATATATAAATAATTCTTCCATCATAGATATTCATTGAATCTAGGACACATTTCTGATTCAATGAATTAGACATTTTAGCCCGAGTTGGTTCGTTCTTGTGTGTGACCCTGCAGGCCCATATGATGTTGGCAATGAGCCAACTATACTATTTGACCCACAAATCATAAGCGGCCTCTAGCAAGACATTGTGACTACCCAAATCATACGGGATCGGTGATCGAATGCAACCTATCTTATAACCCTATCATATCCCTTTTGTCACATGATATCTAGATTGAGTATGAGGCATGGAAATGTCATCCTCAACTTGCTCGATCATAACTTTCTCGATTTTTGAGCAAACTGATATAAGATGGAATCTTTTCCATTTGAGTATGGCCATGCATTTCTCAGTCACACTCATCAAGGGGCCCAAAGATATCTCTCTATTAATTAGAGGGACAAATTCTATCTTGATCACTCATCTTCCTCTGTATGGATTCCATTATACTTGATCATAGTTTTTATAATCACCCGATTAAAGGTGATATTAGACTATGCCAAAGTACAGTGTCCTTCATGTAGGAATCTATGGTGATCTCAGGTCTAAAGGATCAATAACACGATTATACATGAGATAAACTTACCTAATCCATGTAGCTTATCTCATGATGGGTCTATCCAGCGTCCTGTTCTCTAACACACGCCTATGATTTTGATTCATATCATCATACATGATTAACACTTAATCAATTAAAATCATACTAATCTTAATTCATCGTTGTTCCCACAAGGATGATTGATTAGGGACATTTTGGATAATTAAAAAATGATTTATCCATGGATATTATTATATATAAACATGCAAATAATATAACAATGTAATAAAAAGAAAACTCTTATTTCGTGATAAAAACAATGTTCGCAATACAATGATTGGCCTAGAACACAATCTTCAACAACTCCCACTTGCACTAGGTTCAATCATTAATATTTCTAATACCCATTGACCTAACATGACGATCATGCTTAGCCTGTGCAAGCGACTTAGTAAGAGGATCAGCAACATTGTCATCAGTTGGTACTTTGCATATCTTTATATCACCTCTATCAATGATTTCTCTTATAAGATAATATCTCCTGAGTATGTGTTTGGTCCTTTGATATAATCTAGGCTCTTTAGCCTGTGCTATTGCACCATTGTTGTCACAGAACAAATTTATCGAATTTGAGATGATAGGCACCCCTAGCTCAGTAATGAACTTTTTAATCCAAACAGCTTTCTTAGCTGCATCTGATGCTGCTAGGTACTCAGCTTTTGTTGTAGAATCAGCCACAGTGCTTTGCTTTGAGCTCTTCCAACTTATTGCTCCACCATTCAAACAGAATACAAATCCTGATTGTGATCTAGAATCATCTTTGTCAGATTGAAAGTTTGCATCTATGTAACTGTTTACAACAAGCTCGTCATCCAATCCTCCATACACTAAGAATACATCCTTAGTTCTTCTTAAGTACTTTAGGATATTCTTAACGGCAGTTCAGTGATTCTCACCTGGATCTGATTGAAATCTATTAGTCATACTCAAGGCATATAAGACATCTGGTCGAGTGCACAACATGGCATACATGATAGATCCAATAGTCGAGGCATATGGAATCTTACTCATGCGTTCTCGATCATCACGTGTACTAGGACACTGAGTCTTGCTGAGATTGATGCCATGAGACATAGGTACAAAATCCCTTTTTGAATCTTGCATACTAAATCTATGTAATACCTTGTCTATATAGGTGCATTGACTTAGACCAATTAGCCTCTTGGATCTATCTCTATAGATCCTAATCCCAAGGATGTAATTGGCCTCGCCTAAGTCTTTCATTGAGAAACACTTTCCTAACCAAGACTTGACAATCTAGAAGGTAAGAATGTCATTTCTAATAAGTAGGATGTCATCAACATAAAGCACTAGAAATACAATTGTACTCCCACTAACTTTCGTGTAAACACAAGGTTCATCAATATTTTGGATAAAACCAAAATCTTTGACTACTTCGTCAAAGCGATGATTCTAACTCCGAGATGCTTGCTTCAATCCATAAATGAATTTTTGAAACTTGCAAACCTTCCCAGAATCCTCTGGACACATAAAACCTTCAGGTTGTGTCATATACACATCCTCAAGCAGCTTTCCATTAAGAAATACTATTTTCATGTCCATTTGCCAAATCTCATAATCATAGTACGCAGCAATGACGAGAAGGATTCTGATTGATTTGATCATAGCGACTGGTGAAAAGATTTCATCGTAGTCTATACCATGTGTTTGTTTGAATCTTTTTACAACCAATCGTGTTTTGAAGGTATGCACTTGGCCATCCATGTCAGTTTTCTTCTTGAAAACCCACTTGCACCTTATGACTTTTATACCTGATTGTCATACATGGATTGCATCTCAGACTTCATGGCTTCTAGCCATTTCTCAGAGTCTGATCCCATTATGGCCTCTTGATAGGTGGTTGGCTCATCTTGATCAATGAGCAACACATCACGATATCTTCAAGATATATCTTACTTCCACTGGTTCTTTTAGAGATGAATTCTCTTTCTAAAAAGATACCATCCCGAGCAACAAACAATTTATTCTCAGTGGGGTTGTAGAAGTAGTATCCTTTAGTTTCCTTAGGATAACCCACAAAAAGACATTTTATAGATTCGGGTGCTGGCTTATCTGAGGCTTGTTGCTTAACATATTCCTCGCATCCTCAAATCTTGAGAAAAGATAAACTGGGCTTTTTCTCAATTCATATCTCATATGGTGTCTTTTCAACTGCCTTAGATGGAACACGATTTAGTGTAAACGCAACTGTTTCTAATGCATAGCCCTAAAAGGATGGTGGAAGATCCGTTTGACTCATCATGGATCGAACCATATCTAATAAGGTTCGGTTCCTTCGTTCAGAAACGTCATTCTATTGTAGTGTTCCTGGTGGGGTTAATTGTGAGATAATACCACAATTTCTAAGATGGTCAATAAACTCTTGGCTCAAATATTGACCACCTCGATCGGATCGAAGTACTTTAATAGATTTGCCAAACTGATTCTGTACCTCATTTTGGAATGTTTTAAACATTTCAAAAGCTTTAGATTTGTGTTTCATTAAATAGATGTAACCATATCTACTATAGTTATCTATAAAAGTAATGAAGTATAAGTGGCCTTCTTTAGCAATTGTACTTAGTGGACCACATACATCAATATGTACTAGGCCCAATAAATTAGTGGCTCGCTCAGTGTGTCCAGTGAAAGGTGCCTTAGTCATCTTTCCTAATATACAAGATTCCCATATGTCAAATGATTCAAAATAAAATGATTTCAGAAGTCCATCTTGATGGAATTTTAAAATGCGTTTCTTATTTATGTGGCCTAGACGACAGTGTCAAAGATAGGTGGGATTCAAGTCGTTAGTCTTGATCCTCTTGGTAGTTATGTTATAAATATCTTGATTATTGGGAGCATTAAGATTTAAATAATAATGACCACTATGCAAATCACCATCTGCATAAAAAATGTCATTACGATAAATAGAACATTTATTATTCCCAATAATTGAAATAAAACCTTCCTTATCCAAATAAGAAAGTGAAACAATGTTACTACTCAAAGCAGGAACATAATAGTAATTGTTCAAAATTAACAAAAGTCCATTTGGCAAATTTATTTCATAAGTGCCTACAACTAAAGCAGCAACTCTTGCTCTATTTCCAACTCGTAGGTCTATTTCGCCATTTTTCAACTTCTTACTCCTTTTAAGACCCTGCACATTTGTACAAATGTGAGTTCCACATGCAGTATCTAATACCCACGTAGGAGAAGTAGAAAGATTAATTTCTATAACATAGATACCTGAAGTAATAGCCCCGCTATTCTTCTTTTTCTTTAGATGTTCTAGGTAGAGCTTGCAATTTCTCTTCCAATAACCGGGCTCGTTGCAAAAGAAACAAACTCCTTCTTTGGGAGGCTTTGCCTTCTTGGCTTCAAGCTTGGGTTTGGGCTTGTTTTGATTCTTGAACTTATTGTTCAGGCCCTTTCCTTTACCTTTGCCTTTGCCTTTCTTTTTCATTCTTTTACCTTTCTAAATCATTAAAACAGAGCTTGGATTTTTCTTAATATTTTGCTTGGTAGTTTTTTAAGTATCCCATGCAGTTTAGAAACAGATTTCTCCATGTTGTTCATATTGTAGTTCATCACAAACTGGTCATAACTTTCAGGGAGTGAGTTTAAGATCAAATCTGTAGAAAACTCCTGACTTATGGGAAATTCGAGCCTCTCAAGGTGATCAAGGTAGCCTTTCATCTTCAAAACATAAGTGTTAACTGATGCACCTTCAGCTATTTTACAAGAATGCAAGGCCTTGGTGGTTTCAAACCTTTCCTGCCTTGCCTGTTGTTGGAACATTTCCTTGAGATGCACAATCATCTCATAAGCCTCTATAAGCTCCAGATCTCTTTGAAGTTTTGGGACCATGGTAGCTAACATCAGGCATTCCACATCCACAAAATCATTGAGATGCTTAGTGTGGGTATCCTTCTGTGCTCTTGGAGCATTGGCTACAAGCTCCTTGGGAATGGGTTCATCTATGACATATAGCTTTCTTTCTTGTTTGAGAACAATTCTCAAGTTCCTAAACCAGTCAAAAAAGTTTGTCCCATTGAGTTTGTCCTTTTCAAGGACGGATCGCAATGATAGTGCAACAAAGTTATTTGTCGACATTTTTTCTACAACAGAATATGCAAAAATCAAATTAATAACTTTCCACTAAAAATAACCCTCAATTTAATTTAGCAGACTAAGACCCATATTTCACTTAATTATAAGTCTGTTTTGACAAGACGCTTAAAATTAAGCTATTTAGGTAGATAACTTAATTACCAATTACATTACATGTAACTCTTAGATCTTTTATAGGATTCATTCATCACATGATTCGGCATATTTAATCCCATCTAATGCCTTGAGATCCAAAACTGTTTTGATAGTTTCAATTAAGTCAAACCATTATGAAACTTATGAGTATCACTATTACCCAAGGTGCCTTACTAAGATAACCTAAGTGTATCCCACTTTGGTAGAACCTACAGTTAGGTGATCAAAGTCTTAACAGATGTTCATTAGTGGGCGGCATTGTAACTTAAAATTTTATATGAGGGATTTTATTTCATTATTTCATAAAACTAGTTGTCATACAATTATATACTACGATAGCATACATACATACATATGATCTCATCATAAATCTTAAAATAAATGTGACATAATATAGCCCATCTATTCTATCTCCTCCCAAGCCAATGAGAGGATTCTTCTAAGATAAAATCTATATATACAAAGAGAAACCTCGCTTAAACATTCGAGGGGAGTGTGAGATAAGAAAAGAATGTATATTCAGAATGAATAGAGAGAGGCACGACACGCGGGCCGTATTTTAAAAATTACAAACCATAAGCATCCTAGGGCCATATCATGCACCATACCCATCCAAGCAAATCACAATATAAACACACATGTTACAAACATCTCATCTCATATGAAAGGTTGTGAATTTAGTGAATTAATTTTAAATTAGATTATATTGTGCTAGGATTAAATAGCAATGGTGGATTCATTCAGTGCGTTACATACATAGCGAAATAAATTCGAATTGAAACAGAATATAATCTGTACAAAATATATCAAATATATATATATGTAACAGATTAATAATTATGTTCCCAATCACATTGAAAACTATACATATATCATATATATGAACAAATTCATTAAAAAGACCTCTACGCTTAGATTTCATGCTTTTAAAATAATTTGATCAAATCAACATCGCATACATATCTTATATTAGCATATGCAAAAAATTGATTATAAGATAAAATTTTTAGAACACACAGGTACTCAATTTAAGCAATTATTTACGTGGCTCTGATACCACTGTTGAGAATTATGGGAGGCACACAGCGGAAACGTTTAAAATTTTGATTCCAATTCTCACCAAGGATCCGTCAAAATTGCTTAAACCGAATAGGTTCAGAGAATTACCTTTTTCCGTCGATTGAGTTTGTTGTTTACTTTTATTTGGATCACAGGAACTGACCGCATATCAGCTCCCTCTACTAGTATCCACACGAACGGGGTTCAGCATCTCAAACGGTGTGCTAGCAGCATGTCCGTACAATTCCGTGCAGTCCGTACGACGTCCCTCTCTCTAAGGATTTTGGAGGCAGCTCTAGCTATTCTTTTCTGATATGAAAACCCCTATTTATAAACTAGAGTTTCAGATATATTTAATTAATCAAAATTAATTAAATATATCTATTAGTTTAAATTCAAATCTATCCTATAGTTTAAATGTAAACTAACAATATCTAGAGCTTAATTTAAATTATCTGATTAGTTTAAATTTAAATCTATCTGATATAATCAAATTTAAATTATCTTATTAGTTTAAATTTAAATCTATCTAATAGAATCAAATTTAAATTAATTCATATATATACATACATATATATATAATATCAAATATAATATATATATATATATAATATTTCGAATTTAATTATTTATATATATATATATATATATAAATAATTCTTCCATCCTAGATATTCATTGAATTTAGACATATTTCTGATTCAATAACTGTGGACATTTTAGCCCGAGTTAGTCCGTTCTTGTGTGTGACCCTGCAGGCCCATATGATGTTGGCAGTGGGCCAACTATACTGTTTGACCCCCAAATTACAAGCAGCCTCTAGCAAGACGTTGTGATAACCCAAATCATACGGGATCGGTGATCCAATGCAACCTATCTTATAACCCTTTTGTCACACGATATCTAGATCGAGTATGAGGCATGGAAATGTCATCCTCAACTTGCTCGATCATAACTTTCTCGATTTTTAAGTTTGAGCATGGCCATGCATTTCTCAGTCACACTCATCGAGGGGCTCAGAGATATCTCTATATTAATTAGAGGGACAAATTCCATCTTGATAACTCATCTTCCTCTGCATGGATTCCATTATACTTGATCATAGTCTTTATAATCACCCGATTAAAGGTGGCATTAAACTATGCCAAAGTACAGTGTCATTCATGTAGGAATTTATGGTGATCTTAGGTCCAAGGGATCAATGACACAGTTATGCATGAGATAAACTTATGACCTAATCCATATAGCTTATCTCATGATGGGTTTATCCAACGTTCTGTTCTCTAACACACGCCTATGATTTTGATTCATATCATCATACATGATTAACACTTAATCAATCAAAATCATACTAATCTTAATTCATTGTTGTTCCCACAAGGATGATTGATTAGGGACATTTTGGATAATTTAAAAATTTATCCATGGATATTATTATATATAAACATGCAAATAATATAATAATGTAATAAAAAGAAAATTCTTATTTCATAATAAAAATAATGTTCGCAATACAATAATTGGCCTATAGCATAATCTCCAACAAAAAGTACCAAAACTCATGAAGTGTGGCAAGTATATTGCGATGAAACTTTTTAAATTAATATTGAAATTATATTTATAAAAACATGATACTTATCTTTATTCATCTTTTGCTACTCATTTGAATATAGACTTCATGAACCACTGTCTTTTATTTTTTTCAGTATAATTTCTGGAAAAAGAAAAGGAAAGTAAATAAACAAAAAGATTCAACAGCACCTAAAAAACCAGATAACTAGAAATTTGAAAAACTTATAACGGAAGAGCATTTATGTTCTTTGTGTCAGCTAAAAGGCATTTCTTTCCTCCTTTCCTTCGCTAAATCCAGATGAACAAAAGGAGGAACACATTAATAGGTCCCACTATTCTTTTTTTAAAATAAAGAACTTTTATCATAAGAGGACGATAAAAAATGATAAGGATTGAGTATCCTCCGAGAAAAAAAAATTAGAAAAAGATAACAAAAAGGGGAAAAGAAAGTTAAAAATGCAGCAAAGTTGTCGAATCTCTCTTCATATCCAAAATAGACACTAACATTACAAGCATTTCGCTCCAGCCAAACATTCAAAATTATTACAAAGTTCTACCTTCCTTTGCATAGCCAAAACTTTAGAACGGTGACAGGAGAAATTGCTCTTAATCCCGGGGACAAACCCCGTTCTCACCAAAAATCCCTGACAACTTATTCCACTAGAAAATCATGAATCACTAGCAGCTTTTAGACACCATGCAAAAGGTTACTTATTTGGAGATCAATCAATTAATAGCCACTGTCAATTTCTATTTAACTTTGATTAAATGGACCAAAAGAAAAGCTTTGATTAAAAGAGCCAACAACTTAACATCTAAAATGACCCAAAACCACACATTATTGGGGTAACGCACTTTACCTACAGAAGTTAAAAAGAAGCTGCTTTTTTTTTTCCCCATAATGCACTCGTCCGTGCCACATACTATTTGGTTTGCCATATGCTTGCTAGCCATGCAAGTGCTTCTATCAAGTTGTAAAATGAAAGCAGACGCCTAACCTTCCAACAAGACTAATAAAAATATGATACAAAGCCAGAGTTTTCACTTTTTCATGCTTTACATGTTTCACTCCAGAAGCCCATTTTCTTTGGCTTCAAAATTGTCTTTCAAGAACTTGTAATCACTAAGGAGAATGCAAACTATCTATTTCACAAATGCATGATAAGCAAATTTTATAATAACCATATCTGCTCATAGGTAAGAACCACTTCTATTATCAAGTTCAAACTCAGACATCAACATCATCAATTTCCAGCTATGGATTAGACCATCATAAATAAGTTCATAACATGTTTGAACTCCATCTATCCAGCTCAAAGTCTTGTAAGGACTCAACTTAAACATGGCAGAAGATCAGGATGATAGAGTGAAGCAAACTTCACAGTGAAAATGGACTTAAGATTGCTTGTCTAATCACAATAACTCATACAAGGACACATATACAAAACACCTAAACTGATAGAGAAATTAGTCATGCAAATATCCATGTAAAGACCAACACGAATGTCCCAGAATCATATCATGTGTAGTTGTTGCATAGCTAGTACTAACATAATAATTGAATAGCAATGGATTTTCACCCGCCCCACAGGTTCACAAACAATTTATAGGACACAATTAGAATTACTCTCTCTTGGTTAATGTTCTCCCTCCTCTCTGCTCTCTTTTGCAGCCATTTTGTTTTAGTATACGGAAAAACAATTCATAAGTGTACCAATCAAAGACATTTTGGGGAATTAAAATCTCCATTAGCAAGTTATACACGTGTAAAAGTAATAAAGAAGATATGAATCAATTAACCATATAGCAAACTTGGGGCATCAACACAAGGCAACTAACAAAACTCCTAAGTTCTGAACACGGCTTTGCTGTAGAGGAAATAATATGCATCAATTATATCAGATGTTTCATTATAGTGACTCATTTGCCTTTGGCTTTAAATTTGACCATCACTCACAATCATCAATGAGATTTGAGAATACATAATTACAGAATGTAACCACAATGCAAGATTTCCAAATTATACAGTAGTAAAAAATGCGGAGGTACGAATCAAGTACTATCATAATCAAATTCCAACTCCAGCTTTATAAACCCCATAACATACGTTTGAGCTGTGTGTTTTTCTCAAGCTCATAAACTCAAGAGCTTGCCATGGCACGGGAATAAGATGATAAAGTGAACCATGTCTCATAGTGAGCGAATATGAACTTCAAATTCCAGTCATATTGCATATCTCGTTACAATGAATCCAACCATACCATATATGCAGTAGGCGAATCACCAAAACACTTCAACCAAAACCAATAAAAACTACCTTCAATGGAAATAACTAGAGCAGTTACACAGAAAGTCCATGAGTAGAACATCGCACACACCCCAAATGTCAATCATGCTGTACTACTAACTACTAACAGAAGAAGTGAATAGCATTAATTTTTAAATAACACCCTTTCTTCACTTGCTCACAGGGCTCTCTTTTCCAGCAAAGTTTTCTGCATTTCTTGTAATCCTAATAATTTTCATCGCAACAATCCAACTAATTCTCTTGTATGTTTGGATTGTACAAGTCATGAGGGCTAAGATAGAAAAACAAGAAGTGGGGATTCACTTCACACATTTGCTGAAGCTGGAACTTTATATTATATAATACAAACTTGTCAATGAAAATAACCTAAACATTAGTTAAGATACCAAATCATTGTAAATGCTTGGTTACAAACAATGCAGCAATGAACATAATAAAACCTTGCAGAAAACAGTGCACAAACTAGACATTTTGATGTCATTGTTTGATTTCTGATAGAGCTCTCATCACAAAATACTCAAACATTAGGTATGATACAAAACATATTATAAATGCACGGTTAGCAAACAATTTAGCTAAAGCCATAACAGTATTTAAGAAGAAAAGGAAATTTAAACAATTAAAGAGAAACATTACAAAATATAAATACTAACAATACTGACAGACTACAGAGGCATACTTCACCACTTCTAGGACAAGAATGCAATCTTGACACTTTCACCTTGCCCCTACTATATCTTCTTGCACTCTTGTCAATAAGACAAAACATTTTCTTTGTTTCTTAAATACAAACTCTCAACATAATATCCAACAAAACCGTGGAAAATCCACTAAGTCCAAAAATGCGTCACTGATTCTCTCATTGGATCTAGTAAAAATAGTGCATAACTCCCAATATTGAAGCACCGCTTCTCCACTACTCATAAGGGCCAATAGTCTTGCCACGCCCCCAAACTGTCTTGAATCAAAATGATATACTTCAGTCCACGATTCCACAACTCCATATTCTTTCATCACCCAGACACTGAAAAAAGTTGCATCGAATAGTACTGACTCTTCTATAAGAACCACAGCAAGCGAATCACTTCCTGTCAAAATAGCTACCTGGAAAGGTGACTCTTCCAAAAATTGTGGTAATATCAGCTCTCCAAATGTCTCCTATGAAACCCACCATTACTTCTCGCTTGACAACCCAGCGTAGTACACCATTCACAAACATATGGGATCCACGCAGGGTAAGAAACGAGAAATGGAGGAACTTTACTAGGGATGCTTCTCCAGCCATTAGCAGCAAGAGAGTAAACCTCAACTTGAGGAGTATCTAGTTTGCGATCGAAACTCACAAGCATAACTATCTTGAAGTCATTGTTCCCAGAATCAAATCCAAACCCAAAAGAAACCCGTAGATTTTCCTTCTTGTACTCGCTGAAGATGAGTCTGGATTTTGGAAGCACCACACTTTTTCGAATGGATGGATTCCAAATAATGTGAGTGGCACGATCTATTGCACCATAGTCAGCAAGACATACCAGTCCATTGCAAGTACTAACCACGCGCGAATACTTATCTACGAACAGATGATTGTGAGCGAATTTTGAAATCCAGAGGTGACGATTTGGTCATTATCTGAATAAAGGGAGTAAAAATCCTCATACTCAGTGTAGCTGATTCCGTCTTCCTTTTACCGCTATAGAGGTGAAAAAAGAGGGATCCATAATTGGGATGGTTGGGTTGGAGGGTACAAGTGAGGTGGTCAGATATGAAACCATGATGGGTAATGAGGGACTTCCAGGATTTGCAGACACAGGTGCATTTCACAAGAGATTTAGGGGTTAGGGAAATAGTCGGACATTGCTTGAACGAAACAGATTGAGGGCTTTTATGAATCTTTTTATCTCATAGAAGCTTCTTTTTGCACCTTCACGTCGTTCTTCATCCTCTTCCCACTTCAATTTCTATATTCCAATGCTTACGTTTCGTCAAAGCAAACCTTTTTCCCACATCAAGAGGGGCCTCTTCAAGAGGTGCCTCAAGCCAATGGACTTATCAAAATGGGGAGTCACAACCACTTAAGTCATCGGTCAATATGATATAAATCGAAGTTTATGGTAGTCGCAAAATTAAATGTTCAGATAAGTCTAATTTTATCAAATGATGTTGCTTTGTTTATATTAGGGAAAAGAACACGGTTTGGGAGAAATAACACTTAGATAAATTCATTTATATTATCAGTTAATAACTATATAAGTTATCATTTCAACTAATTTGTTAAACAATTGTGATTTTATCTGACACACAAAATTATTTTAATTAATGAGAAATAATTTTGAAAAAAAAAGGCTAAATGATTTTATTTTTAAAAAAATCAAATTAAAAAAGAATAATCTTGCGATCCAATCGTTCCTTTTTTTTTTATACTCTATAATTTTTAAAGGTTAGTTTATGAACGAAGTAAGAACGAAGGATATAAAATCTAAATTGCACAAAACTGTAAAGTCTCTCATGAAAAATATTGACTTATCTATATTGATGTGATATTATAATTTGTTAATGTGAGAACTTTCAATATTTTGTGCTCGCTTGAAAAGTGTAAAAGCTTTCAAGGTTCCAAATTGAAACAATCTTTTCGGATCATGTTTGAAAACTTGTCTATTTTTTGAAGCTGATAATTCATATTTTGGGTCAATTAGGTGCACAAAGCCGAATTGCCACACAAGCGTTCATCTTCAGTGTCATGGGGTTCGCTACAAAGGAGACCATCAGATTAAGTGATTTCTTTTACCCATTCTCTTTTACCCAGTCTCGAAATTCTATTGTGATTTTTTTTTTTAAAAAAATTGATTTGATTGTTTTGGAACTTTGAGTAGGTCTTGAACAATTATGCTCTACCATGAGACTTAGTAATCGTAATACAAACTCATACAATTTAACTCAACAAATGGTTTCACAAAAGTTACTTCATTTACAAAGGGCTGATGATTTCTAGACGAATGAAGTCCTAAGTGAAGCCTTCCACCTTCACTTGCACATTGGGATGCGCATCCCAAAGTACATCTATTTTTGAAGTAATATTTAAATACAATGTAATATATAAATAGAGAAAGTAATTTATAAATATTAAAATGAAAAAATATAAAAACTCTTTAATTTTGAATTATTGTAAATACTCTTCACCATTTTTAAAATTAATATATATATATATATATATATTCTTTTGAATTATCAACTTTTAAGATTTATAATCTTTTGCCTAGTTTCCCATAAACACTATTAACTTGAACTAGACAAAGATATTTAAACCATGATAGTTTAGGGGGATATACTTTATTTTAAAAAATTAAAAATTTTATTTGCACCTAACTCAAAAGTTAAATGAGATATTTATGTTTTTCTTGAACATGCTACAAATTTTTTTTTTTATAAAAATAGTCATAATTTTCTAAATTTAAAATAAACAATATTGACTGACCTCTAGCCTTTCCCTTTCTAGACAAATTACATGGTTGTAATATTTTTATATATTCTATGTATCTTTTTTAATATATATTAACAGTAAAAACTTTGCTTATGTTGAACTTTCATATAAATCATTTTTTATAGCCACTTCAAAGTTCGGGAAAAAGAAGAGGGTTGTGTTAAGTAGTCGACAACCAACGTAAAACCTTGTCGAATTTTTATGACATAGATCATTGATGCATTAGAGATAATGCTAGGTCGTTGTTCGGAAGTAATGCATTGTATAACTCGAGTACAGTGACAAATAAGCAAGAGGCGTTGCATTAACGCTTGGGTATAATGAGAAATAAGTAAGGATTCCTACATTTTCGTGAATGAATGCAGGTAAAAAAGTTAGTTCATGAGAGTATGATTCATTTTGGAATTTAGAATATATGTACAACTATAGGTGAGTCAATGAAAATAATAAATAGTATGATTAGGAGAATAATTAATTTTATATGTCTACAATAAACTAAATGGATAGGAGAAAAAGTAAAAAAAATTAGATACTTCAGGTTTTAAACTTTGGTATATTCGCAAGGTTAAATCTAAAAATGGAATAAGTATAATTGTAGATAAGTTTTAAAAAAAATATTATGATGGATATAAAGAGATTGGGAGATAGAATTGGAAAAGGAAACCTTTAATATTGTTATTGCTGACGTACTACAAGTAGGGTTAGAAGAATATCAAAAGATAAAATTTTAGAAGGATTTAAAATGTTTAGTTCAAAAAATACCATTAAAAGAAAAGATTCTTTTAGGAGGGGATCTTAATGGTCATATGAGAAATGCATTTAGAGATTATTAGGATACGCATAGAGGACATGACTTAAGAAAAATAAATGCAGAGGGTAAAACTATTCTAAATTTCTCATTAGCATTCAATCTCACAGTAGCTAACACTTGTTTTAAGAAACGTGAGGAGCATCTTATCACGTATAAAAGTAGAATGATATGCTCTCAAATTAATTTCTTTCTTATAAGGAAATTGGATAAAAAAATTTGCATGGATTTTAAAGTTATATCTGGAAAGAGTTTGATTACTTAATATAGAATTTTAGTTATAGATGTCCGACTTAAGATGAGAGTAAAGAGTAAAAACTAAGATAGAGTGTCAAGAATTAAGTGGTGGCAATTGAAGAGAGATAAAGAAAAGAGCTTAAAGAAAAAGATTTTGAAGAAAAGATCCTGCGAAATACAAGGAAGTGATAATGATTCGTGAGATGAGATAGCTAAAGAAATTAGAAAGGTAGAAAAGAGATACTTGGTGAATCAAAAGGCTTTGGACCTGGGGATAAAAAATCTTGGTGGTAGGATGCAAACATGCAAAATAAGATTAAGGTTAAAAAGGAATGTTATAAAACGTAGTCTTTGTGTAAGAGTGATAAAAATTGAGAAAAATATAAAGTAGCTAAGAAAGATACTAAAAAGGCGGTGAGCAAAGTGAGATTTAAGGCATTTGATGGGTTATACCAATCCTTTAGTACTAAAGTTGGAGAAAGAAGTATCTATAAACTACCTAAAAGTAAGGAAAAAAAGACAAGAGACGTAGACCAAGTAAAATACATTAAGGATGAAAAAGAAAAAATCTTAATCACGAAACAAGATATTAGAGAACGATAAAAGAGTTATTTGTATAGACTATTTAATGAAGGACACGGGATTTTATTACACTCAAATAGGCTCAACACTAAAGTAAAGGATCAAAATTATATCTTTTATCATAAAATTCGAGAGTCAGAAGTAAAAAAATTATTAAAATAAATGGAGAATGGCAGAGTAGTTGGATCGGATAATATACTCATTGAAGTATGAAAAAATTTAGGTATGAAAGATATAAGTGGCTCACAAAATTATTTAATGAATTTATGAAATCTAAGAAAATACCAGATAAGTTGGGGAGAAGTATTTTAGTCCTTATTTATAAGAATAAGAGAGATATACAAAACTATGCAAATTATAGAGGAATTAAACTCATGAACCACACTATAAAATTATGGAAGAGGATAGTTGAATAAAAATTAAGACAAGAGACTCAAATTATTAAGAATCAATTTGGTTTTATGCCAAGAAGGTTGACCATAGAAGTAATATATTTATTGCGAATATTGATGGAGAAATATAGAAGGAATTAGAAATATTTATATATATTGTTCATCAATTTGGGAAAGATATATGATAGGGTGCCAAGAGTTTTTGTGGAAAGTTCTAGAAAAAAAAAAGAGTTCATATGGCTTATATTTGAGCAATTCAAGATATATATGATGTGGTTATGACTAGTATTATAATAAAAGATAGATTTAAAAAAAAATTTTCGATAACTATTGGTCTACATTAAGAGTCCACTTTGAGTTCTTATCTTTTTATTTTAGTATTAGATATGCTCATTAAACAGATATGCTCATTAAAAAAAAAGATATGCTTTTTGTAGATAACATAATCCTAGTTGGATAATCGAGGAAAGAAATAAATGAGAAGTTAGAGATGTAAAGACTAACTTTGGAAGCACACGTATTTTATTTAACTAAGAGTAAAACGGAGTATATGAAATGTAAGTTTAATAAGAGACGCACTAGTTTTAACACAGAAGTGAAAATTGGAGAGCATACCATACCACAAGTTACACAGTTTAAATATCTTAGGTCCATCTTACAACATGACAGGAAAATAAAAAAATATGTAAAACAAAGGATTCGAATAGGGTAGATGAAATGGAGGAGTACTTCGTGTGTTATTTGTGATAGAAGAATACTATTTAAACTTAAGAGTAAATTCTACTACACAGTTATTAGGCCTGCAATGTTGTGTGGAATTGAGTGTTGGGCTATAAAAAGTTAACAAGAGAATAAGCTTAATATTACAGAGATGAGAATGTTGCGTTAGATAAGTATCACACCAAACATGATAAAATTAGAAATGAATGGTTTAAAAAGAAAGTAGAGGTCACATTTATTGTGGAAAAAATTATAGAATCATGACTTGGATAGTTTAGGCATGTCTGGAAGAGACCTATAGAAGTCCCAATTAAGAGAATAAATTAGATGAAGGGTAGTCCAATACTCAAAGGTAGAGGAAGACCAAGAAAATCTATAAGAGAAACTATAAAAAAAGATTTATATTTAAATGATTTGTTTAAAAATATGATTTATGATAGGACTTTATAATATCGATTAATCCATATAACCGATCTCACTTACTAGGAAAAAACTTTGTTATTATTGTTGTTGTGATTGTTAGCAGTAGACTTATAAGCCAACCTGTAAAATCTACCATCTCATTTGCAGAGACAAAAGCTTTAAGATTCTAATCTGCAAAGATGAGAGACAACATATAGCTTGGGCAAAAACAGCCAGCCAAGACCTAAAAGCCTGCCAGAAATACGTATATAAAGTCCCCAAATGTTCAATGAAGCGGCATTTATAAGCTCTAGTTAATCTTGTTTATAAAAACTGCTTTTGTTTTGATTACCAATCACAACTCTAGATACAAATAATAAAGGTTAGTTCCAATTCAACAACTACCACAAAATAGCAAAATATAAAGCTTTTTGTTATGACAAACCAATATGAAGTTATTTCTATTGTTGATAATGAGAGAACGAAAATGTAGTATTTCATTTATGTGCTGCTTCTAATCTCAAACGAAAGCACAAAATCCTTAGCAAAACTCATCAAAGGCCATTCCTTAGAAGTTGTTCCTAATTTCCCAAGTTTTGGGAGAAAGGTGTTTCTTACATTAAAAAGAAAAGAAAAAAGAAAAAAAAAGCTACAAACATTTCTATCAAATACCTAAAACCATAAAGAATTTCCATATTACACTTATTATCTACAGCTTCGCAGGGACAAAAACATTCTGCTATTTTGGTAGCTCAGGATGGCTACACATTCTGACCAGGGCTTTAAGCAACAGTAAGTTTAGAAATTCAGTGTTAACCCCTTAAAAAAGGTTCCATTTCACTCTAAATCTAAATTATCATGAAAGACTAAACCAGCTTTGGGAAGGCTAAATCCACAACTCAATTTCCTATTGATGAATAATTGATCATTGGGCCGTCAACTGTTTAATCCCATCTTCTGAACAATATACGAGAAAAAAAGGTAATCTGTTGTCAAAAGCAAAATGAATATCACCGGTTTTGTAGCCCTTCAATTGCTTTCTTCCACTGACAAGCTCTTCGCTTTGCATCCTCAAATGACACTACCTTTTTTGGCTGCATCATCACATTAAACCACAAAAATGTAAATCGAAGTCTTAAAACACAATAGAATATAATTAAAATGTGAGAATGAAATATAAAAAGGGGATGGATATTTGGACTAAGGTATGACTTAGAAAAATTTTGACACGGGGACATTTGGTAAGTTGCAACTTGGATACCCTCCAACATTACGTTCTCAAGCATCCAGGATATATTTGGATCCAACATTATATTCAGCAGGGACAGATCCAAAACTACGTTACTGGGGACTAAAAAGAATATTTACATGATCAAATAACAAATATTATATATATGCATTAAATCAATAAACATTATAATCTCTAATGATCTTTTTATTTTATTAATTGAAAAACCAGTTTACATTTTTAGTTTATTTTTAACAGTACGCATATCATAAATTATAACAATTTCAGTTATGACAGTTAAACATGGAGAGAAAACACCAACTATATGGTATGATTAACCAATAAAAACATTTTGGTTTCATTAATCTTCAAATGGCTTTAGAGAAACTGTTCATGAGTGTATTAATCCAGAATGTTAAAAGTATCAAAACTCATTGTGTGGCAAGTATATTGCGATGAAACTTTTTAAATTAGTAGTAAAATTAAATTTATAAAAACATGATACTTATCTTTATTCTTCTTTTACTACTCTTTCATGAACTACTGTCTTCTATTTTTTTGTAGACAATAAATATTGCTGTAGAACTTCTGGAAAAAAAAATGAAAATAAGAATTAACAAAGAGATGGAAAAGTACTTAAAAATACTATATAATTAGAAGTTTGAAAAATTTACATAACAGAAGAGCATTTACGTTCTTTGCATCAGCTAAAAGGCATTTTTTTTTTCCTTCCAAATCTTCACCAAATCCAGATGAAAAAGGAGGAGGATCGCATTAATGGGTCCCACTAATCATTATTTTTTAATAAACGAAGAACCTGTACTAAACAAGGACATTAAAAATAAGAAGGATATAGTATCCTACCAGGAAAACAAAAATCAGAAAAAGATCAAAAAAATGAAAAAGAAAGGTGAGGGCCTGTTTGGTAATCTCCATGTAAAGGGGTTACTTTTACATAACTCCTATGCAATATTTATTATATTCTTCTAATCATTACTTAACATTATTTCACTACTTTTCATTATTTTTTTAAAGTAAAGACACAAAGGCTATTTTAATTCTCAAAATCACTTTTTTCATTCTCTCTGCAATCGCACTCTTTTTACATTTTGTGTGCCAAATGGGCTAACATGCAGCAAAGCTACTAAATCGCTCCGCATATCCAAAACAGACACCCCCTTATAAAAGCCCCGAACACCACAAAGGAGCTCCAAACAAACTCCTTGCCTATAGGTCGTCTAAAGACAAGGAAACACCCCCAAAACTACAAGCATTTTGCTCCGGCCAAACATTCCAAATTACTGCATAAAACGCACAATATTACAAAGTTCTACCTTCCCTTGCATGGCCAAAACCTTAGAACCCTATAAGGAAAAATTGCTCCAAATCCTGCAAACAAACCGCAATTCTCACCAAAAATTCCCAACAGCTTTTAGGTAACATGTAGAGGTTGCTTATTTGGAGATCAATCAATTAATACCCACGTCACTTTCTATTTTAACTCTGATAAGCTGGACCAAAAGAAAACTTTGATTAAATGAGCCAACAACTTAACATCTTAAATAACCCAAAACCACTCATTACATGCAGAGGCCCATTCAGCTCTATTGTATTTAAGCTTTTACATGGCCCAAACCCATACTTAATAGTTGATACTTAACATCTTAAATGGCCCAGATGCACATACTAGCTTATATAGGGACGTTCCAAACTTTCAAATCAATGTCCCTGTGCCCCCTGTAAATTCATCCTTGCATGTAGGGGTGAACAAATGGCTTGTCCAGTCTGGTCCCATTTGGTCAAATCGGATTGGGGTGGGTTGAGCCCAAAAAAAAAAAAAAAATCACGTAGACTGGGCTGGGTTGGCTATGTTGATCTGATCCTATATATTCCAATTTTTTTTAGAGATTTACATGAATTTTTTTAGGGCAAAATATAATTTTGCAAAGACTTGTATCAAACGTTAATTTTTTTTTTAAGGGATCATTTTATAATTTTCACAAAAAATTATTAAAAAAAAGGTGGCCCAGCTCAAGCTTGTAAAAAGTGCCAAGTGCAAACCAAATCGAGAAAGCCAAATACCAATCTGGCTCATGAACACCCCTACCCACATGACAATAAGAGAAGCAAGAATCTTAAGAATGTTTGGTGGCCATGTCAGGGCATGCATGTGCTGAAAATACATTAGAGTTTCAGTAGAGGCTCCTATGAAGGTTTTCTATAACAATATGGCAACCATCAGTATCATGAAGAATCCAGTTTATCATGATAGAATCAAACATAATGAGTTAGACAGAAACTTTATTAAAGAGAAGTTTGATTGGGGGTAGTTGAAATTCATCATACACCAACCCAATCTCAGGTGGCTAACTTGTTGACAAAGGTTGTCACTAGAGTCAAGTTTGAAAGTCTAAGTAGCAAGCTGAAAATGATTAATATCTATTCAATAGCTTGAGAGAGTGTGTCAAAGATCTAGTGTGCTAGCTTCCAAACATCCTGCAACAGCTTATGGTTTTTGTTTGATTGTGTTACGCATGTTTAATTTAGTATTTTACTATTTAGTTTATTTTTGTATTGCCATTTTTATCGTATTTAGTTTAGGACTATTAGTCACACAGCTTAAGGCTTACTAAGATTCGGAAATTGGTGTTTTAGAGTTATTAGGAATAGGAGGACATTGGCTATATATCACTGGTTTTGTATTCGGCAGTTACAGTGAATAAAACAATATAGCTCAAATTCTGCGTTAATTCTCTTCTTCTCCTTCTCATTCTTTTCTAAAATTCTACAATATACATATATCTATATATAATCAACATATGTACTATTATAAATATGATTACATTTTAGAATAATTAGGTTTATTGTTTTAAACAAAAATAAATAACATTAAAATAAAATCTTAAGAATATATTTTTAATGTTATATTCTAAATAAAAAAAATTATCTTTAGGCTATTTTGGTTAAAATAGATTTATTTGTAAGGTATTTTTAGCTTTCAGGAGAGGACAGTGGAGATTTTCATAATAGAGGAGAGGCCATGTATTACACTATCTGTCAAAGGGAGGGAAGAGTTATTTCACTTACAAATTATTTTCTGTGTGTTTGGGTGTGTCTGTTATCTATATTATTATGTATTTGGGCTCTAATTTAGTTTGTTAAAACAAAATAAAATAGCATTTCTAAAAAATATTTAAAAAATTGTGATATGGGGGAGCGGGTAGTAATTTAACTTCCACTACTATATTTTATTATTTTTAAATGTGAAAAAGAAAATCTAAACCACAGAAGATATGAGTGGTTAAATTTAATGTAATATGTTTCTAAATAAGAAATAATTAGAGTTCAATTTAAAAAAAATTAAATAAAAATAAATTTAGGAAAGAATGTATGTGTGTATAATCTGCGTATCAATTGATGATTTTATGTATGATAAAAGTACATCACTTAACTAATAAAAATATTAACTCAACGTAAACTTTTGTTGTTTCCAATTATCATATATCAATTGTATTTATAATAAATACTACCTAAACTAAAACATTCTCTGGAAATTTTACCCAACAAAATAGTTGACACAGCCAAGGGCAAAAAAGTAATACAATTAATGCCGCTAATGCCTGTGGAGCCAAATGGTATTTGATGACTAGCAGGCAATTAACGATCCTATCCCTAATGCAACATGACAAGCCAAGGCACTGAAACCACATAACTATGAACAACATTCACATGGATATTCAAATTTAACGGATATGCCAAATACTGTCTACAGGATGTGAACCATGGTTTTAAATTATGGTCCGCATCATATGATGCAGCCGCAATATTGCTGTTGCAGCACCGGCCGCATCCGCATCAATCGGCCGCAACACCTACAATCCTTATATTATCTGCACCGCTCGTAACCACAATTGCAACGTAACCGCAACCGCAACCGCAATTTAAAACCATGATGTGAACCATCAACTGAGTTTTCTTTTCATATCATTAGGCTACTGAACAATTTTTCAGTCATGCATGGGTTTATCCAATAGCCACCTTGGAAAATAGTTAAACTAACAGTCAATCAATCAGCCATCATGATGTACTTGCTCTAGACCACACCAGATCACCTGATCTCTTGTAAAAGAAGGCAATAAAACTGTTAGTGGACCCAGGCCCATTAAGGCCTTATGAACAATGGTAGATTAGTGCTTATCCCAACCGAATAATTCCCTGATTCTTTAGGATTATTTAGATCAGCATTTATCTTGTTTTTATTCCCTAATATCTCTGCAGCTATTTTTTTATTTTTACTGCCACAATTGCTGATGTATTGCCCTATAAATAAATGCTTCAGTTGAATAAAAGAAGACAGTTCTTGGGCTTCAATATTTTGTTTATGGTATTAGAGCTAGGTTCTGGGTCGCCATGATTAAATTCAGGTTTGGCTTGAACACAGACGGCCAGGAAGACCGAAGCTTGATGACAGACCAATGTCTTAGGTTGTTGCCGTTGATTGCTTCTGGTTTTCAAGTGCCAACAGAAGCCTCATCTGTCTCCATCACCATTCATTGCCTGAATGGCCAGAACTATTTACAATAGGCAGCAAGCGTGCATCTATATGTTACTGGAAAAGGAAAATATGGTTACCTTACCAATGCACACCCTAAACCCACCACCAGCGATCCTAAGTTTCGTGAATGGGAGGCAGAAAATTCCACCGTGCAAGCTTGGCTGGTCAACTCCATGACTAGCGAAATTAGTGCTCATTTTTCTCTCTACGAATCAGCACGTGATGTATGCAGGCTGCTAGAGATATGTTCGCATCTCTCAAGAATAAAGTAGCTATTCTTGAAATTGAAGGATTCCTCTATGAGTTAAAGCAAGGTACTTTGAGTGTCATTGAATATTATACCACCTAGTGATTCAATGGCAGCAACTGGATCTCTATGATACAATAGAGTGGGCATGCTTGACTGATGCTTTACGGTACTCTAAGATAAAGGAGAAAAAAAGGATCTTTAAATTTCTTCTCGAACTCAATTCACCATTTAATGAGGTCCGTGAACAAATAATGGCTTTAGACCCCTTACCATCCCTAAAGGAAGTGTTTTTCACTGTCAAACATGAAGAAAGTAGGAAGAAACTTATCTCAAATGACCAGCCACGCCTCACTGATCATGACTCAACAGTTTTGCAAGGGGGTCACAAAATAATGATGGTAAGACTAGGAAAAATACAAAGTGGTGTGATCACTGTACAAGAACAGGACATACTAAAGATGCTTGTGAGAAATTACATTGTAAACCACCAAACCAAAGGGGAAGAGGCAGACAAGAGAGCAAAGGTTTTGTAGCTATATCAGAAGATAAAATAGAAAATAATCCCAGTAAAATTAGCAAGGAGGAAATTGAACTCCTTAGAAAGTTCTTAAAGAAGCATGATCTTCAAACTTCACCACAAGATAAAGTGGTGGCAGCCAGCAACATTGCTTATATAATGCAGTGTTTACATTTAATGCCAAGGTTTATCACCGAGGTATGTGGCTAGTAGACTCGGGTGCTCCAAATTATATGTCTGGTAACAAGTCTCTTATTTGCAATATACAGCCATGTAGTAGTCCTATGTATATTAAAATTACTGATGGGATATTTATTGAAGTTATTGGGATAGGAGAGGTGTATATAACTACATATATTGTACTTAAAAATGTTCTTTATGCACCTGATCTGAAGTGCAATTTACTATCTGTTAGAAGAGTTACTGATGATCTACACTACCATGTTGACTTTACCTCTACTAAATGTATCTTTCAGGAATTGAAGTCAGGGAGAACAATTGGCACTGCTAGGATACTTGAAGGTCTCTATTGTCTGGAAGGAAGGAGCAATAACCAATTGCAAAATGAGAGAAGCAAAGCCTTGTCAATTCATTTTTCAAATAAAGATGTGTTGTTGTGGCATTATAGATTAGGCCACCCCAACTTCAATTATATGCTCAAGTTATTTCCAAATTCCATGAATAAAAATGATCTTTCTTCGACTTGTGATATTTGTCAAATTTCCAAACACACAAAAAATAGCTACAAATCACACGTACATAAACCATCACATCCTTTCTCCATGATTCATAGAGACATTTGGGGACCATCCCGCATTCCATCCATTACCAAAGCAAAATGGTTTGTGACTTTCATCGATGACCATACTCGCCTCACTTGGGTGTTCCTTATAAGAGAAAAGTCTGAAGTGGTACAAATATTTATAAATTTTTACTCCATGATCAAAACCCAATTTCAAACTTCAAGCCTTTAGAAGTGATAATGGGAGGAAGTATGTGAGTGATACATTACAAACCTACCTTAAACAACACGGAATTATTAACCAAACCAGTTGCATTAATACCCCCCAACAAAACGGAGTTGCCGAAAGAAAAAATTGACACCTCCTTGAAGTCACAAGAGCTCTCATGGCTACCCATAGTGTTCCTAAAACCTATTAGGGGGAAGCAATACTCACTTCTGCACATTTGATTAACCGAATGCCCTCCAAAACCTTAAACTTCCAAACCCCTCTCTATAAACTCACTGAAACTTATCCCAATTCCCACATAATCTCACACATTCCTGAGAAAGTTTTTGACTGTGTTGCTTATGGTCATAAGGATCATTGGGGAAAACTTGACCCAAAAGCGCTTAAATGTATTTTCTTAGGATATTCATCCACCCAAAAGGATTATAAATGTTATTCCCCCACCTTAAAGAAATTCTGTGTCACTATAAATGTCTCCTTTGATGAGAAACAGTCCTTTTATCCTCAAACTCCCATTCAGGGGAGAGTGGTGAAAAATGGCAGGTTTTTGGTCCCAAATGAATCTTTGGGCAGCCCACATTTACCTTTTTTAGAATTTGACCAAAATCTGGAGCTCATTTGTGACACCTTACCCATTCTTGATCCTAATCAACTTGACCAAAATGTCTTGAACAAACTTGTGTCTGAGCCTAATACTACTAAAAATAACCTATCAAAAAAAGATCATATTGAAACAGGGATAGCGGATCAACCTAAAGGAAAGGAATTGGTAGTATACACCAGAAGGGACAAAGATAAGGCACATGAGACCTCAAGAAATCCTATGTAGGCTCAAGAGTCAGCTTCAAACTCCACTCTTGAAGATCTCAACCAGCCTATTGCATTGAGAAAAGGGGTAAGACAGTGTATTCTCCATCTTATCAGTAAATTTGCCCATTATGATAAATTATCTGACAAATTTTGGAGTTTTATTGCTAATCTTTCTGATGAAAAAATACCAGCAAATTTTCAAGAGGCAGTTGCAGATTCTAAATGGAAGGAGGCTATTGATGACGAATTAAGGTCATTAATCAAAAACTACACATGGAAAATTACTGATCTACTTGATAAAACTACAGTGGATGTAAATGGGTATTTACTATCAAGTATCACCCAGATGGTACCATAAATAGATATAAGGCTCGTCTCGTTGCAAAAAACTTTACACAAACGCATAGTATTGATTACCAAGAAACCTTTGTCCCAGTAGCAAAATTCAATACTATCAAAATTCTCATCTTTTACAGCCAACAAAAATTGGTCCCTTTATCAACTACATGTGAAGAACGCCTTCTTGAATGGCGATTTAGAAAAAGTGCATATGGATATACCTCAAGGTCTTTTAGATTTTAGTAAACCACATAAAGTGTGTAGATTATACAAATCTTTGTATGGTCTCAAACAGTCACCAAAGGCCTGGTTTGACAGATTTACAAATATAGTGAAGAGTTTAGGGTATACCCTATGCCAAATCGACCATACACTATTTGTGAGGCATTCACATGAACGAAGTTCAATTTTAATAGTTTATGTGAATGATATTGTCTTAACAGGTGATGATCTAGAGGAAATTCAGAGACTCAAACGGTCACTAGCAGCTGAATTTGAAGTGGAGGATTTAGGAACTCTGAGGTATTTCCTTGGAATGGAAGTGGCCAGGTCTAGTGAAGGGATTGTTGTGTCCTAGAGAAAGTACACTCAGGATTTGCTGAGGGAGATAGGAACGTTAAGGGCAAAACCTGCTGAAACCCCAATGGACTCAATCATAAAATTGGGTCAAAAAGGAGATTCACTACCTGTTGACACTGGCAGATATCAACGATTAGTTGGCAAGCTAATATACTTATCTGATAATAGACCTAATATAACCTATCCAGTTAGTGTGGTAAGCCAATTCATGAGCAAGCCACAGGAGGAACACATGGAAGCTGTTTACAGAATTCTACAATATCTAAAAATGACACCTGGAAAGGGTTTGTTATTTGGAAAGAGAGGAGCCAAGCACATTGAAGTATTAATAGATGCAGATTGGGCTGGGTGTCCATCGAAAGAAGATCAACTTCAGGTTATTGTACTTTTGTTTAGGAAAACTTGGTGACCTGGAAAAGCAAGAAGCAAGAAATGGTTGCAAGAAGTAGTGCCAAAGTAGAATATAGAGCACTAGCTTTGAGAATATGTGAAGGAATGTGGATCTTCAGGTTGTTAAATGAATTGAAAATTAAGACTAACCCTCCTATGAATGTGTGGTGTGATAACATGGCTACTATTGGTATTGCTAAAAATCCGATCCACTATGATAGAACTAAACATATTGAAATCGATAGACCTTTTATCAAGGAAAAAATTGATGCGGGAATAGTTGATCTAACCTATGCTCATCAAATTCACAAGTTGTTGACCTTCTTACAAAGGCACTGATTAATATCTATTCACCAGCTTGAGGGAGAATGTTAGTGGACCCAAGCCCATTAAGGCCTTATGAATAGTGGTAGATTAGTGCTTATCCCAACCGAATAATTCCTTGATTCTTTGGGATTATTTAGATTAGATCAGCATTTATCTTGTTTTTATTCCCTAATATCTCTGCAATTACTTTTTTATTTTTACTGCCATAATTGTTGATGTATTGCCCTATAAATAAATGCTTCAGTCGAATAAAAGAAGATAGTTCTTGGGCTTCAATATTTTGTTCAAAAACTATAACTAAATTCCGCAACTGGATGTCAAGGAATAATATGCATGCTAAAAAGCAAGACTTGCACATGACTTTGATGTTTTTCTATATTGATAACATATATGTTAGATTGCATATATAAATATTAACTCAAATATTAGCTATATTTGGCGTGGAAGTCAGACTTTTGACTATCATCCATACAGTCAGCAAATGTTATAACCAGATATAGGGAAGAAAAGCCTTACTGTGCAAATTTTGAAATGTGAAGGACTTGTCACTTGAATGCTTAGATCATTTGGATTATCAGACCATATTATATTTCCCTTCACAATAAGCTTTGATGGGTCCACACAGATAAACTTTGGCTTGTTAGTAAGGATAAGCTGCACCTTCTTGCTTGTTAGTTTCTGCATCTTTTTTACCATTGAGATCATAATAACAGATTCACCAGGATCCAAAAATTGTTTCCTGTAGCAGCAATATACACATGGCTTTTTACATATAAGCATGTATAATTAACATGAAAGTAACCTATAAGATAACTCAATTAAAAGTCCTATGCATTTTTACTCTTCTTTGGAATCTAAAACTAAAAACTTTATTCCAATCCAATGCAATGTAAACTTAAGCAGTTAAGTGAAAACTCATATATATTTTATTATAATTTGAGCCATCAAAGTGGGCCACCTACCTTGAGCAGAAATTTCTTTTTTTTTTGGGGAATATGAAATTTCAATTTAATTATAAAAAATGAAGGCATTAAGAATTAAACTCCTAACCACTTTATCACAAAGGTTCTATACCATATCAAAGGCCTATGAATAGTTCTACAATAATTTATACCTGTACATTCCCCGATGGCAAAGGGCAAGTATAATATCAAAGATTATATGGCATCCTTCTAGAAATAAATCAAATGCAGAGGTCATTGCCACTTTCAGATGAGTCCCAAAAACATCCTTGAACCAGATATTTAGAAACCTTTATTTAATAAGTATACTAACATTTGAGAGCCTTTCAATGTGACATGCATGACACATAATTCATAATTTCCATAGGCTGATAACATTTAAAGTGAATATGTCGTAACATTTTCTTGTCACTGAGACAGACAGAAAGGAAGCTAATCAATACCATTTTGAATCAAAAGAATCAATTGAGGCTAGCCTAGTTACGTGACCAATCCCTTCAGAAGATGATGTAGCACCAGTATTTCCATCGGGTTGCCTAGCAGAACCATCACCAATGTGAGAAGGATTCCATGATGAATCATAAACATCATCACCTTCAGGCGACTGCACCAAAAAGTGAAATGTAGATAATATAGTTAGAAATTTCTTCATATTCATCACTAAGGAAAGAAGAGAAGAAGAGAAGGTTCCTTTCCCCATTTTCCCATATTAAACATTTTGAAGTTCAACGAACGTCATACCCCTGGTTCCATAGCAAGTTTTGGGGGGATTTGATCCCTAAGGTTACTCCAGTCCACTCCCCTGAAAAAGGGATGCTTTTTCAAAACAGTATAACCATCAGGTCCAGCACCTGGTCTCTTGCTGGGATCCAAATCCTGCAGCATAATGGCATGGCTGTTTTAAATTGAAAATTACAACTACTACAGCTACTATCAGCAGACACAAATTTGTAGATACAAAAAGCAGGGAAGATGCAGACTTTTGGGTAGTGGATGCTACTCACACCCCTCAACCCCTGTGACATCTGATGTTCATATTACTCAAATTCACATCTCCATAGGCATCTTAAATTCCTAATTTTACTAATGTATGCAGTGTACCCAATGAAGAAGAATACCTAATACATGACAGCCATTTAATATGCCCATTCCCAAGGATAGTTCCTAAATAACAGAGAGATATGTGACATGCATTTTTTTGTTTAATGCATCTCACTCAAGAATCTTACATGTCTGCCTTAAGATATCTACACAACAAAAAGCCACCTTCATTTAGTTTTAGTGCAACTGACTTGGGAGGAAGGAAAGTAAAGTAAAAGGGAAGCACCACGGTCCTTTTACTCTGTTTGATTGTGAATGTCAACATAATCAAGCAGATTGCATATCCAGAAACATAGAAGGAGAAGTGAGCAGATTGCATTCCAGAAACATGATATAGGAACTTAGGCTTCTGGTATTTAGTTAAAAATTTCACATAATTTTTGAAATATCCTAAATTCCCATGGAAAACCAATTGTCATCCTTAAAGGATTCCATAGAATTTACGATCTTGGTCCCTATGATTGGTTATAATTTCAAATAGGAGTTTAACAAAACCTTAAAATCCCACAGAAAACCAAATCCCATCCATAACCATGAGATTTCTATATTCCTGTCTCATTAAAACTCCTCAAACAGGTTTATCACTGCCACTGTTGCAACTAATATCTCATGAACAAAATGGTGTCAAGACTCAAGAATAAGGAAATGAACAATATAAAAAATTCCCATAATTGATTGGCAGAATATAATTATATTTACCTGGATATATAATTATTATTTCAAAGGAAATTGTTTCCCATAAGGCATTCAAGATTAAGTGAAGTAAAAGCCACTTAAGCCTCAATCACCCAAGAACTCTTTCTTGATTAAAAAAGATAATTTATTGAAGAGAAGAGAGAACAACACAGAAAACAGAGGATCCTCAAACAAAAAGAAAAGAGAGAAAAAGAGAAATGCAAGGCTTTTCAACTCAAGAGAGCTTTCCAATCCTTTTGCATATCCATGAGAGACCCCACCTCTCTAAGAAACCATTCACTGAAACCGACAAGGAAGCCAAAAAGGTAATCCTTTTCCAAAGAAGACGTGAGGGAACAAGCTTCTGGTTTAAGATTATAGCATTCCATTCTGTTAAAAAAAGATGAGGAAAACAGGTCTGTGGTCTGAATAATTCATTGCATTATTTTCAAATAGGGAGCAGCTAAATATATAGGACCAATGGCATTAAATGGGGCCAGAAAGTCCCATGATATAGATCAAGAAAGAAAAGGAAATAAACTAATGACTGTAACAGTCATATCTAAAAAAAGAAAAGACAAAATTAAAACTGAAATATAGTCTTAAATACAGAATAATGGTTGACCCAAATCTTCTCAAATATGATATGAAATCAATCTCAATCCCTAAATATCAGGGCTGAAATTGTGCTATACCAACACTCCTTCTCAAGTTAGGAAGTAGATGTTAATTATCTCCAACTTGCAGTCAAGGTCTTCAAACCTCACTCTAGTCAAGGCCTTAGTTAGGACATCTACAACTTGAGCATTAGTTGGAATGTAGGAAAGATTAATAATTCTTGTGTCAACCTTTTCTTTGATAAAGTTACAGTCAATTTCAACGTGTTTAGCTCTCTCATGCTAGCCCAGGTTCTTAGCTATATTGATGGTGGCCATATTATCACAAAGAACCTTCATGGGTAGTTGGCTAGCTATTTTAAGTTCTCCAAGCAGTCTATTTAGCCACAACCCCTCACAAATTCCCTAAGCAAGGGCCCAATATTTAGCCTTGGCGCTACTTCTTGCTACAATTGATTGTTGCTTACTTCTCCATGTCACTAAGTTCCCCCACACATAGGCGCAATAGCTTGTAGTAAACCTTCTATCCATAATTGAGCCCGCTCAGTCAGCATCACTGTATATCTCAATGGTTCAGTATGTGCTTTTATTAAAAAAGGTTCTCTTGCCAAGAGACATTTTAAGGTACCTCTAAACTCTATAGGCAGCTTCTAGATGAACCTCATAAGGTTTATTCATATACTAATTGATGATACTAACTGCAAAATAAATATTTGGTTGAGCATAAGACGAGTAGATCAGCTTCCCCACAAGTCTCTAACATTTCTCTATATTTACAAGAGGACTTTCTTGGGAAAATTTAACCTTGTAATCTGTTTCCATAAAAGTATTTGCTGGTCTACACCCAAGCATTCTTGTTTCCTTGAGCAAGCCAATGGCATACTTCTTTAGAGATATGAGGATTCCTTGATTAGACCTAGCAATTTCCATCCCTAAGAAGCATTTCAAAGGTCCTAGGTCCTTGATTTCAAATTCCTTAGTCAATGCTTTCTTTAGTGCTCTTATCTCATCTTCATAATCACCAATGACTATTACACCATCCACACATACAATTAGAATAGCAATTTCCCTTTTTAGAGAGAACTTCGTGAAAAGATTATGGCCGAATTGTCCCTGTGAGTACCCTTGCTCCTTGATAGCTTTAGTGAACCTTTTGAACTACGCTTTAGGAGACTGTTTGAGCCCATAAAAAGACTTTTCCAACTTGCAAACTTTGCCCTTACTTTCTCAAAACTTGGTCGGATGGACATGTAAACTTCCTCCTCGAGGTCTCCATTTAAGAATGCATTCTTCATATCAAGTTGATGCAACTACCAGTCCAAGTTGGCTGCAAGCGACAACAACACAATAATGGAATTTAATTTAGCCATTAGAGCAAAGGTATCTTAGTAGTCTATTCCATGTGTTTACATGAATCCCTTTGCAACCAACTGGGCTTTATGTCTATTGCACATATATCAGAGTTGTATTTGATGTTAAAAAGCCAACCAACATTTTCCCTTTAGGTAAATCAACCAAGTTCCAGGATCCATTCTTTTTAAGTGCATTTATTTCTTTCATAATAGCCTCTTTCCATTGTCCATGTTCAAGAGCTTCATGGATACTTTAAGGGATTTTTTTTTTCAATAGAAATGTTGGTCATAAAGGCTTTATAAGAAGATGACAATCTGTTATGTGACACATATTTGCCAATAGAGCGCTTAGTGCAAGACCTAGTACCTTTTCTCCATACAACGGGTATAGCTAAATCCTTTATTTTTGGACTTTGGCTAGAGGGACTTAGATTCTGCGTAGGGATTGGTCCTGTCTCTATCTCTGAGTCCCTATTTTGCCGTGAGTAGACAAATGTTCACCATTTTCGAGCCCATTTTCCCTTTGTTCTAGACCTAATTCTGCTTCCATTTCATGTTCATGGGGGCTGTTGTCTTCTGCCTCAAGGCTAGGAGGGTTATAAGGCTCAGATTCTATGACGATAGTGAGAATAGAGCTGGTAGGAGCCATTTTGTAGTGATCACAGCCTTCATAGTTCCCAACATCACCACCAAACTCCATTCACCTTGGTTCTCATTCTCCCCCTAAATGGAGATTTTGGAATAGTAAGTTGTGTCTTCAAAAAAAGTGACATCCATAGAGACATAAAATTCCTTTTGGCTAAGGGAATAGCAAGTATACCCTTTCTGATTGGATGAGAACCCCAAAAATAGAAATTTGGTTGCTCTTGGTTCAAGTTTATGGTTATGGCGAATGTGGATAAAGGCAATATAGCCAAACACTTTTAAGGGTAAAGAAGAGATAATTTAGGTAGTGGGGGAGGCTTGGAGAAGAAGGGGGCATGGTGTTTTGAAGTTTAGGACTTTGGAGGGCATTTTATTTATAAGGTCAGCTAGCTCAGATGGCTTCTCTCCAAGAAACAATAAGAAAATTCATGGTAAATAATAAGATCTTGCAACTTCAAGTATGTGTCTATTCTTTCTTTTGGCTACCCCATTTTGTTGTGGGGTGTAGATACAAGTGCTGTGGTGGTGAATTCCTTGATCGTTGAGGTAGGTACCAAGGGAAGAATTTATGTATTCTCTTCCATTGTCACTCCTTAGCACTTTGATACAAGTTTGGAATTAGTTTTGGATAAATTGGCTAAAGGTTTTGAATATTAAGGGTACTTCTGATTTTCCTCTCATAAGATAAATCTATGTTGCCTTTGTGTGATTATCCACAAAAGTAACAAACCACTTAACCCCTAAAATGCCTTTGACTTTAGAAGGTCTCTACACGTCACTATGGATTAGAAGAAAAGGTTGGGATGGTTTGTAGCTTTGTCTAGGATAAGTATTGCAAGTGTGTTTAGCAAGTTGGCATGTTTTACAAGAAAACATAACATAATTCTTATTCTAAAGATCTGGATACAATTCTCTCATGTATTGAACATTCGGATGGCCTAGTCCATAGTGCCATGACAACAAATCATGTGTATTAGCACCAAAGCCATACTTATTAGTAGGTATAGGACCCATGAGAAAGAGATCGGATACCTTTCTAGCATTGCCAATCATCCTCTTGGATGCCAAATCCGGAAATTCACATCCACCATAAAAAAAGTTAGCCACACAATTGTTATCTTTGACTAATTTGCTAATAGATAACAAGTTATAAGTAAATTTGGGCATATGTAGAACATTTTTTTGGGCATGAGTAGAACATCGTTAGGCTAAGGTCCCATCTACTATTTTTATTATCAAGGGTGCAATGCACTTGTTAATTTCATCAAATAAAGAGGGTTTGTTTGTCACGTGGTCTGATGCTCCAGAATCAACCACCCATGTGAGAATAAGCAGATTTTGAGCATTAAAGGCAACAAAAAAATTACCTGACTGGGTAATATGCTCGGTTTCCACATTACCCTTTGAAGTGTCTTGAGCCATAATCTTTTGTTGTCCAAACAACTTCTGAAGTAGCTCTAGCTAATGACTAGAAAATAAAGGAGTTTTTTATGTGGTAAGTTCTTCCTTATTGCTAACAACATGGCCCTTCCCCTCATTCTTTGGTTTTTGGTTTCTAGTTTGGTGGTTTCCCATGGATCTTCCAGCATATGTCTTTGGAATGACCACTTTTATGGCAATGCTCATACTACAACTTGCCGCTTTTCTTCTATTTATTGTCATCTCCTTGGGGTCGTCCAAGTGTCACAAGTGCAGACCCTTCATTTGCGTTGTGAAGGTGTGTGTTTTAGAACTTTGCCCTGCTTTCTTCCTACTTTCTTCACGTCCAACTCCTACAAGCACTTCTTTAATTGAGAGAATAGGTTTCATAACAAGGATTCTACCTCTCACCTCATCAAAGCTATCATTTAAGTCCATTAGGAACTTGTAAATTCTTCATTTGTCCACAATCCTCTTGTAAGCTGCTGCATTGGTGATACAACTCCAATTATGAGTGTCCAGCAAGTCTAGCTACTGCCAACACCTATAAAGAGAATTGAAATATTGATTTACAAGGGTATTCCCCTATTTTAGCTCATGGATTGAGCATTCTATCTCAAAAGCTTTAATGGCACTCTCACGGGTAGAGTAGGCTTCTTTGGGCTGCCTCCCAAATCTCATGGGCAGTCTTAAAGAATAATGAAATTCTCACCTATCTTTGTGTTCATGGAATTAATAAGCCAAGCATGACTTGATAGTTCTCAGCCTTCCAAGTCTTATACTTGGAATCAATAGTATTTGGTTCAATAGCCTCTCCACTCAAATAATCCTTTTTCCCTTTCCCCCACACAAACATCATCATGGATTGACTCCATACAAGGTAGGTATATCCGTTTAGCTTGAGAGTGGTAAAGCTTATAGGAGTGATATTATTAGTAAAGGTCTGGTGTTTAGGCTGTCATTTCTGCAGGAAGCACTCTCTTTTCTTCACTTATAGTTGTTTGGAGATCGTATTTGGTCATGGGAGAAAATCAAGCTAGTAAGACTCTAATGGAGACCAAGGTAATATGGGATGACAAAGTCCTACATTGAGTAGTACCTACATTGAGTAGTATGAGATCCACAATGGGGTACTTAAGTGGAGTGGTTCTCCCACCTCAATAACTAGCTTTTGGGCGAGGGTTTCCTACCTTGCTTAGGTACCCATCAATTAGTATCAGAGCTGGTGGTTGAAGGCGTTGGAAAGGGCTACTTGTAAAAGATTCTGACCGGTGGAAAGTTTTGACCAGCGGAAAGTTGAGTGAAGTGCCACCGGGTGAAATGTCACAGAGTGTAGCCGCTGAGACGTAAGCTTTCCAAGGGCGACCAATTGATAAAGACCAAGGTAGTATGGAATGACAAAGTCCCACATTGAGTAGTATGAGATACTCAATGGAATACTTAAGTAAGGTGGTTCTCCCACCTCAATAGGTAGCTTTTGGGGGAGGCTTCCCCACCTTGCTTAGGTTTCCATCGAGCTCTAATACCATGTTAAAAAAGATGAGGAAGACAAGTTAGTGGTCTAAATAATTCCCTGCATTATTTTCAAATAGGGAGTAGCTACTCATATAGGATACAAATAAAGAAATAAAGAAATAAAAGGAAATAAACTAATGACTGTAATAGTAAAATTTATAAAAGGAAAATACAAAATTAAAACTAAAATAAAGAGACTTAAATATAGAATAATGGTTGACCCAAATCAATTTCAAATCTCCTCAAATCTGATATGAAATCAATCTCAATCCCTAAATATCAAGGCTGAAATCGTGCTATCCCAACACATTCAAAGCAAATACACCACAATCCTACAAAAACAGCACACTGACATGCCACTTTGTGCTCCTTTGTGTGCCCAAAACCTGTAAACTTGGCTAAAACACCTGGAAACCAGCTGAGCAAACCTGGCTTCCATTAAAAATTCCTAACAACCAATTTCAAGCCTGCCAAGCCACTTCACAATGTAGAAATAGAAAATTTTTTATCTTTAAACTCCTGAAACACATCACACAAACATCCATTGAAATAGCTATACTGGGCCTTTAGTATGTAGGCCATTTGTTTTAATTCTATTTAAGTACCACAGTCCAAACAAAAGCCTTTTTAATGGAGAATGGGAAGAGCATAGAAAAGATATCAATTATTTGTAAATTAGGGATTAAAGATAAATATATAAAAAATATTATTTTATTAGGATTAGGGAATTACTTTTGTTTCATTTAAATAGCGTTAGTTATCGGCTTAATTATCCTTTGTTATGATTTAATATTATCGGTTATTTTCGAGTTATTGGGAGTTATCTTTTGGGCTTTATATAAACCCCTTAGTCATTAAGTTTAAGGAAGCTAGCTTTTGATCGATTATTTATTAAATTCTCTTGACTTGTTAGCTGTCTCTCCCCCTCCCTTCTCCTTCCCCTTTTATTTCTCTCTACATCTCCTTCCTTTTCTCTCTCTCTCCCCCCTTTTCCTCTATTTCTTCGATATTGTCCTATACCAAGTGGTATCAAAGCAAGACTTCCTTTTTCCAATCACATCTTTGTCACCTAAGATTCATCATATCTCACACCTCTAGCCATAGAATTGACCAATTGGCCGCACCATTGGAAGTGTGCCGCTGAACTAGGCCCATCTTTGAAGTAGTGCTGTCGAAGAGATTGTCACGAGCCGACAAACCTCCTTGCGTGTGGTTCTCACATGCCCCACACACTTGCATACACTAGACTCATTTGCAGCCTTTTTCATGCGTTTGTGGCCCTCTTTGTACCTGATCTAGGATTCCTATTATCAAAAGTAATTACAGGTATTTTCCACTAAATCAAAAGAATCCAAAGTGGACTTGATATCTTCAAGGAAAGTTTGACTAGTTTGACCATCATTTTGAGGAGATAATGACTGCTCTTAACTTATTAAGTATACAAATCACTGGTAAAAACTTAGAAGATATAAAGGCAAAAGAACAATGTCTTCAAGATTACAATGCAATAGAGGAAGCTATCTTGGAAGAGCCTAATGATATCATTGTAGAGCCCCTGGATTGCCCATTGGACATCAATGAAGATGGCAACATCATAGGTTTTGAAGGGCAATGGAAGAAAATTTGGAATGTGATGAGGTTTTTGTACAGCATTCCAAAAATAATTTTCAAGCTACAAAATATCACATTCAGGTTCAACTAATTGAGTTGCTATACCAAAATTGAATTTGTTATTCTTGAAGTATTGGAGAGCCCAAAGCTATTTACACTAATAATTTTACCGCCATTACCCAATTCTTACCTAGCACTTGAAGATGAATCTTTCTATTATTTCCACACTTCAAAACTCGAGGTTGAGTTTTCTCCAGCCAAGGGATAATAATAAAGAATGGGAAGAGAATAAGAAAGATATTAATTATTACTTATAAATTAAGGATTAAAAATAAATATAGAAAATAATATTTTATTAAGATTAAGACTAAGAACTAATATTTTATTTACTTTTGTTTTATTTAAATAGCATTAGTTATTGGCTTAATTATCTTTTGTTAGGATTTAATATTATCTTTTATTTTTTAAGTTATTGGTAGTTATCCCTTGGGATCTATATGAAGTCCTTAATCATTAGGGTTAGGGTAGCTAGCTTTTGATTGATTATTAATAAAATTCTCTCGACTTGTTAGCCATCCCTCCCCCTCCCATCTTGTCCTTCCCCATTTATTTCTCTCTAAATCTCCCTCCTTTTCCTTCTCTCTCCCCCTTTTCCTCTATTAATTTTATATTGTCCTACATCACCCTTGCCTTAAAAGAAACCTTGCTTTTCCATAAAAAAATAGTCAAAGAAAGTCCGTGAATTTAGACTCCAAATCAAAAAATCAACGAACAAGTATACAAACCTCAAGAATTTAAACTCCAAATCCTCCTATCGATCAAAGAAGGAAACTTAAAACGAGGCAATGATTTCTAGCAAAAAAGGACGATTTTATTTTATCTTCTATATTTTAGTTAAATAATAAATTAGAAACAAAATTAAAATTAACCATAACGAATATTTAAAATCATTTATCTGTTCAAACAATATTGATTGCAAAGTCACTTATCATATGTCCTTGCAGTTATTTGACAGTAAAAAGCCTTTCTGTTTTTTTAAAAAGACTAATCAAACACAACGATATTGATAAAAGCAATTATCAAATAATTTTGACAAAAATTGACTTCTTCTTTGTGACAGTGCTTTTTATGAAACTTCATTAGGAAAAAGCAATTTCAAAATAAGCAAAAATTCAAAGTAATCCCAAACGAACCCTTAGTCTTAGTGTGTATTCAACTTTTCAATTAAGTGTCTATAGGTTTTATAAATATAGAGGGGTTCCAAGTATATTTGGCAAATTAGAGCAGAGATTGGGATACCTTACTCTTTAACTTAATAAAATGAAAATTAGAAATTGGAAGGCTGTACCACTCTAAGAGCTAAGAAGCCTCTCTTTCTTTCCCACACAAATCCCTAGCCCCCAGAAAGCTTAATGGGAAGGAACTTGACTTTTGTTGCCCCTAAATCAACACAAGAAAAAAAAATTCTTTCAAATTTCTGATAGCATGATATGACCTTTTCTCACATTAGCATCGTACATTTTAGGCATTAGTCAAAACACTTTAAGCCTGGATATCACTTATGCTTTCAGTTGGTCAATTTGAAGAGTAGCAATATATAGAACAATAGAAAGAGGACAAGCAAAGCAGGGATTTCTGAATTCATAATCAGAAAATACTAACCAGTAACTGGTCAATAAGGTCTCTTGCTTCATCAGAAAAATGATCTGGAAATCGAATATCTCTGGCTATGATTCTTTGGAAGATAAGCCATTCACTCGCATCTTTAAAAGGAGAAGTTCCAGAGAGCATTTGGAATAATGTGCATCCAAGAGCCCAGAGATCATTTCTGTGAGAAAATTAAAACGTAAAAAAGAAAAAAAGGGGAAAAAGGAAAGGTTATTAAGAAAAGACCTGGCATCGAACATATGGAATAAAAATACTAAGTCCAAGAACCTGCTGTTGGCAGCTGAAGTGTCAAGTCTTAACTGAGATGTGTGTGTGTGTGTGTGTGTGTACAGGCATATATACATAATATATATATATATAATAAGTTGTGTACACAGACATTTGGTATAAGAAACCATGCTACTACAAAAACATACAATTCATTTATAATTTTTGAATGACTAGGTTCCTACCCAAAAGTTGCTGGAGAAGAATTAAGAACCTCTGGAGGCACATAAGCAGCTGTCCCCACAAATGTGCAGGCTTTATCATCTAAGAATAAAATGGGAAAAAAAGAAGAAGAAGATAATATACAAGAATAAACATAAACATAACAAACCATCTTCCAAAATGCTCCTGATCTTACCTAATGCTGCATTTGGAAGGAGGTCTGTGATTTGGCTACCCTGCATGGGCTTCACACTCCCAAAATCAGCTATTTTAATATGTCCTTCATTTGTAAGCAACAAGTTCTCGGGCTGCAATTTAGGAAACTTAATCCTTGGAATACATATAAGCATATAGCTATATATGGCACCAGAGCAGCATAACCGTTCTGCAAAACTACCTTAATATCGCGATGTATCAAGCCCAAATTATGTATGTATTCAAGAGCATCTACAACTTCAGCTGCATAGAATCGTGCTTCATCCTCTGACAGACGACCTTTCTGCATACAGAAAATCAAAAAGATACTAGTAGATATCATATGGTAACAAGGGAGGAAGATACTAACTGCATACATACTAACAGGTTCCAAATTCCACACAATAGTATAAGTTCAAATATTTCTGCAAGGCCCAACCAATCCCGAAATATTTTCATAGGAGCACTCATATGAATTTTATTAATAATTGCTTTTGCCAATTACTAATTTTAATTCTGCAGGTATTTATCACTTCATTTCCACTAATATCAGAAGCATGTAATACTATATAATATCGAAAGAGAGAGGAAGAGAAAGCTCGAGTGAAATGTAGTTGGTGAGTCTAGAGAAGATTTTGAATTTATAGGAGGATGTACAAGATAAGTCATTCATGACTCAATTATAGAATAATGTCCTAATTACATAGCATCCTCCTACTAATTACAAAATCATAACCTAACTAATAATTATAGAATATTTACATTAATACTCGCCTTCAACTTGGAGCATATAAATTATATACACCAAACTTGTTACAAATGTAGGAAATATGTGATCCCCTTAATGTTTTAGTGAGAATGTTAGCTAACTAATCATTAAAGTTGACATGGCGGATGATGAGAGCCTTAGATAGTATTTTCTCTCTAACAAAATGACAACCAACTTCAATGTGTTTGGTTCTTCCATGAAAAACCGAATTAGATGCAATATGTAAAGCAATTTGATTATCACAAATTAATCTCATCTTGCTTGAATCTCTAAATTGGAGTTCTTGAAGCAATTGTTCCATTCACACAAGTTCATACGTTGCCAATGCTATGGCACGGCATTCAACTTTAGCATTAGATCTAGCCACAACATCTTGTTTTTTGCTTTTCCAAAATACAAGATTTCCTTAAATGAAAATGCAATAACCTGTAGTAGATTGTCAATTTATAAAAGATCCTGCCCTATCCGCATTTGCCTCCCAACCACTTAGGTGTGTTTATGATCCTCATATAGCAAGCCTTTCCCAGGAGCCCCCTTGATATACTTGAGAATGCATGTCACTATCTCCCGATGACTAGTGTATGGTGATTATAAATATTGGCTCACTACACTCACAACGAAGGAGATATCAAGTTGAGTAATAGTAAGATAATTCATTTTTCCAACAAATCGCCAGTATTAACCAAGATTCATCAAAAGCTCCCCCTATCTTGGTATCAGTTTAATATTAGGATCTATAAGAGCATCAACTGGGCAGAAATCTAACATACTAATTTCTTTAAGGGTATCTAGTGCATATTTTCTCTAACAAATCACTATCCTAGCATTGGATTAGGTTACCCCAATGCCTAAAAAGTATTTTAACTTGTCCAAATCCTTGGTTTGAAAATAATCAAATAGTTGCTATTTAAGCTAAGGGATTCCATCTTCATCATTTCCCATAATAAAAATATCATCAACATAAACAACTAGATATATGCAAAGATTAAGAGCTCAATGCATGTAGAGTAAAGAGTGATCAGCCTCACTTCTAATCAACCAAAACTGTTGGACAACATTACTAAATCACCCAAACCAAACCTGTGGTGACTACTTGAACCTGTAGATAGACCAATGTAATGTACATACTAATATAGACTCCCCTTGAGTAACAAACCCGGGTGGTTGCTCCATGTAGACTTCCTCCACAAGATTGCAATGAAGAAAAGTATTCTTAATACCAAGTTGATAAAGGAACTAGCATAGAATAGCAACAATAAATAATATCACATGGATGGAAGCAATCTTAGCCATAAGTGAGAAAGTGTTGCTATAATCCAAACCAAAAATCTATGTAGCCTTTATCTACAAGGTGTGTCTTAAAATGATCAATTGTACCATTAAGGCCAACATTAGTCGTGTAAACACATCTACAACCACAATAAATTTATTAAGAGCAAATGGACAAGTTCCCAAGTGCTATTTGACTATATAACCTCGATTTTGTCAATCATAGCTTGTCTCTACCCAGGATGAGGGAGAGCCTTATGAGTAGTATGAGGAATGGAAATAGAGAACAAAGAAGATATAAAAGTATAGTGAGTAATGACAAACAATGGTAAATCAAAAAATTATAAATAGGATGGAGATTATGAGAAGAACAAATAACTTTTCGAATGGCAATGAGAAAACCATCATCAGAAGAAGAGTTCGAAGTAGGTTCAGGTGCTAGAATCATACATGAATCAGTAGGGACATCCATAGAATCTACAGGGTGGAAACTAAAGCTCATGTGGAAGAGACAATGGAGTCAACTATAGGCTCATCCAATGAAGGAGGACTATGATTGAAGGATAGAACTGGAAGTACTTCAATGACAGTGGGAGGATCATGGGAGATGGCTGAAAAAAAAAAAAAAAAGGTGCTGACTCAAAGAAGGTAACATCTACTGTTATGAAATAGCAATTAGAGTTAGGAGAATAACACGATTATCTTTTTTGGAGACAGGAGTAATCCAAGAAAATAAGGATTGAGCAGATAACTTATCCCTAACCTAGAGTCAAATGGTGGACAAAGCAAGAACAATTGAAAACATGAGGGAGACAATACAAAAGTTCATCAAGGAACAAGATAAAGTGATGAATTTGATTTTGTATAATAGAAAAAAAGGTATCTAATTGATCAAGTAGCATGCAATGAGAATAGCACCACCCTAAAAACAAAGAGGAACGTTATGATGAAGTAATGTTTCAATGAGATGACTATTTTAACATTTTGCTACCCCATTCTGTTGAAGTGTATAAGCACAAAAAGACTAATGAAGCATGCTTTGTATAATCATGAAATTTTTTATAGGAGCATAGAAACATTTATGGGCATTGTCACTGCACAAAATTTTATAAAAATGCCAAATTGATTCCGGATCTCATAACAAAGTTGTTGAAAGATAAAGAACAATTCACAATAATTTTTCATTAAAAATAACCAAGTACAATGAGAATAATCATAAATAAAGGTAATAAAATATTGAAAGTTCAAAGTTGAACTTGTATGACTCAATCTCCAAACATCAAAGTGAACAAGAAAAAAAGGAGAGACAACTCTAGTGTTATTACTTTTAGTAAAAAAAAAAAAAAACAAGAATGTTTATATAACTAACATGGCTCTCAATTTAAAGTGGACAAAGATGAGAGACTAAGCACCATGTGTTGAAGTTTCCTAAGATTGGGATGACCCAAACAAAAATGCAACGACTTTAGAGAGTCACAAAGGTGATAGAGACCATGACATTCATGCTTAGTGCCAATCGTCTGCTTCATATGCCAATCCTATATAATCACAGATGAATCAAGAAAAGTGAGAATAAAGTTAAGTATTTGGTTGAGTTAACTAACTTAAACAAGATTAAAAAGGAAGTAAGAAATGTAAGGAATAGAGGTTATGCATAAGAAGGGAAGGGGTCATACTTGACCAATACCTTTGGCAATTGCTTTAGAGCCATTAGCAAGAGTAATAGTAGAAAGTGAAGAAGAACTATCAAGATGTGAAAGAGGTGTGGATTACAAGAGATATGATCGAAAGCACCAAAGTTAAGGATCTAAGGCACAACGGATGAAGACTGAGAGAGTCAAGCTATAGAATTACTAGTTTGTATAACGGAGGCAAAAATAGCAGTGTGCTTGGTGGCCTAATGCTCCAGAAAGTCATTATAGTTGGCCCTAGATAAAGTGATTGAAGGAGGACCATCGATCTAAGGAATGTCAACATTCTCCACCAAAGCAACATTGGCTATCTTGGGGCAACCATGTAGGGAATAACAACAATCACATGTATGACCCAATTTGTTATAGTATGTATAGTGTGGTCGTTGCCCACAGTTGCAACCTCCACCATTATGTCTACCACATCCTTGATTCCAATTGCGATCACCTTGTTGTGAGGCAAAGATAGAGGTCTCGGTTGGCATTGCTTTATTCTGTAGGATGGTCAATTGTTATAATTGAGCAAGAGCATTATCAAGGGATGGAATGTTGGGATGGAGAGGATCTAATCATGAACAAAAACAAGGTCCAATTTCAACCCAGCAAAAGTAAAAACCATGAACAATTTGTCTCATTATTGCTCTTGTTCCAGGGCATCAATGAAGATTGACATCAATTCATTAAATTCTTGTTTTACAAACTCAACCTTTCCCACGTAAGTGTTCATGTCAGTATATAAATGCTTCAAACTCATCATTTTAGTAACAAGAGCATGAACATGTTGAAAGTCATTAGTATACATGGATTTGGCCTTTTGCCAAAAGGCATAACAAGTTTTATAATTATGCAAAATATGCCATAGCTTACGCTCAATCGAATGCCATAACAAGTCACATAGTTAATGGTCTATTTTCTTTCAAGTAGGCCAATTAGACATTGAAATATCATCGGCTGGTTCCACTAAGTGATCCTCATAACATTGGCCATGAAACCAAAGTTCAACAAAAGCTGTCCAAGTAGTAAAATTAGAGCCATCTAACTTTTCAAAAGAATGGGATTTCTTAAAAAAGCAATAAAAAAGGTACCTGACTTTTGGGTTGAGGATGCTTAAAACAACATCAGATATGATGAAAGTTGGTTGAATGGAGCTTTGGAAGGCAAATGTGAAAGAACAACAAAGCACAATGATAAATGTGGAGAAAAGGGAAGCACAATAATGTGAACAAAGGAGAGCAGCCTCAAACCACTACAAATAGTACCCAATCACAGAAGGGAAGGGCTGGGCTAGATATTGGAGAGGCTGGCAACCAATTCTGGGCAAACAGTGGCTGAAGAGGTGGCATTATGTGTTGCCATGCACCAATATGCGGGTGAACATCAATTCTTAGATTTGGCACATGGCGACGAGTGCGACAGTGTTAGGAGTTCCAGCAATAGGTGTTGACTGATCAGCAATGTTTAATGTGTTTGACAAGGGTCATGAGTCAAGATTAAGTTGGGCACAGCGACTGGAATGAAGCATAGTCACTAGCAAAGGGTGGCTAAACAAAATCTTAAGGACTTTAAACTCTGATACCATATAAAACATTGGAAGAGAGGAGGGAAGAAAGCTCTTGAGTTAAATGTAGTCAGTGAGTCTAACCTACAAAATATTTTGAATTTATATAAAAATATACCAAACAAGTCATTCATGATTCATGATTATAGAATAATGCCCTAATTACAAAATCATAACCCACCTACAGAATATTTACATTCTAACAAATACAAACAGTAAAAGCAAAAAATAAAAAGTTTTTAACTTACTTAAAAAGCAACGAATGGCAGACAGCCAAGGAAGGTATTCAATTGCAAGAATAACACTTATGTAAATATCTTAACTAACTCAACTGAAAAAAAAAAAAAAAGGATTAACAACTTAGAGAAGAGTGATGTTCTATCAGTGTCATGTGTAATTTATAAGATAATATTCTGAAGTACTTGTCCACTTAGCGCTATTGAAATCCCCTAACACATTTAAAGAAAATATGGTACAGCATCACAAGGTGCCCCCCCCTAAAATGTTTTTGGGCAAATGATACACAAATATATGACACATCTCAAAAAATATGAGAAGTGAACCCTATATAAGGAATCTTGGGTTAAGAAAGAAATTTCAATCTTATAAAATAATGGGTCAATCTAAATGTTTCTCCAAGAGGAAACAATTGTGATGTATGTTCTCCCTCAATCAATTTTGGGGAATAACAGAACAGGAAGAACCTGGCAACAAGCTAGACTTTTAGGGAATCAACAAAAATTGTGGCAAAATAATTCAAGATGTCATTAATATGTTATTGGTTCTTTTTTTTTTAAGTGATTAATGTCCTTAAAGACCAACATCTTGCCTAATCTACAGGCTCACTCATCCCCATCAATTCAGAATTATCTTTTCTTTACCTTCACAGAGGCCTTTGTACTGTAGAACCAACAGTTCTATATATTAATGTGTTTGGAACCAAATTGTGTCTTGGTTTGACAATATACATTAAGTCTGCCTATGACGAACTTTATTTGTCATAGCCCGTCCCAAGCCTGGAAAACGAGGAGGGTTGTGTTAGGCAGTCGACAGCCAACGTAAAACTCTGTCGAATTTCTATAACATGGACAATCAATATATTAGACGTAAGGCTAGGTCGTTGCCCGTAAGTAACGCGCTGTATAGCTTGAGTACAGTGATAAGTGAGCAAGAGCCGCTGCATCGTCGCCCAGGTGTAGTGAAAAATAAGCGAGAGCTCCCACATTTTCGTGAACGAATGTGGCTAAAGAAACTAGTTCATGAGAATAGGATTTGTTTTGAAATTTGGAATATAGATACACTTACGGATAAGTCTATGAAAATAGTAGATACTATGATTAAGAGGAGGATTAATTTTATGTGTTTACAAGAAACTAAATAGGTAGGAAAAAAAGCGAAAGAATTAGATACTTCAGGTTTTAAACTTTGGTATACTAGTAAATCTAAATCTAGAAATGGAGTAGGTATAATTGTAGATAAGTTTTGGGAAAATACTGTAGTAGATGTCAAAAGGTTAGGAGATAAAATCATTGCATTAAAATTTATAGTAGAAAAGAAATTTTTTAATATTATTAGTGCTTATACACCACAAGTAGGGTTAGAAGAATATCATAAGGTAAAGTTCTGGGAATATTTAGAATGTTTAGTTCAGGAAATATCATTAGGAGAAAAGATTCTTTTAGGAGGGGATCTAAATGGTCATGTGAGAAGTGTATCTTCAGGCTACGAGGGTGTTCATGGAGGACATGGTATAGGAGAAATAAATGCAGAGGGTAAAACTATTCTAGACTTTTCATTAGCGTTCGATCTTATATTAGCTAACACTTGTTTTAGAAAGCGTGAAGAACATCTTATCACGTACAAAAGTAGAAGGGTATGTTCTCAAATTGATTTCTTTCTTATAAAAAAATCGAATAGAAAATTTTGCATGGATTGCAAAGTTATACCGGGAGAGAGTTTAACTACTCAACATAGAGTTTTGGTTATGAATGTAAGAGTTAGGAGGAGAGTAAAAAGCAAAGGTAAAGATAGAGTGGTAAGGACTAAGTGGTGGCAACTAAAAGGGGATAAAGAAAAGAATTTGCAAAGATGGATTGTGGAGGAAGGACCTTGGGAAATACAAAGAAGTGCTAACGATATATGGAATGGAATGGCTAAAGAGATTAGTAAGGTGGCCAAGGAAATATTGGGTGAATCAAAAAGTTTTGGACCTAGGGATAAAGAATCTTGGTGGTGGGATGCAAGTGTGCAAGATAAGGTTAAAGTTAAAAGAGCGTTATAAAGTGTGGTCATTATGTAAGAGTAATGAAAATTGGGAAAAATATAAGGTAGCTAAGAAAGACACTAAGAAGGCAGTGAGCGAAGCGAGAGCTAGGGCATTTGATGGGTTATACCAATCTTTAGGTACTAAAGTTGGAGAAAAAAATATTTACAAGTTAGCTAAAAGTAGGGAAAGAAAGACAAGAGACGTGGATCAAGTGATATGTATTAAGGATGAAGACGGGAAAGTGTTGGTCTCGGAACAAGATATCAAAGAACGATGGAAAGGTTATTTTCATAGACTTTTTAATGAAGGGTACAAAATTTTATTGCAATTGGATAGGCTAGACACTGAAGAAGAGGATCGAAATTATACTTTTTACCGTAGGATTTGTGAGATAGAGGTAAAAGAAGCGTTAAAGCGAACGGATAATGACAGAGCAGTTGAACTGGATAATATACCCATTGAAGTATGGAAGGGTTTGGGAATGAAAGGTATAAGTTGACTCACAAAGTTATTTAATGAAATTATGAGATCTAAAAGGATGCCAAATGAGTGGAGGAAAAGTACTTTAATCCCTATTTATAAGAGTAAAGGGAACATTCAAAATTGTGCAAATTATATAGGAATTAAACTCATGAGTCACGCTATGAAATTATAGGAAAAAATAATTGAGTGAAAGTTAAGGAAAGAGAGTCAAGTTACGGAGAATCAATTTGGTTTTATGCTAGAAAAGTCAACTATGGAAGCAATATACTTGTTGCGAAGATTAATGGAGAGATATAGGGAGAATCAAAGAAATTTACACATGGTGTTTATTGATTTAGAAAAAGCATATGATAGAGTGCCAAGAGAAGTTCTATGGAAGACTTTGGAGAAAAAAAGAGTTCGTATAGCTTATATTCGAGCAATCCAAGACATGTATGATAAGGTTACAACTAGCGTAGTAACAAAAGGTGGATTTACATAAGATTTTCCAATAACTATTGGTCTACATCAAGGGTCAACTCTGAGCCCTTACTTTAGTCTTGGATGTGCTTACTGAACATATCCAAGAGCCGATGCCATAGTGCATGTTTTTTACAGGTGATATTGTCCTCGTTGGAGAATCGAGAGAGGAAATGAATGAGAAGTTGGAGAGGTGGAGAATAACTTTGGAAGCTCATAGATTTCGTTTAAGTAGAAGTAAAACGGAGTATATAGAGTGTAAGTTTAGTAAGAGGCACACCACTTTTAGTGTAGAAGTAAAAATTGGAGAACATATCCTACCACAAGTCATACGATTTAAGTATCTTGGATCCATCATACAATATAACGGAGAAATAGAAGAAGATGTAAAGCATAGGATTCAAGCGGGGTAGATGAAATGGAGGAGTGCTTCGGGTGTTATTTGTGATAGAAGAATACCACTCAAACTTAAGGGTAAATTCTACTGCACAGTTATAAGACCTGCAATGTTGTATGGAACTGAGTGTTGGGCAATAAAAAGTCAACAAAAAAATAAGTTTAATATTACAGATATGAGAATGTTGCGGTGGATGAGTGGACACACTAGACGAGATAGAATTAGAAATAAATGCATTAGAGAGAAAGTGAAAGTCGTACCTATTGTAGAAAAGATTGTAGAATCGAGACTTAAGTGGTTTGGTCATGTGGGGAGGAGACCTATAGAAGCCCCAGTTAGAAGAGTAGATGAGATGGAGAATAATTCAATAATTAGAGGTAGAGGAAGACCAAGAAAAATTATAGGAGAAATTATAAAGAAAGATTTAGATTTAAATGGTTTGTCTAAAAATATGATTTATGATAAGAGTTTATGTCGTCGATTGATCCATGTAGCCGACCCCACTTAGTAGGAAAAGGTTTTGTTGTTGTTGTTGTTGTTGTTGTTGTTTGACAATATACATTAAAAACCTTTCAGTTGCTTGGCATGAGAGCTTGATAAACAACTACTATAAAAAATTGATAGTCGCTAGTTATTAAAAAGATGATAGGTTATTACATAACCATTTATTTCTCAAGATTATGAGTGGTTAGAAGTGGTGAGTAAATCTCAAAACAGGTGTAATAATGAGTGAGTGGTTATGTAAGTAATAACTTAATTCTTAAGTTTAAAAGAAAATGATTTTTAATCCCAAAGAAAAAAAAAAGGTGAATTGACGTGCACGTTAGTACATGTCAGTCTATCTAAAGATATGATTTATAATAAAATTTTATGGCGTCGTTTGATCCATGTGGCCGACCCCACTTAATAGGAAAAAGTCTTGTTGTTGTTGTTATTGTTGTTGACGTGCACGTTAGTGCACGTCAAGTCATATTAGATAAACCTTCTCTATAGATCAAAACACTAGGAAGTACAGTCACAAGGTACTCAATTTCCTTTCTAAAAAATCTGGCATATTGAGGGAAAGATTATACAAAATTCCAATTTTAGTAAGTAAGCAACATTAAAACTGAATAAATCAAAATATCCAAATGTTATATAATAAAACAGGGAAGAATATCATATTTCTAAGACTTATTAACACTTTAGAGAGCTTAACCTGTTATACATGAAACAAGACAGAATTATCTTACATAATCACAATATCTTCAAATTTGAAATTGAACACAGAAGTTTTCCCCATTTTAAATTGAATTGCCATTTTGGTAACAATAATCGTGTCAAATTTTGCTTTGAAATGTCCACCTCTTTTTTTTCCTTTTTCTTTTTCTTTGGTATTATAGTCAATAAGGATGATCATGTGTAGGGTATGTATAGGGTAGTATAATCCTTGTCACCAGACCTGGAGAAAAATATCTTCCTCATCCCTAGACCTATACTGTAGTGGGTAGCAAACTCAATTTCCATCCAGTTCCCCATTGAATCGTAAAATCCCCAGACAGGACTCATTTACCCGAAGAAATATCAAAACTTGTGGTTTTTTTTCAAGATGAGACTCTTTTACATAAATTTATTCATATAAAATTACACCAAAAAAAGAGTTTCACAGTCATTAATAGTATTCAAATACACCATCAACAAAAGTTGAAATTGGTCAGTCTCAACAATTTGGGAGAGTGAACAAAAGGAAGGGGCAGCAAAGTTTTTCACTGAAAGAATCTCATATATAATCTTTGAGACTATATATATATATATAGACACACACAGACACTCAAGTCTGGGGGAGGGTGGGTACCACTCTCTCCAAACCCAAACCCCTTTTTTCCTAAAGGTCAAGGATGTCCATGGGCTTTGCCCAAAACTAAATCCCCTCCCCGAGTGATCTTAAGTGCACATTCCTCCTCATTGACCAGGTTCATTTAAGATTTTACTTCCAAAGTGAGTGTATATATGATTTTACCTCTAAAGAAATTGAACCTAGGTTAACAAAAAGAGGTACTATCTCCTCTTACCAATTGAGCTTAACCCCCTTGGATATAGAAATGTCCACTTTGAAGTATAATGAATTGATTAAAAAGAGAATTTTAAATTATCCTCAAACTGGAAAAATCATATAAGAAAACTTCTAAATTTTGAAAATGTCATCTTCCTAAAGCAGTTTATAATTTCCTTCAGTAGTAAAATTTAATAATAAAAAATAACAAAATCACAGCACACATTATTGTTTTGATGTTTTATAATAAGATCTAACTTAGGGAGGACTAAAAGTAGATCCTGCAGACCAACACACCTTCAGCACATGCTGCAGAAAATTTTTTAAAATAATTTAGTCATAACTCATACTCATTGAGTGCATGCCTTGAAGTCTTATGTTATGTTAGCTTACCCTCATTATCTGATCAAAAAGTTCTCCACCTTCACAGGACTCAAGTGCCATGTCTTCACCGTTGGAAAAGTATACAGAAAAAAGGATACCAACATCAAATAATAGACCAAACTCAGCAACCAGAGAGCAAAATTCAAAAAGAAAATTGAAAGAAAGTAAAAAGGAACACAGAGAAGGAATCAGCTGAGAAAGAGAGTATACTATAAAGTGAAACTACATCAAAAAATACGTACACAGAGAAAATGTGTCTTGAAATGTGAAAAACAGCCGCACAATGCCAGGATGGTCTAATTTATCAAGCACTAAGCGTTCCAACTTCACATAAGCTGTTTTGTTCTCTTTTGTGATAAATTTTTTGTCCATGATCTTCAAGGCATACACAGATCCTGTGTCCTTCTTCTTCACCCTCATAACCTTTAAACACCATGAAAAACATATTCAAAAATAATTATACAAGAGAAACAAAAACTACTAAAACAAATGCATGAAAGATTCTAGAAAGTCAAATGTCAAAATGGTAAGGGGATTTTTGCTTCAGGCATATAGGAGTTGGTAAATGGAACAGATGCCACCCAAAGTAATTCAAACAAAATGGAAAATAAAAAATTATATGCCAGAGGAGAGAAAGCAAGAGAGCTAGAGAGGCAGAGGTGAAGGAGATGGTCAAATTTACCAAGAAATTCAAGTCACATTCCTTTATCACTAACAGACAGAAACCCCAGATTCAGTGTGAGAGGCCATACGCAAACCCCAAAAAAATAAGTGTTTCAAGAGATTCAAAGAATAACAGAAAACTTGAATTCAAACAAGGTGCATCTTAAATGTCGCAGCAGTGAACCAAAATAAGTCAGTGAATGGGAAAGTCATCAGTCAAGAAAGAGATGCAGAGAATTACATTTACTCAGCAACAGGAAAATCAGACTATGTTTCCTTGCTCAACTACAAATATTGAAACCGTAAATTATTGTAAGATGCCACAGATTTACATTGGATAACAATGCTGATTATATATGTTCACATTAAGGCAATCCACATGCAGTAAGAAATTCCTTGTGAATTAGAAAAAAAGAGCATTTTTGGCATAATAAGTAACTAGAAGACTAGCATCACATTACACTCAAGTAACAGTATGTAATGCTTCAAGATAATGATCTCTCAGACCAATAGTTTTGTACAGTTTACCCCAAACCGTCAAGCCAGTCATAACAGCAGCTTGCTTCATTTTCTACTGCCTATCATTTGCTTCTCTTTCAGCCTAAATTAAAATGGTGAGTCTTGGGTTTTTAACAATTCTTGCTGGTAGGCAACCCACTCATGCAATTTCCATTTATTACTTAATCTTGAAGCTCAATTTCTCTTCTGAAGCACAGAAAAAGGATAGATATTGAAATCTAGAACTCTGAATGCTCGGTCCTTTTAATCCAGAGAATAAGAAACCCCAAGACCGCCTTATCAAGAAACCAATGTTGTTCACAGAACTGTAAATGAAAAATGAATGGAGCATTAACGCAGTTTGTCTTTTCAGGTTCGGGACGAGGGAGTGCAAGCCATTTCACAGGAAGACTTCAGCAACCATTGATACCGGAGCAATAATGCCCCACTGAAAGGTATCAAATGATGTTTCATACCTCATATAGCAACAAGGATGACAATCGTGCACAATGATTTCTACTGCATAATACCCATTAATGATGGTAACCAACAGAACTGAATAGATCACTCTACGTTTTTTAAAAAGAGAATGCCAATATCACCCAGAGAATTTATGCATTCAATAAAACATTACCGACACAAAAAAAAAAAAAAAAGGGAAACAACAACACAACCAGACAAAGACGACATAAATAACATTTAACAGTGTCGGACCTTAGAAATAGATCACTCTACGTTTTTTAAAAAGAGAATGCCAATATCACCCAGAGAATTTATGCATTCAATAAAACATTACCGACACAAAAAAAAAAAAGGGCAACACCAACACAACCAGACAAAGACGACACAAATAACATTTAACAGTGTCGGACCTTAGAATAAGAACCAACGCCGTAGATCTTGCCCAAGTCAAAGTCCTGGATGGTGTAATTCTCCTGAGGAGCTCGGAAGGGAATGCTCTGAGATCTCTGGACATTCCCGCCATTAGACAAATTACTCTGAATCCTCAACTTGGAATCAAAATCCTTCTCCATCGCTAACATCGCTCTGTGCTAAGTTTCTCTGCTACATTCAGACAATTTCTCCCTCTATGACCGCATTTTCTCACTCGGCTCGAGAGGGGAGCTTAGGAGAGTCAAGGAGACTACTTGGAAGTACCCGTCACCCCTTTGGATCAAAGCAATCCCTCTGATATTATGATAAAAAGAAAAGGTGAAGTGATTCTTTCTGATTGGATGTATACAGGTATGTGTGTATAATCCGGGATGATCAGCTTTAGCTTTGTTTGCATTTCAAAAACCCAGAAAGGGGCACTAGGAAGCCAGATTTTGTTTTTGAACTGAAGGGAAACAGAATCAAGGAAGATGAAGATATGAGGATTGAAGAGGAGAAGAATTGCACATTGGAATCATTCATTTTTCTCACGCTTCTCCACGTATCTGAAACGCGAAGATGAAAAAATGCACTTTCTGGACTGTTTGCTGCAATTCTTTAAAGAAAATTCAACGTGAGAAAACTTTTCTAAAGGTTTGGAGAGTTTGAATTTACAGATATTTTGATAAATAATATTTTTATATTGAAAATTTTATACATAATTATTTATATTTTTAATTAAAATATAATAAATATATAATTTTTTAATAATAATAATATGAGAAATATATAATTTTTACAAAGATATATATAATTTTTAAAATTTGATATTAGATAATTGAATTTTTAAAAATAAAAAAATCTAATTTCAATAAAACTTTATGGAGATATATATATATAATTTATTCAAAAATTATATATATAAATTTTATTAAAAATCTCATAATCAAAATATAAAAATAATATTTAAGCTTAATTCTTTCATATTTAGGTATAAATCTCAAAACATTGTGAGGTGTGTTTGGTATACATAACCGGAAAAAAAGAATAGAAAATAAAATAAAAAATAATTTTCAGAATAAAAAATAATTTTTATACTTTTATTTTAAAAAATAATTAAAAATTATTATTATTATAATATAATAAACATTACCCAAAACAAAAAGAGCCTGCAAATGTGAATCAAAATATTAAAAAGTTAATAGTGTGAAAAAAAAAATTATGTTATGTTATTACTAAAAATTAATAATAATAAGAGTTAAAATAGTTTTACTTGTTAAGTCTAAACCAATTGGGAAAGGAAGGCATGTGGTGATGTAATGACGTTGCATATCATTAAGGTGCAATAAAAGTTTATTCCATGAATACTGTGACGAAATCTGGGTTGGTATGACGTTTAAGATTTTGAGCGAAGTAATTGTATAAAGTAAAGAAAACAAATTCTATAATAATTACAACTTCATATAAACTATTTCATTAAAAAAATCCTTTATAAAATACTAATAAGTATTAAAAATTAAAAATTATGTGCAAAATTATGGAGAGAAGCAACTCACGTTGCGCCACCGACCGGTCAGAGTATTCGTTGCTCTCAAGGTGACAGATCAGTGAAATGGGTACCAATCATGTTGAAAGATATGGATAACTACTAATTATATTGTCAAATGTCTGTGTGTCCCACCAGTGCTATCTACAATAGTAATTGAAAAAATTTGAGTGTCAATTTAAATTAGAGATATATATATTTAAAAATATTAAATTATAAAATTATTTTAAAAAAATTAAAAATAAAATATTTTAATTTAAAATCTATAATTATAATTTTTTTACAATTTAAAAATTTTACTCTTAAATTTTTTAAAATAATTTTAAATTTTAAAATTTTTTATAAATATATTTAACTTAAAATTCTCTATAATTTTCACAAAATAAGTCATTCTTGTATGTCCAGTGAAAATAAAAGCTAAGCCTACTTTATTTCCAAAAAAGAAAAAGGCAAAGCCCACTATTGCGCTATTCTAGAGGTTGTTAAATACAAAGATGTGTTGTCATCTATAGTGCTCTCATCAAATTACGGTGAACCATATGAAATACATTTATTATGAGTAAATATATAATCTAATTTTTCAAAAATGTACTCCTAATCCTTTATTTTTTGGATTTATTTATTTATTTACACAAATTAATCCTTCAAAATTTATAACTTATTGCATGTTATTTCTTTTTATTAGTCAAAATTCTATATTTATTCTACTTTAAAGAAATAATTCAAAAACATAACAATGTTCCTCCAGGAAAGTAAATTAGGTTAACTAGTAGCTTCCTTCTTTGAGTTTCCTTCATTAATAGCCAACGAACAAAGAACAACTGAACAAGCCGATTTGCTACAACGAAGTACAAAGAAAATTAAGAGTGCCAATCTAGCTTTCAATGGAGAAACCTCTAGACCACGTGCTTATAAGAATGATCTAGATAACCATAGGAAGCTTAACTCTAAACAAAGAAGCAGGGCTAAGTCCTATATTGAAACTTTGAAGGACAAGCGTCTAATAAGGAGATGAGCATTGCTGAGGATGCTAACTGTTGGAATATAAGTGTATGGCTTGTGTGTGTATTAAAAGAAATCCCACATTCCTCAAACTAAAGAGAGTCTTAGTGTATAAATATAAAAATAAGAAATTAGGCAAGTAAATGGATTAAGAGGAGAAGTAGGCTCATGTGCACAATGACGATCCGATGCAATTGTAATTCGTCAATTTTTCCTCCTGTGCACGAGAATTAGACACGATTGTTGGACATTTTTTCTAGATTTTTTTTTTACATAAAAATTAATTTAATTTAAAATAGCCTTCCAGAAAGTTCTTCTTTTTAAAGGTTTCAATTTTGAGGCTTTATATTTTCATTTTTTAACGTTGGCCTTGGTTAATTTTCGGTTTATGATTGTAATCAACCATTTTATGGTTTTAATTGCTGATTTTATTTGATTTAATCTCCTCCAACGTTCAAAACAAATGTTGTTAATGCCCTTAAATTTGTCCAACATGTGCATATGATCTTCAGCCTATAAAAGGCGCTGCATGGTGCCTGTACAAATTGCACCGAGCTCTTGGACATCTTCCTCTTCAGTTCTTCTGAGTTCTTTAGGTTTCTACTGTTCTGTTTCCCTGTTACATGAAGGGTCCATTTAATCTTGGGGAGTTACTAACTTGTGACTGAATAACTCTTAAAGACAATGTCCTCGGGAATGACTAGAATCGATTTTATACTAATGATTTTGTTTATTGCAGCCAACAATTTTAAAAGTTATTATAAAGTCACACCGAGTTGGTCCTGATCGTAAACCTTGCTAATCATGTTAACGTTACTGCTGCAAGTTCTGGTAGAGGTTCTGGTGGTTTTGGAGGGAATAATGCTACTACTTCAGCCTTTATTTTGACTGCAATACTTGTTGTGTCATTTATATCTAAGATTGAAGTGTTTGACAGGAAGAACTTCAAGAGATGGCAGGAGCAGATCTTTTCTATCCTAGACATACACAGAGTTGCAATGGCGTTGGACCAGTTCAAACCTGTTCCTAATGCTTACCAAAACCAGAAAATTACCTGGGAATATGCTAATATACACAATTATTAATACTTTATCTAACAATCTGTTCGATGTGTACTATGTTTACAAGGAGGCAAACACAATCTATGACTCACTAATGGCTAAGTACACTGTTGGGGATGCTGGCAAACAGAAGTTTATCGTTGAAAATTTCTACAAATGGGAGATGATGGAGGACAAAGATATCAAGATGCAAATCAATGAGTACCATAACCTACTAGAAAAGTTGTGCATTGAAAAAATTAACTGTAACACCATACTTCTAAGACTCAATTCATGCAATTCTCATGCCTCATCTCATGCTTGTTCTATAAGAGGCAACATAATGACATTAATTCTCATGGATAAGTTGTATTTTGCCACGGATAAATTTTCTCCTTCAGTGTCCTGTGGGCCATATGGACTTATCCATCTCATTCTTATAATTAAATGGACAATTGCAACTCATAACAAGCTTAAAAAATGGTACATACCTCGAGCAAAGGGAGCAAATACACAAAATACACTAGTGTAGCCTCAGATCAATTTTCCAGATTTTATATTTAAAGTTTGAAAAATCATAACTAATTCTAATAAAATCTAAATCAAGCACATTAAATCATTCTGGAAAGTTACAAATGTCTACTTTATGCTAAAAATAAATTCGGACCACAACTAAGGCTACTAGGCATCAGAAACGGATGGAATAATACCAGAGGTTAGCTATCATCCCTGGTATTGATCCTTAACTTCGAAAATTCATATCTCCTTGCCATTTAGAGGTCCAATTAGGGTGTTCTCAGTGGCCATGGAAATCTTATTATGTCTAGTTTATGCTTGTAAAATTTCATGAACATTGGACATCATTGGCCCATGAATGATGTAGCCCAAGTTTTTGACCATATAAAGAGTGCCTATATCAGTTTAGCAAAAAAATGGCAACTTTGGAAAATCTTAATTAATTCCATAGAACTTCAAATACTTTAGTCTTTGGCTTTTCCAAAAGATCTAGATAAGATTTACATGTGTGCCAAATTTCATGAGCAAATTTATTCATTTAGTTAAATTTTGTCATTGGGTTATAAAATGGTCATTTTTAAGCTTTACAAAGGGTTCAAATGGTTTAAATTGAGCTCCAAGGCAACTATGACCACTTGAGCAAGTGGAAATGCACCAAGATGACATTATAAATTTGTCTCAAAGGTGCATAAACCCAGATTTCTCAAACTCACTTATCCACCCCATGATATACACAAAATTACACATACTAGCTTTGGCCATCCAATACCTAAATCATGCTATCTCATACATTTAGCATCAAATTTCATTCATACATCATACATTTGGGTATTTACATATGCTCACATAATTACATAACTATTTCATTATTAGATTACTTCATATGCCATGTGTATGGCTATAAGAGAGACAAAACTAGGTCATTTCATGCATTTTGATATCAATCTCCTTCTTTTAGGCTTGGTAGCTTCCATTACCTTGCTCAGTTGCTTCACCTAGTATGTTAAGACATTAGAGAGGAGGGGATGAGATTTAAAGAATCCCAATAGCTCATTTCCCATTCAATCACACATAAAATATACATTACAAACCTTGAAAATGCATGCATAGGCATATTGATATATATGAGCATTCATGAAATATTCTTAGCATTTGATCAAGTCATACGTAGTATACATAGGCTTGTCAAGTGAGTGAATTGGCCTCACCTATTCACTTGTAGATTTTGGACTTGCCTTACCTATTTTCTTTAAGAGGTTTTTGACTCAACCTCACTCTTGGGAGACTCTTTACTTTGTTTCAACCAATTTCAAGGGTTCTTAGCTCATCCTCACCATGGCTAGAGTGTTCTTGACTTCTCCACACTCAAGCAAATCAAGACAAGCACATAAAATATCATTTGAATGCATAAAATATCATCATGGTACCATGAAATAAAAGCTTATGCTAAAATACTTTTCATAGCTCAAAACATATATACACACATTTAAAGACAATGTAAGCATGCATTCATGTATGAGAGAAGGTGGAGAGAGCTACCTTACTTGCATTTACACACTTTTTTCTTAAGCCTTGAGTCCTCCCCTTTGACCTTACACACCCAAGGAGCTGGAAATCACTCCTCTTGGTCTAGACACATCATATGGAAGCTAATTACACTTTTGAATCACATTCTAAAGCCACACATTTACTAGAAAAGCTAGGTGACTCATAGGGCTCTTTTATGGTTTTATAATGCACTTAATGAAGCAACCTTAGGAAAATATCATCTTGGCTCTATTCTCTCCATCTATTTATGATTCTTGACTCCATTGAAGTTTCTTAAAGTCGTCACATAATCAATTCACGGAGCCTAGCTAGGTGTTGCTTCTTTAAGCCATATTATGGAACATACAAAGCCATCTCACTTTTTATGGTTTCTAAAATCTTTCCAAGGCTTCCTCTCATACTCTCCCATCATACATAAGTCAAAAATAAGCTTAAAACAAATTAAAACTATCCCTAGGTGCCATTTCTACTCTAGGCCGAAGCATATACTCTTCTTAGCATCCTTGGAGTTTCTTTACTTCCTTTGATGGGAGAATCATGCAGAAAGCTCTTTTGGTATCCTAGGAACTCATATGAACACTTAAATATCATAAAATATGGCTAGAGTTCATGGTAAAGTTCAAGGTACAATCAAAACCCTAAATTATATAACTTTCATTTTAAAGTTCCCTTTTTAATTTTAATTGTATGTTCTTAATCCTCACACTCCATAACCTTTAGTTCCATCAAGAACACATAAAGAAAAACTCTTCTCCTCACTTTCTCTCTCTAGACTGAAGCTTAAATGGCTTAGAAACACAAGATTTTGCAAGTATTTCAAGTGAAGTCTTACCTTAAAACGGAGCTCTCTTTGCATAGATCATTTTTCATCCATTGATTTCTTGAAAAGAGTTCCTTTTTGGCTTAGGTTAGACCTAAATCTTCAAGTTTTCAATAAAAGAAAACCACCATTAGAGAGCTTTTAAAGAGAGGAACAATTTTCCAAACTAGCGCAGGATGAAACGAGGCTATTTACTTACCTAAATGGAAGTTTAAACTTCTTCTCTCTCTCGCCTCTTAATGTCATGCCATGGTTGCCCATTTTTCTGCAAATGAAAGCTTGGAGGAGGTGATGAGGTGTAATCTTATTTAAGAAGCCTCTTTTATAATTTTTCAAAATAACAACTTTACCATTACGTGCCTGTTTGCTCCGTTTAGGCTCATTTTAACTCCTTTTTAAGAACCGTGTTTTCTATCATAAAATTTAGGTCTTTTAATTCATAAAATACTTTTGGTTTCATTCAAATTGAATTAAAAACATTTTCGAATGAACTAGTTAAAATTTAGGTCAACCGATGTTATAAAACGTCCACCGGAAGAGACTTAAGCTATCCCGGAACTTCATATAGTTTTTAGAGTCTTTGAAAATATTGGAAAACTCAAAATTTTTATTTAAAAATCTCTCCTGTGAGAATTCCAAAATTTGTTCAAAATAACAAAAATGCCCTTACGTTTCGTCAACCTTTCATTACATTTTGTTTCTTCATTCTAGCTCCGTTTTTATTTCCTTCTTAGCTTGGGATTTTCATTTTTAAGAATTTAGAATACTTCTCAAATTTTTTGGGACCTTAACTAAGTCATTTCAGGGGACTTGCTTTTGTATTCGGTGAATTTTGTACATTAATAGAGAAATCATACGTTATGTTTCTCATGTTTTCTCTCATTTCTAGAGAACCAGATATTACATCAACCTTCCTGATGAGTTCATAGCTGGAATACTGATCGAGAAGCTGCTAGAATCGTGGAAGAACTATAATCAACAATTGAAACACAAATAAAAGCAATTGTCTCTGTCAAACCTCATTACTCATGTGACATCATATTTATCTAGTCTATCTCATGCCATTATAGCTTGCATTTCCTTGGTCTAACACACTTTCTTAATAAAATGCAATAAAAATAATGGATTATTTCACTTTACGTCGTGGATAAAATTTTCATTTTGTGTCCTGTGGACCATATGAACTCATCTATTACATTCTCTTATTTAAATACACAAATGCAATTTAAAATCATCTCAAGAAGGGGCTAAAAACTGTAGCTCATGGAACATATACATAAAATTTGCATGTGTAGCCTTGGATTAGTGTACCAACTTTCTATTATGAACTTTGAAAAATCATAACTAATTTTAGAAAAATCAAAATCAAGCACACTATACCACTCTAGAAAGCTACATATGTCTACTTTATGATAAAAATAATTCTATACTAAAACAGGGATGTCTAGCTATTGGAAATTGATGGAATAGTAACCAAACTCGCCTGGCGCTATTGGTACTGTCACAAAAATTTTAAAATTCATATCTCTTTACTCTGATATCCAATTAGGGTGATCTTAGTGGCTATAGAAAGCTTATCATGTCTAGTTTATGTCTTTAATATTTCATGAGCATTGGAACCTATTTGACTTTCAAATGATGTAGGAGAAAAAAATTGACTATATGAATAGTAACTAACTAGAACAGCTAAAATTTAGTAACTTTGAAAATTCATAATTAATTCCATAGAGTTCCAAATAATCTAGCCTTTAACTTCTTAAAAAAGCCTAGATGAGATCTATATGCATGCTAAATTTCATGGGTAAATTCTTTCATTTCGTTAGAATGTGCTATAGGGTTGCAAAAAATGCTCTTTTATATTTCTTAAAGGGCCTCAAGAGGGTCAAATTTGGTTCCAAGGCTTTCATGACCACTTGAGCACATGGGAAAGCACCAAAATGGTCTATTAAATATGTCTCAAAGGTGCACAAACCTAGATTTCATAAACTCACTCTCTTACCCTAAGGTATACACAAGAACACATAAGCTATATTTTGCCATTCAATGTCAAAAAGTGGCTATAACATTCACATGACATCAAATCTCATTTATACATCAAGTATCCATGTAATTACATATGTTCATAAAGCTCATACATCATATAAAATATTGAATTATATCATATGCCATTCATATGGCTATAAAATGGACAATTTCACACACTTTCTTATCAATCTCCTTCCTTTATGCTTGGTGGCTTCCATTCCTTGGCTCACTTAGACCACTTAGTCATGTTAGGCAAATGAAGAGGAAGGGATGAGATTCTAGGAATCTCAATAGCTCTTTTCCTTTTCAACCATATATAAAGAATACAAATCCAAGTCTAAAAATGCATGCATAGACATCATGGCTTTCATAATTATTCATGGAACATTTTAGCATTAAAGAAATCACATAAAACATATATAAGTTTGCCAAGAAGATAGTTTAGCCTCACCTATTTCTCTTGGGGGATTTTGGACATACCTCACCCATTCTTTTAAAGGGTTCTTGGTTAAGCCTCACTCTTTGAAAACTTTTGGCTTTGTCTCATCTATTCTTGGGGACTTTTGGCTTCACCACACTTAAGCAAACCAAAACATATTCATAAAACATCATTTAAGTGCATAACAAAGTATCATAGTACTATGGCATATAGATACATACTAAAATATCTTTCATGACTCAAAACATACACAAATGCACATATTCAAAGACAAGATAAACATCCACTCATGCATAAAAGAAAGAAGAGAGAGCTACTTTTGTTACAACAACATACTTTTCCTTTCAAGAATGCTTCCTCTCTCTTGGCCACACACTCACAAGGATGTGAGACTTGGTTCCTTTGGCTTAGACATATAATATGGAAGTTGATTACACTCTTGAAACAATTTCTAAAGCTACACATTCATTTCAAAAGCTAGATGGCTCCTATGACTCATTTATGGCTCCATAATGCACCTAATGAAGCAACATCTATAAATCATAATCTTAACTCCATTCTTTCCATCCATCTATGATTCTTGACTCCTTTTAAGCCTCTTGGACTCATCACACAATTAATTTACGAAGCCTAGTTAGGTGTTGCTTCTTTAAGTCACAATATGGAACCTATGATTACATCTCACTGTCTATGACTTCTAAAATTTTTTCAAGGCTTCCTCTCATCTTCTCATATAATATATGACACAAAACCAAGTTTGGAATAAATTAAAACTATCCCTTGGTGCTTCATCCTCTCTAGGCTGTGGATATGGACCATGAGAACACCAAAAGAGCTTGTTTGGTTTTCTTGATAGGAGATGCATGTGAGAAGCTTTCTAGAGATCTTAGGAACTCATCCAAACATTTTTTTCAACCTAGGAACTCTTGCTTCAAAACAAAATTTTAGTAGAACACTTGAAATCCTAACTTTGCCATCTTAAAATCTATTGGTTATTTCCTTTGCATATTCTTGTTTTTCTCCTTCATTTTCCTAAAATTCACTTTTAGTTTGGCTGGAAATTCAACCCCTCATGGCTAGTCATATATAGGTCAAAAATCATAAGAGAAGGAATAAGAAGAATCAAGTATAAAAGTAGTAAAATACCTTGGTTTCTTGGCTTCCTTTGCTTGCTCTTCACTTAGCTTGGTTTTTTCTCCTTAAACTTGAAATTTCTCTCTTAGGTCTAACCTCAAAACAGCCCCAAGTATTTCAATAAACCCATGGGAAAGAAGAGAAAGAAGAAGAAGAAGAAGTTTGCTAAGGAGAAGCTAAGAAAAACTATGAAAATCCATACCTTTCTCTTGCTTTTTCCTCACCCTTTCTCTCCTCCCTTATGCGCCTCACTCTCTTGGTCTTTTCTTTAATTTAGGGTAGAAATGAAATGAACCAAATGAGGAGAAGAGTGGGGTGTGGGGTATATATAGCTAGGTTTCAAGAATTGTTTCCAAAAATTTCATTTATGTCCCTTAATATAGTTAGGTTTCAAGAATTATTTCCAAAAATTTCATTTATATCCCTTAATCTTGGCATTTTCATTTCTAGTTTGTTTTAGCTCCTTTTTTAGAAGCATTTTTTCTATTATAAAATTTAGGTCTTCAATCTTATAAAATGTCTTTGAAATCACTTAAATTGGAGCTAAAACATTTCTAAACGAAAGGGTCAAAGTTCAGGTCTACTGCCGTTAGAAAATGTATATCGGAGGGGTTTTAACTGTCTTAGGGCATCTCATAATTTTTAGGGCCTTTAAGAACCTTAAAGAACTCAAATTTTTCATTTAAAAAGCTCTCTTATGAGTGTTTCAAAATTTGTTCAAAATTATGAAAATGTCATTGCGTTACATTGTTGTTTCGTTAAATCATATTTAGTTATTTTAGTCTCTATTTCATGGCACCTTTGATCTTCTAATTTCATTACTTAATGTCTAGATCATTATTTTAATTTCTCTAGGCCTTAACCAATTCATTTTAGAAGACTTACTTTCAAAACATATTCGTTTCCATCATTTTTATGAAAACCAGACATTACAACTCACATCATTATTAAGGATACTAATCGGAAGGAAAGTCGAGCTACAAAAGCAAAGGAGTTGGCTTCTAAAGCAAACTTAGTAGAGACAAAGTCTCATGACAAGAGGTATGATTCTAAATCAAAGAATGATTCTAAGAAAAATCTTGATCATAAACCCAAAGATTTTAACCCCAAGTTCAAAAAGAAAGGCAACTATTTTCTCTATGGAAACTAGGCCATCATGTTGCTTAGTGCAAGAATAGGGCTAGAAATGATGACTCTTCTAAGCCAAAGGCAAATTTGGTCAAAGGAGATGACAAAGATGAGATCATTGAAGTAGTCATTTCATAAGCTCTACTTGTTTTTGATGTGAGGAAAGACGTAGTAGACTCTGGGGCTACCAGGCACATTTGTGCTAACAAAGAGATGTTCACCTTCTATAATCCTGCTAAGGAAGGAGAAGATTATGTTTATCTTGCTAACTCTTGAACCGCCAAAGTTCTTTAGAAAGGAAAAGTTAAGCTCAAACTCACATCTGGAAAGACCTTGTCCTTTAATGATGTTCTTCATATGCCTGATGTTAGAGCAAACTTAGTCTCTGTAGCTCTGTTGGGAAAAGTTGGGGTTAAAGTGTCATTCGAATATGACAAAATTGTGATGATAAGGAACAATGTATTTGTCGGGAAAGGTTATTATAATCAAGGGTTGTTTGTTTTTAATGTTGCTGAAATGAATGAGAATGCATCATCTTCTACTTATTCACATGTGTTTATGATCGATTTTTTTTTATTTGTGGCATGCACAATTAAGACATGTTAGTAAATAGTATTTAAAGAAAATGCACAAACTTGATTTAATCACTATGACCAAAAATAATTTTTCAAATAAGTGAAATTTATGTTAAGGCTAAATTAATCGAAAAGTCTCATTTTTCTATCCAAAAAGAAACTGAATTACTTTTTTTTAATATACACTAGTTTGGGTGATTTGAAACAAACTATGATAAGAGGTGGGAAAATTCTTTTTGTAACATGTATTGATATTTTTCAAGATATACTAAAGTATATTTGTTAAGAAATAAAGATGAAGCTTTTGATAAATTTTTTTTATACAAGGTAGAGGTTGAAAATTAATTAAATAGGAAAATTAAAAGGGGCAGGTCAGATAAAGGAGGAGAATTTGTTTTATTTAATAACTTTTATGAAAAAGAGGGAATTATTCATGAAGTAACTCCCCTATATTCACCTGAATCTAATAGTGTTACTGAAAGAAAAAATAGAACTTTGAAAGAGATGATGAATGCTTTACTTATAAGTTTATCTGCATCAGATAACTTGTGAGGTGAAGCTTTATTATCTGCTTGTTTTTTATAAAATAGGATTCTTTATAGAAAGTTAAACAAGACACCGTATGAATTGTGGAAAGGTTTTATACCAAACTTGAATTATTTAAAAGTGTGGGGGTGTCTTGCAAAAGTTTTATTACCTGAAATTAAAAAGAGAAAGTTTGGTTTTAAAACCTCTGATTGTATGTTTATTGGTTATGCTGAACAAAGTGCTGCTTACAGATTTTTGGTTTTGAAAAGTGATATTTTGGATCACAATACTATTATTGAGACTAAAGATGCAGAATTTTTCGAAAATGTTTTTCCTTTAAAAGTTCAGCATGCTCCTTAAAGAGTTGAGAATCTACCTTCTTTTCATGAACATAACTCAAATGAAAATTTGATTGAAAGTTTAAGAAGAAGTAAGAGACAAAGAAAAGAAACTTTTTTTGGAAATAATTTTTATACTTATTTAGTTCAAGAAGAACCCTCAAATTTTTATAAAGTTATTTCTTCTCCTAATGCTAAGTTTGGGAAAGAGGTGATTAAAGCTGAAATTGATTCTTTTAACTAAAACAAAATATACGTTTTAGTAGACTTGCCTCTAAGAGCAAAACCTATCGGGTGTAAATGGGTTTTCCAAAAGAAATACAATCCTGATAGCTACATTGATAAATATAAAGCAAGACTGGTAGCCAAAGGTTTTTTACAAAAATAAAATATTGATTACTTTGATACTTTCTTTCCTATTACAAGAATTTCTTCAACAAGAATTTTGATCACTTTAACTTCAACTCATAAGCTTTATATTCATCAAATGAATGTTAAAACAGCTTTTTCTAAATGGTGATTTGGAAGGAGAGATTTATATAAAACAACCTGAAGGGTGTGTTATTCCTGGGCAAGAAAACAAAGTGTGCAAACTTGTTAAATCTTTGTATGGCTTGAAATAAGTGCCTAAATAATGGCATGAGAAACTTGATCAAGTGTTGATAAGTAATGGCTTTTCTTCTATTGAAGTGGAAAGATATGTTTACACAAAAATAATAAATAGTGATTGTGTAATTATCTATTTATATGTGGATGACATACTTGTCTTTGGTAGTAGCTTGGATGTAGTGGAAGAAACTAAAAGTTTCTTAGCTTCAAATTTTGATATGAAAGATATGGATAAAGCAAAAGTAATTTTAGGTGTTAAAATCATAAGGAGTAAAAATAGCATTTTATTATCTCAAGATCATTATGTTGAAAAAATTCTTAAAAAGTTTGAATATTTTGACAATACTCCTTTGAGCACTCCTTATGATTCTAGCATAAAATTAGCAAAACATAAAGGTGATCCTGGCTCAATCTGAGTATACATAGATTATTGGGAGTTTGTTGCATTTGATGAATTTTACTAGACCTAATATAGCATATGCTATTTGTAGATTAAGCAGATATACCCACTATCTTGGTGATGACCATTGGTTAGCTCTTGTCAGAGTTATGAGATATTTGAGAGGTACCATGAATTATGGTATATTTTATGGTGAATTTTCTACTGTATTAGAAGGATACAATGATACTAACTAGATCTCAGATTTAGATGAGACCAAATCTACTAGTGGTTACATATTCACCCTTGGTGGTAAGGTAGTATCTTAGAGATCAGCCAAGCAAAATATCTTAACAAAATCCTTAAGGGATTCTAAGTTTATTGCAATGGAGTTGGTTGGTATTGATGCTGAGTAGTTGAAAAACTTCTTAGCAGATATTTTGTTAGGTGAAAAACTAACACCTTTGGTGTCTTTACATTGTAATAGCCAATTGGCTATAGTTACGGCTAAAAATAAAGTCTTTAATGGTAATAGTAGACATATTCGATTGAGGCATAATATTATAAGGCAACTACTAAAAAAAGGTGTAATCTCAATCAATTATGTGAAATCAGGAGTGAATTTGAGGGATCCATTAACAAAACTCCTAGGGAAGAAACAAATTATTGAAACATCGAGGGGAATGGAACTTAAGCCAACTTGAAATTAATAGTGATGATAATCCAACCTCTATAATTGGAGATCCTATGAAGCAGGTTCATATGGGTAAGAACAAGTTATGTGTTAATTCTGTTAATACTAAAATTATTGTCCCTTCCTATGGTTTAAGAAAGTGCTAGAATACATTGTTGGAAAGGCTGAGCAAAGCTCTTAATGATTTCATATTCTTCATGGACGGTGTATTCATTGTAGATACACTTGATGAAATCATCTAGATGAATGTGAAGTGGGGTCGCTTTTCTGAGACCGTGGCAAAATCTCTAGAGTATTCGTTGAACACCAGGCACACGCATGGTATTTAAAGCATAAAACCATCATTAGCAACAGAAACTGTGAGGGTATACTCTGACTAATAAGGCCTCTAGTACACAATAAAGATTTGTTGATTCATAGAAAAGCACGTTTCACTGACATTTCTATGTACTAAGAATTATTGGTCTAGATCTAGTTCATAGTCAAAAGACACCAAGTTTAAAATGTTTACACTCATGTCAAAGCTCAAATGATAATGATCCTTTTAACACACATGTAGGGGATTGTTGAAATATAAGTGTATGGCTTATGTGTGTGTGTGTGTGTCAAAAGAAGTCCCACATTGCTCAAACTAAAGAGAGTCTTAGTGTATAAATACTAAGATGAGAAATTAGGCAAATAAATGAGCTAAGAGGAGAAGTGGGCTCGCGAGCACTATAATGGCCCTATGTAGTTGTAATCTATCGATTTCCCCCCTGCGCATGAGAATTAGACACGATGTTGGACATTTTTTCTGGAATTTTCTTCTTAATATAAAAATTAATTTAATTTAAAATAGCCTTCCAAAAAGTTCTCCTTTTTAAAGGTTTCAATTTTGAGGTTTTATGTTTCTAGTTTTTAACATTGGCCTTAGTTAATTTTTTGTTTATGATTGTAATGAACCATTTATGGTTTTAATTATCAATTTTATTTGATTTAATCTCCTCTAACGTTCAAAACGGATGCTGTTAATGCCTTTAAATTTGTCCAACGCGTGCTTGTGATCTTCAGCCTATAAAAGGCGATGCATAATGCCTGTACAAATTGCACTAAGCTCTTGGACATCTTTGGAACTTTCTCCTCTCTTTCTCCTCGGTTCTTCTAAGTTCTTTAGGTTTCTGTTGTTTTATTTTCTTGTTATAGAAAGGATCTGTTTAATTTTGGGGAGTTGCTGACTTATGGCAGAATAACTCTTGAGGACAGTGTCCTTGGGCACAACTTAAATCGATTTGTACTAATGATTTTGTTTATTGCAACCAACACTAACCAGGAGGATACTAATATAGAGGGGAAACAAGATAGTGAGTTAGATATAGCAAATGACTTACATGAAGGAGCTTTGAAGGAAGAATTTATTATCACCAAACATTACATGAGAACTTTTTAATCCCAAAATTTATTTTATTTGGGGCAGAAGAGAGGAGAATTAGAAAATCATACAAAAGAGCCCTAGTAATTAAATTACTAGGAAGGAAGATTGGCTTCAAAGTCTTAGAAGCCAAGTTTCAGAAGCTTTGAGATTGTAATAGAGTGATCAATATTATAGATCTTCAAGACAATTTCTTTGTTATTAAATTTTTGGATGTTGATGATTATAATTTTTCACTTGATGAAGGTCCTTAGATGATCTTCATTCACTACCTAACTGTAAAAGAATGATGCCAAAATTTCAACCTTATTAGGGCTACCGTTGACAATGTTCTTGTTTGGATCAAGCTTGTGAACCTTCCATTGGAATACTATGATGAAAATATCTTGAAAAGAATGGATAATTGTTGTAACATCCTGAGTTATTAAAATTAAAATTAGAAAAAATAAAAAAATAATAATAATTTATTTAGTATATATATGTATTAAATATTAATTATTTTATAACTAGGGACGTGAGGTATGATGTCGAGAGATTAATTAGTATTTTATTAAGTTATGGTTTAACATGAAGAATTAGGTGAGTTCTTAGGGTTATCAATTAATAAATAAGAACAAGTCTCAAGAAATGTACATTTAAGGATTTAATAGGAATTAATATATTATTTAATTAAAAAAATATAAAGATTTAAACTGTATGTTGAATTTTAAATGTTAATTAGTAGGCTTTTAATTTTAGAAGTGGGTTAGATTTAAAAAAATAATGGGAAAAAGGGTAAGAGTCCGATCTAAAATCCTAGCCTAATTAAAAAAAAAAAAGTAGAGGAAACCAACAACTATATTAGAGTTTTTATTTAATAAATAACAAAAAGTAAATTTTTAAGTGAATTACTATTACCTATAATGATTTTTTTATGGATATTAGCCTTTACTTATACCTAAGATCTTAATCCATATCCATTTACATTAAAAGATACTATTCATTAACTCATTCTTATTCCTTAGAAACTAATACCTTAGAGGAAGGAGAGCTTTAAACTTCTTCATCAACTTCCAAGCTCCATGTGAGGTTTTTGTTTGAGGATTTAGTCAAAGTACACAAAGAAAAAAAATTGTATCCTCCCTCTTAGTTTTATTTTAAATCTGTTAGAATTTAAAATAAATGATGTTTAATATTCGGGTTTGACAATTGGGGTTTTAGGAATTTTTATAATTGAGGTTGAAATTGAGTAATTAAATATGTAATTGGTGGAATTAGAGTAGTGATAGACATTCATTTTTGTTATGATTAATATGGATGCACAATAAGTGTTTGATATATTGCTTAGGTGAAAATTAGGTTTGTGATAAAGGTGGAATACTCTAGAATTATATATATTTATATTTAATGCTACTAAATTAATTATGGTGATGTAATACCTTAGTTTCATGTGCCAATTGGAAGATAAAATGTTGAGCCATTTGAGGTAAGGCATGATTAGGGGTGCTTGGAAGTGAAATTGGACTAATTAAGGTATAATTCTTACTCTATCTATTATTAATTGTTAAATTAGATTAGGTTAAATTATGTATTGGGTAGTAGTTGAGTAAATAGACTTTAAGTGGATGATATAAGGCCTAATGGAAATTGATTTTTTGTTAGAGGCATATTTTGGGTAAATTTAAGAATTCATAATTCCTAATTTATATAATTAAATGATCTAAATTAATAGTGGTGAATTTATTCTTTTGGTTTGTGAAATTAGAGATAAACCGTAGACTACTTATATGTTAGTGTGACATTAATGGCTTGTTAGTGTTAAAATTCATACAATAGTGGTAAGTCTAAAAAGTTAATTAGGATTAAGTTATTTGATTAAAGGATTTACACTTATATGTGTTACTTTACTATTGTGGATCTTTAGCTTGTTCTTTGGTGGAGAATTTGGCTAAGTATGGACTTTTGTTAGATAGCTAATGCTATATTTAATTTAAAATTTTGATTTACAAATGCTTTGTTGACACTTCAAGTAATAAGAAAAGTATGACTTTGATATGATGTTTTGACTCATAATGGTTTTGGAAATAAGATATGAAATTGTGATTTGTTGTACATATTGAAATGTGGAATTGTTGCTTTACTTGAAGTGCTTTATTTTTGAAATAGCTATGTAATGTTTTCAAATATATGCTCCTTTTGTTGTCTATAAGATGGAACCTTATAGTTGAAAATTTAAAAATGAGTATTTATTTGATAATTGTGACATAATGCTATTGTTTGATAGGCCAATAGGCTTGGTTTGATAGGCTAGTGTGTCAATTTACTAGGTGAGATGTGTACACGTGCACTCCAATAAGTGATTACTATTAGCCAAAAGCTAGGCTTAACGTTATAGATTTCATCTAGTGTGAGATAAATAAGTGAATAGTATAGTTAGCTCACATTGCAAAATACCACTAAATGGAAAGCAGAGGTTGTGGTAGTGAAATCTCACCTATAAGTATCACTGAATATATGGTTTTCTAAAGAAAGGTTTATTTGAGAAAATGATTTGTATTAAATATTTATACTCTTTGCTAAGGATTTATGAGGATGGATTAGAAACTATTGATTCATATAGTTGATAAAGTTTTTTTAAAAAAAGGTATTATCATTGTATGTATTACTTTTCTTTTTACTAAACATATTTCTTTTAGAAAAGGTCTTATATTTGTGGTTGGGAATGTGTGATTTGAAACTCCATTAGCTGTTAGAAGTTTATCCCATGTTTTGCTAATGGCATGTCCAAGACGGAGAGTTGTGGTTGGTAAGGAGAAGCCAAATAATGAATACCTTAGTTAAATTGGTTTAGTAAAATGATGTAGTAAGATTCATGATGATTTAATAAGAGAAGATGGCACTTCAAATTTTTAATCACTTTATTTATATTTATTGTTAAGTTTTATTACCAGATGCTTTGTGTAAGATTTTAATTTGAATTGCTATGTTGAAGTTATATTATGAACTATTCATTTTAGCTTTTGCAGTTAACTTGAAGGAATTATTGTTGAAAATTGCATTATTTTATTGATTTAAGTACCAAGTGTTATAAATCACATAGGCAAGACTAGTGGGTTATGCCCTAGGAACCAATCATTAAATGATTGTAATAACATGTATTGTATCATGTTTTTCAGGTAATACAATTATTATATTTTGGTTTTATATCTATGCAATATAACTTAATATGGTAATTATTTCTTGAATAATTGTTATTCTTAAATTATTCCTAGTTAAGTATTATTGCGATATGAGATAGTAATAATACATTAAAACTAGTATATATAGTGACTGATGACTATAAGTCATAGATATGTGATGTCAAGTCAATATATAGGTACATTGTTAGAGAACAAGTATATTAGACTAACTTGCTATAAGAATGTTACATGGATTATAAAATGTGTCATTAACAGTTCTCATATAACCAAAATGAAGAAAGTCCTTTGACTTGAAGTCACTATGTTTCCCTACATGAGAAGTCAAATACTTTAATATTGTTCTGTGTTGCCTTTGATCGAATGGGCAATAAGACAGTGATTGGGTATATCATAAATCATATGAAGGGATGTGAGTGAGGTAGATGGGATTTTGTTCCTTCTGTATAGGAGGAGTGATATCTATGGCCCCATTGATTGAGTGAGACTAAAAAATGTGTGGCTATATTCAATTGAATCAATATGTGATATTAGTCATTTGTTTTGATTAGTCTACTCGTTGTCAGAAAACGTAAGTTGAACGTTGATGAGGATGAAACATTCCATCCTTAAAGTTTAACCTAGATATCGATATAAAAGGGACTAAATTGCATAGTATTAGTTGCATATTAGATATGTCGAATCATAGACATTTTTATTACTTGGATGACAGTAATGTATTGCTAGATACTACTTATTATTTGTGATACTAAAATAGAATTCTTTTTTGGGTCACTACTAATGTAATAAGAATCTACAAAGTCATACATGAAGAGTAAGGGTGAAACTAAAATATTATGATATTATTAGGGTTTTAGTTAGATTAAAAATCTCAATAATATTATTGCATATTATAGAAAATATTGGATTATAATATAATATAATTGGATTATATTATAGAATAATATATTATTTAATATTAAAGTAATATTAAATAATATTATTGCATATTATATCATTAAATAATAATATAATGTAAGGTTATTTAATATTAACGTAATATTAAATAATATTATATTATGTTGGGCCTATCTTATCTCGCTCTTTATTGGACTTTGGTTAAGGTTCTAGAAGTTTAAATTAAATTAGAAATTAGAGTTTGTGTAAGATTAGGAAAGTGCCAAATCATAAGTCTATAAATATAAGATTATAGAGGCGGTAAATAAGACATAAGAGAGAGTATCTCTAAATCCTAATTCACTTAGGACTTCAAAGACCCTAACCTTAAATAGTGAGAGGCATATTGTAGTAGAAGCGCATAGTGAGGAAATTTTCATTTACTCCTGTGGATATCATAGAGGCACAGATCATTAGATCTATATGTGTGATTCAAACATAGCTTAAACAAAAAGGTAATTTCCTTGTCTTATCTTGATTTATGTTCCTGTGCATGATTTTGGGATAGGGTTTGGTGATAAAAAATTTTGAATTTTCATTGTGCCTATGATCACTACGAATCCTAACAAAGACTATGAAGGTTGACTTAACTACATCACAGCAAACACAAGGCTATTTTGCTTGTTTAGGAGTTGAAGTTGATTTAACTAGATCACTACTACCTTCCTTCATGTTAAAAGGAAAAGGATTCACCATTGAATATAAGGGATTACATATGCTATGTCACCATTGTGGCTATTTGGGTCATATGGAAAAAGAGTGTAAGGAGAAACCAGCCATGGATTAACCCAGAAAAGAGGTTTAGGATATTAAAAATGGTGAGCTTGTAGCAACCATGGCTGACCTTCCTAGATAATGCTATAGAAGCCACACTATGGTTAGAGGCCATTAATGGAAACGATAGAGATGGAAATGATGAAAGATGGAAAGAGCAAATTCATTAACACTAATCAAGGTGAAGTCCCACATATCATGCCATATCCTCCATACATATAGCAAAGTAACAACCAAATTACTTATATAGCTTAACATAACATCTCAGCCTTACTCATAGTATAGGCCCAAAAAGTCTCTCATTATGTATATTGAAATAACTATTTTATATATCAGAAATATTTATGATCATATATACACTCAAATTCACAGCAATTAAAGTACTTACTTTCAAATTACGTCATATCTTACTCAACTATCAAAATATACATCAAAATGAATATATAAGTATATAACTTCCATCTATTTCTTAGCTTTAAAATGTTATCTCTTTTCCTCTTTTCTTGCTAGCTTTACTTGGTATGGTTAGTATAAGATAAAGGGTGAGATTTGGGGAGAATATCAGTGGTAGTACTCAACCATTCCAATGCATGCGATAGATAACTCAAGAATAAAATGTAAGCACACATGTCTATTTCAACATAAAACATATAATTGGTATAAAATATTTGAACATGTATAGCCATGACATAAAACATACTAGCTAGATTCATCTTTGGGTTAGGGAAGAACTATTATGCTTAATACCTTATTACTCTTACTAAAAGCCAAAAACATATCTCATATATGCATTGAAACTCATACTGGTATAGCCAACTCAAGTATAAACTTAAGTAACTCATAAAACAACTAATACACATAATGCATCTCAACTCAAGTACATCTAAATACATACAAGAAAGGAAGAGTAAGCTACCTAATACAAGTCAAGAATCCTCTGATTAAAGAACTATTCCACTTGTTTTTTCTCTTTACTCTTTTTAGTTCTACATACACATAAGGGTCTTGTTGTACTAGTATGGCTTAAACATGATAAATTAGTTATAAAAAGGTCAAATATTATATAATAGCTCATTTCGCTATAAAATTTAGCTTAACATAGGTTAGACATAACTTCTAAGCATACTTTAAGTTTATTATATATTTCATAATTCCATTTATCTTTTATATAGGCATTATATTTTAAAAAATTTTAACTTGAGATAGAGATCTTTGAATTAAACAAACTGTATCTTGTTTTAAAGCTCTAAACATGTACTTTCTAATGCAAAAATTTTAGATTAAATGGATTTCATTTGGTCCTTCAAAATTGCTCAAAACAAAATTCAAATTGTGTAGAAAAATTGTCACTAGCAGCTTTTCTTGGCCAAATTCACAAATTTATAAAACATTTTATAGGACCCTAAAAATTACTATCTTGGTCTCAACTCAAATCTCTATATGTCTTCTAAGTGTATGCTACATTTTAACTCCAAACTCAACCTTTGAGGTATTCAAGGGCACACCTGCATTTCAGTATTCATTATGGTTCTGTTTCACAATTTCAAAGTGACATTTTTATTCCTCTTGGAAGTTTCTCATCATGAGTAAATTTCTTAACAAGCAATCGACTTGCTAACCTGATTTATTTAAAATTGGTCATATTTCTCAAAATGACCATTTTATTTACATATCCAAGACATACCCCACTTGCATATTTAAGTCTCTTTATGTCAATTTATGCTATGACAAGAATTCCATCATTCAAGGTATTTGTTTTACTTATTCTTGGTGATATACTTTTTAGTTAAAAGCATAGCTTTCATTCCTTCTCCATTTGTCCCTTATCCAGGACCTAAATTGAGGTTTTTTAGGCATATTTTCTCAACTAAATTAAGCTTCTTAAATTTATAAATTTGACCATAAACAACACTTTTACTATTTATTTGGTCATCTACTATCCATGTGGTCATCTTCTTTAATTAACGTACTTAGGCGTCATGACATAACTTTGAGCTATAACAAGTATAATCTTTTTCTTAACAACTTAGCTTCATGACATATATTACTCATTTAAATAATAAGTGACTTAGTTGAATGCCTGTAATCATGCTAAAACACAATTTTCATCAATATGATCACTTAGGACATTCTTGAGCTCAATTTTTTTAACATATCAAAATTACGAGTTTTTGACACCAAAGCTCATTCAAACCATCTCTATAATTAATAATTAAGCTCTTTCATCTTCAAAATGACAACAAATACCATAGCTACATGATTCTTCATTTGGCCAAAAGATAACTATATATGCTCAAATTTGATTTTTTAAGATTTCAAACCAAATACATATCATATTTAACATTCTCATCATCATAAACACAAAATTGTTTTTAAGAAAAACATCATACTATCTCTCTCTCTCTTTATAGCTAAAATCAATATGCTCTTAGGGTTTCAAATCCACATATTTCCATGGCATAAATCATATCTTATTTGAAAGAGCTAGTGGAGATTTTTTTTAGTGACATTCAATCTTCCAAAGGATCAACTTTTCCCTTTTGGATCGCTAACAACTTCAACCTTTCAAGATGATATTTGGATTAAAGAAAAAAGTTCTCATGGAGTAGAAGAAATAACTATAAGAGAATAAAAAAGTGTCATTAACATACCTAAAATTTGCCTCGAATTTTTTTTTCTTTTTTTCTCCAAGTCTTCATTTTTACCACTCTTAAACTCAATTCTACCGGTCCAGGGTGGTGGAAGGATGAAGGATATGAAGGATTATCATATTTAAGAAGTCAACATAATTATCATTTTTTTGAAATACCCATTTTGCCCCTTATAGTGTGTTTATTCTCCATTCTAACTCATTTTTCGGTGTTTTTTGAATATGACTATATCATATCAAACATTAAATGCTCTTTTACATAAAAAGTAAAGTTTCATAATTTTTAAGGGTTTAAAATAGCTCAGCATAGTTAAAATTGTATTTATCTCATTTTTCTTATTTTTCATGACATCAGTATTTTATACTATAATGACTCCTCTGGTGGAAGTACTCATCATCTACTTTCATATTCTAATGAAAAAAATCAGTTTCACCTACTATATTTTAAATTATATACATTTATGATTTGTTCCTCTTAAACTAGTCCCTTTTTCTCCTATTTTACCTTTTTTCTCTCACTTTTAGCCTTTTCTTTATTTTAATTAGGCTTCTAATCTTTCTTATTTGTCTTAAACTAGCTTTTTATTATCTTTCTCATCTTTATTTTAATATTTAGGGACTTACAAAAATAATTGGTTATGCCATACCATAGGATTGCGATTCTTACATCTTTTAGAGGAATTTTTGAAAGAGATGATCACTAATGGAAACAAAATGGGAATGAATCTCAATGAATCAAGCAGGGGGATTGAATATGAAGTTATGGGCTAGAAAATCAATAAGTCTAGTCAATGAGGGAATTATAATGGTGATATTTTAAGACAGAAAAAGATGAACAAGGAAGGATCTAGAGTTGGCAACAATGGTTTGATTAAGAAGGTTACAAACATATATGGCATTTTGGTTGAACCAACACATAAACCCTAAAGGCCCATGCACTCTATGCACACTAAAAACAAAACCATGCACGTCAATGGCCCAAACCAAGCTAGAATATAGATGATGAATCAAAATTGTAGGTACCTATAGGAGACTAGTATGAACGGGCTTAAAAATCACATCATCCCTCCTATAATATAATGTTGTTGATTTGGACCTAAGAACATAGAACCACCAAACTTGAACTTCAATGAAGATTTTTATTTGTACTCAAATGTCCCTAACTTATAGGAGAGTCTAATAAGATGGAGAGGTAGGAAGCAATGTTAATTAAAAAAGTCTGTACCCTATAGGAATAAAATAGCCCGTATGTAACACCCTAAAATTTATTAAGGTGTTAATCATGGATTTAGAGTAATTAAGAATAATTAATAGAGGATAATTGGGCAAGTTAGTGAATAGGAATTTTATAGATAAATTACTAATATGGGTTTGAGAATTAATTGGGATAGAAACTTCATCTAGGCCCAAATTAATAAATTATGATAAGAGGCTCATGGAGGCCCAATGAGTTAGGTGCAGACCCAATCTAATTCCATATGATAGAGGCCCAAGATCCACCTTGCATAGACTCTTATAAGTGGCCCAATAACCCTTGTGCAGACCCAAATTCTTGAGCTCTTCAAACTTGGCCTAAACCTAATTAAACTTCAGTAACCTAATGCATAAGAGTTGGCCCAATAAAATTCTGCAGCCCAACACTTTAAAACTGGCCCAACAAGCTAAAATCTAAAGCCTATTTGGAGTTAGACCTTGGAGCAACTCATGACCCATCTTTGACCCAACTTAAACCCACCTAAAACCCTAATGCTTTAGCCACTTCTTCATTTGCTGAAACTCAAGAAGCAAAATTCGGAGGATGGGAGGGAGGCTAGGGTTTGGGGCAAGAATTCCACATTTTCTCACATTTAGAGCAAGATTCAGCTAAGGTAATAGTTATACAACTTAATCCCCTCATCTTTCTCTTTAATTTGGCCTGATTAGTTTTTTCATTTAGAGTGTTTTCACCATACCCAAAATCTAAAGTGTGGTTGTTTGGTGTTTCTATGGTAGAAATTCGTAGGTTAAGGTTAGGGCTGGCATTGGGTAAGTGTAAACTATCCATTCTAGTGTATTTTTTGCTGGTTTAAGACCCCTATAGTTGATTTATAGTATGGGTGTTAATTATGTACGAATTTGCTTAGGAATTTGGGTGATATATTGAAGTTTCTGGTAGAGGATATACTCAATCCGAATTTAGAGATTTGTGGTGGCTGGGTAAGTGTTATTTAGGTAGTTGTTAGCATTTAAATTCCTTGAGTACTTATTGCTACTATTAATGATAAATTAGAGTGGTAATTTTCTGATGCTATGGTTATAGGGATTTTTGTATCATTGGTGGCTGTTGCAAATTGTCTACAAGTGAGGTAACCGAGGTTTACATTAATTCCATGCATGTATCTATTTTAATTTCATATTTGCTGTATATGAATGATTTGAAATGCTGAATGAATTGGTTGGCTATCTATTGTACTATGATTGGACCATGTGAGTCCATGGTGGAGCTGTGGTGCAGCTACCACTCGTGCATGTGCTTCGATCGAGCACCGAGTTATGATCAAACCCCAGATGCACTGAGCCCTGGTTGTGCTCAATGGGGAGTAAGTGCGTGGACGGGCCTCTCCTGGTGTTAATGGCCTTTAACATGTGGAAATATGATTGCTAGTATGGGATAGTAATCATGATAGCCTGATTATTTCATTTACTAGTATAACTGATACGATTTTGATACTGATTTTGATTCTTGCATATATGTTGATTAAACTAGATTATATGATGGAATTGCCTTGGTTACTGAGATTTATATCTCACCCCGCTTTATGGGATTACAATTTCAGGTGAAGGTTCTCCGGGTAAGGATAAGGGTAAGCAAGTGGATGAACATCCATGAGCTGAGGCTTAGTGTGGGGAGCTACACTTGGTCTGAGTGTAATAGGGTAGATGCTAATTTTTGTTAAGTCTTATATAGCATCATCATGTATCTATATTGCTAAGTGTAGGCTTTCATATTTTGATTACTGAGGATGTATGTATTGAGGGGTTATACCTCATCTTAGTTTGGTATCTGATGTATGGATTTATGATATCTGTTGTAAACTTTGTTGAACTACAATATGGCTTATAATTGGAAATGTAACCCTTGAGATATTAATATGAACCCTTTATGTACAAAACCCCCATTGATTGTGTATTAAAGGATAGCTGCTGGTAGTTCATATATTTCTGTTATTGTTACTTTATAAACTTGCTTATAGAGGGTAGAGGAAAGAAATGGACACATAAGTTTTGAATTGGTAATGGTGGAATAGGTGGATAAATAGGGTAGATAAATACCATTAGAGTCTTATAAAATGGGAGGAAGTAGTCCTAGAGAGTTCTTAAGAAGAGAATTGGAGTGCACGGGACGAAATGTAGGTGATATAGCTACAGGAGGAAGTCACGCCGTGGCTAAAAAGGCCTCGCCACGGCCTGAAGAGTGACAGTGGCGAGGGACGCCACGGCTTGATAAATCTTGCCGCGGCGTAGAGTGAAAAAAATGTCCAGGAGGGTGACAGAATGAAACCTCACAGCGGCACAATATGTCTTGCCGCGGCACGAGTCGAGGAAATTAGTTAACGAGGGTATAGTAGCGAAACTCGCCGCGGCACCACGTAGGTTGGCCACGGCGCAGATCTAACTCGCTGCGGCTATCGTCGAGGCGAGATTCGAGTAAGTTACCCAATGATTCCTGAGAGCAACTTAGCCATGGCGCAAAAGGTTTGGGCCACGGCACAAAGTTAAAAACTTAGTTTTCAAGCTCCAGGACTTAACTTAGCTGCGGCGGGAAGGTTCCAGGTCGCGGCGCAGGTCCCCAAACCCCCACCTTTGACCTAGAAATCCTAATTTCTTTAATGCTAATGCTGGGAAATGATATAGGAACACTTGTGGAAGGTTTTTGTGTGTTGATATCGATGGATAAATGAATCACAAACCCTTAATGATGGTACAAACCCTTTTATACCTTTTCCCATTTATGATTATTTAGTTGATGACTCTAATAACATAAAGGTTCAAATTTTTCTATATTTTCTTAATGTAATTAATTATAACGACTCCAAACCTTAACCATTAATTAATAATCGGGTATTTAACCATAATTACCAGGATTAGAAGTTGGGGTCGTCACACCGCATACTTTAGGAGCTTGGTGAGAGGGTAGGTCAAGGTGGCCTTGTTGTAGAAGAAAGGAGGAAAGAGCCTACTATTGTTAGAAAAATAGGAGAGATAGATCATAAGTTGATATGAAGATCGATCCTTCAACATTTCTTGGTATATATGATTTATTGGCTGTTGAGCAATGGATTAGCTAGTTGGAGAAGATATTCAAAATGATAAGGAGTCTAGATGAAGAAAAGGTCTTATTAGTCATATACAAGCTAGAGAAAGTAATAAAAGATTAGTGGAGGGGAGAAGATAGGCTATTGAAGGAGAAGGGTGTACTATTGACCTAGGTTGTGTTCCAGTTATCCTTATTTAGAACTTGTAAGGAGCATGAGGGAGATGGAATTTGTAAAACGGGGGCAGGGAGATATTTATGTCCATCAATGTGGAAAGAAGTATGAAGAGCTATCATAGCCAGTATTTTCTAAATTTCTTGACATTAAATGGCAAGATAATAAATATGCTAATGAGGGACTAGAGGCTTAGATAAAATAAAAGGAAAGGGCCAAAAGAGTGAAAAACATAAAACAAAAAAAAAGGGGCTAGCCTAATTGAAAAGAGAGAAGAATTAGGGATTCATATATCATGAGATTTAATATGAGAAACCTATTTCCCTTATTATAATATGATAAAATAAGATTAGTAAATTAACTAAATGAGGTCAGATCTATTAAATCCTTGGCGGTGAATAAATTAGGCTTCTTTGTAGTGATATTTTAGATTGAACTTTTCTAGACTATTTTAAGCCCTTAAATTCTCTAAATAGATATTTTTAATGAAGTAGAAGGTCTAAAATTTAATATGATGTGGTTGATTTTCAAAAAAGAATAAAAAATGAGCTCAAATGAAATAAATTAAGAGAAGGGACATAGTGAGAATTTTTAAAATTAGTATAAATATCTTTTCCCTTCATTCTATCATTATGCCATCAACATCTTCTTATCCAAACTGACTTATTCTAGCTCCAAACCAACAGTAAAGTGGCATGAAAGGAAGGAGGAAAGAGAAGGGAAAAGAAAGCAAAATAAATATGTAAAAATGCACAATTTCATTTTTTGCTAGTTAGAAAACATCTTTTCTTCTTTATGTTCTTTCTAATGGTAGTTTTAGTTCCTCTTAAAAAGGTGAACATAATGGTTGACTTTTTGAGGAAAAAGGAGATTTGAAGTAACCAAATATACCATAAGAATCACCATTCAAAGGGCTTTCAAATAAGGTTTGCCATAAGTTAGAAAAATTGCTATCCTTTAAATTCTAATTTTGTCCATAGTTTAGCCTAGAGAGAGAAAGGGGGCAAGAAAAGGCATGAGTTTGATGAAAATTTGATAGAAACAACATTTTAAAAGGAAGGAGAGTAAGATTATGCAAATAAAACCATATACGAATCTATGTAATTCAAGTAGAAGTCACCTACGGTCCTAACTGAACTATGGAAGTTTTAAAACCTTAGGAAGATGTTTTGAACCTTTTAAGGCCATACTTAAACTAGAAAAGAGTTAAAGATGTCAAAATTAGTTTTATTAACTCTTAACTTGTATATTTAAGCTCAATGTTATAATGAATCACTGATTCAAAAAACTTAATAGTAGAAGATACTTAAATTTTTTTTTTCTTTAAAACACTATTTGGGCACTACCTAAACTTTAAATTTACATTTCACTTTTTCAATATAAGCTTAGATGGCATTTCAGATTGAAGTTAATGCTAAAGGTGGATCTCAATAGTTTAGATCTACTTCGGGGTTCCTAAACCATTTCTTGATTATTGTACAATCACATGACACATTGTAAATTCATACTAGTACTTAAATCATATGGTTAAGCATTCTAATTTACTAAAAAATTTGGCAACATATTGGCTAGGAACCCTATGATGCCTAGGCACTATAGCCCTCACTTCTAATAAACCAATTACCTACATACAATATATTCAATTTCAAGGGTTTTAGGGCTTAATTATCTACTAGCCCCCCTTTGGATCTAAATTACTCAAATAGTTAAGAATATTAAATACTGATAAACACATCAAATAACATTCATATTACTAGAAATAGCTATATACTTTCTAATTTATCTCTATATAGTCACATCTAGGCTCATAATATATACGTCATCATTACTAAATATATATCAGTCTCAAAGTACAATATAGCAAAATATATAAAAAGGCACATTATCAATTACATATGCCTTCATGGAATTATAGACTTTCCTTGGTCTAGCTTATTACTTTCACTTGGCAAGAGGATTAGTGAATAAAAGAGTGAGATTCTGTTGAGAATCTTAATAGCATACTCCACATTCAATCCATACATCAAGTCACCCAAGCATAAGAAGCACAAGTGCACATACAACATAACTTATGAAATACTAGGGCTAACATATATATACTTGCTCAATTAGTAAGTAGCCACAATTGAACTGCACTTCACTTAGGGAAGAGCTATCATGCTCAATTTCCTCTCTGAGCATCATCAATTCTACAACATAATAAACAAAGCATGTTACATCAAAATACCTTAAACATCCAAGCACAACATAATATAGCATGGTATAGCACACAAGTATCCAAACACTCAAGGCAATAAGCATCCATACAAAGAAGAGAGAGATGCTACCTGGGACATTGAGAGTCGATGCTAAACTTTTTACTTTGCCTCTTGCTTGGTCTAACTCCCTTCATGTCTCTTTTACTTGGCCTTTACTAGCTTAATTTTCCACTTCTTGCCCAAAGACTACCTAGCCATCTCCAAATGCTTAAAATATCATATTAAATATGAAAAACAAGTAACTAATGCATACCTAAGCTAATTTGCTTATATGCCCCTCAATTGTCCCATATATCACATATTATGGCTTAATCTTAAAAATTTATAACTTTGGCTCTAGATCTCCAAATTAGGCAACTGATATCTTTTTCAAAAGTTTATAATATGTATTTTCTATTATAAAAATCCTAGATTTAATTGAATTCATTTGGTCCTATAAAAATGGCAATATAATGGCTAGTTCTTATTGCAGGATAGTTTTCTAATACTAATTTTGAAAATTCGTTACCTTAGTTAGGAGTATTCACATTAGGCAAGCTAAGATTTTTTGGAAATCTCTTGATATGCCTTAGCTATTATAAAAATTGCAAGTTAAAATGAATCCATTTGGCCCTTTAAAGAACATGAAAACCATGGCTATACCAGAGACCAAACTAATACATGGCAACTTTACTAGGGCAACTTTGAAAATTCATAAAATATTCTATAGTAATCCCAAAATTACAAACTTTGAATTATATGAAACTTTAGGATGTCTCTAAATGCCTACTGAGTTTTGCGCCTAAATTCATCCATTAAGGCTTCCATAGGCTGAGATACATTTTTAGACTCATTATGGGTATGTTTCAGCTATTCATAGTTGTAAACTTGTCATATTAACTATCCATGCAATTTTATTTTTTTGAACAAGTTTCTTAACTAGCAACTAACTCATCTAACTAGTTTCTGATATAAAATATGGCCTACATCAAATATAGGAATGCCACTTGTTTAATTTGCCTAAACTTCTATCTTGCCATCTTGCACCTTTGGTAGCCATACTGCATTTCATTAATTCTAACTCTAATCTTATGACTTACAAATCATTCATAGATCATTTTATGCTTACTAGACCAGCCATATGACCATTTTTCATTTTGAGCTTACTTATGGAACCTACAGAGCTCATATGGTCTTAAATTAGCTAGTTTTCATCAAACTCATACTAAATTATGTTTAATTCATGTTTAGGCCATTTTCATCAAACTCATACTAAATTATGTTTAATTCATGTTTAGGCCATTTTTTATGCATATGGATTCCTTTCTCATCTCTTAGACAACTTATTAGACTCTCATATAACTCATTAGAAGTATCAAATGAAGTGTCAACTCTTTGCAAAACTACTTTGACTACCTATAGTTCTACTTAAACCTTAAATTTTTGACTTTCACAATTGGCTTCCATAATTTGAACCAATACTTCCCCTAGCCTTTATAATTTTCTAGAGGGCCTCATTATAACTCAAAAACAAACTCATTTGGTCACATTTTTTAAGGGGTATCTGAGACACTAGATTAATTCAGCAACCATAAGTTTTCTTGCTTCTTTTAGCAATTTCATCTCATTTCCTCAATCTAGGTGAATTCCACATGTTCCACATGATCAATTACATGAAAGATAATATAGAGAGAGAAATTTTCTTTCTCTGGGCATGATAAAAAAGACCAAGAACTCGAGAAATCTTAGCTTGAAACATAGCATGCTTTACTTTAAAATAGAGCTCATTCAGTGCTTTCTAATCTCCCTTGATAAAATTCTAGAAAAACACTTTGTTCCCCCTTAGTGGTTGCTTAACTTCCTCTAAAATAGAATTTAAAACCATCAATAGATGGCTCCTAAGGTGGGGAACAACCTTTATAACTATCAAAAGTTGAAAAAAGGGAGATTTTATACCTATTTTGCCTTAGATTTGTTTCTCTCTCTTCTTCTCTTTATGATGCCATGGCTGCACTTGAAAGAGCTGAAATTCTAATAAGAATGGAAACGGAGAGGCTAAAAGAGATGAAAGGCCATTTAAAAACATAAAAAATGGCATTAAATGGTTGGTTTTTTTGACTTTTTATGACCATTTTGCCTTTTATTTTTTAATTTAATAATTTTCTATTTTCTAACTCATTTTTTTTTGCATATTTGGACTCGATATTCTTATTTAGAAGGTCTTAAAACCCTTAGGCCAACTTTCCTAAGTTTTAAAGGCTTAAAACAATGCAAAATAGCTCAAAATGATATTATGCTACAGGCTTTCTCATTTTTTATACCATTAGTGTTTTGACCTATTTTATGCTTCTTTGGTTTTTTAGTTAGCTCATTCAACTTGTATATAGGAGAAATAACTTTATCTCACTCTATTTTACTTTTTATTTAACTCCTTATATTTTCAATTTTACGCTATACTACCTTGTATAGGTATCCCTGTTTCTGTTTCTTTATTAACTTTTCTTCTCATTTTCTTTCTTTATTGGTCTTCTACTTGTTTTGTCATGTTCTTGTAGCTTATTAGAAAGTCTATAATTGAATTAAAATATAGGATATGCCTTCTTTTATTTTTTTCCAATATTTCTCTTACTACATCACAAACTTTTGTAGTTACCTCTTTGGACCTTTTTCTCATTCCTAGTCTTAATCCTTTCTTTTACTCCTCTCTAAGAGTTTGGCTCAGTATAGAATACTAGATGTGACAAACAATATCCTACATCCTTTAAATTTCCCATGGAAATGGCAAAAATTCCATGTATGGCATTAATGTGCATGTTTCGGCTGAGGTAGGGATGAGGCACCTAGGGAGTTGTTTCATGGATTCTAGGGTTTTAGATGGTCTAGATATGAGGTATGAACACAATGGAATCATTGGAATGAATTTAGCAATCATATTTTTATAAGTAAAAATTAAGGATTCAAAAGGGCCTAAATAAAGAAACTTGATGCTAGATATGTTTAAGCTTGCATATGATGGCCTTAATGAGTTGCATTGGAGTTATATGGCTTATGCAAAGTTAGATCTTGAAACCTAGAGGATGAATTATAAGAGTTACCACTTAAAGTGCTTCAAGTAACTAAGTTTTTATTTAAAGTTCTAATTGGCATATGTAGTAATGGAATGAGGTGGAATAAGTTCTAATTAGTTGCCTTGTATCTAAATTGATGTATTTAGGCCAATTTAGTGCAATTACACTTTTGTGCATGTGTCAAGTAGAGACAGATAAAGAGAAAAGAAAAGACCAAATAGGTTAATGGTTGATCAAAGTTCTTAGCTTTAAAGGGTAGCTTACTTTTCCTTTCTTACATGCTTTTAGATGCATTTGAGTTGAAATGTTTTGTGTGTATTAGTTGTTTGATGATTGTATTAGTTATGTTTTGAATTGTCTCCTTAGCATGAATTTTTATGAATATATGAGTCAAGCTTTGGCTCCTACTATAAAGGGTGGTGAATTGAGTGTAGTGATTTTTCTCTAGCCTAGAGATGAGCTTAACTAGTATGTTTTCATGCTGTGGTTAGATGAGTACAAAAGTTTCATGCCAATTCATGTGTGAGTCATTTTATGTGCATATGACCTTACATGCTTGCATTTCATCTTTGAATCATCCTTTGTGTGTATTGAATTGGATTGAGTGTGGCTATTGAGATTCTCCCAAGAATCTCACCCCTTTATCTCTCACTAACCATGATAGGTGCAACTAGTAAAAAGAAAGAACTAGAGAAGAATTAGAGCTTTAGAGGAAATAATTAGAATACTTATGATGTACCTATGAGTTTAATGCATATTATGAGACAAAATAGTAGCAGCCTTGATGTATATGATGATGAATTGTAACGGAAAATAATGTATGAGTTTGAGACCATGGAATGATGCCAACTCAATGTATATAGATGTATTTAGAACATAATTTGCCTTGTGATATGTCATTGGTTCTATGTGCAAAGATACAAGTGAGATGGTGATTTTTAGAAGCTAAGCATATTTTATCTATTGATACTTATGGAAATGATGTATGAATGGATTGAGTTTTGCTCAAGGTAAAAGATAACATATTATAGCCCAATTAGACTATTTTGGAATTAAAATTTAATTCAAATGAGCCATAAAATGTAACTTTACCCTTGACAACTCATATAACTTAGTTTGGGGTTGAAATTTGGTAGGCAATTATAGGACATATAGAGCTTTTTATAGAACTAACATTTGTATTTTTTTTAGCTCTATAAAATATTTCATGAATTTTCAAACTTGGCCTCAAAAAGTTGTCTTATGTAGTTATTGTTTATGCTAATATAGCCTTAGTTTTTGCACCTTTTTGGGGTCAAATGAATTCATTTTAACTTGAAATTTTTGCAATAGCAAGTTCAGATCATGAACTTTCCATAGACACCTAATTTGCAAAAAATTAAAGTTGTGTAACTAAAGTTATAAATTTTTGAAGTTTGGGCTATAATGTGGTTTTTGGTCAAAATTGGCTACTTGCTCTCTTTAGGCATTTGGTGGTTATGCACATGCTTTATGAGATGCGAACAAGTAGGCATATGTGGTTTATAAATTGAAATGGAAAGAAAATCTATTTCTGGTTGTTAAAGCCTAGTTGGGATATTCTTTTAGTTAAGTTAGTCTAGCAGGGGCTATCCTTAGAAGAAGCAACCTTGGAGACTAAGGAAGACATGAGAAAAATCCTATCTAGAATTGTTTACTTAATGTAAAAAAATTTTTTAGGATAAAAATTTTTAAAGAGAGAAATGTAACATCATGAATTATTAAAATTAAGATTAAGAAAAATAGCTAAATGAGAATTATTTAAATAAATAAATAAATAAATAATTATTATTTTATAATTAGGGGCATCAAGTATGATGTAGAGAGATTAATTAATATTTTATTGAATTATGGTTTGACATGAAGGACTAGGCGAGCTTATAGGGTTAGTAATAAATAAATAAGAATAAATTGAGAATTTAATAGAAATTAATAAATTATTTAATTAGAAAAATATGAACATTTAAATTATATGTTGGATTATTAAATATTAATTAGTGAGATTTTAATTTTGGGAGTGAGTTGGATTCAAAAAGATGATAGAAAAAAGGGTAAAAGCTCAATCTAGAATCCTAGCTCAATTAAAATAAAAAGAAGTAGAGGAACCCAACAAGTAAATCAAAAATTTTATTTAATAAATATCAAAAAGTAATTTTTTAAGTGAAATTACTATTACTTATGGTGATTTTGGATAGATATTAACTTCTATCCATACCCAAGATCCTAATCCATCCCTATTTACATTGAATTACCCTATTCATGAAATAAAAAACACTGCCTCACTTTCATTCGCTTGAAACTGATGCCTTATAGGAAGAAGGAGAGCTTGAAGCTTCTTTATCAACTTACAAGCTCTGTTTGAAGTTTTTGCTTGAGGATTTAACTAACGTACACGAGGGAAAAAAAGTGTTCTACTCCTTTTTAGCTTCATTTTGAACTAATTAGAATTTAAAATAGATGATGTTTAATCTTATGGTTTAGCAATTGGGAGTTTTGGGGATTTTCATGATTAAGGTTGAATTGAGTAATTAAATATGCAATTAGGCCACTAGTAGTGTAATTGTGGAATTGGAGTAGTGATATACATTTAGATTTATGATAATCAATATTGATGCACACACTAAGTGTTTCATGTATTACCTAGGTGAAAATTAGGTTTGTGATAGAGGTGGAATTGAGGTAATTTCTATACTTCATAATTATATATATTTATATTTAATGCTATCAAATTAATTATGTTGATGTAATGTAATGCCTTCGTTTCATGTGCCAATCGGAAGATAAAGTGTTGAGCCATTTGTGATGAGGCATAATTTAGGGTGCTTGGAGGAAAAATTGGACTAATTAAGGTATAATTTCTACTCTTTCTATTACTAATTGTTAAATTATATTGGGTATAAATTATGTAATTGGTAATAGTTAAGTTGATGGACTCTAGTTTTTTGATATGATGCCTAGTGAAAATTGACCTTTTATTAGAGGTATATTTTGGGTAAAGTTAGGATTTCGTAGTTCCTAATTTTTATAATTAAATGATCTAAACTAATAGTGATGATATTCTCTTGGTTTGTGAAATTGGAGATAAAGTGTTGACTATTTATAAGTTAATGTGACATTGGCGGCTTGTTAGCATTGGAGTTCATGTAATAGTGGTAAGTTTAAGAAATTAATTAGGATTAAGTTATTTGATTGAAGGATTTATACTTATATGTGTTACTTTACTATTGTAGATCTTTAGCTTGTTCTTTGCTGGAGAATTTGGTTAAGTGTGGACTCTTGCAAGGTAATTCAAAAGGTATTACTTTGATATAATGTATTGGCCCTTAAAGCTTTTGGAATTGAGATTGTGAAATTGTAATCTTATTGTACGCATTGAAATGTGGAATTGTTGCTTCACTTGAAGTGTATTATTTTTTAAATGGCTATATGATGTTTTCAAACACTTGCTTATTTTGTTATCTATGAGATGGAATGTTGTGGTTGAAAACCCAAAAATGAGTATCTACTTGGTGACTATAATATGATGCTATTGATTGAAGGGTCAACATACTAGTTTTGATAGGGGCAAGTATGCTGGTTTGCTGGGTGAGGTGTGTATGCTTGCACTCCAACAAGTGATCACTATTAACTAAGGGCTAGGCTTAAGGGTACAGATCTCATTTAGTCTGAGATGAATCAGTGAACAATATAGTTAGCTTATTCTGCAAATACCTCCTAATGGAAAGCAAGGGTTATGGTAGTGAAATCTTACCTCTAAGTATAGTTGAGCATATGGTTTTCTAAAGAAAGGTTTATTTAAGAAATGATTTGTATTAAATATTTTTATCACTTACTAAGGATTTATGAAGATGAATTGGAAACTATTAATTCACATAGCTGGTAAATTTCTTTTGAAAAGGTATTATCTCTATATGCATTACTTTTCTTTTTACTAAACACATTTCTTGTAAAAAGGGTCTTATATTTATGGCTGGGAATGCATGATTTGAAATTCTACTAGTTGCTGGGATTTTATGTCATATTAAATTGGTTTAATAAAGTGATGCAGTAGGATTCATGATGATGCAATAAGAGAAAATGGTATATGAGATTTTTAATAACTTTGGTTATATTTATTGTTGAGTTTTATTATTAGGTGGTTTGTGTACAATTTTAATTTGGATTGTTATGTTAGAGTTATATTATGAACTGTTCATTTTAGTTTTGCAATTGATTTTGAAAGGATTATTGTTAGAAATTATATTATTTTATGGATTTAAGTACTAGCTATTACTAATCAAATTAGCAAGACTGTGAAGGTCAACTTGACTACATTGCACCAAACATAGGGCTGTTTTGCTTATTTGGGAGTTGAAGTTGATTTAACCAAACCACTACTACTTTCCCTTATACTTAAGGGAAGAGACTTCACTATTGAATATAACAGATTATGTAATACCATATCTTTCTAGCCTTTCTCATGCAATTCATATGCTCTATAACATGCATTGCTTGAGAGTTGTAAGAAAATGAGATATAAACAATGGATTAAATTTGTATTGCGCTACATATGAAAATTTCATTCGATGTCACGTGGGTCATATGAGCACATGTTATACTTTCCCATATTTAATTACATCAATACAACTCCTTTGCTGCACAAAATCATGCCCACAAATCATGGAAACCAAAATAAAACTCAAAATAAGAAAGTCTAGCTTCGGCCAGAAATGACCTCTTTTCTGGTCAAATTTTAGAAAATCATAACTAATTCTAGAAAATTTGAAATAATACAATCTTGATAATTCTGGAAAGCTATGGATGTCTACTTCACAATAAAAATACTCCTAGATCATAACATTCATTATAGAGGGTGTTTGACATCCAAAATAGTCTAAAGGTCCGATTGAATTCTGGAGCTGTCACAAAATTCTGCAGAAAACTTTGAAAATGTCCAATTAATTCCAAAAAAATATAATCTATGCAAATGATACTAATCAAGAAATCTGTGGATGTTAGCTAGAGGAAAAAAATATTTCCAGACCAACTTAGGTAGCCCAAATCTCAAAATTCAATAAAATAGTAACTCAGGTTGGGTAAGGGTCTTGATACTGGACAGAATGTTCAAAAATTCATATCTCCCTCTCTAAACCTCCAAATGAGGTGTTTCTAGTTGATGCAAGTTACTGAGAATATCTAGTTTCTCTGTATAAAATTTTGTAGCAATTGGACATCATTTGCCCCATGAGTGACAGAATTTAATTTCAGACCAGTGCTATAGTACCAAGGACCAACACCAGAAAAATTCTCAACTTCAATAATTCGCCAAATGTTCCACAGACCTCCAAAAATTACCAACTTTAGCTTCCCAAAAATCTCTCAATAAGCTATTGATGCATGCCAAATTTTAGACCAAGAAGAATTCATTTGGATAAAAAGTGATATAGCCTCCTAAAATAGTACATTTTTGCTCCATATGGGTAACCAATTTATCCAAATGGCCTTCTTAATTGTTTGGCACCTCTTGAGCAAGTTTTAAAGCACAATTATGACTTGTAAAGACTGCCCAAGTGGTTTCAAACCCCATACATCTTATTTTGGTCTCTCAACATCCATTTATGCACTAACCACGCATGCCATTCAAGGGTCCATCTACATAACTTGATTGAATTAATACTACATACATTATACATATAGTCTATACATCATGTTACACATGCTCAATGTTTTACACAACCAAAAATAATATGTAAAATGCTTCTTGACACTCCATTACAATTTACATTACAAATTACACAAAGTGTAGCCATTTAGTGTTCTTAGCTTGCATTCCCTTGGCCTTGGGCACCACCTAGACATTTTAAGCATGAGAGGGAAAGGGGGGTGAGATTCTAAGAATCTTAATAGCTCACACACCCATTCACACCACATTTAAGGCATACACATATCAAATATATGAATATGCAAGCATAAAGTGTGCAATAAATCTCATTTCATGCCACATGAACATGTCAAGACCACTTTCATGCTCTAGGGACTTTTGATTTAGTCTCACCCCATTTCTAGGACTTTTGGATATGCCTCACTCTTGGTCTAAGGACTTTTGACTTAGCCTCACCCATTCAAAAGACTTTTGGCCTTGTCTCACCCATGCCATGAGACTTTTGGCATCTCCTCACCTTCATCAAGGGACTTTTGGCATCATCTCACCCTTATGAGCTCTTTCCACAACCATAGTCATTCAAGAAGATACATTGGTACCAATGCAATTTTAAGACATCAAGTGGCATGTTCTCAAATCCCAAGAGCATATACAAGCACACAACATATACATATGTACACAACAATGCAAGGGAATGAGGTGGAGAGCTACCTTTTAATTTATGTAAGCTTACTTTGCCACTTCCTTTCCCTTCTTGGTCTCACAAGAGCACTTAGGTGGAGTAGGGTTCTCTTGACGTAGACATCACAAACATCACACAATTACACAATTGAAGCAAGCCAAGACACTAGGTTCACTTTTAAATACACACTTGGTTCCATAATGGGTATATTGGTTCTATAAATGGTCCATTGAAGCAACTTATATCATCTAAGTTCTAGGCTCCATTCTCTTGTTATTTCTAGATTTCTTAGACTCATTTAAGGTCTTTGGAGCCATCACATATTCAATTGCACCATTGGAAAACCAAGTTAAGCATAAGGCATTATTATGGACACCATTGTCCCATCTCCCAACCTCTTAAATTTTTTCTAATGGTTTCTCCTATATTCTAACATCATATAAAGTCCCAAACCAAGGCTAGAACAAATTAAAACATCTCCTAGCCTAATGAACTTAGCTTGGCCAAAATATGCACCATAATGGAGCTTCATAGACTTTGTGATTTTTTCTTGATGGGAGAGCCACTTGGGAGGCTTTCTAAAGGTCTTAGGAGCTCAAGGAAATATTCAAATAGCCAAGGAAACATTTACATAAAATCAGATTTTGCAAAACCCTAGAAAACACTACACTTTTCTAACTTGTTTTCTATTGATTTTTCTTGGAATTTCTTGCCATATTCCATCTCCCCATTGCCTAAAACCCTTGTTCCTTCCTTGTATTTTGATAGAACATCCTCCCCTCCTTTGGTTCTATTCTTGGCCGAAATACACACAAAGGGAGGGGGAAGAAAAGATGCAACAAAAAGCAAAGATTACCTAGGATTCAAGTGAGCTTTCAAGTGTCTTTCTCCTTGATTCTCTTCTCCTTGGCAAGTTCTAAATTCTCCCCTTGGTTCTGGACCTAAAACAGAACCAAAAAGTTCAACTAAACCATAGAAAGAGAAGAGGAAAGGAGAGGAACAAGATTGGAGGAAGATGGAGCATGAAAATCTACAAGTCTCCTTACCTTTTCCTTGATTTTTCTCCTCCTTTTCTTCCACTTTTGATGCACCTAAGGAAGATGGAAGAACAGGGTGGAAGTGTTTAGGACATTCTAGAAGCTCTTATTTCCAATTTTGCCCTTCTGTAATAGCAATTTTGTTTCGGCTTGTTTTATCTCCTTTTTGAGAACTATCTTTTCCATTATAAAATTTAGGTTCCTAATTTAATAAAATGCCTTTGGAATCACTCAATTTGGAGCTAAAACCTTACCGAACGAATCAGTCAAAGTTTGAGTCAACCGACGTTGAAAAATATACACCAGAGGGGTTTTACCAGTCCCGGGACTACCCATAGTTTTTAGGGCCTCTGAGAACCTTGGACAACTCAAAACTTTCATTTAACTCCTATGTGGTTTTCCCAAAGTTGCACTTATTTATGAAAATACTATTACCTTTCGTCAGTTTCTGTCACAAATTATTTCTCTATCCTAACTCTATTTTTCTTTCCGTCTGAGCCTAGAATTATCATTTTTAAGAGTCTAAGACTTGACCCAAATTTTTTGGGACATTATTTAGGTCATTTCAGAGGACTTACTTTTATATGGCTCATTTCGTCGTTTTACGAAAATTACATTCGTTACAAATTACACATGTTATGTTACCACCATGATTGTGTCAGTTATGTGGTAAAATAATGCAAGGAGAAACCAGCCAATGGATGGATCAACCTAGTGAGGGGGTTAGGATATTAGAGATAGTGAGCTTACAGCAACAAAAGTTGACCTTTATGGGCTTTAGATGGTGGTGCAGAAGTTATGCCATGGTTAGAGGCTAGCAATGGGAATGACGGCAATGGGAAACATGAAGGATGGAAAGGATAACTTTACAAGAACTAATTAAGGTGAAGTTCCATGTAACATCTAAGATTTTTGAAAATTTTCTAAATCTGCTAGTTATAGCCAGGACCTTTGTTGGTTATAACAAATGTAGCTATTTACTACAGCGAGTTTCCAGCTAGCTATAATGAATGTACTAATTCACCATAGCGAAGATGTAGTTCACTATAGCGAGTTCATGCATCCCATATAAAATCCAAGGAGTTTCTTGCAATAGCGTGCGCCATAATAAGAACAGGGGACCTAGGACTGATAAGTGCTTGTCATAGCAAGGGGCATTTCCTGCTATAGTGAGGTTTGTTTTGGAAAAAGCATGAAAAAGTGAAATTTTTGCTTCTACCTAGCTACCATCATGATTCCAAGCACACCAGGCCTAACATAAGCATAATCATTATTATTCAACTACTATTAGTAAGGAATTTCCTTATCCACAGATTAATCTTAACAAATGTACATTAAGAACTTCTTACCTAAGCTTTCTAAGGGTCTACAGCACCAATTCAAGGTCACAACAACAAGAACTCATAATGAGTCACTTATAATGTCTCCATTTTCGCACATGTAAGAGCCATGCACCAAAGGTCAGTTCAAGTGATGGAAATTCAGTATATATACCACATAAGAGAAGAGGGAACACTTACCCATATACCTAAGGGGTTAAATGGACTAAGTTGAGCCTCAACTATCAAGAACACACCATGGGAAATTTCAAAATTCAGATTTTAGTCATCAAGCCCAGAAAATTTAGTTTTCCACCATTATCTCCTTGTAATTTCGCACAATAGCAGAACCCATTATGATAATCAATCCTTAGGGGCATTTTCTAGCAAAGTAATACACAAAATGGAAGGAAAATACTTACCTAATCATCCCTCTAACCTCCAACTTCAAAAATCTTGCAACAATCATCCAAGAATCATATTCCATCCTAAGAAGAGATGAAAGATTCTCAAAATGACAAATCAATTAGACCAAAATGAAGAGGAGAATGAGAGGGACATGTTTTATATAGATTACCTTAGCCAAATCTTCCTCTAGAAGTGAGAAATGGTGGAGGAATGTAGAAAAACCCTAGCCTCCCTTTCAACCTCTGAATTTTGCTTTGCCTCTTGTATTTTTTCTGCAGAATGGGGAGGAGGCTAAGTGTATTTAGGGTTTAGTTGTATTTAAGTTAGGTCCCAAATAAGTTGTGGGTTGACCCAAAGGCCTAAATCCTCATGGGTTCTAATTTTTATGCTTGTTAGGCCTTATTTTATGAGTTGGGTTACAGAAATTTGATTGGGTTAGGCTAAGTTCCAAGAGTCAATCTAACTTGGGTTTATATAATGTGTGTTGGGCCAATTATAAGAGCTCATGTAAATTGGGTCTTAGGTCTCTATTTTACTAAATCAAATTAGGCTATTGCTAGGTGATCTCCCTTGGCCCAAGTCTCATGATAAGGAGTTGGGCTTGCATCTAGAATCATTAGGCCTCCATAACCTTATCCATAGCTTACTAAAATAAATTTTGGGCCTAAATTAAGCCTTAACCCTATTGAAAACTTAAACCTATATTAATAGCTTTATTTCTCTGTAAATTTCCATTCATATAGTTTACCTAATTATTCCATAATAATTATTTTTAATTATTCCAAATACATTATTAACACCTTAATTAATTTTAGGGTGTTACACTCAACCTATGAAATTTCACCATGAAAACACCAAAAACACATTTTCATATTTTAGGTATGGTGAAGGTGCTCTAAATGAGAGGCCAATCAGGTCAAATTGAAGAGAAAGAGAAGAAGATTAAGTTATATAAAGCTCACCTTGGCTGATTTTGACTATAGAAGTGAGAAATGGGGCCAAGAAGGTGGTGGAAACCCTAGCCTCCAAGAGACCTCCGAATTTGCCTTATGTTTCTTATAGTTCTATAGAATTAGGGGTGGCTAGAATGATTTTTAGGGTTTAAGTTGGGTCCTAAATAGGTCATGGCTTAACCCACCAGCCCAAGGACCTATTGGGCTCTAACTAGTTATTAGGCTAAGGTTTTAATTTGTTGGGCCAACTATAAGAGTTTAGGTTTTTTTTTTCTTTGTTGGGTTAGGCCAAGTTTCAAAAGTCCATTTAGTTTGGGTTTAAATAAGGAATGATGGACCAATTATAAGAGTTCATGTAAATTGGGTCTTGGGCCTCTATCTCCTTAAATCAAATTGGGCCATTGCTAGGTGGTCTCTCTTAGGCTAAGACTTACAATAGAAAGTTGGGTCTGCACCTAAATTCATTAGGCTTTCATTGGTCTTTATCCATCATCTACTTAAATAAATTATGGGCCTAAATGAAGCTTCTATCCTAATTGAATCTTAAATCCTTATTAATAATTTATTTCTCTCTAAATTCTTATTCACATGGTTCGTTCAATTATTTCGTAATAATTATTCTTAATTATGTCTAACCCTTGATTAACATCTTAATTAAATTTAGGGTGTTACAAAAATGGTCATTTTAAAAAATAATAAAATGAAGCTTCTTATGAAAGCTATGCCCCACCATCTTCTTCAAGCTTCCATTTTCAGATTTTGAGACCTTTAATGGCCTCACACTCGAAAGAGGAGAGTGGAGGACTTTATGCTTCCATTCAGTCAAGTAAACAACCCCATTTTACCTCGCGTTAGTTAAAAAAGTTGTTTCTCTCTCTAAGAGCTTTCTAATGACAGTTTTCTTTTCATGAAAACTTGTAGTTTAGATCTGGTCCAAGGCAAAAAGGAGCCTTTTTTAAGAAACCAATTGGTGGAAATCAATCTACGCGAAGAGTACTTTGCAGTGAAGTAAGTTTATACCTGAAACCCTTGCAAAATTTGTGTTTCTAGGCCTTGTAAGTTTCAACCAAGCGAGAGAAATTGAGGAGGAGAGGTTTTCTTCATGAGTTCTTGATGGAATCAAGGGTTTTAGCATACAAGGATTTCATATTTAATTAATCAGCATGCAAGGAATCTACCTAGATTATATTATGCTATGGTTTTGGCCTAGGCTAATTAAATGGGTAATCATGTTATTTTCAACTTCTAATTAGTATGTTTAGATGTTTTATGATGTAAGGAGCAAGAATCTAAGTCTAGAATTGATTGAAGACTTGAAATTTCCACATTAGGGTTTGTTGGTATCATTTTTGGCCAAGAAGAAATTTGAGGGGCTAGGAAGTTGTTTCATTGATTCTTGGGCTGTAGATAGTCTTAAAATGATATAAGAACAATAATGAAAGCATTAAATTGAATTTAGAAGCTAGATTTTGGAAGTTGAAAATACAAGAATGAAGAAAGGGTAATATGCAACCAATTGATATTAAGTTTGTGTAAGCAAGCTTGTAATGTGTCTAATGAATCTTAATAATATGCTATATAGATCATGTATAATGAGATTTTGAAGCCTAGAGGTTAAATTTTTTAAGTTGCCCCTTAAAGTTTAAGATTATATAATGTGTCACATTATGTGGAAAAGTGAAAATACCAAATGAATAGTGCCAATGACAACATGAATAGTAAATTTGAAATTTGTGGCTTGAATTATAAATTTTAGAAACATAAGTTGGCCTAGGATTTGAGTTTAGTGAAATCCCTAACCTAAAGCTTAAGTGAAGAACCATTTATAGGGAGCTAAAATCTAAGAGAAATTTCATAAATTTAGGCTCTTGAAAATGGTAGAATTTAAGCATTTTAGATGGCATGTTTGCCACCCCATAAGCATGTGTCTTGAAAGTATGTAAAAGGGAGGCTTTAAGTGCACTTTAAGTGGCCTAAACTATAGTTAAAAGTCAAACAAAATTAAGAGAAGTTCTTATGAGCTTTAAATATTGATGATATGTTTATGTGATATTTTAGGACAAGCTAGTGAGACTTCATCCCATTGTAAGTGTAGAGACAAGAAAGAAAAAGAAACGGAGTTAGAAACAAAGTAGGAAAGTTAAAGGTTTATTGGTTTCTTATCACCTGTACAAGGTAGCTTACTTTTCCCTATCTAGTTGCATGTAGACTTATTTAAACTTGATATGCATTGTATGGTATTGATTGTTTTATCATAATATATGCTATACTGCATTTGCATTAGTTGTATGTCATGTTAATGAGATGAGGCTATGAGATAAAGAGTGATAATGGGAATGAATGCAGTAGTTCTCCCAAGCCTAAGAGAAAAGCCTAAGTTAAGATGAGATTCTCGGTCATGAAAGAGTCTGTAGTAAACATGTAAAGCATTTATATTAGTTTTCCATGACCATGCATATTTGCATTATTCTTGTTTAACTATCTCATGCTTATTTTAGTTGATTTGAGTATAGCTATTGAGATTTTCCCAAATCTCACCCCTATATCTATTTTTCCACTAACTAGTGCTAAGTGGGAGCTTCAGTGCTAGCAAAGGAAAAGAAAAAGAATGATATATGGACTAGCAAAATCATATGAATGTGGTGTATCTATTTTATTGTAATGTCCAAGGAATGTATATAGATTATGTTTAATTTTGCCTTGATGTATTATGTATACTAGCATACTATTAACAGTGATGTAACTCTAGCTTGAGTCATTTAGATTTAAATGATGTTTTATGCCTAGGTTGTGATATATGATACTGTTATTATCTATACTTTTCTATGAATCTGTATTTTTCTATGTCTATGAGTTTGGGTTGAAATATGACCATTTGATTGGTTTGGATAGTCAATTTTATAAGGGAAAATTCTATTAAATTTTTCTTAGAATGTTATGTGTATTTTTCAATTTTATCGTCAAGATAAAATGATAATAACATACTACCAACACATATATGGAATTATAGAAAACTCCATGCTTGTATTTCAAAAATTTTGGATTTCAGTATTTACATTCATCAGTAAGTGGACTGGTTGTTGAACCATAGTAATTAAATAAGAGTTAGATAACTAAGGTGTTACATTATTTTGGTATCAGAGTAATGGTTCAGGCATTGAAACTCTATGATTCTACACTAAGCATTCTAAAGTCCTAAGTTTTCTTCTATTCCTTTTCCTTATGTGAGATACCTAAAATGAGGAAATGTATGCATTGAGGCTATGTGCCTCTAGTAGCTTGAACATGAGAAATGCCATGAAACTTTAAACTTTATCTAGCCATGGCATAAAACATACTAACTAAGCTTAACAAAACTCAACTCTAGTTTAAGGAAGAGTTGTTGCACTTAATGCCATCCCATAAGGAGCTAGAAGCCAAAAATACTTTCATATATGCATAAAACTAATGATAAAAGTCATTTCAAGTCATAAGTCATAAAATCATCAAACAATCAAACATACAAGCATTTCAACTCATTCAAATATTCAAATGCATGCAAGATAAGAAGAGATAAGTACCTTATGGACCAAGAAGCTTGAAACTACCATTTACCCACTTGATTCTTTTCTTTTCCTTGGTCTTTCTTAACTTGACAGCCACAACTTAATGAACTTGGCTAGCTTGGCCTACATATATCAATTCATAAGGCAAGATGACTCATTAAGATTCATTCTAACCTTTGTTCTTAGCACTTAAATCTATTAGAACTCACTATATATTTTTAGCCCAATTTAGGTCCCTTAAGAGGCAACTCTTACATTTCACTTTTTAGGCTCCAAAATTTCACTTGCTATGAGCCATATAATTCTAATGGAACTCATTAGGGGCATCATATGCAAGCTAAAACAAGCTAAAAGTCAAGTTGATTCATTAGACCCTTTTTGAACCCTAAATTTCAAATTTCACAATTAGCCTCTAAAATTCAAATCGTTGCTTCCTTTAGCCTTTATAATTCTCTAGAGGACCTCTAATTATCTTAGAACTCAAAAGTAAGCTCATCTAATGCCACTTCCTATAGGGTACTCGTGACATGCATCCATAATGCTATGTGGAGTTTTCTTGCTTCCTTTGGCAATTTCTCCTCATTTCCACAACCTAAGTGAGTTCTACATGCTCCATATGATAAATTACATGAAAAATGTAAAGAGAGATAATTTCTCTCTCTAGGTGTGATAAAGGAAGAGGAGAATTCAAAAAACTAAAGGTTGAAACAAAGTAATATATACCTTAATTTGAAACTTGTTCTATGCTTTCTGATTTCCCTTAATTGAAAATTTTTGAAAAGAGGACTTTCTTTTGCCTTGGTAGCAGTTGAAATACCTCTAAAATAGAAATTGAAACTACCAAATTAAAGCTCTTGATGACAGGAATAAATTTCATAACCAGAGCTATGTGAAATGGGGTTTTTTTTTTACCTATTTTCTTGCTTCTTTCTCTTCTCTTTCTTCCCATTTTTGGACACCATTTTTGGTCTATCTAAAGTTGGTTTAGGTTAGTTTGAGGAAGAGGAAAGGCTGGCGTGGCATAAAAAAGAAGATATTTTAAAACTTTTTAAAAAATTTCACTTACATCCTTAAACTTTGACTCTTCTGTTTGAACTCATTTTAAATCTTTTCCAGAAATCTTCCTTTCCATATGAAAATTACGCTCTCTAGTTTATTAAATTTATTTACTTTGAAATTTTTTGGATTTAAAACAATCTTAAAAAGTTTGGTTAAAGTTACAGTCAGCTGACATCCTAACCCATACGCTATCAAGGATTTAATCATTTTGATGGTTCTTAGGACCTTTGAAAACCCTGATGAATTTAGTTTTGGCATTTAAAACACTTTTCTTTAAGTATATAAAATTTTACTTAAAATTACAATTTTACTATTAGTACGTTAGTTTCCTTTGTTTAGCCACTTTGGACCTGTTTCTGTTCTTTTTGCTCTTTCCTTTCACCTTATTTGGACTTCTAGTCCCTTATTATCATAATTATTAACCTTTTCCTTTCCTTTTGGTGTCTAATGGTTTAGAAAACATGGGTGTATGACACTTGTGATGGCTTTAATAAGTTCCATTGAAGTCATATAGACTATATATGATAAGATTTTGAGACTTAGAAGTTGAATCCTATAAGTTACCTCTTGAGATTGAAGTTAACATAATGAGTTCTAAGGTTTTCAAGAGCAAAAGATACCAAATGAATAGTCCTAATGACTATATGAATAATAAATATGGAAATTATGGCTTAAATTATGAGTTTTAAAGGCTTATATTTGCCTAGGATCCATGTTTAATAAGATCCTTAACCTAAAGCCTAGGTGAAGGACAACTTGAGAGGAGTTAAATCTTAAAAGAATTTCACGAGTTCTAGGCCACCAAATGAGGTAAAAATGAACATAATACATGATTTAAAAGCCATTTAGGAATACGCCTAAAGGGAATGTGAGAATGAGGGTTCCAAGTGCACTTTGAGTGATTTAAGTCATAGTTCAAGAGCCATAAAAATAAGATTAAGCAAGCATGGGCCTTGATTGATAATACATGTGTCAATCTTGATGTTTTTAGGCCAAGTTAGTGGAGACACACCCCAGTGTATGTGTGAGATTAAGAAGGGATCAAGAAGAGGTTAAGAAGAGTTTGGCATTGGTTTGGGCCATTTTAAGTTAGCTTATTTTCCCTTACCTTTTGATGCATGATGATTATTTGAGCTTGATTATGTTGCTATGTATTGATTGCTTTGATAACATATTTTATGATGATTGTACTAGTTTATAAGCTATATACTGTATGATGAGTTTATGGTTTATGGCGAAAGCTAAAGGGCAAGGGATTGAATGCAATAGTTCACCCATAAGCCCAAAGGAAAAGCCTAAGCCGAACTAAATGTTATGGCCATGATGAAAAGTTATAATATGTTTACCAATTTTCATGTTTTTCTATGTGATCTTGCATGCTTTTAATCTTTGTTTAACTTCATATGGTTGTACTTGGTAGCTTAAGTAAAGCTACCTAGATTCTCTTGAATTTAATCTCTCTTTCTATTTTCCCCATTAACTAGTGCCAGGTGAAAGTGCAAGTACCAGAAAAGGGAAAGAATGAGCTAGTCCTTAGTGATGTCTAGAAGTAGCCAAATTGTGCTTATACACATTTTTATTTATGTTGTATATTATGAATTTAAATCATCAGTGATGTATATATGGAACTAGTGTTCTGATATCAATGTTATATTTAAGTTTGTTTAGTAGAAGTTACATCTGATGAAGCATGTATGCTTAGTTTAGTTTCAATTGATAATTATAATGCTTGTATTTTCCATGTCCGTGAGTTTTGGGCTAAATTGTGACAATTTAAATGGTCTGGATGTGTAACAACCTTAATTCTTAATTATCATGATTAGGTTTAATTATGCGGTTAATGATTGTAAATCAAGGTTTAAAGTCATTAAAATTAATTAAATTAAAAAAAAGTGAAAAAATTTGAATCTTGATATTATTAGGCTTATCAACTAAACAACTAACACCATTTGAGTCCACAAGTAATTCCAATTATCATTCAAGACCTTTGATTCATGTTTCATTGATTTCAGACTCACAAATCCACATATAATATCCTCAAGTCATTACATATCATTAGCATAACAAATTTCAAGGTTTCCAAGTCAAAAATAAAAGGTTGGGGACCTTCACTGCCACTTAAACTCTTCCAGCCGTAGCTAAATTAGTTACTGGAACCTAAAAATTAAGTTTAGAGGCTCACACCGTGACTTGATACACCCGTATTGTAACACCATATTTAACTAGGCTATTTCATTTCATTCTAAGTTCATTACCTTGGCCAAGCATCATTTCCTAAGAAAATACCATTAAAATATTCAATTATTTTGCATTATGTCATGGATAAAATTTTCATTTCATGTCTTGTGGACCATATGAACTCATCCATCCCATTCTTCTATTTAAATACACACATACAACTCAAAACTATCTCAAAATGTGGCCAAAATCTTAAGCTCATGAGCCATATACATAAAAATCACGTTTAGCCTCAGATTCATAGGCCAGATTTTTGTTATCAACTTTGAAAAATTATAACTAATTCTAGGAAAATCAAAATGAAGCACATTATACTATTCTTGAAAGTTACAAATATCTACTTTATGCTAAAAATATGTTCAGACCAAAACAGGAACATCTAACTATTGGAAATTGATGGAATAGTACCCAAACTCATCTCACACTACTGGTACTATCATAGAACTTCAAAAATTCATATATCTCTGCTCAGACATCTAATTTTGGGCTGATCTTAATGGCCATAGAAATTTTATCATATCTAGTCTATGCTTATAAAATTTCATGAGTATTGGACACCATGTGGTCCTCGAATGATATAAGAGAAGAAATTGACCTTGTGAACAGTAACTATACTAGAACAGCTAAAATTTGGCAACTTTAAAAATTCATAATTTATTCCATAGAGCTCCAAATAGTCTAGTCTTTATCTTCTCAACAAGTTCTAGATAAGATCTATATGCATGCCAAATTTCATGATGAAATTCATTCATTTGGTTAAATTGTGCCATAGGTTGCAAAGTGGCTCTTTTATGCTTCTTAAGGTGTCATAAAACAATCACTTTTGCTTCCAAGGCTCTCATGGCCACTTGAGCAAGTGGGAAAGTATCAAAATGGTCTATTAAACATATCTCAAAGGTTTATATACCTAGATTTCATAAACTCACTCTATTACCCTATAATGTTCGATTTTCATTAAACAATGGAAACGGCGCGTTTTCAAAGCAAGCCCCCTAAAATAAATTATTTAAGGTCTCAAAAAATTTGAGTAACATTATAGACTCCTAAAAATGAGAATCTTAGCATTAGACGGAAGGAAAAAATGAGTTAGAAAGAAGAAACAAATTTTGATGGAAAACCTACGAAATGAAATGGTATTTTTGTAATTTTGAGTAAATTTTGGAATTCACATAGGAGGGCTTTTTAAATAAAAGTTTTGAGTTCTCCAAGGTTCTCAGAGGTCCTGAAAGCCATGGGAAGGCCCGGGACAGTTAAATCCCCTCAGGTGGACGTTTTCCAACGTTAGTGTACCTGAACTTTGATGGATTCGTTCGGAAAGGTTTTAGCTCCGATTTGAGTGATTCCAAAGGTATTTTATTAAATTGGCAACCTAAATTTTATAATGGAAAAAGAGGTTCTCAAAAAGGAGCTAAAATGAAGGAGAAACGAAAATGCAAAGAACGAAAGGCAAAATTAGAATTTTTGAAAAGCCATTAACCTCCCTCTATATATAGGTGGTGCCCCGCTTTCTCCCTCATTTGGAATCAGAAATTTTTGCCTAATTTCAGAAGTGAGAGCTAGGGTTTTGGGTGCTCCAAGGGAAGAAGAGAAGAAAGAGAAAATCCAAGCTTAAGGTATGGAAATTTACTTATTTTTCATGCTTTTCTTCATCCACACCTCCTCTCCTCCCTTTTCCATTGTTTCCTTTGATTAAAATGGAGTTTATAAATCTAATTCAAGGGATAAATTCAAGAGAATTTTTGGATTTGAAGAGAAGAGCTTGGAGAAAGCAAGATTCAAGCAAAAATAAGCAAGGAAACTAGGTAAAATTTCATCCTATGCTTGATGTCTTCACCTTCCCTTCTTTTCCATTTTGCCTAACCCTAGGAGCCATAGGAGGATCTTATTTTTAAGCTAAACCAAGCATGAATCTTAGGTATTTGAGGGAGAAGAACAAGAATATACAAAGAAAATAACAAAATAACCATTAGATTTCAAGATGCAAATTTTAGGGTTTTGTGTACACCTTGTAAAATCTAACCTTGTGTGATGATTCCTAAGTCTAATTAAGAGTTTAAATGAGTTCTTAAGATCCCTAAGATGCTTCTCATATGCTTCCTCCTTCAAGAAAACAAAGAGAATTCCAAGGAGGCAAAAAAAGGGCTATGTCTCGGCCAAGCATGGAAGGAGTAGCTAGGGAGACTTTTAAATTTTTTTAAGCCCATTTTTGTGTCATATATAATGAATGAAAATGAGGGGAAGCCTTGGAAAAAATTTAGAACTCATAGAAAGTGATTTGGTACTTTAGGTTCCATATTATGACCTAAAGAAGCAACATGTAACTAGACTTTTTGTTTTAATTGTGTGATGATTCCAAGATACTTAAAAGGAGTCAAGAATCATATTTGAAAGGAAAGAATGGAGCCTAGAATTCATTTGAGGGGTGTTGCTTTATTAGATGCATTTATGGATCATAATGGGGTTTATAGAACAACCTAGTGTCTAAGCAAGTTGTGTGGCCTTAGAATTTATTTTATAAACCTAATTGGCTTCTGTAAATTGTGCCTAGGCCAAGAGGAACCTTCTCCACAAGTTTGTATGTGTGTGGCCGAAGCAAGAGAGGGAATTTCAAGAGAAAAAGTGTGTAATTGTGTGCAAGGTAGCTCTCTCCACCTTCTCTCATGCATGAATGTGTGTTTAGCTTATCTTAGAATGTGGGTATGTGTATTTTCAAGCTATGAAAAGTATGCTAGCATGATTTTATATGCCATGATTTCATGATGACATATTATGTTTTTAAATGAATGTATGATGTTTGTTTGAGTTTGCTTGAGTATGGAGAGGCCAAGAACTCTTAACCATGGTGAGGATGAGCCAAGAACCCTAAGATTGGTTGAGACAAAGCAAAGAGTCTTCTAAAAGTAAAGTGGGCTCCCAAAAGTATGGTTGAATCCAATAATCTCTTAAAGAATAGGTGAGGCAAGTCCAAAATCCATGAAGGAAAGTGTGAGGCCAATCCATCCACTTAGTGAGCTCTTGAATGTCTTGTATGACTTGTTTATATGCTAAGCTTGCTTTTTGAATGTTCATGACTTCCACAATATCCATGCATGTATTTTCAAGACTTGCTTTGCATATATTATATATGATTGAATGGGAGATGAGTTATTGGGATTCTTTGAATCTCATCCCCTCCTCTCCAATGACCTAATATGCTAGATGGACCAAGTGGACAAGGTAATGGGAGCCAACCACCTTGAAGGAAAGAGTTTGACAACCAAGTGCTTAAGTTTTGTCACTTTAAGGCCATAATTGTGTCAAATATTGTAATCCAATTATGTATATGGTCTATGAGCCCTTAAACATGTGTAATTGTCATATTATGTGATGTATAAATGTATGGATATGATATGTGAACTATAGAATGTAATTTGGGTATATAATGCCAAAGTATGCATTTTGGAAAGTTTAATATAATGTGTATATGTGTGGATGAAATGACCAAAATGAAATGTATAAAGTTTGGGACCATTTGGGCAGCTCATACAAGTCCTTATTGTGCTTTTAGACTTGCCCAAAAGGTGCCAAAACCAAAGGAAAATCATTTGGTCACTTTGGTGTCCCATATGGAGCTAAAAATGATATGGAACCCTATATCGTTTTTTAGCCAATTAAGCTCTTCTTGATTTGAGGTTTGGAAGACATTTAGAACTTATTGAGAGCTTTTTAAGAAGGTAAAGACTATAATTTTTGAAGGTTTACAGAATATTTGATGAATTTTCAAAGTTAGCAATTTTTCTGGTTTTGGTCTACTGCACTACTCATTTGATCTGAAAATGAAATCTGTCACACAAGGCTCAAATGATGTCCAATTGCCACAAAATTTTATACAGAGAAACTATATATTTCCAGTGACTTGTGCCAACTAAAAATACCTAATTTGGAGGTCTAGAGATGGAGATAGGAATTTTTAACCAATCTATCCAGTATCAAGAGTTTTACCTAACCTCAGTTATTGTTCCATTAAATTCTGAGGTCTGGGCTACCTGAGCTGGTCTGGAAATATTTTTTTCCTCTAGGTAATATCCACAGATTTTCAGATTGGTATCATTTTCATAGTTTGTATTTTTGTGAAATTAATTGGATATTTTCAAAATTTATCGCAGAAATCTGTGATAGCACCAGAAGGTAGTTTGACCTCTGGACCTTTTCAGATGTCAAATGTCCTCTATGATAGATGTTATGATCTAAACATATTTTTAGTGTGAAGTTTTTCAGAATGACTAAGAATGCATGTTTTCAATTTTTTTAGAATTAGTTATATTTTCCAATGTTTGGACAAAAAAGAGGCAAAAGCTAGCCGAAAATAAACATCCATATTTTATACTTCATTTCAGTTTTCATGAGTTGGAGGCCACATTTTATGATCCAAATAAGTTGTATTCATGTAATTAAATATGGGGATGTATAGTATGAGCTCACAGGATCCATGTGATACCGATAGAAAGTTTTATACATGACGCAGCGCAATTAAAAGCATTATTTTAATAGATTTTTCTACTTCTTTTATGGAAATTATAAATGTAAGACATGTAAATGTTGTGATATGAGCTAGAATATATGGTGTTACATACCCCAAGGTATAGACAAGAATACATAAGCTTATCCTTGGCATTCAATGTCAAAATTATATAATATCATTCATATAGCTCTAGTTCTCATACATATACAATATATCCATACATTTACAGGTATTCATGAGTTCATACATCATATACAACATTGGATTATATCACATGCCATCCATATGGCTACAAAATGGACAATTTACACAATTCTATGTCAATCTCCATTCCTTGGTTCACTTGGTCCACCTAGACAAGTTAGGCAAATTGAGAGGAAGGAATAAGATTCTAGGAATCCCAATAGCTCTTCTCCCTTTCAACTATACATAAAGAATGCAAATCCAAGTCTAAAAATGCATGTATGAATATCATGGAGTGCATAATCATACGTGGAATATTTCTTGCACTCAAGAAGTCATATAAAATATACATAGGTTTGCTAAGAAGATGGTTTAGCCTCACCCACTTCTCTTAGGGGATTTTAGACTTGCCTCACCCATTTTCTTAAGGGATTTTTGACTAAGTCTCACTCTTTAGAGACTTTTGGCCCATCCTCACCCTAGCTAAGGGACTTTTGACTTCACCACACTCAAGCAAACCAAAACATGTTCATAAAGCATAATTTAAGTGCATAACATAACATCATAGTACCGTGGCATATAGATACATGCCAAAACATCTTTCATGGTTTAAAACATACATACACACATTCAAAGACAAGATAAACATTCACTTATACGTGATAGAAAGAAGAGAGAGATACCTTGGTTACAAATGCACACTTTTCCTATTGAATTTGGTTCCTCTCCCTTAACCAAGCACTTACAAGAAGATGGAACTTGATTCCTTTAGCTTAGACATATCATATGGAAACCAATTATACTTTTGGAACAATTTCTAAGGCCACACATTCATTTCAAAAGTTAGATTGTTCTTATGGCTCATTTATGGTTCCACAATACACCTAATGAAGCAACATCCATAATCCTTGATCTTGGCTCTATTCTTTCCTTCCATGTATGGTTCTTAACTCCATTTAAGCCTCTTGGAGTCATCACACAATTAATTTAAGGAGCCTAGCTATGTGTTGCTTCTTTAAGTCACAATATGGAACCTAAGGTATCATCTCACTTCCTAGGCTTCCTAAAATTTTTTCAAGGCTTCCACTCATCCTCTCCCATAAGATATGACGCAAAACCAAGCTCGGAAGAAATTAAAACTACCCCTTGGTACTTCTTCTAGGCTAGGCTGAGGCAATGCACTATTAAGGGAACCAAGGAGTGTTTTTTCTTGATGGGAGATGCATGTGGGAAGCTTTCTAGGGATCTCTAGAGCTCATATAAACATTCATTTTAGCCTAGGAACTCTTGCATCAAAACAAAATTTTGATTAAGTACTTGAAACCCTAACTTTGCTATCTTAGAATTTCATGGTTGTTCTGTTATTTCTTTTGCATATTTTTATTCTTCTCCCTCATTTTCCTAAGATTTACTCTTGGTTTGGTTAGAAATCCAACTCCTCTTGGCTATCCCTAGATGGGTCGAACTACACAAGAAAAGGAACAAGAAGGAGCAAGTATCAAAGTAGCAAAATACCTTAGTTTTTCTAGGTTTTTTTAGGAGCTCTTTTTTTGCTTGGATTCTTCTCTCTAAACTCAAAATTTCCCCCATTAGTTTGACCTCAAAACAGCCCTAACTACATCAATAAATCCATATAAAAGAAGAGAAGAAGGAGGATAAGGAATTTGCTAAAGAGAAACTAAGAAAATCCATGAAAATCCATGCCTTTCACATTCTTTTTCTTCTCCTTTTTCCTCCTCCCTTGTGTGCCTCACTCTCTAAGGGCCTATTTGGTTGTTGGAAATAGGCATTAAGGAATGGAATCTAGATAACATTCCTTTGTTTGGTTGCAAGTGCTCACCAGCAAAGGATTCCATTGATGTGTCCAAATTCCCGTAGATGGAGGAGTGTGAAATCCTTCGAAAATTGGAAGGAAAGCGTCACTGTTTAAAGGAATGTGGTGATAGTTGACATTTTTTTACATTAAAAATGAATATTGATTATTTAAGAATAAATATTTTTATTCTTCAAATGGTTGGTCATTAAATTTTTTTTAAAATTAAAAATTATATTATTATTATTAGTAGTAGTAGCAGCAGTAGTAGTAATTAAAAATAACTATTTTACTATTATTAGTAATTAAAAATAATTATTTTTTTTATATTGGAGTATTGTGGTCATTTAATTAATTTTTTTATTATTAGATTATTTTTATTTAGTCAAACATAAAAAGCGAATGAAATTCTATTCCTTTACATATCATACCAAACATGATGATAGATTATAAGATTCCTTTCCATTCATTTCTATTTTTCTTTTGTTCATTTCTATTGGGCCCATTTCTAACAACCAAATGGAGCTTAGGTCTTTTCTCTGGTTTAGGGCATAAATGAAATCAACCATGTGATGACCCTAACTTTTAATCATTGTAATTAAGATTAAATACATGATTAATAATTATAAATCTAGGTTAAAAGTCATTAAGACTAATTACATTTAGAAAATGTGGAGAAATTTAAACTTTAATATTATTAGAGTCATCAACAAAATAATTACATGCATTCATGTACATAAAAGAAACAAACACTCATTTATAAGCCTTTAGTTCTATTACCCATTAATTCCAACTCACAAGAATCTTCTACCAGTGTTTCTAAGTTATCCTTTGAGGTTGCCATAGGAAAAACTAAGGTTTCTAAGTTAAAATAAGAGTTTGGGACTGTTAGCTATGGCTAAATATCCTTGCGCCGTAGCCAATTGCTCTCAGGTTCACTCTTATATCTTCACAATTGCCATAGCGAGTTAGAGCTTCGCCGTGGCTAGCCTACATGGTACCGCAACAAGGAGACCTCCTGAAGCCTACCTCACTCGCCTCTCGCTATTGATTGTGACCAATTCCCCCTTTCGCTACAGCTAATTCTTCTTTGGAACACCTGACACATTTTTACAGAAGTTCTTCATGGCCAATTCCTATTTAGTTGCGATGAATTACCCTCTGGATGACTTTCAGTTTGGTCTCTCACATTTAGCTGCGGTGAATTGCTCTTTGGACCTCTCCCTGGGCAACTTTGCCTCTATTGGCCCGGTTAAGTCTATTTTGACTGCGGCAAAATGCCTTCTGATCCTACATTTCGAAAATCTTGTCTCATACTCTCCACTCTCCTTACAATGACACCCTAGGGCCATTCTACCTTAGTTTGTGGGGCTTTAATGGCTTTTCCCTTACCTAATTCACCCAGCTTATCTATTGTTACTAATGCAAGACCTAAGTGTTAATTCCTACTTATCCAACTATCATATATTAATAAGTTCATGAATTAATAATAGCAAGAATTTCATAAGCTACCAATAATTATCATTCAAATACATATTCCATTAGAGATTTCATGCATCATTAGTCCAGGCTACATCCAATGCATCACATAATTACATTTCCCAAATAGTAAACATATCATAGGTTTAACATAGTTCATAACAGAGGTTATAAGTTCATATGTCCAATACCAAACCAAAATGAGGCCTAACTTCTCAATAGATACATTTTAAGTAACCAAAATACAAACACCTACACTTAGCAATATGATTACATAATGATGTTAAATAAAAGAATAACAAAATTTGCATCTACTCTAATTAGATTAGCCCAAGTGTAGCCTCTTCCAGACATGGCTAGAACTTATGGATTTTCGTCCACTTGCTTTCCCTTATCCTTACGTGAAGGGCCTTCACCTGAAAGTATGATCCCATAAAATGGAGTGAGATGCAAATCTTAGTAACCAAGGCAAATTCCATTCGTATATTCTAGTTTAATTCACATATATGCATGATTTCATATAAGCATCAGAAAATGTACCAACCATATTAGTAAATGCAATAATTAGGCTATATATGATTATTATCCTATACTAGCAATCAATATTCCATATGTTAAGGGCCAATATGTAACACCTTAATCTACTACCGCTACCTAGCCTCTCACTGGGCTCGGTTCCATATGATTTCCAAAGAATCAACACCAATCCGTGGCATTTGCATGCTATGAACCGGGGTTTCATATACTCATCTTTTGCCCCGTGGGTCCTGTGAACCCATCTCAAGCATCTTCAACTCAAACTCCATTTATACAACTCATACATAGCATAAAACAAACCATAAGCCACGGGTATAGAGCCAAAAACCAAAAAAAATGCATTTTCCCACTTGGGCCTAAAAGTCATATTTTGGCTCTCATTTTGGAAAATCATAATTAATTCTAGAAAAATGGGAATCTAGTAAACTTTAGCTCTATAGAAAAATCTAAGTGTTTTCTTTACACTAAAAATAATTCCCAATCAAAATCTCAGCATTTGGACCATGTTTGACATCGAAAATGGGAAGGAGGTCCGGCTGTCACTGTTTCTAGTGCAGCTTACTGTCATGACTTTCAAAAATTCATAACTAAATCCACAAAAATCCAATCTGGGCACACTATACCAATTTGAAAAGCTACGGATGTTTACTAGAGGAGAAAAATAAGTCTAGATCAGTTTAGTAGATCCTACTCCCTAAAAACCGATGGAACAGTAACGGGGGTCAGGAGAGCTCCCTGATGCTGATACAGAACTTTAGACGGTTTGTTCTCTCTTTACAGACCTCTGATTTAGGTGATTCCAGTTCCTATAAGTCACTGTGGTTGTCTAGTTTATGTGTATAAAATTTCACCACATTTAGAATCCATTTGGTCTAAGAATGCCACAGATTTCATTTCTGGTTTATATGAACAGTGCATGACCAATCCATTAAATTTTCCCAAATTCAACAATTCGCTAAATATTCTCTAGACTTCTAAATATTAACAACTTTAGCTTCTCAAGAAGCTTTCTACAAACTCTAGAGGCACGCCAAATTTTATGGCAAGAGGAGCTCATCCGGTCATACTTTAACGGAGCTCTCAAAAATGCCGGTTTTGGCACCCAAGAGGTCCAAAACGGGTCCAAAAGGCCTCTCACACATTCTCTGTCCCCATGGACAAGTATGAAAGCATAAAACTAGGATAGATAACAAGTCCATGTGGTCCAAATCATCATACATTCAAATCTCGCAATGTTATGGCCAAATATACACTATTGCATTCATTCATCAAAAAGGGCAAAACCCTCATTTCCATTCATTTGGCTATCAACATAGTATATACATCATCTCTTCATACATATATACTTTCTACAACATTTACATCTCAAAAATAGTGGGCACATATTCATTTTGCACCACTTTACATCAAAATACATCAAAATATACAAAATAAGCTACTATCTAGCTAAGCATGCTTCTAGGCTCCTTGGTGAGTGCTCGGTTCTCCTTGAGCTCCACCTAGCATATTAAGTTGGGAGGGGAAGGGGTGAGATTCAGGAAATCTCAGTAGCTCATGCACTCAATCAAGTAAGCAATCAAGACATATAACAAGTCAAAGCATGTGAATAAGCATTTAGCCATTCTCAAACATCCATCACACATTGTACATGCTATGGAAATCACAACAATACCAAAAATGGGCTCCAGGGACTTTTGGTCTAGCCTCACCCGAGTTTAGGGACTTTTGGATGGCCTCACCCGAGTTTAAGAACTTTTGACTTGGCCTCACTCGTTTGAGACTTTTGGCCTTGTCTCACCTATCTCAAGGGACTTTCGGCTTCACCTCACCCATCTCAAGGGACTTTCGGCACTACCTCACCCGAGCAAATCTCACAATTTATCACACAAGCATATTGGCATCAATGCATCAAAGCAATAGCATATGACATATTCCACACAATAAGCATATACATAAACATACAATGACTATTATATCCAAGAATGCAACAAGAAAGAGTGGGAAGAGAGAGCTACCTTATGAGTCAAATCCAACACTAGCTTTTCCCTTCAATTTCTCCTCTCCCTCCTTAGGTTCACAATCACACCTTGATGGAGGTGTTTCTCTTGAGCCTAGACACACAACAGCATGCAATTACTCTCTTAGAATGTATTCATTCAGATCAAACTCTCCTAACATACCAGAACCTAGAGTTCTCTCTCTCTTTCTAGAATGCCATCAACTCTTTCTCTCTCTCAAGCTCCCATGGTAGTGGAAAACAACATTTTCAAAGAAAACACAAAGATTCAAAGGTGTTTTCCACTTTCTCTCTTCTGACCCATGCCCAAAAACCATCCATTTTTACAAACAAAACCGTAGGAAAAGAGGGCAAAGGGAGGGGATCAGAAATCTAAAGAGAAATAGGGGAAATTTCTTTACCTTTCCCTTGCTCTTCCTCCTTCTCTTGATCTCTCTCACTCTCCACGCCTTTTTTCTCTCCTTGGGTCGAAGTCTAGGGCAGATATGAGAGAAGAAATGAGTTTGGGCATTTAATGAAATCTAATTCTCGCTATTTATCTCTTCCGGACTGACCCTTGCTACGACGAAAATTAACCTTCGCTATAGCGAGCTCGTGTTATCTGGCTTCGCTATGGCGAGGCTTAACCTTCGCTACAGCGAACTCGCATCAGTTCCCTTCGCTATGGCGAGTATCGACCTTCGCTATGGCGAACTTGCATTAGTTCCAGACCTCACTCTCGCTATGGCGCACGCTACAGCGAGCAACTCCCTAGTTTTTGTATGGGCTGCTGCCAGCACTCGCTATAGCTAGAACCTCGTTCGCTATTGCGAGAAGGCATTCTCGCGATAGCGAGACGAATTCTCGCTATTGCGAGAAGACTTAGCAGAAATTCTAAATTCTGAAAATTTCCAGTTTTCTACTTTCTTTCTTTTCCTTTTCTTTTCTTTTTCCCGGTTGTTACACAATAACACCGGGAGAGGCCCGTCCACGACACCTACTCCTCAATGTGCACAACCAGGGCTCAGTGCATCTGGGGTCTGATTATAACCTGATGCCTGATTGAAGCACATGCATGGGTGGCAGCCGCACCACAACTCCACTATGGACTCACAAGGTCCAATCATATATAACAGATAGCCAACCAAATCATTTAGCATCAAAATCATAATCATACAATAAATACAAAATTAAAACAGATATATGCATGGAATTAGTATGAACCCTGGTTACCTCACTTGTAGCCAATCCTCTAAGAGCCAATTGAATGCTACTTTAGCCTATGGACACCAAACCAAGCCATTACTAGCCCTAATCACAATTTATATTCACAAACCCATTACTCAAGGAGTTAAACTATATAGGACCATTCAGAAACACTTACCCAATCACCACAAAAATCAAATTCGGATTTGGTTGAGCCTACCCCAGAAATCTCAAAATAACACTTCAAATTTTGAGTAAATTTGCATAAAAACAATATCCATATCATAAATTAGCTATAGGGGTTCTAAACTAACAGAGAAAGTATCAAAATAGAAAGTTTATACTTACCTAATAACACCCTTAGCCCTAACCTACGAAATTTCACCAAGAAAATCCCAAACAACCACATTTTAGATTTTAGGTATGGTGAAAATGCTCCAAATAAAAAACTAATCAGGCTAAAATGAAGAGAAAGAGAAGGGGATTAAGTTATATAACAAGTACATTAGCTGATTTTGAGCTTAGAAGTGAGAAATGGTAGATTTCTTGCTTAAAACCCTAGCCTCCCTTTCAATGTGCGAAAATGCCTCTTGTGTTTGTGTTTCAGCAAAGTGTGGAGGGGCTGATATGTTTAGGGCTTTAGTTAGGTTTAAGTTGGGTTCTAAATGGGTTATGGGCTAACCCGAAGGTCCAATTCCAAGTGGGTTTTAGATTTAAGCCTTGTTGGGCCAGCTTTCATGTGTTGAGCTATAAAAATTTAATTAGGTTAAACCAAGTTTGAAGAACTTAATTAATAGATGCACAAGGGTTATTAGGCCTTTTATAAAAGCTTATATAAGTTAGATCTTGGGCCTCTATCTCATTAAATCAGATTAGGTCATTATTAGGTGCTCTCTCTTAAGCCAAGTCCCACTTTAAAAGGTTGGGTCTACACCTAAAATCATTGGGCCCCCATTAGTCCCTAACCATGGCCTACTTAATTTAATTTAGGCTTAGATGAAGTTTCTAACCCAATTAAATCTCAACTCATATTATTAATTTATTTATCTTTAGTTTTCCATTCACATGATTTTCCTAATTATTCCTTAATAATTATTCTTAATTATGCCTAATCCATAATTAATGCCTTAAATAAATTTTGGGGTGTTATAAAGCAAATGAAGAGAAGAGTAGGGCATGGGATATATATAGGTAGGGTTTAGAAATTGTTTCCAAAAAATTCCATTCATGTCCCTTAAACTTGGCATTTTCATTTCTAGTTCATTTTAACTCCTTTTTGAGAACTATCTTCTTCATCATAAAATCTAGGTTCTTAATCTTATAAAATGCCTTTGGAATCACTCAATTTGGAGTTAGAACCTTCTCGAACGAAAGGATTAAAGTTCTGGTCAATCGATGTTAGAAAATATACATCAGAAGGGTTTTAATTGTCTCAGGGCTTCCCATGATTTTCAAGGCCTATGAAAACCCCAGAGAACTCAAAATTTTTATTTAAAAAACCCTCCTATGAGTATTTCAAAATTTACCCAAAATTATAAAAATGCCATTACAATACGTAATAATTTTGTTAATTTCTGTCTAGTTATTTTAGCCTCTATTTGAGGGCACCTCATGCCTCCTAACTTCATTACTTAATGTCTAGACCATTATTTTAATTTTTCTAGGCCTTAACCAATTCATTTAAGAGGACTTACTTTGATAACATATCCATTTCTGTTGTTTTTATGAAAATCAGACATTACACGCACTACAGTGTAAGAGGCTACTATAGCTCAAAATAAAAAATACAAACCTTGCACCATGACTCAGGTTTTCTATGCCTCAGTGAAGGTTCTCTTGGGACTTACTATTCACACTCTTGTGATTCTCACTATGGTGGGCCTATGTGGCATTGTGGCAAGAAACCCTCTTGGAACTCTCCAAGCTCGCCTCCCGACGCTCGCCACAGTGTTTCTAGCTCCTGGATCTCCCTTGGCTATGACTTAGGTAGTTTTAGCCATAACTCAACCGCCTATTGCACCTAAACTTTATAAATTTCATCCCACACATACCAAACCTCCTTCTAGCAACATCTTTGGGCCAGTTTACCTTATTTTGTAGGATTCTAGTGGCATCTTACTACCTAAATTACTCAGCATACAAATTCTAATCAATTCAAAACTTTGGTTTTGATCTTTACACATCTATCTACCATATATAATCAAATCATGGACTTTGACACAAAGAATATTAAAAGCCACTACTATTATCATTCAAATGTAAATTCTAACAAAGGTTCCATATAATACTGGTCTAAGTCAACATTTAAGGAAACACATAATTGCATACTTAAAGGATAAATCATATCTCAAAGTTAGCAAGGTTCCATATCAGATGTAGATGAGTGCATACATTAGATTCCAAACTTGTATAAGCCTTAACTCCTTATTAGATACATCATAGATCACCAAAACACAAAACTTCTACACTTGGCAATATGACACTATAAGAAAAATAGAAATTAGTGATAGATTATTTTTGTCACTAATTTTATCGTCATTAATTAATTAGTGATAGAAATGGAAATTTCGTTGCTAATTAGCGACAGAATATTTTGTTGCTGATAAGAATTTTGTCGCTAATTGTGGGTATAGCATATTCTGAATTTGTGATGGATTAATGACAAAATTTTTCATTAAAAATTAGCGATGGATTAGTGATGGAATGTTGAGTCAGTACTTAGCAACAAATCAGCAATGGAATTTTCTATCATTAATTTGTGACAGATCAATGACAAAAAATTCCTTCCTAATTAGTGACAAATTAGCAACAGAATTTTCCATCAGTAATCAGTGACGGAATATTTTGTCACTGATTACTAATGAAAAATTCCATGGTTGATCCATTACAAATTAACGGCAGAATATTCCTTTATTGATCTATCACAAATTAGTAATGGATTAACGATAGAAATTTATTGTTGATTTAATTTTTTTTTCATTATATTATGTTTTTTTAATATAGTCTCAATATTACTTTTGCTACTTATCCAATAAAATAAAATAACACAATAATTTTCAATAAAAAAGTAAAAGATATATTAAAATAATCCTCAGTTACATATTTATAAAATAGATCATAACAATCCTTAACTTAAAATAATGTGAAGGAAAATGAAATTATATTTATAAAGGAGGACAATCATTAGGGCCTGTCTTCTCAACTGCTAATTCTTCCGGTACATGATCTTATGGGGCATAAGATAAACATGATTCAAGGTGTTGCAACCTATTAAGTGTTTGTTGACATTGGTATAGCATAGACAAGATTTGTTGATTTTTGCTCTCTAAGCTCTTGGTTCTCCTATCTCAAAGGTGCTGTCTTTGTTACAATCCTCTTGTGTAATTCCTCTTCAAAATTTGAATGGAGTCCTGACTTTTGAATGGAAGAAGAGGTCCTACGAGAACAAACAACATCAACATCATGAGCCTCAAATCTTACTCCAAAGATGTGACTCTTCTTATTCTCGTCACCTACAACCTCTAACCATCAGACAACTTTATCATCATCTTCTACATCATTTGATGCTATGCCTATTGAGTCTTAAGTAGAAGTTCTAGCATTCTTAAGCCTTAAATAATTAGCCTATTAAAAGAAGCAAAGAAAGACAATTTTAAAATAAAGAAAACAGTGACAATTCATCCAAAAGCAAAAGTATGCACATGTTTAAGCATATTTTATGTCATATAGTATCAATATAAAGTGTGATCATATAATAAAAAACTAAGTATCTTAAAACTACAAATATATTTAGCCATCATAATTAAAGCTATCAAATATTAAAATTACACAATTAGATATATGAAAAGAATATGCAATGATGTTGATAGCTATAAAGTAATAAAATAAGTAAAAGATACTAAATAAAATATCAAACAATTCATGTGAAAAAGTAAAAAAATGAAGCCTAACACCACAACTAGTTGGGCCTTCGGCCGTCAACACAAGTTCAATGATAATCAAAACCAAAAATCAAGACTCATATTATAGATAATTAGGCCTTCGACTATTAGCACAAGTCCAATGACAATTAAAACAAAAAATAAAGACTCATACTACAACTAGTCAAGCCTCTTGCCATTGGCACAAGTCTAATGACAATTAAAACAAAAAATAAAGACTCACACTATAGCTAGTCAGGCCTCAGGTCATCAGCACAAGTTTAGTGACAATCAAAACAAAAAATGAAGAGGCACACTACAACTATTTAGGCCTCTAGTGGTTAACACAAGTTCAATGACATTCAAAACTAAAAATAAAGACTCACACTACAACTATTCAGGCCTCTAGCCATTAGTATAAGTCTAGTTACAATCAAAACTAAAAATAAAGACTCACACTATAACTAATCAGGCCTTTAGCCATCAGTACAAGTCTAATTACAATTAAAATAAAAAATCAAGACTCACACTAAAGCTAAATAAGCCTCCAGCCATCAGCACAAGTCCAATGACAATCAAACTAAAAGTAAAGACATATTACAGCTAGTTAGGCCTCTGGCCATCAACACAAGTCCAATTATAATGAAAACAAAAATGAAAGACTTATACTAATGCTAGTCAGGCCTCTAGCTGTCAACACAAGTCTAATAACAATTAAAACAAAAAATAAAGACACACTATAGCTAGTTAGGCCTCTGGCCGTCAGCACAAGTCTAGTTATAATCAAAGTAAAAAATTAAGACTCACACTAATGCTAGTCAAGCCTCAGGCTATCAGCACAAGTCTAATGATAATTAAAACTAAAAATAAAGATGTACTAAAGCTAGTCAGGCCTCTAGCCATCAACACAAGTCTAATTATAATCAAAATAAAAAATAAAGACTTACATTACTGCTAGTCAGGCCTCTGGCCGTCAGCAGAAGTCCAGTTATAATCAAAGTAAAAAAATCAAGACTCACACTAAAGCTAGTTAGGCCTCCGACCATCAGCACAATTCCAGGGAGAAAGGAAAAGACAAACATATGCATACATAAACTTCAGCTGCCCTATGGTCCATAAATTGACCAATTGCCTCATCATAGTGCATGTGCTTAAACAATTCAAACATTATAAGTGGCCTTCCAAGCACTGAAGTCAGCAGTTATTTATTAATATTAGTTATCTCATGCATTAAATAAATGATGATTACATTTGAATTTAAATGCTTACCAACCTCCTCTTATGTTAAGTTGAAGGAATGCTGCCTCCTTTATGTTGCATGCCTCCTGTGGTAAATGCTCAATTGTTTTTAGTTGTCTAACATACAACCTTGTATTCTTTTAACTCCCAATAGTGCTTTAATTGGACCATTATATTATTTGGGATCCAATTAGATGTGATCCCCTTTTCCAAGTCTAGCCAGACTCTGTGCATTTCATTTCACAGATGTCCCTACACTTTTTGTTCCAATTACATCTAATAACTTGGTTATATTGTGGCAGCTATTTATACTTTTTCTATATAAGCACCAAAAAAATTAAAACTGAGGCAAATTAAGGAAAAAATATTAACACATGATACATATATAATGATGGGATAAGATATATATCGCCAATTCATCAAACCATAGTTGCCTGACCTCAAGAGGCGTTACTTTCCAATTGTAGCATGGATGTTCAAATTTTGCTTGGATTACAAGGAGAATATCATGAACAATAGTGACAAAAGGATTAAATCTAATCATTTAATATCAATGATTAAAAATGTTATAATGACACTAATTTGTTAAATGAATAATAAATAAAACAATATAAACTTGATGACTTACGTATGGTTGTCAGGATAGAACCATGTTTGACCATCTGTGAGGTCACAGCCCAAAGGTTAGATAGGTGACATTGGCGTAGAATGTAACACCCTAAATTCTAGCTCATTTCATGTCATTCTTATGCATTATATCATCACATCCTTAAAGGAAGTAGAAAAACTCTCTTAAAATAATAAGTTTTATTTTGCTACGTCGTGTAAAAAATTTCCATTTAGTGTCTTGTGGACCGTGTGAGCTCATACTAAAAGTTTTCATATTTAATTACATCAATGCCACTCATCTGCATCATAAAATCATGCTCACAACTTATGGAAACCGAAATGAAGTTCAAAATAACCAAGTGTAAATTCGGATAGATTTGGTCCCTTTTCTGACCAAAGTTTGGAAAATCATAACTAATTCTAAAAAAATTGAAATCATGTGTTCTTGGTCATTCTGAAAAGCTACAGATTTTTTCTTCACACTAAAAATATTCCCAAACCATAAAATCAATTAAAGACAGCATTTGACATCCAAAATGGTCTAGAGGTCAGACTGCATTCTAGAACTATCACTGAATTCTGCAGAAAAAATTTGAAAATGTCCAATTAATTCAAAAAAAATCCAATCCATACAAATGATACCAATCTAGAATGATGTGGATGTTACCTAAAGAGGAAAAATATTTTCAGACCAGTTCATCAACCCCAAACCTCGAAATTTAATGGAACAGTAACTTAAGGATGGCAAAATTCCTAATACTGGATAGAATGTTCAAAAATTCATATCTCCCTCTCTAGACCACCAAATGAGGTGTTTCTAGTTGGCACAGGTCACTATGAGTATCTAGTTTCTCCATATAAAATTTCAAGGCAATTGGACATCATTTGAGTCTCATGTGATAGAATTAATTTTTAGACCAAATGAATAGTATAGCAGATCAAAATCATAAAAATTGCCAACTTTGAAAAATCATCAAATATTTTGTAGACCTCCAAAGATTATGGTCTTTACTTCCCAAAAAGCTCTTAATGATACCTAATTGGATGCCAAATTTCAAATCAAGAATAACTCATTTGGCTAAAAAGTGACATAGGGTTCTATTATAGTTAATTTTGGCTCCATGTAGGGTACCAAAATTGCCAAATGACTTTCCTTTGGTTTGACACCTTTTGGGCAAGTCTAAAAGTACATTTAGGACTTGTGTGAGCTGTCCAAATGGTCCCAAACCCTATGCATCTCATTTTGGCCTTTTCATCCACACTTATACACATTAGCATCAAACTTCCAAATTGCAAAATTGCATAACTTGGCATTACATACCCAAATTTATTTCTAGAGTTCATACATCATATCCATACATTCATACATCATATAATATCATATTTACATATGTCTAAGGGGTCATAGACCATATACATCAAAGGATTATATCATATGACACAATTATGGTCTTAAAGTGGCAAAACTTAAGCATTTGATTGTCAATCTCCTTTCTTCAATGTTGTTAGCTCCTATTACCATAGCCACTTGGTCCACCTATCATATTAGATCATTGGAGAGGAGGGAACGAGATTCAAAAAACTCCAATAGCTTATCTCCTATTCAATCATACATAATATATGCAAAGCAAGGCTTAAAAAACTATGCATGGATATAATGGAAGACATGAACATTCAAGAAGCAAACTTGGCATGTGAACAAGTCATATAAGTCATTCAAGAGCTCACCAAGTATTTGGATTGGCCTTATACTTTTCCACATAGATTTTGGACTTACCTCAGCCATTCTTTAAGAACTTTGGACTCAACCATACTCTTGGGAGCCCACTTTGCTTTTGGGAGACTCATTGCTTTATCTTAACCAATTATAAGGGTTCTTGGCTCATCTTCACTATGGTTAAGAGTTCTTGGCCTCTTCACATTCAAGTAAACTCAAACAAACATCATGTGTTCATTTGAAAACATAACATGTCATCATGAAATCATGGCATATAAAATCATGCTAGCATACTTTTCATGGCTTGAAAATATACATACACACATTCTAAGACAAGCTAAACACATATCCATATATGAGAGAAGGTGGAGAGAGCTACCTTGTATACAATCACACACTTTTTCCTTGGAATTCAAGCCTCCTCTTTCAGCCACACACCCATAGACTTGGGGAGATGGTTTCTCTTGGCCTAGTTACAAATTATGGAAGCCAATTAGGTTCATGGAACAATCTCTAAGGTCATACAAGTTGCTTAAGTACTAGATTGCTCTATAAGTCCCATTATGGTCCATAAATGTACCTAATGAAGCAACACCCCTAAAAAAAATTCTAGGCTCCATTATTTCCCTTCAAATATGATTCTTGACTCCTTTTAAGCCTCTTGGAGTCATCATACAATTAAACCAAAGAGCCTAACATCATGTTGCTTCTTTAGGTCATAATATGAAACCTAAGACATCGAATCACTTTTTATGAGTTCTAAATTTTTTCCAAGGCCTCTCCTCATTTTCATTCATCAAATATGACTCAAGAATGACCTTAGAAAAATTTAAAACTCTCCCTAGCTATATGAACATGCCTAGCCTGAGACATAGCATGGTTTAGGGCTTCTTGGAGATTTGTTTGTTTTCAAAAAGAAGGAGGCCTATAGGGAGCATCTTAGGGATCTCAAGAACTCATTTAAAATCTTAATGAAGCATAGGAATCATCACAAAAAATCAGAATTTGGAAGGAATACTTGAAACCCTAGAATTTGCATCTTAAAATCTAATGGTTATTTTGTTATTTTCTTTGCATATTTTTTTTCTTCTCCATCAAATACCTAAGATTCATGCTTGATTGGGCTTGAAAATCAGATCCTCCTATAGCTCCTAGGGTTAGGCAAAATGAAAAGAAGGGTTATGGAAGATATCAACCATAGGATGGAATTTTACCTTGTTTCCTTGCTTAATTTAGCTTGAATCTTGCTTTCTCCAAACTCCTCTCTTCAAATCCGAAATTTCCCTTGAATTTCAGCCTTGAATCAGATTTATAAACTTCATTATAATGAAAGGAAATCAAGGAGGATGAAAGAGAGGTGGTGTGGATGAAGAAGAGCATGAAAAACAACCATAAAAACATACCTTTGGCTTGGATTTCTTCCTCCTTCTTCTTCCTCTCTTGGACGCCTCTCTCTTAGGGTTTTACTTCTGGTTTGGGGTTAAGATATTTGATGCTAAATGAGGGGAAGTGTGAGGTGCCACCTATATATAGGTAGGGAAAAATGACTTTTTCAAAAATTCTAATTTTGCCCTTCATAGTTTGCATTTTTGTTTCTCCTTCGTTTTAGCTCCTTTTTTAGAACCGTCTTTTCTATTATAAAATTTAGGTTCCCAATTAAATAAAATACCTTTGGAAACACTCAAATCGGAGCTAAAATCTCCCCGAACGAACCTGTCAAAGTTCAGATACACTAACGTTGGAAAATGTCCATCAGAGGGGATTTAACTGTCTCGGGGCTTCCCATGGTTTTTAGGGCCTCTGAGAACCCTGGAGAACTCAAAAATTTCATTTAAAAGGTCCTCCTATGTGAATTCCAAAATTTGTTCAAAGTTATGAAAATGTCATTATATTTCGTGAGGTTTCTGTCAAAATTTGTTTCTTTATTCTAGTACCATTTTTCCTTCCATCTGAGGCTAGGATTCTCATTTTTAGGAGTCTAGAATTTTGCTCAAATTTTTTGGGACCTTAACTAATTTATTTCATGGGACTTGCTTTGAAAATGCATCTGTTTCCGTTGTTTAACGAAGTCTGGACATTACAATTCTCCCCTCTTTAAAAATTTTGTCTTCGAAATTTGGATAACATACCTTATAGGAAGTGTTTTGGATATTTCTTTCTCATGTCATTCTCTAGTTCCCTAGTAGCTTCCTCGGGAGATAACCCCTTCCAAACCATTTTCACCAGTGGTATTATCTTATTCCATAACTGTTTGAGTCTAACGTCCATGATCTGATCTAGTGATACTATGTATGATAGTTCTTCTTGTAACTACACATTCTCATATTCTATGACATGTGAGGGGTCAGGCTGGTACTTTTTAAGTTGGGAAACATGGAATACATTATAGACTTGGTTTAGGTTTGGGGGAAGGGCTAGTCTGTATGCCATAGGTTCTACTTTATCAAGAATCTGGAAAGGACCTATATATGAGCTTTCTGCTCTTAATGGACCGACCTATCCCTGTGACTGGAGACACTCTAATAAAGACATGGTCTCTAATTTCAAACTGTAATGGCCGCTTACGTTTATCTGTATAACTTTTCTATCTACTTTGAGCCGTCAGAAGTTTCTTTCTAATGGTTTCTATCTATCTCGATGTCTGATCCACTAACTTTGGGCCTATAAGGCTCTGCTCTCTTAGCTCAACCCAACACATTAGAGACCTACACTTACTCCCATACAATGCCTCATACGGTGCCATCTTTATGCTTGCATGATAAATGTTATTATAGGCAAACTCCGCTAAAGGCAAGTATACCTAGTTCCCTTTCATTTTTAGCACACATGCCCTCAACATATCCTTATGGGTTTGGATGGTTCTCTTCATTTGTCCATCCATCTAAGGGTGATAGGGCGTGATAAATCTAAGTCTGGTACCTAGAGCATCCTGTAATAATCTCCAGAAATTTGATGTGAATTTGGGATCTCTATCTGAAATTATGCTCCTAGGCATGCCATGTAGTCTAACTATTTCCCTGATGTACAACTGGGCTAACTTATCTAAGGTATAAGTGGCTTTCATAGGTAGAAAATGTGATGACTTTGTTAACCTATCCACTATTACCTATATTGCATCACACCTCGATGATGTCCTAGGTAAACCCATGACAAAATCCATAGCTATGCTATCCTATTTCCACTCTATGATATCTAGGGGCTGAAACAACCCAGCTGGCTTTTGATGCTCTATTTTTACTCTCTAGCATACTAGACATCGGGAGATGTATTTTGCTATATCTGTTTTCATTTTAGGGCACCAAAACATTTTCTTCAAATCCTGGTACATTTTATTACTACCCAAATGAATGATATGCCTGCTCTTATATGCCTCATCTAATATCTTCTCTCTAATTTTTGTGTTTTTAGGCACATACAGCCTATCCCTGTACCTTACTATGTCATCCTCAGATAGATTGAACTCCTGAAAGCTCCCCTGGGCTATCTGGGCTTTAATCTGACTTATATGGTCATCTGTCTGCTGGGCCTCTCTTCTTTGATCCCTCAGGTCATTTTCTACTTAAGTTTCACTCATTAGCAGCCTATCTGAATGCACCTCACAAGAGAGATTCATATGTCTGAATCTCTCAATCAATTCTTGTTCTCGGATCATCATACAGGCCATGTGTATGGATTTTCTACTCAGGGCATCAACTACCACATTAGCCTTACCGGGATGGTATTTCAACGTAAAATCATAGTCTTTCAAAAATTCTAACCATCTCCAATGCCTTATATTCAAATCTTTCTGTTCAAATAAATATTTGAGGCTCTTGTGGTCACTGTAAATTTCTTTAGTTGTCCCGTATAAGTAGTGTCTCTATATTTTCAAAGTAAACACCACTGTGACTAATTCTAGGTCGTGTGTGGGGTAGTTTTCCTTAGAGTTTTTAACTATCTAGAAGCATAAGCTACCACTCGGCCTTTTCTGCATAAGCACACACCCTAACCCCTTCTTAGAAGTATCACTGTATACTACAAAAGTTTCCTTAGGGTCAGGGAGTATTAAAATTGGTGTGGTGGTTAATTTATGCTTCAGCTCTTGGAAACTACTCTCATATTTTTCATTCTACATAAACGATGCATTCTTTCTAGTAAGCAGGGTCAGTGGCATCGCCATCTGAGAAAAGCCCTGAATGAACCTCTTATAATAACTTGCTAAACCTAGGAAACTCCTTATCTCTATCATTGTCCTAGGTCTTTCCCACTGTAATACTGCTTTTACCTTGTGGGGATCTACTGCAACCCTTGCTTGGGAGATCACATGACCTAGGAGTTGAACCTCAGTGAGCCAAAACTCACATTTACTAAGTGTAGTGTACAATTATCTCTCTCTTAGGGTCTCCAAAGCTAATCTCAGGTGTTGCTCATGTTCCTCTCTACTTTTTAAGTAGATGAAGATGTCATCTATGAAAACAACTACAAATCTATTTAAGTATGGCTTGAAAACTCTATTCATGTAATCCATAAAAATTGTAGGTGCATTCGTTAACTCGAAGGGCATAACTAAAAATTCATAGTGCCCGTATCTAGTTTTAAAAGCTATTTTGGGAATATCCTCAGCCTTTATTCTAAGTTGATGGTATCCTGACTTGAGGTCTATCTTTGAAAACACTAATGCTTCTACTAATTGATCCAAGAGGTCATCTATGTGAGGGAGAGGGTATTCTTAATGGTAATTTTATTGAGTTCTCAGTAATCTATACATAATCTAAGGCTCCTGTCCTTCTTTTTTACAAATATGACTGGAGCACCCCACGGCGAGACATTGGGTCTGATAAAACCCTTCTCTAAAAGCTCTTCTATTTGTTTTTTAAACTCTATTAGCTCGGTGGGAGCCATCCTATATGGGGCCTTAGACACTTGACCTGCCTTAGGTACAATGTCTATAGGAAACTCTACCTCTCTTTGGGGGGAGCTCACTAATCTCTCTGGGGAATACCTCTGGGAATTCCCTCACTACAGGAATCTCCTCTATACCCTCTTCTACCTCAGCCTAGATTGAAAAGAAAACTAAATACCCTTGACAACCATGCTTTAGAGATCTCTCAGCCTGAGAGGTAATCATGATAGATAACTCAACCCTAGTACTAGGAACAGTCCCACACCTAGGTAAAGTAATACATCTGTGGCTACAATTTAGTGTGGTGTTATTCACAAACATCCAGTTCATGCTAATAATCTTATTAATATCAATTAGGGGCATACAAATTGTAACACCATAACTTCTAGCTCTATTTTATGCCATTTATAAGTTTTGTATTATCAATCCCAAAAGCATATGAAAAAGGGGATGAAAATAATAGACTTTTTTCGTGTTGCGCTATATTTAAAAAATTCAATTCGGTGTCATATGGACCGTATGAGCTCATACTATCCTTCCTCATATTTAATTTCATTATTACAACTCATTTGCATCATAAAAATAGGCCTACAATTCATGGAAACCGAAATGGAGCTCAAAATAAGCAAGCATATTTTTGGCCAGATTTGCTCTATTTTCTGACCCAATTTTGGAAAATCATAACTAAATCTAGAAAATTTGAAATCATACAATCTTGGTCATTCTGGAAATCTTAGAATGTCTACTTCACACTAAAAATATGCCCAGGTCACAAGATTTATCACCCAGGACGTTTGACATCCAAAATGATCCAAAGGTCCGACTGAAATCTGGAACTGTCACAGAATTCTGCAGAAAATTTTGAAAATGTCCAATTAATTTCACAAAAATCCAATCTATACAAATGATACAATCTAGAAAGTTGTGGATGTTAACTAGAGAGAAAAAATATTTCCAGATCAGTTCATCAAGCTTAGACTCTGGAACTCAGTAGAACAGTACTTTTGGTCGAGCAAAACCACTGATACTGGATAGAAACTTCAAAAATTTATATCTCTCTCTCTAGACCTCTAAATGAGGTGCTTCTAATTGGCAAAGTCACTGTGATTGCCTAGTTTCTTTGTATAAAATTTTGTGGCAATTAGACATCATTTGAGCTTCGTGTGACAGAAAACAATTTTAAACCAAATGAATAATGTAGCAGACCAAATCTATAAAATTGCCAATTTTGAAAAATCATCAAATATTCTATAGACCTCTAAAAATTATGATCTTTAGCTTCTTAGAAAGCTCTCGACCTAATTTCATGCCAAATTTCAGATCAAGACTAGCTTATTTTGCCAAAAAGTGACATAGAGTTCTATTATAGTCAAATTTGGCTCCATATGAGGTACCAAATTTTCCAAATGGCCTTCCCTTGGTTGTGGCACCTTTTGGGCAAGTCTAAAAGCATTTTCAAGACTTGTGTAAGCTGGCCAAATGGTCCCAAACCTCATACATCTCATTTTGACCATTCAACCCACATTTATACACATATTCATCAAACTTTAAACTTTCATACTATGACATTACATACTCAAAACAAGGGCTAGTGGTCATATATGATAATCATACATCTAAACATCACATAATATTATATTTACATATGTCTTAAAATTCATAATACATATACAACATCATATACATCTTGAACCATCATTATGGTTCTAAAAGAAACAAAATAACACATAAGCTTGTCAATTATCCCTCTTCATGGTTGTTGGCTCCCTTCACCATAATTGCTTGGTCCACCTAGCATGTTAGATCATTGGAGAGAAGGGAATGAGATTCAAAGAATCCCAATAGCTCATCTCCCATTCAATCATACATAATATGTGCAAAGCAAGTTTTACAAATGCATGCATGGAGAAGGTAGAAATCATAGACATTTTAAAAACAACCTTGGCATGTGAATCAATCATACAAGACATTCATTAAGTGTTTAGATTGGCCTTACACTTCTCCTTATGGATTTTGGACTTGCCTTACCCATTCTTTGAGCACTTTGGACTCAACCATACTCTTGGGAGGCCACTTTTCTTTTGGGAGACTCTTTACTTTGTCTCAACCAAGCTCAAGGGTTCTTGGCTCATCCTCACCCAAGGGAAGAGTTCTTGGCCTTTCCACACTCAAACAAACTCATACAAACATCATGGATTCATTTAAAAACATAACATGGCATCAAGCATCATGGCATATAAAGGTATGCTAGCATACTTTTCAAAGCTTGAAAATACACATACACAAATTCGAAAACAAGCTAAACACACATTCATGCATGAGAGAAGATGGAGAGAGCTACCTTATATACAAACACACACTTTTTTCTTAACTTTCAAGCCTCCTCTTTTGGCCACACACCCACAATTTAGTAGAGATAGTTTCTCTTGGCCTAGACACGAATTATGGGAGCCAATTAAGTTCATGAACCACACTCTAAGGCTACACAACTTAATGAAACACTAGATTGCTCTATAGGTTCCATTATGGTCTATATTGGTACCTAATGAAGCAACACCCCTCAAATGATTTCTAGGCCTCATTCTTTCTTTTCAAATATGATTCTTGACTCCTTTTAAGCCTCTTGGAGTCATCACATCATCAAAACAAAAGGCCTAGCATCATGTTGCTTTTTTACATCATATTATGGAACCTAAGACACCAAATCACTTTCTATGAGTTCTAAATTTTTTCCAAGGCCTCCTCTCACTTTTATTCATCAAATATGACTCAAGAATGGCCTTAAAAAATTTAAAACTCCCCTTACCTTCACAAACAAGCCTAGGTCGAGACATAGGCTTCCTTTAGGCTTCTTGGAGTTCTCTTGCTTTTCTTGAAGGATGAAGTCTGTGGGGAACATCTTTGGTGTCTCAAGAACTCATTTATACTCTAACTTAGACCAAGAAAGCATCATACAAATTCAAAAATTGGAAGGTGCACTTAAAACCCTAGGTTTTGCTTCTTGATTTCTAATGCCTATTTCTTGGTTTTCTTTGCATATTCTTATTCCTCTCCATCAAATACCTAAGAATCACCTTTGGTTTAGCTAAAATATGACTCCTTAGGTCTGTCTAAGTCTAGGTCGAAATGCTCAAGGAAGGGAGGAAGAAGACCAAGTGGAAGAATTACAAAATACCTTGTTTTTCTTGAATTTCCTTGCTTGCTCTTGCTTTTCTTGGCTCCTCACTTGAATTTCAAACTTTCCCCTCTGTTCTCCCTTCAAAACAACCCTCAAAACTTCAGAAAATTCATAGAGAAGAAGAGGAAAAAAGAGGAGAAGAAATTGGTGGAGAAAAAGCATGAAAACAAACATAAAAACCTACCTTTTCCTTGGAATTTCTTCTCCTTCTCCTTCTCTCTTGGTGTGCCCAATACCCTAGTTCTCCCTTCTGAAATTATGCAAAATTTTCTGATTCCAAATGGGGAGGAAAGTGGGGCGCCACCTATATATAGGGAGGAGAAAGTGACTTTTTCAAAAATTCTAATTTTGCCCTTCATACCATTTTCGTTTCTTCTTTGTTTTATCTCCTTTTTTGAGAACCGTCTTTTCCATTATAAAATTTAGGTTCCCAATTAAGAAAAATGGCTTTAGAATCACTCAATTCGGAGCTAAAACCTTTCCGAACGAATCGATTAAAGTTCGGGTCAACTGACGTGGGAAAAATTACATCGGAGGGTCTTTACCAGTCTCAGGGCTTCCCATGGTTTTTAGGGCCTTTGAGAACCCTGGAGAACTCAAAACTTTCATTTAAAAAGCCCTTCTATATGTTTTCCCAAAAGTCCACTTATTTACGAAAATGCCACTGGCCTTTTGGCAAATTTTTTGATTCACCCCGACCCCTGATTCTTGGGCAACTCAAGGCTCAAATCTTCATTTTCTATTATTTAAAATTTTATCAAAATTTTATTTAGCCTTGAATCACTCATCTCAAGGGACATGCTTTGAAAACATGCCTGTTTCTGTTGTTTAATGAAAACTAGATATTACACAAATAAAATCAAGGGTGGTCAGGCAATGATTAAACTGGATCATACAATTCAAGTAAGCATGGAAGGTGATGGCTCAGTTTCTTATGGGGGTAGATATATGCAAATCATATAGCAATGTATACATACTCAAACCCAACCTCCTAGAACAGTCATATAAAATAAAAGAATGGCTAGCACCCGAATCGAACAATGTAATCATAGAAAAATCATTTGTTTTAATAGTACCTTGAATCAGACTCGGGGATCAGCTAGCCTCCTGCTGTGACAGGGCAAAGACTCTACCCTAGATCCGAGGTCTGGGAGGAGAAGCCATCTCCCTCTGCTGTGTGAACTGTGAAGGGGCCTGTGAAGGAGGTTGGGTGCAATATCTGGCCATATGCCCTGGCCTACCACATCTGAAGCACATGTTCTGACTCACATAACATGGTTTAGTGCCGTGGTTCCTGCCACACTGGGGATATGTGCGGGGAGTGAAACTGCCTCGGCCGGACTGAGTCCTCCGTCTCTTGCCTTTCTGGCTCCACTGACTCTTTCCACCTCTACAGCTGGTAATTGTAGCCTGAAAACTCTCTCTAGGTATTTTGGGCTTAGGGAGGGGAAGGGGTGGTCTGGCACTAGAGGTAGGCTACATCATCTTGAGATTCGTTTCTGTTACTTTGCACACTTCAATGAGGGTGTTAAAGTGCCTAATTCTTTGTGGCACTACCCAGTCTCTGATCTTAGAGAGCAAGCCCTTGTCTAATCTATCTACCCTCTATCTCTCATTATTATGTCTCTGTAAATAAGGGAAATATCTGGAGAGCTCAACAAACTTTGCCACATATTGGTCCACAGACATCCCCTTAGTCTGTTTAAATAGAATGAACTCTGACTCTTTATCATCTCTGATAGAACTGGGGAAGTATTTCTCGTGGAATACCTCGAGGAATGCCTCCCATGTAATCGGGGCATTCCTCACTCTCAGAATCAGCTCAATGCCCTTCCACCAATAGTCTGCCTCTATCTGTAATTGGAAAACAGCCATCTTGGCCTTTTGCTCAGACGTGCACTCCATCATAAACACAAGCCACAACCCACATCAAGAGCCTGAACCTTTGCTCTGATACCAATAAATGTAACACTATAAACTCTAGCTCATTTCATGTCATTCTTATGCATTACATCATCACATCCATGAAGGAAGTAGAAAAACTCTCTTAAAATAATGAGTTTTATTTCACTGCGTCGTGTGAAAAAATTCCATTTGGTGTCATGTGGCCTGTGTGAACTCATACTAAATATTCTAATATTTAATTACATCAATACCACTCATTTACATCATAAAATCCTGCTCACAACTTATGGAAACCAAAATGAAGCACAAAATAACCAAGTGTAAATTCAGACAAATTTGGTCCCTTTTCTGACCAAATTTTGGAAAATCATAACTAATTTTAAAAAAATTAAAATCATATGTTCTTGGTCATTCTGGAAATTTACGGATGTATACTTCATATTAAAAATACGTCCAAACCATAACATCCATCAAAGAGGGCATTTGACATCCAAAATGTTCCAGAGGTTAGACTGCATTCTGGAACTATCACAAAATTCTACTTAAAACTTTGAAAATGTCCAATTAATTCCAAAAAAATATAATCCATATAAATGATACCAATCTAGAAATCTGTGGATATTAGCTAGAAAGGAAAAATATTTCCAGACTATTTCATCAAGCCCAAACCTCAAAATTTATTAGAACAATAACTCAGGTAGGGCAAAATTCCTAATATTGGATAGAATGTTCAAAAATTCATATCTCCCTCTCTAGACTCCAAATGAGGGGCTTCTAGTTGGTACGAGTCACTGTGAATATCTAATTTCTCTGTATAAAATTTTATGGCAATTGGACGACATTTGGGCCTTGTGTGATAGAATTCATTTTTGGACCAAATGAATAGTACAGTAGACCAAAATCATAAAAATTGCCAACTTTGAAAAATCATCAAATATTCTATAGACCTCTAAAAATTATGGTCTTTAGCTTCCCAAAACACTCTTAATGAGACCTAATTACATGCCAAATTTTAGATCAAGAATAACTCATTTGGCCAAAAAGTGATATATAGTTCCATTATGGTCAATTTTAGCTCCATGTAGGGTACCAAAATTGCCAAATGGCTTTCCTTTGGTTTGGCACCTTTTAGGCAAGTCTAAAAGCACATTTAGGACTTGTGTGAGCTGTCCAAATCGTCCCAAACCCTATGCATATCATTTTGGCCTTTTCATCCACACTTATACACATTTGCATCGTGTGACAACCCTAACTTCTAATCCCGGTAATTATGGTTAAATACATGATTAATAATTAATGATCAAGGTTTGGGGTCGTTACAATTAATTACTTTAATCAAATATAGGGAAATTTGATCCTTCATGTTGTTAGGGTCATCAACTAAACAACCATAAATGGGAACATGTATAAAAGGGTTTGTACCATCATTAAGGGATACAAAAACATCTATCCATCGACTTCAACATACAAAAACCTCCCACAAGTGTTCCTATATTATTTCCTAGCATTAGCATAAAAGAAATTAGGATTTCTAGGTCAAAGGTGGGGGTTTAGGGACCTGCGCCGCGACCTGGAACCTTCCCGCCACAGCTAAGTTAAGTCCTGGAGCTCGAAAACTAAGTTTTTAACTTTGCGTGGTGGCCCAAACCTTTTGCGCCATGGCTAAGTTGCTCTCGAAAATTACTAGGTAACTTGCTCGAATTTCGCCATGGCGATAGCTGCGGCGAGTTGGATCTACACCGCAGTCGACCTATGTGGCGCCGCGGCGAGTTTTGCTACTGTACCCTCCTTAATTAATTTCCTTGACTTGCGCCGCAGCAAGACGTATTGCGCCGCAGCAAGGTTTCATTCTGTCACCATCCTGGGTATTTTTTCACTCTGCGCCACAGCATCCCTCGCCACTGTCACTCTTCAGGCTGCGGCGAGGCTTTCCTAGCCGTGGTGTAACTCCCTCCTATAGTTATATCTCTTACATTTCGTCTCATGCACTTCAATTCTCTTCTTAGGAACTCCCTAGGACTACTTTCTCCTATTTTATAAGACTCTAATGGTATTTATCTACCTTATTTACCCAGCTATTCCACCATTACCAACTCAACACTCAAGTACTAATTCTCACTCACCTAACCACCACATGTCAGCCTTTTCATGGGTTAATGACAGCAAGGATGAAATAACATCAACAATTAACATCTCATATGCATTTCGTTGGAGGTTTTATACATCAATGATCCATATCAATTTCTATTACATCACATAATTATGTCTCCAATAATATACCATACCATAATTTCAGTAAAATTCATACAACAGATACAATATGTCCACACAATCTGAACCAAGCCATATTAAGACTTAACTCCTTAACAAATACATTGCAACTAATCAAAATATAGACGCCTACACTTGGCAACATGAATACAAGATGATGCTATACAATAAGGAGTACAAAATTAGAATCTACACTAACTAAATCAGCCTAAGCGTAGCCTTCTCCCCACATGTTGGAGCTTATGGATTTTCATCCACTTGCTTCCCCTTATCCTTACTCGAAGAACCTTCACCTAAAATATTAATCCCATGAAATGGTGAGATATAAATCTCAGTAACCAAGGAAATTCCATTATATAATCCAGTTTAATCAATATATATGCATGAATCAAAATCAATATCAGAATCGTATCAGTCATATCAGTAAATGAAATAATTAGGCTATCATGATTACTATCCCATACTAGCAATCATACTTTCACATGTTAAAGGCCATTAACACCGGGAGAGGCCTATCCACGGCACCTACTCCTTATTGAGCACAACCAGGGCTCAGTGCATCTGGGGTTTGATCATAACCCAGTGCTTGATCGAAGCATATGCACAGGTGGCAGCTGCACCACAGCTTCACCATGGACTCACAAGGTCCAATCATAATACAATAGATAGCCAACCAATTCATTCAGCATTTCAAATTATTCATACACAGCAAATATGAAATTAAAATAGATACATGCATGGAATTAATGTAAACCTCGGTTACCTCACTTGTAGACAATTTGCAACAGCCACCAATGGTACAAAAATCCCTATAACTATCGCATCAGAAGATTACAACTCTAATTCATCATTAACAGTAGCAACAAGTACCCAAGGAATTTAAATGCTAATAACTACCTAAATAACACTTACCCAGTCACCACAAATTTCCAAATTCGGATTGAGTATGTCCTCTACCAGAAATTTCAATATATAGCTCAAATTCCTAAGCAAATTCGTACATAATTAACACCCATACTATAAATCAACCAAAGGGGTCTTAAACCAGCAGAAAATACACTAGAATGGATAGTTTACACTTACCCAATGCTAGCCCTAACCTCAACCTACGAATTTCCTCTAGGAAAACACCAAACAACCCTATTTCAGAAATTGGGTATGGTGAAAATACTCCAAATGAAAAACTAATTAGGCCAAATTAAAGAGAAAAATAAGGGGATTAAGTTGTATAACTATTACCTTGGTTGAATCTTGCTCTAAATGTGAGAAAACATGGAATTCTTGCCCCAAACCCTAGCCTCCCTCTTAACCTCCGAATTTTGCTTCTTGAGTTTTAGCAGAATGAGAAAGTGGCTGAAGTGATAAGCATAATTTTTATACACTTTATTTCTCCTAACTTAACCTTTTTAATAATTAAATGTAGCCTAATAAATGCAATTAAATGGAAATTAATTTTAATAGCTAGTTTTGCACTTTAGAAAACAATTGACAAAATTCTTGAATTTTAATGCATAAATCATTTTAAATGAATTTTGTGAATTTTCTATTCCATCTCTTTCATTCTTTTATGCAGATTTTGTTGGGCAATTGAAGCTTTGAAGGAGAATTTGTTTTGAAGATGAGGGGAGAAGAAAGCCACGAGTTGGAGAGTTGAAGAGAACCATCCACAAAGCCATGAGTTTAATGGAAGGATGAAGCAAAGCAAGAAAGTTCACAAGGAAGAGCATCGAGTTCAAAGGAGCTTAGAGCCAAGTGAGAATGCATGAGTTTAAAACGCTGAAGCTAAGGGCAAACACATGCAGAACAGCAGCAAAACAATGAAGAGAAGCCACAAGTTGAAGTCTGGGCAGCAGCATATAGCTCGAGCAAAACAAGGAAGCAACACGAGGCAGAACGAAGAAGCTGCATGGGAGAAAAGCAAGCTGAAGCAAGGAACAAACGTTGATCTGAACAGAGAAGGAGCTAGTCTCGGGTTTAAGGTCCAGAATGAAGCCACGAAGTACACATGAAAGAGAGGCAGAATTAACGTGGAAAAGCTGCTGGACGTGCAGAACATCCAGTAGCTGAACAGAAATGGAAGAAAGAGCGTCGAATGCTTGCATGAGCTGAAATCAAGATGAAGAGACGCTGAAACAGAGACTAGACGCTGGACTCGAACTGGACAGCAGGAGCACGCCTGGAGCTTGAGAAAACGTTGGAGCTGGACGAGGAACAATTTCATTCATTCATCTCTGGACTGGACAGCAATTCGAAGAGCAGAAGGAATGCACAGTGAAACGAAATGAAGCTTCTGATCAGAGAACCAGCTACAGCGTGATGAAGAAAAGCTTGTACAGAGCTGAGCAGAATCTGCAAATACACACGAACAGGAACTGCAGAAGAAAGCTACTGGTTGCTCGATGCATGATCTGAAAAGAAGAAGCAAAGAGCTGGGGAGAATAATGTGGGAAACACGAACAGAAACGCTGGAGCAAAAACGTGGATTATTATATCCACAATGGGGCCCACACCCATGCATAATAAAAGAAAACTAAACTTGGTTTCAGCATGCAGAAAGAAGAGCCGAAGCCAGCACGTGAATTGATTAATGAATAGCACGTGAATGAAGAAAAGAGACGTGAATGAAGAAAAGAGACATGAAAGGGGAAGAGAGACGTGAATGAAGAAAAGAGACGTGAACAAGGAGGGAAGGAGAATATAAAAACTTAAGAAGGGACGCTGAAAAGGAGGGGGGAGAACCATTCGGCCATACACACATCCCCTTCGCCTTCATCCATCGTCTCTTTATATACACACCCACGCCTCCATTCATCCGAGGTCTTGACATCTCCATTCCATCATAACATGAAGATCTAATCTCCATCTTGAGGCTAGCAAGGGAGGAAGCTCTTGGTTGAAGCTTGAATCCTTGGAGAAGAAGCAAAATTCTGGCTAAGATTTTCTTTAATTTTCCTATCTTTCTTATTCTGTATAATCTTGGTTAAGTTATATTTGATTGGGAATTGGTGTAATTAATTAGTGGCTGGTTAGACACTGATTAAGAAACCTTTTTTTTTTGTTGATTAATTGGTTAAATTTGAATTTGGTTTTTCATTATTCTCTCTAATCTCTCATGTATGCCACGAAGGTGTTCGATGAATTGCATGAGTAAGGTTGTGTGTTTAAATGTCTATTTGAGAATTCTTTGGTGTTTAGTTGGTTAATTAAACATTTTTTGGATGATGAATCAGAGGATAATTAATTAGTTAATCAATCAAATTGGATGTTCATTGATCTTAAGAACAAGAGTTAACGGTTTAATGCGGGATTGAGGTCTCAATTCAACATTAGATTATTAATCTCTTGAATCTTGAATGGTTATTCAAGATCATTTGCTAATGAACATAATTAAGAATTCTTAGGCCATAATTAATCACAATTGGAATAGGATAAGGATAGTGGATACCAAGAGATGATTCCTAAGCTAGTCACAAGACCATTCTTCTCCCACAATTTATCTAATTAGGTAGATATTAGGAAATTTGTTTCAATTCAGTCTAGCATAGTTTTAATTCAATTAAAAACCCTCAATTAAATAGTTATAGGATCTTAGAGCACTTAGAGAACCCAATTGAATATTGAATTCCAATTCCAAGGGAGATGACCTAGGTTGTGCCACTTGCTATATTTTTAGATCAACCTAGTTTTATTTTGAGGGTTGAACGACAAGCCCGTCATGAAGCATTAGGGTTTTAGTTGGGTTTAAGTTGGGTCATGGATGGGTCATAGGTTACTCCAAGGTCCAACTCCAAATAGGTTTTAGATTTTAGCTTGTTGGGCCAGTTTTAAAGTGTTGGGCTGCAGAATTTTATTGGGCCAACTCTTATGCATTGGGTTGCTGAAGTTTAATTAGGTTTGGGTCAAGTTTGAAGAGCCCAAGAATTTGGGTCTGCACAAGGGTTATTGGGCCACTTATAAGAGCCTATACAAGGTGGATCTTAGGCCTCTATCACATTAAATTAGGTTAGGTCTGCACCTAACTCATTGGGCCTCTATTAGCCTCTTATCATGATTTATTAATTTAGGCTTAGATAAAATTTCTATCCCAATTAAATCTCAAACCCATTTTAATAATTTATCTTTCTAAAATCCCTATTCCTTTAACTTGCCCAATTACCCAATATTAATTATTCTTAATTAATCTAAATCCATGATTAACACCTTAATTAATTTTGGGGTGTTACACATCGAACTTCCAAATTGCATAATTTGGCATTACATGCCCAAATTCATTTCTAAAGTTCATACATCATATCCATACATTCATACATCACATAATATCATATTTATACATGTCTAAGGGGTCATAGACCATATACATCAAATGATTACATCATATGACACAATTATGGTCTTAAAGTGGCAAAACTTAAGCATTTGATTGTCAATCTCCTTTCTTCAATATTGTTGGCTTCCATTACCATAGCCACTTGGTCCACCTATCATATTAGATCATTGGAGAGGAGGGGATGAGATTCAAAGAATCCCAATAGCTCATCTCCCATCCAATCATACATAATATATGCAAAGTAAGCCTTAAAAATGTATGCATGGATATAATGGAAGACATGAACATTCAAGAAGCAAACTTGGCATGTGAACAAGTCATACAAGTCATTCAAGAGCTCACCAAGTGTTGGATTAGCCTCACACTTTTTCACATGGATTTTAGACTTGCCTCACCCATTCTTTAAGAACTTTGGACTCAACTATACTCTTGGGAGCCCACTTTTCTTTTGGGAGACTCATTGCTTTGTCTCAACCAATTCTAAGAGTTCTTGGCTCATCCTCACCATGGTTAAGAGTTCTTGGCCTCTTCACACTCAAGCAAACTCAAACAAATATCATGTGTTCATTTGAAAACATAACATGTCATCATGAAATCATGGCATTTAAAATCATGTTAGCATTTTTTTCATGGCTTGAAAATACACATACACACATTCTAAGACAAGCTAAATACACATCCATGCATGAGAGAAGGTGGAGAGAGCTACCTTGTATACAATCACACATTTTTTCCTTGGAATTCAAGCCTCCTCTTTCGGCCACACACCCACAGACTTAGGGAGATGGTTTCTCTTGGCCTAGATACAATTTATGGAAGCCAATTAGATTCATGGAACAATCTTTAAGATCATACAACTTGCTTAGATACTAGATTGCTCTATAAGTCCCATTATGGTCCATAAATGCGCCTAATAAAGTAATGCCCCTCAAAGAAATTCTAGGCTCCATTCTTTCCTTTCAAATATGATTCTTGGCTCCTTTTAAGCCTCTTGGAATCATCACATAATTAAACCAAAGAGCCTAACATTATGTTGCTTCTTTAGGTCATAATATGAAACCTAAGACACCAAATCACTTTCTATGAGTTCTAAATTTTTTCCAAGGCCTCCCTTCATTTTCATTCATCAAATATGACTCAAGAATAGCTTTAGAAAAATTTAAAACTCTCCCTAGCTATATGAACATGCCTAGCCCAAGACATAATGTAACGTTCGATATGTTGTAACAACACAGAAATGGGCCAGTTTGAAAAGTAAGTCCCCTGAGATGAGTGATTCAAGGCCAAATAAAATTTGGATAAAATGTTAAATAATAGAAAATGAGGATTTGAGACTTGAGTTGCCTAGAAACTAGGGCAAAAGTAATTCAAAAAATTTGCCGAAAGGCCAGTGGCATTTTCGTAAATAAGTGTAATTTTGGAAAAACACCTAGGAAGGCTTTTTAAATGGAAATTTTGAGTTGCCCAGGGTTCTCAGAGGCCCCAAAAAGCATGGGAAGCCCTGTGACCAGTAAAGCCCCTTCGGTGTACTCTTTCCGACTTCGATTGACCCAAACTTTGACCGGTTCATTCGGGAAGGTTTTAGCTCCAATTTGAGTGATTCCAAAGGCATTTTATTAAATTTGGAATCTAAATTTTATAATGGAAAAAATGGTTCTCATAAAGGAGCTAAAACAAAGGAGAAACAAAAATGCTAAGAACGAAGGGCAAAATTGGCATTAAAGTGTTAAAGGAAGCTTCTTTCTTCTTCTTTATATGCCACGTTCTGCCTCCCCCTCTCTAAACTAACTTGCTTCTGCCCAATTGAAGAGGAGAACTCTAGCTTCTTAGGCACACAAGAGGAGGAAGATTTTGGAGGAAGAAATTCAAGAAAAATGTAAGAAACTTTAAGAAATTCCATATCCTTCCTTCTTGAAACTTGCTCCTCTCCTCCTAAGCTTTCTTTCTATGGTATTAATGGAGAGTTTGGTGCTGTTTTAGGGGCAGAACAGAGAGGGAAATTTCAAAACTTGAGGGAGTAAGCCAACCAAGTGGAAGAACAAGTCAAAGGAAGCAAGAAAACAAGGTAAAACTTCCATTCTTTGGTAGTTTCTCCCTCTCCCTTCCTCTTGCACGAATTTGGCCACCATGAGCCTACTTCTTAGGGGCTATTTTCTATCCAATTTATGGAGGGATTAGAGGTTTTGGAGTGCAAGGATGAAGAATCTATCATTGGAAGCAAGTAAAAGCCATTAAATTTCAAGTTGAAAAAGTGTAGGGTACTTGAACATAGTTTAAAATATGGGTTGATTTAAGACTTTTCCATCATATGTGAGTGTTTGTTTGAGTTTCTAAGACCCCTAAGGAGCCTCCCAAGTGCCCCATCCATCAAGGAAAAATCTCAAACTCCATATGTCTTTAATGGAGGCATAAATCGATCAAGACCCTTAGAGATAGCTAGGGGATGTTTCAAAGAGTTCCAAGCTTGATTTGAGACTTTATATGATAAAAGAAGATAGGAGAAACCCTTGGAAAAAATTTAGAAGCCTTAGGTTGGGAGATGAGGCAATGGCTTCCATAATGTAACCTTATGAAGCAACATGGACCTAGGTGTGTGAAAGTGAGTGTGTGATGGCTTCAAGGACCTTAAATGAGGTCAAGAGGTCTAAATATGGTAAGAGAATGGAACCAAGAATTTTACTCTTGGTAGTTGCTTCATTAGGTCATTAATGGAACCATATTGTGACAACTAGAACAAAGTGTAGTCTTAAGAGTGAGTTGGGTGTTATAACTTGTTCCAAGAGTATAATTAAGTGTTGTTTATTGTGAATAGGCCAAAGAAATCCAACCCCACCTCCTTGTGTTTGTGGAATCGAAAAGGGGAAGGAACAAGCAAAGTAAGACTTGAATTTGCCCCAAGGTAGCTCTCCACCTTTTCTTGTTGCATTTTCTTGTTGCATATGTGTCATTGTGTGCTCGTGTGTATATTTGTATGTTTAGGACATGCCACTTGATGCTATGTTGCTATTTTGGCACCAATATACTTTCTGAAATGTCTTTGAATTGTGGAATTGGCTCACAAGGGTGAGGTAGTGCCAAAAGTCCCTTAATATAGGTGAGGAGATGCCAAAAGTCTCATGGCATGGGTGAGACAAGGCCAAAAGTCCCTTGGATGGGTGAGGCTAAGTCAAAAGTCCCAAGAACCAAGAGTGAGGCAATCCAAAAGTCCTAGAAATAGGGTGAGGCCAAACCAAAAGTCCCTAGAGCTCATTCCTATGCTTGACATGAGTTTGTGACACAAAAATGTGAAAGTGGAATGCTTGATGAATTGATTGATTGCATACTTGTGCCTTTGACATGTTGTATGCCTTGAAAATGTGCTTGGATAGGTGTATGAGCTATTGAGGTTCAATGAATCTCAGCCCCTCCTTTCTCTCATCTCATATGATCTAGGTGGAGTCCAAGATCCAAAGGATGGAGGCCAAGAAGCTTAAATTTCCATCTCTTGGCACATTTTGCTAGTTTTGATGTACTAGGATGTTAGAGAATATATTTATATGTTATTTTTGAGCCATGACACTTTGAACAAGTGTAAAACTATGTAAAGTTAGTGCATGTATCAAGAATAGAGTTTAATGAATAGAATTGTGTATTTTGACCACTTGGGAGCCCACTTATGCATGTATGTATATGGAAGTGGCATGGTGAATTTGAGTTGTATGAGGATTCAGACCTTATGAGGGACTTATTTGTGCTATATTTATTCTTTCTAAGTTGCTCAAATGTGTGTGGAACAATGAATGGCCCATTTGAACAAATTTGCCCCTTTATTGGAACCAAATTGTCATAATCTTGAGCTATAGCAAAGTCTAACCAAATGACCTCTTCTTGACTTGAAATTTTGAATGCACTTAGATATTGCCTAGATATTTTTGACAAGCTAAAGATCAGGTCATTTGGAGGTCTGAGGAAGTTTTTATGATTTTTCAAAGTTGGCATCAGAATTTCGGATTTGCACCAGTACTGTTCATTTGGTCAGTTGTGAACTTGTGTCATCCGAGGGGCAAACGTGATCCAATGGCTACGAAATTTTGTAGGTAGAAACTATGAATTTAGAGTGACTTGTAGCAACTAGAAGCACATCATTTGGAGGTCTGAGATAAGAGATATGAATTTTTGAATTTCTGGAACAGTAACAGTAGTGCAGCACGACCTGAGTCACTGTTCCATTAAGTTTCAGTGGCTAAATGTGCTTTATCTGGTCTGAGCCTATTTTTACCATAAATCTAACATTAATATCATTCTAAATTGATATCATTTGCATGGATTAGATTTTTGTGAAATTAATTGGACATTTTCGAATTCTATAGTAGACACTTGCATCAGTACCAGTAGCAGTCCGAACCTTTGCCCCTTTTCGCGTGTCAAATGCTTTCTGTGTTATGTTTCATAGCCTGAACGTATTTTTTTCATAATGTAAACATTGTAGATTTCCAAAATGGCCAAGAATTCATGACTGCCATTTTTCTAGATTTAGTTATGAATTTTGAAACTTCATATCAGTAACCTGAACCAGTAGCCCAGACAACAGTGACCCTAGTGACTTTTTGGATGTCAAACATTCTCTTCTTAATGATTCATGAGCTGAAATTATTTTTACCATGGGGTAGACATCTAGGGCTTCCTATAATGGTAAAGTTTGTTGGGTTTCAATTTTTGTGGATTTAGTTATGAATTTATGAAGTTGTGACAGAAAAACTAAGATTCTGGCCGAAAATAATGGAGTGAATTTGATGTTTCCTTTTGAATTCCACGAGTTGTGGGCCAATTTTGGTAATGCAATTGAGTTGTATGTATGTAATTAAATATGAGAATGTGATGTATGAGCTCATATGGTCCTTGTGACACCGAATGAAATTTTCATAGGCGACGCAACGCGAAATAAGGCATTATTTTAATGCCATTTTTCCATTCCCTTTTATGTAATTCATCATGTGAGACTTAGAAATGATAAGAAGTAAGCTAGATATATATGGTGTTACATTTTATGATATCAGAGCAAAGGTTTAGGCACTTTTGCTCGACATTTGATTATTGAATGGTATATTTGGCTTGTTTTTGGGTGGTTTTCGGGTGGAATATCTATGTATGTGTGATAAAAATTTGGTGTGGGCTAAGGCTGTGGTTTTTCTTTTCAGTAAAGATGGTTGAGACTCGGAGAGGCCAAGGCAGAGGCAAAGGCAGACCACCTCAAGAACCTGAGGTTAAGTCTGAGGATCTAGTGCGGGCTATCAAGGAGCGGATTGACCAGTTTGATAACATCATAGCCCAGCAACAATATATGATCCAGCAGCAGCATGAGATGATTATGCAGCTTGCAGAAAGCCCTGGCTAGGCAAGAAGAAGCCAGGAGAGAGGCTCCTCTGCCACCTCCACCTCAGCCATCCACCTCCAGTGTACCTCATCCATCCACCTCCAGTGCACCCTAGCCTTCCACTTTCGGTGCTCCACCCCCACCTCCCCAGAAACTAGCTTAGGCTCCGCCATCTATCCAAAAATAATTGAATCAATTCAGAAAGAACAACCCACTGGTGTTTGATGGTGAGTTAGATGCTAATAAGGCAGAGGCCTGGGTGATGGAGACTGAGAAGATATTCTTAGTTATGGATTGCACCTCTGAGCAGAAGACCCAGTTAGCCACCTTCATGTTACAGAAAGAAGCAGATAGATAGTGGCGTAGCACAAAGTCTCTGATGGAGACAAAGAATTTGCAAATCAACTAGGAGAACTTTCTAGTGTAATTTTACGAGAAATACTTTCCCAACTCAGTGAGAAAGCAAAAGGAGATGTAGTTCATCGGGCTGAGACAGACTGATGATATGACAGTTGATCAGTATGTGGCCCGATTTATTGATATGTCTCGGTACTCCTCCTACCTCCAGAGATACAATGATGAACCCTGGAGGTGTGAACAGTTTGAGACCGGGTTAAAGCCCCTGATCAAAGACAAAGTGATTCCATAGAGGATCAGAAATTTTAATGCCCTTGTGGAGATTAGCAGAGTGATTGAGAATAATTTGAGGGACATTATGCCTACTGCCATAGTGTCTAGTCAGAGAGGGGCTCCGGAATTGAAGAGGCCACGACCCTTCGGGAGCTAGCTTTGCACCTACCAATAAGAAGAAGAGTAAGGTGCAGTGGAGTAGGAGACCGCAAAAAGGGAAGAGGCCATAGCCCTTGAGGACTCAGTCATCCGTCACCCCATAGTCCACAGTGATTTGCTATAAGTGTGGGAAGCCGGGGCATATTGCTAGAAACTACTCTTAGGCACATTTAGCACCTCTGCTCAGACCGCCTCCTCCCAGGCCACAGACCCAGGGCAGGGTGTTTGCCCTTTCTCAGCAGAAGGCTAGTGCGTCTCCCAGTCTTATTCGAGGTACGCTCATAGTGAACGATTTTCCTGTGATTGCTATGTTTGATTCAGGTGCTAGTCACTCGTTTATATCTTATGACTGTGTGAGACATTTGGGTCTGGCCATTAGTACTCTACCATTTGATTTATCTGTCACCATACCTATTAGAGGCCACATTCTTACTTCCCATGCTTGTTTAAATGTCATTGTCTAGTTGAATCATTGTCATACTACCATTGACTTGATTTGTATGCAATTCCATGACATTGATTTGATTGTGGGTATGAACTGGATGACTGCCAATAATGCTGTCCTTGATTGTAAACACCATACTGTATCTGTACCTTCTTGTGGGACCATACCTAGGATAGGAGCCGAGCTATCTTTCATGACTACTGCCTAGGCTGAAAGATACTTAGAGCAAGGATATCAAGGGTTTCTAGTCTTTTTCTCTATATAAGCTGAGGTAGAAGAAGGGATAGAGGAGATCCCGATCGTTAGAGAATTCCCGGGGGTTTTCCCTAAAGATTTTGATTTTAGTGGCCTACCTCCTGAGAGAGAGATAGAGTTCCCTATAGAGATAGTGCTTGGGGCTAGACCAGTGTCCAAGGCTCCGTACAGGATGGCTCCCACTGAGCTTACTGAGTCGAAAAAGCAGATAGAGGAGCTATTAGAAAAGGGATTTATATGCCCTAGTATGTCACCCTGGGGAGCTCCAGTATTGTTCGTGAAAAAGAAAGATGGTAGCTTGAGATTGTGTATAGATTATAGAGAATTGAATAAGGTTATCATAAAAAATAAGTATCCTCTCCCTATGATAGACGATCTGTTGGATCAGTTGGCTGGGGCATCTTTCTTTTCTAAGATAGATCTTAGATTTGGATATCACCAGCTGAGGGTGAGAGCTGAAGACGTCCCAAAGACAGCCTTCGGGACTAGATATGGGCATTATGAGTTCCTTGTAATGCCTTTTGGGTTGACAAATGCGCTCGCGGTATTCATGGACTACATGAACAGGGTGTTCAGACCGTATCTAGATAAATTTGTTGTGGTCTTTATTGATGATATTCTAGTATACTCTAGATCTTTTGAGGAGTATGAGAGGCATCTTAGATTAGCCCTAGAGACTCTGAAAGATAAGAGATTATATGCTAAACTGAGTAAATGTGAGTTTTGGCCAACTGAGGTGAAATTCTTAGGTCATGTGATCTCACAAGACGGGGTCGCAGTAGATCCTCATAAAGTCGAGGCTGTGTTACAGTGGGATAGGCCTAGGACGATCACCGAGGTTAGGAGTTTCCTTGGTTTGGCGGGATATTATCGACAATTCATTTAGGGCTTTTCTTAGATGGCCTTGCCACTTACGAGGCTAACTCGGAAGGATACCCCTTTCGTGTGGGATGAGAGATGTAAGAGGAGTTTCCAAGAGTTGAAACTTCGATTGACCATTGCCCCTGTGCTAGTCATTCCTGACCCTAGTTTACCATTTGTGGTATATAGTGATGCCTCGAGGAAAGGGTTAGGATGTGTATTGATGCAGCAGGGAAGGGTAGTGGCATATGCCTCTAGGCAGTTGAGATCTTATAAGGAGAATTATCCCATACATGACCTAGAGTTAGCCGCAGTAGTGTTTGCGCTTAAGATTTGGAGGCATTATTTGTATGGTACGACTATAGAGATCTATAGTGACCATAAGAGTCTGAAATACCTATTTGATCAGAAGGAACTCAATATGAGACAGAGGAGATAGATGGAGTTCCTGAAAGATTATGATTATGTATTGAAATACCATCCGGGGAAGGCCAATGTGGTGGCTGATGTCTTGAGTAGGAAATCCATCCACGCTGCCCATATGATGATCAGGGAGCAGGAGCTCCTAGCAAAATTTAGAAATTTGAACCTCTCTTGCCAGCTAGTATCGGGCAAACTATTTTTGAGTGAGACCCGAATTAAAAATAAGTTGAGAACCCAAATCTTAAATACCCAGAGAGAGGATGAATTTTTGAAACAAATTAGGAGCGAGATCTCCCAAGGTAGGACCTCAGATTTCGAGATATCTGAGGATAGTGTGATAGTATACCGAGATAGAATCTGTGTACCTAGTAGCAATGAGTTACAAGAGAAAATTCTAGAAGAGGCACACAAGAGCAAATATACTATCCATCCAGGTGCCACCAAGATGTACCAGGATCTAAAAAGAATCTTCTGGTGGCCAGGAATGAAGAAGGACGTCACGGCTTATGTGGCAAGATGTTTAGTGTGCTAGAGGGTTAAGGTAGAACATCAGAGACCCGCTGGGTTGCTGCAACCCCTAGACATCCCTGAGTAGAAATAGGATAGCATAGCTATGGATTTCGTTATAGGGTTACTCAGGACATCCTCTGGACACGATGCTATCTGGGTAGTGGTAGATAGATTGACAAAATCAGCACACTTTTTAGCAATTAGGGCTACTTATTCATTAGATAGATTAGCCCAGTTGTATATACATAAGATAGTGTGACTTCACAGAGTACCCAGTAGCATCGTATTAGATAGAGACCCCAGGTTTACATCGAACTTCTGGAGGTCATTACAGCATGCCTTAGGGACCAGGTTGCGGTGTAGCACTGTTTACCACCCCCAGACAGATGGTTAGACTGAGAGGACCGTCCAGACTTTAGAGGACATGCTGAGGGCATGTGTGTTAGAGATGAGGGGTAACTGGGATGCATATTTGCCATTAGCTAAATTTGCATACAATAACAGTTATCATTCTAGTATTCAGATGGCCCCTTATGAGACTCTATATGGGAGAAAGTGTAGATCTCCATTATGTTAGGTTGAGCTAGGGGAGAGGAGTTTGCTAGGACCTGAGTTTATGGACCAGACTACCCAGCAGATGGAATTGATAAAAAAGAAACTCCTTACAGCTTAGAGTAGGTAGAAAAGTTATGCCGATCGGAGAAAAAGGCCGTTAGAGTTTGAGATTGGAGACCACGTATTCATCCGAGTGTCTCCAGTGACTGGGGTAGGTCGGTCTTGAGGGTAAAGAAGCTCAGTTCTAGGTATATTGGTCTATTTGAAATTCTTGAGGAAATCAGACCTGTGGCCTATTGGATAGCCCTACCTCCAAACCTAGCCCAAATCCATAATATCTTTCACGTCTCCCAATTGAAGAAGTACTTACCAGACCTCTCACATGTCATAAAATATGAGTATATTCAATTGCAGGAAAATCTTTCCTATGTAGTGAGGGCAGAGAGGATTGTGGATGTTAAATTGAAACAACTGAGAAATAAGAGCATCCCTCTAGTGAAAGTGGTCTGGAAGGGCCCAACGTCTGAAGAGGCAACTTGGGAACTAGAGGATGACATGAAACGAACATATCCAGAGCTCTTTCCCTGAGGTATATATTTAAATTTCGAGGAAGAAATTTATTTTAAGGGGGGTGAAAAATGTAACACCTGATATGTTGTAACAACATAGAAACGGGCCAGTTTGAAAAGTAAGTCCCCTGAGATGAGTGATTCAAGGTCAAATAAAATTTGGATAAAATGTTAAATAATAGAAAATGAGGATTTGAGCCTTGAATTGTCCAAAAACTGGGGCCGAAGTAATTCAAAAAATTTACCGAAAGGCCAGTGGCATTTTCGTAAATAAGTGTAATTTTGGAAAAACACCTAGGAGGGCTTTTTAAATAGAAAATTTTGAGTTGCCCAGGGTTCTCAGAGGCCCCAAAAACCACGGGAAGCCCCGGGACCAGTAAAGCCCTTCCAGTGTACTCTTTCCGACTTTGGTTGACCCAAATTTTGATCGATTTGTTCGGGAAGGTTTTAGCTCTAATTTGAGTGATTCCAAAAGCATTTTATCAAATTTGGAATCTAAATTTTAAATGGAAAAGATGATTCTCACAAAGGAGCTAAAACGAAGGAGAAACAAAAATGCTAAGAACGAAGGGCAAAATTGGCATTAAAGTGTTAAAGGAAGCTTCTTTCTTCTTCTTTATATGCCACGTTCTGCCTCCCCCTCTCTAAACTAACTTGCTTCTACCCAATTGAAGAGGAGAACTCTAGCTTCTTAGGCGCACAAGAGGAGGAAGATTTTGGAGGAAGAAATTCAAGAAAAATGTAAGAAACTTTAAGAAATTCTATATCCTTCCTTCTTGAAACTTGCTTCTCTCCTCCTAAGCTTTCTTTCTATGGTTTTAATGGAGAGTTTGGTGCTATTTTGGGGGCAGAACAGAGAGGGAAATTTTGAAACTTGAGGGAATAAGCCAACCAAGTGGAAGAACAAGCTAAAGGAAGCAAGAAAACAAGGTAAAACTTCTATTCTTTGGTAGTTTCTCCCTCCCCCTTCCTCTTGCACGAATTTGGCCACCATGAGCCCACTTCTTAGGGGCTATTTTCTGTCCAATTTATGGAGGGATTAGAGATTTTGGAGTGCAAGAATGAAGAATCTATCATTGGAAGCAAGTAAAAGTCATTGAATTTCAAGTTGAAAAAGTGTAGGGTGCTTGAATATAGTTTAAAATATGAGTTGATTTAAGACTTCCCCATCATATGTGAGTGTTTGTTTGAGTTTCTAAGACCCCTAAGGAGCCTCCCAAGTGCCCCATCCATCAAGCAAAAATCTCAAACTCCATAGGTCTTTAATGGAGGCGTAAATCGATTAAAACCCTTAGAGATAGCTAAGGGATTCCTGAAGTTTGGATGTCAAAACGTTATGAATTTCTAAAGTTGTGACAGAAAAACTGAGATTCTGGCCAAAAATAATGGAGTGAATTTGATGTTCCCTTTTGAATTCCACGAGTTGTGGGCCAATTTTGGTAATGCAAGTGAGTTGTATGTATGTAATTAACTATGAGAATGTGATGTATGAGCTCATATGGTCCTTGTGACACCGAATGAAATTTTCATACGTGACACAACGCGAAATAAAGCATTATTTTAATGCCATTTTTCCATTCCCTTTTATGCAATTCATCATGTGAGACTTAGAAATGATAAGAAGTAAGTTAGAAATATATGGTGTTACACATAGCATGGTTTAAGGCTTCTTGGAGATTTCTTTATTTTCTTGAAGAAGGAAGCTTGTAGGGAGTATCTTAGGGATCTCAAGAACTCATTTAAACTCTTAATTAACCCTAGGAATCATCACACAAAATCAATTTGGAAGGAACACTTGAAACCCTAGAATTTGCATCTTGAAATCTAATGGTTATTTTGTTATTTTCTTTGCATATTCTTTTTCTTCTCCATCAAATACCTAAGATTCATGCTTGATTGGGCTTGAAAATCAGATCCTCCTATAGCTCCTAGGGTTAGGCAAAATGGAGAAGATGGGTGATGGAAGATATCAACCATAGGATGCAATTTTACCTAGTTTTCTTGCTTGATTTGGCTTGAATCTTGCTTTCCCCAAGCTCCTCTCTTCAAATCCAAAATTTTCCTTGAATTTCACCCTTGAGTTAGATTTATAAAATTCATTTTAATATAAGGAAATCGAGGAGGATGAAGGAGAGGTGGTGTGGATGAAGAAGAGTATGAAAAACAACCATAAAAGCATACCTTTGGCTTGGATTTCTTCTTCCTTCTTCTTCCTCTCTTGGGTGCCTCTCTCTTAGGGTTTTGCTTCTGGTTTGGGGCTGAGAAATCTGATCCTAAATGAGGGGAAGTGTGAGGTGCCACCTATATATAGGGAGGGAAAAATGACTTTTTCAAAAATTCTAATTTTGCCCTTCATATTTTGTATTTTCATTTCTCCTTCATTTTAGCTTCTTTTTTAGAACCATCTTTTCCATTATCAAATTTAGGTTCTCAATTAAATAAAATGCCTTTTGAATCACTCAAATCAAAGGTAAAACCTTCTCGAAAGAGCTCATCAAATTTCGGGTCATCGACATTGGAAAACATCCACTAGAGGGGATTTAACTACCCCGGGGCTTGGCATAGTTTTCAGGGCCTCTGAGAATCCCAAAGAAATCAAAACTTTCATTTAAAAAGCCCTCCTGTGCGAATTCTAAAATTTACAAAAATGCCATTACATTTCATAAGATTTTTGTCAAAATTTGTTTCTTCATTCTAACTTCGTTTTTCCTTCTATTTGATGTTGGGATTTTCATTTTTAACAGTCCAGAATATTGGTCAAATTTTTTAAGACCTTAACTAATTTATTTCATGGGACTTGCTTTGAAAATGCGTCTGTTCTGTCATTTAACGAAAACTAGACATTACATAAAACTAGTGGAAAGACCTTGAGTGGTGGGATGTGAGTACTGGGAGCTAGGGGATGCTACAAGAGGAGATGATACAGATGATTCTGAGTGTAACATTTGGCTCTTTGAAAACAAGAGAAAACGTGAGAAATGTAACATATGATTTCTCCGTAAACGAACGAAATTCACCAAATACAAAGGGAAGTCCTCTGAAATGAAGTAGTTAAGGTCCTAAAAAATTTGAGAAATATTCTAGGCTCATAAGAATGAGAATTCCAGGCTCAGATGGAAAGAAAAATAGAGCTAGGATGAAGAAACAATTTCTTATGAAAAACTTATAAAACGTAATGGCATTTTTGTAATTTTGTGCAAATTTTGGAATTCATACAGGAGGGCTTTTTAAATAAAAGTTTCAAGTTTTTTGGGATTCTCAGAGGTCCTGAAAACCATGGAAAGCCCCAGGACAGTTAAAACCCCTCCGACGAATGTTTTTTAACATCAATTGACTCAAATTTTGACTGATTTGTTTGGAAAGCTTTTAGCACTAATTTGAGTGATTCCAAAGGAATTTTACTAAATTGGGAATCTAAATTTTATAATGGAGAAGATATTTCTCAAAAAGGAGCTAAAATGAGTAAGAAACAAAAATGCAAAAAATGAGGGCAAAATTAAAATTTTTAAGAAAGTGGAAGCTTCTTGAACATGCTTTAAGTTTCTTATTTCTTCTCCCCTTCTTTTGCATGGCCCATTCTGCCCAAAAACCAAAGAAAACACTAGCTCTCCTAGGCGCACCATGGAGGAGAAGAAAGGAGGAGAAAAAATAAGGAAAAGGTAAGGAATTTCATTGTTTTTCACGCTTTCTCCTTTCCAAACCTCTCCTTTTCCATTCCCCTTTCTTCCTATGATCATAATAAAGTTTATAAATCTATTTTAAGGGAGAAATTAAGGGGAAAATTCATATTTGAAGGGAGGAGCTCAAAGAAGACAAAATTCAAGTGAGAAAAGCCATGAAAACAAGGTATTTTCTTCTTCTATTGTTACTACCCCTTGCTCCCCTTCTTCACCATTTCGCCCCACTTGAGAAGACCTAGGAGGGTTTGATTTTTGGGCAGAATCAAGGGTGATTCTTAGGAAAAAAAGGTGTGAAGATTAAGAATATGCAAAGAGAATTGACGAAAAACCATGGAAATTCAAGATGCACAGTCTAGGGTTTCATATGTTCCTTGTAAAATCTGATTTGATACCTTGATTCCTATGTCTAAATGAGAGTTTAAATGAACTCCTAAGATCCCTAGAAGTCCCCCCATATGCTTCCTCCATTAAGAAAACAAAGCAAAGTCCATGGAGAGCAAAATGCTTTTTAGGTTCGGCCAAGAGAGGTTAGCATACCTAGGGAGAGTTTTAAATTTTTCTAAGCCCATTTTTGAGTCATATATGATGAATGAATATGAGGAGAAGCCTTCAAAAAAATTTAGGAAGCCTAGAGAATGAGTTGGGGCTTTACGTTCCATAATATAACCTAAAGAAGCAATATGTAGTTGGGCTCTTTGTTTTAATTGTGTGATGAGTCCAAAAGGCTTAAAAGGAGTGAAGAATCATATTTGACAGGAAAGAATGGAGCCTAGAATTTATTTGATGGGTGTTGCTTCATTAGGTGCATTCTTGGAAACATAAAAGGGTTAATGAGCCAAACTAGTGTTTAAGCAAGTTGTGTGGCCTTAGAATTAATTTCATGAACATAATTGGCTTCCACAAATTGTGTCTAGGCCAAAAGGAATGATCTCCATCTTCTTAGGTGTGTGAGGTTAAGGGCAAGGATTCAAGGCTTAAGGAAAAAGTGTATAAATATTAGCAAAGTAGCTCTCTCCACCTTCTCTCATGCATGATTGCTTGCTTTACTTGTCTTTGAATATGTGTATGTATATTTCAAGCCATGAGAAATGTTCTAGCGTAAGCTCATACTCCATGGTACCATGATGATGTATTATGTTTCCAAATGACGTCTATGATGCTTGCTTTGGTTTGCTTAAGTGTGGGGAGGCCAAGAACCCTTAAGATTGGTTAAGATAAAGTAAAGAGTATCCCAAAAGTGAGGTTGACTCCTAAGAATATGGTTGAATCCAAGAACCTCTTAAAGAATGGGTGAGGCAAGTCCAAAATCTACAAGTAAATGGGTAAGGCCAATCCACTTGCTTGGCAAGCCTATGTATGCTATGTATGACTTTTTCAAATGCTAAGAATGCTTCTTGAATGATTACACATGTCCATATGCCATGCATGTATTTGTGAGACTTGTTTTACATGCTTTATGTATGATTGAATGGGAGATGAGCTATTGGGATTCTTTGAATCTCATCCTCTCCTCCTCAATGTTCTAACATGTTAGGTGGATCAAGGGAACAAGGTAATGTAAGCCAACAACCTTGAAGAAAAGAGTTTGACAACATAATGCATAGTTTTGATTCTTTAAGGCTATATTTGTGTCAAAAGATGTAATCTAATGATGTATATGGTCTATGACCTCTTGGACATGTGTAATTATGATAATATGTGATGTATAAATGAAATAATATGATATGTGAATGCTAGAATGTAAATTGAGTATGTAATGCCAAGTTATATTTATTGAAAGGTTGATGAAAGTGTGTATAAGTATGGATAAGATGACCAAAATGAGATGCATGAGGTTTGGGACTATTTGGGCAGCTCACACAAGTCCTAATTATGCTTTTAGATTTGTCTAAAAAGTGCCAAAATCCAAGGAAAGCCATTTGGACAATTTGGTATCTTATATAGAGCCAAAATTGACCATAATAGAACCCTATATCACTTTTTGTCCAAATAAGATCTTCTTGATATGAGATTTGTAGGAAGATAAAGAACATAATTTTTAGAGATCTATAGAATATTTGATGAATTTTCAAATTTGGTAAAAATTCTAATTTTGGTCATGTCATTGTTCACTTAGGTCCAGAAATGAAATCTGTCACATAGGGCTCAAATGATGTCCAATTGCCACAAAATTTTGTACAGAGAAACTAGACATTCCTAATGAGTTGTGCCAACTAGAAGCACCTCATTTGGATGTCTAGAGAGGGAGATATGAAGTTTCAAAAAATCTGTCCAGTATCAGGAATTCTAGCTGACCTCAGTTACTATTTGATTGAGTTTAAAGGTCTGGGAATGCCTGAACTGGTTTGGAGTTATTTTTTCTCTCTAGCTAACATCCATAACTTTCTTGATTGATATCATTTTCAAAGATTGGATTTATGTGGAATTAATTGGACATTTTTGAAATTTGCTGTAGAATTCTGTGATAACACCAGTAGACAACCTAACCTATGGACCATTTCAAATGTCAAACGTCCTCTGTGTTGGAATTTATGATCTGGACATATTTTGCAAAAAGTAAAGATGTGTAGATTTCCAAAATGGCTAAGAATACATGATTTTGATTTTTTTAGATTTAGTTATGATTTTCCAAATTTTGTGATAGAAAAGAAGAAAATATGGCCGAAAATATACACATGTATTTTATGCTTCCTTTTGAGTTTCACAAGATGTAGGCCACTTTTAATGATGCAAATGAGTTGTATTCATGTAATTAAATATGGGAATGTGATGTATGAGTTCATATGATCCACATAACACCGAATGAAATTTTTATACGTGACACAACACTAAGAAATGTATTATTTAATGCTATTTTTCCTTACCTCTTTGTGAGTTACTTGATATAAGGCATAGAGATAGTATAAAATGAGCTAGAAATATATGGTATTACATTGAGGGTCTCTTAGATGATTCAGGCATGATTGGAGTTGGTGTAGGTGCAATGGATGTGTTTGGCTCTATAGGAGTTGAGTGTAATATTTGGTTATTTGAAAATGAGAGAAAACACGGAAATGTAATGCACAGTTTCTCCATAAACAAACATAATTTACCAGATACAAAAGCAAGTCCCCTGAAATGACTTAGTTAAGGTCTTAAAAAAATTAGGAAGTATTTTAGACTCCTAAAAATGAGAATCCAGGCTCAGATGAAAAGAAAAATAGAGCTAGGATGGTGAAATAATTTGTGATGAAAATTGACAAAATGTAATGACATTTCCGTAAATAAGTGTAATTTTTGGAAAAACACATAGGAGGGTTTTTTAAATCAGAAATTTACATTAGCTAAGGTTCTCAGAGGCCCCGAAAACCATGGGAAGCCTTGGGACTAATAAAATCCATCCGGTGTACGCTTTCCAACGTTAGTGAGCCTGAACTTTGACAGATTCGTTCAATACAGTTTTAGCTCCAAATTGAGTAATTCTAAAGGCATTTTATTAAATTGGAAACCTAAATTTTATAATAGAAAAGACAATTATCAAAAAGGACCTAAAACGAAGTCAAAACAAAATTACCATTACGGAAGGATGAAAGTGGAATTTTTGAAAAAGTGTGTTTCTAGAAGCTCCCACACACTTCTCCCTTTTTTTCCCACCTTCTTAAGCATGACTTCCTCTGCCCAAATTACAGAAAATAGCATATCCTTGAGGCTCACCAAGAGAGGAAGAAAAGGAGGAAGAAAAAGGCAAGAAAGGTATGGAATTACTTGATTTTTTCATGCTTTCTCTTTAGCAAACCTCTTCTCCTCCATTTCCCTTTCTTTCCTATGGTTTTATTGAAGTAATAGATCTATTTTGAGGGAAGAACAAAGGGAAAAATTCGGATTTGAAGAGAGGAGGCCAAGGAAAGTGAGAAACAAGCAAGAAAAGCCATGGAAACAAGGTAAAATCTTCATCCTATGGTAGCTACTCCTTCCTTCTTTTTCTCCCTATTTCACCCCATATATGTAACTATAAGAGGGTTTGAATTTTGGGTAGAACCAGGGGTGAATTCAATGAATTTCAGGGAAGAGAGTAAGAATATGTAAGCAAATTCAAGTAAAAGCCATTGATTTTTAAGGTACCAAACCTAGGGTTTCATGAGCTCCCTTGAAAATCTGATTTGATGAAATTGTTTCTAAGCCTAAATAAATGTTTGGATGAGCTCTTGAGATCCCTAGAAGGCTCCTCATATGCATCTTCCTTCAAAAGAATGAAGCAAACTCACTTGGTGTTCATATAATACATAGTTTTAGCCTGGATAGATGAAGTACCAAGGGGTAGTTTTAATTTGTTCCAAGCTTAGTTTTGAGTCATGTATGATGGAAGAGAATGAGAGGAAGCCTTAAAAAATTTTTAGAAGCCATGGATAGTGAGATGATATCATAGGCTCCATATTATGGCTTAAAGAAGTAACACCTAATAGGGCTCCTTAATTTGATTGTGTGATGACTCCAAGAGGTTTAAATAGACTCAAGAATCATAAATAGATGGAGAGAATGGAGCCAAGATGATATTTTCCTAAGGTTGCTTTATTAAGTGTATTATGGAACCACAAAGGAGCCTTATGAGTCACCTACCTTTTCTAGTGAATGTGTGGTCTTAGAATATGATTCAAGAGTGTAATTAGCTTCCATATGATGTGTCTAGGCCAAGAGAAATGATCCTCACCTTTTGGGTGTGTGAGATCAAGGGAGAGGACTCAAGGCTCAAGGAAAAAGTGTGTGAATGCAAGTAAGGTAGCTTTCTCCACCTTCTCTCATGCATGAATGTGTGCTTATACTGTCTTTGAATGTGTGTACATATATTTTGAGCTATGAAAAGTATTTTAGCATGAGCTCTTATTCCATGGCACCATGGTGATGTTTTATGCATTTAAATGATGTTTTATATGCTTATCTTGATTTGTTTAAGTGTGGAGAAGCCAAGAACCCTCTAGCCATGGTGAGGATGAGCTAAGAATCCCTAAACTTGGTTGAGACAAAGTAAAGAGTCTCCTAAGAGTGAGGTAGACTCCCAAGAGTAAGGTTGAGTCAAAACCTCTTAGAGAAAATGGGTGAGGGAAGTCCAAAATTCATAAGTGAATAGGTGAGGCTAGTCCACTCACTTGGCAAGCCTATGTATGTTATGTATAGTTTGTTCAAATGCCAAGAATGTTTCTTAAATACTCACAGGTTTCAATATACCCATGCATGCATTTTTAAGATTGGTATTGTATACTTTATCTGTGATTGAAAGGAAGATGAGCTATTGAGATTCTTTGAATCTCATCCCCTTTTCTTCAATGTCTTAACATGCTAGGTGAATTAATTGAGCAAGGTAATGGAAGCTACTAAGCCAAGGAGAAGGAGATTGGTATCAAAATGTATAAAATGGTCTTATTATGTCTCTCTTGTAGCCATACACATGGCATATGATGTAATCTCATGATGAAATTATTATGTAATCATATGAACATATGTAATTACCCAAATGTATGATGTGTGAGTGAAATTTGATGCCAAATATATGAGATAACATGTTTTGGGTATTAGATGGCCAAAGCTAGCATGTGTATTCTTGTGTATATCATAGGGTGGATGAGTGAGTTTGAGAAATCTGGGTTTATGCATATTTGAAACAAGTTTAGATAGTCATTTTGGTGTATTCCCATGTGCTCAAGTGGGCACACAAACTTGGGAAGCAAAATTGGACACTTTGATGCTAGTTGAGACCATAAAAATGACTAAATAGGAACCTTATTGCACAAATTAACCAAATGGATGAATCTTCCCATGAAATTTTGCAGACATGTAGAGCTCATTGAGAGATTTTTAGGAAGCTAAAGTGAAGAAAAATTAGAGCTCTACAAAATTAATTATGAATTTTCATGTTGGGATATTTTTGTTGTTTTAGTGCATATCCTATTCATATGGTTAGTTTTGTGTTCTACATCATTTGATGTCCAATACTTGCAAAATTTTACAAAAATTAACTAGAGGTTATAAGCCTTCCATGACCACCAAGATCACCTCATTTGGATGTCTGAGCAGAGATTTATGAATTTTTGAAATTTACTATCAGTACCAATAGTGCCACTGGACCTCCAATATTCTTCCATCATAATTCAATTCTCAGATGGTTCTGGCGTGATTTGAAGATATTTTTCCCTTAACTTTAACACATGTAGCTTCTCAAATTGACTAAATTTTCATGATTTGGATTTTTTTAGAATTAGTTATGAATTTTCAAAGTTTATGATAATAACTTATGATAGTAGCCCAGACAGCTAAGACCTTAGATGCTTTTTGAATGTCAAATATTTTCTTCTTGATTTTCCATGACCTAGAATTATTTTTATAATACATTAGACAACTGTAGCTTTTTATAATGGTAAAGAATGCATGCTTTTGAATTTTATAGAATTAGTTATGATTTTTCAAAATTTGTGACAGAAAGCATGCAATTCTGGCTGAGGCTACACTATGACATTTTATATGTTTCTTGCACTTGCACAAGTTCTAGGCCAATTTTAGTAATGGATTTGAGTTGAATCAATATAATTAAATATGAGAATTTGATACATGAGCTCACATGGTCTACGGGATATCGAATAAAAGAAATTATACGTTACACAACACAAAAATATTCATTATTCTAATGCCATTTTCTTGCCTCCTTTATGAGATGCATTGTTTAAGGCATGAGAATAGCATAAGATGAGCTAAAAATTTATGGTGTTACATTGAGCAGGTGTTGAAGTCAGATGATAATGAGATGGTTGAGGGTGAAGAGGTGGCAGTGTAGAGTTACTCCATTAGGCATGACCTCGCTTAGAACCACAACCTGACATCTATATACGTAATAGAAAACTTTAGTTAATATAAGTTGACCAAAAATTAAATAAAATATAAAGAAAAATAAATTCACACTTAAAACAAGAAAAATATTATAAAAAAATAAAGCTCAAAATTAAATAAAATCTAACCCTAATAATAATAATAATAATCATCATCATCATCATCATTATCTTCTTCTTCATAGACTTTGTTAGTGGTTAACATATCTATTTCTTCATAGGCACCTTCAATGTCTCTTAGGTTACGATTCATCATTTGGGATGATTGCAGGTAATATGATTTCCAATCACCTGAAACAACCCTATGTTTGTTTCAGATGAAGGAGCATCAATTATGCTACGAGTCTTAACCTTGATTATGGCTAACCAATTAGCCTTTTGATAGCAACTAGGATAATATGCATAGTACACTTGTGTCGCTTATTATGCAAGTATAAATGGATCGAGCTTGTTATACCTCTTTAATTCATGAACTTCAAAAATCCCATATTATTTGTGAACCCTCATACCATGATTAGGTGAAGGATCATACCATTGATAACTAAACAACACTAATCACTTCACAGGAACCCCCGTGTATTCAATCTCCACAATCTCTTTTATATTTCCATAAAAGTCATATTCTGATTGTGCAAAGTCATTCCCCTTAATACGTACACCGCTATTTATTATTGATTTTTGATGGCTCAATGACTGTATGTAAAATTTGTACTTATTAACAAAGTAAATAGGTCAAGTTCTAATGCTTCTCTTTGGTTCTCGAGCAATGTCATGTAAAAATGGATCCAAAATATTGTTAGTTAGGTGTGTAAAATTTTTTAATATTTTATGTGAGTTGAGGTTATTTTTAAGACATAAATAGTTACAATTTATTATTACTTACATGTTCTTGAAACCATGAGGAAAAATTTGCTTCAATTCAAGCTTCTATCTTAGCATCCCTAATTTGAGGATTGGACAAAGTTAACTCATGAACAAATAAACTACATAACAAAGGAATGTATTAAACATATACAAATAAGTAATGTGTAAGCAATATCACTTATTTGATATAAAGTTGCACTTTATCACAGTTTATTAGAACTTATTTTATGGCGGCTTTTACTTCTTGATCATTCAAGAAACGAGACTTGCATCCTCCAGCAAGCCTTTCAGGATAGTTAAAAATAGAAATTGTTGAAAGGCCTGATTCTTCACCATCATGATTTCTTGGAGGTCTCATAATTCTTGATGGCACATCATGCTCAAAGTAATGCAAGAAAAATGTTGTGATCTCTTCAATTATATAAGCTTTGCAAATAGATCCTTCCACTCAAGCTTTATTCTTAACTTTTTGTTTTATGGTATGGAGGAACCTACATAAAGAGTAGTTGAACAAGTTTTATTACGTTTTAAGCATATATTCATTCCAAGTATATAGTAAAAGGCTTGATTACCTTTTAAATGGATACATCCATTGATATTGAATGGGTCCTCCAACCTTCAATTCATATAGAAGGTGGATAGGCAAATGCTCCATTGAATCAAAAAACCCAAGGGGAAAGATCTTCTCTAACTTATATAAAGTCACAATAATATTTTGCTCTAATAACTTTAGTTGACCAATTGTCAAGGTAGTGGAACAAAGTTTTCTAAAGAACTGACTAAGCTCGGTTATAGGATTCCACACAGCTTCAAACAAAGTGCCAAAGGCAATGGGAAGCAAACGTTACATAAACACATGATAATCATGACTCTTCATTCCATACAGCTTTGCTTCCTTCATGTCAACACATCGGGCCAAATTAGATGCATACCCATTAAGGAGTCTTAGGTTTTTTACCTATTAACAAGTGGCTCATTTTTATTCTATATTCAAATTATATTTTGTTTTAGGCTTCAAAACTTTCCCTCAATTGTTCACAAGTTCTAATTTTTTTCATCAGCAATATTCTTCCATGTCTAACAGAGTTTGTGTATTATCCTTAGTCTTCCCTTTTGTGTCCATGACAGTGTAAAATACTTTGTCAAATACATTTTTCTCAATGTGCATGACACCAAGATTATGTTGAATGATATTAGTTTTCTAATATGGGAATTCTCAAAATATGCTCTGTTTAGTTCAATAATGAGTGTCATTATACCCTTCGATTGGTACAAGTTTTCCCTACTCGATCACTTTTAGTATAGTGCACACTCTTTGCCAAACATCATTTCCATCTAACCATGGTGCAAGCATTGATTTCTCAACTCTATTTTTATAGAAAGAGTTTTTATTTCTTCTATATGGGTGATCTGGTGGAAGAAATTGTCGATGACAATTAAAGAAAAAGATGTTTTTCTCGCATGCTTCAATTGGAATGACTTTGAGTTCTCCATATACATAGGGCATGACAATCTCCTTGTTGTCATCCAACTAGATAACATGCCATATGCTAAGAAGTCATTGATTGTCTATAATAGTGCAGCACACATCTAAAAGTTTTATCTCAATGAGGCATTATATGCTAGGATACCATCAGTCCATAATAATTTTAGTTTATTTATTAATGGTTGCAAATAAATGTCTATTTTCCCTTTGGGATTGTTAGGACCGAGGATAATCAGTGTCAAGAACATATACTCTTCTCTCATACACATTGCCGGTGGTAGATTATATGGAGTGATGATAATTGGCCAACAAGAATACTTTCTCCTATATTGGCCAAATGTCATAAAGCTATCAGCACACAACTCGAGTTGGACATTTCATGGATCATATGCAAAGTTGGGGTATGTGCTATCAAAAACCTTCCACACTTTTCCATCAAATGGGTGCATAAAGACACCAAATGTTTGACGGTTCTCATAATGACACCTTATTTTCTTTGCTATTTTCCTAGAAGCAAATAATCTCTGAAGTCTTGGAATTAGTGATAGGTACCATAACTACTTGGTTGTAATTTTCTATTTCTTCTATGGCACTTTCTTGTGGCATTCTATGCTTCATCACAAAACTTACACTAAGTTGCATTTGCATCATCTTTATAATATAGCATACGTCCAACCATACAATAATCGATCCTTATATAACCAAGCCTTAATTTTGACATTAAATTTTATGTTTAATATAAGTTTGTAGGCATACAAGTGTCTTTAAGTTGTGTCCTTCACATAAGCTGTGACACTAAATTATAGCCTTATTGTGACATGTTAGTCTTCACCTTAATGCTTAGTAACTGCACAGTCGTTAAAAGTTCATACCCCTCTTCACAACCTTCCCACAAGGGTTATTGTGCAGTATATAGCATGTCATAGAATGCCTTTGCATTTGGATTTGGTAGTTCTTAACCACTTGGGCTAGCTGCATCCATCACCATGATCTCATATTATGTTAGTTGGTTCCCAAGTGACTCATGTGAGACATGTTGGATGCCTGGCATTGGACACAAAGGTGAATGATAGGTAGTCAATGTTTTGCCATGACTAGTCCATATATAATAGTCAGGCTTGAATCCATGTTTATAAATGTGCACCTTCACCTTGTCAAGACATAGATAGTTCTTTCATCTACATTGGGCACATGGATACCTAATCTTTTTTGAATGCATAAAGGAAGGCAATTGGCATGCATGGACAAGAAACTCCTCAGCATTTTGATCGAATCCTATTATAAAATGTTAATGACTTGAATCTACTCCATTATACATCCATCTTTGATTTTCTGGCACTTCCACTCTATCTTCCAATAATATGTTTTCAGGTAGTCATGAAATAGCCCAACAAATACTCAATAACCATCAAAGATTACATTCAAAGCTATTAAGGTTTGTAGCTTTTTTTTAAAGAAAAATAAAAGAGTTTACAAGGGAATATTAGATTGGATTACTTACTTTATTTTCCTCCCAATATTATTTGCTACACTCTTAATAATAAGGTCTAATGTTAAGTAATTAGAGAAGCACATTTGGAGAGAGTAGATATTTGAATAAGTCCAATTCCAAGTAGTGGTCATCAATCATAAGTCTAGAGTTGATAGCATTAAAGTTGTATAATGTAGTCTTAAAAAACATACTAGTAACATCAACTTTACAGGACACTGTACTCTCACCAGTCATGGCAAACAATTCTTACTATGTCTTAGGTAAAATATGCTAAAATGAGCATGAATAAACTTGTTTATGATGAAAATGAATTAAGGAATGGAAAGATTGAAGTTTGGACCCCTATAGCTCAAAATGAACCTTAAGTGGCCTAAACTAAGTATTGTAAACTTATGAAAAAGGTGAATTTTGCTTGAAACTCATGTGAACTTGGCTTGGAACTCCATGATTGACATACATGAATTGGTTAGAAGTTGTTAAAGATGAGTTTGGCAATTAAACCATGTTAATACAGAGGCTCAGGTAACATCTTGTAGACAAGGTTCAAGATTTTGTCGACAAGATCTTGTTGATAAGGTTTTTAACAGTGAGTACAAGGTCTTCTATTATAGCATATTAAGGCATATAACATGTGATGATGTGACATTCATAATTAAAACTATTTCAAAGTTGATTTGTGTGGTTATATTTACAAAAATTGAATCAATCCCAAATGTTTCAATTACACTCTTTTAAATGTATTTACATTTCAAATTTAGCATTCTATCTTGAAGAAGAAAACAAAACCATGGGATATCTCTGTCACTCATCTCCTTGGACAATTTCCACCCATTTGCTCTCACCAAATCATGAACCTCTAGACCAGAGGCCATATGCACAACAGAAACAAAAAGAAAGCCAAAAGCTATAATAGTAATAAAAATGAATATGGTTATATTCAAAAATTCCCTTTAGATCACAAGTCTGAGGATCTAAGTTCAAACCATCCAAATCCATTCCAAAGAGATTGAAAATGAAACTAATAACATACCTTACTAGACAACATCTGAATTATGGGTTCCCAAATTCATTTATCACAATGAATTAAGGAGATAAATAAAAGTGTCACATTCCCAATAGTAGCATAGGCAGAATAACATTTTGATTTCAACTATAAGTGTCACCCAAATCCATCCCAACAAATCACTCATGCACAGAATCGAGGACCCCATACCAATAAGGAATTTAAATAAAAATGTGGAATTATTCATTGCTTATTTGATGAAATAGCACACATTAGGTTACTATATGATGCATCAGTTGAGGTTTAAGATTCCATTTAGAGGATAAGGACCCAACATACCAACTGATGAAAGATCCAGGCAAAAATGTCACTCATCATTCATATGCTCGTCTCACATGTCAATTCACTAGTATGGAACTTAAGATCCAACTCTTCTACACTAACATCAGACTACCTTTATACTTTTCATCCTTAAGGAATATGATAGCATCATACCAGTTCTTAGCCACAATTCATATAGAACAAGAACAAACAAAACACTATACAAGATAGATAAAACACTAAGTATTTCTAAGCCGATGAATCACCTTACATTAGGATAAAAATAGAAGAAGACATTTAACTGGAAACCAATTGGGAATTACCCATTGAAAACTCATAACATCACATTTTTAGAAATGGAGAAGAAACATAGGAATGTGGAATTACCTTTTATGTCAATTGGTTACTCTCAATTGTTCTTCTATAATTTCTACTCTTTGTCCCTTTTATGTCAGCCTCAACTTCTCCTCTTTGAACCTCTAGTTGAAAAGAAAGCTTTAAAACCTAGAACCCCTTCTCTTTTGAATCTCTCTTCTGCTTTTTCACTAAATAATCTCCAGCCCCTCTATCGATCTTTATTTCTCTCATCTCTATTTTCTCTTCTTTGTTAGCTCTTAATTCTCTCATCTTTATCCACCCAAACCCAAAAATCTCCCTCTTTCAATTTTCAAAAAAAAAAAATCACTTTTCTGCTTCTGATATGCACATATTTATAGTCGATTTAGGTGTGACATTTACTCTTATGCATAAAAGGATATGGATAGAGGCTGTGTGTGAAGGTGAAGACTTGCGCGTGAGTGTGGTGCCATTGTAAGTCTTCTACTTTACCAGAATCTATGAAAGAGAAAGGGATGATGAGTGAAAGAGAATGTGGGTAAGGTTTTTTTGAGTCTGAATATGGGTTTAAGGTTCATGGGCTGAAGGGAATGGGCCTCTCTTCTGCTTCTTTTTCTTTTTTCAATAACATTTTTACATAAATGAAATTTTATGTAAAAACTTATGAAAAATAATAAAAAATTGGGTCGCCCAGAGTTTCCATCATAGACCTCCCTTGTTTTCCTTAAAAATTCTGAGCTCCTAATTTTTCAAATCAGGTTATAATTTAGGTTAACCTATTAAAATTCAAGGCATGTCAATAAAGGGTCCATCAAAAGTCTTGAACAAAAATTATTAATAATATTATTATGCATATTTCTTATAATAAAAATTTATGAAATTAATTTATTCTTGAATCATATAAGAAATTTACAAAACTTCATCACAAAACTGACTTATTCAAAGCTTCATATTTGTATTCCCAAAAATATTATAAATCAATTTTTTAATGCTTAAAAAATTAAGTTGTTTTTATTTACCAAAATCACATCTAAATGTCACCACACCAGCCACTGTTATTTCTAGATTCAGTATTTCCTTAATTAAGTTTTAATTTTCAGCCAAATCATGTGCCAAACACTTTTACCTTATGACATTTATGTATGAATGTGAAATGTTGATGCCTATTTCTCAAATAAAGCAAAACGTTATCTTTTTCATTATCAACTTAAATTCAATTTCTTTTAAAACCTATATACAAATTTTAGATCAATCAGAGTTAGTCACCCTTTACAACTAGTATTTTACAAAATTGCCTCAAAACATTGAAATTGCATGCTTTAGAATTGGCCACAAAAACAAAGTAAGAATGTTAAATTGAATTTGAAAACAATAAAATTCCTAATTTACTTCATTATAATTAATTGACTCCTTAACAATGACATGAAAATTTTACTCACGACTATCAAATTAGTCAAGATCAATATAAGTAATTGGTTTGCAATAAAGTACCCACCAAGTTGTCTCCCAAACAGCTATTAAACAAATTAATCATTTAAAAATTCATAGAAACAAAATTTATTAAAAAATTGAGGAGGTGTATATGGAATTACATGATAATTATCAACGAAAATTTAGCTACATCCATTTAAGAGTGGGCAAATGCCCCCTCTTCCTTCAAATTTGTAAATGAGATACATATTGGATTTTAGATCACACCCTTCACTTCTTTTCTAATCTTGCACTTGTTGGTATTTAGTCTCTGCTTCTTCCAAGAGAATTTGATAAATTTGAAATTTAAATGATAGCAAGATTTAATTTTTGGAGAAGGGAAAATCTTGACACAATTACTTAGGAAAGCATAGAAAGAAACAAAGAAACAAGAAGAAGAAGAAAATGTGAATTTACTCATAGTTTACAGTAGGATAAAGAGGAAAAACCAATTAAGAGAGTAGAGAGGTGAGAGACAAGTGGCGTGATTGAAGCATATTAGATGAGTAGAGTCATTTTTAATATTTTAAAATCTTAGAAAAGAGACATTTTTGTCATATTTGTTTACCTTATTTATCTTTTGTATTTTTTTGAGTGAAATATTTATTTCACTTTTATTTATTGTTAAAGTAAAATATTAATTAATTATTGTTTTTTAACTAGTTAATCTTACACAATTATTTTGTGAACATGTTTGCTTTGAATAATTCTTGATTTTTTTTATTGACCGACTTTAAAATTTGCTAAATGTAAAAAAATAAATATTTTATATTAATCAAATGCATATGCAATGTTTGCTATATAAGTAATAGATATAATAATATTTTGGTAAAAAAAAGTGTAATTGTAGTTTATTTTTTATTGCTTAGCAAATAAATGTAATGCTTCTTTTAGTATCAAAAAAGGAGAATATAACTTTAAAAACATATGATCAAGCTATTTAATTTAAATATCTCTTAATAAAGAAGAGTAATTTGCCCAAATGTAAATAGGGAATAGAATGAAGCATTAGGAATTGCTATTAATAATAATAATAACCTATACAACCATTGTGATAAATAAAAAGCTAATCTTACCATATAGAATTTTAGATAAATTATTACAAAATTTATGGTAAGGTTCAAAGATTCTATTTGAAACTTTGTGTACATAAAATTTAATGTTAAAATTAAAATTATTTTGCACTCATCAATATATAATTGAAATTTTAAAATCTTTTCATCCAAGCCACTTAAGATATCCTAGGCCACAAGGTTGGGCAGAGATATAAATAGTATCAACTATTAAGAGTTCAAACCCCCTAATGTTACCCAAAAAAATTCATATAGATTTTTTCTAAAATTAAATTAATTATAGATTAAAATTAGACATAATTCTTTATCTTTTCTTATTTTGGCAAGAACTTTGGGAATATATGAAAAAAATTATTAAAATCAGGTAAAATTTTGAAAATTCAAAACATATATTAAAGTTTATCAAATAAATTATAAATATAAAAAATAATATATATATATATATATATAATATAATATAAGTAATTATATTTAAATTATTTACGATGGTTATATATATATATATAAATATAAAAATTTAAGTCATTATGTCATATAATTATAAAAAAAATTCAAATTTTATCATAGAATTCATTTATAATAATTAAATATTTTGCGATAGATTTGCGACGGAACATTTTGTGATAGAATATTCCAACACTGATTCCGTTACAAATTTAGCGATGAAAATTTTGTCATAAAAAACCATCATAGAATTAGAATTTGCTATTCTACCTATTAGTGACAGAATTTTTTGTCATTGAATTCTGTCAATAATTTCATTAGCAATGAATTAGTGATAGATTAGCGACAAAAATATTTGTGACGACATATTCCTTAAACTAATTCCATCACTAAAATTAGCGATGGATTAGTGACAGAATTATTTCCATTGCTAACTTTTGTCGCATATTTTGTAGTTTTTTTGTATTGTGATTACATGATGATGCTATACAAAAAAATGATAAAAATTAACATCTATCTTAACTTAGATCAACCTAAGTGTAGCATTTCCCACACAGGGTTACAGTTCATAGATATTCATCTACTTGCTTCTTTTTATTCTTACCCAAAGAGCTTTCACCTAAAATAGTTAGCCTATAAAACGGGGTGAGATGAAAATCTTAGTAACTAAAGGTAAATTCCATTCATATGCTTCAAATTAATAAATTATATGTATTAAATTAGATAAGCATAATATCAACAAAATGTAGTAGTTGAGCTACCAGTGATCACTATCCTATACTAGCAATCACACACAATATGTTAAAGGCCAATAATATCGGGAAAGGCCTATCCATGGCGCCACTTCCTTATTAAGCATAACTTGGGTTCCGTGCACTTAAGGATCTGATTATAACCTGGTGCCCGATCCATGCACAATGCATCGATAGTAGCCACACCATAGCTCCACCAAGGACAAGCTCACAATCCACAACAACAACAATTTAAGTAGCCAACCAATCATTTAGTATTTAAAAATCATATATGTACAGTAAAATTAGACAATCACTATTCTTAATCATCATTTATAGTAGCAAACTAGATACCCAGAGGATTAAACTACCAAGGACTAATTAGAGGACACTTACCTAGCCACTACAAGCTCTAAATTCAAATTTGGTGTTCCTCGCACCAAAAACCTTAAGATACCTTTCAAATTTCTGGGTAAATTCATACAAAATTAATGCCTATATTATAAATCAACTATAGGAATCTCAAACTAGAAAAAAAATACCTCAATATAGGAACGAAATACTTACTCTATCACCTTTATAGCCTCAACCTCTGAAAAGCATCTATAAAAACACCAAACAACACATATCAGATTTGGGTGTGGGTGAAGATGCTCTAAATAAAAAACTAATTAAGTCAAATTGAAGAGGAAGAAGAGAGAATTAAGTTTCATGAAGGTTACCTTGACGTATTTTGACTTTAAAAGTGGGAAAAGATAGAATTGTTCTAAGAACCCTAGCCACCTCCCAAGACCTCTAAATTTCCCTTATGCCTCTTGTGTTTTCTACAGAATGGAGTAAGGGAGAAGGGTTTCTAGGATTTAAGTTGGGTTGTAGGCTGACCAAAAGGCCCAAATCTAAGTGGGTACAGATTTTGATTTGTTGGGTCAAGCTTTATGGGTTCATTTAAGTTAGATATGCACAAAATCAATGTTGGGCCTCTAAAAAATGGAATTAGATCTTTCCAAAGCTAAGGCTTAAATTAATTATCCACATCTCTTGATTAATTTTTCCTAATTAAACCTATATTAACTCCTAATCCATCATAATTATTCTTAATTAATTTTTGGGTGTTACAGGATGGCTAAGTTTATAAGGGCAAATTTTGCTAGATTTTTCCTAGGATTTTATAAAGAATTTTTAGTTACTAATTGGCAAGGTAACTAGTATTAAAGAATTAGTAAGTTAAAGAGTTAAAACTTGGCTGAATTGCTGTGACCATCACCCTTTCCTTTTGAGTCTTCAAGGTACTAATATGGAAAAGTTTGACAGACCTTTCCATTTTGAAGTGGCTTGGCTTACTCACTGTAATTTCTATGAGTTCATTGATCATAATTGGGTTAAGGGTGAGCCCTCTCACAAAACTCTTACTACATTGTCAAAAGATCTAAAGAAGTGGAACACTAAGGCATTTGACCAGATTCAACAAAGGAAGAAGTGCATTCTTTAAAGGCTTGATGGTATTCAAAGGAAGCTTTATAATATTTCTAAGCCTTATTCAACTCTTTTTAAACTTGAGTATAAGTTACATAAGGAGTTTGAAGATGTTCTAAAGCAAGAAGAGCTCCTTTGGCTTCAAAAAGCTTGCACAAATTGGATAAATGATGGAGATCATGACATAAGGTATTACCACATTAAGACGATTACAAAGAGAAGGACAAATAGAATTTTAATCCTTCTTAATGAGGATGGTGATTAGGAAGAAGATCTTTACAAACTTAGCACCATGGCATTAAACTATTTTAAGACCCTTTTCATGAAAGAGAATTGCAATGCTATGACTTTTCAAACTACGAAGTCTTTCCCTGGCTTAATTGATAGGGATTTTTACAACTTGATGTGTCCTGCTACTAATAAGGAGATCCAAGATGCTATGTTTGCCATAAGGCTTCTTAATGCTCTGGGTAATGACAGGTTTCTTGCTATTTTTTATCAAAAAATTATGATATTATAGGACTTGATGTTTGCCATCACATCATGCAACTTTTTAACTACAAGGATGATTTGAGTGTGATTAACAATACTCTTATTGTTTTTATCCCTAAAGCTAATGTATTGGAAAAGATTAGTCAATTTTGCCCAATCTTTCACTATAACATGATTTATAAGCATATCCCTAAGATTATTTTTAATGGGTTGAAACCTATCTTTCCTCAAATAATTGCTCCTTCTTAGGTGAGTTTTGTAACATTCTAAATTAATAAATTAGCTAGAATTATTAATCAAATAATTAAGAGGGATTTTTTTAATTATATTAATATTAAGACATGATTTATGGCTAATTTTAAGGATTTAATGGGCATTTAATTATTTTAGTGATTGGGGAAATTATGAAGGATTAATTTATCAAAGAATAAGAGGCATTATTCTTAGGAATTATTTATTAGAGGGTTTACATTAATTATCTAGTATTTAGTTATAGTGGTATTATTGAGGAGTAAAGAATTATTAAGAGTTTTATTATTTAAGTGATCATGAAACTATTGAGGTTTAATTTATTAAATAGAATATTAGGAAATAATATAGGTGTACCTTTATGCTTTATAATTTGGGGTTTAGAAAAAGATGATAAGAAATGGTAAAAAGCCCATGTAGTTTATTTAGCCTAATTAAATAAATAGAAATAAGAGTCCAATAGCTATTTAACTTACTAGAATCCAATAGCAAATATTTCAGTGAATTACTATAATCCAATAGTAACTATTTAAGTGAGTTACCATAACCCAAAGTGAATTTAAATGGATTTAAACCAAGACTCATGGATCTAACCCACCTAATATTACTTAACTATGTTATCTTTTATTTTATTTTATTTTTTTAGCTTTATTGTTTTTGAAAATATGCCCCTAAAAACATTTTCTATAGAAAGAAGGATGGGAATTAATGTGAAATAGAGGAAGAGAGGAGCAAGGACATTTTGAAGAGAGAATTGGGAGAAAGGGGTTTTAGACTCTATGGATGCAACTTTTTGAGTTCAATTTTGAAAGGTTTCTTAAAGATTTAACCAAGGTAATAGGAGAACAAAATATTCTACTCATCTTTAGCTTTCTTTTGAATTGATTAAAATTTGAAATAGTTGATGTTGAATTTCGAGGTTTTAATGAATTGGGAATTTTTGGGATTTTTATAATTGATATTGCAATTGTGTAATTAAATGTGTAATTAGTCCTTTAAAGGTTTAATTGGTGGGATTAGATTCACAATTGGTTATGTAATGATGTTAATCAATATGAATGCACACTAAATGTTTGATGGAATGCCTAGGTAAAAATGCACTTCTATTAAGAGTGGAATTTGGGTAAGTTTACTATTCTATAATTATTTATATTTAATACCTTTAAATTAGTAATGGTAGTTTAATTGATTAATTTGGTGTGAATTGTGGAGGACAAAGTATTAGACCAAGTTGAGGTATGACATGTTAGAGGTTTTGGGTGCTTGTAAAGTGTTGACCATTATGGTAAGTGAATCAAAAAAAGATGGATTTAATTAATTAGGATATGTTACATTGTGAATAAACTATATATTAAATGTATTTTCATTTATATATTGTAGATTATTGTGTTAGACCTTAGTGGAGATGCTTGGCAAGTGTTGTGGCAATTCATAGGAAGGTAGCTAGTGTCCATAAATGTAATTCTAATGCTTTCTCATATTTATTGAAATGAAAATGAGTTTATGAAACATGTTTTGTATTTCAAGAGTTTTCATTTGAAGAAAATGAGATTGCTATTGATGAAATGTTGTTGATGGAAATTTTTGAAAATGATTAGTATTGTGTTTCATTTTTGAAGTGAAATAGTTTTAAAATTGCTAAGTGATATTTTCAAACATATGTTCAAAGAATGATATGATTTGCTAGATTTTGTGGTTTCTCTTAGATGATTGATTCCTAAAGATGTTATTAGATTGCCATGGAGAGCCAAGATTACTAGATGAGGTGGTGCATACCTGCATCTCTGTAAGTACACTATGTTTAAGATACCATTCATTCTAATATTATACAGATTGGGTGAAGGATGCTATAGCTTATATTATAATATTATGTTGTGAGATACCATTCATTCTAGTATGAGACAAATTAAGTGAAGGATGCTATAACTCATATTGTAGTATCATTTTGGTTGAGCATATGGTTTTCCTATATATGTATATATTATTATCATTCAAAATGAATTGATGAAGATAAAATGATTTGCTTTTCCTAAATTGGTTTTATGAAAGTGTTTGTGAAAGCTTGTTGGTTCACGTAGTAAAACTTACGAGAAATACATGTGTTTTATTGTAAATAAACTATTTGTGAAAAGCTTTATATTTATAGCTATGAATGCATATTTTAGAACTTCTCTAGCTATTGGATTTTTATCTCATTTACACTTTCTAAATTGACATTTCTAGGAAGGTGCTTGGATGTAAGAGAGGGAAGGTTTTCTAATGAATATTTGAGCTCAGTTCTATGATAGAGATCTTAGAGTAGAGTTATGTTTATGATTATGTTGTAATAGGAATTGTTTAGTGATGTTGATGTTTATGTTAGTGATGTTGTTATTAGGGATAGTTGGATATTGTAAAAGATGTTATTAGAGATGGTCTAAGTCACTAAATTCATGTTATTCAATTCATTAAGTTTGAATTATTCTTTAGTTTATAGCTACTGCAGTAAAATGTTGATTATTATTATTATTATTATTATTATTATTATTATTTGTATTAATTTAAGAGTATTAAATTTAAGTGTTACAAGTTTTGTCCCTAGAAGACACATACAAGAAAATATTATGGTTGTTTAGGAGTTAATTCATTCCATGAAAAGCCTTAGAGGTAAAAGGGGTTTTTTTGGAATTAAAATTGACTTAGAGGAAGCCTATGACTAGATGAATTGTAATTTTATTAGAAAATTTCTACAAGAGGTGAAGTTGCTTAACCCTTTGATTTATTTTATTATGGAATGTCTGACTTCAGTCTCTATTCAAATTCTTTGGAATAAGGGGAAAACCCCATCTTTTAGACCTACCAGAGGGTTTAAAGAAGGTCACCCTCTATCGCCCTACATCTTTGTTATTTGCATGGAAAAATTGTCTCACATTATTGAAGAAGTTGTTGTGAAGGAGGCTTGGAAACATATAAGGATTGGTAAGAATGGGCCTTCGTGTCTGATCTAATGTTTGCAGATAACCTCCTTGCCCTTGGGGAAGCCTCTTTGGTGCAAATTTATTGTACTATGGATTGCTTAAATACTTTTTTGTGCACTTTCTGGCCGAAAGGTCAACATTTCTAAATCGAGAATATTTTTCTCTTAAAATGTCAACCCCATGAAAAAAAAGAAAAGATGGCCAAGTTTACGTGGTTTACTATTGCGGATGATTTGGGGATGTATCTTAGGATATCTATTTCTTACAGCAGAGCTCGAATAAAAGATTTTAATTTTATGGTGGAGAAAGTAAAACGAAGACTTCAAGGCTGGCAGGCAAGCTGCCTTAGTATGACGGGTAGAGTGAGCCTTGCTACTTCGGTTATTAGCTCAATCCCTGTTTATCCGATGATGGCTGCAAAATTGCAAAAGACTGCCTGTATGAATATTAAAAAATTACATAGGTGTTTTGTGTGAGGTCACGATACTAATCAATGGAAGAACCATACAGTTAATTGGCAACAAATCTGCAAACACAAGATGAATGAAGGCTTGGGCTTAAAAAATCTATAAGGCAATGAATGAGGCTTGCATCACGAAGCTTGGACGAGAGTTACGAAGAAATAATGAGAGCTTGCGGTCCAAGGTGATAAAACACAAATATAACGAAGGTAAACCCCTTATCTATTTCCCTCGTTTGACTTCCATGCCCCTCCATTTTGGCATGGTATAGGTTCTGTCTGGAAGCACTTTAATGCCAACACTATGATACAAATCAGGGATGGTGCTTCCACGGACTTCTGGAGGGATAAATGGCTGGACTGCCATACAAGGCTGAACGACTTGGTGCTTGAAAGAGAACATAATAATGAAGAGGCGGTGCACGTTGCTGACTCAGTCGATGGAAATGGAGACTGGGACTGGTACGCTCCAAAGAATCATGCTTAGAGAACATCTTCTGAAACTTTAAGCTATACTGCCTCCTTTTGAAGTCTTTGGCTGTGATTCTTCTATTTGGGATGCTAACGCGAATGGAAGCTACTTGGTTCGTTGTGGGCACAGATGTATCATGGGTACAAAGCTTAGCACAAGGTCTAATTTTTGGAAGCTCATTTGGTAGTGGAAAGGGCCTCAAAGAATTAAAAATTCGTATCGCCGGTGGCTTATAACAGACTGCACACCAAAAAGCTTCGGGCTAGATGGGGGGTGGCTTATGAGACTTGCTATGTCTACAACAATACGGAATCCACCATGCATGTGCTCCGTGACTGTCCAATGTCTCAGGCCGTTTGGAATAGTTTAGTGCCTCGTTGTATGAAGAAGGATTTCTTTGATAGTAACCTTACCATTTGGCTTGCTGTGAATTTACAAAACCAGTTGACGTCCAAAGATGGAGTCCTTTGATCAATTCCTTTTAGGGTCTGAAGCTGGTCCCTTTGGAAGAGAAGAAGTGATGAGATCCTCAACAAGAAAGAAGTTAATCTATCAAATTTGATACGTGCTTTCCGGGCCCCAGCCCTAAACGTATTCATAGCAAAAAACTCGCTGCTGGAGACTCACCACAACTCCCTACTGGAAACTCCTTGGTGGCCTCCAGATGATGGGTGGATCAAGCTTTAATTGCGATGGGGTTAGCAAGGGTAACCCACGGCTTGTACGGTGTAGGGGTCTGCTTTGAAATGATCAAGGTGCTTGAGTTGGAGGCTTCTCCAAAAATATAGGCTGGTGTAATTCCTTTCAAGCTGAAGCTTGGGGAGTGATCACTAGGCTTGAACTTGGAATATGGGGTTACTAAAGTGCACTCAGAGCTGGATTCTCTCAACCTCACTTTGACCATCAATAATACTGCAAGGAACCGTAAGGATGAGAACCCGGTCTTAAACATGATTAGAGACCTCATCAAAAGAAATTGGGAAACTAACAGATTTGCTGACATCTTGGCTAACTATAGTCTCAATCTCCTCTTGGTTTGCATGTTTGGGATTACATTTCCACATTTCTTAGTCTTTCTTATAGATCTGATTGTATGGGGACCTTTTTCCCCATGGTCTTTAGTTTTCTTCTTTTATGTTGGGCTTTTAGCCCTCCTTGTTTCACCAAACAGAAGGAAGAAAAAAAAAGGATTAATTCAATATACATGTATAGAAAGTCATACAATTTCAGGGACCAGTTTGTGTAAAAGCATAAATCTAATTACTAAAACATAGAAGAGTATATTTTCCAGAAATCAAATTATATATTTATTTTTCAATAATTTCTCTATTGATGTATTTTAAAACTAAAAGTAAAGGGTATATAATTTTGGTAATAGAAACTCATTTATACAATAAATTTTTGACTTAAATACATTTTTTTTGTCTTTCTACTTTTGAAAAAGTTTTAATTTGGTCCTATTGTCTCAAAATTGAGCAATGTCACTTTTTTTTTTGTTTTTTTAAGTTTCAATTAGACCCTTTTGTTAGACATTTGACAAAGATAACTTAAGAAAAAAAATTCTTAGATATACTCCTCGCAAAATTAAGTGATGAAAGGAGTAATAAGTATTTATTGAAGTAGGTGTGTCAATAAACTCTATCACCTACAATACTTATTTTAGAAAATTTTTATTCGCTCATTGTATAGTTAGCTATGTCATGCTCTTTACTAAGAGGAGTGACAAGAAAATGTTAAATTTAGTCTCATAAGCCTACAAATACAGGAATACCAACATATAAATAACCTAAGAATGCATTACGTAAAATTAACAATTTTACAAAAATTCAAGAAATTTCACATAAAAGTATAACTTTCTCAATTTTTTTTACAAAGCACATCTTATGTATACAATATGAGAAATCAGCTTTCCAAGGTCAACAGACAAAATATGACATGCAATAAATACGTAAGGGAGGCAGGGATCCCGCCTACAAGTTATGGAAGGGTGGAACATATTGACATAAATGGAAACATAGTATTAAATATGGCACACATGACCAATGTGTTGGGTTCACGCAGCAATAGTATTTCCCTATTCATGCTGCGCAGAATGGACCTGGTTCTACACTCTTATATGAAACATTTGAGAATAACAAAATTAGTATGTTGACTTAGTGGATAGGTAATACCAACATAATAGAAAATAGGACGAGCTAATAGCAGGAGTAGTTTAACAAAGAAAATATGGAATTTTGGAAACATGAAAAATGAAAATTAGATTATAAAAGGAGCTTAAAAGAATTATTATCATGCCCTGAGACCAAGCATAGGATAACGGCGCCCATGTGTAAGGCTAAAGGTACAAAACTACTCTCCAAAATATTTATATTTATTGCAGTAAATAATTCCTTGAAATGATAATTTATATTTCTCCCATAATTCAAAAACAAATCTATAAAATATCATAATCCGTAACAGGAAGCTACCCTATCAATCCTAGACTAAAGATCATTTTGCATCTAGACACAACAAAGCATAGTATTCTTAAACATCTCTCACAAGCTTGCTAACCCACTGAACTCAATTAACTTGTTCAAATTTTACAAAAAGGTATAGTGATGAGCTTAAATTGCCCAGTAAATTCCTCCACTACTCTAATTAGACCAAGATGTAAAATCATATAAAACAAAAATGTTATCCAAATATCTTATATAAATTCGAAATTCATAATTAGGAATTTCAGTTTCATCAATAAACCATATTCGTTAACTCTTATAAACAAAATAATATACTACCATACATAGATCAACATGACCACATCATCCCATATGGCAGGGATCAATTCTTCATTGTCGTAATTTCCCCTGTGACGAGGATCAGAATCATAGTCCACAACTTTCTTGTGTGGCAAGGATAAAAAAATTCCTTGACTTTCCCTGCTTGGCAAGGATCACATTCTACTATCTTTCTATGAGAAATTACATGAATTTTTTTTTTAGTATTACTAAAATTATACAGACATTTTTTTTTAATTTTCAAAATATGTACATATTTTCTCTAAAACAAAAAGTTATCATATATTTTAATCTAATTTTATTTTTTTTGACCAAAATATCTCTCAATTAACTTAAATACATATTTTTTAAAATTACAAAATATTTAAATAGCGGATATTTTGGTAAAAAAATTTTAAAAAAACTTTTAATGTTCATTGGCCCAACTCATCCATTAGCATGCATAGCTCAATTTCCAATCCAAGCATCAAATTCTCAAATCTCGCATCAAATATATCTAATCTTTCAAGAGAGTATAATCTTAGCAAATTTGCATCATACAATCTCAAAAGCATCTAATTACACAATTCAACAAAAAAAATCATCATACTTGAACATAGCTCAATGGCCGAACCTATACTTACAAATCCCAAATGAAGAAACTTCCATTAGACCTAAATAAAACTATATCTAATTCATGTGTTCTTACTCTTAAATATCATTTTAAAACATGGGAAATATCATATCTCAAAACCACCCTCTTGGTAAAAAATTCAAGCTTTTTAGGGTTTAGAAAATTTTAACTTTCCATGCCACAAAATTCATTAAAAAGCTTGTGAAATTTACCTTGTTTCCTTTGCTCAAACTTTCTTCTCAAGATGAGCTCTTTCAGAATCATGTCCAGCCACCACCTTGAAGGAATTTTATAACTACAAGAGAAGCAAAAATGGTTATATCATATCTACAAATTTTGGTGAAATTTTCTGTTTCCTCTTTCATTTTCTCCACCATTTTTGGCTTCCATTTTTTTTAGAATTTTCTCTCTCTATTTCTTCTACCAAAGGATGTTAGGTTTAGGGAGGAAGAAGAGAGGCCAAAAGAGATAAGTTAGGTGTACAATTAATATGAGAAAGTGACACTTTTTGGATAATTTTGCCCCTAGTTTGAATTTTTTTCTTCTGATTTTGTCCATGAATCCTATATTTATGAATTACTCTATTTATTTATTTTATTTACTCTTATACTCAAAAAAATAAATTTTTAGTCCTTAATTGCTTAAAATGGTTAAAATTACGACTATACCATTAGGTTTCTTGGTATGTGTAAAATTAAGGCTCTGGCATATTTTAATTATCCTAGGGCCTCTAATAACTTTGTTTAGCCTTATATTAGGGGAAAATAATTTATTCTCTCATTATACTACTATTTTAACATAATTACTATTTTGCCCTTGTTTCTTTGTGTAGTCCACTCAGGTACCTCTTTTTGGGCCTTAAGCAGATCTTTAGGCATTTTTCTTTATTTCAACTGGACTTTTACTCCTTTTCATCCTTTTTGTCATGCCTAGTTTCATTTAACTCATTTACACCATTTATGTGCATTAGCAACAAAGACTATCACCGTTACTATACTTATAATAGCGAAAATCAGCCCGTTTACATGCCAATTAGAGCTATAGGAGTCAATTGTTGGATTTTTCTTTTCCTTCACTCATATTCATCATAAAAAAACTTGTTTTGATCCATTAGATTAGAAAATACATATTGGTTGCCTAAAAAGAACATTTAGCCCGAAATGGTTACAAATACTATAATATATATCAAATTTTAAAAATTCATAACTTAGATTATGTAACTTCGATTTATGCAAACTTGGTGGTTATGAAAAACTTATAATGTGAACTTTATGCCTGTAAAATTCATGATCAATTAACTCCATTTAGACCCTTAAAAACATGAAAAATAGAACTACAGCAGACATGAGCAGTAATATAACATTATATTAAAAGCAACTAGATTAAAAAATTCGTAGAATATTCCACAAAACTTTAAAAATTGCAAAATTTGGCTTGTTAGAAAGCTCCTCCGCTAGGTGATGCCAAATTTTAGCCCCAAACTAGATTTGAGATGTTAAGGATAGAGATGCAATTTATGACTTTTTCGGATGAATTTTAGGTTTTAAAGTAGTCCAAATGATTTCCAAATTATACTCTTCCACTTTGAGCAAATTTCAATTATCTTAAATAGTAATTCCCTTAATTTCATTACATGAAAGAAGGCTTGGATCAAAATATGACCTTCCTACACCCTTATTTACATATAGTTCCTATAATATCCAATATGCAAAATCATGCACCTATAGCCATACTATACATCAAAATGGCTTATATTTATGCTCTCATGATTATGCATATATTTCTACTATAAAATTCATCATTTATATGAAAGTTCTTTATACATACATAAGCTTTCTATCCATACAATTCAATTGCATACATTGAGCATATTTACATGGCATTATACAAACTACCACATTATACTTTATTTGGCTCTTCTCCATTTCCTTTACTTGGAGGACCTATAATGGTTAGTGGGGATACAAGGGTGAGATTCTCATTTTGAGGAGAATCTTAGTAGCATATCTCAATCTATATCCAAGTACACAAAGAATGCTAAAAGGAAAAGCAAGCATGCCACTTATATACATCATATAGCCAAAACATAATATATAGCATGAAACTTTCACTTTCATTAAACCATAGCAATCAAGACATACTACCTATGCTCAACTAAACTCAACCTAAGGTCAAGAAAGAGTTATTGTGTAATACCATATTAAGCTAGCACAAGTTCTACATCACAATAAACTTATAACATCATTTTTTCATATATTCAACACTTTTAACAGCAAAAAATATTGTCATTGAATGTCAAAGTATTTCATTTCTAGTTAAATGAACCATTTCAACCTACCAAACTCATTTTTCATCCTTACATCACAAAAAGAAGCATGGAATTCGGGTTTGAGGTCAAGCACTACATACTAGCAAATTTAAACCATTCCATGCAATTCCATATTTCTATCTCTATTTTCAAAAATTCATAACTTGAGTTAGGAAACTCTAGATTGAGCAAATGAGCACTTCCTAGAAAGCTCATGACATAAACTACATGTTAGAAAAATTTTAGATTTAAAAAAAATCATTTGAGCCATAAAATTATGATAGAACGGTACCACTATCAGATTTTCATCCCTTTTTAGACCTAAAACTTTATTCTTGTGTATCTTGAGTTACACAAATCCAAATTGAGTGATCTTGGTAGCTATGGAAAGCTTATTGTTCCAAATATATGCCTATAAAATTCCATGAGTATTGGAGTTCGTTTGGCCTCTCAAATATATAGAAAACTAGAACTGACCAAATGAACAGTGACATTGCATTTCTGCATAATTAAGCCAACTTTGAAAACTTATAAAAAATTTTATAGAGCTCCAAAAATTGTGTTTTTTTAGCTCTGTGAAAAGCTCTAAATGAGATCTAAATACTTGTCAAATGTCATGCCAAAATTCATTCATTTGGTCTAGTTTTAGTATAGGAGTAAATTATGGCTCATTTTGGCATCAATATAGCATTAAATAGTCCAAAATGACTTCTCCTCGTGTAAGTGACCATTTGAGCACATCCAACACAACATTTATAGCATATATAGGCATCATAGTAGGGCCAAAACCTCATGAAACTCAAAACCACTTTCTCACTTGGCCTTATACGCACACTTCCCATAAGGTATACATATAAAAATTTCATATTTTTGCATATATGCTTCCAAATATAGTTCATAAATCATATTGCCATACTTTTACACATAAATGAGGGTTTACATTACATCATTAGCATATACATCCATACTTGACATCAATTTATTGTCAAAGTAACATAAATCAAGCTTCTTGGCCTCTATTCTTTGCTATATGAGAATTCCCTAGACAAGGTTAGACATAAAGTGGGGAAAGTAAGATTCAAATGTTGGGATTCTTGGGATTCGAATCCCTTCCATAGATCTGTCAATGTCATTTAAATAGAGTTAAGTTAAAGGCTTTTATCTTTGTTGCATGATTCCTCAGGCTCTCTTTCTATTGTCAAATCTTAGGAATTGATGCTTCAGACCAGTTCCCTTCACTGGTATCCACACGAACGGTCACTGCAACTTGAATGGCGTGCTAGTAGCATTGAAGATGAATATTCGTATGTTCAAGAAGAAAAGACATTCTTCTCTTTCTCTCTCCAAGTGTCCGTACACTTTCTCTCTTTAGCGTGGGAGGTGGCTCTCTTTAAAAAAGTCGTCATTCTCTTAGAAAATCCTAACCTCTCTATTTATAGAGATGTGTTATATTAGAGCTTTTTTTAGGATAGATATGATTAATTTAAATACATTATTTAAATTAATCCAAATCATGATTAAATAGATTAGTTTAAATTTAAATCTATTCTATAGAATAAATTTAAACTAACTACTTAATGTAAATCTAGAACCAAATTTAAATTTTATTTATCACATAGATTAAATTCAAATTATCACATTAGTTTAAATTTAAATCTATCATATAGAATCAAATTTAAAACTAACTCATTTAAATTAATTAGATGATATATTCAAAATATACAATATATCAAATATATCAAATATATATATTGAATTTTATAAAATAGAAATATCAAATATATTTATAAAATTCCTTCACCCTAAATTGAATGTTATGTTCGTTGAATCTAGACGCATTTTTAAGTTCAATGAATTTGGACATTTTAACTCGAGTTGGTCTATTCTTATATGCAACCTTGTAGGCCCATATGACGTTGGCAGTGGGCCAATAATATTATTCTACCCATAAATCACAAGTCATCTCTATCAAGACATTGTGACTACCCAAATCATATGAGGATCGATAATTCGATGCAACCTATCATATAACCTTATCACAACCCTTTCGTCACACGATATCTAAGTCAAGTATAAGGCATAGAAATGTCATTTTCATTTTACTCGGCCGTCACTTTCTCGATCTCCAAGCAGACTGATAGAGTAAATGGAAAACCCTTCCATCCAAGTATGGCCATACATTTCTCAATCTCACTCATTGGGTGGCCCAAAGATATCTCTCTACTAATGAGAGGGACAAATTCTATTTTGACTATTCATCTTCCTCTACATAGATTCTACTATGCTCGATCACAGCCTTTATGATCACCTAATTAAATGTGACTTTTGACTATGTCAAAGGATAGTGTTCTTCGTGTAGGAATCTATGGTGATCTCAGGTCTAAGGGTTTAGTGACACGGTTATATATGAGATACACTTATGACTTGATCCATGTAGTTATCTCTTGACAGGTCGATCTAGCACCTTATTTCCTAACAAGTGCCTATAATTTTGATTCGTATCTTCATACATGATTAACACATAATCATTAATCAAAATCATGCTAACTTTAGTTCATTATCGTTCACACAAAGATAATTGACTAAGGATATTTAGGATAATCAATATGATTTATCCAAAGATATTATTATTATAGTAAACATGCAAACAATATAATAAATGTAGTAAAAGAGAAAATTCTTTTTTCTTAATGAAATACAATGTTTATAATAGAATGATTGACCTCAGGCATAACTTCTAACATCAAAGAATTCTAATAGCTCATTCACCCTTTCAAGCATACATATGTAGCATATTATCATGTCAAAGAAACAAGTATGCTTCAAATGCTTCCAAATACTAAGGATAATCATATTTTCAAAGTCATATGGATTCATCAAGGTCAAGAATAAGCTCTATGATCTTTTGGTCTACCTTCACCCAATTATATGGGACTTTTAGATTAGCCTCACCCATTTTAAGGATTTTTGACTTAGCCTTACTTATTCCATCAGACTTTTGGTCTTGTCCCACCCTTATTTAGGAACTTTTAGATTTACCTCACCCAAATTAAGGGACTTTTGGCATAACCTCACCTATTAAGAGCCATTTCACATTTCAAATGTAATTCAAGAAGCATAATGGTACCAAAATGTCAAACCAATAGCAATAAACATGTTTCATGATTCAAATATATATACAAGCAATCAATGACAATCAAACAATTAAGGTATACATACAAGAATAGATGAAGAGCTATCTTAAGTCAAGAAGCATAATTCCCTTCCTTGGTTTCTAGCTCCTTGGTTTGGCCTCACACACATACACATAGGAGAGGCTTGCTTTGCTTGGTCTAGACACATCAAATAAGACACATTTGCATCAATGGAAACATCTTTAGTCTCACATAAACTCTACATAAGCTAATTCTAGATTATGGCATCCATATGGCTCCATACAAGGGCATAATAAAGAAACTCATATAATTCATCATCTTGGCTCCGATTTTTCACTCAATCTAAGTCACATTACTCCATTTAAACTCATTAGAGTCATCATAAATTCAATTCAAGGAGCCAAACACCAAGTTACTTTTTTATATCTAATGGAACTCTAAACTTTCAACTTTTAAAATATGATTTTTAAATTTAAACCAATGGTTCCTTTGGTGTTTATTATTCATATCTAGACCATTCATAAGCTTACAATCAAAGAAAACTCTTCCTAGGTACAAGAAATTCATCTTGGCTTAGACACCCACATATTAGAGGACCTATGGAGTTTTGTTTGTTTTTCTAAGGAAATTGAAGCTTCTTAGGTCTCTTAAGAATCCAAACATGCTTTTACATAAGTTAAATTATCATTGAAAAGTTTCATAAATTCCTAGGTACAATTAAAACCCTAATTTCCATAATTTATTATCTATAGCCTCTGTTTGAGTTCTAATTGTTCCATATGATTCCTTATACTTCAAAACCCCAATTTTTATCAAGTTAGGATCAAAATCAAATCTCCTATATGGCACCCTAGGTTTAGCCAAAATGGTGAAGCAAGAGAAAGCCAAGAAGAAGCAAGTTATCCATAGTAAAACATACCTTTTCTTAAAGCTTATCAAGTGGGTTTTCTTAAGCTTGCAAGGTTTCCTCCAAATCCTTTCTTTCTTCTACTGGAGCAGCCACATAACATCACCATTTAAGACACCAAAACCATGAGAAGAGAAAGGAGAAAGAGAAGAAGAACTTTAGTGAAGGGAATAGTGAAAAAATAGCAAAATCTTACCCTTTCAAGCTTGTTTTCTTCCTCTCTTGCTCTTTCTTCTTATGTGCCACTCAAGATTGGTCTAGATTCTATTTTTGGCTTGATGAAAGTCAATTTAGATATAAGGGAGAAGGTGGGATGTGATTTAAGAGGGTGGAGGGCTATATTATAACATTTTCAAAATTTCAACTATGTCCTAAAATTTTACTTTCTCCGTTTGAGCTTATTTCAAATCCTTTTTAAGAACCATCTTTTCCATCATAAAATTTGGGTCTTTTAATCCATAAAATGTCTTTAGTTTCACCCAAATTGGATTTAAAACCTTATCAAACCATTTGGTAAAAGTTTTAGTTAACTAATGACCTAAATCGCATACTAGATGGGTTTTGATCATTCTAGGGGTTTTTAGGGTTTTTAAGGCCTTTGAAAACCTTAGGAAACTTAATTTTTTCATTTAAAGATCTCTCCTTTAAGTTTTCAAAAAGTTATTTGAAATTGCAATTTTGCCACTACGTTTTACCTTTTAATTCGTTTAGCCGTTTTGGTTCTAGTTTCCAGCTATCCTTAAACTTTGAACTATATTTTTAGATATTCTAATTAACATCCTAATCTTATTTGGCCTCAATTTTCTCTTTTTTAGAGTGTTCCATGTAACACCTTAAAATTAATTAAGAGTAATTATGATAAATTAGGAAATTAATATGGGAAATTAATAAAATTAATTAAGGGGAAAGGGGAGATGGATATTTAATTTGGGCCATATATCAACCCAAGTATGCCATAAGCTAAGTAGGAAAGCCTAACACTATCCTTCTTGTAGGCCCAGCTTAATTTTAAGAAGCCCAAAGGTTAGAAATGGATTTGAATGAGACAAGAGCCCATTTAACCTTAGCCCAAAACTTAAAGAAATAGATCCAAATGGATCTTGGGCTATTGGATCAGCATATTTTATCCCCAACCTTAGTTACATGTAGACCTAATGTTAATGGACTCTTATAGTTACCCTAACAAATCAAAAATCTGAGCCCACTTAGATTTGAGCCTTTGGATTAGCTTAAGACCCAACTTAAACCCCAAAAACTTTTCTCCCTTACTCCATTCGAGGCACAAAGGAAATTTGGAAGTCTAAGGTGGAGGCTAGGGTTTTCTACATATTTTCATCATTCTTCCTTCTAAAGTCAAAATCAGCCAAGGTAACTTATATATAACTTAATCTTCTCTTCTTCCTCTTCAATTTGAACTAATAAGTTTCTCATTTGGAGCACCCACATCCAAATCTGAAATGTGTTGCTTGGTGTTTTCCATAGTGGATTTTTGAAGGTTGAGGCTAGGGGTATTGTTAGGTAAGTGTTTCCTTCCCATTTTGATGCATTTTCTACTAGTTTGAGACTCCTATAGTTGATTTATAATATAAGCATTAGTTTTATGCAAATTTACTTATAAAATTAAGAGGTATCTTAAGGTTCTTGGTATAAAGAATACCAAATTCAAATATGGAGCTTGAAATGGTTAGGTAAGTATCTTTTAGGGAGTCCTTGGTAGTTTAATTCTATGGGTACCTAGGTTGCTGCTATAACTGATGATTAAGAGTAGTGATTGTTTGATTTAATGATCATGGGGTGATTTTGGCATTATTATTGGCCTTCAAGGATTGTCCACAAAGTGAGGTAACTGGAATTAATTTTTATTCCTTACACATGTTCAATTTAATCTTATATCTGTAGTATATGTATGATTTTGAATGCTAAATGAATGGCTAGCTATCTGATATGTTATAATTGAACCTTTTGAGTCCATGGTGAAACTGTGGTATAGTTGCCACCTATGCTTTCGATCGAGCACCCAATTTTGATCAGACTTTTGTATGTACTGAGCCCAAGTTATGCTCATTAGGGCGTTAGTGCTATGGACAGGCCTCTCTTAGTGTTATTGGCCTTTAACATGTTGTGTGTGATTGCTAGTATAGGATAGTGATAACTGGTAGGTCAACTATTGCATTTTACTGATGTTATGTTGTTTCTGATACTATTTGAATTAATGTATATATATTGATTAATTTGAAGCATATAAATGGAATTTACCTCTAGTTACTAAGATTTTCATCTCATCCTGTTTCATGGGCTAACTATTTCAGGTGAAGGCTCTTCGGGTAAGAATAAAAGGAAGCAAGTGGATGAACATCCATGAGTTGAGACCTTATGTAGGAAATGCCACACTTGGGTTGATCTAACTTAGGATAGATAATAATTTTTATTGTTCTTTTGTATAGCATCATCATGTCATTATGTTGCCAAGCGTAGGAACTTTTGTGGTTGTAATCAAGATGGAACTAATAGGAGAGTAGACCTTGCATTTATTGTAATCAATGTATGCATTCATTTATATCTGATATGGAACCTTGTTGACTTTGAGATATGATTTATCATTTGAAAATATAATATGTGTTGCCTTAAATGTTGACTTAGACTAGTATTGTATGGAATCTCTATAATAACCCTAATTCTTAATTAATCAATATTAAGATTAATTGGATTATTAATAATAAAAAATCAAGGTCTAAAGCCATTACGATTAATTAAAATAGGAAAAAGGTGGAAATATTTAAACCTTATTGTTATTAGGGTTATTAGCTAAACAATCATAATTAATTGAATTCACAAGTGATCATAATTATCAGTGAAGACCTTTGATTCATCATACTATTGATTTTGACTCACAAAACCCCTTATAAATGTTCTTAAGTCATTTTCTCACCTTAAATGATGAAATTCAAAGCTTTTAAGTTACAAATAAGAGTTTGGGAATCTTTATCATGGCTAAGTTGGTTATTAGAACCTAAAAACCAAGTTTAGAGACTCCAGCCATGACTTGGCATATCCGCTCTGTGGCATAAGTGACTCTTGGAGCTCAAAGTTGATAATTCAAACCTTGCGCTATGACTCAAGGCTTCTGTATCACAGCAAAGGTAGTCTTGGGACCTACTATTCACACTCTTCATGATTCTTGCCATTTCAATAGCTGCAGTGAGTTAGACCCTCGTATGGTGAGCCTATGTGGCTCCTGGAACTCTCAACCTAATTTATTCAAATTGTGCTACAGCAGAAATAATTACACCACAGTGAAGTTATATTCTATTACCCTTCTAAGGTAAAATTTTCATCTTGCATCGCGATGCTCCTCACCTTTAACTGATTGTTGGCTATGACTTAAGGTGTTTTGGCTGCAGTTTAACTTCCTTTTGTGCCTAAACTCTCCCAATTTCATCCCAAACACTCTAACACTCCCTTTAATAACATCTTAAGGTCATTCTACCTTAATTTATAAGGTTTTAAAAGTATCCAACCACTTAATTTACTCAGCATATCTACCATTACCAACTCAACTCCTAGATGTCGATTCCTACATCTCTACTATCATGCATTAGCAATTTATATATCAATGATAGCAAAAAGGATTCATATCTACTAACATTAGCATCTAAATATAAATTTCAATATAGGCTCTATGCATTTCTTGTCTAAGTCAGCAATTAAGATATCGCATGATTACATTCTCAAATAATAGACCATATCTTAAGATCAACATGGTTTTATATCAGATATATAAGTGCATACATTAAATTCCAAATTGTAAAGAGTCTAACTCCCTATTAGTTAACACAACCTACACTTGGCAACATGATTACGCGATGATGCTATACAAAAAATACAAAAATTAGCATCTATCCTATATTATATCCATCTACATGCAGAATTTCTCACATATGGTCTTAGCTTATGGATATTCATTGCTTCCTTTTATCCTTATTTGAAAGACCTTTACCTGAAATAGTTAGCCTATAAAATGGGGTGAGATGCAAATCTTAGGAACCAAAGGCAAATTCCATTCATATATTTCAATTTAATTAACATATATGCAATTAATCAGATAAGCATAAGAAATAATAATTATATCAGTAAATGAAACAATTAGACTATTGTGACTACTATCCCATACTAGCAATCACATTTCACATGTTAAAGGCCATTAACACTGGAAAAGGCCCGTCCATAGCACCAACTCCTTAATGAGTACAACCTGGGCTCAGTGTATACAAGGGTCTAATCACAACTTGGTGCCCAATCAAAGCACAATGCATAAGTGGCAGTCACACTATAGCTCCACTATAGACTTACAAGGTCCAATCACAATATGCCAGAGAGCCAACCATTCATTATGTATTCAAAATTATAATTGTGTAGCAGATATAAAATTAAAGTGGATATATGCATAGAATTTAATATTAACCTTGGTTACCTTACTTGTAGACAATTATTTAAGAGCTAAACACAATGCTACTTCAGCCTATTGACATAAAACCAGACCATTACGATCTCTAATCATCATTTATAGTAACAAACCCAATATTCAAAGAGTTACATGTAACACCCCAAAATTAATTAAGGTGTTAATCATGGATTTAGATTAATTAGGAATAATTAATATGGGATAAGTGGGCAAGTTAAGTGAATGGTAATTTTGAGAAATAAATCAATAATATGAGTTGAGAATTAATGGGGATAGAAACTACATCTACGCCCAAATTAATGTAAGAGATCATGAGAAGAGGCTTATAGAGGCCTAATGATTCTAGATGCAAGCCCAACTCCTTATCATGAGACTTGGGCCAAGAGAGATTACCTAGCAATAGCCCAATTTGATTTAGTGAAATAGAGGCCCAAGACCCAATTTACATGAGCTCTTATAGTTGGCCCAACACACATTATGCAGACCCAAGTGGGATTGACTCTTGGAACTTGGCCTAACCTAATCAAATTTCTATAGCCCAACACATGAAATAAGGCCCAACAAGCATAAAAATCTAAACCTACAAGGAATTGGGCCATTGGGTCAGCATACCTCACTTAAACTGAAATTGTTCTGCAGCCCACTTCACCAAACAAAAGCCCAATAAGCACACATCTGAACCTAAGTGGATTTTGGGCTTTAGGATTGACCCAAACTCATCTAAAACCCTAACCCTTCAGCCTCTCCTTCATTTTGCTGAAACTCAAGAGAGGAAATTCGGAGGTTCAAGGGAGGCTAGGGTTCACCAATATGGAGGCTCCATTTCTCACTTCTAGAGGATGATTTAGCCAAGGTAAGTTATATATAACTTGACCCTCTCATCCTCCTCTTCATTTTGGTCCGATTAATTTCTGGGTTTGAGCATTTTCATCTTCATCTCAAATATGAAATTTGGTGTTGGGTGATTTCGTGCAAGATTTTCGGACTTGGAGGTTAGAGGGAGGATTAGGTAAGCTTTTCCTTTCCATTTTGTGTATTGCCTTGCTGGAAAATGCCCCTAAGGATGGATTATCCTAATGGGTTCTTCTATTGTGTGAGATTACAAGGAGATAATGGTGGAAAAACTGAACTTTCTGGGCTTGATGGTTGAAATGCGAATTTTGGTGCTTCCATGGTGGATTTTCGGAGGTGAGGCTATTAGTGTTGTTAAGTGAGTATTTCCTTCCCATTGTGATGTATTTTCTGTTAGTTTGAAACCCCTATAGTTGACCTATGATATGGGCTTTGGTTTCATGTGAAATTACCCAGAAATTGGAGTGAACAATGGCAATTTCTGGTGGGGGAAAGTTGGGATCCGAAATTAAATCCCTTGGTAATTAGGTGAGTAACCTCTAGTCTGTCATTAGTAGTTCAACTCTTTAGATATTTGATTGTGATTAGAAATGATGATAACTATGCTTGTTATAGGCTTGGTATGCATTCGGATTATTATGGTAGCTAGGGGAAGAGTAATTGGCTTCATTGAAGTAACTGGGGTTATTTTTCTAATTCCATGTATATGCTCATGTTAATCTACTATTTGTAATACATGCTTGATTTTGAAATGCTAAATGTCTAGTTGACTACTTGATTGTTATTGTAATTGGACCTTGTGAGTCCATGGTGGAGCTGTGGTACGGCTGCCACCCGTGCATGTGCTTCGATCGAGCACTGGGTTGTGATCAGACCCCGATGCACTGAGCCCTGGTTGTGCTCATTATGGAGTAGGTGCCGTGGACGGACCTCTCCCGGTGTTATTGGCCATTAACATGTTATTTATGATTGCTGGTATGGGACAGTAGTCATTAGTAGTTCAACTAGTTCATTTGCCAATTGAATTGATGATTCTGATATTGATGACATGAGATTGTCTAGGATTGATTGACTTGTACATATATATGGAAATTTCCTTTTGTTACTGAGATTGTATATCTCACCCCATTGTGGGCTAACATTTTCAGGGATCGGACCTCTTAGTGGCAAGGAGAAATTAATGGAAGATCATTAAATGGTTTGGTAGCATATAGGTTTGAGAGCCTTGTCAAATTGTAATATAACTAATTTACAAGTTCTGTACCATTGTTGCATTGCATCATGAATTGCCAAGTGTAGAAGTATTTTGTTAACATAGAATGTAATCCCATGATATGTTCCTTATAGACTTGACTATTAATGCAAGAAATACCCAATGAAAGTATGATTAAATGACCATTATGGGAGATTTATAATTTGCTGATATAAAATCCCATGGATGAGTAAGAAAATCCATATCTAAATGTTAAATGGGTAATGATAGATTAGTTGGGTAATTAAGGTACATAATTACCATTAGAGTTGCATAAATTAAGGTAGAATGGCCCTAGAGTGATATTGGAGGGAAATTAGAGAGCATGAGATGAAATCTTGGGAGTTATAGGAACAGAAGGGAATTGGCCGCGGCCAACATTTAATTGGCCTAAGCCAAATAGAAACAGAGAAGAATTGGCTGCGGCCAACAATTAATTGGCCTCGGCCAAATGTGGCGAACCTGCCAGGGAAGAAAACAGAGAGGAATTGGCCGCGGCGAATGGTGACGTTAGCCGCGGCTAAGTTTGGGAAACGAGTTTGGGGGTATTTCAGAGGGTATTTGGCCACGGCGAAAGGGGTATTTGGCCGCGACAAAATGCGTGAAATTTATAGAGGTTTAAGGACTTAATCCGAGAGTAATTGGCCGCGGCGAAAGGGGATTTAGCCGCGGCGAAGGTGCTTAATTTCTCATATTCACTTAGAAACTTTAGTTTCTTTTATGGTAATAATAAGAAATGATTTAGAAACACTTGTAAGAGCTTTTTATGAGTTGGAATTGATGGATGGGAGAATCAATGGCTCCTCATTAATGATTAAATTCACTTGCACATTTGAAAAATTGTAGTTTTCTAGCTAATGACCCTAACAACATTAAGGTTTCAAATTTCCTCACTTTTTCCCTATGTAATTAATCTTAATGACTTCAAACCTTGATTTGTGATTATTAATCATGTACTTAACCTTAATTATGATAATTAGAAGTTAGGGTCGTTACAGTTGGTATCAGAGCAATGGTTCAGGACAACTGTTCTAATTTAAATTCTATGACTAGAAACTTGGCAATCATGATGCATATTTGGCATGGTATTAGCTCATGAGAATAGCTAATTAGGCAAACATATAATTGATGTGCTTTATGTGCTAGAAAGAAGTATAGAGGAATAATGAGATAAGGCTTGTAATACTTGATTGAAATGACTATTTCTTGAATTTTATTTAGAGCATCACCTATCACAATAAGTATACCTTGGAGAATAATAGAGTATAGTTAGATTTTACCTCATAACACTTTAGTAATGCTAATTTTGAGACTTGAGGTTGTTAATGCCAATGAAAAGATTAGAATTTTGCCCTTCTTTCCTTCAGAGATTGGGTTATTGGTCTCAGTCTAGATAGGTAACTGGTTGAGGCTTGTTGCCAACTGGCTATGCAATAGATGCACCAGTCACTCGCTGTGAGGCACCAGTTGACTGAATGAATGAGACCAAGTAACTGATAAGGATGATGAACAAAGCTACTAATAGTGCTTATGACCAGTTGACCGCCATTTACTAAGCAAGCCAATTGGGTACGGCCGACCAATTGACTGGCCTATCGAAGTAGTCAACTGATCATAACAAGAGTAGCAATTCTTTACCTAAGTGAAATTCTAAACTTTTCAAGGGCTATCTAGAGTGATGTTGAGAACTTAGGAGGCAACAAAACAGAGTAAAACACTTAACTAGCTATGAGAACCTTATGGAAGAGTAAGATGTAAACCTTACTTGCAATCAGGAAATTGATAATGGAACTAGTGTGTAATAAATAAGTGTGATTGATTAAATATATGAAGTGATGCACAATCCATAATGAGTTAGGATTATATAAACTTTGAAAGGTCCCCACGGTTGAAACTTTATAGGTATAGAGGTCCTAACCACTTGCTTGGTCCCGGTTAATAAAGAATACAATTACTCGATCCTAGCTACCGCAATTTGGCCTAATGAATAAGGGCGATAAGAGCTAAAGAATGTTTCAAATAGTTTTATTCAAACTATTAGAGTGAGTAAGCCATCTTTAGTTAATAATGATAAGAAAGAGGGCAAGAAAAACCTTAGGATTGTCGAATCCATTTCTAAATGTGTATAGTGACTTTAGAGCAAGAGATTAAGGGAGATGATGTTCTGAAAGGAATCTTGAGAGCCTTGAGGCTCCTCCCTTAGTGTACTAAGGCAGAAAGAGAGATTATGACAAGAGGAAAGACAACCCTTTAGCATGATAAAGGTGAGGTGCACCGGCACGGGGTGCTTGTGCATGTTGTCTCTTGTGTAATTTAGTTTACTTATGCTATGTGTTGATGTGCATTTGGGTGGTAGTTAGAGGCACTTTATGTGCATGATACACTTAGGGAGTGTAAGATACAATTCTACAGCACTCTGGTGCTAGAGGCACGTGGGACGTGCTCATTTATCAGCACTTCGGTGCTAAGGGCATGCGGGGCATGTCGCTAATCATATGATTTGATGAATTTCGACCACCAAATTGGCGTCAAACTAGGCTAAGTAGACTTTCTTCCTAGAAGGTAAAGAGGAGATCTTGATGGTAAAGACCCACCTAAAAAGAGAATAAAATTGTACCTGTGTGAGTACAAGTGGTTGAGATATAGTCATCACGGGGTGATGAGCATGTGTATGCCCACAGCAAAGCATTGTCTGCTAATATTAAAAAGGCAAACCCTAATTCCACCACTAGTAATTCTATTGTCATGTATCACGTGTGGCGTGATTTAGGGGGCAGAGGTAACATTGGGAATTCAGGATGGACTAATGATTACTGTGGTAGAAAAACTCCCTAATTTTGAAAGAGAACTCCCTAATCTAGGATAATAACTCGGGAAAATGAATGAGAGATGGCATCAATGCAACTAACTTATGTTATTACAATAAACCATAGTATAATGATTGACGAGGAAGGGTGAAACACTAGTGGTAAATGACACTTGAGTTCTCTCACCGGGAATCCCTACTTGATCTATTGATAATTAGGGAATGTTTAACAATGAAAAGACTCACTGAGTCTCTTTATTATGTTAATTTAACTCCCAATAGTTAGGCGTGGAATTAAGGCCTAAAAACTTTTAGGGGAGTGAAAGAGTTAGTTGTGGTTGGCATAGACCATTGTGTAAGGATGAAAACTATCATACCATCTCATATTGTATGCTATAATGTATGGTTAAAAGACCTTGTACTTGCAGTCAGAGAACCTTATTGACAAGGTCTCAGATTTTACATTAATGAATACGAGATCTTGTTGATAAGATCTGAAACCTTGTTGACAAGATATTATTTCTTTACTCTTTGGGGAAATATTAGGAATTTCCCAACTAGAAAAAAAAAATGGAAAAAAAAAGTGTGCTAGTTGAAGAATGACTATACCTGTATGAAAATATCTTAGTTGGGGGTAGAAGATACGAAAGCGCAGCCCTTTAGGACTAGATAATGACATAAAACCCAAGAAGATGTTCAATTCACATCAAATGAGTACAGATGCCATTAAGTTGACTACTGAAGCTTGTAGTAACTGAGAATTACATGTATGTAATTGTGGTAATGCCTTTGCAAGTGCAAAAAAAAAAAAAAAAAAAAGGGAAAAAAAAAATAAGAAAAAAAAAAGGAGAGAAAGGGAAGAGATCTACTAAGGGTTTATCCTATGTTGGTTACACCTACAGACAATGATGAGATTACTCAGGATGACCACCACTACGAATTAGGAATTTTAATATTTATAGGCAAGTTGTTGAAGCTATGCCATCTAATAAACCATCCACGAGAACTATGATCAGATTTAAAGAAAACTCATTTCTAAGTCATAAAGAACTACTTCGATATTCTAGACAAGACATTCTCACTCTTAAGATAAGGTCTTATTAGAGAATAAAATCTAGACCTGAAATATTGTGTTTATCTTTACTTGGAAGATCGTGTTTGATTTCGATTATGTGGAAGGTGAACCTACAGCATTTGGGTACCTTCAAGAGATTAGTTATGAGATCATACTTCATATTAGTTTTAACCCTTGGGAATCTCGACAAACGAGAAGGAGTAATTTTAGGCACTAATTGAAAATGAAAGGGGAATTCTATACGTCTAATGGAAATAATGAACTGTCTTCTAATGGACAATAAATGAGGATAATGTGTGCAATAATTTATGAGATAGTTGAATGTAAGACTTGAAAACTTAAACTAGATGAACCTATAAAAGGCAAAACCCATTTTAGTTAAGAAGGTTGGACTAAAGAAATGTAAGGGTAATCTAAGTGAAGGACAAATGGAACTTTATTATGAAATAAGGTCACTCACCTATGTTGCTATTAGTGGAATAGATACTAGAACAACTGACTAAGTAGAATTCCTTATAGTTCTTGGTATCAACTATTAGGGAGAGTTAACTTAAAGTATCTAGGAGTTATTTCTTAAACGGATTGAGAGTTAAGCAGGAAAGAAAATTAACATGAACATGTAATGATAAGCTATTAGAACGACAACAAAAAAAAAATGAGAGAGGAGAGAAAGAAGAAAAAAAAAGAGAGAGGAGGAAAATATAAAATAGAACTAAACAAAAAGCTATGAAAGGAGAGAAAATTGGGATGTATTTGAGCTAGGTATCAAGAGCTTGCTATAAGATGATCAAGTGTGGCTTGGTCAGGATCTCTTTAGTTATGGACAAAGAAAGAATATGGAATATTCAGGTCGGTATGTCATTTGACGTAGGTTAACTAGAGGAAATAGAGTGGTGATTATCAAGTGAAGTGGTCACATAACAAGAATGTCCTCCCCAAGAAAGTAGTAAGAGGGGACTAGTCTCTAGTAAGACTATCTCAGTTATTAAGGAGGAGGTTATGAGGATTAATTGTCCAACATCAAATGAGTAAGGTCTGACTAATTTTGAGGACAAAATTTCTAAAAGGAGGGAAGAATGTAACACCCCAAAATTAATTAAGGTGTTAATCATAGATTTAGATTAATTAGGAATAATTAATATGGGATAAGTGGGCAAGTTAAGTGAATGGTAATTTTAAGAAATAAATCAATAATATGAGTTGAGAATTAATGGGGATAGAAACTACATCTATGCCTAAATTAATGTAAGAGATCATGAGAAGAGGCTTATAGAGGCCTAATGATTCTAGATGCAAGCCCAACTCCTTATCATGAGACTTGGGCCAAGAGAGATTACCTAGCAATAGCCCAATTTGATTTAGTGAAATAGAGGCCCAAGACCCAATTTACATGAGCTCTTATAGTTGGCCCAACACACATTATGCAGACCCAAGTGGGATTGACTCTTGGAACTTGGCCTAACCTAATCAAATTTCTATAGCCCAACACATGAAATAAGGCCCAACAAGCATAAAAATCTAAACCTACAAGGAATTGGGCCATTGGGTCAGCATACCTCACTTAAACTGAAATTGTTCTGCAGCCCACTTCACCAAACAAAAGCCCAATAAGCACACATCTGAACCTAAGTGGATTTTGGGCTTTAGGATTGACCCAAACTCATCTAAAACCCTAACCCTTCAGCCTCTCCTTCATTTTGCTGAAACTCAAGAGAGGAAATTCGGAGGTTCAAGGGAGGCTAGGGTTCTACCAATATGGAGGCTCCATTTCTCACTTATAGAGGATGATTTAGCCAAGGTAAGTTATATATAACTTGACCCTCTCATCCTCCTCTTCATTTTGGTCCGATTAATTTCTGGGTTTGAGCATTTTCATCTTCATCTCAAATATGAAATTTGGTGTTGGGTGATTTCGTGCAAGATTTTCGGACTTGGAGGTTAGAGGGAGGATTAGGTAAGCTTTTCCTTTCCATTTTGTGTATTGCCTTGCTGGAAAATGCCCCTAAGGATGGATTATCCTAATGGGTTCTTCTATTGTGTGAGATTACAAGGAGATAATGGTGGAAAAACTGAACTTTCTGGGCTTGATGGTTGAAATGCGAATTTTGGTGCTTCCATGGTGGATTTTCGGAGGTGAGGCTATTAGTGTTGTTAAGTGAGTATTTCCTTCCCATTGTGATGTATTTTCTGTTAGTTTGAAACCCCTATAGTTGACCTATGATATGGGCTTTGGTTTCATGTGAAATTACCCAGAAATTGGAGTGAACAATGGCAATTTCTGGTGGGGGAAAGTTGGGATCCGAAATTAAATCCCTTGGTAATTAGGTGAGTAACCTCTAGTCTGTCATTAGTAGTTCAACTCTTTAGATATTTGATTGTGATTAGAAATGATGATAACTATGCTTGTTATAGGCTTGGTATGCATTCGGATTATTATGGTAGCTAGGGGAAGAGTAATTGGCTTCATTGAAGTAACTGGGGTTATTTTTCTAATTCCATGTATATGCTCATGTTAATCTACTATTTGTAATACATGCTTGATTTTGAAATGCTAAATGTCTAGTTGACTACTTGATTGTTATTGTAATTGGACCTTGTGAGTCCATGGTGGAGCTATGGTACGGCTGCCACCCGTGCATGTGCTTCGATCGAGCACTGGATTGTGATCAGACCCCGATGCACTGAGCCCTGGTTGTGCTCATTATGGAGTAGGTGCCGTGGACGGACCTCTCCCGGTGTTATTGGCCATTAACATGTTATGTATGATTGCTGGTATGGGACAGTAGTCATTAGTAGTTCAACTAGTTCATTTGCCAATTGAATTGATGATTCTGATATTGATGACATGAGATTGTCTTGGATTGATTGACTTGTACATATATATGGAAATTTCCTTTTGTTACTGAGATTGTATATCTCACCCCGTTGTGGGCTAACATTTTCAGGGATCGGACCTCTTAGTGGCAAGGAGAAATTAATGGAAGATCATTAAATGGTTTGGTAGCATATAGGTTTGAGAGCCCTGTCAAATTGTAATATAACTAATTTACAAGTTCTGTACCATTGTTGCATTGCATCATGAATTGCCAAGTGTAGAAGTATTTTGTTAACATAGAATGTAATCCCATGATATGTTCCTTATAGACTTGACTATTAATGCAAGAAATACCCAATGAAAGTATGATTAAATGACCATTGTGGGAGATTTATAATTTGCTGATATAAAATCCCATGGATGAGTAAGAAAATCCATATCTAAATGTTAAATGGGTAATGATAGATTAGTTGGGTAATTAAGGTACATAATTACCATTAGAGTTGCATAAATTAAGGTAGAATGGCCCTAGAGTGATATTGGAGGGAAATTAGAGAGCATGAGATGAAATCTTGGGAGTTATAGGAACAGAAGGGAATTGGCCGCGGCCAACATTTAATTGGCCTAAGCCAAATAGAAACAGAGAAGAATTGGCCGCGGCCAACAATTAATTGGCCTCGGCCAAATGTGGCGAACCTGCCAGGGAAGAAAACAGAGAGGAATTGGCCGCGGCGAATGGTGACGTTAGCCGCGGCTAAGTTTGGGAAACGAGTTTGGGGGTATTTCAGAGGGTATTTGGCCACGGCGAAAGGGGTATTTGGCCGCGACAAAATGCGTGAAATTTATAGAGGTTTAAGGACTTAATCCGAGAGTAATTGGCCGCAGCGAAAGGGGATTTAGCCGCGGCGAAGGTGCTTAATTTCTCATATTCACTTAGAAACTTTAGTTTCTTTTATGGTAATAATAAGAAATGATTTAGAAACACTTGTAAGAGCTTTTTATGAGTTGGAATTGATGGATGGGAGAATCAATGGCTCCTCATTAATGATTAAATTCACTTGCACATTTGAAAAATTGTAGTTTTCTAGCTAATGACCCTAACAACATTAAGGTTTCAAATTTCCTCACTTTTTCCCTATGTAATTAATCTTAATGACTTCAAACCTTGATTTGTGATTATTAATCATGTACTTAACCTTAATTATGATAATTAGAAGTTAGGGTCATTACATTACACCATAAAGGACCACCTAGAGAACATTTACTTAGCCACTATAAGAACTAAATTCGGATTTGGTTATGCGTATACAAATAACCTTGGAACAACACTCCAATGTCTGGGTAAATTTGCACAAAATCACCACTCATATCATAAAATCTACTATAGGGGTCCTAAACCAGTAGAAAATTTATCAAAACAAGAAGTTTATACTTACCCAATATCCCTTTTAGCCTCAACGTCCGAAAATCCTCCGAGAAAACACCAAATAACCCATATCAAATTTAAGGCGTGGGTGAAAATGCTTAAAATGAAAAACCAATCAGGCTAAATTGAAGAGGAAAAGGAGAAAGGTAAGTTATATAACAATTATCTTGGCTAACTTTGGCTCTAGAAGTGCGAAATAGGGCTAAGAAGATTATGGAAAACCCTAGCCTCTAAGGGACCTTTGAATTTTACCTTTTGCCTTTTGTGTTTTTCTGTAGAATAAGGAGGGGCTAGAGTGGTTTTAGGGTTTAGATGGGCTTAAGTTGGGTTGTGGGCTAACCCAAAGGCCTAATTTCAAGTAGGTTTAAATTTTTGGTTAGGTTAGGCCAAGGTTTAGGTGTGAAATGGGTTAAATATGAGTTGTACCTACAAAAAATAAATATTAGGCTTCTAAGAAATTATAATTGGATCTCCTTAAGGCTAAGATTAGGTTTCTACACTTAGCCCAAAGCATAATTTAAATTAATTATAAGGCCCAAATTAATGCCCACCTCTCTTAAGTAATTTTTCTAATTAAACCCATACTAATCCCTAATTAATCATGGTTATCTTTAATTAAATTTGGGATGCTACAACCTCTGTTGGAATTTACATTTGAATGATAATAGTAGTGGCTTTTGGTATTCCTTGTGTCAAAATCCATAATTTGCTGATATGTGGTAGATGGATGGGTAAAGATCAATACCTAAGTTTTGAATTGATTAGAGTTGGTATGCTAAATAATCTAGACAGTAAGATGCCAGTAAAACTCTACAAATTAAGGTAAAATGACTCTAAGATGTAGCTTGAGGGAGGTCTGGTATGTGTGGAAAGAAATTTAAAGAGTGTAGGGGCAGAATAGGGTTAAGCTAGCTCACCATGACTAGCGTCGAGAGGCAAGCTTGGAGTGTTCTAAGAGGCTCTCACTGTAACACTCTAAAAATTTAATTAAGATGTTAATCATGGATCTAGACTAATTAAGAATAATTAATATAGAATAATTGGGCAAGTTATATAAATGGGAATTTTAAAAAGATAAATTACTAATATGGGTTTGAGAGATCTCATGTAGGCCTAAATTAAATTAAGTAGGCCATGGCTAGAGACTAATGGAGGCCTAATGATTATGGGTGCAGACCTAACTTCTTATTGTGAAACTTGGCCTAAGAGAGAACACTTAGTAATGGCCCAATCTGATTTAGTGAGATAGAGGCCTAAGACCTAACATACATGAGCTCTTATAGTTGGCCCAACATTGATTATACAGACCTAAGTTAGAGTGACTCTTGAAATTTGGCCTAACTCAATTAGAATTCTATAGTCCAACTTATGAAATCTGGCCTAATAAGCATAAATTTTAAAACTCATGGATGTGGGCTTTTGGGTTAACCCATAACCCATCTAGGACCCAACTTAAACCTAACTTAACCCTACATACATTCAGCCCCTCCCCTTATTCTATAGAAAAACAAAATATAAGAAGCAAATTCAGAGGTCTCTTAAAGGCAAAGGTTTTCACCACCTTCTTGGCCCCATTTCCCCTATCTAAACCAAGATTCAGCCAAAGTGAGTGTTATATAACTTGACCTTCTCCTCTTCCTCTACATTTTGACCAGATTAGTTTTAAGTTTGAAGCATTTCACCCACACTCAAAATCTGAAACTTTGTCATTTGGTGTTTTCATGGTAAAATTTCAGAGGATGAGGCTAGGGGTGTTCTTAGGTAAGTATAAACTCCTCATTTTGATGCTTTTTCTACTAATTAGAGACCCCCATAGTTGATTTATAGTATGTGCATTAATTTTGTGCGAATTTCCCTAGAGTTTAAAGTGATAGTGTGAAGTTTCTAGTCTAGGAAAGGCAAAATCCAAAAATTGAGTCTCTTGGTAGTTGGATAAGTGTCCCTTAGGCAATTATTGATAGGTTAATTCTTTAAGCATTAGGTTATTGCCATCATTGATGAATAGGAATGGTAATGGTTTGATTTTTGGTATTCATAGGCTAACAAAGCATTATTATCGATTCTCCAAAAAATTGTCCATGAGTGAGGTAATCGGGGTTATTTTTCTTAATTCCATGTACATGCTCATATTAATCTAATATTTGTTACACATGCTTGATTTTGAAATGCTAAATGATTAGTTGACTACTTGAATTATGATTATGATTGGACCTTGTGAGTCCATGGTAGAGCTATGGTATGGCTACCACATGTGCATGTGCTTCGATTGGGCACCGAGTCATGATCAAACCCCGATACACTAGCCCTAGTTGTGCTCATTATGGAGTAGGTGCCATGAAAGGACCTCTCTCGGTGTTGTTGGCCATTAACATGTTGTATGTGATTGCTGGTATAGGACAGTAGTCATTAGTAGCTCAACTAGTTTATTTGCAAATTGAATTAATAATTTTGGTATTAATGATATGAAATTATATTGTATTGATTAATCTATACATATATATAGAATTTGCCTCTTGTTATTGAGATTGTATATCTCACCCCGATTATGAGCTAATATTTTTAGGGACCGAATCTTAGTGGCAAGGAGAAATTAATGGAAGCTTATTATATGGTTTGGTAGCACATAGGTTTAGAAACCTTGTCAGATTCTATTGTGTAATTAGATTACTAGTTTTATATAATTACTACATTGCATCATGAATTACTAAGTATAGAGACTGTACATGTAATATAATTATCATAGAATTGAACATTATAGTTGTAATTGACTAATAATAGATGAGTGACTTGATCTTGTATGAACATTAAGCATTGGCCCTGTACTCCTTGTGGTCAGAACACCTTTGCTATCACTAAATTATGCAATTTGCTGATGTCTGATAGTTTCATGAGTAGAAATCAACACTTAAATCTTGAAGTAGATAATGATAGATTAGCAAGGTAAATTAGGTAGATAAATGCCATTAGAGTTTCATAAATTGGGGGAGAGTGGTTATAAAGTGTTCTTAGAGGGAAAATTGGAGTATATGAGACGAAATTTAGAAGTTACAAGAACAGAAGGGAATTGGTTGCAGCCAAAAGGGAATTAGCTGTGGCCTAACATGACAATGTTACCCAGGGAAACAAAGAGGAATTGGCCATGGCAAAGAGCGATGTTAGCTGCGGCGAAATGTGATAGGCAAGTCTGTTGATGTTCCAGAAGGTAATTCACCACAGCGAAAGGGGTATTTGGCCGCAGTGAAATGTGTGAAATTTGTGAAGGTATAAGGATTTGAACCTAAGAGTAATTGTCCACGGCGCGAGAGAATTTAACCACAGCAAAGGTACTCAATTTCTCATATTAACCTAGAAACCTTGGTTTTCTCTATGGAAATGATAAAGAATGATTTAGGAGCACTTGTAGGAGGTTCTTTTGAGTTGGAATTAATGGATGATAGGATTAAAAGCTTATAATTGTGGGTTTGATTCCCTCATAAGTATAAATGGTTATGAGTAATTAGTTAATGACTCTAACAATATTAAAGTTTAAATTTCTTCACCTTTTCCTAATGCAAGTAATCTCATAATTACTTTAAACCTCAATTGATGATTATTAATCGCGTCATTGACCTTAATTACCATGATTAGAAGTTAGGGTCGTTACATTTGGTATCAGAGCAATGGTTTAGGAAAGCTATGCTAATTTAAATTTTATCATTAGAAATTTGACAATTATGATGTATATTTGGTCTAATATTAGCTCTTAAGAGTTGCTAAATTATGTGAATATGTTTTTGTTGCTCTTTACCTCTAAAAAGGAAATATAAAGGAATAATGATGTGAGGCTTGTAGTGATTTTTCAAAACAAATGTTTCTTAAATTTTATTTAGAACCTCACCTATCAGAATAAGTATACCCTTGAGAATAATAAAGTGTAGTGAGATTCTACCTCATAACACTTTAATAATACTAATTTTGAGACTTAAGGTTGTTCATGCCAATGAAAAGACTAGAATTTTTCCCTTGTTTTCTTTAGAGATTGGGTTACTGGTCTTAGTCTAGATAGACAATTGGTTGAGGCTTGTCACCAATGGGCTACACCGTAAATGCATCAGTCACTTGCTATTAGACACTAGTTGATTGAATGAATGAGACCAGGTAACTGATGAGGATGATGAACAAAGCTACTAATAGTATCTATGACCAATTGACCACCATTTATTAAGCAAGTCAACTGGGTAGGATTGACCAGTTGACTGGCCTATTGAAGTAGTTAAATGATCATAACAAGAGTAGCAATTCTTTACCTAAGCAAAATTCTAAGCTTTTCAAGGGCCATCTAGAGTGATGTTGAGAACTTAGAAGGCAACAAATCAGAGTAAAACACCTGACTAGCTATAAGAAAAACCTTACGGAAGGGTAAGATATAAGCCTTACTTATGATTGGGAAATTGACTATGGAAGTTTGGGAACTAGTATATAATAAATTAGTATAGTTGACTAAATATTTGAAGTGATGTACAATCCATAATGAGTTAAAACTATGTAGACTTTGAAAAGCCCCCAAGGATGAGGCTTTATAGGTATAGAGGTCCTCACCTACTTAATTGATCCCAATTAATAAAAAACATAATTACTCGATCCTAGCTACCATATTTTAGGCCTAATTAACAAGGGTGATGAGAGCTAAAGAATGTTTTAAATAGTTGTGTTCAAACTATCAGAGTAAGTAAGTTATCTTTAGTTAGTAATGATAAGGAAAGAGGGCAAGAAACCTTTAAGATTGTTGAATCCATTTCTAAATGGTGGATAGTGACTTTAAAGTAAGAGATTAAGGGAGATGATGTTTTAGAAGGAATCTTGAGAGTTTTGAGGCTTCTCCCTTATTGTACCCAAACAAGAGAGAAATTTGTGATAAGGGAGAGAAGCCCTAGTATGATAAGAGGGAGGTGTATAGGCACGTGGTGCTTATATATGTTATCTCTTTTGTATGATTTAGTTTACTTATGCTATGTGTTAACGTGCATTTGAGTTGTAGTTAGAGACACTTTATGTGCATGATACACTCAGGGAGTGTAAAGTAAGATTCTATAGAACTTTGGTGCTAGAGGCATGTGGGACATGCTCATTTACCGGCACTTTGGTGCTAGAGGCACATGGGACATGCTCACTTACTGGCACTTTCATGCTGAGGGCATGCAAGGCATGCCACTTACCATATGATTTGAAAATTTTGCCACTAAATTAGCATCAAACTAGACTAAGTAGACTTTCTACCTAAAAGGTAAAGAGGAGATCTTGATAGTAAGAATCCACTTAAAAAGAGAATAAAATGGCACATGTGTGCATACAAGTGGTTGAGATACAGTCATCATAGGGTGATGAGTATGTGTATGGCTATAGAAAACAATTACTTGCTAATATTGAAGGTAAAGTCTAATTCCACCATCATTAGTCTTATTGTCATGTATCACGTGTAGTGTGATTAAGGAATGGAGATAACATTGGGAATTTGAGATGGACTAGTATTTGCTCTAGCAGTAAAACTCCCTAATTTTGAAAAGGACTCCCTGATCTAGAATAATAACCTAGAGGAAATGAATGAGAGGTGGCAGTAATGTAATTAACTTATGTTATTACAATAAAACCTTAGTATAATGACTAATAAGGAAGGATGAAACATTAGTGGTAAATGATACTTGAGTTCTCTCACTGGGAATCCCTACTTGATCCGTTGATATTTAGGGAATGCTTGGTAATAAAAAGACTCATTAAGTCTCCTTGTTATGTTAGTTTAACTCCCAATAGTCAAATATAAATTGAGAGCTAAGAACTTTTAGGGAGCAGAAGAATTAGTAGTGGCTGGCACAAACCACTGTACAAGGACAAAAAAAAAAAACCTGTCATACCCTCTCATATTATATGCTATAGTTTACTATTAAAAGACCTTGTACTTACCAAAAAAAAAACCTTGTAAACAAGGTCTCAGATTTTCACACTACTAAATGTAATTTCTTGTTAACAAGATCTTGAACCTTGTTGACAAGATATTATCTCATTACTCTTTAGGGATTTTTATGAACCTCTAAATTGTCGCATATTACAAAAAAAAAACTTAGCTATATGTGAGAAAGTTAAAGGGAAATTGGTACATCTTGGAGAGAGTGAGTAGTATGCTAGTTGAAGAATAATTATACTTGTGTGAAAATATCTTAGTTAAGTGTAAGGAATACAAAAGGGCAGTCCTTTGAGACTATGTAATGGCATGAGACCTGTCATACCTCACTATATAATGCCTCTCCTACTACGGATGCCTCATATAGAACTTAGAAAAGCCACTAGAAATTTGAACGGATGAAAATTTTCTCTTCCTTTTTTTTTTTTTGAGAACTTCCTCATACAATTTTATTATTATTCATTTGGCCATTCCCAAAATATTGTCTAACTTTGAAAACATGCAATTAATTATAGAAAAATCATATGGGGTCGGTTCAAGGCTCTCTAAGTCCTTTACAAGGGAAAAATACTTATTCAACAAAATACATATGAATTCATATAAAATGACCTTACAAACATCGGATGATTTTTACCCCTCATTTAACATATTATTATATTTATATTGATTTGTCCTTACATAAGTGCATGTATATTTGCATTCTAGGCACGCTAGTCATATTCTCTTTACTTAAGAGTTGAGTATATACATGGCTCTCTATTACATACCTGAGTACCTTACAATACCATACCATAACTCATACATACAAGAATCCAAGATACTTAATTATATGACCAAAATATGATACATAAAAGTAAGGTCCTCGGTTTATGCCTCCACACCTTTTGCCCTTTCTTTGCCTAAGCTCAGACCTAACATAGGTTATGTTTAGGGTGAGATTATGAAATCTCAGTAGTAGTAAACCAATCTCATTCACAAGCTAGTATGTAAGTACATAACATGATGCCAATCAAGATATCACATACTACATAGTGATGCAAAGAATTTCATACAAGGCCAAGCAATATCCTAGCATACATGTCTCATCTTATAGCATAAATGACATTCGATATAACATAACACTCATCATTATACCAACACACAAGCTTAAAGAAAGAGAAAGGAAAACTACTACACCTTAGAAATCTTGCTCCTCAAGCTTTAGGACTCAGTCCACTTGCTCTTGGAGTTTCCAAACAATTATCAAACCCTATAATCATAATGATAATTCATCACAATCAACATATAGACCCAAAATTCTAAAGTAATATAGCCCTTTTTAAACTTAATCGGACCATTGGAATTGGAAAAATCTAACTCCTTCCCTTCCAATTCACTATGGCCAAATAGTACGCATTACTTGGCCAAAATTTAGGAATTTTATCCCATGAGTTTTGGGGGCTTTCCCATAGGTATTCCTAGCTAAAAACACCCTTTTGAATCCATTGGAAAGGATAAAAATATCAAATTCCAGCGTCAATGACATGTTTTGGTCATAACATGATCTAGCTCCGTTTTAGGCCCAAAAGTGAGTTTCTTTGGTTCTAAAAATTCCATAGCCTCTTTCTTTATGTTTTAGGGCTTGAAATTTGGTATACATGACTTCAAGACATTAAGAAAACACCATAAAAAGTTTGGGAAAATTTGGACTGCATCTCCCTAACATTTTCATTTTCCCAAAAATTACAATCTTTATGTTTTTCAAGGTCCTAACATACAACAAAAATAGATGAGCTCATATGGCCTCCATAGCCAATATATGCACTACATTCTTAGGCCTTCATATTTAACATATAAATTCCATTTCTAATGATCCATATGCTGTCCAAAAGTGACTCATAGCTAGGGTTTAACAAAACTAACTTAAACCATGTGATTTTCAAGTGCAAAGTAGAGAAAACTTACTCTTTAAGCTTAATCCTTGCTTCCTTTGCTTTTCTCACACTAAAATCTCTTCTTTTCCAACTTAGAGCAACATTCCACCTTGAAGAAAAGATGAAGATGCAGCTGCCCTTTGCAGAAAATGGTTGGAGGATGAAGAAAATGAAGAAATTTAGTGAAGAATGGTGGTAGTTTTGCTTAATTTCACTTCTTCTTCCACTTTTCTCCCCTTCTCTCTCTCTTCACGTTTTTCTCTCCTTCTCCCTTGTGTGTGCCATGAAAATGGTGGAATGGAGGTGAAGGAGATGAATTTAAATGAAGTTAAATGGTTATACTAAATTTGGACCCTTGAATCAACCTTTTCAAAATCAAATCTTAACCTTCCATTCCTTTTTTTCTTTTGATTTTCTAATTTCGTAACTAAATATCTTCTTCCAAAATTCCTTGGCCACACACTTAGATGCCTTTTCTTAGCCCTTAAGTTATGGATAGTAACCATGGTTAACTTTTTTAACTCAACCATGGTCAACTTTTAACTTAACCATAGTTAGTTTTTAACTTAACCATGGTTAATTCTTTAAAATAACTAAAATCCTTTTCTTCTTTCATTTTCATTTTATATTTATATTTGGGTTTCATCTTCTCTAAAACCTTAATTATATCTTCTCTTCTCTTTTGAGCCTTTAGAATCGGCTATTGGGCCTTACAGCAGTCTAAAAAATCAGTGTCCAGGGTCGATTAAGGCTTTACGGACATACCTTTACACTTCTAAAATTTATAAATATTATTTTCTCTACTTTCTAGCCATACTGAGCTTCAAACATGGATCAGGGGCCTTTAACCTCAATCCTCATAAATTTTGGTGTCAGACACCCAGGTCTATAGGTGTAATTTTCACCGTTCTATATTATGATTGTGCTATAAAATTTTCATTTACTATAATTTAGTCCCTAAAACTCTTTTAGGGTTTGTTAGCCCTTTAGCTATTTCTATTTCTATAGTTGTTACAACTTTTTTCTATTTTGCTCATGGCTATTGATCGATCTAACCAAATCCTAGACTAGATCCTGCCTGGCCATCCAGACAACGTGGCATCATTGGACCCATCTCATTAAACGGAGTTTAACCATGGGTCACGGATTTATGAGATTCTTGCCCGATTGTTTTGATATTCATGCCTAAAGCCACGAATAGAGGGTGAAACTAGGGTTCCCTGAACTATCGGGCAATTTATACATTTTGCCTTGCTCATAACTTTTTTTTGTATTTTAGTCCCTGACTCCTTTATACATAACTTTGGAGGCTCTTGGGAACCCTTTTTTTCATCTATTTTGCCCAAATTTTAAGGCACCTTTGGCCTTGACTCATCATTATTTGTGGTCTAGAATATTAATCTAATTTTATTGGACCTTAATTTACTCTATTTTGGGGACTTCCTTTTGTATTCGGTGAATTTCGTACGTTGACGGAGAAACCGTATGTTACGTTTCTCGCATTTCTTTATGTTTTCTTGCATCTTCGAGGGATTGGATATTACAAGACCTAAGGAGATATTCAATCGACATCAACCAAGTATAGACGACATGGAGTTGACTACTAATGTTTGTACTAACTATGAACTAAGATGAAACACTTGGATCTATTGACTGTGGTAGTCTTTGGAATCCATGTATGTGATTGTGGTGATGCCTTTACCACTGAGGAAGGAAAAAAAAAAGAGGGAAGAGGTCTATTTAGGATTTTCCTATGTTAGTTACACCTACGGACAACAATGAGATTACCTTTAATGAACCACCACCATGAATTGGAAATTTTAATGTTGTAGGCAAGTTGTTGAAGCTATGTCATCTAATAAAACACCCATTTGAACTATGGACTTGTAAGATTTAAGGAAACTCATTCCTAAGTCTTAAAAGATTACTTTGATACTCTAGATAAGGTACTTTCACTCTTGAAATTAATCCTTATAAGGGAATATAACCTAGACTTAAAGGATCATATTTATTCTTGCTAAGAGATTATGTTTGATTTCGATTAGATGGAAGGTGACCTTAGAGTGTTTAAATGCCTTAATGGATTAGTCCTAAGATCAGACTTTACATTAACTCCAACCTTTGGGGACCTCAGCAAATGAGGATGAGGAACCTTAGGTACTAATTGTAAATGAAAAAGGATTTTTCACATCTACAAAAAAAAAAATGATGATAAGAAAAAGGAAGAATGGACCTTTTTTCTGAAAGGCAATAAATGAGGATAATGTGCGCAATAATTTTATGGCATAGCATATCCTCGGGTTATGATGCTATTTTGGTGATTGTGGATAGGTTGATGAAGTCTGCCCACTTTCTACCTATTCAAGCCACTTATCCTTTAGATAGACTAGCTCAATTATATGTTCATGAAATTGTGAGATTACATGGAGTCCTTAATAGCATTGTGTCAGATAGAGACCCAAGATTCACATCAAAATTTTGGCAGTCTCTATAAAAAGCTTTAGGTACTAGTCTCAATTTTAGCATTGCCTATCATCCTTAGTCAGATAGACAAATTGAAAGAACCATTCAAACCCTTGAGGACATGCTTAAAGCCAATGTGTTAAAATTGAAGGGGAATTAGGATGTGTACTTGCCCTTAGCTGAATTTGCCTATAATAATAGTTACCATTTTAGTATCTAGATAGCACCATTTGAGGCACTTTTATAGGATAAAGTGCAGGTCACCCTTGTGTTAGATAGAGCTCAATGAAAGGAGTCTCTTAGGACTGGACATAGTGGACCAAACCACCTGCCAAATAGAACTCATTAGAAAGAAGTTGTTGGCTACCCAAAGTAGGCAAAAGAGTTATATGGATAAGAGAAAGAGACCCTTAGAATTTGTGGTAGGAGACCATGTGTTCCTTAAGGCTACTTCGGTGATAGGTGTAGGACAGACTATAGAGTTGCTTTACCTCCAAACCTGGCCAAATTGCATGATGTGTTCCATGTGTCCCAATGTAAAAAGTATAACCCGAACCTTTTACATGTCATTGAGCATGAGAGTGTGCATCTACAAGATAATTTGTCTTATATGATTGAGCTAGAAAGGATTGTGCACTTAAAAGTCAAACAGCTACGTAATAAAGACATCTTCTTGATAAAAGTGGTATGGAAGGGACTTACATTAGATGAAGCAACTTAGGAGAAAAAGGAAGCAATGGGGAAGGATTATCTGACATTATTTGAGTAAGGTATGTCTAATTTTGAGGACAAAATTTCTAAAAGGAAGGAAGAAAGTAATACCCCAAATTTTAATTAAGGTGTTAATCATAGATCTAGACTAATTAAGAATAATTAATATAGAATAATTAGGCAAGTAATGTGAATGAGAATTTTAGATAGATAAATTATTAATATAAGTTTGAGATTTAATTAGGATAGAAACCTCATCTAGACCCAAATTAAATTAAGTAGGCCATGGCTAGAAACTAATGTAGGCCTAATGACTATAGGTACAGACCCAACTTCTTATTGTGAGACTTGGCCCAAGAGAGAGCACCTAGTAATGACCCAATCTGATTTAGTGAGATAGAGGCCCAAGACCTAACTTATATGAGCTCTTATAGTTGGCCCAACATTGATTATACAGATCCAAGTTAGAGTGACTCTTGAAATTTGGCCTAACCTAATTAGAATTCTATAGCCCAACTCATGAAATTTGGCCCAATAAGCATAAATTTTGAAACTCATGGATATGGGCTTTTGGGTAAACCCACAACCCATCTAGGATTTAACTTAAACCTATCTAAACCCTACACAGCTTCAGCCCCTCCCTTAATTTTGCAAAAAAATAAAACATAAGAAGCAAATTCAGAGGTCTCTTAGAGGCTAGGGTTTCCACCACCTTCTTGGCCCCATTTCCCCTATCTAAACTAAGATTCAGCCAAGATGAGTACTATATAACTTAACCCTCTCCTCTTTCTCTACATTTTAACCTCATTAGTTTTTCGTTTGGAGCATTATGCCCACACCCAAAATCTAACTTTGTTGTTTAGTGTTTTCATGGTGAAATTTCAGAGGTCGAGGATAAGAGTGTTCTTAGGTAAGTATAACCTCCTCATTTTGATGCTTTTTCTACTAATTAGAGATCCTCATAGTTGATTTATAGTATAGGCATTAATTTTGTGTGAATTTCCCTAGAGTTTAAAGTGATAGTTTGAACTTTCTAGTCTAGGGAAGGCAAAATCCGAAAATTGAGTCTTTTGATGGTTGGATAAGTGTCCTTTAGGCAATTATTATTAGGTTAATTCTTTAAGCATTAGGTTATTGCCATAATTGATAAATGGGAATAGTAATGGTTTGATTTTTGGTGTTCATAGGCTAACAAAGTGTTATTGTCGGTTCTTCAAAAAATTGTCCACGAGTGAGATAACCGGCGTCATTTTTCTTAATTCTATGTACATGCTCATGTTAATATGATATTTGTTACACATGCTTGATTTTAAAATGATAAATGTTTTAGTTGACTACTTGAATTATAATTATAATTAGACCTTATGAGTCCATAGTGGAGCTATAGTGTGACTATCACCCGTGCATATGCTTCGATTAGGTACCGGGTCATGATCAGACCCTAGATGGACTGAGCGCTGGTTGTACTTATATGAAGTAGGTGCCATGGAGGGACCTCTCTCAGTGTTATTGGCCATTAACATGTTATGTGTGATTGCTGGTATGGGATAGTAGTCATTAGTAGCTCAACTAGTTTATTTGCAAATTGAATTAATAATTTTGGTATTGATGATATGAAATTACATTATATTGATTAATCTGTACATATATATGGAATTTGCCTCTTGTTACTGAGATTGTATATCTCACCTCGATTGTAGGCTAACATTTTTAGGGACTGGACCTCTTAGTGGCAAGGAGAAATTAATGGAAGCTTATTATATGGTTTGGTAGCACATAGGTTTGGAAACCTTGCAGATTGTATTGTGTAATTAGAATACTAGTTTTGTGATGATTCTAACTTCTAATCATTGTAATTAAGATAAAATACGTGATTAATAACCATAAATTAGGGTTACAAGACATTAAAACTAATTACATTTGGAAAATGCGAGGAAATTTGAACTTTAATGTTGTTAGAGTCATCAATCAAATAATTACAAGCATTCATGTACACAAGGAAGACAAACACTCATTTTTAACTCACAAGAATCTTCTACCAGTGTTTCTAAGTCATCCTTTAAGATTTGCACCTGCCTTTCTCGCCTCTCACTATTGGCCATACCCAATTCTTCCTTTCGTCGCAGCTAATTCCTCTTTGTAACGCCTGGAAAATTCTTATAAAAGTTTATCGTGGCCAATTCCCATTTAGTCGTGGCGAATTACCTTCTGGACGACTCCCAGTTTTGCCTCTCATATTTTGCTGTGGCTAATTCCACTTTTTGTTATGGCAAATTGCTCTCTAGTACTCTCCTTGGGCAACTTTGCCTCTATTGGCCACAACTAACCCCATTTTGGCCGTAGCAAAATGCCTTCTGATCCTACAATTTCTAAAATCTTGTCTCATACTCTCCACTCTCTATCTAGAGTCTTTCTAGGGCCACTCTCCCACTGATTATGAGCTTCTAATAACATCTATCTAGCTGATTTTCCCTTGCCATTATATCATTACCCATCTCACATTTAAAGGTGGATTCTTCTACTCATTCATAAGTCTTATATCAGCAAATTTATAAATTTCTCACAATGGTCATTCAATCATGTTTTCATTAGATAGTTCATGCCTCGCTAGCTCAAATCCACAATCAATATGTCATATAATTTCATTACTTAAATAGTCAATTAAAATATAGGTTTACAAACCATAATAAGTGTCATAAACTCATATATCCACTAACAACTAATATGAAGCCTATTTCTCATTAGTTACATTCCATGTTACCAAAATACAAACTCTTACACTTGGCAATACAGATACATGATGATACTATACAGAGGTTATCAAAATTAGCATCTACTTTATTTAGATTAGCCTAAGTGTAGCTTCCTCTACACATGGCTAAAGCTCATGGAATCTACTTGCTTTCCCTTATCCTTATCCGAAGAACCTTCACCTAAAATTGTAATCCCATGAAACGGGGTGAGATGCAAATCTCAGTAACCAAGACAAATTCCATCATACATTCTAGTTTAATTAACATATATGCATAATTTCATATAAGCATAAAAAAACATACTACTTATATCAGTAAATGAAATAATTAGGCTATCATGATTACTATCCCATACTAGTAATCATATTTCCATATGTTAAAGGCCAATAACACAGGGAGAGGCCCATCCATGGCACCTCCTCCCCATTGAGCATAACCAAGGCTCAGTGCATCTAGGGTTTGATCATAACCCAGTGCCCGATTTAAGCACATGCACAGGTGGTAGCTGCACCATAGCTCCATCATGGACTCATAAGGTCCAATTATAATACAATAGATAGCCAACCAATTCATTTAGCATTTCAAATCATTCATGGATAGTAAATATAAAATTAAAAAAGATATATGCATAGAATTAATATAATCCTAGTTACCTCACTTGTAATCAATCCTTTAAGAGCCAATTGAGTACTACTTTAGCCTATGAATACAAAACCAAGTTATTACTATCCCTAATCACAATTTGTATTAGCAAACCCATCAGTTAAAGAGTTAAGCTATATAAGATTACTCAGAAACACTTACCCAATCATCACTAAACCAAATTCGGATTTGGTTGAGCCTACCCCAGAAACCTCAAAACAACACCTCAAATTCTGAGTAAATTTGCATAAAATCAATACCCATATTATAAATCAGCTATAGGGGTCTCAAACTAGCAAAGAAAGCATCAAAATGGAGAGTCTATACTTACCTAACAACACCTTAGTCCCAACCTACGAAATTTCACCATGGAAACATCAAATGGCTTTCAAATTTTGGGTATAGTGAAAATACTCCAAATGAAAAACTAATTAGGCTAAAATGAAGAGAAAGAGAAGGGGATTAAGTTATATAACTATTACATTGGCTAAATCTTGCTCTAGAAGTGGGAAATGGTGGATTTCTTGCCCCAAACCCTAGCCTCCCTTCAAACCTCCGAATTTCTCTTTTGTGTTTTTGTGTTCTGTAGAATGAGGGGTGGCTAGGTTAGTTTTTAGAGTTTAAGTTGGGTTTTCTATAGGTTATGGGCTGCTCCAAGATCTAACTCCAAATGGGCTTCTGACTTAAGCTTTATTGGGCCAGCTTTCATATGTTGGGTTACTGGGTTTTAATTGGGTTAGGCCAAGTTTTAAGAGCTCAAAGGACTTGGGCCTACTTAAAGGTTATTGGGCCAATTATAAGAGCTTATAATAGGTGGATCTTAAGCTTCTATCACATTGAATCAGATTGGGTTTGTACCTAACTTATTGGGCTTCCATTAGCCTCTTATCATGATTTCCTACATTAATTTGGGCCTAGATAAAGTTTCTATCCCAATTAAATCTCAAACTCATATTAATAATTTATCTCTCTAAAATTTTCATTTACTTAACTTGTCCAATTATTCATAATTAACCCAAATCCATGATTAACACCTTAATTAATTTTGGGGTGTTACAAGTTTTATATAATTACCGCATTGCATCATGAATTGCCAAGTATAAGGACTGTATATATAATATAATTATCATAGAATTGAACATTATGGTTGTATGAACATTAAGCAGTGGCTCTACACTCCTTTTGGTCGGAACACCTTTGCTATCACTAAATTATACAATTTACTGATGTATGATAGCTTCATGAGTAGAAATCAACACTTAAATCTTAAAGTGGATAATGATAGATTAGCTAGATAAATCAAGTAGATAAATGCCATTAGAGTGTCACAAATTAGGGAAGAGTGGTCCTAGAGTGTTCTTAAAGGGAGAATTGGAGTGCATAGGATGAAATTTGAGAGTTACAGGAACAAAGAGGAATTGGCCACTGCCAAACATGACGAAGTTGCCTAGGGAAGGAAATAGAGAGGAATTGGTCATGGCAAAGAGTGATGCTAGCCACAGTGAAATGTGAGAGGCAAGTCTGGTAGTATTCTAGAGGGTAATTTACCACAGCAAAAGGGGTATTTGGCAATAGTGAAATGTGCAAAATTTATGAAGGTGTAAGGAGTTGAACCCGAGAGTAATTGGCCGTGGCGCAAGAGAATTTAGCTGCAGTGAAGGTGCTCAATTTCTCATATTAACCTAGAAACTTTGGTTTTCTCTAAGGAAATGATAATGAATGATTTAGGAGTACTTGTAGGAGGTTCTTGTAAGTTAGAATTAATGGATGATAGGATTAAAAGCTTATAATTGTAGGTTTGATTCTCTCATATTCATAAATGGTTATGAGTAATTAGTTAATGACTCTAACAACATTACGGTTTAAATTTCCTCACCTTTTCCTAATGTAAGTAATCTCATAATGACTTCAAACCTCGATTGATGATTATTAATCGCGTCTTTAACTTTAATTACCATAATTAAAAGTTAAAGTCATTACACTTTTGCCACGGCGAGGCACCAATTTGCCACAGAGAATTACGAAAGTATGAATAGTGGGTTCTCGAGAGTACCTTCATCACAACGTAGAAGGCCTGAGTTGCGGTGCAAGGTTTGTAGTTTTGATTTTAAGTTCTAGTAACTAATTTAACTGTGGTGAAGAAGGTCTAAGTCACGGCTTAAGTCCCCCAACTCTTATTTTTACTTAGAAACCTTAAATTTTACTATGAACATGATATATAATGACTTGGGAGCATTTGTAAGAGGATTTTGTGATGCTTGGGATTATTGGTAATATGAACCAAATTCTTAATTAATAATTGGAGTTACTTATGGGATCGAATAGTTTTTGTTGTTTGGCTAATGACCTTAATATATTGAGGTTCAAATTTCTTCAATTTTTTTCAATTTAATTAATTATAATAACTTTAGACCTTAATTTATAATCATTAACTGCATAATTAAGCTTAATCATAGTAATTAAGAATTAGGGTTGTTACATTTGGTATTAAAGCAATGGTTCTAGAAAATATGTTAGATTTAGAACCTTGCGGTTAGAAAACTTCACAATTATGATGTATGCATGTTAGGAATAAGAGATTTATGGTCTAATGATGCTTCTTATATTTGTATATACCTATTATGGGTGGACTTGTGTTTGGATTGCCTTTGGACTATAGTTTAATGGGGGATGCTTCTGGTTGTGCTTATGGCATTGCAAAGTGATATGGTTGCTCGTAGAGAAATCGTTAAGATATTAAGGGAAGTGCAAAAGGTTATGACTGTAATGGCCAATCATATGAGAGATCACGCTGAGGCCCATGAAGCTATAATTAGGGAAATGACTAACTAGCTTCAAGAGTAAGTCAAGGCCCATACAACTATTGTTCAAGTGTTGCAACAGTTATATAAGACTATGAACAAGAAAAATTAGGAACTGCAGGTGGAGAACTGAGCTAGTATTGGTCAAAACCTTAGTGTGGGACACCAAGGAGAGAATGGCGACCTCTCTATTTTATTGGCCAAGTTCCAAAAGGTTGAACCTCTATCATTTATGGGGGAATTCGACATTGAGAAAGTTGAGAGGTAGCTGATGCAACTAAAGAAGATCTTTGAGGTCATGACATGCACTACAGAACAAAAGGTAAAGTTGGCTATATGTAAGTTAGAAGGTAAGGCTGAGCATTGGTGGCAAAGTGCCTCTATGTTGCTAACTTCAAAGGGGATACCCTTGACTTGGGAGAGTTTCCAAATCGCCTTTGAAGGCAAATATTGTCTACCATCGGTGAGGGCTGACAAGGAAGCTGAGTTTAACTTCCTTGAATAAGGAGATATGAATGTGGATCAATATACAGCCAAGTTCATCTAATTGTCTCATTTTCCTCTTAACTAAGACGATTTGATAATGAGCCATAGAAGGATGACAAGTTTCAAAAAGGCCTGATACCAGAGCTAAAGGATAAAATTGTATTTATACAGATCCTTAATTTTAATGAATTGATGTAAAAGTGTAGAGTGACAGAGAGGGCTTTGATTAAGAGTAAGGTCAAAAGGAAGAAGACCATGGAAGGGATTATGACTGGGGCATGGAACCCTTTAGGGGCAGAAGTAAGAAGGGAGCCAACGGTGATAGTAATTCTTGGGGTAGGAGACCACCCCCAAGAAATGTTCCTAAAAGAAAAAGTATGGGACTCTCGAAAGGCTCAACTAGTGTCCCATCAGTTTATGGCAAATATGGGAAGAGCCATGGTAATAGACCATGCCCATTATGTTATAATTGTGGGAAGCTTGGACACTATGCACGAACTTGCACGGTGTCAAAAGAGTTGGCCTTATCTGTTAAACCACCTACACAAGGACGGTTGTTCACACTTATGCAGTAAGAGGTTAGTAGATCCCCTAGTCTGATTCGAGGTACTTTACTTGTCTATAATCATGTTGTAGATGCATTGTTTGATTTAAGTGCGACCCACTCATTCATCTCATATGATTATGTTAAGTATCTAGGTCTTAAGATTAGCCATTGCCATTTGAACTATTTGTGTCCACTCATATTGGATATTCTATGATTACATCTTATGTGTGCTTAAATTATATTGTATAATTGGATAGACATTGTACTACCCTAACCTAATTTGTATCCTTTTATGTGATTTTGATGTAATCATTAGTATAAATTGGTTGTTAGCTAATAACATAATACTTGATTGTAACCACAAGACAGTTTCTTTACCTATTAATATACCTAAAATTTATCCTATAACTGAGCTTGCTTATGTGTCTATTGCCCAAGCTGAGAGGAACCTTAAGTATGGTTACCAAGAGTTTCTAGTATTTTTTTCTTTATGTGTTGATGTTAATGATGGGTTGGAGGATATACCTATGATTTAGGAATTTTCTAAAGTTTTTTCTAAAGAGTTTAGTAGACTACCTCTAGAAAGAGAGTTAGAATTCTCTATTATAAGTCTGATTTCTAAGGCTCTATATAAAGTGGCACCCACTGAGTTTATACTATCCTATGACTTAAAAATCTAAAATCATTCCTAAAGAGTGGAATGAATTACTTACAAGGGTCACGAGCCTAGTGAAAGCCAGCAGGAATTACGAGAAACCAAAAGTAAAATCATTTAATTAATAAATGAGGACCTCAAAGTAAAGTGAACTGAGACTGACTGAGAATTTGATGTTAATTAGAATATATAAAAATGTAGTTAAGAGCCTCAAGATAACCTGAAATCGAAGCTAAAATGGGCGAATAGAAAGTTGCAAAGGCTAATGGCATTTTTGTAATTTTAAATAATTTTTAGAAAACTCAAAGGAGAGTTTTAAATAAAAAATTAAGTTTCTCAAAATTCTCAAAGGCCTTAAAAAACCATAAAAACCCTTAGAATAGTCAAAACCCGTCTAGTGTACAATTTAACGTATTAGTTGATTATAACTTTGACCAGACCATTCAATAAAGATTTAAATTCAATTTGGATGAAACCAAAGATATTTTATGAATTAGAGAACCTAAATTTTATGATGGAAAAGACAATGCTCAAAAAGGATTTGAAATGAGCTCAAATGGAGAAACCAAATATTAGGGATATAGTTGAAAATTTGAAAATTGTTATAAGTGAGCTCTACCCCTTATATATCACATCCCACTTCTGCCTCCCATTTAAATTGAAATTTTTTTGGTCCAAAATAGAAGTAGAGCCAAAAGAAGGTGGCGTACCAAGGAAGGAGAAAAAGGAGGAAGAAGACAAAGTGAAAAGGGTAAGATTTTGTCACTTTTTAATGCTTTGCCCTTCACTAAAGTTCTTCTCCTCTTTCTCCTCTCTCTTTTCATGGTTTTGATGTTTTGAAAGGAGGTGTTGTATGATTGGTTCTATAGAGGTAAAGAATATTTTGGAGAAAACTTTGGAAGTCTATGAAAGCTCCCTTGGCAAGCTTTGAAATAAGGTAAGAAACTATGGTCCAACTTGCTTCTTCTTAGCTCTCTTTTGCTTGAGTATTTTGGCCAAAATTAAAGCATCATGTAGGGAGTTTGATTTTGGTCCCAACATGATAGAGAAAGGGGTTTTGAAGCCTAAGGAATCATATGGAAGCAATAAAACTAAAAAAGAGGCTATAGATAACAAGTTGTGAAATTTAGGGTTTTACTTGCACCTAGGGATTTATAAAGCTTTCTAGTGATGATTTAGATTGTGTAAAACCATGTTTGAGTTCTCAAGACACCTAGGAAGCTATATGAATGGCAAATTCCCTAGGAAAATTAAGAAAACTCCATAGGCTCTCCACCTTGGTATGTGTCTCAGCCAAAGAGAGGATTATGCATCGAGGAGATTTTACTTTGATTCTAAGGATACAAGTGGCCTAGAAATGAATGATAGATACCAAAGGAATTATTGGTTTGAATTTAGGAACCATAGTTTAAAAGTTAGGAGTTTAAAGTTTTATTATGCATAAAGAAGCAACTTGGTGTTAGACTCTTTGATTTGAGTTTGTGATAACTCTAATGAGTTTAAATGGAGTCATGTGACTTAGATTGAGTGAGAAATTAGAGCCAAGATAATGAATTATATGAGTTGCTTCATTATGCTACTATATGGAGCCATATGAATGCCTAAAGCTAGAAGTAGCTTATATAAGGCTTATATGAGGCTAGAGATGGTTCCATTGATACTTATGTGTATTGTTTGATGTGTCTAGGCCAAGCAAATCAAGTCTTTCCCAAGTATACTTGTGAGGCCGAGAGAGAAAATGAGAAACTAAGGAAGAAAAGTGGTACTTTTTGAGAAAGGTAGCTCTCATCATTTCTTGTATGCATTTCTTGGTTGTTTGATTGTCATTGAATAGTTGTAGGGATGTTTGAATCATAAAACATGTTTCTAGCTATTGGATTGATGTTATGGTACCATTATGCTTCTTAAATTGTGTTTGGAATGTAACTTTGCTCTTGATGAGTGAGATGATGCCAAAAGTTCCTTGAAATAGGTGAGGTGAAGCCAAAAGTTCTTAAAAATTGGTGAGACAAGGACAAAAGTCTTTTGGAATGAGTGAGGCTAAGTCAAAAGTTTCTAAAAAGTGGGCGAGGCTAAATCAAAAGTCCCTAAAGCATGATTTTGATCTTGACACGTGTATGTGATCTTGAAAACATGTTTATGTTTAATTCTTAGAAGCTTTTGGTGCATGGTTATGTTCTCTGACATGATAAAATGCTATGTATACTTACTTGAAGGGTGAAAGAGCTATTGGAATTTTTTGAATCTCACTCTCCCTTACTTTCCATTTAACTTTGTCTAGATGAAGCCCGATGAGCAAAGAATGGGAGCCATGGAGCATTAATGATGATACTTTGATAATAGAATAATATATTATGTAATTTGATATATGTATAAGTTAATTATGAGTTGTAAACCCTTGAGCAAGTGTAAAAGTATATGAACATGTTATATGTAATGAAATGAAGCCAAATGTATGAAAATGTATGATTTTAACATTTTGAGCCATGATGGCTATGTGTATTTATGCATGTAAGATAGTTAATTTGTGCTCCACGATGATTTAAACCATTTGGGGTGTTTCTACATGTTGTGTTTATGCTTTTGGACATGCTTAAATGGTCATGGTATGTTTGGAAGGCCATTTGGTGCAATTTGACCCTATTATGGTACAAAACTAAGTCATAATTTGCACCTATACCAAAACTAGACCAAATGAATGATTTTGGGCATGAAATTTGGCAGCCATATAGATCTCATTGAGAGTTTTTTAGAAAGCTAAAGATTATCATTTTTGGAGCTCTGTGGAATATCTTATAATTTTTTAAAATTGGCCAAATTATGCAAAAACTGTCATAGTATTGTGCTTCTTGATAGTCTAGGTTTTGGTTTCTTTGGAGAGCCAAATGAAATCCAATACTCATAAAATTTTGTAAGAATTTAGTTGGCATTATAAGCTTTCCACAGCCATGAGAGCACCCCATTTGGACTTGTGTATAGGGAGATATGAATTTTTAAAGTTGCATGTCTATTATAGTAATAGAAATAGACCCCAGTTACTATTCCATTAATTTTCATGGGTCAAATGATCTTGTTTTGATCTAAAATTTTTATGGTAGTTAGAGGACATCTTGAACATTCCAAACAATCTTATTTACATGATTTAGAATTTTTTAGAAATAGTTATGAATTTTTAAAGTTAGTATAAAGTTTATGTGCATGCTATCAATTTGGGTCCTATAAATATTTTATGTATTCCATGAGCTAAACATGCTAAAATGAACATGAACAAACTTGTTTATGATAAGAATGAATTAAGGAAAAGAAAGATTGAGAGATGGACCCCTATAACTCAAAATAAGCCCTATATGACCAAAACTAAATGTTGAAAACTTAAGAAAGACGTGAATTGCATGGAAGATGTACTTATGCTAACTTATGATGCTTGACCTCAAACTCAATTTCCATGCTTCTTTGTGAAAATTAAAGGTTGAGATAACATCTTGTAGACAAGGTTTAGGATCTTATCGACAAGATCTTGATTTTATACTATGAAATCTAAGACCTTGTCAATAAGGTTTTTGGCTAGTAGTACAAGGTCTTTTAATTTAGCATGTTCTAGCATATGATGTGTGATGGTGTGACAGAGTTGGTTGAGTAGAAGAGTCAACTAGAAGAGTTGCTTGAGAAAAAGTTCATTAGGCCAAGTGTGTCTCCATGAGGAGCGCCAATATTGTTTGTTAAGAAAAAGGACGGTAGCCTTAGATTTTGTATTGACTATAGGCAATTGAACCAAGTGACCATAAAAAATAAATACCCTTTGCCTAGGATTGATGATTTACTTTACCAATTAGCTCGAGCATCAGTCTTTTTGAAGATTGAGCTCAGATCTGAATACTACCAACTTAGAGTCAAGGTTGAAGATGTACCTAAAATGGTGTTTAAGATTCCATAAAGAGGTGATGAGTTCCTAGTCATGCCTTTTGGGTTAATAATGCCCTTGCTATTTTTATGGATTACATGAATAGAATCTTTAGGTCTTATCTGAACCAATTTATGGTAGTGTTCATTAATGATAGTCTCATTTATTCGAAGAGTAGTGAAGAGCATGAAAAGCATTCTAGGATAGTCCTTTAAACCTTGAGGGAACATTAATTGTACGCTAAGTTGAGCAAATGTGAATTTTTGTTATGGAAAGTTAAATTCCTAAGTTATGTGATATCAGAACTAGAGGTAGCGGTAGATCTTAGTAAGATAGAAGTAGTACTAAATTGGGAGAGACTCAAAACAGTAACCAAAATTTGTAGTTTCCTATGTTTAGCCAACTACTACAGGAGATTCATTAAGGGATTTTCTCAGTTAGCCATGCCTTTGACCAAATTAACTAGGAAAGACCAACCGCTTATGTGGGATTCCAAGTGTTAGAATACCTTTTGGGAACTTAAAGATAGGTCAACCACCATACCTGTGTTAATGATCCCTGATCCTAAAGTGACCTTTACAATCGATAGTGATGCATCCAATAAGGAATTATGGTGTATTTTGATGCAATAAGACAAGGTGATAGCCTATGCTTCTAGGCAGTTTAGACCCTATGAGGAAAATTATCCTACTTAAGACCTAGAGTTAGCAGTTATGGTTTTTGCTCTTATGGAAGCACTATCTCTATGGTGCACAATTTGAGGTATATAGTTACCATAAGAGTTTGAAATACTTGTTTGACTAGAAGGAGTTGAACATGAGGCAAAGAAGGTGGATGGAATTCCTTAAGGATTACGGCTTCTCCTTAAAGTATCATCCAGGAATGGCGAATGTTGTTGTTAATGCCTTAGTAGGAAATCTATTCACATGGCAATGTGATGCTTAAGGAGTAAAAGTTGATTGAAGAGTTGAGAGATTTGAATCTATCTATTTCAGTGCATTTTAGTAGCCTACTATTGGGAGAATTAAAGATAGAGAATGACTTTAGGAAAAGAATTAAAGAAGCCCAAGAGTTAGATGAACATTTAGGAAGAATTAGAGAATAGTTAGGGAGTGGAGAGGTTAGAGACTTTGACCTATTAGAGGATGGTTTAGTGAGGTACCAAGGTAGAGTATGCACACCCAAGGATGAAGAGTTAAGGAACATAGTGCTGTTAGAATCTTATAAGAGTAGGTACACCATTCATCCAAGCACCACAAAGATGTATAGAGATCTTAAGAAGAGTTTTTGGTGGTCTAGGATAAAGTCAGATATAGTTGAGTTTGTTGCAAAATGTCTAGCTTGTTCGAGGGTTAAGATTAAACACAAAAAACCAGCAGTTTTGTTACACCCTATAAAAATTCTGGAATGGAAATGGATAGTATATCCATGGATTTTATAATGGGTTTGCCTAGGACATCCTTGGGTTATGATGCTATTTAGGTGATTATGGATAGATTGACAAAGTCTGCTTACTTTTTACCTATTAGAGCCACCTATCCTCAGGATAGACTAGCCCAATTGTATGTTCGTGAGATTGTGAGATTACATGGTGTCTCTAATAGTATTGTGTTAGATAGAGACCCAAGGTTCACATCAAAATTTTGGCAATCTCTATAAAAAGCCTTAGGCACTAGTCTTAACTTATAGCACTGCCTATCATCCTCAGTCAAATGGACAGATTGAGAGGACCATTTAGACCCTTGAGGACATGCTTATAGCTAGTGTGCTAGAGTTGAAGGGGAACTAGGATGTGTACTTGCCTTTAGCCGATTTTGCCTATAATAATAGTTACCATTCCCATATACAGATGGCACCCTTTGAGGCACTTTATGGGAGAAAGTGCAGATCACTTTTGTGCTGGGTAGAGCTTAATGAGAGGAGTCTCTTAAGTCCAGACATCGTGGACCAAACCACCAGTCAAAAAGAACTCATCAAGATGAAATTGTTAGTTACCCAAAGTAGGCAAAAGAGCTATGATGATAAGAGAAAGAGACCCTTAGAATTTGAGGTAGGAGACTATGTGTTCCTTAAAGTTACTCTGATGACAGGCATAGGATGGTCTATCAAGTTAAGAAAGCTCAATCCTCGTTACCTTGGTCCTTTTCAAATTCTTGAGCAAAAAGGACCCATGGCCTATAGAGTTACTTTATGTAACACCATATTTATATAACTTATCTAATATCTTATCTAGGCTCATTTCCAAAAATTATATGACATTCTCAAGAAAAACCCTTAAAATAATCCATTAATTTGCATTATGTCATGTATAAATTTTTCATTCCATGTCCCATGGACTATATGAAGTCATACATCTCATTCTCACATTTAAATACATAAATACAACTCATAATCATCTCAAGATATGGCCTAGACCTTGAGCTAATGAAGTATATGCATGAAAATAACATGTGTAGCCTCGAACTGAAATTCTAGTTTTATGTCGTGAACTTTGAAAAATCATAACTAATTCTAAAAAAATTTAAATTAAGCACACTATACCATTCTGGAAAGCTATAGATGTCTACTTTATTCTAAAAATAAATCCAGACCATAACAGGGACATCTGATAAGTATGATTTTTATGCATTTTAACCCTCTTAAATTAAGCATTTTAGTATCCAAATATGGCTTTAGGGGTTTTATGACGACCCTAAATTCTAATATCGGTGATTATAGCTAAATACACAATTAATAAATAATGATCAAGGTTTGGAGTCATTGCAATTAATTACATTAAGAAAATATAGGGGAATTTAAACCTTGATACTACTAGGATCATCAACTAATAACCATAACGGGAACATGCATAAAAGGGTTTGTACCATCATTAAAGGTTTAGGATTCATCCATTAATCAATTTCAACCCACAAAAACATCCCACCAATGTACTCATACTATTCCCTAACATTAGCCTTACTGAAATTAAGGTTTCTAGGTCAAATATAGGAGTTTGAGGACCTGCGCCGCGACCTAGAACTTTTTCGCCGCGGCTAAGTTGGGTTCTGGAGCTCGAAAACTAAGTTTTTAACCTTACGCCGCAGCCTGGAACTATTGCGCCATGGCCAAGTTGCTCTCTATCGCCGCGGCGAGTTGGATCTGCGCCGCGACCAACCTATGTGGCGCCATGGCGAGTTTTGCTACTGTAACCTCCCTAATTAATTTCCTCAACTCGCGTCGCGGTGAGACTTCTTGCGCCGCAGTGAGGTTACGTTCTGTCACCCCCTGGGTAATTATTTTCACTCCGCGCCGCGGCGAGATTTCTCAAGCCGCGGCGTCCCTCGCCACTGTCACTTCCTAGGCCGCGGCGTGATTCCCTTCTGTCATTGTTTTCACTATATTTCGCCCCCTACACTCCATTTCTCTTCTTAGGGACACTCTAAGGTCACTTCCCCTCATTTTATATGGCTCAAATGGCATTTATCTACCTTATTTACTTAGCTATGCTTCCATTACCAATTCAAAACTTATATGCCCATTTCCGTTCTCTAATTGCCCTCTATCAGCAAGTTTATAAAGTAGCAGCAATAGAATATACAAGAATTACCAGCAGCTATCCTTTAATACTCAATGAATGGGGTGTTCCATACATTAGGGGTTCATATCAATATCTTAAGGGTTACATTTCCATTGATAAGCCATATTATATGTCAACATAAATTACAGCAGATATCATAAATCCATACAACCATTACCAAATTAAAATGAGGTCTAACCCCTCAATACATACATCCTCAATAAATCAAATGTGAAGCCTACACTTGGCAATACAAATACATGATGATGCTATACAGAACTTAGCAAAAATTAGCATCTACCCTATTATACTCAAACCAAGTGAAGCTTCCCACACTAGGCCTCAGCTCATGGATGTTCATCCACTTGCTTGCCCTTATCCTTACCCGAAGAACCTTCACCTGAAATATTGATCCCATAACACGGGGTGAGATATAAATCTCAGTAACCAAAGCAATTCCATCATATAATCCAGTTTAATCAACATATATGCAAGAATCAAAATCCATATCAGAATCATATCAGTCATTTCAGCAAATGAAACAATTGGGCTATCATGATTACTATCCCATACTAGCAATCATACATTTAACATGTTAAAGGCCATTAACACCGGGAGAGGCCCGTCCACGGCACCTACTCCATTGAGCACAACCAGGGCTCAGTGCATCTGGGGTTTGATCATAACCCATACTCGATCGTAGCACATGCACGGGTGGCAGCCGCACCACAGCTCCACCATGGACTCACAAGGTCCAATCATAATACAACAGATAGCCAACTAATTCATTCAATATTTCAAATCATTCATATATAGCAAATATGAAATTAAATTAGATACATGCATGGAATTAATGTAAACCCCGATTACCTCACTTGCAGACAATTGCAACAGCCACCACAAATCCCAAATTCGGATTCAAGTATCTCCCACCAGAATTCTCAATATTTCACCCAAAATCCTAAGCAAATTCGTACAAAATTAATACCCATAATATAAATAAGCTATGGGGATCTCAAACTATCAAAGAAAGCATCAAAATGAGGGGTTTAAACTCACCTAATGTTAGCCCTAACCTCAACCTACGAATTTCATCAAGAAAGCCCCAAATAACCACATTTCAGATTTTGGATAAGGTGAAAATCCTCTAAATGAAAAACTAATCAGACCAAATTAAAGAGAAAGATGAGGGGATTAAGTTGTATAACTATTACCTTGGCTGAATCTTGCTCTAAGTATGTGAAAATGCAAAATTCTTGCCCTTAACCCTAGCCTCCTTCTCAACCTCTGAATTTCCTTTGTGTTTCAGCAAATGGGGGGAAAGTGGCTGAAGCATTAGGGTTTTAGGTGGGTTTAAGTTGGGTCAATGGGCTGGGTCATGGGTTGCTCCAAGTCTAGATCCAATTAGGTTTCAGATTTTGCTTATTGGGCCAGTTTTCAATTGTTGGGCTGCAGAATTTCATTGGGCCAGTTTTATACATTGGGTTGCTGAAGTATAATGGGTTTTGGGCCTAATTTGAAGGGCTCAAAGGTTTGGATCTACATCTAATTCATTGGGCCTCCATTAGCCTCTTATCATGGTTCATTAATTTGGGCCTAGATGCAATTTCTATCCCAATTAATTCTCAAACCCATATTAATAATTTATCCCTCCCAAAACTTTTATTCACTAACTTGCCCAATTATCCTCTATTAATTATCCTTAATTAACCTTAATCCATGATTAACACCTTAATTAATTTTGGGGTGTTACAGGTTTAATTAGGTAGAACTTGATTTCATTAGCCATTTATGCATTTTATGAATCAATTTGCAAAATTATTGAGTTTTAATGCATGAATTTCTTTTAAATAATTTTGTAGATAACTTTACTCAATATTTTTCATTCTCTTGTGTAGATTTTAATGGAAAAAAGATTTAAAATGAAGATGAATTGATGGCATGTGGAAGGCTCTTTGGGAGGCACAAGTTATCAAACACAAAACCACGAGTTTGATGGAAGGATGAAGCAAAACAAGAAGTTTCATGGGACAGAACATACTCCTCCATGTAGCAAGTACCATTTCACACAGCCATAAAAACAAATGAAGAAGAAAACTCGAGCTTAGGTTCTATGTTGAAAGGAGAAGCTTGAGAGGAGAAATATGAGGAAGAAGCATGTGGGAAGAGATGTGGTTGAACAAAGGAAGAGTAACATGAGTTCAAGAGGAAGAAAGAGTCATGGGCTGCAGCACGTGATAAGGGGAGAACTCCAACTCAAACACACACTCAAACGTAAAACTTCCCGTGGAATGATAAAGGGAGTTTTAAAGAAGGCTGGAGCTAGAAAATAGAGTATGAGTAGAGCCATGCCCTCACGTTGCAGCCTCATCATGTCAAACATTCCTACGATGCAGATATCACTCACACAATGAAGCACCAACTCACTCATTCCACATCCAAAATGCATGAGACACCAAACCATGCAAAAGCTTATGTAGAGCATTAAGGCAGCACATGAGTTAGAGAAGAAGCAACGTGGTTCATTATTAGATTCATGAGAAGAGTATAAGGAAGCATTAGTTACTTGTGGGGAGAAGAAGCCATGTAAAGAAGAAGAATGAGCTGAAATGAAAGAAGCTACGAGTTGGAAGGAAGGAAGAAAAAGGAGCTCGTGGCAGAGAAAGAAAACACGCATTGAAGGAATGAAGAAGCATATAGGTTGGAGCTGAGAATAAAGCTAACAAACATGGTACAACACTGGGTAAAACATGCATAAATAAGAGAAAATAATACATGCAGAACACGTGGAAGAATGTGAGCTCTGGTTTGAAAAGGAACTAGCAATGGTTTTGGTTGAGAAACGAATGAAGAAGTTTTATATGGAGAACATGTAGAAAGATGAATAAACAAGCATGCAAAAGCTATGGGCTAGAATTCATGTGGAATATTATAAAAGAAAATGAAGTGGAACCCATACTTATACACACATGATATGGCTACGGGCAATGAGAAGGAATGAGATGGCTGAGCACATGAAAAATAAAAGAAACCACATGAGAAGATTGAAAATACACTTGGGTAGAGGTAGGAGAATACACTCACTCATTCCAGACACTACCCATCATCATTCACACCTCTTCGTCCAGCAGCCATCCACCACGCCATTCCATTCATTTCATCTGTAACACCCCAAAATTAATTAAGATGTTAATCATGGATTTAGATTAATTGGGAATAATTAATATGGGATAAGTGGGCAAGTTAAGTGAATGGTAATTTTGAGAAATAAATCAATAATATGAGTTGAGAATTAATTGGGATAGAAACTACCTCTAGGCCCAAATTAATGTAGGAGATCATGAGAAGAGGCTTATAAAGGCCCAATGATTCTAGATACAAACCCAACTCCTTATCATGAGACTTGGGCCAAAAGAGATCACCTAGAATAGCCCAATTTGATTTAGTGAAATAGAGGCCCAAGACCCAATTTATATGAGCTCTTATAGTTAGCCCAACACACATTATGCAGACCTAAGTTAGATTGACTCTTGGAACTTGGCCTACACAGTCAAATTTCTGTAGCCCAACTCATGAGATTCAGCCCAACTTATGAGATAAGGCCCAACAAGTATAAAAATCTGAACCCACAAGGAATTGGGCCATTGAGTCAGCACATTCCATTTTTAGCCTTAAATTCTCTGCAGCCCATTCATTAAACCATGACCTAATCACTAGAGATGGCCTAATTGGACCTTGGGCTGATGGGTCAACCCATTTCTTATTAAAAACCCTAAAGGGTTAGTAGCCTCCCTCCCCATTCAACAGAAAACACAAGAGGCAAGGGAGAAAATTTGGAGGTTAAGGGGAGGCTAGGGTTCTACCAACATAGAAGCTTCATTTTTGACTTCTAGAGGATGATTTACCTAAGGTGAGTTATATATAACTTGACCCTCTCATCCTCCTCTTCATTTTGGTCTGATTAATTTCTGGTTTTAAGCATTTTCATCTTCTTCTCAAATTTGAAACTCGGTGTTAGGTGATTCCTTACTAGATTTTTGGAGTTGGAGGTTAGAGGGATGATTAGGTAAGCATTTCCCTTCCATTTTGTGTATCACTTTGCTGGAAAATGCCCCTAAGGATGTATTATCATAATGGGTTCTGTTATTGTGTAAAATTACAAGGAGATAATGGTGGAAAACCTAATTTTCTGGGCTTGATGATTGAAATGCGATTTTGGTGCTTCCATGGTGGATTTTCGGAGGTGAGGCTATGGGTGTTGTAAAGTGAGTATTTCCTTCCCATTTTGATGCATTTTCTGTTAGTTTGAGACCCCTATAGTTGACTTATGATATAGGCTTTGGTTTCATGTGAAATTACCTAGAAATTGGAGTGAACTATGGCAATTTCTGGTGTGGGAAAGTTAGAATTTGAAATTAAATCCCTTGGTAATTAGGTGAGTAACCTCTAGTCTGTCATTAGTAATTCAACTCTTTGGATATTTGATTGTGATTAGAAATGATGATAATTATGCTTGTTATAGGCTTAGTGTGCATTTGGATTATTATGGTAGCTAGAGGAAGAGTAATTGGCTTCATTGAGGTAACTGGGGTTATTTTCCTAATTCCATGTATATGCCCATGTTAATATGCTATTTGTTACACATGCTTGATTTTGAAATATTAAATGACTGGTTGACTACTTGATTGTTATTGTAATTAGACCTTGTGAGTCCATGGTGGAGCTGTGGTGCGACTGCCACCCATGCATGTGCTTCGATCGAGCACCAGGTTATGATTAAACCCCAGATGCACTGAGCCCTGGTTGTGCTCATTATGGAGTAGGTGTCGTGGACGGACCTCTCCTGGTGTTATTAGCCATTAACATATTGTGTATGATTGCTGGTATGGGATAGTAGTCATTAGTAGTTTAACTAATTTATTTGCCAATTGAATTGATGATTCTGATATTGATGACACGAGATTACCTTGGATTGATTGACTTGTACATATATATAGAAATTACCTTTTGTTACTGAGATTGTATATCTCACCCCATTGTGGGCTAACATTTTCAGGGACTGGACCTCTTAGTGGCAAGGAGAAAATTAATGAAAGATCATTAAATAGTTTGGTAGCACATAGGTTTGGGAGCTTTGACAAAATGTATTGTAGCTAAATTGCTAGTTTTGTATCATTGTTGCATTACATCATGAGTTGCCAAGTATAGGGATTGTATATGTAATTTGATTATCATGGAATTGAACTGAACATTATGATTGTAATTAGCTAATAATAGATAAGTAATTTGATTTTATATGAACATTAAGCATTGACCCCATGCACCTTGTGACCATAATACATTTGTTGTCATTAATCTATGAACTCACTAGTTTATGGTAGCTAGAGGGTTAAGGATCCACATTTGGATTTTGAATGGGTAACGATAGATATGTTAGGTAGATTAGGTAAAAGAAAGACACTAAATCTTCATAAACTAAGTGAAAGTGGCCTATAGTGTTGCTAGAGGGGGAATTGGAAAGCATGAGATGAAATTTTGGGAGTTATAGGAATAGAAGGAAATTGGTCTCGGTAAACATTTAATTGGCCTCGGCCAAATGGTAATAGAGAAGAATTGGCCACGGCCAAATGTGGCGAACCTGCCAGGGAAGAAAACAGAGAGAAATTGGCCGTGGCGAATAGTGATGTTAGCCGCAGCTAAGTCTGGGAAGCAAGTTTGAGGGTGTTCCAGAGGGTATTTGGCCGCGACAAAAAAGGTATTTGGCCGCAGCAAAATGCGTGAAATTTATGGAGGTGTAAGGACTTGAATCCGAGAGTAATTGGCCACGGCGAAAGGATATTTAGTCACGGCAAAAGTGCTCAATTTCTCATATTCACCTAGAAACCTTAGTTTCTTTTATGGTAATAATAAGAAATGATTTAGAAACACTTGTAAGGGGTTTTTATGAGTTGGAATTGATGGATGGGAGAATCAAAGGCTCCTTATTAATGATTAAATTCACTTGCACATTTGAATAATTAAGGTTCCTTAATTAATGACCCTAGTAACATTAAGGTTCAAATTTTCCCAACATCTTTCGAATATAATTAGTTGTGATGACTTTCAACATTCTAATTTAAATTTTATAGCTATTAATCACATATTTAACCTTAATTATGATGATTAGAAGTTAGGGTCATTACATCATCCTTCCATCTCCATCTAATGAAACTCTAATCCTCCACCTTGTGATTAGCTTAGAAGAAGTCCTTGGAGAAGCTTGAATCTATGGAGATGACCTAGGTTATGCCACTAACTATAGAATTTAATCCAACCTAGTTTTATTTTTAGGGTTGTGTGACACAATCGTTAACATCTAGTCATTAGAAATTGATGGAATAGTACCCCAAGTCATCTGTCATTATTGATACTATCTTTCAACTTCAAAAATTCATATCTCCCTATTCAAATGTCTAATTGAGGTGATCTTAGTGGCCATAGAAATCTTATCATGTATAATTTATTATTGTAAAATATAAAGATTATTGGAAACTATTTGTCCCTTGAATAACATAGTACAAGAAACTGACCATATAAACAGTGTTTATATCAATTTAGCAGAAAAATGCCAACTTTGAAAAATCACAATTAATTCCACAAAGCTCCAAATAATCTATTCTTTAGCTTTCCAAAAATCTCTAGATGAGATCTATATTGATGCCAAATTTCATAGGCAAATTCATTCATTTGGTCAAATTCTAATGTTTGGTTATAATTATGCTCGTTTTGTGTCATATAAAGGCTCCAAATGGTCCATTTTGGTTTCTAAGACAACCATGGCCACTTGAGTACATGGAAAAGCACCAAAATGGTCTACCAAACATGTCTTAAAGGTTTACAAATCCAGATTTTATAAGCTCACTCATCCACCTCAAGATATACACAAGAGTACACATACTAGTTCTTGCCATTCAATGTCTAAACCATGCCATATTGTACATATGGCATCAAATCTCATTTGTGCATGATAAATTTACATATTTACATATGTTCATGAGGTCATACAACATATACAATAATAGATTATATCATGTGCCACTCATATGGCTATAAATTGCCATTTTCACACACTTGGTTTTCAAACTTGCCTCTTCAAGCTTGGTGGCTTCCATTTCTTAGCTCACTTAGTCCATCTAGACATATTAGACATGTGGGGAGGAATGAGATTCTAGGAATCCCAATAGCTCTTCTCCCTTTCAACCATACATAAAGAATGCAAATCCATGTCTAAAAATGCATGCATGAACATCATGGAGTATGTAATCATTCAAGAAGCATTCTTGGCATTTAAGGAGTCATACAAAATATATATAGGCTTGTCAAGTAAGTGGTTTAGCCTTACCTATTCTCTTCAAGGATTTTGGACTTGCCTCACTCTTTTTCTTAAAGGATTTGAACTAATCCTTACTCTTGGGAGACTCTAAGCTTTGTCTTAACTACTTTTGAGGGTTCTTAACTCATCTTCACCATGGCTAGTAGGTTCTTAGCTTCATCACACTCAAGCAAACCAAAGTAAAGTGACAAAGCATCATTTAAATGCATAAACAACATCATGGTACCATGGCATATGAATGCATGGTAGAACACTTTTTCAAGGCCTAAAACATACATACACACATTCAAGATAAGGCAAACATCTACTCATGCATGAAAGAAAGAAGAGAGAGCTACCTTTGTTACACAAGCACATTTTTCCTCTTGGATTTGATTCCTTTCCCACAGCCACACTCTCACAAGAAGGTGGGATTTGTTTCTCTTGGCCTAGACACATCATGTGAAAGCTAATTATACTCTTGAACCAATTTCTAGAGCTACACATTTATTAGAAAAGTTAAGTGGTTCATATGGCTCTTTTATGGTTCCATAATGCACTTAATGAAGCAACCCTATAAAAACATGATCTTTGCTCCATTCTCTTTATTCATTTATGATTCTTGACTCCTTTTAAGTCTCTTAGAGTCATCACATAATCAAATTAAGGAGCCTAGCTAGGTGTTGCTTCTTTAGGCCATAATACAGAACTTATGATTACATCTCACTATCCATGGCTTCTAAAATTTTTCCAAGGCTTTCTCTCATCCTCTTCCATCATATATGACTCATAATCAAGCCTGGAACAATTTAAAACTCCCCCGTGGTGCTCCATCTAGCTTAGGCTAAGGCTAGGTTTTAAGGAGGCACTAAGTGAGTTTGCTTTGTTTTCTTGATGGAAGATGCATGTGAGGAGCTTCTTAGGGATCTTAAGAGCTCATCCAAACACTCATTTAGGCCTAGAAATCCTTGAATCAAATCAAAAATTTAAAGGAACACTTGAAACTCTAACTTTTCTATCTTGAAATCTAATAGTTTTTTTGTTGTTTCCTTTGCATATTCTTGTTCTTCTCCCTCATTTTCCTAAGATTCATCCTTGGTTTAGCTAGAAATTTAACTCCTCTTGACTGGGATTACATGAGGCGAAATGGAGAGAAGAAGAACAAGAAGATTCAAGCTTAGAAAGTAGCAAATTACTTTGGATTCCCAGCCTTTCTTGGATGTTTCTTTCTTTGCTTGGCTTGTTCCCTCCAAATTTGAAATTCTTCCCTTTATTCTTCCCTCAAAATAGAACCAAACTCCTCATTAAAACCATGAAAAGGAAGCTTGAGAGGAGAGGAACAAGTTTCAAGAAGGGGAAGCGTACAAATTCTTAAGAATTCTTACCTTTCTTGTCCTAATTTTCTCCTTCTCCCTTCCTTGTCTTGTGCGCCTAAGTCTCTTGAGTCTTCTTTGGTTTTTGGGTAGAATAAGTCGGTTTAAGAAATGAGGAAGAGTGAAGCGTGATTCCTAAAGGGCATTCAAGAAGCTTCTTGTTCTTAAAATTTCCAATTTTACCCTTTTGTCATGGAATTTTCTTTTTAGCTTCATTTTAGCTCCTTTTTTAGAACTATCTTTTCTATCATAAAATTCAAATTCCCAATATTATAAAATACCTTTGGAATTACTCAAATTGAAGCAAAAACCTTCCTGAACGAAAGGGTCAAAGTTCGAGTCAATCGGCATTAGAAAACAAATACCGGAGGGGTTTTAACTGTCTTAGGGCTTCCCATAGTTTTCAGAGCCTCTGAGAACCTGGGAGAACTCAAATTTTCCATTTGAAAAGACCTCTTGTGAGAATTCTAAAATTTTCTTGAAATTACAAAAAATGCCATTACCTTTCATAACTATTTCGTTAATTTTCGTTAGACCATTTTAGCCTTTGTTTCAAGGTACCTCTGGTCTCTTAAATTCATTATTAAATATTTAGATTATTATTCTAAATTTTTTGGACCTTAACAAATTCATTTTAGAGAACTTGCTTTGAAAACGTATCCATTTCTGTCATTTTAACGAAAACTAGACATTACACTTTACCCCTAAATTTAGCCCAATTACATGATGTGTTCCATGTGTCCCAATTAAAAAAGTATAACTAGACCCTTTGCATGTTATTGAGCATGAGAATATGCATTTATAAGATGATTTGTCTTATGTGGTTGAGCCAAAAAGGATTGTGGACTTAAAAGTTAAACAGCTACGTAATAAGGACATCCTCTTAGTAAAGGTGGTATGAAAGGGACTTACTTTAGATAAAGCAACTTGGGAGATGGAGGAAGTTATGAGAAAGGATTATCCAACACTATTTAAGTAAGATATGTCTAATTCTGAGGACAAAATTCTTAAAAAGAGGGGAGAATGTAACACCCTAAAATTAATTAAGAGTAATTATAATAAATTAGGGAATTAATATGAGAAATTAGTAAAATTAATTAAGGGAAAAGGAGAGTTGGATATTTAATTTGAGCCATATGTCAACCCAATTATGCCATAACCTAACTAGAAGAGCACAACACTAGCCTTCTTGTAGGCCCAGCTTAATTTTAAGAAGCCCAAAACTTAGAAATAGATTTTGGTGAGACAAGAGCCTATTTAGCCTTAGCCTAAAACTTAAAGAAATGGGTCCAAATGAATCTTAGGTTATTGGATCAGTATATTTCATCGCCAACTTTAATTATATGCAAGCCCAATGTTAATAGACTCTTATAATTGGCCCAACAAATAAAAAATACGAACCCACTTGGATTTGGGCATTTGGATCAGCCCAAGACCCAACTTAAACCCTAAAAACCCTTCTCCCTTACACCATTCTGCAAAAAAACACAAGAGGCACAAGGGAAATTCAGAGGTCTGAGGTGGAGGCTAGGGTTTTCTATATATTTTCATCATTTCTCCCTTCTAAAGTTAAAATAAGCCAAGGTAACTTATATATAACTTAATGCTCTCTTTTTCCTCCTTAATTTGAACCAATTAGTTTCTCATTTGGATCATTTTTGCCCACACCTAAATTTGAAATGTGTTGTTTGGTGTTTCCATGGTGGATTTTTTGTAACATCCAATTTTCTGAAAATAAGAGAAAATGTGAGAAATGTAATGTATGATTTCTCCATAAACAAACGAAATTCACAGGATATAAAAGGAAGTCCCCCGAAATGACTTATTTAAGGTCCTAAAAAATTTAAGAAGCATTCTAGACTTCTAAAAATAAGAATCCTAGACTCAGACAGAAAGAAAAACAGATCTAGAATGAAAAAATAAATTGTGATAAAAGGTTGACGAAATATAAGGGCATTCTTGTCATTTTGAGCAAATTTTAGAATTCTCACAAGAGGGCTTTTTAAATAAAAGTTTTGAGTTTCCTAAGGTTCTCGAGGCCCTGAAAACCATGAGAAGGCCCGGGACAACTAAAACCCCTCCAATGGACATTTTCCAACATTAGTTGACCTGAACTTTAACCAATTCATTCGGGAAGGTTTTAAATCCAATTTGAATGAAACCAAAAGCATTTTATGAATTAGAGGACCTAAATTTTATGATGAAAAAGATAGTTCTAAAAAAGGAGTTAAAATGAGCTATTAAGATTTTTTGAATCTCATCCTTTCCTCTCCAATGATCTAACATACTAGGTAGACCAAGTGGACAAGGTAATGGAAGCCAACCACCTTAAAGATGAGAGTATGACATCCAAGAATATGAATTTTACTACTCTAAGGCCATACTATTGGCAAATGATGTAACCCATGGATGAATATGTATTGTGATGTTATGAATATATGTAATTATGATAATATGTTATGTATGAATGAGAGAATATGTTATGTAACCATTAGAATATGATTTGAGTGTATGATGGCAAACTAGCTTCCTTAATGGTATTATAGAATTGTGTATAAGTGTGGATGAGATGGTCAAAATAAGATGCATGAGGTTTGGGACCATTTGGGCAGCTCACACAAGTCCTAATTATGCTTTTAGACTTGCCCAAAAGGTGCCAAAACCTAAGGAAAGCAATTTGGACATTTTGGTACCCTATATGGAGCTAAAATTGACCATAATGGAACCCTATTTCACTTTTTGTCCAAATGAGCTCTTTTTGATCTAAGATTTGGCATATAATTAGAGCTTGTTGAGAGTTTTTTGGGAAGCTAAAAAACATAATTTTCAGAGATTTACAGAATATTTGATGAATTTTAGAAATTGGAAAATTTTCTAGTTTTGGTCATGTCACTGTTCACTTAAGTTTGAAAATGAAATCTGTCACACAAGGCCCAAATGATATCCAATTGCCCCAAAATTTTATACAGAGAAACTAGACATTCCTAATGACTTGTGTCAATAGGAAGCACCTCATTTGGATGTAGGGAGGTATGAATTTTCAAAGAATCTATCCTATATTAGGAACTCTAACTGACCTCAATATTGTTTGATTAACTTTCGAGGTCTGGGCATGCCTGAACCAGTTTGGAGTTATTTTTTACCTCTAGCTAACATCCACAAATTTCTTGATTGGATTTTTTTGGAATTAATTGGACATTTTTAAAATTTTCTACAAAAATCTATGACAGCACCAGTAGACAACCAGACCTCTGGACATTTTTGAATTTCAAGCGTCTGTTGTGTTACGTTTCATGGTCTGGACATATTTTTAGTATAAAGTAGACATGTGCAAATTTCCAAAATGGCCAAGAATTCATGATTTTGATTTTTCTAGAATTAGTTATGATTTTTCAAAATTTGTAACAAAAATGAGGAAATTCTAGTCGAAAATGCATATATGTATTTTATGCTTCCCTTTGGTTTTCATGAGTTGTAGGCCACTTTTGGTGATAGAAATAAGTTGTATCTATGTAAGTAAATATAAGAATGTAATGTATAAGCTCACGTGGTCCACAGGACACTGAATGAAAGATTCATACATGCCACAATGCTAAAATATTCATTATTTTAATTATTTTTTCTTACTCCTTATATGAGATGCATGGTTGGAAGTATGAGAATAGCATAGAATGAGCTAAGAAATTATGGTGTTACATTTTTGGAGGTTAAGACTAGGGTTGTTGTTAGGTAAGTGTTTCCTTCCCATTTTGATACATTTTTTGCTAGTTTGAGACCCCTATAGTTGATTTATAATATGTCATTAATTTTGTGTAAATTTACCTAGAAAATTGAGAGGTATCTTGAGGTTCTTGGTGTGAGGAATACCAAATTTGAATTTGGAGTGTCTTTTAAGTAGTCCTTCATAGTTTAATTCTATGGGTATCTAGTTTGCTGCTATAAGTGATGATTAAAAGTAGTGATTATCTGATTTTATAATCATAGGGCAATTTTGGTACTATTGTTAGCCTTCATGGATTGTCCATAAAGTGAGGTAACCGAGGTTAATTTTTATTCCTTACATATATTCAATTTAATCTTATATCTACAGTACATGTATAATTTTGAATGATGAATAAATGGTTGGCTATCTAATATGTTGTGATTGGACCTTGTAAGTCCATAGTGGAGTTGTGATGTAGTTGTCACCTGTGCATCGTGCTTCTATCGGGCACCAAGTTGTGATCAGACTCTTATATGCACTGAACCCAGGTTGTGCTTATTGGAGAGTTGGCGCTATGGACGGGCCTCTCTTGGTGTTATTGGTCTTTAACATGTTGTATGTGATTGCTAGTATGGGATAGTGATCACCGGTAGCTCAATTATTGCAGTTTGCTGATATTATGTTATTTCTAATACTATCTAAATTAATGCATATATATTGATTAATTTGAAGTATATAAATGGAATTTATCTTTGGTTACTAAGATTTGCATCTCACCCCATTTTATGTGCTAACTATTTCAGGTAAAAGCTTTTTAGGTAAGGATTAAAGGAAGCAAGTGTATGAACATCCTTGAGCCGAGACCCTATGTAGGGAATATTGCACTTAAGTTGATCTAACTTAGGATAGATGCTAATTTTTGTTGTTTTTTGGTTTAGCATCATCATGTCATCATGTTGCCAAGTGTAAGAACTTCTGTGGTTACAATCAAGGTGGAACTAATAGGAGAGTAGACCTTGCATTTGTTGTAATATGATATATGCACTCATTTATATCTTATATGGAACCTTGTTGACTTTGAGATATGATTTATCATTTGAGAATATAATCATGTGTTGCCTTAAATGTTGACTTAGACTAGTATTGTATGAAACCTCCATTGGAATTTACATTTGAATGATAATAGTAGTGGCTTTTGGTATTCTTTGTGTCAAAATCCATGATTTACTGATATATGGTAGATGGATGGGAAGAGATCAATACCTAAGTTTTGAATTGATTAGAATTGGTATGCCTTAGATAGTAGGATGCCATTAAAACCCTATAAATGAAGGTAAAATGACCCTAGGATAATAGCTTGAGGGAGATTTGGCATGTGTGGGATGAAATTTAAAAAGTGTTGGTGTAGAAAAGGGTTGAGCCACAGCCAAAACTACATAAGTCACAGCCAAGAGAGATCCACGAGCTAGAAGCATTGTGGCGCAAGATGCCTCATTAAGGCATAATGTAAGAAATTTTCCCAAAGAGAGTAACAGAGAGCAAACTCGCTGGGAAGCTTGCAGTAGCGAGCATTGGGAGGCAAGCTTGGAGAGTTCCAAGAGGCTCTCTTGCCACAGTGCCACATAGGCTCACCAGGCGTGGCACCAACTTGCCATAGAGAATCACAAAAGTGTGAATAGTAAGTTCCTAAAAGCACCTTTGCTGTGGTGCAAGGTTCGTAGTTTTGATTTTAAGTTCCAATAACTAACTTAGCCATGATGGGGAAGGTCCAAGTCGTGGCCTAAGTCCCCCAAACTCTTATTTTTGCTTAGAAACCTTGGATTTTACTATGAACATGATATATAATGACTTGGGAGCATTTGTAAGAGGAATTTATGGAGCTTAGGATTAATGGTAATGTGAACCAAATGTTTTAATTGATAATTGGAGTTACTTGTGGGATCAAATGGTTTTGGTTGTTTGGCTAATGACCTTAATAATATCAAGGTTCAAATTTTCTCATTTTTTTTCAATTTAATTAATTATAATGACTTTAGACCTTGATTTATGATCATTAATGACATAATTAAACCTAATCATGATAATTAAGAATTAGGGTTGTTACATTCCAATATCAATTTATTGGCTTTAGTTCAGTTTCTGAAAAGCAAGTTATTACATGTTATGCTCAATTCCATGCCATATAGAGCTAGGAGCCAAAGCATAATCCTTTTACATTCTAGCTATTCTCAACTAGGCTTAACTCTAGGCTAAGAAAGAGTTGCTACATTCAATTCCCCACCTTGAGGAGCTAGGAGTCGATCATAACATCCATGTGTATAAAATTCATGATATAAACCAATTTAAAGCATAACTCACAAAATCATTAGACAACTAATTATACAAGTATTTCAACTTATTCAAACACTCAATTGCATACAAGGTAAGGAGAGATAGCTACCTTATAGTGTAGCACCATAATTTCCTAACTTTACCTCATGCTATTTCCAAGTCTCATGTTATGGAATTCATAAGAATGTAAGAAAATAGCATATAAAAAGTGAAGCGTCGCATATAAATTTTTCGTTCAGTGTCCCATGGACCATGTGAACTCATGTATCGCATCCTCATATTTAATTATATAGATAAAACTCATTTTCAACCCCAAAATTGACTAGAGCTTGTGAGTGGCAAGGGGATACATAAAATTCATGAATGCAATTTCAGTCAGAATTTCCCTTTCTTTGTCATAAACTTTGAAAAATCATAACTAGTTCTACAAAAATCAAAATCATGAATTCTTCACTATTCTAGAAAGATACACATATCTAATTTATGTTAAAAATATGTCCAAACCATGAAACACAACAAAAAGGACGTTTGACATTCAAAAAAAAGCAGAGGTTTGGCTGGCTACTATTACTATCACATGTTTCTGCTACAAATATAAAAAATATCCAATTAATATCACAAAAATCTACTCTATGAAAATGATACCAATCTAGAAAGCTACAGATGTTAGATAGAGGCAAAAATAACTTCAAACCAGCTTAGGTACATCTAGGCATTGAAACTTAATCAAATAGTACCTGAGGTCAGTCTGAATGCTTGATACTAGGTAAAATTTTTAAAAATTCATATCTCCCTCTTTAGACATCTAAATGGGATGATTCTAGTTCGTAAAAGTCACTGGGAATGTGTAGTTTTTACCTATAAAATTTCATGGCAATTGGACATCATTTGACTCTTAAGTGATGTAATTTATTTTTGAAACAGTATGAACAATAACTTGACCAATTTCAGAATTTTTTTCAATTTTAAAAATTTATCAAATATTCTATAGACCTCTAAAAATTTTGCACTTTAGCTTCCCAAAAAGCTCTCAAAAAACTCTAAAATGCATGATAAATCTCATATCAATAAGAGTTCATTTGGACAAAAAGTGGTTTAGATTTCCAATATGGTAAATTTTGGTTCATATTGGAGACCAAATGTGTCCAAATGATTTCCCTTAGTGTTTGGCACCTTTTGGGCAAGTTTAAAAGCATAATTATGACTTCCATGAACTACCAAATGGTCCTAAACCTTATGCGTCTCAATTTAGCCATTTATACATACATTTTCATAATGTAAATTTGCCATTACATGTCCAAAATGAGCATTTCCATACATACAACCTTAACTCTCATTTATTCATGATACATTAACATAATTATATATGTTCATAACATCATAGGACATATACAACCTAGATTACATCATTTGCTATTTATGTGGTCTCAAAGAACAAAATCTATGCACTTTGATGTCAAGCTCTCATCTCTCATGTGGTTGGCTCCTATTTCCTTATTCTTTTAGTCCCCCTAGCATGTTAGAATATTAGAGAGAAGGGAATGAGATTCAAAGAATCCCAATAGCTCATCTCTCTTTCAATCACACATAAAAGATGCAAAACCAATCTTGAAAATGCATGCATGAGTATCATAGGATGTGCAATTATTCAAAAGACATTTTCAACATTTGAGCAAGTCATATATAGCATATAAAGGCTTGCCAAGTAAGTGAATTAGCCTCTCCCATTCACTTGAGGATTTTGAATTTGCCTTACTTATTCTTTAAGAGATTTTTGACTCAATCTTGCTTTTGGGAGTCAACCTCACTTTTAGGAGACTCCTCACTTTGTCTCAACCAATTCTAAGGTTTCTTGGCTCATCCTCACCATGGCTAAAGGTTCTTGGCATCAATACACTCAAGCAAACCTAAGCAAGCATCATAACATCATTTAGAAACATAATACATCATCATGGTACCATGGCATATGAAATCATGCTAGAATACTTTTCATGGCTTAAAATACATACACACATTCAAAGACAAGCCAAGCATACATTCATACATGAGAGAAGGAGGAGTGACCTACCTTGGATTCAACCACACTGCTCCTTTCCTTGGCCTCACACACACAAAGGTGTCTGAATAATTTCTCTTGGCCTAAACACAATTTATGGAAGCCAATTAGGTTCATGGAATTAATTCTAAGGCCACACAATTTCCTCACACTCTAACTTAACCTATAAACCCCTTTATGATTCCAAAAATCTACCTAATAAAGCAACACCCATCAAATATATCCTAGGCTCCATTCTTTCTTTTCATATATGATTCTTGACTCCTTTTAAGCCTCTTGGAGCCATCACACAATTAAAATAAAGAGTCTAACTACACGTTACTTCTTTAAGTCATATTATGGAACATATAAGGCTAACTCACTTTCTATGGTTTTTAAATTTTTCCCAAGGCCTTCCCTCATCATATACTACTAAAAAATGGGCTTATAAATATTTAAAACTCTCCCTAGGTATCCTAACTCATCTAGATCGAAACTATGCATGGTTTTGGCCTTCATGGACATTGCTTTGGTTTCTTGATGGAAGAAGCACATGGGGAGACTTTTAAGGATCTTACGAGCTCATTTAAACTCTCATTTAGGCATAAAAATTAAGGTATCAAATCAGATTTTATAAGGAACATATGAAATCCTAGAATTTGAATCTTGAATTTCCATAGTTATTCGTTAATTCTCTTTGCATATTCTTATTCTCCATACTCTTTTTCCTAAGAATCACCCTTGGTTCTACCTAAAATTCAAGCCCTCCTATGACTTCTTGAGTGGGGCAAACTATAGGGAGAAGAGAAACAAAGGGTAGCAACCATGGAAGAAGAAATTAACTTATTTTTCCTTGTTTTCTCACTTGAATCTTGTCTTCTTTGACCTGTTCTCTTCAAATCCAAAATTTTCCCTTAATTTCTCCCTTAAAGAAGATTTATAAACTTCATTGTAACCATAAAAAATAAAGGAGAATGGAGGAGAAGAGGTTTGGAAAGGAAAAAGCCTGAAAAACTATCAAAATTCCATACATTCAAGCTTTAATTTCTTCCTCTCTTCTTCTTCCTCTTGTGCGCCACTCTCCTAGGGCTTTTTCTCTAGTTTAGGGCAGAAACATATGAGGCTAAATGAATGGGAGAGTGGGGCGCCCTATATATATATGTGGAGTAAGAATGACTTTTTAAAAATTACTCAAATCATAACTAAAACCTTCTTGAATGAATCCGTCAAAATTCGGGTACACCAATATTAGAAAATGCCCACCGGAGGGGTTTTAACTGTCCCGGGGCTTTCCATGGTCTTCTGGGCCTCTGAGAACCCTGGAGAACTCAAAAATTTAATTTAAAAAGCCCTCCTATTTGAATTCCAAAATTTACTCAAAATTACGAAAATGCCATTACGTTTCGTAAGTTTTTCATAAAATTTTGTTTCTTCGTTCTAGCTCTTTTTTTCTTTCCATATAAGCCTAGAATTCTCATTTTTAGGAGTCTAGAATGTCACTTAAATTTTTTAGGACCTTAACTAAATCATTTCAGGGAATTTGCTTTGAAAATGCGCTCGTTTATGTCATTTGACAAAAATTGGACATTACACATAGAGTTTGAAGCCTCAAGCTACCATTATTTCTAATATCCCTCTCTTTTCTTGATTCTTTGCTTCATCCTTCTTGGGTTCACACCTCCATTAAGTGAGCTTGCATTTGTTCAGCCTACCTATAGCAATGTGCAATGCCAAATAACTCATTAGGATTCATTTTAACCCTTTTTCTTAACACTTACATATATTGGAACTCAATATGTATCTTTAGCCTAATTTAGGTCTCTTAAGAGGCAACTCTTAGATTTCACTTTCTAGGTCCAAAATCTGATTTGCTATGAGCTATATAACTCTAATTAGAACTCATTAAGGCCATTATATTCAAGCTAAAATAAGCCAAAAGTTCATTAAGCCCTTTTTTAACTTTAAATTTTCAACTTTCACAATTAACCTATAAAATTCAAATCAATGCTTTTCCAAGCTTTTATAATTCTCTAAAGAACCTTTAATTATCTTAGAATTCAAAAACAAGCTCATATAATGGCACTTCTTATGGGGTATCCAAGATTATGTATCTATAGCACCATATGGAGTTTTCTTGCTTCCTTTGGCAATTTCTCTTTATTTCCATAACCTAGGTGAATTTTACATGCTCCAACATACAAGAAAATGTAGAGATATATTTTCTCTCTCTAGGCATGATAAAGAAGGAGGAGAATTAAAAAAAATAAAGCTTGAAACATTGCTAGCAATATATACCTCAATTTGAAGCTTGTTCCATGCTCTCTAATTTCCCTCGATTGAAATTTTGAAAAGAGGACTTTGTTTCTCCTTGGTGGCAATTGGAATGCCTCTAAAATGGAATTTAAAATCACCAAATTGAAGCTCTTAATTAGAAGAATAAATTTCATAACTAGAGCTACGCGAAATAGGAGCCTTTTCTTACCTATTTTCTTGCTTCTTCTTCTTCTTCTCTTTCTTCCCATTTTTGGACACCATTTTTTGTCTCTTTGAAGATGGTTTAGGTTAGTTTGAGGAAGAAAAAAGGAAGGGGTGGTGTTCAAATAAAGGAAGATATTTTAACATGTTCTCATAATTACGATTTTGACACTATATTTTAACTGTCTTGCTTAAGCTCGTTTTAAATCCTGTTTGAGAATTGTCAGCTTCATATGAAAATTTGAGTTCTCTAGTTTATTAAAAGCATTTACTTGAAAATTTTTGGAATTTAAAACTATCTTGAATAGTCCGATCAAAATTATGGTCAACTGACATCCTAAATTATGCACCGAAAAGTTTTTAACCATTCCGATGGTTCCTAGGTTTTCAAAGCCTTTAAAAACCTTAGTGAGCTTATCTTTAGCATTTAAAACCTTTTCCTTTAGATTTCTAAAATTTTGCTCAAAATTACAATTTTGCTATTAGTAGATTGATTTTTCTATTTAGGTGTTCGAGCTTTATTTTTTGGATGCTTTGATTAATATTTGACCTTTACTTTTCCTTAATTTATCTTACTTTAAGATTCTCTCTCATTATCTTATTGGTTCTAAATCAGTTTTAGAAGAACTGGATGTTACACTTTTTCTTACATTTATTTTAGGGTTAGTCTATTTTAAAAATTATTGGTTGTTACACTTTCTTCACATCTATGTATCTCATGCTTTAAACCTTTTGTCATAAGGATATTAACATATTTAGGAAACTAACATTACCTACTACATATGTTACACACATTTGTTTGGCAACAAATGTTATTGCAATTATCTTTTTTTTTCTTCTTGAATCCCAAAGTTGGCTCATCATTGTTGACCAAAATTTTACATAATAAATTTAGTTCATGGGCCATACTTTGCACCTTCAACTTTCTCTCATCTTAAGATCTTCTATCTTGCTTTTGGATCTTATGGAAATCTAGCTTAGCATACTACAATAATCTAATAAGTTTTAGCTAAATAAGATTTCATAAAGGCCTTAAATGAGAGCCACAATTCCATTCCTTGATGTGAATGGTGGTAATTATATTTGTGTGTATCATGCATACTTTTTTCCTTCAATTCTCTTATATACAATGGAGTTAGACTATGAATTTGGTACCTATAGATCATTTGACAAGCTTCAATTCAACACCTATTTTAGGAGGAATCAAGTTATAGATCAAGAGAGAAATCTTAAAGAGAGAGAAAGAGAGAGAGAGAGATATTTTATTGAAGATATAAGAGCAAGACTCTTGTAAGGGCTAGGGGTGGTAAGTAATGAATGCTAGTTTTATATACATAAATTCTCCTAATTTTGATGCTTTAATAATTAGATATGGCTTAATGGATGTAATTGAATGGAATTTGATTTTAATTGACCATTTTATACATTTTAGGAATTAATTTGCAAATTATTGGTTTTCAATGCTTAAATTTATCTTTAATAATTTTGTGAATATTCCTATGTGATTTTGTCTATTATTCTTGTAGAATTTTTGATGGACAATTAGTATTTGAATAGGATATTGGTTTGGAAAAGAAGTGGAGGTTTGCCAAGTTTAAGGAAGCCATGCATTCCATCTTCTCATTCTCATATCTCTCACTCACTTGGTCTGCACACACATATCACTCATGGGTTTCTCTATGTAGGCAACTTCGCCACATCACCCACTCATACTTTAAGTTTCATCTTATCACATACATGGCAGCTCTCATCACATAAACACATAGGCATGGAAGGGCTCACATGCATGGCTTATTCATTCACTTACACACTCCACATTACTTAACTCATCCACATCACTTGCACACTCCACACTGTACCCACTACACTTCCATATGCCAAACCATTCACCCACATCCTCCTGTAACAAAAAGCTGCATTCCATCTACGTAAAGCTTCCACATCTTCTCCTTCAGCAATAGAAAGCTATTAGTTCACATGAAGAAGCAACTACCATGGGCTGTGGAGAACTCCTACAGAAACAAACTAGGACGTGATTTACATGAAGTTCTAGCAAGAGGCAGAACTTGGGGCTGATGTGAAGAATATGAAGACGTGGAAAAAAGTGAAGAAGGGCAACTAAAAATTAACATTAACAACACAACAGGAAAATGAGATGGAGAACAACGCTGAGCAAAGTAAGTAAAAGAAGCAAAGTGAGCAATAGAAAGAGCTATAGTTTCAACATGAAAAAGCTGAGAATGAAAAAAGAATAAACACACTCAAACTTGGGTAGAGAAGAAATGAAGAAGTAGCTACATGAATGAGAAACACAAGAGAAGGAATGTTACAAGCTGAAATGAGCTAAACACATGGGAAGCTATGGGCTTTTGAAGTTGAAAGCAGCACATGGTCAGCTTTGGTGAATGGAGAAGAAGCAATGTGATTAAAGAACATGTGGATTAATGAAGGAGCAGCCACGTAGGAATGATTAAAGATGTATGAGTTGGATGTAGCATGAAGAACATAAAAAAGAAGGAACCTCAAAGTAGAGCCCACTCATATGTGGATTCAGGAGAAAGCCCAACCGTGATGAAGGAGCTCTTAGCTAGAGGAGTTATTGTGGAGCAGTGTGTAGTAAAACACAAAGATGAAACTGTGAATTTTAAAATAGGGATGAGAGGTTCACAGCCATGTATAGGCAGAAACAAAAGAAGGAGCACATGAGGGAGCATCCACGCATTCTGATCACACGTTTCATTCATTCCATAGGCCCAAGAACATATGAGCAGTGTCAATTGAATGCACGTAAAGGAGTGTGTGATTGAAAGAGCCATGGACAGCCCACAAAACATGTATGCCAGGTCATGTGAGCTACACATAGGAGATCAAAGATCACACATGAACGTGGATTGCTACGGGCAAAAGAAAAGCAAGCACGTGGGAGTTGGATTCATTTTAAAAAACAAAAGGGAACACATCATCTCATGCATGTGATTTTTAATGAAGAGGTTGGTGGCATAATATAATAAAAACATCGAATAAGAAAAGATTCCACATATCATCGTCATTCACTCATTCCACGCTATTCATCATCTCATCTTTCATCTAGCAACTCCACGCCATTTCTCTCATCCTCCATTCCCATTCCATCTCCACTCAAATGAAGCTCTAATTCCCCTTGTGGCTAGCTAGGAGGAAGATCTTTAGTGGAAACTTAAATCCATGGAGAAGAACATAGAATTTTGGCTAAGATTTTCTTAATTTCCTACACTTTTTCTCTTTCACGTATTATCTTGGTTAAGTTGTATTTGATGGAGAATTTGTGTAATTGTAATTAGTGGCTAATTAGACACTAATTAAGAAACCTTTTGGTAGATTAATTGATTAGATTGAACATTGAATTTTGCATTTTCCTTTAATTTCCCATGTATGCCATCAAGGTGTTCGATGAAATGCATGAGTGAGATTATGTACTTGATTGTCTAATTTGAGGATTCCTTAGAGTTTGATTAGTTAATTAAACATCCTAGGATATTAACTTAGAGGCTAATTGATCAATTAATCATTCAATTTAAGTGTTTATTGATCCTAATGATAAGAGTTAGCAATTTGATGCAGGATTGAGGTTTCAATTCAACATTAAATTATTAGTCTCTTGATTCTTACGTGGTAACTCAAGATACATTGTTATGGACACGAATAGGGATTTTTAAGGCATAATTAATCACAATTGAATTAAGATAAGGATAGTAGATACTAAGGGACAAATTCAAGGCTAGTCACAAGTCCATAATTCAACTATAATTCATGCAATTAGGTAGAGTTTAGGAACTTTATTTTAATTTCATTTTAGATAGTTTAATTAGATCAAAACCCCCCCTAAATTAGGTAATTCTAGGATCTTTATACACTTAGAAAACCAAATTAAACATTGAACTTTATTTCCAAGGGAGATGACCTAAGTTGCACTACTAGCTATATAATTTATCAACCTAGTTTTATTTTGAAGGTTGCGCGACACAACCCGTCAAAATTTGGCGTCGTTGCTAGAAAATCAGATTCTCAATTATTTGAGAAAGTTTTCTAAGTGTTTTAACCTCTATTTTTGTTTTATTTTGGTTTAATTTTTCCTCTATTTTTAAGCTTGAATTTTGGACATTTCGGTGTTGTGTGACAAGAGTATGCTTGCTGGAGTTTTTGTTTAAAGTATCCAGAAAATTCTCAAACTTTATTTTCCAAGGCACACCATTTTTGGTCAAATTCCAACGTTTAAGGTACTTTTTCTAATTTTTTAGTATTTTCTTGAATTTTTTAGGATTTTTTCAATTTTTCTGGATTTAATTTCTTTATTTTTTGTGAGTTCATTTTAAGTGATTCACCTCTATTTTGTAGTGTTTTTTATTGTTAAGAAGTTCTTATCTTCATTTGAATTTTTATTTTCTTGATTTAGAGTTAATTTTACTTATAATTTGTTAGTAAATTTTCTTGTGCTAAAATTAATTGTACTTCTCATACTTTTTGCTTTAAATGGATCCGTATTATTATTCTAATTAAGGTGTTTATAATTCTTGTGCAAAGGATAGGATTTCTTGGAAGTTGGATGAAGCCATGTCAATGCTTCAAGGCATTCTTGAACGACAAAGACAAGCACAACAATATCAATAAGTCTAACAACCACACCATTAACCACACCACCATCCTTATGAAATTCACCCTGATTACATTGAACCATATTACCATCCATATGAAGTTCACCCATATTACCACCATCATTATGAGCCATACCATAATTTCAATATGTAACACCTTAATCTACTACCGCTACCTAGCCTCTCACTGGGCTCGGTTCCATATGATTTCCAAAGAATCAACACCAATCCGTGGCATTTGCATGCTATGAATTGGGGTTTTATATACTCATCTTTTGCCCCGTGGGTCCTGTGAACCCATTTCGAGCATCCTCAACTCAAACTCCACTTATAAAACTCATACATAGCATAAAACAAACCATAAGCCATGGGTATAGAGCCAAAAACCAGAAAAATTGCATTTTCTCACTTGGGCCCAAAAGTCATATTTTGGCTCTACTTTGGAAAATCATAACTAATTCTACAAAAATGGGAATCTAGTAAACTTTAGCTTTCTGGAAAGCTCTAAGTATTAAATTTACACTAAAAATCATTTCCAACCACAAACTCAGCTTTTGGATTATGTTTGATATCGAAAATGGGAAGGAGGTCCGGCTGTCACTGTTTCTGGTGCAGCTCACTGTCATGACTTTCGAAAATTCATAACTAAATCTACAAAAATCCAATCTAGGCACACTATACCAATTTGAAAAGCTACAGATGTCTACTAGAGGAAAAAAATAAGTCCTGATCAGTTCAGTAGCTCCTACTCCCCGAAAACTGATAGAACAGTAACGGGGGTCAGATGACCTCCCTGATGCTGATACAGAACTTTAGACGGTTCATTCTCTCTCTACAGACCTCTGATTTAGGTGATTCTAGTTCTTGTAAGTCACTATGGTTGTCTAGTTTATGTGTATAAAATTTCACCACATTTGGAATCTATTTGGTCTAAGAATGCCACAGATTTCATTTCTGGTTTATATGAATAGTGCATGACCAATCCATTAAATTTTTCCAAATTCAACAATTCGCTAAATATTCTCTAGACCTCCGAATATTACCAACTTTAGCTTTTCAAGAAGCTCTCTATAAACTCTAGAGGCATGCCAAATTTCATGGCAAGAAGAGCTCATCTGGTCATACTTTGACGGAGCTCACAAATTTACTAGTTTTGGCACCCAAGAGGTCCAAAATGGGTCCAAACGGCCTCTCACACACTCTAGCCACTCATGGACAAGTTTAAAAACATAACAATAGTCCATATAACAAGTCCATGTGGTCCAAATCAACATACATTCCAATCTCACTATGCTATGGCCAAAAATACACTATCTCATTCATTCATAAAAAGGGGCAAAACCCTCATTTCCATTGATTTGGCTATCAACATAGTTTGTACATCACCATTCATACATATACACTTGTTACAACATTTACAACTCAAAAATAGTGGGCGCATATTCATTTGGCACCACTTTACATCAAAAGGATTAAAATAAAACTAACATTTTCCTATACATACTCATTGGCTCCTTGGTGTGCACTTGCTTCTCCTTGTGCTCCACCAAGTATGTTAAGTTGGGAGGGGAAAGGGTGAGATTCAGGGAATCTCAGTAGCTCATGCACTCAATCATGTAAGCAATCAAGGCATATAACAAGTCAAAGCATGTGAATAAGCATTTAGCCATTCTCAAACATCCAACACACATTGTACATGCTATGGAAATCACAACAATGCCAAAAATGGGCTCCAGGGGCTTTTGGTCTAACCTCACCCGAGTTTAGGGACTTTTGGATGGCCTCACCCGAGTTTAAGGACTTTTGACTTGGCCTCACTCGTTTGAGACTTTTGGCCTTGTCTCACCCATTCTCAAGGGACTTTCGGCTTTACCTCACCCATCTCAAGGGACTTTCGGCACTACCTCACTTGAGCAAATCTCACAATTCATCACACAAGCATATTGGCATCAATGCATCAAAGCAATAGCATATGGCATATTCCACACAACAAGCATATACATAAACATACAATGACTATTACATCCAAGAATGCAACAAGAAAGAGTGGGGAGAGAGAGCTACCTTATGAGCCAAAGCCAACACTAGCTTTTCCTTTCAATTTCTCCTCTCCCTCCTTAGGTTCACAATCACACCTTGATGGAGGTGTTTCTCTTGAGCCAGACACACAAAAGCATGCAATTACTATTTTATAACTTAATTCAGAGCAACCCTTCTATCACATAAAAACCTAGGGTTCTCTCTCTCTCTCTCTAGAATGCCATCAACTCTTTCTCTCTCTCAAGCTCCCATGGTAGTGGAAACAACATTTTCAAAGAAAATACAAAGATTCAAAGGTGTTTTCCACTTTCTCTCTTCTGACCCATGCCCAAAATCTAACCATTTTCATAAACAAAACTGTAGAAAGAGAGGGCAAAGAGAGGGGATCAGAGTTCTAAGAAGAAATGGGAGAAGTTTCCTTACCTTTCCCTTACTCTTCCTCCTTCTCTTGATCTCTCTCACTCTCCATGCCTCTTTTCTCTCCTTGGGCCGAAGTCTAGGGCAGAAATAAGAGAAGAAATGATTTTGGGCATTTAATGAAGTCTAATTCTCGCCTTTTACTCTCTTCCGGACTAACCCTCACTACGGCAAAAATTAACCTTCACTATAGCGAGCTCGTGTTATCTGGCTTCGCTATGGCGAGGCTTAACCTTCGCTACGGCGAACTCGCATCAGTTCCCTTAGCTAGGGCGAGTTTCGACCTTCGCTATGGCGAACTCGCGTTAGTTCCAGACCTCACTCTCACTATGGCGCACGCTACAGCGAGCAACTCCCTGGTTTTTGTATGGACTGCTGCCAGCACTCGCTATAGCTAGAACCTCGTTCGTTATTGCGAGAAGGCATTCTCGCGACAGCGAGACCATTTCTCGCTATTGCGAGAAGACTTAGCACAGTTTCTGGACTTCAAAAATTTCCAGCTTTCTATTTCCTTTCTTTTCCTTTTCTTTTCTTTTTCCCGGTTGTTACACAATATGCAAGAGCCAGAATATCATCCTTACAACTACCATGAAGGGCACATGCAACAAGAGGTCCAGAGGGAATCGAGTTTGGAAGAGAGAAGGTTGCAACAAATGAAAGCTTATAACCTTCAACTCCAATGAGAAATTGAACAATAGCATGTCAAAATCAACAAATGATTGATAACATTATGAAGGATTTAGGAATTCAAATGAATCAACCCACTTAAAGTGCTACTAAATTAACTGAAGAGCAAATTAGAAGGGAATGTATAGAGGAAGAATAATCTTATTCATTTGGTAATATCCTTCCATCTTCTAATACTTCGCAATTTATTGGAACTAAATCTAGTATGCTTGATAGCACTATGACTACTGATGCACATGATGTTGTTGATTCTAAATTGCATGATGATGAAGTTGATGAGGAAATTATTGTTGAATCTCCTAATTTGATTGATTGTGCTAACTCATAGAGCAAAACTTATACTTTTTGTGATGCTAATGAATCCTTGTATACTGATGCACTTGATATTTCTACTCCTAGCTGTGACCATAATGATGATTCTATTTCTGAGCCAGTTAATGATGAATCTATTGAGTCTAGGGTAGTAGATAAGTGTAGGGGTGACCTAAAATTTGATGATCATTCTTTCTTGATGTGGAATTAGTTGATAAGTCTGTTGATGATGCATCTTCTGAGTTTAGGGATAGCATACCATCTGAACCATGTGACATAGCTGATTTGAATTATTCTCTTAATTGTGTGTGTATTGGATCCACTAAATATGATAGATGCCCTGTAACACCCCAAAATTAATTAAGGTGTTAATCATGGATTTAGATTAATTAAGAATAATTAATATGGGGTAATTGGGCAAGTTAAAGGAATGGGGATTTTAAAGAGATAAATTATTAAAATGGGTTTGAGATTTAATTGGGATAGAAATTTTATCTAGGCCCTAATTAATGAATCATGATAAGAGGCTAATGGAGGCTCAATGAGTTAGGTGCAGACCTAATCCAATTTAATGTGATAGGGGCCCAAGATCCACCTAGTATAGGCTCTTATAAGTGGCCCAATAACCCTTGTGCAGACCCAAATTCTTGAGCTCTTCAAACTTAGCCCAAACTAAATTAAATTTCAGTAACCCAATGCATAAGAGTTGGCCCAATGAATTCTGCAGCCCAAAACTTTAAAACTGGCCTAACAAGCTAAAATCTGAAGCCTATTTGGAGTTGGACCTTGGAGCAACCCATGACCCATCTTTGACCCAACTAAAACCCTAATGCTTTAGCCAAGGCTAGGGTTGGGGGCAAGAATTCCATATTTTCTCACATTTAGAGCAAGATTTAGCCAAGGTAATAGTTATACAACTTAATCCCCTCATCTTTCTCTTTAATTTGGCCTAATTAGTTTTTCATTTGGAGTGTTTTCACCCTACCCAAAATCTGAAATGTAGTTGTTTGGTGTTTCTATGGTGGAAAATCGTAGGTTGAGGTTAGGGCTAGCATTGGGTAAGTGTAAACCATCCATTCTAGTGTATTTTCTGCTGGTTTAAGACCCATATGGTTGATTTATAGTATGGGTGTTAATTATGTACGAATTTGCTTAGGAATTTGGGTGATATATTGAAGTTTCTAGTAGAGGACATACTCAATCCGAATTTGGAGACTTTTGGTGACTGGGTAAGTGTTATTTAGGTAGCTATTAGCTTGTAAATTCTTTAGGTGCTTGTTGCTACTATTAATGATGAATTAAAGTGGTAATTTTCTGATGCTATGGTTATAGGGATTTTTGTACCATTGGTGACTATTGCAAATTGTCTACAAGTGAGGTAACCGGGGTTTACATTAATTCCATACATATATCTATTTTAATTTTATATTTGCTATATATGAATGATTTGAAATGTTGAATGAATTGGTTGGCTATCTATTGTATTGTGATTGGACCTTGTGAGTTTATGGTGGAGTTGTGGTGCAGCTGCCACCCGTGCATGTGTTTTGATCGGGCACCGGGTTATGATCAAACCCCAGATACACTGAGCCCTGGTTGTACTCAATGGGGAGTAGGTGCCGTGGACGGGCCTCTCCCGGTGTTATTAGCCTTTAACATGTGAAAGTATGATTGCTAGTATGGGATAGTAATCATGATAGCCTAATTGTTTCATTTACTGATATGACTGATACGATTCTAATATTGATTTTGATTCATGCATATATATTGATTAAACTAGATTATATGATGGAATTGCCTTGGTTACTGAGATTTATATCTCACCCCATTTTATGGGATTACAATTTCAGGTAAAGGTTCCTCAGGTAAGGATAAGGGCAAGCAAGTGGATGAACATCCATGAGCTGAGGCCTAAAGTGGGGAGCTACACTTGGTCTGAGTGTAATAGGTAGATGTTAATTTTTGTTAAGTCTTGTATAGCATCATCATGTATCTGTATTGCCAAGTGTAGGCTTTCATATTTTGATTACTGAGGATGTATGTATTAAGGGGTTAGACCTCATCTTAGTTTGGTATTTGATGTATGGATTTATGATATCTGCTGTAAACTTTATTGAACTATAATATGGCTTATCATTGGTAATGTAACCCTTGAGATATTGATATGAACCCTTAATGTACGGAAACCCCATTGATTGTGTATTAAAGGATAACTGCTGGTAGTTCATGTATTTCTGTTATTGTTACCTTACAAATTTGTTGATAGAGGGTAATTAGAGAAAAGAAATGGACACATAAGTTTTGAATTGGTAATGGAAGAATAGCTGGGTGAATAAGGTAGATACATACCATTAGAGTCATATAAAAAGGGAGGAAGTGGTCCTAGGGTGTTCCTAAGAAGAGAATTGGAGTGCATGGGACGAAATGTAGGAGATATAGCTACAGAAGGGAGTTACGTAGCGGCTAGGAAGGCCTCGCCACGGCCTGAAGAGTGACAGTGGTAAAGGACACCGCGACTTGAGTGGCGCAGAGTGAAAAAAATGCCCAGGAGGGTGATAGAATGAAACCTCGCCGTGGCGCAATACGTCTTGCTGCGGCGCAAGTCGAGGAAATTAATTAAAGAAGTTACAGTAGCAAAACTCACGGTGGCGAATTTCGAGCAAGTTACCCAATGATTCCTGAGAGCAACTTAGCCGCAGCGCAAAAGGTTTGAGCTGCGGTGTAAAGTTAAAAACTTAGTTTTCGAGCTCCAGGACTTAACTTAGCCGAGGCGAAAAGGTTCCAGGTCGCAGCGTAGGTCCCCAAACTCCCACCTTTGACCTAAGAACCCTAATTTCTTTAATGCTAATGCTAGGAAATGATATAGGAACACTTGTGGGAGGTTTTTGTGTGTTGAAATTGATGGATAGATGAATCACAAACCCTTAATGATGGTACAAACCCTTTATACATTTTCCCATTTATGGTTGTTTAGTTGATGACCCTAATAACATGAAGATTCAAATTTCCCTATATTTTCTTAATGTAATTAATTGTAATGACTCTAAACTTTAATCATTATTTATTAATCGTGTATTTAACTATAATTACCTAGATTAGAAGTTAAGGTCGTCACATGCTCCCAGATTATTTCTTTCATTGAGACTAGTGAGTTCCTCACATATACTGATCATCATCATTTCTCACTAGCCTGTGATGATAAGACTGATTAAATAGTGAATGTAGCATGTGATAAGAATATAGATAGTGAAATTGTTGGACAACTTGTTGTTGATAATTCAGATCCCACTCTTAAATGCTTATGTGATGATATGCATATATGTCCTGTGTGTATTGAGATTAATGAATTTTTGAGGTCTGATAAGTCTGCTGAATCCATAAAATCCTTTTTTTTCACTGAAATTATTAATAAGATTAATTCTACTGATCATACTAGTGTTGATGAGAGTATGCATAGAGATAGTGCTGATATTGAAAATCTTGTTGATCCTTGTACTCTTATTGACACTAGTAAGAGATTGGATTTAGCTATTGATAATTGTTTAGAATATTGTGAGCCTACTGATGTCTATTTGGTTAAGGAAGATACTGTTTCTCTTATTGAAAGTCCTGAATAGATTCTTGAAGTTGGTGAAGTAGTTCCCAACAATCATTAGACTTTCCCAACTAAGATAAAGCAACTACTAAATACCTTAGAGGATTTTCACTCAAAAGACTATAAGAAGTTGCAATTAAATTTTTCTATTGATGCAGTGACTTTTACTGGTGAGAGTTAAGTAGATTTTATTACTTTTGATAGATATTTAGAGAGTCTAGTGTTTTTAAATTTGATTCCAAATTTTCTTTCTTTAGTTTTATATGTCCTAAATTTCATTTTTCTTCTTTTCTTGCTCCTAAAATTGCTGACTTTGACTTTCCAAGGCTACTAATAGTTGACGAAGTCAGTCCATAAATCAACATTGCATGATCAATCTAAATGTTTTAAAGTGGTTAAACTTAAATTTATTAAATTGAAAAGGAATAAAGTTGTTTTGATCTTGGTTTTCAATACCTAGGATTAGTTAGTCTTTTATAGAGTTCTTTTTAGTTTAGGATTTAGTTTTCTTTTTCTTTTCTGCATTATTGTTTACTTTTGTTTCTACTTTGTAGAAAATAAAAGATTGCTAACTAGCTACATGAAAATCTGAGCCACCCTTGAGATCTTCGATTTAAGTTCATCTAGCTGTATACTTTCCCTTTCTACTCTTTATATTGTGTTGTTGATCTATTAATTGGATTGTGTACTGACATTGAGGACAATACAATATTTAAGTGTGGGGGGGGAGAGTCATTTCATTCCATTCCATCTTTTCCTTGTTTTGAAAAAAAAAATTGGAAATTTTTGAAATTTTTTTTCTTGAAAAATGGCATGATTTTTTTCATTTTTTTTGTAAAAGTTACAAGTTGAGATGATTGTAGCTGATTCATTTAAACATTATAAGTAATGGATCTTGTGTCTTATTCAAGTAAAGTGACAATGAATTTGATTTCAATGAATTATTTGATAGCCATTAGCTGGTGAGGATTTGAGCCATATCTATTCGATTCTAGTATGTATTCACCTATCTTTGCTTTCACTCTATAACTTGTCTTGATTCTTTGTTGAGACCACATTTGCATTTGTATGCATGAAAATGATAAGGCATTCCTTTCTATTATAGCTAGTGAACCAAAAAGCTAACCATTACATGCACTTTATCCATTATTTAACCACTTTGGACCTTGATTTTCTTTTCTTATTTAACCCATAGCCATTAAAAATGCATCCCACCTTATTTTAAGATGCCTTAGGGATTTCAAAGAGCATTACACTTGTTTAGGGTAGGTAAATGTGTGCTTCGCATCCATTTAGGCCATGGTTATTAAAGGTTGAAGAAAATGTTCAAAGTTAAAAAAAAAAAAAAGAGATAGAAAAGCAAAAAGAAAACAATGAATGAGAAGTTTCAAAAAAAAAAAAAAAAACGAAAAGTCATTGAAAATCAAAAGAGAAAAGTGTTTTGAGTTAGTATTTACTATTACTAGTTGGAAATAAGGCCTTGAATTGTATACATTCTCCCCTATCCTAGATTTCTATTGATTGCTTTTGAAGTTCTAAGGTATCCATTTGTTGTTTGTTTTCCCTTTGTTTTTGTATCCATTTAATTCTTTCCTTAGCCCCATTACAACCCTAAATAAAGTCCTACTGATTTGTGCATTGCATTTGGCATAGGTGGTGGAGATTTAGAAGCTTGACAAATCTATGGTAGTGAGGCTTTGATAGGTGGAACTTGAGTGATACACATTGCATAAACACTTGAAAGTTGAGGGTAAATACCAATCCATGTGAGAGGCTATGCATTTTGATTCATTCTTTTCAAATGAATTTGCCATGGAGCTTAATTCTTGATGCAAGTGAAATTAGCTTTGATTGTTAAAGTGTTGAAAAGTTTCGGTTATTCTTTAGCTTGTGATTTTTGCTTTCATTTTTCTTTTCCATTCTCCACTGCCATTTCATTAGATTTTTCTTTAAATTTTGAACTTTGTCCAAGAGTACAAAAGTTTAAATGTGGGGGAATTTGATGAATGCTAGTTTTATATACATAAATTCTCCTAATTTTGACACTTCAATAATTAGATATGACTTAATGGATGTAATTGAATGGAATTTGATTTTAATTGGCCATTTTATACATTTTAGGAATTAATTTGCAAATTATGCTTAAATTTATCTTTAATAATTTTGTGAATATTCCTATGTGATTTTTGTCTATTATTCTTGCAGAATTTTTTGATAGACAATTAGTATTTGAATAGGAGATTGGTTTGGAGAAGAAGTGGAGGTTTGCCAAGTCCAAGAAAACTATGCATTCTATCTTCTCATTCTCACATCTCTCACTCACTTGGTTTGCTCACACATATCACTCATGGGTCTCTCTATGTAGGCAACTCCGTCACATCACCTACTCACACTTTAAGTTTCATCCTATCACACACAAGGCAGCTCTCATCACACAAACATGTAGGCATGGAAAGGTTCACATGCATGGCTTATTCATTCACTTACACATTCCACATTGCTTCACTCATCCGCATCACTAGCACATTCCATGTTGTACCCACTACACTCTCACATTGCACCTACATCTCCCACATACATATTATTTTCCATGAAGCATGCACCCATGTCATTCACTCATTCATGCATGGGCACATAAGTTCTTCAAGTAGCACCAATCCATTCTTAAGTAGAACAAACATGCCAAAGAAGCCTCTATTTTTGAGAGGCAGAACGCGAAGAGAAAAAGCTAGCTAGGTGAGCTCCAAAGATGCAAAAGAGGAACTTAAGTTAATGTGGAAGAATTAAATGAAATGCACGATGGAGAGAAAACATGTATAAAGAAGCTACACATACAAAAAAAAAGAACTAGCCACGGCCAACATATACTCGAGCAAATGGATAAAGAAGGAATGTGAAGAATGAACTGAAAAGAAGAACTTATGAGTTATAAGAAGCAGAAACAGCAAAGAAGTAATCACGGGCTACAGTAGAAACAAGAGGCATGATGCATGTATACGAGTTTCTCATGAATGGAGAGAACAAACACCACAGTCCTAACATAGCAACAAGAGAGCTTCACATTAACACACATAGAGTAGCTGGATAGAATGTGACGTGGGAGCAATTAAATAATCCACGTGAACAATATACAGAGCTTGAGCTAAAGCATCACGTGAGAAACAAGGCTGGAGAGCAACTCTGATCATTAAGAAATTCATGTGAGAAAGCTATGAATAGAGCATGCAGACCCATACTTATACACTCTTGAAAGAACACGTGGAGCTGACATGGAAAATGCAGAAGGAGAACATGTGAATTTGGCTAGGAAGGAGAAAGGAATAACACGTGAAGAAGAAAATAAAAAAATGAGTAAATGAAACACATGCAAGACCATGTGAGGGAGGATGGGATTAAAAATTGCACTCGTGACAACATTAGGAAAGAGGCATCATCCATCGAATAAAGTCATTCATTCCATTTACAATCTATCACTCATTCAATCCAGCATCTAGACACTCCATCCACTATGCCATTCCATTCATCTCATCCATTCTCCATCTCCATTTTACCACCATGAAGCACTAATCTCCATCTTGTCATTAGCTTGGAAGATCCTTGGCGGAAGCTTGAATCCATGGAAAAGAATACAGAATTTTAGCTAAGATTTTCTTAATTATTTTTTCTTTTACACTTTTTATTTTTCTTCTACATTCTTGGTTAAGATATATTTGATTGGGAATCTATGTAGATGTAATTAGTGGCTGGTTAAATACTAATTAAGGTATTGTTTGACTGATTATTTGATTAATTTAGTGCTAGATTTTCATTGTTATCTAAGTTTTCATGTATACCATCAAGGTGTTTGATGAAATACATGAGTGAGATTATATGCTTATGTGATGACCCTAACTTCTAATCATTGTAATTAAGGTAAAATACATGATTAACAATCATAAATCTGGATTAAAAGTCATTACGACTAATTACATTCTGAAAATGTGGGGAAATTTAAACTTTAATGTTATTAGAGTCATTAACCATACAACTATAAGCACTCATGTACATAAAGGAAACAAACACTCAGTTCTAAGCCTTTGATTCAATTACTTATTAATTCCAACTCACAAGAATCTTCTACTAAAGTTTCTAAGTCATCCCTTGAGATTACCATATGGAAAACCAAGGTTTCTAGGTGAACATAAGGGTTTCAAGATGTTAGCCATAGCCAATTCCCATTTAGCCACGACCAATTCCTCTCGGGCTCACTCTTTACATTGTCACTGATTTCACCACGGCTTGGACCTTCGCCGCAGCTAACCTACATGGCACCATGGCGAGGAAGCCTCTTGGAACCTACCTCACTCGCCTTTCACTATTGGTAGTAGCCAATTCCTCCCTTCGCCATGACTAATTCCTCTCTAGGATGCTTGACAAATTCTCACAAAAGTTTGCCACGGCTAATTCCCATTTAGCTGTGACGAATTACCCTCTGGACGACTCCCAGTTTTGTTCTCACATTTCGCTACGGCTAACCCCATTTTGGCTGTGGCAAATTGCCTTATGATCCTACAACTCCTAAAATCTTGTCTCATACTCTCCACTTTCCTTTCAATGACACCCTAGGGCCCTTCTACCTTAATTGCGGGGCTCGAATAGCTTTCATTAGCTTAATTTATCCAACTAATCTATCCTTACTAGTTTAAGATTTAAGGGTCAATTTCTTTTCTTTAATTACCCTCTATCAGCAAGTTTGTAGAGTAACAATAACATAAATTCATGAACTATCAGCAATTATCACTTGATACACAATTAGTGGGGGTTCCATACATTGATGGTTCATATCAATATCTCAAATATCACATGATTACATTTCCAATAGTAAGCCATATCATAGTTCAACAAAGCTCACAGTAGATATCATAAATCCATACATCAATACTAAACTAAAGTAAGGCTTACTCCTCAATAGGTACATGTTATATTATCAAAATACAGACTCCTACACTTGGCAATATTGATACATGATGATATTATACAAAGGTTAACAAAATTTAGCATCTACTCAGACCAAGTGTAGATCCCTCTACCGAGACTCAGCTCATGGATGTTCATCCACTTGCTTGCCCTTATCATTACCCGAAGAACCTTCACCTGAAACTATAATCCCATGAAATGGGATAAGATGCAAATCTTAGTAACTAAGGCAAATTCCATCATACATTCCAGTTAATTAACATATATGCATAATTTCACATAAGCATCAGAAAACATACTAGTCATATCAGTAAATGAAACAATTAGGCTATCACGATTACTATCCCATACTAGCAATCATATTTCCACATGTTAAAGGCCAATAACACTGGGAAAGACCCGTTCATGGCACCTACTCCCCATTGAGCACAACCAGGGCTCAGTGCATTTAGGGTTTGATCATAACCCGGTGCTCGATCGAAACACATGCACGGGTGGCAGCTACACCACAACTCCACCATAAACTCACAAGGTCCAATCACAATACAATAGATAGCCAACCAATTCATTCATCATTTCAAATCATTCATGTACAGCAAATATATAATTAATGCAGGTATATTCATGGAATTAACATAGTCTCAATTACCTCACTTGTAGACAAGTTAGGAAGCAACAGAAATACCAAAATCCTCCTAAATCACAATGTCAAAAAATGTTCATTTTTATCAGTCCATTACTATCTCATTCATCATTTGTGGTAATAACCCAATGCTAAAAGAATTAAGTTACCAACAGTTACTTAAGGGATATCTACCCAATCACTAAGAGCCTCTAATTTTGGATTTTGCCTTTCCTAGACCAAAAACATCAATATATCACTATAAATCATAGGAAATTTCACACAAAATTAAGGCCTATACTATAAGTTTACTATGGGGGTCTTAAACTAGTAGAAAATGCATCAAAATAGAAAGTTTATACTTACCTAATATTAGCCCTAGCCTCAACCTACGAAATTTCATTAAGAAAATCCCAAACAATCACATTTCAGATTTTAGGTATGGTGAAAATACTCCAAATGAAAAACTAATTGGGCCAAAATGAAGAGAAAGAGAAGGATATTAAGTTATATAACTATTACCTTGCCTAAATCTTACTCTAAAAGTGGGAAATGATGGATTTCTTGCCCCAAACCCTAGCCTCCCTTCAAACCTCCAAAATTTTCTTTTATGTCTTTGTGTTTTGCAGAATTGGGGGTGGCTAGGTTAGGTTTTAGGGTTTAAGTAGGGTTTTCTTTGGGTTATAGGCTACTCCAATGATCCAACTCCAAATGGGCTTCAAACTTAAGCTTGTTGGGCCAGTTTTCATGTGTTGGGCTGCTGTGTTTTAATTGGGTTAGGCCCAGTTTTAAGAGCTTAAAGGATTTGGGCCTACCTAAAGGTTGTTGGGCCCATTATAAGAGTCTATAAAAAGTGGATCTTGGGCCTCTATCACATTGAATCAAATTGGGTTTGCACTTAACTTATTGGGCTTCCATTAGCCTCTTATCATGATCTCTTACATTAATTTGGTCCTAGGTGAAGTTTCTATCTCAACTAAACCTCAAACTTATATTAATAATTTATCGCTCTAAAATTTTCATTCACATAACTTACCCGATTATTCCATATTAATTATTCTTAATTAACCCAAATCTATGATTAATACCTTAATTTTGGGGTGTTACAGCTTGATTGTCTAATTTGAGAATTCCTTGAAGTTTGGTTGGTTAATTAAACATCCTAGGGTGTTGATTCAAAGGCTAATTGATCAATTAATCATTCAATTCAAGTGTTCATTAATCCTAATGACAAGAGTTAGCGATTTGATGCGGGATTGAGGTTTCAATTCAACATTAAATTGCTAGTTCCTTGATTCTTGTGTGGTAACTCAAGATAATTTGTATTAAACATAAATAGGGACTCTTAGACCAGAATTAATTACAATTGGATTAGGATAAGGATCGTGAATACCAAGGAACGAATCCAAAGCTAGTCACAAGTCCATTATCAACCATAATTCATACAATTAGGTAAATAGTCATTTTAATTCAATTTTATTTTACTTAGTTTAATTAGATAAAAAACCCCCCTTAATTTAGGTAGTTATAGGACCTTTTAATACTTAGAAAATCTAATTAAACATTGAATTCTATTTTCAAGGGAGATGACCTAAGTTGTGCCACTAACTATAAAATTAATCTAACCTAGTTTTATTTTGAGGGTTGCATGACATGACCTGTCAGTAAGCTTATATAAAGCTTGTCCTAACTAAGACTCATGGTTAAGAGTAATCTTAAAGGTAATGATGCTTGAAGGATGAGGATGATGCTTTTGTTCTAAAGGGCCCTTTATTCATACTCTTTTAATAGGGGGCTTAATAATTCCAATTGGATTAATTGGCCTTGTGGAGCCATAAAAGCCATCTAGTCAAAGTGGCCTGTCATGCTTAATCATTCTAAGCTATAATGTTTAGAGTAACTTGTTGTGTTAGCTTATTCCATGTAGCTTATTGAATCATAGTTGTAGAGTTCTCTAAACTTTAATAAAATGGGTTTGGTTGTGTTATGCTTACAAGGATCTTGGGCCTGCAAAGCTATCATATCAATACCTAATTTTGACACTTTATGCCTTAATAAGAGAGTCAAAACTAAGCCATAAAATTGCTCTTCATGATTGGCAATAGTAACCCCATTCCCAATTTATGGTTCTATATCCTAGAAGTGTGGAATGATATAATGAAATTAGGAATTTGATGAAATCTTACCTTAGAGTAAAGTGTGGGGTAATGAGACTTAGGTCATAACCAATATTAAGATCAAACAAGACCAATTGATAACTTAATGAATTGGCCACTAGTCTCAGATTTCCATTTAATGCAACATACTAAACTTTTAATGAAAACCTTAAAAGTAAGTAGGCTTGTTGATGGCCTACAATTTATACATTGATTGGAACATCTTTGGAAATTATATAGCTAACCACATTGAAGAATGTTTCTACTTCTCATGATATGGGACTTCAATATTTATCTTGCTTATACCTTCTTCTATCTTCAAAATATATTTTTGAGTGACATGCGTAAAAAATGAAAGTGATGTAAGGCATGCCCATGCCACCAAAAAAAGAAAAAGGTCAACCTCCAAGCTTGAGTCAAAGTAATGATGAAGATGAATGGGAATCAAATGACTCAATATCAAATAGTTAATTGACAAACCTTGATTAAAATGATGAAGAAGTTTTCGAAAATACAACTAAAGATATAAAAAATTGCTTAGATGTTTCCTTTTTTTAACTTCTTTTTTTCTTCATGACAATCTTATTATATTGCTAGCAAAGAGTTTACTAAAGCTAATTGAATAGGATAAAAAGGCTTGACGTTGTAATCCTTCTTAAACCAAGAACTAGTGGCATAAAAGCTATTAATATTATCAAGAGCCTTATGTACAATTATTATTTCTTAGAAAATATAATTAGTTTTTTAAAGGCATATGATTACTTTGGAATGACCCCAATCTCAAAATCCAACTTTAGTAAGAGAGATCTTGAATTTCTTTGCATCAATGTTAGATAAGAGGACAAGGTAAAATAATGGACAATTGGTTTATATGCAAGGTAAAATAGCAACTTAGAAGATCTACATGGTAAATTCTAACAAATATTGCAGGAAATATTTAGGAGCCATGGTTGTTAATTGGAAAGACCTTATACTTATTAGGATGTAGTTTCCTTATGTCAAGAAAGCCATGCATGGTATTGGAAATTAAGATTGTGGATCCAATATTAATCTACCATATATTAAGATAAATATTTACTAAATGATATTTAAAACATAGATAAGATAGATGTATATCCTTCTTTTCCAATTAGGCCTTTATTTTGGTGTAGCCCTTCTTGATATGCCCTTTTTTCTTACAAAAGAAACACCTAGTTGTATCCTTGTTTAAGCATAAACAAGAGCTATGCCTTTCTTCTTCCCTTTGCCTTTATAGCCCTTCCTTGTGGAGTTGCTTACCATATAAGCCTTATATAGCATGCTAACTACTTTAATAGCAAGCCTATTTTCCTTTTGCATGCACATGGACAACAATTCATTCGTCGTGCACTTTTCCTTATGTGTATTGTAGTAAATCTTAAATGGTGCATACTATGGAAGTAGCAAATTAAGGATTAGCTATACCAAAAAAGGTTCATTAACCTTCATCTTAAAGGAATTTAATTGTGCTATAATGTTCTTCATCTACATAATATGATGATATTTACTATTATGATTTTTTTAGGCATTACAAGAGAACCTCTCAGCCTCTCCTATTTGGATATGAATTTCTTTCTTGTGTCTACTCACCCTAAGGTTTCTCTTATATATTAGAACCTTAGAAGGGACATAAATACCCATCCTTATAGAGTAGAAATGTAACACCATATATTTCTAGCTCATTTCATAACATTCTGATAACTATGATTTTTATATGTTTTAATTCTCCTAACTTAATCATTTTAATAGTTAAATAAGTCTTAATAGATTTACTTAGATGGATAATTGATTTTAGTAGCTATTCTTGCACCTTATGAATTAATTTGCAAAATCATTGAGTTTTAATGCATGAATTCCTTTTAAATGATTTTGTGAATTTTTTCTATTAAATTGTCCCTACTCTTTGTGCAGATTTTTGTTGGGCAATTTGAGCTTTGAAGGAAAGCCACAAACAGAAAGGTTGTAGGCACAAAGAGAAGAAACTCAAGCAAAACAGATCCATCCAAGTAGCATTCAGCAAGTTGAAGTTCCACGAGAAACAGAATAGAAGAATAAACATGCAGAAGCTCGAGAACGTGGAAAGCTACGGGTAAAGGAGAGAAAGCTGACGTGATTGCTAATATGGCTACAGTTGAAACAAGCAAACAGCACGAGGGGCTTAGAGCTGAAAAAGAATACACATGCAAGTTACACTAGCAGAAACAAAGCATGGATGAAGGTAACAAGAAGTCTGGAATGAGCTGCATGAAAATAAGCAAGGAGCTAACGTTAAAGGAAGAGGCTGAACTCGAGGGCTGGAAAGGAAGCAAGGACGAAGAGAAGCATGGGGCAGAATACGTTGGATCTGAGGTAGAGCGTGAAACCAGCGTGAGAACTCGAGCTACTGGAATAGAAATACAAGAAGCAAGCAGGTTGAGTTGCTAGTGAAAGACGCTAGAGCTGGAACTTGGTTTCGACGTAAAAGAAGAAGCTTGCAAGGAGAAAATGATGAGGAGCAGCAACGTGGGAAAGGAGAGGCACGAGTTGCTTCTGAGACGAGAAGAAAAAGAAGAGCACGAGCTAAACAAACTCGAGCAGCTGCAGAACGAGGAAGAAAGCAAAGTGGAACTGCACGAAGAGAATGAGCTGGAGATTGGAGAAGTGCAGTGGTTGAACAGAGATGAAAGAAGGAAGAAAGCTTGCATGGAAAGGCTGGACAGCAACGTGATTACAGAATGTGTTGAAGAAGCTTCGAGCCAGCAGAACGTGCTCTCATGTTTTGTAGCTCCAGAACAGCAGAATGCTCGAGTCCAGGGATAAACGCATGAAGCAACGAGCTGTCCAGAACCACATCAAAAAGAAGAAACTGAAGCAGAACATGAAAAGTGGGAAGTTTGCATGAATTAGAATATTATAATAAAGAAAATGAGATGGGGCCCACACTTATACACATGCAGAACCACGTGAGAATGAAGAATAAAGCTTCGGGTAAACATGTACAAGCTGAAGGCATTCGAGCAGAATAAATGAGCACGTGAAATCATTAAGCAAGCCACGTGAGAGAGGATCCAGCGTATACATTCACCTCTCACAACGCTGATTCAAGCCTGGCCCATTCAACTCACAATTCCATTCATTCACGTCTTCGGAACGTCTATATATACAAACCCTCGCCTCCAGCGCCGTCATGCACCCACAACGCCTCATCATCCATTATTCATTCGTCCATTCACCGACGCCTCCATCCATTCATCCATCTCTCCATTCCATACTCCATCATCCATCCACCGAATGAAGATCTAATTCATTCATCTTGAGGCTAGCAAGGGAGGAAGCTCTTGAGTAGAAGCTTGAATCCTTGGGGAAGAAGAAGAATTCTGGCTAAGATTTTCTTATTTTTCCTACACTCTTTCTTTTTCTGTATAATCTCGGTTGAGTTATGTTTGATTAGGAATTTGTGTAATTAATTAGTGGCTGGTTAGACACTGATTAGGAAACCTTTTTTTGTTGATTAATTGGTTAAATTTGAATTTGGTTTTTCATTATTCTCTCTAATCTCTCATGTATGCCACGAAGGTGTTCGATGAATTGCATGAGTAAGGTTGTGTGTTTAAATGTCTATTTGAGAATTCCTTGGTGTTTAGTTGGTTAATTAAACATTTTTTTGGATGATGAATCAGAAGATAATTAATTAGTTAATCAATCAAATTAGATGTTCATTGATCTTAAGAACAAGAGTTAACGGTTTAATGCGGGATTGAGGTCTCAATTCAACATTAGATTATTAATCTCTTGAATCTTGAATGGTTATTCAAGATCATTTGCTAATGAATATAATTAAGAATTCTTAGGCCATAATTAATCACAATTAGAATAGGATAAGGATAGTGGATACCAAGAGACGATTCCTAAGCTAGTCACAAGACCATTATCATCACAATTCATCCAATTAGGTAGACATTAGGAAATTTGTTTCAATCCAGTTTAGGATAGTTTAATTCAATTAAAAACCCTCCAAATTAGATAGTTCTAGGATCTTAGAACACTTAGAGAACCTAATTGAACATTGAATTCCAATTCCAAGGGAGATGACCTAGGTTGTGCCACTTGCTATATTTTTAGATCAACCTAGTTTTATTTTGAGGGTTGCACGACAAGCCCGTCACATTCCCATACTTTACATCATAGATTTCATGAAAGAGCAAGAAAAAGGGATTTAAAAATAATGTATTTCTTTGCATTGCATCGCGTATGAAAATTTCATTCAGTGTCACATGGACCATGTGAGCTCATACATCACATTCTCATATTTAATTATATGGACACAACTCATTTCCATAATCAAATGTGGCCTACATCTCATGGAACTCAAGGGAAAGCATAAAATATACATATTCATTTTCAACTAGAATTTGCTCATTTTTGTCACAAATTTAGGAAAATCATAACTAATTTTAGAAAAAGCAAAATCATGCATTCTTAGCCATTATGGAAAGCTATGCATGTCTACTTTATGTAAAAATACTTCTAGACCATAACATCCAACATAGAGGATGTTTGATATTCGAAAATGTCTAAAGGTCAAACTGTCCACTGGTGTTATCACAAAATTCTGCATCAAATTTCAAAAATGTCCAATTAATTCCAAAAAAACTCCGATCCATGCAAATGATACCAATCTAGAAAGTTGTGGCTATTAGCTAGTGGAAAAAAATAACTCTAGACTGGTTCAGGCATGTCCAGACATTGAAACTTAATCAAATAGTAATTGAGGTTAGGTGGAGTTCCTGATATTGGATAGATTATTTAAAAATTCATATATCTCTCTCTAGACATTGAAATGAGGTGCTTTTAGTTGGCACAAGTCATTGGGAATGTATAGTTTCTCTTTATAAAATTTTATGGCAATTGGACATCATTTGAGCCCTACCTGAGTGAACAGTAACATGGCAAAACTAGAAAATTTGCTAACTTTGAAAATTCATCAAATATTCTGTAGACTTTCAAAAATTGTTCTTTAGCTTCCCAAAAATCTCTCAACAAGCTCTAATTTCAACTAAATCTTAGATCAAGAAAAGCTCATTTGGACAAAAAGTAATATAGGGTTCTAATATAGTTAATTTTGGCTCCATATAGGATACCAAAATGTCTAAATGGCTTTTCTTAGGGTTTGGCACCTCTTGGGCAAATCTAAAAGCATAATTAGGACTGGTGTGAGCTGCCCAAATGGTCTCAAACTTCATGCATATTATTTTGGCTATCTCACTGACACTTATGCATAATTCCATAATGTCATCCAAGAAACTCATTTGCCAAAATATGCTCAAATCATAATCTCATGGTCACATAACATGTTCTCCTTTTTATACATGTCATATTATCATAATTACATATGTTTATAACATCATATTACATATACATCCATTAATTACATCATTTGGCAATTGTATGGCCTTAAAGTAGCAAAATTCATGTTCTTGGATGTCATACTCTCATCTTCAAGGTGGTTGGCTTCCACTGCCTTGCTCTCTTAGTCCACCTAGCATATTTGATCATTGGAGAGGAGGGAATGAGATTCAAAGGATTCCAATAGCTCATCTCCCATTCAATCATACATAAAAGATGCAAACAAATCTCATAAATGCATGTATTGTCATGTTGACATGTGCAAACATTCAAGATATATTTTCATCATTTGAGAAAGTCATACATAGCATACAAAGACTTGCCAAGCAAGTGGATTGGCCTCACCCATTTACTTATGGATTTTGGACTTGCCTTACCCATTCTTTAAGAGGTTCTTAGACTCAACTATTCTCTTGAGAATCAACCTCACTTTTGGGAGACTCTTTACTTTATCTTAACCAATCTTAAGGGTTCTTGGCTCATCCTCACCATGGCTAAGGGTTCTTGGCTTCACCACACTCAAGTAAACCCAAGCACACATCATAAGCATCATATGAAAGCATATTATAACATCATGGCACCATGGAATCAAAGTCATGCTAGAACACTTTTCATGGCTCAAAAATACACATACACACACTCAAAGAAAAGTAAAGCAAACAATTATGCATGAGAGAAGGAGGAGTGAGCTACCTCATACACAATTACACACTTTTTCTCTTGAATCCAATCTCCCTTTTTTGGCCACACACACACAAAAGTGTGGAGATGATTTCTCTTGGCCTAAACACAATTTATGGAAGCCAACTAGGTTCATGGAATTAATTCTAAGGCCACACAACTTGCTTAGACACTAACTTAATTTATAAACATTATTATGGTTCCATAAATGCACCTAATGAAGCAACATCCCTTAAATAAATTCTAGGCTCCATTCTTTCCTTTCAAATATGATTCTTGACTCCTTTTAAGCCTCTTAGAGCTATCACACAATCAAAACCAAGAGTCTAGCTACATGTTGCTTCTTTAGGTTATATTATGAAACATAAGGCACCATCTCACTTTCTATGGTTCCTAAATTTTTTCCAAGGCTTCCTCTCATATTCATTCATCATATATGACTCAAGAATGGGTTTGGAAAAATTTTAAACTCTCCCTAGCTACCCTAACCTATCTAGGTCGAGACTATGCATGATTTTGGCCTCCTTGAACTTTGCTTTGTTTCTTCAAGGGGAAAAGCAATGGGAAGACTTCTAGGGATCTTAGGAGCTCAATTATACTCTTATTTAAGCCTAGGAATCATTATACAGAATTAGATTTACAAAGGTGCACTTGAAACCCTAGAAATTGCATCTTTAAATTCCATGGTTTTTTGTTAATCTCCACACCCTTTTTCCTTAGAGTCACCCTTGGTTCTACCTAAAATCAAACCCTCCTAGGGTTCCTTAGGTGAGGTGAAATGGAGATGGAAGGAAAGGAAGAGTTATGAACCATGGAAGAAGAAATTACCTTGTTTTCTTGCTTTTTCTCACTTGAATCTTGCTTTCTCTAGGTTTCTCTCTTTAAATCCGAATTTTCCCCTAAGTCTCTCCCTTAAAACAGATTTGTAAACTTCATTTTAATCAAAAGAAACAAAGGAGAATGAAGGAAAGGAGGTTTATATGGAAGAAAGCATGAAAAACTTTCAAGAAACCATACCTTTTTACCTTGATTTCTCTTCTCCTTCTTCTTCCCTTGATGCGTCACTCTCCTAGGGTTTTTCCTCTAGTTTAGGGCAGAACAATATGAGACTAAATGAATGGGAGAGTGGGGCACCTCATATATATAGGTGGAGGAGAATGGCTTTTTCAAAAATTCCTATTTTGTCCTTTGATTTTGGCATTTTTGTTTCTTATTTGTTTTAGATTCTTTTTTAGAACTGTCTTTTTCATTTTAACATTTAGGTTCCCAATTTAGTAAAATACCTTTAGAATCACTCAAATTGGAGTTAAAATCTTCCCAAACGAATCTATCAAAGTTCAGGTACACTGACATTGGAAAACACCCACCGAAGGGGATTTAACTGTCCTGGGGCTTCTCATGATTTTCAGGGCCTCTAAAAACCCTGAAGAACTCAAAACTTTCATTTAAAAAGCTCTCCTATGTGAATTTCAAATTTTACTCAAAATTATGAAAATGCTATTGTAAGGTTTTCATCAAAATTTTTTTCTTCATTCTAGCTCCATTTTTCCTTTTGTCTAAAGCTAGGATTCTCATTTTTAAGAGTCTAGAATGTTACTCAAAATTTTTGAGACCTTAACTAATTCATTTCAAGGGACTTGCTTTGAAAACGTGTCCGTTTCCACCTTTTAACGAAAAACGGACGTTACAAGAAACCCTTAGGAACTCTTATAAGTTGTAAAAATAACTTTGAAAGCTAAGTCTTCTATAAAATAGCCATGATGCTATAATGCCACACCCTTCGGTCTATTTACTACATTGCTGTCATCTTAGCACTGCAGCGTTGAGCCCTTCAGTATGTGTTATCCTTCCTACTATTTCTTTAGGTGGTTGCCTTCAATTTTTAGCCACAATGCAACAAAAAATAGTTGGAATATCAAGTTATCCTTTTGCAATTGAAAATGGATATGTTCCCTGTGATTGGTTTGCAAGGACTTGTCCAAAATGTGATGAGGACAACATAAGAAAATTGGTGGCATTTTGTGTATGTAATGGAAAAATCCAAAATGCTCTTTTCTCAATAGGTAATGGAAATTTTTTAGAGAGGATGGTTTTCTTGATAGATTCTATAATCAAATTGGGACAAAGTTAAACTCTTAATACATATGCTTAGAGGTGACATTCCCTAAAGACTTAGTCACTTTGTGCTCTTTGTAGCTAGCAATTATACTCATAGTATTGCTTTCCTTATATAGCAATGGTGGCAATGACCTTTTCACAATCACTCTCAAGAGCAGTATTTTTTATGAGTTTCTTGCCAAGCAACTTTTAGTCCCACAAGGATGCCTTAAGAGCTTAGCATTAAATTAATTTTGCTTTGGCCCTTTTATACATATAACTTTTTTAGCCATCTCATTAAGATATCCCTTATAATACCTCCATCTAAAGAAAAGCTCAATTTTTCCTTTGTTTACTCTATTAAATTTAATTTTCACTAAATCCATAGAGTCTTCTTTAGAAGGCTATTTAACTTTTCCTAAGATCATAACATACACTAGGGCATGTGTAATAAGTCCTTAATTTATTGATATTTATAATACTTTTTATAAAGAATTATTATATAAATTGCAATTATGTTTATTTCGAGTATATGCTTTTGGGTTGCATTTCAGATTTGGACTTTTTTATACATCAATTGGGCTAAGGAATTTAAAAAAGACAATTAAAGCCCACAAAAAGCCAACTTAACTACTTAACAAAGAAAGGACCTAGCCTAGTCATCTACTAAGTTATAAAAGCCCAAAGAAGTTAAGATCCTATATCTAAATGTGTCAAAACTAGTTTTATTGACTCACATCTTATATATTTAAGCTTGACATTACAATGAATCACTAATTAAAGAAATTGAATGGCAAAATATACTAGGAAACTTTTCTTTCCTTTTGTAAAATTGATGAACTAATTAGAATAGTATTTCCTCTCCATTACACAAGAGGGTAAGCTAGATTAGAGTCAACTCTTAAAAAGGTGGTCTCAAATAATCTCCACTTACTCCTGTGCATGAGAAAACTCGCTCAAGATTATATAAATCTACCCCTAAAATCTAAGAGAGTCTAGTAAGGTTGTACTAAAAGAAATCTAAAAGAGTCTAGTGACAATATATATAGTAAGCCCATGTGAGCTAGTTGGATCTATAATAAATTGCCACCTAGGGATTATAGGAAACCGTTAATAAGGAAAGTGTTTTAGGCTACATTATAAGTTGTAGCCTGAGAATGACAATGACTAGAAATTCAAATAGAAGGAGATAAGTAAAAAAAAAAGCACCATAATTTAAAGGGAAATGGCCTAGAAAAGCAACCAAAGGAAGTTTGAAAAGAAGAGGATGAGAAGTAATGTGGTTGAAAATCACTTAGTTAGTGGCCAGTAACTCTCCAAGAGATAATAACCCTAAATTAGTAATTACAAGAATGTAGCAAAAGTGTGAAAAAGTAGAGAAATTAGTACAAACTTACTCTAGTAATGACTAAATGAGAGTTAATAGATTAAGTATAATAAAAATAAATATAAAATAGAAGTTATAACTCAGTAAATGTAAAAGATAAGGAATTCACCACTAAGTTAGATAATTTTCCCTAATATGAAATAAGAGTAATATAAAAGTATTGGAGCAATAAAATTTTTATGTAAAGTATAAAATTGCTAGGAAAGTAGATTCAAGATGGTTGGTTACATATGGCCTAAATCGGGTCAGTAAGGCCCTAAGACTAGTAAGGTATGCTCCTAAGGGTAAAAGCCAAGAACAAGTGGATTAGTGGTGCATTAAAGCCTTCCAAGTCCTACGGTAGCTTTATCTCCCTATCTTGCATGCATTTGAATGCTTGATTGAGTTGAGTGCTTGTATGTGTTATTGCTTGATATATCCATGAGCTATGTCTTGATATGTTTTACATTATAAGTTTTAGGAAAAATTATGATTAAGGACCAAGAAGTAAAAAAAAATATTTTTAAGGACCTTTATCACTAGGTTCAACTGATTGTTACTAAACTCAGTGGTATTCATCCTAAAACAAGTGGTAACATGTCCTTAAGAATAAATTTCTTCACTCTTTGGTCTTTTATTATAATTCTCCCTAAGTTTTATGCATTAGATTGACATGTTTTTTAGCTTCTAGCTCCCTATGGCATTTAATTGAATGCACTAGCTCTTTCTTGGCCATGGGTTGAGTATAGTTGAGCCTAGCTAGTTTATTTTGATGCCATGATTTGATGAGAAATAAGTTTTCATGTTAAAAGTTGCATTTGAGATACATGAGGCATATGATTGACATTCTTACATCACATGTGCTGCATTTCCTCATGATGTTCATGTATGCATTGATTGATTGAGATTGGCTATTGAGATTCTTCCTAGAATCTCACCCATATGTTCCAACTAATCATTTCAAGGTCAATAAGCAAAGGTAAGGAAGTTAAAAGAAGTTAGACATTAGAATGATGTATTAGGAATATGATTTGTACTAAATTTTGATGAATGTATTAGTACAGTATGAATGGTACATCCTTTGTATCATTGATGGCTTTTGATATTAAATGATGTATATTGTTATGTCTTATGATGGAACCAAGTGTATGAGCATGAGAGTATGTATACTAGCTTTTTTTATGCATAAAATGGCTACTAGTTTTCTAATTGGCCTATGTAATGCAATGGGCTCTATGTGTAACTTGGGTGTTGGATAGCCATATTTTTATGTAAGCCCTATTTTATATGTTTGGCCTTATGGATTGCACACCTAAGATGATTAAAATTTTCTTAGAGTGGAAGAGTACAATTTTGAATCCATTTAAACCACTTTTGAAAAAAAAAGTTGGTTTAAAAAATCATAAATTGCACCTCAATCACAAATGGCCCAATTGATCTAGTTTAGGGCTGAAATTAGGTATACAATTAAGGGGCATTAATAGATTTCTAACAAGCTAAGAATGGGAATTTTTGGAGTTCTATAAAATATTTTATGAATTTTTGAATTTAAAAAAATTATGCAAAATGGTCCCTAACATGATTCACACTGTCTAATTCTAGTTCTTTGTATTTTTGAGGGGTTAAGTGAATTCGATTGCTCATGAAATTTTATAAACATAAAATTCACATTATAAGTTTGTGCGAATTGAAGTTATATAGTTCAAGATATGCAATTTTGAAGTTTAATGCAGAATATGTGCAATAATGCAATTTCAGGTCCATGGGTTTCTTTATGCTTTCAATGTACATTTTCTAAGCTAATGGACCTAAACAAATTTGTTTGTGATAAATATGAATAAAGGAAAAGAAAATTTCAAAATTTGACCCCTATAACTCTAATTGGTTTGTAAACAAACCGATTTTGATGTTTAAAAGTATAATAAATGTTGTGGTTTTGTTGTTAATGTACTTGAATCAGTTCTAATGAATTAAGTAAAGATAGGTATGACACAATGCATATATAAACTAACTTGTTCATATGCCCCTCAATTGGAGTTATGGCCTAACTTTTAAAATGCACCACTTTGGTTAGGGGCCTCCAAATTTAGAAAATAATACTTTTTTGGAAAGTGCTACTAATAAACTATCTTCTATAAAAATTTTAATTTAAAATTAATTCATTTGGTCCCTAAAAATTGGAAAATAGTGGCTGTATGTGCAAGCTACTACTGTCAGGATAATTTTGTAATGCTAATTTTGGAAATTCATAACTTTGGTTAAAAGTGTCCAAATTAGGCAAACTAAGACTTGCGGGAAAGCTCTTGATATGCCTTAGCTACTATAAAAATTTTAGGTTTAAAATAGATCATTTGGTTTATAAAAAGAGTCTAAACCTTGGGTTGTTTAAAGACCAAAACTAATACAGGGTAGCTTTTCTAAGGCAAATTTGGAAATTTATAAAATGTTCTATACTAATTCAAAAATTACAAACTATGTCTCATATATAACAATAGGATGTCCTCTAACTTCTTATCAATTTTCTTGCCAAAATTCATTTATTAAGGCCTCCATGGGTTGAGATACATTTTCGAACTCATTATGGGTCTATCTTGACTATTTTTGGTTCCAAACTTACCATATCAATTACTCATGCAATTTTTTTCTTTTGAGTGTCATATCATATTCCATTTGGTCATTCTCATATCATTTACTATCAAGTGCAATACAAATGCTACCATAGCGAAACTTTAGCAATGGTTTATAGCTTTCCATATGTTAAATGAACCTATTGTAATGAACGATAAATTCTGTAAAATGATGAAATGAGCCGTATAAAAGCAAGTCTCCTAAAATAAGCTAAATTGTCAAACCATATATTTTCTACCATTATACTCTTTCATTCAAGGTAGTTGTATATATATTTTTCCTAAAAATGCAAGGGAAAGTATGAAAATAGTGCCATTTAGTTGCGTTACGCCAGGTTCAAATTTCAATTCATGTTATGTGGGCCTTAAGGATTTTTCCAACAACATTCTCTAGTCATTTATCACTTATACACAATCTGCAGTTTCAAGCTTAAAACCCTGAATTTCTTCTTATTCTTCTTAGACAGGCATGTGGCAGATTTTAAGGGAAACTTTGAAAAATGATAACTAAATCTAGAAAAATTAAAATCAATCAAACCATAGCTCATTGGAAAGCTCTAGATGCTAAATTCACACAAAAATAATTCCCAGCCATGAAAATCTCATCTAGACCATGTTTGGCATTAGAAAAGACATAAAGGTCAGGCTATCCAGAATTCTTATATAGATTACTGATATAAATTTTGGAAATTCATAATTAATTTCACAAAAATAAAATCCATGTAATCTATACCAATTTAGAAATCTACAGATGTTAACTAGAGGGAAAAAATAGTTCTAAATCAATCTAAGAGTATTCAGACCCTAGAAATCAATGGAACAATACTGAGGGTCTAGAGGTGCGCCTGGAACAGAATAGCAACTTCAACAATTCATATCTCTCTCTCTCTAGATATCCAATTGAGGTGCTTCAAATTGGCACAGGTCACTGGGAAGGTCTAATTTTTCCTCTATAAAATTTTATAGCAATTAGACTTCTTTTGGCCTATGAGGTATAAAGATTCATTTCAGACCAAATAAACAATAACACCAGTAAATTTTGGTTTTTCAGCCAATTCCAAAAATTCACCAAAAATTCCAAAAAATTCCCAATAATACCTACTTTAGCTTCCCAAAAGCTCTTAATAATATCTAGATTCATGCTAAATCTCAAATCAAGAAGAGTTCATTTGGATAAAAAGTGACATAGCTCCACAAAATGGTCATTTTTGCCTCTTACAAGATGTTAACTTTGTCCAAATGGCTTCCTTAATGTTTTGGCACCTCCTGGGCAAGTTTAAAAGCATAATTACCACTTGTATGAACTGCCCAAATGGTCCCAAACACCATGCATCTTAAATTAACCATTCCATACTCTAGGATACATAATTATCACAAGCCATTCCATGGTCAAATTTCACATTTCCATTACTTTAGCACCATCTAAGGTTCATACATCATTTACATATGATATTACAATTGTTCAATGATTGATAACTCAAAAATAATATTTACATAGCCATTTTGACCATTAGGTACAAAAGAAATGACATAAAAATCAAGTCATGGTCCCTTTAAGGTGCTTGGCTTGCATCCCTTAGTTTTTGAATACCACCTATTCATTTTAAGATGAAGGAGAGGAGGGGAGTGAGATTCCTAGAATCTCAATAGCTCACACACCCATTTACACACACATTCAAGGCATACAAATATCAAGTACACAACTACAAAATTGATATGAACATAAAACATACTAGAAGACCATTTCCATGCCATCATTACACATCAATTTAAGAACTTGCTGTAGGGACTTTTGGTTTTGCCTCACCCTACTTCTAGGACTTTTAGATTTGTCTCACCTTTGGCTTAGGGACTTTTAACTTGGCCTCACCTATTTAATAGACTTTTGGCCTAGTCTCACCCTTTCCTTGAAACTTTTGGCATCTCTTCACTCACATTCAGGGCCTTTTAGCATCACCTCACCCTTGTTAGCAATTTCCACAAGTAAAGCCATTCAAAAACACACATTGGTACCAATGTAATTTCAAAGCATCAAGTGGCATGTTCTCCAATCACATAAACACATGCATGCACAGAAGGACATACATACACACAAGAATGCAAGGAAAATGAGATGAAGAGCTACCTTGAATCTTATGCATGCCCTACTTTGTTTGTTTCTTCCCCTTTTTGGTTACAAAAAAGCATTTAGGTGGAGTGGGGTTCTCTTGACCTAAACATCACAAATAGTATACAATTATGCACTTGAAGCCAGCCAAGATACTAAACTCATTCTTAAACATGCTCTTGGTTCTATAAGTGGCATAATGGTTCCATAAATGGCCCATTGAAGCAACTCTCATCATTCAAGCTCTAGGCTCCATTCTCTTTTCATTTCTAGGCCTCTTGACCTCATTTAAGGTCCTTGGAGCTATCACACATTTATTTACACAAGTGTAAACCCAAGTTGCTTCATAAGGCACCATTATGGATATCATTATCCCATCTCTCAATCCATGGCTCTTAAATTTTTTCTAATGGTTTCTCCCATCTTCTAACATCATATGAAGTCCCAAACCAAGGCTAGAACAATTTAAAACACTCCTTAGGCTTCTCTTCCTAGCTTGGCCAAGACATGCTTCAAGGAGCTTTTGATTTTTCCTTGATGGGAGAGCCACTTGGGAGGCTTCTTAAAGGTGTTAGGAGCTCAATGGAACATTGAAATGGCCAAGGAAATTCACACAAAAAATCATATTTCATAATTCCATCAAGAATCCAACACTTTTCTAAATCAATTTCCATTGGTCTTTACTTTCATTTCTTTGCATAATCTTAATCCTTACACTCTTTTTCCTAGGATTCTCCCTTGGTTCTGCCCAAAATCTAGCCTTTCCTACTCCTTCGAAATTGTGTACAAGAAGGAACAAGAGGAAGAAGCAATTAAACCATGTACTTGCCTTGGACTCTAGCTTAATTTCAAGACTTCTTCTCTTTGGTTTGCTTCCTCTTAAGCAATTCAAACTTTTCCCCTACGTTTTGGACCAAAAATAGAACTATTCATCTCAAATAAACCATGGAAAGAGAGGAGGAAGGGAGAAAAATAAAATTGGAAGAAGAAGAAGCATGAATTTCCTTAAATTTCCTCACTTTTCTTAGCTTTTCTTCCTCCTTCTTCACCCTCTCTTGGTGTGCCTAAGGAGCTATTTCTCTTCTCTATATTTGGGTGGAAGAAAGTTGGCCAGAGAAATATAAAGAAGTGGCGTGAAGATTTTAGAACATTTAAAAAGTTCACTTTTTCAAAAATTTCAATTTTGTCCTTCTGTAATAGCATTTCTAGTTTAGCTTCGTTTTAGCTCCTTTTTTAGAATTATGTTTTCCATAATAAAATTTAGGTTCCCAATTTAATAAATGCCTTTGGAATCACTCAAGTCAAAGCTAAACCTTCTTGAACCAATCCATCAAAGTTTGGGTCCATCGTCATTGGAAAACGTACACCGAAGGAGCTTTACCAATCCCAGGACTTCCTGTGGTTTTCAAGGCCTCTGAGAACCTTGGGCAACTCAAATTTTTCATTTAAAAAGCCCTCCTATGTATTTTTCCAAAAGTTGCACATAATTACAAAAATGTCATTACATTTTGTCAAATTCTGTGACAATTTCATTTCTTCATCCTAGCTCCATTTTTCTTTCCATCTAAGCCTGAATTTATCATTTTTTGGAGTCTAGAACATCACCTAAATTTTTTAGGACATTTTCTAGCTTATTTTAAAGGACTTGCCTTTATATGGTTCATTTCATCATTTTATGGGATTTACTATTCATTATGTAACAACCGGGAAAAAGAAAAGAAAAGGGAAAAGAAAGAAAGTAGAAATCTGGAAATTTTCGAAGTCCAGAAACTGTGCTAAGTCTTCTCGCAATAGCGAGAAATGGTCTCGCTGTCGCGAGAATGCCTTCTCGCAATAGCGAACGAGGTTCTAGCTATAGCGAGTGCTGGCAGCAGTCCATACAAAAACCAGGGAGTTGCTCGCTATAGCGTACGCCATAGCGAAAGTGAGATCTGGAACTAACGCGAGTTCGCCATAGCGAAGGTCGAAACTCGCCATAGCGAAGGGAACTGATGCGAGTTCGCCATAGCGAAAGTTAAGCCTCACCATAGCGAAGCCAGATAACACGAGCTCGCTATAGCGAAGGTTAATTTTCGCCGTAGCGAGGGTCAATCCGGAAGAGATTAAAAGGCGAGAATTAGACTTCATTAAACGCCCAAACTCATTTCTTCTCTCATATCTGCCCTAGAATTCGACCCAAGGAGAGAAAAGAGGCGTGGAGAGTGAGAGAGATCAAGAGAAGGAGGAAGAGCAAGGGAAAGGTAAGGAAACTTCTCCCATTTCTTCTTAGAACACTGATCCCCTCTCTTTGCCCTCTTTTTCTACGGTTTTGTTTGTGAAAATGGTTAGATTTTGGGCATGGGTCAGAAGAGGGAAAGTGAAAAACACCTTTGAATCTTTGTGTTTTCTTTGAAAATATTGTTTCCACTACCATGGGAGCTTGAGAGAGAGAAAGAGTTGATGGCATTCTAGAAAGAGAGAGAGAGAACCCTAGGTTTTTATGTGATAGAAGGGTTGCTCTGAATTAAGTTATAAAAGAGTAATTGCATGCTTTTGTGTGTCTAGGCTCAAGAGAAACACCTCCATCAAGGTGTGAGTGTAAAATTAAGAAGGGAGAAGAGAAATTGAAAGGGAAGGCTTGTGTTGGCTTTGGCTCCAAAGGTAGCTCTCTCTTCCCACTATTTCTTGTTGCATTCTTGGTTGTAATAGCCATTGTATGTTATGTATATACTTGATGTGTGGAATATGCCATATGCTATTGCTTTGATGCATTGATGCCAATGTGCTTGTGTATTGAAATGTGAAAATTGCTCGGATGAGGTAGTGCCGAGAGTCCCTTGAGATGGGTGAGGTAAAGCCGAAAGTCCCTTGAGAATGGGTGAGACAAGGCCAAAAGTCTCAACTGAGTGAGGCCAAGTCAAAAGTCCTTAAACTCGGGTGAGGCCATCCAAAAGTCCCTAAACTCGGGTGAGGCTAGACCAAAAGTCCCTAGAGCCCATTTTTGGCATTGTTGTCATTTCCATAGCATGTACAATGTGTGTTGGATGATTGAGAATGGCTAAATGCTTATTCACATGCTTTGACTTGTTATGTGCCTTGATTGTTTACTTGATTGAGTGCATGAGCTACTGAGATTCCCTGAATCTCACCCCTTCCCTTCCCAACTTAATATGCTAGGTGGAGCTCAAGGAGAACCGAGCACACACCAAGGAGCCTAGAAGCATGCTTAGCTAGATATTAGCTTATTTTGGGATATTTTGATGTATTTTGATGTAAAGTGGTGCCACATTGTATATGCGCCCACTATTTTTGAGATGTAAAGGTTGTAACATGTGTATAAATATGAAATGATATTGTATAAACTATGTTGATAGCCAAATTAATGGAAATGAGGGTTTTGCCCCTTTTGTTGAATGCATGAAGTAGTGTATATTTGGCCGTAGCATAGCGAGATTGGAATGTATGTTGATTTGGACCACATGGACTTGTTATATATCCTAGTTTTATGCTTTCAAACTTGTCCATGGGGAGTGAGAATATGTGAGAGGCCTTTTGGACTCATTTTGGACCTCTTGGGTGCCAAAACCGGTAAATTTGTGAGCTCCGTCAAAGTATGACCGGATGAGCTCCTCTTGCCATGAAAGTTGGCATGCCTCTAGAGTTTGTAGAAAGCTTCTTGAGAAGCTAAAGTTGGTAATATTCGGAGGTCGAGAGAATATTTAGCGAATTGTTGAATTTGGAAAAATTCAATGAGTTGGTCATGTACTGTTCATATAAACCAGAAATGAAATCTGTGGCATTCATAGACCAAATGGATTCCAAATGTGGTTAAATTTTATACACATAAACTAGACAACCACAGTGACTTATAGGAACTGGAATCACCTAAATTGGAGGTCTGTAGAGAGAGATTGGACCATCTGAAGTTCTGTATCAGCATCAGGGAGCTCATCTGACCCCCGTTACTGTTCCATCCGTTTTCGGGGTGTAGGAGCTACTGAACTGATCTGGACTTATTTTCTTCATCTAGTAGACATCCGTAGCTTTTCAAATTGGTATAGTGTGCCCAGATTGGATTTTTGTGGATTTAGTTATGAATTTCCGAAAGTCATGATAGTAAGCTGCACCAGAAACAGTGACAGCCGGACCTCCTTCCCATTTTCGATGTCAAACATGGTCCAAACGCTGAGATTGTGGTTGGGAATTATTTTTAGGGTAAATTTGACACTTAGAGCTTTCTAGAAAGCTAGAGTTTGCTAGATTCCCATTTTTCTAAAATTAGTTATGATTTTCCAAAGTTAGAGCCAAAATATGACTTTTGGGCCCAAGTGAGAAAATGCATTTTTCTGGTTTTTGGCTCTATACCCGTGGCTTATGGTTTGTTTTATGCTATGTATGAGTCGTATATATGGAGTTTGAGTTGAGGATGCTTGATATGGGTTCACAAGACCCAAGGGGCAAAAGATGAGTATATGAAACCCCGGTTCATAGCATGTAAATGCCACGGATTGGTGTTGATTCTTTAGAAATCATATGAAACCGAGTCCAGGGAGAGGCTAGATAGCGGTAGTAGATTATGTTGTTACACATTACATAGATAATGTCCCAAAAATTTTGGGAAATGTCCTAGGCTCCTAAAAATAATAATCCTAGGTTCAGACATAAAGAAAACTAAAGCTAGGACAGTGAAACAAATTATGACAAAAATTAACGAAACATAATGACATTTTTGTAAATATATACAAATTTTGGAAAAACTCACATGAGGGCTTTTAAAATGAAAAACTTGAGTTGACTAGGGTTCTTAGAGGCCCTAAAAACCATTGGAAGCCCCGAGGCAATTAAAGCCCCTCTGGTGTACGTTTTTCAACAATGGTGAACCTGAACTTTAACAGATTGGTTCAAGAAGGTTTTAGTTCCAAATTGAGTGATTTCAAAGGCATTTAATTAAATTGGGAACTTAAATTTTATAATGGAAAAGACGATTCTCAAAAGGGAGTTAAAATGAAGCCAAAACGAAATTGCCATTTTGGAAGGATGAAATTGAAATTTTTGATAAACTAGCTTCTTGAATGTTCCATAAGCTTCATGACTCTTCTTTCCCTCATTTAGCTCGACACCTTCTACCCAAATATAGAAAAAAGAGGCACAATTCTAGGTGTACCAAGAGGAGGAGAGAAAGGAGGAAGAAACCAAGGAAAATGTGAGGAATTTCATGGAATTTCATACTTCTCTTTCTTCCAATCTTGTTCCTCTCCTTCTTAGCTCTCTTTCTATAGTTTATTTGAATGGATTGGTTTTATTTTGAGTCTAGAATATGGGGGAGCAGTTCAAATTGCTTGAGAAGAAGCAAACCAAAAAGAAAAAGTCTTGAAACTAAGCTCGAATCTAAGATAAGCTCTTGTTTTAGTTGCTTCCTTCCCTTGCTCTTCCTTTGTCCCATTTTTGGCCAAGACCATAACCATATGGGGAAGGGATTTTCTATCCAAAAACAAGAGAGGAACTAGGGTTTTAGACCATGGGGAAGTGGAATATGCCAAGCAATTTCAAGAAGAACTAATGAAAATCAAGTTAGGAAAGTCTATAATTCTTTAGGGTTTTGTAAAATCTAATTCAATACATGAATTTCCTAGGCTATTTAAGTGTTCCATTGAGCTCTTAAGATCTCTAGAAAGCCTCCCAAGTGGCTCTCCTATCAAGGAAAAATCAAAAGTTCCATGAACCTACTTTTGTGTGCATTATTCAACCAAGGCAAGAGCATAAGGCTAGGGGATGTTTTAATTTGTTCTAGCCTTGGTTTTAGACTTCATATGATGTTAGAAGATGGGAGGAACCATTGGAAAAAATTTAAGAGCCATGGATTGGAAGATGGAACAATTGTGTCCATAATGGTGCCTTAAGAAGCAACTCGTAATTAAGCTTTTGTAAATGAATGTGTGATGGCTCCAATGACTTTGAATGATGGCAAGAGGCCTAGAAATGAAAAGAGAATGGAGCCTAGAATTTAAATTGTGAAGGTTGCTTCAATAGGCTATTTGTGGAACTATTATGTCACCTATGGAATCAAACATGTATTTAAGAATGAAATTGGTATCTTGGCTTGCTTCAAGTGTATAATTTTGTGTTAATTATGATGTCTAGGCCAAGAGAATCTTAACCCACCTAAATGCACTTGTGAGGCCAAAAAAGGGAAGGAATAAAGTGAAGCCAAGCTTGCAAAAGTTCAAGGTAGCTCTCTACCTCATTCTCCTTGAATTCTTATGTATATATGTATGTCATTGTGTGCTTGTGTGTGCTCTTACGACTTGAGAACATGCCACTTGATGTCTTGAGATTATATTACTGCTAATATGTTGTCTTGAATACCATTGATTGTGGAAATGGCTTATAAGGGTGAGGTGATGCCAAAAGTCTTTTAATGAAGGTGAGGAGATGCCAAAAGTCTCATGGCATGGGTAAGACAAGGCCAAAAGTCTCTTGGATAGGTGAGGCCAAGTCAAAATTCCTTAGACCAAGAGTGAGGCAAATCCAAAAATCCTAGAAATAGGGTGAGGCAAAACCAAAAGTCCCTAGAGCATATTCTTGACTTAATCTAAATTGGTGGCATGAAAATTATGATCTTGCATACTTTATGGTTGTCTCACCTTCCACACTTGTGCATTGATGTGTAAATGCCTTGAATGTGTATGTGAATAGGTATGTGAGCTATTGAGATTCCATGAATCTCATTCCCTTTCCCTTTTCATTCTTAAAATATCTAAATGGTGCACAAGAACCAAAGAATGCAAGCCAATGGAGTTGAAAAGTTTATTTGGATTATTATGTAGTTTATTTTGTAATTGAATGTCAAAGTGATTATGTATATGTTATTTTTAAGATGTAGAACCGTGAACAATTGTAAAATGATGTATGGATATTGTATAGACCTTATGTGACATTAAATTAATGGAAATGAGGAATTTGCCTCTTGTATGGCTTATAGTTACTAATGCATTATTCGATGTGGGATGGTTAAAATGAGATGCATGAGATTTGGAACTACTTGGATAGTTCATATAAGTTGTATTCAAGCTTTTAAACTTACCCAAGAGGTGCCAAACTATAACAGAAGCCATTTGGACTAAGTTGATACTTTATGGGAGCCAAAATTGACCAATTTGTGAGGCTGCGTCACTTTTTATCCGAATCAACTCTTATTGATCTAAAATTTGGCATGCATCTAAAGCTTATTGAGAGATTTTCGGAAAGCTAAATTGGATATTATTTGGAGATCTATGGAATTTTTGGCAAATTTTTGAAGTTGGAAATTTTTTTAATTTTGGTCAGTGTTACTGTTCATATAGCCCAAAATGAAACTCTATCATTCATAAGGTAAATGATTTCCAATTGCAATGAAATGTTATAGAGAGAAACTAGACCTTTCTAGTGACTTGTTCCAACTAGAAGTACTTCATTTGGATGTCTAGAGAGTAAGATATGAATTTTTGAAGTTTCTATTCTATTCCAGGCATCTAGTCATAACTCTAGCACTGTTCCATTAATATTTTGGGTCTAAATGCTACTAGATTGATCTCAAACTATTTTTTCCCTCTAGTTAACATCTACATCATTCCAAATTGATATATTTTGCATGAATTGGAATTGTTTGGAATTAATTATAAATTTTCAAAATTTATATCAGTAAGCTATATCTGTATTCTGGGTAGTCTAACCTTTGTGCCTTTTTATTATCAAACATGGCCCATATGAGATTTTCATGGTTGGGATTTATTTTTAATATAAATTTAACATCCAAAGATTTCTAGAAAGCTATGGTTTACTTGATTTTGATTTTTCTAGATTTAGTAATAATTTTTCAAAGTTGCCTTAAAATCTACCACCCTAGAACCCGAGGCAAAACGTGAAAATTTATGAATTTTAGTTCTTGACCCATGGTTCATGTAAAATTTTAAGATGTTTATTATTTGTATAAATGAAAAATAATTAGAGAATATTGTTGGTAAGTTTCTGGGGTCCACAAATCAAAATTTAAATTTTTAGACCCGATATAATGCTAATAAATGGCATTAGCTCATTCCCTTATTGTGATTTTCTTTACTTACTCATGGAAGTCATCTCGAATATAGGAATGTGGGGTCTAATAAAGTATGGTGTGACACTTATAGGGGTCAAAATTAAAATTTCAATTCATTTCAATCAATAAACTCTCTACACACATTTGTTTTGACCCACATGATAATCATACAAGTCCTAATTGTATAAGGGAGCTATATACCCAAATTTGACATCTTTTGACATAATATGGTCCAAATTTAAAAAATTTGTAACTTTGGCTGCATAACTCTAATTTGTGTAAATTAGGTATCCATGGAAAGCTTATGATATAAACCTTTATGTATAAAAATTTAGGTAAAAATGAATCCATTTAACCTCTCAAAAGGTAAAAAAAAATTAAGAGTTATGTAAAGTGAACAGTAACTACATAATTCAACTTTTTAGGACTATATTTAAAAATTTATCAAATATTCTATAGAGTTTAAAAAAATACCATCTTTAACTTGATGAAAAGATTTATATGTTCTTTATCTATCCACTAAAATTCAGACCTAAACTAGGTCATTAAGATTGTCAAGAGTAATGTTGCAATTTATGGCTCATTTAGGCCAAATTTTAGTTCTAAAATGGTTCATTTGGGCTTTAATATGCAATTTCTTCCTTTGAGTAAATTTTAATCCATTCATACTTCATTTCCATAAGAACTATTACATGAAATATGGCTAGCTACCAAAAATCACTATCTCACTTCCAATAAGGCACATGGAACCCATAGTACATAGCATAGCAAATTATGTTCCATTCACTTGTAATTACATCAAATTGGCATATATTACATGAAGTGCTATTACATATCGTCATAGTATACACCATATTTGCTACCCCTTGGTTCCATAACATACATCAAATTACCATATACATCAAAAGGCTATTACTACACTTCTTAACGTTCTAATTCTTCTCAATTTTCTTCTCTTTGCTTAAAGTACATGATTAGTGGGAGGTAAAAAAGATGAGATTCTTGGAAGAATCTTCATAGAAAATCTCATTCCAAACTAATGCATATAATAAATGTAAATGAGAAAATGCAAACATATAGGTTATATACATTAAATAGTGTAAATACAAAAATTGGCATGAAACTTCAATTCTCATATAGCCATGGCATGAAAACATACTAGCTAGACTTATCTCTAGGCTAGGAAAGAACTATTACACTCAATTTCCCATCATACTTGCTTAAAGCCCAACATAACATCATACATGCATAAAAATCATGATAAAAGCCAATTCAAAACATAACTTATGAAATCATCACACTACCAAATATACATGTATCTCAACTCATATATACACCTAAATGCATGCAAGATAAGAAGAGATAGCTACTTTATGAAACTAGGACCTTTGAGCTACCACTAACTCACTTGTTCCTTCCCTTTTCTTTTTTCTTTCTTGATTTGGCACCCACAAAATGATGGACTTGGACTAGCTTGGCCTACGTATGTCAATTTAAAAGTAAAGCAACTTATTAAGATTCATTCTAACTTACATTACTATCACATAAATCTATTAAAACTTAAAATGCAATTTGAACTATTTTAGGTCTCGAAATTAGCAACTCTTATAATTCAATTTCCAAGCGTCAAGATCTTACTTGATATGAGTCATATGACTCTAATGGAACTCATTAGGGCCATCATATGTAAGTTTAAAGAAGCCTAATCCCAAGTTTCTTCATTAAGCCCTTTTAAACCTTAAATTTCACCTTTTAAATTAGGGCTCATAAATTCATTCTAATGGTTCCATTAGTGTTCATTACCTATATTTAGACCTCTTAAAACCTTAAAACTCATGAAATCACTCCTTAGATACTTCATCATTCTCAAGGTTAAGACATGAACATCAATTCCTTACATGGAGTTCTTGCCATTTTCTTGGGGAAATTATGGAATATCTTTGACCCTTTTCTAGTTCAAGTTTGGTCTTAGATGATTCAAAACATCTTCTTAGGTTTTACACCTTCCATGGCTTAATTAGAACCCTAGGTGGCATAACTTGTTCTCTTTGGCTTTCTAGGTTGTTTTTTTTTTTTTTTTGGCATAATCTTACTCTCCTCATGTAACAGTCCAAAATTAATTAAGAATAATTATGATGAATTAAGGAATTAATATGGGAGTCTTGGGGAGATTAAAGAAAATAAGGATTTCTAAAGAAATTATTTATTTTAGACCTTTTAAGACAATAATCATTTTTAGCCATTGTTAGGTGAAAATAGATTAATTATAATTATAGGTCTAATTAGTGAAACTAATTAAGTGAATGTTGATATTTAATATTTAGCCCTTATGATCAACTTATGTATGCTAAGGACCATTACTAGAAGCCCAACTTTATTGTATTATGACCCAAGTCCATTAAACCCAATGAACCTTGGCCCAGTACCATAAAACTAGTCTAGTCTTTGGCTTACACTTAGTAAAAATTAGACCATTTGGAAATAGGGCCCAATAGGCTAGCTCACTTTCTCTAAAACCTTAAGAAAACCTAGTTGCCTTTCATTTTAGGTGTTGAAGTCATATGTTCTGCAGAGACACAAAGCCATTTTCACATAGGAATAGAGGATGTTAGGGTTTTTTGCATTCTTCGACCATTTCTCATTTCTAGACAAAGATTTAGCCAAAGTAATCTATATGAAACTTATTTCTCTCATTCTTCTCTATATTTTAGTCTGAATAGTTTCTAATTTAGTGAATTTTTCTCTATCACCCAAATCTGAAACTTGCTTTTTTGGTGGTTTCCTATGGATTTTCGAAGGGTGGGGGCTAGAGGGCTATTGAGTAAGTATTTTATTTTCTACTGGTTAGCGGCCCCAATAGTTGACTTATATAATAAGCTCTGATTTTGCAAAAATATTAAGATTTTAGGAGTGAAATATTATAATTCTGGTGTGAGTAAGCTCTAATCCAAATTTCAAGTCCTTTGGTTGCTGGGTAAGTGATTTCTAAGTACTTTTTGATAGTTTAATTCCATGGTGTCTGATTTATATAATAATTAGTGACCAGGAATATGCTTTGATTTCATTTAAGACCTTTAAAGTGTTGAAACTTATCTTGACTTCAGAACTTTACGCAATTAAATAAGGCAATTAGGGTTTGAATTTTAATTCCTTGCATATGTGCATTATTAATATGATATTTGTTGCATAAATATGTTTTATTATGTTAAATGATTGGTTGGCTACTTGATTGTTATCGTGGACTGTGAGCATTTCCTTAGTGAAACTGTGGTATGGCTACCACCCATATATTATGCTTCAATTGGGTATTGAGTTGTAATTAGACTCATGAATGTACTAAGCCCAGGTTGTGCTCAATAGGGAGTAGGTATCGTGGACAGGCCTTTCCCTATGTTATTTGTAAAATCTAGTTTTTTAAAAAATGTTAGAAATAAACCAGTTATAAAAGGAAGTCATTAAAAGAGGAAGATTCGAAGCCAAATAAAATTAAGATAAAATTCTAAATAATAAAAAATAAAGATCTAAGGTTTAAGATACCCAAAAACTAAAGTCAGAGTAGCTAAATAAAATCTAACAAAAACTAGTGGCATTTTCATAATTTTAGGCACTTTTTTGAAAACTCAAAAGAAATATTTTTAAATATCAATTTTTTAGGGTTCTCAGAGGTCCTAAAATCCATAAAAACTTCTAAAATAGTTCAAACCCTCCGATTTATGTTTTAGAGTGTCATTTGACCTAAACTTTAACTGATTCGTTCAAGAAGATTTTAAATCCAATTTGGGTGAAACCAAGGGCATTTTATAAATTAAGGACCTAAATTTTATAATGGGAAAGATGGTTCTCAAAAAAGAATTAAAATAAGCCATAAAAAAGCACATAAGGACAAAATGGTTATTTTGAAAAATTATAAAAAAGGTTTCTTAAGTAAGATACACCTCATCACCTTCTCTAAGCTTCCATTTTCATAATTTTGAGCATCCATGATGTGAAATTAAGGGAAGGGAAAGAGAAGAAGTTTAAGCTCTCGTTTAGGTAAGTAAATGGCCCCGTTTTATTACGCGCTAGTTAGGAAAGCTGTTCCTCTCTCTAAGAGCTCTATAATTGTGGTTTTTGTTTCTTGAAAACTTGAAGATTCAGGACTGACCTAAGCCAAAAAGGAACTCTTTTCAAGAAACCAATTGGTGAAAAACAATCTACGCAAAGAGAGCTTCATTTTAAAGTAAAACTTTACTTGAAACACTTGCAAAATCTTGTGTTTCCAAGCCATTTAAGCTTTGGCCTAGAGAGAGAAAGTAAGGAGGAGAGTTTTTCTTCATGTGTTCTTGATGGAACCAAGGGTTTTAACATGCAAGGATTCCATATCTAACATTAGTTTTTCTTGAATCATGAAAAGATGCAATCTAGACCATGATTGGATTCGGCTTAAGCTTCTTCAATGGCTAACCATGTTATTTTCCATTCCTAATTAGTATATTTAGATGTTATTTGATGCAAGGAATAAGAATCTAAGCTTAGAATTTATTGAAACTTTGGAATGTACAAGTTAGAGTTTTATGGTTCTATATTTGGCCAAGAGCAATTTCTAGGGCTTAGGAAGTTGTTAAATGGATTCTTGGACTATGGATAGTCTTAAAATGATATAAGAAAAATAATGGAAGCATTAAATTAAATTTAGAAACCATGGTTTGAAGAATGAAAGTTTAGGTTCTTTTTTAGGCATAAAGAAACAACTTGGTGTTTGACTTTTTAAATTGAGTTCATGATGACTCCAAGAAGTCTAAATGGAGTCAAGAGACTTGGATTCTAGGGCTTGCTTCATTATGCCTTGTATGGAACTATAATAGTGTCATAAGAGGAAGTAGGCATGCATAGAGTTTGTATAAGGCTAGAGCTTGTTCCAATGATTGAATTATATCTCACTTGATGTGTCTAGGCCAAGGGAATCATACTCCACCTAGCTACATGTGTTTAGCCGAAAAGGGGAAGAAGAATTAAAGAAAAAGTGTATGATACTTGCTTTAAGGTAGGTTTCTAACCTTTCTTACATACATATCTTAGATGTTTGATTATCATTGGATGCTTATGTGTATGTTTGATGTCATACCTTACTATATAACACATTTCCTACTAAAAATACCTCATATAGAACTTAGAGGAGTTAATGGAAACCTGAACTGATTAAAATTTTTTTTTTACTTCAGGGTTGGGTATATACATGACTTTCTGTTACATACCCTATTATCATACAAACCATAATCCAAAGATATTTAATTACATGACAAAATGTGATACATAAAAGTAAGGTCTTCAATTTATGCCTCCACACCCTTTGCCTTTTCTTTGCCTGAACTTAGAACTAGCATGGGTTATATCTGGGGTGAGATTATGAAATCTCAGTAGTAGTAAACCAATCTCATTCACAAGTAAGTATGTAAGTATATAACATAATGCTAATCAAGATGCCACATACCACATAGGAATACAAAGAATTTTATACAAGGCTAAGCACAATCTAAGCATACATGTCTCATCTTATAGCATAAATGAAAACTTGATATAGCATAACACTCATCATTATACAAACATACAAGCTTAAAGAAAGAGAAAGGAAAACTACTACCTTAGCAAACTTTGCGCCTCAAGCCTTTGGAACTTGGTTTACTTACTTTTGGAGTTCCCAAAACAAATATTAAACCCTATAATCATAATGATAATTCATTTCAATCAACACGTAAACCTTAATTTCCAAAGTAGTATGACCCTTTTAAACCCATTGGAACTATTGGAATTGGAAAAATCCAACTCCTTCCCTTCCAATCTACTATGGTCGAATAGTGTGCATTTCTTGGCTAAAATTTAGAAATTTTATTCCATGAGTTTTTGGGGGATTTGCCATAGGTATTCCTAGCTAACAACACCCTTTTGAATCCATTAGAATGGATAAAATTATCAAATTCCAACCCCAATAACACATTTTGGTCATAACATAACCTGGCTCCGTTTTAGGCCTAAAAGTGAGTTTCTTTAGTTCTAAAACTTCCATAACCTCTTCCTTTATGTTTTAGGACTTGAAATTTGGTGTACATGACTTTAGGAAATTAAGAAAAACACCATAAAAAATTTAAGAAAATTTGGACAATATCTCCCTAACATTTCCATTTTTTCAAAAATTACAATCTTTGTATTTTTTTTAAGTTCCAGCACATAAAATAAGCTCATATGGCCTGCATAGTCAATATATAAACTCCATTCCTAGGCCTTCATATTCAATATATAAACTCCATTTCTAATCATCCATATGCTGTCCAAAAGTGTCCCATAGCCAGGATTTAACAAAACTAACTTAAACCATGTGATTTTCAAATTTAAGGTGGAGAAAACTTACTCTTTAAGCTTAATCCTTGCTTCCTTTGCTTTTCTCACACTAAAATCCTTTTTTTCCCACTTAGAGCAACATGCCACCTTAAAGAAAGGATGAAGATGCAGCTGCCCTATAACAACCAAACAGCTCATACACTCATTCAAGGAAGCAGTCAAGGAATATAAACAAGTCAAAGCATGCAAATAGGCATCTAACCATTCACAATCATACAACACATGATTTATATGCCATGAAAACCAAATCAATGCCAAGAATAAGCTCTAGGGACTTTTAGTCTAGCTTCACCCTATTTTAGGGACTTTTGGATGGCCTCACTCTTGGTTTAGAGACTTTTTACTTGGCCTCACTCATCCATGAGACGTTTGCTGTAACACCTTAATCTACTACCACTATCTAGCCTCTCACTGGGCTCAGTTCTATATGATTTCCAAAGAACCACTACTATTCCGTGGCATTTTCATGCTATGAAACGGGATTTCATACACTCATCTTCTGCCCCGTGGGTCTAGTGAACCCATCACTCACTTTCTCTACTTACACTCCATTTATACAACTTATACATAGCATAAAACAAGCCATAAGCCACGGGTATGAAGCCAAAAACCAAAAAAATACAATTTCTCACTTGGGCCCAAAAGTCATATTTTGGCTCTAACTTTGGAAAATCATAACTAATTATAGAAAAATGGGAATGTAGAAAATTTAGCTTTCTGGAAAGCTCTAAGTGTTAACTTTACGTTAAAAATAATTCCCAATTGAAATCTCTGAGTTTGGACCATGTTTGACATAGAAAATGGGAAGGAGGTCCGGCTGTCACTGTTTCTGGTGCAGCTTACTATCATGACTTTCGAAAATTCATAACTAAATTCACAAAAATACAATCTAGGAACACTATACCAATTTGGAAAGCTACAGATGTCTACTAGAGGAAAAAAATATGTCCAGATCAGTTCAGTAGCCCTTACACCCCAGAAACCGATGGAACAGTAACAGAGGTCGGAGGGACTCCCTAATGCTGATACAGAACTTCAGAAGGTTCATTCTCTCTCTACAGACCTCCGATTTGGGTGATTCTAGTTAGTATAGGTCACTGTGGTTTTCTAGTTTATGTGTATAAAATGTCATGATATTTGTCTACCATTTGGTCTATGAAAGACATGCATTTCTTTTCGGACCTATAGGAACAGTACATGACCAAACCATGGATTTTTCCCAATTTCAACAATTCACCAAATATTCTCTAGACCTCTGAAAACTACCCACTCTAGCTTCTCAATAAGCTCTCTACAAACTCTAGAGGCATGCCAAATTTCATGGCAAGAGGAGCTCATCTGGTCATACTTTGATGGAGCTCACAAAATTACCGGTTTTGGCACCCAAGAGGTCCAAAATGGGTCCAAATGGCCTCTCACACATTCTCACTCCTCATGGACAAGTTTGAAAGCGTAAAAATAGTCTATATAACATGTCCATGTGGTCCAAATCAGCATACAATCCAAACTCACTATGCTACGGCCAAAAATACACTATCACATACATTCAACAAAAGGGGCAAAACCCATATTTGTATTACTTTGGCTATCAACATAGTTTATACATCATCTTTTCATATATTTACATTTGTTACAACCTTTACATCTCAAAAATAGAAGGTGCATATTCATTTGGCACCACTTTACAACAAAATAACCAAAATAGAGTTAAAGTCTAGCTAAGCATGCTCCTAGGCTCCTTAGTGTGCACTTGCTTCTCCTTATGCTCCACCTAGCATGTTAAATTGGGAGAGGAAGGGGTGAGATTCAGGGAATCTCAGTAGCTCATGCACTCATTCAAGTAAACAATCAAGGCATATAACAAGTCAAAGCATGTAATTTGGCATCCAACCATTCTCAATCACATTACATGTTGTACATGCTATGGAAATCACAACAATGCCAAAAATGGGCTCCAGGGACTTTTGGTCTAGCTTCACCCGAGTTTAGGGACTTTTGGATGGCCTCACCCAAGTTTAGGGACTTTTGACTTGGCCTCACTCGGTTGAGACTTTTGGCCTTGTCTCACCCATTCTCAAGGGACTTTCGGCTTCACCTCACCCATCTCAAGGGACTTTCGGCACTACCTCACCCGAGCAATTCTCACAATCCATCACACAAGCACATTGACATCAATGCATCAAAGCAATAGCATATGGCATATTCATATGGCATATTTCACACAATAAGTATATACATAAACATACAATGACTATTACATCCAAGAATGCAACAAGAAAGAGTGGAAAGAGAGCTACCTTATAAGCCAAAGCCAGCACAAGCCTCCCCTTTCAATTTCTCTTCTCCCTTCTTAGGTTCACACTCACACCTTGATGGAGGTGTTTCACTTGAGCCTAGACACAATCAAGAACAAGAAATTACTCTCTTAGAATATAATCTTTAGAGCAAACCTTCTAACATACCAGAACCTAGAGTTCTCTTTCTCTCTCTAGAATGCCATCAACCCTTCCTCTCTCTCAAGCTCTTAAAGTAGTGGAAACCATATTTTCAAGAAAAACAAAGGGATTCAAGGGTGTTTTCCACTTTCCCTCTTCTGACCCATGCCCAAAACCTCACTAAACTCATAAACAAAACCGTAGGAAGAGAGGGCAAAGAGAGGATATCAGAATTCTAAGAAGAAATGGGAGGATCTTGCTTACCTTTCCCTTGCTCTTCCTCCTTCTCTTGGTTTCCCTCACTCTCCACGCCTTTTTCTCTCCTTGGGTTGAAGTCTAGGGCAAAAATGAGAGAAATAACGAGTTGGGTCGTGTAATGTTGTAAATTTCTCGCCTTTTACTCTCTTCCGGACTGACCCTCGCTACGACGAAAATTAACCTTCGCTACGATGAGCTCATGTTATCTAGCTTCGCTATGGCGAGGCTTAACCTTCGCTACGGCGAGCACGTATCAGTTCTTTTCGCTATGGCGAGATTTAACCTTCGCTATGGTGAACTCGCGCCAGTTCCAGACTCCCACTCTAGCTATGGCATACGCTACAGCGAGAAACTCCCTGGTTTCTGTATGGACTGCTGCCCGCATTCGCTATAGCTAGAATCACGTTTGCTATGGCGAGAAGGCACTCTCGTGATAGCGAGATCATTTCTCGCTATTGCAAGAAGACTTAGCAAGAATTCTGGATTCGAAAATTTCTAGCTTTCTACTTCCTTTCTTTTCCTTTTCTTTTCTTTTTCCCAGTTGTTACATTTTCCCTTGTTTCACCCATTTCTAGGGACTTTTAGCTCTACCTCACCCATCACAAGAGACTTTGGCACTACCTTACCTGAGCAATTTTCATAACCCAAAATATAAGCATATTGGTACCAATGCATCAAGGCAATATCAAATGGCATGTCTCACAATACAAGCACATATACAAGCATACAATGACTATTACACATCCAAGAATGTAACAAGAAAGAGTGAAGAGCTACCTTATAAGCCAACACAAGCCTTTCCTTTCAATTTCTCTTCTTCCTTCTCGGTCTCACAATCACAACTAGATGGAGCTGCTTCCCTTGAGCCTAGACACAATAGCATGCAATTACTCTCTTGAAACTCAACAATTACTCATAAAGCTAAGGGGTTCTTTATCATAGCAAACCTTACAAAATATCTAAGAAACTAGGGATTCTCCCTCTAGAATTTCACTAACTCTTCTTCTACTTCGTTTGCATTTCTCAACTTATCACACTCTAATTCAAAGGTTTCTTGCTCATTCTAGGTCAGAACAGAGCTATCTTACTTAACCACCTATGGATGGATTATACATAGTTCCACATTTGCTCAAATATTTACATCTCAAAAATAATATGTACATATCTATTTTAGCATTTCATTACATCAAAGAACCAAAATAAGCTATAAAACTGACTAAATATGCTTAACTAGGCTCCTTGGTTTGCACTTTGATCTCCTTGAACTCCACCTAACATGTTAAGATGGGAGAGAGAAGGGGGTGAGATTTATGAAATTGCTTAAATTTTCTAAGTCTGAAATTTTTCTAAGTCTACTAGTTATAGCGAGAAATGGCTTAGTTATAGCGAATGTGCCTATTCGCTATAGATTCGCTATAGCGAGAATGCTTCTAGCTATAGCAAGTTCGGGCATCTCATACAAAAACTAAGGAGTTCCTCGCAATAGCACGCATCATAGCAAGAACAGAGGCTTGGGACTGATACGTGCTCACCGTAGCAAGAGTTATTTTTCACTATAGCAAGGGTTAGTCCAGAAAAGTGTGAAAAAAGAGAATTTTGCTTCTTAAAGAGTCCAGATCCTCTCCTTTTCTTCTAACTGACCTAAGTTTTATCCAAAATAGAGAAAAAGGCTTTGCATGTTTTAGCTTGTTTATATGCCTTGATTGCTTCCTTGAATGAGTGTATGAGTTCTTGAGATTCCATGAATCTCACCCCCTTCCCTCTCCCATCTTAACATGTTAGATGGAGCTCAAGGAAATCAAAGTGCAAACAAGGAGCTTAGTTAAGCATGTTTAGTTAGTTGTACAACTTATTTTGGTTCTTTGACATAAAGAAATGCCAAAATGGATATGTACATATTATTTTTTAGATGTAAATATTTGAGCAAGTTTATGAGATTTGGTCCCTTTGTGGCTTGCACATAGTAGTGTCTTTTTACCCATAGCATGATGAGTTTGAGATGTATGATGATTTAGACCACTTAGGCATTTCATATAGACTATGTTTATGCTTTAAAACTTGCCCAAGAAGTGCTAGACCATGTAGAGAGTCATTTGGTCCCATTTTGAACCATAAAGGGTGTCAAATGTGCCAAATCCGTGAGCTATGTCAAGATATGACTAAACGAGCTCTTCTTGATATAAAATTTGGCATGCCTCTAGATCTTGTTGATAGCTTCTTGTGAAGTTAAATTGAGTAATATTTGGAGGTTTAGGGAATATTTGGTGAATTGTTAAAATTGGAGAATTTTCTGGTTTTGATCAATGCACTGTTACCATGGGTCCGAAAATAAATCTATGTCATTCATGGACCAAAAGGTGTCCAATTGTCATGAAATTTTGTGGGCATAAACTAAACATCCATAGTGACCTATAGCAACTATAATCACCTCAAATGGAGGTCTGTAGATGGAGAAATAACTTTCTAAAGTTCTATGTTAGCATCAGGGAAGCCATCTAACCTTAGTTATTGTTCTATTGGTTTTCGAGCTCCAAATCTACTTAAATGCTCTGGACTTATTTTTCTCCTCTAGCTAACATTTGTAGCTTTCCAAATTAATATATTTTTCCCAGATTAGATTTTTGTGGAATTAGTTATGAATTTCTGAAGTTTATGATAGCAAGCTACATCAATACCAAGGACAGCCAGACCTCTATCTCTTTTTTATGTTAAACATGGTCCAAACGTTGAGATTGTGGTTTTGAATTATTTTTAATGCAAAGGTAACATCTAGATATTTCTAGAAAGCTATGGTTTGCTTGATTTTCATTTTTCTAGAATTAGTTCTGATTTTCCAAAATTAGAGCCAAAAATTTGACTTTTAGGCCCATTTAAAAAATTGCATTTTCATGATTTTTGGCTACATATCCATGTTTATGGGATGTTTTATACTATGTTTGAGTTGTATAAATGTATTTTGAGTAGATTATGTGATTGATGGGTTCACGGGACCCACCAAGCAAAATATGAGCGTTTAAACCTCGATATATAGCATGGAAATGTCACAGTTTACTCTTTTTCTTTGAAAATCATATGGAATCAAGCCTAAGCAGAGACTAGTGGGGGTTAATAAATTATGGTATTACATGCCCTTTAGAGAAAATGATTGGAGGATAAATAATTTTGGAGAAAAATGCTAGTAGTTTCACATGATTTCACTTCTTGTCCCACCTTTTCTCCCTTGCTCTCTTTCTTCACATTTTTCTCTCTCTTTTTTCCTTGTGTGTGGTGTGAAAATGGTGGAATGGAGATGAAGAAATGAACTTAAATGAAGTTAAATGGTCATACCAAATTTGGACCCTTGGATCAACCTTTTCAAGATCAAATCTTAGCCTTCTATTCCTTTTTTTTCTTTTGATTTTCTAATTTCGTGACTAAATATCTTCTTCTAAAAATTCCTTAGCCACACACTTGGGTGCTTATTCTTAGCCCTTAAGTTATGGTGATGTAATGGTTAGTAATCATGGTTAATTTTTTTAACTCAACCATGATCAATTTCTAACTCAACTATAGTTAATTTCTAACCTAACCATGGTTAATTCTTTAAACTAACTAAAATCCTTTCTATCTTTCCTTTTTATTTTATATTTATATTTGGGTCTTATCTTCTCTAAATCCCTAATTATATCTTCTTTTCTTGTATTGGGCCTTTAGAATAGGCTATTGGGCGTTATAGCAGTCAAAAATCAGTGTTCGAGCCCAACTAAGGTTTTACAATACAATACATACCTTTAGACTTTCTAAAATTTATAAATATTATTTCCTCTACTTTCTGGCCATACTGAGCTTCAAACATGGATCAAGGGCCATCAATCTCGATCCTCATAAATTTTAGTGTCAATTGGACTTCCAGGTCTTTAGGTGTAATTTTCACCGTCTTGTATTATGATTATGCTCTAAAATTTTCTTTTATTGCAATTTAGTCCCTAAAACTCCTTTAGGGTTTCTAAGCCCTTTAGCTATTTCTATTTCCATGGTTGTTACAACTTCTTCTTTCTATTTTGCTCATGACTACTGATCAGACTAACCAGATCCCAAATCGAATCCCGTCCAGCCATCTGAACAATGTAGCGTCATCAAACCTATCTCATCAAACGGAGTTTAACCTGGGTCACAGATTTCTGAGATTCCTACCCAATTTTTTGATATTCATGCCTAAAGCCACGAATAGAGGGTGAAACTAGGGTTCCCTGAACTTTCGGGCAATCTATACATTATGCCTCGCACATAACTTTTATTTGCATTTTAGTCCCTGGCTCCTTTATACTTAACCTTGAAGACTCTTTGGGACCTTTTTCTAATTTTTTTTTAATCTATTTTGGCCCCAAATTTTAGTGCACCTCTGTCCTTGACTCATCATTATTTGTAGTTTAGAATATTATTCTAATTTTATTAGACCTCAATCTACTCTATTTGGGGGACTCCTTTTCGTATTTAGTGAATTTCATACTCTGACAGAGAAACCATATGTTACATTTTTTGCATTTTCTTATATTTTCTTGCATTTTTTAGGGACTGGATATTACATTTGAACCATGAGATATGTTTTGATGAAATGCTATGGTACCATTATGCTTCTTGAACATGTTTTGAATGCAAGATGGCTTGAATGGGTGAGATTATGCCAAAAGTCCGTTAGAATAGGTGAGAAGATGCCAAAAGTCCCTCAGAATAGGTGAAATAAAGTCAAAGTCCCTAAAAGTGGGTGAGGTAAATCGAAAAGTCCAAAAGAAATTGGATGAAACTAGACCAGTATCCTTAAATCCTATGTTTGATGTACATGAGTCTATGTGACATGGAAATATGTTCATGTATGTTTATTAGAAACTTTTATGATATGCTTACATTTTTTGACATAAAAATGCACCATATATATATGTTTGAAAGGGCAAAGAGATATTGGGATTCTTTGAATCTCACTTTTCCCCTACATATATCTAACTATGTCTAGGTGAGCCAAGTGGACTAAGAAATAGAGGCTAAACATCTTAAAGAGTAAGACTTTGACAATAAAGTAGAATATTAGGCATTTTGATGGCAAGACTCATAATCACATGTTGTATATGTGATGTAGACTTTTGAACAAGTTCAAATATATGTAATTATGATGTATGTATCTATTTTGAAGTCAAATGAATGAATATGTGAGTTTTGGCCATCCATATGCCATTATGTTTTTATGTATGAATGCAAGTGGTAAGATGAGAATAAGCTCCATGGTGATGTGAACCATTTGGCATATTCTTTAAGCTATATGCTTTTAAACTTACTCAAATGGTTGTGCAAAGATGAGAAAGGCATTTGGTATATGTTGATCCCTTTATGGACTTCAAATTTGATCATTTCTTGAGTTGAACCAAAATCTAACCAATTGGATGAGTTTTTGCATGAAATTTGGCTAACAAATAGGTCTCATCTAGAACTTTTCACAAGGTTAAAGAACACCTAATTTGAAACTCTAGAGAATTTATTATAATTTTTTAAAATTGGCCAAATTATGTAGAATTGTCAAAGTTACTGTTCATATGGCTAGTTTGCTTTACTGTGTCGCTTATGGCTCAAATGAAGTCCAATGCTTATAAAATTTTACAAGTATAAAGTAGGCATTATAAGATTTTTGTAGCCACTAAGATCACCTCATGTGGAGCTTTGTAAAGGGAGAAATTTTTTTTTGAAATTTCAGGTCCTAATATTGTTTGAGGCATGACTTGAGTTACTATTCCATTATTTTTTATGGGTTAGATGCTATTGTCTTGGGCTAGAATTATTTTTATTATTAGAACATCTAGAGCTTTCTAGAAAGCTATTATATGCATAATTTGGATTTTTCTAAAATTAGTTATAAATTTCCAAATTTCATATCAGAAGTTTGGACATGCCAACTCGAGAGCGAATTCTGATATTTAAGATGTATGGTTCCAAACCCGAGATATATGAGATAAAATAGGATGTTTCTAACTTGAATGGATATGTTATATATGGAAAATGATATTGACAAGCTCACATGGCCCTTAAAGCATAAAATGAATTCATTGGGCTTTTTGTTACACAATTTATGCTATTAAATGTGCCATTTTCATGGAAATGGGTAACCATAAGCCTAGGGGATATAGATTAAAGGCTAAGAAGTTAAGGTATTACATTATTAACCATTAACATGATGTATGTGATTGCTAGTATAGGATAGTAATTATTCATAGTCTAACTAGTTCATTTGTTGATCATGATGTTCATTTGATTAATATGCATTTATGCTAATCAAATTGTATATATGTTTGGAATTATCCCTTGGTTACTAAGATTCACATCTCACCCTATTTTATAGGCTAAAAATTTCAATCGAAAGTTCTTTGGATAAGGAAAAAGGGAAGCAAGTAGATAGGCATCCCTAATTGAGGCCTTATGTGGGCTCCTTACACTTGGATATATTTAGACTCAGTTAGATGCTATTCTTTTTGTAATCAAACTTATATAGCGTCATGTTACATTCAATTTGCCAAGTGTATGTGTTTTAGGATAATTATAATGGTGGATTTATTCTTTTAGGAGATTAGACTCTAATTTTCTATAGATTCTGATGTAATGGTATTCAATTAAGTGTTTCTAAAACTTATATGCATGTATGGAGATGTTATGTTAAACTAATGGATGTTAGTGTAATGACTTCGGGATGTATGATTTAAGTTCTATATATGTAAATTTTAACTTCTACATGGGTTTAATATAGGAATATTGGAGTGCCATAGCTTAATTTTGTATCTGAGTTTAGTTGACGAACTTCGGAATGGGAACACATTAGTTTGGTCCATTAAGATTTGTGTAAAGTGATTTGAGGATAGTTGGTAGGGAGTAATGCAATGTAAGGTAGTCACTTGAGGTTCCACATTTCTTTTTATTGTCTTAAAGGAAAATTTACTGATATGAATTAGTCATTAGTTACTCCAATCCAAACCTACGTTCCTAAGTCATGGAAATTGATAAATTGGGAGACCTGGGGCAAATATGGCACCAAAACCATGTGCTTCTATCATAGGAAGATCATTGATATCAATTAGAGGGAGCTACAAGTTGTTAGGAATGTGTATGTAAGGAGTATAGGTCCAGAAGATACTTGAGTCACAATTGGAATTAAGCAAGTTGTGTCCAAAACACCTCTAAAGAGTAACAAAACCTAACTCTATCACAGTGTAGGTTGCTTTGCTGTGGCATAAATCAAGGAAAAATATATGGGAGAGTTCTTAAGAGCAACTTTGTCATGGCACGAGTAGGGCTTGCCATAGTGAGAATTGATGGAAGTGAGAATAGTGCTTCAGTAGCTTGTCTTGTTATGATACAAGAGAAGCCTGCCGCAGTGAGAATCATGAAAATGGAATAGTGAAGTCTATGGGAGAGTTTTACCATGGCGTGGGACTTTTAGGTCTCAACGAAAATTGTGTATCATAGAAAAATAGTTTCAGTAGTGAACCAAGTTGCAGTAAGGATTCTTTAAATTGCAGGGTGAGTGTATTCTAAAGCTTTTAAGAGTTTCAGAAATCAACTTGGCTGCAACTAAACTCTTTTAAGTCATGGCCTAAGTTTCCAAACTCCCATTTTAGCCTAAAATCTTTGGTTTCCAATATGGTAATGTGATATACTGACTTGTGAACTAATGTAAATGAGTTTTGTGATGCCATATTCATTTAGCTCATCCCATCTCATTTCTAGACACACTTCCTTGAATCACACAAGTTCGTAAGAAAAATCCAATTAAAAATATAGATTATTTTCCCATTACATCATGGATAAAATTTTCATTTTATGTCCCGTAGACCATATGAACTCATCCATCTTATTATCCTATTTAAACGTACATATGCAACTCAAAACTATCTCAAAATGTGGCCAAAAGCTCGAGCTCATGGACTATATACATAAAAATCACATGTGCAACCCAGGATTGGTATGCCAGGTTTCTGTTATGAAATTTGGAAAATCATAACTAATTCTACACAATTCAAAATCAAGCACATTATACCATTCTAGAAAACTACAGATGTCTACTTTATGTAAAAATAAGTCCAAACTAAAATAGGAGCATCTAGCTACTAGACATTGATGGAACAATACCTAAACTTATCTAGCGCTACTAGTACTATCACAAAATTTTAAAAATTCATATCTCCCTACTCAGACATCCAATTTAGGTGATATTGGTGGAAATAGAAAGATTATCATATCTAATTTATGTTGTAAAATTTTATAAGCATTAGACACCATTTGGCCCTCGAATGACACAGGAGAAGAAACTGACTATATGAACAGTAATTATACCAGAATAGCTGAAATTTGGTAACTTTAAAAATTCATAATTAATTTCATAAAGTTCCAAATAATCTAGTCTTTAGCTTTCTAAAATTCTATGATAAGATCTATATGAATGTCAAATTTCATGAGGAAATTCTTTCATTTGGTCAGATTGTGCCATATGGTTGCAAAATGACTCTTTTATGCTTCTTAAAGGGTCACCAAAGGGTCAAATTTGCTTCCAAGGCTTTCTTGGCCACTTGAGCACATGGAAAAGTACCAAAATGGTCTACTAAATATTTATTAAAGGTGCACAAACCTAGATTTCACAAACTTGCTCTCTCACCCTAAGGTATACACAAAAATACATAAGCTTATCCTTGGCATTCAATGTCAAAATCATGTAATATCTTTTATATAATTCTAGTTCTCATACATATGCAATATATCCATACATCATGTAATATCATTCATGAGCATATACATCATATACAATATTAGATTACATCATATGTCATTCATATAGCTACAAAATGGATAATTTATACAATTCTATGTCAATCTCCTTCCTTTATGCTTAGTGGCTCCCATTCCTTGGCTCATTTGGTCCACCTAGACATGTTAGACAAATGGGGAGGAAGGAATGAGATTATAGGAACCCCAATAGCTCTTCTCTCTTTCAACCATACATAAAGATTGCAAATCCAAGTCTAAAAATGTATGCATGGATATCATGGAGTGTATAATCATACATGGAACATTTCTTATACTCAAGAAGTCATATAAAATATACATAGGTTTGCTAAGAAGATGGTTTAGCCTCACTCACTTCTCTTAGGGGATTTTGAACTTGCGTCACCTATTTTCTTTAGGGGTTTTTGACTAAGCCTCACTCTTTATTGACTTTTGGCTCATCCTCACCCAGCTAAGGGACTTTTGGCTTCACCACACTCAAGTGAACCAAAACATATTCATAAAACATCATTTAAGTGCATAACATAATATCATGGTACCATGGCATATAGATACATGCTAAAACATCTTCTATGCCTTAAAATATACATACACATATTCAAAGATAAGATAAACATCCACTCATGTATGAAAGAAAGAAGAGAGAGCTACCTTGGTTATAAATGCACACTTTTTTCCTTGAAAACTCTTCTTCTCCCTCAGCCACACACTCACAAGGATGTGAGACTTGATTTTTTTTGGACTAGACACATCATATGGAAGCTAATTACACTCTTGGAATAATTTCTAAAACTACACATACACTAGAAAAGCTAGCTTACATCTAAGGTCTAATTATGGTTTCATAAGGCACTTAATGAAGCAACACTAATAATTCATGATCTTAGCTCTATTCTTCCTATCCATTTATGATTCTTGACTCTATTTTAGCCTTTTAGAGCCATCACACAATTCATTTAAAGAGTCTAACTACATGTTGCTTCTATAAGTCATAATATGGAACCTATAACTACATCTCACTATCCATGACTTTTAAAATTTTTCTAAGGCTTCCTCTCATCCTCTCCTATCATATATGATACAAAACCAAGCTTGGAATAAATTAAAATCACTCCTTGATGCTTCTTCTAGCTTAGGCTGAGGCTATGGATATTAAGGAGAAGCAAGAAGTTTGTCTTGTTTTCTTAATAGGAGATGCATGTGAGAATCTTTCTAGGGATCTCTAGAGCTCATATAAACACTCACTTTAGCTTAGGAACTCTTGAATCAAAAACTAATTTTGGTTAAGTTCATGAAACCTTAACTTTGCCATGTTAGAATTTAATGGTTATTTTATTATTTCCTTTGCATATTCTTGTTCTTATCCCTTATTTTCCTAATATTCACTCTTGATTTGGTTAGAAATTCAACTCCCCTTCGCTATCCATATATGGGACGAAAAGCACAAGAGATTGAACAAGAAGAATCAAGCATAAAAATAGCAAAATACCTTGGTTTCTTGGCTTTCTTTACTTGCTCCTCTCTTTGCTTGGTGTAATACCATAACTATCTTAGCTAGCCTCTTTACATACACAAGTCTCATATGTGAATTTCCCCAAGAAAACAAAGAAAATAATACAATTTAATTGTGTTACATCATCCATAATTTCTTCGTTTTGGCTCCGTAGGCTTTAGGGACTCTCTCATATCATTCTCAAATTTAATTACACCAATAAAATCCAAAACCATCTCAAAACATTGTCAAAACCCAAGCTTACATCAAGCATACATAATCATTAATGGTTCTGCCTCAGGTTCAATCTACAGATTCTGTTCATCAACTTTGAAAATTCATAATTAATTCTAAAAAAAAAATCAAAATCAAGCATACTATGGCATTTTAGGAAGGTACAGGTGTTAGCTTTATGTTAAAAATAAATTCAGACCAAAAACAAACACATTTAGCCATTGGAATTTAATCGAACATTGATCAAGGTTGTATTGCGCTATTGTTGTTATTCCAGAATTTCAAAAATTCATAACTCCTAGCTCAAACCTCCAAATAAGGTGCTTTTAGTTGCTATAAGTCACTGTGCATGTCTAATTTATGCCTACCAAATTTTGTAGCCATTGGACCACATTTGCCCTCAAATGACATAAAATCAAAATTAACCTAATGAACAGTAATTTTGTAGATCCAAATTTATGATATCCACTTTGAAAAATCATAGAAAATTTCACAGACCTCTAAATGACCTAGTCTTTGGCTTTCCAAAAATCTATAGGAAAGATATAATTACATACCAAATTTCAAGTTAAGAAGAGGTCATTTGGTCAGACTTTGCCCTAGCTCAAGATTATGGCACTTTTGGCTCCAAAAAGGGGGCAAATTTGATCCAAATGATCCATACATTTTCCCACACCCATTTGAGCAACTTGGGAAGCATAAATATAGCATAAATAAGTCTCTCATAAGGTTTGAACCATCATGCAACTCAAATTCATCATGACACATCCATAAACATACATGCACAAATGGGCTCTCAAGTGGTCAAATTGCACATTTCCATTCATTTAGCTTCATTCTTGATACATACACTATCATTTCTTAGTTTTACACTTGTTTAAGGTTCCATGGCTCAAAAATAACATATACATATATACTTTGATATCCTAGTACATAAAAAATGGCAAGATTGCCAAGAGATGGATATCTAAGCTCCTTGGCTTCCATCCTTTGGATCTTGAACTCCACCTAGGCTATATAAGATAAGAGAAAGGAAGAGGTGAGATTCATTGAATCTCAATAGCTCATACACTTATTCAAGCACATTTTCAAGGCATACAACATGTCAAGGGTACAAGTATGCAACTAATCAATCTATGAAGCATTTAATTTCACATTTTTATGCTACAAACTCATGTCAAGTATAAGATTGAGCTCTAGGGACTTTTGGTTTGGCCTCACCCCATTTTTAGGACTTTTGGATTTGCCTCACTCTTGGTTTAGAGACTTTTGACTTAGCCTCACCCATTCAAGGGACTTTTAGCTTTGTCTCACCCATGCCATGAGACTTTTGGCATCTCCTCACCCACATTAAAGGACTTTTGGTACCACCTCCCCCTTATAAGCCATTTCCACAATTCAAAGACATTCAAGGAGACATATTGGTACCAAAATAAAAAAATAGCATCAAGTGGCATGTCTCAAAAAATATAAATATACACACAAGCACACAATGATACATATGCAACAAGAAATGCAATAAGAAAAGGTAGAGAGTTACCTTAGGGAATTTTCAAGCTTCACTTGGCTACACCTTCCCTTTCTTAGCTACACACTCACAATGAGATGGAGCTTGACTTCCTTGGCCTAAACACCATAAATAACATTCAATTACTTTCTTGAAGCAAGCTAAAACATCAAACTCACACTTGAGACACACACTTTGTCTAATGGTCACATAATGGTTCCATTATGGCCTAATGAAGCAACTACTATAATTCAAGTTCTTGGCTCTAATTTCTTCCCTTTTCTAGGCTTCTTGACTTCATTTAAAGTCCTTGGAGCCATCATACACCCACTTTCCCAAGCCTAGATATATGTTGCTTCACAAGGTTACATTATGGAAACCATTGTTTCATCTCTCAACCTAAGGCTTCTAAATTTTTTCCAAAGGTTTCTCTTACCTTTTTTTATTATACAAAGTCCCAAATCAAGCTTAAAATAATTTTAAACATCCCCTAGCTATTTCTATGGGTCTTGGCTGAAATATGCCTTCATTAGGGACCCATGCAGTTTGCAATTTTTTCTTAATGGATGGGGTACTTGGGAGGCTCCCTAGGAGTCTTAGAAACCCAAACAAACACTTATATATGTTAGAAAATTCTTGAATTAACCCAAATTTTAGATTATGTTCAAGAACCTTACACTTTTCTAACTTGCATTTCACTAGTTTTCCATGCAATTGCTTGGTATTTCCCAACTCCCCATGGTTTAAAACCCTTAATTCTCTCTTATTTCAGAACAAAATCTCCTCCCCTCTCATGGCTCTAGTCTAACCAAACACACACACTAAGGGAGCAAGAAGGAGAGGTGATGGAAAGGTAGGAATTTACCTTAAATTAAGCCTTCTTCAAGAGTTCTTCCTCTTCCCTCTTCCTCCTCCTTGAATTTTGAATTTATCTCTTCTAGTCTGACCTTAAACCAGCACTAGAAACTTCATTAAAACCATGGAAAGATAAAGCAAGAGGAGGAGAATAAAGTTTCAAGAGGAAGAAGTATAAAAATCCTAAACTTTCTCACCTTTCTTTAGCCTTTTTCTTCCTCTTTCTTGGTTCCTCTTGTGTGTTCTTCTCTTTAGCTCTCTTCTCTAGTTTGGACAGTATAGCAAGTTGGTTAAGCAGAGCCAAGTATGGGATGCCACATATAAAGGGAAATTAAGAGAGAATTGTTCCTAAAAAAATGATGATTTCGTCTCTTGCACATGGCATTTTCGTATTAGGCTTGTTTTAACTCTTTTTTTAGAATTTTCTTTTCATCATAAAATTAAGGTTCTCTAATTTATAAAATAGCTTTGAAATCACTCAATTTGGAACTAAAACCTTCTCGAACGAAAGGGTCAAAATTCGGGTCAACTGACGTTCAAAAACAAACACCGGAGGGGTTTTAACTATCCTGAAGTTTCTCACAGTTCTTAGGGCCACTGAAAATCTCAGAAAACTCAAATTTTCCATTTAAAAAGTCCTCTTGTGAGTTTTCCAAAAATTGCCCGAATTTATGAGAATGCCATTATGCTATCTCCTAATTTTGTTTCATTTTTGTTTCACTATCCTAACTCCATTTTTAATGCCATCTAAGCCTTAAATTCTCATTTTTAAGAGTCTAAGACTTTACTCAATTTTTTTATAGGACATTATCAAGCTCATTTCAGAGGACTTACTTTTATATGGACTTAATTTCGACATTTTACAGAAAAGCAAACATTACACTTGGATTCTCCTCTTGAATTTTGAAATTTCCCCTCTTGGTCTGACCTCAAAAAAGATCCAAAAGCTTCAATAAATCCATAGGAAAGAAGATAAGAAGGAGAAAAAGAAATTTGCTTAAAAGAAATTAAGAAAATCCATGAAAACTCATACCTTTCACTTGTTTTTTCTTCTCCTTTTTCCTCCTCCCTTGTGCGCCTCACTCTTTAGGTATTTTCTCTGGTTTAGGGTAGAAATGAAATCAACCAAATGAGGAAAAGAGTGGGGCGTGGGGTATATATAGGTAGGGTTTAGAAATTTTTTCCAAAAATTTCTATTTATATCCTTTAAACTTGGCATTTTCCTTTATCATTCATTTTAGCTCCTTTTTTATAACTGTCTTTTTTATCATAAAATTTAGGTCCTTAATTTTATAAAATGCCTTTGGAACTACTCAATTTGGAGCTAAAACCTTTTTGAACGAAATGGTCAAAGTTTATGTCAACTAACGTTAGAAAATGTACACTGAAGATGTTTTAACTGTCTTGAGGCTTCCCATGATTTTTAGGGCCTTTAAGAACCTTGGAGAAATCAAATTTTCCATTTAAAAGGGCTTCCTATGAGTATTCCAAAATTTGTCCAAAATTATGAAAATGTCATTACATTACGTTACAATTTCATTAGTTTCCGTCTGGTTATTTTAGCATCTGTTTTAAGGCACTTTTGGCCTCCTATTTTCATTACTTGATGTCTAGATCATTATTCTAATTTTTTTGGACCTTAACCAATTTATTTCAGGGGACTTACTTTTAAAACGTATCCATTTCAGTTGTTTGTACAAAAACTAGACATTACAAGTTTTATGCCTCTTATAATTAAATGTGAAAGGAATGGAGATCTTATAGGAGAATCTTGTATTCCTTTAGCTATGAATCTTCTTGGTTGCCTATTTGGTGTTTAGGAAGAACTAAAAAGGTTCAAATTTCCCTAGGTTTTCATCTGTTAACAAATTATTAATAATGCTTAACCTTAAGTGTAACACCCTAAAATTAATTAAGGATAATTATGATTAATTAAGAATTTATACATATTTAATTACAAGAATTAATTAAAAAAGGTGGACATTAATTTGGGCCCTTCTCTCTCCAATTCACTTACTTCATGAAGAAGTTAGTCATTCCTCTCTAGCAGATATTGTTTTGCAAATAAAAATGATATTAATTTGTTTAATACTAAGTATAAAAATTCTTACTAATGATGGAAAGGTTCTTCAGGCTCATCATTTTTGCAACTTCATTTTGTCCATCAAAATTACATTTTGCCATAGGCTAAAATTACAATTTGTCCTTAGTCAAAATTGTATTTTTAGTCTTGGTTAAAATTACAAGTTTAAGCCTTTAACTTTTAATAATTATATTTTGATTTTAAAATTTAACCAACATATTTTTATCTCTCAAATATTTTTCTTATTTTGAGGGCTTTTTTGGCCTTGGCAATCTATAAAATTAAATTTATAAATATTTATTTCATAATTTCTCCTATTTCATAATTAGGAAAAACACCAAATAAATCTTTAAAATTCTCTAAAATTCTAGGTAATTTCAAAAAAATTTCTTTATGTTATAGAAGTTTATTTTTCACTAAATATTCACTATTTGGTCATTACTTAGTGCCTAAATATTTTCTAATCTTATTACGTAATTGTTATTAAAAAATATTTAATAGGAGGAGGATGTTACACTTTTGAGTTAGACTCCTCTATTGTATTGAGATCTTGAAGACATTCTTCTTCTACCTTTAGCTCTTCCAAGTTTTTTCTTGTGATTTGACTACTTAGTATACTAATACCACTTAAGATTTATTTAAAATGGTAGTCAACATTTTCTCTATCAAATCTATGCCTTTCCTCAAGGTTGTTTTGACTCATTTTAATATCCTTACACTTACCATAGCATTTTTAAAAGCCAAACTTAATAGAAATACCCTAAAATACTCCCAAATGGTAACTAATTATAACTCAAATGAGATAGGGTGAAAATAGGATTAAAAAAAGCTAAAAATCCAAATCTGGTGTGCTGGCACATGGAATAATAGCATGTAAACATGTGAGACCCATATGTAGGGAGCTTCTCTAGTGCATGCAAGTGGCTTTAATAGACTACCCAATTTTGGCCATGCACTTATGACAACTTCACTTGCTTGATTTGGTGGTAAAAGGTGTGAGATATGGCATTGACAACAACAGTTGTAAAGTTTTAATGAATTTTAAGAAAGCAAGAGGTAGCAAAAGGAGTGGTTAGAGTGTAACTTGTCTTTGATACAAAATTGACATAGGACAATAATGAAAAAGGGAGAAGAAGGAAGGAGAAAGTAGGAGAAATAGAGAGAAAAACATCAGGGAAAAGAGAAAGAAGAAGGTAGATGCAAAGACAATGTAAAAGAAAATAGAGAAACTTAACTTTGAACATATTTTCTTCTCAAATCGAAAAGGTCTGCCTTTAATAAATCTACTAAGTGTTATATGTAACATCCCAAAATTAATTAAAGTATTAATCATGGATTTAGATTAATTAGGAATAATCAATATGGGATAAGTGAGCAAGTTAAGTGAATGGTAATTTTGAGAAATAAATTAATAATATGAGTTGAGAATTAATTGGGATAGAAACTACATCTGGCCTAAATTAATGTAGGGGGGCATCATGAGAAGAGGCTTATAAAGGCCCAATGATTCTAGATGCAAGCCCAACTCCTTATCATGAGACTTGGGCCAAGAGAAATCACCTAGTAATAGTCCAATTTGATTTAGTAGAATAGGGGCTCAAAACCTAATTTATGTGAGTTAGCCCAATATATACCATGCAGACCCAAATTGGATTGGCTCTTGAAATTTGGCCTAACCCAATCAAATTTCTGTAGCCCAACCCATGAAATTCATTCCAACTCATGAAATAAGGCCCAACAAGTATCAAAAATCTGAACCCACAAGGAATTGGGCCATTGGATCAGCATATCCCATTTGTAGCTTTAAATTTTCTGCAGCCCATCTTACCTAGCACCAGCCCACTTAAGATAATGGGCCCATTGGACCACCCATCTTCACTAAAACCCTAAGAAGCCTTATCTCCACCCATTTGGCTGCCAAGGAATACATGTTCTGCAGACTTAGAGAGGCATTTTCGCACTTGAGAAGAGGGGCTAGGGTTTTTCTGCATTCCACCACCATTTCCCACTTCTAGAGGAAGATTTGGCCAAGGTAACCTATATAAAACTTGACCCTCTCATCCTCCTCTTCATTTTGGTCCGATTAATTTCTGGGTTTGAGTATGTTCATCTTCTTCTCAAATCTGAAATTTGATGTTGGATGGTTCCTTGCAAGATTTTCGGACTCGGAGGTTAGAGGGAGGTTTAGGTAAGCTTTTCCCTTCCATTTTGTGTATAACCTTGCTGGAAAATGCCCCTAAGGATGTATTATCATAATGGGTTCTTTTATTGTGTGAGATCACAAGGAGATAATGGTGGAAAACTAAATTTTCTGGGCTTGGTGGTTGAAGTGCGAATTTTGGTGCTTCTATGGCGGATTTTCGAAGGTGGGGCTACTGGTGCTGTTAAGTGAGTAATTCCTTCCCATTTTAATTCATTCTCTATTAGTTTGAGACCCCTGTAGTTAACCTATGACATGGGATTTGGTTTAATGTGGAGTTACCCAGAAATTAGAGTAAACTATAGCAATTTCTGGTATGGGAAAGTTGGAGTCCGAAATTAAATCCCTTAGTAATTAGGTAAGTAACCTCTAGTCGTCATTAGTAGTTCAGCTCTTTGGATATTTGATTATGACTAGAAATGGTGATGATTATGCTTCTTATAGGCTTGGTGTGCACTTGGATCATTATGGTAGCTAGGGCAAGAGTAATTGGCTTCAATGAGGTAACTGGGTTATTTTCCTAATTCCATGTATATGCTCATGTTAATCTGCTATTTGTTACATATGCTGGATTTTAAAATGTTAAATGACTGGTTGACTACTTGATTGTTATTGTGATTTGGACCTTGTGAGTCCATGGTGGAGCTGTGGTGCGGCTGCCACCCGTGCATGTGCTACGATCGAGCACCGGGTATGATCAACCCCAGATGCACTGAGCCCTGGTTGTACTCAATAGGGAGTAGGTGCCGTGGACGGGCCTCTCCCGGTGTTATTGGCCATTAACATGTTATGTGTGATTGCTGGTATGGGACAGTAGTCATTGGTTGCTCAACTAGTTCATTTGCCAATTGAATTGATGATTCTGATATTGATGACATGAGATTGTCCTATATTGATTGACTTGTACATATATATGGAAATTACCTTTTGTTACTGAGATTGTATATCTCACCCCGTTGTGGGCTAACATTTTCAGGGACCGGACCTCTTAGGGGCAAGGAGAAAATTAATGAAAGATCCTTAGATGGTTTGGTAGCTTATAGGTTTGGGAACTTTGACAAATGTATTGTAACTAAATTGATAGTTTTGTATCATTGCTGCATTGCATCATGAGTTGCTAAGCATAGGGATTATATATGTAATTCGATTACCATGGAATTGAACATTATGATTGTAATTGGCTAACAATGGAAAGTGTATCAAATGTTAAATATCAACGGTGCATGATTGGTGTTGTTATTATTCCATAAACTTGCTGATAGGAGGTAATTAGAGGAAAGGAATGGGCATATAAGTTTTGGGTTAGTAATGGAAGCATAGCTAAGTAAATAAGGTAGATAAATACCATTAGAGCCATATAAAATGAGGGGAAGTGACCTTAGAGTGTCCCTAAGAAGAGAAATGGAGTGTAGGGGGCGAAACATAAGGAAAACAGCTACAGAAGGGAGTCACGCCGCGGCCAAGAAGGCTTCGCCGCGGCCTAGGGAGTGACAGTGGCGAGGGACGCCGCGGCGCAGAGTGAAAATAATCGCCCAGGAGGGTGACAGAACGTAACCTCGCCGCGGCGCAATAAGTCTCGCCACGGCGCGAGTCGAGAAAATTAATTTGGGAGGTTACAGTAGCAAAACTCGCCGCGGCGCCACATAGGTTGGCCGCGGCGCAGGTCCAACTCGCCGCGACGAAAGTCAGGAAAATTCCAGAGAGTAACTGGGCCACGGCGCAATAGTTCCAGGCCGCGGCGCAAGTTTAAAAATGTGGTTTTTGAGCTCCAGAACCTAACTTAGCCGCGGCGGGAAAGTTCCAAGTCGCGGCGCAGGTCCCCAAACTCCTATATTTGACCTAGAAACCTTAATTTCAGTAAGGATAATGTTAGGGAATAGTTTGAGTACATTGGTGGGATGTTTTTGTGGGTTGAAATTGATTAATGGATGAATCCTAAACCTTTAATGATGGTACAAACCCCTTTTATGCATGTTCCCGTTATGGTTGTTAGTTGATGATCCTAGTAGTATCAAGGTTTAAATTTCCCCTATATTTTCTTAATGTAACTAATTGCAATGACTCCAAACCTTGATCATTATCTATTAATTGTGTATTTAGCTATAATCACTGATATTAGAAGCTAGGGTCGTCACATTATATAAAGAGTCTAATAACTCCTAATAACTTAAAAATAAAAACATAATCTAAATAAAACAAGTTAATTTAAAATCTTAATTTTTAATCTAATCTTAATTAAAATCATATTTCCTATATTTTATTTAATTCCTAATTTACAAAAAATTAATAATATATTTCCTAACCTATTTCCATTCTCCATCACCCACATCATGTCTTCTTATGTAACCTTTTTCTTATTGCTCAAAAAGTTAGTTTTTGGAAAAACACAATAATGAGACAAATAATTCCAATAAATGGTATCACTTTCTTATATGAAGGCATAATAACATGAACATAATATGGAATTATATGATTATAGAAATATGCTATGTATAAAATCTCTACTTAGATAATTGAACTGGTTTCTATCCTATTACAATCCCATATTGTAAGGGAAAAATATACTTAGTTGGTGGCCAATAACTAAGGAAGAACTCTACTTAGCATCAACTCCTATAACAATGAGCTCTACTTGGCTCTTTTCTTTATTACGGGAGAGCCCAACTTGGCTTTAATCTCTTCTCACAATAGGATGCAATCAACCAATCCAACCATATATAGCAAATCATATCGATAACTTATAGTCTCTCTCTCTCTTTCACACACACACGCATGCAAAGACTGAAATAAACCTATTCTACAACAAAATCAGCAATCAAATTCTAGGAAATTTATTCTAGAGAGAGAGTTACTAATTTTTCTAACTAAAATCAGCCCATATATCAATTTCCTCTCTCCTCCACCCTCCCTTTCAATTTTTGGCCATCATAAGGGAAAGGGGTAACTTAATCAAACCAAGAGACAAAATAGAAGAAGAACATTACCAAGCTTTCCTCCTCCTTCCTCTTTACCAACAATGGCTTCCACCTTCTCTCCCTAAATTTTCTCTTCTCCTACCAACACTCACAAAACCTTACAACAATGAGGTCATTGGAAAGCTTAAGAGGTGTAGAATAGTTTCCTCTTCACTCTCCTAAGCAATAAAGCATGGAAGCTTGTCATGCAAAGCTCTCTTTTTCCCCATCAATGGAGCTTCTCTCATGCCACACTCTCCCTTTATGCCACACTATTCACCCAAACAAGGAGATGATGGAGTAAAATAAGATAGTGGGCTATATTAGGCTATTTTGACCAAAACTAGGGATGGGTAGTGGAAAAAAATGATTAAATGTGGATAGTGGGAGATGACATAAAAGAAAGGTAGTGGAAATGAGGATTATATTATCATGGAATAGGCAATAAGATTTTAATGAAGACTTATTGCAATACCTTAGCTTCCTAGCCCTTAAGTCATATCATATAAGCTAATTCTTACACATTTACATGAATATAGCACTTTGTCTAAAGGGAATTTGCGTAATTGAAAACCCATTTACATCATCCTTGGCTTTAGCGATCATGTGGACATACAAATTTCATTTTTCATCCATCACATATCTATTCATATAAAAAACATCACAATTCATCTTAAGAATCTTGGATTTGGAACCATATTTCAAGAAACCAGAAGTTTGGTCTTGGATTATTGTACCAATTTTCTGATATGAATTTTAGAAATTCATAACTAATTCTAAAAAAATAAAAATCATAAATATAATATCTTTTTGGAAATTTTTGGATGTTAACTAATGAATAAAAATAGTTTCAAGCCAAGACAATAGGATTTAGCCTACAAGAGTAATAGAACAATACATTAGGTCTGCTCTTAGATAGCTACAAGACCTGAAATTTTTAAAATTTATTTCTCCCTCTACTGAGCTTCAAATGAGGTGCTCTTGATAGCTAAAGAAAGCTTATGATGTTTAACATATGTCTGTAAAATTTCATAAGCATTGGACTTTATTTGACCCATGAATAATATAGGAAAGCAAACTGACCATATGAACAATAACTTGATAAATTCTGCATAATTTGGCCAACTTTTAAAAAATCATAATAAGTTCTCTAGAGCTCCAAATTAAGTTCTCTTTAACTCTATGGAAAGCTCTAGATGAGACCTATTTGTTGGCCAAATTTCATGCAAAAAATCATCCATTTGGTCAAACATTGGTTTAATTCACGAAATGGTCAAATTTGAAGTTCATAATAGGTTCAACATGTACCAATTGTCTTTCTCATCTTTACACAACCACTTGAACAAGTCTAAAAGCATAATTACAACCTACGAAAGCATGCCAAATGGTTTAAATCATCATAGAGCTCATTCTTACCTTGCCACTTGAATTTATACACAAGCATCTTAGCATATGGGTGGCAAAGTCTCACATATTTATTTATATGGTTCCAAGATGGATACATGCATTATATTTACATACATTTAAACATGCTCAAAATTCTACATTATATATATATATATATCATAAGATTACAATTTTTGACATCAAAATATCATAAAAAATTCCTAATATTTTACTCCATTGTCAAAGTATTGCTCTTCAAAATATGTGGCCTCCATTTCTTGGTCCACTTGGCTCACATAGATATTGTTAGACATATGTAGGGGAAGAGTGAGATTCCAAGAATCTCAATAGCTCTTTACCCTTTTAAACATACATCATGGATGCAATTTCATATCAAAGAATGCATGCATGGCATTTAAGCTACTAATTAACATACATAAATCATTTTTCTTGTCATATGAACTTATACATGTCAAACGTAGGCTCAAAAGGGCATTGGTCTAGCTTTAACCAATTTTTTTAGGACTTTTATATTTGTTTCATGCACTTTCAAGGGACTTTTGATTTAGCCTCACCCTTCTTGAGACTTTTGGCTCATCCTCACCCATGCTAAGGAATTTTTGGCATAACCATACCCATTCAAGCCACTTTACATTCATAAACATCTTTCAAAAATCATGATAGTACCATAACATATAATCAATAGCTAGAAACATTTCTTATAGTTCAAATATATACACAAGCACTCAAAGACAAGTAAACATCCAAACAATGTATATGGGAAAGGTTAGAGAGCTACCTTAAAGCAAAAATACAAGCTTTTCTCTTTAATTCTTCTTTCCTTTTTTGGCCAAACACATGCAACTAGGTGGAGCCTGATTCTCTTGACCTAGACACATCAAATGGGATATAATTATATCATTGAAACAAACTCTAGCCTTAAACAAACTCTATGCATGCCTACTTTCTCATATGACTCCATTATGGTTCCATACAAGACACAATGAAGCAACCCTTGAAATTCATAATCTTGGCTCCCATTTCTCATTCATTCTAGGTCTCTTGACTCCATTTAGACTCTTTAGAGCCATCACAATTTCAATTCAAGGAGCCTAGATACAAGTTCTTACCTTATGTCTTAAAATGGAACTTATACCTCCATCTCATAAACCATAATTTCTAAATTCATTTAAATGCTTCCTTTAATGTTCATTAATCATATCTAGTCCCTTTCTAGCTTTAGAAGTAATTAAAACTCTCCGTAGGTGCTTGGTTCTAGTTTGGTCGAGACATAAGCAAAGGAAGAAGTCCAAAGAGTTGTCTTGGTCTTCTTAGGAAGTTTGCCACTTGTGGAGCTTTCTAGTGTCTTGAGAGCTCACACACACTCTTAGACAACCTAAATTATCATTAGAAAGTCTCATACATATCAAGGTGCAACAAAATCCCTAACTTTGACAACTTAAATTCTAATACTTCTCTTTTGAATTTCATTGCATATTCTTGTTTCTCACACTCTAAAACCTATGTTTCTCACTTTGTTTGGTCAGAATTCATCTCCTATTGGATGGGCTTAAGGCTAGCCAAACACATATAGGAGAAGAGCAAGCAAGAGAAGCATGGAAGGATTTGGAAATTACCTTGATTTAACACCTTTTCAATTGCACTTCCTCTTGCTTCTTGCTTCTCCTTCAAATTTTGATTTCTTCTCACTGAACCAACCAAAAACTAGTCCCAATTTAGTCATCTAAACCATGGGAGAAGAAAGAAGAAAGAGAGGAATAAGTTTGCTAAAGGAAGAAGTATAGAAAAAGCTTTAAATCTGTACCCTTTTGCAAGTCTTTTCTTCTTCTTCTTCTTCTTCTTCTTCTTCTTCCCTTCCTCTTGGGTGTTTCCCTTAGCAGTCTCTCCTCGGGTTTGAGACCAAAAATAGATCGGTTGACCAAATGGGAGAAAGGGGACGTGTTATATGAAGGCAAAGAGGCTCATTTAAAACTTTTTCAAAAGTCTAATTTTGTCCTCTTTCTTGGTTCCTTCCATTTGGGTTTATTTTAACTCCTTTTTTGGAATCGTCTTTTCCATCATAAAATTTAGGTCCTTAACATATAAAATGCCTTTGGTTTCATTTAAATAAAATTTAAAATCTTCTCAAATGAACCAGTTAAAAGTTTAAGTCAATTGACGCTCTAAAACGTAAATCAGATGGGTTTGAACCATTATAGAAGTTCTTATGGTTTTTAAGACCTCTGAACCCTATGAAACTCAATTTTTCTATTTAAAAATACCTCCATTGAGTTTTCTAAAAAGTGCCCTAATTTACGAAAATACCACTACATATTTGTCAAGTTTTGTTTAGCTATTCTAGCTCTATTTTCAGGGCATCTTTGGCATTGTATTCTTATTCTTTGATGTATAGATCATTGATCCAATTTTGTTTGGTATCAACTCTTTCATTTAGGGAACTTCTTTTTATAATTGATTAGTTTCGGCCGTTTATAAAAGAACTAGGAATTACACTTATAACACTTATAATTTGGTTTAAAATTAAAGATATAATATACTTAATTTAATTTAGTGGTGATAGGGAAGAAAGAACATTAGCAAGACTCATTATTTAACTATTAATGATAATAGTTATCTAAGTATCTTCTAACTATTATATAAATTAATTCCCTATTTAATTATCTTAGTGTATTAATACTAAATTTTCTAAGGAATAATTTAATATCTTCTCTTTGTTTTCAAATATAATTTCATATCCTCCCCTTTTAGGCTTAATTAAATATAAGCCTCAATAAACCTTTATTTATTTTGTAAAGTAAGGCTAGGTAATTATTGGGATGTTACGTCATGAATTGCTCACTCTAACATCAATGTTAGATTCGACAATGGTGAAGGGTATAAAGAAGAAAAGAGTAGGGAAGAAGAGAGACGGAGAAACATAGAGAGAGAAAAAGAAAAGTTTCAACTGTTTCATTCCATCCCTTTGTATATTCATGCCTCGTGTATTAAGCCTCTTTAGTTGCAACTACTGTAACGACCATACACAACACGTGTTCCACTCTCTTAATTACAAAATTACCCCTACAACACTATTAATGCTTAACATTTTACAGAAAGATGCACAGCCTGCTCCTAGTAGAGCGGGGCAAAAACGCGCCTTTGCTCTAGTTGAAGCAGCTGATGGGCAGAAGGATATTTAGTGTTTTATTAACGAATCCAAATCCATAAATGATTTACTGGGCGATAAATTTGACAAGAAAATTTTCCTTGTTTAATCTTTGACGACAAGGTATGTTTTGGACGGGCAATTAACGATGGGCCCACCTTTATGTATCCATTTTGGGTGGTTTTTAGGCTGCTTAGGCAGCATACTTGGTAGATTTCGGGCAACTATTTCTGGAGTGAATGTATGAGAGATTCCTAGTATTTCAAATAACTAAAGATTTATTTTGCAATTGGTTTCCTCTTCGTAAGCGTCACGCTGTTATTTTATATAATTTTCTAACTTTCCGTTCTGGTTCCATCATTAACTTATTGAAATATTCAGCTACTAGGCTCAGGTAGGGATCTTAATATATCATTTCTGGACTTCATGTGGCTCTGAATTTATCAACTTGACTAATTCAACTGCCTTAATTAGCACCACCAACTTTATTAGCTCCGGCTGTTGCCTTTAAATTACCATGCAGCTGTCTTAATTACCACGACATTCATTTGGGAGTATTCAAGTCTTCTTGGCATTTTGTTCCTAATGTGGTGAGGATTATGCAGGAAGCAAGAACAAATAGTATTTTCTTGTTTCATGTAACATGAAGAGGAGGAAGAGCCTCACCTGGTCCTGAAATGATGGTTTGAGTTTCGCCCAGAATAATTTTCACGGGAATGTTCTATTTCAATGTTATCTTCTACAGTTTTTTTTTAACGCTAATAGTGACTAATTTGCATTCGTTCTGATGCTTGTTACAAGAAGTGAAAGTCACCCTAAGGTTTAGAAATAGTCATAAAGCTATCAGAATGAGAATCCCTGACTGGAAGATGAGGATTACTATTTCTGCTTCTTCAAATAAATAAAATAAATAAATAATACACTAAAAGACCACTATAGAACTAGTTTACAAGTTGCAAACAAATCTACTGAAAAACCCCAACATAAAATTCACAATGGGGTATAACTATGGACAAGAAAGACTTTGGACCAGCAAAGATCTAAGAATACAAAAGTTGGCAAGGACCTACCAGTAAAAACTCCTTTCCTACTATAAGTCCCAACCATCTTTCCGGCTGTCAAATTCCCACTTAGGACCCAGACTTCCATACATCTCTGAAAATCTCACAAGGCAATTACTTCTCAACCGATAATGCACTTCTGTGTTTTTGCTAATTGCTGCACCAGAAAACTTTGATGTGTCAATTGCCCAAGCTGGTCTCACATAATCAACAGTCCTGGATGACAATGAACTTGCATTTGCATACAAGTAGTTTAAAAGCACATCTTCACAGTTAAAATACTTGTCCACCAAGTCTCTTCCTTGCTTGGTTTCCTCACCCCAGTACCTCTTGAAAGCTACTTGAGAATCAATAAAAGCTGCACCAGTAAGAATCATGTTATACCCTTTATGCGTTCGGGCATATTTTTCTGCCCTATATTTTAATGGGCTCCCACCAATGAGCCGGGGATAGAATCCAACAATCCAATCTGGGTGCTGACACCACACATTAAAACCTCGCTCAACATCATCACATGTCATCATAATGTCATCATCAAGCTCAAGGACAGCTCGCGTTTTAATCAATGAGTCAACCTTGAATCGATTATTCAGTGAGTTTCTTTCCTCTATCCTGATCCTCACCGGTACTGCAGAGTCCAGGTCACTCAATTTGGGAGGAACTCCCTTGTTCCACACCACAACAATCTCCCTCACAGAAGAGCATCTTGAGTAATGTTTCACATACATCTTCATGTTCCAGAGACGAGCATCATAGGTCATAGTCAATAATGTGAACTGTGAATAGTGTCCTTTACAGGGGTAAGGTTCATCTGAACCATTGCCCCCATAGATATTTTTAACCCCTTTGCACATTAATCCAACCACCACTGCAAATATTACAGCAAGAACCAACCTCCTAGCACAAGTATTATGCTTTATCTTACCTCGGACAAATGCCGGGGCTCTGTTTAAGCGGCTCCAAAACCCTATTACTCTTGATGAGAACAAATTTGATCTTTCCCAAGTAAAGGAAGCAACATTCCTCTTCCCAGAGTTATGAATGAACCAGTTGAAAGGGAAAATACAGTTCACAAATCCAAGTAATACACCCATTAGCACAATGAGAACAGCAGCAACTGTTATTGAAGCATAACCAATAATGACACGCCAGATTGAATACCCGAAGGAACACGATCCCCATCCATTACTGCAACCCAACCACCAAATGGTAGCTATGGCACATCTAGGTGATGGTGTCGAGCACCATTCCAAGCATTTTGACCCTTTTCGGGCACAACAAAGTTGAAGGGTACTTCAATTTCTTTGTATTCTTCACCAGTAAGAACTTCTATCTTAAAAATGCGCACCCGTCTCCCATATGTTTTACCACAGTCCTGACCAATACGATAAAGATTCCCTTTGTAGAAAAATAGCCTGCCTCCATTGCGAGCTCCCAAGCTCTTGTCAATGTTATATATGGGGTTTTTCTTGTGAGGTATCCAAGGACCAAGAGGTGAACCGCTATACCAAATCTCCAACTGCCCATTTTTCTTGGTGCCAAAACCACTATGATCCAAGCCAAAAAGCCAATACCTCCCATCATAATTAATGATTAAGGAATCAACAAGGGGCTTTTTCATGACAACCTTTTCCAATGTCCACTGCAAAGGAAAGTCAAGTGCTCTGTAGACACGAAGTTCTCCTTTTTTGCTGCTCTCAGGCATCATATATGTCTAGAGATGCAAAAGAAAGAAAGAAATTATTACAATAATTATAATGTACTTTGAATTATTATTTAATGGAATGAATAGACAATATACAAGTTCATATGCATCATAGCATGACAAGCACACAAGTTTTCTCAGGATCAATTTTTCTTAGAGGCATTAACTACAAGCATATGAACCCCAAATTCAACATCGTAGACCTCATCCAAACAGTATTTAAGTAGTTCAAAATCTTCCCAATATGAAGTTAGCAGATTTATGTAATAAAGGGGAAATTAAAATTTGCTGTTCCAATTACCTAACTAGCAAATTATGCTTAAGAACCATTCTCGATGTCTTTATGAGTAAGAAATTGAGCTTCTACCTGGCCAAGATATTCAAAGACATATGGATAAGAAAGATGCCAGTCCTCATTCAAGGCGATGCCTAATTGTTGCCATGTAACTCCCTTGTCAGTACTCCTTGCAACTCCAATATCACCTTGCAAAGTGATTGACTTCTTTGTCTCGTAGAACAGGTAAAAAGTATCTCCCTACATCATGATGCCAATATACATCACCAGAATAATAGTTATTTACCCATACAAAAGACAAAAAAAATCTATGAACTAAAAAAATCTATGAACTAAACTAACACCTACTCACCAATAAGGAACAAAAGGCTGATAGATAGAAGACAGTGGTACTGCTGAGACTGATATTACTTTGGCAGCCAAAAATATATAAATAAATAAGACAAAACAATTTAAGATTTCATCCAACCAATAAAGATTGAAAAGAAAAACGTTCATGCAACTGCTCCTAAAACTTCCCATTATTGTAACTATTCCTACAGGTTTTATTTTATGCTTTAAAAATGGATAACCAGGAGTACCACTGTTATTCAAATGCTCCCACTAAAAATCCTAAAGTTGCATTTGGTATGAAGATTTCTTCAAATTTCTAAGGAAACAAAACTTAGGGAACTAGGAATATCATGTTTGGTGCAAGTTTCTAATATAGTTTAAATATACATCAAAGATCATGTAAAGAATAAAATAAAATTTCACTTCCCCTCCATTCTCCTCAATCCAAATATACCCTTAGTTTCCCTTGGCATATAGTTTTCTACAAAATTTCAGCAACTTAACTCCAAATACACTCATGGGATTTCAGTTTCCTTATCTTATCTTCTTCTAATATTTATTCCTACGACATTTTTTTATTAATTGCCAGGGTAGTTAAATCCGGGGATTAAATTGCTTGGACATATAATTCCTTGTGGTAAATTTAAAATCCTTAAACCAAACATCCCCTAATATTCTATTACAATCAAGGAAATGAGCAATGCCATCGTTAAATATTTGTAGAGATGGACACACACACACACACACACAGTTGTGAGGTGCCTTCTGTTATAAATATGTACCAAATAGTTTTTTATAATAAAATCAACACTATACGATGTCCTCTCTAAGCATGACATGTATGGTAAGGATACTACTCATTAACAGAAGAATCTAACAATTTGCAAACAAGAACAACGTATATCTTTGTCTATAAATGCATATGTATCAGGTAATAACTCCCTTGTCCACACGACTTTGAAGTATGAAGCTTCTAGATAAGATACTGAGCTAACATGTTTTTCAAGGGAAGAAGGAAAAACCAAATACCTTTGAGGCAGCCAACCAAAGATTTCACCAGTTTGACAGTTTAACAACCACAAAATCTTAAAACAACTTCCATTAGAGAGCATCATACCCTTTTCCCTCACCAGAAAAGATATGCAACAGATATTCAATTCTTCAGGAGAAGTTTATATCCCCAAAGATCTTGGAAATGATGGCTCTCAAATCAACAAAAACTAGCCTAAGTTCAGACATCCTGGATTAAAATCTTTTCTGTTTTTGGGATAGGAAAATAACTTCGCTAACGAAAGAGTATATTACAAAAACAAAAATGGGGATATGAGTAAGACATCATCCTAAAGAAACTAGCCTGTGTATTAGAAAATAAAGGGGGATTAGATGCATCATATCAGAAGCTGACCTACATTCTCCACAGAAATTTCAGTGTCCCCTCAATCCCATATAGTATTTATTCTTCATTACATCATATATATTCCCTCATAGCTTCTAAGGAAAACTAGCAACACCTAGTTTTCTCCTAACAGAACCATTAGATGTTTTCTAGCACTGAAACTTGTTTATCTCTAAATTTTACATGGCAAACCAACTTAAATACTCCAACAGCCAAAGAGGTTAAAAATTAATTCAATTTGTTTGTTTATGCCATTGATGTTCCATTAAATAACTAAGCCACACCATATGAACCAGATTTTTTTTTTCCTTCCCTAATTCCATCCACTATCAACAAAGCATGATGATGATCCAGTGTTGATATTGAATTTCGCTTTTAGCTTCCAGGATATCATGACTTCAACAAGTTAAATTCATAAATTTTCATCTCATTTTGCACCTTTAATCTATCAATCAGTCCTCTCCTGACTTGACCTGTCCTTTGACTTTTCAACATCTGATTGCTTAAGTAATTAATTTCATCAAGAAGATGACCCTAAAAAACCACAAATATATCAGTTCTATAATAATTCCAGGCTCACTACTTTCAGTCTGAGAAGGCATATTCTCCAGCTCCAGGCCAAAAATCGAGATTGCCAGCAATTTTGTTCTATAAACAGACAGCTTAATCGGAAGAGATATTAGTGAAATGATATATTATAATATTACGTTTCATAATTGATTATAGACACTGACTTGGCAGCAAATCCACAAGACAAAATTTTGCTAGTCATACAAACAGAAAGAACAAAGAACAGCAAGGAATTTTCACCCAAAAAAAAAACCGCGAGGAATAGAATTCTAACGCGAAAAAGTTTTGAAAAAGCAGATACAGAAGCAACCAACAAACAAAAAGCTGTAATATACCTGAATATAAAGAAAAGGGTCAGCTACAAAATTACTCTGAAAACCAGCATCAGAAGCTGAAGCACACGTCACCACAGGGTTGGCCACAGGCCAAGCAGCACTTTCATTTTTCCACACATTTACCTGCATACAATTGAAACAGTCATATCCAGGGATTAAATTCAACAAACCCACATCTCAACAAATTCCAATTGAAATATTTTTCAGGATTATGATTGTACAACAATCAATGAAGGACATTTTTGAAACCCAGCAAAAGCAAATTACAATTCATAATTCACAAGAACAAATAAAAAAAGACGATTAACAAAAACAAGGGAAAAAAAAAAGGACGGTTACCAATTTTTTCTAAATAAAAAATTGCATTAGGAGAAGTTAACAGAGGCGTCCGTATTTAAAAACCGAATATAATAAAAATTAATGAAGAAAAGGAAAACAGAAAGCAGAAAAGGGAAGAGAGAAAAGACTAACAGCTTCGATGGGTTTGAGAGAGAACGGAGAGTCACCGTAGAAAATCCCAATTGACCAAGAACCCTCATTGTCCTCATGGCAACCGAACGAGGACAAGCCGGTGCGACCAGAGGGCGAGAACATAAGGCAAGCATATAGGGTGGCAATCGATCCGAACAACACGAGACACCCAAAGAAGAAAACGAAACCAGACGAAAATAAGCCGTTGTAGTAGTGGTGATGGTGTTCTAATCTCCACCTGCACGAGCACTTGACAGTAATGTCACAGCAACTCCCACTCCCACCATTCGTAGCTCCGCCGCCGCCGCCGCAGCCACAACCCCCAAGCAGGCCCAAACCCATGTCTCCAAATACTCACCAGAGGGAGGAACACACTGCAGTAAAATTCTAAATACACTGATGTAGGAAAATACGCTCACCCAAAAAGGAATAGTCCGCCGTAATAACCAAAAGAAAAAAAGTCACCGAAGGATTATGGAGCCGCCGCCACGATATCTCACTGCCGGCGGCGATGCCCCTTCTTGATTACCGGCATTTCACAGAGTTTATATTTCACTAGTCTCGCATCGTAACTTGCTCCCCTTTGCAGTTTCTCTCTCTCTCTGTCTCTCTAGAAAAGAAGACGACGGTTCACCTTCGTAATTTCCAGAATTCAGAGGCAATACTCACGAACTCTGCTAGCATTTCCAAAGCTTGCGTATCTATCTTTATATATATATATATATATATATATATACGGAGTGAGACAGAGAGAGAAGTAGGATTCAAGCGTGGCAAGAAATTATTAGTTTTTTTATTTTGAATTTTAACAACATGTCTGGTTATGGCTCACACTCGCGCGTATAGAGTAGGGTTATACTCGCTTTTATTTGACGAACAACTGTTCAACGGGTTCGTAAAGGAACAAGAGCTTTTCCCCAATGTCAAAAGTGTTTCTGTGAAACCCCGCATGCATGAAGGGGCGAAATCATCAAGTATGCGGGCTGGGAAGCCTTTTTTTTTTTTTTGGGTTGGTGAAAATTATTTTTTACTCTAATTTTAATTTGATAACCAAGTTCTCTTTAATACAGTTTTTTTTAATCATTTTAGAGAGAGAGAAAGAAGGACCAATTCATATTGATATAAGAATTTATATATTTACACATGTAATATCTCATCAGTAATTTTTATTGATTCGATAATTAGATTAAAGGTAATTATAAAATTTTAGAAAAAATTGATAGAATCAAGTAGTTAATAATCTTTCTATATTTTAAAAGCATATTATACATTAATTTATTGATATATTGATGAAGCCCAAAATAAGGTTATGTTAATGTAAAATTGTCAGTATGATTTCATGATTAAAACAGTAGATATTGTAAGAAACTCATTATATAAAAATTTTAACGTAGGTGGCAATTGATTTCTCCTTTAATTTTTTTTTTTAGTGTAATTCACTTATTATGATTAGTTGAGTCTATTAATTTTTTAAACCAAATCTGTCTAAAAATATTTAATAAGTTAATACAATTAGCTTTAATAAATATATTTTAAATATGGTTTATTATTTAAACAATTTACAGCAATTTCTTCTTCTGGAATTTCAAAGATTTTGCGTTGAAATTTCAAAAGGGTGACGAGAAGTAGAATGTGTTGCATCCGTGTTTGGAGGGCAAGTTTGACTTAATCATAACACCGTAATTTTATATTTTAAGGGTCCACAAACCAAAAAAACAAAACAAAACAAAATAAAATCAAAATAAAATCAAAAAATAAAATAAAATAATTTTAAAAAAAGGATTCAATTTAAAAATAAATAAATAAAATTTTTTATATTTTTGTTATAAAGTTGTCTGATCAAAATAAAATAAATATATAATTTTTAATAATAAAATAATAAATGTATAATTTTTATATATTAATATATAATTCCTCAATCAAATTATATATTTTTTATATTTTAATTAAAAATTTTGATAACAAAAATATAAGAAAATTATATGTAACTCTCAGCCGGTTAAAACTTACAAATCATCAATCAATATATTACATTAAAGCAATTTTATCAAATGAGACTGAATGGCACGCAAAATTTACGTATAGTAATAATAAGGTTTTTATATCATTTTGTCACATGATACATCCACACACAAGCTCACATAATTTCTGACTTCTTTATAATCAATATCTACATTTTAAAATTAAATCACATTAATTAAAAATTCACCCTTAATTTAAATTTCAATTGTAATAAATTTTTAAAATTGAACCCTCGATTAACTATTAAATTTTATAAAATCTTAATTCCGGAATATTGAGATGAATAGCGTACAAAATAATATTATAATTTATCAGTGAGGAATGAAAATACAAAAACAATAAAATTCATCAAAAAAATAATGTTTTAAAAGGTTTATATCATTATTAGTAGTTATTTTTACATTTATTTAATGATCTATTGCCTTTAAAATCATGCTATAGATCTTTAGTTTCCTAATACAACTATTAATATCCTATACATAGTTTCTAATAGACCTAATCACACCACTATTATCTAGATACCCAAATAGATCCCCAAAGAAGAACTTTTGTAGCTCTTGCCTTTTGAATGAATTACTAATTATGAAAAGGAATTTCATAAAAGTGAAAAGGTCTTTCACACTATCACAAAGAAGCTTAGAAATGGAACTATAAAACCAGCTTTTAATAGACCTCAAGCAAAAAAAAAAGTTGCACAACTATCCCTCAGAGGCCTACAATCTATCAATCCTTAATGATTACTCTTATTGTAGAGCAAAAATGGAAGAAAGGAATCATCCCGATAGCTTATTTCTATAATGAACGTAATTTTAGTAAAACGATGAAATGAATTGTATAAAAGCAAGTCCTCTGAAATGAGTTAGATAATATTCCAAAAAAATTGGGTAGAGTTCTAGGCTCCAAAAAATGATAATTATAGGTTCAAAAAAAAAAATAAACAGAGCTAGGATGGTGAAACAATTTGTGATGAAAACTGACAAAACATAATAGCATTTTCGTAAATAAGTGTAACTTTTGAAAAAACACATAAGCAGGCTTTTTAAATGGGAAATTTGAGTTGCCTAAGGTTCTCAAAGGCCTCAAAAACCATGGGAAGCTCCAGGATTTATAAAGCCCCTCTGGTATACGTTTTCCTATGACAATGAGCCTAAATTTTGACGGATTCATTTGGAAAGGTTTTAACTCCAATTTGAGTGATTCCAAAAATATTTTATTAAATTAGGAATCTAAATTTCATAATGGAAAATATGGTTCCCAAAAAGGAGCTAAAACAAAGTCAAAATGAAATTGACATTACAGAAGAACGAAATTAAAATTTTTGAAAAAGTGTGTTTCTAGAAGCTCACACACACTTCTCCCTTCTTCTCCTACCTTATTAAGCACGACTTCCTCTGCCCAAATTACAGAAAAATAGCAGCTTCTTAAGGCACACCAAGAGAGGAAGAAAAGGGAGAAGAAAAAGGCAAGAAAGGTAACGAAACTTAGAGAATTTTATGCTTTTCCTTCTTTCAACTTTGCTCCTTTCTTTCTAGGCTTTCTTTTTCCATGGTTTATTTGAGCTATTTGGTTCTATTTTAATCTAGAATATTGAGGGGGGAGCTCAAAATTTTTGAAGGGAAGCAAACCAAGGAGAAAGACTCTTGAAACTAAGTTGAAATCCAAGATAATTCATACTTTGAATTGCTTCTTCCCTTTGCTTCCCCTTACCTTGAGTTTTGGCCCTAAATAGAACCATATGAGGGGGAGGCTTTTTTGTTCAACAACAAGAGAGGAACAAGGGTTTTAGGCCATGGGGAGATGGAATATGGCAAGAAATTCCAAGAAAAACCTATGGAAAACAAGAAAGCAAAGTGTAGGTTTCTTTAGGGTTTTGTAAAATCTGATTTTGTGTGAATGTTTCCTTGGTTATTTGAATATTTCCTTGAGCTCCTAAGACCCTTAGAAACCTCCCCAAAGTGGCTCTCCCATCGAAGAAAAATCAAGGCTCTAAAAAGCTCTTCCTTGGGGCTAGGTTCAGCCAAGGCTTCTTGGATAGGCTAGGGAGTGTTTTAATTTGTTCTAACCTTGGTTTGGGACTCCATATGATGTTAGAAGATGGGAGGAACCATTGGAAAAAATTTAAGAGCTATGGAATGAGAGATGGGACAATAGTGTCCATAATGATGGCTTAAGAAGCAACTTGGTTTTTCACTTGTGCGAGTGGTTATATGAGGACTCTAAGGACCTTAATTGAGTTCAAAAGGTCTAGAAATGGGAAGAGAATAGAGCCTAGAACTTGAAATGTAAGAGTTGCTTCAATAGGCTAATTATGGAACCATTATGCTACTTATGGAACTAAATGTGTGTTCAAGAGTATCTTTAATGTCTTGGCTTGCTTCAAGTGTGTGATTATGTGTTGTTTATGATATTTAGGCCAAGAGAACACCAACCCACCTAAGTGCACTTGTGAGGCCGAAAGAGGGAGGAATAGGACAAAGGAAGGCTTGCAAAATTCAAGGTAGCTCTTTACCTCATTCTCTTGCATTCTTGTGTGCATATGTATGTCTTTGTGTGCTTGTGTGTGCTTGTGTATGAACATGCCACTTGATGATTTGAGGTTGCATTAGTACTAATGTGTTGTCTTGAATGCCATTGATTGTGAGAATAGCTCCTAAGGGTGAGGTGATGCCAAAAGTCCTTTAATGTGGGTGAAGAGGTGTCAAAAGTCTTAAGGCATGGGTGAGACTAGGCCAAAAGTCTCTTGAATGGGTGAGGCTAAGTCAAAAGTCCCTAGTATAACACCCCGAAATTAATTAAGGTGTTAATCATGGAATAAGGTTAATTAAGGATAATTAATAGAGGATAATTGGGCAAGTTAGTGAATAGGTATTCTAGAGAGATAAATTGTTAATCTGGGTTAAGAATTTATTTGAGATAGAAACTTCACCTAAGCCCAAATTAATGAATCATGATAAGAGGCTAATGGAGGCCCAATGAATTAGAGGCAGACCCAAACTAATTTAATGAGGTAGAGGTCCAAGATTTATCTTGTGTAGGCTCAATTAAGTGGCCCAATTACCCTTGTGCATACCCAAGCCCTTGAGCCCTTCAAATTAGGCCCAAAACCTATTAAACTTCAGTAACCCAATGTATTAAACTGGCCCAAAATAATTCTGCAGCCCAACAAGTGAAAACTGGCCCAATAAGCTAAAGTCTAAAGCCCATTTGAACTTGGACCTTGGAGCAACCCATAACCCATTTTTGACCCAACTTAAACCCATCTAAAACCCTAATACTTTAGCCACTTATCCCATTTGCTGAAACTCAAAAGTGAAATTCGGAGGTGGAGAAGGAGGCTAGAATTTGGGGCAAAGATTCTGCATTTTCACACACTTAGAGCAAGATTTGGCCAAGGTAATAGTTATACAACTTAATCCCCTCGTCTTTCTCTTTAATTTGGTCTAATTAGTTTTTCATTTGGAGAATTTTCATCAATACCCAAAATCTGAAATGTGGGTGTTTGGGGATTTTCTTGGAGAAATTCGTAGGTTGAGGTTGGGGTTGGTATTAGGTGACTTTAACCCCCCATTTTGATGCCTTCTTTGTTAATTTGAGACCCCCATAGCTTATTTATATTATGGGTATTAATTTGATACAAATTTGCTTAGGATTTTGGGTGAAACATTGAGAATTCTGGTGGGAGATACTTGAATCCGAATTTGGGAATTGTGGTGGCTGTTGCGAATTTGTCTACAAGTGAGGTAACCGGGGTTTACATTAGTTCCATGCATGTATCTGCTTTAATTTCATATTTGCTATATATGAATGATTTGAAATGTTGAATAAATTGGTTGGCTATCTGTTGTATCATAGTTGGACCTTGTGAGTCCATGGTGGAGCTGTGGTGCGGCTGCCACCCGTGCATGTGCCACGATCGGACACCGGGTTATGAACAAACCCCAGATGCACTGAGCCCTGGTTGTGCTCAAAAGGGGAGTGGGTGCCGTGGACGGGCCTCTCCCAGTGTTAATGGCCTTTAACATGTTTAAATATGATTGCTAGTATGGGATAGTAATCATGATAGCCTAATTGTTTCATTTGCTGAAATGACTGATATGATTCTGATATGGATTTTGTTTCATGCATATATGTTGATTAAACTGGATTATATGATGGAATTGCCTTGGTTACTGAGATGTGTATCTCACCCCGTTTTATGGGATTAATATTTCAGGTGAAAGTTCCTCGGGTAAGGATAAGGGTAAGCAGGTGGATGAGAATCCATGAGTTCCCACCTATGGGGAGATGGCTACACTTAGGCTGACTTAGCTAGTATAGATGCTAATTTGGTATTTCTTAATGTATAGCATCATCATGTATATATATTGCCAAGTGTAGGCTTACACATCTGATTTATTGAGGATGTATGTATTGAGGGGTTAGACCTCATCTTAATTTGGTAATGGTTGTATGGATTCATGATATCTGCTGTAATTTATGTTGACCTATAATATGGCTTATCAATGGAAATGTAACCCTTGAGATATTGATATGAACCCCTAATGTATGAAGCCCCCATTGATTGAGTATTAAAGGATAGTTGCTAGTAGATCATGTATATTCTGTTGTTGTTACTTTACCATCTTGTTGATAGAGGGTAATTAGGGGAAAGAAATGGGCATATAAGTTTTAAATTGGTATGGAAGAATAGCTAAGTAAATAAGGTAGATAAATGCCATTAGAGCCATATAAAATGAGGGGAAGTGACCTTAGAGTGTCCCTAAGAAGAGAATTAGAGTGTAGGGGGCGAAACATAGGGAAAACAGCTCCAGAAGAGAGTCACGCCGTGCCCAGGAATGCTTCGCCTCGGCCTAGGAAGTGACAGTGGCGAAGGACGCTGCGGCTTGAGAAATCTCGCCGCGGCGCGGAGTGAAAATAATTACCCAGGGGGTGACAGAACGTAACCTCGCCGCGGCGCGAGTCGAGGAAATTAATTAGGGAGGTTACAGTAGCAAAACTCGCCGCGGCGCCACATAGGTTAGCCGCGACGTAGATCCAACTCGCCGCGGCGAAAGTCAGGAAAATTTCAGGGAGCAACTTGGCCGCGGCGCAAGAGTTCCAGGGCGCGGCGCAAGTTTAAAAACTTAGTTTTCGAGCTCCAGAACCTAACTTAGCCGCGGCGGGAAAGTTCCAAGTCGCGGCGCAGGTCCCCAAACTCCTATATTTGACCTAGAAACCCTAATTTCAGTAAGGCTAATGTTAGGGAATGGCATGAGTACATTGGTGGGATATTCTTGTGGGTTGAAATTGATTAATAGATGATTCCTAAACCCTTAATGATGGTACAAACCCTTTTATGCATGTTCCCGTTATCGTTGTTAGTTGATGATCCTAGTAGTATCAAGGTTTAAATTCCCCTATATTTTCTTAATGTAATTAATTGTAACGATTCCAAACCTTGATCATTATTTATTAATTGTGTATTTAGCTATAATCACCGATATTAGAATGTAGGGTCGTCACACCTAGGCCAAGGGTGAGACATATCCAAAAGTCCTAGAAATGAGGTAAGGCAAAACCAAAAGTCCTTAGAGCTCCTTGATGGCTTGATTGTGAAAATGTGGCACAAGAATCTTGGCAATAAGCATTTATGATCTTGATAGTTTATTTACTTGTGTACTTGATGTATGTATGCCTTGAATGTGTGTATGAATGGGTATGTGAGCTATTGAGATCCTTAAAATCTCACTCCCCCTTCCCCCTCACTCTTGACTTGTCTAGGTTGTGCTCAAAGGCAAGGAAATGCAAGCTAAGAAAAATAAAAAGCATTACTTTGCCTATTATATAGTCTAAATTTGTAGTTGAATGTCAAAATGGCTTTGTATATATTATTTTTGTGATGTAAGACCTTTAGCAAATGTAATATGATGTAATATATACTCTATGTAGCATGAAAGCAATAAAAATATGAATTTTGAATCATAGATAGCATGTATATATTAGTGTATTATTGGGTGTGAGATGGTTAAGATGAAATGCATGGGGTTTGGAACCTCTTGGGCAGTGTCTATAAGTCATATTTGTACTTTTAAACTTGCCCAAGAGGAGCCAAACCATTGGAAAGGCCATTTGGACAAAGTGGACACCTTACATGGAGCAAAATAGACCATTTAAGTAAGTTATATAAGTTTTTATCCAAATGAGCCCTTCTTGATCTAAAATTTAGCATGAATTTAGAGCTTATTGCGAGATTTTTGAGAAGCTAAAGTGGGTAATTTTTGGAGGTCTATGGAATATTTGGTGAATTTTTAAAATTTGAACTTTTTCTGGTTTTGGTTTAGTGCACTATTCATTCTGGTCCAAAATGAAACTCTATCACTCATGGGGCAAATGATATCCAATTGCTACGAAATTTTATAGAGAGAAATTAGACCTTTCCAATGACTTGTGCCAATTAGAAGAATCTCATTTGGATGTCTAGAAAGAGAGAGATATTAATTTTTGAAGTTACTATCTAGTATCAAGCATCCAACTAGACCTGTGTTATTATTGATTAGTTTTTTAGGCCTGTACGTGCTAAACTGGTCTAGAGTTATTTTTTCTCTCTAATTAACATCTATAGCTTTCTAGATTAGTATCATTTGCATGGATTGAAATTTGTAGAATTAATTGGATATTTTTGAAGTTTATGATAGTAAACTGTTTTAGTACCAGGGACAGCCGGACCTTTATGGTTATTTTATTGTCAAACATAGTCTAAAGGCTATGCTCAAATCCTGGAATTATTTTTATTTTGACATTAACATCTAGAGCTTTCTAGAATGCTATGGTTTGTGGGATTTCAATTTTTTATACATTTAGTTATGATTTTTCAAAATTGCCGTTGAAATCTACCATTGTACAACCGTGGGAAATGAAGAAATTTTGGGGGTTTTGACCCTTGATCCGTGGTTTGTGCCAATTTTTGAGAATGTTATGACTTGTATATATGGAAAATAATTAGAGAATGTTATTGATGAGTTCATCGAGTCCCAGAGATGCGAAATGAAAAATTTATCCGTTATACAATACAGTTTAATTCATTATTTTAATGCATTTTCTTTAGATTTCTTTGATAAAGTGTATGTTCCCTCTTGCAAGAGAGGGATTAATGTTAGAAATAATATGGTATTACAATTTCTATCTTAGTGGACACTATAATTATGTTGCAAAAATCATGGTCATTTCATTTGAGACTATAATCCCTTTATATGTAACCTTTGACTGTGGATACCAAATGGATAGTTGAGAAGGACCAAAAGATAGCAAATGTAGACAACTCTACAATAATAGTAGCATGGAAAATGAAAAAGTCATGTTGAGGTTAAGGAATCTGCTCTCATCTAAAGATTGATCATGATGATGATAGGACTAAGCCTAGTTCGAAACCTTCTTGGGTAGGACTAAAAAACCCATGACCTAAACCCAAAGCTATCCATGAACTACTTAGAGAATTAAGTTATGAAGACCTTCTTCCAAAGCTTGAACCCATCATTAATCCACAAACTCTACCTCAATCAATACCTTGCATGATCTTTTCTTCTTCATCCCAATCTTATAATGTAGAATTTCTACTTATGGAAGGAAGGACTAATCTAAAAACTAAAGTCACGTATAAGTCATTTTTTGTTCTGACAGAGGTTGCTCGAATGAAGCCACTTTTATAGCTCCAAATGTTTGTGAAGTACAAGAAGATTATAAAATAGAATATAAAAATGAAAGAAAAAAATATTTTCACGTATAAGTCATTGAATACAAGTTGAGATGAATGAAAACGTATTAATATCTTGTCTTTGAATCACTAATTTAATGGTTCAATGGTAGATACTTAGGTAAAAAAAATAATAAAAGAAGTTGTATGCGGCAAAGATATATATATATATATATATATATTATATTATATATAACAAAGTAATGTATAAAAGTAAGCAAGAATTTACATGTATATGTAATTATTTATTGTGTTAGATTTATCGTGACATTCTTAACCAAAATATAATTTGTAATTAATAGAAATATGCATTTATTTCATATTTTTATTTGAACTTTAGACCTTGTATTTATATTTCTGAGAATTCTCATTGTTGAATATAAACCACACCTATTTTCATTCCTGATTTCCTCCTCGTATGTATATTTTTAATATATCATCACAATATACAAATTTATTATATTTTGCAGATTATTGTTTTTATATATTTATCTATAGAAAAAGGTTATAATGATTTTCATAAATTGTTGTGATTCCTCTCATTCTAAAGTCAGATGAAAAGAACACTTCGATTTTTCAGACTATATTGCTGGCACGTTTTCTTTGAAGGGTGGCTTTCGGATTCCCCCAGTGCCCAGTGCCCCAGTTCTCAACTGAAATTATGGTTTTTGTGAGGTGACAAGGCAGCGCACTGTCAAGAACCTGTAATTCAACCATTGACTTTAAAGGTTTATACAATGAGGGCATAGGATTATGGGGCGCAAAGAAATAGAGAGCAAGGATAAGCAATGACATTTATTTTAGATAGAGTAGTAATATTGAGAGCTTTATTTATTTATTTTTTTTAAGAGATTCAAAATTTTTATTATTAAATTTTTTGAGATTTATATAAATTTTTTATTATCATACACATACAGATATTGAGGTAATTCAAGGGTAAAAGTTTTTAACATTTTAAGAAATTGATCTTTATTAAACAAAATCCTTTAAGATATGCTTCTTTAATATTGATTTTCCTAAAGCTTACATTTTCTCACAGAAATTTACAATTTTGTGTTTAATATAAAATTTAAATTATTTTATTGAATTTGCACTTTTGAAAAACATTAGGTTTAATTACATTTTTAGTTTTAATTTCAATTACAGTAATATTGCTCCTTAGTTTAATTACTTGTTTTGAGCAATTTGCCAATTTGGTCTTTATATAGAATCAATTAAATCATCTCCCAAAACATTAACTAAAATCAATTAAAAATAAAAGCAAGATGGGAGAATAGCAAAATTTCTATGAGGTACAAAATATAAAGAGTGAAATACATTTCAGTACCCTGTGGTTTGTTTTGCTTATACTTTGGTACTTTATGATTTAAAAGTTTGTATCTAGCAAGAGGATTGTGGTTTGAACCATTAGCATATTGCGATCTTGTGGTTTTATTCCATTATCTTTTGGCAAAAAATGAAATGTGCAAGTTACATGAACCGCTAAATGCCCTAATTTCTCCAATTTGATCTCTAGAAAACATAATTCCTAAATTGCCCTAATACCCTAAACTCTTTGAATGAAATTTGATATTTTATAAGGAAATTAAGAATTTGGGTAAAATTAACGTTGATTTAAGAGGTAAAATTTGGGGAAAGATATTGTGCTGTGTGTGCCAAATATAGCATTTTGATTGGTCAAGGAAGAAAATTTGTTTTTCATTGCATAAAAAATTAGAGATTTTGTGAGAAAATAATTTTGGAAAAAATTGTGGATAAATCCACTTAAGGGAAAACTTTAAAGGAGATATTATGCTATGTGTCAAATTTGGGATTTAAATTGGCCAATGGAGGAATGCCAGTCTCCATTGCATAAAAATTAAGAATTCAGGTCAAACTTAGGACAAAATTAAGGATTTTGGTTAAGGGTAAAATTTGGGGGTATTGTATTGTATATGTCAATTTTAGGATTCGAATTGGCTAAAGGAGGAATTTTGTAATATTTAGTCTTTTTAAAATTGAACTAAAACCGCTGAGTAATAAAAGGAGGACCTTATAATCAACAAAATAGAGGCTAAATAAAATTAGAATAATAATTTAGACATATAGAAAATGATAATACGAAGCTAAAAATACCCTAAAACAGAAGCCCAAATGGCTAAATAAAATTATCCATAAACGTCGTAGCATTTTCCTAATTTTGAACAACCATTTAGAAACTCAAAGGAGGGAGTTTTAAATGGTAAGATTGAGTTTCTCAAGGTTCTCAGAGGCTCTAAAAATTATAGGAACCTTTAGAATAGTTAAAACTCTTTTGGTGTGCGATTTAGGCCGTCGGTTGATTTAAACTTTGACTAGATAATTTGGTAAGATTTTAAATCTAATTTGGATAAACCCAAAGACATTTTATGAATTAAGAGACCTAAATTTTCATATGCAAAAAATGGTTCTAAAAAAGGAGATAAAATGAGCGAAAATGGGAAAAGTGAATTTGAAAGCCAAAATGGGAAATATGAAAAATGTTATAACCCATCTCCCATCTTCTTAAAATAAGCTTCTACCACCATCTAAAATAGAATTCCCTTGCCCTAAACTAGAGCTCCAAGTGGCACCAAAGGAAGAAGAAAGTGGGAGGAAAATAAACTAAGAAAAGGTATGCATTTTAGCACCATTTCATGCTTCTTGTAACACTATAATTTCTAGCTCATTTCTATCACATTTGCATGCTCACATGATACATTCCATGAGGGGAAATAAGAAAATCCATTAAAATAATGCATTTCTTCGCGTTGCGTCACGTATAAAAATTCCATTTTGTGTCATGTGGACCGTGTGAGTTTATACAACATATTCTCATAGTTAATTACATGGATACAACTCATTTGAATTATAAAAAATAGCCTACATCTCAAGAAACTCAAAGGGAAGCATAAAATATGGATATTTATTTTCGGCCAGCTTTAGCTCATTTCTATCACAAATTTTGAAAAATCATAACTAAATCTAAAAAAATTGAAATCAAGCATTCTTGGTCATTCTGGAAAACTACGGATGCCTACTTCATACTAAAAATATGTTCAAACCATAACATCTATCATAGAGTACGTTTGACATCTGAAAATATTTAGAAGTCAAGCTATCCACTGGTGCTATTATAGATTTCTGTAGCAAATTTTGAAAATATCCAATTAATTCTAAAAATATCCAATCCACGTAAATGATACCAATTTGAAAAGCTGTGGATGTTAGCTAGAGGAGAAAAATAACTTCAGACTAGCTTAGGTACATCTAAACCTCGAAATCTAATCAAACAATAATAGAGGTCGGCTGAAATTTCTGATACTGAATAGAATTTTGAAAATTCATATCTCCCTCTCTAGATATCCAAATAATATTCTTCTAGTTGGTTCAAGTTATTACAAATGTCTAGTTTCTTTGTATAAAATTTTGTGGCAATTGGATATCATTTGAGCCCTGTGTGATAGATTTCATTTTCGAATCTGAGTGACCAGTGACATGACCAAAACCAGAAAACTTACCAATTTTAAAAATTCATCAAATATTCTATAAACCTCTGAAAATTATGTTCTTTAGCTTCCTAAAAAGCTCTAATTGCCTGCCAAGTCTCAGATTAAGAAGAGCTCATTTGGCCAAAAAGTGACATAGGGTTCCATTATGGTTAATTTTAGCTCCATATAAGGTACCAAAATATCTAAATGGCTTTTCCTGAGTTTTGACACCTTTTGGGCAAGTCTAAAAGTATAATTAAGACTTGCGTGAGCGGCCCAAATGGTCCCAAATCTCATGCATTTCATTTTGGCCATTTCATCCACACATATGCCTAATTCCATAATGCCATTCATGAAGCCACATTGTCCATACATACTCAATTTACATTCCATTATTCATATAACACATTCTTTCATTTCTACATCATATATTATCATAATTACATATGTTCCAAAAGTCATAGACCATATACAAGTATAGGTTACATCATTGGACATGAATATGGCTTTAAAAAACTAAAAACTTTGCATTTTGTTGTCATTCTCTCATCCTCAAGGTGGTTAGCTTCTATTACTTTGTCCACTTGTCCACCTAGCATATTAGATCATTAGAGAGGAGGGAATGAGATTCAAAGAATCGCAATAGGTCTTCTCCCTTTCAATCACACATAATATATGCAAAACAAGTCTTGAAAATGCATGCATGGATATAATAGATGTCATAAACATTCAAAAAGCAAGCTTGACATGTGAATAAGTCATACAAAATATCCAAAGGCTTGCCAAGTGGATGGATTGGCCTTACCCTTTTCCTCATGGATTTTGGGCTTGCCTTACCATTCTTTAAGAGATTCTTTAACTCAACCATACTCTTGGAAACCCACTTTGCTTTTAGAAGATTCTTTGCTTTGTCTCAACCAATCTCAAGGGTTCTTAGCTTATCATCACCATGGTTAATAGTTCTTGGCCTCTCTACACTCAAGCAAACTTAAACAAATATCATAACATCATTTAGAAATATAATATGTCATCATGAAATCATGGCATATAAAATCATGTTAGCATACTTTTAATGGCTTGAAAATACATATACACACATTCTAAGACAAGCTAAACACACATCTATGCATGAGAGAAGATGGAGAGGGCTATCTTGTACATAATCACACACTTTTTCCTTTGAAAGAATGCTCCTTTTTTTGGCCACACACACACAAAAGTGTGGGGATGTTTTCTCTTAGTCTAGACATAATTCATGGAAGCTAATTAGGTTCATGAACTCAATTCTAAGGCCATGTAATTTTCTTAGACACTAAGTTGACTTATAACCTTATTATGGTCCATAAATGCACCTAATGAAGCAACATCCCTCAAATAAATTCTAAGCTCCATTCTTTCCTTTCAAATATGATTCTTGACTCCTTTTAAGCCTCTTGGAGTCATCACACAATTAAAACAAAGAGTCTAACTACATGTTGCTCCTTTAGGTCGTAATATGGAACATAAAGCACCAACTCACTTTCTATGAGTTCTAAATTTTTTCCAAGGCCTCCCCTCATTTTCATTCATCATATATGACTCAAGAATGGGCTTAGAAAAATTTAAAACTCTCCCTAGCTATGTTTTCCTTGCTTGGCCGAGACATAGAGCCTTAATGCGTTCCATGAAGCTTTCTTTATGTTCTCAAGGGGAGATGCATGTGGGGAGCCTCTTAGGGATCTTGGGAGCTCATTTAAACTCTTATTTAGGTCTAGGAAATATCATACAAAATCAAATTTTACAAGGTGCACATAAAACCCTAGGTTTTACTTCTTGAAATCTAATGGTTGTTTGTTAATTTCCTTTGTATATTTTTAATCTCTACTCCCTTTTTCCTTAGATTCATCCTTGGTTCTGTCTAAAAATCAACTCCTCCTAGGGTTCCTTAGGTGTGTCGAATTGGAGAAGAAGAGGAACTAAAAATAGTAACCATAGAAAGAGAAATTACTTAGTTTTCTTGTTTTTTCTTACTTTTTCTTGCTTTCTCCAAGCTCCTCTCTTCAAATCCGAAATTTCCTCTAAGTTTCTCCCTTAAATTAGATTTTTAAATTTCATTTTAATCAAAAGAAACAAAGGAGAATGAAGGAGAGGAGGTATGGATGGAAGAAAGTATGAAAAACTACTATGGAAGCATACCTTTAAGCTTGGATTTCTCCTTCTTCTTCTTCCTTTCTTGTACGCATAAAACCCTAGCTCCCTTCTCTGAAATTGGACAGAAATTTCTGAGTCTAAATGAGGGAAAAAGTGGGGTGCCACCTATATATAAGGGTAGGAAAATGATTTTTTCAAAAATTTCCATTTTACCCTTTGTTCTTTGCATTTTTGTTTCTCCTTCGTTTTAACTCCTTTTTGAGAACCACATTTTCCATTATGAAATTTAGGTTCCCAATTTAATAAAATACCTTTAGAATCATTCAAATCGAAGCTAAAACCTTTCCAAACGAATCTATCAAAGTTCAGGTATACTGACGTTGAAAAACATCCACCAGAGGAGATTTAACTATCCTGAGGCTTCCCATAGTTTTTAGAGCCTCTGAGAACCCTAGAGAACTCAAAACTTTGTGAGTTCCAAAATTTGCTCAAAATTATAAAAATGTCATTATGTTTCGTAAGATTTTCGTTAAAATTTGTTTCTTTATTTTAGCTCTTTTTTTTCCTTCTGTCTGAGGTTAGGATTCTTATTTTTAAGAGTCTAGAATGTTGCCAAATTTTTTGGGACCTTAACTAGTTCATTTCAGAGGGACTTACTTTGAAAACATATCTATTTCTATCATTTAACGAAAATTGGACATTACACTTCTTCCTTCACAAAGTTGTTTCTCCTTTTTAATCCTTCTTTCCTCATGGTTTAGTTTTCTAAGAGGAGGCTTTTCATGGCTAGACTTGTAGAAAAAGGAGAGGGTTTGCGAAAACCATGTTTTGCACCAAATTCTTTTCTTGAAAAACTTTAAGATGATGTATAGAGCAAGGTGCAAGCTTGGCTTCTCCTTGCCTTCTCTTTTCCTCCTTTATTTGGCCACCCTAGGGCCCATGAAGTGTGAGGATGGTTTAGATGGTAACAAGGTAGAACCAAGGGTTTTAGAGTATAAGGGATTGAATTATGTAATTAGATTAAAGAAAGGAGCATTAGAAAGTAAAATAGAAAAGCTAGGGTTTTAATTTCTCCTTGAGAGTTTTGGAACTTTAAGGGATAACTCAAGGGCATAATCTTTCCACTTTTTAATTTTGAAATCGGATTTCCCCTGCTTAATGGATAAGCATTTTGTAAAGTCCCACATCGGCTGGAAGGGGCCTGTGCTGAGGGCTTATAAGTGGGAGCGAAGCTCTCCCCACCAAGGCGCACTTTTAGGCTGAAATAAGAGTAAGCCCAAGGGACAAAACCCCTCCCTTCCCAGGTGAAATGAGAGTAGCCTGACGGGGGACGTAGGGGACAATACCTTGGAGGCTCTGTAAGTTGTTGTATTGTCCCCTACGTCCCCCGTCAGGCTACTCTCATTTCACCCGGAAAGGGAGGGGTTTTGTCCCTTGGGCTTACTCTTATTTCAGCCCAAAAGCGCGCCTTGGTGGGGAGAGCTTCGCTCCCACTTATAAGCCCTCAGCACAGGCCCCTTCCAGCCGATGTGGGACTTTACACATTTGCTACCAATGGGGAAGTCTTTCTCATCTGAAATTGCAAATTGATATTTAATCATGTCTCGACTTTAGAAAACCAAGGAACATGGGTATGCATCAAATTCCTAGCAAGAAACAACAAAAGCTCATGATGCTTTTCCATGAGTGGTGTCTCAACCAAGAGAGAAAGGGAGCACCTAAGGAGTGTTTCTTTGAGTTCTAATGAATTTAAAGACTTAGCCATGATGAATAAAAAATTATGGAAGCATTTGATTGAATTTAGAAGCCTTACAATATAAGTTGGAAATTTAAGGGCCTAAATGAGGTTAATGAAGCAAGTTGATTCTAAACCCTTCAAACTAAGTATGTAATGATTTAAATGAATCTTTTAAGAGTTATAAGACTTATAGAAAGCAATAGTTTAGGTTTAAAGAAGCAAGAACCAATGGTTGCTTCATAATGGTCCTAAACTAATCTTAATTGGCACCTTGAGTTCTAATAGATTAAGTGAGCATCTTGGAACCAAGAATGAGTTTTATAGGATTGATATGCCTTGTAATTGTTATATATAGGTCAAGGCAACTCAAACTCACTCATTTGTGGGTGTCAAGGCAAAGAAAGTAAAGAGAACAAAAGTTAACAAGTGGGTTAGTGGTACATCCAAGTCTTTAGAATCACAAGGTAGCTTTATCTCTCTTTCTTGCATATATGATGGGTCGTGTCGCGTAACCCTCAAAATAAAACTAGGTTAGATTAAATTTTATAGTTAGTAGTATAACCTAGGTCATCTCCCTTGGAAATAGAATTCAATGTTCAATTGGGTTTTCTAAGTGTATAAAGATTTTAAAATTACCTAATTTAAGGGGTTCTAGTCTAATCAAACTAACTAGAATTAAATTAAAACAAAATTCTTAATCACTACCTAATTGCATGAGTTAAAGACAAATAATGGATTTGTGACTAGCTTTGGATTCGTCCCTTAGTATCCACTATCCTTATCCTAATTCAATTGTGATTAATTCTAGTCTAAGAGTCCTTAATTGTGTCCATTGGCAAATGATCTTGAATTACTACTTAAGATTCAAGAACCTAGCAATTTGATATTAATTGAGACCTCAACTACCATTAAATTACTAATTCTTGTGATTAAGATATTTGAACACTTAAATAAGTGATTAATCAATCAATTAGCCTTGGAATTTTCACCTTAGAATGTTTAACTAACCAATTAAACTCCAAAGAATCCTCAAATTAGACATTCAAGCACTCAATCTCTCACATACATTTCATCAAACACCTTGACTGCATACATGGATAATTGTAGGAAATTGAAAAATTTAGTATTTAATCAACAAAAAGTATCCTAATTAGTGTTTAACTAGCCACTAACTATAGACAACACATATTCCTAATCAAATACAATATTAACCAAGATAATATGAGAGAAGAAAAATGCTAGAAAAATAAGAAAATCTAAGCCAAAATTCATTTATCTCCATGGATTCAAGCTTCTCCAAGGTTGTCCTCTTAGCTTGCCACAAAGGTGAATCAAGCTCTCATGGAATGGGGGTGAAGAGTGGAAGATGGAATGGCTATGGTGTTGTGGAGTGTTCTCCAAATGGAGTGAATTTTATTCGATGAATGGAATGTATGTGATGACATATGGAATGATGCGTCAATTAGTGTATTCAGCCTCCAGCCTCCTCATTGAAAAATCACATGCCCAGCACCTTTTTTTATTTAAATGATCACATGCTACTTTTATTCTTCACATGCTTAACCTTTGTGTAAATGTGTAGGACCTATTGTGAATGGATGATGATTCTTATTTCCTTGTGCTTTCCACGTGTAGCTTTCCTTTCATTTTGCCCAAGCTTCCTACGTCGATTTTCCTCTCCATTTAAGCTCCAGCCTCTTACTTCATGCTTTATCCAGCCGTGTGTGTGTGTTAAAGTGAAGCTCCTCTCAAGCCTCCTTCTTCTCTATATGTTTCTTTACGTGTTTATAGCTCGTAGCTAGTGCAACCCGTAGCTTTTTCCTTCACATGTTTTGCAGCCCTTTATTCAATCTATTTTTTTTTTTTACTTTTCACATGCTTCTTATTTGCCTTCTTAATAGGATCCTAGCTTCTTCCTCACTTCTTCGAGCCCCTTTTCATTCTTCCTTCTCCTTAACAAGTACCAGAAATTGTAGCTTCCTCTCTTTAAATAGCTAGATGGACTTATGGTTCCTCTCCACGTTAGCTTTGTGTGTCACTAGCTCAACTTGTGGCTTTTTTCTGTTTAACTCATTCCATATTTTTCCTTCATTCCCTTGTGAGTTTCCTCTCCATTTTGCTCACATGCATGTGGCTGTCTCATGCTTCTTACTTCTCTTCCAATCTAAACATCATCCACTCTTCTTTCCACGTAAAACTCTTCTCCTTAATCAAATGTGCATGCTCATGGCTTCATTCTTAAAACCTGTGGCTTCTATGTGTTGGTGCTGTGTAACCTTTCAATGATCCTATGGCTTATGTAGCTTCTTGAATCATTCACATGAGTCCCTTTCCATAAGCTCATGATTTCCTACATCAGATTTCTATGTCAGAATCTGCATGTAGTATCTTCCTCGTGACTCATTCAACTCATGTTTCAAAACCCACGCTCTTCCTTTGTTTCAGCCATGTTGTTTCCTTCACTTGTGTTTTCTCCTTGTGCAGCTTCTTCTCGTCGGCTAGCTGTTGCTTCCTAGCTTCATCTTCCACATGAAACTCTCCCACATGGCTTCTCATCATGCATTGTTCTTCCTCTTTCCCACTCAACCCATAGCTTGCATGTGTGATTAAAATTGGACATGCATCAGTTGTGTGGGTTTGTGAGCTGTTGCATTAGTGTTGGGGGAAACCAAATAGAGGTAATGATATGTGTATGCTAGCCCAATCCATGCATGAAATTGAGGAAGCCCAAAGAATGGAAACAATTAAGTAGCAACAATTCACAAAATTATGTAAAAAGATATTTATGCATTAAAAATCCAAAATTTTGTAAATTATTTCTTGAAGTACAAAGAATGGCTACTAAAATCAAATTCCACCTAAGTAAATCCATTAAGCCATATTTGATCAATAAAATGCCTAAGATAAGGAGAATAAAATGTATAAAAATTCATGTTTATCAATACATTTGAGTGCTTGGATGAGTTGTAATGCTTGTATGTGTTGTTGCTTGATACATTTATGATATATGTTTTAGCATAACTTCCATAATGAGTTATATGAATGAGAATGATACATGTTTCGGCTTCTAGCTCCCCTAAGGCTTAGAATTGAGCATAGTAGCTCTTCTTTAACCCCCAAGTTGAGAAAAGTTGAGCCTAGCAAGATTATGGCTGCTACATTAGTGTTGGGGGAAACCCAATAGAGGTAATGATTATGTGTATGTTGGCCCAATCTATGCATGAAATTGAGGAAGCCCAATTGGATTTGCACCCAAAGAATGGAAACAATTAAGTAGCAACAATTCACAAAATTATTTAAAAAGAGATTTATGCATTAAAAATCCAAAATTTTGTAAATTATTTCCTAAAGTACAAAGAATGGCTACTAAGATCAAATTCCACCTAAGTAAATCCATTAAGCCATATTTGATCAATAAAATGCCTAAGATAAGGAGAATAAAATGCATAAAAATTCATGTTTATCAATACATTTGAGTGCTTGGATGAGTTGTAATGCTTGTATGTGTTGTTGCTTGATACATTTATGATATATGTTTTAGCATAACTTCCATAATGAGTTATATGAATGAGAATGATACATGTTTCGGCTTCTAGCTCTCCTAAGGCTTAGAATTGAGCATAGTAGCTCTTCTTTAACCCCCAAGTTGAGAAAAGTTGAGCCTAGCAAGATTATGATGAAGCCATGGCTATGAAAGAGATGAATTTTTATGTTTTATAATGCATTTGATTCATATAAGGCATGAGCATTGCACTCTTACACCACATGCATGGCATACACTCAGGCATTCTTGTATGTATTGAATTAGTTGAGATTAGCTACTCAGATTCTCCTAAATCTCACCCTTATACTTTCACTAATCATTTTAAGTTCTCTAAGCTAAGGGTAAGACCATGAAAAGCAATAGACATTAGGCAATTATGTATTAAAATCCCATTTTGTACTATAAATTTTGTATATGTATGAATATAAGGCTTTATATGTACCATGACACATTTATGATGTATATAATAACGCTACTTCATGTTTAATAATGGAGCCATATGTAAAAGTACAAGAATACCAATATGTGACTATTTTTGATAATATAAACGTATTATGGTAGAGTTTCATATATGGGAAGACATGATGTATATATGTATTCTTTGGTGTTCAAGGGTTAAAATTTGATCTACTTATTTTGGAATGATATGGAATGGCTAGAGAAGCCATTTAGGATGGAAGAAATATGCTCAAAATGAAAGAAAACTAATTGGACCTCAATTGATCCAAATTGGAACCAAGAATGGCCTTAAATTTTCTACAAACAACTCTTATGTCAAAGGTGGCCTAAATGGTCTAGCTTGAGTCTAATATTTGGCATACATTTAGACCCCTTCTAGAGCTTTTTATCAAGCTAAAAACCATAATTTTTGGAGTTGTACAAAATATTTTTACAAATTGCCAAAGTTGGACAAAAAATTCATTTAGGTCATAGAACTATTCAAACAGAATAGATTTAGTGTCTTGGGTCTTTTAAGGGCCAAATGAAGTTCAATACTCATGAAATTTTATAAACATATAGCTCACTTTATATTCCTTCTAGAGCCACTGAGTTTGCATAAAAAGGAGTTGTATAGAGGAAGTTATGAATTTTTGAATCTAGGAAGTCTGATTGTGCCTAAGTACTGTAGCAGCCAATAATATGCCATATCTTTCGTGGGCCAAATGTGCTCAGATGCTCCTAAAATTTTTATAGTAATTAGTCTCATCTTAAGATTTCTATGGCCATTGAGAGGACCAAATTTGGGTAATGTAACCTAAGATATACAATTTCAAAATTCAGGTCTACTACATGCCTTCATTTCTGACCTATGTTATTGTGCCATTGCATTTGGCTAGGCAAATGAAATCAATTTCATCCAAAATTTTTAAAAAATTTAGTTTACATCCTAAGCTTTCCATAGATATCTAATTTACATAATTTGGAGTTGTATAGCCCAAGTTATGATTTTTCAAAATTAGTGCAAATTTTGACACCTATGCTATCATTTTGGGTTCCATAGGGAAATCATGTATTCCATGAGCTAATTAGGGAACAATGGATATAAACAAACTTTTTTATGATAAAAATGAGTTAATGAAAGAAAGAATCAAGTTTAAACCCCTATAGCTCAAAATGATCCATAAATGGACCAATTTCGGTGTCTAATTTTATGTAAATAGATGTTATTCTTGTATTTATGCTTCATATGTGTATAAATATGCTAAAGAGGAATTAGTTATGACAAATTTTGATCTTCAATACATGGGAAATTAGAAATTTATGACAAAATTTAACAAATTCTAGAAAAAAAAATAATGGAATGAAGCCAAAAGGTACTATTATGCTAACAATTTAAATAACATATCATTTGACTACAAACTTTTAAATCACAAGCTATTATAGTGAAAATAGACTAAATCATAGGGTAGCAAAGTATATTTTATGCCAATATGCAATTTAAATTAGTCTTTAATACTTGTCCTCAAATAATTAGAAAGACGAGATTACTTAAATTGAACTTAAAAAGACTAAATTTTTTCATAAATTAGTTTAAAAATTATATTGTTTGAATAATTGCAAACTTAAGGAATAATTTATTATCAAGAGGAAAATGTCCACTTTTAGTGCATGAATTTTTAGTTAAGTGTCTTTTCAATTTTAGAAATTTATTTTGGTTCAATATAGTTTTCAAAGTTTAGAAAAGGATTCAACATCATCCTTTTTCTAAAGTCATTAACTCTATTAATGGAAGTGTCTAACATGACATCATATGTGGCTCTATGAGTTGAATAAGATGTTAACATGGCAACTAAAATCATATCTAACTTAAACCTATAATATGTTGTTTTGCTTCTTCTAATAATTCTAGCTTCTAAAAATCCATCTCTTCATCAATTTCATTGTGCCTTCCTTTGTAAAATGGTGTAGTTTATGTTGGAGTTAGATGCCAACATTTTATTCAGCTCGTAAAATCAAGTGTGATACCACGTTGGGCAGTTTATTAATAGAGTTATTATCGATAAGAAAAGAGGACAGCATTAAACACATACTTATTAAAACATTGACGACCATATTAAATTAAAATAATTTTTTGAAACTAAAATGAAACTCGAATAAAATTTCATAGACTAAAAGTAAACTTTTAGCTTAAAAAGAATAACTAAATTATAGCTAATAAAAGTTTAATTAAATATATAATTTATAGTACATTATTTATTGTGTTTTAGTATTTTAAATATTCTTTCAGTAATTTTTTTTACAACATTAATAATGCATTAACTTATGAAAGATTATGCAGAAACCAAACCATGATCCACAAAAGACTATACATTTAGGGCTGTGTAATAAGTTGGTTGTTGACAATATTTTTGAATTGGACCATTGTCATTAAGATTATGAAGCATCAACTTTTTGTTAACTGTAACACCATAGCTTCTAGCTTATTTCATAACATTTATAAGTTTCACCTCATTATTTCCATAGGAGCATATAAAAAGGGGAATGAAAATAATAGATTTATTTGCGTTGCGCTATACTTAAAAACTTGCAATCGGTGTCACGTGGACTATATGAACTCATGTTATGTATTCTCATATTTAATTCCATCATTACAACTCATTTACATCCCAAAAACATGCTTACAATCCATGGAAACTGAAATAGAGCTCAAAATAAGCAAGTATATTTTCGGCCAGATTTGCTCCATTTGCTGACCCAAATTTGGAAAATCATAACTAAATTTGGAAAATTCGAAATTATACAATCTTTGTTATTCTAGAAATATTAGGATGTCTACTTCACATTAAAAATATTTCTAAGTCACAACATTTATCACACAAGATGTTTGACATTCAAAAGTCTACTGAGGTCGCTGGCTGCCTAGGCTACTATTTAGTTTACTGATACACATTTATGAAATCCATAACTAATTCTATAAAAATTTAAATCACACAAATTTGGTCATTATGGAAAGCTACAAATGTTAACTTGATAGTAAAAATAATTACAGAATGAAACAGATATGTTTAGCTATTGGAATCCTATGGAATAGTAACTGAACTCCTAGGGCACTACTGATACTGACAATTAACTTCAAACATGTATAACTCTCTTCTTAGACCTCCAAATGAGGTGATCTCAGTGGCCACAAAAATCTTATGAATTCTAGTTTATGCATATAAAATTTCATAAGCATTGGACACCATTTGTCTATCAGGTGACACAAAAAACAAAACTGCCAGTATGAACAATACCCATACTAGAATCCATGAAAAATCCCAACTTTGAAAATTCATCAATTATTCTCTAGACGTCCAAAAATTATGTTCTTTATCTTTCCAAAAAGCTCTCAATGAGACCTAATTTCCTACCAAATATCAGGGCAAGAATAACTCATTTGGTTAAAAAGTGACATAGGGTTCCATTATGGTCAATTTTGGCTCCATATTGGGTACCAAAATTGCCAAATGGATTTTCCTTGGTCTTGGCACTTTTTGGGCAAGTTTAAAAGCTTATTTAAGACTTGTGTGAGCTGCCCAAATAGTCCCAAACCTCATGCATCTCACTTTGGCTGTTCAATCCACACTTATGCATGATTGCATCATACTTTCACATTGCACATTTAGACATTACAAACTCAGAGTGCATTCTAAAGCTCATACATCATATCCATAGTGCTAAGCATCACATAGTAGTATATTTACATATGTCTCAAGGTTCATAATACATATACAACATCATATAAATAATTGAACATCATTATGGTTCCATAAACCAAAAACTAGACATATGAATGTCAATCTCCTTCCTCTAGTGTTGTTGGCTCCCATTAGCATATCCATTTGGTTCACTTAGCATGTGAGATCATTGGAGAGGAGGGAATAAGATTCAAAGAATTTCAATAGCTCATCTCCCATTCAATCATACATAATATGTGCAAAGCAAGTTTCACAAATGCATGCATGGGGAAGGTAGAAATCATAGACATTTTAAAAGCAACCTTGGCATGTGAATCAATCATACAAGACATTCGAGAGCTCACTAAGTGTTTGGATTGGCCTCACACTTCTCCTCATGGGTTTTGGACTTGCCTCACTCATTCTTTGAGCACTTTGAACTCAACCATACTCTTGGGAGCCCACTTTGATTTTGGGAGACTTTTTACTTTGTCTCAACCAAGCTCAAGGGTTCCTGGCTCATCCTCACCTAAGAGAAGAGTTCTTGGCCTCTCCACACCCAAGTAAACTCATACAAACATCATGGATTCATTTAAAACATAATGTGGTATCAAGAATCATAACATATAAAGGCATGCTAGCATACTTTCTATAGCTTGAAAATACACATACACACATTCTAAAACAAGCTAGACACACATCTATGCATGAGAGAAGGTGGAGAGAGCTACCTTGTATACAAATGCACACTTTTCCTTTAGGATTCAAGCCCCCCTCTTTCGGCCACACACCCAAAAATTGGTGGAGATGGTTTCTCTTAGCCTAAATACAATTTTTGGGAGCCAATTAGGTTCATGAAATATTCTCTAAAGTCATACAACTTTCTTAAGTACTAGATTGCTCTATAACTCCCGTTATAGTCCATATTGACATCTAATGAACAACACCTCTCAAATGACTTCTAAGCCTCATTCTTTTCTTTCAAATATGATTCTTGACTCCTTTTAAGCCTCTTGGAGTCATCACACCATTAAAACAAAAGGCCTAGCACCATGTTGCTTCTTTAGGTCATAATATGGAACCTAAGATACTAAATCACTTTTTATGAGTTCTAAATTTTTTCTAAGGCCTCCCCTCACTTTTATTCATCAAATATGACTTAATAATGGCCTTAGAAAAATTTAAAACTCCCCCCACCTACATAATCCCCTCTTGGCCAAGACATAGACACCATTTGGGCTAGATAGAGTTTTCTTGGTTTTCTTGAAGGAAGAAGCTTGTGGGGAGTAGCTTTGGTGTCTCAAGAACTCATTTATACTCTAACTTAGACCTAGGAAGTATCATACAAATTCAGAAATTGGAAGGTGCACTTAGCCCTAGGTTTTACATCTTGATTTCTAATGCCTATTTCTTGGTTTTCTTTACATATTCTTATTCCTCTCCATCAAATACCTAAGAATCACCTTTGGTTTGGTTAAAAATCTGACTCCTTAGGTCTGTCTAAGTCTAGGTCAAAATGGAGAAGAAGGGCCATGGAAGATATGAACCATAGGATGCATTTTTACCTTGTTTTCTTGCTTAGTTTGGCTTAAATCTTGATTTCTCCAAGCTCCTCTCTCCAAATCCAAACTTTCTCTTGAATATCTCTCTTGAATCAGATTTATAAACTTCATTTTAATCATAGGAAAGAAAGGGAAATGGAGAAGGAGAGGTTTGGAAAGGAGAAAGCATGAAAAACCATGAAATTCCTAAAGTCCTTGCTTTTTCTCCTCCTTTCTTCTCCTCCATGGTGTGCCCAAGAAAGCTGGTGTTTTTCTGGTTTTTGGGCAGAATGGGTCATGCAAATGGAGAGGAGAAGAAATAAGAAACTTAAAGTGTGTTCAAGAAGCTTCCACTTTCTCAAAAATTCCAATTTTGCCCTTCTTTTTGGCATTTTCATTTCTCCTTTGTTTTAGCTCCTTTTTGAGAACCATATTTTTTATTATAAAATTTAGGTTCCCAATTTAGTAAAATGCCTTTGGAATCACTCAAATTAGAGCTAAAACCTTCCTGAACGAATCCATCAAAGTTTGGGTACACCGACATTGGAAAACATCCACCAGAGGAGCTTTAGTTGTCCCAGGGCTTTCCATGATTTTTAGGGCCTTAGAGAACCCGGAGAACTCAAAACTTTCATTTAAAAAGCCCTCCTTTGTGTTTTTCAGAAAGTGCCCATATTTACGAAAATGGCACTAGCCTTTGGCAAATTTTTTGAATCACTCTGGCCTTGATTTCTGGGCAACTCAAGGCTCAAATCCTCATTTTCAATTATTTAAAATTTTATCATAATTTTAGTTAGCCCCAATTCCTTCTATTTCAGGGACTTCCTTTTGTATCTGACCCATTTCTGCCGTTTATGGAGAAACCGAACATTGCGTTTCTCACGTTTATGGAGGGACTGGATGTTACATTAACCCTTTAACACAGCTTTGGTTCTTCTTTGGGATGAGGATAGATCAAGGTCAATTGTGGCTAAAGCCATAAATAGCTCAAAGTATTGGTCTAGTGGTCATCCTTTCTTTCATCTTTCGAATCATGATGGGAAAGCATTTGGGAGACTTTTATTAACAAGACAAGAAGGGCAATATTCTTCCTTTAGTCAATATACACAAAGGAAATCATGTGAGGCTAGTTATCATGGCGTAGATGATTCTACTAGATATCTCTCAAATGGAATTTGCACATTCTATGTACCAAATGATTTTTTGAGGGGGGTAGGGTTAGGTTTAAACAAAATTTGTGTTACGTTTGGTGAGTGAAAGTTCTAACTTTGGGCATATGTGCATTAGTTAACAAGTAAGTCAATAGACCCAAAGGAAGTTAATTGATTGGATCTCCTAATGAGCCATATCCTCAATCGAGCTTGATCTTTTGTAAAGGAATTAAGGGACATGACACTTGTTATGCTTGTTGACTTGATGAGTGATCAGCACAAATTATGAAATTAATCTCAATTTTTTAAAGTTTTCATATCCAAAATAAATAAATAAATAAATTTATGCATACATGTTAAATATCTAGAATAATTTAAATTTTTATTCAAATATTATTTTAAAAAATTTTTGATAGATTCTTTCTTGTATATTGGACTATCTTAAATTTTTACAACAACTCAATACCAGTTGAAAAATTAAAATAATTTTAAGAGATTTTTTCTCTCAAATTCTAACATTCTAAAATATAAATAATCAAAATAAGCAATTAGGGAAGCAAAGATCCCACTTGTGGTTTAAAGGAGTCATAATCTAGATTATGCATAATAAATTTATCTTTGAGGACCAAAAGCATAACATGAAGCACAAAACAAATGCTAGGCTCACCATGTAACCTTTTACCAATTACATGTAATTTAAAAATCTTATGTCTTGTTTAATTATAGTGGAAGCTAATTAATCTTCCACTGACCATGTAAACAATAAGAAAATTACAAAAAATATAAACATAAAATCTAAATTTCCGATGTCACTGAGACATTAAGTGCATATTTAGCATAACATTCAATGAATATTCTTATAATGAGAATATCACCATTCGTACGTATATGATCAAAATATTATATGTCAATATATATATATCTCTCTCTCTCTCTCTTTCTGTGTGTGTCTTTACTATACCAAGTGCTATTGAGTCAACTAAGGAGCAAATATGTACAAACAAAATGACTTTATACTATTACATACTAAGACTCCAAAACCTAATTATTCAAATCTGACAACCTTAGCATACTAGGCACCCATGACTTAAAGGCATTTGTTGTGTCTTCTTTGTAGTTACCATAGTCTTCATGTCTATAATGACTCGAACTTGACTAATGTCCAAAATTTGCACATACATCCATTCTACCTCTATTACATATTTAGTGATAGGCATCCTAGTTACTTGAACACATTACCATACCATGTGAGAATCATAAAAATTCTTAATAAGACAAATAAGTAAAAAATAGATAATGGTTTAGCAATCACGTGTGTAGAAAACATTTTTATTCCTTCTCTCTTTCTGAGATCAATTGGCATTATACATATAGAAGAATAAATAGCATGGTGGACTCGTAAATAGTGCATAACTAGCATATTTGATGGCAATAAGAATGATAATCATATATCAATAGCCATGTATACAAGTTATCACTTAAATGTCTTATAATCATGTATCTTAACATGATAAGGCATTAATAATAAACTCATATATTGAAAACATAGCTCCATCCCCCTCAATGACACGGTCGAGGTAAATTAAAAGATGCATAGACTCCATACTCAATGTCCCATACCATTAAAGATAGGCTTAAGATTTTGCAAATGCCACTTAACTAAAGGTGGATGAGCACTTTCCTTAGTTCATCAAAATATGCACATAAAGATAACCATTAAAGTATCCATAATAAGTATATATAGAAACCAACCATAAAGCATGCTATCTAGGGCATCCATTAAAGTGGATCCATATCACATGTAAAAGAAAATAAGGTTTCGTGGTTTATCTCTGTAGAGAAGCTCTGTTGTTGAAGGGAAGCTAATCCATCTTCGAAGAAAAGCTCCATCTTTAAAGGGAATCTGATATGGAGATCAACTTTAAAGGATCATCCCTCCTGGATACTAAAAGTATCTAGAGTTTTTAAAACTCAAGCATGTCCAAAGCATAAATAGAATATCATACATGCTAAAAATCATACTCATAAGCTTCACAACAAAATTATTTATACATTAGTCATGCATTTCGTAAATCAGAAAACTTAATTGGAATATCATACTAAAAGCTTATGGACAATAATATAAAGAGTAGTCTAGTAAATTCTAATGGAACCTATCAATCCATATTATCATCACTTTTAGTGGTTTTGGTGTCTTTCATATTTTTAGGTCCTCGATCCATATTAGGTGTAACATTCTAGTAAGTGAGGTCAATTAAAATTAAGGGGAAAGAGAAGGAGATTTAATTAAACTTGAGGAGAGTTAATTAAATATTTAGAGAGAGATAATTGAATTAAGATATAAATTGGTAAAATATAATTATATAACTTAAAGAGAGATGAATCAAGCAAGAAATTAGTACCTAAAATGTCATTAAGCATATTATGGAATTATGGTGTAGCCAAACATGCCTTTAGCCTCCATTAACTCAAACACTTTCCATTTAGCCTTATCTCACACTCACCAAACTAAGTCTTACGTAGCAAAATGAAATTATGCCCATCCAAACTTCAACCTTGGAGCTATGGAGAGAAGCCACTACATGGAAGGGAAAAGGTGGAAATTTCCTATGGTAAGCTTTGCAAAAATGCTTCCTTACCTTGTGCTTTTTGTAACACCATAACTTCTAACTCATTTTATGTCATTTATAAGCTTTATATCATCCTCCTTCTTCCCTTCTCTTTGTGCGCTACTCTCCAAGGGATTTGCTCCTGATTTGGGGCTAGAAATTTTGAAGTGAATGAAGGAGAGTGTGAGGTGCCACCTATATATAGCTAGGGTAAATTGACTTTTTTTAAAATTCCTATTTTGTCCTTCATACTTTGCCTTTTTGTTTCTCCTTTGTTTTAGTTTCTTTTTGAGAACCGTCTTTTCCATTATAAAATTTTGATTCCCAATTAAGAATGGCTTTGGAATCACTCAAATCGGAGCTAAAACCCTTCCAAACGAATCGGTCAAAGTTCGGGTCAACCGACATTAGAAAACTTACACCGGAGGGTCTTTACCAGTCCCGGGGCTTCCCATGGTTTTTGGGGCCTTTGAGAACCCTAGGCAACTCAAAATTTCCATTTAAAAAGCCCTCCTAGGTGCTTTTTCAAAATTGTACTTATTTACAAAAATGCCACTGGCCTCTCAGCAAATTTTTCGAATCACTCCGACCTCGGTTTCTGGGCAACTCAAGGCTCAAATCCTCTTTTTTTATTATTTAACATTTTATCCAAATTTTATTTGGCCTTGAATCGCTCATCTCAAGGGACTTACTTTGAAAGCGTGCCCGTTTCCCTCGTTTAACGGAAACTGGACATTACACTTTTGATATTAATGGTTTTGATTTCTAATTTGGTGATGGTTTTGGGTTGAAGGGATGATAAGGTAGAGAGGAATTCATGAAAATTGAGGGAGATGAAAGGAAGGAGTCATTTAAAGTAAGTGGTGGTTTATTTGAGCTATTCATGTGGTTTTTTCAAGTTTGATTCATCCTTTATTAGTAAATAAAGCTAGCTGTAACTTGAAGAATAATTTGGAGCTTTAAGAATGTTGGTTCAGCTAAGGGAGGAAGAGGAAGCAACATAGAAATTATAATTAAGGTATAATTTTCTAAATTTGCCTAAATATAATGTTGGATAACATGGTAGCATTTTCTTTTCATTTAGTTAAGACTATAGAAATGAAGGGGGATAAGTTCTATGTTAATGTTGTTGAAATTAATTCATCAATTGATAGCAAGTGATATTTTGGTGTTGAATTAAGAAAAAGAGAATCAAAAAGTGAATTACAAGACTTAGAGATAGGAAAATCAGGGTATGGAATAAGAGTGTATCATTTGTATTCAAATATTTTAATAGCATTGTTAAATGTATATAAAAAAATGGTATTGATTTGATGATGGTTCTATTCTAGCCATGGATGATCAAGGATCAATTGAAGAAGAAACTCACTTGGAAATGTGGAATTTCAAAGAAGGTGGAAGGATTCAATGGTTAGGTAAAATGATGCCCTTTATAGCTCTTAGAATCATTTTTTTGTGAACAGATAGGTAAAATCATTTTTCTCTTAGCGATTGAATATATGTTAATTTAGATATCAATATAGGAGTTTTAGGCCTTGCCTTATCGGAAAGTAGTCAAGAAACCATTTAGATTGCTATCTAAGTAATTGCTTACCTTTTTTAATGTATTTCCTTTGAGCTATTATGCGAAATGGTTGTTTATGAGTTTCTTGTTGCCTATGAGATGTTTATGAGATGAAATTATTAAGAAGGCCATGCCTCATTGCACCATTTTTTTGGTGGAAGGTTATGTTTAGTGAGAAGGCCATGCCTTATGACAGTTATGAGAAATGTATGATGAGAATGCTTAAGGTGAGTTCCTTGGTGATATGAGATGTATGATGCACTTATGTAACTTTTGTATGCAATCAAATATGCCATTTAAAGAGAAAGATCTAGTAGGAGACCTGAGAAGTAGCCTAAAACCTTAATAGGTTTGTAGGGAAGAGTCTAGGAAGTTGTAGGTTGCATGAGGCAAACATAATATAAAGGAAATTTTATTACCCACAAAAGAAAAGCAACAAGTATTGCCTTTAAAGGCAATACTTTTGCCAAATTTGAATTGATTTAATTTGAATTCAATTGATTTTTTTTATTTGCTTGAATTTAGATTGATTTAATTTAAATTCAAGGAATATATTTTCTTTTGGTAAATTTTGTATCAATTTAAATCAAATTGATTTAATATAAGACAAAATACATAAAATGATTTACAATAATAAACAAAATTTTTTTAAAATATTTGGCAATAAATTACATCAATATTAAGAAAAAACTATAACAAATGACTATTGGTATTATAACAAGGTATTCTCTTTTCATGTTATGGTCACTATTGTCTTACTTCTTTTGGTTGTTGTTATTTCAATATTGAGGGTAAAGAATTTAAATTTAAACAAAGGAAATTAGCTAAAGAAATCAACTCATGTGGCATCACAAATCCTAGTTGTGACAATCCTCTAAACTAAAAGGAGCCACGACTTATGTAGCACTAAATTAGGATGTATTGAAAAGAAGCTTTGTGAATGATCTTAAAGTGTTAGGCAACTGCTTGGGTGTTTTAAAATAAGACTTGGGCAATGACAACATGTAATATGAAGGATTGATTCCTCCAAAGTTGCCAAATTGGTGAGCTGAAATAGAAGAAGATAGATTGACCTTGCTAATATCTTGATGCATTAGTGTTAGAATATATGAAGATGGACTAGCTATGCTAATGCCAATGTCTTGCTGCACCAGCTCCTCATTTTACTACCTCTTTCCTTTAACAATAAACTACTAGGTTAACAAGCAGCCTTAACATCTCTTACCCAGGTAGATCTGGTGCTGGTTTAGCAAGCTTAGAAAATAGTGAAAGTTGTTATTCACTAAGAGCCAGTAATATCTTTTTGAAGTCTCGACTTATAATCTCACAGAAATTTGAAGGTAGATGGTCTTCTAAGTGCATCTTATAAAGTCTAATTGCTAGATTAGTTTAAATAAAAAGAAATGTACTTTTGAATGTAAGCATAATATATATATAAAGAAAAGAAAAATAACAAATGTGACAATTGTTTAAAAAATTTACCACATAGCTAGTCGTAGCATTAAATGGCTAGATCCTACTGTCTATACCATTATTAGATGAAAATGTTATCCTCTACTATCTAGTTAGTTTAGGTTCTTCCTCGATCCTATAAAACATGAAGGGCATCCAATCTGACTATTTAAGGGATTAGTTATTGCAACCAAACGGGCACAGGATGTGATTTTGATGGTATCTATAACATCATAATTTCTAGCTCATTTCATGCCTTTAAATAACTCATTTCTAAAAGTTATGAAAATTCTAAAAGTAAAAGCATTAAAATAATGACTATTTTAGCGTTGCGTCACGTATAAAAATTTTATTCAGTGTCATGTGGACCATGTGAGCTCATACATCACATTCTCATATTTAATTACATGGATACAACTCATTGCCATCATCAAATATGCCTTACAACTAATGGAAAGCAAGAAGATACATAAAATTCATGCTTGCATTTTAGAGTAGAATTTGCTCTTTTCTGTCACAAACTTTGAAAAATCATAACTAATTTTTAAAAAAATCAAAATCATGATTCTTGGCCATCCTAGAAAGCTACACATGTCTACTTCATTCAAAAAATATGTCTAGACTATAACATCCAACACAGAAGAGTTTGACATTCAAAATTGTCCAGAGGTCAGACTATCCACTGGTGCTATCATAGAATTCTGTAGTAAACTTCAAAAATTTCCAATTAATTCAAAAAAAAATCCAATCTATTTAAATGATACTAATCTAGAAATCTGTGGATGTTAGCTAGAGGGAAAAAATATCTTTAGACCAGTTCAGATATGCCCATACCTCAAAACCTAATCATATAATATCTGAGGTCAGTTGGAGCACTTGGTACTGGATAGATTCTTTGCAAATTCATATCTCCTTCTCTAGACCCCTAAATAAGGTGCTTTCAAAAAGTCAGAGGGAATGTCTAGTTTTTCTGTATAAAATTTTGTGGCAATTGGATATCATTGCAGCCCTATGTAACAGATTTCATTTTTAGACTTAAGTGAACAGTAACATTACCAAAACCAGAATTTTTGCCAACTTTGGAAATTTATCAAATATTCTTTAGACCTCCAAAAATTTTGTTCTTTAGCTTCCCAAAAAGCTCTCAACAAGCTCTAATTTGCTACCAAATATTAGATCAAGAAAAGCTCATTTGGACAAAAAGTGACATAAAGCTTCATTATGGTCAATTTTGGCTCCATATAGGATACCAAAATATCCAAATGGCTTTTCTTGGAGTTTGGCACCTGTTAGGCAAGTCTAAAAGCATAATTAGGACTTGTATGAGTTGCTCAAATAGTTCTAACCCTCATGCATCTCATTTTGGCTATGCCACTTACAATTATATGCAATTACATAAACTCATTCAAGAAGCCACATTGTCATAACATACTCAAATTGCATTCTAATGGTCTCATAATGCTTTCTCCCATTTGCACATGACATATTATCATAATTACATATGTTCATGATATTATATTACATATAAATCTATTGATTACATCATTTACTAATTGTATGGCCTTAAAGTAGCAAAATTCAAACACTTTAATGTCATCCTCTCATCTTTAAGGTGGTTGGCTTCCATTACCTTATTCTCTGGGTCCAACTAACATGTTAGAATATTGGAGAGGAGAGGATGAGATTCAAAGAATCCCAATAGCTCATCTCCTATTCAATCATATATAATGGATGCAAAATAAGTTTCATAAATGCATGTATGGTCATGTTGACATGTGCAAACATTCAAGAGGCATTTTTATCATTTGAGAAAGTCATACATAGCATACAAAGGCTTGCCAAGTAAGTGGATTGGCCTCACCCATTTACTTATATATTTTGGACTTACCTCACCCATTCTTTGAGAGGTTCTTGGACTCAACCATGCTCTTGGGAGTCAACCTCACTTTTGGGAGACTCTTTACTTTGTCTTAACTAATCTTAAGGGTTTTTGGCTCATCCTTACCATAGCTAAGGGTTCTTGGCCTCACCACACTTAAGCAAACCCAAGCACACATCAAAATCATCATATGAAAGCATATTGTAACATCATGGCACCATGGAATCAAAGTTATGCTAGAATACTTTTCATGGCTGAAAAATGCACATACACACATTTAAAGATAAGTAAAGCAACCGATCATGCATGAGAGAAGGTGGAGTAAGCTACCTTGGAAGCAACTACATACTTTTTCTCTTTAATTAATTCTCCTTCCTTTGGCCACACACACACAAAAGTGTGGGGATGATTTCTCTTGGCCTAAACACAATTTATGGAAGCTAATTAGGTTCATGGAATTAATTTTAAGGCCACACAACTTGCTTAGACACTAGCTTGACCTATAAACCTCATTATAGTTCTATAAATGCACCTAATGAAGCAACACCCCTCAAATAAATTCTAGGCTCCATTCTTTCCTTTCAAATATGATTCTTGATGCTTTTTAAGCCTCTTGGAGTTATCGCACAATTAAAACCAAGAGCCTGACAACATATTGCTTCTTTAGGTCATATTATGGAACATAAGGCACCATCTCACTTCCTATGGTTTCTAAATTTTTTCCAAGGCTTCCTCTCATATTCATTCATCATATATGACTCATAAAGGGGTTTGAAACAAATTAAAACTATCCCTAGGTACTCCAACACCCTTAGGCCAAGACTATGCTTGATTTTGACTTTGCTTTATTTTTCAAGGGGAGAAGCACATGGGGAGACTTCTAGGGATCTTAGGAACTCATTCAAACACTTATTTAGGCATAGGAATTAAGAGATTAAATCAGATTTTAGGAGGAACACTTAAAACCCTAGAAATTGCATCTTGAAATTCCATGGTTTTTTATTAATTCCCTTTATATATTCTTAATCTTCACACCCTTTTTCCTCATAATCATCCTTGGTTCTACCTAAAAATCAAACCCTCCTAGAGTTTCTTGAGTGGGGCGAAATGGTGGAGAAAGGGGAGGAAGAGATAGCAACTATGGAAGAAGAAATTACCTTATTTTCTTGTTTTTTCTCAGTTGAATCTTGTGTTCTTTGAGCTCCTCTCTTCAAATCTAAAATTTTTTCTTAATATCTCTCTTAAAACAAATTTGTAAACTTCATTTTAATCAAAGGAAACAAAGAAAAATGGCAGAGAGGAGGTTTGGATGGAAGAAAGCATGAAAAACTACCAAGAAACCATACCTTAAGCCTTTGATTTCTCCTTCTTCTTCTCTCCTTTTGGTGCACCTAAACCCTAGCTTTCTTATCTGAATTTGGGCAGAAACAATTGTGTCTAAATGAGTAAGGAGGTGTAGCGCCACCTATTTATAGGTAAAGGAGAATGGCTTTTTTCGAAAATTTCTATTTTGCCCCTCATTCTTAGCATTTTTGTTTCTTATTCGTTTTAGCTCCTTTTTTAGAATTGTCTTTTCCATTATAAAATTTAGGTTCCCAATTTAGTAAGATGCCTTTGGAATCACTCAAATCAAAGCTAAAACCTTCCCGAATGAATCCATCAAAGTTCGAGTATACCGATGTTGGAAAACGTCCATCAGAGGGGATTTAACTGTCCTAGGGCTTCCCATGGTTTTCAAGGCTTCTGAGAATCTCGAAGAACTCAAAACTTTAATTTTAAAGCCTCTCCTATGTGAATTTTAAAATTTACTCAAAATTACAAAAATGCCATTACATTTCATAAGTTTTTTGTAAGAAATTGTTTCTTTATTCTAGCTCTATTTTTCTTTCTGTTTGAACCTAAAATTCTCATTTTTAGAAGTCTAGAATGTTACTCAAAATTTTTGGGACGTTAACTAATTCATTTCAGGGGACTTGCTTTGAAAACGCGCCCATTTCTGTCGTTTAATGAAAAATCGAACGTTACAGTATCACTCTACCATATGAAAACATATGAATGGCGTCAAAGTAATCCAAATATTCGAAAATGTTAAGCAATACTCCAGAATTAGGTCATGCATGCCCTATGGCTTATATAGGAGCTAAACCATTTGTAGACAACATGGATGAAATAATAAGATATTAAGAAATGTTAAAGTTATGATATCCATATAGAGAAAAGAAAACTAACAACTTAGCTTATTGTCCCTTATCATATCTAGTAAAGTCTAGTGCTAACTTAAGGCATGTATACGCAGATAAGGAGGTTGTCTAACATTTTTCCATCTATCATGATTTTCAATCAAATTAAGAAAACAATGATAAATATATAGAGCCATCATAAATGCAATCTCATGCACATTTTAACTGTAATTTATATCTAAAGCCCAAAGCTGGTAGTAAAGAATACTCCTCAATGTGAGGATAAGGGATTAGTGGTCTCTCTAGTGTGAGTGCAAGAAATCAATCCCATACCCATAAGTGTAGTAGTGTCAAGCAACCATTTATCCCCTTCTTGTCCCTATAAGTTACATTGTAAAGCTCTCAATATAGGTATACTAAAACTTCTAAACCCTAACTAAACCTGCCAGCTTACTCAAAGTCTGCTGATAATGGGAGGTACATCAAATATACCTTATGGCTAGACTTATCTAATAATAAAAAGACCCCCAATCAACTTGAGAATATAAGCTTGTGTGAATTGACATATAGCCTCTTTATCAGCATCATCTGGCAAGTTAGCGAAGTTCTTGGGCAACTATACATTGGTCAGTCACTATCCATTAATCTTTTTAACTGGTGATAAAATCTTAAGGAGGTACTCACATGTATTTGCCCAAAGCCAATTTATCCATTTGGAAATAGAGGCCCTTTATATGGCACACGTAACTACACAATGATGTCCTTGAGGGTGATCATGCATTCACCCTGAATGGTCTAGAATGTGTACATTTCCAAGCACCACCACTTCACAACGCACACTGACAAGTGATGAATCATACTCAAAGTGGTCGAGTTGGGATATGCCATAAAAACTAGCTACCTCAGATAATCTATAATGGCCAAAGGTGGATCACCTAAATAATCCTCATGTTGGACACATTGTGGGTGGAGAATCTGATTGTCCTGTAAACATATACAAATTACACACCACCTATTAGTTCACTTAAACAACTATCAATGTAATATAATCAAACAGTTAACAATGATAGTCAAGTTATCTCATCTAGCCATTCTAAATGGCCTTAGATATATGTAGTCTCTATAGGTATAATAGTGAGTCATCCTCAAGACGTAGATGCATAACATGTTTTGGACTAGCCATGATGTCAATGCACTTATCAAGATTAATACACATATACATGTTTAATGAAGCTCATGGAATAATACATGTAACACTATATATTTCTAGCTTATTTCATGATACTCATGTGCTTCACATCATTAAATGCTGTGAGGGAAGTAGAAAAATCTATTAAAATAATGCTTTTGATTGCGCTGCGTCGTGTATAAAAAATTTCATTCGATGTCATGTGGACCGTGTGAACTCATACTATACATTCTCATATTTAATTACATCAATAAAACTCTTTTGCATCATAAAATGTGGCTCACAACTGAAGAAAACCGAAATGAAGCGTAAAATATGGATGTTTATTTTCGGCCAGATTTGGCCCCTTTTCTGTTCAAATTTTAGAAAATCATAACTAATTTTAGAAAAATTGAAATCATACATTCTTGGCCATTCTGAAAAGCTACAGATGTCTAATTTACATTAAAAATATGCCTAGACCATAACATTCATCACATAGGGTGTTTGACATCTGAAAAGATCCAGAGGTCAAACTACCTCAGATGTCAAACTACCTCCTAATGCTGTCATAAATTTCTATAGTAAATTTTGAAAATGTTCAATTAATTCCACAAAAATCTAATCCATACAAGTGATACTAATATGGAAAACTGTGGATGTTAGCTAGAGGGAAAAAATATTTCTAGACCAATTCAGGCTGCCCAGACCTCGAAATTCAATGGAACAGTAACTTAGGTCTGCTAAATTTCCTGATACTGGATAGAATCTTCAAAAATTCATATCTCCCTCTCTATACATCAAAATGAGGTGCTTCTAGTCACTATGAATGCCTAGTTTCTCTGTATATAATTTCATGGCAATTGGACATCATTTGAGCCTTGTGTGATAGATTTCATTTTCAGACCAAATGAATAGTACAGTAGACCAAAATCAGAAAAATTGCCAACTTTGAAAATTCATCAAATATTCTATAGACCTCCAAAAATTATGGTCTTTAGCTTCCCAAAAAGCTCTCAACAAGCTCTAAATGTCTACCAAATCTCAGATCAAGAAGAGCTCATTTGGCCAAAAAGTGACATAAGATTCCATTATGGTCATTTTTAGCTTCATATGGGATACCAAAGTGACCAAATGGTTTTACTTTGGTCTTGGCACCTTTTGGGCAAGTATAAAAGCATATTTACGACTTGTGTGAGTTGTTAAATGGTCCCAAATCTCATACACCCCATTTTGACCTTTTCATCCACACTTATGCATATTTCCATAAACCCATTCATGAAGCTATAATGTCATAACATACTCAATTTATATTCTATCATTTACATAACACATTCTTTCATTCCTACATCACATAATATCATAACTACATATGTCTCAAGGGTCATAGACCATTTACACAATACTATACATCATTAAGCATCATCATGGTTCTAAAAAGGAAAAAGCTAGACATATTGATATCAATCTTATTTCTTCAAGGTGGTTGGCTCCTATTGCCATGTCCACTTAGTCCACCTAGCATATTAGATCATTAGAGAGAAGGGGATGAGATTCAAAGAATTCCAATAGCTTATCTCCCATTCATCATACATAATATATGTAAAGAAAGCCTTAAAAATGCATGCATGAATAAAATGAAAGTTATGAACATTCAAGAAGCAAGCTTAGCATGTAAGCAAGTCATACAAAATATTCAAGAGCTCACCAAGTGTTTGGATTGGCCTCACACTTTTCCTCATGGATATTGGACTTGTCTCACCCATTCTTTGAGAGTTTTGGATTTAGCCATACTCTTAGGAACCCACTTTACTTTTGAGAGACTCTTTGCTATGTTTTAACCATTCCTAAGGATTCTTGGCTCATCTTCACCATGGTTAAGAGTTCTTAGCCTCTCCACACTCAAGCAAACTTAAACAAACATCGTAACATCATTTGAAAGCATAATATGGTATATAAAATCATGCTAGCATACTTTTCATCGCTTAAAACTACACATATATACATTCTAAGACAAGCTAAACACACATCCATGCATGAGAGAAGGTGGAGAGAACTACCTTGCACACAATTACACACTTTTTCCTTGGAATTCAAGCCTCCTCTTTCGGCCATACACCCATAAACTTATAGAGATGGTTTCTCTTGGTCTAGATACAATTTATAGAAGCCAATTAGGTTTATGAAACAAATTCTAAGGTCACACACTTGCTTAGACACTAGGTTGCTCTATAAACCCCATTATGGTCCATAAATGCACCTAATGAAGCAATACCCTTTAAGTAATTCCTAGGCTCCACTCTCTCCTTTCAAATGTGATTCTTGACTCCTTTTAAGTCTCTTGGAGTCATCACACCATTAAAACAAAGAGCCTAACATCATGTTGATTTTTTAAGTCATAATATGAAACCTAAGACATTAAATCACTTTCTATACAACAACAACAACACAAGGCCTTTTCTCACTAGGTGGGGTCAGCCACATGGATCAAACGATGTCATAAAGTTATATTATAAATTATATCTTTAGATAGATTATTTAAATCTAAATCTTTCTTAATAGTTTCGCCTATAGTTTTCTATGGTCTTCCTCGACCTCTAATTATTAGACTACTCTCCATCTGATTTACTCTTCTTACTGGGGCTTCTATAGGTCTTCTCCACACATATCCAAACCACCTAAGATGTGATTTCACAATCTTTTCTACAATAGGTGCAACACTAACTTTCTCTCTAATGTATTCATTTCTAATTCTATCTAATTTGGTATGTCCACTCATCCAACGCAACATTTTCATCTCTGCGACATTAAACTTATTCTCCTATTGACATTTTATTGCCTAACACTCAGCATCATACAACATTGTCAGTCTTATAATTGTACGATAAAATTTACCCTTAAGTTTGAGTGGCACTCTCCTATCACTAATAATACCTGAAGCACTTTTCCATTTTATCTATTTTGCTTGAATCTTATGATTTACGTCTTCCTCTATTTTCCTGTCATGCTGTAAGATAGACCTAAGATACTTAAATTAAGTAACTTGTGGTATAGTGTGTTCTCTAATTCTCACTTCTACACTAGAATTAGTGTGCCTCTTACTAAACCTACATTCTATGTACTCCATTTTACTTCTACTTAAACGAAATCTATGGTCTTCCAAAGCAAGTCTCCATATCTCTAACTTTTCATTTATTTCCTCTCTCAACTCTCCAACTAGGACTATATCATCTGTAAAGAGCATACACTATGGCACCGACTCTTGGATATGTTCGATAAGCACATCTAAAACTAAAGTAAAGAAGTAGGAGCTCAAAGTTAACCCTAATGCAAACCAATAGTTATTAAAAAATCCTCAGTGGGCCCACCTTGAGTTTTCACACTAGTTGTAACCTCATCATACATATCTTGAATTGCTCAAATATATGCAATACAAACTCTTTTTTTCTTCAAAGCCTTCCATTAATCTTTTTTATTCCTCTGATATTTCTCCATTAATCTGCGTAACAAGTATATCGCTTCCATAATGGACCTATTAAGCATAAAACCAAATTGATTCTCTGTAACTTGAGTCTCTTGTTTTAATCTTCATTCAATAACCCCCTCTTATAACTTCATAGTATGGCCATAAGTTTAATTCATCTATAGTTTACACAGTTTTGTATGTCCCCCTTGTTCTTATAAATAGGAATTAAAGTAATTTTCCTTCACATGTTTAGCATTCTCTTGGATCTTATAATCTTATTAAATAACTTTGTGAGCCAACTTATACTTTTCACTCCTAAATATTTCTATACTTCAATAGGTATATTATCTAGTCCTACTACTATACTATTCTCCACCTTTTTCAAAGCTACGTCTACCTTCGCCCCTCGAATCCTACGATAAAAGGTATAATTTTGATATTTTTTTATAGTGTCTAGGCTATTTGAGTGTAATGAAAATCCATGTCCTTTATTAAAAAGTCTATGAAAATAACACTTTCACTTGTCTTTAATATCCTATTCCATGACCAAGGCCCTTCCTTCTTCATCTTTAATACATCTTACTTGGTCAACATCTCTTGTCTTTCTTTTTCGGCTTTTAGCAAGCTTATAAATACTTTTTTTCTCTAACTTTAGTGTCTAAGGATTGATATAACCCATCAAAAGCCTTAACTTTTGCTTCGCTCATCGCTTTTTTTAGTGTCTTTCTTAGCTACTTTATATTTTTCTCAATTTTCCTCACTTTTATACAAAGATCATGCTTTATAACATTCTCTTTTAACTTTAACCTTGTCTTGTATGCTTTTATCCCATCACCAAGATTATTTATCCTTAGGTCCAAAATCCTTCAATTCCCCAAGTATCTCTTTTGCAACCTTCCTAATCTCTTTAGCCATCTCATTCCACATATTATTTGCACTTCCTTGTACGTCTCATGATCCATCCTCCAAAATTTTTCTCTGCAAGTTCTTTGTACATCAAATCACTTTCTATAAGTTCTAAATTTTTTCCAAGGCCTCCCCTCATTTTCATTCATCAAATATGACTCAAGAATGGCCTTAGAAAAATTTAAGACTCTTTCTAGTTATGGAATCTCATCTTGGCTAGGACTATAGGCTACCTTGGCCTCCTTAGAGATTTCTTTGTTTTCTTGAAGGAGGAAGCATGTGGGGAGCATCTTAGGGATCTCAAAAACTCATTTAAACTCTTAATTAGACCTAGGAATCATCATACAAAATCAGAATTTGGAAGGAACACTTGAAACCCTAGAATTTGCATCTTGAAATCTAATGATTATTTTGTTGTTTTCTTTGCATATTCTTGTTCTTCTCCCTCAAATACCTAAGATTCATTCTTGGTTGGGCGTGAAAATTAGATCTTCCTATGTCTCTTAGGGTTAGGCGAAATGGAGAAGAAGGATGGGTGAAGACATCAACCATAGGATGAAAATTTACTTAGTTTCCTTGCTTCTTTTGGCTTGAATCTTGCTTTCTCCAAGCTCTTCTCTTCAAATCCAAAATTTTTCTTGAATTTCTCCCTTGAATTAGATTTATAAACTTCATTTTAATCAAAGGAAACTAAGGAGAAAGGAGGAGAGGAGGTGTGGATGAAGAAAAGCATGAAAAATCACCATTGAAACATACCTTAAGCTTGGATTTCTTCCTCTTTCTTTTTCCTCTCTTGTGCGCCTCTCTCTTAAAGTTTTGCTTTTGGTTTGGGGCTGAGAGATCTGATGCTAAATGAGGGAGAGTGTGAGGCACCACCTATATATAGGTGTAGGAAAGTGACTTTTTCAAAAATTTTAATTTTGCCCTTCATACTTTGTATTTTCATTTCTCTTTCGTTTTAGCTCCTTTTTTAGAACTATCTTTTCCATTTTAAAATTTAGGTTTACAATTAAATAAAATGACTTTAGAATCACTCAAATCGAAGCTAAAACCTTCTCGAACGAACCGGTCAAAGTTTGGGTACTATGACGACCTTAACCTCTAATCCCAGTAATTATGGTTAAATACCCGATTATTAATTAATGATCAAGGTTTGGAGTCGTTACAATTAATTACTTTAATCAAATATAGGGAAATTTGATTCTTCATGTTATTAGGGCTATCAACTAAACAACCATAAATGGGAAAATACATAAAAAGGTTTGTACCATCATTAAGGGTTTGTGATTCATCTACCCATCAATTTCAACACATAAAAACCTCCCACAAGTGTTCGTATATCATTTCCTAACATTAGTATTAAAGAAATTAGGGTTCCTAGGTCAAAGGTGGGAGTTTGGGGACCTACGCCATGACCTAAAACCTTTCTGCCGCAGCTAAGTTAGGTCCTGGAGCTCGAAAAATAAGTTTTTAACTTTACGCCGCAGCCCAGACCTTTTGCGCCATGGCTAAATTGCTCTTGGGAATCACTAGGTAACTCTCTTGACGCGAGTTGGATCTGTGCCGCGACCAACCTATATGGCGCCATAGCGAGTTTTGCTACTGTACTCGTCTTAAGCAATTTCCTCGACTCGTGCCGTGGCAGATCCTATTGCACCGCGGCGAGGTTTCATTCTGTCACCCTCCTGGGTGATTTTTTTTGCTCTGCGCCACGGCGAGATTTCTCAAGCCACGGCGTCCCTCGCCACTGTCACTCTTCTGGCTGCGACGAGGCCTTCCTAGCCTCGGCGTGACTCCCTCCTGTAGGTATATCTCTTACAATTTCATCTCATGCTCTCCAATCTCCCTCCAATATCACTCTAAGGTCATTCTACCTTAATTTATGCAACTCTAATGGTAATTATGTGCCTTAATTATCCAGCTAATCTATCATTACCCATTTAGCATTTAGATGTGGATTTCCCTAACTCATCCATGGGATTTTACGTCAGCAAATTATGAATCTCCCACAATGGTCATTCAATCACACTTTCATTGGGTATTTCTTGCATTAATAGTCAAGTCTATAAAGAACATATCATGGGATTACATTCCATGTTAATAAAATACAACTCCTACACTTGGCAATTCATGATGCAATGCGGCAATAGTACAAAACTTGTAAACTAGTTACAATACAATCTGTCAAGGTTTCAAAGCCTAGGTGCTACCACTATGAGGTCCAGTCCCTAAAAATGTTAGCCCACAACGGGGTGAGATATACAATCTCAGTAACAAAAGGGCAGTTTCCATATACATGTACAAGTTAATCAATCCAATGCAATTTCATGTCATCAATACCAGAATCATCAATTCAATTTGTAAATGAACTAGTTGAACTACCCATAACTACTGTCCCATACCAGCAGTAATACATAACATGTTAATGGCCAAAAATACCGGGAGAGGTCCGTCCACGGCACTTACTCCATCATGAGCACAACTAAGGCTCAGTGCATCTGAGGTTTGATCATAACCCGATCCTTGATCGAAGCACATGCACGGCTGGCAGCCGCACCACAACTCCACCATGAACTCACAAAGTCCAATTACAATAACAATCAAGTAATCAACTAGTCATTTAGCATTTCAAAATCAAGCATGTGTAACAAATAGCAGATTAACATGAGCATATACATGGAATTAAGAAAATAAGCCCAGTTACCTCAATGAAGCCAATTACTCTTCCTTTAGTTACCATAACAATCCAAATGCACATCAAGCCTATAACAAGCATAATTATCATCATTTCTAATCAACAAATCAGATATCCAAAGAGTTGAACTGCTAATGATAACTTAGAGGTTACTCACCTAATTACCAAGGGATTTAATTCGGGTTCTAACTTTCCCACACCAGAAACTGCCATAGTTCACTCTAATTTTTGGGTAATTTCACATGAAATCAAAGCCTATATCATAGGTCAATTATAGGGGTCTCAACTAATAGAAAATGCATCAAAATGGGAAGGAGATACTCACTTAACAACACCCATAGCCTCAATCTCTGAAAATCCACCATGGAAGTACCAAAATTCGCATTTCAGTTATCAAGCCTAGAAAATTTAGTTTTCCACCATTGTGACATACAGAGCCACCAGCGGTATTGTCCAGCACCTGTGGCTAGCACCACACAGCACTGGGTTTGTCCTTTCCCTTCTGATCCTTCATCTCCTTCGGGACAAGCGCGCCGTTGGTGGGGAGGGATTCTCCCCCACTTATATGCACCTTTGCCCCAGATCTCCTACTCGATGTGGGACTTCACAATCCACCCCCCTTTTGGGGCCGACCCGTCCTCGGGTCGCACACTCGAGCAGGTCGCTCTGATACCAATTGTGACATACAGAGCCACCAGCGGTATTGTCCAGCACCTGTGGCTAGCACCACACAGCACTGGGTTTGTCCTTTCCCTTCTGATCCTTCATCTCCTTCGGGAAAAGCGCGCCGTTGGTGGGGAGGGATTCTCCCCCACTTATATGCACCTTTGCCCCAGATCTCCTACTCGATGTGGGACTTCACAATCCACTGTGACGACCCTAACTTCTAATTATCATAATTAGAGTTAAGTATGTGATTAATAATTAATGATCAAGGTTCGGGGTTGCTACAATAAATTACTTTGCGGAAATACTGAGAAATTTGAACCTTGATGTTGTTAGGGTCATCAACTAATCAACTATAAACAGGGACATGTATACAAGCATTTGTAATTCATCCCTTTATCATTTTCAACACCCAAAAACCTCCCACGAGTGTTCCTATATCATTCCTTAGCATTAGCATTCAAGAAATCCGGGTGTCTAGGTCAAAAACTGAGTTTTTAGCCCTCCGCCGCGGCCTGGAACTCTTGCGCCGCGGCCCAGTTACTCTCTGGAATTTTCCTATCGCCGCGGCGAGTTGGACCTGCGCCGCGGCGAGTTTTACTACTGTAACCTCCCAAATTAATTTTCTCGACTCGCGCCGCGGCGAGACTTCTTGCGCCGCGGCGAGGTTACGTTCTGTCACCCACTGGGTGATTATTTTCACTCCGCGCCGCGGCGAGATTTATCAAGCTGCGGCGTCCCTCGCCACTGTCACTCCCTAGGCCGCGGCGAAGCCTTCTTGGCCGCGGCGTGACTCCCTTCTGTAGCTGTTTTCCCTATATTTCGCCCCCTACACTCCATTTCTCTTCTTAGGGACACTCTAAGATCACCTCCCCTCATTTTACATGGCTCTAATGGCATTTATCTACCTTATTTATTTAACTATACTTCCATTACCCATTCAAAACTTATATGCCCATTTCCGTTCTCTAATCACCCTCTATTAGCGAGTTTATGAAATAATAACAACACCAATCATTCACTGTTGATATTTAACATTCGATACACTTTCCATTATTAGCCAATTACAATCATAAGGTTCAATTCCATGATAATCGAATTACATATACAATCCCTACACTTGGCAACTCATGATGTAATGCAGCAATGATACAAAACTAATAATTTAATTACAATACATTTTTGTCAAAGCTCCTAAGCCTATGCATTACCAAACCATTTAATGGTCTTCCATTAATTTCTTCCTCGGCACTAAGAGGTCCGGTCCCTGAAAATGTTAGCCCACAACAGGGTGAGATATACAATCTCAGTAACAAAAGGTAATTCCCATATATATGTACAAGTCAATCAATCCAAGACAATCTCATGTCATCAATACCAGAATTATCCATTCAATTGGCAAATGAACTAGTTGAGCTACCAATAACTACTGTCCCATACCAGCAATCATACATAACATGTTAAAGGCCATTAACACTGGGAGAGGCCCGTCCACGGCACCCACTCCCCATTGAGCACACCAGGGCTCAGTGCATCTGGGGTTGATCATACCCGGTGCTCGATCGTAGCACATGCACGGGTGGCAGCCGCACCACAGCTCCACCATGGACTCACAAGGTCCAATCACAATAACAATCAAGTAGTCAACCAGTCATTTAACATTTCAAAATCAAGCATGTGTAACAAATAGCAGATTAACATGAGCATATACATGGAATTAGGAAAATAACCCAGTTACCTCATTGAAGCCAATTACTCTTGCCCTAGCTACCATAATGATCCAAGTGCACACCAAGCCTATAAGAAGCATAATTATCACCATTTCTAGTCATAATCAAATATCCAAAGAGCTGAACTACTAATGACGACTAGAGGTTACTTACCTAATTACTAAGGGATTTAATTTCGGACTCCAACTTTCCCACACCAGAAATTGCTTACTAAGGGATTTAATTTCGGACTCCAACTTTCCCACACCAGAAATTGCTATAGTTTACTCTAATTTCTAGGTAACTCCACATTAAACCAAATCCCATGTCATAGGTTAATTACAGGGGTCTCAAACTAACAGAAAATGCATCACAATGGGAAGGAAATACTCACTTAACAACACCAATAGCCTCACCTCCGAAAATCCACCATGGAAGCACCAAAATTCGCATTTCAACCATCAAGCCCAGAAAGTTCAGTTTTCCACCATTATTTCCTTGTAATCTCACACAATAGAAGAACCCATTAGGATAATCCATCCTTAGGGGCATTTTCCAGCAAAGTAATACACCAAATAGAAAGGAAAAGCTTACCTAATCCTCCCTCTAATCTCCAAGTCCGAAAATCTTGCAAGGAATCACCCAACACCAAATTTCAGATTTGAGATGAAGATGAAAATACTTAAACCCAGAAATTAATCGGACCAAAATGAAGAGGAGGATGAGAGGGTCAAGTTATATATAACCTACCTTGGCTAAATCATCCTCTAGAAGTGAGAAATGGAGCCTCCATGTTGGTGGAACCCTAGCCTCCCTCAAACCTCCCAATTTTCTTCCTTGAGTTTCAGCAAAATGAAGGAGAGGCTGAAGGGTTAGGGTTTTAGATGAGTTTGGGTCAACCCTAAAGCCCAAAATCCACTTAGGTTCAGATATGTGCTTATTGGGCTTTTGTTTGGTGAAGTGGGCTGCAGAACAATTTCAGTTTAAGTGAGGTATGCTGACCCAATGGCCCAATTCCTTGTAGGTTCAGATTTTGCACTTGTTGGGCTTTGTTTCATGAATTGGGCTACAGAAATTTGATTGGGTTAGGCTAACTTCCAAGAGTCAATCCAACTTGGGTTTGCATAATGTGTGTTGGGCCCACTATAAGAGCTCATGTAAATTGGGTATTGGGCCTTTATTTCACTAGGTCAAATTGGGCTATTGCTAGGGGATCCCTTTCGGCCCAAGTCTCATGATAAGGAGGGGGCTTGCATCTAGAATCATTGGGCTTTTATAAGCCCCTTCTCATGATCCCCCTACATTAAGTTGGGCCTAGATATAGTTTCTATCCCAATTAATTCTCAACTCATATTATTACTTTATTTCTCAAAATTACCATTCTCTAACCTTGCCCACTTATCCTATATTAATTATCCCTAATTAATCTAAATCCATGATTAATACCTTAATTAATTTTGGGGTGTTACAACCATTAACTCCTTGTAATTTCGCACAATAACAGAACCCATTATGATAATCCATCATTAGGGGCATTTTCCAGCAAAGTAATACACAAAATGAAAAGGAAATGCTTACCTAATCATCCCTCTAACCTTCAACTCCAAAAATCTTGCAAGGAATCACCCATCACCAAGTTTTAGATTTGAGAAGAAGATGAAAATGCTCAAAACCAGAAATTAATCAAACTAAAATGAAGAGGAGGATGAGAGGGTCAAGTTATATATAACTCACATTGGCTAAATCATCTTTTAGGAGTAAAAAATGGAGCTTCCATGTTAGTAGAACCTTAGCCTCCCTTAAACCTCCGAATTTTCTCCCTTGCCTCTTGTGTTTTCTGCTAAATAGGGAGGGAGGCTGCTAACCTTTTAGGGTTTTTAATGAGAAATGGGCTGACCCATCAGCCCAAGGTCCAATTGGGCTCATCTCTAGTGGTTGGGCCATGGTTTAATGAATGGGCTGCAGAAAATTTAGAGCTAAAAGTGGAATGTACTGACCCAATGGCCCAATTCCTTGTGGGTTCAAATTTTTATACTTGTTGGGCTTTTGTTTGGTGATGTGGGCTGTAGAATACTTTGAGTTTAAGTGAAGTATGCTAACCTTAAGGCCTAAATTCTAGTGGGTTCAAAGGTTAGTGTTAGTTGGGTTGAATCTCATGGGTTAGGCTTTAGAGTTGTAGTTGGGTCAGGCTAAATTTCAAGAGCCAATCTAATTTGGGCCTACATAATGTGCATTAGGCCAACTCACATAAATTGAGTCTTAGGCCTCTATTCTACCAAATTAGATTGGGGCATTGCTAGGCAATCTCTCTTGGCCCAAGTCTCATGATAAGGAGTTGGGCTTACACCCAAAATTATTGGGTCTCTATAAATCCTTATCCATAGCTTATTCAAATTAAATTTTGGCCCATAATTAAGCTTTAACCCAAATGAAATCTTAAACCTATATTAATAACTTATTTCTCTATAAATTTTTATTCATAAAGCTTACCCAATTATTTTATGATAATTATTCTTAATTAGTCTAAATACATTATTAACACCTTAATTAATTTCGAGGTATTACAGGTACACCGACGTTGGAAAACATCCACCGGAGGGAATTTAACTATCTCGGGGCTTTCCATGATTTTTAAGACCTTTGAGAACCCCAAAGAACTTAAAAATTTTGTTTAAAAAGGCCTCTTATGTGAATTCCAAAATTTGCTGAAAATTATGAAAATGCCATTATGTTTCGTAAGGTTTCTGTTAAAATTTGTTTCTTCATTCTAGCTCAATTTTTCCTTTCGTCTGAGGCTAGAATTCTTATTTCTAGGAGTGTAGAATGTTACTCAAATTTTTTGAAATGTTAACTAATTCATTTTAGGGGACTTGCTTTGAAAACACGTCCATTTCTGTCATTTAATGAAAACCAGACATTACAATACACACATGTAATGACCTTGGCCATTTAATACATATATACAAGTTAAATGACATATTGTTTTTTCATACATGTAGAACAAATCTACTACAACGTGATTTATTAACATATACAAGTTCAATAACATATAATATTTTAATTACATATTGTACTTTTATACACTAGTTTATGTAATCAACAGATATTATTCTCTTACTACTCATCACAATGACAATGAAGGAAAGTAGCCTAATTATGACCAATTCATTGGCATACCCTACACTAGATATGTTATCCTGAAGCCTTAAAGTCCATATCATTTTAAAAATGTAAGGCCATCATGGATATCTTTCATAGGGCATCAATGTATCAAGGACCAACTTTGGATAGCCAAGATTTGGCAAATATTCTTGCCCTCCAATTGGCTAGAATATATTGCTATACACATTATGCGTAGTGTTCAGGCAGAAAATGTGATTCACAAGTTGAAATGCCTCTAAGGAAATAGATGCACAGCTACTTTTTCACTTGAAATTCACTGCAGTCATATATGTGCTTGATCAAGCTCACTTTGTAGCACTAATTGTATTGTTGATTCATTTAATCATATGACTTCTCCACCTTAAATGATGTAACATTTCTATTAAGTATATGTAGAAGCACATTGCACATTCGTTGCCATCTTTTTTATAAGGGTCTGTGAATAGACTAAGCCTATAGTCATCTAAGCATTGACTCGTTTGGCAAATTACATAAAGTACTAGTTCACCTTGTAATATTTTGCCTTAACTATGCCTGATATCAATAAAGACCTGATGCCTTTGAAGATGTTATCCATGCACTCTACTAGGTTTGTTGTCGTGTGCCTATAACAATGGCCTTCCATATTATATACCCAAGTCCATTGTTAATTCAAAATGTTGACAAGCCATCTAGTTGCTTCCGTATGTATGGTTACTAGCTCAACTAACTTTTCATTAATCTATTGATGCTTGTATGCAACTTATTTAACATAATCAATAGCTTTACAATTAACACTAAAACATACCAATGTATATGGTTACTTAAGTCGCCTAGTTGCTTCTTCATGTATGGTTGCCAACTCAACCAACTATTCATTAACATATTGACACTTGTTTGCATAACCTATTTAGCATAATTAACAACTTTACAATTAGCACTAAAACATACCAACATATATGGTTACTTAGAGATAAGAAATATACCAATGTTTTATAACATCTACTTTAGATTTAATGACCCAAAGTGAGTGTACAAGTTGTAACACCCCAAAATTAATTAAGGTGTTAATCATGAATTTAGAGTAATTAAGAATAATTAATAGAGGATAATTGGGCAAGTTAGTGAATAAGAATTTTAGAAAGATAAAATTATTAATATGGGTTTGAGAATTAATTGGAATAGAAACTTTATCTTGGCCAAAATTAATAGATCATGATAAGAGGCTAATGGAGGCCCAATGGGTTAGGTGCAGACCCAACCCAATTTAATGTGATGGAGGCTCAAGATCCACCTTGTATAGACTTTTATAAGTGGCCCAATAACCCTTGTGCAGACCCAAATTGTAACACCCCAAAATTAATTAAAGTGTTAATCATGGATTAAGAGTAATTAAGAATAATTAATATGGGATGATTGGGCTAGTTAAGGAATAAGGATTTTAAATAGATAAATTATTAATATGGGTTTGAGAATTAATTAGGATAGAAATTGCATCTAGGCCCAAATTAATGAACCATGATAAGAGGCTAATGGAGGCCCAATGAATTAGGTACAGACCCAAACCTTTGAGCCCTTCAAATTAGGCCCAAAACCCATTATACTTCAGCAACCCAATGTATAAAACTGGCCCAATGAAATTCTGTAGCCCAACAAGTGAAAACTGGCCCAATAAGCTAAAGTCTGAAGCCCATTTGAACTTGGACCTTGGAGCAACCCATAACCCATTTTTGACCCAACTTAAACCCACCTAAAACCCTAATACTTCAGCCACTTATCCCATTTGCTGAAACTTAAAAGTGAAATTCGGAGGTGGAGAAGGAGGCTAAGGCTTGGGGCAAAAATTCTGCATTTTCACACACCTAGAGTAAGATTTGGCCAAGGTAATAGTTATACAACTTAATCCCCTCATCTTTCTCTTTAATTTGGTCCGATTAGTTTTTCATTTGGAGGATTTTCACCCTATCCAAAAATCTGAAATGTGGTTATTTGGGGGTTTCTTGATGAAATTCGTAGGTTGAGGTTAGGGCTGACATTAGGTGAGTTTAAGCCTCTCATTTTGATGCTTTCTTTAATGGTTTAAGACCCCCATAGCTTATTTATATTATGGGTATTAATTTGGTACGAATTTGCTTAGGATTTTGGGAGAAACATTAAGAATTCTGGTGGGAGATACTTGAATCCGAATTTGGGATTTGTGGTGGCTGTTGCAATTGTCTGCAAGTGAGGTAACCGGGGTTTACATTAATTCCATGCATGTATCTATTTTAATTTCATATTTGCTATATATGAATGATTTGAAATGTTGAATGAATTGGTTGGCTATCTATTGTATTATGATTGGACCTTGTGAGTCCATGGTGGAGCTGTGGTGCGGCTGCCACCCGTGCATGTGCTTCGATCGAGCACCGGGTATGATCAACCCCAGATGCACTGAGCCCTGGTTGTGCTCAATGGGGAGTAGGTGCCGTGGACGGGCCTCTCCCGGTGTTAATGGCCTTTAACATGTTATAATATGATTGCTAGTATGGGATAGTAATCATGATAGCCTAATTGTTTCATTTGCTGAAATGACTGATATGATTCTGATATGGATTTTGATTCATGCATATATGTTGATTAAACTGGATTATATGATGGAATTGCTTTGGTTACTGAGATTTATATCTCACCCCGTGTTATGGGATCAATATTTTAGGTGAAGGTTCTTTGGGTAAGGATAAGGGCAAGCAAGTGGATGAACATCCATGAGCTAAGGCCTAGTGTGGGAAGCTTCACTTGGTTTGAGTGTAATAGGGTAGATGCTAATTTTTGCTAAGTTCTGTATAGCATCATCATGTATTTGTATTGACAAGTGTAGGCTTGCACATTTGATTTATTGAGGATGTATGTATTGAGGGGTTAGACCTCATTTTAATTTGGTAATGGTTGTATGGATTTATGATATCTGCTGTAATTTATGTTGACCTATAATATGGCTTATCAATGGAAATGTAACCCTTGAGATATTGATATGAACCCCTAATGTATGGAACCCCCCATTCATGGAGTATTAAAGGATAGCTGCTGGTAATTCTTGTATATTCTGTTGCTGCTACTTTATAAACTTGCTGATAGAGGGTAATTAGAGAACGGAAATGGGCATATAAGTTTTGAATTGGTAATGGAAGCATAGCTAAGTAAATAAGGTAGATAAATGCCATTTGAGCCATATAAAATGAGGGGAAGTGACCTTAGAGTGTCCCTAAGAAGAGAAATAGAGTGTAGGGGGCGAAATATAGTGAAAACAGTGACAGAAGGGAATCACGCCGCAGCCAGGAAGGCTTCGCCATGGCCTAGGAAGTGACAATGGCAAGGGACGCCGCGGCTTGAGAAATCTCGTCGCGGCGCGGAGTGAAAATAATCGCCCAGGGGGTGACAGAACGTAACCTCGCCACGGCGCAAGAAGTCTCGCCGCGGTGCGAGTCGAGGAAATTAATTAGGGAGGTTACAGTAGCAAAACTCGCCGCGGCGCCACATAGGTTGGCCGCAGCGCATATCCAACTCGCCGCAAGTCAGGAAAATTCCAGAGAGCAACTTGGCCGTGGCGCAATAGTTCCAGGCCGCGGCGCAAGGTTAAAAACTTAATTTTCGAGCTCCAGAACCCAACTTAGCCCCGGCGGAAAAGTTCCAGGTCGCGGCGCAGGTCCCCAAACTCCTATATTTGACCTAGAAACCTTAATTTCAGTAACGCTAATGTTAGGGAATAGTATGAGTACATTGGTGGGATGTTTTTGTGGGTTGAAATTGATTAATGGATGAATCCTAAACCTTTAATGATGGTACAAACCCTTTTATGCATGTTCCCGTTATGGTTGTTAGTTGATGATCCTAGTAGTATCAAGGTTTAAATTCCCCTATATTTTCTTAATGTAATTAATTGCAACGACTCCAAACCTTGATCATTATTTATTAATTGTGTATTTAGCTATAATCACCAATATTAGAATTTAGGGTCGTCACACAAATTCTTGAGCTCTTTAAACTTGGCCCAAACTTAATTAAGATCCTGCAGCCCAAAACTTTAAAACTGGCCTAAGAAGCTAAAATCTGAAGCCCATTTAAAGTTGGACCTTGGAGCAACCCATGTTTGACCCAACTTAAACCCAACTAAAACCCTAATACTTTAGCCACTTTCTCATTTTGTTGAAACTCAAGAAGCAAAATTCAAAGGTTGAGAAGGAGGCTAGGGTTTGGGGCAAGAATTCTAAATTTTCTTACATTTAGAGCAAGATTCAGCCAAGGTAATAGTTATACAACTTAATCCTTTCATCTTTCTCTTTAATTTAACCTGATTAGTTTTTCGTTTGGAGTGTTTTCACCATACCCAAAATTTGAAATGTAGTTGTTTGGTGTTTCTATGGTGGAAATTCATAGGTTGAGGTTAGGACTGGCATTGGGTAAGTGTAAACTATGCATTCTAGTGTATTTTTTGCTGGTTTAAGACCCCTATAGTTGATTTATAGTATGGGTGTTAATTATGTACGAATTTGTTTAGGAATTTGAGTGATATATTGAAGTTTCTGGTAGAGGACATACTCAATCCGAATTTGGAGATTTATGGTGACTGGGTAAGTGTTATTTAGGTAGTTATTAGCTTGTAAATTCTTTGGGTACTTGTTACTATTGTTAATGATGAATTAGAATGGTAATTCTCTGATGCTATGGTTATAGGGATTTTTGTACCATTGGTGGCTGTTGCAAATTGTCTACAAGTGAGGTAACTGGGGTTTATATTAATTCCATACATGTATCTATTTTAATTTCATATTTGTTGTATATGAATGATTTGAAATGTTGAATGAATTAGTTGTCTATCTGTTGTATTATGATTGGATCTTGTGAGTCCATAGTGGAGCTGTGGTGCGGCTGCCACCCGTGCATATGCTTCGATTGAGCACTGGGTTATGATCAAACCCCAGATGCACTAACCCCTGGTTGTGCTCAATGGGGAGTAGGTGCCGTGGACGGGCCTCTCCCAGTGTTATTGGCCTTTAACATGTGAAAGTATGATTGCTAGTATGGGATAATAATCATGATAGCCCAATTTTTTCATTTACTGATACGACTAATGTGATTCTGATATTAATTTTGATTCATGCATATATGCTGATTAAACTAGATTATATGATGGAATTGCCTTGCTTACTGAGATTTATATCTCACCCCGTTTCATGAGATTAATATTTCAGGTGAAGGTTCTTCGGGTAAGGATAAGGGAAGCAAGTGGATGAAAATCCATGAGCTCTAATATGTGGGGAGAATGCTACACTTAGGCTGATTTAGTTAGTGTAGATGCTAATTTTGTATTCCTTATTGTATAGCATCATCTTGTATTCATATTGCCAAGTGTAGGCTTTCATATTTTGATTACTGAGGATGTATGTATTGAGGGGTTAGACCTCATCTTAATTTGATATTTGATATATGGATTTATGATATCTGCTGTAAACTTTGTTGAACTATAATATGGCTTATCATTGGAAGTGTAACCTTTGAGATATTGATATGAACCCTTAATGTACGGAACCCCCATTGATTGTGTATTAAATGATAGTTGCTGGTAGTTCATGTATTTATGCTATTGTTACTTTACAAACCTGCTGATATAGGGCAATTAGAGAAAAGAAATTGACTCTTGAGTCTTAAACTAGTAAGGATAGATTAGCTAGATAAATTAGGCTAATAAAAAATATTTGAGCCCCACAATGAAGGTAGAGGGGCCCTAGGGTGTTAATGAAGGAAGAGTGGAAAGTATGGGACAAGAATTTTGGAGTTATAGGATCAAAAAGAATTTCGCCACAGCTAAAATGGGGTTAGCCACAGCCAATGGAGGCGAAGTTGCCCAGGGAGAGTGGCAGAGAGGAATTCACCACGGCGAAATGTATAATTAGCCACGGCGAAATGTGAGAGGCAAAACTGGAAGTCATCCAGGGGAAAATTCATCGCGGTGAAATGGGGATTTGGCCGCAGCGAACTTGTGCGAAAAAGAGCCAAGCATTCCAGAGAGGAATTGGCCACGGCTAAAGGAGGTATTGGCCGTGGCCAATATCGAGAGGCAAGCAAGGAAGTTCCAGGAGGCTTCTTCACCGCGGTGCCATGTAGGTTGGCCGCAGTGAAGGTCCAACTCACCGCGGCTAGTGATGAAGAAAGGGATAAAACAGAAAGGAATTGGCCATGGCTAAGAGTAATTAGGCCGCGGCGAACATGCTGAAACACTTATATTAACTAGAAAACCTTGGTTTTTCATATGTTAATCTCAAGGGATGATGTAGAGATATTAGGGTGAGTTATAAATGATGAGTAATAGAATCAAAGACTGATAAATGAATGTTTATTTCCCTTACGAACATAAGTGTTTATAATCGTATGATTGATGACTCTAATCACATTAAGGTTCAAGTTTCCCCGTATTTTCATAGTGTAATTAGTCTTAATATCATGTAACTCTAGTTTATGGTTATTGATTACGTATTAAACCTTAGTAATCAGGATTAGAGATTAGGGTCGTCACACAAGTTACTAACCACATGATGAAAATGGAATGCATGATGACCATATGGTGGTTACTAACTAGTTTGGGGACCATAATTGATGGATATCTATAGGATATTAAATAAATCCCACATCTTTCAGGTACTACTTGCCTATGCAAGCTGTAAAGGAACCATATCTATACTGCTTGTGTCTCTCCCTCTACTATTATAAATGCAATGGGCATAATCTATTGATTGTCATCTTTTGTCATGGCCATCAATAGGGTTCCTTTGTATTTGTCACAAGAAAATAACCCATCAATCTAAATTATTAGCTTCAAGTGATCAAATGCATCTATACAGGATTTAAACGCCCAAAATATACATTTGAACACTACCACTAGCTCACTAGTGGAACTACTTGGTTAACATTATTTAGTCACAAACTCAACGTATGATACAAGTATGAAATGTTAAATTATGGCCATGTATATAGGCAATATAGCATACAAGCTTTCCTAATTACGGAAAGTAATTCCAGCGACTTTATATTTTACTTTCCATGCCTTCTTATATGACATTATATAGCTAAACAAACTCATCATCCGCTTAATGATTTGTCTAATTGAAACATTGGATGCCTCGATCACCATTCCCATAATACGTGATGATATAATGTTGGAGCCTAATTTTGAGTTATGTTGTGATAAAGTTGTAGATATACATGGGACTCCCATATTTTGTTATTTGCTAGTGCAATTCCTTCCCCTTACTTTTTTTACATGCCTTCACATGTCATTTATAACCAATCCCCTAATTAATACACTGAAATTTGTCATACTTTTCAGATGTCAAGTATTTTTTAAAAGTATAATGTGCTCTCACAGAGTAAAATTTAACAAGATAGCATAGTGCCATTTGGCTTATACTATAATCTAATGTACAATTCCTGCTTGTTCAAATTCATTTAATCATTGACCTCTTTAAATCCACCACCATTGGTTAAGGCCATATTAACTTATGAGAAGAAAGCATTAGCAAGTCTACATACTAGGACATTGGTTCAAGTTCAAGGGCATATGCTGGATCCTCTCCACCTACATCATTAGTATCATTTTCAAATTCATCATCATCATCATTATCATCATCCTTATCATCATTATAATCAAAGCTTAGTTCTGCATCGTATTCATCTTTGCTTTCAAAGTCCTCTAAAATATTGTCTTTTAAGCGAGGTTTAGTAAAGCAACGCGTTGGATAGGAGGAACTCGGTTACAAACTAGGCTCAATTAGTATGGTGTGATATTATTGAGCATAAATAGGCGGTGGACAAAATGGGTCAACATTTGTAAGGTATGAAAAGAAAAATAGAGCTAGTTCACTGGTGCTCGCTTAAGTTGGTTGTACTTCCATGCTCACGTGTGGGTTAAAGATTAAGATATTTGTGTACAACTCAATCACATTTAGTTAAGATAGGAAACGTGAGTAGGCTTGCCACTTTCTCTAAACATCAAAATTATCTTTTAGAAAAATTGTTTGGTACTATGTAGGATTTAATGATATTAAGAGTCTATGTATCAAATCAAAGACAACTTAATTGGGGGTAAGTCGTAACTTTTGACTAACTATGTCTTTCAACACCTCTAAAGTGAATACTTTCAAAAAAATGTTTGTTCACATAAATAAAAACAAACTCATTTTTTCTACTATTTTATTCCAACATTCACATTTTCATTTAGTAATTCAGCTTATATAAATAAATTTTTTTACTGCTCTTTAATTAACCATAATATAAGATTTTTACATTATTTTTTCTATTTTTTAATATTTTTTCTCACTGATAATTATTTTCTCTTAATTCATTATTTAAAAGTCATTGACATTATTTTAACAAAATTATTTATAAAATATTCTAATTTCTATACTAGTATTTTTTTTACTATGTGTTTCTAACTTTTTTTTATTATATTTATGTTTCTTTTATTTTTTATGCTTTTTATAATATTGATTTTGCATTAAATGCTTATAATTATTGATATTATTTTAATAGCATCATTGTTGAAATATCCTCATTTCTACACTATAATTATTAATTACAATTTTAATTTAATTTCTTATGCTATTTGGAAATCTAATTTTGTTTCTTTTACATTTTTTATAGAATAATTAGTTTCTCTAGCATCAATTTTTAAAAATGATTGATATAGCTTTAATAATTTTTTTTGTTTAAAAAATTTATTTCTCACTTATCTCAATTGTTTAAATATAATTGTTTTTTCCTATAATTCTTTTTACATTTTTGGCTACTTTTTAAAATGTTCACCATAATTAATATTTACTATTTTTATTTAACTTTTATGCTATTTAGGAATTTAATTTTGTTTCTTTTCTATTTTTATAAAATAATTTTCTACATGCCCTATTCTCAAATCTTTTTACTTTTTTAATTTAATGCTCTTTTCTTAAATTTTATATTTATATTGCATTAAAGACTTATAATTATTTTCTCTTACTTTAATTTTTAAATATCATTGATATTATTTTAACAAAATTATTTCTAAAATATTCTAATTTCTACTCTAGTTTTTTTTCTTTTTATAATTCTATTTACATTCTTTTATGTACAAACTTTTTTTGGCATTTTAAATTTTTTAAAATTTCTTTCTCATACATTCTAATTTTTAAATATAATTTTTTTTATATAATCATATTTACATTTTAAAGCTATTTTCAAAATTTTTCCCTATATGGTATTACATTTTTAACTTAAGATTTTTTTAATTATTTGTTGTTGTTTTTTTTTACTTTTGCGTATATTTATGTTTACAAAATATGTATTCCTTTTTTTTTTATACATTTCCCAAAACAAAAACAAAAGAAAGAGGAAAAAAATACTATATCAACCTCATCTAAAAGAAATAATATAATAAACATGCAGTAAAATATCTAAATTAGAGTTTTTTTTTCCTATCATTCTATTTACATTTTTTTATTCATAGAATTATTTCTAATTCTTCAAATTTATTTATTTGTTTTTACTATTTTATACAATTTCTTCCAAATATATCCTCATTTTTTAAATATCATTATTTTTTCTTTAATCCTTTTTGCATTTTAGGCTATTTTTCAAATTTTTTATCATATGATATAAATTTCTAGCTACAAAATTTTTTATTACTTAATAATAATAATAATAATAATAATAATAATAATAATAATAATAATAATATTATTATTATTATTATTATTATTATTATTATTATTATTATTATTATTATTATTACTTCATTTATTTTTACTTATATATGTATTCCTTCTTTCATGCCTTAACGAAATTGATAACACAAAAATACAAAAAATTGCCACACCAATAACATGTAAACAAAACTAATAAAATAAACATGCAATATAACAACTATAAAATAAACTGATACTTATATACATATAATATTTTTTTATATCATTATAATAAATTTTTTCTCTTCACTTAACTTACATGAACATTAAATTATTTATTAGCACAAAAATGTTCAAAAATTGATATATATATATATATATATATATCATGTAAAATAAAAAATGACAAATAAAATAAAATTACATATAAAATAATACATAACCTTTAACAAAGCTCCTCTTGGCTCTTCTTAACTCAGTTCTCAGCTTCTTAGCTTGGCTTGGTAGGAAAGAAGATTGTTAGAAGTAGTAAGGAGTGGATGAGCTAATTGTAGAAGAAGAAGTGGGTTGGTAGAATTGTAATGTAACGAATATAATTTTCGTAAAATGACAAAATGAAATGTATAAAAGCAAGTTCTTTGAAATGAGCTAGATAATGTCCCAAAAAAATTGGAGAGTCCTAAACTCATAAAAATGATAATTCCAAGCTCAAATGAAAAGAAAAATGGAGTGAGGACGGTGAAACAAATTGTGATGAAAATTGATGAAACGTAATGGCATTTTCGTAAATAAGTACAAATTTTGCAAAAACACATAGGAGGGTTTTTTAAATAGAAATTTTTGGTTACCTAGGGTTTTCAGAGGCCTGAAAAACTAAAGGAAGCCCTAAGACTGGTAAAGCCTTTTCGGTATACGTTTTCTAACGATGGTGAACTTGAACTTTGACGGATTCGTTTGGAAAAGTTTTAGCTTCAAATTGAGTGATTCCAAAGGCATGTCATTAAATTAGGAATCTAAATTTTATAATGAAAAAGATTATTCTTAAAAAGGAGCTAAAACAAAGCCAAAACAAAATTGCCATTACAGAAGGTCAAAATTGAAATTTTTGAAAAAGTGAGTTTCTTAAAGCTTCCACACATTTCTCCCTCTTTCTCCTCCCATATAGCACACCTTTCCTTTGCCCAAAATATAGAAAAAAGGACCAGTATCTTAGGGCAAACAAGAGAGGGAGAGAAGGAGGAAGAAAAAGGCAAGAAAGGTAGGTAACTCCATGGAATTTCATACTACTTTCTCTTCCAATTTTGTTCCTTTCCTTTCCTCCTCTCTTTCCATGGTTTATTTGAGTGAACTGGTTTTGTTTTAAGTCCAAAACAAGGAGGAGTAGTTTGAATTGCTTGAAGAGAAGAAAACCAAGGAGAAAAAGTCTTGAAACTAAGCTTGAATCCAAGGTATTTCATGGTCTTGTTGTTTCTCCTATTTGCTTCTTCCTTGTGCACTTTTTAGCCTAAACCAGAACTGTAACACCCCGAAATTAATTAAGGTGTTAATCATAGATTAAGATTAATCAAGGATAATTAATAGAGCATGATTGGGCTAGTTAAGGAAATAGGGATTTCAAATAGATAAATTATTAATATGGGTTAAGGATTTATTTAGGATAGAGAATTACCTCTAGGCCCAAATTAATTAAATCATGATAAGAGGCTAATGGAGGCCCAATGAACTAGAGGTAGACCCAAATTAATTTAATGAGATAGAGGCCCAAGATTTATCTTGTGTAGGCTCAATTAAGTGGCCCAATTACCCTTGTGCAGACCCAAGCCCTTGAGCCCTTCAAATTAGGCCCAAAACCTATTAAACTTCAGCAATCCAATGAGTGAAAACTGGCCCAACAGAATTAGGCAGCCCAACACTTAAAAAAACTGGCCCAATAAGCAAAATCTGAAACCCAATTGGATTTGGACTTGGAGCAACCCATGACCCAACTAAAACCCATCTAAAACCCTAATACTTCAGCCAACCCTCATTTTTGCTGAACCACAAAGAGAAATTCGGAGGTGAGGAGGAGAGGCTAGGGTTCTTCACTTAATTCCACATTTTCTCACATTTGGAGTAAGATTTGGTCAAGGTAATAGTTATACAACTTAATCCCCTCATCTTTTCCTTTAATTTGGTCCGATTAGATTTTCATTTGGAGGATTTTCATCTTACCCAAAATCTGAAATGTGAGTGTTTGGGGATTTTCTTGGTGAAATTCGTATGTTGGGGTTAGGGCTGGTGTTAGGTGACTTTAAACCCTCCATTTTAATGCTTTCCTTGTTGGGTTGAGACCCCCAAAGCTGATTTATATTATGGGCATTAATTTTGTACGAATTTGCTTAGGATTTTGGGTGACACATTGAAAATTCTGGTGGGAGATACTTGAATCCGAATTTGGGATTTGTGGTGGCTGTTGCAATTATCTGCAAGTGAGGTAACCAGGGTTTATATTAATTCCATGCATGTATCTGTTTAATTTCATATCTGCTGTATTTGAATGGTTTGAAATTGTTGAATGAAATGATTGGCTATCTGTTGTATGATGGTTGGACCTTGTAAGTCCATGGTGGAGCTGTGGTGCGGCTGCCACCCGTGCATGTGCCGCGATCGGGCACCGAGTATGATCAACCCCAGATGCACTGAGCCCTAGTTGTGCTCAATGGGGAGTAGGTGCCGTGGACGGGCCTCTCCCAATGTTAACGGCCTTTAACATGTGATTATATGATTGCTAGTATGTGATAGTAATCATGATAGCCTGGTTAGTTCATTTGCTGAAATGACTGATATGATTCTGAATGATGATTTTGATTCACGCATATATGTATATTAAACTGGATCATATGGTGGAATTGCCATGGTTATTGAGATTTATATCTCACCCCGTGTTATGGGATTAACATTTCAGGTGAAGGTTCTTCGGGTAAAGATAAGGGTAAGCAAGTGGATGAACATCCATGAGCTGAGGCCTAATGTGGGGGAGCTGCACTTGGTCTAAGTGTATTAGGATAGATGCTAATTTTGTTGAGTCTTGAATAGCATCATGTATCTGCATTGCCAAGTGTAGGAGTCTGTAATTTTAATGATATAATGTGTACCTATTGAGGATTAGGCCTTACTTTAAATTGGTATTTGACGTATGAACTTACGATATCTGTTATGAGCTTTGATGAACTCTGATGTATCTTGTTATTAGAAATGAAATCTGGAATTATTACTATGAATCTCAATTGATTGGGTGCCAAGTGTTAGTTGTTGATAGATTATGAACTTGAGTCATTGTTATTTTACAAATTGCTGATGAATGGATTTGCTGATATAGGATAATTAGAGGAAAGCAAGGGACCCTTGAGTCACGAGTTAGTATGGGTAGAATAACTTGTTAAAATCAGGCTAATAAAGGACATTTGAGTCCTACAATTGAGGTAGAGGGGCCCTAGGATGAGATTGGAGGGAGAAAGGAGAGTGGGAGCTAAGAATTTTAGAGTTGTAGGATCAGAGGAACTTTAACCGCGGCTAAAAATGGAGTTGGCCGCGGCCAATAGTGGCAAAGTTGCCCAGGGAGAGGTCCAGAGGGTAATTCGCCGCGGCTAAATATCAATTGGCCGCGGCGAAATATTAAAGGGGAAACTGGGAGTCATCCAGAGAGGAATTCGCCGCGGCGAATTAGGGAATTAGCCGCGGCGAACGTTTAAGGAAAATGTCCCCGGCATTTCAGAGAGGAATTGGCCGCGGCGTGAGGAGAAATTGGCCGCGGCATCGATAGGCGAGCGAGGAAGTTCCAGGAGGTTTCTTCGCCGCGGCGCCATGTAGGTTGGCCGCAGCGAAGGTCCAACTCGCCGCGGCTATCGCCGCGGTGAAATTTGTGATGAAAAAGGGGTAAAACCAGAAGGGAATTGCCCGCGGCTAAGGGGTAATTTGGCCGCGGCTAACATGCTAAAACAGTTATATTAACTAGAAAAGCCTAGATTTCCATGGAATAATCATAAAGGATGATCTAGAGTCACTAGGGTGAGTCATAACTAATGAGTAATAGAATCCAAGGCCTATTAATAGATGTTTTATTCCCTTATGAACATAGGAGTATGTAATTGAACGATTGATGACTCTAATCATATTAGGGTTTAAATTTTTCTATATTTTCATAATTAATGAGGATTAATTGTATGTTTAACCTTAATTATCGAGATTGGGGGTTAGGGTCGTCACAAGAACCATATAAGGGGGAGTTTTTCTGTCTAGAAACAAAAGAGGAACTAAGGATTTAGACCATGAGGAAGAGGAATATAGCAATAAATTCCAAGAAAAATCAATAAAAATCAAGTTAGGAAAGTGTAGGCTTTTTTAGGGTTTTATGAAATCTGATTTTGTGCGAGTATTCCATTGGCTGTTTGAGTATTTCCTTAAGCTCCTAAGACCTCTAGAAGCCTTCTCAAGTGCTTTTCCATTAAGGAAAAATTAAGAACTCTACAAACCTCCATTATGGTACATGGTTCATGTCATACCACATATATTCCATTATCATATTCTCCCATTCAAGACTATTATATCCATTTTTCCCATGAACTTACGAGAAAAGTATGAAAATAATGTATTTTTGTTACGCAACATCAGGGTTAAATTTTCAATTCATGTCATATGGATCCCGTGGTCACAAACAATCTAAAACATCAAGAAATCCATGGATTTTAGGCTTAGAACCACAGATTTTTCTTTATTCACCTTGGACAACACATGGCAGATTTAAGGGACAACTTTGAAAATTCATAATTAAATGTAGAAAAATCAAAATTTACCATGCTATAGCTTCTTGGAAAGCTATAAGTGTTAAATTTATACTAAAAATGATTTCAAGTCATGAACATAGCATCTAGACCACGTTTGATGTCAAAAAAGGCACAATGGTCCGACTGGCTATTGGTACTAATATAGGTTTCTGATATGAATTTAAAAAATGTCCAATTAATTCCACAAAAATCCAATCCATGCAAATGATACCAATTTTAAAAGCTATGGATATTTCTAAAGGGAAAAAATCATTTCAAACCATTCCTGGTTTGTTCAGATCACTAAAACCAGTCAAATTGTGACATAGGTATGGCTGGATGCCTAGTACTAGATAGCAATTTTCAAAATCATATCTCCCTCTCTAGACATTCAAATGGGGTGATTCTAGTTGGCACAAGTCATTGGGAAGTATATTTTTTTTCTATAAAATTTCATGACAATTGGACATCATTTACCCTATGATTGACATAGAACAATCTTTGGACCAAAGCTACAGTGATAGTAACCATATTAAAAAAAATTTTCAACTTCAAAAATTCGCCAAATATTCTGTTGACCTCCAAAAATTATCCACTTTAGCTTCCTAAAATGTTCTCAACAATATCTAAATGCATGCCAAATTTTAAAATAAGAAGAGCTCATTTGGATAAAAAGTGGTATAACTCACAAAAATTGGCCATTCTTGCACCTTATGATGTACCAACTTGTCCAAATGACCTCCTTTAATGTTTGGCACCTTTTGGGCAATTTTAAAAGCACAAATATGACTTTTAGGAACTTCCCAAGTGGTTCCAATAACCATGCATCTCATTTTGACCACTGCACATCCATTAATGCACTAAAACATACATGCCATGCAAGGGTCAAATTCCACATTTACATTGATCTAGTGTCATATAAGATTTACGTAGCATCCATACATCATATCACATTTGCTAAAGGTCATACATCACAAAAATAATATGAAAAAATTATGTTTAAGGATCAAAAAGTGAAAAAATTTATTTTTAAGGACCTATTACTAGTAGGTTCAACTGTTTGTTGCTAAACTCAGTGGTAATCATTCTAAAACAAGTGGTAAAAGGTCTTTAAGAATAAAATTCTTTACTTTTTAGTCCTTTATTATAATTCTTCCAAATAATATTTACAAAGCCACTTTGACATTCAACTACAATTTATACTACATAATAGGCAAAGTAAGACTTTTCAATGTTTTTGGCTTACATTTCCTTGTCTTTGAGTACCACTTAAACATTTCAAGAGTGAGAGGGAAAAGGGACTGAGATTCTAAGAATCCTAATAGCCCACACACCCATTCACATACACATTCAAGGCATACATACATCAAGTGTACAAGTAAACAAGCTACTAAGATCATAAATGCTCATTCCAAGATTCTCATGCCATATTCTCACAATCAAGCCATTAAGAAGCTCTAGGGGCTTTTGGTAGTGCCTCACCCCATTTTTAGGACTTTTGAATATGCCTCACCCTTGGTCTAGTGACTTTTGACTTGGTCTCACCCATCCAAGAGACTTTTGGCCTAGTCTCATCCATGCCTTAAGAATTTTGGCACTTCTTTACCCACATTAAGAGACTTTTGGCATCACCTCACCCTTATGAGCCATTTTCACAATCAATGGCATTCAAGACAACACATTGGTACCAATGCAATATCAAGACATCAAGTGGCATATTCTCAATTCATAAAAGTACACACAAGTACACAATGACATACATGTGCACACCAGAATGCAAGAGAATGAGGTGGAGAGCTACCTTGAATTTGTTCAAGCTTCCTTTAATCTTTCTCCTTCCCTTTCTCAGCCTCACAAGCACACCTAGGTGGGTGGATGTTTTCTTGGCCTAAACACCATAAACAACATATAATCACACATTTGAAGTAAGCCAAGACACCAAAGATACTCTTGAACATACACTTAATCCATAAGTGGCATAATGGTCCCATAATTGGCCTAATGAATCAACTCTCACATTTCAAGTTCTAGGCCCCCATCTCTTCCCATTTCTAGACCTCTTGAACTCAATTAAGGTCCTTGGAGCCCTCATATAACCACTTGCACAAGTGGAAAACCAAGTTGCTTCTTAAGCCATCATTATGGACACCATTGTCCCATCTCTCATTCTATGACTCCTAAATTTTTCTTAATGGTTCCTCCTATCTTCAAAATGTCAGAAGGAGTCCCAAACTAAGGCTAAAACAAATTAAAACATCCTCTAACCTTATGCTCTTGCCTTGGTCGAACCTATAGAGCAAAGCGCGGTTCTTGGACTTCTTGATTTTTCCTTAATGGGAGAGCCACTTAGGGAGATTTTTAAGGGTCTTAGGAGCTCAAGGAAACATTCAAATAGCTAAGGAAACACTCACACAAAATCAGATTTTACAAAACCTAAAAAAGTCTACATTTTCTATCTTAATTTCTATTGGTTTTTCTTGGAATTTCTTGCCATATTCCATCTTCCATGGCCTAATTCCCTTGTTCCCCTCTTGTTTTAGATAGAACTCCCTCCCCCCTTCATGGTTCTGGTTTGGCCAAACATACACCAAGAGAAGAGCAATAAGGAGACGCAATAAGAATGTAGAATTACCTTAGATTTCTAGCTCCCTTTTGATGCTTCTTCCATTGCTTGAATTCCCTTATTGATTTTCAAAAATTCCCCTTTCTTCCATTTCTAGAATTTTCTATTTTTTAGGAAGAAAGGGTCATGCTAATTATAAGGGAGAAGAGACAAGAAAGTGGTGGAAGCTTATGGAAGTTTCAAGAAGCTTACTTTTCCAATTTTGCCCTTTTATAATGGCATTTTATTTCAGTATCGTTTTAGTTCCTTTTTGAGAAAATTTTTTCCACCATAAAATTTAGATTCCCAATTTAATAATATGTCTTTAGACTCACTCAAATTGAAGCTAAAAATTTCCTGAACGAATCCGTCAGAATTTAGGCTCACTGCCATTGGAAAAAGTATATCGGAGGGGCTTTATCGGTCTTGGGGCTTGTTATGATTTTTGGGGCCTTTGAGAATCTTGGACAACTCAAATTTCCCATTTAAAAAGCCCTCCTATGTGTTTTTTCCAAAAGTTGCACTTATTTACGAAAATACTATTATTTTCGTCAGTTTTTGTCACAAATTGTTTCACCATCCTAGCTCCGTTTTTCTTTTCGTCTGACCCTAGAATTATTATTTTTAGGAGTCTAGGACTCTACCCAAATTTTTTGGGACATTATCTAGCTCATTTCAGAGGACTTACTTTTATATGACTCATTTCATCATTTTATAGAATTTATGTTCGTTACAGTTTGGCCAAGCTAGGTTCATTGGGTTAGGTAAATTGTTTTAACCTTGATTTGGGACTTTATATGATGTTAGAAGATGGGGAAAACCATTGGGAAAAATTTAGAAGCCATGGATTGGGAGATGGGACAATGGTGTCCATAATGGCGCTTTGTGAAGCAACTTGATTCCGAGCTTGTGTAAATGATTGTGTAAGGGCTCCAAGGACTTTGAATGAGGCCAAAAAGCCTAGAAATGGAAAGAGATGGGAGCCTATAGCTTGAATTGTGAAGGTTGCTTCAATAGGCCATTTATGGAACCATTATGCCACTTATGAAGCCAAGGTTGTATTTAAGAGTGAGTTTAGTGTCTTGGCTTGCTTTAAGTGTGTAATTGTGTGTTATTTATGGTGCTTTAGGCCAAGAGAACATCCAACCACCTAGGTGCACTTGTGAGGCCGAAAAAGGGAAGGAACAAACTAAGTAAAACTTGTATCAAGTTAAAGGTAACTCTCTACCTCATTCTCCTTGTATCTTTGTGCATGTGTATGTCTTTGTGTGCATGTATGTGTTATTGTGACTTGAGAACATGCCATTTGATGCTTGAGTTAACATTGGTACCAATGTATGTTCTTGATTGACTTTAGTTGTGAAATTGGCTCCTAAGGGTGAGGTAATGTCAAAAGTCCCTTAATGTGGGTGAGAAGGTACTAAAAGTTTCAAGGCATGGGTAAGACTAGGCCAAAAGTCTCTTGGATGGGTGAGGCCAAGTTAAAAGTCCATAGGCTAAGGGTGAGGTATATCCAAAAGTCCTAGAAATGGGGTGAGGTAAAACCAAAAGTCCCTAGAGCTCTTCCTTGAATTTGATGTGAGATGGTGGCAGGAATATGTGGTCTTATGTGTTTTATGCTTAAGCACCTTCCATATTTATGTTCTTAATGTATGAATGCCTTAAATGCATGTGTGAATGGGTGTGTGAGCTATTGAGATTGTAGAAATCTCACTCCCCTTCCTTCCATCATTTTAAAATGTCCAGGTGGTTTTCAAGAAGCAAGGAATGCAAGCCAAGAACCTTGAGAAGTTGTATTGTGTCTATTATGTAACCTTACTTGTAATGGAATGTCAAAGTAAGCTTGTACGTCTAATTTTTGAGATGTAGGACCATGAGCAAATGTAAATTGATGTATGAATGTTGTATGAACCTTTGATGGCATCAAAGCAATGTAAATATGTAAATTGCCTTCTTGATGGCTTGTGTAAATTATTGTATGAATGGATGTGGGATAGCCAAATTAAGATGCATAGTATTTGTGACCACTTGGATAGTTCTTGCAAGTCATAATCATGCTTTTGAACTTACCCAAGAGGTGCGAAATCCAAAAGAAAGCCATTTGGACCAGAGTGATACCTTATGAGAGGTAAAATTGACCATATTGTGAGGCTTTATCACTTTCTATCCAAATGAGTTCTTTTTACTCTAAAATTTGGCATACATCTAGAGCTCGTTGAGAGCTTTTTGGAAAGCTAAAGTAGATATTATTTAGAGCTCAATGGAATATTTGGTGAATTTTTGAAGTTGGCTGAAATTTTAGAATTTGTTGTTGTTGTTACTATTCATTTGGTTCGAATTGCATCGCTGTCACTCATGGGGCAAATGAAGTCCAATTGCCAAAAAATTTTATAGAGTGAAACTAGACCTTCTAAGTGACTTGTGACAATTAGAAGTACTTCATTTGGATATCTAAAGAGGGAGATATAAATTTTTGAATTTGTTATTCTATTTTAGGCGCACTTCCAGACTCGTGGTATTGTTTCATTGATTTTCGAGGTCGAATGCTCTTGGATTGGTCTGAAACTATTTTTTTCCTCTATTTAACATCTGTAGGTTTCCAATTTGGAATAGATTACATGGATTTGATTTTTTGGAATTAATCATGAATTTTTAAAGTTTATATTAGTAAGTTGTATCAGATTTTTGGATAGCTCAACCTCCCTCCATTGTTTGCTATCAAACATGGTCCAAATGCAAAGTTCATGGCTATGAATTATTTTTCTGTAATTTTGACATCTAGAGCTTTCTAAAAAGCTATGGTTTGTATGATTTCAATTTTTATACATTTAGTTATGATTTTTTTAAAATTGCCCCTGAAATCTATCACTGTACAGTAGCGAAGAATGAAGGAAATTTTGGGGTTTTTGACTATTGATCTATGGTTTATGCTAAGTTTTAAGAATGTTATAGTTTGTATAAAGAGAAAATAATTAGAGAATGTTGTTGGTGAGTTCATGGGGCCCCGGAGACACGAATAAAAAATTTATCGGTTATGCAACACAATTTAATTTATTATTTTAATGCATTTTCTTGGGATTTTTTTGATAGATTGTATAATCCCACTTGTAAGAAGGGGATCAATGTTAGAAATAATATGGCATTACATGTAACATCTAAAAATTAATTAAGATAAATAATGAAGAATTAAGTACTTAATTTGGGGAAAATAGAAAATTATTAAGGGAATTTAGGAATAAATTGTAGGAAAACCATTATTTTGGGCATTTACAGATGAATAGTGATTATTAGCAATTATAAACTGAAAATAAATTTATTAATGGATTTAGGCTCGATTAAGAAGAATTAATTAAGTAGAGGTGAACATTTAATTTGGGCCATATGATTAATTTTTATGTGTCAAGAACCAACTATAAAAGCCTAACCTTAGTTTTTATGAAGGCCTAACCTATTTGAATCATCTTGAACCCTTACACCAATGGCCTAACATGTAGATTTCAAGGCCCAAAAAAAATAAGGGCTCTTGGGTGTAACAAAAAAAAAATGGCTGAAATTTTCTAAGTCCTAAAAGTTTTCTAAGTCTGCTAGCTACAGCTCGGTTATAGCGAATGTACCTATTTGCTATAGTGAGAAATGACCTAGCTATAGTGAATGTGCCTATTCGCTATAGCAAGAATGCTTCTAACTATAACAAGTTCGGGTATCTCATACAAAAACCCCTATTCTTCCCAATAGCGTGCTGTAGCGAGGACATGGATTTGAGACTGATACGTGCTCGCCATAGCGAGAGTTATTTTCCGTTATAGCGAGAGTTAGTATGGAAAAGTATGAAAAAGAGAATTTTTCTTCTTAAAGAGTCTAGATCCTCTCCTTTTCTTCTAATCGACTTAAGCTACATCTAAAACAGAGAAAAAGGCTTGAGAGAGAGAGAGAAACTAAAGAGAAGCTAAGAGAGAAGGAAGGAAACTAAGGAAGAAAGGTAAGAACCCTTAAAGATCTTCATGCTTCTTCTTTTTGCCTTTATTCTTCTCCTTCTAAGTTTCCTTTCCATGGGCAGTTAAGCAAGATAGCTCTGTTTTGACCTAGAATGAGCAAGAAACCCTTGAATTAAAGTGTGATAAGTTAAGAAATGCAAAGAAAGTAGAAGAAAAGTTAGTGAAATTCTAGAGGAAAAACCCCTAGTTTCTTACACACTTTGTAGGGTTTGCCTTGATGAAGAATCCCCTAGCCTTGTGAGTATTTATTTGAGTTATAAGAGAGTGATTGCATGCCATTTGTTGTGTCTAGGCTCAAGAGAATTGGCTCCATCTAGTTATAGTGTTGAGACCGAGAAAGATAAAGAAATCAAAAGGGAAGGCTTGTGTTGGCTTATAAGGTAGCTCTCCACTCTTTCTTGTTGCATTCTTAAATGTGTAATAGTCATTGTATGCTTGTGTATGTGCTTGTATGATGAGACATGTCATTTGATATTACCTTGATGCATTGGTACCAATATGCTTATGTTTTGGGTTGTGGAAATTGCTAGGGTGAGGCTAGACCAAAAGTCCCTAGAGCTCATTCTTGGCATTGATATGATATTCGTGGCATGTAAATCATGTGTTGTATGATTGTGAATAGTTAAATATCTACTTACATGTTTGGACTTGTTTATATGCCTCGATTGATTCCTTGAATGAGTGTATTAGCTATTGAGATTCCATGAATCTTACCCCCTTCCCTCTCCTATCTCATATGGTCTAAGTGGAGCTCAAAAGCCTAAGAGTGGAGGCCATGAGGCATAGATAGCCCTTTTTGACACTTTTGCATAGTTTGATATATAGGAAAGCTAAAGTTCTCATGTAAACATATTCTTTTTGAGTTGTAAATGCTTAAACAAGTGTAAAAGTATGTATCAATGATGTATGATCCATGTATGGAACCAAAGTAATGAAATGATGAGACTTGGCTCCTTTGTGGCTTGTATGTAGTAGTGTATTTTTATCTGTAGCATAGTGAGTTTGAGATGTGTGATAGTTTGGACTACTTGGACAACCCATATGTGATGTAGTAGTGTTTTAAAACTTTCCCAAGAGGTGCTAGAACATGTAAGAGGCCATTTGGACCCACTTTGAACCATATTGGGGGTCAAAATTGCCAAATTTGTGAGCTATATCAAAGTATGACCAAATGAGCTTTTCTTGATATGAAATTTGGCATGTCTCTAGAGTTTGTTAAGAGTCTTTTGGGAAGTTAAAGTAAAAAATATTTGGAGGTCTAGGGAATATTTGGTGAATTGTTGAAGTTGGAGAATTTTCTAGTTTTGGATAGTGCATTGTTACCATGGGTCTGAAAATGAATCTATGTCATTCATGGACCAAATGGTGTCCAATTATCATGAAATTTTATGGACATAAACTAGACATCCATAGTGACCTATCTCAACTAGAAGTACTTCAATTGGAGGGCTGTAGAGGGAGAAATAACTTTCTGAATTTCTGTGTCAACATCAAGGAAGCCATCCAACCTTTGTTACTATTCCATCAGTTTTCGAGGTCCAGAGGCTACTAAAATGATCTAAACTTATTTTTTTTCTCTAGTTAACATCTGTAGATTTCTAAATTGGTATAGTTTACCCAAATTGGATTTTTGTGAAATTAGTTATGAATTTTTGAAGTTCATGATAGCAAGTTGTAGCAGCACCAGGGATAGACGAACCCTTATGTGTTTTTCGAGGTCAAACATGGTCCAAACGTTAAGATTATGGTTGGAACTTATTTGTAGTGTAAATTTAACACCTAGAGATTTTTAGAAAGCTATGGTTTTCTTGATTTTCATTTTTCTAGAATTAGTTATGATTTTTCAAAATTAGAGCAAAAAATATGACTTTTGGGCCCATTTGAGAAATTGCATTTTCTTGTTTTTTGGCTTCATATCTATGGTTTATGGATTGTTTAAGGCTATGTATGAGTTTTATGAATGGAGTTTGAGTAGAGAATGTGATTAATGGATTCATAGGACCCACGGGGCAAAATATGACTGCTTAAATCTCAACTTAAAGTGTTAAAATATCACAGTTTTAGTCCTTTTCTTTAGACATCATATGGAATCAAGCCTAAGTAGAGACTAGCTGAGGCTAATACATTATGGTGTTACATTGGGTCAGCCTAAATGGCTTAAAAACCTAAAGAAAAGGCTACCATTTATTACTCTTATGTTGAAACAAAGAGTGGAACAAGGAGAGAAAATCGTGCTTGGGAAGGAGGCTGGGGTTTCTTCAGTACCTTGTCACCATTTTCCACTTCTAAAGGAAGATTTAGTCAAGGTAAGCTATATTAAACTTAAGTCATTCATCCTCCTCTTCATTTTGGACTAATTGATTTTTTGTTTGGAGAATTTTCGCTTTCACCCCAAACTTGAAACTTTTTGTTTTGGTGGTTTCTTATGGATTTTCAGAGCTTGAGGCTATAGGGACTATTGGGTAAGCATCTCCTATTCATTTTGATATGTTTTATGCTAAAAATTTACCCCAAAGACTGATTTATATGTTGGGCTTTATTAATGCATGAACATATCAAGGTTTTGGAAAGGGACATTGTGATTTCTGGGTTAGAAGTCTCAAATCTGAATTTTGGGAGTTCATTGGAGGCTGGGTAAGTGATTCTTAAGTAGCTTTAATGTTTGAAATAAATGAGTAACTAATTTTTGTAATGGGTGTTGACTAAAGATTTGATTTTAGTTAATCTAGGACCTTTGGAGTGTAAACACTTATTCTTAACTCTTGAGGAAATTGGTATAGCTAGTGAGGTAATGAGGGGATTTATTATTAATTCCATGCATATGTTCATTTTAACCTTATTATTGCTGCACTTATATGGTTTTTTGTCCTAATGATTGGCTAGCTATTTAAATGTGTGTGGGCTATGATCATGTCTTTGGTGAAGTTGTGATTATGCTGCCACCCGTGCATTGTGTCTTGATTGTGTACTGAGTTGTGATCAGACTCAATGGAATGCACCAAGCTGTGAGCATGCTCAATAGAGAGTTGGCACAGTGGACAGCACTTTCCTTTTATTATTGGCCCTTAACATATTGTATGTGATTGCTACTATGAGATAGTAGTCGCTCGTAATTCATCTAGTTCATTTATTGATTATGTTGATATATCTATCATTTACTTGCTTATGATGTATCTGTGTTGGTTAATGTGTACATATATATGGGATTTCTCTTTTGGTTATTGAGATTCATATCTCACCTATTTTTATAAGCTAATAATTTTTGGTGAAGGTTCATTGATTAAGGAAAAAGGGAAGCAAGTGGATGAACACCTTGAGTTTAAGGCCGTGTGGGATTTCCACACTTGGATCTATTTAGAATTAGTGTAGGTGCTATTCTTTTGTAATCAAACTAGTATAGCATCATGTTGCAGTCATTTTGCCAAGTGTAGGCATTTTGATATCTATAACCAAGGAATTAACGCTTAGGAGACTAGGTTCTAACTTTTATGGATCCTAATGTAATTGCATCTAATTCGATACTTTTGAACTTATATGTATGTATAGCATTGCCTTGCTAATCTAATGGGTATGATTATTATGACTTTTGCATGATTGACCATGATGCTGTTGCATGTGATTTCTTACTGTTAGGTATGTCTAATATATGGATTTGGGAAGTGTTATAATCATATTTTGCATTTGTCATTTCTTGAAGGTTTAAGGGTAGGAATATATTACTTTGGTCCATCAAAACTTTTCTAAAGTGGTTTGAGGTTAGTTGATAGGGAATAGCACATTTTGAGGTAGCCATTTGAGGCTCCACATTTCTTCTTGCTATCATAGTGGGAAATTTGCTAATATAATTTAAGGTTTAGTTACTACAGCTTTAACTTAGGTCCCTAAATCATGGAAGTTAGTAAATTATTAGGTGTAAGAGGAATATAACATCAAAACCATGTATTTTCGCCTTAGGAAGACCCTTGACATTGATTGGAGGGAGTTACAAGTGAGTAGGAATGAGCAGCAAAGAGTTTAGGACCATAGAGGAGTTAAGTCATAGTTAAAACTATTTAAGTCATGACCAAATCACATCTTAGGGGTAGCAAAATTAAATTGCACTATGGCATAGGTTGTAACACCATATTTGTTTAGCTTATCTCATCTCATTTCAAATGATATTCCCTTAGATTACACAACTTCTCAAGAAAATACCATTAAAATAATAGAATATTTTTGTGTTGTGTTGTAGATAAAAATTTCATTTTGTGTCCCATGGAATATATGAACCCACTCATCTCATTCTTCTATTTAAATACATATATACAACTCAAAACCATCTTAAAATGTTGCCAAAAACTCAAGCTCATAGCATACACATACAAAATAATACAAGGCTGTCTCAGGTTTTATTGCCAGATTTGTGATGCCAACTTTGACAAATCATAACTAAATGTAGAAAACTCAAAATCATGCACATTATACCATTTTGGAAAGTTACAGATGTTAACTCTATGTTAAAAATAAGTCTATACCAAAACAAGAACGTTTAGCTATTAGAAATTAATAGAATAGTACCAAAGGTATTGCTATGTTACTGGTACTGACTCTAAACTTCAAAAATTCAAATCTCTCTGTTCAAATATCCAATTGGGGTGATCTTGGTGGTCATAGAAAGTTATCATGTCTAGTTTATAGCTATAAAAATTTATAAGCATTAGACACCATTTGTCCCTCAAATGACTAAAGAGAAGAAACTAACCATATGAATAGTAACCCTATCATAGCAGCAAAAATTTGGCAACTTTGAAAATTCATAATTAATTCTATAAAGCTCCAAATAATTTGGTCTTTAGCTTTTCAAAAATATTTAGATGAGATCTATATACCAAATTTCATGAGAAAATCCATTTATTTAGTCAGATCTTGACATAGGGTTCCAAAATGCCACATTTTGGCTTCTTAAAAGGTCCAAAATGGTCTATTTTTTCTTCTGTGATACCATGGCAAGAAACATCTTTCATGGCTTAAACATACACACACATATTTAAAGATAAGAAAAATATCCAATCATGCATTAGAGAAAGAAGAGAGAGCTACCTTGATTGCAAAAACACACTTTCTTCCATGGAAAATCTTCCTCTCCTTAGGCCAAACACTCACAAGGATGTGAGACTTGATTTCTTTGGTCTAACCACATTAAATGGGATCTAGTTATGCTCTTAACAACTTCTAAAGCTACATATGCACTTAAAAAGCTAGATTACTTCTAAGGTTCAATTATGGTTCCATAATGCACCCAATGAAGCAGCCTTGAAAAACATGATCTTGGTTCTATTCGCTCCCTTAATCTATGACTCTTGACTCCATTTAGACCTCTTAGAGACATCACACAATCAATTTGAGGAGTCTAGCTACATGTTGCTTCTTTAAGTTACAATATGGAACCTATACCCCTATCTCATTATCCATGACTTCTAAAATTTTTTCAAGGTTTCCTCTCATACTCTCCCATCATATATGATACAAAACTAAGCTTGGAAGAATTTAAAATCATACCTAAGTATTGGTTTTGCCTTAGGCTGAGACATGGCTTTTAATAAGCACCCATGGAATTGTTTTATTTTCTTGGATGGGAGATGCATGTAGAAAGCTTCCTAAGGGTCTTAGGAGCTCATACAAACATTCACTTAGGCTTGGGAACTTTTGGATAAAATCAGAATTTAGATTATGTTCTCAAAACCCTATCTTTTCTATCTTACAATTTCTTGGTTCTTTTTTTGTTTCCTTTGCATATTCTTTCTTTCTAAACTCAAATTCATATGAGCTGCTCCTGGTTCTGCCCAAAAACAACTCCCTTATGTCTACTCTTATAAAGGTCGAAACTCAGCCATACATGAACAAGAAGGAAGAAGCATGGAGGCTAATGGTTTTACCTTGAATTCAAACTTTTCTCAAAAGCTTTTCCTTTCCTTTTGGCTCTCTTCCTCCAACTCAAACTCTTCCCCACTAGTCTGAGCTCAAAAAAAAAAAAACAAAATCTTTAATAAATCCATGGAAAGGAAGATGAGAAGGAGGAGGAGAAGTTTACTAAAGAGGAGACTAAGAAAATTCATGAATTTCCATAGCTTTCACTTGGTTTTTCTTCTCCTTGTTTCTCTTCCCCTATATGCCTTTCTCTCTAGATCTCCCTCTCTATTTTTGGTGGAAGTGAAGTTGGTTTAGGGAGGAGAAAGGTAGGGTGTCCAAATATAAGGGGAAGAAATAAGGATTTGTTTAATAAAAATTCCTGTTATGTCCCTTTTTTTTAGCATTTTGTTTTTAGTTTGTTTTATTCCCTTTTTGAGAACTGTCTTTTCTATCATAAAATTTAGATTCTCAATCTTATAAAATGCTGTTATAATTACTCAATTTGGAGCTAAAAACTTCCTAAACAAAAAGGTCAAAGTTCAAATCAATCATCATTAAAAAATGCACATTGGAGGGGTTTTAATTGTCCCGAGGCTTCCCATGATTTTTAAGGCCTTTGAGAACTTGAGAGAGCTCAAATTTTCCATTTAAAAAGCTCTCTTATGAGTATTCTAAAAATTTTCTGAAATTACAAAAATACCATTACGTTACATAACAATTTCGTTAAATTTTGTCTGGTTATTTTAGCTTCTATTTTAGAGCATCTTTAGCCTCTTATTTTCATTACTTAAGGTCTAGATCATTATTTTAATTTTTTTGGATCTTAACTAATTCATTTCAGGGGATTTGCTTTTAAAATGCATTCATTTTTGTTGTTTTTATGAAAATCGAATGTTATATAGGTTTCTTAGCCATAATGCAACTCTAGAAAAATAGAGGAGGAGCATTCTCGATTGCAATGTCACCATTATGAGAGAGGGTTTCACTATGGAAAGAATCATGAATAATGGGAACAGTGTTCAAGAAGCACATCTTGCCATGGTGCAGAGGTTTTGAGCTATGGGGAGGATCATGAATTTTGCTTAGTAGAGTTACAGTAGGCAAACTCACTATAGCATGGGGAGCTTCAATTATGGCAAGGAATAGGAATTTTGAATCTTTTAGTTCTAGTAGTGAGTTAAGTCATGGCATTGGTCTTTTAGGCCATAGTACAAGTCTAAAATTTTAGTTCCAGTGTTCTAAAAGCCAGCTTGGTTGTGGCTAAACTTCCCTAAGTCACGACCTAGGTCTTTAAACCCCTATTTTAGCTTATAAATCTTAGTTTTCTTTATGGTAATGATATATATAGTTTTATAAACCAATGTATATGAGTTTCATGCCTCTAAAAATTAGTTAGGGATGAAATAGAAGTTTAATATGAGAATTTATTTAACTTCACACATGAATTTTCTTGTTCCTTTGAATGGTGACTTGGAACCTTTAAAAAGGTTCAAATTTCTTTGTATTTTCATCCTTTAATGAATTATTAATGATGTTTGACTTTAAGCATAGGTGATTAAGTGCTCAATTATAATTAATTAACATGATTAGTAGTTAGGATTATTACATGAATTGCATGGCTGATGAAGCAAAATATTAGTCATTTTTATGAAGAAAGTAGAATGTTTATATGCAAAATGTCAGGGGCATATCGTTCATTTTATATTTCAGCATTATCTTTTTTTTTATTAACCAATCATATTTTGTGGAAGTCTCCTTTAGCCAATCACTACATGCCATATAGATAACATATTTTGTCTTTTCTTACCATCTTTTTTATGTGACCAATCTCATCAGCTAGCCTATAGCTAGCCTTTTATATGCTAGCTTGCTAGCTGTACTGAGAACCATTATAAGTCCCAGCCAATATAAAACTTTTGAGTTTATGTCATGTGGCATAGAAACTCAGAACCAATTGTTCTGAATTCAAGTGGCATCCTATATGATGTAGTAACTCAACTAATAGTTTTGAGTTCTACCTTGATTTCCATAACCTTGAATTAAATCAATTTGAGTTCAAAGAAAATATTACTTCCTAGTGAATACTTTTTTATGTATTACTTTTTGATCATAACTTTTTTCTTTCCATTACTTCATAATCAAAATTTGGGAGGTTGTGCATATTATTTTTTTATGTATATATGGATATGTTGGTGTTTATATGTGTTCTACATGTTCAACTTTAGCCAATATGATACTTTTTAGGTTGCAAGCATATAGATGGAGAAATTATGGCATATATAGTAATTTTTGTGATATGTTATATCAATGTACTTGGATTCGTACCATGGTAACCTCATTTTCAATGTTGAAAAATAATATTTTGAATAATTGTATGCGAAGCAAGAAGCTAGCCTTGTATTTATGCAAGTTTGTGATGAAATGTCTAAATTTAAGGTCGTCATGGCTACTATGCATCTTTCATATATCTTAGCTTGTTCTTCTTTGGGTTTTGACTATTTATTAAGTTTGTTCATGACTCTTGGTTTGTGTTTTGGATTGGTTAGGCAAGGTGAGATCTTGTAAACACAAGTTGTCTCCTTTATCACCCAATAGTGTGTAGCTAAATGGCCATTTGATAGGGAAATTATGATTTTATCCTTTGAGAAAATTTGTTTGTTAGAAGAAAAATGATAGATAAGGTTTAGAGTTTGGGATGTGTTAGCAACATTTAGGTATGTAAAACCTAATAATTAGGTTATTATGAGCAAAAAAGAATTTAACTCGGGGTTTGAGATGTCAAAATTTGATTTAGGGCCCAAATGTGAGATTTGAGACTTAGATGACTTTCTTTAGCTATTCTAAACTTGCTCCAAGTTGTTTGGTGTCAATTGGAGTTGCCATTACATATGACACTTAATGTTGCACATTTTTTTGGTTTATGGCCTTTTGCTATCACTAAGTGTGCTTCTTGGTTCTGTGCTAGTTTTAGGAAAATTTAGGGAGTTGAAGGCCACTTTAGGTGCTATGGAGTTGATACATTAGATTTAGAATGTTCATAGTGAGTTTTGAGTATTTCCAAGAGAACAAAGGCTTGATTTTAGAATTGTCTAGTGCATTCTAGTTACTAGTTTGTTTATAGCTGTTATGTATCTCCATCTCTGTTTTCGTCACTTTCTTAAGGATGTTTTGCTTGAGACATATGGTATGTAATGGCTAAAGTTGGATAAAAGTGGTCTTAGGTGTTTTAGGTGGTTATGTGGTGGTTTTGGGTGATGTGTTGCTTACTTTGCATAGAATTTTACTATCACAATTCTCCACTTGCTGTCACAAAGTGTTGGTGGTTGTCTAAGGTAGTTTATCATGATTTTAGGCATTTTAAATGTTAGTTTATATATGTGATGGATTGTGGAAAAGTAGGATGATGTTTGTAGAAAATTTAAGGGTGTTTGGTAATGTTAAATTTTGGTCTTTCATGGTGTATATGCTATCAGAGTTGGTTAAAATTGTCAAGGGTTGTTTTAATGTTTTCATACATTTTAGGGACCTACATGTATATATAATAGATTATAAATCATATGAAACTTGTGGATGGAATTTTTGAGGTTTTAAAAGGCTCTAACTATACTTTTGCCTAAGTTTTCTCCCCTTATTCTTTTTGTAGCTATCATAACCTTCCCTTATTTTTCTTGGCTTATATAGGACTGGATGGGATTCTTTAAAGCAAGTGGGTTATACTTGTGTTCTTGTAGTGAAAATGCTCTTGGTGATCATAGGAGTTTGGCTTTAATTTTGTCGGTATAGTAGGTGTTAGTGACTATGGGCATTTGATTAAATCAGCTTATAATTTAGTAAATTTCTTGACATGCTTAGTAGAATGTTTAATTCTTTTTGTTTGACTAGTAGCTATTTTAGTAGGAGTTGCACATTTTATTTTAGTAAGTGTGGTTAGTTAAGCCAAGATTTAGACGATTATTCTAGGCTATAATTGAGGTAAATGAGATCCTTAGTTCTTTAAAATTTTTCTTAAGTATTAAAAGTGAGTTGAAATAAAAATATTTAGTTTAAAGCTTTTCTACCTATCTAGTTCAATTAGGGATTTAAGGAGGCTTCTTTCTAGCTAGCTAGTAGGCTTTGGAATTCCCTTAGTAATCTAATCTTTAAGAAGAAAGTAATAATCAAAAGTTTAAATTGGCTCGTAACTTTGTAAAACTTAGTACTTGTACTTATGAATTTGACTATGTGGTATTGTAGATAAGTGATAACTATCTAGTCTAGCTTTATAAAGAGTAGTTTGACATTAGGGCCTTCCATGGTCACAATTCTAGGATATCCAAGTCAATCATGTCATAGTGATCAGTACTTACATTGATGGTATCATACATGTCAAGTTCAAGTTCCATATGTCCATGGTCAAATCACTTAATAATAGTTCAAGTCCTATAAATCAAAGTTCAAGTCCCATATATCCACAATCTAGTCACATATAAAAGTTCAAGTTTCATGAATCAAAGTTTAAGTCTCATATGTCCAAGCACACTTTGTATCACTTTTTGTTTTAATATCTTTGTGTGTGTGTGTGTGTGTGACTCATGTTAGACATATCCCTTATGCCTTTAAGGTTCCAATAGAAGCAAGTAAAACACCCTTAACATCTCATTTTGTGTAAGAAGTAAGATCCCATGTAGAAACCTAAGTTTTGGACAAAATATTGTCTAACATGGCTTGGCTTTGTTGGGACACATCTCCCACATAGCCTAGCCATGTTAGGCACTACCTATGGGAGAAAAGCTTGTTGGACACTGGTTGTGCTGCACCATACAACCTCATTATGCCTGAAACACAAAGCTCACTATTTTTTATGTCAAAACTCCATTTTTAAATATAGCTATTCCAAATTATCATTGTACTCAATTTCTAAGTATCTTAGGATCATAAAACAACCTTCAAAACCAATTTAGATGGTAAAAAACATAAGCTTTTAAAGAGTGAAGGTAGAGAAAGTGAATGGAATAAGGCTTTTGAAAAGTTCAACGAAACTGCAAGCTTTTAATCTCAGCAAAAATCTCTCCTAAGCCATAAAACAAGACCAACCATAGAGTTTTAAAGCATCACCATAAGTGCCCATTAAAGAAAGAAAGTTAGAGGTATATGAATATACGAAGAGAAGATAGAGCTATAGAACATGCCAAACATATAACAACTGTAACATCCTTTTTTAAAATAAAATTTTTGTTATTTTAATTAGACTAATTAAATTAAATTTAGTGAATTAGGAACCCTTAAATCAAGGAAATAAGGTTTGTATATGTGTATTTGGAAACTTAGGCATTTTTGGAAAAGAGATTGGAATTTTCTAAAGTCATCAGATATTTAATTGAAATTTTTATGAATTTTTAAGATTTATTTAAAATTAAAAGTAATTTAGTAAATACCTAGTAATCGAGAAATAAATACTTAGAAGCTAAAATTTTAAGGAATTTCAAAGCCATTGAAACCCTAACAATATAAGAAAAATATTTGACAAAATAAAAATATTTAGATAAAATTTGGGGGTTAAGTTACAAATAGTCAAAAGTTTAAGGTTCAAAATCATAATTTTCACTAAGGCCAAAGTATGATTTTAACCAGACCAAAATACAATTTTTTAGGTAAAAAATTGTAATTTTATTTAAATGTAATTTGATAAGTTAGGAATGATTGGATTGGCTTAAAACGAGCGTTCTAGTTTTATAAACAACTTTCATAACTACTACTTTTCCTAAAACACCATTTATATGTAGATATCGTGCATTGGACAACATAAAGAAATGTGAAAAATATCTATATATTTTTTCTTCTCTTTCAGATGATGTGTTCAGGGGGAAGAGAGAGAGAATTGTCTTCACTTCTTTAAATGCTGACCTTTTCCCTTTAGGATTCACCATACCTATAATATATTCCAAAACTTTGCTGCTTCATCATTCCATTCCAACCCCTTTCTAAAACTTTTCCTTTGTAACTCAAAAGACAGAAAATATGGAAGGAGGAATAACAAGAAAAGAAGGAGAAGAAGACCTCAACCCACTAGTAAGATATATCCTTTGTCTTATTGAGAATTTGCATATTTCATCTTTTCTTTACCTTCTTCATCATCATCTTCTTCATCCCACTCCTTACCATCTTATTTCTTCCATTTTTTCCTCATGTTATAAGGTTAACATGCTAGCTCTTAAAAATGTTCTAAATATTAAAACATCCATGCTTATGATTGTTTAATTCTTGTTGGGGTGTTAAAATGTTGAAAAGGGCATGGAGAATCATTAAAAGTCATTTGCTGTTTCTTTTTTAATTTGTACACCATGAATAAGGGAAAGATTTTGAATAAGAAAATTTAAGGTTTTTGTGAAGAAATAATCATTGGGTATGTTATTAGGTTATGTATTTTAGTAGCTTATATATTTGTTTGAAGATTTATAAAGGTTTTTAGTTAAAGGAAACCATTAAAAGGAGGTTGAAAAACAATTTTCATGTTATAGGGGTCTTGGATGTAACACCCCAACATTTATTTAAGCTGTTAATCATGGATTTGGACTAATTAAGAATAATTATTATGGAATAATTGGGCAAGTTATGTAAATAGAAGTTTATGGAGAAATAAATAATTAATTTAAGAAGGTTATGGATAAAAACTAATGGAGGCCCACTGATTTTAAGTGCATTCCCAAATTAGACTGACTCTTGGAACTTGGCCTAATCTAATCAAAATTCTATAGCCCAACTCATGAAATCTTGCCCAACAAGCGTAAATCTAAAACCCAATTGGAATTTAGGCTTTTGGGCCAGTCCAAACCCATCCTAACCCTAAACATATTTAGCCCCTTCCACTAATTCTATAGAAACAAGACACACAAGAAGCAATTTTCGAAGGTTTGAAAAGAGGCTAAGGTTCTTAGCAAGAAATCCATCACTTCTAAAGCCAAATTGTAACAACCGGGAAAAAGAAAAGAAAAGGGAAAAGAAAGAAAGTGAAAGCTGGAAATTTTCGGAATCTAGAATTTCTGCCAAGTCCTTTCGCAATAGCGAGAAATGGTCTCGCTACAGCGAGAGTGCTTGTTCGCAATAGCGAAGGCGATTCTAGCTATAGCGAGTGCTGGCAGCAGTCCATACAAAAACCAGGGAGCAGCTCGCCGTAGCGTGCACCATAGCGAGAGTGAGGTCTGGAACTGACGCGAGTTCGCCATAGCGAATGGTATATCTCGCCATAGCGAAGGGAACTGACACGAACTCGCCGTAGCGAAGGTTACACCTCGCCATAGCGAAGCCAGATTACACAAGCTCGCTATAGCGAAGGTTAGTTTTTGCCGTAGCGAGAGTCAGTCCGGAAGAGAGTAAATAGCAAGATTTAGACTTCATTAAACGCCTAAACTCATTTCTTCTCTCATATCTGCCCTAGACTTCGACCCAAGGAGAGAAAAGAGGCGTGGAGAGTGAGAGAGATCAAGAGAAGGAGGAAGAGCAAGGGAAAGGTAAGGAAACTTCCCCCATTTCTCTTTAGATTTCTAATCCCCTCCCTTTGCCCTCTTTTCCTACGGTTTTGTTTGTAAAAATGGATGGTTTTTGGGCGCGGGTCAGAAGAGGGAAAGTGGAAAACACCTTTGAATCCTTGTGTTTTCTTTGAAAATGTTGTTTTCCACTACCATGGGAGCTTGAGAGAGAGAAAGGGTTGATGGCATTCTAGAGAGAGAGAGAGAACTCTAGGTTCTGGTATGTTAGGAGAGTTTGATCTGAATGAATACATTTTAAGAGAGTAATTGTATGCTGTTGTGTGTCTAGGCTCAAGAGAAACACCTCCATCAAGGTGTGATTGTGAACCTGAGGAGGGAGAGGAGAAATTGAAAGGAAAAGCTAGTGTTGGCTTTGGCTTATAAGGTAGCTCTCTTTTCCCACTCTTTCTTGTTGCTTTCTTGGATATGATAGTCATTGTATGATTATGTATATGCTTATTGTGTGGAATAGGCCATATGCTATTACTTTGATGCATTGATGCCAATATGCTTGTGTGATGAATTGTGAGATTTGCTCGGATGAGGTAGTACCGAAAGTCCCTTGAGATGGGTGAGATGAAGCCGAAAGTCCCTTGAGATAGGTGAGACAAGGCCAAAAGTCTCAAACGAGTGAGGCCAAGTCAAAAGTCCTTAAACTCGGGTGAAGCCATCCAAAAGTCCCTAAACTCGGGTGAGGCTAGACCAAAAGTCCCTGGAGCCTATTTTTGGGATTGTTGTGATTCCCATAGCATGTACAATGTGTGTTGGATGATTGAGAATGGTTGAATGCTTATTCACATGCTTTGACCTGTTATATGCCTTGATTGCTTACTTGATTAAGTGCATGAGCTACTGAGATTCCCTGAATCTCACCCCTTCCCTCCCAACTTAATATGCTAGATGGAGCTCAAGGAGAACCGAGCACACACCAAGGAGCCTAGGAGCATGCATAGATAGATATTACTTTCTTTTGGATATTTTGATGTAAAGTGGTGCCAAGTGAATATGCGCCCACTATTTTTGAGATGTAAAGGTTGTAACATGTGTATAAATGTGAAAGGATATTGTATGAACTATGTTTATAGCCAAATGAATGGAAATGAGGGTTTTGTCCCTTTTGTTGAATGCATGAAGTAGTGTATATTTGGCCGTAGCATAGCGAGATTTGAATGTATGATGATTTGGACCACATGGGCTTGTTATATATCCTAGTGTTATGCTTTTAAACTTGTCCATGAGTGGCTAGAGTGTGTGAGAGGCCATTTGGACCCGTTTTGGACCTTTGGGGTGCCAAAACCGACAAATTTGAGAGCTCCATCAAAGTATGACTGGATGAGCTCCTCTTGCCATGAAATTTGGCGTGCCTCTAGAGTTTGTAGAAAGCTTCTTGAGAAGCTAAACTTGGTAATACTCGGAGGTCTAGAGAATATTTGGGGAATTGTTGAATTTGGGAAAAATCTATGGTTTGGTCATGTACTGTTCATATAGTTCAGAAATGAAAACCATGTCATTCTTAGACCAAATGGATTCCAAAAGTGGTGAAATTTTATACACATAAACTAGACAACTACAGTGACTTATAAGAACTAGAATCACCTAAATCGGAGGTCTGTAGAGAGAGAACGAACTGTCTGAAGTTCTGTATCAGCATCAGGGAGCTCTTCTGACTCCCGTCACTGTTCCATCGGTTTTCGGGGTGTAGGAGCTACTAAACTGATCTGGACATATTTTTCTCCTCTAGTAGACATCCGTAGCTTTCCGAATTGGTATAATTTGACTAGATTGGATTTTTGTAGATTTAATTATGGATTTCCGAAGTTCATGACAGAAAATTGGACCAGAAACAGTGACAGTCGGACCTCCTTCCCATTTTCGATGTCAAACGTGGTCTGAATGCTGAGATTTCGATTGGAAATTATTTTTAGTGTAACGAAAACACTTAGAGCTTGCTAGAGAACTAAAGTTTACTGGATTTTCATTTTTCTAGAATTAGTTATGATTTTCCAAAATTAGAGCCAAAATATGACTTTTGGGCACAAGTGAGAAAAGTGCATTTTTCTGGTTTTCGGCTCTATACCCGTGGCTTATGGTTTGTTTTATGCTATGTATGGGTTGTATATATGGAGTTTGAGTTGAGGATGCGACTGATGGGTTCACAGGACCCACGGGGCAAAAGATGAGTGTATGAAACCCTAGTTCATAGCATACAAATGCCACGGATTGGTGTTGATTCTTTGGAAATCATATGGAACCGAGCCCAGTGAGAGGCGAGGTAGCGGTAGTAGATTAAGGTGTCACACAAAGTCAGCCAAGGTGAGTGTTATCTAACTTGATCCTCTCCTCTTCCTCTTCAATTTAGCCTAATTGGTTTTCCATTTAGAGCATTTTCACTATACCTAAAATTTGAAATGTGTTGTTTGGTGTTTTTTTGGAGCATTTTCAGAGGTTGAGGCTATGAGGGATATTAGGTAAGTATAAACTCCTCATTTTGATACAATTTCTACTGGTTTAAGACCCCCATAGTTGATTTGTAGTATAGATATTAATTTTATACAAATTTGCCTAGAGTTTGAGGTGATATTCTGAAGTTTCTAGTGTGGGAACAATCAAATCCCAATTTGGTTTTTGTAGAAGTTTGGTAAGTGTTTTCTAAGTAGTCCTTTGTAGTTTAACTCTTTAAGTAATAGGTTTTTTGATATAAATGATTACTAGTGTAACACCTCGAAATTAATTAAGGTGTTAATCATGGATTAAGATTAATTAAGAATAATTAATCTGGATGATTGGGCAAGTTAAGTAAATAGGGATTTTAGATAGATAGATTATTAATATGGGCTTGAGAATTTATTGAGATAGAAACTTCACCTAGGCCCAAATTAATGAACCATGATAAGAGGCTAATAGAGGCCCAATGAATTAGAGGCAGACCCAAACTAATTTAATGAGATAGAAGCCCAAGATTTATCTTGTATAGGCTCAATTAAGTGGCCCAATTACCCTTGTGCAGACCCAAGCCCTTGGGCTCTTCAAATTAGGCCCAAATCCCATTAAACTTCAGCAACCCAATGTGTGAAAACTGGCCCAACAGAATTATGCAGCCCAATACTTAAAAACTGGCTCAATAAGCAAAATCTGAAACCCAATTAGATTTGGACTTGGAGCAACCCATGACCCAGCCTCTTGACCCAACTTAAACCCATCTAAAACCCTAATGCTTCAGCCACACCTTCATTTTTCTGAAACTCAAGAGGCAAATTCGGAGGTTGAGAAGGAGGCTAGGGTTTGGGGCAAGATTTCTGCATTTTCTCATACTTAGAGCAAGATTTGGCCAAGGTAATAGTTATACAACTTAATCCCCTCATCTTTCTCTTTAATTTGGTCCGATTAGTTTTTCATTTGGAGAAATTTCATTATACCCAAAATCTGAAATGTGGGTGTTTGGGAATTTCCTTGAGGAAATTCGTAGGTTGAGGTTGGGGTTGGTATTAGGTGAGTTTAAACCCCCATTTTGATGCATTTTCTGTTAGTTTGAGATCCCTATAGTTGACCTATGATATGGGCTTTGGTTTCATGTGAAATTACCCAGAAATTAGAGTGAACTATGGAAATTTCTGGTGTGGGGAAGTTGGAATCCGAAGTTAAATCCCTTGGTAATTAGGTGAGTAACCTCTAGTCTGTTATTAGTGGTTCAACTCTTTGAATATTTGATTGTGATCAGAAATGATGATAATGATACTTGTTATAGGCTTGGTGTGCATTTGGATTATTATGGTAGCTAGGGGAAGAGTAATTGGCTTCGTTGAGGTAACTGGGTTATTTTCCTAATTCCACGTATATGCTTATGTTAATCTGCTATTTGTTACACATGCTTGATTTTGAAATGTTAAATGACTGGTTGACTACTTGATTGATATTATGATTGGACCTTGTGAGTCTATGGTGGAGCTGTGGTGCGGCTGCCACCCGTGCATGTGCTACGATCGAGCACCGGGTATGATCAACCCCAGATGCACTGAGCCCTGGTTGTGCTCAATGGGGAGTAGGTGCCGTGGACGAGCCTCTCCCAGTGTTAACGGCCTTTAACATGTTATGTATGATTGCTGGTATGGGACAGTAGTCATTGGTAGCTCAACTAGTTCATTTGCCAATTGAATTGATGATTCTGATATTGATGACATGAGATTGTCTTGGATTGATTGACTTGTGCATATAGATGGAAATTTCCTTTTGTTACTGAGATTGTATATCTCACCCCGTTGTGGGCTAACATTTTCAGGGATCGGACCTCTTAGTGGCAAGGAGAAAATTAATGAGAGCCAGTTAAATGGTTTGGTAGCACATAGGTCTGGGAGCTTGACAAAATGTATTGTAATTGAATTGTTAGTTTTGTATCATTGCTGCATTGCATCATGAGTTGCCAAGTATAAGGATTGTATATGTAATTCGATTATCATGGAATTGAACATAATGATTGTAATTGGCTAATAATGGAAAGTGTATCTAATGTTAAATATCAACGGTGCATAATTTGTGTTGTTATTATTCCATAAACTTGCTGATAGGAGGTAATTAGAGGAAAAAAATGGGCATATAATTTTTGAGTTGGTAATGGAAGCATAGCTAAGTAAATAAGGTAGATAAATGCCATTAGAGCCATATAAAATGAGGGGAAGTGACCTTAGAGTGTCCCTAAGAAGAGAAATGGAGTATAGGGGGCGAAATATAGGGAAAATAGCTACAGAAGGGAGTCACGCCGTGGCCAAGAAGGCTTCGCCGTGGCCTAGGGAGTGACAGTGGCGAGGGACGCCGCGGCGCGGAGTGAAAATAATCGCCCAGGGGGTGACAGAACGTAACCTCGCCGCGGCGTAAGAAGTCTCGCCTCGGCGCGATTCGAGGAAATTAATTACGGAGGTTACAGTAGCAAAACTCGCTGCGGCGCAGATCCAACTAGCCGCGTCAGGAAAATTCCCGAGAGCAACTTGGCCGCGGCGCAAGAGTTCCAGGCCGTGGCGCAAGTTTAAAAACTTGGTTTTTGAGCTCCAAAACCTAGCTTAGCCGCGGCAGGGAAGTTCCAGGTCACGGCGTAGGTCCCCAAACTTCTATATTTGACCTAGAAACCCTAATTTCAGTAAGGCTAATGTTAGGGAGTAGCATGGGGACATTGGTGGGATGTTTTGTGGGTTGGAATTGATTAATGGATGAATCCTAAGCCTTAATGGTGGTACAAACCCTTTTATGCATGTTTCCATTATGGTTGCTAGTTGATGATCCTAGTAGTATCAAGGTTTAAATTTTCCCTATATTTTCTTAATGTAATTAATTGCAACGACTCCAGACCTTGATCATTATTTATTAATCATGTATTTAACTATAATTACCGATATTAGAATTTAGGGTCGTCACAACTAGGGATAATAATAGTTTGGTTTTATATCTATAGGCTGAAGTAGCATTTCGTTAGCTTTTAAAGAATTATCTACAAGTGAGGTAACTAAGGTTCATAGTAAATTCCATGCATATATCTATTTTAATTTTATATCTACTACACATGTATGATTTTGAATGCTAAATGAATTGGTTGGCTATCTATCATATTGTGATTAGATCTTGTGAGTCCATAGTGAAGCTATGGTGTAGCTGCCACCTATGTATGTGCTTTGATTGGGCACTGAGTTATGATCAGACCCTAAATGCACTAAGCTTTGGTTATGCTCATTAGGGAGTAGGTGCCATGGACGGGCCTCTTTTGGTGTTTTTGGCCTTTAACATGTAAATATGTAATTGCTAGTATAGGATGGTAATCACTAATAACCCAATTGTTTCATTTATTAATATGACTGGTATATCTTTTTTATGTTAATTTGATTTCATGCACATATGTTAATTAAATTGGAATATATGAATGGAATTTTCCTTTCGTTACTGAGATTTGCATTTAACCCAATTTCATGGGATAATACTTTCAGGTGAAGGCTTTTCAGGTAAGGATAAGGGGAAGCAAGTGAATGAAAATCCATGAGCTTTAACCATGTTTGGGGAGTAGAGTAGATGCTAAATTTTGTATTTTTTCTTGTATAGCATCATCATCATGTAATCATATTACCAAGTGTAGGTATTTTGTTAACCCATGATGTATTTAATAGGGAGTTTGGCCTTATACAAATATGGTATATGGTGTATATATTTATTTATATTTGATATGGGACCTCGTTAGTATGAATGTATGACTTGACTCTTGAGAGCATGCTTTTATATCTCCATAAATGATGATATTAGTTGCTTATGGACCTTGTTGCTATCAATACTTCATGAATTTATTGATGCATGATGGTTTGATGAGTAGGAATCAACGCCTAAGTCTTGAATTGGTAATTATTGGTTTGTTGGGTAAACTAGGTAGATGAAAGCTATTATAGCCTCACAAATTAAGGTAAAGTTGTCTTAGAGTGTTGCTAGATGGAGAGTGAGAGTGTAGGGGATGAAACTTAGGGACAAATGGTGTAGAAGTAGGTCACGCCATAGCCAAAATGGGCTGAGCTACGGCTCAGGCAGAGGCGAGGAGCACCGTGGTGTGAGGTGTCTTGCCATGGTGCAAAATGAAAATGTTACCCAGGGAAGGTAATAGAGAGCAACCTCACTGTGATGCACCATGTTTAGTAGTGATGCAAGTCAAGGGAATCAAGTGGAGTGTCCTAGCAGTTAGTTTCACCATGGTGCAAGTATAGCCCACTGTGGCGTGAATCGGCAAATTTGGTATAGTAGGTTCCAAGGTGTCTTTCTGCCGTGGCACCATATAGGCTCACCACGACGAGGGTCTAACTTATCGCGACTATGGCCATGGCGAGATCTATGAGAATGTGAGAGGTTGAACTAAAGAGTAACTTCACCACGATGTGAAAATCTTAGGCCTCGGCGCAAGATGTGAAATTTGGTTTTTAATTTCCAGTAACCAACTTAGCCATGGCAGGGAAGGTCTAAGTTACAGCGAAGGTCCCCAAACTCTTATTTTTGACTTAGAAACCTTGAATTTCATTATGTTAATGTTGTGCAATAACTTAGGAACTTTATATGAGGTTTTTGTGAGTTGAAATTAGTAGCAAGATGAATCTAAAGTCTTACATGATAGCTATGATTACTTATGGATTTGATTAGTTATGAATTTTTAGCTAATGACCCTAATGATATCAAGGTTCAAAATTTCCCCACTTTCTTCTATTTTTAATTAATCATAATGACTTTAAACTATGATTTGTGACTAATAATCATGGCATTAAGCCTAATTATGATAATTAAGAATTAGGGTCGTTACATTAGACACAAAGGGGCCATGCTACATAAGACGACCTATGTCCAAAGAGCAAATTTGGCCACCTTTTAAAGCTTGGCATGGCTAAGCTATGTTCTTGAGGGCTAAGTCATGAATATGCTATGTTAGGAGCTAAAATGGTTGAAATTTGAGATTTTCAACCCTGAATCTTAGAGAGACTCACCCCAACCATAGTCTTACATTTGCTTATGTATTTCTCTTCAAATCTGAGCATTATAAAGGCCTTGAAAATGTATAATTTGGTTGTAAAGATTGAATTAGGATAAGTAGTAGTATTTTCCTCCATCATCATGAGTGTATGTTGATTTTAATATGCATCATGTTTGATTGATATTTTATAATTATTGTGTTATGCTGAAGTGGGTTGTAAATTCTTTTGAAATACTAATTCATACTATACACACACATATATATATATATCTAAATTACTAAATATGTGTATTCTTAATGGATCTTACAGATGGATAACCATGCTATGAGCAATTTATAAGCTAAATCTCGACTTGTATTATAATTTGCACGCTTTATTTGTTACTAACTATTGTGGTCTACAACTTTAAGAATTTAATATGTAGAAGGCTTTTACTTCATGGCAAGAATGCTAGGTATTGGCAAAGATGAAAGAATATTATGATATGTCATAAGTTAGTGTGTAACTAAGGGTTAAAGTTCCTTGTTATCATTGTTATATTCACAAGATGCTCCTAAAGGAGAGAGAGTCCCTTGTAGATTTTATTTATTTGCATTAAGTGGATTTGTTGCTAGGGAATGCCCTATTCTACAATGATGAAATGAATTGTTATATATATTGACTATGCTAACAAATTTCATGATTTGCAAGGATATGGAAGGTCATTATTTAGTCTTAAAAATGTTGAAAACCTAGGTTTTTTATTAGGTAGTATGGGATATCTAATATGAGGCTTTTGTATTTAAAAACCTAAGTTTATATCAAGTAGGATGGGATGCTTAGTACATTGCCCATTAAACTTTTCTTTATTGATCACCATTTTGGATGTGACTAACTATGGTTCCTTAAAAAAGATTTGTCTAATGACCTTATCATTGCATGAGTTTTAGATTATTGTGTTGAGCCATATAATTTATGCAAATCATTGTGTCATAATGAGTTGTATAACTTGTGTAAGATATTATTCTATGATTATGCTATAAAATAGGTTATCATATATATATGCTAGTGAATTGATGCCTGAATTATTTGAATATTTTGCTTGTGATGATGTTGTTAGATAGACAAGGCATGAATTTGAAAAATACTTTTTACATATAGCGTAGCTAGGTATTATTTATTTTCAAAATTTTATCGTGTCTTATTAAGAACTTATGAATTCTCACCTTTTTGAGTAATATGTTTAGATAGCAAAAATGCTAGTGACAAGATATATGATTGAAATTGAATGGATTTATGTTGATATACTTGGTATGTTTTGAGTCTATGAAGTTGGAGAAAATGACTACTTTTGATGATGTTTAGTAGACATCTCCTCCTTCAACCCTACAAACTTAAGATAACTATGTGGGAATAGATGTAGTAATTTAGTAGCAAAACTATCTTCATGGAGCCCTTTTTAATTTATGTATTTATGTAAATGTTAGTTCCATGTCCAAATAATGTTTTGACTATAAGCTAGTTTATATGAACTATAGATAAGTGACCTATATGGAGACCTGGCGTAACATTACAAACTAAATATAATAGTAAAGTGTCAAATATGGCTTTATGTACGTGATATCTCTTTACTATTGTGTTACAAGTTATAGAAAAAAAATCTTATTTTCTATTATTCATAACATAATTAAAATATAAAAAAGTAAAAGGGTTATAATAAGCATTTAAACTTAGCTAAGGCATTATACAAAGCATGAAGAAACTATAAAATAGCATATACCAATTTTCACCATTGATGGGCATCAAGCTTTTAGAGAGAGAAGATGATAAGGATGAAGATGGAGAAGAGCAAGCGTAGATCCTTAGTAACACAAGAGTCTTACCTAAAGTTCTTGATCTGAATTATTCTTTTTTACTTTGCTCTTCCCTTCAAGCTTCTTCTTCTTGTACTGTAACTTCTTTCTCTCCCTTTCTTTCTACTCATTCTCTTTACTTATGACTTTCTCACGTTTCTCTTGGTTTTGATTAAAAGAATGGAGAGAACAAAATGGATAAAATAAATAGGATGTAAGAATGGTTTGTGAAGTTAGAAGTGTAACACCTGATTTTTGTAAAAAGCACAAAAATGGGTCTAATATAAAAGAAAGTCCTCTAAAATGAATAATTTGAGGCCCAATCAAATTAGAATAAAATTTTAAATAATAGAAAACGAAGATCCAATGCTTATAATGCCTAGAAACAGATGCCAGGGTGGCTAAATAAAATCTGATGAAAGGTAGTGCCACTTTTTTAATTTTAGGCACTTTTTAGCAAACTCAAAGGAGAAATCTTTAAATGGAAAACTGAGTCCCTCAGGGTTCTCAGAGGCCATAAAAACTATAGAAACCCCTAGAATAGTTCAAACCCATTCAATTTATGTTTTAGAACGTTGGTTGACCCAAACTTTGGCCCTTTCATTTGGGAAGGTTCTAAATCCAATTTGAGTGATTTCAATGGCAATTTATAAGTTAGATAACCTAAATTTTATAATGGAAAAGACGGTTCTAAAAAAGGAGTTGAAATGAGCCTTGAGGGAAGAAACCAAGAATGAAGGACAAAATTGGCATTTTGAAAATCTTTTTATGGAACCCTTACTATATATAGGTGGTGTCCCACTCTTCTTTTCACTTTAGCCAACCTAGCTACTATCCAAAACAAAGGGAAACTTAGTCAAGAAGGGCACACAAGAGGAAGGAAAAAAGGGAGAAGAAAAGCTTAGGAAACGGTAAGAAAAACCATGGATTTTCTTGCTCCTTCCTTCATTAAATTTGCTCTCCTCCTTCTTCTCTTTCTTTCTATAGTTTTGTGTGTGATTTGGGATTGTTTTGAGTCTTGTTCAGAGGGAGGGAGTTAGAAATGCAAGGAGAAGCCTATAGCAAAGGAGAAAGCTCTTGAAAAGTGTAATGACTGATTTTCGTAAAAACAACAGAAACAAATATGTTTTAAAAGTAAGTCCTCTAAAATGAATTGATTAATATCTAAAAAAATTAGAATAATGATCTAGACATTAAGTAATGAAATTAGGAGGCCAGAAGTGCCCTGAAATAGAAGCTAAAATGACCAGATAAAATTTAATGAAATTATTACGTAATGTAATGGCATTTTCATAATTTTGAATAAATTTTAGAATACTTATAGGAGGGCTTTTTAAATGGAAAATTTAAGCTCCTTAGGATTCTTAGAAGCCCTAAAAACCATGGAAAGCCCTGGGACAGTTAAAACCTCTCTGGTGTACGTTTTCTAATATTAGTTTACCCGCACTTTGACACTTTTGTTCAGGAAGGTTTTGGCTCTAAATTGAGTGATTCCAAAGACATTTTATAAGATTGAGGACTAAATTTTATTATAGAAAAGACAGTTCTTAAAAAGGATCTAAAACGAACCAGAAACGAAAATGCCAAGTTTACGGGACATAAATGGAATTTTCTTGAAACCATTTTTAAACCCTCCATATATATATATCGTGCACCCCACTCTTCTCCTCATTTGGCTGGCTTTATTTCTGCCCTAAAATAGAAGAGAGACTTAGGGAGAGAGGCAAACAAGAGAAGGGAAGAGGAAGAGCAAAAACAAGGTAAGAAAGGTTTGTTTTTCATAGAATTTCCTAGTCTTCCCTTTAGTAAACTTGCTTTCCTCCTTCTCCTCCTTCTTTCTATGGATTTACTGATGTATTTGAGGCTATTTTGAGGTCAAACCAAGGGGGAAATTTTTTGAGGAGAAGAATCCAGCAAAGGAAAGAGCATCTAAGAAAAGCTAGGAAAACAAGGTATTTTGCTACTTTCATGCTTGATCTTCCTTGTTCCTTTCCTTGAATATTTCTCCCCATATATGGACAGCTAAGAGGAGTTGAATTTTGAATCAAACCAAGGATGAATCTTAGGAAAATGAGTGAGGAGAATAAGAATATGCAAAGGAAACAAAGAAAGAACTATGAAATTGTAAGATAGAAAAGCTAAGGTTTTAGTTGCACGTTAGTTTGTAAGATAAGTTCTAGCCATAAATTAAGATGTTAAAGGGTTCATATGAGTTCCTAAGATACCAGGAGAGCCTCTCACATGCTTTTCCCTTCAAAGAAATCAAAACAACTCCATTAGTGCCATATGGAAGCATAGCCTTGGCCTAGCATGGAAGGAGCACCAATGGAGTGTTTTAATTTCTTCCAAGCTTGGTTTTGTATCATATATGATAGTCTTGAAAAAATTTTAGGAAGCCTAAAAAGTGAGATGGTACCATAGGTTCTATATTGTGACTTAAAGAAGCAACATGTAGTTAAACTCCTTAAATTAATTGTGTAATGGCTCCAAGAGACTTAAATGGAGTTAAGAACTATAAATGGAAGGAAAGAATGGAGCCAAGATCATGGATTATGGGTGTTGCTTCATTTAGTGCATTATAGAACCATAAATGAGCCATAGGAACAATCTAGCTTTTAAAATGAATGTGTAGCTTTAGAAATTGTTCCAATAGTGTAATTGGCTTCAATATAATGTGTCTAGCCCGAAGGAACCAAGTCTCACATCCTTGTGAGTGTGTGGTTGAGGGAGAGGAAGCATTTTCAAAAGGAAAAGTATGCTTTTGTAACCAAGGTAGCTCTCTCTTCTTTCTCTCATGCATGAGTGGATGTTTATCTCATCTTTGAATGTATGTATATAAGCCATGAAAGATATGTTTTAGCATGTATCTATATGCCGTGGTTCCATGATGCTTTGTTATGCACTTGAGTGATGCTTTATGAACATGTTTTGGTTTGCTTGAGTGTGGTGAGGCTAAAAGTCTCTTAGCCAAGGTGAGGATGAGCTAAAAGTCCCTAAGAATGGATAAGACAAAGCCAAAAGTCTCTAAAGAGTGAGGCTTAGTTAAAAGCCCTTTAAAAAAAATAGGTGAGGCAAGTCTAAAATCCCAAAGAGAGTGGATGAGGCTAAACCATTTTCTTGACAAGTCTATGTATGTTTTATGTGACTTCTTGAGTGTAAGAAATGTTTTATGTATGATTATGCACTTTATGATATCCATGCATGCATTTTTAAACTTGAATTTGCATTCTTTATATATGGTTGAAAGGAAAAAGAGCTATTGGGATTTCTAGAATCTCATTCCTTCCTCTCCATTGCCTAACATATCTAGGTAGACTAAGTGAACCAAGGAATAGAAGTCACCAAGCATGAAGGAGAAAGATTGACAAGGAAATGTGTCATTTTGTTCACTTTGCAACCATTTTAATGGCACATGATGTAACCTTATGATGAATATGTTGTATAACCATTTGAATATGTGTAATTACATAGATACTTGATGTATATATGAGAGTTGATACCATGTGAATGTTATAGCAAGTTTTTGACGTTGAATGGCAAGATGAAGCTTGCATGTTCTTGTGTATACCTTGGGTGAGAGAGTGAGTTTGTGAAATCTGGGTTTATGGACCTTTGAGACATGTTTAATAGACTATTTTGAAAGCCTTGGAAGTAAATTTGACTTTCTTTGTGACCATTTAAGAAGTATAAATAGACCAATTTGCAACCCTATAATATAATCTTACCAAATGAACAAATTTCCTTATGAAATTTGGCATGCATATAGATCTCATATAGAGCTTTTTGAAAAGCTAAAGATTAGATTATTTGGAGCCTTGTGGAATTAATTATGAATTTTTAAATTTGCCAAATTTTAGCTATTTTGGTATGGTTACTGTTCATATGGTTAGTTTTTTCTCCTACATCATTCAAAAGTCAAATGGTGTCTAATGCTTGTGAACTTTTATAGGCATAAACTAGACAAGATAAGCTTTCTATGGCTATTGAGATAACCTAAATTAGATGTCTGAGCATAGGGATATGAATTTTTGAAGTTCTGTGTCAGTACTAGTAGTGCCAACCGCATTTAGGTATTATTCCATCAATTTCTAGTAAGTAGACATTCCTTTTTTGGTTTAGACTTATTTTTAGCATAAAGTAGACATTTTTAGCTTTCAAAAATGGCATAGTGTGCTTGATTTTATTTTTTTTTAAAATTAGTTATAAGTTTTCAAAGTTCATGATAGTAACTCAGCATACCAATCTGAGGCTGAACATGTGATTTTTATATATATGTGTTATGAGCTTGACTTGTTTGCCACATTTTGAAATGGTTTTGAGTTGCATGTGTATAGTTAAATAGGAAAAGGAGATGGATGAGTTCATATAGTCCACAGGATATGAAATAAAAATTTTATCCATGACGTAACACAAAATAATCTATTATTTTAATGATATTTTCTTGAGAAATTGTGCTTGGACAAGGCAATGAGCTTAGAATGAAATGATATAGACTAGATAAATATGGTGTTACAAAAAAGCTAAGGAATCAAGGTAACTTCATAGCTTTTCTTGCTTCCTTCTTCTTGTTCTTCCATGGGTGATTTTTAGCCACCTAGAGAACACCTAAGAGGGAGTAAATTCTGACCTAAACCAATCATGAAACCTAGGTTTTTAAGGGTGAAAAACAAGTATATGCAAAGAGATTCCAAAAAGAAGCATTAGAAAACAAGTTCCCAAAACCTAAGGATTTTGTTGCACCTTGATATGTATGAAGCTTCCTAGTGATATTTTTAATTGTCTAAGAGTGTATATGGGTTCTTGAGACACCTAGAAAGCCTCACTTGTGCCATTCTCTTCAAGAAAAGTTGCAAAATCCATGGGTGCTCTTAAGCTTGCTATGTCTTGCCTAAGACCACCATGAACACCTAGGGAGAGTTTTAAATTTTCCTAAGCCTTGAAAGGGACTAAATATGATGGAAGAACATCAAAGGAAGCCTTGAAAAAAATTTAGAAGCCTTGGTTTGTAAGATGGAGGTGTAGGCTCTATCATGAGACTTAAAAAAGCAACTTGTATTTAGGCTCTTGGGAATGAAGTTGTCATGACTCCAAGGGATCTAAATAGAGTCAAGAGACCTAGATAAGAGGAGAAAATGGAGCCAAGAGCATGGATTCTAGTAGTTGCTTCATTAGGTCTTGTATGGAACCATATGAGAAAGTAGCTTCACATAGAGTGTGTGTGATGCTAGAGCTTGCTTCCATGATATAATTGTGTCCTATTTCATATGTCTAGGCCAAAAGAATCAAGCTCCACCTAGTTGCAAATACGTGGCCGAGAGAGGGGAAGAATAATCAAGAGAAAAGTGTGTGGATCTTGCTTCAAGGTAGCTTTCTAACTTTTCTCTCATCTATGACTTGGATGTGTAATTGTCTTTGAGTGCTTGTATGCTATTTGAACTATGAGAAATGTTCTAGCTATTGCTTACAAGCTATGGTACCGTTATGCTTCTTAAAATGTGTTTATGTATGCATTATGGCTTGAATGGGTTTGGTTATGCTAAAAGTCCTTTAACAAGGGTGTGGATGAGCCAAAAGTCCTTAGAAATGGGTAAGACAAAGCCAAAATTCTCAAAAAGAGTAGGCTAAGTCAAAAATCCCTTGAAAGTGGGTGAGGTAAATCTAAAAGTCCCATGAAAGTTGGGCGAGACTAGACCAATGCCCTTAAGAGCTGATGTTTACTATATATGAGTTTATGTGACAAGGAAAATGATTTATGTATGCTCATTAATAGCTTGAATATCATGCATGTATTTTTTGACATGTATATATATCCATTATATATGTTTGAAATGGTTAAGAGCTCTTGGGATTCTTTGAGTCTCACTCTTCCTCCACACATGTCTAACCATGCTTAAATGAACCAAGTGGACCAAGGAATGGAGGCCAACAACCTTGAAGACCAAGACTTTGACAAAAGGATAGGAAAAATAGGCATTTTGTGACATATTAATGTCAAAATATGTAACCATGTGTTGTATATATGATGTAGACCTTTGAGCAAGTTTAAATGTATGTAGCCCTTTTGGAACTAAATGAATGAATGCATGAGTTTTTGCCACCTATATACTATGATATGCATGTGTATAACTATAAGTGGGCAAGGTGAGAATGAGCTTTATGACTAGTTGGATGATTTAGAATGCTTTTATATGTTGTATTTATGCTTTTGGATGTGTCCAAGTGGCCATGGGATGAGAGGAAAGCTTTTTGGTACCTTGAGATACTAAATTGGACTTCAAATTTGACCATTTTGTGTGCTGAACCAAAGTCTGACCAAATGAGTGGGTTTTTTTTATGAAATTTTGCCATCAAGTAGGACTCACCTATAGTTTTTCATAGAGTTAAAGATCACTCAATTTGGAGCTCTAGATAATTTATTATAATTTTTCAAAATTGGCTAAATTATGTAGAAATGGTATGTGCACTGTTCATATAGCTAGTTTATGTTTCTATGTCACACATGGATGAAGTCTAATGCTTATGAAATTTTACAGACATAAACTAGTCATCATAATATTTTCAATTCGACTAAGATCACCTCATTTGGAGCTCTGTAGAGAAAGAACCAAAATTTTGAAGTTGCATGATGGTAGTAGTAATGTAGATCAACCTTTAGTATTGTTCGATCAATTTCTATGGCCTTAATGCCACTGCATTGGTCTAAAATTATTTTTAATCGTTAGCTAACATTTAAAGCTTTTTAGAAAGCTATCATATGTATATTTTTAATTTTTTTAGAATTAGTTATGAATTTCCAAAGTTCACATCAGAAAGCTAGACATGCCAAACTGAGAGCAAATTTTAATTTTTTGGTGTATAGCTTTCAAACTTGTGATGCATGAGTTAAATGATGATGTTTATGACTTGAATGGATATGATATGGATGAGTTCACATAGTCTCTAAAGCCATGAATCATGAATATGGTCTTCTAATTATGCAACTTTTGATGTATGAAAATATATGCTTCCTTGTAAATGTTGTCTAATATGCTATAAATGGATTGGGATGGACCATGGGACCTTTGTATGAGGGTAAAGAGGTTAAGGTATTACAAGGAGCATATTCTTTCCATTCTTTCCTTCGCACATTCTCAATTCATCGACTCAACGACTTATCCCCCCAATAAATAAATTCTAATATTAGTTTGGTTAATATAAGGAATAAAAGTTATTTCCATTCATGGAAAAATGTACATTAAAACTTTCAACTCTTCGCACTTGTGATTTTTGTAGCATTCATTTCTTGGAAAAATTTTCTTTTTAGCCCAAGCTAAAATTATACTTCAGCCTTATCTAAAATTATAAGTTTTAGCCTTAAACTTTTATTTTCTAAATATTTTTCTTATGTTTTTAGGGTATTTTCAATCTTGGAAGTCTTTAGTAAAAGAATTTTTAAGTATTTATCTCATAATTTCTTTTATTTTTGTACTTACTAGTAATTCGAAATAATTCTTGAAAATTCCTAAAAATCCGTGTTAAATTCCAGAAAATTAACAAAATTTCTTTATCTTTTATAAATATAACATTTATTAAATCTTCTCTATTTGGCCATACCATTGTTCCTAATTATTTTCTTAATATTACTTAATATACTTTAAATTACTTATATATCATTATATACTTCCTAATTAGGAGAAGGATGTTACATTTCTCCCCACTTTTTAGGAATTTTGTCCACAAGATAAAAAATTACCTTATTAAAATAGCTCTCTTTGATTTTGTCCTCCATCTCTTATTTTCTAAGGTTAGTGCTTCCCATATCATATTGATAAGGGAGATCATCTTATTCTTTATTAAGTGTTTTTGGTTAATGTCCACAATTTGTACAGTTCTTAGTTGATATAACAAATTCTCTTTAACCTGCCCTGACTCTTCTTCTATGACATGTGAAGGATCAGGGACTTACTTTCAAAGTTGAGATACATGGAATATAGGATGAAGATTGGACAATTTAAGTGGCAATGCAATTTAATAGGCAACAAGTCTAACCCTTTTTATGATTTGAAAAAGTTTATTGTATCTATGGCTTGACCTTTTGAGCTTAAGGGATCTACTTATGCCTATGGTAAAAGTGAATTTGAGAAACATGAGAATTCCCTCCTCAAGCTTTAAAGGTTTTCTTCTTTTATCATAGTAATTCTTTTACTTACTCTAAGTAGAAAGTGTAAAGTCCCACATCGGATGGTTTGGTCCTGGGAATGGCCCATATAAGTGGGGGCAAAGCTTCCCCTCCCAGACGTGCGTTTTCCCGTGAGTTAAGCGGGCAAGCGACAAAACCCACTGAACCGGGAAGGCTGGGTCGAAGACCCTCAAACCGGGAAGGACGGGACAATACGTCTGGTGGCTCTGTGTGTGGTTGGTATCAGAGCCGGCCGTTCGCATGTGCAACCCAAGGACGGGTCGACCCCAAAAGGGGGGTGGATTGTAAAGTCCCACATCGGATGGTTTGGTCCTGGGAACGGCCCATATAAGTAGGGGCAAAGCTTCCCCTCCCAGACGCGCGTTTTCCCTTGAGTTAAGCGGGCAAGCGACAAAACCCACTGAACCAAGAAGGCTGGGTCGAAGACCCTCGAACCGGGAAGGACTGGACAATACGTCTGGTGGCTCTGTATGTGGTTGGTATCAGAGCCGGCCGTTCGCATGTGCGACCCCCCAAGGACGAGTTGACCCCAAAAGGGGGTTGAATTGTAAAGTCCCACATCGGATGGTTTGGTCCTGGGAACGGCCCATATAAGTGGGGGTAAAGCTTCCGCCGCCAGACGCGCGTTTTCCCGTGAGTTAAGCGGGCAAGTGACAAAACCCACTGAACCGGGAAGGCAGGATCGAAGACCCTCGAACCGGGAAGGACGGGACAATACGTCTGGTGGCTTTGTGTGTGGTGGCTTACATTCTTTCTCTACATAAGACGAGGCTTGCCTTTTTAGGCGGTCTCTAGCTTTCTCGAACTTCCCTAAGGGTACTAAGGCATTAACTGTTTGTCTTAGCTTATTTCTACATTCAGATCAGAGCTAGGTTTTCTCTCTATTCAACCTCTATAGCCTCATCCCCAGGAGCACTGTATACTATTTCTAGGGTTCTGCTAACTCAATCCAGAATGCATATTCTCAATGTCTGAATTCTACCTCGTTGAAGCTCATGCTCTACTGGGTGCTAGGCCTTTTGTTTTAATGATGTGATGACTTCAAGAGGTTTAAAAGGAGTCAAGAATCATATTTGAGAGTAAAGAATGAGGCCTAGAAATCATTTGAGGGGTGTTGCTTCATTAGGTGCCAATATGGACCATAATGGAGGTTGTAGAGTAATCTAGGGTTTAAGCAAGTTGCATGGCCCTAGAAATTGTTTCATGAACTTAATTGGCTCCCATAATTTGTGTCTAGGCCAAGAGTCACTATTTCCACCAACTTGTGGGTGTGTGGCTAAAAGAGGAGGCTTGAAAGCTAAGGAAAAAGTGTGTACTTGTATACAAGGTAGCTCTCTCCACCTTCTCTCATGCATGGATGTGTGTTTAGCTTGTTTTAGAATGTGTGTATGTGTATTTTCAAGCTTTGAAAAGTATGCTAGCATGCCTTTATATCCCATGATGCTTGATGCCATGTTATGTTTTTAAATGAACCCATGATGTTTGTATGAGTTTGCTTGAGTGTGGAGAGGCCAAGAACTCTTCCCTTGGGTGAGGATGAGCCAAGAACCCTTGAGCTTGGTTGAGACAAAGTAAAGAGTCTCCCAAAAGCAAAGTGGGCTCCCTAGAGTATGGTTGAGTCCAAAGTGCTCAAAGAATAGGTGAGGCAAGTCCAAAATCCATGAGGAGAAGTGTGAGGCCAATCCAAACACTTAGTGAGCTCTTGAATGTCTTGTATGATTGATTCACATGCCAAGTTTGCTTTTAAAATGCCTATGACTTATATTTCCTCCATGCATGCATTTGAGAAGCTTGCTTTGCACATATTATGTATGATTGAATGGGGGATGAGTGACGGGCTTGTCGTACAACCCTCAAAATAAAACTAGGTTAAATTAAAAATATAGCTAGTGGCACAACCTAGGTCATCTCCCTTGGAAATAGAGTTCAATGCTTAATTTGGTTCTCTATGTGTTAAAAGTCCTAAAGGCTACTTGATTTTAGGGGATTTTTTATTGAATTAAACTAACCTAAAACTAAATTGAATCAAAATTCCTAAATTCTATCTAATTGGAGAATTATGGGTGATAATAGTCTTGTGACTAGCTTAGGAATCATCTCTTGGTATCCACTATCTTTATCCTAGTCTAATTATAATTAATTCTAGCCTAAGAGTTTCTAATTGTGTTCATTGACAAATGATCTTGAATAACCATTCAAGATTCAAGAAACTAGCAATTTAATGTTAATTGAAACTTCAACACTCATTAGATTACTAATTCTTGTGATTAAGATCTTTGAACACTTAAATTGATTGATTACTTGATTAATTAGCCTCTGAATCCCCATCCAAAAGTATTTAATTAACCAACTAAACACTAAGGAATCCACAAATAGATAATTAGGCACATCAATTCTTACAAGCATTTCATCAAACACCTTGATTGCACACTTGGAAAATTACAAAAAATTGAGAAAATTCAGTACTAATTCAATCACATAATCAGTCAATCAATGTCCTAATTAGTGTCTAACCAGTCATTAATTAATTACATAATCAACTATAAGTCAACCGAGATTATACAAGAAAAAGAAAAAGTGATGGAAAAATTAAAGAAATCTTAGCCAAAATTTCTGCAGTCTCTTCCAAGGATTCAAGCTTCAACTCAAGAGCTTCCTCCTTTGCTAGTCACAGATGAATGAATTAGAGTTTCATGCTGGCGTGTTTGGAGGTAGAGATGGGAGAAATGGATGAAGGCTCTGTGCGAAATGGACGAAGGGCGTGGATGTATGGCGAAGTGGATGAATGGAATAAGACGGAGTGGAATGGGTTTTCTGGACGCTGGATGGAGAGAATGGACGTGAATGGGCTGGAGTGGACGGAGGGCTGACGTCGTGTGTATTATGTGGTGAAGTCCTCGTGAATGGACGACGTGATGAACGCTGATGGCGTGAATTCTTCTCTCACGTGGCATTCTTTATTTTTCACGTGCTCCTCTTCTCATTCCAATTGTCTGAAGCCTTCTTATGTGAATGTGTATAAATGTGGGACCCACTGTGAATTTAATAATCCATGTTGGCTTCAGCGTTTCTATTCGTGTGTATTTTCTTCCCCTTGCCCGTAGCTTCCTTCTGCAGTTCCAGCCTTCATTTGTTCGTGTTTTTCTTCATGCAGCTTCTGTACAAACCTCACTCGAGGTTCTCTTCTTCTTCATTTGCTGGAGTTTCTCACGTAGCTTCATCTCTGTTTAGTAGCTCTTCTTCACGTTGCTTTTACGTGGAACTCATACAGCTCCAGCGTTTTCTCGTTGCTGTCCAGGCCTCATCTCTTTTTGTTTTCTCGAGTTCCAGCCAGTTACTTCTTGTTTCAGCTGCTTGAATTTGTGAGCTACTGCCCGTTTGTTTCTTCCCTGTTCAGCTTGCTTTTCTCCCATGCAGCTTCTTCCCTTGCTCTGTTCTGCTGGAAAGCTCCCTGTTCTTGCTTCGTGTCTTTCTCTCCCCTTCTCAAAGTACCAGAACCCATAAATCAGTGGCTGCATCTCTGTTCTTCACTTCCCTCAACACATGCTGCAGCTTCTTCTTCTACGGATTCCACGTTCTGGACAGCTCCACTGTGTCTGCACGTAACTCTTCTCTTAAGCAGAAACTAAAGCCTCTTCTGCTGCTGCTACTGCATGTGTGTATGACGTTAAGTGGACTGCCACATGGTTCTTTACATCTCATAGATCTGCTACATGTGTTTAAGTGGATGAAGATTCAATTTCCCATTCAAAGCTCCAATTTTCATATTAAAATCCTGTACAAAAGAGTGGGAAAAATCAAATGGGCATATTCACAAAAATTGTTTAAGATAAAATGAGCATTAAAAATCAAATTTTTTGCAAATTAACTCCTAAAATATAGAAATGGCTATTAAAATAAAATCTTATCTAATTAAAGCCCTAAAACCATATTTGGACACTAAAATGCCTAAGTTAGGAGATTAAAATATATAAAATGTCATACTTATCAAATTCCCCCACACTTAAACCTTTGCACTCCTGGGCAAAGCTCAAAATCCAAGTTAAAAGAATGATTTGAAACACCCGGCTTGTGGAATGGCAAGTGGAAAATGAAAATGGGAAAGGGAAAGTAAAAATCACTAATTAGAGATTAATCATAACTTTTGAACACTTCAACAATCTAAGCTAATTTCACTTGTATTAAGAATTAAGCTCCATGGCAATTTCATTTGAAAAGAATGAATTAAAATGTATAGCCTCTCACATGGTTAGTGTTTACTCTCATCTCTCAAGTGTTTATGGGCAATGTATATCTGTCAAATTCCACTTATCAAGGTTCACTACCATAGGCTTGTCTAGCTTCTAAATCTCCACCACCCATGCTAAATGCAAAGCACAAATCAAAGGACTTTATTAAAGGTTGTAATGGGGTTAGGGGAACGAAATGAATGGATAACAAAAACAAGGAAAATACAAAACAAATGGATACCTTAGAATTTCAAGAGCTATCAATGGAGATTTAGGATAGGGAAGAGTGTGCTTTCAAGGCATTATTTCTAACTAGCAACAGGTAATTACAAACTCAATTTGAAATACTTCTTTCTTTTGATTTTCCATTGCTTCTTTTTTTTTTTTCATTGCTTTTCTTTTGCTTTTTTTTTTTTTGTTTTTCTATCTTTTCTTTGCTTTTGCATTTTTTTTTTCTCAAAACAATTTCTTTGAATCACAATGGCCTTAATGGATGCAAAACACACATTCACATATCCTATTTAGATGTAATGCTCCTTAAAATAACCTAAGGCATCTTCAAACAAGGTGGGAAAATATTTAATAATGGCTATGGCTAACAAGAAAAGAAAACAAGTCCAAAGTGGCTAAAACAATGGATAAAATGAATGTAGGTTAGCTTTTTGGCTCACTAGCTAGAAAAGAAATGAATGCCTTATCATTTTCATGCATGCAAGTGCAAATGTGGTCTCAACAAAGAATCAAGACAAGTTATAGAGTGAAACAAAGATAGGTGAATACATACTAGAATTGAACAATTAAGGCTCAATTTCTCACCAGCTAATAGCTATCAAACAATTAATTGAAATCAAATTCATTGCCACTTCACTTGAATCAAAACACAAGATCTATCACTTATCATGTCTAAGTGAATCCAAGCTACAATTATCTCAACTTGCAACTTTCACAGAAAAATTGAAAAAAATAAAGCTATTTTTTCAAAAATTTTCTCAAAATTTTTTTTCAAAACAAGGAAAGGATGGAATGGAAAAGAAAGATGGAATGGAATGAAATGACTCTCCCCCCTACACTTAAATATTGCATTGTCCTCAATGTCAGCACACAATCCAGTAAACTGATGAACAACACAGTATAAAAAGTAGAAAGGGAAAGTATACAACCGAATGGACTTGAATATGGAGATCTCAATGGTAGGCTAAGATTCCCATGTAGCTGGTTAGCAATTTATTTCCTACAAAACAAAAACAAAATAAACTGTAATGCGGAAAAGAAAAGAAAACTAAATCCTAAACTACAGAGAACTCTATCAAAGACTAACTAATCATACGTATCAAAAATCAAAATTAAAACAATTTTATTCCTTCTCAATTCAAGAAATTTAAGTCTCACTACTTTAAAGCATTTGGATTGATCATGCAGTGATGACTCATGGACTTCCTCAACCATCAGTAGTCTTAGAAAGTCATTTTCAGCATATTCAAAAACAGGAAAAGAAGAAAAATCAAATTTTGGACAATTAAAACTAAAGAAAGAAAACTTAAAACCAAATTGAAATTTTGAGCTTCCTAAAAATCTATCAAAACCAATAAAATCTACTTGACTCTCATCAGTAAGAGTCACTACATCCACAGGAAAATTAAACTGCAACTTCTCACAGTCTTTTAAGTTCAAGGTATCCAAGGTATCTGGCAGTTGCTTTTCCTCTACTAGGAGAGTCTATTGATTGTTGGGAACTAGCTCACCAATTTCAAGAATTTGTTCTGGACTCTTAACAAGAGAAATAACTTCTTCCCTGATCAAAGAGACATCAGTAGGCTCATAATGTTCTAAACAATGATCAACAACTAAATTTAATCTCTCACTAGTATCAACAAGAGTACAAGGATCAAAAGGATGTTCAATATCAGCACTATCACTATGCATGTTCTCATCAATACCAGTATGATCAGTAGAATCAGTCTTATTAATCATTTCAATGCAAGCAAAGGATTCTTTAGATTCAACAGACTTATCAGACTCCAGAAACTCATTAATCTCATTACACATAGGACATGTATGCAATTCATCACATAAGCATTGCAAATTAGAGTCTGAATTATCAACAAGCTGTCCAATAATTTCAATGTCTATATCATTATCACCACATGCTACATCTACCGCTTTATCAGTCATACCATCACAGGCCAGTGAGGAATCATGATGATCAGAATATGTAATGGACTCATTAGTCTCAATGGAAGAATTAATTTGGGAGCATCTATCACATACAACAGATCCAGCACATATACAATCAAGAGATGCATCCAAATCAATTATGTCACATGGTCTAGATGGCATGTTGTCCCTAAACTCAGTAGATGCATCATCAACAAGCTTCTCAACCAACTCTACACCAGGAACAGCATGATCATCACATTCCAAGTCACCCCTACACCTATCTACTACCCTAGACTCAAGAGATTCATCATTAACAGGCTCAGAAATAGAATTATCACTAAGATCACAGCTAGGTGTAGACATACCAAGTGCATCAGTACACAAGGATTCATGAACATCACAAAATGTGTCAATTTTGTTCAATGAGCTACCACAATCAACCATATCAGGAGATTCAACAATAATATCCTCATCAACAACATCATCATGCAATTCAGAATCAACAACATTATATACATCAGGGATCACAGTGCTATCAAGCAAACTAGAGTCAGTTCCAACAAATTGTAAAACATTAGAAGAAGGAAGGATATTACCTAATGAATAGGACTCTTCCTCCTCTATACATTCCCTTCTAATTTGCTCTTCAATCAATTCAATAGCACTTGAAGTCAGTTGATTCGATTGAATTCCCAAATCCTTCATTTGTTGGTCAAAGAGTTGCAACCGTTCAGTTATCTGTTAGGCTGTTTGCTGCATTTGCTGCATTTGTTGGTGTTGAATATCATAAGCTTCCATTAGCTGCCTCATCCTTTCTTCTGAACTCGGTTCCCTCTGGGGCTCTTGTTGCATGTACCCTTCATAGTAATTGTAAGGATGATAGTTTTGCTCTTGCATATGGTAGTCATGGTATGGCTCTTGCATATGGAAGTTATGATATGGCTCATGATGATGGTGGTAATTTGGGTGAATCTCATATGGATGGTGGTATGGTTGGTAGTTGGGGTGAACTTCATAGGAATGATGGTGTGGTTGATAGCATGATGGTTGGACTTGTTGGTATTGTTGTCTTTGTTGATTTTGTCTTTGTCTTTCAAGAACACCTTGAAGCATTGTCTTGAGATCATCCAATTGCTTGGAAATCCCATCATCTGCATAAGAATTATAAACACCTTGATTAGAATAATAATATGGATTCATTTAAAGTAAAGAAAAATGAGAAGCACAATTAAATTCAATACAAAACAAATCACAAACAAATTATAACTAAAATTAACTCAAAATTAAGAAAATAAAATTCAAATGAAAATAAGACTTACCTAAAAATTTAAAATACTCCTAAACAGAGGCTAATCACACAAAATAAACTCACAAAAAATAAAAAAAATAAATCCAGAAAAATTGAAAAATTTCTAAAAAATTCGAAAAAATACTAAAAAATTCGAAAAAGTGTCTCAAACGTTGGAATTTGGCCAAATAATGGTGTACCTAATAGCAAAGCTATTACTTTTGCTCAAAACGCCCAAAAACTTTGAAAAACAGTTTGAGAATTTTCTAGGTACTTTGAACGAAAATTCCAGCAAGCAGGACACTTAACGCGCAACACCGAAATTACCCGATTCCAAGTTCAAAACAGAACAAAAATTAAGCTAAAATAGAACCAAAACAATGCTAAAACAGAACAAAAACACTTAGAAAACTTCCTTAAACAATTGAAACTCCAATTCCCCGGCAACGGCGCCAAATTTTGACGGGCTTGTCGTACAACCCTCAAAATAAAACTAGGTTGAATTAAAAATATAGCTAGTGGCACAACCTAGGTCATCTCCCTTGGAAATAGAGTTCAATGCTTAATTTGGTTCTCTAAGTGTTAAAAGTCCTAAAGGCTACTTGATTTTGAGGGATTTTTGATTGAATTAAACTAACCTAAAACTAAATTGAATCAAAATTCCTAAATTCTATCTAATTGGAGAATTATGGGTGATAATGGTCTTGTGATTAGCTTAGGAATCATCTCTTGGTATCCACTATCTTTATCCTAGTCTAATTATAATTAATTCTGGCCTAAGAGTTTCTAATTGTGTTCATTGACAAATGATCTTGAATAACCATTCAAGATTCAAGAAACTAGCAATTTAATGTTAATTGAAACCTCAACTCTCATTAGATTACTAATTCTTGTGATTAAGATCTTTGAACACTTAAATTGATTGATTACTTGATTAATTAGCCTCTGAATCCCCATCCAAAAGTATTTAATTAACCAACTAAACACTAAGGAATCCACAAATAGACAATTAGGCACATCAATTCTTACAAGCATTTCATCAAACACCTTGATTGCACACTTGGAAAATTACAGAAAATTGAGAAAATTCAGTACTAATTCAATCACATAATCAGTCAATCAATGTCCTAATTAGTGTCTAACCAGTCACTAATTAATTACACAATCAAATATAACTCAACCGAGATTATACAAGAAAAAGAAAAAGTGATGGAAAAATTAAAGAAATCTTAGCCAAAATTTCTGCAGTCTCTTCCAAGGATTCAAGCTTCAACTCAAGAGCTTCCTCCTTTGCTAGTCACAGATGAATGAATTAGAGTTTCATGCTGGCGTGTTTGGAGGTGGAGATGGGAGAAATGGATGAAGGCTCTGTGCGAAATGGACGAAGGGCGTGGATGTATGGCGAAGTGGATGAATGGAATAAGACGGAGTGGAATGGGTTTTCTGGACGCTGGATGGAGAGAATGGACGTGAATGGGCTGGAGTGGACGGAGGGCTGACGTCGTGTGTATTATGTGGTGAAGTCCTCGTGAATGGACGACGTGATGAACGCTGATGGCGTGAATTCTTCTCTCACGTGGCATTCTTTATTTTTCACGTGCTCCTCTTCTCATTCCAATTGTCTGAAGCCTTCTTATGTGAATGTGTATAAATGTGGGACCCACTGTGAATTTAATAATCCATGTTGGCTTCAGCGTTTCTATTCGTGTGTATTTTCTTCCCCTTGCCCGTAGCTTCCTTCTGCAGTTCCAGCCTTCATTTGTTCGTGTTTTTCTTCATGCAGCTTCTGTACAAACCTCACTCGAGGTTCTCTTCTTCTTCATTTGCTGGAGTTTCTCACGTAGCTTCATCTCTGTTTAGCAGCTCTTCTTCACGTTGCTTTTACGTGGAACTCATACAGCTCCAGCGTTTTCTCGTTGCTGTCCAGGCCTCATCTCTTTTTGTTTTCTCGAGTTCCAACCAGTTACTTCTTGTTTCAGCTGCTCGAATTTGTGAGCTACTGCCCGTTTGTTTCTTCCCTGTTCAGCTTGCTTTTCTCCCATGCAGCTTCTTCCCTTGCTCTGTTCTGCTGGAAAGCTCCCTGTTCTTGCTTCGTGTCTTTCTCTCCCCTTCTCAAAGTACCAGAACCCATAAATCAGTGGCTGCATCTCTGTTCTTCACTTCCCTCAACACGTGCTGCAGCTTCTTCTTCTACGGATTCCACGTTCTGGACAGCTCCACTGTGTCTGCACGTAACTCTTCTCTTAAGCAGAAACTAAAGCCTCTTCTGCTGCTGCCACTGCATGTGTGTATGACGTTAAGTGGACTGCCACATGGTTCTTTACATCTCATGGATCTGCTACATGTGTTTAAGTGGATGAAGATTCAATTTCCCATTCAAAGCTCCAATTTTCATATTAAAATCCTGTACAAAAGAGTGGGAAAAATCAAATGGGCATATTCACAAAAATTGTTTAAGATAAAATGAGCATTAAAAATCAAATTTTTTGCAAATTAACTCCTAAAATATAGAAATGGCTATTAAAATAAAATCTTATCTAATTAAAGCCCTAAAACCATATTTGGACACTAAAATGCCTAAGTTAGGAGATTAAAATATATAAAATGTCATACTTATCAATGAGCTATTGGGATTCTTTGAATCTCACTCCCTCCTCTCCAATGCTCTAACATGCTAGGTGGACCAAGGAGTTATGGTGAAGGGAGCCAACAACCATGAAAGAAAGAGATTGACAAGCCTAGGCCTAGCTTTCATTCTTTTTGAGCCTATAATGAGGTTTCACAAAGTATATGATGTTGTAAATGTACCATGACCCTTGAGGCATGTATAAATACACCATTTTATGATGTTTATATGTATGAATATGATGTATGACCTCTAACATATGTTTTGAGTATCTAATGCCAAAGTATGAGAATTGAAAGTTTGATGGATATGTGTATAAGTGGGGGTTGAATGGCCAAAATGAGATGCATGAGGTTTGGGACCATTTGGGCAGCTCACACAAGTCTCAAATGTACTTTTAGACTTGCCCAAAAGGTGCCACAACCAAGGGAAGGCCATTTGGCAAATTTGGTACCTCATATGGAGCCAAATTTGACTATAATGGAACCCTATATCACTTTTTGTCCAAATGAGTTAGTCTTGCCCTGAAATTTGGCACACAATTAGGTCTCATTAAGAGCTTTCTGGAAAGCTAAAGATCATAATTTTCGGAGGTCTAGAGAATATTTGATGAATTTTCAAAGTTGGGATTTTCTATGGTTTCTGGTATGTGCACTGTTCATACTGGCAGATTTGATTTCTGTGTCATCCAATGACCAAATGGTGTCCAATGCTTATGAAATTTAATATGCATAAACTAGAGGTCATAAGCTTTCTGTGACCACCAAGAGCACCTCATTTGGAGGTCTGAGCAGAGAGTTATACATTTTTGAAGTTTTCTGTCAGTAACAGTGGCGTCTCCAGAGCTCAATCACTGTTCCATCAATTCTAGATGTCTAAACGTATCTGTTTCATTCTGGAATTATTTTTAGTGTCAAGTTCAAATTTGTAGCTTTCCATAATGACTGAATGTGGGTGATTTCGATTTTCGTAGAATTAGTTATGAATTTCAGAAATTTGTATCAGTAGACTGAATCACAGCCCAGGCAGCCAGCGAGTCTGTAGCTTTTTGGATGTCTAACGTCCTGTGTAATGAATTTTGTGACTTAAAAGTATTTTTAGTATGAAGTAGACATCCTAAGCTTTCCAGAATGACCAAGATTGCATGATTCTGAATTTTCTACATTTAGTTATGAGTTTCCAAAGTTTGCCCAGGAAAGAGGCCAATTCTGGCCGAAAATGGATCTCTAAATTTTCATGCTCCATTTTGGTTTTCATGGGTTGGAGGCATGTTTTTGGGATCTAAATGAGTTGTAATGATGCAATTAAATATGACGATGCATAGTATGAGCTCACATGGTCCATGTAACACCGAAATGAATTTTTAGACATAGCGCAATGCGAAAATAATCCCACTTTTCTTGCTTTTCCCATGGAAATCCTACATAGTTCATGATATTATGCCATTCAAATGTATGAGATGGACTAGAATCTATGGTGTTACATTTATTGGTATCAGAGCCGGCCGTTCGCATGTGCGACCCGAGGACGGGTCGACCCCAAAAGGGGGGTGGATTGTAAAGTCCCACATCGGATGGTTTGGTCCTGGGAACGGCCCATATAAGTGGGGGCAAAGCTTCCCCCACCAGACGCGCGTTTTCCCGTGAGTTAAGCGGGCAAGTGACAAAACCCACTGAACCGGGAAGGCTGGGTCGAAGACCCTCGAACCGGGAAGGATGGGACAATACGTCTGGTGGCTCTGTGTGTGGTTGGTATCAGAGCCGGCCGTTCGCATGTGCGACCCGAGGACGGGTCGACCCCCAAAGGGGGGTGGATTGTAAAGTCCCACATCGGATGGTTTGGTCCTGGGAACGGCCCATATAAGTGGGGGCAAAGCTTCCCCCACCAGACGCGCATTTTTTCGTGAGTTAAGCGGGCAAGCGACAAAACCTACTGAACCGGGAAGGACAGGACAATACGTCTGGTGGCTTTGTGTGTGGTTGGTATCAGAGCCGGCCGTTCGCATGTGCGACCTGAGGACGGGTCGACCCCAAAAGGGGGGTGGATTGTAAAGTCCCATATCAGATGGTTTGGTCCTGGGAACGGCCCATATAAGTGGGGGCAAAGCTTCCCCCACCAGACGCACGTTTTCTAGTGAGTTAAGCGGGCAAGCGACAAAACCCATTGAACCGGAAAGGCTGGGTCGAAGACCCTCGAACCGGGAAGGACGGGACAATACGTCACACAGAGCCACCAGACGTATTGTCCCGTCCTTCCCGGTTCGAGGGTCTTCGACCCAGCCTTCCCGGTTCAGTGGGTTTTGTCGCTTGCCCGCTTAACTCACGGGAAAACGCGCGTCTGGGAGGGGAAGCTTTGCCCGCACTTATATGGGCCGTTCCTAGGACCAAACCATCTGATGTGGGACTTTACAATCCACCCCCCTTTTGGGGTCGACCCGTCCTCGGGTCGCACATGCGAACGGCCGGCTCTGATACCAACCACACACAAAGCCACTAGACGTATTGTCCCATCCTTCCCGGTTCAGTGGGTTTTGTCGCTTGCCCGCTTAACTCACGGGAAAACGCGCGTCTGGTGGGGGAAGCTTTGCCCCCACTTATATGGGCCGTTCCCAGGACCAAACCATCCGATGTGGGACTTTACAGAAAGCATCCTTTTCTGGATCAACCTAAGCTACTTAGAGGTCTCTTGCACCAATTTTAGTCTTAGGAGTCTTTTTTCTTTAACTTCAAAGCAACACAGGGATAATCTACACTTTTTATCATAGATTGCTTCATAAGGTGCCCTTTCTATACTAGAATGGAAACTATTATTATTAGTAAACTCTTTTTAATGATAGGCATTTATCCTAGCTCTCCTCTTGTTCCAAGGTATAAGCTCTTAGCATGTCCTTTAAGGTTTGAATCATTTGTTTCAATAGACCATCTATTTAGGGATGATAAACTGTATTAAAATGCAATTTGGCATTGAAAGCTTCTTATAATGCCCCCCAAAATCTAAAGGTAAATCTTGGATCATTATTCGACACTATACTTAAGGGTACTCCATGTAATCTTACAATCTCCTAAAGATACAATTAGGCAAGTTTATCTAAGGAGTACCTAGCCTTGATGGGTAGAAAATAAGCTAACTTAGTTAATCTATCAACAACTACCTATATAGTGTCCTTTCTAATCTAGGTCCTAGGTAATCCCATAACAAAGTCCATGATAACATTGTCCCATTTTTATTTAGGGATGTCAAGAAGTTAGAGCGAATTTGAGGGCTTTTGGTGTTTTATCTTCACCTTCTAACACATAAGACATTTTACCACATACTGTACAATCTCCTTTTTTATTCTTGGCCACCAACACATCCTTTTTAAATCTTGATATATCTTGGTGGAACCAAGGTGAATGATATACTTGCTATTATAGGCCTCATCTAAGATTTTCTCTCTGAACTCTACTTGATTCGAAACATATACCCTTCCTTGAAATAGAACAGTTCCATCAAAAGCTACTGAAAATCCATAATGTCTTAATTGTTTTTAAAGGGACAAAGTCTAGCTCATGGGCTTCTCTTATTTGGGTTCTTTGGTAAACTCTATTCTAAGTTCACTCTGGTGTAGGCTATAAGGTAGGATGGTTATGGAGTATTTGATATCTCTAAAGTATTCTAACATTTTAATTTCCTTAATCATTATTTGGGCCACTGGTAGGGATTTTCTATGAAGGGAATAAACCTTCACATTAGATTTATTGGATGGTATCTATAATATCTAGTTTCCCTAAATTGAATCGAAACCAATGAGATAACAAAAGAGGATCATAAATTGAAATAAGTTAAGTAAGGATTGAATAATAATCTAGTTATCTAGAAATGAGGTTACAAACAATTTAACCGAAAAAGGTAATGACAAAATTGTAATTTTGAAAAGCTTTTTAGAAACTCAAAATAGGAAGTTTTAAATAGTAAAATTAAGTTCTCCAGGGTTTTTAGAGGTTTTAAAAACCATAAGAATTGTCAAAATGACCAAAACCTTTCTGATGTGTATTTTAGGCCATCAGTTGATCCAAACTTTGATCAATTGATTCGAGATGGTTTTGAATCCCATGAAATTTAAAGTAAATATTTTTAATAATCTATAGGACTTACATTTTCATATGGAAAAAGATGATTTTAAAAAAGGATTTATAATGAGTCTAAACAGAGTGGTTAAAATTGTGGGACATAATGGGAATTTTGAAATTGTTATAAAAGCCATTCTTTCTCCCTTATATTAGGCCACTAATACCACTAGCCCTTCAAAATCGACCTAGTACATTCTGGGATAGAACCAAGGGCACACAAAAAGAAAGGAAGAAGAAGGCGAAGAGGAAGTCACTCTAGGTAAGAAACTATGCCTTTTTTTTTCATGGTTTTCCATTCAAAAAACTTCTCCTTTCTAAACATTTTCTATGGATGGTTTTGACTTTTTGAAAGAATCATTTTTGTGGCTGAACTTTTAGAAGGAGGAGATAGTTTGAAAAAACCATTAACACCATAAGAATCTTCATCTAGTAAGGATTCACATAAGTATGTGTCTTAATGGAATGATTGCTTCTCCTTGCTTTCCTTCATCTCCTTAGGTTTGGCCAACACTAGAAGGATCTAAAGGGAGATAAATTTTAGCTAAAATAGAATAAGAACTAAGGTTTTGAAAGGATATAAAGTTAGAATCATCATAGTAGCATTATAGCTCAAGATATGGAAATTAAGGTTTTAGTTGCACCTAAGGAAGTATGGAACCTGAGGAGCCTAATTTAACCCATATGAGAGTATAATTAGATTAAAGAGAAGCCAAGGACTATGAATATGTATTAAAATCCAAGAAGGAAGTAACAAAATTCCATATAACCCTTGTATAAGGCAAGGAAATGATAGAGAACCTAGGGAATATTTTTTTTTTTTAATTCTAATGAATTTAAAGGCTTAGATATGATGAATAAATAATTCTGAAATTATTGAATTGAATTCAGGAGCCTTAGATTGAAAATTGAATTTTTAGGACCTAAATTGTGTCAAAGAAGCAAGATGGCTTTATGTCCCTTTAATCATGCATATAATGATCAAAATGAGTTTTCTTAGAGTTATAAGACTTATAGCAAGTGAGAGTTTAGGGTTTAGAAAGGAAAAACTAAGGGTTGCTTCTTAGTGGGCTTAAACTAGCCTAAAGATACATATTGGATTTTAATGGATTTAAGTGAGAATAATGGGACTTAGAATGAATCATAATGGGTTGATTTAATTTATAATTGCCATGTGTAGGTCCATCTAGTTCAAACACCCCTAAGTGTGGGTGTCAAGTGAAAGAAAGTTAAGGAAAAAGCCAAGGCCAAGTGGGTCAGTGGCATTTTGAATATCTATAAGCTTCAAGGTAGCTTCATCTTCCTTTCTTGCATGCATTTGAATGTTTGAATGAGTTGAAATGCTTGTATGTGTTGTTACTTGATATATTCATGAAATATATTTTGCTATGTTTTCCAAAATGAGCTATATGTATATGAGATGGTATGTGATGACTCCTAGCTCTCTAAGGTATGGAATCGAGTGCAGTAGCTCTTCCTTAACTTTGGGTTGAAATTAGATGAGCCTAACTAGTTTATGATTATGCCATAACTTGATGTTGAATGAATTTTTATGCTATATGATGAGTTTAACTTACATGAAGCACATGCCTAGCATCTTTGCACCACATGCATGGCATTTTTTTATAGCATTCATGTGTGCATGGATTGATTGAGATTGGCTACTGAGATTCTTCTTAGAATATCACTTTTATGCTCCCAATAACCATTTTAGGGACATCAAATGTAATACCATATTAAGATATCACCTTAATTACATTATAAGTGGCATATGACATTTAATTTCATGATATAAATTCTTTTAACTACGGAAAAAAGCCATTATCAAAAGCCAAAATAATTTATTCTTAGTTAAATGAACCATTTGGATTTACTAATCTCATCTTCCATCCTTAACACATTTATTCAACCAGAAACATCACAAATTGGAGCAAGCATTTCGGGTTTGGGCCACACATATGAAATTCAAGATCACACTCTCAATTTCCATAGGTTCCATATTCTATCACAAATTTTAGAAATTTATAACTTGAGCTAGAAAAGTCCAAATCATGTAAACTTGGACTCTCTAGAAAGCTCAGGACATCATCTAAGTAATACAAAAAATTTCAGAATAAAATAACATCATTTAGCCTATGAAATGTCAATGGAATAGTAACTAGGTTTGATTCTCTTCCTACAACAAATCAGCAACTTTAAAAACTCATGTATCACTCTACCGAGCTCCAAATTAGGTGATCTTTATGGCTATGGGAGGCTTATGATGTTATCTATATGCATGTAAAATTTCATGAGAATTGAACTTCATTTGACCTTTCAATGGCACCAAAAACCAAACTGACCAAATAAATAGTACCCTGACAGTTTCTGCATAATTTGGCTAATTTTGAAATATCATAATAAAATCTCTAGAGCTCCAAAAATAGTACTCTTTAGCTCTGTGAAAAGTTCTAGATGAGATATATATGCCTGCCAAATCTCATACTAAAACTCACCCATTTGGTGTGGTTTTGGTTTAAGGCAATATTATAGTCAAATTTGGTACCAAGATAGCATCAAATGGTCCAAAATGACTTTCTGCAAGACCCATGACCATTTGAGCATGTCTAATAACTCAAATATAGCATATAGAAATATCATAATAGGTCCAAGTCATTATAGAACTCTAATCCACCATCCCACTTATTCATATACACAAGCATAACATTGCCTAAGAATGTCAAAAACTCACATTCTCATACATTTGGCTCCATATCCATTACATACAACATATCCATATACTTTTCCATATGATCAAAGGTTTTCAACTCCAAGATAACTTATAATACATACTTTGACATCAATTTACATCAAAAGCTATCCTATTATCAAAGTAATACAAGTATACTCCTTGGCCTTTATTCTTACTTCCATGAGCATCACTTAAACAAGATTAGATGAGAAATGGGGAAGAGTGAGATTCAAAGAATCCCAATAGCTCATTCACTCTTTTAAGTAAGCGTATATGGCATGTTATCATGTCAAAAAATACAAGCATGCATCAAAATTGTCCAATAACCAATCATAAACATATTTCAAGATCACATAAACATATTAAGATCAAAATCAAGCTCTAGGGACTTTTGGTCTAGCCTCACCTTATTATTTAGGACTTTTAGGTTAGCCTCACTTACTTTCTAGGGACTTTTGACTTAGCTTCACTTATTCTTGAGACTTTTGGCCTTGTCTTACTTATTCTTAGGGACTTTTGGCTTTACCTCAAACAATCCAAGGAACTTTTGGCATAACCTCACCCATAAAGAGCAATCTCACATTCAAAACACAATTCAAGAAGCATAATGGTACCAAATATCAAACCAATAGCTATAGACATGTCTCATGATTCAAACACTCATATAAGCATTCAATGACAATCAAATAACCAAGAAATGCATACAAGAATGAGCTACCTTGGTTTAAGAAATACAATATTTTCCTTGATTCCTTTAGCCTCTTCATTTGGCCTCACACATACACTTGGAGGAGGCTTGGTTTGCTTGGCATAGACATATCAAACAAGATAGAAATAGATCAATGGAACCATCTCTAGCCTTGCATAAACTCTACACAAGCTACTTCTAGTTTGTGGCATGCTTATGGTTCCATACAAGGACATAATGAAGCTATAACACCATATTCATTTAACTCATCTCATCTCATTCCTAGGCATACTCCCTTAGATAACACAATTTTGTAAGAAAAAGTCTATTAAAATAATAGATTATTTTACATTTTGTCATGGATAAAATTTTCATTTCATGTCTTATGGACCATATAAACTCATCCATGTCATTCTCTTATTTAAATACATATATACAACTCAAAACCATCTCAAAATGTGGCCAACAAATTGAGTTCATAGCATATATATACAAAATATTACATGACTGTCGCGGGTTTTGCTGCCAGTTTTTGAGTGCCAATTTTGAAAAATCATAACTAAATCTAGAAAAATAGAAATCATGCAAAATATACCATTCTGGAAAGCTACAGATGTCTACTTTATGCTACAAATAAGTTTAGACCAAAAAAAGAATGTATAGTTATTGTAAATCAATGGAATAGTATATAAACTTAGCTAGCGCTACTACTACTGACACATAATTTCAAAAATTCATATTTCTCTGCTTAGACATCCAATTAGGGTCATCTCAGTGGCTATAGAAAGCTTATCATGTCTAGTTTATGCCTATAACATTTCACGAGCATTGTACACCATTTAGCCCCAAAATGATATAGGAGAAGAAACTGACTATATGAACAGTGACTATATCAGAATAGCAAAAATTTGACAATTTTGAAAATTTATAATTAATTCCACAGTGCTCCAAATAATTTGATCTTTAGTGTCTCAAAAATCTCTAGATGGGATCTAAAGGCATGCCAAACTTCATAAGGAAATTCATTCATTTAGTCCAATTGTGCTATAGGGTTCCAAAATGACTCTTTTTATGCTTCTTAAGGGTCATAAAAGGTCCAAATTTGCTTCCAAGCCACTTGAGGATGTGAGAAAGCACCAAAATAGTCTATTAAACATGTCTCAAAGGTCCATAAATCCAGATTTCACAAACTCAGTCTCTCACCTCAAGGCATATGTAACACCATGATTCTATGACCCATCTCATATGTAGGTTTATTTACATGAAGCACATGAATTCCTGAAGAAAAAGTCATAGAAAAATACAATTAAATTGCATTACGTCACGAGTAAATCTTTCATCTAGTGTTCCATGGGCCATATGGACTCATCCATTTCATTTTCACATTTAAATACATAAATACAACTCATAACAAACTCAAGGAGTGGCATAGAACTCGTGCAAATGGATGATATACTCAAAAACATAATGTGCAACCTCGGGTAGGATTTCCAAATTCTGTGCTTGAACTTTGAAAAATTATAACTAATTCTAGAAAAATCAAAATCAAGCACACTATATCATTCTAGAAAGCTACATATGTATAATTTATGGTAAAAATAAATCTAGACCACAACAGAGGCTGTTAGCCACAAAAAAATTGATTGAATAGTACCAGAGGTTGACTATCATTACTAGTACTATCCTCCAACTTCAAAAATTCATATCTCTTTGCTCAGAGGTCAAATTGGGGTGATCTTGGTCATGGAAAGCTTATCATGTCTAGTTTATTCATGTAAAATTTCATGAGCATTGGACATCATTTGACCCACAATGACATAGCCCAAGTTTCTGACCATATGAACAGTGTCTGCATCAATTCAGTAAAAAAATGCCAACTTTGAAAATTCATAATTAATTCCATAAAGCTCCAAATAATCTAGTCTTTGGCTTCCAAAAATCTCTAGATAAGATCTATATGTGTGCCAAATTTCAAGGACAAATTCGTTCATTTGGCTAGATCTTGATATTGGGTTGTGAAATGGTCATTTTTAAGTCTTACAAAGGGTCCAAATGGTCCATTTTGAGCGCCAAGGCAACCATGACCACTTGAGCATGCGAGAATGCACCAAAATGATATTCTAAACTTGTCTCAAAGATACAGAAATCTAGATTTCTCAAACTCACTTATCCACCTCATAATATATGTAATATCCAGTTCTCTGAAAACGAGAGAAAACGTAAGAAACGTAACATACAATTTTTCTATAAATGAACAAAATTCATCAAATACAGAAGCAAGTCCTCAAAATGACTTAGTTAAGGTTCTAAAAAATTTGGGAAGCATTCTAGACTCCTAAAAATGAGAATCCCATACTCAAATGGAAAGAAAAATTGAGCTAAAATGAAAAACAAATTGTAACAAAAGATTTACAAAATGTAAGTTCATTTTTGTCATTTTGAAATTCATACAGGAAGGCTTTCTAATTACAAGTTTTGAATTCTTTGGGGTTCTCAAAGGCCCTAAAAACCATGGGAAGCCTCAGGACAGTTAAAACCCCTCCGGTGGATGTTTTCTAATGTCAGTTGACTTAAATATTGACAAATTCATTCGGGAAGGTTTTAGCTCTGATTTGAGTGATTCCAAAAGCATTTTATTAAATTGGGAACCTAAATTTCATAATGAAAAATATGGTTTCCAAAAAAGAGCTAAAACGAGTTAGAAACAAAAATGCCAAGAACAAAGGGCAAAATTAGAATTTTTAAGAAAGTGAAAGTTTCTTGAACACTCTTTAAGTTTCTTGTTTCTTCTCCCCTTTTATTTGCATGAATTGTTCTATCCAAAAGGCAAAAAGACACCAACTCTCTTAGGTGCACTATGGAGGAGAAGAAAGGAGGAGAAAAAGCAAAAAAAAAAGGTAAAAAATTTCATGGATTTTCATGCTCTTTCTTCTTCTAAACTTGTTCTTCTTCTCTTAAGCTTTCTTTCCTATAGTTTTATTGAAGATTTTGGATATGTTTTGAAGGAAGAACAGAAGGGAAATTTTGGATTTGAAGAGAAAAGAGCAAGGAAAGTGAGAATAAAAAAAGAAAACAAGGAAAAACAAGGTAAAATCTCGATCTTATGGTAGCTACTCCTTCCCCCTTCTTCTCCCTATTTTGCCCCATATATGTAGCTGAAAGAGGGCTTGAATTTTGGGCAGAACTAAGGGTGAATTCTATGAATTTAAGGAAGGAGAGTAAGAATATGCAAAAAAATTCAAGTAAAAACCATAAATTTGCAAGATAGGGAGGCTAGGGTTTTGATTGCACCTTGAACTCTACTATGAACCCTAGCCATATTTTATGATATTTAAGTGTTCATATGAGTTCCTAAGATACCAAGAGAGCTTCCTACATGATTCTCCCATTAAAGAATGTAAGGAAACTCCATTATTGCCTTATGGAAGTATAGCTTCGGCCAAGGAGAGTCCATGCACCTAAGGAGTGTTTTAATTCCTTCAAAGCTTAGTTTTGCATCATGTATGATGGAAGAGTATGAGAGGAAGCCTTAGAAAAAGTTTAGAAACCATAAAAAGTGAGATGGCCTTATATGTTTCATATTATGGCTTAAAGAAGCAACACCTAGCTAGGCTCTTTGATTTGATTGTGTGATGACTCCAAGAGATTTAAATGGAGTCAAGAATCATAAATAGATGAAAAGAATGGAACCAAGATCATATTTTCCTAAGGTTGCTTCATTAAGTATATTATAGAATCATAAAAGAGTCTTATGAGTCACCTAACTTTTCTAGTGAATATATGGTGTAACACTATCATAGTATAACTCATTTCATACCCTTTCTAGGTTCTATTCCATGAAGAAATGCCCTTTCTAGGTTCTATTCCATGAAGCATACGAGTTTCCAACAGAAAGACATTAAAATATTACATTTTCATGCGTTACGTAGTGGATAAATTTTTTGTCTGATATTCCATAAACCAAGGGAACTCATTAAACTCATTCTCATATTTAATTACACTAATACAATTCAAAACCATCTAAGAAAGTGGCTTGGAACTCATACAAGTGGATGAAACACACTAATTTCCATGAATTAGCCATGGTTAGATTTTCAATTTTTCTGTGACTACTTCGAAAATTCATAAATAAGTCCACAAAAATTAAAATCCAACAAAATTTATCATTCTAAAAAGATATAGATGTCTACCCATGGTAAAAATAATTTTAGCTCGTGAAATATTAAGGGGAAAATGTTTGACATCCAAAAAACCACTGAGGTTGCTACTGTCTGGGATACTGGTTTAGATTACTAGTATGAACTTTCAAAATACATAACAAATTCTATAAAAATTGAAATAACACACACTTGGTCATTTTGGAAAGCTAGAGATGTTAAATTTATGAAAACAATAATTTTAGAATGAAATAGATAGTTCTATCTATTGGAAATATATAAAATAGTAACTAGACTCAGGGGGCGCTGCTGTTGCTGGTAGCAAATTTCAAAATTGCATAACTCTTTGATCAAACCTCCAAATAAGGTGATCTTAGTGGCCACAGAAATCTTATGACCTCTAGTTTATAATTGTAAAATTTTAGAAGTATTGGATGTCATTTTCCTATCAGATGACACAAAACACAAATCTGATAATGTGAACAATACACATACCAGAACCAATTGAAAATCTCAACTTTGAAAATTCATAACTAATTCTGTAGAGCTCCGTTTTTGTTGCACTTTATCTTTCCAAAAATCCCTCAATGAGCTTTACATTTTTGCCAAATTTCATGGAGAAATTCCTTTAGTTGGTTAGAATGTGCCATAGGGTGCCATTTGGGTCATTTTGATGCATTTTAATGGTGCAAAAGTGTGCAAAATGGCACTTAAGGTTTTTGTAGCCACTTGGGCACATGGGAATGGCCCAATAGACTCCCTAAAACTGTCTTAAAGGTGTAGAAACTCAAAACCCAAAATCTTATCCTCCATCCCCAAGCCATATATAAGAAGATACATGTGAGAAATAACCATCCAATACCCAAAAATTGCATCACTACTCAATTATCATTAATTGTCATACATATATCATCTATTGGGATATTTACACATGGTCCATTCATTGTACATCTATTCTATCAAACGTTTACATCATTTGCCACTTCTTTGATTACAACATAAGCGAAAGCAAGCACTTTAGAGCCAAAGCTTTATCTTCCACCTTGGTGACTTCCATTTCCTTGTTTATTGGCTCCACCTAGCATATTAAGATGTTGGAGAGGAGGGAGTGAGGATTCAAAGAATCCTAATAGCTCATCTCCCATTCAATCATGCATAAAGAATGTAATACAAGTCTTAAGGATGCATGCATGGCATACTAACATTGAGAATGGTGCAAATATATTCTTGGCATTTACACAAAGCACATATAACATACTTAGGCTTGCCAAATGATTGGATTAGCCTCATCCACTTTCTTTGTAATACCATATCTTTCTAGCCTTTCTCATGCAATTCACATGCTCCATAACATGCCTTGTTTGGGAGTTGTAAGAAAATGGGATATAAACAATGGATTAAATTTGTGTTGCGCTACATATGAAAATTCCATTCGATGTTACATGGGTCGTATGAGTACATATTATACTTTTCCATATTTAATTACATCAATACAACTCCTTTGCAGCACAAACTCATGCGCACAAATCATGGAAACTAAAATAAAACTCAAAATAAGAAAGTCTAGCTTCGGCCAAAAATGGCCTCTTTTCTGGTCAAATTTTGAAAAATCATAACTAATTCTAGAAAAATTGAAATGATAGAATCTTGATCATTTTGGAAAGCTATGGATGTATAATTAACACTAAAAATATGCATAGATCATAAAATTCATCACAGAGGGCGTTTGACATCCAAAATGGTCTAAAGGTCCGACTGAATTCTGGAGCTATCATAGAATTCTGAAGAAAACTTTGAAAATGTCCAATTAATTCCACAAAAATCCAATCCATGCAAATGGTACCAATATCAGAAGCTATGGATGTTAGCTAGAGGGAAAAAATATTTCCAGACCAGTTCAGGTAGTCCAAATCCCGAAATTAAATAAAACAATAACTCAGGTCAAAGGGTCCTAATACTAGACAGAATGTTCAAAAATTTATATCTCCCTCTTTAGACCTCCAAATGAGGTGCTTCCAGTTGGTACAAGTCACTGGGAATATTTAGTTTCTTTGTATAAAATTTTGTGACAATTGGATATCATTTACCCCATGAGTGACAGAATTTAATTTCGGACCAGTGGGCAAAACCAGAAAAATTTTCAACTTTAACAATTCACCAAATATTCCATAGACCTCCAAAAATTACCAACTTTAGCTTCCCAAAAAGCTCTCAATAAGCTCTAGATGCATGCCAAATGTTAGACCAAGAAGAACTCATTTGGAGAAAAAGTGGTATAGCCTCATAAAATGGTAAGTTTTTGTTCCATATGGGTAACCAATTTGTCCAAATGGCTTTCTTCATTGTTTGGCACCTCTTGGGCATGTTTCAAAGCACAAATATGACTTGTAGAGACTGTTAAAATGGTCCCAAATCTCATGCATCTTATTTTGATCTTTCAACATCTATTTATGCAGTAAATACACATGTCATTCAAGGGTCCAATTACATATCTTCATTGATTTACTACCACATACATTGTACATATAGTCTATACATCATATTACATATGCTCAAGGTATTACACAACCAAAAATAACATTTACAATGCTTCTTGACACTCCATTACAATTTACACTACAAATTAAACAAGGTGTAGCCATTTAGTGTTCTTGGCTTGCATTTCCTTGGCCTTGGGCACCACCTAGACATTTTAAGCATGAGAGGGAAAGGGGGTGAGATTCCAAGAATCTCAATAACTCACACACCTATTCACACCACATTCAAGGCATACACACATTAAATATATGAATATGCAAGCATAAAGTGTGCAATAAATCTCATTTCTTGCCACATCAACATGTCAAAACCACTTTCATGCTCCAGGGACTTTTGGTTTAGCCTCACCCCATTTCTAAGACTTTTGAATCTGCCTCACTCTTGGCCTAGGGACTTTTGACCTAGCCTCACCCATTCAAGGGACTTTTGGCCTTGTCTCCCCCATGCCATGAGACTTTTGGCATCTCTTCACCTTCATCAAGGGACTTTTGGCATCACCTCACCTTTATGAGCTCTTTCCACAACCATAGTCATTCAAGAAGACACATTAGTACCAATGCAATTTCAAGACATCTAGTGGCATGTTCTCAAATCACAAGAGCATATACAAGCACACAACATATACATATGAACATAAGAATGTAAGAGAATGAGGTGGAGAGCTACCTTTTAATTTATGCAAGCTTACTTTGCCACTTCCTTTTCCTTCTTGGTCTCACAGGAGCATTTAGGTGGAGTAGGGTTCTCTTGACCTAGAAATCATAAACATCACACAATTACACACTTGAAGCAACCTAAGACACTAGGTTCACTCTTAAACACACACTTGGTTCCATAATGGGCATATCGGTTCCATAAATGGTCTATTGAAGCAACTCATATCATCCAAGCTCTAGACTCTATTCTCTTGTCATTTCTAGACTTATTGGACTCATTTAAGGTCCTTGGAGCCATCACATATTCAATTGCACCATTGGAAAACCAAGTTGCTTCATAAGGCACCATTATGGACACCATTGTCCCATCTCCCAACCTATGGCTCCTAAATTTTTGCCAATGGTTTCTCTCATCTTCTAACATCATATAAAGTCCCAAACCAAGGCTAGAACAAATTAAAACATCCCCTAGCCTAATGAACCTAGCTTGGCCAAAATATGCACCATAATGGAGGTTCATGGACTTTGTGATTTTTCCTTGATGGGAGAGCCACTTGGGAGGCTTTCTAAAGGTCTTAAGAACTCAAGGAAACATTTAAATAGCCAAGGAAACATTTACATAAAATCATATTTTGCAAAACTCTAGAAAACACTACACTTTTCTAACTTGTTTTCTATTGGTTTTTCTTGGAATTTCGTGCCATATTCCATCTCCCCATGGCCTAAAACCCTTTTTCCTTTCTTGTATTTGGATAGAACATCCTTCCCTCCTTTGGTTCTGTTCTTGGCCGAAATACACACAAAGGAAGGGGGAAGAGAAGATGCAACAAAAAGCAAATATTACGTAGGATTCAAGTGAGCTTTCAAGTGTCTTTCTCCTTGATTCTCTTCTCCTTGGCAAATCCAAAATTCTCCCCTTGGTTCTGGACCTAAAATAGAACCAAAATGTTCAACTAAACTATAGAAAGAGAGGAGGAAAGGAGAGGAACAAGATTGGAGGAAGATGGAGCATGAAAATCTACAAGCTTCCTTACCTTTTCCTTGATTTTTCTCCTCCTTTTCTTCCCCTTTTGATGCACCTAAGGAGCTGCAATTTTTTCTATAAATTGGGCAGAAGAAGTCGTGCTCAATAAAAGGGAGAAGATGGAAGAAAAGTGTGGAAATGTTTAGGACATTCTAGAAGCTCTTATTTCTAATTTTGCCTTTATGTAATGACAATTTTGTTTTGGCTTCGTTTTAGCTCCTTTTTTAGAACCATCTTTTCCATCATAAAATTTAGGTTCCCAATTTAATAAAATGCCTTTGGAATCACTCAATTTGGAGCTAAAACCTTATTGAACGAATCGGTCAAAGTTTGGGTCTACTGATGTTGAAAAATATACACTGGAGGGTTTTACCAGTCCTGGGACTTCCTATAGTTTTTAGGGCCTCTAAGAACCTTGGGCAATTCAAAAATTTCATTTAAAAAGCCCTTCTATGTGGTTTTTCAAAAGTTACACTTATTTACGAAAATGCCTTCCTTCACACATTATTTCTCCATCCTAACTCCGTTTTTCTTTTCGTCTAAGCCTAGAATTATCATTTTTAGAAGTCTAGGACTCAACCTAAATTTTTTGGGACATTATCTAGGTCGTTTCAGAGGACTTACTTTTATATGGCTCATTTCATCATTTTACAAAAATTATATTCGTTACATTCTTCAAGGTTCTTGGACTTGCTTCACCTTTTTTCTCAAAGGCTTTGAATTAAGCCTTGCTCTTGGGAGACTTTCTCTTGGTCTCAACCACTTCTAAAGTAGTGGTTCATCTAACTTTATCTCTGAAAATTACTTTCTTGCTTTCCTCACCCATGTACTATGCTCATCTCTTTAGAGAGCTAGTTAGTAGTCCAATAATATAAGTAAAACCTACATATCTTTGTGGCAATGGTCTACTAGACTTAAGAAATGTCTAGTCTTTGAGGCAAAAGCTAACTAAAATTATACTGGTCTCTGAGACTAGCTGCTCTATAAAATTATCCCAGGTTGCCATCTCACTAGAGAACTATCATGTTGCAACCGGGGCTCTCTGTAACTCTGTGGGATCTACTATGACTCTTGGGTCTATTGTGACCTCTTAGAACCCTACTAGGGTCTATTGCAACCCACTGTGATATACTAGGATCTATTGCAACCCATCTATGAGAGATATCAAAACCTAAGATTACTGTATCTTACAAGCACATGCTCATTGGGTCTAGTAACCATCACTCATAATAACTGAGGCTAAACTCAGAAATATATCATGCTCTTCGTGCGAAGTAGGTTTTGTGTCATCTGATTCTCTAGGATTCCATTATACTGATACTTAGGAGGATTTTAATTCTCATTCATCACTCTTCATGGGATCCTTATGTTCCCACTTCAACCCTTTTTTACTTAGGCTTTCTTTTCTTACTTTATTGACTTAATTAATTTAGTTGTACTCACTTTATCTTTTCCTTTCATATCCTGCAATTTCTGACTATGCCCATGTTCTGCTTTTGAGTGCCTTAACACTAGGGCACCTCACACTCTAAGTGTGGCTAACATTTCTGGTAGGAGAAAGGCTATACACTAGTTCCTGTTCATTTCATTTACATATACTATGAATGACTGAGCTCAGAGCTACTATCACTAGTATATTATAAGTTTCCCAATAACCTAAAGTATTCTTTTCTTATTTTTCTTTATCTGCCCTATTCTCATAGGATACTCAGGGAAAATAGGATTCTTCCTCTGCTTCATCCTGAGATTACTTTACATTGCCCAACTACTTTTACTTTGAGCACTATCATGCTAAAAGGGCATTTATGCCCAAGGGCAGATGTGCTTTCTCAAGTACTTAAGCACATCCATTCAATAGTTATTCTCAATCTACTATGTCCTCGACTTGAACACTGTTATATCTTCTCTCTCTTTTTAGCTTTCTTATCCTTTTACTTCGGTAAAAGGATACTCTACTATTGGCTGTTACTATTGCTAGTTTGGATTTCTTTATGCTCAAGAGCACATGCATTTTTCTTGGATTTCTCTACTTGTTCACTTTCTATGACATCAAGGAGGTCTACTTTCTTATACTCTTGCTCTGCTTTTAACTAGACCATCCCTTGGTAAGAAAAATTCTATTTCATAAAGTCCAAGAATTACATTCTATAGCGCTCTTGGCTTACACTCTTCCTCTGCATAATACAAGACTTGTCTTCTTAGGTGGTTCCTAACTTCCTTGAGCTTTTCTGAGGGTACTAAGGCACTAGCTGTTCATCTTAGCTCATTTTTATGTTCATATTAGAGTTAGGCTTTCTCTCTCTATTTAACCTTTTTAGCCTCATCCCTAAGAGCACAGTATACTAACTTCTAGGGTTTTACTCACCCAATCTAGGACACGTACTCTTGCTGTATGGATTTTACCTTACTGAAACTTATGCTTTACTGGGTGTTCTAATCACTTATGTGCCTTAATCCTATACTATTCTCATCTTAGGGAGCTTGTCTAACTAGTTATTGGACCCCTGTCTGTTTACTTTTCTGTACTTAATCTACTAATTCAGTCATGACTAAAGTGAGGGCATATTTTTTATGTCTATTTTCTCAGTTCTTCCTCACTTCTCTTATCACTGTACTTTATGACTCAGGGGGTCTATCTAGGAAAATTTACTAACCACTACTGGATGGTGTCCCCGACTCAGGATATCTCATCCTTCCTTTCTCGATCCAAGGAGGACTTCCATTGAGCCTTTCATTCACATAATATGCTATAGGTCACTTCCCTTAGGCTTCAGCTTATATTTAGCTTGGGCTACTTATCCCATTAGACCTACAGCTTATAATAACCCCCATTAACTCCTATAGGTTTACAATGAATTTAATACTTCCAAACTATTCTTATTCTTTTTTCAAGATTTCTGACACTGGGCCAATCATACTTATCTTTATGTATCACTATGAGGTACACCCAGTTTGTATATTCACTGTATGCATCACTGATATTAACCTCAGATTATATTAACATCTTATCGATAGGGTCTTCGACTCATTATATTAGCTCATCGTTCGCGACTGCACAAGGTAGCATCCTAGGTTAGAGTTAATGCCCTGTAGACAGATCTCAACAACCTTACTGTTCTTATGTCTGACATTCTCTAACTTTAACTGCTACCCACTTACAACATTCTCAGGCTAATCCTTCACTTATGTTAGGCTTTTCTCTGTCTCAATTATTAGGCCCACTGGTCCTCTGTTACTTACTTGTCCATGGTGTTCGCTAATAGACTATTTACTGCTCTTTTTCTTTGCTTATATTAGGGGACCCCACTTTTTTATACATCGATTAGCCCTACAGCAGCTCATTTCCTAGGTTGGCCTGAATATGACCAACAAGGCCTTCCATATCGTTATACACTCCACTATCACTGGAAGCTTCTTTAGTTATGTAATCTGAGCCTCACTGTCTCTGTATATAACCCAACATCAAACTAGAGGGTTCTGCCTCTTGCTTAATTCATGCATAACTAATAACCATCTCTAGGCTATTAAGGCTCTATGGGGTATAGCAGGCAACTTAACTTTTAGCTTGAGGGAATAATTTTCTGGCTTTTTATGTCATCATAATATTTGGGTGTCATGGCTAGGGGGTAACTCTTTCGACCCTTACTCTGTACAGTAGTAGCTTTACCTCATATAATGCTGACTTACTGCTTACTTTTGCATTAGGTAGGACATCCCCGAATGGTCCGAGTGTGGTACTCAGGGAGATTAGGCCTCTTATAACCTTTCTAGGCAAGCCTGTCTAGCAATTACACAATTCTCTTTCGTTGTTAATACATAAAGCTTGCCACTGATCCTAGCTAGCTACCATAGATTATAGAGCTCTAGCCATGGGATAACTTAACTCTATTTTAAAACTAAAGCCCAACCTTACCCATAGTTTACCACCTACTCAAGACCATTCCACAACTTACTTAGCATGAGCATAATCATGAGCCACCTTCACATACCCAAATACATCCTATAAGGCTTTTCATAACTCTACAAGCCTTTACATAGCCCTATAGCCCCATCCTTAAGTGACATCCCAATCCTAGAAAGCTTGGAACTTTGCTCTGATGCCAAAAAGTGTAACAACATCATACTATAACTCATTTCATGCCCTTTCTAGGTTCTATTCCATGAAACATATGAGTTTCCAAGAGAAAGACATTAAAATATTACATTTTCAGGCATTACGTAGTGGATAAATTCTTAATCCGGCATTCCATAGACCAAGGGAATCCATTAAACTCATTCTCATATTTAATTACACTAATAAAATTCAAAACCATCTAAGAAAGTGGCTTGGAACTCATACAAGTGGATAAAACACACCAATTTCCATGAATTAACCATGGTTAGATTTTCATTTTTTCTGTCACAAGTTCAAAAATTCATAACTAAATCCAAAAAAATTGAAATCCAACAAACATTATCATTCTAGAAAGCTCTAGATGTCTATCCATGGCAAAAATAATTTTAGCTCATGAAACATTAAGAAGAAAACGTTTGACATCTGAAAAACCACTGAGGTTGCTATTGTCTGGGCTACTGGTTCAAATTACTAGTATGAATTGTCAAAATTCATAACTAATTCTATAAAAATTGAATTCATACACATTTGGTCATCCTAGAAAACTACAGATGTTAAATTTATGAAAAAAATAATTTCAAAATGAAACAGATACTTTTATTCATTAGAAATCTATAAAATAGTAATTAGACTCAGGGGGCACTACTGCTACTAATAGCAAACTTCAACATTGCATAAATCTTTGTTTAGACCTCCAAATGAGGTGATCTTAGTGGCCACAGAAATCTTATGACCTCTAATTTATGCCTGTAAAATTTCACAAGCATTAGACACTGTTTTCTCATCGAATGACACAAAACACAAATCTGATCGTGTGAACAGTACACATACCAGTACACAAATATGTAGAGCTCTATTTTTTCTGTACTTTAGCTTCTCAAAAATCTCCCAATGAGCTTCACATTTTTGCCAAATTTCATGGAGAAATTCCTTCATTTGGTCAGAATATACCATAGGGTCCCATTTGGGTCATTTTGATGCATTTTAATGGTGTAAAAGTGTGTAAAATGGCTCCTTAGGTTCTTGTGGCCACTTGGGCACGTGGGAATGGCCCAAAAAGACTCTCTAAACTTGTCTTAAAGGTGTAGAAACTCAAAACACAAGATTTCATCCTCCATCCCCAAGCCATATACAAAGAGATACATGTGAGAAATAGCCATCCAATACCCAAAAATTGCATCACTACTCATTTATCATTAATTGTCATACATACATCATCGATTGGGAGATTTACACATGTTTCATTCATTGTACATCCATTCTATCAAAAGTTTACATCATTTTCCACTTCTTTGATTACATCATAAGCAAAAGCAAGCACTCTAGAGCCAAAGCTTTATCTTCCACCTTGGTGACTTCCATTTCCTTGTTTATCGGCTCCATCTAGCATATTAAGATGTTGGAGAGGAGGGAGTGAGATTCAAAGAATCCCAATAACTCATTTCTCATTCAATCATGCATAAAGAATGTAATACAAGTCTTAAGGATGCATGTATGGCATACTAACATTGAGAATGGTGCAAATACATTCTTGGCACTTACACAAAGCACACATAACATACTTAGGCTTGCCAAATGATTGGATTAGCCTCACCCACTTTCTTCAAGGTTCTTGGACTTGCTTCACCCTTTTTCTAAAAGGCTTTGAATTAAGCCTAGCTCTTAGGAGACTTTCTCTTGGTCTCAGCCACTTCTAAAGGCTCTTGGCTCATCTTCATCGAAGATAGAAGGTTTTTGGCCTCTCCACATTCAAGCAAACCAATGCAAACATTCTAGGTATTATTTGAATACATAATGCAATACTATGATTCCATGGAACATAAGCATCATACTAAAACATAATTCATAGCTTAAAATACACATACACACATTCAAAGACAATGTAGACATTCATTCATGCATGGGAGAAAAGAGAGAGAGCTACTTGCTTGTATTTACACACTTTTTCCTTAAGCTTTTAGTCCTCTCCCTTGACCTCACACACCCAAGAAGGTGGAGATCATTTCTCTTGGCCTAGACATACCAAAAGAAACATGAATTACTCATGGGAACAAGCCTTGGCATTATACACACTTTACATTATGCTACTTTGGTTTATAGCTCCATTATGCTTTCATAAGGCACTTAATGAAGCAACTACAAAAATTCATGATCTTGGCTCTCTTCTCTACTTTAATCTATGATTCTTGACTCCATTTAGACCCCTTGGAGTCATCACACAATTATTTTAAGGACCCTAGCTAGGAGTTGCTTCATTATGATGCATTATGGAGTCTACACCTCCATCTCACTATCTATGGCTTCTAAAATTTTTTCAAGGCTTCCTCTCATACTCTCCCATCATATATGATACAAAACTAAGCTTGGAAGTAACTAAAATACTCCCTACGTATTACTTCTGTCCTAGGCCAAGGCAAGGCTTCCTTAACGAGTCTATGGAGTTTCTTTGCTTTCTTGGATGGGAGGTGCATGTGGTAAGCTCTTTAGGGGTCTTAAGAACTCATAAAAACATTCACATAGGCTTGGGCTTAGATAAAATCAGATTTTCAGTAATGTTCATAAACCCTAGCTTTTCTATCTTATTCATGGTTCTTTCTTTGTTCTCTTTGTATATTCTTGTTTCTCATGCTTGAATATTCTTGTCTCTACCTTGTTTTGGCTTGAATTCCTTCCCCTCTCTAGTTTCTCTCTCTAGACCTAATATGGAAGTCATTGGAATTCAAAGAAAAATAAGTTTTTCTATTGCACATCATACCTCATTCGAAAGCTTGCTAAATGATGATTCTCTTACTTTATTTGGTTGCTCAAAACCTACACTTTTCCTCATGAGGTTAGCCACCAAATTCCTCTTTTTAAGAATCTAAAACCATCAAGAGAAGGAGAATGAAGAGAGGAGAAAATTTTATAACTTGTTACAAAATTTCATGTATTTTCATACCTTTTTGCCTTAGTTTTCTTTTTCTTGCTTCTCCCAATTTTCACGCCATTTTTGGTCTAATTCTGAGCTTAGAAGACATTCATGGATGGGTGGAGAAGTTGCCTAGTTATTTAAAAAGGTGGAGGATGATTTTTATAACAATTCCTAAAATATCGATGATGTCTCTTCACTTTCCTTCCTTTGTTTGGGCTCGTTTTAACTCCTTTTTAAGAACTATCTTTTCTATCATAAAATTTAGGTTTTCTAATTTATAAAATGCCTTTGGAATCACTCAATTTGGATTTAAAGTTATTCTAAACTATTCGATCAAAGTTTTGGTCAACTGACAGTCGAAATCACTCATCGGAGGGGTTTCAACTGTTGCAGGGGTACTCATGGCATTTAGGGCCTTTGAAAACCTTGGAAAACTTAAAACTTTCATTTAAAAAACTCTCTCATATGTTTTTCCAAAATTATAATTATTTACAAAAATACCACTGGCCTTTCAGTAATTTTTTTAAATCACTGCGACCTGGGTTTTTGGGCAACTCAAGGCTCAAATCCTTACTTTCCATTATTTAAAATTTTATTCTAATTTTAGTTAGCCATAAATCCTTCTATTTTAGGGACTTCCTTTTATATCTAGCCTATTTCTGACATTTACGAAAAAATCGAACATCGTGTTTCTCACGTTTATTGAGGGACCAGATGTTACATATGGCCTTAGAATTTAATTCAAGAGCATAATTGGCTTCCATATGATGTTTCTAAGTCAAGAAAAATGATCTCCACCTCCTTGGGTGTATGAGGTCAAGGGAGAGGACTCAAGGCTCAAGGAAAAAATGTATAAATGCAGGCAAGGTAACTCTCTCCACCTTCTCTCATACATGAATATGTGCTTACATTGCCTTTGAATGTGTGTATATATGTTTTGAGCTATGAAAAATATTTTAGTATGAGCTTTTATTCTATGGTACCATGATGATGTTTTATGCATTTAACTGATGTTTTATATGCTTGCCTTAGTTTGCTTGAGTGTGGAAAAGCTAAGAACCTTCTAGCAATAGTGAGGATGAGCCCCTTAGAATTAGTTGAGACAAAATAAAGAGTCTCCTAAGAGTGAGGTTGACTCCCAAGAGTAAGGTTGAGTTAAAATCTCTTAGAGAAAATGGGTGAGGGAAGTCCAAAATTTATAAGTAAATGGGTGAGGCTAGTCCACTCACTTGGCAAGCCTATGTATGACTTGTTCAAATGCTAAAAATATTTCTTGAATGATCACACATTTCAATATGCCCATCCATGCATTTTCAAGACTTGTATTGCATATTTTATATGTGATTGAAAGGGAGATGAGCTATTGGGATTCTTTGAATCTCATCCCCTCCTCTCCAATGTTTTAACATGCTAGGCAAATCAATTGAGCAAGGTAATGAAAGCCACCAAGCCAAGAAGAAGGAAATTGACATAAAAATGTATGAAATGGCTAAGTTATGTCTCTCTTGTAGCCATACACATGGCATATGATGTAATCCCATGATGAAATTGTTATGTAATTATATGAACATATGTAGTTACCCAAATGTATGATGTATGAATAAAATTTGATGACAAATGTATGAGATAGCATTTTTCTTATGTATATCATGGGGTGGATGAGTGAGTTTGAGAAATCTAAGTTTATGCACCTTTGAAACAAGTTTAGAGAGTCATTTTAGTTCATTCCCACATGCTTGAGTGGCCACACAAGCTTAGGAAGCAAAATTAGACACTTTGATGTTAGTTGTGACCATAAGAATGACCAAATGGGAACCCTATGACACAAACTAACCAAATGGATGAATCTTCCTATGAAATTTGGCAAACATGTAGAGCTCATTGAGAGATTTTTGGGAAGCTAAAGTGAAGAAAAATTAGAGCTCTACAGAATTAATTATGAATTTTAAAATTTGGGATTTTTTTGCTCTTCTAGTGCATATACTTTTCATATGGTTAGCTTTGTGTTCTATGTCATTTAATAGCTAAATGGTGTCCAATGCTTGTTAAATTTTACAAGTATAAAATAGAGGTTATAAGATTTTTGTGGCTACCAAGATCACCTCATTTGGAGGTCTGAGAAGAGAGTTATGAATTTTTGAAGTTTACTGTCAGTACCAATAGTGCCACTGGACCTCTAGTACTATTCCATCATAATTCAGTTCCCAGATGGTCTTGGCGTGGTCTGGAGATATTTTTCCCTTAAATTTAACATCAGTAGATTTTTAGATTGACTAAATTTGGATGATTTTTATTTTTTAAAAAATTAGTTATGAATTTCTAAAATTTATGATAGTAACTTGTGATAGTAGCCCAAACAGCTGAGACCTTGGGCGCTTTTCGAGTGTCAAACGTCTTCTGCTTGATGTTACATGACTTAGAATTATTTTTAGCATAAAGTAGATATTGTAGCTTTCTAGAATGGTGAAGAATGCATTATTTTGATTTTTCTAGAATTAGTTATGATTTTTCAAAGTTTGTGGCAGAAAGCATGTAATTCTGGCTGAGGCTACACTATGGAATTTTATGTGTTTCTTGCACTTGAATGAGTTCTAGGCCACTTTTGGTAATGGAATTGAGTTGTATCTATGTAATTAAATATGAAAATAAGTTTATATGGTCCGTGGGATATTGAATGAAAAATTCATCCCCTACATGGCACAAATTTATTCATTATTTTTATTGCTCTTTCCTTGGAAACTTGTGAAGTCCTTGGAAATGAACTTAGATAAGGAATGAAATGAATTATTTAATTATGGTGTTACAATATACACAAGAATGCATATGTTAAGTTTTGCCATTCCATACCAAATCATTCTATATAATACATATGGCATTAATCCTCATTCATACATCATACATATGAGTAATTACACATGTTCAAATGATTATACAACAATTCCATCATAGGATTACATCATATGCTATTGGTATGGCTACAAATGAAACAAAACTAGGCAATCCTAAACACTTTGATGTCAATTTCTCATCTCCTAACTTGGTGGTTTCCATTACCTTATTCATTTGCTCCACCTAGCATGTTAAGACACTAGATAGGAGGGAATGAGATTCAAAGAATCTCAATAGCTTATCTCCTTTTCAATCACACATAAAGAATGCAAAATAAGTCTTGAAAATGCATGCATGAGCATAACGACATGTATCATTCAAGAAACACCCTTGGCATTTGAATAAGTCATACAAAGCATACACAGGCTTGCCAAGTAAGTGGATTAGCTTCACTCATTCTTTTGTGAATTTTGGACTTGCCTCACCCATTTTCTTTAGGAGATTTTGACTTAACCTCACTATTGGGGAACTCTTTGCTTTGTCTTAACCAATTCTTCGGGTTCTTAGCTTATTCTCACCATGGCTAAGGGTTCTTGGCTTCACCACACTTAAGCAAATCCAAGCAAACATACTAAGCATCATTTGAAACATATTATAACATCATGGTACCATAATACATATGCACATGCTAAAATACTTTTCATGGCTTAAAACACACATACACACATTCAATGACAAGTTAAGCACACATTTATGCATGAAAGAAGGTGGAGAGAGCTACTTTTACCACACAAGTACACTTTTTCTCTTGGAATTATGCTCCCTCTCTCAGCCACACACTCACAATGATGTGAGGCTTGTTTCTCTTAGCCTAGACACATCATATGGAAGCCAATTATACTCTTGAATCAAATTCTCAAGCTATACATTCACTAGAAAAGTTAGGTAAATCATATGGCTCTTTTATGGTTCCATAATGCACCTAATGAAGCAACCCTATGAAAACATGATCTTTACCCTATTCTTTTCATTTATTTATGATTCTTGACTTCTTTTAAGCCTTTTGGAGTCATCACACAATCAAATCAAGGAGCCTAATTAGGTATTACTCCTTTAAGCTATAATATGGAACCTATGATACTATCTCACTGTCCATGGCTTCTAAATTTTTTTTCAAGGCTTCCTCTTATCTTTTCCCATCATATCTGATGCAAAACTAAGTTTGGAAGAAATTAAAACACTCGTTAGGTGCTTGAACCCTCCTTGGCCGAGGCTATGCTTCTTAAGGACACCAAAGGAGTTGTTTTGATTTTTTTCATGCGAGAAGCATGTGGGAGGCTCTCTTGGTGTCTTAGGGTCTCACACAAACTCTTAGACACTTTAAATTATGGCTAGAAAGCTTTCTACAAACCAAGGTGCAAGTGAAACCCTAGGCTAGATATCTTGCAAATCAATAGTTCTTTCTTGGATTTCTTTGCATATACTTGTTCCTCACACTCTATAACCCTTGGTTCCATCAAGAACATATAAAAAAAACTCTCCTCCTTACTTTCCCTCTCTAGACCAAAACTTAAATGACTTGGAAACACAAGATTTTGCAAGTGTTTCAAGTAAAGTCTTACCTTAAAATAGAGCTCTCTTCATATATATTATTTTTCACCGATTGGTTTCTTGAAAAGAGTTCCTTTTTGGCTTAGGTCAGACTTGAATCTTTAAGTTTTTAAGAAAAGAAAACCACCATTAGAGAGCTCTTAGAGAGAGGAATAACTTTCCTAATTGACGCAAGATGAAATGGGGTCGTTTACTTACCTAAATGGAAGCTTAAACTTCTTCTCTCTCCCCCCTCTTAATGTCACACCATGGCTGCTCAATTTTCTATAATGGAAGGTTGGAGAAAGTGATGAGATGTAATCTTACTTAAGAAGCCTCTTTTATAATTTTTCAAAATGACTATTTTACCCCTATGCGCCTGTTTACTCTGTTTAGGCTCATTTCAACTCCTTTTTTAGAACTATTTTTTCTATCATAAAATTTAGGTCCTCTGATTTATAAAATGCCTTTAGTTTCATCCAAATTGAATTAAAAATATTCTTGAACAAACTGGTCAAAGTTTGAATCAACTGACGATCTAAAACGTAAATTGGAGGGGTTTAAACCATTCTATGGATTCCTATGATTTTTAGGGCCTTTGAGAACCTAGGAAACTCATTTTTCCTATTTAAAAATCCCTCCTTTGAGTTTTCTAAAAAGTACCTAAAATTAAGGAAATGCCATTACATTTCGTTGCATTTTTGTAAAAATCTATCTGGCTATTTTGGCTCTGGTTTAAAGGCACTTCTAATCTTGAATCACCATTATTTAAGGTCTAGAATATTATTCTAATTTTATTGGACCTCAAATCACTCTATCAGGGGGACTTCATTTTGTATCTGGTGAATTTCATGTGTTTACGGAGAAACTGCACGTCACATTTCTTGCGTTTCTCTCATTTTCAAAGAATCAGATATTACAATATACAGAAGAACATATAAGCTTTATCTTGCCATTCAATGTCAAGAACTTGCTATATCATTCACATGGCATCAATTCTCATATATACATCAAGTATCCATGTAATTACACATATTCAAATGGTCATACAAAATATTCACCATAAGGTTACATCATATGCCATTAAAATGGTTACAATGTGAGCAAAATGACACATTTTTTTGTCAATTTTTCTCCTTCAATCTTGGTGGCTTCCATTCCTTTATTCACTTAGTCCAACTAGATATGTTAGGCAATAGGAAAGAATGAGATTCTAGGAATCTCAATAGCTCTTTTCCCTTTCAATCATACATAAAGGATGCAAATTCAAGCCTAAAAAAGTAGTGAGGATATCATGGAATGCATAATCATACTTAGAACATTTCTTGCATTCAAAAAGTCATATAAAACATACATGGGTTCGCCAAGAAAATTGTGTAGCCTCACCCATTCTCTTTAGGATTTTAGACTTACTTCACCTATTTTCTTAAGGGACTTTTGACTAAGCTTTACTCTTTAGAGACTTTTGGTTTTGTCTCACCCATTTTTTGGGACTTTTGGCTCATCCTCACCTTAGCTAAGGGGCTTTTGGCTTTACCACACTCAAGCAAACCAAAACATGTTCATAAGACATCATTCAAGTGCATAATAAAGCATCATGGTACCATGGCATATAGGTACATGCTAAAACATCTTTCATGGCTTAAAACATATACACACATATTCAAGACATAATAAACACCCACTCATGCATGAAAGAAAGAAGAGAGAGCTACCTTGGTGCACAACAACACACTTTTCCCTTTGAAAATGCTTTTTCTCCCTCGATCACACACTCACAAAGGTGTGAGACTTGATTTCTTTGGCCTAAACACATTGCATGGAAGCCAATTACAATCTTGGAATAACTTCTAAAACTACACATGGATTAGAAAAGCTAGATGGCTTATATGGTTCAATTATGGTTCCATAAGGCATCTAATGAGGCAACACCAATAATTCATGATCTTGGCTCTATTCTTTCCATCCATTTATCATTCTTGACTCCATTTAAGCCTCTTGGAGCCATCACACAATTAATTTAAGGAGCCTAACTATATGTCATTTCTTGAAGTCACAATATGGAACCTATACTACTATCTCACTCTTTAGACTTCCTAAATTTTTTTCAAGGCTTCCTCTCATACTTTCTTATCATATATGATACAAAACCAAGCTTGGAAGAAATTAAAACTATCCCTTGGTGCCTCTTCCACCCTAGGCTGAGGCTATGCTTCTTTAAGGGGACCAAGGAGTTGTTTTGATTTCTTTGATGGGAGAAGCATGTGGGAGGCTCTCTTGATGTCTTAAAAACTCATTTGAACTCTTAGACATCTTGTTTTCTTTGCATATTCTTATTCTCCTCACTTATTTTCCTAAAATTCATCCTTGGTTTGGTTTAAAATGCAACTCCTCTTGGCTGGCCATACATAGGGTGAAACATACTCTTACAAGAACAAAGAAGAAGAAGCATGGAGACTAGCTTTTTACTTTGTTTTCCTAGCCTTTCTTGGATGCTCTTCTTGTTGCTTTGATTCTTCTCCACAAATTTGAAATTTCCTCCCTTGGTTTGACCTCAAAACAGACCCAAATACATCAATAAATCCATAAAAAGAAAGAGGAGAAGGAGGAGAGCAAGTTTACTAAAGAGAAGACTAGGAAATTCCATGAAAATCATACATTTCTTGCCATGTTTTTCCTCTTCCTTTTCCCTTCTCTTGCGAGCCTCTCTCCCTAGGTCTCACTTCTATTTTAAGGCCGAAATAAAGCTAGCCAAGTGAGGAGAAAAGTGGGGTGCACCATATATATAGGGAGGGTTTAGAAGTTGTTTTAAGAAAATTCCATTTATGTCTTGTAAACTTGGCATTTTTGTTTTCGATTCGTTTTAGCTCCTTTTTTAGAACCATATTTTTCATCATAAAATTTAGGTTTTCAATCTTATAAAATGCCTTTAGAATCACTCAATTTAGGCTAAAACCTTCCCAAATAAAATGGTCAAAATTTAGGTCAACTGATGTTAAAAAACATACACCGGAGGGATTTTAACAGTCTCAGGGCTTCTAATAGTCTTTTAGGGCCTCTAAGAACCCCAGAGAGCTCAAACTTTCCATTTAAAAAGCTCTCCTATGAGTATTCTAAAAATTGCCCAAAATTATGAAAATACTATTACGTTACATAATAATTTCATTAAATTCTATTTGGTTATTTTAGCTTCTATTTTGGTGTACCTCTGGCCTCTTATTTTCATTACTTAGTGTCTAGATCATTATTTTAATTTTTTTGGACCTTAACCCATTCATTTCAGAGGGCTTACTTTTAAAACATATCCGTTTTTGTTACTTTTACGAAAATCAGACATTACAGAAGCAACTTATATAATTCATGATCTTGGCTCCAATTTCTTACTCAATCTAAGTCACACGAGGCCATTTAAATTTATTAGAGTCATCACAAACTTATTTCAATGAGCCAAATATTAAATTGCTTTTTTATGCCTAAAGGAACCATAAACTTCCAAATTTCAAAATATAATTTCTAAATTCAAACCAATGGTTCTTTAGGTGTCTATTATTCATGGAATTAAAGAAAACTCTCCCTAGTTACTTGTTCTTCCCCTTAGCTAAGACATACACATACTTAAGGAGCCCATGAAGTTTTCTTTAATTTCCTAGGGAATTTGCCATCCATGAAGCTTCCTAGGTATTTTATGATCTCAAATATACTCTTAGATAATCTAAATTACCATTAGAAAGTTTTATAAATCTTTAAGTGCAATCAAAACCTTAGTGGCCATAACTTGATACCTATAGGTTCTTTTTAAATCCTAATTGCTCCATATGATTCCTCATGCTTGAAAACCCCAATTCCTATCAAGTTTGGATCAAAATAAAGTCCCTTACATATACCCCTAGGTCTGGCCAAAACATAAAGGAGAAGAAAAGCTATAATATCTGGCTCCTCGAAAATATGAGTGACGGGCTCGTCGTGCAACCCTCAAAATAAAACTAGGTTGATCTAAAAATATAGCAAGTGGCACAACCTAGGTCATCTCCCTTGGAATTGGAATTCAATGTTCAATTAGGTTCTCTAAGTGTTCTAAGATCCTAGAACTATCTAGTTTGGGGGGTTTTTGAATGAATTAAACTATCCTAAACTGAATTGAAACAAATTTCCTAATGTCTACCTAATTAGATAAATTGTGGGTGGAGAATGGTCTTGTGACTAGCTTAGGAATCGTCTCTTGGTATCCACTATCCTTATCCTATTCCAATTGTGATTAATTATGGCCTAAGAATTCCTAATTTTGTTCATTAGCAAATGATCTTGAATAACCATTCAAGATTCAAGAGATTAATAATCTAATGTTGAATTGAGACCTCAATCCCGCATTAAACCGTTTAACTCTTGTTTTTAAGATCAATGAACATCCAATTTGATTGATTAACTAATTAATTATCTTATGATTCATATCTAAAAATGTTTAATTAACCAACTAAACACTAAGGAATTCTCAAATCAAACAATCAAGCACAAAATCTCACTCATACAATTCATCGAACACCTTCGTGGCATACATGGGAGATTAGAGAGAATAATGAAAAATCAAATTCAAATTTAACCAATTAATCAACAAAAAAGGGTTTCCTAATCAGTGTCTAACCAGCCACTAATTAATTACACCAATTCCTAATCAAATATAACTTAACCAAGATTATACAGAATAAGAAAAAATGTAGGAAAAATAAGAAAATCTTAGCCAGAATTCTGCATTCTTCCAAGGATTCAAGCTTCTACTCAAGAGTTTCCTCCCTTGCTAGCCTCAAGATGGATCAGAACTTCATGTTGGTGTGGAATGGAGATGGAGAGATAGATGAAGTTCTATGTATGGAGGCGTAGGCGAATGAGGTATGGAGTGAATGGATGAATGGATGTAGTCGAAAGGGATGGAGGCGTAGGAGGCGAGGGTGTATGGCCGAATGGTTCTCCTCGTTCTCTATATCTCCCCAGCGTTTTTCTCTTCTAGGTTTTTATTTTCACCTCTCCTCCTTGTTCACGTCTCCCTCCTTCTGATTTAGCACGCTGAAATCTCGTAATAATCCTCATCCTCCAGCTTAATTCCCACGTCAGCCCGTAGCCTCCTTAATTCCACGTGCTCAGCTCTCTTAATCCAAATCTGAAGCTCCTTCATGTGTGTATAGAGTGTGGGCCCCATTCTTTTATTTTATTATTTTGCTTCATATATTCTGTTTCATGCTTTCCACTTTTCACGTAGCTTCCTTCTTGTATTTCTATTCCAGTAGCTCGAGTTCTCACGCTGGTTTCACGCTCTACCTCAGATCCAACGTATTCTGCCCCATGCTTCTCTTCGTCCTTGCTTCCTTTCCAGCCCTCGAGTTCAGCCTCTTCCATGCAAGCTTTCTTCCTTCATTTAAATCTCCACGTGCAGTTCTGCATTCGTTTTCTACTGCAGCATTCTCCAATTCTGTTTCTACTGGAGTTTGTGATATTCACGTTGCTTTTCTTTCTCATTTATTCTGCCACGTAGAGTCTACTCAGCTGTTCTGGAATCACGCCTTGCATTCATTATCAACCAGAACTTCCAGCAACTTCTTCTTCTTCTCTTCACAGACTTCCTCGAGTTCCAGCCACTGCATGTGTGTGTTTCACGTTGCTGTTCAGGCGCAGCTTTCGTGGCTTCTTTTCATTCTTTTTGCTCTTCGAGTTGCTCTTCATTTCCACGTCTCATTTCAGATCAAACACAGCTTCTTCTCGCATTCTTTCCTTACCACGAGTCTTCTTCACGTTTGCCCCTCACGTCCAGCTCAAAGCTTCTCACTTTCTTTTCTCCATGCAAAGCTGTCACGTTTTATTTCCTTCCAAAACAGAGGCCACTCCTAGCAGACTTGGTGTCCGTGTTATCTTGCAGCTCCCACATTGGCTCTTTCATTTTTATTTACCACCAAGCTTCATGCAGCTATTGCGTTTGAACTCGTGGCTTCTTCCTTCTCTTCAAAACAAATTCTCCTTCAAAGCTCCAATTGCCCAACAAAAATCTGCATAAAAGAATGAAAGAGATGAAGTAGAAAATTCAAAAAATTCATTTAAAATAGTTTATGCATTAAAATTCAAGAATTTTGCAATTTTAATTCCTAGAGTATAGAAATGGCTATTAACATGAAATCTTATCTAATTGAAGTTTTAAAACCATATTTGGAACTAAAATGTCTAAGTTTAGGAGGATAAAAATAGATAAAATATGTGTTTATCAAATTCCCCCACACTTAAACCTTTGCACTCCTGGGCAAAGCTTGAAATCCAAGATAAAAGACTAAATGGGAACACCCGGCTAGAAGAATGGCAAGTGGAAAAGGAGAATGGAAAAGAAAGTGTAAAAATCACAAGTTAGAGACTAATCATAACTTTTCAACACTTCAACAATCTAAGTTAACTTCATTTGTATCAAGAATTAAGCTCCATGGCAATTTCATTTGAAAAGAATGAATTGAAATGCATAGCCCTCACATGGATTGGTGTTTACTCTCAACTTTCAAGTGTTTAGGCAATATGAATCACTCAAACTTCACCGATCAAAGTTCACTACCATAAGCTTGTCTAACTTCTAAGTCTCCACCACCCATGCTAAATGCAATGCATAAATCAAAGGACTTTATTAAGGGTTGTAATGGGGTTAGGGAACGAAATGAATGGATACAAAAACTAGGGGGAAAACTAAACAAATAGATACCTTAGGACTTCAAGAGCAATTAATGACAATCCAGGATAGGGAAGAGTGTGCATTCAAGGCCTTATTTCCAACAAGTATAAGCAACTAAAAACTCAATCTAAATTACTTCTTTCTTTTGATTTTCAATAACTTTTCCTCTTTTTTTTTTTTTTTTTTTTCATTGCTTTTTCTTTCTTCTTTTTTTTTCGCTTTTTTTTTTCTTTTCTTCTCTTTGCATTTTTTTTTTTTGGAACAAATTCTTTGACTAACAATGGCCTTAATGGATGAAAAGCACACATTCACCTATCCTATTTAGATGTAATGCTCCTTAAATTCCTTAAGGCATCTTAAAACAAGGTGGAAAAACATATTTAATGGCTGTAGGCTAACAAGAAAATAAAATCAGGTTCAAAGTGGCGAAACAATGGATAAAATGAATGTATGGTTAGCTTTTTGGCTCTCTAGCTATAAAAGAAATGAATGCCTTATCATTTTTATGCATGCAAGTGCAAATGTGGCCTCAACAAAGAATCAAGACAAGTTCTAGAGTGAAATAAAGATAGCTGAATACACACTAGAATTGAATAATTAAGGCTCAAATCCTCACCAGCTAATCGCTATCAAATAATTCATTGAAATCAAATTCATTGCCACTTTACTTGAATCAAAATACAAGATTCATTACTTGTCATGTCTAGGTGAATCCAAATTATAATCATCTCAACTTGCAACTTTCACAGGAAAACTGAAAAGAATCATACTATTTTTCAAAAATTTTTCAAAAATTTGTCAATTTTTTTTTTTTTTTTGATTTGGAAAATAACATAAAACTAACTAAAAACCTAGAAACTATAAAAATAAACTAACCAAAATAAAACAAAACTAAAAATTTATTTGTATCCCCCCCCACACTTAAACATTGCATTGTCCTCAATGCCAGCACACAATCCAGTAAACAGATAAAGACAACACACTATAAAAGGGGAAAGGGAAAGAGTACAACCGGGGTTTAGGATGGGTTATGAAGTTGGAGCTCCTCCTTGTTATCTCGTGGAACTCCTTCATAAAAGTGTTTGAGCCGATGTCCATTAACTTTGAATTTAGCTCCCGTTTGCTCATCCAAAAGCTCAACTGTGCCAAAAGGGAAAACATTAGAAACTATATAAGGACCTTCCCATTTAGAACGAAGTTTACCTGGCATAAGCTTCAGACGGGATTTATAAAGTAAGACTTTTTGGCCGACAACAAACTCTTTCCTTGCAATCATCTTGTCATGAAATGCTTTTGTCTTCTCTTTATAGATTCTTGCATTGTCATAGGCTTCCAATCTGATCTCTTCAAGCTCTTGGAGTTGGAATTTTCTGTGAGATCCTGCTTCATTCAAATCCAAATTACATTTCTTCACGGCCCAGTAAGCTTTGTGCTCCACTTCCACCGGTAAGTGACATGCTTTTCCAAATACCAGCCGATAGGGTGACATGCCAATAGGAGTCTTGTAGGCAGTCCTGTAGGCCCAAAGTGCATCATCTAGCCTTTTACTCCAATCTTTCCTATTCGGCTGCACTGTTTTCTCCAAAATTTGCTTCACCTCCCGGTTAGAAATTTCTGCTTGGCCATTTGTCTGAGGGTGGTATGGAGTAGCTACTTTATGCACAACACCGTACTTGCTAAGCAAGCTATGCATACTCCGGTTACAAAAATGAGTGCCCTGGTCACTGATAATGGCTCTGGGAATACCAAACCTACAGAAAATGTGAGAGCGAACGAATTCTACAACCACAGAAGAATCATCAGTCCTGGTAGGTTTGGCTTCCACCCACTTCGAAACATAATCAACAGCCAATAAAATGTATGAAAAGCCAAAAGAAGTGGGAAAAGGTCCCATAAAATCAATGCCCCACACATCAAAGACTTCACAAAATAAGATAGGGTGTTGTGGCATTTCATTTCTCCTAGATATGCTACCTGTTTGTTGACACCGAACACATCTTTTACAAAAATTAAAGGCATCACGAAACAGGGTAGGCCAATACAATCCACTATCTAGAACCTTCCTAGCTGTGCGTTTTGAACTAAAGTGACCTCCACATGCTAGTGCGTGACAAAAATTTAAAACAGAATCAAATTCTATATCAGGTACACAACGTCTAATCACTTGGTCACTACATAATCTCCATACATATGGATCATCCCAAATATAATACCTAGCTTCACTCCTAAACTTATTCAACTGATGTTTAGTCAAATCAACAGGCAGTTCAGAAGCAGCTAGATAATTCACTAAGTCTGCATACCATGGATAAAAACTATGCACAGCACATAAATGCTCATCAGGGAAATCATCATCAATAGGTAAGGAATTTACTTTTGAAGCTTCAATTCTGCTCAAGTGGTCTACCACCAAGTTTTCAGCTCCACTTTTATCTCGGATGTCAATGTCAAATTCTTGAAGTAGAAGCATCCATCTGATCAATCTTGGCTTTGCATCGGGCTTCTTCAACAAGTACTTCAAGGCTGCATGATCAGTAAAGACAATGACTTTAGTATCAAGTAAATATGATCTAAATTTATCTAAAGCAAAAACAATAGCAAGAAGCTCTTTTTCTGTGGTTGTATAATTTGCTTGGGCCCCATCCAAAGTCTTGGATGCATAAGCAATCACATGGGACCGCTTATTCACTCTCTGGCTCAAGACTGCACCTACAGCAAAATTAGATGCGTCACATAAAAGCTCAAATGGGAGGGTCCAATCAGGAGGTTGAATAATGGGTGGGGAAGTCAAGCATTTCTTAAGTTCATCAAAAGCTGTTTTACATGCATCATCAAATTGGAATTCAACATCTTTTTGTAATAACTTAGACAATGGCAAAGCAATTTTACTAAAGTTCTGAATGAATCTTCTATAAAAACCTGCATGACCTAGAAAAGATCGGACTTCCCGAACACATGTCGGGTATGGTAGAGAAGTTATAACATCTATCTTAGCTTTATCTACCTCTATGCCCTGTTCAAATATAATATGACCCAATACAATGCCTTTTCGAACCATAAAATGACATTTTTCATAATTAAGTACAAGGTTCTTCTCTATGCATCTAGCTAGGACTCTATCCAGACTACATAAGCAATCATCAAAAGAGTTCCCATATACAGTGAAATCATCCATAAAAATTTCTATACAATGTTCAAGGAAATCACTAAAAATGGAAATCATGCACCGCTGGAAGGTCCCAGGGGCATTGCAAAGACCAAAAGGCATTCGTCTATAGGCATATGTTCCAAATGGGCATGTGAATGTCGTCTTTTCTTGATCCTCCGGGGCTATGCATATCTGAAAATACCCTGAAAATCCATCCAGAAAACAGTAGTGAGATTTACCAGCTAAACGCTCAAGCATCTGATCAATAAATGGGAGGGGGTAATGATCTTTTCTAGTGACTAAATTAAGCCTCCTATAGTCAATGCAAACCCTCCAACTATTCTGTACACGGGTGGGCACCAATTCATTATTTTCATTCCGGATCACTGTGATCCCTGATTTCTTTGGAACTACCTGCACAGGACTAACCCACTGACTGTCAGAAATAGGATATATTATACCAGCAGATAAAAGTTTAGAAACTTCCTTTTTAACCACATCCAGAATAAGTGGGTTCAGTCGCCTTTGAGGTTGCCTTACTGGTTTTGCCCCATCTTCCAACAAAATTCTGTGCATGCATGTATCAGGGCTAATGCCAGGTATGTCAGCTAAGGTCCACCCTATTGCTTGTTTTCTCCTCCTTAAGACCTCTAGAAGCTTCTCTTCTTCCTTTGGAATAATGTCACTTGCCACAATTACTGGAAGTTTCTCATCTTCCCCCAAGTAGGTGTACTTGAGATTATCTGGCAGTGGTTTGAGCTCCAAGGTGGGAGCTTGCTCAACCAAAGGTATGAGTTGTTTGATTTCAATCTCTTCTATGCCAAATACCTGTTCAGATATCTCACAGACAGAAGAAACAACTTTCCCATCTTTGGGAATATCAGCAGAAGGAGTATCAACAAGAGAACTAATAGCAATATAAACATCGGTATCACTATCAGATGAACTAGTTACACAGCATCTATTACCATTATCAATAGGCAATGCAAGAGTGGAAATAGATGAACTAGCACAATCAGCATATCCAGAAGTGATATCAATATGCAACATATTCTGAGAATCAGTAAATCCATCAACATTAGAACATTCAGGGAAAGCAACAGCATGCACATCATCTTTAGAACAAGAAGATTGACCTAAACTAGTATAATCATCCAAATCAGACAAAGGCTGTCCTACAGTGAAATCAGCATAAAAGGAGGAGGTCTCAGAACCATGATAGTCAATACATGGAAGAGACTCACCATTCTCAATGAAAGCACTAATCTGGGAGCAATTATCACATATAGTACTTCCAACACATGTACAGTCAAGAGAATCATCCAAGTCAGCAATATCACAGGAATCAGTCAATAAACTATCCCAAAATTCAGTGCTAGCATTATCAACTAACATATCAATCAGGCTGATATTAAAAACAGAGTTATCATCACAAGGATATTTCATGGCATCAAATATATTAAATTGTATCACATTGCCAGCAAACTCCATTTGAAGATTACCCTCATGCACATTTATAATTGTTTTAGCAGTTTTCAGGAAAGGTCTACCTAAAATGAGTGGGGCATGTCCACTAGATCTATATCTATCATCTTCTATATTAAGGACATAAAAATCAGCTGGAAAAATTAAATCCTTTACCTTAACCAGAACATCCTCCAACACTCCTGAAGGATAAGCAATACTCCTATTTGCCAGCTGCACAACCACTCCGGTAGGTTTCAGCTCTCCCACCTGCAAAGATGAATAAACAGATTTAGGCATAACATTTATAGCTGCACCAAGATCAATTAAAGCATCAGAAAACTCAAAATTTCCAATGGTGCATGGGATTGTAAAAGTGCCCGGATCTTGACACTTGGTGGGCATTGTTGGCTGTATGAGTGCTGAAACATTCTTGCCAAAATTGACTTTTTCATTCCCTCTCAGACGCCTCTTGTTAGTACATATCTCCTTGAGAAACTTGGCATATTTAGGAATGGTCTTGATTACCTCCAACAGGGGTATATTGACTTCAACCTTTTTAAAAGTTTCAAGAATTTCTTTTTCTGCATCTGCTTCAGTTTGCTTCTTTCCCAAGGTAGGTCTATGTGGGAAAGGCAAAATTTTCTTTGCCTCCTCTTCATTGTTAGGCTCATTTGGTGCGGCGTGTGTTTTTGATGACACTGACTTATCCATGGTGGTGGTATCTGAGGATCCCTGGACTTCTTTTCCACTCCTAAGAGTGATGGCACTAACATTGCTACTATTCCTCGGATTAACAACTGTCTGTGAGGGTAATTGGCTTGAACCTTGGCTTTTTATCTCATTGAGAGAATTAGCTAATTGGCTAACCATATTTTCCAAATGCTTGTTCTGATTTTTCATGTTAGCCAATTCTTGTTTGTTTCTAGCCTCATTTTGATCCATCTTTTCCAAGAGTTGCTTCATCATAAACTCCATGCTGTTATTTTTTATAGGTTCCTCTTGGATAGGAACTGATTGCTTAAGAGGTTGGGAATACTGTGCACTCGGTCCTGCAACATTGTATCTATTTTGTTGCCCTCCCCCATATCTCAAATTGGGGTGATCCCTCCATCCTGGATTGTATGTATTAGAATAGGGATCATATTTTTGTTGCCCTTGTTGCATCGGCCTGACTGGAAACATCCCAGCACAAGCCTCTATCCTATCTTCTAACATAGGGCACTGATCAGTAGTATGTGTGGCTAAAGAGCATATATCACACAGGGGTCCTACCAAAGTAGTAGGGGTAGATGTTTGTCCAGATGCATAACACTGTGGATAAGAATATGCCTGAGTAGGGTTAGACTGTGGTGCACAAGTCTGAGAAGGGATGGAGGATGACTGCTGCCGATCTAAAGCAAGCTTTTGGAGCACAGTAGACATTACTTCAAGTTTGCTCTCAATTCTCTGACCATAATCTGGAGTACACAGTTCATTGACTCCTCTTGCTGTTTGCATTGATCTGGACCCAAATTGCTGAGCATTCTGAGCCATCTTATCAATCAGCTCCCAAGCTCCTGTAGGTGTCAGATCACCTAAGGCTCCCCCAGAGGCAGCATCAATCATATTTCTATCCATGATCAACAGCCCCTCATAGAAGTACTGGATAAGCAACTGATCAGAGATTTGATGGTGAGGACAACTAGCCAACAATCTTTTGAATCTTTCCCAGTACTCATATAAAGTCTCTCCACTATTCTGTCTGATCCCACATATCTCTTTCCTTATTGATGCAGTGCGAGATGCAGGAAAGAATTTCTCCAAAAATAACCTCTTCAGTTGGTCCCAAGAAGCAATGGCACCGGGAGGTAGATAGTACAACCAATCCTTGGCTAAACCATCCAAGGAAAAAGGGAATGCTCTGAGCTTGATTTGTTCCTCGGAGACACCTTGTGGCTTCATTGTAGAGCATACAACATGGAATTCTTTTAGATGTTTGTGAGGGTCATCTCCTGCAAGTCCCTGAAACTTAGGAAGTAAGTGAATCAATCCGGATTTAAGCTCAAAATTTGCATCTAATTCTGGATATTGTATGCAAAGATTTTGATAATGCACATTAGGAGCTGTCAATTCTCTAATAGTTCTAGCATGCATGTTATTATTCAAATTTGCATTTACATTCAAGTTAGCCTGAACATGCATATTCCTGTTAGCATTTATTTGATCTTGTTCAGCCATATTATCACTAGCAAATTGAAGTGCACAATCAATTCCTTGCACAGAATCAAAAGCAGATGAATTAGAGCTATTAATTCCTACACTATCTTTGTTTTTCCTAATCCTTACTTGTCTTTTAAGGGTTTTTTCAATTTCTGGATCCAAATCAATTAATTTTTCACTAGAACTTCTTGTCATACACCAATTAGACAAGCAAAAACTAAGAAGGAACACAAAAATTAACAAAGAAAAATTAAAACAAAAATTCCAGAAAAATTAGAAAAATCCTAGAAAATTCGAAAAAATACTAAAAAATTTGAAAAAGTGCTCTAAACGTTGGAATTTGGCCAAAAAATGGTGCACCTAATAGCTATGCTATTACTTTTGCTCAAAACACCCAAAAACTTTGAAATACAGAATTTGAGAATTTTCTGGACACTTTAAACGAAAATTCCAGCAAGCAGGCAAATTAATACGCAACACCGAAATTATCCAATTCCAAGCTCGAAACAGAGCAAAAATTTAGCTAAAATAGAATCAAAACAGAGATAAAACAAAATAAAAACACCTAGAAAACTTTCTCAAACAATTAAGAACTAAACTCCCCGGCAACGGCGCCAAATTTTGACGGGCTCGTCGTGCAACCCTCAAAATAAAACTAGGTTGATCTAAAAATATAGCAAGTGGCACAACCTAGGTCATCTCCCTTGGAATTGGAATTCAATGTTCAATTAGGTTCTCTAAGTGTTCTAAGATCCTAGAACTATCTAGTTTGGGGGGTTTTTGAATGAATTAAACTATCCTAAACTGAATTGAAACAAATTTCCTAATGTCTACCTAATTAGATAAATTGTGGGTGGAGAATGGTCTTGTGACTAGCTTAGGAATCGTCTCTTGGTATCCACTATCCTTATCCTATTCCAATTGTGATTAATTATGGCCTAAGAATTCCTAATTTTGTTCATTAGCAAATGATCTTGAATAACCATTCAAGATTCAAGAGATTAATAATCTAATATTGAATTGAGACCTCAATCCCGCATTAAACCGTTTAACTCTTATTTTTAAGATCAATGAACATCCAATTTGATTGATTAACTAATTAATTATCTTATGATTCATCATCCAAAAATGTTTAATTAACCAACTAAACACTAAGGAATTCTCAAATCAAACAATCAAGCACAAAATCTCACTCATGCAATTCATCGAACACCTTCGTGGCATACATGGGAGATTAGAGAGAATAATGAAAAATCAAATTCAAATTTAACCAATTAATCAACAAAAAAGGGTTTCCTAATCAGTGTCTAACCAGCCATTAATTAATTACACCAATTCCTAATCAAATATAACTTAACCAAGATTATACAGAATAAGAAAAAATGTAGGAAAAATAAGAAAATCTTAGCCAGAATTCTGCATTCTTCCAAGGATTCAAGCTTCTACTCAAGAGTTTCCTCCCTTGCTAGCCTCAAGATGGATCAGAACTTCATGTTGGTGTGGAATGGAGATGGAGAGATAGATGAAGTTCTGTGTATGGAGGCGTAGGCGAATGAGGCGTGGAGTGAATGGATGAATGGATGTAGTCGAAAGGGATGGAGGCGTAGGAGGCGAGGGTGTATGGCCGAATGGTTCTCCTCGTTCTCTATATCTCCCCAGCGTTTTTCTCTTCTAGGTTTTTATTTTCACCTCTCCTCCTTGTTCACGTCTCCCTCCTTCTGATTTAGCACGCTGAAATCTCGCAATAATCCTCATCCTCCAGCTTAATTCCCACGTCAGCCCGTAGCCTCCTTAATTCCACGTGCTCAGCTCTCTTAATCCAAATCTGAAGCTCCTTCATGTGTGTATAGAGTGTGGGCCCCATTCTTTTATTTTATTATTTTGCTTCATATATTCTGTTTCATGCTTTCCACTTTTCACGTAGCTTCCTTCTTGTATTTCTATTCCAGTAGCTCGAGTTCTCACGCTGGTTTCACGCTCTACCTCAGATCCAACGTATTCTGCCCCATGCTTCTCTTCGTCCTTGCTTCCTTTCCAGCCCTCGAGTTCAGCCTCTTCCATGCAAGCTTTCTTCCTTCATTTAAATCTCCACGTGCAGTTCTGCATTCGTTTTCTACTGCAGCATTCTCCAATTCTGTTTCTACTGGAGTTTGTGATATTCACGTTGCTTTTCTTTCTCATTTATTCTGCCACGTAGAGTCTACTCAGCTGTTCTGGAATCACGCCTTGCATTCATTATCAACCAGAACTTCCAGCAACTTCTTCTTCTTCTCTTCACAGACTTCTTCGAGTTCCAGCCACTGCATGTGTGTGTTTCACGTTGCTGTTCAGGCGCAGCTTTCGTGGCTTCTTTTCATTCTTTTTGCTCTTCGAGTTGCTCTTCATTTCCACGTCTCATTTCAGATCAAACACAGCTTCTTCTCGCATTCTTTCCTTACCACGAGTCTTCTTCACGTTTGCCCCTCACGTCCAGCTCAAAGCTTCTCACTTTCTTTTCTCCATGCAAAGCTGTCACGTTTTATTTCCTTCCAAAACAGAGGCCACTCCTAGCAGACTTGGTGTCCGTGTTATCTTGCAGCTCCCACATTGGCTCTTTCATTTTTATTTACCACCAAGCTTCATGCAGCTATTGCGTTTGAACTCGTGGCTTCTTCCTTCTCTTCAAAACAAATTCTCCTTCAAAGCTCCAATTGCCCAACAAAAATCTGCATAAAAGAATGAAAGAGATGAAGTAGAAAATTCAAAAAATTCATTTAAAATAGTTTATGCATTAAAATTCAAGAATTTTGCAATTTTAATTCCTAGAGTATAGAAATGGCTATTAACATGAAATCTTATCTAATTGAAGTTTTAAAACCATATTTGGAACTAAAATGTCTAAGTTTAGGAGGATAAAAATAGATAAAATATGTGTTTATCAATGAGAAAACGTGAGAAATTGTAATGTACAATTTCTCTGTAAATATACAAAATTCACTAGATACAAAAGGAAGTCCCCTAGATATAGTGATTTAAGATCCAACAAAATTAGAATAATCTTCTAGACCTCAAATAATGGTGATTCAAGGATAAAGGTGCCTTGAAACCAGAGCCAAAATAGTCAGACGAACTTTAACGAAAATGCAACGAAACATAATGGCATTTTCGTAATTTCGGGTAATTTTTAGAATACTCATAGGAAGATTTTTTAAATGAAAAATTTGAGTTCTCTAGGGTTTTCAGAGGCCTTAAAATCCATGGGAAGTCTTAGGACATTTCAAACCCCTTTAATGAGCAATTTTAGCTGTCGGTTGACCAAAACTTTAACCGAATAGTTTGGAATAGTTTTAAATCTAATTTAGGTGAAACCAAAGACATTTGATGAATTAGAGGATCCAAATTTTATGATGGAAAAGATAGTTGTTACAAAGAAGTTGAAATGAGCCCAAATGGACAAAAATAAGAAGAGGGACTAAATTACAAATTGTAAAAGTTGCTTAAATGAACCCCTAGGCTTATAAAAACATCCCCACTTTTGTGCCACTCCTTATGATTGACTTTTATGGGCTAAAATAGAACCAAGGGCAGATGAGAATGGCACACAAGGTGGAGGGAAGAAGGAGGAGAGTAGCCTAGCAAAAAGTGTAAGAATTTCATGGTTTTTCATGCTTTCTCCTTAACCAATCTTCTTCCCTTCTTTCTCTTCTTTCTTTCTATGTATTTATTGAAGTCTTTGGCTTTGTTTTAAGCTCAAACCAAAGGGAGAAATTTCAAAATTGAGGAGGAGATCAAAGGGAAGGGAAGAGCATTCAAGAAAAGTTTGAATTCAAGGTAAAAATCCTTAGCTCCATGCCTCTTTTTCCTTGTTTCTCTTCCTGTGTATTTTGTACTACATATGGCCAGCTAAGGGAAGAGGCTTTTTGGACAAAACCAAGAATGAATCTTAGGAATTAAGGTGTGGGAAGTAATAATATGCAAAGAGAACAAAGTAAGAACCATAAAATTGCAAGATAGAAAAGTTAGGGTTTTATGTGATCCTTTAAAATTCTATTTTGATACAAGAATTCTTAGGCCTAATTGAATGTTTATATGAGCTCTAGAGATCTCTAAGAAGCTTCCCACATGCATCTCCCATCGAAAAAACAAAGTAAGCTTCTTGTTCTCTTTTAGTGTTCATCACCTCGGCCTAAAGTAGAACAAGAGCATCGGGGTAGTTTTAATTTATTCCAAACTTATTTTTAAGTCATATATGATGGAAGAGGATGAGAGGAAGCCTTGGAAAAATTTTAAAAGCCATGTGTAACACCCCAAAATTAATTAAGGTGTTAATTATAGATTAAGCATAATTAAGGATAATTATTAGAGAATAATTGGACAAACTATGTGAATGGAAATCTGGAGAGAAGTAAATTAATAATATAGGTTTGAGATTTAATTGGATTAGAAACATCATCTAGGCCCAAATTAAATTAAGTAGGCCATGGTTAGGAACTAATGGAGGTCCAATAATTTTAGGTGCAGACCTCACCTTTTAATGTGAAGACTTGGCCTAAGAGAGAGCACCTAGGAAGGGCTCAATCTGATTTAATGAGATAGAGGCCCAAGACCTAACTTATATAAGTTCTTATAATTGGCCCAATAACCCTCATGTAGACCCAAATCAAATGTCCTCTTAAAACTTAGCCTAACCTAATCAAAATTTTACAGCCTAACAAATGAAATCTGGCCTAATAAGTATAAAATTTGAACCTAATTGGAATTGGAACTTTGGGTTAGCCTATAACCCATATTAGATCCAACATAAACCCAACTAAAACCCTAAACACATGTAGCCCCCTCCTACCATTCTGCTAAAACACAAAACATAAACACAAGAGGCATTTTCGTACCTTGAGAGGGAGGTTAGGGTTCTAAGTAAGAAATCTACCATTTCTCACTTCTAATCTCAAAATCAGCCAAGGTACTTGTTATATAACTTAATCCTTTTCTCTTTCTATTCATTTTGGCCTAATTAGTTTTTCATTTGGAGCATTTTCACCATACCCAAAATCTGAAATGTGGTTGTTTGGGATTTTCTTGGTGAAATTTCGTAGGTTAGGGCTAAGGGTGTTATTAGATAAGTACAAACTCTTCATTTTGATATATTTTCTACTAGTTTAAGGCCCTCATAGTAGACTTATAGCATGGGCGCTAATTTTGTGTGAATTTTCTTAGGGTTTAAAGTGATATTTTGATGTTTCTAGTCTAAGGAAGGCAAAACCCGAAATTTGAGACTCTTGGTGATTGGGTAGGTGTCCCTTAGGTAACTATTAGCAATTTAATTCTTTAAGCATTGGGTTATTACCATCAATGATGAATGGGATAGTAATGGACTGATATAAAGTGATAATTTTCTGATATTGTGATTATAGGAGGATTTTGGTACTACTGTTAGCTTCTTGACTTGTTTACAAATGAGATAATCGGGGTTCATGCTAATTCCACACATATGTCTGTTTTTAATTTTGTATTTGCTACATGATTATGATTTTGACTACTGAATGAATTAGTTGGCTATCTCTTATATGTGATTGGACTTTGTGAGTCCATGGCAAAGTGTGGTGCGACTACGACCCGTGCATGTGCTTCGATCGGGCATTGGGTAGTGATCAGACCTTAGATGCACTGAGCCCTAGTTGTACTCATTAGGGAGTAGATGTCATGGACGAGCCTTTCCTAGTGTTATTGGCCTTTAACGTGTGGAATTGTGATTGCTAGTATAGGATAGTAATCATAGATAGCCTAATTATTTCATTTACTGATATGGTTAGTACATTTTCTGATGCTTATATGAAATCATGCATATATATAAATTAAACTATAATATATGAATGGAATTTGCCTTGGTTACTGAGATTTGCATCTCACCCCATTTCATGGGATCATACTTTCAAGTGAAGGCCTTTCGGGTAAGGATAAGGGGAAGCAAGTGGATGAAAATCCATAAGCTCCAACCATGTGTGGAGAAGGCTACACTTAGATTGATTTTGATAAAGTAGATGTTGAATTTTGTATTCTTTTTATACAGCATTATCATGTAATCATGCAGCTAAGTGTAGGTGTCTATATTTTGATTACTTATAATGTATCTATTGAGGAGTTAGGCCTCATTTTGGTTTGATATTGGATATATGAACTTATAACCTCTGTTATGAATTGTGTTAAATCTATGATATGGTTTACTGTTTAGGAAATATAATTATGTGATACATTGGATGTAGACTTAGACTAGTGATGCAAGAAATCTTTAATGGAATATATATTTGAATGACAATTGTTAGTAGCTTATGAAATTCTTGCTGTCATTAATCCATAAACTTGCTAATATATGGTAGTTGGATGAGTAGGAGTTAACACTTAAGACTTGGATTGGTAACAATAGATAAGCTAGGTAAATTAGGTAGGAGAAAGCCATTAGAACCCCACAATTTAAGGTAGAATGTCCTTAGGGTATCACCAAAGGGAGAATTGGAGTGTATGAGACAAGCTTTAGAAGTGGTAAGATCATAAGGCATTTCACCACAGCCAAAATAGTCTTTACCATGGCTAATAGAGGCAAAATTGCCCAGGGAGAGTACCAAAGAGTAATTCACAGTGACAAAATATGAGAGGCCAAACTGGAAGTCATCTGGTGGATAATTCGCTATGGCAAAAAGGGGAATTGGTTACGGTAAACTTTGTAAAAATGTTCTAGGTATTCCAAAGAGGAATTAGCAACAGCGAAAGTGAAATTTGGCCATGGCCAATAGCAAAAGGCGAGTGAGGTAGGCTTTAGGAGGTCTCCTCACTGCGGTGCCATATAAGCGAAGCTCCAACTTGCCATCGTGAAGCCTGTGAAGATATAAGAGTGAACCTGAGAGCAATCGATCGTGGCATAAAGACATTTAAGTTGTGACTAACGGTACTAAACTCTCATTCTAACCTAGAAACCTTGGTTTTTCTAATGGTAACCTCAAGGGATGACTTAGAAACATTCGTAAAAGATTCTTATGAGTTGGAATTAAGGGGTAATATAATCAAAGGCTTATAAATGAGGGTTTGTTTCTGTAATGTCCCGTTTTCATTAAACGATGGAAATGGGCACGCTTTCAAAGTAAGTCCCCTGAGATGAGTGATTCAAGGCCAAATAAAATTTGGATAAAATGTTAAATAATAAAAAATGAGGATTTGAGCCTTGAGTTGCCCAGAAACCAGGGTCGGAGTGATTTGAAAAATTTGCCGAAAGGCCAGTGGCATTTTCGTAAATAAGTGCAATTTTGGAAAAGCACCTAGGAGGGCTTTTTAAATGGAAATTTTGAGTTGCCCAGGGTTCTCAGAGGCCCCAAAAACCATGGGAAGCCCCGGGACCGGTAAAGACCCTCCGGTGTAAGTTTTCCAATGTCAATTGACCCAAACTTTGACCGATTCGTTCGGAAGGGTTTTAGCTCCGATTTGAGTGATTCCAAAGCCATTTTTATTAAATTGGGAACCTATTTGTTATGATGGAAAAGACGGTTCTCAAAAAGGAGCTAAAACAAAGGAGAAACAAAAAGGCAAAGTATGAAGGACAAAATGGGAATTTTTAAAGAAAGTCACTTTACCCTAGCTATATATAGGTGGCACCTCACACTCTCCTTCATTCACTTCAGAATTTCCAGCCCTAAATCAGAAGCAAATCCCTTGGAGAGTCGTGCACAAAGAGAAGGGAAGAAGGAGGAAAGATTCAAGACTTTAGGTATGGAATTTTGCTTGTTTTTCATGCTTTCTCTCCTCCACTTTCTTCTCCTCTTTTTCCCTCTTCTTTTCCATGATTTCTCTGAAGTTTTAAGGGCTGTTTTGAAGGGAGAACAGAGGGGAAAGTTCGAATTCCAAGTAAGGAGGCCAAGGAAAGCAAGAACAAGCAAGAAAATCCAAGAAAAACAAGGTATTTTGCAATTCTCCCACTTGGTCTTCTTCCTCCCTTCCATGACCATTTCAACCTACATTTGGACAGATCTTAGGATTTAGATTTTCAACCAAACCAAAGGTGATTCTTAGGTATTTGAAGGAGAGGAATAAGAATATGCAAAGAAAACTAAGAAAAATGCATTAGAAAGCAAGATGCAAAACCTAGGGTTTTAAGTGCACCTTCCAATTTCTGGATTTGTATGATGCTTCCTAGGTCTAAGTTAGAGTATAAATGAGTTCTTGAGACACCAAAGATGCTCCCCACAAGCTTCCTCCTTCAAGAAAAGCAAGAAAACTCTAAGAAGCCCAAAGGAAGCCTATGTCTCGGCCTAGGCTTGTTTGTGTAGGTGGGGGGAGTTTTAAATTTTTCTAAGGTCATTCTTGAGTCATATTTGATGAATGAAAATGAAAGGAGGCCTTGGAAAAAATTTAGAACTCATGGAAAGTGATTTAGTGTCTTAGGTTCCATAATATGACCTAAAGAAGCAACATGGTGCTAGGCCTTTTGTTTTGATGATGTGAGGACTCTAAGAGGCTTAAATGGAGTCAAGAATCATATTTGAAAAGAAAGAATGAGGCCTAGAAATCATTTGAGGGATGTTGCTTCATTAGGTGCCAATATGGACCATAATGGAGCCTATAGAGCAATCTAGTGTTTCATTAAATTGTGTAGCCTTAGAGTGTGGTTCATGAACTTAATTGGCTCCCATAATTTGTGTCTAGGCCAAGAGACACTATTTCCACCAACTTGTGGGTGTGTGGCTAACAGAGGAGGTTTAAAAGCTAAGGAAAAAGTGTGTACTTGCATACAAGGTAGCTCTCTTCACCTTCTCTCATGCATGGATGTGTGTTAGCTTGTTTTATAATGTGTGTATGTGTATTTTCAAGCTTTGAAAAGTATGCTAGCATGCCTTTACATGTCATGATCCTTGATGCCATGTTATGTTTTAAATGACTCCATGATGTTTGTATGAGTTTGCTTGAGTGTGGAGAGGCCAAGAACTCTTCCCTTGGGTGAGGATGAGCCAAGGATCCTTGAGCTTGGTTGAGACAAAGTAAAGAGTCTCCCAAAAGCAAAGTGGGCTCCCAAGAGTATGGTTGAGTCCAAAGTGCTCAAAGAATGGGTGAGGCAAGTCCAAAATCCATGAGGAGAAGTGTGAGGCCGATCCAAACACTTAGTGAGCTCTTGAATGTCTTGTATGATTGATTCACATGCCAAGGTTGCTTTTAAAATGCCTATGATTTCTACTTTCTCCATGCATGCAATTGTGAAACTTGCTTGCACATATTATGTGTGATGGAATGGGAGATGAGCTATTGAGATTCTTGAATCTCACTCCCTCCTCTTAAATGTCCTAATATGCTAGGTGGACCAAGTGGACATGGCAATGGGAGCCAACCACCTTGAAGAAAGAAGATTGCCATCCTTATGCTTGATTTTTGGTCTTTTGAGTCATAAGGAGACGTCATGATGTATATTATTATTGTAAATAGTCTATGACCCCTTGAACAAATGTAAAAATGATATTATGTGATAGATAAATGAATGAGTATGGTGTATGACTAATAGCACATGTTTTGAGTATGAAATGCCATGATATGAGAATGTAAAGTTTGGTGATTAGGTGTATAAGTATGGGTTGAATGGCCAAAATGAGATGCAAATGGTTTGGAACCATTTGGGCAGCTTCCCCAAGTCTTAAACATGCTTTTAAACTTGCCCAAAAGGTGCCAAGACCAAAGGAAATCCATTTGGCAATTTTGGTACCCAATATGGAGCCAAAATTGACCAAAATGGAACCCTATGCCACTTTTTGGCCAAATGAGTTAGTCTTGCCCTGAAATTTGGCATACAATTAGGTCTCATTAAGAGTTTTCTGGGAAGCTAAAGATCATAATTTTCGGAGACCTAGAGAATATTTGATGAATTTTCAAAGTTGGAATTTTTCATGGTTTCTGGTATGTGCACTGTTCATACTGGCAGATTTGATTTTCGTGTCACTCGATGGCCAAATGGTGTCCAATGCTTATGAAATTTTATACAAACAAACTAGAGGTTATAAGCTTTCTGTGGCCACCGAGATCACCTCATTTGGAGGTCTGAGCAGAGAGTTATGAATTTTTGAAGTTTGCTGTCAGTAACAGTGGCATCTCCAGAGCTCAATCACTGTTCCATCAGTTCCAGATATCTAAACGTATCTGTTTCATTCTGGAGTTATTTTTAGTGTCAATTTAACATTTGTAGCTTTCCAGAATGACTGAATGTGTGTGATTTCGATTTTTGTGGAATTAGTTATGAATTTCAGAAGTTTACATCAGTAACCTGAATCACAGCCCAGGCAGCCAGCGAGTTTGTATCTTTTTGGATGTCAAACGTCCTGTGTGATGAATGCTGTGACTTGGACGTATTTTTAGTGTGAAGTAGACATCCTAAGCTTTCCAGAATGACCAAGATTACATGATTTTGAGTTTTCTAGATTTAGTTATGATTTTCCAAATTTTGCCCAGGAAAGAGGCCAATTCTGGCCGAAAATGGATCTCCAAATTTACATGCTCCATTTTGGTTTCCATGGGTTGGAGGCATGTTTTGGGGTCTAAATGAGTTGTAATGATGCAATTAAATATGATGATGCATAATATGAACTCATATGGTCCATGTGACACCGAAATAAATTTTGAGGCATAGCGCAATGCGAAAATAATCCCACTTTTCTTGCTTTTCCCATGGAAATCCTACATAGTTCATGATATTATTCCATGTAAATGTATGAGATGGACTAGAATCTATGGTGTTACAGTTTCTCTTCTGTACATGAGTGTGTGTTATTATTTGGTTAATGACTCTAATAACATTAAAGTTCAAATTTCTCTGTATTTTTTGAATGTAATTAGTCGTAATGACTTTTAATCCATATTTATGATTATTAATTGTGTATTTAACCTTAATTACAATGATTAAAAGTTAGGGTTGTTACACCATGGATAGTGTGATGGTATCATAGGTTCCATATTATACCTTAAAGAAGCAACACTTAGTTAAGCTCCATAAAATGAATGTGTGATGGCTCCAAGAGACTTCAATGGAGTCAAGAACCTTAAATGGATGGAAAAAATGGAGCAAAGATCATATTTCCATAGGGTTGCTTCATTAAAAACATTATAGAATAATAAAAGAGCTGTATGAACTACCTAGTCTTTCTAATAAATGTGTAGCTCTAGAAATTGGTTCAAGAGTGTAATTGGCTTCCATATGATGTGTCTAGGCCAAGAGAAACAAGCCCCACCTTATTATGCATGGGTGACCGAGGAAGAGAAGTCCAATCTAAGAGGAAAAATTTGCATTTGTAACAAAGGTAGCTCTTTCTTCTTTCTCTCATGCATGAGTGGATGTGATCTTGTTTTTGAATGTATGTATGTATGTTTTAAGCCATGAGAAAATGTTTTAGCATGTATCTAATTGCCATAGTACCATGATGTTACATTATGTCTTTAAATGGTGTCTTGTGACTTTGCTTTGGTTTGCTTAAGTGTGGTGAACCCAAGAACCCTTTAGCCATGGTGAGGATGAGCCAAAAATCATTAAAAATGGTTAAGACAAAGTTTAGAGTCTCCCAAGAGTAAGGATTAGTTTAAGGCCTTTAAGAAAAAGGATGAGGTAAGTCCAAAATCCTTGAAGAGAATGGGTGAGGCTAATCCACTTACTTGGCAAGTCTATGTATGCTATGTATGACTTTTTAAAATACTAAGAATACTTCTTGAATGATCACATGTTCCATAATAGTCATAGATGCACTTTTAGATATATATTTGTATTTTTTATCTGTGATTGAAAGAAAAAGAGCTATTTGGATTTCTAGAATCTTATCCCTTCCTCCCTACATGTCTAACATGTATAGGTGAACCAAGTGAGTTAAGGAATGGAAGCCACCAAGCTTAGAAGAAGAAGATTGACAACCAAGTGTGTGAAAATGCAAAATTGTAACTATATAAGTGGCACATGATGTAATCCTTCATTGTATATGTTATATGACCTTATGAGCATATGTAAATATGTAAATGTATTATGTATGAATGAGATTTGGTGCAATATGCATGATATAGAATCATTTAGGTGTGGAATGGCAAGACTTGACATATGTATTCTTATGTATAACTTGGGGTGGACGAGTGAGTTTGAGAAATTTAGGTTTATGCACCTTTGAGACAAGTTTAGTAGATTATTTTGGTGCTTTCCCACATGCTCAAATGGCCATGGTTGTCTTAGAAGCAATTTTGGACCATTTAAGACCCTTACATGACATAAAATGAGTTATTTTACAACCTAATATCAAGATTTGACCAAATGAATAAATGTATCCATGAAATTGGGCATGCAAATGGATCCCATCTAGAGCTTTTTGGAAAGCTAAAGACTAGATTATTTGGAACTTTGTGAAATTAATTATGATTTTTCAAAGTTGGTATTTTTTTGCTATTTTGATGTAAACACTGTTCATATGGTCAATTTCTTGTGTTGTGTCATTCGAGGGCCAAAAGGTAATTTTATAGGGATAAACTAAACATCATAAGATTTCCATGGTTGGCAAGATCACCCCAATTGGACATTTGAGTATAGAGATATGAATTTTTGAAATTGGAGGATAGTACTAGTAGTGATAGGCTACCTTTGTTACTATTCCATTAGTTTCTAATGGCTAAACATCCCTGTTTGGTTTGAAACTATTTTTAATGTAAAGTAGACATTTGTAGCTTTCCAGAATGGTATAGTGTACTTGATTTTAATTTTTCTAGAATTAGTTATGATTTTTCAAAATTCATGATAGAAACCTAGAATTTTAGTCAGAGGCTGCACACCTTGTTTTTATGTATACACTTCCTTTGCTTGAGTTCTAGGCCACTCCTCGAGCCTGTTATGGGTTGTATTTATGTATTTAAATATGAGAATGAGATGGATGAGTCCATATGGCCCACGGGATATGAATGAAAAAAATTATGCATGACATAACGCAAATTAATTGATTATTTCAATGGCCTTTCTTTGAGAATGTTATGTAATTCATGGGAATGAGCCTATAAATGATATGAGATAAGCTTAGTAAATATGGTGTTACAAAAGCCAAGAAGAAGCAATTTCCCATAGCAAAGTTTACCTTGTTTTCAAGCTTTCCAAGAAAGCTTTCACAAACTTCCAATAGTTCTCTTGAATTCTTTCTTCCTTCTACTAAATTAGCCATTAAACATCACCAATTAAGTCATCAAAACCATAAGAAGAGAGAGGAGAAAGAAGAGAAGAAGTTTGGTGAAGCAAGAAGCATGAAAAAGTAAAGAATTCTTACACTTGCAAGGCTTATTTCTCTTTCCCTTGCTCCCTCACTTGGCGTGCCACTTTAAGCTACCCTTGAATCTATTTTGGACCAGAGGAAGTCAGTTAAGGTGTTGGGCAGAAGTGGGGAGTGATTTTAAAGGGGTGGAGGCTCACTTATAATATTTTTCAAAATTTCAATTTAGTCCCTCGTCTTGGTTCTTTCCATTTGGGCTCATTTCAACTCCTTTTTAAGAACTATCTTTTCCATCATAAAATTTAAGTTATCTAATTCGTAAAATGTCTTTAGTTTTACCCAAATTAGATTTAAAACCTATCGAATGATTTGGTCAAAATTTTGGTCAATTAACACTCTATAATATATATTGGAGGAGTTTTGGCCATTCTAGAGATTCTTATGGTTTTTAGGGCCTTTGAGAACCTCGAAAAACTTAATTTTTTCATTTAAAGATATCTTCTTTGAGTTTTCTAAAAGTTGCCTAAAATTACAAAAATATCACTGGTCTCTCCGGCTCTTTATTTAGTTATTTTGGCTCCGGTTCTGGGCTAATCTTAGGGTCTAAACCAAATTTTAAGATATTCTAATTAATATCCTAATTTCATTTACACATAATTTGCTTTGCTTTAGGGTGTTCTTATACTAGTTTATCAGGTTCAATTTAGTTTCTAAATTACCAGTTATTACATCAAGCAAGGACAAGGATGTTGAAAGGAATTAAATATTAGTAGTGATGTATTAGGATTGTTATATGTTCTATATTTTGATGTATGTGAAAGTATGACACTCTTTTGTATCATTAATGGCCTATGATGTAAAACATTGTGGATAATCCATGTTTTATGATGAGACCATATGTAAAAGCATGAGAATGTGACTGTATGACAATTAATGGTAATATATAGGCCTTAGTGTAGCAAAGAGTATTTATGGTGCCATTATGTATGTGTGCATATTTAGGTGCAAAGGGGCCATATTTTGATTCAAGCCTTTTTATATGCAATGAAATGGTTGGAAATGATGTTTATGATGACTAAAATTTGTTTAAAGTGGAAGAATTCAATTTGGACCCAAAAATGGCTTTAAAAAGAACTTAAACAACTCCTATATCAAAAGTGACCCAAATGATCTAGTTTAAGTATAAGATTTTGCATGAAATTAGACCCTTAGTAGAGCTTTCTAACAAGTTAAGCATCATAATTTTTGGACCTTTATAGAATATTTCACAAATTTTCAAATTTTAACAAATTTATGTAGAATGGTCCCTAATACTGCTCACTTTGTCTAGTTCTAGTTTTTTGTGTCTTGAAGGAGGCAAATGAACTTAGATACTCATGAAATTTCATAGGCATAAGTTCACATCATAAGCTTTTCATGGTCATTGAGTTTGCATAAATCAGAGTTATGTAACACCATAAATTCTAGCTCATCTCATGCTTTTATATAACTTAATATCATGAATCATGTGAGTTTTGTATGGAAAAGGCAAGGAAATAATGGTCATTTTCGCCTTGTGTTGGGTCTAAGAATTCCATTCGGTGTCATGTGGACCATGTGAGCTCATGCTATGCATTCTCATATTTAATTACATCATTACAACTCATTTACATCCTAAAAACATGCCTACAATTGATGGAAATCGAAATGGAGCATGGAAAATGGAAGTTCATTCTCGGCCAGAATTGGCCTCTTTTCTGGGAAAAATTTGGAAAATCATAAATAAATTTAAAAAATTCACAATCATACAATCTTGGTCATTCTGGAAAGCTTAGGATGTCTACTTTACACAAAAAATATGCTCAGATAATAACATTCACGACAAAAGACGTTTGATATCCAAAATAGTCCAAAGGTCTGATTGAAATATGGAACTATCACAGAATTCTGCAGAAAATTTTGAAAATGTCCAATTAATTCCACAAAAATCCAATCCATGCAAATGATACCAATCTGGAAAACTATGGATGTTAACTAGAGAGAAAAAAGATCTCTAGATCAGTTCATCAAGCTTAGACTTTGGAATTCAATGGAATAGTACTTCTAGTCAGGCAATTTTACTGATACTGGACAGAAACTTCAAAAGTTCATAACACCCTCTCTAGACCTCCAAATGAGGTGCTTCTAGTTGTCACAAGTCATTGTAATTTTCTAGTTTCTCTGTATAAAATTTTAGGAAAATTGGACATCATTTGAGCCTCGGGTGTTAAAAAATAATTTCGACCAAATAAATAGTGCAGTAGACCAAAACCATAAATTTTGCCAACTTTGAAAAATCATCAAATATTCTATAGACCTCTAAAAATTATGGTCTTTAGCTTCCAAAAAATCTCTCAATGAGACCTAATTTCATGCCAAATTTCAGATTAAGACTAACTCATTTGGCCAAAAAGTGATATAGGATTCCATTATGGTCAAATTTAGCTCCATATGAGGTACCAAACTTGCCAAATGGCCTTCCCTTGGTGTTGGCATCTTTTGGGAAATTCTAAAAGCATATTTAAGACTTTTGTAAGCTGCCCAAAGGGTCCTAAACCTCATGCATCTCATTTTGGCTGTTCAACCCACACTCATGCATATTTACATCATCCTTCCACATTGCATATTTGGACATTACAAACTCAAATTGTATTCTAAAGCTCATACATCATATACATAGTTATAAACATCACCTAATAGCATATTTATACATGTTTCAAGGTTCATAGTACATTTACAACATCATATACATCATGAACCATCATTATGGTTCCAAAATGGACAAAACAAGGCATAAGCTTGTCAATCTCTCTTCCTCATTGTTGTTGGCTCTCATTGGCATATCCACTTAGTCCACCTAGCATGTTAGATCATTGGAGAGGAGGAGATGAGATTCAAAGAATCCCAATAGCTCATCTCCCATTCAATCATACATAATATGTGCAAAACAAGCCTTACAAATGTATGCATGGAGAAATAGAAGTCATGGACATTTCAAAAGCAAACTTGGCATGTGAATTAATCATACAAGACATTCAAGAGCTCACCAAAGTGTTTGGAATGGCCTCACACTTCTCCTCATGGATTTTGGACTTGCTTCACCCATTCTTTAAGAGCTTTGGACTCAACCATACTCTTGGGAGCCCACTTTGCTTTTGGGAGACTTTTTACTTTGTCTCAACCAAGTTTAAGGGTTCTTGGCTCATCCTCACCAAAAGGAAGAGTTCTTGGCCTCTCTACACTCAAGCAAACTCATACAAATATCATGTAATCATTTGAAAACATAACATGGTGTCAAGAATCATAGCATATAAAAGCATACTAGCATACTTTTCGTAGCTTGAAAATACACATACACACATTTTAAAGTAAGCTAAACACACATCTATGCATAAGAAAAGGTGGAGAAAGCTACCTTGTGTATATTCACATACTTTTTCCTTAGCTTTCAAGCCTTTTCTTTTGGCCACACATCCAAAAGTTGGTAGAGATGATTTCTCTTGGCCTAGATACAATTTATGGGAGCCAATTAGGTTCATGAAACACATTCTAAGGCTACTCACTTTGCTTAAACCCTAAATTACTCTATAACCCCCATTATGGTCCATATTTACATCTAATGAAGCAACACCTTTCAAATAATTTCTAGGCCTCATTCTTTCCTTTCAACTATGATTCTTGACTCCTTTTAAGCCTCTTGGAGTCATCACACCATTAAAACAAAGGGCCTAGTATCATGTTGCTTCTTTAAGTCATAATATGGAACCTAAGACACCAAATCACTTTCTATGAGTTCTAAATTTTTTTCAAGGCTTCCCTTCATTTTCATTCATTAAATATGACTCAAGAATGGCCTTAGAAAAATTTAAAACTCCCCCCACCTACAAGATCCCCTCTTGGTCGAGACATGGACACCATTTAGGCCACATGGAGGTTTCTTTATTTTATTGAAGAAAGAAGCTTGTGGGGAGTATCTTTGGTGTCTCAAGAACTCATTTATACTCTAAATAAGACCTAGGAAGTATCACATAAATTCAGAATTTGAAAGGTGCACTAGAAACCCTAGGTTTTGCATCTTGAATCCTAATGCCTATTTCATGGTTTTCTTTGCATATTCTTATTCCTCGCCATCAAATAACTAAGAATCATGCTTGGTTGGGCTTGAAAATCAAATCTTCCTAGGGTTCTTAGTGTAGGTTGAAATGAAGAAGAAGGGTAATAGAAGATATCAACCATAGGATGTATTTTTACCTTATTTCCTTGCTTAGTTTGGCTTGAATCTTTATTTTTTCCAAGCTCCTCTCTTCAAATCTGAACTTTCCCTTGAATTTCTCCCTTAAATCAGATTTTTAAACTTCATTTCAATCCAAGGAAATAAAGGAGAAGGGAGGAGAGGAGGTGTGGGTGAAGAAAAGCAAGGAAAATCACCATGAAAACATTCCTTACACTTGGATTTCTTCCTCCTTCTTCTTCCTCTCTTGGACGCCTCTCCCTTAGGGTTTTCCTTCTGATTTGGGGCTGGAAAATCTGAAGTGTAATGAGGGCAAGTGTGAGGCCCCACCTATATATAGGTAGGAAAAAGTGACTTTTTCAAAAATTCTAATTTTTTCCTTTGTACTTTGCATTTTCGTTTCTCCTTCGTTTTAGTTCTTTTTTGAGAACCATCTTTTCTATTAAAAAATTTAGGTTCCTAATTAAGAAAAATGCCTTTGGAATCACTCAAATTAGAGCTAAAACCTTTCCAAAAGAATCCGTCAAAGTTCAGGCACACCGATGTTGGAAAACATCCATCGGAAGGGATTTAACTATCTCGGGGTTTCCTAAGGTTTTTAGGGCCTCTAAGAACCCTAGAGAACTCAAAAATTTGATTTATAAAGCCCTCTTATGTGAATTCCAAAAATTGTCCGAAATTATGAAAATGCCATTACGTTTCGTAAGATTTCTGTCAAAATTTATTTTTTTATTCTAACTCTATTTTTCCTTCCATCTGAGACTACAATTCTCATTTTTAGGAGACTAGAATGTTACTCAAATTTTTTGAGACCTTAACTACTTCATTTCAGGGGACTTGCTTTGAAAACGCATCTATTTTCGTCGTTTAACGAAAACTGGACATTACAAGTTGTATAGCCAAAGTTATGCATTTTTAAAATTTAAAGTCTAGTTATGGTCATTTATTGTAATAGTCTCTCTTCTTCCTGGGTTTTAGTGGGCCACATGAATTCACTTGCACTTGAAGTTTTTACAGCATATAGTTTGTATCTTAAGCTTTTTGTAGACACCTAATTTACATAAATTGAGTTATATAACTTGTGGTATTTATTTCTGAAGTTAGTGCAGATGATGTGTACTATGCTATTTTGGGTCCATAAATGTTCTCATGTTTTTTATATATATTTTCTGACTTAATGGACCTAAATAAATATGTTTATGATAAATATGGATAAAGGAAAAGAGAGAATTTTACTTCTCTTAGCCAGAATTCACATTTCTCTAATTTGGCAAACAGATGTTTATCCTTTAATTTCTGCAATACCATTTGAAGGTGCTTGTTGTTGTCATGCCATACATAGTCAGCATATGTTTCATATTAAAACTAACTAAAGGTATCACATTATATCCATTTTCATAAAATTCACACTTTTAGCAACGGAAATAATCGACATTAAAAGCCAAATTAATGTATTCTTGGCTTAGACCATGTGAGCTTACCAAACTTATTTGCCATCCTTAACGCATTTTTTCAACTATAACTAACATAATTTAGAGCCCAAAAGTTGGATCCAAGCCATAGAACACGAAATAGCCTCACACCTTGCAATTTGCCAAAAATTCCATAATCCGATATGAATTTTGAAAAATCATAATTAATTTTAAAAAAATTAAAACCATTAAATTATAACATTTTGGAAGGCTCAAGATGTCCTCTAACAACTATAAAAATTTTAGATCAAAATAACTAGGTTTGCCCCATGAACTTTGATAGAACAATAACATTAGTCATTGATGCATCTTGCAATTGAACCAAATTTTAAAAATTCATATATCCCACTACAGAGGTCCAAATGAGGTGCTCTTAGTGGCTATAGAAATCTTTTGATATTTACTATGTGCTTGTAAAATTTCATGAGTATTGGACTTCATTTGGCCTCTAAACACCACATAAATGCAAACTGATCATATGAACAGTGACTGAGACAATTCTACATAATTTGGCTAACTTTGAAAATTTATAATAAATTCTCTAGAGTTCTAAAAATAGTACTCTTTGACTTTGTGAAAAGCTCTAGATGAAACCTATATTCATGCCAAATTTCATGCATCAAATCATCCATTTAGTTAGTTTGTAATTTAGCTCAAGATTATGTCAATTTTTATAACCATAATGGGGTCAAATGGTGCCCAATGGGCTCCTAGCCATTTCATGACCATTTGAGCATGTCCCAAAGAATAAATACAATATTTTTAAGCTTCCCAAATGTTCTTAATCATCACATTTCAAAATTGCCTTCCTAGTTGTTATTATGCATGCATACATCAAGGCACTATGATGTCAAAAATCTACGTAAGCATACATTTGGCTCCAAATTCTATTCATACATGATATTTATATACTTTTATATATGCCCAATAATTTACATCTCATCAACATCATTTGGTTAAAAATTTTGACATCAAAATACATAAATCTCTATTCTATTGTCTAAGTTTGATTTTTCAAGATGCTTGGCTTCTATTTCTTGCTTCACTTGGCTCACCTAGACATGGTTAGACATATGTGGGGGAAGAGTGAGATTTAAGGAATCCTAATAGCTCTTTTCCCATTTCAAGCATACATATACAACATATTTTCATGTCACAGAATGCAAGTATGTCATAAAAGCTTCTAATAAACAAACATGAACATATTTCCATGTCACATAAATTCATGCACATTAAACATAGGCTTTAAAAGATATTGGTCTAGCCTCACCTAATTTTTGGGAGATTCATTATTTCTTGAGACTTTTGGCTTTATCTCACCTATTTTTAGGGACTTTTGGCTCCTCCTCACCCATTCTAAAGGACTTTTTATATAACCATACTAATTCAAGCCATTTTGTATTCAAAATCCATTTCAAGAAGTGCCTGCATTTTTCCTAGGTTCCTCTGCCTATTCACTCTCTATAACATCAAGGGGCCTACTCTTTCTTATACTCTTTCTTTGCATAATGCAAAGATTCATCTTCTTAGGTGGTCTCTAACCCCCTCAGGCTTCCCTAAGGGTATTGAGGCACTAATTGTTTGTCTCAACTCGTTCCTATGTTCAGATCAGAGCTAAGCTTTCTTTCTGTTTAGCCTCTTTAGTCTCATCCCCAAAAGCATAGTGTACTGATTTTAGGGTTTTACTAACCCAATCCAAGACACACACTCTCACTGTCTGGATTCTACCTTGTTGAAAACTTATACTCTATTGGGTGCTCTAATTACTTATATGCCTTAACCTTATATTATTCTCATATTAAGAGCTTGTCTAACTAACTATTGGACCCCTATCTATTTACCTTTCTGTGCTTAGTCTATTTATCTAGTATTAATAAAGCGAGGGTGTTTCTTTTATAGCCAGTTTCTAAGCTTTTCCTCACTTCCCTTATCACTGTATTCTATAATTCAGGGGGTCTATCTAAGGGAATTTGCTAACCACTATTGGGTGGTCTCCTTGACTCAGGATGTCTTATCTTCTCTTTCTCGATCTAGGGAGAACTCTTGCTGAGCTTTCAATCAAATTAATTTGTCCTTTTACACTGGTTTTCTTCTACACATCTCACTTAGACGATGCTACTAGACACTTTTGTAACACCATATATTTCTAGCTTGTTTCATGACATTCTCATGCATTACATCATCAATTCCATGAAGGAAGTGAGAAAAGTCCATTAAAATAATGCATATAATTGCACTGCGTCATGTATAAAATTCCCATTCGGTGTCACATGGACTATATGAGTTCATACAACACATTCTCATATTTAATTACATAAATAAAACTCATTTGCATTATCAAAAGTGGCCTACACCTTAAGGAACTTGAAGGAATGCATGAAATATTCATATATATTTTCGGCTAGGTTTTCCTCAATTTTGTCACAAACTTTAGAAAGTCATAACTAATTCTAAACAAATTGAAATCATGTATTCTTGGTCATTTTGGAAAGATATAGATGTCTAATTCATACTAAAAATATTCCCAAACTATAACATCTATCACAGAGAATGTTTGACATGCAAAATAGTCCAGAGGTCTGATTGCCTCCTGATGCTATCATAGAATTCTACAAAAAATTTCACAAATGTCCAATTAATTCCAAACAAATCCAATCCACGCAAAATGATATCAATCAGAAAGCTGTGCATGTTAACTAGATGGAAAAAATAACTCTAGACCATTTTAGGCATGCCTAGACCTCAAAATCAAATCAAATAGTAACAGAGGTCAGCTAGAATCTCCAATACTGGATAGAATTTTTAAAAATTCATATCTTTCTCTTTAGACATCCAAATTAGGTGCTTCTAATTGTCACAAGTCACTGTAAATGTCTAGTTTATTTGTATAAAATTTCATGGCAATTGGACATCATTTAAGCCCTGTGTGATAGATTTCCTTTTTGGACCAAATGAACAGTGCATCAGACCAAAATCAAAAAATTTACCAACTTTGAAAATTCATCAAATATTCTGTAGACCTTCAAAAATTTTGTTCTTTAGCTTCCCAAAAAGCTCTCTACATTCTCTAATTACATGCCAAATCTCAAATCAAGAAGAGCTCATTTGGCCAAAAAGTGACATTGGGTTCCATTATGGTCAATTTTAGCTCCATATGGGATACCAAAGTGACCAAATGGCTTTCCTTGGGGTTTGGCACCTCTTGGGCAAGTCTAAAAGTATAATTAAGACTTGTGTGAGCTGCCCAAATGATCCCAAACTCCATGCATCTCATTTTGGCTATTTCATCAACACTTATGCACATTTCCATAATGTTATTCAAGAAGCCTCACTAACATTACAAGCTCATTTTACATTCTGGGATTTATATACCATAATCTCTCCCTTATACATGATACATCAACATATTTATACATGTTCATAACTTCATATGACATATACATCCATGAATTATCACATATGCCAATTGTATGGTTTTCAAGTAATAAAATTCAAGCACTTTGTTGTCATCCTCTCATCCTCAAGGTGGTTGGCTTCTATTACCTTATTCTCTTGGTCCACCTAGCATGTTAGAACATTGGAGAGGAGGGGATGAGATTCAAAGAATCCCAATAACTCATCTTCCGTTCAATCATACATAATGGATGCAAATAAGTCTCATAAATGCATGCATGGCATATAGACATGTGCAATCATTCAAGGAGCATTCTTAGCATTTTAAAAAGTCACACATAGCATATAAAGGCTTGCCAAGCAAGTGGATTGGCCTAACCCAATTTCTTATGGATATTGGACTTGCCTCACCCATTCTTTAAAAGATTTTTAGACTCAACCATGCTCTTGGGAGCCCACTTTGCTTTTGGGAGACTCTTTACTTTATCTCAACCAATCTCAAGGGTTCTTGGCTCATCCTTACCATACCTAAGGTGTAATGTCCCGTTTTCATTAAACGATGGAAATGGGCACGTTTTCAAAGCAAGTCCCTTGAGATGAATGATTCAAGGCCAAATAAAATTTGGATAAAATTTTAAATAATAGAAAATGAGGATTTGAGCCTTGAGTTGCCCAGAAACCGGGGTCAGAGCAATTAAAAAAATTTGCCGAAAGGCCAGTGGCATTTTCGTAAATAAGTGTAATTTTGGAAAAGCACCTAGGAGGGCTTTTTAAATGGAAATTTTGAGTTGCCCAGGGTTCTCAGAGGCCCCAAAAATCATGGGAAGCCCCAGGATCAGTAAAGCCCCTCCGGTGTACTCTTTCCAATGTCGGTTGACCCGAACTTTGATCGATTCGTTCGGGATGGTTTTAGCTCCGATTTGAGTGATTCCAAAGGCATTTTATTAAATTGGGAACCTATTTGTTATGATGGAAAAGACGGTTCTAAAAAAGGAGCTAAAACGAAGGAGAAACGAAAATGCTAAGAACGAAGGGCAAAATTGGCATTAAAGTGTTAAAAGAAACTTCTTTCTTCTTCTTTATGTGCCACGTTCTGCCTCCCCCTCTCCAAACCGACTTGCTTCTGCCCATTTTCAGAGGAGAACTCCAGCTCCTTAGGCGCACAAGAGGAGGAGGATTTTGGAGGAAGAAATTCAAGAGAAAGGTAAGAAACTTTAAGAAATTCCATATCCTTCCTTCTTGAACCTTGCTCCTCTCCTCTCAAGCTTTCTTCCTATGGCTTTAATGGAGAGTTTGGTGCTGTTTTTGGGGCAGAACAGAGAGGGGAATTTCGAAAATTGAGGGAGTAAGCCAATCAAGTGGAAGAACAAGCCAAAGGAAGCAAGAAAACAAGGTAAAACTTCCATTCTTTGGTAGTTTCTCCCTTCCCCTTCCTCTTGCACGAATTTGACCACCATGAGCCCAATTCTTAGGGGCTGTTTTCTGTCCAATTTATGGAGGGATTAGGGGTTTTAGATGGCAAGGATTAAGAATGAACCAATAGAATCAAGAAAGGAGCATTAGGAAACAAAATGGAATCATTAGGGATCCAAATGCTCCCTTGCAAATCTGATTTTATATAAATGTTCTTAGGCTTAAATGAATGTTTAAATGTGCCCCTAAGATCCCTAAGAGGTCCCCCATATGTCTCTTCCTCCATAAAATGAACAAAACCCCATGGAAAGTCATGAACCTAAAAGTTGGAAAAGTGTAGAGCACTTAAGGGGATTGTAAAAACTGTTTTAATCTATAAGTTCCCTTGGTTGTTTAAGTGTTTCCTTGACCTCCTACAACTCTTAACAACCTCCCTAAATGGTTCCCCCATCAAGGAAAAATCAAGAAGCCATGAAATCCCATTTATGCTCTAACTTTCGGCCAAGTAGGGATGGCATAGTTAGGGAGAGTTTTAAATTGTTTCAAGCCCATTTTTGAGTCATACATGATGAATAAATGTGAGGGGAAACCTTGGGAAAAATTTAGGAAGCTTAGAGAATGAGTTGGTGCTTTAGGTTCCATATTGTGACCTAAGGAAGCAACATGATGTTAGGCCCTTTGTTTTAATGATGTGATGACTCCAAGAAGCTTAAAAGGAGTCAAGAATCATATTTGAGAGTAAAGAATGAGGCCTAGAAATCATTTGAGAGGTGTTGCTTCATTAGGTGCCAATATGGACCATAATGGAGGTTGTAGAGTAATGTAGGGTTTAAGCAAGTTGCATGGCCCTAGAAATTGTTTCATGAACTTAATTGGCTCCCATAATTTGTGTCTAGGCCAAGTGAAACTATCTCCACCAACTTATGGGTGTGTGGCTAAAAGAGGAGGCTTGAAAGCTAAGGAAAAAGTGTATGTTTGTATACAAGGCAGCTCTTTCCACCTTCTCTCATGCATGGATGTGTGTTTAGCTTGTTTTAGAATGCTTGTATGTGTATTTTCAAGCTTTGAAAAGTATGCTAGCATGCCTTTACATGTCATGATCCTTGATGCCATGTTATGTTTTAAATGAATCCATGATGTTTGTATGAGTTTGCTTGAGTGTGGAGAGGCCAAGAACTCTTCCCTTGGGTGAGGAGGAGCCAAGAACCCTTGAGCTTGGTTGAGACAAAGTAAAGAGTTTCCCAAAAGCAAAGTGGGCTCCCAAGAGTATGGTTGAGTCCAAAGTGCTCAAAGAATGGGTGAGGCAAGTCCAAAATCCATGAGGAGAAGTGTGAGGCCAATCCAAACACTTAGTGAGCTCTTGAATGTCTTGTATGATTGATTCACATGCCAAGGTTACTTTTAAAATGCCTATGATTTCTACTTTCTCCATGCATGCATTTGTGAAACTTGCTTGCACATATTATGTGTGATGGAATGGGAGATGAGCTATTGAGATTCTTGAATCTCACTCCCCTCCTCTCCAATGATCTAACATGCTAGGTGAACCAAGTGGATATGCCAATGGGAGCCAACAACACTAGAGGAAGGAGATTGACAATCATGTGTTTAGCTTTTGCCACTTTAAGACCATGATTGTACCATATGATATATATGATGTATTAAATGGGCTATGACCCTTGAAACATGTGTAAATATGATATTATATGATGTTTAAATGTATGGATATGATGTGTGACCTCTAGAACTTATTTTGAGTATGTAATGCCAAAGTGTGCAATATGGAAGTTTGTTGGAAATATGCATAAGTGAGGGTGAAAAGGCCAAAATGAGATGCAAATGGTTTGGGACCATTTGGGCAGCTTCTCCAAGTCTTAAACATGCTTTTAAACTTGTCCAAAAGGTGCCAAGATCAAAGGAAATCCATTTGGCAATTTTGGTACCCAATATGGAGCCAAAATTGATCATAATGGAACCCTATGCTACTTTTTGGCCAAATGAGTTAGTCTTGCCCTAAAATTTGGCATACAATTAGGTCTCATTAAGCGCTTTCTGAGAAGCTAAAGATCATAATTTTTGGAGACCTAGAGAATATTTGATGAATTTTCAAAGTTGGGATTTTCCATGGTTTCTGGTATGTGCACTGTTCATACTGGCAGATTTGATTTTCGTGTCACTCGATGGCCAAATGGTGTCCAATGCTTATGAAATTTTATATGCACAAACTAGAGGGCATAATATTTCTGTGGCCACCGAGATCACCTCATTTGGAGGTCTGAGAAGAGAGTTATGAATTTTTGAAGTTTGCTGTCAGTAACAGTGGCATCTCCAGAGCTCAATCACTGTTTCATCAGTTCCAGATGTCTAAACCTTTCTGTTTCATTCTGGACTTATTTTTAGTGTCAATTTAAAATTTATAGCTTTCCAGAATGACTGAATTTGTGTGATTTCGATTTTTGTAGAATTAGTTATGAATTTCAGAAGTTTACATCAGTAACCTGAATCACAGCCCAGGCAGCCAGCGAGTCTGTAGCTTCTTGGATGTCAAACGTTCTGTGTGATGAATTTTGTGATGTGGGCATATTTTTAGTGTGAATTAGACATCCTACTCTTTCTAGAATGACCAAGATTGCATGATTTTGAATTTTCTGGATTTAGTTATGATTTTCCAAAGTTGGATCAGGAAATAGAGCAAAGCTGGCCGAAAATATGCTTTTCTATTTTGAGCTCCATTTCGGTTTCCACGAATTGTAGGCATGTTTTTGTGATGGAAATGAGTTGAAATAATGAAATTAAATATGGGGAAGTATAGTATAAGCTCACACGGTCCATGTGACACCGAATTGAATTTTTTGATACGACGCAACGCGAAAAAAATTATTATTTCTTTAGCGTTTCCATGGAACATCAATATGATTCATGATATTATGCCATTTGAAAGCATGAATTGAGTCCTAGAAGTATGGTGTTACATAAGGGTTCTTGGCCTCACCACACTCATGCAAGCCCAAGCACACATCATAACATCATTTAGAAACATAATATGTCATCATGAAATCATGGCATATAAAATCATGCTATCATACTTTTCATGACTTGAAAATACACATACACACATTCTAAGGCAAGCTAAGCACACATCCATATATGAGAGAAGGTGGAGAGAGCTACCTTGCACACAATCACACACTTTTCCCTTTAAAAGAATGCTCCCCTTTTTGGCCACACACACACAAGAGTGTGGAGATGATTTCTCTTGGCCTAGACACAATTTAAGGAAGCCAATTAGGTTTATGAACTCAACTCTAAGGCCATGCAATTTGCTTAAACACTAGACTGGCTTATAATCTCGTTATGGTCCATAAATACACCTAATGAAACAACACGCCTCAAATAATTTCTAGGCTCCATTCTTTCCTTTCAAATATGATTTTTGACTCCTTTTAAGTCTCTTGAAGTCATCACACAATTAAAACAAAGAGTCTAACTACATGTTGCTTCTTTAGATCATAATATGGAACCTAAAGCACCAATTCACTTTCTATGAGTTCTAAATTTTTTCTAAGGCCTCCCCTCATTTTCATTCATCATATATGACTCAAGAATGGCCTTAGAAACATTTAAAACTCTCCTTAGCTATCCCATCTATGCTTGGCTGAGACATAGAGTAATTTTGGCCTCCATAGGTTTTGATTTGTTTTCTTGATGAAAGAAGCACATGGAGAGACTTTTAAGGATCTTGGGAGCTCATTTAAACTCTTATTTAGACCTACGAATCATCATACAAAATTAGATTTTACAAGGTGCAATGGAAACCCTTGAATTGCATCTTGAAATCTAATGATTTTTTGTTAATTCCCTTTGCATATTCTTAATCTCCATACCATTTTTCCTCAGATCATCCTTTGTTCTATCCAAAAATCAATGCCTCCTAGGGTTTCTCATGTTAGGCAAAATGGAGAAGAAGGGAACCAAAGATGACAACTATAGAAAGAGAAATTACCTTGTTTTCATGGCTTTTTTCACTTGAATCTTGTCTTCTTTGAGCTCCTCTCTTCAAATCCGAATTTTTCCCTCAATTTCTCCCTTAAAACATATTTATAAACTTCATTGTAATCATAGGAAACAAAGGAGAAGAGGTTTGGAATGAAGAAAGCATGAAAAACCATGAGAATCCATACCTTTCTACCTTGAATTTCTCCCCCTTTTCTTCCTCCTCTTATGTGCCTCATCCCGTAAGGTTTCCTCTGGTTTTGGGTAGAACAATCTGAAGCTAAATGAGGGAGAGTGTGAGGTGGCACCTATTTATAAGGGAGGAGGAAACACTGTTTCAAAAATTTCCATTTTGCCCTTCATTCTTGGCATTTTCATTTCTCCTTCATTTTAGCTCCTTTTTGAGAACCATCTTTTCCATTATAAAAGTTAGTTTCCCAATTTAGTAAAATGCCTTTGGAATCACTCAAATCAGAGCCTTCCCGAATAAATCCCTCAAAGTTTGGGCACACTAACATTAAAAACGTCTATAAGAGGGGCTTTAGTCGTCTTGGGCCTTCCTATGGTTTTCAAGGCCTTTGAGAATCCTAAGGAACTAAAAAATTTCATTTAAAAAGCCCTCCTGTGTAAACTCCAAAATTTTCTCAAAATTACAAAAATGCTATTACGTTTCGTAAGAAATTGTTCCTTCATTCTAGCTCTGTTTTTCTTTCTATTTAAGCCTAGGATTCTCATTTTTAGGAGTTTAGAATGCTTCCTAAATTTTTTGGGACCTTAACTACATCATTTCGGGGGACTTCCTTTTGTATTCGGTGAGTTTCGTTTGTTGACGGAGAAACTGTATGTTACGTTTCTCATGTTTTCTCTTATTTTCAGAGAACCAGATGTTACAACTTTTCTAAAGATTCAGCTTATACTTAGTCTGAGTTGTGTAACACCATAATTTCTTAGCTCATTTCATACTATATCTATGCCTCGCATCATGCAACTCACACAAGAGGCAAAATAATGGTATTAAAATAATGATTATTTTAGCATTGCGTCGCATATAAATTTTTCATTCGGTGTCTTGTGGACTATATGAGCTCATGTACCATATTCTCATATTTAATTATATGGATACAACTAATTTCCATCACCAAAAGTGGCTTGCAACACAAGGAAACCAAAGGGGAGCATAAAATACATACATGTAATTTTAGCAAGAATTTCCTCACTTTTGTCACAAAATTTAGAAATTCATAACTAATTCTACAAAAATTGACATCATGCATTCTTGTCTATTTTGGAAAGCTACACATGTCTACCTTATTTTAAAAATATGTCTAGACCATGAGACACAACACAGAAGACGTTTGACATTAAAACAGGTCCAAAGGTCTAGCTGTCTACTAGTACTGTCATAGGTTTATGTAGCAAACTTCAAAAATGTCCAATTAATTCCACAAAAATCTAATCCATGCAAATGATACTAATATGGAAAACTATAGATGTTAGCTAGAGGAAAAAAATAACTTGACCAGTTTAGGAACGTCCAAACCTTGAAACCTAATCAAATAGTACTAAGGTCAGTTAGGGCCTTAATACTAGGAAGGATCTTTAAAAATTCATATCTCTCTGTCTAGTTCTAATGGGAACAAGTCATTGGGAATGTGTAGTCTCTCCATATAAAATTTTGTGGCAATTGGACATCATTTGAGCCCTATGTGACAGAAATCATTTTTGAACTAAGTGAACAGTACATTAAACCAAAACCAAAATTTTTTCTAACTTTGAAAATTTATCAAATATTCTTTGGGCCTTTGAAAATTCTGTTCTTTAACTTACCAAAAAGATCTCAACAAGCTCTAAATACATGCCAAATATCAGATCAAGAAGACCTCATTTGGACAAAAAGTGGTATAGGTTTCCAATATGGTCAATTTATGCTTCATATAGGATACCAAAATGTCCAAATGGTTTCTCTTAATGTTTTGGCACCTTTTGGTCAAGTCTAAAAGCATAATTAGGACTTGTATGAGCTATCCAAATGGTTCCAAACCTTATGCATCTTAATTTGGCTATCTGTAACATCCGGTCCTTCCGTAAACGTGAGAAACGCAATGTTTAGTTTCTCCGTAAACGGCAGAAATGAGCCAGATACAAAAGGAAGTCCCTGAAATAGAAGGAATTAGGGCCAACTAAAATTATGATAAAATTTTAAATATTAAAAAATGAGGATTTGAGCCTTGAGTTGCCCAGAAATCAAGGCCAGAGTAATTCAAAAAATTTGCCAAAAGGCCAGTAGCATTTTCGTAAATATGGGCACTTTTTGAAAAACACACAGGAGGGCATTTTAAATGGAAGTTTTGAGTTCTTCAGCGTTCTCAGAGGCCCTAAAAATCATGGAAAGCCCTAGGACAGTTAAAGCCCCTCCGGTGGATATTTTCCAATGTCAGTGTGCCTGAACTTTGACGAATTCGTTTGGAAAGGTTTTAACTCCAATTTGAATAATTCTAAAGACATTTTACTTGATTGGGAACCTAAATTTTATAATGGAAAAGAAAATTCTTAAAAAGGAGCTAAAATGAAGGAGAAACGAAAATGCAAAGTATGAAGGGCAAAATGAGAATTTTTGAAAAGCGTAACTTATTCCCACCTATATATATAATGCACCCTTCTCCTCCCTTCATTATGCACGACCATGTTCTGCCTAAAACCAGAAGAAAACCCTGGGGGATGAGGCTCACAAGAAGGGGAAGAAGAGGACGAGAAATCATAGGCTTAAGGTATGGAAGTTAGTAGTTTTTCATGCTCTTTCTATTCCAAACCTCTTCTCCTCCATTCTCCTTTGTTTCCTATGATTATAATGAAGTTTAAAAATCTGTTTTAAGGGAGAAATTGAGGGGAAAGTTCGGATTTGAAGAGAGGAGCTCAAAGAACACAAGATTCAAGTGAGAAAAAGCAAGAAAACAAGGTAATTTCTCTTCCTATGGTTGTCATTTTTGGTCCCCTTCTCCACCATTTCGCCCCACTTGAGAAAACCCTAGGAGGAGATGATTTTTAGGCAGAACCAAGCATGAATCTAAGGAAAAAGGGTGTGGAGATTAAGAATATGCAAAGGGAATTAACAAAAAAATCATTAGATTTCAAGATGCAAGTTCTAGGGTTTCAATTGCACCTTGTAAGACCTAACTAAAAGTTTAAATGAGCTCCCAAGATCCCTAAGACGCTCCCCATATGCTTCTTCGCTTGAGAAAACAAAGAAAGCTCCATGGAACCCAATATGCTTCATAGCCTCGGCCTAGATGGGTTTTCCTAGCTAGGGAGAGTTTTAAATTTTCTAAGGCCATTCTTGAGTCATATTTGATGAATGAAAGTGAGGGGAGGCCTTGGAAAAAATTTAGAACTCATAGAAAGTGATTTAGTATCTTAGGTTCCATATTATGACCTAAAAAAGCAGCATGGTGCTAGGCCTTTTGTTTTAATGGTGTGATGACTCCAAGAGGCTTAAAAGGAGTCAAGAATCATATTTGAAAGAAAAGAATGAGGCTTAGAAGTCATTTGAGAGGTGTTGCTTCATTAGGTGCCAATATGGACCATAATGGGGGTTATAGAGCAATCTAGTACTTAAGCAAATTGTATGGTCTTAGAGATTGTTTCATGAACCTAATTGGCTCCCATATATTGTATTTAGGCCAAGAGAAACCATCTCCACCAATTTTTGGGTGTGTGGCCGAAAGAGGAGGCTTGAATCCTAAAGGAAAAGTGTGTATTTGTATACAAGGTAGCTCTCTCCACCTTCTCTCATGCATGGACGTGTGTTTAACTTGTTTTAGAATGTGTGTATGTGTATTTTCAAGCTATGAAAAGTATGCTAGCATGCCTTTACATTCCATGATTCTTGATGCCATGTTATGTTTTCAATGACCATATGATGTTTGTATGAGTTTACTTGAGTGTGGAGAGGCCAAGAACTCTTCCCTTGGTGAGGATGAGCCAAGAACCCTTGAGCTTGGTTGAAACAAAGTAAAAAGTCTTCCAAAAGCAAAGTGGGCTCCCAAGAGTATGGTTGAGTCCAAAGCTCTCAAGAATGGGTGAGGCAAGTCTAAAATCCATTAGGAGAAGTGTAAGGCCAATCCAAACACATGGTGAGCTCTTGAATGTTTTGTATGATTGATTCACATGCCAAGTTTGCTTTTAAAATGTCCATGTCTTCCATTTTCCCCATGCATGCATTTGTGAAGCTTGCTTTGCACATATTATGTATGATTGAATGGGAGATGAGCTATTGGGATTCTTTAAATCTCATCCCCTCCTCTCCAATGATCTAACATGCTAGGTGAACCAAGTGGATATGCTAATGGGAACCAATAACCCTATAGGAAGGAGATTGACAAACTTATGCCTTGATTTTAGCTATTTTGGAACCATAATGATGGTTTATCATGTATATGATGTTGTATATATACTATAAATGTTGAGACAGATGTAAAGATACTATTATGTGATTTTTAGATATATGGAAATGATATATGACCACTAGCACATGTTTTGAGTATATAATGCCATAGTATGCAAGTTTAAAGTTTATGAATATATGTATAAATGTGGGTTGAATGGCCAAAATGAGATGCATGGGATTTGGGACCATTTGGGCAGCTCACACAAGTCTAAAATGTGCTTTTAAACTTGCCTAAAAGGTGCCAATACCAAGGGAAGACCATTTGGCAAATTTGGTACCTCATATGGAGCCATATTTGACCATAATGAAACCCTATATCACTTTTTAGCCAAATGAGCTAGTCTTAATATGAAATTTGGCATGAAATTAGATCTCATTGAGAGATTTCTGGGAAGCTAAAGATCATAATTTTTAGAAGTCTACAAAATATTTGATGATTTTTTGAAATTGGCAAATTTTATGGATTTGGTCTGCTGCACTATTCATTTGGTCTGAAATTGTTTTCTATCACACGATACCCAAATGGCGTCCAATTGCTACGAAACTTTATATACAGAAACTAGGCAATCACAGTGACTCATGCCAACTAGATGCACCTTATTTGGGGGTCTATAGGGGGAGATATGAATTTTTGAAGTTTCTATCCAGTATCAGTGAAATTGCCCGACCAGAAGTACTGTTCTATTGAATTCCAGAGTCTGGGCTTGATGAACTGATCTGGAAATATTTTTTCTCTCTAGTTAACATTCACAATTTTCCAGATTGGTATCATTTGCATAGATTGGAACTTTTTGGAATTAATTGGACATTTTCAAATTTTTCTGCAGAATTCTATGACAGTTCCAGATTTCAGTTGGACCTCTATAACTTTTTGGATGTCAAACATCTTGGGTGATAAATATTGTGACCTGGACGTATTTTTAGTGTGAAGTAGACATCCCAAGCTTTCTAGAATGACCACGATTGCATAGTTTTGATTTTTTTAGATTTAGTTATGATTTTTCAAAGTTTGCCTAGAAAAAGGACCAATTCTGGCCGAGAATGATCTTTAAGTTTCCATGCCCCATTTCGGTTTCCATGGGTTGTAGGCATGTTTTTGTGATGCAAATGAGTTGTAATGATGAAATTAAATATGAGGAAGTATAGTATGAGCTCACACGGTCTGTGTGACACCGAATGGAATTTTGAAACCCAGTGCAATGCTAAAATAAGCATTATTTCTTTATCTTTTTTATGTAAAACTCACATGATTCATGATATTAAGTTATGTAAAGGCACTTGATGAGTTAGAATGAGCTAAAATTCATGGTGTTACACTATCCCACTTGCATTCATACATACACTTCCATAATACAAACTTGTCATTAAATAACTAAAATGTGCATTTCCATTCATACAACTTTAGCTCTCAATTATACATGATATATTAACATAATTATACATGTTCATAACATCATAGGACCTATACAACCATTGGTTACAACATTTGCCATTCATATGGCCTTTAAGTAACAAAATTCCAACACTTTAGTGTTATACTTTCATTTCTCATATGGTCGGTGTAACGACCCTAACTTCTAATCATCATAATTATGGCTAAGTATATGATTGATAACCATAAAATTTAAAAATTAGGGTTGAATGTCATTACAACTAATTATATTCGAAAAATGCTAGGAAATTTGAACCTTAATATTATTAAGGTCATTAATTAGATAACTACAATTATTCAAATGTGCAAATGAATTTAATCATTAATAAGAAGCCTTTGATTCTCTCATTTATCAATTCCAACTCATAAAAACCTCTTACAAGTATTTCTAAATCATTTCTTAGTATTACTATAAAAGAAATTAAAGTTTTTAAGTGAATATGAGAAATTGAACACCTTCGCTGCAACTAAATTCTCTTTCGTCGTGGCCAATTACTCTCGAGTTTAACTCCTTACACCTCCACAAATTTCACGCATTTCATCGTGGCCAAATACCCCTTTCGCTGTGGTCAAATACCCTCTGGAACACCCCTAGACTTGCTTCTCAGACTTAGCCGCGACTAACTTCACTAATTGCCATAGATTCGCTGCGGCCAATCTCTCTCTATTTTCTTCCCTGGCAGGTTCGCCACATTTGGCCAAGGCCAATTAAATGTTGGCCACGACCAATTCTCTTCTATTTCTATAACTCCCAAGATTTTATCTCATGCTCTCCAATTCCCCCTTTAGCAATACTCTAGACCACTTTAACTTAGTTTGTGAAGATTTAGTGTCTTTCTTTTACCTAATCTACCTAACATATCTATCATTACCCATTCAAAACTCAGATGTGGATCCTTAACCTTCTAACCACCATCAACCAGTGAGTTCATAGATCAATGACAGCAAAGAGTTCATATACTATTCGCATTTCCATTTAAACATAAGTCCCATTAGAAATGCCATACATCACTAGTTTAAGTTGACATATGATGTATCAAATGATTACAGTCCCTATGCTTGGCAATTCATGATGCAATGCGGCAATTACATAAAGCTAGTAGTCTAGTTATACAAATACAATTTGATGAGATTTCCAATCCTACCTACTACTAAACCATATAATAAGCTTCCATTAATTTTCTTCTTGCCACTAAGAGGTCCGGTCCCTGAAAATGTTAGCCCACAATCGGGGTGAAATATACAATGTAACACCCCAAAATTAATTAAGGTATTAATCGTGGATTTAGAGTAATTAAGAATAATTAATAGAGGATAATTGGGCAAGTTGGTGAATGGATATTTTTAGAGAGATAAATTATTAATATGGGTTTAAGAATCATTTAGGATAGAGATTTACATCTAGGCCCAAATTAATGAATTATGATAAGAGGCTAATGGAGGCCTAATGAATTAGGTGCAGACCCAAACCCTTGAACCCTTCAAACTTGGCCCAAACCCCATTAAACTTCAGTAACCCAATGTATAAAATTGGCCCAATAGAATTCTGCAGCCCAACACTTTAAAACTGGCCTAACAAGTAAAAATCTAAAACCCAATTGGATCTGGACCTTGGAGCAGCCCATGACCCATCCCTTGACCCAACTTAAACCCACCTAAAACCCTAATGCTTCAGCCACTTTCCCATTTGCTAAAACACAAGAAGCAAATTCGGAGGTGGAGAAGGAGGCTAGGGTTGGGGGTAAGAATTCTTCATTTTCACACACTTAGAGCAAGATTTGGCCAAGGTAATAGTTATACAACTTAATCCCCTCATCTTTCTCTTTAATTTGGTCTGATTAGTTTTTCATTTGGAGTATTTTCATTATACCCAAAAATCTGAAATGTGGGTGTTTGGGGATTTTCTTGGTGAAATTCGTAGGTCGAGGTTGGGGCTGGTATTAGGTGAGTTTAAACCCCTCATTTTGAGGCTTTCTTTGTTGGTTTGAGACCCCCATAGCTAATTTATATTATGGGTATTAATTTTGTACGAAACTGCTTAGCATTTTGGGTGGAATATTGAGATTTCTGGAAAAGGACACTAAAATCCGAATTTGGTATTTGTGGTAGTTGGGTAAGCGTTCTTTAGGTAGTTATTAGCATTTAACTTCCTTGGATACTTGTTGTAACTCTTAATGATGGATTAGAGTAGTAATTATTTGATGCTATGATTATAGGGAGACTCTATACCCTTGGTGGCTGTTGCAACTCTGTCTACAAGTGAGGTAACCGGGGTTTACATTAATTACATGCATGTATCTGTTTAATTTCATATTTGTTGTATATGAATGATTTAAAATTGCTGAATGAATTGGTTGGCTATCTAGTGTATGATGATTGGACCTTGTGAGTCCATGGTGGAGCTGTGGTGCGGCTGCCACCCGTGCATGTGCTACGATCGGGCACCGGGTTATGATCAAACCCCAGATGCACTGAGCCCTAATTGTGCTCAATGGGGAGTAGGTGCCGTGGATGGGCCTTTCCCGGTGTTATGGCCTTTAACATATAAAATATGATTGCTAGTATGGGATAGTAATCATGATAGCCTAATTGCTTCATTCATTAATATGATTGATATGATTCATATGTTGGTGTTTGCTTCATGCATTTATGGTAATTAAACTGGATTATATGATGGAATTGCCTTGGTTACTGAGATTTATATCTCACCTCGTTTTATGGGATTACAATTTCAGGTGAAGGTTCTTCGGGTAAGGATAAGGGTAAGCAAGTGAATGAACATCCATGAGTTGAGGCCTGGTGTGGGGAAGCTACACTTGGTCTGAGTAGAATAGGGTAGATGCTAATTTTTGTTAAGTCCTGTATAGCATCATCATGTATCTGTATTGCCAAGTGTAGGAGTCTGTATTTTGATAAAGTCATGTGTTTATGAAGGAGTAGGCCTTACTTTAAATTGGCATTTGGTGTATAGATTATGATATCTGTAATGAACCTTATTGAACTTATGATATGGCTTACCATTTGGAAATGTAATCTTGAGATATTGATATGAATTGCTGATGTATAGAACCTCTAATGGAAAAATGTATCAAATGTTAAATGTCAATGGTGCACGAATTTTTGCTGTTGTTATCCCATGAACTTGCTGATATAGGGTAGTTGGAGGAGTGGAAATTTACATTTTGAGGATTGGGTTGGTAATGGTAGAATAGCTGGATGAATGAGGTTCATAACCACCCTTACAGTTGCATAAATTAAGGTAGAATGGCCCTAGGGTGAGAATGGAGAGAGAGAGGAGAGTGTGAGTCCAGATTTTCGGAATGTAGGACCAGAAGGCTATTCGTCGTGGCTAAAATATAGTTGGCCGCGGCCAATAGAGGCGAAGTTGCCCAGGGAGAGTGTCAGAGAGGAATTCACCGCGGCTAAATGTAAATTGGCCGCAGCGAAATGTGAGAGGTCAAACTGGGAGTCGTCTAGAAAGAAATTAGCCGCAGCTAATTAAGGAATTGGCCGCGGCAAACTTTTGGGAAAATGTCCCCAGCATTCCAGAGAGGAATTGGCTGCAGCTGAATGAGGAATTGGCCGCGACCAATAGTGAGAGGCGAGCGAGGGAGTTCCAGAAGGCTTCTTCGTCGCGGTGCCATGTAGGTTGGCCGCGGCGAAACTAGTGATGAAGAAAGGGGTAACACAGAATGTAATTGGCCGCAGCTAAGGGTTATTTGGCCGCGGCTAACATGCTAAATGTGACGACCCTAAACTCTAATAATGGTGATTATAGCTAAATACACAATTAATAAATAATGATCCAGGTTTGGAGGTCGTTGCAATTAATTACATTAAGAAAATATAGGGAAAATTTAAACCTTGATACTACTAGGATCATCAACTAACAACCATAACTGGAACATCATCCATTAATCAATTTCAACCCACAAAAACATCCCACCAATGTACTCGTGCTATCCCCTAACATTAGCCTTACTGAAATTTGGGTTTCTAGGTCAAATATAGGAGTTTGGGGACCTACGCCGCGACCTGGAACCTTCCCACCGTAGCTAAGTTAGGTTCTGGAGCTCAAAAACTAAGTTTTTAACCTTGCGCCGCGGCCCCGACCTTTTGCGCCGTGGCCAAGTTGCTCTCTGGAATCACTGGGGAATTCACTGCGGCGATGTGCCGTGGCGAGATTGGCTACTGTAACTCCCTTAATTAATTTTCTCAACTTGCGCCACAGCGGGACTTATTACGCCGCGGCGAGGTTACATTCTGTCACCTCCTGGGCAATTATTTTTGCTCTGCGCCGCGGCGAGATTTCTCCAGCCGCGGCGTCCCTCGCCACTGTCACTCCCTAGGCCGCGGCGAGGCCTTCCCAGCCGCGGCGTGACTCCCTTCTATTGCTATTTTCCCCACATTTCGCCCCCTACACTCCATTTCTCTTCTTAGGGACACTCTAAGGTCACTTCCCCTCATTTTATATGGCTCTAATGGCAGTCATCTACCTTATTTACCTAGCTATTCCTCCATTATCAATTCAAAACTCATGCATCCATTTCTTCCCTCTAATTACCCTCTACCAGCAAGTTTGTAAAGTAACAGTAATAGAATATAGATGAACTATCAACAGCTACTCTTTCATACACAATCAATGGGGGTTCCATACATCAGGGGTTCATATCAATATCTCAAGGGTTGCATTTCATTGATAAGCCGTATTATAGGTCAACATAATTTACAGCGGATATCATGAGTTCATACCGCAATTATCAAGTTAAAATGAGGCCTAACCCTTCAGTACATACATTCTCAATAAATCAAATGTTCAAGCTTACACTTGGCAATACAGATACATGATGATGCTATACATTAAGGAATACAAAATTAGCATCTATACTAACTAAGTCAGCCTAAGTGTAGCCATCTCCCCATAAGTTGGAGCTCATGGATTTTCATCCACTTGCTTACCCTTATCCTTACCCGAAGAACCTTCACCTGAAATATTAATCCCATAACACGGGGTGAGATATAAATCTCAGTAACCAAAGCAATTCCATCATATAATCCAGTTTAATAAATATATATGCATGCGTCAAGATCAACATTCAAAATCATATCAGTCATATCAGTAAATAAAGCAATTAGGCTATCATGATTACTATCCCATACTAGCAATCATATTATAACATGTTAAAGGCCATTAACACTGGGAGAGGCCCGTCCACGGCACCTACTTCCCGTTGGCACAACCTGGGCTCAGTGCATCTAGGGTTTGATCATAACCCGGTGCCCGATCGTGGCACTTGCACGGGTGGCAGCCGCACCACAGCTCCACCATGGACTCACAAGGTCCAATCATCATACAATAGATAGCCAACCAATTCATTCAACAAATTTCAAATCATTCATATACAACAAATATGAAATTAAACAGATACATGCATGGAATTAATGTAAACCCTGGTTACCTCACTTGTAGACAAATTCGCAATAGCCACCAATGGTACAGAGTCTCCCTATAATCATAGCATCAGATAATTACTACTCTAATTCATCATTAACAGTCACAACAAGTACCTAAAGGAATTAAATGTTGTTAACTACCTAAAGAATACTTACCTAGCCACCACAAATCCCAAATTCGGATTCAAGTATCTCCCACCAGAATTCTCAATGTTTCACCCAAAATTCTAATCAAATTCATACCAAATTAATACCCATAATATAAATAAGCTATGGGGGTCTCAAACCATCAAAGAAAGCATCAAAATGAGGGGTTTAAACTCACTTGATACCAGCCCCAACCTCAACCTACGAATTTCACCAAGAAAACCCCAAATAACCACATTTCAGATTTTGGGTAGGGTGAAAATCCTTCAAATGAAAAACTAATTGGACCAAATTAAAGGGAAAGATGAGGGGATTAAGTTGTATAACTATTACATTGGCTGAATCTTGCTCTAAGTGTGAGAAAATGAAGTATTCTTACCCCCAACCCTAGCTTCCTTCTCAACCTCCAAATTTCACTTTTTGAGTTTCAGCAAATGGGGTAAGTGGCTGAAGCATTAGGGTTTTAGATGGGTTTAAGTTGGGTCAAGGGATGGGTCATGGGTTGCTCCATGTCCAACTCCTAATGGGCTTCAGAATTTTTAGCTTTGTTGGGCCAGTTTTCAATTGTTGGGTTGCTAAAGTTTAATGGGATTTGGGCCTAATTTGAAGGGCTCAAGGGCTTGGGTCTACACAAGGGTAATTGGGCCACTTATAAGAGTTTATACAAGGTGGATCTTAGGCCTCCATCATATTAAATTGGGTTGGGTCTGCACCTAGCTCATTGGGCCTCCATTAGCCTCTCATTATGTTTTATTAATTTAGGCCTAGATGCAATTTCTATCCTAAATAAATTCTCAAACCCATATTAATAATTTATCCCTCCAAAACTTCTATTCACTAACTTGCCCAATTATCCTCCATTAATTATTCTTAATTACTCTAAATCCATAATTAATATCTTAATTAATTTTAGGGTGTTACACTGAAACACTTATATTAACTAGAAAATCTTGGTTTTCCATATGTTAATCATAAAGGATGTTTAATTTCCTTAGGAACATAAGTGTATGTAATCCTAGGATTGATGACTCTAATCACATTAAGGTTTAAATTTATTCACATTTTCATGACCTATAGTGAGTAATCACGTGTTTAACCTTAATTATGATGATAAGAAATTAGGGTCATCACATACAATCTCAGTAACAAGAGACAAATTCCATATATATGTATAGATTAATCAATACAATGCAATTTCATTTCATGAATACCAGAATCATCAATTCAATTTGCAAATGAACTAGTTGAGCTACCAATGACTACTGTCCTATACCAACAATCATACACAACATGTTAATGGCCAATAACACCGGGAGAGGTCCATCCACAGCACCTACTCCATAATGAGTACAACCAGGGCCCAATGCATCTGGGGTCTGATCATAACTTGGTGCTCGATCAAAGTACATACACGGGTGGCAGCCACACCATAGCTCCACCATAGACTCACAAGATCCAATGACAATAATAGTCAAGTAGTCAACCAGTCATTTAGCATTTCAAAATCAAGCATGTGTAACAAATAGCAGATTAACATAAGCATATACATGGAATTAGGAAAATAACCCCAGTTACCTCAATGAAGCCAATTACTCTGCCTCTAGCTACCATAAAAATCCAAATGCATATCAAGCCTATAACAAGTATAATTATTGTCATTTCTAGCAACAAATTAGATACTCAAAGAGTTGAACTACTAATGACTACTTAGAGGTTACTCACCTAATTGCCAATAGATTTTAATTTCAGATTCCAACTTTCCCACACTAGAAACAACTATAGTTCACTCTAATTTTTGGGTAATTTCATATGAAACCAAAGCCTATGTCATAGGTCAACTATAAGGGTCTCAAACTAATAGAAAATGCATCAAAATGGGAAGAAGATACTCACTTAACAACACCCATAGCCTCGACTTCCAAAAATCCACCATGGAAGCACCAAACAACAAGTTTCAGTTTTGGGTGGAGATAAAAATGCTCTGAATAAAAGACCAATTGGGCCAAATCAAAGACGAAGAAGAGAGTATTAAGTTATATAGAGGTTACCTTAGCTGAATTTTGCTCTAAGTGGGAGAAATGGAGCCAAAATAGTGATGGAAACCTTAGCCTCTTCTCAAGGTGCGAAAATAGGTTTTCCCTTCTGTAGAACCAAGTGTTTTGCTCTTCCAAATAGGTGTGGCTGCTAAACCTTTAGGGTTTTTAATGAAAAATAGGCTGAGCCATAAGCCCAAGGTCTAATTGGGCTCATTTCTAGTGGTTAGGCTATGGTTTAATGAATGGGCTGTAGAAAATTTAGAGCTAAAAGTAGGATGTGTTGACCCAATAGCCCAATTCCTTGTGGCTTTAGATTTTTATGCTTGTTAGGCCTTATCTCATAAGTTGGGCTGCAGCAATTTGATAAAGTTAGGCCAAGTTCCAAGAGTTAATCTAATTTGGGTCTACATAATGTGCATTGGGCTAACTCATATAAATTGGGTCTTGGGCCTCTATTTTACTAAATCAGATTAGGCTATTGCTAGGTAATCTCTCTTAGTCTAAGTCTCACGATAAGGAGTTGGGCTTGAACCTAAAATCATTGGGCCTCCATAAATCCTTATCCATGGCTTAATAAAATTAATTTTGGGCCCAAATTAAGTTTTAACCCAATTAAAATCTTAAACCTATATTAATAACTTATTTCTCTATAAATTTCCATTCATATAGCTTACCTAATTATTCCATAATAATGATTCTTAATTAGTCTAAATACATCATTAACATCTTAATTAATTTTGGGGTGTTACAGTTGGCTTCCATTCCCTAGTTCTCTTGGTCCACCTAGCTTGTTAGAATATTGGAGAGGAGGGGATGAGAATCAAAGAATCCTAATAGCTCATCTCCCATTCAATTATACATAAAAGATGCAAAACATGTCTTACAAAATCCATACGTGGGTGGACATATTATCATGTGTAAACATTCAAGAAGTATTTTCAACATTTGAACAAGTTATATATAGCATACAAAGGCTTGCCAAGCAAGTGGATTAGCCTCACCCATTCACTTGTGGATTTTAGACTTGCCTCACCCATTCTTTAAGAGGTTCTTAAACTCAACCTTGCTCTTGGGAGTCAACCTTACTTTTGGGAGACTTTTTACTTTGTCTCAACCAATCTTAGGGGTTCTTGGTTTATCCTCACCATGGTTAAGGGTCATTGGCCTCACCATACTCAAGCAAACCAAAACAGACATCATGAACATCATTTAAAAATATAATGCATTATCATGGTACCATAAGTAGGAGCTCATGCTAAAACATTTTCCATAGATTAAAATACACATACACACATTCAAAGACAAGTAAAGTAAACAATCATGCACGAAAGAAGGAGAAGTGAGCTACCTTGGATGCAACCACACACTTTTTCACTTGGATTTCCTCTCCCTTCCTCGGCCTCATACAGACAAAGATGTGGGAATGATTCCTCTTGGCCTAGACACGATTTATGGAAGCTAATTAGGTTCATGAAATTAATTTTAAGGCCATACAACTTGCTTAGACTCTAGCTTAAACAATAAACCCCTTTATAGTTCCAAAAATGCACCTAATGAAACAACATCCATCAAATAAATTCTAGGCTCCATTTTTTCCTTTCAAATGTGATTCTTGACTCCTTTTAAGCCTCTTGGAGTCATCATACAATTAAAACAAAGAGCCTAACTACATGTTACTTCTTTAGATTATATTATAGAACATATAAGGCTAACTTACTTTCTATGGTTTTTAAATTTTTTCCAAGGCCTCCACTCATCTTCACTCATCATATATGAATCAAAAATGGGCTTGGAACAAATTAAAACTATCCCTAGGTACACAAACTCCCTTAGGCTGAGATTATGGAGGATTTTACCCTTTAGGGACTTTGCTTTGTTTTCTTAATGGAGGACGGACATGGAGAGACTTCTAAGGATCTTAGGAGCTTATTTAAACTCTCATTTAGGCATAAGAATTAAGAGATCAAATCAGATTTTGTATGGAACAATTGAAACCCTAGAATTTGCATCTTAAATTTCCATAGTTTTTTGTTAATTCTCTTTGCATTTGTTAATCTCTGCATCCTTTTTCCTAAGAATCACCCTTGGTTCTACCTAAAAACCAATCCCTCCTAGGACTTCTTGCGTGGGGCAAAATGGATGGAAAAGAGGAGCAAGGGATAGTAACTATGGAAGAAGAAATTACCTTATTTTTTCTTATTTTCTCACTTGAATATTGTCTTCTTTGAGATCCTCTCTTCAAATTCGAATTTTTCCCTTAATTTCTCCCTTAAAATAGAATTATGAACTTCATTATAATCAAAGGAAACAAAGGAGAATTGAAGAGAAGAGGTTTGGAAGAAAGAAAGCATGAAAAACTACTAAAATTCCTTACCTTCAAGCCTTAATTTCTCTTCTCCTTCTTCTTCCCTTGGTGCGCCACTCTCCTAGGGTTTCTTCTTTGGTTTGGGGTAGAAAAATATAAGACTAAATGAATGGGAGAGTGAGGCACCTCATATATATAGGTGGAGGAGAATGACTTTTTCAAAAATTCCCATTTGCCTTTTGGTTTTAGCCTTTTTGTTTCTACTTTGTTTTAGCTCTTTTTTTAGAACCATCTCTTCCAATATAAAATTTAGGTTTCTAATTTAGTAAAATGCCTTTGGAATCACTCAAATCAGAGCTAAAACCTTCCCGATGGAATCCGTCAAAGTTCGAGTACACCGACATTGAAAAACATTCACCGGAGGGGATTTAACTGTCCCGGGGCTTCTCATGGTTTTTAGGGCCTCTGAGAACTCTGTAGAACTCAAAACTTCCATTTAAGAATCCCTCTTACGTGAGTTCTAAAATTTGTTCAAAATTACAAAAATACTATTATGTTTCGTAAGTTTTTCGTAAGAAATTGTTTCTTTATTCTAGCTCCATTTTTCTTTCCGTATGGGTCTAGATTTCTCATTTTTAGGAGTCTAAAATGTTACTCAAATTTTTTGAGATCTTAACTAATTCATTTTAAAGGACTTGCTTTGAAAACACGCCCTTTTTTGTCGTTTAGCAAAAATTGAACATTACAATTCTGCCCCTTTAAAAAATTTCATCCTTGAAATTTAAATAACATACCTCATGGGAAGAGTTTTAAATATTTCTTTCTCATATCTTCCCCTAACTCCCAGGTAGCCTTTTCAGGAGATAACCCTTTCCAAACCAATTTCACCAGTGGTATGGTTTTATTCCGTAACTGCTTGAGTCTAACATCCACAATTGGATCTAGTGATACTATGTATGATAGATCAGCCTATAACTACACATTCTCATATTCTATGACATATGAGGGGTCGGGCTAGTACTTTTTGAGTTGTGAAATATGGAATACATTGTGCACTTGGCTCAAATTTGGGGGAAGGGCTAGTCTGTAGGCTATAGATTCTACTTTATTAAGAATTTGGAAGGGACCTATGTATTTTGGACTGAGCTTTTTACTTTTAATGGACCAACCTATCCCTATGACTAGAGACACTCTGATGAAGACATGGTCTCCAATCTCAAATTCTAACAGTCGCCTACGTTTATCTACATAACTTTTCTGTTTACTTTAATCCATTTGGAGTTTCTTTCTGATGGTATCAATTTGTCTAGAAGTTTGATTCACTAACTCTGGCCTATAAGGCTCCGCTCTCTTAGCTTAACCCAGCACATTAGAGACCTAAACTTCCTCCCATATAATGCCTCATACGATGCCATCTGTATAGTTGCATGATAACTGTTATTATAGGCAAACTTCACTAGAGGCAAGTATGTATCCCAGTTTCCTTTCATTTCTAAGACACATGCCCTCAGCATGTTTTCTAGGGTTTGGATGGTTCTCTCCATCTATCCATCTATCTATGGGTGATAGGCTATGCTAAATCTAAGCCTGGTACCTAAAGTATTCTGTAATGATCTCCAGAAATTCGAAGTGAATTTGGGATCTCTATCTGAAACTATATTCTTAGGCATACAATGTAATCTAACTATCTCCCTTATGTACAGCTGGGCTAACTTATCCAGGGTATAAGTGGCTTTCAAAGCTAAAATGTACGCTAACTTTGTTAATCTATCCACTATTACATATATTGAATCATGCCCAGATGATGTCCTGGGTAAACCTATGACAAAATCTATAGCTCTATTATACCATTTCCACTCTAGGATATCTAGGGGATTAAGTAACGCAACTGGTTTTTGGTGTTCTATTTTCACTCTTTGGCATACTAGACATCAGGAGACATACTCTGCTATGTTCATTTTCATTCCAGGCTACTAGAACATTTTCTTTAAATTCTGGTACATTTTATTACTGTTGCATGAATGGTGTACTTACTCTTATATGCCTCATCTAATATTTTCTCTCTCATTTATGTATTTCTATGCATATATAGCCTATCCCTGTATCTGAATATGTCATTCTCAGACAGATTGAACTCTTGGATGCTACCCTAGGATATTTGGGCTCTAATCTTACTTACATGGTCATTTATCTGCTAGGCCTCTCTTATCTGATTTCTCAAGTCATTTTCAATTCGGGTTTCACTCATTAATAGTTTCCTCGAATACACTTCATAGGAGAGACTCATATTTTTTAATCTCTCAATCAATTCTTACTCTCGGATCATCATATAGGCCATGTGCATGGATTTTTTACTTAGGCCATTAGCTAAGACATTAGCCTTACTGGGATAGTATTTCAATGTCAAATCATAGTCTTTCAAAAATTCTAACCATCTCTGATGTCTTATATTCAACTCTTTTTGTTCAAATAAATATTTAAGGCTCTTGTGGTCACTGTAAATTTTTATAGCTGCCCCATACAAGTGTCTCCATATTTTCAAAGCAAACACCACTCTCGCTAACTCTAGGTCATGTGTGGGGTAGTTTTCCTCATGAGGTTTCAATTGTCTAGAAGCATAAGCTACCACTCGGTGTTTCTGCATAAGCATGCATCCTAACTCTTTCTTAAAGGTATCACTATAGACTACAAAAGTCTCTCTGGGGTCAGGGAGTACTAAAACTAGGGTCGTGGTTAATTTATGCTTCAACTCTTGAAAACTACTCTTACATTTTTCATTCCACACAAACGGCACATTCTTTGTAGTAAGCCAAGTTAGTGGCTTCGCTATTTGAGAAAAGCCCTGAATGAACCTCCTATAGTAACCTGTTAAACCTAGGAAGCTCTTGATCTCTGTCACTGTCCTAGGTCTCTCCCATTGCAACACTGTCTCTACCTTATAGGGATCTACTATGACCCCTGCTTAAGAAATCACATGACCTAGAAATTGAACTTTAGTGAGCTAGAACTCACATTTACTAAGTTTGGCATACAACTGTCTTTCCTTTAAGGTTTCTAGGATTAATCTTAGATGCTGCTCATGTTCCTCTCTACTTTTTGAGTAGATGAGGATGTTATCTATGAAGATAACTACAAATTTGTCTTAGTATAGCCTGAACACTTTGTTTATGTAATCCATGAATACTACAGGTACATTCGTTAACCCAAAGGGCATAACTAAAAACTCATAATGCCCGTATTTAGTTCTAAATACTATTTTAGGAATATTGTCAGCCTTTATTCTAAGCTGATGGTATCCTGACTTGAGGTTTATAAAATACAGACACTCCTACTAACTGATCTAGGAGGTCATCTATGTGAAGGAGAGGGTACTAATTTTTAATAGTTATCTTATTGAGTTTTTGGTAATCTATATATAGCTTAACGCTCCCGTCTTTCTTCTTTACGAATAAGACTGGAGCTCCCCATGGCGAGACACTAGGTCTGATAAAACCCTTCTCTAAGAGCTTTTTTATCTATTTCTTAAGCTTAACTAGCTCAGTGGGAGCTATCCTACACGGGGCCTTAGACACACTTTTTCTCTTGGATTTCCTCGACCTCACATAGACAAAGATGTGGGAATGATTCCTCTTGTCCTAGACACACTTTTTCTCTTGGATTTCCTCTCCCTCTACCTCACATAGACAAAGATGTGGGAATGATTCCTTTTATCCTAAACACAATTTATGGAAGCTAATTAGGTTCATGAAATTAATTCTAAGGCTACACAACTTGCTTAAACTCTAACTTAACCTATAAACCTTTTTATAGTTCTAAAAATGCACTGAATAAAGCAACATCCATCAAATAAATTCTAGGTTCCATTCTTTCCTTTCAAATATGATTCTTGACTCTTTTAAGCCTCTTGGAGTCATCACATAATTAAAAAAAAGAGCCTAACTACATGTTGCTTCTTTAGATTATATTATGGAACATATAAGGCCAACTCACTTTCTATGATTTCTAATTTTTTCCAAGGCTTCCACTCATATTCACTCATAATATATAACTCAAAAACGGGCTTAGAATAAATTAAAACTATCCCTAAGTACACAAAATCCCTTAGGCTGAGACTATAGAGGATTTTGGCCATCATGGACTTTGCTTTGTTTTCTTTATGGAGGAAGCACGTGGGGAGACTTTTAGGGTTCTTAGGAGCTCATTTAAACTCTCATTTAGGCATAAGAATTAAGGGATCAAATCAGATTTTGTAAGGAACACTTGAAACCCTAGAATTTGCATATTGAATTTCCATGGTTTTTTGTTAATTCTCTTTGTATATTATTAATCTCCACATCCTTTTTTTCCTAAGAATCACCCTTGGTTCTGCCTAAAAACCAAGCCCTCCTTGGACTTCTTGAGTGGGGCAAAATGGGTAGAGAAGAGGAGCAAGGTATAGTAACCATTGAAGAAGAAATTACCTTATTTTTCCTTATTTTCTCACTTGAATCTTGCCTTCTTTGAGCTCTTCTCTTCAAATCCGAATTTTTCCCTTAATTTCTCCCTTAAAACAGATTTATAAGCTTCATTATAATCAAAGGAAACAAAGGAGAATGGAGGAGAAGAGGTTTGGAAGGAAGAAAGCATGAAAAACTACCAAAATTCCTTACTTTCAAGCCTTGATTTCTCTTCTCCTTCTTGTTCCCTTGGTATGCCACTCTCCTAGGGTTTCTTCTCTGGTTTAGGGTAGAAAAATATGAGACTAAATGAATGGTAGAGTGGGGCGCCTCATATATATAGGTAAAGGAGAATAGATTTTTCAAAAATTCTCGTTTTGCCCTTTGTTTTTGGCATTTTCATTTCTACTTCGTTTTAACTCCTTTTTGAGAATTGTCTTTTCCATTATAAAATTTAGGTTCCTAATTTAGTAAAATGCCTTTGGAATCACTCAAATCGGAGCTAAAACCTTCCTGAATGAAATCATCAAAGTTTAGGTACACTGATGTTGGAAAACGTCTATCGGAGGGGATTTAATTGTCCTAGGGCTTCCCATGGTTTTCAGGGCCTCTGAGAACCCTGTAGAACTTAAAAATTTCATTCAAAAAACTCTCTTATGTCAATTCCAAAATTTACTCAAAATTACAAAAATGACATTACATTTTGTAACTTTTTTGTAAGAATTTTTTTCTTTATTTTAGCTCTATTTTTCTTTCTGTTTGAGCCTAGAATTTTCATTTTTAGGAGTCTAAATTGTTATTCAAATTTTTTAGGATCTTAACTATTTCATTTTGGGGGACTTGCTTTGAAAACGCGCCCATTTTCATCGTTTAACAAAAACTAGAGATTACAAGCTACCTATCATATCATACTTGTAGCTTACAACAAGCCCCACTATCTACTTTAGGCTTACAATAACTTAGTACTTTCAAAGTATTCTCCTTCTCTTCTAAATCTCTATCACTGGGCTAATTATACTTATCTTTAGGTGTTACCTATGAGGTACACCCTTTTGGGCACTTACTATATTCCTCACTACTGGTAGCCTTACATCAATTTCGAGGCTATATTAACATCCTGTCAACAAGGTCCAAGATCTCATCAATAAGATCTCATATATTGCAGTGCAAAATTCAAGACCTTATCAACAAGGTTTTTTCTGATAGTGTCTACAAGGTCTTAAACTCATCATATTAGCTCGTCATTTAGTGTTTCATAGGGTAGCATCCTAGGTTGGAGTCAATGCCTTAGAGGTAGGTCTCAATAACCTTATTGTTTTTGTGTCTAACATTCTCTAACATTGAATTCTCTTCTTAATCTTAACTACTAGTGTAATATTCAATTCTTAAAAAATGAGAGAAAACATGAGAAACGTAACATATGATTTCTCTTAAACATACAAAATTCACTGGATACAAAAGTAAGTCCCCCAAAATGACTTAGTTAAGCTCCCAAAAAGTTTGGGAAGCATTCTAGGCTCCTAAAAATGAGAATTCTAGGCTTAGACCGAAAGGAAAATAGAGCTAGAATGAAGAAACGAATTGTGACGAAAGATTGACGAAATGTAAGGGCATTTTCATCATTTTGAGTAAATTTTGGAATTCACACAGAAGGGCTTTTTAAATAAATTTTTGAGTTCTTTGGGGTTTTTAGAGGTCCTAAAAAACATGAAAAGCCTCGAGACAGTTAAAACTCCTCCAGTAGATATTTTGTAATGTTAGTTGACCCAAACTTTGATTGATTTGTTTGGGAAGGTTTTAGCTTTAATTCGAGTGATTTCAAAGAAATTTTACAAAATTAGAAACCTATATTTCATAATGAAAAAGATGGTTGTCAAAAAGCAGCTAAACCAAATTAGAAATGAAAATGCCAAGAATGAAGGGCAAAATGGGAATTTTTGAAAAGTCTTCCTTCCTCCACCTATATATATGAGGCACCCCATCTTCCCTTTCATTTAACCTCACTTGTTTCTACCCTAGACCAGAAGAAAGCCCTAAGGGATGAGGAGCACCAAGAGGAGGATGAAGGAAGAAGAAAAACAAGGTAGAAAGGTATGGATTTTCTTGGTTTTTCATGCTTTTTCTCTTGCAAACCTCAACTCCTCCATTTCTCTTTCTTTCCCATGATTATATTGAAGTATATGGATCTATTTTAAGGGAGAAATTAAGGGGAAAATTCGTATTTAAAGAGAGGAGGCCAAACAAAGTGAGAAATAAGCAAGAAAAGCCACGAAAACAAGGTAAAATCTCTATCTTATGGTAGCTACTCCTCCCCCTTCCTTCTCTCTATTTTGCCCTACTCAAGAAGCCATAGGAGGGCTTGAATTTTAAGGAGAACCAAGGGTGAATTCTATGACTTTGAGAGAGGAGAGTAAGAATATGCAAAGAAATTCAAGAAAAGATCATTGATTTTCAAGGTGGCAAACCTAGGGTTTCATGGGTTCTCATGAAAATCTGATTTGACATAATTATTCCTAGGCCTAAATGAATATTTTAATAAGTTCCTAAGATCCCTAGAAGTCTCCCCATATGCATCTTCCATATAAAAAATAAAGCAAACTCCATGTAGGCCAAAAGGAAGCATAGGCTCAGCCAAAAAGGGTTGAGACACGTAGAGAGAATTTTAAATTTTGTCAAGCCTATTTTTGAGTCATATATGATGAATGAAAATGAGCGAAAACGTTGGGAAAAATTTAGGAGTCCTAAAGAATGAATTGGTGCCTTATGTTCCATAATATAACCAAAAGAAGCATCATGTAGTTAAGCTCTTTGTTTCAATTGTATGATGACTCCAAGAGGCTTAAAAGGAGTCAAGAATCATATATGAAAGGAAAGAATGGAGCCTAGAATTTATTTGATGGGTGTTACTTCAGTACGTGTATTCATGGAACCATAAAAGGGTTAATGAGCCAAGTTAGTGTCTAAGCAAGATGTGTGGCCTTAGAATTAATTCCATGAACCTAATTAGCTTCCATGAATTGTGTTTAGGCCAAGAGAAATGATCTCCACTTTCTTGGGTGTGTGAGGTCAAGGGAGAGGATTCAAGACTCAAGGAAAAAGTATGTAAATGCAAGCAAGGTAGCTCTCTTCACCTTCTTTCATGTATAAATGTGTGCTTACATTGTCTTTGAATGTGTATATATATGTTTTGAGCTATGAAAATTATTTTAGCATGAGCTTTTACTCCATGATACTATGATGATGATTTATGTATGCAAATGATGTTTTATGTGCTTGCTTTGGTTTGCTTGAGTGTAGAGAAGCTAAGAACCCTCCAGTGGTGGTGAGAATGAGCCAAAAACCCTTAAAGTTAGTTAAGACAAAGCAAAGAGTCTCCCATAATTAAAGTTAACTCCTAAGAGCAAGGTTGAATCCAAGAACCTCTTAAAGAAATGGGTGAAGCAAGTCCAAAATCCACAAGTGAATTGGTGAGGTTAATCCATTGGCAAACCTATGCATGCTATGTATGACTTGTTCAAATGCCAAAAATGTTTGTTGAATGCTCATATATATTAACATGTCCATGCATGCATTTTTAAGACTTGTATTGCATGCTTTACTTGGTAAACCTATGCATGCTATTGGGATTCTTTGAATCTCATCCCCTCATCTCTAATGTTCGAACATGCTAGGTGGACCAAGAGGACAAGGAAATGGGAGCCAATTACTTGAGAGATGAAAGTATGACATTGAAATATATGGCATTTGCTTCTTTAAGGCTATATAAGTGACAAATGTTGTAATCTATGATTGTATATGTCCTATGATGTTATGAACATGTATAATTATACCAACGTATTATGTACCAATTAGATTTAAGGCTATATGTATGGAAATGTGTATTTTGGTTATGTAATGGCAAGTTTGGCTCTTGAGTGGTTTGATGGATTAGTGTATAAATGGAAGTGGAATGGGCAAATTAAGATGCATAACGTTTGGGACAACTTGGGCAGTTTAGGTGCCAAACATTAAGAGAAGTCATTTGGACATTTTGGTATCTTATATGGAGCAAAAATTGACTATATTGAAAACCTATACCACTTTTTATCCAAATGAGTTCTTCTTGATCTAAGACTTGGCATGCATTTCAGCTTGTTGAGAGCTTTTTGGGAAGACAAAGTGCAGAATTTTTGGAGGTCTATGGAATATTTGATGAATTTTCAAAGTTATGAAATTTTCTAATTTTGGTCAAGGGTACTATTCACTCAGGTCCAAAAATGAATTCTGTCACTCAAGGGGAAAATGATGTCCAACTACCATGAAATTTTATAGAGATAAACTGAACACTCCCAGTGACATGTGCCAACTATAAGAACCCCATTTAGATGTCTAGAGAGAGAGATATGAATTTTTAAAGTTTCTACTTAGTATCAAGCATTGTTTGATGAGTTTTCAAGGTTTGGATATACCTGGACTAGTCTAGAGTTATTTTTTCCTCTAACTAACATATGTAGCTTTCCATATTGGTATCATTTTCTTAGATTGGATCTTTTTAGAATTAATTGGACATTTTTGAAATTTGTAGTAGAAACCTATATTAGTACCAGTAGCCAGTCAGACCCCTACCCTTTTTCAAATGTCAAACATCTTCTGTGTGATATTTCATGGCTTGGTCATATTTTTAGCATAAAGTAGACATGTATAGCTTTACATAATGGTAAAGAATGCATGTTTTTTATTTTTCTAGAATTAGTTATGATTTTTCAAAATTTATGATAGAAAAGGGAAAATTCTGGCTGAGGCTATAATGATGAAATTCATGTGTTCTCCTGCCTTGCACGAGTTCTAGGCCAATTTTTGTGATAAAAGTGAGTTGTATCTAATTAAATATGAAAATGTGATACATGAGTCCATATGACCCACAAGATGCCGACTAAGAAATTTTACCCGTAGGGAATTATATCTTAACTCATGACTTCCTATGCTATTATATTGCTTCTCATAGAATTAGCAAGAGAGAAGGCATGAGAATTGTATGAATTGAGTCTTAGAAGTATGGTGTTACATTTATTGGCATCACAACAAAGTTTCAGGCTCTCTCAGAGTGGATTTTGCTTGAGGATGTAGCAATAGGGCTATGTAAAGGCTTGAACGGATAGGTAGAGCCTTGTACGAGACATTTTGGGTGTTTGAAAATAATTTATGGCTATATTCATGATAAGTAAGTTGTAGAATGATCTTGGAGTAGATAATGAACATCGGGAATGATTGGCCTCTAAAATAACTTGGGCAGAGCTAAGCTTGAGCAAAGTTAATTAATCTGACAGTTGGAGCTCTATGAGATGTGATAACTCACCAGGATCAGTGGCAAGGCTTGGGTATAAATGATGAGAAATAATCATGTTGATATGAAGAGACTTGCTAGAGAGAGTACGTGAGGCCTAATTCTTCTTAGTAATCATACTCAGACCATTTTGAGATATCCTGCATAATGTAGAGACAAGTAATGATGTAGCGCGGTATGAGATGAGACTACGGCTGCATAGGATTAGTTTAGAGGGGAAGTAAGAAAAGAAATCCAGAGAGTTCCTTGTTGTGGCCAATACTTAAACAGGAGACTAGGGTGAAGCCAAGGTTAGGCTAGGGTCTGTGGCTAAAGATAAAATTCCAATCCATGAAGAAGTAAGCGAATCAGAGGCCGTTAGCTGTGGCCAATTATTCCATGAAGTAGCGATGTAATCCAGAGAGTTCCTTGTCATGGCCAATACTTAAACATGAGGCTAGGGTGAACTCGAGGCCAATTAGCTATGGTTAATGATGTGTTAGTTGTGACAAATGGTAGTATGAATGCTTTCTTGGTCATATTCAGGCTAACTTGAGGAATAAACTGATAAAGGGTCAGTCAACCCATAGAGACCAAGAACCCCTAGTATTAGTAGAGAAAAATAGTAGTAAATAATCACAGAAGGTTAGTGAGTAACAGATGATTAGTGGCCCTAGTAGATAAAAGTGAAAAAGAACTCAACATTAAAAAGTGTTTGACACAGGAAGAATAAGGTTGTTAAGAACCACTTCTAAGGCATTGACTCTAACTTAGGGTGCTACACTGTGAGACACTGAATGACGAAATGTTAATGTAGCCTTAAAATTTACATAAGAGAAGGCTACCAGTAGTGAGGCACATAATGAGTGGCCTAGAAAGGTGTACCTCATAGGTGACACCTAGAGGTAAGTATGAGTAACCTAATGACAGAGGCCCAGAAGAGAATGAGGATAGTTTAGAAAACACTAAGTTATGGTGAGCCTATGAGTTAATAGGGCTTATAGTAACCTACAGGTTCGATGAGATAGCTAGCCCAAGCTAAGCATGAGCTAAAACCTAGGGGAGATGACCAGTAGTATCATTCTAGGTGAGATATGTAAATGAATGGCTCAGTGAAAGTTCTCCCTGGATCGAGAAAGAAAAGATGACACATCCTGAATCGAGAAATCACCCAGTAATGGTTAGCAAATTCCCCTAGATAGACCGCCTTGAGTCATAAAGTATAGTGATAAAAGAAGTGAGGAAGAGCTGAGAAACAAGCTACAGAAGAGATGCCCATACTTTAGTAATGATTAAATACATAGACTGAGCCTAGAAAAGCAAATAGATAGGGGTTTGATAGTTAGTTAAACGAGCTCCCTAAGATGAGAATGATATAGGGTTGAGGCACATAGGTGATTAGAGCACCCAGTAGAGCATAAGTTTCCAGTAAGGTAGAATCTGAGTACTGAGAGTACATGTTCTAGATTGGGTTAGCAGAACCCTAGAAATAGTATATTGTGCTCCTGAGGATGAGACTAAAGAGGTTGAATAGAGAAAAAACCTAGCTCTGGTCTAAATGTAAAAATAAGCTAAGACAAACAGTTAGTGTAATGTCTCGTTTTCATTAAACGATGGAAATGGGCACATTTTCAAAGCAAGTCCCCTGAGATGAGTGATTCAAGACTAAATAAAATTTGGATAAAATTTTAAATAATAGAAAATGAGGATTTGAGCCTTGAGTTGCCCAGAAACCGGGGTCGGAGCGATTCAAAAAAATTTGCCGAAAGGCCAGTGGCATTTTCGTAAATAAGTGTAATTTTTGAAAAGCACCTAGGAGGGCTTTTTAAATGGAAATTTTGAGTTGCCCAGAGTTCTCAAAGGCCCCAAAAACCATGGGAAGCCCCGGGACCAGTAAACTGAATAACAGCCCAGGCAGCCAGCGACTCTATAGCTTTTTGGATGTCAAACGTCCTGTATGATGAATGTTATGACCTGGACATATTTTTAGTGTGAAGTAGACATCCTAAGCTTTCCAGAATGACCAAGATTGCATGATTTCGAATTTTTTAGATTTAGTTATGATTTTCCAAAGTTAGGTCAGAAAATGGAGCAAACCTGGCCGAAAATATGCTTGTTTATTTTGAGCTCCATTTCGGTTTCCATGGGTTGTAAGCATGTTTTTGTGATGAAAATGATTGTAATAATGAAATTAAATATGAGAAAATATAGTATGAGCTCGCACGGTCCTCGTGACACCGAATTGAATTTTTTTGATATAGCGCAACACAGAAAAAGTCTATTATTTTCATCCCCTTTCTCATTGGCTCTTGTGGGATTAATAATACAAAGCTTATAAATGACATGAAATGAGCTAGAAGTTAGGGTGTTACAGTTAGTTCCTTAGTACCCTCTGGGAAGCTCAAGGGAATTAAAGACCGCCTCAAAAGGCAATTCTTGTATTATGTAAAGAAAGAGTGTAAGCTGAGAGCGCCCTAGAATGAAATTCCTGGGATTATATAAAATAGAATTCTTTTCATTGAGGGACGGTCTAGTTAGAGCAAAGCAAGAGTATAAAAAAAGTAGACCCCCTTGATGTTACAGAGAGTGAACAAGTAGAAGAACCCCAGGAAAATGTAAGTGCTCTTAAGCATAAAGAAACCTAAACTAGCAACAGAAATAGCCAGTAGCAGAGTATCTTTTTACCTAAGTAAAAGGATAGGAAAGGTAAAAAGAAAGAGAAAATATGATAGTATTCAATCCGAGGACATAATAGATTAAGAACAAATATTTGGTTGATGTGCTTGAATACTTGAGGAAGCACATTTGTCCTTGGCATAGATGCCCTTTCTACATGATAGTGCCTAAAGTAAAAATAGTCAGGCAATGTAGAGAGATCTTAGGATAAAGTAGAGAAAGAATCCTATTTTCCTTGAGTATCCTTCGAGAATAAAGCAGATAAAGAAAAGTACAAGAGAAATACTTTAGATTGTTAGGAAACTTGTAATGTACAGGTGATAGTGGCTTTGAGCTCAGTCATGAGGTGCCCTTGTATTAGTGTTTGATGTTATGGTTTGCTTGCAATAATGGTTACATGATATTAGGCCTGATCAACCTAATAGTAATGTGACTTGAATGCATAGCAAACGACGACATCAATCACCAAAAAGTCCTAATAATCGAAAGGTGTCCTAGTTAGTTAAAGAACGAGATGAATTAGAAAAGAGAGATAAAGGGATTCTAGGAATACTAAAACCAAAAAAAAAGTATACAAAGAGGAATCCCCAATAGAGAAAATTTAGATTTAGTATGCATAGCCTGAGTCCTTTATAATATATGTAAATGAAATGAATAGGGACCAGTGTATAGCTTCTCTCTTGCCATAGATGTTAACTACACTCAGTGTACGAGATGCCCTAGTGCCAAGGCACTTAAAAGCATAATGTGGGCATATTCAAAAATTACAGGATATGAGAGAAAAAGATAGTCAAGTACAGTCAGGGTAAGAAAAGAAAGCCCAAGTAGAACAAGACTAAAGTGGGAATCTGAAGATCCCATGAAGAGCAATAAACAAAAATTAAGATGCTCCTAAGTATCAGTATCATGGGATCATAGAAAGTCAAATGACACAAAATCCACTTTGTACAAAGAGCATAAGGTGCTTCTGATTTTAGCCTCAGTTATTATGAGTGATGGTTACCTAACTTAATGAGCATGTGTTTTATTGTCAGATACAGTGATCTTGGGCTTTGACGTTTCTCAGAGATGGATCATAATAGATTGTAACATAGCATAATGAGTCGCATTAGACCTTAGCAGGGCTCTAAGAGGTCATAGTAGACCTAGGGGTTACAATAGATCCCACAGAATTACAGAGAGCCCTAGTCATAGCATGATAGTTCTCTGGTGAGATGATAGCGTGAGATAGTTTTTACAGAGCCGTTAGTCTTAAAGACCAGTATAGTTTCAGCTAGCTTTTATCTCAGAGATTAAAGATCTCTTGAGTCTGATAGACCATTGCCATAGAGATATTAAGGCTTTACTTAAACAGTTAGACCATTGACTAGATCTCTTGAGAAATAAGTATAGGATGGGATGAGGAAAGCAAGAAAGTAGCTTTCCAAAGTTAGAGCCAGATGAACCATACCTAGCAGACATTTGCCCTGACTAAGAGATAGAGAGATCCCCACATGCTAGCCTATGTATTCAAAAAGGGGTTAGGTACAGTTTTTACATGAGGTAAGTGGTACAGTATGCCTCTAGTAATCGAAACTGTGAGTACAGTTAGCATCCTATCAGGGCTCAACAATAGTCAGTGGTAGTCACTCTTCGATGCTAGTATAAGACACATATGTTAGGCCTATTAGTATTGAAATGAGGGATTATAAAATGCCATTATAAGTGAGCAAAGAAAGTGAGAAAAAGTCTCGGCTTATAGAGACAGATGTAGTAGTAAACAAAAAAATTAGGATCATCAAAAGTAGAAACTCCTCAAAAGAGTTGTAATCCCAGTAAGTAATTAAGATATGATACCTATAACAAAAAGAAATATGAATTGTAATCATAGGATGAGCTAGTACAAAAGAACGCAGAGATGAATAGTGGATAGTACATGTAAATAAGTAACCAAGCCTGTGATAGAAACATTTGATGGCTGTAATGATAAAAAAAAGATGATAAGATATTATGAGAAGCCATTGGAAAAGGATATGGGAGATATGATATGAAATAAGTTACCTCTTGAGATATGTAAATGAGTCCACTGAAAAGAATGTTAACCCCTACAGATGGGTTGAAACTAATCAAATATAATTAGTAAGCTCTTCCAAGATAGGCCTCTAGAGCTAGAACTTCTTTCCCTTATGAGAAGAACTACCTGGTACTCTATAATAATAGAGCCTTCATTAAGAGCTGGTATGAAAATTTCTTGGCTAAGAAAACTCAAACAAGCGAAACCGCTGAAAAAAGCATATAAAGCCAGGAAGAAGGGAAAGAAAAGAGTAGTTAGGCAGAAAAGAAAAGAGTAAGAGGAAAGCATACCCCAAATTTCGAGAATGAAATTTATTTAAGGGGGAGAAATGTAATATCTAGTTCTTTGAAAATGAGATAAAACGTAAGAAACATAACGTATGATTTCTCTGTAAATGTACGAAATTCACTAGATACAAAAGCAAGTCCCTTGAAATGACTTAGTTAAAGTCTCAAAAAATTTGAGAAGCATTCTAGACTCCAAAAAATGTGAATCCTAGGCTCAGACAAAAAGAAAGATGAAGCTAGAATGAAAAAATAAATTGTGACAAAAGATTGACGAAACATAAGGGCATTTTTGTCATTTTGAGAAAATTTTGGAATTCACATAGGATAGCTTTTTAAATAAAATTTTTGAGTTCTCTAGGGTTTTCAGAGGTCCTAAAAATCATGGAAAGCGCTAGGACAGTTAAAACCCCTCTGGTAGACATTTTCTAATGTCAATTGACCTAAACTTTGACTGATTTGTTTGGGAAGGTTTTAGCTCCGATTCGAGTGATTCCAAAGACATTTTACTAAATTGAGAACTTAAATTTCATAATGAATAGACAATTCGCAAAAAAGAGCTAAAATAAATTAGAAACGAAAATGTCAAGAATGAAGGGCAAAATGAGAATTTTTGAAAAGTCTTCCCTCCTTCACCTATATATATAAGGTGCCCCATCTTCCCCTTTATTTAACCTCACTTTTTTCTATCCCAAACCAGAATAAAGCCCTAAGGGATGAGGCCCACGAAGAGGAGGATGAAGGAAGAAGAAAAACAAGGTAAAAAAGTATGGATTTTCTTAGTTTTTCATGCTCTTTCTCTTGCAAACCTCTTCTCCTCCATTTCCCATTCTTTCTTGTGATTATATTGAAGTTTATGGATCTATTTTAAGGGAGAAATTAAGGGAAAATTCGAATTTGAAGAGAAAAGGCCAAAGAAAGTGAGAAACAAGCAAGAAAAGCCATGAAAACAAGATAAAATCCCTATCTTATGGTAGTTACTTCTCCCCCTTTCTTCACTCTATTTCGCCCCACTCAAGAAGCCATAGGAAGGCTGAAATTTTGAGGAGAACCATGGGTGAATTCTATGAATTTGAGGGAGGAGAGTAAGAATATGCAAAGAAATTCAAGAAAAGATAATTGATTTTCAAGGTGGCAAACCTAGGGTTTCATGAATTTTCTTGAAAATCTGATTTGACATAATTATTCTTAGGCCTAAATGAATGTTTAAATGAGTTCTTAAGATCCCTAGAAGTCTCCTCATATGCATCTTCCATGTAAAAAACAAAGCAAACTCTATGGAGGCCAAAAGGAAGCATAGGCTCGACCAAAGGGGGTTGAGACACCTAAGGAGAGTTTTAAATTTTTTCAAGCCTATTTTAGTGTCATATATGATGAATGGAAATGAGAGAAAACCTTGGAAAAAATTTATAAGGCCTAGAGAATGAATTGGTGCCTTAGGTTCTATAATATGACTTAAAGAAGCAAGATGTAGTTAGGCTCTTTGTTTCAATTATGTGATGACTCCAAGAGGCTTAAAAGGAGCCAAAAATCATATATGAAAGGAAAGAATAGAGCCTAGAATTTATTTGGTAGCTGTTACTTTAGTAGGTGCATTCTTGGAACCATAAAGGGGTTAATGGGCCAAGTTAGTGTCTAAGCAAGATGTGTGGCCTTAGAATTAATTCCATGAACCTAATTAGCTTCCATGAATTGTGTTTAGGCCAAGAGAAATAATCTCCACCTTCTTCGGTGTGTGTGGTCAAGGGAGAGGATTCAAGACTCAAGAAAAAAGTGTGTAAATGCAAGCAAGGTAACTTTCTCCACCTTCTTTCATGCATGAATGTGTGCTTATATTATCTTTGAATGTGTGTATATATGTTTTGAGCTATGAAAAGTATTTTAGGATGAGCTTTTACTCCATGATACTATGATGATGATATATGTATGCAAATGATATTTTATGTGCCTGCTCTAGTTTGCTTGAGTGTGGAGAAGCCAAGAACCCTTTAGCCATGGTGAAGATGAGCCAAAAACCTTTAAAATTGGTTGAGACAAAGCAATAAGTCTCCCAAAAGTGAGGTTGACTCTTAAGAGCAAGGTTGAGTCCAAGAACCTCTTAAGGAAATGGATAAGGCAAGTCCAAAATCTATAAGTGAATGGGTGCAGCTAATCCACTTACTTGGTAAGCCTATGCATGCTATGTATGACTTGTTCAATGTAGAGAAAATTTCTTGAATGCTCACGTATGTTAACATATCCATGCATGCATTTTTAAGACTTGTATTGCATGCTTTATATGTAATTGAATGGAAGATGAGCTATTAGGATTCTTTGAATCTCATCCCCTCCTTTCCAATATTCTAACATGCTAGGTGGACCAAGAGGACAAGGAAATGGGAGCTAACTACTTGAGAGATGAAAGTATGACATTGAAATGTATGGCATTTGCTTCTATAAGGTTATACAAGTGGCAAATGTTGTAATCTATGGTTGTATATGTCCCATGATGTTATGAACATGTATAATTATGCCAATATATTATGTACCAATTAGATTTAAGGGTATATGTATGGAAGTGTGTACTTTGGTTATGTAATGGCAAGTTTGGCTCTTCAATGGTTTGATGGATTGTATATAAATAGAAGTGGAATGGCCAAATTGAGATGCATGAGGTTTAGGACCATTTGTGTAGTTTATACAAGTTATATTCATACTTTTAAACTTACCCAAGATATGCCAAACATCAAGGAAAGTCATTTGGATACTTTGGTATCTTATATGGAGTAAAAATTGACCATATTAAAAGCCTATACCACTTTTTATCCAAATGAGCTCATCTTGATATAAGATCTGGCATCCATTTAGAGCTTGTTGAGAGATTTTCAGGAAGCTAAAGTGCAGAATTTTTAGAGGTCTATGGAATATTTGATGAATTTTCAAAGTGAGAAAATTTTCTAATTTTGGTCAAGGGTATTATTCACTTAGGTCTGAAAATAAATTCTATTACTCAAGCAAAAAATGATGTCCAACTACCACAAAATTTTATAAGGAAAACTAGACACTCCCAGTGACTTGTCCCAACTAGAAGCACCCCATTTAGATATCTAGAGAGGGAGATATGAATTTTTAAATTTTCTGTCTGGCATTAGGCATTTTAACTGATCTCAAGCACTATTTGATTGGTTTTTGAGCTGTGGATGTACCTCGAATGGTCTGGAGTTATTGTTTCCCTCTAGCTAACATCTGTAACTTTCTAGATTGGTATCATTTGCATGGATTAGATTTATTTGGAATTAATTTGACATTTTTTAAATTTGTAGCAGAAACCTGTATCAGTACTAGTAGCTAGTCAAACCTCTGCCCATTTTCGAATGTCAAACGTCCTTTTGTGATGTTTCATGGCCTAGTCATATTTTTACCATAAAGTATACTTGTATAGCTTTCTATAATGGTAAATAATGAATGTTTTTAAATTTTCTTGATTTAGTTATAATTTTCCAAAATTTGTAATAGAAAAGTTAAAATTCTGGCTAAGGCTATAATGATGAAATGTGTTCTCTTTCCTTACACGAGTTCTAAGCCAATTTTGGTGATGAAAATGAGTTGTATCTATGTAATTAAATATGAACATATGAACATAAGTCCATATGACCCACGAGATGCTGAATGAGAAATTTTACCCATAGGGAATTACATCTTGGCTCATGACTTCTTATGTTATTATATTGCTTCCCATAGAATTAGCAGGAAATAAGGCATGAGAATTGTATGAATTGAGTCTTAAAAGTATGGTGTTATAGCTAGGCCTACTAATCACATGTTACTTACTGATCTTCAGTGACCATTTACTGCTCTTTTGTTTTACTTATACTAGGGGTCCTCACTTTCTGTGCATTAATTGACCCCCATAGTTGCTCATTCCTCAGGTTGGCCTGAATATGACCAATAAGGCCTTTTATGCTACAATACACTCCACTATAACTAAGAGTTTCTTTAGCCACTTAATTTGAGCCTTACTACCTCTGTATGCAACCGATTATCAAAGCTAGAGGGGTTTTACCTCTTGCTTTGTTCATACATAATTAACTATCACTTCTGGGCTGTTAAGGCTCTATGAAGTGTAACTTATAACTTAAACCTTTGGCTTGAGGGAATTGCTTTCTAGGCTTTTTTGTCATCATAGTATCTAAGTGTCATGGCTAAAAAGGATAACTCTTTCTCATTTCCCCTCTAAACTAGTCCTGTGCAGCCGCAGTCTCATCTCATATTACATTACATCACTACTTGTCTTTGCATTAAGCAAGACATCTCATAATGGTCTAATTATGACCACCAGGGAAAATCAAGCCTCACATATTCTCTCTGGCAAGCCTCTTCATATCAACAAGATCATTTCTCATTATTCATACCTAGGGCTTGCTATTGATCCTGGCGAGCTATCATATTTCATAAAGCTCTAGCCATTGGATCACTTGGTTTTGCTTAAGCTATTTTAGAGGCCAACCTTTCCCCGGTATTCACTATCTACTCTAAGACCATTCTACAACTTACTTATCATAAACATAGCCATGAACTACCTTCACATGCCCAAGATGCCTTATACAAGACTTTACATAACTATATAAACCTTTACATAGCCTTGTTGCCACATCCTCAAGCCAAATCCAACCTTAAAAAGCCTAGAACTTTACTCTGATACCAATAAATGTAACACCATATTTATAGAACTCATCACATATAAATTCTAGGCATTCCTTTTATGAACAACACAAGAGGAAGAAGGAAAACCATTAAAAATAATCAATTTTATTGCATCATGTCATGGATAAATTTTTTATTTGATGTTCAATGGGCCATATGGACTCATCCATTCCATTCTCACATTTAAATTCACAAATAAAACTAATAACAAACTCAAGAAGTGGCCTAGAACTCGTGCAAATAGATGGTATACTCAAAATTATAGTGTGTAGCCTCGGTTCCCAGTCCAGATTCTGTGCCTGAAATTTGAAAAATTATAACTAATTATAGAAAAATAAAAATCAATCACACTATACCATAATGGAAAGCTAGAATTTATGCTAAAAATAAATTCAAACCATAAAAAGGCTGTTAACCACTAAAAATTGATAGAATAGTACCAGAAATCAATTGTCATTACTGGTATTATCTTCCAACTTCAAAAATTTATATCTCCTTATTCAGATGTCCAATTAGGATAATCTTAGTGGCCATGGAAAGATTATTATTTCTAATTTATGTTTGTAAAATTTTATGATCATTGGACATCATTTGCCCCACGAATAACATAGCCTAAATTTTTGACCATATGAATAATGTCTGCTCAGTTTAGCAAATAAATGATAACTTTGAAAATTCATAATTAATTCCATAGAGTCCCAAATAATCTGGTCTTTAGTTTTCCAAAAATATCTAGATGAGATCTATTTGCATGCCAAATTTCATGGGCAAATTCGTTCATTTTGGCAGATCTTGACATTAGATTGCATTTTGGTCACTTTTATGGCTTCTAATAGTGTCAAAGTGTCCATAATTGCTCCTAAGACTCTTGTGGCCACTTGAGCACATGGGAATGCACCAAAATGGTCTATTAATCATGTCTCAAAGGTGCATGAGCCTAGAATTCAAAAACTTACTCTCTCACCCTAAGCCATATACAAAAAGATACGTACTAGTTCTTGTCATTCCATACCCAATATGTGCTATATCATACATGTGGCATTAAATCTCATACATACATGATACATTTACATATTTACATGTGTTTATAAGGTCATACAAAATATATGATAAGTGTAACACCATACTTCTAGGACTCAATTCATGCAATTCCCATGCCTCATCTTATGTTTGTTCTATGGAAACAATCTAGTGGCATAGGGAGTTATGAATTAAAATGCATTTCTCTCCGGGTAAAATTTTTCTTTCGGAGTCCCGTGGGCCATATGAATGCATCTATCACATTCTCATACTTAAATACATGAATATAGCTCATTTCCATCATCAAATTTGGTCTACAACTCGTGGAAAGCAAAGGAACACATTAAAATTCATGTTTGCATTTTCGTCCAGAATTTCCTCTTTTCTGTCACAAACTTTGGAAAATCATAACTAAATCTAGACAAATCGAAATCATGTGTTCTTTGTCATTACGGAAAGATCAGGATGTCTACTTTACACTAAAAATATTTCCAAGTCACAGAATTCATCACACAGGACGCTTGACATCCAAAAAGATACAAACTCGCTGGCTGCCTGGGCTGTGATTCAGGTTACTGATGTAAACTTCTGAAATTCATAACTAATTCCACAAAAATCGAAATCACACACATTCAGTCATTCTGGAAAGCTACAAATGTTAACTTGACAATAAAAATAATTCCAGAATGAAACAGATACGTTTAGATATCTGGAACTGATGGAACAGTGATTGAGCTCTGGAGATGCCACTGTTACTGACAGCAAACTTCAAAACTTCATAACTCAGAGCTCAGACCTCCAAATGAGGTGATCTCGGTGGCCACAGGAAGCTTATGACCTCTAGTTTATGCACATAAAATTGCATAAGCATTGGACACCATTTGGCCATCGAGTGACACGAAAATCAAATCTGCCAGTATGAACAGTGCATATACCAGAAACCATAGAAAATCCCAACTTTGAAAATTCATCAAATATTCTCTAGGTCTCCGAAAATTATGATCTTTAGCTTCCCAGAAAGATCTTAATAAGACCTAATTGTATGCCAAATTTCAGGGCAATACTAACTCATTTGGCCAAAAAGTGGCATAGGGTTCCATTATGGTCAATTTTGGCTCCATATTGGGTACCAAAATTGCCAAATGGATTTCCTTTGGTCTTGGCACCTTTTGGGCAAGTTTAAAAGCATGTTTAAGACTTGGGGAAGCTGCCCAAATGGTCCCAAACCATTTGCATCTCATTTTGGCCTTTTCACCCTCACTTATACACATTACACCAAGCTTTTCTCAAGTGCATACATTAGCATAAGCACTCAATTTATGTTCTAGAATACATACACCATACTCATTCATTTATCTATCACATAATATCATTTTTACATTTGTCCAAGGGGTCATAGACTATTTACAATAATAATATACATCATGAAGTCTCCTTATGAATCAAAAGACCAAAAATCAAGCATAAGGATGGCAATCTTCTTTCTTCAAAGTGGTTGGCTCCCATTGCCATGTCCACTTGGCCCACCTAGCATATTAGGACATTTAAGAGGAGGGAGTGAGATTCAAGAATCTCAATAGCTCATCTCCCATTCCATCACACATAATATGTGCAAGCAAGTTTCACAATTGCATGCATGGAGAAAGTAGAAATCATAGGCATTTTAAAAGCAACCTTGGCATGTGAATCAATCATACAAGACATTCAAGAGCTCACTAAGTGTTTGGATTGGCCTCACACTTCTCCTCATGGATTTTGGACTTGCCTCACCCATTCTTTGAGCACTTTGGACTCAACCATACTCTTGGGAGCCCACTTTGCTTTTGGGAGACTCTTTACTTTGTCTCAACCAAGCTCAAGGGTTCTTGGCTCCTCCTCACCCAAGGGAAGAGTTCTTGGCCTCTCCACACTCAAGCAAACTCATACAAGCATCATGGATTCATTTAAAACATAACATGGCATCAAGGATCATGACATGTAAAGGCATGCTAGCATACTTTTCAAAGCTTGAAAATACACATACAATCATTCTAAAACAAGCTAAACACACATCCATGCATGAGAGAAGGTGGAGAGAGCTACCTTGTATGCAAGTACACACTTTTTCCTTAGCTTTTAAACCTCCTCTTTTGGCCACACACCCACAATTTGGTGGAGATGGTTTCTCTTGGCCTAAATACAATTTTTGGGAGCCAATTAGGTTTATGAAACATTCTCTAAAGCCATACAACTTGCTTAAGTACTAGAGTGCTCTATAATCCCCATTATGGTCCATAAAGGCACCTAATGAAGCAACACCCCTCAAATGATTTCTAGGCCTCATTCTTTCTAATATGATTCTTGACTCCTTTTAAGCCTCTTGGAGTCATCACATAATTAAAACAAAGGGCCTAACATTATGTTGCTTCCTTAGGTCACAATATGGAACCTAAAGCACCAACTCATTCTCTAAGCTTTCTAAATTTTTCCCAAGGTTTCCCCTCACATTCATTCATCATGTATGACTCAAAAATGGGCTTGAAACAATTTAAAACTCTCCCTAACTATGCCATCCCTACTTGGCCGAAAGTTAGAGCATAAATGGGATTTCATGGCTTCTTGATTTTTCCTTGATGGGGGAACCATTTAGGGAGGTTGTTAAGAGTTGTAGGAGGTCAAGGAAACACTTAAACAACCAAGGGAACTTATAGATTAAATCAGTTTTTACAATCCCCTTAAGTGCTCTACACTTTTCTAACTTTTAGGTTCATGACTTTCCATGGGGTTTTGTTAATTTTATGGAGGAAGAGACATATGGGGGACCTCTTAGGGATCTTAGGAGCACATTTAAACATTCATTTAAGCCTAAGAATATAAAATCAGATTTGCAAGGGAGCATTTGGATCCCTAATGATTCCATTTTGTTTCCTAATGCTCCTTTCTTGATTCTATTGGTTCATTCTTAATCCTTGCCATCTAAAACCCCTAATCTCTCCATAAATTGGACAGAAAACAGCCCCTAAGAATTGGGCTCATGGTGGTCAAATTCGTGCAAGAGGAAGGGGGAGGGAGAAACTACCAAAGAATGGAAGTTTGACCTTGTTTTCTTGCTTCCTTTGGCTTGTTCTTCCACTTGGTTGGCTTACTCCCTCAATTTTAGAAATTGTTCTGCCCCAAAAACAGCACCAAACTCTCCATTAAAACCATAGAAAGAAAGCTTGAGAGGAGAGGAGCAAGGTTCAAGAAGGAAGGATATGGAATTTCTTAAAGTTTCTTACCTTTCTCTTGAATTTCTTCCTCCAAAATCCTCCTCCTCTTGTGCGCCTAAGGAGCTGGAGTTCTCCTCTGAAAATGGGCAGAAGCAAGTCGGTTTGGAGAGGGGGAGGCAGAACGTGGCATATAAAGAAGAAGAAAGAAGTTTCTTTTAACACTTTAATGCCAATTTTGCCCTTCGTTCTTAGCATTTTCGTTTCTCCTTCGTTTTAGCTCCTTTTTGGGAACCGTCTTTTGCATCATAATAAATAGGTTCCCAATTTAATAAAATGCCTTTGGAATCACTCAAATCGGAGCTAAAACCGTCCCGAATGAATTGGTTAAAGTTCGGGTCAACCGACATCAGAAAGAGTACACCGGAGGGGCTTTACTGGTCCCGGGGCTTCCCATGGTTTTTGGGGCTTCTGAGAACCCTGGAAAACTCAAAATTTCCATTTAAAAAGCCCTCTTAGGTGCTTTTCCAAAATTACACTTATTTACGAAAATGCCACTGGCCTTTCAGCAAATTTTTCGAATCACTCCGACCCCGGTTTCTGGGCAACTCAAGGCTCAAATCCTCATTTTCTATTATTTAAAATTTTATCCAAATTTTATTTGGCCTTGAATCACTCATCTCAGGGGACTTGCTTTGAAAACGTGCCCATTTTCATCGTTTAATGAAAACGGGACATTACAATAAGAGATTACACCATGTGCTACCCATATGGATACAAATTTGCATTTTTACATACTTGATTGTCACACTTCCTCCTTCTAGCTTGATGGCTCTCACTCCTTGGCTCCCTTGGTCCACCTAGACACGTTAAACATGGGTAGGAAAGAATGAGATTCTAGGAATCTCAATCGCTCTTCTTCCTTTCAATCACACATAAAGAATGCAAATCCATTATTTAAAATGCATGCACGAACATTTGAAATCATATGATCATTCAAGAAGCATCTTTAGAATTCAAGAAGTCATACAAATCATACATAGGCTTGCCAAGCAAGTGGTTTAGCCTCACCCATTTTGTTTATAGATTTTAGACTTGCCTCACCCAATTTCTTAAAGGCCTTGAACTAAGCCTTACTCTTAGGAGATTTTAGACTTTGTCTCAACCATTTTCAAAGGTTCTTGGCTCTTCTTTACCATGGCTAAAGGGTTCTTGGCTTCACCACACTCAAGCAAACCAAAGCAAACATACTAAGCATCATTTGAAAACATAATATGACATCATGGTACCATGGAATATAGGCATATGATGGAACACTTTTCATGGCTTAAAACACACATACACACATTCAAAGACAAGACAAGCATATATTCATGCATGAAGGAAGGAGAAAAGAGCTACCTTTGTTGCTAATGCAAACATTTCCTCTTGATTTTGGTTGCTCCTTTTTGGCCCCACACACAAAAGAAGGCGGAGATTATTTTTCTTGGCTTAGACACATCATATGGAAGCTAATTATACTCTTGAATCAAATTCTAAAGCTATACATTCACTAGAACAGCCAGATAGTTTATATGGCTCTTTTATGATTCCATAATATACTTAATGAAGCAACCCTAAGAAAACATAATCTTGGCTCCATTCTCTCCATCCATTATGATTCTTGACTCCATTTAACCCTTTCGGAGCCATCACACAATTAAAATAAGGAGCTAACTAGATATTTTTTTTAAGCCATAATATAGAACCTCTGATACCATCTCACTATTTATGGCTTCTAAAATTTTTTCAAGGCTTTCTCTCATCCTCTTCCATCATATATGATTTAAAAATAAGCTTGGAACAAATTAATACCATCTCTAGGTGCTCTATGTAGCATAGGCCAAAACTAGGCTTTAAGGAAGCACCAAATGGATTTGCTTTGTTTTCTTGATGAAGATGCATATGAAGAGCTTTCTAGGGATATCAAGAGCTCATCCAAACACTCATTTAAGCCTAAAAATTATTATATCAAATCAAATTTTTGGTGGAACACTTGAAACCCTAGCTTTGCTATCTTGAAATTTAATGGCTATTTGATTATTTCCTTTGCATATTCTTGTTCTCCTCCCTCATTTTCCAAAGATTCACCCTTGTTTTAACTATAAATCCAACCCCTCTTGGCTGGTCTCACAAAGGGCGAAACATGCACCATAGAAGGAACAAGGAGAATCAAGTGTAGGAATGACAAAATATTTTGCTTTCTTGCTTTTTCTTACTTATTCTTCACTCAGTTGGCTTCCATTCCTTAAACAAGAAATTCCTCTCTCTGTTCTACCTCAAAATAGAACCAAACTATCCATTAAAACCATGGAAAGGAAGCTTGAGAGGAGAGGAACAAATTTGGAAGAAGGAGCATGAAAATCTATGAAATTCCTTACCTTTTTTTTTCTTTTTCTCCTCCTTTCTTCTCCTTGGTGTGCCTAAGAAAGCTGGTATTTTTCTAGTTTTTGGGCAGAATAAGTCATGCAAATAATGAGGAGAAGAAGCATGAAACTTAAAGAGTGTTCAAGAAGCTTCCATTTTCTTTAAAATTTCAATTTTCCCTTCATTCTTGGCATTTTCATTTCTAATTTGTTTTAGCTCCTTTTTGAGAACCATCTTTTCAATCATAAAATTTAGGTTCCTAATTATATAAAATGCCTTTGGAATCACTCAATTTAAAAGCTAAAATCTTCCCAAATGAATCGGTTAAAATTCAAGCTCACTGTCATTAGAAAATATCTACTAAAGGGGCTTTTTAATTGTCCCAGGGCTTTCTATAGTTTTCAGGGCCTCTGAGAACCCTAGAGAACTAAAATTTACCATTTTAAAAGCCCTCCTATGAGTATTCTAAAAATTACTCAAAATTACAAAAATACCATTACATTTTGTCACCTTTTCGTAAAAATCTGTCTGGTTATTTTGGCACCAATTTCAAGGCACCTCTGACCTTGAATCACCATTATTTAAGGTCTAAAATATTATTCTAATTTTATTATACCTCAAATTACTCTATTTGGGAGACTTCCTTTTGTATCTGGTGAATTTCGTGTGTTTACAGAGAAACTGTACGTTATGTTTCTCGCGTTTTCTCTTGTTTTCAAAGAACCAGATATTACAATTACACTCTTAGAATAAATTCTAAAGCTACATATTCATTTCAAAAGCTAGATTGTTCTTATGGCTCTTTTATAGCTCCATAATACACCTAATGAAGCAACCTTAGGAAAATATCATCTTAGCTCCATTCTTTCCATCCATCTATGATTCTTGACTCCTTTTAAGCCTCTTGGAGCCATCACACAATTAATTTAAGGAGCCTAGCTAGGTGTTGCTTCTTTAAGCCATAATGTGGAACCTATTACTACCTATTACTACATCTCACTATCCATAGCTTCTAAAATTTTTTCAAGGCTTCCTTTCATCCTCTCTCATCATATATGACACAAAACCAAGCTCAAAATAAATTAAAACTACCCCTTGGTACTCCAACCTCTTTAGGCCATGGCTATGTATCAAAGAGGCAACAAGTGAGTTTGTTTTGTTTTCTTGATGGGAGATGCATGTGAAGAGCTTCTTAGGGATCTCAAGAGCACTCATTTTGGCCTAAGAACTCTTGCATCAAAACAAAATTTTGGTGGAACACTTGAAACCCTAACTTTGCTATCTTGGAATCTAATGGTTATTTGATTATTTTCTTTGCATATTCTTGTTCTTCTCCCTTATTTTCCTAAGATTCACTCTTGGTTTGGCTAGAAATTTAACTCCTTAGGGCTGGTCTTTTATGAGGCAAAATCATAAGAAGAAGAGCGAGAAGAATCATACATAAAATGGCAAAATACCTTGGTTTCTTAGCCTTCTTGTGCTTGCTCTTCACTTTGCTTGGCTTTTTCTCCTTGAATTAAAAAATTCTTTCTTTGTTTGGAACTCAAAATAGAACCAAACATCTCATTAAATCCATAGGAAGAGAGGAGAAAAGGAGAGGAAGAAGTTTTCTAAAGGAAGAGCAAGAATTTCCATGAATTTCTCACTTTTTTCTTGGCTTTTCTCCTCCTCTTTTCCCGTTGTTCTTGTGGACCTCCCTCTCTTGAGTCTTTTCTAGTTTTTGGACAAAAATGAAGTTAGTGGAGAGAGAGGAAGAAGGGGCGTGAATTATAAAGAAGGTTCAAGAAGTAAATTGTTCATAAAAATTCCAATTATGTCCTTTAATCTTGGCATTTTTGTTTTTGGTTCATTTTAGCTCTTTTTTGAGAATCATCTTTTATATCATAAAAATTAGGTCCTTAATCTTATAAAATACCTTTGGAATCACTCAAATTGGAGCAAAAACCTTCCCAAACGAAAGGGTCAAAGTTCGAGCCAATTAACATTGAAAAACATACACTGAAGGGGTTTTAACTGTTCCAGAGATTCTTATAGTTCTTAGGGCCTTTGAAAACCCTAAAAAACTCTTTTTTTCCATTTAAAAATTCTCCCATGTGTTTTCCAAGAAGTGCCTAAAATTACAAAAATGCCACTGTATCTTTATTAAATTTTGTGTGGTCATTCTGGCTCTATTTTCAGGGCACCTCTGACCTTAGATCCTCATTATTTAAAATTTATATTATTACTCTAATTTTATTGGACCTCAAATCATTCTATCTAGGAGACTTTCTTTTGTATCCGGTGAATTACGTACGTTTAAGGAGAAACTGGGCATTACGTTTCTTACGTTTTATAGAGGTACTGAATGTTACATTTCCTCCCCCTTAAATAAATTTCATCCTTAAAATTTAGGGGTATGACTTCATCTAGATTTTCTCATATTTTCATTAACTAGCATTTCCTTTCCCTTATTGTTGGCTCTATTTACTTCTTTTAGAAGCTAAACTCTATTGCCAGGTAATTTACGTCACTAGTTTACTATCTCTGATTCTCTTTTTCTTTACTATTGCTACAAAGCCTTTGACTTGCTCTTATCATAAAGGAAAGTAGTTTCTAACACTGCGTATACTCTTAGGGCCCGTTTGGTTGCTGGAAAAGGGCATTAGGGAATGGAATCCAAACAACATTCTATCATTTGGTTGCAAGAGTGCACCAGCGGAAGATTCCATTGTGCTATCTGATTCTTGCAAATGAAGGAATGTAAAATCCTTCAAAAATTGGAAGGAAAGCATCACTATTCAAAGGAATGGCTTGGTAGGTGACATTTTTTTTACATTAATAATGAATATTGATCATTTAAAAATAAATATTTTTATTTTTTAAATTATTGATCATTAAAAAATTATTTTTAAATTAAAAATTATATTATTATTATTATTTATTAAAAATATTTATTTTTTTATATTTTTTTATATTAGAAGTATTGTGGTTATTTAATTAATTTTTTTATTATTACATTATTTTTATTTAATCAAACATAAAAAATAAATAAAATTCTATTCCTTTCCATATCATATTAAACATGATGATAAATTATAAGATTCTTTTCTATTCCTTTCCATTGAGTCTATTTCTAACAACCAAATAGAGCCTTATACTCTGGCCTATCACCTGGGAGAGCTTATTATTTCATATCTGATTAATCTTATCTTGTTTATAAGGATTGACTTTCTTGTCTAGTAGACTTACTTGCATGTGCCTTGGGAGATATCATACTTAATATTAAATCTCCCTTATCATCTCTTAATGGCTTTTTATTAGATCTCATTATCTTTCTTTATTCATTAAGAGTCATTAGAGACCTCTGTCTGTTTATTTAACTTACTCAAATATTAGTCCACTATTTAATCTTATTCATTTTCTCACTAGCTCATCCTATATTTATCATTATATTTCTTTCTATTGTAAGTCTCATAGTTGTATCACTTACTGGGATCATAGGTCCTTTTCAAAGGATTGTTATTTTCAATCGTCCCAGTCTCATTTCTTACTCTAACTCTTGCCTTTTCAGGCCCAAACTATGTTTTACTCTCTTTATCCACTTGAGAGAGGGCTTTATATAACTCTTCGGCTTAATAACTGATCATCATGCTCTTACTCTTTCCAATACTAACATTGAAGAGCAACTACCACTGACTACTACTGAATTCTTGTAAGATACTAGTTTTTTCATAATCTCTACTACTGGAGACATAGTCTACCACTTGTCCCACCAAGACAAACTATACTTAAACCCTAAGTTAGGTTCAATGTCTATTGGGTAGTGGTTTATGTAGCTATAATATGGGAAAGCTACTTTCTTACTTTCCTCATCCTATACACTATACTTATCTCTCAAGAGATCTAGTTAATAGTCTAATTGTCTGAGTAAAGCCTTCATATCTCTGTGGTGACTACCAAACTTAAGAGGTCTTTAGTCTCTGAGATAAAACTTTTGGTAACTATCCTGGTCTTTGAGACTAATTTGTCTAGAAAAACTATCTCAAGCTGTCATCTTCCCAGAGAACTGCTATACTATAACGATGGGTTCTCTGTATCTCTGTGGGATTTATTGCAACCCTTAGGTCTACTGCGACCTCTCAGAGCCCTATTAAGGTCTACTATAACCTGTTATACGGTGCTAGGATCTACTGCGATCCATCTCTAGGGGATGTCAAAGCCTAAGATCACTATATTTGACAATAAAATACATGCTCACTAAGTCTGGTAACCATCGTGCATAATGGCTGAGGCTAAACTCAGATATCTACTATACTCTTCATGTGAGGTGGGTTCTATATTGCATATTTCTCTATTGATCCCATTGGAACAATATGTAGGAGTATTCTAATTTTCCCTCATTACTTTTTAGGGGATCCTCGAGTTCCCACTTTAAGTCTTTCTACTTAGCCTTTCTTTCTTTACTCTTACTGGCTTATTGCACTTTTCTTATACTCTTTCTCCTCTCATATCCCGCAATTTCTAACTATGCCCTTGTTTTGCTATTAAGTGTCTTCAGCACCAAGGCATCATATACATTAAGTGTATCTAACATCTTTCACAGGATAGAGGTTGTATGTGACGACCTTAAATTCTAACATCGGTAATTATAGTTAAATACATGATTAATAAATAATGATCAAGGCCTGGAGTCGTTGCAATTAATTACATTAAGAAAATATAGGGGAAATTTAAACCTTGATACTACTAGGATCATCAACTAACAACCATAACGGAAACATGCATAAAAGGGTTTGTACCACCATTAAGGCTTAGGATTCATCCATTAATCAATTCCAACCCACAAAACATCCCATCAATGTCCCCATGCTACTCCCTAACATTAGCCTTACTGAAATTAGGGTTTCTAGGTCAAATATAGAAGTTTGGGGACCTGCGCCGCGACCTGGAACTTCCCCGCCGCGGCTAAGCTAGGTTCTGGAGCTCAAAAACCAAGTTTTTAAACTTGCGCCGCGACCTGGAACTCTTGCGCTACGGCTAAGTTGCTCTCGGGAATTTTCCTGACTTTCACCGCGGCGATAGCTGCGGCGAGTTGGATCTGCGCCGCGGCCAACCTATGTGGCGCCACGGCGAGTTTTACTACTGTAACCTCCGTAATTAATTTCCTCGAATCGCGCAGCAGTGAGACTTCTTGTGCCGTGGCGAGGTTACGTTCTGTCACCCCCTGGGCGATTATTTTCACTCCGCGCCACGGCGTCCCTCGCCACTGTCACTCCCTAGGCCGCGGCGAAGCCTTCTTGGCCGCGGCGTGACTCCCTTCTGTAGCTGTTTTCCCTATATTTCGCCCCCTACACTCCATTTCTCTTCTTAGGGACACTCTAAGGTCACTTCCCCTCATTTTATATGGCTCTAATGGCATTTATCTACCTTATTTACTTAGCTATGCTTCCATTACCAACTCAAAACTTATATGCCCATTTCTTGCCTCTAATTACCTCCTATCAGTAAGTTTATGGAATAATAACAACACAAATCATGCACCGTTGATATTTAACATTAGATACACTTTCCATTATTAGCCAATTACAATCATTATGTTCAATTCCATGATAATCGAATTACATATACAATCCCTATACTTGGCAACTCATGATGCAATGCAGCAATGATACAAAACTAACAATTCAATTACAATACATTTTGTCAAGCTCCCAGACCTATGTGCTACCAAACCATTTAACTGGCTCTTGTTAATTTTCTCCTTGCCACTAAGAGGTCCGATCCCTGAAAATGTTAGCCCACAACGGGGTGAGATATACAATCTCAGTAACAAAAGGAAATTTCCATCTATATGCACAAGTCAATCAATCCAAGACAATCTCATGTCATCAATATCAGAAACCATCAATTCAATTGGCAAATGAACTAGTTGAGGAAAATAACTACCAATGACTACCATGTCCAATACCAGCAATCATACATAACATGTTAAAGGCCATTAACACTGGGAGAGGCCACAAGTCCACGGCACTCATGTACTCCCATCAATTCAATTGGCAAATGCACAACCAGGGCTCAGTGGCATCTGGGGTTGATCATACCCGGTGCTGATCATACCCGGTCGTAGCACATGCACGGGTGGCAGCCGCACCACAGCTCCACCATGGACTCACAAGGTCCAATCACAATAATAATCAAGTAGTCAACCAGTCATTTAACATTTCAAAATCAAGCATGTGTAACAAATAGCAGATTAACATGAGCATATACATGGAATTAGGAAAATAACCCAGTTACCTCAATGAAGCCAATTACTTTTCCCCTAGCTACCATAATTATCCAAATGCACACCAAGCCTATAACAAGCATCATTATCATCATTCTTGATCACAATCAAATATTCAAAGAGTTGAACTACTAATAACAGACTAGAGGTTACTCACCTAATTACCAAGGGATTTAACTTCGGATTCCAACTTTCCCACACCAGAAATTTCCATAGTTCACTCCAATTTCTGGGTAATTTCACATGAAACCAAAGCCCATATCATAGGTCAACTATAGGAGTCTCAAACTAACAGAAAATGCATCAAAATGGGGGTTTAAACTCACCTAATACTAACCCCAACCTCAACCTACGAATTTCCTCAAGGAAATTCCTAAACACCCACATTTCAGATTTTGGGTATGATGAAATTTCTCCAAATGAAAAACTAATTGGACCAAATTAAAGAGAAAGATGAGGGGATTAAGTTGTATAACTATTACCTTGGCCAAATCTTGCTCTAAGTGGGTGAAAATGTGGAATTAAGCCAAGAACCCTAGCCTCTTCTCCTCACCTCTGAATTTCTCTTGTGGTTCAGCAAATGAAAAGTGGCTGAAGCAATTAGGGTTTTAGATGGGTTTAAGTTGGGTCAAGGGGCTGGGTCATAGGTTGCTCCAAGTCCACATTCAATTGGGTTTCAGATTTAGCTTATTGGGCCTATTCTCAATTGTTGGGCTACAGAATTTCATTGGGCCAGTTTTAATACATTGGGTTGCTGAAATTTTATGGGTTTTGGGCCAAACTTAAAGGGCTCAAGGGCTTGGGTTTGCACAAGGGTAATTGGGCCACTTAATTGAGCCTATACAAGATAACTCTTGGGCCTCTATCTCATTAAATTAGTTTGGGTCTGCCTCTAATTCATTGGGCCTCTATTAGCCTCTTATCATGGTTCATTAATTTGGGCCTAGGTGAAGTTTCTATCTCAATAAATTCTCAAGCCCATATTAATAATCTATCTATCTAAAATCCCTATTTACTTAACTTGCCCAATCATCCAGATTAATTATTCTTAATTAATCTTAATCCATGATTAACACCTTAATTAATTTCGGGGTGTTACATTGTAAGCTAGTCCCTTTTCATTTCATTAGTCATATCATAAGGAAGTTCTCTTATACATTTTAAACTCATGCTATTTGATCTTTGACATTCTACTATTGTTAACATGTTTCTTTTTTCATGATTGTTCTTTACTGAGGATTCCTTTTTGCATACTTTTCTTATTATTCTGACATTACTGGAATCCCTTACATTTATTTCTTTAACTCTTGATTTAATTGACTAAGATACTCTTTGATTATCAGGACCCTCTTTATGGTTGATGCCATTATTTGCTACAACCTTAAGTTACATTACTACGAAGTTGGCTAGACTTAATATCATGTAACCATCATTGCAAGCAAACCATAGCATCAATCACTAATATATAGGTGTATCATGACCAAGCTCAAGCCACTATCACTAGTATATTATGAGTTCCCTAACAATCTAAAGTACCCTCTTTATTATCAAACTTTATCTCTCTTTGTTTCATATGGCACTCAGGGAAAGGGAACATTTTCTCTAATTTCTTACATTGTTTACTGTACTACCTTGAGGTCATTTATATTGCCTAGTTATCTTTATTTAGAGCATTACATCATGCTTCATTAACATCTATACCAAGAACAATAGTTCTTGCTAATGCACTCATTCATATTATCTACTTATCTATTTTTAATTCATTATGTCCTTGGTTCTGATAGCATTACACATTTTCTTTATACTCAAAAGCATGTTTATTCCTCTTAGGTTTACTTTTACTTACTCACTTTCTATAAAGTGGGGGAGGGTCTACTTCCTCTTATTCTCTTGCTTTATTTTTAATTAGACCATTCCTCTATAAGGAGTTGTCCCCTGTGAACCCTAGAGTTTACCCTCTTTAAAGCTCGTGACTCACCTTACTACTTTACATAGTCCTGGAGCCCACCTACTTAGATGGCTTCTAATTTTCTTTAGCTTCCCTAGAGGCACTTGAGACATTAACTGCTTATCTCAGTCCCACTCTACACTCTGATTAAGGGGTAGGTATACTCTCTTTTTATGTGGACTTTTTGCTTTCATCTCTAGGAGCCTAATTCATTAATTATAGGTTTATACTATCCTGATTCAAGTTACACATCTTCTCAATGTCCCGAATCTATTTTATTAGTAACTTTATGCTCCACTTAATACTCTACTACTCGTGAGCTTTTACATTACACAAGTCTCATGCTAGGGAAGCTCATCTAATAAAGTACTAAACTCTTACCTGACTATCTTTATTATACTTACTTTATTAACTTTCCTTTAGTCACTACTAAGGAAATGGTATCTTTTGCTAGGTGCTTGTTTCTCAACTCTTCTTTGCCTTTCCCTTATTACTATAATTATTAAGTCAGGGTTTTCCTCTCTTGGAAAGTTATTAACCACCAGCTGAGTGGTCTTCTATCTCATTACGTCTCATTTTCATTCTAGGGCATCATCTCTGAGGCATACCCTCCTCGTAAACTCACTACATTCTTGATGCTATCAGTACTAAATCATGTTAATTCAATGGCTTGCATTTTGCAATGTAAATTTTGAGACCTTGTTAACTGGGCTTTCCTACTAGTAAGTACAATATCTTTTAACAATGAGTAACAACATATTATATGTAAGGGTATGACAATTTTTCTCTTACATAGATGTATCCTCACTTTGCACCTATACCTATAACATGCTTTGCATATCTGAAGCTCACTGTAAAAACTCGTCATTCACTGGCACATAGAATAGCATTCTAGGTTGGAGTCAATGCCTTGTAGGTAGATCTCAACAACCTTACTACTACGATGTCTAATTAGTTAACTCTGAGTGCTACTCCATCTTAAACATACTTAGGCTCATTCATAAGCTTAGCTAGTCTCTTTCTTAGACTTATGTACTAGGCCCACTACTCATTTATTGTTTAATTATTCTTAACATCTACTGATGGGTCATTTATCTCTTTTTATCTTGTTTACATTAGGGGTCTTACTCTATACTCTATCTGATCCCTTAATAGGTCATTTCTCATATTAATATGAATATGACTAACAAGCCCTTCTATATGGCAATACACCCCATCATCATTGGTACTTCTTTCCTAGAAGGCACATCTGGACTATTAGGGCTCTATAGAGTGTTTGTTATAGGCTCTGACCTCTAGCTTGAGGAATAGCTTTTTCTAATTCATCTAGACATTTGGGTGTCATCACTGGGGAAAATAACTTTCTCTCATTCCTCCTCTAATTGATTTATGGGCAGTAGTAATTTCATCTCATACTGTGCTATATCACTGCCTATCTCTGCCTTAGGCAAAACATCTTTGAATGGTTAGAGTGTGATAACTAGGGAGAATTAGGCCTCTTGTGGTCTCTCTAAGCAAGCCTCTCTTGTAGCTACATGATAATAACCTCTTGCTGCCAACACACATAGCTTGCCACGGATCCTGATGAGCTATCATAGCCTATAGAGCTCTAGCCATAGGATCAATCTACTCTGTTCTAGCCACACTGGCTCAACCCTAAAGGCCTATCTCTCCTAATGTTCACTACCTACTCAAGGACCATTCTAATAACTTATTCAACATAGACATAGACATATGTCATATTTACACACCCAAAATGTCTAAAACAAACTTATACATACTTGTAATGTTGCTTCCTCAAGCCATATGCATCCCTAAAAGGCCTGGAACTTTGCTTTGATACCAATAAAGTGTAATACCATATTCAACTAGGCTATCTCATATTAATGTAGGCTCCCTTCCATGAATAGCATAAGATTTCTAAGAAATAACAATAAAATATTAGATTATTTTCGCGTTATGTCATGGATATATTTTTCAGTTCATGTCCTGTGGATCATATGAAGTCATCCATCTCATTCTCATATTTAATTACACATATCAAACCTAAAACCATCTCAAGAAATGGCGAAGAACTCAAGCTAATGGAGTATATACATAAAAATAGCATGTGCAGCCTTAGGTTGGTATTTTAGCTTTTTGTCATAAACTTTGAAAAATCATAACTAATTCTAAAAAAATCAAAATCAAGCACACTATACTACTCTAGAAAGATACCAATGTCTACTTTATGTTAAAAATAAGTTCAAAGTAGAACAGGGACTTTTAATTACTGAAAATTGATGAAATATTAATCAAGGTCGCCTGTAGCTATTGGTACTGTCATAGAACTTTAAAAATTCATATCTCCTTGCTTAGACATCCAATTAGGGTGATCTCAGTGGCCATAGTGTGCCTGTAAAATTTTATGAGTATTAGACACTACTGGCCCCTCGAATGACATAAGAGAAGAAACTAACCATATAAACAATGCTTATACCAAAATAGTAGAAAAATGGAAACTTTAAAAAATTATAATTAATTGCACAGAGCTACAAATAATTTAGTCTTCATCTTCTCAAAAATATATGAATAAGATTTATTTGCATGTCAAATTTTATGGGTAAATTCGTTCATTTGGTCAGATCTTGACATTGATTGTAAAATGGCACTTTTTGTGTCTTCTAAGGGTCTCAATGGTTCACATTGGCTTCTAAGACATCCATGGCCACTTGGGCACGTTGGATAGCACTAAAATGGTCTACTAAACATGTCTCAAAGATGTGCAAACCTAGATTTCACAAACTTATACTCTTACCCCAAGGTATACACAAGAACACATATGTTTCCTCTAGTCATTCAATGCTCAAAAGTTGTTATATCATACATATGACATCCAATTTCATACATACATAATATATTCATATATTTACAGGTGTTCATAGACACATACAACATATATAACATTAGATTACATCATATGCCACTCATATGGCTACAAAATGGATATTTTCACACATTTTGTTATCAATCTTCTTCCTTTAGGCTTGGTGGCTTTCATTCCTTGGCTCACTTGGACCACCTAGTCATGTTAAGCAAATGGGAAGAAAGGGATGAGATTATAGGAATCTCAATAGCTCTTTTCCCTTTCAACCATACATAAGGAATGTAAATCTAAGTTTAAAAATGCATGCATGAACATCATAGCTTTCATAATCATTCATGGAATATTTTGAGCATTCAAAAAGTCATACAAAACACATATAGGTTTGCCAAGCAAGTGGTTTAGCCTCACCTATCCTCTTTAAGGATTTTGACACTTATCTCACCCATTTTTCTTAAAGGGTTCTTAACTAAGCCATATTCTTTGAAGGCTCTTGGCTTTGTCTCACCCATTCTTAGGGTTCTTGGCTCATCATCACCATGGCTAAGGGACTTTTGGCTTCACCACACTTAAGCAAACCAAAGCAAGTTCACAAAACATTATTTGAATGCATAATATAACATCATGGTACCATGTCTTCTAGATACTTGCTAAAACATTTTTCATGGCTTAAAACATACATACACATATTCAAAGACAAAATAAACATTCACTCATGCATGAGAGAAAGAAGAAAGAGCTACCTTTGTTACAAATGCACACTTTTCTTCTTGAACTTGGTTCTTGTTCCTCGGCCACATATACAAGAAGGTGGAACTTGGTTCCTTTGGCCTAAACACATAATATGGAAGCCAATTATACTCTTGGAACAAATTTTAAACTTACACATTCATTTCAAAAGTTAGATTATTCTCATGGCTCTTCGATGGTTCTATATTGCACCTAATGAAGCAACCTTAGGAAAACATCATCTTGGCTCCATTCTTTCCATCCATCTATGATTCTTAACTCCTTTTAAGCCTCTTGGAGCCATTACACAATTAATTTAAGGAGCCTAGCTAGGTGTTGCTTCTTTAAGCCATAATATGGAACCTATAACTACATCTCACTATCCATGGCTTCTAAAACTTTTCCAAGACTTCCTCTCATCCTCTCCTATCAAAACCAAGCTTAGAATAAATTAAAACTGCCTCTTGGTGCTTCAACCTCTCTAAGCTTTGGTTATGTATTAAGGAGGCACCAAGTGAGTTTGTTTTGTTTTTTTGATGGGAGATACATGTGAGGAGCTTCTTAGGAATCTCTAAAGCTCATTCAACCATTCATTTTGGCCTAGGAACTCTTGCATTTAAACAAAATTTTAGTGGAACACTTGAAACCCTAACTTTGCTATCTTGAAATCTAATGGTTATTTGATTGTTTCCTTTGCATATTCTTGTTCTTCTCCCTCATTTTCCTAAGATTCACTCTTGGTTTGGATAGAAATTTAACTCCTTAGGGCTAGTCTTATATGGGGCAAAAATTACAAGAGAAGGAGCAAGAAGAATCATACGTAAAGTGGCAAAATACCTTAGTTTCTTGGCTTCCTTTTACTTGCTATTCACTTTTCTTGGCTTCTTCTCCTTGAATTTGAAAATTCTTTCTCTATTTTGGACTTAAAACAGAACCAACCATCTCACTAAATCCATAGGAAGAGAGTAGGAAAGGAAAGGAAAAATTTTTCTAAAGGAAGAGCAAGAATTTTCATGAATTTCTCACTTTTTTCTTGGCTTTTCTCCTCCTCTTTTCCCTTTAGTTTTGTGCACCTCCCTCTCTTGAGTCTTCTTTAATTTTTGGATAGAAATGAATTTGATGGAGAAATAAGAAGAACGAGTGTGAATTATAAAGAAGGTTCAAGAAGAAAACTGTTCATAAAAATTCCAATTATGTCCCTTAATCTTGGCATTTTTGTTTCTAGTTCGTTTTAGCTCCTTTTTAGAACCATCTTTTCCATCATAAAACTTAGGTCCTCAATCTTAGAAAATGAATTTGGAATCACTCAAATTGGAGCTAAAACCTTCCCGAACAAAATGGTTAAAGTTTGGGTCAACCGACATTAGAAAACGTACACCAAAGAGGTTTTAATTGTTCTAGGGATTCCTATAGTTTTTAAGACCTCTAAAAACCCTGGGAAACTAATTTTTTTCATTTAAAAATTCTTTCTATGAGTTTTCCAAAAAAGTGCTTGAAATTAGAAAAATACCACTGTATCTTTGTTGAATTTCGTCTAGTCATTCTAGCCCCATTTTCAAGGCACCTATGTCTTTGGATCCTCATTATTTGAGGTCTAGATTATCACTCTAATTTTATTAGACCTCAAACCATTCTATCTAGGGGATTTCCTTTTGTATCCGATGAATTACATACATTTATCGAGAAAGAAATCGAGCATTACGTTTCTTACGTTTACAGAGGTGCCGGATGTTACATCTCGGCTCCAATTTCTCATTTAGTCTAGGTCATATAACTCTATTTAAACTTATTAAAGACACCTCCAATTCAATTCAAGAAGCTTAAAAATGGTGTCTAAACTTCCATCTTATAAATCATGACTTCTAAATTTATATTGATCATTTCCTTGGTATTTATTAAACATATCTAGGTCATTCCTATCCTTAGAATTAAAGAAAAATCTCCTTAGGTGCTTGCTTCTCTCTTGGCCGAGACCTATCCCAAGGTGAAGCCCATGGAGTTTCATTTAATTTCCTAGGGGTTTTGGCACTTGTGAAGCTTCTTAGATGTCTTATGGATTCGTACATATTCTTTACATAAGCCAAATTATCCTTAGAAAGTTTCAAGAATGGTTAGGTGTAACAAAATCCTTAGGCATCACAACTTGAATTTTAAGGCTTTTCATTTAATTCCACTTGCATAATCTTAATTCTCATACTCTAAAACCCTTATTCCTACCTTGGGTTGGCTAGAAATAATCTCCTCTTAGGTGGCCTAGGTCTAGCCAAAACTATGCCCAAGAAGAACAAGCAAAAGGAAGCAAGACAAGCCATAAAAATTACCTTGTTTTCTAGCTTTTCTGAAGAGCTTTTTAATGCTCCCAAGCTCTCTTTCAAACTCTCCCTTCTTCTTGCTAAACCAACTATAGAATAGTCCTAACTTAATCGTTAAAACCATAGGAGAAGAGAAGAGAACAAGTTTAGTAAAACGTCCACTGGATCCATCAAAGTTTGGGTACATCAATGTTGGAAAATATCCACTAGAGGGGTTTTAACTGTCTCGGAGCTTCCTATGGTTTTCAGGGCCCTTGAAAACCCTAAAGAACTTAAAATTTTCAATTAAAAAGCCCTCTTGTGTGAATTCTAAAATTTTCTCAAAATTACGAAATTGCCATTACGTTCCATAAGTTTTTTGTTAAATTTCATTTCTTCATTCTAGCTCTATTTTTCTTCTGTCTGAGCCTAAAGTTCTCATTTTTAGGAGTTTAGAATGTTACTTAAATTTTTTAGGACCTTAACTAATTCATTTCAGGGTACTTGCTTTGAAAACGCACCTGTTTCTATTATTTAACGAAAATCAGACATTACATAAAGTCATGGTAGTGTAACATGATTTGGGTATTGAGCCTGCCGATGTCAGTGCAACATGATTAATAAATGCTAATTTTAGAGATATTAATCCTCCTAAACTTAGACATTTTGATGAGTAAATATGGCTTTAGGGGTTTAATTAGGCAGAATTTGATTTCCTTAGCCCTTTATGCACTTTATGAATCAATTTGCAAAATTATTGAGTTTTAATACACGAATTTCTTTTAAACAATTTTGAGAATAATTCTACTCAGTAATTTTCATTCTTTTGTGAAGATTTTTTGTTGGGCAATTGGAGCTTTGAATGAGAATTTATTTTGAAGAAGAGGAAGAGAAGAGTTGGGATTAAGTACACTTTTTGTTAAGTAATAAAATTTGAATGGGAAAAATAAATCACATGTGTATTTCAAGATGGAGAAGCAGTAATGGGTTGGACACTTGCATGAGCAGAACATAGCACTCATCCAAACACACACCATCATTTAGCTTCACATACTCCCCTGTAGCTTCACCCATTAACCCACATGACACACATGCATGACTTAAGAAGGAAGCAACGAGTCTAACCTTTATACACTAACACTCAATCACACAAGTAGCACTCGCTCTCACTTAACTTCACTCCATATTAGCCACAGGTTGGGGACTCTATTAAGGAGACAGTACACTTGAGCAAATGGAGAAAGGGAACAAGAGAGTTTAGCTTAGTTTTGAGGAGAAGAGAGTTGCAAACCACGTGAGCAAGAGGCGGAAGAAGCAGAGAGCAAAACATGAAGAAGAAGATGCATGAAAGAATAAGTGAAGAGCTGGGGCCTAACTTGAAGAGTATAAGCCACGTTCTCCTTCAGCAACACAAAGCTACTGGTTCACAAGAAAGGAGAAGCTATAAGAGAGGAGAAAGAAATGCTACGGCCAGCGATGGTTTAAGTAAGGAAAAGGAAGCTAAAACATGAGCAGAAGCTATACAAGGCATGAAGAAGTGAAGGAAAGAACTCGAGGTGAGGTAGCTACATGAACCCAGCTTTCTTGTTCACATGCATGAAGCTACTACACTTCCACCCACTGGAACAGAGCAAGAAAATGAAAGAAGAGCTTGGGTTCATGTGGAAAAACTAAACATGAGCAAAACAAAGCATGCTTGAAGCTACGTGAGAAACTCGAGCAAATGGATGAAGTAGCTGAAGAATGGGCTTGACGTGAAAGTAAATGAAGGAGAAAAAGCTCATGGGGTGAACGTGGTTCAAGCAGATTCACATGATGAAGCAAGAAGGTTTGAGAGGAAGAAAAATGCAGCTTAAGTTCTACGTGGAATGTGAGCAAAACAGTGGAGAAGGTGTTAGGAATTATGGGAGGCACACAGCGGAAACATTTAAAATTTTGATCCCAATTCCCACTAAGGATCCGCCAAAATCACTTAAACTGAATAGGTTCAGAGAATTACCTTTTTCTGCCGATTGAGTTTGCTGTTTGCTTTTATTTGGATCACAGGAATTGACCGCAGATCAGCTCCCTCTACTGGTATCCACACGAACGGGGTTCAGCAGCTCCGTACAATTCCATACGATGTCTGTACAATGTCCCTTTCTCAAAGAATTTTGGAGGTAGCTCTAGCTCTAGCTTTATCTTTTTTTTTTTTGATATGGAAACTCCTATTTATAGACTAGAGTTTCAGGTATATTTAATTAATCAAAATTAATTAAATATATCTATTAGTTTAAATTCAAATCTATCCTATAGTTTAAATTTAAACTAACAATATCTAGAGCTTAATTTAAATTATCTGATTAGTTTAAATTTAAATCTATCTGATAGAATCAAATTTAAATTAATCCATATATATATAATATCAAATATAATATATATATAATATATTTCAAATTTAATTATTTATATATATATAAATAATTCCTCCATCCTAGATATTCATTGAATCTAGACACATTTCTGATTCAATAAATGTGGACATTTTAGCTCGAGTTGGTCCATTCTTGTGTGCGACCCTGCAGGCCCATATGATGTTGGCAGTGGGCCAACTACACTGTTTGACCCACAAATCACAAGCGGCCTCTAGCAAGACATTGTGACTACCCAAATCATACAGGATTGGTGATCCGATGCAACCTATCTTATAACCCTATTATATCCCTTTTGTCACACGATATCTAGATCGAGTATGAGACATGGAAATGTCATTCTCAACTTGCTCGATCATAACTTTCTCGATCTCCGAGCAGACTGATATAAGATGGAACCCTTTCCATTTGAGCATGGCCATGCATTTCTCAGTCACACTCATCGAGGGGCCCAGAGATATCTCTCTATTAGTTAGAGGGACAAATTTCATCTTGATCACTCATCTTCCTCTACATGGATTCCATTATACTTGATCATAGTCTTTATAATCACTCGGTTAAAGGTGACATTAGACTACGCCAAAGTACAGTGTCCTTCATGTAGGAATCTATGGTGATCTCAGGTCCAAGGGATCAATGACACGGTTATATATGAGATAAACTTATGACCTAATCCATGTAGCTTATCTCATGACGGGTCTATCCAGCGTCCTGTTCTCTAACACACGCCTATAATTTTGATTCATATCATCATACATGATTAACACTTAATCAATCAAAATCATACTAATCTTAATTCATCGTTGTTCCCATAGGGATGATTGATTAGGGACATTTTGGATAATTCAAAAAATGATTTATCCATGGATATTATTATATATAAACATGCAAATAATATAATAATGTAATAAAAAGAAAACTCTTATTTCGTAATAATAAACAATGTTCGCAATACAATGATTGGCCTAGGGCACAATCTCCAACAACTCCCACTTGCACTAGGTTCAATCATTAATGTTTCTAATACCCATTGACCTAACATGACGATCATGCTTAGTCTATGCAAGCGGCTTAGTAAGAGGATCAGCAACATTGTCATCAGTTAGTATTTTGCATATCTTTATATCACCTCTATCAATGATTTCTCTGATAAGGTGATATCGCCTGAGTATGTGTTTTGTCCTTTGATGTGACCTAGGTTCTTTAGCTTGTGCTATTGCACCATTGTTGTCACAGAACAAATCTATCGGATTTGAGATGGTAGGCACCACCCCTAGCTTAGTTATAAACTTTTTCATCCAAACAGCTTCCTTAGCTGCATCTGATGCTGCTAGGTACTCAGCTTCTATTGTAGAATCAGCCACAGTGCTTTGCTTTGAGCTCTTCCAACTTACTGCTCCACCATTCAAACAGAATACAAATCCTGATTGCGATCTAGAATCATCTTTGTCAGATTGAAAACTTGCATCTGTGTAACCATTTACAACAAGCTCGTCATCCAATCCTCCATACACCAAGAACACATCCTTAGTTCTTTTTAAGTACTTTAAGATATTCTTGACGGTAGTCCAGTGATTCTCACCTGGATCTGATTGAAATCTACTAGTCATACTCAAGGCATATGAGACATCTGGTTGAGTGTACAACATGGCATACATGATAGATCCAATAGCCGAGGCGTATGGAATCTTACTCATACGTTCTCGCTCATCACGTGTACTAGGACACTGAGTCTTACTGAGATTGATGCCATGAGACATAGGTACAAAACCCCTTTTTGAATCTTGTATACTAAATCTATGCAATACCTTGTCTATGTAGGTGCATTGACTTAAACCGATTAACCTCTTGGATCTATCTCTCTAGATCCTAATCCCAATGATGTAATTGGCCTCGCCTAAGTCTTTCATTGAGAAACACTTTCCTAACCAAGACTTGACAATCTGCAAGGTAGGAATGTCATTTCCAATAAGTAGGATGTCATCAACATAAAGCACTAGAAATACAATTGTGCTCCCACTAACCTTCTTGTAAACACAAGGTTCATCAATATTTTAGATAAAACCAAAATCTTTGACTACTTCGTCAAAGCGATGATTCCAACTCTGAGATGCTTGCTTCAATCCATAAATGGATTTTTGAAGCTTGCAAACCTTTCCAGAATCCTCTGGACACATAAAACCTTCAGGTTGTGTCATATACACATCCTTAAGTAGCTTTCCATTAAGGAATGCTGTTTTCACGTCCATTTGCCAAATCTCATAATCATAGTATGCAGCAATGGCTAGAAGGATTCTGATTGATTTGATCATAGCGACTAGTGAAAAGGTTTCATCATAGTCTATACCATGTGTTTGTTTGAATCCTTTTGCAACCAATCGTGCCTTGAAGGTATACACTTGGCCATCCATGTCAGTTTTCTTCTTGAAAACCCACTTGCACCCTATGGCTTTTATACCTTCAGGTGGGTCAATCAAGGTCCATACCTGATTGTCATACATGGATTGCATCTCAGACTTTATGGCTTCTAGCCATTTCTCAGAGTCTGATCCCATTATAGCCTCTTGATAGGTGGCTGGCTCATCTTGATCAATGAGCAACACATCACGATATCTTTGAGGCTGATGTCGTGTCCTATCAGACCTTCATGGGCCTTGTGTTACTTGAGTAGGCTCAACAACTTGTTGTGAGTCTTCTCGATTTTCCATCTCAGGTTCAATGCGATTTTGTAGCTCTTGAACTTCTTCAAGATGTATCTTACTCCCACTGGTTCTTTTAGAGATGAATTCTCTTTCTAAAAAGACACTATTTCGAGCAACAAACAATTTGTTCTCAGTGGGGTTGTAGAAGTAGTATCTTTTAGTTTCCTTAGGATAACCCATAAAAAGACATTTTATAGATTTAGGTGCTAACTTATCTGAAGCCTGTTGCTTAACATATGCCTCGCATCCCCAAATCTTGAGAAAAGATAAACTGGGCTTTTTCCCAGTCCATATCTCATATAGTGTCTTTTCAACCGTCTTAGATGGAATACGGTTTAGTGTAAACGCAGCTGTTTCTAATGCATAGCCCCAAAAGGATGGTGGAAGATCCGTTTGACTCATCATGGATCGAATCATATCTAATAAAGTTCGGTTCCTTTGTTCAGAAACGCCATTCCATTGTGGTGTTCCTGGTGGGGTTAATTGTGAGACAATACCATAATTTCTAAGATGGTCAATAAACTCTTGGCTTAAATGTTCACCACCTTGATCAGATCGAAGTGCTTTAATAGATTTGTCAAGCTGATTCTGTACTTCATTTTGGAATGTTTTGAACATTTCAAAAGCTTCAGATTTGTGTTTCATTAAATAGATGTAACCATATCTACTATAGTCATCTATAAAAGTAATGAAGTACAAGTAGCCTCCTCTAGCAGTTGTACTTAGTGGACCACATACATCAGTATGTACTAGACCCAATAAGTCAGTGGCCCGCTCAATGTGTCCAGTGAAAGGTGCCTTAGTCATCTTTCCTAATATACAAGATTCGCATGTATCAAATGATTCAAAATCAAATGATTTCAGAAGTCCATCTTGATGGAGCTTTGAAATCATTTATGTGGCCTAGACAACAGTGCCAGAGATAGGTCGAATTCAAGTTGTTAGTCTTGATTCTCTTGGTAGTTATGTTATAGACATCTTGATTATTGGGAGTATCAATATTTAAATAATAATGACCACCATGCAAATCACCATCCGCATAAAAAATGTCATTACGATAAATAGAACATTTATTATTCTCAATAATTGAAATAAAACCTTCCTTATCCATATAAGAAAGTAAAACTATGTTTCTACTTAAAGCAGGAACATAATAGCAATTATTCAAAATTAACAAAAGCCCATTGGGCAAAACTAATTCATAAGTGCCTACGGCTAAAGCAGCAACTCTTGCTCTATTTCCAACTCGTAGGTCTATTTCGCCCTTTTTCAACTTCCTACTCCTTTTGAGACCCTGCACATTTGTACAAATATGAGTTCCACATGCAGTATCTAATACCCACGTAAGAGAAGTAGAAAGATTAATTTCTATAACATAGATACCTGAAGTACTAGCCCCGCTATTCTTCTTTTTCTTTAGATCTTCCAGGTAGAGCTTGCAGTTTCTCTTCCAATGACCGGGTTCATTGCAAAAGAAACAAACTCCTTCCTTGGGAGGCTTTGCATTCTTGGCTTCAGGCTTGGGTTTGGGCTTGTTTTGGTTCTTGAACTTATTGTTCAGGCCCTTTCCTTTGCCTTTGCCTTTCTTTTTCATTCCTTTACCTTTCTGAACCATTAAAACAGAGCTTGGATTTTTCTTAATATTTTGCTCGGCAGTTTTAAGCATCCCATGCAGTTCAGAAATAGATTTCTCCATGTTGTTCATATTGTAGTTCATGACAAACTGGTCATAACTTTCAGGGAGTAAGTTTAAGATCAAATCTGTAGATAACTCCTGACTTATGGGAAATCCAAGCCTCTCAAGGTGATCAAGGTAGCCTTTCATCATCAAAACATGAGTGCTAACTGATGCACCTTCAGCCATTTTACAGGAATGTAAGGCCTTGGTGGTTTCAAACCTTTCCTGCCTTGCCTGTTGTTGGAACATTTCCTTGAGATACACAATCATCTCATAAGCCTCCATAAGTTCTAGATCTCTTTGAAGTTCTGGGACCATGGTGGCTAACATCAGGCATCTCACATCCACAGAATCATTGAGATGGTTGGTGTGGGCATCCTTCTGTGCTCTTGGAGCATTGGCTACAGGCTCCTCAGGAATGGGCTTATCGAGGACATATAGCTTTCTTTCCTGTTTAAGAACAATTCTCAAGTTCCTAAACCAGTCAAGAAAGTTTGTCCCATTGAGTTTGTCCTTCTCAAGGATGGATCGCAATGATAATGCAGCAGAGTTATTTATTGACATTTTTCTACAACAGAATATACAAAAATCAAATTAATAACTTTCCACTAAAAATAACCCTCAATTTAATTTAGTGGATTAAGACCCATATTTCACTTAATTATAAGTCTGCTTTGGCAAGACGCTTAAAATTAAGTTATTTAGGTAGGTAACTCATTTACCAATTACATTACATGTAACTCTTAGATCTTTTATAGGATTCATTCATCACATGATTCGGCATGTTTAATCCCATCTAATGCCTTGAAACCCAAAACCATTTTGATAGTTTCAATTAAGTCAAACCACTATGAAACTTATGAGTATCACCATTTCCCAAGTTGCCTTACTAAGATAACCTAAGTGTATCCCATTTTGGTGGAACCTAAAGTCAGGTGATCAAAGTCTTGACAGATGTTCATTAGTGGGCGGCATTGTAACTTAAAATTTTATATGAGGTATTTTATTTCATTATTTCATAAAACTAGTTGTCACACAATTATATACTACGATAGCATACATACATACATATGATCTCATCATAAATCTTAAAATAAATGTGACACAATATGGCCCATTTATCCTATCTCCTCCCAAGCCAATGAGAGGATTCCTCTAAGAAAAAATCTATATATACAAAGAGAAACCTCGCTTAAACATTCGAGGGGAGTGTGAGATGAGAAAAGAATGTACATTCAGAATGAATAGAGAGAGGCACAACACACAGGCCGTATTTTAAAAAAAAAAAAATTACAAACCATAAGTATCCTAGGGCCATATCATGCACCATACCCATCCAAGCAAGTCACAATACAAACACACATGTTACAAACATCTCATCTCATATGAAAGGTTGTAAATTTAGTGAATTAATTTTAAATTAGATTGTGTTGTGCTAGGATTAGATAGCAACGGCGAATTCATTCAATGTGTCACATACATAGCGAAACGAATTCTAATTGAAATAGAATATAATCTGTACAAAATATATCAAATATATATATGTAACAGATTAATAATTATGTTCCCAATCACATTGAAAACTATACATATATCATATATATAAATGAATTCATTAAAAGAACTTCTACGCTTAGATTTCATACTTTTTAAAATAATTTGATCAAATCAATATCGCATACATATCTTATATTAGCACATGCGAAAAATTGATTATAAGATAAAATTCTTAAAACACACAGGTATTCAATTTAAGCAATTATTGACGTGGCTCCGATACCATTGTTGGGAATTATGGGAGGCACATAGTGGAAACATTTAAAATTTTGATCCCAATTCCCACCAAGGATCCGCCAAAATCACTTAAACTAAATAGGTTCAGAGAATTACCTTTTTCTGCCGATTGAGTTTGCTGTTTACTTTTATTTGGATCACAGAAACTGACTGCAGATTAGCTCACTCTACTGGTATCCACACGAACGGGGTTCAGCAACTCAAAATAGTGCTCTAGCAATCTGTCCTTTACAGTCCGTACGACGTCCGTATAATTCCATACAACGTCCGTACAATGTCCCTTTCTCTAAGAATTTTGGAGGCAGCTCTAGCTCTAGCTCTATCTTTTTTTTTTTTTTGATATGGAAACTCCTATTTACAGACTAGAGTTTCAGGTATATTTAATTAATCAAAATTAATTAAATATATCTATTAGTTTAAATTTAAACTAACAATATCTAGAGCTTAATTTAAATTATCTGATTAGTTTAAATTTAAATCTATCTGATAGAATTAAATTTAAACCTATCTGATAGAATCAAATTTAAATTATCTGATTAGTTTAAATTTAAATCTATCTGATAGAATCAAATTTAAATTAATCCATATATATATAATATCAAATATAATATATATATATAATATATTTCGAATTTAATTATATATATATATATATATAATTCCTCCATCCTAGATATTCATTGAATCTAGACACATTTCTTATTCAATGAATGTAGACATTTTAGCTCGAGTTAGTCTGTTCTTGTGTACGACCCTGCAGGCCCATATGATGTTGGCAGTGGGCCAACTACACTGTTTGACCCACAAATCACAAGCGGCCTCTAGTAAGACATTGTGACTACCCAAATCATACGGGATCGGTGATCCGATACAACCTATCTTATAACCCTATCATATCCCTTTTGTCACACGATATCTCGATCGAGTATGAGACATGGAAATGTCATTCTCAACTTGCTCGATCATAACTTTCTCGATCTCCGAGCAGACTGATATAAGATGGAACCCTTTCCATTTGAGCATGGCCATGCATTTCTCAGTCACACTCATCGAGGGGCCCAGAGATATCTCTCTATTAGTTAGAGGGACAAATTCCATCTTGATCACTCATCTTCCTCTACATAGATTCTATTATACTTGATCATAGTCTTTATAATCACTCGGTTAAAGGTGACATTAGACTACGCCAAAGTATAGTGTCCTTCATGTAGGAATCTATGGTGATCTCAGGTCCAAGGGATCAATGACACGGTTATATATGAGATAAACTTATGACCTAATCCATGTAGCTTATCTCATGACGGGTTTATCCAGCGTCTTGTTCTCTAACACACGCCTATAATTTTGATTCATATCATCATACATGATTAACACTTAATCAATCAAAATCATACTAATCTTAATTCATCGTTGTTCCCACAAGGATGATTGATTAGAGACATTTTGGATAATTCAAAAAATGATTTATCCATGGATATTATTATATATAAACATGTAAACAATATAATAATGTAATAAAAAAAAAACTCTTATTTCGTAATAATAAACAATGCTCACAATACAATGATTGGCCTAGGGCACAATCTTCAACAAAAGGAAACTCAAACACACATGCAGGTTCTGGCGTATTAAATGGAGATTTCCGTGTGAAGCAAAAGCTAGAAGGATGCATGAATGGAGAAGAATGAGGTAGCACGTGGAGCTGACGTGAATAATAACGCAAAAAAAAGAGAGAAAGTAGCTGTAGCTGCACGAAGAAAAGCCACGTAAGATGAAGAAATGAGCTGGAGCTTGGAACTTGTAAGAATAATGAGGACATGGTGAAGAGCTGGAGCTTAAATGGAGTAGCATACATGAGCAGACTTGGGATGATGAGGAGAAGAAGAAATCCACGTGAGAGGCTGACATGAAGATGAATTAAAATGAAGCATGATTGGCACGTGACTCATTAAAAATAAGCTGAGGCATTCATCAAGTGATGGGGAAAAATGCAAAAAGCGTGAGGAATAAAGAGCTGTGGGAAATAACGCGAGTTGGAAAGATCAACGTGAGAAAGGGTGAGCTGGGAAATGATGCGAAGAACGACGTAAAAAAAAGGGTAGAGGCTCCAGAACATGGACAGCAAGTTGATTCACCAATTTCTCTATGGCTGAAGCTCTCATCAGCGATTTTCTTCCATTTAAATTCTCCATGACAACTTGAATCATCTTTGGTGGCTAGCGGAAGATTGAAAACTCTCATATGCAGATTTAAGTTCCATATTTTCTCACCAAATTGAATAAAATTTTCTTTGCTCAATCTTTTAATTTCAGCATTATTTCCCTTGTTAATTTGACTAGGTTTAGCTTATTAATTTAGGAATTTAATTGCTGGAAATTACTGTATTGGTTTGATTTGTGGATTGTGTATAATTTGATGTTTGGAATGTTAATTGTGATCATTACATGTTTGTAAAAAATCCAGAATTAGTGGCTATATAAATTACTCTTAGTTTCCTCTTGATTATAGGCCAATTAATGCAATGGTTGTTGGATTAAGTGGCTAAAATTTTTATGCAATTAATTGTTTGAGAAATTCATTAATCTAATTGGTTAATTGGCATATGGAGTGGATTGTGCAGTAGATTGTATCGATCAATTAGGATTGGTTATAGTGTATTCTTGTTCTTAATTCAGTTGATTAATTTTTCAAGGTTTCTTGTGGTTGCAAAATCCTTGAATAATTGATAAATTGAATCTTGGATTGTCATTCGAGAGTTTTTATGGAGAATACACTAATGAGCAAGAATTTAAATCCAAATTTGGTACACTAAAAAGGAAGCAAGGATAATTGAATTTTAGGGAGTCCATCTCAAGGCTAGCTACCTCATTTTCTTCATTGTTCACTTCATTTAGTCTTAAGTTTTTTATTCTTGTCAATTAAAATTTAGTTCGATTAAATTTTAGTAATCCAAAACCCCCTAAACAATTTTCATTTAGTAATACTTGGAACACTCTTTCATAAACAAATTGAGAACAAACTCCTTAGAAAATGACCTAAGTTGCACCATTACCTATAAAATTTATCTGTCTACTTAGTTTTATTTGAGATTGCACGACACAATCGTCAATGATCTAGGTAATGAGACTGACAGTCTCTAAGGCCTAATGGTCAAGCTAATATAGAGAAATAATATTTGAATTAATTGTTTGCTATATCTCTTTATCTTGCTTATATATGTTTATTTGAAGCATGCAAATTCTGAATCAATTGATGTCTTATTTATTATTTATATTTAAATCATGATTTTAATTAATATGTTAGAAATCTTGAAATTTACATGTTATTATTTGTTTATATATTCATAATAAATTCTCTATTATTTGTCATTTTCATTATTATCTATTTATATGGAATATTATGTTATTCTCTATTTATGTCATTTCTGTAAATTTAATAATTCTCTATTATAATATTCTATTTACATTGTTAATTGTTTATTAATTCAACACTTGACTTTTCTTCATGATTATTATATTGTATTAATCTTATATATGTTATTGAAAAAATTATTTCTCCATTGTGATTTATATTTTTCTTAGATGATCTACAATGTGACTTTAAAACTTCAAATTAAGTGGATCTAATTCCTAATATTGGAATGGACATTTTTCATCCACAACATTAGGATTATCTTATATGATGAATCGAATCTAGTTGTTTCGATCATATTCATGGCAACAAGAGAACATGAGACTCCCCCATTCCTTATGGGAGGGGTACTTCCTCTATTTCCATGAGGACAAAAACAAAGATCATATTGACCCTTTCCTTTTATGGATAGTGTTAGATCCCAAAATTAATTAAGAGTAATTATAGGTGGAAATTAATGAATTATTTTAAGAAAATTGGGAAAATTATGAAAAATGGGAGTTTTAGGGAAAATGATGATTTCAGGGCAATTGGAAGTAAATGATTATTATTTGGCAACTTGGGATGGAAAATAAAATATTAATATGGATTTGAATTTAATTGGATTAGAAATTTAATTTAGGTCAAGCTATCAATTTATGTAAGCTAAAAGCCATTATTAGAGGCCCAACCCCATTTTTATATGACCTAACTTAATTAAACCTATATACCTATGGCCTAACATGTAGAGCTTTAGCCTACTTAGTAATAGGCCCTTTGTACCAGCCTGCCTTCCCTAAAACCCTAAAAAGCCTATTTGCCATTTATTTGGGAGTTGAAATACACATGTTCTGCAAAAACAAGGGAGCACTTTTGCATCTCCAAGGAAAGGTTAGGGTTTTTAAGAAGTTTGCCACCATTTTACACCTCTAGAGGGAGATTTAGCCAAGGTAAGCTATATAAAACTTGATCTTCTCATCCTCTTCTACATTTTGGTCTAATTAGTTTCTAGTTTAGTGGATTTTCACTTTATCACCAAATCTAAAATTAGATGTTTTAATGGTTTCTTGCATGATTTTTGGAGTTTGGGGCTAGAGAGACTATTAGATAAGTATCTTTTCCTCATTTTGATATATTTTTATTGGATATTGCCCTCAATGACTGGCTTATATAATGGGCTTTGATTTTGTGTGAAAATACTAAAAAATTGAAGTGAAACATTAAAGTTTCTAGTGTTGAAAGACTCAAGTTCAAATTTAGAATTCATTAGAGGCTAGCTAAATGATTTTTAGGTAGTTCTTGATGCTAGGAATGAATAAGTAGCTAATTCTTATAATGGATAATGATTAAGAATTTGATTTTGGTTAATTTAGGGCATTTTGAGGGTTGGCATTTGCTTTTAGTTTTGAAGGACTTTGACAACTAAGTGAGATAATTAGGGTTCAATTCTAATTCTTTATATATGTTTATTTTAATATGATATTTGCTACACATATATGTTTTTCTATGCTAAATGATTGGTTGGTTACTTCATTGTTGTTTTAAACCATGAACATGTCCGTGTTAGAGCTGTGATCATAGTGCCACTATACATTGTGCTACAATCAGGTACTAAGTTGTGACCAAATTCAATGAATGCACTAAGCAGTGAGCGTCTTTGATAGGAAATTGGCACCGCGATGGGCTTTTCCCTTTGTTTTGGGCCATTAACGTGTTGTATGTGATTGCTAGTATGCGATAGTTAGTCACTGGTAGTCCAACTAGTTCATTTGCTGAGTATGTTGATGCTTTTGCCATTTTTTCTATGCAACATGCATTTATGTTCATTACTTTATACATATATATAGAATTTTCCTTTGGTTACTGAAATTCACATCTCAACCCTTTTCATGGGCTAACAATTTGAGGTGAAGGTTCTTCCATCAAAGAAAAGGGAATACAAATGGTTGATCATCCTTAGTTTAAGACAATATGTGGGGATTCTACACTTGAAGGATTAATTTAGTGTAGATGTTATTCTTTTTATAATTTATTTTGTATAGTATCATAATGCATTTATATTGCCAAGTATAGGTATTTTGATGTTTTATAACCAAAGATGTAATCATTAGGAAGGTAGATTTTAAATTACATGTATTTTGATGTATTTACCTAATGCTGATTTGATGTGGATTTCTACAATTGTATGAAGTCTGAATGGTTAATCTATGAATGAGAATTTTGTCATTATTTGAATACTTAGCTTGAAATTTTGATGTATAAAGATTCTTGCTGATATTGATACCTAGTATGTAGACTATAGTGTATCATAGCTACAATACATATATATATATATATGAGGACACCTTAACAATTTAAGGTTAGGAATAAGTTCATTTGGTTATTAGGACTTGTCCAGAATGGTCTGAGGCCAGATGGTAGGGAATTGTACATTTTGATATTATCACTAGTGGCTCTAAGTACCCTTCACTATCATAATTAGTAAGTTACTAATACATTGTAAGGTTGATTGGCTTGGTCAAGCTTTAAGTTCCCAAATGATAGGAGTTAGTAAGTTGAGGCATATAAGAAGTTTTATGCCAATAAAACCATGTGTCATTACCTTAGAATTCAAGTGGAAGGAGTACTGAATAGTTGGGACAAGCATATAAGAAATTATGATCAAAGATGTGCCAGGTTGCAGCAAAACTATCTTGGAGTTGCAAGCAAACTAAGTCTAGTAGGTAATAGAAATGAAGTGTTATAGCACAAGTTTCCTAGCCATGCCATAAATTATGAAAAATAGGGAAAGAGCACTCTCTAAAGTAATCTCGTTGTAGCGAGAATTGAATGAGTGGCTTGGTGAGATTCTAGTGTGCAATCTCACCATGGTAGTAAATAGGCCCGCTCTGGTGAGACATAAGACCTTGGTGAGCAGGGAGTTCCAAGGGGCACCTCACTGTGGCATAGAGGATTGAGTAATTTTATGTTTTTGTTTCTAATGGCTAACTGAGCTATAGTGTGGATCCTTTAGGTCATGGTGTAAGTCTAAAACTTTAGTTCCAGAGTTACAAAATTAAATTACATCATGGTAGGGAGTGCTTAAGTTGCAATGTAAGTATATTTTGATACTTTTAGAAGTTCTAGTAGATAACTTAGTTGTGGCAAAGCCCATCCAAGTCACACCCTATGTCCCAAAACCCCCAATTTAGCTTTAAAACCTAGTTTTTATTATGTTAATGATAAGTAATGACTTATAAATAAATATATAGAAGTTTTTAAGCTTATAGATCCATTCAAGAATGAGTTTGAGGTTCTAAATAAGGAATTAAATTCTATATGGGCTTAAGCCTTCTTGCTTATCTAAATAGTGGTTGTTAATAAATAAAAGGTTTAAAATTTCCCCACATTTTCATCTATTAATGACCTAGTATCTACTTTAGACCTTTAGTATTGATTACCAAAAGTGAATTATGCTTAATTAGTGTGATTAAGAGTTAGAATTGTTATAGATAGGGGGTTGAATTTTATAGTTCCTTTTAATACTTAGGGATTTCTTTTAGGTAGTTCAGATTGAATCCTAGTTTATGCTTATAATGAACTACTCTTCTATTTTTGAACATTTGAACGATATGCACTAATATTAGTTTATTTTTGCAATATGCCTAATAGTTTTAGTTGACACATAATAAAGAATTTAAACCATGAAGGAATGCTTGAAAAGGTAAGGTAATTAGATAAAAAAAATTAATTAGAATTATTCATTGTAAAAAGAAAAGTTTTACTAAAATAGGTAAATAAAAAAGGTGTTACAATGGTTACTTATTCTTAATGGTCACCTTGTTTAATTTCCTATAATCTATGTACAATCTAAGGCTTTAATCTTTCTTCTTTATGAATAAGATTGGGGCTTCCTAAGGTGAAACACTAGGTAAGGTAAATTTCTTAGCCAATAAGTCTTCTATTTAGATTTTAAGTTCCTTTAAATCTAAAGGATACATCTTATGTGATACTATAAAGATTAGTGCAGTTCTTAGGACTGAGTTTATGGCACACTCTAACTCCCTTTCTAGAGGGAGGGTGGAAATCTTGGAAGGAAAAACCTCTAGGTATTCATTCACTATTAGGATGTTACTTAATCTTGATTCCCCTATCCGCTCAAAGAATTCTAAAGTAACACACTACATTCTCACTTCATCTATTTCCATACTTATAGGGTCAACAATAAGGTTGACAACTTTAAATATCAAGGTCAGTGAAAACATCACTATTTTATGGAGACAATCTATGGTCATATATTTCTCAGTCAACTAGTCATGCTATAACACCTTAAAATTTATTAAAAATAATTGCAAACAATTAAAGAATTATTATCATAATAGTTAGGCAAATTGTGGGAAATAGAAATTTATGGAGAAATAAATTATTAATATAGATTTAAAATTCCAATTGGGTTAGAAATTTAATCTAGGCCCATAAGTAATTTAAACATGTTAAGGATTTATAGAGGCCCAATTATATTTTGTGCAGACTTGACTTCATTTATCAGACTTAACCCAAGGGAACCCACTTAAAATTGGCCCAACAGCTAGTAATAAGCTTAATTGGACTTTAGGCTAATAGGTTAACCTAACTCCACCCTAAAACCCTAAAAGCCCAATTGAAATTCATATTAGTGCCGAAGAGACATAAGGGCTCTGTAGACCACAAAAACATTTTTGCACCTTAAGGAAAGGCTAAGGTTTCCATAAAATTTTGGCTCAGTTTGTGCTTCTCGAGGGTGATTTAGTAAATGTGAGTTATATAAGATTTAATCCTCTCTCCTTCCTTTACATTTTGGTCCAATTGGTTTGTCATTTAGAGGATTTTCATTTTTCTTCTTAGATTTAAAACTTGCTTTTGGTAGTTTCATAGTTGATTTTTGGAGGTTAAGGTTAGGAGAGTCATTAGGTAAGTATCTTCTCCCCATTTTCTATTGGTTTGAGACCCCAATAGTTGACTTATGATATGAACTTGGATTTTGTACAAAAATACCTAGAAATTTGAGTGGAACATTGAGGTTTTTGGGTGGATGGAGTTCAAGTTCGAATTTGAAACTCCTTGGTGATTGGGTAAGTGATTTATAGGAACTTTTTGATAGTCTAATGCCATGGTATCTGATTTATGCTATAATTAGTAACGAAAGATATACTTTGAATTCATCTAAAACCTTTAAGTGTGTGGAAACTTATATTAGCTTTAGAACTATATGCAATTAAGTAAGGTAATTGGGTTTGATTTAATTCCTTGCATATGTGCTTTGTTAATCTAATATCTACTGTATAAATATGTTTTGTTTTGTTAAATGACTGGTTGGTTACTTGACTGTTGTTGTTTGGACCATGTGTGAGTCCATGGTAGAGTTGTGGTGCAGCTGCCACCTGTGTATCATGCTTCGATCAGGCACTAAGTTATGATCTGACCCCTGAATACACTAAGCCCAAGTTATGCTCAATAGGGAGTTGGTACCATGGATGAGTCTTTCCTGATGTTATTAGCCTTTATCATGATATGTGTGATTGCTAGTATAGGACAGTAGTCACTGGTAGCTCAACTAGTTCATTTGCTAATATGATGGATGATTATGTTATTTATCTAATTAAAATGCACTTATGCTGATTGAATTATACATATGTTTAGAATTATCCCTTGGTTTTTGAGATTCACATCTTATCCCATTTTATAGGCTAACAAATATCAGGTAAAGGTTCTTAGATAAGGGGAAGGGAAAGCAAGTAGATGAGCACCCATGACATGGAGGCCATGTGTGGGCTCCCTAAGCTAGAGCCATTTTTGTTTAGAATAGATGCTAACATTTTTGTAATCTCTTTTGTATAGCATCATGATGTATTATATTACCAAGTGTAGGCTCTTGATGTTCTGTAACTAAGGTTGAATATAATAGGAAGCTAGGCCTTGTAGTACTTGGAATTGACATCTGTACTAAATATAGATCTAATGTGGTTAATTTGCCAATGATAACTATCACTTAGTCACTTCAGATTTGATCATGTAATGCAATGAATGGTTATTCCAATTGGTATTGTATGGTAGCTCAGTTGGAATATGTATGTATATATATATATAAATATAAATGTTGTTGTTAATAGCCTAGGTTACCAATTGCTGTCATAATATGTTCATGTGCTGATATGTATAGTAATGCTCAATTATTATGAATTCCCTTAAAGTTTATGATCAATGTGAAGCATTACTTAGTGGTATTTGAGAGTTAGAAAGTTTATAAAATCATAAGTGATGGCTAAAAAGGCCCTAATAGTCATCTATAGTAAGTGGTAAAGTGTTAGGAGGCATGAAAATGAGTAGGTAGAATTAGAAGGGGTTTGAATCGCAGCGAAGACCACATAAGTTGTGGCTAGAGATATTACAAAACTATGGAGCATCGCGGTGCAAAGTGAAAATCTTGCCTAAGGAGGGTAATAGAACTTAACTTCACCACAGTGCAAAACTTTAGGCCCCAGCATAACGTAAGAAATTTCACAAGTGGAGTTTTAGTAGCTCACCTCGCCATGACAAAAATTGAGAGAATTTGATTAGTAGGATCCAGAGGGTAACTTCACTGTGGTGCAAGAGATTTGAGTTGCAGCGTGGATTATGTATGTTGGTTTTGAGCTTCTAGTAGCCATTCAAGTCATAGCATGGCTCTACCAAGTCATGACACAAGTTTAATAACTTAGTTTTTAGGTTCTAAAAGCTATCTTAGCTGTAACGTCCAGTTTTTGTTAAACGACGGAAACGAGCACATTTTCAAAGCAAGTCCCCTGAAATGAATTAGTTAAGATCCCAAAAAATTTGAGTAACATTCTAGACTCCTAAAAATGAGAATCCTAGCCTTAGATAGAAGGAAAAATGGAGCTAGAATGAAGAAACAAATTTTGACGGAAATCTTACAAAACGTAAAGGCATTTTTATAATTTTGAGCAAATTTTGGAATTTACATAGGAGGGCTTTTTAAATGAAAGTTTTAAGTTTTCCAGAGTTCTCAGAGGCCCTGAAAACTATGGGAAGCCCCGGGATAGTCAAATCCCCTTCGGTGGATGTTTTCCAACATCAGTATACCTAAACTTTGATAGATTCGTTCAAAAATGTTTTAGCTCTGATTTGAGTGAATCCAAAGATATTTTATTAAATTGGGAACCTAAATTTTATAATGGAAAAGGCAGTTCTCAGAAAGGAGCTAAAACGAAAGAGAAATGAAAATGTAAATAACGAAGGGTAAAATGGAAATTTTTGAAAAAGTCATTATCCTCCCCCTATAAATAAGAGGCATCCCACTCTCTCTTTCATTTAGACTCATAATTTTCTACCCAATTTCAGAGAAGAAGGCTAGGGTTTAGGCACACCAAGGGGAGAAAAGAAGAAGGAGAAATCCAAGCTTTAAGGTATAGTTTCTTGGTAGTTTTTCATGCTTTTTTCCATCCACAACTCCTCTCCTTCATCCTTCTTTGTTTCCTTTGATTAAAATGAAGTTTACAAATCTGATTTATGGGAGAAACTTAGGGGAAATTTTGAGTTTGAAGAGAGGAGCTTGGAGAAAGCAAGAAAACAAGGTAATTTCTCCTTCCATGGTTGCTACCTTGGATTCCCTTGTCTTATCCATTTCGCCACACCTAAAGAACTATAGGAGGAGTTGATTTTTAGCAGAACCAAGGGTGAGTCCAGGAAAAAAGGTGTGGAGATTAAGAATATGCAAAGAGAATTAACAAAAAACCATTAGATTTCAAGATGCAAAACCTAAGGTTTCAAGTACACCTTATAAAATCTAATTCTTAGGCCTAAATAAAAGTTTAAATGAGCTTCCAAGATCCTTAAGAGGCTCCCCGCATACATCCTCCCTTAAGAAAATAAAGCAAACTCCAAGAAGTCTCATTTCCTCTATAGCCTCGGCCTAAAGGGATTTATGTAGCTAGGGAGAGTTTTAAATTTTTATAAACCCATTTTTGAGTCATATATAATGAATGAAAATAAGGGGAGGCCTTGGAAAAAATTTAGAATCCACAGAAAGTGAGTTGGTGCTTTATGTTCCATATTATGACCTAAAGAAGCAACATATAATTAGGCTCTTGGTTTTAATTGTGTGATGACTCCAAGAGGCTTAAAAGGAGTCAAGAATCATATTTGAAAAGAAAGAATGCAGCCAAGAATTTATTTGAGAGGTGTTGCTTCATTAAGTGCAATTATGGAACCATAATGAGGTTATAGACCAAGCTAGTGTCTAAGCGAATTGTATGGCCTTAGAATTGAGTCCATGAACCTAATTGGCTTCCATAAATTATGTCTAGGCCAAGAGAAATCTTCCCTACACTTTTGTGTATATGTGGCCGAAGCAAGGAAGGGAGATTCAAGGGAAAAAGTGTGTAATTGATTCCAAGGTAACTCTCTCCACTTTCTCTCATGCATGGATGTGTGCTTAGCTTGTCTTAGAATGTGTATATGCATATTTTCTAGCCATGAAAATTATGCTAGCATGATTTCATATGTCATGGTTTTATGATAACATATTATGTTTCTAAATGATGTTATGATATTTGTTTAGGTTTGCTCGAGTGTGGTGAGGCCAAAAACCCTTAGCCATGATAAGAATGAGCCAAGAACCCTTAAGATTGGTTGAGACAAAGCAAAGAGTCTCCCAAAAGTAAGATAGACTCCCAAGAGCATGGTTGAGTCCAAAAATCTCTTAAAGAATAGGTGAAGTAAGTCCAACATCCATAAGAAATTGGGTGAGGCCAATCCACTTGCTTAGCAAGCCTTTTTATACTATGTATGACTTTCTCAAATGATGAAAATGTCTCTTGAATGTTTGCACATGTCAACATGACCATACATGCATTTATGAGACTTGTTTACATTTATTATATATGATTGAATGAGAAATGAGCTATTAGATTCTTTAAATCTCATCCCTTTCTCTCCAATGATCTAACATGCTTAGTGGACCAAGTAGACAAGGTAATGGAAGCCAACCCCCTTGAAGAGAAGAGCTTGACACCAATATGCATAGTTTTTGCTCCTTGAAGCCATAATGATGTCTATTGATGTAATTTATTGTTGCAAATGGTCTATAGCTCTTGGAACATATGTAATTATGATAATATGTTATGTTTAAATGGGAGAATGTATTAGGTGACCACTAGAATGCAAATTTAGTATGTATAAACAATGTAGCTTCTTGAATGAGTTTATGGAATTATGCATATATGTGGATGAGATGGCCAAAATGAGATGCATGAGGGTTGGAACCATTTAGGTAGCTCACACAAGTCCTAATTATGCTTTTAGACTTGTCCAAAAAGTGCCAAAACCCAAGGAAAGCTATTTGGATAATTTGGTACCTTATATGGAGCCAAAATTGACCATAATGGAACCCTATGTCATTTTTTTGTCCAAATAAGTTCTTCTTTATCTAAGATTTGGCATGCAATTAGGGCTTATTGAGTGCTTTTTGGAAGCTAAAGAACATAATTTTTGGATGTCTATAGAATATTTGATGAATTTTCAAACTTGGAAAATTTTCTGGTTTTGGTCATGTCACTGTTCACTCAGGTCTAAAAATGAAATTCGTCGCACAGGGCTCAAATGATGTCCAATTGTCATGAAACTTTATATAAAAAAATGGCACATTCACATTGACATTGACATTTTCCAAGTAGAAGAACCTTATTTGGATGTCTAGTGAGGGAGATATGAATTTTTAAAGAATCTATCCAGTATCAAGAACTCAAGCCGACCTCTGTTATTGTTTGATTGAGTTTCGAGGTTTAGATGTACCTGAATCAACCTAGAGTTATTTTTATCCTCTAGCTAACATCCACAAAATTTTAGATTGGTTTCATTTTCATGGATTGGATTTTTGTGGAATTAATTGGACATTTTTGAATTTTTCTATAGAATTCTATGACAGTACCAGTGGACAGCCTGACCTCTGGAATATTTCTGATGTCAAACATCCTATGTGTTAGATGTTATGGTCTGTACATATTTTTAGTATAAAGTAGACATGTGCAGCATTTCATAATGGCTAAGAATGCATGATTTTGAGCTTTTTAGAATTAGTTATGATTTTTCAAATTTTGGACAGAAAAGAGACAAAAGCTAGCCAAAAATATATGTGTTTATTTCATGCTTCCCTTCGAGTTCCTTGAGATGTAGACCACTTTTGATGATGCAAATGAGTTGTATTCATATAATTAAATATGAGAATATGATGTATGAGCTCACATGGTCTATGTGACAATAAATGAAATTTTATATGTAACGTAACGCTAGGAACTGTATTATTTAATGTTATTTTTCCTTCCTTCCTTATGAGTTGTTTGATATGAGGCATTGAGATAGTATGAAATAAGCTAGAAATGTATGGTGTCACATTTATTGGTATCAAAACTAAGGTTTAGGCTCTTAATATGGGTTGTAGCTTGCATTTATAAGTAGCCTAAATGCATATGAGCTATGTTATGGATGAATTGAGTGTGTGATGGTGTGCAAGTGTTCCTTGTTTCATGTTAAAGTTTATTATGATGTTTTAGCATAATGGTGAACACTAGGAGAGGTCAGCCCTCTAAAAAGACTTGTGCTAATGATGGAGTTGGGCTTAATGATCTGGTTGCTGGAGCTCTATAGTCCATTATAGCTCGCCTGGATTAGCAGCAGGTCGTTATCATGCAATTACAGGAACGACTTGCTGAGAAGGATAGCCAGGGCCCTACACCTACTCCTCCATAGCCACCTTAACACTAAAATCATCCTGAGCACTCAAGTGTGACTCACTCAGATCCATAGCCATATGCACAGATGGTTGCCCCTATTCCATCAACTTAGACTCCTTCTATACAACAGCAACCCTCGACCAGAAAGATTATCACTCAGTTTAGAAAATTCGAGCCTCCCACCTTTAATGGTGAGATGAATTTAGATAAAGCTGAGGTTGGATTATGTAACTAGAAAAGATATTTGAGGTAATGGAGTGCACGTCTGAGCAAAAAGCCAAAATGGCTATATTCCAATTACAGAAAGAAGCAAATTATTAGGGGAAGAGCACCAAGCTTATTCTGAGAGCGAGGAACTCCGTGATTACATAGGAGGTGTTCCTTTAAGTATTCCATGAGAAATATTTCCCCAGTTCAATTAAGGATGAGAAAGAGTCAGAGTTTATTCTCTTGAAGCAAACAGAGGGGATGTCCGTGGACTAGTATGTAGCAAAATTTGTAGAGCTCTCTCGATACTCCTCCTATTTACAAAGACATGATGATGAGCAGTGGAGAGCAGATAGATTAAAGAAGGGCTTGCTCTTTAAGATTAGAGACAGGGTAGTGCCACAGAGAATTAGACACTTTAATACCCTTATAGAGGTATACAGAGTGACAAAGATGAATCTCAGGATGATGCTACCTACCTCTAGTGCTAGGCCACCCCTCCCTGAGCCCAAGAGACCTAGAGAGGGTTTGCAAGCTGCAGTTACTAGCCGCAGAGTTGGAAAAAGTCAATGGAGCTGAAGAGGCAAGAGACAGAGGACTCAATCTAGCTGAGGTAGTTTCACACCTATCACATGTCCCCAGTGCGGCAAGAGCTACAGAAACATACCATGCTATGTGAGGAAAAATGTATGTTTTAGGTGTGGTAGGCCAAGACACATGGCCAGGGATTGCACATAGGCTCCCTCATAAGTTACACAGCAAGGAGAGATGGCTCCTCTTCCTAGACTTTAGAACCAAGGTAAAGTCTTTGCCCTATCAAAGCAGGAGGCTAGCCAGTCCCCGAGTCTGATTTAAGGTACTATTAGAATAAATGATTTTTTTGTAATGGCATTATTTGATTTAGGTGCTAGCCATTCTTTTATATCATATGATTGTACTAGGAGGTTGAGTCTGAGTATGCATACACTTATATATGATTTACATGTAACCCTACAGGAAACCAAGCCATTACCTCCCATGCTTACATGAATTGGATGTTTGTGAATAATGCCACACTAAATTGTAGCCACAGATGTATTACTTTACCTGAGTGTGGGGCTGTGCCTTATATGAGGGCTGAGTTATCTATCATGACCACCTCCCAGGCTGAGAGATCTCTAGGGCACAGTTGTCAAGGTACCTAGTTTTCTTTTTAGAAGAGGATATAGAGGAAATTCTTGTAGTAAGGGAGTTTCCAGAAGTATTCTTTAGAGAGATTAGTAAACTACCCTCAGAGAGAGGGGTAGAATTTCCTATAGACATTGTACCTAGGGTAGGTCTAGTGTCTAAAGCCTTATATAGGATGGCTCCCACTGAGCTAGTTGAACTTAAGAAATAGATAAAAGAGCTTTTAAAGAAGGGTTTTATCAAATAGTGTCTCGCCGTGGAGAGCTCCAGTCTTATTGGTGAAGAAGAAAAATATGAGCCTTAGATTATATATAGATTATTGGAAACTCAATAAAATAACCATTAAGAATAAGTACCCTCTCCTTCGCATAAATGACCTCCTAGATCAGTTAGTAGAAGTGTCAGTATTTTCTAAGATAGACCTCAGGTCAGATATCACCAGCTTAGATTAAAGGCTGAGGATATTCCTAAGGCAGCATTTAGAACTAGATATGGGCACTATGAATTTTTAGTTATGCCCTACAAGTTGATGAATGCACCCATAGTATTTATGGATTACATAAACAAAGTGTTTAACCCATATCTAAATAGATTTGTAGTTGTCTTCATAGATAACATCCTCATTTACTCAAAAAATAGAGAGGAGCATGAGCAGCACCTGAGATTAGCCTTGGAAACCTTGAGAAAGAGACAATTGTATGCTAAACTTAGTAAATGTGAGGTCTGGCTCACTGAAGTTCAGTTTCTAGGTCATGTGATCTCCTAGGCAGGGGTCACAGTAGATCCTCATAAGGTAGAGGCAATATTACAGTGGGAGAGACCTAGGACAATGACAAAGACTAGGAGTTTTCTAAGTTTAGTAGGTTACTATAGGAGGTTCTTCAGGGCTTTTCTTAGATAGCGATGCTATTGACCCGGTTTACTAGAAAGAATATGCCATTTGTGTGGAATGAGAAATGTGAGAGTTGTTTTCATAAATTGAAGCACACCACGACCCTAATTTTAGTACTCCCTAACCCTAGAGAGACTTTTATAGTTTACGGTAATGCCTCTAAGAAAGGGTTAGGATATGTGCTTATGTAGAAAGGCCAAGTGATAGCTTATGCTTTTAGATAGTTGAAACCTCATAAGGAAAACTACCCCACACATGACCTAGAGTTAGTCGTAGTGGTGTTTGCATTAAAAATATGGAGACACTACTTGTATGGGGCAGCTATAGAAATTTACAATGACCATAAGAGCCTTAAATATTTATTTGAACAAAAAAAGTTGAATGTGAGACAACAGAGATGGTTAGAATTTTTGAAAGATTATGATTTCACATTAAAATATCATCTCAGTAAGGCTAATGTAGTAGTTGATGCCCTAAGTAGAAAATCCATACACATGGCCTGTATGATGATCCGAGAGTAAAAATTGATTAAGAGATTCAAAGATATGAGTCTCTCTTATGAGGTGTATTCGAGGAAATTATTAATGAGTGAAACCTAAATATAAAATGACCTGAGGGATCAAATAAGAGAGGCCTAGCAGAATGATGACCAAGTAAATAAGATTAGAGCCTAAATAGCCCAGGGTAGCATTTAGGAATTCAATTTGCTTGAGGATGACATAGTAAGATACAGGGATAAGCGGGATATGCCTAGGAATATATAAATCAAAGAGAAAATATTGGATGACGCATATAAAAGCAAGTACACCATTCATCCGATCAATAATAAAATGTACCAAGATTTAAAGAAAATGTTCTAGTGGCCTGGAATAAAAATAGATATAGTAGAATATGTCTCCCGATATCTAATATGCCAGAGAGTCAAAATAAAACACCAAAAACTAGCTGGGTTACTTTAGTCCCTAGATATCCTGGAGTGGAAATAAGATAGTATAGCTATAGATTTTGTCATGGGTTTACCCAGGACATCATTGGGGCATGATGCAATATGGGTAATAGTGGATAGGCTAACAAAGTTAGCACACTTCTTACCTATGAACGCCACTTATACCCTAGATAAATTAGCCCAACTATATACATCAGGGAGATAGTCAGACTGCATGGTGTGCCTAAGAGCATAGTTTCATATAGAGATCCCAGATTCATATTGAATTTCTAGAGATCATTACAGGATGCTCTAGGTACCAAACTTACATTTAGCATGACCTATCACCCTCAGATGGATGGACAAACTGAGAGAACCATCCAAACTCTAGAGGACATGTTAAGGGCATATGTACTAGAAATTAAGGGAAACTGGGATACATACTTGCTTCTAGTGAAGTTTGCCTATAATAACAGTTATCATGCAACTATACAGATGGCACTGTATGAGGCATTGTATAGGAGGAATTGTAGGTCTCCAACGTGTTAGGTTGAGCTAGGAGAGAAGAGCCTTATACACTAGAATTAGTGGACCAGACTTCCAGACAAATAGAGACCATTAGGAAGAAACTTCTAATGGCCCAGAGTAGACAGAAAAGTTATCCAGATGAACATAAATGGGCATTAAAGTTTGAGATTGGAGACCATGTCTTCATTAGAGTGTCTTTAGTTATAGGGATAGGTCGGTCCATCAAAAGTAAAAAGCTTAATCTAAAGTACATAGGTCTTTTCTAGATTATTGATAAAGTTAGACCTGTGGCTTACAGATTAGCCCTTCCCCCAAACTTAAGCCAAGTACATAATGTATTCCATGTTTCCCAACTTAAAAAGTACCAGCTCAACTCCTCACATGTCATAGAATATGAGAATATGCAGTTATATGATGATTTATCATATATAGTATCACTAGATTAAATCATGGATGTTAGACTCAAGTAGTTATAGAATAAGATGATATCACTAGTGAAAGTGGTTTAAAAGGGTTTATGTAATTTTCTGAAAATGAGAGAAAATGTGAGAAATATAACGTACGATTTCTCCATAAACAAACGAAACTCACCGAATACAAAAGGAAGACCCCCAGAATGAGATAGTTAAGGTCCCAAAAAATTGGAGAAGCATTTTAGACTTTTAAAAATGAGAATCTCAGGCTTAGACGGAAAGAAAAATGGAGCTAGAATGAAGAAACAATTTCACACGAAAAGCCTACGAAACATAATGGCATTTTCGTAATTTTGAGCAATTTTTGGAATTCACATAGGAGGGCTTTTTAAATGAAAATTTTGAGTTTTTTGGGGTTCTCAAAGGCCTTGAAAACCACAGAAACCCCTGAAACAGTTAAAACCCCTCCGATGGACGTTTTCCAATGTTAGTGTACTCGAACTTTGCAGATCTGTTCAGGAAGGTTTTAGCTCCGATTTGAGTGATTCCAAAGGCATTTTTCTTAATTGGGAACCTAAATTTTATAATGGAAAAGATAGTTCTAAAAAGGAGCTAAAACAAAGAAGAAATAAAAATGCTAATTATGAAAGGTAAAATAGGAATTTTTGAAAAGTGTAACTTATTCCCACCTATATATATGATGCAACTTCTCCTCCCTTCATTATGCATGACCATGTTCTACCTAAAACCAAAAGAAAACTCTAAGGGCTGAGGTGTACAAGAGGAGAAAGAAAAGGAGGAGAAATTCAAGGTAGAAAGGTATGGATTTTCATAGTTTTTCATGCTCTTTCTCTTCCAAACCTCTTCTCCTTTATTTCCTATGATTATAATGAAGTATATGGATCTAGTTTAAAGGAGAAATTGAGGGGAAAATTCGGATTTGAAGAGAGGAGCTCAAAGAACACAAGATTCAAGTGGGAAAAAGCAAGAAAACAAGGTAATTTCTCTTCCTATGGTTGTCATCTTTGGTTCCCTCCTCCTCCATTTCACCCCACTTGAGAAAACCCTAGGAGGAGATGATTTTTTGGTAAAACCAAACATGAATCTAAGGAAAAAGGGTGTGGAGATTAAGAATATGCAAAGAAAACAACAAAATAACCATTAGAAATCAAGATGCAAATTCTAGGGTTTTATGTGCACCTTCCAAATTCTGATTTTATATGATGATTCCTAGGCTTAATTAAGAGTTTAAATGAGTTCTTGAGACACCTAAGATGTTCCCCACAAGTTTGTTCCTTCAAGAAAACCAAGAGAACTCCAAGAAGGCCAAGAAAGCTCAAAGTCTCTGCCAAAGAGGGTTCTTGTAGTAGGGGAGAGTTTTAAATTTGTCTAAGGCCATTCTTGACTCATATTTGATTAATGAAAGTGAGGGGAGGCCTTGGAAAAAATTTAGAACTCATAGAAAGTGATTTGGTGTCTTAGATTCTATATTATGACCTAAAGAAGCAACATGATGCTAGGCCCTTTTTTTTAATGGTGTGATGGCTCCAAGAGGCTTAAAAGGAGTCAAGAATCATATTTGAAAGAAAAGAATGAGGCTTAGAAATTATTTGAGAGGTATTGCTTCATTAGGTACATTATGGATCATAATGGGGGTTATAGAGCAATCTAGTACATAAGCAAGTTGTATAGCTTTAGAGAATGTTTCATGAACCTAATTGACTCCCAAAAATTGTATCTAGGCCAAGAGAAACTATCTCCACCAATTTGTGAGTGTGTGGCTGAATGAGGAGGCTTGAATCCAAAAGGAAAAGTGTGTAATTGTGTGCAAGATAGCTCACTCCACCTTCTCTCATTCATGGATGTGTGTTCAGCTTGTTTTAAAATGTGTGTATGTGTATTTTCAAGCTATGAAAAGTATGCTAGCATGCCTTTTTATGCTATGATTCTTAATGCCACATTATGTTTCTAAATAGTACATGATGTTTGTATAAGTTTACTTGAGTGTGGAAAGGCTAAGAACTCTTCCCTTTGGTGAGGATGAGCCAAGAACCTTTGAGCTTGGTTGAGACAAAGTAAAGAGTCTCCCAAAAGCAAAGTGAGCTTGTGACGACCATAATTTCTAATCTCGATAATTAAGATTACCCACGTGATTAATAATCATAAGTTGAGGTTACAAGGCATTATGACCAACTTCATTATGAAAATACGGGAAAATTTGAACCTTAATATGGTTAGAGTCATCAATCATACAATTACAAGCACTTAAATTTATAAGAGAGATAAACATTTATTTATAAGCTTTTGATTCTATTACCCATCAATTATAACTCATCCCAATGTCTCTAAATCATCCCTTGAGATTTCCATATGAAAAACCAAGGTTTCCTAGGTATTATAAGTGTTTCAGCATGTTCGTCGCAGCCTAATTACTCTTAGCCGCAGCCAATTCCCTTCTATTTTATCCCTTTCTTCATCACTAGTTTCGCCGCGGCGTGTTGGACCTTTGCCGTGGCCAACCTACATGGCGCCACGATGAAGAAGCCTCCTGGAGCTTCCTCACTCGCCTCTCGATATTGGCTGTGGCCAATTCCTCCTTTCGTCGCGGCTAATTCCTTTCTGGAATGCCAGAGACATTTTCCTAAAAGTTCGCCGCGGCGAATTTCTCTTTGGATGAGTTCCAGTTTGACCTCTCACATTTCACCACGACTAATTACATATTTCGCCCGACGAATTCCTTTCTGGCACTCTCCCTGGGTAACTTCGCCTCTATTGGCCGCGGCCAACTCTATTTTAGCTGCAGCGAAGTGTTTTCTGGTCCTACACTCCGAAAATCTAGTCTTATACTTTCCACTCTTCCTTCATTAACACCCTAGGGTCCCTCTACCTTCATTGTGAGGCTCAAATATCCTTCATTAGCTTAATTTATCTGGCTAATCTATCCTTACTAGTTCAAGACTCAATGGTCAATTTCTTTTCCCTAATTACCCTATATTAGTAAGTCCATATATCAGCAAGTTTGTAAAATAACAATAACATGAGTTTGCAAACTATCAGTAGCGATCACTTGATACCCAATCAATGGGGGTTCATAGTAATATGTCAAGATTACATTTCCCATAACAAGCTATATCAGAGTTCAACAAGGCTCATAGCAGATATCATAAATCCATATATCAAATACCAATTTAAAGTAAGGCCTACTCCTCAATAGGTACACATTATGTTATCAAAATACAGACTCCTACACTTGGCAATACAAATACATGATGATGCTATACAAGACTTAACAAAATTAGCATCTACTCTATTCTACTCAGACCAAGTGTAGCTCCCTCACACCGGGCCTCAGCTCATGGATGTTCATCCACTTGCTTACCCTTATCCTCACCCAAAGAACCTTCACCTGAAATTGTAATCCCATAAAGCGGGGTGAGATATAAATCTCAGTAACCAAGACAATTCTATCATATAATCCAGTTTAATTAACATATATGCATGAATCAAAATCAACATTTGAATCATATTAGTCATATTAATAAATGAAGTAATTAGGCTATTATGATTACTATCCCATGCTAGCAATCATATTTTCATATGTTAAAGGCCATTAACACTGGGAGAGGCCCGTCCACGGCACCTACTCCCCATTGAGTACAACCAGGGCTTAGTGCATCTGGGATTTGATCATAACCTGGTGCTCGATCGAAGTACATGCACGGGTGGCAGCCGCACCACAACTCCACCATGGACTCACAAGGTCCAATCATAATACAATAGATAGCCAACCAATTCATTCAGCATTTCAAATCATTCATATACAACAAATATAAAATTAAAACAGATACATGCATGGAATTAATGTGAACCCCGGTTACCTCACTTGTAGACAAATTTACAATAGCCACCAATGGTACAGAGTCTCCCTATAATCATAGCATCAGATAATTACTACTCTAATTCATCATTAATAGTTACAACAAGTACCCTAGAAATTCAAATGTTAATAACTACCTAAAGAACACTTACCCAATCACCATAAATCCCCAAATTCAGATTGAGTATGCCCTCTACCAGAAACTTCAATATATCACTCAAATTCCTAAGCAAATTCGTACATAATTAACACCCATAATATAAATCAACCATAGGGGTCTTAAACCAGCAGAAAATACACTAGAATGGATAGTTTATACTTATCCAATGCCAGCCCTAACCTCAACCTACGAATTTCCACCATAGAAACACCAAACAACCACATTTCAGATTTTGGGTATGGTGAAAATGCTCCAAATGAAAAATTAATTGGACCAAATTAAAGAGGAAGATGAGGGGATTAAGTTGTATAACTATTACCTTAGCTAAATCTTGCTCCAAATGTGAGAAAATGTGGAATTTTCTTTGTGTCTTTGTGTTTTGCAAAATAGGGGAGGTGGCTGGTCAGTTTTTAGGGTTTTAGTGGGGTTAAGTTGGGTCAAATATAGGTCATGGGTTGCTCCAAGGTCCAGCTCCAAATGGGCTTCAGATTTTTAGCTTTGTTGGGCCAGTTTTTAAGGTGTTGGGCTGTAGAATTTTAATTAAGTTTGGGTCAAGTTTGAAGAGCTCAAGAATTTGGGTCTGCACAAGGGTTATTGAGCCACTTATAAGAGTCTATACAAGATGGATCTTGGGCCTCTATCACATTAAATTGGGTTGGGTCTGCACCTAACTCATTGGGCCTCCATTAGCCTCTTATCATGATTTATTAATTTGGGCCTAGATGAGATTTCTATCCCAATTAATTCTCAAACCCATATTAATAATTTATCTCTCTAAAATTCCTATTCACTAACTTGCCCAATTATCCTCTATTAATTATTCTTAATTACTCTAAATCCATGATTAACACCTTAATTAATTTTAGGGTGTTACAGGGCTCCCAAGAATATGGTTGAGTCCAAAGTGCTTAAAGAATGGGTGAGGCAAGTCCAAAATCCATTAGGAGAAGTGTGAGGCCAATCCAAACACATGGTGAGCTCTTGAATGTCTTGTATGATTTGTTCATATACCAAGTTTGCTTTTAAAATGCCCATGACTTCCATTTTCTCCATGCATGCATTTGTAAAGCTTGCTTTTCATATATTATGTATGATTGAATGGGAGATGAGCTATTGGGATTTATTGAATCTCATCCCCTCCTCTCCAATGATCTAACATGCTAGGTGGACCAAGTAACTATGGTAAAGGGAGCCAATAACAACGAAGAGGAAAGATTGACAAGCTTATGCTTTGTTTTGTCCATTTTGGAACTACAATGATGGTTCATGGTGTATATGATGTTGTAAATATATTATGAACCTTGAGACATGTATAAATAAGCTATTATGTGATGCTTATAACTATGGATATGATGTATGAGGTTTATAATACAATTTGATTTTGTAATGTCCAAATATGTAATGTGGAAGTATGATGTAAATATGCATAAGTGTGGGTTGAATGGCCAAAATGAGATGCATGAGGTTTGGGACCCTTTGGGCAGCTCATACAAGTCTTAAATATGCTTTTAGACTTGCCCAAAAGGTGCCAAAACCAAGGGAAGGACATTTTGGCAAGTTTGGTACCTCATATGGAGCCAAATTTGACCATAATGGAACCCTATGTCACTTTTTGGCCAAATGAGTTAGTCTTGATCTGAAATTTGGAATGCAATTAGGTCTCATTGAGAGCTTCTTGGGAAGCTAAAGATCATAATTTTTGGAGGTCTATAGAATATTTGATGATTTTTCAAATTTGGCAAAATTTATGGTTTTGGTCTGCTGCATTATTCATTTGGTCCGAAATTATTTTCTATCACATGAGTCTCAAATGATGTCCAATTTCCATGAAATTTTATATAAAGAAACTAGGCAATCACAGTGACTCATACCAACTAGAAGCACCTCATTTGGAGGTCTAGAGAGGGAGATATGAACTTTTGAATTTTCTGTCCAGTATTAGTAATTTTACCCGATCAGAAGTACTGTTCCATTGAATTTCAAAGTTTGGGCTTGATGAACTGATCTAAAGATATTTTTCCTCTCTATTTAACATCCACAGCTTTCCAGATTGGTATCATTTTCATGGATTGGATTTTTGTGGAATGAATTGGACATTTTCAAAGTTTTCTGCAGAATTCTATGATAGTTCCAGATTTCAGTCGGACCTTTGGATTATTTCGGATGTCAAACGTCCTCCATGATGCATTTTATGGTCTGGGAATATTTTTAGTGTGAATTAAACATCTTAAGATTTCCAAAATGACCAAGATTGCATGATTTCAATTTTGCTAGATTTAGTTATGAATTTTCAAATTTTGGTTAGAAAATGGAGTAAATCTGGCCAAGAATGAACTTCTATATTTCATGCTCCATTTAAGTTTCCATTAGTTGTAGCATGTTTTTGTGATGCAAATAAGTTGTAATGATGTAATTAAATATGGGGGTGCATAACATGAGCTCACATGGTCCACGTGACACTGATTGTGAATTTTTAAATATAGTGCAATGTGAAGAAATCTATTATTTTCATCCCCTTTTACATATGTTCTTATAGAATTGATGAAATAAAGCTTATGAATGGCATGAAATGAGTTAGAATTTATGGTGTTATAGGTTATCTCCCAAAGAGGCTACCTGGGAGCTAAAGGATGATATAAGGAAGAAATATCCAGAACTCTTCCTATAAGGTATGTTATCTAAATTTCGAGGACAAAATTTTTTTAAATGGGGGAGAATTGTAACGTCTAGTTTTCGTTAAACGACAGAAATGAGCACGTTTTCAAATCAAGTCCCTTGAAATGAATTAGTTAAGGTTCCAAAAAGTTTTAGTAACATTCTAGATTTCTAAAAATGAAAATCCTAGCCTTAGACGAAAGGAAAAATGGAACTAGAATGAAGAAACAAATTTTGACGAAAATCTTACAAAACATAATGGCATTTTCGTAATTTTGAAAAAATTTTGGAATACACACAAGAGGGCTTTTTAAATGAAATTTTTTAGTTCTCTAGGGTTCTCAGAGGCCCTAAAAGCTATGGGAAGTGTAACACCCCGAAATTAATTAAGGTGTTAATAATGTATTTGGACTAATTAAGAATAATTATCATGAAATAATTGGGCAAGCTTTATGAATGAAAATTTATAGAGAAATAAGTTCGTAATATAGGTTTAAGATTTCATTTAGGTTAAAGCCTAATTGGGGCCCAAGATTTAATTTGAATAAGTCATGGATAAGGATTTATGGAGGCCCAATGATTTTAGATGCAAGCCCAACTCCTTATCATGAGACTTGGGCTAAGAGAGATCACTTAGCAATAGCCTAATTTGATTTAATGAAATAGAGGCCCAAGACCCAATTTACATGAGCTCTTATAGTTGGCCCAACACACATTATGCAGACCCAAGTTGGATTGACTCTTGGAACTTGGCCTAACCCAATCAAATTTCTATAGCCCAACTCATGAAATAAGGCCCAACAAGCATAAAAATCTAAACCTACAAGGAATTGGGCCATTGGGTCAGCATACTTCACTTAAACTCAAAATGTTATGCAGCCCACCTCACCAAACAAAAGCACAACAAGCACACATCTGAACATAAGTGGATTTTGGGCTTTAGGGTTGACCCAAACCCATCTAAAACCCTAACTTACTCAGCCTCTTACCCTCTATTCTGCAGACCAACTCAACCTTAGGCAAAGGAGAACTCCATTTTCGCATAGGAAGAGAGGAGACTAGGGTTTTCTGCATTCCTCCACCATTTCTCACTTCTAGAGGATGATTTAGCCAAGGTGAGTTATATATAACTTAACCCTCTCATCCTCCTCTCCATTTTGGTCTGATTAATTTTTGGTTTTGAGCATTTTCATCTTCTTCTCAAATCTAAAACTTGGTGTTGGGTGATTGCTTGCAAGATTTTCGGAGTTGGAGGTTAGAGGGATGATTAGGTAAGTATTTCCCTTCCATTTTGTGTATCACTTTGCTGGAAAATGCCCCTAAGGATGTATTATCATAATGGGTTCTGTTATTGTGTGAGATTACAAGGAGATAATGGTGGAAAACTAAATTTTCTGGGCTTGATGATTGAAATGCGAATTTTGGTGCTTCCATGGTGGATTTTCGGAGGTGAGGCTATGGGTGTTGTTAAGTGAGTATCTCCTTCCCATTTTGATGCATTTTCTATTAGTTTGAGACCCCTATAGTTGACCTATGATATGGGCTTTGGTTTCATGTGAAATTACCCATAAATTAGAGTAAACTATGGTAATTTCTGGTGTGGGAAAGTTGGAATCCGAAATTAAATCCCTTGGTAATTAGGTGAGTAACCTCTAGTCTGTCATTAGTAGTTCAACTCTTTGGATATTTGATTGTGATTAAAAATGATGATAATTATGCTTGTTATAGGCTTGGTGTGCATTTGGATTATTATGGTAGCTAGGGGAAGAGTAATTGGCTTCATTGAGGTAATTGGGTTATTTTCCTAATTCCATGTATATGCTCATGTTAATCTGCTATTTGTTACATATGCTTGATTTTGAAATGTTAAATGACTAGTTGACTACTTGATTGTTATTGTGATTGGACCTTGTGAGTCCATGGTGGAGCTGTGGTTCGGCTGCCACCCGTGCATGTGCTTCGATCGAGCATTGGGTTGTGATCAGACCCCGATGCACTGAGCCTTGGTTGTGCTCATTATGGAGTAGGTGCCATGGACGAACCTCTCCTAGTGTTATTGGCCATTAACGTGTTGTGTATGATTGCTAGTATGAGACAGTAGTCATTGGTAGCTCAACTAGTTCATTTGCGAATTGAATTGATGATTCTGGTATTGATGACATGAAATTGCATTGGATTGATTGACTTGTACATATATATAGAAATTGCCTTTTGTTATTGAGATTGTATATCTTACCCCGTTGTGGGCTAACATTTTCAGGGACCAGACCTCTTAGTGGCAAGGAGAAAATTAATAGAAGATCATTAAATAGTTTGGTAGCACATAGGCTTGGGAGCTTTGACAAAATGTATTGTAACTAAATTGTTAGTTTTGTATCATTGCTGCATTGCATCATGAGTTGCCAAGTATAGGGATTGTATATGTAATTTGATTATAATGGAATTGAACATTATGATTGTAATTGGCTAATAATGGATAAGTGATTTGATTTTATATGAACATTAAGCATTGACCTTATGCACCTTGTGACCATAATACATTTGCTATCATTAATCTATGAACTCACTAGTTTATGGTAGCTAGAGGGTTAAGGATCCACATTTGAATTTTAAATGTGTAATGATAGATGTGTTAAGTAGATTAGGTGAAAGAAAGACATTAAATCTTCACAAACTAAGTTAAAGAGGCCTAGAGGGTTGCTAGAGGGGAAATTGGAGAGCATGAGATGAAATTTTGGGAGTTATAGGAACAGAAAGGAATTGGCCACGGCCAACATTTAATTGGCTTAGGCCAAATAGAAATAGAGAAAAATTAGCCGCGGCCAACAATTAATTGGCCTCAGCCAAATGTGGCGAACCTGCCAGGGAAGAAAACAGAGAGGAATTGGCCGCGGTGAATAGTGATGTTAGCTGCGGCTAAGTCTGGGAAACGAGTTTGGGGGTGTTCCAGAGGGTATTTGGCCGTGGCAAAAGGGGTATTTGGCCGCGGCAAAATGCGTGAAATTTATGGAGGTGTAAGGACTTGAATCCGAGAGTAATTGGCCGTGGCGAAATGAGATTAAGTCACGGCGAAGGTGCTCAATTTCTCATATTCACTTAGAAACTTTAATTTCTTTTATGGTAATACTAAGGAATGATTTAGAAACACTTGTAAGAGGTTTTTATGAGTTGGAATTAATGGATGGGAGAATCAAAGGCTCCTTATTAATGATTAAATTCACTTGCACTTTTGAATAATTGTGGTTGCCTAATTAATGACCCTAATAACATTAAGGTTCAGATTTCCTAATATTTTTTAAATATAATTAGTTGTAATGACTTTCAACCCTAACTGAAATTTTATGGTTAGTAATCACGTACTTAACCTTAATTATGATTATTAGAAGTTAGGGTCGTTACAGGAAGCCCTGGGATAATTAAATCCCCTCTAGTGGATGTTTTCCGATGTCAGTGCACCCGAACTTTAACAGATTTATTTGGGAAGATTTTAGCTTTGATTTGAGTGATTCCAAAGGCATTTTATTAAATTGAGAATATAAATTTTATAATGGATTAGATGGTTCTAAAAAAAGAGCTAAAATGAATGAGAAACAAAAATGCAAAGAACGAAAGGCAAATTGGGAATTTTGAAAAAGGCATTATCCTCCCCTTATAGATAGGAGGTGCCCCACTCTCTCTTTCATTTAGACTCAAAATTTTCTGCCCAATTTTAGAGAAGAGGGCTAGGGTTTAGGTGCACCAAGGGAAGAGAAGAAGAAGGAGAAATCCAAGCTTTAAGGTATGGTTTCTTGGTAGTTTTTCATGCTTTCTTCCATCTACACTCCTCTCCTTCATCCTCCTTTGTTTCCTTTAATTAAAATGAAGTTTACAAATCTGATTTAATGGAAATACTTAGGGAAAATTTCGGATTTGAAGAGAGGAGCTTGGAGAAAGCAAGATTCAAGTGAGAAAAAGTAAGAAAATAAGGTAATTGACCATTTGAGTGAGTTATGTCACTTTTTATCCAAATGAGCTCCTCTTAATCTGAAATTTGGCATGCATCTAGAGCTTGTTGATAGTTTTTTGGAAATTTAAAGTGGGTATTTTTGGAGGTCTACAGAATATTTGATGAATTCTTAAAGTTAGGAAAATATTCTAATTTGGTCATTGTCATTGTAGCTTTAGTCTAAAAATGAATCTATATCAAGCATAGGGTAAATGATGTCCAATTGCCATTAACTTTTATAAACAGAAACTAGACCTTTCCAATGACCTTTACCAACTAAAATCACCCCATTTAGATTTCTAGAGAGGGAGATATGAATTTTTAAAATTGTTGTCTAGTACCAGGCGTCCAATCAGACCCGTGTGACTATTTGATTGGTTTTCATGATCTAAATGAACCTAGAATGGTTTGGAATGGTTTTTTCCCTCTAGATAACATCTATAGATTTCCATATTGGTATTATTTACATGGATTGGATATTTTTGGAATTAATTGGACATTTTTGAAGTTTATATTAGAAATCTGTAACTGTATCAGTATCAGTAGCTAGTCAGACTTGGTCCAGATGCTCTGTTCATCACTTGAAATTATTTTTATTACAAATTTAACATGGTAGATTTTGATTTTTATTCATTTAATTATGAATTTTCAAAATTGCCCCTAAAATCTGCCATATGTTGTCTGAGGTGAATGAAGAAAAATCAGTGGTTCTAAGCTTGAAATCCATGGATTACTCTATGTTCTAAATTGTTTGCGACTTGTACAAGTGATAAATGAGTAGAAAATGATGTTGGAACATCCACGGAGCCCATATAATAGGAATTGAAAATTTAACCCTAACATTGCATAACAAAAATGCATTATTTTCATACTTTTCTTGTAAGTTCATGGGGAAAATGGATATAATAGCCTTGAATGGAAGAGTATGATAATATAATATATGTGGTATGATAGATTTCCAAGGTGTAATACTCGGTTTTTGTAAGAATGACAAAAATGGGCTAGATATAAAAAGGAGTCTTCTAAAATGAATGAGTTGAGGCCAAATAAAATTTGGATAAAATTTCAAATAATAAAAAATAAGGATCCAAGGCTTAGAATGCCCAGACATTGAAGCCAAAGTGGCTAAAGAAAATCAAATGAAAGGTAGTGGCATTTTTGTAATTTTGAGCACTTTTTAGAAAACTTATAAAAAGGATTTTTTAAATGAAAAGATTGAGCTTGCCGAGGTTTTTAGAGGCCTTAAAAATCATAGGAACCCCTTAAATGGTTTAAACCTCTCTAGTTTACGTTTTAAAATGTCAGTTGACTTAAACTTTGACCCTTTTATTCAAAAAGGTTTTAAATCATATTTGAATGATTCCAAAGGCAATTTATAGAATAGAGGACTTAAATTTTATGATAAAAAAGACAGTTTTCAAAAAGGAGTTGAAATGAGCCTTGAGGGAGAAACCAAGAATGAAGGATAAAATTAGCATTTTAAAAAACTTCTAATTAGTTCCCTACCTATATATATGTGGCGTTCCTCTTCTCCCCACACTTAGTCAACCTAATTTTCATCTCAAACCTAGGGAAAGTTCTGCCAAGGGAGGGGCACAAGAAGGAGCTTCAAGGGAGAAGAAAAACTGAGGAAAAGGTAAGGAAAACCATAGATTTTCTTGTTCCTTCCTTCATTAAACTTGTTCTCCTCCTTCTCCTCTTTCTTTCTATGGCTTTGGTGTGTGATTTGGGACTATTTTGGGTCTAGGTTAGAGGGAGGAGATTAGAAATTCAAGAGAAGCCTATAGTAAAAGAGAGAGCTCTTAAAAAGGCTAAGAATCAAGGTATGTATCATGGCTTTTCTTGCTTCCTTCCTTTTGTTCTTCCATAGGTGATTTTTGACCCCATATAGATCAACCAAGAGAGAGTAAATTTTGACTTAAGCTAAGCATGAAACCTAGGTTTTTGCGTGATAAACATGTATATGTAAACAAATTCCAAAAAGGAGCATTAGAAAACAAGTTTCCAAAACCTAGGTATTTTGTTGCACCATGGTATGTATGAAGCTTTCTAGTGGTATTTTTAATTGTCTAAGAGTGTATATGGGTTCTTGAGGCACCTGGAAAGCCTCACATGTGCCAAATCCCTTAGAGAAAAGTTGCAAAATCCATGGGTACTCCTAAGCTTGTTATGTTTCAACCAAGACCATCATAAACATTTAGGGAGAGTTTTCAATTTTTCTAAGGGTAGAAAGGGACTAAATATGATGAAAGAACATCAAAGGAAGCCTTGAAAAAAATTTAGAAGCCTTGGTTTGTAAGATGGAGGTATAGGTTCTGTAATGAGACTTAAAGAAGTAACTTGTATCCAAGCTCTTGGGAATAAATTTATGATGACTCCAAGGAGTCCTGATAATTGCTAATTTTCATATATATATTTTTCCTCTTCTAATTAGGCATTTTGATCATAAATTTTGGCTTAAAGGATTTTAATTGGAGGATAATTGAATTCAATAGCCATTTTTATATTTTAGAAGTTAATTTGCAAAATTTTGAAATTTTAATGCACAAATCTTTTTAAATGAATTTTGTAAATATTCCTATATCATCTTTTCCATTCTTTTTGTGCAGAATTTGTATCTCTTGCTATGGTTTTGAAATAGAAAGAAGAGGAAACTCCATGATGAAGGATTTAAGAAGCTACAAGTCAACTCCAGCACCCTTGACTTCATTCATTCACTTTCACGTGCTTTACCTTAAGTTAGACTTTCCACAGATGCAGCACAACTTCCACGTAACAACCCATCAATCATCTTGTTCTATTTGAGGGAGAAATAGAGAAGACTAGCCATAGGTCCTAGCTAAAGGGCAATGTAGGAAGTAGGGAGAGCTATAAGTGAATGGGAGAACAACCATATGCATCAACACGTAACAACTGGATGAAGCTAGAAGAAGGTTTCCAATGAGAAAAGAAGAGGAATGCAACAAGTTCAAGCAAGGAATAGTGAAGCATGAGTTGGAAAAAGCTGGAAGAATCCACGAGTTTGAAGGAACAAAGAAGGCAAAGCAAAGAGCTACAGAAATAATATGGAGAATGTCAAAAAGAAGAAGACAATGCATCTGGATATTGTGTGAAGAATAATGAGGCTAGAACAGCAGAGCATGAGAAGAAAAAGCTATGTAAATGAGCTGCGAAGCACAAGAAAAGCAAATGACATAGCAAGTGACGTGGGTAAATGAGCTGGGAGCTTGTGGAATTAAAATGCAAAGGAAAGAATGCGAGGTGAGGCAGCTACATGAATCTAGCTCTCTTGTCCGCATGCATGAAGCCACTACACTTCTACCCATTAAAACAAAGCAAGAAGCTCATGGAGAGAAAGAAGAAACACATACAAGGAGCTATTGGCTGAGCTTGTGACACATAAAAAGGAGTTCCAAAACACAAAAAATGATGTGAAAAGAAGCCACAGGTTCTGGTGCTTTGAGAGAGTATGTGTGGGAAGAAATAAAGCGAAGGAACAAAAAGTTGCATGAGTGAAGCCAATGTAAAAATAACATGAGTTGAATGTAGCCTCGAGCATGGGAGGAATGAAGGAACAATCATATGAAGATCATGGCTAGCAGCTGCAAGAGGATTTTCAATGTGAACAAAGCAAACAAATACATGGGGCAGCATCACAAAATAGAGAAGGAAGAATGAGCTGTATGTGAGACAAGGAAGCTATGGGTTTTTTGGAAAAGAAGAGAGTAGCTGTATGTGGAAGACAAACTCGAATGAAAACCACGTGAAGAGTAAAGAGACAAAGCATGCAAAGTTGACTTGGAATGAGAAACACATGCACCAAGCTAGAAGGAAAGCAGCCATGTGGAAAAATAAAATAAATGAAGCTCCAGCTGATACTCGTACATAGCATAATTAAGTTCCCACGTGAATAGTGCAACGTAAGTTGTGGGTTGAGATTAACAAGTTAGTTTGTTAAAGGAATGGAGCAATAAAATGCTATGAGTTGACATGGAAGATTTAATTGAACACATGTGGAATGAGGGAGCATGAGAGGGGTATGTGATTCATTAAAATGCTGGAGCCATTCATCAAATGGATAAGCGTGAATAATGACAGAGAGAGCTAGAGATTAAAATGAACACATGAGCAACACGTGAGGGAAGTGAACATAAGAAGCAATGTGAGCTGAAGGCAAGGATAACGTGAGCTGGGGGAAAAAGTAATGTGAGAAACAACAAAGAGACAAGGTGAGCTCCAGAGGCAAATGAAGAAGTATTTTCATCAATTTCTCTATAGTTGCAGCTTATTCCATCAAATTTCTTTCGTTTAATTTCTCCATGGCAGCTTGAATCCTCCTTGGTGGCTAGTTGAAGATAGGATACTCCCAGATGCAGATTTGAGCTCCACATTTCTTCATCAATTTAGATAAAAATTTATTTGCTCAATCTTTTAATTTCAACATTATTTCCCTTATTAATTTGACCAAGTTTAGCTGATTAATTTAGGAATTTAATTGCTAGAAATTACTAGATTGATTTTATTTGTGGATTAAGTGTAATTTGATATTTGGAATGTTAATTATGATCATTACATGTTTGTGAACAATCCAGAATTAGTGGTTATGCAACTTACTCTTAATTTCCTCTAGATTATGGATCAATTGATGTAATAGTTGTTAGATTAAGTGGCTAGAATTTTTGTGGAATTAATTGTTTAAGGAATTCATTAACCTAATTGGTTAATTAGCATTTTAAGTGGGTTGTACAATAGATTTTATTGAGCAATTAGGATTGGTTATAATGTGTTCTTGTTCCTAATTCAATTGACTAATTTTTCAAGGTTTCTTATGTTTGCAAAATCCTTAAATAATTTTTTGAATTGAATCTTAGTGGTCATTCAATAACTTTTATGGAGAATACACTAATGAGTAAGAATTTAAATCCAATTTTGGTACACTAAAAGAGAGTAAAGATAATTGAATTCTAGGGAGTCGATCTAAAGGCTAGCTACCACATTTTCTCAATTGTTCACTTCACTTAGTCTTAAGTTTTTTTTATTCTTGTCATTTACAATTTGGTTCAATTAAATTCTAATATTTCAAAATCCCTAAACAATTCCCAATTAGTAATACTTGGAACACTCTTTCATAAACAAATTGAGGCACAAACTCTTTGGGAAATGACCTAGGTTGCACCATTACCTACAAAATTTATTTCTCTACCTAGTTTTATTTAAGATTGTATGACACAATTGTCAAGTCCAAATAGAGTTAAGAGACCTAGATAGAAGGAGAAAATGGAGCTAAGATCTTGAATTCTAGTAATTGCTTTATTAGGTCTTATATGGAACTATTATGTAGCCATATGAGAAAGTAAGCTTCCATAGAGTGTGTGTGATGCTAAAGTTTGTTTCAATGATGTAATTGTACCCCATTTGATGTGTTTAGGCCAAAGAAATTAAGCTTCACCTAATTACAAGTGTGTGGCCAAGAGAGGGGAAGAATAATCAAGAGAAAAGTGTATGAATATTGCTTTTAGTAGCTTTCTAACCTTTCTCTTATGCATAGCTTAGATGTGTAATTGTCTTTAAGTGCTTGTATGTAAGTTTGAACCATGAAAAATGTTTCTAGTTATTACTTACAAGCTATGGTATCATTATGCTTCTTGAAATATGTTTATATATGCAATATAGATTAAATAGGTTTAGTGATGCCAAATGTCCCTTAACAAGGGTAAAGATGAGCCAAAAGTCCCTACAAATGGGTGAGACAGAGCCTAAAGTCTCAACAAGAGTGAGGTTAAGTCAAAAGTCCCTTGAAAGTGGGTGAGGTAAATCCAAAAGTCCCAAAAGAGATGGGTGAGACTAAACCAATGCCCTTGAGAGCTTACATTTGTTATGTATGAGTTTATGTGACAAGAAAAATGTTTTATGTATACTTACTAGTAGCTTAAATGTCATGCATGCATTCTTTAACATGTATATGCACCCACTATATATGTTTGAAAGGGTTAAGAGCTATTGGGATTCTTTAAATCTCACTCTTCTCCCACACATGCCTAACCATGTCTAGGTGAGCCAAGTGAACTAAGGAATGGAAGCCAACAACCTTAAGAAGCAAGACTTTGACAAAGGGATAGAGAAATATGCTTTATATTTACATTTTAATGTCAATAATTGTAATCATGTAATGTATATATGATGTAAACCTTTGAGCAAGTTCAAATGTATATATAGATTATGTATGTAACCATTTTAGAACCAAATGAATGAATGTATAAGTTTTTACCACCTATATGCTATGATATGCATGTGTATAATTGCATGATAGTATTAGTAATGTAGCTCAACATTTGATAGTATTCCATCAATTGTCATGGGTTTAATGCCATTGTGTTAGTTTGGAATTATTTTTATCATTAGTTAACATCTAAAACTTTCTAGAATGGTATGGTTTACTCAATTTTAATTTTTCTAGAATTAGTTATGAATTTCCAAAGTTCACACCAGAAAACTAAAATAGTGAACCCTAGAACAAACTTCAATTTTCTAGTGCATAGCTTCCTAACCTATGATGCATGAGTTAAATGATGATGTTTATGACTTGAATGGATATGTTATGGATAGTAAATGATGTGGATGAGTTCACATGGTTTCTAAAGCCATGAATCATGAATATGGTGTAACACCATAAATTCTAGCTCATTTCATGCCATTCATAAACTTTATATCATCAATTCCATGAGATCATATGAGGAAGGGGATGAAAATGATGGATTTCTTCGCATTGCGTTATATTTAAAAATTTATAATCGGTGTCACGTGGATCATGTGAGACCATACTATATACTCTCATATTTATTTACATCAAAACAACTCATTTGCATCACAAAATCATGCCCACAACTCATGGAAACTGAAATGGGGCATGGAAAATGGAAGTTCATTTTCGGCCAAAATTTGCCTCTTTTCTGGGTGAATTTTGGAAAATCATAACTAATTCTAGAAAAATTGAAATCATGCAATCTTAGTTATTCTGGGAAGCTATAGATGTCTACTTCACACTAAAAATATGTCTAGACCATAACATCCATCACAAAGGACGTTTGACATCCAAAATGGTCCAAAGGTCAGATTGCGTAATTGATATAGAATTCTACAAAAAAATTTGAAAATGTCCAATTAATTCCAAAAAAATCCAATCCATGCAAATGATACCAATATGAAAGTTAAGGATGTTAACTAGAGAGCAAATATATCTGTAGATTAGTTCATCAAGCCTAGACCTCAGAATTCAATGGAACAATACTTCTGGTTAGGCAAAATTACTGATACTAGATAAAAATTTCAAAAATTCATATCTCCCCCTCTAAACCTCTAAATAAGGTTCTTCTAGTTGGGACAAATCACTATGATTGTCTAGTTTCTTTGTATAAAATTTCATGTCCATTGGACATCGTTTGAGCCTCGTGTGACAAAATGTAATTTCAGACCAAATGAATAGTGCGGCAAACTAGAAACTATGAAAATAGCCAACTTTGAAAAATCATAAAATATTCTATAGACCTCCAAAAATTATGATCTTTAGCTTCCCAAAAAGTCCTCAATAAGATATAATTGCATGCCAAAACTCAAATCAAGACTAACTCATTTGGCCAAAAAGTGATTTAGGATTCCATTATGGTCAAATTTGGCTCCATATAGGGTACCAAACTTGACAAATGGCTTTTCTTTGGTGTTGGCACCTTTTGAGCAAGTCTAAAAGCATATTTAAGACTTGTGTGAGCTGCCTAAATGGCCTTAAACCTCATGCATCTCATTTTGGCTTTTCAAACTACACTTATGCACATTTCCATCAAACTTCCAAAGTGCATGCTTTGACATTACATACTTAAAATATATACTAGAGGTCATACATCGTATCCATATATTTAAACATCACATCATATAACATTTACACATGTCTCAAGGGTCATGGACCATTTACAACATCATATACATCATGAAGCAACATTATGCATCCAAAAAGAATAAGACTGGGCATATGGTTGTCAATCTTCCTTCTTCATTGTTGTTGGCTCCCATTGCCATAGCTACTTGGTCCACTTAGCATGTTAGATCATTGGAGAGGAGGGGATGAGATTCAAAGAATCCTTATAGCTTATCTCCTTTTCAATCATACATAATATATGTAAAGCAGGCCTTAAAAAATGCATGCATGGACATAATACAATTCATGAGCATTCAAGAAGCAAGCTTAGCATGTAAACAAGTTATACAAGACATTCAAGAACTCACCAAGTGTTTAGATTGGCCTCACACTTCTCCTCATGGATTTTAGACTAGCCTCACCCATTCTTTAAGCATTTTAGACTCCACCATACTCTTGGGAGCCCACTTTGCTTTTAGGAGACTCTTTACTTTGTCTCAACCAAACTCAAGGGCTCTTGGCTCATCCTTACCATGGTGAAGAGTTCTTGGCCTCTCCACACTCAAGCAAACATCACACATTCATTTAAAAACATAATATGACATCATGAAATCATGGCAAGTGAAATCATGCTAGCATACTTTTCATGGCTTGAAAATACACATACACATATTCTAAGACAAGCTAAACATACATCCATGCATGAGAGAAGGTGGAGAGAGCTACCTTGCACACAATCACACACTTTTTCCTTTGGATTCAAGCCTCCTCTTTCGGCCACACACCCACAAATTGGTGGAGATGGTTTCTCTTGGCCTAGATACAATTTATGGGAGCCAATTAGGTCCATGAAACATTCTCTAAAGCCATACAACTTGCTTAAGTACTAGATTGCTCTATAACCCCCATTATGGTCCATAAATGCACCTAATGAAGCAACACCCCTCAAATAATTTCTAGGCCTCATTTTTTCCTTTCAAATATGATTCTTGACTCCTTTTAAGCCTTTTGGAGTCATCACACCATTAAAAGAAAGGGCTAAGCATCATGTTGCTTCTTTAGGTCATAATATGGAACCTAAGGCACTAAATCACTTTCTATGAGTTTTAAATTTTTTTCAAGACCTCCCCTCACTTTCATTCATCAAATATGACTCAAGAATGGCCTTAGAAAAATTTAAAACTCTCCCTAACTACAAGAACATGCCTAGGCCGAGACTATGAGCTTCCTTGGCCTTCTTGGAGTTCTCTTGGTTTTCTTGAAGGAGGAAGCTTGTGGGGAGCATCTTAGGGATCTTAGGAGCTCATTTAAACTCTTAATTAGACCTAGAAATCATCACATAAAATCAGAATTTGGAAGGTACACGCAAAAGTCTAGAATTTGCATATTGAAATCTAATGATTTTTTGATAATTTCCTCTGCATATTCTTAGTCTCCACACCCTTTTTCCTTAGATTCATGCTTGGTTCTGCCTAAAAATCATCCCCTCCTAGGGTTTTCTCAAGTGGGGTGAAATGGTGGAGAAGGGAACAAAAAATGATAACTATAGGAAGAGAAATTACCTTGTTTTCTTGTTTTTTCTCACTTGAATCTTGTGTTCTTTAAGCTCCTCTCTTCAAATCTGAATTTTTCCCTCAATTTCTTTATTAAAACAGATTTGTAAACTTCATTATAATCATAGGAAACAAAGGAGAATGGAGGAGAGGAGGTTTGGAAGAGAAAGAGTATGAAAAACTACTAATTTCCATACTTTAACCCTTTGATTTCTCCTCTTCTTTGCCTTCCTATTGTGCACCACTCTCCCTAGGGTTTTCCTCTGGTTTTGGGTAGAACTTGGTCGTGCAACATGAAGGGAGAAGAAGGGTGCATCATATATATAGGTGGGAGGATGTTACACTTTTCAAAAATTCCAATTTTGCCTTTTGTTCTTGGCATTTTTGTTTCTCCTTCGTTTTAGCTCTATTTTGAGAACTATCTTTTCCATTATAAAATTTAGGTTCCCAATTAAATAAAATGCCTTTGGAATCACTCAAATCTGAGCTAAAACTTTTCTGAATGAATTCGTCAAAGTTCTGGTACACTGATGTTGGAAAACGTCCACCAAAGGGGTTTTAACTGTTGTGGGGGTTTCCATGGTTTTCAGGGCCTCTAAGAGTCCTAGAGAACTCAAAATTTTCATTTAAAAAGCCCTCCTATGTGAATTCCAAAAATTACTCAAAATTACAAAAATGCCATTACGTTTCATAGGCTTTTGTAAGAAATTGTTTCTTCATTCTAGCTCTGTTTTTCTTTCTGTCTGAGCCTAAGATTTTCATTTTTAAGAGTCTAGAATGCTTCTTAAATTTTTTGGTACCTTAACTATCTCATTCCAGGGGACTTCCTTTTATATCTGATGAGTTTCGTTCGTTGACAGAGAAACTGTATGTTACATTTCTCACATTTTCTCTAGTTTTAAGAGAATCGGATATTACATATGGTCTTCCAATCATGCAACTTTCCATGTATGAAAACATATGCTTCCTTGTAAATGTTGTCTAATATGCTATAAATGGATTAGGATAGACCATGGGACTATTGCATAAGGGTAAAAAGGTTAAGGCATTACACAAGGTGATCACAATTCCCCTGACCTCAAATTTCAAACATGCTTTAAACTTTCTTGCCTTCTAGCCTTTATTTGGGTTTTGTTTTATATGTGACAAAAATTTTGATAGAGACTTAAACTTAGTCACATACTAAGCCATTGTCATGTTTTCTTGAATTAATTATAGGAACTTTATCTCTTTCTTGTTCTTTACACTTCTTAAAAAGTATTTCTCAAGAAGGGTAGTCTTGAAAACTTCCTAATGATCTTAGTTCTCTAGGTCTCCAGAGTTTATTTAGCTTTTTTCCACCTATTGTCTACATCCCCTAGGAGCATATATGTGGTGAACATAATTTTCTGGGCAACTATGTAGCATTTGGTTTCTTTGTAAATGTGCAAAACGCACCAAATATAAAAGAGAGTTTTCCAAATAAAATGATTTGAGGTCAAATAAAATTAGAGCAATAATCTAGACCTTAAATAATAAGGATCTAAGGCTAGAGGTACCCTGAAAACGGAGCCAAAATAATTAGACAAAATTTAACAAAAATATAATGACATTTTTGTAATTTTGGACACTTTTTAGAAAACTCAAAGGAGGGATCTTTAAGTGGAAAAATTAAGTTTTTCGAGGTTCTCTGAAACCCTAAAAACTATAGGAACCCTTAGAGCCTTTAAAACCCCTTCAATTTACATTTTAAAATGATAGTTGACCTTAATTTTAACATTTTTGTTTAAGAAGGTTTTAGATCCAATTTAAGTGATTTCAAAGGTATTTTATAGTTAGAGAACTTAAATTTTATAATGGGAAAGATGGTTCTCACAAAGGAGTTGAAATGAGCCTTGAGGGAAGAAACCAAAAACAAAAGGCAAAATTAGCATTTTAAAATGTCTTAAATGGATTGCTAGCTATATATATGAGGCATCCCTCTTCTCCCCCACACTTAGCCAACCTAAATTCTGTCCAAACTAGAGGGAGACTAGCTAAAGAATGACACACAAGAAGAAGCTTAAAGGGAGAAGAAAAACTAAGTAAAAAGGTAAGAAAATCCTTAGAATTTCATGCTCCTTCCTTTGGCAAACTTGTTCTCCTCCTTCTTCCCTTTCTTTCTATGGTTTTGGTGTGTAATTTGGGGCTGTTTTGAGTCTTGTTCAGAGGGAGAAAGTTAGAATTTCAAGGAGAAACCTATAACAAGTGGAAGAACTCTTGAAAAGGCTAAGAATTAAGGTATGTATCATGGCTTTCCTTGCTTCCTTCTTCTTATTCCTCTATGGATAATTTTTGGGCACTTAGAGAACACCTAAGAGGGAGTGAGTTCTAACCTAAACCAAGCATGAAATGTAGGTTTTTTAGGGTGAGGAACAAGTATATGCAAAGAGATTCCAAAAAGGAGCATTAGAAAATAAGTTTCCAAGACCTAGGAATTTTGTTACACCATGGTATGTATAAAGATTTCTAGTGGTATTTTTAATTGTGTAAGAGTGTATATGGGTTCTTAAGACACCTAGAAAGCCTCACATGTGCCATTCCCTTCAAGAAAAGTTGCAAAATCCATGGGTGCTTAAAGGTGTGCATAGTCTTGGCTTAGGCAAGAAGAAGCACTTATGGAGAGTTTTAAATTTTTCTAAGCCTAAAATGGGACTAAATATGATAGAGGAATATCAAAGGAAGCCTTAGAAAAAATTTAAAAGCCTTGGTTTGTGACATGGAGGTGTTGGCTACATAATGAGACATAAAGAAGCAACTTATAGCTAGACTCCTTAAAATGAATTTATGATAACTCCAAGGTGTCTAAATGGAGTTAAGAGACTTAGACTGAAGGAGAAAATGGAGCAAGATCATAAAACTAAATAGTTGTTTCATTATGCCTTGTATGGAGACATATTGGAGTCACATGAGAAAGTAGCTTTTGCATAGGGCTTGCATAAGGCTAAAGCTTGTTTATATGAGTGATTCATATCTCATTTTATGTGCTAGGCCAAGAGAATCAAGTGCCACTTAATTCCATGAGCTTGGCTAGAAAGGGGAAGACAAGTTCAAGGGAAAAGTGTGATGTTCTTGCTTTAAGGAAGCTCTCTAACCTTTCTCTCATGTATGGCTTGGATGTTTATTTGTCTTTGAGTGCTTGTGTGTATGTTTGAATCATGAGAAATTTTTTTAGCCATTACTCATAAGCTATGGTACCATTATGCTTTTTGAAATGTGTTTATGTATGCAATATGGCTTAAATAGGTTTGGTTGTGCCAAAAGTCCCTTAGCAAGGGTAAGGATATGCCAAAAGTCTCAAGAAAAGTGATGCTAAGTCTAAAGTCCCTTGAAAGTGGGTAAGGAAAATCCAAAAGTCCTAAGAGAGATGGGTGAGGCAAGACCAATGCAATTGAGAGCTTATATTTACTATGTATGAGCTAATGTGACAAGGAAAATGTTTTATATATGCTCACTAGTAGCTTAAATGTCATGTATGCATTCTTTGACATGTATTTGTATCTATTATGTATATTTTAAAGGGTTAAGAGCTATTGGGATTCTTTGAATCTCACTCATCCCCTCCATATGGCTAATTATGTCTAGGTGAGCTAAAAGGATCAAAGAATGATAGCCAATGACCTTGAGAAGTAAGACTTTGACAAAGGGATAGAGAAATGGGCTTTTTATTTGCATTTTGATGTCAATAATTGTAACCACGATACGTATATATTATTTAAACCATTAAGCATGTCCAAAAGTATATAAATATGATGTATGTATCAATGAAGAAGCCAAATGAATGAGAATATGAGTTTTTGCCACTCATTTGCCTTTTTGTCCATGTGTATGAATGTAAGTGTTATGAGAATGAGCTCCATGATGATATAGATCATTTGACATGCTTTTATATGTTGTATTTATACTTTTAGACTTGCTAAAGTGGTAATGGAAAGTGAAGAAGAGCATTTGGTGCCTTGAGATACCTATTTGGACTTCAAATTTAACTATTTTGTGTGCTGTACCAAAGTTTGACCAAATAAATGAGTTGTTCTATGAAATTTGGCTAGAAAATAGATCTCATCTAGATCTTTTCATAGAGCTAAAGAGCATTCAATTTGATACTCTAAAGAATTTATTATGATTTTTCAAAATTAGCCAAATTATAAAAAAAATGGTATGTGCACTATTTATATGGTCAATTTATGTTTCTATGTCACATGTGGGCCAAATGAAGTCCAATGCTTATAAAATTTTACAAATTTAAACTTAACATCATAAGCTTTCTATAGCCACTAATATCACCTCATTTAAAGCTTTGTAGAGGGAGAAATAAATTTTTGAAGTTGCATGATAGTACTAGTAATGTAGCTCAACCTCCTATATTTTTCCATTATTTTCCCTATGTTAAAGGCCATTGCATTAGTTTGGAATTTTTTTATCATTAGTTAACATTTAGAGCTTTTTGTAATGGTATGGTTTTCTTGATTTTAATTTTTCTAAAATTAGTTATAAATTTTCAAATTTCATATAAAAAATTTGGCTTACCAACCTGAGAACAAATTCTGGTTTTTGGAATGTATGGCTCCAAATCCATGATGCATGAGTTAAATGATGATGTTTATGACTTGAATGGATATGATATGGACAAGAAATGATATGGATGAGTTCACATGATCCCTAAAGCTATGAATCATGAATATGGTCTTCCAATCATGTAACTTTCCATGTATGAGAACATTAGCTTTCTTGTAAATGTTGTCTAATATGCTATAAATGGATTGGGATAGACCATGGGACCTTTGTGTAAGGGCTAAAAGGTTAAGGTATTATAAACTACACATCCAATTGCTCTAGCCACTTATCAGTTATAAAGGGATTATTCTCTCCCTAAAAAGATAAGGGCCTAGCCTTTTTAAATTCTACTAGGCCTTTGTCATTTGAAGTGGGTAGTTCAGTGCCATGCCCCTATTTTCATTAATGGGGCATGATGTTTTAGTACTATGTGTTAACTCTTAGTAGTTGAGACTTGGCTGTCACTCTATTTTCTTAGATTTGTTAGACCAATCGATGTGTGCCAGCAGCTTGTTCCTTTATGACAATAATCATTACCTTGACTTCTTTTCTTATAATAGTAGCCAACCTCTTAATAGCATTAGTCATGTCATTGTCATAGCTAGTGCTATTGGAGTTGCTCCTCCTTTTTTGATGTCATAGCTTTTTGCACAGATAGAACAATTATTATAGAGGCGATTAGGCTTAATAAATCTTATTCTACTTCTAGAAAATTTTATGGCATCAAGAAATGATATATGAGCACTTAAAGTACTAGTGCCACTGTCACTTACATTACTAGTATACAAGATAGAGTTAGGTTGCCAATCTCCTTAATCTTTAATTCTACCTAAATACTTTTACATATTTGTTAGATAAATCACTCTGATACCACTAATATAACCCCTTTACTGATTACGTGTAATTTAATTATCCTATGTCTAGTTTAATTGTAGTAAAAGCTAATTAATCTTTCATTGACCATGTAAACAGTAGGGAAATTAAATAAAATGTTGACATGAAATCTACAATTCTCTTGTCATATTTCCCTTGTCACTGAGAATATTCTTATCATGAAAATATCATAGTATTTGGTGAATATTCTTATCATGAGAATATCAATATTTGTAAATATATCATCAAAATATCATATATCAGTCGATATTTAGGATGGACATATATATATCATATAACCAAAGAGAAATCCCTAAACTAAATGTTATTGTGTCTACTGAAGAGTGTAATATCCTATAATTTGGTAGCTAAAATAGTCTTTAAGAGGTGGAATAAATTATTTAAAATAGGGTCACAAGGCAAGAGAAGGACAGTGAGAGTTAAAAAAGAAATTAGAACCATTATGTTAATGAAAGAAGATCCCAAAGCAAAATGAATTGAGGCAAATTAAGGGTAGAATACTAAATAGAGCATCTAGAAATGAGATTAAGAAAATAAGAATGGCTCAAAACCAGAGCCAAAATGGTTAAACGGAATGAATCAAAATCACAATGGCAAAATTATAATTTTAGGCAAAATTTTAAAAACTGAAAGGAGAAAGTTTTAAATGTTAAAATTGAACTCACTAGGATTTTAAGAGGCTTTAAAAACTATAGTAATAATTAGAATGGCTAAAACCCTTCTAGTGTATGAAATAGGATATCAGTTGATTGAAAATTTGTTCAAGTCATTTTCAGATTATTTTGAATCCTAAAAATTTTAAAGTATGTATTTTAAAATAAACTCCATAACCTCAATTTTAATATGAAAAAATAATTTTAAAAAGGGATCTAAAATGAGCTCAAATGGAGGAAATGAAATACTAGGATATAACATGAATTTTGTAAATTGTTATAAACCTCCCTTCTTCCTTTATATATGAGCATGCCACCTCGCTAAGAGCTTATAATAGATTCACATACCTCTGAACCAGCACTCAAAGTGTAACATCCAGTTTTCTGAAAATGAGAAAAAATGTGAGAAACGTAACAAACGGTTTCTCCGTAAATGAACAAAACTCACTGCATACAAAAGGAAGTCCCCCGGAATGAAATAGTTAAGGTCCTAAAAAATTTGGGAAGCATTTTAAACTCTTAAAAATGAGAATTACAAGCTCAGATGGAAAGAAAAATGGAGTTAGAATGAAGAAACAATTTCTTACAAAAAACTTATAAAACATAATGGCATTTTCATAATTTTGAGTAAATTTTGGAATTCACACAGGAGGGCTTTTTAAATGAAATTTTTTAGTTTCCCAAGGTTTTCAGAGGCCCTAAAAACCATGGAAAGCCCCGAGACAGCTAAAGCCTCTCTGGTGGATGTTTTCCAATGTCGGTATGCCCGAACTTTGACGAATTTGTTCGGAAAGGTTTTAGCTCCAATTTAAGTGATTCAAAAAATATTTTACTAAATTGGGAACTTAAATTTTATAATGGAAAAGACGGTTCTAAAAAAGGGGCTAAAATGAAGGAGAAACAAAAATGCAAAGTATGAAGGGCAAAATGGGAATTTTTGAAAAGTGTAACTTACTCCCACCTATATATATGATGCACCCTTATTTTCCCTTCACTATGCATGACAAAGTTCTGCCTAAAAGTAGAAGAAAACCCTAGGGCATAAGGCTCACAAGAAGGGGAAGAAAAGGAGAAGAAATCAAAGGCTTAAGGTATGGAAATTAGTAATTTTTCATGCTCTTTCTCTTCCAAACCTCTTCTCCTCCATTCTATTTTGTTTCCTAAGATTAAAATGAAGTTTATAAATCTATTTTAAGGGATAAATTGAGGGGAAAATTCTGATTTGAAGAGAGGAGCTCAAAGAACACAAGATTCAAGTGAAAAAAAGTAAGAAAACAAGGTAATTTCTCTTCCTATGGTTGTCATTTTTGGTTCCCTTCTCCACCATTTCGCCCCACTTGAGAAAACCCTAGGAGGAGATGAGTTTTAGGCAGAACCAAGCATGAATCTAAGGAAAAAGGATGTGGAGATTAAGAATATGCAAAGGGAATTATCAAAAAGCCATTAGATTTCAAGATGCAAATTCTAGGGTATCAATTGCACCTTGTAAAATCTGATTTTGTATGGTTATTCCAAGACATAAATAACAGTTTAAATGAGCTCCTAAGATCCCTAAGAGGTCCCCCATATGCTTCTTCCCTTGAGAAAACAAAGAAAGCTCCATGGAACCCAATATGCTTCATTGTCTCGGCCAAGAAGGATTCTCATAGCTAGGGAGAGTTTTAAATTTTTCTAAGGCCATTCTTGAGTCATATTTGATGAATGAAAATGAAGGGAGGCCTTGGAAAAATTTTAGAACTCATGGAAAGTGATTTGGTGTCTTAGGTTCCATATTATGACCTAAAGAAGCAACATGGTGCTAGGCTTTTTGTTTTAATGGTGTGATGATTCCAAGAGGCTTAAAAGGAGTCAAGAATCATATTTGAAAGGAAATAATAAGGCCAAAAAATTATTTGAGGGGTGTTGCTTCATTAGGTGTCAATCTGGACTATAATGGAAGTTATAGAGTAATCTAGGGTTTAAGCAAGTTACATAGCCCTAGAAATTGTTTCATAAACTTAATTAGCTCCCATAATTTGTGTCTAGGCCAAGAGAAACTATCTCCACCAAATTGCGGGTGTGTGGCCGAAAGAGGAGGCTTGAAAACTAAGAAAAAAGTGTGTGCTTGTATACAAGGTAGCTCTCTCCACCTTCTCTCATACATGGATATGTGTTTAGTTTGTTTTGGAATGTGTGTATGTGCATTTTCAAGATTTGAAAAGTATGCTAGCATGCCTTTATATGCCATGATGCTTGATGCTATGTTATATTTTCAAATGATTACATGATATTTGTGTGAGTTTGCTTGAGTGTGGAGAGGCCAAGAACTCTTCCCTTGGGTGAGGATGAGCCAAGAACCCTTGAGCTTGGTTGAGATAAAGTAAAGAGTCTCCCAAAAGCAAAGTGGGCTCCCAAGAGTATGGTTGAGTCCAAAGCTCTTAAAGAATGGGTGAGGCAAGTCCAAAATCTATAAAGAGAAGTGTGAGGTCAATCTAAGCACTTGGTAAGCTCTTAGATATTTTGTATGATTGATTCACATGCCAAGATTGTTTTAAAATATGCATGTCTTTCCACTTTTACCATGCATGCATTTGAAAAGCTTGCTTTGCACATATTATGTATGACTAAATAGGAGATGAGCTATTGGGATTCTTTGAATCTCATCCCCTTCTCTCCAATGATCTAACATGCTAGGTGGACCAAGCAATTATGGTAAAGGGAGCTAACAACCATGAAGAGAGATAATTGACAAGCTTATGCGTTATTTTACTCCTTTTGGAACCATAATGATGGTTCATCATGTATATGATGTTGTATATGTACTGTGAACGTTGAGACATATGTAAACATACTAATATGTGTTGTTGAGATGTATGATTCTCATATATGACCACTAGCCCATGATTTGAGTATGTAATGCCATAGTATGAAAGTTTAAAGTTTGATGGAAATATGCATAAATATGGATTGAATGGCCAAAATGAGATGTATGAGGTTTGGGACCATTTGGGTAGCTCACACAAGTCTCAAATAAACTTTTAAGCTTTCCTAAAAGGTGCCAAGACCAAGGGAAATCTATTTAGCAATTTTGGTACCCAATATGGAGCCAAAATTGACCATAATAGATCCCTTCCTCACTTTTTAGCCAAATGAGCTAGTCTTGATCTGAAATTTGGCATGTAATTAGGTCTCATTTAGAGCTTTCTGGGAAGATAAAAATTATAATTTTCGGAGGTCTAGGGTATATTTGATGAAATTTCAAAGTTGGGATTTTTCATGGATTCTGGTATGAGTACTGTTCATATTGGCAGTTTTGTGTTTTGTATCACCCGATGGCCAAATGGTGTCTAATGCTCATGAAATTTTATATGCATAAACTATAGGTCATAAGCTCTCTGTGACTACTAAGATCACATTATTTGGAGTCTGAGCAGAGAGTTATGCATTTTTGAATTTGGCTATCAGTAGCAGTAGTTCCCTAGGAGTTCTATTACTGTTCCATAAGATTCTAATGGCTAAATGTATCTATTTCATTCTAGAATTATTTTTGACATCAGGTTAACATTTTTGGCTTTCCAGAATGACCAAATGTGTGTGATTTTGATTTTTATAGAATTAGTTATGAATTTCAGAAGTTTGTATTAGTAAAATGAACAGCAGCCCAGGCAGTCAACAACCTCTGTAGATTTTTGGATGTCAAACGTCCTGTGTGATGAATTTTGTGACCTGGGCATATTTTTGGTGTGAAGTAGACATCCTAAACGTTCCATAATAACCAAGATTGCATCATTTTGAATTTTCAAGATTTAGTTATGATTTTCCAAATTTGGGTCAGAAAATGGAGCAAATCTGGCCGAAAATATGCTTGCTTATTTTGAGCTCCATTTCAGTTTCCATGAGTTGTAGGCATGTTTTTGTGATGTAAATGAAGTATAATGATGGAATTAAATATGAAAATACATAACCTGAGCTTACACGGTTCATGTGACACTGATTGCAAATTTTTAACCATAGCGTAACACAAATAAACCCATTATTTTCATTCCCCTTTTTATATGCTCTTATAGAAATAATGAGGTGGAATTTATAAATGTTATGAAATGAGCTAGAAGTTATGGTGTTACACCATCTGTTCTTTTATACAGGTGTATCCTTTCTTGACACTTATACCCATAACATGTTTTACGTATCTGGAGCTCACGGTGTTAGCCTGTCGTTCACTAGCACATAGAAGGGCTAGAAACCTTTAGCCTTAATAGAGTTGGCTATACATGAGTAATGTAAGGGCTAAAACCCTTTAGCCTCAATGAAAGGCTAAACATAAGGGCAGTTAAGGCTTGAATCGCATAGCCAGAGAGGAAGTACCAGTGATGATGGAGTGTATTGCCATATTCAGGTTAATATGAGAAATGAACTGTTAAGGGGTCAAACAGAGTACTGAAAATAAGACCCCTAATGTGAGCAAGATAAAAGAGAGATAAATGACCCATTAGCAGATGCCGAGAGTAATTAAGTAATAGATGAGTAGTGGGCCTAGTGCATGAGTTTAAGAAAGAGACTAGCCTAGCTTATGAATGAGCTCAAGGATGTTTAAGATTGAGTAGCACCTAGAGCTAGCTTGTTAGACATGAGAGTAGTAAGGTTGCTGGCTGCCTGGGCTGCTATTCAGTTTACTGATACAAACTTTTGAAATTCATAACTAATTCTATAAAAATCAAAATCACACACATTTGGTTATTCTGGAAAGCCAAAAATGTTAACCTGATGTCAAAAATAATTCCAGAATGAAACAGATACATTTAGCTATTAGAATCTTATGGAACAGAAATAGAACTCCTGGGGCGCTACTACTACTGACAGTCAAATTCAAAAATGCATAACTCTCTGCTCAGACTCCAAATGAGGTGATTTTAGTAGTCACAAAAATCTTATGACCTATAGTTTATGGATATAAAATTTCATGAGCAATAGACACCATTTGGCCATCGGGTGACACAAAACACAAAACTGCCAGTATGAACAGTACCCATACCAGAATCCATGAAAAATCCCAACTTTGAAATTTCATCAAATATACCCTAGACCTCTAAAAATTATGATTTTTATCTTCTTAGAAAGCTCTCAATGAGACCAACTTGCATGCCAAATTTCAGATCAAGACTAGCTCATTTGGCCAAAAAGTGAGGAAGGGTTCTATTATAGTCAATTTTGGCTCCATATTGGGTACCAAAATTGCTAAATGGATTTCCCTTGGTTTTGGCACCTTTTAGGCAAGCTTAAAACCTTATTTGAGACTTGTGTGAGCTGCCCAAATGGTCCTAAACCTCATGCATCTCATTTTGGCCATTTAACCCACACTTATGCATATTTCCATCAAACTTTAAACTTTCATACTATGGCATTACATACTCAAATCATGGGCTAGTAGTCATATATGAGAATGATACATCTCAACATCACATATTAGTATGTTTACATATGCCTCAACATTCATAGTACATATACAACATCATATATATGATGAACCATCATTATGGTTCCAAAAGGAGCAAAATAATGCATAAGCTTGTCAATTATCCCTCTTCATGGTTGTTGGCTCCCTTCACCATAATTGTTTGGTCCACCTAGCATGTTAGATCATTGGAGAGAAGGGGATAATATTCAAGGAATCCCAATAGCTCATCTCCTATTCAGTCAAACATAATATGTGCAAAGCAAGCTTTTCAAATGCATGCATAGTAAAAGTGGAAGACATGCATATTTTAAAACAATCTTGGCATGTGAATCAATCATACAAAATATCCAAGAGCTCACCAAGTGCTTAGATTGGCATCACACTTCTCTTTATGGATTTTGGACTTGCCTCACCCATTCTTTAAGAGCTTTGAACTCAACCATACTCTTGGGAGCCCACTTTGCTTTTGGGAGACTCTTTACTTTGTCTTAACCAAGGTCAAGGGTTCTTGGCTCATCCTCACCCAAGGGAAGAGTTCTTGGCATCTCCACACTCAAGTAAACTCACATAAACATCATGTAATCATTTGAAAACATAACATGGCATCAAGCATCATGGCATCTAAAGGCATTCTAGCATACTTTTCAAAGCTTGGAAATGCACATACACACATTCTAAAACAAGCTAAACATACATCTATGCATGAGAGAAGGTGGAGAGAGCTACCTTGTATATAAGCACAAACTTTTTTCTTAGTTTTCAAGCCTCATCTTTTGGCCACATACCCATAATTTGGTAGAGATAGTTTCTCTTGGCCTAGACACAAATTATGGGAGCCAGTTCAGTTCATGAAACAATTTCTAGGGCTATGCAACTTGCTTAAACCCTAGATTACTCTATAACCTCCATTATGGTCCATATTAGCACCTAATGAAGCAACACCCCTCACATGATTTCTAGGCCTCATTCTTTCCATTCAAATATGATTCTTGACTTCTTTTAAGCCTTTTGGAGTCATCACATTATTAAAACCAAAGGCCTAGCACCATGTTGCTTCTTTAGGTCATATTATAAAACCTAAGACACCAAATCACTTTCCATGAGTTCTAAATTTTTTCCAAGGCCTCTCCTCATTTTCATTCATCAAATATGACTCAAGAATGGCCTTAGAAAAATTTAAAACTCCCCCCACTACACAAACAAGCCTAGACCGAGACATAGGCTTCCTTTGAGCTTCTTGGAGTTTTCTTGCTTTTCTTGAAGGAGGAAGCTTGTGGGGAGTATCTTTGGTGTCTCAAGAACTCATTTATACTCTAACATAGACCTAGGAAGCATCATACAAACTCAAAAATTAGAAGGTGCACTTAAAACCCTAGGTTTTGTATCTTGATTTCTAATGCCTATTTCTTGGTTTTCTTTGCATATTCTTATTCCTCTCCATCAAATACCTAAGAACCACCTTTGGTTTGGTTAAAAATTTGACTCCTTAGGGCTGTCTAAGTCTAGGTCGAAATGCTCAAAGGAAGGGAGGAAGAAGACCAAGTGGAAGAATTGCAAAATACCTTGTTTTCCTTGAATTTCCTTGCTCGTTCTTGCTTTCCTTGGCCTCCTTATTTGAATTTCGAGCTTTCCCCTCTGTTCTCCCTTCAAAATAGCCCTTAAAACTTCAAAAAAAAATCATGGAGAAGAACAGGGAAAAAGAGAAGAAGAAAGTGGTGGAAAAAAAGCATGAAAACATACATAAAAACCTACCTTTACCTTGGAATTTCTCCTCCTTCTCCTTCTCTCTTGGTGTGCCCAAAACCCTAGCTCTCCCTTTTAAAATTATGCAAAATTTTTTGATTCCAAATGGGGAGGAATGTGGGGTGCCACCTATATATAGGGAGAAGAAAGTAACTTTTTCAAAAATTTCAATTTTGCCCTTCATACTTTACATTTTTGTTTCTCCTTCATTTTAGCTCCTTTTTTAGAACCATCTTTTCCATTATAAAATTTAGGTTCCCAATTAAGAAAAATGGCTTTGGAATCACTTAAATCAGAGCTAAAACCTTTATGAACAAATCGGTCAAAGTTCAGGTCAACTGACGTTGGAAAAATTACATCGAAGGATCTTTACCGATCCTGGGGCTTCCTATGATTTTAAGGGCCTCTGAGAACCCCAGAGAACTCAAAATTTTCATTTAAAAAGCTCTTCTGTATGTTTTCCATAAAGTCTACTTATTTACAAAAATCCATTGGCCTTTTGGCAAATTTTTCAAAAAAACTCAGACCTCGATTTTTGGGCAACTCAAGGCTCAAATCCTCATTTTTTATTATTTAAAATTTTATCCAAATTTTATTTGGTCTTGAATCACTCATCTCAAGGGACTTGCTTTGAAAACGTGCCCGTTTCCGTCATTTAATAAAAACTGGACTTTACAATTCTCTCCCTCTTTTAAAAATTTCGTCCTCGAAATGTAGATAACATACCTCCTGGGAAGAGTTCTGGATATTTCTTCCTCATATCATCTTCTAGTTCCCAGGTGGCTTCCTCAGGAGATAACCCTTTTTAAACCACTTTCACTAATAGTATCGTCTTATTCTGTAACTGCTTGAGTTTAACGTCTACGATCTAATCTGGTGATACTATGTATGATAGATTATCCTGTAATTGCACATTCTCATATTCTATGACATGTGAGGGGTCGGGCTGGTACTTTTAAGTTGGGAAACGTGGAATACATTGTAAACTTGGCTTAGATTCGGAGGAAGGGTTAGTCTATATACCACAGGTCCTACTTTATTAAGAATCTGGAAAGGATCTATGTACTTTGGACTAAGCTTTTTACTTTTAATGGACTGACCTATCCCTGTGACTGGAGACACTCTAATGAAGACATGGTATCTAATTTCAAACTCTAATGGCCGCCTACATTTATCTGAGTAACTTTTCTATCTACTTTGAGCCATCAGAAGTTTCTTTCTGATGGTCTCTATTTGTTTAGAGGTCTGGTCCACTAACTTTAGGCCTATGAGGCTCCGCTCTCCTAGCTCAATCCAACATACTGGGGATCTACACTTCCTTCCATACAATGCCTCATACGGTGCCATCTGTATACTTGCATGATAACTGTTATTATAGGCAAACTCCACTAGAGGAAGTATGTATCCCAGTTTCCTTTCATTTCTAGCATACACACCCTTAACATGTCCTCTAGGGTTTGGATGGTTCTCTCCGTCTATCCATCTGTCTGAGGGTGGTAGGTTGTGCTATATCTAAGTCTGGTGCCTAGAGCATCTTGTAATAATCTCCAAAAATTCGATGTGAACCTGGGATCCCTATCTGAGACTATGCCCCTAGGCATACCATGCAGTCTAACTATCTCTCTAATGTATAGCTAGGCTAACTTATCTAGGGTATAAGTGGCTTTCATAGGTAAGAAGTGCACTAACTTTGTGAACCTATCCACTATTACCCATATTGCATCGTACCCCGATGATGTCCTGGGTAAACCCATGACAAAATCTATAGCTTTGCTATCCCATTTCCACTCTGAGATACTTAGGGGTTGAAGCAACCTAGCTGGTTTCTGATGTTCTATTTTTACTCTCTGGCATACTAGACATCGGGAGACATACTCTGCTATGTCTGTTTTCATGTTGAGCCACTAGAACATTTTCTTTAAATCCTGGTACATTTTATTACTACCTGGATGAATGGTATACTTACTCTTATATGCCTCATCTAATATCTTTTCCCTAATTTTTGTGTTCCTAGGCACATACAGCCTATCCCTGTATCTTACTATGTCATCCTCAGACAGATTGAACTCTTGGACACTACCCCAGGCTATTTGGGCTCTAATATTATTTACATGATCATCTGTCTGCTAGGCCTCTCTTATCTGATCCCTTAGGTCATTTTCTATTCGGTTCTCAATCATTAATAGCTTTCCTGAATACACCTCATAGGAGAGACTCATATCTCTGAATCTCTCAATCAATTCCTGCTCTTGGATCATCATATAGGCCATGTGCATGGATTTTCTACTTAGGGCATCAGTTACCACATTAGCCTTAGCAGGATGGTATTTTAGGGTGAAATCATAATCTTTCAGAAATTCTAACCATCTCCATTGCCTCATGTTCAATTCTTTCTATTCAAATAAATATTTGAGGCTCTTGTGGTCACTGTAAATTTCTATAGCTGCCTCATATAAGTAGTGTCTCCATATTTTCAAAGCAAACACCACTGCGGCTAACTCTAAGTCATGTGTGGGGTAGTTTTCCTCATGAGATTTCAACTGTCTAAAAGCATAAGCTACCACTCGGCCTTTCTGTATAAGCACACATCCTAACCCTTTCTTTGAGGCATCACTGTATACTACAAAAGTTTCTTTAGGGTTAGGGAGTATTAAAACTGGGGTTGTGGTCAGCTTGTGCTTTAGCTCTTGGAAACTACTCTCACATTTCTCATTCCACACAAACGGCACATTCTTTCTAGTAAGTCGAGTCAGTGGCATCGTTATCTGAGAAAACCCTGAATGAATCTCCTATAATAACCTACTAAACCTAGGAAGCTTTTGATCTCTATCACTATCCTAGGTCTCTCCCACTGCAACACTGCCTCTACCTTATGGGGATCTACTGTGACCCCTACCAGGGAGATTACATGGCCTAGAAACTAGACCTTAGTGAGCCAAAACTCACATTTACTAAGTTTAGCATATAGTTGTTTCTCTCTCAAGGTCTCCTAGGATAATCTCGGGTGCTGCTTATGTTCCTCTCTACCTGTTGAGTAAATGAGGATGTTATCTATGAAGATTACTACAAATCTATCTAAGTATGGCCTGAAAACTTTGTTCATGTAATCCATAAAGACTGCGGGTGCATTCATCAACCCGAAGGGTATAAATAGAAACTCATAGTGCCCGTATCTAGTTCTAAAAGCTATTTTGGGAATATCCTCAGCCTTTATCCTAAGTTGATGGTATCCTGACCTGAGGTCTATCTTAGAAAACACTAATGCTCATACTAACTGATCTAGGAGGTCATTTATGTGAAGGTGAGGGTACTTATTCTTAATCATAATCTTATTAAGTTCCCGGTAATCTATACATAACCTAAGGCTCCCGTCTTTCTTCTTTACAAATAGGACTGGAGCTCCCTATGGCGAGACATTGGGTCTAATGAAACCCTTCTCTAAAAGTTCTTCTATTTATTTCTTAAGCTCTGCTAGCTCGGTGGGAGCCATCCTATATGGGGCCTTAGACACTGGACCTGCCCTAAGTACAATATCTATGGGAAACTCTATCTCTCTCTCTAGGGTAGTCCACTAATTTCCTTGGAAAATACCTTTGGAAACTCTCTCACTATGGGAATCTCCTTTATGCCTCTTCTACCTCAGCTTGAACTGAGAAGAAGACTAGATACCCCTGACAACCATGCTTTAGAGATCTCTCAGCCTGGGAGGTGGTCATGACAGATAACTCAGCCCTAGTATTAGGCACAATCCCATACTCAGGTAAAGTAATACACATGTGGCTACAATCTAGTGTGGCATTATTTGCAGACATCCAGTTTATGCCAATAATCACATCAATATCAACAAGGGGCATACAAATCAAATCAAGGGTGGTCAGGCAATGGTTAAATTGGATCACACAATTCAAACAAGCATAGGAGATAATGGCTCGGTTCCCTGTGGGGGTGGATACATGCAACTTATATGGCAATATATGCATACTCAAACCCAACCTCTTAGCACAGTCATACGATATGAAAGAGTGGCTAGCACCTGAATCAAATAATGCAATCACAGAAAAATCATTTATTTTAATAGTACCTTGAATCAGACTTGGGGACCCGTTAGCCTCCTATTGTGATAAGGCAAAGACTCTACCCTAGGTCTGTGGTTTGAGAGGAGGAGCCATCTCTCTCTGTTGTATGATCTGCAAAGGGGCCTGTGGAGGAGTTTGAGTGTAATCTCTGGCTATGTGCCCTGGCCTACCACATCTGAAGCACATCTTTTACCCTGCATAGCATGGTTTGGTGCTGTAATTCCTGCCATACTGGGGACACGTGATAAGTGGAGCACTGCCTTTACTGGACTGAGTCCTCCTTCTTTTGCCTCTCCAATTCCACTGAATTTTTTCGCCTCTCTAGCTAGTCACTACAGGCTGGGAACCCTTTCTAGGTCTCTTGGGCTCAGGGAGGGGAAGAGGTGGTCTAACGCTAAAAGTAGGCTATGTAACATCCAGTCCTTCCGTAAACGTGAGAAACGCAATGTTTGGTTTCTCCGTAAACAGCAAAAAAGGGCCAGATACAAACAAAAGGAAGTCCCTGAAATAGAAGGAATTGGGGCCAACTAAAATTATGATAAAATTTTAAATATTAGAAAATGAGGAGTTGAGCCTTGAGTTGCCCAAAAATCAAGGCCAGAGTGATTCGAAAAATTTGCCAAAAGGCCAGTGGCATTTTTGCAAATATGGGCACTTTTTGAAAAACACACAAGAGGGATTTTTAAATGAAAATTTTGAGTTCTCCAGGGTTCTCAGAGGCTCTAAAAACTATGGAAAGCCCCAGGACAGCAAAAGCCCCTCCGGTGGACATTTTCCAACGTTAGTGTGCCCGAACTTTGACGGATTCATTTGGAAAGGTTTTAGCTCCAATTTAAGTAATTCCAAAGACATTTTACTCGATTGGGAACCAAAATTTTATAATGAAAAAGATGGTTCTAAAAAAGGAGCTAAAACGAAGGAGAAACGAAAATGCAAAGTATAAAGGGCAAAATGGGAATTTTTGAAAAGTGTAACTTATTCCCACCTATATATATGATGCACCCTTCTCCTCCCTTCATTATGCACGACCATCTTCTGCCTAAAACCAGAAGAAAACCCCAGGGGATGAGGCTCACAAGAAAGGGAAGAAAAAGAGGAGAAATCAAAGGCTTAAGGTATGGAAATTAGTAGTTTTTCATGCTCTTTCTCTTCCAAACCTCTTCTCCTCCATTCTCCTTTGTTTCTTATGATTAAAATGAGGTTTATAAATCTCATTCAAGGGAGATATTCAAGGAAAAGTTCGGATTTGAAGAGAGGAGCTTGGAGAAATCAAGATTCAAGCCAAACTAAACAAGAAAACAAGATAAAAATGCATCCTATGGTTCATATATTTCATGGCCCCTTCTTCTCCATTTCGACCTAGACTTAGACAGATCTAAGGAGTCGGATTTTTAACCAAACCAAAGGTGATTCTTAGGTATTTGATGGAGAGGAATAAGAATATGCAAAGAAAACCAAGAAATAGGCATTAGAAATCAAGATGCAAAACCTAGGGTTTTAAGTACACCTTGCAATTTTTGAATTTGTGTGATGCTTCCTAGGTCTAAGTAAGAGTCTAAATGAGTTCTTGAGACACCAAAGATGCTCCCCACAGGCTTCCTCGTTCAAGAAAACAAAAAAAACTCCATATGTCTTGGCCAAGAAGGGATTGCGTAGGTAGGGGGAGTTTTAAATTTTTCTAAGGCCATTCTTGAGTCATATTTGATGAATGAAAATGAGGGGAGGCCTTGGAAAAAATTTAGAACTCATGGAAAGTGATTTGGTGTCTTAGGCTCCATAATATGACCTAAAGAAGCAACATGGTGCTAGGCCTTTTGTTTTGACGATGTGATGACTCCAAGAGGCTTAAAAGGAGTCAAGAATCATATTTGAATGGAAAGAATGAGGCCTAGAAAGTATTTGAGGGGTGTTTCTTCATTAGGTACATTTATAGACCATAATGGAGCTTATAGAGCAATCTAGTATCTAAGAAAATTGTATAGCCTTAGAGATTGTTTCATGAACCTAATTGGCTATCATAAATTGTATCTAGGCCAAGAGAAACTATCTCCACCAATTTTTGGGTGTGTGGCCGAAAGAGGAGGCTTGAGTCCAAAGGAAAAAGTGTGTAATTGTGTGCAAGGTAGCTCTCTCCACCTTCTCTCATACATGGATGTGTGTTTAGCTTGTTTTAGAATGTGTGTATGTGTATTTTCAAGCTTTGAAAAGTATGCTAGCATGCCTTTAAATGCCATGATGCTTGATGCCATGTTATGTTTTCAAATGATTACATGATATTTGTGTGAGTTTGCTTGAGTGTGGAGAGGCCAAGAACTCTTCCTTTTGGTGAGGATGAGCCAAGAACCCTTGAACTTGGTTGAGACAAAGTAAAGAGTCTTCCAAAAGCAAAGTGGGCTCCCAAGAGTATGGTTGAGTCCAAAGCTCTTAAAGAATGGGTGAGGCAAGTCCAAAATCCATGAGGAGAAGTGTGAGGCCAATTCAAGCACTTGGTGAGCTCTTGAATGTCTTGTATGATTGATTTACATGCCAAGATTGTTTGAAAAATATGCACGTCTTCCATTTTCAGCATGCATGCATTTGAAGAGCTTGCTTTGCACATATTATGTATGATTGAATGGGAGATGAGCTATTGGGATTCTTTGAATCTCATCCCCTCCTCTCCAATGATCTAACATGATAGGTGAACTAAGTGGATATGCTAATGGGAGCCAATAACCCTAAAGGAAGGAGATTGACAAACTTATGCCTTGGTTTTAGCCATTTTGGAACCATAATGATGGTTTATCATGTATATGATGTTGTAATGTACTATGAACGTTGACACATATGTAAAGATACTATTATGTGATGTTTAGATGTATGGAAATTATATATGACTACTAACACATGTTTTGAATATGTAATGCCATAGTATGCAAGTTTAAAGTTTGATGAATATGTATATAAATGTAGGTTAAATGGCCAAAATGAGATGCATGAGGTTTGGGACCATTTGGCCAGCTCACACAAGTCTTAAATATGCTTTTGGACTTGCCCAAAAGGTGCCAATACTAAGGGAAGACCATTTGGCAAATTTGGTACCTCATATGGAACCAAATTTGACGATAATGGAACCCTAGGTCACTTTTTAGCCAAATGAGCTAGTCTTGATCTGAAATTTGGCATGTAATTAGGTTTCATTGAAAGCTTTCTGGGAAGCTAAAGATCATAATTTTTGGAGGTCTACAGAATATTTGATGATTTTTCGAAATTGGAAAATTGTATGGATCTAGTCTGCTGCACTATGTATTTGGTCTGAAATTGTTTTCTATCACACGAGACTCAAATGATATCCAATTGCCACAAAATTTTATACAGAAAAACTAGGAAATCACAGTGACTCGTGACAACTAGAAACAACTCATTTGGAGTTCTAGAGAGAGAGATACGAATTTTTGAAGTTTCTATCCAGTATTAGTGATTTTGCCCAACTAGAAGTACTGTTCTATTGAGTTTTGGAGTCTGGACTTAATGAACTGATCTGGAGATATTTTTTCTCTCTAGTTAACATCTACAGCTTTCCAGATTGGTATCATTTGCATGGATTGGATTGTTTTGGAATTAATTGAACATTTTTAAAGTTTTCTGCAGACTTCTGTGACAGTTCCAAATTTCAGCTAGACCTCTATAGTTTCTTGGATGTCAAACGTCCTGTGTGATAACTGTTGTAACTTGGGCGTATTTTTAGCATGAATTAGACATCCTAAGATTTCTAGAATGACCAATATTGCATGATTTAGAATTTTTTATATTTAGTTATGATTTTCCAAATTTGGGTCAGAAAATGGAGGAAATCTGGCCAAAAATATGCTTGCTTATTTTGAGCTCCTTTTTTGTTTCCATGAATTGTAGGCATGTTTTTGTGATGTAAATGAGTTATAATGATGGAATTAAATATGAGAATGCATAAGATGATCTTACATGATCCATGTGACACCGAATGGAATTTTGAGACCCAGTGCAATGCTAAAATGAGCATTATTTTCCTTGTCTTTTTCATGCAAAACTCACATGATTCATGATATTAAGTTATGTAAAGGCATGAGATGAGTTAGAATAAGTTAGAATTCATGGTGTTACAGGCTGCATCATCCTGAGATTCATCTCTGTTACTCTGCATACTTCGACAAGGGTATTAAAGTGCCTGGTTCTCTGTGGCACAACCCTGTCTCGGATCTCAGGGAGTAAGCCCTTCTCTAACCTGTTTGCTCTCCACCTCTCATCATCATGTCGCCACAAGTAGGAGGAATACCTGGAGAGCTCAAGAAACTTCGCCACATATTGGTTCATGGACATCCCCGGAGTTTACTTAAATAGAATAAATTCTAATTATTTCTCATCTCTGATAGAATCGAGGAAATATTTCTTGTGGAACACCTCAAGGAATGCCTCCAAGGTGATCGGGGCGTTCCTCGCTCTCATGATCAGCTTTGTGCCCTTCCACCAGTAGATTGCTTCTTTCTGTAACTGGAATTGAGCCATCTTGGCTTTATGCTCAGACGTACACTCCATCACCTTGAAGATTTGCTCTAATTCCATAATCCAGCCCTCAGCTTTGTCTACATTCATCTCACCATCAAAAGTGGGAGGCCCAAATTTTCTGAATTGTGTAATCACCTTTCTGGTCAAGGGTTGCTGTATAGGAGGCAGCTGAGCTAGTGGAATCGGGGCAACCATCTGCGTTTGTGGCTGTGCATCTGAGTGAGTCACCCTTGAATGCTTGAGATGATCTGAGTGTGGAGGTGGCTGAGGAGGAGTAGGTGTAGGGCCCTGGTTGTCTCTCTCAGTAAGTCGTTCCTGTAACTGCATAAGATCGACCTGCTACTGATCTAGGCGAGCCATGATAGACTGAAGGGCTCCACCAACTAGATCACTAGGCCTAGCTTCATTAGCATGAGCCTGGCTAGGGGGCCGACCTCTCCTAGTGTTCACCATCGTACTGAAATATCATAACAAACTATAACATAAGCTAGGGAACACTTCCACCATCATACACACTTAATTCATCCAAGACAAGCTCATATGCATATAGGCAAATCATAAACACAAGCCATAACCCATAATGAGAGCTTAAACCTTTGCTCTGATACCAATAAATGTAACACCATAACTTCTAGCTCATTTTATAACATTTATAAGCTTCACCTCATTATGTCCATAAGAGCATGTAAAAAGGGGAATGAAAATAATGGGTTTATTTGCATTGCGCTATACTTAAAAATTTGCAATCAGTGTCACGTGGACCATGTGAGCTCAAGTTATGCATTCTCATATTTAATTCCGTCATTATACTTCATTTACATCACAAAAACATGCCTACAACACATGGAAACCGAAATGGAGCTCAAAATAAGCAAGCATATTTTCGACTAGATTTGCTCCATTTTCTGACCCAAATTTGAAAAATCATAACTAAATCTAGAATATTCGAAATCATGCAATCTTGGTCATTATAGAAAGCTTAGGATGTCTACTTCGCATTAGAAATATGCCCAGGTCATAAAATTCATCACACAAGACGTTTGACATCTAAAAACTACAGAGGTTGCTGGCTGCCTGGGCTGCTATTTAGTTTACTGATACAAAATTCTGAAATTCATAACTAATTCTATAAAAATAGAAATCACACATATTTGGTTATTCTAGAAAGATACAGATGTTAGCTTGATGTCAAAAATAATTCTAGAATGAAACTGATATATTTAGCCATTGGAATCTTATGAAATAGTAACTGAACTCCTGAGGCACTACTATTACTGACAGCCAACTTCAAAAATACATAACTCTCTGCTCAGACCTCCAACTGATGTCATCTTAATGGTCATAGAAAGATTATGACCTCTCATTTATGAATATAAAATTTCATGAGTATTGGACACCATTGGGCATCAGGTAATACAAAACACAAAACTGCCAGTATGAACAGTTTGGGCACCATTTGCTAAATGGATTTCCCTTGTCTTGGCACCTTTTGGGCAAGTTTAAAAGCTTATTTGAAACTTGTTTGAGCTGCCCAAATGGTCTTAAACCTCATGCATCTCATTTTGGCCATTCAACCCACACTTATGCATATTTCTATCAAACTTTAAACTTTCATACTATGGCATTACATACTCAAATCATGGGCTAGTGGTCATATATGAGAATCATACATCTCAACATCACATATTAGTATGTTTACATATGTCTCAACATTCATAGTACATATACAACATCATATACATGATGAACCATCATTATGGTTCCAAAAGGAGCAAAATAACACATAAGCATGTCAATTGTCCCTCTTCATGGTTGTTAGCTCCCTTCACCATAATTGTTTGGTCCACCTAGCATGTTAGATCATTGGAGAGAAGGGGATGAGATTTAAAGAATCCCAATAGCTCATCTCCTATTCAGTCATACATAATATGTGCAAAGTAAGCTTTTCAAATGCATGCATAGTAAAAGTGGAAGACATGCATATTTTAAAATAATCTTGGTATGAGAATCAATCATACAAAACATCCAAGAGCTCACCAAGTACTTAGATTGGCCTCACACTTCTCCTCATGGATTTTAGACTTGCCTCATCCATTCTTTAAGAGCTTTGGACTCAACCATACTCTTGGGAGCCCACTTTGCTTTTGGGAGACTCTTTACTTTGTTTCAACCAAGGTCAAGGGTTCTTGGCTCATCCTCACCTAAGGGAAGAGTTCTTGGCCTCTCCACACTCAAGCAAACTCACACAAACATCATGTAATCATTTGAAAATATAACATGGCATCAAGCATCATGGCATATAAAGGCATGCTTGCATACTTTTCAAAGCTTGAAAATGCACATACACACATTCTAAAACAAGCTAAACACATATCCATGCATGAGAGAAGGTGGAGAGAGCTACCTTGTATATAAGCACACACTTTTTTCTTAGTTTTCAAGCCTCCTCTTTTGGCCACATACCCATAATTTGGTGGAGATAGTTTCTCTTGGCCTAGACACAAATTATGGGAGCCAGTTCAGTTCATGAAACAATTTCTAGGGCTATGCAACTTGCTTAAACCCTAGATTACTCTACAACCGCTATTATGGTCCATATTAGCACCTAATGAAGCAACATCCCTCAAATGATTTTTAGGCCTCATTATTTCCATTCAAATATGATTCTTGACTCCTTTTAAGCCTCTTGGAGTCATCACATCATTATTAAAACCAAAGGCCTAGCACCATGTTGCTTCTTTAGGTCATATTATAAAACCTAAGACACCAAATCACTTTCCATGAGTTATAAATTTTTTCCAAGGCCTCCCTTCATTTTCATTCATCAAATATGACTCAAGGATGGCCTTAGAAAAATTTAAAACTCTCCCCACTACACAAACAAGCCTAGGCCGAGACATAGGCTTTCTTTGGGCTTCTTGGAGTTTTCTTGCTTTTCTTGAAGGAGGAAGCTTGTGGGGAGTATCTTTGGTGTCTCAAGAACTCATTTATACTCTAACATAGACTTAGGAAGCATCATACAAACTCAAAAATTGGATGGTGCACTTAAAACCCTAGGTTTTACATCTTGATTTCTAATGCCTATTTTTTGGTTTTCTTTGCATATTCTTATTCCTCTCCATCAAATACCTAAGAACCACCTTTGGTTTGGTTAAAAATTTGACTCCTTAGGGCTGTCTAAGTCTAGGTCAGAATGCTCAAAGGAAGGGAGGAAGAAGACCAAGTGGAAGAATTGCAAAATACCTTGTTTTCCTTGAATTTCCTTGCTTGTTCTTGCTTTCCTTGGCCTCCTTACTTGAATTTTGAACTTCCCCTCTATTCTCCCTTCAAAACAGCCCCCAATACTTTAGAAAAAAATCATGGAGAAGAAGAAGGAAAAAGAAGAGAAGAAAGTGGTCGAGAAAAAGCATGAAAATATACATAAAAACCTATCTTTACCTTGGAATTTCTTCTCCTTCTCCTTTTCCTTCTCTCTTGGTGCATCCAAAACCCTAGCTCTCTCTTATGAAATTATGCAAAATTTTCTGATTCCAAATGGGGAGGAAAGTGGGGTGCCACCTATATATAGGGAGGAGAAAGTGACTTTTTCAAAAATTCTAATTTTGCCCTTCATACTTTGCATTTTCATTTCTCCTTCATTTTAGCTCCTTTTTTAGAAGCGTATTTTCCATTATTAAATTAGTCCCAATTAAGAAAAATGGCTTTGGAATCACTCAAATCGGAGCTAAAATCTTTCCGAATGAATCGGTCAAAGTTTGGGTCAACTGACATTGGAAAAATTACACCGGAGGGTTTTTACCAGTCTCGGGGCTTCCCATGATTTTAAGGGCCTCTGAGAACCACGAAAAACTCAAAACTTTCATTTAAAAAGCCCTTTTATATGTGTTCCAAAAAGTCCACTTATTTACGAAAAATGTCACTGGCCTTTTGGCAAAATTTTCGAAAAACCCTGACCCCAATTTTTGGGCAATTCAAGTCTTAAATTCTCATTTTCTATTATTTGAAATTTTATCCAAATTTTATTTGGCCTTGAATCACTTATCCAGGGGACTTACTTTGAAAACGTGCCTGTTTCCGTCGTTTAACGAAAACTGGACATTACAGATGGCATACCCTTACATATGATATGTTGTTACTTGCTATTGAAAGATCTTGTACTCACTAGTAGGTAAAACCCCGTTTACAAGATCTTAAAATTTACATTGCAAAATGCAAGACCTTGTCTATAAGATCCTAGATCTTAGTGACAGGATGTTTTCATAGCTTTTAAATTAACATGATTTAGTGTTGATAATGTTAAAGAATGTAGTGAGTATAAAAGAAGGGTATATCTTAGGGATGATATCTTAAAATGAAAATGAGATATAATGGGATAGATGACCACTCGGTTAGTGGTCACTAACTCTCCAAGGGATAGATCCTTAATTTAATGATTTCAGAGATCTGAGAAAGCAAAGAGACATTGAGAGAGTAATACCTAGAAAGAGTTACCCTCGCTCTAGTTGTAATTAAAGGAAAGTTAATCGAATGAGTATAGTAAAGATAGTCAGATAAGAGTTCAGCACTTAGTCAGATGAGCTTCCTTAATGTGAGACTCATGTATTGTAAAAGCCCACTGGTAGTATGAGTACTAAGTGAAGTATAAAATGCCAGTAAATTAGGTTTAGGATAGCGAGGATGTGTAACCTGAATCAGGTTAGTAGGACCCCAGAATTATTGAAATATGCTCGAGATGGAAGTAGAAAGTCCAAGTAAAAGAGAGGGGAGCTGAGATAAGTAGTTAAAACCTCAGTGCCTCCAAGGAAACTAGAAATGATTGAAAGCCACCTAAGAAGGTGAGCTCTAGGATTGTGTAAAGTAGCAAGGTAAGCCACGAGCTTTAAAAGGAGAGCAAACTCTAGGGTTCATGAGGAACAATTCCTTAGAGCAAAGGTCTAGTTAAGAATATAAGAGAATATGAGGAATTAAACCTTTTCCCTATTTCATAGAAAGTGAACCCAAGAGGATTAAACATGCTCTTGAGCATAGAGAAAGTATGTGATGATTTCATAACCAAGGACATAATGAACTAAAAATAGATAAATAGATAATATGAATGAGTGTACTAGCAAGTATTGTCGTCCTTGGTACATATGTCAATGAAGTATGATGTAATGCCCTAAATATAGATAACTGGACAATATGAATGACCTCAAGGTAGTACAGTAAATGACGTAAGAAATTAGATAAAGAGCTTCCTCTCCTTAAGTGTTATTTGAAATAGAGAGGGATAGAGCATGGTAACAAGAAAGTACTTTAGAATGTTAGGGAACTTGTAATATACTAGTAATAGCAGCTTGAGCTCGATCATAATGTGCTTGTGTATTAGTGATTGATGCTATGGTTTGCTTACAACAACGATTACATGATATTAAGTCTAGTTAACTCAATAGTAATGGAACTTAAATGCGTAACAAATAATGGTATCAACCATAAAGAGTGTTCCAATAATCGAAGAGTATCCTGGTTGATAAGCTAGAAAAAGAAAAGTAAGGGATTCCAGTAATATTACAATGATAAAAAAAGTATGCAGAAAGGAATCCTTAGTAAAGAATAATGATGTAAAAGGGAATGTGTTAATAGCGTAACACCATAATTTCTAGCTTGCTTCCTATCATTTCTAAGTCTCACATCATGAATTGCACAAAAGGAGTAGGAAAATGACATTAGAAAAATTCCCAACTTTAACAATTTGCCAAATATTTTACAGACTTCCAAAAAATACCTACTATAGTTTTCCAAAAAGCACTCAATAGGCTCTATATCCATGCTAAATTTTAGACCAAGAAGGGCTCATTTGGACAAAAAGTGATCTAGCCTCATAAAATGGTCATTTTTGTTCCCTATCAAGAGTCACTTTGGTCCAAATGGCCTTCTCTTGAGTTTAGCCCCCTTTTGGGCAAGTTTAAAAACATAATTATGACTTGTAGGAACTGCCCAAGTGGTCCCAACCCCATGCATCTTAATTTGCCCACTCTACATCTAATAATACATGTGTAACCATAATCGCATAAGAGGGAATTTCCATGATTTGCATTGATTTAACATCACACATGGGCTACATAATATTCATACATCATATTACCATTCCTTAAGGTCTTACATCACCAAAATAATATATACAAGACCACTTTTATATTTAAATACAAAGAAAGCTACAACATTTTCCAAGTGTAGCTAGTTAAAGTTCTTAGCTTGCCTTCCTTGTATCTTGAGAGCCACTTAAACATTTCATGATGGAAGAGGGAAAGGGGAGTGAGATTCCAAGAATCCCAATAGCTCACACACACCCATTCACATACATTCAAGGCATACATATATCAATGAGACAATTATGAAACATAAGGTGTGTAAGGCTACCATTTCTTGCCACATCTACACATCAAGATCATTCTCATGCTCTAGGGACTTTTGGTTTTGCTTCACCCTATTTCTAGGACTTTTGGAGTTGCCACACTCTTGGTTTAGGGACTTTTTGACTTAGCCTCACTCATCTAAAGGACTTTTAGTCTAATCTCACCCATGTCTTGAGACTTTTGGCATCACCTCACCCTTATGAGCTAATCTCACATTCAAAGGCATTCAAGAGCACACATTGGTACTAATGTAATTCCATGAGATCATGTGGCATATTACTAAATCATAAGAACACATACAAGCACACAATGACATACATATGCACACAAGAAAGTATGAAGAATAAAGTGGAGAGCTACATTTTAATTTATGCAAGTTTACTTTGCTAATTCCTTCCCCTTCTTGATTTCACAAGAGCACTTAGGTGGTTGATTATTCTCTTGGCCTGGACATCACAAGGAACACACAATCACATAATTGAAGTAAGCCAAGACATTAAACTAAAGCTTAAACACACACTTGGTTTCATACTTTGCATTATGGTTCCATAATTAGTCTAATGAAGCAACTCTTCCAATTCAATTTCCAGGTTCCACTCTCTTATTATTTCTTGACTTCTTGGACTCATTTAAGGTCCTTGGAGCCATCGCACATTCATTTGCATAATTGGAAATCCAGGTTGCTTCATAAAGCACCATTATAGACACCATTGCTCCATCTCTCATTGTAACACCACAACTTCTAGCTCTATTACATTCCATTTATAAGCTTCACATCATGATTTCCATGAGGGCACATGAAAAAGGGGATAGAAATAATCGACTTTTTCCACGTTGCGCTATATCAAAAAAATTCAATTCGGTATCACATGGACCGTGTGAGCTTATACTATACTTCCTCATATTTAATTTTATTATTACAACTCCTTTTCATCACAAAAACATGCCTACGATTCATGGAAACCGAAATGGAACTCAAAATAAACAAGCATATTTTCGGCCAGATTTGCTCCATTTTCTGACCCAACTTTGGAAAATCATAATTAAATCTAGAAAATTCAAAATCATGCAATCTTTGTCACTCTGGAAATCTTAGTATGTCTACTTCACAATAAAAATACGTCCAGGTCACAGCATTCATCACACAGGACGTTTGACATCTAAAACACTACAGACTCGCTGGCTGCCTGGGCTGTGATTCAGGTTACTGATGTAAATTTCTGAAATTCGTAACTAATTCTACAGAAATATAAATCACAGAAATTCACTCATTCTGGAAAGCTAAAAATGTTAAATTGACCCTAAAAATAAGTCCAGAATGAAATAGGTAGGTTTAGATATCTGGAACTGATGAAATAGTGATTGAGCTCTGGAGATGCCACTGTTAGTGACAGCAAACTTCAAAAATTCATAACTCTCTGTTCAGACCTCCAAATGAGGTGATCTTGGTGGCCACAGAAATCTTGTGACCTCTAGTTTAAGTATATAAAATTTCATAAGCATTGGACACCATTTGTCCATCAAGTGATATGAAAATCAAATTTGCCAGTATGAACAGTGCACATACCAGAAACCATGGAAAATCCCAACTTTGACAATTCATCAAATATTCTCTAGGTCTCCGAAAATTATGATCTTTAGCTTCCCAGAAAGCTCTTAATGAGACCTAATTGTATGCCAAATTTTAGGGCAAGACTAACTCATTTGGACAAAAAGTGACATAGTGTTCCATTATGGTCAATTTTGGCTCCATATTGGGTACCAAAATTGCCAAATAGATTTCCCTTGGTCTTGGTACCTTTTGGGCAAGTTTAAAAGCTTATTTGAGACTTGTGTAAGCTGCCCAAATGGTCCCAAACCTCATGCATCTCATTTTGACCATTCAACCCACATTTATACACATATTCATCAAACTTTAAACTTCCATACTATGACATTACATACTCAAAACATGTGCTAATGGTCATATATCATTTCCATACATCTAAACATCACATAATAGTATGTTTACATATGTCGCAGCATTCATAATACATATACAACCTCATATACATCATAAACCATCATTATGGTTCCAAAATAGACAAAACAAGACATAAGCTTGTCAATTGTCCCTCTTCAAGGTTGTTGGCTCCCTTCACCACAATTGCTTGGTCCACCTAGCATGTTAGGACATTTAAGAGGAGGGAGTGAGATTCAAGAATCTCAATAGCTCATCTCCCATTCCATCACACATAACATGTGCAAGCAAGTCACAAATGCATGCATGGAGAAAGTAGAAACCATAGGCATTTTAAAAGCAATCTTAGCATGTGAATCAATCATACGAGACATTCAAGAGCTCACTAAGTGTTTGGATTGGCCTTACACTTCTCCTCATGGATTTTGGACTTGCCTCACCCATTCTTTGAGCACTTTGGACTCAACCATACTCTTGGGAGCCCACTTTGCTTTTGGGAGATTCTTTACTTTATCTCAACCAAGCTCAAGGGTTCTTGGCTCATCCTCACCCAAGGGAAGAGTTCTTGGCCTCTCCACACTCAAGCAAACTCATACAAACATCATGGATTCATTTAAAACATAACATGGCATCAAGGATCATGGCATGTAAAGGCATGCTAGCATACTTTTCAAAGCTTGAAAATACACATACAAGCATTCTAAAACAAGCTAAACACACATCCATGCATGAGAGAAGGTGGAGAGAGCTACCTTGTATGCAAGTACACACTTTTTCCTTAACTTTTAAACCTCCTCTTTTGGCCACCCACCCACAATTTGGTGGAGATGGTTTCTCTTGGCCTAAATACAATTTTTGGGAGCCAATTAGGTTCATGAAACATTCTCTAAAGCCATACAACTTGCTTAAATACTAGATTGCTCTATAATCCCCATTATGGTCCATGACGGGCTCGTCGTGCAACCCTCAAAATAAAACTAGGTTGTGTATTAAATGCAATATAGGGCACAACCTAGGTCATCTCCCTTGGAATTGGAATTCAATATTCAATTGGGTTCTCTAAGTGTTCTAAGATCCTAGACCTATCTAATTTGGGGGTTTTGGTTGAATTAAACTAATCTAAAATGAAATTGAAACAAAATTCCTAAATACTACCTAATTGGATGAATTGTGATGAATGATGGGCTTGTGACTAGCTTAGGAATCATCTCTTGGTATCCACTATCCTTATCCTATTCCAATTGTGATTAATTATGGCCTAAGAATTCCTAATTATGTTCATTAGCAAATGATCTTGAATAACCATTCAAGATTCAAGAGATTAATAATCTAATGTTGAATTGAGACCTCAATCCCGCATTAAACCGTTAAATCTTGTCCTTAAGATCAATGAACATCCAACTTGATTGATTAACTAATTAATTATCTTCTGATTCATCATCCAAAAATGTTTAATTAACCAACTAAAGACCAAGGAATTCTCAAATAGACATTTAAACACATAACCTTACTCATGCATTTCATCGAACACCTTCGTGGCATACATGGGAGATTAGAGAGAATAATGAAAAATCAAATTCAAATCCAACCAATTAATCAACAAAAAAGGTTTCCTAATCAGTGTCTAACCAGCCACTAATTAATTACACAAATTCCAAATCAAATACAACTCAACCGAGATTGTACAGAATAAGAAAAAGTGTAGGAAAAATAAGAAAATCTTAGCCATAATTTGTTGTTCATCCCCAAGGATTCAAGCTTCTACTCAAGAGCTTCCTCCCTTGCTAGCCTCAAGATGGAGATTAGATCTTCATTCGGTGGATGGAGATGGAGATGGAGAATGGAATGGAGATGTGAATGGAGGCGTGGAGTGAATGGAGGCGAGATGAGTGGTTGATGAGGCGTTGTGGGTGAGAGGCGTGGGTGAATGACGGCTAGGGTTTTTGTAATGGATGAATGTGTGTTCAATGGGCTGGGTTGACATCGTGTGTATTATGTGGTGAAGTGAGACGATGGGATTTGACGGAATGAGCGAATGAATGGCGTGATCCCCTTCTCACGTGAATTCTTAATTCCTTTCACGTGCTCTCCCTCTTATTCCAAGTCTGAAGCTTCTTATTTTAATCTTTGTTTATGTGATTGTGGGCCCCATTCCTTATTCAGCTCATGCAACCACGTTACTTCTGAAGCTTCTTCGTGGCTTTGCATTTCTTTTGGCATTCGAGTTGCTCTTCATTCTCTCGTTTCTTCCTCAGCCAAGCACGAAGCTCCCAGCTCGTTATTTTAGCGCTGAAAGTCACGTCCTCTTTTCCTTAGCTCCAGCGTCTTCATTCAAACCAGCAGCTCGTGCCTCTTCTTCTTCATCTGCAACGTTCATTCCTGTTCCAGCAACTTCATTTCGTGGCTTCAGATCTGCTTCGTCCAGCTGCTGTTTCTTCTCTCTTTCCTTCACGTTAATTTCACGTTGCTGTCCAGCAGGCTTCTTCATTTCTCTTCCTCTCTTTCTGCTGGAGTTTGTGAGCTGCTGTCTAGCCATTCTCCACGTGATTTTCTTCTTCCATGCTCAGATTTCCTTGTTTCAGCTACTCGAGTTCAGCCACTGCATGTGTGTGTTTCTGTCGCTAACTTGTAGCTCTATTCTTCCCCACGCTGTAGCTAGTTCTCTGTTTCTGCATTAGTGGGAGTTCACGTGGCCATGCTTCCTCATCTGTTTCGAGTTTGTTTCTTACCCATTCTGCAGCTGCTGCATGTTGCGTTTCACGTTGCTGTTACGTTGAGAAATCCAGCCCATATCTCTTCGTGTTTGCTTCGTGCATGTTTAGCTCCTGCATGTGTGTTTAGCAGCTCCTACTCACCAGAACAGAGCAACAAGAAGACTTGGTTAGTCATGAGAGTGAATGCACACAAGTCTCCTTCAACCAGCCTCTTTTCCACGTACATCCCTTGCTTCTTCCTCCCATATATACATGCCTTCATCTCTTCTTTAAATCAAATACTCATTTAAGCTATTTGCCCTTCACAAATCTGCACAAATAATAAGAACAATTCAATAGGAAAATTCACAAAATCATTTAAAATAAAATTGAGCATTAATATTTCAAAATTTTACAAATTAATTCCTAAAGTACAAAAATGGCTATTAAAATCAATTTCCATTCAATTGCATTCATTAACCCACATTTATTTATTAAAATGACTAAGTTAGGGAGAATAAAATGTATAAAAATCATACTTATCAGTCCATAAAGGCACCTAATGAAGCAACACCCCTCAAATGATTTCTAGGCCTCATTCTTTCTTTTTAAATATGATTCTTGACTCCTTTTAAGCCTCTTGGAGTCACCACATCATCAAAACAAAAGGCCTAGCACTATGTTGCTTCTTTAGGTCATATTATGGAACCTAAGACACCAAATCACTTTCCATGAGTTTTAAATTTTTTCCAAGGCTTCCCTTCATTTTCATTCATCAAATATGACTCAAGAATGACCTTAGAAAAATTTAAAACTCCCCCCACCTACACAAACAAGCCTAGGCCGAGACATAGGCTTCCTTTGGGCTTCTTGGAGTTTTCTTGCTTTTCTTGAAGGAAGAAGCTTGTGGGGAGCATCTTTGGTGTCTCAAGAACTCATTTATACTTTAACTTAGACCTAGGAAGCATCATACAAATCCAGAAATTGGAAGGTGCACTTAAAACCCTAGGTTTTGCATCTTGCTTTCTAATGCCTTTTTCTTAGTTTTCTTTGCATATTCTTATTCCTCTCCATCAAATACCTAAGAATCACCTTTGGTTTGCTTAAAAATCTGAATCCTAAGATCTGTCCAAGTGTAGGTCGAAATGGTCATGGAAGGGAGGAAGAAGACCAAGTGGAAGAATTGCAAAATACCTTGTTTTCCTTGGATTTCTTTGCTTGTTCTTGCTTTCCTTGGCCTCCTTACTTGAAATTCGAACTTTCCCCTCTGTTCTCCCTTCAAAACAGCCCTCAAAAATTCAGAGAAATCATGGAGAAGAAGAGGGAAAAAGAGGAGAAGAAAGTGAAGGAGAGAAAGCATGAAAAACAAGAAAAATTCCATACCTAAAGTCTTGAATCTTTCCTCCTTCTTCCCTTCTCTTTGTGCACGACTCTCCAAGGGATTTGCTTCTGATTTAGGGCTGGAAATTCTGAAGTGAATGAAGGAGAGTGTGAGGTGCCACCTATATATAGCTAGGGTAAAGTGACTTTTATAAAAATTCCCATTTTGCCCTTCATACTTTGCCTTTTTGTTTCTCCTTCATTTTAGCTCCTTTTTTAGAACCATCTTTTCCATTGTAACATTTAGGTTCCCAATGAAGAAAAATGGCTTTGGAATCACTCAAATCGGAGCTAAAACCCTTCCGAACGAATCGGTCAAAGTTCGGGTCAACCGACATTAGAAAACTTACACTGGAGGGTCTTTTCCAGTCCCGGGGCTTCTCATGGTTTTTGGGGCCTCTGAGAACCCTGGGCAACTCAAAATTTCCATTTAAAAAGTCCTCCTAGGTGCTTTTCCAAAATTGCACTTATTTACGAAAATGCCACTGGCTTTTTGGCAAATTTTTTGAATCACTCCGACCCCGATTTTTGAGCAACTCAAGGCTCAAATCCTCATTTTCTAATATTTAAAATGTTATCCAAATTTTATTTGGCCTTGAGTCACTCATCTCAGGGGGCTTGCTTTGAAAACGTGTCATTTTCTGTCGTTTAACGAAAACTGGGCATTACACTCATTCCATGGCTCCTAAATTTTTTTGCAATGGTTTCCCCCATCTTTTAACATTATATAAAGTCCCAAACCAAGGCTAGAACGAATTAAAACATCTTCCAACCTCATGCTTTAGCATAATGGGGTTCAAGAGCTTCTTGATTTTTCCTTGATAAAAGTACCATTTGGGGAGGTTTCTAAGGGTCTTAGAAGCTCAAGGAAACATTCAGATAACCAAGGAAATATTCACACAAAATCAGATTTTACAAAACCATAGAAAACTCCATACTCTTTTATCTTGTTTTCTATTAGTTTTCTTTAGAATTTCTTGCCATATTCCATCTCCTCATGGCCTAAAACCCTTGTTTCTCTCTTGCTTCTGGACAGAAATTCCCTCCCCCGTATGGTTCTAGTTTAGGCTGAAAATCCACCAAGAAAGAAGCAACAAGGAGAAGCAACAACAACAAGTAATTACCTTGGTTTTAAGCTTCATTTCAATGCTCTTTTTCCTTGGTTTGCTTCCTCTTATGAAATTTGAATTTCCCCCTTGTGTTCTGGCCCAAAAATAAAACCAATCATGTTAGGAAAACCATAGAAAGAAAGCCAAGAAGGAGAGGAAAATAATTGGAAGAAGAAAGAGTATGAAATTCTAAAAATTTCCTTACTATTTTCTTGATTTTTCTCCTCCTTTTCTTCCCCTTCTTATGTGCCTAAGAGAGCAGATCATATTCTGTATTTTTGGCAAAAAATTCCATGCTTAAGAAGGTGGGAGAAGAAAGGAGAAGTGTGTGGGAGCTTCTAGAAGCATACTTTTCCAAAAATTCCAATTTCGTCCTTTGGTAATGTCAATTTTGTTTCGATTTTGTTTTAGCTCTTTCTTGAGAACCGTCTTTTTCATTATAAAATTTAGATTTCCAATTTAATAAAATGCCTTTGGAATCACTCAAATTGGAGCTAAAACCTTACAGAACGAATCGGTCATAGTTCAAGTTAACCAACATTAAAAAACGTACACCGGAGGGGCTTTACCAGTCCTGAGACTTCCCATGGTTTTTGGGACCTCTGAGTACCCTGGGCAACTTAAAACTTTCATTTAAAAAGCCCTCTTATATTTTTTTTCAAAAGTTGCACTTATTTATGAAAATACCATTATATTTCATTGGTTTCGGTCACAAATTGTTTCTCCGTCCTAGCTCTATTTTCTTTCTATTTGAGCATAAAATTATCATTTTTAGAAGCCTAGGATTTTACCTAAATTTTTTAGGATATTATCTAGGTTATTTCAAAGGATTTGCTTTTATATAGCTCATTTCTTTATTTTATGAAAATTGCATTCGTTACAAACAACATTAGAATGTTAAAAGTTAGATAACACATAAGATGAGTCCTTCATGAGATGATTAAATGAGGTAAAAAGGATTAACATGTGATCTTTATCCTGTAAGATATATTAGACACATTCAATATGTATAATGCCCTAGTGCTAAAGGCACTTGAAAGCAGAAAGGGGGCATAGTTAGAAATTAGGGGATATGAAAAGAAAGACAGAAAGGGTACAGGTAAAGTGCAGTAAACTAATAAGAGTAAAGAAAGAAAGCCTAAGTGAAAAAGCTTGAAGTGGGAACCCGAGGACCCCATAAGGAGTAGCAAATGAGAGTCAGAATACCCCTAAGTATTATTCCAATGGGATTAACAAAGACAAAAGCAACATAAAACCTACTTCACATGAAGAGCATAGTAGACATCTGAACTTAGCCTTAGCCATTATAAGCAATGGTTACCGAACTTAGTGAGCATGTGTTTTACTATCAGATATAGTGATCTTACGCTTTGACATTCCTTAAAGATGGATCGTAGTAAATTTTAACATAGTATAGCAGGTTACAATAGATCTTAGTAGGGCTCTGAGAGGTTGTAGTAAACCCAGGGGTCGCAGTACAACCCACAAAGATACAGAAAGCCCACAGTTACAGCATAGTAGTTCTTTGGGGAGATGACATCTTGAGATAGTTTTCCCATATCAGTTAATTTCAAAGACCAGTATAGTATTAGATAATTTTTTTCTTAGAGACTAAGGATCTCCTAAGTCTAGTAGACTATTGCCACATAGATATGAAGGTCATACTTAGACAGTTAAACCACTGACTAGACCTCTTTAAGGATAAGCATAGTGTGTGGGATAAGAAAAGCAAGAAAGTAGTTTTCTAGTATTATAGCTAGATGAACCACTACTTAGTAGATATTGGACCTGAGCAAGGGATAGAGAGATCCCTATATACTAGAGTTATATGTTCAAAGAGGGGTCAGGTATAGTTTGTGTTGATAGGGTCAATGGTAGACTATGTCTCCAGCAGTTGAGATTATGAAGAGTTAATATCCCACAAGAATTCAACATTAATCAGTGGTAGTTGCTCTTCAATGTTAGTGCAAGAAAAAGTAAAAGTTATAATGATCAGTTATTAAATTGAAATGTTAAATAAGACCCACTCTCAAGTGAATAAAGAGAGGAAGGCACAGTCAAACCTAAAAAGGCAAGGGTCAGAGTAAGAAATGAAACTAGGACGAGAGAATAACAGCCCTTTTTAAAGGAGCTATGATCCCTGTAAGTGATAAAATATGAGGCCTATGATAGGTAGATATATGAACGATAAAATATAGTGGATTGAATCTCTAAGTTAAATAAGCAGACAAAGGTTTCTAATGGCTGTTAATGAGTAGAGAAAGGTAATGAGATCTTATAGAAAGCCATTAAGAGATAATAAGGGAGATTTAATATTAAATAAGGTGTTCCCCAAGGCATATACAAGTAAGTCCACTAGACTAGAAAGCCAACCCCTATGAAGGGGTTAAGACTAATCAAATGTGAAATGAAATAATAAGCTCTCCCAAGAAAGAGGCCAGAGTTCTAAGAGCATATGTAGTGTCAAAAAATTTCTTTCCTTGATAATAAAAGCAAGTCAAATGTTCTATACCAATAGCACCAGGAAAAAAAAAAGAATCAAATACAATGAACAGTGTTGTAAATTCCCTGGTTGAAGAGCTTAGCCTTTACAAAAATAGATAAAGCTAGGAAGAAGGGAAAGAAAAGGTTAGTCAATGAGAATATAAAAAGAAAAGAAAAAATAGATGAGGTTATACCCCTAAATTTTAAGGATGAAATTTATTTAAGGGGGAGAAAATGTAACATCAGGTTCCTCCATAAACATGAGAGATGTAATGTTCAGTTTCTTTGTAAATGTACGGAACTCATCAGATATAAAAGGAAGTCCCCTAGATAGAATGATTTGAGGTTTAATAAAATTAGACTAATAATCTAGACCTCAAATAATAATGATCCAAAGCCAGAGGTGCCTTGAAGATAGAGCTAGAATAACTAGATGAAATTTAATGAAGATGTAATGGCATTTTCATAATTTCAGGCACTTTTGGAAAAACTCAAAGTAGAAATTTTTAAATGGAAAAATTAAGTTTTTTGAGGTTCTTAGAGGCCATAAAAACCATAAGAATCCTTGGAATGATTTAAACCCCCTTCGGTCTATGTTTTCTAATGTCAACTGACTTAAACTTTGACATTTTCATTTGGGAAGGTTTTAGATCCAATTTGAATAATTTCAAAGGTATTTTATAAGTTACAAAACCTAAATTTTATGATAAAAAAGATGGTTCTCAAAAAAGAGCTAAAATGAGCCTAAAACGAAAAGCCAAGAAAGCCAGACATAAAGGGAATTTTTAAGCAACAATTTTACTAAATTCTTCCTTATATGTGGTGTCCCCCTCCATTTAACTGACATATGATCTGCCCAAACCAGAGAGAAAGACCAGTGAGGAGGACGCACAAAAGGAAGGCCATAGAGGAAGGAAAAGCTTGCAAAATGGTATGGAAATCTTTGGTTTTTCAAGCACCTTCCTTCACCAAACTTGTTCCTCTCTTCCTCCTCTTCGTTTTTATGGTTCTTATATTGCATATGGGACTGTTTTATGGCTGGTATAGAGGATAGAGCTTAGAACTTCAAGGAGGAGCATGAAGCAATGGAAGGAGCCTTTGAAACTGTCTTGAAACAAGGTAAGTTCCATTGCTCTTCTTGCAATTTTCCTTTGTTCTTTTTTATGTGAGTTTCATCCCACTTAGAGCCCAGCTAAGGGAAACTAAATCCTGACCTAACCCAGGAAGAATCATAGGTTTTGGAGTGTGAGAAGCAAGTGGGTGCAAAGAAATTCAATTAAAATGCATTACAAAATAAGTTAAGAAAGTTAGGATTTTTTATGTACCATGGCCAAGATGAAGCTTCCTAGTAGTAATTCAAGTTGTCTAATAGTTTGTAGGGATTCCTAGGACACCTAAGAAGTTTTACAAGTGGCCACTCCATGAGAGAAATAACGAAAACTCCTTAAGTGCATCAAGGGGAGCATGTCTCGGCCTTACTAAGAATAAGCACCTAAGGAGTGTTTTAATTTGTTATGGGGCTAGAATGGCATTACAGATGATGGAAAAATATGAGAGGAAGCCTTGGAAAAATTTAGAAAGCCTAGATTTTGAGATAGAGATATAATCTCCATAATGTAGCATAATGAAGCAACTCCTAGCTATGCTCCTCAAAATGAATATGTGATAGCTCCAAGGAGTCTAAATGGAGTCAAGAGACCTAGAATGAAAGAGAAAATAGAGCCAAGATCTTGAATTCCAATAATTGCTTCATTATGTCTTATATAGAAGCATTATGGGGACAAGTGAGAAAGTGAGCATACATAGGAGTTGCATAAGACTAAAGCTCATTCCAATGATCTAAGCATGTCTCATATGTGTCTAGGCTAAGAGAACTTAGTGCCTTCAAGTCTCAAGGCTTGAATAAAAAGAGGGAGGAAGATTTCAAAGGAAAAATGTGTAACATTGACTCCAAGGTAACTCTCTCCCCTTTCTCTCACACATCTTTAGGTGTTTTCTTGTCTTTTGATGTGTGTATACATGATTATGCTATGCAAAATGTTTCTAGTAATTGTTTACAGGCCATGGTACCATGATGCCTTTGTTATGTTCTTGAAAGATGTACTACCATATTCATATACCTCACATTACCTCATTTCTAGATTCACATCCTTAGATCATACAAAGTTGTTAAGGAAAATCTATTACAAAAAAAGTCAATTAAATTGTGTTATGTCATAGATAAATTTTTTGCTTCATGTCCCATGGACTATATGGATACATTCATCTCATCCTTATATTTAGATACACAAATACAACTCAAAACTATCTCAAGAAGTGGCCTAGAACTCGAGTTAATGAAATATATACATGAAAATAAGGTATGTAACCTCGAACTGAAATTCCATCTTTCTGTCATGAATTTAGAAAAATCATAACTAATTCTAGAAATATCAAAATCAAGCACACTATACCATTTAGGAAATCTACAAATGTCTACTTTATGCTAAAATAAATCTAGACTATAACAAGGATGTCTAGCCACTAGAAATTGATGGAATAGAAACCAAGGTTGTCTGTCATTACTAGTACTATCCCTCAACTTCAAAAATCCATATCTCACTGCTTAGATATCCAATTGGGGTGATCTTGGTGGCTACAAAAATGTTATCATGTCTAGTTTATGATTGTAGAATTTCATGAGCATTGAACACTAATCGGCCTTTGAATGACATAACACAAGAAACTAACCATATGAATAATGTTTATATCAGTTCAATAGAAAAATGCCAACTTTGAAAAATTAAAATTAATTCCACAGAGCTCTAAATAATTTGGTTCTTAGCTTTCCAAAAATATATAGATAAGATCTATATGCATGCTAAATTTCATGAGCAAATGCATTCATTTGGTTAGATCTTGATATTGGGTTGCGAAATGGTCATTTTTGTGTCTCATAAAGGGTTCAAGAGGGTCAACTTTGGTTTCATGGCTCCCATGACCAATTGAGCAAGTGGGAAAACACCAAAATAGTCTACTAAATATGTTCTAAAGGTGCACAAACCCAAATTTCATAAACTCACTCATCCACCCTAAGATATACACAAGAGCACATATATTAGTTCTTGTCATTCAATGTCCAAATCACGCAATATTGTACCTATGGCATCAAATCTCATTCATGCATAGTATATTTACATATTTACATGTGTCCATGAAGTCATACATCATATACAATAAGGGATTACATCATATGCCACTCATATGGCTACAAATGAGTATTTTCACACACTTGATTGTCAAACTTTCCTCTTCAAGCTTAGTGGCTTCCATTCCTTAGCTCACTTGGTCCACCTAGACATGTTAGACATGTGGGGAGAAAGGAATGAGATTCTAGGAATCTCAATAGCTCTTCTCCCTTTCAATCACACATAAAGAATGCAAATCTAAGTCTACAAATATATGCATGAACATTACAGAACATGTGATCATTAATGGAGTATTACTAGCATTCAAGAAGTCACACAAATCATACATAGGTTTGCCAAGTAAGTGGTTTAGCCTCACCCATTCTCTTTATGGATTTTGGACTTGCCTCACCCATTTTCTTAAAGGCTCTTAACCAAGCCTTAATCTTGGGAGACTCTTGGCTTTGTCTTAACCATTTTTAAGGGTTCTTGGCTTATCCTCACCATAGCTAAAGGGTTCTTGGCTTCACTACACTCAAACAAACCAAAGCAAAGTCACAGGATATCATTTGAAGACATAATGAAACATCATGGTACCATGACATCTAGATACATGCTAAGACATTTTTAATGCCCTAAAACATACATACACACATCCAAGACAAGGCAAATGTCCACTCATGCATGAGAGAAAGAAGAGAGAGCTACCTTTATTACAACAATACATATTTCTTCTTGAGTTTGGTTTCTCTTCCTCAATCACACACACAAGAAGGTGGGACTTGTTTCTCTTAGTTTAGACACATCATATGGAAGCCAATTATACTCTTAAATCAAATTCTAAAACTATACATTCATTAGAAAAGCTAGGTAATTCACATGGCTCTTTTATGGTTCCATAATGCACTTAATGTATCAACCTTAAGAAACTATCATCTTGGCTCTACTCTCTTCATTCATTTATGATTCTTGACCCCTTTTAAGCCTCTTAGAGTTATCACACAATTAATTCAAGGAGCCTATCTTGGTGTTGCTTCTTTAAACTATAATATGGAACCTATAACTATATTTCACTATCCATGGCTTCTAAAATTTTTCTAAGGCTTTCTCTCATTCTCTTCCATCATATATGACTCAAAATCAAGCTTGGAATGAATTAAAACTACCCCCTTGGTGTCCCAACCTCTCTGGGCCGTGGCTATGTATTATGAAGACACCAAGTGAGCTTGCTTTGTTTTCTTGATGGAAGATACATGTGGGAAGCTTCTTAGGGATCTCAAGAGCTCATCCAAATAGTCATTTAGGCCTAAGAATTCTTGTATCAAAATAGAATTTTAAAAGAACACTTAAAACCCTAACTTTTCTATCTTGAAATCTAATGGTTATTTTGTTGTTTCCTTTGCATATTCTTGTTCTTCTCCCTTTTTTTCCTAAGATTCATCCTTGGCTTATGTAGAAATCTAACCCTTCTTGGCTGGTCTTACCTAGGGCGAAACATACACAAGAGAAAGAACAAGGAGGATCAAGCATAAGAATGGCAAAATACCTAGTTTCTTTGGTTTTCCTTGCTTGTTTTTCACCTTTCTTGGCTTCTTCTTCTTGAATTCAAAAATTTTCCCTCTATTTTTCCCTCAAAATAGATCCAAAAACTTCAACAAAACCATAGGAAAGAAGGGAAGATGGAAGAGATAGAGTTTGCTAAAGAAAAGCTATGAAAAACCATACCTTTTCCTTGCCTTCTCTCCTTCCTTTCTTCTCTCGCTTGTGCACCTCACTCCCTTGGTTTTTTCTCTAGTTTAGGGCAGAAATAAAATGAGCTAAGTGAAAGGGAGAATGGGGCATGAGGCTATATATAGCTAAGGTTCAAGACTTGCTTCCAAAAATTCTAATTTTGTACCTTCGTCTTGGCATTTTTGTTTTCATTTTGTTTTAGCTCCTTTTTTAGAATTATCTTTTCCATCATAAAATTAGGTCCTCAATCTTATGAAATACCTTTGGAATCACTCAAATTGGAGCTAAAACCTTTCTAAAGGAAAGGGTCAAAGTTTAGGTCAACCAACATTAGAAAACATACGCTGGAGGGGTTTTAACTGTCCTAGGGCTTCCTACAGTTTTTAAGGCCTTTGAGAACCTCAAAGATCTCAAAATTTTCATTTAAAAAGCCCTCCTTTGAGAATTCCAAAATTTGCTCGAAATTATGAAAATGCCATTACGTTTTATAACTATTTCGTTAATTTCCATCTGGCCAATTTAGCCTCTGTTTTAGGATATCTCTGGCCTCCTAAATTCATTATTTAATGTCTAGATTATTATTCTAAATTTTATGGACCTTAACCAATTCATTTCAAAGGACCTGCTTTGAAAATGTATTAGTTTCCATCATTTCAATGAAAATCGAACATTACAAAAGATGCTTTATGAATGTGATTTGCCTTGCATGAGTTTGGTGAAGCCAAAAGTCCCTTAAAAAGGGTGAGGATGAGCTAAATGTCCCTAAGAATGGGTGAGACAAAGCCAAAAGTCCCTAGAAGAGTGAGGTTGTAATATCCGATTTTCGTTAAATGACGAAAACAGACGCGTTTTCATAGCAAGTCCCCTGAAATGAATTAGTTAAGGTCCCAAAAAATTTGAGTAACATTCTAGACTTCTAAAAATGAGAATTCTATCCTCAGATAGAAGGAAAAATAGAGCTAGAATGAAGAAACAAATTTTGACGAAAACCTTATGAAACGTAATGGCATTTTCATAATTTTGAGCAAATTTTGGAATTCACATAAGAGGGCTTTTTAAATGAAAGTTTTGAGGTCTTTGGGGTTCTCAAAGGTCTTAAAAATCATGGAAAGTCTGGGACAGTTAAATCCATTCCAGTGGACGTTTTCCAACGTCAATGCACTTGAACTTTGATGGATTCGTTCAGGAAGGTTTTAGCTCCAATTTGAGTGATTCCAAAGGCATTTTATTTAATTGGGAACCTAAATTTTACAATGGAAAAGATAGTTCTCAAAAAGGAGCTAAAACAAAGGAGAAACAAAAATGTAAAGTATAAAAGGGCAAAATTAGAATTTTTGAAAAAGTCACTTTCCTATTCCTATATATAGGTGGCGCCCCACTTTCTCCCCCATTTGGAATCAGAAAATTTTGCATAATTTCATAAGAGAGAGCTAGGGTTTTGGGTGCACCAAGGGAAGAAGAGAAGGAGAAGAAATTCCAAGCTAAAGGTATGTTTTTATGGTTGTTTCTCATGCTTTTCTCCATCCACGCCACCTCTCCTTAATCCTCCTTGATTTCCTTTCATTATAATGAAGTTTATAAATCTGATTCAAGGGTGAAATTCAAGGGAAATTTCGGATTTAAAGAGAGGAGCTTGGAGAAAGTAAGATTCAAGCCAAACTAAACAAGGAAACAAGGTAAAATTGCATTCTATGGTTGATATCTTCCATCACCCTTCTTCTCCATTTCACCTGACCCTAGGAGACATAGGAAGATCTGATTTTCAAGCCTAACCATGCATGAATCTTAGGTATTTGATGGAGAAGAACAAGAATATGCAAAGAAAACAACAAAATAACCATTAGATTTAAAGATGCAAATTCTAGGGTTTCAAGTGTTCCTTCCAAAGTATGATTTTGTGTGATAATTCCTACAGTTAATTAAGAGTTTAAATGAGTTCTTAAAATCCCTAAGATACTCCTTACAAGTTTCCTCCTTCAAGAAAAAAAAAACTCCAAGGAACCCTAACCTAGGCATAGTCTAGGCCAAAGCATGTTCATATAGCTAAGGAGAGTTTTAAATTTTTCTAAGGCCATTCTTGAGTCATATTTGATGAATGAAAATGAGGGGAGGCCTTAGAAAAAATTTAGAACCCATAGAAAGTGATTTGGTGTCTTAGGTTCCATATTATGACCTAAAGAAGCAACATGATGTTAGGCTCTTTGTTTTAATTGTGTGATAACTCCAAGAGGCTTAAAGGAGTCAAGAATCATATTTGAAAGGAAAGAATGGAGCCTAGAATTTTTTTGAGGGGTGTTGCTTCATTAGGTGCATTTATGGACCATAATGGGACTTATAGAGCAATCTAGTATCTAAGCAAGTTGTATGGCCTTAGAAATTGTTTCATGAACCTAATTGGCTTCCATAAATTGTATCTAGGTCAAGAGAAACCATCTCTACAAGCTTGTGCATGTGTGGCCGAAAGAGGAGGCTTGAAATCCAAGGAAAAAGTGTGTGATTGTATACAAGGTAGCTCTCTCCACCTTCTCTCATGCATGGATGTGTGTTTAGCTTGTCTTAGAATGTCTGTATGTATATTTTCAAGCCATGAAAAGTATACTAGCATGATTTTATCTGCCATGATTCATGATGACATATTGTGTTTTCAAATGAATGCATAATGTTTGTTTGAGTTTGCTTGAGTGTGGAGAGGCCAAGAACTCTTAACCATAGTGAGAATGAACTAAGAACCCTTAGAATTGGTTGAGATAAAGTAAAGAGTCTCCTGAAAGCAAAGTGGGCTCCCATGAGTATGGTTGAGTCCAAAGCTCTTAAAGAATAGGTGAGGCAAGTCCAAAATCTATGAGGAAAAGTGTGAGGACAATCCAAACACTTGGTGAGCTCTTGAATGACTTGTATGACTATTCATATGCCAAGCTTGCTTCTTGAATGCTCATGACTTCCATGATGTCTATGCATGCATTTTTCAGGCTTACTTTACATATATTATGTATGATTGAATGGGAGATGAGCTATTGGGATTCTTTGAATCTCATTCCCTCCTCTCTAATGATCTCACATGCTAGGTGGACTAAGTGGATATGCTAATGGGAGCCAACAACATTGAAGGAAGAAGATTGACACCTATATGTTTAGCATTTGCCTTTTTTAAACCATAATGAACCATAATGATGTATATCAGTGTTGTAAATGGCTTATGACCCTTGAGACATATGTAATTATGATATTATATGATGTAGAAATGAAAGTATGTGTTATGTGAATAATGGAATGTGAATTGAGCATGTATGGAAAGAATAGCTTCATGAATGAGTTTATGGAAATGTGTATATGTATGCATGGAAAGGCCAAAATGAGTTGCATGGCATTTGGGACCATTTGGACAGCTCACACAAGTCCTAAATGTGCTTTTAACTTGCCCAAAAGGTGCCAAAACTAAAGGAATGCCATTTGGCAATTTTGGTACCCTATATGGAGCCAAAATTGATCATAATGAAACTTTATGTCACTTTTTGGCCAAATGAGTTATTCTTGATTTGAAACTTGGCATGCAATTAGGTCTCATCAAGAGCCTTTTGAGAAGCTAAGGTTTATAATTTTTGGAGGTCTACAGAATATTTGATGATTTTTCAAAGTTGGCAATTTTTATGGTTTTGCTCTATTGCACTATTCATTTAGTCCAAAAATAAATTCTATCACATGAGGCTCAAATGATGTCCAATTGCCATGAAATTTTCTACAGAGAAACTAGATATTCATAGTGACTCATGGCACTAGAAGCAAATCATTTGGAGGTCTAGAGGGGGAGATCTGAATTTTTGAACATCTGTCCAATATTAACAATTTTTCCCAACCTGAGTTACTGTTCCATTAAATTCTGAAGTTTAGGCTTTATGAACCAATTTGGAAATATTTTTTTCCTCTAGCTAACATCCACAAATTTTCAGATTGGTATCATTTGCATGGATTGAATTTTTTTGGAATTAATTGGATATTTTCAAATTTTTCTATAGAATTCTATGATAGTTTCAGAATGTAGTCTGACCTCTAGACAATTTTAGATGTCAAACATCCTCTGTAATAGTGGTTATGATCTGGGCATATTTTTATTGTGAAGTAGACATCTGTAGCTTTCCAAAATGACCAAGAACACATGATTTTGATTTTTCTAGAATGAGTTATGATTTTTCAAAGTTTGACTAGAAAAGGAGGCAAACCCAGCCTAAATTAAATAACCCTATTTTATGTTTCATTTCGGTTTCCATGAGTTGTGGGCATGATTTTGTGATGCAAATGAGTTTTATTGATATAGTTAAATATGAGAATGTATAGTATGAGTTCACACGATCCACGTGACACCGAATGGAATTTTTAAACAAGATGCAACGCAAAAATAGTCATTAATTTATTCCCTTTTCTTTACACTTTCATAGAATTGATGATGTGAAGCCCATGAATGTTATGAAATGAGCTAAAGTTTATGGTGTTACAGAGGTTTAGCCAAAAGTCCCTTGAAAGTAGGTGAGACAAGTCCAAAAGTCCCAAGAAGAATGGGTGAGGCTAAACCATTGTCATGGAAAGCCTATGTATGATGAGCATGACTTCTTGAATAGAGAAATGTATTATGTATGTTCATGGATTGAAAGTTTGCCATGCATTCATTCCTAGACTTGAAATTGCAACCATTATATTTGTTAGAAAGGGTGCAAAGCTATTGGGATTCCTAGAATCTCACTCTTCCCTCTCTATTGCTTAAACATGCCTAGGTGAACTGAGTGAGCCAAGAGATGGAAATCACCAAGCTTGAAGAAAAAAAATTGACAAAGGAATTGCCAAATGCTTGTATTGAAACTATATGGTTGTCAAATGATGTAATTTCATGTTGTATATGATGTATAACCTCTTGAACATATGTAATTACATGGATACATCATGTACATATGGAATTTGGAAGCATAGGAATGAGAATGTAAGTTCTTGACATTGAGAAGCCTGGATGAAATCATCAAAACCTTGTATACATGAATAAGTGGAGCAATGATTTTATGATGCATGAGCATTAGGACTTTTTAGACAAGTTTAATAGACTATTTTATAGCTTTCTCATGCTTTCAAGTGGCCATGGGCAAAGTAGAAGTACAATTGGTTCATATTTGACCTTTTATTATGCATAAAAAGCTATTTTAGAACCCTATGTCATAAATTGACCAAATGGACGAATTTTCCTATGGAATTTGGCTTGCATATAGGTCTCATCTAGATATTTTTGGGAAGCCAAAAACTTGATTATTTGGAGCTCTAGACAACTAATTATGAATTTTCAAATTTGGGAAAAAGCTACTGAAATGGCAATTCTACTATTCATATAGTCAGTTTCTTATCCTATGTCATATGAGGGCCAAATGTTATCCAATGCTTATAAACTTTTACAAGCATAAACTAGACATGATAAGCTTTATGTGGCACCCCATTTGGAGGTCTGTAGAGGGAGATATGAATTTTTAAAGTTTGGAGACAGTACTAATAATGCAGCATGACCTCTGGTACTATTCCATCTAATTCAGTAGAGTAAATGCTTCTATTTTGGTATAGAAATATTTTTATCTAGTAAAACATCCACAACTTTCCAAAATGGTATGATTTTCTGGGTTTTGATTTTTCTAAATTTAGTTATAAATTTTTAAAGTTTATATCAGTAACCTATGATAACAAACCTGGGCAGCAGGACCTTTAGTACTTTTCTATTATGAATTAGGGTCTAGTTGATGTTTTCATGGTCTGGAATGATTTGTAACCTAGAGTTGACATTCAAAGATTTTTAGAAAGCTATCATTCACTTAATTTGGATTTTTCTAGATTTAATTATAATTTTTCAAATTTTGTACCAAAAATCTGGCATTAAGACCCAAAGTAAACTTGCATTTTTTTGGTGCATGATGTGAAAATCTAAGGTATATGGAATATTTTGTAATGGTTTTGAGTTGTATGAATGTATTCTAATTGGGCGATGATATGGGTGAGTTCCTATGGGCCACAGGATGTGAAATGAAAAATTTGAACTTTACGTAACATAAAATAATCAATTATTTTATTCCATTTTCTTGTGGAAATTACTATACCAGGGGATTTGAGTTAAGTAAACGAGTAAGAGAGGCTAAAGAAATATGGTATTACATATGTGTAACTTAAGGATGAGTTGGCCCAAAGGGGGGATGAATGTAATGTCCTACATTGGAGAGGAGAATCCTAGGCTAGGTCCATATAAGTAGGAGTAGTACTGTCACTCTCGGTGATACATTTTGTGTTGTGATCGATTGAGGTAACCTTGGTAATAAAACCCACTAGGCCAATGTGCCAAGTGCTATAATGGGGATAATATAGCCAAGGGCTCTCTATGGAAGTAGTATAGAGTCAACCTAGCTATATGTGTAACTCAAGGACGAGTTGGCCCTAAAGGTGGTGGAATGTGATATCCCACATCAGATATGAGGATCCTAGGCTAGGTCCATATAAATGGGAGTGGTACTCTCCCTCCTGATGATGCATTTTGGGTTGTGACCTATTGAGGTGACCCTAAGAACAAAATCCCACTAGGCCAATGTGTTGAGTGCCGTAATGGGGAAAATATCGTCGAGGGCTCTATATGGTATTTGGTATCAGAGCCCATAACCCATAGGTCCCTAGATCAAAACTAAGCTCTAATATCACTTCCATACAGAGCCTTTGGTGATATTATCCCCATTACAACACCCAGCACATTGCCCTGGTAAAGTTTTGTTCTCAGGGTCACCTCAATTGGTCACAACCTAAAATGCGTCCCTGAGAAGGAGAGTACTACTTCCACTTATATGGACCTAACCCAGGATTCTCCTATTTGATGTAGGACATTACAGTGTATATAAGGGTCTGATAATAATTTGATGCCCAATTGAAGTACTAGGCACAAATAGCAGCTGCACCACAACTCCACCATGGACTCACAAGGTCTAAACATACAATTTAGATAGCCAATCATTCATTATGCTTTCAAAATCATACTTGTGCAACGGATATAAAATTAAAGTAGACATATGCATAATATTAACCCTAGTTACCTCATTTGTAAACAATTTTTTAAGAGCCAACCACAATGCTACTTTAGCCTATGGACATAAAACCAAACTATTATTATTCTTAATCATCATTTATAGCATCAACCTTAATACTTAAGGAATTAAACCATAAAGGACTACCTAGAGAATACTTACCTAGCCATTACAAAAACCAAATTTAGATTTGGTTGTGCCTACATCAGTAACCTTAGAACAACACTCCAAATTTTGGGCAAATTTGCACAAAAGCACCACTTATATCATAAATAAGCTATAGGGGTCCTAAACTAATAGAAAATGTATCAAAATTAGAAGTTTATACTTATCCAATATCTCTCATACCCTCAACCTCTAAAAATCCTCCAAGAAATGTCAAATAACCTATATCAGATTTGAGGAGTGGGTGAAAATGATCTAAATGAAAAACCAATGAAGTCAAATTAAAGAGGAAGAGGAAAGGGTCAAATTATATAATAGTTACCTTAGCTAATTTTAGCTCTAGAAGTGGAAAATAGAGCCAAGAAAATGATGGAAAACCTAGCCTCCAAGGGACCTCTGAAAATTTTCTTGTCTTTGAGTTTCTGCAGAATGAAGAAGGGCTACTAAGTGTAATACTATAATTGTATGACTCATCTCATATCACATGTAGGCTTATTTCCATGAAGCACATGAATTCTTCAAGAAAAAATCATAGAAAAATACAATTAAATTGCATGACGTCATAGGTAAAATTTTCATTTAGAGTTCTTTGGGCCATATAGACTCATCCTTTTTCATTCTCACATTTAAATATACAATTACAACTCATAACAAGCTCAAGGAATGACCTAGAACTCTAGAAAAGGAAGTGGATACATAAAAACAAGTTGTGCAGCCTCGGGTATGATTTCTAGATTTTGTGCCTAAACTTTGAAAAATTATAACTAATTCTAAAAAAATGAAAATTAAGCACACTATACCATTCTAAAAAGCTACATATGTTTATTTTATGTTAAAAATAAATCCAGATGACAACAGAGGCTTCTAGCCACCAGAAATTAATAGAACAATTCCAGAGGTTGACTATCATTACTAGCACTATCCTCCAACTTCAAAAATTCATATCTCCCTGCTCAAAGGTCCAATTGGGGTGATCTTAGTGGCCATGGAAAGCTTATTATGTCTAGTTTATTCTTGTAACATTTCATGAGCATTGGAAATCATTTGACTTATGAATGATATAGCCTAAATTTTTGACCATATGAACAATGCCTGCATTAGTTTAGCAGAAAATTACCAACTTTGGAAATTCATAATTAATTCCACAAAGCTTTAAATAATTTGGTCTTGGCCTTTCCAAAAAGCTCTAGATAAGGTTTATATGTGTACCAAATTTCATGGGCATATTCGTTAATTTCATTAGATCTTGACATTGGGTTGTGAAATGGCCATTTTTAAGTCTTACAAAGGGTCCAAATGGGAGCTCCAAGGCCACCATGACCACTTGAGCAAGTGGGAATGTACCAAAATGACATTATAAACTTGTCTCAAAGGTGCACAAACCCAAATTTCTCAAACTCACTCATCTACTCTAAGATATACATAAGAATACATATGTCTAATCTTGCCATTCCATACCTAAATCATGTTATGTCATGCATATGGAATTAATTATCATTCATACATCATACATATGAGTAATTACATATGTTCAAATGATTACATAACAATTCCATCATAGGATTACATCATATGCCATGTGTATGGCTACAAATGAGACAAAACTAGGCAATTCTAAACACTTTGATGTTAATCTCTTATCTCCCAACTTGGTGGCTTCTATTACCTTGTTCATTTGCTCCACCTAGCATGTTAAGACATTGGAGAGGAGGGAATGAGATTCAAAGAATCCCAATAGCTCATCTCCTTTTCAATCACATATAAAGAATGCAAAACAAGTCTTAAAAATATATGCATGAGCATCATAGAGTGCATGATCATTCAAGAAGTATTCTTGGCACTTGAACAAGTTATACAAAGCATACATAGGCTTGCCAAGTAAATGGATTTGCCTCACCTATTCTTTTATGGATTTTAGACTTGCCTCACCCATTTTCTCTGAGAGATTTTAACTCAACCTCACTCTTGGGAATCAACCTTACTCTTAGGAGACTCTTTACTTTATCTCAACTAATCTTAAGGGTTGTTGGCTCATCTTTATCATGGCTAAGGGTTCTTGGCTTCACTACACTTAAGCAAACCTAAGTACACATACTTGGTATCATTTGAAAGAATATTATAACATCATGGTAAAATAATACATATGCACATGATAAAACACTTTTCATGGCTTAAAACACACATACACACATTCAAAGATAAGTTAAGCACACATTCATGTATAAGAGAAGGAGGAGTGAGTTACCTTTAATGCAACCACACACTTTTCCTCTTGGAATTGCACTCCCTCTCTCGGCCACGCACTCACAATGGTGGGAGACTTGTCTCTCTTGGCCTAAACACATAAAATAGGAACCAATTATGCTCTTGGAACTATTCATAAAGCTATTTATTTACTTAGAGCTTTAACTTTGTCTTATGGTTTATTTATGGTTCCTAAATACACCTAATGAAGCAACATCCATCAATTGAGTTTTAGGCTCCATTCTTTCCTTTCATTTATGACTCTTGACTCCTTTTAAGCCTCTTAGAGTCATCACACAGTTAAAAGAAAGAGCCAAACTAGGTGTTACTTCTTTAACTCATATCATAGAACATATAAGGCCATCTCACTTTCTATGGTTTCTAAATTTTTCTAAAGCTTCCTCTCATCTTCACTCATCATATATGACTCAAAAATGAGTTTAGAAAAATTTAAAACTATCCCTAGGTGTCTCAATTACACTAGGCTAAACTATGCTCCCTAAGGCTACCCTTGTAGTTTTCTTTGTTTTCTTAATGGAAGATGCATATAGAGAGCCTTCTAAGGATCTTAGGAGCTTATCTAAACACTCATTTTGGCCTAGGGATTATTGTATCAAATTAGATTTTATAAGAGACACTTGAAACCCTAGCTTTTCTATCTTAAATTCTAATGGTTAGTTTGCTGTTTTCCTTGCATATTTTATTCTCCTCCCTTAGATTCCTAAGATTTACCCTTGGTTCTACCCAAAATCTAAGCCTTCTTATGTTGGACAAACCAAGGAAGAAAAGGGAAAAGAATTAGCTACCATAGGAATGAAGATTTATCTTGTTTTCTTGGCTTTTCTTCTTATTTCTCACTTTCCTTGCCCTCCTCTCTTCAAATCCAAATTGTCCCCTCTGTTCTTCCCTCAAAATATATCCAAAAACTTCAATAAAACCATAGGAAAGAAGGGAAAATGGAGAAGAGGAAGTTTGCTAAAGAAAAAGCATGAAAAAAGCTAAGAAAATCCATACCTCTTCCTTGTTTTTCTCTTTCCTTTCTCCTCCTTCATGTGCGCCTCACCCTTAGGGTTCTTTCTCTAATTTAGGGCAGAAACAAATGTGGCTAAATGAAAGAGGAGATGGGGCACCTCATATATATAGGTAGGTTTAAGAAACACTTTTAAAAAATTCCAATTTTGCCCTTCATCTTGGTATTTTTGTTTCTGATTCGTTTTACCTCCTTTTTTGAGAACCGTCTTTTCCATTATGAAATTTAGGCCTTAATTTAATAAAATTCCTTTGAAATCACTCAAATTGGAGCTAAAACCTTCTCGAACGAATCCTTCAAATTTCAAGTCAATCGACATTAAAAAACGTCCACTAGAGGGGTTTTAACTATCCCAGGGCTTCCAATGGTTTTCAGGGCCTCTGAGAACCTTGAAGAACTTAAAACTTTCATTTAAAAAGCCCTTGTATGAGAATTCCAAAATTTGCTCAAAATTATGAAAATGTCATTACATTTCATCAACCTTTCATTCAAATTTGTTTCTTCATTCTAGCTCTATTTTTCTTTCCATCTGAGCTTGGGATTCTCATTTTTAGGAGTCTAGAATGCTACATAAATTTTTTGAGGCCTTAACTAGTTCATTTTGAGGGACTTCCTTTTGCATCCGGTGAATTTCACATATTTACAGAGAAACTATACGTTATATTTCTCATGTTTTCTCTCATTTTCAAAGAACTAGATATTACACTAAAGGTTTAAGATTTAAGTTTGGGTCTTAGGCTAACCTAAAGATGTAATTCTAAGTGGGTTCAAATTTTTGGCTAATTTTGGCCAAGTTTCAAGAGTCCATTTAACTTGGGTCTATATAAGTGAATGTTGGGCCTCTAGAAAATGCAATTGGGTTAATCATATTGCCCAAATCAAATATCCATCTCTCTTTTCACTTAATTAGCTTTATTAATTATCCAAATTAATTTCCTAATCCATTATAATTATCTTTAATTAATTTCGGGGTGTTACACATACTCCTTCCATTTACATGTCATCCAACTCTCTTACATGATGCATAAACCAGGTCTAGCACATAATGGGGAGCATAAAGGAAAAGCCATGGTTTAGATGTCTAGGAGAGAGGCATGAGATTTTCTCATCCACCACACATGAACATAACCACACACTCATGCACACATTAATTCCACTCTCTCACTCACATTGGCACATTGATATACATTCACGCACAGTTTTAACATGAGATGTAACATCTATTGTTTTAAAAATTGTAAATTAAGTGGATTACTAAAGGAAGTCCCTTAAATTGAATGATTAGAGGCCAAATAAAGTTAAATTAGTAATCTAGATGATTAAAAATTAGGATACAAGGCTTAAGGTGCCCAAAAAATGAAGTTAAAATAGCTAAACAAAAATTGACAAAAATGGAGGAGAATTTTCTGTAATTTTTGATAACTTTTAGAAAACTCAAAAGAAAAATCCTTAAATAGAAAAGTGAGTTTCTTAGGGTTAAAAATCATAGAAACCTATAGAATGGTTAAAACCCCTCCAATTTACTTTTTAAAGTGTTAGTTGATCAAAATTTTGACCGATTTCTTCAGAAAGATTTTTAATCCAATTTGGGGAAACCAAAGACATTTTATGAATTAAAGGACCTAAATTTCATAATGGAAAAGACAATTCGAAAAAATGAGTTCAAATAAAAAGAACCAAGAAAAAGGGCAAAATGATAATTTTGAAAAAGTGTTATAACTTAGCCTACCCCACTCTATTTTTCTTTTTGTTTGAGCCTAAGATTCTCATTTTTAGGACTCTATAATCTTTCCAAATTTTTTAGGACCTTAACTAAGCCATTTTGGGGGACTTGCTTTTGTATCCAATGAATTCCATTCTTATACAAAGAAGCCGTATGTTACGTTTCTCGTGTTTTCTTTCATTTTCAGATGACTGGATATTACATTTCTCTCCCATTAAATAAATTTTGTCCTCGAAATTTGGTGTATGCTTTCCTCTTACTCTTTTCTTTTCTAGCTAACTACTCTTTTTTCTTCCTTCTTCTTGGCTCTACATGCTATCTCAGCGATTTCACTCTTTTGAGTTTTTTCCATAGCTAGGAAATTTTCATTACTAGCTCTTAATGATGGCTTTATCATTATAAAGTACTAGCTAGTTCTTCTCATAAGAAAAAAAAATTTCTAATTCTAAAAGCCTACCTTGGGAGAGCTTACTAATCATATCGAGTTAATATTAACCTATTCGTAGGGATTAACATTTCTTTCAGTGGACTCATTTACATATCTCGGGAGGTAACATATTTCGTATCACATCTCTTGTATCCTTTCCCAATGGTTTTTCATAAAGTCTCATCTTCTTTTCTGATCATTATAGCCATTAGAGGTTTTTATCTATTTGCTTACTTATTTACATATACCGTCCACTGTTCATCTCTACATTCTTTCTTACTAGCTCATCCCATAATTACAATACACATTTCTTTCTATCACAAGCCTCACATCTCAATTACTTACTGGGATTACAACTACTTTGAGAAGTTTCTATTTTTAATGATCCTAGTTTCTCTGCTTACTATTACATTTGCCTCTATAGGCCATGACTTTTCCTCACTTTATTTGCTCACTTATAGTGACATTTTATAGTCCCTCATCTCAACACCAATAGGCCTAACATATCTATCTCATACTGGCATCAAAAAGCAACTACCACTAGCTACTATTGAGCTCTGGTGGGATGCTAACTATACTCACTATTTCGATCACTAGAGGCATATTGTACCACTTTCCTCATATAAAAACTGCACCTGACCCTTTTTTGAATACATAGTCTAGCATATAGAGATCTCTCTATCCCTCAATCAGGCTAATATTTACTGGGTAGTGGTTCATCTAGTTCTAACTCTGGAAAGCTAATTTCTTGCTTTCCTCACCCCATATACTATGCTTATCTCTCAAGAGATCTAGTCAATGGTCTAACTGTCTGAGTAAAGCCTTCATATTTTCGTGGTAATGGTCTACCAGACTCAGGAGATCTTTAGTCTTTGAGATAAAAGCTAACTGAAATTGTACTGGTCTTTGAGACTAACTGCTCTATAAAGACTATCTTAAGTCGTCATCTCACTAGAGGATTATCATGCTGTAATTAGGGCTCTATGTAACTCTGTGGAATTTACTGTGACTCCTGAGTCTACTGCAACCTCTCAGAGCCTACTAGGGTTTACTGTGACCCGCTGTGCTATGTTAGGATCTATTGCAATCCATCTCTAGGAGATGTCATAACCTAAGATCAATGTATCTAATAATAAAATACATGCTCACTAAGTCAAGTAACCATTGCTCATAATGTTAAAGCTAAACTTAGGAGTACATCATGCTCTTCGTGTAAAGTAGGTTTCGTGTCATCTAATCTTTTAGGATCCTATCATATTAATGCTCAAGAGTATTTTAGCTATTGTTCATCACTCCTCACGAGATCCTTAGATTTCTACTTCAGCCTTTCTTTACTTAGGCTTTCTTTTCTTACTCTAATTGTACTTAACTATCTTTTCCTCTCATATCCTACAATTTCTAGCTATGCCCACATTCTGATTTTAAGTGCCTTGGCACTAGGGCATCAGACACACTGAGTGTGGTTAATATCTCTGGTAGGAGTGACGGGGTCGTCGCGCAACCTTCAAAATAAAACTAGGCTGAACTAAATATGCAATATAGGGCACAACCTAGGTCATCTCCCTTGGAAATGGAGTTCAATGTTCAATTGAGTTCTCTAAATGTTAAAAGATCCTAAAAACTATCAAATTTGGGGGTTTTGGTTGAATTAAACTAACCTAAAACTAAATTGAATCAAAATTCCTAAATTCTACCTAATTGGATGAATTGTGGGTGGAGAATGGTCTTGTGACTAGCTTTAGAGTCGTCCCTTGGTATCTACTATCCTTATCCTAATCCAATTATGATTAATTCTGAACCAAGCGTTCCTAATTGTGTTCAATACAAATGTATCTTGAGTTACCACGCAAGAATCAAGAGATTAACAATCTAATGTTGAATTAAGACCTCAACCCCACATTAAATTACTAATTCTTGTCTTTAAGATCAATGAACACCCAATTTGATTAATTAATTGATTAATTAGTTTCTAATTCATCATCCAAAAATATTTAATTAACTAACTAAACATCAAGGAATTCTCAAATCAAACAATCAAGCACATAATCTCACTCATGCATTTCACCAAACACCTTCGTGGCATACATGGGAAATTAGAGAATAATGAAAGATCAGATTCCAATCCAACTAATTAATTAACAAAAAGGATTCTTAATTAGTGTCTAACCAGCCACTAATTACAATTACACCAATTTCTAATCAAATACAACTTAACCAAGATTGTACAGAATGAGAAAAAGTGTAAGAGAATTAAAGAAATCTTAGCCAAAAATTCTGCAGTCTCCTCTAAGGATTCAAGCATCAACTCAAGAGCTTCCTCCCTTGCTAATCATAGATGAGAATCAGAACTTTATTCGGTGGATGGAAATGGAGTAGTGGATGATGGAGGTGGTTCTAGAGTGGACAACGGAAGGACGAAGTGGAATGCGTGAATGGTTCTGGACGAAGGAATGGCGAATGGAGCGTGTGACGTCGTGAATGTGCTGAATGGAATGAATGGAATAATTGCGTGGAAAATGACAGAATGAAGCGTGAATAATGTGCGAATGGCTGATTGATCTGATGGCGTTGGATGGATCTCATTAAAAGTGCTCTCTTTCACGTGCCCATTAATCATTCACGTGCTCAGCTCTTCATTCCTTCATTGCTCGAATGTATTTGTTCTTCTTTGATTATGTGAGTGGACCCCACCTCATTTTGTATTATAATATTCCATATGCATGCTTTTCCACGTAACTTCTACATGTAGCTTCTTCGTGGCTTTGCATTTCGAGTCTGATTCTTCTCTTCTCAAGCTTAAAATTCTTCTCCTCTGTTCATTCGTGTTTTGCTCGAGTGAGTTCTCCACATATGGTTGCTTCTTTAGCGTTTCATTCAAGTGCTTCGTGGATGGCTCTGGATTGTCGATGGAATTGAAAGAATGATGAATGGCTGGATAGATGAGCTCTCCCTTTTTTTTTATGAATCCAGCTCCCATGTGCTTGCTTTTTGTCTGCCCGTGGCCTCTTCCTTCATACGAGAACATGTAGTTCCAACCCTTGGCTTCTTATTGACTCCACCTGAACTCTTTCTTCATTCTATATAGCTTGGACTTCTCATCCACGTCAAACTCGAGACCTCTGTTTCTACATGTGTGTGTGAGTGAAGTGGCAGCATCTCATGAGGGTGTTTTGCATCGTGGAACTTCAACCCTTAGCTTAGAGATAGCTTCAAATTCCAGCTCGTTCTTCTTGCTTCATCCACCCAAGCTCAATCTTCTCACGTGGCTGCTCTTGTAGTTCACTTCCCTCAAACAAAATCCACGTGTCATGTGCTGGATGTGGAAGGTTCTTCTCTTCTTTAAACCAAATTCTCATCAAGCATCATTTACTCATTAAAATCTGCACAAAAGAATGGAAAGTATTAAGTAGAAATACCTAAAAATTATTTAAGATAAATTTAAGCATTAAGAACCAATAGTTTGCAAATTAATTCCTCAAATGTAGAAAATAGCCAATTAAAATCAAATTCCATTCAATTGCATTCATTAAGTCAAATTTAATTATTAAAAAGGTTAAGTTAGGAGGAATAAAGTGTATAAAAATCATACTTATCAAATTCCCCCACACTTAAACCTTTGCATTCTTGGGCAAAGCTTAAAATCCAAGATAAAGAATGAATTGAAGCATCCAGCTAGTAGAATGGCAAGTAAGAAATGAAAATGGAAAAGAAAGTGTAAAAATCACAAGCTAGAGATTAATCACAACTGTTCATCACTTCAACAATCAAAGTTAACATCACTTGCATCAAGAATTAAGCTCCATGGCAATTTCATTTGAAAAGAATGAATTGAAATGCGTAGCCTCTCACATGGTTTAGTGTTTGCTCTCAACTCTCTAGTGTTTAGGCAATGTGTTTCACTCATGTTCCACCTATCCAAGGTTCACTACCATAGGCTTGTCAAGCTTCTAAGTCTCCACCACCTATGCTAAATGCAATACACAAATCAATAGGACTTTATTAAGGGTTGTAATGGGGCTAAGGAGATGAAATGAATGAATAACAAGAACAAGGGGAAAAACAAAACAAATGGATACCTTAGAATTCCAAGAGTAATCAATGAAGATTTAGGATAGGGAATAATGTGTTTCTAGGCCTTTTTGTTTTCGACTAATAATAAGAATTACAAAGGAAATTCAAGCACTTCTTTCTTTTGATTTTCAATTGCCTTTCTCTTTTTCTTTTCATTACTTTTCCTTTGTTTTTCTATTTGCTTTCTATCTCTTCTTTTCAATTTTTTTTCTTAAAACAAATTCTTTGAATCACAATGGCCTTAATGGATGCAAAGCACACATTCACCTATCCTATTTAGATATGATGCTCCTTAAAATCTCTAAGGCATCTCAAAACAGGGTAGAAAAACATTTTAAATGGTTATAGGCTAACAAGAAAAGGAAATTAAGGTTCAAAGCGGCTAAAACAATGGATAAGATGCACGTAAGGTTGGCTTTTTGGCTCACTAGTTGTAAAAGAAATGAATGTCTTATCATTTTCATGTATGCAAATGCAAATGTGGTCTCAACAAAGAATCAAGACAAGTTCTAGAGTGAAAGCAAAGATAGGTGAATACACACTAGAATTGAATAATTATGGCTCAAATCCTCACCAGCTAATAGCTATCAAATAATTCATTGAAATCAAATTCATTGCCACTTCACTTGAATCAAAACACAAGATCTATTACTTATCATGTCTAAGTGAATCCAAGCTACAATAATCTCAACTTGCAACTTTCACAGGAATTTTTAAAAAATCACACTATTTTTTAAAAAAATTTTCTCAAAAATTTTTATTTTTTATTTTTAAACAAGGAAAAGATGGATGGAATGAAATGACTTTCCCCCCCACACTTAAATATTACATTGTCCTCAATGTCAGCACACAGTCCAGTAAACAGATGAACAACACAGGATAAAGAGAGTGAAAGGAGAAAATACAACCAGATGAACTTGAATCAAAGATCTCAAAGGTGGCTCAGATTTCCTTTATAGCTGGTTAGCAATTTATTTCCTACGAAAAAAAAACAAAATAAACTGTAATGCGGAAAAGACAAAGAAAACTACATCCTAAACTAAAAAGAACTTTATTAAAGACTAACTAATCATACGTATCAAAAACCAAAATTAAAACTACTTTTTTCCTTCTCAATTCAAGAAATTTAAGTCTCACTACTTTAAAGCATTTCGATTGATCATTCAGTGATGACTCATGGACTTCCTCAACCATCAGTAGTTTAAGAAAGTCAAATTCAGCAAATTCAAAAACAAGAAAAGAATAAAAATCAAATACAGGAGATTTAAAACTAAAGAAAGAAAATTTAAAATCAAAACTTTCTAAAAATCTATCAAAACCAATAAAATCTACTTGACTCTCATCAGTAAGAGTCACTACATCCACAGGAAAATTAAATTGCAACTTCTCACAATCCTTTGAATTCAAGGTGTCTGACAGTTGTTTTTCCTCAACTGGGTGAGTCTGTGGCTTGTTGGTAGTTAGCTCACCAACTTTAGGAATCTGTTCCGGACTCCCAATAAGAGAAATAGCATCTTCCCTAACCAAAGAGAAATCAGTAGGCTCACAAGATTCTAAACAATGATCTACAGTAAAATCAAGTTTCCCACTAGTATCAACAACAGCAAAAGTATCAATAGAATTTTCAATATCAGCAGTATTTTTATGCATGTTCTCATCAATACCAGTATGATCAGTGGAATCAGTATCATTAATAATTTTAGTGCAGGCAAATGAATCCATGGACTGAACAGACTTATCAGACTCCAGAAACTCATTTATCTCAATATACATAGGACATGTATGCAATTCATCACATAAGCATTTCAAATTAGAGTCTGAATTATCAACAACAACAAGCTGCTCAACAATTTCAATGTCTATATTCTCATCACATGCTACATCTACCATTTCAGCAGTCATACCATCACAAGCTAGTGAGGAATCATGTTGATCAGTATATGTGAGGAACTCACTAGTCTCAATGGAAGAATTAATCTGAGAGCATCTATCACATATAGTAGATTCAACACACACACAATCAAGAAATGCATCCAAATCAGTTATGTCACATGTCTAGATGGCATGCTATCCTTAAACTCAGTAGATGCATCATCAACAGACTTATCAACTAATTCCACACCAGGAACAGCATGATCATCACATTTTAAGTCACCCCCACACTTATCTTCTACCATAGACTCAAGAGATTCATCAATTGGTTCAGACATGAATTCATCACTAAGGTTACAGCTAGGTGTAGACATCCCAAGTGTATCAGTACACAAGGGTTCATAAACATCAATAAATGTGTCAATTTTGCTTAATGAACTACCACAATCAAACATATCAAGAGATTCAACAACAATTTCCTCATCAATATCATCATCATGCAATTCAGAATCAACAACATTATATGCATCAGTAGTCACAATGCTATCATGTATACTAGAATCAGTTCCAACAAATTGCAAAGTATTAGAAGATGGAAGGATATTACCCAATGAATAAGACTCTTCCTCCTCTATACATTCCCTTCTAATTTGCTCTTCAATTGATTCAGTAGCACTTGAAGTCGGTTAATTCATTTGAAATCCTGAATCCTTCAAAATTTTATCCATTATTTGTTGGTTTTCGAGTTGCAACCATTGCAATTATTAGATTTGAAGATTATAGGCCTCCAAATGCTTTATCATCCTCTCTTTCGAACTCAATTCCCTCCGGGGCTCTTGTTGCATGTATCCCTCATGGTTATTGTAAGGATGATATTGTGGTTCTTGCCTATGGAAGGTATGGTATGGATCATAATAATGGAGGTAATTTGGGTGAATCTTATATGGATAGTGGTGATAAGGTTCAGGGTAACTGGGGTGAACTTCACAGAAATGATGGTGTGGTTGGTAGCATGGTTGTTGGATTTGTTGGTATTGTTCGGCTTGCTGTTCTTGTCTTTGTTATTCAAGCAAGCCTTAAAGCATTGCATAGAGATCATCCAACTTCCTAGAAATCCTATCATTTGCATAAGGATCATAAATACCTTGATTAGAAGGATCCATTTAGAGTAAAGAAAAATGAGAAGCACAATCACTTTAAGCACAAGTAAAATCACAAATAAATTATAACTAAAATTAACTCAAAATCAAGAAAATAAAATTCAAACAAAGCTACGAAGTTCCTAACAATAAAAAACACTCTAAAACAGAGGTTAGTCACACAAAATAAAGTCACAAAAAATAAAGAAATTAAATCCAGAAAAATTGAAAAATTCCTACAAAATTCGAAAAAATACTAAAAAATTCGAAAAAGTGCCTTAAACGTTGGAATTTGGCCAAAAAATGGTGCACCTGATAGTATATTTATTACTTTTGCTCAAAATACCCAAAAACCTTGGAAAACAAAGTTTGAGAATTTTCTGGGTACTTCAAACAAAAATTCCAGCAATCAGGACACTTAACGTGCAACACCAAAATTACCCGATTCCAAGTTCAAAATAGAACAAAAACTAAGGTAAAACAGAATCAAAACAGAGCTAAAACAAAACAAAAGCACTTAGAAAACTTTCTCAAACAATTGAGAATCCAAATCCCCGGCAGCGACGCCAAATTTTGATAGGCTCATCGCACAACCCTTAAAATAAAACTAGGTTGAACTAAATATGCAATATAGTGCACAACCTAGGTCATCTCCCTTGGAAATGGAGTTCAATGTTCAATTGAGTTCTCTAAATGTTAAAAGATCCTAAAAACTATCTAATTTAGGGGTTTTGGTTGAATTAAACTAACCTAAAACTAAATTGAATCAAAATTCCTAAATTCTACCTAATTGGATGAATTGTGGATGGAGAATAGTCTTGTGACTAGCTTTGGAGTCATCCCTTGGTATCCACTATCCTTATCCTAATCCAATTATAATTAATTCTAACCCAAGAGTTCCTAATTGTGTTCAATACAAATGTATCTTGAGTTACCACGCAAGAATCAAGAGATTAACAATCTAATGTTGAATTGAGACCTCAACCCCACATTAAATTACTAATTCTTGTCTTTAAGATCAATGAACACCCAATTTGATTAATTAACTGATTAATTAGCTTCTGATTCATCATCCAAAAATGTTTAAGTAACCAACTAAACATCAAGGAATTCTTAAATCAAGCAATCAAGCACATAATCTCACTCATGCATTTCATCGAACACCTTCGTGGCATATATGGGAAATTAGTGAATAATGAAAGATTAGATTCCAATCCAACCAATTAATTAACAAAAAGGCTTCTTAATTAGTGTCTAACCAGCCACTAATTACAATTACACCAATTTCTAATCAAATACAACTTAACCAAGATTGTACAGAATGAGAAAAAGTGTAGGAGAATTAAAGAAATCTTAGCCAAAAATTCTGCAGTCTCCTCCAAGGATTCAAGCTTCAACTCAAGAGCTTCCTCCCTTGCTAGTCACAGATGAGAATCAGAGCTTCATTCGATAGATGGAAATGGAGGAGTTGATGATAGAGGTGGTTTTGGAGTGGACGACAGAAGGGCGAAGTGGAATGGGTGAATGGTTCTGGACGAAGGAATGGCGAATGGAGTGTGTGACATCGTGAATGTGCTGAATGGAATGAATGGAATAATTGCATGGAAAATGACAGAATGAAGCATGAATAACGTGCGAATGGCTAATTAATCTGATGGCGTTGGATGGATCTCATTAAAAGTGCTCTCTTTCACGTGCCCATTAATCATTCACATGCTCAGCTCTTCATTCCTTCATTGCCCAAATGTATTTATTCTTCTTTGATTATGTGAGTGGACCCCACCTCATTTTGTATTATAATATTCCATATGCATGCTTTTCCATGTAACTTCTACATGTAGCTTCTTCGTGGCTTTGCATTTTGAGTCTGAATCTTCTCTTCTCAAGCTCGAAATTCTTCTCCTCTATTCATTCGTGTTCTGCTCGAGTGAGTTCTCCACAAGGTTGCTTCTTTAGTGTTTCATTCAAGTGTTTCGTGGATGGCTCTGGATTGTCGATGGAATTGAAAGAATGATGAGTGGCTGAATAGAAGAGCTCTCTCTTTTCTTTTATCAATCCATCTCCCATGTGCTTACTTTTCGTCTGCCCATGGCCTCTTCCTTCATACGAGAACATGTAGTTCCAACCCTTGGCTTCTTATTGACTCAACCTGAACTCTTTCTTCATTCTATATAGCCTAGACTTCTCATCCACGTTAAACTCGAGACCTCTATTTCTACATGTGTGTGTGAGTGAAGTGGCAACATCTCATGAGGGTGTTTTGCATCGTGGAACTTTAACCCTTAGCTTAGAGATAGCTTCAAATCCCAGCTCCTTCTTCTTGCTTCATCCACCCAAGCTCAAGCTTCTCACGTGGCTGCTCTTGTACTTCACTTCCCTCAAACAAAATCCATATGTCATGTGCTGGATGTGGAAGGTTCTTCTCTTCTTTAAACCAAATTCTCATTAAGCATCATTTGCTCATTAAAATCTGCACAAAAGAATGGAAAGTATTAAGTAGAAATACCTAAAAATTATTTAAGATAAATTTAAGCATTAAGAACCAATAGTTTGCAAATTAATTCCTCAAATGTAGAAGATAGCCAATTAAAATCAAATTCCATTCAATTGCATTCATTAAGTCAAATTTAATTATTAAAAAGGTTAAGTTAGGAGGAATAAAGTGTATAAAAATCATACTTATCAAGGAGAGAGGCCATACACTGATCCCTTCTCATTTCATTTACATGTACTATAAGAGACTTAGGCTATGCATACTAAACTTGTGCTATCTGAATATGAACATTCCTTACTTTTAGGATGTTCTTTTCTATATTACTATTCTTTACTAGAGATTCCTTTTTGTATGCTTTTCTTACTACTCTAATATTACTAGAATCCCTTTACATCTCTTTTCTGACTTATGTCATTTTTTAACTAGCTAGGACACGTTTTGATTATTGGGACATTGATTGATGTCATCATTTGCTCACTCAAGTCACATTAGTACTAGGTTGGCCAGACCCAATATCATTTAACCCTTGTTGCAAGCAAGCCATAACATCAAACACTAATACATGGGCACCTCATTAAGCTCAAAGCCATTATCGCTAGTATATTATAAGTTTCTCAATAATCTAAAGTATTCTTCTCGTACTTTTCTTTATCTGCCCTATTCTTATAGGATACTCGAGGAAAATAAAATTTTTTTCTTTACTTCATCCTGAGATCACTTTACACTGCCCGACTACTTTTACTTCGGGCACTAGCATGCTAGAAGGGCATTTATGCCAAGGACAAGTGTACTTTCTCAAGTACTCAAGCACATCAACTGGATATTGTTCTTAATCTATTATGTCCTCGGCTTGAACACTATTATAAATTTCTCTCTCTTTTTCTTTTACTATCCTTTTACTTAGATAAAAGGATATGTTACTACTAGCTATTTCTGTTGCCAGTTCAGGTTTCTTTATGCTCAAGAGCATCTGCATTTTCCCAGGGTTCTCCTACTTGTTCACTCTCTCTAACATCAAGGGGGTCTACTTTTTCTCATACTCTTTGCTTTAACTAGATCATCCCTCGATAAGTAGAATTCTATTTTATGTAATCCCAGGAATTATATTCTATGGCACTCTTGGCTTACACTCATTCTCTACATAATGCGAGACTTGTCTTTTCAGGTGGTCTTTAGCTCTCTCGAGCTTCTCTAAGGGTACTAAGGCACTAACTGTTTGTCTTAGCTCATTTCTACGTTCAAATTAGAGCTAAGCTTTCTTTCTATTTAATCTCTTTAGCCTCATCCCCAGGAGCACAGTATATGGATTTTAGGGTTTTACTAACCTAATTTAGGATATGTACTCTCACTGTCCATATTCTACCTTACTAAAAGCTTATGCTCTATTAGGTGCTCTAATCACTTATGTGCCTTAACCCAAGGAGCTCGTCTGAATAATTATCGAACCCTATATGTTTATTTTTTTAGGCTCAGTTTACTTATTTAATCACTACTAAAGTGAGGGCATCTCTTCTATAGCTAGTTTCTCAGCTCTTCCTTACTTTCCTTATCACTATACTTTATGACTCAAGGAGGTCTATCTAGGGAATTTGCTAACCACTACTGAGTGGTCTCTCCAATTCAGGATGTCTCATCTTCCCTTTCTTGATCCATAGAGAACTTTCATTGAGCTTCCTGTTAAATTAATTTCTCTCTTTACTTATCTCAATTGGACAATGCTACTTGTCACTTCCTGTAGGCTTTAACTCATACTTAGTCTGAGGTGCCTATCTCATCAGACCTGTAGCTTATAATAACTTAGTGCTTTCTAAGCTATCCTTAATCTCTTTTAGGCTTCTGTCACTAGGCTACTCATACTTACCTCTAGGTGTTACCTATGAGGTACACCTTTCTAGGCTACTACTACGTGCCTTACTACTGGTAGCCTCATCTTATGTTAATTTCAAGGTTACATTAATATCTTGTCAATAGGGTCTAGTATCTTATCAACAAGGTCTCATATATTACTGTGCAAGATTCAAAACCCTGTGAACAAGGTTTTCCTGATAGTGTCTACATGGTTTTAAACTCATCATATTAGCCCGTCATAGTATTCACAGGATTGACATTCTAGGTTAGAGTCAACACCTCATAGGTAGGTCTCAACAATCTTGCTATTCCTGTGTCTAACTTTCTTTATGCTGAACTCTTTTCTCAGTCTCAACTACTAGCCCCACTAATTTCTTACTAATCTTCTGTGACTATTCACTACTCCTTTCTCTACTTATACTAGGGTTCTCGCTTTCTGTGGATCGACTGATTCCTTATCAATTTATTCCTCAAGTTGGCCTGAATATGACCAATAAGGCATTCATACTCCCATTTGCCATAGCTAGCACATCATTCGCTGCGGCTAATTAGCTTCAAGTTTACCCTAATTTCCTGTTTAAGAATTGGCCTCGCTTAACTTCATATTTGGCCATGGCTAGGAACTGTCTAGATTACCTCGCTGCTTCATGGAATAATTTGCCGCTGCTAAGTAGTTAATTAGCTGTGGCTAATGGCCTTTGATTGGCTTGCTTTTTCATGGATTGGAATTTCATCTTTAGTTATCAACTTGAGCCTTATTGCCTCTATATCTAGCCCATCATCAAGCTAAAGGGTTCTACCTCTTGCTTCATTCATGCATAACTAGCTGTCACCTTTAGGCTGTCAGGACTCTATAGGATGTAGCTTATAACTCAAACCTTTAGCCTGAGGGAATTAATTTTTCAGGTTCTGAACTTTATCTAGACATTTAGGTGTTATGGCTAGAGGGCAATTCCTTTTCTCACTTCCCTTCTAAACTAATCTTGTGCAGTTACAATCTCATTTCATACCATGCTACCTCACTGCTTGTGTCTACATTAAGTAGGACATCTTTGAATGGTTTGAGTATGACTACCAAGGAGAATTAGGCCTCACGTACTCTCTCCAGCAAGCCTCTTCATATTAACAAGATCATTTCTCATCATTAATACTTAAGGCTTGCTACTAATTTCGACGAGCTACCATATCCATAAAGATCTAACCATCAAATCCTGTAACACCATCACTTCTAGCTCATTTCATGTCATTTATAATCTTTGTATTATCAATCCCACAAGAGTATATGAAAAAGGGGATGAAAATAATAGACTTTTTTCGCGTTGCGCTATATCTAAAAAATTCAATTCAATGTCATGTGGACCGTGTGAGCTTATACTATACTTCCTTATATTTAATTTTATTATTACAACTCATTTGCATCACAAAAACATGCCTACAATTCATGGAAACCGAAATGGAGCTCAAAATAAGCAAGCATATTTTCGGCCAGATTTGCTCCATTTTCTGACCCAAATTTGGAAAATCATAACTAAATCTAGAAAATTTGAAATCATGTAATCTTTTTCATTCTAGAAAGCTTAGGATGTATACTTCACACTACAAATATGTTCAAGTTACAAAATTTATTACACAGGACTTTTGACATCCAAAAAGCTACAGAGGTCGTTGGTTGCCTGGGCTATTGTTTAGTTTACTGATACAAACTTCTAAAATTCATAACTAATTTTATAAAAATTGAAATCACATGAATTTGGTCATTCTGGAAATCTAAAATTGTTAACTTGATATTAAAAATAATTCCAGAATGAAAAAAATATGTTTAGCTATTGGGAACCTATGGAATAATAACTGGACTCCTGGGGCGCCACTGGTACTGATAGTTAACTTCAAAAATGCATAACTCTCTGTTCATACTCTAAATGAGGTAATCTCTATGGACACAGAAAGCTTATGACCTCTAGTTTATGGATATGAAATTTTATAAGTATTGGACACCATTTGGCCATCGGGTGACATAAAACACAAAGTTGCCAGTATGAACAGTACCCATACCAGAAGCCATGAAAAATCCCAACTTTAAAAAATCATCAAATATTTCCTAAACTTCCAAAAATTATTATCTTTAGCTTTCCAGAAATCTCTCAATGAGAACTAATTGCATGCAAACTTTCATATCGAGACTAGCTCATTTGGCCAAAACGTGATATAGGATTCCATTATGGTCAATTTTGGCTCCATATTGGGTACCAAAATTGCCAAATGGATTTCCCTTGGTCTTGGCACCTTTTGGGCAAGTTTAAAAGCTTATTTGAAACTTGTGTAAACTGCCCAAATGGTCCCAAACCTCATACATCTCATTTTGGCCATTCAACCCACACTTATGCATATTTTCAACAAACTTCCATATTGCACACTTTGGCATTACATACTCAAAATAAGTTCTAAAAGTCATACATCATATCCATACATTTAAATATCATATAATATCATATTTACACATGTCTCAAGGGTCATGTCCCATTTACTACATCATATATATATCAAATGGTACAATCATGGTCTTAAAGTGGCAAAAGCTAAACACATGATTGTCAATCTCCTTCCTTTAGTGTTGTTGGCTCCCATTAACATATCCACCTGGTTCACCTAGCATGTTAGATCAGTGGAGAGGAGGGGATGAGATTCAAAGAATCCCAATAGCTCATCTCCCATTCAATCATACATAATATGTGCAAAGTAAGCTTTTCAAATGCATGCATAGTGAAAATGTAAGACATGAATATTTTAAAAACCATCTTAGCACGTGAATCAATCATACAAGACATCCAAGAGCTTACCAAGTGCTTAGATTGGTCTCACACTTCTTCTCATGAATTTTGGACTTGCCTCACCCATTCTTTAAGAGCTTTGGACTTAACCATACTCTTGGGAGCCCATTTTGCTTTTAGGAGACTTTTTACTTTGTCTCAACCAAGCTCAAGGGTTCTTAGCTCATCCTCACCCAAGGGAAGAGTTCTTGGCCTCTCCACACTCAAGCAAACTCACACAAACATTGTGTAATCATTTGAAGATATAACATGGCATCAAGCACATGGTATATAAAGGCATGCTAGCATACTTTTTAAAGCTTGAAAATACATATACACACATTCTAGAACAAGCCAAACACACATCCATGCATGAGAGAAGGTGGAGAAAGCTGCCTTGCACACAATTACACACTTTTTCCTTTGAATTCAAGCCTCCTCTTTTGGCCACACACTCACAAATTGGTGGAGATGGTTTCCTAAATACAATTTATAAGAGCCAATTAGGTTCATGAAATAAACTCTAAGGCCATACAACTTGCTTAGATACTAAATTGCTCTATAGGTTCCATTATGGTCCATAAATGCACCTAATGAAGCAACACCCATCAAATAATTTCTAGGCTCCATTCTTTCCTTTCAAATATGATTCTTTACTCCTTTTAAGCCTCTTGGGGTCATCACACAATTAAAAAAAAAGCCTAACATCATGTTGCTTCTTTAGGTCATAATATGGAACCTAAGGGGCCAAATCACTTTCTATGAGTTCTAAATTTTTTCCAAGGCCTCCCCTCATTTTCATTCATCAAATATGACTCAGGAATGGCCTTAGAAAAATTTAAAACTCTCCCTAGCTAGGAGAACCCATCTAGGCCAAGGCTATGAAGCATATTGGGTTTCATGGAGCTTTCTTTGTTTTCTCAAGGGAAGAAGCATATGGGGAGCCTCTTAGGGATCTTGGGAGCTCATTTAAACTCTTACTTAGGCCTAGGAATCATCATACAAAGTCAAATTTTACAAGGTGCAATTGAAACCCTAGAACTTGTATCTTGAAATCTAATGGTTTTTTGTTAATTCCCTTTGCATATTCTTAATCTTCACACCCTTTTTCCTTAGATTCATGCTTGGTTCTACATAAAAATCATCTCCTCATAGGGTTTTCTCAAGTGGGGCGAAATGGTGGAGAAGAGGACAAAAAATGACAACCATAGGAAGAGAAATTACCTTATTTTCTTGCTTTTTCTCACTTGAATCTTGTGTTTTGAGCTCCTCTCTTCAAATCCAAATTTTCCCCTCAATTTTTCCCTTAAAATAGATTTATAAACTTCATTTTAATCATATGAAACAAAGGAGAATGGAGGAGAAGAGGTTTGGAAGAGAAAGAGCATGAAAAACTACTAATTTCCATACCTTAAGCCTTTGATTTCTCCTCCTTTTCTTCCCTTTCTTGTGAGCCTTATCCCCTAGGGTTTTCTTCTGGTTTTAGGTAGAAGATGGTTGTGCATAATGAAGGGAGGAGAAGGGTGCATCATATATATAGGTGGGAATAAGTTACACTTTTCAAAAATTCTCATTTTGCCCTTCATACTTTGCATTTTTGTTTCTCCTTCATTTTAGCTCCTTTTTGTGAACTGTCTTTTCCATTATAAAATTTAGATTCCCAATTTAGTAAAATTTCTTTGGAATCACTCAAATTGGAGCTAAAACCTTCCTGAACGAATCTGTCAAAGTTTAGACACACTGACGTTAGAAAATGTCCACCAGAGGGGCTTTAGCTGTCCCAGGGCTTTCCATGGTTTTTAGAGCCTCTGAGAATCCCGAATAACTCAAAACTTTCATTTAAAAAGCCCTCCTATGTGTTTTTAAAAATGTACCTATATTTACAAAAATACCACTGGCCTTTTGGCAAATTTTTCGAATCACTCTGGCCTTGATTTCTGGCAACTCAAGGCTCAAATCCTCATTTTCTAATATTTAAAATTTTATCATAATTTTAGTTGGCCCCAATTCCTTCTATTTCAAGGACTTCCTTTTGTATCTGGCCAATTTCTGCTGTTTACGGAGAAACCAAACATTGCGTTTCTCACGTTTACGGAGGGATCGGATGTTACAAATCCCTTAGCTTTGCTCAAGCTATTTTAGAGGCCAGCCTTTCACAATGTTCACTATCTACTTTAAGAGTATCCTACAACTTACTTATCATAAACATAGCCACAAACTATTTTCACACACCCAAAATGTCTCATATAAGACTCTAAATAGCTATACAAGCCTCTTATATAGTCCTATTGCTACATCCTCAAGCCAAATTCACTTTGAGAGAGCCTGGAACTTTGCTTTGATACCAATAAATGTAACACATAACTTTCTAGCTTATCTCATGCTACTTCCAAGACTCATACATGTATTTCATAAAGAAGCATGGAAGAATGGCTTTCAAATAATGGATTTTCTTGCATTGTGTAGTGTATAAATTTTTCTCTTAGAGTCTCGTAGGGCATATGGACTCATGTATCACATTCTCATATTTAATTACATAAATATAACTCATTTCCATCACCAAAATTGGCCTAGAGCTTGTGCAAGGCAAGGGAATGCATAGAATTCATAGTTTCCATTTCAGCAAGAATTTGCCCACTTCTATCACAAACTTTGGAAAATCATAACTAATTTTAGAAAAATCAAAATCATGCATTCTTTATCATTCTAGAAAAATACACATGTCTACTTTCTAATAAAAATACAACCAAGCCATGAAACATCACACATAGGGCATTTGACATTCAAAAATATTAAGAGGTCTAACTGGTTACTAGTATTGATCTAGCTTTTTGCAAAAAAATTAAAAAATGTCCAATTAATTCCACAAAAATCCAATCCATACAAATAATACCAATCTAGAAGGATACAAATGTTAGTTAGAGGATAAAAATAACTCTAGACTAATCCAGACATGTCCAGGCATCAAAAACTAATCAAACAATAACTTGGGTCAGTTTGGATGCTTGATGCTAGACAGAAATTTCAAAAACTCATATCTCCCTCTCTAGCATCCAAATGGGGTGATTTAGTTTGCACAAGTCATTGGAAGTGCCTCAATTTTCTCTATAAATTTTCATGGCAATTAGACATTATTTGCCCCTTAAGGGATAAAATTTATTTTCGGACCTAGTGAACAATACCTTTCACCAAAATCAGAAAATTTTTCAACTTTGAAAATTCATCAAATATTCCATAGAGCTCCAAAAATTTTGTTCTTTAGCTTCCCAAAAAGATCTCAACAACTCTAAACTCATGCCAAATCTTAGATCAAGAAAAGTTCATTTGGACAAAAAGTGGTATAGGGTTCTAAAGTGGTCAAATTTTGCTTCATATGAGCCATCAAGATGTCCAAATGGTCTCCTTTGATGTTTGGCACATCTTGGGCAAGTTTAAAAGCATAAATATGATTTCTATGAATTGCCCAAGTGATCATAAACCTCATGCATCACAATTTGGCCATTCCACTTCCATTTATACATGTATTTCCAAGATGCTAGTTGGCCGTTACATGTCCAAAATAAGCATTTCATACATATAACCTTAAATTTTATTTATACATGATACATTAACATAATTATACATGTTGATATGGTTACATAACAATTTCATCAAGGGAATACATTATATGCCATGTGTATTGCTAAAACGGAAGCAAAACTAAACAAATTCATATACTTTGATTTCAATCTTCTTCCAGGCTTGGTGGCCTCCATTACCTGGCTCAATTGATCCACCTAGCATGTTAAGACATTGGAGAGAAGGGGATGAGATTCAAAGAATCCCAATAGCTTATCTCTCATTCAATCACACATAAAGCATGTAATATAGGTCTTATAATTGCGTGCATGGTCATATTGATATGTGCAATCATTTAAAAAGCCTTCTTGGCATTTAAAAAAGTTATACATAGCATACATAGACTTGCCAAGTAAGTGGATAAGCCGCACCCATTTACTTGTGGATCTTAGACTTGCCTCACTCATTTCTTTAAAAGGTTCTTGGACTCAACCTTACTCCTAGGAGTTAACCTCACTCTTAGGAGTCAACCTCACTTTTGGGAGACTCTTTACTTTGTCTCAACCAATTCTAAGGGTTCTTGGCTCATCCTCACCATGGCTAAAGGGTTCTTGACTTCTCCACTCTCAAGCAAATCAAAGCAAGCATCATAAACATCATTTAGAAACATAATGCATCATCATGGTACCATGGCATATAAAATCATGCTAGAATACTTTTCATGGCTTAAAACATACATACACACATTCAAGACAATGTAAGCACTCTCTAGGTGCATGAACTCCCCTTGGCCTAGGCTATGCATCCATGTGGCACCCACTGAGTTGTTTTAATTTCTTTGATGGAACGCTCTCTTGGTACCTTAGGAACTCATATATACTTTTAGACAACTTAAATTACTACTAGAAAGTTTCATCTAGCCTAGATGCAAGCGAATCTCTAAATTCCATAACTTGCATTCTAAAGCTCCCTTTTCAATTCTAGTTATATATTCTTAATTCTCATACTCCATAACCTTTGGTTTCATCAATAATACATAAAGAAAAACTCTTCTCCTCACTTTCTCTCTCTAGACCTAAGCTTAAATGGCTTGGAAATACAAGATTTTGCAAGTGTTATAAGTGAAGTCTTATCTTAAAATGAAGCTCTCTTCGCGTAGATTATTTTCCACCGATTGATTAATTGAAAAGAGTTCATTTTTGGCTTGGGTTAGACCTGAATCTTCAAGTTTTCAAGAAAAAAAAAACCATCATTAGAGAGCTTTTAGAGAGAGGAACAAGTTTCCTAACTGACGCAGGATGAAACGGGGCCGTTTACTTACCTAAATAGAAGTATAAACTTCTTCTCTCTCTCCCCTCTTGATGTCACACCATTGCTGCCCATTTTTCTGCAAATGGAAGCTTGGAGAAGGTGATGAGGTGTAATCTTACTTAAGAAGCCTCTTTTACAATTTTTCAAAATGACCATTTTGCCTCTGCGCACCTATTTGCTCTGTTTAGGCTCATTTTAACTCCTTTTTTAGAATCATATTTTCCATCATAAAATTTAGATTCTATAATTCATAAAAAGCCTTTGGTTTCATCCAAATTGGATTTAAAACCTTCCTAAACAAATTGGTCAAAGTTCGGGTCAATTGACATTAAAAAATATTCAACGGAAGGGCTTTAGCTGTCCTGGGGCTTCCCATGGATTTTAGAGCCTTTGAGAACCCTAGAGAATTCAAAATTTTCTTTTAAAAAGCCCTCTTGTGTGAGTTCTAAAATTTGCTCAAAATAACGAAAATGCCCTTACTTTTCGTCAATCTTTCGTTATATTTCGTTTCTTCATTCTAGCTCCATTTTTCTTTTTGTCTGAGCCTGGGATTCTTATTTTTAGGAATCTAGAATGCTTCCCAAATTTCTTGGGACCTTAACTAAGCCATTTTTGGAGACTTGCTTTTGTATCCGATGAATTTCGTTTGTTTATAGAGAAACCATCTATTATGTTTCTAACATGTTATCTCGTTTTTAGATAACTAGATATTACACTCATTGCATGGTTGAGACAAGGCCAAAAGTCTCTTAGAAGGGTGAGGCCAAGTCAAAAGTCCCTAGGGCAAAGGTGAGGCAAATCCAAGAGTCCTAGAAATGAGGTGAGGAAAAACAAAAGTCCTTAGAACATGTTCTTGGCTTGAATGTGAATAGGTGGAATGTAAATTATGACTTTGCATACTTTATGATTGTCAAACTTTCCATACATATGCTTTGATGTGTATATGTCATGAATATATATATGAATAGGTGTGTAAGCTATTGAGATTCCATGAATCTCATTCCCTTCCATCTTCATTCTTAAAATGTCTAAGTGGAGCTTAAGGACCAAATATATTTGGAACATATTGTAGTCTATTTTGTAATTGAATGTCAAAGTGATTATATATATGTTATTTTTGAGATGTAAAACCTTAAGTAAATGTAAAATGATGTATGAATGTTGTATGAACTTTTAATGGTACCAAAGTAATGTAAATATGTGATTTGAGTCCTTGGTGGCTTGTGTGCATTTATGCATTAATGGATGTGGAATAGCTGAATTCAGATGGATGGTGTTTAAGACTACTTGGGCAGTGCCTACAAGTTGTATTTGTGCTTTTAAACTTGCCAAAGAGGTTCCAAACCATAATAAAAATGAATTGGACCAAGTTGATGCATTATGGGAGCCAAAATTGGCCATTTTGCGAGGCAGTGTCACTTTTGTCCAAATGAGCTCTTCTTAATCTGAAACTTAGCATGCATCTAGAGCTTATTGAGAGCTTTCTTAAAAGCTAAAATACAGAATATTTGGAGGTCTATTGAATTTTTGGCAAATTTTTGAAGTTGGGAATTTTTCTAGTTTTGGTTAGAGTTACTATTCATATAGCCCGAAATGAAACTCTGTCATTCATGGGGAAAATGATGTCTAATTATAGTGAAATGCAGGGAAAAACTAAATCTTCCTAGTGATCTGTGCTAACTTGAAGCACCTCATTTGTATGTCTAGGAAGGGAGATATGAATTTTTGAAGTTGCTATTCTATTCCAGGCACACAACCAAACCCTCAGTATTGTTTCATTGAGTTTTTAGGTCTAAATGCTCTGGAATTGATTTAGAACTATTTTTTGTATCATCTGTAGCTTTCCAAGTTGGTATAGTTTTCATGGATTGGATGTTTGTAAAATTAATTATGAATTTTCAAAATTTGCATCAGAAAGCTGTATTAGCATTCTAGGAAATCTAGCCTTCATGCATTTTTTGTTGTCGAACATAGCCTAGATGAGGTTTTCATGGCTGGGAATTATTTTGAGTATATAGTTAACATCTAAAGCTTTCTAGAAAGCTATGGCTGCTTGATTTCAATTTTTCTACATTTAGTTATGATGTTTCAAAGTTGCCTCAAATTCTGCCACCTTAAAACCTGAGGCAAAACATGATAATTTGTGATTTTTGGTTCTTGATCCATGGTTTGTGCTAAGTTTTGAGATGGTTATGATTTTTATGGATGGATAATAATTTGAGAATGATGTTGAAAAGTTTTTAGGATCCACGGATCAAATTTTAAATTTTTAAACGTGATGTAATGCAAATAAATGATATTATTTATTCCCTTTTATTAGCATTTCTTACTTATACATAGAAGTTTCCTTAAATATGGGAATACAGAGTATGATAAAGTATGGTGTGACATTTATTGGTATTAGAGCAAAGGTTCAAAAACCTGAACCTTTACTCTGATACCAATAAATGTCACACCATACAGGAACTTTTGCTTCGTGTTTGGCTCTTGAATGGTGCATTTGGCTTTATGATTAGGTGTGAATTGCCTTGGAAGTGGTAGAATAACTATGTATATGTGCTTAAATTATAGTTGTGGGCTAAGATTGTGACTTTGTTTCAGTGAAAATGGTTGAAACTAGAAGAGGTAGAGGCAAGGGTAGATCGGTTATTGGTTTGGAGGTTGAATCCAAGGACCCTTTGCGAGCTATCACGAAACAACTTGACAAATATGAGAATGTGATAGCCTAGCAACAATACATTGTACAATAGTAGTATGAAATGATTATGTGGTTGTAGTACTCGCTGGCTAGGTAGGAAGAAGCCAAGAGAGAGGCCCTTCCACCTCAGTTTCATTCTTCTACTTCTGGTATTCCACAGCCTTCCACTTTTAGTGTTCCACCCTTATCTCCCCAGGAGCCAGCTTAAACTTTTCCATCTATTAAAAAATAATTAAATCAATTCAAAAAGAACAACCTACTAGCATTTGATGGGGAATTAGATGTGAACAAGGCAGAGGCCTAGGTGATGGAGATAACGAAGATCTTTATAGTGATGGATTGCACTTTAAAGTAGAAAAAGCTCAGCTAGCCACCTTCATGTTATAGAAAGAAGTTGACAGGTGGTGGCACAACACAAAGTCTCTGATGGAGACTAAAAATTTGTAGATTACCTAGGAGGAGAACTTCTTAGTACAGTTTTATGAGAAGTACTTCCTCAATTCAATAAGAAAATAGAAAGAGGTACAATTTATGGGGCTAAATTAGACTGATGACAAGATGGTAGATTAGTATGTGGCCAAATTCATAGAGTTGTCTTGATAGTCTTCCTATCTCCAGAGATATGATGACAAGCTCTAGAGGTGTGAGCAATTTGAGATCAGGTAAAAGCCCCTAATCAGAAACAGAGTGACTCCACATAGGATTTGAACTTTAATGCTGTTGTGGAGATCAATAGGGTAATTGAAAATAATCTGAGAGATATTATACCTACTACTACAGTATCTGGTTAGAGAGGAGCTTCAGAGTCATAAAGGCTGAGACTAAAAGAGGGTGCTAGTTTCACACCTAGTAAAAAGAAAGGCAAGATGTAGTGGAACCAGAGGCCAAAAAAAGGCAAGAAAGCGCAGCCCCTTTCGATTCAGTCATCCATGTAGCAGTCCATAGTGACATGTTACAAGTCTGGAAAGCCAGGGCATATTGCCAAGAATTGGCCCCAGACAGATTCAGCACCTCCCCTTAGGCCTCCTCCTTCTAGGCCACAAACCCAGGGCAGGGTGTTCGCCCTTTCTCAACAAGAAGTCAATGTGTCACCCAGTTTGATCCAAGGTATGCTTATAGTGAATGGTTTTCCTATGATTGCTATGTTTGATTTGGGTGCTAACTGCTCATTTATATCTTATTACTGTATGAGACATTTGGGTTTGGCCATTACTACTTTACCATTTGATTTGTCTATCACTACACCTACTGGAGGCCACATTGTTACTTTTCATGCTTGGTTGAATGTCACTGTACAGTTTAACCATTGCCATACTGCCATTGATTTGATTTGTATACCTTTCCATGATATTGATTTGATTACTAGAATAAACTGGATAACTACTAATAATGATGTCCTTGATTATGAACACCGAGTCATATCTATACCTTTATGTGGGACCATGCCCAGGATGTAATATTTGGTTCTTTGAAAATGAGAGAAAACGTGAGAAACGTATTGTATGGTTTCTCTGTAAACATATGAAATTCACGGGATACAAAGGAAAGTCCCCTAGATAAAGTGATTTAAGATCCAATAAAATTAGAATAATATTCTAGACCTTAAATAATGATGATTCAAGACTAGAAGTGCCTTGAAACCTGAGCTAGAATAGCCAGATGAATTGTAACAAAAATACACTGAAATGTAATGACATTTTCGTAATTTTAGGTAATTTTTAGAATACTCATAGGAGGGCTTTTTAAATGAAAAATTTTGGAACCTTAACTAATTTATTTCAAGGGACTTGCTTTGAAAATGCATCCATTTTTGTCGTTTAACGAAAACCAGACATTATAATTCTCCCCTTTTAAAAATTTTGTCCTCGAAATTTAGATGACATACCTCATGGGAAGAGTTCTGGATATTTCTTTCTCATATCATTCTCTAGTTCCTAGGTGGCTTCCTCGGGAGATAACCTTTTTCAAACCACTTTCACCAACGGTATCGTCTTATTCTGTAACTGCTTGAGTCTAATGTCCACTATCTGATCTCGTGATATTATGTATGATAGATCATCCTATAACTGCACATTCTCATATTCTATGACATGTGAGGGGTCAAGCTAGTATTTTTTAAGTTGAGAAACATGGAATTCATTATGGACTCGGCTTAGGTTTAGGGGAAGGGCTAGTCTGTATGCCACAAGTCCTATTTTATCAAGAATTTGGAAAAGACCCATGTACCTTAGACTGAGCTTTTTACTTTTTATAGACCGACCTATCCCTGTTACTGACTAGAGACACTTTAATGAAGACATGGTCTCCAATCTCAAACTTTAACGGCTGTCTACATTTATCTACATAACTTTTCTATCTACTTTGGGCTGTTAGAAGTTTCTTTCTAATGGTTTTTATTTGTCTAGAGGTCTAGTCCACTAATTCTGGACCTATAAGGCTCCCTTCTTATAGCTCAACCCAGTACATCGAAGACCTACACTTCCTCCCATACAATGCCTCATATGGTGCCATCTGTATACTTGCATGATAACTGTTATTATAGGAAAACTCCGCTAGAGGCAAGTATGTATCCCAGTTTCCTTTCATCTCTAAAACATACACCCTCAACATGTCCTTTAGGGTTTGGATGGTTCTCTCTGTCTGTCCATCCGTTTGAGGGTGATAGGCTATGCTAAATCTAAGTCTGGTACCTAGTGCATCCTGTAATGATCTTCAGAAATTCGATGTGAATCTGGGATCTCTATCTGAAACTTTGCTCTTAGGTACACCATGCAGTCTAACTATCTCCCTGATGTTTAGCTAGGTAACTTATCTAGGGTATAAGTGGCTTTCGTAGGTAGAAAATGTGCTGATTTTGTTAACCTATCCACTATTACCCATATTGCATCATATCCTAATAATGTCCTGGGTAAACCCATGACAAAATCCATCACTATACTATCCCATTTCCACTCTAGGATATCTATGGGCTGAAATAACCCAGTTGATTTCTAGTGTTCTATTTTTACTCTCTGGCATACTAGACATTGGGAAACGTATTCTATTATATCTGTTTTCATTCTAGGCCACCAGAATATTTTTTTCAAATCCTAGTACATTTTATTACTGCTCGGATGAATGGTATACCTATTCTTATGTGCTTCATCTAATATTTTCTCTTTGATTTCTGTATTTCTAGGCATATACAGCCTATCCTTATATCTCACTATATTATCCTCAGATAGATTGAACTCCTGAATGCTACCACAGGCTATTTGGGCTCTAATCTTATTCACATGATTATCTGCCTAGTAGGCCTCTCTTATTTGATCTCGCAGGTCATTTTCTATTCAGGTTTTACTCATTAATAATCTACCTGAATGCACCTCACAAGAGAGACTCATATATTTGAATCTCTCAATCAATTCTTGCTCTCGAATCATCATACAGGCCATGTGTATGGATTTTATTCTCAGGGCATCAGCTACCACATTAGCCTTACCGAGATGGTATTTTAGTGTAAAATCATAGTCTTTCAAAAATTCTAACCATCTTCGTTAGCTCATATTCAACTCTTTCTATTCAAATGAATATTTAAGACTCTTGTGGTCGCTGTAAATTTCAAAGCAAACACCACTGCGGCTAACTCAAGGTCATGTGTGAGGTAGTTTTCTTCATGATTTTTCTACTATTTAGACGCATAAGCTACCACTCAGCCTTTTTGCATAAGTACACATCCTAACCGTTTCTTAGAATTATCACTGTATACTATAAAAGTTTCTCTGGGGTCAAGGAGTACTAAAATTGGGGTTGTGGTCAACTTGTAATTTAATTCCTGAAAACTACTCTCACATTTCTCATTCCATATAAATGGCACATTCTTTCTAGTAAGTCAAGTCAGTGGCATCGCTATCTGAGAAAAGCCCTGAATGAACCTCCTATAGTAACCTGCTAAACCTAGGAAGCTCCTGATCTTTGTCACTATCCTAGGTCTCTCCCACTGTAATATTGCCTTTACCTTATGGGGATCTATTGTGACCCCTGCTTAGGAGATCACATGACCTAGAAACTAAACCTTAGTGAGCCAAAACTCACATTTACTAAGTTTAATGTACAACTGTCTTTCTTTTAGGGTCTCCAAGGCTAATCTCAAGTGCTGCTCATGTTTCTCCTTACTTTTTGAGTAGATAAGGATGTCATCTATGAAGACAACTATGAATCTATCTAAATATGGCCTGAAAACTTTGTTCATGTAATCCATGAATACTACGGGTGCGTTCGTCAACCCGAAAGGGTATAACTAAAAGTTCATAATGCCTGTATATAGTTTTAAAAGCTGTCTTAGGAACATCCTCAGCCTTTATTCTAAGTTGATGATATCTTGACCTAAGGTCTATCTTAGAAAACACTGACACTCCTACTAACTATCTAAAAAGTCATCTATGCGAAGGAGAGGGTACTTATTCTTAATGGTTATTTTATTGAGTTCCTAATAATCTATACATAATCTAAGGCTCTCGTCTTTCTTCTTTACGAATAGGATTAGAGCTCCCTACAGTGAGACACTGGGTCTGATAAAACCCTTCTTTAAAAGCTCTTCTATTTATTTCTTAAGCTTTGCTAACTTAATGGGGGGCATCCTATACGGGGCCTTAGACACTGGACCCACCCCAGGTACAACGTCTATAGGAAACTCTATCTCTTTCTCTGAGGGTAGTCCACTAATCTCTCTAAGAAACACCTCTGGGAAGTCCCTCACTATAGGAATCTTATCTATACCCTCTTCTACCTCAGCCTGGACTAAAAAGAAAACTAGATACCCCTGACAACCATGCCCTAGAGATCTCTCAGTCTGGGAGGTGGTCATGACAGATAACTCAGCCCTTATACTAGGTATAGTTCCACACTTAGGTAAAGTAATGCATTTATGGCTACAATCTAGTGTGGCATTATTTGCAGACATCTAGTTCATGCTAATGATCACATCAATATCAATAAAGGGCATACAAATCAAATCAAGGGTGGTGAGGTAATGATTAAATAGGATCACACAATTCAAGCAAACATAGGAGGTAATGGCTCAATTTCTTATGGGAATGGATACATGTAAATCATATGGCAATGTATGCATACTCAGACCCACCCTTCTAGCAATAATACAGTTATAGAAAAATCATTTATTCTAATAGTACTTTGAATCAGATTCGGGGACCGACTACCCTCCCGTTATGATAGGGCAAAAACTCTACCCTTGGTCTAAGGTTTGGGAGGAGGAGCCATCTCCCTCTACTGTGTGATTTGTGGAGGAGCCTGAGTACAATCCCTAGCCATTTACCCTAGCCTACCACAACTAAAACACATGTTCTATCTCCCGTAGCACCATCTGGTGTTGTGGTTCCTGCCATACTGAGGACATGGAATAGGTGTGAAACTACCTCTGCTAGACTGAGCCCTCTGACTCTTTCCCTTTTAGCCCCACTGGCCTTTGCCACCTCTTCTGCTGGTCACTGCAGCCTGTGATCCCTCTCTAAGTCTTTTGGGCTTAGAGAGAGGTAGTCTAACACTAAAAGTAGGCTGCATCATCCTGAGATTTGTTTCTATGACTTTGCATACTTATACAAGAGTGTTAAAGTGCCTAATTCTCTGTGGTATCACCTTGTCTCTGATCTTAGGGAGCAGGCCTTTCTCTAATCTGTCTGCTCTCCACCTCTCGTCATCATGTTTTTGTAAATAAAAGGAGTATCTGGAGACGTCAAGAAACTTAGCCACATATTGGTCCATAGACATCCCCTTAGTTTGTCTAAATAGAATGAACTCTGACTCTTTCTCATCCTTGATAGAACTAGGGAAGTACTTCTTATGGAATACCTAGAGGAATGCCTCCTATGTGATTGAGGAGTTCCTCGCCCTCAAAATCGGCTTGGTGCCCTTCTACCAATAGTCTACTTCCTTTTGTAGCTGGAATATAACCATCTTGGCTTTTTGCTTAGACATACACTCCATTACCTTGAATATCTTTTCTAGCTACATAATCCAGGTCTCAGCTTTATCTGAGTTCATCTCACCATCAAAGGTAAGAGGCTCGAACTTTCTGAACTAAGTGATAATTTTTTTGGGCAAGGGCTGCTGCTGAGTAGGAGGTGTTTGAGCTAGTGGAATCAGGGCAACCATCTGTGCATGTGGCTGTGGATCTGAAGGAGTCATGAAGGAGTCACCCCTGAATGCTAGGGACGATCTGAGTGTGGAGGTGGTTGAGGAGGAGTAAGTGTAGGGCCCTGACTATCTCTGATAACCATAATATTTTATATATTTTAATCCCCTAACTTAGGCATTTTAATGTCCAAATATGGTTTTAGGGCTTTAATCAGATAAGATTTTATTTTAGTAGCCATTTCTACACTTTAGAAATTAAATTACAAAATGAATGATTTTAATGCATACTTTTCTTCTAAATAATTGTGTGAATTTTTCCTACTTAGTTTTTCTTATTTTCGTGTGCAGAATTTCAACAAGCCAATAATGCTTGAATGAGAATTGGAAGACACACACATAAGCTCACACAAGCTTTCATTCACACATACACATGTAGAACCACATGAGAATGAAGAATAAAGCTTCGGGTAATTGTGTACAAGCTGAGCACCTTGATTGGCATTCGAGCAGAATAAATGGAGCACGTGAAAATTAAAGAACCATCTGAGGAAGGGCGATCCAATCCACATCATCCATCCATTCCAACGCCATCAGATCACCCTTCATCCATTCATTCACACGCCAGAGACGCATTCCATTTCATGACGCCTTCATCCATCACACACTCCATTCGCCATTCCTTCATCTAGAACCATTCACCACGCCATTTCCTCCGTTCCATCTTCTATTCTTCCACTTCCATGAAACTCTAAGCCTCCATCTGTGACTAGCAAGGGAGGAAACTCTTGAGTTGAAGTTTGAATCCAAGAATCAGAATCAGAATTTTGGGCTAAGAATTTCATTTTATTTTCCTCTCTTTCTATATCAATTTTAATTATTTTATATGCTTGGTTAAGTTTGTAAGTGATTGAAACTGATGTAGTTCATGATTGATAGCTGGTTAGACATTGATTAGGAGAGATATTGGCTGATTAATTGTATGAATTAAGTGCTAGATTTTCATTTTCCTACAATTTTCCAAGTGTGCAATCAAGGTGTTTGATAAAATGCTTATGAGAATTAGTGTGCTTAATTGTTTAATTTGAGGATTCCTTGGAGTTTGATTGGTTAATTAAATATCCTAGAGTGTAAATTCAGAGGCTACTTGATCAATCAATTATCCAATTCAAGTGTTCATAGATCTTAAAGACAAGAATTAACGAATTAATGCAGGGTTGAGGTTTCAATTCAACATTAAATTGCTAATCTCTTGAATCTTGAATGGTAATTCAAGATCATTTGCTAATTAACACAATTAGGGACTCTTAGGTCAGAATTAATCACAATTAGATTAGGATAAGGATAGTGGATACCAAGGGATGAATCCTAAGCTAGTCACAAGCCTATTATCAACCATAATTCATCCAATTAGGTAGAGTTTAGGAATTTTAATTTGGTTTCATTTTAGGTTAGTTTTATTCAATCAAAACCCCCCAAGTCAAGTAGCTTTTAGATTCTTTAAGACTTAGAAACCCAATTGAACATTGAATTCCATTTCCAAAGGAGATGACCTAGGTTGTGCCACTAGCTATATATTTAGTTCAACCTAGTTTTATTTTGAGGGTTGCACAACGAGCCCGTCAGTCTCTCTCAGCAAGCCGTTTTTATAGCTATATAATGACGGCCTGTTGCTGATCCAAGCAAGCCATAATAGATTATAGGGCTCCAGCTACTAGATCACTAGGCTCAGCTTCATCAGCATGAGCCTCTCTAGAAGGCCGACCTCTCTAGTGTTCACCATTATACTAAAACATCATAACAAACTATAATATGAAACAAGGAACACTTCCACTATCAAACACACTCAATTCATCCGAAAATAAGCTCATATGCATCTAGGCAACTCATAAACATAAGCCACAACTCACATTAAGAGCCTAAACCTTGGCTTTGATACCAATAAATGTAACACCATATATTCTAGCTCATCTCATAACATTCTTATGCATTAAATCATCAAATCCATAAAAGAAGTAGAAAAAGTCTTTTAAAATAATGCATTTAATTAGGTTGCATCGCGTATAAAAATTTCATTTGATGTCACATGGACCATGTGAGCTCATATCATACATTTACATATTTAATTACATGAATACAACTCATTTGCATCATAAAAAGTGGCTCATAACTCAAGAAAATCAAGATGAAGCATAAAATATGGATATTTATTTTCAGACAGATTTTGCCTCTTTTTTGTCCAAATTTTAGAAAATCATAACTAATTCTAGAAATATCAAGAGCATGAATTCTTAGTTATTCTAGAAAGATACGGATGTATACTTCATACTAAAATTATGTCTAGACCATAACATCTATCATAGAGGGCATTTGACATCAGAAAAGGTCAAATTGCATTCTGGAACTATCATAGATTTTTGTAGCAAATTTTGAAAATGTCTAATTAATTCCACAAAAATCTAATCTATACAAATGATACCAATCTAGAAATATGTGGATGTTAGATAGAAAGGAAAAATATTTCTAGACTAGCTCAGGTAGCCCAGACCTTGAAATTTAATAGAACAGTAACTTAGGTCGGGTAAAACTCCTGATAGTAGACAAAATGTTCAAAAATTCATATCTCCTTCTCTAGACATCCAAATGAGGTGCTTCTAGTCATGAGTCACTGTGAATGTCTAGTTTCTCTGTATAAAATTTCATGATAATTGGACATCATTTGAGTCCTGTGTGATAGATTTTATTTTTAGACCAAATGAACATTGCAATAGACCAAAACTAGAAAAATTGCTAACTTTGAAAATTTATCAAATATTCTGTAGACCTCCAAAAATTTTGATCTTTAGCTTCCCAAAAAGCTTTTAACAAGCTCTAAATTTTGCTAAATCTCAAATCAAGAAGAGTTCATTTAGCCAAAAAGTAAAATTCCATTATGGTTATTTTTGGCTTCTTTTGGGATACCAAAGTGACCAAATGGTTTTTCTTTAGTCTTAGCATCTTTGGGCAAGTCTAAAAGCTTATTTAGGACTTGTGTGAGCCGCCTAAATAGTCCCAAACCTCATACATTTTATGTTGGCCTTTTTACCCACACATTTGCACATTTATATCAAACTTCCACAAGGCATATCTTGGCATTACATATCCAAATTACATTCTAGAGTTCATACATCATGTCTATATATTTATATGTCACATAATATTATAATTACACATGTCTAAAGGATCATGGACCATATACATCATTGGATTATAATATTTGATACAAATATGGCCTTAAAGTGATAAAACTCAAACATGTGCTTATCAAACTCTTTCCTTCAAGGTGGTTGGCTCCCATTACCTTGTCCACTTGGTCCATTTAGCATATTAGGTTGCTAGAGAGGAGGGAATGAGATTCAAAGAATTCTAATAGCTCATCTCCCATTCAATCATACATAAAATATGCAAAGCAAGTCTTGAACATGCATGCATGGATATCATGGAAGTCATGAACATTCAAGAAGCAAGCTTGGCATGTAAACAAGTCATACAAGACATTCTAGAGCTCACCAAGTAGATGGATTGGCCTCACACTTTCCCTCATAGATTTTGGACTTACCTCACCCATTCTTTAAAGATTCTTGGACTCAACCATACTCTTAGGAGCCCACTTTGCTTTTGGGAGACTCTTTGCTTTGTCTTAACTAATCTTAAGGGTTCTTGGCTCATCTTCACCATGGTTAAGAGTTCTTGGCCTCTCCACACTCAAGCAAACTCAAATAAACATCATACATTCATTTGAAACATAATATATCATCATGAATCATGGAATATAAAATCATGCTAGCATACTTTTCATGGCTTGAAAATACACGTACACACATTCTAAGACAAGCTAAACACGCATCAATGCATGAGAGAAAGTGGAGAGAACTACCTTGTATACAATTACACACTTTTTCCTTGGAATTCAAGCCTCCTCTTTTGGTCACACACACACACAAAGTGTGAGGAAGGTTTCTCTTGGCCTAAACACAATTTATGAAAGCCAATTAGGTTCATGAAACAAATTCTAAAGCCACACAACTTACTTAGATAGTAGGTTGTTCTATAAATCCTATTATAGTCCATAATTGCACCTAATGAAGCAAAACCCCTCAAATAACTCCTAGGCTCCATTTTTTCCTTTCAAATATGATTCTTGACTCTTTTTAAGCCTCTTGGAGTCCTCACACAATTATAACAAAGAGCCTAAAGTTATGTTGCTTTTTTAGGTCATAATATGGAACCTAAAGCATCAATTCACTTTCTATGGATTCTAAATTTTTTTCAAGGCCTCCCCACATATTCATTCATCAAATATGACTCAAGAATGGCTTTAGAAAAATTTAAAACTTTCTCTAGCTATGAAATCTCATTTTGGCCGAGACCATGGAGCTTAATGGCTTCCTTGGAATTCTCTTTATTTTCTTGAAGGATGAAGCATGTGGGGAGCATCTTAGAGACCTCAAGAATTCATTTAAACTCTTAATTAGACCTAGGAATCATCACACAAGGTTAGATTTTACAAGGTACACACAAAACCCTAGAATTTGTATCTTGAAATGTAATGGTTATTTTGTTATTTTCTTTACATATTCTTGTTCTTCTCCCTCAAATACCAAAGATTCATGCTTGGTTTGGCTTAAAAATCAGATCCTCCTATGGCTCCTAGGGTTAAGAGAAATGGAGAAGAAGGGTGGGTGAAGATATCAACCATAAGAAGAGAAATTACTTAGTTTCCTTGCTTATTTTTGCTTGAATCTTGGTTTCTCTAAGCTCTTCTCTTCAAATCCAAAAATTCCCTTATGTTTCTCCCTTGAATCATATTTATAAACTCCATTTTAATCAAAGGAGAAGGGAGACGAGGAGTTGTGGATGAAGAAAAGCATGAAAAACTACCATGGAAATATACCTTCAAGCTTGATTTCTTCCTCCTTCTTCTTTCTCTCTTGTGCGCCTCTCTCCTAAGGTTTTTCTTCTGATTTTGGACAGAATAATCTAAGGCTAAATGGAGGGGAAAGTGAGGTGCCACATATATATAGGGGTAGGAAAGTAGCTTTTTTAAAAATTCTAATTTTGCCCTTCGTTCTTTGCATTTTCGTTTCTCCTTCGTTTTAACTCCTTTTTTAGAGCTATCTTTTCTATTATAAAATTTAGGTTCCAATTTATAAAATGCCTTTAGAATCACTCAAATCGATTAAAACCTTCCCGAATAGATCTGTTAAAGTTCAGTTCTACCAACGTTAGAAACGTCCACCAAAGGGGATTTAATTGTCCTGGGGCTTTTTATGGTTTTTAGGGCCTCTAAGAACCCCATAGAACTTAAAATTTTCATTTTAAAAAGCCTTTCTATGTGAATTTCAAAATTTGCTGAAAATTATGAAAATGCCATTATGTTTCATAAGGTTTCTGTCAAAATTTGTTTCTTTATTCTAGCTCTATTTTTCCTTCCTCTAAAGCTAGAATTATCATTTTTAGGAGTCTAGAATGTTGCTCAAATTTTTTGAGACCTTAACTAATTCATTTCAGGGGACTTGCTTTGAAAAAGCATTTGTTTCTGTCGTTTAACGAAATTCGAACATTACAGATGTGAATCTAGAAATGAAATAATGTAAAGTATATGAATATGGTGTTACACAAGATGAGGGCTGAGTTATCCTTTGTGACTACTACTTAGGTTAAGAGATAGTTAAAGCATGAATGTTAAGGGTTTCTAGTCTTTTTCTTTATTTAGGTTGAGGTAGAGGAAGGGATAGAGGAGATCCCGATAGTTAGGAAATTCCCAGAGCTTTTCCCTAAAGATTTTGATTTTAGTGGTCTACTCCCTAAGAGAGATATAGAGTTTCCCATAGATATAGTGCTTGGAGTTAGACCGATGTCCAAGGCTCTTTATAAGATAGCTCTCACCGAACTTGCTGAGTTAAAAAAGCAAATAGAGGAGCTGTTAGAAAAAGGGTTCATACACCTTAGTATTTACCTTGAGGAGTTCTAATATTATTTGTGAAAAAAAAAATGGTAGCTTAAGATTATATATAGAATATAGGGAATTGAATAAAGTTACCATAAAGAATAAGTATCATTTCCCTAGAATAAATGACCTGTTAGATCAGTTAGCTAGGGCATCTATATTTTCCAAGATAGATCTTAGATCTGGGTACCACCAATTGAGAGTGAGAGTTGATGACGTCCCAAAGATAGCCTTTAGGACTAGATATGGGCACTATAAGTTCCTTGTGATGCCATTCGGGCTAACAAATGTGCCTACAGTGTTTATGGATTATATGAACAGGGTATTCAGACTATATCTGGATAAATTTGTTGTGGTCTTTATTGAATTAGTGTACTCCAAATCTTTTTGAGGAGCATGAGAGGTATTTGAGATTAGTCCTAGAGACTTTAAGAAGTAAGATATTGTATATCAAACTGAGTAAATGCGAGTTTTGTCTAATTGAGGTGAAATTCTTAGGTCATGTGATATCAGTAGATGGGATCGCGATAGATCCCCATAAAGTTAAGGCTATGCTACAGTGGGATAGACCTAGGACTATCACCAAGGTTAAGAGTTTTCTTGGTTTGGCAGAGTATTACAGACGATTTATTCAGGATTTTCTCAGATGGCCTTACCATTTATGAGGCTAACTCAGAAGGATACACCTTTCATATAGGATGATAGATGTAAAAGAAGTTTCCAGAAGTTGAAACTCTGATTGACCACTACCCCTGTATTGATTATTCCATACCCTAACTTACCATTTGTGGTTTATAGTAATGCCTCAAGAAGAGGGCTAGGATGTGTGCTGATGCAGCAGGGTAGAGTAATGGTGTATGCCTTTAGGCAGCTGAGGCCTCATGAAGAGAATTGTCCCACACATGACCTAGAGTTGGCCACAGTAGTTTTTGCTCTTAAGATTTAAAGACACTATTTTATATAGGGCTAGTAAAGAGAATTATAATGACCATAAAAGTCTGAAATACCTATTTGACCAAAAGGAACTCAATATGAGACATAGGCGATGGATGGAATTTTTGAAAGATTATGATTACACATTGAAATATAATCCAAGTAAGGCTAACGTGATGGCCAATGCCTTGAGTAGAAAATCCATCTACACAGCCCATATGATGATCAGGGAGCAAGAGCTCCTAGAAAAATTTAGATATTTTAACCTCTCTTATCAAGTGGTATCGGGTAGATTATATTTAAGTAAGACCCTGATTGAGAATGAATTGAGAGCCCAGATCTTAAATGCTCGGAGAGAGGATGAATTCCTGAGACAGATCAGGAATGAGATTTCTCAAGGTAGGACCTCAGATTTTGGGATAGTTAAAGATGGTGTGATAATATACCAAAAAAGAATTTGTGTGCCTAGTAGTAATGAATTAAGAGAGATTCTAGAAGAGGCATATAAAAGTAAATATACTATCCACCTAGAGGCCACCAAGATGTATCAAGATTTCAAAAGAATATTTTGGCTGCTAAGAATGAAAAATGATGTCACAGATTATGTGGCAAGGTGTCTTGTGTGCCAGAGAGTCAAGATAGAATACTAGAGGCCCACTGGGTTGTTGCAAACCCTAAATATCCTGGAGTGGAAATAAGATAGTGTAGCTATGGATTTCATTATGGGGTTACCCAGAACATCCTCTAGACACGATACTATCTAGGTGATTGTAGATATATTGATGAAGTCTACACACTTTCTAGCTATTAATGCTACTTAAACATTAGATAAATTAGCCCAGTTGTACATAAGAAAGGTAGTACGACTTCATGGAGTACCTAGTAGCATATTATCTGATAGAGACCTTAGGTTCACATTAAACTTTTAGAGGTCATTACAGCATGCCTTAGGGACTAGGTTATGTTTTAGTATTGCCTATCACCCCTAGATAGATGGTTAGACTGAGAAGACCATCTAAACCCTAGAAGACATGCTGAAGGTGTGTGTCTTGGAGATGAGGGATAACTGGGATGCATATTTGCCATTAGCAGAATTTATGTATAATAATAGTTTCCCGTATTCAGATGGCCCCTTATGAAACTTTATATAGGAGAAAATATAGATCTCCTCTGTGTTGGGTTGAGCTAAGTGAGAGGAGCCTAATAGGACCTGAGATAGTGGACCAGACCACCTAGCAGATAAAAATAATTAAAAAGATACCCCTTACGGCCCAAAGTAGGCAGAAGAGTTATGCCAATAAGAGAAGGAGGCCATTAGAATTTGAGATTGGAGACCTTGTATTCATTTGAGTGTCTCCAATGACTAGGGTAGGTTAGTCTATAAAGGTAAGAAAGCTCTGTCCTAGGTATATTGGTCCATTTGAAATCCTTAAGAAAATTAGATCCGTGGCTTACCAGATAGCCCTACCTCCTAACTTAGCCCAAATCCACAATATTTTTCATGTCTCTTAACTGAAAAGGTACTTACCAGACCCCTCACATGTCATAGAATATAAGCATATTCAATTGCAAGAAAATCTTTCCTATATAGTGAAACCAGAGAGAATTGTGGATGCTAAGTTGAAACAGCTAAGAAATAAGAATATTCTTCTAGTGAAAGTGGTCTGAAAGGGTCTAACATCTAAGGAGGCAACTTGGGAGCTAGAAGATAAGATAAGACAAAAATATCTAGAGCTATTTGCTTAAGGTACATATTTAAATTTTAAGGGTGGAAAATGTAACGAACATTAATTTCTATAAAATAACGAAATGAGCCGTATAAAAACAAGTCCTCTGAAAAAGAGCTAGATAATACCCAAAAAAATTTTGGTAGTGTTCTAGGCTCCTAAAAATAATAATCTTAGGCTTAGATAAAGAGAAAAATGAAGCTAAGATGGTGAAACAAAATTGTGATAAAAATTGACAAAACATGGTGACATTTTCATAAATATGTGCAACTTTTGGAAAAACTCATAGGAGGGCTTTTTAAATGGAAACTTTGAGTTGCCCAGGGTTCTCAGAGGCCACAAAACCATAGGAAGCCCCAAAACAGTTAAAGCCCTTCCGGTGTATGTTTTCTAATGATAGTGAATCTAAACTTTGACAAATTTATTCAGAAAAGTTTTAGCTCCAATTTGAGTGATTCCAAAGGAATTTTATTAAATTGGAAACCTAAATTTTATAATAGAAAATACGGTTCTAAAAAAGGAGTCAAAATGAAGCCAAAACAAAATTGCTATTACAAAAGGATAAAATTGGAATTTTTGAAAAAGCTAGCTTCTTGAATGTTCTATAAGCTTCATGCCACTTCTTCCCCTCATTTAGGCCAACATATCCTCTGCCCAAATATAGAGAAAATAAGCACAACTAGGTGCACAAGAAAAGGATAGAAAGGAAGTAAGAAACTAAAGAAAAGTGAGAAATTTCATACTTCTCCTTCTTCCAATCTTGTTCCTCTCCTTTTTAGCTCTCTTTCTCTGGTTTTATTGAATGGATTGGTTCTGTTTTGAGTCCAAAACTAGAGGGAAGAGTTTGAATTCCTTGAGGAGAAGCAAGCCAAGAAGAAAAAGTCTTGAAACCAAGCTTGAATCCATGGTATTTCATGGTTTTATTGCTTCTTCTCTTTGCTTCTTTCTTATGCACAATTCGGTTGACCTAGGGATGAGTAAGAGGGGATGGATTTTAGGTAGAACCAAAGGTGAATCCTTGGAAAAAATAGTGTGAGGATTAAGATTATGCAAAGAAATTAAAAAAGAACTAATGAAAATCAAGTTAGGAAAATGTAGGATTCTATAGGGTTTTGTAAAATTTGATTCAATACATGAATTTCTTAGGCTATTTAATGTTCCATTAAGCTCCTAAGACCTCTAGAAAGCCTCCCAAGTGGTTGTTCCATCAAGGAAAAATCAAAAGCTCCATGAACCTCCTTTTATATGCATGGTTCAGCCAAGGTAAGATCATAAGGTTAGGGGATGTTTTAAATTGTTCTAGCCTTGGTTTAGGACTTCATATGATATTGGAAGATGGGAAGAACCACTGGAAAAAATTTAGGAGCCTTGGTTTAGAAGATGGAGCAATGGTGTCCATAATGATGTCTTATGAAGTGATAGGTAAGCTTGTGCAACTGAATGTGTGATGGCTCCAATGACTTTGAATGATAGCAAGAAGCCTAGAATTGAAAAGAGAATGGAGCTTAGAACTTGAATTATGAAGGTTGCTTCAATAGGCCATTTATGGAACCATTATGCCACATGGAATCAAGTGTGTGTTTAAGAATAAATTTGATATCTTGGCTTGCTTCAAGTGTATAATTGTGTGTTATTTATGGTGTGCAGGCCAAAAGAACACCTACCTACCTAGGTGTTTGTGAGGCCGAAAAAGGGAAGGAGTAAAGTAAAGAAAAGCTTGTATAAAGTTCAAGGTAGCTCTCCGCTTCATTCTCTTGCATCCTTGGTTACATATATATGTCATTATATGCTCATATGTGCTCTTATGAATTGAGAACATGCCACTTGATGTCTTGATATTGTATTGGTACCAATGTATCTTCTTGAATGGCCTTGGTTATGGAAATGCCTCATAACGGTAAGGTGATGCCAAAAGTCCTTTTAATGATGGTGAGGAGATGCCAAAAGTCTCTTAGAAGGGTGAGGCCAAGTCAAAAGTCCCTAGGCCAAGGGTAAGGCAAATTCAAAAGTCTTAGAAATGGGGTAAGGAAAAACTAAAAGTCCCTAGAGCATGTTTTTGGCTTAAATGTGAATAGATGGTATGGAAATTATGACTTTGCATACTTTATAGTTATCAAACTTTCTATACGTATTCTTTGATGTGTATATGTCATCAATATGTGTGTGAATGGGTGTGTGAGCTATTGGGATTCCATGAATCTCATTCCCCTTCCTTCTTCATTCTTAAAATGCCTAGGTGGTGTTCAAGAACCAAAGAATGCAAGCTAAGGGAGTTGAAAAGCTATATTTGGATCATATTGTACTCTATTTTGTAATTGAATGTCAAAGTGATTATGTATATGTTATTTTTTGGATGTAAGACCTTGAGCAAATGTAAAATTATGTATGAATATTGTATGAACCTTTAATGGTATTAAAGTAATGTAAATATGTGATTTGAGTCCTTGGTGGCTTGTGTGCGTTAATGCATTAATGGATGTGGAATACCTAAATTGAGATGCATGGTGTTTGGGACTACTTAGGTAGTGCCTACAAGTTGTATTTGTGCTTTTAAACTTGCCTAAGAGGTACCAAACCATAATAGAAACCAATTGGACCAAGTTGATGCATTATGGGAGTCAAAATTGGCCATTTTATGAGGCTGTTCGCTTTTGTCTGAATGAGCTCTTTTTGGTCTAAAACTTGGCATGCATCTAGAGTTTATTGAGAGCTTTTAGAAAACTAAAGTGTAAAATATTTGGACGTCTATGGAATTTTTGGCAAAATTTTGAAATTAAGAATTTTTTTTGCTTTGGTCAGAGTTACTGATCATATAGCCCAAAATGAAACTATGTAATTCATTAGGCAGACGATGTCCAATTGCTATGAAATTTTAAAGAGAGAAGCTAGACCTTTCCAGTGATCTGTGCCAACTTGAAACACCCCATTTGGATTTTTACAGAGGGAGATATGAATTTTGTGAATTTGTTGTTCTATTCTAAGCACATAGCTAGACCCTCAGTATTATTCCATTGATTTCTGGGGTTTGAATACTCTTGAATTGATCAAAAACTATTTTTTGCCTTTAGCATCTATAACTTTCAAAATCGGTACATTTTGTATGGATTTGATTTTTGTATGATTAATTATGAATTTTCAAAAACTGCATTAGAAAGTTGTATCAGTATTCTGGGTAGTCTAACCTTCATAACTTTTTGTTGGCAAACGTAGCCTAGATAAGGCTTTAATGGATGGGACTTATTTTTACTGTAAAGTTAACACCCAGAGCTTTCTAGAAAGCTATGGTTTTCTTGATTTCAATTTGTCTAAATTTTGTTATGATTTTTCAAGTTTGTCTCAAATTCTGCCACCCTGGAACCTGAGGCAAAACATGAGAATTTGTGATTTTTTATTCTTGATCCATGGTTGATCTAATTTTTTAGATGGTTATGATTTTTATGTATGGATAATAATTTGAGAATGATGTTGGAAAGTTTATGGGGTCCATAGATTAAAATTTTAAATTTTAAATGTGATGTAACGCAAATAAATATTATTTATTCCCTTTTATTGACATTTCTTACTTGTACATAGAAGTTTCCATAAATATGGGAATATAGAGTATGATAAAGTATAGTGTGACAGTCTCACCTAATTTAGTACGACTTCTACCTTACTTGGATCTACCACCATCCCTTGTTCTGATATCACGTGACCTAGGAATTTAACTTCTCGCAACCAAAACTCACATTTGCTTAATTAGTATACAACTGATACTCTATCAATGTTTGAAGAACTATCCTAAGATATTCTTCATGATCTTCACTACTCCTAGAGTAGATAAGGATGTCATTAATGAATACTACCATAAACTAGGCAAGATAGGGTCTAAAGATTCTATTCATATAGTCCATGAAAATGGCAGGGGCATTGGTTAAACCGAACAACATAACTAGGAACTTATAATGGTAGTATCGAGTCCTAAAGGTGGCTTTAGGTACATCCTTAGCCCTAACTCTAAGTAGGTGGTATCCTGATCTAAGATCAATCTTTAAAAAGACCAACGCTCTTGCTAATTAGTCAAGCAAATCATCAATTTTAGGCAAAGGGTATTTATTCTTGATGGTCACTTGGTTCAATTGCTTATAGTCAATACAAAGCCTAAGGCTACCATCCTTCTTCTTGACAAATAACACCGGTGCTCCCCATAAAGACATACTTAGTCTAATGAATCTTTTCTTAAGCAACTCCTCTAATTGACTAACTCAGCAAGTACATCCTATATGGAGCCTTAGAAATTAGACCTGTACTGAGTACCAAATCAATAGAGAATTCTAACTCTCTCTCTCTGAAGGCAGTCCACTAAATTCCTTAGGGAAAACTTCAGGGGACTCCCTAACCATAGGTATATCCTTAAACCCATCATTAACCTTAACATACAACCAAAAGAACATTAGAAACCTTGGCAATCATGCCTAAGGTACCTCTCAACTTGGGCGGTAGACATACATGTAAGCTCAATCATAGGACAAGTTTCAAGTATATTTGTAGGTAAAGAAAAAGTCTTACGATTACGATCAAGTATCACATTATTAGCCAACAACTATACCAATGATTACACCAAAGTCACACAAAGGGATACAGATTAGGTCAAGGGTAGTACAATGTGTAATGTCCAGTTTTCGTTAAACGATGGAAACGGGCACGCTTTCAAAGTAAGTCCCCTAAGATGAGTGATTCAAGGCCAAATAAAATTTGGATAAAATGTTAAATAATAAAAAATGAGGATTTGAGCCTTGAGTTGCCCAGAAACTGGGGTTGGAGTGATTCGAAAAATTTGCCGAAAGGCCAATGGCATTTTTGTAAATAAATGCAATTTTGGAAAAGCACCTAGGAGGGCTTTTTCAATGGAAATTTTGAGTTGCCCAGGGTTCTCAGAGGCCCCAAAAACCATGGGAAGCCCCGGGACCGGTAAAGACCCTCCGGTGTAAGTTTGCCAACATCGATTGACCTGAACTTTGACTGATTCGTTCGGAAAGGTTTTAGCTCCGATTTGAGTGATTCCAAAGCCATTTTTCTTAATTGGGAATCTAGATGTTATAATGGAAAAGATGGTTCTCAAAAAGGAGCTAAAACAAAGGAGAAACAAAAAGGCAAAGTATGAAGGGCAAAATGGGAATTTTTAAAAAAGTCACTTTACCCTAGCTATATATAGGTGGCACCTCACACTCTCCTTCATTCACTTCAGAATTTCTAGCCCCAAATCAGAAGCAAATCCCTTGGAGAGTGGCACACAAAGAGAAGGGAAGAAGGAGGAAAGATTCAAGCCTTTAGGTATAGAATTTTGCTTGTTTTTCATGCTTTCTCTCCACCACTTTCTTCTCCTCTTTTTCCCTCTTCTTTTCCATGATTTTTTCTGAAGTTTTGAGGGCTGTTTTGAAGGGAGAACAGAGGGGAAAGTTCGAATTTCAAGTAAGGAGGCCAAGGAAAGCAAGAACAAGCAAGGAAATCCAAGGAAAACAAGGTATTTTGTGATTCTTCCACTTGGTCTTCTTCCTCCCTTCCTTGAGCATTTCGACCTAGACCTAGACAGACCTAAGGAGTCAGATTTTTAGCCAAACCAAAGGTGATTCTTAGGTAATTGATGGAGAGGAATAAGAATATGTAAAGAAAACTAAGAAATAGGCATTAGAAATCAAGATGCAAAACCTAGGGTTTTAAGTGCACCTTCCAATTTATGGATTTGTATGATGCTTCCTAAGTCTAAGTTAGAGTATAAATGAGTTCGTGAGACACCAAAGATGCTCCCCACAAGCTTCCTCCTTCAAGAAAAGCAAGAGAACTCCAAGAAGCCCAGAGAAAGCCTATGTCTCGGCCTAAGCTTGTTTGTGTAGGTGGGGGGAGTTTTAAATTTTTTTGAAGCCATTCTTGAGTTATCTTTGATGAATGAAAATGAAGGGAGGCCTTGGAAAAAATTTAGAACTCATGGAAAGTGAGTTGGTGTCTTAGGTTCCATAATATGACCTAAAGAAGCAACATGGTGCTAGGCCATTTGTTTTAATGATGTGATGACTCCAAGAGGTTTGAAAGGAGTCAAGAATCATATTTGAAAGGAAAGAATGAGGTCTAGAAGTCATTTGAGGGGTGTTGCTTCATTAGGTGCCTTTATGGACCATAATGGGGATTATAGAGTAATCTAGTACTTAAGCAAGTTGTATGGCTTTAGAGAATGTCTCATGAACCTAATTGGCTCCCAAAAATTGTATTTAGGCCAAGAGAAACCATCTCCACCAAATTGTGGGTGTGTGGCCAAAAGAGGAGGTTTAAAAGCTAAGGAAAAAGTGTGCACTTGCATACAAGGTAGCTCTCTCCACCTTCTCTCATACATGGATGTGTGTTTAGCTTGTTTTAGAATGTGTGTATGTGTATTTTCAAGCTTTGAAAAGTATGCTAGCATGCCTTCATATGCCATGATGCTTGATGCCATGTTATGTTTTAAATGAATCCATGATGTTTGTATGAGTTTGCTTGAGTGTGGAGAGGCCAAGAACTCTTCCCTTGGGTGAGGATGAGCCAAGAACCCTTGAGCTTGGTTGAGACAAAGTAAAGAGTCTCCCAAAAGCAAAGTGGGCTCCCAAGAGTATGGTTGAGTCCAAAGTGCTCAAAGAATGGATGAGGCAAGTCCAAAATCTATGAGGAGAAGTGTGAGGCCAATCCAAACACTTAGTGAGCTCTTGAATGTCTTGTATGATTGATTCACATGCCAAGGTTACTTTTAAAATGCCTATGATTTCTACTTTCTCCATGCATGCATTTGTGAAACTTGCTTGCACATATTATGTGTGATGGAATGGGAGATGAGCTATTGAGATTCTTGAATCTCATCCCCTCCTCTCCAATGATCTAACATGCTAGGTGGACCAAGCAATTGTGGTAAAGGGAGCCAACAACCTTGAAGAAGGACAGTTGACAAGCTTATGTCTTGTTTTGTCTATTTTGGAACCATAATGATAGTTCATCATGTATATGATGTTATATATGTATTATGAACCTTGAGATATATGTAAACATACTATTATGTGATGTTTAGATGTATGGAAATGATATATGACCATTAGCACATGTTTTGAGTAGGCAAGGCCATGGTAAGAGAATTTAAAGTTTGATGAATATGTGTATGAATGTGGGTTGAATGGCCAAAATGAGATGCATGAGATTTGGGACCATTTGGGCAGCTCACACAAGTCTTAAATAAGCTTTTAGACTTGCCCAAAAGGTGCCACAACCAAGGGAAGGCCATTTGGCAAATTTGGTACCTCATATGGAGCCAAATTTGACCATAATGGAACCCTATGTCACTTTTTGGCCAAATGAGTTAGTCTTGCCCTGAAATTTGACATGCAATTAGGTCTCATTGAGACCTTTCTATGAAGCTAAAGATCATAATTTTCGGAAATCTAGGAAATATTTGATAAATTTTCAAAGTTGGAATTTTTCATGGATTCTGGTATGGGTACTGTTCATACTGGCAGTTTCGAATTCTGTGTCACCCGATGGCCAAATGGTGTCCAATGCTTATGAAATTTTATATGGATAAAATAGAGGTCATAAAATTTCTGTGGCCACCGAGATCACCTCATTTGGATGTCTGAGAAGAGAGTTATGCATGTTTGAAGTTAACCGTCAGTATTAGTAGCGCCCCAGGAGCTCAATCACTGTTCCATCAGTTCCAGGTGCCTAAAGGTATCTGTTTCATTCTGGAATTATTTTTAATGTCAAGTTAACATTTGTAGCTTTCCAGAATGACCGAGTGTGTGTGATTTCGATTTGTTTAGAATTAGTTACGAATTTCAGAAATTTACATCAGTAACCTGAATCACAGCCCAGGCAGCCAGTGAGTCTGTAGCTTTTTGGATGTCAAACGTCCTGTGTGATGAATGCTATGACTTGGACGTATTTTTAGTGTGAATTAGACATCCTAATCTTTCCAGAATGACCAAGATTTCATGATTTCGAATTTTCTAAATTTAGTTATGATTTTCCAAAATTGGGTCAGAAAATGGAGCAAATCTGGCCGAAAATATGCTTGTTTATTTTGAGTTCCATTTCGGTTTCCATGGGTTGTAGGCATGTTTTTGCGATGCAAATGAGTTGTAATAATGGAATTAAATATGAGGAAGTATAGTATAAGCTCACACGGTCCACGTGACACCGAATTGAATTTTTTTGATACGACGCAACGCGAAAATAATCATTATTTCTTTAGCGTTTCTATGGAATATTAATATGATTCATGATATTATGCCACTTGAAAGCATGAGATGAGCTAGAATTTATGGTGTTACACAATGGCTATCCAATTGTATAATACAATTCAAGCACACATCAAATGTAATCATAGAATATCCAGTAGGGGTGGACACAGATAATTCAAGTGGCAATAGGCTAATTTTAAAACCCAAACACTTAACACAACCATATGAGATGAATGAATGGGTCGCACCCGAGTCAAACAATGCATCTACAACATGATTATGGACAAGTAAAGTATCTCGAATCAGACTAAGGGATTTACTAGTCTCTTGCTATGTAAGTACAAACACTCTTCCCTATGTAGGTGGTTTAACAAATAAGGCTGACTCTCTTGACATTGAGCAAGTCCTTGCATAGTGTCCAGATTTTCCATAATTGTAACATATTAGGCATGGTCCATTACTGTGGCTCTTCCCACATTTGACATAAGTTAATAGGGCACTAGGTACACTCTTTAGAGGTCCCATACTCCTTCTTTGAGGAAAATTTCTTGGGGGTGGTCTCTTACCCTAAGAGCTATTGTAACACCCTAAAATTAATTAAGGTATTACTCATAGGTTAGACATAATTAAGAATAATTATTATAGAATAATTGGGCAAACCATGTGAATGAAAATTTAGAGAAGAATAAATTATTAATATAGGTTTGACATTTAATTGGGTTAGAAACCTCATCTAGGCCCAAATTAATTAAGTAGGCCATGGTTAGGGACTAATGGAGGCTCAATGATTATAGGTGTAAACCTAATTTCTTATTGTGAGACTTGGTGCAAGAGAGAGACCACTTAGCATTGCCCCAATCAGGTTTAGTCGTAGAAGCCCAATTATGCTATGAGCTTAGTAAGAGAGCCCAATACTAGTCTCCTTATAGGCTTAACTTAAATTTTCTAGAAAACCCAAAACTTATTAGTGAATTTGAGTGAGACAAGAGCCCATTTAGCCTTAGCCTAAACTTGGAGAAGTAAGGCCAATTAGTTCTTAGGCTATTGGATCAACACACTCCATCCCAAACAAGAAAAAAAAGAAAAAAAAATTCTGCAACCCAAACTAATGAACCTTGGCCTAATTCTGAAAATAATTTAGGCCCTCAAGGTAGCCCAAACCCACCATAAACCCTCTAACTTATGGCCTAATAAATTTTCACCATAATCTTAATGGATTTTTGGGCCTTTAAGATTATGGTGAAAATTTATTGGGATTTTTTCCCAACCCCAAGAGTTTCTGCAGCCCATCTCACCTAGCACTAGCCTACTTGAAATAATAGGCCTATTGGACCAGCCCATCTTCACTAAAACCCTAAAAGGCCTTCTCTTCACCTTTTTGGCTGCTAAGACACTCATGTTTTACAGAATAAGGAATCTACTCTTACATTTGAGAAGAGGGACTAGGATTTTTCTGCATTCTTTTACCATTTCTCACTTCTAGGGGAAGATTTGGCCATGGTAATCTATATAAAACATGTCTCCCTCATTCTCCTCTTCATTTTAGTCGAATTAGTTTTTGGTTTTAGGCATTTTTATCTCCTTCTCAATTCTAAAATTTAGTGTTTGTGTGAGTCCTTGCAAGATTTTTAGAGTTTGGAGTTAATGGAACCATAGGGTAAGTGTTTGCTTTCATTTTGCGGTGTAACCTTACTTAGATTTCATGTTATAACCTGATTTTTGTATATGGCTAATTCCATGTGCGAAAATCCAAGTTTTAAGGATGGCCCATGGTATGTTCTTGGTAGTTATAGCTCAACTCAATCCATTTGACCTTTTGGGTGTATGGGTAAGTGTTCCCTCTTCTCTTGTGTGGTGTATGTGCTGAATTCCCACATTTTGGACCAACTTTTGCTGTATGGTTTGTACATGTGCGAAAATGGAGTTGTGGGGGGTGAATCATGGTGAGCTTTGATGTATGGACCTTAAATTGGTGTAATGGATCATTAAGAAGCTTAGGTAATAAGTTCTCAAAGATTTCTTGTTAAGATTAATCCGTGGATAAGGAGAATTTCCTTACTAATGATAGTTAATGATGATAATCATGCTTATGTTAGGCTTAGTATGCTTTGGATCATAGTGGTAGCTAGAGGAAAAGTAATTGGCTTTATTGAGGTAACTGGGGTAATTTTTCTTAATTCCATGTATATGCTCATGTTAATCTGATATTTGTTATACATGCTTGATTTTAAAATGTTAAATGATTGGTTGACTGCTTTAATTATGATTGTGATTGGATCTTGTGAGTCCATAGTAGAGTAGTGGTGCGGCTACCACCCCTGCATATACTTCAATCGAGCATTGGGTTATGATTAGACCCCAGATGCACTAAGCCCTGGTTGTACTCATTATAGAGTAGGTGTCGTGAACGGACCTCTCCTAGTGTTATTGGCCATTAACATGTTATGTGTGATTGCTGGTATGGAACAGTAGTCATTGGTAGCTTAACTAGTTCATTTGCAAATGGAATTGATAATTTTGATGTTGATGATATGAAATTACATTGTATTGATTAATTTATGCATATATATGGAATTTGCCTTTTGTTACTAAGATTTTATATCTCACATTGATTATGGACTAACATTTTTAGGAGCCGGACCTCTCAGTAGCAAGGAGAAAATTAATAGAAGCTTACTATGTGGTTTAGTAGTAGGTAAGTTTGGAAACCTTGTCAGATTGTATTTGCATAATTAGACTACTAGTTTTATGTAATTGCCATATTGCATCATGAATTGCTAAGCATAGGGACTGTAATCATTTGATACATCAGATGTCAACTTAAACTAGTGATGTATGGAATTTCTACTGAGATTTATGTTTGAAAGGGAATGTGAGTAGTGTATGAACTCCTTGCTATCATTAATCTATAAACTCACTGGTTTATGGTGGTTAGAGGGTTAAGGATTCACATTTGAGTTTTGAATGGGTAATGATAGATGTGTTAGGTAGATTAGGTAAAAGAAAGACACTAAATCTTCACAAACTAAGTTAAAGTGGCCTAAAGTGTTACTAAAGGGAAAATTAGAGAGCATAGGATGAAATCTTGGGAGTTATAGGAATAGAACGGAATTGGCTGCTGTCAAAATTGTATAGCCAAAAGCGACAAAGTTGCCCAAGGAAGGAAACAGAGAGGAATTCGTTACGACAAAAAATGAAGTTAGCCACGGCAAAATGTAAGAGGTAGGTTTGGTGGTGTTACAGAAGGTAATTTGCTGCGGTGAAAGGGGTATTTGGCCATGGTAAAATGTGCAAAATTTGTGAAAGTGCTTAATTTCTCATAATAACCTAGAAACTTTAGTTTTCTCTATGGAACTGATTAGGAATGATTTAAGAGCACTTGTAGGAGGTTCTTGTGAGTTGGAATTAATGGATGATAGGATTAAAAGCTTATAATTATGGGTTTGATTCCCTTATATGCATAACTGGTGATGAGTAATTAGTTAATGACTCTAACAACATCAAGGTTTAAATTTCCTCACCTTTTCCTAATGTATGTAATCTTATAATGACTTTAAACCTTGATTGATGATTATTAATTGCATCTTTAATCTTAATTACCATGATTAGAAGTTATGGTCATTACAACCACTACCACTGCTAGGTCCTTTCTTACTTCTGTCCCCAAGAAATGTTCCTCAAAGAAGGAGTATGAGACCCTCCATGGTCTTCTTCCTTTTGGCCTCACTTTCAATCATGACTCTCTCCATTACTCTATACTTTTCCACCAATTCATCAAAATTACAAATTTCTAAGAATATTATTTTGTCCTTTAACTTTGGTTTTAGGCCTCTTTCAAACTTCTCAAACTTTCATGGCTTATCATCATACCATCTCAAGTAGGAGGAAATGTGAGACAATTGGATGAACTTAGCTGCATATTGATCCATATTTATGTCTCCTTGTTCAAGGAAGTTAACTTAGATTCCTTGTCAGCCTTTGCCAAAGGTGGGAAATACTTGCCCTTAAAGGTAATTTGAAAACTTTCCCAAGTCAAAGGTATTACCTTTGAATTCAATAGCCTAGAGGCACTCCTCCACCAATGCTCAGCCTCACCTTCTAACTTATATATAGCTAACTTTGCCTTTTGCTCTGTGGTGCATGTCATAACCTTAAAGATCTTCTCTAGCTGCATCAGCCATCTCTCAGCTTTCTTAGTGTCTAACTCCACCAAAAACAATGATCAACCTTTCTAAACTTGGCTAATATAATAGAGAGGTCACCATCCTCCCTTTCCTGTCCTACACCAAGGTTTTGACTAACACCAACTTAATTCTCTATCGGCACCTCTTAATTTTGCTTGTTTATGGTCTTATGTAATTGTTGTAGCACTTGAATAGTGGTTGCATGGGTCTTGGCTTGCTTTTGAAGCTAGTCAATCATTGTCCCAACTGTAGTTTCATGGGCTCAGCTTGTTCTCTCACACAGTTGGCCATTATAGTCATGTCCTCTTGTGCTTCTTTTAGCATTTCAGCAGTTTCTCTACATGCAGCCATCTCACTCTACAATATAATAATCATAATCACAAGCATCCCCTATTAAGCTACAATCTAAGACAATCCAAATATAACTCCACTTATAGCAGGTATATACAATTATAAGAGTCATCACCAAATCATAATGTTCCTATCCCTAACATGCATGCATCATGATTGCCAAGTTTATTAGCCACAAGGTTCTAAATCTAATATAATTTCCTGAACCATTGCTCTAATACTAATTGTCACGACCCTAATATCTAATCATAGTAGCCATCTCACTCTACAATGCCATAATCATAATCACAAGCATCCCCTATTAAGCTACAATCTAAGGCAATCCAAATATAACTCCACTTATAGTAGGTATATACAATTATAAGAGTCATCCTCAAACCACAATGTTCCTATCCCTAACATGCATACATCATGATTGCCAAGTTTACTAGCCACAAGGTTTTAAATCTAACACAATTTCCTGAACCATTGCTCTAATACTAATTGTAACAACCTTATTATCTAATCATAGTAGTTAAGCTTAAATACGGGATTAATAATTTTAAATCAAAGTCTAGAACCATTTTAATTAATCAATATAAGAAAATGTAAGGGAATTTGAACCTTGATGTTATTAGAGTCATTAACCAAATAATCACAACTATTTATGCATATAAGTGAATATAATCCTCAATCAAGAGCCTTTAATTCATTTATCCATTAATTCCAACTCACAAAATCCTCCTACAAGTGTTTTTAAATCATTCGTTAACATTATCATAAGAAAAACCAAGATTTTTAGGCTAAAAGTAGGAGTTTGGGAACCTTCACCATGATTTTAAGCTGGCTATTGGAATTTAAAAACCAAGTTTCACATCTTGCGTTGCAGCCTAAGATTTTCGTGGCGAGTTGGACCCTCACCTTGGCTGGCCTATGTGGTGCCACGGCGAAAAATATCATGGAACCTACTATAGCAAATTTCCCAATTCGTGCTACGGTAGGCTATACTTGCGCTATAGTGAAACCAGATACTAGGATACTCTACCTGATTCCTTTAACTTAGGCCGCAGTGGAACATGGTGCATCATGGTGAAGTTGCTCTCTGTTACCCTCCCTGGGCAACATTTTCATTTTATTCCACAGTGAGACACCTCACATTGTGGTGCTCTTGACTTTTGTCACTCACCTAGCTGTGGCTCAACTCTTCTTGGCTATAGCATGACCTTCTTCTACACCATTTTTCCTTAAGTTTTGTCCCATACACTCCCAATCTCCATCTAACAATACCCTAAGGCCCCTCTACCTTAATTTGTGAGGCTCTAATAGCTTTCATCTACCTAGATTACCCAATATACTTATCATTACCAATTTAAGATTTATGGGTTGATTTCTACTCATTAAACTATCATGCATTAGTAAATTCATGAAGTATTGGCAGCAGTAAATCCACAAGCAAGTAATATCATCATTCATAGATATATAAAAGCATGCCCTTAAAAGTCAAGTCGTACATTCATACTCTGAAGGTTCCATATTAGATATAAATTAGTACATACACCATATACCAGATTTGTATAGGGCCTAAGTCCCTATTAGATACATCATAGGTTAACAAAACATAAAATACCTACACTTGGTAATATAATTACATGATGATGATGCTACATAAAAGAATAACAAAAATAAGCATCTATCCTAAATTAGGTTCATCCAAGTGCAGAACTTCCCATACATAATCTTAACTTATGAATATTGATCCACTTGTTTCCCTTTATCCTTACTCAAAGGACCTTTACCTAAAATAGTTGGCCCATAAAATAAGGTGAGATGCAAATCTCAGTAACTAATGGTAAGTTCCTTTCATATATTCCAATTTAATTAACATATATGCAATTAATCAAATAAGTTTAAGAAATAACAGTCATATTAGTAAATGAAACAATTAGGCTATCAGTGACTACTATCCTATACTAGTAATCACATATCCACTTATTAAAGGCTATTAATACTAGGAGAGGCCTGTCTACGACACTAACTCCCCAGTGAGTACAACCTAGACTCAGTGCATATAAGGATATGATCACAACCTGATTCCTAATTAAAGCACAATGAATGGGTCATAGCTACACCACAACTCCACCATGGACTCACAAGATCTAAACATAATTTATCAGATAGCCAACCATTCATTATGCATTTCAAAATCATTCAAGTACAATAGATATAAAATTAAAGTAGACATGTGTATAGAATTTAACATTAACCCCGGTTACTTCACTTGTAAAAAATTCTTTAAGAGCCAACAAAATGTTACTTTAGCCTATGGACACAAAACCAAACCATTACTATCCCTAATCATCATTTATATCAGTAAACCCATTATTCAAGGAGTTAAACTACAAAGGATTACTTAGAAAACACTTACCCAACTAGTACAAGAACCAAATTCGGATTTTGTTGTGTCTACACTAGTAACCTCAGAACAACACCCCAAATTCTAAGTAAATTAACATAAAAACAATACCTATATCATAAATCAGCTATAAGGGTCCCAAACTAGTAGAAAAGGCATCAAAATGAGGAGTTTATACTTACCTAACAACACCTCTAGCTCTAACCTCCGAAATTTCACTATGGAAACATCAAACAAAAAGTTTGAGATTTTGAGTGTGGGTGGAATGCTCCAAACAAAAAGCTAATCAAGTTAAATTGAAGAGAAAGAGATGGGGATTAAGTTATATAACAATTACCTTGGCTAATTTTGAGTTTAGAAGTAGGAAATGATAGATTTATGCCAAGAACCTTAGCCTTTCTCCAAGACCTCCGAATTTTGCTTTGCCTCCTATGTTTTTTTTTTTTTTTACAGAATGGGGAGGAGATTGAGTGTATTTAGGGTTTAGATAGGTTTAATTTGGGTTGTGGGCTAACCTAAAGGCCTAATTCCAAGTGGGTTTAGATTTTTGGTTAGGTTAAGCCAAGGTTTAGGTGTTAAATAGGTCAAATGTGAGTTGGGCCTACACAAGGTAAATATTGGGCTTCTAAGAAAATAAAATGGGATCTCCCTAAGGTTAAGATTAGGCTTCTACATTTTGCCGAAGACATAATTAAGCTAATCTTGAGGCCTAGTTGTAAATGTCCAAATTAATTATGAGCCCAATTAAATCCCCATCCTAATTAAATCTTAAAGTCCACATCAATAATTTATTTCTCCATAAGTTCCACCCTCCTTTCCACTTACTTAGTTTTACTAATTACCTAGATTACTTCCTTAATCATCATAATTAGTTTTAATTGATTTTGGGGCGTTACGGATGTAGAGTATACAGTTGTTGTTAGTTCTTTTAAAATCTCAGCTCGTGTTCTCCTCAAGGCCTATCATGCACATAAATTCATTCACAGAACAAGAAATAGAATCAAGTGAGATGCTCAATCCATAATTCATAAAGGAAGAATCTATGCAGCCTAAATGTTTAGTATGCTGAAAACCATAGCAGGGGGTCCTAATAAAAAATGAATTTCTTGAATCATTGCTCTGATACCAAGTTGTCATACCTAGAGGATTCCAATCATATTTACAAGAAAATGTAGGTTCATAACTTTGTTATTCTCCTTACCATAAGAATTCTCATTTAATTGTGGAGAAACGAAAGCTAACAAAGTTATTGCTAACCTAAATTTTTGTGAAATTTCTTTACTTCATCAAATATCATCCAAAAATCATAAAAATTAGTACGATGAGTCCTTATAATGTAAATCAAAAGGCACTAAAATAGTTTTTGAAAATTCTCAGGGATGACCCCTTAACCCATGCCATTTAGATCACTACCTGGTTTGAACTCATTGTACCTTATGTTCACTATTTTTGACTTAGTTGGCCTAGTAAGCGAGCTCAAAAATTTTTAAAATTTTTCAAATATGAGTTTATATGTCTTGCTTAAAGCTATCCCATAGAAAAGTTAAGTTGTATTAATACATTGTTTCTATGACCTAACTCATTCCAAAAATTCTGTAACTTTTTAGATCATAAGTTCAAAGGATGGAGGACTCACTATAAAAATTTAGGCTTAGAAAATCCCCCTCCAACTATTTCTGCAAGAGGCAACCATCAAGTACCTAGAGTGTATACAATTATCACATTCTAGCTGGATATACTCTGTCATTTTTCAACCAAACTCAGGGAATTCATGCATAAATTTTTAAAATGGTCTCCCTAACATCAATCAAGCACAAACCATTGCTTCAAAATTATTCTCAAGATTATGATACTCAATTTCATGCAAAAATAGTAATTAAAGTTACTTTTACATGCAAATCAATACTTTTGTCAGGTATTGTCGTCAAGTAGCATGGAAAGTTACACATGTGCCATTATCATATAGATGCAAAATAGAGGATTACAAAACCACTTTATGTTCTCAAAAACTAAAGTCATGGTTTAACATTTAACACTATTAAGAGAATTTACAAAACTAGCTATGAAAACAACACATAGTTTACTAGTCTGCTTGTTTATTTTCTACTTGTCTGCCTCAATCTGTGATATAACTAATACCTAGAAAAATAGTTAGCTTTATAATGAGATAAAATCCCAGTAGATAATAATATATTCAAGGAGTATGCATATAAATAGCATTGAATATCATCCAGGGTACGTTCGAAGCATAATTTAGTGTAGGAGCATATAATTTCTAAACAGCAACATACATTTGTTCGTTAGGCTAATATGGTTCAGTTATTGGCTAATAATAGTGATATAATACTCATAAGAGCCACTTTAATAGATATACAGGCAACCATACATAGCATACGAAATTCAAGAATTATTCAGTGCAATTACGGACATAAATAAAAAGAATACAATGTTAAATACCAATTTTGTCACTACTATTCTGTCAAGTTAATCCTTAGTCCATGTTGTCCCGATTACTTCCCTATAAGTTTAATCACATAGTACCCTAACTAAGAACAAGTTATGATCAAGACTTGAATTAAAATTAAGTTGCTACTTTCCTGTATGGTAAATCCTAATTCTCCTCCATTAGTTTGAAATTTGAATTCCTAATTTGAAAGTAATCACATATTCGTTTCCTTTTCTTCTTATTAATTTAACCCCATTTGAATTAATCATGGTCTATTCAAGAACTTAAAGTCCAGCCCCAAATCTTTATTTGTATGGCACTTTAGTCCCTAATTACTAGCTTTCTTAGCCCTAGTACATCCATTTCCAATGGTGGCAATTATGTATATATGTACTTATGCATAATATCTAATTATATGGTTCCATTTGGTGGCAAAACATCCTTCATATATGCTACCCTCTTGTGTTGTCCCTCTTATTCAATTTAAGGCATTCCTGAGGTGCTACTCTCCTGTCTAAATTAAGCATACCAATTTTTCCTTCCACTCTTTCCCACTTTCAGCTTAGTTAGTTTCAAAGGGAAAGAGTTTAATCATTTACCCCTAAAGGCCTATGGCTTCCTCTTAAGTTATTTTAATGTTTATTTCCTCAACATTGTATAGCTGTCCAATAATGGTAAAGTGTCCCAATTCAAAATTTTAACTAGGTGGAATAAAAGCAAATTAGTGATAGACTAGATTTCCTATTCTTACCTTTGATGAAGGCTCTAGCACCTATGGTTTATTTTCCCATCCTTTCATCTTCATGACTACCCAAGCTCTCTTCCCTTTCTTCCATTATCACTCTTGGCCTCAATGAACTAATGTAAAGGAAACTAGTGCAAGTACCACATCAAGCTTCCTATCCAAAAGTGGATGCACTTAAGATGATTGAAAATTCATTTCCTCCTACTTCTTATTTGGTGCTATGTAAGGTGGTAGCATGTATGCTTCTTTCCCATTTAAGCACTATGTGTAATTGGTATTTAACTCCCATGTCTAAAAGGATGTGAGCCATAACCGAATGCCATATATATATATTGCACAGTGAAAGCATGAGGTACATGTGATTTGTTTATTAAAATTTCTTTCTCCTATGGCGTCATACCACCATTCAAGCTAGGTGTCTTCTCCTTATCTTGTTTAAATCATTAAATTAGTTGCAATTCATGGCAATTTCCACGGTTGAATGGAGGTGTAATGCTGTGACCAAATAAGCTAATGCATATTGTGAATCAGTGGGATGTTAAGGTGTCACACTAATGGAGTACCTTGGAGCTCATATGACCACCCTCAAAGAGACAATGCATGGCATGACCATGAAGGAAAGCTTGGACAAGTTGTTAAACATATGAGATGTGATGTAGAGCATGATATTAAAGCTAAAATAAATGCTGAACATGGTGGCCAAGGAGCTGAATGAAATTCATCTATTAAAGTCTAAGAATTCAAGCCCAATGTGCCAAAAGATCCATTACAAGGTGTTGAAGGCCCAATGACATGAGCAAGGTCCAAAGCAATGAAAGAAGCTCTCAATTTTTTGATCCATGAATTGCAACACTTAGAGCCTATTTATGAGAATTAACCCAAAGAGCTCTAAATAGTGTGTTAATATGCTCCCAAGCACCCTAAGATTTAGCTGAAGTTAAAGGCCCAAAAGGAGTTCTATTGGGAGAGCTTACATAAAGCCTCATGTGAGTTTTATGTGACCACTTAAAATGGATGTCCTTGCTTATCAAATTTTTGCACATTTTTTGCCTTTGATTAGTTTCTGTTTTCATGATTTGAATAAGGCCATATGGTGAAAAACTTATGCTTGATGATTAAGTTAGTTTCCTTCCTTTTTATCTATTTGCTTAAAACTTACAAATTATTATCTTTTAGGAAGTTTTAGTTAGATTTTATTGCTGTTTGAATGGCATCATTCTTTGCTCATATTGTTTATAATTTCTTGTGAAAGATGATGCCATCATTAGGATAGTAATTTTGAAAGTTTTTAGAGTCCAATTGCCTATAAAAAGGCCTCATATATACTCAAAAGGGGCAGATGAACAAAACATACGAATTTTATTACTTTATGAAAATTTCTCTTGCATTCCTTATGTTCTTGTGAGGATTCTTGACTTATCAAAGGAGTGGTCTTCCTTTGTAATGTCCTAAGACTAGGATTCTAAGAGACAAGTTCACTTAGGGTTCCACCTTTGACCAATATCTTCTAACAATATTTCTTTTGCATTTTTTTTTTTTGGTTTACTACTAGTTGGTCTCAGGGTAAGATTGAAATTGTGTAAGGTTCTTAGAGCAAGCCTCTAGAGGTCTCATATCATTTGGTATCAGAGCTATGGTTTGCTAGACTTCAAGACATTTCTTTGCTCTTCCTTCTCCCTTTTGTTTGTCCTTCTTGTTCATTTCTTCCTTTTGATCATTATGTTGTTGTGCTTGTTTCCATTTTCCCCTTCTTACTAACCATTGATTCATCTCTTTGTGACTTGCTTGTGTATGTTCGTCTTGATATCCTCTTGCCAATTTGTCATGCCTTTTCTTTGAGCTTTTTAATGTTCAATAGGTTATTTTCATAATTCAAAATCTCTTATTTCACTTTGATTTAGAAACACTCCAATTGGAGATTTCTAGGTTAAGTTACACTAGGTCAAGATTTTAACATTTTTCCAAAGTTCGCAGGTTTGAAAAAGGAAAAAAAGAATAATTTAAAAAAATTCAAAATTTGAAAAAAACAAAACAAAAAAAGAAGAAAAATATTTAAAAATTTCAATGCTGAACATTTAAGGTTATAGATTATTTTGCAAGTTTCCATTATTGTGTTGGTTGTAGGAAGTTTCTTAAAGTGAAGAACTTACACTACAAGTCACAAGAGGTTACCTAATTCATAAACTTGGGTGGTAAGATTTAAACTTTCCTAATCCATCTTTCTTAAGTTTCAAATTTATGACTTTCCTATTCTCTCCATAAAGGTAACCACTTTCCTTTCTTCAAATTCTTTCCTTTTCCTTACTTACTTAGTTTCTAAGTTTCTACTTTCCTATTTTGTGTCTTTCTAAAATTTCTTTGTTCTAACCTTTCCTTTTACTATTGTCCAAATTTGTTCAGCCTTCTCCTCCCTTTTCTTCTCTCAAGTCATCTAACTCCTTTCCTCCTAAGTCTAGGTTTTCATTTTCTTATCTTGTCTAGAATTTTCATCCCTTTCTTTTTCCTCCTTCTACTCATCCTATTTTCATATTTCCCCTTTTTAATACACACACCCCTATCCTTATTGTTTGACCTTTTAGAATTTAGATCTTGGGATTCTAGTTTTTTGATTGCTACTTTCAATTGATTGCTCCTAGTGATTATTGTCTTGATTTGAATAAGAACACTATAGGAGGCAAGTTTGAGTGGTAAAAAGCAAGAGTGATTTAATATCAAAGAAAAAGCCAATATAAGAGTGAAACACGAATGATTGACATCTTTTAAGTGTAAACACGTGAGAAAGAGTGGTGAGGTCCTATTTGCTTTATTTGTACTAACCTTGTTTTGAAGGCATGTCTCAAACTAGTGAGCCCCACTTTGATACAAAGGCTTTTATGCAAGCCATAGAAAGTAAGATAGAGAAGTTGTTGATTGACAAGCTTAACACCCTCCAATCCCCATCAAGCTTTAGACAATGTAAGAGCAAGGCTTGTGTTGCTGAAAGAGAGAGTAAAGATAATGAATTTGACTTTGAAGAGTTTGTTGTTAGAAGAGGAAGGCAAGCTCCATCTCGTAATAGGTAATATCCAGTTCTTTAAAAATAAGAAAAAATGTGAGAAACGTACAATTTCTCCGTAAACATATGAAATTCACTAGATACAAAGGAAAGTCCCATAGATAGAGTGATTTGAGGTCAAATAAAATTAGAATAATATTCTAGACCTCAAATAATGATGAGTCAAGGCCAAAGGTACCCTGAAACGAAAGCCAAAATAGCTAGATGAATTTTAACAAAACGCAATGGTATTTTCATAATTTTGGACAATTTTTAGAAAACTCATAGGAGAGCTTTTTAAATGAGAAATTTAAGCTTTTTGAGGTTCTCAGGGGCCCTAAAACTCATAAGAATCCCCAAAATAGTTTAAAGCCTTTTCGGTGAGCAATTTCAGCCATTGATTGACTGAAACTTTGACTGAATGGTTTGGAATGGTTTTAAATTTAATTTGGGTGAAACCAAAGCCATTTTATGAATTAGAGGACCCAAATTTATGATAGAAAATATGGTTCTTAAAAAGGAGTTGAAATGATACTAAATGGACAACTAAGAAGAGGGACTCAATTGTATATTTAAAAGTTGCTTAAGTGAACCCCTAGGCTTATAAAAATGTAACATCTGATTTTCTAAAAACGTGAAAAACGTAACATATGGTTTATCTATTAACGAACGAAACTCACCAGATATAAAAAGAAAGTCTCCCGAAATGATGTAGTTAAGGTCCTGAAAAATTTAAGAAGCATTCTAGACTCCTAAAAATAAGAATCTTAGGCTAAGACAAAATTAAAAGTAGAGCTAGAATGAAGAAACAATTTCTTATGGAAAACTTACGAAACATAATGATATTTTCGTAATTTTGAGCAAGTTTTAGATTCACATATAAGGGCTTTTTAAATGAAATTTTTTAGTTTTTTGAGGTTCTTAGAGGCCCTAAAAACCATGGAAAGCCCTGGGACAATTAAAACCCCTTCGATAGATATTTCTAACGTCAGTTGACCCAAACTTTGACTAATTCGTTCGGGAAGGTTTTAGCTTCGATCTGAGTAATTCCAAAGGCATTTTACTAAATTAGGAACCTAAATTTTATAATAGAAAAGACGGTTCTAAAAAAAGAGCTAAAATGAAAATGCCAAAAATGAAGGGCAAAATGGGAATTTTTGAAAAGTCTTCCTCCTTCCACCTATATATAAGTGGCACCTCATCTCATCCCTCATTCAACCCATTATTTTGCTGCCTCAAAACTAGAGAAAAACCAGAGTGGCACCCAAGAGGAAGAGGAAGAGGAGGAGAAATTCAAGCAAAAAGGTATGGAATTTTGGTAGTTTTTCATGCTTTCTTCCATCCAAACCTCCTCTCCTTCATTCTCCTTTGTTTCCTTGGACTAAAATGAAGTTTACAAATCTGTTTTAAGGGAGAAATTAAGGGGAAAATTCGGATTTGAAGAGAGGAGCTTGAAAAAAGCAAGATTCAAGGGAGAAAAAACAAGAAAATAAGGTAAATCTTCCATCCCATGGTAGCTACTCCTCTCCCCTTCTCTTCCATATTTCGCCTCATGTATCTAGATGCTAGAGGGCTGGAATTTTAAGTAGAACCAAGGTTTAATTCTATGAATTTAAGGGAGGAGAGTAAGAATATGCAAAGAAATTCAAGAAAAGGCCATGGATTTTCAAGGTAGCAAACCTAGGGTTTCATGGGTTTCCTTGAAAATATGATTTGATATAATTATTCCTAGGCCTAAATAAATGTTTAAATTAATATATAAGATCCCTAAGAGTCTCCCCATATGCATCTTCCATGTAGAAAACAAAGCAAACTCCATTGAGGCCAAAAGGAGACATAGGCTCGGCCTAAAGGGATGAGACACCTAGGGAGAGTTTTAAATTTTTCTAAGCCCATTCTTAAGTCATATATGATGAATAAAAATGAGAGGAGGCCTTGGAAAGAATTTAGAACTCATAGAAAGTGATTTGATACTTTATTTTCCATATTATGACCTAAAGAAGCAACATGTAACTAGGCTCTTGATTTTGATTGTGTGATGACTCCAAGAGGTTTAAAAGGAGTCAAGAATTATATCAAATCATGTTTTCAAGGGAACCTGTGGATGCTAACTAGAGAGAAAAAATATCTCCACATCAGTTTATTAAGCCCAGACTTCAGAATTCAATTGAACAATACTTCTGGTAGAGCAAAATTACTAATACTGGACAAAAACTTCAAAAATTCATATCTCCCTCTTTAGACCTCCAAATGAGGTGCTTCTAGTTGGCATGAGTCACTGTAATTGTCTAGTTTCTCTGTACAAAAGTTCATTGCAATTGGACATCATTTGGATGTCATGTGACATAATACAAATTCAAACCAAATGAATAGTGCAGCAAATCAGAAACCATGAAAATTGCCAACTTTGAAAAATCATCAAATATTCTGTAGACCTCAAAAAATTATGATCTTTAGCTTCCCAAAAAGCTCTCAATAAGACCTATTTTCATGCGAAATATCATATCAAGACTAACTCATTTGGATAAAAAGTGACATAGGATTCCATTATGGTCAAATTTGGCTCCATATGAGGTACCAAATTTGCCAAATGGCCTTCCCTTGGTGTTGGCTCCTTTTGGGCAAGTCTAAAAGCATATTTAAGACTTGTGTGAGCCACCCAAATGGTTCTAAACCTCATGCATCTCATTTTGGCCATTCAGCCCATACTTATGCACATTTCCATTAAACTTCCACATTGCACACTTTGGTATTATATACTCAAAATAAATGCTAGAGGTCATACATCATATCCATATATTTGAACATCACATAATAGCATATTTATACATGTCTTAAGGGTCATAGACCATTTAGAACATCATATACATCATATGGTACAATCATGGTCTTAAAGTGGCAAAAGCTAAACATATGATTGTCAATCTCCTTCCTTTAGTGTTGTTGGCTCCCATTAGCATATCCACTTAGTTCACCTAGCATGTTAGATCATTGGAAAGGAGGGGATGAGATTCAAAGAATCTCAATAGCTCATATCCCATTCAATCATACATAATATGTGCAAAGCAAGCTTTACAAATTCATGCATGGAGAAAATGGAAGTTATGGACATTTTAAAAACAAACTTGGCATTTGAACAAATCATACAAGACATTCAAGAGCTCACCAAGTGTTTGGATTGGCCTCACATTTCTCATCGATTTTGGACTTGCCTCACTCATTCTTTAAGAGCTTTGGACTCAACCATGTTCTTGGGAGTCCACTTTGCTTTTGGGAGACTCTTTACTTTGTCTCAACCAAGCTCAAGGGTTTTTGGCTCATCCTTACCAAAAGGAAGAGTTTTTGGCCTCTCCACACTCAAGCAAACTTAAGCATACATCATGTACTCATTTAGAAACATAACATGGCATCAAGAGTCATAGCATATAAAGGCATGCTAGCATACTTTTCATAGCTTGAAAATATGCATACATACATTCTAAAATAAGCTAAATACACATCCATGCATGAGAGAAGGTGGAGAGAGCTACCTTGCACATAATTACACACTTTTCCTTTTGGATTCAAGCCTCTTGTTTCGGCCACACACTCACAAATTGGTGGAGATAGTTTCTCTTGGCCTAGATGCAATTTATGGGAGTCAATTAGGTTCATGAAACATTCTCTAAAGCCATACAACTTGTTTAAGTACTAGATTGCTCTATAACTCTCATTATGGTCCATAAATGCACCTAATGAAGAAACACTCTTCAAATAATTTCTAAGCCTTATTCTTTCCTTTCAAATATGATTGTTGACTCCTTTTAAGCCTCTTGGAGTCATCACACCATTAAAACAAAGGCCCAACATCATGTTGCTTCAAGTCATAATATGGAACCTAAGGCATCAAATCACTTTCTATGAGTTCTAAAATTTTTCCAAGGCCTCTCCTCACTTTCATTCATCAAATATGACTCAAAAATGGCCTTAGAAAAATTTAAAACTTTCCCCCACTACAAGAACCCTCTTTGGCCGAGACTGTGGGCTTCCTTAGCCTTCTTGGAGTTCTTTTGATTTTCTTGAAAGAGGAAGCTTGTGGGGAGCATCTTATGTGTCTCAAGAACTTATTTAAACTCTTAATTAAACCCAAGAATCATCTTAGAAAATCAAAATTTAGAAGATGCACATAAAGCCCTAGAATTTGCATCTTAATTTTTAATGGTTATTTTGTTGTTTTCTTTGCATTTTCTTAATCTCCACACCCTTTTTCCTTAGATTCATGCTTGGTTCTGCCTAAACATAATCTCCTCTTAGGGTTTTCTCAAGTGGGGTGAAATGGAGGAGGAGGGAACCAAAGATGACAACCATAGGAAGAGAAATTACCTTGTTTTCTTACTTTTTCTCACTTGAATTTTGTGTTCTTTGAGCTCCTCTCTTCAAATCCAATTTTACCCTCAATTTCTCCTTTAAAATAGATCTATATACTTCATTATAATCATAGGAAATAAAGGAGAATGAAGAAGAAGAGGTTTGGAAGAGAAAGAGCATGAAAAACTATGAAAATCCATACCTTTCTACCTTGAATTTCTCCTCCTTTTCTTCCTCCTCTTGTTCATCTCATCCCCTAGGGTTTTCTTTTGGTTTAAGGTAGAACATGGTCGTGCATAATAAAGGGAGGAGAAGGGTGCATCATATATATAAGTGGGAATAAGTTACACTTTTCAAAAATTCCTATTTTGCCTTTCATATTTTGCATTTTCGTTTCTCCTTCGTTTTAGCTCCTTTTTTAGAACCATATTTTCCATTATAAAATTTGGGTTCCCAATTTAATAAAATGCCTTTGGAATCACTCAATTTGGAGCTAAAACCTTATTGAACGAACCAGTCAAACTTCGAGTCAATGGACATTGGAAAACGTCCACCAGAGGGGATTTAACTGTCCTAAGATTTCCATAGTTTTTAGGGCCTTTAAGAACCTTAGGGAACTCAAAAATTTCATTTAAAAACCCCTCCTATGTGAATTCCAAAATTTACTCAAAATTACAAAAATGCCATTACATTTCGTAAGCTTTTCGTCAGAAATTGTTTCTTCATTCTAGCTCCGTTTTTCCTTCCATCTGAGCCTGGAATTCTCATTTTTAGGAGTCTAGAATACTTTCCAAATTTTTTGGGACCTTAACTACATCATTTTGGGGGACTTCCTTTTGTATTCGGTAAGTTTTGTTTGTTTACGGAGAAACTGTATGTTACGTTTCTCATGTTTTCTCATGTTTTCATAAAATTGGATGTTACAAGGCAAGTCCAATATCCACAAGAAATTAGGTGAGGCCAATCCACTTTCTTGGCAAGCCTTTGTATATTATGTATGACCTTCTCAAATGATGAAAATGCCTCTTGAATATTTGCATATGTCAATATAACATATATGCATTTATGAGACTTGTTTGCATCTATTATTTATGATTGAATGGGAGATGAGCTATTGGGATTCTTTGAATCTCAACCCCTCCTCTCCAATGTTCTAACATGCTAGGTGGACCAAGAGAGCAAGGCAATGGAAGCCAACCACCTTGAGGATGGGAGGATAACAACAAAGTACTTGAATTTTGTTACTTTGAAACCATACAATTGGCAAATAATGTAATCCATGGATGTGTACATATCATGATATCTTGAACATATATAATTATGATAATATATCATGTATAAATAGGAGAATATGATATGTGACCATTAGAATGTGATTTAGGTATGTTATGGCTTAGTGGCTTTTTGAATGGTATTATGGAAATGTGCATAAGTGTGAGTGAGATAGCCAAAATGAGATGCATGAGGGTTAAGACCATTTAGGTAGCTCACACAAGTCCTAATTATGCTTTTAGACTTGCCAAAAAGATGCCAAAACCTAAGGAAAGCCATTTAGACAATTTGGTACCCTATATGGGCCTAAAATTGACTATAATGGAACCCTATGTCACTTTTTATCCAAATAGACTCTTCTTGATTTAAGATTTGACATGAAATTAGAGCTTTGATTAGGAAGCTAAAGAATAGAATTTTCAGAGATCTATAGAATATGATGAATTGTCAAAGTTGGCAAATTTTTTGATTTTGGTCTGATCCACTATTCACTTGGTCGGAAAATGAAATTTATCACACAGGGCCCCAATGATGTCCAATTGCCACAAAATTTTATACCAAGAAACTAGATATTTCTAGTGACTTGTGCCAAATAAAAGCACCTCATTTGGATATCTAGAGAGGGAGATATGAATTTTCAAAGAATCTATCTAGTATTAGGAACTCCACCCGACCTCAACTATTGTTGATTGAGTTTCGAGGTTTGGGCATGCCTGGACTGGTTTAGAGTTATTTTTCCCTCTAGCTAATATCTAAAGCTTTCCAAATTGGTATCATTTTCATGGATTGGATTTTTTTGAAATTAATTGGACATTTTTAAAATTTACTATAGAATTTTGTGATAGCACCAATGGACAACCTAACCTCTAGATCATTTCGCATGTCAAAAGTTCCTTGTGTTAGATGTTATGGTTTGTAATTATTTTTACCATAAATTAAACATGTGTAGCTTTCTAGAATGGTCAAGAATGTATGATTTTGATTTTTCTAGAATTAGTTATGATTTTCCAAAATTGGGATAGAAAAGGGGCAAAAGCTGGCTGAAAATATGTGTTTATTTCATGCTTCCCTTCAAGTTGTTGAGATGTAGGCCACTTTTGATGATGCAAATGAGTTTTATCCATGTAAGCAAATATGAGAATGTGATATATGAGTTCATATAGCCCATGAGACTTTGAAAGAAAAATTTCTGTATAGTGTAACACAATGAAATGTATTATTTTTAATGGATTTTCTTACTTCCTTCATGGAATTTATCATATAAGCATGTGAATGTGATAGAAATGAGCTAAAAGTATATGGTGTTACAAAAAATCCCCACTTCTACCCCACTCTTTGTAAACAAATTTTTTGGGCTAAAATAGAACCAAGGGTAGAGGAGAATGATGCACAAGATGGAGGGAAGAAGGAAAAAAGAAACCTAGCAAAAAGTGTAAGAATTTTATAGCATTTCATGCTTTCTCCTTTACCAATCTCTTTCTCCTCTTTCCCTTCTTTCTTTCCATTATTGAAGTTCTTGGTGCTATTTTGGGGATAGAACAGAGAGGAAAAATTCATATTAGAGGAGAGGAGGGCAAGCAAAGTGAGAAACAAGCAAGAAAAGCCAAGAAAACCAAGGTATTTTGCCATTTTCCAACTTAATCTTCCTTGCCCTTGTTCTCTCCATTTCACCCTTTGTGAGACCAGCCAAAAGGGGTTGGATTTCTTACTAAACCAAGAGTGAATCTTAGGAAAATGAGGGAGAAGAACAAGAGCATATAAAGGAAACAATCAAATATCCATTAGATTTCAAGATAGCAAAGTTAGGGTTTCAAGTGTTCCACTAAAAATATAATTTGATACAATAATTTCTAGGCTTAAAAGAGTGTTTGGATGAGCTTTTGAGATCCCTAGAAGGCTCCTCATATGCATCTTCCATTAAGAAAACAAAGCAAACTCACTTAGTGCTCACATGCTCTATAGCTATGGCCTAGAGGTTAGAGCACCTAAAGATAGTTTTAATTTGTTCCAAACTTATTTTTAAGTCATATATAATAGAAGAGGATGAAAGGAAGCCTTAAAAAAAATTTTAGAAGCCATAGATAGTGAGATAGCATCATAGGTTCCATATTATGGCTAAAAGAAGTAACACCTAGCTAGGCTCCTTGATTTGATTGTGTGATGACTCAAAGAGGCTTACGTGGAGTCAAGAATCATAAATGGATAGAGAGAATGGAGCCAAGATGATGTTTTCTTAAGGTTGCTTCATTAAGTGCATTATGGAACCATAAAGGAGCCATATGAACTACTTAACTTTTCTAATGAATATGTAGCTCTAGAAATTAGTTCAAGAGTGTAATTGGCTTTCATATGATGTGTCTAGGCCAAGAGGAACAAGCTCCACCTTATTGTGTGTGCATGGCCAAGGAAGAGAAGTCCAATTCAAGAGGAAAAGTTTGCATTTGTAACAAAGGTAGCTCTCTCTCATTTCTTTCATGCATGAATAAATGTTATCTTGTCTTTAAATGTGTGTATGTATGTGTTAAGCCATGAAAATGTGTTCTAGCATGATTTTATATGTCATGGTATCATGATGTTGTTTTATGAATTCAAATGATGCCCTATTTCTTTGCTTTGGTTTGCTTGAGTGTGATGAAGCCAAGAACCCTTAAGAATGGCTGAGACAAAGCTTAGAGTCTTTTAAGAGCAAGGCTTAGTTCCAAGGCCTTTGAGAAAAAGGGTGAGGTAAGTCTAAAATCCTTGAAGAGAATTGGTGAGGCTAATCCACTTACTTGGCAAGCCTATGTATGTTATGTATAACTTTTTAAAATGCCAAAAATGCTTCTTGAATACTCACATGTTCCATAATAGTCATACATGCACTTTTAGACATAGATTTGCATTCTTTATGTGTGATTAAAAGGGAAAAGAGCTATTGGAATTCCTAGAATCTCATCCCTTCCTCCTCACATATCTAACATGTCTAGGTGGACCAAGTGAGACAAGGAATGGAAGCCCCTAAGCCTAGAGAATGAAGATTGACAACCAAGTCTATCAAAATGCCAATTTGTAGCCATATAGGTAGCATATGTTATATATCCTTATTTTATGTGTTATATGACCTTAAGCGCACATGTAAATATGTAAATGTATTATGTATGAATGAGATTTAGTGCAATATGCATGGAATAGCATGATTTGGGTATGGAATGACAAGACTTGACATATGCATTCTTATGTATAACTTGGGGTGGATGAGTGAGTTTGAGAAATCTGGGTTTGTGCACCTTTGAGAAAACTTTAGTAGACCATTTTGGTGCTTTTCTATATGCTCAAGTGGCCATGGTTGCCTTAGAAGCTAAAATGGACCATTTGAGACCCTTACATGACATAAAATGAGCCATTTTGCAACCCAATGTCAAAATTTAACCAAATGAGTGAATTTGCCCATGAACTTTGGCATTCATATAGATCTCATCTAGAGCATTTTGGAAATTAAAAGACCAAATTATTTTGAGCTCTATGGAATTAATTATGATTTTTCAAAGTTGGCACTTTTCTACTAAACTGATGCAAATACTATTCATATGGTCAGAAAATTAGGCTTGTCATTCGAGGGCTAAATGGTGTCCAATGCCCATGAAATGTTATAGGGATAAATTAGACATAATAAAATTTCCATGGCCACTAAGATCACCTAATTGGACCTCTGAGCAGGGAGATATGAATTCTTGAAATTGGAGGACAGTATTGGTAATGATAGTCAACCTCTAGTACTATTCTATCAATATTTGGTAATTAGTAGCCTCTATTATGGTTTGGAATTATTTTTAGCATACATTAGACATTAGAATATTTCTAGAATGGTAAAGTATGCTTGATTTTAATTTTTCTAAGATTAGTTATGATTTTTCAAAATTTATGATAGTATGTTGAAATTTCTAGCCAAGGCTGCACCTATTGTTTTTATGTATCCACTTCCTATGCTCAAGTTTTAGGCTACTTTTTTAGATGGTTTTAAGTTGCATTGGTGTAATTAAATATAAGAATAAAATAGATGAGTCCATATAGTCTACGAAACATTGAATGAAAATTTTATCTATGACGTAACGTAATTTAATAGAATATTTTTAATAGCTTTTCTTGGAAATCCTATGTAATCTAAGGAGATGAGCCTAGTAATTATGTAAGATGATCTTAATAAATAAGGTGTTATATAATGAGCTTGGAAACATTAAATTGAAAACTCCCTCTTTTCAAGGAAAAAATGATCCTTATTTGTATTTAGAGAGGGAGAGGAAAACGGAACATGTATTTAAGTGTCATACATATAGTGATGAAAAAAAGATAAAATTTGCCATTGTTGAATTTTTTGATTATGCTATTATATAGTAGGATCAATTGTAGATAGATAGAAGGCAGAATGGTGAAAGACCTATCCGTACATGGCAAGAGATGAAGGCCATCATGAGGAAACACTTTGTCTTAAACCACTATTACTGGGACTTGTTCAAGTGACTCCAAAGACTGAGGGAAGGATCCATGAGTGTTGAAGAGTACCACCAAGAGATAGAGATCCTCATGATTTGAGTAAACATTGAGGAAGACATGGAGGCTACAATGGCTAGATTCATTGACGAATTGCACCCTGAGATTGCTGAATCTATTGTCCTCCAAAACTACCTTGCTATGAATGAGGTGTTACTTAAAGCTATCGAGGTTGAAAGACAATAAAAGCAATAGATGGTGATTAGTTTGAGTTCATGGAAGCAAAGATTGAAGGATTCTAAAAGTTCCTTCAAATCCAAGGGTGACAGCAAGCCAAAGGAAGAGGGTAAGCCAAAAGCTTCTACTCCACTTGCTAAGGATAAAAATGACTCTAAACCTTCTTCTTCTACTTCTTCAAAAGTTAAATGCTTTAAATGTCAAGGTTTTGGTCATATTGCTTCTCAATGTCGCAACAAAAAAAATATGGTTGTTTTTTAGAATGGTGATGTAATAACTAGTGATGATGATGACCAAGATGACATGCTCCCTTTCGTTGATGCCTTGGATGAAGATTGTGATGCTAAAATTGGTGAAGCCCTAGTGGCTAAGCATGCTCTTAATATCCAACCAAGATAATATCTTGAAGAAGAGCAACATAAGCACATCTTTCATACAAGGTGCCTCATAAATGGTAAAGTTTGTAGTATGATAATTGATGGTGGTACTTGTACCAATATGGCTAGTACTTTACTTGTTACAAAACTTAATTTTCCTACTTTAAAACATCCTAGACCATATAAATTACAATGGCTGAATGATTGTGTTGTGGTTGTCTTTTCTATTGGAAAATATTATGATCAGGTTATGTGTGATATAGCAACTATGTATGCTAGACATGTCTTACTTGGCAGGCCATGGCACTTTGATAGAAAAGTTAGGCATGATGGTTGCAAAAATTGTTATTCTTTTCTTTTTCAATGGTAAAAATATTATACTTAAACCTCTTAGGCCCCCTCAAGCTTATGAGAATTAAGTAAGGATTGAGCAAGAGTGCAAAATAAGATCAAATGAGAAAAGAGAAAGAGAGAGAGAGAGTAAAGAAAGCAAGAGAAAAAGAATTGAGTGAACCCAAAAATGAGTGAGAAAAATGAAGAAAAAAGAGTGACTTTGTTTGTTGGAAAAAGTGAGATCAAGAGAGCTTTAAAGGATGAGGAGTCTTATATACTTTTGTATAAAGATGTTATTCTAATCAATAATGACTTTGATCAATCTTTGCCTTCTAGTATTTTGTCTTTGCTACAGGATTTTGGTGATTTATTTCTTGAAGAGATGCTTGATGGTTTGCCCTCTTTAAGAGGCATTGAGCACCACATTGACTTCCTTCCTAGAACTTCCATTCTAAATAGCCCCGCTTATAGAGCCAATTTGGAAGAGACAAAGGAGATCCAAAGACAAGTTAAAGAGCTAATGACAAAGGGCTTTGTGAGAGAGAGCTTGAGCCCATGTGCCATGCCAGTCATACTTTTTCCAAAGAAAGATGGAAAATGGAGAATGTGAGTGGTTGTAAAGCCATCAATAAAATCACGATGAAATATCATTACCCTATCCCTCATTTGGATGATATACTAGATGAATTGTATGGTGCTTGTATCTTTTCAAAAATTGACTTTAGAAGTGGGTACCAGCAAATTCAAATAAAAGAAGGAGATGAATGGAAAATAGCTTTCAAAACTAAGTTTGATTTGTATGAGTGGTTAGTTATGCCTTTTGGCTTAACTAATGCACCTAGCGATTTTATGAGTTTGATGAATCATGTGTTTTGCCCCTTTATTAGAAAATTTGTTGTTGTTTACTTGATGATATACTTGTTTATTCTAGGGATTTAAATGACCATGTGAAACACTTGCATAATGTGTTTGTTGTTTTGAGAGAAAATATGCTTTTTGCAAATTTAGAGAAATGCACTTTTTGCATGGATATTGTTGTGTTTCTTGGTTTTTTTGTAAGTGCAAAAGGGATTCAAGTTGATGAAGAGAAAGTCAAGGCAATTAGAGAATGGCCAACACCCAGGAATGCAAATGAAGTTTGAAGTTTCCATGGCTTGGTAAGCTTCTATAGAAGATTTATGAAGGATTTCTTTACAATTGCTGCCTCTTTGAATAAGTTAGTAAAAAAGAATGTTATTTTTAAATGGGATGAACCACAAGAGGTTGCTTTTAATACCTTGAAAGATAGATTGACTAATGCTCCTCTTCTTACTCTTCTTAATTTTTCTAAAGTATTTGAAATTATGTGTGATGCTTCTGGTATAGGCATAGGTGCTGTTTTAATGCAAGATTCTAAACCCATTGCTTATTTTAGTGAAAAATTGAGTGGTGCTACTTTAAAATACTCCACTTATGATAAGGAATTGTATGGTTTGAAAAGGACTTTAGAAGCTTGGCAATTACTTGTGGCCAAGAGAATTTATTATTCATTCTGATCATGAATAAGAGACATGATAGGTGGTTGAAATTTATTGAAACTTTTCCTTATATGATTAAACATAAATAAGGGAAATATTGTGGCTGATGCTTTTTCTAGGAGATATTCTCTTCTTACTTCTTTGCATGCTAGATTACTTGGTTTTGAAATGTTGAAAAGCATCTATGAATTTGATTGTGATTTTACTGAAATATGGAAATCTTGTGAAAAACATGACATTAATGATTACTATAGATTTGATGGATTTCTTTTCAAGAAAGATAAACTTTGCATTCCATCTTATTCTATGCATGAATTGCTTGTTAAAGAGACTCATGATCATGGTTTGATGGGCCACTTTGGTGTTTAGAAAACTTTAGCTCTTTTGCATGAACACTTTTATTAGCCTAACATGAGAAAGGATGTTATTGCTGTTTATGATAGATGCATCACTTGTAGGCAGGCAAAGTCTAAGGTTTAATCACATGGCTTATATTCTCCTTTATCTATTTCCTCTCATCCTTAGGTTGATATCTCTATGGATTTTATGCTTGGATTGCCTAGATCACCTAGTGGAAAGGATAGCATTTTTGTTGTGGTTGATCATTTTAGTAAAATGGCTCACTTTATTGTTTGTTTCAAATGTTAAAGATTGTACCCTATGCCAATCATTGTATTGCAAACATTGTACTTTATTAAGAAATAAGAGTTTTTACATTATTATTATATTTTTGCATGTTTTATATAATAATATCCTTGGATAAATCATATTAATTATCCTAAATATCCCTAGTCAATCATCATTATGGGAATGATGATGAACTAAGACTAGTAAGATTTTGATTGATAATTACGTGTTAATCATGTATAAAGATACGAATAAAAGTCATAAGCATTTCTTAGGAAACAAGATGTTGGATCGACCCACCATAAGATAATTACATGGATTAAGTCATAAGTGTATCTTATGTATAACCATATCACCGAGCCCTTGGACTTGAGATCACCATAGTTTCTAACATGAGGAATATTATTTTTGGCATAGTCAAAAGTCATCTTTAACTGGGTGATCATAAAGGCTATGATCGGGTATAGTGGAATTCAAGTAGAAGAAGATGAGTGGTTAAGATAAGATTTGTCCCTCTCATTAATAGAGAGATATCTTTAGGCCCCTCAATAAGTGAGACTGAGGAATGCATGGGTGTGCTCGAATGGAAGGTTTCCATTTCTACTGTCAGTCTGTACATAGATCGAGAAAGTGATGATCAAGTAAGATGAGGATGATATTTCCATGCCTTATACGTGATCTAGATATCGTGTGACAAAAGCAATGTGATAAGGTTATATGACAGGTTGCATCGGATCACCGATCCCTATATGATTTTGGTAGTCACAATGTCTTGCTAGAGGCCGCTTGTGACTTGTGGATCAAATAGTGTTATTAGCCCACTGCCAACATCATATGGGCCTACAGGGTCGCACACAAGAACGAGTCAACTCGAGCTAAAATGTCCAAATTCATTAAATCTGAAATTGCGTCTAAATTTAATAAATGTCACGTTCAATCTAGGATGAAAGAATTTTATAAATAAATATATATATATTTTTGATATATATATATATAATTTATAAAATTTGAAATATATATATTTATATATTCGAAATATATATATATATATCTTTTAATTAATTTAAATCAATTAGTTTTGAATTCAAAATCTATATGATAGATTTAAATTTAAACTAATATGATAATTTAAATTTAATTTATGAGATAAATTAAATTTGAATTAAGTTCTAGATTTATATTAAATAATTAGTTAAATTTTAAATCTATTAGATAGGCTTAAATTTAAACTAATTTATTTAATTCAAATTTAATTTGATTTAAAATAATATTTTTTAAATTAATCAAATATATCTGAAATCTTAATAAGATACCTCTATAAAAAGGTAGGAGGCTTGGGTTTCCTAGAAATATAGAACTAAAGAAAAACCCTAAAGAGACACACCGTACAGATGGCATAAGAAAACTATATGGACACTGTATGGATGTCTAGAGAGAAAGTGTACAAATGCCATACAGACATATAAAGAGAGAGAGTGAGTGTGTGTGTACAGACACTGCACGGATGCCTAGAGAGAGAGGAAGATGAGAGTGTCAACGTGTACTAACGTTGGTAAAAGGTGCTAGCACGCCATTTGAGTTGAACATCCATTTGTCTGGATACTGGTAGAGGGAGCAGATCTGTAGATTAGTTCCTAAGATCCTACAAAAAAGGTAAATATTTCTAGATCTACTTGATTTAAACAACATTGATGGATCCATAGGAAGGGATTCGGAGTTTTAATTTTCTACTGCACATCCCAAAAATTCCCAACATCAAAACCAATGATACCATTCATATTATTGATTTGTTCTTTAAAGAGGTTGTGAGATTGCATGGATTGCCAAAAACTATTATAAGTGATAGGGATGTAAAATTTCTTAGTCACTTTTGGAGGACTTTATGGAATAAACTTGGCGCAAAACTCTTGTTCTCTATTGTTGCACATCCTTAAATGGATGGTCAAATGAAAGTGGTAAATAGAACTTGAAGTACCTTGTTGCATGCAATCATCCAAAGAAATTTGAAGATTTGGGAAAAGTGTCTCCCTTATATTGAATTAGTTACAATAGGGCCATTCATTTTACTACTTAATTTTCCCCATTTGAAATTGTCTATGGCTTTAGTCCTTTGACATTTTTAGATATTCTTCCATTACCTTCTAATGAGTTTGCTAATTTTGATGGGGAGAAAAAACTTAGTTTGTGTAAGAGCTAAAGTAAGAGCCAACATTGAAATAAGGAATGAAAAATATGCCAAGCAAGCCAACAAAGGCCAAAGGTGTGTTGTACTCGAGCCCAAAGATTGGGTTTGGGTGCACTTAAGAAAGGAGAGGTTTTGGGAACAAAGGAAATTTAAACTACAACTAAGAGGAGATGGCCCCTTTTAAGTTTTAGAAAGGATTAATGATAATACTTATAAAATTGGTTTGCCTTCTTCCTATGGTAATGTTAGTGCTACATTCAATGTGTTTGATTTATCCCTCTTTGTTGTTACAAATTTGAAGATGAATCCTTTTCAGGAGGGAGGCAATGATGGAGTACCATAGAGGTCATATAACGACCTTTAAGGAGACAATGCATGGCATGACCATGAAGGAAAGCTTGGACAAGTCACTGAACATGTGGGACATGACGTGGAGCATGATATTAAAGCTAAAATAAAGTGTGAACATGGAGGCCAAGGAGCTAAATGAAATTCGCCTATTAAAGTCCAAGAATTCAAGCCTAATGTGCCTAAAGATCCATTATAAGGTGTTAAAGGCCCAATGGCAAGAGCAAGGTCTAAAGCAATGAAAGAAGCTCTTAATTGTTTGATCCATGAATTGCAAGCTTAGAGCCTATTTATAAGAATTAGATGGCTACCTAAGGAGCTCTAAATAGTGTGTTAATATGCTCTCAAGTAGCCTAAGATTTAGCTGAAGTTAAAGGCCCAAAAGGAGTCCTATTAGAAGAACTCACCTAATTCCTCATGTGACTTGCATGTGACCACTTAAAATGGACATCCTTATTGGTCAGATTTTTTTACATTTTTTGCCTTTAATTAGTTTCTATTTTAGTGATTTGAATAAGGACCTATGGTAAAAAACTTATGCTTAAAGATTAAGTTAGTTTCTTTCCTTTTATCTAGTTGCTTAAAACTTACAAATTAAGTTATTATCTTTTAGGAAGTTTTAGTTAGATTTTATTACTGTTTGAATGGAATCATTCTTAGCTCATATCATTTCTAATTTCTTGTGAAAATGATGCCATCATTAGGATAGTAATTTAGAAAGTTTTTAAAGTCCAATTGCCTATAAAAAGGCCTCATATGTACTCAAAAGGGGGAGATGAATAAAACATATGAATTTTATTACTTTGTGAAAATTTCTCTTTCATTTTTTGTGTTCTTATAAGGATTCTTGACTTATCCAAGGAGTGGTCTTCCTTTTTGGCATCCCAAAGCTAGGATTCTAAGAGACAAGTTTTTTTAAGGTTCCAACTTTGACCAAAATATTTTTACCATATTTCCTCTGGCATTTCATTTTTTTTTTGTTTGCTACAAGTCAGTCCCAAGGTAAGATTCAGATTGTGTAAAGTTCTTAGAGCAAGCCTCTAGAAGGTCTCACATCACACATTTTTATCCTTATTATCCCTTATTTGTTTGCTTCTTCCTACACCCATTTGCTTGGCCATATAAGACATTAATGGTTCTGAGATTGATTCAAGTGTTTATTAAAGTATTAGTTCTTGATATACATGTCTAAATGGATGGACTACCACTTGACCAAATTCATAGACATATATACATATCTATGTATGTGAAGGTAATGAAGTGTTATGATAAAAATGGTCACAAGCTTGTCCTTGAATCATTTCTACATGCTTCTATATTAAATAAAGTGACATGCCAATGTCTCATTAAGGCTTCCTAACCTATATCCTCCTCTTTAGTACTAATTAAATCATTTAGCTCTTAAGTAACCTTGGTTAGCTCCTTAATACTTACTTAAGGTTGTCTTTTGATGTTTTTCTTTGTTAATTTGGTTACATTACCATCTAAGGAAAATTTAGAATGTGACATCTTCTTTCTTATATCACACCCCACTTCTTCCCTTTGCCCAAACCAACTTTCATCTGGTTAAAAATAAAACCTAAACTAGGCTTGAATGGCACACTAAGAGAGGGAAGAAAGGAAGGAGAAAATAAAGTAAAAATAGGTAAGAAGTTGCTACTTTTCATGCTCTGCCTTTCTCCAATGTTTTTCTCCTCTTTCTTCTCTTTTTCTCCATGGTTTTGAAGCTCTAAATGGTAATGTTTCACAGTTGGTTTAGTAAAAGGAAGAAGGAGTTTGGAGAAATTCTTGGAAGCCTAAGAAAGTGCAGCCTACAAGGAAGTTAATATGGTATGCTTTCATGGAAAAAACTTGCTTCATTTGATTCCCTTCTTGCTCCACCATTTCGACTAGATTTAAAGGACCATGTAGGGAGTTTAATTCTAATTTAAAATTGGTAGAAAATGGGGTTTTTATAGCATAAGGAATCATTTGGAACAAATAGAACTTAAAAAGAAATATTTGGTGGCAAGTTATGAAAATTAAGGTTTTGATCACACCTAAGGATTTATGAAGCTTACTAATGATGATTTCACTTATGTAAGAGCATGTTTAGGATCATAAGAGACCTAAGAAGGTTCATGGACACCAATTTCTTAAGCGAAATGAATGAAACTCCCTTGGAGCCTTCCTTAAGCATAGTCTCAGCCAAGAAGGATTCAAAGTACTTAGTGAGAGTTTTCTTTGATTGTAAGGTTATGACTGGTTTAGATATGAATTATAAACACCAAAGAAACCATTGGTTTGAATTTAGGAATAATATTTTCAAAGTTGGAAGTTTATGGTTTCATTATGCATTAGTGTTAGACTCCTTGATTTAAGTTTGTGATAACTCTAATGAGTTCAAATAGAGTCATGTGACTTAGATGGAGCAAGAAATTGGAGCCAAGATCATGAATTGTATGAATTGCTTCATTATACTGCAATATGGAAAAATATAGATGCCATAAGCTATAATTGGCTCATATAGAATTTATGTGAGGCTAGAGATAGTTCCATTGATGTGTTTATGTCTTGTTTGATGTGGCTAGGCCAAGCAAATCAAGCCTCTCCTAGGTGTATGTGTGAGGTCGAGGCAAGGAAGTAAGAACCAAAGGAAGAACTTGTGCTTCTTGACTCAAGGTAGCTCTTCATCCATTCTTGTATACTTGTATTGGTTGTTTGATTGTTATTGATTGCTTATGTGTGTATTTGAACTATGAAACATGCCTATTGCTATTGGTTTGATGATAGGCAGTGGCTTGGTTAAGGGAACCCACCGGAGCCGTAGCGAAAGCGAGTCTTCATAGGGCAATTGTCACTGCTTATGGACCCGAACCTGGGTGATCTATCCATGACCAGGGTGAAGCTTGGGTGAAACTAAGTGGAGGTCCGAACCGACTGATGTTGAAGAATCAGCGGATGAGTTGTGGTTAGGGGTGAAATGCCACTCGAACCCAGAGCTAGCTGGTTCTCCCCGAAATGCGATGAGGCGCAGCAGTGTCATTATGTTTCAAAAAAATATACTTGGAATGTCATTAGCTCTTGATGGGTGAGGTGTGTAATAACCCTAACTTCTAAACAGATTAATTAAGCTTAATTTGTCTCTTAAATGTGAGTACTCAAGATTAAACATTAATAATGGTGCATTAATGGGTGAAATTTTGGGAAATTTTGAACATTTTAGTTATTCCTAAAAACCAAATAAATAATCAAGAAGATTCATATCTAGAGGATATAAAAATTCTCCAATAAAATCTCTATTCCATTCAAATTAACTTATAAGAGGCATAAAACTCATTCCTATTGGTTGATAAGTCAAAACATAACATAGTGAAAGCCAAGGTTCCTAAGCTAAAATAGGTGATTAGAGACCTAGGTTATCACTTGGAGGAGTTTAGCCATGGCTAAGTTAGCCTCTAGAACTCCTAAAGCCTTAAAATACACTCATGCCCTAACTTTAACACTCCTCACCCAACTTAGTTTTCTACTGGAGCTAATTTTCTAAGATACGTAACTCTCACCATAACTTAGAACTCGTACGTTGTGGCAAAACTCTCCCCTGGGACTCCATTATTCAAATTTTTATGATTCACACTATAATAGGCTTCCCTTGTGCTACAGCAAGACATGCTACTAGAAAACTATTCTTGTTCTTTTTTATTCTTGCCATGGTAAGTCCTAGTTATGTCGTGGCAAAGTTGCTTTTTGAAACCCACCCTAGGCAAAATTCTCTCCTTGTGCCATGGTGAGACACAATACACTACAACACCCCATGGTTTTATAGTGGTCCTAACCGTGACTTATATAGCCTTGGCCACGACTTAAATCGCCCTTTGATCCTATGCTTTTACTTTCTCACTTCCTAACCATAAACCCATCATACTAGGTGAATTCTAGGGCCTTTCTAAGCATTATTCATGATTTCTCTAGACCTCATGGCTCCCAAATGCCCCAATTATTAGCCCACACTAATCATAGGCTTAAGGGGTGATAAACACATAATTTATCTACTTTTATCCTCCTAAATTTAGACATTTTAATTCCAAATATGGCTTTAGGGGTTTAGTTAGATGGAATTTTGTTTTAGTAGCCATTCTCTACACTTTATGAATTAATTGGCAAAATAATTGATTTTAAATACATAAATCATTTTAAATGAATTTTTTTTATTTTTCTCCTTTGTTTTTATGCAGATTTTGGGCAATGGAATTTAAAGGAGGAAATTTATTTGAAGAAGGAATGGAGTTGAAGTGAACATGCATGGATCCTTGGATGAATATATCAAGGAAGGACCAGGAAGCACATGTCTTTGCTCAAGGCAGCATGAAGATAGAATGAATAAACAGAGGAGGTTCAGGAGCAACACAGAATAAATGAAGAAGCTATGGGTTCTGGTTCGAAAGAGCAGACAGCAACAAGAAAAGAAGCTCCAAATACATGCAGACGAAATATACATGGGCAGCACGTGAAGTCTGGGCAAAGCAGAGAAGAAAGAAAGGCTACACAGAGCAAACATGCGAGGAAACACAAAGAATCTCACATGCATGGAGAAGCTCGCATGAATCTGGCTTTGGGTAGAGAAAAAAGAAGAAAACAGCCACGGGCTAAGCATGTGAACAGTAGAAAGTTTTAGCTGAGAACAAAATAGAAGCAACTTATGCAGAATCAGAGAAGGAAGATATGGGTCTGATGCAAAAGGAATAAAGCAACACAAAGAAGCTTGCAAACTCTAGCAAAACGTGGGCTAGGTTTAAGAGAGAAACAAAGCACGAAGCATGAGCAGAAGAAACGTAAAACGAAATGAAGATGCAGAAACAAGGAAAAGAAACACATGCAGAATCACGTCTGGATAGTTTTGAGAAGAAAAGAGAAGCTTTGAGAAGAAGAAAGGAAGTCTGGGCGTAACAGCAACGTGAAACGCAACATGCAGAAGTTGGAGGCAAAGAACCACACGAACAGAAAACGCTGGAGCTGTATGAAGAAGCAACGTGAAAACAAAAAGCTGCATGATTCGAAGAAGCAATACGAAGCTGCTGAACAGAGGTGAAGAACGTGAGAAACTCCAGCTGCAGAAGAAGCAATCACGTGGAATAGAAGCTGCGTCTGGAATGCATGTGGAATATATAATAAATAAAAGCAATGGGGCCCATCTCATGCATAATAGCTTCAGGCAAATAGAACAAAAGCTGAGCACGTGAATTGATAAATAGCACGTCATACACACTCGGGCAGAAGCTAAAACTCACGCCATTCCATTCGTGCAGCCCAGCCCATTCAACATACGTCATTCTCTCCATTCACACAAACCCTAGCCGTCTTTTATTAATTCACGCCTTCACTCTATAAAGGGGGCATCCATCATTTATTAACGGATCTTCAACCCTCGCCTGGCCGTCATACTCGCCTCCTTCGCCTTCACGCCTCCACTCAAGAACCATCCATCTCTCCATTCTCTCCACTTTTCATCCACCGAATGAGGCTTTAATTCATCCATCTTGAGGCTAGCAAGGGAGGAAGCTTTTGGCTGAAGCTTGAATCCTTGGAAGAAGCAGAATTCTGGCTAAGATTTTCTTATTTTTCTAGCACTTTTTCTTTTTCTTGTATAATCTCGGTTGAGTTATATTTGATTGAGAAATTGTGTAATTAATTAGTGACTGGTTAGACACTGATTAGGAAACCTTTTTGTTGATTAATTGGTTGGATTTAAATCTGATTTTTTCATTATTCTCTCTAATCTACCATGTATGCCACGAAGGTGTTCGATGAAATGCATGAGTGAGATTATGTGTTTAATTGCCTATTTGAGAATTCCTTGGTGTTTAGTTGGTTAATTAAACATTTTTGGATGATGAATCAGAAGATAATTAATTAGTTAATTAATCAAATTGAATGTTCATTGATCTTAAGGACAAGAGTTAACGGTTTAATGCGGGATTGAGGTCTCAATTCAACATTAGATTATTAATCTCTTGAATCTTGAATGGTTATTCAAGATCAATTGCTAATGAACATAATTAGGAATTCTTAGGCCATAATTAATCACAATTGGAATAGGATAAGGATAGTGGATACCAAGAGATGATTCCTAAGCTAGTCACAAGCCCATCATTCATCACAATTCATCCAATTAGGTAGTATTTAGGAATTTTGTTTCAATTTCATTTTAGAATAGTTTAATTCATTCAAAAAACCCCCCAAACTAGATAGTTCTAGGATCTTAGAATACTTAGAGAACCTAATTGAACATTGAATTCCAATTCCAAGGGAGATGACCTAGGTTGTGCCACTTGCTATATTTTTAGATCAACCTAGTTTTATTTTGAGGGTTACACGACAAGCCCGTCAAGGGGGATTCATGATACTTGATTACCACCATACATACCAACACATGAATATATTAGGAAGCAAAGATACACAAGTCCTAATAACATCATTCAAATATGTATTCCAACAAAGGTTCCATACAATACTATCTAAGATCATCATTCAAGGTAACATATGATTATACTCTTAAGTGACTAGCTATACTTCTATATTAGTAAGGTTCCATATCAGATTATAAGTGAGTACATACATCTTGTTTCAACTACTACAAGGTCTATTTTCCTATTAGTTACATCCTTGATTACGAAATATCATAATGCCTATACTTGGCAATATGAGCACATGATGATGCTATACAAAAATGAATCACAAAGATTAGCATATACTTTAAGTCAAATTAACCCAAACATAAAGTTTCCACACATGATTTTAGCTCATGGATGTTCATCCACTTGTTTTCCCTTTACTTTACCTGAAGAACCTTTACCTAAAATTGTTAGCCCATAAAATGAGGTGAGATGTGAATCTCAATAACCAAGGGATAATTCCAAACATATATACAATTCAATTAGCATAAATGCGATTTAATTAGATAAACATCATAGTCATCCATCATATCAGCAAATGATCTAGTTGAGTTACTAGTGACTACTATCCTATATTAGCAATTACATACATCATGTTAATGTCTAATAACACTGAGAGAGGCCCATCCATCACGTCAACTCCCTAATGAGTACAACCTAGACTTAGTGCATTCAATAGTCTAATCACAGCTTGATGTTTAATTGAAGTACAATGCATGAGTGGTAGGTGCACCACAACTCTACCAAGGACTCACACATGGTCCAAATACAACAATCAAGTAGCCAACCTATCGTTTAGCAGTTCAAAATCATAAATCATGTAGCAATTATTAGATTAACAAAGAACATACGCAAGGAATGAAATTAAACCCCGATAACCTCACTTAGCTGAGCCAAATTCTATAACCAAAAGTATATCTCCACACTCTAAAGGTTCTAAACCAAATCAAAGCATATTCTTATATGCTAATTACAACATAATCAGACACCATAGGATGCAATCATGATAAGCTACTTAGAAAACACTTACCTAATCATCAAGAGACTCTAAATTCGGATTTGATCTTCCCCATACTAAAAACTTCAAAATATCACCCTAAATTATGGATATTTTTGCATAGAAATAAGGATTATATCATAACTCAGCTATTGCGATCTCCAACTAGTAGTAAATGCATTAAAATAGGGGAAGAATGTTTACCTAATAACCCTCTTAGCCTTAACCTTCGAAAATCAACCATGAAACCACTAAAACAACCATTTCAGCTTTGGGAAGAAGATACAAATCCACTAAACTAGAAACTATTCAGGTCAAATTATAAGAGAGAATGAGAGGAACAAGTTTCATATAGATTACCTTAGCTAAATCTTGCTCTAGAAGGGAGAAATAGTGGGAATGTGCTAAAGAAACCCTAGCCTCTTTTGGACCTTTAAATTTCCTCATGAGTTTTCTTGTGTTTTTACAGAATAGGGCAAGGGCAAAAAGGTTTTTAGGGTTTTAGATAGGTTTTGGGCTAACCTAAAAGCCCATCTTCCAAGATTAGGTTGGGTTAAATGGGTCTATGTCTCACTTGGGCCTATTTTTCTGAGTTATAATCTTTTAAGAATTAAGCTGGGCCAATGTTAAGTGAGTTATGTTGGGCTAAGCTTTTTAAGATGAAGTTGGGTCTCCATAAATCTTTATTCTTGACGTGTTTATATTATTTATGGGCTAAGATTAAATTTTTAATCCAATTGAATTTTAAATCCACATTAATAATTTATTTCTCCATAAATTTCTATTTCCCATAATTTGCCTAATTATCTTCATAATACTTTTTTAATTGCTTATAATTACTCCTAATAAATTTTAGGGTGTTACATTCTCTCCTCCTTTTATGAATTTTATCCTCAAAATTAGACATACCTTACTCAAATAGTGTTGGATAATCTTTCCGTCATAAAAAATAAGACCTTTCTATACCACCTTTAGTAGGAGAATGTCCTTATTACACATTTGTTTGACTTTGAGTCCATTATCCTTTCTAGCTCAACCACATAAGATAATTTATCTTGCAGATGCATATTCTCATGCTCAATGACATGTGAAGGGTCTAGGTGATGCTTTTGAATTGGGATACGCAGAACACATCATGCAATTGGGCCAAATTTTGGGGAAAAGCCACTCTATAGGCTATAGGTCCTATCCACTTAGGATTTGAAAAGGACCAAGGTAATGAGGAGAAAGCTTTCTTGACTTGGTGAGCTATCTTACGCCCATCATCAAAGTAACCTTAAGGTACACATGGTCTCCTACCTTAAATCCTAAAGGTCTCTTTTTTTTTTTTATCAGCATAGCTCCGTTGCTTACTCTGGGTAGCTAACAGCTTCTTCCTGATAAGTTCTATTTGATAGGAGGTTTGGTCTACTATGTCCAGGCCTAAGTGACTCCTCTCACCAAGTTCTACCCAACACAAGGGTGATATGCACTTCCTCCTATACAGTGCCTTAAATGGTGCCATTTGGATACTGGAATGATAACTATTATTGTAAGCAAACTCAGCTAAAGGCAAGTACATATCCCAATTTTTCTTTAACTCCAACATATTAACCTTAAGCATATCCTCAAGAGTCTGAATGGTTCTCTCAATCGGTCCATCCAATTGAGGGTGATAGGTAGTGCCAAAGTTAAGATTAGTGCCTAAAGCCTCTTGTAGAGACCACTAAAACTTCAATGTGAATCTAGGGTCTCTTTCTGACACAATGTTATTAGAGACACCATGTAACCTCACAATTTCTTGAACATAGAGTTGTGCTAGCTTATCCAAAGCATAGGTGGCTCTATTAGGAAAAAAGTAGGCTAACTTGATTAGCCTAACCACAATCACCCATATGGCATCATAACCTAAGGATGTCCTAGGCAAACCTACCACAAAATCCATGGGTATACTATCTTATTTCTATTTCAAAATTTATAAAACGTGTAACAATTCTATTGGTTTTTGGTGTTCAATCTTAACCCTCTAACAAACTAAACATCTAGCAACAAACCCTATTAAGAATAAATTAGGTTATGTCATCTCAGGCCACTAAAAACTCTTTTTAAGGTCTTTGTACATCTTAGTGGTGCCTAGATGAATGATGTGCCTACTCTTGTAGGCTATAAACAAAATCATATTTCTTACCTCTTCATTGTAACACCCCAAAATTAATTAAGAATAATTCTGATGAATTAGAGAATTAGTGTGGAGTAATTAATAAAAGTGATTAAGTGAAAAAGGGGAAATAGAACTTATGGAGAAATAAAGTATTAATGTGGATTTAAGATTCAATTAGATTAGAAACTTAATGGAGGCCCATAATTAAATTAAGTATGCCAAAGATAAAGACTAATGGAGGCCCAATTATATTTTGTATAGATCCAACTTCCTTTTATAAGACTTAGCCCAAGAAAAACTACTCAACAATGGCCTAATCTGGTTTAGTGATTTAGAAGCTGATAGTTGCGTCAAGCAACCTTAAATAAATTAGGTTGAGTAATAAAGATTTGTAGTTAATGACATAACCTAGGTTATTTCCTAAGGAGTTTGCTTCTAATTATCTATGAAAGAGTTCTTTTAGTATGATTAAACTAAAGGTGTTTAGAAGGGGTTTTGATTTACTAAAATTTAAATAAATTAAAGAAAATAACAATAACTAAAAACTTAAAACTAAGTGATGACAACAATTAGGCAAAGAGTGGTAACTAGCTTTTGAATGGACTTCTTAGAATTCAATTATCCATGCTACCTTTCAATGTTCCAAAACTTGGACTTAACTTCTTACTTCTTAGTTTATTCTTCGTAAAGATTCTTGAATCCAAGACTCAATTACGAATGATGAAGGAATTTGCAACTACAAAGAACCATGAAAAATTAGCCACTTGAGTTAGGAATAAGAACACACCAAAATAATATATAAATGCTCATTAAAATCATTGAACAATTTGTTTAAAGATGCTAATCAACTAATTAGATTAAAGATTTCCTCAAGTACAAACATCACATAAAAGTCCAACCACTTAATATAATAACCATTGCACTACATAGCCTAAAAGCAAAAGGAAATAACTAGCAAATTGGATAGTCATTAAGTCTAGAATTTCTACAAACACTTAGGCTTCAAAATAAGTCTCCAAATGTGAAATTACAATCAAAATTACAAAGCAATTGAATCCAATATAATCAACCATCAAAATTTTTATTTAATAGGCTAAACCTAGCCAAATTAAACAAGGAAATTAATGCTAAAAGTAAAGGATAGAGAGAAGAGAAATTAGCCAAATTGTGAATGAATCTTGGAGCTCAAATGTTGATCCATAGAAGTCAAATTCTTAGCTAGCTAATATAATACCATATAATTCTAACTTTCCCTATTAATTTATAGCATGGTGGTTGCTTGGTTCATTCCCTTTCAAAAAAAATCCAAACAAAATAATGCATGAAATTGAATTATATAGGGTTCAAAATTTTTGCTTTGTGTCTCATAGGTCATATGAACTCACTGATATCATTCCTTACTTAAAATACATGCATACAAGTCAAAACCATCATAAAACACCCCATTCTTCCCGAGTTTAGGACCTCTATACATAAAACAAATGGTTTGGCCTTTGATTTATTAATATAGCTTTCTAGTATAAACTTTGAAAAATCATAACTAATTCTAGAAAAATCAAAATCAAGTAAGTTGTAGATGCTAAACAGAGGATTAAAATAATTCCAAACCAAAAAAGAGGAATTTAGACCACGAAAATAGATGGAATAATATCAGAGGTCAAGTTGGATTACTAGTATTGTCATGCAAATTTAAAAACTCATATCTCCCTCCATAGTACTCCAAATGGGGTGATCTCAGTGGCTACAGAAAGCTTATGATGTCTAGTTTATTCTTGTAAAATTTCATCAACATTGGATACCATTTGACCTATAAGCAGTGTTAATGTCATTTCAACAACTCATTTTCAACTTTCAAAATTCATAATTAATTCTATAGAGCTCCAAATAATGTGGTCCTTAACTTTACAAAAAGCTCTAGATGAGACTTATATATAGGCCAAATTGCATAAGGAAATTCATTTATTTGGTCAGTTTGTGATATAGGGTGCCAAAATAGGCTTTTTAAGCACTAATTAGGGTCAAATTTACACCAAATGCTCTTCTACCTTAACCGCAATTTCTTCACCATATGAAAATGGCTAAAAATAGCATACAAAACTTGTCTAAGAGGTCCAATTACTAAAGCATCATAAATCCACTTCCTCACTTGCTCTCATACATAAGATTACACAAGCATATTTAGGCATATGGATGTTAAAAACATATATTATCATTCCTATGCTTCCAACTTCAGTACATACATCATATATCCCTATATTTGCATGTGTTCAAATGTCTAAATATCATATATAACACAAGGCTACATCATTTGACAATATTATGTCCACAAAATGACTATTTAACATATCCTTTGGCAAAATCCTTATCTTCAAGAATGGTGGCTTCTATTTCTTGGTTCACTTGACCCATCTAGACATAGTTAGACAATGGAGAGGGAAGAGTGAGATTCTAAGAATCTCTATGATACCATATTATTTCTAACGTTGATCCCTTTCTTGTAAGTGGATTATACAATGCATCAAAGAGATCTCAAGAAAATGAATTAAAATAATGAATTAAATTGCATTGCATAGCAGATAAATTTTTCTTTTCGTGTCACTGGGACCCCATGAATTTACCAATAATATTATCTAATTACTTTCCATTCATACAAATCATAACATTCTATAAACTTAGCACAAACCATGGATCAAGAGTTAAAAACCCTAAAATTCTCTTCATTCATCCTGACTGTACAGTGATAGATTTCAGGGGTAACTTTGAAAAATTATAACTAAATGTAAAAAAATTGAATTCATGCAAACCATAGCTCATTAGAAAACTCTAGATGTTAAATTTACAATAAAAATAAGCCCCAGCCATGAAAGTCTCATCTAGACCACGTTTGATGATAGTAAATACAAGAAGGTTGAGTTGTCCAGAAACTGATATAGCTTACTGATATAAATTTTGGAAATTGATAACTAATTTTAAAAAAATATAATCCATGCAATCTATACCCATTCAAAAAGTTACAGATGTTAGCAAGAGGGAAACAATAGTACTAGACCAATCTAAGGGCATTCATATACCAAAAATCAATAAAACAATACCACGAGTCTAGAGGTGCGCCTAGAATAGAACAACAACTTCAAAAATTCATATATCCCTCTATAGACATCCAAATGAGGTGCTTCTAATTGGTTTAAGTCATTGGGAAGGTCTAGTTTCTCTATACAAAATTTTGTAGCAATTTAACATCATTTGCCCCATAAATGATAGAGGATAAAATTTGGACTAGATGAACAGTACCAGCAGCAATTTATGAATTTTTTAGACAACTTCAAAAATTCACCAAGTATTCTGTAAATCTCTAAATAATATCCACTTTAGCTTTCCCAAAAGCTCTCAATAAGATCTAGAAGTATGCTAAATCTCAGGCCAAAAAGAGCTCATTTTGATAAAAGGTGGTATAACTCACCAAAATGGCCATCTTTGCTCCATATGAGATATTAAATCTACCCAAATGGCCTCCTTTAATGTTTGTGATACGAGACCCTTTACGAACTATGTTCTAGGCATGTCCTTTTTGACATCATTACCTATATTGTGCAATATTCAAGAATACAATCACACAAATAGAAGACAAAAGCACTCATAAAGAATAAGAACACATATAAACAAAGATAGTTAGTCAAGTGGGTAAGACCCTAAGAGAACTCATCCCTTAGAACCCTACCTTTGAGACGTCACAAAGGAAGACCACTCCTTTGATAAGTTTGGGTTGAATTCACTCCATCGCCTAAGAAGCAAGAGGAACCTCATAGGAGCTTCATGGTACTCTATCATTCTCTTCCTCTTCGAAAAGATTCGTCCTCAAATCTTTCTTGAATGCTGATAGGAAAGAAAATATTGTTTGGGTGCTACTTAATTGAATCATAAACTAAATAAAAAACAAATCAAAATATGCAAAACTTTCTAGTTTCTTTTCTTTTCTAATTTCAGTTCTTTTCTTTATTTTTTTTTATTTTGGAGTTGGACAATTTCTTTCTTTCTTTCTTTCTTTTTTGTTTTTTTCTTCTTTTTTTTAGGATCTGGACAAAAACTCACACAAGAATGACAACTGGCAAGAGACTAAAAGAATCACAAAGGAGAAAAAAAACATAGAATGCATGAATAGAACCTTGAGTTCTAGCACTTAAAAAGATAAACAACTGATGTGAGACCCACTAGACGACATGCTCTAGGAACCCCAACCAACGTAGGTCATGCTTGAGGATTGGCTAGAAAACAAGAAGACAAGTAAGAACTACTTAGCTCTAGACAGTAGAAAAGGAAGAATAAAGAACATAAAAGAAGACAAGAAAAGATCATGCCTTGACTTGTAAACTCAAAGCTCTGATACCAAATGATATGAGACCCTTTAGGAACTTTGTCCTAGGAACCTCCTTTTTGACAACATTACCTAAATCGTTCAAGATTCAAGAACACAATCACACAAATAGAAGATAAAAGCACTTATAAAGAATAGGAACACATATAAACAAAGATAGTTGGTCAATTGGGTAAGACCCTAAGATAACTCATCCCTTAGAACCCTAGCCTTGAGACGCCACAAAGGAAAACCACTCCTTTGATAAGTCAGGGTTGAATTCACTCCATCACACAAGGAGCAAGAGGAAACTCACAAAAATAGAACACAAGTCCTGAAAAGAAAATTCTTTCTATTCATCTTATTACTCCTCTTTTTTAAGTACATATGATGCCTTTATATAGGCAATGAAAGATTTAAAACTTTCTAAAAATAATTCCCTAAAAGATGGCACTATTTATTACAAGAATTTGGAAAGTTAATAATGGTGCCATAAAAAAAGGAAAGAAACTATAAAGAAGAAAAAGGAATGAAATTAAATTACTCCTTAAACATAAGTTTTGATCACATGGTCCTATTCAAAAAACTAAAATAGAAGCTTTTTACGTGGTCTGGAAATTGATGCTCACGTTCAACAACTTGCCTAAGCTTTCCTTGATGGTAGCCATGCATGGTCTCCTTAAAGGTGGTCATAGGAGCTCTATGGTACTCTATCATTCCCTTTCTCTTCGAAACGATTCGTCCTCAAATCTTTCTTGAATGCTGATAAGAAAGAAAATATTGCTTGGATGCTACTTAATTGAATCATAAACTAAATAGAAAACAAATCAAGATATGCAAAACTTTCCAGTTTCTTTTCTTTTCTAATTTTAGATTTTTTCTTTTTTTTTTTTTAATTTTTTATTTTGGAGTTGGACAATTTCTTTCTTTTTTTTTTTTAAATTTTGGCTCCTTTTCTTTTTTTCTTTTTGGTTTTTTTCTTCTTTTTTTTTTAAGATCTGGACAAAAACTCACACAAGAATAACAACTAGCAATAGACCAAAAAAAACATAAAAGAGACAAAAAAACATAGAATGCATGAATAAAACCATGAGTTCAAGCACTTAAGAAGACAAGCAACTGATGTGAGACCCACTAGACAACATGCTCTAGGAACCCCAACCAATGTAGGTCATGTCTAAGGACCGGATAGAAAACAAGAAGACAAGTAAGAACTACTTAACTCTAGACAATAGAGAGGGAAGAATAAAGAACATAGAAGAATGACAAGAAAAGATCACACCTTAACATGCAAACCTAGAGCTCTGATACCAAATGATATGGGACCCTTTAGGAACTTTATCCTAGAAACCTCCTTTTTTACAACATTACTTGAATCATGCAAGATTCAAGAACACAATCACACAAATAGAAGATAAAAGCACTTATAAAGAATAAGAACACATATAAACAAAGATAATTGGTTAAGGGGGTAAGACCCTAAGAGAACTCATTCCTTAGAACCCCAGCCTTGAGACACCACAAAGGAAAATCACTCATTTGATAAGTCGGAGTTGAATTCACTCCATGGCCTAAGGAGGAAGAGGAACCTCGCAAAAATAGAACATAAGTCCTTAAAAGAAAATTCTTTCTATTCATCTTATTACTCCTCTTTTCTAAGTACATATGATGCCTTTATATAGGCAATGAAAGATTTAAAACTTTCTAAAAATAATTCCTTAAAAGATGGCACTATTTATTACAAGAATTTGGAAAGTTAATAATGGTGCCATAAAAAAGGAAAGAAACTATAAAGAAGAAAAAGGAATGAAACTAAATTATTCCTTAAACATAAGTTTTGATCACATGGTCTTATTCAAAAAACTAAAATAGAAGCTTTTTATGTGGTCTGGAAATTGATGCTCACGTTCAACAACTTGCCTAAGCTTTCCTTGATGGTAGCCATGCATGGTCTCCTTGAAGGTGGTCATAGGAGCTCTATGGTACTCTATCATTCCCTTCCTCTTCAAAAAGATCTGTCCTCAAATCTTTCTTGAATGCTGATAGGAAAGAAAATATTGCTTGGATGCTACTTAATTGAATTATAAACTAAATAGAAACCAAATCAAAATATGCAAAACTTTCCAGTTTCTTTTCTTTTCTAATTTCAGCTTTTTTCTTTTATTTTTTATTTTGGAGTTAGACAATTTCTTTCTTTCTTTTTAATTTCAGCTCCTTTTCTTTTTTTTGTGGTTTTTTTCTTCTTTTTTTTTTTTAAGATCTGGACAAAAACTCACAGAAGAATAACAACTAGCAATAGACCAAAAGAAACATAAAGGAGACAAAAAAACATAGAATGCATGAATAAAACCATGAGTTCAAGCACTTAAGAAGACAAGCAACTGATGTGAGACCCACTAGACGACATGCTTTAGGAACCCCAACCAACATAGGTCATGCCTGAGGACCGGCTAGAAAACAAGAAGACAAGTAAGAACTACTTAGCTCTAGACAATAGAAAGGAAAGAACGAAGAACACAAAAGAAAGAGAAGAAAAGATCATGCCTTGACATGCAAACCTAGAGCTTTGATACTAAATGATATGGGACCCTTTAGGAACTTTGTCCTAGAAACCTCCTTTTTGACAACGTTACCTGAATCATGCAAGATTCAAGAACACAATCACACAAATAGAAGATAAAAGCACTTATAAAGAATAAGAACACATATAAACAAAGATAGTTGGTTAAGGGGGTAAGACCCTAAGAGAACTCATTCCTTAGAACCCCAGCCTTGAGATGCCACAAAGGAAAACCACTCCTTTGATAAGTTGGGGTTGAATTCACTCCATCGCCTAAGGAGCAAGAGGAACCTCACAAAAATAGAATATAAGTCCTGAGAAGAAAATTCTTTCTATTCATCTTATTACTCCCCTTTTTTAAGTGCATATGATGCCTTTATATAGGCAATGAAAGATCTAAAACTTTTTAAAAATAATTCCTTAAAAGATGGCACTATTTATTACAAGAATTTGGAAAGTTAATAATGGTGCCATAAAAAAGGAAAGTAACTAACTTATTATTTAAACATAAGTTTTAACCACATGGTTTTATTCAAAAAAACTAAAATATAAACTTTCTACATGGTCTAGAAATTTATGCTCACGTTTAGCAACTTGCCCAAGCTTTCCTTGATGGTTATGCCATGCATGATCTCCTTAAAGGTGGTCATAGGAGCTCCATGTTACTCTATCAGTTTGGCACCTTTTAGACAAGTTTGAAAGTATGAATATTGTAACAGCATGAATTCTAGCTCATTCTAACTCATCTCATGCCTTTACATAGCTTAATATCATGAATCATGTGAGTTTTGCATGAAAAAGGCAAAGAAATAATGCTCATTTTAGCATTACACAGGGTCTCAAAATTTCATTCAGTGTCATGTAGACCATGCAAGATCATATTATGAATTCTCATATTTAATTCCATTATTATAACTCATTTACATCACAAACACATGCCTACAATTCATGGCAACCGAAATGGAGCTCAAAATAAGCAAGCATATTTTTGGCCAGATTTGCTCCATTTTCTGACCCAAATTTGGAAAATTATAACTAAATATAGAAAATTTGAAATCATGAAATCTTGGTCATTCTGGAAAGCTTAGAATGTCTACTTCACACTAAAAATATGCCCAGGTCACAACATTCATCACACAGGACGTTTGACATCCAAGAAGCTACAGAGGTCGCTGACTGCCTGGGCTGCTATTCAGTTTATTGAAACAAATTTCTGAAATTCATAACTAATTCTGTAAAAATCGAAATCACATAAATTTGGTTATTCTAGAAAGCTACAAATGTTACCTTGATATTAAAAATATGTTTAGCCATCAGAAACCTATGGAATAGTAACTGGACTCTTGGGGCGCCACTGGTACTGACTGTGAACTTCAAAAATGCATAACTCTCTGCTCAGACCTCCAAATGAGGTGACATTGATGGCCACAGAAAGCTTATGATCTCTAGTTTATGCATATAAAATTTCACAAGCATTGGACACTATTTGGCCATCGGGTGACACAAAATACAAAACTACCAGTATGAACAGTACCCATACCAGAATCCATAAAAAATCTCAACTTTGAAAATTCATCAAATATTCTCTAGACCTCCGAAAATTATAATCTTTAGCTTCCCAGAAAGCTCTCAATGAGACTAATTGCATGCCAAATTTTAGATCAAGACTAACTCATTTGGCTAAAAAGTGACATGGGGTTCCATTATGGTTAATTTTGACTCCATATTGGGTACCAAAATTACCAAATGGATTTCCCTTGGTCTTGGCACCTTTTGGGCAAGTTTAAAAGCTTATTTGAGACTTGCGTGAATTGCCTAAATGGTCCCAAACCTCATACATCTCATTTTGGCCATTCAACCTACACTTATACATATTTCCATCAAACTTTAAATTTTCATAGTATGTCATTACATACTCAAAACATGGGCTAGTGGTCATATATGAGAATCATACATCTCAACATCACATATTAGTATATTTATATATGTTTCAACATTCATAGTACATATACAACATCATATACATGATAAACCATCGTTATGGTTCCAAAATGGCTAAAACCAAGGCATAAGTTTGTCCATCTCTTCCTTTAGGGCTGTTGGCTCCCATTAGCATATCCACTTGGTTCACCTATCATGTTAGATCATTGGAGAGGGGGGGATGAGATTCAAAGAATCCCAATAGCTCATCTCCCATTCAATCATACATAATATGTGTAAAGCAAGCTTCACAAATGCTCCATACACGTCACACCAATTTCCCCCTCTCATTTAGGTTAACCTCCCTTACCTAAAAAATAAAAAAAGAAGTTACTCTCTTAGGCACGCAAGAGTAGGAGAGAAAGGAGGGAGAAAGGCAAGAGAAAGGTAAGGAATTTCATGGATTTTCATATTCCTTCTTCTTCCAATCTTGTTTCTCTCCTTCCAAGCTTTCTTCCCATGGTTTTATTGAAGGAAATGGTTCAGTTTTAAGGCCAAAATAGAGGGGAAGTGTTTGAAAATTTAAGGGAGCATTCAAGTAAAGGAAGAAACATCAAAAGGGAGCTAGGAATCCAAGGTAATATCTTGTTTTGGTTGCTTCCTTCTCTTGCTTCTTCCTCGTGCACTTTTCAGCCTGAACCAAAACCATATAGAGGGAAGGTTTTTTGTTCAAAAAAAAGAGAGAAACTAGCGTTTTAGACCATGGGAAAGTGGAATATGCCAAGAAATTACAAGAAAAACCAATGGAAATTGATTTAGAAAAGTGTAGAGCTCTTTAGGGTTTTGTAAAATTTGATTTAGTACATGAATTTCTTAGGCTATGTAAGTGTTCCAATGAGCTTGTAAGACCTCTAGAAAGCCTCCCAAGTGGCTCTCCCATCAAGGAAAAATCAAAAACTCCATGAACCTTCCTTCGTGTGTATGCTCGGCCAAGTTAAGATAATTAGGTTAGGATGTGTTTTAATTTGTTCTAGCCTTGGTTTGAGACTTCATATGATGGTAGAAGATTGGAGGAACCCTTGGAAAAAATTTAGGAGCCATCATTTGGGAGATGTGATAGTGGTTTCTATAATGGAGCCTTATGAAGCAACATGTATCTAGGCTTGTGCAAGTGAGCATGTGATGTAATGTCCAATTTTCGTTAAACGATGGAAATGGGTGCATTTTCAACGCAAATCCCCTGAAATGAAGTAGGTAAAGTTCCAAAAAGTTTGAGCAACATTCTAGACTTCTAAAAATGAGAATTCTAGCCTCAGACGAAAAGAAAAACAAAGCTAGAATGAAGAAATAAATTTTAACGAAAACCTTATGAAATGGAATGGCATTTTTGTAATTTCAGGCAATTTTTGGAATTCACATAAGAGGGCTTTTTAAACTAAATTTTTGAGTTCTCCAGGGTTCTTAGAGACCTTGAAAATCATGGGAAGCCTCGAGATAGTTAAATCCCCTCTGGTGGATGTTTTCTAATATCGGTCTGCCTGAACTTTGACAGATCTGTTCGAAAAGTTTTTAGCTCTGATTTGAGCGATTCCAAAGGCATTTTTCCTAATTGGAGACCTAAATTTTATAGTGGAAAATACAATTCTAAAAAAGGAGCTAAAATGAAGGAGAAACGAAAATGTAAAGTGCGAAGGGCAAAATTGAAATTTTTGAAAAAGTCACTTTTCCCTACCTATATATAGGTGGCGCCTCACTTTTATCCTCATTTGGAATCAGAAAGTTTTGCATAATTTCAGAAGGGAGAGCTAGGGTTTTGGGTGCACCAAGAGAGAAGGAGAAGAAGAAGAATTTCCAAGCTTAAGGTATGTTTTTACGATTGCTTTCCATGCTTTTCTCCATCTCCACCACCTCTCCTTCATCCTCTTTATTCCTCTGGATTAAAATGAAGTTTAAAAATCTGATTCAAGGGAGAAATTCAAGGGAAAGTTCGGATTTGAAGAGAGGAGCTTGGAAAAATCAAGATTCAAGTGAAACTAAGCAAGGAAACAAGGTAAAAATGCATCTTATGGTTGATATCTTCCATTACTCTTCTTCTTCATTTTGACCTACATTAAGAACCCTAAGGAGATCTGATTTTCAAGCCCAACCAAGCATGACTCTTAAGTATTTGATGGAGAGGAATAAGAATATGCAAAGGAAACCATGAAATAGGCATTAGAATGCAAGATGCAAAACCTAGGGTTTCTAGTGCACATTTCAAATTCTGAATTTATGTGATACTTCCTAGGTCTAATTTAGATTAAAATGAGTTCTTGAGACACCAAAGATGCTCCCCACAATCTTCCTTCTTCAAGAAAATAAAGAAACCTCCATGTGGCCTAAATGGTGTCTATGTCTCGGCCAATAGGGGATCTTGCAGGTGGGGGAGTTTTAAATTTTTCTAAGGCCATTCTTGAGTCATATTTGGTGAATGAGAATGAAGGGAAGCCTTGGAAAAATTTTAGAACTCATGGAAAGTGATTTGGTGTCTTAGGTTCCATATTATGACCTAAAGAAGCAACATGATGCTAGGCCTTTTGTTTTAATGATGTAATGACTCCAATAGGCTTAAAAAGACTCAAGAATCATATTTGAAAGGAAAGAATGAGGCCTAGAAATCATTTGAGGGGTGTTACTTCATTAGGTGTAAATATAGACCATAATGGGGGTTGTAGAGTAATCTTGGGTTTAAGCAAAGTGAGTAGCCTTAGAATGTGTTCCATGAACCTAATTGGCTCCCACAAATTGTATCTAGGCCAAGAGAAACCATCTCTACCAATTTGTGGGTGTGTGGCTGAAAGAGGATGCTTGAAAGCTAAGGAAAAACTGTATGAATATACACAAGGTAGCCCTCTCCGCCTTCTTTCATGCATGGATGTGTGTTTAGCTTATTTTTTAATGTGTATGTGCATTTTCAAGCTATGAAAAGTATGCTAGCATACCTTTATATACCATGATTCTTGATGCCATGTTATGTTTTCAAATGGGTATATGATGGTTGTATGAGTTTGCTTGAGTGTAGAGAAGCCAAGAACTCTTCCCTTTAGTGAGGATGAGCCAAGAATCCTTAAGTTTAGTTGAGACAAAGTAAAGAGTCACCCAAAAGCAAAGTGGGCTCCCAAAAATATGGTTGAGTCTAAAGCTCTTAAAAAATGGGTAAGGCAAGTCTAAAATCCATGAGGAGAAGTGTGAGGCCAATCCTAACACTTGGGGAGCTCTTGAATGTCTTGTATGATTGATTCACATACCAGGTTTGCTTTTAAAATGTCCATGAATTCCATCTCTCCATGCATGCATTTGTAAAGCTTGCTTTGCACATATTATGTATGATTCAATGGGAGATGAGCTATTAGGATTTTTTGAATCTCATCCCATCTTTTTCAATGATCTAACATGTTAGGTGGACTAAGTGGATATGCCAATGAGAGCTAACAATAATGAGGAAGAGAGATTGACAAGCTTATGCCTTGTTTTGTCCATTTTGGAACCATAATGATGGTTCATGGTGTATATGATATTGTAAATATATTATGAACCTTGAGACATATATAAATATGCTTTTATGTGATGTGTATAACTATGGATATGATATATGAGCTCTAGAATACAATTTGAGTTTGTAATATTCAATTATGCAATATGGAAGTATGATGTAAATATGCATAAGTGTGGGTTGAACGGCCAAAATGAGATTCATGAGGTTTGGGACCCTTTGGACAGCTTATACAAGTCTTAAATATGCTTTTAGACTTGCGCAAAAGGTACTAACACTAAGGGAAGGCCATTTGGCAAGTTTGGTACCTTATATGGAGCCAAACTTGACTATATGGAACCCTGTGTAACTTTTTAGCCAAATGGGTTAGTCTTAATCTGAAATTTGGCATGAAATTAGGTCTTATTGAAAGCTTTTTGGGAAGCTAAAGATCATAATTTTTGGAGGTCCACAGAATATTTGATGATTTTTCAAAGTTGGCAATTTTCATGGTTTCTGGTTGCTGCACTATTCATTTGGTCCGAAATTGTTTTCTATCACACAAGGCTCAAATGATGTCCAATTGCTATGAAATTTTATACAGTGAAACTAGACATTCACAGTGACTCATTATAAAAGAACCTCATTTGGAGGTCTAGAGAGGGAGATATGAATTTTTAAAAGTTTGACCCAATATCAGTAAATTTGCCAAACTAGAAGTACTATTCCATTGAATTTCGGAGTATGGGCTTGATGAACTGCTCTAGAGATATTTTTTCTCTCTAGTTAACTTCCATAGCTTTAAATATTGGTATCACTTGAATGAATTGGATTTTTGGGGAATTAATTAGACATTTTCAAATTTTTCTGCATAATTCTGTGACAGTTCTGGAATTCAGTTAGACCTTTGGACTATTTTGGATGTCAAACGTCCTCCATGATGCATTTTATGGTCTAGGCATATTTTTATGTAAATTAGACATCCTAAGCTTTTTAGGATGACCAAGAACACATATTTTTTATTTTTCAAGATTTTGTTATGATTTTCCAAAATTTTCCTAGAAAAGAGGCCAATTATAGCCGAAAATGAATTTCCATTTTTCGTGCCCATTTCGGTTTCCATAGGTTGTAGGCATGTTTTTGGGATGTAAATGAGTTGTAAGGATGTAATTAAATATGAGAATCATAACATGAACTCATATGATCCACATGACACTAAATAGAATTCTTAGACCCAACGCAACGCGAAAATGACCATTATTTCATTGCCTTTTCCATGCAAAACTCACATGATTCATGATATTAAGTTATGGTGAGCTGTTACATTTATTGGTATTAGAGCAAAGGTTCAAGCTCTCATTGTGGGTTGTGGCTTGTGTTTATGAGTTGCCTAGATGCATATGGGCTTATTTCTAGATGAATTGAGTGTGTTTGATGGTGAAAGTGTTCCCTAGCTTATGTTAAAGTTTGTTATCATGTTTTAATATGATGGTGAACACTAGGAGAGGTTGGCCTTCTAGACAAGCTCGTACTGATGAAGCCAGGCCTAGTGATCTAGTAGCTGGAGCCCTACAGTCTATCATGGCTCGCCTGAATCAGCAGTAGGCCGTTATTATACAGCTTTAGGAACAGCTTGCTAAGAGAGACAGCCAGGGCCTTACACCTACTCCTCCTCAGCCACCTCCACACTTAGATCGTCCTGAGCATTCAGGGGTGACTCCCTTAGATCCACAGCCACATGCATAGATGGTTGCCCTAATTCCACCAGCTTAGACGCCTCCTGTACAGCAGCAACCCTTAACCAGAAAAGTGATTACATAGTTCAGGAAGTTTGGGCCTCCCACCTTTGATGGTGAGATGAATGCAGATAAAGCTAAAGCCTGGATTATGGAATTAGAGCAAATCTTCGAGGTGATGGAGTGCACGTCTGAGTAGAAAGCCAAGATGGTTGCATTCCATTTATAGAAAGAAGCAATCTGCTAGTGGAAGGGCACAGAGCTAATCTTGAGAGCGAGGAATGCTTGATCACATGGAAGGCATTCCTTGAAGTGTTCCATGAGAATTACTTCCCCGATTCCATTAGAGATGAGAAGGACTCAGAATTCATTTTCTTTAAGAAGACTCTATGAATGTCTGTGGACTAGTATGTAGCAAAGTTTGTTGAGCTCTCCAGATATTCCTCCTACTTACAGAGACATGATGATGAGAAGTGAAGGGCAGATAGGTTAGAGAAATGCTTGCTCCTTGAGATAAGAGATAGGGTAGTGCCACAGAGAATCAGGCACTTTAATACCCTAGTTGAAGTGTTTAGAATAATAGAGACAAATCTCAGGAGGATGCAGCCTATCTCTAATGCTAGACCACCTCTTCCCTTCCCTAAGCCCAAGAGACCTAGAGAGGGTTCTCAGCCTGTAGTTACTAGCCGAAAAGGTGGCAAGAATCAGTGGAACCGAAAAGGCAAGAGGCAGAGGGCTCAGTCCATCAAAAGTAGTGCTCCATCCATTATATGTCCCCAGTGTGGCAGGAACCACGGTACGAGACCGTGTTATGCAGGGCAGAATGTATGCTTTAGATGTGGCAGGCCGGGGTGTATGGCCAAAGATTGTACTCAGACTCCTCCAAAGGCCCCTTTGTAGATCACATAGCCGAGGGAGATGGCTCTTCCTCCTAGACCACAAACCGAGGGTAAAGTCTTTGCCCTATCACAGTAGGAGGCTAGCCGGTCCCAGAGTCTGATTCAAGGTACTATTAAAATAAATGATTTTTCTGTAACTGCATTATTTGATTCAGGTGCTAGCCACTCTTTTATATCATATGACTGTGCTAGGAGGTTGGGTTTGAGTATGTCTTATTGCCATATGAGTTGCATGTATCCACTCTTACGGGAAACCAAGCCATTACCTCCCATACTTGCTTAAATTGTGTAATCCAGTTTAATCATTACCTAACCACCCTTGATTTGATTTGTATGCCCTTCATTGATATTGATGTGATCATTGGTATGAATTAGATGTCTACAAATAATGTCACACTATATTGTAGCCACAGGTCTATTACTTTACCTGAGTGTGGGACTGTGCCTAGTACTAGGGCTGAGCTATCTGTTATGTGTAACACCCCAAAATTTATTAAGGTGTTAATCATGGATTTAGAGTAATTAAGAATAATTAATAGAGGATAATTGGGCAAGTTAGTGAATCGAAATTTTAGAGAGATAAATTATTAATATGGGTTTGAGAATTTATTTGGGATAGAAACTTCACCTAGGCCCAAATTAATGAATCATGATGAGAGGCTAATAGAGGCCCAATGAGCTAGGTGCAGACCCAACCCAATTTAATGAGATAGAGGCCCAAGATCCACCTTGTATAAACTCTTATAAGTGGCCCAATTACCCTTGGGCAGACCCAAGCCCTTGAGCCCTTTAAACTTGGCCCAAATCCCATTAAACTTCAGCAACCCAATGTATAAAACTGGCCCAACAAGCTAAAAGTCTAAAGCCCATTAGGAATTGGACTTGGAGCAACCCATGACCCATCCCTTGACCCAACTTAACTCGACTAAAACCCTAAAAACTGACCAGTCACTTCCCCATTCAGTAAAACACAAAAACACAAAGGAAATTCGGAGGTGAGGAGGAGAGGCTAGGTTTCTTGGCTTAATTCCACATTTTCTCACATTTGGAGCAAGATTTAGCCAAGGTAATAGTTATACAACTTAATCCCCTAATCTTTCTCTTTAATTTGGTCTAATTAGTTTTTCATTTGGAGAGTTTTCATCATACCCAAAATCTGAAATGTGGGTGTTTGGGGATTTTCTTGGTGAAATTCGTAGGTTGAGGATGGGGCTGGTATTAGGCAAGTTTAAACCCCCCATTTTAATGCTTTCTTTATTGGTTTGAGACCCCCATAGCTAATTTATATTATGGGTATTAATTTTGTATGAATTTGCTTAGGATTTTAGGTGGAATATTGAGATTTCTAGTAGAGGACACTAAAATCCGAATTTGGCATTTGTGGTAGCTGGGTAAGTATTCTTTAGGTAGTTATTAGCACTTAACTTCCTTGGGTACTTGTTGTAACTATTGATGATGAATTAGAGTAGTAATTATCTGATGTTATGGTTATAGGGAGATTGTGTACCCGTGGTGGCTATTGCAAATCTGTCTACAAGTGAGGTAACCGGGGTTTACATTAATTCCATGCATATGTCGATTTAAATTTCATACTTGCTGTATATGAATGATTTGAAATGTTGAATGAATTGGTTGGCTATCTATTGTATGATGATTGGACCTTGTGAGTCTATGGTGGAGCTATGGTGCGGCTGCCACCCGTGCATGTGCTTCGATCGGGCACCGGGTTATGATCAAACCCCAGATGCACTGAGCCCTAGTTGTGCTCAATGGGGAGTAGGTGCCGTGGATGGGCCTCTCCCAGTGTTAATGGCCTTTAACATGTTAAAATATGATTGCTAGTATGGGATAGTAATCATGATAGCCTAATTATTTTATTTGCTGAGATGACTGATATGATTCTGATGTTGATTTTGATTCATGCATATATGTTGATTAAACTGGATTATATGATGAAATTGCCTTAGTTACTGAGATTATTATCTCACCCCGTTTTATGGGATTACAATTTCAGGTGAAAGTTCTTCGGGTAAGGATAAGGGTAAGCAAGTGGATGAACATCTATGAGCTGAGGCCCAGTGTGGGAGAACTACTCTTGGTCTGAGTAGAATAGGATAGATGCTAATTTTTGTTAAGTCTTGTATAGCATCATCATGTATCTGTATTGCTAAGTGTAGGAGTATGTATTTTGATAATATAATGTGTACCTATTGAGGAGTAGGCCATACTTTAGATTAGTATATTGATCTATGGATTTATAATATCTGTTGTAAACCTTATTGAACTTATGATATGATTTACCATTTGGGAATGTAACCTTGAGATATTGATATGAATCACTAATGTATGGAACCTCTAATGGAAAGTGTATCTAATGTTAAATGTCAATAGTGCATGAATTGTGTTGTTGTTATTCCCTGGATTTGTTGATATAGGGTAATTAGAGAAAAAAAATTGACCCTTGAATCTTGAATTAGAGAGGATAGATTAGCCGAATGAATTAGGCTAATGAAAGCTATTTGAGCCCCATAATTAAGGTAGAGGGGCCCTAGGGTGAGATTGGAGGGAGAAAGGAGAGTATGAGTCTAGATTTTCAGAGTGTAGGACCAGAAGGCACTTCACCGCGGCTAAAATGTAGTTGGCCGCGGCCAATAGAGGCGAAGTTGCCTAGGGAGAGTGCCAGAGAGGAATTCGCCGCGGCAAAATGTGAGAGGTCAAACTAGAAGTCATTCAGAGAGAAATTCGCCGCGACGAATTATGGAATTGGCTGCGGCAAACTTTTAGGAAAATGTCCCCGGCATTCCAGAGAGGAATTGGCCGCGGCGGAAGGAGGAATTGGCCGCGGCCAATATCGAAAGGCGAGCGAGGAAGTTCCAGGAGGCTTCTTTGCCGCGGCGCCATGTAGGTTGGCTACGAGGAAGTTCCAGGAGGCTTCTTCGTCGCGGCGCCATGTAGGTTGGCCGTAGCGAAGGTCCAACTCGCCTAGTGATGAAGAAAGGGGTAAAAACAGTAAGGATTTGGCCGCAGCTAAGAGTAATTTGGTCGTGGCTAACATGCTGAAACACTTATATTAACTAGAAAACCTTGGTTTTCCATATGTTAGTCATAAGGAATGATCTAGAGTCATTAAGATGAGTTATAACTGATGAGTAATGGAATCCAAGGCCTATAAATGGATGTTTAATTCCCCTATGAACATAAGTGTATGTAATCGTATGATTGATGGCTTTAATCACATTAAGGTTTAAATTTTTTTACATTTTCATGACCTACGATGATTAATTGCGTGTTTAACCTTAATTATCGAGATTAGAAATTAGGGTCGTCACATTATGACCACTTCTCAGGCTGAAAGATCTCTAGGGCATGGTTGTCAAAGGTATCTGGTCTTCTTTTCAATTCAGGCCAAGGTAGAAGAGGGTATAGATGAGATTCCTATAGTAAGGGAGTTCTTAGAAGTATTCTCTAAAGAAATTAGCAGACTACCCCCAGAGAGAGAAGTAGAATTTCTTATAGACATTGTACCTGAGGCAGGTCTAGTATCTAAGGCCCCTTATAGGATGGCTCTCACTAAGCTAGCAGAGTTTAAGAAACATATAGAAGAGCTTTTAGAGAAGGGTTTTATCAGACCTAATGTCTTGCCATAGGGAGCTCCATTCCTATTTGTAAAAGAGAAAGACGAGAGCCTTAGGCTATGTATAGATTACTGGGAACTCAATAAAATTACCATTAAAAATAAGTACCCTCTCCCTCACATAGATGACCTTCTAGATTAGTTAGTAGAAGCGTCAGTATTTTCAAAGATAGACCTTAGGTCAGGATATCATCAGCTTAGAATAAAGGTTAAGGATATTCCCAAGACATCTTTTAGAATAAGATATGGGCACTATGAGTTTTTAGTTATGCTCTTTGGGTTAACAAATGCACCTGCAATCTTTATAGATTACATGAACAGAGTTTTTAGGCCATATCTAGATAGGTTTGTAGTGGTCTTGATAGATGACATCCTCATCTACTCAAAAAGTAGAGAGGAACATGAGCAGCACCTAAGATTAGCCTTGGAGACCTTGAGATAGAAACAGTTATATGTTAAACATAGTAAATGGGAATCCTGGCTCACTAAGGTTCAATTTCTATGTTATGTGATCTCTTAGTCAGGGGTTACAGTAGATCCCCATAAGATAAAGGCAGTGTTATAGTGGGAGAGACCTAGGATAATGACAAAGATCAGGAGCTTCTTAGGTTTAACAAGCTATTATAGGGGGTTCATTCAGGGCTCAGATAACGATGCCACTGACCCAGCTTACTAGAAAGCATGTGCTGTTTGTGTGGAATGAGAAATGTGAGAGTAGTTTTCAAGAGCTAAAGCACAAGCTGACCACGGCCCTAATTTTAGTACTCCATGACCCTAAAGAAACTTTTATAGTATACAGTGACGCCTCTAAGAAAGGGTTAGGATATGTACTTATACAGAGAGGCTGAGTGGTAGCTTATACTTCTAGACAGTTGAAACCTCATGAAGAAAACTACCCCACACATGACCTAGAGTTAGCCACAGTGGTGTTTGCTTTGAAAATATAGAGACACTACTTGTATGGGACAACAATAGAAATTTTCAGCAACTACAAGAGCCTTAAATATTTATTTGAATAGAAAGAGTTGAATATGAGGCAACGAAGATGGTTAGAATTCCTAAAAGATTATGATTTTACATTGAAATACCATCCCAGTTAGGCTAATGTGGTAGCTGATGCCCTGAGTATAAAATCCATACATATGGCCTGTATGATGATCCGAGAGCAGGAGTTTATTGAGAGATTCAGAGACATGAGTCTCTCTTGTGAGGTGTATTCAGGGAAGCTATTAATGAGTGAGATCCGAATAGAAAATGACCTGAGGGATCAGATAAGAGAGGCCTAATAGATAGATGACCATGTAAGTAAGATTATAGCCCAGATAGCCTAAGGTAGTGTTCAGGAGTTCAATCTGTCTGAGGATGACATAGTGAGATATAGAGATAGGCTATATATGCCTAGAAACACAGAAATTAAAGAAAAGATATTAAATGAGGCATAAAAGAGTAAGTACACTATTCATCCGTGCAGTAACAAAATGTACCAGGATTTGAAGAAAATGTTCTGGTGGCCTGAGATGAAAACAAATATAGTAGAGTATGTCTCCCGATGTCTAGTATGCCAAAAAGTGAAAATAGAACATCAGAAGCCAGCTAGGTTATTTTAACCCCTAGATATCCCATAATGGAAATGGGATAGCATAGCTATGGACTTTGTCATGGGATTACCCAAGATGTCATTGGGGTATGATGTCATATGAGTAATAGTGGATAGGTTAACAAAGTTAGCGCACTTTTTACCTATGAAAGCCACTTATACCCTAGATAAATTAGCCTAGCTGTACATCAGAGAGATAGTTAGGCTACATGGTGTGCCTAGAAGCATAGTATCAGATAAAGATACCAAATTCACATCGAATTTTAGAGATCATTACAGGATGCTCTAGGTACCAGACTCAGATTTAGTATAGCCTACCACCCTCAGACAGATGGACAGATGGAGAGAACCATCTAAACCCTAGAGGACATGTTAAGGGTGTGTGTACTAGAGATGAAAGGGAATTAGGATACATACTTGCCTCTAGCAAAGTTTACCTGTAATAATAGTTATCATGTAAGTATACAAATGGCACTGTATGAGGCATTGTATGGGAGGAAGTGTAGATCCCCAATGTGTTGGGTTGAGCTAGGAGAATGGAGCCTTATAGGCCCAGATTTAGTGGACCAGACCTCCAGACAGATAGAAACTATTAAAAAGAAACTTCTGACGGCTCAGAGTAGACAGAAAAGTTATGCAAATAAATGTAGGCAGGCGTTAAAGTTTGAGATTAGAGACCATGTCTTCATTAGAGTGTCTCCAGTTACAAGGATAGGTCAATCCATTAAAAGTAAAAAGCTCAGTCCAAAGTACATAGGTCCTTTCCAGATTCTTGATAAAGTAAGACTTGTGGCATACAGACTAGCCCTTCCTTCGAACCTAAGCCATGCCCATGATGTCTTCCATGTTTCCTAGTTGAAAAAGTACCAGCCTAACTCCTCACATGTCATAGAATATGAGAATGTGCAGTTACAGGATGATCTATCATACATAGTATCACCAGATCGGGTCGTGGACGTTAGACTCAAGCAGTTACGGAATAAGATGATATCGTTAGTGAAAGTGGTTTGGAAAGGGTTTTCTCCTGAGGAAGCCACCTGGGAACTAAAGGATGATATGATGAAGAAATATCCATAACTCTTCCCATAAGGTATGTTATCTAAATTTTAAGGACGAAATTTTTTTAAAGGGGGGAGAATTGTAATGTCCAATTTTTGTTAAACAACAAAAACAAGCACATTTTCAAAGCAAGTCCTGAAATGAAGTAGTTAAGGTTCCAAAAAAATTGAGTAACATTCTAGACTCTTAAAAATGAGAATGCTAACCCTAGACGGAAGGAAAAATGAAGTTAGAATGAAGAAATAAATTTTGATAGAAACCTTACGAAACGTAATGGCATTTTTGTAATTTCAGGCAACTATTGGAATTAACACAGAAGGGCTTTTTAAACCAAAATTTTGAGTTCTTCGGGGTTCTTAGAGGCCCTAAAATTCATGGGAAGCCCCGAGACAGTTAAATCCCCTCCGATGGACGTTTTCCAATATCGGTGTGCCTGAACTTTGATGGGACCATTCAAAAAAGTTTTAGCTCTGATTTGAGTGATTCCAAAGGCATTTTTCTTAATTGGAAACCTAAATTTTATAATGGAAAAGATAGTTCTCAAAAAGGAGTTAAAACAAAAGAGAAAAAAAATACAAAGTACGAAGGGTAAAATTAGAATTTTTGAAAAAGTCACTTTTCCTTACTTATATATAGGTGGCGCCCCACTTTCCTCCTCATTTGGAATCAGAAAGTTTTGCATAATTTCAGAAAGGAGAGCTAGGGTTTTGGGTGCACCAAGAGAGAAGGAGAAGAAGAAGAATTTCCAAGCTTAAGGTATGTTTTTATGGTTGCTTTCCACGCTTTTCTCCACCTCCACCACCTCTTCTTCATCCTCCTTTATTCCTTTGGATTAAAATGAAGTTTACAAATGTGATTCAATGGAGAAATTCAAGGGAAAGTTCGGATTTGAAGAGAGGAGCTTGGAAAAATCAAGATTCAAGCAAAACTAAGCAAGGAAACAAGGTAAAAATGCATCCTATGGTTGATATCTTCCATTACTCTTCTTCTCCATTTTGATCTACACTAAGAACCCTAGGAAGATCTGATTTTCAAGCCCAACCAAGCATGATTCTTAGGTATTTGATGGAGAGGAATAAGAATATGCAAAGGAAACCATGAAATATGCATTAGAATGCAAGATGCAAAACCTAGGGTTTCTAGTGCACATTTCAAATTCTGAATTTATGTGATACTTCCTAGGTCTAATTTAGATTAAAATGAGTTCTTGAGACACCAAAGATGCTCCCCACAAGCTTCCTTCTTCAAGAAAATAAAGAAACCTCCATGTGGCCTAAATGGTGTCTATGTCTCGGCCAATAGGGGATCTTGCAGGTGGGGGGAGTTTTAAATTTTTCTAAGGCCATTCTTGAGTCATATTTGGTGAATGAGAATGAAGGGAAGCCTTGGAAAAATTTTAGAACTCATGGAAAGTGATTTGGTGTCTTAGGTTCCATATTATGACCTAAAGAAGCAACATGATGCTAGGCCTTTTGTTTTAATGATGTAATGACTCCAATAGGCTTAAAAAGACTCAAGAATCATATTTGAAAGGAAAGAATGAGGCCTAGAAATCATTTGAGGGGTGTTACTTCATTAGGTGTAAATATAGACCATAATGGGGGTTGTAGAGTAATCTTGGGTTTAAGCAAAGTGAGTAGCCTTAGAATGTGTTCCATGAACCTAATTGGCTCCCACAAATTGTATCTAGGCCAAGAGAAACCATCTCTACCAATTTGTGGGTGTGTGGCTAATTGTGACGACCCTAGATACTAATATCAGTGATTACAGCTAAATACACAATTAATAGATAATGATCAAGATTTGGAGTCATCGCAATTAATTACATTAAGAAAATATAGGGGAAATTTAAACCTTGATACTACTAGGATCATCAACTAACAACCATAACGGGAACATGCATAAAAGGGGTTTGTACTATCATTAAAGGTTTAGGATTCATCCATTGATCAATTTCAACCAACAAAAATATCCCACCAATGTACTCAAACTATTCCCTAACATTATCCTTACTAAAATTAAGGTTTCTAGGTCAAATATAGGAGTTTGGGGACCTGCGCCGCGACTTGGAGCTTTCCCACCGCGGCTAAGTTAGGTTCTGGAGCTTGAAAACTGAGTTTTTAGACTTGCACCGTGGCCTAGAACTCTTACGCCGCGGCCAAGTTGCTCTCGGGAATTTTCCTGACTTTCGCCACGGCGATAGCCGCGGCGAGTTGGATCTGCGCCGCGGCCAACCTATGTGGCGCCGCGGCGAGTTTTGCTACTGTAACCTCCCTAATTAATTTTCTCGACTCGCGCCGCTGCAAGACTTATTGCGCCGTGGCGAGGTTATGTCCTGTCACCTCCTGGGCGATTATTTTCACTCCGCGCCGCGGCGAGATTTCTCAAGCCGCGGCGTCCCTCGCCACTGTCACTTCCTAGGCCGCGGCGAAGCCTTCCTAGCCGCGGCGTGATTCCCTTCTGTCACTAGTTTCACTATATTTCGCCCCCTACACTTCATTTCTCTTCTTAGGGACACTCTAAGGTCACTTCCCCTCATCTTATATAGCTCTAATGGCATTTATCTACCTTATTTACTTAGCTATTCTTCCATTACCAATTCAAAACTTATATTCCCATTTCCGTTCTCTAATCACCCTCTATTAGCAAGTTTATAAAATAGCAACAACAGAATATACATGAATTACCAGCAACTATCCTTTAATACTCAATCAATAGGGGTTCCATACAATGGGGGTTCATACCAATATCTCAAGAGTTACATTTCCATTGACAACCATATTATAGGTCAACAAAGTTTACAGCAGATCATATGAATCCATACATCAAATACTAAGTCAAGAGGGGGGGTCCAACCCTTTAGTACATACATTCTCAATAAATCAAATGTTCAAGCCTACACTTGGCAATGCAGATACATGATGATGCTATACATTAAGGAATACAAAATTAGCATCTATACTAGCTAAGTCAGCCCAAGTGTAGCCATCTCCCCATAGGTTGAAGCTTATGGATTTTCATCCACTTGCTTACCCTTATCCTTACCCGAGGAACCTTCACATGAAATATTGATCCCATAATACGGGGTGAGATATAAATCTCAGTAACCAAAACAATTCCATCATATAATCCAGTTTAATCAACATATATGCATGAATCAAAATCCATACCAGAATCATATCAGTCATTTCAGCAAATGAAACAATTAGGCTATCATGATTACTATCCCATACTAGCAAACATATATTTAACATGTTAAAGGCCATTAACACTGGGAGAGGCCCGTCCACGGCACCTACTCCCTATTGAGTACAACCAGGGCTCAGTGCATCTGGGGTTGATCACACCCGGTGCCCGATCGTGGCACATGGGTGGCAGCCGCACCACAGCTCCACCATGGACTCACAAGGTCCAATCATAATTCAACAGATAGCCAACCAATTCATTTAACATTTCAAATCATTCATATATAGCAAATATGAAATTAAATTAGATACATGCATGGAATTAATGTAAACCCCGGTTACCTCACTTACAGATAATTGCAATAGCCACCACAAATCCCAAATTCGGATTCAAGTATCTCCCACCAGAATTCTCAATGTTTCACCCAAAATCCTAAGTAAATTCGTACCAAGTTAATATACATAATATAAATAAGCTATGGGGGTCTCAAACCAACAAAGAAAGTATCAAAATGGGGGGTTTAAAGTCACTAAATACCAGCCCCAACCTCAACCTACGAATTTCACCAAGAAAACCCCTAACCACTCACTTTTCAGATTTTGGGTATAATGAAATCTCTCCAAATGAAAAACTAATCAGACTAAATTAAAGAGGAAGATGAGGGGATTAAGTTGTATAACTATTACCTTGGACAAATCTTGCTCCAAATGTGAGAAAATGCAGAATTATGTCAAGAACCCTAGCCTCCTCTCCTCACCTCCGAAATTCTCTTCTATTTTTGTGTTTCAGCAAATGGGGGGGAAAGTGGCTGAAGCAATTAGGGTTTAGATGGGTTTAAGTTAGGTCAAGGGGTTGGGTCATGGGTTGCTCCAAGTCCAAATCCAATTGGGTTTTAGATTTTGCTTGTTGGGCCAGTTTTTAATTGTTGGGCTGCATAATTCTGTTGGGCCAATTTTCACACATTGGGTTGCTAAAGTTTAATGAGATTTGGGCCTAATTTGATGAGCTCAAGGGCTTGGGTCTACACAAGAGTAATTGGGCCACTTAATTGAGCCTACACAAGATAAATCTTGGGCCTCTATCTCATTAAATTAATTTGGGTCTACCTCTAGTTCATTGGGCCTCCATTAGCCTCTTATCATGATTTAATTAATTTAGGCCTAGATGTAAATCTCTATCCTACATAAATCCTTAACCCATATTAACAATTTATCTCCCTAGAATGCCTATTCACTAACTTGCCCAATTATGCTCTATTAATTATCCTTAATTAATCTTAATCCATAATTAACACCTTAATTAATTTCGGGGTGTTATAGCTAATAAGCATGATTTTTATACACTTTAATCCTCTTAACTTTGGCATTTTGATGATGGAATATAGTCTTAAGGGTTTAATTAGATTCAATTTGAATTCATCAGCCACTTATGCACTTTGTGAATTAATTGGCAAAAATATTGAGTTTTAATGCATGAAATTCTTTTAAAGAATTTTGTGGATAATTCTATTGAATATTTTTCATTCTTTTGTGCAGAATTTTTAATGGGCAAATAGCTTGAGTGGGACATTGAATGGAAGGTGAAGATTGAGCTTCAAGTGTACTTTTTATGGAGCTAAAAATTTGAGAATGGAAAGCTTAAATCAATATGGGAACAAGAGAAGGAAAAAACATAGCTAACACGTGAATGGGCTTGAGAATGTGAAGTAGAGCAAAGATGAGCAGTAAGGAAGAAGTCGTGATGGGCAGAAGGTGCATTTGAGAGGAAGAAAGAGGCTTGGGTTCTACATTGAAAGGAGGAGTATGGGTTGGAGAGAGATATGCAGAAAGATGGAGAAACAAACATACAGAAGTTAACGTGGAAACAACTCGTGTTCAGCTCACATATCACGAGCAAAATGCATGAAGAAGCATGATCTATAGGCACATGAAAGTGACGCTGAAAGGGGGGCTGCCACATGCATAAACTTGAGCAGAAATAGAGGAATCACATGGGAAAGTTGCAGAATGAGAAGAAGCTCAGCTGGAAGAGTTACATGTTATAAGTGCAGAACGTGTGAAGATTGGGCTGGGGAGAAGTCCAGGCCATAAACAAACATACATGCAGCCACTCTTCCATATACTCGTATGAAGAGAAGACACAAAACAGATAAGGAAGCTATGGGTTTGATGCAAACGGAATGAAGCAACACAGAGCAAGAATTATCTATAGGGCAGAACCAAAGCAACACGAAGACGCTCACATGCAAAGAGAGGAACATGGAACATGACGTGAAGAGCGAAGAAATAACCACGAGCAGCAGCACACTTTTTCGGGTTCTGAAGGAATAAAAAGGCGAGAGTTGCTGATTAAAAAGAAATACTGAAGCAAAATATGGAATATAATAAAATAAAATGAGGTGGGGTCCACTCACATAAGCAAATAGGGAAAAAAAGCTTCGGGCAAATGGGAAGGCTGAGTACGTGAATTAAAAACAGGCACGTGAAAAGTAGGATTCCATTTTTGACGCATTCACTCGATCATTTCCATTTACACGATTAGATCAACACACACCATTTCATCATGAGATCAATCAATTGTATCCATTCATCATTTATTCCACATGCCTTTATATTCACGTTGTCCAGTCCATCACTCATTATTCACGCCTACGCCCATACCCTTCGTCCACACTTCATCCATTCTTCATTCACAAAACACACACCACGCCATTTCCTCCATTCCATCTTCCATCTCACCATCACGATGAAGCTCTAATCTTCCACCTTGAGGCTAGCTAAGAGGAGGCTCTTGGAGAAGCTTGAATCCATAGAGAAGAATACAAAATTTTGGCTAAGGATTTCTATTTTCCTACACTTTTTTCTTTATCTTGTACAATCTTGGTTAAGTTGTATTTGATTAGAAATTTGTGTAATTGTAATTAGTGGCTGGTTAGACACTAATTAGGAAGCCTTTTTGTTAATTAATTGGTTGGATTGGAATCTAATTTTTCATTATTCTCTAATTTCCCATGTGTGCCACGAAGGTGTTCAATGAAATGCATGAGTGAGATTATGTGCTTGATTGCTTGATTTGAGAATTCCTTGGTGTTTAGTAGGTTAATTAAATATTTTTGGATGATGAATCAGAGGCTAATTAACCAGTTAATTAATCAAATTGGGTGTTCATTGATCTTAAAGACAAGAGTTAATGATTTGGTGTAGGATCGAGGTCTCAATTCAACATTAACTTGTTAATTTTTTGATTCTTGCGTGGTAACTCAAGATACATTTGCTGTGAACACAATTAGGGACTCTTAGACTAGAATTAATCATAATGGGATTAGGATAAGGATAGTAGACACCAAGAGACAAATCCAAAGCTAGTCACAAGCCCATTATCAACCATAATTCATCTAATTAGGTAGAAATTATGAAATTTATTTCAATTTTAATTCTAGTTAGTTCAATTCAATTAAAAACCCCCAAATTAGATAGTTTTTAGGATTTTTGACATTTAGAAAACCTAATTGAACATTGAATTCCATTTCTAAGGGAGATGACCTAGGTTGTGCCACTGACTGCATATTTAGTTCAACCTAGTTTTATTTTGAGGGTTACGCGACAAGCCCATCAGTGGCCGAAAGAGGAGGCTTGAAAGCTAAGGAAAAACTATGTGAATATACGTAAGGTAGCCCTTTCTACCTTCTTTCATGCATGGATGTGTGTTTAGCTTATTTTTGAATGTGTGTATATGCATTTTCAAGCTATGAAAAGTATGCTAGCATGCCTTTTTATGCCATGATTCTTGATGCCATGTTATGTTTTCAAATGGGTATATGATGGTTGTATGAGTTTGCTTGAGTGTGGAGAGGCCAAGAACTCTTCCCTTTGGTGAGGATGAGCTAAGAACCCTTGAACTTGGTTAAGACAAAGTAAAGAGTTTCCCAATAGCAAAGTGGGCTCCCAAGAGTATGGTTGAGTCCAAAGCTCTTAAAGAATGGGTGAAGCAAGTGCAAAATCCATGAGGAGAAGTGTGAAGCCAATCCTAACACTTGGTGAGCTCTTGAATGTCTTGTATAATTGATTCACATGCAAAGTTTTCTTTTAAAATATCCATGACTTCCATTTCTCCATGCATGCATTTGTAAAGCTTGCTTTGCACATATTATGTATGATTGAATGGAAGATGAGCTATTGGGATTCTTTAAATCTCATCCCCTCCTCTCCAATGATCTCACATGCTAGGTGGACCAAGTGGATATGCCAATGAGAGCCAACAACAATGAAGAGAGAAGATTGACAAGCTTATGCTTTGTTTTGTCCATTTTGGAACCATAATGATGGTTCATGGTGTATATGATGTTGTAAATATATTATGAACCTTGAGACATGTAGAAATATGCTATTATGTGACGTTTATAACTATGGATATGATGTATGAGCTTTAGAATACAATTTGAGTTTGTAATGTCCAAATATACAATGTGGAAGTATGATGTAAACATGCATAAGTGTGGTTTGAATGGCCAAAATGAGATTTAGGACCCTTTGGCCAGCTTATACAAGTTTTAAATATGCTTTTAGACTTGCCCAAAAGGTACTAACACCAATGGAAGGCCATTTGGCAAGTTTGGTACCTTATATGGAGCCAAACTTGACCATATGGAACCCTATATAACTTTTTAGCCAAATGGGTTAGTCTTGATCTAAGATTTGGCATGAAATTAGGTCTTATTGAGAGCTTTCTAGGAAGCTAAAGATCATGATTTTTGGAGGTCTACATAATATTTAATGATTTTTCAAAGTTGGCAATTTTCATAGTTTCTTGTTGCTGCACTATTCATTTGGTTTGAAATTGTTTTCTGTCACCCGAGGCTCAAATAATGTCCAATTTCCATGAAATGTTATACAAAGAAACTAGACAATATAGTGACTTGTACCAACTAGAAGCACCTCATTTGGAGGTTTAGAGAGCGAGATATGAATTTTTGAAGTTTCTATCCAATATTAGTAAATTTGCCCGACTAGAAGTACTATTCCATTGAATTCCGAAGTCTGGGCTTGATGAACTGATCTAGAGATATTTTTCCTCTCTATTTAGCACCCATGGATTTCCAGATCGGTATCATTTGCATGGATTGGATCTTTATGGAATTAATTGAACATTTTCAAAGTTTTCTACAGAATTCTTTGACAGTTCCAGATTTCAGTCAGACCTTTAGATCATTTGGATGTCAAACATCCTTTGTGGTGAATGTTATGGTCTTAGCATATTTTTTTGGTGAAGTAAACATCTTAAGCTTTCCAGAATGACTAAGATTGCATGATTTTGATTTTTTTAGATTTTGTTATAATTTTCCAAAATTTGCCTAAAAAGGAGGCCAATTCTAGCCGAAAATGAATTTCCATTTTACATGCCCCATTTTGGTTTCCATGGGTTGTAGGTACATTTTTGGCATGTAAATGAGTTGTAATGATGTAATTAAATATGAGGATACATAGCATAAGTTTACATGGTTCACGTGACACTGAATGGAATTTTGAGATATGACGTAACATGAAAATATTCATTATTTTCCTTGCCCTTTTATGAGAAACTTGTATTCTTCATGATATTAAGTCATTTAAAGGCATGAGATAAGTTAGAAATTATGGTGTTACACTCCACAAGTTTGTAGGTGTGTGGCCAAAGCAAGGAAGGGAATTTTAAAAGGAAAAGTGTGTGATTGTGTGCAAGGTAGCTCTCTCCACCTTCTGTTATGCATGGATGTATGCTTAGCATGTCTTAGAATATGTGTATGTGTATTTTCAAGTCATAAAAAGTATGATAGTATAATTTCATATGCCATGGTTTTATAATGACATATTATGTTTCATATGATGTTTTGATGTGTGCTTAGGTTTGCTTGAGTGTGGTGAGGCCAAGAACCCTTAGCCATGATGAGGATGAGCCAAGAACCTTTAAGATTGGTTAAGACAAAGCAAAGAGTCTCCCAAAAGCAAAGTGGACTCCCAAGAGCATGATTAAGTCTAAAAATGCATTAAAGAATAGGTGAAACAAGTTCAATATCCACAAGAAATTAGGTGAGGCCAATCCACTTGCTTGGCAAGCCTTTGTATGCTATGTGTGACTTTTTAAATGATGAAAATGCTTCTTGAGTGCTTGCACATGTCTACATGACCATACATGCATTTATGAAACTTGTTTGCATCCATTATGTATGATTGAATGAGAGATGAGCTATTGGGATTCTTTGAATCTCATTCCCTCCTCTCCAATGATCTCACATGCTAGGTGGACCAAGTGGACAAGGTAATAGAAGCCAACCACCTCGAAGGAAAGAGTTTAACAATCAAGTGCTTGAGTTTTACTACTTTAAGGCCATATTTGTGTCAATTGATGTAACTCTTTGATGTATATGGTCTATGACTTCTTAGACATGTGTAATTATGATATTATGTGATGTATAAATATATAGATATGATGTATGAACCCTATAATAGAATTTGGGTATGTAATGCCAAGGTATGCATTTTGGAAAGTTTGATGTAATGTGCATATGTGTGGATGAAATAGCCAAAATGAAATGTATGAGATTTAGGACCATTTGGGCAGCTTACACAAGTCCTAAATGTGCTTTTAGACTTGCCTAAAAGGTGTCAAAACCAAAGGAAAGCCATTTGGCAATTTTGGTACCCTATATGGAGCCAAAATTGACCATAATAGAATTTTATGTCACTTTTTAGCCAAGTAAGCTCTTCTTTCTCTGAGATTTGGCATGCAATTAATTAGAGCTTGTTGAGAGCTTTTTGAGAAGATAAAGACCATAATTTTTGGAGGTTTACAGAATATTTGATGAATTTTCAAAGTTGGCAATTTTTCTAGTTTTGGTTTGCTGCATTATTCATTTGATCCGAAAATAAAATTTGTCACACAGGGTTCAAACGATGTCCAATTGCCACAAAAATTTATAAAAAGAAACTAGGCATTCACAATGACTTGTGCAACTAGAAGCACCTTATTTGGAGGTCTAGAGAGGGAGATATGAAGCTTTGAAGATTCTGTCCAGTATTAGGGATTCCAACCAACCTGAGTTACTGTTCCATTAAATTTTAAGGTTTGAGCTACTTGAACTGGTCTAGAAATATTTTTCTCGTCTATCTAACATCTACAACTTTCCATATTGGTATCATTCATATGGATTGGATTTTTGTGCAATTAATTGGACATTTTCAAAGTTGGCTGCAGAAATCTATGATAGCATCAGGAGGTAGTTTAACCTCTGGATGTTTTCAGATGTCAAATGTCCTCTATGATGGATGTTGTAGTTTGGGCATATTTTTATTGTATATTAGACATCCGTAGCTTTCCATAAGGATTAAGAATGTATGATTTCAATTTTTCTAGAATTAGTTATGATTTTCCAAATTTTGGATAGGAAAGAGGCAAAAGCTGGGTAAAATTGAATGTCCATGTTTTGTGTTTCATTTCGGTTTTCTTGAGTTGTCATTTTATGATGCAAATGAGTTGTATTCATGTAATTAAATATAGGAATGTGTTGTATAAACTTATATGGCCCATGTGACGCAGAATGGAATTTTTATATATGACGTAATCCAAAAGAATGTATTATTTGCAATGGATTTTCTTCTTTCCTTCATGGAATGTACCATATGAGCATGTAAATGTAATAGAAATGAGCTAAAGATATATGGTATTATAAAAAATCCTTAGGAAATGACATAGGTTGCATCATTAGCTACAAGCCTCTTTCCAATCTAGTCTTATTTGAGATTACGCGATACAATCATCAAAGTGATGACGTCAAAGCCAAGGACATAGCAAATTGAGAATAGATGTAGATGTGACATGGATCAGTGCATAAGGAAGCATGATTGTCCTTAGCATAGATGTCCATAAAGCACAAGGTAATGCCTTAAATAAAGATAACTGGGCAATGTGAAGTGACCTTCGGATGGAGTAGATAATTTTGTAAGAAATTAGAGGAAGTGTCCTCTTTTCCCTAAGTGTTATACAAAATAAAGGCAACTAAAGGAAAGTAATAGAGGGATACTTTAGATTATTGAAAATCTTGTAATATATTAGAGATAGTGGCCTTGAGCTCGGTAATGATATGCTAGTGTATTAGTAATTGATGTTATGATTTGCTTGTAATGATGGTTACATGATATTGAGTCTGGCCAATTGAGTAGTAATGTGACTTAAGGCCATAGCAAATAATTGCATCAACTATAAAGAGTATCCTAATAATTGAAGAGTATCCCTGTGAGTTAAATCAAGAGATAAGCTAGAGAAAAGATATGAACAGTAGGAGTCCTTTATGATATAACTGAATGTAATGAAAAGGGACTAGCATATGATCTTTATCCTGCAAAAGAAGTCAGATAGATGTGATGTGTAAGATGCCCAATGCTAAAGGCACTTAAAATTCAAACATGGGCATAGTCAGAAATTACAGGATATGAGAGGAAAGATAAAATGAGTACAGGTAAAGTAAGCAAGCCAATAAGAGTAAAGAAAGGAAGAAGCCTAAGTGAAAGGGCTTGAAGTGGGCACTTGAGGATCTCATCAAGAGTAGTAAGTGAAAGTTAGAGTACTTTTGAGTATTAGTATAATGAGATCACAAAGAGATAAAAGATACATAACCTACTTCACATGAAGAGCACATCAGATATCTGAGTTAGCCTTAGAGATTTTAGGCAATGGTTATCAAACTTAGTGAACATGTGTTTTATAATTAAATATAGTAATCTTAGACTTTGATATCTCCTAAAAATGGGTCTTAGTATGTAACACTATATATTTCTAGCTTATAATGCAACATTTACATGTCTCACATCATCAATCCCATGAAAGTGTAAAGAAAAAGGGATAAAATAATAAATATTTTTGCGTTACGTTGTGTAGAGATATTTCATTTAGTGTCACCTGGACCGTGTAAGCTCATACTATACATTCTCATATTTAATTACATCAATACAACTCATTTGCATCACAAAATCATGCCCACAACTCATGGAAACTGAAATAAAACATAAAATGAGGTTATTAAATTTTGGTCAGATTTGCCCCTTTTTTTTTACCAAACTTTGAAAAATTATAACTAATTCTATAAAAATTGAAATAATGTGTTCTTGATCATTTTGGAACACTATGGATGTCTACTTTACAATAAAAGCCCAGACCATAATAACCATCACAGAGGACGTTTGACATCCAAAATGGTCCAAAGGTCAAACTGCATTCTGGAACTGTCATAGAATTGTACAGAAAATTTTAAAATGTCTAATTAATTTCACAAAAATTTGATCCATGTAAATGATACTAATTTAGAAAGCTATGGATGTTAACTAGAGGGGAAAAATATTTCCAGACCAGTTCATCAAGCCTAAACCTTGAAATTTAATGGAATAGTAACTCAAGTTGGGTAAAATTCCTGATACTAGACAGAATGTTCAAAACTTTTCTAAGGCCAATCTTGAGTCATATTTGATGAATGAAAATGAGGGGAGGCCTTAGAAAAAATTAGAACTCATAGAAAGTGATTTGGTGTCTTAGGTTCCATATTATGACCTCAAGAAGCAACAAGATGTTAGGCCCTTGTTTTAATGGTGTGATGACTCCAAGAGGCTTAAAACGAGTCAAGAATCATATTTGAAAGGAAAGAATGGAACCTAGAATTTATTTGAGAGGTGTTGTTTTATTAGGTGCATTTATGGACCATAATGGAGATTATAGAGCCACCTAGTGTCTAAGCAAGTATGTGGCCTTAGAATTGAGTTCATGAACCTAATTGATTCCCATAAAATGTGTCTAGGCCAAGAGGAACTATCTCCACAAGTTTATGGGTGTGTGGCAGAACCAAGGGAGGGAATTTTAAGAGAAAAAGTGTGTGATTGTGTGCAAAATAGCTCTCTCACCACCTTCTCTAATGCATGGATATGTGTTTAACTTGTCTTAGAATGTGTGTATGTGCATTTTCAAGCCATGAAAAGTATGCTAGTATGATTTTATATGCCATGATTTCATGATGACATATTATGTTTCTAAATGGTGTTATGATGTGTGCTTGGGTTTGCATGAGTGTGGTAAGGCCAAGAACCCTTAGCCATGGTAAGGATGAGCTAAGAATCCTTCAAATTGGTTAAGACAAAGCAAAGAGTCTCCCAAAAGCAGAGTGGGCTTCCAAGAGCATGGTTGAGTCCAAGAATACATTAAAGAACAGGTGAGGCAAGTCCAATATCCACAAGAAATTGGGTGAGGCTAATCCACTTACTTGGCAAGCCTTTATATGCTATGTATGACATTTTCAAATGATGAAAATGCTTCTTGAATGTTTGCACATGTCAACATTACCATACATTCATTTATGAGACTTGTTTGCATCCATTATGTATGATTGAATGGGAGATTAGCTATTGGGATTCTTTGAATCTCATTCCCTCCTCTCCAATGATCTAATATGCTAGGTGGATCAAGTAGACAAAGTAATGGGAGCCAACCACCTTGAAGAAAGGAGATTGACAATCTAATACATAGTTTTTGGTTCTTTAAGGCCGTGATTATGTCAAATGATGTAATCCCTTGATATATATGGTCTATGACTTCTTAGACATGTGTAATTATGATATATGTGATGTGTAAATGTATGGATATGATGTATGAACCCTAGATTAGAATTTGGGTATGTAATGCCAAGGTATGCATTTTGGAAAGTTTGATGTAATGTGTATATGTGTGGATGAAAATGCCAAAATGAGATGTATGAGATTTGGGACCATTTGGACAGCTCACACAAGTCCTAAATATGCTTTTAGACTTGCCTAAAAGGTGCCAAAACTAAAGGAAAGCCATTTGGCAATTTTAGTTCCCTATATGGAGCCAAAATTGACCAAAATAGAACCCTATGTCACCTTTTAGCCAAATGAGTCCTTCTTAATCCAAGATTTGGCATGCAAATAGGGTTCATTGAGAGCTTTTTGGGAAGCTAAAAACTAATTTTTAGAGGTCTATAGAATATTTGAGGAATTTTCAAAGTTGGCAAATTTTCTGATTTTGGTCTGATACACTGTTCATCTAGTCTGAAAATGTAATCTGTCACACAGGGCTCAAATAATGTCTAATTGCCATGAAATTTTATATAGAGAAACTATACATTCCAACTAGAAGCACCCCATTTGGATGTTTAGAGAGGGAGATATGAATTTTTGAAGATTTTGTCTAGTATCAGGGAATTCAGCCGACCCAAGTTACTATTCCATTAAATTTTGACGTCTGGGCTACTTGAGTTGGTTTGAAAATATTTTTTCCCTCTAACTAACATCCACAGGTTTCTAGATTGGTATCATTTTCATGGATTGGATTTTTGTGGAATTAATTGGACATTTTCAAAATTTGCTTCAGAATTTTGTGACAATATCAGGAGGCAGTCTGACCTTTGGGACTTTTCAGATGTCAAACATCCTCTGTGATGGATGTTATGATCTGGACATATTTTTAGTGTGAAGTAGACATCTGTAGCTTTCTAGAATGGCCAAGAATGCATGATTTTGATATTTCTAGAATTAGTCATGATTTTTCAAAGTTTGGTAAAAGAAGAGCCAAATCTAGCCAAAAATAAATGTCTATATTTTATGCTCCATTTCGGTTTTCTTGAGGTGTGGGCCACTTTTGATGATGCAAATGAGTTGTATTCATGTAATTAAATATGAAAATGTGTTGTATGAGCTCACATGGTCTACATGACGCTAAATGAAATTTTTATACATGACGCAAGGTAAGGAAATGTATTATTTTAATGGATTTTTCCCATTTCCTTCATGGAATGTGTCATATGAGCATGTAAATGTGATAGAAATGAGCTATAAATATATGATGCTACATTGCTTCATTAGGTACATTTATGGACCATAAAGAGATTATAAGCCAAACTAGTGTCTATGCAAATTATATGAGCTTAGAATTGAGTTCATGAACTTAATTGGTTTCCATAAATTATGTTTAAGCCAAGAGAAACCTTTCCCACACTTTTTTATGTGTGTGGTGTAATACCATATCTTTCTAACCTTCCTCATGCAATTAACATGCTCCATAGCATGCATTGCTTAGGAGTTGTAAGAAAATGGGATATAAATAATGGATTAAATTTGCGTTGCGCTACGTATGAAAATTCCATTCGATGTCACGTGGGCCATATGAATGCATACTATACTTTCCCATATTTAATTACATCAATACAACTCCTTTGAATCACAAAATCATGCCCACAACTCATGGAAACCGAAATGAAGCTCAAAATAACCAAATGCATTTTCGGCCAGATTTGCCCCTTTTTTCTAACCAAACTTTGGAAAATCATAACTAAATCTAAAAAAATCAAAATCATGCAATCTTAGTTAGTCTAGAAACCTTTGGATGTCTAATTTACACTAAAAATACTCCCAGATCATGAAATTCATCACAGAGGACGTTTGATATCCAAAATTGTCCAAAGGTCCGAATGAATTCTGGAGCTATCACAGAATTCTATAGAAAACTTTGAAAATGTCAAATTAATTCCAAAAAAATCCAATCCATGCAAATATACCAATATAGAAATCTGTGGATGTTAACTAGAGAGAAAAAATATCTCCAGACTAGTTCATCAAGCTCAGACCTCGGAATTCAATGGAATAATACTTTTGGTCGGGCCAAATTACTAGTGCTAGACAGAAACTTCAAAAATTCGTATCTACCTTTCTAGACCTCCAAATAAGGTGCTTATAATTGTCACGAGTCACTGTGAATGTCTAGTTTTTTTGTGTAATACTTTGTGGAAATTGGACATCATTTGAGCCTCGTGTGACATAATTCATTTTTGGACCAAATGAATAGTGCAGTAGACCAAAACCAAAAAAATGGCCAACTTTGAAAATTCTTCAAATATTCTATAGACCACCGAAAATTATGATCTTTAGCTTTCTAAAAAGCTCTCAATGATACCTATTTGCATGACAAATCTCAGATCAAGACTAGCTAATTTGGCCAAAAAGTGACATAGGGTTCCATTATGGTTAAATTTGTCTCCATATGAGGTATCAAACTTGCCAAATGGCCTTCCCTTAGTTGTGGCACCTTTTGGGCAAGTCTAAAAGTACATTTGAGACTTGTGTGAGCTTCCCAAAGGGTCTCAAGCCTCATGCATCTCATTTTGGCCATTCAACCCACACTTATACACATATACATGAAACTTCCAGATTGTATACTTGGGCAAGACATACTCAAATTCTATTCTAAAGTTCATTCATCATATCCATGCATTTATACATCACATAACATCATATTTAAACATGTGTCAAGGGTGATAGACCATTTACAATATCATATACATCATAAAGCATCATTATGGTTCAAAAAGATAAAAACTAGGCATATGGTTGTCAATCTTCCTTCTTCAATGTTGTTGTCTCCCATTACCATAGCCACTTGGTTCACCTAGCATATTAGATCATTGGAGAGGAGGGGATGAGATTCAAAGAATCCCAATAGCTCATCTCCCTTTCAATCATACATAATATATGTAAAGCAAGCCTTAAAAATGCATGCATAGACATAATACAATTCATGAGCATTCAAGAAGCAAGCTTAGCATGTGAACAAGTCATGCAAGACATTCAAGAGCTCATCAAGTGTTTAGATTGGCCTCAAACTTCTCCTCATGGATTTTAGACTTGCCTCACCCGTTCTTTAAGAGCTTTGGACTCAACCATATTCTTGGGAGCCCACTTTACTTTTGGGAGACTCTTTACTTTGTCTCAACCAAGCTCAAGGGTTCTTGGCTCATCCTTACCATGGTGAAGAGTTCTTGGCCTCTCCACACTCAAGCAAACTCAAATAAATATCATGCACTCATTTAAAAATATAACATGACATTATGAAATCATGGCATATACAATCATGCTGGCATACTTGAAAATAGACATGCACACATTCTAAGAGAAGGTGGAGAGAGCTACCTTGCACACAATCACACACTTTTTCCTTGGATTTCAAGCCTCCTCTTTCGGTCACATACCCACAAGCTTGTGGAAATGGTTTCTCTTAGCCTAAATACAATTTATGGGAGCCAATTAGGTTCATGAAATAATCTCTAAGGCCATACAATTTGCTTAGATGCTAGATTGCTCTATAAGCTCTATTATGGTCCATAGATGCACCTAATGAAACAACACCCCTCAAATAATTTCTAGGCCCCATTCTTTCCTTTCAAATATGATTCTTGACTCTTTTTAAGCCTCTTGGAGTTATCACACCATTAAAACAAAGGGCCTAACATTTAGGTCATAATATGGAACCTAAGATACCAAATCACGTTCTATGAGTTCTAATTTTTTCCAAGGCCTCCCCTCATTTTCATTCATCAAATATGACTCAAGAATGGCCTTAGAAAAATTTTAAACTCCCCCTAGCTATGTCAATTTGCTTAGGCTGAGACTATGCATGATTTAGGATTCCTTGGAGTGTGTTTTTTTTTCTTGAAGGAGGAAGCTTGTGGGGAGCATCTTAGGGATCTTAAGAGCTCATTTAAACTCTTAATCTAATATTTTTTGATAATTCCTTTTGCATATTATTAATCTCTACACCCTTTTTCCTTAGATTCATGCTTGGTTCTGCCTAAAAATCATCTCTCCTAGGGTTTTCTCAAGTGGGGCAAAATGGTGGAGAAGGGAACCAAAGATGATGACCATAGGAAGAGAAATTATCTTATTTTCATGCTTTTTCTCACTTGAATCTTGTGTTCTTTAAGCTCCTCTCTTCAAATCCGAATTACCCCCTCAATTTCTCCGTTAAAATAGATTTATAAACTTTATTATAATCATAGGAAACAAAGGAGAATGGAGGAGAAGAGGTTTGGAAGAGAAAGAGCATGAAAAATCATAAAAAACCATACCTTTCTACCTTGAATTTCTCCTCCTTTTCTTCCTCCTCTTGTGTGCCTCATCCCCTAAGGTTTTCCTCTGGTTTTGCGTAGAACTGGGTCGTGCATAATGAAGGGAGAAGAAGGGTGCATCATATATATAGGTGGGAGTAAGTTACACTTTTCAAAAATTCCTATTTTGCCCTTCGTTGTTGGTAGTTTCATTTCTCTTTCCTTTTAGCTCCTTTTTGAGAACCATCTTATATATTATAAAATTTAGGTTTCCAATTTAGTAAAATGCCTTTGGAATCACTCAAATTAGAGCTAAAACCTTCTCGAACGAATCCATCAAAGTTCGGACACACCAACGTTGGAAAACATCCATTGGAGGGGTTTTAACTATCTTAGGGGTTTTCATGGTTTTCAGGGCCTCTGAGAACCCTGGAGAACTCAAAACTTTGGTTTAAAAAGCCCTTCTATGTGAATTCCAAAAATTACCCAAAATTATGAAAATGTCATTACGCTTTGTAAGTTTTCTGTCAAAATTTGTTTCTTCATTCTAGCTCCATTTTTCCTTTCGTCTGAGGCTAGAATTCTCATTTTTAGGAGTCTAGAATACTTTCCAAATTTTTTAGGACCTTAACTACATCATCTTGGGGGACTTCCTTTTGTATCCAGTGAATTTTGTTTATTTATAGAGAAACCGTACGTTACGTTTCTCTCGTTTTCTCTAATTTTTGGAGAATTGGATATTACATGTGGCCAAAAAGGGAAGCTTGGATTCAAAGAAAAAGTGTGTAATTGTGTACAAGGTAGCTCTCTCCACCTTCTCTCATACATGGATGTGTATTCAGCTTATCTTAGAATGTGTGTATGTGTATTTTCAAGCTATGAAAAGTATGCTAGCTAATAATTGCTAATTTTCATATACTTTATTCCCTCTAATTTTGGCACTTTAATAATTGAATATGACTTATTGCATTTTATTAGATGATAATTGAATTTAATGGCCATTTTATGCACTTTAGGAATTAAATTGCAAAATGATTGATTTTAATGCATAATTTCCCTTAAATAATTTTGTGAATTTATCCTGTTAATTTTTTCTTATTATTTGTGCATACTTTAAAAGGCAATGGCATTTTTAATGGTGGAAAGAAAAAAAATTAAAGAAGAATTTGAGGTTACAAGATCATTTAAAGGGCCAAGAATTCAAAGGAGAAAGAGGCTTGGGTTCTATGTTGAAAAGAGAAGTTTGAGAGGAAAAATATGAGGAAGAAATATATGGGAAGTGACATAGAATAGAGGAAGCAAGTGAACATCAAGAAGAGAGCTACATGTGAGGAAGCTAGAGGAGGCTAGGAACTAGCTTAATAGTAACCCGAATAGAGGAGAAAAGAAAAGCTGGATTGAGAGCCATCCATGCATGCATAGCTATGGGATAGAATAAGCTGCTTGTAGGGAGAAGTCTAGGCTATGAAAACACACACTTGCAAAGGCAGAACTTGGGTTAGACGTGTGAAGCAATGGGATGAAGCTAGGGGAGCTGGATAGAGTGTGGAATGAGCTACAAAATGAAAGGAGAACTAGCTATAGGTTGAGTGGGTTTTGGTTTGAAAAGGAAGAGTGTAAGCCACATTCTCCTTCAGTGACTTAAAGCTATTGGTTCATAAGATAGGAGAAGAAGTGGAATGAAGGACTTGAGAAGAGAACTAGCTGAGCAGAGTTAATGTCCAGAATTGCATGAGCTGGAGGAATTAAACTTTGGCAGAATATGATGAAAGCTCGAGCTACTGGTTATGGATGCATAAGCTGAATGAGTGCTGAAGCCACATCATTTATAAGCTCATGAAGCTTGTGCGAGTTGAGAAGATGTTATGGAGAGGAAAGAAGAAGAGAAGCTACACAAGTTGCTACATGAGAAAAGAAGCAGAATGGTTTTGTTTTGAAAAGGACGAAGTAGCTACATAAGAGTAGAACTGCATGTGAAAAAAAAAAGTGGTAAAGCTAGGCAGCAACATGCAAAATAACGACGAAATGAATGAGTCATGCAAAGGAACACGTGGGCTGATGTGGGAATAAATGAGCTGAATGAGCTAGGAAGATTTAACTATGGGCAAAAGAAGTAAAATAAGGGAGCTGAGCACGTGGAAAATCAAAAGGGCATGTCAAAGGAGTGAAGCTATAGACCACGTGGAAATAAGAAGAACCTCAAGAAATTTACATACACAGAACACGTAAGAAGCTAACGTGGGAGTAAATTGCAAGATGAATGAGCTATGGCTGATGTGTATTAATGAAGATGAGCTAGAGATTTAGTGACAAAAAGAAGAGACACACAGCGTGAAAAGAAAGTGGGGGATTAATGCGAGAAAAGCGAGCTGGAAAATAATAGAAGGAACACAACATAAAACACGAGAGAGCTCCAGAGAACGAGGGAAGAAGCATGTTTCATTGGATTCTCCATGGTTGCTGCTCATTCCATCATTTCTTCTCCGATTAAATTCTCCATAGCAGCTTGAATTATCCATGGTGGCGAGCTGAAGCTCGGAAACTCCCAGATGCAGATTTGAGCTCCACATTTTCCCACCAAATTGGATAAAAACTCTTTGCTCCATCTTTTATTTCAGAATTATTTTCCTTATTAATTTGACTAGGTTTAGTTTATTAATTTCATAATTTAATTACTAGAAATTACTGGATTGGGTTGATTTGTGGATTGAATATAATTTAATTTTTGAAATTTTAATTGTGATCATTACATGTTTGTGAAAATTCCAGAATTAGCATTGTGCAGATTACTTTTAAATTCCTCTTGATTTTAGGCTAATTAATGCAATGGTTGTTAGATTAAGTGGCTGTTTGTGCAATTAATTGTTTGAGGAATTCATTAATCTAATTGGTTAATTAGCATATTAAGTAAATTGTGCAGTAGATTTTATTGATCAATTAGGATTATTTTAGTGTGTTCTTGTTCTTAATTTAATTAATTAATTTTTCAAGGTTTCTGGTGATTGCAAATTCCTTGAATAATTGATGATTGAATCTTGGATGGTCATTCAAGAGCTTTTATCGGGAATACACTAATGAGCTAGAAATTAAATCCAAATTTGATCTACTAAAAAGGGAGCAAGGATAATTGAATTCTAGGGAGTCCATCTGAAGGCTAACTACTACATTTTCTTAATTGTTCACTTCATTTAGACTTAAGCTTTTAATTCTTGTCAATTAAATTTTAGTAATCCAAAACCCCCTAAACAATTTTCATTTAGTAATACTTGGAACACTCTTTCATAAACAAATTGAGGCACAAACTCCTTAGGAAAATGACCTAGGTTGCACCATTATCTACAAAATTTATTTTACTACCTAGTTTTATTTGAGATTGCGCAACACAATCGTCACTAGCATGATTTTATATGCCATGATTTCATGATAAGATATTATGTTTCTAAATGATGTTATGATGTTTGTTTGAGTTTGCTTAAGTGTGGAGAGGCTAAGAACTCTTAACCATGGTGAGAATAAGCCAAGAACTCTTAAGATTGGTTGAGACAAAGCAAAGAGTCTCCTAAAAGCAAAGTGGACTCCCAAGAGAATGGTTCAGTCCAAGAATCTCTTAAAGAATGGGTGAGGCAAGTCCAAAATCCATGAAGAAAAGAATGAGGCCAGTTCATTCACTTGGCAAGCCTTTGGATGTCTTGTATTACTTGTTCACATGCTAAGCTTGCTTCTTGAATGTCCATGACAGCTATGATATCCATGCATGCATGCATTTTCAAGACTTACTTGCATATATTATGTGTGATTGAATGGAGATGAGCCATTGGGATTCTTTGAATCTTATTTCCCCTCTCCAATGATCTAATATGCTAGGTGAACCAAGTGGACAAGGTAATGGAAGCCAACCACCTTAAAGAAAAGAGCTTCACACCAATATGCCTAGCTTTTTCCTTTTAAAGCTATAATGATGCCTAATTATATATATCATTGTTATAAATGGTTTATGACCTTTGGAACATATGTAATTATGATATTATATGATGTAGAAATGAAAGAATGTGTTATGTGAATGATGGAATGTAAATTGAGTATATTATGGTAATGTAACTTCATGAATGACATTGTCGAACTATGCATATGTGTGGATGAAATAGCCAAAATGAGATGCATGGAATTTAGGACCATTTGGGTAGCCTACACAAGTCCTAATTATGCTTTTAGATTTTCCTAAAAGGTGCCAAACCCTAAGGAAAGCCAATTGGTCAATTTGGTACCTCATATAGAGCCAAAATTGACCATAATGGAATCCTATGTAACTTTTTGGCCAAATGAGCTCTTGTTGATTTAAAATTTGGCATGTAATTATATCTTGCTGAGAGATTTTTAGGAAGCTAAAGATCATAATTTTTGGAGGTCTATAGAATATTTGATGAATTTCCAAAGTTGGCAAATTTTTTGATTTTGGTTTGATGCACTATTCATTTGGTCTGAAAAATGAAATCTATCAGAGGGCTCAAATGATGTCCAATTCCTATGAAATATTATACAGTGAAACTAGACATTCATAGTGACTCGTACCAACTAGAAGCACCTCAATTGGATTTCTAGAGAGGGAGATATGAATCTTGAAAGATTCTATCCAGTATAAAAAATTCTAGCCAACCTCTGTTATTGTGTGCTTGAATTTCAAGGTCTGGGCATGCTTGAGCTAGTCTAGAGTTATTTTTCTCCTTTATCTAACATCCATAGATTTCTAGATTGGTATCATTTTTATGGATTGGATTTTTGTGAAATTAATTAGATATTTTCAAAATTTACTGCAAAAATCTATGACAGCACCAGAGGACAGTTTGACCTCTGGACATTTTCAGATGTCAAACGTCCTTTGTGATGGAGCTTATGGTCTGCACATATTTTTAATATGAAGTAGAAATCTGTAGCTTTCTAGAATAACCAAGAATGAATGCTTTTAACTTTTTTAGAATTAGTTATGATTTTTCAAATTTTATGACAGAAATGAGCCAAAGTTGGCCAAAAATGAATATGCATATTTTGACCTTCCCTTCGAGTTTCTTGAGATGTAGGCCACTTTTGATGATGCAAATGAGTTGTATCCATGTAATTAAATATGAGAATGTGTTGTATGAGCTCACACGGTCCACGTGACATTGAATGAAATTTTTATACGCGATGTAATGCAAAGAAATGTATTATTTTAATGGATTTTCTTACTTCCCCTCATGGAATTATCATATGAGCATGCAAATGTGATAGAAATGAGCTAGAAATTATGGTGTTATAGCTAACATGAGGTTGAAGAGAAATGAGAGCCACGCATGGGAGAGCATGTGAAATAGCATGGAGGTAACATGTGAGGTGAAGCCATAAGTTAGAAAAGAGAAATCAGTAAAGAGAGCATGTGAGCAGAGAAAAGGGAGAAGGTTTCCACATGAGAAGAAGCTATGGGCTGACTTGTAGAGAACACGTGAAAAATTAATAAAACATGTGAAGGCTGGATTATTTAGAAATCAATTCATTCATAAAAAAGACAGGCAATTCACACGCATACACTATCTCATTCTACACTCCATTCTCCTCCATACATCGCTACTTCTTCTCCATTTTTTTCCACCTTTATCCATCCATTCCATGGGAACTTGATTCATTTGAGTGGCTAGCTTGGATGAAGACCTTGGAGAAGCTTGAATCTATAGAGATAATAAAGGATTTTTTGCTAAGATTTTCCTATTTTTCTAGCAGTTTTCTCTTTCTTGTATTATCTTGGTTAAGATTGTATTTGATTGGGAATTTGTGTTGTTTATAATTAGTGGCTGGTTAGATAGTAATTAGGAGACTTTTTGAATGATTAATTGATTGGATAAGCACTGAATTTTACAACTTTCCTTTAATTTTCCATGTATACAATCAAGGTGTTCGATGAAATGTATGAGTAAAATTGTGTGCTTAATTGTTTGATTTAATGATTCTTGGGAGTTTAATTGGTTAATTAAACACCTTAGGGTGATAATTCAAAGGCTAATTGATCAATTAATCAATCAAATTTAGTGTTTATTGACCTTAATAACAAGAGTTAGTGATTTGATGTGGGGTTGAAGTTTTAATCCAACATTAATTTGTTAATCTCTTGAATCTTGAATGGTAATTTAAGATTACTTGCTATGAACATGATTAGGGACTCTTAGACCATATCTAATTATAATTAAATTAAGATAAAGATAGTGGATACCAAGGGATAAATTCAAAGCTAATCACATATCTATCATTCACTCTTTAGTTCCACGCATTTAGACAGTAATTAGGAACTTTAATTCAATTTAATTTTAGTTAGTTAAATTTAGGCAAAACTCCTTTAGTTAGATAGCTTTTAGGATCCTTTTACACTTGGAAAACCTAATTAAACATTGAATTCCATTTTCTAAAGAGATGATCTAGGTTGCACCATTAGTTATATATTTTCCAACCTAGTTTTATTTTAGAGGTTGCATGACACGACTTTCACTATGCCATCCCATTTCCACTCTAGGATATTTAGGGGCTGAAGTAACCTAGCTGGCCTTTAATGTTTTATCTTAACTTTTTGACATACTAAATATTGGGAGACATACTCTACTATATTTGTTTTCATTCCAGGCTGCCACAACATTTTCTTTAAATTATGTTACATTTTGTTATTGCCTAGATGAATGGTATATCTACTATTGTATGCCTCTTCTAATATCTTTTCTCTAATTTTTGAATTTCTAAGCACATACAGCCTATTCCTATAACTCATTATTCCATCCTTAGACAAATTAAAGTCTATCATGCTACCCTGGGATATTTGGGCTTTTACTTTTCTCACATACTCATTTCCTTGCTAGGCATTTTTTATCTAGCTCTTTAGGTCACTCTCTATTTAGGTTTCACTTATTAATATTTTTCCCAAATGCACCTAACATTAGAGATTCATATCTCTGAACCTCTTAATTAATTCTTGCTCTCTCAACATCATGTAGGCCATGTGTATAGATTTTCTACTTAGTGTATCAGCTACCACATTAGCCTTACTAGGATGGTATTTTAAGGTAAAGTCAATCCTTAAGAACTATAACCATCTCCTTTGCCTCATATTCAATTCTTTCTACTCAAACTAGTACTTAAGGCTTTTGTGGTCATTGTAAATTTCTATGGCTGCTAGATACAGATAGTGTCTCCATATCTTAAAAGAAAACACCATTACTGCTAGCTCTAAGTCATAAGTGGGATAATTTCCTCGCGTGGTTTCAACTGTCTAGAAGTATAAGCTACGACTCTGCCTTCTTGTATAAGCACACATCTTAACCCTTTTTTTGAGGCATCACTGTAGACCACAAAAGTCTCTCTCAAGTTAAAAAGTACTAAAACAAGGGTGGTAGTTAATCTATGCTTTAGTTCTTGAAAACTCATCTCATATTTCTCATCCCACATAAATGGTACATTCTTTTTGGTGAGCCTAGTTAGTGGTATTGCTATCTGAAAAAAGCACTAGATAAACCTCCTTTAATAACCTGTTAAACCTAGAAAGCTCTTAATCTTTGTCACTATCCTAAGTCTTTTCCACTAAAGTACTGCCTCTACCTTATGGAGATCTACTGCGACCCCTACCTGGGAGATCACATGGCCTAAGAATTACACTTCAATGAGCTAAAACTCACATTTACTAAGCTTAGTATACAACTGTTTTTTTCTTAAGGTTTCTAGGGCTAATCTTTGGCACTGCTCATGCTCCTAGCTCTTAGAATAAATGAGAATGTCATCTATAAAGGCAACTACAAATCTATCTAGGTATGGCCTAAACTTTTTATTCATGTAATCCATAAATACAGCAAGTGCATTTGTTAACTCGAAGGGCATAACTAAAAACTCATAATGCCTGTATTTTATTTTTTGTCCCATAATCCCCCACTATTATACATAAAATGACACTTCGTATCTGTGTATTTTTTTTATTTATCTTTATTGATCTGGTTCTGGAAACTATAGTAAGCTCAATCTTATCATTTAAAACTCCCTCCTTTACATTTTCAAAATTTTTCTGAAATTATGATTTTGCCACTATGTTCCGATTTTCTGTTTAGTCATTTTGGCTTTGATTTCAAGCCATCTTTGGTTTCCAAATCTCATTTTTATAGCCTTAACTTAACTTAATTCATTTTATTTTGAGGTCCTCTTTCATTAACCATAAAGTTTAAATTTCAGGTTCTATTAATTCATACTGCTTTTCACGAAGCTCGTGACTCCACTTGAATACTTTATCCTACTCTTTAAGGGCTATTTTGAATTATCAAATCATTGGATATTACATGTTTGAATTTAGAAGCCTTATTTTAAGAGGTAAAAATTTAAGATTCAATTAGGCCTAAAAGAGCAACTTGGTGCTAGGATTATCAAATAAAGCTTATGATAGCTTTAAGGAGTTCTAATAAAGTCATATAACTCATATTGAGTGACATTTTGAAGCCAAGAAATGGATTTGTAAGGATTGCTTCATAAGGCATTCAATTGAACCATATGTATACCTAAAGTTCTAGATGCCTTGTATAAGGCTCCAGTATGGAATGAACTGATAATCATGGAATCGACTCGATCATTAGATTATAGATTATAAGTTCATAACCCTAGCTCCTTAACCTTAATCCTAAGCTAATGATATCTTAACCTGAGGTCAATTTTGGAAAATACTAATGCTTCTACTAGTTGATTTAAAAGGTCATTTATCTTGGGAAGTGGATATTTATTCTTAACTGTAATTTTATTGAGCTCTCTATAATTTATTCATGGTCTAAGACTCCTGTCTTTCTTCTTTATGAATAGGATTGAAGCTCCCCATGGTGAAACACTGGGTCCAATAAAAGCTCTTCTATTTGTTTCTTTAGCTTTACTAGGTCGATGGGAGCTATCCTGTATAGGGCCTTAAACATTAGACTTGCCCCAGGCACAATATCTATGGGAAACTCTACTTCCCTATCAGGGGGCAATCCACTAATTTCTATAGGGAATACCTTTGGAAACTCCCTCACTATAGGAATTTCCTTTATGCCCTTTTCTATCTTAGCTTGTAGGGAAAAGAAAACTAGAAATCCTTAACAACCATGCTCTAAAGATCTCTCAACCTGGGAGGTGGTCATAAAAGCTAGCTTAGTCCTAATACTAGGTACAATTCCACATTTAGGTAAAGATATACATCTGTGGTAACAGTCAAGCATGGCATTATTTGTAAATGCCCAGTTCATTCCAATGATTAGATCAATATCAATAAGAGGCATGCATATCAAATCAAGTGTGGTAAAATAATGGTTAAACTAGACTACAAAGTTCAAACAAGCATGGGAGGTTATGGCTCTATTTCTTGTGGGGGTGGATACATGTAAGTCATATGGTAAAGCATGCATACTCAGACTTAGCTTCCTAACACAATCATAAGATATGAGAGAGTGGTTAGCACCTGAATCAAATAATGTAAGTACAAAATAATCATTGATCTTAATAGTACCTTGGATCAAACTTAGGGACCTATTAACCTCCTACCATGTCAGAGCAAAAACTCTACTCTAGGTCTACAGTCTGGGTGTAAGAGTTACCTTTCTTAACTGTGTAGGCTGTGTGCAGTCTTTGGCTATGTGCCCCAGCCTACCATACTTGAAATATACATTTTGACCTACATAGTATAGTTTGTTTCCTTGATTTCTGCCACACTAGACACAAGTTGTTGGAGTGGAACTGGCTCTACTGGACTAAGCTTATCTCTTTTTGCCTTTGCCTTTTCTATTCCACTGACTTCTGCCACCTTTTTCATTGCTACTAGTGGCTGGTAATTCCTCACATGGCCTTTTGTTCTCTGGGAGGGGAGGTCTAGTAATCGAGGCTAGATGCATCATCCTCAGAAAATCCTCGGTGACTTTGCACATCTCAACTAAGACATTAAAGTCCCTAATTCTCTAGGGCACCACTTTATCTCTGATCTTTGGTAGGAGCCCCTTCTCTAATTTATCCACTCTCTATCTTTCATCATCATGTTTTTGTAAGTAAGAGGAATATCTAGAGAGCTCTACAAACTTTGTCATGTACTATTCTATGGACATCCCTTTAATCTGCCTTAGGAGTACAAACTCTAACTCCTTCACATCCCAAATGGAACTAGGGAAGTATTGCTCATAGAAAGCCTATAAAAATGTCTCCCAGTTGATTGGAAGGTTCTTTGACTTAATGATAGGCTCAGTGCTCTTCCACCAGTAATTTGCCTCTTTCTTTAACTGAAAAATGGCCATCACGGCCTTCTGCTCAGATATGCACTCTATCACCCTAAATATCTTTTCAAGTTGCATGATCTAAGCCTCTATTTTTTTTATGCTTAACTCACCATCAAAGGTAAGAGGCTTGAACTTCCTAAACTGTGCTATAATCTATCTTGTGGAAGGCTGCTTAGGGTTAAAAGGTGTCTGAGCTGGTGGAGTCTAAGGCATTTGCTGTACCTATGGCTATAGACCTAAGCAAGTCACCCTTGAATGCTCGGGACAATTTGAGTACTGTAGTGGTTATGGCAGAGGAGGAGTAGGCCTCTCACTATCTCATTATGCAAGCCATTCTTGGAGCTATATAATCATGGCCTACTGCTGATCCAGGTGAGCCATAACAGCCTGAAAGGCTCCAGCCATTGGATCATAAGGCTCTGCCTCTACTTGAATCTCTTTAGATGGCCTACGACTAAGTGCATTCACTATCTTTCTGAAACATCATAAATATAGCTCAGTACAAATATGAACACACACCATAATTTCATGCTTAGTTCATCTGCAAATAACTCATTCATAATGGGCAATCACATGTTCTCAAGCCACAAGCTACACCAAAGTGCCTGAACCTTTGCTTTGATATGAATAAATGTAATACCTTATGTAATGTCTGATTTTTGTTAAACGATGAAAATAAGTACATTTTCAAAGCAAGTCACTCAAAATGAGTCAGTTAAGGTCCTAAAAAATTTAAGTAGCATTCTAGACTCCTAAAAATGAAAATCCCAGGCTCAGACAAAAAGAAAAATAGAGCTAATATAAAGAAATGAAATTGAACGAAAAACTTATGAAAGGTAATGGCATTTTCATAATTGTGAGCAAATTTTGGAATTCAAATAGGAGGGCTTTTTAAATAAAAATTTTCAGTTCTCCGGGATAGTTAAATCCCTTCGGTGGATGTTTTTCAATGTCGGTATACTTAAACTTTGATAGACTTGTTGAAGAAGGTTTTAGCCCCGATTTAAGTGATTCCAAAAGCATTTTACTAAATTGGGAATCTAAATTTTATAATGGAAAAGACGGTTCTAAAAAAGAAGCTAAAACAAACTAGAAATAAAAATGCCAAAATAAAAGGGTAAAATGGGAATTTTTTTGAAAAGTCTTCCTTCCTCTCACCTATATATATAGGGCACCCCACCTCTTCACTCATTTAGACACAATTTGTTTCTGCCCTAAACCAAAGGAGAGAGCCAGGGTTTGAGGTGCACCAAAGGGAGAAGAAGAGAAGGAAATTAATTGCTTAGCCATGGTCAATTATTCCAAGAAGCAACGAGGCAATCTAGAGAGTTCCTTGCCGTGGCCAATTAAGAAGTTAGCCACAGCTAATTAAGAAGTTAGCCACGACCAATACTCAGACAAAAAAACTAAGGTGAACCTAAGGTTAATTAGCCACAGCGAATGATATGTTAGCCACAATGAATGGCAGTATGAATGCCTTGTTGGTCATATTTAGGCTAACTTGAGGAATGAACTAATAAGAGATCAGTTGATCCACATAGAGCGAGAACCCCTAGTATAAGTAAAGAAAAGGGTAATGAATAGTTACAGAAGACTAGTAAGAAATTCATGGGTCTAGCAAATAAGACTAAGAAAATAGCTCAACATAGAGAAAGTTAGAGATAGGGATGATAAGGTTGTTGAGGCCCACCTTTAAGGCATTGACTCCAACCTAGGTTACTACTCTGTGAGACACTAAATGATAGAATGTTAATGTAGCCTCAAAATAACATAAGATAAGACTACTAGTAGTGAGGCACATAGCGAATGGCCTACAAAGGTGTACCTCATAGGTAACACCTAGAGGTAAGTATGAGTAGCTTAGTTATAGAGACTTAGAAAAGAATGAGGGTAGTTAGTAAGCTATAGCTCCAATGAGGTGGCTAGCTTAGGTTGAGCATAAGCTAAAGCCTGGGAAAGATGACTAGAAGCATCGTTCCTAGTGAGCTATGTGAATGAAAGGCTCAATGCAAGTTCTCCCTAGATCGAGAAAGAAAAGATGAGACATCTTAATGTCGAGAAGACCTCCCAATAGTGGTTAGTAAATTCCCTTAGATAGACCCCCTGAACTATAAAGCACAGTGATAAAGAAAGCGAGGAAGAGCTGAGAAACTAGTCATAAAAGAGAAGAGATACCCTTGCTTTAGTAATGATTAAATGAGTAAGCTAAGCCTAAAAAGGTAAACAGACAGGGTCCAATAGTTAGTTAGATGAGCTCCATAATATGAGAATAATAAGGAGCTAAGGCACATGAGTGATTAGAGCATCCAGTAGAGCATAAGCTTTCAGTAAGGTAGAATCTAGACATTTAGAGTACGTGTTCTGGATTAGGTTAGCAGAACCCTAAAAATAATATATTATGCTCCTAGGGATAAGGCTAAAATGGCTAAATAGAGAGAGCCTAGCTTTGATTTGAACATAGAAATAAGCTGAGATAGCCAGTTACTGCCTTAGTACTCTTAGGGAAGCTCGAGGGAGCTAGGGAACACCTAAAAAGGCGAGCCTCGTATTATATAGAGAAAGAGTGTAAGTTAAGAGTGCCATAGAATGAACTTCCTTAGATTATATGAAATAGAATTCTTCTTACTGAAGGACGATCTAGTTAGAGCAAAGCAAGAATATGAAAAAAAAGTAAACTCCCTTGATGTTATAGAGAGTGAACAAGTAGAAAAATCCTAAGAAAATGTAGTGCTCTTAAGCATAAAGAAACCTAAATTCGCAACAGAGATAGCCAATAGTAGAATATCCTTTTTCTCAAATAAAAGGATATTAAAGATAAAAGAAAGAGAAGATATGACAGTGTTCAAGCTGAGGATATAATAAATCAAGAAGAGATATTTGGTTAATGTACTTGAGTACTTAAGAAAGCACACTTGTCCTTGGTATAGATGCCTTGTTTCCATGATAGTACTCAAAGTAAAAATAGTTAAGTAATGCAGAGGAATCTCAGGATGAAGCAGAGAAAGAATCCTATTTTCCTTTAGCACTCTATAAGAATAGGGTAGATAGAGAAAAATAAGAAAGGAATACTTTAGATTGTCAGGAAACTTGTAATATACTTGAGATAGTGGCTTTAAGCTCAATCATGAAGCATTATTATATTAGTGTTTGATGTTATGGTTTGCTTACAACAGAGGTTACATGATATTAGGTTTGGCCAACTTAGTAGTAATATGGCTTAAGTGTATAGCAAACGACAACATCAATCATCAAAGTGTCCTGATAATTGAAAGTATCCTAATTAAAGAACAAGATGAGTAAGAAAAGACAGGTAAAGGGATTCTAGCGATATTAGAATAGTAAGAAAAGCATGTAGAAAGGAATCCCCAGTAAGGAATATTCAAATCTAAATAGCATAAGTTCAATACATATGATCTGAGTCCCTTATAGTACATGTAAATAAAATGAGAAAGGACCAATGTATAGCCTCTCGCCTTCTGGAGATGTTAACCACACTCATTATGTAAGATGCCCTAGTGCCAAGGCACTTAAAAGTAGAATGTGGGCATAGTTAGATACTGCAGGATATGAGAGGAAGGTTAGAATGAGTACATGTAAAGCAAGAAAGTCAATAGAGTAAGAAAAGAAAGCCCTAGCAAAAAAGGGCTAAAGTGAGAATCTGAGGATGCCATGAAGAATGATGAATGAAAAGTAAGATGCTCCTAAGTATTAGTATGACGGGATCCTAGAGAATTAGATGACTCAAAACCCACTTCACACAAAAAAGCATGATGTACTTTTGAGTTTAGCCTCAATTATTATGAGCAATGGTAACTGGACTTAGTGAGTATGTGTTTTACTATCAGATACAGTAATCTTAGGCTTTGACGTTTCCCAGAAATAGTTTGCAGTAGATCCTAACATAGCACAGCGAGTCGCAATTGACCCTAACAGGGCTATGAGAGGTCGCAGTAAACCCAGGGGTCATAGTAGATCCCATAGAGTTATAGAGAGCCCTAGTCACAGTATGATAGTTCTCTGGTGAGATGATAGCCTTAGATAGTTTTTACAGATCAGTTAGTCTCAAAGACCAGTATAGTTTCATTTAGCTTTTATCTAAGAGACTAAAGACCTCCTGAGTCTGGTAAATTATTGCCATAGAGATATGAAGGCTTTATTCAGATAGTTAGACCATTGACTAGATCTCTTGATAGATGAGCATAATGTATAGAATGAGAAAAGCAAAAAAGTAGCTTTCCAAAGTTAGAGTCAAATGAGCCACTACCCAACAAATATTTACCCTGACCAAGGGATAGAAAGATCCTCACATACTAGCCTATATATTCAGAAAGGGGTCAGATGTAGTTTTACATGATGTAAATGGTACAATATGCCTCTAATAATCGAAACTATGAGTATAGCTAGCATCCCACTAAAACTCAGCATTAGTAGCACTTTGGTACCAGTATGAGACATATATGTTAGGCCTATTAGTGGTGAAATAAGGGACTATAAAATGCCACCTTAAGTGAGCAAAGAAAGTGAGGAAAAGTTTTAGCTTATAGAGATAGATGTAGTAGTACATAGAGAAACTAGGATCATTAAAAGTAGAAGCTCCTCAAAAGAGTTGTAATCCCAGTAAGTAATTGAGATGTGAGACCTATGATAGAAAGAAATGTGAATTATAATTATGGGATAAGATAGTAAGAAATAAACATAGAGATGAACAATGGACAGTATATTTTAAAACAATAGATAGGCAAAAACCTCTGATGGCTCTAATGATCAGAAAAAGATAATGAGATGTTATGAAAAGCAATTAGGAGAGGATACAGAAGATGTGATACAAAATAAATTGCCTCTCGAGATGCATAAATGAGTCCATTGAAAGAAATGTTAATCTCTATGAACGGGTTAAGACTAACTTGATGTGATTAGTAAGCTTTCCCAGGATAGGCCTCTAGAGTTGGAAATTTCTTTCCCTTATGAGAAGAACTAGCTAGTACCCTATGATGATAGAGGCCTCATCAAGGACTAATGATAAAAAAATTTCCTGGCTAAGAGAAAACTCAAATGAATGAAATCATTAAGAAAAATGTATAGAGCCAGGAAGAAAGAAAAGAAAAGAGTAGTTAGTCAAGAGAGAAAAGATTAAGAAGAAAGCATGCCCCAAATTTTAAGGACACAATTTATTTAAAAAGGGAGAAATGTAACATCTGGTTCTTTGAAAATGAAAGAAAACGTGATAAATGTAACATACTATTTCTCAGTCAACAAATGAAATTCATTGGATATAAAAGGAAGTCCTTGAAATGAGTTAGTTAAGTTTAAAAAAATTTAGAAAGCATTCTAGACTCCTAAAAATGAGAATTCTAGGCTCAGATGGAAAGAAAAATAGAGCTAGAATGATGAAACAAATTGTGATCAAAGATTGACAAAACATAAAGGCATTTTTGTCATTTTAAGCAAAATTTTAGAATTCTCACATGAGGGCTTTTTAAATAAAATTTTTGAGTTTCCCAAGGTTCTTAGAGGCCCTAAAAATCATGGGAAGGCCTGGGACAACTAAAGCCACTCCGATGGATGTTTTCTAATGTCGATGCACTTAAACTTTGATGAATTCGTTCGGGAAGGTTTTAGCTCTGATTTGAGTGATTCCAAAGGCATTTTACTAAATTGGATACCTAAATTCATAATGGAAAAGACAATTCTTAAAAAGGAGCTTAAATAAATTAGAAACAAAAATGCCAAGAATGAAGGGTAAAATGAAAAATTTTGAAGTCTTTTTTCCTCTTTCCTATATATAAGTGGCACCCCACTCTCCCCTTTGTTTAGCCCATCATGTTTCTGCCCTAAAGTAGAGAAAGAAACCCTAGGATGAGGCATACAAGAGGAAGAAGAAGAGGAGAAGAAATCCAAGCAAAAAGGTATGGAATTTTGATAGTTTTTCATGCTTTCTTCCTTCCAAACCTCTTCTCCTCCATTCTCCTTTATTTCTTATGATTATAATGAAGTTTATGAATCTATTTTAAGGGAGAAATTAAGGGGAAATTTTGGATTTGAAGAGAGGAGTTCAAAGAAGACAAGATTTAAGTGAGAAAAGCCATGAAAATAATGTAATTTCTTCTTCCATGGTTGCTACCCCTTGCTCCTCTTCTCCACCCATTTCTCCCCACTCAATAAGTTCTAGAAGGGCTTGGTTTTTAGATAGAACCAAGGGTGATTCTCTGGAAAAAGTATGTGGAGATTAAGAATATGCAAAGAGAATTAACAAATAACCATAGAAATGTAAGATGTAAAGTCTAGGGTTTCATATGTTCCTTGCAAAATCTGATTTTATACCTTGATTCCTATATTTAAATGAGAATTTAAATAAGCTCTTAAGATCCCTAAAGTCTCCCCATGTGCCTCCTCCATTAATAAAATAAAGCAATGTCCATGAAGGCTAAACTCCTCCATAGGTTCGGCCAAGCGAGGTTTATATACTTAGGGAGAGTTTTAAATTTTTCTAAGGTCATTTTTAAGTCATATATGATGAATGAATATAAAGGATAGCCTTGTAAAAAATTTAGGAATCCTAGAGAATAAGTTAATGCTTTATGTTCCACAATATAACCTAAAGAAGTAACAAGTAGTTAGGTTCTTTATTTTAATTATGTGATAACTCCAAGAGGCTTCAAAGGAGTCAAGAATCATATTTAAAAGGAAAGAATAGAGTCTAGAATTTATTTGATGGGTGTTGCTTCATTAGGTACATTCTTGGAAACATAAAGGGACTAATGAGCTAAGCTAGTGTCTAAGCAAGTTGTGTGGCCTTAAACTTTACTTGAAGAGAATAATTAGCTTCCATATGATGTGCCTAGGCTAAGAGGAATGATCTCCACCTTCTTAGGTGTGTGAGGTCAAGGGAGAAGATTCAAGGCTTAAGGAAAAAGTGTATAAATATTAGCAAGGTAGCTCTCTCTACCTTCTCTCATGCATGGAAGTGTGCCTACATTGTCTTAAATGTGTGTATGTGTGTTTTGAGCCATGAAAAGTATTCTAGCATGATTTTATATGTCATGGTGCTATGATGATGCATTATGTTTCTAAATGATGTCTATAATGCTTGCTTTGATTTGCTTGAGCGTGGTGAAGCCAAGAACCCTCTAGCCATGGTGAGGATAAGCCAAAAACCCTTAAGATTGGTTAAGACAAAGTAAAGAGTCTCTCAAAAGTGAGGTTGACTTCCAAGAGCAAGGTTGAGTCTAAAAACCTCTTAAAGAATAGGTAAGGCAAGTCCAAAATTCATAAGTGAATGGGTGAGGCTTATCCACTTGCTTAGCAAGCCTTTGTATGCTATATATGACTTGTTCAAATGTTGAAAATGCTTCTTAAATGTTTGCATATGTTAATATGCCCATGCATGCATTTGTAATTCTTGTTTTACATGCTTTATGTATGATTGAATAGGAAATGAGCTATTGAGATTCTTTGAATCTCATCCTTTCCTCTCCAATGATCTAACATGCTAGGTGGACTAAGAAATCAAGGAAATGAGAGCCAACTACATGAGAAATAAGAGCTTGACATTAAAGTGCATAGTTTGTAGTTCTTTAAGGCCATATTGATGTCCAATGATATAATCCATTATTGTATATGTTCTATGACCTTTGGAACATATGTAATTATATTAATATGTGATGTATAAATGAGAGATTGTGTTATATTACCATTGGAATGTAAATTGAGTATGTTATGGCAATTTGGCTTCTTGAATGGTTTTATGCAAATGTGTATAAGTGTAAATGAGATGGCCAAATTGAGATGTATAAGGTTTGGGACCACTTGGGCAACTCATGCAAGTCATAATTATGCTTTTAGACTTGCCCAATAGGTACCAAACCCTAAGGAAATCCATTTGGACATTTTGGTATCCTATATAGAGCTAAAATTGACCATATTGGAACCCTATGTCACTCTTTCTCCAAATGAGATCTTCTTGATTTGAGATTTAGCATGAAATTAGAGCTTGTTAAGACCTTTTTTGAAAGATAAAGAACATAATTTTAAAGGTCTAGAGAATATTTGATTAATTTTCAAAGTTGGCAAAAATTTTGATTTTGGTCATATTACTATTTACTCAGGTTCGAAATTGAAATCTATCACATATGGCTTAAATGATGTCCAATTGCCATAAGTTCATATGGAGAAACTTGACATTCACAGTGACTTGTGTCAATTAGAAACACCTCATTTGGATGTCTAGAGAGGGAGATATGAATTTTCAAAAATTTTGTCCAGTACCAAGTGCTCTAATTGACCTCTGGTATTGTTTGATTGAGTTTCGAGGTCGGGGCATGCCTGAACTAGTTTAGAGTTATTTTTTCTCTCTAGCTAATATCCATAGATTTCTAGATTAGTATCATTTGAAAGGATTGGATTTTTGTGGAATTAATTGGACATTTTTTAAATTGACTATAGAATTCTGTAATAGCACCAGTGGATAGCTACACCTCTAGACTATTTTGAATGTCAAACATCTTCTGTGTGTGTTTCATGGTCTGGATTTATTTTTAGTATACATTAGACATGTGTAGCTTTCTAGAATGGCTAAGAATGCATGATTTCAATATTTTTAGAATTAGTTATGATTTTTCAAAATTTGTGATAGAAATGGCAAAGTTTTGCCCTAAAATATAAGTATGAGTTTTATGCTCTTCTCTGATTTCCATGAGTTGTAGGTTATTTTTGGTGATGCAAATGAGTTGTATTCATGTAATTAAATATGAGAATGTGATGTATGAACTCACATGGTCCACGTGACACCAAATGAAATTTTTATACGTGACGTAACACTAAATAATGCATTATTTTAATGCTATTTTTCCATTCGCTTTGTGCAATTCATGATGTGAGACTTAGAAATGATAGGAAGCAAGCAATAAATTATGGTGTTACATGGGACATTGAATGAAAAAAAATTCATATGCAACACAATGCAAAAATGCTTATTATTTTAATGTCATTTTCCTTGCTTCTTCATGAAATACATGATGTGAAACATGGAGATAACATGAGATAAGCTAGAAAGTTATAGTATTACATTTATTAGTATCAAAGCAAAGGTTCAGGCTCTTGATATGGCTTGTGGCTGGTGTTTATGATGTGCCTTAGTGTATATGAGCTTGTTGTGGATGAATTGAGTGTGTTGATGGTGAAAGTGTTCCCTTTCGTGATAAAGTTTGTTATGATCTTTTAGAGCCATGGTGAACTCTAAGAGAGGTCGGCCCTCTAGAGAGGCTCATGCAGATGATAGAGCCAAGCCCAGTGATTTGGTAGCTGGAGCCTTAGAGTCTATTATGGCTCGCCTGGATTACAGCAGGCTGTGATCATGCAGTTACAAGAATAGCTTACTGAGAGAGATAACCAAGGCCCTATACCTCCTCCTCCATAGCCGCCTCACCACTCAAATCATCCCGAGTATTCAGGGCCAAGTTACCCAAATCCATAGCCATATATCCAAATGGTTTCCCTTATTCCACCAGCTTAAACACCTCTAACCCAGGAGCAACCCTTTACTAGAAAGATTATCACTCAATTTAGAAAGATTGGGCCTCCCAGCTTTGATGGTGAGATGAACTCTGAGAAAGCTGAGCCTAGATTATGTAGTTAGAGAAAATCTTTGAGGTGATGGAGTGCATGTCTGAGCAGAAAACCAAGATGATTATTTTTTAGTTACAAAAAAAGGCAGATTATTGGTGGAAGGGCATTAAGGGTGAGGAACGTTCTGATTACGTAGGAGGCATACCTTCAAGCTTTTTATGAGAAGTACTTCCCTAGTTCAGTCAAAGATGAGAAGGAGTCAGAGTTTGTACTCTTGAGACAAATAGAGGGGATATCTGTGGATCAATACATGGCCAAATTTATGGAGCTCTCGAGATATTCCTTGTATTTAGAGAGGCATGATGATGAACGTTAGAGAGCAGACAAGTTAGAGAAAGGTTTGCTTCTTAAGATCCTAGCTAGATAGGGTAGCTCCATAGAGAATCATGAACTTTAAAACCCTAGTTAAGATATGCAGAGTAATGGAGGCAAACCTCAAAATGATATAGCCTACCTTCAGTGCTAGACCACCCTTTTTTGAGCCTAAGAGACCTAGAGAGGAATCACAGGCTATAGTTACTAGTAAAAGAGGTGGCAAGAGCTAGTGGAGGAGAAAGGACAAGAGAAGGAGAACTCAGTCCAACAAAGGTAGTTCTGCACCTATAGTATGTCCCCATTGTGGCAAGAACCATGGAACCAGACCATACTACGTAGGGCAGAATGTATGTATCGGGTGTGGTAGGCCAGTACACATAGCTAGGAACTACACATGTAACAACCCTAACTACTAATCATCATAATTAAGGTTAAGTACATGATTAATAACTATAAATCAAGGTTGAAAGTCATTACAACTAATTACATTTAGAAAATACAGGAAAATTTGAACCTTGATGTTATTAAGGTCATTAATTAGACAACCATAATTATTCAAATGTGCAAGTGAATGTAAGCATCAATAAGGAGCTTTTGATTCTTTCATCCATCAATTCTAACTCACAAAAACCTCCTACAAGTATTTCAAGATCATTCCTTAGCAATACCATAAGAGAAACTAAAGTTTCTAGGTGAATATGAGAAATTAAGCACCTTTGTTGTGGCTAAATTCTCTTGTGTCATGGCCAATTACTCTTGGATTCAACACCTTACACCTTCACAAATTTCGCACATTTCACCGCCACCAAATACCCCTTTCACTACAAAAAATTACCTTCTAGCACATTACCAAACCTACTTCTCACACTTAGCCGTGGCTAACTTCACTGTTCACTGCGGCCAATTGCTCTCTTTTTTCTTCCCGGGCAACCTCACCACATTTGGCCGAGACCAATTAAATTTTGGCCATAGCCAATTATCTTTTCTCACTCTCCTTGGGAAACTTCATCACTTTTGGCCAAGGCCAATTAAATTTTAGTAGCGGCCAATTCCTTTCTGTTTCTATAACTCTCAAGATTACATCTTATTCTCTCCAATTCCCCCTCAAGCAATAATTTAGGCCACTTTTAACTTAGTTTATGAAGATTTAGTGTCTTTCTTTTACCTAATCTACCAAATACATCTATCAATACCCATTTAATACTCAAATGCAGATGCTTAACCCTCTAGCCACCATAAACCAGTGAGTTCATAGATCAATGATAGCAAAAGAGTTTATACACTACTCACATTTTTATTCAAACATAAGTCCCATTAGAAATTCCATACATCACTAGTTTAAGTTGACATTTGATGTATCAAATGATTACTATCCCTATGCTTGGCAATTCATGATGCAATGCAGCAATTATATAAAACTAGTAGTCTAGTTATACGAATACAATCTGATAAGGCTTTTAAACCTACCTACTACTAAACCACATAATAAGCTTCTATTAATTTTCTCCTTGCCACTAAGAGGTCCAGTCCTTGAAAAATGTTAGCCCACAATTGGGGTGATATATACAATCTCAGTAACAAAAGGAAAATTTCATATATATGTACAGATTAATTAATACAATGCAATTTCATACCATTAATACTATAACCATCAATTCAATTTGCAAATGAACTAGTAGAGCTACCAATGACTACTGTCCCATACTAGCAATCATGCACAACGTGTTAATGGCCAATAACACCAAGAGAGGTCTGTCCATGGCACCTACTCTATCATGAGCACAACTAGGGCTCAGTGTATTTAGGGTCTGATTATAACCTAGTGCTCGATCGAAGCACATGCACAGGTGGCAACCGCACTACAGCTCCACTATGGACTCACAAGGTCCAATCACAATAACAATTCAAGTAGTCAACTAATCATTTAGCATTTCAAAATCAAGTATGTATAACAAATATCATATTAACATGAGCATATACATGAAATTAGGAAAATAACCTCGATTACCTCAATGAAGCCAATTACTCTGCCTCTAGCTACCATTATAATTCAAATGCACACCACGCCTAAAACAAGTATAGTCATCATCATTTCTAGCAATAAATCATATATCCAAAGGGTTAAACCACCAATAGCTACCTAAAAGTTACTTACCTAGCTTCTTAAAGGGTTAAATACACTAATTCAAGGTTAAAACATCAAAGCTCATAATGGTTCACTTACCACATTTTCATTTTCGCACATATACAAGGCATGCACCAAAAGTCAGTCTAAATGATAAGAATTTAGTGCATACATCTCATAAAAGAAGAGAAATCACTTACCCATACATCTAAGAGGTTAAATGAACTAAGTTGAGCCTCAACTATCAAGAACGCACCATGAGACATTCCCAAATTCGGATTTGAGTCATCAAGCCCAGAAAACTCAATTTTTCACCTTCACCTCCTTGTAGTTTTGCACAATAGCCGAATCCATTATCAAAATCAACCCTTAGGGACATTTTTCAACAAAATAATACATAAAATGGAAAGGAAATGCTTACCCAATCATCCCCCAAACCTTCAACTCCGAAAATTTTGTAACAATCATCCAAAAACCAAATTTTATCCTAAGAAGATATGAAAATTCTCCAAATGACAAGCCAATCAGACCAAAATGCTCCAAGAGTACAAATTTGAGCTAAAATATCGAGAAACCCTAACCCTTCTCTTAAAATGAGAATTTCTTCTCTTGCCTTTTGTGTTTTCTGCTGAATTGGGGGGGGGGAAGCTACTAAACCTTTAGGGTTATTAGGGGGAAATAGGCTAACCCGTCATCCCAAGGTCCATTTAGGCTCATTTCTAGTCATTGGGCCATTACTTTGTAAGGTGGGTTGCAGAAACTCTTGGGGTTATAGAGGAATGTGCTTACCTAAAGGCCCAATTCCTTATGGGTTTAGATTTTAGTTAGGTTGAGCCATGGATTCTAGAGTTGTATAGGTTAAATAAGGGTTGGACCAAGCTTCAAGGGTCTATTATTCTAAATGGGCTGATGCTTAATATGTTGGCCTATGATATATGGGTTAGTTAGGTTCAAAATGGGTTGGGCTTCCCTAAGAATAAAGTTAGGTCATAATTAGATGAGACTGGGCCTTTAATAATGTTCTTGACACACATAATTTAATCATGTGCCCAAGTCACATTTAAATCTATAAATATTATCATACTTATTCAAAATGGTCTAAGTAATAATTATTATGTTTAGATACTCAAATTTGTCATTTTCCTTAAGCCCTCTTAATAATTTCATAACCCCTAAATAATTACTATTAGTTATTCCCGGGGTGTTACATTCTTCCTTCCTTTTAGAAATTTTGTCCTCAAACTTAGCCATACCTTACTCAAGTGATGTTGGACAATTCTTCCTCATAACCTCCTCCTTGATAACTCGGATAGTCTTACTAGAGCCTAGTCCCTTCCTACTGCTTTCCTAGAGAGGGTGTTCTTATCATGTTACTACTTCACTTGGTAACCACAATTCTATTCCCTCCAGTCAACCTACGTCAAATAACATGCCAATTTAAGCATGTCGTATTCCTTCTTTATCCGCAACTAAAGAGATCCTAACCAAGCTACACTTGATCATCTTACAGCAAACTCTAGATACCTAGCTCAAGTAAATCCTGATTTTCTCTCCCTTCTTAGCTTTTGTTTTATTATGTTTTATATTTATATCTTTTTTTTTCTTTTTCTTTCTCCCCTCTCTCATTTTTTGTTGTTGTTCCAACAGTTGATCATTGAATTTTTATGTTAACTTCCTTTCCTTCTTAACTCTCAATCCACTTAAGAGATAACTCCTAGATATTTTAGCTTAACTCTCCCTAATAGTTGATACCAAGAACAATAAGGAATTCAACTCAGTTAACCTTTTTAGTATTTATTCCACTAATAGCAACATAGGTAAGTAACCTTATTTCATAATGAAGTTTCCTTTGTCCTGCACTTAGATTACCCTCACATTTCTTTAGCCCAACTTTCTTAATCAAAATGTGTTTCACCTCTTACAGGGTCATTTAGTCTAAGTTTCCAGCTCTTACATTCAACTATCTCAAAGAATTGTTGCACATATCATATCCTCATTTATTGTCCATTAGTAAAAGGTTCATTATTTCCATTAGACACATAAATTCTCTTTTTATCTTTTGTTAGTACCTAAGTTTGCCTTTTTTATTCATCAAGATTTTCCAAAGGTTGGAACTAATCTAAAGTGTGATCTTATGACTAATCCATGTAAGGCATTCAGACACTCTAAGGTCACCTTTCGCCTAATTGATACTAAATATAATCTCTTAAGCAAAAATAAACGTGATCCTTGAAGCCTAGGTTATATTCCCTAAGGAAGCCTAATTTCAAGGGTGAAAATACCTTGTCTAGAGTATCAAGGTAATCTATTAAGACTTAGGAATGAGTTTTCTTAAATCCTATAAGCCATAACTCTAGTGGATGTTTTATTAAATGACACAGCTTCAACAACTTACCTATAACATTAGAAATTTCCAATTCATAATGATGGTTCGTTATAGATAATCTAATCATCGTCCATAGGTATAACTAACATAGGAAAACCCTTAGTAGACCTCTTCTATCTCTCTTTCTCTTTTTTTGTTTTTTGTACTTGTAAAAGCATTACCACAATCACATATATTACTCCAAAGACTACCATGATCAATAGATCCCAATGTCTCATCTTGATTCTCATTTACTACAAGCTTTAGTAGTCAACTTAATGGCATCTACACTTGTTTGAAATCAACTAAACATCTCCTTGGTTTTTATGCCATTATATAGTCCCAAAGGACTGCACTTTCGTAACTTCTACCCCTAACTATGATATTTTCATTCAAGTATAGTCATTCTTCAATTAGCATACTTCTTGCCTTTTTTCTTTCATGATACTTTAAATTTTCTCAAACCTCCTCACATACAACTAAGTTTTTTTTTTTAATATTCTCTAGTATGGAAATTCATAATAATTTCCAAAGACTAATGAGATAATATCTAATTAACAAGATTTAAGATCCTATCAACAAGATCTTGTATTCGTTAATGTAAAATCCGAGACCTTGTCAACAAGGTTCTCTGACAGCAAGTACAAGGTCTCTTGACTATAAGTTATAGCATATAATATGAGATGATATGATAGTTTTTGTCCTTACACAATGGCCTATTCCAACCACAACTAACTTTTTTGCTCCCCTAGAAGTTTTTAGGCCTTAGTCCACACCTGACTATTGGGAGTTAAATTAACATAACAAGGAGATCAACAAATCAAGTAGGGATTCCCAATGAGATAATTAAAGTATCTTTTAACACTAGTTTTCACCCTTCCTTATTAGTCATAGTACTAAGGTTTTATTGTAATAACATAAGTTAATTGTATTGCTGCCACCTTTCATTCATTTCCCTCAGGTTACTATTCTAGATTAGGGAGTCTTCTTTCAAAATTAGGGAGTTTTACTACTACAGCAAATACTAGTCCATCTCGAATTCCCAATGTTGTCCCTATTCCCTTAATCATGCCACATGTGATACATAACAATAAGATTACTAATGGCAAAATCAGACTTTGCCTTTAATATTAGCAGGCAATGCTTTTCTGTGGCCATACATATGCTCATCACCCCGCGATGACTGTATCTCAACCACTTGTACTCACACAGGTACTATTTTATTCTCTTTTTAGGTGGATCCTTCCATCAAGATCTCCTCTTTACCTTCTAGGTAGAAAGTCTACTTAGTCTAGTTTGATGCCAATTTAGTGGTTGAAATTTATCAAATCATATGATAAGTGACACGCCCCACATGACCTTAGCACCGAAGTGCCGATAAATGAGCACGTCCCATGTGCCTCTAGCACTAAAGGTTGTAGAATCTTAACTTACACTCACCGAGTGTATCATGCATGTAAAGTGCCTCTAACCACCACCCAAATACACGTTAAGACATAGCATAAGTAAACTAAATTACACAAAAGAGACAAGATGCACAAGCACCTTATGCCAGTGCACCTCACTTGTATCACACTAAGGGGTTGTTTTTCCCTTTATCATAATCTCCCTTTTTTGCCATAGTACACTAAAGAAGGAGCCTCAAAGTTCTCAAGATTACTTCTAAAACATCATCTCCCTTACTCTCTTACTTTAAAGTCATTATCCCCCATTTAGAAATGGATTCAACAATCCTAAGGGTTTCTTGCCCTCCTTTCTTGTCATCATTAACTAAAAATGGCTTACTCACTCCAATAGTTTGAATAAAACTATTTAAAATGTTCTTTAGCTCTTATCGTCCTTATTCATTAGGCCCAAGTTGCGATAGCTAGGATCGAGTAATTACGTTCTTTATTAATCAGGATCACGCAAGTGGGTTAAGACCTCTATACCTATAAGGCCTCAACCTTGGGGACCTTTTGAAATCTAGATAGTTCTAACTCCTTATGGATTGTACATCACCTTATATATTTAGTCCATCACCCTTATTTATTATACACTACTTTTCAAACTTCTAGTGTCAATTTCCTAATCATAAATAAGGCTTATATCTTACCATTCCGTAAGGTTTTTATAGCTAGTCAGGTGTTTTACTCTATACCATTACCTTCTAAGTTCTCAACATCACTCTAGATGACCCTTGAAAAGCTTAGAATCTCACTTAGGTAAGGAATTGCTACTCTTGTTGTGATTAGTTGACTACTTTGATAGGCCAGTCAACTAGTTGGCCATACCCAGTTGGCTTGCTTAGTAAATAGCGGTTAACTAGTCATAAATATTATTAGTAGCTTTGATCATCATCCTCATCAGCTACCTGGTCTCATTCATTTAGTCAACTGGTGCCTCACAGCAAATGACAAGTGCATCTATTGCGTAGCTAGTTGGTAACAAGCCTCAACCAGTTGTTTATCTAGATTGAGACCAGTACCTAATCTCCGAAGAAAAGAAGGGCAAAATTCTAGTCTTTTCATTGGCATTAACAACCTTACGTCTCAAAATTAGTATTACTAAAGTGTTATGAGGTAGAATCTCACTACACCCTATTATTCTCCTGGGTATACTTATTGTGATAAGTGATGTTCTAAATAAAATTCAAGAAACAACCATTTTAATTAAGCATTACAAGCCTCATATCTTTATTCCTCTATATTTCCTTCTAAAACATAAAGTACAATAATTATATGTTCACATAATTATCTATTCTTATGAGCTAATACTATGCAAAATATGCTTCATGATTGCCGAGCTTCAAACCATAAAATTTAAATTAGAACAGTTTTCCTGAACCATTGTTCTGATGCCAAATGTAACAACCTAACTTCTAATCATCATAATTAAGGTTAAGTACATGATTAATAATCATAACTCAAGGTTGAAAGTCATTACAACAAATTACATTTGAAAAATATTGGGAAATTTGAACCTTGATGTTATTAGGGTCATTAATTAGACAACCACAATTATTTGAATGTGCAAGTGAATTTAATCATCAATAAGGAGCCTATGATTCTTCCATCCATCAATTCCTACTCAAAAAAACCTTCTACAAGTGTTTCTAGGTCATTCCTTAGCATTACCATAAGAGAAACTAAGGTTTCTAGGTGAATATGAGAAATTGAGCACCTTCCCCATAGCTAAATTCTCTCGTGCCATGGTCAATTATTCTTGGATTCAACTCCTTATACCTTCACAAATTTCGTACATTTTGCCACAGCCAAATACCCCTTTCGCTATGGTAAATTATCCTCTAGAACACCACCAAACTTGCCTCTCACACTTAGCCATGGTTAACTTTACTATTCACCGCGGCCAATTGCTCTCTGTTTTCTTCCCTGGCAATTTTGTCACATTTGGTTGAAGACAATTAAATTTTGGCCACGGCCAATTACCCTTTGTCACTCTCCCTAGGCAACTTCGTCGCTTTTGGCCGAGGCCAATTAAATTTTAGTTGTGGCCAATTCCCTTTTGTTCCTATAACTCTTAAGATTGCATCACATGCTTTCCAATTCCCCCTTTATTAATACTCTAGGCCACTTTAACTTAGTTTGTGAAGATTTAGTGTCTTTCTTTTACCTAATTTACCCAACACATCTATCATTACCTATTTAAAACTCAAATATGGATCCTTAACCCTCTAGCCACCATAAACCAGTGATTTCATACATCAATGATAACAAAGAGTTCATACACTACTCATATTTCCATTCAAACATAAGTCCCATTAAAAATTCCATACATCACTAGTTTAAGTTGACCTTTAATGTATCAAATGATTATTATCCCTATGCTTGGCAATTCATGATGCAATGTGGCAATTACATAAAACTAATAGCCCAGTAATACGAATACAATCTAAGAAGGTTTCTAAACCTACCTACTATTAAACCACATAATAAGCTTCCATTAATTTTCTCCTTGCCACTAAGAGGTCTAGTCCCTGAAAATGTTATCCCACAATCAGGGTGAGATATACAATCTCAGTAAGAAGAGGTAAATTCCATATATATGTATAGATTAATCAATACAATGCAATTTCATATCATCAGTACCAAAACCATCAATTCAATTTGCAAATGAACTAGTTAAGCTACCAATGACTACTATCCCATACCAGTAATCATGCACAACATGTTAATGGCCAATAAAACCAAGAGAGGTCCATCTATGACACCTATTCCATAATGAGCACAACTAGGGCTTAGTGCATCTGGGGTTTGATCATAACCCAGTGCCTAATCGAAACACATGCAGGGGTGGCAGCCGTACCACAGCTCTATCATAGACTTACATGGTCTAATCACAATAACAATTTAAGTAGTCAACCAATCATTTAGCATTTCAAAATCAAGCATATGTAACAAATATCATATTAACGTGAGCATATATATGGAATTAGAAAAATAACCTTGGTTACCTCAATAAAGCCAATTACTTTGCCTCTAGTTACCATTATAATTCAAATGCACACCAAGCCTAAAACAAGTATAGTCATAATCATTTCTAGTAATAAATCATATATCCAAAGAGTTAACCCATCAATAGCTACCTAAAAGTTATTTACGTAGCTTCTTCAAGGGTCAATTGCACTAATTCAAGGTTAAGACATCAAAGTTCACAATGTTTCACTTCCCACATCTCCATTTTCGCACATATACAAGACATGCACCAAAAGTCAGTCCAAGTGATGAGAATTTAGTACATACATCTCATAAAAGGAGAGAAATCACTTACCCATACATCTAAGAGGTTAGATAGACTAAGTTGAGCCTCAACTACCAAGAACACACCATAAGACATTCCCAAATTTCGATTTGAGTCATCAAGCCCCGAAAATTCAGTTTTTCACCTTTATCTCATTGTAATTTTGCACAATAGCATAACCCATTATGAAAATCAACCCTTAGAGACATTTTCCAGCAAAAAAATACACAAAATGGAGGGAAATGCTTTCCCAACATCCCCTTAACCTTCAACTCTGAAAATCTTACAATAATCATCCAAAAACCAAATTTCATCCTAAGAAGAGATGAAAATTCTCTAAATGACAAACCAAAGAAACTAAAATGTGGAGGAAGATAAAAGGGTCAAGTTATATAGAACCTACCTTGGCTAAATCTACCTCCAAGAGTGCAAATCTAAGCCAAAATGTTGAGAAACCCTAGCCCTTCTCCTAACATGCGAATTTCTTCTCTTGCCTTTTGTATTTTCTACTGAATGGGGGCGAGGCGGCTAACCCTTTAGGGTTATTAGGGGGAAATGGGCCAACCCATCAGCCCAAGGTCCATTTAAGCTCATTTCTAGTTATTGGGTCATTACTTTGTGAGGTGGGTTGCAAATACTCTTAGGGTTAGGGAGGAATGTGCTAACCCAAAGGCCCAATTCCTTATGGGTTTAGATTTTAGTTGGGTTAGGCCATGGATTCTAGAGTTGTATGGGTTAAATAATGGTTGGACTAAGCTTCGAGGGTTCATTATTCCAAATAGGCTTATGCTTAACACGTTGGGCCATGATATATGGGTTAACTAGGTTCAACATGGGTTGGGCTTCCCTAAGAATAGAGTTGGGTCATAATTAGATGAGACTATGCCTTTAATAATGTTCTTGACACACATAATTTAATCATGGGTCCAAGTCACATTTAAATCCATAAATATTATCATACTTCTTCAAAATGGTCCAAGTAATAATTATTATTTTAAGATACTCAAATTTGTCATTTTCTTTAAGCCCTCTTAATAATTTCATAACCCCTAAATAATTACTATTAATTATTCTCGGGGTGTTATAGCACACAGGCTCTTCCACAGTTTGTACAGCAGAGGGAGATGGCTCCTGCTCCTAAACCTCAAACCCAGGGTAGAGTCTTTGTCCTATCACAGCAAGAGGCTAGCTGGTCCTCGAGTTTAATCCAAGGTAGTATTAGAATAAATGATTTTTCTATAACTACATTATTTGATTTAGGTGCTAGCCATTCTTTCATATCATATAACTGTGTTAGGAGGTTGGGTTTGAGTATGCATACACTACCATATGACTTGCATATATCCACCCCTATAGGAAATAGAGTCATTACCTCCCATGTTTGCTTAAATTGTGTGGTCCAGTTTAATCACTACCTTACCACCCTTGATTTGATTTGTATGCCCCTTGTTGATATTGATTAGATTACTGGTATGAACTAGATGTCCACAAATAATGTCACACTAGATTGTAGCCATAAATGTATTACTTTACCTGTAACACCATATATTTCTAGCTTATTTCATGCTATTCTCATGCTTCACATCATGCAACTCACATAAGAGGCAAAAATAATAGCATTAAATAATGAATTTCTTAACGTTGCGTTGCGTATAAAATTTTCATTTCGTGTCTCATAGACCATGTGAGCTCATACATCACATTTTCATATTTAATGAGCTTATACATCACATTTTCATCATAAAAAATGGCCTACAACTCGTTGAAAGCAAAAAAAAAGCTTAAAATACATAGTTACATTTTTTGCCAGAATTCTCCCTTTTCTATCATAAATTTTGGAAAATCATAACTAATTCTAGAAAAATCTAAAGCATTCATTATTTGCCATTCTAGAAAGCTATACATGTCTACTTTATGCTAAAAAAAATTTTAGATGATGAAACACAACACCAAAGATGTTTTACATTCGAATGGGTGTAGAGGTTTGGCTAGCTACTGGTACTGTCATAGCTTTTTGCTATAAATTTAAAAAATGTCCAATTAATTCCTAAAAAATCCAATTCATATAAATGATACCAATCTGAAAGCTATAGATGTTAAGTAGAGGATAAAAATAATTCTAGACCAATTCAAGTACTTGTATGCATTGAAAATTAATCATACAATACCTGAGGTCAGTCTTAATGACTGATACTAGGCAGAACATTTAAAAATTTATATCTCCCTTTCTAGACATCCAAATGGGGTCCTTTCAGTTGGCACTGGAAATGTCTAGTTTCTCTCTATAAACTTTTGTAGCAATTAGACATCATTTACCCCTTGAGTGACAAAATTCATTTTCAAACCTGAGTGAACAATACCCTTGACCAAAATAAAAAAAATTTCCCAAGTTTGAAAATTCATCAAATATTCTATAGACCTCCAAAAATTCTATATTTTGCTCCCCAAAAATCTCTCAATAAGATCTAATCACTTGCCAAATCTTAAACCAAGAAGAACTCATTTGGATAAAAGTGGTATAGGTTTCCAATATGGTTAATTTTGCTCCATATTAGATACCAAGTGTGCCCAAATGGTCTTTCTTGCTGTTTGACACCTCTTGGGCAAGTTTAAAAGCATAAATATAACTTGTATGAACTGCCCAAGTGGTCCCAAACCTTATGCATCTCAATTTGGCCATTCCACTTCCATTATTACATTAATCTATCAAACCATTCAAGAGCCAAACTTGCCATTACATAACCAAAATATATAATTCCATACATATAGCCTTAAATCTCATTTGTACATAATACATTGGCATAATTATACATGTTCATAATATCATAGGACATATACAACCATAGATTACAACATTTGCCATGTATAGCCTTAAAGAAGCAAATGCCATACATTTCAATGTCATACCTTCATTTCTCAAGTAGTTAGCTCCCATTTTCTTGTCCTTTTGGTCTACCTAGCATGTTAGAACATTGAAGAGGAGGGTGTAACACCCCAAAATTTGTTAAGGTGCTAATCATAGATTTGGGTTAATTAAAAATAATTAATATGGAATAATTGGGCAAGTTAAGTGAATGGAAATTTTAGGGAGATAAATTATTAATATGAGTTTGAGGTTTAATTGGGATAGAAACTTCACCTAGGCCTAAGTTAATGTAAGAAATCATGATAAGAGGTTAATAGAGGCCCAATAAGTTAGGTGCAGACTCAATCTAATTCAATGTGATAAAGGCCCAAGATCCACCTTTTATAGGCCCTTATAGTTGGCCTAATAACCCTTGTGCAGACCTAAATCAATTGAGTCCTTAAAACTTGCTCTGGCCCAATTAAATTTCTGCAGCCCAACACCTTGAAACTAGCCCAACCAAGCTTAAATCTAAAGCCCATTTAGAGTTAGATCATTGGAGCAGCCCATAACCTATAGAAAACCTAACTTAAACCCTAAAATCTAACCTAGCCACCCCCTATTCTATAGAACACAAAAACACAAAAGAGAAATTCGGAGGTTTGAAAGGAGGCTAGGGTTTGAGGCAAGAAATTCACCATTTCCCACTTCTAAAGTAAGATTCAGCTAAGGTAATAGTTATATAACTTAATCCCCTTCTCTTTCTCTTCATTTTGGCCCAATTAGTTTTTCATTTGGAGTATTTTCACCATACCCAAAATCTGAAATGTGGTTGTTTGGGACTTTCATGGTGAAATTTCGTAGGTTGAGGCTAGGGCTGACATTAGGTAAGTATAAACTCTCCATTTTGATGCATTTCTTACTGGTTTAAGACACACATAGTAGACTTATAGCATGGGCCTTAATTTTGTGCAAATTTTCCTGTGATTTGGAGTGATATATTGATGTTTATGGTTTAAGGAAGGCAAAATCCGAAATTTGAGACTCTTGGTGATTAGATGGGTATCCCTTAGGTAACTATTGGTAACTTAATTCTTTGAGCATTGGGTTATTACCACAAATGATGAATGAGATAGTAATGGACTGATAAAAATGATCATTTTCTAATTTGTTCTTTTAAGAGGATTTTGGTATTGCTGTAGCTTCTTAATTTACCTACAAGTGAGGTAACCAGGACTATATTAATTCCATGCATATATCTGCTTTGATTTCATATTTACTGTACATGAATGATTTGAAATGCTGAATGAATTGGTTGGCTATCTATTGTATTATAATTGGACATTGTGAGTCCATGGTGGAGCTATAGTGCAGCTGCCACCCGTGCATGTGCTTCAATCAGGCACTAGGTTATGATCAAACCCCAGATGCACTGAGCCTTAGTTGTGCTCATTAGGGAGTGGGTGCCGTGGATGGGCCTTTCCCAGTGTTATTGGCCTTTAACATGTGGAAATATGATTGCTAGTATGGGATAGTAATCATGATAGCCTAATTGTTTCATTTACTGATATGATTAGTATGTTTTCTGATGCTTATGTGAAATTATGCATATATGATAATTAACTAGAATGTATGATAGAATTTGCCTTGGTTACTGAGGTTTGCATCTCACTCCATTTCATGGGATTACAATTTCAAGTGAAGGTTCTTCGGGTAAGGATAAGGGCAAGCAAGTAGATGAACATCAATGAGCTGAGGCCTGATGTGAAGAGCTACACTTGGTCTAAGTGGAATAAAGTATATGCTAAATTTTGTTAACCTCTGTATAGTATCATCATGTATCTGTATTTCCAAGTGTAGGAGTATATATTTTGATGATATAGCATGTATCTATTGAGGAGTAGGCCTTACTTTAATTTGGTATTTGATGTATGGGTTTATGATATCTGCTGTGAAATTTGCTAAATTATGATATGGCTTACTATTGAAAATGTAATCATGTGATATTTTAGGTGTTGATATGAACCATCAATGTATGGAACCCCCACTGATTGTATATCGAATGATAACTGCTGATAGTTCACAAATTCCTACTATTGTTACTCTACAAACTTATTGATAGAGGGTAATTGGAGAAAAGAAATTGACCCTTAAATCTTGAACTAGTAATGATGGATTAACTAGGTATATTAAGCTAATGAAAGCTATTAGAGCCCCATAATTAAGGTAGAGTGGCCCTAGGGTGTCAAAGGAGGGAGAGTGGAGAGTATGAGACAAGATTCTAGGAGTTGTAGGATTAGAAGGTACTTCGCTGCGGCCAATAGAGGCAAAGTTGCCCAGGGAGAGTACCAGAGAGGAATTCGCCAAGACGAATTGTGGAATTAGCTACGGCAAAATGTGAGAGGCAAAATTGGTAGTTGTCCAATGGGTAATTCACCACGGCTAAATGGGAATTGGGCGCAGTGAATATTCACAAGAATTTGTCGAGTGTTCCAGAGAGAAATTAGCCACGGTGAAAGGAAGAATTGGCCACAGCCAATAGTAAGAGGCGAGCGAGGTAGGTTCTAGGAGGCTTTCTCCCCATGGCGCCATGTAGGTTAGCCACGGTAAAGGTCTAACTTGCCACGGTTAAATGGAAATTGGTCGTGGCGAACGTCCTGAAACCCTTATATTATTTAGGAAAACTTGGTTTTTTATATGGTAATCTCAAGGGATGACTTAGAAACATTAGTAGAAGATTCTTGTGAGATGAAATTAATAAGTAATAGAATCAAAGGCTTAGAAATGAGTGTTTGTTTCCTTTATATACATGAATGCTTGTAGTTGTATGGTTGATGACTCTAATAACATTAAGGTTCAAATTTCCCCATCTCTTTTGAATGTAATTAGTCGTAATGACTTTTAATCCATATTTATGATTATTAATCCTGTATTTAACCCTAATTACAATGATTAGAAATTAGGGTTGTCACAAGGAGGGGATGAGATTCAATGCATCCCAATAGCTCATCTTCTATTCAATCACATATAAGGCATGCAATGTAAGTCTTAAAAATGCATGCATGGACATATTGACATGTGCAATCATTAAAGAAGCATTATTGGCATTTGAAAAAGTCATACATAGCATACATAGGCTTGCCAAGTAAGTGGATTAGTCTCACCCATTCACTTGTAGATTTTGGACTTGCCTCACCCATTTCTTTAAGAGGTTCTTGGACTCAACCTTACTCTTAAGAGTCAACCTTACTTTTAGGAGACTCTTTACTTTGTCTCAACCAATTCTAAGGGTTCTTAACTCATCCTCACCATAGCTAAAGGTTCTTGGCCTTATCACACTCAAGCAAATCAAAGCAAGCATTATAGATATCATTTAGAAGTATAATGCATCATCATGGTACCATGGCATATAAAATCATGCTAGAATACTTTTCATGGCTTAAAACACACATACACACATTCAAGACAATGTAAGCACAAATCCATGCATGAGAGAAGGTGGAGAAAGCTAACTTTGATGCAACCACACACTTTTTATTTGAGGCTTGAATCCTCTCTCTTGACCTCACACACCTAAGAAGGTGGAGATCACTTCTCTTGGCCTAGACACAATTTGTGGGAGCTAATTAGGTTCCTGGAATTAATTCTATGGCACACATCTTCCTTAAACACTAACTTTGTCTATTCTTTCCTTTCAAATATAATTCTTGACTCCTTTTAAGCCTCTTAGAGTCATCACACAATTAAAACAAAGAGTCTAACTACATGTTGCTTCTTTAGGTCATATTATGGAATCTAAGACACTACTTCATTCTCTAGGCCTCCTAAATTTTTTCCAAGGTTTCCTCTCATTTTCATTCATCATATATGACTTAAAAATGGGCTTGAGAGAATTTAAAACTCTCCATAGGTGTCATAACTCCCTTTGACTAAAATTATGTACCATTTTAGCCTCCATGGAAACTTGCTTTGTTTTCTACATGGAAGATGCATATGAGGAGACTCCTAGGGATCTTGGGAATTCATTTAAATATTCATTTAGGCCTAGGAATAATTACACCAAATCAGATTTTCAAGGGGACCTATAAAACCCTAGGTTTACCACCTTGAAAATCCATGGCCTTTTCTTGAATTTCTTTGCATATTCTTATTCTCCTCCCTTAAATTGATAGAATTCACCCTTGGTTCTGCCCAAAATTCAAGCCCTCTTATAGCTATATAGATGAGGCGAAATAGGGAGAAGAAAGGGGGAGGAATAGCTACCATAGGATGAAAATTTTACCTTGTTTCCATGGTTTTTCTTGCTTGTTTCTCACTTTCCTTGCCCTCCTCTCTTTAAATCTGAATTTCCCCCTCTATTCGTCCCTCAAAACAGATCTAAAAACTTCAATAAAACCATAGGAAAGAAAGCTTAAAAGGAGAGGAACAAGTTTAGATAAAGGGGGAGCATGAAAATCCATGAAATTCCTTACCTTTTCCTTACTTTTTCTCCTCCTTTCTTCTCCTCCATGGTGTGGCTAAGAGTGCTGGTATTTTGTCTAGTTTTTTGGCAAAATAGGTCATGCAAATGAAGTGGAGAAGAAATAAGAAACTTAAAGAGTGTTCAAAAAGCTTACACTTTCTTAAAAATTTCAATTTTACCTTTCGTCTTTGACATTTTTGTTTCTAACTCAGTTTAGCTCCTTTTTTAGAACCTTCTTTTCCATTATAAAATTTAGGTTCCCAATTTAGTAAAATGCCTTTGAAATTCCTCAAATTGGAGCTAAAACCTTCCCAAACAAATCAGTTAAAATTTGGGTCAACTGACATTAGAAAACATCCACCAGAGGGGTTTTAACTGTCCTGGGGCTTTTCATGGTTTTCAGGGCCTCTGAGAACCCAAGAGAACTCCAAAATTTCATTCAAAAATCTCTCATATGTGAATTTCAAAATTTTCTCAAAATGACGAAAATGCTCTTACATTTCGTTAACCTTTCATTACATTTTGTTTTTTCATTCTAGCTTCATTTTTCTTTCCGTCTAAGCTTAGGATTCTCATTTTTAGGAGTCTATAATGCTTTCTAAATTTTTGAACCTTAACTAATTCATTTCGAGGAACTTCCTTTTGTATTTGGTGAATTTTGTATGTTTATGGAGAAACTATATGTTACGTTTCTCGCATTTTTTCTCATTTTCAAAAAATCGGATATTACATTACTTAAGTATGAGACTATATCTAGTATAAGGACTGAGTTATCTATTATGACCACCTCCTAGGCTGAGAGGTCTCTAGGGCATAGTTGTCAGGGATACTTAGTTTTTTGTTCAGTTTAGGCTAAGGTAGAAAAGGGTATAGATGAGATTCTAGTAGTGAGAGAGTTCTCGAAGGTATTCCCTAAAGAGATTAGCATACTACCCCTAAAGAGAAAGGTCGAGTTTCTTATAGACACTGTACCTGGGGCAGGTCCAGTGTCTAAGGCCTCGTATAGGATGGCTCCCACTGAGTTAGCTAAGCTTAAAACGAAGATAGAAGAGCTCTTAAAGAAGGGTTTTATTAGGCCCAGTGTCTTACCTTAGGGAGCTCCAGTCTTATTTGTAAAGAAGAAACACAGGAGCGTTAGACTGTGTATAGATTATAAAGAGCTCAATAAGATAACCATTAAGAATAAGTTCCTTTTCCCTCGCATAAATGACCTCCTAGATCAATTAGTAAGAGCATCGATATTTTCTAAGATAGGCCATAGGTTGGGATATCACCAGCTCAAAATAAAGGCTGAGAATATTCTTAAGATGGCATTTAGAATTAGATACAGGCATTATGAGTTTTTAATTATACTCTTTGGGTTAACAAATGCACTTGCAGTATTCTTGGATTACATGAATAGAGTATTCAGGCCATAGTTAGATAAATTTGTAGCTGTCTTCATAGATGACATTCTCATCTACTCAAAAAGTAGAGAAGAACATGAGCAGCATCTGAGATTAGCCTTGGAAACCCTAAGAGAGAGATAGTTGTTGTAACACCCCGAAATTAATTAAGGTGTTAATCATGGATTAAGATTAATTAAGGATAATTAATATGAGATGATTGGGCTAGTTAAGGAAATAGGGATTCTAAATAGATAAATTATTAATATGGATTTGAGAATTAATTGGGATAGAAATTGCATCTAGGCCCAAATTAATGAACCATGATAAGAGGCTAATGGAGGCCCAATGAATTAGAGGCAGACCCAAACTAATTTAATGAGATAGAGGCTTAAGATTTATCTTGTATAGGCTCAATTAAGTGGCCCAATTACCCTTGTGCAGACCCAAGCCCTTGAGCTCATCAAATTAGGCCCAAATTCCATTAAACTTTAGCAACCCAATGTGTGAAAACTGGCCCAACAGAATTATGCAGCCCAACAATTAAAAACTGGCCCAACAAGCAAAATCTGAAACCCAATTGGATTTGGACTTGGAGCAACCCATGACCCAACTCCTTGACCCAACTTAAACCCACCTAAAACCCTAATGCTTCAGCCACTTTTCCCTTCATTTGCTGAAACACAAAAATAGAAGAGAAATTCGGAGGTGAGGAGAGGAGGCTAGGGTTCTTGACATAATTCTGCATTTTCTCACATTTGGAGCAAGATTTGGCCAAGGTAATAGTTATACAACTTAATCCCCTCATCTTTCCCTTTAATTTGGTCCAATTAGTTTTTCATTTAGAGGATTTTCACTTGACCTAAAATCTGAAATGTGGTTATTTGGGGATTTTCTTGATGAAATTCGTAGGTTGAGGTTAGAGCTAATATTAGATGAGTTTAAACCCTCATTTTGATGCTTTCTTTGATGGTTTGAGACCCCTATAGCTTATTTATATTATGGGTATTAATTTGGTACGAATTTGCTTAGGATTTTGGGTGAAACATTGAGAATTCTGGTGGGAGATACTTGAATCCGAATTTGGGATTTTGTGGTGGCTGTTGCAATTGTCTGCAAGTGAGGTAACCAGGGTTTACGTTAATTCCATGCATATATCTATGTTAATTTCATATTTGCTGTATATGAATGATTTGAAATTGCTGAATGAATTGGTTGGCTATCTATTGTATGATGATTGGACCTTGTGAGTCCATGGTGGAGCTGTGGTGCGGCTGCCACCCGTGCATGTGCTACGATCGAGCACCAGGTATGATCAACCCCAGATGCACTGAGCCCTGGTTGTGCTCAATAGGGAGTAGGTGCCATGGACGGGCCTCTCCCGGTGTTAATGGCCTTTAACATGTTAAATATATGATTGCTAGTATGGGATAGTAATCATGATAGCCTAATTGTTTCATTTGCTGAAATGACTGATATGATTCTGATATGGATTTTGATTCATGCATATATGTTGATTAAACTGGATCATATGATGGAATTGTCTTGGTTACTGAGATGTGTATCTCACCCCGTTTTATGGGATTAATATTTCAGGTGAAAGTTCCTCGGGTAAGGATAAGGGTAAGCAGGTGGATGAGAATCCATGAGTTCCCACCTATGGGGAGATGGCTACATTTAGGCTGACTTAGCTAGTATAGATGCTAATTTTGTATTTCTTAATGTATAGCATCATCATGTATCTATATTGCCAAGTGTAGGCTTGCACATCTGATTTATTAAGGATGTATGTATTGAGGGGTTAGACCTCATCTTAATTTGGTAATGGTTGTATGGATTCATGATATCTGCTGTAATTTATGTTGACCTATAATATGGCTTATCAATGGAAATGTAACCCTTGAGATATTGATATGAACCCCTAATGTATGAAACCCCCATTGATTGAGTATTAAAGGATAGTTGCTAGTAGATCATGTATATTCTGTTGTTGTTACTTTACCATCTTGTTGATAGAGGGTAATTAGGGGAAAGAAATGGGCATATAAGTTTTAAATTGGTATGGAAGAATAGCTAAGTAAACAAGGTAGATAAATGCCATTAGAGCCATATAAAATGAGGGGAAGTGACCTTAGAGTGTCCCTAAGAAGAGAATTAGAGTGTAGGGGGCGAAACATAGGGAAAACAGCTCCAGAAGAGAGTCACGCCGTGGCTAGGAATGCTTCGCCGCGGCCTAGGAAGTGACAGTGGCGAGGGATGCCGCGGCTTGATAAATCTCGCCGCAGCGCGGAGTGAAAATAATCGCCCAGGGGGTGACAGAATGTAACCTTGCTGCGGCGCAAGAAGTCTCGCCGCGGCGCGAGTCGAGGAAATTAATTAGGGAGGTTACAGTAGCAAAACTCGCCGCGGTGCAGATCCAACTCGTCACGGCTATCGCCGCGGCGAAAGTCAGGCAAATTCCCGAGAGCAACTTGGCCGCGGTGCAAGAGTTCCAGGCTACGGCGCAAGTTTAAAAACTTAGTTTTCGAGCTCCAGAACCTAACTTAGCCGTGGCGAGAAAGTTCCAAGTCATGGCGCAGGTCCCCAAACTCCTATATTTGACCTAGAATCCCTAATTTCAGTAAGGCTAATGTTAGGGAATGGCATGAGTACATTGGTGGGATGTTCTTGTGGGTTGAAATTGATTAATAGATGAATCCTAAACCCTTAATGATGGTACAAACCCTTTTATGCATGTTCCCGTTATAGTTGTTAGTTGATGATCCTAGTAGTATCAAGGTTTAAATTCCCCTATATTTCCTTAATGTAATTAATTGTAATGACTCCAAACCTTGATCATTATTTATTAATTGTGTATTTAGCTACAATCACCGATATTAGAATGTAGGGTCGTCACAGCTATATGCTAAATTTAGTAAATGTGAGTTCTGGCTCACTGAAGTCCAATTCTTAGGCCATGTGATCTCCTAGGTAGGGGTCGCAGTAGATCCCCATAAGGTAGAGGTAGTGTTACAGTGGGAGAAACCGAGGATAGTGATAGAGATTAAGAGCTTCCTAGGTTTAGCAAACTATTATAGGAGGTTTATTCAGGACTTTTCTCAAATAGCGATGCCACTGACCCATCTTATTAGAAAGAATGTGCAGTTTCTGAAGAATGAAAAATGTGAGAAGAGTTTTCAAGAGTTGAAGCACAAGTTAACCACGGCCCTAGTTTTAGTACTCCCTGACCTTAGAGAGACTTTTATAGTCTATGGTGATGCTTCTAAGAAAGAGTTAGGATATTTGTTCATGCAAAAAGGGCGAGTGGTAGCTTTTGCTTCTAGACAGCTAAAGCTATATAAAAAAAATTATCCCACACACGACTTAGAGCTAGTGACAATAGTGTTTGCTTGGAAAATATAGAGACACTGCTTATATGGGGCAGCTATAGAAATTTACAATGACTATAAAAGCCTTAAATATTTATTTAAATAGAAAGAGTTGAATATGAGACAACAGAGATGGTTAGAATTTTTGAAAGATTATGATTTTACATTGAAATACCATCCTGGTAAAGCTAATGTGGCAGTTGATGCCCTAAGTAAAAAATCCATACATATGGCCTATATGATGATCCAAGAGCAGGAATTGATTGAGAGATTCAGAGATATGAGTCTCTCATATGAGGTGCATTCAGGGAAGTTATTAATGAGCAAAACCCAATATGACCTAAGGAACTAAATAAGTAAGGCCTAGCAGACAGAAGACCATGTAAATAAGATTAGAGCCTAGATAGCCTAAGATAGCATTTCGAAGTTCAATCTGTCTGAGGATAACATAGTGAGATATAGGGATAGGCTGTATATGCCTAGAAATAGATAAATTAGAGAGAAAATATTAGATGAGGCATATAAGAGCAAGTACACCATTCATCTAAGTAGTAATAAAATGTATTAAGACTTAAAGAAAACGTTTTAGTGGCCTAGACTGAAAATAGACATAGCAAAATATATCTCTCGATGTTTAATATGTCAGAGAGTTAAGATAGAGCATCAAAAGCCAGCTAGGTTACTTCAGCCCCTAGATATCCTAAAATGGAAATGGAATAGTATAACAATGGATTTTGTCATAGGTTTACCCAAAACATCATCTGGGCATAATGCAATATAGGTAATAGTGGATAGATTAACAAAGTCAGCACATTTTTAGCCATGAAAGTCACTTATACCCTAGATAGATTAGCCCAACTATATATCTCAGGGAGATAGTTAGATTACATGGTATGCCTAAGAGCATAGTTTCATATAGAGATCCCAGATTCACTTCGAATTTTTGGAGATCATTATAGGATGCTCTAAGTACCGAACTTAAATTTAGCACAACCTATTACCCACAAATAAATGGTCAGACAGAGAAAACCATCCAAACCTTAGAGGACATGTTAAGAGTGTGTGTCTTAAAAATGAAAGGAAACTAGGATACATACTTACCTCTAGCAGAGTTTACTTATAATAATAGCTATCATGCAAGTATACAGATGGCACCGTATGAGGCATTGTATGGGAGGAAGGGTAGGTCTCTGATTTGTTGGGTTAAGCTAGGAAAGTAGAGCCTGATAGGCCTAGAGATAGTGGACCAAACTTCTAGACAAACTGAGGCCATAAAAAAGAAACTACTAATGGCCTAAAGTAGACAGAAGAGTTACGCAAATAGACGTATATGGCCGTTAAAGTTTGAGATTGGAGACCATGTCTTTATTAGAGTGTCTCCAGTCACAAGGATAGGTCAATCCATAAAAAGTCAAAAGCTCAATCTAAAGTACATAGGTCCATTCTAGATTCTTGATAAAGTAGGACCTGTGGCTTATAGACTTGCCCTTCCCCTAAACCTAAGCGAAGTACACAATGTATTCCATGCTTCATAACTTAAAAAGTATTAGCCTGACCCCTCACATATCATAGAATATAAGAATTTACAGTTACAAGATAATCTATCATACATAGTATCACCAGATCAAATCATGGATGTTAGACTCAAGCAGTTCCAAAATAAGACAATATTGCTGGTGAAAGTGGTTTAGAAGGGGTTATCTCTTGAAGAAGCTACCTGGGAGCTAGAGGAAGCTATGAGAAAGAAGCATCTAGAGCTTTTCCCATGAGGCATTATTTAAATTTCATGGACGAATTTTTTTAAAAGGGGGAGAATTGTAATGTATAGTTTTGTTAAATGAAGAAAATAAGTACATTTTCAAAGAAAGTCCCCTGAAATTAGTTAGTTAAGGACCTAAGAAATATAATTAGCATTCTAGACTCTTAAAAATGAGAATTCCAGGCTCAGACAGAAAGAAAAATGGAGCTACAATGAAGAAACAAAATTGAACGAAAAACTTATGAAACGTAATGGCATTTTCATAATTTTGAGAAAATTTTGAAATTCACATAAGAGGGCTTTTTAAATGAAATTTTTGAGTTCTCCAAGGTTCTTAGATGTCCAAAAAACTATGGGAAGCCCCAAAACAGTTAAAACCCCTTAGGTAGATGTTTTCTAATGTCAGTGTACCTGAACTTTGATAGATTCATTCAGGAAGGTTTTAGCTCTAATATGAGTAATTTCAAAGGTATTTTACTAAATCGGGAACTAAATTTAATAATGGAAAAGATAGTTCTAAAAAAGGAGCTAAAATGAATTGGAAACAAAAATGCCAAAATGAAAGGGCTAAATTGAAATTTGTGAAAAGTCTTTCTTCCTCCCACCTATATATATAGGGCGCCCCACCTCCTCACTCATTTAGACACAATTGTTTCTGGTCTAAACCAAAGGCGAGAGCTAGGGTTTGAAGCACACCAAAGGGAGAAGAAGAGAAGGAGAAATCCAAGGTAGAAAGGTATGGAATTTCTTAGTTTTTTCATGCTTTCTCTTTAGCAAACCTTTTCTCCTCCATTTCTCTTTCTTTCTTATGGTTTTATTAAAGTTTATGGATCTGTTTTAAGGAAAGAAAAAAGGGGAAATTTCGGATTTGAAGAGAGGAGGCCAAAAAAAGGAAGAATCAAGCAAGAAAATAAGGAAAAATAAGGTAAATCTTCCTTCCATGGTAGCCACATCTTGCTTCCTTGATTTGTCCCACTCATGAAGCTTCAAGAGGGATTGGATTTTGGGCAGAACCAAGTGTGAATCTTAGGAAAAGGAGTGTGGAGAATAAGAATATACAAAGGGAATTAACAAATAACCATAGAAATTCAATGTAGCAAAACTAGGGTTTCATGTGTTCCTTGCAAAATATAATTTGATACCTTAATTCCTAGGCCTAAATAAGTGTTTGAATGAGCTCCTAAGATCCTTAGAAGTCTCCCCATATGCTTCCTCCATCAAGAAAATAAAGCAAACTCTATGGAGGCTAAAAGGAGGCATAAGCTCATCCTAACATGGTTGGGACACCTAGGGAGAGTTTTAAACTTTTCCAAACCCATTTTTGAGTCATATATGATGAATGAAAATAAGGAAAAACCTTGGGACAAATTTAGGAGGCCTAGAGAATGAATTGGTGTCTTAGGTTCCATAATATGACCTAAAGAAGCAACATATAGTTAGGCTCTTTGTTTTAATTGTGTGATGACTCCAAGAGGTTTTGAAAGGAGTCAAGAATCATATAAAAAGGAAAGAATAGAGCCTAAAACTCATTTGATAGATGTTGCTTCATTAGGTGCATTCTTGGAACCATAAAGGGGTTAATGGACAAGTTAGTGTTAAGGAAGATATGTGGCCTTAGAATAAACTCCATAAACCTAATTGGCTTCCATAAATTGTGTTTTGGCCAAAAGAAACCAATCCCACCCCTTTGTGTGTGTGAGACCGAGGAAGGGAGAGCAAATTCAAGAAGAAAAGTGTGTGATTGCAACCAAGGTAGCTCACTCCTCCTTCTCTCATGCAAGAATGTATGCTTGACTTGTCTTTGAATGTGTATATGTGTCTTTTAAGCTATGAAAAGTGTTCTAGCATGAGCTCTTATTCTATGGTACCATGATGATATATTATGTTTTCAAATGATATTTATTATGTGTACTTAGGTTTACTTAAGTATAGAGAAGCCAAGAACCTTCTAGTTATAGTAAGGATGAGCCAAGAACCCTTGAAAATTGGTTGAAACAAAGTAAAGAGTCTTCCAATAGTGAGGTTGACTCCTAAGAGTAAGGTTGAGTTAAAAACCTCTTAAAAAAATGGGTAAGGCAAGTCCAAAATCCATAAATGAATGAGTAAGGCTAATCCACTTACTTGGCAAGCCTATGTATGTTATGTATGATTTGTTCAAATGTTAAAGATGTCTCTTGAATAATTGCACATGTCAATATGCCTATGCATGCATTTGTAAGACTTGGTTTGCATACTTTATGTGTGATTGAAAGGGATATGAGCTATTGGGATTCTTTGAATCTCATTCCCTCCTCTCCAATGTTCTGCCATGCTAAGTGGACCAAGTGGATAAGATAATGGGAGCTAACAACTTGGAAGATGAAAGTATGATAAGAAAGTGCATAGACTTTGCTTCTTTATGGCCATATAGGGTGAAAATGTTGTAACCTATTATTGTATATATCCTACGGCCTTATGAACATGTGTAATTATGCTAATGTATCATGTACAAATGAGATTTTATGTCATATGAATGTTACAATGCAAATTAGGTATGGAATGGCAAGACTAGCATTATGTATACTTGTGTATGGCATGGGGTGAGAGTGTGAGTTTCCACCTTTGAGACAAGTTTAAAATGTCATTTTGGTGCAATCTCACGTGCTCAAGTGGCCACACAAGCTTCAAAAGCAAAATTGAACACTTTGATGCTTATAGAGACCATAAAAAAGACCAAATCGGAACCCTATGACACAAACTAACCAAATAGATGAATCTTCTCATGAAATTTGGCAGACATATAGAACTTATTAAGGAATTTTTGGGAAGTTAAAGCATAAAAAAATTGGAGCTCTACAAAATTAATTATGAATTTTTAAAGTTGCGATTTTTCTGCTGTTCTAGTGTATGTACTGTTCATATGGTTAGTTTTGTGCTTTATGTCATCTGATAGTCAAATGGTGTCTAATGCTTGTGAAGGAATAAACTAGAAGTTATAAGCCTTTTGTGGCCACCAAGATCACCTCATTTAGAGGTCTGAATAAAGAGTTATGAATTTTTGAAGTTTAATGTTAGTACTAGTAACGCCACTTGACTTCTAGTACTATTATAGCATAATTCAGTTCCTAAATGGACTTGGCGTGGTCTGGAGATATTTTTCCTTAAATTTAACATCTATAGCTTCTCAAATTGATCAAATTTGGATGATTTATATTTTTTTAGAATTAGTTATAAATTTCCAAAATTTATGATAGTAACTGTGACAGTAGCCTAGACAGCTGAGACCTTGGGTGATTTTCGAATGTAAAAAATATTCTACTTAATGTCTCATGATCTAGAACTTTTTTTACCATAAAGTAGACATATATAGATTTCTACAATGGTAAAGAATGCATGTTTTTAATTTTTCTAGAATTAGTTATGATTTTTCAAAATTTGTGACAGAAAGTATAAAATTCTGGCCGAGGCTACACTATGGTATTTTATGTGTTTTTTGCAATTGCACGAGTTCTAGGCCACATTTGGTGATGGAATTGAGTTGTATCTATGTAATTAAATATGAGAATATGATATATGAGCTTACATGGTCCATAGAACACCGAATAAAAAAATTTATATGCTATGTAATGCAAAAGATACTTATTATATTAATGTCATTTTCCTTGCTTCTTCATGAAATACATAATGTGAGACATGGAAATAACATGAGATAAGCTAGAAAGTTATGGTGTTACACCTTAACCTCTTTACCCTTACACAATAGGCCCATGGCCTATCCCAATCCATTTCAAGCATATTGGACAACATTCACAAGGAAGCATATGTTTTCATACATGGAAAGTTGCATGATTGAAAGACCATATTTATAATTCATGGATTTAAGGACCATGTGTACTTATTCATATCATTTCCTATCCATAACATACCCATTCAAGTCATAAACATCATCATTTAACTCATGCATCATAGATTTGGAACCTTCCAAAACCCAGAATTTGGTCTCAGGTTGGCAAGCTAGATTTCTGATATGAACATTGAAAATTCATAACTAATTTTAGAAAAATTGAAATCAAGTAAATTATACCATTCTAGTAAAAATATAATGAGTAAAAATAGTTTTAGACCAATGTAATGGCCTATAACCTGCTAAAAACAATGAAATAGTAGGTCGAGCTGCATTACTAGTACTGTCATGCAACTTCAAAAATTTGGTTTTCCCTCTACAAAGATCCAAATGTAGTGATCTTAGTGCCCAGGGAAAGATGATGATGTATAGTTTATGCTTGTAAAATCTCATAAGGATTGGGCTTCTTTTGGCCCATGTGTGACATAGAAACATAAACTGACACTATGAATAGTGCACATACCATTTCTGCATAATTTAGCCAAATTTGAAAAATCATAATAAATTCTCTAGAGCTCCAAATTGAGTACTCTTTAGCTTTGTGAAAAGCTCTAGCAAGTACCTACTTGCTAGCCTAATTTCATGAAAAACTCACTCATTTTGTCAGACTTTGGTTCAGCATACAAAATAGTCAATTTTTAAGTCCAAATGGGTATCTCAAGACACCAAATGCTCCTCTTCACTTTCCACAAGCACATGAGCATGTCTAAAAGCATTCCAAATAATCCAAACCATTATAGAGCTCATTTTCACCTTGCCACTTGCATACATACACATGGACATAAAGGCAAAGAAGTGGAAAAAACTCACATTCTAATTCATTTAGCTTCAACATTGATACATTCACTATATGTACATACATTTAGACTTGGTCAAGGTTTACATTGTAATACCATAGATTTCTAGCTTTGCCTCATGCTATTTCTAAGTCTCATCCCATGTATTTCTCAAGGACACAAGAAAATGGCATATAAAAAGTGAATATTTTTGTGTTGTGTAGGGGATGAAATTTCCATTTGGTGTCCTATGGACCATGTGAGTGATGTATCACATTCTCATATTTAATTACATAGATATAACTCAAATCCATCATAAAAAATGACCTAGAACTTGTACAAGTGCAAGGAATACATAAAACATCATAATGTAGCCTTGACTAGAAACTTTACCTTTCTGTCACAAATTTTGAAAAATCATAACTAATTCTAAAAAAAATTAAAATCATGCATTATTCACTATTCAGGAAAGATACAGATGTATATTTTATGCTAAAAATATGTCTAGGTCATGAAACATCATACAAAATACGTTTGACATTAAAAAATGTACAGAGATCTGACTGGCTACTGGTACTAATATAAATTTCTACTATAAACTTCAAAAATGTCCATTTAATTTAAAAAAAAATCCAATCCATGCAAATGATACCAATCTAGAAAGGTACAGATGTTGGCTAGAGGGAAAAAATAACTTCAGACTAGTTCAGGCATGTCCAGGCCTCGAAAACTAATCAAATAGTAACCTATGTCTGTCTGAACACTTAATACTGGACAGAAACTTCAAAAATTTATGGGCCTATTTGGTTTCTTGTTTTCAGAAAAAAATTTTTTTAAGAACAAAAAACAAAAAAACTTGTTTGATAATGTATTTTTAATGAAGTGTTTTGTAAAACAAAAGAACAAAATTTTATTTTCGAAAACAAAAAAATCAAAATATTTTTTAGGTGTTTTGTAACTTTTGTTTTGTAAAGTCAAGAAAAAAATAGAAAATATCTACTTTTCAAAATAATGATTCAAATGGATTTTTTAACTTTTTCGTTCTGAAAATTTGTTTTAAAAAATATCTACTTTGAAAATAATAAAACAAAAACAAAATCAAACAAGCCCTATATCTCCCTCTCTAAACATCCAAATCGGATGGTTCTAATTGACACAAGTCATTAGAAAGATCTATTTTCCCCCTATAAAATGTCATGGCAATTGGACATCATTTGCCCCCTAAGTGACAGAAATTGTTTCGGACCTGAGTGAACAGTGCACTAAACCAATTTCAGAAAATTTCCCAAATTTGAAAATTCATTAAATATTCCATAGACCTCCAAAAATTTTGCACTTTAGCTTTCTAAAAAGCTCTCAACAAGATCTAAATACATGCTAAATCTTAGACCAAGAAGAGCTCATTTGGATAAAAAGTGATATAGGTTTCCAAAATAGTCAATTTTGGTCCATATTAGATACTAAATGTGTCCAAATGACTTCTCTTGATATTTGGCACCTCTTGGGCAAGTTCAAAAGCATGAATATGATTTGTTTAAACTATCTAAGTGGTTCCAAACTTCATGCATCTCAATTTGGCCTCTCCACTTCCATTATTTCATACATTTCCATAATGCTAGTTTTGCCATTATATGTCCAAGATGCACATTTCCATATATATAACCTTGAATCTCATTTATACATGATACATTAGCATAATTATACATGTTCATAACATCATAGGACATATAAAACAATGGATTACAACATTTGCCACTCATATAGCCTTAAAGAAACAAAATCCATGCACTTTGATGTCACACTCTCATCTCTCAAGTGGTTGGCTCCTATTTTCTTATTCTCTTGGTCCACCTAGCATGTTAGAACATTGAAGAGGAGGGAATGAGATTCAAAGAATCCCAATAGCTCATCTCCCTTTCAATCACACATAAAAGATGCAAAATAAGTCGTACAAATGCATGCATAGGCATATTGACATGTGCAATCATTTAAGAGACATTTTTAACATTTGAACAAATCATACATAGCATACATAGACTTGCCAAGTTGGATTAGCCTCACCTATTCACTTGTGGATTTTGGACTTGCCTCACCTATTTCTTTAAAAGGTTTTTGACTCAATCTTGCTCTTAGGGGTCAACCTCACTCTTGGGAGACTCTTTACTTTGTCTTAACTAACTTTAAGGGTTCTTGGCTCATCCTCATCATGCCTAAGGGTTCTTGGCTGCTCCACACTCAAGCAAACCCAAGCACACATAATAAATTTCATATGAAAGCATAATGTAATATCATGGCACCATGGAATAAAAGTCATGCTAGAATACTTTTTATGGCTTAAAATACACATAAACACATTCAAAGATAAGTCAAGCATACATTCATGCATAAGAGAAGGAGGAATGAGCTACCTTAGATGCAACTGCACACTTTTTCTCTTGAATTTGCTCTCCCTTCCTTGGCCTCACACATATAAAGGGGTGGGAATGATTTCTCTTGGCCTAAACACAATTATGGAAGCTAATTAGGATACAAAAGCAAGTCTCCTGAAATGACATAGTTAAGGTCCCAAAAAATTTAGGAAGCATTCTAGACTCCTAAAAATGAGAATCTTAAGTCCAGATAGAAAGAAAAATGGAGTTAGAATGAAGAAATGAAATTTGATAAGACTTACAAAACGTAATGGCATTTTCATAATTTTGACCAAATTTTGGAATTCACACAGGAGGGCTTTCTACATAAAATTTTTAAGTTCTTTGGGGTTCTTAGAGGCCTGGAAAACCATGGGAAGCCTCGGGATAGTTAAAACCCCTTCGGTAGATGCTTTTCAATGTCAGTTGACCCAAACTTTGATTGGTTTGTTCGATAAAGTTTTAACTTTGATTTGAGTGATTCTAAAAGCATTTTACTAAATTGGGACCTAAATTTCATAATGAAAAACATAGTTCTAAAAAAGGAGTTAAAATGATTTAGAAACAAAAATGCCAAAGACGAAGGGCAAAATTGAATTTTTTAAGAAAGTGGAAACTTTTTGAACACTCTTTATGTTTCTTATTTCTTCTCCCCTTCATTTGCATGACCTATTCTGCCTAAAAACTAGAGAAAATGCTAGCTCTCTTAGGCACACCATGGAGGAGAAGAAAGGAAGAGAAAAAGCAAGGAAAAGGTAAGGAATTTCATGGATTTTCATGCTCCTTCTTCTTCCAAACTTATTCCTCTCCTCTTGAACTTTCTTCTTATGGTTTTATTGAAGTTTTTGGATTTGTTTTGAGGGAAGAACAGAGGGGAAAATTTTGATTTAAAGAGAGGAGGGCAAAGAAAGTGAGAATCAAATAAGAAAACAAGGAAAAATAAGGCAAATCTTCCATCCTATGGTATCTACTTCCTCCCCCTTCTTCTACCTATTTTGCCCCATGTATGTAGCTATAAGAGGGGTTGAATTTTAGGCCAAACCAAGGGTGAATCTTAGGAATTTAAGAAAGGAGAATAAGAACATGCAAAGAAATTCAAGTAAAAGCCATGGATTTGAAAGATAGGGAGGCTAGGGTTTTGATTGCACCTTGAACTCTATCATGAACCCTAGCCATATTTTATGATGTTTAAGTGTTCATATCAGTTTCTAAGACACTAAGAGAGCTTCTTACACGTTTCTTCCATTAAAGGAAGCGAAAAAACTCCAAGGGTGCCAAGAAGAGTTCATGCACTTAGGAAGTGTTTTAATTCCTTCAAAGCTTAGTTTTGCATCATGTGTGATAGGAGAATATGAGAGGAAGCCTTGGAAAAAATTTTAAAAACCATAGATAGTGAGATGGCCTTATATATTCCATAATATGTCTTAAAGAAGCAACACCTAGCTAGGTTCCTAGAATTGATTGTATGATGACTCCAAGAGGTTTAAATGGAGTCAAGAATCATAAATAGATGGAGAGAATGGAGCCAAGATAATGTTTTCCAAAGGTTACTTCATTAAGTGCATTATGAAACCATAAAAGAGCTTTATGAGTCACCTAGCTTTTTTAGTGTGACACTATAATTTCTAGCTCATCTCATACATTTAAATGGCATAATATCATGAATCATAGTAGTTTTCCATGGAAAAGCCAACGAAATAATGATTATTTTCACGTTGTGTCATATCCAAAAATTCATTTTAGTGTCACGTGGACCATGTGAGCTCATGCTATGCATCCTTATAGTTAAATACATCATTACAACTTGTTTACACCCCAAAAACATGCCTACAACCCATGGAAACCAAAATGGAGCATGAAAAATGGGAATTCATTTTCAGCCAAATCTGGGCAAACTTTGGAAAATCATAACTAAATTTAAAAAAATCAAAAGAATGCAATCTTAGTCATTCTGGAAAGCTTAGGATGTTTACTTCACACTACAAATATGCCCAGATCACAACAAGCATCATCGAGGACGTTTGACATCCGAAAGCCTACAGAGGTTGCTGGCTGTCTGGGCTGCTATTCAGATTACTGATACAAACTTCTAAAATTCATAAATAATTCTATAAAAATCAAAATTAAACACATTGAGTATTCTAAAAATCTACGAATGTTAACTTGATACTAAAAATAATTCCAAAATGAAATAGATACGTTTAGCTATTGGAATACTATGGAACAATAACTGGACTCCTGGGGCGCCATTGATACTGACAGTCAACTTCAAAAATGCATAACTCTCTACTCAGACCTCTAAATGAGGTGATCACTATGGCCATAGAAAGCTTATAACATCTAGTATATGCCTATAAAATTTCACAAGGAGCGGAGACCATTTGGCCATTTGGTGACACAAAACACAAAATTGCCAGTATGAACAGTGCACATACCAAAATCCATAAAAATCCTAACTTTGAAAATTTATCAAATATTCTCTAGGCCTCCAAAAATTTTGTTCTTTAGCTTTCCAAAAATCTCTCAATGAGATCTACTTGCATACTAGATTTCAAATAAAGACTAACTCATTTGGCTAAAAGTGACATAGGGTTCCATTATGGTCAAATTTGACTCCATATATGGTACCAAACTTGCCAAATGGCCTTTCCTTTGTGTTGGCACCTTTTGGGCAAGTCTAAAAGTATATTTAAGACTTGTGTAGGCTGCTCAAATGGTCCCAAATCTCGTGTATCTCATTTTGGTTGTTCAACCCATACTTATGCATATTTACATCATACTTCCATATCACAAAATTGGACATTTCAAACTCAAATTGTATTCTAAAGCTCATACATCATATCCATGGCTTTAAACATTACATAATAGTATATTTACATATGTCTCAAGGTTCATTATATGTATACAACATCATACACAATATGAACCATCATTATGGTTCGAAAATGAACAAAACCATGCATAAGCTTGTTAATCTTTCCTCTTTATGGTTGTTGGCTCCCTTCACCATAATTACTTGGTCCACCTAGTATGTTAGATCATTAGAGAGGGGATGAGATTCAAAGAATCCCAATAGCTCATCTCCTATTCAATCATACATAATATGTGTAAAGCAAGCTTTTCAAATGCATGCATGGAGGAAATAAAAGTCATGGACATTTTAAAAGCAAACTTGGCATGTGAATCAATCATACAAGACATTCAAGAGCTTACCAAATGCTTAGATTGGCCTCACATTTCTCCTCGTGAATTTTGGACTTGCCTCACCTATTCTTTAAGAGCTTTGGACTCAACCATACTCTTGGGAGCCCACTTTGTTTTTAAGAGACTCTTTACTTTGTCTCAACCGAGTTCAAGGGTTCTTGGCTCATCCTCACTAAAGGGAAGAGTTCTTGGCCTCTCCACACTCAAGCAAACTCACACAAACATCATATAATCATTGGAAAACATAATATGGCATCAAGCATCATGGCATATAAAGGCATGCTAGCATACTTTTCAAAGCTTGAAAATACACATAGACACATTCTAAAACAAGCTAAATACACATTCATGCATGAGAGAAGGTGGAGAGAGCTACCTTATATACAAACACACAGTTTTCCTTTAGGATTCAAGCCTCATCTTTCGGCCACACACCCACAAATTGGTGGAGATGGTTTCTCTTGGTTTAAATACAATATATGGGAGCCAATTAGGTTCATGAAACAATTTCTAAGGCCATGCAACTTGCTTAAACCCTAAATTACTCTACAACCTCCATTATGGTCCATATTGGCACCTAATGAAGCAACACCCCTCAATTGACTTCTAGGCCTCATTCTTTCCTTTCAAATATGATTCTTGACTCCTTTTAAGCCTCTTGGAGTCATCACATCATTAAAACAAATGGCCTAGCATCATGTTACTTCTTTAGGTCATAATATGGAACCTAAGACACTAAATCACTTTCTATGAGTTCTAAATTTTTTTCAAGGCCTCCCTTCACTTTCATTCATCAAATATGACTTAAGAATGGCCTTAGATAAATTTAAAACTCTCCCTAGCACCATGGAACATGCTTGGTCGAGACTATGGCATTATTTGGGCTTCTTGGAGTTTTCTTGGTTTTCTTGAAGGGAGAAGCTTATGGGGAGCATCTTTGGTGTCTCAAGAACTCATTTATACTCTAACATAGACCTAGGAAGCATTACATAAATTCAGAATTTGAAAGGTGCACTTGAAACCCTAGGTTTTGCATCTTGAATTTAATGCCTATTTCATGGTTTTTTTTGCATATTCTTATTCCTCTCCATCAAATACCTAAGAATCATCTTTGGTTGGGCTTGAAAATCAGATCTTCCTATGGTTCTTAGGCTAGGTCAAAATGGAAAAGAAGGAGACATCAACATAGCTACCATAGAATGCATTTTTACCTTGTTTCCTTGGTTAGTTTGGCTTGAATCTTACTTTCTCCAAACTCTTCTCTTCAAATCCAAAAATTCCCCTCTGTTCTTCCTTCAAAAAAGCCCTCAATACTTCAGAAAATTCATGGAGAAGAAGAAGGAAAAAGAGATTAATGGAGAGAAAGCATGAAAACAAGCAAAATTCCATACCTAAAGTCTTGAACTTTTCCTCCTTCTTCCCTTTTCTTTGTGCACCTCTCCCTTAGGGTTTTGATTTTGATTTGGGGCTGGAAAATCTGAAGGGAAATGAGGGCAAGTGTGAGGCACCACCTATACATAGGTAGGGAAAAGTGACTTTTTCAAAAATTCTAATTTTACCCTTCATACTTTGCATTTTTGTTTCTCCTTCATTTTAGCTCCTTTTGAGAACCATCTTTTCCATTATAAAATTTAGGTTCCCAATTAAGGAAAATTTCTTTGGAATCACTCAAATCGGAGCTAAAACCTTTCCGAATGGATCCGTCAAAGTTTGGGCACACCGATATTGGAAAACATCCATTGGAAGGGATTTAACTGTCCTAGGGTTTCCCATAGTTTTCAGGGCCTCTGAGAACCCTAGAGAACTCAAAAATTTGGTTAAAAAAGCCCTCCTATGTGAATTCCAAAAATTACCTAAAATTACGAAAATGCCATTACGTTTCATAAGGTTTCTATCAAAATTTGTTTCTTCATTCTAGCTCCATTTTTTTTTCCGTTTGAGGCTACAGTTCTCATTTTTAGGAGGCTAGAATATTACTCAAATTTTTTGGAAACTTAACTAATTTGTTTCGGGGGACTTGCTTTGAAACGTGCCCCATTTCTGTCATTTAACGAAAATCGGACATTATAATTCTCCCCCCTTTAAAAATTTCATCCTCAAAATTTATATAACATACCTCAGGGGAAGAGTTTTGGATATTTCTTCCTCATATCATCCTCTAGTTCCCAGGTGGCTTCCTCAGGAGATAACTCCTTCTAAACCACTTTCACTAGTGGTATCGTCTTATTTTGTAATTGCTTGAGTCTAATGTCCACAATCCAATCTGGTGATACTATGTATGATAGATCATCCTATAACTACACATTCTCATATTCTATGACATGTGAGGGGTCAGGATGTTACTTTTTCAACTGGGAAACATGGAAGACATTATGGACTTGGCTTAAGTTTAGAGGAAGGGTTAGTCTGTATGCGACTAAAGACACTTTAATGAAGATATGGTCTCTAATCTCAAACTCTAACGGCCGCCTACGTTTATCTGCATAACTTTCCTGTCTACTGTAGGCCGTCAGAAGTTTCTTTCTGATGGTTTCTATCTATCTGGAGGTCTAGTCCACTAATTCTGGGCCTATGAGGCTCTGCTCTCCTAGCTCAATCCAACACATTGGGGATCTACACTTCCTCCTATACAATGCCTTATATGGTGCCATCTGTATACTTGTACGATAACTGTTATTATAGGCAAACTCTGCTATAGGCAAGTATGTATCCCAGTTCCCCTTCATTTCTAGCACACACGCCCTCAACATGTCCTCTAGGGTTTGGATGGTTCTCTTCATCTATCCATCTGTCTGAGGGTGATAGGACGTGCTAAATTTGAGTCTGGTGCTTAAGCATCCTGTAATGATCTCCAGAAATTCGATGTAAATTTGGGATCTCTATCTGACACTATGCTCCGAGGCACACTGTGTAATCTAACTATCTCTCTGATGTACAGCTGGGCTAATTTATCTAGGGTATAAATGGCTTTCATAGGTAGAAAATATGCTGACTTTGTTAACCTATCCACTATTACCCATATGACATCATACCCCAATGATGTCCTAGGTAGTCCGATGACAAAATCCATAGCTATACTATCCTATTTCCACTCTAGGATATCTAGGGGCTGAAGTAACCCAGCTGGCTTCTAATGTTCTATTTTCACTCTCTGGCATATTAGACATCAAGAGACATACTTTGCTATGTCAATTTTCATTCCAGGCCACTAGAACATTTTCCTTAAGTCTTGGTACATTTTATTACTACCTAGATGAATGGTGTGCTTGCTCTTATATGCCTCATCTAATATCTTTTCTCTAATTTTTGTGTTCCTAGGCACATATAGCCTATCCTTGTATCTCACTATGTTATCCTCAGACAGATTAAACTCCTGGACACTACCCTGGGCTATCTGGGCTCTAATCTTACTTACATGATCATCTGTCTATTGGGCCTCTTTTATCTGATCCCTTAGGTCATTTTTTATTTGGGTTTCACTCATTAATAGCTTCCCTAAATACACTTCATAGGAGAGACTCATATCTTTGAATCTCTCAATCAACTCCTATTCTCGGATCATCATATAGGCCATGTGTATGGATTTTCTACTCAGGGCATCAGCTACCACATTAGCCTTATCGGGATGGTATTTTAGTGTGAAATCATAATCTTTCATAAATTCTAACCATCTCCATTGCCTCATGTTTAGCTCTTTCTATTCAAACAAATATTTAAGGCTCTTGTGGTCGTTGTAAATTTCTATTGCTGCCCCATACAAGTAGTGTCTCCATATTTTCAAAGAAAACATCACTGCGACTTAGTCTAGGTCGTGTGTGGGGTAGTTTTCTTCATGAGGTTTCAACTATCTGGAAGCATAAGCTACCACTCGGCCTCCCTGCATAAGTACGCATCCTAACCCTTTCTTAAAGGCATCACTGTACACTATAAAAGTTTCTTCAGGGTCAAGGAGTACTAGAATTGGGGTCGTGGTTAACTTGTGCTTCAATTCCTAAAAACTACTCTCACATTTCTCATTCCACACAAACGGCACATTCTTTCTAGTAAGCTGGGTTAGTGGCATCGCTATTTGAGAAAAGCCCTGAATGAATCTCCTATAATACCCTGCTAAACCTAGGAAGCTCTTGATCTCTGTCACTATCCTAGGTCTCTCCTACTGTAACACTACCTCTACCTTATGGGGATTTACTACGACCATTGCCTGGGAGATCACATGAACTAGAAACTAAATCTCAGTGAGCCAAAACTCACATTTACTAAGTTTAGCATATAATTGTCTCTCTCTCAAGGTCCCTAAGGCTAATCTCAGGTGCTGCTCATATTCCTCTCTACTTTTCAAGTAGATGAGGATGTCATCTATGAAGACAACTACAAACTTATCTTAATATAGCCTAAAAAATCTATTCATATAATCCATGAAGACTGTGGGTGCATTCGTCAACCTGAAGGGTATAACTAGGAACTCATAGTGCCTATATCTGGTTCTAAAAGCTGTCTTGGGAACGTCTAAGGCTATAATTCTTATTTTAAGGAGGTTAGAATGTTACTCAAATTTTTCGGGAACTTAACTAATTTATTTCGGGGGACTTGCTTTGAAACGTGCCTGTTTTCATCATTTAACAAAAATTAGACATTACATCTAGTGATTGTGTGGCCTTAGAATTTGATTCAAGAGTATAATTAGCTTCCATATAATGTGTCTAGGCAAAGAGAAATGATCTCTACTTTCTTGGGTGTGTGAGATCAAGGGAGAGGACTCAAGGCTCAAGGAAAAAGTGTGTAAATGCAAGCAAGGTAGCTCTCTCCACCATCTCTCATACATGAATGTATGCTTAGCTTGTCTTTGAATGTATGTATGTGTAATTTTAAACCATGAAAAGTATTCTAGCATGACTTTTATTTCATCGTGCCATGAAGTTACTATATGCTTCCATATGATGTTTATTATGTGTGCTTGGGTTTGCTTGAGTGTGGTTAAGCCAAGATCCCTTAGCTATGGTGAGCGTAATGTACAGTTTTCGTTAAACAACAGAAACGGTCACGTTTTCAAAGCAAATCCCCTTAAATGAATTAGTTAAGGTCCTGAAAAATTTGAGTAACATTCTAGACTCCTAGAAATAAGAATTCTAGCCTCAAAAGAAAGGAAAAATAGAGTTAGAATAAAGAAACAAATTTTGATGGAAATCTTACGAAATGTAATGGCATTTTCATAATTTTGGGCAAATTTTGGAATTCACACAGGAGGGCTTTTTAAATGAAAATTTTGAGTTCTTTGGGGTTGTCAGAGGCCCTAAAAACCATAGAAAGCTCTGGGACAGTTAAATCCCCTCCAGTGGACGTTTTCTAACATCGGTGTGCCCAAACTTTGATGGGTTTATTCAGGAAGGTTTTAGCTCTGATTTGAGTAATTCTAAAGGAATTTTATTTAATTGGGAACCTAAATTTTATAATGGGAAAGACGGTTCTCAAAAAGGAGCTAAAACAAAAGAGAAACGAAAATGCAAAGAACAAAGGGCAAAATTAGAATTTGTGAAAAAGTCCCTTTCCTACACCTATATATAGGTGGCGCCTCACACTCTCCCTCATTTAGTTTCAGATTATTCAGCCCCAAACCAGAAGCAAAACCTTAGGAGAGAGGTGCACAAGAGAGGAAGAAGGAGGAGAAAGAAATCCAAGCTTAAAGTTATATTTTCATGGTTGTCTTTCATGCTTTTCTTCGTCCACACCTCCTCTCCTCCCTTCTCCTTGGTTTCCTTTGATTAAAATGGAGTTTATAAATCTGATTCAAGGGAGAAAGTCAAGGAAAATTTCGGATTTGAAGAGAGGAGCTTGCAGAAAGCAAGATTCAAGCCAAAATAAGCAAGGAAACTAAGTAAAATTTCATCCTATGGTTGCTATTCTTGATTCCTCTTCTTCTCCAATTTGACACACATAAGGAACCCTAGGAGGATCTGATTTTCAAGCCCAATCAAGCATGAATCTTAGGTATTTGAAGGAGAAGAACAAGAATATGCAAAGAAAATAACAAAATAACCATTAGATTTCAAGATGCAAATTCTAGGGTTTTGTGTGCACCTTGTAAAATCTGACCTCGTGTGATGATTCTTAGGTTTAATTAAGGGTTTAAATGAGTTCTTGAGATCCCTAAGATGCTCCCCACATGCTTCCTCCTTCAAGAGAACAAAGAAATCTCCATGAAGCCCATTAAAGCCCATAGTCTCAGCCTAAGCAAGTTCTTATAACTAGAAAGAGTTTTAAATTTTTCTAAGGCCATTCTTGAGTCATATTTGATGAATGAAAATGATGAAGGCCTTGGAAAAAAATTAGAACTCACAGAAAGTGAATTGGTGCTTTAGGTTCCATATTATGACCTAAAGAAGCAACATGATGATAGACTCTTTGTTTTAATTGTGTAAGGATTCCAAGAGGCCTAAAAGGAGTCAAGAATCATATTTGAAGGGAAAGAATGGAGCCTATAATTCATTTAAGGGGTGTTGCTTCATTAGGTGCAATTATGAACCGTAATGGATTTTATAGAGCAACTTAGTGTCTAAGTGTATGGCCTTAGAATTTGTTTCATGAACCTAATTGGCTTCCATGAATTGTATCTAGGCCAAGAGAAACCATCTCTACAAGTTTATGGGTGTGTGGCCGAAAGAGGAGGTTTGAATTTTAAGGAAAAAGTGTGTGATTGTATACAAGGTAGCTCTCTCCACTTTCTCTTATGCATGGATGTGTGTTTAGCTTGTCTAAGAATGTGTGTATGTGTATTTTTAAGCCATGAAAAGTATGCTAGCATGATTTTATATGCCATGAGTTCATGATGCCATGTTATGTTTTTAAATGAATACATGATGTTTGTTTGAGTTTTCTTGAGTGTGGAAAGGCCAAGAACTCTTAACCATGGTGAGAATGAGTCAAGAACCCTTAAGATTAGTTAAGACAAAGCAAAGAGTCTTCCAAAAGTAAAGTGGCTCCCAAGAGTATGGTTGAGTCCAATAATCTCTTAAAGAATGGGTGAGGCAAGTCCAAAATCCATGAGGAAAAGTGTGAGGCCAATCCAAACACTTGGTGAGCTCTTAAATGTCTTGTATAACTTGTTCACATGCCAAGCTTGCTTCTTGAATGTTCATGATTTCCATTTTCTTCATGCATGCATTTTTAAGGCTTGCTTTGCATATATTATGTGTGATTGAATGGGAGATGAGCTATTAGGATTCTTTGAATCTATCCCCTCCTCTTCAATACTCTAATATGCTAGGTGGACCAAGTGGACATGGCAACGGGAGCCAACCACCTTGAAGAAAGAAGATTGACATCAATATATCTATGTTTTGCCTTTTTAGAACCATAATGATGCTTTATGATGTATATTATTGTTGGAAATGGTTTATGACTCTTGAGACATATGTAATTATGATATTATGTGATGTAGGAATGAAAAAATGTGTTATGTGAATGATGGAATGTAAATTGAGTATGTTATGATATTATAGCTTCATGAATGGTTTTAGGGAAATATGCATAAGTGTGGATGAAAAGGCTAAAATGAGATGCATAAAGTTTGGGACCATTTGGGCAACTCACACAAGTCCTAAATGTGCTTTTAGACATGCCCAAAAGGTGCCAAGACTAAAGGAATACTTCGGTATCCCATATGGAGCTAAAAATGACCATAATGGAACTTCATGTCACTTTTTAGCTAAATGAGCTATTCTTGATATGAGATTTGGTAGACATTTAGAGCTTGTTAAGGCTTTTTGGGAAGCTAAAAACCATAATTTTTGGAGGTCTATAGAATATTTGATGAATTTTCAAAGTTGGCCACTTTTTTGGTTTTGGTCTGCTATACTATTCATTTAGTCTGAAAATGAAATCTATCACATAAGGCTCAAATGATGTCCAATTGCGATGAAATTTTGTACAAAAAAACTAGGCATGCACAACGACTCGTAGCAACTAGAAGCACCTAATTTGGATGTCTAGAGAGGGAGATGTAAATTTTGAAGATTCTATCTAGTATCAGGGAATTCAGTCAACTTGAGTTACTGTTCCATTGAATTCTGAGGGCTGGGCTGCCTGAGCTGGCCTAGAAATATTTTTTTCCTCTAGCTAGCATCCATAGATTTCCATATTAGTATCATTTTCATAGATTGGATTTTTTTGGAATTAATTGGACATTTTCAAAATTTGCTGCAGAATCTATGACAGCATCAGGAGGTAGTTTGACCTTTGGACCTTTTTTAGATGTCAAACACCCTCTGTGATGAATGTTATAGTTTAGGAGTATTTTTAGTGTGAATTAGATATCTGTAGCTTTCCAAAATAGCTAAGAATGTGTAATTTTGATTTTTCTAGAATTAATTATGATTTTCTAAAGTTTAGTTAGAAAAGGAGCCAATTCTGGCCGAAAATGCACTTCATTATTTTGAGCTCTCCTTTGACTTCCATGCATTATGGGCATGATTTTATGATTTAAAAGAGTTGTATTGATGTAATTAAATATGAGAATATATAGTATGAGCTCACATGGTCCACATGACACTGAATAGAATTTTTATACACGATGCAGCCTAATTAAATGCATTATTTTATTAAACTTCCCACTTCCTCCATGGATTTGAGAATATGATGCATAAGAATGTTATGTGCTAAGCTAGAAATTATGGTGTTACAGTGAGGATGAGCAAAGAACTCTTAAGATTGGTTAAGACAAAGTAAAGAGTCTCCCAAAAGTGAGGTTGACTCCTAAGAGTAAGGTTGAGTCAAAAACCTCTTAAAGAATAGGTGAGGCAAGTCCAAAATCTACAAATGAATGGGTGAGGCTAATCCACTTACTTGGAAAATCTATGTATGCTATGTATGACTTACTCAAATGTTAAAAATGTCTCTTAAATGATTGCACATGTTAACATGCTCATGCATACATTTGTAAGACTTGTTTTGCATCCTTAATGTGTGATTGAAAGGGAGATGAGCTATTGGGATTCTTTGAATCTCATTCTCTCGTCTCTAATGTTCTAACATGCTAGGTGGACTAAGAGAACAAGGAAATGGGAGCCAACCACTTGAGAGATAAGAGCATGACATTAAAGTGTATAGATTTTGTTTCTTTAAGGCCATATGAATGGCAAATATCATAATCTATGGTTGTATATGTCCTATGATGTTATGAACATATATAATTATGCTAATGCATCATGTACAAATGAAGTTTAAGGTTATATATATGAAAATATGCATCTTGGACATGTCATGGCAATGTATGTAATAATGGAAGTAGAATGACTAAATTGAGATGAATGAGGCTTGGGACCACTTGGGCAGTTCATACAAGTCATATTTACACTTTTAAACTTGCCTAAGAGGTGCTAAACATCAAGAAAGACCATTTGGAGACATTTGGTATCTAATATAGACCAAAATTGACTATATTGGAAACTTATATCACTTTTTGTCCAAATGAGCTCTTCTTGGTCTGAGATTTGGCATGCAATTAGATCTTGTTGAGAGATTTATTAGAAGCTAAAATGCAAAATTTTTTATGGTCTATGGAATATTTGATAAATTTTCAAAGTTGAAAAAATTTCTAAAATTAGTTCAAGATACTATTCACTTAGGTCCAAAAATGAATTCTATCACTTAAGGAGCAAATGATGTTCAATTGCCACAAAATTTTATAAGGATAAACTAGACATTCCCAATGACTTGTGTCAACTAGAAACACTCCATTTGGATGTCTAGAGAGGGAGATATGAATTTCTAAATTTTCTATCCAGTATCAAGCGTTTAAACCGACCTTGGTTACTATTTGATTAGTTTTCAAACCCTGGACGTGCTTGGACTGGTCTAAAGTTATTTTTCTCCTCTAAGTAACATTTGTAGCTTTACATATTGGTATCATTTGTATGAATTAGATTTTTTTGGAATTAATTGGAGATTTTGAAATTTATAGCAGAAACCTATATCAGTACCAGTAATTAGTCAGACCTCTGCACCTTTTTGAATGCCAAACATCTTCTATGTGTTATTTCATGACTTGGAAATATTTTTAGCATAAAGTAGACATTGTAGCTTTCTAGAATGGTAAAGAATACATTATTTAAATTTTTTTATAATTTGTTATGATTTTTCAAAGTTTGTAACAAAAAGGTCAAGTTTTTGGCCGAGGCTACATCATGATGTTTTATGTGTTCCTTGCACTTGCACGAGTTCTAGCCCATTTTTGGTAATGGATTTGAGTTGCATCTATATAATTAAATATGAGAATACAATACATAAGTCAATATGGCCCATGAGATTTTGAAAGAAAAATTTATATGCTATGCAATGCAAGGAAATTCATTATTTTAAAGCTATTTTTCCTTACTTTTTCATGAAATACATGTATGAGTCTTGGAAGTAGCATAAAATATGCTAGAAAGTTATGGTATTACATCACATAATTAAAATAAAGAGCCTAACTATATGTTTCTTCTTTAGGTCATATTATGAAACCTAAGACACCAATTCATTTTTTAAGCCTCCTAAATTTTTCTCAAGGTTTCCCCTTATTTTCATTTATCATATATGACTCAAAAATAGGCTTGAAAGAATTTAAAACTCTCAATGGGTGTCTCAACCCCCTTTGGCTGAAATTATGCACCATTTAGCCTTCATGGAAGTTTGCTTTGTTTTCTACATGGAGATGCATATGGGGAGACTCTTAGAGATCTTGGAAACTCATTTAAACATTCATTTAGGCCTAGGAATAATTACATCAAATTAGATTTTCAAGGGGACCCATAAAACCCTAGGTTTGCCACCTTGAAAATCCATGGCCTTTTCTTGAATTTCTTTGCATATTCTTACTTTCCTCCCCTAAATTCATAGAATTCACCCTTAGTTCTACCTAAAATTTAAGCCCTCTTGTAGCTATATCTATAGGGCAAAATAGGGAGAAGAAGAGGGAGGAATAGCTACCATAGGATGAAGATTTTACCTTATTTTTCCTTATTTTCTTGCTTGTTTCTCACTTTCCTTAGCCTCCTCTCTTCAAATCCGAATTTTCCTTCCTTGGTTTGACCTCAAAATAGTCCCAAATACATCAAAAATTCTATGGGAAAGAAGCGAAAGTGGAGGAGGATGGATTTGCTAAAGAGAGACCAAGAAATCCTTACCTTTTCTTTGCCTTTTCTCCTTCCAAAGCTTCTTCTCTTGCTACTTCTAGGAGCTAGCTTTCTTCTCTGGTTTTGGGGCAGAATTTGCTTGACCTAAATGAGGGGAGAAGAAGGGCGCCTCATATATATAAAAGGTTTAAGGAAGACTTTTCAAAAATTTCAATTTTGCCTTTCGTTCTTGACATTTTCATTTCTAACTTGTTTTAGGTTCTTTTTTAGAACTGTCTTTTCCATTATAAAATTTAGGTTCCTAATTTAGTAAAATGCCTTTGGAATTACTCAAATCAGAGTTAAAACATTCTCAAATGAATCCGTCAAAATTTAGGTACACTAATGTTGGAAAATATTCACCGGAGGGGTTTTAACTGTCTCGGGGGCTTCCCATGATTTTCAAGGCCCCTGAGAATCCTTAAGAACTCAAAACTTTCATTTAGAAAGCCCTCCTGTGTGAATTCCAAAATTTGTTCAAAATGACGAAAATATTCTTACGTTTCATCAACCTTTCGTTACATTTCGTTTCTTCATTCGAACTCTATTTTTCTTTTCATCTGAGCTTGGGATTCTCATTTTTAGGAGTCTAAAATGCTTCTCAAATTTTTCGAGATCTTAACTAATTCACTTTAAGGGACTTTCTTTTGTATCCGGTGAATTTCATTCGTTTACAAAGAAACTGTACGTTATATTTCTCATGTTTTCTCTGATTTTTGGGAACCAAATGTTACATACATCATATATACATTACATGATTACATATTTTGACATCAAAATGTAAATAAAAAATTTATTTCTTTATCCTTTTTTTAAAGTCTTGCATCTCAAGGTTGTTGGCTTCTATTCCTTGGTCCACTTGGCCCACTTATACATGGTTAGGCATATGTGGGGGAAGAGTGAGATTCAAAGAATTCCAATATCTTTTAACCCTTTCAAACATATTTAATGGATGCATATACATGTCAAAGAATGCATGCATGACATTCAAGCTAATAGTGAGCATACATAAAACATTTTTCTTGTCACATAAACTCATACATAGCAAACATAAACATTTAAGGGTATTGGTCTAGCCTCACCCATCTTTCTTGGGATTTTTAGATTTGCCTCACCTACTTTCAAGGGAATTTTAACTTAGCCTTACTCTTCTTGAGACTTTTGACTTTATCTCACCCATTTTTAGGGACTTTTGGCATCACTAAATCCATTCAAGCCATATTGCATGTAGAAACACATTTCAAGAAGCATAATGGTACCATAGCTTGTATTCAATAGCTAGAAATATTTCTCATGATTCAAACATATACACAAGCACTTAAAGACAATTGCACATCCAAGCCATACTTTAAAAAGGTTAGGAAGCTACCTTGAAGCAAGATTTATACACTTTTTCTTAGAGGATTATTCTTCCCCTCTCTTGGCCATACACTTGTAACTAGGTGAATCTTGATTCCTTTGGCCTAAACACATCAATTATGACATAATTTCACCTTGGAAGCAAGCTCTATAATCACACATGTTCTATGTGAAGCTACTTTGTTCTATGGTTCCATACAAGACCTAATGAAGCAACTACTAGAATTCAATCTCTTGGCCCCATTTTCTCCTTCTATCTAGGTCTCTTGACTCCATTTAGACCCCTTGGAGTCATCACATGTTTATTCCCAAGAGCCTAGATGCAAGTTACTTTTTTAAGTCTCATTATAGAGCCTATACCTCCATCTCATAAGCCAAGGCTTCTAAATTTTTTCTAAGGCTTCTTTTGATGTTCTTCCATCATGTTTAGTCCCTTTCTAGCCTTAGAAAAATTTAAAACTCTCCCTAGGTACAAGAATCATGCTTGGCCAAGACATGCACAAGGTTTTAAACCTATGGATATTTGTTTTCTTGAAGGGAATGGCACATGTAAGGCTTTCTAGGTGTCTCAAAACCCTATACATTCTTAGACAATTAGAAATACCACTAAAAGCTTTATACATACCATAGTGTAATGAAATCCATAAGCTTTAGAAACCTATTTTCTGATGCTTCTTTTTTGAATCTCTCTGCATCTACTTGTTTTTCACCCTTAAAAACCTAAGTTTTATGCTTAGTTTAGGTCAGAATTTTATATGGGGCTGAAAATCACCTATGGAGGGACAAGAAGAAGGAAGCAAGGAAAACCGTGATACATACCTTGACTTTTACCCTTTACAAGAGCTCTTTTCTATGCTTTAGGCTTCTCCTTGAATTTATAACTTCCTACCTCTAAATAAGACTTAAAACAATCCTAAATCACACACCAAAACTATAAAAAGAAAAAGGAGAAGGAGGAGAACAAGTTTAATGAAGGAAGGAGCAAGAAATTCCATGATTTTCCTTATCTTTTCCTAGGTTTTCCTCTGTCCTTGAAGCTCTTTCTTATGTGCCCTTCTTAGCAAATCTTTTCTCTAGTTTTAGGTAGAAATTAGGTTGGCTAAAGTGAGGGAGAAGAAAGGACACCTCATATATATAGGTAGGGAACTAATTAGAAGCTTTTTAAAATGTCAATTTTGTCCTTTATTCTTGGTTTCATCCCTCAAGGCTCATTTCAACTCTTGTTTGAGAATCTTCTTTTCTATCATAAAATTTAGGTCTTCTAAGCTATAAATTGCCTTTGATCTAAAATCTTACCAAATGAAAGGGTTAAAGTTCAAGTCCACTGACATTTTTAAATGTAAACCGGAGGGGTGTGAACCATTCTAGAGATTTTTATAGTTTTTAAAGCCTTTGAGAACCCTTCAAAACTTAATTTCTTTCATTTAAAAATCTTCTTTGAGTTTTCTAAAAGTGCCTAAAATTATGAAAATACCACTACATTTTATCTAATTTTCTTTAGCCACTTTGATCCTGGTTTCTAGGTATCTAAGCCTTAGATCCTTATTTTCTATTATTTATAAATTTATCTTAATTTTATTTAGCCTTAATTCATTCATTTTAGAGGACTATCTTTTATCTCTAGCTCATTTTTGTCATTTTTATGAAAATCTAGTGTTATGGCTCTGGTTTTAGGGCACTTTGTAATATTAGGTTTTCATTAAACGACAAAAATAAATGTGTTTTCAAAGCTAGTTCCCCAAAATGAATTAGTTAAAGTTCCAAAAAATTTAATTCTCCTAAAAATGAGAATCCTAGGCTCAGATAGAAAGAAAAATGGAGCTAGAATGAAGAAATGAAATTTAATGAAAGACTTATGAAACACAACAGTATTTTTAGTAATTTTGAGAAAATTTTGGAATTCACATAAGAGGGCTTTTTAAATGAAACTTTTGAGTTCCCAGGGTTGTCAGAGGCTCTGAAAATCATAGGAAGCTCTGAGATAGTTAAAACCCCTTTGGTGGACACTTTCCAAAGTCAGTGTACCTGAACTTTGATGAATTCATTTGGGAAGGTTTTAGCTCCAATTTGAGTGATTCCAAAGGCATTTTACTAAATTGGGAATCTAAATTTTATAACAAAAAATACGGTTCTAAAAAAGGAGCTAAAATAAATTAGAAATGAAATGCCAAGAATAAAAGGCAAAATAAGACTTTTTGAAAAGTCTTTCTTCCTCTCACCTAAATATATAAGGCGCCCCACTTCTCCACTCACTTAACCACATATGTTTTCATCCTAAACTAGAGAAAAACCCTAAGGAGAGAGGTTCCTAAGAGGAAGAGGAAGAGGAAGAGGAGGAGAAATCCAAGGCAAAAGGTATGGATTTTTTGTTGTTTTTTATGCTCTTTTTTTAGAAAACCTTTTCTTCTTCATTTCTCTTTCTTTCTTATGGTTATATTGAAGTATATAGATCTATTTTAAGGAAAGAATAAAGGGGAAAATTCGGATTTGAAGAGAGAAGGCCAAAGAAAGGAAGATTCAAGTAAGAAAACAAAGAAAAACAAGGTAATTCTTCCTTCCATGATAGCTACCCCTTGCTCCTCTTCTCTCCTTGGTTCGCCCCACTCAAGAAGCTACAAGAGGGCTTGGATTTTGGGCAGAACCAAGGGTGAATCTTAGGAAAAGGAGTGTGGAGAAGAAGAATATGCAAAGAGAATTAACAAATAACCATAAAAATTCAAGATAGCAAATCTAGGGTTTCATGTGTTCCTTATAAACTTTGACTTGATCTTTTAATTCCTGTGCTAAATAAATATGTAAATGAGCTCTTAAGATCCCTAGAAGTCTCCCCATGTGCTTCCTCTATCAAGAAAATAAAGCAATGTCCATTGGTGCCATATTACTTCTTAGTCTTGGCCTAAGAGGATTAGGATACCTAGGGAGAGTTTTAAATTTTTTTTAGCCCATTTTTGAGTCATATATGATGAGTGAAGGTGAGGGAAAGCCTTAGAAAAAATTTAGAAACAATAAAAAATGAGTTGGCCTTATATGTTCCATAATATGACTTAAAGAAGCAACATAGAGTTAGGCTCTCTATTTTAATTGTGTGATGACTGCAAGAGGCATAAAAGGAGTCAAGAATCATATATGAAAGGAAAGAATGGAGTCTAAAATTTATTTAAGGTATGTTGCTTCATTAGGTGCCTTCTTGGAACTATAAAGGGGTTAATAAACTAAGTTAGTATTTAAGGAAGATGTATGGCCTTAAAATTAATTCTATGAACCTAATTGGCTTCCATAAATTATGTTTAGGCTAAGAGAAACCAACCCCATACCTTTGGTGAGGCCAAGGAAGGGAGAGCAAATTCAAGGAAAAAAGTATGTGGTTACATCCAAAGTAGCTCACTCCTTCATCTCTCATGCATGAATGTATGCTTTATTTTTTTTTAATGTGTGTATGTGTATTTTAAGCTATGAAAAGTGTTCTAGCATGAGCTCTTATTCCATGGTACCATGATGATGTATTATGTCTTCAAATGATGTTTATGATGTATGCTTGGGTTTGCTTGAGTGTGGAGAGGCCAAGAACTCTTAGCCATGGTGAGGATGAGCCAAGAACCTTAAAAAATGGTTGAGACAAAGCAAAGTGTCTCCCATGAGTGAGGTGAAGTAAAAAACTCCTTGAGAAAATGGGTAAGACTAATCTACTTGCTTAGCAAGCCTATGGATGCCTTGTATGACTTACTCACATGCCAAGATTGCTTCTTGAATGTTCATGTTATTCAATATGCCCATGCATACATTTGTTAGACATGGTTTGCATCTTTTATGTATGATTGAAAAGGAAATGAGCTATTAGGATTCCTTGAATCTCATTCCCTCCTCTCTAATGTTCTAACATGCTAAGAGGACCAAGCAAACAAGATAATGGGAGCCAACAACTTGGAAGATAAGAGAATGACAACATATTACATAGATTTTACTTCTTTATGGCCATATGAATTGTAAAGTGGCTTTGCATATATTATTTTTAAGATGTAAGCTCATGTATGAACTTAAAATAATGTATGACTCTTGTATAGACTTTTATATGGTATGAAATCAATAGAAATAGAAAGTTAAGCTTCTTGATAGCTTGATGTATTAATGTAATAATGGAAGTAGAATGGCCAAATTGAGATGCATGAGGTTTGGAACCACTTTATAATTCATACAAGTCATATTCATGCTTTTAAACTTACCTAAGAGGTGTCAAATATCAAAAGAGACCATTTAGACACTTTGGTATCTCATATAGAGCAAAAATTGGCCATATTGGTGAGCCGCACCACTTTTTGTACAAATAAGCTCTTCTTTGTACGAAATTTGGCATGCATAAAGCTTATTGAGAGCTTTTTAGAAAGTTAAAGTACAGAATTTTTGGAGGTCTATGGAATATTTGATGAATTTTCAAAGAAATTTTTCTAGTTTTGGTTCAGTGCACTATTCATTCTAGTCTAAAATGAAACTCTGTCATTCATAGGGCAAATGATGTCCAATTGCCACAAACATTTATAGAGAGAAACTAGACCTTCCCAGTGACTTATGCCAACTAGAAGCACCTTATTTGGATATCTAGAGAGGGAGATATAAATTTTTGAATTTTCTATCCAGTATCAAGCATTCAATCAGACCTATGTTAGTATTTGATTGGTTTTCGAGGCCTAGACATGCGTAGACTAATCTAACATTATTTTTTTCCCTCTAGCTAACATATGTAGCTTTCTAGATTGGTATCATTTGCATGGATTCAATTTTTGTGGAATTAATTGGAAATTTTTGAAATTTATAGCCAAAATCTATATCAGCACCAGTAACCTGTCAAACCTTTGTACCTTTTCAAGTGTCAAACGTATTTTAGTTGATGTTTCATGACCTAAAAATATTTTTAGCATAAAGTAAACATTGGTTGCTTTCTAAAATGGTAAAGAATGCATGCTTTTGATATTTCTAAAATTAGTTATTATTTTTCAAAGTTTGTGATAGAAGTGGGAAATTCTGGCTGAGGCTACAACTATGAATTTTGTATATTCCCTTCCCTTGCACGAGTTGTAGGTCACTTTTGGTGATGGAATTGAGTTGTATCTATGTAATTAAATATAAGAATGTGACATATAAGCTTATATGGCCCACAAGACACTGAATAAAAAATTTATACACTACGCAACGCTAAAATATTCATTATTTTAATGCCAATTTCCTTACCTTTTCATGGAATGCATGATGTGATGCATGGAGATAGCATAAAATAAGCTAAAAAGTTATGGTGTTACACACCTTAAGTCTTGTATCCCTATTTCTAATTGTCTATATTATTGCTCTAATTTTATTGGGCCTCTAATCATTCAATTTAGGGGACTTCCTTTAGTAATCTACTTAGTTTACAGCTTTTAAAATGACAGATGTTACATTCTGCCTTCTTATCGGGTTTGGACCCTCTAACCCATGGCTCACATCTGTTCCTTTAGGAGCACGTGAGTTTCATGAAGATGGAGTGCCTCATGTGGGTAAATGGTTATATGTATGAATATATGAGTGAGCTGGACGTGTTATGTGTGCTAAATGGATGAATGGAGAGATCATGATGCCTTGAAGTGTGAGTGGCTAGAGCTAGAAGTGTGTTGCTTATGGAGTGGAAAAAACCCATACTTTTTAAATTCTTAAGCTCGTGTCACTGTGCATGATGAGAGCTATTTGTGCTTTGATTTCTTGCATGCAAAAGTTTTTAGCCAACATGGCTGTTAGAGAGCCATGGAGTGTGTTATTAGTGACCCGTGTGAGTTGGTGCATGCTTTTCACATGAATCAGTGGTTGAGAAAACCTGAGAAAATGTGTGCTATGACACATAAATGTAGTTGATGTCGTGTACAAGTGAGCTAGTTATGTAAAATTACTATGCACGTGTCTCTTGTGTGTAGTAATTGAGAGTGGGTTCAAGCAAGTTATAACACCATAATTGCTAGCTCATTTCTATCACATTTGCATGTCATATGATACATTCCATGAGAGGAAGTAAGAAAATCCATTAAAATAATACATTTCTTTGCATTACGTCGCATATAAAAATTTCATTTAGTGTCATGTGGACTGTGTGAGCTCATACAACACATTCTCATATTTAATTACATGGATACAACCTATTTGCATCATCAAAAGTGGCCTACATCCCAAGAAACTCAAAAGGAAGCTCAAAATATGCATATTCATTTTCGACTAGTTTTGGCTCATTTCTGTCACAAATTTTGGAAAATCATAACTAATTTTAGAAAATTGAAATGATGCATTCTTGGTCATTCAGGAAAGATATGGATGTCTACTTCATATTAAAAATATGGTCAAACTATAACCTCTATCATAGAGGACATTTGACATCTAAAAATGTCCAGAGGTCAAACTGTCCTTTGGTACTATCACAGATTTCTACAGCAAAATTTGAAAATGTCCAATTAATTCCACAAAAATCTAATCTATGCAAATGATATCAATCTAGAAAGATGTAAAAGTTAGGTAGGGGAGAAAAATAACTCTAAACTAGCTCAGACATGCCTAGACCTAGAAATCCAATCAAATATTAACAGAGGTTGGCTAGAATTCCTAATACTGGACAAAAGTTTTTAAGATTTATATCTCCCTCTCTAGATATCTAAATGAGGTGCTTCTAGTTCGTACAAGTCACTGTGAACGTCTAGTTTCTTTGTAGAAAATTTTATAGCAATTGGACATCATTCAGGGTTTCCAAGGCTAATCTCAAGTGCTGCTTATGTTTCTCTCTTCTTTTTAAGTAGATGAGAATATCATCTATGAAGACAACTACAAATCTATCTAGATATGGCCTAAAGACTCTATTCATGTAATCCATAAACACTGTGGGTGCATTCGTCAAACTGAAGGGCATAACTAAAAATTCATAGTGCCCGTATCTTGTTCAAAATGCTATCTTGGGAATATCATTAGCCTTTATTCTAAGCTAATGGTATCCCGACCTGAGGTCTATCTTAGAAAATATTAATGCTCCTACTAATTGATTTAGGAGGTCATCTATGTGAGGGAGAGGGTATTTATTCTAAATAGTTATCTTATTGAGTTCCTGGTAGTTTATACATAGCCTAAGCCTCCCGTCTTTCTTCTTTACGAATAGGACTGGAGCTCCCCACAGCGAAACACTGGGTTTGATAAAATCCTTCTCTAAGAGCTATTCTATTTATTTCTTAAGCTCAGCTAGCTCAGTGGGAGCCATTCTATATAGGACCTTAGACATTGGACCTACCCCAGTTACAATATCTATAGGAAATTATACCTCTCTCTCTGGGGGTAGTCCATTAATCTCTCTAGAGAATACCTCTGGGAACTCCCTCACTATATGGATCTCATTTATGCCCACGTCTACCTCAGCCTGAACTGAAAAGAAAACTAGGTACCCCTAACAACCATGCCCTAGAGATCTCTTAGCTTAGGAGGTGGTCATGACAGATAACTCAGTCCTTATACTAAGCATAGTCCTAAACTCAGGTAAAGTAATACATCTGTGACTATAATCTAGTGTGGCATTATTTGCAGACATCCAGTTCATGCCAATAATCACATCAATATCAATAAGGGGCATACAAATCAAATCAAGGGTGGTAAGGTAATGATTAAACTGAATCACACAATTCAAGCAAGCATGGAAGGTAATAGCTCAGTTTCTTTTGGGGGTAGATACATGCAAATCATATGGCAATGTATGCGTACTTAGACCCAACCTCCTAGCACAGTCATATGATATGAAAGAATGGCTAGCACTCGAATCAAATAATGTAGTTACAGAAAAATCATTTATTCTAGTAGTACCTTAAATCAGACTCGGGGATCGGCTAGCCTCCTGCTGGGATAGGGCAAAGCCTTGGGTTTGAGGTCTGGGAGGAGGAGCCATCTCCCTCTGTTATGGAATTGGTGGAGGAGCTTGTGTGTAATCCTTGGCCATGTGTCCTGCCCTACCATTCCTAAAACATACATTCTGTCCTATGTAACACAGTTTGGTGCCATGATTCTTGCCATACTAGGGACATATGATCGATGTGAAACTGCCTATACTAGATTAAGTCCTTCATCTCTTGCCCTTTTAGCCCTACTAGCCTCTGCCACCTCTCTGGTTAGTCACTGTAGCCTATGATCCCTCTTTAGGTCTCTTAGGCTCAGGGAGGGGTGGTCTGGCACTAGAGGTAAGTTGCATCATCCTAAGGTTCATCTCTGTTACTCTGCATACTTCAACAAGGGTATTAAAGTGACTAATTCTCTGTGGCACTACCCTATCCCTAATCTCAGGGAGCAAGCCTTTCTTTAACCTATCTGCTCTCCATCTCTCATCATTATGCCTTTGTAAGTAAGAGGAGTATCAGGAGAGCTCTATAAACTTCACCACATATTGATCTATGGACATCCTCTCAGTCTACTTAAAAAGAATGAACTTTAACTTTTTCTTATCCTTGATTGAACTGGGGAAGTATTTCTCATGAAATACCTGGAGGAATGCCTCCCATGTAATCAGGGAGTTCCTCACCCTCAGAATAGGCTCAGTGCCCTTCCACCAATAGTCTACCTCTTTCTGTAATTGGAAAATAGCCATCTTGGCTTTCTGCTCAGACGCGCACTCCATCATCTCGAAGATTTTCTCTAACTGCATAATCCAGGCCTCAACTTTATCTGAATTCATCTCACGATCAAAGGTGGGAGGCCTAAACTTTCTGAACTAGGTAATGATTTTTCTGGTCAAGAGCTGCTACTGTGCAAAAGGTGTCTGAGCTAGTGGAATAGGGGCAACCATCTATGCATGTGGTTGTGGGTCTAAATGAGTCACCCTTGAATATTCGAGACGATCTGAGTGTAGAGGTGGCTGAGGAGGAGTAGGTGTAGGGCCCTGGCTATCTCTCTCAATAAGTCATTCCTGTAACTACATAATCATAACCTGTTACTGATCCAGGTGAGTCATGATAGACTATAAGGCTCCAACAACTGGATTACTAGGCCCAGCTTCATTGGCACGAGCCTCTCTAGAGGGTCGACCTCTCCTAGTGTTCACCATCTTACTGAAACATCATAATAAACTTTAACATAAAAGAGAACACTTCCACCATCAAACACACTCAATTCATCCAAACATAGCTCATATGCATTTAGGCAACTCATAAACACTAGCCACAACCCACATCAAGAGCTTGAACCTTGGCTCTAATACCAATAAATGTAACATCATAATTTCTCACTCATTTCTATCACATTTGCAAGCTTATATGATACATTCCATGAGAGGAAGTAAGAAAATCCATTAAAATAATACATTTCTTTGCATTACGTAGCATATAAAAATTTCATTCAGTGTCACGTGGATCATGTGAGCTCATACAATATATTCTCATATTTAATTACATGGATGCAACTCATTTGCATCATTAAAAGTGGGCTACCTCTCAATAAACTCAAGGGAAGCTCAAAATATGCATATTCATTTCTATCACAAACTTTGGAAAATCATAACTAATTATAGAAAAATTGAAATGATGTATTCTTGGTTATTATAGAAATCCACTAATGTTTACTTCATACTAAAAATATGTAAAGACTATAACCACCATCACAGAGGATTTTTGACATCCATAAAGGTCCAGAGGTCAAACTGTCCTCTAATATTATCATAGATTTCTACAGCAAATTTTGAAAATGTCTAATTAATTCAAAAAAAATCTCATCCATGTAAATAATACCAATCTAGAAAGTTGTGGATGTTAGCTAGAGGACAAAAATAACTATAGACTAACTCAGGAATGCCCAGACCTTGAAATCTAATCAAACAGTAACAAAGGTTGGCTGAAATTCCTGATATTGGATAGAATTTTTTAAAATTCATATCTCCCTCTTTAGACATCCAAATGAGGGGCTTCTAGTTGGCACAAGTCACTGTGAATGTCTAGTTTCTCTTTATAAAATTTCATGGCAATTGCATATCATTTGAGCCTTGTGTGACAAATCTCATTTTTGGACCAAATAAATAGTGCATCAGACCAAAATCAAAAAAATTGCCAACTTTGAAAATTCATCAAATATTCTATAGATCTCCAAAAATTATGGTCTTTAACTTTCTAAAAAGGTCTCAACAATATCTAATTACATGACAAATTTGAAATCAAGAAGAGCTCATTTGGCTAAAAAGTGACATAAGGTTCCATTATATCAATTTTGGCTCCTTATGAGATACCAAATTGACCAATTGGATTTCCTTAGGATTTGGCATCTTTTGGGCAAATCTAAAAGCATAATTAGGACTTGTGTAGGCTACCCAAATGGTCCCAAACTCTATACATCTCATTTTGACCATTTCATCTACACATATGCATAGTTCCATAATGTCATTCATGAAGTTACATTACCATAATATACTCAATTTATATTCCATCATTCACATAACACATTCTTTCATTTCTACATCATATAATATTATAATTACATATGTTCCAAAGGTCATACACCATTTATAACAATGATATACATCATTAAGCATCATTATGGCTCTAAAAGGAAAAAGCTAGGCATATTGATGTCAAGCTCTTTCTTTCAAGGTGGTTGGCTTCCATTACCTTGTTCACTTGATCCACCTAGCATGTGAGATCATTGGAGAGGAGGGGATGAGATTCAAAGAATCCCAATAGCTCATCTCCCATTCAATCATACATAATATATGTAAAACAAGTCTTGAAAATGCATGCATGGATATCATGGAAGTCATGAACATTAAAGAAGCAAGCTTGGCACGTGAACAAGTCATACAAGAAATTCAAGAGCTTACCAAGTGGATGGATTGGCCTCACACTTTTTCTCATGAATTTTGGACTTGCCTCACCCATTCTTTAAGAGATTCTTAGACTCAACCATTCTCTTGGGAGCCCACTTTGCTTTTGGGAGACTCTTTGCTTTGTCTCAACCAATCTTAAAGGTTTTTGGCTTATCATCACTATAGTTAAGAGCTCTTGGCCCTCTCCACACTCAAGCAAACTCAAACAAACATCATAACATCATTTAGAAACATAATATGTCATCATGAAATCATGGTATATAAAATCATGCTAGCATACTTTTCATAGCTTGAAAATGCACATGCACACATTCAAAGACAAGCTAAACACACATTCATGCATGAGAGAAGGGGGAGAGAGCTACCTTGTACATAATTACATACTTTTTCCTTTGAATCTAAGCTCCCCTTTTCAGCCACACACAAAAAAAAAGTGTGGGGAAGGTTTCTCTTGGCCTAAGCACAATTTATGAAAACCAATTAGGTTCATGAACTCAATTCTAAGGCCATATAATTTACATAGACGCTAGGTTGGCTTATAACCTCTTTATGGTCTGTAAATGTACCTAATGAAGCAACACCCCTCAAATAAATTCTAGGTTCCATTCTTTCCTTTCAAATATGATTCTTAACTCCTTTTAAGCCTTTTGGATCATCACACAATTAAAACAAAGAGCCTAACTACATGTTGTTTCTTTAGGTCATAATATGGAACCTAAAGCACTAACTCACTTTTTATGGGTTCTAAATTTTTTCCAAGGCCTCTTCTCATTTTTATTCATCATATATGGCTCAAGAATGGGCCTAGAAAAATTTAAAACTCTCCCTAGCTATGCTATCCTTGCTTGGCTGAGACATAGAGCCTTAATGGGTTCTATGGAGCTTTCTTTACTTTCTCAAGGGAAGAAGCATATGGGAAGCCTCTTAGGGATCTTAGGAGTTCATTTAAACTCTTATTTAGGCCTAGGAATCATCATACAAAATCATATTTTACAAGGTGCACTTGAAACCCTAGGTTTTGCATCTTGAAATCTAATGGTTTTTTGTTAATTCCCTTTGCATTTTCTTAATCTCCACACCTTTTTTCTTTAGATTCATCCTTTGTTCTGCCTAAAATTCAAGTCCTCTTAGGGTTTCTCATGCTAAGAGAAATGGAGGAGGAGGGGAACCAAAGGTATCAACCATAAGAAGAGAAATTACTTAGTTTTTTTTTTTGCTTTTTTCTTACTTGAATCTTGCTTTCTCCAAGCTCCTCTCTTCAAATCCGAAAATTTCCCTAAGTTTCTCCCTTAATTCAGATTTGTAAACTTCTTTTTAATTAAAGGAAACAAAGGAGAAAGAAAGAAAGAAGGTTTGGATGAAAGAAAGCATGAAAAACTACCATGGAAGCATACCTTTAAGCTTAGATTTCTCCTTCTTCTTCTTCCTCTCTTGTGCACCTAAAACCCTTATGCACCTATATATAAGGGGAGGAGGAAGCATTTTTTCAAAAATTCTCATTTTGCCCTTCGTTCTTTGCATTTTTGTTTCTCCTTCATTTTAACTTCTTTTTTAGAACCTTCTTTTCCATTATAAAATTTAGGTTCCCAATTTAGTAAAATGTCTTTGGAATCATTCAAATCGGAGCTAAATACTTTTTGAATGAATCCATCAAAGTTTGGGCACACCGACATTGGAAAACATCCACCGGAGGGGATTTAACTGTCTCGGGGCTTCCTATGATTTTTAGGGCCTCTAAGAACCCCAAAGAACTTAACAATTTCATTTAAAAAGCCCTCCTGTGTGAATTCCAAAATTTTCTCAAAATTATGAAAATGCCATTACATTTCGTAAGATTTCTGTCAAAATTTGTTTCTTTATTCTAGCTCTATTTTTTCTTCCATCTGAGGCTAGGATTTTCATTTTTAGGAGTCTAGAATGTTACTCAAATTTTTCAGGACCTTAACTAATTCATTTAAGGAGACTTGCTTTGAAAACGTGCCTGTTTTTGTCGTTTAACAAAAACTGGATGTTACACAAGTTTTGTGTGTGAATGTATGATATAAGCATGCATGATTGTGTGCAAGAGATGCATCCTTATGTTATTCCTTTTCCACCACATCTCCCATCTCCCATCTCCCATTTTTATTCTCTAAAACTCAATGAAAAATGTGACAATTATTCCAAGCTTAGCATTACGTATATGAAGCTTCCATCTTTAACTGTTTGGCCCTTTTGATTCAGTCATATGGCTTTCAATTCTTTAAATTTCCATTGCCCAGCAAAATCTACACAAATAATAGGAAATATTCAAAAGGAAAAATTCACAAAATTATTTAAAGGAATTAATACATTGAAAACCAATAATTTTGCAAATTATTTCCTAAAATGCAAAAAATGGCTAATAAACTCAAATATCTCCTAATAAATTCTATTAAGCTACAATTTATCATTGAAATGCCTAAATTAAAATGAATAAACTATATAAAAATTAGCAATTGTCATAAGCCCAGCACCAAGAATATAGGCCAGGTGAAGAGTTGGGCTTTGGAATCAACCCAATACCATAATAAAATGCTAGAAGTTTTGCAACCCAACCCATCAAGTTTGCCCCAACATGCTAAAAATCTAAACCCATTTGGATTTGGGCCTTTAGGTCAACCCATAAACCAACTTAAACCTTAAAACCACTTCAGCCTTCGCCCCATTTTGCAGAAACACTTTGAGAGCAAAGAAAATTTGGAGGTCTTAAGAGGTGGCTAGGGTTCTTGGCACAATTCCATCATTTTCCACTCCTTGAGCAAGATTCAGCCAAGGTAATATATATATATATAACTTAACACTCTCTTCTTCCTTTTCGATTTAGCCTAATTAGTTTTTTCATTTAGAGTATTTTCTCCTACACTTTAAATCTGGAAATGTGTTGTTTGGTGTTTTCATGGAGGATTTTCGAAGGTTAAGACTAGAAGTGTGATAGGGTAAGTATTTTCTTCCTATATTAAGTTAGTTTCTGCTAGTTTAAGACCCCTATGGTTGATTTATAATATGGGCATTGATTTTGTATGAATTTACCTAAAAAATTGAATGGTATTTTGGTGTTCTTAGGTGGGTGAGGCTTAAGTTCGAATTTGAGACTCCTTGGTGGTAAGGTTAGTGTCCTTTAGGTAGTCCTTGGTAGTTTTATTCTATGGGTATCTGGTTTACTGCTATAAATGATAATTTAAAGTTATAATTGTTTGATTTTGAGATCATAGGGTGATTTTGGTACTGCTGGTAGCCTTTAAAAATTATCCACAAAGTGAGGTAATTAGGGTTAATTTTTTATTCTTTGCATATGGTCAATTTAATCTTATATCTGATGTACATATATAATTTTGAATGCTCAATGAATGGTTGGCTATCTAATATGTTGTGATTAGATCTTGTGAGTCCATGGTAGAGCTGGGGCATGGATCGTGCTACGATTAGGCATCGAATTATGATCAGACTCCTAAATGCACTGAGCCCTAGTTGTGTTCAATAAAGAAGTGGCACTATGGGTAAGCTTTTATTGGTGTTAATGGCTTTTAACATGTTATATGTGATTGCTAGTATGGGATAGTTGTCACTAATAGCTCAACTATTGCATTTTATTAATGCTATGATGTTTTCTTATGCTTATCTAGTTTAATGCATATATGTTGATTAATTTGAAGCATATGAATGGAATTTACGTCTAGTTATTGAGATTTGCATTTCACCACATTTCATGGGCTAACTTTTTTAGTTGAAGGCTCTTCAGGTAAGGATAAGGGGAAACAAGTGAATGAACATCCATGAGCTAAGACCATATCTGGGGAATGTTATACACTAGTTGATCTATTTTAGGATAGGTCTAATTTTTGTTATTCTTTTATGTAGCATTATTATATAATCATATTGCCAAGTGTAGGAGTTTTACGTTAGGCCTTATATAATTTGGAATCTGATGTATGCAATAAGTTATATCTGATGTGGAACCTTATTAGTATAGGTATAAGACTTGTCACTTGAAGTATGTTATTATATCATCATGAATGATCATGTTAGTGGTTTATGAATCTTGTTACTATAACACCATAACTTCTAAGTCATTTCATGCCATTTATAAGCTTTGTATTATCAATCCCATAAGAGTATATGAAAAAGGGGATAAAAATAATAGACTATTTCCGCGTTGCGCTATACCTAAAAAATTCAATTTGGTGTCATGTGGATCGTGTGAGCTTATACTATACTTCCTCATATTTAATTTCATTATTTCAACTCATTTGCATCACAAAAATATGCCTACAACCCATGGAAACCGAAATAGAGCTCAAAATAAACAAGCATATTTTTTGCTAGATTTGCTCCATTTTCTAACCCAAATTTGGAAAATCATAACTAAATCTAAAAAATTTGAAATCATGAAATCTTGGTCATTCTGGAAAGCTTAGGATGTCTACTTCATACTAAAAAAATACATCCAGGTCACAAAATTCATCACATAGGACTTTTGATATCCAAAAAACTACAGAGGTTGCTGGCTACCTGGGCTGTTGTTCAGTTTACTGATACCAAATTCTAAAATTCATAACTAATTGTATAAAAATTGAAATCACACAACTTCAATCATTCTGAAAAGATACAAATGTTAAATTGATACTAAAAATAATTTCAGAATGAAACAGATACGTTTAGCCATCAGAAAGGTATGGAACAGTAACTGAGCTCCTAGGGCACTACTGATACTGACAATTAACTTCAAACATGCATAACTCTCTGTTCAGACCTCCAAATGAGATGATCTCGATGGCCAAAGAAAGCTTATGAACTATAGTTTATGAATATAAAATTTCATAAGTATTAGACACCATTTGGCTATCAAGTGACACAAAACACAAAACTGCCAGTATAAACAGTACCCGTACCAGAATCCATGAAAAATCCCAACTTTGAAAATTCATCAAATATTCCTTAGACCTCAAAAAATTATGATCCTTAACTTCACAGAAAGCTCTTAATCAGACCTAATTGCATGACAAATTTCAGGGCAATACTAACTCATTTGGACATAAAAGTGACATAGGGTTCCATTATGATCAATTTTGGCTCCATATTGGGTACCAAAATTGCCAAATGGATTTCCCTTGGTCTTGGCACCCTTTGGGCAAGTTTAAAAGTGTATTTAACACTTTTGTGAGCTGTCCAAATGGTCCCAAACCTTATGCATCTCATTTTGGCCATTCAACCCACATTTATACACATGTTCATCAAACTTTAAACTTCTATACTATGACATTACATACTCAAAACATGTGCTAATGGTCATATATCATTTCCATACATCTAAACATCACATAATAGTATGTTTACATATATCTCCAGGTTCATTATACATATACAACATCATATATATCTTGAACCATTATTATAGTTCCCAATTACACAAAATAACATATAAGCTTGTCAATTGTCCCTCTTCAAGGTTGTTGGCTCTCTTCACCATAATTGCTTGGTCCACCTAGTATGTTAGATTATTGGAGAGGAGGGGATGAGATTCAAAGAATCCCAATAGCTCATCTCCCATTCAATCATACATAATATGTGCAAAGTAAGTTTCACAAATGCATGCATGGAAAAGGTAGAAATCATAGACATTTGAAAAGCAACCTTGGCATGTAAATCAATCATACAAGACATTCAAGAGTTCACTAAGTGTTTGGATTGGCCTCACACTTCTCATGGATTTTGGACTTGCGTCACCCATTCTTTGAGCACTTTGGACTTAACCATACTCTTGAGAGCTGACTTTGCTTTTGGGAGACTCTTTACTCTATCTCAACTAAGCTCAAGGGTTCTTGGCTCATCCTCACCTAAGGGAAGAGTTCTTGGCCTCTCCACACTCAAGTAAACTTACACAAACATCATGGATTCATTTAAAAACATAACATGGCACCAAGCATCATGGCATATAAAGGCATGCTAGCATACTTTTCAAAGCTTGAAAACACACATACACACATTCTAAAATAAGCTAAACACACATCCATGCATGAGAGAAGGTGGAGAGAGCTACCATGTATACAAGCACACACTTTTTCCTTAACTTTCAAGTTTCCTCTTTTGGCCACGCACCCACAATTTGGTGGAGATAGTTTCTCTTGGCCTAGACACAAATTATGGGAGCCACTTAAGTTCATGAACCACACTTTAAGGCTACACAACTTAATGAAATACTAGATTGCTCTATAGGTTCCCTTATAGTCCATTTGGCACCTAATGAAGCAACACCCCCCTCAAATGATTTCTAGGCCCCATTCTTTCTTTTCAAATATGATTCTTGACTCCTTTTAAACCTCTTGGAGTCATCACATCATCAAAACAAAAGGCCTAGCACCACGTTGCTTCTTTAGGTCATATTATGGAACCTAAGACACCAAATCACTTTCCATGAGTTCTAAATTTTTTCTAAGGCCTCCCCTCATTTTCATTCATCAAATATGACTCAAGAATGACCTTAGAAAAATTTAAAACTCTCCCAAGCTATGAGAAACTCTTTAGGCCGAGGTTATAGAGCTTAATGGCCTTCATGGAGTTTGCTTGGTTTTCTTGAAGGGGGAAGCTTGTGGGGAGAATCTTTGGTGTCTCAAGAACTCATTTATACTCTAACTTAGACCTAGGAAGCATCCTACAAATTCAAAAATTGAAAGGTGCACTTGAAACCCTAGGTTTTGCATCTTGCCTTCTAATGCCTATTTCTTAGTTTTCTTTGCATATTCTTATTCGTCTCCATCAAATACCTAAGAATCACCTTTGGTTTGGTTAAAAATCTGACCCCTTAGGTCTGTCTAAGTCTAGGTCGAAATGCTCAAGGAAGGGAGGAAGAAGACCAAGTGGAAGAATCACAAAATACCTTGTTTTTCTTGGATTTCCTTGCTTGTTCTTGCTTTCCTTGGCCTCCTCACTTGAATTTTGAACTTTCCCCTCTGTTCTCCCTTCAAAATAGCCCTCAAAACTTCAGAGAAATCATGGAGAAGAAGAGGGAAAAAGAGGAGAAGAAAGTGGTGGAGAGAAAGCATGAAAAACAAGCAAAATTCTATACCTAAAGTCTTGAATTTTTCCTCCTTCTTCCCTTCTCTTTGTGTGCCACTCTCTAAGGGTTTTGCTTCTGATTTGGGGCTGGAAATTCTGAAGTAAAATGAGGGAGAATGTAAGGTGCAACATATATATAGTTAGGGTAAAGTGACTTTTTCAAAAGTTCCCATTTTGCCCTTCATACTTTGCCTTTTTGTTTCTCCTTCGTTTTAGCTTTTTTTTTAGAACCATCTTTTCCATTATAAAATTTAGGTTCCAATTAAGAAAAATAGCTTTGGAATCATTCAAATCGAAGCTAAAACCCTTCCGAACTAATCGGTCAAAGTTTGGGTCAACCGACGTTGGAAAACTTACACCGGAGGGTCTTTACCAGTCTCGGGGCTTCTCATGATTTTCAGGGCCTCTAAGAACCCTGGAGAACTCAAAAATTTCATTTAAAAAGCCATTCTGTAGGTTTTCCAAAAAGTCCACTTATTTACGAAAATGCCACTGACCTTTTGGGTAAATTTTTTTGAATCACCCCGGCCTTGATTTCTGGGCAACTCAAGGCTCAAATTCTCATTTTTTAATATTTAAAATTTTATCCAAATTTTATTTGGCCTTGAGTCACTCATCTCAGGGGGCTTGCTTTGAAAACGTGCCCTTTTCTGTCGTTTAACAAAAATCGAACATTCCAGTTACTGTCTATAATCCATGAGTTTGTTGATGTATGATTGATAAAGAGAGATTTGAAATCAATACTCTAGTCTCTAAGTGGATGTAAGTGTATACTGGGTAGTTTAATTAGTCAGTTGCCATTAAAGCCTTACAAATTATGGTAAAATGACCTAGTATGTGTGGGACAAAATTTAGAAAGTTTAGGTGTAGATGAAGGTTGAGCTACAACCAAAACTACTTAAGTTATAGTGAAGGGAGTTCTAGAAGTTAGGTGCACCATGGCACAACATAAGAAATTCACCGAGAGAGAGTAACAAAGAGCAAACTCGCTGCTATGTAAGAAATTCACATACTATATGTTATAATTTACTATTAAAAGACCTTGTATTTATTATTAGAAAACCTTGTTGAAAAGGCCTTGGATTTCACATTACTGAATACTAGATCTTATTGACAAGATCTTAAACCTTGTTGACAAGATAGTACCTCATTAGCTTTTAGAAATTATTATGAATTTCTAAATTAGAAAAGAAAACTTGGTTGTACGGGAGGAAGTTCAAGAGAATTCGGAGCATCATGGAGAAAGGGTAAGAAGTATGCTAATTAAAGTATGAATATACTTGTATGTATATACCTTAGTTAGGTGTAAAAGATATGAATGAGCAGTCCTTTGGGACTATATAATGGTATAAAATCCAAAGAGATGTTCAGTTGATTTTAAACAAGTATAGATGTTATTAAGTTGACTACTAATGCTTGTAGTAACTGAGAATCAAGATGAAACACTTAGATCTATTGATCATGGTAGTCTTTGGAATCACATGTATGTGATTATGGTGATTCCTTTACAAGTGAAAAAAAAGGAGAGAGAAAAGAGGTCTACGAAGGGCTTCCTATGTTGGTTACACCTATGAACGACAATTAGATTGTCTATAATGAACCATCATCATGAATTGGAAATTCTTAGTGTTATGGACAAGTTGTTGAAGATATGTCATCTAATAAAACATCCACTTGAGCTATAGGTTATAAGATTTTAGGAAACTCATTCCTAAGTCTTAAAAGATTACCTTGATGCTCGAGATAAGGTACTTTCACCATTGAAATCAGGCCTTATTAGGGAATATAACCTAAACTTTAAGGATCATGTTTATTTTTGCTTAAGAGATTATGTTTGATTTTGATTAAGTGAAAGGTGACCTCAAAGTGTTTGAATGCCTTAAATGGATTAGTCATAAGATCAAACTTTATATTAGTTCCAACCTTTGGAAATCTTGACTAATGAAAAGGGGGAAAACTTGGGTACTGATTAGAGATGAGAGGAGATTTTATGTGTCTAATGGGAATAATGGACTTTTTACTAATAAACAATAAATAAGGATATAATGTGTGTAATAATTTTTGAGATAGTTAGACATAAGACTTGGAAACTTAGAATAGATAACCCTACAAGAGGTAAGACCCACTTCAATTAAGAAGGTTGGCCTAAAGAACGGTAGGCATAATCTAAGTGAAGGATGAATGAAACCTCATTGTGAAATAAGATTATTTACTTGTGTTGCTATTAGTGGGATAAATACTACATGGCTAACTAAGTAGAATTCCATGTAGCTCTTAACACGAATTGTTAAGGAGATTTAAACCAAGCATTTAAGAGTTATTCCTTAAACGGATTGAGAGTTAAGAAGGAAAGGAAGTTAACATGAAAATTTAGTGATCGACTGTTGGTACTTGGATAAAAAAAAAAGAGGAAAGAGAGAAGAAGAAGAAAAGAGAAAGAGACAAAATAGAATAAAACAAAAGCTATAAAGGGAGAGAGATTGAGATTTATTTGAACTAGGTGCTTAGAAATTGCTATAAGGTGAACAAGTGTAACTTGGTCAAGGTTTCTTTAGTTGTGGACAAAGAAAGAATATGGAATATTCAGGTTGGTATGTCATTTGACCTAGGTTGACAAAAGAAATAGAATTGTGGAAACCAAGTGAGGTAGTAACATAATAAGAATGCCTTCTTTAGGGAAGTAGTAAGGAAAGGACTAAGTTTCAGTGAAATTATTCGAGAAACCAAAGGAGACAAGATGAAGGATGCATGCAAAGGAGAGTGAAGGTCACTCTTAAACCCACTATAAAACCAATGATGAAGGATTATCTAGTGCTTTGGGGGAATATGGTAAAAGGAAGGGAGAATGTAACACCTTAAAAATAATTAATAGTAATTATTAGGGGATTATGAAATTATTAACAGGGTTTAAGGAAAATTATGAGGAAATAAGAATCTTAAGGAAAATGACAAATTTGAGTATCTTAACATAATAATTATTAATTAGACCATTTTGAGTAAGTATAATAATATTTACAGATTTAAATGTAACTTGGGACCATGATTATATGTGTCAAGAACATTATTGGAGGCCCAATTTCATCTAAATATGATCAAACTCTACTCTTATGGAAGCCCAACCCATTTTTGAACTCAATTAACCCATATAGCCTAGCCTAACTTGTTAAGCATCAGCCCACTTGGAATATAGGGCCCATTAGGCCAACCCCCTTGCAGTAAAACCTAAAAGAGCTTATTTGCATTTCATTTATGTGTTGGAAACATAAGGTTCTGTAGAACAAGGGGAGAAAATTCGCATGTTAGAAGAGGGGCTAGGGTTTCTCAACATTTTAGCTTAGATTTGCATTCTTGGAGGGAGATTTAGCCAAGGTAGGTTCTATAAAACTTAATCCACTCCTTTTTTTTATATATTTTAGTTTGATTGGTTTGTCATTTAGGGAATTTTCATCTCTTCTTAATAGAAAATTTGGTTTTTAGATGATTATTGCACGATTTTCAAAGTTAGAAGTTGGAGGGATGATTGGGTAAGTATTTTCCTTCCATTTTATGTATTATTTTGCTAGAAAATGTCCCTAAAGATTGATTTTCATAATGAGTTTTGCTATAATGCAAAAATACAAGGAGATGGAAGTGAAACACTATAGTTTTTTGGCTTCATGACTCAAATGCGAATTTTGGCGGTCACTAAAGGATTGGGTAAGTATCTCCTACCATTTTGTGATGTGTAAATGTTGGAATTTTGCCATTTAGGTAGATTTTTGGTGCATGGCTTTTACATGTGCAAAAATAGAGGAGTGAGATGTGAACCATTGTGAGTTTTGATGTCTTAACCTTGAATTGGTGCCATACACTCTTAGGAAGCTTGGGTAAGTAATTCTTAATGGATTCTTGATGAATTTAATCAATAAATAGGAAATTCCTTGCTAATGAAAATTAAATGATGATAACTACACTTGCTATAGGCTTAGTGTGCATTTGGATTATAATGGTAGCTAGAGGAAGAGTAATTATCTTCATTGAGTTAACTGGGATTGATTTTCTAATTCCATCTATATACTCATTTTAATCTGATACTTGCTATACATGTATGATTTTGAAATGCTAAATGATTGGTTGACTACTTGAATTGTATTGTGATTGGACCTTGTGAGTCCATGGTGGAGCTGTGGTATGACTGCCACCCATGCATCGTGCTATGATTAGGCATCGAGTTTTGTTTAGACCCCAGAATGCACTAAGCCCAGGTTGTACTCATTTAGGAGTTGGTGCTGTGGATGGGTCTTTTCCAGTGTTATTAGCTATTAATATGTTATGTGCGATTGTTAGTATGGGATAGTAGTCACTAGTTGTCCAGCTAGTTCCTTTGTTAATGATATTAATGCCTTTAGTATGTTTTCTATATAATTGCATTATATTAATTAATCTGCATATATATATATATGGAATTTATCTTTTATTACTGAGATTATATGTCTCACCTCGATTGTGAGCTAACATTTTTAAGGACCAAACTTCCTAATGGCGAGGAGAAATTAATGGAAGTATAATGTATGGTTGGTAGTACATAGTGTAATATTTGGTTCTCTAAAAATGAGAGAAAATGTGAGAAACGTAATGTATGATTTCTCCGTAAATGAATGAAATTCACCAGATACAAAAGTAAGTCCCCCGAAATGAGTTAGTTAAGGTCTCAAAAAATTTAGAAAGCATTTTAGACTCCTAAAAATGAGAATCTCAGGTTCATATGAAAAGAAAAGCAGAGCTAGAATAAAGAAATAAAATGTAACGAAAGATTGATGGAAACGTAAAGGTTTTTTCGTCATTTTGATCAAATTGTGGAATTTTCATAAGAGAGCTTATTTTTGAGTTTTTCGAGGTTCCCAGAGGCCTTGAAAACCATGGGAAGGCCCGGGACAGCTAAAGCCCCTCTAATGGACGTTTTCTAATGTCAGTTGACCTGAACTTTGACGGATTCGTTCGAGATAGTTTTAGCTCTAATTTGAGTGATTCCAAAGACATTTTACTAAATTAGGAACCTAAATTTTATAGAGAAAAAGATGGTTCTCAAAAAGGAGCTAAAGCAAATTAGAAACGAAAATGCCAAGAATAAAGGGTAAAATAGGAATTTTTGAAAAGTCTTTCTTCCTCACACCTATATATAAGTGGCGCCACATCTCCTCCTTCATTTAGTCCATTTTGTTTCTGCCTTAAACTAGAGAAAAACCCTAGGGAGAATGGTACACAAGAGGAAGAAGAAGAGGAGGAGAAATTCAAGCTAAAAGGTAAGGAATTTTGGCAGTTTTTCGTGCTTTCTCCTTTCCAAACCTTTTCTTCTCCATTCTCTTTTCTTTCTTATGATTATATTAAAGTATATGAATATATTTTAAGGGAGAAATTAATGGAAAAATTCGGATTTGAAGAGAGGACACTAAAGAAGATAGGATTTAAGTGAGAAAATAAGGAAAAATAAGGTAATTTCTTCTTCCATGGTTACTACCTCTTGCTCCTCTTTTCCCTATGACTCATCCCTCTCAATAAGTCATAGAAGGGCTTAGTTTTAGGTAGAACCAAGGGTGATTCTTAGAAAAAAGGGTGTGCAGATTAAGAATATATAAATAGAATTAACAAATAACCATGGAAATTCAAGATGCAAATTCTATGGTTTCATATGTTCCTTGTAAAATCTGATTTGGTACCTCAATTTTTATGCCTAAATGAGAGTTTAAATGAGCTCCTAGGATCTCTTGAAGTCTCCCCATGTGCTTCCTCCATCAAGAAAACAAATCAAAGTCCATGAAGAGTAAAATGCTTCTGAGGTTCAGCTAAGAGGGGTTTGCATACCTAGGGAGAGTTTTAAATTTTTCTAAACTCATTTTTGAGTCATATATGATGAGTGAAGATTAGGGGAGGCCTTGGAAAAAATTTAGAAACCCTAGAAAGTGAGTTGGTACCTTATGTTCCATAATATGACCTAAAGAAGCAATATATAGTTAGGCTCTTTATTTTAATTGTGTGATGACTCCAAGAGGCTTAAAAGGAGTCAAAAATCATATCTCAAAGGAAAAAATGGAGCCTAGAATTTATTTGATGGGTGTTGCTTCATTAGGTGCATTCTTGGGAACATAAAGGGGCTAATGAGCTAAGTTAGTGTCTAAGCAAATTGTGTGGCCTTAAACTTTGCTTCAAGAGTATAATTAGCTTCCATATGGTGTGTCTCGGCCAAGAGGAATGATCGCCACCTTCTTAGGTGTGTGAGGTCAAGGGAGAGGATTCAAGGCTTAAGGAAAAAGTGTACAAATGCTAGCAAGGTAGCTCTCTCTACCTTCTCTCATGCATGATTGTTTGTTTTAATTGTCTTTGAATGTGTATATATATATCTTAAGCTATCAAGAATGTTCTAGCATGAGCTCTTACTCTATGGTGCCATGATGATGCATTATGTTTTTAAATGATGTTTGTTTCGGTTTGCTTGAGTATGGTGAGGCTAAGAACCCTTAGCCATGGTGAAGATGAGTCAAAAACCCTTAAGATTGGTTGAGACAAAGTAAAAAGTCTCCCAAAAGTGAGGTTGACTCCCAAGAGCAAGATTGAGTCCAAGAACCTCTTAAAAAATAGGTGAGGTAAGTCCAAAATCCACAAGTAAATGGGTGAGGCCAATCCACCTGCTTGGCAAGCCTTTGTATGCTATGCGTGACTTACTTAACTGTTGAAAATGCTTCTTGAATGTCTACACATGACAATATGCCCATGCATGCATTTTCAAGACTTATTTTGCATCTTTTATGTATGATTGAATGGGAGATGAGCTATTGGGATTCTTTGAATCTCATTCTCTCCTCTCTAATGATCTAATATGCTAGTGGATCAAGAAAGTAAGGGAATGGAAGCTAACTACATGAGAGATGAGAGCTTGACATCAAAATGCCTAGATTTTGTTACTTTAAGGCCTTATGAATGGCAATTAATGTAATCTATTAATGTATAAGACCTATGACCTCTTGAGCATGTATAATTATGATAATATGTCATGTATAAATGAGAAAATATGTTATGTGACCATTGGAATGTATATTGAGTTTGAAATGGCAAATTTTGCATCTTGAAAGTTTAATGTATTAGTGTATAAGTGGAAGTGGAATAGCCAAATTGAGGTGCATGAGGTTTGGGACCACTTGGGCATCTCATAAAAGTCATATTCATGCTTTGAAACTTGCCCAAGAGGTGCTAAATATCAAAGGAAACCATTTGGACATTTTGATACCTTATATGGACCAAAGTTTGACCACTCTAGGACTTTATACCACTTCTTATCCAAATGAGCTCTTCTTGATTTGAGATTTGGCAAAACTTTAGAGCTTGTTGATAGCTTTTTAAGAAGCTAAAGAATAGAATTTTTGAAGGTCTAGAGAATATTTGATGAATTTTTAAAGTTGGCAAAAATTTTGATTTTGGTCATGTTACTATTCATATTAGTCCAAAAATGATTTCTATCACACAGGGCCTAAACGATGTCCAATTTCGATGAAATTTTATAGAGAGAAACTAGATATTCCTAGTGACTTGTACAACTAGAACACTTCATTTGGATGTCTAGGGAGGGAGATATAAATTCTTAAAGATTCTATCCAGTATCAGGTGCTCAAGCTGACCTTAGGTATTATTTGATTAGGTTTTGAGGTCTGGATGTGCCTGAATTGGTTTAGAATTATTTTTTCTCTTTATATAAAATCTGTAGCTTTCTAGATTGGTATCATTTTCATGGATTGGATTTTTTTGGAATTAATTGGACATTTTTGAAGTTTGCTACAGAAACCTATAACAGTACCAGTAGAAAGTTAGACCTCTGGACATTTTTTAATGTCAAACGTCTTCTGTGTTGTGTTTTATGGTTTGGACATATTTTTAGAATAAATTATACATGTGTAGCTTTCTAGAATGAGAAAGAATATATGATTTTAATTTTTTTAGAATTAGTTATGATTTTCCAAATTTGTAATAGAAAAGAGGAAATTCAAGCCGAAAATGCAAGCATGAATTTTATGTATCTTCTTGCTTTCCACGAATTGTAGGCCACTTTTGGTGATGGAAATGAGTTTTATCCATGTAATTAAATATGATAATGTGATACATGAGCTTACATGGTCCACGTGACATCGAATGGAATTTTCATACATGACACAACGCTAAAATATTTATTATTTTTATGCTATTTTCTTGGTTCTTCCATGAAATGCTTGATGTTAAACATGGAGATAGTATAAAATCAGCTAAGAAATTATGGTTCTACACATAGGTTTGAAAACCTTATTAAATTGGGTTTATGTAAGAAGAATATTAGTTTTTATGTATTTGCCACATTGTATCATGAATTACCAAGTATAAGGACTGGTTATGTAATCTAATTATTGTGGAACCTAATGTAACTAATAGGGGGTTAGCTTTTTCATAATTTGGTGTTTGATGTATGCCCTGGTTTATATCAGATATGGAATCTTGTTAGATGGATATACATATATATATATGACTTGTTTCTTGGAAATATGTTATGGTATTACTATGAAGGATAATGTTAGTGGTTACGAATCCTTCTTGCTATCATTGATACATAAATTGCTTATGTATGATAGTAGATGAGTAAGAATCAACACCTTGGATTTAAGTTCACAATGAGAGACATGCGAAGTAAATTAGGTAGTTGAATGCTATTAGAGCCCCACAAATTAAAGTAGAGTGGCTCTAGAGTACTATTAGAGGGAGTGTTAGAGTATATAAGATGAAATTTGGGAGTTATAGGTGCAGTATGGGGTTGAACCATAGCCAAAATGACTTAAATTGAGGCTAGGGGTCAATCAAAGAAAACTGTGGCATAAGCTGTCTTGCCATGGCGTGAGGTGAAAAAAATTCTCCCAAAAGGGCAACAGTGAGCAATCTTGTTATGGTGCAATGGAATCTCACTGTGGCGAGCATTAAGATGCAAGCTTGGAATGCTCTAGGAGGTTCTCTCACTATGGTGCCATATAGGCTTACCATAATAAGGCTCTAACCTATAGCAGAATGTGAACAGTAGGTCCATGATAGCACTTTGCCATGGCATAAAAGCCTAAGTTTGCAGCACAAGGTGAGAAATTTCAATTTTAAATTACAATAGCCACTTACGACGTGGCATGGGTGTACCAAGTCACGACAGAAGTCTTTAAACTTGGTTTTTAAGTTCCAGTAACCAACTTAGCCATAGTAGGGAAGGTCCAAGTTTTGGCAAAGATTCCCAAACTCTTATTTTTTACTTAGAAACCTTGAGTTTCACTATGTTAAGATTATATGATGACTTGGGATCATGATAAGGGAATTTTATGAATTGGAAATTAGTAGTAACATGTGTCAAACATTTTTAATTGATAACTAGAATTTCTTGTGGTTTTAAATAGTTGTGACGATTTGGCTAATAACCCTAATAATATTAAGATTCAAATTTCCTCACTTTTTTTCCAATCTAATTAATTCTAATGATTTAGACCTTGATTTACAAAAATTAACCGTATAATTAAGCCTAATCATAGTAATTAAGAATGAGGGTTGTTACATTTGGTATTAGAGCAATGGTTCAAGAAAATCGGGCTAATTTAAATTTTGTAGTTAGAAATTTAGCAATCATGATGCATATTTGGCATAGTATTAGCTTATAAGAGTAGCTAATTATGTGAACATGTTTTTGTTGCTTTTTACCTCTTAAAAGGAAATATAGAGGAATAATGATATAAGGCTTGTAGTGACTGCTAAAACTGATGTTCCTTGAATCTTATTTGGAAGATCATCCATCTTAACAAGTATTCCCTTAGGAACAATAGAATACAATAAGATCTTGTTTCATGTTGCTTCAGTAACTCTAGTTTTTGATACTTGAGGTTGTTAGTGCCAATGAAAAGGCAAAAATTTTACCCTTATTTTTTTGAAACTAGGTTACTGCTCTTAAACTAGATAGTCAATTGGTTGAGGCTTATTGTCAACTAGCTATATAGTAGATGCACTAGTCACTCACTGAGAGGCACTAGTTAACTAAATGAAAGAGACTAGGTAACTGATGAAGATGATGAGTGTAACACCATAATTTCTAACTCATCTTATACCTTTAAATAACTCAATTTCATCAATCGTGTAAGCTTCCCAATGAAAAAGGTAATAAAATAATGATTATTTTCGCGTTGCATCATGTATAAAAATTCCATTCAGTGTCACGTGGACCTTTTGAGCTCATACAACACATTCCCATATTTAATTATATGGATATAACTCATTTGCATCATCAAAAGAGGCCTAAATCTCAAGAAACACGAAGGGAAGCATAAAATATAGATATTCATTTTTGGCTAGCTTTGGCTCATTTTTGTCACAAAATTTAAAAAATCATAACTAATTATTGAAAAATTGAAATCATGAATTCTTGCCCATTATGGAAATCTACAGATGTATACTTTATGTTAAAAATATGTTTAGACTATAACATCCATCATAGAGGATGTTCGATAGTCGAAAACATCCAGACATCAAGTAGTCCACTGGTGCTATCATAGAATTCTGTAGTAAATTTAAAAAATGTCCAATTAATTCCAAAAGACTCCAATCTAAGTAAATGATACCATTATGGAAAGCTAAGGATATTAGCTAGAGGGAAAAAATAACTTCAAACCAGCTCTGGCATGTCTAGACCTTAAAATCAAATTAAATAGTAACAGAGGTCAGTTAGAATTTTTTGATACTAGATAGATTCTTTGAAAAATCATATCTCCCTCTCTAGACATCCCAATGAGGTCCTTCGAGTTGCCAAAAATCATTAGGAATGTCTAGTTTCTTTATATAAAATTTTGTGGCAATTAGACATCATTTGGGCCCTGTGTGACAGATTTCATTTTTGGACCTGAGTGAACAGTGACATGATCAAAACCAGAAAAATTTGCCAACTTTGGAAATTCATCAAATATTCTGTAGATCTCTGAAAATTATGTTCTTTAGCTTCCAAAAAATCTCTCAATAAGCTCTAATTGTATGCCAAATGTCAGATCAAGAAGAGCTCATTTGGCTAAAAAGTGACATGGGGTTCCATTATGGTTAATTTTGACTCCATATAGGGTACCAAAATGACCAAATAGCTTTCTTTAAGGTTCAACACCTTTTAGGCAAGTCTAAAAGCATAATTAAAACTTGTATAAGTTGCCCAAATTGTCCCAAATCTCATGCATTTCGTTTTAGCTATTTCATCCACACATATGCATAATTCCATCATACCATCAATAAAACTAACTTGCCATCATATACTCGATTCACATTCTAATGATTACATAACATATTCTTTCATTCATACATGGCATAATATCATAATTACACATGTTCAAGAGGTCATTGACCATATACACCATTGGATTATATCATTTGACACAAATATGGCCTTAAGAACTAAAAACTATGCATTAGGTTGTCAAGCTCTTTTCTTCCAGGTGGTTGGCTTCCATTACCTTGTCCACTTAGTCTACCTAACATGTTAGAATATTGGAGAGGAGGGAATGAGATTCAAAGAATCCCAATAGCTTATCTCCTTTTCAATCACATATAATATATGCAAAGCAAGTCTTGAAAATGCATGCATGGATATAATAGATGTCATAACATTCAAGAAGCAAGCTTGGCATGTGATTAAGTTATATAAAACATCCAAAGGCTTGCAAAGTGGATGGATTAGCCTCACCCTTTTCCTCATGGATTTTAGACTTGCCTCACCTAATCTTTAAGAGATTCTTGGACTCAACCATACTCTTGAGAGTCTACTTTACTTTTAGGAGACTCTTTGCTTCGTCTTAACAAATCTTAAGGGTTCTTGGCTTATCCTTGCTATGGTTAAGAGTTCTCGACCTCTCTACACTCAAGCAAACTCAAGCAATCATCATAACCTCATTTAAAAACATAATATGTCATCATGATATCATGGCATATAAAATCATGCGAGCATACTTTTCATGGCTTGAAAATACACATACACACATTCTAAGACAAGCTAAACATACATCCATGCAAGAGAGAAGGTGGAGAAAGCTACCTTGGATACAATTACACACCTTTTCCTTTGAATTCAAGCTCCCTTTTCTGCCTCACACACACAAAAGTGTGGGGATGATTTCTCTTGGCCTAGACATAATTTATGGAAGCCAATTAGATTCATGAACTTAATTTTAAGGCCATGCAATTTGCTTAGACACTAGGTTGGTCTATAACTTCATTATGGTTCCATAATTGCACCTAATGAAGCAACACCCTTCAAATAAATTCCACGCTCCATTCTTTCCTTTCAAATATGATTCTTGAGTCCTTTAAAGCCTCTTGGAGTCATCACACAATTAAAACCAAGAGCCTAACTACATGTTGCTTTTTTAAGTCATAATATGAAACATAAAACACTAACTCATTTTATATGGGTTCTAAATTTTTTCCAAGGCCTCCCCTCATTTTCATTCATCATATATGACTCAAGAATGAGCTTAAAAAAATTTAAAACTCTCCTTGGCTATAAGAACCTCCTTAGGCCAAAACAAGGAGCACTTTTGGCCTCCTTAAAGCTTTCTTTGTTTTCTCAAGGGAAGAAGCATATGGGGGCCTCTTAGGGATCTTAAGAACTCATTTAAACTCTTATTTATTCCTAGGAATCATCATACAAAATTAGATTTTACAAGGTGCACTTGAAACCTTAAGTTTTGCATCTTGCAATTTAATGGTTTTTTGTTAATTCCCTTTGTATATTCTTAATCTCCACACCCATGTTCCTTAGATTCATCCTTGGTTTTGCATAAAAATCAGATCCTCTTATGGTTCCTAGGGTTAGGTGAAATGGAGAAGAAAGGGGGACCAAGATAGCAACCATAGGAAGAAGAATTACCTAGTTTCCTTGCTTGTTTTTGCTTAAATCTTGCTTTCTCTAAGCTCCTCTCTTCAAATCCGAAATTTCCCTTGAATTTCTCCCTTAAATTAGATTTGTAAACTTCATTTTAATAAAAGGAAATAAAGGAGAGGAGGTTTAGATTGAAGAAAGCATGAAAAACTACAAAGAAAGCATACCTTAAAGCTTGAATTTCTCCTCCTTCTTCTTCCTCTCTTGTGCGCCTAAAACCCTAGCTCCCTTCTCTAAAATTATGCAAAAAATTCTGAGTCTAAATGAAGGAGAGAGTGAGGGGCCACATATATATAGGGGAAGGAGGAAGCATTTTTCAAAAATTTCCATTTTGCCCTTCGTTCTTTGCATTTTTGTTTCTCCTTCGTTTTAGCTCTTTTTTTAGAACCACCTTTTACATTATAAAATTTAGGTTCCCAATTTAGTAAAATGCCTTTGGAATCACTCAAATTAGAGCTAAAACCTTTCCAAATGAATTCATCAAAGTTTAGGTGCACCGATATTGGAAAATGTTCACCAGAGGGGATTTAACTATCCCAAGGCTTCCCATGGTTTTTAGGGCCTTTGAGAACCTTGGAGAACTTAAAATTTTCATTTAAGAAGCCCTCCTATGTAAATTCTAAAATTTACTCAAAATTACAAAAATACCATTACGTTTTGTAAGATTTTTGTCGAAATTTGTTTTTTCTATTTTAGCTCTATTTTCCCTTCGATCTAAGCCCAGGATTCTCATTTTTAGGAGTCTAGAATATTACTTAAATTTTTTAAGACCTTAACTAATTCGTTTCAGTGGACTTGCTTTGAAAATGCACCCATTTCAATCGTTTAACAAAAACTGGACGTTACAATTATCCCCCCTTTAAAAATTTCATCCTTAAAATTTAAATAACATACCTTATGTGAAGTGTTCTGGATATTTCTTTCTCATATCATCCTCTAGCTCCCAGGTAGCTTCTTCGGGAGATAATCCCTTCTAAACCACTTTTACCAACAGTATCGTCTTATTTCATAACTTCTTGAGTCTAACGTCCACGATCCGCTCTGGTGATACTATGTATGATAGATCATCCTGTAACTATACATTCTCTTATTTTATGACATGTGAGGGGTTGAACTGGTACTTTTTAAGCTAGGAAACATGGAATACATTATAGACTTGGCTTAAGTTTAGGGGAAGGGCTAGTTTATAAGCCATAGGTCCTACTTTATCAAGAATATAGAAAGGACCTATGTACTTTGGACTAAGCTTTTTACTTTTAATGGACTGACCTATCTTTGTGACTAGAGACACTCTAGTGAAGACATAATCTCTAATCTCAAACTCTAATAGCCATCAACGTTTATCTGCATAGCTTTTATGTCTACTCTAGGCCATTAGGAGTTTCTTTCTAATAGTCTCTATTTGTCTGGAAGTCTGGTCCACTAACTCTGGGCTTCTAAGGCTCTGCTCTCCTAGCTCAACCTAACACATCGGAGATTTACACTTCCTCCCATACAATGCCTCATATGGTGCCATTTGTATACCCACATGATAGCTATTATTATAGGCAAACTCTACTAGAGGTAAGTATGTATCTTAATTTCCTTTCATTTCTAAGACATATACCCTCAGCATGTCCTTTAGGGTTTGGATGGTTCTCTCCGTTTGTCCATCTGTTTGAGGGTGATAGGCTGTGCTAAATCTAAGTCTGGTACCTAGAGCATCCTGTAATGATCTCCAGAAATTCGATGTGAATTTGGAATCTCTATCTGACACTATGCTTCTAGGTATGCCATATAGCCTAACTATATCTCTGATATACAACTGGGCTAATTTATCTAGAGTATAAGTGGCTTTCATAGGTAGAAAGTATACTGACTTTGTTAACCTATCCATTATTACCCATATTGCATCATACCCTGATGATGTCTTGGGTAAACCCATGATAAAATCCACTACCATACTATCCCATTTCCACTCTGGGATGTCTAGGGGTTGAAGTAACCTAGCTAGTTTCTGGTATTCTATTTTCATTCTCTGGTATACTAGACATCGGGAGACATATTCTGCTATGTTTGTTTTCATTCTAGGTTACCAGAATAGTTTCTTTAAGCCCTGATACATCGTATTACTGCCTAGATGAATAGTGTACTTACTCTTATGTGCCTCATCTAATATTTTCTCTCTGATTTCTATATTTCTAGGCACATATAGCCTGTCCCTATATCTCACTATGTCATCCTCAGACAGATTGAACTCTTGAATGGTACCTTAGGCAATCTAGGCTCTAATCTTACTTACATGGTCATCTGCCTGCTGGCCTCTCTTATCTGATCCCTCAAGTCATTTTCTATTTGGGTTTCACTAATTAATAATTTTCTCGAATACACTTCGCAGGAAAGACTCATATCTCTGAATATCTCAATCAATTCCTACTTTCGAATCATCACACAGGCCATGTGTATGGATTTTTTACTTAGGGCATCAACTACCACATTAGCCTTACCGGGATAGTATTTCAATGTAAAATCATAGTCTTTCAAAAATTCTAACCATCTCTGTTGTCTCATATTCAATTCTTTATATTCAAATAAATATTTAAGACTCTTATGGTTGTTGTAAATTTCTATAGCTGCCCCATATAAGTAGTGTCTCTATATTTTCAAAGCAAATACCACTGCGACTAACTCTAGGTCGTGTGTGGGATAGTTTTCCTCATGAGGTTTCAACTGTCTAGAATCATAAGCTACCACGCAGCTTTTCTGCATAAGCACACATCCTAACCCTTTCTTTGAGGTATCACTGTAGACTATAAAAGTCTCTCTGGGGTCAAGGAGTACTAAAATTAGGGCCGTGGTTAACTTGTGCTTCAATTCCTGAAAACTACTCACACATTTCTCATTCCACACAAATGGTGCATTCTTTCTAGTAAGCGGGGTCAGTGGCATCGCTATCTGAGAAAAGTCCTGAATAAACCTCCTATAGTAACCTACTAAACCTAAGAAGCTCCTAATTTTTGTTGTTGTCATAGGTCTCTACCACTATAATACTGCCTCTACTTTATGCGGATCTATTACGAACCCTGCCTGGGAGATCACATGACCTAGAAACTAAACTTTAATGAGATAGAACTCACATTTACTAAGTTTAGCATATAACTATCTCTCTCTTAGAGTCTCCAAGGCTAATCTCAGGTATTACTTATGTTCCTCTCTACCTTTTGAGTAGATGAAAATGTCATCTATGAAGACAACTACAAATCTATCTAAGTATGGTTTGAAAACTCTGTTCATATAATCCATAAATACTGTAGCTACATTCATTAACCTGAAGGGCATAACTAAAAATTTATAGTGCTTGTATATAGTTCTGAAAGTTGTCTTAGGAATATCCTCAGCCTTTATTCTAAGCTGATGGTATCCCAACCTGAGGTCTATCTTAGAAAATACTGACTCTCCTACTAACTAATCTCAGAGGTCATCTATGCGAGGAAGAGGGTACTTATTCTTAATGATGATCTTATTGAATTCCCGGTAATCTATGCATAGCCTAAGGCTTCCATCTTTCTTCTTTACAACTAAGACTGGAGCTCCCTACGGCAAGACACTGGGTCTGATAAAACCCTTCTCTAAGAGCTCTTCTATCTATTTCTTAAGTTCAGCTAGCTCGATAGGAGCCATCCTATATGGGGCCTTAGACACTGGACCTGCCTCAGGTATAATGTCTATAGGAAATTATCTCTCTCTCTCTCTGTGGGTAGTCTGCTAATTTCTCTAGGAAATACCTCTTGGACCTCCCTCACTAAGGGAATCTCATCTATACCCTATTCTACCTCAGCCTTGACTGAAAAGAAAACTAAATACCCTTGATAACCATGCCCTCAAAGATCTCTCATCTATGAGGTGGTCATGACATATAACTTAGTCCTTATACTAGGCACAGTCCCATACTTAGGTAAACTAATACATTTATGGCTACAATCTAGTATAGCGTTATTTGTAGACATCCAATTCATGCCAATGATCACATCAATATCAATAAGGGGCATACAAATCAAATCAAGAGTGGTAAGGCAATAATTACACTACATCACACAATTCAAGCAAACATGGGAGGTAATGGCTCATTTTCTTGTAGGGGTAGATACAAGCAAATCATATGGCAATGCATGCATACTCAGACCTAACCTCCTAGCACAATCATATGATATGAAAAAATGGTTAGCACCCAAATCAAATAATGCAGTTACAAAAAAATCAATTATTCTAATAGTACCTTATATCAGACTCGAGGACTGGCTAGCCTCCTATTGTGATAAGGTAAAGACTCTACCCTGGGTCTAAGGTCTGGGAGGAGAAGGAGCCATCTCCCTCTGCTGTGTGAGCTATGGAAGAGCCTGTGTGCAATCCCTAACCATATATCCTAGCCTACCACACCTAAAGCATACGTTCTGCCCCGCATAGCACAGTCTAGTGTTGTGATTCTTGCCACACTAAGGACATGTAACAGGTGTGAAGCTACCTCTACTAGACTGAGTCTTCTGTCTCTTTCCTTTCTGGCTCCACTGGCCTCTGCCACTTCTCCTATTGGTCACTGTAGCCTGTAATCCCTCTCTAGGTCTCTTGGACTCTAGGAGGGGTGGTCTGGCACTAGAGGTAGGCTGCATCATCCTGAGGTTTGTTTCTATCAATCTACATACCTCAACATGGGTGTTAAAGTGCCTAATTCTCTATGGCACTACCCTATCTCTAATTTCAAAGAGCAAGCCCTTCTCTAATCTATCTACCATCCATCTCTCATCATCATGCCTCTGTAAGTAAGAGGAGTATTGGGAGAGCTCTACAAATTTTGCTACTTATTGGTCCACAGACATCCCCTCTATCTGCTTTAGGAGAATAAATTCTGATTCTTTTCATCTCTAATTGAGCTAGGGAAATATTTCTCATGAAATACCTAGAGGAATGCCTCCCATGTAATTGAGGAGTTTCTCGCCCTCAGAATAGGCTCGGTGCCCTTCCACCAATAATCTTCTTCTTTCTATAATTGGAAGATAGTCATCTTGGCTTTTTGCTCAGATGTACACTTTATCACCCCAAATATCTTCTCTAACTACATAATCCAAGCCTTGGCTTTATCTGAATTCATCTTACCATTGATGGTGGGAGGCCCAAACTTTTTGAATTAGGTGATGATCTTTTTCGTCAAGGGCTGCTGCTGTATAGGAAGCGTCTGAGCTGGTGGAATAGGGGCAACTGTCTGTATATGTGGCTATGGATCTGGGTGAGTCACCCCTAAGTGCTTGGGATGATCTGAGTGTGGAGGTGGCTAAAAAGGAGTAGGTGTAGGGCCCTGACTATTTCTCTCAGGAAGCCATTCCTATAACTGCATGATAATGTCTTGTTGCTGATCTAGGCAAGCTATGATAGACTGTAAGGCTCCAGCAACTAGATCACTAGGCCTGGCCCTATCATCAGCACAAGCCTTTCTAGAGGGTCAATGTCTCCTAGTGCTTACCATTATGCTAAAACATCATAACAAACTTTAACATGAAAAAGGGAACATTTCCACCATCAAACACACTCCATTCATCCGAAAACAAGCTTACATGCATCTAGGCAACTCATAAACATAAGCCACTACCCACATTAAGAGCTTGAACCTTTGTCTGATACCAATAAATATAACACCATAATTTCTAGCTCATCTTATGCCTTTAAATAACTTAATTTCATGAATCATGTAAGCTTCCCAATGAAAAAAGTAATAAAATAATGATTATTTTCGTGTTGCGTCATGTATAAAAATTCCATTCAGTGTCATGTGGACCTTGTGAGCTCATACAATACATTCACATATTTAATTACATGGATACAACTCATTTGCATCATCAAAAGTGGCCTACATCTCAAGAAACTTAAGGGAAGCATAAAATATAGATATTTATTTTTGGCTAGCTTTCGCTCATTTTTGTCACAAAATTTAGAAAATCATAACTAATTCTTGAAAAATTAAAATCATGCATTCTTGGCCATTCTAGAAAGCTACAGATGTCTACTATATGCTAGAAATATGTCCAAACCATAACATCCATCACAGAGGACATTTGACATTTGAAAATATCCAGAGGTCAAGTTGTCCACTGGTGCTGTCATAGAATTCTGTAGCAAACTTAAAAAATGTCCAACTAATTTCACAAAAATCTAATCCATGCAAATGATACCAATCTAGAAAGTTGTGGAAGTTAGCTAATGGGAACAAATAACTTCATACTAGCTCAGGCATGTCCAGACCTCGAAATCCAATCAAACAATAACAGAGGTTGGTTGGAATTTCTAATACTAGACAAATTCTTTGAAAATTTATATCTCCCTCTCTAGATATCCAAATGAGGTGCTTCTAGTTGGCACAAGTCACTGGGAATATCTAATTTCTCTGTATAAAAATTTGTCACAATTGGACAGTATTTGAGTCCTGTGTGATAGATTTCATTTTTGGACCTGAGTGAATAGTGACATGATCAAAACCAGAAAATTTGCCAACTTTCGAAATTCATCAAATATTCTATAGACCTCCAAAAAGTATGTTCTTTAGCTTCCTAAAAATCTCTCAGTAATCTCTAATTGTATGCCAAATATCAAATCAAGAAGAGCTCATTTGACTAAAAAGTGACAAGGGTTCCATTATGGTCAATTTTGGCTCCATATAGGGTACCAAAATGATCAAATGGCTTTCCTTAATGTTTAGTACCTTTTGGGCAAATCTAAAAGCATAATTAGGACTTGTGTGCAATACCCAAATGGTTCCAAACCTCATGCATTTCATTTTGGCCATTTCATCTATACATATGCATAATTCCATCAAACCGTCAATGAAACTAACTTGTCATCATATACTCAATTCCCATTCTAATGACTACATAACATATTCTCTCATTTATATATGGCATAATATCATAATTACACATGTTCAAGAGGTCATAGACCATATATATAATTGGATTACATCATTTCATATAAATATGGCCTTAAAGAACCAAAAACTATGTATTAGGTTGTCAAGCTCTCTTTTTTAAGGTGGTTGGCTTCCATTACCTTGTCCACTTGGTCCACCTAGCATATTAGAATATTGGAGAGGAGGGAATGAGATTCAAAGAATCCGAATAGCTCATCTCTCTTTCAATTACACATAATATATGCAAAGCAAGTCTTGAAAATACATGTATGGTTATAATAGATGTCATGAACATCCAAGAAGTAAGCTTGACATGTGATTAAGTCATACAAAACATCCAAAAGCTTGCCAAGTGGATGGATTAGTCTCACTCTTTTCCTCATAGATTTTGGACTTGCCTCACCCATTCATTATGAGATTCTTAGACTCAACCATACTCTTGGGAGTCTACTTTACTTTTGGGAGACTCTTTGCTTTGTCTCAACTAATCTTAAGGGTTCTTAGCTTATTCTTGCCATGGTTAAGAGTTCTTGGCCTTTCCACACTCAAGCAAACTCAAACAAACATCATAACCTCATCTAAAAACATAATATGTCATCATGAAATCATGGCATATAAAATCATGCTAGCATACTTTTCATGGTTTGAAAATACAAATACACACATTCTAAGACAAGCTAAACATACATCCATGCATGAGAGAAGGTGGAGAGAGCTACCTTGGATACAATTACACACTTTTTCCTTTGAATTGAAGCTCCCCTTTTTGGCAACACACAGAGGAAAGTGTGGGGAGGATTTATCTTGGTCTAGACACAATTTATGGAAGCCAGTTAGATTCATAAACTTAATTCTAAGGCCATGCAATTTGCTTAGATACTAGGTTGGCCTATAACCTCATTATGGTTCCATAATTGCACCTAATAAAGCAATACCTCTCAAATAAAATTCTAGGTTCCATTCTTTCCTTTCAAATATGATTCTTGACTCCTTTTAAGACTCTTGGAGTCATCACACAATTAAAACCAAGAGCCTAACTATATTTTACTTCTTTAGGTCATAATATGGAACATAAAACACTAACTCATTTTCTATGAGTTTTAAATTGTTTCCAAGGCCTCCCCTTATTTTCATTCATCATATATGACTCAAGAATGAGGTTAAAAAAATTTAAAACTCTCTCTGGCTATAAGAACCTCCTTAGGCCGAGACAAGGAGCACTTTTGGCCTCCTTAGAGCTTTCTTTGTTTTCTCAAAGGAAGAAGCATATGGGAGGCCTCTTAGGGATCTTTGGAACTCATTTAAACTCTTATTTATTCCTAGGAATCATCACACAAAATCAGATTTTACAAGGTACACTTGAAACCCTAGGTTTTGCATCTTGAAATCTAATAGTTTTTGGTTAATTCCCTTTGTATATTCTTAATCTCCACACCCTTTTTCCTTAGATTCATCCTTGGTTCTACGTAAAAATCAAATCCTCCTATGGTTCCTAGGGTTAGGCAAAATGGAGAAGAAAGGGGGACCAAGACAACAACCATAGGAAGAAGAATTACTTAGTTTCCTTGCTTGTTCTTACTTAAATCTTGCTTTCTCCAAGCTTCTCTCTTCAAATCCAAAATTTCCCTTGAATTTCTCCCTTAAATTAGAATTGTAAACTTCATTTTAAAAAAAGGAGACAAAGGAGAATGAAGGAGAGGAGGTTTGGATGGAAGAACGCATGAAAAATTACTAAGAAAGTATACCTTAAAGCTTGAATTTCTCCTCCTTCTTCTTCCTCCCTTGTGCACCTAAAACCCTAGCTCCCTTCTCTAAAGTTATGCAGAAAACTCTGAGTCTAAATGAAGGAGAGAGTGGGGTGTCACATATATATAGGGGAAGGAGGAAGCATTTTTTAAAAATTTCCATTTTATCCTTCGTTTTTTATATTTTTGTTTCTCCTTCATTTTAGCTCCTTTTTTAGAACTATCTCATCCATTATAAATTTAGGTTCCCAATTTAGTAAAATGCCTTTGGAATCAATCAAATTAGAGCTAAAACCTTCCTGAATGAATTCGTCAAAGTTTAAGTCCACCAATGTTGGAAAACATCTACCGGAAGGGATTTAACTGTCCCAGTGCTTCCTATGGTTTGTTGAGCCTCTAAGAACCCCAAAGATCTCAAAAATTTCATTTAAAAAAAAACTCCTATGTAAATTCTAAAATTTTCTCAAAATTATTAAAATGCCATTACGTTTCATAAGATTTTTGTTAAAATTTGTTTCTCTATCTAGATCTATTTTTCCTTCCATCTGAGACTAGGATTCTTATTTTTAGGAGTCTAGACTACTACTTAAATTTTTTGAGACCTTAACTAATTCGTTTTAGGGGACTTGCTTTGAAAATGAGCCTGTTTCCATCGTTTAATGAAAACTAGATGTTACAATGAATAGAGCTACTAGTAGTATTTGTGACTAGTTGACCACTCTTTTACTAAGCAAGTTAACTGGGTACGGTCGACCAGTTTACTTGCCTATTGAAGTGGTTAATTGATCATAGCAAGAGTAACAATTCTATACCTAGATAAAATTCTAGGCTTTTGAAAGCCTTATGGAAGGGTACGATGTAAGCCTTACTTATGATTGGGAAATTGACAATGGAAGTTTAAGAACTAGTGTACAATAAATTAGTATGATGTACTAAAAAGATTTAAGGTGATGTAGAATCCATAATGAGTTAGAATTTTGTAGGCTTTGAAAGGTCCTCCAAGGTTGTAGCTTGGTAGGTACAGAGGTTATGTGAGGTTGTGACTTGGTAGGTACAGAGATCCTAATCCACTTGCTTGATCCCAGTTAATAAAAAACGCAATTACTCGATCCTAGCTACTATATTTTGGGCGTAATGAATAAGGACGATTAGAGCTCAAGAACATTTCAAATAATTTCATTCACACTATTGAGATGAGTAAGCTATCTTTTATTGGTGATGACAAAGAAAGAGAACAAGAAACCTATAAAATTATGAAATTCATTTCTGAGTAAGTTGTAGTGACCTTAAAGTAAGAGGTTAAATGGATATAATGCTTTGAAAGGAAACTTGAGAGCTTCAAGGTTCCTCCCTTAGTGTACCATGACCAAAAAAAAAAAAAGGTAAATGGTGACAAGGTGAAGACAACCCCTAGTGTAATAAGGGTGAAGTGTGTAGGCACATGGTGCTTAAGTGTGTTGTCTCTTGTATGATCCAATTTACTTAGGCTATGTGTTGATGCACATTTGGGTGGTGGTTAGAGGCACTATACATGCATGATACACTTTAGGAGTATAGTGTAATATCATATTATTCTAGTCTTCCTTTTTCATTAATCTAGTTATGCTTCCTTGGCTTTACAACTTTCTCAAGGAAAATCAATAAAAATAATGCATTTTCTTACATTACATAGGATTCAAAATTTTTGTTTCGCATCTCATGGGCCATATAAGCTCACCAATATCATCCTCTGCTCAAAATACATTCATATAGGTTAGAACCATCACTAAACAACTCATCCTTCTCGAGTCTAGAACCTCCATACAAAAAGAAATAGTTTGGCCTCGAATTTACTAATATAACTTTTTGCTATAAACTTTGAAAAATTATAACTAATTTTAAAAAAATTAAAATCAAGTAAATGATAGCTTTCTGGAAATACCTAAATGTCAACTATACGATAAAAATCATTCCAGGTCATGAAAACATCAACTGGATCACGATTGATAATAGAAAAGCACTAAAGGTCCAACTGCCTAGGTTTGCTATCACAAGTTACTGATATACAATTCATAAATTCATAACTAATTTTAGAAAAATAAAAACCCATTAAACCATACCATTCTTGAAATTTGTGGATATCTACTAGAGACTAAAAAATAATTTTAGACCAAAATAGAAGCACTAAGGCTACGAAAATTGATGGAATAGTACTAAAAAGCTCTAAATGGGGTGCTTTTAGGTGTTACAAAAAGCTCCACATGTCTAATTTATGCCTATACAAGTTCATCGCCATTGGACGCCATTTGCCCCATGGATGACATAGGAAAAGGAACTGACCATATGAACAGCGACATTACCATTTCTGCATTTTTTGACTAACTTTGAAAATTCATAATTAATTCTCTAGAGCTCTAAATTGGGTGTTCTCTAGCTTTGTGGAAAGATCTAGAGCTCTATATGTATGCCAAATTTCATACCAAGACTAGATCATTTAGTCAATTTGTGGTTTACCTTAAGTTTTGATCACTTTTAACACCATGATTGGGTCAAAGAGGCACAAAATGGTCTTCTTAATGCACCATAGCCACTGAGCACGCCCCATAACATAAACATAGCCTAGAGAAGTATCTCAGATGGTCCCAAACATCATGGAGCTCAAATTCACTATGCCACTCATACTTATACACATGAACATCATGACACACAAGTGGCAAAAACTTACATACACATTTATATGGTCCCAAATTCTATTTATACATCGTATTTACATGCATTTGCTAATGCTCAATGGCTTACATCACATGTACATCATACATACACAATTCTTAACATCAATTTACTACAAAATTGCCTATTTTTCTACTCCCTTGTCAACGCATCATGATCCAAGGGATTTGGCCTCCTTTCTTTGAACTTCTTGGCTCGCTTAAACATCACTTGACATATAGCAGGGGAAGAGTGAGATTCAAAGAATTTCAATAGCTCTTTACCCTTTCAAACATATATAATGGATGCCATACAATGTCAAAGAATGCATGCATGCTTTCAAACCTATAAATGAACATACATAACTCATTTTCTATGTTCAAAAAACTCATACATATCACTTTCCTTAGGACTTTTGGATTTGCGTCCCCCTTAGATTTGCCTCATCCACTTTCAAAAGACTTTTGACTTAGCCTCACTCTTCTTGAGACTTTTGGCTTTGTTTCACCCAATCTTAGGGACTTTTGGCTCATCCTCAACCTTGTTAAGGGACTTTTGGTTTCACCAAACCCATTCAAGCCAAAACATATTCATAAAACATATTTCAAGAACATCATAGTACCATGGCATGTAGGAAATAGCTAGAGACATTTCTCATAGCATAAACATACATGCAAGCACTCAAAAATAAGAAACCATCTAGCAATGCATAAGAGAAAGGTTAGAAAGCTACCTTGGAGCCAATGCCACACATTTTTCCATTGAAATCTTCCTCTTCCTTGTTGGCGAAGACTTGCTATTGGGTGACCTTTAGTTTCCTTGGTCTAGACACATCAAATGAGGCATATTTAGGTTATCGAAATAAGCCTTGGCTTCTTTCAAGTGCTATACTATGTTACTTTCTCATATGGTTCCATTGTGATTCCATATAAGACACAATAAAGCAACTCTTAAAATTCATGATCTTGGCTCCCATTTCCTATTCATTCTAGGTCTCTTAACTCTATTTTGGCCTCCATGGAGTTATCACACATTCATTTTAAGGAGCCTAACTATAAGTTATTTCCTAATGTCACATTATGGAATTTACACCATCATCTCACATTCCATGACTTCTAAAATTTTTTCAAGGCTTAATTAATGTCCTTTCATCATATCTAGTCTCATTCTAGCCTTAAAACCAATTTAAACACTCCCTAGGTACATTCTCTTACTTAGGACGAGACACCTTCCATATTATGTACCCATGGAGTTTCATTCATTTTCTTTAGGGAATTGGCATTTGTGAGGCTTCCTATGTGTCTTAAGAATCCATATACACTCTTAAACAATCAAAATTACCACTAGGAAACTTCATCTTAGCCTAGGTGCAACAAAATCCCTAACTTCTATATCTTAAATCCTAAAGCCTTTTAATTGATTTCAGTTGCATATTCTTATTCCTTATGCTTCTAAACCATTAATTCGATCAAGTTTTAGCCAAATTCACTTCCCCTATCTAGTTTCTCACTCTAGACCTAATATGGAAGCCATTGGAATTCAAAGAAAAACAAGTTTTTCTATTGCATAACATACGTTATTTGAAAGCTTGCCAAATGGAGATTCTCTTGCTATATTTGTTTGCTTCAAACTCTTACTCTTCGTTAAGAGGTCAGCCACCAAAATGATCCTTTCAAAAAAGCAAAGCCATAAATGGAAAGAGCTTAAAGAGTAAAAGAAACTTCGTAACTAACTTGTAGCAAAATTATGCATAGTTTCTTACCTATATGGCTTCCTTTTTCTGCCTAATCTTCCTCCATTTTTCATGCCATTGTCATCCTATTTAGCATTGGTTCAGGTAGGTGGAAGTAAAGAAGAAGTGGCTGGCACATCATAATTAAATAGAAGAAGATATTTTGACTTCTTTCCAAAATTACCAATTTGTCACTATACTTCGATTATGTCGTTTGACCTTGTTTTAAATCCTTTTTTAGAACCATTTTTCCATATGAAAATTGAGATTCTCTAATTGATAAAATGCTTGTGGTTTCACCCAAATTAGATTTAAAACTTACTGAACCATTCAGTCAAAATTTTGGTCAACTGACAGCCAAAATTGTTCACTAGAGGGATTTTAACAGTTTTAGGGGTTTCTATGATTTTTAAGGCCTCTAAGAATCCCAGAAAACTCATTTTTATCATTTAAAAATCTCTCCTTTGAGTTTTCTAAAAATTTTCCAAAAATACAAAAATGCCATTATATTTTCGACAATTTTATTAAACCCTTTTGGCTCTAGTTTTTGGGCACTTTGGGGCCTTGGATCCTCATTTTCTATTATTTAAAATTTTATCATAATTTTATTTGGTGTTAAATCATTTATTTCAGAGGATTTGCTTTTATATCTGGTGCGTTTCTCACATTTCTGGAAAAACTAGACATTATGTTTCTCATGTTTATGAAGAAGTGTTACATGTAAGGTAAGATTTTGTAGAACTTCGGCAGCAGAGGCAAGTGGGATGTGCTCCTTTTCCTACCCTTCAGTGCTTAAGGCATGCGGAGCATGTGATAAACACATATTTCTATCTATTTTATTCTCCTAAACTTAGGCATTTTAATAATGAAATATGGCTTTAAGACTTTAATTAGATAAGATTTTATTTTAGTAGCCATTTCTATATTTTAGGAGTAAATTTGCAAAATTTTGGAATTTTAATGCTTAAATCTTTTTAAATGAATTTTGTGAATATTCCTATTTCATCTCTTCCATTCTTTTTATGTAAATTTTCAATGAAAATAGGAGCTTGAATAGGAAATTAAATTGAAGGAGAAATGGAGCTTCAAGTGTGCAAGTTTCTTAGAAAATAAAGTTTAAAAATAAGAGAATAAAAAGAGAGCACAATCATCATCATCATCCATCCTATTCATGCACATTCCACTTGGGCACTCCACTTCATTCACAAGCTTCCATGAACACACATGTAGGATTAACTTACTCCATTTTCTAGTTCACTTAATGCATGGCTGAGTTCACACATGCACAGCTCAATCCCTTACTTGACAAACACTCATGGGTTAGGTACCATAAGACTCTTCCTCACATAGCTTCCACAGGTCTAGTTCATGCATATACATGTTGCCATGGTCCAGCCACGTTAACCATATGCACACACTACACAAACAAACATACACGTAGTAGAAACAGAACAACTGGTGTGGGTATATGAATGAAATAACTTATAAGAAGAAGCATGAGCTGCACGATAGAGAAAGCACACGTGAAGAACCAGCTGAGCACATTGATTGGCATGAGCAGAATAATGCATAAAGTAAGAAGAAAAAGCTACATGGTGGGCTAGACAAAGAAGCATACTCAAGCAACCTTTCACTCAACATTAACACACATGCATGACTCAAGAAGGAATAAGCCTCAAGTTTTAAATGAAACTACAACACTAGAAATAGAGGCAACATTGAGAGGAAGAAGCTTCTCGTAGCAAACACCAACACGTGGAAGCATGGGTTCAAGAAGATTAGTGTACAAAACCTATGAGTTGGAAGGTTTAAAGAAGCTACATGCAGACCACGTGAGCAAGGCATGGAAAATATGTGGAGCATTAAAGTAGCACATGAGTTGGAGAAGAAACAACGTGGTTCATTATTGGATTCAAGAGAAGCTACATGAGTGAAGGAAGCTTTAGTTGAGAATTAAAGAAGATGTAGCTCGAGTCATGGAGAACATCAAGAAGAAGGCGTGATAGCTTGAATAGAGGAAGATACATACATGACATTCTGATGTGGAAATCACATAGAGGCAACACGAAAGAGAAGAGTTCCATGGGTTTGAAGGAAGCTCATATACATATATATGCAGAGGCAGAATGTAGGAGAAAACATGAAGAATTAACAAATAAAGTTATGGGCTATAGCATATACAAATAGAAAACATATTATAAGCGAGCAAAAGGAGATGAAGAAAACAACACTCAGAAGCAGCTCATGTGAAGAAGCTCGCTCGAACAGAAGCTTTGTATTGGAGATTAAGAGAACAAGTGAATAGTAAAAGGAAAAGTAGAACGTGGAACACGTAAAAGAAGAAAAGCTACGTGAGAAGGTGAAGCTCAAATTGCTAGTTGGAAAAGTACATACTAGAGTCTTTTCATGCATTAGCATGTTGCTTACATGCATGGGGGGCCCACCAATTCATACACACGAATGAGGCATTAAGAAACATGAGCTGGAAAATGAAGAGCCACGAGTTTAAAACATGGATGAAGCTATGGGGCAGTAGAAAAGAATTCATGTGGCAATTAAGAGAAATGCGAATGCATGGGTTAACATGGAATGAAAAGCACATGTAAGAGCAAAAAGAAGCCATGTGATCCTTGGTAAGAATAAAGCTACAGGCAATGAGAAGCAAGAGAGGCTGAGCACGTGGAAATAAAAAAATTCACGTGAGAATGAGGCAAGGAGAGCACGTGAATAATACGATCATTCCGTCATTCATTCAACATGATCATCCAGATGCAGACTCCATCATTCCACATTCTCTCCATCCAACGTGTCATTCATGCCTCTTCATCTAGCAACTCCACACCATTTTCTCATCCATCCTCTATTCCCATTCCATCTCCACTCAAATGAAAAATTAATTCCATGTGTGGCTAGCTAGGAGGAAGATCCTTGGTGGAAGCTTGAATCCATGGAGAAGAACTCACAAATTTGGCTAAGATTCATAACTCTTTCTTCATTGATTTTTGTTATTTTATTTACTTGGTTAAGCTTGTAATTGACTTGATTAATGTAGTTTATGATTAGTAGCTTGTTAGATACTAATTAAGAGAGCAATTGATGTTTTAATTGATCAATTTTAATGATGGATTTTCATTTTCCTACTATTTTCCAAATGTGCAATCAAGGTGTTTGATGAAATGCTTGTGAGAAGTGGTGTGCTTAATTGTCTAATTTGAGGGTTTATTATAGTTTAATTGGTTAATTGAATCTCCTAAAGTGTTAATTTAGAGGCTAATTAATTAGTTAATCATTCAATTCAATTGTTTATACATCTTAATCACAAGAATTAGTAATTTAATAGTAGTTGAGGTCTCAATTAACATCAAATTACTAAGTTCTTGATTCTTGCATGGTAACTCAAGATACATTTGCCATGAATTCAATTAGGGACTCTTAGGCCAAAATTAATCATAATTGGATTAGGATAAGGATAGTGGATACCAAGGCACAAATCCAAAGCTACTCATAAGACCATTATTCTCCTTATTAGTTCATGCAATTAGGAATTTAGAAATTTTAATTCAATTTCATCTTACTTAGTTTAATCAATCAAAACCCCCTAAATTAGATATTTTTAGAGTTCATTTACATTTAGAAAATCTAATTAAACATTGGCTTCCAATTCCAAGGGAGATGACTTAGGTTGTGCCACCAGCTATATATAATCCAATCTAGTTTTATTTTGAGGGTTGCGCGACATGACTCGTTAAAATTTGGTGTTGTTGCCATGGAATTAGATTCTCAATTGTTTGAAAAAGTTTTTTAAGTGTTTTTGCTCTCTTTTGGTTCTATTTTAGCTTAGTTTTTGTTTTGTTTTGAACTTGGATTTGGATCATTTCAGTGTTGTGCATCAACTTGTCTGCTTGCTAGAATTTTTGTTTGAAGTGCTCAGAAAATTTTCAAACTTTGTTTTCCAAGGGGTTTTTAGGTGTTTTAAGTAAAAGTAATAGAAAAGGTATAGGTGCACCATTTTTTTGCCAAATTCTATCATTTAAGGTAGTTTTTCTGATTTTTTAGTATTTTCTCGAATTTTTTAGGACTTTTTCAATTTTTCTAGATTTAATTTTTTTTTTATTTTTTGTGAGTTCATTTTGAGTGATTTACCTCAGTTTTATAGTGTTTTTGATTGTTAGGTAAGTCTTAGCTTCATTGAATTTTTATTTTCTTGATTTTGAGTTAATTTTAGTTATAATTTGCTAGTTTTTCTTTTCTTGTGCTGAAATTGATTGCAGTTCTCCTTTTATTTGCTTTAAATGGATCCATATTATTATTCTAATTAAGGTGTTTATAATTCTTATGCAAATGGTGGGATCTTTAGGCAATTGAATGAACTCAAGACAATGCTTCAAGGCCTTCTTGAACGATAAAGACAAGAGCAACAAAGCTAACAATACCAACAAGTCCAACAACCATGCTACTAACCACACCATCATTCCTGTGAAGTTCACCCCAGTTACATTGAACCATACCACCATCCATATGAAGTTTACCCAAATTACCACCATCGTTATGAGTCATACCACAACTTCCATATGTAAGGGCCAGAATATCATCCTTACAATTATCATGAGGGATACATGCAACAAGAGGTTTAGAGGGAACCAAGTTAGGAAGAGAGAATGATGCAGCTAATGGAAGCTTATAATATTCGAATGCAGTAAAGGGATGCCTATAATCTTCAATTTTAACAAGAAATTGAATGGTTATGTCTTGAAAATCAACAAAAGATTGACAACATTATGAAGGATTTGGGAATTCAAATGAATCAATCTACTTCAAGTGCTACTGAATTGACTGAAGAGCAAATTAAAAGGGAATGTATAGAGGAGGAAGAGTCTCATTCACTGGGTAATATCCTTCCATCTTCTAATACTTTGTAATTTGTTAGAACTGAATCTAGTTTGCTTAATAGCACTGTGACTACTGATGCATATGATGTTGTTGATTCTGAATTGCATGATGATGATGTTGATGAAGAAATTGTTGTTGAATCTTTTAATTTGATTGATTATGGTAATGCATTGAGCAAAATTAATACTTCTTGTGATGTTCACGAATCCTTGTGTACTGATGCACTTGGAATTTCTACTCCTAGCTATGACCATAGTGATGAATTCATGTCTGAACCAATTGATGAATCTATTAAGTCTAGGGTAGTAGATAAGTGTGGGGTGACTTAAAATGTGATGATCATTCTATTCCTAATGTGGGACAACATATCATTTGGACGATGTAACATAGCTGATTTAGATGCATCTTTTGATTGCATTTATACTGGAACCACTATATGTGATAAATGGTCCCAAATTAATTCCTTCATTGAGACTAGTGAGTTCCTCACATATTCTAATCAACATGATTCCTCATTGGCATGTAATGATTTGACTGATGAAATAGTGAAAGTAGCATGTGATAATGATATAGATAGTGAAATTGTTAAGCAGCTTATTGTTGATGAATCAGACTCTAATTTTAAATGCTTATGTGATGATATGCATACATGTCCTGTATGTGTTGAGATTGATGAGTTTTTGAAGTATGATAAATCTGTTGAATCCATGAATTCCTTTCTTTGCACTGGAATTATTGATAAGACTGATTCTTCTGATCATACTAGTGTTGATGAGAGCATGCATAGTGATGTTATTGATATTGAACATCCTGTTGAACCTTATGCTATTGTTGACACTAATGAGAGACTAGATTTTGTTGTTGATCATTGTTTAGAACATTGTGAGCCTACTGATGTCTCTTTGGTCAGGGAAGATATTGTTTCTCTTGTTAAGAGTCTAGAACAAATTTTTGAAGTTGGTAAGCTAATTCTTAACAATCAATGGACTTTCCCAGCTGAGAAGAAGCAATTATCAAATACCTTGAAGGACTCTAACTTAAAGGACTATGAAAAGTTGCAATTTAATTCTTCTGTTGATGCAATGACTCTTATTGATGGGAGTCTAGTATATTTCATTAGCTTTGATAGATATTTAGAGAGTCTAGAGTATAGTATTTTTAAATTTGATTTTAAATTTTCTTTCTTTGCCTTTGAACGTCCTAAATTTTGCTTTTCTTCTTTTCTTGCATCTGAAAATTCTGAATATGACTTTCATAAACTACTGATGGTTAAGGAAGTCTATGAGTCAACACTGCATGATCAATCAAAATGCTTTAAAGTGGTTAAACTTAAATTTGTTCAGCTAAAGAAGAATAAAGTTGTTTTAATTTTGATTTTTAATACTTATGATTAGTTTGTCTTTAATAGAGTTCTTTTTAGTTTAGGATGTAGTTTTCTTTTTCTTTTCTATATTACAGTTTGTTTTGTTTCTATTTTGTAGGAAATAAGCTACTAACTAGCTATATGGAAATCTGAGCCACCCTTGAAATCTTAAATTCAAGCTCATCCAATTGTATACTCTCCTTTCACTCTTTTTATATTGTGTTGTTTATCTTTTTACTAGATTGTCTGATGGCATTGAGGACAATGCAACATTTAAGTGTGGGAGGGAGAATCATTTCATTCCATCCATCTTTTCCTTGCTTTGGAAAAAAAATTTGAAAATTTTTGGCAAAATTTTTGAAAAATAGTGTGATTTTTTTTTAAAAAAAAATTTCTGTGAAAGTTGCAAGTTAAGATGATTGTAGCTTGGATTCACTTAAACATGATAAATAATGGATCTTGTGTCTTGATTTCAGTGAATTGGCAATAAATTTGATTTCAATGAATTATTTGATAGCCATTAGCTGGTTAGGATTTAAGCCTTAATTGTTCATTTCTAGTGTGTATTTACCTATCTATGTTTTCACTCTAGAACTTGTCATGATTCTTTGTTAAGACCACATTTGCATTTGCATGCATGAAAATAATAAGACATTCTTTTCTTTTAAAAGTAGAGAGCCAAAAAGCCAACCTACATGGATTTTATCCATTGTTTAGCCACTTTGGACCTTGTATTGTTTTCTTGTTGAACCTATAGCCATTAAAAAAATGATGAAAATATATTTCCCACCTTGTTTTAAGATCCCTTAGGAATTTTAAGGAGTATTACACTTGTCCAGGATAGATGAATATATACTGTGTATCCATTTAGGCCATTGTTATTCAAATGGAGGAAAATGTACAAGCTAAAGAAAAGAAGAGATAGAAAAGCAAGAGAAAAGTAATGAGAAAAAAAAGAGGAAAAGTCATTGATAATCAAAAGAAAGAAGTGTTTTGAATTAGTATTCATTATCACTAGTTGGAAATAAGGCCTAGAAATTCCTTATCCTAGATTTTCATTGATTACTCTTGACGTTTGATAAGCATGATTTTTATACACTTTATTCCTCCTAACTTAACCTTTTTAATAATTAAATTTGACTTAATGAAGGTAATTGAATGGAATTTGATTTTAATTGGCTATTTTTACATTTAAGGAATTAAGTTGCAAACTATTGGTCCTTAATGCTTAAATTTATCTTAAATAATTTTTGAGTATTTCTACTTAATACTTTCCATTCTTTTATGCAGATTTAATGAGCAAATGATGATGAGAATTTGGTTTAAAGAAGAGAAGAACTTTCCACATCCAGCACATGACACGTGGATTTTGTTTGAGAGAAGTGAAGTACAAGAGCAGCCACGTGAGAAGCTTGAGCTTGGGTGGATGAAGCAAGAAGAAGGAGCTTGGAAGCACTCTCGGGCTGGTTTGTAAGGCTGAACAGAGGCAGATAACCTCGTGAGCAAGGTGTGAAAAGAATGTGACTGGGGGACTGAGGCTAGGAGAAACGAAGACAGGTCGAGACCAGTAGCTGAACATGTTAGACGCATGCAGAACATATGGGAGGCAGCATAACAGGGAGCTTTCCAGCAGAACAGAGCAAATCACGTGAGGTATTCACGAAGAAGCTGCATGGGAGAAAAGCAAGCTGAACAGGGAAGAAACATACGGAGAGTAGCAAAATGAACAAGGAGCAGCGAGCAGAACTCGAGGGCTGGAAGAATGAGCTGTGAAAAAAGTCTTGGCCACAAAAACACACACATGCCACGGGTTCTGGTGCTTGAAGGAGATGGAAACAAAACACAAACCAATGGCTGCATGAGAAGTGGAAAAACACGTGAAGAAGCAGCTGCATGAAGGTTAACATGGAAAAAGAATAAAGAACCACAAAGCATCTCGGGTGGAACAAGAAGCCACGAGGACAGCAGCTGTAGCTGGACGAAGCAGAACTAAGCAAAGCAACATGGCTGGAGCTTAAGAAAAGAGGAAGAAACACATGAACAGAAACGCTGAAGCAAACATGGATTATAATAAAATAAAAGCTTTGGGGCCCACATCCTTTCACGTGTTTAGGCTTGGCTGACTCACACTTATACGTATCAAGAAGAAAATGCATTCGGGTAAGTGAGAATGAAGCTGAGCACGTGGAATCAATAAAAGAATCACGTGAGAATGAGGCTGAAGGAGAGGAGAATTCACGTTAAAACCACACGTCCGTCTTTCCCTTCATACGATGTCATTCGCCCATATACGCCCACACTCCGTCATTCGCCTTCGTCCAGCACCCCAGTCCCTCACCCTCACACGCCCTTTGTTCATTCACAGAACCATACATTCTCCATCTCCATTCCATCTCTCCACACCGAAATGAAACTCTAATTCATCCTTAAGGCTAGCTTGGAAGCATCCTTGGTGCAAGCTTGAATCCAAGATTTGGAGTGCAAAATTCTGGCTAAGAATTTCTTCTATTTTTCTATATTTTTTCTCTTTCATCTATTGTCTTGGTTAAGCTGTATTTGATAGAGAATTTATGTAATAGTAATTAGTGGCTGATTAGACACTAATTAGGATATTAATTGACTGATTATGTGATTGAATTAGTACTGGATTTTCCAATTTCCTACAATTATCCATGTATGCAGTCAAGGTGTTTGATGAAATGCATGTGAGAAATTGAGTGTTTAATTGTTTGATTTGAGGAATCCTTAGTGTTTTATTGGTTAATTAAACATTTTGGAGGGTAATTCAGAGGCTAATTAATCAAGTAATCAATCAATTCAAGTGTTTAAAGATCTTAATCACAAGAATTAGTAATCAAATGAGAGTTGAGGTCTCAATTAACATTAAATTGCTACTTTCTTGAATCTTGGATGGTTATTCAAGATCATTTGTTAATGAACACATTTAGGAACTCTTAGGCCAGAATTAATCACAATTAGATTAGGATGAGGATAGTGGAAACCAAGGGACCATTTCTAAGCTAGTCACAAGCCCATTATCACCATAATTCGCACAATTAGGTAGTGTTTAGGAATTTTAATTCTAATTAGTTTAATTCAATTAAAAATCCCCCCAAACTAAGTAGTTCTAGGATCCTTTAACATTTAGAAACTTAATTGAACATTGAATTCCATTTTCAAGGGAGATGACCTAGGTTGTGCCACTAGATGCATTTTTAATTCAACCTAGTTTTATTTTGAGGGTTGCACGACAAGCCCGTCAACGTTCTAAGGTATCCATTTGTTTATCTTTCTTTAATGTCCATTCATTTCACTCCCTTAGCCCCATTACAACCCTGAATAAAGTCCTCTTGATTTGTGCTTTGCATTTGGCATGAGAGGTGGGGACTTAGAAGCTTGACAAGCTTATGGTAGTGAACTTTGATAGGTGGAAATTGAGTGATATACATTTCCCTTAAACATTGGAGAATTGAGAGTAAACACTAACTATGCATTTCAATTCATTCTTTTTAAATGAATTTGCCATGGAGCTTAATTCTTGATGCAAGTGAAATTAACTTTGATTGTTAGAGTGTTGAAGAGTTGTGATTAGTCTCTAACATGTGTTTTTTACACTTTCTTTTCCATTTTCATTCTCCACTTGCCATTCCATTAGCTTTTTCTTTAGATTTTGAGCTTTGCCTAAGAGTGCAAAGGTTTACGTATGGGAGAATTTGATAAACACAAATTTCTATCTATTTTATTCTCCTAAACTTAGGCATTTTAATAATGAAATATGGCTTTAAGACTTTAATTAGATAAGATTTTATTTTAGTAGCCATTTTCTATATTTTAGGAGTTAATTTGCAAAATTTTGGAATTTTAATGCTCAAATCTTTTAAATGAATTTTGTGAATATTTCTATTTCATCTCTTCCATTCTTTTTATGTAGATTTTCAATGAAAATTGGAGCTTGAATGGGAAATTGGATTGAGGGAGAAATGGAGCTTCAAGTGTGCAAGTTTCTTAGAAAATAAAGTTTAAAAACAAGAGAATAAAAAGAGAGCACAATCATCATCATCATCCAACCTATTCATGCACATTCCACTTGGGCACTCCACTTCATTCATAAGCTTCCATGCACACACATGTAGGATTAGCTCACTCCATTTTCCAATTCACTTAATGTATAGTTAAGTTCACACATGCATAGCTTAATCCTTTACTTGACAAACATTTAAGGGCTGGGTACCATAAAACTCTTTCTCACGTAGCTTCCATGGGTCTAGTTCATGCACATGCATGTTGCCATGGTCCAGCCACGTTAACCACATGCACACACTACACGAAACACATACACATAGCAGAAACAGAGCAGCTGGTGGGGGTATATGAATGAAAGAACTTACAAGAAGAAGCATGAGCTATATGATGGAGAAAGCACACAAGAAGAACCAGCCGAGCATGTTGATTGGCATGAGCAGAACAGTGCATAAAGTAAGAAGAAAAAGCTACATGGTGGGCTTGACAAAGAGGCATACTCGAGCAGCCTTTCACTCAACATTAACACACATGCATGACTTAAGAAGGAAAAAGCCTTAGGTTTTAAAGGAAACTACAACACTAAAAACAGAGGCAGCATTGAGAGGAAAAAGCTTTAAATAGCAAACACTAACATATGGAAGTATGTGTTCAAGAAGATTTGTGTACAGAACCTACGAGTTGGAAGGTTTAAAGCTGCATGCAGACCATGTGAGCAAGACGTGGAAAATATGTGGAGCATTAAGGCAGCACATAAGTTAGACAAGAAACAACATGGTTCATTATTGGATTCAAGAGAAGCTACACGAGTGAAAGAAGCTTTCACTGAGAATTAAAGAAGATGCAGCTTAAGTCATGGAGAACATGAAGAAGAAGGTGTGATTGCTTGAACAGAGGAAGATACATGTATGAGATTTTGATGTGGAAATCACGTAGAGGCAACACGAAAGAAAAGAGTTCCATGGGTTTGAAGGAAGCTCAAATACATATACATGCAGAGGTAGAATGGAGGAGAAAACATGAAGAATTAACAAATGAAGTTATAGTCTATAGCATATACAAACAAAAAACATGTTTGAAGCGAGCAAATGGAGATGAAGAAAATAACACTCAGAAGCAGCTCACCTGAAGAAGCTCGCTTAAACAGAAACTTTAAGTTGGAGATTAAGAGAACAAGTGAATAGTAGAAGGATGAGCAGAATGTGGAACACGTAAAAGAAAAGAAGCTACGTGAAAAGGTGTAGCTTGAACTGCTAGTTGGAGAAGCATGTACCAGAGTCTTTTAATGCATTAGCATGTTGCTTAGATGCACAGGGGGCCCACCAATTGAAACACAAGAAGGAGGCATTAAGAAACATCAGTTGGAAAATGAGGAGCCATGGGTTTAAAATGTGGATGAAGCTATGAGGCAGTAGGAAAAAATTCACGTGGCAATTAAGAGAAATGCAAATGCATGGGTTGACATGGAATGAAAAGCATATGTATGAGTAAAAAGACGCCATGTGATCCTTAGTAAGAATAAAGCTAAGGGCAATGAGAAGGAACAGAGGTTGAGTATGTGCAAATAAAAAAATTCACGTGACAATGAGGCAAGGGGAGCACGTGAATAATACGTTCATTTTGTCATTCATTCAATGTGATCATCTAGATGTAGACTTCGTCATTCCACATACACTCCATCCATCACATCATTCACGCCTCTTCATCCAGTGACTCCACACCATTTTCTCATCCATCCTCTATTCCTATTCCATCTCCACTCAAATGAAGAATTAATTTTATGTGTGGCTAGCTAGGAGGAAGATCTTTGGTGGAAGCTTGAATCTATAGAGAAGAACTTAGAAATTTGGCTATGATTCATAACTCTTTCTACATTGACTTTTGTTATTTTATCTGCTTGGTTAAGCTTGTAATTGACTAGATTAATGTAGTTTATGATTAGTAGCTCGTTAGATACTAATTAGGAGAGAAATTGATGTTGATTAATTTTAATGATGGATTTTCATTTTCCTACCATTTTCCAAGTGTGCAATCAAGGTATTTAATGAAATGCTTATGAGAAGTGGTGTGCTTAATTGTCTAATTTGAGGGTTCATTGGAGTTTAATTGGTTAATTGAGTCTCCTAAAGTGTTAATTTAGAGGCTAATTAATTAGTTAATCATTCAATTCAATTGTTCATACATCTTAATCACAAGAATTAGTAATTTAATGGTAGTTGAGGTCTCAATTAACATCAAATTGCTAAGTTCTTGATTCTTGTATGGTAACTCAAGATACATTTACCATGAATGCAATTAGGGACTCTTAGGCTAGAATTAATCACAATTGGAATAGGGTAAGGATAGTAGATACCAAGGGACAAATCCAAAGCTACAAGACTGTCATTTACTTTATTAGTTCATGCAATTAGAAATTTAGGAATTTTAATTCAATTTCATTTTACTTAGTTTAATCAATCAAAAACCCTCTAAATTAGATATTTTTAAAGTTCTTTTACATTTAGAAAATCTAATTAAACATTGACTTCTAATTCCAAGGGAGATGACCTAGGTTGTACCACTAGCTATATATAATCCAAACTAGTTTTATTTTGAGGGTTGCGTGACATGACCTGTTAACATGCCACTTATCATATGATTTGATGAGTTTTGACAACCAAATTGGCATCAAACTAGACTAAGTAGACTTCTTACCTAAAAGGTAAAGAGGAGATCTTAATGATATGGATCTACCTAAGAAGAGAATAATTGGTACCCTTGTGCATATTAGTGCTTAAGATACAATCATTATGGAGTGATGAGCATGTTTATGGTCAAAGAAAAGAATTGCCTACTAATATTAAAGGCCAAGTCTGATTCCACTATCAATAGCTTTATTGTCATGTATTATGTGTGGTGTGATTATGAGAATAGAGACTACATTGGAAATATGAGATGTTGACTAGTATTTACCCTAATGGTAAAATTCTTTAAAAAAAAATTCCATAATTCAAAATAATAGCTTCGGTAGGCAAATGAGAAAATGGTAGTAATGTAATCAAGTGACATTGTAACGGTGGAACCTTAGTGAAATGATTGACAAGGAAGACTTAATTACCAGATGGAGATGATACTAGACACCTCTCATTGAGAATCCCTGCTTAATCCGTTGATCATTGGGGAATGTTTTATAATGAAAAGACTCACTAAGTCTCCTTATTCTGATAATTTAACTCCTAATAGTCAAGCGTGAATTGAGGCTTAAGAACTTTTAGGGGAGCAAAGCGTTAGTTGTGCTTGACATAAATCATTGTATAAGGATAAAAACTATCATACTATCACATACTATATGTTAAAACTTACTATCAAAAGACCTTGTACTTATTGTCAGAAAACCTTGTCGACAAGGTCTTGGATTTCACATTACTAAATACAAGATCTTGTTAGCAAGATCCTAAACCTTGTGGAGAAGATGTTTAACAGGTTGTGTTACACAACTTTAAAATAAAACTAGGTTGAGAAAATTTTGTAGCTAGTGGTGCAACCTCGATCGTCTCTCTTAGAAATGGAATTCAATGTTTAATTGAGTTTTCTAAGTGCAAAAGGACTCTAAAAGCTATCTAATTAAAGGGGTTTTAGTTTAATTAATCTAAGTAAAATGAAATTGAATCAAAGTTCCTAGGTATTCCCTAAATGCATGAACTAAGAAGTGAATGATAGATATATGACTAGCTTTAGATTCGTCTCTCGATATCCACTATCCTTATCTTAATTCAATTATCATTGGTTCTAGTCTAATTGTCCTTGATTGTGCTAATGGCAAGTAATCTTGAGTTACCACTCAAGATTCAAGTGACTATTAATTTGATATTAATTGAGACCTCAACTCCTATTAAATTACTAATTTTTGTGATTATTGAGACCTCAATTTGTCTTACCCATTTCCAGGGAATTTTGGCTCATCCTCATCCTTACTAAAGGACCTTTGGCATAACCACACCCATGCAAGCCATAATGCAATCATAAACACATTTCAAGAAACATAATGGTACCATAACATGTAAGCATTGACTAGAAACATTTCTTATGGCTTAAGCATATACATAAGCACTTAATGACAAGAAAACAATCAAGCTATGCATATGAGAAAGGTTAGAGAGCTACCTCAAAGTAAGAACTTAACATTTTTTCCTGAGATATTCCTCCCCCTTTTTGGCCACACACTTGCAATGGGATGAAGCTTGATTCTTTTGGCCCAAACACCTTAAATAAGGCATAATTACATCATGGAAGCAAGCTCTAGCATCACACACTCTTTATGGAAGCTCACTTTGTTCTATGGTTACATGATGGTTTCATATGAGACCTAATTAATCAAGTGCTAGAATTCAAGGTCTTAGCTCACTTTTCTCCTTCTATTTAGGTCTCTTAACTCCATTCAAACCTCTTGGAGTCATCACAAACTCACTCCCAAAAGCCTGGACACAAGTTGCTTTCTTAAGTTCTATTATGGAGCCTACACTTCCATTACCCAAACCAAGGCTTTTAAATTTTTTCAAGCCTTCCTTTAATGTTCTTTTATGATATTTAATCCCTTTCTACCCTTAAAAAAATTTAAAACTCTCCCTAGATGCTTCTTTTTGTCTAGGCTGAGACATGTACCCATTTATGAACCCATGGAGTTAGCTTTGTTCTCTTGAAGGAAATGGCACATGTGAGGCTTTCTAGACATCTCAAGAATCCATATATACTCTTAGAAAATTAGAAATACCACTAGAAAGCTTCATACATACCATGGTGCAAAGAAAACCCTAAGTTTTAGAAACTTGTTTTCCAATGCTTCTTTTTGGATTTTCTTTGCATATTATTGTTTTTCACCCTTAAAAACCAAGGTTTTATGCTTGGTTTAGGTCATATTTTGTTCCCTCTTATGTGTTCTCTAGGTGGCCGAAACTAACTATAGAGGAACAAGAAAGAAGAAGCAAGGGAAGCCATGGAAATACCTTAATTCTTTATCCGTTTCAAAAGCTTTCTGCTTTGCTTTCACTTCTCCTTGGAATTTTGAACTTCTCCCCTTTGAACATGGCTTAAAATAGATCCAAATCATGTACCAAAACCATGGAAAGAAAGAGGAGAAGGAGGAGAACAAGTTTGCTAAAGGAAGGAGCTTGAAAAACCAAGGATTTCTTGCTTTTTTTCCTAGCCTTTTTCTTCCTTTTTTTCCCCTCCTCTTGTGTGCCCTTTCTTGCTAAGTTCTCCTCCATTTTTGTAACACCATATTTAACTATCTTACCTCATTTCATTTCAATCTAATTTCCTTGGCCAAGCACAAGTTCCCCAAGAAAATACCATTAAAATATTAGATTATTTTTGTGTTATGTCATAGATAAAATCTTTATTTCGTATCCCATGGACCATATGAACTCATCCATCTTATCCTCCTATTTAAATACATACATACACCTCAAAACCATCTCAAGATGTGGCCAACAACTCAAGCTCATAAACCATATACATAAAAATCACATGTGCAGCCTCGGATTGGTGTGCTAGGTTTCTGTCATGAAATTTGGAAAATCATGTCTAATTATAGAAAAATTGAAATCAAGTATACTATACCATTCTAGAAATCTATAGGTGTATGCTTTATGAAAAAAAATAAGTTCAAACCAAAACAAGGACATCTAGCTATTGGAAATCGATGGAACAGTACATAAACTTAGCTGGTGCTGCTGTACTATCATAGAAATTTAAAAATTCATATCTCTCTACTCAAACATCCAATTGGGGTGATCTTAGTAGCCATAAAAAGCTTATTGTGTGTAGTTTATACTTGTAAAATTTTAGGAGCATTAGACCCCATTTGGCTCTTGAATGATATAGGAGAAAAAACTGACTATATAAATAGTAACTATACTATAATAGCTAAAATTTGGTAATTTTGAAAATTCTAATTAATTCGATAGAGCTCCAAATAATTTGGTCTTTAGCTTTCCAAAAAGCTCTAAATGTGATCTAGATGGATAAATTTGTTCATTTGGTCTAATCTTGACTTTGGGTTCCAAAATGGTCAATTTTATGCCTTCTAAGGGTCTCAAATGGTCCAAATAAGCTTTTAAGATATCCATGGCCACTTGAGCACATGGGAAAATACCAAAATGTTCTATTAAACTTATCTCAAAGGTGCACAAACCAAGATTTCACAAACTCACTCTCTCACCTCAAGGCATACATAAGATCATACAAGCCTTATCTTGCCATTTAATGTCAAAAAGTGGCTACAATATTCACATGGCATCAAATCTCATATACACATCAAGTATCTATGTAATTACATATGTTTAAATAGTTATACAACATATTCATCATAGGATTCATGATATGCTATTCATATGGCTACAAAATGGACAATTTACACAATTTTATGTCAATCTCCTTCTTTTTATGCTTGGTGGCTCCCATTCATTGGTTCACTTAGTCTACCTAGACATGTTAGACAATGAGGAGGAAGGAATGAGATTTTAGGAATCCCAATAGCTCTTCTTCCTTTCAACCATACATAAGAGATATAAATTCAAGTCTAAAAATGCATGCATAGATATCATGGAGTGCATAATTATATATAAGACATTTCTTGTACTCAAGAAGTCACATAACACATTTATAGGCTTGCCAAGCAAATAGTTTAGCCTTACCCATTCTCTTTGTGATTTTGGACTTGCTTCACTCATTTTCTTAATGGACTTTTAACTAAGCCTCACTTTTTAGAGACTTTGGCTTTGTCTCATGCATTCTTGAGGACTTTTGACTCATCCTCACCCTAACTAAGGGGCTTTTGGTTTCACCACACTCAAGCAAAATAAGACATGTTTATAAAACATTATTCAAGTGCATAATAAAGCATCATGGTGCCATGGCATATAGATACATGCTAAAACATCTTTCATAGCTTAAAACATACACACACATTCAAAGACAAGATAAAAATCCACTTATGCATGAGAGAAAGAAGAAAGAGCTACCTTGATTACACAAGCATACTTTCTTCCTTGAAAACTCTTCCTCTCCCTTGGCCACACACTCACAAGGATGTGAGACTTGATTCCTTTGGCCTAGACACATCATATGGAAGCCAATTATACTCTTGGACCAATTTCTAAAGTCACACATTCATTTTAAAAGTTAGATTGTTCCTATGGCTAATTTATGGTTCCATAATGCACCTAATGAAGCAACATAATACATGATCTTGGCTCCAGTCTTTCCATTTATTTATGATTCTTGACTCCATTTAAGCCTCTTAAAGTCATCACACAATTAATTTAAGGAGCCTAACTATATGTTGCTTCTTTAAGTCATAATATGAAACCTTTGATACCATCTCACTTCCTAAGCCTCCTAAAATTTTTTCAAGGCTTCCTCCCATCCTATATGATGCAAAACCAAGCTTGAAAGAAATTAAAATCACTCCTTGATGCTTCTTCTAGCTTAGACCAAGGCTATGGACAATAAGGGGAAGCAAGGAGTTTGTTTTGCTTTCTTGATGGGAGATGCATGTGAGGAGCTTTCTAAGGACCTTAGGAGCTCATATAAACACTCATATTAGCCTAGGAACTCTTGCATCAAAACAAAATTTTAATTAAGTACTTGAAACCCTAACTTTGCTATCTTAAAATTTAATCATTATTTTGTTGTTTCCTTTGCATATTCTTGTTCTTCTCCCTCATTTTCCTAAGATTTCACTCTTGGTTTGGCTTAAAAATTCAACAAAACCATAGAAAGAAAGAGGGGAAAGAGGAGAAGGAGATTGGTGAAGCAGAAAGCATGAAAAACTAAGAAATTCTTACACTTTTTGCTAGGTTTCTCTCTTTCTTCTTCCCTCCATCTTGTGCGCCATTCTCCTTTACCCTTGGTTCCATTTTAGACTAGAAAATTCATTCATAAGGAGTGGGCAGAAGTGGGGACATTTTTATAAGCCTAGGGGTTCATTTAAACAACTTCCAAAATTTATAATTTAGTCCCTCTTCTTATTTTTGTCTATTTGCACTCGTTTCAACTCCTTTTTTAGAACCGTCTTTTCCATAATAAAATTTAGGTCCTCTATTTCATAAAATATCATTACTTTCATTGCATTTTTGTTAAAATCTATCTGGTTATTCTAGCTCTAGTTTTAGGGTACCTCTAGCCTTGACTCATCATTATTTGAGGTTTAGAATATTATTATAATTTTATTGGACCTCAAATTACTCTATTTAAAGGACTTTCCTTTGTATTTAGTGAATTTTGTATATTTATAAAGAAACCATATGTTACGTTTCTCGTATTTTCTCTCTTTTCAAAGAACTGGATATTACAAAAGGTACTTTCAGAAACTTACTATTCCCTAAAACCCGAGTCTTGTCGTAGTGAGATTGCCTACTAGAATTCTCCCAAGAAATTCACCCAATTCTCAATTTAGTAAGACTGCTCTAGGGTACCTTTTGAAGTCTACTTTCCTGTATTGTGTTGTGACTTAACCTTCTACGTCATGATGCTCTTAACTTTTGTAACCCCAAAAATACTTTTTGGTCGCGACTTAAATAATTTGAGCCATGACTTTGCCCTCTCCTAGCTTTATTCTCTCATCTTCACACTCTCCATCTATTAACCACAAACACAAATGAATTCTAGGGCCTTTATAGCTAATGCATGGTTCTAATGACCTTCCAATTCTTATATACCTCTCTTCACTAATACTTATTGTTTAGGGACCTAAGGATGGTGCACTTCAGTTAATCATCATTACATATTAGCAAATTTACACATCTTGACAACAATAAGTACCTAAGCCTTCAATATCATCATAAAAAGAAATATATATTCCAAAAGAGATTTCATACAACACTATTTAGGATAATCATTCACCGCATCACATACTTATACTTTCAAGTGAATAAGTAATGGTTCTTCATTAGCAACAAACCATATCAATCATTATTAGCTATAAGCATCAGATTACATATGATAAAAGGTCTAATTTCCTATTAACTACATTATTGATTACAAAACATCAAAATATCTACAATTGGAAAAAAGATTGCATAAAGATCCTATATAAAATAAATGACAAAAGAATAATATATTGTAAAGTCCTACATCGGGTAGGGAAACCCTGGGCTAAGGCCTTATAAGTGGGAGCGAAGCTCTCCTTACCAGTGACGCATTTTCCCTTAGACTGAGGAGGAACAAAACCCCACCAGGCAGTGTGTTGGATGCCGTAACGGGGATAATATCACTGGAAGGTTTTGTGGGAAACTGGTATCAGAGCCGGACTACTCGCATGTGCAACCTGAGGATCAGTTGGCCCCAAGGGGGTGGAATGTAAAGTCCCACACTGGGTAAGGAGACCTTGAGCTAAGGCCTTATAATTAGAGGCGAAGCTCTCCCTACCAGCGATGTGTTTTCTCTTGGATTAAGGAGGAACAAAACCCCATCTGGTAGTGCTCCAGGTGCCATAATGGGGACAATATCACTGGAAGGCTCTGTGGGGAATTAGTATCAGAGCTTGCCTAGTCGCTTGTGCAACCCGAGGATGGGTTGACCCTAAGGGTGTGGAATGTAAAGTCTCATATCAGGTAAGGAAACCCTAGGCTAAGGCCTTATAAGCAAGAGCGAAGCTTTCCCTACCAATGATGCATTTTCCCTTGGATTGGGGAGGAAAACCCCATCAGGCAGTGTATCGGGTGTCGTAATAGGAACAATATCACTAGAAGGCTCTGTAGGGAATTGGTATTAGAGCTGGCCTAACTATATGTGCAACCTGAGGACGGATTGGCCCCAAAAGGGGTGGAATGTAAAGTCCTACATTAGGTAGAGAGACCTTGAGCTAAGACCTTATAAGTCAGAGCGAAGCTCTCCCTACCAGCGACGCATTTTCACTTAGACTATGGAGGAACAAAACCTCACTAGGCAGTGTACTGGGTGTCGTAATGGAGACAATATCACTAGAAGGCTCTGTGGGCTTTCCACTTATAAGGCCTTAGCCCAAGGTCTCCCTACTTGATGTGGGACTTTACATTCCGCCCTCTTAGGGCTAACCCATTCTCAGGTTGCACATGCACCTAGGCTAGCTCTGATTCTAATTCCCCACAGAGCCTTCTAGTGATATTGTCCCTATTACAGCAGCCAGCATAGTGCTTAGGTTTTGTTCCTCCCCAGTCTAAGGGAAAACGCATTGCTGGTAGGAAGAGCTTCACTCCCACTTATAAGGCCTTAGCCTAAGGTCTCTCTACTGAATGTGAGACTTTAGATTCCATCCTCCTTAGGATGAACCCATCCTCGGGTTACACATATGGCTAAGCCAGTTCTAATATCAATTCCCCACAAAGCCTTCTAGCAATATTGTCCCTATTACGACACCCGGCATACTTCCTGGTGGGGTTTTGTTCCTCCCCAATCTAAGGGAAAATGCGTCGCTGGTGGGGAAAGCTTCGCTCTCACTTATAAGGCCTTAGCCCAGGGTCTCCCTACCTAATGTGGGACTTTACACATATACTCTAAGCCAAAATGGTCCAAGTGTAGAAATTCTACCCAAGGCCTCAAGTTAGGGATGTTCATCTACTTGCTTCCCCTTTTCTTTACTCGAGGAACCTTCACATGAAATTGTTAGCCTATGAAATAGGGTGAGATGTGAATCTTAGTAACCAAAGAAAAATTCCACACATATTTACAATTTAATAAGCATAAATGCATATCAAACATAGTTAGAAGTATTATCATAATCAATAAATAAACTAGTTAGACTACCAGTGACTACTATCCCATATTAGCCATCACATACTTCATGTTAATGGCCAATAACACAGGAAAAGGCCTGTCTATAGGCCCAACTCCCTCTTAAGTACACTATGTGTTTAGTGCATTCATGAGTCTAATCGTAACTCAATGCTCGATCGAAGCACAATGTATGGGTGGCAACTGTGCCATAACTCCACCAAGGACACACTCACGGTCCAAAACAACAATTAAGTAGCTAACCAATTATTTAACATAGCAAATCATATTATGTAGCAAATATTAGGTTAATAATGCATATATGCAAGGATTTGAAATTTAACCTAGGTTACCTCATTTAATTGAGCCATGTTTTGAAGTAAAAGGTAAATTCCTTCACCCTAATAGTCCTAAATTGCCAAAACAAGTTTTTAACTCATTATTCACTATATGAATTAGTTACCTATTCATTCTTAGTACCTAGAACTACTCAAAAGCACTTACCTAGCCTCCAATGAAACTTAAATTCTAATGTAAACCTTTCCACACCTGAAACTTCAAAGTCTCACTCCAATTTTAGGATATTTTTGCACAAGGTCAAAGCCCATTAGGTAAGGTAGCTATTAGGGCTAATATTCGGTAGAGAATATATCAAAATAAGGAGAAGATACTTACCCAACAATCCCTCTAGTCTTAAACTCTAAAAATTCACAAGAAACCATTAAAAGAGGAAGTTTTGGATTTAGGTGATGAAGAAAAATTCACTAAACTAGAAACTATTCAAACCAAAATGTAGAGAAAAAAGAGAAAATAAAGTTTTATATAACTTACCTTAGCTAAATCACCCTCTAGAAGTGCAAAATGGTGGCAACAAGTTGAAAACGTTATCCTCCTCTCTTTCTATGTGAAAATGCTTTTGTGTTTTGCAACACCAAGGGTACTTGCCTTTAAATTTTAGTATGGTTGTAGAACCCTTAAGGTTTTAAGGCCAAATGGGCTAATCCACTAGCCTATTATCTAATTGAGTCTAGAAATCTACATATTAGGCCATGGGACTAAGAGTTAAGTTAAAGTAAATGAATTGGGCCTTCATGAAACTAAGGTTGGGCTTTTATTGTTGGTTCTTAGCATGCATACATTGATTGTTAGGCCCAAGTATTAAACACCCCTTTCACTTAATTAATTTCTCTAATAAGGCCCATAACTATAATTAATCCATTTTTACCTACTAAAGACCAAGTGTTATCATTTGTCTCAAAATGTCCAAAGATTGTTTTCCTTAAAACTCTTATTTCTGTAAATCCCCTTTAATAATTCTATAATTTCCAAATAATTACTATTAATAAATTTTGGGGTGTTACATTCTCCCTTCCTTTTAAGAATTTTTTCCTCAAAATTAGATGTACCTTAATCAAAAAGTGTTGGATAATTCTTTCTCATTGATTCCTCTGTCTCCTAGGTTGCTTCATCAAGAGTCAGCCTTTTCCATACCAGTTTTACCAGGAAAATGTTCTTATTACGTAGTTGTTTGACTTTTGAGTCTGCTATCCTTTTTAGCTCAATAATATAAGACAAATTATCCTACAGATGCATGTTCTCATGCTCAGTGACATGTGAAAGGTTTGGGTGATACTTTTTCAATCGGGATATGTGGAACACATCATGTAATTGGGCTAAATTTAAGGGCAAAGCCACTGTATAAGCTATCCATCCTATTCCCTCAAGGATTTGAAAAGGAGCAAGGTAATGAGAACTAAGCTTTCTTGACTTTATATACCATCCTATACCCGTCATTGGAGTAACATTAAGGAATACTTAGTCTTCTACCTCAAATTCTAAGAGCCTCATTCTCTTATCCATATGACTTTTATGCCTAATCTGAACATCTAACAATTTCTTCCTAATGAGTTCTATTTGACGAGTAGTTTGGCCCACTACATCTGCACCTAAGAGACTTCTCTCACCAAGTTTTACCCAACACAAGGGTAATCTGCACTTCCTCCTATATAGTACCTTAAAGGGTGCTATTTAGATACTGGAATGGTAACTATTATTATAGACAAACTCGGCCAAGGAAAAGAGCACATCCTAGTTTCCCTTTAACTCTAGCACACTAGCCCTAAGCATATCCTCAAGAGTCTAGATAGTCCTCTCATTTTGTTTATTTGACTAAGGGTGGTAAGCAGTGCTAAAGTTAAAACTAAAGCTTAAAGTTTCTCGTAAAGACCACTAAAATTTCAATGTGAATATGGAGTCCTTACCTAACACAATATTATTAAGGACATCGTGCAACCTCATAATCTCATGGACATAAAGTTATGCTATTTTATTTAGAGGATAAGTGGCTTTAATAGGTAGAAAGTGGGTAGACTTTATTAGTCTATCCATAATCACCTAAATAATTTTATAGCTCGAGGATGTCCTAGGTGAACCTATCACAAAATCTATAGATATATTATCCTATTTCCATTCTAGAATCTTTAAAAAGTGTAACAATCTGGTGGGTTTTTTATGCTCAATCTTGACCCTTTGACAAACTAGCCATTTGGTAACAAATTTTGCTATGTTAAATTTCATTCCAAGCAACCAAACACTTTTCTTAAGATTTCCATGCCTCTTAGTGGTGCCTGGATGGACGGTGTACCTACTTTTATATGCTTTAGATAACATTATGTTTCTTTTATTCTCATCCTTAGGTATGCACACCCTACCAAACCATCCTCTGATAGGTTAAAGTCTTTGATATCTCCATTTCCCAATTGCCCTCTAATTCTACCCAAATGTTCATCTAGCTCTTAAGTATAATGTCCAATTTTTGCTAAATGATAGAAATGTAACACCATAATTATAGCTCATTTCATACCATTTATAAGCTTTGTATTATCAATCCCACAAGAGTATATGAAAGAGGGGATGAAAATAATAGACTTTTTCGCATTACGCTATATCTAAAACATTTCATTTGCTGTCATGTGTACTGTGTGAACTCATACTATACTTCCTCATATTTAATTTTATTATTACAACTCATTTGCATCACAAAAGCTTGCCTACAACCCATGGAAACCGAAATGGGGCATGGAAATTTAAAGAGCATTCTCGCCCAAAATTGGTCTCTTTTCTAGGAAAAATTTGGAAAATCATATCTAAATCTATAAAACTCAAAACCATGCAATCTTGGTCATTCTAGAAATCTTAGGATGTCTACTTCGCACTAAAAATATGTCTAGGTTACAATATTCATCACCTAGGACGTTTGACATCCAAAATGATCCAAAGGTCTGACTGAAATCTGGAACTATCACAGAATTCTGCAGAAACTTTGAAAATGTCTAATTAATTCTAAAAAAAATCCAATCCATGCAAATGATACTAATCTAGAAAGCTGTGGATGTTAAATAGAGGAGAAAAATATCTCTAGGTTAGTGCATTAAGCCCAGACTCTGGAACTCAATAGAATAATACTTCTGGTCGAGCAAATTCACTAATACTGGATAGAAACTTCAAAAATTAGTATCTCTCTCTCTAGACCTCTAAATGAGGTGCTTCTAATTCACACGAGTCACTGTGATTTCCTAGGCTTTCTTTATAAAATTTTGTGGCAATTGGACATCATTTGGTCCTCATGTGATAGAAAACAATTTTGGACCAAATGAATAATGCAGCAGACCAAATCCATAAAATTTGCCAATTTTGAAAAATCATCAAACATTCTGTAGACTTACAAAAATTATGATCTTTAGCTTCCCAAAAAGCTCTCAATGAGATCTAATTTCATGCCAAATTTCACATCAAGACTAACTCATTTGGCTAAAAAGTGACATAGGGTTCCATTATGGTCAAATGTGGCTCCATATGAGGTACCAAATTTGCCAAATGGTCTTCCCTTGTTATTGGCACCTTTTAGGCAAGTCTAAAAGCACATTTAAGACTTGTGTGAGCTGTCCAAATAGTCTCAAACCTCATGCATCTCATTTTGGCCATTCAACCCACATTTATACACATATTCATTAAACTTTAAACTTGCATACTATGGCATTACATACTCAAAACATGTGCTAATGGTCATATATCATTTCCATACATCTAAACATCACATAATAGTATCTTTACATATGTCTTAACATTCATAGTACATGTACAACCTCATATACATTATGAACCATCATTATGGTTCCAAAATAGACGAAACAAGACATAAGCTTGTCGATCTTTGCTCTTCATGGTTGTTGGCTCCCTTCACCATAATTACTTGGTCCACCTAGCATGTTAGATCATTGAAGAGGAGGGAATGAGATTCAAAGAATCCTAATAGTTCATCTCCCATTCAATCATACATAATATGTACAAAGCAAGCTCTTCAAATGCATGCATGGTGAAAATGGAAGACATTCATATTTTAAAAACAATCTTGGCATGTGAATCAATCATACAAGACATTCAAGAGCTCACCAAGTGCTTGGATTGGCCTTACACTTCTCCTCATAGATTTTGGACTTGCCTCATCCATTCTTTAAGAGCTTTGGACTCAACCATACTCTTGGGAGCCCACTTTGCTTTTGGGAGACTCTTTACTTTGTCTCAACCAAGCTCAAGGGTTCTTGGCTCATCCTCACCTAAGGGAAGAGTTCTTGGCCTCTCCACACTCAAGCAAACTCATACAAACATTATACACTCATTAGAAAATATAACATGGCATCAAGGATCATAGCATATAAAGGTATGCTTGCATACTTTTCAAAGCTTGAAACTACACATACACACATTCTAAAACAAGCTAAACATACATCCATGCATGAGAGAAGGTGGAGAGAGCTACCTTGCTTGCATTCACACACTTTTTTCATAGCTTTCAAGCCTCCTCTTTCGGCCACACACCCACAACTTGGTGGAGATAGTTTCTCTTGGCCTAGATACAAATTACAGGAGCCAATTAAGTTCATGAAACAATTTCTAGGGCCATGCGACTTGCTTAAACCCTATATTACTCTACAACCTCTATTATGGTCCATATTGGCACCTAATGAAGCAACACCCCTCAAATGATTTCTAGCTCTCATTCTTTCTTTTCAAATATGATTCTTGACTCCTTTTAAGCCTCTTGGAGTCATCACATCATCAAAATAAAAGGCCTAACACCATGTTGCTTCTTTAGGTCATAATATGGAACCTAAGACACCAAATCACTTTCTATGAGTTCTAAATTTTTTCCAAGGCCTCCCCTCACTTTCATTCATCAAATATGACTCAAGAATGGCCTTAGAAAAATTTAAAACTCCCTCCACCTACACAATCCCTTCTTGGCCAAGACATAGACACCATTTGGGCCATATGGAGTTTTCTTGGTTTTCTTGAAGGGAGAAGCTTGTGGGGAGCATCTTTGGTATCTCAAGAACTCATTTATACTCTAACTTAGACCTAGGAAGCATCATACAAATTCAGAAATTGGAAGGTGCACTTAAAACCTTAGGTTTTGCATCTTGATTTCTAATGCCTATTTCTTGGTTTTCTTTGCATATTCTTATTCCTCTCCATCAAATACCTAAGAATCACCTTTGGTTTGGTTCAAAATCTGACTCCTTAGGTCTGTCTAAGTCTAGGTCAAAATGGAGAAGAAGGGCCATGGAAGATATGAACCATAGGATGCATTTTTACCTTGTTTTCTTGCTTAGTTTGGCTTAAATCTTGATTTCTCCAAGCTCCTCTCTTCAAATCCGAACTTTCCCTTGAATATCTCTCTTGAATCAGATTTATAAACCTCATTTTCATCTAAGGAAAGAAAGGAGAAGGGAGGAGAGGAGGTGTGGATGAAGAAAAGCAAGGAAAATCACCATGAAAACATACCTTAAGCTTGGTTTTCTTCCTCCTTCTTCTTCCTCTCTTGGGCACCTCTCCCTTAGGGTTTTTCTTCTGATTTGGGGCAGAAGATAATGAAGGGAGGAGAAGGGTGCATCATATATATAGGTGGGAATAAGTTATACTTTTCAAAAATTCCCATTTTGCTCTTCATACTTTGCATTTTTGTTTCTCCTTCATTTTAGCTCCTTTTTTAGAACCATCTTTTCCATTATAAAATTTAGGTTCTCAATCAAGAAAAATGGCTTTGGAATCACTCAAATCGGAGTTGAAACCTTTCTGAACGAATCTGTCAAAGTTCAGGCATACTGACATTGGAAAACGTCCACCGGAGGGGATTTAACTATCCCGGGGCTTCCCATGGTTTTGAGGGCCTCTGAGAACCCCCAGAGAACTCAAAATTTTCATTTAAAAAGCCCTCCTATGTGTTTTTCAAAAAGTGCCCATATTTAAGAAAATACCACTGGCCTTTTGGCAAATTTTTCGAATCACTCTGGCCTTGATTTTTGGGCAACTCAAGGCTCAACTCCTCATTTTCTAATATTTAAAATTTTATCATAATTTTATTTGGCCCCAATTCCTTTTATTTCAGAGACTTCCTTTTGTATCTGACCCATTTCTATCATTTACGGAGAAACCGAACATTGTGTTCCTCACGTTTACAGAAGGACTGGATGTTACAAGAAATGGGCGTATTTTCAAAGTAAGTCCCTCAAAATGAATTAGTTAAGGTCCTAGAAAATTTGAATAACATTCTAGACTCCAAAAGATGAGAATTTTAAGCTTAGATGAAAAGAAAAATAAAGCCAAAATAAAGAAACAAAATTTAACGAAAAACTTACGAAACGTAATATTATCATAATTTTGAGAACATTTTGGAATTCACATAGGAGGGGTTTTTAAATGAAAGTTTTGAATTATCTGGGGTCCTCAGACGTCCTGAAAACTATAAGAAGCCTTGGGACAATTAAAACTCCTCCAGTGGATGCTTTCCAATGTCGGCGTACCCGTACTTTAACAGATTTGTTCGAGAAGGTTTTAGCTCTATTTTGAGTGATTCCAAAGGCATTTTACTAAATTGGAAACTTAAATATTATAATGAAAAAGACAATTCTAAAAAAGGAGCTAAAATAAAGTAGAAACGAAAATGACAAAAATGAAGGGCAAAATTAGAATTTTTAAAAGTCCTCCTTCCTCCACTTATATATATAGGGTGCCCCACTCTCCCATTCATTTACGTTCATATGTTTCTGCCCTAGACTAGAGGAAAGACCCTAGGAGAGTAGTGCACAAGAGGAAGAGAAAGAGGAGGAGAAATTAAAGCTAAAAGGTTTAGAATGTTGGTAGTTTTTCATGCTCGTTCCTTTCCAAACCTGTTCTCCTCCATTTCCCTTTCTTTATTTTGATTATATTGAAGTATATGGATCTATTTTAAAGGAGAAATTAAGGAAAAAATTCAGATTTGAAAAGAGGATGCCGAAGAAGATAAGATTTAAGTGAGAAAACAAGGTAATTTCTTCTTCCGTGGTTACTACCCCTTGCTCCGCTTTTCTCCATATTTTGCCCCACTCAAGAAGTCATAGGAGGGCTTGGATTTTAGGCAGAAGCAAGGGTGATTGTTAGAAAAAAAGGTGTAGAGATTAAAAATATATAAAGAAAATTAACAAATAACCATGAAAATTGGAGATGCAAATTCTAGGGTTTCATATGTTCTTCATAAAATCTGATTTGATACGTTAACTTCTATGCCTAAATGAGAGTTCAAATGAGCTCTTAAGATCCCTAGAAGTCTCCCCATGTGCTTCCTCCACCAAGAAACCAAAGCAAAGTCCATTGATGCCACAATGCTTCCTAGTTTCTACCAAGAAGGGTTTAGGTAGCTAAGGATAGTTTTAATTTGTTCCAAGTCCATTTTTGTGTCATATATGATGAGGGAAGATCTTGGAAAAAATTTAGAAATCATAGAAAGTGAGTTGGCCTTATATGTTCCATAATATGACTAAAAGAAGTAACATGTAATTAGACTCTTTATTTTAATTGTATGATGACTCCAAGAGGCTTAAAAGGAGTCAAGAATCATATATGGAAGAAAAGAAAGAAGTCTAGAATTTATTTGATGGGTGTTGCTTCATTAGGTGCATTCTTGGAACCATAAAGCAGTTAATAGACAAAGTTAGTGTGTGAGGAAGATATGTGGCCTTAGAATTAATTTCATGAATCTAATTAGCTTCCATAAATTGTGTTTAGGCCAAGAGAAATCATTCCCACACCTTTGTGTGTTTGAGGCTGGGGAAGGGAGAGCAAATTCAAGAGAAAAAGTGTGTGGTTGCATCTAAGATAGCTCACTTCTCCTTTTCTCATGCATGAATGTATGCTTAGCTTGTCTTTGAATGTGTGTATGTGTACTTTTAAGCCATGAAAAGTATTCTAACATGATTTCATATGCCATGGTATCATGATGATGCATTATGTTTCTAAATGATGTTATGATGCTTACTTAGGTTTGCTTGAGTGTGGTGCGGCCAAGAACCCTTAGCCATGGTGAAGATGATCCAAGAACCCTTAAAATTAGTTGAGATAAAGTAAAGAGTCTTCCAAAAGTGAGGTTGACTCCCAAGAGTAAGGTTGAGTCTAAAAAGCTCTTAAAGAATGGATGAGGCAAGTCCAAAATCCATAAGTGAATGAGTGAGGCTAATCCACTTACTTGGCAAGCCTTTGTATGCTATATATGACTTGTTCAAATGTTGAAAATGTCTTTTGAATGATTGCACATTCTATGATACTCATGCATACATTTTGAAGATTAGTTTTACATCTTTTATGTGTAATTGAAAGGGAGATGAGCTATTGGGATTCTTTGAATCTCATTCCCTCCTTTCCAATGTTTTAACATGCTAAGTGGACCAAGTAGACAAGGCAATGGAAGCCCACACCTTGCAAGATGAAATTGTGACAAGAAAGTGTTTAAATTTTGTTACTTTAAGGCCATATGAATGGAAAATGTTGCATATGTCCTATGATGTAATGAACATGTATAATTATGTTAATGTATCATGTATAAATGAGAGCTTAGACTATATGTATGGAAATGTACAATTTGGACACGTGGTGGCAAACTAGTGTTATGGAAATGTATGCATAAATGGAAGTGGAATGGCAAAATTGAGATGCATGAGGTTTGGAACCATTTGGACAATTCACACAAGTCATATTCATACTTTTAAACTTACCCAAGAGGTGTCACACATCAAGAGAAGTCATTTGGACACTTTGGTATCATATATAGAGCAAGAATTAACTATATTGGAAACCTATGTCACTTTTTGTCCAAATGAACTCTTCTTGATTTAAAATTTGGCATGCATTTAGGGTTTGTTGAGAGATTTTTGGAAAGCTAAAGTACAAAATTTTTAGAGTTTTATGGAATATTTGATGAATTTTCAAATTTGGGAAAAATTCTGATTTTGGTTCAAAGTACTGTTCACATTGGTCCAAAAATGAATTTTGTCAGTCAAGGGGCAAATGATATCCAATTACCACCAAATTTTATAGAAAGAAACTAAATATTCCAATGACTTGTGTTAACTAGAAGCACCACATTTATATTTCTAAAGTGGGAGATATGAATTTTTAAAATTTCTGTCCAATATCAGGAGTCCAGATTGACCCAAGTTACTATTTATTGATTTTTGATGCCTAGACGTGCCTAAACTAGTCTAAAATTATTTTTCCACTAGCTAAAATTCTTAGCCTTCTAGATTGGTATCATTTGCATGGATTGGATATTTGTGAAATTAATTGAACATTTGTGACATTTGTAACAAAAATCTGTATTAGTACCAGTAGCCAGTCAGATTTCTGTACCTTTTCAAATGTTAAATATCTTTTGTGTTGTGTTCATGGCCTAGACATATTTTTAGCATAAAGTAGACATGTGTAGCTTCCCAGAATGGCAAAGAATGTGTGATTTTGATTTGTCTAGAATTAGTTATAATTTTCCAAAGTTTGTTACCGGAAAGGGAAAATTCTGGCCGAAATAGCTACCATGAATTTTTTATATTCCCCTTCTTTAGACGAATTGCATGCCACTTTTGGTATTGGAAATGAGTTGTATCTATTTAATTAAATATGATACATGATTTCACATGGTTCACAGGACACTGAATGAAAATTTTATATGCGATACAACACAAAGAAATTAATTATTTTAATTGATATTTCTTGCTCCTTCACGAGATGCATGACGTGAAGCATGAGATAAGCTAAGGAATTATTGTGTTACATTAGGCCTCCTTAATTATCTTCCTAAAATTGCTTTCTATCCTTAACTCACCCTATAAAAAAGCTACTATGGTCTATGATCATGGAAGAATTCAAATATCTTAGTTCCTTAATCAACCTTTGCTCCTTAAGCATCGTCATGCCCATATGAATAGATTTCCTACTCAATGAATTGGTAACAACATTTGTCTTTCTAGGATGACACTTTAAGAAGGAATCATAATCCTTAAGGAACTCCATCCACCTCCTTTGTCTCATATTTAACTCTTTTTGATGAAACAAATACTTTAGACTCTTATGATCATTATACACCTCGAATTGGGCACCATATAAATAGTACCTCCAAATCTTAAAGGCAAAAGCCATAGCTACTAGCTCTAGATTATAGGTAGGATAATTCTTTTCACGAGGTCTAAGTTGCCTAGAAGTATAGGCTATTACTCTACTTTATTACATCAAAACACAACCTAAACCCTTCTTAGAGGCATTACTATAAATTGTAAAGATTTTCTTAAGGTCAAGTATCACTAGTATAGGTATGACGGTCAACCTATCCTTAAGTTCCTAAAAGGTGTGCTCACACTTGGCATACCACACAAATAGTTAGTCCTTCTTACTTAACTTTGTTAAAGGCATTGCTAATTGGAAAATCCTTTAATAAACCTCTTATAGTAATTGCCCAAACCCAAGAAACTATAGACTTTAGTTACTATTTTAGGTCTCTCCCAATTCAGCACCACTTCCACCTTGTTCAGGTATCACATGTCCTAGGAATTTTACCATTCGCAATAAAAACTCACATTTACTAAGCTTAGCATACAACTGATGCTTCGTTTAAGCTTAAAAAACTATCATAGGATGCTCTTCATATTTTTCACTACTCTTGGAATAGATAAGGATATTACCAAGGAAAAAGGTAAGAAATTTCATAGTTTTTCATGCTTCCTCCTTCACCAACCTTGTTTATTTCTTCTTCCTTTCTTTTCCTATGGTTTCGATGATTGATTTAAGGATGATTCATGGTTGGTTCAGTGAAAGGAGGAGAAAAATTGAAGGAGAGATAAGAAGCAAGTGAAAGTGCTTTTGGAAAAGCTTGAAATCAAGGTAACTTCCATAACTTTCTTTGCTTCTTTTTACTTGTTCTTCATGGGTGAAATTTTGGCCAACCCTAGACCACTAAAGTGGGTATGATTTCTAGTCTTAGTAAGGAAGAAACAAGGGTTTTAAAGTATGAGAAACAATAATATGCAATTAGATTTAAAAGAGAAACTTTAGCATTCAAGTTGTAAATTCTAAGGATTTTGTTGCATCTAGCCATTCTAGAAGCTTTCTAAGGATAGTCTAGTCTATGTAAGAGTATGTATGAAACCCTAAGACATCTAGGAAGCTTTACAAGTTCCAATTCCCTAAGAAAAATCAAGCAAACCTAAGGCCCTTCAAGTTGCTACATGTCTTAGCCAAAGCTAGAGTAGCACCTAGGGAGATTTGTCTTTGATTCTAAGGATGGGAATAGCCTAGATATGATTAATAAACATAAAGGGAAGCATTGGTTTGAATTTATAAATCATGGTTTGTGAGATGAAAGCTTTTGTTCCTTTTTGAGATATAAAGAAGCGACTTGAATCTAGGCTCTTTGAATTAAATTTGTGATGACTCTAAGGAGTCCAAATGAAGTCAAGAGACTTAGATTGAATGAGGAATTGGAGCCAAGATCATGAATATTAGGGTTTGCTTCATTATGCACTTATATAGAACCATAACCACGTCTTAGAACAAAGTAAGTTTGCATAGAGTTTGTATAAGACTAGAACTTGTTCCAATAATGTAATTGTGTCTCATTTGATGTGTCTAGTCCAAATAAATCAAGCCTTACCTAGTTGTGTGTGTGAGGCTAAGAAGGGGAAAGGAAAGACCAAGGAAGGAAGTTGTGATCCTTGATTTAAAGTAGCTCTTTAACCTTTCTTACATGCATGTCTTAGACATTTGATTGTCCTTGGATGCTTATGCATATTTTTAAACCATGAGATATGTTTATAGCTTTTGAAGAAATGCTATGATGCTATTATGTTTCTTGAAACATGTTTTTGAATGTAAGATGGCTTGAATGAGTAAGGCTATACCAATAGTCTCTTAGAATGGGTGAAGAGATGCCAAAAGTCCCTAAGAAAGGATGAGACAAAGCCAAACATCTCAAGAAGGAGTAAGGCTCAGTCAAAAGTCCCTAAAAGTGGATGAGGTAAATCCAAAAGTCCCAAGGAATAGGATGAGGCTAGACTAAACACCTTAGAGCCTATATTTGACAATATGTGAGTTTGTGTGACATGAGAAAATGTTTATGTATGCTCACAAGATACTTTTAGTACATGCTTGCATTCTTTGACATAAAAATGTTCCATATATATATATGCTTGAAAGGATAAAAGAGCTATTGGGATTGTTTGAATCTCACTCTTTCTCTATATATATCTAACCATGTTTAGGTGATCCAAGTCAAGCAAGAAATGGAGGCCAAGCACCTTGAAGCATGAAACTTTGACAATAGAATAGGAAATTTATGCATTTTGATGTCAAAGTTTGCATTTAGATGATGTACATGAGATGTAAAAAACTTGAGCATGTTTAAATGTATGTAACTATGATGTATATATGAATTTTGAAATCAAATGAATGAGCATATGGGAATGTGACGACATGGAGCTTTGAAATGCATGTGTGAATGAACAACTAAGAAGGTGAGTTTAAGTTCCATGGTGATTTGGATCATTTGGCATGCTCCTATATGTTGTAATTATGCTTTTAGACTTGCCTAAGTGGTTGTAGAATGATGAGAAAGCCATTTGGTGCATCTTGACCCCTTTATAGACTCTAAATTAACCACTTTCTTTTTCATAGAGCCAAAGAACACCATTTTCAGAGCTCTTGAGAATTTATTAGAATTTTTCAAAGTTGGCTAAATTATGCAGAAACTATCACTATTACTGTTCATGTGGTCAACTTGCTTTTCTATGTCACTCGAGTATCAAATAAAATTCAATGCTTATGAAATTTTATAAGAGTAGACATCATAAGATTTCTATAACCGCTGAGAGCATTTGGAGCTTTATAGAGGGAGAAATGAATTTTTTAAATTTGAATTTAGTTGCAAGATACATCAGTGACCAGTGTTATTATTCCATTAGTTTTCATAGGGCAAACCTAGTTATTTTGATCTACAATTTTTATGACAACTAGATAACATCTGTATCTTTCTATAATGGTATAATTTGTATGATTTCAACTTTTTTAGAATTAATTATGATTTTTCAAAGTGCATATTAGAATATGGAATGTATGGAAAAATGCAAAATGTAATGTGATTTTGTGTTCTATGACTTGGACTCGAGTTTTGAGCTCCTAATTGTGACAATTATGGTTGAACAAATGTGTTATGGATGGAAAATAATTTTGGTAAGCTCACATGGTCCATAAAGCCAAGAATGAATTTATTGAGCTTTCAATAACACAAAATACTGCCATTAAAAGTGCTATTTTCACTCAAATGAATGTCATATGCCAAGTTTGCCATGAGTTGAGTCCTATATGGTTATGGTATTACATACAGAGTCCTAAAAGTGGTTTTAGGTATGTCTTCCACTTTCACTCTAAGCTAATGGTACCCTAATCGAAGATCAATAATTGAAAGGACTAATGCTTTTAAGTAGTCAAGCAAATCATCAATTCTGAGCAAAAGGTATTTATTCTTGATGGTCACTTGGTTTAGTTGCCTATAATCAATACAAGGCCTAAGACTACCATCTTTCTTCTTAACAAACAACATTGGTGTTGTGACACCATATCTAGATAGCTCTTAACTCATGGCATACTTGGCATATGGTACTTATTTACATGAAACTAGCACTTTTTACCATGGTATTTTACGTAATTGAAAGCCCAGTTAATTCATTCTTGGCTTTTAGGAATTGTGTGGGTATACCAATTCCATTATTCATGCATAAAATATCCATTCATATCAGAAACATCACAATTTAATGCACCAAGCTCAGATTTTGGACCATACTTCACAATATCAGAATTTTGCTCTCTGGTTACAGGGCCAATTTTTTTATATGAACTTTGGAAAACCATAACTAATTCTAGAAAAATTAAAATCATGCATGTTATAGCTTTCTAGAAAGCTTTGGATCTTAACTAGGCTAAGACAAAAGCATTTGGCCCATGAAAATCAATAGAATAATAACTTGGGTCGTGCTCTCAAATTGATACAGACCCTAAGATTCAAAAATTCATAACTATCTCTATACTAATCCAAATTGAGTGCTTTTAGTGGTTATGGAAAATTATGATGTCTGGTATATGCCTGTAAAATTTCATAAGCATTGGACTTCATTTGATTGATGAGTTACATAGGAATGCAAACTAGCCATATGAACAATACCCTTGATAGTTTCTACATAATTTAGCCAAATTTGAAAAATCATAATAAATTCTCTAGAGTTCCAAATTAAGTGCTATTTAGATCTATGAGAAGCTCTAGATGAGACCTATTTGCTTGCCAAATTTCATGTAAAAAATCATCTATTTGGTCAAATTTTGGTTCAGCTAAAAAAAATGGTCAATTTGAAGTCCATAAAGGGATAAAAAGACACTAAATGGCTTTCTTATTATTCCATAACCATTTGAGCACATCCAAAAGTATAAACACAGCCTATGAGAGCATCCTCAATGGTCCAAAACATCATTCATCTCAAAACCACCATCCTAGTTATTAATATACACAAATCCATCATAGGAATATGGTGTCAAAAACTTATGTGTTCATTCATTTGGCTTCAAAAATGGTACATATACTATAGTTTCATACATCTATACATGTTCAAGTATTTACATTACAAGTACATCATATATTTATAACCTTTGACATCAAAATACACGAAATTCCTATTCTAGTGTCAAAGTTCCGCTCTTCAATGTGCATGGCCTCCATTCCTTACTCCACTTGGCTCACCTAGACATAGTTAGACATATTTGAGGGAAGAGTGAGATTCAAAGAATTCCAAAAGTTCTTTATCCTTTTAAACATACATATATGATGCATTTACATGTCAAAGAATACATGCATGCAAAAAAAAATTCTCATGAACATACATAAATCAATTTTCTTATGATGTGAGCTCATACATGTTAAACATAGGCTCCAAAGGGTATTGATCTAGTCTTACCCAATTTCTTTAAGACTTTTGACTTAGCCTCACTCTTCTTGAAACTTTTGGCTCTATCTTACCCATTCTTAGGGACTTTTAGCTTATCTTTACTCATTCTAAGGGACTTTTAGCATAACCATATCTATTTAAGCCACTTTGCATTCAAAATTCATTTTAAGAAGCATAATGGTACCATATTATGTAATCAATGGCTAGAAACATATCTCATAACTCAAAATACATAAAAGCATCCAATGACAAGCAAACATCTAGGAAATGCATGCAAGAAAGGGTCAGAGAGCTACCTTGAAGCAAGAACACAAACTTTTATCTTTGGTTATTCCTTCCCTTTTTTGGCCACACACATGCAACTAGGTGAGACTTGATTCTCTTAGCCTAGACACATCAAATGAGCTATAATTACATCATTGGAGCAAGTTCTAGCTTCACACAAACTCTATGCATGCTTACTTTGTCTAATGCCACTAATATGGTTCCATAAAAAATGCCACAAGGAAACAACCCCTAGAATTCATGATCTTGACTTCAATTTCTCATTCAATCTAAGTCTCTTGACTCCATTTAGACTTATTAGAGTCACTATAAGTTCAATTCAATGGGCCAAATACTAGGTTGCTTCTTTATGTCCATAAATATGCCTATACTTCCATCTCAAACCATGGTTTCTAAATTCAAACCAATGCTTCCCTTGGTATCTATTAATCATATCTAGGCCATTTCTACCCTTAAAATTAATTAAAACTCACCCTAGGTACTGAGACTTTTCTTGGTTGAGACTTAAACAAAGGAATGGACCCATGGACTTTGCTTGCCTTTTTTTTAGGGAATTGGCACTTATGAAGCTTCCTAGATGTCTTATGATCTCATACATACTCTTACATAAGCTAAAATGCCCATAGAAAGCTTAAAAATGGCTAGGTGCAACAAAATCCCGAGGTAGCATTACTTATTTTCTAATGCTTCTCTTTTAATACTAATTGTATCTTCATAATCGTCACACTTTATAACCCTCAATCCTACCTTCATTTGGTCAAAATTTATATTTTATAAGATGGGCCTAGGTTTGGCCTATCTACCTCTATGAAGAACTAATATAGAGATGCAAGAAGAACTATAAAAGTTACCTTATTTTAATGCCTTTCTAAGAAACTTTTTAATGCTTATATTCTCTTCTTTAGACTCTCCCTTCTTATTGCTAAATGATAAATGCCAATTTTAGATATATTAATCCTCCAAAACTTAGGCATTTTGAAGATTGAATATGGTTTTTTTCATTTTATTAGGTAACATTTGAGTTTATTAGCTATTTTTACATTTTAGGAATTGATTTGCAAAATTTTGGAATTTTAATGTATAAATCCTTTTAAATGAATTTTTGTGAATATTCCTACTTCATCTTTTCCATTGTTTTTATGCAGAACTTAGGCATTTGAATTTAAATGTTGGGGAAATGGGGAGCTTAGGTGTAGAACATGGCAGCAGGGTAGCAAACACTCCAGCTCAAGTCCAACTCACATTAACATTAACAAACAAATGAGCTGCTGCACATTCATGGATTGGGTTGGGTAGAACAACATGCAGGGAGCACACATTTATTCACACAAATAACATATCTTTAACACATTCACTCACAAATTGCTCGAGCACACCTACACTTAAGGAAGGAGCAGCTCAAGTTGAACACATGCACACAAGCTTTCACGTCACATGCATAAAGCCATAAACACCATGTGGTAAGACTTCTTGAGGAGAAGCATGAGTTGAAGCACAAGAAGCAGACGTGGAAGTGAGGTTTTGGGTTTGAGGGAAAAAGACTGAGGAAAGAAGAGCAAGCAAAAAACTTAAACATGTGAATGAAATATACATGGTAGCAGCATCCAGTAAAAATGTGAGAAGCTACGAGTTAACATGGATAAGGAAACTCAAACACACACATGCAGATTTTGACATCAAAATTATGCATGAAAATAGCTACATGATGGAGAAAACACAAAGGAAGAAGCTACGGGTTCAAACGTAGTAGCTGCATAAAGCTTGGTTGCAAACAAAAGTGAAAGAATTGACTTGGGTTATAGGCAGTAGAAAACACATGGGAAACTCATGGCAAGCAGGAAGGAATAAATACACAGTAGCTAGGGTAGAAGGTGAAAAATAAGATATGGGATTGGACAGTTGGAGCATGTATAGAAACGTGACTACAAGGAAAAAAGCAAGTGGAATGAGGGCTGGATAGAATGTAGAAGATGAAGCTAGGAAACAGCAAATAAGCTACGAGTTCTAGTACTTTGAGAGGATGAAAGAGAGCTCACAAAGCTAAAGAAGAGGCTAGAGATTAAATGGAGGAGCAGTACTTGAAAAAGAGACTGAAATAAATAAAGAAAAGAAGCATGTGGAAAGTGACATGGGATAAATTAAAAAGCCAGATGAACAATGTAATAAAGCTACAAGTTTTTGATGAGAAGGCAGCAGAACACATGAAATAATTAATTAAGTGAAGCATGAGGGCAGCACGTGATGAATGGAGACTAATGTAAGAAAAACATAAAAAAAAGAGACAGACTAAAAATGTAAAAAGAGGGAAGAAAAGGGCTAAATAATAAGGCAAAAAGGACAACTAAAGAGCAATGCTGGCTGGGTGAGCTCCAGAGATGCGAAAAGGAGAAAAGAAATTAATTCAAAGAAGCTCGATGATTTCAGCTTTTTCCCTCCTCCATTTTCTTCCATTCATCTTCTCCATGGTAGCTTGATTTTCTCTTAATAGCTAGTTGAAGATTAGATCTCCCTTGAAGTAGATTTGAGCTCCAAAATTGCCTCTTCGAATTGGATTAATTCTTCTTCCTTTATCTTTTAATTTCAGCATTGATCCCTTTGTTAATTTGGCTAGGTTTAGCTTATTAATTTAGGAAATTTAGTGGCTGGAATTTACTCAATTACTTTGAATTTTGGTTTAATTATAATTGCATAATTGAATGTTAATTTTGATCTCTAAGTGTTTATATAAATTCCAGACTTAATGGTTGCACAATTTGCTATTAAATTTCTCTTGTTTTTAGGCCAATTGATGCAGTGGTTATTGAATTAAGTGGTTAGAGTTTTTGTACAATTGTTGTGCTTGAGGAATTTATTAATCTAATTGGTTGATTAGCATTTTAAGTGGATTGTTTATTAGATTTTAGTGAGCATTTAGGATGTGTTTTTGTGTGTTCTTGTTCCTAACTCAATTGATTAATTATTCAAGGTTTTTTGTGGTTGTAAAGTCCTTGAATTATTAATGAATTGAGTCTTGGATGGTAATTTAAGAGTTTTTATGGAGAATACACTAATGAGCAAAAGTTTAAATCTAATTTTTGTACATTAAAAGTGAGCAAGGATAATTGAATTCTAAGGAGTCCATCTGAAGGCTAGTTACCATATTTTCCTGGTTGTTAACTACACTTATTCTTAAACTTTTAGTTCTTGTTTCTTTTCTTTAATTCAATCAAAATACAATAACTCAAAATCCCCTAAACAATTTTCATTTAGTGATACTTGGAATACTCTTTCACAAATAATTAGAGGCAAAAACTCCTTAGAAAATGGCCTAGTTTGCACCATTAACTACAAGCCTTTCTTTCAACCTAGTTTTATTTAAGGTTGCACGACACAACTGTCAAATTTGGCACTGTTGTCAGCGAGTTTGGTTTCTTAATTGCTTGAAGAAGGTTTCCTAGTGTTTTTGCTTTATTTTTGTTTAGTTTTTCCCCTGTTTTGGACTTGGAATTTGGACATTTTTGGTTGCTTGAATTAATTATGCTGCTTGCTGGAATTTTTGTTTAATGTGCTAGAAAATTCTCAAACTTCGTTTTCTAAGGTTTTTAGGTCTTTTAAGCAAACTTAATAGCATAGCTATTAGGTGCACCAATTTTTTGGCCAAATTCCAACGTTTAAGGCACTTTTTCTAATTTTTTTAGTATTTTCTTGAATTTTCTGGATTTATTTTCTTTATTTTTGTGGACTTCATTTGTGTGACTTGTCTTTTTTTTTTTAGTGTTTATTTATGCTAGGTAGTTGTTAGTTTAACTTGGAATTAGTTTTTTAGCCTTTTGGTGTGAGGAAAATTTTCTAATTTTTTTAGTTATTTTCTCTATTTCTTTAGACTTATTATTTTGATTTTTCTTTGCTAGTTTTTGTGTTGCTCCTTAGTTTTTGCTCGCTTAATTGGTTTATGACAAGGGCCTCTAGTGAAAAATTAATTGATTTGGATCCAAAAATTGAAAGAACCTTTAGAAGGCAAGTAAAGATTAAGAAAAATAATAGTAGTATAGGAATTAGTGGTTCTGCTTCTACTTTTCATAGTGTGAAGGAATTGATTGTGTACTTCAATTTGCTGGTGATAATATGGTTGAACAAGATCAAGTGAATGCTAACATGAATATGCATGTTTAGGCTAACTTGAATGCAAATGCAAATTTAAATGATAACATGCATGCAAGAACCATTATAGAATTGACAACTCCTAATGTGTGTTATCAAAATCTTTGTATACAATATCTAGAATTAGAAGCAAATTTTAAGCTTAAATCTGGTTTGATTCACTTACTTTCTAAATTTCATAGACTTGTAGGAGATGATCCTCACAAGCATCTGAAGGAATTCCATATTCTTTTCTCTACAATGAAGCCACAGGGAGTCTCAGAAGAACAAATTAAGCTCAGAGCATTTCCTTTTTCATTAGATGGTGTAGCCAAAGATTGGTTGTACTATCTACCCCCTGGTGCTATCACTTCTTGGGATCAACTAAAGAGACTTTTCTTGGAAAAATTCTTTCCTGCTTCTTGCATTGCATCAATAAGGAAGGAAATCTGTGGGATTAGACAAAATGGTGGAAAGATCCTATATGAATAATGGGAAAGGTTCAAGAGATTGGTGGCTAGTTGTTGTAACACCATAATTTTTTAGCTTATCTTATGCTAGTTCCATGCCTTAAACAATGCATCTCCCGTAGGAGGCAAGAAAAAACAAATAAAATAATGAATATTTTAGCGTTGTGTAACATATAAATTTCTCATTCGATGTCTCATAGACCATGTGAGCTCATGTATCACACTCTCATATTTAATTACATAGATATAACTCATTTCCATCCCTAAAAGTGGCCTAAAACTCATGCAAGGCAAGGGAATACATAAAATTCATAGTTGCTTCCTCATCCAAAATTTTCTTTTTTCTATTACAAACTTTGGAAAATTATAAATAATTTTATAAAAATCAAAATTATGTATTCTTTGCCATTATGGAAAGTTATAGAATATCTAGTTTATACCAAAAATATATCTTGGTGATGAAACATCATATAGAATATGTTTAACATTAAAAAAGGTACAAAGGTCTGACTAGCTACTGATACTGATACAAATTTTTGCAATAAAGTTCAAAAATGTCCAATTAATTCCAAAAAAATCCAATCCATACAAATGATACCAATCTAGAAACCTACAGATGTTAACTAGAGGAAAAAAATAACTTCTAACTAGTTTAGATATGTCCAAAACTCAAAAATCAATCAAACATTAACTTAGGTCTGTCTGGATGCTTGATACTAGATAGAAATTTCAAAAATTTATATCTCTCGCTCTAAACATTCAAATAGGGTGTTTTAGTTGGCACAAGTCATTAGGAAGGCCTAGCTTCTTTTTGTAAAATTTCGTGGCAATTAGACATCATTTGTCCCATGAGTGACAGAATTTAATTTCAGACCTAAATGAACAGTGCATTGAACCAATTTCAGAAGATTTTTTAATTTTGAAAATTTATCAAATATTCCATAGACCTCCAAAAATTCTGCACTTTAGCTTCCCAAAAAGCTCTCAACAAGCTCTAAATTCATGCTAAATCTTAGATCATGAAGAGCTCATTTGGACAAAAAGTGATATAGGTTTTCAATATAGTTAATTTTGCTTGCTCTATATGAGATACCAAATGTGTCCAAATGATTTTCTTTTATGTTTGGCACCTCTTAGACAAATTTAAAAATATGAAGATGACTTGTATGAATTGCCTAAGTGATTCCAAATCTCATGCACCTTAATTTGGCCATTCCATATCCACATATACACTAATACATCAGGCCTTCAAGAAACTAAATTTACCATTACATGCTCAATTTATATTCTAGTATTCACATAATATAATTTTTCATTTATACATAACACATTAACATAATTACACATGCTCAAGAGGTCATATGTTATATACAACAATGGATTACAACATTTTCCACTCATATGGCTTTAAAGAAACAAAATCTATACACTTTGATGTTATGCTCTCATTTCTCAAGTGGTTGGCTCATGTTTCCTTGTTCTCTTAGTCCACCTAGCATGTTAGAACATTGGAGAGGAGGGAATGAGATTCAATGAATTCCAATAGCTCATCTCCCTTTCAATCACACATAAAAGGTGCAAAATAAGTCTTACAAATGCATGCATGGGCATATTAACAAGTGCAATCATTCAAGAGATATTTTTAATATTTGAGCAAGTCATACATAGCATATATAGGCTTGCCAAGTAAGTGGATTAGCCTCACCTATTTACTTATGGATTTTGGACTTACCTTACCCATTTCTTTAAGAGGTGTTTGACTCAACCTTACTCTTGGGAGTCAACCTTATTTTTGAGAAACTTTTTACTTTGTCTCAACCAATTCTAAGGGTTTTTGGCTCATCTTCACCATAGCTAAGAGTTCTTGGCTTCACCACGTCAAGCAAACCCAAGCTAACATTATAAATATTATTTAGAAGCATAATGCATCATCATGTACCATGGAGTAAAAGCTCATGATAGAACATTTTTCATGACTTAAGACACACATTTAAAGACAAGTCAAGCATACATTCATGCATGAGAGAAGAAGGAGTGAGCTACCTTGGATATAACTACACACTTTTCTCCTTTAATTTGCTCTCCCTTCCTTGGCCTTACACACACAAAGTTCTGGGATTAGTTTCTTTTGGCCTAAACACAATTTATGGAAGCCAATTAGGTTCATGGAATTAATTCTAAGGCCATGCATCTTCCTTAAATACTAACTTGATCTATAAACCCTTTTATGGTTCCAAGAATACACCTAATGAAGCAATACCCATCAAATAAATTCAAGGCTCCATTCTTTCCTTTCATATATGATTCTTGATTTCTTTTAAGCCTCTTGGAGTCATCACACAATTGAAACAAAGAGCTTAACTACATATTGCTTCTTTAGGTCATATTATGGGACATAAGACACCAATTCATTCTCTAGGCCTCCAAAATATTTTCCAAGGCTTCCCCTCATTTTAACTCATCATATATGACTCAAAATATAGGTTTAGAAAAATTTAAAACTCTCCTTAGGTATCCATACCCTTCTTGACCGAGACAATGAAGAAGTTTGGCCTCCACAGACTTTGCTTTGTTTTCTTGATGGAGGAAGTACATAGGGAGACTTCTAAGGATCTTAGGAGCTCATTTAAACTTTCATTTAGGCATAAAAATTAAGGTATCAAGTAAGATTTTACAAGGAGCATATGAAACCCTAAAATCTCTATCTTGAATTTTCATGGTTATTTGTTAATTCCCTTTGCATATTCTTATTCTCCACACTCTTTTTCCTAAGATTCACCCTTGGTTCTATCCAAAATCCAAGCGCTCCTATAGCTTCTTGAGTGAGGCGAGCCAAGGAAAGAAGAGGATCAAGGGGTAGCAATCATGGAAAGAGAAATTACCTTGTCTTTTCTTGTTTTCTCACTTGAGTCTTCCCTTCTTTGGCCTCCTCTCTTCAAATCTGAATTTTTTCCTTAATTTCTCCCTTAAAACAGATCTATATACTTTAATATAATCATAGGAAAGAAAAGGAAATGGAGAAAAAGAGGTTTGCAAAGGAAAGAGCATGAAAAACTACAAAAAATCAATACCTTTGGCCTTTGATTTCTCCTCCTCTTTCTCTTCCTCTTGTACGCCACTCTCCTTGGGTTTTGTCTCTGGTTTAGGGCAAAAATATATGAAGCTAAATTAGTGGAGGAGTGGGGCGCTATCTATTTATAGGTGGGAGGAAGAAAGACTTTTTGAAAATTTCCATTTTGCCCTTTGTTGTTGGCATTTTCTTTTCTAATTCGTTTTAGCTCTGTTTTTAGAACCGTATTTTTCATTATAAAATTTAGGTTCCCAATTTAGTAAAATGCATTTGGAATCACTCAAATTGGAGCTAAAACCTTCTTGAACAAATCTGTTAAAGTTTGAGTACATCGATGTTAAAAAATGTCTACCGGAGAGGTTTGAATTGTGCTAGGGCTTCTCATGGTTTTCAGAGCCCTTGAGAATCCCAAAAGACTTAAAACTTTCATTTAAAAAGTTGTCCTATGTGAATTCCAAAATTTGCTCAAAATTATAAAAATGCTATTACTTTCATAAATCTTTCATTAAATTTTGTTTCTTCATTCTAACTTTGTATTTTTCTCTGTCTAAGTCTAGGATTCTCATTTTTAAGAGTTTAGAAGGTTACTCAAATTCTTTGGGACTTACAGTTTTCGTTGTTTGATGAAAACTGGACATTGCAGTTGTCCTCACCATCAAATTTCTAATTAGTTACTTATTCAGTATTTCTATGAGGAGCTATTGAACATAGATAAAAACATAATTGATGCTACTGTTGGTGGAGCTTTAGGTGATCTGACACTTACAAGAGCCTAGGAGTTAATTGACAAGATGGCTCAAAATGCACAATAGTTTGGTATGAAATAGACAATGAGAGGATTCAGTGAGTTAGATGCTTCATATTATGATCAGAGAATTGAGAGCAAGATTAATGAGATATCATCTATGCTTAGACATCTTACCTTGGCTCAGCAACAACCACAGTCATCCTTTATTCTATCTCAAACTTGTGCACCACAGTCTTATGTTACTCAGATGCATTCTTACCCACGGTGCTATACACCTAGGAACCATCTACCTCTACAGCCTTGATGGAATCTGTATGTGACATATGCTGTTTGGCCATACATGTTACTGATCAGTGCCTGATGTTAGAGGATAGGGTAGAGATTGGGCTGAGATGTTTCCAATCAAGCCAATTCAACAAGGGTAGTAAAAGTATGATCCCTACTCTAATACATATAATTTAGGATGGAAAGATCATCCTAACTTGGGATATAAGGGAGTGTAATAGCATAATAGATACAATGTTACAGGACTTAGTGTATAGCCTTCCCAACTTATGAGGTAGTCAATTCCTATACTAGAGGAACCAAAAAAAGGAAATAATATAGAGGACATGATGAAGTAGCTTATAGAGAGTAATGCAAAACTTATACAACAATTACAGTAACAATAACAATAGTTACAGATGAGTATGCAGAACTTAGAAAGAAGAGTTGACACTTAATTAGGCCAATTTGCTATCTCTCTCAGTGAGGTGAAATCTCAAGGTTCGGGCTAATTACCATCACAAACAATTGTCAATCCAAGAAATGGTAGCAATGTTAGTGCCATCACTGTGAGGAGTGGAAAGGAAGTTCAAGGATCCTCATATACCATTACCATGGATAAGCCAGTGTCATAAAAAACACACGTCGCATTAGATGAGCCTAAGAAAGAAGAGAAGCCAAAGAAGATTTTGCCTTTCCCACATAGACCTACTTTGGGAAAGAAGCAAACTAAAGTAGAAATTGAAAAAGATATTCTTAAGACTTTTAAGAAGGTTAATGTCAACATACCTTTATTGGAAGCAATCAAGACCATCCCTAAGTATGCCAAATTTCTCAAAGAAATATGTACCAACAAGAGGCAGCTAAGAGGGAATGAGAAAGTCAATTTTGGCAAAATGTTTCAGCACTTATACAGCCAATAATGCCCACTAAGTGCTGAGATCCGAGCACTTTTATAATTCTATGCACTACTGGAAATTTTGAGTTTTCTAATGCTTTGATTGATCTTGGTGCTGCTATAAATGTTATGCCTAAATTAATGTACTTATCTTGGTAGATGGGAGAGCTGAAACCTACTGGAGTGGCTATGCAACTTGCAAACAGGAGTATCGATATCCTTTAAGAGTTTTGGAGGATGTCCTAGTTAAGGTAAAGGATTTAATATTTTCAGTTGATTTTTATGTCCTTAACATGGAGGATGATAGAGATAGGTCTTATGGTTATGCCCTACTCATCTTAGGTAAACCTTTCTTAAAAACTGCAAAGACAATTATAAACGTACATAAGGGTACTCTTGAAATGGAGTTTACTGGGAATGTGATACAATTTAATATATTTGATGCCATGAAACACCCCTGTGATAACAATTCTGGTTTTAGTGTAAGCCTTATTGATATTGGGCCATGTTGTATCTTAACAAGGCATAGAGGTTGATAAGGCTAAGATACATGTTGTCACTTCTCTACCATACCTTACATGTGTTCAGAAGGTCCAATCTTTTTTAGGTCATATAGGCTTTTATAGAAGGTTCATCAAGGATTTTAGTAAAATTGCTTTGCCATTATCTAAAATATTACAAAAAAGATGTTGATTTCTATTTTGATGATGCATGTAAAACAACTTTTGATGATCTTAAGAAAAAATTAACTTCCCCACCCATTATTTAACCCCTTAATTGGAATCTCCCATTTGAGCTCTTATGTGATGCTTCTAATTTTACTGTAGGCGCAATTTTTGGCTAGAGAGTGAATAAAAGGTCCCATGTGATAGCTTATGCATCCAAGACTCTGGATAGGGCCCAAGCAAATTATACAACCACAGAAAAAGAATTTCTTACTATTGTTTTCGCTTTAGACAAGTTTAGATCTTATTTGCTTGATACTAAAGTCATTGTTTTTACTAAACATGCAACCTTAAAGTACTTGCTGAAGAAGCCTGATGCGAAGCCAAGATTGATTAGATGGATGCTTTTACTTCAAGAGTTTGATATTGACAACTGGGATAAAACTAGAGCAGAAAACTTTGTGGTAGACCACTTGAGCAAAATTGAGGCTCCGAAGGTAAATTCCTTACCTATTGATGATGATTTCCCTTATGAGCATTTGTGTGCTATGCACAGTTTTTATGCATGGTATGCTAACTTAATGAATTATCTAGCTACTTTTGAATTTCCTGTTGATTTGAATAAACATCAGTTGAATAAGTTTAGGAACGAAGCTAGATATTATATTTAGGATGATCCATACTTATGGAGACTATGTAGTGACCAAGTGATTAGACGTTGAGTGCCTAATATAGAATTTGATTCTATTTTGAAATTTTGTCGTACACATGCATGTGGAGGTCACTTCAGTTCAAAATGCACAACTAGGAAGGTTCTAGATAGCGGATTGTATTGGCCTACTTTGTTTTGTGATGCCTTTGATTTTTGTAAAAGATATGTCAAGTGTTAACAAACAAGTAGCATATCTAGGAGAAATGAAATGCCATAGTATCCTATTTTGTTTTATGAAATCTTTGATGTGTGAGGCATTGATTTTATAAGATCTTTTCCTACTTCTTTTGGCTTTTCATACATTTTATTACCTATTGATTATGCTTTGAAGACCCATTAGGAATGATGATTCTTTTGTGGTTGTAGAGTTTGTTCACTCTCACATTTTTTGCAAGTTTGGCATCCCCAAAGCTATTATCAATGATCAGGGAACTCATTTTTGTGATCGGAGTATGCAAAGCTTGCTTAGTAAGTATAGTGTTATGCATAAGGTAGCTACTTCTTATCACCCTCAAATAAAGGGTCAGGCAAAGATTACTAACCAAAAGGTGAAGCAAAATTTTAGAGAAAGCAGTGCAGCTGAATAGGAGAGATTAGAGGAAGAGGCTAGAGGATGCACTTTGGGCCTATAGGATTGCCTACAAAACTCCTATTGGTATGTCACCCTATCGATTGGTATTTCAAAAAGCTTGCCACTTACAAGTGGAAGTGGAACACAACGCTTATTAGGCTATGAAGAAATGCAATTTGGATTTGAATGGAGCGGGATCTCACAAGAAAATTCCAACTCCAAGAACTTGAAGAGATCTACTTGGAATCAAGAATCATAAATCAGAAGAAAGAGTATAGCCTAGAACTCAATTGATGGGTGTTACTTCATTAGGTGCATTTAGGGACCATAAGACAAAGTTAGAGTCCCAAGTAGATAGGTGGCTTTGAGAATGGTTCCAAGAGCATAATTGGTTCCTATTTTATATGTTTAGGCCAAGAGAAACAAGTCTACCATCATTTTGAGTGTGTGGCCAAGGAAGGGAGTGCAATTCCAAGAGAAAAAGTGTGCTTGTGTGGCAAAGGTAGCTCTATCCACTTTTTCTCATGCATGGATGAATGTTTGCCTTGTCTTTGAATGTGTGTGTGTGTGTTTTAAGCCATGAAAAGTGTTCTAGCATGTGCATATGTATTATGCTACCATGATGTAATATTATATTCTCAAATGATGTTTTATATGCTTGCCTTAGTTTGCTTGAGTGTGGAGAAGCCAAGAACCCTCTAGCCATAGTGAGGATAAACCAAGAACCCTTGAAAATGGTTGAAACAAAGTCTAGTGTCTCCCAAAAGCAAGGCTTAGTTTATGACCTTTAAGAAAAAGGGTAAGGCAAGTCCAAGAACCTTGAAGAGAATGAGTAAGGCTAATCCACTCACTTTGTAAGCCTATGTGTGCTATATATGACTTCTTTAAATGCCAAGAATACTTCTTGAATGATCACACTTTCCATTATGCTCATGCATGCACTTTTAAGACTTGAATTACATTCTTTATGTATGATTGAAAGGGAGATGAACTATTAGGATTCTTTGAATCTCATTCTCTAGTCTCAAATGTCTTAACACGCTAAGTGGACCAAATGAGTAAGGTAATGGGAGCCACTAAGTTAGAAGATGAAAATTTGACAACAAAGTGCCTAGTTTTATCTCTTTTGTAGCCATACAAATAGCATATGATGTAATATTATGATAGAATTGTTGTATAATCATTTGAACATATGTAATTACCTAAATGTTTGATGTATGTATGATTTTTAGTGCCAAATGAATGGTAATGTGCATTTTGGGTAGTGAATGGCAACTTAAAGCATATGGATTCTTGTGTATGACATGGGGTGAGAGAGTGAGTTTTTATTTTTTGGGTTCATGCACCTTTAAGACATGTTTATTAGACCATTTTGGTGCTTTCCCACGTGCTCAAGTGGTCATGGGTGTCTTAGATACCAAAATGGACCATTTGGAGCCCTCTTGTGACACAAAAGTGACCATTTCACAACTGAATATCAAAATCTGACCAAATGAATGAATTTGCTTATGAAATTTGGCATACATATAGATCTTATCTAGATATTTTTGGGAAGTTAAAGAATAGATTATTTATAGCTCTGTGGAATTAGTTATGATTTTTCAAAATTGACATTTTTCTGCTAAATTGATGTAAATAAGATTCATATGGTCAATTTCTTAGGTGTGCCATTTGAGGGAGAAATAATGTCCAATGTTGATGAAAATTTACAAGAATAAACTAGACATGATAAGCTTTCTATGGCCATAGAAATAACCTCAATTGGACCTTTGAGCAGGGAGATATGAATTTTTGAATTTGAAGGATAGTACTAGTAATGATAGTCAATTTTTAGTACTGTTCCATTAATTTTCAGTCACTAGATGCCCCTGTTGTGGTCAAGATATATTTTTAGCATATATTAGACATCTGTAGCTTTCCAAAATGGTAAATTATGATTGATTTTAATTTTTCTAAAATTAGTTATGATTTTTCAAAATTTATGACAGTAATCTAGAAATTCTACTCGAGGTTGCATCATTGAATTTCACGAGTTCACTTCATTTGCACAAGTTCTAGACCACTTCCTAAGATGGATTTGAGTTTTATTTGAGTTATATTTATGTGGTTAAATATGAGAATGAGATAAATGAGTTCACATGATCCACAGGACACCAAATAAGAAATTTATCCACTACAAAACACTAATTAATTCATTAATTTTAATGCCATTCTTTTGCCTTCTTGTGAAATGCCCATAAGGCATGGAAATAGCATGAGATGAGCTAGAGAAACATGATGTTACACTTTATTGGTATCAGAGCAAAGGTTTAGGCACTTTGATATGTGTTGTGGCTTATGAATATGAGCTGCCCTCATGTATATGAGTTTCTTCGGATAGATTGAATGTGATGGTTGTAACGTCCGGTTTTCGTTAAACAACTAAAATGAATATATTTTCAAAGTAAGTCCCCTTAAATGAATTAGTTAAGATTTTGAAAAATTTGAGTAATATTCTAGACTCTTAAAAATGAGAATTCTAGTCTTAGAAGGAAGGAAAAATGGAGCTAAAGTAAAGAAACAAATTTTGACAGAAATCTTACGAAACGTAATGGCATTTTCATAATTTTGAGCAATTTTTAGAATTCACATAGGAAGACTTTTTAAATGAAAGTTTTGAGTTCTTTGAGGTTCTCAGAGGCCTTGAAACCCATAGGAAGCCCCAGGACAATTAAATCTCCTTTAGTGGACGTTTTCCAATGTTGTACACCCAAACTTTGATGGATTTGTTTAAAAAGGTTTTAACTCTGATTTGAGTGATTCTAAAGGCATTTTATTAAATTAGGAACCTAAGTTTTATAATGAAAAAGACGGTTCTAAAAAAGGAACTAAAACAAGGGAGAAACAAAAATGCAAAGAACGAAGGGCAAAATAGAAACTTTTAAAAAAGTCAGTACCCTCCCCCTATAAATAGGAGGCACCCCACTCTCTCCTTCATTTGGACTCAGAATTTTTTGCACAATTTCAAAGAAGAGGGCTAGGGTCTAGGTGCACAAAGGGGAGAAAAGAAAAAGGAGAAATCCAAGCTTTAACGTATGTTTCTTGGTGGTTTCTCATGCTTTCTTCCATCCACACCTCCTCTCCTTCATCCTCTTTTTGTTTCCTTTGATTAAAATGAAGTTTAAAAATCTGATTTAAGGGAGAAACTAAGGGGAAATTTCGGATTTGAAGAGAGGAGCTTGAAAAAAGTAAGATATAAGTGAGAAAAGCAAAAAAACAAGGTAATTTCTCCTTCCATGGTTGCTACCTTTGATTCCTTTTTCTTTTCCATTTTGCCACACCTAAAGAATCCTAGCAAGAGTTGATTTTTGGTAGAACCAAGGGTGAATCTAAGGAAAAAGGGTGTGGAGATTAAGAATATGCAAAGGAAATTAACAAAAAACCATTAGATTTCAAGATGCAATTTTTAGGGTTTTAAGTGTCTTCCAAAATCTGATTTTATATGATAATTCCTAGGTCTAAATAAGATTTTAAATAAGTTTCTAAGATCCCTAGAAGTGTCTCCATGTACTTCCTCCCTTGAGAAAACAAAGCAAAGTCCATAGAGCTAAAAACCTAGCATAGGTTTAGCTAAGAGGGGTTCTTATAGCTAGGGAGAGTTTTAAATTTTTTTAAGCCCATTCTTGAGTCATATTTGATGAATGAAAATAAGGGGAGGCCTTGGAAAAAATTTAGAACCCATAGAAAGTGAGTTGGTACTTTATGTTTCATATTATGACCTAAAAAAGCAACATGTAGCTAAGCTCTTAGTTTTAATTATGTGATGACCCCAAGAGGCTTAAAAGGAGTCAAGAATCATATTTGAAAGGAAAGAATGAAGCCTAGAATTTATTTAAGGAGTGTTGCTTCATTAAGTGCAATTATGGAACCATAATAAGTTTATAAACCAAGTTAGTATCTAAGCAAATTGTATGGCCTTAGAATTGAGTCCATGAATGTAACACCCTAAAATTAATTAAGGTATTAATCATGGATTTAGGGTAATTAAGAATAATTAATAAAGGATAATTAGGCAAGTTAGTGAATAGAAATTTTAGAGAGATAAATTATTAATATAAGTTTGAGGTTTAATTGAGTTAAACCCCATCTAGGCCCAAATTAAATTAAGTAGGCCAAGATTAGGGACTAATAGAGGCCTAATAATTTTAGGTGCAGACCTAACCTTTTATTGTGATGCTTGGCCCAAGAGGTAGCATCTAGTGATGACCCAATTTAATTTAATGAATCAGAGACCTAAAACCTAACTTGCATGAGCCCATGTAATTGGCCTAATAACCCTTGAGCAAACCCAAATCAAATAAGTCTTTCAAATTTGGTCTGGCCCAATTGAATTTTAGCTAGCCCAACAAAGCTAAAATCAGAAGCCCATTAGGAGTTGGATCTTTAGAGCAGCCCAAGACCTATATTTGACCTAACTTTAACTATAAAAACTAACCTAGCCATCCCCCTATTCTGCAGAACCACAAGAGACACACACAAAATTCGGAGGTCCAAAGGAGAGGCTAGGGTTTTTAGCATATTTCAACATTTTCCCACTTCTAAAGTAAGATTCAGCCAAGGTAATAGTTATATAACTTAATCCTCTCATTTTTCTCTTCATTTTGGCCTGATTAGTTTTTCATTTGGAGTATTTTCACCCATACCCAAAATCTAAAACTTGCCATTTGGTGTTTCTATGGTGAAAATTCATAGGTTGAGGCTAGGGCTGACATTAGATAAGTATAAACTATTCTTTTTGAGGTATTTCTGTTGGTTTGAGACCCAAATGATTGGATTATAGTATGGGTATTAATTTTATACGAATTTGCTTAGGATTTTAGGTGAAATATTGAAGTTTCTAGTGGAGGACATTTCGATCCGAATTTGGGGACTTGTAGTGGCTAGGTAAGTGTTCCCTAGGTGGTCATTAGCATTTTAAATTCTTTGGGTGCTTGTTGCTACTGTAAATGATGAATTAAAATAGTAATTCTCTAATGCTATGGTTATAAGGGAATTTTTGTACCATTGGTGGCTGTTGCAAATTTATCTACAAGTGAGGTAACCAGGGTTTACATTAATTCCATGTATATATCTGTTTTAATTTCATATTTGTTGTATATAAATGATTTGAAATGTTGAATGAATTGGTTAGCTATCTATTGTATTATGATTAGACCTTGTGAGTCCCTGGTGGAGCTATGGTGCAGCTGCCACCCATGCATGTGCTTCGATCGGGTACCGAGTTATAATCAAACGCCAGATGCACTGAGCCCTGTTTATGCTCAATGGGGAGTAGGTGCCATGGACGGGCCTCTCCCAGTATTATTGGCCTTTAACATGTGAAAATATGATTGTTAGTATGGGATAGTAATCATGATAGCCTAATTGTTTCATTTACTGATATAACTGATATGATTCTGATGTTGATTTTGATTCATGCATATATGTTAATTAAACTGGATATAATAAATGGAAATTTCCTTGGTTACTGAGATTTATATCTTAACCCATTTCATAGGATTAATATTTCAGGTAAGGATAAGGGGAAGTAAGTGGATGAAAATCCATGAGCTCCAACATGTGGGAAGAAGGCTACACTTAGGCTGATTTATTAAGTATAGATGCTAAATTTTGTATTCCTTATTGTATAGCATCATCTTGTATTCATGTTGCCAAGTGTAGGCTCTTATTTTTTATTACTTAGGATGTATTTATTGAAAAGTTAGGCCTTATCTTAACTTGGTTTTGGATGTATGAACGTATAGTATTTGATATATAAACCTTGTTGAACTTATAATATGGCTTACCATTTGGGAATTGTAATCACGTGATGCATTAGATATTGATATGAACCATAGATGTATGAAACCTTTAACGGAATGTGTATCGAATGTTAATTGTTAATAGTGCATGAATTTTGTTGCTGTTATTCCATGGACTTGCTAATACAAGGTAGTAGTAGGAGTGGAAATTTACATTTAAGTTTTGAATTAGTAATGGTAGAATAGTTAGGTGAATAGGGTAAATAAATACCATTAGAGTCATATAAAATAGAAGGAAGTAGTCCTAGGGTGTTCCTAAGGAGAGAATTGGAGTGTATGGGACGAAATGTAGGAGATATAGTTACAGGAGGGAGTCATGCCGTAGCTAGGAAGGCCTCGCCACGACCTAAAGAGTGACATTGGTGAGGGACACCGCGGCTTGAGAGATATCATCGTGGCACCATGCGAAAAAAATCACCCAAAAGGGTGACAGAGTGAAACCTCGCCGCGGCGCAATAGGTTCTGCCACAGTGCAAGTCGAGGAAACTAGACAAGGAGTGTACAGTAGCAAAACTCTCTACAGCGCAAGTGCATTTCGCCGAAGCGAGAATTGTGGGACTTCAAATAGTAGGTCCATGAGGCATTTCCAGTGCAGCGCCATGTGGGTTGGTCACAGCGAAGGTTGAAATTCAAGATAATTACCCAATAATTCCCGAGAGCAACTTAGCCGCGGCGCGAAAAGTTGAGGCCACGGCACAAAGTGGAAAACTTAGTTTTTGAGCTTCAGTACCTAACTTAGCCATAGCGGGGATGTTTCAAGTCACGGCATAGGTCCCCAAACTCCCACCTTTAGTCTAGAAACCCTAATTTCTTTAATGGTAATGCTAGGAAATGATATAGAAACACTTGTGGGTGGTTTTTGTATGTTAAAACTGATGGATGGATGAATCACAAACCCCTGATGATAGTGCAATTCCTTTTATGCATTTTTCCATTTATGGTTGTTTAGTTGATGACCCTAATAGCATCAAGGTTCAAATTTCCGTATATTTTCTTAATGTAATTAATTGTAATGACTCTAAACCTTGATCATTAATTATTAATTGTGTATTTGACCATAATTACTGGGATTAGAAGTCAGGGTCGTCACAATGAACCTAATTGGCTTTCATAAATTGTGTCTAGGCCAAGAGAAATCTTCCCCACACTTTTGTGTATGTGTGGCCAAAGTAAGGAAGGGAGATTCAAGGGAAAAAGTATGTAATTGCTTCCAAGATAGCTTTCTCCACCTTCTTTCATGTATAGATGTGTGTTTAGCTTGTCTTAAAATATGTGTATGTGTATTTTCAAGCCATGAAAAATATGCTAGCATGATTTCATATACCATAGTTTCATGATGACCTATTATGTTTCTAAATGATGTTATGATGTTTGTTTGGGTTTGTTTGGGTGTGGAAAGGCCAAGAACTCTTAACCATGGTGAGGATGAGCCAAGAAACCTTAGAATTGGTTGAGACAAAGTGAAGAAGTCTCCCAAAATGAGGTGGACTCCCAAGAGCAAGGTTGAGTCTAAGAATCTCTTAAAGAATGGATGAGGCAAGTCTAAAATCTATGAGGAAAAGGGTGAGGCCAATCCATCCACTTGGTAAGCCTTTGGATATCTTGTATGACTTATTCACATGTTAAGCTTGCCTCTTGAATGTTTATGTCATCTATTATATCCATGCATGCATTTTCAAGACTTGCTTTGCATATGTTATGTGTGATTGAAAGGGAGATGAGCTATTGGGATTCTTTAAATCTCGTCCCTCCTCTCTAATGTTCTAACATGCTAGGTGGACCAAGACAACAAGGTAATGAAAGCCAACCCCCTTGAAGAAGAGAGTTTGACAATCAAATGCATAGTTTTTAGTTTTTTAAGGCTATATTTTATGTGAAATGATGTAATCCATATGTAATTATGATATTATGTGATATATAAATGAAAGAATATGATATGTGAATGTTAGAATGTAAATTGAGTATGTAATACCAAGTTATAGTTCTTGAAAATTTGATGTAAGTATGTATAAGTGTGGATGAAATGGCCAAAATGAAATGTATGATAGTTGGGACCATTTAGGCAGCTCACACAAGTCCTAATTATGCTTTTAGACTTGTCCAAAAGGTGCCAAAACCTAAGGAAAGCCATTTAGACATTTTAGTACCTTATATGGAGCCAAAATTGACCATAATGGAATCCTATGTAACATTTTAGCCAAATGAGCTCTTTTTGATCTGATATTTGGCATGAAATTAGAGCTTATTGAGAAATTTTTGGAAAGATAAAGAACATAATTTTTAAATGTCTACAGAATATTTGATAAATTTTTAAAGTTTGCAAATTTTTTGGTTTTGGTCATGTCACTGTTCACTCAAATCCAGAAATGAAATATGTCACATAGGGCTCAAATGATGTCCAATTGCCATGAAATTTTATACAGAGAAACTAGATATTCCCAATGACTTGTGACAACTAGAAGCACCTCATTTAGATATCTAGAGAGGGAGATATGAATTTTTAAAAGAATCTATCCAGTACCAGGAACTCCAGCTGACCTCTATTATTGTTTGATTGAGTTTCAAGGTATGAATGTGCCTGAACTAGTCTGGAGTTATTTTTTCCCTTTAGCTAAAATTCACAGATTTCTAGATTGGTATCATTTACATGGATTGTATATTTTTAGAATTAATTGGACATTTTTTAAATTTGCTCTAGAATTTTGTGATAGCACTAGTGGACAGCCTGACCTCTAGACCATTTCAGATGTCAAATGTCTTTTATGTTGGATGTTATGATCTAAAAATATTTTTAATATAAAGTAAACATGTGTAGCTTTCTATAATTAGTTATGATTTTCCAAAATTTGGACAGAAAAGAGGCAAAATCTGGCTAAAATTAATATGTATATATATATATATATATATTTCATACTTCCCTTTGAGTTCCTTGAGAGGTAGGCCACTTTTAATGATGCAAATGAGTTGTATTTGTGTAATTAAATATAAGAATGTGTTGTATGAGCTCACATGATCCATGTGACACTGAACAAAATTTTTATGTGACGCAACGCAAAAATATGCATTATTTTTATGCTATTTTCTTGGTTCTTCCATGAGATGCATAATGGGAAGCATAGATATAGCATGAAATGAGCTAGAAATTATGGTGTTACAATAGTGGTGAATGTGTTCCCTTTTGATGCTAAAGTTTGTTAATGATGTTTCAGCAAGATGGTGATCACTAGGAAAGGTAGGCCCTCTAGAGAGGCTCGTGCCGATGATAGAGCTGAGCTTAGTGATCCAGTAGTTGGAGCCCTATAGGCTATAGTGGCTTGCCCGGATCAGAAGCAGGCCATGATCATGTAGTTATAGGAATGGCTTGCATAGAAAGATAGTGAGGGACCTACACCTCCTCCTCCACAGCCACCACAGCACTTAGATCGTCTCGTGCATTCAGGGGTGACTTATTTTGACCCACAGCCACATATAGATGGTTGCTTAGATTTCACCAGCTCAGCCACCTCCAGCCCCTGAGAAACCTTCTACTAAATAGATTATTACTCAATTTAGAAAGTTCAGACATCCCACCTTTGGTGGTGAGATGAATACAAAGAAAGTCAAGACCTAGATTATGTAGCTTGAGAAGATATTCTAGGTGATAGAGTGTACCTCTGAGCAGAAAGCTACCATAGCTATTTTCCAGTTAGAGAAAGAAGTAGATTATTGGTGGAGGGGCACTAAGCCTATCCTGAGGGCAAGGAACCTTTTGATTACTTTGGAGGCATTCCTCTAGGCCTTTTATGAGAAATAGTTCCCCAGCTCTCTCAGAGATTAGAAAGAGTTAGAGTTTATACTCATGAGGTAAACTATAGGAATGTCTGTGGACTAACATGCAGCAAGTTTGTAAAGCTCTCTAGATATTCCTTATATTTACAGAGACATGATGACAAGCGCTAGAGAGTAGACAAGTTAGAGAAAGGTTTGCTACCTAAGATCAGAGACAGGGTGGTTCCATAGAGAATTAGGAACTTTAACACCCTAGTTGAGATTTATAGGGTAACAAAGGCAAATCTCAGAACTATGTAGCTACCTCTAGTGCCAGAGCTCCCCTCCCTGAGCCTAAGAGACCTAGAGAGGAAACACAGGCCATAGCTACTAGTAAGAGAGGTGATAAAAGCCAATGGAATAGAAGAGGCAAGAGAAGGAGGACTCAGTCTAGCAAAGGCAATTCCGCACCTACAATATGTCCCTAGTGTGGTAGAAATCACGGGAATAAACTGTGTTATGTGGGGTAGAATGTATGCTACAGATGTGGTAGGCCAAGACATATGGCCAGGGACTACACACAAGCTCCTCAGCAATTTTCTCAGTCGAGGGAGATGATTCTTACACCCAGACCTCAGACCTAAGGTAAAATCTTTACCTTGACACAGTAGGAGGTTAGCTGGTTCTCGAGTCTGATCTAAGATACTATTAAAATTAATGATTTTTCTGTACTCCATTATTTGATTCAGGTACTAGCCACTCTTTTATATCATATGACTATGCTAGAAGGTTGGATCTGAGTATGCATACATTACCTTATGACTTACATGTATCTACCCCCATAGGAAATTGAGCCATTACCTCCCATGCTTGTTTGAATTGTGTAATCCAATTTAACCATTGTTACATTATTTGAGATTAGCCTTGGAAACTCTGAGAAAGAAATAGATGTATGCTAAACTTAGTAAATGTGAGTTCTGGCTCACTAAAGTTCAATTTCTAAGCCATATGATCTCCTAGGCAGGGGTCATAGTAGATCCCCATAAAGTAGACGTAGTGTTACAGTGGGAGAGACCTAGGACAGTGACAGAGATAAGAAGCTTCCTAGGTTTAGCAAGTTATTATAGAAGGCTCATTCAAGGCTTTTCTTAGATAATGATGCCACTTATTAGGCTCACTAGAAAGAATGTGCCATTTGTGTGGGATGAGAAGTGTGAGAAGAGTTTTTAAGAGTTGAAGTATAAGTTAACTATAGACCCAGTTCTAGTACTTCTTGACCCTAAAGAGATTTTTATAGTCTATAGTGATGCCTCTAAGAAAGGGTTAGGATATGTGCTTATGCAAAAAGGCCGAGTCGTAGCTTATACCTCTAGACAATTAAAACCTCACAAAGAAAATTACCCCACATATGACCTAAAGCTAGCTACAGTGATATTTGCTTTGAAAATATGGAGACACTACTTATACGGGGCAGCCATAGAAATTTACAATGACCACAAAAATCTTAAGTATCTATTTGAACAAAAAGAATTGAATATGAGATAGCGGAGATGGCTAGAATTTTTGAAAGATTATGATTTTACATTAAAATACCATCTCGGCAAGGCTAATGTGGTAACTAATGCCTTGAGTAGAAAATGCATACATATGGCTTGTATAATAATTAGAGAACAAGAGTTAATTGAGAAATTTAGAGATATGAGTCTCCCATATGAGGTGCATTTAGGAAAGTTATTAATGAGTGAAACCCGAATAGAAAATAACCTGAGAGACCAAATAAGAGAGGCACAGCAGATAGATGATCGTGTAAATAAGATTAGATCCCAAATAGCCTAGGGTAGCATTCAAGAGTTCTATTTGTTTGAAGATGACATAGTGAGGTACAGGGATAGGCTGTATGTGCCTAGAAATATAGAAATCAGAGAGAGAATATTAGATGAGGCACATAAAAGCAAATACACCATTCATCCAGGCAGTAGTAAAATGTACTATGATTTGAAAAAGAATGAAAATAAACATAGCAGAATATGTCTTTCGATGTTTAGTATGCTAGAGAGTTAAGATAGAGTATCAAAACCTAGTTAGATTACTTTAGCCCCTAGATACCCCAGAGTGGAAATAGGATGGTGTGGCTATGGATTTTGTCATGGATTTGCCAAGGACATCATTGGGGCATAATGCAATATGGGTTATAGTGGATAGATTAACAAAGTTAGCGCACTTCTTAGCAACAAAAGCCATTTATACCCTAGATAAATTAGCCTAACTGTATATCTAGGAGATAGTTCGATTACATGGTGTGCCTAGGAGCATAGTGTTAGATAAAGATCCCAGATTCACTTTGAACTTTTGGAGATCATTACAGGATGCTTTAGGTACTAAGCTTAGATTTAGCACAACCTATCATCCATAGATAGATGGATAGATAGAGAGAACTATCCAAACCTTAGAGGACATGTTGAGGGTGTGTGTCTTAGAAATGAAAGAAAACTAGGATACATACTTGCCTCTAGCAGAGTTTGCCTATAATAACAGCTATCATGCAAATATACAAATGGCATCGTATGAGGCATTGTATGAAAGGAAGTGTAGGTCTCTAATGTGTTGGATTGAGCTAGGAGAGTAGAGCTTGATAGGCCCAGAATTAGTGGACCAAACCTCCAGGCAAATTGAGACCATAAGAAAGAAACTTTTAACGGCCTAAAGTAGACAAAAGAGTTATGCAGATAAATGTAGATGGCCATTAGAGTTTGAGGTTAGAGACCATATCTTCATTAAAGTATCTCCAGTCACAGAAAATAGGTCAATCCATTAAAAGTAAAAAGCTCAATCCAAAATATATAGGTCCATTCCACATTCTTGATAAAGTAGGACCTGTAGCTTACAAACAAGCCCTTCCCCCAAACTTAAACCAAGTACATAATGTATTCCATGTATCCTAACTAAAAAAGTACCAGTCTGACTCCTCACATGTCATAGAGTATGAGAATGTGCAGTTATAGGATGATCTATCATATATAGTATCACCAGATCAGATCATGGACATTAGACTCAAGTAGTTACGGAATAAGACGATACTGCTAGTAAAAGTGGTTTGGAAGGGGTTATCTCTCGAATAAGCTACCTGGGAGCTAGAGGAAAAGATGAGAAAGAAATATCTAGTGCTCTTCATGTAAGGTATGTTATCTAAATTTCGAGGACAAAATTTATATAAAGTAAAGTAGAATTGTAATATCTAATTTTTGTCAAATGACAAAAATGGATACGTTTTCAGAGCAAGTCCCCTAAAACGAATTAGTTAAGGTCTCAAAATTTAAATAGCATTCTAGACTCATAAAAATGAGAATCCTAGGCTCAGATGGAAAGAAAAACAGAGCTAGAATGAAGAAATGAATTGTAATGTAATGTTGACAAAATGTAATGGCATTCTCGTAATTTTGAGCAAATTTTAGAATTCACATAGGAGGGTATTTTAAATGAAAGTTTTGAGTTTTCTTGGATTCTCAAAGGTTCTAAAAACCATAGGAAACCCCAGGACAGTTAAAATCCCTCCGATGGACGTTTTCTAACATTGGTTGGCCGAAACTTTAACGGATTCATTTGAGAAGGTTTTAGCTCTGATTTGAGTGATTCCAAAAGAATTTTATAAAATTGGTAAATTTTATGATGGAAAATACGGTTCTCAGAAAGGAGGTAAAATGAACTGGAAATGAACATACCAAGACGAAGGGACGAAATTAAAATTTTTGAAAAGTTCTTCCCAACCTAGCTATATATATGTGTTTAACCCTACCTTCTCATTCATTTAGCCACATTTGTTTCTGCCCTAAACCAGAGGAGAGAGAGCTAGGGTTTGAGGTGCACCAAGAAGAGAAGGAAGGAGAAGAATAAGAAAAATATGAATTTTCTTGGTTTTTCATATTTCTCCTTAGCAAACTCTTTCTCCTCTATCTTCTCTTCTTTCTTATGATTTTATTGAAGTTCTTGGATCTATTTTGAGGGCAAAATAGAGGTAGAAAATTTGGATTTGAGGAGAAAAGGTGAAGCAAAGTGAGAAACAAGTGAAAAAAAAGCCAAGAAAATAAGGTAAATCTTCATTTCATAGTAGCCACCTTGTAACACCAAATATTCATAGCTTATTTCTATCACATATACATGCTCATATGACATATTCCATGAAGGAAATGGGAAAAGTCCATTAAAAGAATACATTTCTTTACTTTGTGTTGTGTATAAAAATTTCATTCAGCGTCATGTGGACCATGTGAGCTCATACAACACATTTTCATATTTAATTACATGAATATCACTCATTTACATTATCAAAAGTGGCTCACATCTCAAGAAAATAGAAATGGAGCAAAAAATATGGACATTTATTGTTGGCCAGATTTGGCTCTTTTCTGACCAAATTTTGGAAATTCATAACTAATTCTAAAAAAATAAAAAACATGTATTCTTAGTCATTCTGGAAAGACACGGATGTCTAGTTCACAATAAAAATATTTCTAGATCATAACATCCATTACAAAGGATGTTTGACATCCAAAAATATCCAGAGGTCAAACTACCTCCTGATGTTGTCATAGATTTCTGTAGCAAACTTGAAAATATCCAATTAATTCTAAGAAACTCTAATTTACACAAATGATACCAATCTAGAAATTTTTGGATATTAGCTAGAGGGAAAAAATAACTCCAGATCAGTTCAGGTAGCCCAGCTCTCAAAATTTAATGGAATAGTAATAGAGGTCGACTGGAATCCCTGATACTAGACAGAATCTTCAAAAATTCATATCTCCCTCTCTAGATATCCAAATGAGGTGCTTTAAGTTGGCACAAGTCACTGTAAAATTTCTAGTTTCTCTACATAAAATTTCATAGCTATTGGACATCATTTGAGCCCTATGTGATAGATTTCATTTTCAGACCAGATGAACAGTGCATCAGACCAAAATCAGAAAATTTGCCAACTTTGAAAATTCATCAAATATTCTGTAGACCTCCAAAAATTATGGTTTTTAGCTTCCCAAAAAGATCTCAATGAACCCTATTTGCATAAATCTCAAATCAAGAAGAGCTCATTTGGCCAAAAAGTGATATAAGGTTCTATTATGGTTAATTTTGGCTCCATATAGGGTACCAAACTTGCCAAATGGCTTTCCTTTGGTTTTGGCACCTTTTAGGCAAGTCTAAAAGCATATTTAGGACTTGTATGAGCTGCCTAAATGGTCCCAAACTCCATGCCTCTCATTTTGGCCATGCCACATGCAATTGTACACACACACATCAAGCTTTCAAGAAGCATTTCCTTGCATTATATACCCAAATTACATTCTAGGGTTCACATATCATATCCATTCATTTATACATCACATATGATCATAATTACACATGTTGAAGAGGTCATAGACCATATACATCATTGGGTTACAATATTTGACACAAATATGACCTTAAAGTGACAAAACTCAAACACTTTGTTGTCAAACTCTTCCTTCAAGGTGGTTGGCTTTCATACCTTGTCCACTTGATCCATCTAGCATGTGAGATCATTAGAGAGGAGGGGATGAGATTCAAAGAATCCCAATAGCTCATCTCCCATTCAATCATACATAATATATGCAAAGCAAGTATTGAAAATGCATGCATGGATATCATGGAAGTCATGAACATTCAAGAAGCAAGCTTGGCATATGAACAAGTCATACAAGACATTCAAGAGCTCACCAAGTGGATGGATTGGCCTCACACTTTTCCTCATGGATTTTGGACTTGCCTCACCCATTCTTTAAGAGATTCTTGGACTCAACCATAATCTTACAAGCTCACTTTGCTTTTGGGAGACTTTTTGCTTTGTCTCAACTAATTTTAAGGGTTCTTGGCTCATCCTAACCATGGTTAAGAGTTCTTGGCCTCTCCACACTCAAGCAAACTCAAACAAATATCATACATTTATTTGAAAACATAATATGTCATCTTGAATTATGGCATATAAAATCATGCTAGCATACTTTTCATAGCTTGAAAATACATATACACACATTCTAAGACAAGCTAAACACACATACATGCATAAAAGAAGGTGGAGAGAGCTACTTTATACATAATCACACACTTTTTCCCTTGAATCTTTTTTCCTTGCTTTAGCCACACACACACAAGAGTGTGGGGAAGGTTTCTCTTGGCCTAAACACAATTTATGGAAGCCAATTAGATTCATGGAATTAATTCTAAGGCCACACATCTTCCTTAGACACTAAGTTGGCTTATGACCTCATTATGGTCCATACAATGCTACTCAAATAAATTCTAGGCTCCATTCTTTCCTTTCAAATATGATTCTTGACTCCTTTTAAACGTCTTGGAGTCATCACACAATTAAAATAAAGAGCCTAAGTACATATTATAACATCCGGTCCCTCCGTAAATGTGAGGAACGTAATGTTCGGTTTCTCCGTAAACGGCAGAAATGGGTCAAATATAAAAAGAAGTCCTCGAAATAGAAGGAATTAGGGCCAACTAAAATTATAATAAAATTTTAAATATTAGAAAATGAGGATTTGAGGTTTAAGATGCCCAAACACTAAAGCCAAAAGAGATCAGAAAATTTACCGAGGGAAGTAGGGGCATTTTTGTAATTTTTGAAAAATTTGGAAAACTCATAGGAGGGCTTCTTAAACAAAAAATTTAAGCTTTCTAGGGTTCTCAGAGGCCCTAAATACTATGGGAACCCCTAGAACAGTTGAAACCCCTCCGGTGAGTGATTTCGGCTGTCGGTTGACCGAAAATTGACTGAACGGTTCGAAATGGTTTTAGATCCTTTTTGAGTGATTCCAAAGGCAATTATTATGATTAAGAGCCTAAGGAATATGATGGAAAAGACAGATTTCAAAACGGATTTGAAACAAGCCCAAACGAATAAAACTATGAAGAGGGACTAAATTGCAAAGTGTAAAAGTTGCTTAAGTGAAACCCTAGCTTATAAAAACGCCCCTCCTTTGCTCAGATCTCCTCACCCACTCTCTCACACATTAAAACAGAAGTAACAAGGGCTGAGAGTGGCGCACAAGAGGGGAGGCCAAGGAAGGAAGAGGAAGCTTTGAAAAGTGTAAGTTTTAGCCACTTTTTCCTACTCCTTGCCTTGTTAAACTTCTTCCCCTCCTTTCCTCCTCTCTTCCTATGGATTTAGTGAGATGTTTGGTTCTGTTTTGAGCCCAGAACTGAGGGGGGAATTTCGAAATTCAAGGAGAGGGTTGAAGCAAGGAAGAGAGCTCTTGAGAAAAGCTTGGAATCAAGGTGATTTTTCTATCTTGGTTGCTTCCTTTTTCTTGCCCTTTGTGTGTGGAGTTCTGCCAGAACAGAACCATCTTGGGGGGAGGCTTTTTGTCTAGAAATAAGAAGGAATTGTGGGTTTTAGACCATGAGGAGTTAGTAGATGCAAGGAACTTGGAAGAAAGGCTAATGAAAATCAAGTTAGAAAAGTGTAGAGCTCTTGGACACTTTATAAAAACTGATTTAATCCATGAATTTTCTTGCATGTGTAAATGTTTATTTAAGTCTCTAAGACCCCTAGGAAGCCTCCCAAGTGTCTCTCCCATCAAGGAAAAATCAAAAAGCCCATGGACTCCTCCTCCCTCCATCAATTCGGCCAAGACACAACCATTAGGCTAGGGGCTATTTTAATTTGTTTTAGCCTTGGTTTGGGACTTCTTATGATAGTAGAAGGTGGGAGAAACCCTTAGAAAAAATTTAGAACTCCTAAAAATTGATTTGGTGCCTTAGGTTCCATAATATGACCTAAAGAAGCAACAAGGTGCTAGGCCTTTTGTTTTAATGATGTGATGACTCCAAGAGGCTTAAAAGGAGTCAAGAATCATATTTGAGAGTAAAGAATGAGGCCTAGAAATCATTTGAGGGGTGTTGCTTCATTAGGTGCCAATATAGACCATAATGAAGGTTGTAGAGTAATCTAGGGTTTAAGCAAGTTGCATAGCCCTAGAAATTGTTTCATGAACTTAATTGGCTCCCATAATTTGTGTCTAGGCCAAGTGAAACTATCTCCACCAACTTGTGGGTGTGTGGCTAAAAGAGGAGGCTTGAAAGCTAAGGAAAAAGTGTGTGTTTGTATACAAGGTAGCTCTCTCCACCTTCTCTCATGCATGGATGTGTGTTTAGCTTGTTTTAGAATGCTTGTATGTGTATTTTCAAGCTTTGAAAAGTATGCTAGCATGCCTTTACATGTCATGATCCTTGATGCCATGTTATGTTTTAAATGAATCCATGATGTTTGTATGAGTTTGCTTGAGTGTGGAGAGGCCAAGAACTCTTCCCTTGGGTGAGGAGGAGCCAAGAACCCTTGAGCTTGGTTGAGACAAAGTAAAGAGTCTCCCAAACGCAAAGTGGGCTCCCAAGAGTATGGTTGAGCCTAAAGTGCTCAAAGAATGGGTGAGGCAAATCCAAAATCCATGAGGAGAAGTGTGAGGCCAATCCAAACACTTAGTGAGCTCTTGAATGTCTTCTATGATTGATTCACATGCCAAGGTTGCTTTTAAAATGCCTATGATTTCTACTTTCTCCATGCATGCCATTGTGAAACTTGCTTGCACATATTATGTGTGATGGAATGGGAGATGAGCTATTGAGATTCTTGAATCTCACTCGCTCCTCTTAAATGTCCTAATATGCTAGGTGGACCAAGTGGACATGGCAATGGGAGCCAACCACCTTGAAGAAAGAAGATTGCCATCCTTATGCTTGATTTTTGGTCTTTTGATTCATAATGAGACTTCATGATGTATATTATTATTGTAAATGGTCTATGACCCCTTGGACAAATGTAAAAATGATATTATGTGATAGATAAATGAATGAGTATGGTGTATGTATTCTAGAACATAAATTGAGTGTTTATGTTAATGTATGCACTTGAGAAAAGCTTGGTGTAATGTGTATAAGTGAGGGTGAAAAGGCCAAAATGAGATGCAAATGGTTTGGGACCATTTGGGCAGCTTCCCCAAGTCTTAAACATGCTTTTAAACTTGCCCAAAAGGTGCCAAGATCAAAGGAAATCCATTTGGCAATTTTGGTACCCAATATGGAGCCAAAATTGACCATAATGGAACCCTATACTACTTTTTGGCCAAATGAGTTAGTCTTGCCCTGAAATTTGGCATAAAATTAGGTCTTATTAAGAGCTTTCTGGGAAGCTAAAGATCATAATTTTCGGAGACCTATAGAATATTTGATGAATTTTCAAAGTTGGGATTTTCTATGGTTTCTGGTATGTCACTGTTCATACTGGCAGATTTGATTTTCGTGTCACTCGATGGCCAAATGGTGTCCAATGATTACGAAATTTTATGTGCATAAACTAGAGGTCATAAGCTTTCTGTGGCCACTGAGATCACCTCATTTGGAGGTCTGAGCACAGAGTTATGCATTTTTGAAATTTGCTGTCAGTAACAGTGGCGACTCCAGAGCTCAATCACTGTTCCATCCGTTCCAGATACCTAAACGTATCTGTTTCATTCGAGAATTATTTTTAGTGTCAAGTTAACATTTGTAGCTTCCCAGAATGACTGAATGTGTGTGATTTCAATCTTTGTAGAATTAGTTATGAATTTCAGAAATTTGCATCAGTAACCTGAATCACAGCCCAGGCAGCCAGTGAGTCTGTAGGTTTTTGGATGTCAAACGTCCTGTGTGATGAATTGTGTGACTTGGACGTATTTTTAGTGTGAAGTAGACATCTGGAGCTTTCCAGAATGACAAAGAACACATGATTTCGATTTTTCTAGAGTTCGTTATGATTTTCCAAAGTTTGTGACAGAAAAGAGGAAATTCTGGACGAAAATGCAAACATGAATTTTAATGTGTTCCTTTGCTTTCCACGAGTTGTAGACCAAATTTGATGATGGAAATGAGCTATATTCATGTATTTAAGTATGAGAATGTGATAGATGCATTCATATGGCTCACGGGACTCTGAAAGAAAAATTTTACCTGTAGAGAAATGTATTTTAATTCATAACTCCCTATGCCATTAGATTGTTTCCATAGAACAAACATAAGATGAGGCATGAGAATTGCAAGAATTGAGTCCTAGAAGTAGGGTGTTACACATGTTACTTTTTAGGTCATATTATAGAACATATAAGGCCATCTCACTATCTATGGTTTCTAAAATTTTTCCAATACTTTCTCTCATATTCTCCCATAATACATGATGCAAAACTAAGCTTGGAAGAAATTAAAACATTCCTTAGGTGCATGAACCCTCCTTGGTCAGAACAATGCTTCTATAAGACACTAATGGAGTTTCCTTGCTTCTTTGATGGGAGAATCATGTAGGAAGCTCTCTTGGTGTCTTACGAACTCATATGAACATTTAAATATCATAAAATATGGCTAGGATTCATGATAGAGGTCAAGGTGCAATCAAAACCCTAATTTCCATAACTTGCGTTCTAAAACTCCTTTTTCAATTCTACTTGTATATTCTTAATCCTCACATTCTATAACCTTTGGTTCCATCAAGAATACATAAAGAAAAACTCTCCTCCTCACTTTCTCTCTTTAGACCTAAGCTTAAATGGCTTGAAACACAAGATTTTGCAAGTGTTTCAAGTGAAGTCTTACCTTAAAATAGACTTCACATAAATTATTTTTCACTGATTGATTTCTTGAAAAAAGTTCCTTTTTGGCTTGGGTCAAACCTGAATCTTCAAGTTTTTAAGAAAAGAAAACCACCATTAGAGAGCTCGTAGAGAGAACAACAACTTTCCTAATTGGCCAAGATGAAACAGGGCCCTTTACTTACCTAAACGGAAGCTTAAACTTCTTCTCTCTCCCCCTTCTTAATTTCATGCCATTGTTGCCCCTTTTTCTGCAAATGGAAGTTTGGAGAAGGTGATGAGGTGTAATCTTACTTAAGAAGCCTCTTTTACAATTTTTCAAAACAATCATTTTTCCCCTACGTGCCTATTTGCTCTTTTTAGGCTCATTTTAACTCCTTTTTTAGAACTATCTTTTTTATCATAAAATTTAGGTTCCCAATTAAATAGAAATTCTTTTGAAATCACTCAAATTGGAGCTAAAACTTTCCCAAATGAATTAGTCAAAGTTTGGGTCAATTGATATTAGAAAACGTCCACAGGAGAGGCTTTAGCTGTCCCGGGCCTTCCTATGGTTTTCAAGGCCTCTAAGAGCTTTGGGGAACTCAAAAATTTTATTTAAAAAGCCCTCCTATGAGAATTGCAAAATTTTTTCAAAACGACAAAAATGCCCTTACATTTCGTAAACCTTTCGTTGCCTTTCATTTCTTCATTCTAACTCCATTTTTCTTTCCGTCTGAGCCTGGGATTCTCATTTCTAGGAGTTTAAAATGCTTTCCAAATTTTTTGGAACCTTAATTGCGTCATTTCTGGAGACTTCCTTTTATATTCGGTGAATTTTGTTCGTTTACAGAGAAATCATACGTTACATTTATCACATTTTCTCCTATTTTTAGAGAACCAAATGTTACACACCTCTTGTTCCCTTCTTCTCCTTGGTTGGTCCCACCTAGAGAGCTTCAAGAAGACATGGATTTTGGGCATAACTAAGGGTGAATTTTAGGGAATTGAGTGTGGAAAATAAGAATAAAGGAAACAACAAACTAGCCCTTAGACTTCAAGATAGAAAACCTAAGGTTTCAAGTGTCCCCTATAAAATATAATTTAATACAATAATTCCTAGGCCTAAATGAGTGTTTAGATAAGCTCCTAAGATCCTAGAAGGCTCCCCATATGCATCTTCCACTAAGAAAACAAAACAAATTCCATGGGTGCCAAGAAAGGAGCATACCTTAGCCTAAAGGGTTCAAGGCACCTAGGGATAGTTTTAAATTTTTCCAAGCCCATTTTTGAGTCATATATGATGAATGAAGATGAGGGGAAACCTTAGGAAAAATTTAGGAGGCCTAAGGAAGGAATTGATAGCATAGGTTCCATAATATAATCTAAAGAAATAACATGTAGTTAGGCTCCTTGTTTCACTCCAAGAGGCTTAAAAGGAGTCAAGAATCATAAATGAAAGGAAAGAATAGAGCCTAGAACTCAACGATGAGTGCTGCTTCATTAGGTGCATTTAGGAACCATAAATGAACCATTAACCAAAGTTAGAGTTCCAAGTAGATAGGTAGTTTTGAGAATGGTTCTAAGAGCATAATTGGTTCCTATTTTATATGTTTAGGCCAAGAGAAACAAGGCTACCATCATTTTGAGTGTGTGGCTGAGCAAGGGAATGTAATTTTAAGAGAAAAATTGTGCTTGTATGGCAAAAGTAGCTCTCTCCACTTTCTCTCATGCATGGATGCATGTTTGCCTTGTCTTTGAATGTATGTATGTGTGTTTTAAGCCATGAAAAGTGTTCTAGCATGTGCATATGTATTATGGCACCATGATGTAATATTATGTTCTCAAATGATATTTTATATGCTTACCTTGGTTTGCTTGAGTATAAAAAAGCCAAGAACCCTCTAGCTGTAGTGAGGATGAGCCAAGAACCGTTAAGAATAGTTGAGACAAAGCCTAGTGTCTCCCAAAGGCAAGGCTTAGTTCATGGTATTTAAGAAAAAAGGTGAGGCAAGTCCAAGAACCTTGAAGAGAATGAGTGAGGCTAATCCACTCACTTGGCAAGCCTATGTATGTTATATATGACTTGTTCAAATGCCAAAAATACTTCTTGAATGATCACACTTTCCATTATACTCATGCATGCATTTTTAAGACTTGAATTGCATTCCTTATGTATGATTGAAAGGGAGATAAGCTATTAGGATTCTTTGAATCTCATTCTCTCCTCTCCAATGTCTTAACATGCTAGATGGACTAAATAAGCAAGGTATTAATGGGAGCCACCAAGTTGGGAGATGAAAATTTGACAACAAAGTGCCTAGTTTTATCTTTTTTGTAGCCATACAAATGGCATATGATGTAATCCCATGATGGAATTATTGTATAATTATTTGAACATATGTAATTACCCAAATGTTTGATGTATGTATGAGTTTTAGTACCAACTGAATGGTAATGTGCATTTTGGGTAATGAATGGCAGTTTAAAGCATATGGATTCTTGTGTATGACATGGGGTGAGATAGTGCATTTTTAATTTATAGGTTCATGCATGTAACACCCCAAAATTTATTAAGGTGTTAATCATGAATTTAGAGTAATTAAGAATAATTAATAAAGGATAATTGGGCAAGTTAGTGAATAAAAATTTTAGAGAGATAAATTATTATTATGGGTTTGAGAATTTATTTGGGATAGAAACTTCACCTAGACCCAAATTAATGAATCATGATGAGAGGCTAATGGAGGCCCAATGAGGTAGGTGCAGACCCAACCTAATTTAATGAGATAGAGGCCCAAGATCCACCTTGTATAAACTCTTATAAGTGGCCCAATTACCCTTGTGCAGACCCAAGACCTTGAGCTCTTCAAACTTGGCCCAAATCCCATTAAACTTCAGCAACCCAATGTATAAAACTAGCCCAATAAAATTCTGCAGCCCAACACTTAAAAACTGGCCCAACAAGCTAAAAGTTTGAAGCCCATTAGGAATTGGACTTGGAGCAACCCATGACCCATCCCTTGACCTAACTTAGCTCCACTAAAACCCTAAAAACTGACCAGCCACTTCCCCATTCAGCAAAACACAAAAAACACAAAGGAAATTCGGAGGTGAGGAGGAGAGGCTAGGTTTCTTGGCTTAATTCCACATTTTCTCACATTTGGAGCAAGATTTAGCCAAGGTAATAGTTATACAACTTAATCCCCTCATCTTTCTCTCTAATTTGGTCCGATTAGTTTTTCATTTGGAGAGTTTTCATCATGCCCAAAATCTGAAATGTGGGTGTTTGGGGATTTTCTTGGTGAAATTCGTAGGTTGAGATTGGAGCTGGTATTAGGTGAGTTTAAACCCCCCATTTTGATGCTTTCTTTGTTGGTTTGAGACCCCCATAGCTAATTTATATTATGGGTATTAATTTTGTATGAAATTGCTTAGGATTTTAGGTGGAATATTGAGATTTCTAGAAGAGGACACAAAAATCCGAAGGTATTTGTGGTAGCGGGTAAGTGTTCTTTAGGTAGTTAGTAGCATTTAAATTCCTTGGGTACTTGTTGTAACGGTTAATGATGAATTAGAGTAGTAATTATCTGATGCTATGATTATAGAGAGACTTTGTACCATTGGTGGTTGTTGTAAAGTTGTCTACAAGTGAGGTAACCAGGGTTTACATTAATTCCATGCATATGTTGGTTTAAATTTCATACTTGCTATATATGAATGATTTGAAATGTTGAATGAATTGGTTGGCTATCTATTATACGATGATTGGACCTTGTGAGTCCATGGTGGAGCTGTGGTGCGGCTGCCACCCGTGCATGTGCTTTGATTAGGCACCGGGTTGTGATCAAATCCCAGATGCACTGAGCCCTAGTTGTGCTTAATGGGGAGTAGGTGCCGTGGACGGCCCTCTCCCGGTGTTAATGGCCTTTAACATGTTATAATATGATTGTTAGTATGGGATAGTAATCATGATAGCCTAATTGTTTCATTTGCTGAGATGACTGATATGATTCTGATGTTGATTTTGATTCATGCATATATGTGAATTAAACTAGATTATATGATGGAATTGCCTTGGTTACTGAGATTATTATCTCACCCCGTTTTATGGGATTACAATTTCAGGTGAAGGTTCTTCGAGTAAGGATAAGGGTAAGCAAGTGGATGAACATCCATGAGCTAAGGCCCGGTGTGGGGGAACTACTCTTGGTTTGAGTAAAATAGAGTAGATGCTAATTTTGTTAAGACTTGTATAGTATCATCATGTATCTGTATTGCCAAGTGTAGGAGTCTGTATTTTGCTAATGTAATGTGTACTTATTGAGGAGTAGGCCTTACTTTAGATTGGTATATTGATGTATGGATTTATGATATTTGTTGTAAACCTTATTGAACTTATGATATGATTTACCATTTGGGAATGTAACCTTGAGATGTTGATATGAATCACTGATGTATGGAACCTTTAATGGAAAGTGTATCTGATGTTAAATGTCAATGGTGCATGAATTGTGTTGTTGTTATTCCCTGGATTTGTTGATATAGGGTAATTAGAGAAAAGAAATTGACCCTTAAATCTTAAATTAAAGAGGATAGATTAGCCAGATGAATTAGGCTAATGAAAGCTATTTGAGCCCCATAATTAAGGTAGAGGGGCCCTAGGGTGAGATTGGAGGGAGAAATGAGAGTATGAGTCCAGATTTTCAGAATGTAGGACTAGAAGGCACTTCACCGCAGCTAAAATGTAGTTGGCCGCGGCCAATAGAGGCGAAGTTGCCCAGGGAGAGTGCCAGAGAGGAATTCACCGCGGCAAAATATGAGAGGTCAAACTGGAAGTCATCCAGAGAGAAATTCACCGCCGTGAATTATGAAATTGGCCGCGGCGAACTTTTAGGAAAATGTCCCCGGTATTCCAAAGAGGAATTGGCCGCGACGGAAGGAGGAATTGGCCGCCACCAATATCGAGAGGTGAGCGAGGAAGTTCTAGGAGGCTTCTTCGTCGCGGCACCATGTAGGTTGGCCGCGGTGAAGGTCCAACTTGCTGTGGCGAAAGGGGTAAAAAATAGTAAGGAATTGGCTGTGGCTAACATGCTGAAACACTTATATTAACTAGAAAACCTTGGTTTTTCATATGTTAGTCACAAGGAATGATCTAGAGTCATTAGGATGAGTTATAACTAATGAGTAATGGAATCCAAGGCCTATAAATGGATGTTTAATTCTCCTATGAACATAAGTGTATGTAATCGTATGATTGATGGCTCTAATCACATTAAGGTTCAAATTTTTCCATATTTTCATAACCTATGAGGATTAATCGCGTGTTTAACCTTAATTATCGAGATTAGAAATTAGGGTCGTCACAATGCACCTTGGAGACATGTTTAGTAGACCATTATGGTGTGCTTTCCCATGTACTCAAGTGGTCATGGGTGTCTTAGAAACCAAAATAGACCATTTAAAGCCCTCTTGTGACACAAAAGTGACCATTTCACAACCGAATGTCAAAATCTAACCAAATGAACAAATTTACTCATGAAATTTAGAATGCATATAGATCTTATCCAAATTGTTTTGAGAAGCTAAATACTAGGTTATTTGGAGCTCTGTGGAATTAATTATGATTTTTTAAAGTTGGCACTTTTTGTTGAACTGATGCTGACAATGTTCATATGGTCAGTTGCTTGAGGGACAAATGATGTCTAATACTCATGAAATTTTATAGGTACAAACTAGATATGACAAGATTTTTATGGCCACTAAGATCACCCTAATTGGTCCTCTGAGCAGGGAGATATAAATTTTTGAAGTTGGAAGATAGTACTAGTAACGACAGTCGACCTTTGATATTGTTCTATTAATTTTTGGTGACTAGAAGTATGGTCTCAATATATTTTTATCATAAATTAAACATCTGTAGCTTTCCAAAATGATAAAATTTTTCTAGTATTACTTATGATTTTTTAAAATTTATGACAGTAATTTAGAAATTCTACCCGATGCTGCATCATTGAATTTTATGAGTTCACTTCATTTGTACAAGTTCTATGCCACTTCTTGAGATGGATTTGAGTTGTATTTTGTATAATTAAATTTGAGAATGTGATGAATATGTTCTATGGTCCACAAGACACTGAATGAGAAATTTATCCATTACACAATGCTAATTAATTCATTATTTTTAATGCCATTCTTTTGCCTTCTTGTGAAACGCTTGGGAGAAGGCATGGAAATAACATGAGATAAGCTAGAGAAACATGGTGTTGCATTGTGGATAGAAAACTTGGTAATTATGATGCATGCATACTAGGAATAAGAACCTTGTAGCCCAAGGATGCTTCTTATATCTGTATATACCTGCTATGGGTGGAATTATGTTTAAATTACCCTTGGATTGTAGCTTAATAGGGAAGCCTCTGGTTGTGATTGTGGCATTGCAAGGTATTATGGTTGTACATAGGGAGACTGCTAAAATGTTGCGAGAGCTGTGAGAGGCCATGGTTGCAATGGCCAACCATATAAGGGAATAAGCTAAGACCTATAAGTCTACTATAAAGGCAATGACTTACCTGCTTTAAACGCAAGGTGAGACCCATGCAGCTACTATTCAAGTGTTGCAACAATTACATAAGACTATGAACAAGTAGAATCAAGAGGTGCCAGTTAGAAATTGGGTTAGTGTTGCTTAGAACCTTGATGCAGGGCATTAAGGGGAAAATGATGAAATCTCTATTGTGTAGGCCATGTTCCAAAAGGCTAATCTTCTATCATTTATGGGGGAGTTAGATGCTGAGAAGATTGAAAGATAACTAATGCAACTAGAGAAAATTTTTAAAGTTATGACTTACACCACTGAGCAAAAGGCTAAGTTAGCCATTCACAAACTAGAGGGTGAGGCAGAGCATTGATGTCAAAGTGCCTCTAGGTTGCTGACTTTATGGGGGATACCCTTGACTTAGGAAAGTTTTCAAACCACCTTTGAGGGCAAGTATTTCCCTTCATCAGTGAAGGCTGATAAGGAAGCTGAGTTTAACTTCCTCAAGCGAGGAGAAATGAACGTGGACTAGTATGCGACACTATTTATTTAGTTGTCTCGTTTCTCCTCATACCTGAAATGATTTGATGATGAACCATGGAAGGCTAACAAGTTTGAAAGAGGCCTTAAACCTGAATCAAAGGATAAGATTTCACCTTCCAAATCCACAACTCTGATGTATTAATGAAGAGATGTAGGGTGACTAAGAGGGCCTTGATGGAGAGTAAGGCCAAAAGAAAGAAAACCATAGAAGGTAAACATAATCAAGGCATGAAGCCCTTTAAGGGCAAAAACAAGAAAGGAACTAGTAGTGGTCGTGGCTTTTGGGGTAAAAGGTCACCCCCAAGAGATGTTCCTCAAAGGAAGAATATAGGATGTCTAAGTGCTCAGTAAGTGTTCCATCAGTATGTGGCAAGTGCAGAAAGAATCATAGGAGTAAACCTTGCCCTATGTGCTATAATTATGGCAAGCTGGGACTTTATACATAGACTTACACAGTGTCACGAGAGTCGACTTTATCAGTCAAACCACTGATACAAGAATAGGTGTTTGCACTTTAAGAGGCTAGTAAGTCCCCTAGTCTAATCTAAGGTATTATTCTTGTTTATAATTATGTTATAGATGTATTGTTTGACTCGAGTGCAACCCATTCATTCATCTCATATGACTATATTAAGCATTTAGGTCTTCAAATTAGCTTGTTGCTATTTGAATTGTCTATATCTACCCTTACTAGATATTTCATGATTATATTTAATGTATGCCTAAATTGTGTTATACAATTGAATATCTGTTGTATTACTTATAACCTGATTTAAATCCCTTTACATGACTTTGATGTAATCATTGGTATGGATTGATTGTTGGCTAATAATGCGATACTTGATTGTAACCATAACACTGTTTCCTTACCCACTCATGTACCTGAATCTTGTCTTATGATTGAGCTTATTTGTGTGTTTATTGTCACACCATATATTTTTAGCTTACTTCTTATCATTTCTAAGGCTCACATGATGAATTGTATTTCTTAAAGTTTCTTACTTTTTTCTTGAATTTCTTCCTCCAAAATCTTCCTCCTCTTGTGCGCCTAAGAAGCTGAAGTTCTCCTCTGCAATTGGGCATAAGCAAGTCGGCTTAGAGAGGGGGAGGCAGAACGTGGCATATCAAGAAGAAGAAAGAAGCTTCCTTTAACACTTTAATGCCAATTTTGCCCTTCGTTCTTAGCATTTTCGTTTCTCCTTCGTTTTAGCTCCTTTTTGAGAACCGTCTTTTCTATTATAAAATTTAGATTCCAAATTTAATAAAATACCTTTGGAATCACTCAAATTAGAGCTAAAACTTTCCCGAACGAACCGGTCAAAATTTGGGTCAACTGACGTCGGAAAGAGTACATCGGAGGGGCTTTACCAGTCCGGGGCTTCCCATGGTTTTTGGGGCCTCTAAGAACCCTGGGCAACTCAAAATTTCCATTTAAACATGGACCTAAGTGTGTGAAAGTGAGTGTGTGATGGCTGCAAGGACCTTAAATGAGGTCAAGAGGTCTAAATATGGTAAGAGAATGGAACCAAGAATTGCCATAATCTTGAGCTATGGCAAAGTCTGACCAAATGACCTCTTCTTAACTTGAAATTTTGCATGCACTTAGATCTTGCTTAGAGCTTTTTTTCAAGCTAAAGATCAGGTCATTTGGAGGTCTGTGTAAGTTTCTATGACTTTTCAAAGTTGGCACCAGAATATCGATTTGCACCAGTACTGTTCATTTGGTCAGTTGTAAAATTATGTCATCCAAGAGGCAAACGTGGTCCAATGGCTACAAAATTTTGTAGGTAGAAACTAGGCATTTAGAGTGACTTGTAGCAACTAGAAGCACCTCATTTGGAGGTCTGAGCTAAGAGATATGAATTTTTGAATTTCTAGAACAGTAACAGTAGCACAGCACGACCTGAATCACTGTTCCATTGAATTTCAGTGGCTAAACGTGCTTTCTATGGTCTGAACCTATTTTTACCATAAATGTAACATTCATAGCTTTCCAACTTGATATAATTTTCTTGGATTGGAGTTTTGTGAAATTAATTGGACATTTTCAAAGTTTATAGCAGACACTTGCATCAGTACCAGTAGCAGTCCTAACCTCTGCGCCTTTTCACATGTCAAACGCTTTCCGTGTTATGTTTCATAGCCTGGACGTATTTTTTTCATAAAGTAGACATGTGTAACTTTTCAAACCGGCCTATTTCTGTGTTTTTACAACATATCAGGCGTTACATTTATTGCCCAAGTTAGGAGGTACCTTAGGCATAGTTGTTAAAGGTTTCTCACATTCTTTTCATTGCATGTCGAAGTAGAGGATAGGTTAGAGGATATACCTACGATTGGGGAGTTCCTTGAGGTTTTCCTTAAAGAAATTAGTGGAATACCTCTAGCAAGAGAGTTAAAGTTTTCCATTGATTTGGTACCTGGTATAGGTTTGATCTCTAAGGCTCCATACAGAATAGCGCCTACTAAGTTAGTTAAGTTGAGGAGCCAATTAAAAGAGTTACTTGAAAAAGAATTCATTAGGCTAAATGTGTCTCTATAGGGAGCATCGGTGTTATTTGTTAATAAAAAAGATAGTAGCCTTAGACTTTGTATTGACTATAAGCAATTGAATTAACTGACCATAAAAAACAAATACCTTTTTCCTAAGATTGATGACTTACTTGACCAATTAGCTGGAGTATCAATCTTTTCAAAGATTGACCTTAGATCAGGATATCACCAACTTAGAGTCAAGGTTAAGGATGTACCGAAAATAGTCTTTCGGACTTGATACGGCCATTATGAATTCCTAGTCATACCTTTTAGGTTAACCAATGCCCTTACTAATTTTATGAACTACATCAATAAATTTTTTTGAGTTTATCTTAATCTATTTGTGGTAGTATTCATTAATAATATCCTTGTCTATTCTAAGAATAGTGAGGAACATAGGGAGCATTTTAGGATAGTTCTTCAAACCTTGAGGGAGCATTAGCTAAATGCCAAACTCAGAGAGTGTGAGTTTTGATTGCGAGATGTAAAGTTCTTAGGCCATGTAATATTAGAGTAAGAGGTAGTGATAGATCCTAGTAAAGTGGAAGCGGTGTTAAATTCAGAAAGACCTAAAATGGCGACTAAAATCCAAAGTTTCCTAAGTCTAGCTAGCTACTATAGGAAGTTTATTAAGGGATTTTCTTAATTACCCATGCCTTTGACCAAGTTGACTAGGAATCACCAATCATTTGTGTAGGATACTAAGTGTGAAAATGCCTTTCAGGAACTTAAGTATAAGTGGACCATTACACCTGTGTTAGTGATACCTAACCCTAAAGAAACCTTTATAATTTATAGTGATGCCTCTAAAAAGGGTTTAGGGTGTGTTTTGATGCAATAAGATAGGGTGATAGCCTATGCTTTTAGGCAACTTAGACTTTATGAAGAGAATTATCTCACCTATGACCTAGAGCTAGTGGCTGTGGTTTTTGCCTTTAAGATTTGTAAGGACTATCTCTATGGTACCCAATTTAAGGTGTATAATGACCATAAGAGTTTGAAGTACTTGTTTGATCAAAAGGAATTAAATATGGGACAAAGGAGGTGGATAAAGTTCCTTAAGGATTATAATTTCTCCTTAAAGTATCATTTAGGGAAGGCGAATGTTGTCACCCATACCTTGAGTAGGAAATCCATTCATATGGCAATGATGATGCTTAGGAAGTAAAGGTAGATTAAGTAATTGAGAGATTTAAATTTGTCCATGACCACGCACCCTAGTAGCCTACTTTTAGGTAAGCTGAGGATAGAAAGCAATTTTAGAAAGAGAATTAAGGAGGCCCAAGAGCTAGATGAGCATTTGGGTAGAATTAGAGAGTAATTGGGGAATGGAAAGGTCAAAGATTTTGACCTATCAGATGATGGTTTGATGAGGCATCAGGGTAGAGTTGTGCATACCTAGAGATGAAGAGATAAGAAGCATAGTGCTATCTGAAACTCAAAAAAGTAGGTACACCATTCTTCTAAGCACCACTAAGATGTACAAGGACCTTAGGAAGAGTCTTTAGTAGCCTAAAATAAAGTCAAACATAGATGAGTTTGTTGCCAAATATTTAGTTTGTCAGAGGCTTAAGATTGAACACCTAAAACTTATAGGATTGTTACACCTTTTAGAGATTCCATAATAGAAATAGGATAGTATATCTATGGATTTTGTGATTAGATTGCCTAGGACATCCTCTGGATACGATGTTATTTAGGTAATTGTGGATAGGCTGACAAAATCTACCCACTTTCTACCTATTAAAGCCAACTTATCCTCCAAATAGAGTAGCATAACTATATGTTTGGAAGATTGTGGGATTACATGTCATCCTTAATAGCATTGTGTCAATTAGAGACCCTAGGTTCACATCAAAATTTTTGTAATCTCTATAAGAAACTTTAGGCATTAATCTTAACTTTAGCACTACCTATCACTCTCAATTCGATGGGCTAACTAAAAAAACCATTCAGACCCTTAAGGATATACTTAGAGTTAGTGCATTAAAACTAAAGGGGAGCTGGGATGTGCACTTGCTTTTAGCTGAGTTTGCCTACAATAATAGTTATCATTCCAATATCCAGATGGCACCATTTGAGGTATTTTATGAGAAGAGTCTCTTACATCTACATATAATGGACTAAACCACCTGTTAAATTGAAATTAACAAGAAGAAATTGCTAGCTGCCCAGAGTAGGTAGAAGAGTTATGTGAATAAGAGAAAGAGACCCTTAGAATTTATGACAAAAGATTATGTGTTTCTTAAGGTTACTCTAGTGATAGGTATAGGATGGTCTATAAATTCAAGAAAGCTCAGTCCTTGATATCTTGGTCTTTTTCAAATCCTTGAGCAGATAGGACCTATAGCCTTACATATATTAATTCTCCCAAACTTAGGCATTTTAATTATTGAATATGGCTTTTTGCATTTTATTAGATGATAATTGGGTTTAATGGCCATTTTTTACATTTTAGGAATTAATCTACAAAATTATTGATTTTAATGCTTAAATTCTTTTAAATAATTTTGTGAAATTAATCCTACTTAATATTGTTTATTATTTTTGTAGAATTTTTAATGGGCAAATAGCATTTAAATTAGAGATTGGTTTGGAGAAGAGGTGGAAGCTTTCTAAGTCATCGATGTAACACTTAACTCACCAAGTGCACACATTAGTACACATTCATATATGGTTCATTCTTTCCTTACACACTCCACGTAAACATAGCATACACTCACACATCTCCTTCCACTTGTGCAACTCCCTACATCCACATGCACATGCATGGTTAGATTCTCGTAGGATAAATGCTTACAAGAAGCTATACAAGGTAAAAGCCACGAGTTTCATGCATTCTAATACCCATGTAGCAACCCATCAAATTAGCATGTAACTTCAATCACTCAAGGTCCAACCATGTCAAACACTCACACCACTTGCACTTTATGAGCCTTTCACATTGATTCACTCCGACCTATGCACACACTTCTACGTAGCTTTCATACGTCCATTAGCTCACAAACAGTTTACAGCACACTTCAAGAACGACACACGAGGCATAGGTTCACCATAATGCAGTAGTTCATACATGTAAACACACACATAGCATACTTAGGCAAATGGAGAGCTAGAGAAGGTGGAAGTGAGATTTTAGGTTTAAGGGAGGAAGACACAAGAGAAAAGAGTGAGCAAAACACGTGAATAATAGAATCAAATATGCTCGAGCAATAATGAATGAAGGGAATTAAAGAACCACGTGAAGGGAGCTAAGCTAGAGAGACTAGAGCACGTGATAGGATGGAAGACTTTTAATGTGAGCTCACTCACAAGTAGAACCAAGAGAGCACATGGTTATTAAAGAAAAGGTAGCACTTGAGTGATCATTAAACATGATTGAAGAGAACACGTGAGCAGAAAATTAAAATGGGCTGAGAATGTGATTCATGAGGGGTAGACATCAATAATATAGTCAGGCAACATCCAATATTGAGCATCAATTCATCCATGATTCACAATCAATCCAAAACATGTGGGAAAGCATTGAGAAGCATGAGAGGTTATTAATACACTCGAGCATCCATTCAGAATGATCCATTCAATATACACAATGCCATTCCAATCACCATCATCTCACCTCCATGTCGTAGCTTCTTCTTTTCCATTTCCTCCATCTCCATCCATCCATTCTGTGAAGCATTAATCTTCTTTTATGGCTAGCCATGAAAACAACCTTGGAGAAGCTTGAATCTATGGAGATAATAAAGGATTTTTGGCTAAGATTTTCTCTTTTTCTAGCATTTTATCTCTTTCTTGTATTATTTTGGTTAAGGTTGTATTGGTTTGGGAATTTGTGTTGTTTATAATTAGTAGCTGGTAATTAGGAGACTATTTGATGTTTAATTGGTTGATATTAGTATTAGATTTTTCACTTTCCTTTAATTTCTCATGTATGTAATTAAGGTATTTGATGAAATGCATGAGTGAAATTATGTGCTTAATTGTTTGATTTAAGGATTCCTTTAAGTTTAATTAGTTAATTAAACATCCTAAAGTGATAATTTAGAGGCTAATTGATTAATTAATCAAATCTAGTGTTCAAAGATCCTAATGACAAAAATTAATAATCTGATACGAGGTTGAGGTTTCAATTCAATATTGACTTGTTAATTTCTTGAATCTTACGTGGTAACTCAAGATACTTTACCATGAACACAAATAGGGACTCTTAAACCAGAGCCAATTCTAATTAAATTAGGATAAGGATAGTGGATACTAAGAGATAAATCTAAAACTAGTCACAAGCCATTATTTGCCTTCTAGTTCATGCATTTAGGTAGCAACTAGGAACTTTATTTCAATTTAATTTTAGTTAGTTTAATTAAATCAAACCTCCCTTAAATTAGGTAGTTCTAGGATCTTTTTACACTTAAAAAACCCAATTAAGCATTGAATTTCATTTTTAAGGGAGATGATCTAGGTTGCACCACTAGCTACAAATCTTTTTTAACCTAGTTTTATTTTGAGGTTGTGCAACATGACTTATCACTTGGTCCTTTTCAAATCCTTGAGCAGATAGGACCCATAGCCTACAAAGTGGCCTTATCCCAAAATTTGGCCTAATTGCATGATGTATTCTATAATACCTTAACTTTTTCGTTTTTCCATTACATTACAAAGGCTTATGCGAAGCACTTTCATGGAATTAACACTTTTAATCAAGGGAAATTGCGTAATGAAGGGTCCAATTAATTCATTCTATGCTTCATGGATCACATGAGCTTATCAATATCATTTACTATCCATATTATATCCATGCAAGTTAGAAACATCATAAAACATATAAAGATTCATGGGTTTAGAACCATACACATCATATTAGAATTTTTACCCTTGGATTGCTATCATAAATTTCTGATATGAATTTTGGAAATTTATAACTAATTTTAGCAAAATCAATGATAGCTCTCTAGAAAGCTATAGATATTAACTAATGACTAAAAATAGTTCTAGATCAAGAAAATGGCATTTAACTCATGAAAATTGATAGAATAGTACCAAAGGTCGAGCTACATTATTAGTATTATCATGCAACTTTAAAAATTTAATTCTCCCTCTACAGACCTACAATTGGGGTACTCTCAAGTGATACATAAAGCTTATCATGTCTAGTTTATGTTTGCAAAATTTCATAAACATTGGATATCATATGGCCCTCAGATGACACAGAGAAAGAAATTGATCATATAAATAGTGTTGTTACCATTTCTGCAAAATTTTTCCAACTTTGAAAAATTATAATAAATTCCTTGGAGCTCCAAATTGGATACTCTTTATCTCTATGAAAATCTCTAGATGAGATCTACTTGTTGAAAAAATTTTATGCAAAAAACTCATCCATTTGGTAAGACTTTGGTTTAGCTCAAGTTTAGGTCACTTTTGGAGTCTAAAATGGTTTCATAAGACACCAAATAACCTCCTTATGATTCTATGGCCACTTGAGCACGTTCCAAAGTACAATTATAGCCTAGGGAAGTATACCAAATGGTTCAAATAATTATGGAGCTCAATCTCACCATGCCACTCCCATTTATACACATGTATATACTAGCACATGGTGGTAGAAACTTACATATTCATTCATATGGTTCCAAAATAGGTACATACATCATGTCTACATATTTTTGAATATGCTCAATGGTCTACATTATACATACATCATATGAGTACATTTCTTGACATCAAAATACTGGTAAAATGCTTATTTCTCTATTCATTTGTCAAAGTGCCATGCTCCAAGACCTTTGGTCTCCATTCATTAGTCCACTTGGCTCACCTAGACATAATGAGGCATATGGAGGGGAAGAGTGAGATTTAAAAAATTTTAATAGCTCTTTACCCTTTTAAACATATATAATGGATGCATATAAATGTCAAAGAATACATGCATGTCATACAAACCTCTTATGAACATACATAAAACATTTTCTTGGTTATATGAACTCATACATCATAAAGATAGGCTATCAAGGGCATTGGTTTAGCCTCACCCAACTTTCTAAGGGCTTTTAGATTTGTCTCACCAATTTTTAAAGGGCTTTTGACTAAGCCTCACTCCTCTTGAGACTTTTGGCTTTGTTTCAGCCAATCTTAGGGACTTTTGGCTCATCCTTACCTATGTTAAAGGACTTTTGACATCACTATATCCATTCAAGCCAAATTACATTTATAAACTCATTTCAAGATACATAATGATACCATAGCTAGAGACATATTTCATAGTTCAAACATACAAACAAGTACTCAAAGACAAACAAACATCAAAGCCATGCATGTGAGAAAGGTCAGAGAGCTACCTTAAAGTTAGAATATAACACTTTTCTCTTAAGCTCTTCTTCTCCTTTTTCAGCCAAGCTCATGTAACTAGGTGACACTTGATTCTCTTGGCCTAGACACATCAAATAGGACTTATTTCAACCATAGGAACAAGCTCTAGCTTTATGCAAACTCTATGGAAGCTCACTTTCTCATATGACTACATAATGACTCCATACAAGACATAATGAAGCAACTGGTGAAATTCATCATCTTAGCTCTATTTTCTCTTTCAATCTAAGTCTCTTGACTCCATTTAGACTTCTTGGAGTCATCACATATTCATTTTAAGGAGCCTAGCTATGAGTTGATTCTTTACGTCTTATTATGGAGCCTACACCTCCATTGCATCACCTGTGCTTTCTAAATTCATTCTAAGGCTTCCTTTCATATTTTTCTATCATATTTAGTCCCTTTCTAGCCTTAGAAAAATTTAAAACACTCCTTAGGTACTTTTTCTTGGTTAAGCCAAGACACACCTAAAAGAAGGAGCCTATGGAGTTTTGAAATTTTTTTTGAAGGGAATGGTTCATGTAAAGCTTCCTAGAGGTCTAAGGGACTCATACCATTATCTTACAAAAACTACAATATTTCTAAGAAAAATCAGATTTCATCATTTATTTCAAAACCTCAAGTTGTGCCAACTTAAATATCTTACTTCTTTTTTTTATTCCACTTGCCTATTCTAAATTCCCATACTTTAAAACACTTATTCTTCCCTTGATATGGTTAGAATTCATCCTCTAGAGAGTGGGCTCTAGGCTATTCGAAGCTTCAAGGCAGGAGAATAAACAAAATAAGCATGAAAGGCTATGGAATTACCTTATATTCAAGCCCTTTTCAAAGTTTCTTTCCATTTCTTCAAAACTTCTCCTTCAAATTCTTAGTTCTTTCCTTTGGACTAGCCCAAAATAGCCCGTTATGAGTCATGAAAACTATAGGAAGGAAGAGAGGGTGGAGAGGAACAATATTTGTGAAGGAAGAACTATGAAATTTTGTAAATTTTCATACCTATTTTGCCTTCTTTCTCCTTCTCTCTCCTCCCCCTTTTGGACACCATTTCAGATCTATTTGGAGTTGCTTCAAGTCATGGATAATGAAGGAGAACTGGCTAGACATGATTTGTGAATCAAAAAGGTAAAGTTATCCCCATTTTCAACTTTCCATTTTAGTTGCTAAACCATGGTTTGTCCGTTTGGCCTCATTTTAACTCCTTTTTCAGAATCATCTTTTCCATCATAATATAGGTCCTCTAACTTATAAAATGTCCTTGATTTCACCAAAATTAGATTTGAAACCATTCTGAACAATTCGGTCAAAGTTTCAGTCAATCCTTTGCTAAAATCACTCACTGAAGGAGTTTTAACTATTTTAGGAATTCATATGGTTTTTAGGGCCTCTGAAAACCACAAAAAGCTCAAATCTTTTATTCAAAAAGCCCTCCTATGAGTTTTTTCAAAATTTCCAAAAATTACAAAAATGCCTCAACTTTTTTTCACAAACTTTTTAAGCTCATTTAGCTTAGATTTCTAGGCAACTTAAACCTTAAATCCTCATTTTTCATTATTTAAAATTTTATCCTAATTTTATTTGACCTTAAATATTTCTATTTAGGGGATTTCATTTTATATTTGTCCCATTTCTAACATTTTAATGAAAATCAAAATTTACATACTCCACGTATCCCAGCTGAAAAAGTATCACCTGGACCCTTCACATGTTATTGAACTTGAGAATGTGCATCTACAAGATAACTTGTCCTATGTTGTTAAGCTGGAAAGGATAGTAGACTCAAAGGTCAAATAGTTACATAATAGGAACATCCTCCTAGTAAAAATAGTATGGAAAGGACTAACACTTGGTGAGGCAACTTGAGAGATAGATGAATCAATGAGAAAAGATTATCCAACACATTTTGAATAAGATACGTCTAATTTTAAGGGCAAAAGTCCTAAAAAGGAGGGAGAATCCAACACCCCAAAATTAATTAAGTATAATTATAATGAATTAAGGGATTAACATGGGAGATTTAAGAAGAATAAGGAAATATAGATTTTTAAAGAAATGGATTATTTTAGATATTTCGAAATAATAGTCATTTATGGTCATTATTAGGTGAGGACATATTAAATATGGTTATGGGTTTAATTAATGAAATTGATTGAGGGAAGATGGACATTTAATTTAGGCCATAAGCTAAGTAGGGAAGCCTAACATTAGTCTTCTTGTAGGCCTAAACCTCATTATCTAGGGCCCAATAAGCACATACCTAAACCCACTTAGATTTTAGGCTTTTGGGTTAACCCTAACCCACGTAAAACCCTAACATAATCAACCTCCGCTCCCTTATTCTACAAAACCACTCTTTTCTTAGCTAAGGAAAACTTCATTTTTACACCTTGAGAAGGGAGGTTAGGGTTTTTTACTCCTTACATATGTGCTTTGTTAATCAAATTTTGGCTGTATAGATATGTTTTGGTTTGTGCATTGTGCTTTGATCAAGCACTAAGTTGTGATTAGACATGTGAATGCACTGAGCTCAGGTTGTACTCAATAGGAAGTTAGTGCCATGGATGAGCATTTCCTGTGTTATTGGCCATTAACATGATGTATATAATTGCTAGTATTTGATAGTAGTTACTAATAGTTGTACTAGTTCATTTGCTAATATGATGAATGATTATAATGTGTATCTGATTAAATTACACTTATGCTGATTAAATTGTATATATGTTTGGAATTATTCCTTGGTTACTAAGATTCATATCTCATCCAATTTATGGGCTTACAATTCAGGTGAAGGTACCTCAGATAAGGGAAAGGGAAAATAAGTAGAAGAGCACCCTAATATGAAGCCATGTGTGAAAATTTCTACACTTAGATCATTTTGACTTATAGTAGATGCTAATTTTTATGATTTATTGTGTATAGCATCATGGTGCACTCATATTGCCAAGTGTAGGCTTTTTTATGTTTTAGATCTAAGATTAAATCTAATAGGAAGCTAGACCTTGTAGTATTTGAAATCTGATCTATACATTTAATTATTATCTGATATGAATTTTTAGCTAATTAAGAACCACTACTTATTCACTTGAGGCTATAATTATGCTATGCGATCAATGATTATTTAGAATATTATTGTATGGTAGTTTAGCTAGAATATATATATATATATGTACATGAATGATGTTGTTAGTGGCCTTGGTTATCAATTGTTGTCATAATATACTGATGCGCTAATATGTATGGCAATAATCAATTATTATGAATTCCCTTTAAGACTATGCATAATGTGGAGAATTAATTATGGTATTTGGGATATAGAAGGCCTAAAAACCATATATGATAGTTAGGGAGTCTCTAGATTTCACCTAGGATTAGTGGAATATCACTAGGAAGTGAGAAAGTCAGAAAATAGGATTAGAGGAGGATGAAGTTACGACCAAAACTGCTTAAGTTGTAGCCAAGAGTCATCCAAAGGCAAAGAGTGCTATGGCATAGAAGGTTGAGCAATGATGCAACACAAAATTTTTAGGTCCAGAGCTAAGAGCAATCTCATTACAATGCGAAGGGAGCTCACCACAATGAGTGTTAGGTGAAATACTTGAGAGAGTTGCAGGAAGGTCTCTCACCATGGTGAAAGATGAGAAATTTTGGTAAGAGCTAATCTAGTAGCTCATCTCACCATAGTGTAAGGAAAGCTTGCTATGGTGAGAATCAAGAAATTTTGAATAGTAGGGCCCAAGGAGTAATTTTGTCGTAGCATGGAAGGCCTAGGTCATGATACGTATCGAGTATTCTTAGCTTTTGAGTTCTAATAGCTACTCAAGTCACAGCATGGGTGTACCAAGTCATGGCGCAAGTCCAATAACTTAGTCTTTTGGTTCCAGTAGCCAACTTAGCTTCGGCAGGAATGTTTAAGTCATAGCCTAAAACACTAAACTCCTATTCTTAGCCTCTAAAACTAAATTTCAATAAGGTTAATGATATGTCATTTAGGAACAATTATAAGGGGGTTTTATAGGTGTAGAGTTAATTGTAGCATGATATGAAGGATGTATTTGATGACTTAAATTTCTTATAGGCTTAAATTGCTTTGCTTATTAAATAATGATCCTTCACAATTATAAGGTTCAAACTTCCTAAATGGCTTATTGTACTGACTTTAAATCTTGATTTATGATCACTAACCACGTAATTAAGATTAATCACTATAATTAGAAGTTAAGATTATTACATTAATCCCATCAATTATAGGCCTTATATAACAACCCTAACTACTAATCATGTTAATTAATATTAATTAAACTCTTAATCATTGATGATTTACGTCAAACATTATCAATAATTCATTAAAGGATGGAAAAATGGAGAAATTTTGAACCTTTTTAATCATTCCAAGTCACTAATCAAAGGAACAAGAAAATTCATTTTTAAGGATAATTAAATTCTCATATCAGACTTCCACTTCATCCCTAGATGATTTAAAGAAGCATTACACTCATTTCCATAGGCTTACAAGTCAATACATATCATTACCCTAAAGAAAATAAAGATTTTTAAGTTAAATTGGGAGTTTAGAAACTTAAGCCGCCACTTGGAGTAACTTTGCCATGGCCAAGTTGGTTTTTGAAACCCTTGAAAATTTCTTAACACACTCATGCCATGACTTAAACATTCCAGCCACAACTTAACATGATACTAGAGCTATTTCCTAAAATTTTATGATTCTTACTATGGCTCAAACATGCTACAAGTTTGGAAACATTGTTCTAGGTTCCTTGATTCTTGCCATAGTGAGACCTTCTCGTGCCATAGTAAGATTACTCTCTGGAGTACTCTCCCCTAATTTTTCCCATATTGTGCCATAGCCTAAAGGACCTACACTACAATGCAATTAGGTTCTGTTACCTCCAACACTTGTTTGGCCATGAATCAAAATGATTTAGGCCATAACTTAAACCTTTATTGTCATCCTATGTCAAGATATGCGAAATGGCTTACTTGCTACTCTTCAAGATCCATTCAAATACCAATTTAGGGCTAGAATACCATCCTTTTAAGGCTTATATCCCACCTTACATTCAGTTAATTAATTTTATATAACAATGAACTCCCAAAAACCATTGACCATCAAGCCACTCTTATCCTATACTAGTTCACACCTCATTATGATCGTAAAAGAGGTCAGTCAGTCAAACTAAAACCCAAAACACTCCAGACACTACCTAGGGCTGCCAAGACACTTGAACAAGTTATAGTGAACTGATTAAGCAAGTTCCTGTCCTCAAGGCACCACTAAAACCTCATATGCAAATTATGGGCATGACACATCTCAAATCTATACACAAAAGGCATATGACATCAGAAGTTTCATATAACTGAATTCAAACTAAGCATTCCATCAATTACTTAACCATGTTCTTATAAATACATAACATGTTCCATACATTTATAAATGTTCATATTTGTTCAACATCAAGTAGTTACATCAAATTCCATATAAGTCATGCCTAAACTATTAATGATCAATACATTAGTTACAAAAATGTCAAAATACCTACACTTGGCAAAAATGAATGCATCATAATACTATACAAATCTGATTGCAAAAAGAATAGCATCCAATCTTGATCTAAATACATCAAAGTGTAATAATCCCACACAAGGTTTTAACCTTGGGATATTCATCTACTTGCTTTCTCTTTTCTTGAACCAAATATCTTTCACTTGAAATGGTTAGCCCATACAAAGGGCGCGAGGCATGAATATCAGTAACTAAGGAGAAATTCCATATACATATATGTATATATATATATATTAACCAACATAAATGTATCATGAGCAAGTAAACAATAGATACATCAGCAAAATTGGCAAATGAATTAGTTAGGCTACTAGTGACAACTATCCTATACTAGCAATCACATTCAATATATTAGTGGACAAAAACAAAGGGAAAGGCTCATCCATAATGCCAATTCCCTATTAAGCATGCTCATTGCTCGGTACATTCCATTGAGTCTAATCACAACTTAGTGCATGATCATGGCATAATGCACTGATGGCAGCATGATCACAGTCCCACTAAGGATATAATCACGGTCTAAACACAATCAAGTAGGCAACCAATCATTAGCACAAAAAATCATATAAGTGCAGTATATATAAAGTTAAAATGAACATATGCATGGAATTAAAAATGAATCTCCTGGTTACCTCACTAGCTGTACTAATTTCCTCAAGAGTTGAGAACAAGTGTCTACACTCCAAAGGTCTTAGATTAATTGAAATCAAATCTTTAGTCAATACCCATTATGAAAATTAGTTACTCATTCATTTCAAACATTAAGGCTACCTAAAAATCACTTATCTAGTCACTAATGAGCTCTTAAAATTCGGATTTGAGACTTCTAACCCAGAAATCACAATATCTTATTACAAAATCTTGTTATTTTCATACATTAATAAAACCTAAGATGAAAATCAATTATTGGGGCTAGTTTCTAGCATGAAACACACTAAAATAAGGGGAAGATGCTTACCCAATCATCCCGCTACCTTTAAGCTCTGAAAATTATGCAAAAAACCATTAAAATAGCTATTTTCAAATTTGGGATAAAGGTAAAAATTCTCCAAATGAAAAACTAATCAAACCAAAATGAAGAGGAGGATGAAAGGGTCAAGTTTAATATAGCTTACCTTAGTTAAATCTCTCTCTCTATATGTGCAAATTAGTGACAAAATAGTGGTGAAACTTTAGCTTTTCTTGTATATACGAAAATGCTCTCCTTGTTTTACAGAACATGTACCTCTAAGATTTTAGTGTAGTTGTAGAACCCTTAGGGTTTAAGGTTCGAATAGGTTGACCCTAAAGCCCAAGATCCATTTAGGTATATTTTCTATGTTTTGTGCCATTAAAAGGATGATGTTGGGCCTCTAAAATTGATTCTTGGCATCAATAAACTAATCAGGCCCCAAATATTAAATGTCTACTTTCACTTAATTAATTCTTCTTAATCAAGTCCAAATCCATTATTAAATTTATTTTTAGTCTAGAGTGCCCAATAATCACTATTCATCTCTAAATGCCCAAAATAATGGTTCTGCTATAATTTATTCCTAACTTCCCTTAATAATTCTCCATTTTCCCAAATTAAATACTTAACCCTCCATTTTTTGCCTTAATTAATTTTTTTGGATGTTACACCTTATAGGCATTCCCTCGTACAAAAAGATATAATTGAAAAAATAGCACAACAATTGTTAGATTTAGGGATCATACAACCTAGCTCATCACCATTTGCATCTCTTATAGTATTAGTAAGAAAGAAAGATGTTTCTTGGAAGCTCTATGGGAGCTTAATAAAAATACCATTAAAGATAAGTTCCCTATTCCATTGATAGAGGAGCTATTAGATGAATTAGGAGGTTCTCAGGTATTCTCTAAAATTAACTTATGATTTGGTTAAGATGGCATTAAGAGATATTCCTAAAATTGCATTTAGAACACATTTTGGCAACTTTAAATACCTCATTATGCCTTTTGGCCTTACTAATGCCCTTTTTACCTTCCAAGGGATCATGAATTCCATTTTTAAGGAATATTTAAGAAAATTTGTACAAGTTTTTTTTTATGATATCTTGATATACAGCCCTTCAATAGAAACTCATGTGGAGCATCTCAAGATAGTACTTATTGTGCTTAGAAAAAATATTCTTTTTGCCGAAAAAGGTAAGTGTGAATTTGTAATAGCAAGATCAGAGTACTTAGGCCATTTCATCTCTTCCAAAAGAGTCGCAACCAACCCTAAAAAGATAAAAGCAATACAAAATTGGCCATTCCAAAAATAGTAAAAGAGCTTTAAGGGTTCTTAGGCTTGACAAGATATTATAGATGCTTTATTACACACTATGGCATGCTTGCAAGACCTCTAAATGACGTACTTAAGCTCAACAACTTTCATTGGTTAGTAGAAGCAATAACAGCCTTTAAGGAATTGAAAAATGCGCTCATTTTAGCACTAGTGTTGGCTTTACCTGATTTCTCAAAGACTTTTTATCATAGAAATTAATGCTTGTTATTCAGGTTTAGGTGTTATACTTATGTAAGAGGGTCATCCTCTTGCCTATTTTAGTAGAGCTCTCTTAACCAAACAACAAATGCTCTCTATTTATAAGAAGGAGTTGCTAGTAGTGGTAGAAGAAATTGATCAATGGTAACAATATGTTATAGGTAGGCTTTTCATCATTAAAATTGATCATCAAAGCTTTAACTACTTGCTAGATCAGAAACTATCATACTATTTTAGTAGTACTAGTTGGCTAAACTCATGGATTATTCTTATAAGATACTTTATAGAAAAGGAAAAGAAAATCATGCCATAGATGCTCTCTTAAGAATGGATCATAGCATGGTTATGCAAATGACTTTGCCATCTGTTTCTAGTGATTTATGGTAGTAAATCAAATAAGGATGGGTAAAAGACCCTTGTTTATAAGAGTTGATATTACATCTGATTCATAAGCCTTCATCTCATGTACACTTTTCATGGGATGGTCAAATATTAAGGAGGAATGTCATACCATAATATTTCTAGCATCTATTTCCCTTATCCAAGTGGGATTACACAAATTATCAAAAGAATTCCAAGAAAAATGCATTAAAATAATGAATTTAATTGCACTACGACAGGTTTAAAAATTCAAATTTTGATCTGTGGACCCTGAAAACTTACCAACAATATTCTCTAACTATTTTCTATTCATACAAACCATAAACATCTCAAAACATCACATAAACCACAGACCAAGAGCTAAAAATCACAAATTCTTATGTTTTGCCTTGGATTCTATGGTGGCAGATTTCTAAGGCAATTTTGAAAAATCATAATTAAATCTAAAGAAAATTAAAATCATGTAATCCATAGTAAAAATAATTCTTAGTCACGAAAATCTCATCTGGACCATGTTTGATAATAGAAAATGCACACAGGTCGAGCTGCCCAGAATTATTGATACATCTTACTGATATAAATTTTAAAAATTCATAATTAATTCTAAAAAATAAAATTCATGCAAATTATACCAATTTGAAAAGGTGTAGATGTTAGCTAGAGGGAACAAATAGTTCCAGATAAATCTAAGAGTATCCAGACCTCAAAAATTAATATATCCCTCTCTAGACATCCAAATGAGGTGCATTTAGTAGGCACAAATCACTGGGATGATCTAGTTTCACCTTATAAAAGTTCATAGTGATTGGACATCATTTGCCCTATGAATGACAGAGATCAAAATTCGAACCATATGAATAGTACTAGTAGCAAATTCTAAAATTTTAGCCAACTTCAAAAATTCTCCAAAAATTCCATAGATCTCTAAATATTATCCACTTTAGCTTTCCAAAAAGCTCTTAACAAGACCTAGATGCATGCCCAATTTTAGACCAAGTAGAGCTCATTTGTACCATTTGTGCTATAGCTCACTAATATGGTCAATTTTGCCTCTTATAAGACACCAACTTGGTCTAAATGGTTTCCTCTGGGGTTTGGCTCCTCTTGGACAAGTTCTAAAGCATGAATATGACTTATATCAACTTTTCAAGTGGTCCCAAACCTCATGCATCTCATTTTGGTTATTCCACATCCATGAATACACAATTACATACATGCCATCAAGAGTCAAAATTCCTTATTTGCATTGATTTTATGCTACATAAGGTCTATATATCATTCATACATAATATTACATTTGTTCAATGATTTACAACTCAAAAATATCATGAAAAGATCCACTTTGGCATCTAGGTACAAGAAAAACTACATAATTGTCAAAGTATAGCTTCTCAAGACCTTTGGCTTGCATTCCCTGCTTCTTGAATACCACCTAAACATTTTAAGATGATGGAGGGAGAGGGAATGAGATTCATGGAATCTCAATAGCTCACACACTCATTCACATACACATTTATGAAATATACACATCAAAGTATGGAAAGTGAGCAAACATAAAGCATGCACAGTCATAATTTCCATGCGACTAATTCGCACTAAGTTCAAGAACATACTCTAGAGACTTTTGGTTTTGCCTCATCCTATTTTTAGGATTTTTAGATTTGCCTCACCCTTGGCCTAGGGACTTTTGACTTGGCCTCACCCATCCAAGAGACTTTTGGCCTTGTCTCACCCATGCCTTGAGACTTTTGGTATCTCCTCACCTTCATTAAGGGACTTTTGGCATCACCTCACCCTTATGAGCCATTTCCCACAATCAATCACATTCAAGACAACACATTGGTACCAATGCAATCTCAAAGCATCAAGGGGCATGTTCTTAAATCACAAAAGCATACACAACACACAATGACATATATATGCAACCAAGAATGCAAGAGAATGAGGTGGAGAGCTACCTTGGCAATTATGCAAGCTTTACTTAGTCTTTTTCCTTCTCTTTTTCAGGTCCACAAGCACACCTAGGTGGATTAGGATTCTCTTGACCTAAACATCATAAATAGCACACAATTATATTCTTGAAGTGAGCCAAGTTACTGGACTTTTTTTTACAAGCATAAATGGGTCCATGGTTCACATAATGGTTCTATAAATAACCTATTAAAGCAACCCTTATAATTCAAGTTCTAGTCCTCATTCTATTTTCATTTCTTGGCCTCTTAACCTCATTAAAGGTCCTTGAAGCCATCACGCATTCACTTACACAAGCCTACACACATATTGCTTCATAAGGCTCCATTGTGAAAACCATTGTCCCATCTCCCAAACCATAGCTCCTAAATTTTTCCCAAGGGTTTCTCCAATCTTCTACCATCATATGAAGTCTCAAACCAAGGCTAGAACAAATTTAAACACTCCCTAACCTAGTCAGCTAGTCTTGGTGGAATTATGCACCCTGGGAGGAGTTCTTTGAGTTTTTGATTTTTCCTTGGCGAGAGAGTTATTTGGAAGACTTCCTAGAGGCCTTAAGAGCTCAATTAAACACTTATATAGCCTAGGAAATACATGTAGTAAATCAGTTTTTACAAAACCCTAAAGAGCCTCTACACTTTTCTAAATCAATTTCCATTGGTTTTCCTTGCAATTTCTTGGCACATTCCACTCCCCCATGGTCTAAAATCCTAGTTTATTTCTTATTTTTAGACAAAAAACCTTCCTCTTATATGGTTTTGGTTTAGGCCAAAAAGTACACAAGGAAGAAGTAAGAGAAGGAAGCAACCAAAACAAGATATTACCTTGGATTCTTAGCTCCCTTTTGATGTTTCTTCCTTTGGTTGAATGCTCCCTTAAATTTTTAAACTCTTCCCCTCTATTTTGGCCTCAAAATAGAACTATTTCATTCAATAAAACTATGAAAAGAAAGCATGGAAGGAGAGAAACAAGATTGGAAGAAGAAGGAACATGAAAATCCATAAAATTCCTTATGTTTTTCTTGCCTTTCTCTCTCCTTTCTCTCCTCCTCTTGTGTGCCTAATAGAGCTACTTCTTTTTCTATTTTTTGCGCAGGGGAGGTTGACCTAAATGAGAGGGAAAAAGGGTGTAACGAACGTAATTTTTGTAAAACAACGAAATGAGTTGTATAAAAGCAAGTCCTCTAAAATAGGCTAGATAATGTCCCAAAAAATTTGGGTAGAATCTTAGACTCCTAAAATGATAATTCTAAACTTATATGGAAAGAAAAACAGAGTTTGGACAGAGAAACAAATTGTGATGAAAACTGACAAAACGTAATGGCATTTTCGTAAATAAGTGCAACTTTTGAAAAAACATATAGAAGGGCATTTTAAATGAAAATTTTAAGTTGTCTAGGGTTCTTAGAGGCCTCAAAAATAATGGGAAGTCCCAGGACTAGGAAAGCCCCTCCGATGCATGTTTTTTAGTGTCAGTTAACCCAAAATTTGACTGGTTCATTCGATAAAGTTTTAGCTCCAAATTGAGTGATTCCAAAAGCATTTTATTAAATTAGGATCCTAAATTTTATAATAGAAAAGATAATTCTAAAAAAGGAGCTAAAACGAAGGCAAAACAAAATTATTGTTACGAAAGGACAAAATTAGAATTTTTGGAAAAGTATGCTTCTAGAAACTCTCACACACTTCTCCTTTCTTCTCCTACCTTCTTAAGCACGGAATTTTCTCCCCAAAATACAGAATATGATCTAATCTCTTAGACTCACAAGAAGGGGAGGAAAAGGTAGGTAAATCCATGGAATTTCATGCTTTTTCTTCCTCCAACCTTGCTCCCCTCCTTCTTTGCTTTCTCTTTATGGTTTTCTTGAGATTTTTGGTTCTGTTTTTGGTCCAAAACTTAAAAAGGTAGTTCAAATTTTTCAAGGAGAAAAGAACTAAGGAAGAAAGGCTTTGGAAGCAAACTTGAAACCAAGGTAACTATTTGTTGTTATTACTTCTCCTTATTGCTCCTTCCTTGGGGGATTTTCGGCCTAGACCAGAACCATATGGGGGAGGGATTTTCCATCCAAAACTAAGAGGGAAACAAGGGTTTTAGACCATGGGGAGGTAGAATATGGCAAGAAATTCCAAGAAAACCTAATATAAATCAACTTAGGAAAGTGTGGAATTTTCTAGGGTTTTATAAAATCTGATTTTATGTGAATATTTTCTAGGCTATTTGAATGTTTCCTTGAGCTCCTAAGACCCTTAAAAACCTTCCCAAATGGCTCTACTAGCTAGGAAGAAGGAGCTAGAGGATGTTTTAATTTGTTCTAGCCTGGGTTTAAGGCTCTATATGATATTAGAAGATGGGAGAAGCCATTAGGAAAAATCTAGGAACCATGGATTGGGAAATGGGACAATGGTGTCCATAATGGTGCTTTGCGAAGCAACTTGGTTTTCTAATTATGTAATTAAATGTGTGATGGCTCCAAGGACCTTAAATGAGTCTAAGAAGTCTAGAAATAACAAGACAATGGAACCTAGAAATTGAATTCCAAGAGTTTCTTCATTAGACTAATTATGGAACCATAATGCAAAGTATGAAACCACATATGTGTTTAAGCTTTAGTTTAGTGCCTTGGCTTGCTTCAATTATGTAATATTGTGTTCCTTGTGATGTCTAAGCTAAGAGAATAATCAATCACCTAAGTGCTCTTGTAAAATTAAGAAGGGGAGGAATTAGCAAAATAAGCTTGCATAAATTGAAAGGTAGCTCTCCACCTTATTCTTCATACTTTCTTGTATGCATATGTATGTCATTGTATGCTTGTATGTATTCTTATGATTTGGTAATATGCCACATGATCTCATGGAATTACATTGGTACCAATTTGTGCTCTTGAATGCCTTTGAATGTAAGATTGGCTCATAAGGGTGAGGTGATGTCAAAAGTCCGTTAAAGTGGGTGAGGGTGTGCCAAAAGTCTCAAGGCATAGGTGAGACTAGACCAAAAGTCCCTTGGAAGGGTAAGGCTAAGTCAAAAATTCCTAAACCAAGAGTGAGGCAACTCCAAAAGTCCTAGGAATGGGGTGAAGCAAAATTAAAAGTCCCTAAAGCATGAGAATGATCTTGATGTGTAGATGTGGCATGAAATTATAACCTTGCACACCTTATGTTTCATAATTATGTCATTGATGTATGTATGCCTTGAATGTTTGTGAATAAGTGTCTGTGAGCTATTGGGATTCTTAGAATCTCACTCCCCTTTCCCTCTTACTCTTGAATGTCTAGGTAAGCTATTAGGATTCTTGAAATCTCACTTCCCTCTTACTCTTGTTCATTTTGTAGTCTAACTTGTAATGGAATGTCAAAAAAGCTTTGTATATATTATTTTTGGTAATTTAAGACCTTAAGCACTTGTAACATGATGTATAGACTCCATGTAAACCTTATGTGACATTAAATTTATGAAATTGTGGACTTGGACCCTTGAATGGCATGTATGTTTAATGTATTAATGGATGTTGAATAGCCAAAATGAGATTTATGGGGTTTGGGACCATTTAGATAGTTTACCTAAGTCATAATTATGCTTTTAAACTTACCCAAGGGGTGCCAAACTCAAGAGGAGGCCACTTGGACTAAAGTGACTCTTAATAGGGAGTAAAAATGACCATTTCATGAGGCTATATCACTTTTTATTCAAATGAGCTCTTTCTTGGTTTGAAATTTTAGCATGTATCTAGAGCTCATTGGGAGCTTTTTGGAAAGTTAAAGTAGATAATTTTTGGAGGTCCTGTGGAATATTTGTTGAATTGTTGAAGTAGGGAATTTTTCTGGTTTCGGTCATTGGTACTGTAGCATTGGTTCAAAAATGATTTCTATCACATAGAGCCCATATGATGTCCAATTGCAACAGAATTTTATACAAAAAAACTAGACATCTTCAGTGACTTGTGCCAACTAGAAGCACTTAAGTTGGATATCTAGAGAGGGAGATATGAATTTTTGAAGTTCCTGCCAAGTATCAGGTGTCCTAACTGACCTAAGGTACTCTTTGATTGGGTATCGAGGTCTAGGGTGTATAAACGAATCCAGAGTTATTTTTCCCTCTAGCTAACATATTCTAGATTGGTATCATTTGCATGGATTGGATATTTGTCAAAATAATTGCACCAGTGGACATCCAAACTTCTCGACCTTTTAAAATGTCAAACGTCTTTTATGTTTTGTTTCATGGTCTGGACATATTTTTACCATGATGTAAACATGTGTAGCTTTCCATAATGGCCAAGAATTCATGATTTTGATTTTTCTAGAATTAGTTATGATTTTCCAAAATTTGTAACAGAAGTGAGGAAATTCTGTCTGAAAATGCATATCTAAGTATTATGTGTCTCCTTGCTTTCCACGAGTTGTAGAGCACTTTTGATGATGGCAATGAGTTGTATCCATGTAATTAAATATTAGAATGTGATATATGACCTCATATGATCCATGTGATACTAAGTGAAATTTTTATACACGATGGAAAGCTAAGAAACTCATTATTTTAATTGATTTTTCTTGCTCCCTTCATGGGATTCATGACATGAGACATGAAAGTAGCATAGATTGAGCTAGAAAATTATGGTATTACATTTATTGGTATTAGAGCAAATGTTCAAGCACTTTTGCTTGGTATTTAGCTCTTAAGTGATGTAATTGGTTTATTTTTTGGGTGAGATATCTATGTATATGTGTTTAAATTGTGTTGTGGGCTATGATTGTAATTATTTTTCAATAAAAATGGTTGAGACAAGAAGAGGGAGAGGTAGGGGTAGACCACCTAGAGAACCAAAAGTTGAGTTTGCAGACCCCTTGCGGGCTATCATAGATCGAATTGATAGATTTGAGAACGTGATGGGCCAGCAACAGTACATTATGCACCAGCAACAGCATGAGATGATCGTGCGGCTGCAGGAGTCCTTGGCTAGGTAGGAGGAAGTGAAGAGAGAGGTCCCTCCACCTCGGCCTCAGCATCAGCCTTCCACTTCTAGCACCCCATAGCCTTCTACCTCAGGTGCTCCACCCCTACCTCCTGTGAAGTCCAGTTTTCATTAACAACGGAAATGGGCACGTTTCAAAGCAAGTCCTCCGAAATGAATTGGTTAAGTTTCTAAAAAATTTGAGTAACATTCTAGCCTCCTAAAAATGAGAATTTTAGCCTCTGATGGAAGGAAAAACAGAGCTATAATAGAGAAATGAATTTTGATAGAAACCTTACGAAACATAATGGCATTTTCGTAATTTCGGGCAATTTTTGGAATTCACATAGGAAGGCTTTTTAAACCAAATTTTTGAGTTCTTTGGGGTTCTCAGAGGCCCAAAAAACCATGAGAAGCCCTGGGACAATCAAATCCCCTCCGGTGGACATTTTCCAACGTCGATGTGCCCAAACTTTAACGGATCTATTTGGAAAGGTTTTAGCTCCGATTTGAGTGATTCCAAAGGTATTTTTCTTAATTGGGAACCAAAATTTAATAATGGAAAAGACAGTTCTAAAAAAGGAGCTAAAATGAAGGAGAAACGAAAATGCAAAGTATGAAGGGCAAAATGGAAATTTTTTAAAAAGTCACCTTGCCCTAGCTATATATAGGTGGCGCCTCACACTCTCCCTCACTTCACTTTAGATTCTCCAATCCCAAATCAGAAGGAAAGTCCTTGGAGAGTGGCGCACAAAGAGAATGGAAGAAGGAGGAAAAATTCAAGTCTTTAGGTATGGAATTTTGCTTGTTTTTCATGCTTTCTCTCCACCAATCTCTTCTCCTCTTTTTCCCTCTTCTTCTCCATGATTTTTCTGAAGTTTTGAGGGCTGTTTTGAAGGGAGAACAGAGGGGAAATTTCAAAAATCAAGTAAGGAGGCCAAGGAAAGTAAGAGCAAGCAAGGAAATTCAAGGAAAACAAGGTATTTTGTAATTCTTCTACTTGGTCTTCCTCCTCCCTTCCTGCAAGCATATTTCGACCTAGGTATAGGCAACCCTAAGGAGTTAGATTTTCAACCAAACCAAGAATGAGTCTTAGGTATTTGATGAAGAGGAATAAGAATATGCAAAGGAAACCATGAAATAGGCATTAGAATGCAAGACGCAAAACCTAAGGTTTCTAGTGTACCTTTCAAATTCTGAATTTATGTGATGCTTCCTAGGTCTAATTTAGAGTATAAATGAGTTCTTGAGACATAAAAGATGCTCCCCACAAGCTTCTTCCTTCATGAAAACAATGAAAACTCCACATGGCCTAAATGGTGTCTATGTCTCGACCAAAAGGGGATTTTGTAGGTGGGGGGAGTTTTAAATTTTTCTGAGGCTATTCTTGAGTTATATTTGGTGAATGAAAATGAAGGGAGGCCTTGTAAAAATTTTAGAACTCATGGAAAGTGAGTTGGTGTCTTAGTTTCCATATTATGACCTAAATAAGCAACATGATGCTAGGCCTTTTGTTTTGATAATGTGATGAATCTAAGAGGCTTAAAAGGAGTCAAGAATCATAGTTGAAAGGAAAGAATGAAGTCTAGAAAGTATTTGAGGGGTGTTGCTTCATTAGGTACCTTTATGGACCATAATGGGGGTTGTAGAGTAATCTAGTGTTTCACCTAGCTATGTGACCTTAGAATGTGTTTTATGAACCTAATTGGCTTCCATAAATTGTATCTAGGCCAAAAACCATCTCTACCAATTTGTGGGAGTGTGGCCGAAAGAGGAGGCTTGAAAGCTAAGGAAAAAGTGTGTGAGTATACATAAGGTAGCTCTCTCCACCTTCTCTTATACATGAATGTGTGTTTGGCTTGTTTTAAAATGTGTGTATGTGTATTTTCAAGTTATGAAAAATTATGCTAGCATGCCTTTATATGCCATGATTCTTGATGCCATGTTATGTTTTCAAATGAGCACATGATGTTTGTATGAGTTTGCTTAAGTGTGGAGAGGCCAAGAACTCTTCCTTTTGGTGAGGATGAGCCAAGAACCCTTGAGCTTGGTTGAGACAAAGTAAAGAGTCTCCTAAAAGAAAAATGGGCTCTCAAGAGTGTGGTTGAGTCCAAAGCTCTCAAAGAATGGGTGAGGCAAGTCCAAAATCCATGAGAAGAAGTGTGAGGCCAATCCAAACACTTGGTGAGCTCTTGAATGTCTTGTATGATTTGTTCATATGCCAAGTTTGCTTTTAAAATGTCCATAACGTTCATTTTCTCTATGCATGCATTTCTAAAGCTTGCTTTGCACATATTATGTATGATTGAATAGGAGATGAGCTATTGGGATTCACTAAATCTCATTCCCTCCTCTCCAATGATCTAACATGCTAAGTGAATCAAGTAATTATGGTGAAGGGAGCCAACAACAATGAAGAAGAAAGATTGACAAGCTTATGCTTTCTTTTGTCCATTTTGGAACCATAATGATGGTCATGATGTATATGATGTTGTAAATGTACTATGAACCTTGAGACATGTGTAAATATACTATTATGTGATGTTTAGATGCATGAATATGATACATAACCTCTAACATTTATTTTGAGCATGAAATGCCAAAGTGTGCAATGTGGAAGTTTGATGGAAATGTGCATAAGTGTGGGTTGAATGGCCAAAATGAGATGTATGAGGTTTGGAACCCTTTGGGAAGCTCATATAAGTCTTAAATATGCTTTTAGACTTGCTCAAAAGGTGTCAACACTAAGGGAAGGCCATTTGGCAAGTTTAGTACCTCATATAGGAGCCAAATTTGACCATAATGGAACCCTATGTTACTTTTTAGCCAAATGAGTTAGTCTTGATCTGAAATTTGGTATGCAATTAGGTCTCATTGAGAGCTTTCTGGGAAGTTAAATATCATAATTGTTGGATGTCTACAGAATATTTTATGATTTTTCAAAGTTGACAAAATTTATGATTTTGGTCTGCTGCACTATTCATTTGGTTTGAAATTGTTTTCTGTCACATGAGGCTCAAATGATGTCCAATTGCCATGAGATTTTATACAAAGAAACTAGATAATCACAGTGACTTGTGCTAACTAGAACCACCTCATTTGGAGGTCTAGAGAGGGAGATATGAATTTTTAAAATTTCTATCCAATATCAGTAAATTTGCCCGACCAGAAGTATTTTTCTATTGAATTTTGGCAACTAGGCTTAATGAACTGATCTAGAGATATTTTTCCTCCTTAGTTAACATCCACATCTTTCCATATTGGTATCATTTTCATGGATTGGATTTTTGTGGAATTAATTGGATATTTTCAAATTTTTCTACAGAATGCTGTGATAGTTCTAGAATTTAGACAAACCTTTGGACCATTTTGGATTTTAAATGTCCTTTGTGATAGGTTTTATGATCTAGAAGTATTTTTAGTGTAACTTAGACATCCATAGTTTTCTAAAATTACCAAGAACACATGTTTTCAATTTTTCTAGATTTAGTTATGATTTTCCAAAATTTTCCCAGAAAAGAGGCCAATTCTGGCCGAGAATGAACTTCATTTTCCATGCTCCATTTCGGTTTCCATGAGTTGTAGACATGTTTTTGTGATGAAAATGAGTTGTAATGATGTAATTAAATATGAGAATGCATAGCATGAGCTCACACGATCTATGTGACACCGAAATGAATTTTTAGACATGACGTAAAGCAAAATTAATCCCATTTTCCTTACTTTTCTATGGGAAACCTATGTGGATCATGATATAATACTTAAGAATGACATAAAATGAGCTAGAATTTATGGTGTTACACCTCCCCAAGAGCTAGTCCAGACTCCGCCTTCGATTCAAAAATAGTTAAATCAATTTAAGAAGAATAACCCACCAATGTTTGACGAAGAATTAGATGCAGACAAGGCGGAGGCCTAGGTGATGGAGATAGAGAAAATTTTCACAATAATGGATTGCACCTCAGAACAAAAAAGCTCAATTAGCCACCTTTATGTTATGAAAAGAGGCTGATAAATGATGGCATAGTACGAAGTCCCTAATGGAGACTAGACATTTGTAGATTTCTTGGGAGAACTTTCTAATACAATTCTAGGAAAAGTATTTCCCCAATTCTATAAGAAAACAGAAAAAGGTGCAATTTATAGGGCTGAAATAGACTGATGACATGATAATATACCAGTATGTGGCCAGATTCATAGAATTATCTTGGTACTCTTCTTACCTTTAGAGATATGATGATGAGTCCTGGAGGTACGAACAATTCAAACTCAAGTTGAAGCCCCAGATCAGAGACAAGGTGACTCCATACAGAATCTAGAACTTTAATGTTATTATGGAGATCAGCAAGGTAATTAAGAATAGTTTGAGGGATATTACGCCTGCTGCTACTGTATCTGGATAAAGAGGGGCCCCAGAGTCTAAGAGACCGAGACTAAAGGAAGGAGCCAGCTCTGCACCTATTAGTAAAAAGAAGAGCAAGGTGCAATGGAGCAAGAGGCCACTGAAAAGAAAGAAGGTACAGCCTCAAAGGACTCAGTCATCCACACAGCAATCCACAGTGAAATGCTGCAAGTGTGGGAAGCTGAGGCACATCGCTAGAAATTACCCCCAGGTAGATTTAACACCTCCATTTAGACTGCCTCCTCCCAAGCCATAGACCTAGGGCAAGGTGTTTGCCCTTTCTCAATAGGAGGCTAGCGCATCTCCCAGTCTTATTCGAGGTATGTTCATAGTGAATGATTCTCTTGTGATTGCTATGTTTGATTCGGGTGCTAGTCACTCGTTTGTATCCTATAACTATGTGAGACATTTAGGTCTGGCCATTAGTACTTTACCATTTGATTTGTCTATCACCACACCCACTGGAGGCCACGTTGTTACTCCCATGCTTGCCTGAATGTCACGGTACAATTTAACTATTATTATACTACCTGATTTGATCTATATGCAATTTCATGATATTGATTTGAATGTTGGTATGAACTAGATGATTGTAATGTTGTCCTTGATTGTGAACACTGAATTGTATCTATACCTTTTTATGGGACCATACCTAGGATAGGGGTCGAGTTATCCTTTATGACTACTGCCCAGGCTGAGAGATACTTAAAGTATGGATGTCAGGGGTTTCTAATCTTTTTCTCTATTTAGGCCGAAGTAGAAAAAGGGATAAAGAAGATCCCAATAACCAGAGGACTTCCCTAAAGATTTTGATTTTAGTGGCCTACCCCCTAAGAGAGAGATAGAGTTCCCCATAGATATAGTGCCTGGGGCTGGATCGGTGTCCAAGGCTTCCTATAAGATGGCTCCTATCAAGCTTACTAAATTGAAAAAGCAAATAGAAAAGTTATTAGAGAAAGGGTTTATACACCCTAGCGTGTGACCTTGGGGAGCTCCAGTATTGTTTGTGAAAAAGAAATGTGGTAACTTAAGATTATGTATAGATTACAGAGAATTAAATAAAGTTACCATTAAGAATAAATATCCTCTCCTTAAAATAGATAATCTATTAAATCAGTTAACTAGGGCATCAATATTCTCTAAAATAGATCTTAGGTCTGGGTATCACCAGCTAAGAGTGAGAGCTGAAGACATCCAAAAGACAACCTTCAGAACTAGATATAGGCATTATGAGTTCCTTGTGATGCCATTCGGGCTGACGAATGCACTCACTGTGTTTATGGATTATATGAACAAATATTCAAACCATATCTAGATAAATTTGTTGTGGTCTTCATTAATGACATTTTATTGTACTCTAAATCTTTTGAGGAGCATGAGAGGCATATGGGATTAGTCCCAGAGACCCTGAGAAATAACAGATTGTACTCCAAATTGAGTAAATGTGAGTTTTGGCTAATCAAGATGAAATTCTTAGGTCATGTGATCTCACGAGATAGGGTCACAGTAGATCCCCATAAAATTGAGGCTGTGTTACAGTGGGATAGACTTAGGACCATCACTGAGGTTAGAAGTTTCCTTGGTTTGGCAAAATATTACAGATAATTTATTCAAGGCTTTTCTCAGATGGCCTTACCACTCACAAGGCTAACTCAGAAGGATACACCTTTTGTGTAGGATGATAGATGTGAGAGGAGTTTTTAAGAGTTGAAACTTTGATTAACTACTGCCCTGTGTTAGTTATTTCTAACCCTAGTTTACCATTTGTGGTATATAGTGATGCCTTAAGGAGAGGGTTAGGATGTGTGTTGATGTAGCAAGGTAGGGTAGTGGCGTATGCCTCTAGACAGTTAAAGCCTCACAAAAAGAATTATCCTACACATGATCAAAAGTTAGCTACAGTAGTATTTGCTCTTAAGATTTGGAGACACTATTTGTATGGTGCAAGTATAAAAATCTATAGTGACCATAAGAGTCTAAAATGCCTATTTGATCAGAAGGAACTCAATATGAGATAGAGGATATGGATAGAGTTCTTGAAAGATTATGACTATATGTTGAAATATCATCTGGGTAAAGCCAACATGGTGGCTAATGCCTTGAGTAGGAAATCCATCCACGTTGCCCATATAATGATTAGGGAGCAGGAGCTCCTAGAAAAATTTAGAAATTTGAACCTCTCTTGCCAGCTGGTACTAGGTAGATTATATTTAAGTGAGACCCAGATTAAGAATGAGTTGAGAGTCCAAATCTTAGATACCCAAAGAGACGATGAATTCTTAAGACAACTTAGGAGCGAAATTTCCCAGGGTAGGACATCAGATTACAAAATATCTGAGGATGGTGTAATAGTATATCAAGATAGAATCTGTGTGCCTAATAATAATGATTTAAGAGAGAGTTTTAGAGGAGGCACATAAGAGTAAATACACTATCCACCCAAGTGCCACTAAAATGTATAAAAGACTTGAAAAGAATTTTTTGGTAGCTAAGAATGAAGAATGACGTCATAGATTATGTGGCAAGGTGTTTGGTGTGCCAGAGGATTAAGATAACACATCAAAGACCTACTAGGTTATTGCAACCCCTAGATATCCTTGAGTGGAAATGGGATGGTATAGATATGGATTTCGTTATAGGGTTATCCAGGACATCATCTGGACATGATGCTATCTGGGTAGTTGTAGATAGGTTGATCAGGTCTACACACTTTTTAGCGATCAAGGCTACTTATTCATTAGATAGATTAGCCCAATGGTATATATGTGAGATAGTGCAATTTCACGAAATACCTAGTAGCATAGTATCCAATAGAGACTCTAGATTCACATCGAACTTTTGGAGGTCGTTACAGCACCCCTTAAGGACCAGGTTGTAGTTTAGCATTGCTTATCACCCCCAGATAGATGGTCAAACTGATAAGACCATCCAGACCCTAAAGGACATGTTAAGGGTGTGTGTGTGTTATAGACAAGGGGTAACTAGGATGTGTATCTACCACTAGCAGAGTTTGCTTATAATAACAGCTACCATTCCAACATCCAGATGGCCCCTTATGAGGCTTTGTATAGGAGAAAGTGTAAATCTCCATTATGTTAGGTTAAGTTAGGTGAAAGAAGCTTACTAGTACCTGAATTAGTTAACTGGACCACCCAACAAATAGAGATGATTAGAAAGAAACTCCTTACAGCCTATTGTAGATAGAAAAATTATGCCAATAAGAGAAGGAGGCCATTAGCGTTTGAGATTGAAGACCATGTATTCATCCAGGTGTCTCCAATGACTGAGGTAGGTTAGTCTATGAGGGTAAGAAAGCTCAGTCCTAGGTATATCAATCCATTTGAAATCCATGAGAAAATTGGACCCGTAACCTACTGGACAGCCCTACCTCCAAACCTAGCCTAAATCCATAATGTTTTTTATGTCTCCCAATTGAAAAAGTGCTTACCAGACCCTTCACATGTCATAGAATATGAGCATGTTCAATTGCAAGAAAATCTTTCCTATGTAGTGAAGCCAAAGAGGATTGTAGATGCTAAATTGAAAGAGCTAAGAAACAAGAACATCCATCCGATGAAAGTGGTTTGGAAAGGTCTAAAATCTGAAGAGGCAACCTAGAGGCTGGAAGATGAGATGAGATAAAAATATCTAGAACTATTTCCCTAAGGTACATTTTTAAATTTTGAGGACGAAATTTATTTTAATGGGGGTAGAAAATGTAATGAACATAATTTTCGTAAAAAACTAAATGAGCCGTATAAAAGCAAGTCCTTTGAAATGGGCTAGATAATGTCTTGAAAAATTTGGGTAGAATCCTAGACTTCTAAAAATGATAATTCTAGACTTAGACAAAAAGAAAAACAAAGTTAGGATGGAGAAACAAATTGTGATGGAAATTGTCAAGACGTAATGGCATTTTCGTAAATAAGTGCAACTTTTGAAAAAACATATAGGAGGGCTTTTAAAATGAAATTTTTAAGTTACCCAAGGTTCTCAGAGGCTCTAAAAACCATGGGAAGCCCCAGGATTGCGGAAGCCCCTCTGGTGTATATTTTTCAATGTCAATTGACCCGAATATTGACCAGTTTGTTCGGTAAGGTTTTAGCTTCAAATTGAGTAATTCCCAAAATATTTTATTAAATTGGAATCTTAAATTTTATGATGGAAAAGACGTTTCTCAAAAAGGAGTTAAAACGAAGTCAAAACATAATTGCCATTATAGAAGGACAAAATTGGAATTTTTGGAAAAGCATGCTTCTAGAAACTCTCACACATTTCTCCTTTCTTCTCCCACCTTCTTAAGCACAAAATTTTCTACCCAAAATATGAAATATGATCTGCTCTCTTAGGTTCACAAAAAGGGGAAGAAAAGGAGGAGAAAAATCAAGGAAAAGGTAGGTAAATCCATGGAATTTCATGCTCTTTCTTCCTCCAACATTGCTCCCCTCCTTCTTTTCTTTCTTTTTATGATTTTCTTGAGATGTTTGGTTCTATTTTTGGTCCAGAACTTAAGGGGATAGTTCAAATTTTTCAAGGAGAAGAGAACCAAGGAAGAAAGGCTTTGGAAGCAAACTTGAAACCAAGGTAACTACTTGTTGTTGTTGTTTCTCCTTGTTGCTTCTTCCTTGGGGGATTTTTGGCCTAGCCCAGAACCATATGGGGGAGGGATTTTCTATCTAAGACCAAGAGGAAAACAAGGGTTTTAGACCTTGGGGAGGTAGAATATGGCAAGAAATTCTAAGAAAAACCAATAGAAATCAACTTAGGAAAGTGTGGAAATTTCTAGGGTTTTGTAACATCTAATTTCATGTGATGTTTTCTTGGCTATTTGAATGTTTCCTTAAGCTCCTAAGACCCTTAGAAACCTCCCCAAATGGCTCTACTATTGAGGAAAATTCAAAAGCTCCATTTATAGAGGGTGTCTCAACCAAGCTAGGAAGAAGGAGCCAGAGGATGTTTTAATTTGTTCTAGCCTTGATTTGGGACTTTATATGATGTTAGAAGATAGGAGAAACCATTGGGAAAAATTTAAGAATCATGGATTGGAAGACGGGACAATGTTGTCCATAATGGTGCTTTGTGAAGCAACTTTGTTTTCCAATTGTGCAATTGAATGTGTGATGGCTCCAAGGACCTTAAATGAGTCTAAGAAGTCTAGAAATAATAAGAGAATGGAACCTGGAAATTGAATTCCAAGAGTTGCTTCATTAGACTAATTATGGAACCATAATGCAAAGTATGAAACCAAGTATGTGTTTAAGCTTTAGTTTAGTGTCTTGGCTTGCTTCAATTATGTGATTTTGTGTTCCTTGTGATGTCTAGGCCAAGAGAATAATCAACCATGTAAGTGTTCTTATGAAATCAAGGTAAGGAGGAATTTGCAAAGTATGCTTACATAAATTGAAAGGTAGCTCTTCACCTTATTCTTCATACTTTCTTGTATGCATATGCATATCATTGTGTGCTTGTATATGTTCCTGTGATTTGGCAATATGCCACATGATCTCATGGAATTATATTAGTACCAATGTGTGCTCTTGAATACCTTTGAATGTGAAACTAGCTCATAAGGGTGAGGTGATACTAAAAGTCTCATAAAGTGGATGAGGATGTGCCAAAAGTCTCAAGGCATGGGTGAGACTAGACCAAAAGTCCCTTGAAAAAGGTAAGACTAAGTCAAAAGTCCCTAAACCAAAAGTGAGGCAACTCTAAAAGTCCTAAGAATGGAGTGAGGCAAAACCAAAAGTCCCTAGAGCATGAAAATAATCTTAATAAGTAAATGTGGCATGAAATTGTAGCCTTGCCTGCCCTATGTTTCATAATTATGTCATTGATGTATGTATGCCTTGAATGTATGTGAATGAGTGTGTGTGAGTTATTGAGATTCTTAGAATCTCACTCCCCCTTTCTTTTTTACTCTTGAAATGTCTAGGTGGTGCTCAAAACCAAGGAAATACAAGCCAAGAGCATTGAACGGTTACATGTAACACTATATATTTCTAACTTATTTCATAACATTCTCATGTATTACATCTTCAATTCTATGAAGGAAGTGAGAAAAGTTCATTAAAATAATGCATATAATTGCATTGCATCGTGTACAAAAATTCCATTTGGTGTCATATGGAACATATAAGTTCATACAATACATTCTTATGTTTAATTACATAAACACAACTCATTTGCATCATCAAAAGTGCCCTACATCTCAAGGAACTCAAGCAGGAGCATGAGATATTCAAATCCATTTTCGGCCAGATTTTGCTCAATTTTACCACAAATTTGGAAAGTCATAATTAATTCCAAAAAAATTGAAATCAAGTATTTTAGGTCATTCTAGAAAGCTATGGATGTCTACTTCATGCTAAAAATATGTCCAGACCATAGCATCTATCACAGAGAATGTTTGACATCCAAAAAGATCTAGAGGTCAAGCTATCCACTGGTGCTATCACAAATTTTTGCAACAAATTTTGAAAATGTCCAATTAATTACAAAAAAATCCAATCTATGAAAATGATATCAATATGGAAAGCTGTGAATGTTAGATAGAGGGAAAAAATAACTCTAGACCAGCTTAGGCACACCAGACCTCGAAATCCAATTGAACAATAACAGAGGTCAGCTAGAGTTTTTGATACTGGATAGAATCTTTAAAAATTCATATCTCCCTCTCTAGACATCCAAATGAGGTGCTTCTAGTTGGAACAAGTCACTATAAATATTTAGTTTCTCTATATAAAATTTTGTAGTAATTGGACATCATTTGTACCCTATGTGACAGATTTCATTTTCAAACCAATATGAACATTGACATGACCAAAACCAAAAAATTTGCCAATTTTGAAAATTCATAAAATATCCTATAGACCTCTAAAAATTCTGTTCTTTAGCTTCCTAAAAATATCTCAATGAGTTCTAATTTCATGCCAAATCTCAAATCAAGAAGATCTTATTTGGTCAAAAAGTGACATAGGGTTCTAAATTGGTCAATGTTGGCTCCATAAGAGATATCAAAATGTCCAAATGGCTTTCCTTCGGGTTTGGCACCTCTTGGGCAAGTCTAAAAGCATAATTAGGACTTGTATAAGCTACCCAAATGGTCCCAACTCTCATGCATCCCATTTTGGCCATCTCATCCATACTTATACACAATTGCATAATACTATCAATGAAGCTAGTTTGCCATCATTTACTCAATTCACATTCTAATGGCTATATGACATATTATCTCATTCATACATGACATATTATCATAATTAGATATGCTTAAGAGGTCATAGACCACACACAATAGTGGGTTACATCATTTAACATACATATGGCCTTAAAGAACCAAAACCATGCATTATGTTGTCAAACTCTCTTCTTCAAGGTGGTTGGCTTCCATTACCTTATCTACTTGATCCACGTAGCATATTAGAATATTGGAAAAGAGGGAATGAGATTCAAAGAATCCTAATAGCTCATCTTCTATTCAATCATACATAATGGATACAAACAAGTCTCATAAATGCATGCATGGCATATAGACATATGCAATCATTCAAGGAGCATTCTTAGCATTTGAAAAAGTCACACATAGTATACAAAGGCTTGCCAATCAAGTGGATTAGCCTCACCTAATTTCTTATGAATATTAGACTGGCCTCACCCATTCTTTAAAAGATTCTTAGATTCAACCATGCTCTTAGGAGCTCGCTTTGCTTTTGAGAGATTCTTTACTTTGTCTCAACCAATCTTAAGGGTTCTTGTCTCATCCTCACCATAGCTAAGGGTTCTTGGGCTCACCACACTCATGCAAATCCAAGTATACATCATAACATCATTTAGAAATATAATATGTCATTACAAAATCATGGCATATAAAATCATGCTATCATACTTTTCATGACTTGAAAATACATATACACACATTCTAAGACAAGCTAAGCACACATCTATGTATGAGAGAAGGTAGAGAGAGCTACCTTTGCACACAATCACATACTTTTTCTCTTGAAATTCCCTTTCTCACTTCGGCCACACACACACAACAGTGTGGGGAAGATTTCTCTTGGCCTAGACATAATTTATGTAAGCCAATTAGGTTCATGAAACAAATTCTAAGGCTACACAACTTGCTTAGGCACTAGGTTATTCTATAAACCCTATTATGGTTCCATAATTGCACCTAATGAAGCAACACCCCTCAAATAAATTTTAGGATCCATTCCTTCCTTTCAAATATGATTCTTAACTCCTTTTAAGCCTCTTGGAGTCATCACACAATTAAAACAAAGAGCCTAACTACATGTTGCTTCTTTAGGTTATAATATGGAACCTAAAGATCCAACTCACTTTCTATGAGTTTTAAATTTTTCTCAAAGCTTCCCTTCATATTCATTCATCATATATGACTCAAAAATGGGCTTAGAAAAATTTAAAACTCTCCCTAGGTATGCTAACCTCTCTTGGCCGAACTTAGGAAGCATTTTGCTCTCCATGAACTTTGGTTTGTTTTCTTGATGGAGGAAGCACATGAGAAGACTTCTAGAGATCTTAAGAGCTCATTTAAACTCTCATTTAGATATAGGAATCAAGTTATCAAATCAGATTTTGCAAGGAACATATGAAACCCTAGACTTTGCATTTTGAATTTTCATGGTTATTTGTTAATTCTCTTTGCATATTCTTAATTTTTACACCCTTTTTTCTTACAATCACCCTTGGTTCTACCTAAAAATCAACTCTTCTTAAGTCTTCTCAAGTGGGGTGAAATGGTGGAGAAGGGGAGCAAAGGATAGTTGTAACACCTTATATTTTTAGCTCATTCTATAACATTCTCATGCTTTGTATTCATAATTTCTATGAAGGAGCAAGAAAAGAGAATTGAAATAATGCATTTTCTTGCGTTGCATCATATGTAAAAATTCCATTCAGTATCACGTGAACTGTGTGAGCTCATACCATCTATTCTCCTATTTAATTACATGAATACAACTCATTTGCATCATAAAATGTGGCTCACATCACAAGAAAACTGAAATGAAGCATAAAACATGGACATTTGTTTTTCGGCCAAATTTAGCTCTTTTCTGACCAAACTTTGGAAAATCATAACTAATTCTAAAAAACTCAAAAACATGCATTCTTGGTCATTCTAGAAAGCTATGAATGTTTAATTCATATAAAAATATTTTCAGGCTATAACATCCATCACAGAGGACGTTAGACATCCAAAAAATTCTAGAGGTCAAACTATATTTTGAAACTGTCATAGATTTCTATAGCAAACTTTGAAAATGTCCAATTAATTTCACAAATATCCAATCTATGCAAATGATACCAATCTAGAAAGCTGTGGATGTTAGCTAGAGGAAAAAAATATTTCTAGACCAGTTTAGGTAGCCCAAACCTCAAAATTTAATAGAACAGTAACTCAGGTTGGCCGAATTGCCTAATGATGGATAGAATCTTCAAAAATTCATATCTCCCTCTTTAGACCTTCAAATGAGGTGCTTCTAGTTGGTAAGAGTCACTGTGAATGTATAGTTTCTTTGTGTAAAATTTCATGGCAATTGGACATCATTTGAGTCCTTTGTGATAGATTTCATTTTTGGACCAAATAAATGGTGTAGCAGACCAAAACCAGAAAAATTGTCAAATTTGAAAATTTATCAAATATTTTGTAGACCTCCAAAAATTATAGTCTTTAACTTCCTAAAAAGCTTTCAACAAGCTTTAAATGCATACTAGATCTCAGAGAAAGAAGAGCTCATTTGGCTAAAAAGTGATATAGGGTTCCATTATGGTCAATTTTGGCTTCATATAGGGTACCAAAATTGCCAAATGGCTTTCCTTTAGTTTTGACACCTTTTAGGCAAGTCTAAAAGCACATTTAGGACTTGTGTGGGCTGCCTAAATGGTCCCAAACCTCATACATTTCATTTTGGCCATTTCATCTGCACATATGCACATTACATCAAACTTTCCAAAATGTATACCTTGGCATTACATACCCAAATTCTATTCTAGGGTTCATACATCATATCCATACATTTATACATTACATAATATCATAGTTACACATTTCTAAGAAGTCATAGACTATATACATCAAGGGATTACATCATTTGACACAATCATGGCCTTAAAGAACTAAAAACTATACATTAGATTATCAATCTCCTTTCTTCAAGGTGGTTGGCTCCTATTACCTTGTCCACTTTGTCCACCTAGCATGTGAGATCATTGGAGAGGAGGGGATGAGATTCAAAGAATCTTAATAGCTCATCTTCCATTCAATCATACATAATAGATGCAAATAAGTCTCATAAATGCATGCATGGTCATGTAGACATGTGCAAGCACTCAAAAAATATTTTCATTTAAGAAAGTCATACATAGCATACAACGGCTTGCCAAGCAAGTGGATTAGCCTCACCCAATTTCTTATGGATATTGGACTTGCCTCACCCATTCTTTAATGCATTCTTGGACTCAATCATACTCTTGGAAGCCCACTTTGCTCTTTGCTTTGTCTCAACCAATCTTAAGGGTTCTTGGCTCATCCTCACTATGGCTAAGGGTTCTTGGCCTCACCACACTCAAACAAACCCAAGCACACATTAAAACATCATATGAAATACAATATGTCATCATAAAACCATGGCATATGAAATCATGCTATCAAACTTTTCATGACTTGAAAATGCACATACACACATTCTAAGACAAGCTAAGCATACATCCATATATGAAAGAAGGTGGAGAGAGCTACCTTACACACAATCACATATTTTTTTTCTCTTGAAAATCCCTCCTTCGCTTTGGCCACACAACCACAAACATGTGGAAAAGGTTTCTCTTGGCTTAGATACAATTTATGGAAGCCAATTAGATTCATGAAACAAATCCTAAGACTATACAACTTGCTTAAACACTAAGTTGCTCTATAACCCCCATTATGGTCCATAAGTGCACCTAATGAAGTAACACATCTCAAATAATTTCTAGGCTCCATTCTTTCCTTTCAAATATGATTCTTGACTCCTTTTAAGCCTCTTGGAGTCATCACACCATTAAAACAAATATCTTAACATCATGTTTCTTCTTTTGGTCATAATATGGAACCTAAGACACCAAATCACTTTCTATGAGTTCTAAATTTTTTTCTAAGGCCTCCTCTTAGTTTCATTCATCAAATATGACTCAAGAATGGCCTTAAAAAAATTTAAAACCCTCCCTAGCTATGGGATCTCATCTTGGCCAAGACTATGGGCTTCCTTGGCCTCCTTGGAGATTTCTTTATTTTCTTGAAGGAGGAAGCATGTGGGGAGTATGTTAGGGATCTTAGAAGTTTATTTAAACTCTTAATTAGACCTAATAATTATCATATGAAATCAGATTTTGGAGGGTGCACACAAAACCCTAGAATTTACATCTTGAAATCTAATGGTTTTTTTATAATTCCTTTTGTATATTCTTAATCTTCACACTCTTTTTCCTTAGATTCATGCTTGGTTCTACCTAAAAATCATCTCCTCCTAGGGTTTTCTCAAGTGGGGTGAAATGGTGGAGAAGGGAACCAAAGATGATAACCGTAGGAAGAGAAATTACCTTGTTTTCTTGCTTTTTCTCACTTGAATCTTGTGTTCTTTGAGCTCCTCTCTTCAAATCCGAATTTTCCCTTGAATTTCTCCCTTGAATCAGATTTATAAACTCAATTTTAATCAAAGGAAACAAAGGAGAAGGGAGGAAAGGAGGTGTGGGTGAAGAAAAGTATGGAAAACTACCATGGAAACATACCTTAAGCTTGGATTTTCTCTCCCTTTTTTCTTCCCTTGGTGCGCCACTCTCCTAGGGTTCTTCTTTTGATTTGGGGAAAAATAATCTGAAGCTAAATGAGGAAGAGTATGAGGTGCCACCTATTTGTAAGGGAGGAAGAAGCAATTTTTCAAAAATTTCCATTTTGCCCTTCATTTTTGGCATTTTTGTTTCTCCTTCGTTTTAGCTCCCTTTTGAAAACCATCTTCTCCATTATAAAATTTAGGTTCTCAATTAAATAAAATGCCTTTGGAATCACTCAAATTGGAGCTAAAATCTTCCTGAATGAATCCGTCAAAATTTAAGTACACCGACATTGGAAAACGTCCACCAGAGGGGTTTTAGCTGTCCCGAGGCTTTCCATGATTTTTAGGGCCTCTGAGAACCCTGGGGAACTCAAAAATCTCATTTAAAAAGCCCTCCTATGTGAATTGTAAAATTTGCTCAAAATTACGAAAATGCCATTACGTTTCGTAAGCTTTTCGTACGAAATTGTTTCTTCATTCTAGCTTCGTTATTCTTTCTGTTTGAGCCTGGGATTCTCATTTTTAGGAGTCTAGAATGCTTCTTAAATTTGTTTGGACCTTAAATATCTCATTTTGGTGGACTTCCTTTTGTATCTGGTGAGTTTTGTTCGTTAACGAAGAAACCGTACATTACATTTCTCACATTTTCTCTTGTTTTTAGAGAATTGAATGTTACAGTAGCAACCATGGAAGAAGAAAATACCTTATTTTCATGGCTTTTCTCACTTGAATCTTGTGTTCTTTGAGCTCCTCTCTTCAAATCTAAATTTTTTCCTCAATTTCTCCCTTAAAACAAATTTATAAACTTCATTATAATCATAGGAAACAATAGAGAATGAAGGAGAAAAGGTTTGGAAGAGAAAGAGCATGGAAAACTACTAAATTTTCATATCTTAAGCCTTTGATTTCTCCTCCTCTTTGCCTTCCTCTTGTTCGCCACTCTCCCTAGAGTTTTCCTCTGATTTTGGGCAGAACTTGGTCGTGCAACATGAAGGGAGAAGAAAGGTGCATCATATATATAGGTGGGAGCAAGTTACACTTTTCAAAAGTTCTTATTTTGCTCTTTGTTTTTGCCATTATTTCTCCTTTGTTTTAGCTCCTTTTTAAAAACCATCTTTTCTATTATAAAATTTAGGTTCCCAATTTAGTAGAATGTCTTTGGAATCACTCAAATCGGAGCTAAAACCTTCCCAAACGAATCCATCAAAGTTCGGGTACACTGACATTGAAAAATGTCCACCGGAGGAGCTTTAGCTGTGCTGGAACTTCCCATGGTTTTTAAGGCCTTTGGAAACCCTGGGGAACACAAAAATTTTATTTAAAAAGCGCTCTTGTATGAATTCCAAAATTTACTCAAAATTATGAAAATGCCATTATGTTTCGTAAGCTTTTCGTAAGAAATTGTTTCTTCATTCTAACCTCATTTTTCTTTCTATCTGAGCATGGGATTCTCATTTTTAGGAGTCTAGAATGCTTCCCAAAGTTTTTGAGACCTTAACTATCTCATTTCGGAGGACTTCCTTTTGTATATGGTGAATTTCATTCATTTACGGAGAAACTATACATTACGTTTCTCACGTTTTCTCTAGTTTTCAAAGAATCAGATGTTACATTATACTTTGTTCATTTTGCAGTCTAACTTATAATGGAATGTCAAAGAAGCTTTGACCTTGAGTACTTGTAACATGATGTATAGACTCTATGTAAACCTTATGTGACATTAAATCTATGAAATTGTGGATTTGGACCCTTGAATGGCATATAGTTTAGTGTATTAATAGATGTTGAATAGTTAAAATGAGATGTATAGGGTTTGGGACCATTTAGGCAATTTACCCAAGTCATAATTATACTTTCAAACTTGCCCAAAGGTTGCCAAACTCAAGAGGAGGCCATTTGGACCAAAGTGACTCTTGATAGGGAGCAAAAAATGACTATTTCATGAGGTTATATTATTTTTTATCCAAATGAGCTCTTCTTGATCTAAAATTTGGCATGCCTCTAGATCTCATTGAGAGCTTTTTGGAAAGTTAAATTAGGTAATTTTTGGAGGTCTTTGGAATATTTAACAAATTTTTGAAATTGAGAATTTTTCTAGTTTTGGTCATTGGTACTATAGCATTGGTCCGCAAATGATTTCTATCACACAGGGCCCAATGATGTCCAATTGCCATAAAATTTTATACAAAGAAACTAGACATTCCCAAGGCTAACTGGAAGCACCTCATTTGGATATCTATAGAGGGAGATATGAATTTTTGAAATTCCTACCTAATGTTAGGCGCCCCAACTGACCTTAGGTATTGTTTGATTGGGTTTCGAGGTCTAGGCATGCTTGAGCTGGTCTGGAGTTATTTTTCCCTCTAGCTAACATCCATAGCTTTCCATATTGGTATCATTTGTATAGATTGAATTTTTGTGAAATTAATTGGACATATTTGAAGTTTACTGTAGAAACCTATGACAGCACCAGTGGATAGCTAGATCTCTAGACCTTTTTTAATGTCAAACATCTTTTGTGTTGTGTTTCATGGTCTAGACATATTCTTAGCATGATGTAGACATGTGTAGCTTTCTAGAATGACCAAGAATTCATGATTTCGATTTTTTTAGAATTAGTTATGATTTTCCAAAGTTTTGTGATAGAAGTGAGGAAATTCTGTCTGAAAATGCATATATAAATATTATATGTCTCCTTGCTTTCTACACATTGTAGGGTATTTTTAATGATGGAAATGAGTTATATCTATGTAATTAAATATGAGAATGTGATACATGACCTCATATGGTCTATATGATACTAAATAGAATTTTTATACATGATACAATATTAAGAAACTCATTATTTTAGTTGATTTTTCTTGCTCCCTTCATAGGACATGAAAGTAAGCATAGATTGAGCTAGGAAACATTCGAGAAGTGTGTGAAACATTCAAGAAGTAACTTTTTCCAAAAATTTCAATTTTGTCCTTTCATAATGACAATTTCGTTTTAGCTTTGTTTTAACTCATTTTTTAGAACCGTATTTTCCATTATAAAATTTAGGTTCCTAATTAATAAAATACCTTTGTAATCATTTAATTTGGAGTTAAAATCTTCTCGAACTAATCCATCAAAGTTCATGTTCACTATCAGTGAAAAACGTACACCAGAGGGGCTTTATTGGTCCTAAGACTTCTCATAATTTTTAGGGCCTTTAAGAACCTAGGTAACTTAAATTTTCTATTTAAAAAGCCTTCCTATGAGTGTTTCTGAAAATTACACATATTTACAAAAATATCTCTACATTTCGTTAATTTTCATTACAATTTTATTTCACTGTCCCAGCTCCATTTTGCTTTCTATTTGAGCTTTTTGGATTATTATTTTTAGGAGCTTAGGACATTACCCAAATTTTTTGAAACATTATCTAGCTCATTATAAGGGACTTGCCTTTATATAGCTCATTTCATTGTTTTATGAAATTTACCATTCGTTACAAGGAAAGGCAAGCTGGTGGTTGGTAACAAACCAAATCTCAAAGGGACAATTTTATCATGGCTTCATTCATTGGCTCAAAGAGGCCATTCTAGAATTTTACCTACCTATCAATGAGTTAAAAGTTTATTCTACTAGAAAAGCTTAAAGAATGACATTAAGACCTTTATTGCAAAGTGTGAAGTGTATGCAAGGTGCAAGTATGAGATAGTAACATATCTATAATACCATAACTTTCTAGCTTATCTCATGCTACTTCCAAGACTCAAACATGTATTTCAAGAAGAAGCAAGAAAGAATGACTTTAAAATAATGAATTTCTTAGCGTTGCGTCACATATAAAATTTTCATTTAGTGTTCTATGAATCATGTGAGCTCATGTATCACATTATCATATTTAATTGCATAGATACAACTCATTTTCATCACCAAAATTGGCTTAGAGCTCGTGCAAGGCAAGGGAATGCATAAAATTCATAGTTTCCATTTTGGCTAGAATTTTCCTCACTTCTGTTACAAACTTTGGAAAATCATACCAATTTTAGAAAAATCAAAATCATGCATTCTTTGCTATTCTGGAAAGCTACATATGTCTACATTATCCTGAAAATATGTCCAGGCCATGAAACATAACACAGAAGATGTTTGACATTCAAAAAAATGCAGAGGTCTAACTAGGTACTGGTACTGATACAACTTTCTGTTGTAAATTTCAAAAATATCCAATTAATTTCACAAAAATCCAATCCATACAAATGATACCAATCTGGAAAGCTATGGATGTTAGCTAGAGGGAAAAATAACTTTAGACCAGTCCAGCACATCCAAATCTTGAAAACCAATCAAATAGTACTTGAGGTATGTCTGAATGCCTAATAGTGGGTAGAAATTTAAAAATTCATATCTCCCCCTCTAGAAATCCAAATGGGGTGCTTCTAGTTTGTACAAGTTACTAGGAATGTCTAGTTGTTTTGTATAAAATTTTGTGGCAATTGGATATCATTTGCCCCCTGAATGATAGAATTCATTTTCATATCAGTATGAGCAATACCCTTGACCAAAATTAGAAAATTTTTCAATTTTGAAAATTCATCAAATATTCCATAGAAATTTGAATATTTTATACTTTACCTTCCTAAAAATCTCTCAATGAGCTCTAATTACATGCCAAATCTCAAATCAAAAAGAGTTCATTTGGACAAAAAGTGGTATAGGTTACCAGTATAGTCAATTTTGCTCCATATGAGATGCCAAATGTGTCCAAATAGCCTCCTTTAATGTTTGGCATCTCTTAGACAAGTTTAAAAGCATGAATATGATTTGTACGAACTACCCAAGTGGTTCTAAACATCATGCATCTCAATTTAGTTATTCCACTTCCATTAATACACTAATATATTAAGCCATCAAGAAGCCAAACTTGCTATTTCTATTGATTTCATTCCACATATAGTCTATACAAGAGTCATATATCATTTTACATTCATACATGAGTTTACATCTCAAAAATAATATATACAAAGCTACTTTGCCATTCATATAGTCATAAACAAGTAAAATCTAGACATTTTCTTGTCATATTCTTAACTTCCAAGTTGTTGGCTTTCATTACTTTGTTCTCTTGATCCACCTAGCATGTCAGAACATTGGAGAGGAGGGAATGAGATTCAAAGAATCCCCATAGTTCATCTCCCTTTTTATCACACATAAAGTACGCAATACAAGCCTTGAAAATGCATGCATTGACATATTGACATATGTGAGCATTCATAAAACATTCTTGGCATTTGAACACATCATGTTTAGCATACAAAGGCTTGCTAAGTGAATGGATTAGCCTCACCCATTTACTTGTGAATTTTGGACTTACCTCACCCATTTTCTCTAAGAGGTTTTGACTCAGCCTTACTCTTAAAAGTCTACCTCACTCTCAGGAAACTTTCTAATTTGTCTTAACCAAGTTCTAGGGTTCTTGGCTAATCCTCACCATGGCTAGAGGGTTATTGGCTTCTTCACACTCAAACAAACCAAGACAAACACATAAAATATTATTTACATGCATAAAACATCATCATGGTACCATGGAATAAGAGCTCATGCTAAAATACTTTTCATAGCTTAAAACATACTTACACACATTCAAAGACAATGTAAGCACACATCCATGCATGAAAGAAGGTAGAGAAAGCTATCTTGCTTGCATTTGCACACTTTTTTCTTAAGCCTTGAGTCCTCTCCCTTAACCTCACACACTCAAGAAGGTGGAGATCATTTCTCTTGGTCTAGACACATTATATGGAAGCTAATTATACTCTTGAATTACATTTTAAGGCCACATATTCACTAGAAAAGTTAGGTGACTCATAAGGCTTTTTTATGGTTCCATAATGCATTTAATGAAGCAACCTTAGGAAAATATCATCTTGGCTCCATTCTCTTCATCTATTCATGATTCTTGACTCCATTTAAACCTCTTAGAGTCATCACACAATCAATTCAAGAAGCCTAGCTAGGTGTCGCTTCTTTAAGCTATATTATGGAACATACAAGACCATCTCGCTTTCTATCATTTCTAAAATTTTTCCAAGGCTTCCTCTCATATTCTCCCATCACACATGATACAAAACTAAGCTTGGAAGGAATTAAAATATTCCTTAGGTGTATAAACTCTCCTTGGCCAAAGCTATGCTTCCATATAGCACCAATGGAGTTGTTTTAATTTCTTTGATGGGAGAAGCATGTGGTAAGCTCTCTTGGTGTCTTAGGAACTCATATATACTGTTAGAAAACTTAAATTACTACTAGAAAGCTTCATCTTAGCCTAGGTGTGACTAAATCCCTAAATTCCATAACTTGCATTCTAAAACTCCCTTTTCAATTCTAGTTATATATTCTCAATCCTCACACTCCATAATCTTTGGTTCCATCAAGAACACATAAAGAAAAACTCTCCTCCTCACTTTTTCTCTCTATACCAAATCTTAAATGGCTTGGAAACACAAGATTTTGTAAGTGTTTCAAGTGAAATCTTACCTTAAAATAGAGCTCTTTTCGTGTAGATTATTTTTCACCAATTGATTTCTTGAAAAGAGTTCCTTTTTGGCTTAGGTTAGACCTGAATCTTCAAGTTTTCAAGAAAAGAAAACCACCATTAGAGAGCTTTTAGAGAGAAGAACAACTTTCCTAACTGGCGCGGGATGAAACTGAGCTGTTTACTTACCTAAATAAAAGCTTAAACTTCTTCTCTCTCTCCCCTCTTAATGTCATGCCATTGCTGCCCATTTTTCTACAAATGGAACCTTGGAGAAGATGATGAGGTGTAATCTTACTTAAGAAGCCTTTTTTTACAATTTTTCAAAATGATTATTTTGCCCATACGAGCCTGTTTATTCTGTTTAGGCTTATTTTAATTCCGTTTTGAGAACCATCTTTTCCATCATAAAATTTAGGTCCTCTAATTCATAAAATGCCTTTAGTTTCATTCAAATTGGATTTAAAACCTTTCCAAACAAACTGGTCAAAGTTTGGGTCAATTGAAGTTAGAAAATATCCACTGGAAGGGCTTTAGCTGTTTCGGGACTTCTTATGGTTTTCAAGACCTCTGAGAATACTGGAGAGTTCAAAACTTTCATTTAAAAAGCCCTCCTATGAGAATTCCAAAATTTACTCAAAATGACGAAAATGCCCTTATGTTTCATTAACCTTTCCTTACATTTTGTTTCTTCATTCTAGCTCCGTTTTTCCTTTTATCTGAGCCTAAGATTCTCATTTTTAGTAGTCTAGAATGCTTTTCAAATTTTTTGAGACCTTAACTAAGTCATTTTGGGAGACTTGCTTTTGTATTTGATTAATTTCGTTCATTTACGGAAAAAACCGTAAGTTACGTTTCTCACGTTTTCTCTTGTTTTCAGAAAATTAGATATTACAATATCCAAGTCTCAAGCAACCATTACCAATTCCAAAAGGTGTATGGCATGGTATCTTGATAACCATGATATTTTATATATTTTAATCCCCTAACTTAGGTGTTTTAGTGTCCAATTATGACTTTAGGAATTTAATTAAGTGGAATTTGATTTTTATTTGCCATTTTTGCATTTAAGGAATTTATTTGCAAATTATTGATTCTTAATGCTTAAATTCATCTTAAATAAATTTTAGAAATTTCCACTTAATACTTTTCATTCTCTGTGTGTAGAATTTCAATGGATAATTAAAGCTTGAATGGTAAATTGAATTGGAGAAGGTATGAGGTTCAAACACCATGCAATTCTGATGTGGCTGGAACAAAGAAGAGACAACACAATGAATGGAGCTGCATGAAGGGAAGAAAGCAAAACAGAGGAAGAGCATCACATGTTAAAGAGGAAGGAGAACCAGCTGCAAGCCAAAAGAAGAGCCATGCATGAAGCTACAACTTTAACGTTTGGCAAAGGAAAACCATGAGCTTGAGTTAATGGAAGCAACGCGCATGAACTGGGTTTTAAGCGTGAGGAAAGGAGCAGAAACGAAGAACACAAAGCTACAGGTAGCCACTGGTTAAAGAAGCAACTCCAAACCAGAAAGAAGAAGCTTTGGGCTGGAAGAATTAAAGGAGAAGCTCGAGTTATTGGTTCAAACATGGAGAAGAGTACAGCAGCTGCATGGGTTCAGATTAAACACGAGGGGCAGCAACATACACATGCAGAAACAGAGGAAAACTTGCTTGAGCTGCATGGGAGAAAAGAAAGCAACATACACATGCAGAAACAGAGGAAACTCGTGGAAAAGCTGCAGAATGAAAGAGCTGAACAGAGGCTGAACTCGAGGGTTGGCAAGGAAACAAACACGAAATGAAGCTGCAAAAATAAGAGGAGAAAGCTACTGGTTCTGGAACGAAGAAGAAAACACGAAGCAACATGAGCGAAATGAAGCTGCATGAGAAAGCAACGTGGAAGGTGATTAATATATTCAATGGGGCCCACACTCACATAATCAAAGACACATTCGGGCTAGTGAATAACGAGTTGCAGCGTGGAAGTAAAGGAAGCTGAAATAAGGAGCTGAACACGTGAGCTAAGCGTTGATGATTCAAGCGGGCAGTGGCTTACATTCTCCATCTAATCCAGACCCTACGTTGGATCATCACTTTTCCATCCAAGGGCTGACATGAAAATCATGGAGGAGGCGTGACTTCAGCTGAGGGACACGTGATTAATTAAGGAGAATGTGGAAAAAAAAAAAAGCCGGGGGAGAACGCTACGGAGTGTGTGACTGGAACGTGAGAAAAACGCTGTGGGTTCCATCGGGTTCCAGGGGGCAAAAGGCAGAACGAGGGAGAAGGTAGAACACGAGAAGCTCCAGCGCTGGACGAGGAAGAAGTTTTCGTTGAATTCTCCATGACTACAGCTTCGATGATCAAATTCTCTCCGATCAAAACATCCATGGCAGCTTGAATTCCATTTGGTGGCTAGCTGAAAATTGGATCCTCCTAGATGAAGATTTGAGCTCCACATTTCCTCATGAATTTGGATAAACTCTCTTGCTCAATCTTTTAATTTCAGCATTATTTCCTTGATTAATTTGACTAGGTTTAGCTTATTGGTTTAGGAACTTAATTGCTGGAATTACTGGACTGAATTAATTCTTTGATTGAACTTACTTTGCATTTTGGAATTATTTGTGATCATTATATGTTTGTAAAAATTCCAGAAGTAGTGCTGTACAATTGAACTCTAATTTCCTCTTGATTTTAGGCTAATTGATGCAATGGTAATTGGATTAGTTGGCTGGAATTTTGGTGTAATTAATTGCTTGAGGGATTAATTAATCTAATTGGTGAATTAGCATCTTGAGTGGATTGTGCAGTAGATTTCATTAATCAATCAAACATTGGTTGTAGTGTGTTCTTATTTTTAATTCAATTAATTAGTTGTTCAAGGTTAATTGTGGTTGCAAAACTCCTTGAATGATTAATGAATTGAATCTTGGATGGTCATTCAAGAGCCTTACAAGGAATGCACTAAAGAGCAAGAACATAATCCAAAGTTGGTAAACTAAAAAGAGCAAGGATAATTGAACTCTAGGGAATCCAATTGAAAGCTAGCTACCACATTTACTTGACTAATCACTTGAATTTAGTTGTAGCTTTTCAATTCTTGTCAATTAACTTTAGTTCAATTTGACTCTAGCATTTTAAAACCCCCCAAAACAAGTCCTAATTAGTAATACTTAGAATACTCTTCTATAAACAAATTAAGGCACAAACTCCTTGACAAAATGACCTAGGTTGCACCATTTATCTACAAATTTATTTTGCCACCTAGTTTTATTTGAGATTGCGCGACACGATCATCATATCTCTATGGATTTCATTGAAGGTTTGCCAAATCAATGGGAAAAAACACGATATGGGTAATGATGAATCAATTGAGCAAATATGGCCATTTCGTAGGTCTTTTCCGCCCCTACATTATTGCTATAGTAGCTAATATATTCATTAACCACATTTATGAACGTCAAAGAGCTCCTATAAATATAATCAATGATAAAGATCTTATATTTATCAGCAATTTTTTGAAGGAATTTGTAGCTAAGTTGGGTATTCAACAACACCTATTATTAGCCTACCATCCTCAATCTGATGGCCAAATTGAAGTTTTGAATCATTATCTTGAAACTTACTTATGATGCATGGCCAGCCACAAACTAAGTGAATGGTGCAAATGGTTACCCTTGGCTGAATGGTGGTATAACACTACTTATCATCACTCTTTTACACAAACTACTCGATATGAAATAGTTTATAGGTAACCACCACCACTCCACTTTCCCTATTTACTAGGGGAGTCTAATGGTGATGAGATTAACAAAAGCTTTATAGCTAGGGAGCAAATGTTGAAAGTTCTAAAACACCATTTGGCAAGAGCCATTAACAGAGTGACCTAATATGCAAACCAACACAAGAGTGAATGAACCTACCAAGTAGGTGATTGGCTATATCTAAAATTACAACCCTTTTAGCAAGGCTTTGTAGTTCATAGAATTAACCAAAAGCTAGCCCCTAGGTATTATGGACTACACCAAATAGAAGGCAAGGTTGGTTTGGTGGAGTATGTCCTCAAATTACCACCTCATGCAACAATTCATCCTACTTTTCATGTGTCACTATTGAAAAGGTGTACAAATCTAGAACAAGTTTCATTTTTACATCAACCTGACAATTGGTCTGAGTTGGCTCCTACAAACAAATTGATCCTAGAATTCATCCTACAAAAAATGTATGTCAAGAGAAGGAATAGAGTTGTTACAGAAGTTTTAGTCAAGTGGCAAGGCTTACCAATAGAAAAAGCAACTTGGGAGGTGTGGTACCAACTTAAACAACAATTTCCTAATTTCACAAGAGGTTCTCAATCACATCCTTAAAGACAAGGACGATTAAAGGGGAAGTATTGATATAGTATTTTAGTATTTGTATTTGGGTACTTTAATATTTGTTAGATGACGTTTATTGTGTGAGGTTGTTAGGGAGTGTGGTTTGAGTGTTTAACAAACCATGGAAAGGAGGGAAAATTCCCAAGCCATCATAATAAAAATCTTCAGTTTTCTTTCTATTCTCTTCTCCCATCTTTTTCTTGTCTCTCACTATCTTAATTCAAAATTCTAGCATAGCTCTTACCAGTCTTCCATCACTTCAGTATCACCACCATTCCAACCTGTAATTATAAAAAAAAAAAAAGTAAATTTGTTAATAGAAAAAGGAGAAAAAGAATTCATAATCAAGACTAAATTTTAAAAAAATGTATATATGTAATGAATGTTAAAAAGTCATAAAAAATAAAAAACATCATTTTATGAAAAATGAAGGGATATTGAATGGAGCTTAATAAACAAAACTATTTGATTAAAATAATGTTTGATTATTAAAAACAAAGTTCATCAAACAAAATTATTGAAAACAAAACTTGATTTGAAAAAAAAAGAAACTAAACTAAACTAAACTCATCTATTTGGAAAAGTGGATATCTCATAAGGCCTCGCCTAGTAGCTTAAGAGAAAGGTAGAAGTGAAAAAAAAAATTTGTATAATGTCTATTTTATCTTTATAATTATTATTCAATTATTATTTGATATTATTTATTAATTATTATTTTATTATTAAAAATAGAGATATTAATATTATTTTCTACTTCTAAATTTTTTTTTTCTTTCCCATATTTAACCTTATGCGTTCCAAACAAGCTTTAAGAATATTTGATTGTTATCGACGCCCCATTAACGACTTCTCGCTTTTGCCGTAGAATCTTTTGACGAATATCCATATACACCTCACAATGATTATGTCTCCCCCAAGTTGGCCGCCCAACCAAGAAAAAGGCCAAAAAAGGACAGTGCTTCTCCCGTCAGCGCATATTTGACCAAGTTCTGTACCATTTAACAAAGCCGTTTTCTTTATATATATATATATATATATAATATTAATAAATAATAATAAAAACCGGCTAGCTTTGCCAGTGTCTGTTATTTGACCTTGCCGTCTTATTTTGCAATTGCCTCGTTACTGTTTGGCTTTGGTTCATGCGATTTTCCGCTTCAGATACTCTCTATATCTTGGAATTCAACCATCTCAGACCCAATTTCTGATTTCCCATTTCGCAAGAAGCAAAGTTTGATTTCGATGGAGAACAGTAGTGGGTCGCAGCAGGGTCCAGTGACGTGCGGGTCGTGGATCAGACGACCCGAAAACCTTAATCTAGTGGTCTTGGGAAGGTCTTGCCCTTCTCTGGTCGAGATTTTTCCCTTCAACGCCAAAACTTCTTCTTTATCGACCTCCCCTTTGGTATTCTCTCAAAATCACTGACTTTTTCAGTTGCCATTGTTGACTCTTGAGTTCTGTTCTTGATACTTCTGTTATGGGCTTCATGCTAAAAAATAGGAAGTTGAAAGCTCCATAGTTCTTTTTTATTTTTCTTTTTTCCTCCCGAGCGGTTCATTTGAAATTTAGTGCATGCCCTTTTGAGTTTTCGACGAGATACTCTTATTTTCTGAAGGATATAGAATAAGTTATTGGGTTTCTCAAGCACGGTCGCGCTTTGAATTTAGCCATTTACATATCATTTTATTTAATTTACTCTCTCAGTTATTAATATGCTTGCAATATGACTCTTTCATCTCATTTTGATATTTGAAGATGCTTGACATTATTGCTTACGCATTGCGATCGCAGGCAAGTGGGGATGGCAGTGGTTCGAATATTTCGGGTATCGAGTATTAGATAGGGTACGGGTATCCAAAATTGATGTCTGATCATGTAATGGACGGATTTGGGTTTAGGCCTTGGATATCTTATATCTGTCCGATATTAATAGGCAGAAAGGAATACAGGATACCCGATATTCGGTAACCAATATCTGTATATTGTTTATGATGATTAAAATATATATTACTATTACTAGTTATGTATAAAATGTGTTATATTATGTATAATAAACTATATTACTTTCTTTTTATAGTAATGTTGTCGTGCATCATTTAAGAAATTAAAAATTACAAAAAAGTTATAACACTAAAATTATCTTATAAAATTATTTTTTCAGGTGAATATGGTGTCTTGTGTTTTGAATATCTCTACCTGATCCTCAAAACCCCCAAGTTTTATATAAATTTTCGGGGCTTTTTTTTAGATATTGGGCATTTCAGGTGCAGGTACTAGGAGTGTACACTTTTCGGATTTGGATAGGGTTCGGATAGTGAATATATGTTTTGGGTTTGGATATTAAAAATATAGACAGGGTACCCGCCTGTTGCCATTTTTACATGGAAGGCCAACATTGTAAGTAGTTTAATTATTAAGGAACTAAATTAAAAGAAATCATCTATCAGAGGCCAAATTGAAAGTCCACCTATTATGAGAGGCCAAAATAAAATTCTTCTCAAGTAGAGTGATGTAGAAAATATGTTACTATCAAGTGGACTATATTTATTCTTACGGTTCTGGGTTGCTGAATAGAGGTGCCATTTGGACTGGGCTTTGACTCTAACATACTTTTTGTTTAATTTTATTTTCAGGTCACTTTTGTAGTCGAAGTAGAGGAAGGCGATCCTGTTGCTATTACAGTGCACCCAAGGGGGGATGATTTTGTGTGCTCTTTCAGTAATGGTAGCTGCAAGTGAGCTTCTGTCTTAACTCTTAAGTACTTTGGATTTGAAAGCTTGTTTGCACATCTAAATATTCCTCTGGAAAGGACGTCCTTTGTTCCATCGTTACTTTGTTTTTGTGAAAATTGCGAATTAATAGTTGTACTTTTATTATGTTTTTTTTAATATGCCAATACGATAATTTCAGGAGTCCATAATTGTTCACTAATTAAAAAGCTTCAGAGACTACTTTAAAGTCCTTCCATAACTTATTTGAATTATTTAAAGTTTTATAAGATACTTGAAAGATTTTGTCCACTAATTAAAACCAGTGTCACAGAGTCAGCTTTACAAAACTGGTTTTGACAATTTCTTCTTCTTGTTTCCTGGGAGCTAAAGGAAGAAATGACATAATACTTGTTTTGGAATTTGGATCCTCTTAATTTCTTAGAAAATTGATATTGTCATTTTTGGAGAGAGAAAGACAAAATGTGTGTGAGACCTACTTAAATGATGGACCCTATAATGTGTGTGGATCCCACACACATGGTGTCTTTCTTTATTTGAATTTGCTAAGAAACTAAGTGATACAAAGCAGTTAAAATATATTTTTATATCTTTTTATTAGTTTTAATTATTTTTAAAATTAAACATTTAACTTTTAATAGGATTAAAATTTTATATATTTATCTTTTATTATTAGAAGTTATTTTTCATTAGGGATTAGGATTAGGCTTTTATTAATATAAGCCTTTACAATTGTACTGGTTCAAAATCTAATATTGAATAATAAAAGTCTTTTAGAATTTTCTTTATTTCTTCTAATAGCTATTTCCCTTTCTTCTATTTTCTCCCCCTTTTCTTCCTTGTTTTACATCAATCTGGCATTAGAGCCACAGGTCCCTAGTTTGGTAAATGTCCAGAATTCCTCCCGTCGTCGGAAAACGTCTAAATGTTCACCAAAAAAATAGAACACTACATATACCAAAAATCACCCTTCCTAATGTCGGATCGCCATGCCACCACCACCAAGTCCACAGTGCCAAACATAGCATGTCCACTAAGACTCATTGTTGATCGCCATCCCACGTGCCGACACGCTTTGAAGATAGCCTTTATGCATGGGCGTCACATGACTTCGTGCGCCAGACGTCCTGCAACTATCTATTTCATGTTTTCGACCCTATTTCTCGCAATTTCTTCTCTTCTAGCTCTTCTTACACTCAAGAAGCACCACCGGAGAGTATAATTTGGGATAAAATATTATTTTTGGGCTTTTAGGTCAAGTTGTTTGCATGACCATCTATGACCTACTCAATAAGCAAGACTATTTTGACCATAACCTTACCAATCTACAAACTACCATAACTGAGAGCCACAACAATCTTGAGGTTCATCTTGAACAGTTGGACAGGACTCAAAAGGAACTCATAGACCAAATGGACCATAACAATAACAACAACAATAGGCTTTTTCCTATTAGGTGGAGTCTGTCACATGAATCAAATGCTGCCATAAAGTTCTATTATAAATCATGTATTTAGATAAACCATTTTAGTCTAAATCTTTCTTAATAATTTCACCTATAGTTTTTTGTGATCTCTCTGTACCTCTAATTATTTGGTTACTTTCCATCTGATCTACCCTTCTTATTAAGGCTTTTATATGTCCTTTCTACACATGTCCAAGCCATTTAGAATGCAATTTTAGCATCTTTTCCATAATAGATACGACCCTAACTTTCTCTCTAATGCATTAATTTCTCTTGTTTGGTATGTTCACTTATCTAACAGAACATTCTCATCTCTGTAGTCGTGAGGAAAATAACCACAAGTTTGAAGAAGTCATAAATGCAATTTAAGCATTGAATAGATATTACATGGGTAAGAATGCAGAAAGTATACTTGGAAATCCCATTAAAAAGGTGGACTCAAATGCAAGAGATGAACATAAAATTCCATTTAATGGTAAGTAGAGTGTGAGGAATGGTAGATCACACCCTCACGGAATGTCTAATTCCCAACCTGAGTATGTTGATGACCAGTGGGATGATCAAGACATGGTTGTACACTATCGTAGTTAGTATAAGTCACCTCATAGGCAAGTTCAGGAAGGTTTCAGGAGAGAATACCATGATGACATCACAAAAAAGTTAAGGTTTCCCTTGAGTTTGATGCAAGGTTAGATCTAGCTACATTTCTGGATTGACTGGCTAACATGCAAGATTATTGTGAGTGGTATAATATGGGTGATATTCAGAGTGTTTGATTTACAAAAATGAAGCTTGTAGGGTCTGCTAAGATGTATTGGTAGAATGTTCAAGTGAACCTAGAACATCTAAGTCAATCTCTGATACAGATTTAGGCTAAAATGAAGCTAAAGTTGAAAAGAAAATATGTTCCAACATACTAGAAGCACCAAATATTCAATGAATTGCTTAACTTGAGGCAAGCTTCCACTATATCTAATCATATGGACTGATTTGATGGCCTCTTGATTAGGTGTGGCATACAGGAAGAACTAAGAGTAATAATTAAAAGGTTCATTAATGGTTTACGATTGGACATACAAGAAAAGCTTGAGCTGAATGTCCTTGACTCCTTGGAAGAAGCTCACCATAAAGCTTTAGAGGCAAAAACTTTATCCTAGTATCTACCTCTTAGACATGTTGTTACTTAAAGAAAGCACTTAGGCTCTCAATTAGACTTTTGGTTTTAAAGGGAGTACTTCTAAGCATACTGAGTTTACAAGTTCTTGCTCTTGGCCTAGTGGCTTCACTATTAAATGTTTCATGTGTCACTCTAAGGGGCATATTATGACGACCCTAACTTCTAATCCCGGTAATTATGGTTAAATACATGATTAACGAATAATAATCGAGGTTTAAAGTCACTACAATTAACTGCATTAAGAAAATATAGGAAGAATTTAAACCTTGATGCTATTAGGGTCATCAACTAACATCTATAAACGGAACATGCATAAAAGGGTTTATACCATCATTAAAGGTTTATGATTCATCCATTAATCAATTTCAACCCACAAAAACATCCCACCAATGTACTCGTACCATTCCCTAACATTAGCCTTACTGAAATTAGGGTTTCTAGGTCAAATATAGGAGTTTGGGGACCTACACCGCGACCTGGAACCTTCCCGCCGTGGCTAAGTTAGGTTCTGGAGCTCAAAAACTAAGTTTTTAACCTTGCGCGACGAGGTTACGTTCTGTCACCCCCTGGGCGATTATTTTCACTCTGCACCGTGGTGTCCCTCGTCACTGTCACTCCCTAGGCCGCGGCGAGGCCTTCCTAGCCGCGACGTGACTCCCTTCTGTAGCTGTTTTCCCTACATTTCGCCCCCTACACTCCATTTCTCTTCTTAGAGACCCTCTAAGGTCACTTCCCCTCATTTTATATGGCTCTAATGGTATTTATCTACCTTATTTACTTAGCTATTCTTCCATTACCAATTTAAAACTTAAGTGCCCATTTCTTTCCTCTAATTACCCTCTATCAACAAGTTTGTAAGGTAACAACAATAGAATATACATGATCTACTAGCAACTATCCTTTAATACCCAATTAATGGGGGTTCCATACATTAGGAGTTCATATCAATATCTCAAGGGTTACATTTCCATTGATAAGCCATATTATAGGTCAACATAAATTACAGCAGATATCATGAATCCATACAACAATTACCAAATTAAAATGAGGTCTAACCCCTCCATACATACATCCTCAGAAATCAAAATATACACGCCTACACTTAGCAATACAGATACATGATGATGCTAAACAAAACTTAACAAAAATTAGCATCTATCCTATTACACTTAGACCAAGTGTAGCCTCCCCACACTAGGCCTCAGCTCATGGATGTTCATCCACTTGCTTGCCCTTATCCTTACCCGAGGAACCTTCACCTGAAATATTAATCCCATAAAATGGGGTGAGATATAAATCTCAGTAACCAAGGTAATTCCATCATATAATCCAGTTTAATAAACATATATGCATGAATCAAAATCAATATTCAAATCATATCAGCCATATCAATAAATGAAGCAATTAGGCTATCATGATTACTATCCCATACTAGCAATCATATTATCACATGTTAAAGGCTATTAACACTAGGAGAGGCTCGTCCACGGCACCTACTCCTCATTGAGCACACCAGGGCTCAGTGCATCTGGGGTTTGATCATAACCCGGTGCTCGATCGTAGCACATGCACGGGTGGCAGTCGCACCACAGCTCCACCATGGACTCACAAGGTCCAATCATCATACAATAGATAGCCAACCAATTCATTCAGCAATTTCAAATCATTCATATACAGCAAATATGAAATTAACATAGATACATGCATGGAATTAACGTAAACCCCGGTTACCTCACTTGTAGACAAATTCGCAACAGCCACCAATGGTACAGAGTCTCCCTATAATCATAGCATCAGATAATTACTACTCTAATTCATCATTAACAGTCACAACAAGTACCCAAAGGAATTAAATGCTGTTAGCTACCTAAAGAATACTTACCTAGCCACCACAAATCCCAAATTCAGATTCAAGTATCTCCCACCAAAATTCTCAATGTTTTACCCAAAATCCTAAGCAAATTCGTACCAAATTAATACCCATAATATAAATAAGCTATGGGGGTCTCAAACCATCAAAGAAAGCATCAAAATGAGGGGTTTAAACTCACCTGATACCAGCCCTAACCTCAACCTACGAATTTCATCAAGAAAACCCCAAATAACCACATTTCAGATTTTGGGTAGGGTGAAAATCCTCCAAATGAAAAACTAATCAGACCAAATTAGAGAGAAAGATTAGGGGGTTAAGTTGTATAACTATTACCTTGGCTAAATCTTGCTCTAAGTGTGTGAAAATGCAGAATTCTTGCCCCCAACCCTAGCCTCCTTCTCAACCTCCGAATTTTCTTTGTGTTTCAGCAAATGGGGGGAAAGTGGCTGAAGCATTAGGGTTTTAGGTGGGTTTAAGTTAGGTCAAAGGGCTGGGTCATGGGTTGCTCCAAGTCCAAATCCAATTGGGTTTCAGATTTTGCTTATTGGGCCAGTTTTCAATGGTTGGGCTGCAGAATTTTATTGGGCCAGTTTTTATACATTGGGTTGCTGAAGTTTAATGAGGTTTGGGCCAAGTTTGAAGGGTTCAAGGGTTTGGGTCTGCACCTAATTCATTGGGCCTCCATTAGCCTCTTATCATGATTCATTAATTTGGGCCTAGATGCAATATCTATCCTAATTAATTCTTAAACCTATGTTAATAATTTATCTCTCTAAAAATCCCCATTCACTTAACTTGCCCAATCATCCTATATTAATTATTCTTAATTAATCTAAATTCATGATTAATACCTTAATTAATCTTGGGGTGTTACACATATTACATCAAAGTGCTTGCACGGTACTTTAATCCTTAACCACCAATTAGATGATATGGATGAAGTAGACGATGCTGATGTTATGGTAGATCTTGTTCAATGTCCCTTGAATGTGGTAGAAGATTTCATTGTAGATGATTATAGACAAGATTTCGAACACCTGGCATAATAAGGTGTATCTTATATATCCCTTCATCAAAGGACTCATGGAAGAAGACTAGTATCTTTCATATTTTTGTGAAATGTGGAAACAAGTCATGCAAACTAGTCATTGATGGGGGTAGCTCAAGGAATGTCATATCCAGTCATGAAGTAGCCAGACTCAGCCTTAAATCGGAGCCCCATCTTGAGGCTTTCTGAGTTGCATGGTTCAATAAGACATCACTACTTGTTACTCAACAATGTTGAGTTCCTTTTTAGCTGGGAGATTATAAGAAAGGAAATCCTCTATGATGTTCTCCCTATGGATGTCGCCCACATCTTGTTAGGACATCCATGGCTATATGCCTACGATGTCACTAATCATGGTTAGGAGAACACATTTGTGTTCAAACACAAGGGTAAGATGATCTTGTTATGCCTTGCTAAGCTTGAGATTGAGACTAAAAGTGCACATAAGTCGAAGGGTGTAAGATCAAAAAGTCAAAGTTTGCATCTTTTGATGGAAAAAACAATTGGTGCAGGAAAGTAAGAAGACTATAGTTGTGCTTATTGTGATAGCCAAGATTGCATAATGGATTGCTTCTATTTCAACTATAGCATCTGAGATACTAAAAGAAGTGTTCAAAATTTTGGAAAAGTTTCAGGATATCACTTCAGATAAGCTTCCATCTGAGCTACTGCTCATGAGTGATACTCAGCATGCAATTGACTTCGTCTAGGTTCATAACTTCCTAATTTACCACATTATAGGATGAACCCAAAGGATAGAGAGGAGCTTAATAGGTAGGTTAATAGTCTATTGGAGAAAGGTTACATTCAACACAGCCTTAGTCCTTGTACAGTGCCAGCATTGTTAACTTTAAAGAAAGATAGCTCTTAGAGGATGTTGGACTCCAGTAGCTTCTCGAGCTTTTCAAGCCATCAAAAAGAAGCTTACTAAGGCCCCTATCTTATCACTACCAGATTTTACTGAATGCTTTGATGTTCCTTATAATGCTTATGGAATTAGGAATGAAGGTGTTCTTAGTCAAGAAGTTCATCTAGTAGCATTCTTTAGTGAGAAGCTCAATGATGCTAAATAAAAGTACTCCACATATGACAAAGAGTTCTATGTTATTATTAGATCTCTTAAGCATTGAAAGTATTATCTTCTTCCTCAGTAGTTTGTGTTGTATTCAGACCATCAGGCTCTCAAATCTCTCTTAACGACACTTAAACTCAAGACATGCCTAGTGGGTGGAATTCATTCAACAATTCAATTTTGTTATCAATCATCACTTAAGAGTAGTAAATAGAGTGGCAGATTGTAACACCCCGAAATTAATTAAGGTGTTAATCATGGATTAAGATTAATTAAGAATAATTAATATGGGATGATTGGGCTAGTTAAGGAAATAGGGATTCTAAATAGATAAATTATTAATATGGGTTTGAGAATTAATTAGGATAGAAATTGCATCTAGGCCCAAATTAATGAACCATGAAAAGAGGCTAATGGAGGCCCAATGAATTAGAGGCAGACCCAAACTAATTTAATGAAATAGAGGCCCAAGATTTATCTTGTATATGCTCAATTAAGTGGCCCAATTACCCTTGTGCAGACCCAAGCCCTTGAGCTCATCAAATTAGGCCCAAATCCCATTAAACTTTAGCAACCCAATGTGTGAAAACTGGCCCAACAGAATTATACAGCCCAACAATTAAAAACTGGCCTAACAAGCAAAATCTGAAACCCAATTGGATTTGGACTTGGAGCAACCCATGACCCAACCCCTTGACCCAACTTAAACCCACCTAAAACCCTAATGCTTCAGCCACTTTTCCCTTCATTTGCTGAAACACAAAAATAGAAGAGAAATTCGGAGGTGAGGAGAGGAGGCTAGGGTTCTTGACATAATTCTGCATTTTCTCACATTTGGAGCAAGATTTGGCCAAGGTAATAGTTATACAACTTAACCCCCTCATCTTCCTCTTTAATTTGGTCTGATTAGTTTTTCATTTGGAGAATTTTCACCCTACCCAAAATTCTGAAATGAGGTTATTTGGGGTTTTCTTGATGAAATTCGTAGGTTGAGGCTAGGGCTGACATTAGGTGAGTTTAAACCCCTCATTTTGATGTCTTCTTTGATGGTTTGAGACCCCCATAGCTTATTTATATTATGAGTATTAATTTGGTACGAATTTGCTTAGGATTTTGGGTGAAACATTGAGAATTCTGGTGGGAGATACTTGAATCCGAATTTGGGATTTGTGGTGGCTGTTGCAATTGTCTGCAAGTGAGGTAACCAGGGTTTACATTAATTCCATGCATGTATCTATTTTAATTCCATATTTTCTGTATATGAATGATTTGAAATGCTGAATGAATTAGTTGGCTATCTATTGTATTATGATTAGACCTTGTGAGTCCATGGTGGAGCTGTGGTGCGGCAGCCACCCGTGCATGTGCTACGATCGAGCACCGAGTATGATCAACCCCAGATGCACTGAGCCCTGGTTGTGCTCAATGGGGAGTAGGTGCCGTGGACGGGCCTCTCCCAGTGTTAATGGCCTTTAACATGTTTAAATATGATTGCTAGTATAGGGATAGTAATCATGATAGCCTAATTATTTTATTTGCTGAAATGACTGATATGATTCTGATATAGATTTTGTCTCATGCATATATGTTGATTAAACTGGATTATATGATGGAATTTCCTTAGTTACTGAGATGTGTATCTCACCCCGTTTTATGGGATTAATATTTCAGGTGAAAGTTCCTCGGGTAAGGATAAGGGTAAGCAGGTGGATGAGAATCCATGAGTTCCCACCTATGGGGAGATGGCTACACTTAGGCTGACTTAGCTAGTATAGATGCTAATTTTGTATTTCTTAATGTATAGCATCATCATGTATCTATATTGCCAAGTGTAGGCTTGCACATCTGATTTATTGAGGATGTATGTATTGAGGGGTTAGACCTCATCTTAATTTGGTAATGGTTGTATGGATTCATGATATCTGTTGTAATTTATGTTGACCTATAATATAGCTTATCAATGGAAATGTAACCCTTGAGATATTGATATGAACCCCTAATGTATGAAACCCCCATTGATTGAGTATTAAAGGATAGTTGCTAGTAGATCATGTATATTCTGTTGTTGTTACTTTACCATCTTGTTGATAGAGGGTAATTAGGGGAAAGAAATGGGCATATGAGTTTTCAATTGGTATGGAAGAATAGCTAAGTAAATAAGGTAGATAAATGCCATTAGAGCCATATAAAATGAAGGGAAGTGACCTTAGAGTGTCCCTAAGAAGAGAGTTAGAGTGTAGAGGGCGAAACATAAGGAAAACAGCTCTAGAAGAGAGTCACGCCGCGGCCAGGAATGCTTCGCCGCGGCCTAGGAAGTGACAGTGGCGAGGGACGCCACGGCTTGATAAATCTCACCGCGGCGCGGAGTGAAAATAATCGCCTAGGGGGTGACAGAACGTAACCTCGCTGCGGCGTAATCAGTCTCGCCGCGGCGTGAGTCGAGAAAATTAATTAGGGAGGTTACAGTAGCAAAACTCGCTGTGGCGCCACATAGGTTGGCCGCGGCGCCGGTCCAACTCGCCGCGGCGATAGTCAGGAAAATTCCTGAGAGCAACTTGGCCACGGCGCAAGAGTTCCAGGCCGCGGCGTAAGTTTAAAAAAACTTAGTTTTCGAGCTCCAGAACCTAACTTAGCCGCGCGGGAAAGTTCCAAGTCGCGGCGCAGGTCCCCAAACTCCTATATTTGACTTAGAAACCCTAATTTTAGTAAGGCTAATGTTAGGGAATGGCATGAGTACATTGGTGGGATGTTCTTGTGGGTTGAAATTGATTAATAGATGAATCCTAAACCCTTAATGATGGTACAAACCCTTTTATGCATGTTCCCATTATAGTTGTTAGTTGATGATCCTAGTAGTATCAAGGTTTAAATTCCCCTATATTTTCTTAATGTAATTGATTGTAACGACTCCAAACCTTGATCATTATTTATTAATTTTGTATTTAGCTATAATCACCGATATTAGAATGTAGGGTCGTCACACAAATGCTTTGAATCATAGAATTATTTTGTTGCATTCTATAAGTGTTAGCATTATGGGATTTGAGAGATTAAAGAATGAGTACACTTCATGCACTGATTTTGGAATCATTTTTCAAGAGGTTAGCAATGGGAACCATCATGAATATGTCAACTTACTCATTAACGATGGTGATCTCTTTTGTGGGACCAAGTTATGCACTCCATAAACATCTTTAAAAGATTTTCTCATTTGGGAATTGAATGTTGGAGGGTTAGCAGGACATTTTGGTATTAATAAGACTATTGCTTTAGTGAAAGATCAGTTTTATTGGCCATCTCTCAAATGTGATGTGGTTGGGTTTTTAACCCAATGTCATACTTGTAATACCATATCTATCTAACTTATCTCATCTCTTTTCAAGTTCATTTCTTGTGGCCAAGCAAAATCTCAAGAAAAACTCCATTAAAATAAGAGAATATTTTTACATTGCATAGCAGATAAAAATTCCATTTCATGTCTCATGGACTATATGAACTAATCCATCTCATTCTCCTATTTAAATACATATATACAACTTAAAACCATCATTAAATATTGTCAAAAACTTAAGCTCATAGCATACATACACAAAATAATACAAGGCTCTCTTGGGTTCTGTTGCTAAATTTCTAGTGTTAACTTTGAAAAATCATAACTAAATTTAATAAAATCGAAATCATACACACTATACCATTCTAGAAAGATAAAAATATTCATTTTATGTTAAAAATAATTCCAAACCAAAACATGAATTCTAGCTACTGAAAATCAATGGAACAGTACCAAAGGTACTGTTACATTACTAGTACTGATTGTGAATTTCAAAAATTCATATCTTTCTGCTCAAACATCCAATTAGGGCAATCTCGGTGATCATAGAAATATTATCATATCTAGTTTATGCTGTAAAATTTTATAAGTATTAGACTATTGGAGATTGTGCCCTAGGCCAATCATTGTATTGCGAACATTGTTTACTATTACGAAATAAGAGTTTTCTTTTTATTACATTATTATATTATTTGCATGTTTATATATAATAATATCCATGGATAAATTATTTTTTGAATTATCCAAAATGTCCCTAATCAATCATCCTTGTGGGAACAACGATGAATTAAGATTAGTATGATTTTGATTGATTAAGTGTTAATCATATATGATGATATGAATCAAAATTATAGGCGTGTGTTAGAGAACAGGATGCTGGATAGACCCGTCATGAGATAAGTTACATGGATTAGGTCATAAATTTATCTCATATATAACTATGTCATTGATCCCTTGGACCTGAGATCACCATAGATTCCTACATGAAGGACACTGTACTTTGGCATAGTCTAATGTCACCTTTAACCGGGTGATTATAAAGACTATGATCAGGTATAATGAAATTCATGCAGAGGAAGATGAGTGGTCAAGATGGAATTTGTCCCTCTAATTAATAGAGAGAGATATCTCTGGGCCCCTCGATGAGTGTGACTGAGAAATGCATGGCCATGCTCAAATGGAAAGGGTTCCATCTTATATCAGTCTGCTTGAAGATCGAGAAAGTTATGATCAAGCAAGTTGAGAATGACATTTCCATGTCTCATACTCGATCTAGATATCGTGTGACAAAAGGGATATGATAGGGTTATAAGATAGGTTGCATCGGATCACCGATCCCGTATGATTTGGGTAGTCACAATGTCTTGCTAGAGGCCGCTTGTGATTTGTGGGTCAAACAGTGTAGTTGGCCCACTGTCAACATCATATGGGCCTGCAGGGTCGCACACAAGAACGGACCAACTCGAACTAAAATGTCCACATTCATTGAATCAGAAATGTGTCTAGATTCAATGAATATCTAGGATGGAGGAATTATTTATATATATATATATATATATATAAATAATTAAATTCGAAATATATTATATATTATATATATATATATTATATTTGATATTATATATATATATATATGTGGATTAATTTAAATTTGATTCTATCAGATAGATTTAAATTTAAACTAATCAGATAATTTAAATTTGATTTATCAGATAGATTTAAATTTAAACTAATCAGATAATTTAAATTTGATTCTATCAGATTTAAATTTAATTCTATCAGATAGATTTAAATTTAAACTAATCAGATAATTTAAATTAAGCTCTAGATATTGTTAGTTTAAATTTAAACTATAGGATAGATTTGAATTTAAACTAATAAATATATTTAATTAATTTTGATTAATTAAATATATCTGAAACTCTAGTCTATAAATAGGGGCTTCCATATTAGAAAAAAAAAAAACATACATAGCTAGAGCTAGAGCTACCTCCAAAATCCTTAGAGAGAGAGACATCGTACGGACATCGTACGGAATTGTACGAAACGTCGTACGGACTGTATGGACTGTACGGACAGATTGCTAGAACACTGCTTTGAGTTGCTGAACCCCATTCATGTGGATACCAGTAGAGGGAGCTGATCTGCGGTCAGTTCCTGTGATCCAAATAAAAGCAAACAACAAACTCAATCGGAAGAAAAAAGGTAATTCTCTGAACCTATTCAGTTTAAGTGATTTTGGCGGATCCTTGGTGGGAATTGAGATCAAAATTTTAATGTTTCCACTGTGTGCCTCCCATAATTCCCAACATGGACACCATTTAACCCTCAAATGACAAATGAAAAGGAACTGATCATATAAACAATAATCATATCAAAATAACAGAAATTTGGAAACTTTGAAAATTCATAATTAATTCTATAGAGCTCCAAATAATGTGATATTTTTCTTTCCAAAAAGATATAGATCAAATCTATATGCATGCCAAATTTTATGAGAAAATTCATTCATTTGGTCAAATTTTGAGATAGGGTTGCAATTTGATCATTTTTGTGCTTCTTAAAGGTCACAAAGGGTCCATTTTAGCTTCCAAGACTTCCAAGACCACTTGAGCATGTGGCAAAGCATCAAAATAGTTTATTAAACATGTCTTACAGGTTCACAAACCTAGATCTCACAAACTCACTCTCCCACTTGATGATATACACAAGAGCACACATAAGCAATTCTTACCATTCATTGTCAACAATTTGCTATATCATTCAAATGACATCAATTCTCATATATAAATCAAGTATCTATGTAATTACACATATTCAAAAGGGTTTACATCATATTCATCATACGCCATTAAAATGGTTACAAAGTGACTACATAACACATTTCTATGTCAATCTTCTTCCTTTGAGCTTGGTGTGAGCCTATTCCTTTGCTCACTTGGTCCACTTAGACATACTAGGTTATAAGGAGGAAGGAATGAGATTTTAGGAATCCTAATAGATCTTCTTCCTTTCAAGCATATATAATGGATGCAAATTTAAGTCTAAAAATGCATGTATGGCTATCTTGAAATTCATAAGTATACATGGAACATTTTTTGTATTCAAGAAGTCACATATAATATACATAGGCTTGCTATCATACCTTACTATATAACACTTTTCCTACTACAAATATCTCATATAAAACTTAGAGGAGTCAATGGAAACCTGAACTGATTAAAATTTTATTTTGAAAATTTTCTCATATAATTTCACTATTTATTTGGTCATTCTCAGAATTTTGTCCAACCTTGAAAATATATAATTAGCTTTAGAAAAATCATATGAGGTTGGTTCAGGGCTCTACTTCAAGCTTTCTAAATCCTTTACAAGGAAAAAATACTTACTTAGCAGAGTACATATAAATTTATATAAAGTTTCCCCTAAAACAAACTAGACGGTTTTACCCCTCATTTGCCATATTATTATTACTTTGCCTTTATATAAGCACATGCATCCTTGCATTTTAGGCACACTAGTCATATGCTTTTTACTTCAAGGTTAGGTATATATATGGCTTTCTATTACATATCCTATTATCATACAGTATTATAACACAACTTATACATACCATAATCCAAAGATATTTAATTACATGACAAAATGTGATGCATAAAAGTAAGGTTCTCAATTTATGCCGCCGCACCCTTTGCCCTTTCTTTACTTGAACTCAGACCTAGCATGGGTTATATTTAGGGTGAGATTATGAAATCTCAGTAGTAGTAAACTAGTCTCATTTACAAGCAAGTATGTAAGTACATAATATAATACCAATCAAGGTACCACATACCACATAATAATACAAGGAATTTCATATAAGGCCAAACACAATCTAAGCATACATGTCTCATTTTATAGCATAAATGACAACTTGATATAGTATAACACTCATCATTATACAAACATACAAGCTTAAAGAAAGAGAAAGGAAAGCTACTACATTAGCAAACTTTGCTCCTCAAGCCTTGGAACTTGGTTTACTTGCTTTTGGAGTTTCCAAACAAATATCAAACCCTATAATCATAATGATAAATTCATTACAATCAACACATAAACCTTAACGTCTAAAGTAGTATGACTCTTTTAAACTCATTGGAATCATTGGAATTGGAAAAATCTAACTCCTTCCCTTCCAATCCACTATGGCCGAATAGTGTGCATTTCTTGGCCAAAATTTAGAAATTTTATTTCATGAGTTTTGGGGGCTTTGCCATAGGTATTCCTAGCTAAAAACACCCTTTTGAATCCATTGGAATGGATAAAATTATCAAATTCTAGCCTCAACAACACATTTTGGTCATAACATAACCTAGCTCTGTTTTGGGCCCAAAAGTGTGTTTCTTTAGTTCTAAAAAATCCATAGCCTCTTCCTTTATGTTTTAGGACTTGAAATTTGGTACACCTGATTTTAGGACATTACGAAAACACCATAAAAAGTTTGAGAAAATTCGGATAGTATCTCCCCAACATTTCTATTTTCCCAAAAATTACAATCTTTGTATTTTTCAAGTTCTACCGCATAACAAAAATGGATAAGCTCATATGGCCTCCATAGTCAATATATAAACTCTATTCCTAGGCCTTCATATTCAACATATAAAATTCATCTCTAATCATCCATATGCTGTCCAAAAGTGGCCCATAGCTAGGGTTTAACAAAACTAACTTAAACCATGTGATTTTCAAGTGTAAGGTGGAGAAAACTTACTCTTTAAGCTTAATCCTTACTTCCTTTGCTTTTCTCACACTAAAATCCCTTCTTTTCCCACTTAGAACAACATGCCACCTTGAAGAAAGAATGATGATGCAGCTGCCCTTTGGAAAAAAATGATTCGAGGATGAAGAAGATGAAGAAATTTGGAGAAGAATAGTGGTAGTTTCACTTGATTTCACTTTCTCTCCCACCTTTTCTCCCTTGCTCGCCTTCTTCACATTTTTCTCTCTCTTTTTTCCTTGTGTCTGGCATGAAAATGGTGGAATGGAGGTAAAGAAGATGAACTTAAATGAAGTTAAATGGTCATACCAAATTTGGACCCTTGGATCAACCTTTTCAAGATCAAGTCTTAAGCCTTCCATCCTTTTTTATCTTTTGATTTTCTAATTTCATGACTAAATATCTTCTTCCCAAACTTCCTTGGCCACACACTTGGATGCTTATTCTTAACCCTTAAGTGATGGTGATTTGATGGTTAGTAACTGTAGTTAATTTTCTTAACTCAATCATGGTCAATTTTTAACTTAACCATGGTTAATTTCTAACCTAACCATGGTTAATTCTTTAAACTAACTAAAATCCTTTCTTTCTTTTCTTTTTATTTTAGATTTATATTTGGGTTTTATCTTTTCTAAAACCCTAATTATATCTTCTTTTATTTTATTGGGCCTTTAGAATCGACTATTGGGCCTTGCATCAGTCTAAAAATGGGTACCCAGGCCCGATTAAGGTTTTATGATACAATACATATCTTTAAACTTTCTAAAATTTATAAATATTATTTCTTTTACTTTTTGGCCATATTGAGCCCCAAACATGGATCAGAGGCCCTCCACCTCAATCCTTATAAATTTTGGTGTCAATCAGACATTCGAGTCTTTAGGTGTAATTTTCACCATTCTGTATTATGATTGTGCTCTAAAATTTTCATTTATTGCAATTTAGTCCCTGAAACTCCTTCAGGGTTTCATAGCCCTTTAGCTACTTCTATTTCCATAGTTGTTACAACTTCCTCTTTCTATTTTGCTAATGGTTATTGATCAGGTTAATCGGATCCCAGACCAGATCCCACTCGACCATCTAGACAACGTGGTGTCATCGGACTTGTCTCATCAAACAGAGTTTAACAGTGGGTGATGGATTTATGAGATTCCTACCCAATTTTTTGATATTCGTGCCTAAAGTCACGAATAGAGGGTGAAACTAGGGTTCTTTGAACTTTCAAACAATCTATACGTTTTACCTAGCACATAACTTTTCTGTGCATTTTAGTCTCTGACTCCTTCATACTTAACCTTAAAGACTTTTTGAGACCTTTTTCTGATCTTTTTTTTTAATCTATTTTGGCCTCAATTTTAGGGCACCTCTGGCCTTGACTAATCATTATTTGCGATCTAGAATATTATTCTAATTTTATTGGATCTCAATTTACTCTATTTGGGGGACTTCCTTTTATATCTAGTGAATTTCGTACATTGACGGAGAAACTGTATGTTATGTTTCTTGCATCTTCTTACATTTTCTTGTATTTTTTAGGGATCAGATATTACACTTGCCAAGACAATGGTTTATCTCACCCATTCTTTTTGGGATTTTGGATTTGCCTCACCCATTTTCTTAAGGAACTTTTGACTAAGTCTCACTCTTTTAGAGACTTTTGGCTTTGTCTCATTTATTCTTAAGGACTTTTAGCTCATCCTTATCCTAGATAAGGGACTTTTGGTTTCACCAAGCTCAAGCAAACAGAAACATATTCATAAAATATCATTCAAGTGTATAAGCAAAGCATCATGGTACCATAACATATAAATACATGCTAAAAATATCTTTCATGGCTTAAACATACTCACACACATTCAAAGAAGAGAAAGCTACCTTGAAGCAAGAACATAACACTTTCTCTTAAAATTCTTCATTCCCTTTTTTGGCCAAGCCTTGCAATTAGATGGCCCTTGGTTCTCTTGGCCTAGACACATTAAAAGAGGCATAAATCACTCATGGAAACAAGCCTTGGTATCATACACACTCTATATAAAGCTACTTTGTTCTGACTCTATTATGTTTCCATACAAGACCTTATGAAGCAACTAGGAGGATTCATGGTCTTGGCTCCTATTTCTCATTCATTCTATGTCTCTTGACTTCTTTTAGACTCTTTGGAGTCATCACACATTCATTTTAAGGGGCATAGCTATAAGTTGCTTCATAATATTATATTATGGAGCCTATACTTCCATCTCACATTCCATGACTTCTAAATTTTTTTCAAGGCTTCCATTAATGTTCTTCTATCATATTTTGCCCCATTCTAGGCTTAGAACAAATTAAAGCACTCTCTAGGTGCATGAAGTGGGTTAAGCCAAGACATGAAGAGCATTATGCACCCATAGAGTTTGCCTACTTTCTTTTAGGGAATTGGCACTTGTGAAGCTTCCTAAATGGCTTGAAAACTCATATATACTCTTAGACAACTTAAATTACTGCTAGGAGCCTTCATCTTAGCCTAGATGCAACCAAATCCCTAAATTCTATAACTTGCATTCTAAAGCTCCCTTTTCAATTCTAGATGTATATTCTTAATCCTTACACTTTAAAATCCTAGGTTCCATCAAGAACATATAAATAAAAACTCTCCTCCTCCTCACTTTCTCTCTCTAGACCGAAGCTTAAATGGCTTGGAAACATAAGATTTTGTAAGTGTTTCAATAAAGTCTTACCTTAATACGAAGCTCTCTCCGTGTATATTATCTTCCACAGATTGGTTTCTTGGAACGAATTTCTTTTTGGCTTGGGTCAAACCTAAATCTTCAAGTTTTCAAGAAATGAAAATTACCATTAGAGACCTCTTAAAGAGAGGAATAACTTTTCTAACTAGCTTGGGATGAAACGGGGTCGTTTACTTACCTAAACAGAAGCTTAAACTTTTTCTCTCTTTCCCCTCTTAATGTCACGCCATGGCTACATAAATTTCTAAAAATGGAAGTTTGGAGATGGTGATGAGGTGTAATCTTACTTAAGAAGCCTCTTTTACAACTTTTCAAAATGACTATTTTTCTTCTACGTGCTTGTTTGCTCCTCTTAGGCTCATTTTAACTCCTTTCTGAGAACTATCTTTTCCATCATAAAAATTTAGGGCCTCTAATTCATAAAATGTCTTTGGTTTCATCCAAATTGGATTTGAAACCTTCCCAAAACAAACCAGTCAAAATTTGGGTCAACTAATGCTCTAAAATATAAATCGGAGGGGTTTAAACCATTTTAGGAATTCCTATGATTTTTAGGGCCTCTGAGAACCTCAAGAAACTCATTTTTCCTATTTAAAAATCCCTCCTTTGAGTTTTCTAAAAAGTACCCAAAATTACAAAAATACCACTACATCTTCGTCAAATTTCGTTTAATTATTCTGGCTTTATTTTTAAGGTACCTTTGACCTTGGATCCTCATTATTTAAAGTCTAAATTATCACTCTAATTTTATTGGACCTCAAATCATTCTATCTAGGGGGACTTCCTTTTGTATCCAGCGAGTTTCATACGTTTATAAAAAAACTAAACATTACATTTCTCAAATTTATGAAGGAACCAAACATTATAATATTTGCCAAACATCAAAGGCTTAGAAGCAAAATACTGGCTTGTACACTCCTTTGCCCGTTCTTGAGGCTCCATGTATGGATTTTATTTTGGGATTGCCACGCACGACCTGAGGCCATGATTCTATCTTAATGGTTTTCGATAAGTTTTCCAAGATGGCTCACTTCATTCCTTGCAGTAAGACTACTGATGTTTCCCACCTCACCAAGTTATTCTTTAGGGAGATTGTGTAATTGCATGGGTTACTAGCCAACATAGTGTCTAATCATGATGTAAAGTTTGTCCATTACTCTTGGAAGACCTTGTGGAAGTTGTTTGGTACCCAATTGAAGTTTTCTTCTACTTTCCATCCCTAGACTGATGGACAAATTGAAGTTATCAATCATAGTTTAGGGAATCTACTTCAGAGTTTAATTGAGGATAAGCTTGAAAATTGGGATTTGGTGTTGCCTGTAGTTAAATTTGCATATAATAACTCAGTTAATCGGTCCACTAGCAAAAGTTCTTTTCAAATTATTCAAGATTATAACCTTAGACAGCCTATTAACTTCATACCACTACCCTTAACCTCATGTTCCTCTAAGTCAACAGAAGCTTTTGCTTACTGCTTTTATGAGCTACATGCTAAAATTAGGCGTCAATTAACAATAAAACAATTATCAATATAAGTTATCTGCTAATGTTTACCATCACTCTCAAAATGTTCAAGAAGGTGATTATGTTATGGCTAGGATTCACTTAGAGCCTTAATCAAAATTTTTTTAAAAAAAGCTGCATGCTCATGCTTTTAGCCCTTTTTGCATTGTTAAAAAGCTTGAACCTAATGTTTATTTGCTTGAATTATCTCTAGAAATAACCATTAGTCTATTCTTTAATGTTGAGGATCTTGTTCCTTATCGAGACACTTTTGAGCCTCCCATATTATTTTCTGATGATTCTACAAGTACCCAACCTCCTCATGCTCTTGTTCCACCATTGTCACCTATTGCTCCAGCTATTGAAGTCATTGATGCCATCATGAATGATCAGGTTGTCTTTTCACCTGAAGGTCCCATCCGCCACTACCTTGTTCGTTGGCAAGGTTGTTATGATTTGGCTGCTACTTGGATCTCTGAGGATGAGTTTCACCATATTGATCCCACCTTGCTTAACTCGTATTGGCTTTCTTCCTCTCTGGAGCAAAGTCTTTTCAAGCAAGGGAAAAATGATGTAAAATCATGGAAAGTCTACTCTAGGTGTAGAAAATCCTAAAATCCTAGTTTAGAAATATTTTAACTTATTAGTTCTAGAAAGCGACTAAAATATCTCTTTTTATTTTTTTGTTAGTTTTTAATTATTCTTAAGATTAGGCATTTGACTTTCAATAAATTAAGATTTTATATATTTATCTTTTATTATTAGAAGCTATCTTTTATTATGATTAGGATTAGGATTAGACTTCTATAAATATAAGCCTTTGCAATTGTAATGGTTCAGAATCTAGTATTAAATAATAAAAGTCCTTCACAATTTTCTTTATTTCTTCTAATAGCTCTTCCCCTTTCTTCTATCTTCTCCCCCTTTTCTCCCTTGTTTTACATCACCAAGAGGATCCAAATTCCTTGTTATGTAAGTATGGTAGATGATATTTTCTCAAGTTAATGTGTCCTCCCATATGATAATAAACAGATACAGATTGAAGTATTTCTTTATGGTTTGTAGATTGTTTGAATTGTATGGTTATGAAAGTAACATGAAGCTCTTAACCAAAGAGTTACCCCCTTTGAAGGGTGTTGGTTAACAAAAATGCATTACTTTTAATGTTGATGGATCAAAATTGGCTGCTGGTGGGTTGGTAAGCATCAAATTATAATCCAATTAATTGATTAGGTGCTGTGCTGGAATAGGGATTTTTCTTTTCTAGATATTGATCTCATGTGTTTGACTTCTAGCTTTAACGAGTACAGGATGGGCATCTTAGAATTTTAGAGTGGCCCAATCTACAGGTGATTATGGATGAACCAAGAGCACACAAATCCATCCGGGATATTGATTTTAGGTAGGAATGAGAACCAAACCTATTTGGATCATCATAGTAACATGCATTAATCCATGTAGATAGTAGATTTGCAATATAAATGTGACAAAGCTGGTAATATGATTTTTAGACAATTAAAGGATGGTTACATAATCTATACTTATATATATATGCTTTTGAAGATCTTTGGTTTCTTTGGTTTGTATTAAAAGAACAAAATAACCACACACTAAATCTAATTTCACCTCTTAAAACTCTCACACATTTGCTTTATGTTACTTAACTTTATCTTAACTAACACAAAAAGGTTACATTACCCGTAAAAAAAATGTTCAGTGCATTATATGTAGTTATTCTAAAATTCAAAGCTTCTCCCTTATGTCTTTATTTTTAAAAGGATTTTTTTAAAATGTAGGTTATAATCACAGTGTGCATGAAAGCAATAGTAAATTGTATAAGGATGACCTTAATCTTGGTATTAATAGGGAAGAGAAATTCTTAAATCTAAGATAACATTATAAAAGAAATGTTTAGCTTCCTCACTTAAGCATCAAGTATTGTTCTAGTCTTTACTGTATTTCTTTTACTCATCCAAGCATATAATAGTATTCTTACCATTTCATTGTAAAAATCATGTATATATTAATTGATTATATACACACGTCACTTTGCCTTTAGGGTAAAAAATTCCTTTAAGTTATTAAATTGCTTGGTTAAACTAAAATTCTAAAAGAGATTTAAACTTTGGTGATAGTATTATTGAATATTCATCCTTCATTTGCTATTACAATCTAGTATGGACTCAAAATTTCTAGCTTCAACATCCACTGATGGTTTAGCAAGGATCTGGAAGACTAAAGGTGTTCCTATGACTACTTTGTCTCATAATTCGGTAGTGTATTTGATTTATCAACCTATGGGCTATAGCAAAATTGGTTTATATTTACTTATATCATTTGAACTAGGGTTTTTCCTTTTTCCTTTACAGGATGAAATGATTGAATTATGTCGATTTTCTAAGGATGGAACAAAACCATTTTTGTTTTGCACTATCCAAAAAGGTATACGAGTACTCTTATTTTAGGTATATTATATGATACATTTATAATCTCTTTTAGGCAATAAAGTATTTCCATTATTGAGACATAATATCAAACAGGTGATAAGGCTGTTATTGCAGTTTGGGACATAAGTGCATGGAATAAAATTGGGTATAAGAAACTGCTTAAAAAGCCTACTACAGTAATGTCCATTAGCCATGATGGCAAATACCTTGCTTTGTAAGAACGTACCATTACTTCTTTGACATTTAGTCACTGTTAGTTTTTCCTAGCTATAATGTACAAGCACATTATAGTTTTAGCGTGTGAATGATTTGATGCTTCATTCTACTATAGTGGAAGTTTGAGATGAAATTTCTATTTGTTTTGATCATGAGGTTGCTTGGTGGAGGGAAGTTAGTGGGTTTTTCCTTGTATAATCTAACATAGGAAGGGGAATGTTGCAAGCTGCCATGCTTCTACCACTAGAGCAATGTTGACCTGGAGGTTAGAGTAGAATTTTTGACTTGTGACCGTATCAATCAGCGAAAGAGGAAAGTAGATACAAAGAAGTTGAAAAGTGAAAAAAGCGGATTGAATTAAATGCTAAAACTTAACATTTGGAAAGTTATTTTGTAATGTATTCTTATTTATGGAGGTAGAAAAGTTCTTTTGTCTAGTTCCTCCTCATATAATGAGCACAACCCTCCTTGATTAATAGGCCAAAACCTTGTCTATGTTTAAATTATTTGGTAGTGAAGTAAGAATTTGATTTTTGGGCATGTTGCCAAAAACTGTCAAGGATGATGAAAACAATGTTTGAACTAAAATGGTTTTTGTCATGATTTTCCATCTTTGTTGTCTCTTTCTAATCCAATGCATTAGAGTCAATTTATCTTGCAATAATTCCTTAAGTCTGTTATGGACCTTTTACAAATAAGTTATTTGGGTCATAGCAACAACCACTAAATCCTTCTCTTTGTTTCTTGATTGCTACATTCTTTAATTTGTATTCTCTACTAGGGCTTTGCATTTTATTTCTATCTTTTATACTCATATTACTAGATACATTTTTCTTGTAGTTCTAGTATGTTGTTTCTATTTTCATCCCATGTTTCCAGTATAGGTTTGGACATTTTTGTTTACTATTATACACTTATTGCCGTGTTGTTTTGAAGTTTGACTTAATTATCATGCATCATTCTATTGTGTCATTCAAGTTGATATGGATTTGAACAGATTTCATAAATGATCATGCCTTTTGAATTAGATGTCACAATAAGTTGTCCCAATTCAATAATAGTTTCCATTTTACCCTCAATAGATAATTTCTAATTTCTAAACATGTACATCAAAAATTGTTGAAGATTTTGATTATAGACATATCACCTTGTTTTAAAATTACCATTTATTTTTTTATTTATAAAAAAAACCTTTTCAGTTGGCTTAAGCATAAATAGCTATCTCAAACTTGTAAACATTTGCTTTGGATATTTTGAGGCAAGAACATTATACTTAAGTTCAAGCTTACTACTGATATAAGACAATGGCATGAATTTTGATTTCTCCCAAGAGTTTTGGAAAGTGATAATAATCTTTATTAAGTATTAGGTTGTTAGATAAGGGTAGTATTAGTATAAGAAAGCCTTGTTTAACTGTAAGGAGTGAAAAGTACGAAGAAATAAAAAAAGATTATGATTGGGGTTGTCATACATGCCTTATTTGAAAAGTAAGGGTCTTAAAAGGAGATCTACTCTAGGTTACCAGAGTATCAAGTGGGTTACAAGCTCTGTATCCATTTTATGCTAAGTTTTCTTGAGATGGAGAGGTTCTCATGGCTGAAGTGGATGATTGGATGTGTAGAAGGAAGAGTGATGGTAGTTATTGGTTTCCTAAGGAACCTTATTACTTAAAATTAAAATTTTCATATTGGTTGAATGATTCACTTGGGCATTAGGGTCAATGTTTCTTTGTCTTTGTCTTTTTTTTTTGGATGGGAAAGATAGGTTGGGAAAATGAGAGTAAAAATCATTTTTCTTACCACAGTAAAAAAAAAACTATGTTAACCTGGCTTGTGCTAAATAAACTCTAGCACACATGAAAACCATATTGCTGGCATCTATTGATGTAGTAGCTATAAAATTATTGATAATATTTTCATTCTTAAAATTTGTTAGCTAGTAAACTTGTGATGTGATTTGCACTTCACTTGCTTGTTGTGTTAGTCATTTATATTTTATTATTCTTTTGAACTCATCAGACTTTGGTAATTTTAGGGGGAGCAAAGATGGAGACATATCTGTAATAAAAGTAAAGAAAATGGAGGTGTGCCATTATAGCAAGAGACTACACCTGGGTACATACATTGCCATACTTGAGTTCTGTCCCAGAGAAAGGTAAGTTCCTGTAATTTTTGCTGGACTATTGGTTGACAATTAGATTTAGGGAAAGCTCCTTAAGTATTTGCTATTAGGTTTTTCAATAAAAACATAATATGTGGAGAACCGTTTTAGTGCTAAACTATATTAAAAGAAAATCATGATATCAAATACTTAAAAACTGTATTAAATTTTCTCCATTGACCTTTTTATTTTCTGTTTAAATGAAGATCAAGAAAACAAAAAAACAATTAGTACATAAGAAAAATTTAGCTAGGACACAAGCATCAGAAACAAGAATACAAGAGTTATGCTAGCTTTACCACAAAACAAAAGCCCAAAATCTAAGGAGAATATTTTAGCCACTAAAAAAGATAGGAAATTAAAAAGACAAGTGTGTGATTTATATCAGAAATTGACTTGTATTAAGGACATCTGTAACAGCCATTGTTCCTGAAATGCTAAAGGTACTTTATATAGTGCTGAAAGGATTGCATGCTTCTTAACATAAAGTGGACTCCCTACTTGTAAAGGAATCGATTCTATATAGAAATTGCTTTCTTTCTGGCTAAACAATTTTAAAAAATACATAAAAGCTAATGAAACCCATAGTGATTTGAGATGTTGGAATTCTATTGTAAGATTCTATTTCCTTGATTTTAACATTTCAAAACTTTTAAGAGTCAATTTTCTTAGATGTCTTTGCCTTTAAATTCAAGTTTATACTCTTTCCAATGAAATGAAACCAATAATATGAATAAGCTCTATTGTCAATTGTCACAAAATTTGTGACAACCCTAACTTCTAATCTAGGTAATTATAGTTATATACACACTTAATAAATAATGATTAAGGTTTGGAGTCATTACAATTAATTACATTAAGAAAATATAGGGAAATTTGAACCTTCATGTTATTAGGGCCATCAACTAAACAACCATAAATGAGAACATGTATAAAAGGGTTTGTACCATCATTAAGGGTTTGTGATTCATCTATCCATCGATTTCAACATACAAAAACCTCCCACAAGTGTTCCTATATCATTTCCTAGTATTAGCATTAAAGAAATTAGGGTTTCTAGGTCAAAGGTGTGAGTTTGGGACCTACGCCACGACCTGGAACCTTCCCGTCGCGGCTAAGTTAAGTCCTGGAGCATGAAAACTAAGTTTTTAACTTTGTGCCGCAGCTCAAACCTTTTGCACTGTGGCTAAGTTGCTCTCGGGAATCACTGGGTAACTTGCTCGAAATTCATCATGGCAGGTTGGATCTGTGCCCCGGCTGACCTACGTGGCGCTACAATGAGTTTTGCTACTGTATCCTCCTTAATTAATTTCTGCGACTTGCGCCGCGGCAAGATGTATTGTGCCGCGGCGAGGTTTCATTCTGTCACCCTCATGGGCATTTTTTTCACTCTGCGCCACGGCGAGATTTCTCAAGCTGCGGCATCCCTCGCCACTGTCACTCTTCAGGCTGCGGCAAGGCCTTCCTAGCTGTGGCGTGACTCCCTCCTGTAGCTACATCTCTTATATTTCGTCCCATACACTCTAATTCTCTTCTTAGGAACTCCCTAAAACCACTTCTTCCCTTTTTATATGACTCTAATGGTATGTATCTACCTTATTCACCCAGCTAGTCTTCCATTACCATTTCAAAACTTATGTGTCTATTTCTTTTCTCTAATTACCCTCTATCAACAAATTTGTAAGGTAACAATAACAGAAATACATGAACTACTAGCAGCTATCCTTTAATACACAATCAATGGGGTTTCCGTACATTAAGGGTTCATATCAATATCTCAAGGTTACATTTCCAATGATAAGCCATATTATAGTTCGACAAAGTTTACAGCAGATATCATAAATCCATACATCAAATACCAAATTAAGATGAGGTCTAACCCCCCAATACATACATCCTCAGTAATCAAAATATGAAAGCCTACACTTGGCAATACAGATACATGATGATGCTATACAAGACTTAACAAAAATGAGCATCTACCCTATTATACTCAGACCAAGTGTAGCTCCCTACACTAGGCCTCAGCTCATGGATGTTCATTCACTTGCTTGCCCTTATCCTTACCCGAAGAACCTTCACCTGAAATTGTAATCCCATAAAACGGGGTGAGATATAAATCTCAGTAACCAAGGCAATTCCATCATATAATCTAGTTTAATCAACATATATGCATGAATCAAAATTAATATCAAAATCGTATCAGTCATATCAGTAAATAAAATAATTAGGCTATCATGATTACTATCCCATACTAGCAATCATATTTTCACATGTCAAGGCCATTAACACCGGGAGAGGCCCGTCCACGGCACCTACTCCCTATTGAGCACAACCAGGGCTCAGTGCATCTGGGGTTTAATCATAACCCGGTGCTCGATCAAAGCACATGCACGGGTGGCAGCCACACCACAGCTCCACCATGGACTCACAAGGTCCAATCATAATACAATAGATAGCTAACCAATTCATTCAGCATTTCAAATCATTCATATACAACAAATATGAAATTAAAATAGATACATGCATGGAATTAATATAAACCTTGGTTACCTTACTTGTAGATAATTTGCAACAGCCACCAATGGTACAAAAATCCTTATAACCATAGAATCAGAAAATTACCACTCTAATTCATCATTAACAGTAGCAACAAGTACCCAAGGAATTTAAATGCTAATAACTACCTAAATAACACTTACCCAGTCACCACAAATCTCTAAATTCGGATTGAGTATGTCCTCTACCAAAAACTTCAATATATCACCCAAATTCCTAAGCAAATTCATACGTAATTAACACCCATACTATAAATTAACCATAGGGGCCTTAAACCAGGAGAAAATACACTAGAATGGATAGTTCACACTTACCCAATGCCAGCCCTAACCTCAACCTACGAATTTCTACCATAGAAACACCAAACAACCACATTTCAGATTTTGGGTATGGTGAAAACACTCCAAATGAAAAACTAATTGGGCCAAATTAAAGAGAAAGATGAGGGGATTAAGTTGTATAACTATTATCTTGGCTGAATTTTGCTCTAAATGTGAGAAAATGTAGAATTCTTGCCCCAAACCCTAGCCTCCCTCTCAACCTCTAAATTTTGCTTCTTGAGTTTCAGAAAAATGAGAAAGTGGCTAAAGCATTAGGGTTTTAGTTAGGTTTAAGTTGGGTCAAGGATGGTTCATGGGTTGCTCCAAGATCTAACTCCAAATGGGCTTCATATTTTAGCTTATTGGGCCAGTTTTAAAGTGTTGGGCTGCAGGATTTTAATTAAGTTTGGGCCAAGTTTGAAGAGCTCAAGAATTTGGGTTTGCACAAGGGTTATTGGGCCACTTATAAGAGCCTATACAAGGTGGATCTTGGGCCTCTATCATATGGAATTAGATTGGGTCTGCACTTAACTCATTGGGCCTCCATTAGCCTCTTATCATAATTTATTAATCTGGGCCTAGATAAAGTTTCTATCTCAATTAATTCTCAAACCCATACTAATAATTTATCTTTCTAAAATTCCTATTCACTAACTTGACCAATTATCCTCTATTAATTATTCTTAATTAGTCTAAATCCATGATTAACATCTTAATAAATTTTGGGGTGTTACAAAATTAGCTATGTACTCTTTCCTTGCTCTGCTCTTTCTTTGGACTACACTTGTTTCTTACTGTTTGCTTTCCTCCCTTTTGTACATGTAAATTTCAAACTTCAACTATGCTTGCAAAAATATCTCGAGGTTTTCCATTTGATTTCCTTATATGAGTTTTTCTCTTTTTGGTTTTGGGAAAAAGTATAGATTGATTACTAAAAATTGTTAGGTTTTAGTGGTTTTTTATCCCTGAGAACATCTATTTTGATGATATAAGAATTATACATAATTATTATTTCCTTTTATAGAGGCCCAAGAATGGTCTTTTTTTCATCTCTAGTGCATCTCCTCATGCACAAAGTTTATGGGATTTAAGTGTTCAAATAGATGCTAATATCATGTCATTAAAAAAGGGAGAATTAAAGTTAAGGACCTAAAATTAAAAAAATTTACTCTGAAGGACCTATTATTATTTGTTTTAAGATAGATTACCACTGACTTTAAGTAAGATTTCCTAAACCTAGTGGTAACAGGTCTTTCAAAGTAAATTTTTTTAATTTTGGGTCCTTAACTCTAATTCTCCCTAAAAAAAAGCAATTCTAAAAGCTTAAGCATACAAGGTGAAGGGAAATTGTATTTGATTTATATCTCTAGAAAACTACTTTTTGCCAGGTCAATTGTGAAATTAATAGATGAACTTTTAAAATGTAACAAATACTCCTCTAAACCTTGGACTAAAATGAAGATGTTAAATCTCAACAAAAATTAATAGCAAGGAGCCACGTAATTTTGACTGTGATGACAATGTTTGGTTTAACTCAACATTGGACTTGCAGAAAGTTTCTTTCTAGTTCTAAAAATCAATAGGAATTCAACATTTAGATTTTGGTCCAAAGTTAAGGGAGTATTTTATTATATTTTAAAGCTTATAAATTAAGTTTTAGTCCAACGAGGTAAAATATGGTTTTCCATTATTTCTCCAACACATGATGTAAGCTAATTATAATTAACTAATTTCGATCCCTATCTTTTTCTCTTTTAATCCTTGGCTTTTCATCTGGGGTTGATTATATCTCTATAGGGTTGTGCTCACAACATTAGTGGAATGGGGAGCACAGGTCACTAAATTGAATGTTCCTACAGATTGGAAAGGTTCTCTCTCCCTTTCTCTCTCTTTGTCTCTCTCTCTCTCTCCTCTTGCCTTCTAAGGTCACAGTAGCAACTATTCTACTTAACATTTCAATTCTTTTGTGAAACATGCAGACTGGCAGATCTATTTGCTTCTTTTAGGGCTATTTTTAGCATCAGCTGTTGTGTTTTACATATTTCACGAGAACTCTGATTCCTTCTGGAAGTTTCCCTTAGGACCAAATCAATCAGGGAGATTGAAGTTTAAATCGAGCTTAAGAGATCCACAATTTTCCAATGATCATCATAGTTGCGGTTCAGTAGAATTGTGATAATACTTTTGACATGGTCATTGGCACCTTTGAATGTAGCAGCAATATCTATATATGATATCAGCATTAAATCTCACAAAAGTTGTAGATTTAGACAGTTGACTTGCATTACAAACAATTACTTTTTCAGCAATTTTCAAACATAAGTGAAGGTCATTATTATGCATTTTCTTTCTTTGATTTGTGATTTAAGAAGACAATATTTCTATAAAATAAATGGGTTAACTTGCCTCCTGAAATAAACAAGGAGGTTATATTTTCATTTTTATTCTTCACCTAATCAGCTTTCTACATAATTGCTCTATTGGTTCTTCTTTGATTGAGGAGATAGGGGAGGAGGAAACCTTTTCTACTCTCTTCACAGTATTTTGCTCAATAATTTCACTAGTTCCTTTTGGATGCTTTCAAGCACTTTATTTTAAAACAGTCTCATGAGATTCATTTTTAATTGCTTATTATAATCTAATTAATGCAATTACACATACAAATATATTGTTTATCATAATCTCACCTAAAGATCTTAAATTGCAACAAAGTGAGAAAACTCAATTGCATATAGAAAATGAATGCTTTTAATATTTCCACATCAACAAACTATAAGAAATATTAAGATATTAAATGAAACATCTCACAATAGCAATAAGATACACTAATAATGTTATACTAATAGGATATATACAATGATAATATAAGTTACCCAACAACTTGTATATAACAAAATTACATAAAATAAAAAAATATTAAATAGCCTCAAAATGCATAAAAATAAAGGAATTTGGGGTTGAAAATGACCCTAATTAGGTTTTACCTATTAGCCTTGATGATGGCATTTGAAAGAGCTTTTCTTGAAAATTTAGTAAGGCTTAAAACTTTTCTAAAATTGAAAGATGTGACGACCCTAAATTTTAATATTGGTAATTATAGTTAAATACATTATTAATAGTTAATGATCAAGGTTTGGGGTTGCTTCAATTAATTACTTTGCGGAAATATCGGGAAATTTGAACCTTGATGTTGTTAGGGTCATCAACTCTCCCACCATAAACGGGAACATGCATAAAAGGGTTTGTACCATCATTAAAAGGTTTGTGATTCATCCATTTATCAGTTTCAACCCACAAAAACCTCCTATTAATGTTCTCATGTTATTCCCTAACATTAGCCTTAACGAAATTTGGGTTTCTAGGTCAAAGATGGGAGTTTGGGGACCTCCGCCATGACCTGGAACATTCCCGCCGCGGCTAAGTTAGGTCCTGGAACTCGAAAACTAAGTTTTTAACCTTATGCCGCGGCCTGGAACTCTTGCGCCGTGGCCAAGTTGCTCTCGGGGATCAATGGGTATCGCCGCGGCGAGTAGGATCTGCATCGCGGCCAACCTATGTGGCGCTGCGGTGAGTTTGGCTACTGTATCCTTCTTAATTAATTTTCTCGACTTGCACCGCGGCAGGATTTATTACGCTGCGGTGAGGTTTCATTCTGTCACCCTCCTCGGCATTTTTTTCGCTCTGCGCCGCGGCGTCCCTCGCCACTGTCACTCTTTAGGCCGCGGCGAAACCTTCCTAGCCGCGGCGTGACTCCCTCCTGTAGCTATATTCCCTACATTTCGTCCCTTACCCTCCATTTCTCTTCTTAGGGACACTCTATGGTCACTTCCTCTCCTTTTATATGGCTCTAATGGCATTCATCTACCTTATTTACCTAGCTATTCTTCCATTACCAATTCAAAACTCATGTGCCTATTTCTTTTCTCTAATTACCCACTATCAGCAAGTTTGTAAAGTAACCCTCACAGAATATACATGAACTACCAGCAGCTATCCTTTAATACACAATCAATGGGGGTTCCATACATTAGGAGTTCATATCCATATCTCAAGAGTTACATTTCCATTGATAAGCCATATTATAGGTCAACATAATTTATAGTAGATATCATGAATTCATACAGCAACTACCAAATTAAGATGGGGTCTAACCCCTCAATACATACATCCTCAGAAACCAAAATATGAACGCCTACACTTGGCAATATAGATACATGATGATGCTATACAAGACTTAACAAAAATTAGCATCTACCTTATTACACTCAGACCAAGTGAAGCTTCCCACACTAGGCCTCAGCTCATGGATGTTCATCCACTTGCTTGCCCTTATCCGTACCTAAAGAACCTTCACCTGAAATATTAATCCCATAACACGGGGTGAGATATAAATCTCAGTAACCAAGGCAATTCCATCATATAATCCAGTTTAATTCACATACATGCATGAATCAAAATCAACATCAGAATCATATCAGTCATCTTAGCAAATGAAACAATTAGGCTATCATGATTACTATCCCATACTAGTAATCATATTATCATATGTTAAAGGCCATTAACACCTGGAGAGGCCCGTCCACGGCACCTACTCCCCATTGAGCACAACCAGGGCTCAGTGCATCTGGGGTTTGATCATAACCCGGTGCCCGATCGAAGCACATGCACGGGTGGCAGCCGCACCACAGCTCCACCATAGACTCACAAGGTCCAATCATCATACAATAGATAGCCAACCAATTCATTCAACATTTCAAATCATTCATATACAGCAAGTATGAAATTTAAACCAACATATGCATGGAATTAATGTAAACCCCGGTTACCTCACTTGTAGATAGCTTTGCAACAGCCACCAATGGTACAGAGTCTCCCTATAATCATAGTATCAGATAATTACTACTCTAATTCATCATTAACCGTTACAATAAGTACCCAAGGAATTTAAATGCTACTAACTACCTAAAGAACACTTACCCAGCCACCACAAATCCCAAATTCGGATTAAAGTGCCCTCTACCAGAAATCTCAATATTCCACCCAAAATCCTAAGCAAATTCGTACAAAATTAATACCCATAATATAAATTAGCTATGGGGGTCTCAAATCAACAAAGAAAGCATCAAAATGGGGGGTTTTAACTCACCTAATACCAGCCCCAACCTCAACCTACGAATTTTATCAAGAAAATCCCCAAACACCCACATTTCAGATTTTGGGTATGATGAAAACTCTCCAAATGAAAAACTAATCAGACCAAATTAAAGAGAAAGATGAGGGGATTAAGTTGTATAACTATTACCTTGGCTAAATCTTGCTCCAAATGTGAGAAAATGTGGAATTAAGCTAAGAAACCTAGCCTCTCCTCCTCACCTCCGAATTTCCCTTGTGTTTTTTATGTTTTGCTGAATGGGGGAGTGGCTAGTCAGTTTTTAGGGTTTTAGTGGAGTTAAGTTGGGTCAAGGGATGGGTCATGGGTTGCTCCAAGTCCAATTCCTAATGGGCTTCAGACTTTTAGCTTGTTGGGCCAGTTTTTAAGTGTTGGGATGTAGAATTTTATTGGGCCAGTTTTTTTTTTTCATTGGGTTGCTGAAGTTTAATGGGATTTGGGCCAAATTTGAAGGGCTCAAGGTCTTGGGTCTGCACCTAACTCATTGGGCCTCCATTAGCCTCTTATCATGATCTATTAATTTGGGCCTAGATGAGGTTGCTATCCCAATTAATTCCCAAACCCATATTAATAATTTATCTCTCTAAAATTCCTATTCACTAACTTGCCCAATTATCCTCTATTAATTATTCTTAATTACTCTAAATCCATGATTAACACCTTAATTAATTTTGGAGTATTACAAAAGATATGGCCCTTTAAAGTTTGGATTCCTATTTAGGTCTTTGTTAAACATTTCACATCACAAACACTTTAAAGATTGATCCAACGATAGGTGAACATACAATCACAAGGTGTTGCATGGCTAAAGTAATCTTCATGACAAATAAATGCATGTTATCACACTCAACAATAGGCAAGACCAACAATTTATTATAATAACAGTGTAAAAAGAGTATGAACATGCAAATTGGATGTTATGGTGTAACACCTAAATTTGCTACTCTTAAAACTACTACTACTACTACTACTACTACTAATCAATATTTAATTGTGGAAGTTATAAACCAAATAATAATCCAAGTTCAATGAACTGAATAACATAAATGTAATGACTTAAACCATATATGATAACATCTTGTGCAATATCCAACAATCTCAAATAGCAATATTCATTAACATAAACATCAACTAAGTATTATAGTAACTCTAGTTAACTAAGTAATAATGTACCAATTCTTATTACATCAAAATAAAAAATATAACTCTATTGCAAAATCTCTATTATAAAACTTAGCTCAAATGCTTATTAGGAAACTTAACTTTTCCTACATCCAAATGCCTTCCTTTAAATGCTAATTCATAGAAAAAAAGTACAAATGAGATTAAATCTCAATAGCTAATGAAAATCTAAAACATGCATTCCCAATTATAATTATAAAGCTTTTCATAAACAATGTAGTTCTTGTAAAACACATGCATTTCGCATAAGTTTTGCTATGTAAAATGACAAGTTTTCACAAACACTTTCATAAAACTATTTTAGGATAACAGATTAATTTATCTTCATCAATTCACTTCGAACAATAACATATATTTAGTAACACCATATGTTTAACAAACATGATACGATAGTATAAACTATAACATCCTTCATTCAATCTATCTCATACTAGAATGAATAGTATCTTACAACATGACACTATAGTATGGGCCATAATGTAACATCCTTAAAAATTATAATTTTTTTAATTATTTAGTATTTTACAAAATGAATTTATTAAACTTTAATAAAATGAATTTGAATGAAATAGCTTTATATATGAGAAATACAAGACAAATATAACCCATTGGAATTTTTAAGATTTAAGGGAAGTCCATAGGCCTTGTCACCTAGGCAGACTTTGATGATTTTTTTTAGAAGAATAAACACTTAAGAATTGGCATGATATATATATATATATATATATATCATGAGCTAGGAAATAATAAGCAAAAATTTATAAAATTCATTTCATAAAATTTTGAGATGTTGGGACCAAAAATAGCCCCAGACGATTAAAAGTTTGTACAAAACTAGACTAGGTTCCAAAGCTCGAGTTAACTACTTCAAGAAGTTCAGTGCAAAAAGATCTACAAGATGGTGGTGATAGAATCCCAAGATGTGAGGTTAAAACTAAGATATATGCGAAAAATGAACAAAGGTGCTTATTTGTTTAGACTCTAAAATAATAAAATATTAAGAAAATAAATAATAATAAGATATATAAATAAAAAACTTAAGTATGACTCACGCAAGCCCAAATAATATTAAAACATAGTAGAGAATTTGAAGAATGCATGCCAAATAAAATGTTGCAGAGAACCTATAAATCGATGCATAGGCAAAATAGGGGATTTTCATAATACCTGGTCAAGAAAGAGATGACGTAAATTAGGCATTTTCGTAAAATAGGGGCATTTTCATAAATTGGCTAAATTTTCTTACCTTTCATAAAACCTATAAAGGGATACATCGACCAAATAAAATGTTCTAGAGATTGCATGTCTTATGAAGCAATGATGATGCTTATGTTAGTAAATTTTAGTAAAAGATTGTAATCACACACTTTACGAAAAAGTTACCACTAACATTACTATTGACATTAGATGACACCGTTGCTTATGCCAACTATAATAAATGCTAAGTAATTGATTCAATTATTTTAACTAAATAGGATAGTAACTATAGTTAGATTATAACTAAAAAGAAGAGTCAACGGTAGATATTTATTCATAACAAATGATATAGTCTTAACCGCTAAAATAATCCAATGGTTTAGAATTTTTCTTACTTTTAGAGATTAAATCACAACCCTTCATCTAATCTAAATGCAACATTCGATTCCTCCATAAACATAAGAAATGTAATGTCCAATTTCTCCGTAAATATACGAAACAAACCAGATATAAAAGGAAGTCCTCTACCTAGAATGATTTGAGGTCTAATAAAATTAGAGTGATAATCTAGGCCTCAATTAATGAGGATGCAAGGTTAGAGGTGCCCTAAAAATAGAGCCAGAATAATCAGAAGAAAAATAACAAAGATGTAATGGCATTTTTGTAATTTCAGGCACTTTTTGGAAAACACAAAAGAAGGATTTTTAAATGAGAAAAATGAGTTTTTTGAAGTTCTCAAAGGCCCTAAAACTACAGGAATCCTAGAACAGTTAAAACTCCTCCCATTGATGTTTTACAATATTAGTTAAGCTAAACTTTAACATGTTTGTTCGAGAAGGTTTTAGATCTAATTTGAATAATTCCAAAAACATTTTATAAGTTTGAGAATCTAAATTTTATGATGAAAAAAATGATTCTAAAAAAGGAGCTAAAATGAATCAAAAATGAAAATGCCCAAAAGAAGGGATGTATATGAAATTTTCTTGCAACAATTTTTTTTATTCTTCTTCTTAAGTGGTGCATCTCCTGTAATGCCAGTTTTCATAAAAACAACAAAAATGGATATATTTTCAAAGTAAGTCCTCTTAAATGAATTGGTTGAAGTCCAAAAAATTAGAATAATGATCTAGACATTAAGTAATGAAATCAGGAGGCTAGAAATGCCCTGAAACAGAGGCTAAAATAATCATATGGAAATTAACGAAATTCTTACGTAATGTAATGGCATTTTCAGGAAAATTTTAGAATGCTCATAGGAGGACTTTTTAAATAGAAAATTTGAGTTCTCCAGGGTTCTCAGAGGCCCTGAAAACCATGGGAAGCCCCAGGACAATTAAAATCTCTCTGGCATACATTTTCTAATGTCAATTGACCCAAAGTTTGACCCTTTTGTTTGGGAAGGTTTTGGCTCCAATTTGAGTGATTCCAAAGACATTTTATAAGATTGAAGACCTAAATTTTATGATAGAAAGATGGTTCTCAAAAAGGAGTTAAAATGAACTAAAAACAAAAATGCCAAGATTAAGGGACATAAATGGAATCTTTTGAAAACAAGTATTGAACCCTACCTATATATATACCCTATACCCCACTCTTCTCCTCATTTAGTTCATTTCATTTCTACCCTAAACTAGAGAAAAGACCAAGAGCGTAAGGCGCATAAGGGAAGAGAGAAAGGGAGAAGAAAAAGCAGGAGAAAGGTATGGATTTTCATTGTTTTTCTTAGTTTCTCCTTAGCAAACTTCTTCTCCTTCTTCTTCTCTTCTTTCCCATGGGTTTATTGAAGTTTTTAGGGATGTTTTAAGGTTAGACATAAGAGGGAAATTTCAAGTTTGAGAAGAAGAAGCCAAGCAAAGGGTTCAAATGAAGCCAAGAAAACAAGGTATTTTGCCACTTTTATGCTTGATTTGTCTTGTTCCTTCCCTTGTGTTTTTCAAACTATATATGACCAGCCATAAGGGGTTAAATTTCTAGCCAAACCAAGAGTGAATTCTAGGAAAATGAGGGATAAGAATAAGAATATGCAAAGGAAACAACAAAACAACCATTAGATTTTGAGATAGTAAAGTTTGGGTTTCAAGTGCTCCACCAAAATTTTGTTTTGATGCAAGAGTTTCTAGGCTAGAATGTGTTTTTGGATGAGCTCCTAAGATCCTTAGAAAGCTTCCCACATGCATCTCCCATAAAAAAAACAAAACAAACTCCTTTGTGCCCTCTTGATACATAGCCTCGCCCTAGGGAGGATGAAGCACCAAGGGGTAGTTTTAATTTATTCCAAGCTTGGTTTTGTGTCGTATATGATGGGAGAGGATGAGAGGAAGCCTTAGAAAAATTTTAAAAGTCATGGATAGTGAGATGTAGTTATAGGTTCCATATTGTGACTTAAAGAAGCAACACCAAGCTAGGCTCCTCAAATTAATTGTGTGATGGCTCTAAGAGGCTTAAAAGTAGTCAAGAGTCATAAATGGATGGAAATAATAGAGCCAAGATCATATTTTCCTAAGGTTGCTTCATTAGGTATATTATGAAACCATAAATGAGTCATAAGAGCCACCAAGCTTTTGAAATGAATGTGTAGCTTTAAAATTTGTTCCAAGAGTGTAATTGGCTTTCATATGATGTGTCTAGGCTAAAGGAACCAAGTCTCACATCCTTGTGAGTGTGTGGCCGAGGGAGAGGAAGCATTCTTGAAAGGAAAAGTGTGCATTTGTAGCCAAGACAGCTCTTTCTCCTTTCTTTCATGCATGAGTGGATGTTTATCTTATCTTTGAATATGTGTATGTGTGTTTTAAGCCATGAAAGATATTTTAGCATGTATCTATATGCCATGGTACTATAATGTTATGTTATGCACTTAAATGATATTTTATGAATATACTTTGGTTTGCTTGAGTGTGGTAAAGCCAAAAGTACCCTAGCAATGGTGAGGATAAGCCAAAAACCCCAAGAATGGGTAAGACAAAGCCAAAAGTCTCTAAAGAGTGAGGCAAGTCCAAAATCCCCTAGGAGAAGTGGGTGAGGCTAAAACATCTTCTTAGCAAACCTATGTATGTTTTATATGATTGCTTGAATGCTAAAAATGCTCCATGAATGATTATGAAAGCCATGATATCCATGCATGCATTTTTAAACTTAGATTTGCATTCTTTATGTGTGGTTGAAAGTGAGAAGAGCTGTTGGGATTTCTAGAATCTCATCCCTTCCTTCCCATTGCCTAATATGTCTAGGTGGACCAAGTGAACTAAGAAATGGAAGCCACCAAGCTTGAAGGAAAGAAATTGATAACAAAATGTGTGATTTGTCCATTTTGTAGCCATATGATGTAATTCAATGTTGTATATGATGTATAAGCTTGTAAAAAATTGTAAATACATGGATATATTGTATATGTATGAGAATTAGGACTATATGAATGACATTACATGATTTGGACATTGAATGCCAAAGATAAGCTTATGTGTTCTTGTGCATACCTTGGGGTGAGAGTGTGAGTTTGTGAAATTTGGGTTTGTACACCTTTGACACATGTTTAATAGACCATTTTGGTGTTTTTCCACATGCTTAAGTGGCCATGAAAGCCTTGGAACCAAATTTGACCCTTTTGAGACCTTTTGAGAAGCATAAAAGAGTATTTTTGCAACCCTATAATGCAATTTGACCAAATGAATGAATTTCCTTATAAAATTTGGCATACAAATAGATCTCATTCAAAGCTTTTTGGGAAGTTAAAGACCAAATTATTTGGAGCTTTGTGGAATTAATTATGAATTTCCAAAGTTTCCAAATTTTAGTTATTCTTTTATAGATACTATTCATATGGTTAGTTTTTTCTCCTACGTCATTTAAGGGACAAATGGTATCCAATTCTCATGAAATTTTACAGCCATAAAGTAGACATGATAGAATTTCTATAGCCACTACAATCACCCTAATTGAATATCTGAGCAAGGAGATATGAATTTTGAAAGTTCGATGATAATACTAGTAGTGCCAGGCGAGATTGGTTATTATTCCATCAATTTCTAGTAGCTAGATGTTCCTGTTGTAATCTGGAATTATTTTTAGTATAGAGAAAACATCTGTAGCTTTCCATAATGGTATAGTTTGCCTAATTTTGAATTTTTTAGAATTAGTGATGATTTTTTAAATTTTATGACAGAAAGTTGGCACACTAACCCGAGGCTACACATGTAATTTTTGTGTATATGTTCCATAAGCTTGAGGTTTTGGCCACATCTTGAGATGATTTTGAGTTGTATTTGTGTATATAAATGGGAGAATAAAATGGATGAGTTCATATGGTCCATGGGACACATAATAAAAAATTTACCTGTGACATAATGCAAAATAATCCATTATTTTATTGTATTTTTTCTTGAGAAAGTGGCTAGGCCAATGCAAATGAATTAGAAATGAGATGAGATGAGGTATATGAAAATAGTGTTACATCCCCCTTCTCCCCCTTATTAACCGACCTTCTTGCAGCCCAAAATAAAGAGTGTGACCAAGGGAGAGAGGCGCACAAGATAAGAGAAGAGGAAGAAGAAAACCAATACAAAAAGTTATGGAAATGATGGAACTTCTTGGCCTTCCCTTTAGAAAGCTTATTCTCCTCCTTCTCGTCATTCTTGTTAGGGGTATATTGAAGTATTTGGTTCTTTTTTGAGCTCTAACCAGAGGGGAGAAGTACAAACTTGAAGAGGAGAACTAAAACAAAGAGAAAGGCTCTTGGGAAAAGCTTAAACCAAAGTAGAAACCATTGCTCTGCATGCTTGCTTCTTCTTGTTCTTATGTATGTATGATTCGGCCACTTCTAGGACAGCCAAGAGGGGATTACTTTTGAACCAAACCAAGAGTGAAACTAGGATTTAGAGTGTGGGAAACAAGAATATGCAAAGAAATCCAAGAAAGAACCATTGATTTGCAAGATATCTAGCCTAGGGTTTCACTTGCACCTTGGTTTGTAGAAAGCTTTCTAGCCATAATTTAAGATGTCTAAGAGTTTCTATGAGTATCTAAGACATCAAGGAAGCCTCCTACATGCACCTTCCATTAAAAAGCAAAACAAAGTCCATGGGTCCAAAACAAAGTATATGTCTCAGCCTAGAGGGGTTCATGGACCCAGGGAGTGTTTTAATTTGTTCAAAGGCTAGAATGACACTACATATAATGGAAGAACATGAGAGGAAGTGATGGGTCTGTTGTGCAACGCTTAAAATAAAACTAGGTTGATAAAATATATAACTAGTAGCACAACCTAGGTCATCTCCCTTAAAATTAGAGTTCAATGTTTAATTAGGTTTTCTAAGTGTTAAAGGATCCTAGAACTACCTAATTTAGGGAGGTTTTTGATCTAATTAAATTATCTAAAATAAAATTGAAATAAAATTCCTAGTTGTTACCTAATTGATGAATTATGGTTGAATGATAGACTTGTGACTAGCTTTGGATTCGTCCCTTGGTATCACTATCCTTATCTTAATCCAATTGTGATTAATTATGGCTTAAGAGTCTTTAATTGTGTCCATTGGCAAATAATCTTGAATTACCTCTCAAGATTCAAGAACTTAGCAATTTGATATTAATTGAGACCTTAACTACTATTAAATTTCTAATTCTTATGATTAAGATCTATGAACACTTGAATTGAATAATTAATTGATCAATTAGCCTCTGAATTAACACTCTAGGATGTTTAATTAACCAACCAAACTCCAAGGAATCCTTAAATCAAACAATAAAGCTCATAATTTTACTCATGCATTTCATCGAACACCTTTGTGGCATACATGGGAAATTAAAGGAAAGTGTAAAATTCAGTATTTAATCCAACCAATCAATTAACAAAAAGGCTTCCTAATTAGTGTTTAACCAGCCACTAATCATAATTACACAAGTTCCTAATCAAATACAACTTAACCAAACTTGTATAAGAAAAAGAAAAGTGTAGGAAAGTAGAAATCCTTATCCAAAATTCTGCTTGTAATTCCATGGATTCAAACTTGCACTAAGGGTCTTCCTCCTAGCTAATCACAAGGATGGAGATTAGAGCTTCATTTGAGGTGGAATAGAGTGGGAATGGAGGATGAGAGAATGGGAAATGGTATGGAGTGGCTTTGGATGAAGGAATGGAATGTCGCATGAATATCACGATGGAATGGACGATGGTAGCGTGATAAAGGCATGGGATGAAGTGTTATATCATGTGTTCAACCCTTGCCTCATTCTCATGTGATTTCTTTTATTTTTCATGTGCTCCTTTCATTTTCCAATTGCTTGTAGCTTCCTCATGTTTGTATATGTGTCTTACATGCTGGAAATTGGTGGGCCCCAACGTGATGCTGATGAATTATGAAACGTGGTCTGCAGCCTCTAATCCTTTTCTTCATGTGTTATTCCTCCTTGCATTATTTCCATTTACTAATCATGTGTGTTAGCCTTTTCTTCTTGCTTCATGTATCCTTCCATGTGGCTTTTCTTACGTTATTCCAGCTCATTCTCTACTGTTCTTTGCTTAAACCCATAACATTCCTTTTCTCCCATGTAGCTCATTCTTCCTCTTTTTTTTTGTGCTGCTACAACATGTGTTTCTTCTCTTCATTCTTCACGAGCTTCATTTAAATCTCCCTCACGTGGTTATCTTCATGTGTTGTACTATTCATATGCTCTGTTATGCTAGCTCATGCTTTTGTAGCTACTATCTTGCTTCTCTTTTAACCCAGGTGCTGCCTCAACGTGAAACCTATAGCTTTATGTCTCTATTTCTACATGTGTGTGTTACGTGGAAGGTGTGTGTTTGTGTGCTGCAACATGGAGTAACCTGTGGCTATATATAGTGAAGTTAAGTGAGAGTGAGTGAATGTGCTCAAGTGAGAGAAATGGTGTGAATGGTGGCCTGGCTTGTGTTGATATGTGAGTGCATTCCACATGTAAACAACGGAGCTGGAGCTTGTAAGGATGTGTTTGTTTTTGTTGTACATGAGAGTTGCCATTCTTTTTCCATGAACCAAAATCAAGAGATGTGCAAAATGCTTCCAATTAAATTCCATCTGAGTTCCATTTACCAATAAAAATCTGTAAAAATAATAAGAAAAATTCACAAAATTATTTAAAGAAATTTAAGCATTAAAATCAATAATTCTGTAAATAAATTTTTAAAATGTATAAAATGACCATTAAAATCAAATTTCATTCAATTAAACCCATTAAGCCATATTTAATTATTAAAATGCCTAAGTTTAGGAGAATTCATGTATATAAATCTAGCATTCATCAAATTTCCCTACATTTAAACCTTTATACTCCTGGGCAAAGCTCAAAATCAATGGAAGACTAATGGAAGGACAAGTGGAAAAATGAAAATGAAAAATCACAAGTTAAGGAATGACCAAGGCTCTTCAACACTTCAACAATCTAAGTTAACTTCACTTGCATCAAAAATTAAGCTTCATGGCAATTTCATTTGAAAAGAATGAATTGAAAATGCATAGCCTCTCACATGGTTTAGTGTTTGCTCTCAACTCTCAAGTGTTTAGGCAATATGAATTACTCAAACTCCACCTATCAAAACCTCACTAACTTAGGCTTGTCAACCTTTTAAGTTTCCACCACCCATGCTAAATGCCATGCATAAATCAATAGGACTTTATATAGGGTTGTAATGGGGTTAAGGAGATGGAATGAATGGATATAAGTACAAAGGAAAAACAATCAACAGTAGGATACCTTAGAACTTCAAAAGCAATCAATGAAGATTTAAGATAGGGAAGTATGTGCATTTGAAGGCCTTCTTTTCAACTAATAATAAGAATTGGGAAGAAAATTCAAGCACTTCTTTCTTTTGATTTTCAATGACTTTTTCTTTTTATTTTTTTTTTCTTTTCATTGCTTTTATTTAGCTTTTCCATCTTTTCTTTTCTTTAACTTTGAAAATTTTCCTTAACTTTTACTATCAATGGCCTAATGGATGTAAAGCACACATTCACCTATCCTAATTAGATGTAGTGCTCCTTGAAATCCCTAAGTCATCTTAAAACAAAGTGGGAAAACATTTTTCATGGCTATGGGTCAAGAAGAAAATAAAACAAGGTCAAAAGTGGCTAAACAATGGATAAAATGCACCTATGGGTTGGCTTTTTAGCTTATTAGCTATAAAAGAAAGGAATGCCTTATCATTTTCATGCATGCAAATACAAATGTGGTCTTAACAAAGAATCATGACAAGTTCTAGGGTGAAAGCAAAGATAGGTGAATACATACTAAAATCGAATAGCTATGGCTCAATTTCTCACCAACTAATGGCTATCAAATAATTCATTGCCATTTCACTTTAATCAAAACACTAGATTCATTACTTATCATGTCTAAGTGAATCCAAGCTATAATCATCTCAACTTGCAACTTCCATAGAAAATTTAAAAAAAAATCACATTATTTTTCCAAAATTTTTCTAAAAAATTTTTAGATTTTTTTTTTTTTTACAAAGGAAGCAAAGAGATGATGAAATGGAATGAAATGACCTTTCCCCCCACACTTAAATATTGCATTGTCCTCAATGTTAGCATACAATCCAGTAAAAAGATAAATAACACAAGATAAAAAGTAAAAAGAGAGTATACAACCAGATGAACTTGAATCAAAGATCTCAAGGTAGGTTTAGATTCCTATGTAGTTGGTCAGCAACCTTTTATTACCTAGAAAACAGAAACAAAATGAACTGTAATGCAGAAAAGACAAAGAAAACTACATCATAAACTAAAAAGAACTCTATTAAAGACTAACTAATCATAAGTATCAAAAACCAAGATTAAAACTACTTTATTCCTTCTTAACTGAACAAATTTGATTCTCACTACTTTAAAACATTTTGATTGATCATTCAGTGATGACCCATGGACTTCCTCAACCATCAGTAGTCTTAGAAAGTCATATTCAGCATGTTTAGGAACAATGAGAGAGGAAAAATGAGATTTAGAACATTCAAAACTAAAGAAAGAAAATTTAAAATCAAATTTAAACTTTGAACTCTCTAGAAATCTATCAAAACTAATAAAATCTACTTGACTCTCATTAGTAAGAGTCACTGCATCTACAAAAAAGTTAATTTGCAACTTCTTACAATCCTTTAAGTTCAAGGCATTTGGCAGTTATTTTTTCTTAGTTAGAAAAGTCTATTGATTGTTGGGAATTAGCTCACCAACTTCAAGAATTTGTTCTGGACTCTCCACAAGAGAAACAATATCTTTCTTGACCAAAGAGACATCAGTAGGCTCAAAAAATGCTAAACAATGATCAACAGCTAAATCCAGTCTCTCACTAGTATCAACAACAGTACAAGCATCAATAGGATTTTCAACATCAACACTATCACTATGCATGCTCACATTAACACTATTATGAAATCAATCTTATCAATAATTTCAATGCAAGCAAAGGACCCTATGGATTCAATAGACTTATCAGACCTCAAAAACTCATTAATCTTAACACACAGAGGACTTGTATCCATATAATCACATAAGCATCTAGGAGTAGAGTCTAATTCATCAACAACAAGTTGTTCAACAATTTCATTGTCTATGTCCTTTTCACATGCTACATCTAGTATTTTAGTAGTCATGCCATCACAGGCTAGTAAGGTATCATGTTGATTAATACATGCAGGGGACACACTAGTCTCAATGAAAGCATTAATTTGGGAGTATTTATCATATATAGTGGATCCAGTACACATATAATATACGATTTTCTGAAAACGAGAGAAAATATGAGAAACGTAACGTATAGTTTCTTCGTAAACGAATGAAACTCACGGGATACAAAAAGAAGTCCCCCAGAATGAGATAGTTAAGGTCTCAAAAAATTTGGGAAGCATTCTAGACTCCTAAAAATGAGAATCTCAGGCTCAGACAGAAAGAAAAATGGAGTTAGAATGAAGAAATAATTTCTTACAAAAAATTTACGAAAGTAATGGCATTTTCGTAATTTTAAGCAAAATTTGGAATTCACACAGGAGGGCTTTTTAAATGAAAATTTTGAGTTTCCCAGGGTTCTCAGATGCCCTAAAAACCATGGAAAGCCTCGGGACAGCTAAAGCCCCTTTGGTGGATTTTTTCGATGTCGATGTGCCCAAACTTTGATGGATTCGTTCGGGAATGTTTTACCTTCAATTTGAGTGATTCCAAAGGCATTTTACTAAATTGAGAATCTAAATTTTATAATAAAAAAGACGGTTCTCAAAAAGGAGCTAAAATGAAGGAGAAACAAAAATGCAAAGTATGAAGGGCAAAATGAGAATTTTTGAAATGTGTAACTTATTTCCACCTATATATATGATGCACCCTTCTCCTCCCTTCATTATGCACGACCATGTTCTGCCTAAAACCAGAAGAAAACCCTAGGGGATGAGGCTCACAAGAAGGGGAAGAAAAGGAGGAGAAATCAAAGGCTTAAGGTATAGAAATTAGTAGTTTTTCATGCTCTTTCTCTTCCAAACCTCTTCTCCTCCATTCTCCTTTGTTTCCTATTATTAAAATGAAGTTTATAAATCTGTTTTCAGGGAGAAATTGAGGGAAAAATTCGGATTTGAAGAGAGGAGCTCAAAGAACACAAGATTCAAGTGTGAAAAAGCAAGAAAACAAGGTAATTTCTCTTCCTACGGTTGTCATTTTTGGTTCCCTTCTCCACCATTTCGCCCCACTTGAGAAAACCCTAGGAGGAGATGATTTTTAGGCAGAACCAACCATGAATCTAAGGAAAAAGGGTGTGGAGATTAAGAATATGCAAAGGGAATTATTAAAAAATCATTAGATTTCAAGATGCAAATTCTAGGGTTTTGTGTGCACCTTCCAAAATCTGATTTCATATGATAATTCATAGGCCTAATTAAGAGTTTAAATGAGCTCTTACAATCCCTAAGATGCTCCCCACATGCTTCCTCCTTCAAGAAAATAAAGAGAATTCCAAGGAGGCCAAAAAGGGGCATAGTCTCGGCCAAGCAAGGTGGGGGTAGCTAGGGAGAGTTTTAAATTTTTCTAAGGCCATTCTTGAGTTATGTTTAATGAATGAAAATGAAGGAAGGACTTGGAAAAAATTTAGAACTCATGGAAAGTGATTTGGTGTCGTAGGTTCCATATTATGACCTAAAGAAGCAACATGGTGCTAGGCCATTTGTTTTAATGATGTGATGACTCCAAGAGGCTTACAAGGAGTCAAGAATCATATTTGAAAGGAAAGAATGAGGTCCAGAAATCATTTGAGGGGTGTTGCTTCATTAGGTGCCAATATGGACCATAATGGGGGTTATAAAGCAATCTAGTACTTAAGCGGGTTGTATGGCTTTAGAGAATGTTTCATGAATCTAATTGGCTCCCAAAAATTGTATCTAGGCCAAGAGAAACTATCTCCACCAATTTGTGAGTGTGTGGCTGAAAGAGGAGGCTTGAATCTAAAAGGAAAAGTGTATAATTGTGCGCAAGGTAGCTCTCTCCACCTTCTCTCATGCATGGATGTGTGTTTAACTTGTTCTAAAATGGTTGTATGTGTATTTTCAAGCTTTGAAAAGTATGCTAGCATGCCTTTAGATGCCATGATGCTTGATACCATGTTATGTTTTCAAATAATTACATGATGTTTGTGTGAGTTTGCTTGAGTGTGGAAAGGCCAAGAACTCTTCCCTTGGGTGACGATGAGCCAAGAACCCTTGAGCTTGGTTGAGACAAAGTAAAGAGTCTCCCAAAAGCAAAGTGGGCTCCCAAGAGTATGGTTGAGTCCAAAGCTCTTAAAGAATGGGTGAGGCAAGTCCAAGATCCATGAGGAGAAGTGTGATGCCAATCCGAACACTTAGTAAGCTCTTGAATGTCTTGAATGATTGATTCACATGCCAAGTTTGCTTTCAAAATGTCCATGACTTCTATTTTCTCCATACATGCATTTATAAAGCTTGCTTTGTACATATTATGTATGATTGAATCGGAGATGAGCTATTGGGATTCTTTGAATCTCATCCCCTCCTCTCCAATGATCTCACATGCTAGGTGGACCAAGTGGATCTGCCAATAAGAGCCAACAACCATGAAGAAAGGAGATTGACAAGCACATGCCTAGTTTTAGCTATGTTGGAACCATACTTATGTACCTTGACGTATATGATGATGTAGATAGTCTATGAACCTTGAGACATGTATAAATATGCTATCATGTGATGTTTATAACTATAGATATGATGTATGAGCTTTAGAATACAATTTGAGTTTATAATGTCTAAATGTGCAATGTGGAAGTATGATGCAAATATGCATAAGTGTGGGTTAAATGGCTAAAATGAGATGCATGAGATTTGGGACCATTTGAACAGCCTACACAAGTCTTAAATATACTTTTAGACTTGCCCAAAAGGTGCCAACACCAAGGGGAGGCCATTTGGTAAGTTTGGTACCTTATATGGAGCTAAATTTGACCATAATAGAACCCTATGTCACTTTTTATCCAAATGAGTTAGTGTTCATTTGAAATTTGGCATTCAAGTAGATCTCATTGAGAGCTTTTTAGGAAGCTAAAGAGCATAATTTTCGGAGGCCTAGAGAATATTTAATGAATTTTTAAAGTTGGGATTTTCTATTAATTTTGGTATGGGCATTGTTCACACTGGCAGATTTGTGTTTTGTGTCACCTGATTGACAAATGATGTCTAATGCTTATGAAATTTTATATTCCTAAACTAGAGGTCATAAAATTTTTGTGGCCACTGAGATCACCTCATTTGGAGTCTGAGCAAAGAGTTATACATTTTTGAAGTTAGTTGTCAGTAGCAGTACTGCCCCAGGAGTTCAGTCACTGTTCCATAGGATTCCAATGGCTAAACGTGTCTGTTTCATTCTAAAATTATTTTTAGTATCAAGTTAACATTTTTAGCTTTTTAGAATGACTGATTTATATGATTTTTATTTTTATAGAATTAGTTATGAATTTTAGAAGTTTATATCAGTAATCTAAATAGCAGTCTAGGCAGCCAACGACTTCTTTAGCTTTTTGAATGTCAAACGTCCTCCATGATGCATGTTATGGTCTATGCGTATTTTTAGTGTGAAGTATACATCCTAATATTTTTAGAATGACCAAGATTGCATTGTTTAGATTTTTCTAGATTTAGTTATGATTTTCCCAAGTTTACCCAGAAAAGAGGCCAATTTTGGTCGAAAATAAACTCCCATTTTTCATGCCCCATTTCGGTTTCCATGGATTGTAGGTATGTCTTTGGGATGTAAATGAGTTGTGATGATGTAATTAAATATGAGGATGCATAGCATAAGCTCACACGATCCATATGACACCAAAAGGAATTTTTAGATACGACGCACCGCAAAAGTAATCATTATTTCTTTAGCTTTTCCATGGAAAACCACTATGATTCATGATATTATGCCATTTAAATGTATAAGATGAGCTAGAAATTATGGTGTTATAACACACACAATCAACAGAGTCATTCAAAATATCATATGGTCCATATGGCATGCTATCCCTAAACTCAGAAGATGCATCATCAACAGGCTTATCAACCAATCTTAGACTAGGAATAGCATGATCATCACATTTTAAGTCACCCCCACAGTTATCTACTACCCTAGACTCAATAGATTCATCATTTACAGGTTTAGAAATGAAATCATCACTATGGTCATAGCTAAGTGTACACATACCAAGTGCATCAGCACACAAGGAATCATGAACATCAACAATTGTGTCAATTTTGGTCAATAAATTACCACAATTAACCATATCAGGAGATTCAACAACAATTTCTTCATCTACAATATCATCATGCAATTCAAAATCAACAACATTATATGCATCAGTAGTCACAGTGCTATCAAGCAAACTAGATTTAGTTCCAACAAATTGCAAAGGATTAGAAGATGGAAGGATATTATCCAGTGAATAGGATTTTACCCAGTGAATATTACCCATCTAATTTACTCTTCAGTCACTTTATTAGCACTTGAAGTCGGTTAATTCATTTGAATTCCCAAATCCTTCATAATGTTGTCAATCTTTTGTTGATTTTCAAGACGCCATCGTTTAATTTATTGTTTGAATTGCAGATGGTAGGCATCCCTTTGTTGGATTTGAAGATCAAAGGCTTCCAATTGCTGCATCATTCTCTCTTCCCAACTTGGTTCCCTTTGGACCTCTTGTTGCATGTACCTCTCGTGATAGTTGTAAGGATGATATTCTGGTTCTTGCATATGGAAGTTGTGGTATGGCTCTCAATGATGGTGGTAATTTGGGTGAATCTCATATGAATTGTGGTATGGTTCAATGTAATTGGGGTGAACTTCATATGAATGGTGGTGTGGTTGGTAGCATGGTTATTGGACTTGTTGATATTATTGTGCTTGTCGTTCTTGTCTTTGTCTTTCAAGAAGGCCACGACACATTGAAATGGCTTCATCTAACTTCCGGGAAATCCTATCCTCTACATAAGAATCATAGACAACTTGATTAGAGTAATAGTATGGATCCATTTAAAGTAAAAAGTAAAATGAGAAGTTTAATTACTTTCAACACAAAAAAAAAAATTCACTAATAAACTGCAACTAAAATTAACTCTAGTTCAAGAAAATAAAATTCAAATGAAGCTAAAACTCACTTAACTATCAAAAACACTCCTAAATAGAGGTTAATGACACAAAACAAACTCACAAAAAATAAAGAAATTAAATCCAGCAAAATTAAAAACTTACTAAGAAATTTGAGAAAATACTAAACAAAATTAGAAAAAGTGCCTTAAACGTTAGAATTTGACCAAAAAATGGTGCACCCAATAGCTTTGTTATTATTTTTACTTAAAACACCTAAAAATCTTGAAAGACAAAGTTTGAGAATTTTTTGGGTACTTCAAACAAAAATTCCAGCAAGCAGACAAGTTGATGCGCAACACCGAAATGATCTAAATCCAAGCTTAAAATAGGGGAAAAACTAAACAAAAATAGAACCATAATAGAGCTAAAACAAAATAAAAACATTAAGAAAATTTTATTAAATAATTGAGAATCCAATTCCTCGGTAACGGTGCCAAATTTTGACAGGTCTTTCGTGCAACCCTCAAAATAAAACTAGGTTGATAAAATATATAGCTAGTGGCACAACCTAAGTCATCTCCCTTAGAATTGGAGTTCAATGTTTAATTAGTTTTTCTCAGTATTAAAGGATCCTAGAACTACCTAATTTATGGGGGTTTTTGATCTAATTAAACTATCTAAAATAAAATTCCTAGTTGCTACCTAATTAATGAATTATGGTTGAATGATGGACTTGTGACCAGCTTTGGATTCATCTTTTGGTATCCACTATTCTTATCCTAATCCAATTGTGATTAATTCTGGCTTAAGAGTCCCTAATTGTATCCATTGGTAAATGATCTTGAATTACTACTCAAGATTCAAGAACCTAGCGATTTGATGTTAATTGAGACCTCAACTACCATTAAATGACTAATTCTTATGATTAAGATCTATGAACACTTGAATTAAATGATTAATTGATCAATTAGCCTCTGAATTAACACCCTAGGATGTTTAATTAACTAACTAAACTCCAAAGAATCCTTAAATCAAACAATAAAGCTTATAGTTTCACTCATGCATTTCATCGAACACCCTCATGGCATACATGGAAAATTAAAGCAAAGTGTAAAACTTAGTATTTAATGCAACCAATCAATTAACAAAAAGGCTTCCTAATTAGTGTCTAACCAGTCACTAATCACAATTACACAAATTCCTAATAAAATACAACTTAACCAAGCTTGTACAAGAAAAAGAAAAGTATAGGAAAGTAGAAATCCTTAGCGAAAATTCTACTTGTAATTCCATAGATTCAAGCTTGCACCAAGGGTCTTCCTCCTAGCTAATCACAAGGATGGAGATTAGAGCTTCATTGGAGGTGGAATGGAGTGGGAATGGAGGATGAGAGAATGGGAAATGGCATGGAGTGGCTCTGGATGAAGGAATGGAATGTCGCGTGAATATCACGATGAAATGGATGATGGTAGCATGATAAAGGTGTGGGATGAAGTGTTATATCGTGTACTCAGCCCTTGCCTCATTATCACATGATTTCTTTTATTTTTTACGTGCTCCCTTCATTTGCCAATTGCCTGTAGCTTCCTTCATGTATGTATATGTGTCTTACATGCTGGAAATTTATGGGCCCCAACATGATGCTGATGAATTATGAAATGTGGTCTACAGCCTCTAATCCTTTTCTTCACGTGTTATTCCTTCTTGCATTATTTCCATTTACTGATCACGTGTACTAGCCTTTTCTTCTTGCTTCACGTATCCTTCCACGTGGCTTTTTTTCCTTGCGTTATTCCAGCTTGTTCTCCACTGTTCCTTACTTGAACCCATAACATTCTTTTTCTCCCATGTAGCTCATTCTTCCTCTTCTGTTTTGTACTGCTACAATGCATGTTTCTTCTTTTCATTCTTCACGAGCTTCATTTAAATCTCCCTCACGTGGTTCTCTTCATGCATTGTACTATTCACGTGCTCTGTTCTACTAGCTCGTGCTTTTGTAGCTACTATCTTGCTTCTCTTCCAACCCAAGTGCTGCCTATATGTGAAAGTTGTAGCGTTGTGTCTCTGTTTTTGCATGTGTGTGTTACGTGGAAGGTGTGTGTTTGTGTGTTGTAACATGGAGTAACCTGTGGCTACATATAGTGAAGTTAAGTGAGAGTGAGTGAATGTGCTCGAGTGAGAAAAATGGTGTGAATGGTGGGTTGGCTTGTGTTGATATGTGAGTGCATTCCATATGTAAACAAGGGAGCTGGAGCTTGTAGCGACCTATTTCTTTTTGCTGTACATGAGAGTTGCCATTCTTTTTCCATGAACCAAAATTAAGAGATGTGCAAAATGCTTTCAATTAAATTCCATCTGAGTTCCATTTACCAATAAGAATATGTAGAAATAATAGGAAAAATTCACAAAATCATTTAAAGAAATTTAGGCATTAAAATTAATAATTCTGTAAATAAATTTTTAAAATGCATAAAATGACCATTAAAATCAAATATCATTCAATTAAACCCATTAAGCCATATTTAGTTATTAAAATGCGTAAGTTTAGGAGAATTCATGTATATAAATCTAGCATTCATCAGGAAGCCTTGGAAAAATTTTAAAAGCCATGGATGGTGAAATGGGAGTGTAGGTTCCATAATATAGTATAATAAAGCAACTCCTAGCTAGGCTCCTTAAAATAAATGTGCAATGGCTCTAAGGGATTTCAATGGAGTCAAGAATCATAGATTAAAGGAGAGAAAGGAGCCAAGATCATATTCTCAAGGTTGCTTCATTAGGTGCTTTATGGAACCATATTGAAGTCTTGGAACCAAGTAGGCTTTCATATGGAGTCTATAATGCTAAAATTTGATCCAATGTTCTAAAAATGTGTGTTTAGGCTAAGAAAACCTCATGCTTCAAATTCGCCAAGAAGAAGGAGGAAGATTTTAAAATAAAAGTGTGGAATATTGGCTCTAAGGTACCTTTTTGTCATGCATTATTGAATGGTTTTTTGTCTTTGGATGTATGTATGTATGTATATGCTATGTAACATATTTCTAGCAAATTTCCACATGCCATGGTACCATGTTTCTTTGTTTATGCTCTTAAAAGATGTTTTGTGAATGTGTTTTGGCTTGCATGAATTTGGTGAAGCCAAAAGTCCCTTAGCAAGGGTGAAGATATGCCAAAAGTTTCTAAGAATGGGTAAGACAAAGCCAAAAGTCTCTAAAAGAGTTAACGTTAGTCAAAAGTCCCTTGAAGGTGGGTGAGACAAGTTTAAAAGTCCTAAAAAGAATGGGTGAAGCTAAACCATTGTCTTGGCAAGCCTATATATGATGAGTATATTTTCTTAAATGAGAGAAATGATTCATGTATGTTCATGAATTGCTAGATTGCCATGCATTCACTTTTGGACCTGAATTTGTATTCATTATGTATGATTAAAAAGGGTGAAGAGCTATTGGGATTTCTAGAATCTCACTCTTCCCTTTCCATTGCCCTAACATGCTTGGGGGACCAAGTGAACCAAGAAATGGGAGCCACCATACTAGAGAGCAAGCAGATTGACAAAAGAGTTACTATTTGTTCATCTTGTAACCATAACATTGTCAAATGATGTATTCCTATGATGTATATGATTTATAACCTCTTGAACATGTGTAATTATAGGGATATGTGATGTATGTATGAGAATTGGAAGCATATGAATGATATTGAATGATTTTGATATTGAATGACAAAGATGAACATGTAAGATTTTGGTGTATAGCAACAAGTGGGAAAGTGGTTTTGAGATGTATGGATATTTAGACCCTTTATACATGTTTAGAGGTCTATTTTGATGCTTTCCTATGTGCTCAAGTGGTCTTGGAAAAGGCATAAGCCAAAGTAGACCATTTTTTACCCTTTGAGAGGTATAAAAATGCCATTATGCAACCCTATATCTCAAACTAATCAAATGGTGAATTTTTCTATAAAATTTGGCATGTATATAGGTCTCATCTGGATCTTTTTGGGAAGCTAAAAACCAGGTTATTTGGGGCCCTAGAGAATTAATTATGAATTTCCAAAGTTGGCAAAAAGCTACTAAAATGGTCCAAACACTGTTCATATGATTAATTTTTTCTCCTATGTCATCTAAAAGTCAAATGATGTCTAATGGCTATGAACTTTTATAGCCATAAACTATACATAATAAGATTTCTATGGCCACTAAGATCACCTCATTTGGAGGTCTGAGTAGAGAGATGAATTTTTGAAGTTAGGAGTCAGTATTAGTAATGTAGAAGTACCTTTGGTATTGTTCCATCAATTTTTAGTGGCTAAACATTTCTATTTTAGTCTAGACTTATGTTTAGCCTAAATTAACTTCTATAGCTTTCTAGAATGGCATAGTGTGCTTGATTTCAATTTTCTTAGAATTAGTTATGAGTTTTTGAAATTTATATCAATAACCTATGATAGCAAACCTAGGTAACTAGACCCTCGGTGCTTTTCTATTATCAATCATGGTCCAGATGATGTTTCTATGACTTGGAATGATTTTTAACCTATAAGGACATCTAGATCTTTCCAGAAAGCTATCATTTACTTGAGTTTGATTTTTCTCGATTTAATTATAAATTTTCAAAGTTGATGATAGAAACTTGAACCCTAGAGCCGGAGACTAATCTTGTATTTTTTAGTGTGGATATCCTAAACTCGGCCAAAATGGAACATTTTGAGATAGTTCTGACTTATATACATGTATTTGGAATAGAAAATAATATGGATGAGTTCATGTGGCCTACTAAATGTGAAAAGAAAATTTTAAGCCTTGTGCAACGTAAAATAATCCACTATTTTATTCCATTTTCTTGTGGAAATTGCTATACCAAAGGCTTTGAGTTAAGTGAATGAGTGAGAAAGGCTAGAGAAATATGGTATTACACTAAAGGCTCACATATAATCTCCAATTTCAAAATTAAATCTTACCCATCCATTTAATCTAATGGCTTAGATCTTCCATTTTAAAACCATATCAAATCTTAACCATTCATTTAAAACAAAAACTTATATAAAACACACACACCCTTCACGTCACACACACTCACATATTTGGCCAAGACAAGAGAGAAAAGAGAGGGAAAGTTTGACTATAACACCTCAAAATTAATTAAGACTAATTATGATGATTAGGGAATTAATCTAGGTAATTAGTAAAACTAAGTAAGTGGAAAGGGAGGGTGGAACTTATGGAGAAATAAATTATTGATGTGGATTTAAAATTCAATTAGGATGGGGATTTAATTGGGCTTATAATTTGGACTTTTTCAATTAGGTCTCAAGATTAACTTAATTATGCCTTGGGCAAAATATAAAATCCTAATCTTAGTCTTAGGGAAACCCTATTTCATTTTCTTAAAAGCCCAATATTTACCTTGTGTAGGCCCAACATACATTTAACCTATTTAACACCTAAACCTTAGCCCAACCCAACAAAAGTCTAAACCCACTTGGAATTAGGTCATTAGGTCAACCCACAACCCAACTTAAACCCATCTAAAGCCTAAATGCACTTAGCCTCCTCCCCATTTTGCTAAAAAAACACAAGAAGTAAAGCAAAAGTTGGAGGTCTTAGAGAAAGGCTAGGGTTCTTAGCATAAATCTATCATTTTCCACTTCTAGAGTTAAAATCAGCCAGGGTAAATGTTATATAACTTTGTCCTCTTTCTCTTCAATTTGACCTAATTAGTTTTTGGTTTAGAGCATTTCACCCACACTCAAAATCTGAAACTTGTTGTTTCATGTTTCTATGGTGAAATTTCGGAGGTTGACACTAGAAGTGTTGTTAGGTAAGTATAAATTCCTCATTTTCATGCTTTTTCTACTAGTTAAAGACCCCCCATAGTTGATTTATAGTATGGGTATTAATTTTGTGCGAATTTACCTAGAGTTTGAGGTGATATTCTGAAGTTTCTAGTATGGGAACAATCAAATCCGAATTTGGTTCTTGTAGTAGTTGGGTAAGTATTTTGTAAGTAGTCCTTTATAGTTTAACTCTTTGAGTAATGAGTTTGCTTATATAAATGATGATTAGGGATAGTAATGGTTTGGTTTTGTATCCATAGGCTGAAGTAGCATTTTGTTGGCTCTTAAAGAATTGTCTATAAGTGAGGTAACCATGGTTATTGTTAATTTTATGCATATGTCTATTTTAATTTTATATTTGCTGAAAATGTATGATTTTAAATTGCTAAATGAATAGTTGGCTATCTGATATATTATGACTGGACATTGTGAGTCCATGGTGGAGTTATGGTGCGACTGCTACCTATGCATCGTGCTTTGATCAGGCACCAAGTTGTGATCAGACCTTTGTATGAATTGAGCACAGGTTGTGCTCATTAGGGAGTTGGTGCAGTGGATAGACCTCTTCCAGTATTAATGGCCTTTAACATATAGAAATTTGATTGCTAGTATAGGATAGTAATCATAGATAGCTTAATTATTTTATTTGCTGATATGACTGATATTTCTTATGCTTAATGATTAAATGCACATACGTTAATTAAATTGAAATATATAAATGGAATTTTCCTTTGGTTATTAAGATTTGCATCTGCCCCATTTCATAGGCTAACTATTTTAAGTGAAGGATCTTCTGGTAAGGATAAAGGTAAGCAAGTGGATGAGCATCCATGAGCTGAAACCATATATAGGGAAGCTGCACTTGGATTGACCTAACTTATGATAGATGCTCATTTTTGTTATTTTTTTGTATAACATCATCATGTAATCATATTGCCAAGTGTAGGAGTTTTATATTTTGGTGAACTAGGATGTATCTAATAGGGATATAAGCTTTATAAAACTTGTAATTTGATGTATGCATTTATTTACACTTGATATGAAATCTTGCTAACTTTGAGATATGATTCATCATTTGAGAATGTAATCATGTGATACCTTAATTGTTGGCTCATGCTAATAATGCAGGGAACCTATATTGGAATTTATAATTGGATGATAGTTGTTATAGTCATGAATCCTTCTTATTGTCATTGATATATATCTGATGCATGATAGTTTGATGAGTAGGAATTAACCCTTAAGTCTTGAGGTAGAAATGATAGGTAGGTTAAGTAAATTAGGCAGATTAATGCTATTAGAGTTCCACAAATTAATATAGAGTGGCTTTGGAGTACTACTAGAGAGAGTGTTGGAGTGTTTGGGACAAAATTTAGGAACTATAGGTGCAGTAGGAGGATGAGCCACTGCCAAATATCACAAGTCATGGCTAAGGGGTTAGTCAAAAGTGAATTCACCTAGGCATGAGAAAATTTCACTATGGCGCGAGGCAAAATTTTACCTAGGGAGGGTAACAAATTTGAATTCATCGCGGCTCAGAAGGTATTTTGCCGCGACAAAATTTAAATTATTTTAAGGTGAGTACCAAGAGGTATCTTGCCACGGCGCTACATAAGTTAGCCACAACTAGACTCGAGTCACTTACTGTGGTGCAAAGGATGTTAGCCATGGTGAGGGTCCAACTCGTCATGACAAGAATCATGAAAACATGAATAGAAGGTCCCTAAACTCTTATTTTGACTTAGAAACTTTGAGATTTATTATGATAACATTGTGTAATGATTTAGAAATATTTATAAGAGGTTTTGTGAGTTAGAATCAATAGTAAGATGAATACAAGGTCTTAATTGCTATTTATGATCACTTGTGGATTCGATTAATTGCGATTATTTAGTTGTTAACCTTAATGATATCAAGGTTTAAATTTTTCTCATTTTTTCCTAATCTAATTAATTGTAATATGACTTTAAGCCTTGATTTATGATTATTAACCATATAATTAAGTCTAATCATGATAATTAGAAATTAAGGTTGTCACATCAACCAAGAAGAGAAGAAAAAGGAGGAAGGAAGAAGAAGGGAAAAAGATGGAAGATGTAGAGAAAGGAAGTTGTGGATTCAAGGTAATATAGATAAATCTTCTTCTTCTTAGTTTTTTTTTTTCTATTTTCCACCATGAATTTTCTCTTATTCTTTCTTTCATATCTCAGCCATGACAAGAACAAAAGAGGAATTTTTATTGTTGCATGAATCCATGCCAATAAAAGATGGAGAATTTACACATGTAGCTAATGGATCTCTATGATTCAAGAAAACTCCTAATTTTGGAGACTTTTCAATAAATTTTGGAACTTTTAATTTCAAGAAGCCCTGGAAGATATTGAAGAGAAAATAAATGGGAGAATGATGAAAAAAAGCTTAAAGGAGAGAATGATTAATATAATCTTGATTTTCATGAAGATTATGGCAAGTTGTTTCTTGAATTCCATCTTTGTGCAAGCTTGGGAAATCTCATGGTTTTGTAGAAATTGGTTTAGGGTTTTTATTTATCTACCTTGATTATTTATGCGTAGCATTTGTTAGCAAGAAAACATGAAAATCTCACCCACCAACACACACACACACATAGAGGCTCGACCAAGACCACTTAAGATACCTTCTAAAGAGTTTTTGAAAAACTAAATAAATTAGGTTAATCTACACTATAATTAAGGCCTATGGTGAAATTTTGGTGAATTATGAATAACTATATAAAAAGTCAACTTTTTGGGAAAAAGTATTGACCATAAACTTCTTAAATTTTTAATAGTATTTTCTGATGTATCTTGGATGATTTGTATGATCTGATATGTTCTATATGTTGTCTGAATTATGCTTATATTTGTTTTGTAATTTTTGGAGTTCATTTGTGCAAGTTAGAATGTTATGAAGTGTTGATTATTTGCTTTGGTAATATATTACTTGATTTTAGCTGTAGGTTATTTGATAAAGGATTGGCCAAAGTGAATCTTAGTAGAAGTGCATTAAGTAAGGGATAAGCCCTGTATATTCTAGAGTTGGCACTGGATAGCTGCTATTGTATTGGAAAGCCAAGTCAATTTCAAGCTACCAGCCTTTACAATTGATGAGAAGGGCCTTATAGAGTAAAGGGAAGCATGCACATTATCACACTCCTTGCCTTTAAAAGGTGCCTAGAGGATAAACCAAAAGACAGAGTAGACCAATAACTTGGGAGTGAATTCCCCACCAGGAAAGGGATAGGAGATGGCCATCTCGAGGCACATCATGACCTACAAGCAACACCAACGAGACCTGGGAAGGAAACCTGATTGGGAGCCAAAGGATCCATGGTACCTATAGCTCCACAGACTTCATCTTCATCATTCTTTAAAGTAGGGTTTGTAACATCCTATTGGCCAAAAAAGGGCCAGAAAGGTGAGATTTTCAAAGGACATCACTGAAATTAAGAGGATAACAGCTAAATAAAATTATAGGGATAAACTAGAATTTTAAAAATGAGGATTTGATGCTTGAGTTACCCAGAAACCTAAGCTAGAAGAGCTAAGAAAATTTGTAAAAAGATGTTTAGCCATTTTCATAATTTTTGAAAATTTTGAAAAATTCATAAGGGGGATTTTTAAACAGAAAATTTGAACTTTTTGAGGTTCTTAGAGGCCCTGAAAATTATAGGAATCCTTTAAATAGTTAAAACTCCTCTAGTAACCAATTTTGGCAAAGTGTTGACCAAACTTTGATTAAACAGTTCGGAATGGTTTTAAATTTGTTTTGAGTGAAACCAAAGTCATTTTATAAGTATGAGAGCCTAAATATTATGATGGAAAAGACAAATTTCAAAAAGGAGTTGAATTGAGACCAAATGAAGAAACCATGATTTAGGACTAAATTGAAAAGTGAAAAAGTATAATAACTATACCTTTTTGGTCTTATAAGTCACATTCAGCTTTAGCCACTTCTTCTCCACTGAAACATGCTGGTCTAGACAAATTTGGAGAGACCTTGAATGACACACAAGGAGAAAAGAGAGGAAAAAGGTGATGCACCAAGAAAAAGGTAGGAAATTCAAGACTAGTTTATGCTTCTTCCTTCCCTATCCATGTCCTTCCTTTTCTCCTCTCTTTTCACATGTTTTTGCTAAGCTAATTGAGGCTAAAACATGTTTGATTTAGTGGGAAGAGGAGAGGAATTGAAAGAAAGCTTGGAAAAGCTCACTTAAAGAAGCTTGAAACCAAGGTAAGCTGTATAGCTTTCTTTTGCTTCTTCTTGGTTGTTCCTCCATGGTAATTCTCGATTAGAATCAAACCCATTAAGGAGAGAATTAATTCAAGTCTTAGCTAGTTAGAAATAAGGAATTTAGGAATTTTCAATTGGAAGTGAAAGAGAAGCAATGAAATGCAATTTGAGACAACTAGGGATTATAGTGCACTTATGAAAATATGAATTTTTCTAAGGATGCTTTGGATTATGTGAAAGCTTGTATAAGTCCATTAGACTTCTAGGAAGTTTTATATGAGCCATTCCCATAAGAAAAGGCAAGCTACTCCTTGGACCCTTTTAGACATAAAGAGGCAACATAGAGTTTGGCTTCCTAGATTGAGTTTATGGTGACTTCAATGAGTTTATATAGAGCCATATAGTCTTGAAAGAATGAAAATTGGGAGCCAAGAGCATGATTTCAAGTGGTTGCTTCATTGTGTCATATATGGACCCTATTAGAGTTTTAAAACCATGTGAGCAAGTATAAATGTTATATGAAGAATTGGTCCCAAGGATTGATTTGAGTCTCATTTGATGTCTCTAAGCCAAGTGAATCGAGATCTCCCTATTGGTGTGTGTTTGGCCGAGAAGAGCAAGTGAAGTGCAAAAGGAAAAAGTGTGTGATCTTGACATGAGATAGCTCTCTAACATTTCTCACATTCATTCCTTGATTTATTGCTTGTCTTGGATTGCTTGTATGTGTATTTAAACTATGAAATTTATTTATAGCCATTGATTTAGTATCTTGGTACCATGACATGATTTTTGTGAGTAATGGCTTGAGTGGGTTTGGTGATGCCAAAAGTCCCTTGAGATGGGTGAGGAGGAGCCAAAAGTCCTTAAGAGTGGATGAGACAAGGAGAAAAGTCTCAAGAAAGAGTAAGGCCAAGTCAAAAGTCCCTAGAAATGGGTGAGGTTGAACCAACAACCTTAGAGCCTATGTTTGAATTGTATAACATGGAAAAATGGCTATGTATATTTTCTAAAAGGTTTTATGGCATGCTTACATTCTTTGACTTGAAAATGCATCATATATGTATGTTTGAAAGGGTAAAAGAGCTATTGGAATTCTTTGAATTTCACTCTTTCCCCCACATGCTTAAGTTTGCCTAGGTGAAGCCAAGGATCAAGAATTGGAGGTCAAGTACCTTGAAGAGAAGTATTTTGACATTAGGATAGGAAATTTTGTACAATGATATTAAGAATTGTATATAAATTATGTATATGAGATGTAGATACTTGGACATGTACAAAAGCATGTCTTTATGATGTATGAATGAATTTTGGAACCATATGTGCACTTATGTGAGTTTCTGACATTCCAATACTTAGATATGCCTTAATGTGCTTGTATGTGTGACCAAGTAAGGAAGTGAAATTGAGATGTATGAGATTTTGGACCACTTAAGCAACCTTTGTATGATGTTTTTATCCATTTAAGCATGCCTAATTGGTTGTGGGTGGAGTAGATGGAACATTTTGACCCCTTTAAGACACCTAAAATGACTATATTTGCAACCTATATCCCAAATTGACCAAATGGACGAACTTGAGTATGAAATTTGGCATAAATATAGGTCTTATCTAGAGCTTTTTGCTGACCTAAGAACCACTATTTTTGGAGCTCTAAAGAATTAACTATGAATTTTCAAAGTTGGGAAAATTCTGTAAAAATGGTATGAGTATTGTTCATATGGTTAGTTTGTATTTCTATGTCATCTGAGGGCCAAATGATATCCAATGCTCATAAAATTTTATAGGTATAAACTAGACACTAGAAACTTTTTGTGGCAATTAATAGCACCTCATTTGGAGCTCTGTAGAGAGAGAATTGATTTTTTGGAGTTAAAGGTCAGTTGTAGGATACAACAGAGACCTGTGTTACTACTCTATCATTTTTTGTGGTCTAGATGGTGTTTTCTTGGTCTAGAACTATTTTTAATCTTTAGTTAATATCCAAAGCTTTCTAGAAAGCTATCATCTACATGATTTTGATTTTTTTTAGAATTACTTATGATTTTCCAAAGTTCATATTAGAAAACTATCACGGTAACTCAAGAGCAAAAATGGAATTTTGTGTGAAATGGTTCTTAATCCAAGTTGTAAGCCTCCAATTGTGTTATTTCTAATATTTTTGAGTAGGTTATAGATGGAGAAGAAATTAGCTAAGTAAAAATTATTCTCATGGACATTTATGCATAGGTTTGGTTACCACTATCCGATAAATCCACTACCAAAGTTGTAAACTTTAATGCCTTTATATGTTATATGCTAGTTGTGCCATGAGTTGAGGTTTGAGGAGTTATGGAATTATAGGGGGAAGGGATCTCCTTTTTTGCAATGGAAAAAAGGAGCAGATTTGAATTTACACAACGTAATGTTACATCTAATACCAATGATTTTATGCCTAAAATGCATTGCTAGATCTCTGCTCTATGTCTAATTTTAATTAAGAAAGATACTTAAAATATTTAGAATAATTAATTAGGATCAGTGAGGGCCATTTAGATGTTTTGTACCTATTTTGACTTATTAGATTTTATTAAGCCTCTCATACACTTGAATGAGCCTTTTATGGCTATATTGTACCTTGACATTGGACCTTGGTTCATAAACTATTTTTAGACATTGAATGGGCCCTAAGACAAATCTGGACTTAGAAAAGCAAAAAGATAATTTTAATATTAAATTATAATCTTTTTAAACTCCAGTACACTATTATACTATTGGGATTATTTAGTTATGTTCAGAATTGAGAAAGGTAGTTTTTTCCTAAATATACTTATTATATCTTAATCAGATGATGACTTAGATGATATATTATTGTGATATTTTGACATAACTTTTCTTAGGTACCCACTAAGGACACCTTAGTAAAGAAGCAGGGGTGAGCCTACTAAGTCATGGAAATGTAACATGATCTGAGTATTAAGCCTAGCAATCTCCAAGGCCTAATGGTCAAGTTGAAAGACATTTGCTATTTGCTATATTTTCTTTATTCTACCTATATGTATTTGTTGTAGTTTGTGAATTCTGAATCTACTAATGTCTTATTTATTACATGTTTTTAAAAGCATGATTTTATTAATATGTTAGAAATCCTAAACTTTATATGTTATTCTTCATGTATAAAAATGTAACAACATTAATTACTAATTAAGTTAATTAATCGTAATAGAGTTCCTAATTACTGGTACTAAAGGTCCAATGTCATTAATAATTTGTTTAAGGATAAAAATATAGAGGAATTTGAGCCTATTTAATCATTACCATTCACCATTTAAAGGGACAAGAGAATTCATGTGAATAGTTAACTAGTTCCTCATATAAGACTTTCACTTCATCCTTAGTGATTAGAGAGAAGCATACAACTTAATTACATTTGTTTCCAAGGCCATATACATCATTACTATAGAGAAAACCAAGCTACAATAAGGGTTTGAAAATTTAGGCCATGACTATAGAAGATTTGGCCACAGCCAAGTTGGCTTCTGTGACTCAAATAGAAATTTTAGACTTGCGTTGTGACTTGTAGTACCCACATCGTGACTTAACTCGCTATTGAAACTCATACTGGAATATTCCCGTTCCTCACCGTAACTTGAACCATTCATGCCACAGTGAGGTTCTTCTTTAGAACCCCCAAAGTGGAGAATCCTCGATTCTTGCTACGACAAGCCTACATGGCACCACGGTTAGGGACCCTTCTGGAACTCTAACAAGTATTTTACTCGTCTCTCGCCATGGTGAGCTCCTCTCTTGTGTACCCTCTAAACTTAAATCTCTTAAATTGTGTCGTAACCCAACAACTTAGTTTTTTTGACACAGGTACCATTTTTATTTTCCCATGTGAAATACATTTTTTTTAGTAAATTAATATGTCATAGTTTTTAGGAAATCGTGACCCCAAAAATAACAAAATGGGTCACAGCTGTTGTGACCCATTTTACTTTTTTTTTATAAGGAAATTTTAAAATTGTATCAATAATAACTTGTTTTTTATGTATCAAATTGATTTTGTGAAATTTAATAAATTACTATTTGTAAAAATTTTAGTTGTATTAATATAATAATTTTATAAATAGAGAAAAAATTAATACAAATATCAATTATAAAGTTTTAAAAGGGATAAAAATGAAAGTTGTTTTTAAAAAATAAGGCTAAGTATTTTTAAAAAAATGAAAAGTGAAAAAATTGAAAATTGATAAAAATATTTAAAATAAAATAATTTTCTAAAAATAAAGGATCATTATTTAAGAAAAATGAAATTTTCTTTAAAAAATAAATTTTAATTTCCGTAAGAGGTGATAATTAGTAAGAGTGTTAAAAATTTTGAGAGTAATTAAGTATACTTGTTAAGTATTATTGACCTCAATATTAAAGGAATAAAAATTTTAACTTTAGAAAAAAAGTTAGAATAAACTAAAATTATTATTTCCCTAACTAAAATATGTTTTTTTATTGTTACTTAAAATTTATTATTTGAAAAAGTGGGGTTATGGTTGGAAATTTTTTGTATTTTAATATATAAAGGGGTCATGGTTGGTGTCACACCATATTACTTCTAATGTTATCTTACTCATTCAAGGGGGATTTCACATGTTATCAAGAGAAATTCAAGAAAAATGCATTAAAATAATGAATTTAATTGCGTTATGTCAAGGTCTAAAAATTCATCTCGAGTCATGGGGGCCCCGTGAACTTACCAACCATATTCCTTAATTATCTTCTATCTATATAACTCATAAATGTCTCAAAACTAATGCATGGGTCTAGAAGCAAAACTCCAAAATTAACTCATTCACCTCGGATTCCATGGTGGTAGATTTTTAGTGTAACTTTGAAAAATCATAACTAAATCTAGAAAAATCGAAATCAAGCAAACCATAACTTTCTAGAAAGCTCTAGATGTTAAATTTATAATAAAAATAATTCCTAGCCACAAAAAGCTCATATGGACCATATTTGATAATAGAAAAGATACAAAGGTCAAGCTGTCTAAAATTACTGATATAGCTTATTGATATAAACTTTAACAAATCACAAATAATTTCACAAAAATTCAATCCGTGCAAACTATAATTTGGAAAGCTACAGATGTTAACTAGAGGTGAAAAATAATTCCAAATCAATCTAAGAACATTCAGACCCTGAAAATCAATGGAACAGTGATGGAGGTCTGACTATATGCCTAAAACAGAATAGAAAATTCAAAAATTCATATCTCCCTCTCTAGACATTTAAATGAGATGCTTCTAGTTGGCACAGGTCACTAGGAAGGTCTAGTTTCTCTCTGTAAAATAGCTTCTTAGAAAGCTCTTAATAAGATATAGATGTATACCAAATTTCAAACGAAGAAGAGTTCATTTGGACCATTTATGCCATAGCTCACCATTATGGTCATTTTTGCACCAGATAAGGTATCAACTTGGTCCATATGGCACTCTTTGTTTGGCTCCTCTTTGGCAAGTTTAAAAGCCTGAATATGACTTATCAAGTGATCCCAAACCTCATGCATCTCATTTTGGTCATTCTACATCTAAGAATACACTAACAAATACATGCCATCAAGTGTCAAGTTCTCTCATTTGCATTGATTTTGTGCCACAATTGGTCCATACATTATTTATACATAATATTACATTTGCCTAATGATTTACAACTCAAAAATAATATGCACAAGTTCACTTTTGTAATACCATATCTTTCTAGCCTTTCTCATGCAATTCACATGCTCCATAACATGCATTGCTTAGGAGTTGTAAGAAAATGGGATATAAACAATGGATTAAATTTGTGTTGCGCTACATATAAAAATTCCATTCGATGTCATGTGAGTCCTATGAGCACATATTATACTTTCTCATATTTAATTACATCAATACAACTCCTTTACAGCACAAAATTGTGCCCACAAATCATGGAAACCAAAATAAAACTCAAAATAAGCAAGTCTAGCTTCAGCCAGAAATGACCTCTTTTCTAGTCAAATTTTGGAAAAGCATAACTAATTCTAGAAAAATCGAAATCATGCAATCTTGATCATTATGGAAAGATATGGATGTCTACTTCACACTAAACATATGACCAGATCATAACATTCATCACAGAGGGATATGACATCCAAAATAGTCTAAAGGTCTAACTGAATTCTAAAGCTGTCACAGAATTCTGTAGAAAACTTTGAAAATGTCCAATTAATTCCACAAAAATCCAATCCATGAAAATGATACCAATCTAGAAATATGTAGATGTTAGCTAGAGGGAAAAATATTTTCAGACCAGCTCAGGTAGCCCAAATCTCGAAATTCAATAAAATAGTAACTCAGGTCAGGTAAGGGTCTTGATACTAGACAAAATGTTTAAAAATTCATATCTCTTTTTCTAGACCTCCAAATAAGGTGCTTCTAGTACAAGTCACTGGGAATGTCTAGTTTCTCTGTATAAAATTTTGTGGCAATTGGACATTATTTGCCCCATGAGTGATATAATTTATTTTCGGACCAGTGCTATAGTACTAAGGACCAAAACCAGAAAAATTCTCAACTTCAACAATTTGCCAAATATTCCACAGACCTCCAAAATTTACCAACTTTACCTTCCCAAAAAACTCTCAATAAGCTCTAGATGCATGCCAAATGTCAGAACAAGAAGAGCTCATTTGGACAAAAAGTGGTATAGCCTCCTAAAATGGTAAATTTTTGCTCCATATGGGTAACCATTGTCCAAATGGCTTTTTTAATTGTTTAGCACCTCTTGAGCAAGTTTTAAGCACAAATATGACTTGTTGAGACTGCCCAAATGGTCCCAAACCCTATGCATCTTATTTTGGTCTCTCAACATCCATTTATGCACTAAATGCACAAGCCATTCAAAGGTCCAATTACATATCTTCATTGATTTAATACCATATACATTATACATGTAGTCTATACATCATATTACATATGCTCAAGGTGTTACACAACCAAAAATAACATGTACAATGCTTCTTAACACTCCTTTACAATTTACACTACAAATTAAACAAGGTGTAGCCATTTAGTGTTCTTAGCTTGCATTTCCTTAGCCTTGGACACTACCTAGACATTTTAAGCATAAGAGGGAAAAGGGGTGAGATTCCAAGAATCTCAATAGCTCACACACCCATTCACACCACATTCAAGGCATACACACATCAAATATATGAATATGCAAGCATAAAGTGTGCAATAAATCTCATTTCATGCCACATCAACATGTCAAGACCACTTTCATGCTCTAGGGACTTTTGGTTTAGCCTCACCCCATTTCTAGGACTTTTAGATTTGCCTCACTTTTGGCCTAGGGACTTTTGACCTAGCCTCACCCATTCAAGGGACTTTTGGCCTTGTCTCACCCATGCCATGAGACTTTTGGCATCTCCTCACCTTTATTAAGGGACTTTTGGCATCACCTCACCCTTATGAGCTCTTTCCACAACCATAGTCATTCAAGAAGACACATTGGTACCAATGTAATTTCAAGACATCAAGTGGCATGTTCTCAAATCACAAGAGCATATAAAAGCACATAACATATACATATGCACACAAGAATGCAAGAGAATGAGGTTAAAAGCTACCTTTTAATTTATGTAAGCTTACTTTGCCACTTCCTTTCCCTTCTTGGTCTCACAAGAGCACTTAGGTGGAGTAGGGTTCTCTTGACCTAGACATCACAAACATCACACAGTTACACACTTGAAGCAACCCAAGATACTAGGTTCACTCTTAAACACACACTTGGTTCCATAATGGGCATATTGGTTCCATAAATGGTCCATTGAAGCAACTCATATCATCCAAGTTCTAGGCTCCATTTTTTTGTTATTTCTAAACTTCTTGGACTCATTTAAGGTCCTTGGAGCCATCACATATTCAATTGAACCATTGGAAAACTAAGTTGCTTCATAAGGCACTATTATGGACACCATTGTCCCATCTCCCAACCTATGGCTCCTAAATTTTTCCCAATGGTTTCTCTCATCTTCTAACATCATATAAAGTCCCAAATCAAGGCTAGAATAAATTAAAACATCCCCTAGGCTGATGAACCTAGCTTGGTCAAAATATGCACCATAATGGAGGTTCATGGACTTTGTGATTTTTTCTTGATGGGAGAGCCACTTGGGAGGCTTTCTAAAGGTCTTAGGAGCTCAAGGAAACATTCAAATAGCCAAGGAAACATTTACATAAAATTAGATTTTGTAAAACCCAAGAAAACACTACACTTTTCTAACTTCTTTTCTATTGGTTTTTCTTAGAATTTCTTGCCATATTCCATCTCCCCATGGCCTAAAACCCTTGTTTCTTCCTTGTATTTGGACATAACATCCTCCCATCCTTTGGTTCTGTTCTTGGCCAAAATACACACAAAGGGAAGGGGAAGAGAAGATGCAACAAAAAGCAAAGATTACTTAGGATTCAAGTGAGCTTTCAAGTGTTTTTCTCCTTGATTCTCTTCTCCTTGGCAAATTCAAAATTCTCCCCTTGGTTCTGGACCTAAAACAGAACCAAAAAGTTCAACTAAACCATAGAAAGAGAGGAGGAAAGGAGAGGAATAAGATTAGATGAAGATGGAGCATAAAAATCTACAAGTTTCCTTACCTTTTCCTTGATTTTTCTCCTCTTTTTCATCCCCTTTTGATGCACCTAAGGAGCTGCTATTTTTTCTGTAAATTGGGCAGAAGAAGTCGTGCTCAATAAAAGGGAGAAGGTGGAAGTGTTTAGGACATTCTAGAAGCTCTTATTTCCAATTTTGCCCTTTCCATAATGGCAATTTCATTTCAGCTTCGTTTTAGCTCCTTTTTGAGAACTTTCTTTTCCATCATAGAATTTAGGTTCCCAATTTAATAAAATGCCTTTCGAATTACTCAATTTGGAGCTAAAACCTTACCGAACGAATCGGTCAAAGTTTGGGTCAACCGACATTGAAAAATATACACCGAAGGGGGTTTACCAATCCTAGGGCTTCCTATAGTTTTTGAGGCCTCTAAGAACCTTGGGCAACTAAAAAATTTTATTTAAAAAGCCCTCTTATGTGGTTTTCCAAAAGTTGCACTTATTTACGAAAATGCTATTACCTTTCGTCAGTTTCTGTCACCAATTATTTCTCCATCCTAACTCCATTTTCTTTCTGTCTGAACCTAGAATTATCATTTTTATGAGTCTAGGACTCAACCTAAATTTTTTGGGACATTATCTAGGTCATTTCAGAGGACTTACTTTTATACAACTCATTTCATCATTTTATGAAAATTACGTTCATTACATTTTTTACATTCATTTGCAAATACAATTACATAAGGGACAAAGTGTAGCTTCTCAAGACCCTTGGCTTGTATTTCTTCCTTCTTGGGCACCACCTAGACATATTAAGATAAAGGAGGGAAGGGGAATGAGATTCATGGAATCTCAATAGCTCACACACCCATTCACACACACGTTCATAGCATACATACATCAAAGGCACAAGTATGGAGAATAGCACAACCATAAAGTATGCAAAGTCACAATTCCATGCCGCCAATTCACATTAAATTCAAGAATATGCTCTAGGAACTTTTGGTTTTGCTTCACCCTATTTCTAGGACTTTTGAATTTGCCTCACCCTTGGCCTAAGGACTTTTGACTTAGCATCACCCATCCAAGAGACTTTTGGTCTTATCTCACCCATACTATGAGACTTTTGGCATTTCCTTACCCACATCAAGGGACTTTTGGTATCTCCTCACCCACATCAAGGGACTTTTGGCATCACCTCACCTTTATGAGTAATTTTTACAATCAATAATATTTAAGATAACACATTGGTATCAATGCAATCTCAAAGCACCAAGTGGTATGCTCTCAAATCATAAAAACATACACATGGACATAATGCCATATATACAACCAAGAATGGAAAGAGAATGAGGTGGAGAGCTACCTTAGTATTTATGTAAGCTTAGCTTAGTCTTTTTCTTTTCCTTTTTTGGTCCCACAAGCACACCTGGGTGGATTGGGATTCTCTTAGCCTAAACATCATAAATAGCATAGAATTACACTCTTAAACTAAGCCAAGACACTATACATACTTTTAAGAACACGATTAGTTCCATAGGTCACATAATGGTTCCATAAATGGCCTATTGAAGCAACCTTATAATTCAAGAGCTAGGCTCCATTCTCTTCTCATTTCTAGGCCTCTTGACCGCATTCAAGGTCCTTGGAGCCATCATCTACTCACTTACAAAGCCCTAGACATATGTTGCTTCATAAGGCTCCATTATGGAAGCCATTGCCCCATCTCTTAATCCAAAGCTTCTAAATTTTTTCTAAGGGTTCCTCTAACCTTCTACCATCATATGAAGTCCAAAACCAAGGTTAAAATAAATTAAAACACTCCTTAACCTATTTATCTAGTCTTGGCTGAGGCATGGGGGAGAAAGAGGGTTCATGGAGCTTTTGATTTTTCCTTGATAGGAGAGCCATTTGGGAGGCTTCTTAAGGGTCTTAAAAGCTCATTGGAACCCTTGCATAGCCTACAAAATTCATGTATCAAAATAGATTTTACAAACCATTTAAGAATTCTACACTTTGCTAACTTGAATTTCATTAGTTTCTTGTAATTTCTTGGCATATTCTACTTTCCCATGGTCTAAAATCCTAGTTACTCTCTAGTTTTTGGGCAAAAAATCCTCCCCTCCTTTGGTTCTATTCTTGGCCGAAATATACACAAAGGAGGAACAAGAAGAAGAAGTAATAAAGAGCAAGAATTACCTTGGGTTCAAGCTTGCTTTCAAGAGCTTTTCTTCTTGGTTTGTTTCTCCTCAAGCAATTCGAACCATTTGCCCTTATTTTGGACTCAAAACAGAACCAAACAACTCAACAAAACCATAGAAAGGAAGCTCAAAGGAGGGAGAAGAAAAAAATTTGAAGAAGGAGAAGCATGAAATTCCTTGAATTTGCTTACCTTTTTCTTGGTTTTCTTCCTCCTTTCTCTCCTTATCTTGTGCACCTACGGAGCATCTCTCTTTTTATGTTTTTGGGTAGAAGAAGTCAACCTAAAGAAGATGGGAGAAAGGGCATGAAGTGTGTGGAAGCTTCAAGAATAATTAATTTATAAAAATTCTAATTTTACCCTTATAACTTTGTTTTAGCTCCTTTTTAAGAACCGTCTTTTCTATTATAAAATTTAGGTTTCCAATTTAATAAAATGCTTTTGGAATCACTCAATTTGGAGTTAAAACTTTCTTGAATGAATTTGTCAAAGTTCAGGTTCACCGTCATTGGAAAACATACACCGGAGGGACTTTAACTGTCCTAGGACTTCCTATGGTTTTCAGGGCCTCTGAGAACCTTGGACAACTCAAATTTTTTATTTAAAAAGCTCTCCTATAAGTTTTTCTAAAATTTTCACGTAATTATGAAAATGCCACTGCATTTCGTCAATTTTGTAATAATTTTACTTCACTATCCTAATTCCATTTTTCTTTCTGTCCGAGTCTAGGATTATTATTTTTAGGAGTTTGAGACACTACCTAAATATTTTAGAACATTATCTAGCTCATTATAGGAGACTTGCTTTTATATAGTTCATTTTGTTGTTTTACAGAACTTACTGTTCGTTATAGTTGGGAGGCCAACTGTGATCCTTAAATTAGATTTTTTTTATTTAATCATGAAATTAACTTCTGTAAAAAAATTTTAGATGTAGTGATTTATGAAATAAAAATATTAATTGTAATAGATATAAAATTATTTACCATGAAACCCATAAAATTAATTAAGAAATTTACTTTTAACTTATAATTGTCTTTTTTATATGTTAAATATAATTTTAGAAATTTAAAAGTTTAACAATCTTAAAATTTTTTAGTTGTATTAAGTTAATTATTTTATAAATAAACACATTAAAGAATTAATATAAATATCAATTATAATGATTTAAAAATAATAAAAAATGAAATATATTTTTAAAAAATTATGACTAAGTAGTATAAAAAAATTAAATGTGAATTTAAACTTGATAAAAAGATGAAAAAAAATTATTTTAGAGAAATGAAATATCATTGTTTAAAAAAATTAAACAATAATTTTTTTAAACTTGATAAAATGATTGAAGAAAAATAAAATTTTGTTAGAAGAAATAAATTTTAGTAATGGTTTTAAAAACTTTAACGAGCAATTAAGTATACTTATTAAGTATTACTGCACTCAATATTAACGTAATAAAAATTTTAACTAAAATATGTAAAAAAATTTATAATAAACTAAAATTGTTATTTTGCTAGATACTTAGTCATAATTTATTTCTCTAGCTATAATATGAATTTCTTTTATAGTTGAATTAAATTTTTTTATTTTAATATATGAGGGGGGTCATGGCTGAGGGTCAACCATGACTCTTGAATTAAATTTTTTTATGTAATTATTAAGTTAGTTTTCGTAAAAAAATGTTAGGAGTAGTAAGTTATGTAATGAAAATAATTATAATAGGTAAAAATTATTTACTATGAAAGCTATAAAATTAATTTAGATAAATGAAGGTTAGTTGTTTAATTCAATTTCATTTAAATTAGATAAATAAGTAAGAGCATTAAAAAAATTGACGAGAAATTAATCACAATTATAAAGTATTGTTGAACTTGATATTAAAGTAAGTTAAATTTTGTAATCAATAAAAAGAAATAGTTATAATATGTTTCAATGACCTAAAAAATAAATACACAAGTACAAAAAAAAAAAAATACATAATGTTCAAAAGAAATGACTTCCTATGCCACATCGAGTTTATGTTCTTAATCGATGGCCTTGTTGATGCACAAGATAGTGTTCTTCTTCTGCCTCCTATGCCTCTCTCTCCTCCTCGGCTTCTTCTTCATTTTTGTCTCTATCTTCATCTTCTTCGTTATCATTGTTTCCTTGATTTTTCACTTGCTGGTAGAGTACGGGATTCACATTCAATAGGGGAGATTGAACTGAAGGAATTGGCTAATATGGTATGATACATCTCGCTTGCTGTGATCCAACATATGCAAAAGACCAAATATCAAATCCAAAAGTAGACATTGTTTGGTATGAGAATAAGGGTGTAAAAGGGATAGAGTCGTATGGCATATAAAATAAAAAGTTAACACCTCTAAAATCAACAAAATGCACGAGTGGAGTGGATGAAGATGGACCTACAGTGTCATGATGAGTCTAAATCTGTGTTGCTATGGAAGAAGATGGACCCACGGTGTCATAATGCACCTGTGTCTATGTTACTGGAAAAGAAGATGGTCTAGTAGCATCAAGGTGGACTAGCATCTCTGGTGATGTATGAAAAGAAAGACTAGGCGTCGTAGATACAGTGCCAACACTAAGGGTAGAATCACAATAAGGCTGATCATCTACCATGGGTACCCTAGTAGACATAAATCTACGAGCTCTCTTTGTCGTGCAACTTGGAGGAAGTTGTGGCCTAGGCAATTGAGGTGCAGGAGGAGCAGCTTAAGAAATCATCATGTCTTAGTATTCACCAAGTGCATCGAGGATGTTAGTATAATTTGTGACCATAGTGAGACCTAATGGTGAAGGGTCATCCATGGCAATAACTTGTAAGTGATCATCTACATTGACTTGTCAAAAACAAATTGAGAGTTGTAAAGTCCCACATCGGATGGTTTGGTCCTGGGAACGGCCTATATAAGTGGGGGCAAAGCTTCCCCTCCCAGACGCACATTTTCCCGTGAGTTAAGCGGGCAAGCGACAAAACCCACTGAATCGGGAAGGCTGGGTCGAAGACCCTCGAACCGGGAAGGACGGGACAATACGTCTGGTGGCTCTGTGTGTGGTTGGTATCAGAGCCGGTCGTTCGCATGTGCGACCCGAGGAAGGGTCGACCCCAAAAGGGGGGTGGATTGTAAAGTCCCACATCGGATGGTTTGGTCTTGGGAACGGCCCATATAAGTGGGGGCAAAGCTTTCCCTCCCAGACGCGCGTTTTCTCGTGAGTTAAGCGGGCAAGCGACAAAACCCACTGAACCGGGAAGGCTGGGTCGAAGACCCTCGAACCGGGAAGGACGGGACAATACGTCTGGTGGCTCTGTGTGTGGTTGACCAATAAATGTAACACCATAACTTCTAGCTCTATTACATGCCATTTATAAGCTTCACATCATGATTTCCATGAGGGCACATAAAAAAGGGGACAGAAATAATCGACTTTTTCCGCATTGCGCTATATCTAAAAAATTTAATTCGGTGTCACGTGGACCGTGTGAGCTTATACTATACTTCGCCATATTTAATTTTATTATTACAACTCATTTTCATCACAAAACATGCCTACAATTCATGGAAACCGAAATGGAGCTCAAAATAAGCAAGCATATTTTCGGCCAGATTTGCTCCATTTTCTGACCCAACTTTGGAAAATCATAACTAAATCTAGAAAATTCGAAATCATATAATCTTTGTCACTCTGGAAATCTTAGGATGTCTACACACCAAAAATACTTCCATGTCACAGTATTCATCACACAGGACGCTTGACATCCAAAAAGCTACAGACTCGCTGGCTGCCTGGGCTATGATTCAGGTTACTGATGTAAACTTCTGAAATTCGTAACTAATTCTACAAAAATGTAAATCACACACACTCGGTCATTCTGGAAAGATACAAATGTTAACTTGATACTAAAAATAATTTCAGAATGACACAGATACTTTTAGGCATCTGGAACTGATGGAACAGTGATTGAGCTCCTGGGCGCTACTGATACTGACAGTTAACTTTAAATATGCATAACTCTCTGTTCAGACCTCCAAATGAGGTGATCTCGGTGGCCACAGAAATCTTATGACCTCTAGTTTATCCATGTAAAATTTCATAATCATTGGACACCATTTGGCCATCGAGTGACACAGAATTCAAAACTGCCAATATGAACAGTACCCATACCAGAATCCATGCAAAATCCCAACTTTGAAAATTCACAAAATATTCCCTAGGTCTCCGAAAATTATGATCTTTAGCTTCCCAGAAATCTCTCAACAAGACCTAATTGCCTGCCAAATTTCAGGGCAAGAATAACTCATTTGGCCAAAAAGTGGCATAGGGTTCCATTATGGACAATTTTGGCTCCATATTGGGTACCAAAATTGCCAACTAGATTTCCTTTGGTCTTGGCACCTTTTGGGCAAGTTTAAAAGCATGTTTAAGACTTGGGGAAGCTGACCAAATGGTCCCAAACCATTTGCATCTCATTTTGGCCTTTTCACCCTCACTTATACACATTACACCAAGCTTTTCTCAAGTGCATACATTAGCATAAGCACTCAATTTATGTTCTAGAATATATACACCATACTCATTCATTTATCTATCACATAATCTCATTTTTACATTTGTCCAAGGGGTCATAGACTATTTACAATAATAATATATATCATGAAGTCTCCTTATGAATCAAAAGACCAAAAATCAAGCATAAGGATGGCAATCTTCTTTCTTCAAGGTGGTTGGCTCCCATTGCCATGTCCACTTGGCCCACCTAGCATATTAGGACATTTAAGAGGAGGGAGTGAGATTCAAGAATCTCAATAGCTCATCTCCCATTCCATCACACATAATATGTGCAAGCAAGTTTCACAAATGCATGCATGAAGAAAGTAGAAATCATAGGAATTTTAAAAGCAACCTTAGCATGTGAATCAATCATACAAGACATTCAAGAGCTCACTAAGTATTTGGATTGGCCTTACACTTCTCCTCGTGGATTTTGGACTTGCCTCACCCATTCTTTAAGCACTTTGGACTCAACCATACTCTTGGGAGCCCACTTTGCTTTTGGGAGACTCTTTACTTTGTCTCAACCAAGCTCAAGGGTTCTTGGCTCATCCTCACCCAAGGGAAGAGTTCTTAGCCTTTCCACACTCAAGTAAACTCATACAAACATCATGGATTCATTTAAAAACATAACATGGCACCAAGCATCATGGCATATAAAGGCATGCTAGCATACTTTTCAAAGCTTGAAAATACACATACACACATTCTAAAACAAGCTAAACACACATCCATGCATGAGAGAAGGTGGAGAGAGCTACCTTGTATGCAAGTACACACTTTTTCCTTAGCTTTTAAACCTCCTCTTTTGGCCACACACCCACAATTTGGTGGAGATGGTTTCTCTTGGCCTAAATACAATTTTTGGGAGCCAATTAGGTTCATGAAACATTCTTTAAAGCCATACAACTTGCTTAAGTACTAGATTGCTCTATAATCCCCATTATGGTCCATAAAGGCACCTAATGAAGCAACACCCCTCAAATGATTTCTAGGCCTCATTCTTTCTTTTCAAATATGATTCTTGACTCCTTTTAATCCTCTTGGAGTCATCACATAATTAAAACAAAGGGCCTAACATTATGTTGTTTCCTTAGGTCGCAATATGGAACCTAAAGCACCAACTCATTCTCTAAGCTTCCTAAATTTTTCCCAAGGTTTCCCATCACATTCATTCATCATGTATGACTCAAAAATGGGCTTGAAACAATTTAAAACTCTCCCTAACTATGCCATCCCTACTTGGCCAAAAGTTAGAGCATAAATGGGATTTCATGGCTTCTTGATTTTTCCTTGATGGGGGAACCATTTAGGGAGGTTGTTAAGAGGTGTAGGAGGTCAAGGAAACACTTAAACAACCAAGGGAACTTATAGATTAAATCAGTTTTTACAATCCCCTTAAGTGCTCTACACTTTTCTAACTTTTAGATTCATGACTTTCCATGGGGTTTTGTTCATTTTATGGAGGAAGAGACATATGGGGGACCTCTTAGGGATCTTAGGAGCACATTTAAACATTCATTTACGCCTAAGAACATTTATATAAAATCAGATTTGCAAGGGAGCATTTGGATCCCTAATGATTCCATTTTGTTTCCTAATGCTCCTTTCTTGATTCTATTGGTTCATTCTTAATCCTTGCCATCTAAAACCCCTAATCCCTCCATAAATTGGACAGAAAACAGCCCCTAAGAATTGGGCTCATGGTGGTCAAATTCGTGCAAGAGGAAGGGGGAGGGAGAAACTACCAAAGAATGGAAGTTTTACCTTGTTTTCTTGCTTCCTTTGGCTTGTTCTTCCACTTGGTTGGCTTACTCCCTCAATTTGCGAAATTCCCCTCTTTGTTCTGCCCCAAAAACAGCACCAAACTCTCCATTAAAACCATAGAAAGAAAACTTGAGAGGAGAGGAGCAAGGTTCAAGAAGGAAGGATATGGAATGTCTTAAAGTTTCTTACCTTTTTCTTGAATTTCTTCCTCCAAAATCCTCCTCCTCTTGTGCGCCTAAGGAGCTGGAGTTCTCCTCTGAAAATGGGCAGAAGCAAGTCGGTTTAGAGAGGGGGAGGCAGAACGTGGCATATAAAGAAGAAGAAAGAAGCTTCCTTTAACACTTTAATGCCAATTTTGCCCTTCGTTCTTAGCATTTTCGTTTATCCTTTGTTTTAGCTCCTTTTTTAGAACCGTCTTTTCCATCATAACAAAGAGGTTCCCAATTTAATAAAATGCCTTTGGAATCACTCAAATCGGAGCTAAAACCATCCCGAACGAATCGGTCAAAGTTCAGGTCAACCGACATTGGAAAGAGTACACCGGAGGGGCTTTACTGGTCTCGGGGCTTCCCATGGTTTTTGGGGCCTCTGAGAACCCTGGACAACTCAAAATTTCCATTTAAAAAGCCCTCCTAGGTGCTTTTCCAAAATTACACTTATTTACGAAAATGCCACTGGCCTTTCGGCAAATTTTTTGAATCGCTCCGACCCCGGTTTCTGGGCAACTCAAGGCTCAAATCCTCATTTTCTATTATTTAAAATTTTATCCAAATTTTATTTGGCCTTGAATCACTCATCTCAGGGGACTTGCTTTGAAAACGTGCCCATTTCCATCGTTTAATGAAAACAGGACATTACAAGAGTCATATATGTAATAAGTATAAAAAAAGTGAAATAAAATAACTGTGCTAGGTCCTTAAAAATTACCACAAAACCTTAGGCACCACTAATAGGATGGATCCACCAATGGGTAACCCTCTAGTACCATTTCATATATTTTGCAAAGTGATCTAGGGGCTCTAATGATATCGATGTAAATGACAAAGTACCTTACCAACTCCACCAAGTAAGCATGAAGTTCCCATGCTCTTTTTGCTAGTCTAAATGGTTCTTGCCTTTGAACATCAGTGTATGAACCTTTTCTAAATATGGGGAACACGAGGTATGGGCTACATCCTACTAAACTGTTGAAGCACGAGATCAGCATGATGCCACTCCACAATATGAAAATAAATAAATGGCATAGATGCTACTTATATATTCGAGGAGATTAGGCAATAGTTAGGTATCAACTGGCATACATCATCTACATCATATGGACACTATATAATCTAAAAAAAATGAAATAAAATATATAAGGTGTAACACCATATAGTTCTAGCTCATTTCACATCATTCTCATGCTTCACATTCATAGATTCCATGAAAGAGCAAGAAAAGGGAATTAAAATAAGGCATTTTCTTACATTACGTTGTGTATAAAAATTCCATTCAGTGTCACGTGGACTATGTCAGCTCATACATCACATTCTCATATTTAATTACATGAATACAACTCATTTGCATCAACAAAAGTAGCCCACAACTCATAGAATTCAAAGAGAAGCTCAAAATACTCATGTATATTTTCAGCCAGAATTTGGTTCTTTTTTGACAAAAGTTTGAAAAATCATAACTAATTCCAAAAAAATTAAAAGCATGCATTCTTGGCCATTATAGAAAGCTACGGATGTCTACTTCATACTAAAAATATGTCTAGACCATAAAATCCATCACAGAGGATGTTTGACATCCAAAAATATCTAGAGGTCAAACTGCCTCTTGGTGTTGTCACAGATTTCTACAGCAAACTTTGAAAATGTCCAATTAATTTCACAAAAATTCAATCTATGTAAATGATACCAATCTAGAAATCTAAAAATGTTAGCTAGAGGGAAAAAATGTTTCCAAACTAGCTTAGGTAGCCCAGGCCTCGAAATTTAGTGGAATAGTAACTCAGGTAAGGTAAAACTCCTGATACTGGACAGAATTTTAAAAATTTCATATCTCCCTCTCTAGACATCCAAATGAGGTGCCTCTAGTTGGCATGAGTCATTATGAACATTCAATTTCTCTATATAAAATTTCATAGCAATTGGATATCATTATGCCTTGTGTGATAGATTTATGTTTTGGACCAAATGAATAGTACAACAGACCAAAACCAGAAAAATTATCAAATTTGAAATTCATAAAATATTCTATAGATCTCCAAAAATTATGTTCTTTAGCTTTCCAAAAAACTCTCAACAAGCTCTAAATTTTTGCCAAATCACAGAATAAGAAGAGCTCATTTGGCTAAAATGTGATATAAGGTTCCATTATGGTCAATTTTGGCTCCATATGGGGTACCAAAATGACCAAATGGCTTTCCTTGGGGTTTGGCACCTCTTGGGCAAGTCTAAAAGCATAATTAAGACTTTCGTGAGTTGCCCAAATGGTCCCAAACTACATGCATCTTATTTTGGCCATGTCATCCACACTTATACACATTTCCATGATTTTATTCAAGAAGACTCACTAACATTACAAGCTCATTTTAAATTCTAGGATTTGTATACCATAACCTCTCACTTATACATGATACATCAACATATTTATACATGTTCACAACTTCATACGACATATACATCTATGACTTACAACCTATGCCAATTGTATGGTTTTCAAGTAACAAAATTCAGGCACTTTGTTGTCATCCACTCATCCTCAAGGTGGTTGGCTTCTATTACCTTGCTCTCTTGGTCCACCTAGCCTGTTAGAACATTGGAAAGGAGGGAATGAGATTCAAAGAATCCCAATAGCTCATCTTCCATTCAATCACACATAACATATGCAAAGCAAGTGTTGAAAATGCATGCATGGGCATCATACAAATTATGAGCATTCAAGAAGCAAGCTTAGTATGTAAATAAGTCCTACAAGGCATTCAAAAGCTTGCTAAGTAGATGGATTGGCCTCACACTTTTTCTCATGGATTTTGGACTTCCTCACCCATTCTTTAAAAGATTCTTGGACTCAACCATACTATTAGGAGCCCATATTGCTTTTGGGAGATTCTTTGCTTTGTCTCAACCAATCTCAAGGGTTCTTGGATCATCTTCACCATGGCTAAGAGTTCTTAGCCTTTCCACGCTCAAGCAAACTCATACAACCATCATAACATCATTTTAAAGCATAATATGTCATCATGAAATCATGGCATATAAAATCATGCTAGCATATTTTCATGGCTTGAAAATACATATACACACATTTTAAGACAATCTAAACACACATCTATGCATGAAAGAAGGTGGAGAGAGCTACCTTGCACACAATCACACACTTTTTCTCTTGAAATTCCCTTCTTTGCTTTGGCCACACACACACAACAGTGTGGGGAAGATTTCTCTTGGCCTAGACATAATTTATGAAAGCCAATTAGATTCATGAAACAAATTCTGAGGCCACACAACTTACTTAGATACTAAGTTATTCTATAAACCCCATTGTGGTTCCATAATTGCACCTAATGAAGCAAAACCTCTAAAATAAAGTCTAGCCTCCATTCTTTCCTTTCAAATATGATTCTTGACTCTTTTTAAGTCTCTTGGAGTCATCACACAATTAAAACAAAGAGCCTAACTACATGTTGCTTCTTTAGGTCATAATATGGAACCTAAAGCACTAACTTACTTTGTATGAGTTCTAAATTTTTCCCAAGCCTTCCCCTCATATTCATTCATCATATATGACTCAAAAATGGGCTTAGAAAAATTCAAAACTCTCCCTAGCTATGCTATCCTTGATTGGCCGAGGCTATGGAGAGAATAGAGCTTCTTGGAGTTTGCTTTGTTTTCTCAAGGGAGGAAGCATATAAGGAGCCTCTTAGGGATCTTAAGAACTCATTTAAACTCTTATTTAAGCCCAGGAATCATCATACAAAATCAGATTTTACAAGGTGCAATTGAAACTCTAGAACTTGTATTTTGAAATCTAATGATTTTTTGTTGATTCCCTTTGCATATTCTTAATCTCTACACCCTTTTTCCTTAGAATCATCCTTGGTTATACCTAAAAATCAAGTCCTCCTAGGGTTTTCTCATGTTAGGCAAAATGGAGGAGGAGGAAACCAAAGATGACAACCATAGGAAGAGAAATTGCCTTGTTTTCTTGCTTTTTCTCACTTGAATCTTGCTTTCTCCAAGCTCCTCTCTTCAAATCCGAAATTTTTCCTAAGTTTCTCCCTTAAATCAGATTTGTAAACTTCATTTTAATCATAAGAAACAAAGGAGAATAGAGGAGAAGAGGTTTGGAATGAAGAAAGCATGAAAAATCATGAAAATCCATACCTTTCCACCTTGAATTTCTCCTCCTTTTCTTCCTCCTCTTGTGTGCCTCATCCTTTAAGGTTTTTTTCTAGTTCTGGGTAGAACATAGTCGTGCATAATGAAGGGAGAAGAAGGGTGCATTACATATATAGGTGGGAGGAAGTTACACTTTTCAAAAATTCCCATTTTACCCTTTGTTTTTGGCATTTTTGTTCCTCCTTCATTTTAATTCCTTTTTGAGAACCGCCTTTTCTATTTTGAAATTTAGGTTCCCAATTTAATAAAATGCCTTTGGAATCACTCAAATTGGAGCTAAATCCTTCCCGAATGAATTTGTCAAAGTTCAGGTACATCGATATTGAAAAGCATCCACTGGAGGGGTTTTAGCTATCTCGAGACTTTCCATAATTTTTAAGGCCTCTAAGAACCCCAGAATACTCAAAAATTTCATTTAAAAGGCCCTCCTGTGTAAATTCCACAATTTGCTCAAAATTACAAAAATACCATTACGTTTCGTATGATTTTTGTAAAAAATTATTTTTTTATTCTACCTCTATTTTTCTTTCCGTTTGAGTATGGGATTCTCATTTTTAGGTGTCTAGAATATTTCCTAAATTTTTTGGGACCTTAACTATCTTATTTTGGGAGACTTCCTTTTGTATCCAGTGAATTTTATTCGTTTATAGAGAAATTATATGTTACGTTTCTCACGTTTTTTGAGAACTGGATGTTACATTTCTCCCCCCTTAAATAAATTTTATCCTCAAAATTTGGGCCATGCTTTTCTCTTACTCTTTTCATTTCTGGCTAATTGCTCTTTTCTTTCCTTTTTCTTGGCTCTATATGCTTTTCTCAACAATTTCACTCGTTTGAATTTTCTCTCAGTCAGGGGATTTTCATTGCTAGCCTTTAAGAAGGGCTCTATTACTATAGAGTATTGGGTAATTCTTTTTCATAAGGAAAAGAAATTTCTGGCTCTAGAGGCCTATCCTAGGAGAGCTTACTAATCATATTTGATTAGTTTCAACCCATCTATAGGGGTTAACATTCTTTTCAGTGGACTTATTTACATATCTCAAGCGGTAACTCATTTCATGTTTCATCTCCTGTATTTTTTCCCAATGGCTTCTCATAAAGTCTCATTTTCTTTTCTGATTATTATAGCCATCGGGGGTTTTATGTCTATTTGCTTATTTACATATTTCGTCCACTATTTATCTCTGCATTTTTTTTTTACCAGCTCATCCTATTATTATAATTCACATTTCTTTCTAGCATAGGCCTCGCATCTTAGTTGCTTACTGGGATTACAACTCCTTTGAGGAGTTTCTATTTTTAATGATCTTAGCTTCTATGTTTACTACTACATCTATCTTTGTAGGCCGAGACTTTTTCTCACTTTCTTTGCTCACTTACAGTGGCATTTTATAGTCCCTCATTTCAATACTAATTGGCCTAACATATATCTCATATTGGCACTGAAGAGCGACTACCACTGACTATTCCTGAGTTTTGGTGGGATGCTAGCTATTCCCATAGTTTTGCTCACTAGAGATATACTGTACCACTTATCTTACATAAAAATTGCACTTGACCCATTTCTGAATACATAAACTAGCATGCAGGGATCTCTTTATCCTTCGGTTAGGGCTGTTGTTTGCTAGGTAGTGGTTCATCTGGCTCTAACTTTGGAAAGCTAATTTCTTACTTTCCTCATCCCATATACTATGTTCATCTCTAAAGAGAATCAGTCAATGGTCTAACTATTTAAGTAAAGCCTTCATATCTCTGTGGCAACGGTTTACCAGACTCAGAAGATCTGTAGTCTTTGAGACAAAAGCTAGCTAAAATTGTACTGGTCTCTGAGACTAACTACTCTGTAAAATTATCTCAAGTCGTTATCTCACCAGAGAACTGTCATGCTATGGCTAGGGCTCTCTGTAACTCTATGGGATCTACTGTGACCTTTGGGTCTACTACGACCTCTCAGAGCCCTGCTAGGGTCTACAGCAACCCACTGTGCTATGCTAGGATATACTGTGATCCATCTTTGAGAGATGTCAAAGCCTAAGATTACTATATCTGGTAGTAAAATACATACTCACTAAGTTCGATTACCATTGTTTATAATAGTTGAGGCTAAGCTCAAAAGTACATCATGCTCTTCGTGTAGAGTGAATTCTGTGTCATCTCATTCTCTAGGATCCCATCACACTAATACTAGGGAGGATTTTAAATTTTTCACTCATTGCTCCTCATACGATCCTCAAATTCCTACTTTAACCCCTTTTGCTTGGACTTTCTTTTCTTACTCTATTGACTTACTTACTTTACATATACTCATTTTAGCCTTTCTCTCATATCCTATAGTTTCTAACTATGCCCATGTTCTACTTTTAAGCACCTTGGCACTAAGGCATCTCACATATTGAGTGTGGCTAACATCTCTGATAGGAAAGAGGCTATACACTGGTCCCTTCTCATTTCATTTACATGTACTATGATGGACACAGATCATTCATATTGAACTCGTGCTGTCTAAATTTGAATATTCCTTATTGGGGATTCCTTTTTGCATGCTTTCCTTACTATTTTGATATTACTAGAATCCCTTTACCTTTCTTTTTTGACTTATCTCATTCTTTAACTAGGATACTCTTCGATTACCGGGACACTTTGGTGATTGATGTCATTGTTTGCTACGTACTCCCGTCACATTACTATCAGGTTGATCAGGCCTAATATCATGTAACCATTGTTGCAAGTAAACCATAACATCAAACACTAATATATGGGTGCTTCATGACAGAGGTCAAAGCCACTATTGCTTACATATTACAAGTTTCCTAATAATATAAAGTATTCCTCTCGTACTTTTCTCTATCTGTCTAACAATTGTGTCGCGCAATCTCAAATAAAACTAGATAGCAAAATAAATTTTGTAAGTAATAGTGCAACCTAGGTCATTTCCTAAGAAGTCTTCATGCCTCAATTTGTTGTGAAAGAGTATTCTAAGTATTACTAATTGGAACTTGTTTAGGGGTTTTAAAATGCTAAAATTTAATTGAACTAAATTTTAAATGACAAGAATAAAAAACTTAAGACTAAAATGAAGTGAACAATTAAGAAAATGTGGTAGTTAGCCTTGTATTGGACTCCCTAGAATTCAATTATCCTTACTCTCTTTTTAGTGTACCAAATTTAGATTTAATTTCTTGCTCATTAGTGTATTCCCTATAAAAGCTCTTAAATGACCATCCAAGATTTAATTCATCAATTATTCAAGGAATTTGCAACCACAAGAAACCTTGAAAAATTAATTAATTGAATTAAGAACAAGAACACACTATAGCCAATCCTAATTGATCAATAAAATCTATTGCACAATCTACTTAAAATACTAATTAACCAATTAGACTAATGAATTCCTTAAACAATTAATTGCACAAAAATTCTAGCTATTTAATCTAATAACCATTGCATCAATTGGCCTAAAATCAAGAGGAAATTAAAAGTAATTTGCACAGCACTAATTCTGGAATTTTTATAAACATATAATGATCATAAATAATATTCTAAAGATCAAATTATACTTAATCTATAAATGAAACTAATCCAACAATTTCTAGTAATTAAATTTCTAAATTAATAAACTAGACCTAGTCAAATTAATAAAAGAATTAATGCTGGAATTGAAAGAGTAAGCAAGGAAATCTTTATCCAATTTGGTGAGGAAATGTGGAGCTCAAATCTACATTTGGGAGTCTTCAATCTTCAGCCAACCACTAAGGATGATTCAAGCTGCCATGGAGAATTTAATCGAGAGAAAATTGATGATGAGAGCTTCAGCCATGGATAAATTGATTAATTAACCTCTCCCTAGAGCTCTCGCATTTTCACATTCTGTCTTCCCTTTCTGGAGCTCCAGCCTTCCTCCTTTTTACGTCGTGTCTTCGCATTTTTTTTCTTATTCCCTTCAGCTCGCTTATTTTTTTTTTCTTTGCACGCTGTACACGTTTCCCATCATTACTCTCCAATCCTCCTCATGTGCTACCCATGTTTTCATTTAATCCTCCGTGTTCTACTCTCACGTCAACCCTCTCTAAACTCCAGCTTCCAACTCATTCAGCTCATTTATTCCCACGTCTACCCGTAGCTTCCTTCTTCTCGCTGAGGTTCTTCATGCCTATCTAGCACGTAGCGAACACGTGAGTTTTTCCCAGCTTGTTTTTCACATCCCATGCAGCTGCTTTATTTAAAATTCACGTGCTTCTTATGTGTTGCTTTATAATGCTTTTGTTCTCAGCTTCTAAAACTTGTTTAGCTTTACTTATATTCTCTAACTCTCTCCATTAGCTTAACTTCTCTTCCAACTCAAACCCTTAGTTGCTTCTTCATTTAACTTGTAGCTAGTTCTCCTAGCTCATTCCACACTCTATCCAGCTCTCCTAGCTTTATGAGCTCATGAATGATGTGGCTTCATCTCTTTTTTATGTGGCTCTTATGTATGTTAGCTCGTAGCTTCTTCATCCAACCTAGCACGTAAAACTCAAGCTCTCTTCTTACGTCAATTTTCACATTGCTATCTAGCCCTGCTTCCTTTCATTTAATTTTTCATCCACGTCAACTTTGCATGCTCCAGCTTCTCTTCTTTGTGTATATGCTTCTGCTCGTGGCTTCTATGTTTCTCACGTCAGTTATTGTTCACACGAGCTGTTATTCTAGAGTTGCATTCTTCTTTATTCTTTTAAACCCATATCTTTTGTGCTTCTTCACACGTTGAAACCATAGCTTTGCCTTCTTCGTGTAGCTTGAGTGTGTTGGCCATGGCTAGTTCTTTGTTTTTGCATGTGTATGAGAGTGAAGTGGCAATAGTGCTTTTTTCATGCAAGCCTCACGTCCTACTTCTCCTAGCTTTGTAAGCTTCCTTTCCATGCACATAAAACCCAAGCATTCTCATTAAGAACCCATTACTTCTCCTTTTCCTCTCAAGCATGAAACCTAGCTTCTTCTAGCTTTGTTCTAGCTCGTGGCTTCTCTTCACTCATTTAACTCACTTTAGCTCACAAGCTTCTTCTTAAATCACAAAAGCTAACCATATGCTTTGTACCTTCCTTTATTCCTTTGCATACTCTGTTTTGCTCTTCTCTTCTTCATTTTCTTGCTCTATTCTCAAAGATTGAGTGTGAGTGTATATGGTGAGGTGCCACGTGAGAATGGAGGAAGAGTGGATGCACTAAGGATAAAGTGGCTCGTGGCATTTTTCTTCTCCAATTACTCTTCCATATTTTCTTCAACATTGAGATTTAATTTGCTTAAAGTTTGCACAAAAACAATAAAGACAATTAAGTAGGAACAATCTTACAAAATTATTTAAACAAATTTATGCATTAAATCCAATAATTTTGCAATTTAATTCCTAAAATATAGAAATGGCCAATAAACTCAATTATCCTCCGATTGAAGTCCTTTAAGCCAAAATTTATAATCAAAATGCCTAATTAGAAGAGAAAAAATATATGAAAATTAGCAATTATCACTGCCCTATTCTTATAAAGTGCTCGGGGAAAATAGAATTCTTTCTCTATTTCATCATGAGATCTCTCTGTATTGCCTGACTATTTTTTTTACTTTGGGCACTATCATGCTAGAAGGGCATCTACGCCAAGGACAGATGTGCCTTCTTAGGTACTGAAGCACATTAACTGAATATCTATTCTTAATCTAATATGTCCTTGGCTTGAACATTGTTATGTTTTCTCTTTCTATCTTTCTTATCCTCTTACTTAGGTAAAAGGATGTTTTACTATTGGCTATTTCTGTTGCCATTTCAAGTTTTTCTATGCTCAAGAGCTCCTACATTTTGCCAAGGTTCCTCCACTTATTTACTTTCTGTAACATCAAGGGGGTTTATTTTTTTCTCATACTCTTACTCTGCTCTTAGTTAGATCATTCATTGGTAAGAAGGATTCTATTTCATATAATCTTAGGAATTTCATTCTATGGTGCTCTCGGCTTATACTCTTTTTCTATATAGAAAAAGTATGGATTGTGTACAAGGTAGCTCTCTCTACCTTCTCTCATGCATGGATGTGTGCTTAGCTTGTCTTGAATGTATGTATGTGTATTTTTAAGCCATGAAAAAGTGTTCTAGCATGACTTTAATTCTATGTTGCCATGATGTTACAATATGCTCTTATATGATGTTTGTGAATGCCTAGTTTCTTTGTATAAAATTTTATGGCAATTGGACATCATTTGAGTCCTATGTGATAGAATTTATTTTCAGACCAAATGAATAGTGCAGCAGACCAAAACTTAAAAAATTTGCCAACTTTGGAAATTTATCAAATATTCTATAGACCTCTGAAAATTATGGTCTTTAGCTTCCCAAAAAGCTCTAATTGCATGCCAAATCTCAGATCAAGGAGAGCTCATTTGGCTAAAAAGTGACATAGGGTTCTATTATGGTCATTTTTGGTTTCATATAGGGTACCAAAGTGACCAAATGATTTTCCTTTGGTCTTGGCACCTTTTAGGCAAGTCTAAAAGCACATTTAGGGCTTGTGTGAGCTGCCCAAAGGATCCCAAACCTCATGCATCTCATTTTGTCCTTTTCATCCACACTTATGCACATTGACATCAAACTTCCAAAATGCATACCTTGGCATTACCTATCCAAATTCTATTCTAGGGTTCATAAATCATATCCATACATTTATACATCACATATTATCATAATTACATATGCTTAAGAGGTCATAAACCATACACAATAGTGGATTACATCATTTGACATACATATGGCCTTAAAGAACCAAAACCATACATTATGTTATCAAGCTCTCTTCTTCAAGGTGGTTGTCTGCCATTACCTTCTCCACTTGATCCACCTAGCATATTAGAACATTGGAGAGGAGGGAATGAGATTCAAATAATTCCAATAGCTCATCTCTCATTCAATCACACATAACATATGCAAAGCAAGTCTTGAAAATGCATGCATGGATATCATAAAAGTCATGAACATTCAAGAAGCAAGCTTAGCATGTAAATAATTCATCTAAGACATTTAAGACCTCACCAAGTGTTTGGATTGGCCTCACACTTTTTCTCATGGATTTTGTATTTGCCTCACCCATTTTTTAAGGAATTCTTGAACTTAACCATACTAATGGGAGCCCACTTTGCTTTTGGGAGACTCTTTGCTTTGTCTCATCCAATCTTAAGGTTTTTTGGTTCATCCTCACCATGGTTAAGAGTTCTTGGCCTCTCCACACTCAAGCAAACTTAAACAAACATCATACATTCATTTGAAAACATAAAATGTCATCATGGATCATGGCATATAAAATCATTCTAACATATTTTCATGGCTTGAAAATACACATATACACATTCTAAGATAGGCTAAACACACATCCATGCATGAGAGAAGGAGGAGAGAGCTACCTTGCATATAATCATACACTTTTTTCTTGGAATTCAAGCCTCCTCTTTCGATCACACACCCACAAACATGTGGGGAAGGTTTCTCTTGGCCTAAACACAATTTATGGGAGTCAATTAGGTTTGAGAGAAAATTCAAAAGAATGAAATCGCTTATAAAGCATATAGAACCAGGAAGAAGGGAAAGAAAATAGTAAGCCAGAAAAGAAAAGAGTAAGAGAAAGGGTACCCTAAATTTTGAGGACAAAATTTATTTAAGGGGGGAGAAATGTAACATCTGGTTCTCTGAAAATAAGAAAAAACGTGAGAAACATAACATACGGTTTCTCTATCAACGAACGAAACTCATTGGATACAAAAGGAAGTCCCCTGAAATGATGTAGCTAAGGTCCCAAAAAATTTAGGAAGCATTCTAGACCCCTAAAAATGAGAATCCTAGGCTTAGATGAAAAGAAAAATGGAGCTAGAATGAAAGAACAATTTCTTACGAAAAGCTTACTGATCGTAATGGCATTTTCGTAATTTTGAATAAATTTTGGAATTCAAACAGGAGGGCTTTTTAAATGAAATTTTTGAGTTCTCAGGGTTCTCAAAGGCCTTGAAAACCATAGGAAGGCCTGGAACAACTAAAGCTTCTCCGGTGGACATTTTCCAACGTCGGTGTGCCCGAACTTTGACGGATTCATTCGGGAAGATTTTAGCTCCGATTTGAGTGATTCCAAAGGTATTTTACTAAATTGGGAACCTAAAATTTATAATGGAAAAGATAGTTCTAAAAAAGGAGCTAAAACAAAAGAGAAACAAAAATGCTAAGAACAAAGGGCAAAATAGAAATTTTCGAAAAAGTGTTTCTTCCTCCCTTATAAATAGGTGGCGCCTCACACTCTCCCTCATTTAGCTTCAGATTGTTCTGCCCAAAACTAGAGAAAAACCCTAGAGGATGAGGTGCACAAGAGGAGGAAGAAAAAGAGGAGAAATTCGAGGTAGAAAGGTATGGATTTTCATGGTTTTTCATGCTTTCTTCATTCTAAACCTCTTCTCCTCCATTCTCCTTTGTTTCTTATGATTACAATGAAGTTTATAAATCTGTTTTGAGGGATAAATTGAGGAAAAAATTTGGATTTGAAGAGAGGAGCTCAAAGAAGACAAGATTTAAGTGAAAAAAAGCAAGAAAACAAGGTAATTTCCCTTCCTGTGGTTGTCATCTTTGGTTTCCTTCTTCTCTATTTTGCCTAACATGAGAAATTGTAGGAGGAGTTGATTTTTAGGTAGAACCAAGGATGAATCTAAGGAAAAAGGGTGTGGAGATTAAGAATATGCAAAAGGAATTAACAAAAAACCATTAGATTTCAAGTTGCAATTACTAGGGATTCAATTGCACCTTGTAAAATCTGACTTTGTACAATGGTTCCTATACCTAAATAAGAGTTTAAATGAGCTCCCAAGTCCCTAAGAGGCTCCCTACATGCTCCTCCCTTGAGAAAATAAAGAAAGCTCTATGGAACCCAATATGCTCTCTTGTCTCAGCCAAGAAGGGTTCTTATAGGTAAAGAGAGTTTTAAATTTTTCTAAAGCCATTCTTGAGTCATATATGATGAATGAAAGTGAGCAGAGGCTTTAAAAAAAATTTAGAACTCATAAAAAGTGAATTGGTGCTTTAGGTTCCATATTATGACTTAAAAAAGCAACCTGTAGTTAGGCTCTTTGTTTTAATTGTGTGATGACTCCAAGAGGCTTAAAAGGAGTCAAGAATCATATTTGAAAGGAAAGAATGGAGCCTAGAAATTATTTGAGGGGTATTGCTTCATTAGGTGTATTTATGGGCCATAATGAGGTTATAAGCCAATTTAGTGTTTAAGCAAATTGCATGGCCTTAGAGTTGAGTTTATAAACCTAATTGGCTTCCATAAATTATGTATAGGTCAAGAGAAATCATCCCTACACTCTTATATATGTGTGTGGCTGAAAAGGGGAGTATTCATTTAAAGGAAAAAGTGTGTGATTGTGAATAAGGTAGCTTTCTCCACCATGTCTCATGCGTGGATGTGTGCTTAGCTCGTCTTTAAATGTATTGATGATCGTGTCGTGCAATCTCAAATAAAACTAGGTAGCAAAGTAAATTTGTAGATAATGGTGCAACCTAGGTCATCTTCCCAAGGAGTTTGTGCCTTAAATTGTTTATGGAAGAATATTCTAAGTATTACTATTAGAATCTAATTTGGGGGTTTGATATGCTAGAATTTAATTGAACTAAAATTAATTGACAAGAATTAAAAATCTAAAACTAAGTTCAAGTGATTTATCAAGTAAATGAGGTAACTAGCTTTCAATTGGATTCCCTAGAGTTCAATTATCCTTGCTCTATTTAGCTTACCAATTTAGGATTAAATTCTTGCTCTTTAGTGCATTCCTCATAGGGTTCTTGATTAACCATCCAAGATTCAATTCATCAATTGTTCAAAGAATTTTGTAACCACAAGAAACCTTAAACAACTAATTAATTGGATTAAGAATAAGAACACACTACACTAAATTTGATTAATTTATGAAAGCTACTGCATAATTCACTCAAGATGCTAATTCACCAATTAGATTAATTAATTCCTCAAGCAATTAATTTGCACAAAAGTTCCAGCTAACTAACCCAATAACCATTGCATTAATTAGCCCAAAATCAAGAAGAATTTAGAGTTCAATTGCATAGTATTAATTCTGGAATTTTTTCCAAACACATGATGATCAAAAAATAATTCCAAAATTCAAATTAAGTTCAATCCAAGACTTAATTCAATCCAGTAATTCTAGCAATTAAATTCCTAAACCAAAAAGCTAAACCTAGACAAATTGATGAAGGAAATAATGCTAAAATCAAAAGATTGGGCAAGAGAGTTTTATCCAAATTCAATAGGAGATGTAGAGCTCAAATCTTCATCCAGGAGAATTCAATCTTCAGCTAGCCACCACAAGGAATTTAAGCTGCCATGGAAGGATCAAATGAAGGAGAATCAATCAAAGAAGCAGCCATCGAGAAAGAAAGAAAAAATTCTTCTTCTTCAGCGCTGGAAATTCTCCTCCTCTCGATGTCTCCAGCCCTTTTTTTTTACGTTGTTCTCTTTTTTCTTTTTCTGCGTCCCCTTCAAGTTTTTATTTTCTCCTTCCCTCCTTGTTCACGTCTCTTTCCTTGTTCACGTCTCTCTTCTTTATTCACGTCTCTCTTCTTTTATCTCCAGCGTCCTTTTTAAGTTTTTATTTTCTCCTTCCCTCCTTGTTCATGTCTCTCCCTTTGTGCCAATTACCCGTAGCTTTGCATGTGAAATAAGGTGTGGGTCCCGCTTCTTTTTTATTATTATATTCCACATGCATGCTACAGCTTCTGCCTTCTGTCCAGACGTAATTTTCTTATCTGCTTCTTCGTCTTTTGCAGCTCTTCGTTCTGCCTCGTGTTTTAATCTGAATCCATGCAGCTGCTGTACTCTTAACTCGTGTTGCTTCCTCATGCAGACAGCATCTTCTTCTCTATTTTAGCCACGTAGAACCTGCTCAGCTGGTTCTCTTTTCATTCGACTCAAAACTATCCACCTGCAGCACTTCATTCACTTTCATATTTAGCTCGTTGCTTTCTCTCTTCAACTGGACGTTCCTTCTGGCTTGTGTTTTGCTTCCATCTCCAGCGTCTTTTCCTTTGTTTCTGCTTCTGCTCCTCGTTTTGCTGCTGTGCTTCATCGTTCGTTGCTGTCCAGCCTTTCCATGCAAGCTTTCTTCCTTCTTTCATCTCTGTTCAACCACTGCACTTCTCCAATCTCCAGCTCATTCTCTTTGTGCAGTTCCACGTTGCTTTCTTCCTCGTTCTGCAGCTGCTTACAGACTTCAACTCATGTGTCTTCTTCGTGAATACCTCACGTGTTTGCTCTGTTCTGCTAGAACGCTCCCTGTTCAGCTTCTGCATGTATGTTCAGACGTGTTGCTTCACTTGATTCTCAGCTTTAAAAGGCACCAGAACCTATAGCTTTTCTTACACTATTTCTGCATGTTTTATCCTTCCACTCTGTTCCAGCAGCTTTTGTGGCTTCTTTTCATTCTTTTTGCTCTTCGAGTTGCTCTTCATTTCCACGTCTCATTTCAGATCAAACACAGCTTCTTCTCGCATTCTTTCCTTACCACGAGTCTTCTTCACGTTTGCCCCTCACGTCCAGCTCAAAGCTTCTCACTTTCTTTTCTCCATGCAAAGCTGTCACGTTTTATTTCCTTCCAAAACAGAGGCCACTCCTAGCAGACTTGGTGTCCGTGTTATCTTGCAGCTCCCACATTGGCTCTTTCATTTTTATTTACCACCAAGCTTCATGCAGCTATTGCGTTTGAACTCGTGGCTTCTTCCTTCTCTTCAAAACAAATTCTCCTTCAAAGCTCCAATTGCCCAACAAAAATCTGCATAAAAGAATGAAAGAGATGAAGTAGAAAATTCAAAAAATTCATTTAAAATAGTTTATGCATTAAAATTCAAGAATTTTGCAATTTTAATTCCTAGAGTATAGAAATGGCTATTAACATGAAATCTTATCTAATTGAAGTTTTAAAACCATATTTGGAACTAAAATGTCTAAGTTTAGGAGGATAAAAATAGATAAAATATGTGTTTATCAAATTCCCCCACACTTAAACCTTTGCACTCCTGGGCAAAGCTTGAAATCCAAGATAAAAGACTAAATGGGAACACCCGGCTAGAAGAATGGCAAGTGGAAAAGGAGAATGGAAAAGAAAGTGTAAAAATCACAAGTTAGAGACTAATCATAACTTTTCAACACTTCAACAATCTAAGTTAACTTCATTTGTATCAAGAATTAAGCTCCATGGCAATTTCATTTGAAAAGAATGAATTGAAATGCATAGCCCTCACATGGATTGGTGTTTACTCTCAACTTTCAAGTGTTTAGGCAATATGAATCACTCAAACTTCACCGATCAAAGTTCACTACCATAAGCTTGTCTAACTTCTAAGTCTCCACCACCCATGCTAAATGCAATGCATAAATCAAAGGACTTTATTAAGGGTTGTAATGGGGTTAGGGAACGAAATGAATGGATACAAAAACTAGGGGGGAAAACTAAACAAATAGATGCCTTAGGACTTCAAGAGCAATTAATGACAATCCAGGATAGGGAAGAGTGTGCATTCAAGGCCTTATTTCCAACAAGTATAAGCAACTAAAAACTCGATCTAAATTACTTCTTTCTTTTGATTTTCAATAACTTTTCCTCTTTTTTTTTTTTTTCATTGCTTTTTCTTTCTTCCTTTTTTTTCGCTTTTTTTTTTTCTTTTCTTCTCTTTGCATTTTTTTTTTTTGGAACAAATTCTTTGACTAACAATGGCCTTAATGGATGAAAAGCACACATTCACCTATCCTATTTAGATGTAATGCTCCTTAAATTCCTTAAGGCATCTTAAAACAAGGTGGAAAAACATATTTAATGGCTGTAGGCTAACAAGAAAATAAAATCAGGTTCAAAGTGGCGAAACAATGGATAAAATGAATGTATGGTTAGCTTTTTGGCTCTCTAGCTATAAAAGAAATGAATGCCTTATCATTTTTATGCATGCAAGTGCAAATGTGGCCTCAACAAAGAATCAAGACAAGTTCTAGAGTGAAATAAAGATAGCTGAATACACACTAGAATTGAATAATTAAGGCTCAAATCCTCACCAGCTAATCGCTATCAAATAATTCATTGAAATCAAATTCATTGCCACTTTACTTGAATCAAAATACAAGATTCATTACTTGTCATGTCTAGGTGAATCCAAATTATAATCATCTCAACTTGCAACTTTCACAGGAAAACTGAAAAGAATCATACTATTTTTCAAAAATTTTTCAAAAATTTGTCAATTTTTTTTTTTGATTTGGAAAATAACATAAAACTAACTAAAAACCTAGAAACTATAAAAATAAACTAACCAAAATAAAACAAAACTAAAAATTTATTTGTATCCCCCCCCCCACACTTAAACATTGCATTGTCCTCAATGCCAGCACACAATCCAGTAAACAGATAAAGACAACACACTATAAAAGGGGAAAGGGAAAGAGTACAACCGGGGTTTAGGATGGGTTATGAAGTTGGAGCTCCTCCTTGTTATCTCGTGGAACTCCTTCATAAAAGTGTTTGAGCCGATGTCCATTAACTTTGAATTTAGCTCCCGTTTGCTCATCCAAAAGCTCAACTGTGCCAAAAGGGAAAACATTAGAAACTATATAAGGACCTTCCCATTTAGAACGAAGTTTACCTGGCATAAGCTTCAGACGGGATTTATAAAGTAAGACTTTTTGGCCGACAACAAACTCTTTCCTTGCAATCATCTTGTCATGAAATGCTTTTGTCTTCTCTTTATAGATTCTTGCATTGTCATAGGCTTCCAATCTGATCTCTTCAAGCTCTTGGAGTTGGAATTTTCTGTGAGATCCTGCTTCATTCAAATCCAAATTACATTTCTTCACGGCCCAGTAAGCTTTGTGCTCCACTTCCACCGGTAAGTGACATGCTTTTCCAAATACCAGCCGATAGGGTGACATGCCAATAGGAGTCTTGTAGGCAGTCCTGTAGGCCCAAAGTGCATCATCTAGCCTTTTACTCCAATCTTTCCTATTCGGCTGCACTGTTTTCTCTCCAAAATTTGCTTCACCTCCCGGTTAGAAATTTCTGCTTGGCCATTTGTCTGAGGGTGGTATGGAGTAGCTACTTTATGCACAACACCGTACTTGCTAAGCAAGCTATGCATACTCCGGTTACAAAAATGAGTGCCCTGGTCACTGATAATGGCTCTGGGAATACCAAACCTACAGAAAATGTGAGAGCGAATGAATTCTACAACCACAGAAGAATCATCAGTCCTGGTAGGTTTGGCTTCCACCCACTTCGAAACATAATCAACGGCCAATAAAATGTATGAAAAGCCAAAAGAAGTGGGAAAAGGTCCCATAAAATCAATGCCCCACACATCAAAGACTTCACAAAATAAGATAGGGTGTTGTGGCATTTCATTTCTCCTAGATATGCTACCTGTTTGTTGACACCGAACACATCTTTTACAAAAATTAAAGGCATCACGAAACAGGGTAGGCCAATACAATCCACTATCTAGAACCTTCCTAGCTGTGCGTTTTGAACTAAAGTGACCTCCACATGCTAGTGCGTGACAAAAATTTAAAACAGAATCAAATTCTATATCAGGTACACAACGTCTAATCACTTGGTCACTACATAATCTCCATACATATGGATCATCCCAAATATAATACCTAGCTTCACTCCTAAACTTATTCAACTGATGTTTAGTCAAATCAACAGGCAGTTCAGAAGCAGCTAGATAATTCACTAAGTCTGCATACCATGGATAAAAACTATGCACAGCACATAAATGCTCATCAGGGAAATCATCATCAATAGGTAAGGAATTTACTTTTGAAGCTTCAATTCTGCTCAAGTGGTCTGCCACCAAGTTTTCAGCTCCACTTTTATCTCAGATGTCAATGTCAAATTCTTGAAGTAGAAGCATCCATCTGATCAATCTTGGCTTTGCATCGGGCTTCTTCAACAAGTACTTCAAGGCTGCATGATCAGTAAAGACAATGACTTTAGTATCAAGTAAATATGATCTAAATTTATCTAAAGCAAAAACAATAGCAAGAAGCTCTTTTTCTGTGGTTGTATAATTTGCTTGGGCCCCATCCAAAGTCTTGGATGCATAAGCAATCACATGGGACCGCTTATTCACTCTCTGGCTCAAGACTGCACCTACAGCAAAATTAGATGCGTCACATAAAAGCTCAAATGGGAGGGTCCAATCAGGAGGTTGAATAATGGGTGGGGAAGTCAAGCATTTCTTAAGTTCATCAAAAGCTGTTTTACATGCATCATCAAATTGGAATTCAACATCTTTTTGTAATAACTTAGACAATGGCAAAGCAATTTTACTAAAGTTCTGAATGAATCTTCTATAAAAACCTGCATGACCTAGAAAAGATCGGACTTCCCGAACACATGTCGGGTATGGTAGAGAAGTTATAACATCTATCTTAGCTTTATCTACCTCTATGCCCTGTTCAGATATAATATGACCCAATACAATGCCTTTTCGAACCATAAAATGACATTTTTCATAATTAAGTACAAGGTTCTTCTCTATGCATCTAGCTAGGACTCTATCCAGACTACATAAGCAATCATCAAAAGAGTTCCCATATACAGTGAAATCATCCATAAAAATTTCTATACAATGTTCAAGGAAATCACTAAAAATGGAAATCATGCACCGCTGGAAGGTCCCAGGGGCATTGCAAAGACCAAAAGGCATTCGTCTATAGGCATATGTTCCAAATGGGCATGTGAATGTCGTCTTTTCTTGATCCTCCAGGGCTATGCATATCTGAAAATACCCTGAAAATCCATCCAGAAAACAATAGTGAGATTTACCAGCTAAACGCTCAAGCATCTGATCAATAAATGGGAGGGGGTAATGATCTTTTCTAGTGACTAAATTAAGCCTCCTATAGTCAATGCAAACCCTCCAACTATTCTGTACACGGGTGGGCACCAATTCATTATTTTCATTCCGGATCACTGTGATCCCTGATTTCTTTGGAACTACCTGCACAGGACTAACCCACTGACTGTCAGAAATAGGATATATTATACCAGCAGATAAAAGTTTAGAAACTTCCTTTTTAACCACATCCAGAATAAGTGGGTTCAGTCGCCTTTGAGGTTGCCTTACTGGTTTTGCCCCATCTTCCAACAAAATTCTGTGCATGCATGTATCAGGGCTAATGCCAGGTATGTCAGCTAAGGTCCACCCTATTGCTTGTTTTCTCCTCCTTAAGACCTCTAGAAGCTTCTCTTCTTCCTCTGGAATAATGTCACTAGCCACAATTACTGGAAGTTTCTCATCTTCCCCCAAGTAGGTGTACTTGAGATTATCTGGCAGTGGTTTGAGCTCCAAGGTGGGAGCTTGCTCAACCGAAGGTATGAGTTGTTTGATTTCAATCTCTTCCATGCCAAATACCTGTTCAGATATCTCACAGACAGAAGAAACAACTTTCCCATCTTTGGGAATATCAGCAGAAGGAGTATCAACAAGAGAACTAACAGCAATATAAACATCAGTATCACTATCAGATGAACTAGTTACACAGTATCTATTACCATTATCAATAGGCAATGCAAGAGTGGAAATAGATGAACTAGCACAATCAGCATATCCAGAAGTGATATCAATATGCAACATATTCTGAGAATCAGTAAATCCATCAACATTAGAACATTCAGGGAAAGCAACAGCATGCACATCATCTTTAGAACAAGAAGATTGACCTAAACTAGTATAATCATCCAAATCAGACAAAGGCTGTCCTATAGTGAAATCAGCATAAAAGGAGGAGGTCTCAGAACCATGATAGTCAATACATGGAAGAGACTCACCATTCTCAATGAAAGCACTAATCTGGGAGCAATTATCACATATAGTACTTCCAACACATGTACAGTCAAGAGAATCATCCAAGTCAGCAATATCACAGGAATCAGTCAATAAACTATCCCAAAATTCAGTGCTAGCATTATCAACTAACATATCAATCAGGCTGATATTAAAAACAGAGTTATCATCACAAGGATATTTCATGGCATCAAATATATTAAATTGTATCACATTGCCAGCAAACTCCATTTGAAGATTACCCTCATGTACATTTATAATTGTTTTAGCAGTTTTCAGGAAAGGTCTACCTAAAATGAGTGGGGCATGTCCACTAGATCTATATCTATCATCTTCCATATTAAGGACATAAAAATCAGCTGGAAAAATTAAATCCTTTACCTTAACCAGAACATCCTCCAACACTCCTGAAGGATAAGCAATACTCCTATTTGCCAGCTGCACAACCACTCCGGTAGGTTTCAGCTCTCCCACCTGCAAAGATGAATAAACAGATTTAGGCATAACATTTATAGCTGCACCAAGATCAATTAAAGCATCAGAAAACTCAAAATTTCCAATGGTGCATGGGATTGTAAAAGTGCCCAGATCTTGACACTTGGTGGGCATTGTTGGCTGTATGAGTGCTGAAACATTCTTGCCAAAATTGACTTTTTCATTCCCTCTCAGACGCCTCTTGTTAGTACATATCTCCTTGAGAAACTTGGCATATTTAGGAATGGTCTTGATTGCCTCCAACAGGGGTATATTGACTTCAACCTTTTTAAAAGTTTCAAGAATTTCTTTTTCTGCATCTGCTTCAGTTTGCTTCTTTCCCAAGGTAGGTCTATGTGGGAAAGGCAAAATTTTCTTTGCCTCCTCTTCATTGTTAGGCTCATTTGGTGCGGCGTGTGTTTTTGATGACACCGACTTATCCATGGTGGTGGTATCTGAGGATCCCTGGACTTCTTTTCCACTCCTAAGAGTGATGGCACTAACATTGCTACTATTCCTCGGATTAACAACTGTCTGTGAGGGTAATTGGCTTGAACCTTGGCTTTTTATCTCATTGAGAGAATTAGCTAATTGGCTAACCATATTTTCCAAATGCTTGTTCTGATTTTTCATGTTAGCCAATTCTTGTTTGTTTCTAGCCTCATTTTGATCCATCTTTTCCAAGAGTTGCTTCATCATAAACTCCATGCTGTTATTTTTTATAGGTTCCTCTTGGATAGGAACTGATTGCTTAAGAGGTTGGGAATACTGTGCACTTGGTCCTGCAACATTGTATCTATTTTGTTGCCCTCCCCCATATCTCAAATTGGGGTGATCCCTCCATCCTGGATTGTATGTATTAGAATAGGGATCATATTTTTGTTGCCCTTGTTGCATCGGCCTAACTGGAAACATCCCAGCACAAGCCTCTATCCTGTCTTCTAACATAGGGCACTGATCAGTAGTATGTGTGGCTAAAGAGCATATATCACACAGGGGTCCTACCAAAGTAGTAGGGGTAGATGTTTGTCCAGATGCATAACACTGTGGATAAGAATATGCCTGAGTAGGGTTAGACTGTGGTGCACAAGTCTGAGAAGGGATGGAGGATGACTGCTGCCGATCTAAAGCAAGCTTTTGGAGCACAGTAGACATTACTTCAAGTTTGCTCTCAATTCTCTGACCATAATCTGGAGTACACAGTTCATTGACTCCTCTTGCTGTTTGCATTGATCTGGACCCAAATTGCTGAGCATTCTGAGCCATCTTATCAATCAGCTCCCAAGCTCCTGTAGGTGTCAGATCACCTAAGGCTCCCCCAGAGGCAGCATCAATCATATTTCTATCCATGATCAACAGCCCCTCATAGAAGTACTGGATAAGCAACTGATCAGAGATTTGATGGTGAGGACAACTAGCCAACAATCTTTTGAATCTTTCCCAGTACTCATATAAAGTCTCTCCACTATTCTGTCTGATCCCACATATCTCTTTCCTTATTGATGTAGTGCGAGATGCAGGAAAGAATTTCTCCAAAAATAACCTCTTCAGTTGGTCCCAAGAAGCAATGGCACCGGGAGGTAGATAGTACAACCAATCCTTGGCTAAACCATCCAAGGAAAAAGGGAATGCTCTGAGCTTGATTTGTTCCTCGGAGACACCTTGTGGCTTCATTGTAGAGCATACAACATGGAATTCTTTTAGATGTTTGTGAGGGTCATCTCCTGCAAGTCCCTGAAACTTAGGAAGTAAGTGAATCAATCCGGATTTAAGCTCAAAATTTGCATCTAATTCTGGATATTGTATGTAAAGATTTTGATAATGCACATTAGGAGCTGTCAATTCTCTAATAGTTCTAGCATGCATGTTATTATTCAAATTTGCATTTACATTCAAGTTAGCCTGAACATGCATATTCCTGTTAGCATTTATTTGATCTTGTTCAGCCATATTATCACTAGCAAATTGAAGTGCACAATCAATTCCTTGCACAGAATCAAAAGCAGATGAATTAGAGCTATTAATTCCTACACTATCTTTGTTTTTCCTAATCCTTACTTGTCTTTTAAGGGTTTTTTCAATTTCTGGATCCAAATCAATTAATTTTTCACTAGAACTTCTTGTCATACACCAATTAGACAAGCAAAAACTAAGAAGGAACACAAAAATTAACAAAGAAAAATTAAAACAAAAATTCCAGAAAATTAGAAAAATCCTAGAAAATTCGAAAAAATACTAAAAAATTCGAAAAAGTGCTCTAAACGTTGGAATTTGGCCAAAAAATGGTGCACCTAATAGCTATGCTATTACTTTTGCTCAAAACACCCAAAAACTTTGAAATACAGAATTTGAGAATTTTCTGGGCACTTTAAACGAAAATTCCAGCAAGCAGGCAAATTAATACGCAACACCGAAATTATCCAATTCCAAGCTCGAAACAGAGCAAAAATTTAGCTAAAATAGAATCAAAACAGAGATAAAACAAAATAAAAACACCTAGAAAACTTTCTCAAACAATTAAGAACTAAACTCCCCGGCAACGGCGCCAAATTTGATGATCGTGTCGTGCAATCTCAAATAAAACTAGGTAGCAAAGTAAATTTGTAGATAATGGTGCAACCTAGGTCATCTTCCCAAGGAGTTTGTGCCTTAAATTGTTTATGGAAGAATATTCTAAGTATTACTATTAGAATCTAATTTTTGGGGGTTTGATATGCTAGAATTTAATTGAACTAAAATTAATTGACAAGAATTAAAAATCTAAAACTAAGTTCAAGTGATTTATCAAGTAAATGAGGTAACTAGCTTTCAATTGGATTCCCTAGAGTTCAATTATCCTTGCTCTATTTAGCTTACCAATTTATGATTAAATTCTTGCTCTTTAGTGCATTCCTCATAGGGTTCTTGATTAACCATCCAAGATTCAATTCATCAATTGTTCAAAGAATTTTGCAACCACAAGAAACCTTAAACAACTAATTAATTGGATTAAGAATAAGAACACACTACACTAAATTTGATTAATTTATGAAAGCTACTGCACAATTCACTCAAGATGCTAATTCACCAATTAGATTAATTAATTCCTCAAGCAATTAATTTGCATAAAAGTTCCAGCTAACTAACCCAATAACCATTGCATTAATTAGCCCAAAATCAAGAAGAATTTAGAGTTCAATTGCACAGTATTAATTCTGGAATTTTTTCCAAACACATGATGATCAAAAAATAATTCCAAAATTCAAATTAAGTTCAATCCAAGACTTAATTCAATCCAGTAATTCTAGCAATTAAATTCCTAAACCAAAAAGCTAAACCTAGACAAATTGATGAAGGAAATAATGCTAAAATCAAAAGATTGGGCAAGAGAGTTTTATCCAAATTCAATAGGAGATGTAGAGCTCAAATCTTCATCCAGGAGAATTCAATCTTCAGCTAGCCACCACAAGGAATTTAAGCTGCCATGGAAGGATCAAATGAAGGAGAATCAATCAAAGAAGCAGCCATCGAGAAAGAAAGAAAAAATTCTTCTTCTTCAGCGCTGGAAATTCTCCTCCTCTCGATGTCTCCAGCCCTTTTTTTTACGTTGTTCTCTTTTTTCTTTTTCTGCGTCCCCTTCAAGTTTTTATTTTCTCCTTCCCTCCTTGTTCACGTCTCTCTTCTTTTATCTCCAGCGTCCTTTTTAAGTTTTTATTTTCTCCTTCCCTCCTTGTTCATGTCTCTCCCTTTGTGCCAATTACCCGTAGCTTTGCATGTGAAATAAGGTGTGGGTCCCGCTTCTTTTTTATTATTATATTCCACATGCATGCTACAGCTTCTGCCTTCTGTCCAGACGTAATTTTCTTATCTGCTTCTTCGTCTTTTGCAGCTCTTCGTTCTGCCTCGTGTTTTAATCTGAATCCATGCAGCTGCTGTACTCTTAACTCGTGTTGCTTCCTCATGCAGACAGCATCTTCTTCTCTATTTTAGCCACGTAGAACCTGCTCAGCTGGTTCTCTTTTCATTCGACTCAAAACTATCCACCTGCAGCACTTCATTCACTTTCATATTTAGCTCGTTGCTTTCTCTCTTCAACTGGACGTTCCTTCTGGCTTGTGTTTTGCTTCCATCTCCAGCGTCTTTTCCTTTGTTTCTGCTTCTGCTCCTCGTTTTGCTGCTGTGCTTCATCGTTCGTTGCTGTCCCAGCCTTTCCATGCAAGCTTTCTTCCTTCTTTCATCTCTGTTCAACCACTGCACTTCTCCAATCTCCAGCTCATTCTCTTTGTGCAGTTCCACGTTGCTTTCTTCCTCGTTCTGCAGCTGCTTACAGACTTCAACTCATGTGTCTTCTTCGTGAATACCTCACGTGTTTGCTCTGTTCTGCTAGAACGCTCCCTGTTCAGCTTCTGCATGTATGTTCAGACGTGTTGCTTCACTTGATTCTCAGCTTTAAAAGGCACCAGAACCTATAGCTTTTCTTACACTATTTCTGCATGTTTTATCCTTCCACTCTGTTCCAGCAGCTTTTGTGGCTTCTTTTCATTCTTTTTGCTCTTCGAGTTGCTCTTCATTTCCACGTCTCATTTCAGATCAAACACAGCTTCTTCTCGCATTCTTTCCTTACCACGAGTCTTCTTCACGTTTGCCCCTCACGTCCAGCTCAAAGCTTCTCACTTTCTTTTCTCCATGCAAAGCTGTCACGTTTTATTTCCTTCCAAAACAGAGGCCACTCCTAGCAGACTTGGTGTCCGTGTTATCTTGCAGCTCCCACATTGGCTCTTTCATTTTTATTTACCACCAAGCTTCATGCAGCTATTGCGTTTGAACTCGTGGCTTCTTCCTTCTCTTCAAAACAAATTCTCCTTCAAAGCTCCAATTGCCCAACAAAAATCTGCATAAAAGAATGAAAGAGATGAAGTAGAAAATTCAAAAAATTCATTTAAAATAGTTTATGCATTAAAATTCAAGAATTTTGCAATTTTAATTCCTAGAGTATAGAAATGGCTATTAACATGAAATCTTATCTAATTGAAGTTTTAAAACCATATTTGGAACTAAAATGTCTAAGTTTAGGAGGATAAAAATAGATAAAATATGTGTTTATCATGTATGTATCTGTATTTTTAAGCCATGAAAAGTGTTTTAGCATTACTTTGATCCCATAGTGCCATGATGTTATAATATGCTTGCATATGATGTTTATGATGTATGCTTGGGTTTGCTTGAGTGTAGTGAGGTCAAGAACCCTTAGCCAAGGTGAGGATGAACTAACAACCCTTGAGATTGGTTGAGACAAAGCAAAGAGTCTCTCAAAAGTAAGATGAGCTCCTAAGAGTATGGTTAAGTCCAAGAATCTCTTAAAGAGTGGGTGAGGCAAGTACAATATCTACAAGAAATTGAGTGAAGCCAATCCACTTGGCAAGCCTTTGTATGCTATGTATGACTTTCTTAAATGATGAAAATGATTCTTGAATGTCTGCACATGTCCACATGCCATGCATGTATTTGTAAGACTTGTTTTGCATTCATTATGTATGATTGAATGGGAGATGAGCTATTAGGATTCTTTGAATCTCATCCCCTTCTCTCCAATGTTCTGACATGCTAGGTGGACCAAGAGAGCAAGGTAATGGAAGCCAACCCCCTTGAGGATGAGAGGATGACAACAAAGTACTTGAATTTTGTTACTTTGAAACCATACAATTGGCAAATGATGTAATCCATGGATATATACTTATTATGATGTCATAGACACATGTAATTATGATAATATGTCATGCATGAATGAGAAAATATATTATGTAGCCATTAGAATGTAAATTGAGTATGTGATGGCAAACTAGCTTCATTGATGGTTTGATGGAAATGTGTATAAGTGTAGATGAAATGGCCAAAATGAGATCCATGAGGTTTGGGACCATTTGGGCTGCTCACACAAGTCCTAAATATGCTTTTAGACTTGCCCAAAAGGTGCCAAAACCAAAGAAAAGCCAATTGGTCAATTTGGTACCTCAAATGAGCCAAAATTGACTATAATGGAACCCTATATTACTTTTTAGCCAAATGAGTTGTTCTTGATATGAGATTTGGCATGAAATTAGGGTTCATTGAGAGCTTTTTGGGAAGCTAAAGAACATAATTTGTGGAGGTCTACAGAATATTTGGTGAATTTTCAAAGTTAGCAAATTTTCTGGCTTTGGTCTGCTGCACTATTCATTTGATCTGAAAATGAAATCTGTTATATAGGGCTCAAATGATGTCTAATTGTCACAAAATTTTATACAAAGAAACTATACATTCACAGTGACTCATACCAACTAAAAGCACCTCATTTGGATGTCTAGAAAGAGAGAGAGATATGAATTTTTAAAGATTTTATCTAGTATCAGGAATTCCAGCTAACCTCTGTTATAGTTCCATCAATTTTTGAGATCTGGGCACACCTAAGCTGGTCTGGAGTTATTTTTCCCCTCTACCTAACATCCACATCTTTCTAGATTAGGATCATTTGCATGGATTAGATTTTTGTGGAATTAATTGGACATTTTTAAAGTTTTCTATAGAATTTTGTGACAGCATTAGGAGGCAGTCTAACCTCTAGACCATTTCGTATGTTAAACATCCTTTGTAATGGATATTATGATCTGGACATATTTTCAGTATGAAGTAGACATCCTTAGCCTTTCATAATGGTTAAGAATGCATAATTTTGATTTTTTTAGAATTAGTTATAATTTTTCAAAGTTTGGTTAGAAAAGAGCTAAATCTGGCCGAAAATAAACATTTATATTTTATGCTTCATTTCAGTTTTCTTGAGTTATGGGCCATATTTTATGATCAAATGATGTTTTTAAATGTCATATATGAAAACTTCATTTAGTGTCACGTGGACTATGTGAGCTTATACATTACATTCTTATATTTAATTACATGAATAGAACTCATTTGCATCAACAAAAGTGGCCCACAACTCATGGAATTCAAAGAGAAGCTCAAAATACTCATGTATATTTTTAGCTAGAATTTGGCTCTTTTTTGACCAAATTTTGAAAAATCATAACTAATTCTAGAAAAATTAAAATCATGCCTTCTTGGCCATTCTAAAAATCTATGGATGTCTACTTCATACTAAAAATATGTCCAAACTATAACATCTATCACAGAGGACGTTTGACATCCAAAAATATCCAGAGGTCAAACTGGCTCCTGGTGTTATCACAGATTTTTGTAGAAATTTTGAAAATATCTTATTAATTTCAAAAAAATCCAATCCATGCAAATGATACCAATCTATAAAGCTGTGGATGTTAGCTAGAGGGCAAAAATATTTCTAGACCAACTCAGGTAGCCCAAACCTCAAAATTTATTAGAACAGTAACTCAAGTTTGGTAAAACTCTTGATACTAGATAGAGTCTTCAAAAATTCATATCTCCCTCTCTAGAAATCAAAATGAGGTGCTTCTAGTTGTCACGAGTCACTGTGAATATCTAGTTTCTCTATATAAAATGTTATGGTGACATTATTTGGGCCCTGTGTGATAGATTTCATTTTCGGACCAAATGAATAGTGTAGCAGACCAAAACTAGAAAAATGACCAACTTTGAAAATTCATCAAATATTTTGTAGACCTCTCAAAATTATATTCTTTAGCTTCCCAAAAAGTTCTTAACAAGCTCTAAATGTCTACCAAATCTTAGATCAAGAAGAGCTCATTTGGCTAAAAAGTGACATAGGATTCCATTACGGTCAATTTTGGCTCCATATGGGGTAACAAAGTGACCAAATGGCTTTCCTTAGGGTTTGACATCTCTTGGGCAAGTCTAAAAGCATAATTAAGACGTGTGTGAGCTGCCCAAATGGTCCCAAACTCCATGTATCTTATTTTGGCCATTTCATCCACACTGGTACACATTTCCATAATGTTATTCAAAAAGCCTCACTAACATTATAAGCTCATTTTACATTTGAGGATCTATATACCTTAATCTCTCACTTATACACGATACATCAACATATTTATACTTGTTCATAACTTCATATGACATATACATCCATGAATTACAACATATGCCAATTATATGGTTTTCAAGTAACAAAATTCAAGCACCTTTTTGTCATCCACTCATCTTCAAGGTGGTTGGCTTCCATTTCCTTGCTCCCTTGGTCCACCTAGCATGTTAGGACATTGGAGAGGAGGGGATGAGATTTAAAGAATCCCAATAGCTCATCTTCCATTCAATCACACATAAGATATGCAAAGCAAGTCTTGAAAATGCATGCATGGATATAATACAAATCATGAGCATTCAAGAAGCAAGCTTAGCATGTAAATAAGTCATACAAGCCATTCAAAAGCTTGCCAAGTAGATGGATTAGCCTCACACTTTTTCTCATGGATTTTGGACTTGTCTCACCTATTCTTTAAGAGATTCTTGGACTCAACCATACTCTTGGGAGCCCATCTTGCTTTTAGGAGACTCTTTGCTTTGTCTCAACCAATCTCAAAGGTTCTTGCCTCATCCTCATTGTAACACCATATATTTCTAGCTTACTTCTTATCATTTCTAAGTCTCACATGATGAATTGCACAAAAGGGAATGGAAAAATGATATTAAAATAATGCCTTATTTCGCGTTGCGTCGCGTATGAAAGTTCCATTCGGTGTCACGAGAACCATATGAGTTCATACATCACATTCTCATAGTTAATTACATACATACACCTCATTTGCATCACCAAAATTGGCCCACAACTCGTGGAATTCAAAAGGGAATATCAAATTCACTCTATTATTTTCGGCCAGAATTTCAGTTTTTCTGCCACAACTTCGAAAATTCATAACTAAATCCAAAAAAATCGAAATCATGCATTCTTGGCATTTATGGAAAGCTACAATGTCTAATTTATGAAAAAAATGTTTCCATACTATGAAACATAATACAGGAGGCATTTGACATGCGAAAAGGGGCAAAGGTTCGGACAGCTACTGGTACTGATGCAAGTGTCTGCTATAAACTTTGAAAATGTCCAATTAATTCCAAAAAAATCCAATCTATGCAAATTATACCAATTTGGAAAGCAATGAATGTTAAATTTATGGTAAAAATAGGTTCAGACCATAGAAAGCACGTTTAGCCACTAAAATTCAATGGAACAGTGACTCAAGTCATGCTATGCTACTGTTACTGTTCCATAAATTCAAAAATTCATATCTCTTAGCTCAGACCTCCAAATGAGGTGCTTCAAGTAACTACAAGTCACTCGGAATGCCTAGTTTCTACCTACAAAATTTCGCAGCCATTGGACCACGTTTGCCCCTCGGATGACACAATTTCACAACTGACCAAATGAACAGTACTGGTGCAAATCCGAAATTCTGATGCCAACTTTGAAAAATCATAGAAATTTCCACAAACCTCTAAATGACCTGATCTTTAGCTTGAAAAAATGATCTATGCAAGATCTAAGTTCATGCAAAATTTCAAGTCAAGAAGAGTTCATTTGGTCAGACTTTGCCATAGCTCAAGATTATGGCAATTTGGTTCCAATAAAGGGGCAAATTTGGTTCAAATGAGCCATTCATTGTTCCACACACATTTGAGCAACTTAGAAAGCATAAATATAGCACAAATAAGTCCCTCATAAGGTTTGAATCCTCATACAACTCAATTTCACCATGCCACTTCCATATACATACATGCATAAGTGGGCTCTCAAGTGGCTAAAGTACACAATTCTATATATTAAACTCTATTCTTGATACACACACTGACTTTACATAGTTTTACACTTGTTCAAATTGTCATGGCTCAAAAATAACATATACATATATTCTTTGACATTCTAATATATCAAAATTAGCAAAATGTGCCAAGAGATGGAGATTTAAGCTCCTTGGCCTCCATCCTTTGGATCTTGGACTCCACCTAAATCATGTGAGATGAAAGAAAGGAGGGGGTGAGATTCATTGAACCTCAATAGCTCATACACCTATCCAAGCACATTTTCAAGGCATACAATATGTCAAAGGCACAAGTATGCAATCAATCAGTTCATGAAGCATTCCACTTTCACATTTTTGTATCACAAACTCATGTCAAGCATAAGAATGAGCTCTAGGGACTTTTAGTTTGGCCTCACCCTATTTCTAGGACTTTTGGATTGCCTCACTCTTGGTTCTTGGGACTTTTGACTTAGCCTCACCCATCCAAGGGACTTTTGGCCTTGTCTCACCCATGCCATGAGACTTTTGGCATCTCCTCACCCATATTAAGGGACTTTTGGCACTACCTCACCCTTGTGAGCCAATTCCACAATTCAAAGACATTCAAGAAAGCATATTGATACCAAAATAGCAACATAGCATCAAGTGGCATGTCTCAAACATACAAATATACACACAAGCACACAATGACATATATGCAACAAGAAAATGCAACAAGAAAAGGTGGAAAGCTACCTTGAGGGGAAAATTCAAGTCTTACTTTGCTTGTTCCTTCTCCTTTTTAGTTCCACAAACACAAGGAGGTGGGGTTAGATTTCTTTGGCCTATTCACAATAAACAACACTAAATTATACTCTTGGAACAAGTTCTAACACCCAACTCACTCTTAAGACTACACTTTGTTCTATTTATTACAATATGGTTCCATTAATGATCTAATGCAGCAACTACCACAAGTAAAATTCTTGGTTCCATTCTCTTGCCATATTTAGACCTCTTGACCTCATTTAAGGTCCTTGAAGCCATCACACACTCACTTTCACACACCTAGGTCCATGTTGCTTCATAAGGTTACATTATGGAAGCCATTGCCTCATCTCCCAACCTAAGGCTTCTAAATTTTTTTCAAGGGTTTCTCCTATCTTCTTTTATCATATAAAGTCCCAAATCAAGCTTGGAACTCTTTGAAACATCCCCTAGCTATCTCTAAGGGTTTTGATCGATTTATGCCTCCATTAAAGACCTATGGAGTTTGAGATTTTTCCTTGATGGATGGGGCACTTGGGAGGCTCCTTAGGAGTCTTAGAAACTCAAACAAATACTCACATATGATGGGAAAGTCTTAAATCAACCCAGATTTTAAACTATGTTCAAGCACCCTACACTTTTTTAACTTGAAATTCAATGGCTTTTACTTGCTTCCAATGATAGATTCTTCATCCTTGCACTCCAAAACCTCTAATCCCTCCATAAATTGGACAGAAAACAGCCCCTAAGAAGTGGGCTCATGGTGGCAAAATTCGTACAAGAGGAAGGGGGAGGAAGAAACTACCAAAGAATGGAAGTTTTACCTTGTTTTCTTGCTTCCTTTGGCTTGTTCTTCCACTTGGTTAGCTTACTTCCTCAATTTTCGAAATTTCCCTCTCTGTTCTGCCCCCAAAACAGCACCAAACTCTCCATTAAAACCATAGAAAGAAAGTTTGGGAGGAGAGGAGCAAGTTTCAAGAAAGAAGGATATGGAATTTCTTAAAGTTTCTTACCTTTTTCTTGAATTTCTTTCTCCAAAATCTTCCTCCTCTTGTGCGCCTAAGAAGCTAGAGTTCTCCTCTACAATTGGGCAGAAGCAATTTGGTTTAGAGAGGGGGAGGCAGAACGTGGCATATAAAGAAGAAGAAAGAAGCTTCCTTTAACACTTTAATGCTAATGTTGCCCTTCGTTCTTAGCATTTTCGTTTCTTCTTCGTTTTAGCTCCTTTTTAAGAAATTTTTTTTCTATTTTAAAATTTAGGTTTCAAATTTAATAAAATGCCTTTGGAATCACTCAAATTAGAGCTAAAACCTTCCCAAACGAACAGGTCAAAGTTTGGGTCAACTGACGTCGGAAAGAGTACATCGGAGGGGCTTTACTAGTCCCGGGGCTTCCCATGATTTTTAGGGCCTCTGAGAACCATGGGCAACTCAAAATTTCCATTTAAAAAGCCCTCTGAGGTGTTTTTCCAAAATTACACTTATTTACGAAAATGCCACTGGCCTTTCAGCAAATTTTTTTAATTACTTTAGCCCCAGTTTCTGGGCAATTCAAGGCTCAAATCCTCATTTTCTATTATTTAACATTTTATCCAAATTTTATTTGGCCTTGAATCACTCATCTTAGGGGACTTACTTTTCAAACCGGCCCATTTCTGTGTTGTTACAACATATCAGGCGTTACACTTACCATGGCTGAGAGTTCTTAGCCTTTCCACACTCAAGCAAACTTATACAACCATCATAACATCATTTTAAAGCATAATATGTCATCATGAAATCATGGCATATAAAATCATGCTAGCATATTTTTCATGGCTTGAAAATACACATACACACATTCTAAGACAAGCTAAACACACATCAATACATGAAAGAAGGTGGAGAGAACTACCTTGCACACAATCATACACTTTTTCTCTTGAATTTCCTTCCTTGCTTTAGCCACACACACACACCAATGTGGGGAAGATTTCTCTTGGCCTAGACATAATTTATGGAAACCAATTAGATTCATGAAACAAATTCTAAGGCCACACAACTTACTTAGATACTAGGTTATTCTATAAATCCTATTATAGTTCCATAATTACACCTAATGAAGCAACACCCCTTAAATGAATTCTAGGCTTCATTCTTTCCTTTCAAATATGATTCTTAGCTCCTTTTAAGCCTCTTGGAGTCATCACACAATTAAAACAAATAGCCTAACTATATGTTGCTTCTTTAGGTTATAATATGGAACCTAAAGCACCAACTCACTTTGTATGAGTTCTAAACTTTTCTCAAGGCTTCCCCTCATATGCATTCATCATATATGACTCAAAAATGGATTTACAAAAATTTAAGACTGTCCCTAACTATGCTATCCTTGCTTGGCCGAGGCTATGGAGGAAATGGAGCTCCTTGGAGTTTGCTTTGTTTTCTCAAGGGAAGAAGCATATGGGGAGTGTAACACCATAAATTCTAGTTCATCTCATGCTTTTAAATGGCTTAACATCATGAATCATATAGGTTTCCCATGAAAAAGGCAAGGAAATAGTGATTATTTTCACGTTACATCATAACTAAAAATGCCATTCAGTGTTATGTAGGCCGTGTGGGCTTATACTAATTAATCTCATATTTAATTACATCAATACAACTCAATTGCATCATAAAATCATGCCCAAATCTCATAGAAACTAAAATGGAGCTTAAAATGACCAAGTGCGTTTTCGGCCAGATTCGCCCTTTTTTCTTACCAAACTTTGAAAAATCATAACTAAATCTAGAAAACTCAAAATCATGCAATTTTGGTCATTCTAGAAAGTTTTAGATGTCTACTTCACAATAAAAATACATCTAGATCATAACATTCACTAAAAAGAATGTTTGACATCCACAATTGTCCAAATGTCCGATTGAATTATGGAACTATCATATAATTCTGTAGAAAACTTTGAAAATGTCTAATTAATTCCACAAAAATACAATCTATGCAAATGATACCAATATGGAAAGCTGTGGAAGTTAAATAGAAAGGAAAAATATCTCCATATTAGTTTATCGAGCTCATATCTCATAATTCAATGGAACAGTACTTATGGTCGAGCAAAATTACTGGTACTGGATAGAAATTTCAAAAATTCATATCTCCCTCTCTAGACCTCCAAATGAGGCGCTTCAAGTTGGCATGAGTCACTGTGAATATCTAGTTTCTCTATATAAAATTTCATGGTGACATTATTTAGGCCCTGTGTGATAGATTTCATTTTCGGACTAAATGAATAGTGCAACAAACCAAAACCAGAAAAATTGCCAACTTTGAAAATTCATCAAATATTTTGTAGACCTTAAAAAATTATGATCTTTAGCTTCCCAAAAAGCTCTCAATGAGACCTAATTGCATGCCAAATCTTAGATCAAGACTAACTCATTTGGCCAAAAAGTGATATAGGGTTCTATTATGGTCAATTTTAGCTCCACATGGGATACCAAAATTGCCAAATGGCTTTCCCTTAATGTTGGCACCTTTTAGGCAAGTCTAAAAGCACCTTTAAGACTTGTGTGAGCTGTTGTGGATGTTAACTAGAAAGAAAAAATATCTCTAGATCAGTTTATCAAGTTCAGACCTCAGAATTCAATGGGATAGTACTTTTGGTTGGGCAAAATTACTGATACTGGATAGAAATTTCAAAAATTTACATCTCCCTCTCTAGACCTCCAAATGAGGTGCTTTGAGTTGGCATGAGTCACTGTGATTATCTAGTTTCCCTATATAAATCTCATGGCAATTGGACTTCATTTGAGCCTCGGGTGACAGAGTTTAATTTCGGACCAAATGAATAGTTCAACAAACAAGAAACCATGAAAATTGCCAATTTTGAAAAATCATCAAATATTCTGTAGACCTCCAAAAATTATGATCTTTAGCTTCCCAAAAAGTTTTCAATGAGACCTAATTGCATGTCAAATCTAAAATCAAGACTAACTCATTTGGCCAAAGAGTGACGTAGGGTCCCATTATGGTCAATTTTGGCTCTATATGGGATGCCAAAATTGCCAAATGGCTTTCCCTTAATGTTGGCACCTTTTGGGCAAGTCTAAAAGCACATTTAAGACTTGTGTGAGCTGCCCAAATGGTTCCAAACCTCATGCATCTTATTTTGGCCATTCAACGCACATTTCCATCATACTTTTCACATTGCATACTTTGGCATCTCATACTCAAAATAATTGCTAAAGGTCATGCATCATACTCATATATTTAAACATCACATAATAGCATATTTACACATGTCTCAAGGGTCTTAGACCATTTACAACATCATATACATTGTGAAGCATCATTATGGATTTAAAAAGGATAAAACTAGGCATATGGTTGTCAATCTTCCTTCTTCATTGTTGTTGGCTCCCATTGTCATAGCTACTTGGTCCACCTAGCATGTTAGAGTATTGGAGAGGAGAGGATCAGATTCAAAGAATCCCAATAACTCATCTCCCATTCAATCATACATAATATGTGCAAAGCAAGCTTTACAAATGCATGCATGGAGAAAATGGAAAACATGGACATTTTAAAAGCAACCTTGGCATGTGAATCAATCATACAAGACATTCAAGAGCTCACTAAGTGTTTGGATTGGCCTCACACTTCTCCTCATGGATTTTGGACTTGCCTCACTTATTCCTTAAGAACTTTGGACTCAACCATACTCTTAGGAGCCCACTTTGCTTTTCAAAGACTCTTTACTTTGTTTCAACCAAGCTTAAGGGTTCTTGGCTCATCCTCACCAAAGAGAAGAGTTCTTGGCCCCTCCACACTCAAGCAAACTCAAACAAACATCATGTACTCATTTAAAAACATAACATGGCATCAAGAATCATAGCATATAAAGGCATGCTAGCATACTTTTCATAGCTTGAAAATACACATACACATATTCTAAAGCAAGCTAAACACACATCCATGCATGAGAGAAGGTAGAGAGAGCTACCTTGCACATAATCATGCACTTTTTCCTTGGATTTCAAGCCTCTTCTTTTAGTCACACACCTACAAATTGGTGGAAATGGTTTCTCTTGGCCTAGATACAATTTATGAGAGCCAATTAGGTTCATGAAACACATTCTAAGGCTACAAAACTTAATGAAACACTATATTGCTCTATAGGCTCCATTATGGTCCATAAGTGCACCTAATGAAGCAACACCCCCCAAATAATTTCTAGGCCTCATTCTTCCCTTTCAAATATGATTCTTGACTCCTTTTAAGACTCTTGGAGTCATCACACCATTAAAACAAAAGGCCTAGCTCCATATTGCTTCTTTAGGTCATAATATAGAACCTAAGGCACCAAATTAATTTCCATGAATTCTAATTTTTTTCCAAGGCCTCCCCTAATTTTCATTCATCAAATATGACTCAAGAATAGCCTTAGAAAAATTTAAAACTCTCTCCCACTACAAGAACCCTCTTTGGGCAAGACTATGGGCTTTCTTGGCCTTCTTGGAGTTCTCTTGATTTTCTTGAAGGAGAAAGCTTGTGGGGAGCATCATAGGTGTCTCAAGAACTCATTTAAACTCTTAATTAAACCTAGGAATCATCATACAAAATCAAAATTTGGAAGGTGTACATAAAACCCTAGATCTACATCTTGATTTCTAATGGTTATTTTGTTATTTTCTTTGCATATTCTTAATCTCCACACCCCTTTTCCTTAGATTCATGCTTGGTTCTGCCTAAAAATCATCTCCTCCTAGGGTTTTCTCAAGTGGGGCAAAATGGAGGAGGAGGGAACCAAAGATGACAATCATAGGAAGAGAAATTACCTTATTTTCTTGCTTTTTCTCACTTGAATCTTGTGTTCTTTGAGCTCCTTTCTTCAAATCCAAATTTCTCCCTCAATTTCTCCTTTAAAATAGATCCATATACTTCATTATAATATTAGGAAATAAAGGAGAATGAAAGAAAAGAGGTTTGGAAGAGAAAGAGCATGAAAAACCATGAAAATCCATACCTTTCTACCTTAAATTTCTCCTCCTTTTCTTCCTCCTCTAGTGTGCCTCGTCCCCTAGGGTTTTTCTTGGATTTTGGGCAAAACATGGTCATGGATAATGAAGGGAGAAGAAGGGTGCATCATATATATAGGTGGGAATAAGTTATACTTTTTCAAAAATTCCCATTTTGCCCTTCGTTCTTGGCATTTTTGTTTCTCCTTTGTTTTAGAATCATCTTTTCCATTATGAAATTTAGATTCCTAATTTAGTAAAATGCCTTTGGAATCACAAATTGGAGCTAAAACCTTCCTGAATGAATCAGTCAAAATTTAGGTTAACCGACGTTAGAAAACATCCATTGGACAAGTTTTAACTATCCCAGGGGTTTCCATGGTTTTTAGGGCCTCTGAAAACTCCGAAAAACTCAAAACTTTCAATTAAAAAGCCATTCTATGTGAATTCCAAAATTTTCTCAAAATTACAAAAATGCCATTACATTTTGTAGGCTTTTTGTAAGAAATTATTTCTTCATTCTAGTTCCATTTTTCTTTCCATCTGAGCCTGGGAGTATCATTTTTAAGAGTTTAGAATGCTTCCCAAATTTTTTGGAACCTTAACTATATCATCTTGGGGGATTTCCTTTTATATTCGGTGAGTTTTGTTCGTTAATAGAGAAACTGTACGTTGCGTTTCTTACGTTTTCTTTCGTTTTCATAGAACTAGATGTTATAGGGAGCCTCTTAGGGATCTTGGGAGCTCATTTAAACTCTTATTTAGGCCTAGGAATCATCATATAAAATCAAAATTTACAAGGTGCAATTGAAACCCTAGAACTTGTATCTTGAAATCTAATGATTTTTTTTGTTGATTCCCTTTGTATATTCTTAATCTCCACACCTTTTTTCCTTAGAACCACCCTTGGTTTTTCCTAAATATCAACTCCTCCTAAGGTTTTCTCATTTTAGGCGAAATGGAGGAGGAGGGAACTAAAGATGACAACTATAGGAAGAGAAATTACTTTGTTTTCTTGCTTTTTCTCACTTGAATCTTACTTTCTCCAAGCTCCTCTCTTCAAATCCGAAATTTTCCCTAAGTTTCTCCCTTAAATCAGCTTTATAAACTTCATTTTAATCATAGGAAACAAAGGAGAATGGAGGAAAAGAGGTTTGGAATGAAGAAAGCATGAAAAATCATGAAAATCTATACCTTTCTACCTTGAATTTCTCCTCCTTTTCTTTCTCTTCTTGTGTGCCTCATCCCCTAAGGTTTTCCTCTGGTTTTAGGTAGAACATGGTCATGCATAGGCTTCCTATGGTTTTCAGGGCCTTTGAGAACCCCGGAGAACTCAAAACTTTCATTTAAAAAGCCCTCTTGTATAAATTCTAAAATTTGCTCAAAATTACAAAAAAGCCATTACATTTCGTAAGCTTTTCGTAAGAAATTATTTTTTCATTCTATCTCCATTTTTCTTTCCATCTGAGCCTAGGATTCTCATTTTTAGGAGTCTAGAATGCTTTCTAAATTTTTTGGGACCTTAACTATCTCATTTTTTAGGACTTCCTTTTATATCCGATGAATTTCATTGTATATGAAGAAACCGTATGTTACATTTCTCACATTTTTTCTCATTTTCAGAGAATCAGATGTTACATAAGGATGTAGTATCACTGAGGTAACTATGCAACAAACCAATAGGAAGTGTTTTAAACCTTATCAGCGCTCATTTGATTTAACAATACTCTATAGTATTGTGTTGTTAATTTTCTCAAATGAGGATACTGGCCGACACGCCTCCACCTATAATATGTAGAAGGAAATGACTGTTAATTCTAAATTATATAAGCAACACAAACCATACAATAAGCATTAAGCTCAAAATAGGGTTCATACCTGTAAGCAAATGGAGGGAGCATATCATATACATCGTGGTGCAAGTTTAAAGGTGGGGGCCTCTCAAGGGCTAGCCTAGGGAACTAGTCCCAGACCCATAAGTGAAGCAATGTCAAATAGCCATTGATGTTGGCATTGCACAACTCTCTTTAGAGGTTATGGAGGTCCAACTGAACTAACCTACACATGGAAGTCGTAGAGGAATGTTAAGTACATAAGGGGACCACTATGTCCCTACTTGTCTAGCATGAGAACCCCACTTATTAGATATAATATGTAGACATGAGTAAAATGTAGTATGTCATTCTCATTCACATTCTCTGAAAGTGCCTCAAATTGGTTAGTAAGCCAAGTAATGCTTAGTCTCTGACCATCAAACGCCTCTTTTGGTAGCTCAATCCTAAACACCTTGCCAATTGAAGTTCAATGAACTAGTAATAAAAAGGATTGCTACCAAAAGACCTAATTGCACTGCCACATCTTGGAGGGTAATGGTACACTTGCCCTAAGTGGTATGGAAAGTATGTGTCTTCGATAGCCACTACTTGACAAGTGCTAAAATAAGGGAGCATTAAAGTCAAGTGTGGCGAGTCGAGACACCCCGTAGAAGCCAGCAGCTTTAAGAAGTGGCACTATGGCTAGTAGGGGGACTTTAAATGTGGACCATGAGTAATACGACATAGTTGAAAAATGTAATCTGGTTATTAAAGGAAAAATGTGTAAACCATTCAAACTGATATAATAATCATGTGCTAAAGATTTGATTTCTATGATATATCAATAACATACCTTGTTCAGCCACACAGCTTGAGAGATGTGTCTAATCTAAAGATACAACAATGACTCATCCTCTAGACTTGGATGGACAACATGTCTTAGGTTAGACATACTACTATCCTGCAAAATTATACAACATAATATTTAGCCAAAATAAATAGCAAGATATTTGATAAGTACATGTATAAATTCACAACAAGATAACTTCATGCAGAATAAGCTTGTACTTATATAATAATGAAAAAAATAGAAAATAAAACCAAAATAATGTACATTAAATAGTGGAAAGGAACATATTTGATGACAACACAAGACGTTTGAATATAATCTGAATAGTCCATGGTAAGATATTTGATCAGTACATGGAAAAATACATAGCAAAGTACTTATCATAATGTCACCCTTCATACATAGCAATGCATTTCTAACAAAGGAAGAGGCAAAAAAAAAAAAAAAAACAACCAACCAACAAACAAAACTATGGATTTAAGTGGCAACCCAATGGATAAGTTGTGTGGTTATGACCTGTCGTCTACATAATGCACATCGTAGTAGATCTCTTAGAGCTTCTTACCAATCCATCTCATTTTGTACTTGGCTTGACTTAGGGCAACCTTTACCCTACTTCATCATAGAATCTAGGATAAGCATTGGGTCTTGAACTTGGGGCCAATACACTTCACCACAGTTGGGTGAAATTCAATCTCATAGGCCTACAACATAGTCTCCAATCAAAGAACACAATCAACATACTGTATGAAATTTACTTGAACATAGGCGTAGGCTACTAATACATGCTAGCAAGGATATGTCAAAGCCTAGAATTCACTATAATTGCATGTACGATCGACTAAGTTGACTTTATATGATCAACCAAATTATTGATTAGTTGGATCATATGGCTCCTCTACCTCAAAAGTCGACCCTCGTCTATGAAATTCACAAACTACACATGTCGGTGCTCTTCGAGTTTTGACTATTAGCTTTAATCTAATATCTTCAGATATTATTTCTCCTATTTGAAGATACACATTCACCTTTTCGGCTCACTAGACCTAATACCTGGTTAACCTATAAAATGTTGCTTGAACCAAGTCGAGCATAGGTAATAACCTAACCCTTTTAAAAACTGCATTTATACTCTCTACTAAATTTGTTATCATGTGGCCCACTCATCTGCCATCAATATTATACGCTCGACACCATTGATCCTTGGGTATCTTCTCAATCTAGTTTGTAGCGTGCATATCTAGTTGGCATATGTGGGCTAATTCTTTATCTACTTTATGTTGCTCACACAGGTAGCCTATATAGGAAAAGATAGGATAATTAAAAATTCTTACAAAACCATGGTATAAAACAAATACAAATGAGGTTAAGTGATGTCGAGATTTACCAATTTCAAAGAATAGCATCTTTGGCCAAGGCATTCTAAATTTCTTATTGATATTGCTAGCCAAATGTCAAAGGCAAAACATATGATAAGCTTGCGGGGGCTGCCACCTTATTCGCCCATTAGCCATGGCAGCCAAGATACTAATATGTCGATAAAAAATCAAGTAAAGCCTATATTTATCCTTCACCACATATGCTTAGAGGTTAAATAAGAACTATGTTCATGTCTCATATGTTTCTCCTTTGACTACTACAAAAGTAAGTGAGGGAATGCTCCTCTCACCATCTTATGTGCTCATAATTAGTACAGTCTCTTTATATTTTCCATAAAGGAATATCCCATCTATTTGGATCATTGGCTTCAAGTAGTCAAACACCTTAATGCATGGCCTAAAGGTTTAGAATACCTGATGAAATATGATTGACTCACCATTAGGTATGTTAGTTAGTACACATTCTTTATACATAAAGTCATAGTACGAGCTAGACATGAAATGTTAAACACTAGCCACTTAGGTAACAAAGCAAAGGACTTCTCCCAATTCCTAGATGCATGTGAGATGGCTTGATGTTTTCCCTTCCAAGCCTTCTTATATGAAACATTGTAACCAAATATAGAATGCACCCACTTAATGACCTCTTGAATTGACACTCTAGGATTCTCAGTTACCATTGATACAATGTATACTGAAATAACATCAAAGTCTAGTTTTTGGTGGTCTTGTGACAATGATGCAAAAATGTAACGCCATATTCATACAACTCATCTAATATAAATTCTAGGCTTCCTCCCATGAACAACACAAGAAGAAGAAGGAAAAGCCTTTAAAATAATCCATTTGATTACGTTACATCACGGATAAACTTTTCATTCAGTGTTCTATGAGTATATGGACTCATCCACTTTATTCTCATATTTAAATACACAAATACAACTTATAACAAGCTTAAGAAGTAGCCTAGAACTCGTGCAAGGGGATGGAATACATAAAATGTAATAGTGTAGCCTTGGCCAGAAATTCCAACATACTCACATGAACTTTGAAAAATCATAATGAATTCTAGAAAAATCAAAATCATGCATACTTTACCATTTTGGAAAGCTATAGATGCTAAAAATAAATCCAGCTATAACAGAGGCTACTAGCCACTAAAAATTGATGGAACAGTACCATAGGTCAACTATCATTATTAGTACTATCTTCCAACTTCAAAAATTCAGATCTCCCTGCTCAGATGTCTAATTGGGGTGATCTTGGTGGCCATGCAAAGCTTAAAATGTCCAGTTTATTCTTATCAACTTTTATGAGCATTGGACATCATTTGTCCCACAAAATGACACAACCTAAGTTTCTGACCGTATAAACAGTGTCTGCATCAATTTAGTAGAAAAATGTCAACTTTGGAAATTCATAATTAATTTCATAGAGCTCCAAATAATCTAGTCTTTGGCTTCCCAAAAATATCTAGATAATATTTATATGTGTGCCAAATTGCATGGGCAAATTCATTCATTTGGTTAGATCTTGATGTTGGGTTGTGAAATGGTCACTTTAAAGTCTTACAAAGGGTCCAAATGGTCCATTTTGAGCTCCAAGGCAACCATGACCACTTAAGCACATGGGAATATACCAAAATGGCTTTCTAAACTTGTCTCAAAGGTGCATGAACCCAAAAACTAAAAAGTCAGTCTCTTCACCCCATGCCATACACAAGATTACACATGTTTTACTTTACCATCCAAGGTTCAAGAACTACAGTATCATTCATTTGGCATCAAATCTCATACTTACATAAAATGTATAAGTAATTATACATGTTCAAATGATTATACAATATTTCCATTACAGTATTACATCATATGCCATGTGTATGGCTACAAAGGAGTAATTCTAGGCAATTCTAGACACTTGGATGTCAATCTCTTACCTTCCAACTTGGTGGCTTCCATTACCTTGTTCATTTGCTCCACCTACCATGTTAAGACATTGGAAAGGAGGGAATAAGATTGAAAGAATCCTAATAACTCATCTTCCTTTCAATTACACATAAATCATGCACTATAAGTCTTAAAAATGCATGCATGAGCATAATGACATGTATGATCATTCAAGAAGAATTCTTAGCATTTGAACAAGTCATACAAAACATACATAGGCTTGCCAAGTAAGTGGATTAGCCTCACCCATTCTCTTATGGATGTTGGACTTGCCTCACCCATTTTCTTTAAGAGGTTTTGACTGAATTTCACTCTTGGGAGACTCTTTACTTTATCTTAACCAATTTTAAGAGTTCTTGGCTCATCCTCACTATGGCTAAGGGTTATTGGCTTCACCATACTCAAGCAAACCCAAGTAAACATACTAGGCATCATTTGAAAACATAATATAACATCATGGTACCATGAAATATAGGCATATGCTAGAATACTTTTCAAGGCTTAAAACACACATACACATATTCAAAGACAAGGTAAGCACACATTCATGCATGAGAGAAAGCAGAGAGAGCTACCTCTATTACATTTGCAAATCTTTCCCTTGAACCTTGAATCCTTTCCCTTGGCCTCACACACAGAAGGGTGTTGAATTTGTTTCTCTTAGTCTAAACACAATATATAGAAGCCAATTAAGTTCTTGGAATCATTTCTAAAGCCATACATCTTCCTTAATCACTAACTTGGTCTAATGACCCCTTTTATGGTTCCAAAATGCATCTAATGAAGCAACATCCATCAATTAAGTTCTAGGCTCTATTGTTTCCTTTCATTTATGATTCTTGACTCCTTTTAAGCCTCTTGGAGTCATCACACAATTAAAACAAGGAGCCTAACTTCTTTAGGTCTTATTATGGAACCTATGATACCATCTCACTATCTATGACTTCTAAAATTTCTCTAAGACTTCCTCTTATACTCTTCCATCATATATGACTCAAAAAATGAGCTTGGGTGAAATTAAAACTATCCCTAACCTATAGTTCTGTCCTAGGCCGAAATGATGCATGAAAAAGGGAAAAAATGAGTTTGCTTTGTTTTCTTGATGGAAGAGTCATATGGGGAGGTCTTTATGGGTCTTAGGAGCTCATCCAAGTACTCACTTAGGCCTAGGAATACTTGTATCAAAATAGAATTTCGATTGAACTCTTGAATCCCTAACCATTCCATCTTGTAAATTAATAGTTCTTACTTGGTTTTCTTTACATATATTTAATTCCCACACCTTAAATCACATGATTTATCCTTGGTTCTGCCCAAAAGTTACTCCTTCTTAGCTATCCATATATAAGGCGAAATGGAGAGGAAGAAGAAGCATGGAGTCTAGCACTTTAGCATAGTTTCCTAACTTTCTTTGAACGCCTTTTCTTCTTCTTTAGCCTTTTTTTAAACATTCGAACTCCCCCTTTTTGTTTTACACTCAAAATAGAACCAAAAACTCTAATAATCCTATGTAAAGGAGGTGGGACAAGAGGAGAGAAAAGTTGCTAAAGAGAAAACTAGGAATTTCCATAAATTCTCACCTTTCTTGTCTTCATTCTCTCCTTCCTCTTCCCTTATTTGGTGCATCCTCCTACTAGGTCTTCTTCTCTATTTTGACCAGCCACAAAGTCAATTAAAGGTGCTAGAGAATTTTGGACGTGATTTATAAGACGAATAAATGAAATTGTTTACTGAAGATTCCCATTACGTCCTTTTGTCGTGGCATTTTCATTTCTAATTCGTTTTAGCTCCTTTTTTAGAACCGTCTTTTCTATCATAAAATTTAGGTCCTCAATCTTATAAAATGCCTTTGGAATCACTCAATTTGGAGCTAAAATCTTCCCGAATGAATCGGTCAAAGTTCAGACTCACCACCTTTAAAAAAATCTACCAGAACGGTTTAACTGTCTCAAGGCTTCCCATAGTTTTCAGGGGCTCTAAAAACCCCAAAGAACTCAAAATTTTCATTTAAAAAGCTCTCCTATGAGTACTCTAAAAATTGCTCAAAATTACAAAAATACCATTACATTTCATTACCTATTCGTAAAAAAATGTCTGGCTATTATGGCTCTGGTTTCAAGGCACCTCTGACCTTGAATCACCATTATTTTAGGTCTAGAATATTATTATAATTTTATTGGACCTCAAATCACTCTATCTAGGGGACTTCTTTTTGTATCCCATGAATTTCATACGTTTACAGAGAAATGATATGTTACATTTCTCGCATTTTTAAAGAACCAGATATTACATGAAAAACATGTATGGGGCCTATTGTATTTTGTTATCTCCTAATAGTTTTCCTTCTTTCGATAATAGGCTCTGACCCTCCACTTGCATGACGTTTGTCCATATTAAAGGCACCAGTATTCTTCATACTTTTTTGAAGAATGGATCACTTTAAAAGTGTGATGTGCACATAGTATATCTTTATTATCTGATAAAAGGATTGCTGATCATTATAAAACATATTTACATATAACTTTTGGCCATCATTCAATATTTATTGCTGCCTCTTCCATTTCGACATAGTCAGGAACCCTCTCACCATCTACATCTAGCTGCTCATAGAACACAACAATCGAGTCATCATAAATATTAATAGGGGCTGCTATATTCGCAGTGGCATCCACACAATCAGTGTCTTCATCATCATCTACATTATCACTGTTATTATAATTGTAAGGAGTAACATCATCTTCATTATTTTCCTCAAATTCATCCATTATGTCCCCTATCTCTTCTGAAGGAGAAAAGGGTACTAATTGGTGCATGTGATGAACTTGGTTATGAGATATCATCAACTGGTAAATGAGATGAACTCTGATATAGTCAACCAAACCAATAGGTAAATATTGACCAATGCCTGCAAAGTATGTCGTAAATAAGGCAAGTTGATCGTCTGTGGCATTAGTGTGGCTGGAGGATGGAAATAGGTTTGGCACATACTCAACTATTGCTTGAGTTGCCACATTTAAGTTTATTTCCTTAAATGATATTTCTGTATACAATTTTACTAAACCCAGCTATGATGGAAGCTTTGCATTTGCCACACACATCACTTGGACGTTGGCATCCTTCCTTAAATTACACGCTTCATACTTTGTGGGTCTCAGTGACACTGGATGCCTATATACCAAGTCAGACATATATTAATTTAAGTCTAGTTGTAACTATTTGGCAATTTCTTGTTTTAACCTCTTTAGCAAAATGTCATAATCAACAATCATTACATCCATCATATCTGCAATAAATGTTGCATCCTCTTCAGTTTTAATATATTTACCTATTTGAATATATGCATATAACCTCCTTTCCATTATTCATTTTGCCAGCCCAATCAATACTGCCACTAAATTCAAAACAGAGTAAAAAAGTTATAAATTATTTTTTTATTATTTTTGTATTATACTCATTTTCTTGAAATTTTTTATATTTTTTACTTATATTTTTCTCAATATTACACTATTATTTTTCTATAATAAATTATATCATACAGAATTATAAATTATAATTTTTTTTATCCACATTATATATTTTATATTTTCTTTTCCTATTTTATACTTTTTGACAATCTTTGTTTCTATTTTTACAATATTTTTTCATATTATATTTCTTATAACATTTTTTTTCATATTATATTTTTATAATATTTTCTTAGTTATATCTTTTCAGATATTATCCCTTTCATATTTTTTTCCCCATTATATTCTTAAACAATATTTTTTTACATAACTTTTATTTCCAGCTAATATTCTTTAACACTTTGTCCCATTTTTTTTCTATATTTTTTCCCCAAACTATAATATTCTTTTATAATATTTCTTCATATCTCTATTGTTTATAACATTTGTAACTTTTTTTATATTATATTTCCATCATAATTTTCAATTAAATTTTTTCTATCATTATAGTATTCAATATTAACAAAGTTTTCCCACCCAAATGGTTAATTTTTTTATCAAAATTTTTTTCTTAAATTTATTATTTTTTTCCAACCTCTTTCATATAATTTTTAAATTTCTTTCACCTTCCTACATAAAATAACTATAAATTATCATTTTTTGACTTTTTTTATTCAGATCTTACATTTATATATATATATTTTAAAATTTGATCACAACTAAGTTTTTTTTATGTAAAAATGAAAAATCATTCTGAGATATATATTAACCAAATAAAAATATATATCACAAATAATTAAATTTAAACTATAGCATAATCATATTTTTAATAAAATAAATATTAGTTTTTGTTAGTATTTTTATTCCAAATTAGTATCTCAGGGACCACTTCTTCTTCTTTTTTTTCTTTCTTTCACCACAGTAAAAACTTGCTACTGAGGAAGCTAAAGGGAGGAAGGAAAGATGAACGAAAATAGAAAGACGAAGAAGATGAAAGAAAGGAGAAGTTGCTGGTGAAAGAGAAGAACTACAGAGGATAAATGAGGGAGGGGAAGAAGAAGCGTGGAAGGTTTAAAAGGAAAAGGAGCCAGTGTTAAAAAAAAAAGGATAATTTTTCTATCCAATGGTTTTTTGCCACTTGACAGCGTAATCTAGTTTCTCCTATCATACGCTGCCATGTGGCATTTTTTATCTACGTGTCAGGGTCAAAGCATGACATATAGATAAAGGGACACGTTGCCTAGTAATTGTGTCCCTTTATTGAATTTTCGACGTGTCAAGTTGACCTTGACATGAAGGACCAAAGCAATCGTGTCTTTTGTTTTTTTTTTTTAATTTTTTTAATGGACATGGTTGCTAAGCAATTGTGTCTATTATTTATTTATTTTTAGTTGGCCGTGTCCTTTACAAAATAAAAAAAAGTTTTATTGTATTGAAGAAATTAACAATTATGGCTATGCATGGGGTGAATTTAGAATTCTCCCCATTGTATTTAAGTCAAAAACCTCAATAACTTGCACTGCGGCACTCCTAACATGTATTACCCAAATTTCATTTTTGGTTGTGACTCAAGGACACTAGGCCACGACTCAACTCCCTTCTAATCCTATCCTCTAATTTGTACACTCTCTAGCCATTTATCACCAACTCTAAATAATTTTAAGGCCTTTATAGCTAGCATACATGGTTTTAGTGACCTCCCAGCTCTTATATGTCATGCCATCAAATAATAAGCACATATTTTATATCATCTCATGCTTATAGTGTCAATTTCTTATCTATAATACTTTTAGCAGTGGATAATACCAGCATTAAAGGCCCAATTTCTCCAAATAGGCATAATTACATAACTTTAGCATAGAAATCCCAAGGTTCATATTAACTAAGTTTGTCTAGCATGGAACATCATAAGAAAAATCATAAATTTCGAATCTTGAGGCATATACTTCAAATTGCCATAACTACACATTTTCACATATTACAACTCAACTTTGAAAAATCATATCTTGAGCTACAAAACTTTGATTCATGCAAATTAGGTCTCTATGAAAAGAAGGTCTCTATGAAAAGATCAAAATATGAACTACATGCTATAAAAATTTCAAGTGAAAATAAGTTCATTTAGACCACAAAAACTCAATGAAATTGAAACTATTATAGTATTCAGACATGAACTTCAATTTCGAATTTAAGCCTTTGCTCATTAGAAACTTCAATGTCCCACTCCAATTTCTTGGTAATTTTGCACAAAAACAAAGCCCATTACATAAATAAGTCATTAGGGCCAATGTTCAGTAGAAAATACATTAAAATGAAAAGAAGCTGCTTACCTAACAATCCCTCTAACCTTAAACTCTATAAATCAAACTAGAAATAATTGAAACATAAAGTTTTAAACTTAGTGACAATGCAAAAGTTCATTAAATTAGAAACCAATTAGACTAAAATGTAAAAGAGAACAAGAGGATTAAGCTTTATATAGATTACCTTAGTCAAATCTTCCTCTAAAAGTGAAAATGGTGGAAAGAAGCTAAGAAACCTAGGCTTCCATTCAAGGTGCAAAAATGGTCTTATGTTCTATAGGCAACACTCATTTAGCACACTAAATAATGAAGGCAACTTACTCTTAGGGTTTTTTATGGGAATGGGCTGACCCAAGGGCCCTTGTTCTAATTGGCATCAGAAATCTAGCCTTAAACTCTATAAATCAAACTAGAAATCATTGAAACATCAAGTTTTTAACTTGGTGATAGGGAAAAAGTTTACTAAATTAGAAACCAATCAGACTAAAATGTAAAGGAGAACAAGAGGATTAAGCTTTATATAGATTACCTTGATTAAATCTTCCTCTAAAAGTGAAAAATGATGGCAAGAAGCTAAAAAACCTAGGCTTCCTTTCAAGGTGCGAAAATGCTCCTATGTTCTGCAACCAACACTCATTTAGCACACCAAATAATAAGGGCAACTTACTCTTAGGGTTTTCGATGGGAATGGGCTGACCCAAGGGCCCTTGTTCTAATTGGCTTCAGAAATTTGCTCATTGGGCCATGAGTTTAGGGGTTAAGTTGATGTAAATAAGTTAGGTCTTTATGAAAACTAAAGTTGGGCTTCTATAGTTGGTTATTAGCATGTATATATTAATTATAAGGCCCAACTATCAAACACCCACCTTTATTTAATTGATTTCTTAATCAACCCAAACTTATAATTAATATATTTTCTCCTATTAATGGCAAACAATTATCATTTTCTCATCATTTCTAAAATAAATTCATTTCTTTAGAAAACCTTATTTTCCTTAATCTCTCCAAATCTCCCATAATAATTCCTTAATTCTTCATAATTACTCTTAATTAATTTTTGAGTATTACAAAAAGTACATGAAATTCTTTGTTACTCTTCATTTTTTATATCTATATTTACCCTGAATATTATGAAATAATATATTACCCTATATTTATGTTATTCTATAAATTAATTATTCTCTATTAAAATGTTCTGTATATATTATTCACTATCTATTGAATTAATACTCCACATTTCTTCATGGTTATTATTTTATATTAATCCTCTCTATGTTATTGAGAAAATTATTTCTCATTCCGTTGTGATTATTTTCTTTTAGATGCCCATCCACACAGTGACCCTAGAGCTCTAATGTAATGTCTAGTACGTCGTTAAAATATTGTAATGAGTCAGTTTGAAAAGAAAGCCCCCTGAGATGAGTGATTTAAGGCCAAATAGAATTTGGATAAAATTTTAAATAATGAAAAATGCGGATTTAAGTCTTAAGTTGCTCAAAAACTAAGGTTGGAGTAGTTCAAAAAAAATACCAAAAGTCTAGTGGCATTTTCATTAATATGGGCACTTTTTGGAAAACTCATAGGAAGGCTTTTTAAATGAAAAATTTAAACTTTCTAGGGTTCTTAGAGGCCTTGGAAACTATGTGAAGCCCCGGGACAGTTAAAACTCCTTCGGTGTGTGTTTTTGAATGTCAGTTGACCCAAACTTTGACTTATTTGTTTGAAAAGGTTTTAGCTCCAATTTGAGTAATTCCAAAGGCATTTTATAAGATTGGAAACCTAAATTTTATGATGGAAAAGATGGTTCTCAAAAAGAATTTAAAATGAAGCTAAAACAAAAATGTCAATTACAAGGGACATAAATGAAATTTTTTAAAACAAATAAATCAAGAAGGTTCTTATAGTGTGCGTCTGACCTCTCCTCCTCTCCTTATTCAATTTTCCTTCATCCAAAAATAGATGAGAGAGTTGAAGAAAGAGGCGCACAAGGAGGCCAATAAAGAAGGGAGAAAATCAAGGAAAAGGGTAAGAAAATTCATGGTTTCTTTTCTTGTAATTTCATTCTCCTCCCTTTGCTCCATCTTCCTATGGTTTTGAATGCTTAAATGGTTCTATTTTGGCCTTGAACCAAAAGGGAAGAGTTAGAGATTCAAAGAGGAGGCTAAAGAAAAACTCTTGAAGAAGCCGTAATTCAAGGTAATTCCCATCCTTTCTTACTTTCTTCTCCTTCCTCCTCTTAATGTATGGTTTGGCCAAATGGAGACTAGGTAAAAAGGGAGAATTTTTTTCCAAGAACTAGTGATTATCCATGGAATTAGGCTAGAAGAACTTAGAATATGCCAAGAAATTGCAAGAAAAACTAATAAAATCCAAATTGGGAAAGTGTAGAACTCTTAGACATAATGTAAAAACTGATTTGATACATGAGTTCCCTTACATGTGTGAATGTTTAATTGGGCTCCTAAGACCTCTAGGAAGCCTCCCAAGTGTGTCTCCCATCAAGGAAAAATAAAAAACCCCATAGGCTCTCTCCTCCTCTATAAGCTCAGCCAAAGGTAGAGCAATAGGTTAAGGGATGTTTTAATTTATTCTAGCCTTGGTTTAGGACTTTATATGATGGTAGAAGGTGGAAGGAACCCTTAGGAAAAATTTAGAAGCCATAGATTGAGAGATGAGATAATAGCTTCCATAATGTAGTCTTATGAAGCAACATCTACCTAGGCTTGTGAAAGTGAGTGTGTGGTGGCTCCAAGGACCTTAAATGAGGTCAAGAGGCTTAGATATGGCAAGAGAATGGGACTAAGAACTTGAATTATAGTATCTACTTCATTAGGCCATTAATGGAACTAATATAAGACTAATGGGACAAAGTGTGCTTCTTAAGTATAAGTTTAATGCTTTGACTTGCTTCAAGAGTATAATTAAGTGTTATTTGTAACACCTTAAAATTAATTAAGGTATTAATCATAGATTTATGTTAATTAAGAATAATTAATATGGAGTAATTGGGTAAGTTATGCGAATGAAAATTTTAGATAGATAAATTATTAATATGAGTTGAGATTTAATTAGGTTAGAAACCTCATTTAGGCCAAAATTAAAAGTTTAATAGGCTATAGTTAGAGACTAATGGAGGGCCCAATTTAATTTAATAAGATATGGGCCCAAGATCCAATTTACATAAGCCATTGTAATTAGCCCAATACCCCTTATGCAGACCTCAACTAAGTGGGCTCTTAAAAACTGGACCCAACCTAACTAAAATTTAGAATTGTTAAAGTTGGTCCAACAAATTACTATTTCAGCCCAACAATTAGAGGGAGCCCAATAGGTCCTTAAGCTGATGGGTTAACCCAGAACCTATTTAGAACCTAACTTAAAACCCTAAAAACCAATTTAGCCACCCCTATTTTATAGAAAGTCAAGAAACAAAAGGGGAATTCAAAGGTCCAAAGGGGAGGCTAAGGTTCTTGACATATTTCCACCATTTCTCACTTCTAGAGCAAGATTTAGCTAAGGTAATAGTTATATAACTTAATCCCCTTCTCTTTCTCTTCATTTTGGCTTGATTAGTTTTTCATTTGGAGCATTTTCACCATACCCAAAAGCTGAAAATATGGTTGTTTGGGATTTTCTTAGTGAAATTTCGTAGGTTGGGGCTGAAGGTGTTATTAGGTAAGTATAAACTCTTCATTTTGATGCATTTTTCGCTAGTTTAAGACCCCCATGGTGGATTTATAGTATAGGTATTAATTTTGTACGAATTTGCTTAAGAATTAGGGTGATATATTGAAGTTTTTGGTAGAGGACATATTCAATTTGAATTTGGAGATTTGTAATGGTTGGGTAAATAGCCATTAGTATTTTAATTCTTTAGGTACTTGATGCTACTGTACATGATGATTTAAAGTAGTAATCTTCTGATGTTATGGTTATAAGGAGATTTTGGCACTGCTGGTGGCTTTTCAATTGTCTACAAAGTGAGATAACCAGGGTTTCATGTTAATTCTATGTATATATCTATTTTAATTTTATATATGCTGCATGATTATGATTATGATTTTGATGCTAAATGAGTTGGTTGGCTATTTGTTATATGTGATTAGACTTTGTGAATCTATGGTGGAGCTATGGTGCGGTTGCTACTCATGCATGTGCTTCGATTAGGCATCAGGTTATGATCAGACCTCAGATGCACTGAGCCCTGGTTGTGCTCATTGGGGAGTGGGTACCGTGGACGGGCCTTTCCTGATGTCATTGGCCTTTAACATGTGGAATTGTGATTGCTAGTATGGGATAATAATTATAGATAGCCCAATTATTTTAGTTACTGATATGGCTGGTATATTTTCTAATGTATATATGAAATCATGCACATATGTTTATTAAACTAAAATATATGAATGGAATTTGCCTTGGTTACTGAGGTTTGCATTTCACCCTATTTCACGGAATTATACTTTTAGGTGAAGGCTCTTCGGGTAAGGATAAGGGGAAGTAAGTGGATGAAAATTCATGAGCTCTAACCATGTGTGGAGAAGGCTACACTTAGATTAGTTTAAATAGAATAGATGCTAAATTTTATATTCTTTTTGTATAGCATCATCATGTAATCATGTTGCCAAGTGTAGGTATTTGTATTTTGATTACTTAAAATATATCTATTGAGGAGTTAGGCCTCATCTTTGCTAGGTATTGGATGTATGACCTTATAACACCTGATGTATGAACCTTGTTGAGTTTATGATATAGTTTACTATTGGAAGTGTAATCATGTGATACATTAGATGTTGATATGAACCATTGATGTGTGAAATCTCTAACGAAAAGTGTATCGAATGTTAATTATTGATAGTTCATGAATTCTTGCTATTATTACTCTATGAACTTGTAGATATAGGGTAGTTAGAGGAGCAGAACTTAACATTTAAGTCTTAAACTAGTAATGATAGATAAGTTAGGTAAATTCGGCTAGTAAAAGCTATTAAAGCCCTACAAATTAAGGTAGAGTGGCCCTAAGGTGTCATTGGAGGGGGAGTGGGGAGTATGATATAAGACTTTAGAAGTTGTAAGATCAGAAGGCATTTAGCCGTGACTAAAATATTATTAGCTACGACCAATAGAGGCGAAGCTACCCGGGGAGAGTACCAGAGAGCAATTCGCTACGGAAAGAAGTGGAATTAGCCATGGCGAAATGTGAGAGGCTAAATTGGGAGTCGTCCAGAGGGTAATTCACTACGGCTAAATGAAAATCGGCCGAGGTAAACTTTTGTGAAAATGTGCCAAGTGTTCCAGAGAGGAATTAGCTGTAACACCATAACTTCTAACTCATTTCATGCTTTTAAAGGGCAAATATCATGAATTATATAGGTTTCCCATAGAAAAAGCAAGGAAAATGGGATTATTTTCTGTTGCATCATATCTAAAAATTTACAATCAGTGTCACATGGACCATGTGAGCTCATACTATATATCCTCATATTTAATTACATCAAAACAACTCATTTGCATCACCATATCATGTCCATAACTCATAAAAACCAAAATGAAGCATGAAATGGACTTGTTTAATTTCGGCCAGATTTTCCCCCTATTCTGCCCAAACTTTGCAAAATCATAATTAAATCTAAAAAAATAAAAATCATGCAATCTTTGTCATTCTAGAGAGCTTTGGATGTCTAATTCATACTAAAAATATGTTCAGACCATAACATTCATCATAGAGGACGTTTGACATCCAAAATGGTTCAAAGGTTTGACTGCATCCTGGAACTGATATAGAATTTTGCAAAAAATTTTGAAAATGTCTAATTAATTCCACAAAAATCCAATCCATGTAAATGATACCAATCTAGAAAGCTATGGATGTCAATTAGAGGGAAAAAATATCTCCAGACCAGTTCATTAAACCCAGGCCTTGAAATTCAATAGAACAGTACCTCTGGTCAGGCAAAATTCCTGATCCTGGACAGAATGTTCAAAAATTCATATCTTCCTCTCTAGACCTCCAAATGAGGTCCTTCTAGTTGGCACATAATTGTGATTGTCTAATTTCTATGTATAAAATTTCATAGTAATTGGACATTATTTGGGCCTCGTGTGACAAAATTCATTTTCAGATCAAATGAATAGTGCAGTAGACCAAAACCATAAAAATTGCCAACTTTGAAAAATCATCAAATATTCTGTAGACCTCTGAAAATTATGATGTTTAGCTTCCTAAAAAGCTCTCAATAAGATTTAATTGCATGCCTAATCTTAGATCAAGACTAACGCATTTGGCTAAAAAGTGATATAGGTTTCCATTATGGTCAATTTTGGCTCCATATGGGGTACCAAATTTGCTAAATAGATTTCCCTTAGTCTTGGCACCTTTTGGGCAAGTCTAAAAGTATATTTAAGACTTGTGTAAGCTACCCAAATGGTCCCAAACCTCATGCATATCATTTTAGCCATACAACCCACACTTAAGCACATTTCCATCAAACTTCCACATTGCACACTTTGGCATTACATACTCAAAATAAATGCTAAAGGTCATACATCATATGCATACATCTAAATATCACATAATTGTATATTTACACATGTCTCAAGGTTCATAGTACATTTACAATATCATATATATCATGAACCATCATTATGTTCTAAAATGGACAAAACAAGGTGTAAGCTTGTCAATCTCTCTTCTTTATTGTTGTTGGCTCCCTTCACCAAAGTTACTTAGTCCACCTAGCATGTTAGATCATTGGAGAGGAGAGGATGGGATTCAAAGAATCCCAATAGCTCATCTCCCATTCAATCATACATAATATGTGCAAAGCAAGCTTTATAAATGCATGCATGGAGAAATTGGAAGTCATGGACATTTTAAAAGCAAACTTAGCATGTGAATCAATCATACAAGACATTCAAGAGCTCACCAAGTGTTTAGATTGGCCTCACACTTCTCTTAATAAATTTTAGACTTGCCTCACCCATTCTTTTGAGACCTTTGGACTCAACCATACTCTTGGGAGCCCACTTTACTTTTGGGAAACTCTTTGGTTTGTCTCAACCAAGCTCAAGGGTTCTTGGCTCATCCTCACCAAAGGGAAGAGTTCTTGGGCTCTCTACACTCAAGCAAACTCAAACAAATATCATGTACTCATTTAGAAACATAACATGGCATTAAGCATCATAGCATATAATGGTATGCTAGCATACTTTTTATAGCTTGAAAATACATATACACACATTCTAAAACAAGCTAAACACATATCCACATAAGAGAGAAGGTAGAGAGAGCTACCTTGCACACAATTATATACTTTTTCCTTTAGACTCAAGCCTCCTCTTTCGGCCACACACCCACAAATTGGTGGAGATGGTTTCTCTTGGCCTAGATACAATTTATGGTAGCCACTTAGGTTCATGAAACAATCTCTAAGGCCATATAATTTACTTAGATGCTAGATTGCTCTATAAGCTCCATTATGGTCTATAAATGCACCTAATGAAGCAACACTCCTCAAATAAATTCTAGGCTCTATTATTTCCTTTCAACTATGATTCTTGACTCCTTTCAAGCCTCTTGGAATCATCACACAATTAAAACAAAGAGCTTAACATCATGTTGCTTTTTTTAGGTTATAATATGGAACCTAAGGCACCAAATCACTTTCTATGAGTTCTAAATTTTTTTCAAGGCCTCCCTTCATTTTTATTCATCAAATATGACTCAAGAATATCCTTAGAAAAATTTAAAACTTTCCCTAGCTACCCCAACCTTGCTTGCCCGAGACTATGCACCTTTTTGGCCTTCTTAGAATTCTCTTTGTTTTCTTGAAGGAAGAAGCATGTGGGGAGCATCTTAGGGATCTTAGGAGCTCATTTAAACTCTTAATTAGGCCTAGATGTTATCATATAAAATCAGATTTTGGAAGGTGCACACAAAACCCTAGAATTTGCATCTTAAAATCTAATGACTTTTTGATAATTCCCTTTGTATATTCTTAATCTCCACACCCTTTTTCCTTAGATTCATGCTTGGTTCTACCTAAAAATCATCTCCTCCTAGGATTTTCTCAAGTAGGGTGAAATGGAGGAGGAGTGAACCAAAGATGACAACCATAGGAAGAGAAATTACCTTGTTTTCTTGCTTTTTTCTCACTTGAATCTTGTGTTCTTTGAGCTCCTATTTTCAAATCCGAATTTTCCCCTCAATTTCTCCTTTAAAATAAATCCATATACTTCATTATAATCATATGAAATAAAGGAGAATGAAGGAAAAAAGGTTTGGAAGAGAAAAACCATGAAAATCCATACCTTTCTACCTTGAATTTGTCTTCCTTTTCTTCCTGCTCTTGTACACCTCATCCCCTAGGGTTTTCTTCTGGTTTTGGGCAGAACATGATTGTGCATAATGAAGGGAGAAGAAGGGTGCATCATATATATAGGTGGGAATAAGTTACACTTTTCAAAAATTTCTATTTTACCCTTCGTTCTTAGCATTTTCATTTCTCCTTTGTTTAGCTCCTTTTTGGGAACCTTCTTTTCCGTTATGAAATTTAGGTTCTTAATTTAATGAAATGCCTTTGGAATCACTTAAATTAGAGTTAAAACCTTCTCAAAGGAATCCATTAAAGTTCAGGCACATTAACAGTGGAAAATGTCCACCGGAGGGGCTTTAGCTGTCCTAGGGCTTTTCATGGTTTTTATGGCCTTTGAGAACCTTGGAGAACTAAAAAATTTCAGTCAAAAAGCCCTCCTACATGAATTCCAAAATTTGCTCAAAATTACGAAAATGCCATTATGTTTCGTAAGCTTTCGTAAAAAATTATTTCTTCATTCTAGCTCCCTTTTTCTTTCCATTTGAGCCTGAGATTCTCATTTTTAGGAGTCTAGAATGCTTCCCAAATTTTTTGGGACTTTAACTATCTCATTTCGGGGGACTTCCTTTTGTATTCGGTGAGTTTAGTTCGTTTATGGAGAAACCGTATGTTACATTTCTCACATTTTCTCTCGTTTTTAGAAAATCGAATGTTACATTTCTCCCCTCCTTAAATAAATTTTATCCTCAAAATTTAGGGTACACTTCCTCTTGCTCTTTTCTTTTTTGGCTAACTGTTCTTTTCTTTCCCTTCTTCTTGGCTCTATATGCTTTCTCAGCGATTTCATTCTTTCAAATTTTCTCTCAGCCAGGAAACTTTCATTACTAGCTCTTAATATGGGTTCTATTGCTATAAAATACTAGCTAGTTCTCTCTCTCATAAGGGAAATAAATTGTAGATTTTGGAGGCCTATCCTGGGAGAGCTTACTAATCATAATGGGTTAATGTTAACCAGTTCGCAGGATTGACGTTTCTTTCAGTGGACTCATTTACAATCTAGGGAGGTAATTCATTTTGTATTATGTCTCCTGTATCCTCTTTGAATGGCTCCTCATAACATCTCATCATCTTTTCTAATCATTTAAGCCATCAAAGGTTTCTATTTGTTTACTTATTTACATGTTCCGTCCACTGTTTATCTCTGCGTTCTTTCTTACTAGCTCATCCCATGACTACAATTCACATTCTTTCTATCACAGGCCTTACATTTCAATTACGTACTGGGATTACAACTCCTTTGAGGAGTTTCTACTTTTATGATCCTAGTTTCTCTATTTACTACTACATCTGTCTTTATAGGTCGGGACTTTTCTCACTATCTTTGCTCACTTATAGTGGCATTTTATAGTCCCTTATTTCAACACTGATAGGCCTAACTTGTATGTCTCATACTGGCACTGAAGAGTAACTACCATTGATTACTGCTGGACTCTGATGGGATGCTAGCTATTCTTACAGTTTTGCTCACTGGAGACATACTGTACCACTTACTTCATATAAAAACTGCACCTGACTCTTTTCTGAATACATAACATGCAAGGATCTCTCTATCCCTCGGTCAGGGCTACTATCTGCTAGGTGCTGGTTCAGTTGGCTCTAACTCTGAAAAGCTAATTCTTGCTTTCCTTATCCCATACATTATGCTAATCTCTAAAGAGAGCTAGTCAGTGGTCTAACTGTCGGAATAAAGCCTTCATATCTCTGTGGCAAAGGTCTACTAGACTTAGGAGGTCTCTAGTCTCTAAAACAAAAGCTAACTAAAATTATACTAGTCTTTGAGACTAACTATTCTGTAAAACTATTTCAGGCTGCCATCTCTACCAGAAATCTATCATGCTGTGGCTAAGGCTTTCTATAATTTAGTGGGATTTATTGTGACCCCTAGGTCTACTGCGACCTCTCAGAGCCCTGCTAGGGTCTACTACAACCCACTGTGCTATGTTGAGATCTACTATGATCCATCTTTAGGAGACGTCAAAGTCTAAGATCACTGTATCTAATAGTAAAATACATGCTCACTAAGTCTGATTACCATTGCTCATAATAGACTAAACTTAAAAGTACATCATGCTCTTCGTGCGAAGTGGGTTCTGTGTCATCTCATTCTTGAGGATCTCATCATATTAATACTAGGGAGCATTTTAATTTTCATTCATCGCTCCTTATAGGATCCTCAGATTCCCACTTTAGCTTCTTTTTCACTTGGGCTTTCTTTTCTTACTCTATTGACTTACTTACTTATATATACTCGTTCTAGGCCTTCTCCTCTCATATCCTACAATTCTAACTATGCCTACATTCTGCTTTTAAGTGTCTTGGCACTAGAGCACCTCACACACTAAGTGAGGCTAATATGTTTGTCAGGAGAGAGGCTCTACACTGGTCCCTATTCATTTCATTTACATATATTATAAGGGACTCGGGCTATGCATACTAAATCTAAACATTTTCTACTGGGAATTCCTCTTTGCATGCTTTTCATTATTCTGATATTATTGCAATCCCTTTGCCTTTCTTTTCTAACTTACCTCATTATCTAGCTAACTAGGATACCTTATGATTATCGGGACACTTTAATGATTGATGCCATCGTTTGCTACGTACTCAAGTCACATTACTACTGGGTTGGCCAGACCCAATATCATGTAACCATTATGACAAGCAAACCATGACATCAAACACTAATACATAGGTGCCTCATGACTGAGCTCAAAGCCACTATCACTTGTATATGGCAAGTTTCCTAATAATCTAAAGTACCTCTCTCTTACTTTTCTTTTTCCGCCCTATTTTTGTAAAGTACTCGGGGAAAGTAGGATTCTTCCTCTACTACATCCTAAGATCCCTCTACATTGCCCGGCTATTTTACTTCGGGCAGTATCATGCTAGAAAGGTGTCTATGCCAAGGATGAGTGTGCTTTCTTAAGCATTCAAGAACATTAACTGAATATCTATTCTCAATCTAGTATGTCCTCAGCTTGAACACTGTTATATCTTCTCTTTCTACCTTTCTTATCCTCTTACTTAGGCAAAAAGATATTTTACTACTGGTTGCTTCTATTGCCAGTTCAGGTTTCTTTATGTTCAAGAGCACCTATATTTTCCTGGGGTTCCTCCGCTTATTCACTCTTTGTAACATCAAGGGGGTCTATTTTTCACTCATACTCTTACTCTGCTCTTAGCTAGACCATCCCTTGGTAAGAAGAATTCTATATCATATAATCCTAGGAATTTCATTCTATGGCACTCTCTACTGACAGTCTTTTTCTGCATAATATAAGACTCACCTTTTGAGGCGATCTCTAGCTCCCTCAAGCTTTTCTAAGGGTACACTAGCTATTTTTCTCAGCTAATTTCTATGTTCATATCAGAGTTAGGCTTTCTCTCTGTTCAACCTCTTTAACCTAACCCCAGGAACACAATATACTAGTTTTAGGGTTTTACTAACCAAATCTAGGACATGTACTTTCACTGTTCGGACTCTATCTTACTAAAAACTTATACTCTACTGTGTGCTCTAATCACTCGTATGCCTTAACCCTATATCATTCTTATATTAGGGAGCTCGTCTAACTAATCATTGGACCCTTATCTATTTACCTCTTTGGCTCAGTTTACTCATCTAATCATGACTAAATGAAGGCATTCTTTCTATAGTTAATTTCTCAACTCTTCCTTGCTTCTTTTATCACTATGCTCTATAGTCAGAGGGTCTATCTAGGGAAATTTGCTAACCATTACTGGGTAGTTTCCCCGACTTAGAATGTCTCATCTTTTCTTTCACGATCCAAAGAGAACTTTCACTGAGCCTTCCATTTACATATCTCACCTGGAACGATGCTACTAGTCATCTCCCTAGGTTTTAGCTTATGCTCAACCTAGGCTAGCCATCTCATCAGACCTGTAGCTTACTAATTATCCTCATTCTTTTCTGAGCTTCTATTACTGGGCTACTTATACTTACCTTTAGTTGTTACCTATGAGGTACACCTTTTTAGGCCACTAGCTATGTGCCTTACTACTAGTAGTCTTATCTTACGTCATTTCGAGGCTACACTAGTATTCTATCATTCAGTGTCCCACTAGGTAGCACTCTAGGTTGGAGTCAATGCCTCATAGGCAGTTCTCAACAACCTCATTATTCCTGTTTCTAACTTCTTCTGTGTTGAACTCTTTCCTTAGTCTCATTTACTAGACCCAAGGGCTTCTTACTAATATTTCATAACTATTCTTTTTCTCTACTTATACTAGGGGTTCCCACTCTCTGCGGGTTATCTAACCTATCAACTTCTTTCTTAAGTTGGCCTAAATGACCAATAAGGCATTTATTGTGCCCTTTGCCACGGCTAACACATCATTCAACACAGCTAATTAGCCTCAAGTTCACCCTAATTTTCCTATCTGAATATTAATCGCGACTAGCTTTTCAATTGGCCACAACGAGCAATTCCTTGGATTGCCTCATTGTTTCTATGGAATAATTGACCACGGCTAAGTAACTAATTGGCTGCGGCTAATGGCTTCTAATTAGCTTGCTTTTCCATGGATTGGATTCTCATCTTTAGCTACTGACTTGAGCCTCATTACTTCTATATCTAGTCCATCATCAAGCTAGACGGTTTTACCTCTTACTTCATTCATGCATAGCTAACTATAACCTCTGGGCTGTCAGGGCCCTAAAGGGTGTAGCTTATAATTCAAATTTCTAGCCTGAGGGAACTAACTTTTTAGGCTCTAAAACTCACCTAAACATTTGGGTGTTGTGGCTAGGGGGTGACTATTTTTCTCATTCCTCACTAAATTGGTCCTGTGCAGCTACAGTTTCATCTTATACTACGTTGCATCACTATTTGTCTCTGCATTAATCAGGGCATCTTGGAATGGTCTGAGTATGACTACCAGGGAGAATTAGGCCTCACATACTCTCTCAAGCAAGCCTCTTCCTATTAATGAGATCATTTCTCATAGTTCATATCTAAGGCTTGCCATCTCGGCGAGCTATCATATCACATAGAGCTCCAGCCGTTGGATCCCTTAGCTCTGCTCAAGCTACTCTAGAGGCCATTCTTTCCCGGTGTCCACTAACTATTCTAAGACCATTCTACCACTTATTCATCATGAATAAGCCACAAACTATACTCATACATCTAACATATCTCATACAAGGTTCTACCCATCCATAAAGTCTTTTACATAGCCCTATTACTACATCCTTAAGCCAAATCCAATCCGAAAGAGCTTGGAACTTTGCTCTATTACCAATAAATGTAACACCATAACTTCTAACTCATTTCATGCTTTTAAAGGGCAAATATCATGAACTATATAAGTTTCCCATAGAAAAAGCAAGGAAAATGGGATTATTTTCATTGCGTCATATCTAAAAAATTACAATCAGTGTCAAGTAGACTGTGTGAGCTCAAACTATATATCCTCACATTTAATTGCATCAAGACAACTTATTTGCATCACCATATCATATCCACAACTCATAAAAACCAAAATGAAGTATGAAATGGGCTTGTTTAATTTCAGCCAGATTTGCCCCCTATTCTGCCCAAACTTTGGAAAATCATAATTAAATCTAGAAAAATCAACCTCATGTAATCTTAGTCATTCTGGAAAGCTTTAGATGTCTAATTCATACTAAAAATACATCTAGATCATAACATTCATCAAAAAGGACGTTTGACATCCAAAATGGTCCAAAGGTCTGACTGCATCCTGGAACTAATATAGAATTCTACAGAAAACTTAAAAAATGTCCAATTAATTCCATAAAAATCTAATCTATGCAAATGATACCAATCTGGAAATCTGTGGATGTCAACTAGAGGGGAAAAATATCTCCAGACTAATTCAATATTCAATGGATCAGTACCTCTGGTCGGGCAAAATTTCTGATACTGGACAGAATGTTCAAAAATTTATATTTTCCTCTTAGACCACCAAATGAGGTGCTTCTAGTTGGCACACGTCACTATGATTGTATAGTTTCTGTGTATAAAATTTCAAAGCAATTGGACATCATTTGGGCCTCGTGTGACAAAATTCATTTTCAGACCAAATGAATAGTGCAGTAGACCAAAACTATAAAAATTGCCAACTTTGAAAAATCATCAAATATTCTGTAAACCTCCAAAAATTATGATCTTTAGCTTCCCAAAAAGCTCTCAATGAGGCCTAATTGCATGCCAAATATCATATCAAGAATAACTCATTTGGCTAAAAAGTGGCATAGAGTTCTATTATGGTCAATTTTGGCTCCATATGGGATATCAAAATTGCCAAATGGATTTCCCTTAATCTTGGCACCTTTTGGACAAGTCTAAAAATACATTTAAGACTTGTGTGAGCTGCCCAAATGGTCCCAAACCTCATATATCTCATTTTGACCATTCAACCCACACTTATACACATTTCCATCAAGCTTTCACATTGCACACTTTGGTATTACATACTCAAAATAAATGCTAAAGGTCATACATCATATTCATACATCTAAACATAACATAATAGTATATTTACACATGTCTCAAGGTTCATAGTACATTTACAACATCACATATATCATGAACCATCATTATGGTTTTAAAATGGGCAAAACAAGGCATAAGCTTGTCAATCTCTCTTCTTCATCATTGTCAGCTCCCTTCACCATAGTTACTTGGTCCACCTAGCATGTTGGACCATTGGAGAGGAGGGGATGAGATTCAAAGAATCCTAATAGCTCAGCTCCCATTAAATCATACATAATATGTGCAAAGTAAGCTTTACAAATGCTTGCATGGAGAAATTGGAAGTCATAGACATTTTAAAAGCAAACTTGGCATCTGAATCAATCACACAAGACATTCAAGAGCTCACCAAGTGTTTGGATTGGCCTCACACTTCTCCTCATGGATTTTGGGCTTGCCTCACCTATTCTTTTAAGAGCTTTAGATTCATCCATACTCTTTGGAGCCCACTTTACTTTTAGGAGACTCTTTCCTTTGTCTTAACTAAGCTCAAGGGTTCTTAGCTCATCTTCACTAAAGGGAAGAGTTCTTGGCCTCTCCACACTCAAGCAAACTCAAACAAACATCATGTACTCATTTAGAAACATAACATGGCATTAAGCATCATAGCATATAATGGTATGCTAGCATACTTTTCATAGCTTAAAAATACATATACACACATTCTAAAATAAGCTAAACACACATCCATGTATGAGAGAAGGTAGAGAGAGCTACCTTGCACACAATTACACACTTTTTCCTTTGGACTTAAGCCTCCTCTTTCGACCACACACCCACAAATTGGTAGAGATGGTTTCTCTTGGCCTAGATACAATTTATAGGAGCCACTTAGGTTCATGGAACAATCTCTAAGGCCATACAATTTGCTTAGATGCTAGATTGCTCTATAAGCTCCATTATGGTCCATAAATACACCTAATGAAGCAACACTCCTCAAATAAATTCTAGGCTCCATTCTTTCCTTTCAAATATGATTCTTGGCTCCTTTTAAGCTTCTTGGAGTCATCACACAATTAAAACAAAGAGCCTAACATCATATTGCTTCTTTAGGTCATAATATGGAACCTAAGGCACCAAATCACTTTCTATGAGTTCTAAATTTTTTCCAAGGCCTCCCTTCATTTTTATTCATCAAATATGACTCAAGAATGGCCTTAGAAAAATTTAAAACTCTCCCTAGCTACCCTAACCTTGCTTGCCCGAGACTATCTGCCTTTTTGGCCTTCTTGGAATTCCTTGTCTTCTTGAAGGAGGAAGCATGTGGGGAGCATCTTAGGGATCTCAGGAGCTCATTTAAACTCTTAATTAGGCCTAAGAATTATCATATGAAATTAGATTTTGGAAGGTGTACACAAAACGCTAGAATTTGCATCTTGAAATCTAATGGTATTTTGATAATTCCATTTGTATATTCTTAATCTACACACCCTTTTTCCTTAGATTCATGCTTGGTTCTGCCTAAAAATCATCTCCTCCTAGGGTTTTCTCAAGTGGGGCAAAATGGAGGAGGAGGGAACCAAAGATGACAACCATAGGAAGAGAAATTACCTTGTTTTCTTGCTTTTTCTCACTTGAATCCTGTGTTCTTTGAGCTCCTCTCTTCAAATCCGAATTTTCCCCTCAATTTCTCCTTTAAAAAAGATCCATATACTTCATTATAATCATAGGAAATAAAGGAGAATGAAGGAAAAGAGGTTTGGAAGAGAAAAACCATGAAAATCCATACCTTTCTACCTTGAATTTCTCCTCCTTTTCTTCCTCCTCTTGTGCGCCTCATCCCCTAGGGTTTTCTTCTAGCTTTGGGCAGAACATGGTCGTGCATAATGAAGGGGGAAGAAGGGTGCATCATATATATAGGTGAGAATAAGTTACACTATTCAAAAATTCCTATTTTACCCTTTATTCTTTGCATTTTTGTTTCTCCTTCGTTTTGACTCCTTTTTGAGAACCGTCTTATCCAATATGAAATTTAGGTTCCAAATTTAATAAAATGCCTTTGGAATCACTCAAATTGGAGCTAAAACCTTCCTGAATAAATCTGTCAAACTTCAGGCACACTAATAGTGGAAAACGTCCACCAAAGGGGCTTTAGTTGTTCTAGGGCTTTCCATGGTTTTTAGAGCCTTTGAGAACCCTAGGGAACTCAAAACTTTCATTCAAAAAGCCTTCCTATGTGAATTCCAAAATTTGCTCAAAATTACAAAAATGCCATTACGTTTCGTAGGCTTTTCATAAGAAATTGTTTCTTTATTCTAGCTCCATTTTTCTTTCCATCTAAGCCCGAGATTCTCATTTTTAGGAGTCTAGAATGCTTCCCAAATTTTTTAGAACCTTAACTATCTCATTCTGGGGGACTTCCTTTTGTATCTAGTGAGTTTCGTTCATTCGTTTATGAAGAAACCATACATTACATTTCTCACATTTTCTCTCATTTTTAGAAAACCAAATGTTACATTAGCTGTGGCCAATAATGAGAGGTGAGTGAGGTAGGTTTCAGGAGTTCTCCTCGTTGCGGCACCTTGTAGGCTGGCCGCAGCGAAGCTTCAACTCGCCACAGCTATTGCTGCAATGAAATTTGTGATGATACAAGGGTGAACCCGAAAGCAATTGTCCACATCACAAAGATATTTAGCCACAGCTAATAGTCCTAAAATCTCATTCTAACTGAGAAACCTTGATTTTTCTTATGGTAACTTCAAGGGATGACTTGAAACAATGGTAGAAGATTCTTATGAGTTGGAATTAATGGGTAATAGAATCAAAGACTTATTAATGAGGATTTGTTTCTCTTGTGTACATGAATGCGTGTAATTATTTGGTTGATGACTCTAATAACATTTAAGGTTCAAATTTTCCCACATTTTTAGAATGTAATTACTTGTAATGATTTTTAATCTAGATTTATGATTATTGATCGCATATTTAACCTTAATTACAATTATTAGAAGTTAGGGTCGTCACATTATTCATGTTGTTTAGGCCAAGGAAACCAAACCCCATCTAGTTGTGTTTATAGAACCAAGAAAGGGAAGGTATAAAGCAAAGTAAAGCTTGGATTTTCACCAAGGTAGCTCTCCACCCTATTCTTGTTTACATTCTTGGTTGTATATGTGTCATTGTGTGCTTATGTGTGCATTTGTATCTTGAAACATGCCACCTCATGTTGTGTTGTTGCATTGGTACCAATATGCCTTCTTGAATGTTATTGGTTTGTGAACATTGCTCATAAGGGTGAGGTGCTACCAAAAGTCCCTTGATATAAGTGAGGAAATGCCAAAAGTCTCAAGGCATGGGTGAGACAAGGCCAAAAGTCTCATGGATGGGTGAGGCCAAATCAAAAGTCCCTAGGTCAAGGGTGAGGCAAATCTAAAAGTCCTAAAAATGGGGTGAGGCTAAACCAAAAGTCCCTAGAGCTCATTCTTGACCTTGTTGTGACTTTATGGCATGGAAATATGGATTGAAATGCTTTATGATTATGTTAGCTTGCATACTTGTGCCCTTGACATGTTATATGCCTTAAATATGTGCTTGAATAAGTGTATAAGCTATTGAGATTCCATGAATCTCATCCCCTCCCTCTCCAATCTTATCTTGTTTAGAAGGAGCTGAAGAGACAAAGGATGGAGGCCATGAAGCATAAATGGCCATCTCTTGATACTTTTGCATGATTATGTATAGTTTTGATGTATAAGAGTGTCAAAGTGCTTATGTATATATTATTTTTGAGTTGCAACCATTTGATCAAATGTAAAAGCATGTATGGATGATGTAGAAACCATATTTGATACCAAATCAATGTAAATATAAGATTTGGACCTTTGATGACTTGTAAATGCTTATGTATTCATGGATGTGGAATGACCAAATTGAGATGTATGATGATTTGGGCCAACTGGATAGTTCATATATGTTGTAATTATGCTTTTAAACTTGCCCAAGAGGTGTTAGAATACAAAGAAGACCATTTGGATCAAATTGGTGCCTTATAAGATGCAGAATTGACCATAATTGTGAGCTATAGAAAAATCTATCCAAATGAGCTCTTCTTAGTCTGAACTTTGGCATACATATAAGTCTTGTTTAAAGCATTTTGTGAAGCTAAAGTTCATATTATTTAGAGTAATACAGAATTTTTGGTGAATTTTCAAAATTGGCTGAAATTGTAAAGTTTGACAATGGCACTGTTCATATGGTCTGAAATTTTTCCTCCATCATTCATAAGTCAAATGATGTCCAATAGCTACAACATTTTACAAGCATAAAGTAGACATTACAGTGACCTATATCAACTAGAAGCACCTCAATTGGATGTCTATAGAAGGAGATATGAATTTTTGAAGTTTCAGATTAGTAATAGTAGCATAGATTGACATTGGTTATTGTTCTATCGATTTTCAAGGTCTAAATGCATTTGAACTGGTATGAACTTATTTTTTCTCTCTATTTAACATCTATATCTTTCCAAATTGATATAGGTTGCCTAGATTGGATTTTTTTGAAATTAGTTATTAATTTTTGAAATTTATAGCAGTACCTTGTATTAGAAATACTAGACATTTTGACATTTGCTACTTTTCTATTGTCAAACATGGTCCATATGAGATTTTCATGGCTTGGAATTGTTTTTAGTAAAATTTAACATCCAAATATTTCCAGAAAGCTATGGGTTGCTTGATTTCAATTTTTCTAGAATTAGTTATGATTTTCCAAAGTTACTAGCAGAAAAACTGAAATTCTAACCTGAGTCTAAACCATGAAATTGTTGGTTTTAGGCTTCTAATCCATGTTATAGAATTTTTTGGATTATTTATAACTTTTTTAGATGGAAAATAAATAGAAATGATATTGATGAGTTCATAGGGCCCACAAAATGTGAAATAAATTTTTATACCCTGACGTAACATAAGAAAATGCAATATTTTTATTCCTTTTTTTTCACTTTTCCTTGAGTTACATGAGATCAACCTTTAATATGAGAATATGAAGCTGAATAACCATTGGTGTGACATCTAGGCCAAATGGATCTAGTTCCTTATAAAGGGATGGATGTTTGTCATTCATAACATCAATATAATATCCTGCGACAAGATGGTTCATGCAGTACCTGTCATCTTTATGGCAGCGGGAGAGGAGAATCCCCATTTTCCCACAAGATGGGTACCTCCTTCATTTCCATGAATGAAGGCCTAGCCACTGACACTATTATTTTTATGTAAATAACGAACCGACTTTGGTAGTACTTTTTGTTATCTAGGGATATATTTAGGGTAGTTTAGATTGAATCCCTATTGATATATTTTGGTCTATACGTATGATGACCCTGCTCCCCTATTATCAAACTTTTTAACAATATGTATTAACAATAGCTTATTTTCAACATATTTCGTAATCTGGTATGCCATATAGGTTTAGTTAATGGATAATAAATTATTTTTACCATAAAGGAACAATTAAGATAAGAAAGGTAATCGAATATAAAATAATTAGAATCATCTATTAAAAAAATATTTTCAATAGAATTAGGTACTTAAAGAAGGTGTTACACATAGCATCTATAACACCATAATTTCTTAGCTCAGTTCATACTATATCTATGCCTCACATCATGCAACTCACATAAGAGGCAAAATAATGGCCTTAAAATAATGCATTATTTAGCGTTACATCACGTATGAAAATTTCATTTGGTGTCACGTGGACCATATGAGCTCATACATCACATTCTCATATTTAATTACATGGATATAATTCATTTCCATCACCAAAAGTGACCTACAACTCAGAGAAAACCAAAGGGAAGCATAAAACACATATATGCATTTTCGGCCAGAATTTTCTCACTTCTGTCACAAAATTTGGAAAATCATAACTAATTGAAGAAAAATCAAAATCATGCATTCTTGCCCATTATAGGAAGTTACACATGTCTAATTTATCCTAAAAATATTTATTGACCATGAAACACAACATAGAAGATGTTTGGCATTCATAAAAGTCCAAAGGTCTGGCTATCTACTGGTACTATCACAACTTTTTGTTACAAATTTCAAAAATGTCCAGTTAATTCCACAAAAATACAATCCATGTAAATGATACCAATCTAGAAAGCCACAGATGTTATCTAGAGCAAAACAATAACTTTAGACTAGTTCAGGCACATCTAAAGCTCGAAACCTAATCAAATAGTACCTACGATCAGTTGGGGTGCCTTATACTGGGTAGAATTATTAAAAATTAATATCTCCCTCTCTAGACATACAAATGGGCTGCTTCCATTTGGAACAATTCACTGGAATATCTAGTTTCTCCAAATAAAATTTTGTGGCAATTGGACATCATTTTAGCCTAAGTGACAGAAATCATTTTTAGACCGGAGTGAATAGTACATCAAACCAAAATTAGAATTTTTTCTAACTTTGAAAATACATCAAATATTCTCTAGACCTCTAAAAATTCTATTCTTTAGCTTCCTAAAAAGCTCTCAACAAACTCTAATTTTGTACCAATTCTTAAATCAGGAGGAGCTCATTTGGACAAAAAGTGGTATAGGTTTCCAATATGGTCAATTTTGTATAAGATACCAAAGTGTCTAAATGTTCTCCCTTAATGTTTGGTAGCTCTTGGAAAAGTCTAAAAGCATGATTATGACTTGTATGAGCTGCCCAAATGGTCTCAAACCTCATGCATCTCAATTTGGCTATTCCACTTCCATTTATACATACATTTCCATAATGCAAACTTGCCATTACATGACTAAAATGTGCATTTCCATTCATACAACCATAGCTCTCAATTACATGTGATACATTAACATAACTATACATGTTCATAACATCATAGGACATATGCAACTATTGATTAGAACATTTGCCATACATATGACTTTAAAGTAATGAAATTCAAACACTTTAGTGTCATGCTCTCATTTCTCATATGGTTGGCTTCCATTCCCTTAATCTCTTGGTCCACCTAGCATGTTAGAAGATTGGAGAGAAGAGAATGAGATTCAAAGAATCCCAATAGCTCATTTCCATTTTAATCACACATAAAGTATGCAAAACCAATCTTGAAAATGCATGCATGGGCATGTTTCATGACATGAACATATAAGAAGCAATCTTAGTATTTAAGAAAGTCACACATAGCACACATAGGCTTGCCAACTATGTGGATTAGCCTTAACCATTCACTTATAGATTTTGGACTTGCCTCACCCATTCTTTAAGAGGTTCTTGGACTCAACCTTGCTCTTAGGAGTCAACCTCAGTTTTGGGAGACTCTTTACTTTATCTCAACCAATTCTAAGAATTCTTGGCTCATCTTTACCATGGCTAAAGATTCTTGGCCTCACCACACTCAAGCAAACCTAAACAAACATCATTTAGAAATATAATGCATCATCATGATACCATGGCATATGAAATCATGCTAGAATACTTTTTATGGCTTAAAACACACATACACACATTCAAAGATAAGTCAAGCATACAATCATGCATGAAAGAAGGAGGAGTGAGGTACCTTAGATGCAACCACATACTTTTTCTCTTGGATTTCCTCTCCCTTCCTCGACCTCACACATACAAAGGTGTGAGAATGATTTCTCTTGGAAGCTAATTAGGTTCATGAAATTAATTCTAAGGCCACATAACTTGCTTAAACTCTAGCTTAACCTATAAATCCCTTTATAGTTCCAAAATGTACCTAATGAAGCAACACCCATCAAATAAATTTTAGGCTCCATTCTTTCCTTTCAAATATGATTCTTGAGTTATTTAAGCCTCTTGGAGTTATCACACAATTAAAATAAAGAGCCTAACTACATGTTGCTTCTTTAGGTCATATTGTGGAACATAAAGCACCAACTCATTCTCTAAGCTTCCTAAATTTTTTCCAAGGCTTCCCTCATATTCATTCATCATATTTGACTCAAAAATGGGTTTAGAAAAATTTAAAACTCCCCCAAGGTACACAAACCCCTTTAGGTTGAGGCTATAGAGGATTTTGGCTTCTGTGGAATTTGCTTTGTTTTCTTGATGGAGGAAGCACATGGGAGAGACTTCTAAGGATCTTAAAAGGTCATTCAAACACTTATTTAAGTCTAAGAACTATTGTATAAAATCAGATTTTGTAAGGAACACTTGAAACCTTAGAAATTGCATTTTGAATTTTCATGGTTATTTGTTAATTCTCTTTGTATATTCTTAATCTCCACACCCTTTTTCCCAAGAATTACCCTTGGTTCTACCTAAAAATCAAGCCCTCCTAGGGCTTCTTGAGTGGGGTGAAATGGGAGGAGAAGAGGAGCAAGGGATAACAACCATGGAAGGAGAAATTACCTTGTTTTTCTTGTTTTTCTCACTTGAATCTTGTCTCCTTTGAGCTCCCCTCTTCAAATCCAAAATTTTCCCTTAATTTCTCCCTTAAAACTGATTTATAAACTCCATTATAATTATAGGAAATAAAAGAGAATGGAGGAAAAGAGGTTTGGAAGGAAGAAAGCGTGAAAAACTACCAAAATTCCTTACCTTCAAGCCTTGATTTCTCCTCCTCTTCTTCTTCCCTTGGTGCACCACTCTCCTAGGGTTTCTTTTCTGGTTTGGGGCAGAAACATATAAAGCTATGTGAGTGGGATAGCGAGGCACCATTTATTTATAGGTGGAGTAGAATGGCTTTTTCAAAATTCCTGTTTTGCCCTTCAGTTTTAGCATTTTCATTTCTAATTCGTTTTAGCTCCTTTTTGAGAATATCTTTTCTATTTTAAAATTTAGGTTCCCAATTTAGTAAAATTTCTTTTGAATCACTCAAATCAGAGCTAAAAACTTTCCTAAGAAATTCGTCAATGTTCGGGTACACCAACATTAGAAAATGTCCACTGGAGGGGTTTTAACTATCTTGGGGCTTCCCATGATTTTCAAGGCCCCTGAGAACCATAGAGAACTCAAAAATTTTGTTTAAAAAGTTCTCCTATGTGATTCCAAAATTTGCTTAAAATTACAAAAATGTCATTACGTTTCATAAGTTTTTCGTAACAAATTGTTTCTTCATTCTAGCTTTATTTTTCTTTTGTTTTAAGCCTAGAATTCTCATTTTTAGGAGTCTAGAATGTTACTCAAATTTTTTGAGACCTTAACTAATTCATTTCAAAGGACTTGCTTTGAAAACGTGCCCGTTTTTGTCGTTTAACGAAAACCAAACATTACAATTCTCCCCCTTTTAAACAATTTCATCCTCAAAATTTAGATAACATACCTCATGGGAAGAGTTTTGGATGTTTCTTTCTCTTATCTTCCTCTAGCTCCTAGGTAGCTTATTCGGGAGATAACCCCTTCCAAACCACTTTTACTAGCAGTATCATCTTATTCCATAACTGCTTGAGTCTAACATCTATGATCTAATCTGATGATACTATGTATGACAGATCATCTAGTAACTACACATTCTCATATTCTATGACATGTGAGGGGTCAGGCTGGTACTTTTTAAGCTGTGAAACATGGAATACATTGTGTACTTGGCTTAAATTTGGGGGAAAGGCTAGCCTGTTGGCCACAGGTCATACTTTATCGAGAATTTAGAAAGGACTCATGTATTTTGGACTAAGCTTCTTACTTTTTATGAACCAACCTATCCCTGTGACTTGAGACACTCCAATGAAGACATGGTCTCCAATCTTAAACTCTAACGGTTATCTATGTTTATCTGCATAACTTTTCTGTCTACTCTGGGCCGTCAAAAGTTTCTTTCTAATGGTCTTAATCTATCTAGAAGTCTAGTCCACTAACTCTAAGCCTATAAGGCTCCGCTCTCCTAGCTCAACCTAACACATTGGAGACCTACACTTCCTCCCATATAATGCCTCATACAGCACCATTTGTATACTTGCATGATAGCTGTTATTATAGGCAAACTCCCTAGAAGCAAGTATGTATCCCAGTTTCCTTTCATTTCTAGCACATATGCCCTCAACATATCCTTAAGGCCTTGTTTGGTTCAAAGGAGAGGAGGGGAGGGGAGGGATTTTAATGGAGGGGAGAGGAGAGGAGGGAAGGGATTTTAATGGAGGGGAGGGGAGGGGAGGGAAGGGGAGATATATTGTTTAGTTCAGGAGGGGAGGGAAGGGGAGATATATTGTTTAGTTCAGGAGGGGAGAAGAGGGAAAATAATAATATATAGACCATTTTACCCCTTATATATTTTAAAAGTAATGATAATATAATTAATTATTCTTTTATTTTTAAAAATTTAATATTTTTACCACCAAATTAAACAAATGTAAAAAATTATTTATAATTATAATTATTTAAAAAAAATTTGTAAATAAATAAAATTAACTAAATAATTATTTCAACAAATATATAATTTAATATATTTTATTTCATGAAATTAGAATGTATCTGAGTTGGGAACATTAACATATTTATTTTTTCCTTAATATGGCAATATACCCGTGTTAATTGGTACGTTAAAATTTCTCCTCAATCATATTTATAAAAATTCTATGAAATATGAAATTAATAATCAAAATAAGGGCATTTTACTCTTTTTTCCAACTTTTTCCCCTAATCCCCCCCCAAATTGGAGGGAGAGGAGAGGAGGGAAGGGGAGGGAAAATTTCATTAAACTTTCCCTCCCTTCCCCTCCAAAAATACATGCCAAACAACGGGAGGGGAGGGGAATCCTTCCCTTAAACCAAATAAGGGGTAAAGGTTTTGATGGTTCTCTCCATCTGTCCATCTGTCTGGGAATGATAGGCTATACTAAATCTAAGTCTGGTACCTAGAGCATCTTGTAATGATCTCCAAAAATTCGAAGTGAATCTGGGATCTCTATTTGAAACTATGCTCCTAGACACATCATGTAACCTAACTATCTCTCTAATGTACAGCTGGGCTAACTTATTTAGGATATAAGCTAGGAAGTGTGCTGACTTTGTTAATCTATCCACTATTACCTATATTGCACCATGCCCCAATGATGTCCTGGGTAAACCTATGACAAAATCCATAGCTATACTATCCCATTTCCACTCCAGGATATCTAAGGGTTGAAGTAACGCTGCTAGTTTCTAATGTCTATCTTGACTCTTTGACATACTACATCAGGAGGCATACTCAGCTATATCTGTTTTCATTATAGGCCACCAAAACATTTTCTTTAAGTCCTAGTACATTTTATTGCTGCTTGGATGAATAGTGTATTTACTCTTATGTGTCTCATCTAATATTTTCTCTCTGATTTATGTATTTCTAGGTATATACAGCCTATCTCTGTATCTCACTATATTATCCCTAGACAGATTGAACTCTTAAATGCTACCCTAGGCTATTTGGGTTTTAATTTTATTTACATGGTCATCTGTATGCTGGGCCTCTCTTATCTGATCCCTCAGGTCATTTTATATCCAAGTTTATTCATTAATAATTTTCCCAAATGCACCTCACAAGAGAGACTCATATCTCTGAATCTCTCAATTAATTTTTGCTATTAGATCATCATTCAAGCCATGTGCATGAATTTTCTACTTAAGGCATCAGCTACCAAAATGATATTTCAATGTAAAATCATAATCTTTCAAAAATTTCAACCATATCTGCTATCTAATATTCAGCTCTTTCTATTCAAATAAATGTTTAAGGCTCTTGTGGTCGTTGTAAATTTCTATAGCTGTCCCATATAAGTAGTGTCTCCATATTTTCAAAGCAAAAACCACTGCGGCTAACTCTAGGTTGTGTATGGGATAGTTTTTCTCATGAGATTTCAACTACCTAGAAGCATAAGCTACCACTCGGCCTTTTTGCATAAGCACACATCCTAACCCTTTCTTGGAGGTATCATTGTACACTACAAAAGTCTCTCTAGGGTCAAGGAGTATTAAAACTAAGGCCATGTTTAACCTGTACTTTAACTCCTAAAAACTACTCTCATATTTCTCATTCCATACAAATGGTACATTCTTTCTAGTAAGAGGGGTCAGTGGCATTACTATCTGAGAAAAGCCCTGAATAAATCTCCTGTAATAACCTGCTAAACCTAGAAAGCTCCTAATCTCTATCACTGTCCTAGGTCTCTCCCATTGTAATATTGCCTCTACTTTGTGGGGATCTATAGTGACCACTGCCTGGGAGATCACATGACCTAGAAATTGAACATCAGTGAACCAGAACTCACATTTACTAAGTTTAGTATACAACTATCTTTCCTTCAGTGTTTCTAGGGCTAATCTTAGATGCTGCTCATGTTCCTTTCTACTTTTTAAGTAGATGAGGATGTCATATATGAAGACAATAATAAATCTGTCTAAGTATGGCATGAAAACTCTATTCATGTAATCTATGGAATCTACGGGTGCATTCGTCAACACAAAGGGTTAACTAAAAGCTCAGTGCCCATATCTAGTTCTAAATGATGTTTTGGGAATATCCTCAGCTTTTATTCTAAGTTGGTGATATCTCGACCTAATGTCTATCTTAGAAAATATTAACGCTCCTACTAACTGATCTAGAAGGCCATCTATGTGAGGGAGAGGGTACTTATTTTTAATGGTTATCTTATTGAGTTCCCGATAATCTATACATAGCCTAAGGCTCCCGTTTTTCTTTTTTACAAATAAGACTAGAGCTCCCCACAACAAGACACGATAAAACCCTTCTCTAAGGGTTCTTCTATCTATTTCTTAAGCTTAGTTAGGTCAGCAGGAGCCATCTTATATGAAGCCTTAGACATTGGACCTGCCCCAAGTACAATGTCTATAAGAAACTCGACCTTTCTCTCAAGAAGTAGCCCACTAATTTCTTTAGGAAATACCTCAAGAAACTCCTTCACTATAAGGATCATATACACCCTCTTCTACCTTAGCCTAAACTAAAAAGAAAACTAGGTATCCCTAGCAACCATGCCCTAAAGATCTTTTAGCCTAGGAGGTGGTCATAACAGATAACTCAGTCCTCATACTAAGTATAGTCCTACACTCAGGTAAAGTAATGCATTTGTGACTATAATATAGTGTGGCATTATTTGCAAACATCTAGTTCATGCCAATGATCACACCAATATCAATAAAGGCCATACAAATCAAATTAAGGGTGGTAAGGTGATGATTAAACTGGATCACATAATTCAAACAAGCATCGGAGGTAATGGCTCAATTTCCTGTACGGGTAGATATATGAAAATCATATGGTAGTGTATGCATACTTAGACCCAACCTCTTAGCACAGTCATATGATATGAAAGAATGGCTAGCACCCAAATCAAATAATGTAGTTATAGAAAAATCATTTATTCTAATAATACCTTGAATTAGACTTGGGGACCGACTAGCCTCTTGCTGTGATAGGGCAAAGACTTTACCCTGGATCTGAGGTCTAGAAGTAGAAGCCATCCTCCTCTATAGTGTACTCTGTAGAGGAGCCTGCGTGTAGTCCTTAGCCATGTGTCTTGGCCTACCACACCAGAAACATACATCCTGCCCCACATAGCATGGCTTGGTACCATGGTTCTTGCCACACTAAGGACATGTGATAGGTGTGAAGTTACCTCTGCTAGACTGAGTCCTCCGTTTCTTGCCTCTTCAGCTCCACTGGCTTCTACCACCTCTCCTACTCGTAACTGTAGCCTGTGATTCCTCTCTAGGTCTCTTAGCCTCAAGGATGGATGGTCTAGCACTGGAGGAAGGTTGCATCGTCCTGAGGTTCACCTCCGTCACTCTACATATCTCAACCAGGGTATTAAAGTGTCTAATTCTCTGTGGCACTATCTTATCTCTGATCTCTGGAAGCAAACCTTTTTCTAGCCTGTCTGCTCTCCACCTCTCATCATTATGCTAGGAGGAATATCGAGATAGCTCTACAAATTTGGCCACATACTGATCCACGGACATCCCCTTTATCTATTTCAGGAGTATAAAGTTTAACTCCTTCTCATCCCTAACTGAACTGGGAAAATACTTCTCGTGGAAAACCTGGAGGAATACCTCCCATGTAATCAAAAGGTTCCTCGCTCTCAAAATAGGCTCGGTGCCCTTCCACCAGTAATCTGCCTCTTTCTGTAGCTGAAAGATAGCCATCTTGGCTTTTTGCTCAGGTGTGCACCCCATCACCTTAAAGATCTTCTCTAACTGCAAAATCCAGGCCTTGGTTTTTTCTAAATTCATCTCACCATCAAAGGTGGAAGGCCCGAACCTTCTGAATTAAGTAATAATCTTTCTATTCGAGGACTAGTCCTGAGCTAGAGGTGTCTGAGCAGGTGGAATAGGGGAAACCATCTGTTCATGTGGTTGTAGATCTGAGTGAGTCACCCCTAAATGCTCAGGACAATCTAAGTGGTAGGGTGGTTGTGGGGGAGTAGGTGTAGGGCCCTAGCTGTCTCACTGAGCAAGCCGTTCCTATAACTGCATAATAACAGCCTGCTGCTGATCTAGACGAGCCATAATATCCCGTAGGGCTCTAGTAACTAAATCATTGGTCTTAGCTCTATCATCAACACGAGCCTCTTTAGAAAGCTGACCTCTCCTAGTGTTCACCATCTTGCTAAAACATCATAACAAACTTTAACATAAGAAAAGGGAACACTTCCACCATCAACACACCCAATTCATCCACAAAACAAGCTCATACACATCTGGGCAACTCATAAACACAAGCCACAACCCACATCAAGAGCCTGAACCTGAACCTTTGCTCTGATATCAACAAATGTAACACCATAATTTCTTAACTTAGTTCATACTATATCTATGTCTCGCATCATGCAACTCACATAAGAGGCAAAATAATAGCATTAAAATAATGCATTATTTAGCGTTATGTTGAGTATGAAAATTTCATTTAGTGTCATGTGGATCATATGAGCTCATACATCACATTCTTATATTCAATTATATGGATACAATTCATTTTCATCACCAAAAGTGGCCTACAACTTATAGAAACCAAAGGGAAACATAAAACACATATATGCATTTTCTGCCAGAATTTTCTTACTTCTATCACAAATTATAGAAAATCCTAACTAATTCTTGAAAAATCAAAATCATGCATTGTTGGCTATTTTGGGAAGCTACATATGTCTACTTCATGCTAAAAATTTTTCTAGACCATGAAACACAACATAGAAGACGTTTGACATTCATAAAGGTCTAGAGGTCTGGTTGTTTACTGGAATGTCATAACTTTCTACTACAAACTTCAAAAATGTCCAATTAATTCCAAAAAAATATAATCCATGCAAATGATACCAATTTGGAAAGTTACAGATATTAGATAGAGGAAAAAAATAACTCTAGACTAGTTCAGAATCACCTAAACCTCCAAACCCAATCAAACAGTACCTGAGGTCAGTTGGGGTGCCTGATACTGAGCAGAATCTTTAAAAATTCATATCTCTCTCTAGACATCCAAATGGGGTGCTTCTAGTTGGCATAATTCACTGGGAATGTCTAGTTTCTCTAAATAAATTTTTGTGGCAATTGGACATCATTTGAACCCTGACTGACAGAAATCATTTTTGGATCGAAGTGAAAAGTACATCAAACCAAAACCAGAATTTTTTTCAATTTTGAAAATTCATCAAATATTATCTAGACTTCCAAAAATTTTGTTCTTTAACTTTCCAAAAAGCTCTCCACAAACTGTAATTCCATGCTAAGTTTTAAATAAAAAAGAACTCATTTGGATAAACAGTGGTATAGCTTTCCAATATGGTCAATTTTAGCTCCATATAGGATACCAAAGTGTCCAAATATTCTCCCTTAATGTTTGGCACCTTTTGGGCAAGTCTAAAAGCATGATTATGACTTGTATAAGCTGCCCAAATGGTCCTAAACCTCATGCATCTCAATTTAGCCATTCCACTTCCATGTATACATACATTTCCATAATGCAAACTTGTCATTACGTGACTAAAATGTGCATTCCATTCATACAACCATAGCTCTCAATTATACATGATACATTAACATAACTATACATGTTCATAACATCATAGGACATACACAACCATTGATTACAACATTTGTCACTTATATGACCTTAAAGTAACAAAATTCAAACACTGTAGTGTCATGCTCTCATTTCTCATATGGTTAGCTTCCATTCCCTTGATCTCTTAGTCCACCTAGCATGTTAGAAGATTGGAAAGGAGGGGATGAGTTTCAAAGAATCCTCATAGCTCATCTCCTTTTCAATCACACATAAAGTATGCAAAACCAATCTTGAAAGTGCATGCATGGGCATATTTCATGACATGAACATATAAGAAGCAATCTTAGCATTTGAGAAAGTCACACATAGCATATATAGGCTTGCCAAGTATTTGGATTAGCCTCACCCATTCACTTGTAGATTTTGGACTTGCCTCACCCATTCTTTAAGAGGTTCTTGGATTCAACCTTGCTCTTAGGAGTCAACCTCACTTTTGGGAGACTCTTTATTTTGTCTCAACTAATTCTAAGGGTTCTTAGCTCATCCTCACCATGGCTAAGGATTCTTGGCCTCACCACACTCAAGCAAACCCAAACAAACATCATTTAAAAACAAAATGCATCATCATGGTACCATGGCATATGAAATCATGCTAGAATACTTTTCATGGCTTAAAACACATACACACATTCAAAGATAAGTCAAGCATGCAATCACGCAGGAGAGAAGAAGGAGTGAGCTACCTTAATGCAACCACATACTTTTTCTCTTGGATTTCCTCTCCCTTCCTAGACCTCACACACACAATGGTGTGGGAATGTTTTCTCTTGGCCTAAACACAATTTGTGGAAGCTAATTAGGTTTATGAAATTAATTCTAAGGTTATACAACTTGCTTAGACTCTAGCTTAACGTATAAACCTCTTTATAGTTCCAAAATGCACTTAATGAAGCCACACCTATCAAATAAATTCTAAGCTCCATTCTTTCCTTCCAAATATGATTCTTGACTCCTTTTAAGCCTCTTGGAGTCATCATGCAATTAAAATAAAGAGCCTAACTACATGTTACTTCTTTAAGTCATATTATGGAACATAAAGCCCCAGCTTATTCTCTAAGCTTTCTAAATTTTTTCCAAGGCTTTTCCTCATATTCATTCATCATATATGACTTAAAAATGGGCTTAGAAAAATTTAAAACTCTCCTTAGGTACACAAATCCTTTTAGGTTGAGGCTATAGAGGATTTTGGCTTCCATGGAGTTTGCTTTGTTTTCATGATAGAGGAAGCACATGGGGAGACTTCTAGGGATCTTAGGAGTTCATTCAAACACTTATTTAAGTTTAGGAATCATTGTATAAAATCATATTTTGTAAGCAACACTTGAAACCCTAGAAATTGCATCTTGAATTTCCATGGTTATTTGTTAATTCTCTTTGCATATTCTTAATCTCCACACCTTTTTCCTAATAATCACCCTTAGTTATGCCTAAAAACAAGCTCTCATAGGGCTTCTTGAGTGTGGCGAAATGGGAGGAGAAGAGGAACAAGGGATAGCAACCATGGAAGAAGAAATTACCTTATTTTTCTCACTTGAATCTTGTCTTCTTTGGGCTTTTCTCTTCAAATCCAAAATTTTTCCTCAATTTCTCCCTGAAAATAGATTTATAAACTCTATTATAATAATAGGAAATAAAGGAGAATGGAGGAGAAGAGGTTTAGAAGGAAGAAAGCATGGAAAGCTACCAAAATTCCTTACCTTCAAGCCTTGATTTCTCCTCCTCTTCTTCTTCCCTTGGTGCACCACTCTCTTAGGTTTTCTTCTCTGGTTTGGGGCAGAAAAATATGAAGCTATGTGAGTGGGAGAGTGAGGCGCCATCTATTTATAGGTGGAGGATAATGGTTTTTTTCAAAAATTTCCATTTTATCCTTCATTTTTGACATATTCATTTCTAATTCGTTTTACATCCTTTTTGAGAACCTTCTTTTCCATTATAAAATTTAGGTTCCCAATTTAGTAAAATACTTTTGGAATCATTCAAATCAGAGTTAAAACCTTTCCAAAAGAATCTATCAAAGTTTGGGTACACCAACATTAAAAAATATCTACTGGAGGGGTTTTAATTGTCCTAGGGCTTCCTATAGTTTTTAGGGCCTCTGAGAACCCCAGAGAACTCAAAAATTTTGTTTAAAAATCCCTCCTAAGTGAATTCTAAAATTTGCTTAAAATTATAAAAATGCTATTACATTTCTTAAGTTTTTTGTAAGAAATTGTTTCTTCATTCTAGCTCTATTTGTCTTTTTGTCTGGGCCTAGAATTCTTATTTTTAGGAGTCTAGAATGTTACTTATAAAACCATGAATTCTAGCTCATTCTAACTCATCTCATGCCTTTACATAACTTAATATCATGAATCATGTGAGTTTTGCATGAAAAAGGCAAGGAAAATAATGCTCATTTTAGCGTTGTGCTGGGTCTCAAAGTTCCATTCGGTGTCACGTGGATCATGTGAGATCATACTATGCATTATCATGTTTAATTACATCATTTTAACTTAAATGAATCACAAAAACATGCCTACAACTCATGAAAACCGAAATGGGGCATGAAAATTGGGGATTCATTTTAGGCCAGAATTGGCTTCTTTTTTGGGCAAATTTTGGAAAATCATAAATAAATCTAGAAAAATCTAAAACATGAAATATTGATTATTCTAGAAATCTTAGGATGTCTACTTCAAACTAAAAATATTCCCATACCATAAAATTCATCGTGTAGGACGTTTGACATCCAAAAAGCTACTGAGGTCACTGGCTACCTGGGCTACTGTTCAGATTAGTGATACAAAATTCTAAAATTCATAAATAATTCTATAAAAATCAAAATCACACACATTTGGTCATTCTAGAAAGATAAAGATGTTAAATTGATTGTAAAAATAATTCCAAAATGAAACAGATACTTTTGGACATTGGAATCTTATGAAACAGTGACTGAACTCCTAGGGCACCACTACTACTGACAGCCAACTTCAAAAGTTCATAACACTTTTCTCAGACCTCCAAATGAAGTGATCTTAGTGGCTACAAAAATCGTATGACCTCTAGTTTATTTTTATAAAATTTCACAAACATTGGACACCATTTGAATATCGGGTGACATAAAATCCAAATCTGCCAGTGTGAACAGTGCACATACTAGAAACAATAGAAAATCCCAGCTTTGAAAATTCATCAAATATTCTCTAAACCTCTGAAAATTATGTTCTTTAGCTTCCCAAAAAGATCTTAATGATACCTAATTGCATGCCAGATTTCAAAGCAAGACTAACTTATTTGGCCAAAAAGTGACATAGAGTTCCATTATGATCAATTTTGGTTGGGTACCAAAGTTGCCAAATGGATTTCCCTTGGTCTTGGCACCCTTTGGGCAAATTGAAAGGCTTATTTGAGACTTGTGTGAGCTGCCCAAATAGTACCAAACTCATGCATCTCATTTTGGTCATTCAACCCACACTTATGCATATTTCCATCAAACTTCCATAATGCATAATTGGACATTCAAAACTCAAATTGTATTCTAAAGCTCATACATCATATCCATGGCTTTAAACATTACATAATAGTATATTTACATATGTCTCAAGGTTCACTGTACATATAGAACATCATATACAATATGAACTATCATTATGGTTGCAAAATAGATAAAATCACGCATAAGCTTGTCAATCTTTCCTCTTCATGGTTGTTGGCTCCCTTCACCATAATTACTTAGTCCACCTATCATGTTAGATCATTGAAGAGGAGGGGATGAGATTTAAAAAATCCCAATAGCTTATCTCTCATTCAATCATACATAATATGTGCAAAGCAAGCTTTTCAAATGCATGCATGGTGAAAATGGAAGACATGCATAGTTTAAAAAACAATCCTGGTATGTGAATCAATTATACAAGACAGCCAAAAGCTCACCGAGTGCTTAGATTAGCCTCACACTTATCCTCATGAATTTTGGACTTGTCTTACCCATTCTTTAAAAGCTTTGAACTCAACTATACTTTTGGAAGCCCACTTTGCTTTTGGGAGACTCTTTACTTTGTCTCAACCAAGCTCAAGGGTTCTTGGCTCATCCTCACCAAAGGGAAGAGTTCTTGGCCTCTCCACACTCAAGCAAACTCAAACAAACATCATGTACTTATTTAGAAACATAACATGACATCAAGAATCATAGCATATAAAGGCATGCTAGTATATTTTTCATAGCTTGAAAATACACATACACACATTCTAAAATAAGCTAAACACACATCCATGTATGAGAGAAGGTGGAGAGAGCTACCTTGTATACAAACACACAATTTTCCTTTAGGATTCAAGCCTCTTCTTTCTTCCACACACCCACAATTTGGTGGAGATGGTTTCTCTTGGCCTAAATGTAATATATGGGAGCCAATTATGTTTATGAAATGATTTCTAGGGCCATGCAACTTGCTTAAACACTAGGTGGTTTTATAACCCCCATTATGGTCCATATTGGCACCTAATGAAGTAGCATCCCTCCATTGACTTCTAGGCCTCATTCTTTCCTTTTAAATATGACTCTTAACTCCTTTTAAGCCTTTTGGAGTCATCATATCATTAAAACAAGTGGCCTAGCACCATGTTGCTTCTTTAGGTCATAATATGGAACCTAAGACACCAAATCACTTTCCATGAGTTCTAAATTTTTTCTAAGGCCTCCCTTCATTTTCATTCATCAATTATGACTCAAGAATGGCCTTAAAAAAATTTAAAACTCTCCCTAGCACCATGGAACATGCTTGGCCGAGACTATGGCATTATTTGGGCTTCTTGGAGTTTTCTTAGTTTTCTTGAAGGGAGAAGCTTATAGGGAGCATCTTTGGTGTCTCAAGAACTCATTTATACTCTAACTGAGACCTAGGAAGTATCACATAAATTCAGAATTTGAAGGATGCACTTGAAACCCTAGGTTTTGCATCTTGAATTCTAATGCCTATTTCATGGTTTTTCTTGCATATTCTTATTCCTCTCCATCAAGTACCTAAGAATCATCTTTGGTTGGGCTTGAAAATCAGATCTTCCTATGGTTCTTAGGCTTGGTCGAAATGGAGAAGAAGGAGACATCAACATAGCTACCATAGAATGCATTTTTACCTTATTTCCTTGGTTAGTTTGGCTTGAATCTTGCTTCCTCCAAACTCTTCTCTTCAAATCCGAAAATTCCCCTCTATTCTTCCTTCAGAACAGCCCTTAAAACTTCAAAAAATTCATGGAGAAGAAAAGGGAAAAAGAGGAGAAGAGATTGGTGGAGAGAAAGCATGAAAAATAAGTAAAATTACATACCTAAAGTCTTGAATCTTTCCTCCTTCTTCCCTTCTCTTTGTGCACCACTCTCTAAGAGTTTTGCTTCTGATTTAGGGCTGGAAATTCTGAAGTGAAATGAGGGAGAGTGTTAGGTGCCTTCTATATATAACTAGGGCAAAGTGACTTTTTCAAAAATTCTCATTTTGCCCTTCATACTTTGCATTTTCGTTTCTCCTTCGTTTTAGCTCCTTTTTTAGAACCATCTTTTCCATTATAAAATTTAACTTCCCAATTAAGAAAAATGACTTTGGAATCACTCAAATTGGAGCTAAACCTTTCCGAATGAATCCGTTAAAGTTCGGGCATACTAACATGGGAAAATGTCCACCGGAGGGGATTTACTGTCCCAGGGCTTCCCATGGTTTTCAAGGCCTCTTAGAACCCCAAAGAACTCAAAATTTTGATTTAAAAAGCCCTCTTGTGTGAATTCCAAAAATTGCCTGAAATTATAAAAATACCATTACATTTCGTAAGGTTTCCGTCAAAATTTGTTTCTTTATTCTAGCTCTATTTTTCCTTCCATCTAAGCTTGAGATTCTCATTTTTGGGAGTCTAGACTGCTTTCCAAATTTTTTGGGACCTTAACTATCTCATTCTTGGGGACTTCCTTTTGTATCCAATGAGTTTCGTTCGTTTATGGAGAAATCGTATGTTACGTTTCTCACATTTTCTCTCGTTTTCAAAAAATCAGATGTTGTATTACTCAAATTTTTTAGGACCTTAACTAATTCATTTCAGGAGACTTGCTTTGAAAACATGCTCTTTTTTGTCGTTTAACGAAAACTTGACATTGCAGCATCCTTCACCCAATCCATCTTATACCAAACTAAGTGGTATCTTATACATAGTGAACTCATTGAAATGCAAGTGTGAACCACCTCATATAGCAATCTTGGCTCTCTATGGCCACTTAGCCCCATCCATGGGAAATAATCATTCAAGAGAAACCACAAGATCTATTAAATTATATAATTTTTTAAGCATATATTTGAAAACATTATGTAACAATTGTAAAACTAGTGTTAGAGATTGTACCATAGGCCAATCATTATATTATGAACATTGCATTTCATTAAGGAAAAGGAGTTTTTATTTTATTACATTTATTATATTGTTTGCATGTTCACTATAATAATAATATCCTTAGATAAATCATATTAATTATTCTAAATATCCTTAGTTGATCATCTTTGTAGGAACGATAATAAACTAAGACTAGTATGATTTTGATTGATGATTATATATTAATCATGTATGAAGATACAAATTAAAATCATAAGCACTTATTAGGATACATGGTGCTGGATCAACCTGTCATCAGATAACTACATGGTTCAAGTCATAAGTGTATCTCATTTATAGCTTTGTCACTGAACCCTCAAACCTGAGATCACCATAGATTCCTACATGAGAAACACTATGCCTTAACTTAGTCAAAAGTCACCTTTAACCGAGTGATCATAAAGGCTGTGATCAGGCATAGTGGAATCCATGTAGAAGAAGATAAGTAATCAAGATGGAATTTATCTCACTCATTAGTAGAGAGATATCTTTGGGCCACTTGATGAGTGAGACTGAAAAAATGCATGGCCATGCTTAGATGGAAGGATTTTCCATTTGTTTTGTTAGTCTATTTGGAGATCGAGGAAGTGACGATCGAGTAAAATGAGGATGATATTTTTATGCCACATACTTGACCTAGATATCGTGTGACAAAAGAGTTGTGACAGGGCTATATGATAGGTTGCATCAGATCACCAATCTTCATATAATTTGGGTTATCATAATGTCTTGCTAAAGGCCATTTGTGACTTGTAGATAAAATAGTGTTATTGGCTTGCTGCTAACATCATATGGGCCTATAGGATCACACACAAGAATATACTAACTCGAGCTAACATGTCCAAATTCATTAAATCTAAAAATGCGTTTAGATTCAATGAATGTAATATTCAATTTAGGGTGAAAGAGTTTCATAAATATTATATTATATATATTTATAAAATTCAAAAAATATATATTTGATAAATTGTATATTTCTAAATATATATATAGCATCTAAGTAATTTAAATGAGTTAGTTTTAAATTTGATTCTATATGATAGATTTAAATTTAAACTAGTATGATAATTTGAATTTAATTTATGTGATAAATTAAATTTAAATTTGGTTCTAGATTTAGATTAAGTAGTTGGTTTTAATTTATTCTATAGGATAAATTTAAATTTAAACTAGTCTATTTAATTATGATTTAGATTAATTTAAATAATGTTTTAAAATTAATTATATTTATCCTAAGAAAACCCTAATATAACACCTCTATAAATAATGAGGCTAGGGTTTTCTAGGAGGATGATGATTTTTTAGAAAGAGCTACCTCCCACCCTAAATAGAGAAAGCATACGAACACTTAGAGAGAGAAAGCATACAGATGCTTAGAGAGAGAAAGAGAAGAACGTCTGCTCTTCTTAAACATGCAAACGTTCATCTTTAATGGTGCTAGCACATCATTCAAGTTACAGTGACTATTCATGTAGATACTGGTAGAGGGAGCTTATTTGAAACGTCAGTTTCTGAGATCCAATAGTAGAAAGAGAATTTGAAGAATCATGCAACAAAGGTAAAATTCTATAATTTTACTCTATTTAAACAATATTGATAGATCCATGGGAGGGATTCGAATTCAATTTTTTTAAATTTCCACTGTGTATATCCCAAGAATCTCAACAACAACATTCATTTTCCATAAATTCCATCAATAACAATTCAACAATAGTTAATCTCATTGCTAACAATAATTTCCAACAACTCTTGAAATATAGAACATTCCATAAAACACATTTCAATAAAATATGAGAAAGCATTTATAATTATATTTATATGTGCTAGCTATTTCAAGAAGTCCAAAAGCCTTACTTCCAAACAAAGCCTTCATTATCCAAAGTAGAATTCTACAACATATAAATAAAAGACATTTAATACCATATATTTAAAATATGTTATATTCTAATTAATTAAATCCACCTTATTTATCCACTTACCACAATGGCCAACACTCCACAAGCACCTAAGAACTCAAACACATCACACTTCCACTTGATTCAACCTATTATCCTCCACATTTTATACCAAAAAATTGAATTAAGCCTCTAAATTGATTTAGTAGCATTAAATATAAATATAAATAATTATAGAATAGTAAATTTACTTAAATTCCACTCTTAATAAAAGTCAATTTCCCACACCTTATATCAAACATTTAGTGTGCATTCAAGTTAACTATCATTAATATATAATCAATTGCTAATCTAATCATACCAATTACATCAGTAGAGATCCAATTGTACTTTTAATTAATCAATTTCATGCTCAATTATATAAATCCCCAAATTACCAAAACCTTCTTCAATTTTAAATTTCAATTGGTTTAAAATGAAGCTAAGAAAGCATAAAACATTTTTCTCTTCATGTACCTTGGCTAAAATCCCTTGCTTGAGCCTAAATAGAGCCTTCAAGTAAAGAAGATGAAAATGGAGATCCCCAAGCTTGATGTGCAATGTTGGTTTTGATAAGGGAAAGTGGAAGGAATATTTTTTATTTCATTAATAGGGTATTTTAATGTTAATGGATGTAGTTTAAAATCCTCAGTATAGGTAAAAGTTAATATCCATTAAATTCACCTTAAATAAAATTAATTTAATAAAAGAGTCACTTTTTAGTCATTTAATAAATAAACATTCTTATTTAAATAATGGATTTTTTATTTCTATTTATTTTATTTAGGCTAGGACTAACTATTGGGCTTTTATCCTTTTTATATCATATTTTTAAATCCAAGACAATAAAATAAATTAGTCCACTAACTTAAAGTATAATATTTCACTAAATAATATAATTTCCCAATATTTTCTCATTAAACAAATATTAAGTATTCACTAAATCTTTAAATACCCATTAATAAAATAAATTCCCAATTACCCACTATTACATCTAAGAATTCACACCTAAGGATATAACCTCAAGTAACAACTTCCCAACAATTAAATAAATAGTAAGCATCACTTAAACAAGCCCTAATAAACTAGATTATGGTTAATTGTACTTTAATTTAATGTTAATTCATAATGTTACATTTCTCCCTTTTAAAAAGAAATGTTGTCCTTAAGTTTAGACTAGCTCAAGCAAATGGTTCTAGATAAGTTTTCCTCATATCTTCTTTAGTCTCCCAGGTTTCTTCCTCCAAGGATAGTCTATTCGAAACCACCTTAACCAATGGAATGCTCTTGCTTTTGAGTTCCTTAACCCGATAGTTAACAACCTATTTGGTGTAACCACAAAAGTTATATCATCTTGTAAATACACTGACTCAAACTCATTGGCATGAAATGGATCAAAATGACACTTTTTCAGTTAAGACACATGAAATACATAATGAATTTGTGAAAGATTGAGTGGTAAGGTGTAATACTCGTTATTCTAAAAACTTAAAACTAAGCAGATTACTAAAGGAAGTCCCCTCTAGCTATCTAAAAATAAAGATACAAGGCTAAAGGTGCCCTAAAATCAAAGCAAGAATAACTAAACAAAATTTGATAAAAAGGCAGTGGTATTTTTGTAATTTTGGGCAACTTTTAGAAAACTGAAATGAGGGATCTTTAAATAGGAAAATTGATTTTTTTAGGGTTTTTAGAGGCCCTAAAAATCATGGAAACCTCTAGAATGGTTAAAACTCCTTCAGTTTACATTTTTGAGTATTAGTTAATTAAAACTTTAATTGATTTATTCGAGAAGGTTTTAAATCCAATGTGGGTGAAACAAAAAGAATTTTATAAATTAGAGGACTTAAATTTCATAATGGAAAAGACAGTTCTTGAAAAAGAGTTGAAATGAGACCAAATGAAAAGAACCAAGAAAAGGAAAAAAATGGAAATTTTGAAAAAGTGTCTTAAACTAGCCTAGCCCTTTATATACCATGTCCCACCTCCTCCTCCTCCTCTCTTAACCCACTTCCATTTACTCCTAAATAGAACCTAAGATTCCTTGAAGTGGTGCACAAGAAGGATGGAAGAAAAAGGAGATAAACCTAGCAAAAAGGTAAGAAAATCTATGAATTTTCATGCTTCCTCTTTCACCAATCTTATTCTCCTCTTTCTCCTCTCTTTTTCTATAGTTTTGATGACTTATTTAGAGCTATTCCATAGCTATTTTAGTGAGAGGAAGAGAGATTTTGAAGGAAAGAGTAGAAGCAAGTGAAAGTGCTCTTGAAAAGGCTTGAAAACAAGGTAACTTCCATGGCTTGTTTTGCTTCTTCTTGGTTGTTCTTCTTGATTGATTTTTGGCCAACCCTAGACCATCAAGGAGGGAATGATTTTTTTATCATAGCAAGGTAGCAACAAGGATTTTAGAGCATAAAAAACAAGAATATGAAATTAAAATAAAAATAGAAGCTTTAGAATTTAAGTTGTAAAGTCTAGAGATTTTGTTGCACCTAGCCATTCTTGAAACTTTCTAAGGATAATTTAGCATATGTAAGAGTTTATAAGAGGTCTAGGAAGCTTCACAAGTGCCATTTCCCTAGCAAAAATCAAGCAAACTCCATGGGTCCTCACCTAGCCCTATGTCTCGACCAAGAGAGAGATAATGCACCTAGGGAGATTTTTCTTTAATTCTAAGGATAAGAATGGTCTAGATATGATTAATAAACACTAAGGGAACCGTTGGTTTGAATTTAGAATTCATGGTTTATGAGATGAAAGTTTAGGTTTCTTTTAAGACATAAAGAAATAACTTGAATTTAGGCTCCTTGAATTGAATTAATGATGACTCTAATAAGTTTAAAGGGAGTCATGAGACTTATATTGAATGAGAAATTAGAACCAAGATCATGAATTTTAGGGGTTACTTCATTATGCACTTATATGGAACCATAACCATGCCATAGGATAAAGTAAGCTTGCATAGAGTTCATGTGAGGTTAGAACTTGTTCCAATGATGTAATGGTGTCTCATTTGATGCGTCTAGGCTAAGTGAATCAAGCTTCTCCTAATTGTGTGTGTGTGGCCAAAAAAGAGAAGGAGAAACTCAAGGGGAAAAGTGTGCTTCTTGACTTGAGGTAGCTCTTTATCCTTACTTTCACGCATGTCTTGGATGTTTGATTGTCATTGGATACTTCTATGTATGTTTGAGCCATGAGATATGTTTATAGCTACTGAATTCATACTATGGTAACATTATGTTTTTTGAAACCATGTTTTGAATGCAAGATGGCTTAAATGGATGAGGTTGTGCCAAAATTCCCATAGAATAGGTGAGATGTAGCCAAAAGCACCTAAGAATGGATGAGACATAACTAAAAGTCTCAAGAAGGAGTGAGGCTAAATCAAAAGTCCTTAAAAGTGGGTGAGACAAATCCAAAAGTTCCAAAAAATTAGGTGAGACTAGACCAAAAGCCTTTAGAGCCTATGTTTGACTTGTATGAGCTTATGTGACATGAAAATATGCTTATGTATGTTTACAAGAGGTTTTTATGACATGCTTACATTCTTTGACATAAAAATATGTCATGTATGTATACTTAAAAGGGTAAAAACGTTATTAAGATTCTTTGAATCTCACTCTTTCCCATGTAACGTCTCTTCTAATACCCTTCTTTAGCTATATATTTTTGAGGAATTCCTTATTTGAGTTTAATTGCTTTTTCTATTTCAATTATTCATTTACAATAAAATTTAATTAATGGTGTAGTAAAATATGATAATAACGAGAAGACACTGTAATTCATACAAACTAGTTTAAGAGTTCCATCATAAGGGAGTGGGATCATACAAATCATATCACATCAAAGGGAATCTATCCTATAACTATCCAAAAAGAGAATCCCCAGATAACAAAAAGGACTAAAAGGTCAATGTTAGCGACTAGACCTCTGTTCATGCAAATGGAGGAGTAAGAGGGTTAACTCCACGCACTGGAAATGTTTAGGACTCTAGCTCTCTTGTGGATACAAAGTATATAGGTACAACATGAACAACGTCATCATATGATATGATGCATATATTATAGATGACAAAGACCCATCCTCGAAGTGGGAACTAGATCCACTTCGCCTAGAGTTTTAGGGTCACTAGATAAATCAGCATCTAAGAAAAGTATAAACCACAATAGAGTGAGAAATAATTTTCTCAGTAATATAGACAGAATTAATACCACATAACATCCATAAAGAAGAGTCAAGCAATTTTAATAGACAACAAGTAATTTGATGGTAAGATAGTTAACTTACTAACCAATATAAATGAAGAGATATATTTGTTAGCAATATCTTACGTGAATATGAAATAGCAAAGTGAACAGTCATATTACATCTAAAGATAGAACATGAATGAACACAAGAATTATCTCAACATAATTAATATTCAACAGTTGCAAGATATTCAAGAGATTTCTACATGCATAGAATATAAAAAATATAACAAACAATATTTATTCCTTCTTAACCATTAGGCTTTGGAGATTGCCAAGCTCAATACCCAGATCATGTTGCATTGGCTTCGGCAGGCTCAGTACCCAGATCATGTTGCATTGCCATGACATAACAGGCTCACCCCTGCTTCCTTTATTGAGGCATCCCCCAATGGGTACCCAAAGAAAGTCATACAAAATATCACAATAATATGTTATCCAAGCCATCATTTGATCAAGGTATATAGGTATATTTGGGAAAAAATTGCCTTGCATAACTTTGTGTATCAATAAATAATCCTGATAGCGTAATAGTGTATTGGAGTCTAGAAATTTGTGGTTTAGGAAATTTTAAGTATCTTTAAGATTTGACATCCAATACAACATCAGCTACCTAATGACCAACTCTGGCATACACATAGGGCTCACCCCCTATCCACCCTATATATATCGGTCAATCCTTTACCAACTAACCCATACTCATATAATCAGGCAATACACATCAAATTATCCATGTCAAGAAATTAGATAGTATATCAGCATAGCAAACAGTGCAATTCCAGAACACATGTTATCACATATTCCATTCTTGAGATAATGTTGTGTAATTTTCAACTATCATAAATGGATCAACATAATCTAGACAACATGTAGAACATATTAGGCCACAACAATCATCCAAAACATATCAAATAATATTAGGGAAAATTTAAGAACTTCTTGGTCTATGCTTTTTCTCAAAAAATTGACTTTTTATATGGTGATCCATAAATTACTAAAATTTCACCATAGGCCTTATTTTTTATGTAGATTAACCTTATTTAGTTAGATTTAAGAAAATTCTTCCCTAGGTATATGTACACATGTTGGCCGAACCTATATATCAAGGAAGACATGATTTTGCTTCATCTTCATATCACTAAATAGCCACACATACATATTCAAAGAAGCCAAACAAAAACCCTTAATCAATTTCTAGAGATTTCATAGGTATTCTACAATTTTCTCAAGGTAAAATTCTAGGGTTTCTTGCCAATTTCTTCACGAAAATCAAAGCTATATTAATCATCCTCTTCCTCATGCTTTCTTCCATCACTTCCCCATTTATTTTCTCTTTAATTTCTCCCATGGCATCTTGAAATATAAAGCTTCTTGATTTGTAGAAAAATTGCCAAGATTAGGAATTTTCTTGAATCACATGAATCCATAAGCCATATTTATGATGTCTCCATCTTTTCTTGGCTAGAATCCATGGAAACAACAAAATTTCCCATCCCTTCTTGCCATGGACAAAATTTAGAGAAAAGGTGAAGAGAAGAATTCTTGGAGAAAAATAGAAGAAAAACCAAGAAGAAGAAAGTCTATCTATGTTACCTTAACCCTATGGTGTTTGATTTTCTCCGGTAGTTTTTCTTTCTTCCTTCCTTCTCCCTTTTCTTCTTCCTTAGGCCGAGCTCCTTCTCCTTCTCCTTTTCCTTGTCTTGGCAAAATTTGGTGTGTGAATTTTTGTGTGAAAATGACATAAAGTATGTGTGTGTGGTTTATATATATATTAGTTATGAAGGGTTAAGATTTAATTAACTTTAAGGTGGAAGATCTTGGCCTTTTGATTACATGAATGGTCAAAATTTATCCTTGAAATAAGAGATACAATGTAGGCCTTTAGATTAGATCAAAGATGGTAGTTTGATCTTGAAAAGGTGAAGAAATCTAAGCTATTGGATTGCTTAACAGTTTAGATCGTATCATGTTTTATGGACAAGTATTAGCCGTTAGATTACCATGGTTATTTTTCATAATGTGTGAAGATAAGATTGCATTTAATGCCACTTAAAGTCAACATTTATGTCATGCTGAAGTTAGTGGTAATGCGTGAGATTTCTAAGATTCGCTAATGTAAGCTTGCATAATCGCTCTATAGTTTGTGCAGTTTCTAGAATTCTCTTCCAACTTCCAACTTCTTCTTCACATATGGCACCACATCATCTCTCACCTTTCTAAATGGTGCCACATCAGCACCTTTCCAACTCCCCATGTCAGCTTCTCCCCGGTTAGACTTACTGTTTCTTAGGTTTTTCATAATGTCTTATTTAATCTACATTTTCTAAGTTCTCTACTATATTTTAATATTATTTGGCCCTATATGGGTCTCATTTAATGTCTCCAACCATATATTTAAATATTATTTATTCTCTTAATATTTTATTATTTTAGGGTCCAAATGACCATTTTGTTCCTAGTAATGACGTGACAGACAAGCACTTATGTTCGTTTTTCACTTATATCTTCTCCATAACTCCATATTTCTGGATTCTTTTAATACTACTTGGTAGATTTTTCTACATAAAATTTCCTAAGACAGTTAACATGGGTTCAGGGTTTTAGTTCGTCTTTGTATAAGCTTATAATCATTTTGGGCTATTTTCTGGCCCTAACGAATCTATAATTTGATGCAACAACTTGGATAATTTTCTATGCATTATTTCCTATCTATTGATATATATATTGGACTAGTTTTGAATTCCCTTTCCTTCTAGAAAAATTATCAAAGTTTGTCAAAGTGACAAATAATAATTTTACCCTTGAGCCCCTTTGAATCCCCTAAAATCTCAAAAATTCCTATGGGTCCTATTCGACTTATACTCCTCATATATGAAGTTATTTTGTTCAAATTCTTCTTATTAAAGCTTAATAAATTTATTACATAAAATACTAAATAATTAGAAAATCCTAATTTTAGGGATGTTATACCCCACATATGTCTAACCATGTCTAGTTGAATCTCAAGGAGCAAGGAATGAGAGCCAAGCACCTTGACAGATGAACTATAGATAAAAGAGTAGGAAATTATACATTTTTTAAGTTGAAGTTTGTATATATGTAATGGTTATATGACGTAAACCTTTGAGCATGTATAAATATTTGTAACTCTGATGTACGAATGGAATTTAGAATCAAATGCATGAATATGCAAGTTTATGCCACCCCTGAGCCATATAATACATGTGTATGAATTCAAGTGGAAAGGTGAGAATGAGTTCCATGATGATTTGGACCATTTGAGATGCTTCTATATGCTGTATTTATACTTTTGGACGTGCTTAAATGGTCATGGTATGATGAGAAGCCATTTGGTGCACCTTAACTTCTTTATGGTTTCAAATTTTTCCACTTTTTTTACTTGAACCACAAATTAACCAAATGGATGAGTTTTTGCATGAAATTTGACAAGACAATAGGTCTCATCTAGAGCGTTTCACATAGTTAAAAGAGCACTATTTTTAGAGCTCTAGAGAATTTATGATAATTTTTCAAAGTTGGCTAAATTATGTCGAAACTGTCACTATTACTGTTTATGCGGTCAATTTGTTTTTCTATGTCACTCAAGGGTAAATGAAGACCAATGTTTATAAAATTTTACAGCATATAGTAGACATCATAAGCTTTCTAAGCCACTAAGAGTACCTCATTTGGAGTTCTATAGAGGGAGAAATGAATTTTTGAAGTTCTAGGTCTATAGTAGGACAACCACCAAACTTAATGTACTGTTCCATCGATTTTCATAAGCCAAACATGGTTGTTTTGATTTGAAATTTTTATGGCAGCTAGATGACATCCTAAGCTTTCCAAAAAGCTATCATTTGCATGATTTGGATTTTTCTAAAATCAATTATGATTTTCCAAAGTTTATATTAGAATATGGAATTCTTGGCAAAATGTAAGGTGTAATGCAATTTTGTGTTCTATGGTTTGAACCCAAATTTTGAGCTTTAAACATTGGAGATTATGCTATAGGCCAATTATTGTATTCCAAACATTGTAGTTTATTAAGAAATAAGAGTTTTTTTATTACATTATTATATTTTTGCATGTTCTATATAATAATATCCTTGGATAAATCATATTGATTATCCTAAATATCCTTAGTTGATCTTCATTATGAAAATGATGATGAACTAAGGCTAGTATAATTTTGATTAATGATTATATGTTAATCATGTATAAAGATACAAATCAAAATCATAGACACTTATTAGAGAACAAGATGCTGGATTGACCTACCATGAGATAGCTATATGGATTAAGTTATAAGCGTATCTTATGTAACTATGTCACCGAACCCTTAGACTTAAGATTACGATAGTTTCCAACATGAAAAAATACTATTTTTTGGCATAGTCAAAAGTCATCTTTAGCCGGGTGATTATAAAGGCTATGATCAGGCATAGTAGAATTCATGTAGAAAAAGATGAGTGGTCAAGATAGGATTTGTCTCTCTGATTAAAGAGAAATATCTCTAGGCCTCTCGATAAGTGAGACTGAGAAATGCATGCTCGTACTCAAATGGAAGGGTTTCATTTGTACTGTCAGTCTACATGTAGATTGAGAAAGCGATGATTAAAATAAAGATGATGTTTTCATGCCTTATACTTGATCTAGATATCATGTGACAAAAGGGATGTGATAGGATTTTATGACATGTTGCATCAGATCACCGATCCCTATATGATTTAGGCAGTCACAATGTCTTGCTAGAGGCCGCTTGTAACTTGTGGGTCAAAAGTGTAATTAGCCCACTACCAACGTCATATAAACCTATAGGGTCACACACAAGAACGAGTCAACTTGAGCTAGAAGGTCCAAATTCATTGAATCTGAAATTGCGTCTAGATTCAATGAATGTCACGTTTAATCTAGGGTAAAAGAATTTTATGAATAAATAAATATATATATAATTTATAAATTTTGAAATATATATTTATATTTTGAAATATATATATATTTTCTTTATTTAAAATCAATTAGTTTTAAATTTAAATGTATATGATAGATTTAAATTTAAACTAATATGATAATTTAAATTTAATTTATGAGATAAATTAAATTTGAATTTAGTTCTAGATTTAGATTAAATAATTAGTTAAATTTGATCTATTAGATAGACTTAAATTTAAACTAAAATATTTCATTAAGATTTGATTTAAAATAATCTATTTTAAATTAATCAAACATATCTGAAACCCTTATGTGATATCTCCATAATAATTAAAAAGGAGGAGGCTTAGGTTTCCTAAAACAACAAAACAACAAAAGGAAGAAAAACCTTTAAAAGAGCGTATGGATAATGTACGGACATTATACGGCCGCCTAGAGAGAGAGAGAGAGAGAGAAAGAGGAGAACATCTTCTTTACCAAAAACATGTACGGATATTGGTCAAAGGCGCTAGCACACTGTTTGAGTTGAGTAACCATTCATGTAGATACTAGTAGAGGGAGCAGATTTGAAGATCAGTTCCTTAGATCCAATGGTGAAAGGTAAATATTTTTAGATCTACTTGATTTAAACAACATTGGTGGATCCATGGGAACAGATTTAGGATTTTAATTTTTCGCTACGTGTCCCTAAATTTCCAACATCAAATTATGATAATTCTAGTTCAACAAATGTGTCATGGATTAAAAATAATTTTGGTAAGCTCACATGGTCCATTAAGTCAAGAATGAATTAATTGGGCTTTCAATGGTGTAAATTTTCACTGCTAAAAGTGCTATTTTAGTGAAACTAAATGCTATAAGCCACTTGTGCCATGAATTGAGACCTATATAAATATGGTGTTACATAAGGCAACACAATAGACCATTGGCCTAACACGATCAAGAATTTGAAATGGGCCTATGCATTGAGGACTAGGTTTTTGTGGATTTCAAAGAATGACCTACACCTATGACTCAAGACTTTAAGAAACATATGGTCATTTACTACAAATTCCAAAGGTCTCCTTTATAACATACTAAAATTAGTTAAGCAAAATTATGGAAATTAAGAATTTAATTTGGAAAAATAAGAAAATTATGATGAGAATTATGAAAAATTATAAAAAAATGGACAATTCTAAGGAAAATAATTATTTGAGCATTTTTTAGGTAAATAATCATTATTTACTGAATTTTAGTAGAAAAAAAAGTTAAATTGTTAAATTTAAATTTTACTTGGATGAAATTAATTAAGAGAGCTTTGGAAAATTATTTTAAAGCCTAATAATTTGTTTGGCATTGCTAAAAAAATTGTAAAGGCAAAATTGAGTTATAAAATAAGATCCAATCTAATTGGACACAGTGAACTAAGGCCTAATTATGTGAACCCAATTAGATAAAAATGACTCTAGAATAGGCACACACTTATTAAACTCTAAGAGAGGCACTATGTAACACCCCGAGGTTAATTAAGGATGATTATGATGAATTAAGAATTAATATGAGTTTAATTAAAAAAAATTAATTAAGAGAGGTGGACAATTAATTTGGGTCTTATGAACAATTTAATTATGATTTGGACTAAATGTAGAAGCCTAATTTTAGCCATAGAGAGATTCAATTCCATTTCTTAGAGGCCCAACATTGATTTTATGTATACCTAGTTTAAATGGACTTTATAGCTTAGCCCAACCACCTAAAAATCTGAACGTACTTGGATTTGAACCTTTGGGTTAGCCCAAGACCCAACTTAAACTTTAAAATCCCTTCTCCCTTACTCCATTCTACAAAAACACTTAGAGGGCAAGAGGAATTTCGAAGGTCTAAGGAGGAGGTTAGGGTTCTTTACATGTTTTCACCATTTCTCCCTTCTAGAGTCAAAATCAGCCAAGGTCACGAAACTTAATCATCTCCTATTCCTCTTTTATTTGGCTTAATTGGTTTTTCTTTTAGAATATTTTCACTATACACCCAAATCTGAAAATGTGTTGTTTGATGTTTTATGGTGGACTTTTAGAGGTTGAGGTTAGAAGGGATATTGGGTAAGTGTCACCTTCTTATTTTGATATATTTTTTTACTAGTTTGAGACTGCTATAGTTGATTTATAATATGAGCATTTGTTTTTTGCAAATTTATCTAGAATTTAGAATGGTATTCTGAAGTTTTTGGTGTGAGGACAATCAAACTCGAATTTTAGGGTCTTGGGGTACCTAAGTAAGTGTCCTCTAGATAGTCATTGGTAGTTTATTTTTATAGGTATCTAGTTTGCTACTATAAATGACAATTTAAAATAGTAATTGGCTGATGTTGTGATCATAGGGTGATTTTGGTACTATTGGTAGCCTTTAAAGGTTACCCACAAAAGTGAGGTAACTGGGTTAATTTTAATTCCCTACATATATTCAATTTAATCTTATATTTGCTACATATGTATGATTTTGAATGCTAAATAAATGGTTGGCTATCTGATATATTGTGTTTAGACTTTGAGTCTATGGTGGAGCTGTGGTGTGGCTGCCACCATTGCATTGTGCTTTGATTGGGCACTAGGTTGTGATTAGATCCTTGAATGCACTATGTAACACTATAAATTTCTATCACCTTTCATGCTATATCTATGCCTCACATCATACAACTAACATAAGAGGCAAAATAATGGCATTAAAATAATGCATTATTTAGCATTGTATTACGTATAAAATTTTTGTTCGACATCCTATGGGCCATGTGAGCTTATATATTACAGTCTCATATTTAATTACATGGATACAACTCATTTCCATCATCAAAATTGGCCCATAACTTGTGGAAACCAAAGGGAGGCATAAAACACATATATGCATTTTCGGCCAGAATTTCCTTACTTTTGTCTCAAACTTTAGAAAATCATAACTAATTTTAGAAAACTTGAAATCATGCATTCTTGACCATTTTGGAAAATTACACAAGTCTAATTTATGTTAAAGATATTTCCAAACCATAAAACACAACATAAAAGTGTTTGACATTTGAAAAGGTCCAAAGGTCAGGCTATCCATTGGTACTATCACATATTTCTACAGTAAATTTAAAAAATATCCAATTAATTCCATAAAAATACAATGCATGTAAATGATACCAATCTAAAAATCTGTGGATGTTAGCTAGAGGGAAAAAATAACCCTAGCAAACCAGTTCAGGTATGCCTAGACCTCAAAACCCAATCAAACAATACCTTAGGTCAATTGGGGCACCTAATACTGGGCAGAAATTTTAAAATTTCATATCTCCTTCTCCAGACCTCTAAATGATGGGCTTCTAGTTGGCACAAGTCATTGGGAAAGTCTAGTTTCTTCATATAAAATCTCGTGGCAATTGGACACCATTTGGGCCCTGTGTGACAGAAATAATTCCAGGACCAAGTGAACAGTACATCATACCAAAACCTAAATTTTTCCAACTTTAAAAATTCATCAAATATTCCTTAGACCTCTGAACAATTTCTAATTAAATGCCAAATCTTAGATCAATAAAAGCTTACTTGGATAAAAAGTGATATAGGTTTCTAATATGGTCAATTTATGCCCCATATAGGATACCAAAATGTCCAAATGGTTTTCCTTGATGTTTGGCACCTTTTGAGCAAGTCTAAAAGCATAATTACAACTTGTATGAGCTTCCAAATGGTCCCAAACCTCATATATCTCAATTGGCCATTCCACTTCCATTTATACATGCATTTCCAAGTTATTAGTTGGCCAATACTTGTCCCAAATGCACATTCTCATGCATATAACTTTAGTTGTCATTCATACATGATACATTAACATATTTACACATGCTCATATGGTTACACAACAATTTCATCAAGGGATTACATCATATGCTATGTATATGGCTAAAAAGGGAACAAAACTAGGCATATTCATATACTTTGATGTCAATCTTCTTTTTCTAGGTTTGGTGGCCTCCAATACCTTACCCAATTATTCCACCTAGCATATTAAGACATTAGAGAGAAGGGGATGAGATTCAAAGAATCCCAATAGTTCATGTCCCATTCAATCACACATAAAGCATGCACTACAAGTCTCACAAATGCATGCATCGGCATATTGACATATGCAATTTTTTAAAAAGCATTCTTGGCATTTGAAAAAGTCATCCATAGCGTATATCGGCTTGTTAAGCAAGTGGATCAGCCTTACCCATTCACTTGCAGATTTTGGACTTACCTCACCCATTCTTTAAGAGGTTTTTGGACTCAACCGTGCTCTTGGGGGTCAACCTTACTTTTAGGAGACTCTTTACTTTGTCTTAACCAATCTTAAGGGTTCTTGTCTTAAGCAAACCAAAGCAAACATCACAAACATCATTTGGAAAACATAATGCATCATCATGGTACCATGGAGTAAGAGCTCATACTAGGACATTTTTCATGGCTTGAAATACACATACACATATTCAAAGACAAGTAAAGCAAGCAATCATGAATGAGAGAAGGTGGAGAGAGCTACATTTCTAGCATTTGTACACTTTTTCCTTAAGCTTTGAATCCTCTCCCTTGACCTCACACACCTAAGAAGGTAGAGATCATTCCTCTTAGCCTAAACACATCATATTGAAGCTAATTATACTCTTGAATTAAAGTCTAAGGCCACACAACTTACTTAGATACTAGCTTGGCTCATTAGCCTCTTTATGTTTTCAAGAGTGCACCTAATAAAGCAACACCCATCAATTAAATTCTAGGCTCTATTTTTTTCTTCCAAATATGATTCTTGACTCCTTTTAAGCCTCTTTGAGTCATCGCACAATTAAAATAAAGAGCCTAACTACATATTACTTTTTTAGGTCATATTATGGAACATAAAGCATTAACTCATTCTATAAGCTTTCTAAATTTTTCCCAAGGCTTCCCTTCATATTTATTCATCATATATGACTCTAAACTGGGCTTAGAAAAATTTGAAACTCTCCCTAGGTATATGGAACTCACTTGGCTGAACCTATGCATGGTTTTGGCCTTTATAAACTTTGCTTTGTTTTCTTGATGGAAGTACATAGGGAGACTTCTAGGGATCTTAAGAGCTCATTTAAACTCTCATTTAGACATAGGAATCAAGGGATCAAATCAAATTTTGCAAGGAACATATGAAACCTTAGACTTTGCATCCTGAATTTTCATGGTTATTTGTTAATTCTCTTTGCATATTCTTAATCTCCACATCCTTTTTCCTAAGAATCACCCTTGGTTCTACCTAAATATCAAACCCTCCTAGGGTTTCTTGAGTAGGGCGAAATGGTGGAGGAAGAGGAGCAAGGGGTAACAACCATGGAAGAGGAAATTACCTTATTTTCTTACTTTTTCTCACTTGAATCTTGTCTTCTTTGAGCTCCTCTCTTTAAATCCAAATTTTTCCCTTAATTTCTCCCTTAAAACAGATTTATAAACTTCATTATAATAAAGGGAAACAAAGGAGAATGGAGGAAAAGAGGTTTGGATGGAAGAAAGCATGAAAAACTACCAAAATTCCATACCTTTTGCTTGAATTTCTCTTCCTCTTTTTCTTCCTCTTGTGCATCTCATCCTAGGTCTTCTTCCTTTGGCTTAGGGCAGAAACATATGAGGCTACATGAGGGTGAGAGTGGGACGCCACTTACATATATAAGGGAGGAAGAAGAACTTTTCAAAAAGTCCTATTTTGCCCTTCATTCTTGGCATTTTCTTTTCTAATTTGTTTTAACTCCTTTTTGAGAACTATCTTTTCCATTATGAAATTTAGGTTCCTAATTTAGTAAAATGCCTTTGGAATCACTCAAATCAGAGCTAAAACCTTCCCAAACAAATTCGTCAAAGTTTGGGTACACTGACGTTGAAAAACATCTATCAGAGGAGATTTAACTATCCCGGGGCTTTCCATGGATTTTAGGGCCTCTGAGAATCCTGAAGAACTTAAAACTTTCATTTGAAAAACCCTCTTATGTGAATTCCAAAATTTGCTCAAAATTACAAAAATGCCATTACGTTTCGTAAGTTTTCCATAAGAAATTGTTTCTTCATTCTAGTTCCATTTTTCTTTCCGTCTGAGCCTGGGATTCTCATTTTTTGGAGTTTAGAATGCTTCTTAATTTTTTTAGGGCCTTAACTAATTCATTTCTGGGGACTTCCTTTTGTATCTGGTGAGTTTGATTTGTTTATGGAGAAATCATACATTACGCTTCTCACGTTTTCTCTCATTTTCAGAAAACTGGATGTTACATTTCTCCCCCCTTTAAATAAATTTCATCCTTAAAATTTAGGGTATACCTTCCTCTTACTCTTTTCTTTTCTAGCTAACTGGTCTTTTCTTTCCTTTCTTCTTGGCTCTATACGCTTTTCTCAGCAATTTTGCTCGTTTGAATTTTCTATCAGCCATGGGATTTTCATTGCTAATTTTTAATGAGGGCTCTATGGCCATGGTGTACTAGCTAGTTCTTTCTCATAAGGGAAAGGAAAGAAATTTCTAACTTTATAGGCCTATCTTGGGAGAGCTTACTAATTATATCAGGTTAGTCTTTACTTGTTTGTATGGATTAACGTTTCTTTTAACGGATTCATTTACATATCTCAAGAGGTGACTCATTTTGTATTATGTCTCCCGTATCCTCTCCCAATGGCTCCTCATAACATTTGCTCATCTTTTTCTAATCATTAGAGCCATCGGAGGTTTCTATCTGTCTACTGTTTTAAAGTATACTGTCTACTATTCATCTTTGTATTCTTACTTACTAGCTCATCCCATAATTATAATTCACATTTCTTTTTATTACAGCCCTCATATCTCAATTATGTACTGGAATTTGCAACTCCTTTGAAGAGTTTCTACTTTCAATGATCCCAATTTCTCTGTGTACTACTACATCTATCTCTGTAGGCTGGGACTTTTTTTTACTTTCTTTGCTCACCCATAGTGGCATTTTATAGTCCCTCATCTCAACACTGATAAGCCTAACATATGTGTCTCATATTGGCATCGAAGAGCTAGTACCACTGACTACTGCTGAACTCTGATGGGATGCTAGCTATATTCACAGTTTCGATCACTAGAGGTATACTATACCACTTAACTTGTGTAAAAACTGCACCTAACCTTTTTTGAATATATAAGCTAACATATAGGGATCTCTCTAACCCTCGATCAGGACTAGGTAGTGGTTCATCTGGCTCTAACTCTTAAAAGCTAATTTCTTGCTTTCCTTATCCCATACACTATGCTCATCTCTTAAGAGATTTAGTTAGTGGTCTAACTATCTGAGTAAAGCCTTGATATCTCTGTGACAACAGTCTACCAGACTCAGGAGATCTCTAGTCTCACAGACAAAAGCTAATTGAAACTGTACTAGTCTCTAAGATTACTGCTCTGTAAAAACTATCTCAGGACATCATCTCACCAAAGAACTATCATACTGTGGCTAGAGCTCCCTGTAACTCTATAGGATCTATTGTGACCCCTAAGTCTACTGCAACCTCTCAGAGCCCTGTTAGGGTCTACTACAACCCGTTGTCCTATGCTAGGATCGACTATGATCTATCTTTAGGAGATGTCAAAGCCTAAGATCACTGTATCTGATAATAAAACACATACTCACTAAATCCAGTAATTATCGCTTATAATAGCTGAGGCTAATCTCAGAAGTATATTATACTCTTTGTGTAAAGTGGGTTTTGTTTCATCTAATTTTCTAGGATCTCATCATACTGATACTAGGGAGCATTTTAAATTTTTTACTCATCACTCCTCATAGGATCCTTAGATTCCTACTTCAGCCCTTTTTGCTTGGGCTTTCTTTTCTTACTCTATTGACTTACTTACTTTACATATACTCATTCTAGCTTTCCTCTCACATCCTCAAGTTTCTAACTATGCACACGTTCTACTTTTAAATGGTTTAATACTAGGGCATCTCGCACACTAAGTGTGGTTAACATCTCTGATAGGAGAGAGGCTATACACTGGTCCCTTCTTATTTCATTTACATATATTATAAGAGTCTCAATCTATGTATACAAAATCTGGGCATTCTTTACTTGGGATTCCCTTTTGCATAATTTTCTTACTGTTACGGTATTCATGGAATTTCTTTACCTCTCTTTTCTAACTTATCTCATTATCTAGCTAATTAGGATACCCTTAGATTATCAGGACACTTTGGTGATTGATGTTGTTATTTGTTATGCACTTAAGCCACATTACTACCAGGTTGGCCAAACCCAATGTCATATAGCCTCTGTTGCAAGGAAACCATAACATCAAACACTAATGCACCAGTGCTTTATGACTGAGCTCAGAGTTGCTATCACTAGTATATTACAAGTTTCCCAATAATCTAAAGTATTCCTTTCTTATCTTTCTTTATCTGCCTTATTCTCATAGGATACTAAGAGAAAATAGGATTCTTTCTCTGCTTCATCTCGAGATTCCTCTACATTGCCTGACTGTTTTTACTTCAGGCACTATCATGCAAAAGGGGCATCTATGCTAAGGATAAGTGTGCCTTCTTAAATACTCAAGCACATTAACTAAATATTTATTCTTAATCTATTATATCATCGACTTGAACACTGTCATCATTTCTCGTTTTATCTTTCTTATCCTCTTACTTAGGTAAAAGGATGTTTTACAACTGGCTGTCTTCGTTGCCAATTCGATTTTCTCTAAGCTCAAGTGCACCTGCACTTTTCCTAGGTTCTTCTACTTATTCACTCTTTATAATATCAAGGGGGTCTACTTTTTCTTATATTCTTGCTTTGCACTAACTAGAACGTCCCTCGGTAATAAGAATTCTATTTTATATAACCTCAAAATTACATTCTATGTTGCTCTTGACTTATTCTCTTTCTCTGCATAATACAAGACTTACCTTCTTAGGTGGTCCCTAACTCTCTCGAGCTTCCCTGAGGTTACTAAGGCACTATATATCTGTCTTAGCTTGCTTCTATGTTTGGATAAGAGCTAGGCTTTTTCTCTATTCAACCTCTTTAACCTCATTCCTCGGAGCACTATATATTGATCTCTAGGGTTTTTCTAACCCAATTCAGGACACATATTCTCAATGTCCAAATTCTACCTCACTAAAACCTTATGCTCTACTAGGTGCTTTAATCACTCACGTGCCTTACCCCTACATTCTCATCTTAAGGAGCTCGTCTAACTAACTATCGGACCCCTATCTATTTACCTCTCTAGCTTAGTTTACTCATTTAATCATTACTAAAGCAAGGGCATCCTTTTTGTAGTTAGTTTCTTAGCTCTTCCTCGCTCCTTTATCATTATACTTTATGACTCAGGGGGCATATTTAGGGAAATTTGCTAACCACTACTGGGTGGTTTCCCCGACTTAGAATGTCTCATCTTTCTTTTCTTGATCCAAGGAGAACTTTCACTGAGCCTTTCATTTACATATCTCACCTGGAATGATGCTATTGGTCATCTTTCTCAGGCTTTAGCTTATACTCAACTTAGGCTAGCCATCTCATTAAACATATAGCTTACTAACTATCATCATTCTTTTCTCATCTTTTGTTACTGGGCTATTCATACTTACCTCTAGGTATTACCTATGAGGTACACCTTTCTAGGCCACTCACTATATGCCTCACTGTTGGTAGTCTTATCTTACGTTACTTTGAGGCTACACTAACATTCTATCATTAAGTGTCTCATAGGGTAGCATTCTAAGTTTGGACTCAACGCCTTAAAGATGGGTCTCAACAACCTTATCATCCCTGTGTCTAACTTTCTCTATACTGAGCTCTTTTCTCAGTTTCATTTGCTAGGCCCATGAATTTCTTAGTAATCTTCCGTGACTATTTGCTACTCTTTTCTCTACTTATACTAGGGATTCTCACTCTCTATGGGTTCGCTGACCCCTTATCAACTCCTTTCTCAAGTTGGCCTAAATATGACTAACAAGACATTCATGGTGCCATTCGCTAAGGTTAACATATCATTTGCTGTGGCTACTCAGCCTTGGGTTCACCCTAGTTTTTCTATCTAAGTCTTAGTCGTGGCTAACTTCTTAATTAGCTGCGGCTAGGAACTCTCTAAATTGCCTTGCTACTTCCATGGATAATTGGCCACAGCTAAGCCTCATTGCCTCTATATCTAGCCCATCATTAAACTAGAGGGTTCTACCTTTTGCTTCATTCATGTATGACTAGCTGTCACCTCTAAGGTGTCAGGGCTCTAAGGTGTAGCTTGTAACTTAACCTCTGCCCTGAGGGAATTAGCCTTTTGGGCTCTAAGACTTATCTAGACATTTGGGGGTTGCAGCTAGGAGGTGATTCCTTTTCTTACTTCCTTCTAAACTGGTTTTGTACAGTCACAGTCTTATCTCATGCTGCACTGCATCCTACTTGTCTCTGCATTACGTGAGACATCTCGGAATGATCTGAGTATAACTACCAAGGAGAATTAGGCCTTGCATACTCTCTCTATCAAGCCTCTTCATATTAACGAGATCATTTCTCATCATTTATATCTAGGGCTTGCCACTAATCCCGATGAGCTATCACATCCCATCAAGCTCTAGCCGTCGAATCCCTTAACTTTGCTTAAGCTTAGCTCTGCTCAAGTTACTCTAGAGGCCACTTTTTCTTGGTGTCCACTAACTACTCCAAGACTATTCTACAACTTACTTATCATGAATAAAGCTACAAACTACTCTCATACACCCAACACATCTCATATAAAGCTCTACCTATCCATTCAAGCCTTTACGTAGCCTTTTACATAACTCTATTACCACATCCTCAAGCCAAATCCAATCTGAAAGAGCTTGGAACTTTGCTCTGATACCAATAAATATAACACAATAAATTTCTATCTCATTTCATACTATATCTATGCTTCATATCAAGCAATTTATACAAGAGGCAAGAAAATGACATTTTTTTAATGTATTTTTTAGCATTGCGTCATGTATAAATTTTTCTTTTAAAGTCATGTGGACCAGATGGACTCATGCATCACATTCTCATATTTAATTACATGAATAAAACTCATTTGCAACATCAAAAGTGGCCTACATCTCGTGAAACTCAAAGGGAAGCATAAAATGCATATATATATATATATTTTTTTTTTTCGGCCAAATTTTCCTCTTTTTTGTCACAAATTTTGGAAAATCATAACTAATTCTAAAAAAATAGAAATCATGCATTCTTGGCCATTTTGGAAAGCTACACATGTATAGTTCATGATAAAAATATTTCTAGAGTATAACATCCAACACAGTGGACGTTTGATATTCAAAAATGTCCAGAGGTCACGTTATCCACTAGTGCTGTCACAGAATTCTACAACAAATTTAAAAAATGTCCAATTAATTTCACAAAAATCCAATCTATGAAAATGATACCAATATAAAAATTTGTGGACATTAGTTAGAGGGAAAAAATAAGTCCAAACTAGCTTAGGCACATCCAGGTATCAAAACTCAATCAAATAGTAACTGAGGTCGACTAGAGTTCTTGATAGTAGATAGATTCTTTGAAAATTCATATCTCCCTCTCTAGACATCCAAATGAAGTGAATATAGTTGTCACAAGTCACTGGGAATGTCTAGTTTCTCCATATAAAATTTCGTGATAATTGGACATCATTTGAGCCCTATGTGATAGATTTCATTTTCAAACCAGTATAAACAGTGACATGACCAAAACTAGAAAGTTTCCCAAATTTGAAAATTCATCCAATATTCTCTAGACCTCCAAAAATTTTGTTCTTTAACTTCCTAAAAAGCTCTCAACAAGCTCTAATTGCATGACAAATCTTAGATCCAAAAGAGCTCATTTGGGTAAAAAGTGATATATGATTCAATTATTGTCAATTTTAGCTCCATCTAAGATACCAAAATGTCCAAATAGCTTTCCTTGGGGTTTGGCACCTTTTAGGCAAGTCTAAAAGCATAATTAGGACTCGTGCAAGCTACTCAAGTGGTCCCAAACCTCATGCATCTCATTTTGGCAATCTCACTCATACTTATACACAATTCCATAACATTATTCAAGAAGCCACATTGCCATAACATACCCAAATCACATTCTAATGGTTGCATATCATATTCTCCGATTCATACATGGCATATTATCATTATTACATATTTCAAGAGGTTATAAACTATATGCAACCATGATTTATATGATTAGATATCAACATGGCTTTAAAGAACAAAAACTATGCATGTTGATGTCAAGCTCTCTTCTTCAAGGTGTTTGGCTTCCATTACTTTGCTCTCTTGGTCTACCTAGCATGTTAGAACATTGGACAGGAGGGGATGAGATTCAAAGAATCCCAATAGCTCATCTCCCATTCAATCATACATAAAGCATGCAAACAAGTCTCATAAATGCATGTATAGTCATGTTGGCATGTGCAAATATTCAAGAGGCATTTTCATTATTTAAGAAAATCATATATAGAATACAAAGACTTGCCAAGCAATTGGATTGGCCTCACCCATTTACTTGTGGATTTTGGACTTGCCTCACCCATTCTTTAAGAGCTTCTTGGAACTCAACTATACTCTTGAGAGTTAAACTTACTTTTGAGAGACTTTTTACTTTATATCAATCAATCTTAAGGGTTCTTGGCTCATCCTTACCATGGTTAAAGGTTCTTGGCCTCACCATACTTAAGCAAACTAAAGCAAACATCATAAACATCATTTGGAAAACATAATGCACCATTATGGTACCATGGAGTAAGAGCTCATACTAGGATATTTTTCATGGCTTGAAATACACATACACACATTCAAAAGCAAGTAAAGCAAGCAATCATGCATGAGAGAAAGTGGAGAGAGCTACCTTGCTAGCATTTGTACACTTTTTCCTTAAGCCTTGAATCCTCTCCCTTGACCTCACATACCCAAGAAGGTGGAGATCATTCCTCTTGGCCTAGACACATCATATGGAAGCTAATTATACTCTTGAAGTAAAGTCTAAGGCCACACAACTTGCTTAGATACTAGCTTGGCTCATTAGCCCCTTTATGTTTCTAAGAATGCACCTAATGAAGTAACACCCATCAATTAAATTCTAGGCTCCATTCCTTTCTTCCAAATATGATTCTTGACTCCTTTTAAACCCCTTGGAGTCATCACACAATTTAAATAAAGAGGTTAACTATATGTTGCTTCTTTAGGTCATATTATGGAACATAAAGCATCAATTCATTCTATAAGCTTTCTAAATTTTTCCTAAGGCTTCCTCTCATATTTTTTCATCATATATGACTCAAAAATGGGCTTAGAAAAATTTAAAACTCTCCTTAGGTATATGGAACTCACTTGGCCTAACCTATGCATGGTTTTGGCTTTCATGGACTTTACTTTGTTTTCTTGATAGAGGAAACACATGGGAAGACTTCTAGAGATCTTAAGAGCTCATTTAAACTCTTATTTAGACATAGGAATAAGGTATCAAGTCAGATTTTACAAGGAATATATGAAATCCTAGACTTTGCATCTTGAATTTCTATAGTTATTTGTTAATTCTCTTTGCATATTCTTAATCTCCACATCCTTTTTCCTAAGAATTACCCTTGGTTCTGCATAAATATAAAACCCTCCTAGGGTTTCTTGAGTGGGGCAAAATGGTGGAGGAAGAGGAGCAAGGGGTAACAACCATGGAAGAAGAAATTACCTTGTTTTATTACTTTTTCTCACTTGAATCTTATCTTCTTTGTGCTCCTCTCTTCAAATCCAAAATTTCCGCTTAATTTCTCCCTTAAAATAGATTTATAAACTTCATTATAATCAAGGGAAACAAAGGAGAATGGAGGAGAAGAGGTTTGGATAGAAGAAAGCATGAAAAACGACCAAAATTCCATACCTTTTTTCTTGAATTTCTCATCCTCTTCTTCTTCCTCTTGTGTGCCTTATCCTATGACTTCTTCCTCTGGTTTAGGGCAGAAACATATGAGGATACATGAGGGTGACAGTGGGGTGTCACTTATATATATAAGGGAGGAAGAAAAACTTTTCAAAAATTCTCGTTTGACCTTCATTCTTGGCATTTTCATTTCTAATTTATTTTAGCTCTGTTTTTGAGAAGCTTCTTTTCCATTATGAAATTTAGGTTTACAATTTAGTAAAATACCTTTGGAATCACTCAAATCAGAGCTAAAACCTTCTCGAATAAATTCGTTAAAGTTCGAGTACACTAACATTGGAAAATGTCCACTATAGCGGATTTAACTAATTTAACTATCCCAGGGTTTTCCATAGTTTTTAGGGCCTCTGAGAACCCTGGAGAACTCAAAATTTTCATTTAAAAAGCCCTCCTTTGTGAATTCCAAAATTTGCTCAAAATTACGAAAATGCCATTATATTTTGTAAGTTTTTCGTAAGAAATTAGTTTTTCATTATAGCTCCATTTTTTTTCTGTATGAGCCTGGGATTCTCATTTTTAAGAGTCTAGAATGTTTCTCAAATTTATTGGGACCTTAAATAATTCATTTTGTGGGACTGTCTTTTGTATTAAGTGAGTTTCATTCGTTTACGAAGAAACATTACGTTATGTTTTTCACGTTTCCAGAAAATCGGATGTTATAAGATTTATATCTTACCTTGGTTGTGGGTTAACATTTTTTGGTGAAGGTTCTTCTAAAAAGGACAAAGAGAAGCTATTAGATGTCAATCCCTTGCTTGAGATCTTATGCGAGATTTCATAGTTATACATTTTGGTTTAGCTATATATGTTAGTCATTTTGTAAGTAAAACCTTGTATAGCATCATGTTGTGTTCATATATTGCTAATTATAGGTATTTTGATATTTTGTAATTTGGGGCGGATCCCATTGGATAGACTTTAATTTATCTATAATGTTATGATTTCACTTGTAATTGACTAATAATGCCTTGCTATGGTTATATGATGGATGAATTTTGTCAAATGATGAATTTGATTATGGCATTTGCTTTTGATGTTGGCATCGTTATTGTCAAATGATAAGTTTTTGTCATGTATGATGAAATATTGATGTTGATGCTTGTATAGTTATGGCTTTGGGTTAGGTTGTGGTGTAGGATCATTCTTGGTCATATAGAATGTGAAGTTGGATCATTCTTTCAGAGTTGCTAAACATACTATTGATATGAGCCCTTAATTGTGTTACTTGGAATGTGGCATGGTCATATTGAGTCTGAGGTTATTTCATGGTTTGGGGGGTTTAGGTAGGCTTAATTGGTCCATGAAACTTGCTTAAGCTGGTTATATGAATTTAAATGGTGTGTTATGAGTTTTAGAGATGTCATTTGAGGTTGACTCCCTTCATTTTGCTGTCAAAGGGAGGTCTAGTTGCTATCATATAGGAGTTTGATTTGGTTTTAGTTAGCATATGATCTTCAATTTATATTAGGTGATTGGGTGATGATTATGAGAATGTAAATTGTAACATCCCTGCTTCCTAATTAAATTAAACGACATGATTAGGTTTTAAATTAGTGGTAATTAATGCATATATTTTTTAATAAATCACTAGGATATAAAAATATAGGGGCAATTAAACTTTTATATTAACAAAATACATTATCAGGACCATATAAGAAAATTTATATTCACTTGAAACATAATTCCTATTAAACTAGTTACCTGACTTAAATACCTTTCAGAAGTATTAAAATAAGTGTATGTTAAATCATCAACCATTATTCATCAATAACATAAAGAAAACAAGATCTTAGAAAGGAAACATGGATTTCAAATTTCAAGTCATGACTTAAAAAGGTTGAGTTAAAGCTTAACTAAACCTTTTTAGCATTCTCGTTATGACTTGCAAAGCATTATCCACAACTCAACATAGGTTTGGAAAAAACTCCTTCATAGACATGATTCTCACCATGGCTAGGAAGGGTTGTGCTGCAGTGAGATTGTTATAGACTACACTTTCTTCCAAATTTTTGAATTGCATCATAGCTAGAACACTTAAATACCTTTTGGCTCATTTTAGCTATGATTTAAGACAATTAGGTCACAACTTAAATACCTTTTGACCCTTAAAACTTAAATAGGTGAACCAACAAGTTGCTACCACCTCAAACTCAAATCTAGGATCTTTATATAACTAAAAGCCAAGGATTTTAAAAGGTTTACATTCCTATAATTACCATCCAATTATCTTACATGGCTCAAGGATGTAAAAGATAACTAAACCAATCAAACCTCTAATATGACAACATTAGAACTCCTCTATGATAGCAAATGGAAGGGAATGGCTCTGAGTGGCAACATAAAATCTACAATGCATTACCTAAATTCATCTAACCACTTTGAACAAACTTCAATTAATGAATTAAACTTGTCCACATCCTTAAAGCTTTAACATAACCCAACCTTAAAATATAACTATGCCACACCCCAAAATCATCTAAATAGGACTTATGATAGTAGGATATGCTATGATAACAACAAAGGGATGGATGTAACACCTTGGCTTACTAGCTCTTATTTAGTCATTTGAGTCCATTTATGAGCCTTATCTACTTATAAATACATATATGGATCCTAAAATTTTGAAAATGTTTCATTATTCCTTTCATTACTTATACCTTTCATTCGTGAACTCTTATTTAACTCCAAGAAAATTATCTCATTATTGGTAATTCTTTTTTACCAATTAAGACAATAATTGTAGCACCCTTAAAATTAAAATTTTCTAATTATTTACTATTTTATGTGATGAATTTATTTAGCTTTAATAAGATGAATTTGAATGAAGTAACTTCATATACGAGAAATATAGGCTGAATAGGACCTATAGGAATTTTTGAAATTTTAAGGGGCCCAAGGGTAAAATCATCATTTGTCATCTGGACAAACTTTGATAATTTTTCTAGAAGGAAGGGGAATTTAGAACTAGTCCAATATATATATCAATAGTTAGGAAATAAAGAACAAAAAATTATAAAATTTCTTGCATGAAATTCTGAATTTGTTAGGACTAGAAAATGGCCCAAAACAATTACAAGCTTATATGGAGATGAACTAAAACCCTAAACCCGAGTTAGCTGTCTCAGGTAATTCTGCGCAGAAAAATCTACTGGGCAGTGGTGACAGAATCCAAGAATATGGAGTTACGAAGAAGATATAAACGAAAAATGAACAGAGATACTTGTCTGTCACATCACTAGTAGAGGCAAATTGGTCATTTAGACCCTAAAATAATAAAATATTAGAAAATAAATAATATTTAAATATATGGTTAGAGACATTAAATAGGATCCACATAGGCCCAATAATGTTAAAATATAATAGAGAACTTAGAGGATGTAGATTAAATAAAGTATTATAGAAAACCTATGAAATGATGGCAATTTTGTAAATTCTAACAGGGAAAGTGCTGATGTGGTGCCATGAAGGAGAGAGAGAGTGATGATGTCGTGCCATGTGTGCAGAAGAAATTAGAAGTTGGAAGAGAATTTTAGAAACTACATGAACTATGAAATGATTACACAGGCTTATGTTAGCGAATCTTAGAAAATCTCATGCATTACGAAAACATTACCACTAACATAGCATGACATAAACACTGATTTAAGTAGCATTGAATGCAATCCTATCTTCACAGATTACAAAAAAGTAACCATGGTAATCCAATGGCTAATATTCATCCATAAAACATGATATGATCTAAACTATTGATGCAATCTAATGACTTAGATTCCTTTACCTTTTCAAGATCAAATCACACCTTTGATCTAATCTAAAGGCCTATATTTAATCTCTTATTTCAAGGTTAAATCCTAACCATTCATTTAATCTAAAGGCTAAAATCTTCCACCTTAAAGTTGATTGAATCTTAACCATTCATTTATAAATAAAATCTATAGAAAACACACACACACACCTTACACACCACACTCACACACAAAACACACACAAAAATTCGGCCAAGACAAGGAGAAGAAGGAGGAGGAGAAGCTCGGCCTAGGGAAGAAGAAAGAAGGGTGAAAGAACTACTAGGATAAAACAAACACCTCAGAGCTAAGGTAACATAAATAGACTTTCTTCTTCTTAGTTTTCTTCTATTTCTCTTCAAGAAATTTTCTCTTCTTTTCCTCTCTAATTTTCAGCCATGGCAAGAGGAGATGGGAAATTTTGTTGTTTCCATGAATTCAATCCAAGAAAAGATGGAGAAATCATATATATGGCTTATGGATTCATGTGATTCAAGAAAATCCCTATTCTTGACAATTTTCTACAAATCAAGAAGCTTTGTATTTCAAGATGCCATAGGAGAAATTGAAGAGAAAATAAATGAGGAAGTAATGGAAGAAAGCCTAAGGAAGAGGAAGATTAACTTGAGAAAATTGTAGAACACATATGGAATCCCTAGAAATTGATTAAAGGCTTTTGTTTATCTTCCTTGAATATGTATGCGTGGCTATTTGGTGATATAAAAATGAAGCAAAATCACATGTCTTCCTTAATGCATAGGTTTGGCCAACACATGTATATATATACCTAGGGAAGAGTTTTCTTAAATCCAACTAAACTAGGTTAATCTACATAAAAAAATAAGGCCTATGGTGAAATTTTGGTGATTTATGGAGCATTATATAAAAAGTTAAATTTTTGAGAAAAAGTGTTAACCAAGAAGTTCTTAAATTTTTACTCATGTTATTTAATATGTTTTAGATGATTTTTGTGGCCTAATATGCTCTACATACTGTCTAGATTATGCTGATATTTATTTTGTGAATTTTGGAACCCATTTGTGACAGTTAGAAAATTATGTAGCTTTGTATCAAGAATTAAATATATGATAACATGTGTTCTGGATTTGCATTGTTTGATGTGCTGATATATTGTCTAATTTCTTGACATGGATAATATGCTATTTACTGCCTGATTTTATGAATATGGGTTATTTGGTAATGGATTGGCCATTATATATATTGTGGCAAAGTACCCATGGCAGAGTAGCTTTATTTAGGGGATAAGCCCTGTGTGTGCCAGAGTTGTCCACTGGCTAGCTGCTGCGGTGCTAGATGTCCAATTTTAATTAAGAACGACACTTAAAAATATCTAAACTACTAATTAAGACAGGTGAGGGCCATCGGATATTTTGGACCTATTTGAGATTTTGTTGGCTTTGTTGAGCCTTTCGTATACCTGAACGACCCTTTTATGGCAAATATTGGAGTCTATTCTGTACCTTGACATTGGACCTTGATTTATGGATTATTTTGGATACTGGAAAGGCCCCAGGACAAATCTAGACTTGGAAAAGTGAAAAAGATAATTTTGAGTATTTAATTATAATTTTTCAGACTCGAGTGCGCTGTGATGCTATCAGGATTATTTATTTATGTACAAATTTCTGCAAGGCAGTTCTTTTCCAAATATACCTATTATATCTTGATCAAATGATGGCTTAGATGACATATTATTATGATATTTTTATATGACTTTCCTTGGGTACCCACTGAAGGACGCCTCAGTCAAGGAAGCAGGGGTGAGCCTATTATGTCATGGCAATGCGAGCTGGGCTTGAGCCTGCTAAAGCCAATGTGACACAATCTGGGTGTTGAGCTTGGTAGTCTCCAAGGCCTAATGGTCAAGAGAGAATAAATATTATTTTTTATATTCTCTGTATTCTATGCATATGAAAATCTTGCAATTGTCGAATATTAATTACGTTGAGATAATTCTTGTATTTTATTCATATTCTATTTTTATATGTAATATGTCTGTTCACTTTGCTATTTCATATTTATGTTAAATATTACTAACAAGTATATCTCTCTATTTATATGATTTCGTAAATTAACTGCCTTCGTAAGTTTTTCGTTCATATTACTTACTATATGTTAAAATTATTACTTAACTCTTTTTCATGGATATTATGTGGTATTAATACTGTCTATGTTACTGAGAAAATCATTTCTCACTCTATTGTGGTTTAAATTTTTCTTAAATGCCGATTTATCGAGTGACCCTAGAACTCCAGGTAGGGTGGATCCAGTTCCCACTTCGGGGATGGGACTTCGTCATCCACAACATACAAATCATATCATGTGATGATGTTGTTTGTCCTATACTAGTGTACTTTGCGGCCCTAGGGGACCTTGAATCCCACTCATTCCTAGTGGGTTTATTTGACTCTCCTGCTCTTCCATTGCATGAATAGTGGCCCAGTTGCTGACACTGACCTCTTGTGAACATAGGAGACTGATCTTTTTGGTCTTTTTTATTATCGGAGATTTTCTTTTTGGATAGTTATAGGATAGATTCCCTTTGATGTGATGTGATCTATATGACCCTACTCCCCTATGATGGAATTCTTAAACTAGTTTGTGTGAATTACAATCTATTTCTATTATTTTCATATTTTGCTACGCCATTAATTAGATTTTATTGTGAAGGAATAATTAATATAGAAAAAGGTAATTAAACTCAAATAAGGACTTTCTCGTAAAAAGAAAAAAAGCTAAAAATAGGTATTTAAAAGAGACATTATAATAATTAGCGATAAAAATCACTTAATTAAATTTTGGGAAAAATTCAACAAAGTTTCCCTTTAATTTTTGTGCTATCTAGAGTAGCTACTAAATATCTATTTTAGGCATAATTAGTAACTCATCTCATGAGCACATAAAATTCATGGCTAAGCTTGTTGAAACATAAACTGATGTTTACTTCACATTATTTGTAGAAAAATACACTAAGTTAAGACAACACTAATCAATCTAATATGATACAAAAGTATCTAAAATTTTCAATCTATGACAATAGTACATTCTTCCACTCTAGCTATACTTACCGTGTGTTGACTCTTTCTTTTTCATTTGCTCGTACTTTCACCTAGCATTGGTTAGTAGGAAAAATGGAAAGAGGGGTGAGTTTTGGGAGAATTTTAGTAGTAATACTTAGTTCCAACCAACTACACACATATGGTTTTACAAATAATGAAAATATAACCATGCAAGGTCACATAAGTTAAACATGTAAACTAGCATACATATTGCAACTTCTCATCATGGCCATGACATCTAGCTTAGCTTAGGCTTTTCCTTTAGGCCTATGGTGAACTACTATGTTCAATCTTGTGACCCTTAGTGTTTAGCCATAAGCGATAAGCTCAACATGTAATACCTAGCTTGAAAGCTAGTATAATCATCATAAGACATGTCATCAAAGTAACCAATACATAGTAATACAATTCATACAACACTATCATCATGCATGTAAGGTAAAGAAGACTAAGCTGCTAGGAATGTCTTAACTCAATGCCAGAATCACTTACTCAAACTTGATTATCTTACGAGCCCTGATTTGGTCTCACCACTCCTATATGGAGTGGTCCCTTTAACTTGGCCTAAAATATTAAATTTGGCAAGATAATTATTAACTCTAGCCTATCTAACCTTAAATCTTCAATATAAAGTGCTTGACTTAAATTTAAACCCTTTTTTGCACTGTTTATGATCTTATTCTCTTACTTGGCACATTAGAAGCTTATTTTGTCTTAATTGGTCCCAAAACTTAAAATTTATAACTTCAGCTTGGACCTACAAATTTCATAAACTTTAGCTTGTTAGAAAGCTCTCTACATGTACTATTTACTACCAAAATTTTGAAACTAAAAGATTTCATTTGATCCCTGAAATATTTCGAAGATCAAATTTGAAACAAGGTAAAATTCTAGTTTTGATAACTTTTTTAGGTCAAATTTGAAAATTCATAAAATATTCTTTAGAACTTCAAAAATTACTATCTTTGGCCTAAATTAAACTTCTATATATCCTTTAAATGCTTGTTAAATTTTAGCTTAAAACTCAACCATTAAAGCCCTCAAATGCAAACTTAACATTTTTTTTGCTCAAATGGTTTTGATTTAAGTAGCTCAACATACTAGTTTGCAAGTTCTAAGGAATTTCCTATTATGAACAAAATTCTTTTCAATCGACCAACTTACCAAACTAGTTCATTGCTTAGAATTCTCCCTATAACTCAAAATGACCATTTCACTTACCATTTTTCCTTATTGCCTTTCTCATAATGCATTATGCCAACTTAGGCCTTATTGTGTATCCTACTAAATTCAACTTCTAGGCCTTTAACTCTCATCATATGTAATCTATATGACTTTAATGGGACTCATTAGAGCTATCATAAGCATGCTTAAACTTACTTAGAACCACATTGCCCTTCAATGGCCTCTCTTGAACCCTAAAGATTCAACTTTCAAAACGTGACTCCTGAATCCAAACTAATGGTCCCATTGGTGTACTTATGTCATTCTAAGACTCTCTAGACTATATAAATCATTAGAATCAATTAAACATCTTTCTAGACCCATCAACCTTACCTAGCTTAAATTGGTAGTTATGGAACCCTAGCTTGGAGATTTTATGGATTTAATCAAATCCAAGCCCAGATTCTTAATCCTTGCACCTTAAAACATCTAAATATATCAAATGGTGATTGAAACAACATGAATTTTATCTGCTTACATGTTAGGCTGAAAATCCCTTCTTTTGTGTTCTTCATTGGTGCTTTTTTTTTTTCCATGATGATTCAACCTAGAATCAAGCCACTTTAATATGAGATTCATTATAATACCTTAACCTCTTAGCTATTATACCATGGTCTCATTATCTATCTCAATGCATTTCATATGGATTAGAGCACAAATGCAAGAAACCATACACCTCACATGAAAAGGGCAATAAATTTAATAGTATTAATTGTGTTACGTAAGATCTTATTTTTTTTAATTTATGCTCTATGGACCATGTAAACTCATCAATATCATTTTCTATTTATAACACATCCATACAAGTCATAACTATCACCAAATATTTGAAGAAGCTCGGGTTTTAAGCTACATCTCACAAAATCAATGGTTTGTTCTCGGGGTTTAGATTCTAGCTTTCTGATACAAATTTTGAAAATTTATAACTAATTCTAGAAAAATCAAAATCAAGCAAATCATACCATTTTTTATGTCTACTTTTGACTATAAATAATTCCAGACCAATGCATTAGCCTTAAGCTACCAAATATCGATGGAATAATAACTTAGGTCAGGCTACATTATTGGTACTATTATGCAACTTCAAAATTTCATATTTCCCTCTACAAAACTCCATATGAGGTGATCTTAGTGGCTATGCAAAGCTTATGATGTTTAGTTTATGTCTACAAAATTTCATCAACATTTGACTCATGTGTGACATAGAGAAGTAAACTGACCAAATGAACAATAACTTACCATTTTTGTATAATTTGGCCAACTTTGAAAAATCATAATAAATTCTCTAGAGCTCCAAATTAAGTACTCTTTAGCTTTGTGGAAGGTTCTAGATGAGACCTACTTGATGGCCAAATTTTATGAATAAAATATTCATTTGGTCACACTTTGATTCAGCACACAAAATGGTCAAATTTGAAGTCTCAAATGGGATTTTAAGACACCAAAAGCTTTTCTTGAATTTCCACAACTACTTGAGCAAGTCTAAAAGCATAAATACCATATACAAAAGTATGCCAAATGATCCAAATCCTCATAGAGCTTAATCTCACCTTGCCACATGCATACCTACATAAGTACATCATATCACATAAGGGTAAATAAGTGGTAAAATCTCACATTCTCATTCATTTAGCTCCCACGTTGATACACACACAATTTATATATACATTAGAACATGTTCAAGGATTCGCATCATATATACATCTCATGGTTACAATTCTTGACATCAAAATACAAATAAAAGGCCATTTCTCTATCTCTTTGTCAAAGTCTTGCTTCTCAAGGTTGTTGGCCTCAATTTCTTTGTCCACTTGGCTCACCTAGACATGATTAGGCATATACAGGGGAAGAGTGAGATTCAAAGAATCCCAATAGCTCTTAATCCTTTCAAACATACATAACAGATGTATTTACAAATCAAAGAATGTATGTATGACATTCAAGCAATTAATGAGCATGCATAAATCATTTTCCTTAGCACATCAACTTATACATAGCAAACATAAGCTCTTAAGGGCATTGGTTTAGCCTCACCTATCTTTCTTGTGACTTTAACCCACTTTCAAGATAATTTTGACTTAGCTTCACTTTTTTTAAGACTTCTGGCTTGTCTCATCCATTTCTATGAACTTTTGGCCCATCTTCACCCTTCCTAAGGGACTTTTGGCATCACCAAACCTAAGCAAGCCATAAAGCCATCATGAACTCATTTCAAGAAACATAATGGTACCATAATATGTAAGCATAGGCTAGAAACATTTCTAATAGTTCAAACATATACATAAGCACTTAATGACAAGAAAATAACCAGCTATGCATGTAAGAAAGGTTAGAGAGCTACCTTGAAGCAAGAACTCAACACTTTTTTCTTGGATATTCCTCCCCCTTTTTTGCTACACACTTGCAATGCAATAGAGTTTGATTCTCTTGGCCTAGACACATTAAATAGGACACAATTACATCATGGAAGTAAACTCTAGCATCACACACTCTCTATAGAAGTTCACTTTTTTCTAGGGTTACATAATGGCTTCATATAAGACCTAATGAAGTGAGTGCTAGAATTCAAGACCTTGGCTCCCTTTTCTCCTTCCACCTAGGTCTCTTGACTCCATTTAAGCCTCTTGGAGTCATCACAAACTCACTCCTAAGTGCTTAGACACAAGTTACTTCTTTAAGTCTTATTATGGAGCCTACACTTCCATCACATAAACCAAGGCTTCTAAATTTTTTCCAAGCCTTTCTTTGATGTTCTTCTATCATATGTAGTCCTTTTCTGCCCTTAGAAAAATTTAAAACTCTCCCTAGGTGCTTCTTCTTGTCTAGGCTGAGACATGCACCCATTTTTAGACCCATGGAGCTAGCTTTGTTTTCTTGAAGGGAATGGCACATATGAAGCTTTTTTAGTGTCTCAAGAACCCATATACACTCTTAGACAATTAGAAATACTACTAGGAAGCTTCATACATACCAAGGTGCAATGAAAACCCTAGGTTTTGGAAACCTAATTCATAGTGCTTCTTTTTGGAATTTCTTTGCATATTCTTGTTTTTCACCCTAAAAAGCCTAGGTTTCATACTTGGTTTAGGTCAAATTTTGGTCCTTCTTGGTTATTCTATATAAGGCCAAAACTACTCCATAGAGAATTAAGAAGAAGGAAGCAATAAAAGCCATGAAAATACTTTGATTCTTTAGCATTTTCAAGAGCTTTCTCCTTTGCTTTGGCTCCTTCTTGGAATTTCAAATTTCTCCCTTCTGAATATGGCTCAAACTAGATCTAAATCATACGCCAAAGCCATGGAAAGAAAGAGGAGAAGGAGGAGAACAAGCTTGCTAAAGGAAAGAGCTTGAAATTTCAAAGATTTTCTTACTTTTTCTTAAGTTTTTCTCCACCTTTGAAGCTCCTTCTTATGTGCCCTTCTTAATAGAACTCCTCCTTAGTTTTAGCTAGAAATTTGGTCAACCAAAAGTGAGGGAGAAGTGGGGCACCACCTATATATAGCTAGAGATCCTTAAGAAGCTTTTTAAAATGTCATTTTGTCCTTCATTCTTGTCTTTTTTGTTTAGGATCATTTCAACTCCTTTCTGAAAATTGTCTTTTCCATCATAAAATTTAGATTCTCTGACCTATAAATGGCCTTTGGAATTACTCAACTCGAGTCTAAAACCTTCCCAAACGAAAAGATTAAAGTTTAAGTTCACTAAGATTCTAAAATGTAACTATAACACCATAATTTCTAGCTCATGTCATGATATTTATATGCTTCACATCATCAATTCTATGAGAGTGTGAGAAAAGGGAATAAAAATAATATATTTCTTTGCACTGCGTCATGTTTAAAAATTCTATTCAGTGTCACATGAAGCGTGTGAGTTCATAATATACACTCATATTTAATTACATGAATACAACTCATTTGTATCATAGAATGTGGCCCACAACTCATGAAACTCAAAGGAAAGCTTAGAATATTCATACATATTTTTGGCCAGAATTTGGCTCATTTGTGTTACAAATTTAGAAATTCATAACTAATTCTAAAAAAATTAAAATCATGTATTCTTGGCCATTCTGGAAAGCTACAGATGTCTACTTCATACAAAAAATATGTCTAAACCATAACATCCATCACAAAGGATTTTGGACATTCAAAAAGGTCCAAAGGTCAAACTACCCACTGGTGCTATCACAAATTTTTGAGACAAATTTCAAAAATGTCTAATTAATTCCAAAAAAATCTAATCCATGCAAATGATACCAATACAAAAAGTTACAGATATTAGCTAGAGTTAAAAAATAACTCCAGACCAACTCAAGCATGCCTAAATCTCTAAATCTAATCAAACAGTAATAGAGGTCGGTTGGAATTCCTGATACTGGATAAAATCTTTAAAAATTCATACCTCCCTCTCTAGATGTCCAAATGAGGTGCTTCTAGTTGGAAAGTATCACTGTGAATGTCTAATTTCTTTGTATAAAATTTCATGGCAACTGGACATCATTTAAGTCCTGTGTGATAGATTTTATTTTCAAACCAAATGAATAGTGCAGCAGACCAAAATTAGAAAATTTGTCAACTTTGGAAATTCATCAAATATTTTGTAGACCTTAGAAAATTATGATATTTAGCTTCCCAAAAATCTCTCAACAAGCTCTAATTGCATGCCAAATCTCATATCAAGAAGAGCTCATTTGGCCAAAAAATGATATGGGGTTCTATTATGGTCAATTTTGACTCTATATGGGGTACCAAATTGACCAATTGGCTTCCCTTGGGGTTTGGCACCTTTTGGGCAAGTCTAAAAGCATAATTGGGACTTGTGTAGGCTACCCAAATAGTCTCAAACTCCATGCCTCTCATTTTGGCTATGCCACATGTAATTATACACACACACATCAAGCTTTCAAGAAGTATATCTTGGCATTCCATACCCAAATTACATTCTAGGGTTCACACATCATATCCATTCATTTATACCTCACATACTATCATAATTATACATGTCCAAGAGGTCATAGATCATGTATGGATTACATCATTTAACATAAATATGGCCTTAAAGAACCAAAAACTTGGCATTTTGTTGTCATTCTTTCTTCTTTAAGGTGGTTGACTTCAATTACTTTGTCCACTTGGTCCACCTAGCATGTTAGATCATTGAAGAGGAGGGAATGAGATTCAAGAAATCCCAATAGCTCATCTCCCATTCAATCATACATAACATATGCAAAGCAAGTCTTAAAAATGCATGCATGGATATAATACAAGTCATGAACATTCAAGAAGCAACCTTGGCATGTGAATAAGTCAGACAAGGCATTCAAAAGCTTGCCAAGTGAATGGATTGGCCTTACCCTTTTTCTCATGGATTTTGGACTTGCCTCACCATTCTTTAAGAGATTCATGGACTCAACCATTCTCTTGGGAGCCCACTTTGCTTTTAGGAGACTCTTTTCTTTGTCTCAACCAATCTTAAGGGTTCTTGGCTCATCCTCAGCATGGTTAAGAGTTCTTGGCCCCTCCACACTCAAGCAAACTCAAACAAACATCATAGCATCATTTAGAACACAATATGTCATCATGAAATCATGGCATATAAAATTATACTAGCATACTTTTCATAGCTTGAAAATACACATGCACATATTTTAAGATAAGCTAAACACACATCCATGCATGAGAGAAGGTGGAGAGAGCTACCTTGCACACAAGCACACACTTTTCCCTTTGAAAGAATGCTACCTTTTTTGGCCACACACATACAAAAGTATGGGGATGCTTTCTCTTGGCCTAGACACAATTCATGGAAGCTAATTAGGTTCATGAACTCAATTTTTAGGCTATACAATTTGCTTAGACACTAGGTTGGCTTATAACCTCATTATGGTCCATAATTACACCTAATGAAGTAATACCTCTCAAATAAATTCTAGGCTCTATTCTTTTCTTTCAAATATAATTCTTGACTCCTTTTAAACCTCGTGGAGTTATCACACAATTAAAACAAAGAGCCTAACTACATATTACTTCTTTAGGTAATAATATGGAACCTAAAGCACTAACTCACTTTCTATGAGTTCTAAATTTTTCCTAAGGCCTCCCTTCATTTTCATTTATCATATATGACTCAAGAATAGACTTAGAAAAATTTAAAACTCTCCCTAACTATCCTAACCTCCTTAGGTCGAGACCATAAAACTTGTTAGTCTCCATGGATTTTACTTGGTTTTCTTGAAGGAGGAAACATGTGGGGAGCATTTTAGGGATCTTGTTTAAACTTTTATTTAGGCCTAGGAATCATCATACAAAATCAAATTTTAAAATGTGCACATCTTGAAATCTAATGATTTTTTTATTAATTCCCTTTACATATTCTTAATCTCAACAACCTTTTTCCTTAGATTCATCCTTGTTCTGGCCTAAAAATCAGATCCTCCTAGGGTTAGGTGAAATGGAGAAGAAGGAAGGATCAAGATTTCAACTATAGGAAGAGAAATTACCTAGTTTTCTTGCTTTCTCCAAGCTCCTATCTTCAAGTTTGAAAATTCCCTTGAGTGTCTCCCTTTAATCAGATTTATAAACTCCATTTTAATCAAAGAAAACAAAGGAGAAGGAAGGAAAGGAGGTGTGGATGGAAGAAAACATGAAAAACTACCATAGAAACATACCTTTAAACTTGGATTTCTCCTTCTTCTTCTTCCTCTCTTGTGCACCTAAAACCTTAGCTCCCTTCTCTAAATTTGGACAGAAATTTCTGATTCTAAATAAGGGAGAAAGTGGGGCGCCACCTATATATGGGGGGAGGAGGAAGCATTTTTCAAAAATTTTCATTTTGCCCTTCATTCTTTGCATTTTTGTTTCTCCTTCGTTTTAGCTCTTTTTTTAGAACTGTCTTTTCCATTATGAAATTTAGGTTCCCAATTTAATAAAATGCCTTTGGAATCACTCAAATTGGAGCTAAAACCTTTCTGAAAAAGTCCGTCAAAGTTTGGGTGTATCGACATTGGAAAACATCCACTGGAGGGAATTTAACTATCCCAGGGTGATAAACATGATTTTTTATACATTTTATCTCCTTATCTTAAGTATTTTAGTGTCCAAATATGGTTTTAGAAATTGAATTAAGTAGAATTTGATTTTAATTGGATATTCTTACATTTGAGGAATTAAGTTGCAAATTATTAGTTGTTAATGCTTAAATTTATCTTAAATAATTTGTGGGTATTTCTACTTAACACTTTCCATTCTTTTTGTGTAGATTTTGTTAGGCAATTAGAGCTTTGAATGATAAATTGGTTTGAAGAAGAGAAGGGTTATTGTGTGAGATAAGGCCTTGGTTTTGGAGACTGGAACTGAAAAAAGGGATGAGCACATTCACACAAACACTTTCATCTTCACATAACACTCAACGAAAGGGTAGCTCAAGTCAACTACATGCATGCATGGTCCACGTAGATAGCAACAAGGACAGTGTTTGAAGTGAAGGTATCCATGGGCTAGGTAATAAATAGTTGCTAACTAGCTACATAAGAATCTAAGCTTACCTTAAGATCTTTGATTCAAGTTTATTCGATTGTACACTCTCTTTTTACCCTTTATCTTGTATTGTTTATCTGTTTACTAGATTGTGTGCTGACATTGAAGACAATGCAACATTTAAGTGTGGGGGGGAGAGTCATTTCATTCCATCCATCTTTTCCTTATTTTGAAAAAAAAATGAAAAATTTTTTAGAAAATTTTTTGAAAAATAGTGTGATTCTTTTTCAGTTTTTCTGTGGAAGTTGCAAATTGAGATGATTATAGATTGGATTCACTTAGACATGATAAGTAATTAATCTTGTGTCTTGATTCAAGTGAAAGTGGCAATGAATTTGATTTCAATGAATTATTTAATAGCCATTAGCTGGTGAGAATTTGAACTTTAATTTTTCATTTCTAGTGTGTTTTCACCTATCTTTGCTTTCACTCTAAACCTTGTCTTGATTCTTTGTTGAGACCACATTTGCATTTGCATGCATGAAAATGATAAGGCATTCATTTATATCATAACTAGTGAGCCAAAAAGCTAACCTACATATATTTTTTCCATTGTTTTAGCCACTTTGAACCTTGATTTTCTTTTCTTGTTGAACCATAGCAGTTAAAAATATTTTCCCACATTATTTTAAGATGCCTTATGAATTTTAAGGAGCATTACATCTAAATAGGATAGGTGAATGTACGATTTGCATCCATTAAGGCTGTTGTTATTCAAAGAATTTGTCTTGAAAAAAAATTGCAAAAGAAAAGAAGAGATGGAAAAGTTAAAAAAAAGCAATGAAAAAAAAAAGAAAAAGAGAAAAGCAATTGAAAATCAAAACAAAGAAGTCTTTTGAATTGAATTTATAGTTACCTATACTTGTGGGAAATAAGGCCTAGAAATTCTCTATCCTAGGTTCCATTTATTGCTCTTGAAATTCTAAGGTATCTATTTGTTTACCCTTATTTTATATCCATTCAATTCTTCCCTTAACCCTGCTACAACCTTAAATAAAGTCCTTTGATTGGTGCATTGCATTTAGCATGGGTGGTGGAGATTTAGAAGCTTGACAAGCTTATGGTAGTGAGGCTTTGATAGGTGGAAATTGAGTGATATACATTGCCCTTAAACACTGGAGAATTGAGAGTAAACACAAACCGATGTGAGAGGCTATACATTTTGATTCATTCTTTTCAAATGAAATTACCATGGAGCTTAATTCTTGATGCAAGTGAAGTTAACTTTGATTGTTAAAGTGATGAAAAGTTGTGATTGGTCTCTGATTTGTGATTTTTACTTTCCCTTTCCCATTTTCATTTTCCACTTGCCATTCTACTAGCTGAATGTTTCAATTCATTCTTTTATCTTGGATTTTGAGCTTTGCCCAAGAGTGCAAAGGTTTGAGTATGAGGGAATTTGATAAACATGATTTTTTATACATTTTATCTCCTTATCTTAAGCATTTTAGTGTCCAAATATGGTTTTAGAAATTGAATTAAGTGGAATTTGATTTTAATTGGCTATTCTTACATTTTAGGAATTAAGTTGCAAATTATTGGTTGTTAATGCTTAAATTTATCTTAAATAATTTATGGGTATTTATACTTAACACTTTTCATTCTTTTATGTAGATTTTGTTGGGTAATTGGAGCTTTGAATGATAAATTGGTTTGAAGAAGAGAAGGGTTATTGTGTGAGACAAGGCCTTGGTTTTGGAGACTTGAACAGAAAAAGGGGACGAGCACATTCACACAAACACTTTCATCTCCACGTAACACTCAAGGAAAGGGCAGCTCAAGTCAACTACATGCATGTATGGTCCACGTAAACAGTAACAAGGACAGCGTTTGAAGTGAAGGTATCCATGAGCTAGGTAGAACGTGGATGATTCTTTGTCGTGGAAGTGAGGAAGAGCAAGACGGGATGAATTAAGGGGAAGAATCCTTGACTTACTGAGTTGAAGGTGTCTCACATGATTATAAAGAACCAACTGCAGCCCAAAGAAGCTATACCATGCATGAAGCATCTCGAGTTGAGCAATATGAAGTAAGCTCCAGCTCCTTTGTTTCTCTTGTGGAAGACACACACTCAAGCACTCATCCAACACATTCCCATAACTCCACATATAATGCAACAGCTTGCATGAGTTCCCGTCCCTCACTTGAAGCAAACGAAGAAGAGAAGCAGTACATGAGACTTTGGCTCGAGTTGGAAGCTCTAAAACAAAGAAGAAAAGCTACATGTTGAGATAAGAAGAAAGCATGTGAGCAGCCACCCACGTTTCCATACACTTGTGGTGAAGAGAAAAAGCATGCAACAGCATGAAGAAGCCATAGAACCATGCATGAAACATCTCGAGAAGAACTTTAAGAAGAGATTCAAGTGGAGCTAAGAGGAAGAAGAACCTACAAGTATAAAAAGTAGAGACAGCAAAAAGAGGCTGGGTTGAAGGAGCTTGCCATGGGTTCTGGTGCTTTGAGAAGGGGAGAGAAAGTTCACGAAGAAGAAGAAGAAGAAGTTTTGAGAGGGGAAGGAAGCAATAGGTTAGATAGAATGTGGCTGGAACAAACGTTGAGCTGCACAAAGAAGAAAAAGAAAAAAAGAACTACGAACTGAACAGGGAAGAAGCCACGAGTGGAGAACATCATGATGAAGAGATGCTGAGCTGGGAGCTAGCGCTATAAAAACACGATGGGAAAATGAGTTACAAACACATAAAGAAACACGAGTTGGATATAGGAAGCAAATGAAGAAGAAGCACACAGAATACATGAAGGAAAGAATTAAAGCTACGGGTTTATTAAGTTTGAAATGGAAAGCTAAGATAAAGCCATGTTGTAAAGTAAAGAGAAGTGACACGTAAATGAAAGGCTGCACATGCATGAAGGGAGCTATGCTGAAAGATGAACACGGCAGTTGAAATAAAATGCATATGAATGAATAAAAGAAATTAAATGATGCATGTGAGAATGCATGAAGCTGAACAAAGGAAGAGAAACATCAAGAAGAAAAAAACGCTAAAGCAAAATGTGGAATATAATAAAATAAAATGAAGTGGGGCCCACTCTCATACATATAATCACAATTGGAATTAAGGGGGTTGAGCACGTGAATGATTAATGGGGCACGTGAAAGTGAGCATACAATCATCCTGAATGCACATTTTGAAAAAAGGAGAAAATTTGTCCATCATCGTCCATCATTTTTATTCACATTCCAGTCATCACGTCATTCACCATATGCCCCCTTCATCCACTCCATCCAGTAGCCACACCGTATCCATTTTACACTCCATTTTCCTCCATTTCCATCCACCCAATAAAGCTTTAATTCAACCTTGTGGCTAGCTAAGAGGAGGCTTTTGGAGAAGCTTGAATCCATTGATTAGAAAGGGAATTTTGGCTAAGATTCTCATCTCTTTCTACACTTTTCTCTTTCTTATATTTTCTTGGTTAAGATTGTATTAGATTGGAAATTTGTGTTATTTATAATTAGTGGCTAGTTAGACATTAATTAGGAGATTATTTTTGTTGATTAATTGATTGAATCAAGTTCTGAATTGTTCATTTTCCTTTAATTTTCCATGTATGCCACGAAGGTGTTCGATGAAAGGCATAAGTGAGATTATGTACCTGATTGTTTGATTTAAGGATTCCTTTGTATTTAGTTGGTTAATTAAACATTCTTGGATGGTGATTCAAAGGCTAATTAATTAATTAATCATTCAATTCAAGTGTTCATTGATCTTAAAGACAAGAATTAACGATTTAATGCAGGGTTGAGGTTTCAATTCAACATTAGATTGTTAATCTCTTGATTCTTATGTGGTAACTAAAGATACATTTTCTGTGGATACAATTAGGGACTCTTAAACCAGAATTAATTACAATTAGATTAGGATAAGGATAGTGAATACTAAGGGACGATTCCAAAGCTAGTCACAAGACCATCATTCATTCATAATTCATCCAATTAGGTAGAATTTAGAAAATTTATTTCAATTTAGTTTTAGGTTAGTTTAATTCAATCAAAAACCTCTCAAATTAGGTAGTTCTAGGATCTTTTAATATTTAGAAAACTCAATTAAATATTGAACTTCATTTCTAAGGGAGATGACGTAGGTTGTGCCACTAGCTACATATTTAGTCAAACCTAATTTTATTTTGAGGGTTGCACGACAGACTCGTCACGGGCTTTCTATGATTTTCAAGGCCTCTAAGAATCCCAAAGAACTCAAAACTTTCATTTAAAAAGCCCTCCTGTGTGAATTCCAAAATTTGCCTAAAATTACAAAAATACCATTACGTTTCATAAGGTTTTTGTCAAAATTTGTTTCTTCATTCTAACTCTATTTTTCCTTTTGTCTGAGGCTAGGATTCGCATTTTTAGGAGTTTAGAATATTATTTAAATTTTTTAGGACTTTAACTAATTCATTTCAAGGGACTTGCTTTGAAAACGCACTCATTTTTGTCGTTTAACGAAAATTGGACGTTACATAAACCAAGAAGGTTTTAATTGTTATAGGGGTTTGTATAGTTTTTAAAGCCTTTGAGAACCACAGAAAACTTAATTTTTCCATTTAAAGATCCCTCTTTTGAGTTTTCTGAAAATTGCCCAAAATTACGAAAATACCACTACATTTCGTCAAATTTTCTTTAGCCACTTTGGCTCCAGTTTCTGGGCATCTTAAGCCTTGATTCCTCATTTTCTAATATTTAGAATTTTATCCTCTTTTTATTTGTCCTTAATTGATTCATTTTAGAGGACTCTCTTTTATATCTAGCCTGTTTCCATCATTTTATGAAAACCAAGTGTTACATTCATGTTCTACAATCTTTTAAACCCCATAAACTTATGAGAAAACATCAATTTTCTTTTCTTCCTATGGTGGGTGAAATTATATGGGCTTACAACACCAAGAAATTTCAAGATTCATGGTTGGATTCTTACCTCATTTTGAAGCTCTCTTCATATAAATTCTATTGCGCTAATTAGTTTTTTGAAAAGACCTTTTCTCTCTTTAAATCAAATTTAAACATCACCTTTCATGAAAATTAATACACTATTAGCTAGCCCTTTCTGTGTGGATAAATTTTCCTAACTATAGCCAAATGAACAGAGTATGTTTACTTACCTAAAATGGGGCTTGTTTTCTTTCTCTCTCCTCCTCCTTGTAAGATGCCATGGTTGCCATGAGGGAGCTACAAATGATTGTTCTAGAGGCTGGTGGAAAGAGATGGAGTCTTGTGTCATTTTTTTTATAATTTTTCAAAATGACAATTTTGCCTCTGGTTATTAATTCTCTCATTTTTGGCTCATTTTTGGGCTTTTAAAGATTTGATTGCTTGTTATATGATTTCCAGTACTTTTTCATTTAAAAATTTTTTTTTGGGATTTAAATGGCCCAAAATAGTGAAAAATGGCTTCGCTTATAGTCACAGAACTTTTTGTCTTATTTTATATGTCATAAGGTTTTTAACTAATTTTAATGGTGCCTATATTTTCCAAGACCTCTAAAAACCCTAATGAACTTAATTTTGGAATTTAAAACTCTTTTTCTTAAGTTTTTAAAATTTTACTCAAAATTATGATTTTGTCACTAGTTCACTATTTAGTCACCTAGAGCCACTTTGGCACCGTTTTCACACCATGTGTGATTTCATAACCCCAATTCTTGACATCTTGATTGCTTCTCTACACTTATTATACCTTACCTTGCTTTGATTGAGGAATTTGTACCACTTATGGATATAAAGTATCCTCTGTTATAACTTCCTTTTATATTTTGTCATTATTTAGTGAAGCCTTTTGTAGTTGCCTATAGTTGGCCTTTAACTAATTCTTGACCTTAATTCCCTATATCATCAAGCTTTTAAACATGTGGGGCCCTTAATTTGACCCCAACTAGGAGTCTAACCTAATCTAAAAATACCAGATGTTGCAATGGACCATTTCACATTCCATATGACTAAGGCACCAAAAGTGCATTTCTAAGGCTTATACTCCATAATCCATAATAGAACCATAATTATACAAACATTAATATCAATATTTCACCATACATGATAGCAACTTACCATTTGACAATAACAAGGGTGAGTATCATAACCTTATTCATCATCTGATAAGATAATCTTTTATACATATATAGCAAGTTATAATTACTCAATTACAAGTAAACCATTAGTTCAAACTTAATTTCAAGCCTAAACCTACGGGGTTCATCCTAAGTTACAAAATATCAAAATACCTACATTTGGCAATATATGAATGCAACATGACGTTATACAAAGTTTAGCTTACAACAATTAGCATCTATAACTAAATGAAATTGTCCAAGTGTAAAACCCCACAGAAGATCTCAAGTTAAGGATTGACATCTAATAGCTTCTCCTTATCCTTAGTAGAAGAACTTTCACTTAAAAACGTTAGCCCATAACCAAGGTGAGATATAAATCTTAATAACCAAGAGAAATTACATTTACATATATAATCTAATCAACATAATGCTTAATATAAAGAAAAGTAACAAGGCAAATAATGCAAGTTCTTAAATGAACAAGTTTGACTATATTTAGTAACCATCCTATTGTAGTAATCATATACAATATATTATTAGCCAAAAAGAAATGGAAGAGGCATGATCATGACATATACTCCTTATAGAGTATGATCATAGCTTAGTGTATTCAAAAAAGTATGATCATGACTCTGCACGATCATGGCATAATGTATAAGTGGAAGCATAATCACAAATCCACATAAGGACACAATCACAGTCCATAAACAAGTAGCCAAACTAATTATTTCTCATAAAAAGATTACATGTGTAGCAAACATATGATTAACATTAAACATATACATGGAATTTAAAACCCTCCATTACCTTATTTAAATGCCAACTTTTCAAAGGCTACCAACAAGTGTCAAGAGCACCCTAAAATGTCCTAAACAAGTTTAAAAAAATTTAGTCATCATCCATTGAAGGGTCGTAACAACTGGGAAAAGAGAAAAGGAAAAGAAAGTAAAAGTTGGAAAAATTCAAATTTCAGGAAATTTTCCAAGTCTTCTCGCAACAGCGAGAAATGGTCTCGCTATAGCGAGAGTGCTTGTTCGCAATAGCAAAGGTGATTCTAGCTATAGCGAGTGTGGGCAGTAGTCCATACAGAAACCAGGGAGTTGCTCGCCATAGCGTACGCTATAGCGAGAGTACCTATTCGCAATAGCGAAGGGGATTCTAGCTGTAGCGAGTGCAGGCAGCAGTCCATACAGAAACCAGGGAGTTGCTCACCGTAGCGTGCGCCATAGCAAGAGTGGGAGTCTGGAACTAATACGATCTCGCCGTAGCGAAGGTTAAATCTCGCCATAGCGAAGGAAACTGATACGTGCTCGCCGTAGTGAAAGCTAAACCTCGCCATAGCGAAGGCAGCTGATACGAGCTCGCCGTAGTAAAGGTTAATTTTCGCCGTAGCGAGGGTCAGTTTGGAAGAGTGTAAAAAGCGAGAATTTGACTCCTTTAAATGCCCAACTCATTCTTTCTCTCATATTTGCCCTAGACTTCGACCCAAGGAGAGAAAAGAGGCGTGGAGAGTGAGAGAGACCAAGAGAAAGAGGAAGAAAAAAGGAAAGGTAAACAAGTTTCTCTCATTCCTTCTTAGCATTTTGATCTCCTCCCTTTGCCCTCTCTTCTTATGGTTTTGTTTGTGAGGTTAGTTGGATTTTGGGCACGGGTCAGAAGAGGAAAAGTGGAAAACACTTTTGAACCTCTTTGTTTTCTTTGAAAATGTTGTTTCCACTACCTTGGGAGCTAGAGAGAGAGGAAGAATTGATGGCATTCTAGAGAGAGAAAGAGAACCCTTAAGTTCTTGTATGTTAGGAGGGTTTGTTCTGAAAATTACATGCAAAGAGAGTAATTCCATGCTCTTGATTGTGCCTAGGCTCAAGTGAAGCACCTCCATCAAGGTATGATTATGAAACTAAGAAGGGAGAGGAGAAATTGAAAGGAAAAGCTAGTGTTGGCTCATAAGGTAGCTTTCTTTCCACTCTTTCTTGTTGCATTCTTGGATGTAATAGTCATTGTATGTTTATGTATATGTTTGATGTGTGAGATATGTCATATGTTATTGCCATGATGTATTGTTGACAATATGCTTGTGTGATGAATTGTGAGAATTGCTCGGGTGAGGTAGTGCCGAAAGTCGCTTGAGATGGGTGAGACAAGGCCAAAAGTCTCATATCCAAGTGAGGCCAAGTCAAAAGTCCCTAAACTTAGGTGAGGCCATCCAAAAGTTCCTAAACTCGGGTGAGGCTAGACCAAAAGTCCCTGGAGCCCATTTTTGGCATTGTTGTGGTTTCCATAGCATGTACAACATGTAATGTGATTGAGAATGGTTGGATGCCAAATTGCATGCTTTGACTTGTTATATGCCTTGATTATTTACTTGAATGAGTGCATGAGCTATTGAGATTCCCTGAATCTCACCCCTTCCCCTCCTAACTTACCATGCTAGGTGGAACTCAAGGAGAAACAAGTGCACACCAAGGAGCCTAGAAGCATGTATAACTAGATGATAGTGTCTTTTGTTCTTTTGATGTAAAGTGGTGCCAAAATGTGTATACACCCATTATTTTTGAGATGTGAAGGTTGTAGCAAATGTAAATGTATGGATATATGATGTGCAAACTATGTAGAGAGCCAAATTAATGAAAATGTGGGTTTTGCCCCTTTTGTTGAATGTATGTGGTAGTGTACTTTTGGCCGTAGCATAGTGAATTTGGAATGTATGAGGATTTGAACTACTTAGATACTTCATATATGCTATTTTTTATGCTTTCAAACTTGTCCATGAGGAGTGAGAACGTGTGAGAGGCCATTTGGATCTATTTTGGACCTCTTGGGTGCCAAAACCGTTAGTTTTGAGAGCTCCGTCAAAGTATGACCAGATGAGCTCCTCTTGCCATGAAATTTGGCATGCCTCTAGCGTTTGTTGAGAGCTGCTTGAGAAGATAAAGTGGGCAATATTAGGAAGTCTAGAGAATATTTAGCGAATTGTTGAAATTGGGAAAAATCCATGGTTTGGTCATGTACTGTTTCATAGGTCCGAAAATGTTTCTGTGTCATGCATAGACCGAATGGAGTCCAAATGTCATGAAATTTTATACAAATAAACTAGACAACCACAGTGACCTATAACAACTAGAATCACCCAAATCGGAGTTCTGTAGAGAGAGAACGAACCTTCTGAAGTTGTGTATCAGCATCAGGGAGCCATCTGACCTCCGTTACTGTTCCATCAGTTTTTGGGGTGTAAGGGCTGCTGAAATGATCTGGACTTATTTTTTTCCTCTATTATACATCTTTAGCTTTTCAAATTAGTGTAGTGTGCCCAGATTGGAATTTTTTGGATTTAGTTACGAATTTTCGAAGTTCATGATAGTAAGCTGCGCCAGAAACAGAGACAGCCGGACCTTTGTCTGATTTTTTATGTCAAAAATTGTCCAAACGCTGAGATAATGGTTGGGAATTATTTTTAGTGTAAAGATAACACTTAGAGATTTCCAGAGAGCTATGGTTTGATAGATTCCCATTTTTCTAGAATTAGTTATGATTTTCTAAAGTTAGAGCCAAAATATGACTTTTGGGCCCAAGTGAGAAAATGCATTTTTCTGGTTTTTGGCTCCATACCCGTGGCTTATGGCTTGTTTTATGCTATGTATGAGTTGTATAAATGGAGTGTGAGTAGAGAAAGTGAATGATGGGTTCAAAGGACCCACGGGGCAAAAGATGAGTGTATGAAACCCCGTTTCATAGCATGAAAATGCCACGGATTGGTATTGGTTCTTGGGAAATCATATGGAACCGAGCCCAGAGGGAGGCTAGGTAGCGGTAGTAGATTATGATGTTACATTTTTGGTATCAGAGCAAAGGTTCAGACACTTTTGCTCAATGTTAGGCTCTTGAATGATGAGATTTGCTTGTGTTTGGTGTGAATGGTCATGGAAGTGGTAGCATCCATATGCATTTATGATATTATTGTGAACTGAGGGTTGCTACATCTTTTTAGACATGGTTGAGATTAGATGGGGCAGGGGTAGAGGCAAACTGCCCAGGGCTTAGAGAGTTGAGCCAAAGATTCTTGTTAGGCCTGAGGATCCTCTACGGGCCATCATGGAGAGACTTAACCGGTATGAGGCCATGATGGGCCAACACCAAGAGATGCTGGAACAGCAGAGATACATTGCCCAGCAACAGCATGACATGATCATGCATTTACAAGATACCCTGGCCAGGCAAGAAGAAGCCAGGAGAGATGCCCCTGTACCTCAACCATCTACATCTAGCATTCCACCTGTACCTCCCCAGGAGCCTGCTGCTCCACAGACCCAGACGCCTATCTAAAAAGTGTTGAAGCAGTTCAAGCAGAACAATCCACCCTCGTTTGACGGGGAGTTAGATACAGATAAGGCGGAGGCTTGGGTGATGCAGCTTAAGAAAATATTCTCGGTGATGGATTGTACTACCGAGCAGAAAGCCTAGTTAGCCACCTTCATGTTAGAAAAAGAAGCTGATAGATGGTGGTGTAGCATGAAACCCCTGATGGAGACCAAGAACATATAGATAACTTAGGAAACCTTCTTGGTCGAGTTCTATGAGAAATATATCCCTAGTTCAGTGAGGAAGAAGAAAGAGATGGAATTCATGAGCTTGAGACAGACGGATGAGATGACTGTGGACTAATATGTGGCCAAGTTCATTGAGTTGTCTCGGTATTCCTCTTACCTCCAGAGGTATGATGATGAACCCTGGAGATGTGAGCAATTTGAGACTGGTTTGAGACCCCTGATTAGCGACAGAGTGACTCCACAGCGGATCAGGAAGTTCAATACCCTTGTAGAGGTCAGCAGGGTGATTGAAACTAACTTGCAAGTTATTATGCCTGCTGCAACTATGGCTAGTCAAAAGAGGGCTCCGGATTTGAAAAGGCCGAAACCAGAAGAGGGTTCTAGTTTGACATCTAACCCTAAGAGGAGAGGCAAGGGGCCATGGAATAGAAGGCCGCAGCGAGGTATGCCACCTCCTCGGAGCCAGTCATCCTTCTAGCAGTCTTCGGTGACATGTTTCAAGTATGGGAAGCCAGGGCACATTGCTAGACACTGTCCTCAGATGGAGACAGTGCCTTCTCCTAGACCACAGACCCAGGGCCGAGTGTTCGCCCTTACTCAGCAGGAAGCCAGCGCATCTTCCAGTTTGATCCGAGGTATGCTGATAGTGAATGGCTCTCCTGTAGTTGCTATGTTTGATTCGGGTGCTAGTCACTCGTTTGTATCTTATGATTGTGTGAGGAAATTGGGTCTGGTCATCAGTGTCTTACCATTTGACTTGTCTGTCACTACACCCGCTGGAGGCCACGTGGTTACTTCCCATACTTGCTTAAATGTCACTGTTCAATTTAACCATTGTCATACCACTATTGATTTAGTTTGCATGCCCTTCCATGATATTAATTTGATTATTGGTATGAACTGGTTGGCTGCGAATAATGCCATACTTGATTGTGAACACCGAACCATTTCCCTACCTGCTTGTGGGACCATACCTAGGGTAGGAGCTGAGTTATCCTTTATGACTATTACCCAGGTTGAGAGATATTTAGAGTGTGGATGTCAAGGGTTTCTAGTCTTTTTCTCTATTCAGGCTGAGGTAGAGGAAGGGATAGAGGAGATCCCAGTTGTCAGGAAATTCCCGGAGGTTTTCCCTAAAGAGTTTGATTTTAGTGGCCTACCCCCTGAGAGAGAATTAGAGTTCCCTATAGACATAGTTCCTGGGGCTGGACCAGTGTCCAAAGCTCCTTACAGGATGGCTTCCACCGAGCTTGCTGAGTTGAAAGAGCAGATAGAGGAATTGTTAGAGAAAGGGTTCATCCGCCCTAGTGTTTCACCTTGGGGAGCTTCGGTGTTATTTATGAAAAAGAAGGATGGTAGCTTGCGTTTGTGTATAGATTACAGAGAGCTGAATAAAGTTACCATCAAGAATAAATATCCTCTTCCTAGAATTGATGATTTGTTAGATCAGTTAGTTGGGGCATCTGTATTTTCCAACATAGATCTTAGATCTGGGTACCACCAGTTGAGAGTGAGAACTGAAGACGTCTCTAAGATGGCCTTCAGAACGAGATATGGGCACTATGAGTTCCTTGTGATGCCATTCGGGTTGACGAATGCGCCCGTGGTGTTCATGGATTACATGAACAAGGTATTCAGACCATTTTTAGATCAGTTTGTGGTGGTCTTTATTGATGATATTTTAGTATACTCCCGATCTTTTGAAGAGCACGAGAGGCATTTGAGATTAGTCCTAGACACCTTTAGAGAGAAAAGTTTGTATGCCAAACTGAGTAAATGTGAGTTTTGGCTAACCGAGGTAAGATTCTTAGGTCATGTGATCTCACGAGACAGGGTCGCGGTTGATCCCCATAAAGTTGAGGCTGTGTTACAGTCGAATAGACTTATAACGATCACCGAGGTTAGGAGTTTCTTAGGTTTGGCAGGGTATTATAGACGATTTATTCAGGACTTTTCTCGGATGGCCTTACCACTGATGAGGCTAACTAGGAAAGATACACTTTTTGTGTGGGATGAGAGATGTGAGAAGAGTTTCCAAGAGTTGAAACTCTGTCTAACCACTGCCCCTGTACTGATTATCCCTGACCCTAGTGAGCCATTTGTGGTTTATTGTGATGCCTCGGGCAAAGGGTTAGGATGTGTGTTGATGCAGCAGGGTCGAGTAGTGGCATATGCCTCGAGGCAGTTAAGGCCTCATGAGGAGAATTACCCCACACATGACCTGGAGTTAGCCGCCGTAGTGTTTGCTCTTAAAATTTGGAGACACTATCTGTATAGTGCTACCATAGAGATCTATAGTGACCATAAGAGTCTGAAATACCTGTTTGACCAGAAAGAACTCAATATGAGAAGAGGAGATGGATGGAGTTCCTGAAAGATTATGATTATATCTTGAAGTATCATCCAGGCAAAGCCAATGTGGTGGCGGATGCCCTGAGTAGAAAATCCATCCATGTAGCCCATATGATGATTAGGGAGCAGGAGCTCCTAGAGAAGTTCAGAAATTTGAACCTCTCTTGTCAGGTGGTATCGGGTAGATTGTATCTGAGTGAAACCTGAATTGAGAATATCTTGAGAACCCAGATCTTAGATGCCCAAAAAGAGGATGAGTTCCTGAAACGGATCAGGAATGAGATTTCCCAAGGTAAGACCTCAGATTTCAGGGTGTCTGAGGATGGTATGATAGTATATCGAGATAGAATCTGTGTGCCTAGTCAGAATGAGTTGAGAGAAAGCATCTTAGAAGAGGCACATAAGAGTAAGTATACTATCCACCCAGGTGCCACTAAGATGTATCAAGATTTAAAAAGAATTTTCTAATGGCCAGGGATGAAGAATGATGTGACGGATTATGTGGCTAGATGCCTAGTGTGTTAGAGGGTAAAGATAGAACATCAAAAGTCGGCTGGGTTGTTGCAACCTCTAGATATCCCTGAGTGGAAGTGGGATAGTATAGCCATGGACTTTGTTATGGGGTTACCCAGGACATCCTCTGGACACGATGCTATTTGGGTAGTTGTGGATAGACTGACGAAGTCTGTACACTTTTTAGCTATCAGGGCCACTCATACACTGGATAAATTAGCCCAGTTGTATATCAGAGAGATAGTGCGACTTCATGGAGTACCCAATAGCATAGTTTCGGATAGAGACCCCAGGTTCACATCGAACTTTTGGAGGTCATTGCAGCATGCCTTAGGGACTAAGTTGCGGTTTAGTACTGCATATCACCCCCAGACAGATGGTCAGACTGAAAGGACCATCCAGACATTAGAAGATACGTTGAGGGCATGTGTGCTAGAAATGAGGGGTAACTGGGATGCGTATTTACTGTTAGCAGAATTTGCGTATAATAACAACTACCATTCCAGTATTCAGATGGCCCCTTATGAGGCTTTGTATGGGAGAAAGTGCAGATCCCCTCTGTGTTGGGTTGAGCTAGGTGAGAGGAGTATGATAGGACCTAAGATTGTAGACCAGACCACCCGATAGATAGAGTTGATTAGAAAGAGACTCCTCACGGCCCAGAGTAGGCAGAAAAGCTATGCTGATAAGCGTAGAAGGCCGTTAGAGTTTGAGATTGGAGACCATGTGTTCATTCGAGTATCTCCAATAACGGGAGTAGGTCGGTCAATGAGGGTAAGGAAGCTCAGTCCTAGGTATATTGGTTCATTTGAAATCCTTAAGAAAATTGGACCCGTGGCTTACCGAATAGCCTTACCTCCTAACCTAGCCCAAATTCACAGTGTTTTTCATGTCTCCCAGTTGAAAAAGTATTTGCCAGATCCCTCACATATCATAGAATATGAGCATGTGCAATTGCAGGAAGATCTTTCCTATGTAGTGAAATCGGAGAGAATTGTGGATGCTAAGCTGAAACAGCTGAGAAGCAAGAACATTCCTCTGGTGAAAGTGATCTGGAGAGGTCTGACATCTGAGGAAGCAACTTGGGAATTGGCGGATGAAATGAGGCAAAAATATCCAGAGTTATTCCCTTGAGGTAAGTCTTCAAATTTCGAGGACGAAATTTCTTTTAAGAGAGGTAGAAATGTAACAACCGGGAAAAGGGAAAAGGAAAAGAAAGTAAAAGCTGGAAAAATTTGAATTTCAGGAAATTTTCCAAGTCTTCTCGCAACAGCGAGAAATGGTCTCGCTATAGCGAGAGTGCTTGTTCGCAATAGCAAAGGTGATTCTACCTATAGTGAGTGCGGGCAGCAGTCCATACAGAAACCAGGGAGTTGCTCATCGTAGCGTACGCTATAGCGAGAGTGCCTGTTCACAATAGCGAAGGGGATTCTAACTGTAGTGAGTGGGGCAGCAGTCCATACAGAAACCAGGGAGTTGCTCGCCGTAGCGTGCGCCATAGCCAGAGTGGGAGTCTGGAACTAATACGATCCCGCCGTAATGAAGGTTAAATCTCGCCATAGCAAAGGGAACTGATACGTTCTCGCCGTAGCGAAAGCTAAACCTCGCCATAGCGAAGGCAGCTGATACGAGCTCGTCGTAGCGAAGGTTAATTTTTGTCGTAGCGAGGGTCAGTCCAGAAGAGTGTAAAAAGCGAGAATTTGACTCCTTTAACTGCCCCAACTCATTCTTTCTCTCATATTTGCCCTAGCCTTTGACCTAAGGAGAGAAAAGAGGCATGGAGAGTGAGAGAGACCAAGAGAAGGAGGAAGAACAAAGGAAAGGTAAGCAAGTTTCTCTCATTCCTTCTTAGCATTTTGATCTCCTCCCTTTGCCCTCTCTTCCTATGGTTTTGTTTGTGAGGTTAGTTGGATTTTGGGCATGGGTCAGAAGAGGAAAAGTGGAAAACACTCTTGAACCTTTTCATTTTCTTTGAAAATGTTGTTTCCACTACCTTGGGAACTAGAGAGAGAGGAAGAATTGATGGCATTCTAGAGAGAGAGAGAGAACCCTTAAGTTCTTGTATGTTAGGAGGGTTTGTTCTGAAGATTACATGCTAAGAGAGTAATTCCATGCTCTTGATTGTGCCTAGGCTCAAGTGAAGCACCTCCATCAAGGTGTGATTGTGAAACTAAGAAGGGAGAGGAGAAATTGAAAGGAAAAGCTAGTGTTGGCTCATAAGGTAGCTCTCTTTCCACTCTTTCTTGTTGCATTCTTGGATGTAATAGTCATTGTATGTTTATGTATATGCTTGATGTGTGAGATATGTCATATGTTATTGTCATGATGCATTATTGACAATATGCTTGTGTGATGGATTGTGAGAATTGTTCGGGTGAGGTAGTGCCGAAAGTCCCTTGAGATGGGTGAGGTAAAGCCGAAAGTCCCTTGAGATGGGTGAGACAAGGCCAAAAGTCTCATATCCGAGTGAGGCTAAGTCAAAAGTCCCTAAACTCGGGTGAGGCCATCCAAAAGTCCCTAAACTCGGGTGAGGCTAGACCAAAAGTCTCTGGAGCCCATTTTTGGCATTGTTGTGATTTCCATAGCATGTAGAACATGTAATGTGATTGAGAATGGTTGGATGCCAAATTGCATGCTTTGACTTGTTATATGCCTTGATTATTTACTTGAATGAGTGCATGAGCTACTGAGATTCCTTGAATCTCACCCTTTCCCCTCCCAACTTACCATGCTAGGTGGAGCTCAAGGAGAAACAAGTGCACACCAAGGAGTCTAGAAGCATGTATAACTAGATGATAGTGTCTTTTGTTCTTTTGATGTAAAGTGGTGCCAAAATGTGTATGCACCCACTATTTTTGAGATATGAAGGTTGTAGGAAATGTAAATGTATGGATATATGATGTGCAAACTATGTAGAGAGCCAAATTAATGGAAATGTGGGTTTTGCCCCTTTTGTTGAATGTATGTGGTAGTGTACTTTTGGCCGTAGCATAGTGAATCTGGAATGTATGAGGATTTGGACTACTTAGATACTTCATATATGCTATTTTTTATACTTTCAAACTTGTCCATGAGGAGTGAGAATGTGTGAGAGGCCATTTGGACCCATTTTGGACCTCTTGGGTGCCAAAACCGTTAGTTTTGAGAGCTCCGTCAAAGTATGACCAGATGAGCTCCTCTTGCCATGAAATTTGGCATGCCTCTAGATTTTGTTGGGAGCTTCTTGAGAAGCTAAAGTGGGCAATATTCTGAGATTTATAGAATATTTAGTGAATTGTTGAAATTGGGAAAAATCCATGGTTTGGTCATGTACTGTTTCATAGATCCGAAAATGTTTCTGTGTCATGTATAGACTGAATGGAGTCCAAATGTCATGAAAGTTTATACACATAAACTAGACAACTACAATGACCTATACCAACTAGAATCACCCAAATCGAAGGTCTGTAGAGAGAGAACGAACCTTCTGAAGTTCTGTATCAGCATCAGGGAGCCACCTGACCTCCGTTACTGTTCCATCGGTTTTCGGAGTGTAAGGGCTACTGAACTGATCTGGACTTATTTTTTTCCTCTAGTATACATCTCTATCTTTTCAAATTGGTATAGTGTTCCCAGATTGGATTTTTTTGGATTTAGTTACGAATTTTCGAAGTTCATGACAGTAAGCTGCACCAGAAACAGAGACAGCCGGACCTTTGTCTGATTTTCGATGTCAAACATGGTCCAAACACTGAGATAATGGTTGGGAATTATTTTTACTGTAAAGAAAACACTTAGAGATTTCCAGAGAGCTATGTTTTGCTAGATTCCCATTTTTTTAGAATTAGTTATGATTTTCCAAAGTTAGAGCCAAAATATGACTTTTGGGCCCAAGTGAGAAAATGCATTTTTCTGGTTTTTGGCACCATACCCGTGGCTTATGGCTTGTTTTATGCTATGTATGAGTTTTATAAATGGAGTGTGAGTAGAGAAAGTGAATGATGGATTCACAAGACCTACGGGGCAGAAGATGAGTGTATGAAACCCCGTTTCATAGCATGAAAATGCCAAGGATTAGTATTGGTTCTTTGGAAATCATATGGAACCGAGCCCAGAGGGAGGCTAGGTAGCGGTAGTAGATTATGGTGTTACAAGGGTCATATACTAATTCATCCAAAGCATCAAGAATCACTGAGAAAACACTTGCCAGGCTTCCAACAGATTAAATGAACTAATTGGAACCCCCAAAAACTAAGAAATAACAATGGGTCACCACCAACACTTGCATTTTCATACATGGAAATAGCCACATACCAAAATCAACTACTAAGGTGAAATCTAAGCATGTTAACACCCACAAAAGATAGGAAACACTTACTCAACACTAATATTAATCTCTAAAGTTGAATCTTAAGTAAGAAAGCACCAAAAACTCAAATGTTCTACACTTAGATTTTCATGAAAATCCTTCAAATGAGAAACTAGTCAGACCAAAATAAAGAGGGAAATGAGAAGAACAACTTTTATAATACTTACCTTGGCTAAATCTTCCTGTACATGAGCAAATCAAAGCCACGAAATTGAAAAACTTAGCTCTCCCCCACTTTTGCATTTTTCCTCCTTGCCTTTTGCTATGCAAAATGTTTTAGCTTAGTTAATGAAGGGTGTAGCACTTCTTCTAGGGTTTAATAGGTGTGTGGCTGACCTAAGGGCATTTTTATCCAATTAGATTTATATATGAGTACTGGGCCATGGCTTGCTAAGTGTAAAAAGGCCTGGTCTCTATTTATAACTTAGTTTGAGCTCCCAAAAATTATTTTTAGCAAGCTCAAACTAAATATTGAGCTCTAATTTTATTTTTCAAAACTTCACTTATTAATTTCTCCTAATTAAATTTAAATTCTATAATTCAATTTATTTTTACCAAAACTTATCAAATAATTATTATTTTATCTTAAAATGCCAAAATAATTACTTGAAAATTTCTATTTTCCATAATTTTCTTTAATTCTCATGATAATTCCTTATTTTCCCAATTAAATCATTAATTTCCATAATTTGCTTAAATAAATTTTGGGATGTTACATAAACCATTATAAATTCTTGTCTTTTAGCGCTTAAAAGACTCTAGGATTAATTATAAACTGATAGTAATTTGATGGTTCACTCATTTAAGTTTTTAGGGTTAGTGAGTATTTGAGCCACGATCTAATTTCCTCAAGTTATGGCTAAAATGATTAGGAATGCCTTCAGAGAGCAATCACACTAAGACTCAAGAATTCAAGTCATTGCGTAACTCATGGAAAATGCGGAGAAAGTAATTAAGATCAAATCACGTAGCAACTTTAATCCTTTAAGTTGTAGCAAAAATCATGAAATTCTTAGTCTTTGGTCTAAAACACATGTCAAGTCATGACACAATGTTCCCAGGTTGCAATGTTAATGTATTGTTAGTGTTTTATGGATTTCCAAAGGATAATTAAGTCATAACTCAACCATTTAATGTCACAGCTTGAATCCTAAAATCAATATATTACTTGGTGTAATACCATATTATTTCTAACATTGACCCCTTATTGCAAGTGAGATTATACAATTCATCCAAGAAATCTCAAGGAAAGAATTAAAATAATAAATTAAATTACATTGCGTAGCGAATAAATTTTTCATTTCGCATCTCTGGGACCCCATGAAGTTATCAACAACATTCTCTAATTGTTTTCCATACCTAAAAGTCAAAAAATTCTCAAAAATTGGCACCAACCACGGATCAAGGGTCAACAATCCTAAAATTTCTTCATTTCCTGCGGCTATACAGTGGTAGATTTTATAGGTAACTTTGAAAAATCATAACTAAAGACAGAAAAGTCAAAATCACACAAACCATAGCTTTTTGGAAAGCTATGGATGTCAAATTTACACTAAATAATTTCTAGCCATGAAAATTCCATTTGGATCATGTTTCAAAATGAAATAGCCAGAAAGGTCTGACTGCCCTCTGATACTGATATAGTTTACTATCATAAACTTTAAGAATATCCAATTAATTCCATAAAAATTCAATCTATACAAATGATACCAATCTAGAAAGCTACAGATGTTAACTAGAGGAAACAAATAATGCAAGACCAATTCAAGAATTTTCAGGCCCTAAATATTAATCAAATAATAACATGGATCTGACTGGTCACCTAATATCGAATAATAACTTCAAATATTAATATCTCCCTCTCTAGACATCCAAATGGGGTTCTTCTAATTGTCACAAGTCACTAGAAAGGTCTAGACTTTGACTGTAAAATTTTGTGGCAATTGGTCATCATTTTCTCCCTGAATGATGAGAACAAATTTCAGATTATATGAATAGTACTAGTGGTCAAAACTAGAATTTTTACCAATTTCAAAAATTCATCAAATATTCTGTAGACCTCTAAATAATACCTACTTTTGCTCCCTAAAAAACTCTAAAAAATCTTTAAATGGATGCAAAATTTTAGACCAAGAAGAGCTCATTTGGATGGAAAGTGATATAATTCACCAAAGTGGCTAATTTTGCCTCTAATAAGATATCACTTTGGTCCAAATGGCCTTTCATTGAGTTTGGCACCTCTTGGGCAAGTTTAAAAGCAAGAATATGACTTGTATAAACTCTCCAAGTGGTCCTAAACCCCATGCATCTTAATTTGACCATCCAACATCCATTAATGCATAGTTACATACAAGCCATCCAAGAGCTAATTTGCATAATTCCATGGATTTGGTGTCACATAAGTTCTGCATCATATTCATACATCATTTTATATTTGTTCATGGTCTTACATCATAAAAATAATATGTACAAGCTCACTTTGACATCCAACAACAAATAAGGTTACATAATATACAAAATGCAATCTCTCAAGATCTTTAGCTTGCATTTCTTGTTTCTTAAACATCACCTAGGCATTCAAGATAATGGAGGGAAGGGGAGTGAGATTCCTAGAATCTCAATAGCTCACACACCCATTCACACACACATTCAAGGCATATACACATCAAAGCATATGTATGGAAGTTTTGACAACCATAAAGTATGCAAAATCACAATTTCCATGCCACTTATTCACATTCAAGCCAAGAACATACTCTAAGGACTTTTGGTTTTACCTCACCCCATTTCTAGGACTTTTAGATTTGTCTCACTCTTGGCCTAAGGACTTTTAACTTGGCCTCACCCTTCTAAGAGACTTTTGGCCTTGTCTCACCCATGCCATGAGACTTTTGGCATCTCCTCACCTTCATTAAGGGACTTTTGGCATCACCTCACCCTTATATGCCATTTTCACAACCAAGGTCATTCAAGGAAACACATTAGTGCCAATGTAATGTCAAGGCATCAAGTGGCATGTTCGTAAGTCATAAGAGCATACACAACACACAAAGACATACATATACACACAAGAATGCAAAGTGAATGAGGTGGAGAGCTACCTTGGATTTATGCAAGCTTTTCTTGATCCTTTTCCTTCCCTTTTTTGGTCCCACAAGCACACCTAGGTGGATGTATGTTCTCTTGGCCTAAACACCATAAACAACACACAATTATACATTGAAGCAAGCCAAGATACTAAACTCACTCTTGAACACACACTTGGTTCCATAAGTGGTATAATGGTTCCATAAATAGCCTATTGAAGAAACCTTTACATTTCAAGTTCTAGGCTCCATTCTATTATTATTTTTAGACTTCTTGGACTCATTTAAGGTCCTCGGAGCCCTCACACATCAACTTGCACAATTGGAAAACTAAGTTGCTTTATAAGGCACCATTATAGACACTATTATTCCATCTTGCAATCCATGACTCTTCAATTTTTCCTAATGGTTTCTCCCATCTTCTAACATCATATACAATCCCAAAGTAAGGCTAGAACAAATTAAAACACTCCCTAACCTATCATTCTTACCTTGGCCAAAACTAGCACCATAATGGAGGTTCACAAGCTTCTTGATTTTTCTTTAATGGAAGAGCCACTTGAGAGAGTTTCTAGGGGTCTTAGGAACTGAAGAAAACCTTCAAATAGCCAAGGAATTACTTACACAAAATTAGATTTTCCAAAACCTTAGAAAACACCATACTTTCCTAACTTGATTTCTATTAGTTTTTCTTGGAATTTCTTGCCATATTCCTCTTCCTCATGGTCTAAAACCCTAGTTCCTTCCTTTTTTTTGAACAAAACTTCCCCCTCCCATATGGTTCGGTTTAGGCCAAACAAGCAACAAGAAAAGAGCAACAAGGAGAAGCAAAAAGAATGGAGAATTACCTTGGATTTTTAGCTCCATTTTGATGTTTCGTCCCTTGCTTGAATTCCCTTCTTAATTTTTGAAAATTCCCCCCTTGTTCTGGACTAAAACTAGAACCAATCCCTTCAAGAAAATCATAGAAAGAAAGCAAAGAAGGAAGGGAGCAAGATTGGAGGAAGAAAGAGCATGAAATTCTATAAATTGCCTTACCTTTCTCTTAGTTTTTCTCCTCTTTCTCTCCCTCTCCTTGTGCACCTTGAAGAACTACTCTATTTCTATATTTTGGGGAGAAAAAATCGTGCTTAAGAAGGTGGGAGAAAATGGGAGAAGTGCATGGAAGTTTCACGAAACACCAAAAATTTCAATTTCATCCTTCCATAATGGCAATTGAATTTCGGCTTCATTTTAGCTCCTTTCTTAGAACCGTATTTTCTATTATAAAATTTAGGTTCCCAATTTAATAAAATGCCTTTGGAATCACTCAATTTCGAGCTAAAACCTTCCCAAACGAATCCATTAAAGTTCGAGCTCACCGATATTGAAAAACATACACCGAAGGGGCTTTACCAGTCTTGAGGCTTTCCATGATTTTTGGGGCCTCTAAGAATCTTGAGCAACTCAAATTTCCCATTTAAAAGGCCCTCCTATGTGCTTTTCCAAGAGTTGCACTTATTTACAAAAATGCCATTAGGTTTTGTCTGTTTTTGTCACAAATTGTTTCAACTTTCTAACTCTGTTTTTCTTTCTATTTGAGCCTGGGATTATGATTTTTAAGAGTCTAAGACTCTATCCAAATTTTTTTGGGACATTATCTAACTCATTTCAGAGGACTTGCTTTTATATGGCTCATTTTGTTATTTTACGAAAATTACCTTCGTTACAGTTAGAGCTTGGTTACTTGATGCTATTAATGAATATGGTTAGAGATTCGATTTGTACTCATTTTAAACCTTCTAAAGGGTATTATAGAAAGATAATTAGGCTTAATGTACATTATGAAGCTGGGTGTAACTTGTTGAATAAAAGTTTTAAATTTTCCTATATCTTTGTATCTTGGTGATTTATAAACCAATCTTATGCATTAATTACAACTAATTTGGGACTCAACTACGTTATTTAGCTTAAGAAGATTTTATTTTAAGGTTATTACGTCCTTGGTAATACCCTTATGTGTGCTAGAGTTGGCTATTGGATAGCTACTGTTGTGCTAAATGTCCCATTTTAATTAAGAAAGGTATTTAAAAATATCTAAAATGCTAATTAGGACTGTTAAGTGCCATTCGGATGTTTTAGACCTATTTGGATTTATCAAGCTTTATTGAGCCTCTTGTATACCTAAACGAGCCTTTTATGGTTATACTCGAACTTACTTTGTACCTTGAGATTAGACCCTGATTTATGGACTATTTCGGACACCAAATGGGATCTAGACTTATAAAACTAAAGAGATAATTTTAACTATTTAAGTATAATTTTTCTAGACTCTAGTATATTGTTTTGCTATCAAAATTATTTATTTATGCACAAAGTTGTGCAAGGCAGCTCTATCCCAAATATACCTATTATGTCTTGATCAAATGATGAATTGGATGATATATTATTATGATATTTTTATATAACTTTTCTTGGGTACCCATTTAGGGATGCCTTAGTAAAAGAAACAGGGATGAGGCTATTAAGTCATGATAGTGCAACATAATTTGGGTATTAATCCTCCCAATGCCAATTCAACATGATATGGGTATTAAGCCTAGTAATCTCTAAGGTATAATGGTCAAGCTAAATAATTGCTGTTGATTGTATTTTCTATATTCTATATATGTTGATATCTTATGACTGATGAACTTTGCTTCTGTTAATATCTTGTTAATTGTATTTAAATCATGTTCCATCTACATGTGCAAAACCTTGAAGTTTACATGATATTCTGTGTTGTATGTTTGTATAAAACTCTTTGTTTTTGTTATTTTGTATTCATGTTAAATATTATGAAAATAGTATATTTCTCTATTTACATTATTCTGTAAATTAATTATTCTTTGTAGAGTCATATGTTCATATTATCCACTGTTTGTTAAATTTATAATTGACATTTCTTCATGAATATTATATTGTATTAATTATATCTATATTACTAAAAAATTATTTCTCACTCTATTATGATTTATATTTCAGATGCCAATCAACAGGGTGATGTTAGAGATGCAAAGAGGATGGATACAATTCCTTATGCGAGGTTGGGTTTATGTGATCCATAATATACATATCATATCTTACAATGATGCCATGTGAGCTATTTCATTGATTTTTATAGCATCAAAAGAGTTAGAGACTCACCTATTTCCTTTGAGTGCATCCTCTCTCCCTTTTCATAAAAATATGTAGCTACTAATAGCCAATAGTTCCTTTTGTATAAATAGGGGACTAACTTTAGTAGTTCTTTTTTGGTATCTGAGGATTTGTCTTTTAGTAGCTTAGGCTAAATCCCCAGTGATATATTTTGATCTATACCTATGATGATCCCACTCCCTTATGACTAGACTTTTAAATAACATGTAGTAACAATAATTTATTTTCGTTATTTTTCATACTCTACTATGCTGAATAGGTTTAGTTGACATTAAAATCAACAACCTCTATTGTAAAAAAATAGTTAAAAAGAAAGAGAGAGTAATTATTCACACACACACACATATATATATATTTACTAAAAATGGGTAAGCAAAGGAGGCATTACATTTTATATGTGTCTTAGGGATTCATAAATGCTTATAACAACTTATAGTTAGCATAATGTGGTGGTTGAGAGTTTGAAGAATTTTAGAAACTCCTATTATAATTTTGCTTAGGTGTACCTACTTAAATTTCATAAGTGTTATCAAAATTTCCATTAGTCTTTTGGCTTGGTTAAGATTTGAAATCTGATATGGGATCTTGGTGACTACTAGAAGACCTTGTTAACAAGATTTTAGATCTTCTAGACATATATGATTGGTCTTTAGTTATGCCTTAGTGCTTGATCTAGGAACTTGTTGACAAGATTTAGACCTTGTCGACAAGATCTTTAGGTAGGTTTATGATTTTCATAGAATTTTAACTGTAGAACCAAAATTAAAAGTTGGAAGTTTAATTTGGCTAAAAAAATAAGTACTTGTTGAAAGAACTTTGTTGCATTACTCTGTAGTTAAGTAGAATTTCTCAAGTATAGCTATAGAGAGATTAGTTTGACAAGATATTAGTTATAACATCGAGAAAAAAAAGGGTTATGAAAACCCTAAAAGAGTGAAAGTAGAGCCAAAGTGGCTAAATTTTGTAAACTGATATATCAATGGCAAAACTATAAATTTGTGTAAAATTTTAGAAACTCAAAGAAGAGAGTTTTAATGTTCAAATTAAACTCATTAGGGTTTTCAAATGTCTTGAAAAATCATAGGTATAATCAAATTGGTGAAATCCCTGACAATGTATGGTTTATGATATCAGTTGACTGTAACTTTGATTAAGCTTTTCTAGACTAGTTTAAATCCAAAACATTTCAAAGTAAATGTTTTAATAAACTAAAGAGCTTAAATTTTATTATGAAAAAGACAATTTTCAAAAAGGATATAAGATGAGCTTAAACAAAGCAGTTAAAATGTAAGGACATAAATAGAATTCTTGAAATTGTTATAAAACCTCCCTTTTCCTTTTATAATAGGTCACACTAGCTACCCTATCTCATTTGCACTGACTTTAACCTTTGAAATAGACCAAGAAAGTTGTGGAAGAGAGGGAGGAAAGAAAAGGAAGAAAAGGTAAGCAATTGTAACAAACATAATTTTTGTAAAATGACGAAATGAGCCATATAAAAGTAAGTCCTCTGAAATGACCTAGATAATGTGCCAAAAAATTTGGGTTGAGTCCTAGACTCCTAAAAATAATAATTCTAGACTCAAACGAAAAGAAAAATTGAGTTAGTATGGAGAAACAATTTGCGATAGAAATTGACGAAACATAATGGCATCTTTGTAAATAAATGAAACTTTTGGAAAACCACATAGGAGGGCTTTTAAATGAAAGTTTTAAGTTGCTCAAGGTTCTCAGAGGCCTTAAAAACTATAGGAAGCCTTAGGACTGGTAAAGCCCCTCCAGTGTATGTTTTCAACGTCAGTTGACCCGAACTTTGACTGACTTGATTGGAAAGGTTTTAGCTCCAAATTGAGTGATTCTAAAAGCATTTTATTAAATTGGGAACCTAAATTTTATGATGGAGGAGACGGTTCTCAAAAAGGAGCTAAAACGAAACTGAAATGAAATTTCCATTACAGAAGGGCAAAATTGGAAATAAAAGCTTCTAGAATGTCCTAAACACTTCCACACTTTTCTTCCATCTTCTCCCTTTTATTGAGCACAAAATTTTCTGCCCAAAATACAGAGTTATTTTGCTCTCTTAGATGCACAAGAAGGAGGAGAAAAACAGGAAGAAAACCAAGGAGAAACTAGGTAATTTCATGGATTTTCTTACTCCACCTTCATCCAATCTTGTTCTCCTCTCTTCCTCATTTCTTTCCATGGATTTTTTTGAATGATTTGGTTCTATTTTTGGTCCAAACCTAAGGGGGAAAATTCGAATTTGCCAAGGAGAAGAGAACCAAGGAAGAAAAGCTTTGAAAACTAGCTTGAAACTAAGGTATTTTTCCATTCTTGATGCTTCATCTTGATTGCTCCTCTTTGTGGTAGTTTTGGTCAGCCTAGGGGGGATAGAAAGAGATGAATTTTAGGCAGAACCAAGGGAGAAACCTAGGGAAAAGAGTGCAAGGATTAAGAATATGGCAAGAAAATCAAGTAAAAACCAAAAGAAATCAAGATAGAAATGTGTAGGCTTCCTTAGGGTTTTGTAAAATCTGATTTTGTGTGAGAATTTCCTTGACTATTTGAATGTTTCCTTGAGCTCCTAAGACCCCTAGAAACCTTCCCAAGTAGCTCACCCATCAAGGAAAATTTTGAAACTCTAAGAAACCCAATTATGTGCTTGTCTCAGCCAAGGAGGATTCATAGGGCTAGAAAGTATTTTAATTTCTCCTAGCCTTGGTTTGGAACTCCATATGATGTTAGAAGATGGGAGGAACCATTGGGAAAAATTTAAGAGCCATAGGTTGGGAGATGAGACAATGGTGTCCATAATAGTACCTTATGAAGCAACTTGGTCTTCCAATGGTGTGATTGAATATGTGATGGCTCCAAGGACCTTAAATGAGTCCAAGAAGTCTAGAAATAATAAGAAAATGGAGCATAGAACTTGGATGACATGAGTTGCTTCAATGGACCATTTATGGAACCAATATGCCCATTATGGAACCAAGTGTGTGTTTAAGAGTAAACCTAGTGTCTTGGCTTGCTTCAAGTGGGTAATTATGTGATGTTTGTGATATCTAGGTTAAGAGAACCCTACTCCACCTAAGTGCTCTTGTAAGACCAAGGAGGAAAAGGAATTGGCAAAATAAGCTGGCATCAATTCAAAGGTAGCTCTCCACCTCATTCTCTTGCATTCTTGAGTGCATATGTCTATGTTGTGTGCTTGTATATGCTCTTGTGATTTAAGAACATGCCACTTGATGGCTTGAGGTTGTATTGGTACCAATGTGTCTTCTTGAATGACTATGGTTGTGGATAGAGTTCATAAGGGTGAGGTGATACCAAAAGTCCCTTAATGAAGGTGAGGAGATACCAAAAGTCTCATGACAGGAGTGAGACAAGGCCAAAAGTCCCTTAAATAGGTGAGGCTAAATCAAAAGTCCCTAGGCCAAGAGTGAGGCAATCCAAAAGTCCTAAAAATGGGGTAAGGCTAAACCAAAAGTCTCTAGAGCATGAAAGTAGTCGTGACATGTTGATGTGGCATGAAATGGGATTTATTGCACACTTTATGCTTGCATATTCATATATTTGATGTATGTATGCCTTGAATGCGGCATGAATGGGTGTGTGAGCTATTGAGATTCTTGGAATCTCACTCCCCTTTCCCTCTCATACTTAAAATGTCTAGGTGGTGTCCAAGGCTAAGGAAATGCAAGCCAAGAATACTAAATGGCTACACTTTATTTCATTTGTAGTTTAACTTGTAATAGAGTGTCAAGAAACATTGTACATATTATTTTTAGTTGTGTAAAACCTTGAGCATATGTAACATAATGTATAGACTATATGTATAATGGATGTAGTATTAAATCAATGAAATTATGTAATTAGACCCTTGAATGACATGTGTGTTTAGTGCATAAATGGATGTTGAGAGACCAAAATAAGATGCATGGGGTTTGGAACCATTTGGGCAATCTCTTCAAGTCATATTTATGCTTTGAAACTTGCTCAAGAGGTGCCAAACAATTAAGAAAGCTATTTGGACAAATTGGTAACCTATATGAAGCAAAAATTTATCATTTTTGGAGGCTATACCACTTTTTGTCCAAATGAGCTCTTCTTGGTCTAAACTTTGGCATGCATTTAGAGCTTATTAAGAGCTTTTTGGAAGCTAAAGTTGGTAATTTTTGGATGTTTTTGGAATATTTGGCGAATTGTTAAAGTTAAAAATTTTTTTGATTTTGGTCCTTGGTACTATAGCACTGGTCTGAAATTAAATTCTGTCACTCATGGGGCAAATGATGTCCAGTCACCATGAATATTTAAACAAAGAAAGTAGATATTTCCAGTGACTTGTGCTAACTATAAGCACCTCAATTGGAGGTCTAGAGAGGAAGATATGAATTTTTGAATATTCTGTCCAATATTAGGAGTTTTGTCCGATCTGAGTTACTATTCTATTGAATTCTGAGGTCTGGACTACTTGAGTTAGTTTGGAAATATTTTTTCCCCTAGCTAACATCCACAACTTTCCAGATTCATATCATTTTCATGGATTGGATTTTTTTGAAATTAATTAGACATTTTCAAAATTTGTTGTAGAATTCTGTGACAGTTCCAAAATGTAGTTTGACCTCTGGATATTTTTGGATGTCAAACGTCCTCTGGGATAGATGTTATGGTCTGAGCATATTTTTATCATGAAGTAGACATCTGTATCTTTCCAAAATAACCAAGAATGCATGTTTTTTATTTTTCTAGAATTAGTTATAATTTTTCCAAAATTTGGACAGAAAAGAGGCAAAATCTGTCTGAAATTAAACACCTATATTTTATACTTCATTTTGGGTTTCTTGAGTCATGGGCCACATTTTATTATGCAAATAATTTGTATCCATGTAATTAAATATAGGAATACATTGTATGAGCTCAAACGGTTCATGTGACACCGAACGAAATTTTTATACATGACGCAACGCAAAAATAATTAATATTTTAATACCATTTTCTTGTTTCTCATATGAATTGATTGATATGAGATATAAAGATAGCATGGAATGAGCTAAGAAAATATGGTATTATAGCAACCATGCATATTTTCACCCTATGCTAGTTAACAATTCTCTTCTCCTCTCTAAGACCTTTTATTGAGGGTTTTGGTTTCTTGAAAAGAGGATTTTTATAGTTGAACATGTAACAACCAATTTGTTGAAAAATGATAAAAATTGTGTGATTTTCAAAGGAAATCCCCTAAAGCAAAGGGATAGAGGCCAAATAAAATTAGAGTAAAAATCTAGGCCCTTGAAAATGTGGATTTAATGCTTGAGTTACCTGGAAACTCAAAAGCTAAGAAAATTTGTGAAAATAAGTTGGGGCATTTTTTTAATTTTTGAAAATTTTAGAAAACTCACACGAGGGATTTTCAAATGAAAAATTTAAGCTTTTCCGATTCCTCAAGGGCCCTAAAAATCATTAAAACCTCTAGAATAATTAAAACCCCTCTAGTGAGTGATTTTGGCATAAGGTTGACCAAAACTTTGACTGAATAGTTTGGAATGATTTTAAATATGTTTTGAGTGAAACCAAAGCCATTCTATAGGTTTGAGAACCCAAATATTATGATGAAGAATATAGTTTTAAAAAACAAGTTGAAATGAGGCCAAATGGACAAACCATAATTTAGGGACTAAAATGAAAGTTAAAAAAGTGTGTTAACTTTATCTTTTTGGCTTTTTAAATGTCCAGCCACTTGCTCCACCCCTTAACCATGATTTTGTTGGTCTAAAATAAGAGAGCTTAGCCAAGGAAGATGCTCAAGGAGAAGAAAATTTGAAGGAGAAAGATTTACAAAAAGGTAAGGAAATTCTTGAATTTTCATGGTTTCTCCTTCACAAATGTTGCTCCTCTCCTTCTCCTCTTCCTTCCTGTAGTTTTAATGTTTGTTTTGGGACTGGTTTGCAACTGGTTTAAGGGGAGGAACCTAGAATTTGAAAGAGAAGCTTGTAGCAAAGGAAAGAGATCTTGGGAAAGGCTAAGAATCAAGGTAATTTTCATGGTTTCTCTTGCAATTCTCTGTCTATTCTTTTTGGGTGTTGTTTGGCCAACTCTAACCTAGCCAAGAGGGAGTGAGTTCTAGTCTTAGCAAGGAAGAAACATAGGATTTAAAGTATGAGAAACAAGAATAGGCCAAGAAATTCAAATAAGATGCATAAGAATTTAAGTTCGTAAAGTTAGGGATTTGATTGCACCATGAGATGTGTGAGACATTCTAATGACAATTTAGGTTGTCTAAGAGTGTGAATGAGTTTTCAAAACATCTAACAAGTCTCCCAAGTGCCTACTCCCTAAAGAAAATGAAGAAAACCCCATGAGTGCCAAATCAAGAGCATGTCTTGGCCTAAGCTAGTTCAAGCACCTAGAGAGAGTTTTAAATTTTTTTAATGCTAGAAAGGACTAGATATAACCAATAAACATCAAAGGAAGCCTTGGAATAAATTTGGCCTTAGTTTGTGAGATGGAGTTATAGACTCCATAATAAGACATAAAGAAGCAACTTATATCTAGGCTTCTCAAAATAAATTAGTGATGACTCTAAGGAGCCAAAAGACTTAGATTGAATGAGAAATGGGAGACAAGATCATGAATTCCAATAGTTATTTCATTATACCTTATATGGAAATATGATGAAGCCATATGAGAAAGTAGCCTTACATAAAGTGTGTGTGATGTTAAAGCTTGCTTCAATGATGTAATTGTGTCCCATTTGATATGTCTAGGCTAAGAGAATCAAGTGTCACCTAGTGCTTGGCCAAAAAGGGGAAGAAGAACTAAAGAGAAAAGTGTGTGACCCTTGCCTCAAGGTAGCTCTCTATGTAACACCCCAAAATTAATTAAGGTGTTAATTATGGATTTAGATTAATTAGAAATAATTAATATGGGGTAATTGGACAAGTTAAGTGAATGGAGATTTTAGAGAGATAAATTATTAATATGGGTTTGAGAACTAATTGGGATAGAAATTTCTTCTAGGCCTAAATTAATAAATCATGATAAAAGGCTAATAGAGGCCCAATGAGTTAGGTGCAGACCCAACCCAATTTAATGTGATAGAGGCCCAAGATCCACCTTGTATAGGCTCTTTTAAGTAGCCCAATAAACCTTATGCAGACCTAAATCCTTGAGCATTTCAAACTTGGCCCAAACTTAATTAAAATCCTGCAACCCAACACCTTAAAAACTGGCCCAACAAAGCTAAAATCTGAAGCCCATTTGGAGTTGGACCTTAGAGCAACCCATGACCCATATTTGACCCAACTTAACTGAACTAAAACCCTAAAAGCTGACTAGCCACCTCCCCCATTCTGCAAAACACAAAGACACAAAGAAAATTCGAAGGTAAGAAGGAGAGGCTAGGGTTCTTAGTATAATTCCACATTTTCTCACATTTAGAGCAAGATTCAGCTAAGGTAATAGTTATACAACTTAACCCCCTCATATTTCTCTTTAATTTGATTTGATTAGTTTTTCATTTGGAGTATTTTCATCCTACCCAAAATCTGAAATGTGGTTGTTTGGGGATTTTCTTGGTGAAATTCGTAGGTTGAGGTTAGGGCTGACATTAGGTAAGTATAAACCCTCCATTTTGATGCTTCCCTTGCTAATTTGAGACCCCCATAGCTTATTTATAAAATGGGTATTAATTTTGTACGAATTTGCTTAGGATTTTGGATGAAATATTGAAATTTCTGGTAGAGGATACTTCAATCTGAATTTGGGATTTGTGGTGGTTGGGTAAGTGTTCTTTAGGTAGTTATTAGCATTTAAATTCTTTGGGTACTTGTTGCAACTATTAATGATGAATTAGAGTAGTAATTCTTTGATGTTATGGTTATAGGGAGACTTTGTACCATTGGTGGCTGTTGCAAATTGTCTACAAGTGAGGTAACCGGGGTTTACATTAATTCCATGCATATGTTAGTTTAAATTTCATAATTGCTATATATGAATTATTTGAAATGTTGAATGAATTGGTTGGCTATCTATTATATTGTGATTGGACCTTGTGAGTCCATGGTGGAGCTGTGGTGCAGCTGCCACCTGTGCATGTACTTTGATCGAGCACCAAGTTATGATCAAACCCCAGATGCACTGAGCCCTGGTTGTGCTCAATGGGGAGTAGGTGCCGTGGACGAGCCTCTCCCGGTGTTATTGGCCTTTAACATGTGAATATATGATTGCTAGTATGGGATAGTAATCATGATAGCCTAATTGCTTCATTTACTGATATGACTGATATGATTCTGATGATGACTTTGATTCATGCATATATGTTATTTAGACTAGATTATATGATGGAATTGCCTTGGTTATTGAGATTCATATCTCACCCCGTTTTATGGGATTACAAATTTCAGGTGAAGGTTCCTCAAGTAAGGATAAGGGTAAACAAATGGATGAACATCCATGAGCTGAGGCCTAGTGTGAGAAGTTGCCCTTGGTCTGAGTGTAATAGGGTAGATGCTAAATTTTGTTAACCTATGTATAGCATCATCATGTATCTGTATTGTCAAGTGTAGGCTTTCATATTTTGATTACTTAGGATGTATTTATTGAGGGGTTAAACCTCTTTTTAATTTGGTGTTTGATGTATGGATTCATGATATCTGTTATGAGCCTTGTTGAATTATGTTATGGCTTATTATTGGAAATATAATCTTTGAGATATTGATATGAACCCATAATGTATGGAGCCCTCACTTATTATGCATCCAAATGATAAATACTATTAGTGCATGAATTTTTGTTGTCATTACTCTACAAACTTGCTGATAGAGGGTAATTAGAGAAAAGAAATGGACACATAAGTCTTGAATTGGTAATGGTAGAATAGCGGGGTGAATAAGGTACATAACTACGATTAGAGTTGTATAATTTGAGATAGAATAGCCCTAGGGGGATATTGGAGGGAGAGTGGAGAGTTTGAGATAAAATTTTTAGAGTTATAGGATCAGAAGGCACTTCACCGCGGCTAAAATGGAGTTAGCTACAGCCAATAGAAGCGAAGTTGCCTAGGGAGAGTGGCAGAGAGGAATTCACCGCGCTGAAATGTATAATTGGCCGTGGTAAAATGTGAGAGGCAAAACTGGAAGTTGTCCAGAGGGAAATTCACCGCGGCGAAAGGGGGAATTGGCCACTGCAAACTTTTATGAAAATGAGCCAGGCATTCCAGAGAGGAATTGGCCGCAGTAAAAGGAGATATTAGCCACGGCCAATATCGAGAGGCAAGTGAGGTAAGTTCCAAGAGGTTTCTTCGCCACGGCACCAAGTAGGTTGGCTACGGCGAAGGTCCAACTCGCGGTTAAGAGTGATGAAGAAAGAGGTAAAATAGGAAGGAATTGGCCACGGCTAAGAGTAATTTGGCCGCGGCGAACATGCTGAAACACTTATACCAACTAGAAAATCTTGGTTTTCATATGTTAATCTCAAGGGATGATCTAGAGACATGGGGATGAGTTATAATTGATGAGTAATAGAATCAAAGGCTTATAAATAAATGTTTATTTCCCTTATGAACATAAGTGTTTATAATCGCATGACTGATGACTCGAATCAAATTAAGGTTTAAATTTTCCCATATTTTCATGACCTATGATGATTAATCACATGTTTAACCTTAATTACGATGTTTAGAAATTAGGGTCGTCACACTCTAACCTTTCTTACATGCATTGCTTGGATGTTTATTTATCTTTGAGTGTTTGTGTGTATGTTTGAACTATGAGAAATGTTTCTAGCTATTACTTTTTTGCTATGGTACCATAATACTTTTAAAAATATGTTTATGTAATGTCAAAGTATGTATGTATGAGTATTTCATGACATGTAAACCATTAAGCATGTATAAAAGTATGTGAATATCATGTATGAATAGAAATTGAAACCAAACGTATATTTACATGAGTTTTTGCCACCTATGATCCTTTATGTGCATGTATATAAATGCAAGTGGTAAGAGAATGAGTGAATGAGCTCTATGATGATGTGAACCATTTGGCATGTTCCTATAGACTATAATTATGCTTTTAGACTTACTCAAGCAGTTGTGGAAGAATGAGAAGAGCATTTAGTGCCTTGTTATCCCATTTTAGACTTCAAATTTGACCAATTCTTGAATTGAACCAAAGTCTGACTAAATGGATAAGTTTTTGCATGAAATTTAGCTAGCAAGTAGGTCTTATCTAAAGCTTTTCACATAGTTAAAGAGTACTTAATTTGGACCTCTAGAGAATTTATTATGATTTAAAAATTGGCCAAATTATGTAGAATTGGTATGTGTACTATTTATATGGTCAGTTTGCTTCTCTATGTCACACGTGGCACAAATAAAGTCCAATGATCATAAAATTTTATAGGTATAAACTAAACATCATAAACTTTTCATATCCATTGAAAGCACCTCATTTGAAGCTCTGTAGAGAGAGAACAGAATTTTTTGAAGTTTGTGGTTAGTATCAGGACACAGTAGGTACCTCTAGTACTATTCCATCACTTTCAGTGGTCCAAAATGGTATTTTTGTGTTTTGGAATTTTTTTAATCATTAGTTAACATCAATAGCTTTCCAAAAAGCTATCATATGCATGATTTCAATCATTTTAGAATTAGTTATAAATTTTCAAAGTTCATATCAAAAATCTAGAACAGGGAACCCAAGAGCAAATTCTAGTTTTTATGCTGCATGGTTCCAAACTCGAGATGTATGAGATAGAATGTGATGTTTCAGACTTGTATGGATATATTATGGATGGAAAATGATATTGATGACTTCACATGGTCTATGAAGCATAAATTGAATTAATTTGGCTTTCTGTTAAGCAATTATTCATGTATGAAAGTGTCACACCCTTGCAAATGTGTACCAATATATCACATCTGTGTTGGGATAGCCTATATGGCCATTGCATAAGAGCTAGGAGGTTAAGGTATTACAGGACACTTGAGGAAAGTTGGGAATTTGGAGTAGCAAATTATGGCATAAGAACCTCCATTTGACAAGCTTTACACAAAGTATAATATGAGTTAGAAAATTTTCTTTTCTTTTGAGTTCCATCCTCCTTCATGTTTGGCATAGAGAGAGAAAATAGAGATAGAGTTTGACTTTGGTTAAAACTTGATGGAAATAAGGGTGTTGAAGAGAGTAGAGTAAGATTATGCAACAAAAAAATCACTTAAGAAGCTATAGAAACCAAATTAGGCTGCCTAGGATTTCAATTGCACCATGAAAGATATAAAACTCTAGGAAGATGTTTTCAATCATCTAAAACCAAACTTGAACTAGAAAAGAGCCAAGGATATTCTATATGTATCAAATTCCCTAAAAAGATGGCAAAACTCCATTAGGCTATATTATGGGCATGGTCTTGACCTAGGAAGAAAATAAGTGGCTAGGAAGTGCTTTCATGATTTTTAAGGATTTAAGAGGCTAATTGTGAGCAATAAACACTAATAGAATCATTGGAATGAATTTATAAGTCCTATTTTGAAAGGTGAAATTTTAAGGTTCACAAAGGGGCTAAAGAAGCAACTTGACTTTTAGCTTGTTTAAACTTGCATATGATAGCTCTAATGAGTTCCATTAGAGTTATATGACTCAGAGTAAGTGAGATTTTGAAGTCCAAAAAGTGAATTAGAAGAGTTGCTACTTAAGGAACCTAAAGTGTAACACCCCAAAATTAACTAAGGTGTTAATTATGTATTTAGACTAATTAAGAATATTATTATAAAATAATTAGGTAAGTTATATGAATGGAAATTTATAGAGAAATAAGTTATTAATATGGGTTTAAGATTTCCATTAGATTAAAGCTAATTTAGGCCTAAAAATTAATTTGAGTAAGCCATGGATGAGGATTTATGGAGGCCCAATAATCTTAGGTGTAAGCCCAACTCCTTACTATGAGACTTGGGCTAAGAGAGATCATGTAGCAATGACCCAATTTGATTTAGTGAAATAGAGGCCCATGACCCAATTCACAAAAGTCCTTATAATTGGCCCAACACATATTATGTAGACCCAAATTGGATTGACTCTTGAAATTTGGCCTGACCCAACTACAACTCTGAAGCCCAACTTATGAGACTTAGCCCAACTAACACCAATCTTTGAACCCACTAGAATTTGGGCCTTAAGGTCAGCACACTTCACCTAAATTCAAAGTATTCTACAGCCCACCTCACTAAACAAAGGCCCAATGACTAGAAATGAGCCTAAATGGACCTTGGGCTGATGGGTTGGCCCATTTCCCCCTAAAAACCCTAAAGGATCAGTAGCCTCCCTCCCTATTCAGTAGAAAACACAAGAGGCAAGGGAGGAAATTCGGAGGTTTAAGGGAGGCTAGGGTTCTACCAACATGGTAGCTTCATTTTTGACTCCTAGAGAATGATTTAGCTAAGGTGAGTTATATATAACTTGACCCTGTTATTCTCCTCTTCATCTTGGTCTTGTTAGTTTCTAGTTTTGGACATTTTCATCTCCTTCTCAAATCTGAAACTTGGTGTTGGGTGATTCCTAGCAAGATTTTCGGAGTTTAGAGTTAGTGGAACCATGGGATAAGTGTTTGCTTTCATTTTGTAGTATAATCTTGCCCAGATTTCATGTTATAAGCTGACTTTGGTATATGACTAATTCCATGTGCGAAAATCCAAGTTTTAAGGATAGCCCATGGTGTGTTCTTAGTAGTTAAGACTTAACTTAGTTCATTTGACCTCTTGGGTGTATGGGTAAGTGTTCCCTCTTCTCTTGTAAGGTGTATGTGCTGAATTCCTATATTTTAGATTGACTTTTGCTGCATGGTTTGTACATGTGCGAAAATGGAGTTGTGGGGAGCGAATCACGATGAGCTTCGATGTATGGACCCCAAATTAGTGTAATGATCATTAGGAAGCTTGGGTAAGAAGCTTTCAATAAACTCTTGTTAAGATTAATTATGGATAGAAAAATTCCTAATTAATGATAGCTAAATGATGATAATTTTGCTTATGTTAGGCTTGGTGTGCTTTGAATCATGATGGTAGCTAGAGAAAGAGTAATTGGCTTCATTAAGGTAACCAGGGTTAATTTCCTAGTTCCATATATATATTGATATTAATCTGATATTTGTTACACATGTATGATTTTAAAATGTCAAATGATTGGTTGACTACTTGAATTGTTATTGTGATTGGACCTTGTGAGTCCATGATAGAGCTGTGGTGCGGCTACCACCCATGCATGTGCTTCGATCGAGCACCAGGTTGTGATCAAACCCAGATGCACTGAGCCCTGGTTGTGCTCATTATGGAGTGGGTGCCGTGGACGGACCTCTCCTGGTGTTATTAGCCATTAACATGTTGTGTATGATTGCTGGTATGGGACAGTAGTCATTGGTAGCTCAACTAGTTCATTTGCAAATTGAATTGATGATTCTGGTATTGATGATATGAAATTGCATTGTATTTATTAATCTATACATATATATAGAATTTGCCTCTTGTTACTGAGATTGTATATCTCACCCCGATTGTGGGCTAACATTTTTAGGGACCAGACCTCTTAGTGGCAAGGAGAAAATTAATGGAAGCTTATTATATGGTTTAGTAGTAAGTAGGATTAGAAATCTCATCAAATTGTATTTGTATAACTAGACTACTAGTTTTATGTAATTGCCGCATTGCATCATGAATTGCTAAACATAGGGACTGTAATCATTTGATACATCATATGTTAACTTAAACTAGTGATGTATGGAATTTCTAATGGGACTTATGTTTAAATGGAAATGTGAATAGTGTATGAACTCTTTGCTGTCATTGATCTATGAACTCACTGGTTTATGGTGGCTAGAGGGTTAAGGATCCACATTTGATTTTTGAATGGGTAATGATAGATATGTTAGGTAGATTAGGTAAAAGAAAGACACTAAATCTTCATAAACTAAGTTAAAATGGCCTAGAGTGTTGTTAGAGGGGGAATTGGAGAGCATGAGATGAAATCTTAAGAGTTATAGGAACAGAAGGGAATTGGTCACCACCAACATTTAATTGGTCTCGGCCAAATGGTAACAGAGAGGAATTGGCCGCAGCCAACATTTAATTGGCCTCGGCCAAATGTTGTGAACCTGCCAGGGAAGAAAACAGAGAGAGATTGGCCACGGCGAATAGTAAAGTTAGCTACAACTAAGTCTGAGAAGCAAGTCTAGGGGTATTCTAGAGGGTATTTGGCCGCAGCAAAATGCGTGAAATTTGTGGTATGGTAATACTAAGAAATGATTTAGAAACACTTGTAAGAGGTTTTTATAAGTTGGAATTGATGGATGGGAGAATCAAAGGCTCCTTATTAATGATTAAATTCACTTGCACATTTGAATAATTGTGGTTGTCTAATTAATAATCCTAATAACATTAAGGTTCAAATTTCCTAATATTTTTTTAATATAATTAGTTGTAATGACTTTCAATCCTAATTTAAATTTTATAGTTATCAATCACATACTTAATCTTAATTATGATGATTAGAAGTTAGGGTCATTACATAAAGTGGTTCAAATTGCATTTTAAGATTTAAAAGACTAATGTGATAGTAATATGAGGTAGAATGGGTTTTAATGAATTGTTTTGCATTGTTAATTGATGTACATAGGTCAAGCTAATCTAAATCCATCGATTTGTGTGTGTACCCAACAAGAGCAAGGGAAAAAGGGAGAACAAGGAAGTTAGTGATAGCTTAAGATTTCTAACTTCATAAGGTAACTATCTCTTCCCATTTTGCATGCATTTGAATATATGAATGAGTTGAAATACTTGTATGTTTGATGGCTTTAATATTTTATGACTTATACTTTGAATTGGCTTTTGTCATGAATTTTATGTATGAATAAAGATATGTTTGGCTCCTAGCTTCCTATGGTAGGGAATTGAGTGTAATTGCTCTTTTTTAGCCTAGAGAGGAGTTTAATTGAGCCTAACTAGTATGTTTTGATGCTATGGAAAGATGAGAAGAGAAGTTTCATGCTAAAAGTTATGTTTGAGTTATATGATGTGTATGGTTTACATGCTTGCATTTCCTCACTTGCTTTCATTGTATGAATTAATGTGGAATAATATTTGCTACTAAGATTCTTTGAAGAATCTCACCTCATTCATCTCCCACTAACCATGATAAGTTCTTTAAACAAGGAGAATGAAATTGAGAAGAATTAGAGTTTAAGAATGATGTTAGCTTTTGATATAATGGTGTACTTGATGATGTATAAGACATATTTGTGATGAATTATTATGTATATGACTAGGATATGTAATGGTAATCTTTGTACAAACTTAAGAAACTTTATGAATGTTATATTGATGCATGAGATGGCAATTAGTACATGTTTTACCATATGAGAAGCTACTTGTTCCATATGCATGGATAAGTATGAAATGGTGAATTTTTGATACTAGCCATATTTTATGCAATGATTATTATGAAAATATAGTATGAATGGATTAAAATTTGCTCAAGGAAAGAGATTACATATTAGGGCCCAAATGGACCACTTTAAAAACCAAATTTTGGTTCAAATAAACTATAAATTGTAATCTTACCCTTGATAATCCAAATGATCTTGTTTAAGATTGAAATTTGATGAACATAATTTACAGAGCTTTCCAACAAGCTCGAGATGGTATATTTTTTAGCTCTATAAAATATTTGAGGAATTTTTGAATTTGGTCTAGAATTGTGGAATTATGCAATTACTAGCCTCGATTTTTGTATCCTTTTAGGGGGCAAATGGATTCATTTTCACTTAAAATTTGTACAGCATAAGGTTTAGATTATAAGCTTTCCATAGACACCTAATCTGCATAAATCAAAGTTATATAGCTAAAGTGATGAATTTTTGGCTCATAATATATCAAAAGAGGCCAATTTGAACTAACTAACTCTCTTATGCAATTAAGACATTTATGTCGATTATATGGGTTGAAAAAAATTGTCTATGGAATTCATGGATTGAAATGGCAAGAAAATTTAAATTGGACCCTTAGAGGCTCATTTGTCATAAAAACGAGTTAAAAACTATTGTCAAAAGTTATACAATGGTTGCATTTTTATTGCCTTAGGAAGGAATTGGTATGATATAAAGCATATTGTGACACTTCCTGGTATCAAAGTAGTGGTTTAGTTATTTTAGCTTTGGGTATAGCTTGGAAATGAGGAATATGTGCTATGTATTGACCTTTATGAAAACTTTGGTTGCATATGTTGTGGCATAAATATAAATTATACATTAAAGTATTGGAATTGTTTCAGATCAAGATGGTTAATACCAGGAGTGGAAGGCCAACTAGAGCAAAGCCTGTAGACCTTATAGCAGAAGCTCTATAAGCCATAATGGCTCGTTCAAATTAGCAATTATGTAGTTGCAAGAAAGATTGGCCTAAAGAAAAAATGAAAGATGATGTGAGACCCATTAAATGACATGCTCTAAGAACTCTAACCAAAGGAGATCATGCCTAAGGATTGGCTAGAAAATAAGAAGATAATCAATGTAGAACCCTAAGGGAATCTCTCCCTTAAAACTCTAATGATGATAGACCTATTGGAAATTCTAGGACATGCAGCAGAAAATTAAAACCCGAAATTCCTTCCTATGGATCCATCAATATTGTTTAAATTAAGTAGATATAGAAATATCTACCTTTATTACGTGATACTTCTTTCACTGTTGGATCTTAGGAACTGATCTTCAGATCTACTCCCTCTATCAGTATCCACATGAATGGTTGCTCAACTTGAATGATGTGCTAGCATCTCTGACCAACGTCTGTACACGCTCTTGTTAGAGAAGACACTCTCCTCTTTTACTCTCTAGGCATTCGTATACTTTCTCTCTCTAGGGCTTTTCTTTTACTCTAGGAAACCCTAGCCTCCTCTTTTTTTATTATAGAGGTATCTCATTAGGGTTTAGATATATTTGATTAATTTAAAATACATTATTTTAAATCAAACTAAATCTTAATTAAATAAATTAGTTTAAATTTAAGTCTATCTAATAGGTTAAATTTAACCAATTATTTAATTTAAATCTAGAACTAAATTCAAATTTAATTTATCTCATAAATTAAATTTAAATTATCATATTAGTTTAAAGTTAAATTTATTATATAGACTTGAATTTAAAACTAATTCATTTAAATTAATTAAAGGATATATATATTTCGAATATATAAATATATATATGTTTCAAATTTTATAAACTATATATATATATATCATATATATATTTGTTTATTTATAAAATTATTCAACCCTAGATTGAACGTGACATTCATTGAATCTAGACGCAATTTCAGATTCAATTAATTTGGATATTCTAGCTTGAGTTGACTTATTCTTATGTGTGACCCTGTAGGCCCATATGATATTGGCAGTGGGCTAATGACACTATTTGAGCCACAAGTCACAAGCGGCCTCTAGCAAGACATTGTGATTATCCAAATCATATAGGGATCAATGATCCGATGCAACATGTTATATAACCTTATCACATCTCTTTTGTCACATGATATCTAGATCAAGTGTGAGGCATAGAAATGTCATCCTCATCTTACTCAATTGTCACTTTCTCGATGTATGTGGAGACTGATAGTATAAATAGAAACCCTTCCATTCAAGCACGACCATGCATTTCTTAGTCTCACTCATCGAGAAGCCTAGAGATATCTCTTTATTAATCAGAGGGACAAATTCTATGTTGACCACTCATCTTCTTTTACATGAATTCCACTTTACCCGATCATATCCTTTATGATCACCCAGTTAAAGATGACTTTTGCTTATGCCAAAACATAGTGTTCCTTATGTTGGAAACTATAGTGATCTCAAGTCTAAGGGCTTGGTGATATGGTTATATATGAGATACACTTATAACTTAATCCATGTAGCTATCTCATAACGGGTCGATCTAGCATCTTATTCCCTAACGAGTGCCTATAATTTTGATTTGTATCTATATACATAATTAACATATAATCATTAATCAAAATCATACTAGTCTTAATTCATCATCTTTCCCACAATGATGATTGACTAGGAATATTTAGGATAATCAATATGATTTATCTAAATATATTATTATATAGAACATGCAAACAATATAATAATGTAATAAAAGAAAACACTTATGTCTTAATAAAGTACAATATTTTCAATACAATGATTGGGTTAAGGCATAATCTCTAATAAGACCCTGTAGGAATAAGTCTTAGGAATCTTTAACAAGATGACACTTTGCCTAGGACCAATTAAAAACAAGAAATGTTGGTCAAGTGGATAAGACCTTAAGAGAACTCGTCCCTTAGAACCTTAGCCTTAAGATTCTACAAAGGAAGACCACTCCTTTGATAAGTCACTTGTATTCTAAAGAAGAATACACAGAAGCAAGAATTCTTACCATGAGAAATAAAATTTTGAATTTATTCATCTCCCTAGCAAGTACAATAGGTGACCTATTAAATAGCCATAAAAGAAAACCCTAAACCTAACTTAATCTCTAAGAATACTCCCTAAAGTGAGATTTATACATCATGCATTTAGAAGGAATTATTATAAGAAATCCTAAGGAAAAGGAAATAAAGTAGTCTGCAAGTTTTCAGCAACTAAGAAAATGGAAACAAACAAAATCTAAAGCTTAAATCCTAAGTCTTGACCAAATGGCCTTATTTAAACTAATAGAAATGGAAACTAATTAAAAGCAATTAAAAGACATCCTAATTAGATTTGGAGCTCATATTCACGTCACTTTTCCTACCCATGTGATTTGTACATGCTTTTTAATTGATTTTTCAAGTTAGACTCCATTTAGACCTTGCAGCATGTCTTGTTGGGCTTGGACAATGAGGATCACATCCCTTGGGCCTTGTTGATACAATGCTAAAAGGCATGCCCATTGGAGCACAACAAGTTCAAGAAGCCCTTATCCATCAAGAAACCCAAATCATTCAAGAGGGCATGATTCATGTCCAAATGGCTTATGAAGGTATGGTCTATGCTCAAGAGGCCCAAATTGTGCTAGTATATGTCCAAGAACTTCAAAAAGCTTAAGATAACTTTTATGTTAGGCGTTGGCCTAAGTTTACTGCCCAAGATCCATATTTGATTAATTCAAAACATGCTGGATGTCACTCAATTTTGGTGAATGCTTTCATCATCAATCCATGGAGTTTTCAAATGATTAATGGGTCAATCTTGAATCTTAAACTTTCAGCTTTCACCTTATTTTGGAATTGTCCTTATTGGAGCTTCCAAACATGAGATTGAGCTAGTAAGAAGCAATACGTCAAGCAGGCTAATCTTAGAGCTGAATTGGACTTTAGACATGAGATCTCCTTAAAGATGCAAAAATGGAAGTCCAATTGGAAGCCTAATTCCTAAGAAGAGTCCATGGAGCAACTAGAGTCAATATCTAATATGTTGAAGGCCTAATGTAGTTATACACATATGGAAGAGTCTAAAAAAGCCTTAATCGTGTCAATTGGAGCACAAATGCATGGTGTATGGATCCATGGGAGTTCCAGAACGTGATATATCTTAATGCAAGCCCAAATAGATGCCTAAAGAAGCCATAGAAGTCTGTGAACGTGAATAGTAAATGCCAACACTTATTAAAGTTGTGCTTATATGGAAAATGTCTTACATGGCAGATGATATAGACAAATTGCCTATGTGGTATATGACATGGCATGTGATGTGGCATTCTTGAAGACATATCAGCTTGTGACATGGAGTTGTTGATTACATTAAGTAGTTTCCATTTTAGTAGTTGCGTAGAACTTGTAGTTTAAGTTATTATGTTTCTAGAAAGTTTTAGTCATATTTTATTTGTTGCCTTTCTGTTGATTGTATGGTGTCATTCTTAGCTCATATTATTTCCAAATTCTTGTAAAAGATGATGCCATCATTAAGATAGTAATTTAGAAAATTTTTAGAATCCAATTGCCTATATAGAAGCCTCCTAATATGGTCAAAGAAGAAGATGAATAAGAATTTCATTTTCTTTTTTACATTATGTAAGAGTTTATCTTGTTCTCCTTATGTTCTTGTGAGAATGCTTGACTTATCAAAGGAGTGGTCTTCCTTTGTGATGTCTTGAGGCTAGGGTTCTAAGAGACAGGCTCTCTTAGGGTCTTTTCTTTGATTAACATTCTTGTTTTCTAGCCGATCCCAGGCAAAATTTTGAATTGTTCAAGGTTCTCTAGGGCATGTTCCTTGTGAGTCTCTTGTCACTTGTAACTCTTCAAATGGATGCAAAACATGGGCTTAAGCTCTTTAACTTCTTGGACAATGCAACTCAAAGCTTGCTTTATGGCTTTATGTGATGACCCTAACTTCTAATCCCGGTAATTATGGTTAAATACCTGATTATTAATTAATGATCAAGGTTTAGAGTCATTATAATTAATTACTTTAATCAAATATAGGGAAATTTGATCCTTCATGTTATTAGGGCCATCAACTAAACAACCATAAATGGGAAAATGCATAAAAGGGTTTGTACCATCATTAAGGGTTTGTGATTCATCTATCCATCGATTTCAACACACAAAAACCTCCTACAAGTGTTCCTATATCATTTTCTAGCATTAGCATTAAAGAAATTAGGGTTCCTAGGTCAAAGGTGGGAGTTTAAGGACCTAGGCCGCGACCTGGAACCTTCCCGCTGTGGCTAAGTTAAGTCCTGGAGCTCAAAAACTAAGTTTTTAACTTTGTGCCGTGGCCCAGCCCTTTTGTGCCGCGACTAAGTTGCTCTCGGGAATCACTGGGTAACTCTCTTGACTTTCGCCGTGGCTATCAAGTTGGATCTGTGCTGCGGCTAACCTACGTGGCACCGCAGCAAGTTTTGCTATTGTACTCTCTTTAAGCAATTTCCTTGACTCGCGCTGCGACGGAACCTATTGCGCCGCAGCGAGGTTTCATTCTATCACCCTCCTTGGCGATTTTTTTCGCTCTGCGCCACAGTGAGATTTCTCAAGCTGCAGCATCTCTCGCCACTGTCACTCTTTTAGCTGCAGTAAGGCCTTCCTAGCCGTGGCGTAACTCCCTCCTGTAGGTATATTCCCTACAATTTCATCTCATACTCTCCAATCTCCCTCTAATATCACTCTAGGGTCATTCTGCCTTAATTATGCAACTTTAGTGGTAATTATGTACCTTAATTACCCAGCAAATCTATCATTACCCATTTAGCATTTAGATGTGGATTTCCCTACTCATCCATGGGATTTTACATCAGCAAATTATAAATCTCCCACAATGGTCATTCAATCACACTTTCATTGGATATTTCTTGCATTAATAGTTAAGTTTATAAAGAACATATCGTGGGATTACATTCCATGTTAATAAAATACAACTCCTACACTTGGCAATTCATAATGCAATGCAGCAATAATACAAAACTTGTAAACTAGTTACAATACAATCTGTCAAGGTTTCAAAACCTAGGTGCTACCAACCCATTTAATAAGCTCCCGTAAATTTTTCTCCTTGCCACTATGAGGTCCGGTCCCTGAAAATGTTAGCCCACAATAGGGTGAGATATACAATCTCAGTAACAAAAGGGCAATTTCCATATACATGTACAAGTCAATCAATCTAATATAATTTCATGTCATCAATACCAGAATCATCAATTCAATTTGCAAATGAACTAGTTGAACTACTAATAACTATTGTCCCATACTAGTAGTAATACATAACATGTTAATGGCTAAAAACACTGGGAGAGGTCTATCCACAGCACCTACTCCATCATGAGCACAACTAGGGCTCAGTGCATCTGGGGTTTGATCATAACCCAGTGCTCGATCGAAGCACATGCACGGGTGGCAGCCGCACCACAGCTCCACCATGGACTCACAAGGTCTAATTACAATAACAATCAAGCAATCAACTAGTCATTTAGCATTTCAAAATCATGCATGTGTAACAAATAGTAGATTAACATGAGCATATACATGGAATTAGGAAAATAAGCCCAGTTACCTCAATGAAGCCAATTACTTTTCCTCTAGCTACCATAATAATCCAAATGCACATCAAGCCTATAACAAGCATAATTATCATCATTTCTAATTAACAAATCAGATATCCAAAGAGTTGGACTACTAATGACAATCCAGAGGTTACTCACCTAATTACCAAGGGATTTAATTTCAAGTTTCAACTTTCCCACACCAGAAACTACCATAGTTCACTCTAATTTTTGGGTAATTTCACATGAAATCAAAGCCCATATCATAGGTCAACTATAGAGGTCTCAAACTAATAGAAAATGTATCAAAATGGGAAGGAGATACTCACTTAACAACACCCATAGCCTCAACCTCTGAAAATCTACCATGGAAGCACCAAAATTCACATTTCAGTCATCAAGCCCAGAAAATTCAATTTTGCACCATTAACTCCTTGTAATTTCGCACAATAACAGAACCCATTATGATAATCCATCCTTAGGGGCATTTTCCAGCAAGGTAATACACAAAATGGAAGGGAAATGCTTACATAATCATCCCTCTAACCTCCAACTTCAAAAATCTTGCAAGGAATCACCCAACACCAAGTTTCAGATTTGAAAAGAAGATGAAAATGCTCAAAACTAGAAATTAATTAGACTAAAATGAAGAGGAGGATAAGAGGGTCAAGTTATATATAACTCACATTGGCTAAATCATCCTCTAGGAGTCAAAAATAGAGCTTCCATGTTGATAGAACCCTAGCCTCCCTTAAACCTCCGAATTTTCTCCCTTGCCTCTTGTGTTTTCTACTGAATAGAGAGGGAGGCTGCTGACCCTTTAGGGTTTTTAATGAGAAATGGGCTGACCCATCAGCCCAAGGTCTAATTGGGCTCATCTCTAGTGGTTGGGCCATGGTTTAATGAATGGGCTGTAGAAAATTTAGAGCTAAAAGTGGAATGTGTTGACCCAATGGCCTAATTCCTTGTGGGTTCAGATTTTTATACTTATTGGGCCTTTGTTTGGTGAGGTGGGTTACAAAACACTTTGAGTTTAAGTGAAGTATGTTGACCTTAAGGCCCAAATTCTGGTGGGTTCAAAGGTTGGTATTAGTTGGGTTGAATCTCATGAGTTGGGCTTCAGAGTTGTAGTTGGGTCAGGCCAAACTTCAAGAGCTAATCTAATTTAGGCCTACATAATGTGCATTGGGCCAACTCACATAAATTAGGTCTTAGGCCCCTATTCTACTAAATTAGATTGGGTCATTGCTAGGTAATCTTTCTTAGCCCAAGTCTCATGATAAGGAGTTACACTTATACCCAAAATTATTAGGCCTCTATAAATCCTTATCCATGGCTTATTCAAACTAAATTTTGGCCCCTAATTAAGCTTTAACCCAAATGAAATCTTAAACCTATATTAATAACTTATTTCTCTATAAATCTTTATTCATAAAGCTTACCCAATTGTTTCATGATAATTATTCTTAATTAGTCCAAATACATTATTAACACCTTAATTAATTTTGAGGTGTTACACTTTAGCTCTTCCTTTAGTCTTTGGGCCTCTTATGCCTTGTAATGGGTCCATTTACTTGTTGGGCTCTCTTGCACATCCTCCATGCTCTTTTAGGTCATCATACTATGCTCCCTTATCTCCAAGATCATGGGCCCCTTTATCATTTAACCATAAGACACCATAAAGGTTAATCACTCTTTTGATAAGTAAAGTTTGTATTCTCTCAAGAACACAAGGATAGCGAACACATTAGCTCTCCTAAAGAAACTTTTTATTCATCCCCTTTTTTTTTGTTCTTTTTTTTAACTCACTCATTCAAAATAGAAAAGTATTCACATCAATGATCAGCAAGAACAAGGTACACAAGGATGCAAGATGGATGGAATAAAATGGTGAGATGAATGATGCATAATGCACAAAACAACGGAACACAAAATGATGGTAAGATGGAGTATGATAGGCACAAAATTGATGGATTGGATGGGATGAAAAGCATAAAACAGAAAGCAAAAATTGATTCTTGAGGTAGAAAGAAAAAAAAAATCGAACAAGAAGAATTCAAAGACGACAAAATTTTAAAAGGCTATAACTCAAATTGTGGTGTTTCTAAAATGAGAAGAAAGAAGAGATTTTGAACTATGAAACTAACATATTAACATTGAAAATCTCAACCAGAAACACAAAAAATAGCTACTAGAAAAATAAGATGAAATAGACAGCAACACTACTAAAGAACATAAAAGTGGATGGATAAAAGTTTAAAGAAGAGGATGGAAAAGAGTTACCTTTAAGATTAACAAAACCTTACTCTGATATAAAAATGATGTAAGACCCTCTAAGAACCTTGTCCTAGTAACCTTGGCACACACGTTGATCACTAGGGATCGGCTATGTCTCACATAAAAGCAGAACCACACAAAGGGATCGTTGGTCAAAGGTAGAACCCTAAGAGAACTTGTCTCTTAGAACTCTCACCAATGATGCCACAAAGGATGACCTATCCTTTGATAAGTCACGTGGACTCTCAGAGAACACAAAGAAGTAAAAGCCTTATGCAAAATTGAATAATACTGAAATTCATTCATAAGCTGGAAATAGAGTACAATAAAAAGCCTTTTATAGGAAAAGTTTCCAAAAGTCTAAAACCTTAAAAATAAATACTAAAATTTATAATTCATTATTTAGCATTAAATCAACACCAAAATATGATTGAAAATCTCTTAAAATGGTGCCTAAAATCAAGGAGCAATATTAGGAAACTAACTTCAGCTTAAAAGATCTTTGACCAAGTCTTAAAAATAATAAAATAAATGAAAATGAAATTTATATAAAAAAAATCTAACTCAAAATTGATTAGCCCCTTTAAATAGTCATATAGGATGTATAAGCTTCATTAAAAGTCACATGGTAGACACATGATTCTTAATCTCTTGCAATTGGCCTCACATTTGGCCTTGGCACTTCTCTTGTTGAATGGTTAGCATAATTGTTCCTTTTATATCTTCTTGGGCCCTCTCTTGACTCAAATGAATGCGTTCTAAGTTGTAGAGCTTATGAATCAAACAATTGAAGGCATCTTTCATTTCTTTAGCCCTAGCTCTTGCTATTAGGCCTCTTATGCCTTGTAATGGATCCTTAAGTAATTTTGATTTGAACTCTTGGGCTTTAATTTGCAAACCACATTCTTGGGTTTGAAGCTTATCACTATATCCTCCATCAAGTCCACTTCCATACTCGCTGTTTCATCAACAAAAAGGTATGTAGTTTGATTATTGATAGTGGTAGTTGTACAAATGTGGCTAGTACTTGTGAAAAATTTAAACTTGCCTACTTTGAGGCACCCTACCCCTTATAAATTACAATGGCTTAATAATAGTGAGGAGGTAAAGGTAACAAAATAGGTGTTTATCTCTTTTTCTATTGGTAATTATCATGATGAGATTCTTTATGATGTAGCATCCATGTACGCTGGTCACTTGTTGCTTGGTAGGCCTTGACATTTTGACAGAAAGGTGAAACATGATGGATATAAGATTTATTACTCATTTATTTTTAATGTTAAGATGAGAGTGTAAGATTAGCCAAAAATTAAAAGAGAGTGTAAGATGAGAGAGCAAGAAAAGAAAGGTAAAGTGAGTGTGAGTGTTGAAAATGATAAGATGCAAAAGAAAGGAGATCTAAGTAGAAAAGAAAAGAAAATTAAAGAAAAGCATAAAGAAAAGAAAGTGAGTTTATTCTCACAAAAAGGTGAGATCAAGAGAGCTCTTATGTGTGAAAATGCTTTCTTATTGCTTCACAAAGATGTTTATCTCACTATTGACAATCTTGATCACTCTTTGCCTGCTAGTGTTACATCTTTGTTGCAAGAATTTTGTGACTTATTCCCAGAGGAAATACCCAATGGATTGCCCGCTTTGAGAGGCATTGAGCATCATATAGACTTTATCCCTAGAGCATCTATCCCCAATAGACCTGTTTATTGATCAAATCCAGAAAAGACTAAAGAAATACAATGTCAAGTAGAGGAGCTTATGAAAAAGGCTTTGTTTGTGAAATTCTGAGTCCGTGTACTGTCCCAATGATTCTTGTGCCTAAGAAGGATGGCAAGTGGTGGATGTGTGTGAATTGTCATGCCATCAATAGAATAACAGTAAAATATCGCTATCCTATCCCTAGGTTAGATGATATGCTTGATGAGTTGCATAGTGCATGTGTTTTCTCTAAAATTGATCTTAGAAGTGGCTACCATCAAATTGGATGAAAGATGGTGATGAATAGAAAACTGCTTTTAAGACCAAGTTTGGGTTGTATGAATGGTTAGTTATGCTATTTGGCTTGACTAATGCACTTAGTACTTTCATGAGTTAATGAATCATATGTTTAAAACTTTCATTGGTAGATTTGTTATGGTTTACTTTGATTGATGGAGACAACCTTGGAGAGCTTGAAAGAGAGCAACAATGTGAGCTGGTGTAACCAACTAGGAAGATTAAGGAGCCATTACAAGGCTTAGGAGGATCGGTGACAAGATTAAGAGCTAAAGTGATGAAAGAAGCCTTGAATGGAATAATACATAAATTAATAGAGATGGAGGCCTTATACTTAGCTGAATTTAAAGCTAAAAAGAGCAGAGAAGGCATCCATATGTTGCGCCTAATCAATGGACCAGATTCAAGCTAAAAGAAGATCTTGTGGCTGAGATTAGTTCATTTAAAAGTCATGTACCATCCATGTGTTGTTTTTAGCATCCTCTTGGCTAATTATTTAGTTTATTTCATTTACTTTATATGAATAAAAAAAGGTGTCAACATGATTATATTATTTAGATTGTTAGTTTCCTATTTTATCATGTAATATGGCTACCACCTAGATTAAGTTTAATTGAGTAGGATTATCTTTGTAGACTCAGATATTTTATTTTCTGTATTTTATGTGCCATTTAGGAGGGATTAATATTCAAATTGTGAATTCCTAAAATACCCTCAAATATGGTGCTACTTTTAGGACTTTATAGTAATTTTGTTTGGCTAGGGTTTCACTTTTCTTTTAAGACTATCTTGTATGCCATTTTAGGAGGCAGAAGATGAATAAATGAATTTTTAGAATTCATGTGAGTTGTTCTTTCTCTCTTTAAGAGCCAGAAAGTATTAAAGATTCTTCAAGGGTGGTCTACCTTGTGGCATCTCATGGCTAGGGTGAAAGAGACAGGTTCTCTTAGAGTCTACCCCTCCCAAGACCAACTATCCTCTTTCTTTCTCCTTCTTTGTGTTATTTCTATTTTCTCCCTTTTTTGTGATTTTGATTTGTGTTTCTTTTGTGCGCTTGTCTTGATGATTGCATGATTCAGTATTGAGTCAAATTTGAGAGGGCATCTTGGACGAGTTCCAATAGATGGCCTCTATCATTGATGATATTTTAATTTACTCTAGAAGTCTGAAAGAGCATGTGAGTCAGTTGTGTAACGAACAAAATTTTCATAAAATGATGAAATGAGCTGTGTAAAAGTAAGTCCTTTGAAATGACCTAGATAATGTCCCAAAAAATTTGGATTGAGTCCTAGACTCCTAAAAATGATAATTCTAAGCTCAGACAGAAAGAAAAATAGAATTAGGATGGAGAAATAATTTACAACGAAAACTAACGAAATGTAATGGCATTTTCATAAATAAGTGCAACTTTTGGAAAACCACATAGGAGGACTTTTTAAATGAAATTTTTGAGTTGCCCAAGGTTCTTAGAGGCCCCAAAAACTATAGAAAGCCTTAGGACCAGTAAAGCCCTCCGGTGTATGTTCTTTAACATCAGTTGACTTGAACTCTAACTGATTCATTCGGTAAGATTTTAGTTCCAAATTGAGTGATTCCAAAGGCATTTTATTAAATTGGGAATCTAAATTTTACAATGGAAAAGACGGTTCTAAAAAAGGAGCTAAAACAAAGCTAAAACAAAATTGCCATTACGAAAGGGCAAAATTGGAAATAAGAGCTTCTAGAATGTCCTAAACACTTCCACACTTTTCTTCCATCTTCTCCCTTTTATTGAGCATGACTTCTTCTGCCCAATTTACAGAAAAAATAGCAGCTCCTTAGGTGCATCAAAAGGGGAAGAAAAGGAGGAGAAAAATCAAGGAAAAGGTAAGGAAACTTGTAGATTTTCATGCCCCATCTTCCTCCAACCTTGTTCCTCTCCTTTCCTCCTCTCTTTTTATGGTTTAGTTGAACTTTTTGGTTCTATTTTATGTCCAGAACCAAGGGGAGAATTTCAAATTTTCCAAGAAGAAGAGAATCAAGGAGAAAGACACTTGAAAGCTCACTTGAATCCTAGGTAATCTTTGCTTTTTGTTGTATCTTCTTTTCTCCCTCCCTTTGTGTGTATTTCGGCCAAGACCAGAACCAAAGGAGGGGAGGATGTTCTATCCAAATACAAGGGAGGAACAAGGGTTTTAGACCATAGGGAGATAGAATATGGCAAGAAATTCCAAGAAAAACGAATAGAAAACAAGTTAGAAAAGTGTAGTGTTTTCTAGGGTTTTGCAAAATCTGATTTTATGTAAATGTTTCCTTGGCTATTTGAATGTTTCCTTGAGCTCCTAAGACCTTTAGAAAGCCTCCCAAGTAGCTCTCCCATCAAAGAAAAATCACAAAGTCCATGAACCTTCCTTATAGTGCATATTTCGGCTAAGTTAAGTTCATTAGGCTAGGGGATGTTTTAATTTGTTCTAGCCTTGGTTTGGGACTTTATATGATGTTAGAAGATGGGAGAAACCATTGAGAAAAATTTAGAAGCCATAGGTTGAAAGATGGGACAATGGTGTCCATAAGGGTGCCTTATAAAGCAACTTAATTTTCCAATGGTGCAATTGAATATGTGATGGCTCCAAGGACCTTAAATGAGTCCAAGAAGTCTAGAAATAACAAGAGAATAGAGCCTAGAACTTAGATGATATGAGTTGCTTCAATGGACCATTTATGGAACCAATATGCCCATTATGGAACCAAGTGTGTGTCTAAGAGTGAACTTAGTGTCTTGGGTTGCTTCAAGTGTGTAATTGTGTGATGTTTGTGATGTCTATGTCAAGAGAACCCTACTCCATCTAAGTGCTCTTGTGAGACCAAGAAGGGAAAGGAAGTGGCAAAGTAAGCTTGCATAAATTAAAAGGTAGCTCTCCACCTCATTCTCTTGCATTCTTATGTGCATATGTATATGTTGTGTGCTTGTATATGCTCTTGTGATTTGAGAACATGCCACTTGATGTCTTGAAATTACATTAGTACTAATGTATCTTCTTAAATGACTATGGTTGTGGAAAGAGCTCATAAGGATGAGGTGATGCCAAAAGTCCCTTGATGAAGGTGAAGAGATGCCAAAAGTCTCATGGCATAGGTGAGACAAGGCCAAAAGTCCCTTGAATGGGTGAGGCTAGGTCAAAAGTCCCTAGGCCAAGAGTGAGGCAAATCCAAAAGTCCCTAGAGCATGAAAATGGTCTTGACATGTTATTGATGTGACATGAAATGAGATTTATTGCACACTTTATGCTTGCATATTCATATATTTGATGTGTGTATGCCTTGAATGTAGTGTGAATGGGTGTGTGAGCTATTGAGATTCTTGAAATCTCACCCTCCTTTCTCTCTCATGCTTAAAATGTCTAGTTGGTGCCCAAGGCCAAGGAAATGCAAGCCAAGAACACTAAATGGCTACACTTTGTGTAATTTGTAATGTAAATTGTAAGGGAGTGTCAAGAAGCATTGTACATATTATTTGTGGTTGTGTAAATCCTTGAGCATGTGTAACATGATGTATAGACTATATGTATAATGTATGTGGTGTTAATTCAATGAAGTTATGTAGATGGACCCTTGAATGGCATGTGTGTTTAGTGCATAAATGGATGTTGAGAGACCAAAATAAGATACATGAGGTTTGGGACCATTTAGACAGTCTCTAAAAGTCATATTTGTGCTTTAAAACTTGCCCAAGAGGTGCCAAACAATTAAGAAAGCTATTTGGACAAATTGGTTACCCATATAGAGCAAAAATTTACCATTTTAGGAGGCTATACCACTTTTTGTCCAAATGAGCTCTTCTTGATCTGAAATTTTGCATGCATCTAGAGCTTATTGAGAGCTTTTTGGGAAGCTAAAGTTGATAATTTTTAGAGGTCTGTGGAATATTTGGCGAATTGTTGAAGTGGAGAATTTTTCTAGTTTTGGTCCTTGGTATTGTAGCATTGGTCTGAAATTAAATTCTATCACTCATAGGGCAAATGATGTCCAGTTGCTACGAAATTGTATACAAAGAAAGTAGACATTCCCCTTAACTTGTACCAACTTGAAGCACATCATTTGGAGGTCTAGAGAGGGAGATATGAATTTTTAAACATTCTATCCAGTATCAAGACCCTTACTTGACCTGAGTTACTATTTTATTGAATTTTGAGATTTGGGCTATCTGAGCTAGTATGGAAATATTTTTTTCCTCTAGCTAACATCCACATATTTCTAGATTGGTATCATTTGCATGCATTGTATTTTTGTGGAATTAATTAAACATTTTCAAATTTTTCTGCAGAATTCTGTGATAGCTCCAGAATTCAGTCGGACCTTTGGACAATTTTGGATGTCAAACGCCCTCTGTGATGAGTGTTATAATCTAGGCATATTTTTACTATGAAGAAGACATCCATATCTTTCCAGAATCATCAAGATTGCATGATTTCGAGTTTTCTAGAATTAGTTATGATTTTTCAAATTTTAACCAGAAAAGAGGCCATTTCTGGCCGAAGCTAGACTTGCTTATTTTGAGTTTTATTTCGATTTCCATGATTTATGGGCATGAGTTTATGCTGCAAAGGACTTGTATTGATGTAATTAAATATGGGAAAGTATAATATGTGCTCATACGACCCACGTGACATCAAATGGAATTTTTATATGTAGCGTAACACAAATTTAATCCATTGTTTATATCCCATTTTCTTACAACTCCTAAGCAAGGCATGTTATGGAGCATGTGAATTGCATGAGAAAGGCCAGAAAGATATGGTATTACAAGTTGCATGACATGTTTGTTGTGCTTAGGGAGAATAGACTCTTTGCCAATTTAGAGAAGTGCTCTTTTTGTTCGAATTCTATGGTTTTCCTTAGTTTTGTTGTAGGAGCTCTTGGCATACAAGTGGATGAGGAAAAGGTCAAGGTAATCCGAGAGTGGCCTACTCCAAGGAATACGAGTGAAGTAAGGAGTTTCCATAGATTAGCGAGCTTCTATAGGTAGTTCATGAAGGACTTCTTTACCCTTGTTACCCCTTTGAATGATTTGGTAAGGAAGAATGTGGTATTCAAGTGGAATGAAGCACAAGAGCATGCTTTCAACACATTGAAGGAAAAACTAATTAATGCCCTTGTACTTGTGTTGCCTAATTTTACTAAGGTGTTTGAAGTTGAGTGTAACGCTTCTGGTATAGGCATAGGTGGTGTGTTAACGCAGGATTCTAAACCTATTACATATTTCAGTGAGAAATTGAGTGATCTTACTTTAAATTATTCCACATATGATAAAGAGTTGTATGCCTTAAAACAAACTTTAGAAATTTGGCAGCATTATTTATGGCCTAAAGAATTTATTATCTATTTTGATCATAAGAGTCTTAAGTTTCTTAAGTCTTAGGATAAATTGAACAAAAGGCATGCAAGTTGGCTTGAATTTTTTGAAACCTTCCCTTATGTGATTAAGTATAAGTAGGGAAAGGAAAATTTTATAGCTAATGCATTATCTAAGTGTTACACTTTGATTACTTCCATGCATGTTGGATTAATAGGTTTCAAGATATTGAAAAACATGTATGAGTCTGATTCTAATTTTGTTAATATTTGGAAATCTTGTGAATTGTATGGTGTTGATGACTATTAAAGGTTTGATGGGTTCCTTTTCAAAAGGGACAAGCTATGTGTTCCTGTGTGTTCTATTCATGAGCTTCTTGTTAAGGAGACTTGAGGTGGAGGATTGATGGGCCATTTTGGCATAGAAAAGACTTTGGCTCTTTTGAATGAACATTTTTATTGATCTAGAATGAGAAAAGATATGGTTGCTATTTGTAACATCCAGTTCTCTGAAAATAAGAGAAAACGTGAGAAATATAATATACAGTTTCTTTGTAAACGAACAAAACTTATAGGATATAAAAGAAAGTCTCCCGAAATAATGTAGTTAAGGTCCTGAAAAATTTGGAAAGCATTCTAGACTCTTAAAAATGAGAATCCCAGGCATAGACGGAAAGAAAAACACAGTTAAAGTGAAGAAACAATTTCTTACGAAAAGCTTACGAAACATAATGGCATTTTCGTAATTTTAAACAAATTTTGGAATTCACATAGAAGGGCTTTTTAAATGAAAGTTTTGAGTTCTTTAGGGTTTTTAGGGGCCCTAAAAACCATAGGAAGGCCCATGACAGCTAAAGCCCCTCCAGTAGACGTTTTCCAACGTCAATGTGCTCAAACTTTGACGAATTCATTCGAGAAGGTTTTAACTTCGATTTGAGTGATTCTAAAGGAATTTTACCAAATTAGGAACCTAAATTTCATAATAGAAAAGACGATTCTCAAAAAGGAGTTAAAACGAAGAAGAAACAAAAATGCCAAGAACGAAGGCAAAATAGAAATTTTTGAAAAGTGTAACTTCCTCCCACCTATATATATGATGTGCCCTTCTTCTCCCTTCATGTTGCACAACCAAGTTCTACCTAAAACTAGAGGAAAACCCTAGGGAGAGTGGCACACAAGAGAAAGGCAAAGAGGAGGAGAAATCAAAGGCTTAAGGTATAGAAATTTAGTAGTTTTTCATGCTCTTTCTCTTCCAAACCTTTTCTCCTTCATTCTCCTTTATTTTATATGATTATAATGAAGTATATGGGTCTATTTTAAAGGAGAAATTGAAGGAAAAATTCGGATTTGAAGAGAGGAGCTCAAAGAACACAAGATTCAAGTGAGAAAAAGCAAGAAAATAAGGTAAATCTTGCATTCCATGGTAGTTACTCCTCCCCCCTCCTTCTCCATTTTTTTCCCCATGTATGTAGATGCTAGAAGGCTAGAATTTTGAGGGGAACCAAGGGTGAATTCCATGAATTTAAGGGAGAAGAGTAAGAATATGAAAAGAAATTCAAGAAAAAACCATTAGATTTTAAGATACAAAACCTAGGATTTCAATTACACTTTGTGAAATCTGATTTTATATGATGATTCCTAGGCCTAAATAAGAGTTCAAATAAGCTCCCAAGATCCCTAAGAGGCTCCCCACATGCATCCTCCCTTGGGAAAACAAAGCAAACTCTAAGAAATCCCATTTCCTCCATAGCCTCAGCCTAAAGGGGTTTGTGTAGCTAGGGAGAGTTATAAATTTTTCTAAGCCCATTCTTGAGTCATATATGATGAATGAAAATGAGAGGAGGCCTTCGAAAAAATTTAGAACCCATAGAAAGTGAGTTGGTGCTTTATGTTCCATATTATGACCTAAAGAAGCAACATGTAGTTAGTCTTTTAGTTTTGATTGTGTGATGACTTTAAGAGGTTTAAAAAGAGTCAAGGATCATATTTGAAAGGAAAGAATGGAGCCTAGAATTTATTTGAGGGATGATGCTTCATTAGGTACAATTATGGAACCATAATGAGGTTATAAGCCAAGCTAGTGTCTAAGCAAGTTGTGTGATCTTAGAATTAATTCCATGAACCTAATTGGCTTTCATAAATCGTGTTTAGGCCAAGAGAAACCATCCCTATACTTTTGTGTGTGTGGCAGAAAAAGAGAGCTTAGATTTAAGAGAAAAAATATGTAATTGTGTACAAGGTAGCTCTTTCCACCTTCTCTCATCTATGGATGTGCGCTTAGCTTATCTTAAAATATGTGTATGTGTAATTTAAAGCCATGAAAACTATGCTAGCATGATTTTATATGCCATGGTTTCATGATGACATATTATGTTTCTAAATGATACTATGATGTTTGTTTGGATTTTCCTGAGTGTGGTGAGGCCATGGTGAGGATGAGCCAAGAACCCTTAAGATTTGTTGAGACAAAGCAAAGAGTTTCCCAAAAGCAAGATGGGCTCCCAAGAGCATAGTTGAGTTCAAGAATCTCTTAAAGAATGGGTGAGGCAAGTCCAATGTCCATAAGAAATTGGGTGAGGCCAATCCACTTGTTTGGCAAGCCTTTGTATGCTATATATGACTTTCTTAAATGATGAAAATATTTCTTGAATGCTTGCATATGTCTATATGACCATACATGCATTTATGAGACTTGTTTGCCTCCATCATATATGATTGAATGAGAGATGAGCTGTTGGGATTCTTTGAATCTCATCCCCTCCTTTCCAATGTTCTAACATGCTAGGTGAACTAAGAGAGCAAGGAGATGGAAGCCAACCATTTAAGAGATGAGAGTATGACTTTGAAATGTATGAAATTTAATTCTTTAAGGCCATCAAGGTGGCAAATGTTGTCATCTATGGTTGTATATGACCTATGACCTCTTGAATATGTGTAATTATGTTAATGAGTGATGTATGAATAAGAGTTAAAGTTGAATGCATGAATATGCACATTTTGGTTATATATTGGCAAGTTTTCATTATGGAAGTATGTGTATAATTGCATGTGGCATAGCCAAAATGAGAGGCATGGAGTTTGGAACCATTTAGGCAACTCACACAAGTCCTAAGTATGCTTTTACAGTTGCCCAAGAGGTGCCAAACCCTAAGGAAAGCCATTTGGACATTTTAGTATCCTATATGAAACCAAAATTGACTATAATGGAACTCTATATCACTTTTTATCCAAACAGGCTTATCTTGATCTGATATTTGATATGCAATTAGAATTTGTTGAGAGTTTTTTAAGAAGTTAAAGAACATAATTTTTTGAGGTCTACAGAATATTTGATGAATTTTCAAAGTTGGAAAATTTTTTTATTTTGGTCTTATGCACTGTTCACTTGGTTCGAAAATGAAATCTACCACATAAGGTCCAAATGATGTCCAATTGCCAAAAATTTTATATGGAAAAACTAAACATTCCCAGTGACTTGTGTCAACTAGAACCACCTCATTTGGATATCTACAGAGGGAGATATGAATTTTCAAAGAATCTGTCCAGTATCAGGAGCTCCACCCGACCTCAGTTATTATTTAATTAGATTTCAAGGTCTAGGCATACCTGAACCAGTCTGTAGTTATTTTTCTCTTCTAGCTAACATCCATAGATTTTCATATTGGTATCATTTTCATAGATTGGATTTTTGTGGAATTAATTGGACATTTTTAACTTTGCTACAGAATTCTGTGACAGCACGAGTGAACAGCCTAACCTCTGGACAATTTCACATGTTAAACCTCTTCTGTGTTGGATGTTATGGTTTGAGCTTATTTATATCATAAAGTAGACATGTGTAGCTTTCTAGAATGGCTAAGAATGCATGACTTTGATTTTTTTAAAATTAGTTATGATTTTCCAATTTTGGGATAAAAAAGAGGCAAAAGCTAGCAAAAAATATGTGTTAATTTTATGCTTCCCTTCAAGTTCCTTGAGATGCAAGCCACTTTTGATGATTCAAATGAGTTGTATCTATGTAATTAAATATGAGAAAGTGATGAATGAGCTCACATGGTCTATGTGACATTGAATGGAATTTTTATACGCGACGTAATGCAAAAAAATATATTATTTTAATCAATTTTTCTCATTTCTTTCATGGAATGTATCATATGACCATGCAAATGTGTATGAAATGAGTTAGAAATATAAGGTATTACATTATTTGTTCTATATGTATTACTTGTAAGCATCCTAAGTCTAGAATTCAATCACATGGCTTGTATTCCCCTTTACCCGTTCTCTCTCACCTATGGACTAATATTTCTATAGACTTTATTTTGGGCTTGCCTATTTCTTCTATTGGAAAAGATAGTGTCTTTGTTGTTGTGGATAGGTGTAGTAAAATGGTGCATTTTATTGCATATTCTAAAATTAATAATACGCATGTGGCATATTTGTTTTTCAAGGAGATTGTTAGGTTGTATCGTGTGCCAAGAACTATTGTTAGTGATAAAGATGTGAAATACTTGAGTTATTTTTGGAAAAACTCACCCATTTGGTCAGTTTGTGGTTTAGCTTAGAATTATGTAAATTTTTAAAACCACAATAGGGTTAAATGGTGCCCAATGGCCTTCTAGCCATTCTATGACTATTCGAGCATGTCCCAAAGTATAAATACAACATTTATAAGCTTTCTAAAAGGTCCAAATCATCATATATCTCAAAATCACCTTCCTAGTTGCCATTATGCATATGCACATCAAGGCACTAAGATGTCAAAAACCCATATAGGCATACATTTGGCTTCAAGTTCTATTCATACATGATACTTACATACTTTTATACATGCTCAATGATTTACAACTCATAAACATCATTTAGTCACAAACTTTGACATTAAAATATATAAATCTCAATTCTATTGTCAAAGTTTCATTCTTTAAGGTGCTTAGCCTTTATTTCTTGCTCCACTTAGCTCACCTAGTGGTTAGACATAATGTGGAGAAGAGTAAGATTCCAAGAACCCCAATAGCTCTTTTACCCTATCAAGCATATATACATGACACATTTTCATGTCAAAAAATACAAGCATGTCATAAAAACCTCTTGTAAAGATACATAAGCATAATTTCATGTCATTTAAGCTCATACAATTTAAACATAGGCTCTAAGGGTTTTTGGTTTAGTCTCACCCAATTCTTTAGGACTTTTATATTTACCTCACCCACTTTTAAGGACTTTTTGACTTAGCTTCACTCTTTAGACTTTTGGCTTTATCTCACCCATCATTAGGGACTTTTGGCACAACCTCACACATTCAAGCCATCTTGCATTCAAACATGTTTCACAAAGCATAATGGTATCATAGCATTTCATCAATAGCTATAAACATATCTTATAGTTCAAACATACATACAAACATTCGATGACAATCAAACATCTAAGACATGCATGTAAGAAAGGATAAAAAGCTATCTCAACTCAAGAATCACACTTTTCCCCTTCAGTTTCTCCTTCTCCTTCTTGGCCACACACACACAACTAGAAGAAGCTTGATTCACTTGACCTAGATACATCAAATGAGACACCATTACATCATTGGAACACGTTCTATCCTCATATAAACTCTATGCATGCTTACTTAACCTTATGGCATAGTTATGGTTCCATATAAGTGTATTATGAAGCAACCTCTAGAATTCATGATCTTAGCTCTAATTTCTCATTCAATCTAGGTCATGTGATTCCATTTGAGCTCATTAGATCATCACTATTTCAATTCAAAGAGTCTAAACTTAAGTTACTTCTCTATGTCTTAAAAAGGAACCTAAACTTCTATCACATAAACCATGACTTCTAAATTCAAACTAATAGTTTCTTTAGTATTTATTAATCATATATAAACCTTTTTTATCCTTGGAATCAAAGAAAAATCTCCCTAGGTACTTGTTCTTATCCTTGGCGGAAACATGTAGCAACTTAAAGACCCATGAGTTTGCCTGATTTTCCTTAGGAAAATGGCACTTATAAAACTTATTAGACCTCTTAAAAACTCATATATACTCTTACATAGGCTAAACTATCCTTAGAAAGCTTCAAGAATGGCTAGGTGCAACAAAATCCCTAGATTTTGCAATTTGAATTTTAAAGCTTCTCTTTCAAATCTAATTGTATATTCTTATTTCTTATACTCTAAGACCCTTGTTTCTTCCTTGGTTTGATAAAAAATCATCCCTTCTTAGATGGTCTAGGGGTGGCTAAAAATCCACCCAAGAAGAACAACCAAGAAGAATCAAAGAAAGCTATAAAAATTACCTTGGTTTCAAACCTTTTCAAGAGAACTTTCACTTGCTTCTACTTTCTCCTTCAAAGTCTCTCTTCCTCTCATTGAACCAGCCATGAATCAACCTCAAATCAATCATCAAAGCTGTAGAGGAGAAAGAGGAGAACAAGATTGGTGAAGGAGGAAGCACGAAAAACCATGGATTTTCTTACCTTTTCTACTTGTTTTCTCTTCCCTATTCCCACCCTTCTTCTGTGCCACTTAGAGATGAGGAGAATTCTATTTTGAAGCAGAGCAAAGTTATAAGAAGTAGAAGAGTTGGGACATGTTTTATAAGAAGAAGGGCCAAGTTATGAGACTTTTAAAAGTTTCCATTTTATCCCTTTTCTTGGTTCTTTTCATTTGGGCCCATTTCAATTCCTTTTTTAGAACCATCTTTTTCATTACGAAATTTAGGTCTTCTAATTGATAAAATGCCTTTGGTTTTACCCAAATTGAATTTAAAACCTTTTTGAATGGATCGTCCAAATTTCAGTCAACCAACACTCTAAAATATAAAGTAGAGGGGTTTTTAACCATTCTAAGGATTCTTATAATTTTTAGGATCTTTGAGAATCCTGAAAAACTTAATTTTTTCATTTAAAGATCCTTCTTTTGAGTTTTCTAATAGTCGTTGAAAATTACCAAAAATGCCACTCCATTTTTGTTTTATTTTATTTAGCTATTTTGGCTTTAGTTTTTAGGCATCTCTAGCCTTGTGTCCTCATTTTTAGATATTTAAATTATCCCTCTAATTTTTTTGTGGGCTCTAATCATTCAATTTAGGGGACTTTATTTTGTAATCTGCTTAGTTTTAGGCCTTTAAAACAATGAGGTATTACATTTCTCCCCCCTAAAATAAAAATTTTGTCCTCGAAATTTAGATACATATCTTATAAAAATAGCTTTGGATACCTCTTTCTCATCTCCTCTTCTAGCTCCCAAGTAGCTTCCTTAGAAGATAGCTCTTTCCAAACCACTTTCACTAGCAATATTGCCTTAATCCTTAACTACTTTAGTTTAGCATTCACAATCTGATCTGGTGATACTATACAAGATAGATTGTCTTGTAATTATATATTTTCATATTTTATGACATGTGAGGAGTCGGGTTGATACCTTTTAAGTTAGGATACATGGAAGACATTGTGTACTTAGCTTAAGTTTGGGAGAAGAGTGAGTTTATAGGCTATAGGTCTAACTTTATCAAGAATTTGGAATGGACCTATGTACTTTGGATTGAGCTTTCTACTCTTTATGGACGTACCTATCAATAAACACATAGTCTCTAATCTCAAACTATAATGGCCTTCTCCTTTTATTTACATAACTTTTTTGTCTACTCTATGTCATTAGAAGTTTTTTTTTGATTATTTCTATCTGTCTAGAGGTTTGGTCCACTAATTCTAGACCTATGAGACTCCTCTCTCCTAACTCAACCCAACACACTAGGGACCTACACTTCTTCCCATATGATGCCATCTAAATACTAGACTGATAACTATTATTATAGGCAAACTCTGTTAAAGGCAAATAGGTATCCCAGTTACACTTTAGCTCTAAGACATAATCCCTTAAACATATCTTCTAGGGTTTGGATGGTTCTTTCTATTTCACTATCTTTTTTAGAGTAATAGGCTATACTACATCTTAATATGGTTCCTAAGGTATCTTGTAATGATCTCCAGAAATTCAAAGTGGATATGGGATCTCTATTTGATACTATGCTCCTAGGTACACCGTGTAATCTCACTATTTCTTTTATGTATAGTTAGACTAACTTATCTAGGGTGTAAATAACTTTCATTGCTAAGAAATGGGTTGACTTGGTTAACCTATCCACTATCACCCATATGGCATCATGCCCCAATGATGTTCTAGGTAAACCTATAACAAAATTTTTAGCTATGCTATCCCATTTCTACTCTAGGATATCTAGGGACTGAAGTAACCTAGCTAGCTTTTAGTGTTCTATTTTAACTTTTTGACATACTAAACACCGTGAGACATACTTAGCTATATCTATTTTCATCCCAAGCTATCAAAACATTTTCTTCAAGTCATGATACATTTTGTTACTACTTGGATGAATGGTGAACTTACTTTTATGTGCCTCTTCCAATATCTTTTCTTTCAATTATAAATCTCTAGGCACGTATAGCCTATTCCTATGCCCCATCACTCTATCCTTAGATAGATTGAAGTTTGAAGTTCTATTATGGGACATCTAGGTTCTAATTTTCCTCACATATTCATCTACTTGCTGGGCTTTTCTTATTTGATCTCTCAGGTCATTTACTATTTGAGTTTCACTCATCATTAACTTCCAAGAATACACCTAACATGAGAGATTTATATCTCTAAATCTCTCAACGAGTTCTTACTCCCTTAACATCATGTAAGCCATATGTATGGATTTTCTACTCAATGCATCTGTGACTACATTAACCTTACCTAGATGGTATCTTAAGGTGAAATCATAGTCTTTTAAGAACTCTAACCATCTCTTCTGCTTCACATTTAACTCTTTCTGTTCAAATAAATACTTGAGGCTTTTATAGTCACTGTATATCTCTATGGATGCACCATATAGATAGTGTCTCTATATCTTAAGAGAAAATACCACTACTACTAGCTATAGGTCATGAGTAGGATAGTTTTCTTCATGTGGTTTCAATTGTTTAGAAGCATAAGCTATCACTTTGCCTCCTTGTATAAGCACATATCCTAACCCTTTCTTAGAAGCATCACTATAGACTATAAAAGTCTCTCTAGGATCAGGGATCGCTAAGACTGAAGCTGTGGTTAACTTATGCTTCAATTCCTGAAAACTCTGTTCGCATTTCTCATCCTACACAAATGATACATTCTTTCTAGTAAGCCTAGTCAATGGCATCACTATCTGAGAAAAGTCTTGAATAAACCTCTTGTAATAACCTACTAAACCTAGGAAGCTCCTGATCTCTATCACTGTCTTAGGTCTCTTCCACTAAAGTACTACCTTTACCTTATGGGGATCTACTGCAACCCTTGCCTAAGAGATCACATGGCCTAGGAGTGTCATCTTAGTAAGCCACAACTCACATTTACTAAGTTTAACATATAATTGCTTTTCTTTCAACATTTCCAAGGCTAATCTCAAATGCTGTTCATGCTCTTCTCTGCTCTTAGAATAGGTGAGAATACCATCTATAAAGAAAAGTGCAAACTTGTCTAAGTATGTGTAACATCCGGTTTTCTGAAAACCAGAGAAAATGTGAGACATGTAATGTATGGTTTCTCTATTAACGAACAAAACTCACCGAATACAAAAGAAAGTCCCCTGAAATGAGATAGTTAAGGTCCCAAAAAAATGTAGAAAGTATTCTAGACTCCTAAAACTGAGAATCCCAAGCTCAGACAGAAAGAAAAACAGAGCTAGAATAAAAAAATAATTTCTTACGAAAGACCTACAAAAAGCAATGGCATTTTTATAATTTTGAGCAAATTTTGGAATTCACATAAGAGGACTTTTTAAATGGATGTTTTGAGTTCTCTAGGGTTCTCAGAGGTCCTGAAAACCATGGAAAGCCCTGGGACAATTAAAACCCCTCCGGTAGACGTTTTCTAACATCGATTGACCTGAATTTGATTGATTGTTCGAGAAGGTTTTAGCTTCAATTTGAGTTATTCCAAAGGCATTTTACTAAATTGGAAATCTAAATTTTATAATGGAAAAGATGGTTCTAAAAAAGGAGCTAAAACGAAGGAGAAACGAAAATGCAAAGTATGAAGGGCAAAATGGGAATTTTTGAAAAGTGTAACTTATTCCTACCTATATATATGATGCACCCTTCTCCTCCCTTCATTATGCACGACCATGTTCTGCCTAAAAACCAGAAGGAAACTGATACAATATCAGTAGGCATGTTTATTGGAATACTACAAGAAGCCTTCATCCATCAAGAACTTCAAAAAGCTCAAGAGGCCCAAATTGTGCATTATGTCCAAAAATTTCAAAGAACTCAAAATAATATTTATGTTGGACGTCAGCCCAAGTTTAGAGCCCAAGATCTATATTTAATCAATTCAAAATATGTTAAATTGGACTATGGACATGAGATCTCTTTAAAGATACAAAAGTGGAAGTCCAAGTGGAAGCCCAATGTCTTAAGAAGATCCATGGAGTAACTAAATTCAATATCCAACATGTTGAAGGTCCAATGTAGTTACACACATACAAGAGGAGTGCCAAGGCCGAATTGGAGTCCAATTGCAAGAGATTAAGAATCATGTGACAACCATGTAATTTTTAATGAAGTATGAGCATCCCATGTGACAACTTAAATATGCTAATTAGTTTTAACTAGGATTCTTTTGAAATTTCGTTTTTTATTGTTTTATTATTTTTTTGAACTTGGTCAAAGAGCTTATCTTGGAGATCAAGTTAAAATTAGTATCCTAATCTAATTAGGATATATTAGGTATCATTTAAAATATTTCTAATCAGGTTTTAGAGTTTTACTTTAATTAGGACTCTAGAAAATTTTGTCTATAAAAGGCTTCCTATTGTACTCTATTTTGACACGTGAATGAAATTGAGTATTATTCAATTATTTATGAGGCTTTTGCTTCTTTGTGTTCTCTGAGAGTTCACGTGACTTATCAAAGGATTGGTCTTCCTTTGTGGCGTCTTGAGGCTAGGGTTCTAAGAGACAAGTTCTCTTAGGGTCTTTCCTTTGACCAACATTCTTGTATTCTAGCCGATCTCGGGCAAAGTGTCATCTTGTTGAAGATTCCTAGGACAAGGTTCCTAGAGGGTCTCTCATCAGAAACCCTAGGGGATGGGGCTCACAAGAAAGGGAAGAAAAGGAGGAGAAATCAAAGGCTTAAGGTATGGAAATTAGTAGTTTTTCATGCTCTTTCTCTTCCAAACCTCTTATCCTCCATTCTCCTTTGTTTCCTATGATCAAAATGAAGTTTATAAATCTGTTTTAAGGGAGAAATTGAGGGGAAAATTCGGATTTGAAGAGAGGAGCTTAAAGAACACAAGATTCAAGTGAGAAAAAGCAAGAAAACAAGGTAATTTCTCTTCCTGTGGTTGTCATTTTTTGTCCCCTTCTCCACCATTTCGCCCCACTTGAGAAAACCCTAGGAGGAGATGATTTTTAGGCAGAACTAACATGAATCTAAGGAAAAAGGGTGTGGAGATTAAGAATATGCAAAAGGAATTATCAAAAAGCCATTAGATTTCAAGATGCAAGTTCTAGGGTTTCAATTGCACCTTGTAAAATATGATTTTGTATGATGATTCCTAGGCCTAAGTAAGAGTTTAAATGAGCTCCCAAGATCCCTAAGAGACTCCCCGTATGCTTCTTCCCTTGAGAAAACAAAGAAAGCTCCATGGAACCTAATATGCTTTATAGCCTCAGCCTAGATGGGTTCTCCTAGCTAGGGAGAGTTTTAAATTTTTCTCAGGCCATTCTTGAGTCATATTTGATGAATGAAAATGAGGGAAGGCCTTGGAAAAAATTTAGAACTCATAGAAAGTAATTTGGTGCCTTAGGTTCCATATTATGACTTAAAGAAGCAACATGGTGCTAGGCCTTTTGTTTTGATGATGTGATGACTCCAAGAGGCTTAAAAAGAGTCAAGAATCATATTTGAAAGGAAATAATGGGGCCTAGAAAGTATTTGAGGGGTGTTGCTTCATTAGGTGCATTTATGGACCATAATGGAGCTTATAGAGCAATCTAGCATCTAAGCAAATTGTATGGTCTTAGAGATTGTTTCATGAACCTAATTAGCTCCCATAAATTGTATCTAGGCCAAGAGAAGCCATCTCCACCAATTTGTGGGTGTGTGGCCAAAAGAGGAGGCTTGAGTCCAAAGGAAAAAGTATGTAATTGTGTGCAAGATAGCTCTCTCCACCTTCTCTCATGCATGGATGTGTATTTAGCTTGTTTTAGAATGTGTGTATATGTATTTTCAAGCTTTGAAAAGTATACTAGCATGCCTTTGTATGCCATGATGCTTGATGCCATGTTATGTTTTCAAATGATTACATGATGTTTATGTGAGTTTGCTTGAGTGTGGAGAGGCCAAGAACTCTTCCCTTAGGTGAGGATGAGCCAAGAACCCTTGAGCTTGGTTGAGACAAAGTAAAGAGTCTCCCAAAAGCAAAGTGGACTCTCAAGAGTATGGTTGAGTCCAAAGCTCTTAAAGAATGGGTGAGGCAAGTCCAAAATCCGTGAGAAGAAGTGTGAGGCCAATCTAAGCACTTGATGAGTTTTTGGATGTCTTGTATGATTACTTTACATGCCAAGATTGTTTTTAAAATGTGCATGTCTTACATTTTCACCACGCATACATTTGAAAAGCTTGCTTTGCTCATATTATATAAGATTGAATAGGAGATGAGCTATTGGGATTCTTTAAATCTCATCCCCTCCTCTCTAATGATCTAACATGCTGGGTGAACCAAGTGGATATGCTAATGGGAGCCAACAACACTAAAGGAAGGAGATTGACAATCATGTGTTTAGCTTTTGCCACTTTAAGACCATGATTGTACCATATGATATATATGATGTAGTAAATGGGCTATAACCCTTGAGACATGTGTAAATATGATATTATATGATGTTTAAATGTATGGATATAATATATGACCTCTAGAACCTATTTTGAGTATGTAATGCCAAAGTGTACAATATGGAAGTTTGTTGGAAATATACATAAGTATGGGTTGAATGGCCAAAATGAGAAGCATGAGTTTTGGGACCATTTGGGCAGCTCACACAAGTCTCAAATAAGCTTTTAAACTTGCCCAAAAGGTGCCAAGACTAAGGGAAATCCATTTGGCAACTTTGGTGCCCAATATGGAGCCAAAATTAACCATAATAGAACCCTATATCACTTTTTAGCCAAATGAGTTAGTCTTGCCGTGAAATTTGGCATGCAATTAGGTCTTATTGAGAGATTTTTGAGAATATTTGATAAATTTTTAAAGTTGGGATTTTTTATGGATTCTAGTATGGGTACTGTTCATACTGGTAGTTTTGTATTTTATGTCCCTTGATGGCCAAATAATGTCCAATGATTGTGAAAATTTATATTCATAAACTAGAGGTCATAATCTTTCTGTGGCCACTGAAATCACCTCATTTGGAAGGCTGATCAAAGAGTTATGCATTTTTGAAGTTGGCTATCAGTAGCAGTGGTGCCCCAGGAGTTCAGTTACTGTTCTATTAGTTCCCGATAGCCAAACGTATCTGTTTCATTCTAAAATTATTTTTAAAATCAAGTTAACATTTTTATATTTCCATAATGATAGAATCTGTATGATTTCTATTTTTATAGAATTATGTCTGAATTTTAGAAATTTGTATCAGTAACCTGAACAATAGCCTAGGTAGCCAGCGACCTCAGTAGTGTTTTGGATGTCAAACGTCTTGTGTGATGAATTTTGTGACTTGAACATATTTTTAGTGTAAAGTAGACATCCAAAGCTTTCCATAATGACCAATATTGTAGGATTTAAAATTTTCAAGATTTAGTTATGAATTTCCAAATTTGGGTCAGAAAATGGAGCAAATCTGGCTGAAAATATGCTTGTTTATTTTGAGCTCCATTTCTGTTTCCATGAATTGTAGGCATGCTTTTGTGATTTACATGAGTTATAATGATGAAATTAAATATGAAAATGTATAACATAAGCCCACACGGTCCACGTGACACCGATTGCAAATTTTTTAGTATAGCACAACGTAAATAAACCCATTATTTTCACTCCCCTTTTTATTTGCTATTATGGAAATAATGAGGTGAAGCTTATGAATGTCATAAAATGAGCTAGAATTTATAGTGTTACAATATGGCCTAAACACTCTATTCATATAATTTATAAATATTGCAAGTGCATTCATCAATCCGAAGGACATAACTAAACTCATAGTGCCTATACCTGGTTCTAAAGGCTATCTTAAGGATATCCTCAGCCTTAATCCTAAGCTAATGGTATCATGACCTGAGATCAATCTTAGAAAATAATGATGCTCCTACCAACTGATATAGAAGGTCATTTATCCTAATAAGGGGTACTTATTCTTAATTATAATCTTATTGAGTTCTCTATAATCTATATACAATCTAAGACTTCCATCCTTCTTCTTAACAAATAGGACTGGAACTCCCCATAATGAGACACTAAATCTGATAAAACCTTTATTTCAAAGCTCTTCTCTTTGTTTCTTTAACAGTCCATTTAGTATACAGAAAGTTAGGGATGAAAATGGAAATGGAAAAGAAAAAGGTGATTTTCTAGATAGAAAATACCTATAATACCCCTACTTTTAATGATTGAATAATGATTGATAGATAATATTAAATAATAATTAAATAATGATTAGAAGAGCAAAAATGGAATTTCTTCCATTTCCATTTCACTTTCCCTAAGCAAACCAAACAAACTATAACCCTGCTAACTTGGTGAGAGTCATCCTATACGGGCCCTTAGACACTAGACTTGCCTTAGGCACAATGTCTATGGGAAACTCTACTTTCCTATCAAGGGTTATTTGACTTTTTTCTTTAGGAAATGCCTCTAGAAATTCTCTCACTATAGGTATCTCCTCTATACCCTCTTCTACTTCAGCCTATAGAGAAAAGACAACTAGAAACCCTTAACAATCGTGCACTTGAGATCTCTTAGACTGAGAGGTGGTCATAAAAGCTAGCTTAGTCTTGGTACTAGGTATAATTTCACATTCAGGTAAGGTAATGCACCTATTTTGGCAATCGAGTATGGCATTGTTTACAAACATTCAGTTTATTCTAATTATCAGGTCAATATTAATCAGAGGCATACACATCAAGTCAAGTGTGGTAAAATAATGATTAAACTAGATCACACAATTCAAACATGCATAGGAGGTAATGGTTCAGTTTCTTATGGGTGTAGATACATGCAAATCATAGGGTATAAAAGAATGACTAGCACCTGAATCAAACAAAACATTTATAGTACAATTATTAATCTTAATAGTACCTTGAATCAGACTCGGGGATCTACTAGCCTCCATTGTGTTAGGGCAAAAATTCTTTACCCTGGGTCTGAGGTCTGTATGCAATCTTTAGCTATATGCCAGGTTCTACCACACCTATAGCATACATTCTGGATTGTATAACATGATCTGCCTTCATGATTTCTACCATACTAGGTGCAAGCTTCTAGAGCAAAACTATTTTTGCTAGATTGAGCTGGTCTCTTTCTGCCGTTTCCTATTCTACTCCACTGATCTCTACTAACTTTTTTACTACTACTAGTGGTTAGTACCTCTTCACGTGGCCTTTTATTTTCAGAGAGGGGAGCTCTGGCACTTGGGACTACATGCATTGTCCTCAGGTTTGCTTTTGTGACTCTGCAAACCTCAACTAGGGCATTAAAGTCTCTAATTCCTTAGGGTACCACTTTGTCTCTAATCTCTAGCTGTAACCCCTTCTCTAATTTGTCTGCTTTCTATCTTTCATCATTATGTTTCTGTAAATAAGAGAAATATCTGGAGAGCTTGAAAGGTCTATTGTGCAACCCTCAAAATAAAACTAGGTTGAACTAAATATGTAGCTAGTGGCACAACCTAAGTCATCTCTCTTGGAAATGGAGTTCAATGTTCAATTGGGTTTTCTAAGTGTTAAAAGATCCTAAAACTACCTAATTTAGAGGGATTTTTAATCTAATTGAACTAACTAGAATTAAAATGACTAATTACCTAATTGTATGGATTATGGGTGAATGATGGTCTTGTGACTAGCTTTGGAATCGTCCCTTAGTATCCACTATCCTTATCCTAATCTAATTGAAATTAATTCTAGTCTAAGAGTCCCTATTTATGTTCATAACAAATGATCTTGAATTACCACTCAAGATTCAAGAAATTAACAAGTTAATGTTGAATTGAGACCTCAACCCTACACCAAATCATTAATTCTTGCCTTTAGGATCGATGAACACTTGAATTGAATGATTAATTGATTAATCAGCCTCTGAATTAATACCCTAGGAGATTCAATTAACCAATTAAACTCCAATGGATCCTCAAATTAGACAACTAAACACTCAATCTCTCACATGCATTTCATCAAGTACCTTGACTGCATACATAGATAATTGTAGAAAACTGAAAAATCCAGCACTAATTCAATCAAATAATCAGTTAAACAATATCCTAATTAGTGTCTAACTAGCCACTAATCATAATTACACAATTTCCTAATTAAATACAACTTAACCAAGCTTGTACAAGAAAAAGAAAAAGTGTAAGAAAATTAAGAAAGTCTTAGCCAAAATTCTGCATTCTTCTCCAATGGATTCAAGCTTCCACCAAGGATCTTCCTCCTAGTTAGCCACAGATGGAGATTAGAGCATCATTGGGTGAAGATGTAGTGGGAATGGATGGGAAAAATGGAATGGCATGGTTTGGACGAAGGGCGTGTGAATGATGTGATTGATGGTATGTGGAATGAATGACAGGGTGAATGCCTTCAGAATGCCGACGGAAGAATGGATTTTTTTTCGAATCAATGGCATCATCCCTCTCATGTGCTTTCCTTGCCTTTTTCCTTGTGTATCTTTTAATTAAATCGTGTGCTTCATCTTTTATTCCAATTGCCTAAAGCTCCTTCCTGTGTGTATAAATGTAGGCCCCACTTTATTTTGTATTATTATATTCCACATAAGAACTCGAGCTACATAGCTTCTGCATGCATGTAGCTTCTTCTTCTTTTCAAAGCATCAGAACCCATGGCTTATTCTTCATAAATGAATCATGTGGCTGCTCTATTTCATTTTCTCCTGTTTCTGCTCACTAACTTGTAGCTCTTTGTGTTCTATTTGCTTTGTTCTGCTGGCTCAAAGCTTTTTTTAGCCCCACGTCAGCTTTGCATGTGTTTGGAGCCGTTATCACATAAACCTCCTCCTTGTTTAGCAACTTCACTTCCTCTCTTCTTCTGTTCACAGCCACGTAAGACTCGAGTCTCTTCTTTAGTTGCTGTATGAGCAAATGGTTCTACATCAACCCACAGCCCATTCAACCCATGGCAAGCTCCTTTGTATTTCTCACTTGCCTCCTCTATTTTGCTTGTTCTTTCTTTCATTCCACAGCTCTACGTCTTCATTTGTTTTCTCCAGCTTGTAACGTTGTTCTTCTCTAGCTTCTTTCCATCAAATTCGTGGTTCCACTCTCTTCCACTTCCATGTGAGATGATATGTGTGTGTATATGTATAAGTGCGGAACCCATGCATGCTTCGTATGAGTATTTGACTTGGTTAAATGACATATGACCTATGGCTACGTGCTAAATGATGATGCATGATGATGTTGGTGTCAAGGTGTGAATGAAGCAAGTGAAAGAATGCTACGAGTGAGTGAGGGAATGGATGAGAGTGAATATCCATGCAAGCTAAGCTACGTGGGGTGAATGGAGAGCAAAGCAACGAGGTCCCATGCATGCAACTGTGTGCTTGGACTCGTGGTTATGGAAGAGTGGAAGGTGAGAAAGTTTTATGTGAGTGAAACCTTGCATGATGAGTGAAGTTTAAAGCTCCTAATGTGGAATGTGCATGACTAAGATGGATGATGATGATTGTGCTGCCCTCTTTTTATTCTCTTGCTTTTAAACTTTATTTTCTAAGAAACTTGCATACTTGAAGCTCCATTTCTCCCTCAATTCAATTTCCCATTCAAACTCTGAATGCTTTTTAAAAATCTACACAAAGGAGTGAGAAAAATTAAATAAGAATCCTTGCAAAATTATTTAAGATAAATTTATGCATTAAATTCATTAATTTTGCAATTAAATTCCTAGAGTGCAAAAGTGGCCATTAAAATCAATTTTCCACCTAATAAAACTCATTAAGCCATAGTTATTCATCAAAATATCCAAATTAAGGGAAAGAAAATGTATGAAAATAGCCTTTGTCAGAGCTTTACAAATTTCACCCTGTATTGGTCCACTGACATCCCCTCTATCTACCTTTGGAGTATAAACACGGACTCCTTCATATCCTGAATAGAACTAGGGAAGTACTGCTCATAAAATGCTTGAAAGAATGTTTTCCAGTTGATTGGGAGGTTCTTTGATTTAATTATAAGTTAAGTAATCCTTCACCAATAATCTACTTCTTTATCTAACTAGAATATGGCAATCACGACCTTTTGCTCAGATGTGCACTCCATCACCTTAAATATATTCTCTAACTACATAAGCTAGGACCCTGCTTTCTCTATATTCAACTCACCATGGGAGGCTTAAATTTCCTGAACTAAGCTATAATCTACCTAGTAGAGGGTTGCCTAGGAATAGGAAGTGTAACACCATAACTTTCTAGCCTTTCTCATGCAAATTCTATACCTCATGCCATGCACCTCTTAAGAATCACAAGAAAATGGCATATAAAATAATGAATTTTCTTGTGTTATGCTATGCATAAATTTTTCTTTTGGTGTCCCATAGGCCACATGGACTCATGTATCACATTTCTATATTTAATTATATAGATACTACTCATTTCCATCTCCAAAAGTGGCCTACAACTCGTGCAAGGCAAGAGGATGCATAAAATTCATAGTTGCAATTTCACCTAGAAATTTCTACTTTCTATCATAAGTTTTGAAAAATTATAACTAATTCTAGAAAAATAAAAATCATGCATTCTTTGCCATTCTGGAAAGTTACACATATCTACTTTATGCTAAAAATATTTCCAAGCCATGAAACACAACACAGAAGATATTTGACATTTGAAAAGGTGCAGAGGTCTGACTAGCTACTGGTATTGTTATAGGTTTTTGCTAAAAAATTCAAAAATATTCAATTAATTCCAAACAAATCTAATTTTTACAAATGATACCAATTTGGAAATCTATGGATGTTAGATAGAGGGAAAAAATAACTTTAGACTAGTCTAGGCACATTTAGACCTCGAAAACCAATCAAACAATACCTAAAGTCTGTCTAAATGCCTGATACTAGGTAAAAATTTTAAAAATTCATATATCCCTCTCTAGACATCCAAATGGGGTGCTTCTAGTTGACACAAGTCATTGGGAATGTCTAGTTTCTTCTTATAAAATTTCATAGCAATTGGACATCGTTTGCCTCATGGGTGACAGAATTCATTTTCGAATCAGTAACTCCCTTGACCAAAATAAAAAAATTCCCTAACTTTGAAAATTCATCAAATATTCCATAGACCTCCAAAAATTCTGTACTTTAGCATTCTAAAAATCTCTCAACAAGTTCTAATTGCATGCCAAATCTTAGATCAAGTAGAGCTCATTTGGATAAAAAGTGGTATAAGTTTCCAATATGGTCAATTTTGCTCCATATTAGATACCAAGTGTGCCCAAATGGTCTTTCTTGGTGTTTGGCTTCTCTTGGACAAGTTTAAAGCATGAATATATCTTTTATGAACTATTCAAGTGGTCCCAAATCTCATACATCTCAATTTGGCTATTCTACTTCCATTTATACATACATTTCCATAATGTAAAATTGCCATTACATGTCCAACATGCACATTTCCATACATATAACCTTAAACTTCATTTGTACATGATACATTAGCATAATTATATATGCTCATAACATCATGGGACATATACAACCATAGATTACAATATTTGCCATTCATATGACCTTAAAGAGACAAAACCTATACACTTTGATGTCAAAATCTCATCTCTTAGGGTGTCGGCTCTCATTACCTTATCCACTTGGTCCACCTAGCATGTTAAAACATTAGAGAGGAGGGAATGAGATTCAAAGAATCCCATAGCTCATCTCCCTTTCAATTACACATAAAGTATGCAATGCAAGCCATGAAAATGCATGCATAGACATATTAACATATGTAAGCATTCAAGAAACATTCTTGGCATTTAAACAAGTTATACATAACATGCATAGGTTTGCCAAGAAAATGGATTAGCCTCACCCATTCACTTTATGGATTTTAGACTTGCCTCACCTATTTTTTTAAGAGGTTTTTTATTCAACCTTACTCTTGGGAGTCAAGCTCATTGATGGACTTGTCGTGCAACCCTCAAAATAAAACTACGTTGATCTAAAAATATAGCAAGTGGCACAACCTAGGTCATCTCCCTTGGAATTGGAATTCAATGTTCAATTAGGTTCTTTAAGTGTTCTAAGATCCTAGAACTATCTAGTTTGGGGGGTTTTTGAATGAATTAAACTATCCTAAAACTAAATTGAATCAAAATTCCTAAATTCTACCTAATTGTGTGAATTGTAAATGATAATGGCTTGTGACTAGCTTAGGAATCGTCTCTTGGTATCCACTATCCTTATCCTATTCTAATTGTGATTAATTCTGGCCTAAGAATTCCTAATTATGTTCATTATAAGTTATCTTGGGTTACCACACAAGAATCAAGAGATTAACAATCTAATATTGAATTAAGACCTCAATCCCGCATTAAACCGTTAACTCTTGTCTTTAAGATCAATGAACATCCAATTTGATTGATTAACTAATTAATTATCTTCTGATTCATCATCCAAAAATGTTTAATTAACCAACTAACTACTAAGGAATTCTCAAATCAAACAATCAAGCACAAAATCTCACTCATGCAATTCATCGAACACCTTCGTGGTATACATGGGAGATTAAAGAGAATAATGAAAAATCAGATTCAAATTCAACCAATTAATTAACAAAAATAATTCCTAATCAGTGTCTAACCAGCTACTAATTAATTACACAAATTCCAAATCAAATACAACTCAACCGAGATTGTATAGAATAAGAAAAAGTGTAGGAAAAATAAGAAATCTTAGCCAGAATTCTGCTTCTTCCCCAAGGATTCAAGCTTCAGCCAAAAGCTTCCTCCTAGTTAGCCTCAAGGATGAATCAGAATTTCATGTTGGCGTGGAATGGAGATGGAGAGATGGATGAAGTTCTGTGTATGGAGGCGTGGGTGAATGACGGCGTGTAGCCGAAGGAGGCGAGGGTTTTGGTTTTTAAAGGTGAATGAATAAAGACGGAATGTGTGTTGAATGGGCCTGATTGAGTGAATGACGTTGGATGAATCTGGATGGGTGTGCATGAATGGCGTGATTGTGCGAATCCCTTCCTCATTAAAAGTCACGTGCCCAGCTCCTCTCGTGCTGCCCAGTGTTTTACTCGTGTTGCTTCGTGCGTGTTTAGCTCCTGCCCCACGTAACTTCTGCATGCATCCTTCGTGTGCTTCATTTGGTTCTGCCCATACGTTGCTCTGTTCATGTTCTATTTAGCTACTGCACTTCTTAAATCTCCAGCTCATTCTCCCAAACTATGGCTGTCTTCACGCTTCCTTTGTTCAGCTACAGCTGCTGTCCTCTGCTTCTTCGTCATTCTGCAGCTGCTGTCTAGCCATTCTCCATATGATTTTCTTCTTCCTTTGTGCCCAGATTTCCTTGTTTCAGCTACTCGAGTTCAGCCTCTGTTCAACTCTTTATTTCTGCAGCTCATTCCTATCTGTTTCAGCCACGTTGTTTCAGCTCTGTTCTCTCTTGCCACAACGTGTTGATGCTCCATAGATGAAGGCCCATACATGATATGTATATGCAGACCAAGTGGGTGAGAGATGTGAGAATGAAAAGATAGAATGCATGGCTTCCTTGGACTTGGCAAACCTCCACTTCTTCTCTAAAAACAATCTCTTATTCAAATACCAATTGCCCAACAAAAAAAAACCTGCACAAAAGAATGAAAATTATTGAGTAGAATTATCCACAAGATTATTTAAAAGAAATTCATATATTAAAACTTAATAATTTTGCTAATTAATTCACAAAGTGCATAAGGGGCTAATGAATTCAAATTGAATCTAATTAAACCTTTAAGACCATATTCCATTGTCAAAATGCCCAAGTTAAGAGAATTAAATTGTATAAAAATCATACTTATCACTTATTTTTGGGAGACTTTTTACTTTGTCTCAACCAACTTTAGGGATTCTTGGCTTATCCTCACCTTGGCTAGAGGGTTCTTGGCTTCTCCATACTCAAGTAAACTAAGACAAGCATGTAAAACATCATTTGAATATATAAAACATGATCATGGTACCATGGAGTAAAAGCTCATGCTAAATACTTTTCATAACTCAAAACATATATACACACATTCAAAGACAATGTAAGCACACATCCATGCATGAGAGAAAGTGGAAAGAGCTACCTTACTTGCATCCACACACTTTTCCCTTAAGTCTTGAATCCTCTCCCTTGACCTCACACATGCAAGAAAGTGAAGATTACTTCTCTTGGCCTAGACACATTATATAGAAGTTAATTATACTCTTGAATCAAATTCTAAGGTAACACAATCACTAGAAAAGCTAGGTGACTTATAAGGCTCTTTTATGGTTCCATAATGCACTTAATGAAGCAACTTTTGGGAAACATCATCTTGGCCCCATTCTCTCTATCTATTTATAATTTTTGACTCCATTTTAAACCTCTTGGAGTCATCACACAATCAATTCTAGGAGTCTAGCTAGGTGTTGCTTTTTTAAGCCATATTATGGAACATATAAGGCCATCTCACTATCTATAGTTTCTAAAAATTTTTCAAAGCTTCCTCTCATATTCATTCATCATATATAACTCAAAAATGGGTTTGAAAAAATTTAAAACTCTCTATAAGTGTCTCAACCCCCTTTAGCCAAAACTATGCACCATTTAGCCTCCATGGAAGTTTGCTTTGTTTTCTATATGGAAGATGCATATGGGGAGACTTCTAAGGATCTTATGAACTTATTTAAACATTCATTTAGGCCTAGGAGTAATTACATCAAATTAGATTTGTAACACCATAAATTCTAGCTCATCTCATGTTTTTCAATGACATAATATCATGAAATATTAGGATTCTCATAGAAAAAGCAAGGAAAAATGGAATTATTTTTGTATTGCGTTATATCTAAAAATTTCATTTGATGTCACATAGACCATGTGAGCTCATACTATATATCTTCATATTTAATTACACTAAAACTCAATTGCATCACAAAATCATGCCCACAACTCATAGAAACCGAAATAGGGCATGGAAAATGGGAGTTCATTCTCGGCCAAAATTGGCCTATTTTCTGGGCAAATTTTGAAAAATCATAACTAATTCTAGAAACATTGAAATCATACAATCTTGGTCATTCTGGAAAGTTATGGATGTCTAATTCACACTAAAAATACATCTAGACCATAACATCCATCATAGATGACGTTTGAAATCCAAAATGGTCCAGAGGTCAGACTGCACTCTGAAGCTATCACAGAATTCTGTAGAAAACTTTAGAAATGTCCAATTAATTCCAAAAAAATCAAATCTATACAAATGATACCAATTTGGAAATCTGTGGATATGAAATAGAGAGAAAAAATATCTCCAAACTAGTTCAGCAAGCCCAGACCTCAGAATTCAATAGAATAGTACTTCTGGTCGGGCAGAATTACTAGTACTGGACAGAATTTTCAAAAATTCATATCTCCCTCTCTAGACCTCCAAATGAGGTGCTTGTAGTTGGAATGAGTTATTGTGATTGTCTAGTTTCTCTGTATAAAATTTTATAACAATTGGATATCATTTGAGCCTCGTGTGACAGAATGCAAATTCGGACCAAATGAATAGTTTAGCAAACTAGAAACCATGGAAATTGCCAAATTTGAAAAATCATCAAATATTCTATAGACCTCCAAAGATTATGATTTTTAGCTTTCTAAAAAGCTCTCAATGAGACCTAATTGCATGACAAATCTCAAATCAAGACTAACTTATTTGGCTAAAAAGTGACATAGGGTTCTATTATGGTCAAATTTGGCTCCATATGAGGTACCAAATTTGCCAAATGGCCTTTCCTTGGTTATGGCACCTTTTGGGCAAGTCTAAAAGTACATTTGAGACTTGTGTGAGCTGCCCAAATGGTCCCAAACCTCATGTATCTTATTTTGGCCATTCAATCCACATTTATGCACATTTCCATCATACTTTCACATTGCATAATTTGGCATCTCATGCTAAAAAATGAAGGCTAGAAGTCATACATTATATTCATACATTTAAACACCCTATAATATCATATTTATACATGTCTCAAGGGTCATGATGCATTTATAATAAAATATACATCAAGAAACACAAATATGGTTCCAAAATGGCTAAAGCTAGGCATAAACTTGTCATTCTTCCTTCTTCATTGATGTTGGCTCCCTTTACCATAATTACTTGGTCCACCTAGCATGTTAGATCATTGGAGAGGAGGGGATGAAATTCAAAGAATCCCAATAGCTCATCTTCCATTCAATCATACATAATATGTACAAAACACAATTAACTTAAAACACTCATTTTTATTTAAAATAGCACTTTTAGCAGCAAAAATTTACATCATTGAAAGCTCAATTAATTTATTCTTGGTTTAATGGACCATGTAAGTTTATCAAATTCATTTTTCATCCATAACACATTTGTTTAACCAGAATTATCACAATTTGAAGCTTAAAATTTGAGTCCAAGTCATAGAAAATGAAATTGCATTACACTTTGCATTTTGCCATGAATTCCATTTTCTAATATGAAATTTAGAAAATTATAACTAATTATAGAAAATTTCAAATCATGAAAACAATAGTTTTCTAGAAAGCTCAAGATGTCATCTAACTGTCATAAAATTTAAGATCAAAACAACCATATTTGACCCATGAAACCTAATGGAACATTACATCAGGTCTTGTGGTCATCCTACAATAGACCTAAAACCTCAAAAATTCGTTTCTCCCTCTACAAAGCTCTGAATGGGGTGCTCTTAGTGGCTATAGAAAGCTTATGAAGTCTACAATATGTTTGTAAAATTTTATGAGTATTGGAATTTATTTATCCCTTAAGTGATACAGAAAATAAAATTGACCATATGAATAGTAACAGTGATAGTTTCTGCATAATTTGGCCAACTTTGAGGAATTATAATAAATTCTCTAGAGTGCTAAAAATAGTGCTCTTTAACTCTATGAAAAGCTCTAGATGAGACCTATTTGTTTGCCAAATTTCATGCAAAAACTCATCCATTTGGTTAGTTTGTGGTTTTATGTTAATTTTTAGAAACACATTAGGGTCAAATGCTGCCCAATGGTCTCCTAGCCATTCCATGACTATTTGAGCATGTCCAAAAGCATAAATGGAACACTTATAAGCTTCCCAAAGGGTCCAAATCATCATACATCTCAAAATCACCTTCCTAGTTGTCATTATGCATATGCACATCAAGGCATTAAGATGCCAAAAATCCACATAGGCATACATTTGGCTCCAAATTCCATTCATATATGATATTTACATACTTTTATACATGCTCAATAATTTACATATCATAAACATCATTTAGTCACAAATGTTGACATCAAAATACATAAACCCCTATTATATTATCAAAGTTTCATTCTTCAAGGTGTTTGGCCTCTATTTCTTGCTCTACTTGGCTCATAGACATGGTTAGACATAATGTGAGGAAGAGTGAGATTCAAAGAATTCCAATAGCTCTTTTATACTTTCAAGCATACATACATGGCACATTTTCATGTAAAAAAAAACAAGCATGTCATCAAAACCTCTTGTATAATTTCATGTCACTTAAGCTCATGCAATTCAAACATAGGCTCTAAGAGTTTTTGGTCTAGCCTCACCTAATTCTTTGGAACTTTTATACCTCATCCACTTTTAGGGAATTTTGACTTATCCTCACTCTTTAGACTTTTTACTTTGTCTCATCCATTCTTAGGGACTTTTGGCATCTCCTCACCTATTTTAAAGGACTTTTGGCATTACTTCACCTATTTAAGCCATTTTGCATTTTGACATATTTCAAGAAACATGATAGTATCATAGCATTTCATCAATAGCTATAAACATATCTCATGGTTCAAACATATATACAAACATCCAATGATAATCAAACATCCAATACATGCATGTAAGAAAGGATAAAAAGCTATCTCAAGTCAAAAAGCACACTTTTCCACTTAAGTTTCTCCTTCTCCTTCTCGGCCATACACACACAACTAGAAGAAACTTGATTTACTTGGCCTAGACACATCAAATGAGACACCATTATATCATTGGAACAAGTTCTAGCCTCATATAAACTCTATGCAAGCTTACTTTATCTTATGGCATAGTTATGGTTCCATATAAATACATAATGAAGCAACCCCTAGAATTTATGATCCTGGCTCTAATTTCTCATTTTATCTAGGCCATGTGACTTCATTTGAACTCATTAGAGTCATTACCATTTTAATTCAAAGAGTTTAGACTCAAGTTGCTTCTTTATGTCTTAAAAAGGAACCTAAACTTCCATCGTATAAACCATGACTTCTAAATTCAAACCAATTGTTCCTTTAGTATTTATTAATGATATCTTGACCATTTCTATCCTTGGAATCAAAGAAAAATCTCCCTAGGTACTTGTTCTTATCCCTAGCCGAGACATGTAGCAACTTAAGGACCCATGGAGTTTGCTTGATTTTTCTTAGGAAAATGGCACTTGTAAAGCTTCCTAGATCTTTTAAAAACTTATACATACTCTTACATAAGCTAGACTATCCTTAGAAAGCTTCAAGAATGGCTAGGTGCGACAAAATCCCTAGACTTTGCAACTTGAATTCTAAAGCTTTTCTTTCAAATCTAATTGCATATTTTTATTTCTCATACTCTAAAATCCTTGTTTCTTCTTTAGTTTGGTCAGAAATCATCCCTTCTTAGATGGTCTAGAGTTGGCTAAAAATTCACCCAAGAAGAATAACCAAGAAGAAGTAAAGAAAGCTATGGAAATTACCTTGGTTTCAAATCTTTTCAAAAGCACTTTCAATTGCTTCTACTTTCTTCTTAAAAGTCTCTCTTCCTCTCATTGAACTATCTATGAATCAACCTTAAATCAATCATCACAGGTATAGGAAAAGAGAAGAGAAAGAGGAGAACAAGGTTGGTGAAAGAGGAAGCATAAAAAACAATGAATTTTCTTACATTTTCTCCTTGTTTTCTCTTCCTTTCTTCCTGCCTTCTTGTGTGCCACTTAAAGAAGAGGGCAATTTTGTTTTGAGGTAGAGCAAAGTCAATTATAAGGAGTAGAGGTGGGACGTATTTTATAACAAGAAAGGCCAAGTTATAAGACTTTTTGAAAATTTCCATTTTGTCTTTTTTTTTTATTCTTTTCATTTAGACTCATTTCAACTCTTTTTTTTAGAGCTATCTTTTCTATTATCAAATTTAGTCCTCTAATTCATAAAATGTCTTTATTTCATTCAAATTGGATTTAAAACCTTTATGAATGAATTGGTCAAAATTTTAGTCAACTAACACTCTAAAATATAAACTAGATGAGTTTTAACTATTCTAGAGATTCTTATAGTTTTTAAAGCCTCTAAGAACCTTGAGAAACTCAATTTTTTTATTTAAAGATTCCTTCTTTGAGTTTTTCATAATTTGCTCAAAATTACTACAAATGCTACTCCATTTTTGTCTAATTTTGTTTAGTTATTTTGGCCTTGATATTCTGACATCTTTAGCCTTGTATCCTTATTTTTAAATGTCTATATTATCACTCTAATTTTTATTTAGTCTCTAATTATAACACTATACATAGCTAGCATCTATTTCATATTAGAACTAGCTAAAAGTATCAAATTATATCCATTTTCATGAGTTTCACACTTTTAGTAATGAAAATAACTGACATTAAAAGTCAAATTAATGTATCCTTGGCTTAATGGACCATATAAGCGTACCAAATTTATTTTTCATCCTCAACACATGTGTTTTACCATAACTAACACAATTTAAAGCCCAAAAGTCAAATCCAAAGCATATATATCAAAATCATATACACTTTGCAACATAAGTTTGAAAAATCATTATTAATGCTACAAAAATTGAAATCATATATGCTATAGCTTTTTAGAAGCTTAGGATGTCCTCTAATTACCATAAAAATTTCAGAACAAAACAACTAGGTTTGCCTTACTAAATTTAATAAAACATTAACACTAGTTTGGGTGGTATCCTGCAGTTGAACTATAAATTCAAAAATTCATATCTCCCTCTACAAAACTCCAAATGAGATGCTATTGGTGGTTATGGAAAGCTTAATATGAGAACTAATTGTTGTAAAAATATCAAGGTCATATGAGCTCATTTGGCCCACAAAATCCATTGTATATGAGAGACTGCTATAGTATTCAGGTATCACCAGACCTTTCATTTCAAAACTTCATAAATCTATCTATACAACTCCTTTTCTTGCAAACTTTGTAGCCCTAAAAAGCTTATAATGTCTGCTATATTTCTGTCAAATTTCATGAGTATTGGATTTCATTTGTCCCTTGAATAACACAGAAATGCAAATTGACCATCTGAATAGTGACTGAGGCAATTTTGCATAATTTGGCCAACTTTGAAAATTCATAACAAATTCTTTAGAGCTCCAAAAATAGTGCTCTTTGACTCTGTGAAAAGTTCTATATGAGACCTATATTTATGCCAAATTTCATACATCAAATAATCCATTTAGTTAGTTTAGAGTCTAGCACAAGATTATGTCACATTTTGCAACTATAATAAGATCAAATGGTATCAAATGAACTTCTAGTCATTCCATAACCACTTGAGCATGTCCCAAAACATAAATGTAGCATATTAAAGCTTTGTAAATGGTTCAAAATATCATACATCTCAAAACCACCTTCTAGTTGTCACACAAGTGCATTAAGGCATAAGGATGTCAAACTCTTACATAAGCATACATTTGGCTCTAAATCCCATTCATACATGATAATTACATACTTTTATACATGCTCAATAATTTATATCTCATAAATACCAGATGTATACATACTTTGACATTACATTACACAAAATCCTATCCTATTATCAAAGTCTCATAATTTAAGCTCCTTAGCTTTCAATTCTTACTCCTTGAAGTTCACCTAAGCATGGTTAGACATAATGTGGGAAAGAGTGAGATTCAAAGAATTCCAATAGCTCTTTTACCCTTTTTAAACATACATATATGGCATATTCTCATGTCAAAGAATGCAAGTATGTCATAAACACTTCTTGTAAGCATACATAAACATATCCTCATATCATAACAACTCATACATGTCAAACATAGGCTCTAAAGGATGTTGGTCTAGCCTCACCCACTTTCTTTAGGATTTTTGGATTTGCCTCAGCCCTTTTTAAAGATTTTTGACTTAGCCTCATTCTTTCTTGAGACTTTTAGCTTTGTCTCACCCATCGTTAGGGACTTTTGGCTTATCCTTACCAATTCTATGGGATTTTTGGCACAACTATATCCATTCAAGCCATTTTGCATTCAAATTCCATTCAAGAAGCACAATGATACCAAATTACTATATCAAACACTCTAGATATACCTCATAGTTCAAATATATGTACAAGCATCTAAAAATAATCAAACATCTAAGAAATACATGCAAGAAACGTTAAAAAGCTACCTTGTGTCAAGAACTCAACTTTTGTTCCTTGGTTATTTCTTCCCCTTCTCGGCCTCACACCCATAGCTTGGAGAAGCTTAGTTAACTTGGCCTAGACACATCAACTGAGACATAATTATATCATTGGAGCAAGTTCTAGCTTTATACAAACTCTACATAACCTTACTTGATCTTATGATATAATTATGGTTCTATATAAGTGCACAGTGAAGCAACATCTAGAATTCATAATCTTGGCTCCACTTTCTTATTCCACCTAGGTCTCTTGACTCCATTTAAACTTCTTAGAGTTATCACAAATTCAATTCAAGGAACCTAAACTCAAGTTGCTTCTATATGCCTTAAAATGGAGTCTAAACTTCTATCTCATAAACCATAGCTTCTAAATTAAAACCAATGATTTCTTTGATATTTATTAATAATATCTAGACCATTTCTATCCTTGGAATTAATTAAAAAATCTCCTTGGGTGCTTGAACCATGCCTTGGCCGAGACATGCATAAAGATAGGGGTTCATAGAGTTTTCTTGGTTTTTCTTAGTGAAGTAGCACTTGTGAAGCTTCCTAAATGTCTTATAATCTCTTACATACTATTACATAGGATAGATTATCATTAGAAAGCTTCAAAATTGGCTAGATGCACTAAGAACCCTAAGTCACATAACTTGATTTCTAAAGCTTTTCTTTTAAATCTAATTGTATATTCTTATTCCTCATGCTTGAAAACCCTTGTCTTTATCTTATTTTAGCTTGAATTCATTCCTTATTAAGCGGGCCTAGGTCTAGCCAAACCTACCATAAGAAGAGCAAGCAAAAGGAAGCAACAAAAAGCCACGGGTCTTATTTTATTTCAAAGCTTTTTCAATGAGCTTTCAAGTGCCTTGAGCTTCTCCTTCGAATTCGAACTTTCTCTTACTAAACCAACCATCAATTAGTACCAAATTAGTCACCAAAACCATTGGAGAAAAGAGGAGAAAGAGAAGAAGAAGATTGGTGAAGGAAAAGACATGAAAATCCATGAAATTCTTAGCTTTTTTGCTATGTTTTCTCCCTCCTTTGCTATTCCTTTGGTGCACCTCCTCAAGGTGGTCTCTCTTTTATCTTGGAGGAGAATTAGGTCGGTCAAGAGAGAAGGAGGAGGTGGGGTGTGTAAATAAGAAGCAAAGGGGCTCATTTAACACTTTTAAAATTACAATTTAGTCCCTCATCTTGGTTTTTTCCATTTGGGTTCATTTCAACTTTTTTTTAAAACTATCTTTTTTATCATGAAATTCAGGTCCTTTAATTCATAAAAAGCCTTTGGTTTCACCCAAATTAGATTTAAAACCCCTCCAAGCAAATTAATCAAATTTTTAGTCAACTGACATTTTAAAATGTAAATTGGAAGGGTTTTAGGCACTCTAGGAGTTTCTATGGTTTTTAGAGCCTCTGAGAATCCCAAGAAACTCAATTTTCTCATTTAAAGATTCTTCTTTGGTATTTTTTATAAAATACCTTAAATTATGAAAATACTATTACCTTTTTGGTAAATTTTATTTAGCTATTCTGATGCAAGGCCTTTTAGGAACCTTAGCACACAAATTGATCACATGAGATCAGCTACGTCTCACACGAAAGTGAAAGCACACAAAGGGATTGTTGGTTGGAGGTAAAACCCTAAGAGAACTTGTCTCTTAGAACCCTAGCTAATGACACCACATAGGATAACTAATCCTTTAATAAGTCACATAAACTCTTAGAGAACACAAAGAAGTAAAAGCCTCACAGAAAATTGAATAATACTCAAATTCATTCATAATCTGAAAATAGAGTACAATAGGAAGCCTTTTATAGGCAAAGTTTTTAAAAGTCTAAAATCCTAACAAAACTTAAATACTAAAATCTAATTAGAAATATTTTAAATGATGCCTAAACTTAAAGAATGAGATTATAATACTAATTTTAACTTAATCTCCAAGATAAGATCTTTGACCAAGTCCTAAAAATAATAAAATAAATAAATAATGAAATTCATAAAGAATCCTTCTTAAAACTAGTAAGTTCCTTTAAGTAATCACATGGGATTCTCATACTTCATTAAAAGTCATATTGTGACGACCCTAAATTCTAACATCGGTAATTATAGTTAAATACATGATTAATAAATAATGATCAAGATCTGGAGTCGTTGCAATTAATTACATTAAGAAAATATAGGAGAAATTTAAACCTTGATACTACTAGGATCATCAACTAACAACCATAACGGAAACATGCATAAAAGGGTTTGTACCACCATTAAGGCTGAGGATTCATCCATTAATCAATTCCAACCCACAAAACATCCCACCAATGTCCCCATGCTACTCCCTAACATTAGCCTTACTGAAATTAGGGTTTCTAGGTCAAATATAGAAGTTTGGGGACCTGCGCCGCGACCTGGAACTTCCCCGCCGCGGCTAAGCTAGGTTCTGGAGCTCAAAAACCAAGTTTTTAAACTTGCGCCGCGGCCAAGTTGCTCTCGGGAATTTTCCTGACTTTCGTCGCGGCGAGTTGGATCTGCGCCGCGGCCAACCTATGTGGCGCCGCGGCGAGTTTTGCTACTGTAACCTCCGTAATTAATTTCCTCGAATCGCGCTGCGACGAGGTTACGTTCTGTCACCTCCTGGGCGATTATTTTCACTCCGTGCCGCGGCGAGATTTCTCAAGCCGCGGCGTCCCTCGTCCCTCGCCACTGTCACTCCCTAGGCCGCGGCGAAGCCTTCTTGGCCGCGGCGTGACTCCCTTCTGTAGCTGTTTTCCCTATATTTCGCCCCCTACACTCCATTTCTCTTCTTAGAGACACTCTAAGGTCACTTCCCCTCATTTTATATGGCTCTAATGGCATTTATCTACCTTATTTATTTAGCTATGCTTCCATTACCCGTTCAAAACTTATATGCCCATTTCTTTCCTCTAATTACCTCCTATCAGCAAGTTTATGGAATAATAACAACACCAATCATGCACCGTTGATATTTAACATTAGATACACTTTCCATTATTAGCCAATTACAATCATAAGGTTCAATTCCATGATAATTGAATTACATATACAATCTCTATACTTGGCAACTCATGATGCAATGCAGCAATGATACAAAACTAACAATTTAATTACAATACATTTTGTCAAAGCTCCTAGACCTATGTGCTACCAAACCATTTAACAGGCTCTCGTTAATTTTCTCCTTGCCACTAAGAGGTCCGATCCCTGAAAATGTTAGCCCACAACGGGGTGAGATATACAATCTCAGTAACAAAAGGAAATTTCCATCTATATGCACAAGTCAATCAATCCAAGACAATCTCATGTCATCAATATCAGAATCATCAATTCAATTGGCAAATGAACTAGTTGAGCTACCAATGACTACTGTCTCATACCAGCAATCATACATAACATGTTAAAGGCCATTAACACTGGGAGAGGCCCGTCCACGGCACCTACTCCCCATTGAGCAAAACCAGGGCTCAGTGCATCTGGGGTTGATCATACCCGATGCTCGATCGAAGCACATGCACAGGTGGCAGCCGCACCACAGCTCCACCATGGACTCACAAGGTCCAATCACAATATCAATCAAGTAGTCAACTAGTCATTTAACATTTCAAAATCAAGCATGTGTAACAAATAGCAGATTAACATGAGCATATACATGGAATTAGGAAAATAACCCAGTTACCTCAACGAAGCCAATTACTCTTCCCCTAGCTACCATAATAATCCAAATGCACACCAAGCCTATAACAAGCATCATTATCATCATTTCTGATCACAATCAAATATTCAAAGAGTTGAACTACTAATAACAGACTAGAGGTTACTCACCTAATTACCAAGGGATTTAACTTCGGATTCCAACTTCCCCACACCAGAAATTTCCATAGTTCACTCCAATTTCTGTGTAATTTCACATGAAACCAAAGCCCATATCATAGGTCAACTATAGGGATCTCAAACTAACAGGATATGCATCAAAATAGGGGTTTAAACTCACCTAATACCAACCCCAACCTCAACCTACGAATTTTCTCAAGGAAATTCCCAAACACCCCCATTTCAGATTTTGGGTATGATGAAATTACTCTAAATGAAAAACTAATCGGACCAAATTAAAGAGAAAGATGAGGGGATTAAGTTGTATAACTATTACCTTGGCTGAATCTTGCTCTAAGTGTGTGAAAATACAGAATTCTTACCCTCAACCCTAGCCTCCTTCTCCACCTCCGAATTTCACTTTTGAGTTTCAGCAAATGGGATAAGTGGCTGAAGTATTAGGGTTTTAGATGGGTTTAAGTTGGGTCAAGGGGCTGGGTCATGGGTTGCTCCAAGTCTAAACCCAATTGGGTTTTCAGATTTTGCTTATTGGGCCAGTTTTCAATTGTTGGGCTGCAGAATTTCATTGGGCCAGTTTTATACATTGGGTTGCTGAAGTTTAATGGTGTTTGGGCCCAATTTGAAGGGCTCAAGGGCTTGGGTCTACACAAGGGTAATTGGGCCACTTAATTGAGCCTATACAAGATAACTCTTGGGCCTCTATCTCATTAAATTAGTTTGGGTTTGCCTCTAATTCATTGGGCCTCTATTAGCCTCTTATCATGGTTCATTAATTTGGGCCTAGGTGAAATTTCTATCTCAATAAATTCTCAAGCCCATATTAATAATCTATCTATCTAAAATCCCTATTTACTTAACTTGCCTAATCATCCAGATTAATTATTCTTAATTAATCTTAATCCATGATTAACACCTTAATTAATTTCAGGGTGTTACACATATAATTGACACATGATTCTTAATCTCTTGCAATTGGACTCCAATTGGGTCTTGGCACTCCTATTGTATAATGGTTAGCATTATCACACCTTTTACATCTTCTTAGGCCATCTCTTGACTTAAATAAATGGGTTCTAAGTCATGAAACTTACGAGTCAAACAATTAAAGGCTTCTTTCATTATTTTGGCCTTAGCTCTTGTTATTGGGCCTCCTATACCATGTAATGGATCTTTAGGCACATTTAAATTGAACTCTTGGTTTTTAATTTACAAATCATGTCCTTGGTCCTAAAGCTTAGCACCATATCCTCCATCAGGACCACTTCTATGCTCAACAAGGTCTTTTGGTGCTACTGCATCATTCCCCCCTCTTGAAAAGGATTCATCCTTGAATTTGCAACATTAAAGGGAGAAAGATTTGCCACATTGAAAGTAGCACTAACATTTCCATAAGAATAAAGCAAGTCAATTTTATAAGCATTATCATTAATCCTTTCAAGAACTTGAAAGGGGCTATCTCCTCTAGGTTAGAGTTTTGACTTCCTTTACTGTGGGAAACGTTCTTTTTGCAAGTGAACCCACACTCAATTGTCAGGTTCAAATACCACATGCCTTCTACCCTTGTTAACCTGGTTGGCAATTTGCTTATTCCTCATTTCAATGTTGGCTTTCACCTTCTCATGTAAATCATGCACAAACTTAGCCTTCCTAACACCATCATCATTAGTAAACTCATGTGAAGGTAAAGGAAGCAAATCCAATGGAGTTAAAAGATTAAAGCCATAAACAATTTCAAAAGGAGAGAATTTTGTAGCAGAATGAATGGCACAATTATAAGCAAATTCGACATAGGGCAAATACTTCTCCCAATTCTTCAGATTCTTTTGAATGATAGCTCTCAATAAAGTAGAGAGGGTTTTATTAACAGCCTTAGTCTGCCTATTTGTTTGTGGATGTGTTGTAGTAGACAACAAAAGCTTAGTGCCAATTTTATTCCACAATGTTTTCCAGAAATAACTCAAGAATTTCACATCTCTATCACTAACAATAGTTCTTGGCACACCATGCAACCTAACAACCTCCTTGAAAACAACTCTGCCACATGCATAACATGATTAGTTTTGGAACAAGCAATAAAATGTGCCATTTTACTAAACCTATCTACAACAATAAAGACACTATCTTTCCCAGTGGAAGATTTAGGCAAACCCAAAACAAAGTCCATAAAAATATCAGTTCATGGGTGAGAGGAAATTGGTAAAGGGGAATACAAGCCATGTGATTGAATTCTAGACTTAGCATGCTCACAAGTAATACACCTATAACAAATAGCAACTACATCTTTTCTCATGCCAGGCCAATAAAAATGCTTATTCAAAAGAGTCAAAGTCTTTTCTATGCTAAAATGGCCCATCAATCCCCCACCATGAGTCTCCTCAACAAGAATCTCATGAATGGAATACATAGGAACATATAACTTATTTTTTTAAAAAAGAACCCATCAAACCTATAATAGTCATCAACACCACACAATTCACAAAATTTCCAAATATCAGCAAAATTAGAATCATACTCATACATGCCTTTTAAAATCTCAAAACCTATTAATCTAGTATGCCTGGAAGTATCAAAGTGTAATGCCTAGACAATGCATCAGCTACAACATTTTCCTTTCCTTGCTTATGCTTAATCACATAAGGGAAGGTTTCAATAAATTCAAGCCAACCTACATCTCTTTTGTTCAATTTGCCCTGGGACTTAAGAAACTTAATACTCTCATGATTAGAATGGATAATAAATTTTTTAGGCCACAAATAATGATGCCAAGTTTCTAAAGTCTATTTCAAGGCATACAACTCTTTATCATATGTGGAATAATTTAAAGCAAGACCACTCAATTTCGCATTGAAATATGTAATAGGTTTAGAATCCTGCATCAACATACCACCTATATCTATACCAGAAGTATCACACTCAATTTCAAAAACCTTAGTAAAATTAGGCAACACAAGTATAGGGGCATTAGTTAATTTTTCCTTCAGTATATTAAAAGCACGCTCTTTTACTTAACCCCACTTGAATACCACATTCTTTCTTACTAAATCATTCAAAGGGGCAGCAAGAGTAGAGAAGCCCTTCATGAACCACCTATAGAAGCTCGCCAATCCATGGAAGCTCCTTACTTCACTAACATTCTTTGGAGTAAGCCACTCTCAGATTACTTTGACCTTCTCCTCATCCACTTGTATGCCATGAGCTCTTACAACAAATCTAAGAAAAACTACATAATCTAAACAAAAAGAGCACTTCTCTAAATTAGCCAAGAGTTTATTCTTCCTAAGCACAACAAACACATTATGCAAATGACTCACATGCTTTTCTAGGCTCTTAGGGTAAATCAAAATGTCATCAAAGTAAACCATAATAAATCTACCAATGAAAGGTCTAAAGACATGGTTCATTAAACTCGTGAAAGTGCTAAGTGCGTTAGTCAAGCCAAATGGCATAACTAACCATTCATACAACCCAAACTTGGTCTTAAAAGTAGTTTTCCATTCATCACCTTCTTTCATCTTAATTTAATGGTAACCACTTCTAAGATCAATTTTAGAGAAAACACATACACCATGCAACTCATCAAGCATATCATCTAACCTGGGGATAGGATAGCGATATTTTACTATTATTTTATTGATGGCACAACAATCCACACACATTTGCCACTTGCCATCCTTCTTGGGCATAAGAATCACTGGGATAGCACATGGACTTAGACTTTCATGAACAAAGCCTTTCTTCATGAGCTCCTCTACTTGATGCTATATTTCCTTAATCTCATTTACATTTACTCAATAAGCAGGTCTATTGGGGATAGATGCTCCAGGGATGAAGTCTATATGATGCTCAATGCCTCTTAAATGGGGCAATGATTTGGAATTACATGCCAAAGTCAAGGTTAACATTGAGAGGAAGAATAAACAATATGCCAAGCATGTTAATAAAGGTCGAAGGCATGTAGTATTTGAACCAGGAGATTGGGTTTAGATATACTTGAGAAAGGAAAGATTCCCTAAGACACGGAAGTCAAAACTGCAACCTAGAGGGGATGGACCTTTCCAATTTTTGGAAAAAATTAATGACAATGCATACAAAATTGATTTGCCTAGCTTTTATGGAAATATTAGTGCTACATTCAATGTGACTGATTTATCTCCTTTTAATTATGCAGATTCGAGGATGAATCCTTTTAAAGAGGGAGGGAATGATGAAGGGGCCCATGAGCTTGGAGACAAGGGAGCATGGTGTGATGACTTAAAAAAGCATGGAGGGTGTGCAAGAGAGCCCAACAAATAGACCTATTACAAGGTATAAGAGGTGTAATGTTCGGTTTTCGTTAAACGACGGAAACAAGCACATTTTCAAAGCAAGTCCCCCGAAATGAATTAGTTAAGGTCTCGAAAAATTTGAGTAACATTCTAACTTCCTAAAAATAAGAATTGTAGCCTTAGAATATGTAAAGAAAACTAAGAAATAGGCATTAGAAATCAAGATACAAAACTAGGGCTTTAAGTGTACCTTCCAATTTTTGAATTTGTATGATGCTTCCTAGGTCTAAGTAAGAGTTTAAATGAGTTCTTGAGACACCTAAGATGCTCCCCACAAGCTTCCTCTTTCAAGAAAACAAAAGACAACTCCAAGAAGCCCTAAACCTAAGCATGTCTCGGCCAAGAAGAGTTCTAGGTGTAACACTATGAATTCTAGCTCATTCATATAAGTCTTTTACAAAGACCAATGGCTACATCCTCAAGTCAAATCCAATCCGAGAGAGCCTGGAACTTTGCTCTGATACCAATAAATGTAACACCATGAATTCTAGCTCATTCTAACTCATCAAGTGCCTTTACATGACTTAATATCATAAATCATGTGAGTTTTGCATGAAAAAGACAAAGAAATAATGCTCATTTTAGCATTGCACTGGGTCTCAAAATTCCATTTGGTGTCATGTGGACCATGTAAGATCATCTTATGCATTCTAATATTTAATTCCATCATTATAACTCATTCACATCACAAAAACATGCCTACAATTCATGGAAACCGAAATGGGGCATGGAAACTTAAAGATCATTCTCGGCCAGAATTGGTCCTTTTTCTGGGAAAACTTTGAAAAATCATAACTAAATCTAAAAAACTCAAAACTATGCCATCTTGGTCATTATGGAAAGATTGGGATGTCTAATTCACACTAAAAATGCGTCTAGGTCACAATATTTATCACCTAGGACGTTGGACATCCAAAAATCTACAGAGGTTCGACTGAAATCTGGAACTATCACAGAATTCTGTAAAAAACTTTGAAAATGTCCAATTAATTCCAAAAAAATCCAATCCATGCAAATGATACCAATATGGAAAGCTGTGAATGTTAAATAGAGAGAAAAAATATCTTCAGATCAGTTCATTAAGCTAAGGCTCCAAAATTCAATAGAACAGTACTTCTGGTCAGGCAATTTCACTGACACTGGATAGAAACTTCAAAAATTCATATCTCCCATTCTAAAACTCCAAATGAGGTGCTTCTAGTTGGCATGAGTCTCTATGCTTTCCTAGTTTCTGTGTATAAAATTTCATGGTAATTGGACATCATTGTTCCTTGTGGGACAGAAAACAATTTCGGACCAAATGAATAGTGCAGCAGACCAAATTCATAAAATTTGCCAATTTCGAAAAATTATCAAATGTTTTGTAGACCTCCAAAAATTATGATCTTTAGCTTCCCAGAAAGCTCTCAATGATATCTAATTGCATGCCAAATTATAGATCAAGACTAGCTTATTTGGCTAAAAAGTGACATAGGGTTTCATTATGGTCAAATGTGGCTCCATATGAGGTATCAAATTTGCCAAATGGTCTTCCCTTGGTATTGGCACCTTTTGGGCAAGTCTAAAAGTACATTTGAGACTTGTGTGAGCTGCCCAAATGGTCCCAAACCTCATGCATCTCATTTTGGTCATTCAACCCACATTCATACACGTATTCATCAAACATTAAACTTGCATACTATGGCAACACATACTCAAAACATGTGCTAGTGGTCATATATCATTTCCATACATCTAAACATCACATAATAGTATCTTTACATATGTCTCAACGTTCATAGTACATATACAACAGCATATACATGATAAACCATCATTATGGTTCCAAAATGGCTAAAATCAAGGCATAAGTTTGTCAATCTCCCTCCTTTAGGGTTGTTGGCTCCCATTAGCATATCCACTTAATTCACCTATCATGTTAGATTATTGGAGAGGAAGGCATGAGATTCAAAGAATCCCAATAGCTCATCTCTCATTCAATCATACATAATATGTGTAAAGCAAGCTCTTCAAATGCATGCATGGTGAAAATGGAAGACATGCATATTTTAAAAACAATCTTGGCATGTGAATCAATCATACAAGACATTCAAGAGCTCACCAAGTGCTTTGATTGGCCTCACACTTCTCCTCATAGATTTTGGACTTGCCTCACCCATTCTTTAAGAGCTTTGGACTCAACCATACTTGACGGGCTTGTCGTGTAACCCTCAAAATAAAACTAGGTTGGGTATTAAATGCAATATAGGGCACAACCTAGGTCATCTCCCTTGAAATTGGAATTCAATGTTCAATTAGGTTCTCTACGTGTTCTAAGGTCCTAGAACTATTTAATTTGGGGGGTTTTTAATTGAATTAAACTATCCTAAACTGAATTGAAACAAATTTCCTAATGTCTACCTAATTAGATAAATTGTGGGTGGAGAATGGGCTTGTGACTAGCTTAGGAATCATCTCTTGGTATCCACTATCCTTATCCTATTCCAATTGTGATTAATTATGGCCTAAGAATTCTTAATTATGTTCATTAGCAAATGATCTTGAATAACCATTCAAGATTCAAGAGATTAATAATCTAATGTTGAATTGAGACCTCAATCCCGCATTAAACTGTTAACTCTTGTCTTTAAGATCAATGAACATCCAATTTGATTGATTAACTAATTAATTATCTTCTGATTCATCATCCAAAAATGTTTAATTAACCAACTAAACACTAAGGAATTCTCAAATAGACATTTAAGCACATAACCTCACTCATGTATTTCATCGAACACCTTCGTGGCATACATAGGAGATTAGAGAGAATAATGAAAAATCAAATTCAAATTCAACCAATTAATCAACAAAAAAGGTTTCCTAATCAGTGTCTAACCAGCCACTAATTAATTACACAAATTCCTAATCAAATATAACTCAACCGAGATTATACAAGAAAAAGAAAAAGTGCAGGAAAGATAAGAAAATCTTAGCCAGAATTCTGCTTCTTTCCAAAGGATTCAAGCTTCTACTCAAGAGCTTCCTCCCTTGCTAGCCTCAAGGATGAATCAGAACTTCATATTGGCATGGTTGGAGATGGATAATGGAATGGAGAATGGAGTGGTGTGGACGAAGGGGATGGGGTGAATGGAGGCGAAGGAGGCGAGATAAGTGGTTGATGAGGCGTGAATGAATAAAGATGGAGGTGAGGGTTTTTAAAAGGCCAATGACCGAAGGAATAAGGATTAATGAATGGACTGGGCCAGCGAATGAGAATTGATTTAAGCGTGAATGACGGAGTGTGCGAATGGAGGTATCTGGTGCTTCATTCTCACGTGGCTTGCTTAAATTTTCACGTGCTCTCTTCATTCCTTCTCAAACCAGACTTGCACCGTGGCTCTGCATGTGTTTTAAGTGTATAAACGTGGGACCCACTGAATATAATAATCCATATGCAAACTGTAGCTTCTACATGTATCTTCACGTAGCTTTCTTCTTCGTGGATTTTGTATTTCGAGTCTGATTCTTCTCTTCATTTGTTGCTGTCCAGACATGATTTCCAGCTTCTCTTCTTTGTGCCAACTCATTCTTCCATTCTTAGCTTGTGCTTTTTCATGCGTTGATCTGGTTCTGCTTCAGTTTCTGCTCGTGTGCTTCTTTTATTCCGCTGCTGCATGCTCTGTTCTGCATGTTCTCCACACAAAACTCGAGCTTCTCACATGACTGTTAAGCCTCATCTCTTCTTGTTTTCTCGAGTTCCAGCCAGTTTTTTTTTTCCACGAGTTTCCTCGTTGCTTCATTTGGTTCTGCCCATACATGGTTCTTCCACGTTGCAGCCTTGCTAATTCATGCTTCATGCATTTCATTTGGCGTCCTGGACAGCTCTTGCTCATCTACGCTCTTTCTTCCTCTCTAATGCACCTTCTCATTTCTTTATGTTTTTCCACGAGCTCTAGCCACGTTTAACACTTACTACCCCGTAGCTATTCATTCTTTTCTATTCAGCTCGCCTTATTCAGTTGTTGCTGCAGCTCAAACCTGTAGCTTGTTCTCATGCAGAACCCAACTCAAGCCTTTCTTTCCTTCTCCTTCAATGTAAATCCAAGCTCAAACTTCTCACGTGGCTTTGCTTCTTTCATTTCCACGTGAAAGCTTCTAGTCCAATTCAGCAAGAAGTACACTTGATCCCAACTCTTCTCCTCCTCTTCTTCAAAACAAATGCTCATTCAAGCTCCAAATTCATATTAAAATTCTGCACAAAAGAGTGGGAAAAATCAAATGGAATTATCCACAAAATTATTTAAAAGAAATTCATGCATTAAAAACCAATACTTTGCAACTTAATTCCTTAAATGTAGGAATAGCCAATTAAAATCAAATTCCATTCAATTGCATTCATTAACCCACATTTATTTATTAAAATGGCTAAGTTAGGAGGGATAAATTGTATAAAAATCATGCTTATCAAATTCCCCCACACTTAAACCTTTGCACTCCTGGGCAAAGCTCAAAATCCAAGTTAAAGAATGAATTTGAATAACCCGACTAGAAGAATGGTAAGTGGAAAATGAAAATGAAAAAGGAGTGTAAGAATCACAAGCTAGAGATTAATCATAACTCTTCAACACTTCAACAATCTAAGTTAATTTCACTTGCATTAAGAATTAAGTTCCATGGCAATTTTATTTGAAAATAATGAATTAAAATGCATAACCTCTCACATGATTAGTGTTTACTCTCAACTTTCCAGTGTTTAAAGGGATGTGTTTCTCTCAAACTTCACCTATCCAAGCTTACTACCATAAGCTTGTCAAGCTTCTAAATCTCCACCACCTATGCCAAATGCAATGCACAAATCAAAGGACTTTATTTAGGGTTGTAATGGGGCTAAGGAGATGAAATGAATGGATAACAAAAACAAGGAGAAAAACTAAACAAATGGATACCTTAGAACCTCAAGAGCACTCAATAGAATACCTAGGATAGAGAAGAACATGTGTAATTCAAGGCCTTATTTCCAACTAACAATGGGTAACTACAAACTCAATCTAAATTACTTCTTTCTTTTGATTTTCAATAACTTTTCCTCTCTTTTTTTTTTTTTTTCTTCTTTTTTTTTCATTTTGCTTTTTTTTTTTTTTTTTTTGCTTTTCTATTCTTTTTGCATTTTTTTTTTCTTAAAACAAATCTTTGAATCACAATGGCCTTAATGGATGCAAAGCACACATTCACCTATCTTATTTAGATATAATGCTCCTTAAAATTCCTAAGGCATCTTAAAACAAGGTGAAAATATATGTAATGGCTATAAGCTAACAAGAAAAGAAAATACAAGGCCCAAAGTGGCTAAACAATGGATAAAATGCATGTAGGGTTGGCTTTTTGGCTCACTAGTTATAAAAGAAATGAATGCCTTATCACTTTCATGCATGCAAGTGCAAATGTGGCCTTAACAAAGAATCAAGACAAGTTCTAGAGTGAAAACAAAGATAGGTGAATACACACTAGAATTGAACAATTAGGCTCAAATTCTCACCAGCTAATGGCTATCAAACAATTCATTGAAATCAAATTCATTGCCACTTCACTTAAATCAAAATACAAGATCCATCACTTGTCATGTCTAAGCAAATCCAAGCTATAATCATCTCAACTTGCAACTTTTACAGAAAAAATTGAAGAAAAATCACGCTATTTTTCAAAAATTTTCTCAAAAATTTCAAATTTTTTTTTTTTTAAAACAAGGAAAAAGATGGATGGAATGACTCTCTCCCCCACACTTAAATGTTGCATTGTCCTCAATGTCAGCACACAATCCAGTAAACATATAAACAATACAATATAAAGAGTGAAAAGAGAGAGTACAACCGGATGAACTTGCCAATGAAGATCTCAAAGGTGGCTAAGATGTTCATTGTAGCTGGCTAGCAATTTATTTCCTACAAAATAGAAACAAAAGAAACTGTAATGCGGAAAAGAAAAAGAAAACTACATCCTAAACTAAAAAGAACTCCATAAAAGACTAACTAATCATATGTATCAAAAACAAGAATTAAAACTACTTTATTCCTTCTTAACTCAAGAAATTTAAGTCTCACTACTTTAAAGCATTTGGATTGATCATTCAGTGATGACCCATGGACTTTCTCAACCATCAGTAGTTTAGGAAAGTCATTTTTAGCAAATTTAGAAATAAGAAAAGAAGAAAAATCAAATTTAGGACATTTAAAACTAAAGAAAGAAAATTTAAAATCAAACTCAAACTCTAAACTCTCTAAAAATCTATCAAAACCAATAAAATCTATCGGACTCTCATCAGTAAGAGTCATTACATCCACAGAAAAATCTAATTGCAACTTCTCACAGCCTTTTAAGTTTAAGTCCTCCAAGGTATCTTGCAGTTGCTTTTTATCAGCTTGGAGAATCTGTTGATTGTTGGGAACTAGCTCACCAACCTCAGGAATCTGTTCAGGACTCTCAACAATAGAGATAATATCTTCCCTGAACAAAGAGACATCAGTAGGCTCATAATATTCTAAACAATTGCCAACAGTAAAATCAAGTCTCTCACTAGTATTAACAACAGCACAAGCATCAATAGAATTTTCAACATCAACAGTATCACTATGCATGCCCTCATCAATACTAGTATGATCAGTAGAATCAAAAGCATCAAAAATTTCAGTGCAGGCAAAAGATTCTGTGGATTCAACAGACTTATCAGACTCCAAAAACTCATTAATTTCAACACACATAGGACTTGTATGTATATCATCACATAAGCATTTAAGAGTGGGGTCTGAATGATCAACAAGCTGTCCAACATTTTCACTGTTTATATCCTTTTCAGATGCTACATCTACCACTTCATCAGTCATACCATCACATGTTAGTGAGGAATCATGATGATCAGAATATGTGAGAGACTCACTAGTCTTAATGGAAACATTAATCTGGGAGCATTCATCACATATATCAGATTCAACACACATACAATCAAGAGATGCATCCAAATCAGCTATGTCACATGGTCCAGATGGTAGACTATCCCTAAACTCAATAGATGCATCATCAACAGACTTATCAACTAATTCCACACCAGGCACAGAATAATCATCACATTCCAAGTTACCCCCACAATTATCTACTACCCTAGACTCAAGAGATTCATCATTAACAGGCTCAGAAATAGAATTACCACTAAGGTCACAGCTAGGAGTAGAAATTCCAAGTGCATCAGTACACAAGGATTTATGAACATCACAAAATGTGTCTATTTTACTCAATGAACTACCACAATCAACCATACCAGGAGATTCAACAATTATTTCTTCATCAATAACATCATCATCTTGCAATTCAGAATCAACAACATTATATGCATCAGGAATCGAAGTGCTATCATACAAATTAGAATCAGTTCCAACAAATTGTAAAGTATTAGAAGATGGAAGGATATTACCTAGTGAATAGGATTCTTCCTCCTCTATACATTCCCTTCTAATTTGCTCTTCAATTGATTCAGTAGCACTTGAAGTCGGTTGATTCAATTGAATTCCTGAATCCTTCATCATGTTGTCAAGCTTTTGTTGCATTTCAAGATACCATCGTTCATGTTCTTGTTTGAATTGAAGATTTTCAGCCTCCCTTTGTTGGATTCGAAGATCTAAGGCTTCCATTAGCTGCATCATCCTTTCTTTCGAACTCGGTTCCCTCTGAGGCTCTTGTTGCATGTACCCCTCATGGTAGTTGTAAGGATGATATTGTGGCTCTTGCCTATGGTAGTTATGGTATGGTTCATGATGATGGTGGTAATTTGGGTGAATCTCATATGGATGGTGGTATGGTTGGTAGTTGGGGTGAACTTCATAGGAATGATGGTGTGGTTGGTAGCATGGTGGTTGGACTTGTTGGTATTGTTGGCTTTGTTGATTTTGCCTTTGTCTTTCAAGAACGCCTTGAAGCATTGTCTTGAGATCATCCAACTGCCTGGAAGTCCCATTATTTGCATAAGGATCATAAACACCTTGATTAGAATAATAGGGATCCATTTAAAAGCAAAAATAAAATGAGAAGTACAATTACTTTTAGCACAAAGCAAAATCACAAATAACTATAACTCAAAATTAAGAAAATCAAATCAAATGAAGATAAGAAGTTCCTAACAATGAAAAACACTCTAAAACAGAGCCTAATGACACAAAACAAACTCACAAAAATTAAAGAAGATAAATCCAGAAAAATTGAAAAATTCCTAAAAAATTCGAGAAAATACTAAAAAATTAGAAAAAGTGCCTCAAACGTTGGAATTTGGGCAAAAAATGGTGCACCCAATAGCTATGCTATTACTTTTGCTCAAAACACCCAAAAACCTTGAAAAACAAAGTATGAGAATTTTCTGGGCACTTTGAACGAAAATTCCAGCAACCAGGACACTTAACGCGCAACACCGAAATTAACCGATTCCAAGTTCAAAACAGAACGAAAATCAAATCAAAACAGAACTAAAACAAAGATAAAACAAAACAAAAACACTTAGAAAACTTTCTTAAACAATTGAAATTCCAATTCCCCGGCAACGGCGCCAAATTTTGACGGGCTTGTCGTGCAACCCTCAAAATAAAACTAGGTTGGGTATTAAATGCAATATAGGGCACAACCTAGGTCATCTCCCTTGGAATTGGAATTCAATATTCAATTGGGTTCTCTACGTATTCTAAGGTCCTAGAACTATTTAATTTGGGGGGTTTTTAATTGAATTAAACTATCCTAAACTGAATTGAAACAAATTTCCTAATGTCTACCTAATTAGATAAATTGTGGGTGGAGAATGGGCTTGTGACTAGCTTAGGAATCATCTCTTGGTATCCACTATCCTTATCCTATTCCAATTGTGATTAATTATGGCCTAAGAATTCTTAATTATGTTCATTAGCAAATGATCTTGAATAACCATTCAAGATTCAAGAGATTAATAATCTAATATTGAATTGAGACCTCAATCCCGCATTAAACCATTAACTCTTGTCTTTAAGATCAATGAACATCCAATTTGATTGATTAACTAATTAATTATCTTCTGATTCATCATCCAAAAATGTTTAATTAACCAACTAAACACTAAGGAATTCTCAAATAGACATTTAAGCACATAACCTCACTCATGTATTTCATCGAACACCTTCGTGGCATACATAGGAGATTAGAGAGAATAATGAAAATTCAAATTCAAATTCAACCAATTAATCAACAAAAAAGGTTTCCTAATCAGTGTCTAACCAGCCACTAATTAATTACACAAATTCCTAATCAAATATAACTCAACCGAGATTATACAAGAAAAAGAAAAAGTGCAGGAAAGATAAGAAAATCTTAGCCAGAATTCTGCTTCTTTCCAAAGGATTCAAGCTTCTACTCAAGAGCTTCCTCCCTTGCTAGCCTCAAGGATGAATCAGAACTTCATATTGGCATGGTTGGAGATGGATAATGGAATGGAGAATGGAGTGGTGTGGACGAAGGGGATGGGGTGAATGGAGGCGAAGGAGGCGAGATAAGTGGTTGATGAGGCGTGAATGAATAAAGACGGAGGTGAGGGTTTTTAAAAGGCCAATGACCGAAGGAATAAGGATTAATGAATGGACTGGGCCAGCGAATGAGAATTGATTTAAGCGTGAATGACGGAGTGTGCGAATGGAGGTATCTGGTGCTTCATTCTCACGTGGCTTGCTTAAATTTTCACGTGCTCTCTTCATTCCTTCTCAAACCAGACTTGCACCGTGGCTCTGCATGTGTTTTAAGTGTATAAACGTGGGACCCACTGAATATAATAATCCATATGCAAACTGTAGCTTCTACATGTATCTTCACGTAGCTTTCTTCTTCGTGGATTTTGTATTTCGAGTCTGATTCTTCTCTTCATTTGCTGCTGTCCAGACGTGATTTCCAGCTTCTCTTCTTTGTGCCAACTCATTCTTCCATTCTTAGCTTGTGCTTCTTCATGCGTTGCTCTGGTTCTGCTTCAGTTTCTGCTCGTGTGCTTCTTTTATTCCGCTGCTGCATGCTCTGTTCTGCATGTTCTCCACACAAAACTCGAGCTTCTCACATGACTGTTAAGCCTCATCTCTTCTTGTTTTCTCGAGTTCCAGCCAGTTTTTTTTTTCCACGAGTTTCCTCGTTGCTTCATTTGGTTCTGCCCATGCATGGTTCTTCCACGTTGCAGCCTTGCTAATTCATGCTTCATGCGTTTCATTTGGCGTCCTGGATAGCTCTTGCTCATCTACGCTCTTTCTTCCTCTCTAATGCACCTTCTCATTTCTTTATGTTTTTCCACGAGCTCTAGCCACGTTTAACACTTACTACCCCGTAGCTATTCATTCTTTTCTATTCAGCTCGCCTTATTCAGTTGTTGCTGCAGCTCAAACCTGTAGCTTGTTCTCATGCAGAACCCAACTCAAGCCTTTCTTTCCTTCTCCTTCAATGTAAATCCAAGCTCAAACTTCTCACGTGGCTTTGCTTCTTTCATTTCCACGTGAAAGCTTCTAGTCCAATTCAGCAAGAAGTACACTTGATCCCAACTCTTCTCCTCCTCTTCTTCAAAACAAATGCTCATTCAAGCTCCAAATTCATATTAAAATTCTGCACAAAAGAGTGGGAAAAATCAAATGGAATTATCCACAAAATTATTTAAAAGAAATTCATGCATTAAAAACCAATACTTTGCAACTTAATTCCTTAAATGTAGGAATAGCCAATTAAAATCAAATTCCATTCAATTGCATTCATTAACCCACATTTATTTATTAAAATGGCTAAGTTAGGAGGGATAAATTGTATAAAAATCATGCTTATCAATACTCTTGGGAGCCCACTTTGCTTTTGGGAGACTCTTTACTTTGTCTCAACTAAGCTCAAGGGTTCTTGGCTCATCTTCACCCAAGGGAAGAGTTCTTGGCCTCTCCACACTCAAGCAAACTCATACAAACATCATGCACTCATTAGAAAACATAACATGGCATCAAGGATTATAGCATATAAAGGCATGCTAGCATACTTTTCAAAGCTTGAAAATACACATACACACATTCTAAAATAAGCTAAACACACATCCATGCATGAGAGAAGGTGGAGAGAGCTATCTTGTATACAAGCACACACTTTTTCCTTAACTTTCAAGCCTCCTCTCTCAGCCACACACCCACAATTTGATGGAGATAGTTTCTCTTGGCCTAGATACAAATTATGGGAGCCAATTAAGTTCATGAACCACACTCTAAAGTTACACAACTTAATGAAACACTAGATTGCTCTATAGGTTCCATTATAGTCCATATTGGCACCTAATGAAGCAACACCCCTCAAATGATTTCTAAGCCTCATTCCTTCTTTTCAAATATGATTTTTGACTCCTTTTAAGCCTCATGGAGTCATCACCTCATTAAAACAAATGGCCTAGCACCATATTGCTTCTTTAGGTCATAATATGGAACCTAAGACAACAATTCACTTTTTATGAGTTCTAAATTTTTTCCAAGGCCTCCTCTCAATTTTATTCATCACATATGACTCAAGAATGGCCTTAGCAAAATTTAAAACTCTCCCTAGCTACCCCAACCTTGCTTGGCCGAGACTATGCCCCTTTTTGGCCTCCTTGGAATTCTCTTTGTTTTCTTGAAGGAGGAAGCATGTGGGGAGCATCTTAGGGATCTTAGGAGCTCATTTAATGTAACACCTTAATCTACTACTGCTACCTAGCCTCTCACTGGGCTCGGTTCTATATGATTTCCAAAGAATCAACACTAATCCGTGGCATTTGCATGCTATGAACCGGAGTTTCATATACTCATCTTTTGCCCCGTGGGTCTTGTGAACCCATCTCAAGCATCCTCAACTCAAACTCCACTTATACAACTCATACATAGCATAAAACAAACCATAAGCCACGGGTATAGGGCCAAAAACCAGAAAAATGCATTTTTTCACTTGGGCCCAAAAGTTATATTTTGGTTCTAACTTTGGAAAATCATAACTAATTTTAGAAAAATAGGAATCTAGTAAACTTTAGCTCCCTAGAAAGCTCTAAGTGTTGTCTTTACAGTAAAAATAATTCCCAATCGAAATATCAGCATTTGGACCATTTTTGACATCGAAAATGGGAAGGAGGTCCGGCTGTCACTGTTTCTAGTGTAGCTTACTGTCATGACTTTCGAAAATTCATAACTAAATCCACAAAACTCCAATCTGGGCACACTATACCAATTTGAAAAACTACGGATGTCTACTAGAGGAAAAAAATAAGTCCAGATCAGTTCAGTAGCTTCTACTCCCCGAAAACTAATGGAACAGTAACGGGGGTCAGATGAGCTCCCTGATACTGATACAGAACTTCAGATAGTTCATTCTCTCTCTACAGACCTCCGATTTAGGTGATTCTAGTTCCTATAAGTCACTGTAGTTGTCTAGTTTATGTGTATAAAATTTCACCACATTTGGAATCCATTTGGTCTAAGAATGCCACAGATTTCATTTCTGGTTTATATGAATAGTGCATGACCAATCCATTAAATTTTTCCAAATTCAAAAATTTGCTAAATATTCTCTAGACGTCCGAATATTACCAACTTTAACTTCTCAAGAAGCTCTCTACAAACTCTAGAGGCATGCCAAATTTCATGGCAAGAAGAGCTCATCCGGTCATACTTTGAGGGAGCTCACAAATTTACCAGTTTTGGCACCCAAGAGGTCCAAAATGGGTCCAAACGGCCTCTCACACACTCTAGCCACTCATGGACAAGTTTAAAAGCATAACAATAGTCCATATAACTAGTCCATGTGGTCCAAATCAACATACATTCCAATCTCACTATGCTACGGCCAAAAATACACTATCTCATTTATTCATAAAAAGGGGCAAAACCCTCATTTCCATTGATTTGGCTATCAACATAGTTTGTACATCACCATTCATACATATACACTTGTTACAACATTTACAACTCAAAAATAGTGGGCGCATATTCATTTGGCACCACTTTACATCAAAAAGATTAAAATAAAACTAACATTTTCCTATACATGCTCCTAGGTTCCTTGGTGTGCACTTGCTTCTCCTTGTGCTCCACCTAATATGTTAAGTTGGGAGGGGAAGGGGTGAGATTCAGGGAATCTCAGTAGCTCATGCACTCAATCATGTAAGCAATCAAGGCATATAACAAGTCAAAGCATGTAAATAAGCATTTAGCCATTCTCAAATATCCAACACACATTGTACATGCTATGGAAATCACAACAATGCCAAAAATGGGCTTCAGGGGCTTTTGGTCTAACCTCACCCGAGTTTAGGGACTTTTGGATGGCCTCACCCGAGTTTAAGGACTTTTGACTTGGCCTCACTCGTTTGAGACTTTTGGCCTTGTCTCACCCATTCTCAAGGGACTTTCGGCTTTACCTCACCCATCTCAAAGGACTTTCGGCACTACCTCACCTGAGCAAATCTCACAATTCATCACACAAGCATATTGGCATCAATGCATCAAAGCAATAGCATATGGCATATTCCACACAACAAGCATATACATAAACATACAATGACTATTACATCTAAGAATGCAACAAGAAAGAGTGGGGAGAGAGAGCTACCTTATGAGCCAAAGCCAACACTAGCTTTTCCTTTCAATTTCTCCTCTCCCTCCTTAGGTTCACAATCACACCTTGATGGAGGTGTTTCTCTTGAGCCTAGACACACAAAAGCATGCAATTACTCTTTTATAACTTAATTCAGAGCAACCCTTCTATCACATAAAAACCTAGGATTCTCTCTCTCTCTCTAGAATGCCATCAACTCTTTCTCTCTCTCAAGCTCCCATGGTAGTGGAAACAACATTTTCAAAGAAAATACAAAGATTCAAAGGTGTTTTCCACTTTCCCTCTTCTGACCCATGCCCAAAATCTAACCATTTTCACAAACAAAATCGTAGAAAGAGAGGGCAAAGAGAGGGGATCAGAGTTCTAAGAAGAAATGGGAGAAGTTTCCTTACCTTTCCCTTGCTCTTCCTCCTTCTCTTGATCTCTCTCACTCTCCACGCCTCTTTTCTCTCCTTGGGTCGAAGTCTAGGGCAGAAATGAGAGAAAAAATGAGTTTGGGTGTTTAATGAAGTCTAATTCTCACCTTTTACTCTCTTCCGGACTGACCCTCGCTACGGCGAAAATTAACTTTCGCTATAGCGAGCTCGTGTTATCTGGCTTCGCTATGGCGAGGCTTAACCTTCGCTACGGCGAACTCGCATCAGTTCCCTTCGCTATGGCGAGTTTCGACCTTCGCTATGGCGAACTCGCGTTAGTTCCAGACCTCACTCTCGCTATGGCGCACGCTACAACGAGCAACTCCCTGGTTTTTGTATGGACTGCTGCCAGCACTCGCTATAGCTAGAACCTCGTTCGCTATTGCGAGAAGGCATTCTCGCGATAGCGAGACCATTTCTTGCTATTACGAGAAGACTTAGCACAGTTTCTGGACTTCGAAAATTTCCAGCTTTCTATTTCCTTTCTTTTCCTTTTTTTTTCTTTTTCCCGGTTGTTACATTTAAACTCTTAATTAGGCCTAAGAATTATCATACAAGATCAGATTTTACAAGGTGCAATTGAAACCCTAAAATTTGCATCTTGAAATCTAATGGCTTTTTGATAATTCTCTTTGCATATTCTTAATCTCCACACCCTTTTTCCTTAGATTCATGCTTGGTTCTACCTAAAAATCATCTCCTCCTAGGGTTTTCTCAAGTGGGGCGAAATGGTGGAGAAGGGGACCAAAAATGACAACCATAGGAAGAGAAATTACCTTGTTTTCTTGCATTTTCTCACTTGAATCTTGTGTTCTTTGAGCTCCTCTCTTCAAATCCAAACTTTCCCCTCAATTTCTCCCTTAAATCAGATTTATAAACCTCATTTTAATCATAAGAAACAAAGGAGAATGGAGAAGAGGTTTGGAAGAGAAAGAGCATGAAAAACTACTAATTTTCATACCTTAAGCCTTTGATTTCTCCTCCTTTTCTTCCCCTTCCTGTGAGCCTTATCCCCTAGGGTTTTCTTCTGGTTTTAGGTAGAAGATGGTCGTGCATAATGAAGGGAAGAGAAGGGTGCATCATATATATAGGTGGGAATAAGTTACACTTTTCAAAAATTCCCATTTTGCCTTTCATACTTTGCATTTTCGTTTCTCCTTCGTTTTAGCTCCTTTTTGAGAACTGTCTTTTCCATTATAAAACTTAGGTTCCCAATCAAGTAAAATGTCTTTGGAATCACTCAAATTAGAGCTAAAACCTTTCTAAATAAATCCGTCAATGTTCGAGCACACTGACATTAGAAAACGTCTACCGGAGGGGCTTTAGCTGTCCTGGGGCTTTTCATAGTAGTTAGAGCCTCTGAGAACCCCGGAGAACTCAAAACTTTCATTTAAAAAGCCCTCCTGTGTGTTTTTTTAAAAGTGCCCATATTTACGAAAATGCCACTAGCCTTTTGACAAATTTTTCGAATCACTCTGGCCTTGATTTCTGGGCAACTCAAAGCTCAAATCCTCATTTTCTAATATTTAAAATTTTATCATAATTTTGGTTGGCCCCAATCCCTTCTGTTTCAGGGACTTCCTTTTGTATCTGGCCCATTTCTGCCGTTTAGGGAAAAACCGAACATTGTGTTTCTCACATTTACGGAAAGGCTGGATGTTACACTAGGTGTGGGGGACAGTTTTAAATTTTTCCAAGCCCATTTTTGAGTCATATATGATGAATGACTGTGAGGGGAAGCCTTGGGAAAAATTTAGGAAGCTTAGAGAATGAGTTAGTGCTTTAGATTCCATATTATGACCTAAAGAAGCAACATGGTACTAGGCCCTTTGTTTTAATAATGTGGTGGCTCCAAGAGGCTTAAAAGGAGTCAAGAATCATAATTGAGAGGAAAGAATGAGGCCTAGAAGTTATTTGAGGAGTGTTGCTTCATTAGGCACCATTATGGACCATAATGAAGCCTATAGAGTAATATAGGGCTTAAGCAAATTGTAGAGCTTTAGAATATGTTTCATGAACCTAATTAGCTCCCTTAAATCATGTCTAGGCCAAGAGAAACCATCTCCACCAAATTGTGGGTGTATAGCTGAGGCAAAGGAAGGAAATACAAGGAGAAAAGTATGTAGATTTGCACAAGGTAGCTCTCTCCACCTTCTCTCATGCATGGATGTGTGTTTAGCTTATTTTATAATGTGTGTATGTATATTTTCAAGTTATGAAAAGTATGCTAACATGCCTTTATATGCTATGATCCTTGATGCCATGTTATGTTTTTTAATGAGTGCATGATGTTTGTATGAGTTTGCTTGAGTGTGGAAAGGCCAAGAACTCTTCCCTTTGGTCAAGATGAGCCAAGAACCCTTGATCTTGGTTGAGATAAAGCAAAGAGTCTCCTAAAAGCAAAGTAAGCTCCCAAGAGTATGGTTGTGTCCAAAGCGCTTAAGAAATAGGTGAGGCAAGTCCAAAACCCATGAGGAGAAGTGTAAGGCTAATCCAAACACTTGGTAAGCTCTTGAATGATTTGTATGAGTTGTTCACATGCTAACTTTGCTTCTAAAATGTCCATGGCTTTTATTGTCTACATGCATGCATTTGTAAAGCTTGCTTGCACATATTATATATGATTGAATAGGAGATGAGCTATTAGGAATCTTTGAATCTCACTCCCTCCTCTCCAATACTCTAACATGCTAGGTAGACCAAGTAGTTTTGGTGAAGGGAGCCAACAACCATAAAAGAAGGAGATTGGCAAGCCTAGGCCTAGCTTTCATTCTTTTTGAATCCATAATGAGGCTTCACAAAGTATATGATGTTGTAAATGTACCATGACCCTTGAGACATGTATAAATACACCATTATGTGATGTTTATATGTATGGATATGATGTATGACCTCTAGCATATGTTTTGAATATCTAATGCCAAAGTATGAGAATTGAAAGTTTGATAGATATGTGTATAAGTGGGGGTTGAATGGCCAAAATAAGATGTATGAGGTTTAGGACTATTTTGGTAACTTACACAAGTCTTGAATATACTTTTAGACTTGCCTAAAAGGTTCCAAGACCAAGGAAAATCTATTTGGCAACTTTGGTACCCTATATGGAGCCAAAATTGACTATTATGGAACTCTATATCACTTTTTAGCCAAATGAGTTAGTATTGATCTAAGATTTGGCATGCAATTAGGTCTCCTTGAGAGCTTTTCGGGAAGCTAAAGAAAATAATTTTTGGAGGTCTATAGAATATTTGATAATTTTTCAAAGTTGGCAAAATTTATGAAAATGGTCTGATGCACTGATGCAATAGTCCAAAATTGTTTTCTGTCACATGAGACTCAAATGATGTCCAATTGCCATGAAATTTTATACATAGAAACTAGGCAATCACAGTGACTCGTGCCAACTAGAAGAACCTCATTTGGATGTCTAGATATGAATTTTTGAAGTTTCTGTTCAATATCAGTAACCTTGCCTGACCAGAAGTATTGTTCCATCTAATTCTGAGGTCTGGACTTGATAAAATGATCTGGAGATATTTTTTCTCTCTAGTTTACATCCACATATTTCCAAATTAGTATCATTTGCATGGATTGGATTTTTGTAGAATTAATTGGACATTTTTGAAGTTTATATCAGTAAATTGTGACAGCATCAGGACCCAGTCCGACCTCCAGACTATTTCGTATGTCAAACGCTCTGTATGTGGGATTTTTTGTGCGTATTTTTAGCATAAAATAGACATCCCAAGCTTTCCAAAATAACCAAGATTGTATGATTTCAATTTTTCTAAATTTAGTTATGATTTTCCAAAGTTTGCCTAGAAAGGAGGCCAATTCTGGTCGAGAATGAAACCTCCTTTTCCACCTCCCAATTCGGTTTCCATGAGTTGTAGGTGTATTTTTGTGATGCAAATGAGTTTAAATGATGTAATTAAATATGAAGATGTATAGATGAGCTCACACGGCCTACGTGACACCAAAGCAAATTTTTAGTCATGACATGACACAAAAGAGTGTGTTATTTTCAATGAAATTTCTCACTTCCTTCTTACTATATATCACATGAGCATGTAAATGATGATAGATATGAGCTAGAAATTATGGTGTTATAGGAGGCCCAATGGCTAGAGGAAGAGCTAAAGCCATGACGCAAGCTTTGAGTTGCATTGTCCAAGAAGTTCAAGAGCTTGAGCCTATGTTTTTGTATCAATTTGAAGAGTTACAAGGCCCAAAGGATGTGATCCCTATTGTCCAAGCTCAACAAGACATGTTGCAAGGTCCAAATGGAGTCCAACTTGAAGAAATTAGTTAACAAGCATGTGCAAATCACATAAGCAACAAAAGTGGCGTGAATAGGAGCTCTAAATCTGATTATGATGTCTTTTAATTGCTTTTCATTGGTTTGAACAAGGCCATTTAGTCAAGACATAGGATTTAAGTTTTAGATTTTGTTTATTTCCATTTTTCTTAGTTACTGAAAACTTACATATTACTTTCTTTCCTTTTCCTTAGGATTTCTTATAGTAAATGGCATCATCTCTTCCCATTAAAATCAAATTTTTTGTTTCTTATTTCTTGGAGGAGAATTCTTAGAGATTAAGTTAGGTTTAGGGTTTTCTTTTATGCCTATTTAATAGGCCACCTATTATACTTTTGAGAGACTAGAATGAATTCAGAATTTTATTTCTCATTGTGAGAATTCTTGCTTCTATGTGTTCTTCTTTAGAGTACAAGTGACTTATTAAAGGAGTGGTATTCTTTTGTGGCTTCTCAAGGCTAGGGTTCTAAGAGACAAGTTCTGTTAAGGTCTTATCCACTTGACTAACATTTCTTGTTTCTAGTCGGTCCTGGGCAAATTGTCATCTTGTTGAAGGTTCCTAGGACTTATTCTTACGGCGTCTCTTATCATCATGTTTTCTAAATCCCTAACTTTTCTGTTGATTAGACCCATATTAGTTCTTTTTAATTATAATTGGCCTTTTTCTTTCCTTATAACCCTTGTTTAATTAATCTATTCCATTGTTTAAGGACCATATTGGTTTACAAAATATAAAATATTTCAAAAATTATATTTTTAGCCCCAAGAATTTTATATTTTAGTCTAGAACAAAATTTTACGTTAAACCTTAAACTTTTAATAATTATACTTTGACCCTTAAACTTCACCTAAATACTTTTATTTCTCAAATAATTTTCTTATATTTTTAGAACCTTAAGATCCAATGAATTTATTAAAATTCCTTTTCAAAGTATTTATTGTTTATTTCTTTATTATCTATTAAATTAAGGTTAATTCCTAAAAATTCTTAATAATTCCTTAATTTACCTCATAGAATTTCATTATATTTTTAATAAATTCATCAATTTTCCTTATAAATAAAATGTGAAAAATTCTCACATTTTCTCATATAATTAGTTAAATATTTTCTATTATTTATTTTACCTAATTTTTAATTAAGAGTTTAATTTTGGTGATGTTACACAGATCAAAATTTTCATATACTACCAAACTAATAAGTTATCTAAAAGTGATTGCATCTACTATAAGAGAGTATATCTATCTCTTCATAATTAATGGCAAGACTTTGAAAAAATTATTGTGCTACGAGTTATGCTTTATATTTGATGACTTCATTTTTTTCATTTCATTTTCACACAAATAACCATTTATACCCTACTAGTTTTACACCTTCATGTGTTTGGACTACAATTCCAAAATATTTTGAAAGTGAATTCAATTATACTTAAATTACATCTTTGCATTTTGGCCAATCAACTTTGTTTACATTCTCAAGATCCTCATTTTGTTTTATTATTTCAATAATAACATTATATAAAAAACATTAACAGTAATGATATCCTTTTAGTTCTATCTTTTTCCCACAATGGCATAACTTAGAGTTATCTCTTTATTATTTTCAAATAACTAAGCAACCTTTAGAGTTTTATGATTAATTATGTCTTGGGTCTCCTCTAAACCCTTCTTAATATAAACATCTTAGTTATTTTCTCTTTTCTTATTTTAAGGATTTTTATCTTTGGAACCAATTGATCTACTATGTCACATATGGTATTCTATACCAGGCTAAACTCCTAAAGAAGAGTAAGAGGAAGGATTAAAAGGGACTAAAAGCCTAATCTAGATGAAGGATTGAGACTAAAAACAAATGAGGTAAAGGCCTAAAAAAGGTAGCTAGAACAAGTTATGATATAGTAAGAGAAATACTAAAATAATCATGAAAGATATATCCTATATTATTAATTAAGTATAGGCCTCCTAATAAGTCACACGAATATGAGAAAAGGAGTATAAGGCCAACTAAAGAAAGAAAAGCTAAAAAAGAATGAGAATTAGGGTCACTCGAACAAAGGTTACTCAGAAAAAGTGAAAATATAAGGACTTTAACAAAAAGAAAAATAAAGTGAGTTAAAGGTATTTCCCACTATATTTGCTAGAAGACCCAGGAAGCATAAAATAAGTTAAAATACTAAGGGCACAAAAAATGAGAGAAAGCTTGCAGCATAATGCTATTTTGAGCCCTTATAGCTTAAGGAAATTGTTCTACAAGATATAAGAGGTCTTAAAACATATTATAAGACTTAATTCTCTAAAAAAATAGGGTTAGAAAGCCTAAAATAGAGAAAAGCAAGTGTAGTGGCAATTTCCTAAATATAGCCAACTTTATTGAAGAAGCTTTTTAAATTTAATCACATGCTCTTCTTCCACGTGAGACCACTAACTTCTAGCAACTGAAAAATTGAGTTTTGGTTATGAAAATGGAGGAAAAAAAGGGAAAAGAGAAAGAAAATTTTCTAGTAGATTTTGAGATATGTAAATAACCTTCTTAACTCTCCCCTTGGCTCTAAAGTTTATTCCTCTCATATCAAGCTTTCTCTTGATGCAATTAGCTACTTGAGAGGATGATTTTCATGGCTAGACTTGAAAGGACTCATTTCAAAATTCTAATCAGTGTAAGTTAAAGAATACAAAGAGAGCTTCAAGATGAGGTATGAGTTAAGCCTTGAATCAAACCATACATAGAATCCTAAGACCACGTCGATCACCACTTAGAGAGAGAAAAAGCTTCTCTCATGTTTTATTTGATGTTTTGCAATCTTTTTAAGGATATAGAAGTTGCTTATGACAAGAAATTAGCAAGAAAATGAAGAAAATCCATGGTAAGTATGCTTTGTAAAGCTCTCAGCTACTTTATGAGAAATAGGATTAGATGAGCTTGTTTTCATAATCCATGATAATTAGAGGTCCTTCTATGAATTATGGAGACTAGTGGAAGCATTAGAATGAAGAAAATCACTTGACTTTGAAAGGTGAATTTTCCATGCACACATAAAACCCTAAAAGGCTATAGTGGGCTTTCATGGTTATAATGTTACATTTGATGCTTCCAATGACTTATTTGAGTGTGAGCCATTTAAAAGATGAGAATGAAGTCTAGATGCATGGTAGTGATCATTCAAAATTTGGGCCCAAGTGGTTAGATATGCCTAAGTGTAAAAAGTGACCAAATGAATAGTTAATCACTAAATGAAAACTCTAATTTCAAGCTTAAATTAAGAATTTAGGGAGCTTACGTTGCTTAAAAAAACTTGCTCGTAAGAAACTGTAAAAATTAGGGCCTAAGTAAAGGGCAAGTGGGAAAGGCTAGCTAAGCAAGCAAGTAAGAGAAGTATTGTAACATCCTAATTCTTGTTTAGACGTAAAGTGTTGGTTGTGACCTTAGAGAGGATATAGGATTAAGCATTAGGCCACAGGAGTAGGACATAGGTTGGAATAACAAGGGAAATTAAATTATTAACTATTTGAAATTTTCTTATAAAAGATTAAAGAAACTAGAGAGATTCAAAAGTGAATTAAATATAAAATTAATAATCATAAATGTTTATTAATATATATATATATATATTTGTAATGGAAGATAACGCAAAATTATATATATGTATATTTAAAGGTAAATTAAGTGATGATAAAGTAGTAAAAAAATTATTAATAAAAAAATCTAGTTAAATTTTAAAAATATTTTAAAGTTATCTTGAAATTATTTATATCCAATAGAATAAACTATATATATATAATAATAAGATAAGAAGGAAAGTAAAGTTATTTTGAAATTATCTATATCTAATAGAATAAAATATATATATATATATATATATAATAAGATAAGAAGAAAAGTTAGTTTAAATTTTTATGATTTCTACAAGCTTAAATTAATTTAAATGAAAAAAACTACCCATTCTTCTACCTTTTCATTGCTTTGTCGCACACATTACCTCACTCTCTCAAGGACTTTTCCTTCTTTTCTTCTCTCTCTCCCTCTCTCTCCCTCGTCTTTTTCGCTCTTCTTCAACGCCTCCTACCCTTTTCTTATTATTAGAGGTAATACCTTGTACCATTAATTAACACACACACATTCACACAGTATACACATGTCTGTTCTTTTCTTTCTTTCTTCTATTGAGTAATTGCTTTCACAATATATATGCATAATATAATATGACTTTATATATATATATATATATATATATAATATAGTATGAATTTATATATATATATATATTATAATATAATATGAATTTATATTAGAAATTAAGATTTAGGAATTTGAGAATTTCTGCAAATTAAAATTTGACATGACATTGACTAATCTAATGAACTAATTAAATTATAAAGGGATATGGATTTAAAAAGGGAATCTTGGATTCTTTAGGGTAGCTTTAAGGTCCTAAAGTAGTTTTAAGGTAACCTTAGAATAGCTTTAGGATAATTCTTTAGTAGTTTTGAATTAAATATTAATGTTTTTGTATATGTGTGATCTCTATAGACTTTTGTTGAAAGCGTTTACTACTTGAATTGTTATTTGATTATCTTGTGAGCTAAGGAGAATAGGTAACTCAGGGTTTTTCCATGTGTGTGCGAACTGTGTTTGTTGTGTGGTTCATTAAATAAATAATTTTTTTTATCTTACTGAGTATGGTACAGGTATATAGATGGGGTATGATATGATAAAAGAAATTATTGTTGAATTAATGGAATTACTGTAATCTTGTCAAGCATGTTTATAGCTATAATATAATTTTGATGTAGCATTTCCTTTTCAAGCATACTTGTGAACTCAAACAAATACTGTGGCATTTTGGAACTGGTAATGTGATATTTTAGAGTAGTTTTATTCTTTCAAGCATGCTTGTAATCCATTTTAATGATTCAATGAAGTACCTTATTTCCTTTCAAGTATGCTTGTATGCATTGTGAATGATGTATATGCCTAATATGCATTGGTGATAGGCTAAGGAGATGATAATGTTGATATACATATGAATTAGTGACCATGTGATTTGCCTCTACTTTATGCACAGTAGTTGGCCTCTTGCAGGGCCCCACTCCTTAATACTTACCTAGCTAGGTTTGTAAAAAGGGAATGTGGGACAGTGACACCTCCTGATTTAGTTCCTTAAGGGGGGAGCCATAGTCTAAACTTGGGCTCTGCACCTTTGGCTAGGTACATCTAAAGCACTAAAGGAGCCTTGGTCAGTCCAGTGTGTAGGACAAATCATAGATAAGCCTATGGTTCCAGTTAGCAGTATAAGGCTAGACAAAGAAATAAGGGAGGTTGCACATATTTCATATTATCATTTTTTATATAACTTATGGATTATACACTATGATCTTTTATGCTAATAATTAATAATAATGATGATGGAATTGCATGTATGCCTATAGTATGTTATTTGTATATAGTTGTTAGGTCATATGTACATGGTAAAACCCTGGGTTACTGAGACGTTAGTGCTCACCCCTTTCTTTTTAACATTTCCAAGTGAAGGATTTAAACAGAGGCAAAGGAAGGCACCAGAGGAGTGAACCATTGGCTCTTTTGCTCCCCGAGTACATGCTGGGTTACTGTTTACTATTTACCTTGACCTTAAGATGTCTATTTAGTTTTATTGTTTTTGGACTATAATATTTTAATTATGATTTAATCATTTTGGTTAATAGGACCTTGTTTTACTTATTTGTTATGCTTAGTAATTTAGGATTTACTTCTGTGGACTGGGTACTTTAATTTATATGCCTAAGGTGCAGACTTTGAGTTTTTAATGATTTGAATTAAATAAAATAGGTGGAGCCCTTTAATTATGAAATAAATGTTGAGCAGGTATTTGTGTGGAAATAGGGCTGAGCCCTCATTTAGATCTTTAAGTGTATTCAAAGAGGCAAAGCCTTCATTTTTATATCAATATAGATACTTGGGCCTATGATTTAAGGATGGTGTCTGTAACCTATCGTGAATATTTTGGGTCTCTATGACTAATGCTTCAAATTATATGATAAGTATTTAGGTACTATGATAGGTGTTACATTTTTGGTATTAGAGCCAGGTTGTTCTGTGGCCATTTGTTTGTTATTTAACTTTTCTCACTTAGAGGTTATGGCAAGTAAATATTAGCATGTGTACGTCCCTTTATTTGAGTTTAGATTCACATGAAATGTACTTTCTAACTCAAACCTTCTTTGGTTGTTTTACATAAGAGTGGATAATAATGGTGAACACCCGTAGAACTAACTTAAACCCACCTCCACATCCACCACCTTAAAATCCATCCCCACCTCAAGACAACGATGCTATCTTGAGGGAATTAAGGGATCTGGTCTGGAATATAGGACAACAAGTCAACAAGTATGAGTATGAGATAGCTGCAATAAGAGGATAAGAAGATAACCATGTCAATGAGAAAGGCCTTTTCAACGAGGAGGCTAGTGAGCACCATTCTGAGGGTGGCCACAACATGCATGAATTGGGTAGTATTACTAGGACGCGCCCTCCACCTCAACCTGCTACTATCATTAAAGTTTGGGAGAGCTTCAAGAAATTTAATCCTCCTATGTTTGAAGGAAAACTAAACTCAGCTAATGTATAAGAATGGGTGAAGCATCTAGAAAAGATCTTCAGGGTTATGGAATGTACTTCTCAGTAAAAGATACAAGTTGCCAAGCAGCTACTATAGAAAGCAGCCCAGCAGTGGTAGGATAGCACCAAACCTGATGGTGATGCTAACATTACTTGGGATGAGTTCAAAGATAAATTTGTGCAACATTACTTCCCCACCACCCTTAGAGCCAATCAGGAGGCTGCATTCCATGCCTTTTAAATAGGGGAATCTACAAAGGGAGTAGTTCATTACTCACTTTTTGGAGTTGTCTAAGTATAGCACGTATGTTTAGAAGCACCATGATCCTAAATGGATGGTTGAGCGATTGAGGGAAAAAGCCAAGCCATAGTTGAGAACAGCATTAACACCATTTGAGATACAGGACTTCGAGGAGTTATGCACCAAACTATGCATTACTACCAAGAGAATGAGGGAAAAGGAAGTTGAGAAGAGGAAGGAATCCCAAGCTAGGTCTACCCCATTTATGAGACCTACTAGGGGAGTCAATAAAAGGAATAGTTACAGTATTGGTGGTTCAAGCAAGTGACTTAACCAACCTCCATGGAGTCAATTCAATGGACCTCAGATGAGCCAATTCAACGAACCTCCTAGGAGTTAGTTTACTAAGAGACAAAATTCATATATGGGTTCTACTACTCCTGCAGCTAGTACAGGTAATAGCTAGAAGTGTGTAAAGTGTGGAAAAGTGCATCCCAAAAAGTGTTTAGTCTGATACAAGTATGGGAAGTTAGGTTATATCTCTAGATTTTGTTAAAATGGCTCGTAGGGAACCAATGAGAATAGAAACATCATTCCAGGCAAAGTTTTCATAATGACATAATAGAAGGTAAATGAAGTGCCAAATCTTATTAAAGGTATTCTCAAAATCTAAGGCTCTGAAATTGAAGCTCTTTTTGATTCTGGAGCAACTCACTCTTTTGTATCTGATGCTTGTGTGCTACTATTAAATTTGTATGTCTATAAAATGCCTTTTGATATGATTGTCTCTACGCCAGTGAAAACTTCCCAGGCTTCTTTGAATTATATGCTTAAATTTGATGGTAGGACATCTAACATCGATCTGGTTTGTTTACCTCTAAAGAATGGCTATCGGCAAGCAATGCCATTTTGGACTGTAAGAGGAAGACTGTATATCTACCGATCTCTCCTATGTATCCAAGTAAGCCATAATTGTTATCCTCTGTGTTGGTTGAGAGATGTATTTGTATAGGCTGTCAGGCCTATATTGTGTTTTTCTCTGTTCAAGCAGAAGTAGAAGAAGGCATGGATGAGATTGCAGTAGTGAGTGAGTTTCCTAATGTGTTCCCTAAGGATATGACAGGTTTACCTCCAAAGAGAGAGGTAGAGTTTGCAATTAATCTTGTGCCTAGAATGAAGCCTGTCTTTAAAGGTCCTTACCAAATGTCTCTAACGTAGTTAGCGGAGCTAAAGAAGCAGATCGAAGAGTTAATGAAAAAGGGTTTCATTAGACCCAATATGTCTCCTTGGAGATCACCTATATTATTTGTGAAGAAGAAGGATGGGAGCATAAGGTTATGTATCGACTACTGCCAACTAAATAAAGTGACCATTAAAAATAAATATCCCCTACCTCAGATTGATGATTTACTTGACCAGTTGACTAGAGCAACTATTTTCTCCAAAATTGACCTGAGATTGGGCTACCACTAGTTACAAGTTCAAGCTGAAGATGTCTCAAAAACCATGTTGCATACTAGATATGGGTACTACGAGTTCTTAGTCATGCAATTTGGGCTAACCAATACCCCAACTATCTTCATAGACTATATAAAAAGGATCTTTAAGCCCTACTTAGATAAATTCATAGTGGTTTTCATCAATGATATCCTCATATACTTGAAGGACGAGGAGGAGCATAAGGAGCATCTCAAAGTGTATTATAGGTGTTAAGGGAGCATAAGCTTTATTCCAAGCTATCGAAGTGTGAATTTTGGCTTAAGGAAGTGAAATTCTTAGGTCATGTTGTATCGGCAGAAAAGGTGTCTGTAAACCCTAGCAAGGTTGAGGCAGTGTTGAACTAAGAAAGACCACAGAGCGTAATCGAGAATCAGAGTTTTCTAGGATTGGCAGGCTATTATAGGAGGTTCATTAAGGGATTCTCACAAATAGCCATGCCACTGACTAAGCTAACAAAGAAGGACTCCCTGTTTGTATTGATTGAAAAATGTGAGGTAGCCTTCCAAGAATTGAAGACCAGACTGACTACAGCACCCGTGCTTGTGATCCCAGACCCTATGCAAACTTTTACATTGTATACAAATGCTTCCAAGAAGGGTCTTAGGTGTATACAATGTAGAATGGAAAGGTCATAACCTATGCCTCACAACAATTGAGGCCACATGAGGAGAATTATCCTACACATGACCTGGAATTGGTAGCAGTAGTGTTTCTTTGAAAATTTGAAGGCCTTACCTCTATGGTTCACAGTTTGAATTCTTTAGTGACTATAAAAGTTTAAAGTATTTGTTTAACCAAAAGGTGGATTGAGTTCTTAAAAGACTACGACTACAAGCTAAAATACTATCCCATAAAGGCTAATATTGCCGCGGATGCTCTAAGCAGGAAGTCTATCCTATTGGGAATTTTTGGCATGCGCAGCAGAAAATTAAAATCCTGAATCCCTTCCCATAAATCCATCAATGTCATTTAAATCGAGTAGATATAGAAATATTTACCTTTTACCGTCAGATCTTAGGAACTGATTTACAGATCTGCTCCCTCTACCAGTATCCACACCAACTGATGTTCAACTCGAATGGCATGCTAGCACCTTTTACCAACATCCGTACACGTTCTTGGTAGAGAAAATGCTCTCCTCTTCCTCTCTCTCTCTTTAGGCTTCTATACAGTGTCCATACACTTTCTCTCTTTAGGTGTCCGTATCGCATCTGTACAGTGTCCATACGCTGTCTGTATGCTTTCTATCTCCAGAGTTTTTCTTTTGTTCTATAGTTCTAGGAAACCCAAGCCTCCTACCTTTTTATAGAGGTATCTTATTAGGGTTTCAGATATATTTGATTAATTTAAAATACATTATTTTAAATCAAATCAAATTTGAATTAAATAGATTAGTTTAAATTTAAGTTTATCTAACATATTTAAATTTTAACTAATTATTTAATATAAATCTAGAACTTAATTCAAATTTAATTTATCTCATAAATTAAATTTAAATTATCATATTAGTTTAAATTTAAATCTATCATATAGATTTGAATTTAAAACTAATTGGTTTAAATTAATTAAAGTATATATATATATTTCGAATATATAAATATATATATATATATTTCAAATTTTTATAAATTATATATATATTAAATATATATATATTTATTTATAAAATTCTTCCACCCTAAATTGAATGTGATATTCATTGAATCTAGACGTAATTTCAAATTCAGTGAATTTGGACATTTTAGCTCGAGTTGACTCGTTCTTGTGTGCGACTCTATAAGCCCATATAATATTAGCAGTGGGCTAATAATATTGTTTGACTCACAAGTCACAAGTGGTCTCTAGCAAGACATTGTGACTACCCAAATCATATAGGGATCGGTAATCCAATGCAACCTATTATATAACCTTATCACATCCCTTTTGTCACACAATATCTAGATCAAGTATGAGGTATGGAAATGTCATTCTTATCTTACTTGATCGTCACTTTCTCAATCTACATACAGACTGATAGTACAAATAGAAACCCTTCTATTTGAGCATGGCCATGTATTTCTCAGTCTCACTCGTCGAGGGGCCTAGAGATATCTTTTTATTAATTAGAGGGACAAATCCTATCTTGACCACTCATCCTCTTTTACATAAATTCCACTATACCTGATTATAGTCTTTATGATCATCTGGTTAAAAATGACTTTTGACTATGCCAAAAAATAATGTTTTTTTCATGTTGGGAACTATGGTGATCTCAAGTCTAAGAGCTCAGTGACACGTTTATACATGAGATATGCTTATGACTTAATCCATGTAGTTATCTAATGGCGGGTCAATCCAACATCTTGTTCCCTAATAAATGCCTATGATTTTGATTTGTATCTTTATACATAATTAACATATAATCATTAATTAACATATAATCATCAATCAAAATCATATTAGTCTTAGTTCATCATCATTCCCACAATAATGATCAACTTAGGATATTTAGGATAATCAATATGATTTATCCAATGATATTATTATATAGAACATGCAAAAAATTATAATAATAATGTAATAAAAGAAAACTCTTATTTCTTAATAAAGTACAATGTTTGCAATACAATGATTGGCCTAGGGCACAATCTCCAACAACTCTCACTTGCACTAGGCCTAATCGTTGATGTGTCTAATACCCATTGATCTAACATGATGTACATGCTTTGTCTGTGCAGGCGGTTTAGTAAGTGGATCAGCAACATTGTCATTAGTTGGTACTTTGCATATCTTTATATCACCCCTATTAATGATTTCTCTAATAAGGTGATATCGCCTGAGTATGTGTTTGGTTCTTTGATGTGACCTAGGCTCTTTAGCTTGTGCTATAGCACTGTTGTTGTCACAAAATAGATCTATTAGATTTGAGATGGTAGGCACCACTCCTAGTTCAGTGATGAACTTCTCAATCCAAACCGCTTCCTTAGCTACATCTGATACTACTAGGTACTCAGCTTCTATTGTAGAATCAGCTACTATGCTTTGCATAAAGCTCTTCCAGCTGACTGCACCACCATTCAAACAGAATACAAATCCTGATTGCAATCTAAAATCATCCTTGTCGGACTAGAAACTTGCATCTGTGTAACCATTTAAAACAAGCTCGTCTTCTAATCCTCTATAAACTAAGAATACATTCTTAGTCCTTTTTAAGTATTTTAGGATATTCTTGATAGCAGTCTAGTCACCTGGATCTGACTGATATCTACTAGTTATATTAAAGGCATATGAGACATTTAGTCGAGGACACAACATCACATATATGATAAATCCAATAACCGAGGCATATGGAATCTTGCTCATGCGATCTCGCTCATCATGTGTACCAGGACACTGAGTCTTGCAAAGATTGATGCCATGAGACATGGGTATATAGCCCTTTTTGAATCTTGCATATTAAACCTATATAATACTTTGTCTATGTAAGTGCTTTGACTTAGTCTGATTAACCTCTTGGATCTATCTCTATAGATCCTTATCCTTAGGATGTAAGTGGCTTCACCTAAGTCCTTCATTGAGAAACACTTTCTTAACTAAGTCTTGACATTCTACAAGGTAGGAATGTCATTTCCAATGAGTATGATGTCATTAACATAAAGTACTAGAAATACAACTGTACTCCTATTAACCTTCTTGTAAACACAAGGTTCATCGATATTTTGGATAAATCCAAAATCCTTGACTACTTCGTCAAAGCGATGATTCCAACTCTGAGATGCTTGTTTCAACCCATAAATGAATTTTTAAACCTCGTAAACCTTCCCAGAATCCTCTAGACGTACAAAACCTTTAGGTTGTATCATGTACACATCCTCAAGCAGCTTCCCATTAAGGAATGTTGTTTTGACGTCCATTTGCCACATCTTATAATCATAGTACACTATAATGGCAAGAAGGATCCTGATTAATTTAATCATGGCGACTGGCAAAAAGGTTTTATCATAGTCTATACCATAGGTTTGTTTGAATCCTTTTGAACTAATCGTGCTTTGAAGGTGTGCACTTGGCCATCCATGTCGATTTTCTTCTTAAAAACTCATTTGCACCCAATGATTTTTATACCTTTAGGTGGGTCAATCAAGGTCCATACCTGATTATCATACATGGATTGCATCTTAGACTTCATGGCTTCTAGCCATGTCTTAGAGTCTGATCCTACTACAGCTTCTTGATAGGTTGTTGGCTCATCTTGATCAACGAGCAACACATCACGACTTTCAGTTAAAAGAAATCCATATCTTTGAGGCTGATGTCATGTCCTATCAAACCTTCATGGGCCTTGTGTTACTTGAGTAGGCTCAACAACTTGTTGTAAGTCTTCTCATATTTCTATCTCTGGCTCAATGCAATTTTACGGCTCTTAAACTTCTTCAAGATGTATTTTACTCCCACTAGTTCTTTTAGAGATAAATTCTTTTTCTAGAAAGATACTATTTCAAGCAATAAATAGTTTATTCTCATTAAGATTGTAGAAGTAGTATCATTTAGTTTCCTTAAGATACCCCACAAAAGAGCATTTTATAGGTTTAGGTGCTAACTTATTTGAGGCTTGTTGTTCAACATATACCTCACATCTCCAAATCTTAAGAAAAGCTAAATTGGGCTTCTTCCCGGTCCACATCTCATATGGGGTCTTTTCAATTGCCTTAGATGGGATACAGTTTAATGTGAACACAACTGTTTCTAATGCATAGCCCTAAAAGGATGGTGGAAGATCTGTTTGACTCATCATAGATTGAACCATATCTAATAGGGTTTGATTCCTTCATTTAGAAACATCGTTCCATTATGGTGTTCCTGGTGGGGTCAATTATGAGACAATTCCACAATTCCTAAGATGGTCAATAAATTCTTGGCTCAAATATTCACCACCTCGATCAGATCGAAGTACTTTAATAGATTTGCCAAGCTGATTTTCTACCTCATTTTAGAAGGTTTTGAACATTTCAAAAAATTCAAATTTATGTCTCATTAAATAGATGTATCTATATCGACTATAGTCATCTATAAAAGTAATAAAGTACAAGTGACCACCTCTAGCGGTGGTACTTAGTGGACCACATACATCGGTATATATTAAACCCAATAGGTCAGTGGCCCTCTTACTATGCCCAGTAAAAGGTGCCTTAGTCATCTTTCCTAATAAATAAGATTCGCAGGTGTCAAATGATTTAAAATCAAATGAGTTAAGTAATCCATCTTAATAGAGCTTTGCAATGTGTTTCTCATTTATATGGCCTAGATGACAGTGCCATAGGTGGGTCAGATTCAAATGGTTTGACTTGATCCTCTTAGTAGTTACATTATAGATATTTTCATTATTGGAAATTTTAAGGTTCAAATAATAATGACTACCATACAATCACTATCCGTATAAAAAGATGTCATTAAAATAAATAGAACATTTATAATTCCTAATAACTAAAATAAAACCTTCCTTATCTGAATAAGAAAGTGAAATAATGTTCCTACTCAAAGCAGGAACATAATAGCAATTGTTCAGAACTAATAAAAGCCCACTGAGCAAAACTAATTCATAATTGCCTACGGCTAAAGTAGCAACTCTTGCTCTGTTTCCAACTCGTATGTCTATTTCACCTTTTTTCAGCTTTCTACTTCTTTTAAGACCCTGTACATTTGTACAAATGTGAGTTCCACATGCAGTATCTAATACCTATATAGAAGAAGTAGAAAGATTAATTTTTATAACATAAATACCTGAAGTAATAGTCTTGCTATTCTCTTATTCTTTAGATCTTTCAAGTAGAGCTTGTAGTTTCTCTTTCAATGATCGAGCTTATTGCAAAAGAAACAAAGTTCTTCCTTAGGAGGCTTTGCCTTCTTAGCTTTAAGCTTAGGTTTAGGCTTAGGCTTGTTTTGGTCCTTGGACTTATTGTCCAAGCCCTTTCCTTTTCCCTTGCTTTTGCCTTTCTTTTTCATTCCCTTTCCTTTTTGAACCATTAAACTAGTGCTTGTCTTTTTCTTGATATTTTGCTTAGCAGTTTTAAGCATCGAATGCAGTTCAGAAATTGATTTCTTCATGTTGTTCATATTATAGTTCATGACGAACTGGTCATAACTTTCTAGGAGTAAGTTTAAGATCAAATTTGTCACTAACTCTTGGCTCATCGAAAATTCGAGCCTGTCAAGGTGATAAATGTAGCCTTTCATCTTTAAGACAAAAGTGCTAATTGATGCACCTTCAGCCATTTTGCAGGAATGTAAGGCTTTGGTAGTTTCATACCTTTTTTGCCTCACCTGTTGCTAGAACATTTCCTTGAAATGCACAATCATCTCTTAAGCCTCTATATGTTTTAGATCTCTCTGAACTTCTTAGATCATGGTGGCTAGCATCAAGCATGCTACATCCACAAAGTCATTAAGATGCTTAGAGTGGGCATCCTTTTAGGCTCTTGGAGTATTGGCTGTAAGCTCCTCAAGAATAGGTTAATCTAGGATATATGACTTTTTTTTCTACTTGAGAACAATTCTCAAGTTCCTAAACCAGTCAAGAAAGTTGGTCCCATTGAGTTTGTCCTTCTCAAGGATGAATCACAATGATAGTGTAGCAGAATTATTTGTTGACATTTTTCTACAACAAAATATGCAAAGTCAAGTTAATAATCTCCCACTAAAAGTTAACCCTCAATTTAATTTAGCAGGCTAAGACCCATATTTCACTCAATTGTAAGTCCACTTTGGCAAGACGCTTAAAATTAAGTTATTTAGGTAGGTAACTTGTTTACCAATTAGATCACATGTAACTCTTAGATCTTTATGGGATTCCATAATCATATGATCTGGCATGTTTAATCCCATCTAATGCCTTGAGACCCAAAACTGTTTTGATAGTCCCAATTAAGTCAAACCATTATGAACCTTATGAGTATCACCATTACCCAAGCTACCTCACTAAGATAACCTAAGTATATCCACTTTGATGGAACATACACTTAAGCGATCAAAGCTTTGACAAGTATATATAAATGGGTGGCATATAAACTTAAAATTTGATTCAAGGGATTTTATTGTTATTATTTCGTTGTGATTCAAATATTTAATCATCGCATGATACTACAATAGCATCTCATACATACATATGATCTCATCATAAAGTATAAAATTAATGTGTCACAATATGGCCCTATCTAACCTATCTCCTCCCAAGCCAATGAGAGGATTCTTCTAAGAAAGAAACTACAAAGAGAAACCTCAATTGAACATTTGAAAGGAGTGAGATGAGGAGAGAATGTACATCCAGAATAAATAGAGAGAGGCACGATACGTATGCCGTATTTAAAAATTGCAAACCATAAAAACCGAGGGCTATATTATGCACCATACCTATCCAATTCAAACAAACATAATTCATATATAAAATTACAAACATCTCATCTCATAAGAAAGGTTGTAAGCATTATGATCTTAGTGTTAAATTAGATTAGGTTGCGCTAAACACGTTTTCATATATACTATATGAGATTCATGTATCACATACATATATTACAAGTTTAAATATATCCTATCAACGCATCTAGTTTCTTCATCATATGCAAATCACATATTCAAAATCATATTTACATACATATACAAATATGGATTGTTCGTTCATGTCATGAAAGCATCTTCATAACATATATAAATATATATGTATGGAATAACATGTTATATACGAAAACATGAAGAGACTTATTAAACAAATTTGTAAACATTCAAATTGAACAATTTATAGTCCGAATTGAACAGATTTAGAATCATATTCCAAATCAAATTCGAACCTCTTTGTAATTCGCACACATATGTCACACATAATATTGAATTATAGAGTTCAAATATCACTTATATAAAATCAAATTTAAAATTGATTTTGAACATATAAAACGTATATGAATGCCAGATTCAAACACTAATCATGTGAGCCATAAGTTCGCACACTTATATCATATTGTAACATATTGCATCACATATAGGCCATGCAAAATCACAAGGCAAAATTCACAGAACTTCACACAAAAACTCAATTTAAACAACCATTAACGTGGCACTGATACCACTATTGGGAATTTTTGGGATGCGTAACAAAAAATTAAAAACCCAAATTCCTTCCCATGGATCTATTAATGTCGTTTAAATAGAGTAGATCTAAAAATATTTATCTTTTACCGTGGGATCTTAGAAACTGATCTACAGATCTATTCCCTTTACCGGTATTCACACAAATGGATGCTCAACTCAAATGGCATGCTAGTTCCTTTTACCAACATTCATACATGTTCTTAGTAAAAAAGATGCTCTCCTCTTCCTTTCTCTCTTTCTAGGCATTCATATGGCTTTTCGTACAGTGTCCGTATGCTTTCTCTCTCTAGGTGTCTATACGGTGTCTATACACCTTTCGTATGCTTTCTATCTCTAGGGTTTTTCTTTTATTCTGTAGTTCTAAGAAACCCAAGCCTCCTACTTTTTTATAGAGGTATCATATCAAAGTTTCAAATGTGTTTGATTAATTTAAAATAAATTATTTTAAATCAAATCAAATTTGAATTAAATAGATTATTTTAAATTTAAGTCTATCTAATAGATTTAAATTTTAACTAATTATTTAATATATATCTAGAACTTAATTCAAATTTAATTTATCTCATAAATTAAATTTAAATTATCATATTAGTTTAAATTTAAATCTATCATATAGATTTGAATTTAAAACTAATTGGTTTAAATTAATTAAAGGATATATATATTTCGAATATATAAATATATATATATATATTTCAAATTTTTATAAATTATATATATATATTAAATACATATATTTATTTATTTATAAAATTCTTCCACCCTAAATTGAACATGACATTCATTGAATCTAGACGCAATTTCAAATTCAATGAATTTGGATATTTTAGCTTGAGTTAACTCGTTCTTGTGTGCGACCTTATAGGACCATATGATGTTGGCAGTGGGCTAATAATACTATTTGACCCATAAGTCACAAGTAATCTCTAGTAAGACATTGTGACTATCCAAATCATATAGGAATCGGTGATCTGATGCAACCTGTCATATAACCTTATCACATCCTTTTTGTCACACGATATCTAGATCAAGTATGAGGCATGGAAATATCATTCTCATCTTACTTGATCATCGTTTCTTGATCTATGTGTAAACTGATTGTACAAATGAAAACCCTTTCATTCGAGTATGACCATGCATTTCTCAGTCTCACTCGTCGAAGGGCCTAGAGATATCTCTCTATTAATCAGAAGGACAAATCCTATGTTGATCACTCATCTTCTTCTACATGAATTTCATTATACCCGATCATAGCTTTTATGATTATCCAGTTAAAGATGACTTTTGACTATGCTTAAAAAATAGTATTTTTTTATGTTAGAAACTATGGTGATCTCAAGGGCCCAGTGACATGATTATACATAAGATACGCTTATAACTTAATCTATGTAGCTATCTAATGACAGTCGATCTAGCATCTTGTTCCCTAACAAATGCCTATGATTTTGATTTGTATCTTTACACATGATTAACACATAATCATTAATCAAAATCATACTAGTCTTAGTTCATCATCATTCCCACAATGATGATCGACTATGGATATTTAGGATAATCAATATGATTTATCCAAGGATATTATTATATAAAACATGCAAAAAATTATAATAATAATGTAATAAAAGAAAACTCTTATTTCTTAATAAAGTACAATTTTTGTAATACAATGATTGGCCTAGAGCACAATCTCCAACATATCCATGTAGCCTAGATCATGGTTTGGAAGCAGAAATTGTTAGAGGATGACTAAAATAACCCTATTAAGATATCAGGGTAGATTGCCACTATGAAAGCTTTATCTGTCAAGAGTGTGACATGGAAGGAGGTTAAATTAGCACAACTTGAAGATGAGTTTCTACTGGGAGTCAAAGAGAAAGTTGAGGAAGAAAGTGGTAAAGATTTTGAGGTCAGCAATGATGGGATCCTGAGGTGTAAAGGAAGAGTATGCCTTCCTAATGATAAAGAGCTGAAGAAACTTATACTGGATGAAGCTCATAGGAGTAAGTATACCATGCACCTTAGAGTAACCAAAATATACCATGACTTGAAGAGGGATTGGTAGTGGCCAGGTATGAAAAAAGAGGTGACTGAATTCGTCGTTCACTGTTTGACTTACTAGAAGGTTGAAATTGAACATAAGAAGCCTTCGGGGTTATTGCAAAATCTAAAAATCAATGAAAATGGAATAGTATCACCATGAATTTCATCATGGGCCTACCTAGAACCACGTTAGGGCGTGATGTTATATGGGTAGTTGTTGACCATTTAACTAAGCCGGCTCATTTTCTAGCTATCAATGCTACCTACCCACTCAAAAAGCTAGCACAGATTTATATGGATGAGATAGTTAGGTTGCACAGGATGCTAAAGAGTATTTTGTTAGATCAAGACTCATGGTTTATTTCAAGGTTATAGAGGTTACTGCAAAATGCTATAGGGACTCAGTTCAATTTTAGCATTGCCTACCACCTTCAAACTAATGGATAAGCTGAGAGGACCATTCAAACACTCGAGGATATGTTGAAAGCATGTGTAATAAAGTTAAGAGGAAGTTAGGACCATCACCTTCCACTAGCAGAATTTGCTTACAATAGCAGCTTCCATTTAAGTATATAGATGGCACCTTATGAGGCACTGTATGAGAGAAAATGTAGATCTCTTTGCTGGACAGAGTTGAGCAAACAGAGCTTGTTAGGCCCTGAATTGTTAGACCAAACTACTCAAAAGATTGAGTTAATCAAACAAAAATTACTCACGGTTCAGAGTAGATAAAAAAGCTATACTAACATGTAAAGATGACTGTTGGAGTTTATGGTAGGTGACCATATTTTTCTGAGAGTCACACCTATGACTGGTATTAGGAGGTCAATCAGAGCTAATAAGCTAATGCCTCGTTTCATGGGTCCCTACGAGATTCTGGAGAGAGTGGGACCCGTTGCATACATAATTGCCTTACCCTCTCAGTTGACGAATGTCTACAATGTCTTTTATGTATCCCAACTGATGAAGTACTAAATATCATTGAACCTCAAGAGATAAAGCTCAAAGAGAATATGACATATAAAGTTGAACTAAAACGAATTGTAGATGCCATGGATAAGCAACTGAGGAACAAGACCATCAGACTATCAAAGGTTGTTTGGAAAAGGATGGCTCCAAGTGATGCAACCTGGAAGATTGAGGAAAAGATAAAGCAAGAGTACCCTTATCTATTTGATTAGGTAAGAGTTTAGCATGTTCTTTAAATTTTGGGGAAAAAATTTCTTTAAGGAGGGGAGAACTGTAACATCCCAATTCTTGTTTAGATGTAGAGTGTTGGTTATAAGCTTAGAGAGGACATAGGATTAAGCATTAGCCCTAAAGAGTAAGACATAGGTTGGAATAAGGGGGAAATTAAATTATCAACTATTTGAAATTTTCTTATAAAAGATTAAAGAAACTAGAGAGATTTTAAAGTGAATTAAATATAAAATTAATAATCATAAATAGTTATTAATATATATATATATATGTATATGTATATTTAAAGGTAAATTAAGTGATGATAAAATATAAAAAAAGTTATTAAAAAAATCTTGTTAAATTTTAAAAATATTTCAAATTATTTTAAAGTTATCTTGAAATTATTTATATCCATTAGAATAATAATAATAATAATAAGATAAGAGGGACAGTAAAGTTATTTTGAAATTATCTGTATCTAATAGAATAAAAAAAAATATGTATATATCTATAATAAGATAAGAAGAAAAGTTAGTTTAAATTTTTATGATTTCTACAAGCTTAAATTAACCTAAATGGAAAAAAAAACTATCTATTCTTTTACCTTTTCATTGCTTTGCCGCACATGTTGCCTCACATCTCTCAAGTATTTTTCCTTCTTTTCTTCTCTCTCTCTCTTGCCTTTTTCTTTCTTTTCCAACGCCTCCTACCCCTTTTCTTATTGTTAGAGGTAATACCTTGTACCATTAATTAATAAACACACACACATACACACAATCACACAGTACATACATGTATGTCCTTTTCTTTCTTTCTTCTATTGAATAATTACTTTTACAATATATATATGCATAATATAATACGACTTTATATATAATATAATATAATATAAATTTATATTAGAAATTAAGATTTAAGAATTTAAGAATTTCTATAAATTAAAATTTGACATAAAGTTGACTAATCTAATGAACTAATTAAATTATAAAGGGATATGGATTTAGAAAAGAAATCTTGGATTCTCTAGGGTAGTTTTAAGGTCCTAGAGTAGTTTCAAAGTAATCATAGAGTAGCTTTAGGATAATTCTTTAGTAGTTTTGAATTAAATATTAATGTTTTTGTATATTCATGATCTCTATAGGCTCTCGCTGAAAGCATTTACTACTTGAATTACTGTTTGATTGTCCATGAGCTAAGGAGAACAAGTAACTCAAGATCTTTCCTTGTGTGTGCGAACTGTGTTTGTTGTGTGGTTCATTAAATAAATAATTTTTTTTATCTTGCTGAGTATGGTACAGGTATATAGATTGGGTATGATATAATAAAGAAAATTATTGTTGAATTAATGGAATTACTGTAATCTTGTCAAGCATGTTTATAGCTATAATATAATTTTGATTTAGTGTTTCCTTATCAAGCATACTTGTGAACTCATACAAATACTGTGGCATTCTAAAACTGGTATTGTGATATTTTAGAGTAGTTTTATTCTTTCAAGCATGCATGTAACCCATTTTAATAATTCAATGAAGTACCTTATTTCTTTTCAAGCATGCTTGTATGCATTGTGAATGATGTATATGCCTAATATGCATTGGTGATGGGTTAAAGAGATGATGATGTTGATATACATATGAATTAGTGACCACATGGTTTGCCTCCACTTCGCACACAATGGTTGGCCTCTTGTAAGGGCCCATTCCTTAATATTTACTTGGCCAAGTTTGTAAAGGGGGAATGTGGGACAGTGACACCTCTTGGTTTAGTTCCTTAAGGAAGGGAGCCATAGTCTGGGCTTGGACTCTGTACCTTTGGTCGGGTACATCTCAAACACCAGAAGAGCTTTGGTCGATCCAATGTGTGGGTCAGATTGTGGATAAGCCTATGGTTCCAGTCAGTAGTATAAGACTAGACGGAAAAATAAGGGAGGTTGCGCATATTACATATTTTCATTTTTTATATAACTTATGGATTATACCTTGTGATCTTTTATGCTAATAATTAATAATAATGCTGGTGGAATTGTATGTATGCCTATAGTATGTTATTTGTATATAGTTTTTGGGTCATATGTACATGGTAAAACTTTAGGTTACTAAAATGTTGGTGCTTACCCCTTTCTTTTAACATTTCTAGGTGAAGGATTGAATAGAAGGCAAGGGAAGGCACTAGAGGAGTGAGCCACTAGCTCTTGTGCTCCTTGAGCACATGCTGGGTTATTATTTACTGTTTGCCATGACCTCGAGACATTTATTTGGTTTTATTGTTTTTGGACTATAATATTTTAATTATGATTTAATCATTTTAGTTAATAGGGCCTTGTTTGTTATGCTTAGTAATTTGGGATTTACTTATGTGGATTGGGTACTTTAATTTATATGCCTAAACTGTGAACTCTAAGTTTTTAGTAATTTGAATTGAATAAAACAAGCAGAGCCCTCTAATTATGAAATAAATGTTGAGCAAATATTTGTGTGGAAATAGGGTTGAGCCCTGATTTAGATCTTTAATTGTATTCAAAGAGGTGGAGCCTCCATTGTTATATTAATATAGATACTTGGACCTATGATTTAAGGACAGAGTCCGTCACCTATCGTGCATATTTGGGGTCCCTATAACTAATGCTTTGAATTATATGCTAAGTATTTAGATACTAGGCTAGGTGTTACAAGTATCAAGCTCTATTTTGAGCCACAAGAAGAGCTACTTAAGCCCTAGTAATTTGATTATTTAGTTAAGGAAAGAAAGTCTTAGAAAAGAGTCCTAAAGTGCCTTCAAAGCACCGAAATTACATAAGTCACAGCTTAAAAAAGCATATAGTCAGTATATTGAGGCCTTGGCACTGATTTAGATGTAATGTGACATTGTAGGCTATCAAAGTTGAGAGGAATCATAGTGTCAGTGCCTAGTTAATAAAGAGAAAAATCAGAAGGAAGAGAAGACTAGTACCTACAACATCAGGGATAAACTCACAGTAGGTAGCTTTTTCCTCCTCTTTCATATTTTTGACTGCTTGAGTGCTTGATTGTTTGTATGTCATGCTTTCTTGATGTTTGATTAAGTTTTTTGAGATTTTTATGAGTTTTTGGCCTAAAAAGTAAAGCTTTACCTAATGATGGCTCAGAGGAGAGGGCCAGGGAATTAAGCATAACAATTCTTCCTTATGCTAAGTACCAGAGCTACTCAAGAAAAAGTCCAGTAAGCTTGGCCAAAATTTAGTACATATGTGCCCATTTTCAGGTGCTAGAAAGCTTTGATGTTAGGAAAGCTGCATATATGCATACTGTAACACCCCAAATTTTATTAAGAGTAATTATGGGGAATTATGGAATTATTAAGAGGAATTTGGAAAAATTATGAGAAAAAATAGAAATTTTAAAGAATATAGCAAATTTGAGTATTTTAACATAATGATTATTAGTTAGACCATTTTGAGAAAAATAAAATCATTTTTATGGATTTAAATATGATTTGAGCTCCATGATTAATTTATGTGTGCTAGGAATATTATTAAGGCCTAATTTCTTTGTTATGTGACCTAATTCACTTAAACCCACCCAACCTTAGCCCAACACAAGGGAAAATAGACCTAAATAGATAATAAGCTTTTAGGTCAACCCATATTGCTTTAAAACCCTCACCCTATGTTTGGACGGGGAAGGAGAAAAGTAAAGAGAGAGAAAAGGGAGAGAAGAAAAAGCAAAGAGAAAATATTTTCTCTCTAGCTATTTGGATGGATGGAGAAAAAATAGAATGAAAACTTGTTAATTTATAAAGATAATAATTTTCTTATTATATAATATTAATATTTTTTTATTCAATGAGATATTTAAGAAAATTATATTTTAAATATAAATTAATTATTTTGAATTTATACATATATATATATATATATTTAAAAAAAATAAGAATAATAAATTTTAAAAAATAAATTTATAGAAATCACATTTCAAGTTTTTTTAAAAAAATTTAGTTAAATAATAAAATAAAAAATTAATTTAAAAATTACTTATAAATCATTATTTTAATACAATAAATATGATTATTTATTTTAAAATTTTGTAAATATAATTTTAATACATATTAATTGATTTAAATATAATATATATAAATATAATAAATATTATATATTAAATAATATAATATATATATGATACATTGCCACAAGCTGGCAATGCATCATTTTCCGATTGAATGGCAGTCAGTATATATACTGATTGCCATTTGGTTAGAAACCTCTAACTGCATTGTAGTGGAAGGCTTTTTTTTAATATATAAATAATTCTTTAATTTTAATATAAAAATATTTATTATTTTATAAAATATTTTTATAATAAATTTTTAAATGAGTACTTATAATATTAATTAATGAATTAAAATATTAAAAATCAAGGTGAAATTAATAATTTTAAAAATTTTAAAACTACAAATTTTCAATTGCAATGCAGTTGGAACATATGCAGTTGAAAATACATTTGTTAATATTATTTAAATTATTTTATTTAATTTAAATAGTGTATTTTAATAAGTTTTTTAAAAAGTTATTCAACAATAATTTTTCTGCTATTTGAATATTTTTTAAAATTTTTTTCCTTTTTTTCATTATTTGACTAAATTTTCTTAAAAAAAATTGAAATGTGGTTTTTTATAAATTTATTTTTTAAAAAATTCATTATTCTTATTTATTTTTTAAAATATATATGTAATTAGGTGAAAAATGAAAGAGTGACAGAGTTTTCTTTCCAAAATCTCTTCATATTTGGAGAGAAAAATTTTCATTGGAACCCATATTATTTTTCTCCCTTACTTTCCACTTCTTCCTAATTTTCTCTCCTATCCAAACAATAGAAATTTGTTTCTCTCCTGTTTTCTCCTCTAATTTTCTCTTCCCTTTAATTTTCTCCCCATCCAAATGAACCGTAAAGGTTTTGTAGCCACACTAAATATTGGGGGCAAAAACCCTTGGTTCTATAAAAGTAAAGGAGAAAAATGTAACACCATAATTTTGTAACTTATCTCATGTTATTCTCATACTTCACATCATGCATTTCATGAATAAGCAAGAAAAATCAATTAAAATAATGAGTATTTTAGTGTTACATCTCGTATAAATTTTTCATTCGGTGTCCCGTGGACTATGTGAACTCATGTATCACATTTTCATATTTAATTACATAGATATAACTCATTTCTATCACCAAAATTGGCCTAGAGCCATGCAAGGCAAGGGAATGCATAAAATTCATAGTTTTCATTTCAGCTAGAATTTTTCCTTTTCTGTCACAAATTTTGAAAAATTATAACTAATTCTAAAAAAATAAAAATCATTCATTCTTTACTATTCTAGAAAGCTATAGATATCTAATTTATGCTAAAAATATGCTTAGACCATGAAACATAACATAGAAGATGTTTGATGTTCAAAAAGATATAGAGATCTGACTGGCTACTGGTACTGATACAACTTTCTACTATAAATTTAAAAAATATCCAATTAATTTCACAAAAATTCAATCCATGTAAATGATACCAATTTGGAAAGCTACAGATGTTAGATAGAGAGAAAAAATAACTTAAAACCAGTCCAGACACATCTATAACTTGAAAACTAATCAAACAGTAACCTAGGTTAGTCTAGATGCCTAATATTAGATAGAAACTTAAAAAATTTATATCTCCCTCTCTAGACATTAAAATGAGGTGATTCTAGTTGGCACAAGTCTCTGGAAATATCTAGTTTCTTCTTGTAAAATTTTATATTAATTGGATATCATTTTCCTACTAAGTGATAGAATTCATTTTCAAACCTAAGTGAATGGTACCCAGAACCAATTTCAGAAAATTTTTCAACTTTGAAAATTTATCAAATATTCCATAGACCTCTGAAAATTCTACACTTTAGCTTCTCAAAAAGCTCTTAACAAGCTCTAAATGCATGCCAAATCTCAGATCAAGAAGAGCTCATTTGGACAAAAGGTGGTATAGGTTTCTAATATGGTCAATTTTGCTCCATATTAGATACCAAATGTGTCCAAATGGTTTCCATTGATGTTTGGCACCTCTTGGGGTAAGTTTCAAAACATGATTATAACTTGTATGAATTGCCCAAATGGCTCTAAACCTCTTGCATCTCAATTTGGCCATTCCATTTCCATTTATACACAATTACACAAAGCACCAAGCTTGCCATTACATGCTCAATTTACATTCTAACATTCCCATAATATAGTTTCTCATTTGTGAATGATACATTAATACAATTATACATGCTCATAAGTTCATAAGACATATACAACAATAAACTACATCATTTTTCATTCATAAGGCCTTAAAGTAACTAAGTCTATGCACTTTAATGTCAAACTTTCATCTCTCAAGTGGTTAGCTCCCATTTCTTTGTTCTCTTGGTCGACTTAGTATGTTAGAACATTGAGAGGAGGGAATGAGATTCAAAAAATCCCAATAGCTCATCTCCCTTTCAATCACACATAAAAGATGTAAAACCAATCTTACAAATGTATGGATGGGCATATTAACATGTGCAAGTATTCAAGAAGCATTCTTGGCATTTGAAAAAGTCATACATAGTATACATACTAGTAAGTGGATTAGCCTCACCCATTCACTTGTGAATTTTGGACTTGCCTCACCTATTTCTTTAAGAGGTTTGGACTCAATCTTACTCTTGGGAGTCAACTTCACTTTTGGGAGACTCTTTACTTTGTCTCAATCAATCTTAAGGGTTCTTGGCTCATCCTCACCATAGCTTAGGGTTTTTGGCTTCACCACACTCAAACAAACCTAAGTAAACATCATAAATATCATTTGAAAATATAATGCATCATCATGGTACCATGGCATATGAAATCATGCTATAATACTTTTCATGGCTTAAAACACACATATATACATTTGAAGACAAGCTAAGCATACATTTATGCATAAGAGAAGGAGGAGTGAGCTACCTTGGATGCAACCACACATTTTTCTCTTTGAAATAATGCTCCCTTCCTCGGCCTTACACACAAAAAGGTGTGGGAATGATTTCTTTTAGCCTAACACAATTTATGGAAGCCAATTAGGTTTATGGAATTAATTCTAAGGCCATACAACTTGCTCAGATACTAACTTGGCTCATTAACCCCTTTATGGTTCTAAGAATGTACCTAATGAAGCAACAACCATCAAATAAATTCTATGTTTCATTCTTTTCTTTCATATATGATTCTTGACTCCTTTTAAGCCTCTTGGAGTCATCACATAATTAAAATAAAGAGCATAACTACATGTTGCTTCTCTAGGTTATTTTATGTAACATATAAGGCCAACTCACTTTCTATGGTTTATAAATTTTTCCTAAGGTTTTCTCTCATTTTCATTCATCATATATGATTCAAAAATGGTCTTAGAAAAATTTAAAACTATCCCTAGGTACACAAACCCTTTTAGGTTAAGACAATGGAGGAATTTGGCCTTCATGGACTTTAGTTTGTTTTCTTGATGGAGGAAGCACATGGGAAGACTTCTAGGGATCTTAGAACCTCATTTAAACATTCATTTAGGCATAGAAATTAAGGTATCAAATCAGATTTTACAAGGAACATATGAAACCCTAGAATTTGCATCTTAAATTTCGATGGTAATTTGTTAATTTTCTTTGCATATTATTATTCTCCACACCTTTTTTCCTAAGAATCACTCTTGGTTCTACCTAAAATCCAAGCCCTCCTATGGCTTCTTGAGTGGGGTGAAACATGGAGAGAAGAGGAGCAAGGGATAGCAACCATGAAAGAAGAAATTACCTTGTTTTTCCTTATTTTCTCACTTAAATCTTGTCTTCTTTGGCCTCCTATCTTCAAATCCGAATTTTTCCCTTAAATTTTCCCTTAAAACAGATCCATATGCTTCAATATAATTATAGGAAATAAAGGAGAATGTAGGAAAAGAGGTTTGGAAAGGAAAAAGTATGAAAAACTACAAAAATCCATACCTTAAGCTTTTGATTTCTCCTCCTCCTTGTCTTCCTCTTGTGTGCCACTCTCTTAGGGTTTTCTCTCTGGTTTAGGGTAGAAATATATGAAACTAAATGAGTGGGAGAGTGGGGCGCCCTATATATATAGGTGGAGGAAGGAAGACTTTTCAAAAATTTCCATTTTGCCCTTCGTTCTTGGCATTTTTGTTTCTGATTCGTTTTAGCTCCTTTTTTAGAACTATTTTTCCATTATAAAATTTAGATTTAGTAAAGTATCTTTGGAATCACTCAAATAGGAACTAAAACCTTTCTAAAGGGATCTGTTAAGTTTAGGTACACTAACATTAGAAAACATCAACGGAAGGGTTTTAATTCTCACGGAATTTCCTATGGTTTTTAGGGCCTCTAAAAACTCCAAAGAACTCGAAAATTTCATTAAAAAAATCCTCTTGTGTGAATTCCAAAATTTGCTCAAAATTACAAAAAATGTCATTACGTTTTGTAAGTTTTTCATTAAATTTTGTTTCTTTATTCTAGCTCCATTTCTCTTTCCATCTGAGCATAAAATTCTCATTTTTAAAGGCTTAGAATGTTACTCAAATTTTTTGGGATCTTAACTAATTTATTTTGGGTGACTTGTTTTGAAAACGCACCTGTTTCCATTGTTTAACGAAAACTGATATTACAAAAAACATGCAAGGAGAGAGGGCCAGGGCTTCTCAACTACTTGGCTTAAATTTGCATTTTTAGAGAAAATATTTAGCTAAGGTAATATATAGAAAACTTAATCCTCTCATTCTCCTCTATATTTTGGTCCAATTAGTTTCTAATTTGCTAGATTTTTTACTTATCACAAATACAAAGTTTGATATTTTGGTGATTTCTAGCTTGATTTTCAAAGGTTGGGGCTAAAAGGGCGATTAGGTAAGTATCTTTTCCTTATTTTGATATATTTTTTGCTAATTATTGCCCTCAATAGTTGACTTATATTATGAGCTTTGATTTTGTGTGAAAATGCAAAGGAATTGGAGTGAGACATAGAGGTTTATGTTGTAAGAAGACCAAAGTCTGAATTGGAGACTCCTTAGGGTAAGTAAGTGATTTCTAGGTAGCTTGTAATTCCATAGGTGCCTAATTTATGTTGTGATTAGTCATTAAGAATATATTTTGATTTAATCTAGAACCTCTAAAGTGTTAGAAATCAACCTTGACTTTGGACAAGTTGGCACAACAATGGAGGTAACTAAGGGATTCATTTTTAATTCCATGCATATGTTTATTTTTGCTTTATAATTGCTGCACTTACATGATTTTCTATGCTAATGATGGGTTGGCTACTTAATTGTGCTTGGACTGTGATCGTGTCTTTGGTGGAGCTATGATCATAAAGCCACCCATGCATTGTGCTTCAATCAGGCACTGAATTTTGATCAAACTCAAGAATGCACTGAGCCATGAGCGTGCTCGATAGGGAGTTGGCATTGTGGATGAGCCTTCCCCTCTGTTATTAGCCATTAACATATTGTATGTAATTGTTACTATGAGATAGTATTTATTAGTAGCCCAAGTAGTTCATTTGGTTATTGTACTGATATATCTATTACTTACTCACTCATGATGCATTTATGTTGGTTAATATGTACATATATGTGAAATTTTCCTTTAGTTACTAAGATTCATGTCTCACCCCTTTTTGTGGGCTAACCATTTCAAGCCAAGTATCTTTAGTTAAGGAAAATGGGAAGTAAGTAGATGAGCATCTTTAACTTAAGACCTTGTGTGGGATTTTTGCACTTGGATACATTTAGAATTAGTATAGATGCTATTCTTTTGTAATTAATTTTGTATAGCATCATGTTGCAATTATGTTTGCCAAGTGTAGGTATTTTGACACTTTTGTAACTAAGGGATTGATCATTATAGCTTAGGTCTGACTTATATAGAGTTTGGTGTAATTACTTAATGCTAAACAAATATGCATATTCTTGAATTATGGAGCATGTTATGTATTTCTTAGATCATAGTTAAGTAATTGATTAAATGTTTAATTTGAAGCTGATCATGTGAAACTTTTGCTGTCATATGTTTTGAGAAAGAGGATTTGAGCTATCCTCTACCCCTAATTTGCACTTGAGATTTTTAATAGAACTTAGAGGGTAGGAATGTTTTAGATTGACCTATCAAAACTTGTCTAAACTGGTTTAAGATTAATTGATAGGCAATAGCATAATCTGAGGTAGACATACCAAGTTCCATCTTTCTTTTTGCTGTCGTAAGGGGAGATTTATTGATATAATTCAAGGTTTAGTTACTCCAACACTAACTTAGGTCCTTAAATCATGAAAGTTAACTTCCATGTGTTTTTGCTTTCAGAAGACCCTAGACATTATTAGGAGGGAGTTATAAGTGAGTAGGATTGAGCATTAAAGAGTTTAGGACCAGAGAAGAGTTGAGTCATAGCTAAACTATTAAGTCGTGGCCAAATTACATCTAAGGGGTAACAAAACCTAATTGCATAGCAGTGTAGGTCCTTTAGACTATGGCGCAACATGGCTGGCAAGAATCGAGGAACTTGGAATAGTAGTTCTAAAGGCGCGCCTTGTTGCAACACAGGGAGAATCATGAAATTTTGGAAAAATAGCTCCAATATCGCATTGAGTTATGGTGTAAGGTGTCTAAGTTATGGCAAGGATGTGTTGAGAAGCTTTTAAGAATTCTAGAGATGAACTCCAAGTTATGGCCGAAGTTCCCAAACTCTAAATTTAACTTAGAAATCTTGGTTTTCTTATGGTAATGATGTGAATTGACTTGTAAACCAATGTAAATGAGTTTTATGCTTCTTTGAATCATCTGGGAAGCTAATGAAAGTTAATATGAGAATTTAATTATCCTCAAACATGAATTTTCTTTGTTTCTCTAATTAGTGGCAGGAAATGATAAAAAAAGTTCAAATTTTTTCTCTGTGTATCTGTCCTCTAACAAACTATTAGCCACGTGTTAATAGTTAATGTGATTAGTAGTTAGGGTTTTTACATTTGGTATCAGAGGAATGATTCAAGAAACCATGTTAGATTTTGATCCTTATAGTTAGAAAATTTGGCAAATATGATGTATACATGCTAGGGATAAGGGTGTTATGGTCTGATATTGTCATCTACATATGTATATGCATGCCATAGATGAAGATGTGCTTGGATTTGTTGTGTGGAAGTAGCTTAATGGGAAGCCTCTTGTTGTGCTAATATAACTGCAAGGTACAATGATTGCATGACATGAGACTACTAAAATGTTAAGGAAAGTGTAAGAGGCTATGATAATAATTTCCAACCGCATGAGGTTAAAGCATATGAGGTAACTGTAAGGGTTATGACTAACCAACTTCAAGAGTAAGCCAAGGCCTATGCAGCTACTATTTAGGTGTTGCAAAGGTTGCACAAGACAATGAATAAACAGAACTAAGAGGTGCCTGGAGGAAATCAAGAGGAGTGGGCCAAAACCTAGGCGCAGGGCACCAAGGAGGAGGAGATGATATCTTCATTGTGTTGGCCAAATTTAGAAAAGTTGATCCACTAACCTTCTTAAGAGAGCTAGATACTGAAAAAACCAAGAAATGGCTAATGTAGCTAGAGAAGATTTTTAAGGCTATGACTTGCACATATGAACAAAAGGCTAGATTAGCCATTTACAAATTACAAGGTGAGGCTAAACATTAGTGGCAAAGTACCTCTAGATTGTTGGCTTCAAAGGAGATAGCTTTGACTTGGGAAAGCTTCCAGATAACCTTTGAGAACAAATATTTTCCATCATCTGTCATGGCTGATAGAGAAGCTAAGTTTAATTTCCTAGAGCAAGGGGACATGTTTGTGGACAAATATTCAACAAAGTTTATCCAACTGTCCTATTTCTCCTCATACTTAAAACAATTTAATGATGAACCACGGAAGGCTAATAAGTTTGAAAGGGGTCTAAAACTTGAATTCAAAGACAAGATTGTGCCCCTTCAAATTTAGAATTTTAGGATATTAAGGAAAATAAGGATTTCTAAAGAAATGGATTTATTTTGGACATTTTAAGATAATAATCATTTTAGCCATTGATAGGTGAAGATATATTAATTATGGTTATGGGTTTAATTAGTAAATTAATTGAGGGAAGAGGGACATTTAATTTAGGCCTTATGATCAATTCATTTATGTCATGAGCAACGTAGGGAAGCTCACTCTTAGTTTGCAAAAAGGTCCAATCTTATCTCTAAGGGGCCCAACTCACATTTATATCAACTTAACCCATTAAACTCAAGGCTTAATGAGCACATATCTAAACCCAAAAGGATTTTGGGCTTTTAAGTTAGCCCAAACCTATCTAATGTTGGGATTCTTAGGATATACACAACAAAAATCTAAAAAAATAAATTTGAATCCCTCCCATGGATTCGTCAATGTCATTTAAATAGAGTAAAGTAAAGTTAAAGACTTTTACCTTTGTTGCATGATTCCTCAAGCTCTCTTTCTACCATCGGATATTAAGAACTGACACTTCAAACCAGTTCCCTCTACCAGTATCCACATGAATAGTCATTGCAACTCGAATAGCATGCTAGCGCCACTAAAGACAAACACCAATACGTTCAAAAAGAGAAGATGTTCTTCTCTTTCTCTCTCTAAGAGTCCATACACTTTCTCTTTCTAAGCATTTGTATGCTTTTTCTCTCTAGTGTGGAAGGTGGCTCTCTCTAAAAATCATCATCCTCCTAGAGTACCCTAGCCTCTCTATTTATAGAAGTGTGTTATATTAAGGTTTTAGGATAGATATGATTTATTTAAATATATTATTTAAATTAATCCAAATCATAATTAAATAGATTAGTTTAAATTTAAATCTATCATATAGAATCAAATTTAAAACTAGCTTATTTAAATTAATTAGATGATATATATATATTTCAAAATATACAATATATCAAATATATATTTCAAATTTTATAAATATATATATCAAATATATTTATAAAATTCCTCCACTCTAAATTGAATATTACATTTATTGAATCTAGATACATTTTTAGATTTAATAAATCTAGACATTTTAGCTCAAGTTGGTCTGTTCTTATGTGTGACCCTATAAGCTCATATGACATTGGTAGTGGACCAATAGCGCTATTCTACTCGCAAGTCACAAGTGTCCTCTAACAAGACATTATAAATACCTAAATTGTAACAACCCTAACTTCTAATCATCATAATTAAGGTTAAGTATATGATTAATAACTATAAAATTTAAATTAGGGTTAAAAGTCATCACGACTAATTATATTCGAAAAATGTTAGGAAATTTGAACCTTAATGTTATTAGTGTCATTAATTAGACAACCATAATTATTTAAGTATGCAAGTGAATTTAATCATTAATAAGAAGCCTTTGATTCTCCCATCCATTAATTCCAACTCATAAAAACTTCTTACAAGTGTTTCTAAATCATTCCTTAGTATTACTATAAAAGAAACTAAGATTTCTAAGTAAATATGAGAAATTGAACACCTTCGTCGAGGCCAATTACTCTCGGGTTCAACTCCCTGCACCTCTACAAATTTCTTGCATTTCGCCACGGCCAAATACCCTTTTTGCCATGGCCAAATACCCTCTGGAACACCCCCTAACTTGCTTCTCAGATTTAGCTGCGGCTAACCTCACTATTCACCACGACTAATTTCTCTCTATTTTCTTCCCTAGCAGGTTTGCCACATTTGGCCGAGGCCAATTAAATGTAGGCCGCGACTAATTCCCTTCTATTCTTATAACTCCTAAGATTTCATCTCATGCTCTCTAATTCCCCCTTTAGCAAGGCCACTTTAACTTAGTTTATGAAGATTAAATGTCTTTCTTTTTACCTAATTTACTTAACACATCTATCATTACACATTTAAAACTCAAATGTAGATCCTTAACACTCTAGCCACCATAAACCAGTGAGTTCATAGATCAATGACAGCAAAGAGTTCATACGCTATTCACATTTCCATTCAAACATAAGTCCCATTAGAAATTCCATACATCACTAGTTTAAGTTGACATATGATGTATCAAATTATTACAGTCCCTATACTTGGCAATTCATAATGCAATGCGGCAATTACATAAAGCTAGTAGTCTAGTTATACAAATACAATCTGATGAGATTTCCAATCCTACCTACTACTAAACTAAACTATATAATAAGCTTCCATTAATTTTCTCCTTGCCACTAAGAGGTCCGATCCTTGAAAATGTTAGCCCACAATGGGGTGAGATATATAATCTCAGTAACAAAAGGCAATTTCCATATATATGTACAAGTCAATCAATCCAATGCAATTTTATGTCATCAATACCAGAATCATCAATTCAATTCGCAAATAAACTAGTTGAACTACCAATAACTACTGTCCCATACCAGCAATCTCAAATAAAACTAGGTAGCAAAGTAAATTTGTAGATAATGGTGCAACCTAGGTCATCTTCCCAAGGAGTTTGTGCCTTAAATTGTTTATGGAAGAATATTCTAAGTATTACTATTAGGACCTAATTTGGGGGTTTTGATATGCTAGAATTTAATTGAACTAAACTTAATTGACAAGAATTAGAAATCTAAAACTAAGTTCAAGTGATTTATCAAGAAAATGAGGTAACTAGCTTTCAATTGGATTCCCTAGAGTTCAATTATCCTTGCTCTATTTAGCTTACCAATTTAGGATTAAGTTCTTGCTCTTTAGTGCATTCTTCATAAGGTTCTTGAATAACCATCCAAGATTCAATTTATCAATTGTTCAAAGAATTTTGCAACCACAAGAAACCTTTAACAACTAATTAATTGAATTAAAAATAAGAACACACTACACTAAATTTGATTAATTTATGAAAGCTACTGCACAATTCACTCAAGATGCTAATTCACCAATTAGATTAATTAATCCCTCAAGCAATTAATTGCACAAAAGTTCTAGCTAACTAACCCAATAACCATTGCATCAATTAGCCCAAATTCAAGAGGAAATTAGAGTTCAATTGCACAGCATTAATTCTGGAATTTTCACAAACACATGATGATCAAAAAATAATTCCAAAATTCAAATCAAGTTCAATCCAAGACTTAATTCAATCCAGTAATTCTAGCAATTAAATTCCTAAACCAAAAAGCTAAACCTAGACAAATTGATGAAGGAAATAATGCTAAAATCAAAAGATTGGGCAAGAGAGTTTTATCTAAATTCAATAGGAGATGTAGAGCTCAAATCTTCATCCAGGAGAATTCAATCTTCAGCTAGCCACCACAAGGAATTTAAGCTGCCATGGAAGGATCAAATGAAGGAGAATCAATCAAAGAAGCATCCATCGAGAAAGAAAGAAAAAATTCTTCTTCTTCAGCGCTGGAAATTCTCCTCCTCTCGATGTCTCCAGCCTTTATTTTTACGTTCTCCTCCTCCTCTCTCAGCGTCCCCTCTTAAGTTTTTATATTCTTCTTCCCTCCTTGTTCACGTCTCTTTCCTTCTGTTTCTGCACGCTGAAATCTCGCAACTAATCCTCATCTTCATCTTAATTCCCACGTCAGCCCAAAGTAGCGTCTGGATGTGTATTTCTCTTCCCCTTTCACGTGCTATTCCTTTGTGCCAATTACCCGTAGCTTTGCATGTGAAATAAGGTGTGGGTCCCGCTTCTTTTTATTATTATATTCCACATGCATGCTATAGCTTCTGCATTCTGTCCAGACGTGATTTTCTTGTTTGCTTCTTCGTCTTCTGCAGCTCTTCGTTCTGCCTCGTGTTGCTTCGTGTTTTAAACCCAGGTGCTGCCTTTGTTAGCTCGTGTTGCTTCCTTGAATCAGCTGCTCGAGTTCAGCCTCTTGCTTTCTTCGAATCTTAGCTCCCATTCTCCTTCTCTGTTCTGTAATCACGTTGCTGCATGCTCTGTTCTGCGTTATTCTTCCATGTTTTGCTCGAGCTATACGCTGCTGCCCAGACTTCAACTCGTGGCTTCTCTCGTTGGCTCTGTAGCTGCTGAGCTTCATCGTTCATTGCTGTCACGTTACTTCTCCCCAGTTTCTACAGCTTCTTCACGTGGCTACTGATTTGTATTTTGCTTCTTCTCTATTCAGCTGGTTTGTATTTTGTTTCTAGCTCTATTCTGCTCCATTTTTCTGTTCGTGTGCTTCGTGTGTTGCTCTTCCAAGCTCCAGCCACGTCGCTTCTCAACGTGGCTTCTCTTCATTGTTTTGCTGCTGTTCTGCATGTGTGTTTATTTCTGCTTCTCTGCAGCTTTTCCACGTAGCCAGCTTCTCTGTTTGACGTGGTTCTGGACTTCTCCTTCCCATTCCATGCATGCTACCTCTTCTCCAAACCAACCTCTATTCAAATGCATTTACCCACAAAAATTCTGCAAGAATGATAAACAATATTAAGTAGGATAGGATTCACAAAACTCATTTTAAAGAATTTATGCATTAAAATTCATTATTTTGTCAATTGTTTTCTAAAGTGCAAAACTAGCTATTAAAATCAATTTCCATTTAATTGCATTTATTAGGCTACATTTAATTATTAAAAAGGTTAAGTTAGGAGAAATAAAGTGTATAAAAATTATGCTTATCAAATTCCCCCACACTTAAACCTTTGCACTCCTGGGCAAAGCTTAAAATCCAAGATAGAATGATTTGAAACACCCGGCTAGTAAAATGATAAGTGGAAAATGAAAATGAAAAAGGAGTGTAAGAATCACAAGCTAGAGATTAATCACAACTCTTCAACACTTTAACAATCTAAGTTAACTTCACTTGCATCAAGAATTAAGCTTCATGGCAATTTCATTTGAAAAGAATGAACTGAAATGCATAGCCCTCTCACATGGTTAGTGTTTACTCTCATCTCTCAAGTGTTTATGGGAAATGTGTTTCACTCAAATTCCACCTATCCAAGCTCACTACCATAAGCTTGTCAAGTTTCTAAGTCTCCACCACTCATGCCAAATGCAATGCACAAATCAAAGGACTTTATTAAGGGTTGTAATGGGGCTAAGGGAGATGAAATGAATGGATACAAAAAGAAGGGGAAAAACTAAACAAATGGATATCTTAGAACCTCAAGAGCACTCAATGACAATATAGGATAAGGAAGAGTGTGCTTTCAAGGCCTTATTTTAATTAGTAACAGGTAATTACAAACTCAAATTGAAATACTTTTTTTCTTTTGATTTCCTGTTGCTTTTCTTCTCTTTTTTTTTTTTTTTTTTTTTTTTTTTTTTTTTTTTTTTGCTTTTCTATCTTTTCTTCTCTTTGCATTTTTTTTTTTAAAACAAATTCACTAACAGTGGCCTTAATGGATGCAAAGCACACACTCTTTCTTCCCAAACAGGTGTAATGCTCCTTGAAATTCCTAAGGCATCCTAAAACAGGGTGGAAATATATTTAATGGCTATAGGCTAACAAGAAAAGAAAATCAAGTCCAAAGTGGCTAAACAATGGATAAAATGAATGTATGGTTAGCTTTTTGGCTCTCTAGCTATAAAAGAAATGAATGCCTTATCATTTTTATGCATGCACGTGCAAATGTGGCCTCAACAAAGAATCAAGACAAGTTCTAGAGTGAAATAAAGATAGGTGAATACACACTAGAATTGAATAATTAAGGCTCAAATCCTCACCAGCTAATCGCTATCAAATAATTCATTGAAATCAGATTCATTGCCACTTAACTTGAATCAAGACACAAGATTCATTACTTGTCATGTCTAGGTGAATCCAAATTATAGTTATCTCAACTTGCAACTTTCACAGGAAAACTGAAAAGAATCATACTATTTTTCAAAAAAATTTTCAAAAATTTGTCAAAATTTTTTTTTTTTTTTGGAAAATAACATAAAACTAATTAAAAACCTAGAAACTATAAAAATAAACTAACCAAAATAAAACAAAACTAAAAATTTATTTGTATCCCCCCCACACTTAAACATTGCATTGTCCTCAATGCCAGCACTCAATCCAGAAAACAGATAAAGACAACACAATATAAAAGGGGAAAGGGAAAGAGTACAACCGGGGTTTAGGGTGGGTTATGAAGTTGGAGCTCCTCCTTGTTATCCCTTGGAAGTCCTTCATAAAAGTGTTTGAGTCGATGTCCATTAACTTTGAAATTAGCTCCCGTTTGCTCATCCAAAAGCTCAACTGTGCCAAAAGGGAAAACATTAGAAACTATATAAGGACCTTCCCATTTAGAACGAAGTTTACCTGGCATAAGCTTCAGACGGGATTTATAAAGTAAGACTTTGGCCGACAACAAACTCTTTCCTTGCAATCATTTTGTCATGAAATGCTTTTGTCTTCTCTTTATAGATTCTTGCATTGTCATAGGCTTCCAATCTGATCTCTTCAAGCTCTTGGAGTTGGAATTTTCTGTGAGATCCTGCTTCATTCAAATCCAAATTACATTTCTTCACGGCCCAGTAAGCTTTGTGCTCCACTTCCACCGGTAAGTGACATGCTTTTCCAAATACCAGCCGATAGGGTGACATGCCAATAGGCGTCTTGTAGGCAGTTCTGTAGGCCCAAAGTGCATCATCTAGCCTCTTGCTCCAATCTTTCCTATTCGGCTGCACTGTTTTCTCCAAAATTTGCTTCACCTCCCGATTAGAAATTTCTGCTTGGCCATTTGTCTGAGGGTGGTATGGAGTAGCTACTTTATGCACAACACCATACTTGCTAAGCAAGCTATGCATATTCCGGTTACAAAAGTGAGTGCCCTGGTCACTGATAATGGCTCTGGGGATGCCAAACCTACAGAAAATGTGAGAGCGAACGAATTCTACAACCACAGAAGAATCATCAGTCCTGGTAGGTTTGGCTTCCACCCACTTCGAAACATAATCAACGGCTAATAAAATGTATGAAAAGCCAAAAGAAGTGGGAAAAGGTCCCATAAAATCAATGCCCCACACATCAAAGACTTCACAAAATAAGATAGGGTGTTGTGGCATTTCATTTCTCCTAGATATGCTACCTGTTTGTTAACACCGAACACATCTTTTACAAAAATTAAAGGCATCACGAAACAGGGCAGGCCAATACAATCCGCTATCTAGAACCTTCCTAGCTGTGCGTTTTGAACTAAAGTGACCTCCACATGCTAGTGCGTGACAAAAATTTAAAACAGAATCAAATTCTATATCAGGCACACAACGTCTAATCACTTGGTCACTACATAATCTCCATACATATGGATCATCCCAAATATAATACCTAGCTTCACTCTTAAACTTATTCAACTGATGTTTAGTCAAATCAACAGGCAGTTCAGAAGCAGCTAGATAATTCACTAAGTCTGCGTACCATGGATAAAAACTATGCACAGCACATAAATGCTCATCAGGGAAATCATCATCAATAGGTAAGGAATTTACTTTTGAAGCTTCAATTCTGCTCAAGTGATCTGCCACCAAGTTTTCAGCTCCACTTTTATCCCGGATGTCAATGTCAAATTCTTGAAGTAGAAGCATCCATTTGATCAATCTTGGCTTTGCATCGGGCTTCTTCAACAAGTACTTCAAGGCTGCATGATCAGTAAAGACAATGACTTTAGTATCAAGTAAATATGATCTAAATTTATCTAAAGCAAAAACAATAGCAAGAAGCTCTTTTTCTGTGGTTGTATAATTTGCTTGGGCCCCATCCAAAGTCTTGGATGCATAAGCAATCACATGGGACCGCTTATTCACTCTCTGGCTCAAGACTGCACCTACAGCAAAATTAGATGCGTCACATAAAAGCTCAAATGGGAGGGTCCAATCAGGAGGTTGAATAATGGGTGGGGAAGTCAAGCATTTCTTAAGTTCATCAAAAGCTGTTTTACATGCATCATCAAATTAGAATTCAACATCTTTTTGTAATAACTTAGACAATGGCAAAGCAATTTTACTAAAGTTCTGAATGAATCTTCTATAAAAACCTGCATGACCTAGAAAAGATCGGACTTCCCGAACACATGTCGGGTATGGTAGAGAAGTTATAACATCTATCTTAGCTTTATCTACCTCTATGCCCTGTTCAGATATAATATGACCCAATACAATGCCTTTTCGAACCATAAAATGACATTTTTCATAATTAAGTACAAGGTTCTTCTCTATGCATCTAGCTAGGACTCTATCCAGACTACATAAGCAATCATCAAAAGAGTTCCCATATACAGTGAAATCATCCATAAAAATTTCTATACAATGTTCAAGGAAATCACTAAAAATGGAAATCATGCACCGCTGGAAGGTCCCAGGGGCATTGCAAAGACCAAAAGGCATTCGTCTATAGGCATATGTTCCAAATGGGCATGTGAATGTCGTCTTTTCTTGATCCTCCGGGGCTATGCATATCTGAAAATACCCTGAAAATCCATCCAGAAAACAGTAGTGAGATTTACCAGCTAAACGCTCAAGCATCTGATCAATAAATGGGAAGGGGGTAATGATCTTTTCTAGTGACTAAATTAAGCCTCCTATAGTCAATGCAAACCCTCCAACTATTCTGTACACGGGTGGGCACCAATTCATTATTTTCATTCCGGATCACTGTGATCCCTGATTTCTTTGGAACTACCTGCACAGGACTAACCCACTGACTGTCAGAAATAGGATATATTATACCAGCAGATAAAAGTTTAGAAACTTCCTTTTTAACCACATCCAGAATAAGTGGGTTCAGTCGCCTTTGAGGTTGCCTTACTGGTTTTGCCCCATCTTCCAACAAAATTCTGTGCATGCATGTATCAGGGCTAATGCCAGGTATGTCAGCTAAGGTCCACCCTATTGCTTGTTTTCTCTCCTTAAGACCTCTAGAAGCTTCTCTTCTTCCTCTGGAATAATGTCACTAGCCACAATTACTGGAAGTTTCTCATCTTCCCCCAAGTAGGTGTACTTGAGATTATCTGGCAGTGGTTTGAGCTCCAAGGTGGGAGCTTGCTCAACCGAAGGTATGAGTTGTTTGATTTCAATCTCTTCCATGCCAAATACCTGTTCAGATATCTCACAGACAGAAGAAACAACTTTCCCATCTTTGGGAATATCAGCAGAAGGAGTATCAACAAGAGAACTAACAGCAATATAAACATCAGTATCACTATCAGATGAACTAGTTACACAGCATCTATTACCATTATCAATAGGCAATGCAAGAGTGGAAATAGATGAACTAGCACAATCAGCATATCCAGAAGTGATATCAATATGCAACATATTCTGAGAATCAGTAAATCCATCAACATTAGAACATTCAGGGAAAGCAACAGCATGCACATCATCTTTAGAACAAGAAGATTGACCTAAACTAGTATAATCATCCAAATCAGACAAAGGCTGTCCTACAGTGAAATCAGCATAAAAGGAGGAGGTCTCAGAACCATGATAGTCAATACATGGAAGAGACTCACCATTCTCAATGAAAGCACTAATCTGGGAGCAATTATCACATATAGTACTTCCAACACATGTACAGTCAAGAGAATCATCCAAGTCAGCAATATCACAGGAATCAGTCAATAAACTATCCTAAAATTCAGTGCTAGCATTATCAACTAACATATCAATCAGGCTGATATTAAAAACAGAGTTATCATCACAAGGATATTTCATGGCATCAAATATATTAAATTGTATCACATTGCCAGCAAACTCCATTTGAAGATTACCCTCATGCACATTTATAATTGTTTTAGCAGCTTTCAGGAAAGGTCTACCTAAAATGAGTGGGGCATGTCCACTAGATCTATATCTATCATCTTCCATATTAAGGACATAAAAATCAGCTCGAAAAATTAAATCCTTTACCTTAACCAGAACATCCTCCAACACTCCTGAAGGATAAGCAATACTCCTATTTGCCAGCTGCACAACCACTCCGGTAGGTTTCAGCTCTCCCACCTGCAAAGATGAATAAACAGATTTAGGCATAACATTTATAGCTGCACCAAGATCAATTAAAGCATCAGAAAACTCAAAATTTCCAATGGTGCATGGGATTGTAAAAGTGCCCGGATCTTGACACTTGGTGGGCATTGTTGGCTGTATGAGTGCTGAAACATTCTTACCAAAATTGACTTTTTCATTCCCTCTCAGACGCCTCTTGTTAGTACATATCTCCTTGAGAAACTTGGCATATTTAGGAATGGTCTTGATTGCCTCCAACAGGGGTATATTGACTTCAACCTTTTTAAAAGTTTCAAGAATTTCTTTTTCTGCATCTGCTTCAGTTTGCTTCTTTCCCAAGGTAGGTCTATGTGGGAAAGGCAAAATTTTCTTTGCCTCCTCTTCATTGTTAGGCTCATTTGGTGCGGCGTGTGTTTTTGATGACACCGACTTATCCATGGTGGTGGTATCTGAGGATCCCTGGACTTCTTTTCCACTCCTAAGAGTGATGGCACTAACATTGCTACTATTCCTCGGATTAACAACTGTCTGTGAGGGTAATTGGCTTGAACCTTGGCTTTTTATCTCATTGAGAGAATTAGCTAATTGGCTAACCATATTTTCCAAATGCTTGTTCTGATTTTTCATGTTAGCCAATTCTTGTTTGTTTCTAGCCTCATTTTAATCCATCTTTTCCAAAAGTTGCTTCATCATAAACTCCATACTGTTATTTTTTATAGGTTCCTCTTGGATAGGAACTAATTGCTTAAGAGGTTGGGAATTCTGTGCACTCGGTCCTGTAACATTGTATCTATTTTGTTGCCCTCCCCCATATCTCAAATTGGGGTGATCCCTCCATCCTGGATTGTATGTATTAGAATAGGGATCATATTTTTGTTGCCCTTGTTGCATCGGCCTGACTGGAAACATCCCAGCACAAGCCTCTATCCTGTCTTCTAACATAGGGCACTGATCAGTAGTATGTGTGGCTAAAGAGCATATATCACACAGGGGTCCTACCAAAGTAGTAGGGGTAGATGTTTGTCCAGATGCATAACACTGTGGATAAGAATATGCCTGAGTAGGGTTAGACTGTGGTGCACAAGTCTGAGAAGGGATGGAGGATGACTGCTGCCGATCTAAAGCAAGCTTTTGGAGCACAGTAGACATTACTTCAAGTTTGCTCTCAATTCTCTGACCATAATCTGGAGTACACAGTTCATTGACTCCTCTTGCTGTTTGCATTGATCTGGACCCAAATTGCTGAGCATTCTGAGCCATCTTATCAATCAGCTCCCAAGCTCCTGTAGGTGTCAGATCACCTAAGGCTCCCCCAGAGGCAGCATCAATCATATTTCTATCCATGATCAACAGCCCCTCATAGAAGTACTGGATAAGCAACTGATCAGAGATTTGATGGTGAGGACAACTAGCCAACAATCTTTTGAATCTTTCCCAGTACTCATATAAAGTCTCTCCACTATTTTGTCTGATCCCACATATCTCCTTCCTTATTGATGCAGTGCGAGATGCAGGAAAGAATTTCTCCAAAAATAACCTCTTAAGTTGGTCCCAAGAAGCAATGGCACCGGGAGGTAGATAGTACAACCAATCCTTGGCTAAACCATCCAAGGAAAAAGGGAATGCTCTGAGCTTGATTTGTTCCTCTGAGACACCTTGTGGCTTCATTGTAGAGCATACAACATGGAATTCTTTTAGATGTTTGTGAGGGTCATCTCCTGCAAGTCCCTGAAACTTAGGAAGTAAGTGAATCAATCCGGATTTAAGCTCAAAATTTGCATCTAATTCTGGATATTGTATGCAAAGATTTTGATAATGCACATTAGGAGCCGTCAATTCTCTAATAGTTCTAGCATGCATGTTATTATTCAAATTTGCATTTACATTCAAGTTAGCCTGAACATGCATATTCCTGTTAGCATTTATTTGATCTTGTTCAGCCATATTATCACTAGCAAATTGAAGTGCACAATCAATTCCTTGCACAGAATCAAAAGCAGATGAATTAGAGCTATTAATTCCTACACTATCTTTGTTTTTCCTAATCCTTACTTGTCTTTTAAGGGTTTTTTCAATTTCTGGATCCAAATCAATTAATTTTTCACTAGAACTTCTTGTCATACACCAATTAGACAAGCAAAAACTAAGAAGGAACACAAAAATTAACAAAGAAAAATTAAAACAAAAATTCCAGAAAAATTAGAAAAATCCTAGAAAATTCGAAAAAATACTAAAAAATTCGAAAAAGTGCTCTAAACGTTGGAATTTGGCCAAAAAATGGTGCACCTAATAGCTATGCTATTACTTTTGCTCAAAACACCCAAAAACTTTGAAATACAGAATTTGAGAATTTTCTGGGCACTTTAAACGAAAATTCCAGCAAGTAGGCAAATTAATACGCAACACCGAAATTACCAAATTCCAAGTTCGAAACAGAGCAAAAATTCAGCTAAAATAAAATCAAAACAGAGATAAAACAAAACAAAAATACCTAGAAAACTTTCTCAAACAATTAAGAAACTAAACTCCCCGGCAACGGCACCAAATTTGATGATCGTGTCGTGCAATCTCAAATAAAACTAGGTAGCAAAGTAAATTTGTAGATAATGGTGCAACCTAGGTCATCTTCCCAAGGAGTTTGTGCCTTAAATTGTTTATGGAAGAATATTCTAAGTATTACTATTAGGACCTAATTTGGGGGTTTTGATATGCTAGAATTTAATTGAACCAAACTTAATTGACAAGAATTAGAAATCTAAAACTAAGTTCAAGTGATTTATCAAGAAAATGAGGTAACTAGCTTTCAATTGGATTCCCTAGAGTTCAATTATCCTTGCTCTATTTAGCTTACCAATTTAGGATTAAGTTCTTGCTCTTTAGTGCATTCTTCATAAGGTTCTTGAATAACCATCCAAGATTCAATTTATCAATTGTTCAAAGAATTTTGCAACCACAAGAAACCTTTAACAACTAATTAATTGAATTAAAAATAAGAACACACTACACTAAATTTGATTAATTTATGAAAGCTACTGCACAATTCACTCAAGATGCTAATTCACCAATTAGATTAATTAATCCCTCAAGCAATTAATTGCACAAAAGTTCTAGCTAACTAACCCAATAACCATTGCATCAATTAGCCCAAATTCAAGAGGAAATTAGAGTTCAATTGCACAGCATTAATTCTGGAATTTTCACAAACACATGATGATCAAAAAATAATTCCAAAATTCAAATCAAGTTCAATCCAAGACTTAATTCAATCCAGTAATTCTAGCAATTAAATTCCTAAACCAAAAAGCTAAACCTAGACAAATTGATGAAGGAAATAATGCTAAAATCAAAAGATTGGGCAAGAGAGTTTTATCCAAATTCAATAGGAGATGTAGAGCTCAAACCTTCATCCAGGAGAATTCAATCTTCAGCTAGCCACCACAAGGAATTTAAGCTGCCATGGAAGGATCAAATGAAGGAGAATCAATCAAAGAAGCATCCATCGAGAAAGAAAGAAAAAATTCTTCTTCTTCAGCGCTGGAAATTCTCCTCCTCTCGATGTCTCCAGCCTTTATTTTTACGTTCTCCTCCTCCTCTCTCAGCGTCCCCTCTTAAGTTTTTATATTCTTCTTCCCTCCTTGTTCACGTCTCTTTCCTTCTGTTTCTGCACGCTGAAATCTCGCAACTAATCCTCATCTTCATCTTAATTCCCACGTCAGCCCAAAGTAGCGTCTGGATGTGTATTTCTCTTCCCCTTTCACGTGCTATTCCTTTGTGCCAATTACCCGTAGCTTTGCATGTGAAATAAGGTGTGGGTCCCGCTTCTTTTTATTATTATATTCCACATGCATGCTATAGCTTCTGCATTCTGTCCAGACGTGATTTTCTTGTTTGCTTCTTCGTCTTCTGCAGCTCTTCGTTCTGCCTCGTGTTGCTTCGTGTTTTAAACCCAGGTGCTGCCTTTGTTAGCTCGTGTTGCTTCCTTGAATCAGCTGCTCGAGTTCAGCCTCTTGCTTTCTTCGAATCTTAGCTCCCATTCTCCTTCTCTGTTCTGTAATCATGTTGCTGCATGCTCTGTTCTGCGTTATTCTTCCATGTTTTGCTCGAGCTATACGCTGCTGCCCAGACTTCAACTCGTGGCTTCTCTTGTTGGCTCTGTAGCTGCTGAGCTTCATCGTTCATTGCTGTCACGTTACTTCTCCCCAGTTTCTGCAGCTTCTTCACGTGGCTACTGATTTGTATTTTGCTTCTTCTCTGTTCAGCTGGTTTGTATTTTGTTTCTAGCTCTGTTCTGCTCCATTTTTCTGTTCGTGTGCTTCGTGTGTTGCTCTTCCAAGCTCCAGCCACGTCGCTTCTCAACGTGGCTTCTCTTCATTGTTTTGCTGCTGTTCTGCATGTGTGTTTATTTCTGCTTCTCTGCAGCTTTTCCACGTAGCCAGCTTCTCTGTTTGACGTGGTTCTGGACTTCTCCTTCCCATTCCATGCATGCTACCTCTTCTCCAAACCAACCTCTATTCAAATGCATTTACCCACAAAAATTCTACAAGAATGATAAACAATATTAAGTGGGATAGGATTCACAAAACTCATTTTAAAGAATTTATGCATTAAAATTCATTATTTTGTCAATTGTTTTCTAAAGTGCAAAACTAGCTATTAAAATCAATTTCCATTTAATTGCATTTATTAGGCTACATTTAATTATTAAAAAGGTTAAGTTAGGAGAAATAAAGTGTATAAAAATTATGCTTATCAAGGCCCGTCCATGGTACCTACTCCTTATTGAGCATAACCAGGGCTCAATGCATCTGGGGTCTAATCACAACCCGGTGCTCGATCGAAGCACATGCACAAGTGGCAGCTGCGCCACAGCTCCACCATGGACTCACAAGGTTCAATTGCAATAACAATCAAGTAGTCAACCAGTCATTTAGCATTTCAAAATCAAGCATGTGTAACAAATAGCATAAACATGGAACTAGGAAAATAACCCCAGTTACCTTAATGAAGCCAATTACTCATCCTCTAGCTACCATCATGATTCAAAGCACATCAGGCTTAACATAAGCATAATCATCATCATTTAACTATCATTAGTAAGGAATTTCCCTATCCTCAGATTAATCTTAACAAGAGTATATTAAGAACTTCTTACCTAAGCTTCCTAAGGGTCTACAGCACCAATTCAATGTCACAACAACAAGAACTCACAATGAGTCACTCCTAATGTCTCCATTTTTGCACATGCACGAACCATGCACTAAAAGTCAGTCCAAATGATGGGAATTTAGTACATATGTCTATAAAAGGAAAGAAATCACTTACTTATATATCTGAGAGTTTAAATGGACTGGGTTGAGCCTCAACTACTAAGAACACACCATGGAAATTCCAAAATTCGGATTTCAGTCATCAAGCCCAGAAAATTCAATTTTCCACCATTATCTCCTTGTAATTTCGCACAATAGCAGAACCCATTATGATAATCAATCCTTAGGGGCATTTTTCAGCAAAGTAATACACAAAATGGAAGGGAAATGCTTACTTAATCATCCTTCTAACCTCCAACTCTGAAAATCTTGCAACAATCATCCAAGAACCATATTCCATCCTAAGAAGAGATGAAAGATTCTCAAAATGACAAACCAATTAGACCAAAATGAAGAAGAGAATGAAAGGGACATGTTTTATATAGATTACCTTGGCTAAATCTTCCTCTAGAAGTGAGAAATAGAGGAGGAATGCAGAAAAACCCTAGCCTCCCTCTCAACCTCCGAATTTTGCTTTGCCTCTTGTGTTTTTTCTACAGAATAGGGAGGAGGCTAAGTGTATTTAGGGTTTAGTTATGTTTAAGTTGGGTCCCAAATGGGTTGTGGGTTGACCCAAAGACCTAAATCCTTATGGGTTCTGATTTTTATGCTTGTTGGGCCTTATTTCATGAGTTAGGCTGTAGAAATTTGATTAGGTTAGGCCAAGTTCCAAGAGTCAATCCAACTTGAGTCTGCATAATGTGTGTTGGGCCAACTATAAGAGCTCATGTAAATTGGGTCTTGGGCCTCTATTTCACTAAATCAGATTGGGCTATTACTAGGTGATCTCTTTTGGACCAAGTCTCATGATAAAGAGTTGGGCTTACACCTAAAATCATTAGGCCTCCATAAATTCTTATCCATGTCTTACTCAAATTAATTTTTAGGCCCAAATTAAGCTTTAATCTCATGGAAATCTTAAACCCATATTAATCACTTATTTCTCTATAAATTTCCATTCATATAGCTTACCCAATTATTTCATAATAATTATTCTTAATTAGTCTAAATATATTATTAGCACCTTAGTTAATTTTGGGGTGTTACATAAATCATATGAGGAACAACGATCTAATGCAACCTGTCATACAATCCTATCATAACCTTTTTGTCACACGATATCAAGGTCAAGTATGAGGTATGGCAATATCATCGTCATTTTACTAGATTGTCACTTTCTCGATCTCCGAGTAGACTAATAGAATAAATGAAAAACCTTTCCATCTAAGCATAGCCATACACCTTTCAGTCTCACTTATCGAGTGGCTTAAAGATATCTCTCTATTAATGAGAGGAACAAATTCTATCTTGACCACTCATCTTTCTCTACATGGATTCTACTATGCTCGATTATAGCTTTTATGATCACCTAATTAAAGGTGACTTTTGACTATGTCAAAGCATAGTGTTCCCTGTGTAGGAATCTATGGTGATCTCTGTGTAGGAATCTATGGTGATCTCAGGTTTGAAGGTTCAGTAACACAACTATATATATATGAGATACACTTATGACTTGATCCATGTAGTTATCTCATGATGGGTCGATCCAGCACCTTGTTTCCTAACAAGTGTCTATAATTTTGATTTGTATCTTCAAACATTATTAACACATAATCATTAATAAAAATTATACTAGCCTTAGTTCATCATTGTTCCTACAAAGATGATTGACAAGAGATATTTAGGATAATTAATATGATCTATCAAAAGATATTATTATTACAGTAAACATGCAAACAATATAATAAATGTAATAAAAGAAAAACTCCTTTTTCTTAATGAAATACAATGTTCATAATACAATGATTGGCCTAAGGCATAATCTTTAACATCTAAAACCTTAACATAGTCAGCCCTTATTCCCCATTATGCAGACCATTTCATTTTTCAGCCAAGAAAAGGTTCATTTTCACATAGGGAGAAAGGAGGCTAGGGTTTTCTGCACATTTCCACCATTTTCTACTTTTAGAAGAAGATTTAGACAAGGTAATCTAAATAAAACTTGTTCCTCTCATTCTTCTCTACATTTTGGTTTAAATAGTTTCTAGTTTAGTGAATTTTCTTTATCACCCGAATCTGAAACTTGCTTTTTGGTGGCTTCATTATTGATTTCTAGAGGTTGAGACTAAGAGGGTTATTAGGTAAGTGTCCTCCCCTTATTTTGATATGTTTACTACTGGTTAATGGCCTTAATAGTTATTTTACATAGTAGGCTTTGTCTCTATGCGAAAATATCTGAAATTTAAAGTGATATATTGAAGTTTCTATTGTGGGAAGGCTTACATCCAAAATTTGATTCATTAGAGTTTAGGTGAGTGATTCTTAAATGCTTATGTTAGGAATGATAGGAATGATAAGTGACTAATTTTGGTGTTTAGTGTTAACTAAGAAATTGATTTTTGATGCATTAGGGCCTCTAGAGTGTGGGAATTCATCTTTGGCTTTAGAACTTAACTCAACTAAATGAGGTAACTAGGATTTAAATTTTAATTCTTTACATAGGTATTTTGTTAATCTGATGTCTGCTATTTAAATATGTTTTGCTATGTTAAATGATTGGTTCGCTACTTTGTTGTTGTTGTGAGCTGTGAGTGTGTCCTTAGCAAAGTTATGGTACAGTTACCACCCGTGCATTGTGCTTCGATTGAGCACCAAATTATGATCAAACTCAAATGCACTGAGCCTAGGTTGTACTTAGTAGGGAGTTAGGGCCATGGATGGGCTTTTTCCTATGTTATTGGCCATTAATATGTTGCATGTGATTATTAATATGGGATAGTAGTCACTGGTAGCTTAACTAGTTCATTTATTAATTATGATGATACTCTCAATAATTATGTTTAATATGTCTTTCTACTGATTAAATTGTGTATATGTATGGAATTTCCTTCAGTTATTGAGATTTATATCTCACCTCATTTTATAGACTAATGATTTTAGGTGAAGGCCCATCGGATAAAGGAAAGGGTAAACAAATAGATGAGAACCTTTAACTTAGAGGCCATGTGTGGGCTCTCTATGTTAGAGCCATTTTGTTTTAAAGTAGATGCTATCATTTTTGTAATTTTCTTTTATATAGCATTATAATACACTCATATTGCCAAGTGTAGGTATTTTGATGTCTTGTAATCAAGGATGTACCCAATAGGAAGTTAGATTATATAGTACTTGAACTTTGATATATGTACTTATTTATGATTTGATATGAATTATTGCTACTTAAGAATCATGGCTCATTACTTGAGAGTATAATCATACCTTGTAATGAATGATTAAGCAAAATAGTGCTGTATAGGACCTTGTTAGAATGTACATTAGGATGATCTTGTGTTTTTAGTGTCTTTTGCTATCAAAATGTGTAATTGTGCTGACACATACAGTGGGAACCTAATGATGTAATTTTCCCCTCAAGTCCCTAAACAATGAGGATTATTAAGTTGTGGTATTTAGAAGTTAGGAGGCCTATAAAACCATTTATGTTAGTTAGGAAGGTCCTATAATTCATCTTGAGTTAGTGGTATTTGAGAGGCAGATAGAGTCACAGCTAGAGCTACTTAAGTCGTAGCTAAGAGTCATTTGGAGGCAAGGAGCATCATGGTGCAACGCTAAAATTTTAGGTCTAGAGGGTACCTGAGAGCAATCTCACCATAACACAAGGGGAGTTTGCCATGGTGAGCGTCAAGTGAAATGCATAGGAGAGTTCTAGTAAGGTCTCTCACTGTGGTGCCATGTAGGCTCACCATGGTGAGACTTGTAAAATTTTTTCTTAGGAGTTCCAGAGAGGAACCTCTCTGTGGCGTGAATGGTTCGAGTTGTAGTGAGGCTCAGGTTTTTGGGAATAATAGGTTCTTAAGAGTAATTTCACCACGGCATGGAAAGGCATGGCCACGGTGAGGGATAGGTAGTTTAGTTTTTAAGCCCTAGTGGTCAGTAAAGTCGTGACATGGTTATACCAAGTTGCGGAACAAGTCTAATAGCTTAGCTTTTAGGTTTTAGTAGTTAACATAGCCATGATGAGGATGTCTAAGTCATGGACTAAAATATCAAACACCCATTTTAAGCTTCTAGAACTTAGTTTTCATAATGTTAATGATCTGTAATGACTTGGGGACAATTATAAGGGGGTTTTGTGAGGATAGAATCAGTAGTAACATGAATTGAAGGAATTATTTAATAAATTAAATTTTGAATAGGCTTAAATTGCTTTTTTTTTTCTAAATAATGATTCCTCAAAATAATAAGGTTCAAATTTCCTCTATATTTCCTAATAATTGTTAATTTTTGTATATTTTATTTCCTCTAACTTAGACATTTTGATGATAGATTGTGATTTAATGAATTGGAGGATATTTGATTTTATTAGCTATGTTTGCATTCTATGAATTAATTTACAAAATTATTGGCTTTTAATGTATTAATTTCTTTAAATAATTTTGTGAATTTTCCTACTTAATGTTTTCTATTATTTTTGCAAATTTTTAATGGCCAATTGGAGCTTGAATGGGAAATTTATTTGGAAGCTAATATGTGCAACCTAAAAGAGAAAATTATTTGTGCATATTTCTTTTAATAAACTTTGAAAAAAATTAATAAAATGGAAAATGGAGGATAGATTAGGCATGAAGGGCTTTACCACATCACATACACACAAGAAGCATATGTCCAGGAGTCTCACGTCACAGCAATTCACTCACACATTCATGGCTAGGCTCACATTTCACGTGGAAGGAATTGATGGATCACATATATACAACTGCACACACAGAGGCAAGGGGAAACATGAAGTTCTAACACATGCACTCATTCACATTGGCACACTTACACGTAGGCATGGATTAGAGAAGCAGCTCATTCTACTCACGAGTTCTTCCATATAGTTACATACTAACACGTACAGGGCTAAATCATGCATGTAGGCTCAGTTTTAAAGTGAAGAAGAGGGCTGGAAGAAGCTATAGGAACAAAAGGATTTATGTGGGAAGAGAAGTGATGAGAGACCCACTAGGAACATGCCCTAAAGAACCTTTAACAATTCAAAACTTTGCTTGGGATTGGCTAGAAAATAAGAGTGTTAGTAAAAGGAAAGACCCTAAGAGAATCCGTCTCTTAGAACCCTAGCCTCAAGACGCCACAAAAGAAGACCACTCCTTTGATAAGTCAAACATTCTTACAAGAACACAAGGAGAACAAGATAAACTCTCACACAATGCATAAAAAAAAAAAACGTAATTCTTATTCATCTTCTTCTTTGACCATAATAAGGGGCCTTTATATAAGCAATTGGACTTTAAAAAGTTTTTAAATTACTATCCTAATGATGGCATCATGTTTTACAAGAATTTGGAAATAATATGAGCTAAGAATGACACCATACAATCAGTGTAACACCATAGATTTTCTAGCTTTGCCTCATGTAATTTTAAGTCTCATGCCAAGCATTACATAGGGAAGCAAGAAAAATGGTATTAAAATATTGAGTTTTCTTGCATTGCGCTATGCATAAATCTTTCTTTTGGAGTCCCGTGGGCCATATGGATGCATGTATTATATTCTCATATTTAATTACATAGATACAACTCAAATTCACCACCAAAAGTGGCCTAGAACTCATGTAAGTGCAAGAAACACATAAAATTCCATAGTGTAGCCTCGACTAGAATTGCATATTTTTTATCACAAACTTTGAAAAATCATAACTAATTCTAGAAAAATTTAAATCCTAAATTATTTACCATTATAGAAAGCTACAGATGTCTAATTTATGTTAAAAATAATTCTAGGTCATGAGACATCAAAAAGAAGATGTTTGACATTCGAAAAGCACCTAAGGTCTCAACTATTTAAGCTACTATCACAGCTTGCTGTCATAAACTTTAAAAATTCATGACTAATTTCAAAAAAATCTAAATCATTAAAATTTGGTCAATATAAGAAGATACAGTTGTTAAATCTAAGGAAAAAATATCTATATACCACAGGAAGACCATTTGGGAATTGAATTATGATGGAACAATACTAGAGGTCTAGTAGTGCTACTAATACTAATAGTAAACTTCAAAAATTCATAACTCTTTGCTTAGACCTCCAATTGAAGTGATCTTGATGGCCATAGAAATATTATAATCTCTAGTTTATGCTTGTAAAATTTCACAAGCATTGGACACCATTTGGCCATCAAATGACACAGAACACAAAACTGACCATATGAACAGTACATGCACCAAAATAGTAGAAAAATCCCAATCTTGAAAATTCATAATTAATTTTGTAGAGATCCAATTTTTCTGCACTTTAGCTTTCCAAAAATCTCCCGATGAGCTCTACATGTCTGCCAAATTTTATGGGAAGATTCATCCATTTGGTTAGTTTGTACTATAGGGTTCTAGTTTGGTCATTTTTATAGTCTCAATTAGCATCAAAGTGCCCAAATTTGCTTCCTAAGCTTGTGTGGCCACTTGAGTGCACATGATTACACCAAAATGACATTTTAAATTTGTCTTAAAGGTGCAAAATCCCAAAATTTGGAAAATCACTCTCTCACCCCATGCCATACACCAATTTCCATAATGTTAGTCTTACCATTCTATGTCCAATTTGCATTATAACATTCACATATCATAAATTCTCATTTGTGCATGATATATCAGCATAATTACATATGTTCATGGGGTCATAGGTCATCCACAATAATAAATTACAACATTGCCACTTATATCACTGTAAAGAAGCAAAATCCATGCATTTTGATGTCATACTTTCATCTTCCAAGTGGTTAGCTCTCATTACCTTGTTCTCTTGGTCCACCTAGCATATTAGAACATTAGAGAGGAAGAAGTGAGATTCAAAGAATCCCAATAACTCATCTACCTTTCAATCACACATAAAGTATGCAAACTAAGTCTTACAAATGCATGCATGAGCATATTGACATATGCAATCATTCAAGAGGCATCTTTAACATTTGAACAAGTCATACATAGCATACATAGGCTTGCCAAGTAAGTGGATTAGCCTCACCCATTTATTTGTCAATTTTGAACTTGCCCCACTCATTTCTTTAAGAGATTTTTGACTCAACCTTACTCTTAGGAGTTAACCTCACTCTTGGGAGACTTTTTACTTTGTCTCAATCAATTTTAAGGGTTCTTGGCTTATCCTCACCATAGCTAGAGGGTTCGTGGCTTCTCCATACTCAAGCAAACCCAAGCACAAATATTAGACATTATTTGAAAGCATAATGTAACATCATGACACCATGTAATAAAAGCTCATGTTGGAATACTTTTCATAGCTTAAAACACACATACACACATTCAAAGATAATATAAGCACACATTCATGCATGAGAGAAGGTAGAGAGAGCTACTTTAGTTGCAATCACATACTTTTCTTCTTGAATTTGCTCTCCCTTCCTCAGCCTCACACACACAAAGATGTAGAATTGGTTTCTCTTGGCCTAAACACAATTTATGGAAGCCAATTAGGTTTATGGAGTTAATTCTAAGGCCATACATCTTCCTTAAATACTAACTTAGTCTATTAACCCCTTTATGGTTCCAAGAATGCACCTAATGAAGTAAGACCCATCAAATGAGTTCTAGGCTCTATTTTTTCCATTCGTGTATGATTCTTAACTCCTTTTAAGTCTCTTGGAGTTATCACACAATTAAAACAAAGAGCCTAACAACATATTGCTTCTTTAAGTCATATTATGGATCCTAAGACACTAGTTAATTCTCTAGGCCTCTTAAATTTTTCCCAAGGTTTTTACTCATTTTCATTCATCATATATGACTAAAAAATGGGTTTGAAAAAATTTAAAACTCTCCCTTGGTGTCCCATCCCTTTTAGGCCGAGACTATGTAGCATTTGGCCTCCTTAGATGTTTGCTTTGTTTTCTTAATGGAGGATGCATATGAGGAGACTTCTAGAGCTCTTAGAAACTCATTTAAACATTCATTTAGCCTTAGGAATAATTACATCAAATCAAATTTTCTAGGGAATCCATGAAACCCTAGGTTTGCCACCTTGAAAATGAATGGCCTTTTCTTGAATTTCTTTGTATATTCTTACTCTCCTCCCTTAAATTCATAGAATTCACCCTTGGTTCTACCCAAAATTCAAGCCCTCTTATAGCTACATATATAGGGCAAAATAAGGAGAAGAAGGGGGAAGGAATAGCTACCATAAGATGGAGATTTTACCTTATTTCTATGGTTTTTCTTGCCTGTTTCTCACTTTCCTTGGCCTCCTCTCTTCAAATCCGAAATTTCCCCTCTTGGTCTGTACTTAAAACAGCACTAAAAGCCTTAATAAAACCATGGAAAGAAAGAGGAGAAGGAGGAGAAGAAGTTTGATGAAGGAAAGTGCTTGAAAAACCAAGATTTTCATACCTTTCTTGCCTTGCTTTTCCCCTTCTTCTTGCCTTCTCTTGTGCACCTCATTCTCCAGGTTTCTTTCTAGTTTAGGTCAAAACCAAGTGTGACTAAATGAAGTGAGGAGGTGGGGCACCGAGGTTTAAGGAAGACTTTTCAAAAATTCCTATTTTACCCTTCATCTTAGTATTTTTGTTTCTAACTTGTTTTAGCTCATTTTTTAGAACCGTCTTTTCTATTGTGAAATAGATTCCTAATTTAGTAAAATACTTTTGGAATTACTCAAATCAGAGCTAAAACTTTTCTGAACGAATCTGTTAAAGGTCAAGCTCACTACTATTGAAAAAGATCTACCAAAGGGGCTTTAGATGTCCGAGGGCTTCCCATGGTTTTTAAGGCCCCTGAGAACCTTGGAGAACTTAAAATTTTCATTTAAAAAGCCCTTCTATGAGAATTCTAAAATTTTCTTAAAATGACGAAATTGCTCTTACATTTTGTCAGCCTTTTGTTACAATTTATTTCTTCATTCTAACTCTATTTTTCTTTCTATCTAAGCCTGGGTTTTTCAATTTTAGAAGTCTAGAATGCTTCCTAAAATTTTTAGGACCTTAACTAAGTCATTTTGGGGGACTTTCTTTTGTATCCAGTGAATTTCTTACATTTACAGAGAAACTGTATGTTACGTTTCTCACATTTTCTCTCGTTTCAAAGAATCGGATATTACAATTAGTAGAAAAGGCAACAAATAAAATATGACTAAAACTTTCTAAAAACATAATACCTTAAACTGCAAGTTCTAAGCAAATAATAAAATGGAAACTAATTAATTTAATTAACAACTCTATGTCACAAGCTGATATGTCTTCAAGAATGCCACATCACATGCCATGTCATATGCCACATAGGCAATCATCCATATCATCCCCCATATAAGACATTTTCCATGTAAGTATAACTTTAATAAGTGTTGGCATTTACTATTCACGTTCATAGACTTCCATGGCTTCTTTGGACATCTATTTAGGCTTGCATTAAGATGTATCACATTCTGGAACTCCTATGGATCCATACACCATGCATTTGGGATCCAATTGACATGATTAGGGCTTTTTTGGACTCTTCCATATTTGTATAACTGCATTGGGCCTTCAACATGTTGGATATTGACTCTAGTTGCCCAATAGACTCTTCTTAGGATATTGGGTTCCACTTGGACTTCCACTTTTGCATCTTTAAGGAGATCTCATGTCCAAAGTGTAATTCACCTCTAAGATCAGCATGCCTAATGTGTTGCGTCTTACTAGCTCTATCTCATGTTTGGAAACTCTGATAAGGACGATTTCAAAACAAGGTGAAAGCTGAGAGTTTAAGATTTAAGATTGACCCATTAATCATTTGAAAACTCTATGAAATGATGATGAAAGTGTTCACTAAAATTGAGTGACAACTAACATGTTTTGAATTGATCAAATATAGATTTTGGGCTCTAAACTTGGGCCAACGTCCAACATAAAAATTATCTTAAGTTTTTTGAAGTTCTTGGACATATACTGCACAATTCGGGCCTCTTGAGCATGGGCCATACCTTCGTGAGCCATTCGGACCTGAATCATATCCTCTTGAACAATTTGAGTTTCTTGATGGATGAGGGCTTTTTGAACTTATTATGCTCCAATGGGCATGCCTCTTGGCATTGTATCATTCCCTCCCTCTTTGAAAATATTCATTCTCGAATCTCCACCTATATCATATGGAAATAAATTAGACTTTCCAAAAATAATGATAACACTATATTTATCAAGTGGAAGAATCTTGTAAACTAAAGGGCTCTTTTCAAAGAGATCATCAATCCTTTGAGGAAATTTAGAATACTCCAAGTTAGGAAACTCTTTGAACTCACTTTGACTTAGGAAGTATTTCTTTCTCACATGCACCCAAATATAAATGATAATTTTGATCCCACATGCACCTATAATAAATCCAAGGGCCATAACAAAATCCAAGCAACATAATAACCTTTTAACCATAAAATTAGTGTAATATGAATTCCTAACAGCCATAAAATTCATGAAACAATTAAAACTCAATGTGTGGTGCTAAATGCTTTTGAAAGGTAATAATTCATCAGGAATAACAAAATCTATGCAATCAAAGCACTTTTGAAAGCACATTAAAGATTGGAAACCATCAGGTAGTTTCTTAGGAAACAAATCAAGGTAATCACAACTCTTTTTAATGCTATTTGAAGATGAGGGTCCATTGGGTGGCTTCTTTAAAACCAAATCTCCACATACCTGTAAGGAGCTAGAACTAACAATAGGAAAAGATGGGTTAAGATTGTTAGTAGATAAACAGACATCCTTACACACACTCTCAACCTCTCTTTTTTCATCAAACAAGCTTACACTCATGCTTTTCTCACTTTTCTCACAACTATCTTGCTCTTTCTTTTCACTCACACTCTTTTCCTTTTCTTTCTCTAACTCATGTTCTCTCTCTTTTTCTTTCATTTTGTATACTTGTACTATTCTCATTTGATCCTTGTAACCATCCATAGGATCAAGAGGTACCAATACATGATTTTTTTCATTGAATACAAATAAATAGCAATAGCAATATCTGTGCTTATACTTAACATATTTAGCTTTTATAACATGTTTCCATGGTTTACCAAGCATAATATGTCCATCATACATAAGAGCTACATCACATAACACTTTATCATGATATTTACCAATGGAGAAAGAAATAAAAATTTATTTATTAACCCTAAATTCAGCACTACCCTTCAACAATGTATAGGGCATAAGATGCTTCATAGTAGGCAAGTTTAATTTCTCAACAAGTAAGTACTAGCAACATTTACATAACTCCTATTATCAATAGTCATGCTGCAAACTTTCTCTTTGATAAGGCATCTAGTATGGAAATCAGGGAATGACTTTGCCTCATCTTGTCCTATAGAGTTGGAATTGGATTGGAATGCATCTAACCTTGCACAAGATTTCTTGAGTCACTCTTTGTTAGCCACTTCAAGGAATTTGTACTCATTGGACATCTTGTCACTCGAAAAGTTAGTCAAAGAAGGAAAGAAGGGATAGGACCTCACACACTCTTCTCATGTTTTTACTCTCAAAAGATGATAAGTTCACTTGTGTTTAACTTTCTTTTTGACTTTTTCTTTAATGTTAATTGCATTCTTGCCTTTTACTACTCAAGCTTGCTTCCTATAGTGCTCTTAATCAAATCAAGATAAATTAAAAGGAGCAATCAGAAAAAGTGGTAATCTAAAAAACTAGAATCCTAAAATACAAATTTCCAAAGAATCAAACAAAAGGGAGAAAAAAGGGTATGTAACTAAAAGGGAAAGAGGAAAGGAAAACAAGTAGGAAGGGGAAGAGGAGGAACCAAAATTCTAGACAGTAAAGGGAAGGAGAAGAAATGCAATAAAGAAGAAGGAAAGGAGCACGTGACTAGTGAAGAGAAGAAAGAAAAATGAAAACTTTGACTTTGAAAGGGAGTATTTGGATGGCTTGAAAGGAAGGAGAAGGAAAGGGAAAATCTGAAAGTAAGAATAGAAAAGTCAGTTCAAAAAAAGGTTTAGGAAATGAATCAAAATAAGAAAGTAGGAAATATGAAAGTTTAGAAACTTACCATCCAAGTTTAAAAGATTAGGAAAGTATGTGTGACTTGTAATGTAAGTTCTACAAAATAAGAAACTTCCAACAATTTGCAATCCAAGGAGTCAAAATAGGAAACTACTTGGGAACTAAGTTAATCAAAATAGGAAACTACTTGCAATTCAAGTTTAGAACAATTAGGAAAGAAAATTCTTACTTGAATGCAAATAGGAAAGTAAATAACTTGGTGACTACTCAATGCAATCAAATTAGGAAAATAGCTCCAAGCTTTAAGCTTTCAACTTTGAATCTGGATAACTTGCAATTTTGAATTCTACAATCTGACTCTTTTTTGTTTTTTACTTTTGCTTTTCTCTTCTTTTTTTTTTTTTTTACTATCTCACTTCTTCTTCTTTTTTTAATTTTTTTTACTTTTTTTTTAATATAGACAGCAAACACACTCAAGAACAAGATTAGAAACAAGACACAAAAGATGAAACATTAGATGGTAAGGGAAATAAGGATGGTCAAAACAAAGAAAGGGAAGGGAAACAAAGCACAACTATGGAGGAGGAGTGATGAAGGGGCCCTTGAGCTTGGAGACAAGGGAGCATAGTGGAGACAAGGGACCTATTACAAGGCATAGGAGGCCCAATGACTAGAGGAAGAGCTAAAGCTATGAAGAAAGCTTTAAGTTGCATTGTCCAAGAAGTTTAAGAGCTTAAGCCCATGTTTTTGCATCAATTTGAAGAGTTACAAGGCCCAAGGGACGTGATCCTTATTGTCCAAGCCCAACAAGGCATGTTGCAAGGTCCAAATGGAGTTCAACTTAAAGAAATCAATTAACAAGCATGTGCAAATCATATGGGCAACAAAAGTGATGTGAATAAGAGCTTTAAATATGATTAGGATGCCTTTTAATTGCTTTTCATTAGTTTGAACAAGGCCATTTAGTCAAGACTTAGGATTTAAGTTTCAATTTTTTTTTAATTTCTATTTTTCTTAGTTACTGAAAACTTATAGATTATTTTCTTTCCTTTTCCTTAGGATTTCTTATAGTAAATGGCATCATCTCTTCCCATTAAAATCAAATTTTTTGTTTCCTATTTCTGAGATGAGAATTCTTAGAGATTAAGTTAAGTTTAGAGCTTTCTTTTATGCCTATTTAATAGGCCACCTATTGCACTTTTGAGGTTGTTGAATGAATTCAGAATTTTATTTCTCATTGTGAAAATTCTTGCTTCTGTGTGTTCTTCTTTAGAATACAAGTGACTTATCAAAGGAGTGTTATCTTTAGAATACACTTGAACAACATTTCTTATTCCTAGCTAGTCCCAGGCAAAGTATTATCTTGTTGAAGGTTCTTAGGACTTATTCCTACGAGGTCTCTCATCATTTGGTATCAGAGCATAGGTTTGTTAATGCAAAGTATATCTTTGTGTTTTCCTTCCCCTATTCTTTATACCTTCTCTCCTTCCACTTGTGTTACCTTTTTCATTTTCGCCTTTATCTTCCATCTTCTTCCTTCTTCGATTGTTGTGGCCTCTATCCTCCTTTTCTTACCATCTATAGTTTGTTTTTCTTGTGATTTGCTAACTTGTGTGTGAGTTTTGTCCCCTTTTCTAGATTTTCATTTTTTTTTCAAAAAAGAAAAAATAGTGTGTGATACTCAAAAATGAAAATAAAAAATAAAAAAAAATAAAAAAAGGGTGAAATAAAAGAGAGAAGAATTTCCAAATTGAGTTGAGTAGCTATCAAGTTCTTTCTTTTTGTGTTCAAGTAACAAATTTCCTATTTCATTGTGACTAATTCAATTGCTTGGCATCCAATTAGTTTCCTATTTTCAAAGTTCCTATTTTGACTAACCTGGATTGCAAGTTATAGCAAGTTACCAATTTGTGAAAAACTTACATTACAAGTAGCAATCACTTTCCTAATTCTATAAACTTAGGTGGTAAGCTTCCAAATTTCCTAAATTGAATTTGACTTTCTTTTTTTTTAATTCTTTCTTATTTTTCTTTTCTTTCCAAACTTCTTGTTTCTTATCCTTGCCCTTCTAAATTCTTATTTGCTTCCTAATTCTCATTCCTTTCTATTTCCAAATTTGTTGACTTTCTTTCTTTCTTTCCTTTTTTGCTTTAGATCTCATTGTTTTCTTTTCAAATCCTTCAAGTTATTCCTCTCTCCTTCCTTAATCAGGTCTAAAACGTGATTTAACCTTGCCCTCTTACATCCAATTTCTAAATTTCATTTTTCTTTTCCTGAATCTATTCCCTTTCCTCTACTATTGTTTCATTTTCCTTGCTCTTTTTTCCTTCTTGTCTTGATTTCTTTCTTTTCCCTATATTGCTACACGTTTTTCTTCCTTTCTTTTGCATTATTATTACTGCACCTTGCCCCTTTTATTTTTTTTTTCTTTTGACTTTTTAAGGATTTTAACTTGGAATTTTTTGGTTTTGGGATTGTCACTTTATTCTTTGCTCCTATTGATTTGTTTTGTTTCTAACTAAGAGCACTAAAAAGAAGTAAGTGAGTGGCAAATGGAAAGAGAGTCATATTAAGGATAGCCAAATTTTGAGTGAAACACGAGTGGATTTGCAATAGTTTAAGTGATACACGTGAGAAGAGTGTGTAAGGTCCTACTTTATATTATTTTTCTATTCTGTCCACTAATATTTCAGGCTGTAAAATGGCTGAAAATGAGCCTAATGATGTTGATTTTAAAGTTTTTATGAAAAGTGTGTATGAGCAATTCAAAGGGCTCAATACAAGATTAGATGACTTTAAATCTCCATCTAACTCTAAAATTCCAAAAAAGACATGATTTTGAAGAGGAGTATGAAGGAGAATCTAACTTTGATGATTTCATTCTAAGGAGGCACAAGCAAGCTCCCTCACATGAGAAGCATGGTCTTGGCAACATCAAAATGAAAATTCCTTCCTTTCAAGGAAAGAATGATCCAAAGCTCTATTTAGAGTGGGAAAGAAAGGTTGACCATGTTTTTAAATGCCATCATTATTCTAAAGAGCAAAAAGTGAAATTAGCAACCATTAAATTTTCTGATTATGCTAGCATTTGGTGGGATCAACTTCTCATCAATAGAAGGCGAAATGGAAAGCCTCTAATTCAAACTTGGCATGAGATGAAAGTCAATGTGAGAAAGAGATTTGTCCCTAGTTATTACTATGGGGATTTGCATAAGAAATTGCAGAAATTGAGACTAGGTCTATGAGTGTCGAGCAGTATTATCAGGAGATGGAAATGGCTATGATTAAAGCTAATCTTGAGGAAGACAAAGAGGTAACCATGGCAAGATTCATAGATGGTTTAAACTCTGAAATTGCTGCAATTGTTGATCTCTAACATTATGTTGACATGGAAGAGCTATTACACAAAACTATTAAAGTGGAGAAACTACTTAAATCTAAAAAAAAAAAATTTAGATTTGCTGTTAGTTCTGATTCTTGGAAGCAAGGTTTGAAGGATTCTAAATCTTTCTTTAAATCCAAAGAAAGCAAGCCGAAGGAGGAAGTAAAGCCCAAAAGTTCAAATCCACCTTGATGTAAGACCCTCTAAGAACCTTGGCACACAAATTGATCACCCGAGTGTTGGAGATTGTGCCCTAGGCCAACATTGTATTGTGAACATTGTTTTTATTATGAAATCAGAGTTTTCTTTTATTACATTATTATATTATTTGCATGTTTATATATAATAACATCCATGGATAAATCATTTTTTGGATTATCCAAAATGTCCCTAGTCAATCATCCTTGTGGGAGCAACGATGAATTAAGACTAGTATGATTTTGATTGATTAAGTGTTAATCATGTATGGTGATATGAATCAAAATCATAGGCGTGTGTTAGAGAACAAGACGCTGGATAGACCCGTCATGAGATAAGCTATATGAATTATGTCATAAATTTATCTTATATATAACTATGTCATTGATCCCTTGGACCTAAGATCACCATAGAATCCTACATGAAGGACACTGTACTTTGGCATAGTCTAATGTCACCTTTAACTGGGTGATTATAAAGGCTATGATTGGGTATAGTGGAATCCATACAGAGGAAGATGAGTGGTCAAGATAGAATTTGTCCCTCTGATTAATAGAGAGATATCTCTAGGCCCATCGATAAGTGTGACTGAGAAATGCATGGCCATGCTTAAATGGAAAGGGTTCAATCTTATGTTAGTCTGCTCGAAGATCGAGAAAATTACGATCGAGCAAGTCGAGGATGACATTTCCATGCCTCATACTCGATCTAGATGACGTGTGACAAAAAGGATATGATAGGGTTGTAAGATAGGTTGAATCGTATCACTGATCTCATATGATTTAGGTAGTCACAGTGTCTTGCTAGAGGTCGCCTGTGACTTGTGGGTCAAATAATGCAGTTGGCCTACTGCCAACATCATATGGGCCTGCAGGGTCGCACACAAGAATGAACCAACTCGAGCTAAAATGTCTGCATTCATTGAATCAGAAATGTGTCTAGATTCAATGAATTTAATTTTTAAATCTAGGATGAAGGAATTATCTATATATATATATATAAATAATTAAATTTAAAATATATATATATATATTATATTTGATATTATATATATATGAATTAGTTTAAAGTTGATTCTATTAGATGGATATAAATTTAAACTAATCAGATAATTTAAATTTAATTCTATTAAATAGATATAAAATTAAATTAATCAGATAATTTAAATTTAATTCTATTAGATAGATTTAAATTTAAACTAATCAGATAATTCAAATTTAAATTAAACTCTAGATATTGTTAGTTTAAATTTAAACTATAGGATAGATTTGAATTTAAACTAATAAGTATATTTAATGATATATTTAATTAATTTTGATTAATTAAATATATCTGAAACCCTAATCTATAAATAAGGTTTCCATATCAAAAAATTTTTTTTGCTAGAGTTGCCTCCAAAATCCTAAAGAGAGGGACAGTGTATGGACGTGTATGGAATTGTACGGGGCATCGTACGGACAGGTGCTAGCACACTATTCGAGTTGTCGAAGCTCGTTCGTGTGGATACCAGTAGAGGGAGACGATCTGCGATCAGTTCCTGTGATCCAGATGAAGAGTAAACAGGAAACTCAATCGACAGAAAAGGTAATTCTCTGAACTTATTCGGTTTAAGTGATTTTGACGAATCTTTGGTGGGAATCAGGATAAAAAATTTTAAATGTTTCCATTGTGTGCCTCCCATGATTCCCAACACCGAGATCAGCTATGTCTCACATGTAAGCGAAAGCACACAAAGGAGTTGTTGGTCAGAGGTAGAACCCTAAGAGAACTTGTCTCTTAGAACCCTAGCCAATGACACCACAAAGGATGACTAATCCTTTGATAAGTCATGTGAGCTCTCAGAGAACACAAAGAAGTAAAGGCTTCACAAAGAATTAAATAATACTCAAATTCATTCATAATCTAAAAATAGAGTATAATAGGAAGTCTTTTATAACCAAAGTTTCTAAAAGGCTAAAATCCTAACAAAAGTAAAATACTAAAATCTGATTAGAAATATTTTAAATGGTGCCTAAAGTCAAGGAACAAGATTAGGATACTAATTTTAACTTAATCTCTAAGATAAGATCTTTGAACAAGTCCTAAAAATAATAAAAAAATAAAAATATTCATGAAGAATTCTTCCCAAAATTGATTAGCTCCTTTAAGTAGTCACATGGAATGCTCATACTTTATTAAAAGTCACATGATTGACACATGATTCTTAATCTCTTGCAATTGGACTCCAACTGGGCCTTGGCACTCCTCTTGTAAAATGGTTAGCATTATTACACCTTTTACATCTTCTTAGGCCCTTTCTTGACTCAAATAAATAGGCTCTAAGTCATGAAGCTTATGAATCAAATAATTGAAGGCTTCTTTTATTGCTTTGGCCTTAACTCTTGTTATTAGGCCTTCTATACCTTATAATGGATCTTTAGGCACATTTAACTTGAACTCTTGGGTTTTAATTTGAAAATCACATCTTTGGCCCTGAAGCTTAGCACCATATCCTCCATCAGGTCCACTTTTATGCTCAGCAAGGTCTCTTGGTGCTACTGCATCACACCTTCTAAAGGTAAGTATGACTCTAACTCTTCTTCTTCTTTTTCTACTTCAAAAATTAAGTATTTTAAATGTCAAGGTTTTGGTCACATCTCTTCTCAATGTCCAAACAAGAGAATTATGATTTTGCTTGAGAATGGTGATATAGTGAGTGAGGAGACTAGTAATGAAGATTCAGATAGAAGTATGCCATCTTTGGTGGAGGATTCTGAGTTAGAGCATAGTGAGCTTGTGCATGGAGAGTCTTTGGTGTCTAGGTGTGCTCTAAATATTCAACCTAAGGAAGATCATGAGAAAGAGTAACGTGAGCATATTTTCCATACTAAATATTTTGTCAAGAACAAGGTATATAGCAGGATTATTGATGGTGGTAGTTGTACAAATGTTGCTAGTATCTTGCTTATTGATAAACTGAATTTTCCTACTTTAAAGCATCCCAGTCCTTATAAGTTGCAATGGCTTAATGATTATGGTGGAGCTAAAGCGACCAAGCAAGTGTTAATTTCTTTTTCTATTGATAATTATCATGATAAAGTCTTGTGTGATGTAGCTCTTATGTATGTTGGACAAATTTTGCTTGGTAGACCATGGCAATTTGATAGACGTGTTAAGCATGATGGATATAAAAATTGCTACTCCTTTCCTTTCAATGGTAAAACTATTGTGCTTACTCCTCTCAAACCCATGCAAGCTTAAGAGGATCAACTTAGAATTGAAAACAAGTGCAAATTAAGAGAGAAAGAGAGAAAAGAAATAAAGGACAGAGAAAAAGAAAGGAAAGTGAGTGAAAAGAAAAAGCATAAAAGTGAGAAAATTGATGAAAAGAAAGTGAGTTTCTTTTTTGGAAAAAGAGAAATTAAGAGAGCTATGTTGGCTAACGAGCAGGTACTTGTACTCTTGTACAAGGAAATTTATTTTTCTACTAATGAACTTAATCCCTCTTTGCTCTCTAGTGTTGTGTCTCTTTCGCAAGATTTTAGTGATTTGTTTCCAAAGGAAATTTCCAATGGTTTGCCCCCTTTGAGAGGCATTGAACATCGTATAGATTTCATCCCTGGAGCATCCATTCCTAATAGACTAATATATCGAGCCAATCTGAAAGAAACTAAGGAGATCTAACACCAAGTTGAAGAGCTCATAAAGAAAGGCTTTATTAGAGAGAGCTCGAGTCCTTGTGTTATTCCAGTGATCTTAATGCCCAAGAAGGATGGCAAGTGGAGAATGTGCATGGATCGTAAAGCCATCAATAAAATCATAGTTAAATATCGTTATCCCATTCCTAGATTAGATGATATGCTTGATCAGTTGCATTGTGCATCTTTATTTTCTAAAATTGATCTTAGGAGTGGATATCATCAAATTAGAATGAAAGAAGGAGATGAATGGAAAACTACATTTAAAACTAAGTTTGGATTGTATGAGTGGTTAGTTATGCCATTTGGATTAACTAATGCACCTAGTACATTTATGAGCTTGATGAATCATGTTTTTCATTCTCTCATTGGAAAATTTGTTGTTGTTTATTTTGATGATATTTTGATTTATAGTAAGAGTTTAGATGATCATCTTGGTCATTTGCGTGAGGTCTTTTACATTCTTAGAGAGAATAGCCTTTATGCAAATTTAGAAAAGTGTTCTTTTTGTTAGGATTTTGTTGTATTTATTGGATTTGTTGTAGGTGCTAAAGGGATTCATATGGATGAAGAGAAGGTGAAAGCTATCTGTGAGTGGCCTACACCAAAGAATGCAAATGAAGTAAGGAGTTTCCCTGGCTTGGCTAGCTTTTATAGACATTTTATGAAGAACTTCTCCATTGCTACACCTTTGAATGATTTGGTAAAGAAAAATGTGATTTTCAAGTGGGGTGAAACACAAAAGGTTGCATTTAATACTTTGAAAGAAAAATTAACTAATGTTCCTTTACTTATTTTACTTGATTTTTCTAAAATTTTTGAAATTGAATGTGATGCATCTAGAATTGGAATTGGGGCTATTTTAATGCAAGATTCTAAGCCCATTGCCTTTTTTTGTGAAAAATTAAGTGGAGCTAATTTGAATTATTCCACTTATGACAGAATTGTATGCTTTAAAAAGAACCTTAGAGACTTAGCAACATTATTTGTGGTCAAAAGAATTTATTATACATTCTAATCATAAAAGTTTGAAAATTTTAAAGTATCAAGGTAAATTGAACAAGAGACATGCTAGATGGCTTGAATTCATTGAAACTTTTCCATATATCATTAAGCATAAAAAAGGTAAATAGAATGTTATGGCTTATGCATTATCTAGGAGATATAGTCTTCTTAGCTCATTGCATGTTAGATTACTTGGTTTTGAGATGTTAAAAAGCATGTATGAGTCTAATTATGACTTTAGTGAAATCTGGAAATTGTGTGAGAAACATGGTTTTAATGACTTTTACAAATTTGATGGATTTTTGTTTGAGAGCAATAAATTATGTATTCCATCTTGTTCTATGTGTGAATTGCTTGTTAAAGAGACTCACAGTGGTGCTTTGATAGGGCACTTTGGTGTGGAGAAAACTTCAGCTCTTTTGCATGAACATTTTTATTGGCTAAGCATGAGAAAAGTCGTAATTATTATTTGTGTTAAATGTGTGACATGAAAGCATGCAAAATCTAAAGTTCAACCTCATGGTTTGCATTCCCCCCTCCCCGTGCCTTCCCAACCTTGGACTGATATTTCTATGGGCTTTGTGTTGGGCTTACCTAGATCTCAAAGTGGAAAAGATAGCATTTTTGTATGTTCAAAAACTAATGATGCCATACACATTGCTGACTTGTTCTTTAAAGAAATTATGAGGTTACATGGTTTACCCATGTCCATTGTGAGTGATAGAGATGTAAAATTCCGTAGCCACTTTTGGAGAACTTTGTGGTATAAGCTAAGAACTAAATTGTTGTTTTCTATTGTGGAACATCCTCAAATAAATGGGCAAATTAAAGCTATGAATTGTACTCTTACCACCTTACTTCGTTTTATCATTCAAAAAAGCTTAAAGAATTGGGAAAAATGCTTACTTCACAATGAGTTTGCATATAATAGAACAATGCACTCTTCTACTTCATTTTCTCCATTTAAGGTTGTCTATGGTTTTAATCTCTTAACCCTTCTTGATATTCTTCCTTTACCTTCTAATGAGTTTGCTAATGTTGATGGTTTAAAGAAAGCTAAGTTTATGCAGGAATTACATGCCAAAGTCAAGGCTAACATTGAGAGGAAGAATGAACAATATGCTAAGCATGCTAATAAAGGTAGAAGGCATGTGGTATTTGAACCTGGAGATTAGGTTTAGGTACACTTGAGAAAGGAAAGATTCCCTAAGAAATGAAAGTCAAAATTGCACCATAGAGGGGATGAACCTTTCTAAGTTTTGGAAAGAATTAATGATAATACATATAAAATTGATTTGCCTAGCTCCCATCGTGGAAAAAAACACATATCCTTCATCATTTTAGGGGGATCCAGAATACATCCATTCCATACGCATACATTCACGCCCTTTGTCCATCCTTCATCCAGCGACTCCACGCCATTTCTCCCACCCTCCATTCCCATTCCATCTTCACCCAATAAAGCTCTAATTCCATTTATGGCTACCTAAGAGGAAGGATCTTATGTTCAAGCTTGAATCCATAGAGAAGAACTCAGAATTTTAGCTAAGAATTTCTACTTTCTTACACTTTTTCTTTTTCTTGTACAAGCTTGGTTAAGTTGTATTTGATTAGAAATTTGTGTAATTGTAATTAGTGGCTAGTTAGACACTAATGAGGAAGCCTTTTTGTTGATTAATTGGTTGGATTAAATACTGAATTTTACACTTTCCTTTAATTTTCCATGTATGCCACGAAGGTGTTTGATGAAATGCATGAGTGAAATTATGAATTTTATTGTTTGATTTAAGGGTTCCTTAGAGTTTGGTTGGTTAATTAAATATCTTAGGGTGTTAATTTAGAGGCTAATTGATCAATTAATCATTCAATTCAAGTGTTCATTGATCCTAATGATAAGAATTAGCGATTTGATACAGGATTGAGGTTTCAATTCAATATTAAATTGTTAATCCTTTGATTCTTGCATGGTAACTTAAGATAATTTGTATTGGACACAAATAGGGACTCTTAGACCAAAATTAATCACAATTAAATTAGGATAAGGATAGTGGATACCAAGGGATGAATCAAAAACTAGTTACAAGTCCATCATTCACCCATTAATTCATCCAATTAGGCAAAGTTTAGGAACTTTATTTCAATTAGATTTTAATTAGCTTAAGTCAACCAAACCCCCCTTAGTTTAGTAAGTTTTAGAGTCTTTTAACACTTAGAAAATTTAAACATTGAATTCCATTTCTAAGGGAGATGACCTAAGTTGTGCAACTAGCTACATATTTAGTTAAACCTAGTTTTATTTTAAGGGTTGCGCGACACAACCATCAAAATTTGGCGCCGTTGCTGGAGAATTAAAGTCTCAATTGTTTGAAAAAGTTTTCTCAGTGTTTTTGTTCTATTTTATCTCTGTTTTGGTTCTGTTTTAGCTTAGTTTTTATTCTATTTTGAACTTAGATTTGGATCATTTCGGTGTTGCGCATCAACTTGTCTGCTTGTTAGAATTTTTGTTTGAAGTGCCCAGAAAATTTTTAAACTTTGTTTTCCAAGGTTTTCAGGTGTTTTAAGCAAAAACAATAGCATGCTATTAGGTGCACCATTGTTTAGCCAAATTCTAACGTTTAACGCACTTTTTCTAATTTTTTAGTATTTTCTCGAATTTTTTATGAATTTTCAATTTTTTTGGATTTAATTTTTTTATTCTTTATGAGTTTGTTTTATGTCATTAACCTTTGTTTAGGAGTGTTTTTGATAGTTAAGTAAGTCTTAGTTTCATTTGAATTTTATTTTCTTGAATTAGAGTTAATTTTAGTTATAGTTTGTTAGTGATTTTTTTTTTATGCTAAAAGTAACTAAACTTCTCATTTTACTTTTTGCTTTAAATAGATCTATATTATTATTCTAATCAAGGTGTCTATGATTCTTGTGCAGAGGATAAGATTTCCCAAAAGTTGGATGAAGCCATTTCAATGTGTTGTGGTATTCTTGAACAACAAAGACAAGAGCAACAAAGCCAATAATACCAACAAGTCCAATAATCATACTACCAACCATACCACCATTTCTATGAAGTTCACCCTTATTACATTGAACCATCCCACAATCCATATAGAGTACACCCCAATTACCACTATCATTATGAGCCATACCATGATTACCATAGGCAAGAGCTGGAATATCATGCTTTCAATTATCATGGGGGATACATGCAACAAGAGGTCCAAAGGGAACCAAGTTGGGAAGAGAGGATGATGCAACAATTGGAAGCCTTTAATCTTCAACACCAATAAATACATCAAATGGTCTAACAAGAAAATGAACAGTTGCATCTTGAAAGTCAACAAAGGTTTGACAACCTCATGAAGAATTTAGGACTTTAAAAGAATCAACTGACTTCAAGTGCTAATGAATTAATTGAAGAGCAATTTAGAAGGAATGTATAGAGGAGGGAGAGTCCTATTCACTGGGTAACATCCTTCCATCTTCTAATACTTCGCAATTTGTTGGAATTGACTCTGGTTTGCACAATAGCACTGTGATTAATGATGTATATAATGTTGTTGATTCTAAATTGCATGATGATGTTGTAGATGAAGAAATTGTTGTTGAATCTCCTGATATGATTAATTGTGGTAATTCATTAAGCAAAATTGACACAATTGTTGATGTTCATGATTCTTTGTGTACTAATGCACTTGGTATTTCTACTCCTAGCTGTGATCATAATCATAAATTCATTTCTAAACCTACTAATGATTATTCTTTTGAGTCTAGGGTAGTAGATAAGTGTGGGGATGACCTAGAATGTTATAATCATTCTGTTCCTATTGTGGAATTGGTTGATAAGCTTGTTGATGATGTATCTTCTAAGTTTAGGGACAGTGCATCATCTGGACCATGTGACATAGCTGATCTGAATAATTATGTTGATTGTGTGTGTGTTGAATCCACTATATGTGATAGATGCTCATAGATTAATTATTTCATTAAGACTAATAAGTTCCTCACATATACTGATCATCATGATTCCTCACTAACATGTAATGGTATGATTGATGAAACAGTGAATGTAGCATGTGATGAGAATGGAGACAATGAAATTGTTGAACAACTTGTTGTCGATGAATCAGACTCTAATTTTAAATGCTTATGTGATGATATGCATACATGTCCTATATGTGTTGAGATTGATGAGTTTTTGAAGTATGATAAATATGTTGAATCCATGAATTCCTTTATTTGCACTAAAGTTGTTGATAAGAATGATTCTACTGATCATATCAGTATTGATGAGAACATGCATAAAGATAGTGTTGATGTTGAATATCTTGTTGATCCTTGTGTTGTTGTTGATACTAATAGGAGACTTGATTTTGTTGTTGATGATTGTTTAGAATTTTATGAGCCTACTGATGTCTCTTTGGTCAAGGAAGATACTGTTTCTCTTGTTGAGAGTCCTGAACAGATTCTTGAAGTTAGTGAGCTAGCTCCCAACAATCAACAGACTCTCCCAATTGAAATGAAACAACTGCTAGATACCTTGGAGGACTTGAACTCAAAAAGCTGTGAGAAGTTGCAATTTATTTTTTTTGTTGATGCAGTGACTCTTACTTATGAGAGTCCATTAGATTTTATTGGCTTTGATAGATATTTAGAGAGTCTAGAGTCTAGTGTTTTTAAATTTGATTTTAAATTTTCTTTTTTTAGCTTTGAATTTCCTAAATTTGATTTTTCTTCTTTTCTTGTTCCTGAAAATGCTGAATATGACTTTCCAAGACTTCTGATGGTTGAGAAAGTCCATGAATCAACACTAAATGATCAATTAAAATGCTTTAAAGTAGTTAGACTTAAATTTGTTCAGCTAAGGAGGAATAAAGCCATTTTGATTTTGGTTTTTGATACTTACGATTAGTTGATCTTTGATAGAGTTCTTTGTAGTTTAGGATGTAGTTTTCTTTTTCTTTTCTGCATCACTTTTTGTTTTGTTCCATTTTGTAGGTAATAAATAGTTGCTAACCAGCTACACAGGAATCTGAGCTAACCTTGAGATCTTCGATTCAAGTTCATCTGGTTGTATACTCTCCTTTCACTTTTTTATATTATGCTATTTATTTGTTGACTGGATTGTGTACTGACATTGAGGACAATGCAATATTTAAGTGTGGGGGGAGAGAGTCATTCCATTACATTTCTTCATCTTTTTGCTTTGTTTTGTTTTAAAAAAAATTTGAAGATTTTTTAGAAAAATTTTGAAAAATAATGTGATTTTTTTAAAAAAATTTCTTGTGAAAGTTGCAAGTTGAGATGATTGTAGCTTGGATTCACTTAGACCTAATAAGTAATAGATCTTGTGCCTTGATTTAAGTGAAGTGGCAATGAATTTGATTTTAATGAATTATTTGATAGCCATTAGCTGGTGAGAATTTGAGCCTTATTTATTCATTTCTAGCGTGTATTCACCTATCTATGCTTTCACTCTAGAACTTGTCTTGATTCTTTGCTGAGACCATATTTGCACTTACATGCATGAAAATGATAAGGCATTCATTTCTTTTATAGCTAGTAAGCCAAAAAGCCAACCCCTACATGCATTTTATCCATTGTTTAACCACTTTGAACTTGTTTTTATTTTCTTGTTAGCCTATAGCCATTTAAAATGTTATTCCACCTTGTTTTAAGATACCTTAAGGACTTTAAGGAGCATTACACTTGTTAACAGTTAAGGACAATGTTCAAAATGTAAAGAAAAGAAGAGATAGAAGAGCAAAAAGAAAAGCAATAAGGAAAAAAAGGAAAAAAAAGAAAAGAAAAGAAAACATTTGAAAATGAAAAGAAAGAAGTGTTTCAAATTGAGTATGTAGTTGCCTTTTGCTAGTTGGAAATAAGGCCTAGAAATTCTCTATCCTAGGTTCCATTTATTGCTCTTGAAGTCCTAAGGTGCTATATTTGTTGTTTGTTTTTTTTTTCCTTCTTGCTTTTGTATCCATTTAATTCTTTCCTTAGCCCTATTGCCACCCTGAATAAAGTCCTATTGATTTGTGTTTTGCATTTGATACAGGTGGTGGAGATTTAAAAGCTTGACAAGCTTATGGTAGTAAGGTTTTGATAGGTGGAACTTGAGTGATCTACATTGCCCATAAACACTAGAAAGTTGAAAGTAAACACTAATCCATGTGAGAGGCTATGCATTTCAATTCATTCTTTTCAATGAAATTGCCATGGAGCTTATTTCTTGATGCAAGTGAAATTAACTTTGATTGTTTAAGTGTTGAAAAGTTATGATTAGTTTCTAGCTTGTGATTTTTATACTTTTCTATTTCACTTTCATTTCCACTTTTATTCCACTAGTATTTCCTTAGATTTTGAGCTTTGCCCAGGAGTGTAAAGGGTTAAGTGTGGGGGAATTTGATAAACACATATTTTTATCTATTTTATTCTCCTAAACTTAGGCATTTTAATAATAAATTATGGCTTTAAGACTTTAATTAGATAAGATTTTGTTTTACTAGCCATTCTTTGCATTATAGGAATTAATTTACAAATTATTGGTTTTTAATACTCAATTTTATCTTAAATAATTTTTGTGAATATTCCTATTTGATTTTTGCCACTCTTTTCTGTAAAATTTTAATTTGTAATTGGAGCTTGATTGAGAATTTATTTTGAAGAAGAGGAAGAGAAGAGTTGGGATCAAGTGCACTTTTTGTTGGGCAATAAAATTTGAATGGGAGAAATAAATCACATGTGTAATACGAGAGGGCGAAGCAGCTATGGGATGGGCCTTGCGTGAAGAGAACATAACACACGAGGCTTAGATTTTACATTATAGTGGAAGAAGAACGCTGCAGGCACTACACTTCCACGTTGCATCATGTCTGGCCACCCATGAAGAAGTTAACATGAAGGAGAGTAGCAAAAATAGTGGGAAGGCTCTCAAGGAGAAGAAGATTGAATAAAAGCAGCTCAAATACACACACATGCAAGGCAGAAACAAAGGAAGGAGAGCCACATACTAAAGGGATTGCAGCCACGTAAAGAAGAAGCAAGGAATAAAACGTGATAAGGCTTAGGACTAAAAGAAAAGAACCATGCATGGGAGTATATCAAGGAGCTGACGTGGGAAATTAGTTATGGGTTGAGTGGGTTTTGGTTTGAATGGGCAAGAGCATCGAGTTGAAAGGAGCTTGCTATGGAAGCAGAAACAAGCAAGCAACACGTAACAAAAGAAGTTACAAGGTAGCTAACGTGGAAGGTGAGCAGAACAAAGGAGAAGCAATGTGAAGGGTTGTCAAACACATAAATGCAGAATGAGTGAAGGAAGAAACCTCTGTTTGAGAGCTAGACGAAGAAGAAGAAGTAGCTGTAACATGCAGAATATTTACGTGAATGGCTACGAGTTACTGGAGAAGCAATGAATGAAGAAATTTCACGTGGAGAACACATTGAATAGACGAAGAAACAAGTATGCAAAAGCTATGGGCTGGAATTCATGTGGAATATTTATTAAAAAAATGAAGCAAGGCCCACCTTATATACACATGATGTGGCTACGTTCAATGAGAAGGAATGAGATGGCTAAGCACGTGAATTTGGCTGGGTCAGTAGCTAAAAATGGGCTGAGAACATGTGACAAATTAATGAAGCACGTGAGAGAATAAACAAAGAATCCATGCGGGTAGCATCTTATCTGTTATTAAAAGCTCAGCATCCCATCCATTGATTGAAAACGCAACACCCATCATGGAATAAAACACACATCCTTTGTCATTTTAGAGGGATCTAGAATACATCCATTCCATACGCATACCTTCACACCCTTCATCCATCCTTCATCCAGTGACTCCATGCCATTTCTCCCACCCTCCATTCCTATTCCATCTTCACCCAATAAAGCTTTAATTCCATCTGTGGCTAGCTAGGAGGAAGGCTCTTATGTTCAAGCTTGAATCCATGAAGAAGAACTTAAAATTTTGGCTAAGAATTTCTACTTTCCTACACTTTTTCTTTTTCTTGTACAAGCTTGGTTAAGTTGTATTTGATTAGAAATCTGTGTAATTGTAATTAGTGGCTAGTTATACACTAATTAAGAAGCCTTTTTGTTGATTAATTGGTTGGATTAAACACTGAATTTTACACTTTCCTTTAATTTCCCATGTATGCCACGAAGGTATTTGATGAAATGCATGAGTGAAATTATGAGCTTTATTATTTGATTTAAGGGTTCCTTAGAGTTTGGTTAGTTAATTAAACATCATAGGGTGTTAATTCAGAGGCTAATTGATCAATTAAGTGTTCATTGATTCTAATGACAAGAATTAGCGATTTGATATGAGATTGAAGTTTCAATTCAATGTTAAATTGTTAATCCTTTGATTCTTGCGTGGTAACTCAAGATAATTTGTATTGGACACCAATAGGGACTCTTAGACCAAAATTAATCATAATTGAATTAGGATAAGGATAGTGGATACCAAGGGACAAATCTAAAGCTAGTCACAATTCCATCATTCACCCATTAATTCATCCAATTAGGCAGAGTTTAGGAACTTGACCACAAAAAAATTATATGTATTGTCACAAGTGTACAGGTCGGATCAAGTAGTTTAGTCATAAGTATGAGTATCGTTCCCATGAAGAATGACTTAAATGCAATTAGGCAATGCACAATCTACTTTCATCCACGTTAAGCAACCAAAGTAAGTCATAAACTTAGAACTAATTTTAAAACAAAACAATTTAAAGAAAATTTGGTTGGAAAAGAAAATTTAGACAAAAATCCAAGGTTTTGAAGTTACCTAGAGTCACTATTCCCTTTATGCTTACTAGAACTTAATTACTTGTTTAATTGCAACTAATTATCACCTTGTGGGTTAAGAGATTCATAAGCTATAACCGTCTGTCGATGTAATTATAGCCCTACTCTTCCCTAAAATCTAAGTGTCCTTAGAATTAGGTTAGTGTGCATTAAATACTATAACCCTCTACAACCCAATTAAGGCAATTAGGCATATTTCTATCCCAATTACAAATTAGATAAATCTAAACTTAATCTATCTAACTCTTAGGTCTAATTAGAACTACTTTTTCAAGGTAAGTTCCAATTACCCAAATCAAATCCAAGAGGTGGCCAATCCTTAAGTAAGTATTAAGCAAAGAAAAGGATACACAAAGCTCCAATCATTACAATCATAAGAAAAACAAAGATCTAGTTCACATCAAGTTCATAGTGCTCTGGGTAAAGAGAATTTTAGCTATACATAGCTAAATCTAACATTGAATCCCAATCAAATACATAGAGAGATGAAGAAAGGAAGAAAGGAAACAAAGGAATGAGAGATATGCAGAAATTTGAGCTCCTCTTTTGATTTTTCTTCTTCCTTCACTCCTATAAGCTCAATGAACCACAAGACCTCCGAAAATCACCTCCTGGAACGCTTAGAAGCCTTCTCTGTTGTAGACTCCTGAAAACCTAGCTGCATCTCGCTTTTTCCATCCTCATTAATCAAAACGTAAAATTTTGATGCCAATTTTCGTGGCTGTATCTTCAGATAATGCGATCGTATCTTTGCTTGGAGCTTAAGAACAATATAGTGGCTTCTAAATCCTCATAGATAATAATTTTGAAACAAGAACTTCATTTCTCTCTTTCACTTTCAATTCCATAAATTACTTTAAAATAGTGAATAAATCCCACTAAAACTTTAATGGATGAGTCCTAAATTCAATCAAATTGACTATAAGTAATACAAAATATTGGGAGTCATCACTGCCCCACACTTAGACAATTGCTTGTCCTCAAGCAAAACTCACTTATCCATACTTTCAAAACAAACAATAAAATAACACAATATCTCATAACATTTAATTCTAGTTTAAAGTTCCCCTATACTTGAATCAAGCAACCTTGTGTAACTAAGAAGTTAAACAAACGTGACTTAACTTCACAATTTAAACATTTCCAATACAATTTGCAAGGCCAACCTATGCACTCATAAAGTGAAAATTGAAATTCTAAACTAGAAGAGATCATCCACTTCTTTTATTGCTTTCCACAAGTATCATTTTCTTCTTTTTCTTTCTTTTTTTTTTAATAGATTTTCTTCCCTTCCTTGTTTCCTAAGTCCTTTTTACGCGAATGACAACATTTGTAATGAAGCCACCTGGTTACTTAGAATAAGTTAACACAGTTAGGGTGCTTTGCATACTCATAGGTTCCACTACTATTTTATGCGAGTGCTAACATTGGTAATGAAAGCCCCCGGTTACTATGTAGCTTCCACTAGAGGAGTAGAATCTCTATCATTATTATATATATACACACTATATTTTTTTTCTTTTTTTATTTTATTAGAAAAGGAATATCTCTCTTCTAATCAACAATTCCAATCCCATTCTAAGAATTCATGAGCAAGACTGCAATCAAATTATATTAGAACTTAACCAATTCGATCACTTCAAATCAAAATGCTCACTACAATTAAATCACACAAGTTTTAACTACTTGTCATAAAATTTTCCATAAACAAATAAGAGGGAAATTAAACTCAATTAAATCCTCAAAAACACTATAGCCATTCTATTGTTTTCTCATAAATCTTCATTCTTTCTTTTATATATATACACACAAAAACTAACTTTAGTAAACACCTCTCCCCAACACATAAATCACACATTGTTCTCAATGTGAATAAACATGACAACGAGTAAAAGAGGCAGAAGATATGAGATATTGAGACTTCCCTAAAAGTATGGGGAAGAAAGAAATAAGGAGAGAAGCAATTATGCATCAGAACCTGCCATTTGTATACATAAAAGCCAAAAGAGATAGGTAAGCAAAGATCTATCATGCGTCAATCAGGATAATAAGAATTCCTAAACAATCATCCACTAAGCTAAAGAAAAGAAAGGAAGGAAGCACAAATACAAGCATCTAACTACTAATTTACTAAGTAAACAACAAAAACAAGATAAGAGACAGAGTCAAATCCTCCTGCACAAAATAGTCATCATAATGACAATCACTCTTCCCTAGCTAAGGAGTACTCTTATGCACTATCAGTCACGCCTACATTAGCATCTATCTATTGTGCATCCACTTGAAAACCCTCTGTTTGCCTTGAGTGCACCCCAAGTTGTTGTTGAGGCTGCAAAAGATCAATAACTCATGCCATTTGAGATCTCAACTCATCACGAAATAGAAGCATCGAATCAATCTTCTGTGTCATCTTCTCAAATTACTGCTCAAGCTATTCTTGTTTTTTCAGAATGAGGCTTTACTGCACAATATTGTCTTGCAAGAGCTAAATCATCCTATCCTGTGAAGGGGTCTCCAATGAAATCTTAGGTTGTTCTTGGATAGGTTCTTGTTCATGCACTAAAGGTTTAGCTGGATGATCGTCATGCTCTTCATCTTCCCCTAAGAAATCTTCTTTTTCTGCCTTTAATGATTAATAAGTGACACCACTGATGGGATACAATTGTTCCTCTTGATTAGTAAAAATCCCAACAATCTTGTTAGTAATTATACCTAAAATCATGAAAGGGAAGGGTAGGGACTTTTTCACAGATGAATAAACAGACTTTAAACCCTTGAGAATGAGAAGAGGTAAATCAATATCTAAATCTTCCATGATACAATACACTAACAACACCCTACTTCGAGTGATATATGTGTTATAGGAGCTTAGTAAGACATTACGTGAAATGAAAGTAACCCAAAATTTTGCTTCCTTATGTAGCTCATGGTACTTCAATCTAAAATTCCATTTCCCTTAGCCTCTTTTGATCAACTTTCTTTGCACTTAATTGTAATCCACTTTTTTAAAATCTTTCATCATTTCTTGATAAGCACATTTCTTCACAGTAGGAAGTTTAATGCTCTCGAATTACATCTTCATATATGAGAACTGTTTTCTTCTTCATCCAATATAGATTGTCCTCATGCCATTTAGCATTTGCATAAAACTGTCGAACAATAAGACATATAGCATTGTCAAGCCTCTCAAAGAACCGATCTCATTGGTGTTTTTGAAACTTTGAATATGGCCTACCCAATAGGGACATAGAACCAATCCTGGAAAAACTTCTTGCCAAAAATTTGATTAGTAAACCAATCTACAGCATCTTGATTTAGAAAAACTTTAGGATCATACGATGCAATTGGAATATCTGTTAGAAATGTACTATACACACAGCCGAAATTTTAATTCGTTTCCTCCTATGGATCCGTCGACTTGATTAAATTGCGTATGAGATAAAATATTACCTTTGCAGCACGCTTTGTCCTTTCGAATCTTAAGAACTAACGTCTATGCACAGCCCTCTCTACCGGTATCTACACGAATGATCTGGCAACTTGAAAGGCTTGCTAACACCTTTGTTCACCACGTCCGTACGCGAATTGACGAGAAGACGATCTTTTTTCTCTAGGCATCCGTACACTTTTCTCTCTCTAGGTGTATGGCCGCATTCTTTCTCTCTAGAGTGATGGCTTAGGGTTTTAGAAAGCTAACTCTTTAGTGTATCTAAACCCTAGCCTATCTCTCCTTTTATAGAGGTATATTTTAGATTAAATTAGTTAATTTAAATACATTATTTAAATTAATCTTAAACAAATTAGTTGAAATTCAAATTTATCTCATAAATTCGATTTTAACTAATTCATTTATAAATAAATATATATATATTGAAATATATAATACAATATATATTCATATCAAATATATATATATATATATATATTTCAAATTTCTATATATATATATATATATATCAAATAATATATATATATACTTATATTTTGAATTAATTACAAATATATATATCATATATATACATATATAATTATCTCACCCTAATTAAGCGTAACATTCATCAAATCTAGACATAATTCTAGGTTCAATGAATTTGGACATTCTTGTTCAAGTTGATTTATTCTTGTGTGCAACCCTTTAGGCCTATATGATATTGGCAGTGGGCCAACAACGTTATTGCACCCACAAGTCACCTGTGGTCTCTAGCAAGACATAGTGACTACCCAAATCACATAGGGTTTGGTGATTCGATACAGCCTATCGTATAACCCTGTCACATCCCTTTTATCACATGATATCTTGATCGAGCATGAGGCATGGAAATGTCATCCTTATCTTACTAGATCATTAGTTTCTTGATTTACGTGCAGACCGATAGAACAAATGGAAAAACCCTTCCATCCAAGCATAGCCATGCATTTCTCAGTCTCACTCATCGAGGGCCCCAGAGATATCTCTCCGTTGACCAAAGGGACAAATTTAATCTTGACCACTCATCATCCTCTACATGGAGTCTATTATGCTTGACCATAGCCTTTATGATCACCCGATCAAAGGTGACTTTTGACAATGCCAAAGTACAGTGTCCTTTATATTGGAATCTATGATGATCTTAGGTATGAGGGATTAGTGACATCGTTATATATGAGGTACGCTTATGACCTAATCCATGATGCTACCTCATGACGGGTCGATCTAGCACCTTGTTCCCAACAGGCACCTATGATTTTGATTTGTATCTTCATATATGATTAACACATAACCATCAATCAAAATCATACTCGTCTTAATTCATCATCGTTCCTGCAATGATGATTAACTAGGGATATTTAGAATAACTAATATAATTTATCCAAGGATATAATTATTATAGAAACATGCAAATATAATAATTGTAACAGAAAAACTTTTATTCTTAATTAAGCACAATTTTTACAAATGATTGGCCTAGGGCACAATGTTTAGGATCATACAATGCAGTGGGAATATCTTCTTCTTCATCACTCTTAGAATGGACAACCCTTTGCCGTTTGAAAGTAGAAGTTGGCTTTTCTTTCTTAGTAGTGACAGATTTCTTAGCTTGCTTCTTCCTTGGAACCTCAGGAGCAACAGACTTAGCTTTTGAAGAATTCTTGGATGCAGCAGGTTTGCTCTTAGATTTTGAAACTCAAGATGGCATTTGTCATTTTTCTGAAATAGCAATTTCCCCATCTTTCTTAGTGACTGATCTTTTTGGATGCATGGTTGGAAATGAAAATCATATTTAAGAATATTTATAAAAGATTTGAAACTTTTCAACAACCCACACAAAAAGCTCACTTTCCTTTTCATTGATTATTCAAGACTACGTTGCAAAATACATGGAAACTAGAAATTCAGCACACATAGCCAGCAAATGGTGAAAGAACATCTTAGTTAGATGCATGTAAAAATGTAAGTTCAAAATTATCATGCTCATTAATATAAGAAAAATAGAGCAAACCAAACAGAGTGACTCAGACATTAATTACAGCAAGCATGGTAAATTGAAGACTAACATCAATGAAAACAGAGTATCCCTCATAGAAAACTCATAGAAATAGGTGCTTAATTGAACTAAACAAGACCAAACATTTGCATCAATGTTCATAAAAAATATGCAAAAATTGAAGAGCTTGAAGTATTTGAGCAACAAATCATGAAAATTATCTATCTCACATCAACTCCAATAAACAAAAAGATCAAACAAGAAAATCTAAAACTCCATAAATAGCCACCAACACAAAACTGGCATATACAAAGCTCAATCTCTAACAAAATTTCAATAGCCAGTACACCCAATAAAAATGCCCCAACAATTAAAATTGACTAATTTGAATATCCATTGATTTTTCAAGATTAATCCCCTCATGCTCATAGCTTCAGTATGTCACAGCAATTAATCACAAACAAATGGCCCTCCACTTAACAATAACAGCCCCCAGTATGCTCAACAGTGCCTAAACTGAATGCTAAATCACCATTTAATTCCATCCATGATTTAATTCATGATCAAAACACACTTAAATTATAAACCATAAAAACCTAGCAGTACATTAAAGTAGTAAAAGAGGTTAAAGCAACAAGTTGTACCTTGCATAGTTACTGAACGAGAAAAATAGAGAATGCAGGTTACTACCAGCAGAAAAATCAAAATGATTGCATACACAAGATAGAGAATACGAGGCAGAAGAAACACCTAAAATTTCAGAATTAAGATGCAAAACTGAGCTACCACATATAAAGCAACAAACTGGCAACAACTTGTGAATGTGAGAGAGTAATAAGTTGAAAATTTGAGAGCAGAGCATGCGGCACAAATGGGAAAGAGAAAATGAAAGAATCCTTGAAACAAATCCCACTTTACTCAAGAATTTCCCAAGTCCTAACCAAAATTTTCAAACCAAACTAAACCAAACTAAAGGCAAGAAAACAAAATAAATGATTCAAGCCAAACCAAATAAACTTCAAAACAAACAAGCAAACCTCCATGGTAAGCATTCAGCAAACCTTGCAACCAAATAATAGATATGAACAGCAACCAAAGCCAAAATCAAGCTAGCCAATGAACAAACCAGAAAAACTATGTTTCATTGTCCTCATGTAGAGACAATTAAGCTATAACATAGCAACAATTCAACTTAAAATGGCAATTACCAAAATTAAAGATCCAAGAGTACTCCTTGCTCATAGCTTTAATAATTCACAACTAAACAGCATAATTACATCACTATTCTTAGTAAAAAGTATTTTTCTCAAGTAAGCTCAAAATTCTCTAAAGGTAACACCTAAGCTGGCTACAGCCAACAATTTATTTTAGAAAACCAAAAGCTAAACTAAAACCAAAACCAAGAATAAGGCATTAGGGAGCTTACAGGTTAAGGAGAAAGGAGTAAGCACAACACAATGAAATCTTACCCCACAGAAATTCTTGAACTCAACCAAATAGAGTATCGTAGATAAGCTACTAGGCTGAGAAACTGAATGAAGACTGAATCACCGTAAAGCCAGAAGTTAGATTAATGGCCGAAGATTGGGTATATAGCTCGAGGGTGGTTAGTTGAAGGGGAAGTTTAGGAAGGATATAGTGGCATTAAGTGGAGCACAGTGAGAGTTTAGGACAGATGATAACCTAAAGGGGTGAAGGTGGGAGAGACGGTAACATGGGCGATTTCTGGCTAGAATAGAGAGGTAGGGTAGGCCGTTCGATAGTGACAAGAAATAAGATGATGCAATGATGAGGAATGGCAAGGAGGAGCAACGATGGGGGAGGAGCGACGGTGAAGATGAGGAATGGCAGGGGATAGGTTGAGGCTAGGCGCGTGTTTGACAGCAAGAGTGAAAAGTGAAAGGGAAAACCTAAGTGTAGTGTACAGAAGCCAAATTTTTTAATTAAAAATTAATTTTGTAATTAAATTAAATTATTTTATTTTATTTTTTAAAGCAAAGATAAAACAAGAAAAGGTGCAGCCACATGCTCAATAAAAAGCCATCGCATCATGCTATTTAGGAGAACATATGGAAAGGTGTCTACAGCATTTTTAGCTACCACTAAAACTGAGGTTGCGATAGTTAACCTAACTAAACTTAAAATATGCTGTTGCGTTCCTAAAAAGATGCTACCACATTAAGCACTTCGGGAAAAAAATAGGGGAAATCGACTGCAAAGATTAGCGATTGCTAAAAACAAGGATGCTATCGCTAACCATGACAGAACCAGATATCAGCAATTGATTTGAATTTTCTTTCAAGTTTCACAAAATCTGAACAAGTCATAACCAAGCCTTACTCAATTCAACTCCCCATAAATAAACTAACATTTTCCCTCATAACATACAAAGAAAACAATTCATCACCAACAAACTTCAAACTTCAACATCATCATTAAGTAAATCAAATAGGTTAAGAAATACTCCCCCTTTTTATGAGATTGTTGCCCATTAAATCAATCCATCCTCATGCTTATCAACCAAAAGATTTTTTAGGAAGAAGATTTGCTCCATCCACAAAATAAAAACAAGCAATTAAACCTACAACAAACTATCTAATGAAACTAAGAAATGAACAAAGAAAGAAACACTTGGGCTGCCTTCCAAAAGTGCTAAGTTTAAAGTCTTCAGCCAGACTATCTTGACACTTTTATGAAAAATCTTGGAGCTGTACATTTGCTTTCATCCATCAAGGTAATGCTTTAAACATTGGCCATTTACCTTAAAAGTTTCTCCACTTTTCTCATTTTGAATTTCAATGACACCAAAGGTAGTGGTAGACACAACCTTAAAAGGATCAGACCATCTTAATTTAAGCTTTCCTGAGAACAACCTCAAATGAGAATTATATAATAACACTAAATCAACAGGTATTAAATCCCTTTTGAAAATCTTCCTGTCATGCAAAATCTTTGTCTTTTCCTTATATAACCTAGAACTTTCATAAGCTTGCAACCTAAATTCATGAAGTTCATTAAGGTCTAACAACCTCTTCTCACTAGTATCTTTAAATCCAAATTCAACTTCTTTATGGAGTTAAGCCTCTTCTGATCTCTATAGATGGTTTATGATCTTTCTCTAATAAAGTTTTATGCATCATAATGGAAGGGCTTATCCCTTTGATATCTATAATTGTCCAAGCTAAAGCTTTTTTATGACTCTTTAGTACTTCAATTAGTCTCTGTTCTTGATAAGAATCCAATGATATAGAAATGATGATAGGAAGTGTCTCTAAATCCCTTAAATATGCATATTTCAGATGCTTAGGTAGAGGTTTTAACTCTAAAACTGGTGGTTGCTTAATTAAAGGCTTAAGAGATGGAACTAAACAGGAAGCTAAATCTAAAGATTCCACTTGCCAATGCTTTTTAACCCGAGTGGTTGAAAAATTAAATACTTAAGCTACTTCATAACTAGCTTCAGTCTTCTCATCCTTCACTCCCATTAATAATGCTTTAATAGGATCTTGAACTATCATTGTATTAAATTGTTCTTGAGCTAAATCATCAATCACTGAAACTCTGAGGCAATCTTTAACATCTCTAGGATATTTCAATGCTTTGTCCATGTTAAACACCACCTACTCATCCCCCAATCTCATCATTATTTACCCTTTCTCTACATCAATAAGAGTTCTAGCTGTAGCTAAGAATGGACAGCCAATAATCAATAGATTATCTTTATCTTCTTCACAGTCTACAACAATGAAATCAGTTAGATATATGAACTCACTAACCTTCACTAAAACATCTTCAATTATACCCCTTGGATATGCTAAGCTCCGATCCACTAATTGCAATGTTACTATAGTAGGTCTTGCCTCACTGAGTTGCAATTTCTCAAAGATAGATAATGGCATAATATTTACATTGTCTCCAACATCACACAAAGCTTTACCTTAAAATTGATTACCTATTTTACAAGGCACAAAGAAGCTACCTGGATCTTTGCACTTCATTAGCATCTATGGGTTGATTATTTTGCTGCACTCTTCAGTAAGTGCTATAGTTTCAAATTCACCAAATCTTCACTTCTTGCTCAACATCTCTTTTAAAAACTTAACATACTTAGGTTTGTACTCCAAAGCTTCTGAAAAAATAATATTTCTATGAAGTTACTTGAATAATTCCAGAAATTTTTTATACTGCTTATCTTCCACCTTCTTTTGAAATCTTTGAGGAAATGGTAATGGAGGTATTATCCTTAGTAGTGTTTGTAGTTTTTCTCCTTGTTTCTCACCCTTATCAACATCCACATGTTTTTTAACTTCTTCACTACTCACTTTTCTCTTCTTTTTAGCTAATCCATATGTTCTTCTCCTATTCTTTTATCTTCACTCTTCACCTTTGTAACAATTTCACCTTTATCATCCTCTACAACAGTATTTGATGTAGGTGTATGACTAACCACCCTTGGTGCTTGAATATCTGGCAACTTTTTTCCACTTTGAAGAGTTATAGCCTTACACTTTTCCTTGCCTTCTCTTCTAGGATTAGGCACCGTATCACTTGGCAATCCCCCTTGTCTCAATGAATTCATTGCTGAAGCTAATTGACCCATTTGCAACTCTAAATTTCTCAAGGAGGTGTCAACTCTAGTATTTACTTGAGTTTGCTCTTCATTTTGCTTACTTTGGATACTAATGAATTTAGCTAAGGCATCTTCCAAATTCATCTTAGGTTTTTAAATAGGTGCATTTTGCCTCATAGTTTAGCAAAACCCAGTGGTTGAGTAGGCTTAGTGCTTGAAGAAGATGCTAGTTGATTCAATGTTGAGCCATTCTTCTAAGAGAAGTTTGGATGATTTTACCACCTAGGATTATAATTGTTAGAGTAAGGATTCTGATTCTTCAAACAGTAGTTAACTGATTCTGAAGATGCAAAGAGGCAATAATCCATTGAGTATAGATCCCCACAATTTTTACAAGTGGTTGGGCCCACTTGAATGGAATAGACACTCATATGCTGACTTCGTTGTACTTGAGATTCCAGCATATCAAACTCTTGTTCAGAGCTAAGAGAATAGTTGCAAGTGGAATGGAGGAGTCTTCTTGAGTATTGGCTACATTAGCACTCACCCTTCTATCACCTCCTCTTTGCACATAGCTTTCAGATAATGTGTCCAATGCCTGAACAACATCATCTATAGGCATTTCATCCCCACGTCCATTTAAAATAGCATCCAACATTGTATCAGTTTGTGGAATTAGACGTGTACAAAATTCTAAATAATGGCACAGTTATCCATCCCATAGCTTAGGCATTAGCGAAGCAAATGTTTGTATCTCTGCCATAGAGCATACAAGTGCTCATCTGAAGCTTGCTTGAAGTTGATAAGGTCAGGACGGGCATCTACTATTCTATTGTTTGGAATGAAGCAAGCTCTGAACCTTGCCTCTAGCTTATCCCAAGTATCAATTGAACCCTCCGGTAGAGTCAATAACCATTCCTTAGCCTTTTCTTATAGAGAGAGTAGGAATAGTCTAAGTCTCAGAACATCCCTTGGTACCCCATTCTGCTTAAATGAATCACACACTCCCAAAAATGACAGAATGTGATGGTTGGGATCTTCATCGGACCTCTCACCAGTAAATTGTCCATTAAGCTGTAACATGGAGATCATCACAGGCTCTAACTCAAAATTAGCAGCTTGAAAGTCTGGCACTACTATGCTAGATTGAGTGCCCTTCATAGTACGGCCCATAAATTCTCTTATGGACTGATTTTGATTCCCTTCCTAAGCCATTTCTTCACATATTGAATTTTGAACTTTAAAAGGAGTTTCTTCAAAGTTCAAGTCCACCACAAGATCACTAACTTTCTTTGTTGTGCACTTCTTCTTTGCAGAGGATCGCCTCAACATGTACTGTGGTACCTATAAAGGATAATTCAACCAACTATATTACTTTAAACAAAAAGCAAAAGCAAACGATAGAATGAAGAGAAATTCTAACTAATTAACTAACTAATGCTTAATAGAGGATTACTAAAGATTACACACTTCTAACTGAACATATAAGCCATTCCCCAACAACGGCGCTAGAAAATTTGACCACAAAAAATTATATGTATTACCGCAAGTGTACGGGTCGGATCAAGCAGTTCAATGGTAAGTATGAGTATTGTTCCCACGAAGAATGACTTAAATGCAATTAGGTAATACACAATCTACTTTCATCCACATTAAGTGACCAATTAAGCAAGTCATGAACTTAGAACTAATTTTAAAACAAAATAATTTAAAGAAAATTTGGTTGGAAAAGAAAATTTAGACAAAAATCCAAGGTTTTGAAGTTACTTAGAGTCACTATTCCCTTTATGCTTACTAGAACTTAATTACTTGTTCAATTGCAATTAATTATTACCTTGTGGGTTAAGAGATTCATAAGCTATAACCATCCGTCGATGTAATTATAGCCCTACTCTTACCTAAAATCTAAGTGTCCTTAGAATTAGGTTAGTGTGCATTAAATACTGTAACCCTCTATAACCCAATTAAGGCAATTAGGTATATTTCTATCCCAATTACAAATTAGATAAATCTAAACTTAATCTATCTAACTCTTAGGTCCAATTAAAACTACTTTTTCAAGGTAAGTTCTAATTACCCAAATCAAATCCAAGAGGTGGCCAATCCCTAAGTAAGTATTAAGCAATGAGAAGGATACATAAAGCTCCAATCATTACAATCAATAAGAAAAACAAAGATCTAGTGCACATCAAGTTCATAGTGCTCTGGGTAAAGAAAATTTTAGCTATACATAGCTAAATCTAACATTGAATCCCAATCAAATACATAGAGAGATGAAGAAAGGAAGAAAGGAAACAAAGGAATGAGAGATATGCAGAAATTTGAGCTCCTCTTTTGATTTTTCTTCTTCCTTCACTCCTATAAGCTTAATGAACCACAAGACCTCCAAAAATCGCCTCCTGGAATGCTCAGAAGCCTTCTCTGTTGCAGACTCCTGAAAACCTAGTTGCATCTCACTTTTTCTATCCTCATTAATCAAAACACAGAGTTTTGACGCTGATTTTCGCGGCTGTATCTTCAGATAATGCAATCGTATTTTTACCTGGAGCTTAAGAACATTATAATGGCTTCTAAATCCTCATAGATAATAATTCTAAAACAAGAACTTCATTTCTCTCTTTCACTTTCAATTCCATAAATTACTTAAAAATAGTGAATAAATCCCATTAAAACTTTAGTGAATGACTCCCAAATTTAATCAAATTGACTACAAGCAATACAAAATATTAGGAGTCATCAGAACTTTATTTTAATTAGATTTTAATTAGCTTAAGTCAACTAAACCCCCTTTAGTTTAGTAATTTTGAGAGTCTTTTAACACGTAGAAAATCTAATTAAACATTAAATTCCATTCTTAAGGGAGATGACCTAGGTTGTGCCACTAGCTACATATTTAGTCCAACCTAGTTTTATTTTGAGGGTTGTGTGACACAACCATCAATAATCATAGATAGAGGAAGTTGCTGCAATATGGCAAATGCTAAGTTAGTAGAGAAGTTGGATTTGTCTACCTTCAAGCATCAATGACCATACAAGCTTCAATGGCTTAATGAATATAGAGAGCCAAGGGTAAAAAAAACAAGGTAATGTTTTCTATTGATAAGTATAAAGATGAAGTACTATATGATGTTGTACCAATGAAAGCATGCCATCTTTTATTAGGTAGGCCTTGGTAATATGATAGGCATGTTACACATGATGGTTTTCTAAACTGTTACTATTTTGTACTTAGAGCATAACCTATAACCCTCCTTCTTATGTCAACAAAACAAATATTAGAAGATCAAATCAAGAGGGAAAAGAAAAGAGAAAGTAAGCATAAAAAGGTCTTTAAAAAGGATGATAATGAAAATGAGAGAGAAAAAGAGAGTAAGCCAAGAGGAAGGAGAGAAAAGAAAGAAAAATCTAAAGGCAAGAAAGAAAATGAGAGAGAAGAAGAGAAAAGTTTATTAGTAGCAAGAAAGAGTAAAATCAAGCAAGCTTTATTTTCTCAACAAAACCTCAGTATTTATCTATAAAAAAGCTATGTTAAACACTAATGACTTAGCCTCCACTTTGCCTAGTGTTATTAAGTCTCTATTGTAAGAATATGAAGATGTCTTTTTTGAAGAAATACCTCTCAGATTACCACCAATTAAAAGGATAGAACATCAAATTGATTTTATACTTAGAGCACCTCTACCAAATTGCCCAGCATATCGTACCGACCCTGAAGAGACTAAGGAGATTCAAAGATAAGCGCAAGAGCTTCTGGATAAAGGATATGTAAGGGAGAGCCTAAGCTTGTGTGTAGTATTGGTACTGCTTATGCCTAAAAAGATAGCACATAGAGGATGTGTGTTAATTGTTAAGCCATCAATAATATAATAGTGAGATATCGTCATCCTATCCCTAGGTTAGATGATATGCTTGATGAATTACATAGCTCCACTTATTTTCTCTAAAATTGATTTAAAAAATGGCTACCATCATATTAGAATGAAAGAAGGAGATGAATGGAAAACTGCATTTAAGACTAAACATGGACTTTATAAATGGTTGGTTATACCTTTTGGTCTCACTAATGCACCTAGCACATTTGTGAGGTTAATGAATCTTGTCTTGCATGCTTTCACAGGCAAGTTTATGGTAGTTTACTTTGATGATATTTTTGTGTATAGTAGGACTTTACATGAGCATGATTTGATTGTGTGATGACTCTATGAGATAGTATTATAGGCTTCATATTATGGCTTAAAGAAGCAACACTTAGCTAAGCTCCTTGATTTGACTGTGTGATGACTCCATAAGGTTTCAATAGAGTCAATAATCATAAATGAATAGAGAGAATGGAGCCAAGATGATGTTTTCTTAAGATTGCTTCATTAAGTGCATTATGGAACCATAAAAGAGCCTTTTGAGTCACCTAGCTTTTCTAGTGAATGTGTGGCCTTAGAATGTGATTCAAGAGTGTAATTAGCTTCCATATGATGTGTCTAGGCCAAGAGAAATGATCTCTACCTTTGGATGTGTGAGGTCAAGGGAGAGGACTTAAAGTTCAATAAAAAAAGTATGTGAATGCAAGTAAGGTAGCTCTCTCTACCTTCTCTCATGCATAAATGTGTGCTTACATTGTCTTTTAATGTGTGTATATATGTTTTGCATTATGAAAAGTACTTTAGCATAAGCTTTTATTCCATGGTACCATGATGATGTTTTATATATTTAAATGATATTTTATATGCTTGCCTTGGTTTACTTAAGTATGGAGAAGCCAAAAAACCTTTAGCCATGGTAAAGATGAGCTAAGAACCCTTAAACTTGGTTGAGTAAAAAGTCTTCCAAAAGTGAGGTTGACTCCCAAGAGTAAGGTTGAGTCATAACCTCTTAGAGAAAATAGATGAGGTAAGTCTAAAATCCATAATTGAATGAGTGAGGCTAGTCTACTCACTTGGCAAGCTTATGTACGCTATGTATGACTTATTCAAATGCTAAGAATATTTCTTAAATGCTCACACATTTCAATATGCCCATGTATGCATTTTCAAGACTTGTATTGTATACTTTATGTATGATTGAAAGGGAGATGAGCTATTGGGATTCTTTGAATCTCATCCCTTCCTCTCCAGTGTTTTAACATGCTAGGTGAATCAATTGAGCAAGGTAATGGAGGCTACCAAGCCAAGGAGAAGGAGATTGACATCAAAATGCATGAAATGGCCTGGTTATATCTCTCTTGTAGCTATTCACATGGAATATGATGTAATCCCATGATGAAATTGTTATGTAATCATATGAACATATCTGATTACCCAAATATATAATGTATGAATAAAATTTGATGACAAATGTATGAGATAGCATATTTTGGGTATTGAATGGTAAGAGCTAGCATGTGTAATCTTGTGTGTATCATGGGACAGATGAGTGAGTTTGAGAAATTTGGATTTATACACCCTTGAAACAAGTTTAGAGAGTCCCTTTGGTGCATTCCCACATGCTCAAGTGGCCACACAAGCCTGGGAAGCAAAATTGGACACTTTGATGCTAGTTGAGACCATAAAAATGACCAAACCAGAACCCTATAGCACAAATTGACCAAAAGGATGAATCTTCCCACAAAATTTGGTAGACATGTAGAGCTCATTAAGTGATTTTTAGGAACTAAAGTGTAGAAAAATTAGAGCTCTACAAAATTAATTATGAATTTCCAAAGTTGGGATTTTCCTGCTATTCTGATGCGTGTACTATTCATATGGTCAGTTTTGTGTTCTATTTCATCTAATAGCCAAATGGTGTCCAATGCTTGTGAAATTTTACAAGCATAAACTAGAGATTATAAGCTTTCTGTGGCCACTAAGAGCACCTCATTTAGAGGTATGATTAAAGAGTTATGAATTTTTGAAATTTACTATTAATACCAGTAACGCCACTGGACCTCCAGTACTATTCCATCATAATTCAGTTCCCAGATGGTCTTGGCATGGTTTGAAAATATTTTTCCTTAAAGTAACATCTTTAGCTTCTTAGATTGACCAAATTTTCATGATTTGGATTTTTGTAGAAGTAGATATGAATTTCCAAAGTTTATGATAGTAACTTATAATAGTAGCCCAGACAGCTGAGACCTTAGGTACTTTTTGAATGTCAAATGCCTTCTACTTGATGTTTCATGACTTAGAATTATTTTTAACATAAAGTATACCTCTGTAGCTTTCAAGGATGTAAAGAATCTATGATTTCAATTTTTCTAAAATTAGTTATGATTTTTCAAAATTTATGACTAAAAACACGCAATTCTGGTCGAGGCTACACTCTGGAATTTTATGTGTTTCTTTCACTTGCACGAGTTCTAGGCTTCTTTCTTGGATGGTTTTGAGTTCTATTAGTGTAATTAAATATGATAATAATTTGAATGAGTTATGGTCCCTGGGACACCAAATGAAAAATTCATCCCCTATATGGCATAAATTTATTCATTACTTTTATTGCTCTTTCCTTAAAAACTTGTGAAATTGTTGGAAATGAGCTTAGATAAGGAATAAGATAAGTTATATAATTATGGTGTTACAGAAGTTCACCCAAGCACCTTTATTTGTACTTCTAGACTTTCATAAGATTTTTGAGGTAGAATGTGATGCAAGTAAAATTGGCATAGAAAGCAAAAAGGCAAGCCCATTGCATATTTTATTGAAAAGCTAAGTGGTCATATTCTTAACTATCCTACATATGATAAGGAGCTATATGCCTTAGTTAGAGTGTTGGAAACTTGAAATCATTATTTATAGCCTAAGGAATTTGTCATACATTCTCATCATAAGGCTCTCAAACATATTAAGAGCCAAAACAAATTGAATCGAAGACATGCTAAGTGGGTTGAATTCATTGAATCTTTCCCATATGTCATTAAGCATAAGAAAGGTAAGGAGAATATTACTACAAATGCACTTTCACATAGGTATATTCTTCTTTCCATGTTAGACTCTAAAATTCTTGGTTTTGAGTTCATCAAAGAATTTTATAATAACAACATTGACTTTAGTGAAGCTTTTAGCCATTGCAAACCTGGACTTGGTTAGGACAAATTTTACTTGCATGATGGATTCTTATTTTGTGTTAATAAGCTTTGCATTCCTAATTGTTCTATACATATGTTATTGGTGAAGGAAGTGTATTCAGGTGGTTTAATGGGACATTTTCGCATTGCTAAAACATTTTATGTCTTAAATGAACATTTTTATTGGCCTAGGATATGTAGGGAAGTTGAAAATTTTATAGGCAGGTGTATTGTATGTCATAAAGCTAAATCTAAAATAAATCACCATAGATTGTATACTCCCCTCCCTATTCCTAGTGTACCTTGGGAAGATATTTCCATGGACTTTATTGTGGGATTACCTAGGTCTAAAATGGGGATAGACTCCATTTTTGTTGTAGTAGATAATTTTTTAAAATGGCACACTTCATTGCATGTCATGAGGTTAATGATGCTTCTAACATTGCTAATTTATTCTTTCAAGAAGTTATACAACTTCATAGGATGCCGAGAACTATAGTATTAAATTGAGATGCTAAATTCCTACGCTATTTTTGGAAGAGTTTGTGGAACAAGCTAAGAACTAAATTACTATTTTCTACTACTTACCACCCACAAACTAATGGGCAAAATAAAGCTGTGAATAAGACACTTTCTGCTTTGTTATTGACAATTGTTAAAAAGAACTTAAAGAATTAGGAGGAGTGTCTACCATATGTCGAATTTGCTTACAATAGGGTCATTCATTCTACTATTAAATATTCGCCCTTTGAGATTGTGTATGGTTTTAATCCTCTTACACCCATTAACTTAACTCCTTTGGCTTTGCAGGAAAATGTCAATATAGATGGGAAAAAGCATGCTAAGTTTGTTCGGCAAATCTATGAAAGGGCTAAGTAAAACATTGAGAGAATGACTCAACAATATGTAAATCATGCTAACAAGGGATGAAAAAAGATAGTATTAGAACTAAGGGACCTAGTTTGGTTGCACCTTAGAAAAGAAAGATTTCCTGATAAAAGAAAGTTTAAGCTTATGCCTCGAAGAGATGGACCTTTCCAAGTATTAGAGAAAATCAATGATAATGCTTACAAGATTGATTTACTAGGTGAGTATGGCATAAGTGCTACTTTCAACAATTTTGACCTTTCTCCTTATTTTGGTCAGATTTTGAATAGTCGAGGATGACTCTTTTTCAAGAAGGGGAGGATGATATGAACCAGGTTTATGAAGATGCTAATTCAAAATCTTCAAATAATTTTTTGATCTTCCAATTAGACCAATTACAAGGGCGAAGGCTAAAAAACTTAAAGAAGTATTGAGTGGACTTGTTCAAGAGATTTGGACTAAGCAGAGTTTTGATAAATCTAATTCATGTATTAATCAAAATGTCTTTAACATTATTTGGGCTAAAGATTGAGCTATTAGAGCTAATTTAGGTTAGAATGCTGCAAATTAAAAAGTTTGAACTAAAGACCATATATAGATTAACTCATTTGGGCCTAAATAATAATATTATAGGCTTAATATGCTGACTTCTAGAAGCTTTATGTATTTGGACAAAAATTAGAATTAATTAGGCATATTATCTTTCATTTTCTATTTTTAAAAAGATTTGATTTAGTATTCCTATTTTTTAGGTCTTTCAATTAGGATATGTTGTTAGTTTCTTACTTTTCCTCCAACAAGTAGATTTGAGTTGCACTATAAATACATGTATTTTGTCTCCATTTGGAATCAGATTGGAAGTAAAAGAATTATTCTAAGTGTTTCTCTAATTGTGAGAATATTATCTTTTCTTTGCTATTGTGAAACCTTTGTCTTATCAACTTATCTTTAGGTTGGTGATTTAAGTTCGCAAAAACTCCCAATTCGTGCTTCGACCCAAGTGTGTCATTTTTAGGTTGGTTCATTGTATTCATGGTTAGGTGCATTGTCTAAGTAGTAAGTCAACATTCTTCTTATAACGTTGGTTGGTTGTTTGCTTTCGTTGGGTCATGAACAATCATCTATCCATCAACCTACGCCATGAAGATTGGGCCACCCTTTGATTTTGTATTAGTAGGATGCTATTAAAACCTTACAAATTAAGGTACAATGACCTTAAGAGGTTGCTAAAGGGAGGTCTGGTATGAGTAAGACAAAATTTAAAGAGTTTAGATATAGAAGAGGTAGAGCCGCAGCCAGAACCACTTAAGTCATAGCCAAGGGAGTTTTAAAAGCTAGTGACACCATGACATAAGATTCCTTGCCATAGCTCAATTTCGACTAGAAGGGTTACAAAGAGCAAACTCATAATGGTAAGCATTAGGAGATAAGCTTAGAGAGTTCTATGAGGCTCTCTCGCTACGGTGTAAGGTGTGAAATTTTAGTTTCGAGTTCTAGTATCTATTTATGCACGACACGAGTATACTAAGTCATGACAAGAGTCTCCAAACTTGGATTTTAGGTTCTAGTAACTAACTTGGCCATGGCAGGGAAGGTCCAAATCAAGGCCAAGATTCCCAAACTCTTATTTTAACTAAGAAACCTTGGATTCCCTCATGATAATGTTATGTGATGACTTGGAAACACTTATAAAAGGATTTTGCAAGGTGGAATCAATGGTTAATTGAATCAAAGGCTTTTAATTAATAATTGAAATTACTTGTAAACTCAAATGGTTTTGATTGTTTGGCTAATAACCCTAATAGTACTAAGGTTTAAGTTCTCTCATTTTTTTCTTAATTTAATCAATTATAATGACTTTAGACCTTAATATACAATCATTAATCATGTAATTAAGCATAATTACTATAATTAGGAATTAAGGTTGTTACATTTGGTATTAGAACGATGGTTTAGGAAAATATGCTAGATTTAGAACTTTATGGTTAGAAAACTTGGCAATCATGAAGCATACATGCTAAAGATAGGAACATTGTGATTTGGTGATGACCCTTAGTGTATATAACTATTGTGGGTGGAGTTGTGTTTGGATTGCCTTTAGATTGTAGCTTAATGGAGGATGCTTTTGGTTGTGCTTGTGGCATTATAGAGTAATATGGCTGCATGTTAGGAAACCACTGAGATGTTGAAAAGAAGTGCAAGAGGCCATGATTGTAATGACTAATCATATGAGAGAACAAGCTAAAACCCATGAAGCTATAGTTAGGGCAATGATAGACTGGCTTCAAGAGTAAGCCGAGACCCATATAGCCACTATTCAAATGTTGCAATAGTTACATGAAACCATGAATAAGCAAAATTAGGAGGTGCCAGTGGAAAATTAAGTTAATGCTAGTCAAAACCTTGGTATGGGACACTAAAGGAAGAATGGTGACCTCTCTGTTGTGTTAGCCAAGTTTAGAAAGGCTGATCTTCCATCATTCATGGGGGAGTTAGACACTGAGAAGGTTGAAAGGTGGCTAATGCAACTAGAGAAAAATTTTGAAGTTATGATATGCAACACAGAACTAAAGGCAAAGTTAGCCATCTATAAGTTAGAAGATAAGGCGAAGCATTAGTGGTAGAGTGCCTCTAGATTGCTGACTTCAAGGGAGAGTTCCAAACTGCTTTAAAGGTAAATACTTCCTACCTTTAGTGAGAGCTAACAAGGAAGCTGAGTTTAACTTGTTAGAGATTGTGCCCTAGGCCAATCATTGTATTGCGAACATTGTTTTTATTACAAAATAAAAGTTTTCTTTTTATTACATCATTATATTATTTGCATGTTTATATATAATAATATCCATGGATAAATCATTTTTGAATTATCCAAAATGTCCCTAATCAATCATCCTTGTGGGAACAACGATGAATTAAGATTAGTATGATGTTGATTGATTAAGTGTTAATCTTGTATGATGATATTAATCAAAATCATAGGCGTGTATTAGAGAACAGGACGTTGGATAGACCCGTCATGAGATAAGCTACATAGATTAGGTAATAAGTTTATCTCATATATAACCGTGTCATTGATCCCTTGAACTTGAGATCACCATAGATTCCTACATAAAAGACACTGTACTTTGGCATAGTCTAATGTCACCTTTAACTGGGTGATTATAAAGACTATGATCAGGTATAATGGAATCCATGCAGATGAAGATGAATGGTCAAGATGGAATTTGTCCCTCTGATTAATAGAGAGATATCTCTGTGCCCCTCGATGAGTGTGACTGAGAAATGCATAGCCATGCTCAGATGGAAAGGGTTCTATCTTATAATCAGTCTGCTCGGAGATCAAGAAAGTTACGATCGAGCAAGTTGAGAATGACATTTCCATGCCTCATACTCGATCTAGATATCGTGTGACAAAAGGGATATGATAGGGTTATAAGATAGGTTGCATCCGATCACCGATCCCATATGATTTGGGTAGTCACAATGTCTTGTTAGAGGCCACTTGTGATTTGTGGGTCAAACAGTGTAATTGGCCCACTGCCAATATCATATGAGCCTGCAGGGTCGTACACAAGAACGGACTAACTCGGATTAAAATGTCCACATTCATTGAATCAGAAATGTGTCTAGATTCAATGAATATCTAGGATTGAGGAATTATTTATATATATATATATATATATATAAATAATTAAATTCAAAATATATTATATATATATATTATATTTGATATTATATATATATGTATATATATATGAATTAATTTAAATTTAATTCTATTAGATAGATTTAAATTTAAACTAATCAGATAATTTAAATTTAATTCTATCAGATAGATTTAAATTTAAACTAATCAGATAATTTAAATTTGATTCTATCAGATAAATTTAAATTTAAACTAATCAGATAATTAAATATATCTGAAACTCTAGTATATAAATAAGGGTTTTCATATCAGAAAACAAGAGCTAGAGCTAGAGCTGCCTCTAGAATCCTTAGAGAGAGGGACACCGTACGGACATCGTACGGAATTGTACGGACGTCGTACAGACTGTATGGAATTGTACGGACAGACTGCTAGCACACCGTTTTGAGTTGCTGAGCGCCGTTCGTGTGGATACTAGTAGAGGGAGCTGATCTGCGATCAGTTCCTGTGATCCAAATAAAAGTAAACAACAAACTTAATCGACAGAAAAAAAGTAATTCTCTGAACCTATTCGGTTTAAGCGATTTTGACGGATCCTTAGTGGGAATTAGGAATAAAATTTTAAACGTTTCTGCTGTGTGCCTCCCATAATTCCCATAAGTGGTATCAGAGCCACGTCAATAATTGCTTAAATTGAGTACCTGTGTGTTCTAAGAATTTTAACTTATGCTCAATTTTTCACATGTGCTAATATGAGATATGTATGCGATGTTGATTTGATCAAGTTATTTTAAAGCATGAAATCTAATCGTAAGAGATCCTTTTAATAAATCCATTCATATATATGATAAATGTATAGTTTTCAATGTGATTGGGAATATAATTATTAATCTATTACATATATATATATTTGATATATTTTGTATAGATTATATTCTGTTTCAAATTCGAATTCGTTTCGCTATGTATGTGATGCAATAAATGAATCTGCCGTTACTATCTAATCCTAGCGCAACACAATCTAATTTAAAATTAATTCACTAAATTTACAACCTTTCATATGAGATAAGATGTTTGTAACATGTGTGTTTGTGTTGTGATTTGCTTGGATGGGTATGGTGCATGATATGGCCCTAGGATACTTATGGTTTATGATTTAAAAAAAAAAAATATGGCCTGCGTGTCATGCCTCTCTCTATTCATTCTGAATGTACATTCTTTTCTCATCTCACACTCCCCTCGAATATTCAAGCAAGGTTTCTCTTTGTATATATATAAATTTTATCTTAGAGAAATCCTCTCATTGGCTTAGGAGGAGATAGGATAGATAGGCCATCTTGTGTCACATTTATTTTTTTATGATGAGATCATATGTATATATGTATGCTATCGTAGTATATAATTATGTGACAACTAGTTTTATGAAATAATGAAATAAAATCCCTCATATAAAATTTTAAGTTACAATGCCGCCCACTAATGAACATCTGTCAAGACTTTGATCACCTGACTGTAGGTTCCACCAAAGTGGGATACACTTAGGTTATCTTAGTAAGGCAGCTTGGGTAATGGTGATACTGATAAGTTTCATAGTGGTTTGACTTAATTGAAACTATCAAAATGGTTTTGGGTCTCAAGGCATTAGATGGGATTAAACATGCCAAATCATGTGATGAATGAATCCTATAAAAGATCTAAGAGTTACATATAATGTAATTGGTAAACGAGTTACCTACCTAAATAGCTTAATTTTAAGCATCTTGCCTAAGCAGACTTATAATTAAGTGAAATATGGGTCTTAGTCCGCTAAATTAAATTGAGGGTTATTTTTAGTGGAAAGTTATTAATTTGATTTTTGCATATTCTGTTGTAGAAAAAAAATGTTGACAAATAACTCGCTGCACTATCATTGTGATCCGTCCTTGAGAAAGACAAACTCAATAGGACAAACTTTCTTGACTGGTTTAGGAACTTGAGAATTGTTCTCAAATAGGAAAGAAAGTTATATGTCCTAGATGAGCCCATTCATGAGGAGCCTGTAGCCAATGCTCCAAGAGCACAGAAGGATGTCCACACCAAGCATCTCAATGATTTTGTGGATGTGGGATGCCTGATGTTAGCCACCATGGTCCCAGAACTTCAAAGAGATCTGGAACTTATGGAGGCTTATGAGATGATTGTGTATCTCAAGGAAATGTTCCAACAACAGGCAAGGCAGGAAAGGTTTGAAACCACAAAGGCCTTGCATTCCTGTAAAATGGCTGAAGGTGCATCAGTTAGCACTCATGTTTTGAAGATGAAAGGCTACCTTGATCACCTTAAGAGGCTCGAATTTCCTATAAGTTAGGAGTTATCTACAGATTTGATCTTAAACTCACTCCCTGAAAGTTATGACCAGTTTGTCATGAACTACAATATGAACAACATGGAGAAATCTGTTTCTGAACTGCATGGGATGCTTAAAACTGCCGAGCAAAATATTAAGAAAAATTCAAGCTCTGTTTTAATGGTTTAGAAAGGTAAAGGAATGAAAAAGAAAGGCAAAGGCAAAGGCAAAGGAAAAGACCTAAACAATAAGTTCAAGAACCAAAACAAGCCCAAACCTAAGCTTGAAGCCAAGAAGGCAAAGCCTCCTAAGGAAGAAGTTTGTTTCTTTTGCAATGAGCCCAGTCATTAGAAGAGAAACTGCAAGCTCTACCTGGAAGATCTAAAGAAAAAGAAGAATAGCGGGGCTATTGCTTCAGGTATCTATGTTATAAAAATTAATCTTTCTACTTCTCTTATATGGGTATTAGATACTGCATGTAGAACTCACATTTGTACAAATGTGCAGGGTCTTAAAAGGAGTAGGAAGTTGAAAAAGGGCGAAATAGACCTTCGAGTTGGAAATAAAGCAAGAGTTGCTACTTTAGCCGTAGGCACTTATGAATTAGTTTTGCCCAATGGGCTTTTGTTAATTTTGAACAATTGCTATTATGTTTCTACTTTGAGTAGAAACATAATTTCACTTTCTTATTTAGATAAGGAAGGTTTTATTTTAATTATTGGGAATAATAAATGTTATATTTATCGTAATGACATTTTTTATGTGGATGGTAATTTGCATGATGGTCATTATTATTTAAATATTGATACTCCTAATAATCAAGATGTCTATAACATAACTACCAAGAGGATTAAGACTAACGACTTGAATTCGACCTATCTCTGGCACTGTCGTCTAGGCCATATAAATGAGAAATGCATTTCAAAGCTCCATCAAGATGGACTTCTGAAATCATTTGATTTTAAATCATTTGACACATGCAAATCTTGTATATCGGGAAAGATGACTAAGGCACCTTTCACTGGACACAGTGAGCAAGCCACTGACTTATTGGGCCTAGTACATACTGATGTATGTGGTCCACTAAGTACAACTGCTAGAGGAGGCCACTTGTACTCCATTACTTTTATAGATGACTATAGTAGTTATGGTTACATCTATTTAATGAAACACAAATCTGAAGCTTTTGAAATGTTCAAAACATTCCAAAATGAGGTACAGAATCAGCTTGGCAAATCTATTAAAGCACTTCGATCCGATTGAGGTAGTGAATATTTGAGCCAAGAGTTTATTGACTATCTTAAAAATTGTGGTATTGTCTCATAATTAACCCCACCAAGAACACCACAATGGAATGGCATTTCTGAACGAAGGAACCGAACCTTATTAGATATGGTTCGATCCATGATGAGTCAAATGGATCTTCCACCATCCTTTTAGGGCTATGCAGTAGAAATAGTTACGTTTACACTAAACCGTGTTCCATCTAAGGCGGTTGAAAAGACACCATATGAGATATGGACTAGGAAAAAGCCCAGTTTATCTTTTCTCAAGATTTGGGGATGCGAGGCATATGTTAAGCAACAGGCCTCAAATAAGTTAGCACCGAAATTTATAAAATGTCTTTTTGTGGGTTATCCTAAGGAAACTAAAGGATACTACTTCTATAACCCCACTAAGAACAAATTGTTTATTGCTAGAAATGGTATCTTTTTAGAAAGAGAATTCATCTCTAAAAGAACCAGGGGGAGTAAGATACATCTTGAAGAAGTTCGAGAGCCACAAAATCGCATTGAACCGGAGATGAAAAATCGAGAAGACTCACAACAAGTTATTGAACCTACTCAAGTAACACAAGGCCCATAAAGGTTTGATAGGACACAACATTAGCCTTAAAGATATCGTGATGTGTTGCTCATTGATCAAGATGAGCCAACCACCTATCAAGAGGCCATAATGGGATCAGATTTTGAGAAATGGCTAGAAGCCATGAAGTCTGAGATGCAATCCATGTATGACAATCAGGTATGGACCTTGATTAACCCACCTGAAGGTATAAAAGCCATAGGGTGCAAGTGGGTTTTCAAGAAGAAAACTGACATGGATGGCCAAGTGCATACCTTCAAGGCACGATTGGTTGCAAAAGGATTTAAACAAACACATGGTATAGACTATGATGAAACTTTTTCACCAATCGCTATGATCAAATCAATCAGAATCCTTCTCGCCATTGCTGCGTACTATGATTATGAGATTTGGCAAATGGACGTGAAAACAACATTCCTTAATGGAAAGCTGCTTGAGGATGTGTATATGACACAACCTGAAGATTTTATATGTCCAGAGGATTCTGGGAAGGTTTGCAAGCTTCAAAAATCCATTTATGGATTGAAGCAAGCATCTCGGAGTTGGAATCATCGCTTTGACGAAGTACTCAAAGATTTTGGTTTTATCCAAAATATTGATAAACCTTGTATTTACAAGAAGGTTAGTGGGAACACAATTGTATTTCTAGTGCTTTATGTTAATGATATCCTACTTATTGGAAATGACATTCCTACCTTGCAGATTGTCAAGTCTTGGTTAGGAAAGTGTTTCTCAATGAAGACTTAAGCGAGGCCAATTACATCCTTGGGATTAGGATCTATAGAGATAGATCCAAGAGGCTAATTGGTCTAAGTCAATGCACCTACATAGACAAGGTATTGCATAGATTTAGTATGCAAGATTCAAAAAGGGGTTTTATACCTATGTTTCATGGCATCAATCTTAGCAAGACTCAGTGTCCTAGTACACATGATGAGTGAGAGCGTATGAGTAAGATTCCATACGCCTCGGCTATTGGATCTATCATGTATGCCATATTGTGCACTCGACCAGATGTCTCATATGCCTTGAGTATGACTAGTAGATTTCAATTAGATCTAGGTAAGAATCATTGGACTGCCGTCAAGAATATCCTAAAGTACTTGAGAAGAACTAAGGATGTATTCTTGATGTATGGAAGATTGGATGACGAGCTTATTGTAAACAATTACACAGATGCAAGTTTTCAATCTGACAAAGATGATTCGAGATCGCAATCAAGATTTGTATTCTGTTTGAATAGTGGAGCAGTAAGTTGGAAGAGCTCAAAGCAAAGCACTGTGGCTGATTCTACAACAGAAGCTGAGTACCTAGCAGTATCAGATACAGCTAAGGAAGTTGTTTGGATTAAAAAGTTCATCATTGAGCTAAGGGTGGTGCCTACCATCTCAAATCTGATAGATTTGTTCTGTGATAACAATGGTGCAATAGCACAAGCTAAAGAACTTAAGTCACATCAAAGGACAAAACACATACTTAGGCAATATCACCTTATCAGAGAAATCATTGATAGAGGTGATATAAAGATATGCAAAATACCAACTGATGACAATGTTGCTAATCCTCTTACTAAGCCGCTTGCACAAGCTAAGCATGATCGTCATGTTAGGTCAATGGGTATTAGAAACATTAATGATTGAACCTAGTGCAAGTAGGAGTTGTTGGAGATTGTGCCCTAGGCTAATCATTGTATTGCGAACATTATTTTTATTATGAAATAAGAGTTTTCTTTTTATTACATTATTATATTATTTGTATATTTATATATAATAATATCCATGGATAAATCATTTTTCAATTATCCAAAATGTCCCTAATCAATCATCCTTGTGGGAACAATGATGAATTAATACTAGTATGATTTTGATTGATTAAGTGTTAATCTTGTATAATGATATGAATCAAAATCATAGGCGTGTGTTAGAGAACAGGACACTAGATAGACCCGTCATGAGATAAGCTACATGGATTAGGTCATAAGTTTATCTCATATATAACCGTGTCATTGATCCCTTGGACCTGAGATCACCATAGATTCCTACATAAAGGACACTATACTTTGGCATAGTCTAATGTCACCTTTAACCGGGTGATTATAAAGATTATGATCAGGTATAATGGAATCCATGCAGAGGAAGATGAGCGGTCAAAATGGAATTTGTCCCTCTGATTAATAGAGAGATATCTCAGGGCCCCTCGATGAGTGTGACTGAGAAATGCATGGCCATGCTCAGATGGAAAGGGTTCCATCTTATAATCGGTCTGCTCGGAGATCAAGAAAGTTATGATCGAGCAAGTTGAAGATGACATTTTTATGCCTCATACTCGATCTAGATATCGTGTGACAAAAGGGATATGATAAGGTTATAAGATAGGTTGCATCGGATCACCGATCCCGTATGATTTGGGTAGTCACAATGTTTTGCTAGAGGCCGCTTGTGATTTATGGGTCAAACAGTGTAGTTGGCCCACTGCCAACATCATATGAGCCTGTAGGGTCGCACACAAGAATGGACCAACTCGGGCTAAAATGTCCACATTCATTAAATCAGAAATGTGTCTAGATTCAATGAATATCTAGCATAGAGGAATTATTTATATATATATATATATATAAATAATTAAATTTGAAATATATTTTATATATATATATATATATCTTATATTTGATATTATATATATATGAATTAATTTAAATTTAATTCTATCAAATAGATTTAAATTTAAACTAATCAGATAATTTAAATTTGATTCCATCAGATAGATTTAAATTTAAACTAATCAGATAATTAAATATATCTGAAACTCTAGTCTATAAATAGGGGTTTTCATATCAGAAAACAAGAGTTAGAGCTAGAGTTACCTCCAAAATCCTTAGAGAGAGAGAGAGACACCGTACGGACATCGTACAAAATTGTACGAACGTCGTATGGACTGTATGGAATGTACGGATAGACTACTAACACAACGTTTTGAGTTGCTGAACCCTGTTCGTGTGGATACTAGTAGAGGGAGCTGATCTGCGGTCAGTTCCTGTGATCCAAATAAAAGTAAACAACAAACTCAATCGACAGAAAAAAGGTAATTCTCTGAACCTATTCAGTTTAAGCAATTTTGACGGATCCTTAGTAGGAATTGGGAACAAAAATTTTAAACATTTTCGCTGTGTGCCTCCCATAATTCCTAACATAACTTCCTTGAATAAGGAGCTATGAACAAGGATCAAGATGCTGCCAAGTTTATCCAATTGTCCTATTTTTCCTCTTACTTGAGACAGTTTAATGATAAACCATGAAAGGTTAACAAGTTTGAGAGGGGCCTTAAACAAAAATAGAAGGACAAAATTGCATCCCTGTAAATCCACAATTTTGATGAATTGGTGAAGTGTAGAGTGACGAAAAAGGCCTTAATGAGAGTAAGACCAAAAGGAAGAAGACCTTAGAGGGTAAGAGTGACCAAGGCATGGAGCCCTTTAGGAATGGAAGTAAGAAGGGAGCCAGCAGTGGTAGTGGCTCTTAGGATAGAAGACCACCCCTTAGAAATGTTTCTTAAAGATGAAGTATAAAACCCCTCAAAGAGCATAGCTGGTGTAATAGAGGTCATCTATTAAAACCTGTCCAAGATGCCCTCTCAGATTTAACTTAACACCGAATCATACAATTGCCAAGACAAGCACACAAAGAAATATAAATCGAAATCACAAAAAAAAGGGAAAATAAAAATAACACAAAGAAGGAGAAAGAAAGAGGATAGTTGGTCTTAGAGGACTAGACTCCAAGAGAACCTGTCTCTTTCACCCTAGCCATGAGATATCGCAAGGTAGACAACCCTTGAAAAATCTTTAATTCTTTCTAGCACTCAAGAGAGTAAGAATAACTCACAAGAAGTCTCAAATGTTCATTTATTCATCTTCTACCTCCAAAGTGATATACAAGATAGTCTTAAAAGAAAAGTAAAACCCTAGCCAAACAAAATTACTATAAAGTCCTAAAAGTAGTGCCATATCTGAGGGTATTTTGGGAATTCACAATTTGAATATTAATCCCTCCTAAATTGCACATAAAATATAGAAAATAAAATATCTAAGTCTGCAAAGATAATCCTACTCAATTAAACTCAATCTAAGTGGCAGCCACATTACATGATAAAATAGGAAACTAACAATTTAAATAATATAATCAATGTGATGCCTTTTTTATTCATATAAAGTAAATAAAATGAACTAAATAATCAGCCAAGAGGACACTTAAAACAATGTATGGATGGCACATGACTTTTAAGTGAACTAATCTCAGCCACAAGATCTTTTAGCTTGAATCTAGTCTATTGATTAGGCACAACATGTGAACGCCTTCTCTACTCTTTTTAGCTTCAAATTTAGCTATGTATAAGGCCTTCACCTCTATTAATTTATGTGTTACTCCATTCAAGGCTTCTTTCATCACTTTAGCTCTTGATCTTGTCACCAGTCCTCCTAAGCCAGGCAATAACTCCTTAATCTTCTTAGTTGGTTGCACCAGCTCATATTTGCTCTCGTTCAAGCTCTCCAAGGTTGTCTCTATCATGGTGAAAGAGACAAGTTCTCTTGGAGTCTAGTCCCCCTAAGACTAACTATCCTCTTTCTTTCTCCTTCTTTGTGTTATTTTTGTTTTCTCCTTTTTTTTGTGATTTTGATTTGTGTTTCTTTATGCACTTTTCTTGACAATTGCATGATCTGGTGTTAAGTAAAATCTAAGAGGGCATCTTGGACGAGTTCCAATAGATGGCCTCTATCATTTGGTATCAGAGCCCTTGGTTTGTAAAAGAAGGTATGATCTTTCTTTATCTTTCTCTTGTGATTCATCATATCTATGTCTATTCATCATTTTTGTGCATCTATTTTTTGTGTTTCCCTTCATGTTTTTGGATGTGTAATAGGTCTTTCTTGTGTCTTAAGACGTCTTCTTTCTACTCGTTTTGGAATTACGTCAATCTGATATTTCTAGAGCAAGTTATAGTTATTTCTTTTGTGCATATCATTCTCACCCTTCAGAAATATTATGTTCTGTTTGCAAGTTTTTTTTTTTGCATTTGTTTCTTGTGTTTCCCTTCATGTTTCTGGATATGTAATAGGTCTTTCTCATATTTTAAGACCTCTTCTTGCTGCTCATTTTAGAATCACATCAATTCGATATTTCTAGAGCAAATTATAGTTGTATCTTTCATGCATGTCATTCTGACCCTTCAGAAATATTATGTTCTGCTTGCAAGTTTTAGCACCTTTCATATTCAAAAAAAGAAAAAAAGATTATATTACAGTAAAAAAAAAAAAAAAGAAGGAAAAGTAAAAAAAAGTGAAAAAAAACAAGAAAAATAGAAAAAAATTAAAATTGTTGGCTGCCTAGAAATTTGACATTGTGCTCTGTTGAATTGGTTATTCATATTGATTTGTTTCCTAATTGCTTGAGACCCTATTCTAATTCTGATTCTGATTGCAATCTTGAAGGAAATTTTCCTAAAGTAAGGCCTTTGGTTAACAAGCTATATTAGTTTCTTAAATTCCTCAAATTTGGATGGTAAGTTTCTTTCTTTTTACTAATCCTATCCATAATTCAAAATTTATCCTCCCCACTAGTATCCTAATTTCCTCTTTCCCTTTGTTTCCTAATTTCTACACAGATTTTTTTTTTATCTTGTCTAATGTCTCCTTTCCTTCGGTTTATCAGATTTTGTGTCTTCTAAGTAAGTCCTCCTTACTCCAAGTAACACGCCACTTCTTCTCTTACTCCGTAAATCTTTCCTTTTCTTTTGATCTTGTTTTGTTACTATCTTGGTGTCATTTTCCAGCAAATTCACTTATGTCCAATTGCATTTTTGTGCATTCTAAGCTGGAAGATTTTGTTATATTTAAAATGTTTAGTGGTTGGTCTTTTATTTTAGGATTCTTAAAGAACTTGAATCTTAGCCTTGTGTTTGTCACCTAATTCTCACCACTTCCTTGTTTGAGTTAGAAATTCAATTTAGCACAGTTATAGGTAGTAAGATTTGAATGGTAAAAGGCAAGAGTGTTTTATTATTGAAAAAGCTAGCTTATTGTGAGTAAACACAAGAGAATTGCATTCTTTTGAGTGTAAACACGTGAGTTGAATGGTGAGGTCCATTTTACTATTTTATTGTGACTATTAACATTTCAAGAAACTTAATCATGTCTAGTGGTGACGGAGCTCATATTCCTGACCTTAAATGTTTCATGGATGCTATGAGTGATCAACTCAAGAAGTTAAGCATGAGATTGGATGTCATAGAGGCTTCTGCCTCTCATTCTAAGACAAGTCAAGGGAAGAAAGTTGTGATTGAGTCTGGTGAGGGTGATGATGAAATAGAATCTAAATGTGGGGAAACTAAAGTGCTATCAAAGAGAGTTAAACAAAATAGAAATCAACAAAAAAAAAGATCCTCTGGGGAACATTAAAATGAAAATTCCTATATTCCAAGGGAGAAATTGTAACATCCAGTTCTTTGAAAACAAGAGAAAACGTGAGAAATGTAATGTACGGTTTCTCCGTCAACGAATGAAACTCATCGGATACAAAAGGAAGTCCCCCAAAATGATGTAGTTAAAGTCCTAAAAAATTTGGGAAGCATTTTAGACTTCTAAAAGTGATAATCCCAGGCTTAGACGGAAAGAAAAATGGAGCTAGAATGAAGGAACAATTTCTTATGAAACGAAATGGCATTTTTGTAATTTTGAGCAAATTTTGGAATTCACATAGAATGGCATTTTAAATGAAGGTTTTGAATTTCCCAAGGTTCTCAGAAGCCCTAAAAACCATAGGAAGACCCGAGACAGCTAAAGCCCCTCTGGTGGACGTCTTCCAATGTCAGTATGCCCGAACTTTGACGGATTCATTCGAGAAGGTTTTAGCTCCGATTTGAGTGATTCTAAAGGCATTTTACTAAATTGGGAACCTAAATTTTATAATGGAAAAGACAATTCTCAAAAAGGAGCTAAAACGAAGGAGAAACAAACATGCAAAGAACGAAAGGTAAAATGGGAATTTTTGAAAAGTGTAACTTCCTCTCACCTATATATATGATGCACCCTTCTTCTCCCTTCATGTTGCACCACCAAGTTCTGCCTAAAACAAGAGGAAAACCCTAGGGGATGAGGTGCACAAGAGGAGGAAGAAAAGGAGGAGAAATTCAAGGTAAAAAAGTATGAATTTTCATGGTTTTTCATGCTTTCTTCATTCCAAACCTCTTCTCTTCCACTCTCCTTTGTTTCCTATGATTATAATGAAGTTTATAAATCTATTTTAAGGGAGAAATTGAGGGGGAAATTCGAATTTAAAAAGAGGAGCTTAAAGAAGACAAGATTCAAGTGAGAAAAGCTATGAAAATAAGGTAATTTCTCTTCCTATGGTTCCCTTCTTCTCCATTTCACCTAACATGAGAAACCTTATGAGGAGTTGATTTTTAGGCAGAACCAAGGATGAATCTAAGGAAAAAGGATGTGGAGATTAAGAATATGCAAAGGGAATTAACAAAAAATCATTAGATTTCAAGATGTAATTTTTAGGGTTTCAATTGCACCTTATAAAATCTGATTTTATATGATGATTCCTAGGTCTAAATAAGTGTTTAAATGAGCTCCTAAGATCCCTGGAAGTCTCCCCATGTGCTTCTTCCATCAAGAAGACAAACCAAAATCCATGGAGGCCAAAATTGCGCTATGTCTCGGCCAAGCATGGATGGGATAACTAAGGAGAGTTTTAAATTTTTCTAAGGCCATTCTTGAGTCATATATGATGAATAAAAATGAAAGGAGGCCTTGGAAAAAATTTAGAATTCATAGAAAGTGAATTAATACTTTAGGTTCCATATTATGACCTAAAGAAGTAATATATAGTTAGGCTCTTTGTTTTAATTGTGTCATGACTCCAAAAGGCTTAAAAGGAGTCAAGAATTATATTTGAAGGGAAAGAATGGACCCTAGAATTTATTTGAGGGGTGTTGCTTCATTAGGTGCAACTATAGGCCATAATGAGGTTATAAGCTAACCTAGTGTCTAAGCAAATTTTATGGCTTTAGAATTGAGTTCATGAACGTAATTGACTTCCATAAATTGTGTTTAGGCCAAGAGAAAACTTCCCCACACTTTTGTGTGTGTGTGGTCAAAAAAAGGAGCTTGGATTCAAAGAAAAAAGTATGTAATTGTGTATAAGGTAGCTCTCTCCACCTTCTCTCATGCATGGATATGTGCTTAGCTTGTCTTGAATGTATGTATATGTATTTTCAAGCCATGAAAAGTGTTCTAGCATGACTTTAATTCCATGGTGCCATGATGTTATAATATACTCTTATATGATGTTTTTTATGTGTGCTTGGGTTTGCTTAAGTGTGGTGAGGCCAAGAATCCTTAGCAATGGTGAGAATGAGTCAAGAACCCTTGAAATTGGTTGAGACAAAGCAAGGAGTCTCCCAAAAGCAAGGAGTCTCCCAAAAGCAAGATGGGCTCCTAAGAGTATGGTTGAGTCCAAGAATCTCTTAAAGAATGCGTGAGGTAAGTCCAATGTCTATAAGAAATTGGGTGAGGCCAATCCATTTGCTTGGCAAGCCTTTGTATGCTATGTATGACTTTCTCAAATGATGAAATTGTTTTTTGAATGTTTGCATATGTCAATATGACCATACATGCATTTATGAGACTTGTTTGCATCCATTATGTATGATTGAATAGGAGATGAGCTATTGGGATTCTTTGAATCTCATCCCCTTCTCTCCAATGTTCTAACATGCTACGTGGACCAAGAGGGCAAGATAATGAAAGCCAACCACTTTGAAGATGAGTGGATGACAACAAAGTGAATTTTGTTACTTGAAAAACATACAATTGGCATATGTTGTAATTCATAGATGTATATGTCATATGAAGTTATGAACATGTATAAATATGTTTATGTATCATGTATAAGTGAGAAATTATGTTATATAAATCCTAGAATGTAAAATGAGCTTGTAATGTTAGTGAGGCTTCTTGAATAATACTATAGAAATATGCATAAGTGTGGTTGAAATGACCAAAATGAGATACATAGAGTTTGGGACCATTTGGGTAGCTCACATAAGTCTTAATTATACTATTAGACTTGCCCAAGAGGTGTCAAACCCCAAGAAAAGCCATTTGGTCACTTACCCTATATAGAGTCAAAATTGACTATAATGGAACCTTATGTCACTTTTTACCAAATGAGCTCTTCTTGATCTAAGATTTGGCATATAAATAGAGCATGTTAGAGCTTTTAGAGAATTTAAAGAATAAAATTTTTGGAGGTCTATAGAATATTTGATGAATTTTCAAAGTTGGCAAATTTTTTGATTTTGGTCTGATGCACTGTTCATTTGGTCTAAAAATGAAATCTGTCACAGAGGGCTCAAATGATGTCCAATTGCCACAAAATTTTATATAGAGAAATGAGATATTCACAGTGACTCATGCCAACTAGAAGCACCTCATTTGGATTTCTAGAGAGGGAGATATGAATTTTTAAAGATTCTATCTAGTATTAGGAATTCTAGTCGACCTCTATTACTGTTCCATCAATTTTTAAGGTCTGGCCATGACTGAGCTAGTCTAGAGTTATTTTTTTCCTCTAGCTAACATCCATAAATTTCCAAATTAGTATCATTTGTATGGATTGGATTTTTTTGGAATTAATTGGACATTTTTTTATTTTGTTGCAGAATTAAGTGACAGCATCAGATGACAGTCTGACCTTTGGACCATTTCACATGTCAAACGTCCTCTGAGATGGATATGATGGTCTGGACATGTTTTTAATATGAAGTAGACATCTGTAGCTTCCCAAAATGATGGAAAATGTATGATTTTAATTTTTCTAGAATTAGTTATGATTTTTCAAAATTTGGTCAAAAAAGAGCCAAATCTGGCCGACAATAAACATCCATATTTTATGCTTCATTTCAGTTTTCTTGAGTTGTAGGCCACATTTTATGATGCAAATGAGTTGTATTCATGTAATTAAATATGAAAATGTATAGTATGAGTTCACACGGTCCACGTGACACCAAATGCAATTTTTATACATGACGCAACGCGAAAATATTCATTATTTTATTGCCTTTTTCATTAGAGGCTTACATGATTCATGATATTGAGCTATTTAAAGGCATGAAATGAGCTAGAAATATATAGTGTTACAAAAATGATCCAAATGCTTATTTGGAGTGGGAAAGACATGTGGAGAATGTATTTCACTCTCATTCCTATTTTAAGGAAAGTAAAGTCAAGATAGCTGTAACGTCTGATTTTTCGTTAAATAACGGAACAGATGCGTTTTCAAAGCAAGTTCCTTGAAATAAATTAGTTAAGGTTTTGAAAAATTTGAATAACATTCTAGACTCCTAAAAATAAGAATCTTAGCTTCAGACAAAAGGAAAAATAGATCTGGAATGAAGAAACAAATTTTGAAGAAAATCTTACAAAATGTAATGGCATTTTTGTAATTTTGAGCAAATTTTGGAATTCACATAGGAGGGCTTTTTAAATGAAATTTTTGAGTTCTCTAGGGTTCTCAGAGGCCCTGAAAACCATGGGAAGTCCTGGGACAGTTAAAACCCCTCTGATGGACGTTTTCTAATGTCAGTGTACCTGAACTTTGACAGATCCATTCGAGAAGGTTTTAGCTTTGATTTGAGTGATTCCAAAGATATTTTACTAAATTGGGAAGCTAAATTTTATAATGGAAAATATGGTTCTAAAAAAGGAGCTAAACAAAGGAGAAACGAAAATGCCAAAAATAAAGGGCAAAATGAGAATTTTTGAAAAAGCCATTATTCTCCACCTATAAATAGGTGGTGCCACCCTTCTTCTATCATTTAGACACAATTGTTTCTACCTAAATTTAGAGAAGAAGGCTAGGGTTTAGGCATATGAAAGGAAGAAGAAGGAGAAGAGAAATCAAGGTAAAAAGGTATAGTTTCTTGGTAGTTTTTCATGCTTTCTTCTATCCAAACCTCTTCTCCTTCATTCTCCTTTATTTCCTTTGATTAAAATGAAGTTTACAAATCTATTTTAAGGGAGAAACTCAGGGAAAATTTCGGATTTGAAGAGAGGAGATTGGACAAAGCAAGATTCAAGTGAGAAAAAATAAGAAAATAAGGTAATTTCTTCTTCTATGGTTGCTACCTTTAGTTCCCCTCCTTCTCCATTTTGCCTCATCTAAGAAACCCTAGAAGAATTTGATTTTTATGAAGAAACAAGGGTGAATCTAAGGAAAAAGAGTGTGGAAATTAAGAATATGCAAAGGGAATTAACAAAAACCCATTAGATTTCAAGATGCAATTTTTAGGGTTTCAAGTTTACTTTGTAAAATTTGACTTTGTACAATGATTCCTAGGCTTAAATAAGAGTTTAAATGAGCTCCTAAGATCCTTGGAAGTCTCCCCATGTGCTTCCTCCATCAAGAAAACCAAGCAAAGTCCAAGGAGGACAAAATCATACACAATCTCGCCCTAGATAGGATTGGGTGCCTAGGGAGAGTTTTAAATTTTTTCAAACCTATTTTTAAGTCACATATGACGAATAAATATGAGAGGAAGCCTTGGAAAAAAAATAGGAAGCATAGAAAGTGAGATGGTGCTTTATGTTCCATAATATGACCTAAAGAAGTAACATGTAGTTAGGCACTTGGTTTTAATTGTGTGATGACTCTAAAAGGCTTAAAAGGAGTCAAGAATCATATTTGAAAGAAAAGAATGAAGCCTAGAATTTATTTGAGAGGTGTTGCTTCATTAAGTGTATTTATGGAACCATAATGAGGTTTATAGATCAAGTTAGAGTCTAAGCAAGTTGTGTGGCCTTAGAATTACATCCATGAACCTAATTGGCTTCCATAAATTGTGTTTAGGCCAAGCGAAATCATCCCCACACTTTTGTGTGTGTGGCTAGAAGAGGAAGCTTGGATTCAAGAGAGAAAGTGTGTAATTGTGTCCAAGGTAGCTCACTCCTCCTTCTCTTATATATGATTGTTTATTTTACTTATCTTTGAATGTGTGTATGTGTATTTTTAAACTATGAAAAGTGTTTTAGCATGACTTTGATTCCATATTGGTATGATGTTACAAGATGCTTTCATATGATGTTTATGATGTATGCTTAGGTTTGCTTAAGTGTGGTAAGGCCAAGAACCCTTAGCCATGGTGAGGATGAGCTAAGAATCCTTAAGATTGGTTGAGAGACAAAGTAAAGAGTCTCCTAAAAGTGAGGTTGACTCTCAAGAGTATGGTTGAGTCTAAGAACCTCTTAAAGAATGGGTGAGGTAAGTCCAAAATCCACAGGTAAATAGGTGAGGCCAATCCACTTGCTTAACAAGCCTTTGTATGCTATGTATGACTTTCTCAAATGATGAAAATGCCTCTCGAATGTTTGCACATGTCAACATGATGATACATGCATTTATGAGACTTGTTTTGCATCCATTATGTATGATTGAATGGAAGATGAGTTATTGGGATTCTTTGAATCCCATCCCTCCTCTCTAATGTTCTAACATGCTAGGTGGACCAAGAGAGTAAGGTAATAGAAGCCAACTACCTTGAAGATGAGAAGATAACATGAAAGTGCTTGAATTTTGCTACTTTAAGATCATACAATTGGCAAATGATGTAATTAATAGCTGTATATGTACTATGATGTTATGAACATATGTAAATATGATAATATGTCATGTGTAAATGAGAGAAAGTATTATGAGACCATTAGAATTCAATTTGAGCATATTATGACAATGTGGCTTCTTGAATGAGTTTATGTAATTGTGTATAATTGCAAGTGGCATAGCCAAAATGAGATGCATGAGCTTTAGGACCATTTAGGTAGCTCACACAAGTCCTAATTATGCTTTTAGACTTGCCCAAAAGGTGCCAAACCTCAAGAAAAGCCATTTGGACATTTTGGTATCTTATATGAAGTCAAAATTGACCAAATGGAACCCTATGTCACTTTTTATCCAAATGAGCTCTTCTTTATCTGAGATTTGACATGAAATTAGAGCTTGTTGAAAGTTTTTTGAAAATCTAAAGAATAGAATTTTTGGAAGTCTACAGAACATTTGATGAATTTTCAAAGTTGGCAAATTTTCTAGTTTTGGTCATGTTACTGTTCACTCAGGTCCAAAAATGGAATCTATCACACAGGGCTCAAATGATGTCCAATTGCCACAAACTTTTAGACAAATAAACTAGACATTCACAATGACTCATGCCAACTAGAAGAACCTCATTTGGATGTCCAGAGAGGGAGATATGAATTTTTAAAAATTCTATCAAGTATCAGGAATTCCAGCCGACCTCTGTTACTATTCCATCCATTTTCGAGGTCGGGCATGCCTGTGCTAGATTGGAGTTATTTTTGGCCTCTAGCTAACATTCACAGCTTTTCAAGTCGGTATCATTTGCATGGATTGGATTTTTGTAGAATTAATTGGATATTTTTGAATTTTGCTTCAGAATTCTATGACAGCATCATATAACAGTCTGACCTTTGGACAATTTTGCATGTCAAACATCCTATGAGATGGATGTGATGGTCTAAACATGTTTTTAGTATGACATAGACATCTATAGCTTTCTAGAATGCTAAGAATGCATGATTTTGATTTTTCCAGAATTAGTTATGATTTTCCAAAGTTTGTGGTAGAAATGAGCAAATTCTAGCCAAAAATGAATATGTATATTTTATGCTTCCCTTTGGTTTCCACGAGTTGTAAGCCACTTTTGATGATGTAAATGAGTTTTATTCATATAATTAAATATGGAAATGTGTTGTATGAGCTCACATGGCCCACGTGAGCCCGAATGAAATTTTCATATATAACGCAATGCAAAGAAGTGCATTATTTTAATTCCCTTTTTCTTACTCTTTCATAGAATCTATGATGTAAGACATGGTAATGTTATGAAATGAGCTAGAAATATATAGTGTTACAATAGCCACCTTAGAGTTCATCGACTAAGTTAGTATTTAGTGGAATCAGCTGGGAATTACTAGAAGGTGAAATGGTGAGAATCCTAAGAGAACTTAGCAAGAGATGAAAGCTATTATGAGAAAGCAGTTTGTCCCTAATCACTATTATAGGGAGGTGCATAAGAGGCTTCAGAAGTTGAAACAAGGTTCCATGAGTGTGCAAGACTATTACCAAGAGATGGAGATTGCCATGATAAAGGTAAATGTAAAGGAGGACTGTAATACCTAAAATTAATTAAAGATAATTATGATGAATTAAAGAGTTAATATAGAGATTTAAGAAAAGTAAGGAAAATAAGGTTTCTAAAGAAATGGATATTTTAAGCATTTTGAGCTAATAATTATGTTTGGTTATTGTTGGGTGAAGATATATTAATTATTGTTATAGGTTTAATTAGGGAATTAACTAAAGGGAGATGGATATTTAATTTGAGCCTTATAATTAACTTATTTATACCATGAACTAAGTATAAAAGCCCACTTTTGGTCATAAGAAAGTTTAGATCTATTTCTTAGGGGCCCAATTATAATCATATGCAAACCTAATTCAAATAAATCTATATACTCTAGCCTAACAAACTAATTCTGAACCTACTTGGATTTTAGGCTTTTGAGTCAACCTAAACCCATAAAAAACCCTAACATAACCATCCCGCACTTCCTTTGTCTACATAACCATTCATTTTTCAACCAAAGAGGACTCCTTTTTTGCACTTGAGAAGAGGGGCTAAGGTTTTTCTGTATTCTTCCACCATGTCTCACTTCTAGAGGAAGATTTGGCTAAGGTAACTTATATAAAACATGTCTCTCTCATTCTTCTCTTCATTTTGGTCTGATTAGTTTCTAGTTTTGGACATTTTCACCTTTTTCTCAAATCTGAAATTTAATGTTTAGGTGTTTTCTTGTAAGATTTTTGGAGTTAGAAGTTAGAGGAGTGATTGGGTAAGTATTTCCCTCCCATTTTATATATTATTGTGCAGGAAAATGTCCCTAAGGATTTATTTTCATAATGGGTTCTACTATTGTGCGAAATTATAAGGAGATGAAGGTGAAACAATGAAATTTCTAGGCTTGATGATTCAAATTCAAATTTTAGAATGACCCATGGTGTATTCTTGGTAGTTGAGGCTCAACTTAGTCCATTTGACCTCTTGGGTGTATGTGTAAGTATTTCCCTTTCTCTTGTGTGGTATATGTACTGCATTCTCATCATTTAGACTGACTTTTGGCACTTGGCTTTTACATGTGCGAAAATGGAGATATTACGAGTGACCCATGGTGAATTCTTATTGTTGTAACATTGAATTAGTATAATAGACCCTTAGGAAGCTTAAGTAAGAAGCTTTCAATGAACTCTTATTAAGATTAATTTGTGGATAGGGAAATTCCTAACTAATGATCATTAAATGATGATGATTATGCTTATGTTAGGCTTGGTATGCTTTGGATCATAGTGGTAGCTCGAGGAAGAGTAATTGGTTTCATTGAGGTAACTAAGGTTATTTTTCTTAATTCCATGTATATGCCCATGTTAATCTGATATTTATTACACATGCTTGATCTTGAAATGCTAAATGATTGGTTGACTACTTGAATTACGATTGTGATTGGACCTTGTGAGTTCATGGTAGAGTTATGGTGTGGCTGTCACCCCTACATGTGCTTAATCAGGCACTAGATTGTAATCAGACCCTAGATGCACTGTGTAACACCCCAAAATTTAATTAAGGTGTTAATCATGACTCTAGACTAATTAAGAATAATTATTATGGAATAATTAGACAAGTTATGTGAATAGGAATTATGGAGAGATAAATTATTAATATGAGTTTGAGATTTAATTGGGTTAAAAACCTCATCTAGGCCCAAATTAAATTAACTAGGCCATGGTTAGAAACTAATAGTGACTCAAGGATTTTAGGTGCAGACCCAATTTCTTATTGAGAGACTTGGCCTAAGAGAGAGACCACTTAGCATTGGCCCAATTAGGTTTAGTGAGGTAAAAGCCTAATTATGCCATGAGCTTAGTAAGAGAGCCCAATACTAGTCTCCTTGTGGGCTTAACTTAAATTTTTTGGAAAGCCCAAAACTTATTAGTAAATTTAAGTGAGACAAGAGCCCATTTAGCCTTAGCCCAAACTTGGGGAAGTGAGTCCAAATAGGTCTTAGGCTATTGGATCAACACACTCTATCCCTAATATTAAAAATTCTATGGTTCAACCTAATGAACCTTGGCCCAATATATTAAGCATCAACCCACAAAGAATAATAGGTCCATTAGACAAGCCCATTTGCACTAAAACCCTAAAAAGTCATCTCTCCACCCATTTAACTACCAAGGCATTCATTTTCTATAGAATAAGAAGAAGAAATTCGTATGTTAGAAGAGGGGCTAGGGTTTTTCCTTCATTCTTCCACCATTTCTCACTTCTAGAGGAAGATTTGGCCAAGGTAATCTACATAAAACATGTCCCTCTCATTCTCTTCTTCATTTTAGTCTGATTAGTTTCTGGCTTTGGGCATTTTCATCTCCTTCTCAAATCTAAAACTTGGTGTTTGGGTGATTCCTTACAAGATTTTCAGAGTTTAGAGTTAGTGGAACTATGGGGTAAGTGTTTGCTTTCGTTTTATGGTTTAATCTTGCTCAGATTTCATGTTATAAGCTGACTTTGGTATATGGCTGATTCTATGTGCGAAAATCTAAGTTTTAAGGATGGCCTATGGTGTGTTCTTAGTAGTTAAGGCTTAACTCAATCCATTGGACCTCTTGGGTGTATGGGTAAGTGTTTCCTCTTCTCTTGTGAGGTGTATGTGCTAAATTCCTACATTTTGGATTGACTTTGCTACATGGTTTATACATGTGTGAAAATGGAGTTGTAGGGAGTGAATCATGGTGAGCTTTGATGTATGGACCCTAAATTGGTGTAATAGATCATTAGGAAGCTCGAGTAAGAAGCTCTCAATGAACTCTTGTTAAGATTAATCTGTGGATAGGGAAATTCCTAACAAATGATAGTTAAATGATGATGATTATGCTTATGTTAGGCTTGGTATACTTTGGACCATAGTAGTAGCTAAAGGAAAAATAATTGGCTTCATTGAGATAACCAGGGTTATTTTCCTAATTCCATGTATATGCTCATGTTAATCTAATATTTGTTACACATGCTTCATTTTGAAATGCTAAATGATTAGTTGACTACTTGAATTATTATTGTGATTAGACCTTGTAAGTCCATGATGGAACTGTGGTGTGGCTACCACCTGTGCATGTGCTTTGATTGGGCACCAGGTTGTGATCAGACCCCAAATGCACTGAGCCCTGGTTGCGCTCATTATAGAGTAGGTGTCGTGGACAAAACTCTTCCAATGTTATTAGCTATTAACATGTTGTGTATGATTACTGGTATAGGACAGTAGTCGTTAGTAGCTCAACTAGTTCATTTGCAAATTGAATTAATGATTTTGGTATTGATGATATGAAATTGCATTGTATTGATTAATCTATACATATATATGGAATTTACCTCTTGTTACTAAGATTGTATATCTCACCCAGGTTGTGGGCTAATATTTTTAGGGACCGGACCTCTTAATGGCAAGGAGAAAACTAATGGAAACTTATTATATGGTTTGGTAGCACATAGATTTGAAAGCCATGTCAAATTGTATTGTGTAATTAGGTTACTAGTTTTATATAATTATCATATTGCATCATGAATTGTCAAGTATAGAGACTGTACATGTAATATAATTATCATGGAATTGAACATTATGGTTTTAATTGGCTAACAATGGATGAGTGACTTAATTTTATATGAATATTAAGCATTAGTCTTACACGCCTTGTGGTCGGAACACTTTTGCTATCACTAAATTATGGAATTCACTGATGTGTGATAATTTGGTGAGTAGAAATCAATACTTAAATCTTAAAATGGATAATGATAGATTAACAAGGTAAATCAAGTAGATAAATACCATTAAAGTTTCACAAATTGGAGAAGAGTGGTCCTAGAGTGTTCCTATAAGGAGAATTGGAGTGCATAAGACAAAATTTAGGAGTTTTAGGAACAGAAAAGAATTGCCCGCAGCCAAAATTTAATTGGCCTAGGCCAAAAGTGATGAAGTTGCCTAAGGAAGGTAATAGAGAGGAATTGGCCACAGCGAAAAATAAATTGGTCACAGCTAAATGTAAGAGTCAAGTCTGGTAGTGTTCTAGAGAGTAATTAGCCACGATGAAATGTAGAATTAGCCACGGCCAATATCAATGAGTAACTTGGGAAGGCTCCAATGGGTTGTTTATCCGAGGCGAAGCTCTAAGTTAGCCACGGCGAAGTCCGTGAAGTTAAGTGGAGTGAACTTAAGAGCAATTAGCTGCGGTGAAGAGGAATTTGGCTGCAGCTAAGGTCCATAATTTCTCATTTTAACCTAGAAACCTTGGTTCTTCCTCTGGTAATGCTAAGGAGTAGTTTAGAAACACTTGTGAAAGGTTTTTATGAGTTGGAATCAATAGTAAAATGAACATAAGACATCTTATTGATGATTAGATTCACTTGTGCACTCAAATGCTTATGGTAGTTCAGTTAATGTTTTTAATGTTTTAAGGTTCAAATTTCCTCACTTTTTTCTGATAGAATTAATCTTAATGACTTCAAACCTTGATTTATTATTATTAATTGCATCTTTAACCTTAATTACTATAATTAGAAGTTTGGGTTGTTACACACTGAGCCCTAGTTGTGCTTATTATAGAGTAGGTACCGTAGACGGACCTCTCTCAATATTATTGGCCATTAACATGTGTGTGATTGCTAGTATGGGACAGTAGTCATTAGTAGCTCAACTAGTACATTTATAAATTGAATTAATGATTTTGGTATTGATGATATGAAATTATATTGTATTAATTAATCTATACATATATATGGAATTTGCCTCTTGTTACTGAGATTGTATATCTCACCCCCATTGTGGGCTAATATTTTCAGAGGCTGGACCTCTTAGTGGCAAGGAGCAACTAATGGAAGCTTAATATATAATTTGGTAGCACATAGGTTTGGAAACCTTGTTAGATTGTATTGTGTAATTAGATTAGTAATTTTATATAATTGCTGCATTGCATCATGTATTGCCAAGCATAGGGATTATAATCATGTGATACATTAGATATCAACTTAAACTAGTGATGTATGAAACTTCTATTGAGATTTATGTTTGAATGGAAATGTGAGTAGTTTATAAACTCTTTACTATTATTGATCTTTGAACTCACTGGTTTATGGTGGCTAGAGGATTAAAGATCCACATTTGAGTTTTAAATGGGTAATGATAGATGTGTTGGGTAGATTAGATAAAGGAATGACACTAGATCTTCAAAAATTAAGTTAAAGTGGCCTAGAGTGTTACTATAGAGAAAATTAAAGAGCATGGGATGAAATCTTGGGAGTTTTAGGAATAAAAGGTAATTGGCCACGACTAAAATTTAATTAGCCTATTCCAAAATTGATGAAGTTACCCAGGGAGAGTAACAGAAGGTAATTGGCGTGGCCAAAAGTGACAAAGTTGCCCAAGGAAAGTAACAGATGGTAATTAGCCATGGCTAAAGGGATAGTTGGTTGCGACCAATATTGAGGAGCACATTAGGAAGCTCTAAGAGGTCCTTTAGCCACGGCATGAGAGTATTTAGCCGAAGTGAAGGTACTCAATTCCTCATAATGAACTAGAAACCTTGGTTTTCTCTGTGGAAATGTTAAGGAATAAATTAGGAACTCTTTTAAAGGATTCTTATGAGTTAAAATTAATGGATGAAAGGATTAAGGGATTATAATTGCAGGTTTGATTCCCTTATGTGCATAAATGGTTATGAGTAATTAATTAATGACTCTACAACATCAAGGTTTAAATTTCTCCACTTTTTCTTAATGTAAGTAATTATAATGACTTTGAACCTTGATTTGAGACTATTAATCGTGTCTTTAACCTTAATTACCATGATTAGAATTTAAGGTTGTTACAAGGACCCCAAAGCAACTATGGCACAATTCATTTAGGGTCTTAATCCTGAAATTGTTGTTGCTGTAAACATTCAGAGTTACCTTGACATGGAGGAGCTTTTGCATAAAGTTATCAAGGTAGAAAAGCACTTAAAGGCGAAGCATAAATTGAAGTCTTTTGGTGGTCCTAACAAAGAATACAAATGATGCCTTCTAGAAACCTCATCCTAGGAACCTTGGCACATAAATTAATCACTTGAGATCGGCTACGTCTCACACGGAAGCAAAAACACACAAAGGGATTGTTAGTTTGAGGTAAAACCCTAAGAGAACTTGTCTCTTAGTGTAACACCATAATTTCTAACTCATCTCATGCCTTTAAATAATTCAATTTCATGAATCATGTAAATTTCTAATGAAAAAGGCAATAGAAATAATGATTATTTTTGCATTATATCGTGTATAAAAATTTTATTCGATGTCACATAGATTGTGTGAGCTTATACAACACATTCTCATATTTAATTGCATGAATAAAACTCATTTTCATTATCAAAAGTGGCTACATCTCAAGAAACTCGAAGGGAAGTATGAAATAAACACATATTTTGGCCAAAATTTGTCCCTTTTTTGTCCAAATTTTAGAAAATCATAACTAATTCTAAAAAAATTGAAATCATTTATTCTTGCCCATTCTGGAAAGCTACACATGTTTACTTTAGACTAAAAATATTTCTAGACTATAACATCTAACACAGAGGACGTTTGACATGCAAAATGGTCCAGAGGTCAAGATGCCATTGGTGTTGTCACAGAATTCTGCAGAAAACTTCAAAAATGTCCAATTAATTTCAAAAAAATTCAATCCATGCAAATGATACCAATATGAAAAATTGTGGATGTTAGCTAGAGAAAACAATAACTCCAAACTGGTTTAGGCATGCCCAGTCCTCGAAACTTAATCAAACAATAACTGAGGTCGGGTAGAGTTACTAATACTAAATAGATTCTTTGAAAATTCATATCTTCCTCGTTAGATATCCAAATGAGGTGCTTCTAGTAGGCACAAGTCACTGGAAATGTTTCATTTCTTTGTATAAAATTTTATGGCAATTAGACATTATTTGAGTCCTGTGTGATAGATTTCATTTTCAAACCAAGTGAACAATGCATTAGACCAAAATCAAAAAATTTTCCAACTTTGAAAATTCATCCAATATTTTTTGAACCTTCAAAAATTATGTTCTTTAACTTCTTACAAAACTCTAAACAAGCTCTAATTGCATGCCAAATCTCAGATTAAGAAGAGCCCATTTGGATAAAAAGTGACATAGGGTTATATTATGGTCAATTTTGGCTCCATATAAGATACCAAAATGTCCAAATGGTTTTCTTTAGGATTTGGCTCCTCTTGGACAAGTCTAAAAGCATAAATAGGACTTGTGTGAGCTGTCCAAATGGTCACAAACTCCATGCTTCTCATTTTAGCTAGAAGCATAACTTGGCCTTTCATACTCAAATTACATTCTAACGTTTACATATCATATTCTCTCATTTATACATCACATATTAGTATAATTACACATGCTCATAACTTCATAAGACATATACATTCATGGATTACAATATATGCCATTCTTATAGCCTTAAAGTAACAAAATCTCCACATTTTAATGTCATTCCTTCATCTCTCATGTGGTTGACCCCATTGCCTTGCTCTTTAGGTCCACCTAGCATATTAGAACATTGGAGAAAAGGGAATAAGATTCAAAGAATCTCAATAGCTCATCTCCGATTTAATCACACATAATATATGCAAAGCAAGTCTTGAAAATACATGCATGGGCATAATAGATAACATGAACATTCAAGAAGCAAGCTTGGCATGTGAATAAGTCATACAAGACATCCAAAGGCTTGCCAAGTGGATGAATTGGCCTCACCCATTCTTTAAGAGATTCTTGGACTCAACCATGCTCTTGGGAGTCTACCTCATTTTGGGAGACTTTTTCACTTTATCTTAACAAATTCTAAGAGTTCTTGGCCTTTCCCCACTCAAGCAAACCCAAACAAACATCATAACATCATTTAGAAACATAATATGTCATCATGAGTCCATGGCATATGAAATCATGCTAGCATGCTTTTCATGACTTGAAAATACACATACACACATTCTAAGACAATCTAAGCACACATCCATGCATGAGAGAAGGTGGAGAAAGCTACCTTGGAAAGCAACCACACACTTTTCCCTTTGAAAAAATGCTCCCTCTTTAGGCCTCACACACACACAAGTGAAAATTCATATCTTCCTCGTTAGATATCCAAATGAGGTGCTTCTAGTAGGCACAAGTCACTGGAAATGTTTCATTTCTTTGTATAAAATTTTATGGCAATTAGACATTATTTGAGTCCTGTGTGATAGATTTCATTTTCAAACCAAGTGAACAATGCATTAGACCAAAATCAAAAAATTTTCCAACTTTGAAAATTCATCCAATATTTTTTGAACCTTCAAAAATTATGTTCTTTAACTTCTTACAAAGCTCTAAACAAGCTCTAATTGCATGCCAAATCTCAGATTAAGAAGAGCCCATTTGGATAAAAAGTGACATAGGGTTATATTATGGTCAATTTTGGCTCCATATAAGATACTAAAATGTCCAAATGGTTTTCTTTAGGATTTGGCTCCTCTTGGACAAGTCTAAAAGCATAAATAGGACTTGTGTGAGCTGTCCAAATGGTCACAAACTCCATGCTTCTCATTTTAGCTAGAAGCATAACTTGGCCTTTCATGCTCAAATTACATTCTAACGTTTACATATCATATTCTCTCATTTATACATCACATATTAGTATAATTACACATGCTCATAACTTCATAAGACATATACATTCATGGATTACAATATATGCCATTCTTATAGCCTTAAAGTAACAAAATCTCCACATTTTAATGTCATTCCTTCATCTCTCATGTGGTTGACCCCATTGCCTTGCTCTTTAGGTCCACCTAGCATATTAGAACATTGGAGAAAAGGGGATAAGATTCAAAGAATCTCAATAGCTCATCTCCGATTTAATCACACATAATATATGCAAAGCAAGTCTTGAAAATACATGCATGGGCATAATAGATAACATGAACATTCAAGAAGCAAGCTTGGCATGTGAATAAGTCATACAAGACATCCAAAGGCTTGCCAAGTGGATGAATTGGCCTCACCCATTCTTTAAGAGATTCTTGGACTCAACCATGCTCTTGGGAGTCTACCTCATTTTGGGAGACTTTTTCACTTTATCTTAACAAATTCTAAGAGTTCTTGGCCTTTCCCCACTCAAGCAAACCCAAACAAACATCATAACATCATTTAGAAACATAATATGTCATCATGAGTCCATGGCATATGAAATCATGCTAGCATGCTTTTCATGACTTGAAAATACACATACACACATTCTAAGACAATCTAAGCACACATCCATGCATGAGAGAAGGTGGAGAAAGCTACCTTGGAAAGCAACCACACACTTTTCCCTTTGAAAAAATGCTCCCTCTTTAGGCCTCACACACACACAAGTGTGGGGATAGTTTCTCTTGGCCTAAACACAATTTATGGAAGCTAATTAGGTTCATGAATTCAATTCTAAGGCCATACAATTTGCTTAGACACTACCTTGGCTTATAACCTCATTGTGGTTCCATAATTGCACTTAATGAAGCAACACCCCTCAAATAAATTCTAGGCTCCATCTTTTCAAATATAATTCTTGACTCCTTTTAAGCTCTTGGAGTCATCACATAATCAAAACCAAGAGCTTAGCTATATGTTACTTCTTTAGATCATGATATGGAACTTAAAATACTAACTCACTTTCTATGAGTTCTAAATTTTTTCTAAGGCCTCCCCTTACTTTCATTTATCATATATGACTCAAGAATGGGCTTAAAAAAAATTAAAAACTCTCCTTAGTTATGAGAACCCCTTCAGGCCGAGACAATGAGCATTTTTGGCTTCCATGGAGTTTGGTTTGTTTTCTCAAGGGAAGATGCATGTGAGGAGCCTCTTAGGGATCTTAGGAGCTCATTTAAACTCTTATCCAGGCCCAGAAATCATCATACAAAATCAGATTTTATAAAGTGTACTTGAAACCCTAGAAATTGCATCTTAAAATCTAATGATTTTTTGTTAATTTCCTTTGTATATTCTTAATCTCCATACCCTTTTTCCTTAGATTAATCCTTGGTTCTGGCTAAAAATTAGCTCCTCCTAGGGCTCCTTAGGTATGTTGAATTGGAGAAGAAGAGGAACTAAAGTTAGCAATAATAGGAAGAGAAATTACCTAACTTTCTTGCTTTTTCTTGCTTGAATCTTGCTTTCTCCAAGCTCTTTTCTTCAAATCCAAGATTTTCCCTAAGTTTCTCCCTTAAATTAGATTTGTGAACTTCATTTTAATCAAAAGAAACAAAGGAAAATGAAGGAGAGGAGGTTTGGATGGAAAAAAGCATGAAAAACTATCAAGAAAGCATACCATAAAACTTGGATTTCTTCTCTTCTTCTTCCTCTCTTAGTGTGCCTAAACCCTAGCTCTCTTCTCTAAAATTGGGCAGAAAATTCTATCTAAATGAAGGAGAGTGTAGGGCACCACCTATATATAGGGGGAAAAGGAAGCATTTTTTTAAAATTCCTATTTTGCCCTTCGTTCTTTGCATTTTTGTTTCTCCTTCGTTTTAACTCCTTTTTTAGAACTATGTTTTTCATTATAAAATTTAGGTTCCCAATTTAATAAAATTCCTTTGAAATTACTCAAATCAGACCTAAAACCTTCCCAAATAAATCTGTCAAAATTCAAGTGCACTGACATTGGAAAACGTCCACCATAGGGGATTTAACTGTTCCGGGGCTTCCTATGGTTTTCAGGGCCTCTGAGAACTCCAGAGAACTCAAAAATGTCATTTAAAAAGTCCTCCTATGTGAATTCCAAAATTTGCTCAAAATTATGAAAATGCCATTACGTTTTGTAAGGTTTTCATTAAAATTTGTTTCTTGATTCTAACTCCATTTTTCCTTTCGTCTAAGGCTAGGATTCTCATTTTTAGGAGTCTAGAATGTTACTCAAATTTTTAGGGCCATTAACTAATTCATTTTAGAGGACTTGCATTGAAAATGTGCTCATTTTTGTCATTTAATGAAAACTGGACGTTGCACTTAGAACCTTAACAAATGACACCACAAAGGATTAGCAGTCCTTTGATAAGTCACGTAAACTCTCAGAGAACACAAAGAAGCAAAGAATTGAATAATACTCAAATTCATTCATAATCCGAATATAGAGTACAATAGGAAGCTTTTTATAGACAAAGTTTCTAAAAGTCTAAAATCCTAACAAAAATTAAATACTAAAATCTAATGAGAAATATTTTAAATGGTGCCTAAAATCAATAAACAAGATTAGGATACTAATTTCAACTTAATCTTCAAGATAAGATCTTTGACTAAGTCCTAAAATAATAAAAAAAATGAAATTCATAAAGAATCTAACCCAAAACTAATTAGCTCCTTTAAATAATCACATGGGATGCTCATACTTCATTAAAAGTCTCATGGTTGATACATGATTCTTAATCTCTTGCAATTGGACTCCAATTAGGCCTTGGCACTTCTTTTGTAGAATGGTCAGCATTATCACACCTTTTATATCTTCTTGGGCCCTCTCTTGACTTAAATAAATGGGCTCTAAGTCATGGAGCTTATGAATCAAACAATTAAAAGCTTCTTTCATTGCTTTGGCCCGAGCTCTTATTATTAGGCCTCCTATGCTTTGCAATAGATCTTTAGGTACATTTGACTTGAACTTTTATGTTTTAATTTTTAGATCATGTCCTTGGGCCTGAACCTTAGCATGATATCCTCCATCAGGTCCACTTTCATGCTCAATAAGGTCTCTTGGTACTACTGCATCAATAAGTCTTTTCTGGTGGATTCAACAAAGAACACAAGACGCCCTTCAAACTAAAAAATGATTCCAAGCCTAAAGAGGAGAATAAGTGGAAGATGCAGACACCTGCTTCTAAAGGTAAGTTTGAAGGTAAATCTTCTAATTCATCTAAGTCTTTAAAAATCTAGTATTTTAAATGGGTTATGGTCACATTTCTTCTCAATATCCTAACAAATGAACCATGGTTATTCTTGACAATGGTGTTGTAACTAGTGAAAGCATTTCCGATGAGCATGAAGATGACGATGATATTCCTCCTTTAGAGGAAGCTTATGATATGGAGATAGCTGAAGCTATAGTTGGAGAAATCCTAGTGACAAGGCGTGCTCTTAATATTCAACCTTTAGAGGAGCTGTAAAAGGAGTAACGAAAGCATATCTTTCACACTAGGTGTTTGGTCAACAACAAGGTATATAGCTTGATCATTAATAATGGTAATTGTACTAATGTGGCTAGCACCTTGTTAGTTGAAAAGCTAGGTTTGCCTGCTAGAAAGCATCTCACACCATATAATTTGTTATGGTTTAATGATAAAGGGGATGTTAAAGTGACTAAGTAGGTTAAGGTAGCATTTTCCATAGGTAGCTATTGTGATGAGATTGTCTTTGATGTTGCACCTATGTATGCTAGCCATTTATTGCTTAGTAGACCATGGCAGTTTGATAGGAGAGTCAAGTATGATGGTTATACTAACAGATATTCTCTTATATCTAAAGATAAAACCATTATATTGACACCTCTTAGACCAGTGCAGGCATATGAAGACCAGATAAAGATCATTCAAGAATGCAAGTTGAGAGAGAAAGAAAAGAAAAAAAGAAAGAAAGTGAGCTTAGTGCAAAAGAGAAGAAAATGAGTGATGAAAAGAAAGTTTCCTTATTTTCTAGTCGAGTTGAGATCAAGAGAGCTATTTTTGTGAGACTTCCTTTGTACTTGTATATAAGGATGTTTATCTAACCATTACCTTGATAACTCTCTTCCTTCTAATGTTTTGAATTTATTGCAAGAATTTAGAGATTTGTTTCCAGAGGAGATACCAGAAAGATTGCATCCAATCAGAGGCATTGAGTATAGGATGGACTTCATCCCCAGAGCTACAATTCCTAATAGGCTTGCATATTAGGCCAATCCTAAAGAGACTAAAGAAATTCAAAGATAAGTTGAAGAGCTTATGAAGAAAGGGTTCATCAAAGAAAGCGTTAGTCTGTGTGCTATTCCAATGGTACTAGTGCCCAAGAAGGATGGCAAATGGAGAATGTGCATTGACTGCCATGCTATCAATAAAATCACAGTTAAGTATAGATATCACATTCCTCATTTAGATGACATGTTAGATGAATTATATGGTGTATGTGTGTTTTCCAAAATAGATCTTAAGAGTGGGTACCACTAGATTAAGATGAAAGAAGGGGATGAGTAAAAGACCACATTTAAGAATAAGTTTGGATTGAGATGACATGCCATTCGGTTTGACTAATACCCTTAAGTACTTTTATGAGTCTTATGAATCATGTGTTTCACCCCTGCATTGGCAAATTTGTTGTAGTGTATTTTGGTGACATTTTAGTATTTTCTAGGAACCTAGATGAGCATATGTCTCATTTGCATGATGTCTTTGTCATTTTGAGTGAAAATAGGCTCTTTGCAAATTTAGAGAAATACAGATTCTGTTTGGGTTCTATTGTTTCCTTAGCTTTATTGTAGGTGCTAAAGGTGTTCGTATGGATGAGGAGAAAGTGAAAGTGATTCGCGATTAGCCTATACCAAGGAATGCTAATGAAGTGAAAAGCTTCTATGGGCTTACAAGTTTCTACCGGAGATTTGTGCAGGACTTCTCAACCATTGTTACATCGCTCAATAAGCCTGTAAAGAAAAACATTGAGTTTAAGTAGGGTGAGGCACAAGAAAGGGCATTTCAAATTCTAAAAGATAAATTAACTAATGCCCCTTTGCTTATTTTACCTAATTTCTCTAAGGTTTTTAAAGTTGAATGTGATGCTTTTGGTGTTGGTATTGGTGCTATTTTGATGTAAGAGGCTAGACCAATTGCATATTTTAGTGAGAAATTGATTGGTGCATGCTTGAATTATTCTACGTATGACAAAGAGTTATATACACTAAAAAGAACTTTAGTGCATTAGCAACATTATTTGTGGTCTAAAGAGTTTGTTTAACATTTTGATCATGAAAGTTTGAAATACCTTAAGACCCAAAATAAGTTGAATCATAACCATGCAATTTGGCTTGAATTTATTGAGTCCTTTCCATATGTGCTTAAGCATAAACATGGTAAAGAAAATGTTGTAGCTGATACCTTGTCTAGAAGATATAGTCTCATTACATCTATGCAAGCTAGGTTGATAGGATTTGAGTCTCTCAAAAGCATATATGAATGTGATGTTAACTTTGCTAATGTTTGGAAGTTATGTGAAAGGCATAGTGTTGATGACTTTTATCATTTTGATGGCTTCTTAAGCGAAATAAGTTGTGTGTGCTTATGTGTTCTATGCATAAATTATTAGTAAAAGAGTCACATAGGGGTGGTTTAATGGGACACTTTGGAGTAGAAAAGACTTTGGCTATTTTTGCCCGAACACTTTTACTGGCCACCAATGTGTAAAGATGTTATTGCCATGTGTGACAAATGCATTGTGTGTAAGCATGCTAAATCTAGGATACATCCACATGGTTTGTATACTCCTTTACCTATTCCTTCTCATCCTTTGGTGGTTATTTCCATGGATTTTATGCTTGGATTGCCTAGGACCTCTAGTGGAAAGGATAGCATTTTTATTATTATGGATTGATTTTCTAAAATGGCACATTTCATTACTTATTCCAAAACACATGATGTTGTTCTTATTTCTGATTTATTCTTTAAGGAGGTTATTAGACTATATGGTTTACCTAAGTCCATTATGAGAGATCATAATATTAATTTTTTAAGTCATTTTTGGAAAACATTGTGGGCAACATTGGGCACTAAACTTGTGTTTTCTACTGTTGCACATCCTTAAATGAATGGGCAAACTAAGGTTTTGAATAGAGCACTTTCTTCCTTATTGCGTGCTATATTGCAAAAGAATCTTAAAAATTAGGAAAAGTGTTTGCCACATGTTGAATTTGCATATAATCATGCCATGCATTCTACTACTGGTTTTTCTCCTTTTGAAATGGTGTATGGGTTTAATCCATTAACCCCCTTTGATTTGCTTCATTTCCCTTCTCATGAGTTTACTAACCTTGATGGTGAGCAAAAGGCTAAGTTTGTGTAGGATCTTCATGTGAAAGTCAAGGTGAACATTGAGAGCAAGAATGAACAATATGCGTAGCAAGCTAATAAAGGCTGAAGGAAGGTTATCTTTAAACCAGGAGATTGGGTGTGGATTCATCTGAGGAAAGAGTGGTTTCTTGATCATAAAAAATCCAAGTAACACTCAAAAGGCGATGGTCCTTTCCAAGTCCCAAAGAGGATAAATGACAACGCTTATAAAATTGACTTGCCTAGTTCTTATGGCAATGTTAGTGCCACATTTAATGTATCTAACCTCTTTCTTTTTGACATTTCAAATTTGAGGGTGATCCTCTTCAGGAGGGAGGGAATGATGGAGACAACCTTGGAGAGCTTGAACAAGAGTAACAATGTGAGTTGGTGCAACCAACTAGGAAGATTAAGGAGCCGTTGCAAGGCTTAGGAGGATCAGTGACAAGATCAAGAGCTAAAGTATGAAAGAAGCCTTGAATGAAGTAATACATAAATTAATAGAGATGGAGGCCTTATATTTAGCTAAATTTGAAGCTAAAAAGAATAGAGAAGGTGTCCATATGTTGTGCCTAATCAATGGACCAGATTCAAGTTAGAAGAAGATCTTGTAGTTGAGATTAGTTCACTTAAAATCATGTGCCATCCATACGTTGTTTTAAGCGTCCTCTTAGCTAATTATTTAATTTATTTTATTTACTTTATATGAATAAAAAAAGGTGCCACATTGATTATATTATTCAAATTGCTAGTTTCCTATTTTATCATAGAATGTGGCTGCCACATAGATTGAGTTTAATTGAGTAAGATTATCTTCACAGACTTGGATATTTTATTTTCTATATTTTATATGCCATTTAGGAGGGATTAATATTCAAATTATGAATTCCCAAAATACCCTCAGATATGGCGCTACTTTAAAGACTTTATAGTTGATGTGAAATCATAGGGTGAGCTTTTCCTTCAGAGTTTGGAAAGCTTTCTCTTGAGCTTCTCCCCATTTGAATAGAGCATTTTTCTTTGTCAACTCATTCAATGGGGCTGCTAATGTGCTAAAGTCCTTCACAAAACTTCTATAAAAGCTTGCAAGTCCATGAAGGCTCCTCACATGTGTAACACCCTGAAATTAATTAAGGTGTTAATCATGGATTAAGATTAATTAAGAATAATTAATATGGATGATTGGGCAAGTTGAGTAAATAGGGATTTTAGATAGATAGATTATTAATATGGGCTTGAGAATTTATTGAGATAAAAATTTCACCTAGGCCCAAATTAATGAACCATGATAAGAGGTTAATGGAGGCCCAATGAATTAGAGGCAGGCCCAAACTAATTTAATGAGATAGAGGCCCAAGATTTATCTTGTATAGGTTCAATTAAATGGGCCAATTACCCTTGTGCAGACCCAAGCCCTTGAGCCCTTTAAGTTTGGCCCAAAACCCATAAAATTTCAGCAACCCAATGTATTAAAACTGGCCCAATGAAATTCTGCAGCCCAACAATTGAGAACTGGCCCAATAAGCTAAATCTGAAACCCAATTGAATGTGGACTTGGAGCAACCCATGACCCAGCCCCTTGACCCAACTTAAACCCACCTAAAACCCTAATTGCTTCAGCCACTTTTCATTTGCTGAACCACAAGAGAAATTCGGAGGTGAGGAGAAGAGGCTAGGGTTCTTGGCTTAATTCCACATTTTCACCCACTTAGAGCAAGATTTGGCCAAGGTAATAGTTATACAACTTAATCCCCTCATCTTTCTCTTTAATTTGGTCAGATTAGTTTTTCATTTGGAGTAATTTCATTATACCCAAAATCTGAAATGTGGGTGTTTGGGGATTTCCTTGAGGAAATTTGTAGGTTGAGGTTGGGGTTGGTATTAGGTGAGTTTAAACCCCCATTCTGATGCATTTTCTATTAGTTTGAGACTCCTATAGTTGACCTATGATATGGGCTTTGGTTTCATGTGAAATTACCCAGAAATTGGAGTGAACTATGGAAATTTCTGGTGTGGGGAAGTTGGAATCCGAAGTTAAATCCCTTGGTAATTAGGTGAGTAACCTCTAGTCTGTTATTAGTAGTTCAACTCTTTGAATATTTAATTATGATCAAGAATGATGATAATGATGCTTGTTATAGGCTTGGTGTGCATTTGGATTATTATGGTAGCTAGGGGAAGAGTAATTGGCTTCATTGAGGTAACTGGGTTATTTTCCTAATTCTATGTATATGCTCATGTTAATCTGCTATTTGTTACACATGCTTGATTTTGAAGTGTTAAATGACTGGTTGACTACTTGATTGATATTGTGATTGGACCTTGTGAGTTCATGGTGGAGCTGTGGTGCGGCTGCTACCCGTGCATGTGCTACGATCGAGCACCGGGTATGATCAACCCCAGATGCACTGAGCCTTGGTTGTGTTCAATGGGGAGTAGGTGCCGTGGACGGGCCTCTCCCAGTGTTAATGGCCTTTAACATGTTATGTATGATTGCTGGTATGGGACAGTAGTCATTGGTAGCTCAACTAGTTCATTTGCCAATTGAATTGATGATTCTGATATTCATGACATGAAATTGTCTTGGATTGATTGACTTGTGCATATAGATGGAAATTTCCTTTTGTTACTGAGATTGTATATCTCACCCCGTTGTGGGCTAACATCTTCAGGGATCGGACCTCTTAGTGGCAAGGAGAAAATTAACGGGAGCTTGTTAAATGGTTTGGTAGCACATAGGTTTGGGAGCTTTGACAAAATGTATTATAATTAAATTGTTAGTTTTGTATCATTGCTGCATTGCATCATGAGTTGCCAAGTGTAGGGATTGTATATGTAATTCGATTATTATGGAATTGAACCTTATGATTGTAATTGGCTAATAATGGAAAGTGTATCTAATGTTAAATATCAACGGTGAATGAATTGGTGTTGTTATTATTCCATAAACTTGCTGATAGGAGGTAATTAGAGGAAAGAGATGGGCATATAAGTTTTGAATGGGTAATGGAAGCATAGCTAAATAAATAAGGTAGATAAATGCCATTAGAGCCATGTAAAATGAGGGGAAGTGATCTTAGGGTGTCCCTAAGAAGAGAAATGGAGTGTAGGGGGCGAAATATAGTGAAAACAGCTACAGAAGGGAGTCACGCCGCGGCCAAGAAGGCTTCGCCGCGGCCTAAGGAGTGACAGTGGCGAGGGACGCCGCGGCCTGAGAAATCTCGCCGCGGCGCGGAGTGAAAATAATCGCCCAGGGGGTGACAGAATGTAACCTCGCCGCGGCATAAGAAGTCTCGCCGCAGCGCGAGTCGAGGAAATTAATTACGGAGGTTACAGCAGCAAAACTCGCCGCGGCGATAGTCAGGAAAATTCCAGAGAGCAACTTGGCCGCGGCGTAAGAGTTCCAGGCCACGGCGCAAGTTTAAAAACTTGGTTTTCGAGCTCCAGAACCTAGCTTAGCCGCGGCGGGGAGGTTCCAGGTCGCAGCGCAGGTCTCCAAACTTCTATATTTGACCTAGAAACCCTAATTTCATTAATGTTAAGGTTAGGGAATAGCTTGAGTACATTAATGGGAGGTTGTAGTGGGTTGAAACATATAAATGGACGAACTATAAATCTCTAATGATGGTACAAACCTTCCCATGCATGTTCCCATTATGGTTGTTAGTTGATGACTCTAAGAGTATCAAGGTTTAAATTTCCCCTATATTTTCTTAATGTGATTAACTGTAATGACTCCAAACCTTGATCATTATTTACTAATCGTGTATTTAACTATAATTATCGATATTAGAACTTAGGGTCGTCACAACATGTCTGATCGTGGTAGGGGTCAGCCAATCTCAAATGGCTTTGATCTTTTCTTCATCCACCTTAATCCCCTTGGCACTCACAACAAAACCAAGAAAAACAATTTTATTAGTGCAAAAATTACACTTCTTTAAATTGCCAAACAATTTTTCTTTTCTTAGAACTTCTAAGACTTGTCTTAAGTGATCTACATACTTATGCAAAGTCCTACTATACATAAGAATATCATCAAAATAAACTACCACAAACTTGCCTATGAAAGCATGCAAGATATGATTCATTAATCTCATAAATGTGCTAGGTGCATTAGTGAGACCAAAAGGCATAACTAACTATTCATAAAGTCCATGTTTAGTCTTAAATGTAGTTTTCTATTCATCTCTTTCTTTCATTCTAATCTAATGGTAGCCACTTTTTAAATCAATTTTAGAGAAAATAATGGAGCCATTTAATTCATCAAGTATATCATCTAATCTAGGGATAGGATGATGATATCTTACCATTATATTATTGATGGCTCTACAATCAACACACATCCTCCATATGCTATCTTTCTTAGGCACAAGCAGCACCGATACTACACACGAGCTTAGGCTTTTCCTTATATATTCTTTATCTAAAAGCTCTTGCACTTGTCTTTGAATCTCCTTAGTCTCTTTAAGGTTGGTATGGTATGTTGGGCAGTTTAGTAGAGGTGCTCCAAGTATAAAATCAATTTGATGTTCTATCCCTCTAATTGGTGGCAATCCGAGTAGTATTCCTTCGAAAATAACATCTTCATATTCCTATAATACAGACTTAATAACACTAGGCAAAGTAGAGGTTAAGTCGTTAGTGTTTAACATAACTTCTTTGTAGATAAATACTATGAGGTTTTGTTAAGAAAACAAAGCTTGCTTGATTTCACTCCTTCTTGCCACTAATAAACTTTTCTCTCCTCCTTTTTCATTTTCTCTCTTTCTTCTTAGCTTACTCTCTTTTCCTCTCCCATTTTCATTATCTTCCTTTTTAGACACCTTTATACTCTCAATTTCTCTTTTCTTTTCCTTCTTGATTTGATATTCTAATATTTGTTTCAATGACATAGGGAGGAGGGTTATAGGTTCCCCTTTAAGTATAAAAGAGTAACAATTTAGAAAACCATTATGTGTAACATGCCTATCATATTGCCAAGGCCTACCTAATAAAAGATGGCATACTTTCATTGGTATAATATCACATAGTACTTCATCTTTATACTTACCAATAGAAAATATTATCTTTACTTGTTTTGTTACCGTCAGCTCTCCACATTCATTAAGCCATTAAAGCTTGTATGGCCATTGATGCTTAAAGGTAGATAAATTCAACTTTTCTACTAGCTCAGTGCTTGCCACATTATACCAACTTCCTCTACCTATGATTACACCATATATTTTCCCTTGGATTTAACAGTGAGTATGAAACAAGTTCTCTCTTTGTTCATTTTCTTCTACCATCATCTGGGCACTAAGGGCTCTCCTAGTCATAAGGAGTTCTCCTTTTTCTACATATTCTCCATGAATAGATCTTCTTCTTCTTCTTCTTCAGTTGTTTCTCTTTCAGTTTTCCACTCACCAAGGTTGTTGATAGTCATGGTTCACTTGTTAGGACATTCACTAGAGATATGTCCTCTGCCTTGACACTTGAAGCATTGTATGTTTCAGTTTCTGGAAGAACTAGGTCCACTTTGAACTATCTTAGGTAGGGCAACTAACTTTTCTCCATTCTTAGTTTCATTCTTCTTAGAATTTGAAGAAGAGGGAATATCATTCTTTGAGTTTTTCTTCTATGCATTGAAAGAACTTGAATTAGAGTTCTTCTTTACAAAAATCTTTCTCTTAAGTTGTCTCTCTACCTTGGTAGCTTAATAGACTAAGTCATGAATCTCCATATAGTGATACATCTCCATATATTAGCTATGTCACAATTGAGCCCATCTAAAAAGTGAGCTATTATTGCTTTTAGATCCTCCTTTACATTAACTCTAATTATGGCTATTTACATCTCCTTATATGTAACGACCCTAACTTTTAATCATCATAATTAAGGTTAAGTACATGATTAATAATCATAAATCAAGGTTTGAAGTCATTAAGATTAATTACATCGGGAAAAAGTGAGGAAATTTGAAACCTTAATGTTATTAGGGTCATTAGCTAGAAAACCACAATTCTACAAATGTGCAAGTGAATTTAATCGTTAATAAGGAGCCTTTGGTTCTCCCATCCATTAATTCTAACTCATAAAAACCTCTTACAAATGTTTCTAAATCGTTCATTAGTATTACCATGAAAGAAATTAAAGTTTCTAGGTGAACATGAGAAATTAAGCACCTTCACCACGGCTAAATCCCCTTTCGCCACGGCACTCTCGGATTCAAGTCTTTACACTTCCATAAATTTCACGCATTTTGCCGTAGCCAAATACCCCTTTCGTCGCGGCCAAATATCCTCTGGAACACCCCCAAACTCACTTCCCAGACTTAGCCGCGGCTAACATCACTATTCACCGCGGCCAATTCCTCTCTGTTTTCTTCCCTGGCAGGTTCGCCACATTTGGCCGAGGCCAATTAATTGTTGGCCGCGGCCAATTCTTCTCTGTTTCTATTTGGCCTAGGCCAATTAAATGTTGGCCGCGGCCAATTCCCTTCTGTTCCTATACTCCCAAGATTTCATCTCATGCTCTCCAATTTCCCTCCAATATCACTCTAGGGCCATTCTACCTTAATTTATGCAACTCTAATGGTAATTATGTACCTTAATTACCTAACTAATCTATCATTACCCATTTAGCATTTGGATGTGGATTTTCCTACTCATCCATGGGATTTTATGTCAGCAAATTATAAATCTCCCACAATGGTCATTCAATCATACTTTCATTGGGTATTTCTTACATTAATAGTCAAGTCTATAAGGAACATATCATGGGATTACATTCTATGTTAACAAAATACTTCTACACTTGGCAATTCATGATGCAATGCAATAATGGTACAAAACTTGTAAATTAGTTACATTACAATTTGACAAGGCTCTCAAACCTATGTGCTACCAAACCATTTAATGATCTTCCATTAATTTTCTCCTTGCTACTAAGAGGTCCGGTCCCTGAAAATGTTATCCCACAACTGGGTGAGATATACAATCTCAGTAACAAAAGGTAATTTCCATATATATGTACAAGTCAATCAATCCAAGGCAATCTCATGTCATCAATATCAAAATCATCAATTCAATTGGCAAATGAACTAGTTGAACTACCAATGACTACTGTCCCATACCAGCAATCATACACAACATGTTAATAGCCAATAACACTGAGAGAGGTCCGTCCACAGCACCTACTCCATCATGAGCATAACCAGAGCTCAGTGCATCGGGGTCTGATCACAACCCAGTGCCCGATCGAAGCACATGCACGGGTGGCAGCTGCACCATAGCTCCACCATGGACTCACAAGGTCCAATTACAATCACAATCAAGTAGTCAACCAGTCATTTAGCATTTCAAAATCAAGCATGTGTAACAAATAGCAGATTAACATGAGCATATACATGGAATCAGGAAAATAACCCCAGTTACCTCAATGAAGCCAATTACTCTTCCCTTAGCTACCATAATAATCCAAATGCATACCAAGCCTATAACAAGCATAATTATCATCATTTATAATCAGAATCAAATATCCAAAGAGTTGAACTACTAATGACAGACTAGAGGTTACTCACCTAATTACCAAGGGATTTAATTTCGGATTCTAACTTTCCCACACCAGAAATTGCCATAGTTCACTCCAATTTCTGGGTAATTTCACATGAAACCAAAGCCCATATCATAGGTCAACTATAGGGGTCTCAAACTAACAGAAAATGCATCAAAATGGGAAGAAGATACTCACTTAATAACACCCATAGCCTCACCTCCGAAAATCCACCATGGAAGCACCAAAATTCGCATTTCAATCATCAAGCCCAGAAAATTTAGTTTTCCACCATTATCTCCTTGTAATCTCACACAATAACAGAACCCATTATGATAATACATACTTAGGGGCATTTTCCAGCAAAGTGATTCACAAAATGGAAGGGAAAAGCTTACCTAATCCTCCTTCTAACCTCCAAGTCTGAAAATCTTGTAAGGAATCACCCAACACCAAATTTTAGATTTAAGAAGAAGATAAAAATACTCAAACCCAGAAATTAATCGGACCAAAATGAAGAGGAGGATGAGAGGGTCAAGTTATATATAACTCACCTTGGCTAAATCATCCTCTAGGAGTCAAGAATAGAGCTTCCATGTTGGTAGAACCCTAGCCTCCCTTGAACCTCCGAATTTCCTCTCTTGAGTTTCAGCAAAATGAGGAAGAGGCTGAAGAGTTAGGGTTTTAGTTGGGTTTAAGTTAGGTCTAAGATGGGTCATGGGTTGCTCCAAGGTCCAACTCCAAATGGGTTTCAGATTTTTACTTTGTTGGGCCAGCTCTTATGTATTAGGCTGCTGAATTTTAATCAAGTTTGGGCCAAGTTTGAAGAGCTCAAGGATTTGGGTTTGCACAAGGGTTGTTGGGCCACTCATAGGAGCCTATGCAAGGTGGATCTTGGGCCTCTATCATATGGAATTAGATTGGGTCTGCACCTAACTCATTGGGCCTCCATTAGCCTCTTCTTATGATTTTCTTAAATTGGGCCTAGATGAAGTTTCTATCCTAATTAATTCTCAAACCCATATTAATAATTCATCTCTCTAAAATCTCCATTCACTTAACTTGCCCAATCATCCCATATTAATTATTCCTAATTAATCTGAATCTATTATTAACACCTTAATTAATTTTTAGGGTGTTACATTATAGTACTCATCCACACTCTTAGATCCTTGAGTGAGGCATTAAAGCTTATTGTGAAGTTCCCTTCGAAAATAAGATGGAATGAATCGCCTCCTTATGATAACCTTCATCTCTTCCCATATTGAGATGGGGTGCTCTCCATATCTAATCCACTCTTTTTGCATCTGGTCCCTCCAAATAAAAGCATAATTAGTAAATTCAAGATCAGCAATATTGACCTTCTTACCTTTAAAGTAGTTATGGCATGAAAAGATTTACTCTACATACATCTCCCACCCCAGGTATGTTTCTGCATCACTCTTGCCTTGAAAGGAAGGAATTTTGACTTTGACTCTTCCAAGGCCTTCTTCATCTCTAGGCCTCTTTGGTGGTCTTCTTTGTATGTTGAGAGGCCTTCTTCTCGGCTGAGTCTCCTCCCCTTCATAATCTTCATCATGACTCTCCATGTCTTTCACATATTCATGGTGTTGCGAGCGTGCAGCATAAACTTGTCTTTGGTTGGCTTGAGTAGTCCTTTGACTAGAGGTTCTAGTCTCCACTCGATCTAAGCATTCATGGAGTCCTTCCAACTTCTTATCAAGCATCCTCTCAAAATGGCTTACTAGTGCTTTCATTTGCTAAGGTGCTACTCCAAATGAATTATGACCATTATTATTACTTTCACGCGCAACTCCTTTTTCTTGATTATTTGCCATGTTAGTGAAAAAGAAATGAAACAAACAAGAATATATTCCTCACAAACACCTTCTCACATGTTTCACTCAATTGAAATATAACACTCTCACTCGTGTTTGCTTTCTCCCTTTTTTTGGCTTTTCTTTTTGGGTAATGATCTTACCTACTCTTGCCTTTTACCTCTCAGTTTCAATCGTGAACTCTTATGTCACCTAAGATCTCATCAAGTGATCCAATATTGCCAATTCTTGGTTCAACCAAGTATGTGTAGATGGGTGGTTTAAAAAGTCATGATCGGCGCACACAAATCACAATTGAGGATAGGATTTGGTTAGGCTTAAGCTTCAAAGAGGAAAGATTTAACCACTTAATAATACAAAATCAAGTTTAAAATCGTAAAGAGCCATACAAAATGTAATTATGAAAATTTCAACTATGAGGAAAAATGCAAGATAAAAATAAGAAAGTTTAAATAAAGAACAAAAATGAAAATAAGGGCAAATCAAAATAAGGAAGTGCACAATACAATATCAAAGAAAATAAGGTAAAATAGGAAAAAAATTATCTAATAAGCAATTCCTTTTTTGGTTTTTTTCTTTTTTTTTTGTTTATCCTTTTTTCATTTCTTTTGCTTTTTTTTTTAGCTTTTGTTTTTTTAACTTTTTTTATTATTTTTTTTAGCTTTTCTCTTCTGACTTGATCAAATGAAATAGCCCAAAACTTACAAAATCACAAAATAGGAAACAAACTAAACAAATTTGATTTGTGAAATTCAGAAAATATTATCAACTAAAACCTAATATATCTCAACATAGAAAAGTGTGATTAGAATGATTCCAAAATGATGTAAAAGTTGAGATCCTGAACTTTCAAAAATACCTATCAATCATCCAAAAACATAATCGAAAAGGGGTCAAATAGATAAGAAATAAAATAGAACGTTCAGATAAGAAAATTTTCTAGATTACAAAATAAATGGCTCTTATAGTATAAAATCCAAAATTTGCATACTAAGGATCAAATCTGGAAACAAGATAGAAAGTTATTTTTTTTTATGTATTAAAGGTGGCAAAGAAAAGCTATAATAAATAAAAAAATCTAAAGGTTAAAAGGAAAAGACATTGGATAATAATGAGTAACCTACCATGTAAACCAAAGCTTTGATACCAAATGATGCGAAATCAAAAGGTAGCCTAATCTTCACGGCGTAGGTTGATGGATAGATGATGGTTTGAGACCCGATGAAAGCAAATAGCCAACCAAAATTATAAGAACATTGACCTACTACTTAGACAATATGCCTAAACACAAACACAATAAACCAATCTACACAATGACGCACTTGGGTCAAAGAACGAATTAGGGGCTTTTGTGAACTTGAATCACTAACCTAAAGATAGGATGACAAGACAAAAGTTTCACAAGAGCAAAGAAAAGATGATATTCCCACAATTAGAGAAACACTCAGAATAATTCTATTACTTTCAATCTGATTCTAAATGAAGGCAGAATACATGTATTTATAGTGCAACTCAAATCTACTTGTTTGAGGAAAAGTAGGAAACTAACTACATATCCTAATTGAAAGACCTAAAAAATTGGAATACAAAATCAAATCCTTTCAAAAATGGAAAAGGAAAGATAATCTGCCTAATTAATTCTAATTTTTGTTCAAATACATAAAGCTTCTAAAAGTCAGCATATTGAGCCCATAATATTATTATTTAGACCTAAATGAGTCAATCTATATATGGTCTTTGGTCTAAACTTTTTAATTTGCAACATTCTAACCCAAATTAGCTTTAATAGCTCTATCTTTAGCCCAAATAATGTTGAGGATGTTTTGATTAATACTTAATCAGATTTATCAAAACTCTGCTTGGTCCAAATCTCTTGAACATGTCCAGTTAATGCTTTTATAAGTTTTTTTGCCTTCGCCCTTATAATAGGTCTAATTGGATGATACAAAAGATTATTTGAAGATTTTGAATTAGCATCATCATGAGCCTAGTTCACAATAGTAATTTTGTTTGGCTAGGGTTTTACTTTTCTTTTAAGACTATATTGTATGCCACTTTGCAGGTAGAAGATGAATCAATGAAAATTTGAGAATTCTTGTGAGTTGTTCTTACTCTCTTGAGTGCTAGAAAGAATTAAAGATTCTTCAAGGGTGGTCTACCTTGTGGCATCTCATGGCTAGTGTGAAAGAGATAGGTTCTCTTGGAGTCTAATCCCCCCAAGACTAACTATCCTCTTTCTTTCTCTTTCTTTATGTTATTTCTATTTTCTCTTTTTTTTTGTGATTTTGATTTATGTTTCTTTATGCACTTATCTTGACAATTGTATGATCCCGTGTTAAGTCAAATCTGAAAGGGCATCTTGGACGGGTTCCAATAGACGGCCTCTATCATAGTGTCCCATCAGCTTGTGGTAAGTATGGAAAGAATCATGGTAATGGACCATGCTTGATATGCTACAATTTTGGGAAACCTAGACACTATGCATGGACTTGCATAGTGTCAAGGGAGTTGGCTTCATCTATTAAACCATCTACACAAGAACAAGTGTTCACACTTACACAGCAAGAGCTAGTAGATCCCTTAATTTGATCCGGGATACTTTACTTGTCCATAATCATGTTGTAGATGCATTGTTTAATTTAGGTATGACCCACTCATTCATCTTATATAACTATGTTAAGCATCTAAGTCTTAAAATTAGTCTGTTATTGTTTAAACTATCTATGTCCATCCCTATGGGATATTCTATGATTACATCTAACATGTGCTTAAATTGCATCGTAAAATTATATAGCCATTGTACTACACTTGACCTAATTTGTATTACTTTATGTGACTTTGATGTAGTCATTAGAATGGACTAGTTGTCGCTAATAATGTGATACGTGATTGTAACCATAAGACTGTCTCTTTACCTGCAAATATACCTAAAACTTGTCTTGTGGTTAAGCTTGCTTGTGTGTCTACTGCCCAAGCCGAGAGGTACCTTAGGTGTGGTTACCAAGGGTTTTTTGTGTTCTTCTCCTTGCATGTCAAAGTAGAGGATAGGTTGGAGAATATACCTATGATTAGGGAGTTTCTTGAGATTTTCCTTAAGGAGTTTAGTAGACTACCTCCAGAAAGAGAGTTAGAGTTCTCCATTGATTTGGTACCCAGTACAGGCCTAATTTCCAAGGTTCTTATATAATGGGGCCCGTTGAGTTGGCTGAGTTAAAGAGCCAATTAAAAAAGTTACTTAAGAAAGGGATCATTAACCCAAATGTGTCTCAATGGAGAGTGCCGGTGTTGTTTGTTAACAAAAAGGATAGTAGCTTTAGTGTAACACCATACTTCTAGGACTCAATTCATGCAATTCCCATGCCTCATCTTATGTTTATTCTATGGAAACAATATAGTAGCATAGGGAGTTATGAATTAAAATGCATTTCTCTATGGGTAAAATTTTTCTTTCAGAGTCCCGTGGGCCATATAAATGCATCTATCACATTTTCATACTTAAATACATGAATATAGCTCATTTCCATCATCAAATTTGGTCTACAACTTGTGGAAAGCAAAGGAACACATTAAAATTCATGTTTACATTTTCGTCCAGAATTTCCTCTTTTCTGTCACAAACTTTGGAAAATCATAACTAAATATAGAAAAATCGAAATCATGTGTTCTTTGTCATTCTGGAAAGCTCAGGATGTCTAATTCACACTAAAAATACTTCCAAGTTACAACATTCATCACACAGGACGTTTGACATCCAAAAAAGGACGGAGGTCTGACTGGCTACTGGTACTGTCACAAGCTTCTGCAGAAAACTTCAAAAATATCCAATTAATTCCAAAATAATCCAATGCACATGAATGATACCAATCTGGAAAGATACAGATGTTAACTAGAGGGGAAAAATAACTTCAGATCATTCCATGCATGTCCAGGCACCAAAAACCAATCAAAGAGTACCCTGGGTCAGTTTGGATGCCTGATGCTGGACAGAAACGTCAAAAATTCATAACTCTCTGCTCAGACCTCCAAATGAGGTGACCTCAGTGGCCACAGAAAGCTTATGCCCTCTAGTTTATGCATATAAACTTTCATAAGCATTGGACACCATTTGGCCATCGAGTGACACGAAAATCAAATCTGCCAGTATGAACAGTGCACATACCAGAAATCATGGAAAATCCCAACTTTGAAAATTCACAAAATATTCCCTAGGTCTCCGAAAATTATGATCTTTAGCTTCCCAGAAAGCTCTCAACAAGACCTAATTGCATGCCAAATTTTAGGGCAAGAATAACTCATTTGGCCAAAAAGTGACATAGGGTTCCATTATGGTTCATTTTGGCTCCATATTGGGTACCAAAATTGCCAAATGGATTTCCCTTGGTCTTGGCACCTTTTGGGCAAGTTTAAAAGCTTATTTGAGACTTGTGTGAGCTGCCCAAATGGTCCCAAACCTCATACATCTCATTTTGGCCATTCAACCCACACTTATGCATATTTCCAATAAACTTCCATATTGCATACTTTGGCATTACATACTCAAAATAGGTTCTAGAGGTCACACATCATATCCATACATTTAAACATCATATAATATCATATTTACACATGTCTCAAGGGTCATACCCCATTTACAATACTCATATACATCATTGAACATCATTATGGTTCTATAAAGCAAAAACTAGACATATGAATGTCAATCTCCTTCCTCTAGTGTTGTTGGCTCCCATTGGCATATCCACTTGGTTCACCTAGCATGTTAGGACATTTAAGAGGAGGGAGTGAGATTCAAGAATCTCAATAGCTCATCTCCCATTCCATCACACATAATATGTGCAAGCAAGTTTCACAATGGCATGCATGGAGAAAGTAGAAATCATAGGCATTTTAAAAGCAACCTTGGCATGTGAATCAATCATACAAGACATTCAAGAGCTCACTAAGTGTTTGGATTGGCCTCACACTTCTCCTCATGGATGTTGGACTTGCCTCACCCATTCTTTGAGCACTTTGGACTCAACCATACTCTTGGGAGCCCACTTTGCTTTTGGGAGACTCTTTACTTTGTCTCAACCAAGCTCAAGGGTTCTTGGCTCATCCTCACCCAAGGGAAGAGTTCTTGGCCTCTCCACACTCAAGCAAACTCATACAAACATCATGGATTCATTTAAAACATAACATGGCATCAAGGATCATGACATGTAAAGGCATGCTAGCATACTTTTCAAAGCTTGAAAATACACATACACACATTCTAAAACAAGCTAAACACACATCCATGCATGAGAGAAGGTGGAGAGAGCTACCTTATATACAAGCACACACTTTTTCCTTAGCTTTCAAGCCTCCTCTTTTGGCCACACACCCACGATTTGGTGGAGATAGTTTCTCTTGGCCTAGACACAATTTATGGGAGCCAATTAAGTTTATGAACCACATTCTAAGGCTACACAACTTAATGAAATACTAGATTGCTCTATAGGTTCCATTATGGTCCATATTAGCACCTAATGAAGCAACACCCCTCAAATGATTTCTAGGCCTCATTCTTTACTCTCAAATATGATTCTTGACTCCTTTTAAGCCTCTTGGAGTCATCACATCATTAAAACAAAGGGCCTAACATCATGTTGCTTCCTTAGGTCACAATATGGAACCTAAAGTACCAACTCATTCTCTAAGCTTCCTAAATTTTTCGCAAGGTTTCCCCTCACATTTATTCCTCATGTATGACTCAAAAATGGGCTTGAAACAATTTAAAACTCTCTCTAACTATGCCATCCCTACTTGGCCGAAAGTTAGAGCATAAATGGGATTTCATGGCTTCTTGATTTTTCCTTGATGGGGGAACCATTTAGGGAGATTGTTAAGAGTTGTAAGAGGTCAAGGAAACACTTAAATAGCCAAGGGAACTCATGGATTAAATCAGTTTTTACAATCCCCTTAAGTGCTCTACACTTTTTCAACTTTTAGGTTCATGACTTTCCATGGGGTTTTGTTCATTTTATGGAGGAAGAGACATATGGGGGACCTCTTAGGGATCTTAGAGGCACATTTAAACATTCATTTAAGCCTAAGAACATTTATATAAAATCAGATTTGCAAGGGAGCATTTGGATCCCTAATGATTCCATTTTGTTTCCTAATGCTCCTTTCTTGATTCTATTGGTTCATTCTTAATCCTTGCCATCTAAAACCCCTAATCCCTCCATAAATTGGACAGAAAACAGCCACTAAGAATTGGGCTCATGGTGGTCAAATTAGTGCAAGAGGAAGGGGAAGGGAGAAACTACCAAAGAATGGAAGTTTTACCTTGTTTTCTTGCTTCCTTTGGCTTGTTCTTCCACTTGGTTGGCTTACTCCCTCAATTTTCGAAATTCCCCTCTCTGTTCTGCCCCAAAAACAGCACTAAACTCTCCATTAAAACCATAGGAAGAGAGGATGAAAGGAGGGGAAGAAGTTTAACAAGGCAAGGAGTAGGAAAAAGTGGCTAAAACTTACACTTTTCAAAGCTTCCTCTTCCTTCCTTGGCCTCCCCTCTTGTGCGCCACTCTTAGCCCTTCTTACTTCTGTTTTAACGTGTGAGAGAGTGGGGGAGGAGATCTGAGCAAAGGAGGGGCGTTTTTATAAGCTAGGGATTCATTTAAGCAACTTTTAAAAGTTGCAATTTAGTCCCTCTTCATAGCTTTGTTCGTTTGGGCTCGTTTTAACTCCTTTTTGAAATCTGTCTTTTCCATCATATTCCTTAGGCTCTTAATCATAATAATTGCATTTGGAATCACTCAAAAAGGATCTAAAATCATTCCGAACCATTCGGTCAAAGTTTTGGTCAACCGACGGTCGAAATTGCTCACTGGAGGGGTTTCAACTGTTCTAGGGGTTCCCATAGTATTTAGGGCCTCTGAGAACCCTAGAAAGCTCAAATTTTTTGTTTAAAAAGCCCTCCTATGAGTTTTCCAAATTTTTCAAAAATTACAAAAATGCCCCTACTTCTTTTGGTAAATTTTCTGATCTCTTTTGGTTCTAGTTTTTGGGCATCTTAAATCTCAAATCCTCATTTTCCAATATTTAAAATTTTATTATAATTTTAGTTGGCCCCAATTCCTTCTATTTCGAGGACTTCCTTTTATATTTGGCCCATTTCTGACGTTTACGGACATTGTGTTTCTCACGTTTACGAAGGGACGGGGTGTTACATTTAGGCTTTGTATTGACTATAGGTAATTGAACTAAGTGACCATAAAAAACAAATACCTTTTGCCTAGAATTGATTATTTGCTTAACCAATTAGCTAAAGCGTCAATCTTTTTGAAGATTGATCTCAGATCTAGATACCACCAACTTAGAGTCAAGGTTGAGAATGTACCTAAAACAGCCTTTATGACCATTACAAGACCCTAGTCATACCTTTTGGGTTAATCAATGCCCTTACTATTTTCATAAATTACATAAATAGGATTTTTAAGCTTTATCTTGGGCAATTTATGGTAGTGTTCATTGATAATATCTTTATCTACTCTAAGTAATGGAGATAACCTTGGAGAGCTTGAACGAGAGCAATAATGTGAGCTGGTGCAACCAACTAGGAAGATTAAGGAGCTATTGCGAGGCTTAGGAAGACCGGTGACACCTAGTTGAATTTGAAGCTAAAAAGAGTAGAGAAGGCATCCACATGTTGTGCCTAATCAATGGACCAGACTCAAGCTATAAGAAGATCTTATGGCTGAGATTTGTTCACTTAAAAGTCATGTGCCATCCATGCATTGCTTTAAGCATCCTTTTGGCTGATTATTTAGTTTATTTTATTTACTTTATATGAATAAAAAAGGCGCCACCTTGATTATATTATTTAGATTCTTAGTTTCCTATTTTATCATGTAATGTGGCTGCTATCTAGATTGAGTTTAATTTAGTAGAATTATCTTTGTAGATTTGGATATTTTATTTTTTGTATTTTATGTGCCATTTAGGAAGGATTAAAATTCATATTGTGAATTCCTAAAATACCCTTAGATATGGCTCTACTTTTAGGACTTTATAGTAATTTTGTTTGACTAGGGTTTTACTTTTCTTTTAAGGCTATCTTATATGCCACTTTGGAGACAGAAGATGAATGAATAAAATTTTCAAAATTCTTGTGAGTTGTTCTTGCTCTTTTGAGTGCTAGAAAGAATTAAAGATTCTTCAAGGGTGGTTTATCTTGTGGCATCTCATGGCTAAGGTGAAAGAGGCAGGTTCTCTTGGAGTTTAGTCCTCCTAAGACCAACTATCCTTTTTCTTTCTCCTTCTTTGTGTTATTTCTGTTTTCTCCTTTTTTTGTGATTTTGATTTGTGTTTCTTTTGTATGCTTGTCTTGATAATTGTATGATTCGGTATTGAGTCAAATTTGAAAGGGCATCTTGGATAGGTTCCAATAAATGCCTCCATCATTAAGAGTAGTGAAGAGCATGAAAAGCATATTAGAATAGTTCTTCAAACTTTGAGGAAGCATCAGCTGTATGCTAAGTTGAGCAAATGTGAGTTTTAGTTATGGGAAGTTAAGTTTTTAGGTCATATAATATCGAAACAAGGAGTAGTGGTAGATCCTAGTAAGGTAAAAGCAGTACTGAATTGGGAGAGACCTAAGACGGTGATTGAAATCTATAGTTTCTTAGGTTTAGCTAGCTACTATAGGAGATTTATTAAAGGATTTTCTCAGCTAGTAATGCCTTTGACCAAATTGACTATAAAGGATTCCGTTTGTAAGGGATACCAAGTGTGAAAATTTCTTTTAAGAACTTAAGGATAGGTTAACCATCACACCTCTGTTAGTGATTCCCAACCCTAAAAAGACTTTCATGATATATAATGACACATCCAAGAAGGGTTTAGGGTGTGTTTTGATGTAATAAGGTAGAGTGATAGCTTATGCTTCTAGGCAACTTAGACCTTATAAGGAAAATTATCCCAACCATGACCTAAAGCTAGCGACTATGGTTTTTGTCCTTAAGATTTGGAGGCACTATCTTTATGGTGCACAATTTGAGGTGCATAGTGATCACAAAAGTTTGAAGTATTTGTTTGACTAGAAGGAGTCGAACATAAGGAAAAGAAGGTGGATAGAGTTTCTTAAGAATTATGATTTCTCCTTAAAATATTATCCAGGAAAGGCAAATGTTGTCACTGACACCTTGAGTAGGAAATCTATTTATATGGCAACAATGATGCTCAAGGAGCGAAAGTTGATTGAGGATTTGAGAGACTTGAATTTATCCATTTCAATACATCCTAATAGCCTACTGTTAGGGAATTAAGGATAGAGAATGACTCTAGAAAGAGAATTAAAGAGGCTTAAGAGTTAGATGAACATTTGGGAAGAATTAGAGAGCAGTTAGGGAGTGGAGAGGTCAAAGACTTTGACCTATCAGAAGATGGTTTGGTGAGGTGTAATACCATATCTAAATATTCCTTGGGTTACATCACAAAGGGTAATCACATCCATTTTTACCAAATTAACACTTTTAGTAGTAAAAATAATCATTATCAAAAGCCAAAATAATTCAATTTTGGTTAAATAGACCATTTGGCCTTACCAATATCATCTTCCATCCATAATACACTTAACCAACTAGAAACATCACAATTCAAGGCTTGTATTTTGGGTTTGGACCAAACAACATAATATCAAGAACACACACTTGCATTTTGCCTTGGTTCTATATGCTGACATGAATTTAGAAATGCATAATTAATTCTAGAAAAATCCAAAACATACAAATTATAACTTTTTGAAAAGCTCAAGATGTCCTCTAATTGCCATTAAAATTTTAGATCAAAACAACTTCATTTGTCCTATCAAATCTAATAGAACAATGATTTAGGTCTAGAGGACATTTTGCACCAAACCAAAAACTTCAAAAATTCATATCTTCTTCTACAGAGCTCCAAATGGAGTGCTCTCTATGGCTATAGAAAGCTTAGAATTTCTACTATATGCTTATAAAATTTCATAAATATTAGAATCCATTTTGACCTATGAATGACATGAAAAAGTATACTAATCATATAAATAGTGACAGTGATAGTTTCTGCATAATTTGGCCAATTTGAAAAATTATAATAAATTCTCTAGAGCTCCAAAAATAGTATTCTTTAGCTCTATAAAAAGCTTTAGATGAGATCTATATTCTTGCCAAACTTTTAGTTTATGGTTCAGGCTAACGATATGACAAAATATGGGATCATAATGGGGTCAAATTGCATCAAATGGCCTTCTAACCATACTATGACCATTTAAGTATGTTCAAAAGTATAAACACAATATACAAAAACATCCCAAATGGTCCAAATCATCATGGAGCTCAAATTCACTATCCTTCTTGCATATATACACATTCATGTCAAGGCTCCAAAATGCCCAAATCATGCATTCTCATACATATGGCTCCAAATTTGAATCATACACCATATTTATATGTTTTTACAAGTGCTCAGGGGTTTACAACTCATTAACAACTTATACATATATACTTTAACATCAATATACATAAAAAAAACTATCCTATTGTCAAAGTAATACAGTTTATGCTCCTTGGTTCCCATTCCTCACTCATCGGGCTTCACTTAGATATAGTTAGATAGAAAATAGGGGAGAGTGAGATTCAAAGAATCTTAATAGCACTTTCACTCTTTCAAGTAAGTATACAAAGTATATATTCATGTCAAAGAATACAAGTATGCACCAAAAACTTCTTAGAATTATTCAAATCATATTTTCCATGTCACATAAACATATCAAAGTCAAAAACAAGCTCTAGGGATTTTTGCTCTAACCTCACCCTATTATTTGGGACTTTTGGATTAGTTTCACCTACTTTCTAAGGATTTTTGACTTAGTCTCACTGATTCTTAAGACTTTTGACCTTATCTCACCCATCCTTAGGGTCTTTTGGCTTCACCTCACCCATTCCAAGGGACTTTTGGCACAACCTCACTCATAAAGAGCAATTTCACAATCAAAATGCAATTTAAGAAGCATATTAGTACCAAAGCAACAAACCAATAGCAAATGGCATGTCTCATAATTCAAATATATATACAAGTATTCAATGACTATCATACAACCAAAGAATATACACAAGAAAGAATGGAGAGCTACTTTGGTTTAAGAAGCACAATTTCCTCTTTGATTCCTTATCTCCTTGGCTCAGCCTCACACCCACACCTAGGAGGAACTTGGTTTACTTGGCCTAGACACATCAAACAAGACATAAACACATCAATCAAACTATTTCTAGCCTCATATAAACTCTATATAAGCTACATATAGCTTATGCCATAGTTGTAGTTCCATACAAGGGTATAATGAAGCAACTTATATAATTCAAGGTCTTTGCTTCCATTTCCCACTCATTATAAGTCACATGACTTTACTAAAAGTTATTAGAGCTATCACAAATTCAATTCAAGGAGCTAAAAATCAAATTGCTTCTTTATGCCTAAAAGGGAACTTAAACCTCCAACTTTCAAAATATGGTTTCTGAATTTAAACCAATGGCTCCTTTGGTATCTATTATTCATTTCTAGGCCATTAGTATCCTTGGAATTAAAGAAAATTCTCCCTAGGTGCACACTCCCTCCTCTCGCTGAGACACACACAGACACTTAGAGCCTATGGAGCTTTCTTGATTTTTCTAAGGAATTTGCCACTTGTGAAGCTTCCAAGATGTCTTAAAAACTCAAACATGGTCTTAGATAGTCTAAACCACTATTCGAAAGCTTCATAAATTCCTAGGTGCAACCCAAACCCTAGATGCCATAACTTGTTATCTGTTGATTCTTTTCGAATCCTAATTGCTTCATGTGATTCCTCTTTCTTCAAACTCCTAATTTCTATCAAGTTTGAATCAAAATAAGATCCACTATATATGACCCTTATTCTAGCCAAACACATAGAGGGAGAGGATAACCAAGAAGAAGCAAGATAGTCACCTTATTTACAAGTTTTTCAAGAGGGCTTTTATATGCTTCCACTCTCCCCCTCAATTTCTCTTTTCCTCCTACTAAATCAGCCATGAAACATCTCTAAATTAATCATCAAAACTATGGAAGAAGAGAGAAGAAGAGATTTAGTGAAGAAGAAGACATGAAAAAGTGATGATTTCTTACCCTTTTAAAGCTTCTTTCTCTTCCCTTCGCTTCCCTACTTGGTGCGCCTCCTTGAGCAGAGCTTGGATCTATTTTGGACAAAAGGAATGTTGGTTAAAATGATAGAGAATCAAGGGATGTGATTTGAGGAGGTGGAGGCTTCATTAAAACACTTCTTTAAAATTTTAATTTAGTCTCTCATCTTGATTCTTTCCATTTGAGCTCATTTCAATTCCTTTTTGAGAACCATATTTTCCATCATGAAATTTAGGTCCTCTAACTCATAAAATGTCTTTTGTTTCACCCAAATTGGATTTAAAACCTTATCAAACAATTCGCTTAAAGTTTTGGTCAACCGACACTTTAAAATGCAAACCAGAGAACTTTTGACCATTCTAGGGGTTCCTATAGTTTTTAAGGCCTTTAAGAACTTTAAAAAAACTCAATTTTTTCATTTAAAAATTTTTCCTTTGAGTTTTCTAAAACTTGCTTGAAACTAGCATTTGTAGTTTTCTGTTTAGCTATTTTGGCTCTGGTTCCAAGATAACCTTAAACTCTAATCAACATGTTAAGATGTTCTAATTAACATCCTAATCTCATTTAGACTTATTTTGCCTTAGTTTAGGGTATTCCCATATCATTTTATTAGGTTTAGTTTAATTCTTAATTTATCGATTATTACATAAGGTACCAAGGTAGAGTGTGCATACCTAAGGATGAAGAGTTAAGAAACATAATGCTGTTAAAAGTTCATAAGAGTAGGTACTATAACACCCTAAAATTAGTTAAAACTAATTATAATGATTAGAGAATTAATGTAGGTGATTAGTAAAACTAAGTAAGTGGAAAAGGGGAGGTAGAACTTATAGAAGAATAAATTGTTAATATAGATTCACTTAGGAAAATTAATTAAGATAGGAGAACATTAAATTGAGCCTTGTAATTAATTTAATTATTACTTTAGGTTAAGTGTAGAAACCCAATCTTAGCCTTAGGGAGGTCTAATTCCATTTCTAAGAGGCCCAATATTTATTTGTGCATACCTAAATATTAATGAAGCTTTTTAGCTTGGCCTAACTCTCATATGCGACTTATATAATCTTATAATCCATGGCCTAACAAGTATATGACTAAACCCTCTTGGATTTTGGGCCTTTAGGTCAGCCCATAACCCATCTAAACTTTCATTTTGCTTTAGCCTTCCCCTTCCATTTCGCAAAAAATACAAGAAGCAAAGAGGAATTTTGGAGGTCCAAAGGGGAGGTTAAGGTTAGCAGCAAAATTCTATCATTTCCAACGCCTAGGGTAAAATTTAGCTAAGGTAACTTATATATAACTTAATCCTCTCTTTTTCCTCTTCAATTTGAACTAACTGGTTTCTCATTTGGAGCATTTTCATCTTCCACCCAAAACTGAAACTTGTTGTTTTGTGTTTCCATAGTGGATTTTCAAAGATTAAGGCTAGGGGTGTTACTAGATAAGTATAAACTCCTTATTTTGATACATTTTCTACTAGTTTAGGACCCTTATAGTTGATTTATAGTATGGGTATTAATTTTGTAAAAATTTACCTAGAATTTGAAATGATATTCTAAAGTTATTGGTGTTAAAACAATCAAATCTGAAATTGGAGACTTGTAGTGGCTGGGTAAGTGTCCTCTAAGCAGCCATTAGTATTTTAATTCTTTAAGTACCTGTTTGCTACAATAAATTGATGAATAAGAATGGTAATGGTCTGATTTTATGTTCATAGGCTAAGTAGCATTGTTATTAGCTTTCAAGGAATTGTCTACAAGTGAGGTAACTGAAGTTAATACTAAATTCCATGCATATGTCTACTTTAATTCTATATCTGTTGCACATGTATGATTTTGAAATACATAATGAATGGTTAGCTATATGATATATTATGTTTAGACCTTATAAGTCTATGATGGAGTTATGGTGTGGCTACCACCTATTATTATGCTTCGATCAAGCACCGAGTTATGATTAAACCCTTGTATGCACTGAGCTTAGGTTGTGCTCATTAGGGAGTTAGTACCATGGACGGACTTTTCCAGGTGTTAATGGCTTTTAACATATGGAAATGTGATTATTAGTATGGGATAGTAGTCACTAATAACCCAATTGTTTCATTTGCTAATATAACTGTTATTTCTTATGCTTGTTTGATTAATTACATATATCTTAATTAAAGTAGAATATATGAATGAAATTTACCTTTGGTTACTGAGATTTGCATCTTATCCTGTTTTATGGGCTAATTATTTTAGGTGAAGGTCTTTCAAATAAGGATAAAAGGAAGCAAGTGGATAAATATCCATGAGCTAAGACCATATGTAGGAAGTTTTGCACTTAGATAGATCTAATTTATGATGTTTGCTAATTCTTGTGATGATAGACCTTATAGGAATAAGTCCCAAGAATCTTTAACAAGATGATACTTTGCCTAGGACTAGCAAGGAACATGAAATGTTGGTCAAGTGGATAAGACCTTGAGAGAACTCATTCCTTAGAACCCTAGCCTTGAGTCGCCACAAAGGAAGACCACTCCTTTAATAAGTTACTTGTATTCTAAAGAAGAACACACAGAAGTAAGAATTCTCACAATGGGAAATGAAATTATGAATTCATTCAAGTCTCTCCAGCAAGTACAATAGGCGGCCTATTAAATAAGAATAAAAGAAAACCCTAAACCTAACTTAATCTCTAAAAATACTCCTTAAAGTGGCATTCATGCATCATGTATTTAGAAGGAATTACAATCAAATCTGCAACTCCTAATTGACACCACATATGCACTAATAAAAGAAAGCTTCCTAAATTTTATTCTAAGGTAGCATATTCTCCTTCAAGAAATAGGAAACAAATAATCTGATTTTAATGGGAGGAGATGATGCCATTTATTACAAGAAATCCTAAGAAAAAGGAAATAAAGTAGTCTGCAAGTTTTCAGTAACTAAGAAAAATGGAAATAAACAAAATCTGAAACTTAAATCCTAAGTCTTGACCAAATGGCTTGATTCAAACTAATGAAAATGGAAATTAATTAAAAATAATTAAAAAAATCCTAATTAGATTTAGAGCTCATATTCACATCATTTTTACTGGCCATGTGATTTGCACATACTTTTTAATTAATTTCTTCAAGTTGGACTCCACTTGGACCTTGCAACATGTCTTATTGGGCTTTTGACAATGAGGATCATGTCCCTTAGGCCTGTAACTCTTCAAATTGGTGCAAAGATATAGGCTCAAGCTCTTGAACTTCTTGGACAATGCAACTCAAAGTTTGCTTCACGGCTTTATCTCTTCCTCTAGTCATTGGGCCTCCTATGCCTTGTAATGGGTCCATTTGCTTGTTGGGCTATCTTACACATCCTCCATACTCTTTTAGGTCATCACACTATACTCCCTTGTCTCCAAGCTCATGAGCCCTTTCATCATTTTGTTATTCTATTGTATAGCATCATCATCATGTAATCATATTGTCAAGTGTAGATATTTTGCATTTTGGTAAATATTGATGTAATTAATAAGGAGTTAAGCTTTTTACAATTTGTGTCTAATATATACACTAGTATATATCTTATATGAAACCTTGTTAAATGGATATATATATCTTGTTTCTTAGAAGTATGTTATGGTAATATCATGAATGATATGTTAGTAAATTATGAATTCTTTTGTTGTCATTAACTTATGAGTCTGCTGAAGTGTGGAAGTTTGGTGAATAGGAATTTATACCTGGGATTTGATTTGGGAATGAGAGACATGCTAAGTACATTAGGTAGATGAATACCATTAGAGCCTTATAAATTAAGGTAGAGTGGCTTTAGAGTATTACTAAAGGGAGAGTTAGAGTGTATGGGATAAAACTTAGGGAGAAATCATGCTAAAGAGGGTCATGCCACAACCAAAATAGGCTGAGTCGTAGCCAGGTGTTAGGTAGAGGCGAGAAGCACTGCGGCACAAAACGAAAAAGTTAGCTAAGGAGGGCAACAGAGAGCAACCTCACTGTGGTGTAAAATTTTCAATCGCAATGTAAGTCAAGGGAATCAGGTGATGAGTGTTCCAGTAGCTAGTTTCATCGTAGTGCAGATATAGCTTGATGCATCATGAATCGAGAAATTTTCTACAGTAGGATCCAAGGTTTTTTTCCACCACAATGCCACATAGGCCCTCTGCAATGAGGGTCCAACTTACTGCGGTGATAAATCACTAAAATGTGAATAGTAGGTCCTCAAGAGCACTCTGTCATGGTGCAAAAAACCCAAGCACTGGTGCAAGGTGTAAAATTTTCATTTTGAATTACAATAGCCAACTTAGCCGCAACAGAGAAAGTCCAAGTCATGGCAAAGGTTCCCAAACTCTTATTTTTGACTTGGAAAGCTTAAATTTCATTATGTTAAGGTTATGTAATGACTTGGAAATATTTATAAAAGGTTTTTGTAAATTGAAATCAATAGTAAGATTAACCAAAAGTCTTAAATGATAACTATGATCACTTGTGGATTTGATTAGTTGTGGTTGTTTAGCTAATAACCCTAATGATATCAAGGTTTAAATTTTTCTCACTTTTTCCTATTTTAATTAATTATAATACTTCAGACCTTGATTTGTGATTACTACTCATATTATTAAGCCTAATCACGATAATTAAGAATTAGGATCATTACTGGTTCACCATTCATTTGGGCACCATGAAGATGTATAGAGATTTTAAGAAAAGTTTTTAGTGGCCTGGGATGAAGTCAGACATAACTAAGTTTGTTGCAAGATGTCTAATCTGTCCGAGGGTTAAGATTGAACATCAAAACCTGCAGGTTTTTTACACCCTTTAGAGATTCCAAAATGGAAGTGGGATAATATATCCATGGATTTTGTGATAGGTTTACCTAGATTATCCTTAGGTTAAGATGCCATTTAGGTAATTGTGGATAGACTGACAAAGTCTATCCACTTTCTGCCTATTAAAGTCACCTATCCTCTAGATACATTAGCCAAACTGTATGTTTGTGAGATTGTGAGATTACATGATGTCCCCAATAGTATTATGCTAAATAGAGACCCAAGATTCACACTAAAATTTTGGCAGTCTTTATAAGAAGCTTTAGGCACTAATCTTAATTTTAGCACTTCCTATTATTCTCAATCAAATAGACAGACTAAGAGGACCATTCAAACCCTTGAGGATATGCTTAGAGCTAATGTGTTAAAATTAAAGAGGAACTGAGATGTATACTTGTCTTTAGTCGAGTTTACCTACAATAATAATTACCATTCCAGTATGTAGATGGCACTATTTGAGGCACTTTAGCGGAGGAAGGAGGTGTAAGTCACCTTTATGCTAAGTAGAGCTTAGTGAAAGGAGTCTCTTAGGACCAAATATAGTGGACCAAATCACCCGTCAAATAGAACTCATTCGAAAGAAGTTATTGGCTGTCCAGAGTAGGCAAAAAAGCTATGTTGATAAGAGAAGGAGACCCTTAAGATTTGAGGTAGGAGACCATATGTTCCTTAAGGTTACTCCAATGATAAGTGTAGGACAATCTATTAGGACAAAAAAGTTCAGTCCTCATTACCTTGGTCGTTTCCAAATCCTTGAGTAGATAGAACCTGTGGCCTATAGAGTTGCTTTACCTTCAAATCTAGCCTAATTACATGATGTGTTCCACGTATCTCAGTTGAAAAAGTAGAACCTGGACCTTTGATCTAGAAAGGATAGTGGATTCAAAGGTCAAACAATTGCGTAATAAGAACATCCTCCTAGCAAAAGTGATATGAAAGGGTCTTACTTCAAATAAAGCAACTTGGGAGACAAAGGAAGCATTATCCAGCATTATTTGAGTAAGGTACATCTAATTTTAAGGACAAATTCTTAAAAGAAAGGGAGAATGTAACACCCCGAGATTAATTAAGAATAATTATGATGAATTAGGAATTAATATGGGTTTAATTAGAAAAATTAATTAAGAGAGGTGGATAATTAATTTGGGCCTTATAAATAATTTAATTATGCTTTTAGCTAAATGTAGAAGCCCAATTTTAGCCATGAGGAGATCCAATTCCATTTCTTAGAGGCCCAACATTGATTTTGTGCAGACCTAATTTAAAATGGACTCTTATAACTTAGCCCAACCACTTAAAAATCTGAACCTACTTGGATTTGGGCCTTTAAGTTAGCCCAAGACCCAACCTACACTCTAAAAGCCCTTCTCTCTTACTCCATTATACAAAAACACTTAGAGGGCAAGAGGAATTTTGAAGGTCTAAAGAGGAGGCTAAGGTTCTTTGCATGTTTTCACTATTTATCTTTTCTAGAGTCAAAATTAGCTAAGGTAACCTTCATGAAACTTAATCATCTCCTCTTCCTCTTTAATTTGGCCTGATTAGTTTTTTATTTGGAGTATTTTCACCATACACCCAAATCTAAAGTGTGTTGTTTGGTGTTTCTATAATGGATTTTCAAAGTTTGAGACTATAAGGGATATTAAGTAAGTATCACCTTCTTATTTTGATGTATTTTCTGTTGGTTTGAGACTCCTATAGTAGATTTATAATATGAGCCTTTATTTTGTGCAAATTTGTCTAAAATTTAGAGTGGTATTCTAAAGTTTCTGGTGTGAGGACAACTAAACCCAAATTTTAGGGTCTTGTGGTAGCTAGATAAGTGTCCTCTAGGTACTCATTGGTAGTGTAATTCTATAGGTATCTGGTTTGTTATTATAAATGACAATGTAGAATAATAATAGGCTAATATTATGATCATAGTGTGATTTTGGTATTGTTAGCCTTTAAAGGTTGTCCACAAAAGTAAGGCAACTATGGTTAATTTAATTCATTGTATATGTTTAATTTAATCTTATATTTGTTGCACATGTATGATTTTGAATGGTAAATGAATGGTTGGCTTTCTGATATGTTATGTTTAGACCTCATAAGTCTATGGTGGAGCTGTAGTGCAACTACCACCCATGCATCATGCTTTGATCAGGCATCGGGTTATGATCAGACCCTTAGATGCATTGAACCATAGTTGTGTTCAATAGGAAAGTGGCATTGTGGACGGGCCTTTCTTGATGTTATTGACCTTTAACATATTGTATGTGATTCCCAGTATAGGACAATAGTCACTGGTAGTTTAACTATTTTATTTGCTATTACAATTGATGTTTCTGATGCTTATCTGATTAAATGCATATGTGTTGATTAATTTAAAGCATATGAATAGAATTTACCTTTAGTTACTGAGATTTGCATCTCACCCCATTTCATGGGCTAACTATTTCAGGTAAAAGCTCTTTGGGTAAGGATAAAGGGAAGCAAGTGGATGAACATCCATGAGCTGGGACCTTACGTGGGGAATGCTACACTTGGGTTAATTTAGCTTAGGGTAGATGCTAATTTTGTTGTTCTTTCGTATAGCATTATTATGTAATCATATTGCCAAGTGTAAGTATTTTGGTGTTTGGTAAATAATGATGTAACTAATAGGGAGTTAGACCTTATACAAATTTGGAATCTGATGCATGCACTCATTTATATCTAATATGGAACCTTGCTGATCCTGAGATATGACTTATTATTTGAGATTGTAATCATGTGTTACCTTATATGTTGATTTAGAGATTGTAATCATATGTTACCTTAAATGTTGATTTAGATTAATAATGTATTAAATCTCTATGGGAACTTATATTTGAATGATAATAGTAATAGCCTTTACATCCCTTGATGTCAAGGTTCATGATTTGCTGATATATGGTAAATGGATGGGTAAAGAAGACCCCTAAGTTTTGAATTTAATTAAAATTGGTATATTGAGTAATTTGGATAGTAGGATGCTATTACAATCTTACAAATTAAAGTAAAATGACCTTAGAATGTTGCTAGAAGGAGGTCCAGTATGAGTAGTGTAATGCCTAGTTTTCGTTAAACGATGGAAATAGGCACGCTTTCAAAACAAGTCCCCTAAGATGAGTGATTCAAGGCCAAATAAAATTTGGATAAAACTTTTAATAATAGAAAATGAGGATTTAAGCCTTGAGTTGCCCAGAAATTGGGGTCGGAGTGATTTGAAAAATTTACCGAAAGGCCAATAGCATTTTTGTAAATAAGTGCAATTTTGGAAAAGCACCTAGGAGGGCTTTTTAAATGGAAATTTTGAATTGCACAGGGTTCTCAGAGGCCCCAAAAATCATGGGAAGCCCTGGGACCGGTAAAGCCCTTCCGGTGTACTCTTTTCGATGTCAGTTGACCCAAACTTTGACCAGTTCGTTCGGATTTCTCGATTTAGTTATGATTTTCCAAAGTTGGGTTAGAAAATGGAGCAAATCTGGCCGAAAATGTGCTTGTTTATTTTGTACTCCATTTCAGTTTCCATGGGTTGTAAGCATGTTTTTGTGATGCAAATGAGTTATAATAATGAAATTAAATATGAGGAAGTATAGTATGAGCTCACATGGTTCACGTGACACCGAATTGAATTTTTTTGATATAGCGCAATGCAGAAAAAGTTTATTATTTTCATCCCTTTTTTCATATGATCTTGTAGGATTGATAATACAAAGCTTATAAATGGCATCAAATGAGCTAAAAGTTATGGTGTTACAAGTAGGATAAAATTTAGAGAGTTTAGATGTAGAAGAAGGTAGAGCCACGTCAAGAACCACTTAAGTCGAGGCCAAGGGAGTTTCAGAAGCTAGTAGCACCATGGCTTAAGTCCATGATCTTCACCCGGGAAGGTAGCAGAGAGCAACTCGCCATAGTGCAAGGGAAGCTCACTACGATGAGCATTAAGAGGAAAGCTTGGAGAGCTTTACAAGGCTTTCTCACTACGACACCACATAGGCATGCCACGGTGAGACGCCCAACTTGCAATAACGAGAATCATGAGAATTTGAATAGCAGGTTCCCGAGAGCACCTATGTCATGGCGTGGAAAACCTGGGTCATGGAGCAAGATGCAAAATTTTAATTTTGAGTTACAGTAGCCATTTACGCCACAGCATAGGTATACTAAGTCGTGGCAAGAGTCTCCAAACTTGATTTTTAGGTTCCAGTAGTTAGAGATTGTGCCCTAGGCTAATCATTGTATTATAAACATTGTATTTCATTAAGAAAAAAGAGTTTCTCTTATATTACATTTATTATATTGTTTGCATGTTTATTATAATAATAATATCCTTAGATAAATCATATTGATTATCCTAAATATCCCTAACTGATCATCTTTGTGGTAATGATGATAAACTAAGGCTAGTATGATTTTGATTGATGATTATGTATTAATCATGTATAAAGATACAAATCAAAATCATAGGCACTTCTTGGGAAATAGGGTACTGGATTGACCTGTCATAAGATAACTACATGAATTAAGTCATAAGTGTATCTCATATATAACCGTGTCACTGAACCTTCAGACCTGAGATCACTATAGATTCCTACATGAGGAACCCTGTACTTTGACATAGTTAAAAGTCACCTTTAACTAGGCAATTATAAAGACTGTGATCGGGCATAGTAAAATCTATGTAAAGGAAGATGAGTGGTCTTACTCGATGAGTGAGACTAAAAAATGCATGGCCATACTTAGACAGAAGAAGGATTTTTCATTTATTATGTCAGTCTACTTAGAGATTGAGAAAGTGATAATCTAGTAAATTGAGGATGACATTTCCATGCCTCATACTTAACCTAGATATCGTTGTATGATAGGTTGTATCGGATCACCAATCCTTATATGATTTGAATAGTCATAATATATTGCTAGAGGCTACTTGTAACTTATGGGTAGAATAGCATTATTGGCCCACTGCCAATATCATATGGGCCTACAGAGTTGCACATAAGAACGGACTAACTCGAGCTAAAATGTCTAAATTCATTGTATCTAAAAATGTGTTTAGATTTAATGAATATAACATTCAATTTAGGGTAGAGAAATATTATAAATATATTATATATATTTATAAAATTCAAAAATATATATATATACACATATATATTTGATATATTGTATATTTCGATATATATATATATATATATATCATCTAATTAATTTAAATGAGTTAGTTTTAAATTTGATTATATATGATGGATTTAAATTTAAACTAATGTGATAATTTAAATTAATCTATGTGAAAAATTAAATTTAAATTTAGTTCTAGACTTAGATTAAGTTGTTAGTTTAAATTTAATCTATAAGGTAGATTTAAATTTAAACTAATTTATTTAATTATAATTTAGATTAATTTAAATAATGTTTTAAATTGATCATATCTATGCTAAAAGCTTAATATAACACACCTTTATAAATAAAGAGGCTAGGGTTTTCTAGTAGGATGATGATTTTTTTTAAGAGATCTGCCTCTTACCCAAGAAAGAGAAAGCATATGGACACTTAGAGAGAGAAAGCATAGAGTTTAGAGAGAGAAAGAGAAGAACGTCTTCTCTTCTTGAAATGGACATTCATTTTCAGTGGTGCTAGCATGTCGTTTGAGTTGCATTGACCGTTCATGTGGATACCAGTAGAAGAAATTGGTTTGAAGCATCAGTTCTTGAGATCCAACAATAGAAAAAAGCCTAAAGAATCACGCAACAAACATAAAAATCTGTAACTTTACTCTATTTAAATGATATTAATGGATTCATAGGAGGGATTCAAATTCATTTTTTTTAATTCCACTGTGCGTATTCCAAGAATCCTAACACCAGTAACCAATTTAGCCATGACAGGAAAGGTCCCAGTCCTAGCAAAAATTTCCAAACTCCTATTTTAATTAAGAAACTGATGGAGGCCATCTATTGGAACCTGTCTAAGATGCCTTCTTAGATTCGACTCAATACTAGATCATACAATCATCAAGACAAATGCACAAAAGAAACACAAATTAGAATCACAAAAAAAAGGGAGGAAACAGAAATAACACAAAGAAGAAGAAAGAGGATAGTTGGTCTTGGGGGGGACTAGACTCCAAGAGAACCTATCTCTTTCACCCTAGCCATGAGATGCCTCGAGGTAAACTACCTTTGAAGAATCTTTAGTTCTTTCTAATACTCAAGAGAGCAAGAAAAACTCACAAGAATTCTGAAATCTTCCTTCATTAATCTTCTACCTCCAAAGTGGCATACAAAATAGTCTTAAAAGAAAAGTGAAACCTTAGCTAAACAAAATTACTATAAAGTCCTAAAAGTAGAGCCATATCTGAAGGTATTTTGAGAATTCACAATATGAATATTAATCCTTCCTAAATGGCACATAAAATACAGAAAAATAAAATATCCAAGTCTACAAAGATAATCCTACTCAATTAAACTCAATCTAGGTGGCAACCATATTACATGATAAAATAGGAAACTAATAATCTAAATAATATAATCAAGGTGGTGCCTTTTTTAATTCATATAAAGTAAATAAAATAATAAATAATTAGCCAAGAGGATGCTTAAAACAACACATGGATGGCACATGACTTTTAAGTGAACTAATCTCAGCCACAAGATCTTCTACCTTAAATCTAGTCGATTGATTAGGCACAACATGTAGACACCTTCTCTACTCTTTTTAGCTTCAAATTCAACTAAGTATAAGGCTTCCATCTCTATTAATAAGGTTTCTTTCATCACTTTAGCTCTTGATCTTGTCACCAATCCTCCTAAGCCGAATGGCTCCTTAATCTTCCTAGTTGGTTGCACCAGCTCACATTGCTGGTCTCGTTCAAGCTCTCCAAGGTTGTCTCCATCAGAAACCTTGAATTCCCTTATGATAATGTTATGTGATAACTTGGAAACACTTATAAGAAGATTTTGCAAGGTGGAATCAGTGGTCAAATAAATCAAAGGCTTTTAATTAATAATTGGAATCACTTGTGGACTCAAATGGTTTTAATTATTTGGCTAATAGCCCTAATAGTGCCAAGGTTTAAATTCTCTCACTTTTTCTCAATTTAATTAATTATAATAACTTTAGACCTTGATTTATAATCATTAATCATGAAATTAAGCCTAATTACTATAATTAGGAATTAGTGTTGTTACACCCATGAGGCTACTATGAGGGGCAATGACTGACTGACTTCAAGAGAAAGCTGAGGGCCATACAGCATTATTCAAGTGCTGCAAAAATAACATGAGACCATAAACAAATAAAATCAGAGGTGCCAATTGGAAATCAGGTTGGTGTTGGTCAAAACCTTGGTATAGGGCACCAAAGGGGAGAGGATGACATCTCAGTTATATTGGCCAAGTTCTGAAAAGCTAATCTTCCATCATTTTTGGACGAGTTAAACACTAAAAAGGCTGAGAAATGGTTGATGCAACTAGAGAAATTTTTTTTTGTTATGACATGCACCATTGAACAAAAGGCTAGATTGGCCATTTACAAGTTGGAAAGTGAGGTAGAACATTAGTCGGAGTGTCTCTAGGTTGTTGACTTCAAGGGGGATACCTTTGACTTGGGAAAGCTTTCAAACCACCTTTAAGGGCAAATACTTCCCACCATCAATGAAGGTTGATAAGGAAGCTGAGTTCAACTTCCTTAAGTAAGGAAAGATGAATATGAATCAATATGCAGCAAAATTTATTCAGCTGTCCCATTTCTTTTTATACCTAAAATAGTTTGATGATAGACCATAAAAGGCCAACAAGTTTGAAAGAGGCCTTAAGCCTAAATTAAAGGACAAGATTGCACCCTTGTAGATTTGTAACTTTGATGAATTGATGGAGAAATGTAGGGTGGTTGATAGGGCCTTAATAGAAAGTGAGGCCAAAAGGAAAAATACAATAGAGGGTAAGTATGACCAAGGCATGGAACCCATTAAGGGCAGAAACAAGAAGGGAACTAACAATGATAGTGGCTTCTGGGGTAAGAGGACACCTCCAAGAAGTGTTCCTCAAAGGAAGTATATAGGACCCCCAAAAAGTTCAGTAAGTGTCCCATCAATATGTCGCAAGTATAGGAGAATCATGGGAGTAGGCCATGCCCCGTATGCTATAATTGTTAGAAGCCTAGACTATAATAACCCTAACTTTTAATCATCATAAGTAAGGTTAAGTATATGATTAATAATCATAAATCAAGGTTGAAAGTCATTACAACTAATTACATTTGAAGCATGCAGGAAAATTTGAACCTTGATATTATTAAGGTCATTAATTAGACAACCACAATTATTTAAATGTGCAAGTAAATTTAATCATCAATGAGGAGCCTTTGATTCTTCCATCCATTAATTCTAACTCACAAAAACCTCCTACAAGTGTTTCTAAATCATTCTTTAGCATTACCATAAGAGAAACTAAGGTTTCTCGATGAATATGAGAAATTGAGCACCTTCGCTGTGGCTAAATTCTCTCGCACCAATTACTCTTAGATTCAACTCCTTACACCTTCACAAATTTCGCACATTTTGCCATGGCTAAATACCCTTTTTGCCACAATGAATTACCCTCTAAAACACTACCAAACTTGCCTCTCACACTTAGTTGCAGCTAACTCACTATTCACCACGGTCAATTACTTTCTGTTTTCTTCTTTGGCAACTTCGTCACATTTGGTCGAGGCCAATTAAATTTTGCCACAGCCAATTACCCTCTATCACTCTCCCTGGGCAACTTTGTCACTTTTAGCCAAGGCCAATTAAATTTTAGCCATGGCCAATTCGCTTCTATTCCTATAACTCTCAAGATTGCATCCTATGCTCTCCAATTCTCCCTCTAGTAACACTCTAGGCCATTTTAACTTAGTTTGTGAAGATTTAGTGTCTTTCTTTTACCTAATCTATCTAACACATATATCATTACCCATTCAAAACTCAAATGTGGATCCTTAACCCTCTAGCCACCATAAACCAGTAAGTTCATAGATCAATGACAGTAAAGAGTTCATACACTACTCACATTTCCATTCAAACATAAGTCCCATTAGAAATTCTATACATCACTAGTTGAAATTGACATCTAATATATCAAATGATTACAGTCCCTATGCTTGGCAATTCATGATATAATATGGCAATTACATAAAACTAGTAGTCTAGTTATACAAATATAATCTGACAAGGTTTCCAAACCTACATACTACCAAACCACATAATAAACTTCCATTAATATTCTCTTTGCCACTAAAAGGTCCGGTCCTTGAAAATGTTAGCCCACAATTGGGGTGAGATATACAATCTTAGTAATAAGAGGCAAATTTCATATATATGTATAGATTAATCAATATAATGCAATTTCATATCATCGATACCAAAATCATCAATTCAATTTGCAAATGAACTAGTTGAGCTACCAATGACTACTATGCCATAACAGCAATCATACACAACATGTTAATAGCCAATAACACTGAGAGAGGTTCGTTCACGGCACCTACTCCGTAATGAGCACAACCAGGGCTCAGTGCATCTAGGGTCTAATCACAACCCGATGTCCGATCGAAGTACATGCATGGGTGGCAGCCACACCACAACTCCACCATGGACTCACAAGGTCCAATCACAATAACAATTCAAGTAGTTAACTAATTATTTAGTATTTCAAAATCAAGCATGTGTAACAAATATTAGATTAACATAAGCATATACATGGAATTAGGGAAATAACCCCAGTTACCTCAATAAAGCTAATTACTCATCCTCTAACTACCATCATGATTCTAAGCATACCAAGCCTAACATAAGTATAATCATCATCATTTAACTATCATTAGTTAGGAATTTCCCTATCTACAGATTAATCTTAATAAGAGTTCATTGAGAGCTTCTTACCCAAGCTTTCTAATGATCTAATACACTAATTTAGGGTCCATACATCAAAGCTCACCATGATTCGCTCCCCACAACTCCATTTTCACACATGTACAAACCATGCAGCAAAAGTCAATCCAAAATATAGGAATTCAGCATATACACCACATAAGAGAAGAGGGAACATTTACCCATATACCCAAGAGGTCAAATGGATTGGGTTGAGCCTTAACTATTAAGAACATACCATGAGCATCCTTAAAACTTGGATTTTCGCACATGGAATCAACCATATACCAAAGTCAGCTTATAACATGAAATCTGAGCAAAATTACACCACAAAATGAAAGCAAACTCTTACCCCATTGTTCCACTATCTCCAAAAATCTTGTAAGGAATCACCTAACACCAAGTTTCAGATTTAAGAAGTAGATGAAAATGTCCAAAACTAGAAACTAATCAGACCAAGATGAAGAGGAGAATAAGAGGGTCAAGTTATATATAACTCACCTTAGTCAAATCATCCTCTAGGAGTCAAAAATGGAGTTGCAATGTTGGTAGAACCTTAACCTCCCTTAAACCTCCAAATTTCCTCCCTTGCCTCTTGTGTTTTCTGCTGAATGGGGAGGGAGGCTGCTGAACCTTTAGGGTTATTAGAGGAAAATGGGCCAACCCATTAGCCTAAAGTCTATTTAGGCTCATTTCTAATCATTGGGCCTTTGTTTGGTGAGGTAAGCTGCAGAACACTTTGAATTAAGGTGAAGTATGTTGACCTTAAGGCCCAAATTCTAATGGGTTCAAAAGTTGGTGTTAGTTGGGCTAAGTCTCATGAGTTGGACTTCAGAGTTGTAATTGGATTAGGCCAAATTTTAAGAGTTAATCCAATTTAGGTCTGCATAATATGTGTTGGACCAACTGTAAGGGCTTATGTAAATTGAGTCGTAGGCCTCTATTTCACTAAATCAAATTGGCTATTGCTAGGTGATCTCTGTGACGACCCTAACTTCTAATATCGGTAATTATAGTTAAATACACGATTAATAAATAATGATCAAGGTTTGGAGTCATTACAATTAATCACATTAAGAAAATATAGGAGAAACTTAAACCTTGATACTCTTAGGGTCATCAACTAACAACCATAACGGGAACATGTATAGGAAGGTTTGTACCATCATTAGAGATTTATAATTAATCCATTTATCAATTTCAACCCACTACAACCTCCCATTAATGTACTCAAGCTATTCCCTAACCTTAACATTAATGAAATTAGGGTTTCCAGGTCAAATATGGGTATTTGGGGACCTGCGCCGCAACCTGGAACCTTCCCGCCGTGGCTAAGCTAGGTTCTGGAGCTCAAAAACTAAGTTTTTAGACTTGCGCCGCGGCCAAGTTGCTTCCTGGAATTTTCTTGACTTTCGCCACGACTATGATCTGCGCCGCGGCCAACCTATGTGGCGCCGCGGCGAGTTTTGCTACTGTAACCTCCGTAATTAATTTTCTCGAATCGTGCCGCGGTGAGACTTCTTGCGCCGCGGCGAGGTTACGTTCTGTCACCCCCTGGGCGATTATTTTCACTCCGCGCCGCGGCGATATTTCTCAAGCCGCGGTGTCCCTCGCCACTGTCACTCCCTAGGCCGCGGCGAAGCCTTCTTGGCCGCGGCGTGACTCCCTTCTGTAGCTGTTTTCCCTATATTTCGCCCCCTATACTCCATTTCTCTTCTTAGGGACACTCTAAGGTCACTTCCCCTCATTTTATATGGCTCTAATGGCATTTATCTACCTTATTTACTTAGCTATGCTTCCATTACCAACTCAAAACTTATATGCCCATTTTTTCCCTCTAATTACCTCCTATCAGCAAGTTTATGGAATAATAACAACACAAATCATGCACCGTTGATATTTAACATTAGATACACTTTCCATTATTAGCCAATTACAATCATTATGTTCAATTCCATGATAATCGAATTACATATACAATCCCTATACTTGGTAACTCATGATGCAATGCAGCAATGATACAAAACTAACAATTCAATTACAATACATTTTGTCAAGCTCCCAAACCTATGTGCTACCAAACCATTTAACAGGCTCTCGTTAATTTTCTCCTTGCCACTAAGAGGTTCGATCCCTGAAAATGTTAGCCCACAACGGGGTGAGATATACAATCTCAGTAACAAAAGGAAATTTCCATCTATATGCACAAGTCAATCAATCCAAGACAATCTCATGTCATCAATATCAGAATCATCAATTCAATTGGCAAATGAACTAGTTGAGCTACCAATGACTACTGTCCCATACCAGCAATCATACATAACATGTTAAAGGCCATTAACACTGGGAGAGGCCCGTCCACGGCACCTACTCCCCATTGAGCACAACCAGGGCTCAGTGCATCTGGGGTTGATCATACCCGGTGCTCGATCATAGCACATGCACGGGTGGCAGCCGCACCACAGCTCCACCATGGACTCATAAGGTCCAATCACAATATCAATCAAGTAGTCAACCAGTCATTTAACATTTCAAAATCAAGCATGTGTAACAAATAGCAGATTAACATGAGCATATACATGGAATTAGGAAAATAACCCAGTTACCTCAATGAAGCCAATTACTCTTCCCCTAGCTACCATAATAATCCAAATGTACACCAAGCCTATAACAAGTATCATTATCATCATTTCTGATCACAATCAAATATTCAAAGAGTTGAACTACTAATAAAAGACTAGAGGTTACTCACCTAATTACCAAGGGATTTAACTTCGGATTCCCATTTCCCCACACCAGAAATTTCCATAGTTCACTCTAATTTCTGGGTAATTTCACATGAAACCAAAGCCCATATCATAGGTCAACTATAGGGGTCTCAAACTAACAAAAAATGCATCAAAATGGAGGTTTAAACTCACCTAATACTAACCCCAACCTCAACCTACGAATTTCTTCAAGGAAATCCTCCAAACACTCACTTTTCAGATTTTGGGTATAATGAAATCTCTCCAAATGAAAAATTAATTAGACCAAATTAAAGAGAAAGATGAGGGGATTAAGTTGTATAACTATTACCTTGGCCAAATCTTGCTCTAAGTATGAGAAAATGCAAAAATCTTGCCCCAAACCCTAGCCTCCTTCTCAACCTCCGAATTTGCCTCTTGAGTTTCAGAAAAATGAAGGTGTGGCTGAAGCATTAGGGTTTTAGATGGGTTTAAGTTGGGTCAAGGGGCTGGGTCATGGGTTGCTCCAAGTCCAAATCCAATTGGGTTTCAGATTTTGCTTATTGGGCCAGTTTTTAAGTGTTGGGCTGCATAATTCTGTTGGGCCAGTTTTCACACATTGGGTTGCTGAAGTTTAATGGTGTTTGGGCCCAATTTGAAGGGCTCAAGGGCTTGGGTCTGCACAAGAGTTATTGGGCCACTTAATTGAGCCTATACAAGATAAATCTTGGGCCTCTATCTCATTAAATTAGTTTGGGTCTGCCCCTAACTCATTAGGCCTCCATTAGTCTCTTATCACATTTCATTAATTTGGGCCTAGGTGAAGTTTCTATCTCAATTAATTCTCAAGCCCACATTAATAATTTATCTATCTAAAATCCCTATTTACTCAACTTGCCCAATCATCCCATATTATTTATTCTTAATTAATCTTAATCTATGATTAACACCTTAATTAATTTTTGGGGTGTTACAATCTCTCTTGGCCCAAGTCTCATAATAAGGAGTTGGGCTTACACCTAAAATCATTAGACCTCCATAAATCTTTATCCATGGCTTACTTAAATTAAATTTTGGACCCAAATTAAACTTTAATCTAATTGAAATCTTAAACCCATATTAAACTTATTTCTTTACAAATTCTCATCATATAGCTTACCCAATTATTCCATAATAATTATCCTTAATTAGTCCAAATCCATAATTAACACTTTAATCAATTTTGGGATGTTACATCATTACTTTGTTTGATAGTACATGAAGAACTTAACATACATATAGAGGATATTGTTACAATTTATTTATATGACTTATTATATAGTAAAATTTACATAAAAATTCTTAAAAGATTTAAAATGCTAGAAATATGTAAAGATTCCTAAAAAAATTGTTTAATATGTTTACATAAATTCTTATATGGATTAAAATAGTATGAACATATATGATATAATCATCAAAGTGAATATTTGTAGAAAGAATGTTATAAAAATTATCTAATTTATCCATATGTTCTTATTGTCATAAGTGTTATATATATGTTGATAATTTAAATATTATTAGAACTTTTGAAAAGTTTAAAATAGCAATTGATTATTTTAGGAAAAAAATGAGATGAAAGATTTTGGAAAATAAAGCTTTATCTTGGCTTACAAATCGAGCCCTTAGCAAATTGAATTCTTCTTCATTAATTAGCTTATATAGAAAAGACCTTAAAGTAATTCTATATAAATAAAGCACATTCTTTAAATATCCAAATGATTGTAAAATCATTAAATGGGAATAAAGACTCTTCTTATCCTTGAGAGAATAGTAAAGGACTTCTTGTTCTTGAACTATCCTATCTTAGTTTTATAGAAACATTAATGTATCTTACTAATGGTATACAACTTGATATTGTATTTGTTATAAATTTGTTAGCTAGATTTAGTTCTTTTCTAACAAAAAGACATTGGGAGTAGAGTTAGGCATTTATTATGATATCTTCAAGGGCCTATTGATATGGGGATCATTTTATTCAATTAAATCTATATCACAATTAATAGACTATGTAAATATAGGATACTTATTCAATCCACAAAAAGTTCAATCTTAAATGGACTATTTATTTACATGTGGAGCTACCATTTTATCATAGTGATCTATAATACAAAATTTAGTTGCTACTTAATCAAATCATGTAGAAATAATTGTGCTATATGAGGCAAGTCAAGAGTATGTTTTGTTAGGTTAATGACTCAACATATTTAAAAGATGCATTGTATGCTTATAAAGAAAATGATTCCAATAATATTATACGAAAATAATACATCATGTATAATTCATATAAAAGAATGGTACATTAAATGAGATAAAACAAAATATATTTCATCAAAATTCTTTTTCAGTCATGATTTTTAGAAGAATGGTGATATAAATATTAAATACATTCATTCATATGATAATCTAACAGATTTACTAAGGCCTTATCAATTACCATAGTTCAAAAGTTGGTATATAGTATTAAGATGTGTCAATTCAAGAACATAAAGTTATGTTATCATTAGAGAGAGCAAAAGATATAGTGCACACTTTTTTCCTTAATCAAGGTTTTATCTCACTAGATTTTCCTAATAAGGTTTTTAATTAGGTAGCTTATATTATAATATCCTGTGCTCTTTTTTCTTCATTAAACTTTTATTCTAGTGGGTTTTATCTAGTAAGGTTTTAACATGGCACATTATTTGTCAACAAACATTCAAAGGGGTGTATTGCAAATGATATAATTATATGGATATTAATAACCACCAAAAAATAACTATTTAAGATCTCTTCTTGTATTTAATGACATATACCTTGTAACTCTAAAAAAATTCATATTGTACAATTATATAGATTAATATTTTTTTTATTTATATTATTGTAACTCATTGATAAGTGTTAACTTTTATATATTTTTTTCCTCATTTATTATTATTTTTAATGATTAATTTGAGTTTAAATGGATTTATTATATAATATTTGAATTTTTAGTTAATTTTAAAAAATAAAATAATTTTGAATTAATTAGGAGAATTTTTAGATTTAAATTGATAATATTTTATTTTTCATAATTCTTTGAGGGATTAAATATTTCCAATCTTTAAAATGTTTATTAATTTTGTGCAGAATTTTTGGGCAATTAAATTGAGGATTTAAAATGGATTAAGAAAAAAAAATAGAGCAAAATTTTTATTATTTTTATTAATTAACTTGATTATGGCATTTTTGTAAATATGATTTTAGGTTTTATTTTGTTCTTTTTTGTAGGAGTCAGCGCCGAAAAACGAGGGGAGGACTGTTTCATTCATTCGATTGGCTTCTGCTCCTTCAATTATTCATTCTTCTCTTCGGATGAAAGACGCTGAGCGCCAAAAAAACGAGGGGAGGAGGCTGCCGCTGGATCTTCTCCTTCATTGGTTCTTCGGGGGAGACGCTGAAGACTGCAGTTGGAGAGGCACGCCTGGAGCTTCTTCGGACTCGACCTGGACAGCAGAGGCACGCCTGGAGCTTTAGAGGACGCTGGAGCAGTTTAATTCATTTATTTTCTGGACTGACGCAGAGAGCACGCAGAGGCCTGGAGGAGAGGAGCTGTTGCTTCTTTTGGTTTTTCTAAATCGTCATTCAAATTCCTCCTTCTCTCCAGCATGTTGGCCTCCCAGCTGATTCAGCACCATCCATCTCTATTTCCCTTCATCTCTTCATGGCAGAATTGTTGAAGGAATTTAGAAGCACAAATTTCATGGAAGCTTAAGGAAGGATGGCACCAAGGTGAAGCATGGTGAGGAAGGCTTGAACTCTTAATTTACATGGATTGAAAATTATTGGGGAGTTTATTTTTTCTACTCTTTTTCTTTTTCAATTTCAAGAATTTAGAAATTTTTTAATTTTAGGAATTTCTTGTGGATTTAATGTTGAGACCTAGTTTTTGTAACATCCAGTCCCTTCGTAAACGTGAGAAACGCAATGTTCGGTTTCTCCGTAAATGGCAGAAATAGGCCAGATACAAAAGGAAGTCCTTGAAATAGAGGGAATTGGGGCCAACTAAAACCATGATAAAATTTTAAATATTAGAAAATGAGGATTTGAGCTTGAGTTTCCCAGAAACGAAGGCCAAAGGGATTCAAAAAATTTGCCGAAAGGCCAGTGGCATTTTCGTAAATAAGTGTAATTTTGGAAAAGCACCTAGGAGGGCTTTTTAAATGGAAATTTTGAGTTGCCCAGGGTTCTCAGAGGCCTCAAAAACCATGGGAAGCCCCGGGACCAGTAAAGCCCATCCGGTGTACTCTTTCCGATGTCGATTGACCTGAACTTTGACCAATTCGTTCGGGACGGTTTTAGCTCCGATTTGAGTGATTCCAAAATGAGTTGTAATGATGCAATTAAATATGATGATGCATAATATGAACTCATATGGTCCATGCGACACCGAAATGAATTTTGAGGCATAGCGCAATGCGAAAATGATCCCACTTTTCTTGCTTTTCCCATGGAAATCCTACATAGTTCATGATATTATTCCATGTAAAGGTATGAGATGGACTAGAATCTATGGTGTTACAGTTTTAGATTGGGCAATAATTTTATTTTGAATTGTAATTGGAATTGGTGTTAATTGGGATTGGAATTATGTTTTGTGATTGCTAGAATTTTGGTTTTTTGACCTTATAACGTTGATTGGATTGATGTTTGAGTTCTCTTGCATTGATTTGATTAATATTATAATTTTAATTGCATATCTTGGTTTTTTGCGCTACTGGATTATTGAATTGGATAGTATAGTTACTTAATTGTTCAATTAGGTAATTAAAACCAAAATTCCAGAATTAATTAAATCCAATTGTTGAAGGATTTGATGAGTTCAATTGACTTAATTCTTGCAAATTGCTTGAATTAGCTAAGGGTTTCCTAATTAAGTCAAGTGATGTGCATTTGAGTTTAGGGTTTCCTATCCTTTGATTAAGTTAATTAAATTTATTGGTCTATTGTTTAATCACTTCTCTTGGTCTCAATTAATCTTTGGTGAGTAATGAGAGCTGAAATCTCCCTTGCAAAAATTTTGGTTGCCTCCTCGTTAGTTCTTTGTATTTTCACAATCATTTTTATTTCAATTTAGAGCATTCTAGTTTAGTTATTTGTTTAGTTTTTCTTTTTTAGTTGAAATTAAATTTCTTAATCAAAACCCCCCATTTGCATAAATTTTTAAATATTAAATAATCACCTAAATTTAATTTAATTAATCCCTAAATTGCTCCTTGGGAAGAATGACCTGGGATTGATCTATATTGTATTAAATCAATCTTAGTTTAATTGAGTGCTTAAGCCACTAAAGCAACATCACTCATAAATATATTTTTATAGTTAAAGGCTTATAAATAAAGGTTATGCACCCAACATGAAGAATCAATCTAAATGAATGAGAATGATCTTTTCTTTTCTCCTTTCAATTTAGATAAATTTAGTATATTTTCATTAGTTTTATAACAATAATATATTTTTTAAAGATTAAAAAAATACATTTTCTTATATTTCAAAATTAGATAAATGTTAATAAATAACCTGATTTTAAAAGAGTTATTTGTACTTTTACAAAAATTCAAGAATAGTTATAACATATTGTTGTAAAACTAATGAAAATATAAGAAATTATAACAAAAGCAAGAGAAAAAAATTAAAAGGAGAAAAAAGTAAGCAATTCTTATTTACTTGAATTCTTCATGATTAGTAAGATCTATTTATAGGCTTTCAATTATAAAAATAAACTTATGAGTTATATAACACCTAATATCCTATATAGTCTAAATTTAATAAATAAAGTTTAACGTCAAGTTAAAATGGCACAAAGGATAAAAATAAACTAAGATATCTAAAAAGATACGAAGAATTTTTAGCCTTTAAGGTTTGAGATAACTTTATTTCACTTAGAATAAATTTCAATATCTAAAAGTCAACTACAATCTAGGTACATCACCATTCTAAAGGATTTCTTAACGTCATAGACCAATAATAAAAAATTATTATACTATCTTCCAATATAATATTGCTTTTACAAAATAAGAAGTTTTTAAGTCTTCACAATTAGAGTTAACTCTCTCTTATTTAGAATCAATTTCAACACTTAAGAGTTAATTATAACCCAAGTATATCACTTTCCTAATTGATTTCTCTACATCATAAACTAGTAACAAGAAATTATTATCTTATCTTCAAATTTTTATTACTTCTACAAAATAACTTAGGTAATGCCATTCATACAAGTCTAAAGACCATCATAAATTTGCATATCTTATTTATTCAAAATTGTAAATATAAAGGTAATTTATTTCATGTATATCAATCATAATTCTTTATGGGGTTCCTCAAAAAGAACAAAATAGCTTGTAATATCCAACCTAAGGCTTATATTTAACATTTCCATATCATTTAAGCAAAATAATTAAAAAGAAAACCTAAGTGATTTTAAATCAATAATCCTAAAAATATCCAAAAATAAACCTAAATGAAAAAACTAACTTAACAAGTTTAATTTAACTCTCAAAAAATTTATTATTGCCTCTACTTGATCCTCTGCCAAAAAATATATCTCACAATAAGGTGAAATTATACATTCCTAATAACCAATCACTATTTTCATCTTATTAAATTAACTATAAAAAATATATTTCTTTTCTATTTTTATTAAAAAAATTTTATGTAGGAGGCCCTATTTTTTGTCTTTTTTTTTTTAATTTTAAATAGAGCAGTTATTATTGATCTTGTTTGACAGTAAATTAGAAATGGGAATAATACACCTCCGGTAGAAAACGATGAAAGATTGTGCTGGACTAAGCTGAAGGGGGAAGGTCTTGGCTTTAATGAGCGCTTTAAGTAGCGAAGTTCATCGTTTGAGAATAGCCATAGAAAAGACCTCTGCATGAAAGAGGGCAAAGTTCCTTTCATGAGCCAGTTTAGTTTCGATCACTCTTATTCCTAATTCTATTTTACTCACCTAGGATCGAGTTTTACGTACGGCATCACTACCAATGCAACCTGTAGCAGTCAGACTAGCTAACGTGCAGGACCTGTTAGAGTAAGAGTCCCTACTTCACCCATCTGATCATAGAGCGAGAATCCCCAATCAGGAAGAGCGGGAATCCCGTCTTAGGGCCCCAGCCAAGAACTCGATACCATAATTGTGACAGCCTGGAATGAGCAAGATCAGCTACCCATTCAAGGAGTAAAATAGAATTAGGAATAGGGGTGACCGAAACTAAACCGGGTCATGGAAGGAACTCTGCCCTCTTTCATGCAAAGGTCTTTTTTATGGCTATTCTCAAACGATGAGCTTCACTACTTAAAGTGCTCATTAATGCCAAGACTTTCCCCCTTCAACTTAGTCCAGCACAACCTTCCATCTTTTTCTACTGGAGATGTACTATTCTCATTTCTAATTTACTGTTCAAAGGATCTCTAATCCTTATTCCAGTATTATCCCATTCATGGATCAATTCAACATATATGGAAGATAAGAATTGAAATAATCTACTTAATCTCTGAATAGAGAGTTTAGCTAGTCATACCTTTAAACTTCAAAATACTTTTATTGATATAAAGGCGGAGAGTGTACAGGAGAATATAGAGAGGAGAGAGAGCTCAGAATTCTCAGAGAGGAATTCAAAGCAAATTCAAGGCGATGCTTACAAATGAGACTTACAGGGCTTTATATAGGCAAGAGGCATTCCTTTGCCGATACTATTACAATAATTTTGGCGCTAAAGTTTCTTTGGTGTTAAAGTCTTTGTCGGCTGCTTTGTGTCATGTCGAGTCAAGTCTTCTTTTTCTTTTGTCATTCTGATGTCATTTCTTCCTTTAGTCATTTCTTCTTTTCTTCTTTGGTCTTCTTCTTCAGGGAATCTTTCATTTTCTTTTTCCTTTTTGTCATTTCAATACTTTTTGTCACTTCTTTATTTTTAATTAAATCAACTTTCTAGGATGTTGATGCAGGTCGGTGGATTACTCTGATCTTTTGCTGATATTTCTTTGTCTTTACAGTAGATGCATATGTGGGCTGGATATTCCGATAATTGTTGGCAAATTCTCTTTTTGGTGTCTTCGGTATTATCCATTTTATTAGTTTTTATTTTATCATAATAGACAGTGAATAGTCTTTGATTTCTGCTACTTCTTCCTACTGAGTAGATACATGTATTTGGGCCAGTAAAATAAGTTCATTGGACCTCATCACTGGATAATGTTCGATTCATTTCGGTGAAGATGGTATCATGTTCTTAGGCTCTTAATTTGGAGATAAGAAGGCAGAATTCTTCTTGGTCAACAGATAATTTTTCAGATTCATCAAAGGCGAATGGTTGCCTCGTTGTTCAGAATTTAATGAGATTAATGAGAGAATAAAATTTTTCTGGAGTTATTTCTGCAACTATTGAATAACAGCGCATATATATAATATATTGAGTAATAATAGCATGATAAAAAATATATATATTTTTTATTTTTATTAAAAAAATTTTATGTAGGGGCCCTATTTTTTTGTCTTTTTTTTTAATTTTAAATAGAGCAGTTATTATTGATCTTGTTTGACCAAAACTCAAACACGCCCACTCGAAATTCGTCCGTCGTTGGCACGGGTTTTCTCTTGGCACGTTCCTCTTCCTCTTCTGTTCATCTTTGTCTCATTCCTCCAGTTAATGTGTCTTGCTCCCGACACGAGACTCGCCTGCTCCTCGTTGCGATCTGCCACCAACACTGATCCAGAAAGCTGCTGAGCTGAGACATTTGGGATTATCAGGGATGGCACTCTCGCGGCTTCGGCAGCCTTTAATTTCTCGGGCTCCTTCTCTTCTTAAGGCTCGCCTCCTTTCTTCCTCAGATGCCTCCATCAGATCCCTCGATGGGTACTCTCTATTTTCTGTTGTTGATATTGCAATAGAACAAAATAGGTTGAATTTGAATGGTTGTTTTTCGTCTTTTAATTTTGTTGAAATCGTGCATTTTTCCATTGAGCATGCGATTGGGTTTATTGCTTATGAGTGTCCGTTTCCTGGAAGTTGGAAAAGCATGGTTGTAACTTTTCCTCTATCTGAGCATGCTGTTATCAATTATGCATTTGTTTTTGTCAGGGAATGAGGGTACTTTATTAATGTGATTGTGGGGTGCTGGCATCTACCCATGCCAAAGAGTTGGCTATTTCTGTTAGAGGTTGTTATAAACCCCGTCTAGGAAACATAGTGAATTAATTCAACAGAGTGTACAGTGGCCGAACTGTCAAAACGGTGTAAAAATAATTATGTTATATATTATAGATGTCCATTTATACTCCAAAAAATTTGTTATTGCCATAAATGAATATAGGACAAGTAAAGAATGATTAGATATTATAATCTATGAAATATCTCAAATATATCTGACAATAATAACTTTCGAATTCAAAATTGAGCTGTTTTGGCATTTTTATTGTAAACATTACTGAATTTTATTGATATTTATCAAGGTAAAATAAGAAAATCAGGCTCAAAAGAACACAGTTGTATTTAAAATTTACTCTCAATTAAGAACCGGCCAGCTTTTTGATACCTAGCTCCAGGTCAATCTTAACTTATCCCCAAAAAGGTTCTGTAAATCAACCCAACCCGTTCCCCTTAGAGGGCAGCAGTTCAACCTTTCAGACTAGCCAACTTCTCTGGGTCTCAAAGATACTAATTAGAAGTAACTCTGTATTTGACAGCACCAAAAACAGCTAGGAGATCAGTTTGTGTAACTGCAACTGACAAATCTTATGCATATTTTGTGTTGCACTCAACATAGAGTTTGTGAGTGGGCCCTCCTGTTAGAAATCACTTGGCATGTCCTGAATTTGATGATTGGGAGGCTGAGATAGTATTATATGATTGAAAGAGAGTTTGAAGGGGATTGGAAGTTGAAGTTGAATCTATTTTTTCAGACAAATAAGGTGAACAAATTTGTTTGGTCTTCATCATAGCTAGCAGAGTTAATAATAAGGATAATGATAAATAAGGTCTGCTGAGTGGTGAAGGGGAAAAAAGGTTTGGTATTGGTTTCATAGTTATCTGTATAGATAATATTTCATATTCTTGATCTTGTTAATTCTTTTTCTGTTGACTGTGCTGAAGCACTTTCAAGTTAGTGTAACTTGTGGGAATTGTCCTGCTGCAATTTGGCCAACTGATAACTAAAAGAAAATGGTGGTAGCAAGTAGCAATTACCTAGTGCTGGCCTTTATCCAAAAAGAAAGGAAAAGGAAAAAAAAAAGGGACCCTAATGTTAGCATGCTGTTTATCATGTTCAGTTCAAATTTTATTATTGATGCATACATACAGAAATATCATCTATGTTATCATTTGGTGGTATAACATATAATTCCAAATTGCTTTTGTTACTTCTGAATTGACACCATACATCAAATGTTCTAAAAAAATTTAAGCTTATTATAGAGTTGTTTCCTAATTTATACTTTTTTTTTTTTGGTTATCTTCTTGGTGCAGAACGTCTAATTCAAGGCCTTTGTCTGTTGGTGGGAATCTTTTGAGGTTTGCATCCATCAGCCTGCATTTTTCTCATTAACTGCATATTTGTTTGAAATAGTGTTTTGTCAATCTTTCTACTCGATTTCATGGAATTAGATTGAGTATGGGAAATTCTGGTAACATCTTGTTGTGAATTGGAGGGTCAAAGTTGTCTCCCATTTTGGTCATGCAATATTTTGGATCAGATGCTGGTTTGCTTGGCTTGGGCCTCTGAAATTAAAATGTAAAACTAAATCAATATAGAATCACCAACCCGAGTTTCAACACAACCCAGCATCAAATGATCCACCCTGCTTCAGGTCCATGTGATGGCTTTCAACTTTCCATGGTTGACTGGATATTTTCTCCAGTATGCCAAGACTTATGGACTGGAGGGGAATTAGCATATTCTACTATGGATACATCTCTACAGGCCAGACTTATGATGTTTGAGCAAGGGGTTGCTTGCCCCCCTCCCTCTACATTGTTGTCTTGATAGTTCACTAATGCTGAAGTTTACCAGGCCTGCATCTTTATCCATGCTTGCTGGAGTTTGTGATAATTCTTTGAAGTTAAAGGTTAGTATTTAAATGCACAATAAATGCCTATTCCTGGCTAAGATGTTCACTGACGACTTTCATCATTTTTGTCAGTGGGTTGGTGTCAAATACTTCTCATCTGCAGGTACATTTTTATTTTCCTTTTTCCTAATTGTTCCCTAAAATAACCTGCTTGTAAACTCTTTGTGAACAGCTGGTTGAGGCATCTCCTATCTCAGAGAATTCATGTGGATTACTTGTTTAGGAAGTCATTTTCTTTGTCATAACATATATCTACTATTTACAAATCCAAGAATTGTTATGCCACTTTGCCACTTGCAGCTTCTCCTTTGTACTTAATATTTTTGTTGTGAAAATACTGAATTGAATTTTATTCACTTCTGAATAGTACAAGAGAATGAACGAACAAATATAGAAAAGCAGCCTCTGTTTTTGTACAGCAAAACCAGAGTAAACCAGGAAAGGAAAAAATGACAAAATAAGGAGAGGAATTAAAGGCTACAATGGACAGAAATTAAATACATATAGGATCGAGTAAATTAGAGCCCTAAAAAAGGAAAGGAAATGTTGAGAGAGACGTTGGACACTTTGCATGTGCAACGTCACTGTTGCATAAACAGGGGAGCGACTTGCAACAATAGAGATAACCAACATTTGTAATAGAAAAAAAATGAAACATTTTATGTGAAGCAAAAGAAGTAGATAATGGTGATGTTTTTGTATGCCAGAAGAAGTAGATATGGAAAGCTGTAGTGGAAATAAAAATAATAAGGCTATTATTTTGAGGCCAGAAGTCCCTTAGAAAAAGCTGGAAAGCTAATGTATTTGTTAGAAAAATAACAACACCTGAACTTAAGTAATAAGCTTGTAGATGTTGATTAGGTAGTTGCAGTGATAGTTCAGTGTTCATAGCACAGGAAATGAGTGGCTGTCCAGTGATAAATTCTTTTTCTCTCTTTTTGCTGTCTCACAAGCAGAAATCATCTGAGATAAGAAGTCTAAGTAGGTTACAGAGAATTATACGCATTTCCAAAGAGAGTTGGCCTATGACAAGAAATCCATTGTAGGTTTTTCAAATTGATTTAAGGAGATTGTGTAGGATAAAGGGGCTAGTATCACAGTTGGGCTGCTGTTAAAATCACATGATGCAAATAGTTGCTGGACACCGTTGACAAAATTGCAAGTTCACTTGTAGAGTTATACAAGTTTTGTTTTGAAGTCCCAAAAAATCACTGTTGCATGGGATTAGAGTATACTTGCAATTCAATGAAAAATTCAAGCCGTGATTCATGAATTCTGTCTGAATTGCCAGTTTCGTTTTTGAGGGATTTTTGTGCTTTTTGTTTGACAGATTTAATGGTGTCTTGAATGGTTTTAATGAATGGGCCTGTAAACTCCAACTGAAACTGTATTTAAAAAGGCAGTTGTGGTTCCTTTTTTTTTTTGTTTCCCCATCTCTTCATGCAGGGCCTTTAAGTTTCATTTAACAGCTTGGTATGCTCTTTTTTCTAGTTCAAGAACAATGTACATGAAATAGATTATTTTAGATGTTTTTGATATTTTAATGAAATTGTGGTGATGAAAGGACACAATCTGCTAATACGAAGTGATGTACACAAGTTATGTTCTAATCTGACTTTGTTGCCTATAATTTGTGTAGATTCTTCACATTTGGTCCTTGAGATGCCAGCTTTATCCCCCACAATGGTGAGCTTGTGGGAACAACTACTCTCTCTTCATTGTTTTATGTTCATCCCTTTTATTGCGTCCACAGAATGTTGGTTGACCTAATCTTTTGGTTTCAGAGCCAAGGTAATATTGCAAAATGGAGGAAAAAAGAAGGAGATAAGGTCAGTTAGGTTAGAATTCATTTGATGGTTGTGAGTTACATTTTTTCTTGCTCTGATGTTTTTGGATTCGAGATTGATTTCTATTTCATCAATTGATTATTTCGTCCTGGCTGCTGATTAATGTAACAGATTGAAGTGGGTGATGTACTATGTGAAATCGAGACCGATAAAGCTACTCTTGAATTTGAAAGTCTTGAAGAGGGGTAATTCTCTTTCTTCTTGTGAATCTTTTGTAATTCTCTTTCTCCTTATGACTCTTTTCTTTCTAAGTTTTGTACTGAATGGCTTTTTTTTTTTTTTTTTCTTTTTCCTTCTTCCTTTTGAAATAATCTTCTTTTGGGAAATTAATATCTTCGCTTCACATTTTTATTTGAGGTTGACGCATTGGAAATATCATTAAGAAGGTATAACATATACGTAAAAGGAACATAGACTTGAGAGACCAATGGATTAAGGATTCATGTTTCAGCACTCTAGTGGGGCTTTAAAGTACTAAGGTAGTAGTTAGATTGAATAAAATCAATCTAAGTGATATAGGGGAAGAAGGGAAATAAAAAGAAAATAACAAAGTTCACAAAAGATCTCTATCAAAATATCATATAAGTCTGGGTAACTATCTTATTCAACTAGAAACCTATTTATCGGCAAACTAAATAAGAAATGCCAATGAGACTCAAATACAAGTACCCGATATCTTAGTCCTAAAATACTACGATGGGAGGACATATCCTTAGGCTTAAACACCTCTAATGATTAATCCTGATTACCTAATATTTTAATTACTAATCCATAAATCCCAAATAATGATTATATCATTATGTAATAAAATAAAAAATAATTCTATCTTCTCATCTTGTATAATTCTCCTTTGGTTGGAAAAAGCTTGACCTCAGTTTTTGAAATGAAGGAGAAAACAGAAACATAAGTAGTAGGCGGTGGTGATGGAAGGAATGACAACAATAAGTTGGGATTGGCTAAATCTCCAGGAATAACAAATTCAACTTGATCAATTAATTTAATCTCCATAGGCTTTTTATTAACATTTCAGTATTATTGATTTCTTGAACTATAGAAATAACAACATTGTTCATTATTGTTATCCACTTCAGCAACTTTATGTTATCATTATTATAATCCAAAGTAAGATTATAATACTCATCTGCATACGAAGAATATTCATCTAATGTCTCAGTAATTCCAACATTGTTACATGTTCAGTTACATCCTTTTAAAGAGATTCTCCCTCTAAATTCTTGCTGACTCTAATTAAACATGCTCGTATTTGACAATGATGCTCACAACACAATTCACATATTGCATAGAAATCTTCTATAAATGATTATTGCAATGCTCTGATTTCATCTCAAAAAGAGAGTGTAGCATCATTAACACATTTATTACTTGAGCAATAAGAATTTGAATGATAATTGCAAGAATAAGAAGAATTAGAATGATACTTCAGCCTGTGAGATCTTTGTTGCTGCTATGGTTGATCATACCTTCAATCTGAGTTTTTAGTTGAGTAATCATTCCATCCTTCATAATCATCATATTTTCCATACTTTTCATACTGTGTTCATTGGGGTAATAATATTGTGTGCCATAAAGCTTAACACTCTAACAGCTTAAGAATGTGATCATCTATCTCAAAATAGTAAAATTCATGTCAGCAGGCAGCAACATTCAAAAGAAAATAACAAAATTCACAAAATATGTCAAAATATCCTTTTAAAAAAAGTTAACTAATTCATTCAACGAGAGACCTATTCATTGGAAATGTAAAAGGAAATCTTGATGATACTAGAATATGTTAATCCATTATCCTAATTCTAGGTTCAAACATCTCTATTAATCATTCTTAATTAAATTTTAAATCACCTTTATTAAGTACTAATCTCGAAATTCCAAATAATAATTGCATCATCAAATATTAAATAAACAAGAATTTTTTTCTACTCATCTTGCGTCGTTGAGTCTATCACCTTATTTAATTGTAACTTGATTAGTTTTTTTAAAGCTTGTGGTGAGCTAAAGCTGGAGTTTAATTCAAACACTATTTATGAGCTTGAATACCTGATAAATGTGTCAGATAATCAACTTCAAGGTCAAAAGATCAAAGAATTGTAAGTTAATTAGTTTTTTGTGAACAATTTTGACAAAATAATTAAAAAAACTCAAAAAATAAAACAGAAAAGGAAAATGTTGAAGGTTATTATTTTTTTTTCAATTAATATTTTTACTTCATCTAAGAGAGTGAAATTATTGAAAGATAAGTGGCTGTGGGCATGCTAAAAGTGTACATGTAAATGAAAAACTAAATATAATATAAAAGTACATTACTAAATTATAATAAATATGTAAGACGCTATAAAAATGTATAAATAGATTACAGAGCTTGTTAACTGAATATTGTTGGACTCAAATAAGAACATAAATAATAAGCAATTAGTTTTTTTATTCTCTGGCTTTATTCACATGTGAATTAGCTCAAGCTCGAATATCATATTGAATGGTGCAAATGCAACAAATGCTTATTTCAATTACAACTCTACTTTTAGCTCAGTGATACAAAATAAGCAATGAGGCTCCAATTTCAACAGTAACCACCCTCTCCTTGGTGCTATTTTCTAGCCCTAGCAATTAATTATTTTTATATTGTAGCTAAACAACCACTCAATTTTAATTCTTAAGTTGCTAAGTGAAAGCTCAGGGATGAATTTTATAATCTTAACATGTCCTTTAACCTTACAGTCTAGTGAGCTTGATGTGTGAACAAAGAATTAGCCACAGCACTACTTAGTGCTGATTATTCTAGGACATGAACTGAAACTTAATAATAAGACCATAGGTGGCAAAGATTGAGCTTTAGATTACTTGGTGCTTTGAGACCATGTTTAAGTGTCACAGAACTAAAACTTGTGATAATTAACTAAGGAGTAAGGACTCGAGACTATTTTTTATAATGTTAATGGCCATCAATGAAATTTCTCAGTTAACGCTTAACAATAGTGCCCATGTGTTATTGGAGTGGTTTTACCACTGTGATTTCTTCTGTTTCACTTGACATGCTTAATGCATATAGGTTCACTTTAAACAACGATATCAGAATTTGTTTCTTTAGAAATTTTACATTATAGATTGGTTGATGAAATGATTGTCATGGTTCAGTATGCTTGATTGATTTTGAACTTTGAGCAATGAGCATAGAACCATATATGAGTTAATGCAAAATTTTTGTTTGGTATGATAATTGAATTAGTTCTGCAGATTCCTGGCTAAAATATTGGTACCGGATGGTTCAAAGGATGTGCTTGTGGGACAACCAATTGCAATAACAGTAAGGCAGTGTTAAGTTTGATTGCTGCATTATTGATGTTTTATGGAAGCTGATGCAAGTTTAATTTAAATTTAAATCATATTGCAGTCTGTAAGCTGAATCAGATGTACTGTTTTCATGAATTAATTTTGTTGTCCCTTTAAGATTTCTTTTTCCCATTGAAGATCTTATATTGTAGCCTTGATAAATTGACTTTGTAGTTCGCTTTATTTTTCTTGATGTATGTGTGTAGCTCAAGTATAGTGTCAAATATGTAAAAACTGTTGTATAGACGCTTGGGTGTGGTGAAAAACAAGCAAGGGTTCCTACATGTTCCTGAATAAATATAGATAAAGAAGATAATTCACGAGAGTATGATTTGTTTTGGAATTTAGAATATAGGTACATTTACAGGTAAATCAATGAAAATAATAGATACCATGATTAGGAGGAGAATTAATTTTATGTGCCTACGAAAAATTAAATGGGTAGGAGAAAAAGTGAAGGAATTAGACACCTCAGGTTTTAAGTTCTGGTATACTAGTAAGACTAAATCTAGAAATGAGATAGGTATAATTGTGGATAAGTATTGTAAAAGTGTTGCAGTGGATGTAAAAAGGTTAGAAGATAGAATTATAGTATTAAAATTTGTAGTGAAAAGAGAAACTTTTAATGTTATTAGTGCTTACACAATACAAGTAGGGTTAGAAGAACATTATAAGATAAAGTTTTGGAAGGACTTAGAAGGTCTAGTTCAGGGAATATCTTTAGGAGAAAAAATTCGTATAGGAGGGGATCTTAATGGTTATGTGAGGAGTGCATCTAGAGGTTATAAGGGTTCATATGAGAGATATGGTTTAGAAGAAACAAATGCAAAACTATTCAAAACTTTTCATTAGTGTTTGATTTTACTATAGCTAATACTTGTTTTAAGAAGCGCGATCAGCATTTTGTCACGTACAACAGTAGGGAGACATATTCCCAAATTGATTTCTTTTTCATAAGGAAAGTGGATAGAAAGCTTTGCATGGATTGCAAAGTTATACTTAGAGAAAACTTGACTGCACAACATAGGGTCTTGGTGATAGATGTTTGAGTTGAAAAGAGAGTAAAGAGTAGAGGCAAGATGGAGTGTGAAGGATAAAATGGTAGCAATTGAAAGGTGATAAAGAAAAGAACTTGTAAAGAAGGATTTTGGAGGAAGGATTAGAGGAAGCACAAGAAGTGCTAGTGATATATGGGACAAGATGACTAAAGAGATTAGGAAGATTGCAAAAGAGATACTCGGTGAATCAAGAGGTGTTGGACCTAGGAATGAATAATCTTAGTAGTGGAATGCAAGCGTACAAGATAAAATTAAAATTAAAAAGGAGTATTATAAAGCATGTTTTTTGTGTAAAAATGAGAAAAATTAGGAAAAATATAATGTATCTAAAAAAGATACTAAGAAGGCGGTGAACAAAACCAGAGTTAGGGCATTTAATGGGTTATATCAATCCTTAGATACTAAAGTTAGAGAAAGAAGTATTTATAAGCTTATTAAAAGTAAAGAAAGAAAGACAAGAGATGTGGATTAAGTGAAATGTATTAAAGATGAAGAAGGCGGAGTCTTGGTTACGGAACAAGATGTTAAGGAAAGGTGAAAATGTTATTTTCATAAGGTATTTAATGAAGGATACATGATCTCATTGCACTTAGATAAGTTAGACACCATAGAGAAAGATTAAACTTATACCTTTTATCGTAGGATTCGAGAATAAGAGATAAAAGAAGCTTTAAAGAAGATGGAGAATGACAACGCAGTAGGACCAAATAATATACCTATTGATTTGTGGAAGGGTTTAGGGGTCAAAGCTATAAATTAGCTCACAAAGTTGTTTAATAAGATTATGAGATTTAAGAAAATATTAGACGAGTGGAGGAAAAGTACTTTAGTTCTTATTTACAAGAATAAGGGGGACACACAAACTATATAAATTATAGAGGAATCAAACTCATGAGTTACACTATGAAATTATGTGAGAGGGTTATTGAGTGGAGATTAAGGCAAGAGATTCAAGTTACAAAGAATCAATTTGGTTTTGTACCTAAAAGGTTGACTATGGAAGCGATATACTTGCTGCAAAAATTGATGGAGAAATATCGAAAGAATAAAAAAGACTTACATGTAGTATTCATCGATTTGGAGAAGACATATAATAGGGTGTCAAGAAATGTTTTGTGGAAGGCCTTAGAGAAAAAAAGAGTTCGTATTGCTTATATTTGAGCAATTTAGGATATATATGATGGGATTACAATTAGTGTGAGAATACAAGGCGAGTCCACTGAAGATTTTTTGATAACTCTTGGCCTGCATAAGGGGTTAACTTTGAGCCCTTGTCTTTTTACCTTAGTCCTGGATGTGCTCACTGAACATGTTCAAGAGTTGGTGTTGTAATGCATGTTCTTTATAGGTGATATAGTCCTAGTTGGAGAGTTGAGAGAGAAAATAAATGAGAAGTTAGAGATGTGGAGACTAGTATTGGAAGTATATAGATTTCCTTTAAATAGAAGTAAAATAGAGTATATAGAATGTAAGTTTAGCAACAAGTGCACTAATTATAGCGTCGAACTGAAAATCAAAAAACATACCATATTATAAATCACTCGGTTTAAGTATATTGAATCCATCATATAACATAACGGGAAAATAGAGGAAGATGTAAACTATAGGATTCAAGTTGGGTGGATAAAGTGGAGCAGTGCTTTGAGTGTTATTACAGATAGAAGAGTACCACTCAACCTTAAGGGTAAATTTTACTACTCAGTTATAAGACTTACAATGTTGTATGGGATTGAGTGTTGGATAATAGAAAGCCAATAGGAGAATAAGTTCAATATTACAGAGATAAGAATGTTGCGTTGGATAAGTGGACATACTAAATAAAATAAAATTAGAAATGAATATATTAGAGAGAAAGTTGGGGTTGCATCTATTGTGAAAAAGATTATTGAATCGTGTTTTAGATGGTTTGGATATATATGGAAAAGACCTGTAGAAGCTCCAGTAAGGAGAGTAGATCAGATGGAGAGTAGTCCAAAAATTAGAGGTAGAAGGGGACTAAGAAAAAATATAGACAAAATTATTAAGAAAAATTTAGACTTAAATAGTTTATTTAAAGACATGATTGACAATAGAACTTTGTGGCGTCGTTTGATCCATGTGCCCGACCTCATTTAGTAGGAAAATGCCTGTTGTTGTTGTTATGTGTGTTTATTCTATTTTTTTTGGTTTTCTCTTTTCTCCTCTGGTTTCTATGGTGCTAATTAACTACTTCTCAAGTTACCCCTTGTTCCTTTGGATCTAATTTCGGAATCAGATTTCTTTTGATGCCTTTTCTGCACCAATCTAGTTAATTTCCATCTGAGTTGAAGACAAACATAAAACAATTAAAAGAACTCAAACAATGGCAATGGTATAAATAACATAAACTTGGTGCTTTTTCTGAAATATTCTTGCAAACTGGACAATGAATAGTATAAATTATAGTCTCACGTAGTTTCCACTAGATAATTCTATGGTCTAGATGTTTTCATTTGGGTAAATCATATATCTTAAATTGTTCTTTCATGATGTTATCATTATCTTATTATGAACTTTTGATTTCCGTGGTTTTAAATGATGTCTTTATTTCAAATATTTGCTTAGTCTAAGAACTAATTATGAGCCTTGACAAGGTTGAGGATCCAAATGATATCCAAAATGTTCCTGCCTCAGTGGTGGGTGAGGCTGGATCTAAGGAGAAAAAATCAACTAACCAGGATGTCACACATGAGAAGAGGAAACCAGAATCAACTTCCACTACAATTAACACATCAGAACTCCCTCCTCATATCCTTCTTGAAATGCCAGCTTTGTCCCCAACAATGGTGAGATCATTTTGATGCTACTATGTGCTGTTACTACTTACCTGAACTTTCATTCCTTCCATGGAGGTGTTAATTTATAATTTCTGTACAGAACCAAGGAAACATTGCTAAATGGAGGAAAAAAGAAGGAGATAAGGTTAGTTCTGTTTCAACATGAGGTTTTGACAAGCTTTTTACTTTTCATCAAATTTGTTAATATTCTAAACTGTGAAGGATGTTGATACTCATTAACATCTTTTTTGTCCCTTTTTGCCCATAAACACAAATGTCTAATTGATCTAACAGATAGAAGTGGGTGACATATTATGTGAGATAGAGACAGACAAAGCTACCCTCGAATTTGAAAGTCTTGAAGAGGGGTAATAACCTTTCCCTATGCCTAACATAATAAGTTGTAAATGGGAACTTTGTTTGGTATCAGATAAGGCAATATCCCTAAATCATGCATATTGCAACATGCTGAATTTTTGTTTGGCAAAGAATCTATTGGCTTAGATGCTACATTTGAAATAATGTGTTATTGTAGTGAACACTTGGCCATGTAACGTGACTTATAAACATTGTTACCTGTATGTCTGATATGTTACAGAAGTGTTTATAGCCATCATGTCTTTGTTAAAAGAAATCATTGATTTTCATCAAGCTGTGGATTAAAGTTCCACGAAAGTAAAACTTGGGAATGGTGTCTTCGGAGGAATAATCTCTTCCATCCCTGCATTACATAGTAGACTATATTAATCTCTTAATATAGTTTGTCATCTTGTATTTGTGTTCAATTAGAGGTCTTGAATTGCTGGCCCAATCTTTATGCATAAATTATGCATTCTATTTTGTCAATTTAACGTAAGCTGTATTTGTACTCTTTCTTTGTTCTTTCTATTAATGTTTTGATTTTTCTTTTTAAAAAAAATGACAAACTTTGGTGTAATGTGGATTCTAGATATCTGGCTAAGATATTAGCATCAGAAGGTTCAAAGGATGTGGCAGTGGGACAACCTATTGCTATAACAGTAAGTATGACTTCATAATGCTTGTATAATTGTGTAGCTTTTTCTGGTTAGAAAATGTGAAATATGTTAGGTTGATGATAAAGGTTTTGTTTGTCTTGTCCTGTAATTTGAATTACAGAATCCTCTGACCGAATGATAACTATTTATTTGATTGGTTTATGAAAATGCTACCCTTTATTTTCAGCCTACAAAATACTGGATTATATGGAAATACTTACGCTGTGTGTTCTTTAATAAGGTTGAAGATGCATCTGATATTGAAGTTGTAAAGAATTCGGTCAGCAGCAGTTCAACAAGCCAGCAGGAGAAGCCCACCCACCATGACACTAGAAGTGAGGGCAGAGCACAGAAAACCAATGCAACAAGGATCAGTCCAGCTGCAAAGTTGTTAATCATAGAATATGGATTGGATGCATCAACGTTGAAGGCATCTGGTCCTTATGGCACCCTGCTGAAAGGGGATGTTCTTGCTGCTATTAAGTCAGGAAAAATATCTCCAAAATCTGCTTCTAAAGAAAAGGCACCATCATCTCAAAGTCGTCAACAGGTTGCTGGATCACAAGAGTCAAGGTCTCCCTTACAGCAGTCAGATGCTTTTGTAGATTTGCCAAATAGTCAAATTTGTAAGGTAGGTCCATTGAATTTTTGGTTAAAAATGTATGATGTTCTTTTTTAATTCTTACTGTTTTTTCTTTTTTGTGCGGATAGAAAAAAGAAACATTATTAGAGAGAACAAGAAGTACAATAAAGAAGTGTAAGATAGTCTCTTAAAAGAGAAGACAACAAATAAATAGAAAAGAAGAAATGGAAGAAGAATTTTGTTACTCATATATGACAAAAAAACTCCCTCAAAATAACCATGAACAGAACACCAAAAGGAAGCAAGAAATGACCCTTCCTGTAGTTCATTTAGTTGCTGACACTCCTTTAAAAATTTCTCATTCTTCTCCAACTAGGAACACCAAATCAAAGGAAAAATTTCACATTGCCAAAAACATTTCCATCTTTATTATGTCCCTGTGGTTTATACTGGATCATTGTAAACTGCCCCAAATTCTCTGGGCAAACCCAACTTTGTCAAAAGATATAAAATAACTTATTCCAAAGAGAAGTTGCCATAATACAATTCAAAAATAAATGTTCGTTTGTTTCTGAATTAGTTCTACACATAAAACAAATGTTAGGGGAAATTGCCATGTTTGGCCTTCAAATCTACATGTCATTCATTTTAATCTTGTTGAGTACAGCAGTCCACACAAATGACTTCACCCTTAAAAGAGTTTTAGATTTCCAGATTAGCTTCTCAAGAAGAAAAGGTATCCCCATCATAAGTAAGAAATTCAAAATAGGACTTAAAAGTATAGACATTGGAATAATCTAGACTCTCTTATCTATGGAGGAAGAATACAAATTGGATCAAGGAGTGGAATTGCCTCAAGCTCATGAACTTCTTTCTTAGAGAGATATATAAGAAAATGAAGATATTCAAAGATAAATTAACCCCATGAAATGGTTGAGGTCGATTCATTCCTCTTTTAGAGCAAGGCAGAGGGAGATGTTATGGGTTCAAAACTCACTAAAATTCAAATTTAAATGTTTACAAAATTTATGAGTAGTGAAAGTGATTATTGCTAGACGGAAATATCTTTATCTCTTTAAGACTCTGCATCTGTTTCATTTTTACTCCTTGGTTTATTTCTTTAAGAGAAGATCTTAACCTTCTCTCTTGATTATTGCTCTAATTTTAATAAAACTTCTATATAAGGATGTGCTTGACTGTGAAGAAATTGGATTGTTATTATGTAAAAAGGTTATTGGATGGGCAACTGATCCTGAAAAGGACACTGTGAGATGATTACACATTCATGAGAAGTTAAAAACAAAGTAGGGGGTCATTAGAGTCTTCTGATAATGTCAGCTTACAATGTTTAGTGACTGCTAGACAATTAGCTGTTGTAATCATGCATGGTGCATTGGCCAACCGAAAAAGCTCAATGTGTGGTTTAATGGATTTAATGAGGGTTTCATATGTAAAGGAAGCCCTGTTAAGCCCATGCAACTTATTTGACAAGAATTAATCTTTATCCATGATATCTAATATATAAAATTTTATTGGAAGATGAAGAAGAGGAATATTGCTATCAAAGACAAAAGGGCAGATGCACAGTGCTATGCGTTTTGTCTTCTCACTTGCATTGCACCTATGAATCAAAGACACCCATTTTCAAGTGTGTTAGATACTGACACTGCAATGAGACATTGACAACATGTGTCTGAATGTGACAATTTTCCTTTTCAGCTTGCATACACACTGAACATGGTTCGGACATACTTTGGACACAATTAACCCAGAAAATGAGGAAGAAAAGATAGAATGAGAGATTAGAAGCCCTATCTTGATGAAATAATAGAAGCTCTTTCTAACTCGAATAATATAGTTTAACTTAACATCTTTTCATTCAGTGGGTTTTTATTATGTGGAAAATAATAGGGCATGGTACTTAGAATATAGGATAATGCTTTTTTTTTTTTTTTGGGGGAGCTCATTAGATGGAAGTTTAAAAAATTAGGATTTGAGTGTGACAACACATTTGGGCACACGTACACACACACATATATATGAAACAAAAGAGAGGTAAAATATTCTTAATTCTCTTGTGGGTAAATGTTATCGGGCTATAAATGGGAAATTACAGAGGGAGAATCGAAGAGAAAAACAGAATTACAAATTTAAACCTAAATCCCTTCAAATAAGGGATTTAACTAGATTCCTATTTAATCCCTTAAATGAAGGGATTTACATCTCCCGACTATTATGTACATCTCCTAAAATATTTACAATAAAGCATAATATCTCAATACTCCCCTTAAGTTGAGGAATAGATATCTTCCATTCCCAATTTGCATACAAGATCATGAAATTTAAAGTTATTTAGATCTTTCGTTAGAACATTTGCCAATTGCTGGTCTGATGGGAAAGAGGACATGCAAACTGATCCATCTTCCAATTTTTCTTTAAAGAAATGTCTATCAATTTCAATATGTTTTGTTCTAATGTGTTGTATAGGATTATGAGTAATATTAATGGTTGATTTATTGTCGCAATAAAGCCTTATAGGGCCTTCCCCCTTGATTTTCAAGTCATTTAGAGTGATCTTCATCCAAAGGAGTTCACACACTCCTTGGGCATTTGCTCTAAATTCGGATTTTATGGATGATTTTGCCATCACATTTTGCTTCTTACTCCTCCAAGTCACCAAGTTCCGTTCAAGAAAGGTACAATAACTTACTGTTGATCTTCTATCCACCATTTAGCCTACATAGCCTACATAGTTAGCTGATCACGCTAACTGGATATACTATGTCTAGCTGAGTGTGAGAGGTATATGAGTCTACCAACCAGCCTTTGATGCATTTTTCTGTCAATAGGTGGTTTTTCCTTTGCTTCTCACAATTTCTGATTCAGATCCATTGGAATGGAGGCTGGTTTACATCCAATCTTCCATGTTTCTATCAATAAATTAGTAACACATTTTTGCTGGGATATAAAGATCCCTTTTGAGGAATAAGCTACTTAAATACCAAGAAAATACTTCAATTTTCCCAACTCCTTTATCTTGAACTCCTTCACTGGTCTTTTCTTGAGATCAAGCTTCTCTTTCTCATCACTACCTAATACAATGATGTCATCTACATGTACTAGAAGAGTTGTAACTCCCCTTGTAGCTGAATGTTTAAATGTTTAAAAAAAGAGTGTGTGATCACCTTAGCTTTGTCTGTACCTAGCCTACTTCATCACCTTTGCAAATCTTTCAAACTATGTTTTAGGGGACTGTTTCAACCGATGAAGAAGACTTTTCAGCATGCAAACCTCGTTGCCCGTGCCTTCATCAAATCCTGGTGGGGTATTTATGTAAATTTCTTCATTTAAGTCACCATGGAAAAAAGCGTTTTTTGCATTGTACTGCAGTAACTGCTAGTTGTAGTGTGCAGCCGGCGATAGCAGAATTCTTACAATGTTCATCTTTGCAATTGGAGCAAATATTTCTTGGTAATCCATTTCATAAGTTTGAGTGTATCTTTTGGCCACCAAACGAGCTTTATAACTCTCTAAAGACTCATCAGCCTTGTACTTGAGTGTAAAAATCCACTTGCAATCAACAATATTCTTCCCTTCTGGTTTATTAACAATCTCCCATGTTTTGTTCTTTTCTAAAGGCTTCATCTCCTTACTCAGCATGTCTCGACTCCTTTTTTGTCAATGCCTCAAAAACAATGTTAGGGATAGCTATAGTATTTAAATTCACAATGAATTTTTTGTGTGCTGGCGACAAGTGCTTAAGGGAAACATAGTTAGATGAAGGGTAGAGTGGATGTTTGTTCATTCCCTGGTTCCTTTTCTAATAGCAATGGGAAGATTAAGATTTATTGTGTGTATAGGCGTGTCAATAGATTGAGTGTGTGTGGATGGATTAGGCCTTACCATGTTTTTAGTCTTAGGATTTAAGTTGGATTCTTGGACTTGTTTTAGGTTAGAAAGAGCCTTTCTCCTTGAATACACCTGAGAGAAACTTGAAAAATTGTGAGTGGCATTGGTAAGTGGTGGTTCGGGTTGTTCAGTCACTTGTTTGGGAAATGGTTCAGGTCTTGTAGATTTAATGGCTCGTGTTGGAAGGTCAGTGATGTTTTAGTGGCTCAAAAAACTTACAAGTGCTATCTTCTATTTTGGAAATCTCCCCTTGAAGATGGCACTTGGAGAAAAAAGGTGTTGTTTCAGCAAAGGTAACATTGCTAGTAATGTAGAATTTTCTGGAAGAGGGATTATAACACTTGTAACCTCTTTAGGTGTAGGAGTAGCCGACAAACACACACTTAATAGTTCAAGGGTCAACTTGTCTCTATGTTGGTTGTGAATATGGACAAATGCAATGCACCCAAATACCCAAGATGTAGGGCCACTCGAAGTGTTGAAATGAGGGTGGATGCTGTTAAGGATTTCTATGCGACTTTTATTGTTCCAAACTCAAGAAGGGATTCTATTTATCATAGAGGTAGTAGTGAGGGCAGCCTTTCCCCAATAGGACTTTGGGACAATACCTTGGAAAAGGAGGACTCGGGTAGTGTCAAGTAATTGTTTGCTGAAATGTAAATATTTAACATGTGCTTTATTATATTTTTGGTAGGTTATAATTCTATAATTGATAGGGCAATATATTTTGATATTCTTTAATTAGAATAATCTTTCATATTTATTGGTCATCAATGTCTTGTCTTGTACGCCCTTTTATAAATACAAAATTCTATGTATGTCAGATTCATTGATTACATTTTTTCTTTCAATAGTTTTGTATTTTTTCTCTCTTTATATGATATCATACCTATTCTTCAGATAGCTCCTTTCTTGCTAGTGATTATGTATCATTCAATTCATTGTGTTATATCAGATTTTGACATACTCACCCCACCACCCTTCTCAGACGTTGTTGATCGATCAATGCCGACTTCCAGACCACCTGACGAAGCCACATGGGCCACCACTTCGGTCACTGTTCATCTAGAACTTGTCACTAGTCTCTTCTCTCTCCAACTTAGTCCTTCACTTGTGACCAGCGATTGGATCTTATTTGAAGTATTTGGGGTTGTCCTTCATTAGATCTCAATTTTTTTGTAGCTGTCTCTCACTGTTATTCCTTTTTGTCACCTTCTAGAGCTTCTTTTAATCCAAATACAGTATGTTTGACATTGTTCCAGCCTCTTCAGCCCCAAAGATGAGTACTTTTCTCATAGTATTCTCAAGAAATCCCATTATTACTCCTGAGAAGCTAGACGACTCCCGTTATACTGCTTGGGTAGTTTCTGTTAAACTTTGGTTCCTTGGTCAAGGCTATGAGGATCATTTGGTGAAGCAAGGTGTTGATATTACAGCTTCAAATTGACCAATTTGCGAGAAAATAGATACTTAGTAGTCTATTGTGGCACTTAGTCGATTGTAAGCTATGGCATATTCTCCATAATTATAAGCCTTAGTTTTACTTTTTGGCAAGAGGCCAAATATCTGTATATTAATGACATTCAACGTATTGATGCTCTTGTCACTAAAATGATTAGTTTGAAGTAGTTGGATTCAAATATAAATGCTTATGTAGGAAGGATTGAGGCTCTGAAACAAAAATTCAATGAATTGTTGCCTATATCCATTGATGCCCAAGAACAGGAATGCCAAAGAGACAGATTATTCATGGTTCTTACCTTTGCTAGTTTGAGGATAAATCTTATTTTTATTCGTGATCAAATTCTCTCAGATCTTGATATTCTATCCCTTGACAATGTTTTTGCTTGGTTGCAACGGTTGACCCTTTTGCAAAATGAAGTTATGCCACCTCACTCTTCTATATGTGTCTCACAACATAGTGATTGCAATTGGAATCAAGGACGTGCTCCTCATAACAAGGGCAGACGCAATTGCTGGCAATGGCCTCATTGCACTTATTGCAATAAATTGGGTCATACTTGCAACTATTGTTATCCTGTACATAGTCGTCTCAAAATGGTCAATGTTGCTATAATAGAGGATGTTGATGCTCCTCAAATCAATGATTCTCCATCAATCACTTTATCTAGAGCACTGCAATGCCTTTCTACAATATTAGGCCACCAAACATGCTTTCACCTCTATTGCATTTGTTGAACAAATTGGTAATTTTATAGCTTGCCTTTCTTAGTCCTTCTCTCTTGTACCTTGGATTCTTGACTCTAGTGCTTCTTATCATATGTTTGGTAACCCACATCTCTTCTCACATCTTCATAGTTCGCCTTATTCACTTCTTACTATTACTCTTGCTAATTGTTCTAAGATAGTTGTCAAAATTATTGGTCAAGCCCAACCACTTCCTTCCTTATCCTTAACTTCCATCCTTTATGTTCCTAACTATTCCTTTAACCTTGTTTCAGTTTGTAAACTCAGTCAAACACTTAACTATATTTTCACCTTTCTTGATTCATTTGTGATTATACAATATTGGCATACGAGGTAGACGATTGGCATCGAGTGTGAATATTAGGACTCTATCACTAATTTGTGTCGACATCTCCAGTTACCTGCACCCCTTTAGATTCTTTGAGGTTGCTACATTATCGTTTAGGTTATCTTAGTCTTAATAAATTTCAGCAAATGGTGCCTAGTCTCTCACCTTTGCCTTCTTTAAATTGTGAGTCATCTTAATTGGGTAAACATTCTTGTGTCTCTTTTCTTAGAAATATAACACTGGAGTTGTCTCTCCTTTCTCTTTTGTCTGCTTTGATGTTTGGGAATTGAGTCGTACTTACTCCACTTTGTGTTTTTAATATTTTGTCACTTTTCCTGATGATTATTCTCGTTGTACTTTGTTATTTTTAACGAAAAGTTATTTTGAATTATTTTCTATTTTTTAACAATTTTACATTGAGATTCGTGATCAATTTGGCACTTCTATCAAATTTTTTAGTAGTGATAATGTACATGAATATTTCTATGCTCCTTTCAAAAATTTTATGATTGCACAGGATATATTTTATCAATCCTCTTATGCTTATACTCCTCAACAAAAGGGAGTAACAAAATGGAAAAATCGCCATTTGATTGAAATAACCCGTACTTTATTGCCTCACTATAATGTTCCTTCTCACTTTTGGGGGGATGTTGTTCTCGCTGCATGTTACTTGATCAATTGGATGTCTTTTTTTATATTACAAAATCAGGTCCCTCATTCTATTCTATTTCTTGATGAACCTTAATATCATCTTCCTCCCCGCGTGTTTGGTTGTATTTGCTTTGTCTACCATTTGATTCTAAGACGGGTTAAACTATCCCCTAAATCCATCAAGTGTGGTTTCTTGGGTTATTCACATCTCCAAAAAGGGTACCGATCTTGTTTTCTCGACACTAATCGCTACTTTCTGACAGTTGATGTTACTTTCGTTGAGTCCACACTTTTTTATTTTTTGATCCATTCCCATGATTCTCCCACTATCATCAATGTCCTTCTTGTGCCATCCTGTGATCCTAGTCCTCCTTCATTGGTTGATGCTACTCTTGATTCTATTATTTCCTCCGTACCAACTCCACTTATTACTCTTATAGAGTCGGTGGATATCCTTGCTAATTCACGCACAATTCCAATGCCTGCTTCTACTCCAAACCTAGCTTATGATGCTTTTTCTATTGCTATTCAAAAAAGTATTCATTCTTCTCGTAATCCTTATTCTGTTTATAATTTTTTAAGTTACTATCATTTATCATCACCCTGCTATGCTTTTGCATTCTCTTTGTCCTCTATTTCTATTCCGTAGACTTCTTAGGAGGCTCTCTCTCATCCTAGGTGGGAGGAGGAAATGCAAGCAGTGCAGTCAAATGGCACCTGGGAATTTGTACGCTTACCACTTGATAAATTTGTAGTTGGTTGTAGGTGGCCTTGATGGTACTATTGATCATCTTAAGGCATGCCTTGTAGCTAAAGGCTACGCTCAGATTTTTGGCTTGGATTATGTGACACACTCTCCTTGGTGGCCAAAATCGCTTCCATCCATGTGGTCTTATCTATTGTTGCTATTCAACATTGGCCTTTTTATCAACTTGACATTGATAACATCTTTCTTCATGGTAATCATGAGGATGAAGTTTACATGAAGCAACAAACTGAGTTTGTTGCTCAAGGGAGTCTAGATTAGTTTATAAGTTACATCGATCTATTTACATTAAATAGTCCCCACGAGCTTGCTTTGCGCAATTTAGCATTGTTGTCCTACAGTTTGGGATGATTAGAAATGAATTCGATCACTCTTTATTTTACTTGCATTGAGCTTCTAATCTTGGCATATTTGTGGTTGTCTATGTTGATGATATCATTATCATTGGCAATGATCAAGATGTAATCTCTTAGCTTAAATAGTACCTTCTTGATCATTTTCAAACCAAGGATTTGGGCAAATTAAAATACTTTGTGGACATTGAGGTAGCTTGATAAAGTATTGGGATAATAATTTCTTAGAGAAAGTATGCACTAAGTATTCTCAAAGAAACTAGCATGTTAGATTATTGCCCAGTTGATACCCTTATTGATCCTAATGTTTATACTAGGATAGGGGGAGCCTTTGATAGATCCTGGTAGATATTGGTAACTAGTTAGAAAATTGAATTATCTTACCATCACTTGACTGGATATCTCCTTTGCTATTAGTGTAGTAAGTTAATTCTTATAGGCACCATACAATGGACATTGGGATGCAGTAACATGCATTTTCAAGTATATCAAAGGAGCTTTTGGGAAAGGCTTACTATATGAATATTATAGAAATACCTAAGTGGTGGGATATGCTAATGTAGATTGGACGAGATCTCCTATAGTTTGACGATCTACTACAGGTTATTGCATTTTCATTGGTAGAAATCTTGTGTTAGGAAAGTAAGAAACAAGATGTTACGGTTCGGTCTAGTGCCAAAGTAGAATGCTATGCCATGGCATTGGTAATGTGTGAACTAATCTGGATGAAACAATTGCTTCAAGAGCTCCAATTTGGAGATTCAAGCAAGATGACATTAATTTGAGATAATCAAGTTGCTTTACATATTACATCTAATCCTGTTTTTCTTGAGAGAACCTATCATATTAAAGTTGACTGTTATTTTATCAAAGAGAAGATATTATCTAGGATTCTTATTACCAGCCATGTCAACTTCAATGATTAGTTAGACGACATTCTCATTAAAGTATTCAGGGAACTTTGTATCTTTTATATTTGTAACGAGTTTGGTACATATGATTTATATGCTCTAGCTTGAAGGGGAGTGTTGAAATATAAATATTTAACATGTGCTTTCTTATAATAGGGTTATATATTTTGATATTATGTAATTATAAGTAATATTTTGTATTTATTGGTCATCAATGTTTTGTTTTGTACATCCGCTTATAAATACAAGATCTTATGTAGGTCAGACTCACTCACTATATTTTTCTCTCAATAGTTTTCTATTTTTTCTCTCTTTATAATGTTCATTCTTCCTTTTGGCTACCCCATTTTGCTGGAGTGTGTTTACACAAGAAGAGTCATGAATATTTCCTTGTGATTGAAAGTATGATGATAAGCTCTAGTTAAAATATTTCCTTCCATTATCCATTCTAAATCTTTTTATTTTTACCCCGAATTGGTTTTGGATTATTGAATGGAAGTAAGGTATGACAATGCACACATCTGATTTCTGATTTAGGAGGAAAAGCCATGTAACCCAAGTGCAATAATCAATTAAAGTCTCAAACCAGCGAGTCTTAGAAATATGAGGCATGGAAGAAGGACCTCATATGTCACTATGAATTAGGTGAAAATGATGAGAACTTCTTTTATTGCTGAGAGGAAAAGGTATATGCGTATGCTTTGCCATTTCACAAACATCACAATGGAAATTAGAAGTTTCTAATCCTTGGAATAAATGAGAAAACATAATCTTCAAGACTTTAAAAGATGGGTGTCCTAAGCGAAGGTGATACAACCAAATGTCATCTTTATTTGAGGAACTAAGACAAGATAAAGCCAAATTATTTCTACCTCCTTGTAAAGGTTCAAGGTAATAAAGGCCGTTCCTTTCCCTAATTAGTCCAATTTTCTTCCTTGAGTCTTGGTTCTAAAAAGAAAAAACATAATAAGAAAAAGGATTAAAAAAAAAGCATAAAATTGAAGATTTTGGGAGAGTTTTTGGATAGAAATAAGACTGGCTAATTGTTTTTGAACATGTAGATTATTTTTAAGTATTAAAGTAGGTTTAATGGAGGAATGCTTTAAGTGTTATAACAGATAGAAAAGTACCATTTAAACTTAAGGGTAAATTTTACTGCACAGATATAAGACCGGCAATGTTGTATGGAACTGAGTGTTAGGTATTAAAAAGCAAACAGTAGAATAAGGTCAAATGTTGCAGAGATGAGAATGTTGCGTTGGATGAGTGGATATACCAAATAAGATAGAATAAGAAATGAATATATTAGAGAAAAAGTTGGGGTCGCACCTATTGTGAAAAAGATGGTAGAATCCGTCTTAGATAGTTTGACCATGTGTAGAGAAGACCTATAGAAGCTCTAATAAGAAAAGTAGATCAGATGAAAAGTAGCCCAATAATTAGAGGTAGAAGGAGATCACAAAAAACTATGGGCGAAATTATTAGGAAAAATTTAGATTTAAATGGTTTAATTAAAGACATGATGTATGATCAAATTTTATGGCGTCGTTTGATTTATGTGGCCGACCCTTCCTAGTGGGAAAATGCTTATTTGTTGTTGTTGTTGTTGTAGTAGTACTAAAGTAGGTGTAATGTGCATACCTCCCACCCTAGCGATGGCAGCCAAGGAATCATTTGCAACAACAAATTATCTATTACTTGGGCATGGAGTATAAGTAAGGAAAAATTGAGATACGGGGGTCATGTGGTCAATGGCACCAGAATCTATTATCCAGAGGGTATCATAGATTTTTCTGAGGCATTCATATAAAGAGGGACTGGAGATTTACTTGAAAGAGCTAAATCGTAGGTTCTTGAAGGCTTCTCAAGTGACTCCAATAAATTTCTCAGCTTCTCAACCTCTTCACTATTGAATTTCCCAAGAATGGGTTCCTCCTCAGTTTTGGTTTGTTCTGTCAAGTGTACCTGAGGTTTCTGTTGTATACTAGTTTCTCCATGCTTGGGTTGGTGATTTCCCATTTAGTTTCGAGCACTTCTCTTTAGTGTCCCTTGGTTACTTATAGTAGGGACAGCAGAGGTTGTCCTTGTTATTTCTCCCTGGCTGTTTGGTTGGACCACTCTTTGCTTTTTCTTGAAAGCTGATCTTTGTTATTAGAACTGACTCATCCATGGCTTGAGGTTCAAGCATGAAACTTCTTTGGCTTTCCTTAGCTCGAACCATTGAAATGGTCTCTTCTAAAGACGGTGTGTCTTCCTTGCCAAGGATTTGGACCCTGACTTGATCAAATTCAGGATTCAAACCTGCCAAAATCATACTCTCTCTCTCTTTCAATAAAGCCCTTCAAGATGGCAGCATCTTCAGGGCATTTCATTTCAAAAACACAATAATGGTCTGGGTCGTCCACAGATTTTGCAATATATTTGCATACTTTGTGACAGATTTTTCTCCTTGTTTAGTGGCTGTAGTTTTCACTTTGATTTCATATACCCGAGCAACATCATGGGCCTTAGAGTATATTCGCCAAATAAAGTCCCAAATTTCCTTGGCTAAGGCCATAAACATGCAAGTGTCACTGATATATGATCCATGAAATCCCACAGTGAGGACATGATCATGGAGTCTTCCTTATCCCCAGCATCAAATTTTAGGTCAATCCTTGCTGGTCCAGTCCCAAGGAGATGGCTAAGTCTTCCCTTGCCTTTGAGGTACGTTTGAACAAATTAGGACCACTTGAGGTAATTCTTCCCATTGAGCCAATAGGCGGCTCAGATATTGTGGAGTTCTCCAATCTTTTGAACAGCATTGGATTCCTACGGTTGGGTTGAATTGTTGATGGCTGAGGTTTTAGAGATTGACATAATTGGCTAAGAGATGAAGGGGTCAACAAGGGAACGAAGGAATATTGGACGTGCAATTGAAGCAGAGTTGTGCAACTGGGAAGCGATGGTTCAACAAGGGAATGACGCAATATTGGACATGCAAATAAAGCAGAGATGTGTGATCGGGCAATGTGCCTAGGTGGGACCAGAAATTGTGAAGGCAAAGAACAGATGCAGTGACAATAAAGGTCACTGAAGTGAACGAAAAAATAACAGGTTAAGTAGAGACAGTAATGAAGGCTATCTGGTGGGGAAAAATTGGCGATTAAGGCTTACAGGGATTCAGACTAAGAGAAAGAAAAAAGCTGAGAAATTCTGAGCTCTCATAACTCTGTTCTGATACCATGAAACAAAAGAGAGGTAAAAATCTTCTTAATTCTCTTCTTTTGGGTAAATGTTATAGGGCTATAAATAGGAAATTACATAGGGAGAATTGGAGAGAAAAACAGAATTACAAATTTAAACCTAAATCCCTTCAAATAAGGGATTTAACTGGATTCCTATCTAATCCCTTAAATTAAGGGATTTACATCTCCTAAATATTATTTACATCTCCTAAAATATTTACAATAAAGAATAATATCTCAACAATATATATGCTGTGTCATGTGCTATGTTTTTGAAGTTTGACGTGAATGACTAGCCAGCTATTCTGGCTGTGCCACTAATGATTCATGTGCAATGGTTGAATATTGTTTTTATATATTGGTTTAACAAATATAATTTTTTTTAAATATTAATATAATTGTAATGTTATCAGCAACATTTTTAACATTTAATGTCCACAGAGACCAAAGTTTATTAATATTTGGGCTGAATAATTTGGTCAAATTTTCTGTCCAGTATTAGGGCTCATTTGAAGGCCTAAATAGCCTCAAAATAAGGTATAGTGACCCAATAATACATGGAAGCTGGGAGCTGAGCGAAATCAATGCTAAGAGGACCCATTTAGTCGTTGAAATGTCCTAAGTTTCAAGAGAACAGGACTGAAAGCTTGCATTAGCTAATATTGTTTAGTAAGGGTGGGAGCTAGGAATTCATTACAAATGGAATGTTTAAATAAATATTACACATTTTGGATCCATGCCACTGGTAAATTTGCTTTACTGTCTTCAACTTTTCCGTGGTTCTCATTGTGTGGTAGAATCTAATTGTAAAATATTCATCTCTGCTCTCTCAGCCACATGATAACTTTGAAACAATTGATAATTAATAAAGGGCTTTATTGCTGCAAGTTGCCATACTGAATATAAAATAACTTTTCTGTAAATATTCTGATTGTTTCGCAGGTTATTGCCAAGAGGTTGTTGGAATCTAAACAAAATACACCTCACTTATATTTATCGTCAGGTTTTGATTCTCTTATGCTCAACTTATCTGTGCAAACCAAACTGTATTTGCATAGGTTGACTAAACCATATAATTTTTGTAATGGTGTATATCAGATGTTATACTGGATCCACTTCTTTCCCTTAGAAAAGATCTCAAAGGTATGGACTATTAAACTGTCTTGCTTTTGATAAGAAGATATTCACATCAGTTATATCCTTCATTTTCTCCCGTTGAATGCAGAGCAATATGGTGTTAAAGTTTCGGTGAATGATATTGTCATCAAAGTTGTAGCAGCTGCTCTTAGAAGTGTAGCAGAAGCAAATGGTAAATACTTATCTCTTGTTAATTTTTCTGTCCAAGCATGTCAATTGATTTTTATTTTTAGTTTTTATTTTTTATTTTTTTGGGGAAAGGGGGCATGGGTTTCCATCAGAAAGTGAATGACTAGTCCAATCAGTGTTTTCCTGTGGAATACGAAAAGAAACCATGGAAACTTGTTATTAGTTTTGCTTCATACATTCGTCAATTCTGGGCGTTAGTCAAAGGGTTAAAAACATAGAAGGAAGTATTTCTCGCCAAATATCTTTTCAAATCTTTTGAGCCACCGCCAACTTTTAAAGGCTAGTGAGATCAAAGATAAATATCCTCATGTAATAAATTTTCAAGGACTTGCATGAGTTATACACAATGCTGCGTTGGCATCCCAACTGTCTGGATTTAAATTGTATCTATTTAAAATAATCTTATGCCATAATTGAGTTACTTCTGAATGGAAATGCCATAATGACAATGTTTTTGGACACCAAATTACCAAGACCCAAGCCCCTTTTGTTCATAGGTTTGCAACAAACTTCCCAACTAGCTAAATGAACTCTATTATTCTCTACTACTCCAGACCAAAGAAAATTTCTCATGCTCCTCTCAATCTTTTTGTCTACACCTGATGGGGGTTTCCATCAAAAAATTAACGACTAATCAAGTCAGATTTTTCCTGTGGAAAATGAGAAGGAACAATGGAAACTTGTTATCAATTTTGCTTCAAACACTTCTTCAATTCCGGGAGTTAATCATGGGAAATCCAATGGTAAAAAAGTTCGTCAAATGGAATTTTAAACAGCCAAGTATCTTCCCAAAATTCTACTATTTTTAAAGAAACTAGTGGCATAAAAGGTAAATATCCTTGTGTAATATATTTCTAAGGACTTGCATGAGTCACATTCAATGTTACATTGGCATCCCAAGCACTTGGATATGAACTCTATTTACTTAGAATAATTTTATGCCATTATGCAGTTACCTCTGAAGGAAAATGCCATAACCATTTAGTTGACAAGGAAATGTTTTTGACATTTATGGAACTTAGAGGAATGCTCATATTATTTATGAATGGAGCTGCTATATTCCAGTCCAACAGAGAGTTGGATGAGGAAATATGGCAGAGTTACAGTGATAGTATGAAGCTAAGAAAAATCACACAGGGACCTCTAGTACTCAGGAGACCAAAGACTCTCCACTAAGCCAAATCTCTTCTGCCTAAAACCCACGCTTAACCTCTCCAAATATTCCTCTCAACAGCCTTTCTTTCTCTCTCTCTCTCTTTGCCACATCACATCCAATGATTAGTTTGTTACCAAGGGATATTCTCCCTTTTGCCTTTCTTCCCAGCTCATCACTACTTTCAGCACTATGGGGCTTCTCACTATTCACCTTTTTTTCTTCTCTCATAGACATTTCCCCTCTTAGGCCCAATCATGTTGGGTCCATCAATTACCCCGCCTGGCCAAAACAAGCTTCACCTTGTCCTTAAGGTGGAAAGCAGGGAACTGTGCAAGAATAGTGTCATAATCTTCCTAAGTATTCTCCCATGCAGGTAACCTAGCCCGTTGAATTTACAACTCATATTTCCCATTTGTTATCATTTGAACTTGTTTGACTTCCTGTGGTTGCACTTGTAATTCCATTTCTTCTGTCAAAAATAGAGGAATGTCTTGAGTGGGTGTAGTGGGCTGTAACGACTTCTTGAGAAACAAATGAAAAGCGGGACTTATGTACGCTGTCAATGGTAATTCAAGTCGGTATGCTAACTTACCATATGTCTCCAGCACTTAGTAAGGTCCATAGAAACTTGGAGCAAACTTCTCACCTTGTTTATTGGCCAAAGTGTTCAATTTATAGGGCCTTAGCTTGAGAAAAACATGACCTCCAATTTCATACTCCGCTTGCCTTATTTTTTTATAACCTGCTGCTGTCCTGTACACTTGCGTTCTTTCTAGCTGGCCTTTCAATTCTTTGTGAATCAAATTTCTGGTCTTTACAGTCTCATTGACCTCTTCCAATGTTGAGCCATTGTCCTTCCATTAGGATAGGTGGATCCCTACCATATAAGGCTTTGAATGGGTCATCCCCATGGATTGATTGTAGGAGGTATTAAACCAATATTTTGTGCATGGCAACCACTTGACCTAATCTTTAGGTTTGCTGCTTGCTAAACATCTCACCTAAGTCTCCGGGTTTTTGTTTACTATTGCTGTTTGCCCATCTGTCTCTAAGTGATAGCTTGAACCATATTTCATCGGGGTTCCAGCCAGCTTGAACATCTCCCTCCAAAATTGGCTTATGAATGCATGTTCCCTATTTGAAATGATGGACTTTGAAAACCATGAAGTTTCACCACTTCCCTTGCATAAAGTTCAGCCACATCCTTGGCTGTGAAAAGGTGACAAAGAGCCAAAACATGGCTGTATTTGGTAAGTCTATCAACTGCTACCAATATGGTGTCATTTCTATTGGACTTTGGTAGACCAATAATAAAATCCGTGCTTACATGCCCTCACACTTGTTGAGGAGTGGGCAAGAGTTGTAACAAACCTTCTGGGCTCCTGGTTTCATATATTTTCTTTTTTCGCTAACAGATATCACATTTAGCTACATACTCTTGAACGTCATGTTTCATGCCTTCCCTATGCACAACTGTAGACAAACGCTTATATATCCTCAAGAATCCTAAATGACCTCCCATTGGTTAGTTAGTCATGGAAATCTCTAATCAAATCAGCAATCTCAGCGGGTTTTTATAAACTACCATTCTGTTATGATACTAACACAAAAATGATGGGAAAGAATAATTCTGAAAATTCTATTATTTCTGATCAGATTACAGGGATATATATATATACAAGGTTATAGGCCAAAAAACTAGGAAACAAACCAACTTGAGACTCAAGAAAACAATCATAATAAAATCCCTATAACTAAGAAACAAACCAACTTGAGACTCAAGAAAACAATCATAATAAAATCCCTATAACTAAGGGATTTAAAATAGATCTGTTCATTCTATTTACAACAGATTATTTACAAAAAAAACAGAATCTTCTTCGATGCCCCCCCTCAAACTAAGGAATAGATGTCTTCCATTCCTAGCTTGCATACAAGATTGGGGAAACTAGAACTATTTAGCCCCTTTGTTGAAACATCAGTTAGCCATTTCTCTGAGGCAACATAGGACATGCACCACATGTCCAGCAAACTATCTTCCAATTTTTCTTTAATAAAATGTCTATTGATTTTAATGTGTTTTATCCTATCATGTTGTATAGGATTATAAGCAATGTTGATAGATGATTTGTTGTCAGAATAGAGGTTCATATGTCTTTCTCATTTAATCCTTATATCATCTAGGATAATCTTCAACCTTAGCAGCTTGCATTGTCCTTGAGCAATAGCTCTAAATTTTGATTCCGCAGATGATTTTGCCACCACATTTTGCCTTTTTATTCTTCCATGTTACCAGATTTCCTACAAGAAAAGTGCAATATCCAATAGTTGACCTTCTATCCATGAGGGACCCTACATAGTCAGCATTGGTGTACGCTTCTAGAGTAAGAGTATTATTTTTCTTGAATAAAATACCTTTCCTAGGATTACTTTTCAAGTAGTGTAGTTTGTAGGCTGCTTGGAGGGGAGATTCTCTTGGATCATGCATAAATTGACTAATTACACCTATTGAGTAAGCTATGTTTGATTGAGTATGAGCAAGATAGATGACTCTTCCCACTAGCTTTTCATAGATTCTTTTGTCAATAGCTGATTCCTATTTTGCTTCTCCTAACTTGTGGTTTGGGTCCGTTCAAGTGGAAACTGGCTTGCACCTAATCTTTCTTGTTTTTGTCAATAGACCACTCATATATTTTTGCTGAGATATGAAGATTCTTTGTGAGGAATATGCCATTTCAATACTAAGAAAGTGCTTCAATTTCTCCAACTCCTTTAGGCACCCTCTTTTGATGTTGTATCTGCTTAGGGCTTCTTTTCCAACCAAGAGTTGCTGTATAATGGTCATCATTCGGCTATCTTGCTTCACCTCATGGTCTAACCCTTCAATTCCTTCCAATTGCCATAGAGAAAAGGCCCTTAACTCTATTATTTCATCCCTTCTAGATAGTGCATTAGTTGCTTTATTTTCCAAGTCAGGCTTATATTGAATTTCAAATTTATAATCCGTTAGTTTTGTAACCTATTTCTTTTGATCCAGGTCAATTATTCTTTGTTCCAACAAGAACTTTAGAGCCTTCTGATCAATTCTAATAATAAATGGTTGCCCACTTAACTAGTGCCACTGTGAACACAATGGCCATGAGCTCCCTTTCATTAATAGAGCATTGCCTTGCTTGTGGAGATAACGCCTGGCTATAATAAGCTATGGGATGCCTTTTTGCGTTAACACAGCTCCTACTCCACTTCTTGAAGCACCAGTTTCTATTTCAAAAGGTAGGGCAAAATCTGGCAAGGCCAACACAAGTACTGTCATTGTGGCTATTTTTAATGCCTCAAAGGCCTTTTGAGCCTTTTCTCCCCATTTGGAAAAGTCCTTTTCAAGATGATCAGTGAGAGGGGTTGCCAATTTGTCATAGTTTTTTTCAAACTTCCGATAGTAGCCACTGAGCCTAAGGAACCCATATAAAGACTTAAGGTTTTTTGGAGGTGGCCATTTCAACATGGCCTCTATCTTGGTAGGATCAACTTGCTCACTTTCAGCAAAATTTAAGTTGCCTAAAAACACACTTTTTGACATTTATCACTAGTTTGTTTTGCCGTAGTATCTCTTGGGCTGTCCTCAAATGGATATGAGTGGGTAGGTGTAGGCTATAAACCAAGATGTCGTCAAAGAAGACCTGAATAAACTTCTTTAGATGCTTTCTAAAAATGTCATTCATCAGAGATTGGGAGGTAGAGCGAGCATTGGTTAAGCCAAATGACATGACCAAAAACTCATAATGCCCTTCGTGTGTTATAAATGCTGTCTTTAGCTCATCACCTAATTTTAAATCCAACTTAGAAAAATCTTAGCTCTTCTCAGCTTATCTATTACTGGTATGGTAAATTTATTAGGAATACTTATTCAAGGCCCTATAATCAATACAAAACTTCCAACTCTCATCTTTATTTCTTATCAACACCATTGGGCTCGAATATGGGTTGACACTGGCTTGAGTGATCCCTGCTTCAAGCATTTCTCGAACCAACTTCTCAATTTCCATGTTTGGAGCGTGGGCATATCTGTATGGCTGAATGTTAGGGGGCTGCCCTGGGGTGAATCATGGTCACTAGAACGATGTGGAGATAACCCCTTGATGGGTTGGCATACCTCAGCAAATTCTTAATAATTTTGCTACTTCCTCATGATTATTTTGTTGCCTTGTTTCTGTTTGTAGGGTATCTTGGTCGAACTCAACTAAATAGCCTTCTCCCTTCCTTTTGAGTGACCTTCAAATGGACTTAAATAAGGCCAGAGACTTAGTTAAGGTTGGATCTCCCTTCAAGCAAAACCATTCAGCGCCGACCTTAGTCTTCATAGTGGACTGTCCCTATTTCATTTTAACCTTCCCAAGAGACTCCAACCATTCAATCCCAAGCACCATATCTACAGTGCCCAAGGCGAAGGGATAAAAGGTTTGTGTTATTTTCAAGCCTTGTAACTCCTAGGAGAAATCCGTACATTCACCCTTCCCATAAACTTTTCTTCCATCCCCCATAGTAATAGAGTAAGTGCTGGTACGTTGCATTTGAATGCCCAATTTTGCAACTAATGCAGCTAAAATAAAGTTGTGGGTGGCCTTACTACCAATTAGCACCAATACCTCTTCTCCATAAGCACTCCCCATTAGTTTTATGGTCTTATGCCTTGCTATGCACACAATAGAGTTCATGGACAACTCCATTGAAGCCATAATCTTCATAGGCTCCTCCACAACTTCTTCTTTAGCCTCCTCTATGGTTTCATCCCCAGTCAAAATTAACATATGCAATTGCTTGTTTTTACACGTGATTGGGCCCAAATTTTTTCTCACACTTGAAACAAAGCCTAAGCCCTCTTTGTCTATTAATTTTAGCTTTAGATAACTTCTTCCTATTGCTGGTACTGGTGATAGTGGTATTTGGTGCCTATGCCCTTGCTCTCCTCACCACCTTTGACATCAGGGCTTTTTTGCAATGGAGCTAGTCTGGCTTGTGGGTAGTTCCATCAAACTTCTTACTGTTGAGAAGCTGGGTTTGGGTGTACTCCACCTTGGGCCCATCCATGACCTCATCCCTTTTGTAGATTTCTCTTGTGCCTTTTCTAGAATCAGAATCCTTTCTTCTACTTGGTAGGCTGGGTCCATCAACTGCTTCAATATTTTTGGTTGCATTAGTCTCACTTCAACTCGGATTTCTGTAGAGAGACCATTTTTAAATGCTTCTATTAGAACCTCATTTGGAATATCTGTTAAAGGTGCACAAAGAAGCAAAACTTTTTCTGATATTCATCCATTGAGCCATCTTGTTTGAGAGCCATTAGTCTCTAATATCCATCTCCTTTTTGGTAGTAGTGGAATCTATCTAACACTTGAATTCAAACAATGAAAATGTAGTAGCTCTGCTTTTTAGCCATTAGAACCAGTTTAAGGCCTTCCCCTCCAGGCTAATTGTGATGGCCTTTAACTTCTCTTCTTTTAAATATACCATTCCCTCTTCTTTTAAATATACCATTCACGACAAAGTATCTCTCCACTTGAAATAAACATCCAATTGGATCATCTCCAGGAAAAAGTGGTAGCTTGAGTTGTCATAACTTTCTTACCTCCTTGATTTGGTCACCTTCTCAACATTAGCTTCCTTAATTGATGCTAATGGTGAAGGATGCTAAGTTACGGCAATTGTCTTCCCTCTAATGTTAGAGTTGCTTGCTATTTGAGGTTTTGTTAGCTTGTCTCAGGGCTCCATCATCACCAACTTTATTGTAGTCATATCTTCCTTCATCTCCCCAAATCCCTTCTCCAATATTTTGATTTTGTTCTCCATCCTTGTACCCATCATTACCCTAAACATGGCTACTTTGATACCAAATTGATGGAACTTAAAGGAATGTGCGTATGATTTATGATCTATTATATTCCAATCCAATAGAGATGGATGAAGAAATATGGTAGAGTTATAGTGATAGTATGAAGCTAGGGAAAATGAAAATGGCAGAAAAATGACATAGGGATCTGTAATATTCAAGAGACAAGACTTTCCACTAAGCCAAATCTCTTTTGCATGCTACCCATGCTCAACCTCCAAATATTCCTCTCCACTATCTCTCTCTCTCTCTCTCTCTTTGCCACCTCACATCCCTCAGATAAGTTAGTTACGAAGGGATATTCTCCCTTCTGCCCATTTTCCCAGCTCATCACTACTTTTAGCACTATTGGGCTTCTCACTACTCTTACCTTTCTTTCTTTTCTCATAGACATTTCCCCCCTTAGGCCCAAGCATGTTGGGTGCATCAGACACCAAAATTACCAAGACCTAAGCCCCCTTCATTTGTACTGCTACAACAAAATTCCCAGCTCACTAGATGAACTCTATTATCTTCTCTTGCTCTTTTCCAAAGAAAATTTCACATGATCTTCTCAATCTTATAGGCTTCCCATTGGAATTTTAAAGAGACTTGTAATAGATAGGTATGCTGGATAAACCTAATTGAACAAGAGTGTTACAAAGGTCGAAGGATTAAGAGGCCTCCTTCCAATTATCCAATTGCCAAGAGCTCTTTTGGATTATTGGGTCCCATAAAAGTAGCTCGTGGATTCAGGCCCAGGGGTAGGCCCAAGTAAATGAGAGGCCATTGTAAAACTTGACACCTCACCAAAACAGCATACAAAGAAAGATTTTGGCTATCTATGTTTTTCCCTACCATACCACTATTAGCTAGATTAATCTTCAGTCTTGAAACAGCTTCAAAGAATTGAAGGATGCAGAGTGAATGTATGAAGCTCTATCTTCATTTTGTAGGAAAAAGATCATAACATGCAAACAGCAAGTGGGAAACCATCATTTCCTTTGAACCGGCTATTAGACCATTGATGACACCCCTTTCTATAGTTATGGACAACATTTTACTCAAAACATCCACAACTAGAGTAAACAAAAAAGGGGAAATGGAATCTCCTTGCCTAACTCCTCTTTGACCTTGAATCAAGATTTAGGTTCACCATTGACAATCACGAAAAACAAGTTGCAGTAGAAAGAGAACCCGAAATCCATCTGTGTTAAAACCTTCCCTAGCAAGAACCTCATCTAGAAAGCCCTAACTCACCCTATCATATTCTTTTTCAAAGTCCAATTTAAAACTATAATTTGGCACCTTTGTCTCTTTGCATTATCCACAACCTCATTTGCCCCTAAAGCAACATCCAAAAATGGCTTGCTAGGGACAAAACACTTTGATTTTTTTGATATAGTGTCTGATAACACTTTGCAAAGCAGATTAGACTTAGTTGCAGTTCCTTCTAGCTTTGCTATCAGATTTTTCAATTAAAATATAATAGGTGTATATTTTTCTGATAATAATTACTAAGTGTACTATTTAGTTAAAAAATCATACACTTTTCTGCAGAAGCTATATACTTGTCATATTATTGTTGAAAAATCATACACTTGTTATGTTTTAATTGGAGGACCTAATAGCAAAGATATAAGGAACTGCATATAAGTTTGCAAAGCCTAGGAGAGAGAATCTTAATGATGATCTTGTACACACTAGTGACCAAACTAATAGGTCTATAATCTTTCACCTTGATAGACATATCTTTCTTGGGTGCTGAAGTAACAAAAGTTGAGTTCATACTCTCCGCAACTTCTCTGTTGCAATAGAATTCAACCAAACACCTTTAAAAGGTCCCCTTTGACAAATATCCTAGCAACTATGAAAAAATCATGTTGAACCACCTGGACCCGGATTGGGAATTCTTCTTTTTCAGATCTTTTTCCTCATCTTTATCAGTTATCTACTTTATGCAATTCCCCAATCTCTGGTTTTTTAAGCAATCATAGTAATGGTTCTGCTTGGAATTTCCACTTTTCTGGAAATCTTGATGATAGAGTTGTTGATCATCTTGCTTTGTCATTGGAGATTCTTGCCTTGTTTCAGGTTTCTTTTTTGGCCGAGAGGATGATTTGGAATTTGGATTCTTTGGGTTTGCATTCATGTTTTTCTTTCTTTAATTTTTTGATTCAGAGTTCGTCCGAATACACTTTGTCTTCCTTGGACTAAATCTTTCTGGTAAACCAAGGCTCCCTCTAAGGTAAAAGCTTTTGTTTGGACATTGATGCTTAATAGAATTGATCCAACTGATTTGCTTCAAACCCTAGGTCCCAATACAGCTATTTTGCTAGATGTTTGTGTAATATGTTTAGAAGTTCAGAAACAAATAATGTATTTCTACATTGTGAAGTGGCTTGGCTGGTTTGGAATAGGTTGTTTGGCAGTTTAAATGATAGTTGGGTTTGTCCAGCTAACTTACGGGTGTTGTTAGCCACTAAGTTTGCAGGATTTGGGCAGAGAAAGGAGCAAAAAGTGCTTTGGCAGTGTGCTGCTTTTGCACGATTGTGGTGCATTTGGTTAAAGCGAAATGCAAGAGTGTTTAACCAGAAGTTTCTTCTTTCACGTCTTTGGGAAAGGATTACATTTCTGGCTTCTTTGTGGTTTTTTTTTTTTTGGGGGGGGGGGGGGGGGGGTTTCCCCGTTATGGATATGCAAAGGGATTGGAAAGCTCTTTTGTGTTAAAAAGTCTTGAAGTTTTCTTTTGTTTGTGGAGGATCTCTTGTCCTCTATTTATGTACTAATAGTATTCTCTCTTCTCTTCTGAAAAACCACCTGGGCCTGGGGCTTTATCCATAACCAAGTCCTAAGCAGCATTCCAAATCTATAACTCTTAAAAAGGTCAAGGTCTCTCCAACGAGCAAGCCTTACCAGCAGAAATGGGACTCCATTCTAAACCTTCCAAGAAAGGTCTACTAGAATCCTCTTCAGAATATGGGGTAGTGTGCAAGTGGGTAACCTCTCCAATGACATCTATATCCTTGACAAACCCACATCTTCAAGCTCCATCCATCTTTTTGATGTTACTCTTCATCCTTTGACCTGTAGCCACTCTACTAAAAAATCTTGTGTTCACATCCCCATGCTTTGCCCACTAATCCTACATTTTTGCCTCCAATTAGTTTCTTCTCTAACAAGCACCTCTTCAAACTCATTCCTTCAAGAGTTGCATTTACCCCATTGCTCTATGGACAATGCTTCCTCTGCCTCCAACTTATTTAAAGAATCAAACTCTTTAAGAAGACATATTATTGGAGAGAAAAGAAAATTCAACTTGTTGGAGGAGGATAAGAAATCCTCTAACGAGAAATCATTGAAAGACCTAAAAACAAAATAAAAGGAGCAAAATGCCTGAAATGTTCATCAATGTAGTAAAGCTGACCAATTTCTCTGCATATGAAAAATAGTTACTCCCATGTCTGTTTCAGACTGACTTGATCAAATTCATGTTTATGGATATGGTACTAGACTTGGTTATTATTTTTTCCAGTGTTTTATGTTCTGCCAAAATTCTGGAGTCAAGTATTAAGGAATTCTTTAATGTGTCCATGCATCTATAATTTCTTGTTAATTTTTTTTCCCAATTAGCTTGTCACTCTTAGAACTGAATCATGCTTTATTGAAGTTTGCAATGCTGAAATTTGATTCTAATCATTTGCAGCCTACTGGGATGCTGAGAAGGGTGAGGTCATTTTATGTGATTCTGTTGACATATCAATTGCTGTGGCCACTGAGAAGGTAAATAGTTGTTGTTGAAGTAAATGGGCCAATATCTTTTTATTATTTTTGTTTTTATTGCTATTATCTCTTATTGATTTGGTTTATCTTTTGTTATCTTTGAGCAGATTAGGAGTTTTTAGATCTAATGCTTTTATCTTAAATTCCCTTGATCCTCGGCATATTCCTAGGGAGTAACCAAAATTATTGTGGTTAAACCTAGCCTAGTTATGTTTGACTATCTAGAAAAATATAATAATTTTTCTAGCTGCAATTCCTTCATGGTATTAGAGCCTCGAGCTCGATGCAGACCAAACATGTTCCTTTTGGCACCTTGGGAGCCTTCAACGTCAAAGGGGAGAATATTGACTCCCAATTGAGTCATGTAGGCTCCACAAAAACAGGTGTTGGTGGGCCTTCTAGTGGTGGAATGGGAAGCGAGGTCACAAGCCAAAATACCCTCAACGGCAGTATGACTGACGTCCTCTCTCCAGCACTGATCTCACATAAATTGAACGAACACAACTACTTGCTATGGTCACGGAATTTTCTTATGTTTGTCCATGGAAGAGGGAAGGAGAAGTACCTTACGGTGAAGCAGCAGAACCTGAAATTTGCAACCCAAAACGAGACACATGGGTTGCAAAAAATAACCTTGTAATGACCTGGTTGATTGGATTGATGACACTAGAAATTAGCACTAACTACATGCTAGCTACCTTTGCAAAGGAAATATGGGACTCGACAAGGAGGATGTATGTCGTAAAGGAGAATCCAGCTACTGTGTTCTAGATAAAACAGCAACTCAAGGACATCAAACATGGTGAAAAATCTGTCACTCAGTACTTTACTTCCCTAATGAGGCTTTGGCAGCAAATAGATCTCTATGAGGTCTATCAATGGTCATGCCACATAGATGCAGCGTACCACAAGCAGATGGTTGAAAAGGACCATACCTATGAGTTTCTAGTTGGGCTTAACGATAAGTTTGAAGAAGTTAGAGGCAGGATTATGGGTTTCAAGCCACTGCCATCACTCGAAGATGCTGTGAATATGATCTAATGTGAGGAAAGTAGGAAAAAAACTAATACAAGGATCTCCCACCATGCAAAACCATGCAAAATCCAGAAGCATCTGCAATGGTGGCTAGAGGTGGACAAATGGCAGATCAAGGTGGCTAGAGGTGGACAAATGGCAGATCAACGAGGCAGAAAACCATTTACCCCTTGTTTGGTTTGAGGGGAGGGGAGGGATTCTCCTCTCCTCCCCTTGTTTGGTTTGTAATTTTGGAGGGGCCCTCCCCTCCCCTTCTCTCTTATCCCTCCAATTTGGGGGGATTGGAAGGGAAAGTTGGAAAAAAGACTAAAATGCCCCCTATCTTAATTATTAATTCTATATTTCATAAAATTTTTATAGGTATGGTTGAGGAGAAATTTCAATGTACCAATTAACACGAGAAATTTCAATGTATCAATTAACACGGGTATATTGCCATATTGAGAAAAAAGTAAACATGCCAATGTTTTTAACTCAAATGCATTTTAATTTTATAAAATAAAACATGTTAAATTATACATTTGTTGAAATAATTATTTAGTTAATTTTATTTGTTTACAAATTTGTTTAAAATAATTATAATTATAGATAATTTCTGACATTTATTTAATTTGGCGGTGACAATATTAAATTTTAAAAAATAAAAAAATAATTAGCAGTATTATCATTACTTTTAAAATATATAAGGGTAAAATGGTCTACATATTATTATTTTCCCTCCCCTCCCCTCCTGAACCAAATAATATATCTCCCTTCCCCACCCCTCCTTTGAACCAAATAAGGCCTTAAATGGTGTGATCGTTGCAATAAGAATGGACATACCAAAGATGTGTGCTGGAAGCTTCATGGAAAACCACCATCTAGCAACAGGTCAAGAGCTAAACATGAAAGCAGAGGCCTACATGTGGAGTCTGGAAGTGATGAAAGCTCTCTAAGAAAAGAAGAAGTCTCTATGTTGAAAAGGCTACTCAATAAGCATGATTCCCTAAGTGAGAAATCTATTCCTTCTATGACTTTAGCCCAAGTAGGTATGTCACTTATTGCTTCTCTACATACTATAATCCAAGCTCAGAAAATCTAGATAGTTGACTCTGGGGCAACTGATCACATCACTAGTTTTAAGGGAGTGTTAAACACTTTTCACTATTATACCGAGTGCACCTATGTTAAAGTGGCAAATGGAATTTTTGCTAGAGTTCTTGGTATTAGAACTATAATTATCTCAAAAACAATAGAATTAAAAGAAGTGTTATATGTTCCAGATATCAAATGTAGCCTAATTTCAGTCAAGAAAATTACCAAGCACTCAAAATGCAATGTCAATTTTTCTGAGTTTGATTGTGTTTCAGGATTTGGCTTCGGGGAGGACGATTGGCAATGTTAAGGAAAGGGATGGTCTTTACTACCTAGAGGTAAGTTTGAAAGAGGATAAAGAGAGGGCAAATGCTGTATTTGCAACTTCAAAAAATGATGTTGAACTGTGGCATTATAGGTTAGGCTACTCAAGTGTCAGTTATATGAAGTATCTGTTACTTGATTTGATCAATAAAATAAATTCCTCTTCTTTTAATTGTAATTACTGTCAATTAGCCAAACTTACAAAAGCAAATTACCCTTCTCATGCTTATAAACTTACATACCTTTTTTCTCTGGTTCATAGTGATATTTGGGGTCCATTCAAAATCATGACTTTATCAAAGGTCAGGTGGTTCATCACTTTTATTGATGATCATATCTATCTCTTATGAGTGTATTTAATGAAAGAAAAACAAGAAGCACTGCAAATTTTTCAAAAATTCAACAACTTTGTTCAAAATCAGTTTCATACATCCATTAAGATCCTTAGAAGTGACAATGGGAGGGAGTATGTAAGCTCAAATTTTCAAAAATATTTACAAGAAAATGGGATTCATCATCAAACATCTTGTATTAACACTCCACAACAAAATGGAATTGCTAAACGAAAGAGTAGGCATCTCTTGGAAGTCTCTAGAGTTATAATGCTAACTAATAATGTTTAAGTTTTTTCTGGGGAGATGCTATCCTTCAACTTTTCTAATCAACCGAATGCCTTCAAAAGTTCTAAATTTTCAAACACCTTTGCAGAAATTTCAAGAGATATTTCCCAATTTAGATCTTTTTTCAAATATTCATCAAAAGGTTTTTGGATGTACTGTTTTTGTTTATGATAACCATGGAGGTAAATTGGATTCCAAAGCCATAAGGTGCATTTTTCTTGGTTATTCTCCTACTCAAAAGGGCTACAAGTGCTACTCTCCTGTTACTCTGAAGTACTATGTTTCGATGGATGTTAAATTTTTTGAAAATCAGCCCTTTTATCCCAAATTACCTATTCAGGGGGAGAATGAGGGGATTGAATGGCTAATTTGCAGTGATTCTACACCTACAACATCTGATTTTTCACCTGGACCTCATACAATCTAGAACCAGATCTGAACTTGTCATAGAACCATATACAGATCCTATAGAATCGGAAATCAGACCTGAACCAGAACTAGATCCAGAAATACCTTCACACAGGTCTGATCGAGACCCAAAACCAAACTTAGATATCATTTCACACCCTAACAGTCAAAATATTGATCAAATCAGACTAGAACAATCAAATATATTCGAGGTAAGGGAAGATCTACCCAATATGCAGACATTCAAACATTATTCTAGGCGAAATAAGGGCACAAATGAGGGAGAAAATGACATCAATACCAGGAGAAACAAGAGCACAAATGAGCAAATGAGTGAGAGTAATGATAATCCCAATCCTATGCAAAGGCAAGAGACCAATTCGGAGACAAATACTGATGACCTCAATTGGCCAATTGCCTTGAGAAAGCGGAAAAGGGCGTGTACACAACATCCTATTAATAAGTATGTGTCCTATAAAAACTTTCTAATAATTTGAGAGCTTTTGTTGCAAGTATTGATGATGAGAAAATACTACAAACTTTCCAAGAAGCTATGACAGATCCGAGATGGAAGAAAGCAATAGATGAAGAGTTGGAAACCCTTAAGAAGAATAAAACATGGGAGATTGTAGAGTTACCTAAGGGTAAAACAGTGGGTTGTAAATGGGTATTTACCATTAAGTACAACCCTGATGGCTTTATCAGAATGTACAAAGCTAGATTTGTTGCTAAGGGATTCACACAGACTCAAGGTATAGACTACCAGGAAACCTTTGCACCTGTGGCCAAATTCAACTGAATCAAGATTCTCTTATCACTAGCAGCTAATCTTGACTGGCCTCTACATCAATTAGATGTTAAAAATGCCTTCTTGAATGGTGATCTAGAAGAAGAGGTGTACATGGAATTACCTCTAGGGTTGAGAAATCAATACAATGCAACTAAGGTGTGCAGATTATACAAGTCATTATATGAGCTCAAACAATCTCCTAGAGCTTGGTTTGAAAGGTTTACTCGAGCAGTCAGATTTTTGGGATATACACTGTGTCAAGCTAATCACACATTCTTTGTGAGGCACTCCAATAAAAGAGTCACAATTTTAATTATATATGTGTATGATATTGTAATTAATGGGGATGACTTAGAAGAAATTGAAAGGCTGAAAAAGAACTTAGCTTTCGAGTTTGAGGTTAAATATCTTGGAAAGCTCAAATACTTTCTAGGAACAGAAGTGGCAAGATCCAGCAGTGGCTAACAGTGGGATTAGTGTGTCTCAGAGGAAATATACCCTTGATTTATTGAGGGAAACTAGAATGCTAGGTTCAAAACCCATTGACACTTATATGAAAGCCAACTACAAGGTTAATCTAAAGAGTGAGGGATCACCTGTGGATAAAGAAAGATACCAGAAATTGGTGGAAAAACTTATATACTTGTCATATACCAGGCTTGATATAAGCTTTGCAGTTAGTGTTACTAGTCAATTCATGAGTGATCCATGTGAGGAGCACTTAGAGGCTATATACAGAATATTGAGATATCTGAAGATGACACCTGGAAAAGGGTTGATGTTCTTTAAAGGGAGGAATAGGAGTGTGGAAGCATATACTAATATTGATTGGGCTGATTCTGTAACTGATAGGAGATTTACTACTGGATATTGTACCTATGTTTGGGGGAATCTAGTGACATGGATAAGCAAGAAACAACCAGTTGTTGCAAGGGGCTTAGCTGAAGCAGAATATAAAGCACTTGCTCTAGGAATTTGTGAAGGAATGTGGATCTTAAGGCTGATGCATGAATCGGAACTTGAAGTAGCTGATCCTATCAAGGTGTGGTGTGATAATATGGCCACGATTGGAGTTGCACGAAACCCTATACACCATGATAGGACCAAATATGTGGAGATTGATCGCCACTTTATCAAGGAGAAGATAGATTCACGGGTTATTGATCTATCCTACATATCTTCCAATTCTCAAGTAGCTGATGTTATGACCAAGGCCCTTCCTAAAGTGAAATTTGAAGAAATAAGCAGCAAGTTGGGAATGATAAATATCTATTCACCAGCTTGAAGGGGAGTGTTGGAGTAAATGGGTTGATATCTTCTAGATATCTTTTATTATTTTTGTTTTTATTGCTATTATTTCTTATTGATTTGGTTTATCTTTTGTTCTCTTTGACCAGATTAGGAGTTTTTAGATTTAATGCTTTTATCTTAAATTCCCTTGATCCTTGGCAGATTCCTAGGGAGTAACCAAAATTATTGTGGTTAAACCTAGCCTATTTATGTTTGACTATCTAGAAAAATATAATAATTTTTCTGGCTGCAATTCCTTCAGTTGTGTTAGAACTGTCAATAATATTTTATAAATCATTCAACTTTTTTCATGTGACTGCAGGGCTTGCTGACACCAATTGTCAGGAATGCTGATCAGAAGACAATATCTTCGATCTCCTCAGAGGTAGCGTAAAAGCGTTTCGTGTTTCTCGACGAATGACTTTATGGTTGCCCCTACCTGTTTGTGTTTATTTTCAGCATTTACAGTATTTGTTAATAAACGAAGATGATGGAAACTAAGGTCTGTGTTGAATTTTCTTGAACAATTTTTATGGCTGATTGGTATTTCAGGTCAAGGAACTAGCTGAAAAGGCACGCTCTGGCAAGCTGATGCCACATGAATTCCAAGGAGGAACTTTTAGGTGAGTTTGCTAAATATGTTGTCATACTGGTCTGGTTATTCTAAATATTTTCTTTTTGTCCTTTAAATTTTAGCCTGGAATTGTTCATTTCTTACGACAAAAGCAGTAATTTTAAGCTTTAAACTGTGCCTCAATGCAGCATTTCTAATTTGGGAATGTTTCCTGTGGATCAGTTCTGTGCTATTATAAATCCCCCACAGGTACACTCTCTCCCTCTCCCCCCCCCCCCTCTCTTCTCTCACGACACACACACACACACATGGAAACATTATCACCTGCAGTTTCTACTACTGATTTGCTAGACCAATATTTTTTGTATCATTCATGTGATACTTTCATGGCAAACCAGGGATTGCCAACTTGTAATCTATGTGCCACTGATATGGGTACACATATCATATCTGAGACAATACAATGCATGGATATGGAGATATCAAAAAATTCTAGGATATGGGTACAGAGGGGCATGTTACATAAACTTTTAGAAAATATAGTTATTTGTATAAACTATAAAAAATTAATGAATTGTTAGAATTGAGTTTAAAAATACTGCATAATTCATATTCTTATTGCAACTCAATTAGCAAAACAAAATGCTTACCTTGAATTTAGCACAAAACTATGCTGCTTATTATGGGGACAGTTGTCTAGTTGGCATATAAATATAAAAAATATATATATATATATATATATATATAAACCTTGGAACTTCGAAAAACCTGGTTTACTCTTCTGACTCAGGATAGCAACGGAATTTGCAGACCCCTCATGGACTAGAAGATGTTCATGACTGTAACTCTTATTTTGTTATTATTTGGTGCAGGCTTGCATTCTCGCTGTTGGTAGGGGTAGCAAAGTTGTGGAACCAGTAATAGGAGCTGATGGTATAAATTTATGGATATCTTTACACATTACTTAATCCTGAATTTATGAGTTGTTTTGACATGAATGGTATTTTGCCAGGAATTGAAAGGCCAGCTGTTATCACTAAGATGAACTTAACCTTGTCTGCTGATCATCGTGTCTTTGAAGGCAAAGTTGCAGGTGATTAGAACACTTGATTAAGCTTATAGTCCTATATCTGTTGCTACAACTAAGTTATTGTCTGTCTTCAAAGCAGATTATAAACAAGATTGGCCGTGCCTTATGGTTAGTAAAGTTACAAATCTGATAGGGATGAAAGCATTTAGAATATAACAAAATTATAACCATTTAGTGTAGTACAAAGAACAGAGAACAATTTTTTCATATACAATTATTTTATATTGACAAATGACAAGAAATGTTGACTGTTAACGAAAGAGAATAGGGAGGTGGCTATTCATTTTCACTTTTTCCCAACAGATTAAATATCCTCATCCAATTCAAAGAGTAAATGAAGTTATAACAATTATGAGGTTCTACAAAGTATATATTGTGAATTACTCACGTATTTCATTATATGGATTGCACTGTATAATACACAGAAGGGTTAGAAACTATATAGGGAGGCTCTTCAGCTGTAATAGATGGACAGAGGAATCCAACAAGGAAACAAACAGCACAATGAAGGCAAACATAAAACACTACAATGAACAGAAATGAAGTACAAATAAAACCGAATAACCCGCAGCTCCAATAAGGGAATGTAGCCATTGGAGAGATGTGAGGCACCTTGATGGTGCAACAGAAACAACGCACCTCCTAGGATCTCCAACTATGTGGGTTACCAACACTCCTCAAGTTGGGGAGTAAATGTTAATCATCCCCAATTTGCATCCAAGTTCTTTGAACCCTTATTCTAGATAATGCATTTGTTAGTACATTTGCAATTTGAGTTTTGGTAGAGATGTAGGATAGCTCAAAGACCCCATAGGCTACCTTCTCTTTGATGAAGTGTGGATTAATTTCCACATGTTTTGTATGATCATGTTAAACTGGGATTTTTGCAATACTTATAGCAGCCATCTTGTCACTTAGGACCTTAATAAGGCCTTTTTAGTTCACTTAGAAGGTGTTTGAGCTAACCTTTCACATATTCCTTGAGCTCAGGCTTAGTATTCAGCTTTGGAACTACTTTGATCAATTACAGATTGTCTTTTGCCTCGCCAAGTTATTAGGTTTCCCCAAACATAGATATAATATCAAGTAGTTGACTTCGATCAGTGATTGACGTGACCTAGTTATTAGCTTGACAATATACTTACATCATATGGCATGGATTCTTCTGGAAGAAAATCCCCTTTCCTGGGGCAAGCTTTAAGTTATCTTGGGATTCTGTAGGCATCATCATGATGGACTTTACATGGCTTGTTCATGAATTGATTGGGTACATTAACAAGGAAGCAAATGTTAGGTTGTTTGTGGGACAAGTAGATGAGTTTGCTTGCTAATCTTTGCAAGTTCGTGGTATCTATAGGATGGCTTTCTTGAGTGAACTTGAATTTGTAATTTTTCTTTTCAATGAGTAAATCAATAGTATACTTCCGTTGGGATATGAGAATATCCTTGTATGACTTTGCTACTTCTATACCCAAGAAGTATCTTAGAAGACCAAGGTCCTTAGTTTCAAATTCCTTGGCCAAAGCCTTTCAAGGTTCATTATTTCTTTTGACTAGCTCTCAATAATAATGATACAATCCACATACACTATGAGGACAACAATTTCCCCTTTAGGGGTCACTTTTTGAAAATTGTGTGATCTTCTTGTCATTGGATGTACCATTGCATCTTGATTGTTTTGGTGAACCTTTCAAACCATATTCCAGGTTATTGCTTGAGTCTGTAGAGTGATTTATGAAATTTGCATACTCTTCCATTACTTCCACCTTCATAGCTAAACTGATATGTAGACTTTTCCTTCAAGTCCTTGTTAAAGAAGATGTTTTTTATGCCTAATTGATAAAGATGCTAGACAAGATTGGCTACAAGGGATAGAAATACTTTGATGGATTCAAGTTTTGCCTCTAGAGCAATCATTTCTTGGTAATCTATACTTTGGGTTTGAGTGAATCCTCTTGCAGTAAGTCTTGCCTTGTATTTGTTAATGCTCCCATTTGAGTTGTACTTGATGCTGAATGTCCATTTGTATCCAATGGGATGTTTTCCATAAGGAAAATCTACCAGCTCCTGAGTATCTTTTTTCTTGAAAGCATTCATTTCTTCTTCCACTGTTTTCTTCCATTTCTTGTGACATGATGCTTCATGGATATCCTTAGGAATTTTCCCATTTGAAATATTAGTAGCAAAAGTTTTGTAGGCAATAGATGATTTATCAAATGAAACATAATTTCCAATTGGATGTTGAGTGCAAGATCTCTTATCTTTTCTTAGGGCAACTAGCCAATCTAAATCCAAGTTTTCAGTAATTCTTGGACTTGGGCAGCAAATTTCTTGGTGCTGCTCTAGAGATGGGGCACTTCCATTACCTCAAGTTATTTTTCTTCTTGAGCAAGTGTCTAGGTAAGTGTAATTTTCTGAATCAATAATGGAGTGATGGATGTTTTGTTAAGATGGGTCATTGTTAGAGATTAGGGTGTTTTCAAGGTTTTGATTATCATCATTTGGACAAGAGAGGGCACCATTAGTTCCTAGTTCAGTGGTGTTGGGACTCTCAGGTTCTGGACCATTATAGAAGGAGAGGACTAAAAGTTCCATTCATCATTGGTAGTCTCCCCCTGAATGGAGGTTTTGGGATAATAGGGTTTGTCTTTCAAAGAAAGTGACATCTATGGAGAGAAAAAGTTTCCATAGGAAAGGTGAGTAGCAAGTGTAGCCCTTTTTGGATGAGGAGTACCTTACAAATATGCATCTAGTCACTTTTGGGTCAAGGTTATTTCCTTGATGGAGGTGGACAAAGGCCATGCACCAAAGACTTTCATAGGTAGGTGAGAAATGAGATGAGCTGTAGGATGAGTTTTGAGAAGAGTGTTGTAAGGGGTTTGAAAGGCAACGGTCTTAGTGGGCATCCTATTAATGGGATTGGCCATAATAGTAAAAACACAAGGGCTCTAGCTATCTCAAAGAGATGTCTACTTTTATGTTTGGTTCTCCTATTTTGTTGAGAGGTGTGGATGCAAGAAGTTTGATGATAAATGTTGTGAGTGGTAAGGTAGTTTCCTAGAGATGAGTTAACATGTTATCTTATCTTCTATTATCATTCCTCAAGACTTATATAATAGTTTGGAATTGAGTTTTAATCAATTGGTGAAATTTTTGAAATATCATGGGAATCTTAGATTTTCCTCTCATCAAGAACACCCAAGTGATCTTAGTATGATTATCTATGAAAGTCATATGTCACTTACTACCTGTTACCCCTTGAACCTTAGATTGGCCCCAAATGTCACTATAAATAAGGTGGAATAGATGTGAAGGCTTGTAAGTGTGTGTGGGGTAAGTGAGCCTTGATATGCTTAGCAAATTGGCAAGTTTCACACATAATAGTAGTGATGTCTTCATTGAAAAAACTAGGATACATTCTTTTCATGTATTAAAAACTTGGATATCCTAATCTATTTGTGCCATAATATAATATCAGAATTAGAACTAGTATTTAAACTCCACTTATTTTGTCTTTTTGCTCATGAGGTAAAGCCCATCCACCTCTTTAGTATTGTCAATTTTCTTCTTGGATGCCAAGTCCTGAAACTCATAGCCACCATTAAAGAAACTAATCTTGCAATTGCTATCTCTTACAAGTTTACTAATGGAGAGAAGGTTGAATGCAAGGTTATAAGCAAGTAAGACATCCTTATGAGCTAGATTTTCAGATATGGTGATATTTCCTATTCCAATGACTTGTGTTAAAGTCCCATCAGCAATTTTTACTTTTAAGGGAGAGGGATAGGAATTTAGATTATCAAAGAGAGTAGCATTGTGGATCATGTGATCCGATGTTCCCAACTCCACAATCCACTGATTTTCAAGGACATGAGTATTAAGAGCAATTAAAAATTTACCTAATTAGGCTCTGTTAATAGGCCCTACGTTATGCTTTTTGTCATTGGATGTCATGTTTGGTTGTCCAAACAACTTTTGGAGTAGTTTTAGTTGTTTATGTGAAAATAAGGTAGAATCAGCAGTTATTGTTTCTTTAGTTTTTGCTGTATAGCTTCTGCTTTCTGGTTTTGGCTTGGGCTTCCAATTTGGAGGCTGTCCATGGATTTTCCAGCATTTATCCTTGGTGTAGCCACCCTTGTGGCAGTGGTCACACCAAGTTTTAGCTGGTTTCTTGCCACTATTTCCACTGTTTTGACTGGATGTGTAGTTGTTGCTGCTGACTTGGTTAGTGACACCATGAGTGAGAAGGCCAGCAGCTTCATTGTGAATTTGGGTGCTTCCTTGCTTCATGCCTAATCTCAGAAAAAACTTCTTTCAATGTAGGTAAAGATTTAATGGCTAGAATCCTTACCCTTACATCATTGAGATTGTGGTTGAGGCCCATTAAAAATTTGTATATGCACCTCTTCTCCATGATCTTCTTGAAATTTGTTGAATCATCTATGCAACTCCAGGTGTAGTCCTCAAGTTGTTGCCAATATTTGGAGAGAGTGTTGAAATATTGGTTGACAAGCATGTCAACTTGCTTGATGTGAACCCTTGAACAACGAGTGCTTCAAACCCACACAAGATTGAATGAAATTACATAAAAAGCTAGAAATTAGATTAAAAAGGAAGATTAAGACTCTTGGAAAACAAGTTTCAAGAATCCTAACCTAATGGTTGAATGCTACAAAGATAAGTTCGGTAGTTTATGAAAGAACTAAGAGAAAGTGGTTCACACACTTTGTAATTCAAATTTCTATTATTCAAGTCTGATGAAAGTTATCGTTCAAGCAATATAAAAAGGCAACAAAAGAAATCGTAAAGGCTAATGGACTAATTCTAAAAAAGCCTGAATTAATATGGATTCCTAGCCAAAAAAGGATTAATAACCCATTTACAATAAAAGGCCCAATTAAAGATGAAACTAACATAAAATATAAAATTAAACGCATGAGTTTAAATAAAAGTAATGTTCAGCCCATTTGCAATGACCAAAAAGGTAAATCCTAATAAATTGCAAGACCCAAATGCCTAAATAGATTTTAGCTTTGATCTCAACTTTCATCCTATATTTGTATAATGCTTAGATGGGTTTGATTTTAGTCCAAGCCGATTTTCAAGTTGATTGCATCATTAGAAGCTTATTTGGCCCGCATTTCTTTAAATAACCCACTTAAAGCTTCTTTTATTCTTTTATCTCTTACTCTTCTAATTAGACCTCCATGAAAATGCAATGGATCTTTTGATATCTGCATGCATTCCTTTGGATTCCCATCATTCCCCCTTTCCTCAAAAGGATTCATCCTCGAATAAGCTTCACTTACATCAAAGACGGAAATATCAAAAACATTAAAAGTATCACTTACATTATATTCACCAGAAAGATCCAATTTGTAGGCAGTATTATTGATCCTTTCAATCACTTGATACTTGTGCATATATACGCAAACCCAATTACCAGGTTCAAATACCACTTTCTTGTGCCTCTTATTAGCTTGAGTTGCATACTACTCTATTCTCATATTTGAAGCATCATACTCAATTTCAAAAGTTTTAGTAAAATTAGGTAACGCAAGTAATTGTGCAAAACTCTACTTCCTTAATCAATTTAACGTTTCTATCTTGCTCATCACCCCACTTAAATCCCACACTTCTCTTAACAATTTCAATCAATGGTGCGGCTAAAGTGCTAAAATTTTTCACAAATCTCCTATAAAAGTTAGCCAAACTATAAAAACTAACACTTCACTAATGGTCTTAAGTATCGGCCATTCCCTAATAGCTTTAACCTTTTCTTCATCAATCTCAATCCCTCTAGGACTAGCAACACAACCAAGAAATACAATCTGGTCCATGCAAAAGGAACACTTGTTAAGATTAGCATACAATTTTTCCTTTCCCAAAAGCTGTAACCCAGGTCCCAAATGTCCCATGTGTTCGTCTAAGCTCTTACTATAAATCCAAATATCATCAAAATAAACAAGTACAAATTTGCCAATGAAAGCATGCAAAACATGATTCATATGTCTCAAGAAAGTATTAGATGCATTAATTAATCCACACGGTATAATTAACCATTCATATAAATTATATTTTGTTTTAAAAACTGTTGTCCACTTACTAATTTCCTTTCCTTTGATTTGGTGATACCCACTCTATAAATCAATTTTAAAAAATACACACGAGTCATGCATTTCATTAATCATGTCATCTAATCTAAGAATGGGATGTTTGTACTTTACAGTAATTTGATTGATAGCCCGATAGTCAATACACATCTTACATGACCCGTCCTTCTTAGGCACAAGTAAAACTAGAACTGCATATGGACTCATGCTCTCCTTCACATATCCCTTTGTCATAAGATCCTCAACTTGCGTTTGAAGTTCCTTTGTCTCCTTAGGATTACTTCTATATGTTGTTCTATTAGGAATTCCAAGAATTTCCCTTTTTTGGTGGCAAACCATTTGGAACTGCTTTGAGGAATACATCTTTAGAATCTTGCAAGAAAGACAAACAGGTGCTAGGCAAATCATGGTTAATATCATCAAGGTAAGATTTGTTATAAACAAATTCAAACATAAGCTAATTACTCGTGAAAGCTCTCTTAAACTCACTTTTCATCCTCCTCAAAAAGGGGGAAAAAAACCTCACTTTTGGCCCTTTTTTTTCTCTCGTGGCCCAATTATTTTTCTCTCATTTTTTACCACCTATATTTTTTCTTCCCCTCTCATTTTTCTCTTTTTTCTCTTGTGGCACAATTCTTTTTCGCTCATTTTTGGCCACCTCTCTTTTCATTTCCTCACTCTTATTTTTCTTTCAAATTTTAGTCACTCTTTCTTTCTCACTCTCTTGCTCTCTCTCTTGCATTTTGGCTACACTCCTCTTTTTTTCTTAAGCTCACTTTTTTATCAATTTCATTTGGTCTTTATAGGTCTGCTCTGTGGTCAAAGGAATAGGTGTGATAGATTTTCCATCTTTCACAAAGCTATACCTATTTGTAAAGCCATCATGGATAACCTTCCTATCATATTGCCATAGCCTTCTTAATAATATGTGACTAGTATGCATAGGCACCACATCACACAACACCTTATCGCTATACTTCCCAATAGAAAATGATACTAAAACTTGACTATTCACCTAGACTTCCCCATATCCATTCATCTCCTACCATCTATAAGGTCTAGATTCTTAATCAAAGATAAACCTAATTTTTCTATAAGGGTGGTACTAGCAAAATTGGTGCAACTTTTCCCATCTGTGATCATACTATGAACTTTATTGTTCACATGACACTTAGTGTGGAAGATATTCCCTTTCCCATACAACCTCTTATTATTTTCTTCTCTATTTTGCCTTTTATTTTGCACTGCAATCTATAAGGTCTAGATGCTTAATCAAAGATAAACCTAATTTTCCTACATTTTCCTACAAGGGTGGTACTAGCAAAATTGGTGCAACTTTTCCCATCTGTGATCATACTAAAAACTTTATTGTTCACATGACACTTAGTGTCGAAGATATTCTCTCTCCTATACAACTATTATTTTCTTCTTTATTTTGCCTTCTATTTTCTACTTCCTTATGATTCATGCCCCTCATTAACTCCATTTTCCTCATTTCTGAGAACTCAATAGCTTGCTTTTCTAGATATTTTTTCACTTCATTATGCAATTCTCTCAAGCTACTATTGCATAACTTACAAGACGAATGAATCATCTTGCTTGGTAATATTTTGTCACTCTTGTCTTTTGAAGCCATGATAATGAACCTGCAAAAATTTGTTAGTGAAAAAACCTCAACACTTTTTTTGTGTGTTTACACTCAAATGAAGTCACTGGCGCTTGTGTTTCACTCTTATTGTGGCTTTTGTCGATACTAAGCTCGCCACTATTGCCTTTTACCTCTTTATATTTCCTTTGAAAGTTCTTTTTAGACCTATTTGAAAACTCATTTCAAAAACCCAATATTGCAATGTTCTACACAAGTAAGGTTCAAAAAACTGTAGAAGCAAAATAGATAAAGTAACAACTAAAAAGACAATATGTCCCAAAAAATGATTAAGAATGAAAAAGTAAATATTGGTATTAAAAAGAAAGATTATTAATTGGTATTAAAAGGAAAGATTTCCCTTTTAAGAAAAAGGAAATTTCTTCATCCACAATTAACTCTGCTTGGAGAAGTGTGATTGATAAAAGGGGAAACTTTCTTACTCACAAGTAATTTTGATTTCTGATTTCTTTGAAAAACTAGAATTGATAACAAATGGGAACATTTTCATGTACAAGTAATTTCCAATTTTGATAGAATTTTCCGCTTTTCCTTTCTTGTCTTTGGGCTTCTTTTTTTTGGTTCATTTTGTCCCTCTTTTTTTTGTTTTGATTTCCCCTTCTTTTTTAAGCAAACTCTCTCTCTCTCTCTTTCTAATTTTCGTTTTTTTCCTCTTCCTTTTTTTTGCTTCACACAAGAAAAAGAAAAAAAATTCAAAAAAAAAAATTAAGGAAGAAGAAAGTAATCACAAAATAATCACGAAAGATGAAGAACCCTAGAGTAAGAAATAACTAAAGAAAAAAAGACAAATTCAGATCTGAAGAAGAAAACACACAAAATGAACAAGAACAATAAAAAAAGACCTGATTTCTAGGGTTAAACTCTAATACCAACTAATATAAACCCTTTGACGAGTGTCTCGGGCCCACACAAGATTGAATCAAACTTCAAGAAAGTTAGAAGTCAGATTCAAAAGGAAGTAAACCCTTGGAAAACAAGTTCCAAGAACTCTAACCTTATAGTTGGATGCCACAAAGATTAGAATCTTTGATAAGTTCGATAGTTTATGAAAGAATTAAGAGAAAGCGTCTCACTCGCTTTGAAATTCAAATTTCTATTTTTCAAGTCTGAGTTACTGTTCACACACTATAAATAAGGGAACAAGAGAAACCTTAATAGCTAACGGACTAAAGCTAAAAAGGCCTAAACTAATATGAATTCCTAGCCCAAATAGGATTAGTAACCCATTTATAATAAAAAGTCCAATTAAAAAGGAAGCTAACACAACATAAAATTAAATGCATGGACTTAAATAAAAATAATGTCCAGCCCATTTATAATGACCCATTTATAACTACCAAAAAAATAAATCCTAATAAATTGCAAGATCCAAATACCTAAATAAATTTCAGCCTTGATCTTAACCTTGATCCCATATTTGAATAATGTTTAGAAGGCTTTGCTTTTGGCTCAAGTCAATTTCCAAGTTGATTGCATCATTAGAAGTTTGTTTTGGCCGTATTTCTTTAAGTAATCCACTTAAAGCTTCTTTCTTTATTTTATCTTTTGCTCTTGTTTTTTGACCTCCATAAAAATGCAATGGATCCTTTGACATCTGCATACCTTCTAAACTCTCATCACTTTCAGCCTTAGGAAAGAGCATTTCCCATCCTGCTAAGAGCTTACACAAGTAACAGAGGTGCAACTCTTTATTCATCAACCTAAATCAAACACGAGCACACAAACCCACCAGTCTACCCCCCAAAGCCTGGGATGTATCATTAACCTTGGGAACAGTCCTTACCATCCTGCCAAAAACTTGCAGAGGCACAACTCTTTCTTTATCAACCCAAATCAAATATAGGCACATGAACTGACTAGTCTACCCTTTGGACCCAAGATGCATCATTCCCTCCCTCTTAAGGAAGGTTCGTCCTCAAACCTAAAATTGCAGGGATGAGATTCGAACCCGTGACCACACTGATGCCAAATCTTAGGAAAGAACACTTACCATCTTGCCAAAAGCTTAAGTTGGTAGTAGAGGCGCAGCTTTTTTTATCAACTCAGATCAGACATAGGCACATGAAGCTACCAGTTTCCCCCAAGACTCAAAACGTATCATTGCTCCAACTTGTGGATTGTGCACTCTATTTCAAACACTTTAGCTACACTTTCTTAGGTACAAAACGGCTCACAAGATGATTCCTATATGTCATGGGCACTTTCCTGGAGCATATAATTTTTGCTAATGTTGATCTCCATGGAATTGATCGGCCATGCTATTTAGTTGACCTGTGCCTATTTGAACAGTCTCAGTTAATCCTGTCTTTCTTTTATAAGAATCAATACGATCTTTATAAGGTTCCTCTTCTGAATGAAATTCAATGGGCATAAAAACCATGTCTTCATCCATCGGATTCCAAGTACTTGGATCAATCAAAAGTTCGATTCTATCTGAATTGTTCATTTTCAAATGATATCCACAGTGTTCACAAATATTCATTTTTGATTTCAAAAATTTCTTATAATTTAATCCATAACAATTTTCGCATTGAATCCACAAATGTCTGTATTTTTTAGTTTCATCTAGATCATTAGAACTTTCTCTTTTAGTTAAATCACTATCACTCGTATCATTCGTGCGAGTTATTATACTGGAACTCTCTCTTTCACTACTATTTCTGCCTTTACCACAAATGTAACTATAAATGTAACTGTCATTGTATTTGTCACTATCACCTAAAATGTAACTATCAATACAGATTTGAGAACGAAGATAACTGTCAATGCAATTATTAATGTGATTATTCCAACTATATTTAGTATCATACATGGAATGATCATAGTCGGGATCGTCACTTTTAGATACATTATTCAGATAGCTGGAATTCTTATAACTATAAAAATAACTTTCTAGTTCACTTATAAAAGAATGATAATTATCAATCTCAAAAATTTGATTTTCAATATCAAAATATATGGAATAACTATCCCTAACTAAAAAAGTGTCATCAGATAGGAAATTCCGAATGTTCCCAACGCCGACTAAATAATCAACATTACTGTAACTAGAATTGTCACTATCACTCCAACTCTGAATGTTTTTATCCATATCAGTTAGAATCGGGTCTTCACTTACACTGGTATTTTCAATAGGACCAAAACTATCCATTGATTTACTTAGTCCGCATTTGTATTCTAACTCCCTATTAAACATCAAATTGAACCACCATTTTTCCATAGGGAAAACTTAACATCACTATTACAAGAATTGCAAATCCTTATGGACACCCTAATATTCTTGCAGAATTTATAGCCGGACTTGGTGGATTTTAGCCTTCTATGTTTTGAATTTTGGATCATCTTTGGCTGGTTGAGAGGTTTCTCCAATCAAGCATCCCTCTTTTCCCTTGCCACAAATGTAGACCATCATTGACCTACTCCATAATGGGTAATTGTACCCATTCAATTGATGCATACTGGAGCTGTTTCATTCATCCCTTGATTTAAATGGGATGCCATTTCAGCTGTGGCTTCAGGAGGTTTAGAGGAGGATTGTAGACCGTATTTAGGCATGGAATCGGTGATGACAAGATGGCTCTGATACCATGTGAATAACTCGTGTATTATATTAAATGGCTTTCACTGTAATACACACAAGGGTTTGAAACTACATAGGGAGGCTCTGCAGCTGTAATAGCTGGACAGAGGAATCCCAAAAAGGAAACAAACAACACAAAAAAGGAGAAAATAAAACACTACGACGAACAGAAACTAAGTACAAATAAAACCGCATAACCTGTAGTCCGCACAAGGGAAAGGGTGAGTTGAAGAGATGTTGGAGGCCCCTTGATGGTGCGACGGAAATGACGCACCTCATGGGATCTCCAACTATGTGGGATACCAACTCTATATATATATATAGATAGAGACACGCACACACATTTATATATAACCTTTTTCAATGACCACAATATATTCTCTCTCTTCCCTTATTTTATCTTCTTCAATATCTACCATTTTTCCTCTTTCAGACCAATCATATATGACATTTCTTATTTTATCTGCAACAATTTTTTTGGAAACATTTTTTGAAAATAAATTAAGTAAGTTGAAATTTTGTAAAGATGAATAAAAAGGCTTGCACGTGGATGTGCGCCACCTTCTAGTACAATGCTTATTTGGCTTAGTTGAATTTTTAGTTCCGTTAGTTTATTAAAGTCAATTTTGTTCCTTTTTAATTATAGCAATATTATCTCTCTTGATTATTTATTACAACTCAGTTTCTCTAATCTTAATTAGTTTAATCTTGCTTCTTAATTATTTGAAAAAAGTGATTGAAGATAAATATATATTTTTTTATAAATTAAAGTTATGTATCTATTACTACATCTAGTTATTTTTTTTTAGTTGCTTTAATTTAACTAATTAGATTAACATTAGAACGCTCAAATTGCTCTAACGAGGAGGCCTAAGTCCAAGTTTGTGTGTGAAGTGTTAGTTCATTGGAAACGGATTTTTTTTGAATTATTGAATAAATTAGAGGGATTTAATCTTTTTTTTTTTCGGGTCTTGGCTGCAAAAGTTGGAGATTGATTAACGACAATCCGAGTAACATTGCTTATGACGTTTAACACTTTTGCAGGGGCATTTCTTTCAGCTTTGCGATCAAATTTCCGTGACATAAGAAGACTTCTTTTATAAGCATACAGGAATTCTTCTCCTCATTTGATTGGACGACTTAAAGGCCAGCCAATGTAGCTTAGCTGACATCCTCCACAACCCAGATTAAACTTCCATGGCATTCCCATTTTTGCTCTTTTTAATCTCTACATCTGAAACAGTTACCTATTGTTGTGCCATGCTTTTGCTTCCCCCCCCCAACCCTCTTCTTTTTTTTTTTTTTCTTTTTTTGGACGAAAATAACTGGTCTAATGACCAAGCATCACGAGAAATTACCCCAGGGGGGTTTTAACCATTGAGGCTTTTCTACCTCGAAGATTTTGTCCATCAGACATTGTGCTGCCCCTTGATGCTGTAGAAATAACTGGGTACGGTCAACAGAACAAATACCAGCAATGAAGTGAATAAATGATGCTTCCTGCGCTGATCATACCTGTGTATATATTATCCCTATTGGATCTATAGTGTATGGAAGGGGAAGGGAATGGAATGAATTCAGAAAAACAAAGGAGAAGAAAAGAAAAGAAAAAAGAGAGAGAAGAGAGGGCAAAGGGTGGTTGAATGATAGTATTTGTTATCCTTGTTTAGATATTTAAAAATAGCTTTAGGGAATGAACTAAGAAAATAAAAATAATATTTTATTATTTATTTTTACAATTTTATCTTTTATGAACATTATTAATTATAATTTGAATGATTGATATGTAATTTTAAGAGAAAAATGAATGACATATATAATGGTAGGTTTTATAAATTGGGAGAATTTGAAATTAAAAAAGGAAAACTCAGGAGGAACTGAGGTCTGTAAAAAAGTCATTCCTCACCTTGAAACTCCCAAGAAAGGGCACATGGACATAAATCCTTCATTGAAACTTTCCTCTCCCTAAAGCTATTTTTCATCCAAACCAATCATACCCTGCAACGCTCATTTTACCTACTCGACTTTTCCCTCAGCATTTTCATTATTTAGTTTTCATGTCTGATTGAATGCAGGATCCGATTTAATGATGGGGTTTACAATAAAGGGATTGGACGTAAGTAATCCGATCTGAATCTAAATGACGGTTTAAATTTGTTTATGAATAACTTCAACCACTGGCTTAGTGGAGACAAATTAAAATTGGATTGACCCTTGTAACTATCACGTTAAATGAACCAGGTTTAAATTATTCGCTTCTAAAGTTTAACAAACAACATTAAACTATTTTGATAAATTAAACATTTTAACAATTAGAGTAATGTAAGGCCAAAAAAAATCACTATATTCATTATCATGCGTTCATAATCATTGTTTCTGAGTTTCGAATAGCTCTTGAATAAAATACAGATTAATCTTTGGGTATAGATGAACAAAACGTGACTGCCATTAAAAATCTTCCAATAAAAGAACTAATATACTTCCTTTTACAACGATTACATTGCACTAAACTTCTAAATCTTCACCGTGGATTGACCTCTTTTGAAGCAAGAGGTTCATACCACTGTGGACCAAATCCAGCAGCTTTTCTTGCCTCCTCATTAAAAGGTGGTTTCAAAGGTCCTCTGAAATACGTCCTCACAATGGCATGAAACTTATGAATCACTTCGTTCTCCTCCGTTGTAGTTTTACTGCCTCCTGCATCAATTATTTCTCGATCTTCATCTGAGGCCGGCTTCCTAGATCTGAGGCAAAGATACTTGAACCATTTCACTCCAGCAGCACAATGTCTAATCTCTTCTGGGTAAACCACTCTTTCCAGTAAATCTGCTGTAATGTTATCACCACCCCTGCGGAATCGCGAGATTGTTGTGGGCAGCACATCAAGTCCTCTGGCCTGAATCAATAATCTCAACCAGCTTATAACTAACCACAGATATGACACCGAGTTTCTGATTTCAGTTAATGATTTGTACCAATAATTTCACCCTAGACATTAACCGAGGGAAAACAGTACCACAAGCAATGCAGAAAGGGAATCGTTGCAACATTCAATCCTGAGAAACTAAAATGGCAGTACTTTCAATGTGGCTGTAGTTGAAGAAATTTTACAACCAAACATCAATTAAGGATGTATACATGGAAACTGAATCGACTTCCAGGTCAAGTTCATGGATATTATTATATTTATGACTACATACAATTCATCACATCTGCCTATATATCTAGTTGTGAGCTATTCAAATCTTTTCCCACTTGTCACATACTCAAATGTGCAGAATTATATGCAGGGCTGGAGTAATGGTGATTGGAGAATATCAAGTCATTTTCGTTTGATGTATTAGCCTAATAGGTATTTTAAAGGGGTCTGAAATTAAATCAGGTAGACAGGGCTTACTGTTTGAATGAGGACAAAAATTACCTGGGTTACTTGATCATGAATACAATAGAAACTTTAGTACTCAGTTTTGGCATTGATAATTGAATATCAAGATCTGCATCACATTATATATCAGTTGGCCTTCCAAGCTCAGACAAATGTCTCAGTGAGCTTCAGCACTTGATGACTAAGTCCTATAGAGGATGCAGGCATGCAGCTACAAATGTTAAGGTCAAGTAAATTAAACTGATTAAGCTTCCTTGGTACGATCATTTGAACAGTAAGGAGATCATTTTAAGATCTACTATTACATCATTTTTCAGATTACACACACATTGCTCATCTGACAGAATCTAGTCGCTTGAATAGGTAAGATATGTGCTGTCTCATTACACGTGGGCAGAAAACCATATTCCTATGCCATAGTTTGTCAGTTAAGACTTACAAGCATCACTTGGTAAGCTTCAGCAAAGTTGACATCTACAACCGATTAACCCCTGAGGAATGCAGCTCATCTGACAGAATCTAGTCGCTTGAATAGGTAAGATATGTGCTGTCTCATTACACGTGGGCAGAAAACCATATTCCTATGCCATAGTTTGTCAGTTAAGACTTACAAGCATCACTTGGTAAGCTTCAGCAAAGTTGACATCTACAACCGATGCAGCTACAGTGGCATATTGTACCTTCCACAGTGAAAATCCCAAAAGCATATCGTACCTTCTAGCAAACAAATTTTCTGTCTTGTTCATTCCTGGGCTTCTGCCTCTTATATATGCATTGTTAATGATCATGAACAAATGAGGCTCAACCATAATATTAGGATAGGGATCTTCATGCTATGACTCCTGAAAGTATTAATGACTTCCTTTTAATTTTAATTCTACACTTAGTGTGTCCCCTAAAACTGCTTCTGGTATTTGCTTCCATATTACTATTTAAATTTTTGGGTATTTCCTTTTGAATTAATTTCTAACTAAATATTTGGATTTTTTTACATTTTTATTTCAAAAATTAAGAACCACAGTAGTTAATCGTTGAAAATCCATGTGACAAAGATTCAGAAGAAAATTTTAGAAAGAAAGAATTGAGGATACAAAGACAAGAATATGGGAGGAAACAATCTATAATCAACCTCTGGGGCAAACCGAAGAAATCCTACACTCAATGGGACTAATTCTAAACCAAGTAAATATATTTAACGAAGAATAAAATTTTAATAACTATTATATAAGTAGTCAATCTAAAGAAGACCCTAATAGAATAAGCAAACCTAATATGAACTCTGGTTATATTTAAATTCAAGAATAATATACCAGGGTTAAAAATTTTAGGCTATGGAAATACCTGGAAATCATGAAACTAAGTTGACTAAATTCAAATGCAACTTTCCTTTTTCAGTTTTGAGTCTCCTTCTTTGGATTTGTACTACTCGTACATCCAAATAACAGGTTTAATGTTCACATTCTATTGAGGATATGAAAGTAGGTGACATTAATTTGCTAGTGCCACCCTCACCTCATTGCCATGCTCCAAATATGGAAAGAAAGGGAATAAGATTCACATCCCCTCACAGGATTACTGCCATTCCATTCAAATGTGGCCTTTATATACCAAAGCATGAACGCTCCTCAATCATGAGGTTTCTTTCACTACAGTAGGAACTTCCTTTGTTAGTTCCCAACAGATTTCAGATTTCTAACGTTCTTCCCTTGTCAAATAATAAGACAACAAAACAGCCCCAAAAAAATCAGATGCAGAAGTTCTTATAAAAATTTGGTAAATGCAGTACCTTCTATCATCCGCTAATTTGATTAAAAAACAACAATCCAATTCAGGCCATACACTGGGAAAAAAATTACAAGTTTCTTGATGCTAATCCAATTGTTTATTATACTGAAAAAATATAACATTCAGAATTAATGAACTCTCAGGGATTTCAGGGAGTGGTTTATGGGAATATTCTGATGTTTGCAGTATCATTACCCACCATCTACTAGTATAAAAAGTAAGAGGTTCAGGGGTCATGGCTGAACATGTTGAACTGATGGTTTTTGCCTCAATCTTAACTCTCTTCTCTCTCTCACCTTGCTGTCAACAGCAACTCTTCTGTTTTTCTCATATTTCAACAGTATCTAATGATGCTAACAGCTTTGACTCATGGCAAATATTATATGGCTTGTAAAGATAAGGCAAAACCATGAAGAGCCTAAATTAAGAATAGCAAAAAGGTCCAATGTAAGACATACCTCATGAACACAATGTTCAACTGCTAACCGTGCTAGTAAATCCCTGGAAGTAGCAGCGGCAGAGTCCCAAAGGCCATCATGAGCTGGTAATGATCCATAGTAAGAACCTAGCTCCCCAAGACGGGCTGCAAGAAGAGTGAAGTGTCGCCCTTCATCCTGTGCCACCTTCACAAAATCTGTAAAGAAGTCTCTTGGCATTACCTCTTGCTTACCAAATCGAGCTATTATATCCTACAAGAATGTATTATATGAAAACTTACATTACATGTCTTTAGCACAATATGAACGGTGAAGAAAAGTCATCCAGACACACACACAGAAAACCCCCAACAACAACAACAACAACAACAACAACAACAAAGCCTTTTCCCACTAAGTGGGGTCGACTACATGGATCAATCGACGCCATAAATCCCTATCATAAATCATATTTCTAGACAAACCATTTAAATCTAGATCTCTCTTAATAATTTCTCCTATAGTTTTCCTTGGTCTTCCTCTTCCTCTACCTCTACTTATTGGACTATTCTCCATCATATCTACTCTCCTAATGGGGGCTTCTATAGGTCTCCTCCCCACATGACCAAACCACCTAAGTCTCGATTCTACAATCTTTTCTACAATAGGTGCGACTTTCACCTTCTCTCTAATGCATTCATTTCTAATCCTATCCCGTCTAGTGTGTCCACTCATCCACCGCAACATTCTCATCTCTGCTACATTAAACTTATTTTCTTGTTGACTTTTTATTGTCCAACACTAAGTTCCATACAACATTGCAGGTCTTAAAAGAAAAAAAATTCAATATAAGGATGGCCAAATAAATATAGTCCACTAATCTCAGTGTGCTTAGCCTCGCCACAAAAGTAAGATCTCAAAGAGCAGCTAACTGAAATTCTAGAGATGACCATGTTCAATCTTAAATGCAAACTTGATTTAGACTATAGTAGCTGCAGTATAGTATGCGGATTTTTATGACACACACACACGTACACACATATATACAGAGAAAACAATCTCAATTTCAACTTACAAGATTGCACGTATCAACGTAGTTATCCATTAACCAGATCCCGGTCTCAGTTAACTTTCTGGAGCAGTGTCTCTTCCAACCTTTTTATAAGACTCCTCCTATACAAGACAATTATTCTTTTTTTTTTTTTAAAATAATATAATAAATATTTTTATTAAAAAACTTCACCATCCTATAAGAATTGGCATTGAAATGACTAGATTAATATAAAAAAGATAAAAGCTACAAATTTTCTAATTCATAATCTAATTTTCTACAAACCTTTTTTCTTTGTTTCATTTACTTGTCCATATCTCTCAACATTGCATATTCCATAAAAATGCTTAGAAGGAAGAGTATTAGAGGAAAAAGTATATGGGCACACAGAATTCAGGTAGTACCAACAGAATCAATTATCAATTTCAGCCATTTAGTGTAAACGGAAAGCTCAAGTCTTCATATTTGGAAAGATAATATCAGTGGGATAAAAAAATTTAACTGAACATTGAACAATGCTTTATTCTAATCTTTAAAGCCTGTTACAAATCTCGAATGGGAGCCGCCTCTGCTCCCTGTCCGTTTATGGTAAGTATCTCATTCATGAGAATCAATTTATCATTTCTGGCCCTTTGCCCCAAAACCACCTAATATTGTTTCTATTCCTTATATTCTCTAACTCCTAACAAAAAAGTCTCTTATTGTCATGTGATGAAGTCTCTGTTTCACAATATGAAACAAGATTATTCCATCTGGCGTATCTAGGATAAACTTAGAATGATCTCAACACCATATTCACCAAAGTCCATGATCCTTGGAACAGGTTTGATCAAATCCTTTTTTCTTCAGGTTCAAAGACGAAGCAGCATAAACACAAAGTCTAAAGGTATGAAAATATTGGTAACGAAAGGGAACTTGAAGGCCATATATTGATTGTTTAATAACTTAGGCCATAATTTATTTCTTTTTCTACCTCTTTTTCTTTGACATCTATTATAGAAGAATGTGACGATTTCTTAAATTGTATGCGTCACATTTACTGCATATTATTTATTTAAAAAAAAACTCTTCTTCCTGCAGAAGCATGTGCAAAGAGGCAGTATTATAAAATGAAGATTCCATATTATATTTTATTTAAATCCTTCTACTTGAAGGAATTAACTTGGTAAGAGGAGAAGATATCTCTCCTTAGCAAACTCGTTTCAATTCCTCTAGAGAGGACTCTCAGATCAAAAATACTAAATTGAGTAAATTCAACAGGCCAACGTGGAGAGTAGGGAGTGTGCCTTTAAGATCTTCACTGGAGGAGATATTTGTCCAAGAAACCTTGACCGACTGTAATAACGATGTATATATAATAACAATATATTTATGCTTCATGGAACAAACATTATTTAATGCCAAAAACATACACACAGTCCCATAAAAACATACGTAAAACAGCTAGAAGGCAGATACCCAAGATAAATCGATGGCCCAGCTTTCAGTGTGAACAAGGCTATGCACAATGGCTTGCCTACTCTGCAAGCTTCCCGCTTTGCCCAGCTTCGGCATGAGACCTGGCGCCACCAACTTCACCTGCAAATAATTACCATCATCGTCACTCAGACGTTTCATCAGACGCATTGCTCCTTTTGCGAAAATGGGTTTTAGAAACAAGATTAGAGGGTGACAAAGCAGACGTTGGAGAGCCTGGCGGGGCGATCAGGAACAGTGAGGTGCAGGGAAGGATCATAGGCGCGAGTGATAGTGGAGCCTTGCAGCCACTGGGAAGCAAATAAGTCGCCGAGTCGGGCCTTCTCGAAGGGGTCGGCGGTGTTTAGGACTCGAAGCGCCGCCGCCACCAACGTTTGGGTTTCACTTCCTTCACGTTCGTCTGGCCTCATCTGATTTTGGGTATACATAACTCTCGTGAGTTTACATCGACGATTATATTGCGATGAAAAAATTGTTTGATAGGTTGCCGCTGCTTGCCTGTTTGTTGGTTTCTTAAGTGGTCTGCAGGCAAAATCTTAAATTTTGCTGGGGTATGTTTAATTCATTTTTTCTTTCCTTTTTTTTTTTAATTCAAATACATATTTTAAAAATATATTATCTTTAAATAGTAAAATTATTCTTTTAATCTTTATAATTTCATTAAATTTTTAACTTGATTCATATAATTTAAAAATTTGTAACTTTATTATAAAACTTAAAGACTAAATATTTCGTTATCTCTTTCAATCTTAGAAGGCCAACCTACTATCCTAAGCAACAAGTATAACCCGCATCAAAATTATCCTTAACTCATCACTGGTATCTTTCTTGCATCCAGCTCCCTAAAAAATTTGCTCTCTATTAGATGCAAAATGTCAGACTCTAGGGATTCAACAATGATAAAGCCAGGTTACACTTGTTAGGAAGAAAAGAACTTTGTCTATGCAAAATGAAATAACACCCCAACATTAATTAAGGTGTTAATCATAAATTAGACATAATTATTATAGAATAATTGAACAAACTATGTGAATAGAAATTTAGAGAAAAATAAATTATTAATATAGATTTGAGATTTGATTGAGTTAAAAATTTTATCTACATTTAAATTAAATTAAGTAGGTCATGGTTAGAGGCTAATAGAGGCCCAATAATTACAAGTGCAGACCCAACTTCTTATTATGAGACTTGACTCAAGAGAGAGACCACTTAGCATTGGTCTAATTGGGTTTAGTAATGTAGAGGCTCAAGATCCTATTTACACAAACCTTTATAGTTGGCCCAACATTCCTTATACAGACCCAAACTAAGTGAACTCTTGAAATTTGGCCTAACCCAACTACAATTCTGTAATCCAACTCATAAAACTTAGCCCAACTCAATTTAAAGTCTGAACCTACTTGGATTTGGGCCTTTGGGTCACCCTAAACCCATTTAAAACCCTAAATATATTCAGCCTTTCCCTTCCCTTATGTAGAAACACAAAACACAATTTTGAAGGTTTGGAAGGAGGCTAGGGTTCTTAGCATGAAATCTATCATTTCTCACTTCTAGGCTTAAAATCAGTCAAGGTAATTATTATATAATTTAATCATCTCTTCTTTCTTTTCAATTTGACCTAATTAATGTTTCATTTAGAGCATTCCACCCACACCCAAAATCTGAAACTTGTTATTTGGTGTTTTCATGGTGAAATTTCATAGGTTGAGGTTAGAGGTGTTCTTAGGTAAGTATAAACTTCTCATTTTGATACTTTCTCTACTAGTTAGAGACCCCATTAGCTAACTTGTGATATGGGCTCCATTTTTATGCGAAAATATCTATAATGTAAGGTAATATTTTGAAGTTTCTAATCTAGGGAAGGCAAAATTTGAAAATCATATGAAAAAGAGGATGAAAATAATAAATTTTTTTCACGTTGCGCTATATCAAAAAAATTTAATTCGGTGTCACGTGGACCGTGTGAGCTCATACTATACTTCCTCATATTTAATTTCATTATTATAACTCATTTGCATCACAAAAAAAAATGCTTACAACCCATGGAAACCAAAATAGAGCTCAAAATAAACAAGCACATTTTCGGCCAGATTTGCTCCATTTATCCAACTTTGGAAAATCATAACTAAATCTAGAAAATTCGAAATCATGCAATCTTTCTCATTCTGGGAAGCTTAAGATGTTTACTTCACACTAAAAATATGCCCAGGTTATAAAATTTATCAAACAGGACGTTTGACATCCAAAAAGTTACAGAGTCGCTGGCTGCTTAGGCTGTTGTTCAATTTACTGATACAAACTTCTGAAATTTATAACTAATTCTATAAAAATTGAAATCACATACATTCAGTCATTCTGGAAAGCTACAAATGTTAACTTGATAGTAAAAATAATTCCAAAATGAAACAGATACGTCTAGTCAGCTGGAACTTATGGAACAGTAACTGGATTCATGGGGCGCTACTGATACTGGCAGTTAACTTCAAACATGCATAACTCACTGCTCAGACCTCCAAATGAGGTGATCCTAGTGGCCACAGAAAGCTTATGTCCTTTAGTTTATACATATAAAATTTCATAAGCATTGGACACCATTTGGCCATCGGGTGACATAGAATATAAAACTGCCAGTATGAACAGTACCCATACCAGAATCCATGAAAAATCCCAACTTTGAAAATTCATCAAATATTCTCTAGGTCTCCAAAAATTATGATCTTTAGCTTCCAAAAAGCTCTTAATGAGACCTAATTGCATGCCAAATTTCAGGGCAAGACTAACTCATTTGGCTAAAAAGCGGTATAGGGTTCCATTATGGTCAATTTTGGCTTCATATTGGATACCAAAATTGCCAAATGGATTTCCCTTGGTCTTGGCATATTTTGGGCAATTTTAAAAGCATGTGTACTTGGGGAAGTTGCCCAAATGGTCCCAAACCATTTGTATCTCATTTTGGCCTTTTCACCCTCACCTATACAGATTACACCAAACTTTTCTCAAATGCATACATTGGCATAAACATTCAATTTATGTTCTAGAATACATACACCATACTCATTCATTTATTTATCACATAATATCATTTTTACATTTTTCCAAGGGGTCATAGACTATTTACACTAATAATATACATCATAAAGTCTCATTGTGAATCAAAAGACCAAAACTCAAGCATAAGGGTGGCAATCTTCTTTCTTCAATGTGGTTGGCTCCCGTTGCTATGTCCACTTGGTCCACCTAGCATATTAGGACATTTAAGAGGAGGGAGTGAGATTCAAGAATCTCAATAGCTCATCTCCCATTCCATCACACATAATATGTGCAAGCAAGTTTCACAAATGCATGTATGGAGAAAGTAGAAATCATAGGCATTTTAAAAGCAACCTTAGCATGTGAATCAATCATACAAGACATTCAAGAGCTCACTAAGTGTTTGGATTGGCTTCACACTTCTCCTCATGGATTTTGGACTTGCCTCACCCATTCTTTAAGCACTTTGGACTCAACCATACTCTTGGGAGCCCACTTTGCTTTTGGGAGACTCTTTACTTTGTCTCAACCAAGCTCAAGGGTTCTTGGCTCATCCTCACCAAAGGGAAGAGTTCTTGGCCTTTCCACACTCAAGCAAACTCACACAAACATCATGTAATCATTTGAAAACATAACATAGCATCATGGCATATAAAGACATGCTAGCATACTTTTCAAAGCTTGAAAATACACATACACACATTCTAAAATAAGCTAAACACACATTCATGCATGAGAGAAGGTGGAGAGAGCTACCTTGTATACAAACGCACACTTTTTCCTTAGTTTTCAAGCCTCCTCTTTTAGCCACACACCCACAAGTTGGTGGAAATAGTGTCTCTTGGCCTAGACACAAATTATGGCAGCCAATTAAGTTCATGAAACAATTTCTAGGACTATGCAACTTGCTTAAATCCTATATTACTCTACAACCTCCATTATGGTCCATATTGGCACCTAATGAAGCAACACCCTTCAAATGATTTCTAGGCCTCATTCTTTACTCTCAAATATGATTCTTGACTCCTCTTAAGCCTCTTGGAGTCATCACATCATTAAAACAAAGGGCCTAATATCATGTTGCTTCCTTAGGTCACAATATGGAACCTAAAACACCAACTCATTCTCTAAGCTTGCTAAATTTTTCCCAAGGTTTCCCCTCATATTCATTTATCATATATGACTCAAAAATGTGCTTGAAATAATTTAAAACTCTCCCTAACTATGCCATCCCTACTTGGTCGAAACTTAGAGCATAAATGGGATTTCATGGCTTCTTGATTTTTCCTTGATGGGGGAATCATTTAGGGAGGTTGTTAAGAGTTGTAAGAGGTCAAGGAAACACTTAAATAGCCAAGGGACCTCATGGATTAAATCAGTTTTTACAATCCCTTTAAGTGCTCTACACTTTTCCAACTTTTAGGTTCATGACTTTCCATGGGGTTTTGTTCATTTTCATGGAGGAAAAGGCATATGGGGGACCTCTTAGGGATCTTAGGAGCACATTTAAACATTCATTTAAGCCTAAGAACATTCATATAAAATCATATTTGTAAGGGAGCATTTGGATCCCTAATGATTCCATTTTATTTCCTAATGCTCCTTTCTTGATTCTATTAGTTCATTCTTAACCCTTGCCACCTAAAACCCCTAATTCCTCCATAAATTGGACAGAAAATAGCCCCTAAGAATTGGGCTCATGGTGGCCAAATTCGTGCAAGAGGAAGGGGGAGGAAGAAACGACCAAAGAATGGAAGTTTTACCTTGTTTTCTTGCTTCCGTTGGCTTGTTCTTCCACTTGGTTGGCTTACTCCCTCAATTTTCAAAATTCCCCTCTCTGTTCGGCCCCAAAAACAGCACCAAACTCTCCATTAAAACCATAGAAAGAAAGCTTCAGAGGAGAGGAGCAAGGTTCAAGAAGGAAGGATATGGAATTTCTTAAAGTTTCTTACCTTTTTCTTGAATTTCTTCTGCCAAAATCCTCCTCCTCTTGTGCACCTAAGAAGCTGGAGTTTTCTTCTAAAATTGGGCAGAAGCAAGTCGGTCTTAGAGAGGAGAGAAAGAACGTGGCATATAAAGAAGAAAAAGAACCTTCCTCTAATACTTTAATGCCAATTTTACCCTTCGTTCTTAGTATTTTCGTTTCTCCTTCGTTTTAGCTTCTTTTTTAGAACCGTCTTTTCCATCATCACAAATAGGTTCCCAATTTAATAAAATTCCTTTGGAATCACTCAAATCGGAGCTAAAACTTTCTCGAACGAATCGGTCAAAGTTCAAGTCAACCGACATCGGAAAGAGTACACCGAAGGGGCTTTACCAGTCCTGGGGCTTCCCATGATTTTTGGAGCCTCTGAAAACCCTGGGAAACTCAAAATTTTCATTTAAAAAGCCCTCCTAGGTGCTTTTCCAAAATTACACTTATTTACGAAAATGCCACTCGCCTTTCGGCAAATTTTTCAAATCACTTCGACCCTGGTTTCTGGGCAACTCAAGGCTCAAATCCTCATTTTTTATTATTTAAAATTTTATCCAAATTTTATTTGGCCTTGAATCACTCATCTCAGGGGACTTACTTTGAAAGTGTGCCCGTTTCTATCGTTTAACGAAAACTGGACATTATAGGTTAGCTTCTTAAATTGGCTACAAGTGAGGTAACAGGGAATTATGTAATTCCATGCATATATCTACTTTAATTTTATATTTGCTGCACTTGAAAAATTTAAAATGCTAAATGAATTGATTGGCTATTTGTTGTAGTGTGTTTGAACCTTGTAAGTCCATGGTGGAGTTATGGTGCGACTGCCACCCATATATGTGCTTTGATCAAGCACTGGGTTATGATCAGACCTCAGATGCACTAAGCCCTATTTGTGCTCAGTAGGAAGTGGTTGTCGTGGATGGGTCTCTCCCACTGTTATTAGCCTTTAAATGTGGAAATGTGATTGCTAGTATGAGATAGTAATTATAGTAGCCTAACTATTTCATTTGTTGATATGACTGATGTAATTTTGATACTCATTTTAATTCATACATATATATTAATTAAATTAGAATATATGGATGGAACTTGACTTTAGTTATCGAGATTTGCATCTCATCCTATTTCATGGGCTAACTATTTTAGGTGAAGAATCTTTTGGTAAGGATAAGAGTAAGCAAATGGATAAGCATTCATGAGCTAAAACCATGTGTAGGGAAGCTACACTTAGATTGACCTAACTTAGGATAGATGCTAATTTTGTTATTCTTTTGTATAGTATCATCATGTAATCATGTTGCCAAGTGTAGGGCCTTATATTTTGATAACCTAATTTGTATTTGTTGAGGGGTAAGGCCTCACATTAAACTAGTTTATGATGTATAAACTTACAGTAGCTGATATAGGACTTGGTTAATCCTATGATATGGTTCACTATCTGGAATTGTAATTATATGTTAACTTGTATGATGACTTAGATTGATAACATCTTGTGCCCTATTAGGATTTCTATTTGAATGATTATATTGGTTGTTTATGAATCTGGTTCTTTATTAATATCATATAGTACTTGCTGATATAGGGTAGATTGAAAAGTAAGAATCAATACTTAAATCTTAAAATAAGTAATGTTTGATTAGTTGGGAAAATCAAGTAAATAAACACCATTAGAGTCTCATAAATTGAGAGAGTGTGGTCCTAGAGTGTTCTTAAAGGGAAAGTTGGAGTGTATGGAATGAAATTATAGGAGTTCTAAGTATAGGAGGTATTTCACTGTGGCCAAAAAAGGTTGAGTCATGACAAAAAGCGATGAAGTTGCTCAAGGAGGGTAATAGAGAGTAATTTGCCATGGCACAAAGTGGAACTTGCCGCTACGAAAGTTGAGAGGCTAAACTGGAAGTGACCCAGAGAGTAATTAGCCACAGCAAAAAGGGGAATTGATTGTGGTCAATAGCGAGGGGTGAGTAAGGTAGGCTCTAGGAAGTCCTCTCACCGCAGCACCACTGTAACACTCCAAAATTAATTAAGGTGTTAATCATAGATTTAGATTAATTAGAAATAATTAATATAGGGTAATTGGGCAAGTTAAGTAAATGGAAATTTTAGAGAGATAAATTATTAATATGGGTTTAAACTAATTGGGATAGAAATTTCTTCTAGGCCCAAATTAATAAATTATGATAAGAGGCTAATGAAGGCCCAATGAGTTAGGTGCAGACCCAACCTAATTTAATGTGATAGAGGCCCAAGATCCACCTTGTATAGGCTCTTTTAAGTAGTCCAATAAGCTTTGTGCAGACCCAAATCCTTGAGCTCTTCAAACTTGGCCCAAACTTAATTAAAATCTTACAGCCCAACACCTTAAAAACTAGCCCAACAAAGCTAAAATCTGAAGCCCATTTGGAGTTGGACCTTGGAGCAACCCATGACCCATATTTGACCTAACTTAACCTAACTAAAACCCTAAAAGCTGACCAGCCATCTCCCCCATTCTGCAGAACACAAAGACACAAAGAAAATTCGGAGGTGAGATGGAGAGGCTAGGGTTCTTGGCATAATTCCACATTTTCTCATATTTAGAGTAAGATTCAGCCAAGGTAATAGTTATACAACTTAACCCCCTCATCTTTCTCTTTAATTTGGTCCAATTAATTTTTCATTTAGAGTATTTTCATCCTACCCAAAATCTGAAATGTGGTTGTTTGGGGATTTTCTTAGTGAAATCTGTAGGTTGAGGTTAGGGCTGACATTAGGTAAGTATAAACCCTCCATTTTGATGCTTCCCTTGCTAATTTGAGACCCCCATAGCTGATTTATAAAATGGGTATTAATTTTGTACGAATTTGCTTAAGATTTTGGATGAAATATTGAGATTTCTAGTAGAGGACACTTCAATCCGAATTTGGGATTTGTGGTGGTTGGGTAAGTGTTCTTTAGGTAGTTATTAGCATTTAAATTCTTTGAGTACTTGTTGCAACTGTTAATGATGAATTAGAGTAGTAATTCTTTGATGTTATGGTTATAGGGAGACTTTGTACTATTGGTGGCTGTTGCAAATTATCTACAAGTGAGGTAACCGGGGTTTACATTAATTCCATGCATATGTCGGTTTAAATTTCATAATTGCTGTATATGAATGATTTGAAATGTTGAATGAATTGGTTGGCTATTTATTATATTGTGATTGGACCTTGTGAGTCCATGGTGGAGTTGTGGTGCGGCTGCCACCCGTGCGTGTGCTTCGATCGAACACCGGGTTATGATCAAACCTCAGATACACTGAGCCCTGGTTGTGCTCAATGGGGAGTAAGTGTCGTGGACGGGCCTCTCCCGATGTTATTGGCCTTTAACATGTGAATATATGATTGCTAGTATGGGATAGTAATCATGATAGCCTAATTGCTTCATTTACTGATATGACTGATATAATTTTGATGATGACTTTGATTCATGCATATATGTGATTTAGACTGGATTATATGATGGAATTGCCTTGGTTACTGAGATTCATATCTCACCCTATTTTATAGGATTACAAATTTCAGGTGAAGGTTCCTCGGGTAAGGATAGGGGTAAGCAAGTGGATGAACATCCATAAGCTGAGGCCTAGTGTGGGAAGCTGCCCTTGGTTTGAGTGTAATAGGGTAGATGCTAAATTTTATTAACCTATGTATAGCATCATCATGTATCTATATTGGCAATGTAGGCTTTCATATTTTGATTACTTATGATGTATTTATTGAGGGGTTAGACCTCTTCTTAATTTGGTGTTTGATGTATGGATTCATGATATCTGCTATGAGCCTTGTTGAACTATGTTATGGCTTACTATTGGAAATGTAATCTTTGAGATATTGATATGAACCCATAATGTATGGAGCCCCCACTTATTATGCATCCAAATGATAAATACTGTTAGTGCATGAATTTTTGTTGTCATTACTCTACAAACTTGCTGATAGAGGGTAATTAAAGAAAAGAAATGGACACATAAGTCTTGAATTGGTAATGGTAGAATAGCTGGGTGAATAAGGTACATAACTACCATTAGAGTTGTATAATTTGAGATAGAATGGCCCTAGGGGGATATTGGAGGGAGAGTGGAGAGTTTGAGATAAAATTTTCAGAGTTATAGGATCAGAAGCACTTCGTCGCGGCTAAAATAGAGTTAGCTGCGGCCAATAAAGGCGAAGTTGCCCAGGGAGAGTGGCAAAGAGGAATTCACCACGGCAAAATGTGAGAGGCAAAACTGGGAGTTGTCCAGAAGGAAATTCGCCGCGGCGAAAGGGGGAATTGGTCGCGACGAACTTTTATGAAAATGAGCTAGGCATTCTAGAGAGGAATTGGCCGCGGCGAAAGGAGATATTGGCTGCGACCAATATTGAGAGGCGAACGAGGTAAGTTCTAGGAGGCTTCTTCGCCACGACGCCAAGTAGGTTGGCCACGACGAAGGTCTAACTCGCCGCTAGTGATGAAAAAAAGGATAAAACAAAAAGGAATTGGCCACGGCTAAGAGTAATTTGGCCGCAGCAAACATGCTGAAACACTTATACCAACTAGAAAACCTTGGTTTTCATATGTTAATCTCAAGGGATGATCTAGAGACATAAGGATGAGTTATAATTGATGAGTAATAAAATCAAAGGCTTATAAATAAAATGTTTATTTCCCTTATGAACATAAGTGCTTATAATCGTATGATTGATGACTCTAATCAAATTAAGGTTCAAATTTTCCCACATTTTCATGACCTATGATGATTAATCACATGTTTAACCTTAATTACGATGTTTAGAAATTAGGGTCGTTACAACCACGTAGGCTGGTCACAGCAAAAATTTGTAAAGATGTAAGAAGTGAACTTGAGAGCAATTGATAGCGGCTCGAATGCATATAGCCACGGCAAAGGTTCTCAAACTCTTATATTAATCTAGAAACCTTGGTTTTTCTTATAGCAACATCAAGGGATGACTTGGAAACACTGGTAAAAGATTTTTGTGAGTTGGAATTTAATGGGTAAATTAATTTAAGGCTTAAAAATTAAAGGTTAGATTCTCTTATGTGCATAAATGGTTATGATTATTTGGTTAATGACTATAATAACATTAAGGTTCAAATTTCCTCATTTTTTCCTAAATTGATGATATAAATGATCCTTGCCTTGGTTTATGATTCTTGACCATGTGTTTAAGCTTAATTACTATTAGAAGTTAGGGTTGTCATAGGATGGGTCTCAAACCTTCTAACTTAGTCAATAAACCCTTTCTTGCTAAATAAGTTTGGAGAATTATTGATAATGGATGCAACTCTTCTAGCCAAAATCACTAAAGAATTGTAAAGGTACTCCCATAGCCATTTAAATGCCTATTAGATGTGGAAAAGAATTGCTAAAGCTAGCCCCATCATCACCTCTTGTCTCATCTGGCAACTAAGATCTAACAAAAATGCACCAATCAACCACTACTTGTAAGGTACTTAAGTTTAATCTGAGTCAAGTCACTAGACGCTATTCTCAAGGATTATTCCGCCTTGATAGATATCACCCAAGATAAAAACGAATTTTTCTTGAAATAGGTTCAAGGGTTCAGAATAGCAGAGAAAAGTCAAAAGAAGCACCTAGACGGAATTATACACATATTTATAGACAAGGAGCTAAACATTCATAGATTTAAAATTTGAACGTTGCTGTCTTAATCAGGGACGTTGCAGAATTAAAAAATGAATGTTGGTGAACATTCTGTAATTAAAATAAGAAATGTTTGAGGTTAAATGAAATTATGAGAGGAGGTTACAAAAATTAAAAATTTTAAAGAAGGCAGTTACACAATTTCAAACAGAAAATAAAACTGAAGCTACGTTATAATTTTATAAAGGGAGAATTTCAACATTTTTCAGAAACCTCAACCAATTAAATAAAATAAAAATTTGTGCAAAACTTTTCCCACTACATATTATTTCACGTACAGGGGGGAAATCGATGGATTTCAATTGAGTTGAGCCTAATTTAGCCAACTCTTGTGCACGCAAGCCTACCTCCTTCCTTAACTCATTTATTAGCTCAATAACACATTTTAGTATATATACACTCACAACTCCCTTATTTTGAGTAATATGGGACTTATCCTTTTTGAAATACTTTGTTTTTCTATTCCTAGACCTAATAATCCCCTATGTATTTGAAAAAGGTAAGAAAGAGAGAAGTAATGTCTGGATTATAAGTATAGATAAAAACATTTTGCGTCTAGTGTCTTTTAGACTATGAACTAGATTTTGACTAATAAAACTTAACACACAGAGTTATTAGTGAAACTTATAACTTCTATGAATCAACAACTCTTAATTTCATAGTAGAGGCTTTATTAATCAGTTTACACCCTCACGATTCCTACTGTTATCGCTTTTTGTGCTTTAATAAACCATGCGTGCACCTGTTTTTAATGAGTGCTCTAGAGACTTTGCCATAGTCTCATAGGAGCAGCCCCACTCCACACTCATATAGGTGATTTCATCAAGTGTATCTACATTTACGACAGCCCCTATAAGGGATATGAAAATCATTAGGAGCCTTGTGCTCATCCCATTAGTTAATGCATCCTAGCATTTTCTTATATCATAGAAAATGACTCAGAATTAAGTGCTAGCAGAACTAAAAGTGACTTGTTATTATCTATATGAACCTTTTTCATGGGATCTCCAATCACAAAGGGTGGATTACCATCATTGCTAATTTTGAATTACGTTAAATCACATTCCTTTCATTGTTTTGAAAACTAGTTTTCTACCCAAGGGTTTGGTGAGGGAATCTGCCAAATTCACTTATGAACTTATAAAATCGATTGATAGAATACCATCTTTTAGTAACTACTTAATCACATCATGTCTTAATCGAATGTGTCTACTTTTACCATTGAAAGTTTTATTCCTTGCAATGGCAATTGTTGCTTGACAATCACAGTGTATAGATACTGACGGTAAAGGAATATTTGCTAAGGAGTGTTTCAACCACCCAACCTCATTGCTAGCCAACTCCAGAGCAATAAACTTTGACTCTATAATGGATCTAGCTATAATGGTTTATCTAGCTGACTTCTAGGTTACTGCACCACCACCAAGAGTGAACATATAACCACTTTGTGGATTGTCTTATCTGAATCTGATATTCAATTTGCACCATTGTACCTTTCAAATATAGCGGGAAATCCACTATACATAATACTATAATCCATGATACCTTTTTAATACCTCATTAGTCTCACTAATGTAAACCAATGATCACTATTTAGACAATGTTTGTATTTTCTTAATCTACATACAACATATGCTATATCTGGTGTAATATCTGGTCCCTCAAAAATACAAGAAAATGTAAGGAAACGCGAGAAACGTAATATACGATTTTTTCGTCAATGTATGAAATTTACCAGATACAAAAAGAAGTCCCCAAAATAGAGTAAATTGAGGTCCAATAAAATTAGATTAATATTCTAAACCATAAATAATGATGAGTCAAGGCCAGAGGTGCCTTAAAATTAGGGCCAAAATAGATTGAAGTTAAGTATGAAGGAGTTAGGGACTAAAATGTAAAGAAAAGTTATGTGTAGGGTAAAATGTATAAATTGCCTGAAAGTTCAGGGAATCCTATTTCACCCTCTATTCGTGGCTTTATGCACAAATATCAAAAAATTGGGCAAGAATATCAGAAATCCATGACTCACGGTTATCCAATGATGCCACATTGTCGGGATGGCCGAGCGAGATCCGGTCTGGGATCTGATTATCCCAATGAATAGCCATGAGCAAAATAGAAAAAGGAAGTTGTAACAACTATAGAAATAGAAATAGACAAAGGGCTAATAAACCCTGAAGGAGTTTTGGAGACTAAATTGTAATAAATGAAAATTTTATAGCACAATCATAATACAGAACGGTGAAAATTACACCTAAAGAATCGGGTGTCCAATTGACACCAAAATTTTTGAGGATTGAGGTTAAGGGCCCCTGATCCATGTTTGAAGCTCAATATGGCCAGAAAGTAGAGAAAATAATATTTATAAATTTTAGAAAGTCTAAAGGTATGTACTATACCATAAAATCTTAATTGGGCATAGACACTGATTTTTAGACTGCTGTAAGGCCCAGTAGCTGATTCTAAAGGCCCAAAAGAGAAGAGATGATATAGTTAGGGTTTTAGAAAAGATGAAACCCAAATATAAATATAAAATGAGAGGGAAAGAAGAAAAGGATTTTGGTTATTTTAAAGAATTAACCATGGTTAAGTTAGAAACTAACTATGGTTGAGTTACAAATTGACCATGGTTGAGTTAAGAAAATTAACCATGGTTACTATCCATAACTTAAGGGCTAAGAAAAGGCATCCAAGTGTGTGGCCAAGGGATTTTGGAAGAAGATATTTAGTCATAAAATTAGAAAATCAAAAGAAAAAAGGAATGGAAGGCCAAGATTTGATCTTGAAAAGGTTGATCCAAAGGTCCAAAATTGGCATGACCATTTAACTTCATTTAAATTCATCTCCTTCACTTCCATTCCACCATTTTCATGCCACACATTAGGGAGAAGGAGAGAAAAACGTGAAAAGAGAGAGAGAGGGAGAAAAAGTGGAAGAATAAGTGAAATCAAGCAAAACTACCACCATTCTTCACCAAATTTCTTCATCTTCTTCATCCCTCAACCATTTTCTCCTAAGGGCAACTACATATTCATCTTTTCTTCAAGGTGGAATGTTTCTCTGAGTGGGAAGAGAAGGGATCTTAGTGTGAGAAAAGCAAAAGAACCAAGGATTAAGCTTAAAGAGTAAGTTTTCTCCACTTTGCACTTGAAAATCACATGGTTTAAGTTAGTTTTGTTAAAATCTAGCTATGAGTCACTTTTGGATAGCATATGGATCATTAGAAATGGAGTTTATATGTTGAATATGAAGGCCTTGAAATGAAGTTTATATGTTGAACATGAAGACCATATGAACTTAGTTATTGTTGTTATGTGCTAGGACTTTGAAAAACACAAAGATTGTAATTTTTGGAAAATAGAAATCATAGGGAGATGTTGTCCGAATTTTCCCAAACTTTTTATATGTTTTCTTAATGTCTTAGAGTCTTGTATACCAAATTTCAAGTCCTAAAACATAAAGGAAGGGGCTATGGAATTTTTAGAACCAAAGAAACTCACTTTTGGGCCTAAAATGGAGCTAGGTTCTGTTATGACCAAAAGGTCGTCTATCATTACTCGCACTATCCTCCAACTTCAAAAATTCATCTCTTTACTCAAATATCCAATTAGGGTGATCCTGGTGGCCATGGAAATTTTATCACATCTAATTTATGTTTATAAAATTTCATGAGCATTAGAAACCATTTGTCCCTCAAATGACACAGCCCAAGCAACTGACCAAATGAACAATGTCTGCATCAATTTAGCAGAAAAATGTTAACTTTGAAAAATCATAATTAATTTCACAGAGCTCCAAAAATTCTATTCTTTAGCTTCCTAAAAATCTCTGGATGAGATCTATATCCATGCCAAAGTTCATGGGAAAATCATTCATTTAGTCAAATTTTGACATTGGGTTGCAAAATGGTCACTTTTATATCTCATAAAAGGTCCTAATGGTCCATTTTGGTTTCTAAAGAAACCATAGTCACTTGAGCACGTGGGAAAGCACCAAAATGGCCTACTAAACATGTCTCAAAGGTGTATAAACCCAAAAATAAAAAACTCACTCTCTCACCCCAAGCCATACACAAGAATTCATACACTTTAAGTTGCCGTTCACCACCTAAATTTCACATTGTCATTCATTTAGCACCCAAACTCATACATACATCAAAAATTTGGGTAATTACACATGTTAAAATAATTATACAACTATTCCATTATAGTATTACATCATTTTCCATTCATATGGCTACAATTTAAGTAAAACTAGACACTTTATTGTCAATCTTTCATCTCCCCACTTGGTGGCTTCCATTACCTTGCTCATTTGGGCCATCTAGCATGTTAAGACATTGGAGAGGAGGGAATGAGATTCAAAGAATTCTAATAGCTCATCTCCCTTTCAATCATATATAAAGAATGCAATTCAAGTCTTAAACATGCATGCATGAGTATAATGGAAAGTATGATCATTCAAGAGGTATTCTTGGCATTTGAACAAGTTATACAAAGCATACATAGGCTTGCCAAGTAAGTGGATTAGCCTCACATATTCTCTAAAGTTATTGGACTTGCCTCACCTTTTTTTCTTAAAGGCCATGAATTAAGCCTTACTCTTAGGAGACTCTAGACTTTGTCTCAACCATTCTCAAAGGTTCTTGGCTCATCCTCACTATAGCTAGTGGGTTCTTAGCTTCACCACACTTAAGCAAACCAAATAAAAGTTATAAGACATCATTTGAATGCATAAAACATCATCATTGTAACATTTAGTTCTCTAAAAATGAGAGAAAACGTGAAAAATGTAACGTACGGTTTCTCTATCAACGAACGAAATTCACTGGATATAAAAAGGAAGTCCCTCGAAATGAGATAGTTAAGGTCCTAAACAATTTGGGAAGCATTCTAAACTCCTAAAAATGAGAATTTCAAGCTCAAACGAAAAGAAAAATAAAGCTAGAATGAAGAAGCAATTTCTTATGAAAAGCTTACAAAACGTAATGTCATTTTCGTAATTTTGAGCAAATTTTGGAATTCACACAGAAGAGCTTTTTAAATGAAAGTGTTAAGTTCCCCAGGATTTTTAGAGGCCCTAAAAATCATGGGAAGGGCCGAGATAGTTAAAACCCCTTTGGTGGACGTTTTCTAAAGTCAATTAACTTGAACTTTGACTAATTCGTTTGAGAAGGTTTTAACTCTAATTTGAGTGATTCCAAAGGCGTTTTACTAAATTGGGAAAAATTTTATTATGAAAAAGACAGTTCTAAAAAAGGAGCTAAAATGAAGGAGAAACGAAAATGCCAAGAACAAAGGGCAAAATAGGAATTTTTGAAAAAGTATTTCTTCCTCCCTTATAAATAGGTGGTGACTCACACTCTCCCTCATTTAGCTTTAGATTGTTCTGCCCAAAACCAGAGGAAAACCTTAGAGGATGAGGCCCACAAGAGGAGGAAGAAAGGGAGGAGAAATTCCAGGTAGAAAGGTATGGATTTTCATGCTTTCTTCCATCCAAACCTCTTCTCCTTCATTCTCCTTTGTTTCTTATGATTATAATGAAGTTTTTAAATCTGTTTTAAGGGAGAAATTGAGGGAAAAATTCGGATTTGAAGAGAGGAGCTCAAAGAATACAAGATTCAAGTGAGAAAAAGCATGAAAACAAGGTAATTTCTTCTTCCATGGTTGATATCCCGTGCTACCCTTCTCCACCATTTTGCCCCACTTGAGAAGACCTAAGAGGATTTGATTTTTAGGTAGAACCAAGGGTGATTCTAAGGAAAAAGGGTGTGGAGATTAAGAATATGCAAAGGGAATTAACAAAAAGCCATTAGATTTCAAGATGCAATTTTTAGGGTTTCAATTGCACCTTGTAAAATATGATTCTGTATTGATGATTCCTAGGCCTAAATAGGAGTTTGAATGAGCTCCTAGGATCCCTAAGATGCTCATCACATGCTTCCTCCTTCAAGAAAACCAAGCAAATTCCATAAACCTCAATAAGCTCTATAGTCTCAGCCAAACAAGGTTGGGGTAGCTAGGGAGAGTTTTAAATTTTTTTAAGGTCATTCTTGACTCATATATGATGATTGAATATGAGGAGAGGCCTTGGAAAAAATTTAGAACTTATAGAAAGTGAATTGGTGTTTTAGGTTCCATATTATGACCTAAAGAAGCAATATATTGTTAGGCTCTTTGTTTTAATTGTGTGATGACTCCAAGAGGCTTAAAAAGAGTCAGGAATCATATTTGAAAGGAAAAAATGGAGCCTAAAATTTATTTGAGGGGTGTTACTTCATTCGGTGCAATTATGGACCATAATGGGATTTATAGAAAACCTAACATCTAAGAAGTTGTGTGGCCTTAGAATTTATTTCATGAACCTAATTGGCTTCATTAAATTATGTTCAGGCCAAGAGAAAACTCTTCCCCACTTTTGTGTGTGTGTGGCCGAAAAGGAGAGCTTGGATTCTAAGGAAAAAGTGTGTAATTGTGTGCAAGGTAGCTCTCTCCACCTTCTCTCATACATGGATGTATGCTTAGCTTGTCTTAAATGTATGTATGTGTGTTTTTAAGCTATGAAAAGTGTTCTAGCATGATTTTAATTCCATGGTGCCATGATGTTACAATATGCTCTTATATGATGTCTTTGATGTGTGCTTAGGTTTGCTTGAGTGTGGTGAGGCTAAGAACCCTTAGCTATGGTGAGGATGAGCCAAGAACCCTTGAGATTGGTTGAAACAAAGCAAAGAGTCTCCCAAAAGCAAGATGGGCTCCCAAGAGCATGGTTGAGTCCAAGAATCTCTTAAAGAATGGGTGAGACAAGTCCAATATCGACAAGAAATTGGGTGAGGCCAATCCACTTGCTTGACAAGCCTTTGTATGCTATGTATGACATTCTCAAATGATGAAAATGCTTCTTGAATGTTTGCACATGTTAATATGACCATACATGCATTTATGAGACTTGTTTGTATCTATTATGCTTTATTGAATGGGAGATGAGCTATTGGGATTCTTTGAATCTCATTCCCTCCTCTCCAATATTCTAACATACTAGGTGGACCAAGAGAGCAAGTAGATGGAAGCCAATCACTTGAGAAATGAGAGTATGACATTGAAATGTATGAAATTTACTTCTTTAAAGCCATAATGATGTTTAATGATGTAATCCATGCTTGTATATGGTCTATGACCTTTAGAATATATGTAATTATGATAATATATGATGTAGAAATGAATGAATGGGTTATGTGAATGATGGAATATAAATTGAGTATGTATGAACAATGAGACTTCATGAATGGCATGATAGAATTATGCATATGTGTGGATGAAATGGCCAGAATGAGATGCATGAGGTTTGGGACCATTTGGGCAGCTCACACAAGTCTCAATTATGCTTTTAGACTTGCCCAAAAGGTGCCAAGACCAAAGGAAAGTCATTTGGACATTTTGGTACCCTATATGGAGTTAAAATTGACCATAATAGAACTCTATGTCACTTTTTTGCCAAATAAGTTCTTCTTGATCTGAGATTTGGATGCAATTAGAGTTTATTAAGAGCTTTTTGGGAAGCTAAAAAATATAATTTTGGAGATCTATAGAATATTTGATGAATTTTAAAAGTTGACAAATTTTCTAATTTTGGTCTACTGCACTATTCATTTGGCCTGAAAATGAAATCAGTCACACAAGGCTCAAATGATGTGCAATTGCCACAAAATTTTATATAAAATACTAGACATTCCCAGGGACTTGTGTCAACTAAAAGAACCTCATTTAGAGGTCTAGAGAGGGAGATATGAATTTTTAAAGAATATGTCCAGTATCAGGAGTTTTAACCGACTTGAGTTACTGTTCCATTGAATTCTGAGGTCTGAGTTGCCTGAATTGGTCTAGAGTTATTTTTTCCCTTTAGCTAACATCTACATATTTCCATATTGGCATCATTTGCATGGATTGGATTTTTTTACAATTAATTGGATATTTTCATAGTTTGCCGCAGAAATCTATGACAGCACCAGAAGGCAGTTTGACCTCTAGAATTTTTCGAATGTCAAACATCCTCTATGATGGATGTTATGGTCTGGACATATTTTTAGTATGAAGTAGACATCTGTAACTTTCCTGAATAACCAAAAATGTATGATTTTGATTTTGCTAGATTTAGTTATGAATTTTTAAATTTTGGTCAGAAAAGAGCCAAATTTTAGCCGAAAATATGTATGAATATTCTAAGCTTTCTTTTGAATTCTGAGTTGTAAGCTACATTTTATGATCCAAATGAGTTGTCATCATGTAATTAAATATGAGAATGTATTATATAAGCTCACACAGTCCACGTGATATCAAATGAAATTTTTATACACGACGCAAAGTAAGAAAATGCATTATTTTAATTCTCTTTTCTTGCTCCTTCATGGAAATTATGAATGTAAAGCATGAGAATGGCCTAAGATAAGCTAGAAAATTATGGTGTTACATTTATTGGTATCAGAGAAGGGTTTCTGGCTCTCTTGAATTGTATTTGACTTGAGGATGTAGCAATATGACTATGTAAAAGGCTTGAATGGATAGACAGAGCCTTATATGAGACATGTTAGGTGTATGAAGATAGCTCGAAGCTTTGTTCAAGATATGTAACTGGTATGATGGTCTTGGAGTAGCTAGTGGACATCAGGAAAGAGTGACCTTTAGAGTAGCTTGAGCAAAGTTAAGTGATCCGATAGCTAGAGCTTGATGAGATGTGATAGCTCGCTGGAATCAGTGGAAAGCCCTAGATATAAACAATGAGAAATGATCTCATTGATAGGAAAAGGCTTGCTAGAGAGAGTATGTGAGGCCTAATTCTCCCTCGTAGTCATACTCAGGCCATTTTGAGATGTCCTACTTAATGCAAAGATGAGTAGTGATGCAGTGCAATATGAGATGAGACTATGACTGCACAGGATTAGTTTAGAGGGTAAATGAGAAAAGAATTACCTCCTAGCCATAACACCCAAAGGTCTAGATGAAATTCAAAGCCTAAAAGGCTAATTCCCTCAGGCTAGAGGTTGAGTTAGAAGCTACACCCTAGAGCCCGACAGCCTAGAGATGATAATTAGTTAAGTATGAATGAAGTAAGAGGTAGAATCCTCTAGCTTGGTAATGGGCTGGATGTAGAGGTAATGAGGCTCGGGTTGGTAGCTAAAGATGAAAATCTAATCCTTAGAAAAGCAAGCCAATTAGAGGTCATTAGCCATGGCCAATAATTGCTTAGTCGCGACCAATTATTTCATGAAGCAGCGAGGTAGTCTAGAGAGTTCCTCGCCAGGGCCAATTAAGAAGTTAGCCATGGCTAATACTCAGATAGAAAAACTAGGGTAAACTCAAGGCTGATTAGCCACAGCAAATAATATGCTAGCCACGACAAATGGCACCATGAATGCCTTGTTGGTCATATTCAGGCCAACTTGAAGAATGAGTTGATAAGGGGTCTGACAACCCACAGAGAGCGAGAACCCCTAGTATAATAAAGAAAAAGAATAATGAACAGTCATGGAAGATTAGTAAGAAATTTGTGGGCCTAGTAAATGAGACTGAGAAAAGAGCTCAACATATAGAAAGTTAGACACAAAAATGATAAGGTTGTTGAGACCCACCTATGAGGCGTTAACTCCAACTTAGAGTGCTACCTAGTGAGATACTGAATGATAAAATGTTAGTGTAGTATGAAAATAATGAAAGATAAAACTACCAATAGTGAAGCACATAGTGAGTGGCCTAGAAAGGTGTATCTCATAGGTAACTCCTACAGGTAAGTATGAGTAACCCAGTAATAGAGACTAAAAAAAAATAAGTATAGTTAGTAAGCTACAGGTCTGATGAGATGGCTAGCCTAGGCTGAGTATAAGCTGAAGCCTGGGAAAAATGACCAAGTGCATTGTTCTGGGTGAGATATGTAAATGAAATGCTCAGTGAAAGTTCTCCCTGGATTGAGAAATGAAAGATGAGACATTCTAAGTCGAGGAAACCACCCAGTAGTGGTTAGCAAATTCCCCTAGATAGACCCCTTGAGTCGTAAAGTATAGTAATAAAGGAAGTGAGGAAGAGCTGAGAAACTAGCTACAGAAATGATGCCTTCGCTTTAGCCATGATTAGATGAGTAAACTGAGTCAAAGAGATAAATGGATAAGGGTCCAATAGTTAGTTATACGAGCTCCTTAATATGAGAATAATATAGGGTTAAGGCACGTGTGTGATTAGAGCACCCAGTAGAGCATAAGCTTTTAGAAAAGTAAAATCCAGATAGTTAAAGTATGTATTCTGGATGGGGTTAGTAAAACCCTAGAATAGCATACTGTGTTCTTAGGGATGAGGCTAAAGAGGTTAAACAGAAAGAAAGCCTAGCTCTAATCCAAAGGTAGAAATAAGCTGAGACAAATAGTTAGTGCCTTAGTACCCCCAAGGAAGCTCGAGAGAGCTAGAGACCGCCTAAGAAGGCGAGCCTCGTTTTATAGAAAAAGAATGTAAGTTGGGAGCACCATAAAATGAAATTCCTAGGATTATATGAAATAGAATTATTCTTACCAAGGAACGGTCTAGTTAGAGCAAAGTGAGAGTATGAGTGAAAAGTAGACCCCCTTGATGTTACAGATAGTGAATTAGTGGAGGAACTCCGGGAAAATGCAAGTGCTCTTGAGCGTAGAAAAACCCAAACTGGCAATAAAGACGCCAATAGTGGAATATTCTTTTACCTAAATAAGAGGATAAGGTAAAAAGAGAAGATATGACAGTGTTCAAGCTGAGGACATACTAGATTGAGAATAGATATTCAGTTAATATGCTTGAGTGCTTAAGAAAGCACACTTGTCCTTGGCATAGATGCCCTTTTTACATGATAGTACCTGAAGTAAAAATAGTCAGGCAATGTAGAGAGATCTTGGGATGAAGCAGAGAAAGAATCCTATTTTCCCCGAGTACTCTACAAGAATAAGGCAGATAAAGAAAAGTATGAGAGGAATACTTTAGATTATTAGGAAACTTGTAATATACTAGCGATAGTGGCTCTGAGCTCAGTAATAAAGCACTAGTGTATTAGTGTTTAATGTTATGGTTTGCTTGCAATAGAGACTACATGATATTGGTTCTGGCCAACCTAGTAATAATGTGGCTTAAGTGTGTAGCAAATGACAACATCAATCACCAAAGTGTCCTGATAATAAAAAAGTATCATAGTTAGTTAAAGAATGAGATGAGTCAGAAAAGAAAGGTAAAAGCATTCCAGTAATATCAAAATAGTAAAGAAAGCATGCAAAAAGGGATCCCTAATAGAGAATGTTCAGATTTAGTATGCATAGCCTGAGTCCCTTATAATATGTAAATGAAATGTAAAAGGACCAGTTCATAGCCTCTCTCCTGCCAGAGATGTTAACCACACTTAATGTGTAAGATGCCCTAGTGCCAAAGCACTTAAAAGCAGAACGTGGGCATAGCTAGAAATTGTAAGATATGAAAGGAAGGCTATACTGAGCATATGTAAAGTAAGTAAGCCAATAGAGTAAAAAAAAAAGGAAGCCCAAGTAAAAGAGGTTGAAGTGGGAATCTGAGGATCTTATAAAGAGCAATGAGTGAAAAATTTAAAACACTCCTTAGTATCCGTATGACAAGATCCTAGAGAATCAGATAACATAGAATCCACTTCACACAAAGAGCACGATATACCTCTGAGTTTAGCCTTAGCTATTATGAGTGATGGTTACCAAATTTAGTGAGCATGTATTTTACTGTCAGATACAGTGATCTTAGGCTTTGACGTCTCTAAAAAATGGATCGTAGTAGATCCTAACATAGCACAACAGGTTGCCGTAGACCCTAGTAGGGCTTTGAGAGGTTGCAGTAAACCCAAGGGTCACAGCAGATCCTACAAAGTTACAAAGAGCCCTAGCCACAGCATGATTAGTTCTCTAGTGAGATGACGGCCTAAGATAGTTCTACAAAGTAGTTAATTTTAGAGACTAGTATAGTTTCAGCTAGCCTTTGTCTCAGAGACTACAGATCTCCTAAGTCTGGTAGACCGTTGCCACAGAAATATAAAGTTTTATTCAGACAGTTAGACTACTGACTAGCTCTCTTTAGAGATTAGCGTAGTGTATGTGATGTGAAAAGCAAGAAATTAGCTTTTCAGAGTTAGAGCTAGATGAATCACTACCTGGTAGATAGTAGCCTTGATCAAGGGATAGAAAGATCCCCGCATGCTAGCTTATGTATTTAGAAAGGGGTTAGGTGTAGCTTTTATATGAGGTAAGTGGTACAATATGTCTCCAATAAGCAAAATTGTGAGAATACCTAGCATCCCACTAGAGCTCAGCAATAATTAGTGGTAGTAGCTCTTTGATGCTAGTATAAGACACGCATGTTAAGCCTACTAGTGTTGAAATAAAGGATTATAAATGCCACTGTAAGTAAGCAAAGAAAGTGAGAAAAAGTCCCAGCCTACTGAGACCGATGTAATGGTAGATAGAGAAACTCGGATCATTAAAAGTAGAAACTCATCAAGGGAGCTGTAATCCCAGTGAGCAGTAGTGATATGAGGCCTGTGATAGAAGGAAATATAAATTATAATCATAGGATGAGCTAGTAAGAAAGAATGCAAAGGTGAATAGTGAACGGAACATGTAAAAAGTAAACAGATAGACAGGAACCTCTGATGGTTTTAATGATCAGAAAAGATGATGACTTTATGAGAAGTCATTGAGAGAGGATACGGGAGACATAATATAAAAGGAATTACCTCCCTAAATCTGTAAATGAGTCTATTGAAAGAAACGTTAATCCTGCGAACGGGTTAACATTAACCCGATATGATTAGTAAGCTCTCCCAAGATAGGCCTATAGAATTAGAAATTTCTTTCCCTTATAAGAAAATAGGTATGTACCCTATGATGGGAGAGCCCTCATTAAGAGATAATAATAAAAGTTCCTTAGTTGAGAGAAAATTCAAAAGAATGAAATCACTGAGAAAGCGTATAGAGCCAGGAAGAAGGGAAAGAAAGGAACAGTTAGCTAGAAAAAGAAAAGAGTAAGAAGAAAGCATACCCTAATTTTTAAGGACAAAATTTATTTAAGGGGGGAGAAATATAACATCTAGTTCTCTGAAAACAAAAGAAAACGTAAGAAATGTCACGTATAGTTTCTCCATCAATGAACGAAACCCACTGGATACAAAAGGAAGTCCCCCGAAATGAGATAGTTGAGGTCTCAAAAAATTTGGGAAGCATTCTAGACTCCTAAAAATGAGAATTTCAGGCTTAGATGGAAAGAAAAATGGAGCTAGAATGAAGAAATAATTTCTTACGAAAAGCTTACGAAATGTAATGGCACTTTTGTAATTTTTAGTAAATTTTGGAATTCACATAGAATGGCTTTTTAAATGAAAGTGTTGAGTTCCCTAAGTTTTCAGAGGCCCTAAAAACCATGGAAAGGCCCGGGACAATAAAAACCCCTCCAGTGGACTTTTTCTAATGTCGGTTGACTCGAACTTTAACTGATTCATTCAGGAAAGTTTTAGCTCCGATTTGAGTGATTCCAAAGTTATTTTACTAAATTAGGAATCTAAATTTTATAATGGAAAAGACGGTTCTAAAAAAGGAGCTAAAACAAAGAAGAAATGAAAATGCCAAGAACGAAGGGCAAAATGAGAATTTTTGAAAAAGTATTTCTTCCTCCCTTATAAATAGGTGGCATCTCACACTCTCCCTCATTTAGCTTCAGATTGTTCTACCCAAAACCAGAGGAAAACCTTAAAGCATGAGGCCCACAAGAGGAGGAAGAAAGAGAGGAGAAATTCAAGGTAGAAAGGTATGGATTTTCATACTTTCTTCTATCCAAACCTCCTCTCCTCCATTCTCCTTTATTTCCTATGATTATAATGAAGTTTATAAATCTATTTTAAGAGAGAAACTGAGGGGAAAATTCGGATTTGAAGAGAGGAGCTTAAAGAATACAAGATTCAAGTGAGAAAAAGCATGAAAATAAGGTAATTTCTTCTTCCATGGTTGATATCCCTTGCTACCCTTCTCCACCATTTTGCCCCACTTGAGAAGACCTAAGAGGATTTGATTTTTAGGCAGAACCAAGGGTGATTCTAAGGAAAAAGGGTGTGGAGCTTAAGACTATGCAAAGGAAATTAACAAAAAGCCACTAGATTTCAAGATGCAATTTCTAGGGTTTCAATTGCACCTTGTAAAATTTGATTATGTGTGATGATTCCTAGGCCTAAATAAGAGTTTGAATGAGCTCCTAGGATCCCTAAGATGCTCTCCACATGCTTCCTCCTTCAAGAAAACCAAGCAAATTCCATGAAGCTTAATAAGCTCCATAGTCTCGGCCAAACAAGGTTGGTATAGCTAGGGAGAGTTTTAAATTTTTCTAAGGCCATTCTTGACTTATATATGATGAATGAATATGAGGGGAGGCCTTGGAAAAAATTTAGAACTCATAGAAAGTGAATTGGTGCTTTAGGTTCCATATTATGACCTAAAGAAGCAACATGTTGTTAGGCTCTTTGTTTTAATTGTGTGATGACTCCAAGAGGCTTAAAAGGAGTCAAGAATCATATGTGAAAGGAAAGAATGGAGCCTAGAATTTATTTGAGGGGTGTTACTTCATTCGGTGCAATTATGGACCATAATAGGGTTTATAGAACAATCGAGTGTCTAAACAAGTTGTGTGGCTTTAGAATTTATTTCATGAACCTAATTGGCTTCCATAAATTGTGTTTAGGCTAAGAGAAAATTCCTCCATAATTTTGTGTGTGTGTGGTTGAAAAGGAGGGCTTGGATTCTAAGAAAAAAGTGTGTAATTGTGTGCAAGGTGGCTCTCTCCACCTTCTCTCATGCATGGATGTATGCTTAGCTCGTCTTGAATGTATGTATGTGTGTTTTTAAGCCATGAAAAGTGTTCTAACATGATTTTAATTCCATGGTACCATCATGTTAAAATATGCTCTTATATGATGTCTTTGATGTGTGTTTGGGTTTGCTTGAGTGTGGTGAGGCCAAGAACCCTTAGCTATGGTAAGGATGAGCCAAGAAACCTTGAGATTGGTTGAAACAAAGCAAAGAGTCTCCCAAACGCAAGATGGGCTCCCAAGAGCATGGTTGAGTCTAAAAATCTCTTAAAGAATTGGTGAGGCAGGTCCAATATCCACAAGAAATTGGATGAGACCAATTCACTTGCTTGGCAAGCCTTTGTATGCTATGGATGACATTCTCAAATGATGAAAATGCTTTTTGAATATTTGCATATGTCAACATAAACATACATGCATTTATGAGACTTGTTTGTATCCATTATGCATGATTGAATGGGAGATGAGCTATTGAGATTCTTTGAATTTCATTCCCTCCTCTCCAGTGTTCTAACATGCTAGGTAGACCAAGAGAGCAAGGAGATGGAAGCCAATCACTTGAGAGATGAGGGTATGACATTGAAATGTATGAAATTTACTTCATTAAAGCCATAATGATGTCTAATGATGTCTAATGATGTAATCCATGCTTGTATATGGTCTATGACCTTTGAAACATATGTAATTATGGTAATATATGATGTAGAAATGAAAGAATGGGTTATGTGAATGATGGAATGTAAATTGAGTATGTATGAACAATGAGACTTCATGAATGGCATGATAGAATTATTAATATGTGTGGATGAAATGGCCAGAATGAGATGTATGAGGTTTGGGATCATTTGTGTAGCTCACACAAGTCCCAATTATGCTTTTAGACTTGCCCAAAAGGTGTCAAGACCAAAGGAAAGCCATTTGAACATTTTGGTACCTTGTATGGAGCTAAAATTGACCATAATGGAACTCTATGTCACTTTTTAGCCAAATGAGTTCTTCTTGATTTAAGATTTGGCATGCAATTAGAGCTTGTTGAGATCTTTTTGTGAAGCTAAAGAACATAATTTTTGGAGGTCTACAGAATATTTGATGAATTTTGAAAGTTGACAAATTTTCTTGTTTTGGTCTGCTGCACTATTCATTTGGCCTAAAAATGAAATCTGTCACACAGGACTCAAATGATGTGAAATTACCACTAATTTTATGCAAAAAAACTAGACATTCCTAATGACTTTTGCTAACTAGAAGCACCTCATTTGGAGGTCTAGAGAAGGAGATATGAATTTTTAAAAATTTGTCCAGTATCAAGAGTTTTACCCGACCTGAGGTACTATTCCATGGAATTCCAAGGTCTGAGTTGCCTAAACTGGTCTTGAGTTATTTTTTTCCTCTAGTTAACATCCACAAATTTCTAGATTAGTATTAGTTACATAGATTGGATTTTTTTGGAATTAATTGGACATTTTCAAAATTTACTACAAAAATCTGTGATAGCACTAGAGGCAGTTTGACCTCTGGACCCTTTCAGATGTCGAACATCCTCTGTGATGAATGTTATGTTCTGGACATATTTTTACTATGAAGTAAATATCTGTAGCTTTCCTAAATGACCAATAATGTATGATTTTGATTTTTCTAAATTTAGTTATGAATTTTTAGATTTGGTCAGAAAAGAGCCAAGTTTTGGCTGAAAATTTGTATGAATATTCTGAGCTTTCTTTTGAATTCTATGAGTTGTAAGCTACATTTTATGACCCAAATGAGTTTTAATCATATAATTAAATATGAGAATGTATTATATGAGCTCATACTGTCCACATGACATCGAATGAAATTTTTATACACGATGCAAAGTAAGAAAATGCATTATTTTAATTCTCTTTTCTTGCTCCTTCATGGAAATTATGAATGTAAAGCATGAGAATGGCCTAAGATAAGCTAGGAAATTATGGTATTACAATCATGGTACCATGGCATATGAAATCGTGCTAGAACACTTTTCATGACTTAAAACGCACATAAACACATTCAAAGACAAGATAAGCACATATTTATGCATGAGAGAAAGAGGAGAGAGTTACCTTTATTGCAAGCACACACTTTTCTCCTTAGAATTGCACTCCCTTCCTCAGCCACCCACTGATGATAATGTGAGGTTTGCTTCTCTGGACCTAAATAGATAAAATAGGAACCAATTTTGCTCTTGGAACTATTCTCAAAGCTACTTATCTACTTGGAACTCAAACTTTGTCTTATGGTTCATTTATGGTTCCTAAATGCACCTAATGAAGCTACATCCATCATTTGAGTTCTAGGCTCCATTCTTTTCTTCAATTTATGATTCTTGACTCCTTTTAAGCCTCTTAGAGTCATCACACAATTAAAACAAGGAGCCTAACTACATGTTGCTTCTTTGGGTTATGTTATGGAACCTATGACACCATCTCACTTTCTATGGCTTCTAAAATGCTTCCTCTCATCCTCTTCATCATATATGACTCAAATATAAGCTTGGAACAAATTAAAACTTCCCTTAGGTGTCCCAACAACACTAGGCCGTGGCTATGGAGCATAAGGATACCAAAGGAATTTGCTTTATTTTCTTGATGGAAGATGTATATGAAGAGCCTTCTATGGATCTTAGGAGCTCATTTAAACTTTCATTTAGGCCTAAGAATTATTGTATCAAATCAGAATTTACAAGGGACACTTGAAACCTTAAGTTTTCTATCTTGTAATCTAATAGTTCTTTGTTAATTTCCTTTGCATATTCTTAATCTTCACACTCCATTTCCTAAGATTCACCCTTGCTTCTACCCAAAATCCATGTCCTCTTAAAGTTCCCTAGGTAGGACGAACCAAAGGGAAAAGGGAAGAAGGAGTAGCTACCATGGGAATGAAGTTTTACCTCATTTTTTCCTGATTTCTTGGATGATTCTTCCCTTTCTTGGCCTCCTCTCCTCAAATCCAAAAATTTCACCTCTGTTTTGTTTTCAAAATAGATCTAAGAACTTCAATAAAACCATAGGAAAGAAGGGAAGATAGAGGAAAAAGAATTTGCTAAAGAGAAAGCATGAAAAACCAAGAAAATCTAGACCTTTTTCCTTGTTTTTCTCTTCCTTTCTTCCCCTTCTTGTGCACCTCAAACCCTAGCTCTCTTCTCTGGTTTAAGGTAGAAATAAAATGAGCTAAATGAAGGAGGAGGTAAGGCGTGTTCTTATATATAGCTAGGTTAAGAAATAGTTTTCAAAAATTTTAATTTTATCCCTTCGTCTTGGCATTTTTGTTTTTAGTTTGTTTTAGCTCCTTTTTTATAACCATATTTTCCATCATGAAATTTAGTTTCTTAATTTAATAAAATGTCTTTGGAATTACTCAAATCAAAGCTAAAACCTTCCCGAATGAATCCGTTAAAGTTTGGGTCAACTAACATTGGAAAACGTACACCGGAGGGATTTAAACTATCTTGGGGCTTCTCATAGTTTTCAAGGCCTTTAACAATCCCAAAAAACCCAAAAATTTCATTTGAAAGGCCCTCTTGTGTAAATTCCAAAATTTGCTCAAAATTATGAAAATACCATTATGTTTCGTCAATGTTTTATTACAATTCATTTATTCATTCTAGCTCTATTTTTTCTTTCTGTCTAAGCCTGGAATTCTCATTTTTAGGAGTCTAGAATACTACTTAAATTTTTCGGGACTTTAACTAATTTATTTCAGGGAATTTACTTTGAAAATGTATCCATTTTTGCCTTTTAACAAAATCGGACATTACAATTTCCACATATTGTAATGTCCAGTTTTCGTTAAACGACGAAAAATGGCACGTTTTCAAAGCAAGCCCCCTGAGATGAGTGACTCAAGGCCAAATAAAATTTGGATAAAATTTTAAATATTAGAAAATGAGGATTTGAGCCTTGAGTTGCCCAGAAATCAAGGCCGGGTTGATTTAAAAAATTTACCCAAAAGGCCAGTGGCATTTTTGTAAATAAGTAGACTTTTTGGAAAACCTACAGAAGGGCTTTTTAAATGAAAATTTTGAGTTCTCAGGGGTTCTCAGAGGCCCTAAAAACCATGGGAAGCCCCAGGACCAGTAAAGACCTTCCGATGTAAGTTTTCCAACGTCGGTTGACCTGAACCTTAACTGACTCGTTCAGAAGGGTTTTAGCTTCGATTTGAGTGATTCCAAAGCCATTTTTCTTAATTGGGAACCTAAATTTTATAATAGAAAAGACGGTTCTAAAAAAGGAGCTAAAATGAAGGAGAAAGAAAAAGGCAAAGTATGAAGGGCAAAATGGAAATTTTTGAAAAAGTCATTTTACCCTAACTATATATAGGTGGCACCTCACACTCTCCCTCATTCACTTCAGAATTTCCAGCCCCAAATCAGAAGCAAATCCCTTGGAAAGTGGTGCACAAAGAGAAGGGAAGAAGGAGGAAAGATTCAAGACTTTAGGTATGGAATTTTGCTTGTTTTTCATGCTTTCTCTCCACCACTTTCTTCTCCTCTTTTTCCCTCTTCTTTTCCATGATTTCTCTGAAGTTTTGAGGGCTATTTTGAAGGGAGAACAGAGGGGAAAGTTTGAAATTCAAGTGAAGAGGCCAAGGAAAGCAAGAACAAGTAAGGAAATCCAAGGAAAATAAGGTATTTTGTGATTCTTCCACTTAGTCTTCTTCCTCCCTTCCTTGAGCATTTCGACCTAGACTTGGACAGACCTAAGGAGTCAGATTTTGAACCAAACCAAAGGTGATTCTTAGGTATTTAATGGAGAGGAATAAGAATATGTAAAGAAAACTAAGAAATAGGTATTAGCAAGCAAGATGCAAAACCTAGGGTTTCAAGTGCACCTTTCAATTTCTGAATTTGTAGGATGCTTCCTAGGTCTAAGTTAGAGTATAAATGAGTTCTTGAGACACCAAAGATGCTCCCCACAAGCTTCCCCCTTCAAGAAAATTAAGCAAACTCTATGAAGGCTATTAAGCTCCATAGCCTCGGCCTAAAGAGTTTCTCATAGCTAGGGAGAGTTTTAAATTTTTCTAAGGCCATTCTTGAGTCATATTTGATGAATGAAAATGAGGGGAGGCCTTGGAAAAAAATTAGAACTCATGGAAAGTGATTTGGTGTCTTAGGTTCCATAATATGACCTAAAGAAGCAACATGGTGCTAGGCCTTTTGTTTTGATGATGTGATGACTCCAAGAGGTTTAAAAGGAGTCAAGAATCATATTTGAAAAGAAAGAATGAGGCCTAGAAATCATTTAAGGGGTGTTGCTTCATTAGGTGCCAACATGGACCATAAGGGAACCTATAGAGCAATCTAGTGTTTCATTAAGTTGTGTAGCCTTAGAGTGTGTTTCATGAACTTAAGGGGTTCCCATAATTTGGGTCTAGGCCCAGAGAAACTATCTCCACCAAATTGTGGGTGCGTGGCCAAAAGAGGAGGCTTGAAAGTTAAAGAAAAAGTGTGTGCTTGTATACAAGGTAACTCTCTCCACCTTCTCTCATGCATGGATGTGTGTTTAGCTTGTTTTAGAATGTGTGTATGTGTATTTTCAAGCTTTGAAAAGTATGCTAGCATGCCTTTATATGCCATGATGCTTGGTGCCATGTTATGTTTTTAAATGAATCCATGATGTTTGTATGAGTTTACTTGAGTGTGGAGAGGCCAAGAACTCTTCCCTTGGGTGAGGATGAGCCAAGAACCCTTGAGCTTGGTTGAGACAGAGTAAAGAGTCTCCTAAAAGCAAAGTGGGCTCCCAAGAGTATGGTTGAGTCTAAAGTGCTCAAAGAATGGGTGAGGTAAGTCTAAAATCTATGAGAAGTGTAAGGCCAATCCAAACGCTTAGTGAGCTCTTGAATGTCTTGTATGATTGATTCACATGCCAAGGTTGCTTTTCAAATGTCTATGATTTTTACTTTTTCCATGCATGCATTTGTGAAACTTGCTTTGCACATATTATGTATGATTGAATAGGAGATGAGCTATTGGAATTCTTTGAATCTCATTCCCTCCTCTCCAATGATCTAACATGCTAGGTGGACCAAACAATTATGGTGAAGGGAGCCAACAACCTTGAAGAGGGACAATTGATAAGCTTATAAGTTATTTTGTGTAGTTTGGAACCATAATGATGGTTCATCATGTATATGATGATGTATATGTACTACAAACATTGAGACATGTATAAATATATTAGGATGTGATGTTGAGGTGTATGATTACCATATATGACTACTAGCCCATGTTTTGAGTATGTAATGCCATGGTAAGAGAATTTAAAGTTTGATGAATATGTGTATAAATGTGAGTTGAATGGCCAAAATGAGATGCATGAGGCTTGGGACCATTTGGGCAACTCATACAAGTCTTAAATAAGCTTTTAAACTTGCCCAAAGGGTACCAAGACCAAGGGAAATCCACTTGGCAATTTTGGTACCCAATATGGAGCCAAAATTGACCATAATGGAACCCTATGTCACTTTTTAGCCAAATGAGATAGTCTTGATCTGAAATTTATCATGCAATTAGGTCTCATTGAGAGCTTTCTAGGAATCTAAAGATCATAATTTTTGGAGGTCTATAGAATATTTGATGAATTTTCAAATTTAGTATTTTTCATGGATTCTGGTATGGGTACTGTTCATACTGATAGTTTTGTATTCTGTGTCACCTGATGGCCAATGGCATCCAATACTTGTGAAATTTTATATGTATAAACTAGAGTTTATAATATTTCTGTGGCCACCAAGATCACCTCATTTGGAGGTTTGAGCAGAGAATTATGCATGTTTGAAGTTAACTGTCAGTATCAGTAGCACCCCAGGAGCTCAGTTACTGTTCCATCGGTTCCAGATGTTTAAACGTATCTGTTTCATTTTGGAATTATTTTTAGTATCAATTTAACCTTTGTAGCTTTCTAGAATGACTGAATTTGTATGATTTCGATTTTTATATAATTAGTTATGAATTTTAGAATTTGGTATCAATAAACTGAACAATAGCCCAGGCAGCCAGCGACCTCTGTACTTTTTGGATGTCAAACGTCCTGTGTGATGGATTTTGTGACCTGTACGTATTTTTATGTGATGTATACATCCTAAGATTTCCAGAATGACTAAGAATGCATGATGTAGAATTTTCTAGATTTAGTTATGATTTTTAAAAGTTGGGTCAGAAAATGGAGCAAATATGGCCGAAAATATGCTTGTTTATTTTGAGTTCCATTTCGGTTTCCATGGGTTGTAGGCATGTTTTTGTGATGCAAATGAGTTGTAATAATGGAATTAAATATAAAAAAGTATAGTATAAGCTCACACAGTCCACGTGACACCGAATTGAATTTTTTTAGATACGACGCAACGCGAAAATAACTATTATTTCTTTAGCTTTTTTATGGAATATCAATATGATTCATGATATTATGCCACTTGAAAGTATGAGATGAGCTAAAATTTATGGTGTTACACATATGATTCTCACCTATAGTGCTTTGTGTAATATCATATTGAGATAGAACTTAATTTACATCACAAAGTGCCTAAATCAGTCATTGTATTAATTTCAATACTTTTAACAGCAGAATTTACCGACATTAAATGTCAAATTAATTCACTTTTTATTAAATGGACCATTTCAACTTTCTAAACTCATCTTCCATCCTTAATATACTTGTTCATACAAAAACATCACAAAATGAGGCATGGAATTTATATATAAGCCATACACCTCAAGATAGCACAATATGCATTCATTTCCATAGCTTCCATAATTTTGTTATAACTTCAAAAATTCATAACTTGAGATAGAAAATTCCAAATCAAGCAAACTAGGACTCTTTAGAAAGCTTAAGATATCATATAACTACTGTAAACATTTTAGACTAAGACATTTCATTTAGCCACAAAATTCTAATGGAATAGTAGCTAGGTTAGAATATCGCACTAGTATAGATCTAAAATTTAAAAAATTTTTATCTCACACTACAGAGCTCCAAATTGAGTGATCTCAGTGGCTATAGAAAGCTTATAATTCCAAATATATGAATATAAAATTTCATGAGCAATAAACTTCATTTAGCCCCTTAGAGACACCAACAACTAGACTAACCAAATAAATAGTGCATTGATAGTTTCTACTAATTTAAGCCAAATTTGAAAAATCATAAGAAATTCTACAAAGCTCCAAAAATTGTGTTCTTTGACTCTATAGATATCTCTAAATGAGATCTAAATTTTTGCCAGATCTCATGTCAAAATTCATCTATTTGTCTTAGTTTTAGTTTAGTGGAAGAATATGGTTCAAAATTATGCATAATTGGCCAAAAATAGCTTCTCCCATGCAATGTGACTATTTGAGCACGTCTAAAACCTCAAACACAGCATATAAAAGCATCATGATAGATCTAAATCACCATGGAACTTAAAACCACTCTTTGATTTGATCATATACACATGCATTCCATGGCTCAAGGATGTAAAAAACTCAAGATCCCATACATTTGGTTCCAAATATGGCTCATACAACATATTTATATATTTTTACATATAAGTGGGGGGATTACATCTCATAAATAACATATACATTTATACTTTGACACTAATTTACCCAAAATCCTATTCTATTGTCAAAGTAACATATCTCAAACTTCTTGGCCTCTATTCTTGGCTCCATGAGCATTACCTAAACATTGTTAGATATAAAGTGGGGGAAAGTGAGATTCAAAGAATCTCAATAGCTCATTCACCCTTTCTAAAAGGCATATATGGCATGTTATCATGTCGAAGAGAGCAAGTATGCATTAAGTGCTTCCAAGTATCAAACATAAACATATTCACAAATTCATAGAGATTCATTGATGTCAAGAACATGCTCTAGGGTCTTTTGGTTTAGCCTCATCTAATCATGTGGGACTTTTAGATTAGCCTCACCCATTTCAAGGACTTTTAACTTAGCCTTACCCATTATATGAGACTTTTGGCCTTGTCTTACCTTTACTTAGGGACTTTTGGTATAACCTCACCCATAAAGAGCCATCTCACATTCAAAATGCAAATCAAAAAGTGTAGTGGTACCAAAGCATCAACCCAATAGCTATAGGTGTAATATCTGGTTTTCATTAAACGACAAAAATGAGTGCATTTTTAAAACAAGTCCCCCAAAATGAATTAGTTAAGGTCCCATTTAATTAGCATTCTAGACTCTTAAAAATGAGAATCCCAGACTCAAACAGAAAGAAAAAAATGAGCTAGAATGAAGAAACAAAATTTGATAAAAGACTTACAAAATGTAATAGAATTTATTATTTTGAGCAAAATTTTAAAATTCATATAGGAGGGCCTTTTAAATGAAATTTTTGAGTTCTACAAGGTTCTCAGAGGCCTTGAAAACCATAGGAAGCCCTGAGATAGTTAAAACCCCTCTAGTGGACGTTTTCCAACGTCAGTGTGCCCAAACTTTGACGAATTCATTTGGGAATGTTTTAGCTCCGATTTGAGTGATTTCATAGGCATTTTACTAAACTAGGAACCTAAATTTTCTAATAGAAAAGACAATTCTCAAAAAGGAGAAAATGCCAAGAACAAAGGGTAAAATAGAAAATTTTGAAAAGTCCTTATTCCTTCCACCTATAAATAGATGGCGCCCCACTTCTCCACTCACTTAGCCACTTATGTTTCTACCCTAAATTAGAGAAAAACCTTAAGGAGAGAGGTGCACAAGAGGAAGAGGAAGAGGAGGAGAAATTAAAGGAAAAAAGCTGTGGATTTTTTGTTGTTTTTCATACTCTTTCTTTAACAAACATTTTGTCCTCCATTTCCCTTTCTTTCCTATGGTTATACTGAAGATTTTGGATCTGCTTTGAGGGAAGGACAAAGGGGAAATTTTGAAATTGAGGTGAAGAGGGCAAGGAAGGTGAAGAACAAGTAAGAAGAACTAAGGAAACCAAGGTATTTTGCTATTCCTTCACTTGATCTTCCTTCTCCCTTCTCTTGTGAGATTTTGCTATTCCTTCACTTGATCTTCCTTCTCCCTTCTCTTGTGAGCATTTCGACCTACATATGGCTAGCCTCAGGGAGTTGAGTTTTCCACTAAACCAAGAGTGAATCTTAGGAATTTGAGGGAGAAGGATAAGAATATGCAAAGAAAACAACAAAAGAACCATGGAAATTCAAGATAGCAAATCTAGGGTTTCAAGTGTTCCTTACAAAATCTGACTTGATATCTTAATTCTCATGCCTAAATAAGTGTTTAAATGAGATCATAAAATCCCAAGAAGTCTGCCCATGTGCTTCGTCCATTAATAAAACAAAGCAAAGTTCATAGGTACCATATTGCTTCCCAATCTCAGCCTAAGAGGGTTAGCACACCTAAGGAGAGTTTTAAATTTTTCCAAACCCATTGTTGAGTCATATATGATAAGTAAAAATGAGGGGAAGCCTTGGAAAAAATTTAGGAGGCCTAGAGAATGAATTGGTGTCTTATGTTCCATAATATGACCTAAAGAAGTAACATGTAGTTAGGCTTTTTATTTTAACTGTGTGATGACTCCAAGAGGCTTAAAAGAAGTCAATAATCATATATGAAAGGAAAGAATGGAGCCTAAAATTTATTTGATGGGTGTTGTTTCATTAGGTGCATTCTTAAAACCATAAAGGGGTTAATAGACTAAGTTAGTGTTTAAGGAAGATGTGTGACTTTAGAATTAATTCCATGAGCCTAATTGGCTTTCATAAATTGTGTTTAGACTAAGAAACTAACCCCACACCTTTGTGTGTGTGAGGCCGAGGAAGGGAGCATTGTTTCAAGGAGAAAAGTATGTGGTTGCATCCAAGGTAGCTCACTCTTCCTTCTCTCATGCATGAATATATGCTTGGCTTATCTTTGAATATGTGTATGTGTGTTTTAAGCTATAAAAAAAATGTTCTAACATGAACTCTTATTCTATGGTACCATGATGATGCATTATATTTTCAAATGATGTTTATTATGTTTGTTTAGGTTTGCTTGAGTGTGGTAAAACCAAGAACCCTTAAAATTGGTTGAAACAAAGTAAAGAGTCTCCCAAGAGTGAGATTGACTCTCAAGAGTAAAGTTGAGTCAAAAATCTCTTAAGGAAATAGGTAAGGCAAAGTCTAAAATTCATGAGTGAATGGGTGAGACTAATCTACTTGCTTAGTAAGCCTATAGATACCTTGTATGACTTACTCACATGCCAAGATTGCTTCTTAAATGTTCATGTTATTTAACATGCCCATGCATGCATTTGTAAGATATGGTTTGTGTAACATCATAACTTCTAGCTCATTTCATGATATTTATAAGCTTCACCTCATTATTTCCATAAGAGTATATAAAAAGGGGAATGAAAATAATGGGTTTATTTGCGTTGCGTTATACTTCAAAATTAGCAATCAGTGTTACGTGGACCGTGTAAACTCATGTTATGCATTCTTATATTTAAATCCATCATTACAACTCATTTACATTACAAAAACATGTCTACAATTCATGAAAACCGAAATGGAGCTCAAAATAAGCAAGCATATTTTCGGCCAGATTTGCTCCATTTTCTAACCCAAATTCGGAAAATCATAACTAAATCTAAAAAATTTGAAATCATGCAATCTTGGTTATTTTGGAAAGTTTTAGATGTCTATTCACACTAAAAATACGCCCAGGTCACAAAATTCATCACACAGGACGTTTGACATCCAAAATGCTACAGAGGTCTCTGGCTGCCTGGGCTGCTGTTCAGTTTACTGATACCAACTTCTGAAATTTATAACTAATTCTATAAAAAGAGAAATCACACAAATTTAGTCATTATGGAAAGCTACAATATCAACTTGATACTAAAAATAATTCTAGAATGAAACAGATACGTTTAGCCATCAGGAACCTATGGAACAGTAACTAAACTCTTGGGGCACCACTAGCACTGACAGTTAAATTCAAAAATGCATAACTCACTATTCAGACCTCCAAATGAGGTGATCTCAGTGGGCAAAGAAATTTTATGACCTCTAGTTTATGTATATAAAATTTTATAAGCATTAGACACTATTTGGCCATCGGGTGACACAGAATACAAAACTACCAGTATGAACAGTACCCATACCAGAATCCATGAAAAATTCCAACTTTGAAAATTCATCAAATATTCTCTAGATCTCTGAAAATTATGATCTTTAGCTTCCCAAAAAGCTCTTAATGAGACCTAATTGCATGCCAAATTTTAGGGTAAGACTAACTCATTTGGCTAAAAAGCGGCATAAGGTTCCATTATGGTCAATTTTGGCTCCATATTGGGTACCAAAATTGCCAAATGGATTTCCCTTGGTCTTGGGGCAAGTTTAAAAGCATGTTTAAGACTTGGGGGAGCTGCCCAAATGGTCCCAAACCATTTGTATCTCATTTTGGCCTTTTCACCCTCATTTATACATATTACACCAAGCTTTTCTCGAATGCATACATTGGCATAAACACTCAATTTATGTTCTAGAATACATACACCATACTCATTCATTTATCTATCACATAATATCATTTTTTACATTTGTCCAAGGCATCATAGACTATTTACAATAATAATATACATCATGAAGTCTCATTGTGAATCAAAAGACTAAAAATAAAGCATAAGGGTGGCAATCTTCTTTCTTCAATGTGGTTGGCTCCCATTGCCATGTCCACTTGGTCCACCTAGCATATTAGGACATTTAAGAGGAGGGAGTAAGATTCAAGAATCTCAATAGCTCATCTCCCATTCCATCACACATAATATATGCAAGTAAGTTCTATGAATGCATGTGTGGGAAAAATAGAAGTCATGAACATTTAAAATCAAGCTTGGCATAGAAATACATCATACAAGGCATTCAAGAGCTCACCAAGTGTTTGGATTAGCCTCACACATCTCCTTATGGATTTTGGATTTACCTCACCTATTCTTTAAGAACTTTGGACTCAACCATACTCTTGGGAGCCCACTTTACTTTTGGGAGACTCTTTACTTTATTTCAACCAAGTTTAAGAGTTCTTAGCTCATCCTCACCAAAGGGAAGAGTTCTTGGCCTTTCCACACTCAAGCAACTCACACAAACATCATGTAATCACTTGAAAATATAACATGGCATCAAGCATCATGGCATATAAAGGCATGCTAGTATACTTTTCAAAGATTGAAAATACACATACACACATTATAAAACAAGCTTAACACACATCCATACATGAGAGAAGGTGGAGAGAGCTACCTTGTATACAAACACACACTTTTTCCTTAGCTTTCAAGTCTCCTCTTTTAGTCACACACCCACAAGTTGGTGGAGATAGTTTCTCTTGGCCTAGACACAAATTATGAGAGCCAATTAAGTTCATGAAATAATTTCTAGGGCCATGCAACTTGTATAAACCCTAAATTACTCTACAACCTCCATTATGGCCCATATTGGCACCTAATGAAGCAACACCCCTCAAATGCTTTCTAGGCCTCATTCTTTATTCTCAAATATGATTCTTGACTCCTTTTAAGCCCCTTGGAGTCATCATATCATTAAAACAAAGGGCCTAATATCATGTTGCTTCTTTAAGTCACAATATGGAACCTAAAGCACCAACTCATTCTCTAAGCTTCCTAAATTTTTTCCAAGGTTTCCCCTTACATTCATTCATCATATATGACTCAAAAATGGGCTTGAAACAATTTAAAACTCTCTCTAACTATGCCATCCTTACTTGGCCGAAACTTAGAACATAAATGGGATTCCATGGCTTTTTGATTTTTCCTTGATGGGGGAACCATTTAGGGAGGTTGTTAAGAGTTATAGAAGGAAACACTTAAATAGCCAAAGGAACTTATGGATTAAATCAGTTTTTACAATCCCCTTAAGTGCTCTACACTTTTCCAACTTCTAAGTTCATGACTTTCCATGGGGTTTTGTTCATTTTCATAGAGGAAGAGGCATATGGGGGACCTCTTAAGGATCTTAGAAGCACATTTAAATATTTATTTAAGCCTAAGAACATTCATGTTAAATCAGATTTGCAAGGGAGCATTTGAATCCCTAATGGTTCCATCTTGTTTCCTAATGATCCTTTCTTGATTCTATTGGTTCCTTCTTAATCCTTGCCATCTAAAACCTCTAATCCCTCCATGAACTGGGCAGAAAACAGCCCCTAAGAATTGGGCTCATGGTGGCCAAATTTGGGCAAGAGGAAGGGGGAGGAAGAAACTACCAAAGAATGGAAGTTTTACCTTGTTTTCTTGCTTCCTTTGGCTTGTTCTTCCATTTGGTTGGCTTACTCCCTCAATTTTCAATATTCCCCTCTCTATTTTGCCCCCAAAATAGCACCAAAATCTCCATTAAAACCATAAAAAGAAAGCTTGAGAGGAGAGGAGTAAGTTTTAAGAAGGAAGGATATGGAGTTTCTTAAAGTTTTTTACCTTTTTCTTGAATTTCTTCATCCAAAATCTTCCTCCTCTTGTGCACCTAAGAATCTAGAGTTTTCCTCTGAAAATGGGCAGAAGCAAGTCGATCTTAGAGAGGAGAGAAAGAACGTGGCATATAAAGAAGAAGAAAGAAGTTTCCTTTAACACTTTAATGCCAATTTTGCCCTTCATTCTTAGCATTTTCGTTTCTCCTTCGTTTTAGCTCCTTTTTAAGGACCTTCTTTTCCATTACAAAATTTAGATTCCCAATCTAATAAAATTCCTTTGGAATCACTCAAATCAGAGCTAAAACCTTTTCAAACGAATCCGTCAAAGTTTAGGTCAACCGATGTCAGAAAGAGTACATCGGAGGGGCTTTACCGATCCCGGGGCTTCCTTTGGTTTTTAGGGCCTTTGAGAACCCTGGGCAACTCAAAATTTCCATTTAAAAAGCCCTTCTAGGTGTTTTTCCAAAATTGCACTTATTTATGAAAATATCACCGGCCTTTCAGCAAATTTTTTGAATAACTCTGACCCTGGTTTCTGGGCAACTCAAGGCTCAAATCCTCATTTTTTATTATTTAAAATTTTATCCAAATTTTATTTATCTTTGAATCACTCATCTCAGGGGACTTGCTTTGAAAGTGTGTCCATTTCCGTCGTTTAATGAAAACTGGACATTACAGTTTGCATACTTTATGTGTGGTTGAAATGGGAGATGAGCTATTGAGATTTCTTGAATTTCATTCCCTCCTCTCCAATATTCTAACATGCTAGGTGAACCAAGAGAACAAGGTAATAGAAGTCAACAATTTAGGAGATGAAAGTATACATCAAAGTACATGGATTTTGTTTCTTTAAGGCCATATGTGTAACACCATACTTCTAGGACTCAATTCATGCAATTCCCATGCCTCATCTTATGTTTGTTCTATGGAGACACTCGAGTGGCATAGGGAGTTATGAATTAAAATGCATTTCTCTACTGGTAAAATTTTTCTTTCAGAGTCCCGTGGGCCATATGAATGCATCTATCACATTCTCATACTTAAATACATGAATATAGCTCATTTCCATCATCAAATTTGGTCTACAACTCGTGGAAAGCAAAGGAACACATTAAAATTCATGTTTGCATTTTCGTCCAGAATTTCCTCTTTTCTGTCACAAACTTTGGAAAATCATAACTAAATCTAGAAAAATCGAAATCATGTGTTCTTTGTTATTTTGGAAAGCTCAGGATGTCTACTTCACATAAAAATACGTCCAAGTCACAAAATTCATCACAAAGGACGTTTGACATCCAAAGAGCTACAGACTCACTGGCTGCCTGGGCTGTGATTCAGGTTACTGATGCAAACTTCTGAAATTCATAACTAATTCTACAAAAATTGAATTCACACACATTTAGTCATTCTGAGAAGCTACAAATGTTAACTTGACACTAAAAATAATTCTCGAATGAAACAGAAACGTTTAGGTATCTGGAACTGATGGAACAGTGATTGAGCTCTGGAGTCGCCACTGTTACTGATAACAAATTTCAAAAATGCATAACTCTGTGCTCAGACCTCCAAATGAGGTGATCTCGGTGGTCACAGAAATCTTATGACCTCTAGTTTATGCAAATAAAATTTCATAAGCATTGGACACCATTTGGCCATCTAGTGACACGAAAATCAAATCTGCCAGTATGAACAGTGCACATACCAGAAACCATAGAAAATCTCAACTTTGAAAATTCATCAAATATTCTCTAGGTCTCCGAAAATTATGATCTTTAGCTTCCCAAAAAGCTCTTAATAAGACCTAATTGTATGCCAAATTTCAGGGCAAGACTAACTCATTTGGCCAAAAAGTAGTATAGGGTTCCATTATGGTCAATTTTGGCTCCATATTGGGTACCAAAATTGCCAAATGGATTTCCTTTGGTCTTGGCACCTTTTGGGCAAGTTTAAAAGCATGTTTAAGACTTGGGGAAGCTGCCCAAATGGTCCCAAACCATTTGCATCTCATTTTGGCCTTTTCACCCTCACTTATACACATTACATCAAGCTTTTCTCAAGTGCATACATTAACATAAACACTCAATTTATGTTCTAGAATACATACACCATACTCATTCATTTATCTATCACATAATATCATTTTTACATTTGTCCAAGGGGTCATAGACCATTTACAATAATAATATACATCATGAAGTCTCATTATGAATCAAAAGACCAAAAATCAAGCATAAGGATAGCAATCTTCTTTCTTCAAGGTGGTTGGCTCCCATTGCCATGTCCACTTAGTCCACCTAGCATATTAGGACATTTAAGAGGAGGGAGTAAGATTCAAGAATCTCAATAGCTCATCTCCCATTCCATCACACATAATATGTGCAAGCAAGTTTCACAATGGCATGCATGGAGAAAGTAGAAATCATAGGCATTTTAAAAGCAACCTTGGCATGTGAATCAATCATACAAGACATTCAAGAGCTCACTAAGTGTTTGGATTGGCCTCACACTTCTCCTCATGGATTTTGGATTTTGCCTCACCCATTCTTTGAGCACTTTGGGCTCAACCATACTCTTGGGAGCCCACTTTGCTTTTGGGAGACTCTTTACTTTGTCTCAACCAAGCTCAAAGGTTCTTGGCTCCTCCTCACCCAAGGGAAGAGTTCTTGGCCTCTCCACACTCAAGCAAACTCATAAAAACATCATGGATTCATTTAAAACATAACATGGCATCAAGGATCATGACATGTAAAGGCATGCTAGCATACTTTTCAAAGCTTGAAAATACACATACAAGCATTCTAAAACAAGCTAAACACACATCCATGCATGAGAGAAGGTGGAGAGAGCTACCTTGTATACAAACACACACTTTTTCCTTAGCTTCAAGCCTCCTCTTTTAGCACACCCACAAGTTGGTGGAGATAGTTTCACTTGGTCTAGACACAAATTATGGGAGCCAATTAAGTTCATGAAACAATTTTTAGGGCTATGTGTAACACCATACTTCTAGGACTCAATTCATGCAATTCCCATGCCTCATCTTATGTTTGTTCTATGGAAACACTCGAGTGGCATAGGGAGTTATGAATTAAAATGCATTTCTCTACTGGTAAAATTTTTCTTTCGGAGTCCCGTGGGCCATAGGAATGCATCTATCACATTCTCATACTTAAATACATGAATATAGCTCATTTCCATTATCAAATTTGGTCTACAACTCGTGGAAAGCAAAGGAACACATTAAAATTCATGTTTGCATTTTCGTCCAGAATTTCCTCTTTTCTGTCACAAACTTTGGAAAATCATAACTAAATCTAGAAAAATCGAAATCATGTGTTCTTTGTCATTCTGGAAAGCTCCGGATGTCTACTTCACAATAAAAATACTTCCAAGTCACAAAATTCATCACACAGGACGTTTGACATCCAAAACGCTACAGACTCACTGGCTGCCTGGGCTGTGATTCAGGTTACTGATGCAAACTTTTGAAATTCATAACTAATTCTACAAAAATTGAAATCACACACATTCAGTCATTCTGGGAAGCTACAAATGTTAACTTGACACTAAAAATAATTCTCGAATGAAACAGATACGTTTAGGTATTTGGAACTGACGGAACAGTGATTGAGCTCTGGAGTCACCATTGTTACTGACAGCAAATTTCAAAAATGCATAACTCTGTGCTCAGACTTCCAAATGAGGTGATCTCGGTGGCCACAGAAAGCTTATGACCTCTAGTTTATGTATGTAAAATGTCATAAGCATTGGACACCATTTGGCCATCGAGTGACACGAAAATCAAATCTGCCAGTATGAACAGTGCACATACCAGAAACCATAGAAAATCCCAACTTTGAAAATTCATCAAATATTCTCTAGGTCTCCGAAAATTATGATCTTTAGCTTCCCAGAAAGCTCTCAACAAGACATAATTTCATGCCAAATTCCAGGGCAAGACTAACTCATTTGACTAAAAAGTGGCATAGGGTTCCATTATGGTCAATTTTGGCTCCATATTGGGTACCAAAATTGCCAAATGGATTTCCTTTGGTCTTGGCACCTTTTGGGCAAGTTTAAAAGCATAGTTAAGACTTATGTGAGCTGCCCAAATGGTCCCAAACCTTATGCATCTCATTTTGACCATTCAACCCACACTTATACACATAACCACCAAACTTTACATTCTCATACCATGGCATTTCATACTCAAAACATATGCTAATGGTCGTACATCATTTCCATACATCTAAACATCATATAATAATATGTTCACATGTGTCTCAACGTTCTTAGTACATATACAACTTCATATACATGATGAACTATCATTATGGTTCCAAAAAAGAGCAAAATAACACATAAGCTTGTCAATTGTCTCTCTTCAAGGTTGTTGGCTCCCTTCACCACAATTGCTTAGTCCACCTAGCATGTTAGATCATTGGAGAGGAGGGGATGAGATTCAAAGAATCCCAATAGCTCATCTCCCATTCAATCATACATAATATGTGCAAGCAAGTTTCACAAATGCATGCATGGAGAAAGTAGAACTCATAGGCATTTTAAAAGCAACCTTAGCATGTGAATCAATCCTACAAGACATTCAAGAGCTCACTAAGTGTTTGGATTGGCCTCACACTTCTCCTCATGGATTTTGGACTTGCCTCACCCATTCTTTGAGCACTTTGGACTCAACCATACTCTTGGGAGCCCACTTTGCTTTTGGGAGACTCTTTACTTTGTCTCAACCAAGCTCAAGGGTTCTTGGCTCCTCCTCACCCAAGGGAAGAGTTCTTGGCCTTTCCACACTCAAGCAAACTCATACAAACATCATGGATTCATTTAAAACATAACATGGCATCAAGGATCATGACATGTAAAGGCATGCTAGCATACTTTTCAAAGCTTGAAAATACACATACAAGCATTCTAAAACAAGTTAAACACACATCCATGCATGAGAGAAGGTGGAGGAGCTACCTTGTATACAAACATACACTTTTTCCTTAGCTTTCAAGCCTCCTCTTTTAGCCACACACCCACAAGTTGGTGGAGATAGTTTCACTTGGCCTAGACACAAATTATGGGAGCCAATTAAGTTCATGAAACAATTTCTAGGGCTATGCAACTTGCTTAAACCCTAGATTACTCTACAACCCCATTATGGTCCATAAAGGCACCTAATGAAGCAACACCCTTCAAATGATTTCTAGGCCTCATTCTTTACTCTCAAATATGATTTTTGACTCCTTTTAAGCCTCTTGGAGTCATCACATCATTAAAACAAAGGGCCTAACATCATGTTGCTTCCTTAGGTCACAATATGGAACCTAAAGCACCAACTCATTCTCTAAGCTTCCTAAATTTTTCCCAAAGTTTCCCCTCACATTTATTCATCATGTATGACTCAAAAATGGGCTTAAAACAATTTAAAACTCTCCCTAACTATGCCATCCCTACTTGGCCGAAAGTTAGAGCATAAATGGGATTTCATGGCTTTTTGATTTTTCCTTGATGGGGGAACCATTTAGGGAGGTTGTTAAGAGTTGTAAGAGGTCAAGGAAACACTTAAACAACCAAGGGAACTTATAGATTAAATCAGTTTTTACAATCCCCTTAAGTGCTCTACACTTTTCCAACTTTTAGGTTCATGACTTTCCATGGGGTTTTGTTCATTTTATGGAGGAAGAGACATATGGGGGACCTCTTAGGGATCTTAGGAGCACATTTAAACATTCATTTAAGCCTAAGAACATTTATATAAAATCAGATTTGCAAGGGAGCATTTGGATCCCTAATGATTCCATTTTGTTTCCTAATGCTCCTTTCTTGCTTCTATTGGTTCATTCTTAATCCTTGCCATCTAAAACCCCTAATCCCTCCATAAATTGGACAGAAAACAGCCCCTAAGAATTGGGCTCATGGTGGTCAAATTCGTGCAAGAGGAAGGGGGAGGGAGAAACTACCAAAGAATGGAAGTTTTACCTTGTTTTCTTGCTTCCTTTGGCTTGTTCTTCCACTTGGTTGGCTTACTCCCTTAATTTTCGAAATTACCCTCTCTGTTCTGCCCCAAAAACAGCACCAAACTCTCCATTAAAACCATAGAAAGAAAGCTTGAGAGGAGAGGAGCAAGGTTCAAGAAGGAAGGATATGGAATGTCTTAAAGTTTCTTACCTTTTTCTTGAATTTCTTCCTCCAAAATCCTCCTCCTCTTGTGCGCCTAAGGAGCTGGAGTTCTCCTCTGAAAATGGGCAGAAGCAAGTCGGTTTAGAGAGGGGGAGGCAGAACGTGGCATATAAAGAAGAAGAAAGAAGCTTCCTTTAATACTTTAATGCCAATTTTGCCCTTCATTCTTAGCATTTTCGTTTCTCCTTCGTTTTAGCTCCTTTTTGAGAACCGTCTTTTCCATCATAACAAAGAGGTTCCCAATGTAATAAAATGCCTTTGGAATCACTCAAATCGGAGCTAAAACTGTCCCGAACGAATCGGTCAAAGTTCGGGTCAACCGACATTGGAAAGAGTACATCGAAGGAGCTTTACTGGTCCCGGGGCTTCCCATGGTTTTTGGGGCCTCTGAGAACCCTGGGCAACTCAAAATTTCCATTTAAAAAGCCCTCCTAGGTGCTTTTCCAAAATTACACTTATTTACGAAAATGCCACTAGCCTTTCGGTAAATTTTTCAAATCGCTCCGACCCCAGTTTCTGGGCAACTCAAGGCTCAAATCCTCATTTTCTATTATTTAAAATTTTATCCAAATTTTATTTGGCCTTGAATCACTCATCTCAGGGGACTTTGAAAACATGCCCATTTCCATCGTTTAATGAAAATGGGACATTACACTATGCAACTTGCTTAAACCCTAGATTACTCTACAACCTCTATTATGGTCCATATTGGCACCTAATGAAGCAACACCCCTCAAATGATTTCTAGGCCTCATTCTTTACTCTCAAATATGATTCTTGACTCCTTTTAAGCCTCTTGGAGTCATCACATCATTAAAACAAAAGGCCTAGCACCATGTTGCTTCTTTAGGTCATATTATGGAACCTAAGGCACCAAATCAATTTCTAGGAGTTCTAAATTTTTTCTAAGGGTTCCTCCCACCTTCTACCATCATAAGAAGTCCCAAACCAAGGCTAAAACAAATTAAAACAGCCCCTAGCCTAATGGTTATGTCTTGGCCGAATTGATGGAGGGAGGAGGAGTCCATGGGCTTTTTGATTTTTCCTTGATGGGAGAGACACTTGGGAGGCTTCCTAGGGGTCTTAGAGACTCAAATAAACATTTACACATGCAAGAAAATTCATGGATTAAATCAGTTTTTATAAAGTGTCCCAGAGCTCTACACTTTTCTAACTTGATTTTCATTAGCCTTTCTTCCAAGTTCCTTGCATCTACTAACTCCTCATGGTCTAAAACCCACAATTCCTTCTTATTTCTAGACAAAAAGCCTCCCCCCAAGATGGTTTTGTTTTGGCAGAACTCCACACACAAAGGGCAAGAAAAAGGAAGCAACCAAGATAGAAAAATCACCTTGATTCCAAGCTTTTCTCAAGAGCTCTCTTCCTTGCTTCAACCCTCTCCTTGAATTTCAAAATTCCCCCCTCAGTTCTGGGCTCAAAACAGAACCAAACATCTCACTAAATCCATAGGAAGAGAGGAGGAAATGAGGGGAAGAAGTTTAACAAGGCAAGGAGTAGGAAAAAGTGGCTAAAACTTACACTTTTCAAAGCTTCCTCTTCCTTCCTTGGCCTCCCCTCTTGTGCACCACTCTCAGCCCTTGTTACTTCTGTTTTAACATGTGAGAGAGTGGCTGAGAAGATCAGAGCAAAGGAGGGGCGTTTTTATAAGCTAGGGTTTCACTTAAGCAACTTTTACACTTTGCAATTTAGTCCCTCTTCATAGTTTTGTTCGTTTGGGCTTGTTTCAACTCCGTTTTGAAATCTGTCTTTTCCATCATATTCCTTAGGCTCTTAATCATAATAATTGCCTTTGGAATCACTCAAAAAGGATCTAAAACCATTTCGAACCGTTCGGTCAACCGACAGCCGAAATCACTCACCGGAGGGGTTTCAACTGTTTTAGGGGTTCTCATAGTATTCAGGGCCTCTGAGAACCCTAGAAAGCTTAAATTTTTTGTTTAAGAAGCCCTCCTATGAGTTTTCCAAATTTTTCAAAAATTACAAAAATGCCCCTACTTCCCTCGGTAAATTTTCTGATCTCTTTTAGCTCTAGTTTTTGAGCATCTTAAACCTCAAATCCTCATTTTCTAATATTTAAAATTTTATTATAATTTTAGTTGGCCCCAATTCCTTCTATTTCGAGGACTTCTTTTTATATTTGACCCATTTCTGCCGTTTATGGAGAAACCGAACATTGCGTTCCTTACATTTACGGAGGGACTGGATGTTACAATATGAGTGGCAAATATTGTAATTTATTATTGTATATGACCTATGACCTCATGAGCACATATAATTATGTTAATGTATCATGTACAAATGAGAAGTTATGTTATATGAATGTTACAATGTAAATTGAGCATGTAATAGCAAGTTTAGCTTCTTGATAGCTTGGTGTATTATAGTATTAATGGAAGTGGAATGGCCAAATTGAGATGTATGAGGTTTAGAGCCATTTGGACAGTTCATACAAGTCATATTCATGCTTTTAAACTTGCCCAAAAGGTGCTAAACATTAAAGGAGGCTCTTTGGACACATTTGGTATGTTATATGGAGCAAAATTAACCAAATTGGAAACCTATACCACTTTTTAACCAAATGAGCTTTTCTTAGTCTAAAATTTGGCATGCATCTAGAGCTTGTCAAGAGATTTTTAGGAAGCTAAGGCACATAATTTTTGGAGGTCTATGAAATATTTGATGAATTTTCAAAGTTGGGAATTTTTTTTTTTATTTTGGTTTAGGGTACTGTTCATTTTGGTCCGAAATTAAATTCAATCATTCATAGGGCAAATGATGTCCAATTGACATGATATTTTACAGAGAGAAACTAGACTTTCTAGTGACTTGGGTAATTAGAAGCACCTCATCTGGATGTCTAGAGGGGGAGATATAAATTTTTGAAGTTTCTATCTAGTATCAAGCATCCAAATAGATCTAGGTTACTATTTGATTAGTTTTCGAGGCCTAGATGTATCTAGACTAGTCTAAATTTATTTTTACCCTCTAGCTAACATCCGTAACTTTTTAGATTGATATCATTTTCATAGATTGGACTTTTGTGGAATTAATTAGATATGTTTGAAATTCATAGCAAAAATCTGTATCAGTTCCAATAATTAGCCGGACCTTTGTACCTTTTTGAATGTCAAACATCTTCTACTTGATGTTTCATGACTTGTTCATATTTTTAGCTTAAATTAGATATTTGTAGCTTTCCAAAATGGTGAAAAATGCATGATTTCAATTTTTCTAAAAATAGTTATAATATTTCAAAGTTTGTGACAGAAAAGGAAAAATTTTGGTTGAGGTTGCAACTATGAATTTTGTGATTCCCTTGTCTTGCATGAGTTCTAGGCCACTTTTGGTGATGAAAATGAGTTGTATCTATGTAATTAAATATGAAAATGTGATACATGAGCTCACATGGTCCACAAAACACCAAATGAAAAATTTATACACTACACAATGCTAAAATATTCATTGTTTTAATACCATTTTCTTGCTCCTTATGTGAGATGTATGGTTTACAAAATGAGATAAGCCAAAAAATTATGGTGTCACAATAGGCATGTTTCATGATTCAAACACACATATAGGCAATCAATGACAATCAAACAATCATGAAATACGTATAAGAATGGATGAAGAGCTACTTTGAGTCAAGAAGTACAATTTTTCTCTTGGTTCAACATCACGCATACACACACTTGGAAGAGGCTTGTTTTGCTTGGCCTAGACACATCAAACAAGATACAAATATATTATTGGAACCATCTTTACTCTTACATAAACTCTTCACAAGCTACTTCGAGCTTATGGCGTGCATATGGTTTTATACAAGGGCATAATGAAGTAACCCATATAATTCATTATCTTGACTCTAATTTCTCACTCAATCTAAGTCACATGACTCCATTTAAACTCATTAGAGTCATCACTAACTCAAATCAAGGAGCCAAACATCAAGTTGCTTCTTTATGCCTAAAGGAACCCTAAACTTCTAACTATCAAAATATGATTTCTAAATTCAAACCAATAATTCTTTTGATGTTTGTTATTTATATCTAGGCCATTTTTATCATTGGAATCAAAGAACAATCCCTTTAGGTGCCTCCACAAGTGTTTAGCGGAGATATGCACACATATTAGGAACTTATTGTGACGATCCTAACTTCTAATCATCATAATTAAGGTTAAGTATATGATTAATAACCATAAAATTTAAATTATGGTTGAAAGTCATTAAGATTAATTACATTGAGAAAAAGTGAGGAAATTTGAACCTTAATGTTGTTAGGATCATTAATTAGATAACCACAATTATTCAAATGTGCAAGTGAATTTAATCATTAATAAAGAGCCTTTGATTCTCCCATCTATCAATTCCAACTCATAAAAACCTCTTACAAGTGTTTCTAAATCATTTCTTGGTATTACGATAAAAGAAACTAAGGATTCTAGGTGAATATGAGAAATTGAGCACATTCACCGCAGCCAATTACTCTCGGATTCAACTCCTCACACCTCTGAATTTTTCACGCATTTTGCTGTAGCTAAATACCCCTTTCACCTCGAGCAAATACCCTCTGGAACACCCCTAGACTTGCTTCTCAGACTTAGCCACAGCTAACCTCACTATTCGCCGTGGCCAATTTCTCTTTGTTTCCTTCCCTGGCAGGTTCGCCATATTTGGCCGAGGCCAATTAAATGTTGGCCATGGCCAATTCCTCTCTGTTACCATTTGGCCGAGGCCAATTAAATGTTGGCTATGGCCAATTCCCTTCTGTTCCTATAACTCCTAAGATTTCATCTCATGCTCTCCAATTTCCCTTCTAGCAACACTTTAGGCCACTTTAACTTAATTTATGAAGATTTAGTGGCTTTCTTTTAGCTAATCTACCTAACATATCTATCATTACCCATTTAAAACTCAAATATGGATCCTTAACCCTCTCGCCACTATAAACCAGTGAGTTCATAGATCAATGGCAGCAAGTGTATTCTGGTCACAAGGTGCATGGGGTTAATGCTTAATGTTCATACGAGATCAAATCACTTATCTATTATTAGCTAATTACAATCATAATCTTCAATCCTATGATAATTAAATTACATATATAGTCCCTATACTTGGCAACTCATGATGCAATGTAGCAATAATACCAAATTAGCAATCTAGTTACAATACAATTTGACAAGGCTCCCAAACCTATGTGTTACCAAACCAATTAATAAGCTTCCATTAATTTTCTCCTTGCCACTAAAAGGTCCGGTCCCTGAAAATGTTAGCCCACAATGAGGTGAGATATACAATCTCAGTAACAAAAGGCAATTTCCATATATATGTACAATTCAATCAATCCAATGCAATTTCATGTCATCAATACCAAAATCATCAATTCAATTCGCAAATGAACTAGTTGAACTACCAATGACTACTGTCCCATACTAGCAATCATACACAAGATGTTAATGGCCAATAACACCGAGAGAGATCCGTCCACGACACCTACTCTATAATGAGCACAACCAAGGCTCAGTGCATCGGGGTCTGATCACAACCCAGTGCTTGATCGAAGCACATGCACGGGTGGCAGCCGCACCACAGCTCCATCATGGACTCACAAGGTCCAATTACAATCACAATCAAGTAGTCAACCAGTTATTTAGCATTTCAAAATCAAGCATGTATAACAAATAGCATATTAACATGAGCATATACATGGAATTAGGAAAATAACCCCAGTGACCTCAATGAAGCCAATTACTCTTCCCCTAGCTACCATAATAATTCAAATGCACATCAAGCCTATAACAAGCATAATTATCATAATTTCTAATCAACAAATTAGATCTCCAAAGAGTTGAACTGCTAATGACAGCCTAAAGGTTACTCACCTAATTACCAAGAGATTTAATTTCGGGTTCCAACTTTCCTACACCAAAAACTACCATAGTTTACTCCAATTTCTTGGTAATTTCGCATGAAACCAAAGCCTATATCATAGGTCAACTATAGGGGTCTCAAACTAAAAGAAAATGCATCAAAATGGGAAGGAGATACTCACTTAACAACACCCATAGCCTCAACCTCTGAAAATCCACCATGGGAAATTCTAAAATTTGCATTTCAGTTATCAAGCCCAAAAAATTCAATTTTCCACCATTATCTCCTTGTAATTTCACACAATAACAGAACCCATTATGATAATCCATCCTTAGGGGCATTTTCCAGCAAAGTAATACACAAAATGGAAGGGAAGTGCTTACCTAATCATCCCTCTAACCTCCAACTCCGAAAATCTTGCAAGGAATCACCTAACACCAAGTTTCAGATTTGAGAAAAAGATGAAAATGCTCAAAACTAGAAATTAATTGGACCAAAATGAAGAGGAAGATGAGAGGGTCAAGTTATATATAACTCACCTTGGCTAAATCATCCTCTAGAAGTGAGAAATGGTGGAGGGATGCAGAAAACCCTAGCCTCCTCTCTTCCTATGCGAAAATTGAGTTCTCCTTTACCTAAGATTGAGTTGGTCTGTAGAATAGAGAGTAAGGGGCTGAGTAAGTTAGGGTTTTAGATGGGTTTAGGTTAACCCTAAAGCCCAAAATCCACTTAGGTTCAGATGTGTGCTTATTGAGCCTTTGTTTAGTAAGGTGGGCTGCAGAACATTTTGAGTTTAAGTGAAGTATGCTGACCCAATGGCTCAATTCCTTGTAGGTTTAGATTTTTATGCTTTTTAGGCCTTCTCTCATAAGTTGGGCTTCAGAGTTGTAGTTGGGTTAGGCCAAATTTCAAGAGCGAATCTAATTTGGGTTTGCATAATGTGTGTTAGGCCAATTCACATAAATTGTGTCTTAGGCCCCTATTCTACTAAATCAGATTAGGCCATTGCTAGGCAACTTCTCTTGGCCCAAGCCTCATGATAAGGAGTTGGGCTTACATCCAAAAATTATTGGGCCTCTATAAATCCTTATCCATGGCTTATTCAAATTAAATTTTGGGCCCCAATTAGACTTTAACCCAAATGAAATCTTAAGCCTATATTAATAACTTATTTCTCTATAAATTTTCATTCATAAAACTTACCCAATTATTTCATAATAATTATTTTTAATTAATCTAAATACATTATTAATACTTTAATTAATTTTGGGGTGTTACACTTATAGAGTTTTGTTAGTTTTTCTAGGGAATTTGCCACTAGTAAAGCTTCCTAGGTATAATGTCTGATTTTCGTTAAACGACGAAAACGAGTGCATTTTCAAAGCAAGTCCCCCAAAATAAATTATTTAAGATCCAAAAAAAATTGAGTAATATTCTAGACTCCTAAAAATAAGAATCCCAAGCTCATATGGAAAGAAAAACAAAGCTAGAATGAAGAAACAAAATTTAACGAAAGACTTATGAAACATAATGGCATTTTTGTAATTTTGAACAAATTTTGGAATTCACACAAATTGGCTTTTTAAATGAAAATTTTGAGTTTCCCAGAGTTCTCAGAGGCCCTGAAAACCATGAGAAGCCTCGAGACAGTTAAAACTCCTCCAGTGGATGTTTTCCGACGTCGGTGTACCCAAACTTTGACAGATTCGTTCAAGAAGGTTTTCGCTCTGATTTGAATGATTCCAAAGGCATTTTACTAAATTGGAACCTAAATTTTTAATGGAAAAGATGGTTTTCAAAAAAGAACTAAAACAAATTAGAAACAAAAATGTCAAGAACAAAGGGCAAAATAGAAAATTTTGAAATGTCTTCCTTCCTCCACTTATATATATAGGGCACCCCACTCCTCCACTCATTTAGCTTCATATGTTTCTTCCCTAAACTAGAGAAAAAACCCTAGGAGAGTAGTGCACAAGAGGAAGAGGAAGAGGAGGAGAAATCAAAGCTAAAAGGTATGGATTTTTGGTAGTTTTTCATGCTCTTTCCCATACAAACCTTTTTTTCTCCATTTCCCTTTCTTTGTTGAGATTAAATTGAAGTATATGATTTTGTTGTAAGGAAGAAATTAAGGGAAAAATTCATATTTGAAGAGCGGAGGCTAAAGAAGACAAGATTCAAGTGAGAAAACAAGGAAAAACAAGGTAATTTCTTCTTTTATGGTTGCTACCCCTTTCTCCTTTTCTCTCCATATTTCGCCCCACTCAAGAAATCATAGGAGGGCTTGGATTTTAGGCAGAAACAAGGGTGAATCATAAGAAAAAGAGTGTGAAGAATAAGAATATGTAAAAGAAATTAACAAATAACCATGAAAATTCAAGATAGCAATTTTAAGATTTCATATGCTCCTTGTAAAATCTGATTTGATATCTTAATTTCTATTCCTAAATGGGAGTTTAAATGAGCTCCTAAGATCCCTAGAAGTCTCCCCACTCCATCAAGAAAATAAAGCAAAGTCCATGAAGGCTATTATGCTTTATTATCTCGGCTTAAAAGGGTTACCATACCTAGGGAGAGTTTTAAATTTTTCTAAGCTCATTTTTTAGTCATATATGATGAATGAAAATGAGGGAAAACCTTGGGAAAAATTTAGGAAGAATAGAGAATGAATTAGTGCCTTATATTCCATAATATGACCTAAAAAAGCAACATGTGGTTAGGTTCTTTATTTTAATTATGTGATGATTTCAAGAGGCTTAAAAGGAGTCAAGAATCATATATGAAAGGAAAAAATGGAGCCTAGAATTTATTTGATAGGTGTTACTTTATTACGTGCATTCTTAGAACCATAAAGTGGTTTATAAATCAAGTTAGTATTTAAGGAAGATGTGTGGCTTTAAAATTAATTCCATGAACCTAACTGGCTTCCATAAATTATGTTTACACCAGGAGAAATCATTCCCACAAATTTGTGTGCGTGAGGCTGAGGAAGGGAGAGCAAATTCAAGAGAAAAAGTGTGTGGTTGCATTTAGGGTAGCTCACTTCTCCTTCTTTCATACATGAAAGTATGTCTGGCTAGTCTTTGAATGTGTGTATGTGCGTTTTAAGCTATGAAAAATGTTCTAGCATGAGCTCTTATTCCATGGTACCATGATGATGCATTATGTTTTCAAATGATATTTATTATGTGTGCTTGGATTTGCTTAAGTATGGGGAAGCCAAGAACCCTTAGCCATGGTAAGGATGAGCCAAGAACCCTCAAGATTAGTTGAGACAAAGTAAAGAGTCTCCTAAAAGTGAGATTGACTTCTAAGAGCAAGGGTTGAGTCCAAAATCTCTTAAAGAAATGGACGACGCAAGTCCAAAATCCACAAGTGAATGGGTGAGGCCAATCCACTTATTTAGCAAGCCTATGCATGTCTTGTATGACTTACTCACATGCTAAGATTGCTTCTTGAATGTTCATGTTGTTTAATATGCTCATGCATTTTTTGTGAGACATGGTTTTGCGTACTTTATGTATGGTTGAAATAAGAGATGAGCTATTGGGATTCTTTGAATCTCATTCCCTCCTCGCTAATGTTTTAACATGCTAGGTGGACCAAGAGAGCAAGGAAATGAGAGTCAACAACTTGAGAGATGAGAGTGTGACATCAAAGTAGATAGATTTTGTTTCTTTAAAGCCATATGAGTGGCAAATGTTGTAATCCATTGTTGTATATGTGCTATGATGTTATGAGCATGTATAATTATGTTAATGTATTGTGTACAAATAAGAGCTAAGGTTATATGTATGGAAATGTGCAATTTGGACATGTGATGGTAAATTAGTATTATGGAAATGCATGTATAAATGGAAGTGTAATGACCAAATTATGATGCATAAGGTTTGGAACCATTTGGGCAGTTCATACAAGCCATATTCATGCTTTTAAACTTGCCCAAGAGGTCCCCAACATCAAGGGAAGTCATTTAGACATATTTGGTATCTTGTATAGAGCAAAAATTTACCATATTGGAAACCTATACCACTTTTTATCCAAATGAACTCTTCTGGATTTGAAGCTTGGCATATATCTAGAACTTATTGAGATCTTTTTAGAAAGATAAAGTGCAAAATTTTTGAATTTCTATGGAATATTTGATAAATTTTTAAAGTTAAAAAATTTTCTAAAATTGGTTCAGGGTACTGTTCACTCAGGTCTAAAATTGAATTCTATCATTCAGGAGGCAAATGATGTCCAATTGCCACAAAATTTTATAGAAAGAAAATTAGACCCTCCTAATGACTTGTGCCAACTAGAAGTACCTCATTTTGATATCTACAAAGGGAGATATAAATTTTTGAATTTTTTGTCCAGTATTAGGCGTCCAAACTGACCCAAGTTAATGTTTGATTGGTTTTCGAGATTTGGATGTATTTGAATTGATTTGGAGTTATTTTTTTTCTCTAGCTAACATTTGTAGCTTTTTAGATTAGTACCATTTACATGGATTAGATTTTTTTGAAATTAATTGGACATTTTTGAATTTTATAGCAAAAACCTATATCAGTACTAGTAGCCAATTAGACCTCTGCACATTTTCAAATGTTAAACATCTTCTGTGTAATATTTCATGACCTAGACATATTTTTAGAATAAATTAGACATCTGTAGGTTTCTACAATGGTAAATAATGTATAATTTTGATTTTTCTAAAATTAGTTATGATTTTCCAAATTTTGGGATAGAAAAGGGAAAATTTTGGCCAAAATAGCAACTATGAATTTTATGTATTCCCTTGCCTTGCACGAGTTATAGGCTACTTTTGGTGATAAAAATGAGTTGTATCTATGTATTTAAATATGAGAATATGATACATGAGCTCACACGATCCACAAAACACTGAATAAAAAATTTATATGTTATGCAATGCTAAAATATTCACTTTTTATATGTTATTTTCTTGTGTTCTTGTGAAATGCATAACATGAGACTTGGAAATAGCATAAGGAAAAGCTAAAAAATTATGGTATTATATTGATTGGTATCAGAGCCAAGGTTTAAGCTCTTGATGTGGGTTGTGGCATGTGTTTATGAGTTGCCTAGATGTATATGAGCTATCTTGTGGATGAATTGAGTGTGCAGATAGTGGAAGTGTTCCATTTTTTCATGTTAAAAGTTTGTTATGATGTTTCAGAGCTATGGTGAACACTAAGAGAGGTTGGCCTTCTAGAGAGGCTCATGCAGATGATAGAACCAAGCCTAGTGATCTAATAACTGGAGCCTTACAATCTATTATGGCTCACCTGAATCAATAGCAGGCCATAATTATGTAGTTACAAGAATGGCTTGTGGAGAGAGACAACCAGGGCCCCACACCTCTTCCTCCACAACCACCTTACCACTTAGATCATCTTGAGCATTTAGGGGTAACTCACTTAGACCTGCAGCCACACGTGCAAATGGTTGCCCCTGTTCCACTAGCTCAGACGCCTTCAGCCCAAGAGCAGCCTTTTATTAGTTAGGTTATCACTCAGTTCAAGAAATTCAGGCCTCCCACCTTTGATGGTGAGATGAACACAGAGAAAGCCAAGGCCTAGATTATGTAGTTAGAGAAAATCTTCTAGGTGATAGAGTGTACGTCTGAGCAAAAAGCTACTATGGCTATTTTTTAGCTAGAGAAAGAAGCAGATTACTAGTAGCGGGGCACTGAGCCTATCTTGAAGGCAAGGAACCTTCTGATTACATGGGAGGCATTCCTTTAGGCCTTTTATGAGAGGTATTTTCCTAGTTCAATCAGAGATGAGAAGGAGTCAAAATTTATATTCCTGAAATAGACAGAGGGGATGTCTGTGGGCCAATACGTGGCCAAATTTGTAGAACTCTCCCGATACTCTTCTTGTTTGCAGAGGTATGATGATGAATGGTGGAGAGCAGATAGGCTAGAGAAAGGTTTGCTTCCTGAGATCAGGGATAAGGTAGTGCCACAAAGAATTAGGACTTTAACACCCTAGTTGAGATATACAGAGTAACGAAGGCGAATCTTAGAATGATGCAGCCTACCTCCAGTGGCAAACTAGCCTCCTAGGGCCCAAGAGACTTAGAGAGGGATCACAAGCTGCAGTTATTAGTAGGAGAGGTGGCAAAAGCCAATGGAACCCAAGGGGAAAGAAATGGAGAACTCAGTCCAATAGAGGTAAATTTGCACTTATGACATATCCTAGTGTGGCAAGAACCATGGAACTAGACCATGCTATATGGGGCAGAATATATGCTTCCAGTGTAATAGGCCAAGACACATGGCTAAGGAGTGCACCCAAGCTCCTCCACAGATCACACAACAGAGGGAGATGGCTCCTGCTCCTAGACCTCAGACCCAAGGTAGAGTCTTTGCCCTATCACAGCAAGAGGCTAACTGGTCCCAGGGTTTGATTCAAGGTACTATTAGAATAAATGATTTTTCTGTAACTACATTATTTGACTTAGGTGCTAGCCATTCTTTTATATCATATAACTATGCTAGGAGGTTAGGTCTGGGTAAGCATACACTACCATATGATTTGCATGTATCTATCCCTATAGGAAATTGAACCATCACCTCCCATGCTTGTTTAAGTTGTGTGGTCCATTTTAATCACTACCTTACCACCCTTGATTTGATTTGTATGCCCCTTATTAATATTGATTTGATTATTGGCATGAACTGGATGTCTGCAAATAATGCCACACTAGACTATAGCCACAGATGCATTAATTTACCTAAGTGTAGGATTGTGTCTAGTATGAGAATTGAGTTATCTATTATGACCACCTCCCAAGCTGAGAGGTCTCTAGGGCATGGTTGTTAGGGATACCTAGTCTTCTTTCAATTCAAGATAAGGTGGAAAAGGGTGTAGATGAGATTCTCATAGCAAGAGAGTTCTTAAAGGTATTTCCTAGAGAGATTAGTGGACTATCCCTGGAGAGAGAGGTAGAGTTTCCTATAGACATTGTACCTAAGGCAGGTCCAATGTCTAAGGCCTCGTATAGGATGGCTCCCACTAAGCTAGTTGAGCTTAAGAAATATATAGAAGAGTGCTTAGAGAAGGGTTTTATCAGACCCAGTGTATCACCGTAGGGAGTCCAGTCTTATTCGTAAAGAAGAAAGATGGGAGTCTTAAGCTATGTATAGATTACCGAGAACTCAATAAGATAACCATTAAGAATAAGTACCCTCTCCCTTACATAGATGACCTCTTAGATCAGTTAGTAGGAGTATCTTAGGAGCATCAGTATTCTCTAAGATAGACCTTAGGTCAGGATACCATTAACTTAGAATAAAGGCTGAGGATATTCCCAAAACAACATTTAGGACTAGATACGGGTACTATGAATTTTTAGTTATTACCTTTGGGTTAATGAATGCACCTGCAATATTCATGGATTACATGAACAGAGTCTTCAAGCGATACTTAGATAGATTTATAGTTTTCTTTATATATGACATTCTCATTGACTCAAAAAGTAGAGAGGAACATGAGCAGCATCTGAGATTAGCCTTGGAGACCTTGAGAGAGAGACAGTTGTATGCTAAACTTAGTAAATGTGAGTTCTAGCTCACTGAAGTTCAATTCCTAGGCCATATGATCTCCCAGGCAGGGGTCGCAGTAGATCCCCACGAGGTAGAGGTAGTGTTACAGTGGGAGAGACCTAGGATAGTGACAGAAATCAGGAGCTTCCTAGGTTGAGCATGTTACTACAGGAGGTTAATTTAGGGCTTTTTTCAGATAGCGATGCCACTAACTCGACTTACTAAAAAGAATGTATCGTTTGTGTGGAATGAAAAATGTAAAGGTAGTTTTTAGAAGTTGAAGCATAAGTTAACTATGGCCCCAGTTTTAGTACTCTCTAACCCTAGAAAGACTTTTATAGTCTATAGCGATGCCTTAAAGAAAGGGTTAGGATGTGTGCTTATGTAGAAAAGCCGAGTGGTAGCTTATGCTTCTAGACAGCTAAAACCCTACGAAAAAAATTACCCCACACATGACTTGGAGTTAGCCGCAGTGGTGTTTGCTTTGAAAATATGGAGACATAACTTATATGGGCCAGCTATAGAAATTTACAGCAACCACAAGAGCCTTAAATATTTATTTACACCAAAAAAATTGAATATGAGACAACAGAGATGGTTAAAATTCTTGAAAGATTATAATTTCACATTGAAATGCCATCCCAGTAAGGCTAATATGGTAACTGATGCCCTAGAAAGAAAATCCATACACATGGCCTATATGATAATCTGAGAGTAAGAATTAATTGAGAGATTTAGAGATATGAGTCTCTCACATGAAGTGCATCCAGGGAAGCTATTAATGAGTGAAACCTGAATTGAAAATGACTTGAGGGAGTAAATAAGAGAGGCTCAGTGAATAGATGAGCAAGTAAATAAGATTAGAGCCCAGATAGCCTAGGGTAGCATGCAGAAGTTTAATTTGTCTAAGGATGATATAGTAAGATACAAGGATAGGCTGTATGTGCCTAAAAATATAGAAATCAGAGAGAGAATATTAGATAAGGCACATAAGAGCAAGTACACCATTCATCCAGGCAGCAATAAAATGTATCATAATTTAAAGAAAATATTCTGGTGGCTTGGAATGAAAACAAATATAACAGAGTATGTCTCCTGATGTCTAGTATGTCAGAGAGTTAAAATAAAGCATCAGAAACTAGCTGGGTTACTTTAGCCCTTAGATATCCCAGAGTGGAAATGGGATAGCATAGCTATGGATTTTGTCATGGGATTACTTAGGACGTTATTGGGATGCAATATGGGTAATAGTGGATAAATTAACAAAGTTAGCACAATTTTTAGCTATGAAAGCCACTTATTCCCTAGATAAGCTTGCCCAACTATATATCAGAAAGATAGTTAGATTACATGGTGTGCCTAGGAGCATAGTATCAAATAGAGATCCCAGATTCACCTCAAATTTATGGAGATCATTGTAGGATGCTCTAGGTACTAGACTTAGATTTAGCACAACCTATCACCCTCAGACGGTTGGACAGACAAAGAGAACTATCTAAATCCTAGAAGACATGTTGAGGGCGTGTATACTAAAAATGAAAGGAAATTGGGATACATACTTGCCTCTGGTAGAGTTTGCCTATAATAATAACTATCATGCAAGTATACAGATGGCACCGTGTGAGGCATTGTATGGGAGGAACTATAGGTCTCCTATGTGTTGGGTTGAGCTAGAAAAGCAGAGCTTGATAGGCCCAGAGTTGGTGGACCAGACTTCTAGACAGATTGAGACCATTAAAAAAAAACTCCTGATGGCCCGAGTAGATAGAAAAGTTATGCAGATAGACATAGACAGCCATTAGAGTTTGAGATTGGAGACCATGTTTTCATTAGAGTGTCGCCAATCATAGGGATATATTGATCCATTAAAAGTAAAAAGCTTAATCCAAAGGACATAAGTCCATTCCAGATTCTTGATAAAGTAGGACCTGTGGCCTACAAATTAGTCCTTCCCCCAAATTTGAGCCAAGTACACAATGTATTCAATGTTTCATAGCTCAAAAAGTACCAACCCGACCCTTCACATGTCATAGAATATGAGAACCTATAGTTACAAGATGATCTATCATACATAGTATCAACAGATCGGATCGTGGACGTTAAACTCAAGCAGTTACGAAATAAGACGATATCGCTGGTGAAAGTGGGTTTTAAGGGGCTATCTCTTGAAGAAGCTACCTGGGAGCTAAAGGAGAATATGTAACACCATATATTTCTAGCTCATTTCACATCATTTTCATACTTTACATTCATAGATTCCATGAAAGAGTAAGAAAAGAAAATTAAAATAAGGTATTTTCTTGTGTTACGTCGTGTATAAAAATTTCATTCAGTGTCACATGGACCATGTGAGCTCATACATCACATTATCATATTTAATCACATGAATACAACTCATTTACATCATCAAAAGTAGCCTACATCTCAAGAAACTCGAAGGAAAGCTTAAAATAGGCAAATTAAATTTCGGCCAGAATTTGCCCCTTTTCTGTCTAAAATTTGGAAAATTATAACTAATTCTAAAAAAATTAAAATCATGCGTTCTTGGTTATTCTAGAAAGATAAGGATGTCTAATTCATAGTAAAAATATGTCTAGATCATAACATCCATCACAAAGGATGTTTGACAACTGAAAATTTCTAGAGGTCAAACTACCCACTGGTGCTATCACAGATTTTTACAGTAAATTTCAAAAATATCAAATTAATTCCAAAAAAATCCAATGCATGCAAATGATACAATCTAGAAATATGTGTATGTTAGCTAGAGGAAAAAAATAACTTCAGACTAACTCAAGCAGCCCAAACCTCAGAATTTAATGGAATAGTAACTGAGGTTGGGTAAAACTCTTGATACTGGATAGATTCTTTAAAAATTAATATCTCCCTCTCTAGACCTCCAAATGAGGTGCTTCTAATTTATATAAGTCACTTGGAATGTCTACTTTCTCTGTATAAAATTTTATAGCAATTGGACATTATTTAAGCCTTGTGTGACAGATTTCATTTTCAGACTAGTATGAATAGTGACATGACCAAAACCAGAAAAGTTTCCAATTTTAAAAATTCATCAAATATTCTCTAGACTCTAAAAATTCTGTTCTTTAGCTTCCTAAAAATCTCTCAACAAACTCTAATTTCATACCAAATCTTAGATCAAAAAGAGCTCATTTTGGTCAAAAAGCAATATAGGGTTCTAAATTGGTTAATTTTGGCTTCATAAGGGATACCAAAATATCCAAATAGCTTTCCTTGGGGTTTGGCACCTCTTGGACAAGTCTAAAAGCATAATTAGGACTTGTATCCCAACCCTCATGCATCTCATTTTGGCCATCTCATCCACACTTATACACAATTGCATAATACCATCAATGAAGCTAGCTTGCCATCATATACTCAATTCACATTCTCATAGCTACATGACAAATTCTCTCATTCATACATGACATATTATCATAATTACATATGCTTAAGAGGTCATAGACCATACACAATAGTAGGTTACATCATTTGACATACATATGGTGTTAAAGAACCAAAACCATGCATTATGTTGTCAAGCTCTCTTCTTCAAGGTGGTTGGCTTCCATTACCTTGTCCACTTGATCCACCTAGCATGTTAGAATATTGGAGAGGAGGAAATGAGATTTAAAGAATCCTAATAGCTCATCTTCCATTCAATCATACATAATGGATGCAAACAAGTCACATAAATGCATGCATGGCATGTAGATATGTGCAATCACTCAAGGAGCATTCTTAGCATTTGAAAAAGTCACACATAGTATACAAAGGCTTGCCAAGTAAGTGGATTAGCATCACCCAATTTCTTATGGATATTGGACTTGCCTCACCCATTCTTTAAGAGATTCTTGGACTCAACCATGTTCTTGGGAGCCTACTTTGCTTTTGGGAGACTCTTTGCTTTGTCTCAACTAATCTCAAGAGTTCTTGGCTCATCCTTACCATAACTAAGGGTTCTTAACCTCATCACACTCATGCAAACCCAAGCACACATCATAACATCATTTAGAAATATAATATGTCATCCTAAAATCATGGCATATAAAATCATGTTATCATACTTTTCATGATTTAAAAATACACATACACACATTCTAAGACAAGCTAAGCACACATCCATGTATGAGAGAAGGTGGAGAGAGCTATCTTATACACAATCACACACTTTTTCTCTTGAAATTCCCTTCCTTGCTTTAGCCACACACACACAATAGTGTGGGGAAGTTTTCTCTTGGCCTAGACATAATTTATGAAAGCCAATGAGGTTCATGAAACAAATTCTAAGGCCACACAACTTACTTAGACACTAGGTTATTCTATAAACCCCATTATGGTTCCATAATTGCACTTAATGAAGCAACACCCCTCAAATAAATTCCAGGCTCCATTCTTTCCTTTCAAATATGATTCTTGACTCCTTTTAACCCTCTTGGAGTCATCACACAATTAAAACAAAAAGCCTAACTACATGTTGCTTCTTTAGGTCATAATATGGAACCTAAAGCACCAACTCACTTTCTCTGAGTTCTAAATTTTTTCCAAGGATTTCTCTCATATTCATTCATCATATATGACTCAAAAGTGGGTTTAGAAAAATTTAAAACTCTCCTTAACTATGCTATCCTTACTTGGCTGAGGCTATAGAGGAAATGGAGCTCCTTGGAGTTTGCTTTGTTTTCTCAAGGGAAGAAGCATATAGGGAGCCTCTTAGGAATCTTAAGAGCTCATTTAAACTCTTATTTAGGCCTAGGAATCATTATACAAAATCAGATTTTATAAGGTGCAATTGAAACCCTAAAACTTGCATCTTGAAATCTAATGATTTTTTGTTAATTCCCTTTGCCTATTCTTGATCTCCACACCTTCTTTCCTCAGAATCACCTTTGGTTCTGCCTAAAAATCAAGTCCTCCTAGGGTTTTCTCATGTTAGGTGAAATGGAGGAAGAGGGAACCAACGATGACAACCATAAGAAGAGAAATTACCTTATTTTCTTTCTTGTTCTCACTTGAATCTTGCTTTCTCCAAGCTCCTCTCTTTAAATCTAAAATTTCCCCTAAGTTTCTCCCTTAAATTAGATTTGTAAACTTCATTTTAATCATAAGAAATAAAGGAGAATGGAGGAGAAGAGGTTTGGAATAAAGAAAGCATGAAAAACCATGAAAATCCATGCCTTTCTACCTTGAATTTCTCCTCCTTTTCTTCCTCCTCTTGTGTGCCTCATCCCCTAGGGTTTTACTTTGGTTTTAGATAGAACATGGTCATGCATAATGAAGGGAGAAGAAGGGTGCATCATATAAATAGGTGGGAGGAAGTTACACTTTTCAAAAATTCTCATTTTGCCCTTCGTTCTTGACATTTTCGTAAGAAATTGTTTCTTCATTCTAGCTCTGTTTTTCTTTTATCTAAGCCTGGGATTCTCATTTTTAGGAGTCTAAAATGTCTCAAATTTTTTGGGGCCTTAACTATCTCATTTTGGGGGACTTCCTTTTGTATCTAGTAAATTTCATTCGTTTATAAAGAAACTGTATGTTACATTTCTCACATTTTCTCTCATTTTCAGAGAACCAGATGTTACAAAATATGAGAAAGAAACACCCAAAACTTTTCCCATGAGGTATGTTATCTAAATTTTGAGGACGAAATTTATTAAAAGGGAAAGAATTGTAATGTCTGATTTTCGTTAAATGACAGAAACGAGCTTGTTTTCAAAGCAAGTCTCCTGAAATGAATTAGTTAAGGTCCCAAAAAATTTGAGTAATATTCTTGACTCCTAAAAATGAGAATCCCAAGCTTAAATGAAAAGAAAATTGGAGCTAAAATGAAGAAAAAAAATTTAACGAAAGACTTACAAAATGTAATGGCATTTTTGAAATTTTGAGTAAAATTTGAAATTCACATAGAAGGACATTTTAAATGAACATTTTGAGTTTCCCAAGGTTCTCAAAGGCCCTAAAAACCATGAGAAGCCCTGGGATAGTAAAACCCCCTTCGGTGGATATTTTCTAATGTCAGTATACCTAAACTTTGATAGACTCGCTTGTGGAGGTTTTAGCTCCGATTTGAGTGATTCCAAAGGCATTTTACTAAATTAGGAACCTAAATTTTTTAATGAAAAAGAAGTTTCTCAAAAAGGAGGTAAAATGAATTAGAAACAAAAATGCCAAGAACAAAAGAAATTTTTGAAAATTCTTCCTTCCTCCACTTATATATATAGGGCGCCTCACTCCACTCATTTAGCTTCATATGTTTCTACCCTAAACTAGAGAAAAAAACCATAGGAGAGTGGGGCACAAGAGGAAGAGGAAGAGGAAGAGAAATCAAAGATAAAAAGTATGAATTTTTGGTAGTTTTCATGCTCTTTCCTTTGCAAACCTCTTCTTCTCCATTTCCTTTTCTTTCTTAAGATTATATTGAAGTATATGAATTTGTTTTAAGGGAAAAATTTGGATTTGAAGAGCGTAGGCTAAAGAAGACACAACTTAAGTGATAAAACAAGGAAAGACAAGGTAATTTCTTCTTCTATGATTGCTACCCCTTACTCCTCTTCTCTCCATATTTTGCCCCACACAAAAAGTCATAGGAGGGCTTGGATTTTAGGTAGAACCAAGGGTAAATATTAGGAAAAAAAAAGTATGGAGAACAAGAATATGCAAATAGAATTAACAAATAATCATGGAAATTCAAGACAGCAATTCTAGGGTTTTATATGCTCCTTGTAAAATCTGATTTGATACCTTAACTTCTATGCCTAAATGAGAGTTTAAATGAGCTCCTAAGATCCCTAGAAGTCTCCTTATATGCTTCCTTCATGAAGGCCATTATACTTCATTGTCTCAGCCTAAGAGGGTTACCATGCCTAAGGAGAGTCTTAAATTTTTCTAAACCCATTTTTGACTCATATATAATGAATGAAAATGAGGGAAAGCTTAGAAAAAATTTAGGAAGCCTAGAGAATGAGTTGGTGCTTTATATTCCATAATATGACCTAAAGAAGTAACATATGGTTAGGCTCTTTATTTTAATTGTGTGATGACTCCAAGAGGCTTAAACGGAGTCAAGAATCATATATGAAAGGAAAGAATGGAGCTCAGAATTATTTTATGGGTGTTTCTTTATTAGGTACATTCTTGGAACCACAAAGGGATTTATAGATCAAGTTAGTGTTTAAGGAAGATGTGTGGCCTTAGAATTAATTCCATTAACCTAATCGGCTTCTATAAATTGTGTTTACGTTAAGAGAAATCATTCTCACACCTTTGTGTGTGTGAGGCTGAGGAAGGGAGAGCAAATTCAAGAGAAAAAGTGTATGGTTGCATCCAAGGTAGCTCACTCCTCCTTCTCTCATGCATGAAAGTATGCTTGGCTAGTCTTTGAATGTGTGTATGTGTGTTTAGGCTATGAAAAATGTTCTAGCATGAGCTCTTATTCCATAGTATTATGATGATACATTATGTTTTCAAATAATGTTTATCATGTGTACTTGGGTTTGCTTGAGTATGGGGAAGCCAAGAACCCTTAGCCATGGTAAGAATGAGCCAAGAACCCTTAAGATTAGTTGAGACAAAGTAAAGAGTGTCCCAAAAGTGAGATTGACTCCTAAGAGCAAGGGTTGAGTCAAAAATCTCTTAAAGAAATGGGTGAGGCATGTCTAAAATCTACAAGTGAATGGGTGAGACTAATCCACTTACTTAGCAAGCCTATGCATGTCTTGTATGACTTACTCACATGCTAAGATTGCTTCCTGAATGTTCATGTTGTTTAATATGCTCATGCATTTTTTGTGAGACATGGTGTTACATACTTTATGTATGATTGAAATAGGAGATGAGCTATTGAAATTCTTTGAATCTCATTCCCTCCTCTCCAATGTTCTAACATGCTAGGTGGACCAAGAGAGCAAGGAAATGGGAGTCAACCATTTGAGAGATGAGAGTGTGACATCAAAGTAGATAGATTTTGTTTCTTTAAGGCTATATGAGTGGCAAATGTTGTAATCCATTGTTTTATATGTCCTATGATGTTATGATCATGTATAGTTATGTTAATTTATTATGTACAAATGAGAGCTGAGGTATGGAAATATGCAATTTGGACATGTGATGGCAAACTAGTATTATGGAAATGCCTGCATAAATGGTAGTGGAATGGCTAAATTGTGATGCATGAGGTTTGGAACCATTTGGGTAGTTCATACAAGTCATAGTCATGCTTTTAAACTTGCCCAAGAGGTGCCAAATATCAAGGGAAGTCATTTGGACACATTTGGTATCTTATATAGAGCAAAAATTTATTATATTGGAAACCTATATCACTTTTTATCCAAATGAACTCTTTTTGATCTGAAACTTGGCATGCATCTAGAGCTTGTTGAGAGCTTTTTAGAAAGCTAAAGTGAAGAATTTTTAGAGGTCTATGGAATATTTAATGAATTTTCAAAGTTAGAAAATTTTCTAAAATTTGTTTAGGGTACTATTCACTTAGGTCCAAAAATGAATTCTATCACTTAGGAGCCAAATGATATCCAATTGCCATAAAATTTTACAGGGAGCAACTAGGCCCTCCAATGACTCGTGCTAATTAAAAGCACCTCATTTGGATATCTATAGAGGGAGAGATAAATTTTTGAAGTTTCTATACAACATCAAGCTTTTAGACTGACCCAGGTTACTATTTGATTCGTTTTCGAGGCTTGGATGTGTCTAAATTGATTTGAAGTTATTTTCCCTCTAGCTAACATTATTAGCTTTCTAGATTGGTATTATTTGCATGGATTGGGATTTTTTGAAATTAATTAAATATTTTTGAAGTTTATAGCAAAAACCTGTATCAGTACCAGTAGCTAGTCAGACCTCTGCAACTTTTCAAATGTCAAATGTCTTCTATGTGATGTTTCATGTCTTGGAAATATTTTCAAGATAAAGTAGATATCTTTAGCTCTCCAGAATGGTAAAGAATGTATGATTTTGATTTTGTTAGATTTAGTTATGATTTTCCAAAGTTTGTTATAGAAAAGGGAAAATTCTGGCCAAAATAGCAACTATGAATTTTATGTATTCTCTTGCCTTGCATAAGTTGTAGACCACTTTTGGTGATGAAAATGAGTTTTATCTATGTATTTAAATACATGGATGTGATACATGAGCTAACACGATCCACGGGACACTGAATGAAAAATTTATATGCTACACAATGCTAAAATATTCACTTTTTATATGTTATTTTCTTGTGTTCTTGTGATATGCATAACATGAGACTTGGAAATAGCATGAGGAAAAGCTAGAAAATTATGGTGTTACACTAGAAAACTTCATAAATCCTTAGATGCTATCAAAACCCTAATTTCCATAACTTCTTATATATAGGTTCTTTTTTAGTTCTATTACTTCCATATGATTCCTTAGGTTTCAAAACCCCAATTTTTTTCAAGTTTAGGTCAAAACAAAACCTCCTACATGAAACCTTAGTTTTGGTTGAAATGATGGAAAGAGAAAAGAGAGAAGGAGAGCAAGTTTTCCTTAAAGTATTTACCTTGTTTTCAAAACTTGTCAAGAGAGCTTTTCAAAGCTTCCAAGAATTTCTTCAAATTCTCCCTATTGAACTAGCCATAAAACATCACCATTTAAGTCACCAAAACCATGAGAAGAGAGAGGAGAAAGAGGATAAGAACATTAGTGAAGGAAAGAACATGAAAAGGAAGTAAAATCTTACACTTTTCAAGCTTGGTTTCCTTCTCCTTTGCTCTCTCTTTGGTGCACCACTTCCATCAGGTCGTGGTTCTATTGTTTGGCTAGAAGAAAGTTGATTAAGAGGTGTAGGAGAAGTGGGATGTGATATATAAGAAGGAGAGGCTTCATTATGACCATATTTAAAATTTCAATTTTATCCTTAAACTTGGTTCTTTCCATTTGAACTCATTTCAACTTCTTTTTGAAAATCGTCTTTTCTATCATAAAATTTAGGTCCTTTAATCCATAAAATCCTTTGGTTCACCCAAATTGGTTTTAAAACATTACTGAACTATTCGATTAAAGTTTTGGTCAACTGATGATTTAAATCACTTACCGGAGGGGTTTTGGTCATTTTAGGGATTCCTATGGTTTTTAGGGCCTCTGAAATCCTTGGAAAACTTAATTTTTTCATTTCAGTTTTCTCCTTTGAGTTCTTAAAAAGTTACCCAAAAGTATGGTTACTCCACTGCAATATTCTTTAAATTCTCTCAGTCGTTTTGGCTTTGATTTTGTGCTATTTTAAGACTTTAAACCACATTTTGAGTTATTCAAATTCTCATTCTAGTCTCAACTTGCATTGGTCTAAGGTGATTCCATCTCATTTTATTAGGTTCAATTCAATTTTCTGACAACTAGCTATTACACTTTGATATTAAATATATGATTATTTACTCGCATGAGTTGTATATCCATATTAATATATATATATATATATATATTACAAATTAGAGTTCTATATGGACCTTCCAATTGTAGTGTTTTTAGTAAAGTATTTTCTCATGGAATTTGTTTAATTCTTGATATTTAAACTTCTTTGCATGAAACTAAATCTTGTTTATCTCTATTATTATTTTGCTTTAACTTAAAACTTGATTTAATTATCATCATATTTTTTTTTTGTATCTTATCAAATTAGTAATGAAACAAACAAGTCTTTCATCAAACTTAATTTCATAGCTTAATCAAATTTGATAAGACATGCATTTTTATAATTTTTACCTCTTCTTACTGTGTGTTAAATCTTATATTTATTAATTTCCTTATTTTTATATCACAAATAGATGTAGACATATTATACTAATGTAATGTATGTTTATCTTTTGATTAATTTGTTATTTTCCTATTACCTTAAATCTAAATTAAAACCTATTTTCATTTAGAAAAATTCTATACTCACTCATCCCTCCATTTATTGTACTTTATTTTCTACTTATTAAATATTGCAACTCATTCCATTATTTAATTTTGCAAATAGGAAAACTGTGTCCAATGCTCCACTAGTTTAACTTGAGAGTATTGTTAGTGAAGAGCTAGCAATTGATTTGTTCAATATTAAATGGTCTATTGTTTTTGTATGTGTACAAATGCACTCTCAAGTCTATTCTGCAAACTACATGCAGAATCCTCACTCTATTGCTTATGTTTCATTATTCATTAAATAGTTAAAAACAAAGCTCTCTTTTTATTGTGTTTGATTGTCAAAATGTTGTAGGTATATCCAAGCTACTCGATTTACAGAAGGCACTTCATCAAATTTCTTGTAGACACCTTAAGTAGCAAATTAATCCTATGATGTAATGTATATCAATGGAACTAAATGTAACTATGGAAGAGAGCTTATTATAAAAGTATCACTATGTTTAAAGTGTACGGTTATATCTATGTTCTAGTGCCTTCGATTAACATGGTAAAAGAATGAGATTCTATATGCTTAGTCAAGCTTATAGATGGGAGATTTCCTAATGTTCCATGCTAGTTTCTTCCTTAGATTCAAGGCATGATAGTGACTGTGATCCATCGTGTGAGACAATAATCTAAAGAAATTCTATGCTACAAGTAAGTGTTCTAATTGAATCTATTTAACATTCCTTCAAAAAGCTTACCAAGCCAAGAACAATTTCTTCTTCACTCACCAAACTAGTTGAGCAAAGAAAATAAGACATGCAAGGGTATTTTTTCCTCTTCTCTTCTCCCTTTTAAAAATAGTGGGGTATCTTTTTGTCTTCCTTTTAGCCAAAACATGAAGAATAAAATGATGATAGTGAGTATCATTCAATAAGTTAAGCATTGGATGATTTGCTTAAGAAATGTCTAAGTAGTAGGATTAGGGGCATAGGTAGGAATAATGATGCTGATGCTGATGATGATGATGATGATAATGATGACAGAGAAAGTAGCTTTTTTACATATTGTAGATTAATTTTCTATTAGCATGATTTAAGATGCTATGAAGAAACTAAGTTATTTAGGAAAATTATATAATACATTCTTTCCTCTAAACATAAGTCCTCAAAACTTTTTTTCCCTTCTTTTTTAATAAATAAAACTTGACTCTATTCCTAAAACTAGGTAAGGTATTACAAATATAACTTAAAAAATTAAAAGATTAAAAATCAATTTCTTCTTTCATGTATATGAAAAATAAAATATAATGTAATTTAAAAAAATCATGTATTATATTTTACATGCTTGTAATATTTTATAAATAACTTTCATGGTGAAGTCAATTACCATAGAAAAACAAGTGGTAATATATGAAAAAACTATTGCACTCTAGCCTCTAAGGTGAAATGGTAAGATACTTTGGTATAACTCTTTGTTTCCTTGAATGTGATATTAGAGTGTTATTTCATATGCTACCCTATCATCACACAACAATTTACCAAATATTATTGACGATTGTGTCGTACAATCTCAAATAAAACTAGGTTGGGAAAAAAGCTTGTAGATAATGGTGTAATCTTGGTCATTTCCCAAGGAGTTTTTGCCTTTAATTATTTGAGAGTATTCCAAGTATCACTAAATGAAAATTTTTTAGGAGATTTTGAATTACTGAAATTTAATTGAATTAAATGAAAAATAACAAGAGCTAAAAGTTTAAGACTAAGTGAAGCAAACAACTAGGAAAGTGTGATAACTAGCCTTTAAATGGACTCCCTAGAATTCAATTATCCTTGCTCCCTTTCTAATGTACTAAAATTTGATTTAAACTTTTGCACATTAGTGTATTCTCTATAAGAACTCTTGAATCACCATCCAAGACTCAATTCAGTAATAATTCAAAGATTTTGTAACCACAAGGAACCTTAAATAATTAATCAATTGAGTTAGGCACAAGAACACACAAAAATAAATCCTAAATACTCAATAAATTCTGTTGAACAATCCACTTAAAATGTTAATCAACCAATTAGATTAATAAATTTCTTAATGCACAACAATTGCACAAAAATTCTAGTAATTTAATTCAATAACCATTGCATTAATTGGCCTAAAAATAAGAGGAATTTAATAGCAAATTGTGTAGTCACTAAGTCTGGACTTTTCACAAACATTTAGGGATCAAAATTAACATTTGAATAGCAAATTACAACTAATCCACAATTCAAATTAATCTAGTAAATTCCAGTAACTAAATTCCTAAATTAATAAGCTAAATCTAGTCAAATTAATAAAGGAAACAAAGTTGAAATTAAAAGATTAAGCAAGGAGAATTTATCCAATTAGGAGAGGCAATTTGGAGCTCAAATCTACATCAAAGGAGGTCCAATCTTCAGCTAGCTACCAAGAGAAAATCAAGCTACCATGGAGAAGATAAATGGAAGACAATGGAGGAGGGAAGAAGCTAAAATCATCAAGCCTCTTGAATCAATTTCTTCTCTTTATTTTCGCATCTCTAGAGGTCACAACCCAGCTCCTCTTTCCCATCTTTTTCCATGTTATTCTCTAGCTACTTTCTCCGTCTCTTTTTCATGTTTTTATTCTAGCCTTTTCTCGCATTCTGCCCTTGTGTATTTTAATAAATCAATGCCCCTCTCATGCCTTACATTCACGTGCTGCTTCCTTCTTATCAAACCAAAAACCCATACCTTTATTCTTACTATGAATTATATGGCTTTGAAAATCTACTCGCTATCTATACTCACAGCTCAAGCTCCATACATTGTTCACGTGGTTTATTTAATTGCTCCCATGTCACATCCCACGTAATCTCTTTCAAGCTCATTTATTTGCTATTATCGTGCAGCTTGTGGCTCTTTTTAGCTCTCCAAACATGTGGCTTCTTCCTTTATTGATGCCAAGCTTCCCACGTTTCTATTGGACGTTGCTGCATGGTTTGGTGCCTTATGCTTATGTGGAGGAAGAGGAAGTTGCTGTATGTTAGTTATGTGGCTTGTGGATGCTACTTCTTCTTCTTTCGTGTTGCCTCTACGTGATTGTATGTGTCTTTCTCTCCTTATGTAGCTGCCAATCATGATTTCTATGTCAAAGTCTTGCTAACCCGTGGCTGCTTTTTTGTTTTAACCTCCTCCATTTTACCACATGAAGCCTTCTTCTCCAATTTATACTTCTTGATCACACTTTGCTCATGAACCCATGGCTTGCTTTATTGAATGTAAACTTGTGCCTTTTAATCCATGTAAGCTCCCTATTTCTCACCAAAATAGAGCATCATCCATACTTCTTCCCACATCTACCCATGCTCTTCTTAATCATATGAGAGCCTTCTTTTGTTGCTTCCAGTCATGCAAGCTTTCTAAACATGTATGAGTATGCCTTGTAAACACTGTGGCTTGCTTTTAAGTGCTGTGCAAGTGTGTATATGATTGAGTGTTGTATTATAGTGTGTGAGCCCATGGCTTCCCTTATGTTCATGCATGCATGAAGTGTGACGTGAAGTGTGTGAAATGGGTGATTGCCTACATGTTTTGAAGGTGTGAATAAGAGTGAAAGAATGCTACAGGTGAGTGAGGGAATGGATGAGAGTGAATATCCATGCAAGCTATGTGGGTGAATGAAGAGCAAAGCAACATGGTGCCATGTATGTAAATGTGTGCTTGGACTTATGGTTATGGAAGAGTGGAAGGTGAGAGAGCTTTACGTGGGTGAAACCTTGCATGATGAGTGAAGTTTAAAGCTCCCAACGTGGATTGTGTATGACTAAGATGGATGATGATGATTGTGGTGCCCTCTTTTTATTCTCTTATTTTTAAACTTTATTTTCTAAGTAATGTACACATTTGAAGCTCCAATTATCATTGAAAATTTACACAAATAGTAAGAAAAATTCAATATGAAGAAAATTCACAAAATTATTTAAAGAAATTTGTGCATTAAAATTTTAAAATTTCATAAATGATTTCCTTAAGTGCAGAAATGGCTACTAAAATCAAATTCCACCTAATTAAACCTCTAAAGCCATATTTGGTCATTAAAATGCTTAAGTTAAGGAGAATAAAATATATAAAAGTCATGTTTATCAACTATCATCCAATCCTAATATTCAAGATACTATAATATGTGAAATTATCAGGTCAAATACTTAAAATTTAAAATTTTACTATTATTTATCTATTACTTAGAATGTTAACATATAAAATTTTAAATATATATATATATATATTTAATTATTACTAATTTAAGTATGATTCATCCATGATTAAACTAATAAATTATAAATCAGTGCCTCTATTGGTTTAATGACTAGTTTAATTTTAAAAACATTGGCCAAAACAATGTATGTATGGAGTAATTGTTGAAACAAGGTAGTTTAGAAGACTAGTGTACTAGATATGTCAAATGAGCGAGTTTTTACTTGAAATTTCACTATAATGTATTTAATTAAATCTAAAAAATTTCATGATTTTAATTGACGTATAGAGAGCTAGCCTAAAGAGCTGGCAAATTTGAGTGAAGGCAAAACTTTAGGTTGTGCATCACACAACCCTATTGTCTGATTTTTCATATCTATGTAAATTAGAACCATTTTTGTATGACCTAGGCAATCCACCACATGGCCACCTTGTGTGTTTAGGCTAAAACACACTGCTACCTTGTGTGTATTAAGGAAAAATGTAGAAAACTTGACCATAGTTTCCCTTTACAATTGCTTAAGAGTATGAACTTTATCCACACTCCAATTGTGATCTTAAAGGTAAGTTTAAATTGTTGTTTAGTTAATTACTATATTTTCTAAATTATATATAGAAACCCTTGATCATCTAATAAATACAAGGTTTGAATTAATGCTTAATCTTATAAATTTATACTTAAGCCCAAATAAACTCTATAATGATAAATGGAATTTGACTTAACATAAGAAACCATAGTGAGACATAAGGGAAGAGGAGTTCAGGAGTGTAGACCATTTGGATCTAATATCCTAAGTAATGTAGTTGATGTTAGAAGAATTAAAAAGGCTAAATTAATTACCAAAGACCGTTCTTAATAATTTCTAGACTTGCATCCTTTTTGAATGAATGGTTAAGTATGGGAGCTTACTCCCATCAATGAAGAGGAGTTTGAGGTTGGTGTGTTAAGGATCTTAAATAAGGTTAATATGAAAGATCTAGATGATGATGCTTTTGATTGCTATAAGAATGTCCATTTTCCTCAGCATGTGCTTGGAGAGATCCTATTAAAGACATATTATCAAGGAATCGTTGTAGATGATCACCACCTCGAGGTTTCCTCTTCTACTATGCTTTTCTTTGTTGATTTAGATAATCATTAATTCAATAGGCCTTTTTGAACTTATATGGAAATGCCTACTTACATTAGGATTGTTTTACAAAGCTCTAATGTGTTTGCAAATTGAGTTGCATTTTTCTCAAATTTGGTTAATTAGTGATATGGGGTTAAATTTTAGGCCTTTATAGATAATATAGTTCCTTGTGTCCCAAATATGATGGAGATTATTATGACAAGTTTAGATATTTCCTCCCATTGCAATGTTGGTTGTTAGATAACCACTCGTGTAGCTAATCAACTACTCCTATGAATGATGAGTTGTTAGTTATCATAAACAACAAGGATGCAAACCATATGGCTCTTGCAACATCATATTTAAGAAAATGTGATCAGTTGTCTTTAGTACTTCATAATAAAACACACAGTCTTGAGTAACTTGTAAGTGGTGGATCCTCAATATGAACATAATTGGTATTACTTTCTCATTAGTTTCCAAGTGAACAAAATCATTCTCATAAATAGCTTTATTCGCCAAAATTTTTCCTATGATATTGGGGGGTTAAGGTTGGAAAGGCCATTATCTTGCCTGAGACACAAATAACCTTTTTTAGCTAAATATGAGCTATTACCACAGCATGTCCAAATTAGGCAATCCTCATTGTCAAATATTAAAAAAGGTGTTCTAAAGATCTAGTTCCTAATGTCCTCAAAATATAGAATTTCTAAGAGACTCTAGCTCCAATAAGATTTGTTATGTAAGATAAGATCTGTAACTATCCTAATATATGTTAGTTGATTTAGTTAAGTCTATTGATTTGATTGCTTAGGTAAGTAATGTTGGTTGTAAAAATAGAAAAACAAAGTATTTCAAAAGGGCTAAGTCCCACATTGCTCAAAATAAGGAAGTTGTGAGTGTATATATACTAAGATATGTATAACAAAGTTAAGGAAGGATATGGGCTTCCGCGCACAAGAGTGGGCTAAATTAGGCTCAACTCAATTGAAATCCACCGATTTCTCCTCTGCATAAGAAATAATATGTGGTGGGAAAATTTTTGCACAAATTTTTATTTTATTTAACTAGTTGAGGTTTCCAAAAAATGTTGAAATTCTCCTTTTATAAAACTACTAAGTCCCACATTGCTCAAAATAAGGAAGTTGTGAGTATATATATACTAAGATGTGTTATTAAGCTAATAACAAAGTTAAGGAAGGAGGTGGGCTTGCGCGCACAAGAGTGGGCTAAATTAGGCTCAACTCAGTTGGAATCCACTAATTTCCCCCCTGTGCGAGAAATAATACGTGGTGGGAAAAATTTTACACAAATTTTTATTTTATTTAACTAGTTGAGGTTTCTAGAAAATGTTGAAATTCTCTTTTTGTAAAACTATAACGTGGCTTCATTTTTATTTTTTGTTTGAAATTGTGTAACTGTCTTCCTTAATATTATTAATTTTTGTAACCTCCTTTCATAATTTCATTTAACCTAAAACGTTTCTTATTTTAATTACAAAACATTCACCAATGTTCATTTTTTAATTCTGCAACATCCCTCATTAAACCAACAACGTTTAAATTTTAAATCTCTGAACGTTTAGCTCCTTGCTTATAAATATGTCTATAATTCTATCTAATTAATTGAGAAACTTTATATTGAGATCATAAGGAAAGGTGGTAGTACATTGCTGTCACAAAAACATTATATTGAGAAACTTATCAAGAAGTTTAATCATTTTGATGATAAACTTGTAAGTACTCCTTATGATGCTAATACTTAGTTAATGAGAAACAAAAGTGATCTTGATGCTTAATCTAAAAATGCACAATCATCAGTTGTCTACTGCATTTGATGAATTTCACCCGACTAGATGTCATACCTGACTATATAACACATTTCCCACTACAAATACCTCATATAGAACTTAGAGGAGTCAATGAAAACCTGAACTGATTAAAATTATCTTTTTACTTCAGGGTTAGGTATATACATGGCCTTCAATTATATGCCCTATTATCATACAGCATTGTTGGAGATTGTGCCCTAGGCCAATCATTGTATTGCGAACATTGTTTATTATTACGAAATAAGAGTTTTCTTTTTATTACATTATTATATTATTTGCATGTTTATATATAATAATATCCATGGATAAATTATTTTTGAATTATCCAAAATGTCCCTAATCAATCATCCTTGTGGGAACAACGATGAATTAAGATTAGTATGATTTTGATTGATTAAGTGTTAATCATATATGATGATATGAATCAAAATTATAGGCGTGTGTTAGAGAACAGGACGCTGGATAGACCCGTCATGAGATAAGTTACATGGATTAGGTCATAAATTTATCTCATATATAACTATGTCATTGATCCCTTGGACCTGAGATCACCATAGATTCCTACATGAAGGACACTGTACTTTGGCATAGTCTAATGTCACCTTTAACCAGGTGATTATAAAGACTATGATCAGGTATAATGAAATTCATGCAGAGGAAGATGAGTGGTCAAGATGGAATTTGTCCCTCTAATTAATAGAGAGAGATATCTCTGGGCCCCTCGATGAGTGTGACTGAGAAATGCATGGCCATGCTCAAATGGAAAGGGTTCCATCTTATATCAGTCTGCTCGGAGATCGAGAAAGTTATGATCGAGCAAGTTGAGAATGACATTTCCATGTCTCATACTCGATCTAGATATCGTGTGACAAAAGGGATATGATAGGGTTATAAGATAGGTTGCATCAGATCACCGATCCCGTATGATTTGGGTAGTCACAATGTCTTGCTAGAGGCCGCTTGTGATTTGTGGGTCAAACAGTGTAGTTGGCCCACTGCCAACATCATATGGGCCTGCAGGGTCGCACACAAGAACGGACCAACTCGAACTAAAATGTCCACATTCATTGAATCAGAAATGTGTCTAGATTCAATGAATATTTAGGATGGAGGAATTATTTATATATATATATATATATAAATAATTAAATTTGAAATATATTATATATTATATATATATATATATTATATTTGATATTATATATATATATATGGATTAATTTAAATTTGATTCTATCAGATAGATTTAAATTTAAACTAATCAGATAATTTAAATTTGATTCTATCAGATAGGTTTAAATTTAATTCTATCAGATAAATTTAAATTTAAACTAATCAGATAATTTAAATTAAGCTCTAGATATTGTTAGTTTAAATTTAAACTATAGGATAGATTTGAATTTAAACTAATAGATATATTTAATTAATTTTGATTAATTAAATATATCTGAAACTCTAGTCTATAAATAGGGGTTTCCATATTAGAAAAAATGATATACATAGCTAGAGCTAGAGCTACCTCCAAAATCTTTAGAGAGAGAGAGACATCGTACGGACGTCGTACGGAATTGTACAAAACGTCGTATGGACTGTACGGACTGATTGCTAGCACACTGCTCTGAGTTGCTGAACCCCGTTCGTGTGGATACCAGTAGAGGGAGTTGATCTGCGGTCAGTTCCTGTGATCCACATAAAAGCAAACAACAAACTCAATCGGAAGAAAAAAGGTAATTCTCTGAACCTATTCAGTTTAAGTGATTTTGGCGGATCCTTGGTGGGAATTGGAATCAAAATTTTTTAATGTTTCCGCTGTGTGCCTCCCATAATTCCCAACAAGCATTATAATATAACTTATACATACTATAATCCAAAGATATTTAATTACATGACAAAATGTGATGCATAAAAGTGAAGTCCCCAATTTATACCTCCACACTCTTTGCCCTTTCCTTACTTGAACTCAGACCTAGCACGGGTTATATTTTGGGTGAGATTATGAAATCTCAGTAGTAGTAAACCAATATCATTCACAAGCTAGTATGTAAGCACATAACATAATGCCAATCAAAGTGCCACATACCATATGGGAATACAAGGAATTTTATACAAGGCCAAGCACGGTCTAGACATACATGTCTCATCTTATAGCATAAATAACAACTTGATATAGCATAACACTCATCATACAAACATACAAGATTAAAGAAAGAGAGAGAAAAACTACTACCTTAGCAAACTTTGCTCCTCAAGCCTCAGGACTCAGTCCACTTGCTTTTGAAGTTTTCAAACAATTATCAAACCCTAAAATCATAATGATAGTCCATTACAATCAACACATAAACCTTAACTTCTAATGTAGTATGACCCTTTTAATTTTAATGGGACCATTGGAATTGGAAAAATCCAACTCCTTCCCTTCCCATTCACTATGGCCGAATAGTATGCATTTCTTAGCCAAAATTTAGAAACTTTATTCCATGAGTTTTGGGGGCTTTCCCATAGATATTCCTAGTTAAAAACACCCTTTTAAATCTATTCAAATGGATGAAATTATCAAATTCTAGCCCCAACAACATGTTTTGCTCATAATAGAACCTAGCTCTATTTTAGGCCCAAAAGTGAGTTTCTTTAGTTCTAAAAATTCCATATCCCCTTCCTTTATGTTTTAGGACTTGAAATTTGGTATACATGACTCTAAGAAATTAAGAAAATACCATAAAAGTTTTGGGAAAAGTCGGACAGCATCTCCCTATGATTTCTATTTTCCAAAAATTACAATCTTTGTGTTTTTCAAAGTCCTAGCACATAACAACAATAACTAAGTTCATATGGCCTTCATATTCAACATATAAACTTCATTTCAAGTCCTTCATATTCAACATATAAACTCCATTTCTAATGATCCATATGCTGTCCAAAAGTGACTCATAGCTAGGGTTTAACAAAACTAACTTAAACCATGTGATTTTCAAATGCAAGGTGGAGAAAACTTACTCTTTAAGCTTAATCCTTAGTTCCTTTGCTTTTCTCACACTAAGATCCCTTCTCTTCCCACTTAGAGAAACATTCCACCTTGAAGAAAAGATGAATATGCAGCTGCCCTTAGGAGAAAATGGTTGGAGGATGAAGAAGATGAAGAAATTTGGTGAAGAATGGTGGTAGTTTTGCTTGATTTCACTTATTCTTCCACTTTTTCTCCCTCTCTCTCTCTTTTCACGTTTTTCTCTCCTTCTCCCTTATGTGTGGCATGAAAATGGTGGAATGGAAGTGAAGGAGATGAATTTAAATGGAGTTAAATGGTCATGCCAATTTTGGACCCTTGGATCAACCTTTTCAAGATCAAATCTTAGCCTTCCATTCCTTTTTCTCTTTTGATTTTCTAATTTTATGACTAAATATCTTCTTCCAAAATTCCTTGGCCACACAGTTGGATGCCTTTTTTTAGCCCTTAAGTTATGGATAGTAACCATGGTTAATTTTCTTAACTCAACCATGGTCAACTTATAACTCAACCATAGTTAGTTTCTAACTTAACCATGGTTAATTCTTTAAAATAACCAAAATCCTTTTCTTCTTTCCCTCTCATTTTATATTTATATTTGGGTTTCATCTTTTATAAAACCCTAACTATATCTTTTCTTCTCTTTTGGGCCTTTAGAATCAGCTATTGGGCCTTACAGCAGTTTAAAAATTGGTGTTTGGGCCCAATTAGGATTTTATGGTACAATACATACCTTTAGACTTTCAAAAATTTATAAATATTATTTCCTCTACTTTGTGGCCATACTGAGCTTCAAACATGGATCAGGGGCCCTTAACCTCAATCCTCGTAAATTTCAGTGTCAATCAGACACCCGGGTCTTTAGGTATAATTTTCACCGTTCTGTATTATGATTGTACTATAAAATTTTCATTTATTACTATTTAGTCTCCAAAACTCCTTCAGGGTTTCTTAGCCCTTTGTCTATTTCTATTTCTATAGTTGTTACAACTTCCTTTTTCTATTTTGCTCATGGCTACTGATCGGGATAATCAGATCCCGGACCGGATCTCACTCGGCCATCCCAACAACGTGGCATCATTGGACATGTCTCATCGAACTGAGTTTAACTGAGTCATGGATTTCTGAGATTCTTGCCTAATTTTTTGATATTCGTGCATAAAGCTACGAATAGAGGGTGAAATAAGATTCCTTGAACTTTCAAGCAATTTATACATTTTGCCTTGCACATAACTTTTTTTTGCATTTTAGTCCCTAACTCCTTCATATTTAACTTCAGTCTATTTTGGCCCTAATTTTAAGGCACTTCTGGCCTTGACTCATCATTATTTATGGTTTAGAATATTAATCTAATTTTATTGGACCTCAATTTACTTTATTTTAGGGACTTCTTTTTGTATCCAGTAAATTTTGTACGTTGACGGAAAAATCGTATATTACGTTTCTCATGTTTCCTTACGTTTTCTTGTATTTTTGAGATACCAAATATTACATTTCTTTCCCCCATAAATAAATTTTGTCCTCGAAATTTGGGGTACATTCTCATCTAACCTTTCTTATATCCTTGCTAACTAGTCTTTTCTTACCCTTACCTTTTTAGGTCTAAACTGTGTTTTTCTCTCTTTATTCACTCAAAAGGGCTTATATAACTTTTCGGCTAAATAATTGATCATTATGCTCTTATTCTTTCCTATACTAACATCAAAAAGCAACTACCATTGACTACTGCTGAATTCTAGTGGGATGCTAACTATACTCACAGTCTCAATTAATAGAGACATACTGTACCACTTACCTTATTTAAAACTGCACCTAACCCTTTTTGAATACATAAGCTAGCATGCAAGGATCTCTATCCCTCAGTCAGGGCTATTGTCTGTTGGGTAGTGGTTTATCTAGCTTTAGCTCTGAAAAGCAATTTTCTTGCTTTTCTCATTCTATGCACTATGCTCATCCCTAAAGAGAACTAGTCAGTGGTCTAACTGTTTGAATAAAGCCTTCATATCTCTGTGGCAATGGTCTACGAGACTCAGAAGATTTGTAGTCTCTGAGATAAAGGCTAGCTAAAACTGTACTGGTCTTTGAGACTAACTGCGCTGTAAAATTATCTTAGGCCATCATTTCACCAGAGAACTATCATGTTGTGGCTAGGGCTCTCTATAACTCTGTGGGATCTACTGTAACCCCTGGGTCTGCTGCGACCTCTCAGAGCCCTGCTAGGGTCTACTACAACCTGTTGTGCTATGCTACGATCTACTGCGATCCATCTTTAGGAGACATCAAAGCTTAAAATCATTGTATCTGATAGTAAAATACATGCTCACCAAGTTCGGTGACTATCGCACATAATAGCTGAGGCTAAACTTAGAGGTATATCATGCTTTTCGTGTGAAGTGGGTTCAGTGTGATCTGATTCTCTAGGTTCCTATCATGCTGATACTTAGGAGCATCTTAATGTTCATTCATCACTCCCCACGGGATCCTCAGTTTCCCACTTCAGCCTCTTTCTTTTCTTACTCTATTCACTTACTTACTTTAACTATACTTAGCCATCTTTTCCTCTTATATCCTGCAATTTCCAACTATGCCCATACTTTACTTTTGAGTGCCTTGGCACTAGGACATCTCACACTCTGAGTGTGGTTAACATTTATGGTAGGAGAGAAGCTATATACTGGTCTCTACTCATTTTGTTTACATGTACTATAAGGGACTCAAATCATATATACTGAACTCATACTATCTAAATTTGAACATTCTTTACTAGGGATTCCTTTCTGCAAGCTTTTCTCATTATTCTGATATTATTGGAATCCCTTTACCTCTCTTTTCTGACTTATCTTATTATTTAACTAACTAGGATACCCTTCGATTATTGGGACACTTTGGTAATTGATGTCATCGTTTGCTACGCACTCAAGTCACATTACTATTAGGTTAATTAGGTATAATATCATGCAACCATTGTTGCAAGCAAACCATAACATCAAATACTAATACATGGGCGCTTCATGACTGAGCTCAAAGCCACTATCGCCTGTATATTGCAAGTTTCACAATAATCTAAAGTATCCCTCTCTTACTTCTCTCTATTTGCCCTATTCTCACAGAGTGCTCGAGAAAAGTAGGATTCTTCTTCTACTACATCCTGAGATCTCTCTATATTGCCCAACTATTTTTATTTTGGGCAGTATCATGCTAGAAGGGCATCTATGCCAAGGACAAGCGTGTTTTCTTAAACATTTAAGCACATCAACTCAATATCTATTCTCAATTTATTATATCCTCGGCTTGAACACTATTATATTTTCTTTATCTTTTTACCTTTCTTATCCTCTTACTTGGGTAAGAGGGTGTTTCAACTGGCTGTTTCTATTGCTAGTTCAAGTTTCTTTACTCTCAAGAGCACCTACATTTTCCCAAGTTCCTTTACTTATTCACTTTCTATAACATCAAGGGGGTCTACTTTTCGTCTTACTCTTACTTTGCTCTTAACTAGAGCATTCCTTTGTAGGAAAATTATATTTCATGAAATCCCAAGAATTACATTCTATGGCGCTATTAACTTACACTCTTTCTCTATATAATGCAAAGACTCACCTTCTCAGGCGATCTCTAGCTCCCTTAAGCTTCTTTGAGGATACTAAGGAACTCACTATTTGTCTCAACTCATTTCTACTTTCATATTGAAGCTAGGCTTTCTCTTTGTTTAACCTCTTAGTCTCATCCCCAAGAGCACAATATACTGATTTTAGGGTTCCACTAACCCAATCCAAGACATGTACTCTCAATGTCTAGATTCTACCTTACCGAAGACTTATGCTTTACTGGGTGCTTTAATTACTCATGTGCCTTAATCCTACATCATTTTCATATTAGGGAGCTCGTTGGACTAACTATTAGACCCCTATCTGCTTACTTTTCTAAGCTCAGTCTACTCATTTAGTCATTACTAAAGTAAGGGTATCTCTTCTATAGCTAGTTTCTTAGCTTTTTCTCGCTCCTCTTATCATTATACTCTACAATTCTGGAGGGTCTATCTAAGGGAATTTGCTAACCACTACTGAGTGGCCTTCCTGATTCAGGATGTCTTATCTTCTCTTTCTTGATCCAGGGAGACTTTCATTAAGCTTTCAATCAAATTAATTTCTCTTTTTACACTGTGTTCTCTTTTTACACATCTCACCTCAACTAGAAGATGCTACTGGTCACTTTTCTTAAGTTTCAGCTCATACTTAGTCTGAGCTACCTATCTCATCAAATCTGTAGCTCATAATAAATCCTATTAACTCATATGGACTTACAATGAACTTAGTACTTCTTAAACTATTCTCATTCTCTTTTGAATCTCTATCACTAAGCTAATTATACTCATTTTTAGGTGTTACCTATGAGGTACACCTTTTTAGATTGCTCACTATATTCCTCACTACTGGTAGTCTTACCTTATGTAAATTTCAAGGCTACATGAATATCCTGTCAACAGGGTCCAAGATCTCGTCAATAAGATCCCATATATTGCAGTGCAAAATTCAAGACCTTATCAACAAGGTTTTCCTGACCATGTCTACATGGCCTTAAACTCATCATATTAGCCCGTCATTTAGTGTTTTTCAGGGTAGCATCCTAAGTTGGAGTCAACGCCTTATAGGTGAGTCTCAACAACCTTACTGTTCTTATGTTTAACTTTCTCTAATGCTGAGCTTTTCTCAGTCTCAACTACTAGGCCTATTGATTTCTTACTAATCTTCCATAACTATTCACTATTTTTTTTCTCTATTTATACTAGGGGTTCCTGCTTTCTATGCGTCAATTGACCCCATAGCAGCTCATTCCGTAGGTTGGCCTGAATATGACCAACAAGGCCTTTCATGTCATAATACACTCTGCTATAACTAGGAGCTTTTCTTTAGCTATGTGATTCGAGCCTCACCATCTCTGTTTGTAGCCTATCATCAAAGTTAGAGGATTCCACCTCTTGCTTTACTCGTACACATACATAACTAACTATTACCTCTGGGCTGTTGGGCTATATGGAGTGTAACTTATAACTCAAACCTCTGGTTGGAGGGAATTGCTTTTCTACGCTCTTCACATCATCATAATATCTAGGTGTCATGGCTAGGGGGAAATAACTCTCTTAACCCTCACTCTGGGCGATAGTAACTTTATCGTATATTGTGCTACCTCACTGCTTATCCCTACATCAGGCAAGACATCCCCAAACGGTCTGAGTATGGCATTCAGGGAGATTAGGCCTTTTTTAACCTCTCTAGTAGCTACACAATCCTCTCTTACTGCCTAATACAAAGAGCTTGCCACTAATCCCGACAAGCCACTGTAAATTATAGAGCTCTAGTTGTTGGATCACCTAACTCTGTTCTAGAGCTAAAGGCCTATCCCATAGACAACTTACCACCTACTCAGCCATTCACAACTCATTTAGTATAAATAAAAACATAGGTCACCTCTACATACCCAAGATATCTCATACAAGACTTTTCATAACTCTATAAACCTTTACATAGCCTTATAGCCAACATCTTCAAGCCATATACAAGCTTAAAAAGCCTGAAACTTTGCTTTGATACCACAAATGTCATACCTTACTATATAATACATTCCCCACTACAAATACCTCATATAGAACTTAGAGAAGTCAATGAAAACCTAAACTGATTAAAATTTTCTTTTTACTTCGGGGTTGGGTATATACATGGCCTTCTTTTACCTGCCCTATTATCATATAGCATTATAATATAACTCATACATACCGTAATCCAAAGATATTTAATTACATGACAAAATGTGATGCACAAAAGTGAAGTCCTCAATTTATACCTCCATATCCTTTGCCCTTTATTTGCTTAAACTCAGACCTCGCATGGGTTATATTTGGGGTGAGACTATGAAATCTCAGTAGTAGTAAACTAATCTCATTCACAAGCTAGCATGCAAGCACATAACATAATGCCAATCATGGTGCCACATACCATATAGGAATACAAGGAATTTCATACAATGCCAAATACGGTCTAAACATACATGTCTCATCTTATAGCATAAATAACAACTTGATATAACATAACACTAATTGTTATACAAACATACAAGCTTAAAGAAAGAGAGAGGAAAACTACTACCTTAGCAAACTTTGCTCCTCAAGCCTCGGGACTCAGTCACTTGCTCTTGAAGTTTTCAAACAATTATCAAACCTTATAATCATAATGATAGTTCATTATAATCAACACATAAACCTTAACTTCTAACGTAGTATGACCCTTTTAAACTTAATGGACCATAGGAATTGGAAAAATCCCACTCCTTCCCTTCCTATTCACTATGGTCGAATAGTATGCATTTCTTGGCCAAAATTTTGAAACTTCATTCCATGAGTTTTGGAGGCTTTCCCATAGATTTTCCTAGCTAAAAGCACCCTTTTAAATCCATTAAGATGGATAAAATTATCAAATTCTAGCCCTACTGTCCCATCAATTTCCAATAGTTAGCAGTCCCAATTGTGGTTTGAAATTATTTTTTCCATAAAGTAGACATCTGTAGCTTTCCATAATAGTATAGCGTGTATAATTTTGATTTTTTTAAAATTAGTTATGGTTTTTCAAAGTTCATGTTAGAATTCTACAAATTCTGCCTGAGGCTATATCATTGATTTTTATGTATGCCATCCATTTGCACGAGTTTTAGGTCACTTCTTAAGATGGATTTGAGTTGTATTTGTGTAATTAAATATGAGAATGAGATGAATGAGTCTATATGGTCTATGGGACACTGAATGAAAAATTTATGCACTATGCAACACAATTTAATTGTATTTTTTAATAGCTTTTTTTGAGCATGTTATGTAATTCATGGGAATGAGCCTACAAATAGTATGAAATGAGCTTAGTGAATATGGTGTTACAAAAATCATGAGTAGAGCTCCTACTTCTATCCCTACTTATTACCATCTCTATAGCCCTTCAACATTTAAAAAGCATCCAACTTAGTGCCCTTTCAAACACTCAATTGCAAAAATCATGTGGTAATATCTAAGGTGCACCAAAGGCTAATAGGATTATTACTAGCTACCAGCATTCTAAATAATCTTACCTTATATATATCTATATATAATAAAGTATAATTCATATCCAAAATCTTGCAAAGCAAGTGATTTGAAAAGTAAATTACACAATTGATATAGTAGTATTTCAAAATCATACTACTTAAGTAATACTATAAAAGCATATTAAGATAAATTCATCATTTTTCAAATCCCTAAAAATAACACCTTTAATCATCGTGCCATTTCTTATACATTTTAGTAATACACTCTATATAATATATCATAATCTTAAAGATTTATTACCATTAATAATATATACATAAGGAAGCTTTACCTAGGATGCCTATCCCTACGGACATTATAATAACCGAAACTTCCACGATAAAAGTAAATAAATAAATACATGAAGTATTTAATCCAAGTTAAAGTAAATATGAAAAAAAATTAAATGAAGCATAAGTTAACATTTTTTTAGAGTAGATCTAGATACAAGTTGTTCCATAGCTTTAGTGGCTACAGCCTTTCAGCATGTCCCTTTCCCTTGGGTGCAATAATCTAAGCTTGAGTTAAGTAAGATAATGAAATTTAGGTAGGTTAAATTAAAATTTTAGGTTTTGAACTAGTTCAGAATCTTGGAATTTAAAATTTGAAATAGGAAATAGAAGAAAGATAAATTTGGCATTTATTAAATTAAAAGAGACTATACCTTGTGTTAAAATATATTAAAGGAACATTAGAACATAAACTTGACTGCAGTTCAAATGGTAGCAAGGATGGTTTGACCTATAAAGCAACTATGTTCTAACCTTGGCTGAGTTATATTTTTCTCCCTTAAGTGATTTTCAAGAAAATGTTCATTCTACCCTTTTCCCTTATAATTAAAGGACAATTTTTATGTCATTTTCCAAGCCACCTTTCTTCCTCAATTATGTTAAATCAATTGTGAGTCAAGAAGAATCCAAAAGCTAGATTTTTCTCCACACCTTCCCTTTTTGGTCAATCTTTCTTTTCTTCTCCTAAACACTTCATTGGGTCTCTTTCATTTATATGTTATAATCCTTGCCTTTTTAGCTATTCTTTGGTCCAAAGCACCATAAGGGTGGGTAGCAAGTATCCTAACTTAGGTAAGCTTTTTACCAAGTTTCAACTTCAACCTTTCTTGCCATCTCTGTGTCTTGGAAGTAACCCATTCATATTGCAATAACAACATTGAAATTCATCATTTCCATCTTAGTTTTTTTTTCTTTGGTTATATCTTCTCTTATTCATTTCACCTTTGTCTTCTTCCTCTTCTTTTGGTGTAAAGTTTGTTTATATTCTTTTAGCTATTGTATCCCATTTTATAGCCTCTTAGAGTAACTCACTTATGCATGATTGGCTCTTATTCTACCATTATAGATTGATCGAAATCTGCTCCTTCTATTTAGTGCACTCATTCTTTCAATTTTAAGAGTTGATCATAAGTTGTCCTTAGGCCTTTGGTTTAGGCCTACTTGAGTTAATTGCTTGACTTTCAATTACTTATGTGAGTCATTTTTTCTTATGAATGAATGCCTATTTGTAGGTTGGGAGATTTCATTACCATTTAATTAACCATGTTGCTATATGCTTAAAAGATAAAATAAAATAAAAATAAATTTAGGAGCAAGCAATGGGATGTATAACTTGAAGGTAATGTTGATAATAAAAAGTAAATGGGTCAAGGTGGACAAAGAGAGTGCAAAATGACCCTAGTTCATAATTATTGTAATTAGGCTTAATAGCATGATTAGTAATCGCAAGTCAAGATCTAAAGTCATTGTGATTAATTAAAATAGGAGTAAGTAGGAAAATTTAAACTTTGATATCATTAAGGTCATTAGTTAAACAACCACAACTAATCAAATACACAAGTTATCATAGTTATCATTTAAGACTTTGGATTCATCTTGCTACTTATTTCAACTCACAAAATCCTCATATAAAGACTCCTAAGTCATTGTGCAACATTAACATAGTGAAATTTAAGGTTTCTAAGAAATTCAAGGTTTATAAGTCAAAAATAAGAGTTTAGGAACCTTTATCGTGGCTTAGACCTTCCCTGCTGCAGTTAAGCTAGTTACTGAAACCTAAAAACCAAGTTTCACATCTTGTGCTATGGCCTAAGCATGCTGTGGTGAAGTTGCTCTCTAGTTCAACCTCACATTTTCGCAAATCTTGCTGCGATGAGTTGGATCCTCATCGTAGCTAGCCTATACAGTGCCATGGTAGAATGATAGTTTAGAACCTATTGTAACAAATTTCCTGATCCGCATCGTGGTAGCTATACTTGTGTGGTAGCAAAACTAGCTATTGGAAGGCTTATTCCCTAATTTCCTCAACCTGTGCCACAACTAAAAAGTTTGTGTTGTAGCATGGTTGTTTTCTATTACCCTCCCTGAGCAACTTTTCATTTTACGCCTTGCGTGAGATACCTCCCGTCGCGGTGATCCTCGCCTCTGCCTAGCACCTGGCCGTGGCTTAGCTCTTCTTTGCCATGGTGTGACACTCTTTGTAATACCATATATTTCCAACTCATTTTATAACATTCCCATGCTTTATGTGATGCATTCAATGAAGGAAGTGAGAAAAGTCCATTAAAATAATGTATTTATTTGCATTGTGTCACATATGAAAATTTCAATCGGTGTCACATGGACCATGTGAGTTCATACAATACATTCCCATACTTAATTACATGAATAAAACTCATTTGCATCATCAAAAGTGCCCTACATCTCGTGGAACTAAAGGGAAAGCATAAATTACATACATATATTTTTGCCCAAATTTTGCCCCTTTTTCTGTCCCAACTTTGGAAAATCATAACTAATTCTAGAAAAATTGAAATCATGCATTCTTAGTCATTCTAGAAAGATATAAATGTATAATTTATGTAAAAATATGTCTAGACCATAACATCCAACAAAGAGGACATTTGACATGTGAAAAGATCCAGAGGTTAGGTTACCCACTAGTGCTGTCACAAAATTCTGCAGCAAATTTCAAAAATGTCCAATTAATTTCACAAATATCCAATCCATGCAAATGATACCAATCTAGAAATCTATGGATGTTAGCTAGAGCGAAAAATAACTCTAGACTAGCTCAGGCATGCCCAGACCTTGAAACTCAGTCAAATAGTAACTGAGGTCGGCTAGAGTTCTTTATACTGGATAGATTTTTTAAAAATTCATATCCCCCTCTATAGACATCCAAATGAGGTGCTTCTAGTTGGAACAAGTCTCTGGAAATTTCTAGTTTCTTTGTATAAAATTTCATGACAATTGGACATCATTTGAGTTTGTGTGATAGATTTTAGTTTTGGACTTGAATGAATAGTGACATGACTAAAACCAGAAAATTTGCCAAGTTTAAAAATTCCTCAAATATTCTGTAGACTTTTGAAAATTTTGTTCTTTAACTTCCCAAAATCTCTCAATGATCTCTAATTTGATGTCAAATCTTAGATCAAGAAGAGCTCATTTGGATGAAAAGTGATATAAGGTTCTAAATTGGTCAATTTTGGCTCCATATGGGATACCAAAATTTTCAAATGGCTTTCCTTGAGGTTTAACACCTCTTAGATAAGTCTAAAAGCATAATTAGGACTTGTGTGAGCTACCCAAATGGTCCCAAACTCTATGCATCTCATTTTGGCCATCTCATCCACACTTATACACATTTCCATAATGTCATCCAAGAAGCTCATTTGCTAAAACATGTTCAAATCACATTCTAATAGTCATATAATATATTCTCTCATTCATACATGACATATTATCATAATTACATGTGTTCATGACATTATAATACATATACATCCATTGATTACATCAATTGCCTTTTGCATGGCTTTAAAGTAACAAAATTTAAGCACTTTGTTGTCAAGCTCTCTCCTTCAAGGTGGTTTGCTTCCATTACCTTGCTCTCTTGGTCCACCTAGTATGTTAGATTATTAGAAAGGAGGGGATGAGATTCAAAGAATCTCAATAACTCATCTTCTATTCAATTATACATAATGGATGCAAACAAGTCTCATAAATGCATGTATGGTCATATTGACATGTGCAAACATTCAAGAGACATTTTTATCATTTGAGAAAGTCATACATAGTATACAAAGGCTTGCTAAGCAAGTGGATTGGCCTTACCTAATTTCTTGTGGATGTTGGATTTGCCTCACTGATCCTTTAAGAGATTCTTGGACTCAACCATTGTAACACCCCAAAATTAATTAAGGTATTAATCATGGATTTGGGTTAATTATGAATAATTAATATGGGATAATTGGGTAAGTTAAACGAATGAAAATTTTAGATAGATAAATTATTAATAAGAGTTTGAGATTTAATTGAGTTATAAACCCTATCTAGGCCCAAATTAAATTAAGTAAGGCAAGGTTAGGGATCAATAGAGGCCTAATAATTTTAGGTACAGACCCAACCTTTTATTGTGAGACTTGGCCTAAGAGAGAGTACCTAGTGATGGCCCAATAACTCTTGTGCAAACCTAAATCAATTGAGTTCTTCAAATTTGGTCTGGCCCAATTAAATTTCTACAGCCCAAGAGATTAAAGTTGGCCTAACAAGGTTTAAATCAGAACCTACTTGCAATTGGACCCTTAGGTCAGCCTATAACCCACATTTGACCCAACTTAAACCTAAATAAAACCCTAAACACTTCAGCCCTTCCACATTTTGCTGAAACACACACACAAAACTCATTTTCGGAGTTTGAAGGGAGGCTTTTGGGGCAAGAAATCCACCATTTCTCACTTCTAAGCCCAAAATCAGCCAAGGTAATAGTTATATATACTTAATCCCCTTCTCTTTCTCTTCATTTTGGCCTAATTAGTTTTTCATTTAAAGTATTTTCACTATACCCAAAATCTAAAATATGGTTGTTTGGGGTTTTCTTGGTGAAATTCCGTAGGTTGGGGCTGAGGGTGTTATTAAGTAAGTATAAACTCTTCATTTTAATGTTTTCTCTGCTAGTTTGAGACCCCTATGGCTGATTTATAATATAAGTATTGTTTTTATATGAATTTACTTAGAATTTGAGGTGTTATTTTGAGGTTTTGGGGGGTAGGCTCAACCAAATATGAATTTGGTTTAATGGTGATTGGGTAAGTGTTTCTGAGTAGTCCTATATAGCTTAACTCTTTAAGTGATGGGTTTACTAATACAAATTATGATTAGGGATAGTAGTGGCTTGGTTTTGTGTCCATAGGCCGAAGTAGCATTCAATTGGCTCTTAAAGTATTGACTACAAGTGAGGTAACTAGGACTATATTAATTCCATGCATATATCTACTTTAATTTCATATTTCCCATATATGAATAATTTGAAATGCTGAATGAATTGGTTGGCTATCTATTGTATTGTAATTGGATCTTGTGAGTCCATGGTGGAGCTGTGGTGCGGCTGTCACCTGTACATGTGCTTCAATCGGGCATTGGGTTATGATTAAACCATAGATGCATTGAGCCCTGGTTGTGCTCAATAGGGAATAGATGCCGTTGATGGGCCTTTCCCGGTGTTATTGGCCTTTAATATATGGAAATATGATTGCTAGTATAGGATAGTAATCATGATAGCCTAATTGTTTCATTTACTAATATGACTGGTATGTTTTCTAATGCTTATGTGAAATCATGCATATATGTTAATTAAACTGGAATGTATGAATGGGATTTTCCTTGGTTACTGAGATTTGCACCTCACCCCATTTCATGGAATTACAATTTTAGGTGAAGATTTTTCAGGTAAGGATAAGGGGAAGCAAGTGGATGAAAATCCATGAGCTCTAGCCATGTGTGGAGGGAGCTACACTTGGGCTAATTTAAATATAATAGATGCAATTTTGTTAATCTTTTATGTAGCATCATCATGTATTCATATTGCCAAGTGTAGGTATTTATACTTTGATTAGTTGGAATGTATCTATTAAGGAGTTAAGTCTCATTATAGCTTGGTATTGGATGTATGAACTTATAGTGTTTGATATATGAACTTTGTTGAATTCATGATATGGTTTACCATTTGGGAATCGTAATTGTGTAATACTTTGGATATAGATCTGAATTAGTGATGCATGGAATCTTTAATAAAATATATATATTTGAATGATAATTGCTGGAAGCTCATGAAATTCTACTATTATTAATCTATGGATTTATTGATATATGGTAGTTGGATGAGTAGGAATTAATACTTAAGTTCTAAATTGGTAATGGTAGAATAGCTGGGTAAATAAGGTAGACAACTACTATTAGAGTTGCACAAATTAAGGTAGAGTGGCCCTAGGGTGTCATTAGAGAGAGAGTGGAGAGTATGAAACAAGATTTTAGGAGTTGTAAGATCAGAAGGCATTTTGCCACAGCCAAAATAGGGTTAGCTGTGGCCAATAAAGGCGAAGTTGCCCAGGGAAAGTACCAGAGAGTAATTCATCGCTACGAAAAATGAAATTAGCTATAGGGAAATGTGAGAGGCAAAACTGGGAGTCGTTTAGAGGGTAATTCGCCACGGCTAAATGGGAATTGGCTGCAGCAAACTTTTGTGAGAATTTGTCAGGCATTCCAGAGAGGAATTAGTTGCGACAAAAGGGGGAATTGGCCACAGTCAATAGTGAAAGGTGAGCAAGGTAGGTTCCAGGAGGCTTCTTGGTCATGGCCCTATGTAGGTTAGCCGTAGCAAAGGTCCAACTCGCCGCGGCGATAAGGAGTGAACCCAAGAGCAATTGGCCTGGCGCAAGGACATTTAGTCATGACTAATGGTCCCAAACTTTCATTCTAACCTAGAAATCTTGGTTTTTCATATGGTAACCCTAAGGGATGACTTATAAATATTGGTAGAGGATTCTTATGAGTTGGAATTAATGGGTAATAGAACCAAAGGCTTAAAAATGAATGTTTGTTTCCCTGATGTACACAAGTGCTTGTAATTATACGGTTGATGACTTTAATAACATTAAGGTTCAAATTTTCCTATATTTTCTCAATGTAATTAGTCGTAATGTCTTGTAACCCTAATTCATGATTATTAATCACATATTTAACCTTAATTACAATAATTAGAAGTTAGAGTCGTCACAACCATGCTCTTGGGAGCCCACCTCACTTTTGGGAGACTTTTCACTTTGTCTCAACCAATCTTAAGGTTTCTTGGCTCATCCTCATCATAGCTAAGGGTTTTTGACCTCACCATACTTAAGTAAACCATGGCACCATAGGATCAAAGTCATGTTAGAACGCTTTTCATGTCTTAAAAATACACATACACACATTCAAAGACAAGTAAAGCAAACAATCATGCATGAGAGAAGGAGGAGTGAGCTACCTTAGAAGCAATTACACCCTTTTTCTCTTGAATCCAAGCTTCCTCTTTCAGCCACACACATACACAATGGCGTGGGAATGATTTCTCTTGGCCTAAACACAATTTATGGAAGCCAATTAGGTTCATGGAATTAATTCTAAGGCCACACACATGCTTAGATACTAACTTGTCCTATAAACCTTATTATGGTTCCATAATTGCACCTAATGAACCAACACTCCTCAAATAAATTTTAGGCTCCATTCTTTCCTTCCAAATATGATTCTTAACTCCTTCTAAGCCTCTTGGAGTCATCACATAATCAAAACCAAGAGCCTAACTATATGTTACTTCTTTAGGTCATAATATGGAACATAAAGCACCATCATTCTCTAAGCTTCCTAAATTTTTTCGAAGGCTTCTTCTCATATTTATTCATCATATATGACTCAAAAATGGGCTTAGAAAAATTTAAAACTCTCCCTAATTGCCCTAACCTCCTTAGGCTGAAACCATAAAGCTTAATGGCCTTCATGGACTTTGCTTAGTTTTCTTGAAGGAGGAAGTACATGGGAAGACTACTAAGGATCTTAGGAATTCATTTAAATTCTTATTTAGGCATAGAAATTATTGTACCAAGTCAGATTTTACAAGGTGAAATTGAAACCCTAGAAATTGCATCTTGAAATCTAATGATTTTTTGTCAATTCCTTTTGCATATTCTTAATCTCTATACCCTTTTTCCTTAGATTCACCCTTGGTTCTGCCTAAAAATCAAATCCTCCTAAGGTTTCTTAGATGAGGCGAAATGGAGAAGGAAGGGAACTAAAGGTAGCAACAATGGGAATACCTTGTTTTCTTACTTTTTCTCACTTGAATCTTGCTTTCTCTAAGCTCCTCTCTTCAAAACTAAAATTTTCGCAAAGTTTCTCCCTTAAAATAGATTTGTAAGCTTCATTTTAATCAAAGGAAACAAAGGAGAATGAAGGAAAGGAGGTTTTGATGGAAGAAAGCATGAAAAACTATCAAGAAACCATACCTTAAAGCTTGAATTTCTTCTCCTCTTCTTCTTCCCTTGGTGCGCCACTCTCCTAGGGTCTCTTCTTTGAATTTAGGCAGAACAATCTAAAGCTATGTGAGTGTAAGAGTGAGGCGCTACCTATTTATAAGGGGAGGAAAATGGCTTTTTCAAAAAATTTTATTTTGCCTTTCATTCTTGGCATTTTCATGTCTCCTTCATTTTAGCTCATTTTTTAGAACCGTCTTTTCTATTATAAAATGTAGTTCCCAATTTAATAAAATGCCTTTGGAATCACTCGAATCGGAGCAAAAACCCTCCCGAACGGATCTATCAAAATTTGGGTACATCGATATTGGAAAATGTCTACTGGAGGGGATTTAATTGTCTTGAGGCTTCCCATGGTTTTCAAGACTTCTGAGAACCCTAGAGAACTCAAAATTTTCATTTAACAAGCCTTCCTGTGTGAATTCCAAAAATTGCTCAAAATTACGAAAATGCCATTACATTTCATAAAATTTCCATAAAAATTTGTTTTTTTATTATAGCTTCATTTTTCCTTTCGTCTGAGGCTAGAATTCTTATTTTTAAGAGTCTAGAATGTTACTCAAATTTTTTTTGGATTTTAACTAATTTATTTCAAGGGACTTACTTTGAAAACGTGCCCATTTCCATCGTTTTATGGAAACCAGACGTCATACTCTTCTACACTATTTCTCCCTAAATTTCATCCCATAAACTCTAACTTTCTATCTAGCAACACTTTAAGGTTACTCTACCTTAATTGTGAAGCTCTACTAATTTTCATCTACCTTATTTACCCAGCCTACCTATCATTACCAATTCACGACTTAAGTAAGTTTATGGATTAATGACAACAAGGATTCATAAGCTACCAATATTTATCATTCAAATACATATTCCAGTGGAAGTTCCATGCATCATTTGTTTCAGTCAACATCTAATGTATCACATGATTTCATTTCCAAATAGTAAATCATATCATTGGTTCAACAAATTTCATATCAGATGTTATTAGTTCATACATCCAATACCAATTTAATATGAGGCTTAGCTCTTCAATAGATACATCCTAAGTAATCAAAATACAAGCTCTTACCTTTGGCAATATGATTACATGATGATGCTATATAAGAAGAAATACAAAATTTAGCATCTACTCTACTTGGATCAGTCCAAGTGTAGCCTTCCCCACACATGGTTGGAGCTCATGAATTTTCATCCACTTGCTTCCCTTTATCCTTACCCAAAGAGCCTTTACCTAAAAGTATTATCCCATGAAATGGAGTGAGATGCAAACCTTAATAAGCAAAGGCAAATTCTATTCATATATTCCAATTTAATTAACATATCTGCATGAAATTAGATAAGCATCATAAAAATATACTAGCCATATCAGTAAATAAAATAATTAGGCTATTGATGATTACTATCCCATATTAGCAATCACATTTTCACATCTTAAAGGCCATTAACACCAGAAGAGGCCTGTCCACAGCACCAACTCCGTAATGGGCACAACTTGGGCTCAGTGCATATAAGGGTCTGATCATAACTCGGTGCGTAATCAAAGCACAATACACAAGTGGCAGTCACACCACAGCTCCACCATGGACTCACAAGGTTTAAATACAATATATCAGATAACCAACCATTCATTATACATTTTAAAATCATACATGTACAGCAAATATAAAATTAAAGTAGACATATGCATGGAATTTAATATTAATCCCAGTTACCTCACTCTGTAGACAATTTAGAAAGCTACCAGCAGTACTAAAATCCCCTTATAACTATAATATTAGAAAATTACTACTCTAAATCATCATTTATAACAACAAACAGGTAACCAAAGAATTAAAATACTAATGACTACCTTTAGAATACTTACCCAGCCACTACAAGTCTTTAATTTTAGATTTGATTGTTCTCACACCAGCAACTTCATAATATCACTTCAAATTCTAGGTAAATTTGCACAAAATTAATACCCATACTATAAATCAACAATAGGGGTCTTAAACTAGTAGAAAAATGCATCAAAATGAGGAGTTTACACTTACCCAGTATCCCTCTTAGCTTCAACCTTCAAAAATCCTCCAAGAAAATGTCAAATAACTTATATCAAATTTTGGGTATAGTGAAAATGCTCCAAATGAGAAACCAATTAGGTCAAATTAAAGAGAACGAGGAGAGGATTAAGTTATATAATAGTTACCTTGGCTGATTTTAACTTTAGAAGAGGGGGAAGATGGATTTTTGCCAAGAACCTTAGCCTCTCTCCAAAACCTCCGAATTTTCTTGTGCTTCTTGTGTGTTTTGTTTTTATAGAATGGGGGGAGGGGCTATTAAGGGTTTAGGGTTTAAGTTTGGGTCTTGGGCTGACCCAAAGGCCTAATTCTAAGTGGGTTTAGCTTTATCTTTGTTGGGCCATGGATTATAAAATTACATGGGTTATATATGAAAGTTGGGCCAAGCTAAAAAGGTCTATTAACATTTAGGTTTGCATAAATAAATATTGGGCCTCTAAGAAATGGAATTAGATCTCCTTAAGGTTAAGATTGAGCTTTTAAAATTAACCCCAAGCATAATTAAATTAACCATAAGGCCTAAATTAATGTCCACATCTCTTAAGTAATTTCCTAATTAAACTCATATTAATCCCTAGGTAATTATGATTATCCTTAATTAATTTTGGAGTGTTACAAAGTGGCTTAGGTGAAGCTTCTAGGTTTCTTGAGAGAAAGAAGAAAGAAACAAAGGAGAAGATTAGAATGGGGAGGAAGCAATCTCGAGAACTTCAAAATTTCTGACTAATTTTTTTCATCGAACTCTAGCTCTCGAGGAAGGCAATTTAAAGGCTTAACAATTGTACTACAACACACTCCTTAATGCAAATCTAAATTGACTACAAAATAAGTTGTGAGGTCTTCCCAATTTTTTTTTTAAACTTTAAGTATGTCCCATTCATTCATTAATATGATTAGTCACCATATTTTTATAGCTTAGATGCTCTTATACTCATAAATCTTACACTTATTCCCATCATTTTCTCATTAGAAATTTGGGTTATTCTAGTCATGATTTGAATATGAATCACAAAAATCATAGTAGATATACCAAATTTTAAAAGGGAAGAAAAATAGTAATCAAAATAATGAAATTTCTTTCTTATGTTCTTTAAGGAGTTAGTTCATACACTCTACATTATGTTTTTCTTTTGATTTTGCACGACTGATACCATTGATTAGTTTTTCCAAAACGACCGACCCATCAATTTAAATCCAAAAACTTAAAATTTGAAATTCAAATTAATTAGCTAATTAAATCAATTAATTATTAATTAAACAAATAATCAATTACTTGATTAATTGAACTTAAATCTAGGCATTATGTAATATCCAGTTTTCGTTAAACGACAGAAATGGGCATGTTTTCAAAGCAAGTCCCCTGAGATAAGTGATTCAAGGCCAAATAAAATTTGGATAAAATTTTAAATAATAGAAAATGAGGATTTGAGCCTTGAGTTGCCCAAAAATCGAGGTCGGAGTGATTTGAAAAATTTGTCAAAAGGCCAGTGGTATTTTCGTAAATAAGTGGACTTTTTGGAAAACATACAGAAGGGCTTTTTAAATGAAAGTTTTGAGTTCTCTGGGGTTCTCAAAGGCCCTAAAAACCATGGGAAGCCCCAAGATCAGTAAAGACCCTCCGGTGTAATTTTTCCAACGTCGGTTGACCCAAACTTTGACTGATTTGTTCGGAAAGGTATTAGCTCCGATTTGAGTGATCCCAGAGCTATTTTTCTTAATTAGGAATCTAAATTTTATAAGGGAAAAGAAGGTTCTAAAAAAGGAGCTAAAACGAAGGAGAAACAAAAATACAAAGTATGAAGGGCAAAATGGAAATTTTTGGAAAGTCAATTTACCCTAACTATATATAGGTTGCACCTCACATTCTCCTCATTTCACTTCAGAATTTCCAGCCCCAAATCAGAAGCAAAACCCTTAGAGAATGGCGCACAAAGAGAAGGGAAGAAGGAGAAAAGATTCAAGACTTTAGGCATGGAATTTTGCTTGTTTTCATGTTTTCTCTCCACCAAGCTCTTCTCCTCTTTTTCTCTCTTCTTCTCCATGATTTTTCTGAAGTTTTGAGGGCTTTTTTGAAGGGAGAACAGAGGGGAAATTTCGAAATTCAAGTGAGAAGGCCAAGAAAAGCAAGAACAAGCAAGGAAATTCAAGGAAAACAAGGTATTTTGTAATTCTTCCACTTGGTCTTCTTCCTCCCTTCCTCGAGCATTTCGACCTAGACCTAGACAGACCTAAGGAGTCAGATTTTTAGCCAAACCAAAGGTGATTCTTAGGTATTTGATGGAGAGGAATAAGAATATGCAAAGAAAACCAAGAAATAGGCATTAGAAATCAAGATACAAAACCTAGGGTTTTAAGTGCACCTTCTAATTTCTGAATTTGTATGATGCTTCCTAGGTCTAAGTTAGAGTATAAATGAGTTCTTGAGACACCAAAAATGCTCCCCACAAGCTTCCTCCTTCAAGAAAAGCAAGAGAACTCCAAGAAGTCCAAAAGAAGCCTATGTCTCGGCCTAGGCTTGTTTGTGTAGGTGGGGGAGTTTTAAATTTTTCTAAGGCTATTCTTGAGTCATATTTGATGAATAAAAGTGAGGGGAGGCCTTGGAAAAAATTTAGAACTTATAAAAAGTGAATTGGTGTTTTAGGTTCCATATTATGACCTAAAGAAGCAACATGGTGTTAGGCCATTTATTTTAATGAGGTGATGACTCCAAGAGGCTTAAAAGGAGTCAAGAATCATATTTGAAAAGAAAGAATGAGACATAGAAATCATTTGAGGGGTGTTGCTTCATTAGGTGCCAATATGGACCATAATGGAACCTATAGAGCAATCTAGTGTTTCATTAAGTTGTGTAGCCTTAGAATGTGGTTCATGAAATTGGCTCCCATAATTTGTATCTAGGCCAAGAGAAACTATCTCCACCAAATTGTGGGTGTGTGGCCGAGAGAGGAGGCTTGAAAGTTAAGGAAAAAGTGTGTGCTTGCATACAAGGTAGCTCTCTCTACCTTCTCTCATGCATAGATGTATGTTTAGCTTGTTTTAGAATGTGTGTATGTGTATTTTCAAGCTTTGAAAAGTATGCTAGCATACCTTTATATGCCATGATGCTTGATGCCATGTTATGTTTTCAAATGATTATATGATATTTGTATGAGTTTGCTTGAGTGTGGAGAGGCCAAGAACTCTTCCCTTTAGCAAGGATGAGCCAAGAACCCTTGAGCTTGGTTGAGACAAAGTAAAGAGTCTCCCAAAAGCAAAGTGGGCTCCCAAAAGTATGGTTGAGTCTAAAGTGCTCAAAGAATGGGTGAGGCAAGTCCAAAATCCATGAGGAGAAGTGTGAGGCCAATCCAAACACTTAGTGAGCTCTTGAATGTCTTGTATGATTGATTCACATGCCAAGGTTGCTTTTAAAATGTCTATGATTTCTACCTTCTCCATGCATGCATTTGTGAAACTTGCTTTACACATATTATGTATGATTGAATGGGAGATGAGCTATTGGGATTCTTTGAATCTCATTCCCTCCTCTCCAATGATCTAACATGCTAGGTGGACTAAGTAATTATGGTGAAGGGAGCTAACCACCATGAAGAGGGACAAGTGACAAGCTTATGCTTATTTTATCTATTTTGGAACCATAATAATGGTTCAAGATGTATATGATGTTGTATATGTATTATGAACCTAGAAATATATGTAAACATACTATTATGTGATGTTTAGATGTATGGAAATGATATATGACCATTAACACATGTTTTGAGTATGTAATGTCATAATATGGAAGTTTAAAGTTTGATGAATGTGTATAAATGTGGGTTGAATGGCCAAAATGAGACGCATGAGGTTCGAGACCATTTAGGCAGCTCACACAAGTCTTAAATATGCTTTTAGACTTGCCCAAAAGGTGCCACAACCAAGGGAAGGTTATTTGGCAAATTTGGTACCTCATATGGAGCCAAATTTGACCATAATGGAACCCTATGTCACTTTTTAGCCAAATGAGTTAGTCTTGCCCTAAAATTTGGCATATAATTATTCTCATTGAAAGCTTTCTGTGAAGATAAAGATCATAATTTTTAGAGACCTAGGAAATATTTGATGAATTTTCAAAGTTGGGATTTTTCATGGATTCTGGTATGGGTACTGTTCATACTGGTCATTTTGTATACTATGTCACCTGATGGCCAAATGATGTCCAATGCTTATGAAATTTTATATGCATAAACTAGAGGTCATAAGATTTCTATGGCCACTAAGATCACCTCATTTGGAGGTCTGAGTAGATAGTTATGCATGTTTGAAGTTAACTGTCAGTATCAGTAGCGCCCCAGGAGCTCAGTTATTGTTCCATAGGTTCCAGATCGCTAAACATATCTGTTTCATTCTAAAATTATTTTTAATATCAAGTTAACATTTGTAGCTTTTCAGAATGACTAAATGTGTGTGATTTTGATTTTTATAGAATTAGTTATGAATTTTAGAATTTGGTATCAGTAAACTGAATAACAGCCTAGGCAGCCAGCGACCTCTGTAGCTTTTTGGATGTCAAACGTCCTGTGTGATGAGTGTTGTGACCTGGACATATTTTTATGTGAGGTAGACATCCTAAGCTTTCCAAAATGACCAAGATTTCATGATTTAGAATTGTTTTGATTTAGTTATGATTTTCCAAATTTAGGTCAGAAAATGGAGCAAATCTGCCCAAAAATATGCATGCTTATTTTGAGCTCCATTTTGGTTTCCATGAATTGTAGGCATGTTTTTGTGATGCAAATGAGTTGGAATAATGAAATTAAATATAAGGAAGTATATTATAAGCTCACACGCTCCACATGACACCGAATTAAATTTTTTAGATATAACGCAGCGTGGAAAAAGTCCATTATTTTCATCCCCTTTTCATATGCTCTTGTGGGATTGATAATACAAAGCTTATAAATGGCATGAAATAAGCTAGAAGTTATGGTGTTACACATTACTTATGGATTTGGGTTAGCTCATCATAGGCAATCCAATAATCCAACATTTTAAATCACATATGATAGATAAATAGCATAAAACTTTTTATTCCTCTTGTTCTTTCATATTAGGTGCTTTGATGTGATCACTTAGGCATAACATTTGGGAGATGTTACACTAGAAGTCATATTATAGGACCAATATAAAAGACTATAACATTTGGATTTATGTTTATACTTACTTATGTGCCTTTTATTCCCTATATTCAGTAATATACATTTTCTTCATGGCAAGTCTAATTGCTTTTGAGTTTTAGTGTTACTCAAATTGCTTTTTTCATATGTATAGTATCTACACTTATGATATTGTCAAAATAACTTCATAATTGATAGGTCTTGAACACTAGCATCATTATGTACATTTTCGGTGATCTTTCTTTTATCACATATCACTTAGATCAGAATCAACTATTTTTTTAGCATTGATCCTTTAGATTATATATACCATAATCATAGAATGTATGCTAAAGTAGTAAACATTAATTCATCTCCTTATGATATTGTTAAAATCATAGGGACACCAATGAAAGGATTTATTCCTTTCTAGGATTCACATAACAATGAAGCAGGGATCTATTCACTTGCTTCCCAATTGTAATTCTTAAGTAGATACCATATGAATTGCATGGTATGGTGTTTTTCTTATCTTATAAAAGTATATCTTAACTTTATTTATTTATGAGCATCATATATATCTTAGTTTAGACACATATAGTATCAAACTTAAATTCTACCATTTCATTTACCTCCTAATAAATTCTTATAGAGAATTCATATTAGTTACAAGTATTATTGATAGTGAGGTTTTATAATTTGATCAATATTATTATATTTTTTGGATCTCATCTTGTCCCACTGATAAACACATATTTCTATCTATTTTATTCTCTTAAACTTGGGAATTTTAATGATTAAATATGGCTTTAGGAATTTACTTAGGTGGATAATTGATTTCATTAGCCATTTGTGCACTTTAGGAATTAAACTGCAAAATGAATGATTTTAATGCATAATTTTTCTTAAATAATTTTGTGGATAATTCTACTCAATAATTTCCATTCTTTTGTGCAGATTTTTGTTATGCAATTGGAGCTTTGAAAGAGAATATGGTTTATGAAGAGAGGAAGATTTGGTTGAGGCAGAGGGAAGTTACATGGAATTTGAGCTCTAGTTTGAGAAGGAATTAGCCATGGTTCTGGTTGGAAACTCGTGGCAAGGAAAGAAAGCTTGTGATTCATTAAAAAGCAGCCTATAAGCAAGAAGATTTCCATGGGTTGCATGAGTTGATCATTGCATGGAGCAGTAGGGAAGAAGTCGTGATGGGCAGAAGCTGCATAAGGAAAACACAAAGCAAGCAAAATGCATGAAGACATTGAGCTGCATGAAGGAGGCAGAACCACAGTTTTAACGTCAGCGAGAAGAAAATAAAGAGTAACACGAGTTGAAGTCTATATAGTAGCTACATAGGACGTGGAAAAACATGTGAAGAAGCTTAGTAGAACAAAAGAGAGGCAACGAAGAAAGAAGCTTTGGGCTGGAAGAATTAAAGGAGAGGAAGAAAATGCTGAACTGGGTTTGCATGGCAGGGAGGCAGAAATAATGTGGAAGATGAGCTGAAAACAGAGCATGGATGGAGGTAACATTAAGGCTGGAACTTTTATGTAGAAACAACGGAAAGCCATGAGCTCAAGTTAATGGAAGCAACACGAGCTAAGAAAGAAGCATGAGCTGGGTTTTAAGCATGAGAAAAGGAGCTAAAATACGAACAGAACAAACCACGATTTTATGCATAAGAGAAAGAAGTGAGAAGCTAATACAAAGGAATGAAGCTATGAGTTGCATGTATGGAATAAGATGCATGTGCTTCTCATGAGGAGTAAGCAGTAGAAGTAAACGAGAAGATATTAAAGCAATCTCGAGCAGCAGATTAATGAGTCATTCATGCATGAAGTTCACGAGGAAGTCTGGGCTGAGACACACAAAGGAGAAGAAATACACATAGGCAACACGTGGAATATTACAAAAGGGAAAGCGGGGCCTATATTCATGCATAATAGAAGAAGATATTGACGTGGATAGCTTCAGACAATTGAAAATAAGGCCCACGTGGAATCATTTAAAGGAATCACGTGAGAAGGGCATTAAGAATACATTCGGGCAGAACACGTGAGAGCTTCAATCATTCCAGCATTCATCTCAACCATTCATTCCACAAAATCAACCTGTCCATTCATTCATCAAGAGATCCATCCATCGTCACATTCCACGCTACATTCATATATCATGTCATTCACTCCGTCATTCATTATTCACGCCATATTTCACACCCTTCATCCACACTTCACCCTTCCTTCATCTAGAACACACTACACTCCATTTCCCTCCATTTCCATCCACTGAATAAAGCTTTGATTCATCGTCGTGACTAGCAAGGGAAAAAGGCTCTTGCAAAAGCTTGAATCCATGGAATCACAAGCAGAATTTTGGCTAAGGATTTCTATTTTCCTACATTTTTTCTCTTTCATCTATTGTCTTGGTTAAGTTGTATTTGATAGAGAATTTATGTAATTGTAATTAGTGGCTGGTTAGACACTGATTAGGAAGTCTTTTTATTTATTAATTGATTGGATTGAACATTGAATTTTGTATTTTCTTACCATTTTCCAAATGTGCAATCAAAGTGTTTGATGAAATGCTTGTGAGAATTGGTGTGCCTAATTGTCTATTTGTGGATTCCTTGGTGTTTAGTTGGTTAATTAAACATCTTTGGATGATGATGCAAAGGATAATTAATCAGTTAATCAATCAATTTGAGTGTTCAAAGATCTTAATCACAAGAATTAGTAATTTAATGGGAGTTGAGGTCTCAATTAACATCAAATTACTAGTCTCTTGAATCTTGAATGGTAATTCAAGATCATTTGCCAATGAATACAATTAGGGATTCTTAGACCAGAATTAATCATAATTGGATTAGGATAAGGATAGTGGATACCAAGGGACGATTCCTAAGCTAGTCACAAGACCATTATTCACCCATTAATTCATCCAATTAGGTAGTTAGTCATTTTAATTCAATTTTAATTCTAATTAGTTCAATTAGATCAAAACCCCCCTTAGTTTAGAAATTTTTAGAGTCTTTAACACTTAGAAAACCCAATTAAACATTGAACTCCATTTCCAAGGGAGATGACCTAGGTTATGCCACTAGCTACATATTTAGTTCAACCTAGTTTTATTTTAAGGGTTGCGTGACAAGCCCGTCACCCACTCCTTTTTCCTTTCATCAAGGCAACATATTTTTCTTCTAGGTTCATTCTTTGTCATATCAGCTCTTCCACTACCTAACATAATGAACATGAATGTCTCATATTTGCTTACTCTTCATGAGTGCAGTTGCTTTTATGAGAAAGCCAACCTTATTAACTTGTATGACATACTATTACATTGTGTAATACCATATTAAGACTATACTTAATATATATCACACTTGGCATAAAATATCTATTTTATGAAATTAACACTTTTAGCAGCAAAACTAACCATTCTCAAAAGTCAAATTAATTCATTTTTGGTTAAATGGACGATGTGGGTTTACCAAAGCCATCTTCCATTCATAACATACTTATTCAACTAGAAACATCATGCTTTGAAGCTTAAATTTTGGGTTGGAGGCATACATCTCAAAGTGAACAACACTTGCATTTTTTGCATGTTCCATATTCTGATATGAAATTTGAAAATTTATAACTAATTTTAAAAAATTCCAAATCACACAACTTAGAGCTTCTTGGAAAGCTCAGAATGTTCTCTAACTACCATAAAAATTTCAAATTAAAATAATATCACTTATTTTATGAAATTCTAATGGAATAGTAATTGGGTCTGGGACACATTATACAACAAACTAGAAATTTCAAAAATTCATATCTTACTCTACAGAGCTCCAAATTGGGTGCTTTTAGTGGCTATGGAAAACTTGTGATGTCAAATATATGCTTGTAAAATTTGATAAGTATGAGAATTCATTGGCCCCTAAATGACACCAAAAATTAGACTGACCATATGTATAGTAACAGTAACAATTTTTGCATAATTTAGCCAACTTTGAAAAGTTATAATAAATTATCTAGAGCTTCAAAAATAGTGCTCTTTGCTTTGTGAAAAGTTTTAGATGAGACCTATATGTTTGCCAAATTTCATATCAAAATTCATCCATTTGGTTTGGTTTTTGGTTTAGGGAAAGAATATGGTAAAAAATGGAGTCAAAATGGCATCAAATGGTACCAAATGGCTTTCTACATGAACCATGACCATTTAAGCACATTCAAAAGCTTAAACGTAGCATAGAGAAGCATCACAATAGGTCCAAATTGTAACACCATAACCTCTAGCTCATTCCATGCCATTTATAAGCTTTGTATTATCAATCCCACAAGAGCATATGAAAAAGGGGATGAAAATAATAGACTTTTTCACATTGCGCTATACTTAAAAATTTGCAATCGGTGTCACGTGGACCTTGTGAGCTCATATTATGTATTTTCATATTTAATTCCATCATTATAACTCATTTATATCACAAAAACATGCCTACAATTCATGGAAATCAAAAAGGAGTTCAAAATAAGCAAGCAAATTTTTGGCCAGATTTGCTCCATTTTCTGACCTAATTTTGAAAAATCATAACTAAATCTAGAAAATTCAAAATTATGCAATCTTGACCATTCTAGAAAGCTTAGGATGTCTGCTTTATAGTAAAAATACACCTAGGTCACAAAATTCATCACATAGGATGTTTGAAATCCAAGAATGTATAGAGGTCGCTGGCTATCTGGGTTGCTATTCAGTTTACTGATACAAATTTCTGAAATTCATAACTAATTCTATAAAACTCTAAATCACACACATTTGGTCATTCTGGAAAGCTACAAATAATAAAAATAATTCCAAAATGAAACAGATGTGTTTAGCTATTGGAAACCTATGAAACAATAACTGAATTCCTGGGGCGCCACTAGTACTGATAGTCAACTTCAAAAACATATACGTCTCTACTCAGACCTCCGAATGAGGTGATCTCAGTGGCCACAGAAAGCTTATAACTACTAGTTTATGCTTATAAAATTTCACAAGTATTGGACACTATTTGGCCACTGAGTGACATAAAACACAAAACTACCAGTATAAACAGTGCCCATACCTAAAACAATAGAAAATCCCAATTTTGAAAATTCATCAAATATTCTCTAGACCTCTAAAAATTATGTTCTTCATCTTTCCAAAAAGCTCTCAATGACGCCTAATTTCATGCCAAATTTTAGAGCAAGACTAACTCATTTGGATAAAAAGTGACATAGGGTTCCATTATGGTTAATTTTGGCTCCATATTGGGTACCAAAGTTGCCAAATGGAATTTCCTTGGTCTTGGCATCTTTTGGGCAAGTTTAAAAGCTTATTTGAGACTTGTGTGAGCTGTCCAAATGGTCCCAAACCTCATGCATCTCATTTTGGCCATTTAACCCACACTTATGCATATTTCCAACAAACTTCCATCTTGGCATTACATACTCAAAATAGGTTTTAGAGGTCATATATCATATCCATACATTTAAACATCATATAATATCATATTTACACATGTCTCAAGGGTCATTGCCCATTTACTACATCATATATAACATATGGTACAATCATGGTCTTAAAGTGGCAAAAGCTAAACACATGATTGTCAATCTCCTTCCTTTAGTGTTGTTGGCTCTCATTAGCATATCCACTTAGTTCACCTATCATGTTAGATCATTGGAGAGGAGAGGATGAGATTCAAAGAATCCCAATAGCTCATCTCCCATTCAATCATATATAATATGTGCAAAGAAAGCTTTTCAAATGCATGCATGGTGAAAATGTAAGACATGCACATTTTAAAAACAATCTTGGCATGTGAATCAATCATACAAGACATCTAAGAGCTCACCAAGTCCTTAGATTGGCCTCACACTTCTCCTCATAGATTTTGGACTTGCCTCGACCATTCTTTAAGAGTTTTAGACTCAACCATACTCTTGGGAGCCCACTTTGCTTTTGGGAAACTCTTTACTTTGTCTCAACCAAGCTCAAGGGTTCTTGGCTCATCCTCACCCAAGGGAAGAGTTCTTGGCCTTTCCACACTCAAGCAAACTCACACAAATATCATGTAATCATTTGAAAACATAACATGGCATCAAGCATCATGGCATATAAAGGCATGCTACCATACTTTTCATAGCTTGAAAATACACATACACACATTCTAAAACAAGCTAAACATACATCCATGCATGAGAGAAGGTTGAGATAGCTACCTTGCACACAATTACACACTTTTTCCCTTAGACTCAAGCCTCCCCTTTCGGCCACACACTCACAAATTGGTGGAGATGGTTTCTCTTGGCCTAGACACAATTTATGGAAGCCAATTAAGTTCATGAGACAATTTCTAGGGCCATGCAACTTGCTTAAACTCTAGATTACTCTACAACTTTCATTATGGTCCATATTGGCACCTAATGAAGCAACACCCCTCAAATGACTTCTAGGCCTCATTCTTTCCTTTCAAATATGATTCTTGAATCCTTTTAAGTCTCTTGGAGTCATTACATCATTAAAACAAAAGGCCTAGCACCATGTTGCTTCTTTAGGTCATAATATGGAACCTAAGACACCAAATCACTTTCCATGAGTTCTAAATGTTTTCCAAGGGCTCCCTTCATTTTCATTCATCAAATATGACTCAAGAATGACCTTAGAAATATTTAAAATTCCCCCCACCTACACAATCCGCTCTTGGTCGAGACATAGACACCATTTTGGCCATATGGAGTTTTCTTGGTTTTCTTGAAGGGAGAAGCTAGTGGGGAGCATCTTTGGTGTCTCAAGAACTCATTTATACTCTAACTTAGACCTAGCAAGCATCATACAAATTCAGAAATTGGAAGGTGCACTTAAAACCCTAGGTTTTGCATCTTGATTTCTATTGCCTATTTCTTGGTTTTCTTTGCATATTCTTATTCCTCTCCATCAAATACCTAAGAATCACCTTTGGTTTGGTTAAAAATCTGACTCCTTAGGTCTGTCTAAGTCTAGGTCGAAATGGAGAAGGAGTGGGATGAAAGGTATCAACCATAAGATGCATTTTACCTTGTTTCCTTGCTTAGTTTGGCTTGAATCTTGATTTCTCCAAGCTCCTTTCTTCAAATCCAAACTCTCCCTTGAATAAGATTTATAAACTTCATTATAATCATAGGAAAAAAAGGGAAATGGAGAAGGAGAGGTTTGGAAAGGAGAAAGCATGAAAAATCATAAAATTCCTTACCATTTCCTTACTTTTTCTCCTCCTTTCTTCTCCTCCATGGTGTGCCTGAGAGAGCTAGTGTTTCTTTCTAGCTTTTGGGCAGAATGGGTCATGCAAATGCAGAGGAGAAGAAATAAGAAACTTAAAGTGTGTTCAAGAAGCTTCCACTTTCTCAAAAATTTCAATTTTGCCCTTTGTTTTTGATATTTTCGTTTCTCCTTCGTTTTAGCTCTTTTTTTAGAACCATCTTTTCCATTATGAAATTTAGTTCCCAATTTAGTAAAATGCCTTTGGAATCACTCAAATTAGAGCTAAAACCTTCTCGAATGAATCAGTCAAAGTTCGGGTCAACTAACGTTAGAAAATGTCTGCTAAAGGAGTTTTAACTGTCCCGGGGCTTTTCATAATTTTCAGGGCCTTTGAGAACCCCGGAGAACTCAAAAATTTCATTTAAAAAGCCCTCCTGTGTGTTTTTCAAAAAGTGCCCATATTTACGAAAATGCCACTGGCCTTTTGGCAAATTTTTTGAATCACTCTGGCCTTGATTTCTAAGCAGCTCAAGGCTTAACTCCTCATTTTCTAATATTTAAAATTTTATCATAATTTTATTTGGCCTTAATTCCTTCTATTTTAGGGACTTCCTTTTGTATTTAGCCCATTTTTGCCGTTTACAGAGAAACTGAATATTGCGTTTCTCACATTTACTGAGGGACCGGATGTTACACAAATCATCATGAAACTCAAATTCACCATTATACTTGTTCATATACATATGCATGACAAAGCTTTAGAATGTCAAAAACTTGCATTCTCATATATTTAGCTTCATATTCATTACATATATCATATTCATATACTTTTACACATGCTCAAATGTTTATATCTCATAAATAACTTATACATACATACTTTGACATCAAATTATATCAAAACTATCCTATTGTCAAAGTAATGCAAATCACACTCCTTGCCCTCTATTTTTGCTTCCTTGGGCTTCACCTAAACAAGAGTAGACAAAAAATAGGGGTGAGTAAGATTTAAAGAATTCCAATAACTCTTTTACCCTTTCAAGTACGGATGTATGACATATAATCATGTCAAAGAATACAAGTATGCATCATACACTTTCAAGAACCAAACAAATCATGTTTTCAATATCATATAGACATGTTAAGATTAAAACCAAACTCTAAGGACTTTTGGTCTAGCGTCACCCTATTATTTGAGACTTTTGGATTAGTCTCACCCTTTTTCTAGAGACTTTTGACTTAGCCTCACTCATTCTTAAGACTTTTGGCCTTGTCTCATCTATTCTTAGGGACTTTTGGCTTTACCTTACCCCATTCTAAGGGACTTTTAGCACAACCTCACTCATAAAAAGTGTAACACCCTAAAATTGATTAAGGTGTTAATCATGAATTTAGATTAATTAAGAATAATTATACAAGATAATTGGGCAAGTTAAGTTAATGGAGATTTTAGAGAGAAATTATTAATATGAGTTTGAGAATTAATTGGGATAGAAACTTCATCTAGGCCCTAATTAATAAATTATGATAAGAGGCTAATAGAGGCCCAATGAGTTAGGTGCAGACCCAATCTAATTCCATATGATAGAGGCCCAAGATCCACCTTGGATAGACTCTTATAAGTGGCCCAATAACCCTTGTGTAGACCCAAATTCTTAAGCTCTTCAAACTTGGCCCAAACCTAATTAAACTTTAGCAACCCAATGCATAAGAGTTGGCCTAATAAAATTCTATAGCCTAACACCTTAAAACTGGCCCAACAAGCTTAAAACTGAAGCCCATTTAGAGTTGGACCTTTAGAGCAACCCATGACCCATATTTAACCCAACTTAACCCAACTAAAACTCTAAAAAACTGACCAGCCCCCTCCCCTATTTTGTAAAACACAAAGACACAAAAGAAAATTCGGAGGTGTGAAGGAGAGGCTAGGGTTCTTGGCATAATTCCACATTTTCTCACATCTAGAGCAAGATTCAACTAAGGTAATAGTTATATAACTTAATCCCCTCATCTTTCTCTTTAATTTGGTCTAATTAGTTTTTTATTTGAAGTATTTTCACCATACCCAAATTCTGAAATAGAGTTGTTTATTGTTTTCTTGGAGGAAATTTATAGGTTAAGGCTAGGGTTGGCATTAGGTAAGTGTAAACTATCCATTCTAGTGTATTTTCTGCTAGTTTAAGACCTCCATAGTTGATTTATAATATGGGTATTAATTATGTATGAATTTGCTTAGGAATTTGGGTAATATATTGAAGTTTCTGGTAGAGGACATACTCAATCCGAATTTGGAAATTTGTAGTGGCTGGGTAAGTGTTCTTTAGGTAGTTATTAGCATTTAAATTCTTTAGGTACTTGTTGCAACTGTTAATGATGAATTAGAGTAGTAATTCTCTGATGTTATGGTTATAGGGAGACTTTGTCCCATTGGTAGCTGTTGCAAGTGCCTACAAGTGAAGTAATAGGGGTTTACATTAATTCCATATATGTATCATATAAATGATTTGAAATATTGAATGAATTGGTTGGCTATCTATTGTATTATGATTGGACCTTGTGAGTCCATGGTGGAGCTGTGGTGCGGCTGCCACCCATGTATGTGCTTCGATTGGGCACTGGGTTATGATCAAATCCCAGATACACTGAGCCCTAGTTGTGCTCAATGGGGAGTAGGTGCCGTGGATGGGCCTCTCCCGGTGTTATTGGCCTTTAACATATGAAAGTATGATTGCTAGTATGAGATAGTAATCATGATAGCCTAATTGTTTTATTTACTGATATGGCTGATATGATTTTGCTTCATGCATATATGCTTATTACACTGGATTATATGATAGAATTGCCTTGGTTACTGAGATTTGTATCTCACCTCATTTTGTGGGATTAATATTTCAAGTGAAGGTTTTTTGGGTAAGGATAAGGGGAAGCAAGTGGATGAAAATCTGTAAGCTCCAACATGTGGGGAGAAGGCTACACTTAAGCTAATTTAGTTAGTATAGATGCAAATTTCATATAGCATCATCTTGTATTCATGTTTCCAAGTGTACGAGTCTATATTTTGATTAGTTGAAATGTATTCGTTAAGGAGATAAGTCTCAATATAGCTTGGTTTAAGTTGTATGAACCTATAGTATCTGATGTATGAATTTTTCTAAACTTATGGTATGGTATACTGTTGGAAACCTAATTATGTGATGTATTAGATATTGATATGAATCATTGATGCATGAAACCTCTAGCAAAATGTGTATGAGATGTTAATTGTTGATAGTATATGAATCCTTGCTGTCATTAACCCATGGAAAGGCAGACATGTGGTGGTTGGGTGAGTGAGAATTAGTACTTGAGCGTTGAGTTAGTAATGGGAGAATAGCTGGGTAAATAAGGTAGATAAACACCATTAGAGCCATATAAAATAAGGAGAAGGGGTCTTAGAGTGTCCCAAAAAAGAGAACTGGAGTGTAGGGGATATAGTTATAGGAGGGAGTCATGCCGCGGCTAGGAAGGCCTTACCATGGCCTGAAGAGTGACAGTGGCGAGGGACGCCGCGGTGCAGAGTGGAAAAAATGCCCAGGAGGGTGACAAAATAAAACCTCGCATAGCGTAATAAGTCCTACCGCAGCACAAGTCAAGGAGATTAATTAAAGAGGGTACAGTAGCAAAACTCGCTGCGGCGCCACGTAGGTTGGCCGCGGTGCAAATCCAACTCACCGCAGCGATAGTCAAGAAAGTTACCCAGTGATTCCTGAGAGCAACTTAACCACGGCGCAAAAGGTCTGGGCTGTGGCACAAAGTTAAAAACTTATTTTTTGTGCTCCAGGACCTAACTTAGCCTCGGCAGGAAGGTTTCAGGTCGCGGCGCAGGCTCCTAAACTCCCACCTTTGACCTAGAAACCCTAATTTCTTTAATGCTAATGCTAGGAAATGATATAGGAACACTTGTGGGAGGTTTTTATGTGTTGAAATTGATGGATAGATGAATTACAAACCCTTAATGATGGTACAAACCCTTTTCTACATTTTTCCATTTATGGTTGTTTAGCTGATGGCCCTAATAACATGAAGGATCAAATTTCCCTATATTTGATTAAAGTAATTAATTGTAACGACTTCAAACCTTGATCATTAATTAATAATAATGTATTTAACCATAATTACCAGGATTAGAAGCTGGGTCGTCATAAAAAGCAATCTCACAATTCAAAAGTAATTCAAGAAGCATAATGGTACCATAGCATCAAACCAATAACTTTAGGCATGTCTCATGATTCAAATACACACACAAGCATTCAATGATAATCAAATAACTAATAAATGTATACAAGAAAGGATAAAAAGCTACCTTGATCCAAGAAACATAATTTCTTCCTTGATTCTCTAACTCTTTGGTTCGACCTCACACATACACTTAGAAAAGGCTTGGTTTGCTTGGCCTAGACATATTAAACAAGACACAAACACATCAATAGAACTATCTCTAACCTTACATAAGGCTTACATAAGCTACTTTTAGCTTATAGAATGAATATGGTTCCATACAAGGGTATAATGAAGCAACTCATATAATTCATTATCTTGGCTCTAATTTCTCACTCAATCTAAGTCACATGACTCCATTCAAACTCATTAGAGTCATTACAAACTCATTTCGAGGAGCCAAACATTAAGTTGCTTCTTTATGTCTAAAGGAACTCTAAACTTCCAAGTTTCAAAATATGGCTTCTAAATTCCAATCAATGGTTCCTTTGGTATTTATGATCCATTTCTAGACCACTTCTATCATTAGAATTTAGAAAAACTCTCCCTGTTTACAAGAACTACTCCTTGCTCGAGACTATGCTTAAAATAGGAACCTATAGAGTTTTGTTAAGTTTTCTAGGGAATTTGCCACTTGTGACACTTTCTAGATGTCTTGAGAACTCAAACATGCTCTTACATAAACTAAATCATCACTAGAAAGCTTCACAAATCCCTACGTGCAATCAAAACCCTAATTTCCATAATTTGTTATCTATAGGTTCTTTTTGAGTTCTATTGCTTCCATATGATTCCTTAGACTTCAAAACCCTAATTTCTATCAAGTTTAGATCAAAATCAAACCTCCCACATGGTGCTCTTATGCTGGCCAAAATAGTGCATTCACAGAGGAAGTAAGAAAAGCAACTTAGCCATGGAGAAACATACCTTAACTAATTCTTAACCAAGTGGTGTTTCTTATGTTACTTTGGTTTCATTCAAACTCTCCCTTCTCTTTACTAAACCAGCCATAAAACAGCACCATTTAAGACACCAAAACCATGAGAAGAGAAAGGAGAAAGAGGAAAAGAACATTAATGAAGGGAAGAACATGAAAGGTAAGCAAAATCTTACACTTTTCAAGCTTAATTTCCTTTTCCTTTGCTCCCTCTTTGGTGTGCCACTTCCAACAGGTCTTGGTTCTATTTTTTGGCAGAGGAAAGTCAGTTAGGGTGAGTGGAAGAAGGTGGGTCGTGATTTATAAGAAGGGAGGGGCTATTTTATAACATTTTCAAAATTCTAAATATGTCCTAAAACTTTGCTTTCTTTATTTAAACTTATTGCAATTCCTTTTTGAGAACTTTCTTTTCCATCATGAAATTTAGGTCCTCTAATTCATAAAATATCTTTGGTTTCACCCAAATTAGATTTAAAACCTTATTGAACTGTTCAGTCAAAGTTTTAGTCAATCGATGACCAAAATCACATACTGGATGGGTTTTAACCATTCTATAGGTTTTTATGGTTTTTACGGTCTCTAAAAATCATAAAAAAATTATTTTTTTCATTTAAAAATCCCTCCTTTAGATTTTCTAAAAGTTTCCTGAAATTACAAAAATGCCATTGGCCTCCATAGCTCTCCATTTGACCATTTTGGCTCTAATTTTGGACTAAAATTAGATTCTAATTCACATTTTTAGATGTTCTAATTAACATCCTAATCCTATTTAATCTTAATTTGTCTTGTTTTAAGGTGTTCATCTACTAGTTTATGAGGTTCGGTTCAGTTTCTAAATTACTGACTATTGCACATTGTATACACATCGTCTATTATTATAGCACTATATTCAACCATGAAGAAAAAAAACACATTGAATTCATTCAATAATCAATTCTTATATAGGATGTGTTATTTGATATTCTATGCATACTAAAATACTTTACATGTTCTATATACATATCTCTAGGCATAGGCTTAGTAAAAGGATCTCTTAACATCTTCTGTGTAGATATATATTATATAACAACACTCTTTTGTGATATCGCTTCTCTAACAAAGTAATACTTGGTGTCTATATGTTTCATCCTACTATGATACTTGGGATCTTTCATATAAATTATGGATGTTTGACTATCACAATTTACTAATATTAGAATTAATGTCCCACTAGTGGTCCTTAGATATTCCATAAATCTCTTTAGCTAAATAGCCTCTTGTACTATTATAGAATATGTTATGAACTCTGCCTCCATAGTAGATAATGCAATATATGTCTACTTCTTGTTGCTATATTATTTAGCAAGAATGTATATTTGGAAGTTGATTTTTGCTCATCTAGATTTCCACCTCGATATGCATTAGAGTATTCTACCAAGCCTAAGTCACTTCCTTGATAACATAATGTGTAGTTAGTAGTATCCTTTAACTATCTTAAGGTTCTCTTAACAACTTTCTAATGCTTTTAACCTAGGTTTAACTAATACCAACTTATAAGGCTAACTGCACAAGAAATATCTAGTCTAATACACATCATTGAGTACATTAAGCTACTGACAACACTTGAGTAAAGGACTCTCTCCATAAATTTCTTTTCAAATTTGGTATGAGGACACATCTCACAAATTGGACTCTTGCCTCTTACTATAGAGGTATTAGTGGGTTTATAGTCTTTCATGCTAAATCGCTTAAAAATTTTATTGACATAATTCTCTTATGAAAGAGAAATTAATTTCTTTGGGCAATTCCTTTGAATTTTAACTCCAAAAACTATACTCCACTTCACTCATATCCTTCATCTCAATGTTCAAAGATAGCACTTCAAAGTACTTAATATAATAAAATATTGTCATACCCAGTACTTTCTAAACCCTTAGACATCAAAAGAAAAGTTAATAAACATAATAATAAGGGACTAGAAATTCAAGTAAAATAAAAGAAAAGAGCAAAAAGAATGAAAATAGAACTAAAGTAACTAAATAAAGTAAACCAACATACTGGTAGCAAAACCATAATTTTGAATAAAATTTTAGAAATTCAAGGAAAAGAATTTTAAATTCCAAAATTAAGTTCATTAGAGTTTTCAGAGGTCCTAAAAATTATAGGAACCATCATAATATGTAAATCCTTGACGATATACAATTTAAGGCTCTAGTTAACTGCAATTTTGACCAAAATTTTTTAAGCTATTTTAAATTCCAAAAATTTCAAAATAAATGTTTTTAATAACTAGAAGCCTTAATTTTCATATGGAACTGACGATTTTTGTAATGTTTGGTTTTCATTAAATGACAAAAACAGATGCGTTTTCAAGGCAAATTCCCCGTAATGAATTAGTTAAGGTCCCAAAAAATTTGAGTGATATTCTAGACTCCTAAAAAAGTGAATTCTAGGTTTAAGTAGAAAGAAAAATGGAGCTATAATAAAGAAACAATTTCGTACGGAAAACTTACGAAATATAATGGCATTTTTGTAATTTTGAGTAAATTTTAGAATTCACACAAGAGAACTTTTTAAATGAAAGTTTTGAGTTCTTCGGGGTTCTAAGAGGCCCTGAAAACTATGGGAAGCCCTCGGATAATTAAATGCCCTCCGGTGGACGTTTTCTAACGCTGGTGTACCCAAACTTTGACGAATTCGTTCGAGAAGGTTTTAGCTTTGATTTGAGTGATTCCGAAAGCATTTTACTAAATTGGGAACCTAAATTTTATAATGGAAAATATGGTTCTAAAAAAGGAACTAAAACAAAGTAGAAACAAAAATGCCAAAAACAAAAGATAAAACGAGAATTTTTGAAAAAGCCATTCTCCTCCACCTATATATATAAGGCACCCCACTCTCTCACTCACATAGCTTCATATTTTTCTGCCCCAAACTAGAGAAGAAACCCTAGGAGAGTGGCATACCAAGAGAAGAAGAAGATGAGGAGAAATCAAGGCCTGAAGGTAAGGAATTTTGGTAGTTTTTTATGCTTTCTTCCTTCCAAATCTCTTCTCCTCCATTCTCCTTTGTTTCCTATGATTATAATGAAGTTTATAAATCTATTTTAAGGGAGAAATTAAGGGAAAAATTTGAATTTGAAGAGAAGAGCCCAAAGAAGACAAGATTCAAGTGAGAAAATAAAGGAAAATAAGGTAATTTCTTCTTCCATGGTTGCTACCCCTTGCTCCCCTTCTTGCTATGTTTTGCCCCACTCAAGAAGTCCTAGAACGGCTTGGTTTTTAGGTAGAACCAAGGGTGATTCTTAGGAAAAAAGGTGTGGAGATTAAGAATATGCAAAAAGAATTAACAAATAACTATGAAAATTCAAGATGCAAATTCTAGGGTTTTAAGTATTCCTTGCAAAATTTGATTTTATGCAATAATTCCTAGACTTAAATAAGTGTTTGAATGAGCTCCTAAGATCCCTAGAGGTCTCTCCATGTGCTTCTTCCATCAAGAAAACAAAGCTAACTCTATTGAAGCCAAAATCCTCCATAGCCTTAGCACCTAGAGAGAGTTTTAAATTTTTCTAAGCCCATTTTTGAGTCATACATGATGAATGAATATGAGGGGAAGCCTTAGAAAAAATTTAGGAAGCTTAGAGAATGAGTTGGTGCTTTATGTTTTAGAATATGACCTAAAGAAGCAACATGTAGTTAAGCTCTTTATTTTAATTGTGTGATGACTCCAAGAGGCTTAAAAGGAGTCAAGAATCATACTTGAAAGGAAAGAATGGAGCTTAGAATTTATTTGATGGGTGTTGCCTCATTAAGTGCATTTTTAGAACCATAAAGGGATTTATAGATTAAGCTAGAGTCTAAGCAAGTTGTGTAGCCTTGGAATTAATTTCATGAACCTAATTAGCTTTCGTAAATTGTGTTTAGGCCAAGAGAAATCATTCCCACACCTTTGTGTGTGTGAGGCCAAAGAAGGGAGAGGAAATCCAAGAGAAAAAATGTGTGTTTTCTTCCAAGGTAGCTCTCTCCACTTCTCTCACGCATGATTGCTTACTCTACTTGTCTTTGAATGTGTGTATATGTATTTTAAGCAATGAAAAATGTTCTAGCATAAACTTTTACTCCATGTTACCGTGATGATGCATTATATCTCTAAATGATGTTCATGATGTTTGTTTTGATTTGCTTGAGTGTGGCGAGGTCAAGAACCCTTAACCATGGTGAGGATGAGCCAAGAACTCTTAAGATTGGTTGAGACAAAGTAAACAGTCTCCCAAAAGTGAGGTTGACTCCCAAGAGTAAGGTTGAGTCCAAGATCCTTTTAAAGAATGGGTGAGGCAAGTTCAAAATCCATAAGTAAATGGATGAGGCCAATCCACTTGCTTGGCAAGCCTTTGTATGTTATGTATGACTTGTTCAAATGTTGAAAATGCTTCTTGAATGTTTACACATGACAATATACACATGCACGCATTTGTAAGACTTGTTTTGCACCTTGTATGTATGATTGAATGGAATATGAGCTATTGGGATTCTTTGAATCTTATTCCCTTCTCTCCTATGTTCTAACATGTTAGGTGGACCAAGAGAGCATGGGAATGGAAGCCAACCACATGAGAAATGAAAGCATGACACTAAAGTGTTTGAATTTTGTTACTTTAAGGCCATATGAATGACAAATATTGTAATCAATGATTGTATATGTCCTATGATGTTATGAAAATGTATAGTTTTGTTAATGTATCATGTATAAATGGAAGCTAAAGTTGTATGAATGGAAATGCACATTTTGGTTATGTAATAGCAAGTTTGTATTATAAAAGTGCATGTACAAATGTAAGTGGGATGGGCAAATTGAGATGCATGAGGTTTTGGACCATTTGGGCAGTTCATACAAGTCATAATCATGCTTTTAAATGTAACACCATATATTTCTACCTCATTTTATAACATTTTCATGCTTGACAACATAGATTCCATGAAGGAAGTAAGAAAAATCAATTAAAATAATACAGTATTTGGCATTGCGTTGTATACAAAAATTTCATTCGATATCACGTAGATCATGTGAGCTCACACAAAAAGTTCTCATATTTAATTACATGAATGCAACTCATGTGCATCATCAAAAGTGGTTACACCTCATGGAACTCAATGGGAAGCTCAAAATACACATATTCATTTTCGACCAGAATTTGCTCATTTTTGTTACAAAATTTGAAAAATTATAACTAATTCTAAAAAAATCAAAACTATGCATTCTTGGCTATTATGGAAAGCTATACATATCTAATTTATGCTAAAAATATTTCCAAACCATAACATCTAAGATATAGGACGTTTGACATTTGAAAAAGTCTAGAGGTCAAACTATTCACTGGTGCTATCACAGATTTCTGCAGCAAACTTTGAAAATATCCAATTAATTCCAAAAAAATCCAATTCATGCAAATGATAACAATATAGAAATATGTGGATGTTATCTAGAGGGTAAAAATAACTTGAGATTAGTTTAGGTATGCTCAAATCTCAAATTCAATCAAACAGTAATTGAGATCGGATGAAGTTCTTGATACTGGATAGATTCTTTGAAAATTCATATCTCCCTCTTTAGACATCTAAATGAGGTGCTTCTAATGGCACCAGCCACTGGAAATGTATAGTATCTTTGTATAAAATTTTATGGCAATTGGACATCATTTGAGCCTTATATGATAGATTTTATTTTTGGACTAGTATAAACAGTGACATGATCAAAACTAGAAAATTTTCCAACTTTAAAAATTCATCAAATCTTTTCTAGACTTCTAAAAATTCTGTTCTTTACCTCCTTAAAAAGCTCTAATTTCATGTGAAATATTAGATCAATAAGAGTTTATTTGGATAAAAAGTGATATAGGGTTCTATTATAGTCAATTTTGGCTCCACATGGGATACCAAAATATCCAAGTGGCTTTCCTTGGGGTTTGACACCTCTTGGGCAAGTCTAAAAGCATAATTAGGACTTGTGTAAGCTACCTAAATGGTCCCAAACTCTATGCATCTCATTTTAGCCATTTCATACACACATATGCATAATTCCACAATGCCATTCATTAAGCCACGTTGTTCATACATACTCAATTTACATTCTATCATTCATATAACACATTCTTTCATTTCTGCATCATATATTATCATAATTGCATATGTTCCAAAGGTCATACAAGTATGGGTTACATTGTTTGACATGAATATGGCTTTAAAGAACTAAAAACCATGCATTTTGTTGTCAAGTTCTCTTCCACAAGGTAATTGGCTTCCATTACCATGTCCATTTGGTCCATCTAGCATGTTAGATCATTGGAGAGGAGGGAATGAGATTCAAAGAATCCCAATAGCTCATCTCCCATTCAATCATACATAATGGATGCAAACAAGTCTTATAAATACTTACATGGCATGTGGACATGTGCAATCATTCAAGGAGCATTCTTAGCATTTGAAAAAGTCACACATAGCATACAAAGGCTTGCCAAACAAGTGGATTGGCCTCATCTAATTTCTTATGGATATTGGACTTGCCTCACCCATTGTTGAAGAGATTATTGGACTCAACCATGCTCTTGGGAGCCTACTTGGCTTTTGGGAGACTCTTTACTTTGTCTCAACCAATCTTTAAGGGTTCTTGGCTCATCCTCACCATAGTTAAGGGTTCTTGGCCTCACCACACTCATGCAAACCTAAGCACATATCATAACATTATTTAGAAACATAATATGACATCATGAAACCATGGCATATAAAATCATGCTAGCGTACTTTTCATGACTTGAAAATATACATACATACATTCTAAAATAAGCTAAGCACATATCCATGCATGAGAGAAGATGGAGAGAGCTACCTTGGATACAATTACACACTTTTTCCTTTGAATCCAAGCTCCCCTTTTCAGTCACACACACACAAAAGTGTGGGGAAGTTTTCTCTTGGCCTAAACACAATTTATGGAAGCCAATTAGGTTCATGAACTCACTTCTAAAGCATACAATTTGCTTAGACATTAGGTTAGCTTATAACCTTATTATGGTTCCATAATTGTACCTAACAAAGCAACACCCCTCAATTAAATTCTAGGCTCCATTCTTTCCTTTTAAATATGATTCTTGACTCCTTTTAAGCCTCTTGGAGTCATACACAATCAAAGCTAAGAGCCTAATTACATGTTGCTTCTTTAGATCTCATTATGGAACATAAAGCACTAACTCACTTTTGATGGTTTCTAAATTTCTCCCAAGACTTTCCCTCATATTCATTCATCATATATGATTCAAAAATAGGCTTAAAAAAATTTAAAACTCTCCCTAGGTACACAAACCCCTTTAGGCTGAGGCTGTGGAAGAAATGGGGCTTTTTAGAGTTTGCTTTGTTTTCTCAGGGGAGGATGCATATGGGGAGCCTCTTAGGGATCTTGAGAGCTCATTTATACTCTTATTTAGGCTTAGGAATCATCATACAAAGTCAGATTTTACAAGGTACACTTGAAACCCTAGGTTTTGCACCTTTTTCTTGAATTTCTTTGCATATTCTTACTCTCCTCCCTTAAATTCATGGAATTCACCCTTGGTTCCCCTCAAAATTCTAGCCCTCTAAGATCTACATACATGGGGCGAAATATGGAGAAGGGGGGAGGAGTAGCTACCATGGGATGCAAGATTTACTTTGTTTTTTTACTTTTTCTCACTTGAATCTTGTGTTCTTTAAGCTCTTCTCTTTAAATCTGAATTTTTTCCTCAATTTCTCCTTTAAAATAGATCCATATACTTCATTATAATCATAGGAAATAAAGGAGAATGAAGGAGAAAAGGTTTGGAAGAGAAATAGCATGAAAAACTACTAAATTTTCATATCTTAAGCCTTTGATTTCTCCTCCTCTTTGCCTTCCTCTTGTGTGCCACTCTCCCTAGGGTTTTCTTCTAGTTTTGGGTAGAACTTGGTCATGCAACATGAATAGAGAAGAAGGGCACATCATATATATAGGTGGGAGGAAGTTACACTTTTCAAAAATTCCTATTTTGTCCTTCGTTCTTGACATTTTTGTTTCTCCTATGTTTTAGCTCCTTTTTTAGAACCATCTTTTCCATTATGAAATTTAGGTTCCCAATTTAGTAAAATCTTTGGAATCACTCAAATCAGAGCTAAAGCCTTCCCGAACAAACTCGTCAAAGTTCAGATATACCGACGTTGAAAAACATCCACCAGAGGGGATTTAACTGTCCTGGGGCTTCTTATGATTTTTAGGGCCTTTGAGAACCCTAGAGGACTTAAAACTTTCATTTAAAAAGCCTTCCTATGTAAATTTCAAAATTTACTCAAAATTACAAAAATGCTGTAACACCTCGAAATTAATTAAGGTGTTAATAATGTATTTAGACTAATTAAGAATAATTATCATGAAATAATTAGGAAAGCTTTATAAATAAAAATTTATAGAGAAATAAGTTATTAATATAGGTTTAAGATTTTATTTGGGTTAAAGCTTAATTAGGGGCCAAAATTTAATTTGAATAAGCCATAGATAAGAATTTATAAGGGTCCAATAATTTTGGGTGTAAGCCTAACTCTTTATTATGAGACTTGGGCCAAGAGAGATTACCTAGCAATGACCCAATCTAATTTAGTAGAATAGGGGCCTAAGACCCAATTTATGTGAGTTGGCCCAATGCACATTATGTAGGCCCAAATTAGATTGGCTCTTGAAATTTGGCCTGACCCAACTACAACTTTGAACCCAACTCATGAGATTCAACCCAACTAACACCAACTTTTGAACCCACCAGAATTTAGCCCTTAAGATCAGCATACTTCACTTAAACTCAAAGTGTTCTGTAGTCCACCTTACTAAACAAAGGCCTAACAAGTATAAAAATCTGAACCCACAAGGAATTAGGCCATTGGGTCAGCACATTCCACTTTTAGCTCTAAATTTTTTGCAGCCCATTCATTAAGCCATGGCCCAACCACTAGAGGTGAGCCCAATTAGACCTTGGGCTAATGGGTCAGCCCATTTCTCATTAAACACCCTAAAGGTTTAACAGCCTCCCTCCCTATTAAGCAGAAAACACAAAAGGCAAAGGAGAAAATTCGGAGGTTTAAGGGGGGCTAGGGTTCTACCAACATGGAAGCTCCATTTTTGACTCCTAGAGGATGATTTAGCCAAGGTGAGTTATATATAACTTGACCCTCTCATCTTTCTCTTCATTTTGGTCTGATTAATTTCTAGTTTTGAGCATTTTCATCTTCTTCTCAAATCTGAAACTTGGTGTTGGGTGATTCCTTGTAAGATTTTCAGAGTTGGAGGTTAGAGCGATGATTAGGTAAGTATTTCCCTTCCATTTTGTGTATTACTTTGCTGGAAAATGCCCTTAAGGATGGATTATCATAATGGGTTCTGTTATTGTGTGAGATTACAAGGAGATAATGGTGGAAAATTGAATTTTCTGGGCTTGATGATTGAAATGCGAATTTTGGTACTTCCATGGTGGATTTTCAGAGGTGAGGCTATGGGTGTTGTTAAGTGAGTATCTCCTTCCCATTTTGATGCATTTTCTGTTAGTTTGAGACCCCTATAGTTGACTTATGATATGGGCTTCGATTTCATGTGAAATTATCTAGAAATTGGAGTGAACTATGGCAATTTCTGGTATGGAAAAGTTGAAATCCGAAATTAAATCCCTTAGTAATTAGGTGAGTAACTTCTAGTCTGTCATTAGTAGTTCAACTCTTTGGATATTTGATTGTGATTAGAAATGATGATAATTATGCTTGTTATAGGCTTGGTGTGCATTTGGATTATTATGGTAGCCAGGGGAAGAGTAATTGGCTTTATTGAGGTAACTGGGCTTATTTTCCTAATTCCATGTATATGCTCATGTTAATCTACTATTTGTTACACATGCTTGATTTTGAAATGCTAAATGACTAGTTGATTACTTGATTGTTATTGTAATTGGACCTTGTGAGTCCATGGTGGAGCTGTGGTGTGGCTACCACCCGTGCATGTACTTCGATCGAGCACCGGGTTATGATCAAACCCCAGATACACTGAGCCCTGATTGTGCTCATGATAGAGTAGGTGCCGTGGACGGACCTCTCCCGGTGTTTTTGGCCATTAACATATTATGTATTACTGCTGGTATAGGACAGTAGTTATTGGTAGTTCAACTAGTTCATTTGCAAATTGAATTGATGATTCTAGTATTGATGACATGAAATTACATTGGATTGATTAACTTATACATGTATATGGAAACTGCCCTTTTGTTACTAAGATTGTATATCTCACCCCATTGTGGGCTAACATTTCAGGGATCGGACCTCATAGTGGTAAGGAGAAAATTTACAGGAGCTTAATAAATGGGTTGGTAGCACCTAGGTTTTGAAACCTTGACAGATTGTATTGTAACTAGCTTACAAGTTTTGTACTATTGCTGCATTGCATCATGAATTGCCAAGTGTAGGAGTTGTATTTTATTAACATGAAATGTAATCCCATGATATATTCTTTATAGACTTGACTATTAATGCAAGAAATACCTAATTAAAGTGTGATTGAATGACCATTGTGGGAGATTTATAATTTGCTTACGTAAAATCCCATGGATGAGTAGGGAAATCCACATCTAAATGCTAAATGGGTAATGATAGATTAGCTGGGTAATTAAGGTACATAATTACCACTAGAGTTGCATAAATTAAGGTAGAATGACCCTAGAGTGATATTGGAAGGAGATTGAAGAGCATGAGATGAAATGGTAGGAGATATACTTACAAGAGGGAGTCACACCGTGGCTAGGAAGGCCTCGCCACGACCAGAAGAGTGATAGTAGCAAGCGACGCCGCGGCTTGAGAAATCTCGCCGCAGCATAGAGCGAAAAAAATCGCCCCGGAGGGTGACAGAATGAAACCTCGCAGCGGTGCAATAGGTTCCACTGCGGCGCGAGTCAAGGAAATTGCTTAAGGAGAGTACAGTAGCAAAACTTGTCACGACGCCACGTAGGTTGGCCGCGGCGCAGATCCAACTTGCCGCGGCGAAAGTCAAGAGAGTTACCCAGTAATTCCCAAGAGTAACTTAGCCACGGTGCAAAAGGTCTGGGGCACAGTGCAAAGTTAAAAACTTATTTTTCGAGCTCCAGGACCTAACTTAGCCACAGCAGGAAGGTTTCAGGTCACAGCATAGGTCCCAAACTCCCACCTTTGACCTAGGAACCCTAATTTCTTTAATACTAATGCTAAGAAATGATATAAGAACACTTGTAGGAGGGTTTTGTATGTTAAAATCGATGGATAGATGAATTACAAACCCTTAATGATGGTACAAACCCTTTTATGCATTTTCTTATTTATGGTTGTTTAGTTGATGGCCCTAATAACATGAAAGATCAAATTTCCCTATATTTGATTAAAGTAATTAATTGTAACAACTCCAAACCTTGATCATTAATTAATAATTGGGTATTTAACCATAATTACCGGGATTAGAAGTTAGGGTCGTCACAAATGCCATTACATTTCGTAAGTTTTTCATAAAAAATTATTTCTTTATTCTAACTCTGTTTTTCTTTTCGTCTAAACTTGGGATTCTTATTTTTAGGAGTTTAGAATGCTTCCCAAAATTTTCAAGACCTTAACTACATCATTTCGGGGGATTTCCTTTTATATTTGATGAATTTCATTTATTTATGGAGAAACTGTACGTTATGTTTCTCATGTTTGCTCTTATTTTTAGAGAACTGGATGTTACATTAAACTTTCCCAAGAGGTGCCAAACATAAAGGGAAACCATTTGGACACTTTAGTATCCTATATGGAGCAAAAATTGACCTTATTGAAAACCTATACCACTTTTTGTCGAAATAAAGCTCTTCTTGATTTGAGATTTGACATGCAATTAGAGCTTGTTAAGGGCTTTTTGGAAAGCTAAAGAACATAATTTTCAGAGGTCTATGGAATATTTAATGAATTTTTAAAGTTGGAAAAAAAATTCTGGTTTTGGTCTGATGTACTGTTCACTCAAGTTTGAAAATGATTTATGTCACTCAGGGCCCAAATGATGTCCAATTGCCATATAATTTTATAAAGAGAAACTAGATATTCCCAGTGACTTGTATCAACTAGAATCACCTCATTTGGATGTCTAGATAGGGAGATATGAATTGTTAAAGATTCTATCTAGTATCAGGTGCTCAAACTAACTTCAAGTACTGTTTGATTGGGTTTCGAGGTCTAGGCGTGCCTGAACTAATCTGGAGTTATTTTTTTACTCTAGCTAACATCTTTGGCTTTCTAGATTGGTATCATTTACATGAATTAAATTTTTTTGGAATTAATTGGATATTTTTAAAATTTATAGTAGAAAGCTATGATAGTACCAGTAACCAGCCAGACCTCTGGACTTTTTTTAATGTCAAACGTCTTCTGTGTTATGTTTCATGGTCTGAACATATTTTTAATATAAAGTAGACATGTGTTGCTTTCTAAAATGGCAAAGAATGTATGATTTTGATTTTTTTAAAAATTAGTTATGATTTTCCAACATTTATGACAGAAGTGAGAAAATTCTAGCTGAAATTGTATTCATGAATTTGGAACCTAAGATAACAAATCACTTTCCATGAGTTTTAAATTTTTTCCAAGGCCTCCCTTCATTTTAATTCATCAATTATGACTCGATAATGGCCTTAGAAAAATTTAAAACTCTCCCTAGCACCATGGAACATGCTTAGCCGAGACATGCCTAGGTTTTGGGCTTTATGGAGTTTTCTTTATTTTCTCAAGGGAAGAAGCATATGGGGGGCCTCTTAGGATCTTAGGAGCTCATTTAAACTTTTATTTAGGCCTAGTAATTATCATACAACATCAGATTTTACAAGGTGCAATTGAAACCCTAGAATTTACATCTTAAAATCTAATGGCTTTTTGATAATTCCCTTTGCATATTCTTAATTTTCACACCCTTTTTCCTTAGATTCATGCTTGGTTCTACATAAAAATTATCTCCTCCTAGGGTTTTCTCAAGTGGGGTGAAATGGTGGAGAAGGGAACAAAAAATGATAACCATAGGAAGAGAAATTACCTTGTTTTCTTGCTTTTTCTTACTTGAATCTTGTGTTCTTTGAGTTTTTCTCTTCAAATCCGAATTTTCCCCTCAATTTCTCCTTTAAAATAGATCTATACCTTTCTACCTTGAATGAAGGAGAATGAAGAGGTTTGGAAGAGAAAGAGCATGAAAAACCATGAAAATCCATACCTTTCTACCTTGAATTTCTCCTCCTTTTCTTCCTCCTCTTGTGTGACTCATCCCCTAGGGTTTTCTTCTAGTTTTAGGCTGAACATGGTCGTGCATAATGAAGGGAGGAGAAGGGTGCATCATACATATAGGTGGGAATAAGTTACACTTTTCAAAAATTTCCATTTTGCCCTTCATACTTTGCATTTTAGTTTCTCCTTTATTTTAACTCCTTTTTGAGAACCGTCTTTTCCATTATAAAGTTTAGATTCCTAATTTAGTAATATGTCTTTGGAATCACTCAAATTGGAGCTAAAACCTTCCCGAATGAATCCATCAAAGTTTAGGTACACTGACATTGGAAAATGTCTACCGGAGGGGCTTTAGCTATCCTAGGGCTTTCCATAGTTTTTAGGGCCTCTGAGAACCTCAGAGAACTCAAAAATTTTATTTAAGAAGCCTTACTATGTGAATTCTAAAAATTGTTTAAAATTACAAAAATGTCATTATGTTTTGTAGGCTTTTCATAAGAATTTATTTCTTCATTCTAGCTCTATTTTTTTCTTCCGTGTCTGGCTACAATTCTCATTTTTAGAAGTCTAGAATGCTTTCCAAATTTTTCAGGACCTTAACTACATCATCTTGGGGGACTTTTTTTGTATCTGGTGAATTTTATTCGTTTACAGAGAAACTGCACGTTACGTTTCTCATGTTTTCTTTGGTTTTCTAAAAACTGGATGTTACACTTAGCATAGGTGAAGATGAGCCAAAAGTCCCTAGGAATGGGTGAGATAAAACCAAAAGTCTCAAGAAAAGTGAGACTAAGTCAAAAGTCCCTTAAAAATAGGTGAGGTATGTAATGTTTGTTTTTTGTAAAAACAACAAAAACAGATACGTTTCAAAAGTAAGTCCTCTAAAATGAATTGGTTAAGGCTCAGAAAAATTTAGAATAATGATTTAGATATTACGTAATAAAAATAGGAGGCCAAAGGTGCCCTGAAATAGAAGCCAAAATAACTAGACAGAATTTAATGAAATAGTTATATAACATAATAGAAATTTCGTAATTTCAAGCAATTTTTAGAATACTCACAGGAGGTTTTTTTAAATGAAAATTTTAAGTTCTTTAGGGTTCTCAGAGGCCCTAAAAACCATGGGAAGCCCCGGGATAGTTAAAACTCCTCCAGTGTACATATTTCAACATCAATTGACCTAAACTTTGATCCTTTCATTCAAAAGGTTTTAGCTCTAAATTAAGTAATTCTAAAGGCATTTTATAAGATTGAGAACCTAAACTTTATGATGGAAAATAAGATTCTAAAAAAAGAGCTAAAACAAACTAGAAACAAAAATGCCAAGTTTGCAAGATGTACATGGAATTTCTTTAGAACAATTTTACTTCTCCTCATATATATATGTCATGCCCCATCCTTCTCCTCCTTAAACTGACTTCATTTCTACCCTAAAACAGATAGGAGACCTAAAGAGTGAGGTGCACAAGGGAGGAGGAAAAAAAAAAAGAAAAATCAAGTGAAAGGTATGAAAATTCATGGATTTTCTTAGTTTCTCATTAGTAAACTCTTTCTCATCCTTCTTCTCTTCCTTTCTGTGGATTTATTGAAGCTTTTGGGTCTATTTTGAGGTTTGACAAGAGGGGGAATGTTTGAATTTGGAGAGAAGAATCCAAGCAAAGGAAGAAGCATCCAAGAAAGGTTAGGAAAATAAGGTATTTTGCTACTTTCATGCTTGCTCTTCCGTGTTCCTCTTCTTAAGTATTTCACCCCATATATGGACAACCAAGAGGAGTTAAATTTTGAACCAAACCAAAGATAAATCTATTGGAGATTGTGGCCTAGGCTAATCATTGTATTGTAAACATTGTACTTTAATAAGAAATAAGAGTTTTCTTTTATTACATTATTATATTGTTTGCATGTTTTATATAATAATATCCTTGGATAAATGATATTGACTATCTTAAATATCCCTAGTCGATCATCATTATGGGAATGATGATGAATTAAGATGAGTATGATTTTGATTGATAATTATATGTTAATCATGTATATAGATACGAATCGAAATCATAAGCACTTGTTAAGGAACAAGATACTGGATTGACCCATTATGAGATAGCTACATAGATTAAGTTATAAGCATATCTCATATATAACCGTGTCACCGATTCCTTAGACTTGAGATCACCATAGTTTCCAACATTAGGAACACTATATTTTGGCATAGTCAAAAGTCATCTTTAACCAGGTAATCATAAAGGCTATGATCAGGCATAGGAGAATTCATGTAGAAAAAGATAAGTGATCAAGATGGTATTTGTCCTTCTAATTAATAGAGAGATATCTCTGGGCCCCTCAATGAGTGAGACTAAGAAATGCGTGGCCGTGCTCAAATGTAAGAGTTTTTATTTGTATTGTCAATTTGCACATAGATTGGGAAAGCGATGGTCGAGTAAGATGAGGATGACATTTCTATGCCTTATACTTGATCTAGATATCATGTGATAAAAAGGATATGATAGGGTTATATTATAGGTTGCATCGGATCACTGATCCCTATATGATTTGGGTGGTCATAATGTCTTGCTAGAGGCCGCTTATGACTTGTGGGTCAAATGGTGTCATTAGTGTAACATCCAGTTCTCTGAAAATGAGAGAAAACGTGAGAAACATAACGTACGAGTTCTCCGTTAATGAAGAAAATTCATTAGATACAAAAGAAAGCTCCCGCGAGATGATATAGTTGAGGTCCCAAAAAATTTGGGAAGCATTCTAGACTCCTAAAAATGAGAATCCTAGGCTCAGATGAAAAGAAAAATGGAGCTAGAATGAAGAAATAAAATTTGATGGAAAACTTATGAAATGTAATGACATTTTTGAATTTCAAGCAAATTGTGGAATTCACATAGGAGGGCTTTTTAAATGAAAATTTTGAGTTCTTCAGGGTTTTTAGAGGCCTTGAAAATCATAGAAAGCCTCAAGACAGCTAAAGCCCCTCTGGTGAATGTTTTTCAACTTCGATGTACCCGAACTTTGACAAATTCATTTGAGAAAGTTTTAACTCCAATTTGAGTGATTCCAAAGGTATTCAACTAAATTGGGAACCTAAATTTTATAATGGAAAAGATGGTCTCAAAAAGGAGCTAAAATGAATTAGAAACAAAAATGCCAAGAACAAAGGGCAAAATGAAAATTTCTGAGAAGTTTTTCTTCCTCCTTTATATATTAGGTGGTGCTCCACTCTCACCCTCATGTTGCCTTATATGTTGCTGCCCTAAACCAAAGAAGGAAGCCCTAGGATGAGGCGCACAAGAGGAAGAAGAAGAGGAGGAGAAATTTAAGCTAAAAGGTATGGAATTTTAGTAGTTTTTCATGCTTTCTTCCATCCAAACCTCCTCTCCTCCATTCTCTTTTGTTTTCTTTGATTAAGATGAAGTTTAAAAATCTATTTTAAGGGAGAAATTAAGGGGAAAATTCGGATTTGAAGAGAGGAGCTTGAAGAAAGCAAGATTTAAGTGAGAAAAAACAAGAAAATAAGGTAATTTCTTCTTCTATGGTTGCTATCTCTTCCTCCCCTTTCTCCATCATTTCGTCCCACTCAAGAAGTCCTAGGAGGGCTCGTTTTTAGGTAGAACCAAGGGTGATTCTTAGGAAAAAGGGTGTAAAGATTAAGAATATGTAAAGAGAATTAACAAACAACTATGGAAATTCAAGATGCAAAGTCTAGGGTTTCATATGTTTCTTGCAAAATCTGATTTGATACCTTGATTCCTATGTCTAAATGAGAGTTTAAATGAGCTTCTAAGATCCCTAGAAGTCTCCCCATGTGCTTGCTCCATCAAGAAAACAAAGCAAATTCCATGGAAGCCAAAGTCTTCCATAGCCTTGGCCTAAAGGGGTTTATATAGCTAAGGATAGTTTTAAGTTTTTCTAAACCCATTTTTGAGTCATATATGAGGAATGAAGATGAGGGGAGGCCTTGGAAAAAATTTAGAAACCATAGAAAGTGAGTCAATGCCTTATGTTCCATAATATGACCTAAAGAAGCAACTTGTAGTTAGACTCTTTATTTTAATTATGTGATGACTCCAAGAGGCTTAAAAGGAGTCAAGAATTATATTTGAAAGGAAAGAATGAAACCTAGAATTTATTTGAGGAGTGTTGCGTCATTAGGTGCATTTTGGAACCATAAAGGGGTTTATAGATTAAGCTAGAGTTAAACAAGTTGTGTGCCCTTAGACTTTACTCTAAGAGTATAATTAGCTTCCATATGATGTGTCTAAGTCAAGATGAATGATCTCTACCTCCTTGGATGTATGAGGTCAAGGGAGAGGATTCAAAGCTTAAGGAAAAGTGTACAAATGCTAGCAAGGTAGCTCTCTCCACCTTCTCTCATGCATGATTACTTGCTTTACTTGTCTTTGAATGTGTGTATATGTATTGTAAGCCATAAAAATGTTCTAGCATAAGCTCTTACTCCATGGTACCATGATAATGCATTATGTTTTCCAAATGATGTTTATGATGTTTGCTTTGGTTCACTTGAGTGTGGCGAGGCCAAGAACCTTTAGCCATGGTGAGGATGAACCAAGAACCCTTAAGATTGGTTGAGACAAAGTAAAGAGTCTTCCAAAAGTGAGGTTGTAACACCATAACTTCTAGCTCATCTTATAACATTTTTATGCATCATATTCTCAAATCCATGGAGGAAATAGGAAAAATTTAATAAAATATTGCATTTAATTATGCTGCGTCGTGTATAAAAATTTCATTTGGTATCACGTGGACTATGTGAGCTTATACTATACATTCTCATATTTAATTACATCAATACAACTCTTTTGCATCATAAAATCATGCCCATAACACATGGAAGTCAAAGGAGAGCTCAAAATAATGAAGTGTATTTTAGGCCAGAATTGGCCCCTTTTCTGACCAAACTTTGGAAAATAATAACTAATGTTAGAAAAATCAAAATCACACATTCTTGGTCATTATGGAAAGCTACAGATGTCTAATTCACACCACAAATATGGCCAGATTATAACATCCATCACAAAGGACATTTGATATTCGAAAAGGTCAAGAGGTCAAACTACCTCTTGATGCTGTCACAAATTCTGCAGCAAACTTTGAAAATGTCTAATTAATTCCACAAAACTCCAATCTATGGAAATGATACCAATCTGGAAAGTGTGGCTATTAGCTAGAGAGGAAAAATATTTTCAGACCAGTTCAGATAGCCCAAACCTCGGAATTCAATGGAACGGTAACTCAGGTCAGCTAAATTCCCTGATACTGGACAGAAACTTCAAAAATTTATATCTCCCTCTCTAGATATTCAAATGGGGTGCTTCTAGTTCACTATGAATGCCTAGTTTCTCTGTATAAAACTTCATTACAATTGGACATCATTTGAGCCCTGTGTGATAGATTACATTTTTGGACCAGATGAACAGTGCATCAGACCAAAATTAGAAAATTTGCCAACTTTGAAAATTTCTCAAATATTTTGTAGACCTCCAAAAATTATGATCTTTTGCTTCCCAAAAAGCTCTCAATGAACCTTATTTGCATGCCAAATTTTAGATCAAGAAGAGTTCATTTGGCCAAAAAGCAATATAGGGTTCCATTTTAGTCAATTTTGGCTCTATATAGGGTACCAAAATTGCCAAATGGCTTTCCTTTAGTTTTGGCATCTTTTGGGCAAGTTTAAAAGCATATTTAGGACTTGTGTGATCTACTCAAATGGTCCCAAATCTCATGCATCTCATTTTGGCCTTTTCATCCACAGATATACACATTACATCAAACTTTCCAAAATGCATACCTTGGCATTACATACCCAAATTCTAATTTAGGATTCATACATCATATCCATACATTTGTACATCACATAATATCATAATTACACATGTCTAAGAAGTCATAGACTATATACATAAAGGGATTACATCATTTGATACAATCATGGCCTTAAAGAACCAAAAACTATGTATTAGATTGTCAATCTCTTTTCTTCAAGGCGGTTGGCTTCCATTACTTTGTCCACTTGATCCACCTAGTATATTAAATCATTGGAGAGGAGGGAATGAGACTTAAAGAATCCCAATAGCTCATCTTGTAACACCATAAATTCTAGCTCATTTTAACATTCATAAGCTTCACATCATCATTTCCATGAGAGCACATGAAAAAGGGACCGAAAATAATTGGTTTATTTGCATTGCATCATATTTGAAAATTTCAATCGGTGTCACATGGACCGTGTGGGCTAATTCTATGCATCCTCACATTTAGATACATCATTACAACTCATTTGCATCACAAAATCATGCCTACAACTCATGGAAACTAAAATGAAGCATGAAATGGGCTTGTTTAATTTTGGCCAGATTTGCTCCATTTTTTGACCAAATTTTGAAAAATCATAACTAAACCTAGAAACATTGAAAACATTCAATCTGGGTCATTTTGGGAAGCTATGGATGTCTACTTCATACTAAAAACATGCTCAGACCATAACATTCATCACAGAGGACGTTTGACATCTAAAATGGTCCAGAGGTCAGAATATATTATGGAACTAAAACAGAATTCTGCAGAAAAATTTGAAAATGTCCAATTAATTCCACAAAAACTTAATCCATGCAAATGATACCAATTTAGAAATCTATGGATATTAACTAGAGAGGAAAAATATCTTCAGATTAGTTCATCAAGCCCAGACCTCAGAATTCAATGGAACAGTACTTTTTATCGGGCAAATTTATTGATACTGGACAGAAACTTCAAAAATTCATATCTCCCTCTCTAGACTCCAAATAAGAACTTCTAGTTGGCATAAGTCACTTTGATTGTCTAGTTTCTATATATGAAATTTCATGGCAATTGGACATCATCTGAGCCTCGTGTAACAGAATTCATTTTCGGACTAAATGAATAGTACAGTAAACCAAAACTATAAAAATTGCCAACTTTGAAAAATCATTAAATATTCTGTAGACCTTAAAAAATTATGATCTTTAGCTTTTCAAAAAGCCCTCAATGAGACCTAATTACATGCCAAATCTCAGTTTAAGACTAACTCATTTGACTAAAAAGTAATATAGGGTTCCATTATAGTCAAATTTGGCTCCATATGGGGTACCAAACTTGCCAAATGGCTTTCCCTTGATTGTGGCACCTTTTGGGCAAGTTTAAAAGCATATTTAAGACTTGGATGGGTTGCCCAAATGGTCCCAAAACTCATGCATCTCATTTTGGCCATTCAACCCATACTTATGCACATTTCCATCAAACTTCCACATTGCACACTTTGGCATTACATACTTAAAATAAATGCTAGAGGTCATATATCATATTCATACATCTAAACATCACATAATAGTATATTTACACATGTCTCAAGGGTTGTGGTATGTTTACATCATCATATACATCTTATGGTACAATCATGGTCTTAAAATGGCAAAAACTAAATATATGATCATCAATCTCCTTCCTTTAGTGTTGTTGGCTCCTATTAGCATAGCCACTTAGTTCACCTAGCATGTTAGATCATTGAAGAGGAGGGGATGAGATTCAAAGAATCCCAATAGCTTATCTCCCACTCAATCATAAATAATATGTGCAAAGCAAGCTTTACAAATGCATGTATGGAGAAAATGAAAGTCATGAACATTTTAAAAGCAAACTTGGCATATGAACAACTCATACAAGATATTCAAGAGCTCAGCAAGTGTTTGGATTAGCCTTACACTTCTCTTCATGGATTTTAGACTTGCCTCACCCATTCTTTAAGAGCTTTGGACTCAACCATACTTTTAGGAACGTACTTTACTTTTGGGAGACTCTTTACTTTGTCTTAACCAAGCTCAAGGGTTCTTAGCTCATCTTTACCAAAGGAAAGAGTTCTTGGCCTTTTCACACTCAAGCAAACTCATACAAACATCATGTGCTCATTTGAAACCATAACATGGCATCAAGAATCATTGCATATAAAGTCATGCTAGCACACTTTTCATAACTTGAAAATACACATACACATATTCTAAAGCAAGCTAAACACATATCCATGCATGAGAGAAGGAGGAGAGAGCTACCTTGTGTACAACCACCCACTTTTTCCTTAAAATTCAAGCTTTCTCTTTTGGCCATACACCCATAAATTGGTGGAGATAGTTTCTCTTGGCCTAGATACAATTTTTAGGAGCCAATTAGGTTCATGAAATATTCTCTAAAGCCATACAACTTGCTTAAGTACTAGATTGCTCTATAACCCCCATTATGGTCCATAAATGCACCTAATGAAGCAACACCCCTCAAATAATTTCTAGGCCTTATTCTTTCCTTTTAAGCATCTTGGAGTCATCACACCATCAAAACAAAAGGCCTAACATCATGTTGCTTCTTTAGGTCATAATATGGAACCTAAGACACCAAATCACTTTTCATGAGTTCTAAAATTTTTCCAAGGCCTCCCTTCATTTTCATTCATCAAACATGACTTGAGAATGGCCTTAGAAAAATTTAAAACTCTCCCCCACACATAAAACCCTCCTTGGCCGAGACCATGAGCATTCTTGGGCCACTTAGAGTTCTCTTGGTTTTCTTGAAGGAGGAAGCTTGTGGGGAGCATCTTAGGTGTCTCAAGAACTCATTTAAACTCTTAATTAAACCTAGGAATCATCATACAAAATCACAATTTGAAAGGTGCACATAAAACCCTAGAATTTGCATCTTGATTTCTAATGGTTATTTTGTTGTTTTCTTTACATATTCTTAATCTCCACACCCTTTTTTCCTTAGATTCATGCTTGGTTCTGCCTAAAAATCATCTCCTCCTAGGGTTTTCTCAAGTGGGGTGAAATGGTGGAGAGAACCAAAAATGACAACCATAGAAAGAGAAATTACCTTGTTTTCTTGCTTTTTCTCATTTGAATCTTGTGTTCTTTGAGCTCTTCTCTTCAAATCCGAATTTTCCCCTCAATTTCTCCTTTAAAATAGATCTACATACTTCATTATAATCATAGAAAATAAAGGAGAATGCAGGAGAAGAGGTTTGGAAGAGAAAGAGCATGAAAAACCATGAAAATCCATACCTTTCTACCTTGAATTTCTCCTCCTTTTCTTCCTCTTCTTGTACGCCTCATCCCCTAGGGTTTTCTTCTGGTTTTAGGCTGAACATGGTCATGCATCATGAAGGGAGGAGAAGGGTGCATCATATATATAGGTGGGAATAAGTTACACTTTTTAAAAATTCCTATTTTGCCCTTTATACTTTGCATTTTTATTTCTCTTTCGTTTTAGCTCCTTTTTGAGAACCGTCTTTTCCATTATAAAATTTAAGTTCCCAATTAAGAAAAATGCTTTTGGAATCACTCAAAATTAGAGCTAAAACCTTCTTGAATAGATCTGTCAAAATTCGCGCACACTGACATTAGAAAACGTCCACCAGAGGGGTTTTAACTGTTCCGAGGGTTTCCATGGTTTTCATGGCCTCTGAGAAGCTCGGAGAACTCAAAATTTTCATTTAAAAAGTCCTCCTATGTGAATTCCAAAAATTACTCAAAATTACGTAAAATGCATTATGTTTTGTAGGCTTTTTGTAAAAAATTGTTTCTTCATTTTATCTCCATTTTTTTTTTCATCTGAGCCTAAGATTCTCATTTTTAGGAGTCTAGAATGCTTTTCAAATTTTTTAGGACCTTAACTATCTCATTTTAGGGGACTTTCTTTTTTATCTAATGAGTTTCGTTTGTTTACAGAGAAACCGTACGTGACGTTTCTCACATTTTCTCTCATTTTCAGAAAACCAAATGTTATACATCTCCCATTCAATCATACATAATGGATGCAAAAAAGTCTTATAAATGCATGTATGATTATGTTGACATGTGCAAACATTCAAGAAGCATTTTCATCATTTGAAAATGTCATACATAGCATACAAAGACTTGCCAAGCAAGTGGATTGGCCTTACCCAATTTCTTATGGATATTGGACTTGCCTCACCGATTCTTTAATGCATTCTTGGACTTAACCATGCTCTTGGGAGCCCACTTTGCTTTTGGGAGACTCTTTGCTTTGTCTCAACCAATCTAAAGGGTTCTTAGCTCATCCACACCATGGCTAAAGGTTCTTGGCCTTACCACACTCATGCAAACCCAAGCACACATCATAACATCATTTAGAAACATAATATATCATCATGAAATTATGGCATATAAAATCATACTAGCATACTTTTCATGGCTTGAAAATACACATACACACATTCTAAGACAAGTTAAACACATATCCATGTATGAGAAAAGGTGGAGAGAGTTACCTTGCACACAATCACACACTTTTTCTCTTGAAATTCCTTCCCTTGGTTCGGCCACACAGCCACAAAGTTGTAGAGATGCTTCCTCTTGGCCTAGACACATTTTATGGGACTCAATTAGGTTCATGAACTCAATTCTAAGGCCACATACTTGCTTAGACACTAGGTGGCTCTATAAACTCCATTATGGTCCATAAATGCACCTAATGAAGCAACACCCCTCAAATAAATTCTAGGCTCTATTCTTTTCCTTCAAATATGATTCTTGACTCCTTTTAAGCCTCTTGGAATCATCACACAATTAACTACATGTCGCTTCATTAGGTCATAATATAGAACCTAAGGCACCAATTCACTTTTCATGTCTAAATTTTTTTCAAGGCCTCCCCTCATATTCATTCATCATATATGACACAAAAATGGGCTTAGAAAAATTTAAAACTCTCCCTAGCTACTCCATCCATGCTTGCCTGAGACATAGCCCTTTTTTTACCTCTGTGGAATTCTCTTTGTTTTCTTGAAGGAGGAAGCATGTGGGGAGTATCTTAGGGATCTTAGGAGCTCATTTAAACTCTTAATTAGGCCTAAGAATTATCATATGAAATCAAATTTTAGAAGGTGTACATAAAATCCTAGAATGGTTTTTTGATAATTCCTTTTGCATATTCTTAATCTCCATACCCTTTTTCCTTAGCAATAAATGTAGCACCATAACTTCTAACTCATGTTATCATATATATACATGCCTCACATCATTATTTACATGAAGGTATAAGGGAAAAGGGGAAAAATAATGAATTTCTTTATGTTGCATCATACTTAAAAATTTTATTCGGTGTCACGTGGACCGTGTGAGCTCATACTATACATTCTCATATTTAATTACATCAATACAACTCATTTGTATCATAAAATCATGCTCACAATGCATGAAAACTGAAATGGAACATAAAATATGGAGGATTATTTTCGGCCAAATTTGGCCTCTTCTCTGGCCAAACTTTGGAAAATCATAACTAATTCTAGAAAAATCAAAACTATACAATCTTGGTCATTCTTGAAAGCTATGGATGTCTACTTCACACCCAAGTCATAACATTCATCATAGAGGATATTTGGCATCTAAAATGGTCCAAAGGTTAGACTGCATTTTGGAACTATCATAGAATTCTGTAGAAAACTTTGAAAATGTCCAATTAATTTCACAAAAATCCAATCCATACAAATAATACCAATCTAGAAAGATGTGGATGTTAACTAGAGAGAAAAAATATCTCCAGATCAATTCATTAAGCCCAGACCTCAAAACTAAATGGAAGAGTACCTCTGGTCTGGCAAAATTACTATTACTGGACAGAAATTTCAAAAATTCATATCTCCCTCTCTAAACTCCAAATAAGGTACTTCTAGTTGGTACAAGTCACTGTAATTGTCTAGTTTCTTTGAATAAAATTTCATGGAAATTACACATCATTTAGGCCTCATGTGACGTAATGCAAATTCGAACTAATGAATAGTGTAGCAAACCAGAACAATAATTTTTGCTAACTTTGAAAAATCATCAAATATTCTGTAAACATCCAAAAATTATGATCTTAAGCTTCACAAAAAGCTCTCAATGAGATCTAATTGCATGACAAATCTTAGATCAAGAATAACTCATTTGGCTAAAAAGTGATATAGGGTTCTATTATGGTCAAATTTGGCTCCATATAGAGTACCAAATTTGCCAAATCGCTTTCCCTTAGTGTTGGCACCTTTTGGGCAAGTATAAAAGTACATTTGAGACTTGTGTGAGCTGTCCAAATGGTCCCAAACCTCATACATCTCATTTTGGCCATTCAACCCACACTTATGCACATTTCCTTCATACTTTCAATTTGCATACTTAGGCATTACAAACTCAAAATATATGCTAGGGTCCATACATCATATCCACATATTTACACATCACATAATAGCATATTTATACATGTCTCAAATGTCGTAGATCATTTACAATATCATATGCATCAAGAAACATAATTATAGTTCCAAAATGGCTAAAGCTAGGCGTATGCTTGTCAATCTTCCTTTTTCATTATTGTTGGCTCCCATTGCCATAGTTACTTGGTCCACCTAGCATGTTAGAGCATTGGAGAGAAGGGGATGAGATTCAAAGGATCCTAATAGCTCATCTCCCATTCAAACATACATAATATGTGCAAAGCAAGCTTTACAAATGCATGCATGGAGAAAATGGAAGTCATGGACTTGTTAAAAGCAAACTTGGCATATGAACAAATCATACAAGACATTCAAGAACTCACCAAGTGTTTGGATTGGCCTCACACTTCTCCTCATGGATTTTGGACTTACCCCACCTATTCTTTAAGAGATTTGGACTTAATCATACTTTTGGGAGCCCACTTTACTTTTGGGAGACTCTTTGTTATGTCTTAATCAAGCTCAAGGGTTCTTGGCTCATCCTCACCAAAGGGAAGAGTTCATGGCCTCTTCACACTCAAGTAAACTCATACAAACATCATGTACTCATTTAGAAACATAACATGGCATCAAGAATCATAGCATATAAAGGCATGCTAGCATACTTTTCATAACTTGAAAATATACATACACACATTCTAAAACAAGCTAAACACACACCCATGCATGAGAGAAGGTGGAGACAGCAACCTTGTGTACACTCACACACTTTTTGCTTGAAATTCAAGCTTCCTCTTTCGGCCACACACCTAAAAATTGGTGGAGATGGTTTCTTTTGGTCTAGATACAATTTATCAGAGCCAATTAGGTTCATGAAATACATTCTAAGACTACACAATTTGCTTAAACCTTAGATTTCTCTATAAGCTCTATTATGGTCCATAATTACACCTAATGAAGCAACACCCCTCAAATAATTTCTAGGCCTCATTCTTTCCTTTCAAATATGATTCTTGACTCCTTTTAAGCCTCTTAGAGTCATCACACCATTAAAACAAAGGGCCTAGCATCATGTTGCTTCTTTAGGTCATAATATGGAACCTAAGACACCAAATCAATTTCTATGAGTTCTAAATTTTTTCCAAGGCCTCCTTTGATTTTCATTCATGAAATATGACTCAAGAATGGCCTTAGAAAAATTTAAAACTTTCCCCCACTACACAAACATGCCTAAGATGAGACATAGGCTTCCTTGGCCTCCGTGGAAGTTTCTTCGCTTTCTTGAAGGAGGAAGCTTGTGGGGAGCATCTTAGGTGCCTCAAGAACTCATTTAAACCCTTAATTAAACTTAGGAATCATCATATAAATTCAGAATTTGAAAGGTGCACTAGAAACCCTAGGTTTTGCATCTTGATTTCTAATGGCTATTTCATGGTTTTCTTTGCTTATTTTTATTCCTCTCCATCAAATACCTAAGATTCACCCTTGGTTTGATTGAAAATTTAACTCCTTAGAGTAGACCATATGTAGGTCGAAGTGGAGAAGGAAGGGAGTTCAATATAGCTACCATAGGATGGATTTTTACCTTATTTTCTTGTTTAGTTTGGCTTAAATCTTACTTTCTTCAAACCTCTTGGAGTCATCACATAATTAACTACATGTTGGTTCTTTAGGTCATAATATGGAACTTAAGGAACTAATTCACTTTCCATAGGTTTTAAATTTGTTTCAAGGCCTCCCCTCATATTCATTCATCATATATGACACAAAAATAGGCTTAGAAAATTTTAAAACTCTCCCTAGCTACTCCATCCATACTGGGCCAGGACATAGCCCCTTTTTGGCCTCCTTGGAATTCTCTTTGTTTCCTTGAAGGAGGAAGCATGTGGGGAGCATCTTAGGGATCTTAGGAGCTCATTTAAACTCTTAATTAGGCCTAAGAATTATCATATGAAATCAGATTTTGGAAGATGCACACAAAACCCTAGAATTTGCATGACAGATTTCATTTTCAAACTAAATGAATAGTGCAGTAGACCAAAACCAAAAAAATTGTCAAATTTAAAAATTTATCAAATATTTTGTAGACCTCCAAAAATGATGCTCTTTAGCTTCCCAAAAAGCTCTCAATGAACCTTAATTGCATGTCAAATCTCAGATCAAGAAGAGTTCATTTTGCCAAAAAGTGACATAAGGTTCCATTATGGTCATTTTTGGCTCCATACAGAGTACCAAAGTAACCAAACGGTTTCCCTTTGGTCTTAGCACCTTTTGGGCAAGACTAAAAGCATATTTAGGACTTGTGTGAGCTGCCCAAATGGTCTCAAATGTCATGAATCTCATTTTGGACTTTTCATCCACACATATACACATTACATCAAACTTTTCAAAATGCATACCTTGGTATTACATACTCAAATTATGCTCTAAGATTCATACATCATGTCCATTCATTTATACATCACATAATATCATAATTACACATGTCCAAGGGGTCATGGACCATATACATCATTGGATTACAGTATTTGACACAATTATGGCCTTAAAGTGACAAAACTCGCCATGGGGAGCTCCATTCTTATTCGTAAAGAAGAAAGACGGGAGCCTTAGATTATGTATAGATTACCAGGAACTCAATAAGATCACCATTAAGAATAAGTACCCTCTCTCTCACATAGATGACCTCCTAGATCAGCTAGTAGGAGCGTCATTGTTTTCTAAGATAGACCTCAGGTCGAGATACCATCAGCTTAGAATAAAGGTTGTGGATATTCCCAAGACAGTTTTTAAAACTAGATACAGGCACTATGAAATTTTAGTTATACCCTTTGGGTTGACGAATGTACCCGTAGTCTTTATGGATTTCATCATGGGTTTACCCAGGACATCATCGGGGTATGATATAATATGGGTAATAGTGGATAGGTTAACAAAGTTAGTGTACTTCTTACCCATGAAAGCCACTTATGCCTTAAATAAATTAGCCCAGCTGTACATTAGGGAGATAGTTAGACTACATGGTATGCTTCGGAGCATAATATTAGATAGAGATCCCAGATTCATATCGAATTTCTGGAGATCATTACAGGATGCCCTAGGTACCAGACTCAGATTTAGCATGGCTTATCACCCTCAAATGGATGGATAAATGGAGAGAACCATCCAAACCTTAGAGGATATGTTGAGGGCGTGTGTTTTAGAAATGAAAGGGAACTGGGATACATACTTGCCTTTAGCAAAGTTTGCCTATAATAACAGTTATCATGCAAGTATACAGATGGTACCATATGAGGCATTATATGGGAGGAAGTGTAGGTCCCCAATGTGTTAGGTTGAGCTAGGAAAGCGAAGCCTCATAGGCCTAGAATTAATGGACCAGACTTCCAGACAAATAGAAACCATTAGAAAGAAACTTCTGACGGCCCAGAGTAGACAGAAAAGTTATGCAGATAAACGTAGGTGGCCATTAGAATTTGAGATTGGAGACCATGTCTTCATTAGAGTATCTCTAGTCATAGGGATAGGTCAGTTTATAAAAAGTAAAAAGCTTAGTCTAAAGAACATAGGTCCTTTCTAGATTCTTGATAAAGTAGGACCTGTGGCATATAAACTAGCCCTTCCCCCAAACCTAAGCCAAGTCCATAACATATTCCATGTTTCTTAACTTAAAAAGTGCCAGCTTGACGGGCTTGTCGTGCAACCCTCAAAATAAAACTAGGTTGGAAATTAAATCCAATATAGGGCACAACCTAGGTCATCTCCCTTGGAATTGGAATTCAATGTTCAATTAGGTTCTCTAAGTGTTCTAAGATCCTAGAACTATCTAGTTTGGGGGGTTTTTGAATGAATTAAACTATCCTAAAACTAAATTGAATCAAAATTCTTAAATTCTACCTAATTATGTGAATTGTGAATGATAATGGGCTTGTGACTAGCTTAGGAATCGTCTCTTGGTATCCACTATCCTTATCCTATTCTAATTGTGATCAATTCTGGCCTAAGAGTTCCTAATTGTGTTCATTACAAGTTATCTTGAGTTACCACGCAAGAATCAAGAGATTAACAATCTAATGTTGAATTGAGACCTCAACCCCGCATTAAACCGTTAACTCTTGTCTTTAAGATCAATGAACATCCAATTTGATTGATTAACTAATTAATTATCTTCTGATTCGTCATCCAAAAATGTTTAATTAACCAACTAAACACTAAGGAATTCTCAAATCAAACAATCAAGCACAAAATCTCACTCATGCAATTCATCAAACACCTTCGAGGTATACATGGGAGATTAGAGAGAATAATGAAAAATCAGATTCAAATTTAACCAATTAATCAACAAAAAAGGGTTTCCTAATCAGTGTCTAACCAGCCACTAATTAATTACACAAATTCCTAATCAAACATAACTCAACCGAGATTATACAGAATAAGAAAAAGTGTAGGAAAAATAAGAAAATCTTAGCCAGAATTTATTGTTCATCCCCAAGGATTCAAGCTTCTACTCAAGAGCTTCCTCCCTTGCTAGCCTCAAGGATGAATTAGATCTTCATGTTGGCGTGGAATGGAGATGGAGAGATGGATGAAGTTCTGTGTATGAAGGAAGGGGATGGAGAGATGGATGAATGGAGGCGTGGGTGAATGGATGTATCCGAATGACGGCGTGGAGTGTATATATGAATGAATAATGACGGCTAGGGTTTTAATGGAATCGTGTAAAATGGGCTGGACGAATGATGGATGGGCTGAATGTGTGGAAAAGACAGAGATGTATCTGGCGTGTGAATGAATCCTCTCACGTGGATTTTTTATTTTTCACGTGCTCTCCCTTCCTCATTCCAAGTCTGAAGCTTGCATGTGCATGTAAGGTGGGCCCCATTGCTTTTATTTTATAATATTCTGCTACAGTTTCTTATTCTTTCTGACGTCGTTTTATCATGTTAGCTCCTATTCCACGTGATTGCTTCTTCTGCAGCTGAAGTTTTTTTGCTTGTTCTTCCTTCATTCTGCACGAAACTGTGGCTTCTTCGTGCTTTTTCTCTACCCAAAGCCAGATTCATGCAAGCTTCCATTAGCTCTGTTCAGCTAGGTTTCTGTTCGTGTGCTTCGTGTGTTGCTCGAGTCTGCTGCCATTCCGTCATTTCAACGTGTTGCTTTCGTTCTGCCCCGTCGTTTTGCTGCATGTGAGCTGCTGCATGCTTCTTCTCGTGTGTAACTCTTCTGCTCATGCTCTGCTCAGCTACTGGCCATGTTAACGTCTGCTCTGCACTTGTGTGTATTCTTCCTTGTTCTCTGTTCTGCCCAAAACTTCTATTCACAGCGCCTAAACTGAGCATTCTCACGTTGGCTCTGATTTGTGTTTTGCTTCTTCTCTGTTCAGCTGCTGTATGAGTAAATGGTTCTGCATCTAGCTCATGCAAGCCTTACTTCGTGTTTTCCTCATGCAGCTTCTGTACAAGCCTCACTCCAGTATGCTTACTAACCCGTAGCCTTTCTTCTTGTTTACTGTTCACGTGGCTTTAATGATGCAGCTTCGTCTTTGTGCAAGCTCGAGCTTCTTCCTCTTTTGATGCTGATGCAACGTGAGAGTGAGTGTATTACTTGTGCATGAGCTAGGGGAGAAGGAAGTGAAAGCTTCTTCTTTTCCTTTAATCAAATGCTCATTCAAGCTACTTGCACATTAGAAATTCTGCACAAAAGAATGAAGAATATTCAATAGAATTATCCACAAAATTCATTTAAAATGATTTATGCATTTAAAATCAATTATTTTGCCAATTAATTCATAAAGTGTAGAGAATGGTTACTAAAACAAAATTCCATCTAACTAAACCCCTAAAGCCATATTTGGAATTAAAATGTCTAAATTTAGGAGGATAAAAGTAGATAAAATATGTGTTTATCACAGCTCGACCCCTCACATGTCATAGAATATGAGAATGTGTAGTTACAAGAAGATTTATCATACATAGTATCACCAAATTAGATCATGGACGTTAGACTTAAACAGTTATGGAATAAGATGATATCGCTGGTGAAAGTGGTTTGGAAGGGGTTATCTCCCAAGGAAGCCACCTGGGAATTAGAGGATGATATGAGAAAGAAATATCTAGATCTATTTCCATAAGGCATGTTATCTAAATTTTGAGGACGAAATTTTTTAAAAGAGGGGAGAATTGTAATGTCCGATTTTCGTTAAATGACAGAAATGGGCACATTTTTAAAGCAAGTCCCTTGAAATGAATTTGTTAAGGTCCCAAAAAAATTTGAGTAACATTCTAGACTCCTAAAAATGAGAATTCTAGCCTTAGATAGAAGGAAAAATGAAGCTAGAATGAAGAAACAAATTTTGACAGAAACCTTACAAAACGTAATGACATTTTCGTAATTTTGAGTAAATTTTGGAATTCACATAGGAGGGCTTTTTCAATGAAAATTTTAAGTTCTCCAGGGTTCTCAGAGGCCTTGAAAACTATGGGAAGCCCCGAGACAGTTAAATCCCTTCCAGTGGACATTTTCCAATATCAGTTGACCTGAACTTTGACTGATTCATTCGAGAAGGTTTTAGTTCTGATTTGAGTGATTCCAAAGGAATTTTATTTAATTAGGAACCTAAAGTTTATAATGGAAAAGTTGGTTCTCAAAAAGGAGCTAAACGAAGGAGAAACAAAAATGCAAAAAATAAAGGGTAAAATTATAATTTTTGAAAAAGTCATTTTCCTACACCTATGTGTCGGTGGCGCCTCACACTCTCTCTCATTTAGCTTCAAATTATTCAGCCCCAATGTAACATCCCAAAATTAATTAAAGTGTTAATCATGGATTTAGATTAATTAGGAATAATTAATATGGGATAAGTGAGCAAGTTAAGTGAATGGTAATTTTGAGAAATAAATTAATAATATGAGTTGAGAATTAATTGGGATAGAAACTACATCTGAGCCTAAATTAATGTGGGGGGATCATGAGAAGAGGCTTATAAAGGCCCAATGATTCTAGATGCAAGCCCAACTCCTTATCATGAGACTTGGGCCAAGAGAAATCACCTAGTAATAGTCTAATTTGATTTAGTAGAATAGGGGCTCAAAACCTAATTTATGTGAGTTGGCCCAATATATACTATGCAGACCCAAATTGGATTGGCTCTTGAAATTTGGCCTAACCCAATCAAATTTCTGTAGCCCAACTCATGAAATTCATCCCAACTCATGAAATAAGGCCCAACAAGTATCAAAAATCTGAACCCACAAGGAATTGGGCCATTAGATCAGCATATCCCATTTGTAGCTTTAAATTTTCTGCAGCCCATCTTACCTAGCACCAGCCCACTTAAGATAATGGGCTCATTGGACCACCCATCTTTACTAAAACCCTAAGAAGCCTTATCTCCACCCATTTGGCTGCCAAGGAATACATGTTCTGCAGACTTAGAGAGGCATTTTCGCACTTGAGAAGAGGGGCTAGGGTTTTTCTGCATTCCTCCACCATTTCCCACTTCTAGAGGAAGATTTGGCCAAGGTAACCTATATAAAACTTGACCCTCTCATCCTCCTCTTCGTTTTGGTCCGATTAATTTCTGGGTTTGAGTATGTTCATCTTCTTCTCAAATCTGAAATTTGGTGTTGGATGGTTCCTTGCAAGATTTTCGGACTCGGAGGTTAGAGGGAGGTTTAGGTAAGCTTTTCCCTTCCATTCTGTGTATAACCTTGCTGGAAAATGCCCCTAAGGATGTATTATCATAATGGGTTCTTTTATTGTGTGAGATTACAAGGAGATAATGGTGGAAAACTAAATTTTCTGGGCTTGGTGGTTGAAGTGCGAATTTTGGTGCTTCTATGGCGGATTTTCGGAGGTGGGGCTATTGGTGCTGTTAAGTGAGTATTTCCTTCCCATTTTAATGCATTCTCTATTAGTTTGAGACCCCTGTAGTTAACCTATGACATGGGATTTGGTTTAATGTGGAGTTACCCAGAAATTAGAGTAAACTATAGCAATTTCTGGTGTGGGAAAGTTGGAGTCCGAAATTAAATCCCTTAGTAATTAGGTAAGTAACCTCTAGTCGTCATTAGTAGTTCAGCTCTTTGGATATTTGATTATGACTAGAAATGGTGATAATTATTCTTCTTATAGGCTTGGTGTGCACTTGGATCATTATGGTAGCTAGGGCAAGAGTAATTGGCTTCAATGAGGTAACTGGGTTATTTTCCTAATTCCATGTATATGCTCATGTTAATCTGCTATTTGTTACACATGCTTGATTTTGAAATGTTAAATGACTGGTTGACTACTTGATTGTTATTGTAATTGGACCTTGTGAGTCCATGGTGGAGCTGTGGTGCGGCTGCCACCCGTGCATGTGCTACGATCGAGCACCGGGTATGATCAACCCCAGATGCACTGAGCCCTGGTTGTGCTCAATGGAGAGTGGATGCCGTGGAAGGGCCTCTCCCAGTGTTAATGGCCTTTAACATGTTGTGTATGATTGCTGGTATGGGACAGTAGTCATTAGTGGTTCAACTAGTTCATTTGCCAATTGAATTGATGATTCTGATATTGATGACATGAGATTGTCCTATATTGATTGACTTGTACATATATATGGAAATTACTTTTTGTTACTGAGATTGTATATCTCACCCCGTTGTGGGCTAACATTTTCAGGGACCGGACCTCTTAGTGGCAAGGAGAAAATTAATGGAAGATCCTTAGATGGTTTGGTAGCTTATAGGTTTGGGAACTTTGACAAATGTATTGTAACTAAATTGATAGTTTTGTATCATTGCTGCATTGCATCATGAGTTGCCAAGCATAGGGATTATATATGTAATTCGATTGCCATGGAATTGAACATTATGATTGTAATTGGCTAACAATGGAAAGTGTATCAAATGTTAAATATCAACGGTGCATGATTGGTGTTGTTATTATTCCATAAACTTGCTGATAGGAGGTAATTAGAGGAAAGGAATGGGCATATAAGTTTTGGGTTGGTAATGGAAGCATAGCTAAGTAAATAAGGTAGATAAATACCATTAGAGCCATATAAAATGAGGGGAAGTGACCTTAGAGTGTCCCTAAGAAGAGAAATGGAGTGTAGGGGGCGAAACATAGGGAAAACAGCTACAGAAGGGAGTCACGCTGCGGCCAAGAAGGCTTCACCGCGGCCTAGGGAGTGACAGTGGCGAGGGACGCCGCGACTTGATAAATCTCGCCGTGGCGCGGAGTGAAAATAATCGCCCAGGGGGTGACAGAACGTAACCTCGCCGCGGCGCAAGAAGTCTCGCCGCGGCGCGAGTCGAGAAAATTAATTTGGGAGGTTACAGTAGCAAAACTCGCCGCGGCGCCACATAGGTTGGCCGCGGCGCATGTCCAACTTGCCACGGCTATCGCCGCGGTGAAAGTCAGGAAAATTCCAGAGAGTAACTGGGCTGCGGCGCAAGAGTTCCAGGCTGCGGCGGAGGGCTAAAAACTCAGTTTTTGACCTAGATACCCAGATTTCTTGAATGCTAATGCTAAGGAATGATATAGGAACACTCGTGGGAGTTTTTTGGGTGTTGAAAATGATAGAGGGATGAATTACAAATGCTTGTATACATGTCCCCGTTTATAGTTGATTAGTTGATGACCCTAACAACATCAAGGTTCAAATTTCTCTGTATTTCCGCAAAGTAATTTATTGTAGCAACCCCGAACCTTGATCATTAATTATTAATCACATACTTAACTCTAATTATGATAATTAGAAGTTAGGGTCGCCACACCCAAACCAGAAGAAAAACCCTAGGAGAGAGGCACACAAGAGAGGAAGAAGAAGGAGAAGAAAATCCAAGTTTAAGGTATGTTTCTATAGTGATTTTTTATGCTTTTCTTCATCCACACCTCCTCTCCTCCCTTCTCCTTTGTTTCCTTTGATTAAAATGAAATTTATAAATCTGATTCAAGGGATAAATTCAAGGAAAATTTCGGATTTGAAGAGAGGAGTTTGGAGAAAGCAAGATTCAAGCCAAAATAAGCAAGGAAACTAGGTAAAATTTCATCCTATGATTGATGCTTTCACCCACCCTTCTTCTCCATTTTGCCTAACCCTAGGAACCATAGGAAGATCTGATTTTCAAGCCCAATCAAGCATGAATATAAAGAAAAAGGGTGTGGAGATTAAGAATATACTTTTCTCATTATTATGATATTACTATAATCCATTTACCTTTCTTTTCTGACTTATCTCATTATTTAACTAACTAGGATACTTTTCAATTCCTGGGACACTTTGGTGATTGATGTCGTCGTTTGCTACGCACTGAAGTTATATCACTATTAGGTTGATCAGGCCTAATATCATGTGACCATTGTTGCAAGCAAACCATAATATCAAACACTAATACACAGGTGCCTCATGACTGAGCTCAAGGCCACTATCGCCTATATATTGCAAGTTGCCCAATAATTTAAAGTACCTCTCTCTTACATTTCAAGCCAAATTAAGCAAGGAAACAAGGTAGCACCATAACTTCTAGCTCATCTTATCATATATATACATGCCTCACATCATTATGTACATGAAGGTATAAGGAAAAAAGGGAAAAATAATGAATTTCTTTGTGTTACGTCGTACTTAAAAATTTCATTCAATGTCATGTGAACCGTGTGAGCTCATACTATACATTCTTATATTTAATTACATCTATACAACTCATTTGCATCATAAAATCATGCCCATAACTCATGGAAACCAAAATGAAACATAAAATATAGAGGATTATTTTCGGCTAAATTTGGCCTCCTTTCTGGACAAACTTAATCCTCCATATTTTACGTTCCATTTAGGTTTCCATGAGTTGTGGGCATGATTTTATGATGCAAATGAGTTGTATTGATTTAATTAAATATGAGAATGTATAGTATGAGCTCACACGGTCCACGTGACACTAAATGAAATTTTTAAGCACAACGTAATGCAAAGAAATTCATTATTTTTTCCCTTGTTCCTTATGCCTTCATGTACATAATGATGTGAGGCATGTATATATATGATATGATGAGCTAGAAGTTATGGTGTTACATTTATTGGCAGAGATGACAGCCTAAGATAGTTTTACAGAATAGTTAGTTTTAGAGACCAGTACAGTTTCAGCTCACTTTTATTTCAGAGACTAGAGACCTCCTAAGTTTGGTAGACTATTGCTCCAGAGATATGAAGGCTTTACTCAGATAGTTAGACCACTGACTAGCTCTCTCTAGAGATGAGCACAGTGTACGAGATGAGGAAAGAAAGAAATAAGCTTTCCAAAGTTAGAACCAGATGAACCATTACCTAACAGATAGTAGCCCTGACCAAGGGATAGAAAAATCCCCACATGCTAGCTTATATATTCAGAAGGGGGTCAGATGCAATTTTTATATAAGATAAGTGGTACAATATATCCAGTGAGCAAAATTGTGAGACTAGCTAGCATCCTATGGCTCATCCTTACCATGGTTAAGAGTTCTTAGCCTCTTCACACTCAAGCAAACTCAAACAAGCATCATACATTTATTTGAAAACATAATATATCATCATGGAAATCATGGCATCTAAAATCATGCTAGCATACTTTTTCATGTCCTGAAAATATACATACACACATTCTAAGACACGCTAAACATACATCTATACATGAGAGAAGGTGGAGAGAGCTACCTTGCACACAATCACACACTTTTTCTCTTGAAAATCCCTCCCTTGCTTCGGCTACACATTTGCAAAATTGTGGGGAAGGTTTTTCTTGACCTTGTTTTCTTACTTTTCTCACTTAAATCTTGTGTTCTTTGAGTTCCTCTCTTCAAATCTGAATTTTCCCTTGAATTTCTCCATTCAAGCTAGAACTTCTCCTTCTTTTTCTTCCTCTCTTGAGATTTTCAAGCCCAATATTGGTAGTTTTATAATTGATGAATGAAAAGGGAGAGAAAATCTAAGCTTAGGATATGTTTCCATGGTAGTTTTTCATGCTTTTCTTCATCCACACCTCCTCTCCTCTTTTCTCTTTCATTTTCTTTGATTAAAATGGAGTTTATAACTGATTCAATGGAGAAATTCAAGGGAAACTTTGGATTTGAAGAGAGGAGCTCAACAAACATAAGATTCAAGTGAGAAAAAACATAAAAACAAGGTAATTTCTTTTCCTATGGTTGTCATCTTTGGTTCCCTTCTCCACCATTTTGCCCCACTTGAGAAAACCCTAGGAGGAGATGATTTTTAGGTAGAACCAAGCATGAATCTAAGGAAAAAGAGTGTGGAGATTAAGAATATGCAAAGGAAATTATCAAAAAATAATTAAATTTCAAGATGCAAATTCTAGGGTTTTGTGTGCACCTTCCAAATTCTGATTTCATATGATAATTTCTAGGCCTAATTAAGAATTTAAATGAGTTCTTAAGATCCCTAAGATGCTCCCCACATGCTTCCTCCTTCAAGGAAACAAAGAGAATTTCAAGGAGGCCAAAAAGGTGCCAAAGCCAAAGAACAACTATTTAGTAATTTTGGTATCCTATATGGAGCCAAAATTGACCATAATGGAACCCTATGTCACTTTTTGGCCAAATAAGTTATTCTTGATCTGAGATTCGGCATGCAATTAGGTCTCATTGAGAGCTTTCTGGGAAGCTAAAGATCATAATTTCCAGAGGTCTGCAGAATATTTGAGAATTTTTCAAAGTTGGCTATTTTTCTGGTTTTGGTCTACTGCAATATTCATCTGGTCCAAAAATGAATTCCATCACAAGAGGCCCAAATGATGTCCAATTGTCATGATATTTTATACAAAGAAACTAGACATTCATAGCGTCTCATGTCAACTAGAACCACCTCATTTGGAGGTCTAGAGAGGGAGATATGAATTTTTGAACATTCTGTCCAGTATTAGGAATTTTGCCCTGACCTCTAGCTATTCTCACAGTTTTACTCACTGGAGATATACAGTACCACTTACCTCATATAAAAACTGCACCTGACCCTTTTTTGAATCATAAGCTAACATGCAAAGATCTCTCTATCCCTCAGTTAGGGCTATTGTCTGCTAGGTAGTGGTTTATCTGGCTCTAACTCTGGAAAGCTAATTTCTTACTTTCCTCATCCCATACACTATGCTTATCTCTAAAGAGAGCTAGTTAGTGGTCAAATTATCTGAGTAAAGCCTTCATATCTTTGTAGCAACGATTTACCAAACTTAAGAGGTCTCTAGTCTTTGAGACAAAAGTGAACTGAAACTGTATTAGTCTCTGAGACTAACTGCTCTATAAAATTATCTTAGGCCATCACCTCACCAAAGAACTATCATGCTGTGGCTAGGGCTTTCTATAACTCTGTGGAATCTACTGTGACCCTTGGGTCTACTGCAACCTCTTAGAGCCCTACTAGGGTCTACTACAACCCGCTGTACTATGTTGAGATCTACTATGATCTATCTCTGGAAGATGTCAAAGCCTAAGATTACTATATCCAATAGTAAAACACATGCTCACTAAGTCCAGTAACTATCGCTCATAATAGCTAAGGCTAAACTTAAAGGTACATCATGCTTTTTGTGCAAAGTAGGTTCTATATCATCTGATTCTCTAGAATCCCATTATATTGATATTAGAGAGAATTTTAAAATTTTCACTCATCGCTCCTTATAGGATCGTCAGATTCCCACTTTAGAAAATTGCTCAGAAAAGAATGAGGATAGTTAGTAAGCGATGGCTAGCCTAGGCTAGTATAAGCTGAAGCCTAGGGAAGATGACTAGTAGCATCATTCCAGGTGAGATATGTAAATGAAAGGCTCAGTGAAAGTTCTCCTTGGATTGAGAAATGAAAGATGAGACATTTTAAGTAGGGGAAACCACCCAGTGGTGGTCAGCAAATTCCCCTAGATAGACCCCCTAAGTTGTAAAATATAATAATAAAGGAAGCGAGGAAGAGCTAAGAAACTAGATATGGATAAGATGCCCTTGCTTTAGTCATGATTAGATGAGTAAACTAAGCCTAAAAAGGTAAATAGATAGGGGCCGAATAGTTAGTCAGATGAGTTCCCTAAGATGAGAATAATATAGGGTTAAGGCAAGTGAGTGATTAGAGCACCCAATAAAGCATAAATTTTCAGTAAGATAGAGTTTGGACATTGAGAGCATGCACCCTGGATTGGGTTATCAAAACCCTAGAAATAGTATATTGTGCTTTTAGGGATGAGGCTAAAAAGGCTGAACAGAGAGAATGCCTAGCTCTGATCCAAATGTAGAATTAAGTTGAGACAAACAATTAGTGCCTTAGTACCCTCAGAGAAGCTCGAGAGAGTTAGAGACCACCTATATATAGGTAGGGCAAGTGTGAGGCGCCACCTATATATAGGTAGGGAAAAGTGACTTTTTTAAAAAGTAAGAAAGGGTGAATTTCAAAAAGTATGGGATGAGGAAAGCAAGAAAACTAGGCCAAGAGGAAGCATCTCCATAAGTTTATGGGTGTGTGGCCGAAGCAAGGGAAGGGATTTCAAAAGGAAAAGTGTATGATTGTGTGCAAGGTAGCTCTCTCCACCTTCTCTCATGCATGGATGCGTGTTTAGCTTGTCTTAGAACATGTGTATGTGTATTTTCAAGCCATGAAAAGTATGCTAGCATGATTTCATGATAAAATATTATGCTTTCAAATGATGTTATGATGTTTGTTTGAGTTTGCTTGAGTATGGAGAGGCTAAGAACTCTTAACCATGGTAAGGATGAGCCAAGAACCCTTAAGATTGGTTGAGATATAGCAAAGAGTCTCCCAAAAGTAGTAGACCCTAACGATGCTCTGAGAGGTTGCAGTAGACCTAGGGGTCACAGTAGATCCCACAGAGTTACAAAGAGCCTTAGCCACAGCATGATAGATCTCTGGTAGAGATGACAACTTGAGATAGTTTTACAGAATAGTTAGTCTTAGAGACTAGTACAGTTTTAGCTAGCTTTTATCTCAGAGACTACAGATTTCCTGAGTCTGGTAGACTATTGCCACAGAGATATGAAGGTTTTACTTAGACAGTTAGACCACTGACTAGCTCTCTTTAGAGATAAGCATAGTGTATAGGATGAGGAAAGCTGGAAATTAGCTTTCCATAGTTAGAGCCAGATGAACCACTCTAAGATCCCATTAGACTATTACTAGGGAGCATTTTAAATTTTTCACTTATTGCTCCTCATAGGATCCTCAGATTCCCACTTCAGCCCTTTTTGCTTGGACTTCCTTTTCTTACTCTATTGACTTACTTACTTTACATATGCTTGTTCTAGTCTTCCTCTCATATCTAACAATTTCTAACTATGTCCACATTCTGCTTTTAAATTAGATTTATACACTTCATTTTAATTAAAGGAAACAAAAGAGAAGGGAGGAGAGGAGGTGTGGATGAAGAAAAGCATGAAAAATCACCATGGAAACATACCTTAAACTTAGATTTTCATCTCCTTCTTCTTCCTCTCTTATGCGCCTCTCTTCTAGGGTTTTTCTTTTGGTTTGACTCTAACTTTGACATCAAATGAACACATCATAAAAGACATTCAAGAGCTCACTAAGTGTTTAGATTGGTCTCACACTTCTCCTCATGGATTTTGGACATGCTTCACCCATACTTTAAGAGCTTTGGACTCAACCATACTCTTGGGAGCCCACTTTGCTTATGGGAGACTCTTTGTTATGTCTCAACCAAGCTCAAGGGTTCATGGCTCATCCTCACCAAAGGGAAGAGTTCTTGGCCTCTCTACACTCAAGTAAACTTATACAAACATCATGTGCTCATTTAGAAACATAACATGACATCATGAAATCATGGCATATAAAATCATGCTAGCATACTTTTCATGATTTGAAAATACACATACACACATTCTAAGACAAGCTAAACACATATTCATGCATGATAGAAGGTGGAGAGAGCTACCTTACACACAATCACACACTTTTCCCTTGGAATTCAAGCCTCCTCTTTTGGTCACACACCTCACAAATTGGTGAAGATGGTTTCTCTTAGCCTAGATACAATTTATGGGAGCCAATTAGGTTCATGAAACAAACTTTAAGGTCATACAACTTGCTTAGATACTAGATTACTCTATAGGCTCCATTATGGTCACCTAATGAAGCAACACCCCTCAAATAATTTCTAGGCTCCACTATTTCCTTTCAAATATGATTTTTGACTCCTTTTAAGCCTCTTGAAGTCATCACACAATTAAAACAAAGAGCTTAATATCATGTTGCTTCTTTAGGTCATAATATGGAACCTAAGGCACCAAATTAATTTCTATGAGTCCTAAATTTTTTCCAAGGCCTTTCTTCATTTTCATTCATCCAATATGACTCAAGAATGGCCTTAGAAAAATTTAAAACTCTCCCCTACTACACAAACATGCCTAGGCCGAGTGTAATGTCCGATTTTTCGTAAAATATTGAAATGAGTCAGTTTTCAAAGCAAGTCTTCTGAGATGAATGATTCAAGGCCAAATAAAATTGGGATAAAATTTTAAATAATAGAAAATAAGGATTTGAGCCTTGAGTTACCCAAAAACCGGGGTTAGAGTGATTTAAAAAATTTGCCGAAAGGCCAATGGCATTTTCGTAAATAAGTGAACTTTTTGGAAAACATACAGGAGGGCTTGTTAAATGAAATTTTTGAGTCCTCCGGGGTTCTCAGAGGCCCGAAAAATCATGGAAAGCTCCGGGACAGTTAAATCCCCTTCGGTGAATGTTTTCTAATGTCAGTTGACCTAAACTTTGATCGGTTCGTTCGGTAAGGTTTTAGCTCGAAATTGAGTGATTCCAAAGATATTTTACTAAATTGGGAACCTATTTGTTATGATGGAAAAGACGGTTCTCAAAAAGGAGCTAAAATAAAGTCAAATAGGAAATCCCATTACGAAGGGCAAAATTGGAAATAATTTTAACAAGAAGCTTCTTAAACTCACGCCCTCTCTTGCCCTCATTTTCCTCCATCTTTCTTCTACCCAGAACGAAGAGGAGAATCAGTTCTCTTAGGCGCACAAGAAGGAGCACTCTTGGAGGGAGGAAAAAGCCAAGAAAAGGTAGGAAATTCCATGGAAAATCTAGCTCTCTCCTTAGCAAGTTAGTTCTCCTCCTTCTCCTCCTTATTTCTATGGGTTTGATGGTGTTTTTAAATCTGTTTTGGGGGCAGAATAAAGATAAAAAATTCGTGTTTGAAGGGAGACAACCAAGGAAAGTGAAAAGCAACCAAGAGAAAGCAAGAAAATAAGGTAAAATTTCTATTCTTTGGTAGTTTCTTCCCCCCCCTTCCTCTTGCACGAATTTGGCCACCATGAGCCCAATTCTTAAGGGCTGTTTTCTTTCCAATTTTTGGAGGGATTAGGGGTTTTAGGTGGCAAGGATTAAGAATGAACCAATAGAATCAAGAAAGGAGCATTAGGAAACAAGATGGAACCATTAAGGATCCAAATGCTCCCTTGCAAATCTGATTTTATATGAATGTTTTTAGACTTAATTAAATGTTAAAACATGCTCCTAAGATCCCTAAGAGGTTCCCCACATGCTTCTTCCTTCAAGAAAACAAAAAGAATGCCATGGAAAGCCAATGCACCTATAGTCTTGGCCTAAGCATGTTCACCTAGCTAAGGAGAGTTTCAAATTTTTTTAAGGCCATTTCAAGTCATATATGGTGAATGAATATAAGAGGAGGCCTTGGAAAAAATTTAGAACTCATAGAAAGTGAAGTGGTGCTTTAGGTTCCATATTATGACCTAAAGAAGTAGCATGCATTTAGGCTCCTTGTTTTAATTGTGTGATGACTCCAAGAGACTTAAATGGAGTCAAGAGTCATATTTGAGAAGAAAGGATGGAACCTAGAAGTTAATTGAGGGGTGTTGCTTCATTAGGTACCTATATGGACCATAATGAGGTTTATAAGGCAAGTTAGGGTCTAGGCAATTTGTGTAACTTTAGAATTCATTCCATGAGCCTAATTAACTTCCTTAAATCATGTCTAGGCCAAGAGAAACCCTCCTCACACTTTTGTGGGTGTATAGCCGAGGCAAAGAAGGGAAATCCAAGGAGAAAAGTGTATAGATTTGTACAAGGTAGCTCTCTCTCCACCTTCTCTCATGCATGGATGTGTGTTTAGCTTGTTTTGGAATGTGTGTATGTGTATTTTCAAGCTATGAAAAGTATGCTAGCATGCTTTTACATTCCATGATTCTTGATGCCATGTTATATTTTCAATGACCATATGATATTTGTATGAGTTTACTTGAGTGTGGAGAGGCCAAGAACTCTTCCCCATGGTGAGGATGAGCCAAAAACCCTTGACTTTGGTTGAGACAAAGTAAATAGTCTCCCAAAAGAAAAGTGGGCTCCCAAGGGTATGGTTGAGTCCAAAGTGCTTAAAGAATTAATGAGGCAAGTCCGAAATCCATGAGAAGAAGTGTGAGGCCAATCCAAACACTTGGTGAGCTCTTGAATACCTTGTATGATGTGTTTCTATGCCAAGCTTGATTTTAAATGTTCATGACTTCTATTTTTCCCACACATGCATTCATAGAACTTGCTTGCACATATTATGTGTGATGGAATGGGAGATGAGCTATTGAGATTCTTGAATCTCACTCCCTCCTCTTAAATGTCCTAATATGCTAGGTGGACCAAATGGATATGGCAATGGGAGCCAACCACATTGAAGAAAGAAGATTGCCACCCTTATGCTTGATTTTTGTCCTTTTGATTCACAATGAGACTTCATGATGTATATTATTATTATAAATAGTCTATGATCCCTTGGACAAATGTAAAAATGATATTATGTGATAGATAAATGAATGAGTATGGTGTATGTATTCTAGAATATAAATTAAGTGTTTATGCCAATGTATGCATTTGAGAAAAGTTTGGTGTAATGTGTATAAGTGAGGGTGAAAAGGCCAAAATGAGATGAAAATGGTTTAGGACCATTTGGTTAGCTCCCCCAAGTCTTAAACATACTTTTAAACTTGCCTAAAAGGTGCCAAGATCAAGGAAAATCCATTTGGTAATTTTGGTACCCAATATGGAGCCAAAATTGACCATAATAGAACCCTATGTTACTTTTTAGCCAACTGAGTTAGTCTTGATCTCATATTTGGTATGCAATTAGGTCTCATTAAGAGCTTTATGGGAAGCTAAAGATCATTTTCAAAGGTCTATGGAATATTTGATGAATTTTCAAAGTTAGAATTTTTTATGGATTCTGGTATGGGTACTGTTCATACTGTAGTTTTGTGTTTTGTATCACCCGATGACAAATGATGTCCAACGCTTGTGAAATTTTACATGTATAAACTTGAGGTCATAATATTTCTGTGGCCACCAAGATCACCTCATTTGGAGGTCTGAGCAGAAAGTTATGTATTTTTGAAGTTAACTATCAATACCAGTGGTGCCCCAGGAGTTTAGTTACTATTCCATAGGTTTCCGATGACTAAATGTATCTGTTTCATTCTAGAATTATTTTTACTATCCATTTAATATTTTTAGCTTTCCAGAAGGATCAAATTTGTGTGATTTTGATTCTTATAGAATTAGTTATGAATTTCATAAATTTGTATCAGTAAACTGAACAGTAGCCTAGGTAACCAGCGACCTTTGTAGATTTTTGGATGTTAGACGTCCTGTGTAATGAATGTTGTGACCTAGGCATATTTTTAATGTGAAGTAAACATCCTAAGCTTTCTAGAATGACCAAGATTTCATGATTTTGAATTTTCTAGATTTAGTTATGATTTTCCGAAGTTGGGTCAGAAAATGGAGCAAATCTGACAGAAAATATGTTTACCTATTTTGAGCTCCATTTCGGTTTCCATGAATTGTAGGCATGTTTTTGTAATTTAAATGAGTTATAATGATGGAATTAAATATGAGAATGCATAACATGAGCTCACATGGTTCAAGCAACATGAATTGCAAATTTTGAAGTATAGCACAATGCAAATAAACCCATTATTTTCATTCTCCTTTTTATATACTCTTATGGAAATAATGAGGTGAAGCTTATAAATGTCATGAAATGAGCTAAAAGTTATGGTGTTACATTTATTGGTGTCAGAGCAAAGTTCCAGGCTCACCTGGATTGGATTTGGCTTGAGGATGTTGTAATAGAGTTATGTAAAAGGCTTGAATGGATAGATAGAGCCTTGTATGAGACATGTTGGGTGTGTGAGGATGGTTTGTGGCTTTGTTTATGATAAGTAAGTTGTAGAATGGTCTTAGAGTAGTTAGTGGACACCAGGAAGAGTGGCCTCTAAAGTAGCTTGAGCAGAGTTGAGGGATTCGATGGCTAAAGCTTGATAAGATATGATAGCTCGCGCGGGATCAGTGGCAAGCCCTAGATATAAACAATGAGAATGATCTCATTGATAGGAAGAGGCTTGCTAGAGAGAGTATGTGAGGCCTAATTCTCTTGAGTAGTCATACTCTAGCCATTCCCAACTGTCTTGCGTAACGTAGAGACAAGTAATGATGCAGTGTGGTATGAGATGAGACTGCGACTGCACCGAACCAGTTTAGAGGGAAAGTGAGAAAAAGAGTCACCCCCTACCCACAACACCCAAATCTCTAGATAAGTATTAGAGCCCGAAAGGTTAGTCTCCTGATAAGCATCAATTTTATATATTTTAATTCTCCTAACTTAAGTATTTTAGTGGGCAATTATGGCTTAATGAGTTTTATTAGATAAGATTTCATTTTAATAGCCATTTTTATATTTTAGGAGTTAATTTGCAAAAATTCAGTTTTTAATGCTTAATTTTATCTTAAATAATTTTTGTGGATTTTTCTATTGAATTGTTCTTATTCTTTGTGCAGATTTTTGTTAGGCAATTAGAGCTTTGAAGGAAAGCCACAAACTAAAAAGGTTGTAGCCACATAAAGAAGAAGCAAGGAACAGAACCATGCATGAAGGCTGGAACTTTTGAGCAGAAAAACACACACACATCAGCCCACGTGAACTTGCACTCATGCGAAACAGAGGAGAGGAATAAGGGCTCGAGCAAGGCAACATCCAACAGTGAATGAGAGGAATTATGTTGGAATGAAATGAAGCAAGAACTAGGTGCTTGGCTGGTGAGGAAGAAACACGAAATGAAGATGCAAAAAGCTAGAAGCAACTACAAGAAGAGAAACAGAGCATGAACAGAGGAAGGTAAACTCGTGGCAAGGAATCAAAATGTGAATTCTAGGCAAAGCAGAGAAGAAGAAGCTAGAGAAATCACGTAAAATGAAGCAACACCCTCGAATGCAGTTCCAGAACAGTAGAAGCTCGAGTTTTATGTGATGTAGTGCAGAACGTGGACGCTAGAGATGTGGAAAGCATCAAGAAGATCAACGCTGAGCTGGAAGAATGAGCTGCACGAGAAAAGCCACGAGTTAGAGAAGAAATAAACACACATGCAGAACAGAAGTTGACGTGGCCAGAAGCTGCAGTAGCTACAAAATGCGAAGAAGCTACATGCAGAAGCTGAACATGGAGCACTGAGACAGTAAATGAGCAAGGAGCTTCGGGTTGCTCGATGCATGAGCTGAAAAGAAAAAGCAATGAGTTGGGATCTTGTGGAATTAAAACGAGAAGGCAGATGCTATGGGTAGAGAAGTAAGAACACGATGTAACACCATAATGTCCTAACTCCATCTAGCCTCCCTCTGGGCTCAATTCCATATCATTTCCAAAGAATTATTACAAACCGTGACATTTTCATACTATAAAGTGGGGTTCAACCACTCATATTTTGCCCCGTGGGTCTCGTGAACCCATCATCCACATTATCTACTCAAAATCCATGTATACGACTCATACATATCATAAAACAAGCCATAAGCCACGGGTATGGAGCCAAAAACCAAGAAATTGCATTTTCTTAAATGGACCCAAAAGTTAGATTTTTGGCTCTAACTTTGGAAAATCATAACTAATTGTAGAAAAATGGGAATCTAGCAAACTCTAGCTTTCTGGAAATCTCTAAGTGTTAAATTTACATTAAAAATAATTCCTAACCATAATCTCAGCGTTTGGACCATGTTTGACATCGAAAATCAGATAAAGGTCCGACTGCCCCTGTTTCTGGCCCAGTTTACTGTCATGAAATTCGAAAATTCCTAACTAAATCCAAAAAAATCCAATCTGGGAAAAATATACCAATTTGAAAAGCTACAGATGTATACTAGAGGAAAAAAATAAGTACAGATCAGTTCAGTAGCCCTTAGACGCCAAAAACTGATGGAACAGTAATGGAGGTCAGGTGGGCTCTCTGATGCTGATATAGAACTTCAGAAGGTTCATTCTCTCTCTACAGACCTCTGATTTAGGTGATTCTAGTTGTTATAGGTCACTGTGATTGTCTAGTTTATGTGTATAAAATTTCATGACATTTGGACTCCATTTGGTCTATGAATGACTCAGAATCATTTTCGGACTAATGAAACAGTACCATGGCCAAACCATCAAAATCTCCCAATTTCAACAATTCACCAAATATTCCCTAGGCCTCCGAATATTACCCACTTTAGCTTCCCAAGAATCTCTCTACAAACTCTAGAGGCATGCAAAATTTCATAGCAAAAAGAGCTCGTTTGGTCATACTTTGACATAGCTCACAAATTTGGCGGTTTTGTCAACCAAAATGGTTCAAATAGGTCCAAATGACCTCTCACATGTTCTAACCACTCATGGACAAGTTTAAAAGCATGAAAATAGTCTACATAACATATCCAAGTGGTCCAAATCATCATACATTGCAAACTCACTATGCTACGGGCAAAAATACACTATCACATACATTCAACAAAAGGGGCAAATCCCACATTTTCATTACTTTGGCTCTTTACATAGTTCATACATCATATTTCCTTACATTTACACTTGCTTGACGGGCTTGTCGCGCAACCCTCAAAATAAAACTAGGTTGAATAAAAATATAGCAAGTGGCACAACCTAGGTCATCTCCCTTGGAATTAGAATTCAATGTTCAATTAGGTTCTCTAAGTGTTCTGAGATCCTAGAACTATCTAGTTTAGGGGGTTTTTGAATGAATTAAACTAATCTAAAATGAAATTGAAACAAAATTCCTAAATACTACCTAATTGGATGAATTATGATGAATGATGGGCTTGTGACTAGCTTAGGAATCGTCTCTTGGTATCCACTATCCTTATCCTATTCCAATTGTGATTAATTATGGCCTAAGGACTCCTAATTATGTTCATTAGCAAATGATCTTGAATAACCATTCAAGATTCAAGAGATTAATAATCTAATGTTGAATTGAGACCTCAATCCCGCATTAAACCGTTAACTCTTGTCTTTAAGATCAATGAACATCCAATTTGATTGATTAACTAATTAATTATCTTATGATTCATCATCCAAAAATGTTTAATTAACCAACTAAACACCAAGGAATTCTCAAATAGACATTTAAGCACATAACCTTACTCATGTATTTCATCGAACACCTTCGTGGCATACATGAGAGATTAAAGAGAATAATAAAAATCAGATTCAAATCCAACCAATTAATCAACAAAAAAGGTTCCCTAATCAGTGTCTAACCAGTCACTAATTAATTACACCAATTCCTAATCAAATATAACTTAACCAAGATTATACAAAATAAGAAAAAGTGTAAGAAAAATAAGAAAATCTTAGCCATAATTTGTTGTTCATCCATGGATTCAAGCTTCTACTCAAGAGCTTCATCCCTTGCTAGCCTCAAGATGGAGATTAGATCTTCATTCGGTGGATGGATGGAGATGGAATATGGAATGGAGAATGGCGTCTATGGAGAGTGGACGAAGGGCGTGTGTGTATGGCCGAATGGTTCTCCCCCCCGTGAATGAATGATGGATGCCCCCTTTATAGAGTGAAGGCGTGTAGAGAATGGGCGAAGTGACGTGAATGGAATGGGCTCTGGACGTGTCGTGAATGAATAGGGATGCTGGAGTGAAGGGTATGCGTGGAGTGTATGCGTAGGTATTGATGGACGAAGGGATCGAGTCGAGAGAATGAACGACGTCGTCCAGAATAGCCTCTCCTCGTGCTTCATTTATTCTTCACGTGCTTTGCCTCTTATTCCAAATCTGAAGCTCCTTATTTTAATCTTTGTTTATGTGATTGTGGGACCCATTCATCATTCAGCGCATTCATGGTTCTGTTTTCACGTTGCTTCTTCATACATTGCTGTCAACGTTTTATTCTTTTTCCCAAAACAGAAGTTATTTCCTTCATAGATTGCCCAGCACGTTGCTTCTGTTTTGTTCACAGCCAAATATGTTTCTGCTCTTATCTCCACGTGAAACTCTTCCCATGCAACTTGTAGTTTCTTTACTCGAGCTGCATGCCTCATGCATGGTTCTGTTGTGAAGTCCAGCAGTTGAATCAAGAGGCAATAGCTCGTTCTTCCAGCGTCTCTAGCGTCTCTGAATGCAGAATATGAATAAGAATGAGCTCCAGCTGCCTCTACACGTCCAGAAAAATGAATGAATAATGAATAATGAAGACGCAGCTCTCCAGGCTGAAAATGAATGAATGAAGAAAGTAGTCCTCTGCGTGAAGTCCAGGTGCTGAATAAGAGTGAATAAATGAAGCTGCTCCAACGTCTAGCGAGAGGGAGAGAAGGCGTCCTCCAGGCATTAGTATGAAGACCAGAAAATGAAAGCTTGAAGCAGCTGCTCTTCAAGCTCCAGGCGTCCTCTAGCGTTCAGTACAGAGGTAAGGCAAAAGGAAGAAGCAACTCATTTCCAGCGCCTCCCCTGTGTCTCTCTCTTCTGTTTTCACGTCCAGAACCAGAACCAGCTGAAGAGAAGTGAATGAATCAGTCCAAGCTCCTTCCTCCAGCTCCTTGCTCTTCTTTGTGCCAGCTCATCCTTCCATTCTTAGCTTGTGCTTCTTCTTGTTTCTGCATGTACGTAGCTTGCATGACAGCTGCTGTTTGCATGCTTGAAAGCTCCTTCAGCGTCACTTTCTTCCTCTCAAATGCACCTTCTGCTCATCTTTTCTCTGCTTTACATTCTCAAGTTATTAGCTCCACAAAAAGAACATTTGAAACTCAATCTTCACCTTCCATTCATTTTTCCATACTCAAGCTATTTGCCCATAGAAAATTCTGCACAAAAGAATAGAGAATATTCAATAGAATTATTCACAAAATTATTTAAAAGAATTTTATGCCTTAAAACTCAATAATTTTGCTAATTAATTCACAAAGTGCATAAGTGGCTAATAAAATCAAATTGTATCTAATTAAACCCTTAAAGCCATCTTTGATCATTAAAATGACTAAGTTAAGAGAATTGAATTGTATGAAAATCATACTTATCATTGCTACAACATTTACATCTCAAAAATAGAAGGTGCATATTCATTTTTGGCACTTCTTTACATCAAATGAGTCAAAACAAACTATCATTTATCTAACATTCTCTTAGGCTCCTTGGGGGCACTTGATTCTCCTTGAGCTCCACCTAGCATGTTAAGATGGGAGGGGGAAGGGGTGAGATTTATGGAATCTCAATAGCTCATGCGCTCAATCAAGGAAGCAATCAAGGCATATAACAATTCAAAGCATGCAATTTAGCATCAAACCATTTTCAATCATATAATGCATAAATCTCATGCCATGAAAACTACATCAATGCCAAGTATGGGCTCTAGGGACTTTTGGTCTAGCCTCACCCGAGTTTAGGGACTTTTGACTTGGCCTCATTTGGTTATGAGTCTTTTGGCCTTATCTCACCCATCTTAAGGGACTTTCGGCTCTACCTCACCCATCTCAAGGGACTTTTGGCACTACCTCACTCGAGCAATTCTCACAATCTAACACATAAGCATATTGGTACCAATGCATTAAGGTAATAACATATGGCATATCTCACATAATAAGTATATACACAAGCATACAATGATCATTACATCCAAGAATACAACAAGAAAGAGTGGAGAGAGAGCTACCTTATGAGTCAACACAAGCTTTTCCTTTCACTTCCTCTTCTCCCTTCTTAGTTTCACACTCACACCTTGATGGAGGTGTTTTTCTTGAGCCTAGACACAATTAAGAGCATGGAATTACTCTCTTAGAATGTAACTCAACAACTATTCAAGATTTTTCAGAGCAAACCTTGTTAACTTATAAGAACCTAAGGGTTCTCTCTCTTTCTCTAGTGTTTCATCCACTCTTCCTCTCTCTCTAGCTCTCATGTTAGTAAAATCAACACATTCAAGGAAAACAAAGAGGTTCAAGAGTGTTTTCCAATTTCCCTCTTCTGATCCATGCCTAAAACCCCACTAATTTCACAAACAAAACCATAGAAAAAGAGGGCAAAGAGAGGAGATCAGGAATCTAAGGAGAAAAGAGAGAAATTGCTTACCTTTCCTTTGTTCTTCCTCCTTCTCTTGGTCTCTCTCACTCTCCACACCTCTTTTCTCTTCTTGGGTCGAAGTTTAGGGCAAATAAGAGATAAAGCATGAGTTGGATCGTTTAAAGAAGTCAAATTCTCGCTTTTTACACTTTTTCGGACTGACCCTCGCTATAGCGAGAAGTAACCTTCGCTACGGCAAGCTCGTATCAGTTGCCTTCGCTATAGCGAGGTTTAACCTTCGCTATGGCGAGCACGTATCAGCTCTAGACCCCCGCTTTCGCTATGGCGGCGCTACAGCGAGCAACTCCTTGGTTTTTGTATGGAATGCCCGCACTCACTTGCTATAGCTAGAAGCATTTTCGCTATAGCGAACAGGCACTCTTGCTATAGCGAGACCATTTCTCGCTGTAGTGAGAAGACTTAGAAAATTTCTAGGATTTCAAAATTTTCCAGCTTCCTTCTTTCTTTTCCTTTTCTTTTTTCTGGATGTTACACACGATGTGAACATGAATGAAGAGACATGCAGAAGCTACAGTAGTAATCACGTGGATTATAATAAAATAAAAGCTTTGGGGCCCACATCCTTTCACGTGTTTTGGCTGAGAATTCAAGAATTGGCTGACTCACACTTATACGTATCAAATTGAAAAAAAAGAAGGCTTTAGACAATTGGAATGGGAAGGGGGAGCACGTGAAAATTAAAGCTGAGCACGTGGAAAGGGAGAATCAAATTATTCTGTCATTATTCACGTCCATTCCCATTGTATCACATGATTCATTGATTCACGATGTCACTCACTCCTCCATCTTTTTCCATTCATTCCATCCATTCGCCCATTCCGTCTTTTTCCATTCACCTTCACGCCTCCATTCACAGAACACACTCCATCCATTTCCTCCATCTCCATTCCACCGTAAAATGAAGCTCTAATCCACCTTGAGGCTAGCTAGGAGGAAGCTCTTGGAGAAGCTTGAATCCTTGGATAAGAATGCAGAATTTTGGCTAAGATTTTTCAATTTCCTACACTTTTTCTTTTTCTTGTACAATCTTGGTTAAGTTGTATTTGATTAGGAATTTGTGTAATTAATTAATGGCTGGTTAGACACTAATTAGGAAGCTTTTTTGTTAATTAATTGGTTGGATTTGAATATGATTTTTCATTATTCTCTCTAATCTCCCATGTATGCCACGAAGGTGTTCAATGAAATGTATGAGTGAGATTATGTGCTTAATTGTCTATCTAAGAATTTCTTGGTGTTTAGTTGGTTAATTAAACATTTTTGGATGATGAATCAGAGGCTAATTAATCAGTTAATTAATCAAATTAGGTGTTCATTGATCTTAAAGACAAGAGTTAATGATTTAATGCGAGATTAAGGTCTCAATTCAACATTAGATTATTAATCTCTTGATTCTTACGTGGTAACTCAAGATAACTTGTAATGAGCATAATTAGGGACTCTTAGGCCAGAATTAATCATAATTGGATTAGGATTAGGATAAGGATAGTGGAAACTAAGAGACGATTCCAAAGCTAGTCACAAGACCATTATCATTCACAATTCACACAATTAGGTAGAAATTAAGAAATTTGTTTCAATTTAGTTTTAGGATAGTTTAATTCATTCAAAAACCCCCAAACTAGATAGCTTTTAGGATTTTTAACACTTAGAAAACTCAATTAAGCATTGAATTCCATTTCCAAGGGAGATGACCTAGGTTGTGCCACTAGTTATATTTTTAGTCAACCTAGTTTTATTTTAAGGGTTGCACGACAAGCCGGTCATCTCCTCAGGCCAAAGGTTGAGTTATAAGCTATACCCTGGAGCCTGACAGCTTAAAGGTGATAGCTAGTTATGCATGAATGAAGCGAGAGGTAGAACCCTCTAGCTTGATGACGGGCCGGTTATAGAGGTGGTGAGGCTTGGGTTGGTAGCTAAAGATGAAAATCCAATCCCAGAATAGTAAGCCAATTAGAGGCCATTAGCTGCGGCCAATTATTCCATAGAAACAGCGAGACAATCCAGAGAGTTCCTCGCCGCAGCCAATACTTGAATAGGAAAATTAGGGCGAACCCGAGGCTAGTTAGCCACGATGAATGATGTGTTAGCCGCAGCAAATGGCACCATGAATGCCTGTTGGTCATATTCAGGCCAACTTGAGAAAGGAGTTAATAAGGGGTCAGACAACCTATAGAGAATGGGAACCCCTTGTATGAGTAGAGAAAAGAGCATTAAATAGTTATGAAAGATTAGTAAGAAATCCATGAGCCTAGCAAATAAGATTGAGAAAGAGCTCAGTATAGAGGAAGTTAGACATAGAGATAATGAGGTTGTTGAGAGCCGCCTATGAGGCGTTGACTCCAACCTAGAGTGCAACCTAGTGGGACAATGAATGATAGAATACTAGTGTAGCCTCGAAATGATATAAGATAAGACTACTAGTAGGAAGGCACATAGTGAGTGACCTAGAAAGGTGTACCTCATAGGTAACACCTAAAGGTAAGCATGAGTAGCCCAGTAATAGAAGCTCAAAAAAGAATAAGGATAATTAGTAAGCTACGAGTCTGATGAAATGGCTAGCCTAGGCTAAGCATAAGTTAAAGCCTGGAGGAGATGACTAGTAGCATTATTTAGGTGAGATATATGAATGAAAGGCTCAGTGAAAGTTCTCCTTAGATTGAAAAAGGAAAGATGAGACATTTTATGTCAGGGAAAACTACCCAGTAGTAGTTAGTAAAATTCCCCTAGATATAACCCCCTGAGTTATAAAGTATAGTAATAAGGGAAGCGAGAAAGAGCTGAGAAATTAGATACAGAAAAGATACCTTTGCTTTAGCCATGATTAAATGAGTAAGTTAAACCCAGAAAGGTAAATAGATAGGGGTCTGAAAATTAATCAAACGAGCTCCCTAATATGAGAATGATATAGGGTTGAGGCACGTGAGTGATTAGGGCACCCAGTAGAGCATAAGCTTTCAGTAAAATAGAGTCCCGGCATTGAGAGCACGTGTCCTAGATAGATCAGGTTAGCAGAACCCTAGAAATAATATACTATGCTCCTGGGGATGAGGCTAAAGGGACTGAACAGAGAGAAAGCCTGGCTCTGATCCAAATATAAAAATAAGTTGAGATAGACAGTTAGTGCCTTAGTACGTTCTGGGAAGCTAGAGAGAGCTAGAGATTGCCTAAAAAGTTAAGTCTTATGCTATGTAAAGAAAGAGGGTAAGCCAAGAGCACCATTGAATGAAATTCCTAGGATTATGTGAAATAAAATCCTTCTTACTAAGGGATGGTTTAGCTAAGATCAGAGTAAGAGCATGAGCGAAGAATAGACCCCCTTGATGTTACAGAGAGTGAATAAGTAGAGGAACCTTAGGAAAATGTAGGTGCTCTTGAGTGTAAAGAAACCTAAACTGGCAACAGAAACAGCCAGTAGTAGAATATCCTTTTACCAAAGTAAGAGGATAAAAAAGGTAGAAAAAGAAGGTATGACAATGTTCAAGCCGAGGACATATTAGATTGAGAATAGACATTTAGTTAATATGCTTGAGTACTTAAGAAGGCACATCTGTCTTTGGCATAGACGCCCTTCTAGCATATAATGCCTGAAGAAAAATAGCCGGGCAATAGAGAGAGATCTCGGGATGTAGTAAATGAAGAATCCTACTTTCCCTGAGCACTCTACGAGAATAGGGCTGATAAAAAAAGGTAAGAGAGAGATACTTTAGATTATTAAGAAACTTGTAATATACAGGCGATAATAGCCTTTAGCTCAGTCATGAGGTGCCTGTGTATTAGTGTTTAATGTTATAATTGCTTGCAACAATGGTCACATGATATTAGGCTTGATCAACCTAATAATAATGTGACTTAAGTGCGTAGCAAATGATGATATCAATCACTAAAGTGTCCCGGTAATCGAAGAGTACCCTAGTCAGTTAAAGAATAAAACGAGTTAGAAAAGAAAGGTAAAAGGATTCCAGTAGTATTAGAATAGTAAGGAAAGCATGCAGAAAGGAATCTTTAGTTGAAAAATGTTCAGATTTAGTATGCATAGCCCAAGTCCCTTATAGTATATGTAAATAAAATGAATAGGGACCAGTGTATAGCCTCTCTCTTGCCAGAGATGTTTACTACACTCAGTGTGTAAGATGCCCTGATGCTAAGGCACTTAAAAGCAGAACGTGGGTATAGTGAGAACTACAGGATATGAGAGGAGAGCTAAAATTAGTATATGTAAGTAAGTAAGTCAATAGAGTAAGAAAAGAAAGCCCAAGTGAAAAAAGGGCTGAAGTAGGAATTTGAGGATCCTATGAGGAGCAATGAATGAAAATTAAAATGCTCCCTAATATTAGTATGACGGGATCCTAAAGAATGAGATGACACAGAACCCACTTCGCACGAAAAACATGATGTACTTTTGAGTTTAGCCTCAGCTACTATGAGCAATGGTAATTGGACTCAATGAGCATGTATGTTACTGTCAGATACAGTAATCTTAGGCTTTGACATCTCCCAGAGATGGATCGCAGCAGATCTCAGCATAGCATAGCGGGTTGCTGTAGACCCTAGCAAGGCTCTGAGAGGTCGCAGTAGACCCAGGGGTCACAATAGATCCCACAGAGTTACAGAGAGCCCTAGCCACAATATGATAGTTCTCTAATAGAGATGACAGCCTAAGATAGTTTTACAGAATAGTTAGTCTCAGAGACTAGTATAGTTTTAGTTAACTTTTGTCTTAGAGACTGGAGACCTCCTGAGTCTGGTAGACTGTTGCCACAAAGATATGAAAGCTTTACTCAGACAGTTAGACTATTGACTAGCTCTCTTTAGAGATGAGCATAGTACATAGGATGACACAACATGATAGTTCTCTGGTAGAGATGACAGCCTAAGATAGTTTTATAGAATAGTTAGTCTCAGAGACCAGTATAGTTTCAGTTAACTTTTGTCTCAGAGACTAGAGACCTCCTGAGTCTGATAGACCATTGCCAGAAAGATATGAAGGCTTTACTCAGACAGTTAGACCATTGACTAGCTCTCTTTAGAGATGAGCATAGTACATAGGATGACACAACATGATAGTTCTCTGGTAGAGATGATAGCCTAAGATAGTTTTATAGAATAGTTAGTCTCAGAGACCAGTATAGTTTCAGTTAACTTTTGTCTCAGAGACTAGAGACCTCCTGAGTCTAGTAGACCATTGCCAGAAAGATATGAAGGCTTTACTCAGACAGTTAGACCATTTACTAGCTCTCTTTAGATATAAGCATAGTACATAGGATGAGAAAAGTAAGAAATTAGCTTCCCAGAGTTAGAGCCAGATGAACCACTACCTAGCAAACAGTAGCCTTAACTGAAGGATAGAGAGATCCCTACATGCTAACTTATGTATTCAGAAAAAGGTCAGGTGTAGTTTTTATATGAGGTAAGTGGTACAGTATATCTCCAGTAAGCAAAACTGTGAGAATAGCTAGCATCCTATCAGAACCCAACAGTAGTTAGTGGTAGTAGCTCTTCGGTGCCAATATGAGATATATGCTAGGCCAATCAATATTAGAATAAGGGACTATAAATGCCATGGTAAGTGAGCAAAGAAAGTGAGAAAAAGTCTCGACCTACAGAGACAGATATAGTAATAAACAGAGAAACTGGGATCATTCAAAGCAGAAACTCCTTAAAGGAGCTGTAATCCCAATAAGCAGTTGCGATATAAGGCCTATGCTAGAAAGAAATGTGAATTATAATCATGGGATGAGCTAGTAAGAAGAACGCAGAGATGAATAGTGGATGGAATATGTAAATAAATAAGTAGATAGATAGAAACCTCCGATGGCTCTAATGATTAGAAAAGATGATGAGATGTTATGAGAAGCCATTTAGAGAGGATACAGGAGATGTGATATGAAATAAGTTACCTCTCAATATATGTAAATGAGTCCACTGAAAGAAATGTTAATCCTGTGAACAAGTTAACATTGACCCTACATGATTAGTAAGCTCTCCCAGGATAGGCCTCTAGAGTTAGAAATTTCTTCCCCTTATGAGAAAGACCTAGCTAGTATTTTATAGCAATAAAGCCCTTATTAAGAACTAGCAATGAAAAATTCCCTGGCTACAAGAAAATTCGAAAGAATCAAATTACGAAGACAGCGTATAAAGCCAGGAAGAAGGGAAAGAAAGGAACAGTTAGCTAGAATATAAAAGAGTAAGAGAAAGTGTACCCTTAAATTTCGAGGACAAAATTTATTTAAGGGGGGTAGAAATGTAACATCCGATTTTTTGTAAAATATTGAAATGAGTCAGTTTTCAAAGCAAGTCCCCTGAGATGAGTGATTCAAGGCCAAATAAAATTGACATAAAATTTTAAATAATAGAAAATAAGGATTTGAGCCTTGAGTTACCCAAAAATCAGGGTTGAAGTGATTCAAAAAATTTGTCGAAAGGCCAGTGGCATTTTCATAAATAAGTGGACTTTTTGGAAAACATACAGGAGGGCTTTTTAAATGAAATTTTTGAGTCCTCCAGGGTTCTCAGAGGCCCTAAAAACTATGGAAAGCTCCAGGACAGTTAAATCCCCTTCGATGGATGTTTTCCAATATCAGTTGACCCGAACTTTGATCAGTTCGTTCGGTAAGGTTTTAGCTCCAAATTGAGTGATTCCAAAGATATTTTATTAAATTGGGAACCTATTTGTTATGATGGAAAAGACGGTTCTCAAAAAGGAGCTAAAATGAAGTCAAATTGAAAATGCCATTGCGAAGGGCAAAATTGGAAATAATTTTAACAAGAAGCTTCTTAAACTCACACCCTCTCTTGCCCTCATTTTCCTCTATCTTTCTTCTGCCCAGAATAGAGAGGAGAATCAGTTCTCTTAGGCGCACAAGAAGGAACACTCTTGGAGGGAGGAAAAAGCCAAGAAAAGGTAGGAAATTCTATGAAAAATCTAGCTTTCTCCTTAGCAAGTTAGTTCTCCTCCTTCTCTTCGTTATTTCTATGGGTTTGATGGTGTTTTTAAATCTGTTTTGGGGGCAGAATAAAGATAAAAAATTCTGTTTGAAGGGAGGTGACGATCGTGTCGAGCAATCTCAAATAAAACTAGGTAACAAAATAAATTTGTAGATAATGGTGCAACCTAGGTCATCTTCTCAAGGAGTTTGTGCCTTAAATTGTTTATGGAAGAATATTCTAAGTATTACTATTAGGATCTAACTTGGGGGTTTGATATGCTAGAATTTAATTGAACTAAAATTAATTGACAAGAATTAGAAATCTAAAACTAAGTTCAAGTGATTTATCAAGTAAATGAGGAAACTAGCTTTTAATTGGATTCCCTAGAGTTCGATTATCCTTGCTCTATTTAGCTTACCAATTTAGGATTAAGTTCTTGCTCTTTAGTGCATTCCTCATAAGGTTCTTGAATAACCATCCAAGATTCAATTCATCAATTGTTCAAAGAATTTTGCAACCACAAGAAACCTTAAACAACTAATTAATTGAATTAAGAATAAGAACACACTACACTAAATTTTATTGATTTATGAAAGCTACTGCACAATTCACTCAAGATGCTAATTCACCAATTAGATTAATTAACCCCTCAAGCAATTAACTGCACAAAAGTTCCAGCTAACTAACCCAATAACCATTGCATCAATTAGCCTAAAGTCAAGAGGAATTTAGAGTTCAATTGCACAGCATTAATTCTGGAATGATGATAAAAAAAATAATTCCAAAATTCAAATCAAGTTCAATCCAAGAATTAATTCAATCCAGTAATTCCAGCAATTAAATTCCTAAATCAAAAAGCTAAACCTAGATAAATTAATAAGGAAATAATGCTAAAATCAAACGATTGGGCAAGAGGGTTTTATCCAAATTCAATAGGAGATGTAGAGCTCAAATCTTCATCTAGGAGAATTCAATCTTCAGCTAGCCACCACAAGGAATTCAAGCTGCCATGGAGGGATCAAATGAAGGAGAATCGATCAAAGGAGCCATAATCATGGAGAATTTAGCCAGAACTGCTTCCTTCTTCAGCGCTGGAATTTCTCGCACTCTTTTTCTGCCGTCTCGCGTTCTCCTCCTCTCGATGTGTCTCCAGCGTTTTTTTCTAGGTTTTATCTTCACATCCTTCTCCTTATTAATCACGTCTCCCTCCTTCTGATTTTGCACGCTGAAATCCCGCAACTAATCCTCATCTTCCAGCTTAATTCCCACGTCAGCCCAAATGTATTTTCCTTCTTTGCTTAAGTGAATGTGGGCCCCAGCGTCAATATAATTAATCCATGTTGGCTACTGTAGCTTCTGCATGCCTCTTTGTTTATGTTTACGTCGGGTTCCAGACGTAACTCTAGCCACAGCACGTAACTTCTGCATGTAAACTTCTTCAGTTGTTGGGTGTGCCCATTCGTGCGTTGCTGTTGCTTCTCAACCCGAAGTTCCATGTTCAGCTTCTCTTCTTCATTCAAGTTCCCTCCAGCGTTGTTCTTCTCTGCTAAGTTCTGCTGCTCACGTGTTTTTCTCCTCAATTTCTGCCACGTAGAATCTGCTCAGCTGTTCTGAAATCACGCCTTGCATTCATTATCAACCAGAACTTCCAGCAACTTCTTCTTCTTCTCTTCACAGACTTCCTCGAGTTCCAGCCACTGGATGTGTGTGTTTCATGTTGCTGTTCATGCATAGCTTCAGCTCTTTCATCGTGATGTTCTCCACATTGGCTGCTTCCCTGTTCAGCTCGCTTTTCTCACGTGTTTTGTTTGCAGCTCCTTCTTCCCGTGGCACTTCTTCCAGTTATAGCACATAGAACTCGAGCTTCTCCTTAGTTTTGCAGCTGCTTCCAGACTTCAACTCTCTGTTTTCACGTCCAGCTCGTGCTCCAGTTCACGTCCAGCTGCCCAGCACGTTGCTTCCTTTTCTTCTGTATTTTGATTCCAGTAGCTCCAGTTCTCACGCTGGTTTCACGCTCTTCCTCAAATCCAATGTATTCTGCCCCATGCTTCTCTTCGTCCTTGCTTCCTTTCCAGCCTTCGTGTTACCTTCATCCATGCTCTGTTTCTGCTGGTGTAACTTGCATATGTATTCTATTTCAGCTCTAAGCCCCTCGTGCTGTTTGCTTGTTTCTACTGCAGCCACATTAGCAATCACGTCAGCTTTCTTTCCTTTACCCGTAGCTTTCCACGTTCTCTAGCTTCTGTTCACAGACCACGAGCTGCTCTTCCTCTTTCAAACCAGATGTGTACAAGATGGCACATGGGATTAAGTTCTGTGAAGTGCAGACGTGGATAGCTATAAATCAGTATGGAGTGTGAGGAGAGCTGCCCAAGTATGTGCCTTCCTTAAATCTGCATATGCTTCTCCTTCCCATTCCATGCATGCTACCTCTTCTCCAAACCAACCTCCATTCAAATGCATTTGCCCATCAAAATTTTGCAAGAATAATAAACAATATTAAGTAGGATAAGATTTACAAAATTCATTTAAAAGGATTTATGCATTAAAATCCAAGATTTTATGACTTATTTTCTAGAATGCAAAGAGTGGCTATTGAAATCAAATTTCAACTAATTAAACTTCTCAAGCCACATTTGATCATTAAAATGTCCAAGTTTAGGAGAATAAAATAGATAAAAATATGTATTTATCAAATTCCCCCACACTTAAACCTTTGCACTCCTGGGCAAAGGTCAAGACTTCAAGAAGATACTAATGGAAAAGAAATCAAGAGGAATGAAGTTGTATAAATCACTCAGCACAAGGAAGTTCAAAGCGAATCAATAGCTCAATTCTCCAAGTCATGTCACTTGCATTAATGCAACAAGTACCATGGCCATACACTTTATCAAAAATGAAATGCAATGACAGTCCCTCACTTGGATTTGTGTTTATCACTCTCCTCTTTAGTGTTTAGGATGAAGTGCTTACTCTCAAATTCCATCCTACCCAACCTTACTACCATAAGCTTGGCAATCATCTACATCTCCACCACCAAAATCAAATGCCAATGAATGAATCAAAAGGTCTTTATTATGGTTGTAATATAGGCTAAGGTATGAAACAAGTGGTAAACAGAAAAATGAAGAAAATTCAAAAGCAAATCGGATGCTTAAAATCATCAAGAGCATTAAAATAAGAATAAGGATGGAGTAAAAATGCAATTCAAGGCCCTTTTAACCACAAACAGAAAAATATGCACTAAGAGAACAACTTTATTTCCCTTTTCAATCTTTTTTTCTTTTTTCCATTTTTTTCTTTTTTTTCAACTGCTTCTCTTTTTTTTTTTTTTTGGGAAATACTCTTGAAGAAGAAGAAACAAATGGCCTATAAATGATGTGCGAAATACACCTCCATCTACCTTAACAAGATATAATGCTCTTAATAATCAAAAGCATCCTAATCAAGGTAGGAAGAACATTGATTTGATTTTCATGGCTAGAAGGTTAACAATGAAAAATATAAGGCCCAAATGGGGAAAACAAATGGATTAAACTTATATAGGTTAGCTTTTTGGCTCTGGCTAAAACAAAATAACAATGAATGCCTTAATCCTTTTCATCATGGCAAATGAATAAATGTGGCCTTGAATAAGATTCAAGCCAAGTTCTAGAGTAAAAGTAAGATAGGAGATACACACTAGAAATGAATAAGCAATAGGTTCAAAAATCTCACAGGGTAAATTGACTATCATCAAATTTCATTAAAGCAAAGCTAATTGCCACTTAACTTGCATTCTTAACACAGGGTCAAATCCTTGTCAAATCAAGATATATCAAAGCCAGGATCCCTTAATGCTAGCAACTTACACAGAAGCATAGTTTTTGGTTGGAATTTTTTTTTTTTAAATAACACAACCAACTAAAAACCTAGAAACTATAAAAATCAACTAACCAAAATAAAACAAAACTAAAAATTTATTTGTATCCCCCCACACTTAAACATTGCATTGTCCTCAATGCCAGCACACAATGTAATAAACAGATAAAGACAACACAATATAAAAGGGGAAAGGGAAAGAGTACAACCGGGATTCAGGGTGGGTTATGAAGTTGGAGCTCCTCCTTGTTATCTCGTGGAACTCCTTCATAAAAGTGTTTGAGCCGATGTCCATTAACTTTGAATTTAGCTCCCGTTTGCTCATCCAAAAGCTCAACTGCACCAAAAGGGAAAACATTAGAAACTATATAAGGACCTTCCCATTTAGAACGAAGTTTACCTGGCATAAGCTTCAGACAGGATTTATAAAGTAAGACTTTTTGGCCGACAACAAACTCTTTCCTTGCAATCATCTTGTCATGAAATGCCTTTGTCTTCTCTTTATAGATTCTTGCATTGTCATAGGCTTCCAATCTGATCTCTTCAAGCTCTTGGAGTTGGAATTTTCTGTGAGATCCTGCTTCATTCAAATTCAAATTGCATTTCTTCACAGCCCAGTAAGCTTTATGCTCCACTTCCACCGGTAAGTGACACGCTTTTCCAAATACCAGCCGATAGGGTGACATGCCAATAGGAGTCTTGTAGGCAGTCCTGTAGGCCCAAAGTGCATCATCTAGCCTTTTACTCCAATCTTTCCTATTCGGCTGCACTGTTTTCTCTAAAATTTGCTTCACCTCCTGGTTAGAAATTTCTGCTTGGCCATTTGTCTGAGGGTGGTATGGAGTAGCTACTTTATGCACAACACCATACTTGCTAAGCAAGCTATGCATACTCCGGTTACAAAAATGAGTGCCCTGGTCACTGATAATGGCTCTGGGAATGCCAAACCTACAGAAAATGTGAGAGCGAACGAATTCTACAACCACAGAAGAATCATCAGTCCTGGTAGGTTTGGCTTCCACCCACTTCGAAACATAATCAACGGCCAATAAAATGTATGAAAAGCCAAAAGAAGTGGGAAAAGGTCCCATAAAATCAATGCCCCACACATCAAAGACTTCACAAAATAAGATAGGGTGTTGTGGCATTTCATTTCTCCTAGATATGCTACCTATTTGTTGACACCGAACACATCTTTTACAAAAATTAAAGGCATCACGAAACAGGGTAGGCCAATACAATCCACTATCTAGAACCTTCCTAGCTGTGCGTTTTGAACTAAAGTGACCTCCACATGCTAGTGCATGACAAAAATTTAAAACAGAATCAAATTCTATATCAGGCACACAATGTCTAATTACTTGGTCACTACATAGTCTCCATAAATATAGATCATCCCAAATATAATACCTAGCTTCACTCCTAAACTTATTCAACTGATGTTTAGTCAAATCAACAGGCAGTTCAGAAGCAGCTAGATAATTCACTAAGTCTGCATACCATGGATAAAAACTATGCAAAGCACATAAATGCTCATCAGGGAAATCATCATCAATAGGTAAGGAATTTACCTTTAAAGCTTCAATTCTGCTCAAGTGGTCTGCTACTAAGTTTTCAGCTCCACTTTTATCCCGGATGTCAATGTCAAATTCTTGAAGTAGAAGCATCCATCTGATCAATCTTGGCTTTGCATCAGGCTTCTTCAGCAAGTACTTTAAGGCTGCATGATCAGTAAAAACAATGACTTTAGTATCAAGTAAATATGATCTAAATTTATCTAAAGCAAAAACAATAGCAAGAAGCTCTTTTTCTGTGGTTGTATAATTTGCTTAGGCCCCATCCAAAGTCTTGGATGCATAAGCAATCACATGGGACCGCTTATTCACTCTCTGGCTCAAGACTGCACCTACAGCAAAATTAGATGCGTCACATAAAAGCTCAAATGGGAGGGTCCAATCAGGAGGTTGAATAATGGGTGGGGAAGTCAAGCATTTCTTAAGTTCATCAAAAGCTGTTTTACATGCATCATCAAATTGGAAATCAACATCTTTTTGTAACAACTTAGACAATGGCAAAGCAATTTTACTAAAGTTCTGAATGAATCTTCTATAAAAACCTGCATGACCTAGAAAAGATCGGATCTCCCGAACACATGTCGGGTATGGTAGAGAGGTTATAACATCTATCTTAGCTTTATCTACCTCTATGCCCTGTTCAGATATAATATGACCCAATACAATGCCTTTTCGAACCATAAAATGACACTTTTCAAAATTAAGTACAAGGTTTTTCTCTATGCATCTAGCGAGGACTCTATCCAGACTACATAAGCAATCATCAAAAGAGTTCCCATATACAGTGAAATCATCCATAAAAATTTCTATACAATGTCAAGGAAATCACTAAAAATGGAAACCATGCACCACTGGAAGGTCCCAGAGGCATTGCAAAGACCAAAAGGCATTCGCCTATAGGCATATGTTCCAAATAGGCATGTGAATGTCGTCTTCTCTTGATCCTCCGGGGCTATGCATATCTGAAAATACCCTGAAAATCCATCCAGAAAACAGTAGTGAGATTTACCAGCTAAACGCTCAAGCATCTGATCAATAAATGGGAGGGGGTAATGATCTTTTCTAGTGACTAAATTAAGCCTCCTATAGTCAATGCAAACCCTCCAACTATTCTGTACACGGGTGGGCACCAATTCATTATTTTCATTCCGGATCACTGTGATCCCTGATTTCTTTGGAACTACCTGCACAGGACTAACCCACTGACTGTCAGAAATAGGATATATTATACCAGCAGATAAAAGTTTAGAAACTTCCTTTTTAACCACATCTAGAATAAGTGGGTTCAGTCGCCTTTGAGGTTGCCTTACTGGTTTTGCCCCATCTTCCAACAAAATTCTGTGCATGCATGTATCAGGGCTAATGCCAGGTATGTCAGCTAAGGTCCACCCTATTGCTTGTTTTCTCCTCCTTAAGACCTCTAGAAGCTTCTCTTCTTCCTCTGGAATAATGTCACTAGCCACAATTACTGGAAGCTTCTCATCTTCCCCCAAGTAGGTGTACTTGAGATTGTCTGGAAACGGTTTGAGCTCTAAGGTGGGAGCTTGCTCAACCGAAGGTATGAGTTGTTTGATTTCAATCTCTTCCATGCCAAATACCTGTTCAGACAACTCACAGACAGAAGAAACAACTTTCCCATCTTTGGGAATATCAGCAGAAGGAGTATTAACAAGAGAGCCAATAGCAATATCAACATCAGTATCACTAACAGATGAACTAGTTACACAGCATTTATTACCACTGTCAATAGGCAATGTAAGAGTGGAAATAGATGAACTAGCACAATTAACATTTCCAGAAGTGACATCAATATGCAACATATCCTGAGAATCAGTAAATCCAGCAACACCAGAACATTCAGGGAAGGCAATAGTATGCACATCGTCCTTAGAACAAGAAGATTGATCTAAATTAGTATAATCATCCAAATCAGTAAAAGGCTGACGAACAGTGAAATTAGCACAAAAGGAGGAGGTCTCAGAACCATGATAGTCAATACATGAAAGAGACTCACTATTCTCAATGAAAGCACTAATCTGGGAGCAATTATCACATATAGTAGTTCCAACACATGTACAGTCAAGAGAATCATCCAAGTTAGCAATATCACAGGAATCAGTCAATAAACTATCCCAAAAATCAGTGCTAGCATTATCAACTAGCATATCAACCAAGCTGATACTAAAAACAGAGTTATCATCACAGGGATATTTCATGGCATCAAATATATTGAATTGTATCACATTGCCAGCAAACTCCATTTGAAGAGTACCCTCATGCACATTTATAATTGTTTTGGCAGTTTTCAGGAAGGGTCTACCTAAAATGAGTGGGGCATGTCCACTAGATTTATATCTATCATCCTCCATATTAAGGACATAAAAATCAGCTGGAAAAATCAAATCCTTTACCTTAACTAGAACATCCTCCAAGACTCCTGAAGGATAAGCAATGCTCCTATTTGCCAGCTGTACAACCACTCCGGTAGGTTTCAGCTCTCCCACCTACAAAGATGAATAAACAGATTTAGGCATAACATTTATAGCAGCACCAAGATCAATAAAAGCATCAGAAAACTCAAAATTCCCAATGGTGCATGGAATTGTAAAAGTGCCCGGATCTTGACACTTGGTGGGCATTGTTGGCTGTATGAGTGCTGAAACGTTCTTGCCAAAATTGACTTTTTCATTCCCTCTCAAATGCCTCTTGTTAGTGCATATCTCCTTGAGAAACTTGGCATATTTAGGAATGGTCTTGATTGCCTCCAACAGGGGTATATTGACTTTAACCTTTTTAAAAGTCTCAAGAATCTCTTTTTCTGCATCTGCTTCAGTTTGCCTCTTTCCCAAGGTAGGTCTATGTGGGAAAGGCAAAATTTTCTTTGGCTCCTCTTCATTATTAGGCTCATTTGATGCGGCGTGTGTTTTTGGTGACGCCGACTTATCCATGGTGGTGGTATCTGAGGATCCCTGAACTTCTTTTCCATTCCTAAGAGTGATGGCACTAACATTGCTACTATTCCTCGGATTAACAATTGTCTGTGAGGGTAATTGGCTTGAACCCTGAGATTTCACCTCACTAAGAGAAGTAACAAACTGGCCTAACTGAGTATCAACCCTCCTTTCTAAATTTTGCATCATTTGTGTGATTTGTGCTTGACTTTCCATAATACGCTTCATCATATCTCCTATATTATACCCTTTCTTTGGTTCCTCCTGTATAGGAGCTGGCTGCCTAATAGGTTGGGAAGACTGTGCACTAGGTCCTATAACATTGTATCTATTTTGTTGCCCTCCCCCATATCTCAAATTGGGGTGATCCCTCCATCCTGGATTGTATGTATTAGAATAGGGATCATATTTTTGTTGCCCTTGTTGCATCGGCCTAACTGGAAACATCCCAGCACAAGCTTCTACCCTGTCTTCTAACATAGGGCACCGATCAGTAGTATGTGTGGCTAAAGAGCATATATCACACAGGGGTCCTACCAAAGTAGTAGGGGTAGATGTTTGTCCAGATGCATAACACTGTGGATAAGAATATGTCTGAGTAGGGTAAGACTGTGGTGTACAAGTCTGAGAAGGAGCGGAGGATGACTGCTGCCGATCTAAAGCAAGCTTTTGGAGCACAGTAGACATTACTTCAAGTTTGCTCTCAATTCTCTGACCATAGTCTGGAGCACACAATTCATTGACTCCTCTTGCTGTTTGCATTGATCTGGATCCAAATTGCTGAGCATTCTGAGCCATCTTATCAATCAACTCCCAGGCTCCTGTAGGTGTCAGATCACCTAAGGCTCCCCCAGAGGCAGCATCAATCATATTTCTATCCATGATCAACAGCCCCTCATAGAAGTACTGGATAAGCAACTGATCAGAGATTTGATGGTGAGGACAACTAGCCAACAATCTTTTGAATCTTTCCCAGTACTCATATAAAGTCTCTCCACTATTCTGTCTGATCCCACATATCTCCTTCCTTATTGATGCAGTGCGAGATGCAGGAAAGAATTTCTCCAAAAATAACCTCTTCAGTTGGTCCCAAGAAGCAATGGCACCGGGAGGTAGATAGTACAACCAATCCTTGGCTAGACCATCCAAGGAAAAAGGGAATGCTCTGAGCTTGATTTGTTCCTCTGAGACACCTTGTGGCTTCATTGTAGAGCATACAACATGGAATTCTTTTAGATGTTTGTGAGGGTCATCTCCTGCAAGTCCCTGAAACTTAGGAAGTAAGTGAATCAATCCAGATTTAAGCTCAAAATTTACATCTAATTCTGGATATTGTATGCAAAGATTTTGATAATGCACATTAGGAGCTATCAATTCTCTAATAGTTCTGGCATGCATGTTATTATTCAAATTTGCATTCACATTCAAGTTAGCCTGAACATGCATATTCCTGTTAGCATTTATTTGATCTTGTTTAGCCATATTATCACTAGCAAATTGAAGTGCACAATCAATTCCTTGCACAGAATCAAAAGCAGATGAATTAGAGCTATTAATTCCTACACTATCTTTGTTTTTCCTAATCTTTACTTGTCTTCTAAGGGTTTTTTCAATTTCTGGATCCAAATCAATTAATTTTTCACTAGAACTTCTTGTCATACACCAATTAGACAAGCAAAAACTAAGAAGGAACACAAAAATTAGCAAAGAAAAATTAAAACAAAAATTCCAAAAAAATTAGAAAAATCCTAGAAAATTCGAAAAAATACTAAAAAATTCGAAAAAGTGCTCTAAACGTTGGAATTTGGCCAAAAACTGGTGCACCTAATAGCATAGCTACTACTTTTGCTCAAAACACCCACAAACTTTGAAATATGGAATTTGAGAATTTTCTGGGCACTTTAAACGAAAACTCTAGCAAGCAGGCAAATTAATACGCAACACCGAAATTACCAAATTCCAAGCTCGAAACAGAGCAAAAATTAAGCTAAAATAGAATCAAAATAGAGATAAAACAAAACAAAAACACCTAGAAAACTTTCTCAAACAATTAAGAAACTAAACTCCTCGGCAACGGCGCCAAATTTGACGATCGTGTCGAGCAATCTCAAATAAAACTAGGTAACAAAATAAATTTGTAGATAATGGTGCAACCTAGGTCATCTTCTCAAGGAGTTTGTGCCTTAAATTGTTTATGGAAGAATATTCTAAGTATTACTATTAGGATCTAACTTGGGGGTTTGATATGCTAGAATTTAATTGAACTAAAATTAATTGACAAGAATTAGAAATCTAAAACTAAGTTCAAGTGATTTATCAAGTAAATGAGGTAACTAGCTTTTAATTGGATTCCCTAGAGTTCGATTATCCTTGCTCTATTTAGCTTACCAATTTAGGATTAAGTTCTTGCTAGTGCATTCCTCATAAGGTTCTTGAATAACCATCCAAGATTCAATTCATCAATTGTTCAAAGAATTTTGCAACCACAAGAAACCTTAAACAACTAATTAATTGAATTAAGAATAAGAACACACTACACTAAATTTTATTGATTTATGAAAGCTACTGCACAATTCACTCAAGATGCTAATTCACCAATTAGATTAATTAACCCCTCAAGCAATTAACTGCACAAAAGTTCCAGCTAACTAACCCAATAACCATTGTATCAATTAGCCTAAAGTCAAGAGGAATTTAGAGTTCAATTGCACAGCATTAATTCTGGAATGATGATAAAAAAAATAATTCCAAAATTCAAATCAAGTTCAATCCAAGAATTAATTCAATCCAGTAATTCCAGCAATTAAATTCCTAAATCAAAAAGCTAAACCTAGACAAATTAATAAAGGAAATAATGCTAAAATCAAACGATTGGGCAAGAGGGTTTTATCCAAATTCAATAGGAGATGTAGAGCTCAAATCTTCATCTAGGAGAATTCAATCTTCAGCTAGCCACCACAAGGAATTCAAGCTGCCATGAAGGGATCAAATGAAGGAGAATCGATCAAAGGAGCCATAATCATGGAGAATTTAGCCAGAACTGCTTCCTTCTTCAGCGCTGGAATTTCTCGCACTCTTTTTCTGCCGTCTCGCGTTCTCCTCCTCTCGATGTGTCTCCAGTGTTTTTTTCTAGGTTTTATCTTCACATCCTTCTCCTTATTAATCACGTCTCCCTCCTTCTGATTTTGCATGCTGAAATCCCGCAACTAATCCTCATCTTCCAGCTTAATTCCCACGTCAGCCCAAATGTATTTTCCTTCTTTGCTTAAGTGAATGTGGGCCCCAGCATCAATATAATTAATCCATGTTGGCTACTGTAGCTTCTGCATGCCTCTTTGTTTATGTTTACGTCGGGTTCCAGACATAACTCCAGCCACAGCACGTAACTTCTGCATGTAAACTTCTTCAGCTGTTGGGTGTGCCCATTCGTGCGTTGCTGTTGCTTCTCAACCCGAAGTTCCATGTTCAGCTTCTCTTCTTCATTCAAGTTCCCTCCAGCGTTGTTCTTCTCTGCTAAGTTCTGCTGCTCACGTGTTTTTCTCCTCAATTTCTGCCACGTAGAATCTGCTCAGCTGTTCTGAAATCACGCCTTGCATTCATTATCAACCAGAACTTCCAGCAACTTCTTCTTCTTCTCTTCACAGACTTCCTCGAGTTCCAGCCACTGGATGTGTGTGTTTCATGTTGCTGTTCATGCATAGCTTCAGCTCTTTCATCGTGATGTTCTCCACGTTGGCTGCTTCCCTGTTCAGCTCGCTTTTCTCACGTGTTTTGTTTGCAGCTCCTTCTTCCCGTGGCACTTCTTCCAGTTACAGCACATAGAACTCGAGCTTCTCCTTAGTTTTGCAGCTGCTTCCAGACTTCAACTCTCTGTTTTCACGTCCAGCTCGTGCTCCAGTTCACGTCCAGCTGCCCAGCACGTTGCTTCCTTTTCTTCTGTATTTTGATTCCAGTAGCTCCAGTTCTCACGCTGGTTTCACGCTCTTCCTCAAATCCAATGTATTCTGCCCCATGCTTCTCTTCGTCCTTGCTTCCTTTCCAGCCTTCGTGTTACCTTCATCCATGCTCTGTTTCTGCTGGTGTAACTTGCATATGTATTCTATTTCAGCTCTAAGCCCCTCGTGCTGTTTGCTTGTTTCTACTGCAGCCACATTAGCAATCACGTCAGCTTTCTTTCCTTTACCCGTAGCTTTCCACGTTCTCGAGCTTCTGTTCACAGACCACGAGCTGCTCTTCCTCTTTCAAACCAGATGTGTACAAGATGGCACATGGGATTAAGTTCTGTGAAGTGCAGACGTGGATAGCTATAAATCAGTATGGAGTGTGAGGAGAGCTGCCCAAGTATGTGCCTTCCTTAAATCTGCATATGCTTCTCCTTCCCATTCCATGCATGCTACCTCTTCTCCAAACCAACCTCCATTCAAATGCATTTGCCCATCAAAATTCTGCAAGAATAATAAACAATATTAAGTAGGATAAGATTTACAAAATTCATTTAAAAGGATTTATGCATTAAAATCCAAGATTTTGTGACTTATTTTCTAGAATGCAAAGAGTGGCTATTGAAATCAAATTTCAACTAATTAAACTTCTCAAGCCACATTTGATCATTAAAATGTCCAAGTTTAGGAGAATAAAATAGATAAAAATATGTATTTATCAGGAGGCAACCAAGGAAAGTGAAAAGCAACCAAGAGAAAGCAAGAAAACAAGGTAAAACTTCCATTCTTTGGTAGTTTCTTCCTCCCCCTTCCTCTTGCACGAATTTGGCCACCGTGAGCCCAATTCATAGGGGCTATTTTTTGTCCAGTTTATGGAGGGATTAGGGGTTTTAGGTGGCAAGGATTAAGAATGAACCAATAGAATCAAGAAAGGAGCATTAGGAAACAAGATGGAACCATTAGGGATCCAAATGCTCCCTTGCAAATATGATTTTATATGAATGTTTTTAGGCTTAATTAAATGTTAAAACATGCTCCTAAGATCCCTAAGAGGCTCCCCACATGCTTCTTCCTTCAAGAAAACAAAGAGAATGCCATGGAAAGCCAATGCACCCATAGTCTCGGCCTAAGCAAGTTCACCTAGCTAGGGAGAGTTTCAAATTTTTCTAAGGCCATTTTCGAGTCATATATGGTGAATGAATATAATAGGAGGCCTTGGAAAAAATTTAGAACTCATAGAAAGTGAAGTGGTGCTTTAGGTTCCATATTATGACCTAAAGAAGCAACATGTGTTTAGGCTCTTTGTTTTAATTGTGTGATGACTCCAAGAGACTTAAATGGAGTCAAGAGTCATATTTAAGAAGAAAGGATGGAGCCTAGAAGTTAATTGAGGGGTGTTGCTTCATTAGGTACCTATATGGACCATAATGAGGCTTATAAGGCAAGTTGGGTCTAGGCAATTTATGTAACTTTAGAATTCATTCCATCAGCCAATTAACTTCCTTAAATTATGTTTAGGCCAAGAGAAACCCTCCCCACACTTTTGTGGGTGTATAGCTGAGGCAAAGGAGGGAAATCCAAGGAGAAAAGTGTGTAGATTTGTACAAGGTAGCTCTCTCTCCACCTTCTCTCATGCATGGATGTGTGTCTAGCTTGTTTTGGAATGTGTGTATGTGTATTTTCAAGCTATGAAAAGTATGCTAGCATGCTTTTACATTCCATGATTCTTAATGCCATGTTATGTTTTCAATGACCATATGATGTTTGTATGAGTTTACTTGAGTGTGGAGAGGCCAAGAACTCTTCCCCATAGTGAGGATGAGCCAAAAACCCTTGAGTTTTATTGAGACAAAGTAAGGAGTCTCTCAAAAGTAAAGTGGGCTCCCAAGAGTATGGTTTGAGTCCAAAGTGCTCAAAGAATAGGTAAGGCAAGTCCAAAATCCATGAGGAGAAGTGTGAGGCTAATCCAAACACTTGGTGAGCTCTTGAATGCCTTGTATGATGTGTTTCTATGCCAAGCTTGATTTTAAATGTTCATGACTTCTATTTTTCCCACACATGCATTCATAGAACTGGCTTGCACATATTATGTGTCATGGAATGGGAGATGAGCTATTGAGATTCTTGAATCTCACTCCCTCCTCTTAAATGTCCTAATATACTAGGTGGACCAAGTGGACATGGCAATAGGAGCCAACCACATTAAAGAAAGAAGATTGCCACCCTTATACTTGATTTTTAGCCTTTTGATTCATAATGAGACTTCATGATGTATATTATTATTGTAAATAGTCTATGACTCCTTGGAAAAATGTAAAAATGATATTATGTGATAGATAAATGAATGAGTATGGTGAATGTATTCTAGAACATAAATTGAGTGTTTATGCCAATGTATGCATTTGAGAAAAGCTTGGTGTAATGTATATAAGTGAGGGTGAAAAGGCCAAAATGAGATATAAATGGTTTGGGACCATTTGGGTAGCTCCCCCAAGTCTTAAACATGCTTTTAAACTTTTCCAAAAGGTGCCAAGACTAAGGGAAATCTATTTGGCATTTTGGTACCCAATATATAGCTAAAATTGACTATAATGGAACCCTATGTAACTTTTTAGCCAAATAAGCTAGTCTTGATCTAAAATTTGTTATGCAATTAGGTCTCATTGAGAGCTTTATGAAAAGCTAAAGATCATAATTTTCTGAGATCTATGCAATATTTGATGAATTTTCAAATTTGGGATTTTTATGGATTCTGTATGGGTACTGTTCATAGTGTAGTTTTGTGTTTTATGTCACCCAATGGCCAAATGGTGTTCAATGCTTGTGAAAATTTATATATATAAACTAGAGATCATAATCTTTCTATGGCCATTAAGATCACCTCATTTGGAGGTCTAAGCAGACAGTTATGCAATTTTGAAGTTAACTATCAGTACTAGTGGTGCCCCAAGTGTTTAGTTACTGTTCTATAGGTTCCCGATGGCTAAACATATCTATTTCATTCTGAAATTATTTTTAGTATCAATTTAACATTTGTAGCTTTCCAAAATGATTGAATTTTGTGATTTCAATTTTTATACAATTAGTTATGAATTTTAGAAGTTTGTATTAGTAAACTGAACAGCAGCCCAAATAGCCAGCGACCTCTGTAGCTTTTTGGATGTCAAACATCTTGTGTGATGAAGTTTGTGACCTGGGTGCATTTTTAGTGTAAAGTAGACATCCTATTCTTTCCAGAATGAACAAGATTGCATATTTTGAATTTTCTAGATTTAGTTATAATTTTCCGAAGTTGGGTCAGAAAATGGAGCAAATCTGGCCGAAAATATGCTTGCTTATTTTGAGCTCCATAGGTTTCCATAAATTGTAGGCATGTTTTTGTGATGTAAATGAGTTATAATGATGGAATTAAATATGAGGATGCATAACATGAGCTCACACGATTCAATCGAAACTGATTGTAAATTTTGAAGTATAGCGTAACATAAATAAACCATTATTTTCATTCCTCTTCTTATATACTCTTATGGAAATAATGAGGTGAAGCTTATAAATGTCATGAAATGAGCTAGAAGTTATGGTGTTACACTGAGACATAGGCTTCCTTGGCCTCCATGGAAGTTTCTTTGCTTTCTTGAAGGAGGAAACTTATGGGGAGTATCTTAGTTGTCTCAAGAACTCATTTAAACTCTTAATTAAACCTAGAAATCATCATACAAATTCAGAATTTGAAAGGTACACTAGAAACCCTCGGTTTTGCATCTTAATTTCTAATGGCTATTTCATGGTTTTCTTTGCTTATTTTTATTCCTCTCCATCAAATTCCTAAGATTCACCCTTGGTTTGATTGAAAATTTAACTCCCTAGGCCAAACCATATGTAGGTCAAAGTGGAGAAGGAAGGGAATTCAATATAGCTACCATAGGATGCATTTTTACCTTGTTTCCTTGCTTAGTTTGGCTTAAATCTTGCTTTCTCCAAACTCCTCTCTTCAAATCCAAAATTTTCCTTGAATATCTCCCTTGAAACAAATTTATAAACCTCATTTTAATATAAGGAAATAAAACAGAAGGGAGTAGAGGAGGTGTGGATGAAGAAAAGCAAGGAAAATCAGCATTAAAAACATACCTTAAACTTGAATTTCTTCCTCCTTCTTTTTCCTTTATTAGGTCCTTTCCCTTAGGGTTTTGCTTCTTGTTTGGGGCTGAATTTTTAAATTTTCAATCAAACCAAGGGTGAATCTTAGGTATTTGATGGAGAGGAATAAGAATATGTAAAGAAAACCATGAAATAGCCATTAGAAATCAAGATACAAAACCTAGGGTTTCTAGTGCACCTTTCAAATTCTGAATTTATATGATGATTCCTAGGTTTAATTAAGGGTTTAAATGAGTTTTTGAGACACCTAAGATGCTCCCTACAAGCTTCCTCCTTCAAGAAAGCAAAGAAACTTCCATGGAGGCCAAGGAAGCCTATGTCTCGGCCTAGGCATTTTGTGTAGTGGGGGAGATTTTTAAATTTTTCTAAAGCCATTCTTGAGTCATATTTGATGAATGAAAATGAAGGGATGCCTTGGAAAAAATTTAGAACTCATGGAAATTGATTTGGTGTCTTAGGTTCCATATTATGACCTAAAGAAGCAATATGATGCTAGATCCTTTATTTTAATGGTGTGATGACTCCAAGAGGCTTAAAAGGAGGCAAGAATCATACTTGAAAGGAAAGAATGAGGTCTAGAAATTATTTGACGGGTGTTGCTTCATTAGGTGCAATCATGGACCATAATAGAGTTTATAGAGCAATCTAAGGTTTAAGTAAATTGTGTAGTCTTAGAATGTGTTTCATGAACCTCATTGACTCCCATAAGTTGTATCTTGCCTAAGAGAAACCATCTCCACCAATTTGTGGGTGTGTGACCGAAAGAGGAGGCTTGAATTTCAAGGAAAAAGTGTGTGAGTGTACACAAGGTAGCTCTCTCCACCTTTTCTCATGCATGGATGTGTGTTTAGCTTGTTTTAGAATGTGTGTATGTGTATTTTCAAGCTATGAAAAGTATGCTAGCATGCCTTTATATGCTATGATTCTTAATGCCATGTTATGTTAATGAGTACATGATGTTTGTATGAGTTTACTTGAGTATGGAGAGGCCAAGAACTCTTCCCTTTGGTGAGGATGAGCCAAGAACCCTTGAGTTTGGTTGAGACATAGCAAAGAGTCTCCCAAAAGCAAAATGGGCTCCTAAGAGTATAGTTGGGTCCAAAGCTCTTAAAGAATGGGTGAGGCAAGTCTAAAATCTTTGAGGAGAAATGTAAAGCCAATCCAAACACTTAGTGAACTCTTAAATGTCTTGTATGATTTTTTCATATGCCAAGTTTGCTTTTAAAACGTCCATGACTTCTATTTTCTCCATGCATACATTTGTAAAGCTTGCTTTGCATATATTATGTATGATTGAATGGGAGATGAGCTATTGGGATTCTTTGAATCTCATCGCCTCCTCTTCAATGCTCTAACATGCTAGGTGGACTAAGTAACTATGGCAATGGGAGCCAACAACAATGAAGAAGGAAGATTGACAAGCATACGCCTAGCTTTAGCTATTTTGGAACCATAATTATGTTTCTTGATGTATATGATATTGTAAATGGTCTATGACCCTTAAGACATGTATAAATATGCTATTATGTGATGTGGAAATATGTGGATAGAAACCAGGTGATGGATGCATGGTAGCTAACCATCAATCATGGCAATTGGACATCATTTGAGCCTCATGTGGCAAAATGCAAATTCGGACCAAATAAATAGTGTAGCAAACCAGAACCATAATTTTTGCCAACTTTAAAAAATCATCAAATATTCTATAAACTTCCAAAAATTATGATCTTTAGCTTTCCAAAAAGCTCTCAATGAGACCTAATTTCATGCCAAATCTTAGAGTAAGACTAACTCATTTGGCCAAAAAGTGACACAAGGTTCCAATATAGTCAAATTTGGCTCCATAAAGGGTACCAAATTTGCCAAATGGCTTTCCTTTGGTGTTGGCACCTTTTGGGCAAGTCTAAAAGTACATTTGAGACTTGTGTGAGCTGCTCAAATGGTCTAAAACCTCATGCATCTCATTTTGGCTATTCAACCCATACTTATGCACATTTCTTTCATACTTTCAATTTGCATACTTAGGCATTACAAACTCAAAATATATGCTAGGGTTCATGCATCATATCCACATATTTACACATCACATAATAGCATATTTATACATGTCTCAAGGGTCATAGACCATTTACAACATCATATACATCAAGAAACATAATTATGGTTCCAAAATGGCTAAAGCTAGGTGTATGCTTGTCACTCTTCCTTCTTCATTGTTGTTGGCTCCCGTTGCCATAGTTACTTAGTCCACCTAGCATGTTAGAGCATTGAAAAGGAGGGGATGAGATTCAAAGAATCCTAATAGCTCATCTCCCATTCAATCATACACTAGCTGGAGAGAGGGTAAGAGTCAGTGGCATCAAAAAGGCAAGAGACGGAGGACTCAGTCTAGTAAAGGTAGTGCTGCACCTATCATATGTCCCTAGTGTGATAGGAACCACAGTACCAGACCGTGCTATGTAGGGCAGAATGTATGCTTCAGATGTGCCAGGCTAGGTCACATGGCCAAGGATTGCACCCAAGCTCCTCCATAGGCTCTATTGTAGATCACACAGCTGAGGGAGATGGCTCCTCCTCCCAGACCACAGACCTAGGGTAGAGTCTTCACCCGATCACAATAGGAGGCTAGCTGGTCCCTGAGTTTGATTCAAGGTACTATTAGAATAAATGATTTTTTCGTGATGTATTATTTGATTTAGGTGCTAGCCACTCTTTTATATCATATGACTGTGCTAGGAGGTTAGGTCTGAGTATGCATACATTGCCATATGAGTTACATGTATCCACGCCCACAAGAAACCAAGCCATTACCTCCCATGCTTGTTTGAATTGTGTGATCCAGTTTAATCATTGCTTAACCACCCTTGATTTAATTTGTATGCCCCTCATTGATATTGATGTGATCATTGGTATGAACTAGATGTCTACAAATAATGCCATACTAGATTGTAGCCACAGGTGCATTACTTTACCTGAGTGTGGGACTGTGCCTAGTACTAAGGCTGAGTTATCTATCATGACCAGCTCCTAGGTTAAGAGATCTCTAGGGCATGGTTGTCAGGGGTATCTAGTCTTCTTTTCAGTACAGGTTGAGGTAGAAGAGGGTATAGACAAGATTCCCAAAGTGAGGGAGTTCCCATAGGTATTTCCTAAAGAAATTAGTAGACTACCCCCAGAGAAAGAGGTTGAGTTTCTTATAGACATTGTACCTGGGGCAAGTCCATTATCTAAGGCCCCATATAGGATGGCTCCCATCGAGTTAGCAGAGTAGAAGAACTTTTAGAGAAGGGTTTTATTGTATACATGTTCTGTCCGCTGAGCCCTGGATCATAGAGTTAGAGAAAATCTTCAAGGTGATAGAGTGCACGTCTAAGCAAAAAGCCAAAATGGCTATGTTCCAGTTACAGAAAAAAGCAATCCATTGGTGGAAGGGCATTGAACCTATTCTAAGAGCGAGGAATGCTCTAATCACATGGGAAGCATTCCTCAAAGTGTTCCATGAGAAGTACTTCCCTGATTCCATCAAAGACAAGAAGGAATCATAATTCATTCTATTTAAGCAGACCCCAGGGATGTCCATGGACCACTATGTAGCAAAGTTTAGTGAGCTCTCCAGATATTCCTCATGCCTACAGAGACATGATGATGAGAGGTGGAGAGCAGACAGGTTAGAGAAGGGCTTGCTCCTTGATATCAGAGACAGGGTAGTGCAATAGAGAATCAGGCACTTTAATACCCTAGTTGAAGTGTGCATAGTTATAAAAATGAATCTCAGGATAATGCAACCTCCCTCAAGCGCTAGATCACCCTTTCCCCTCTTTAAGCCCAAGAGACCTAAAGAGGGTTCACAGGCTGTAGTTAGCTAAGTCCATGATGTATTCCATGTTTCCTAACTCAAAAAGTACCCACCTGACCCCTCACATGTCACAGAATGTGAGAATGTGCAGTTACAGGATGATCTATCATACATAGTATCACTAGATCGGATCGTGGATGTTCGACTCAAGCAGTAACGGAATAAGACGATACCACTGGTGAAAGTGGTTTGGAAGGGGTTATCTCCCGAGGAAGCCACTTGGGAACTAGAGGATGATATGAGGAAGAAATATAAAAAACTCTTCCCATGAGGTATGTTATCTAATTTCGAGGACAAAATTTTTAAAGGGGGGAGAATTGTAATGTCCAATTTTCGTTAAACAACAGAAATGGACACGTTTTCAAAGAAAATCTCCTGAAACAAATTATTTAAGGTTTCAAAAAATTTGAATAACATTCTAGCCTCCTAAAAATGTGAATCCTAGCCTCAGACTGAAGGAAAAATGGAGTTAGAGTGAATAAACAAATTTTAACAAAAATCTTACAAAACGTAATGGTATTTTTGTAATTTTGGGCAATTTTTGGAATTTACATAGGAGGGCTTTTTAAAACAAAATTTTGAGTTCTCTGGGGTTCTTAGAGGCCCTGAAAACCATGAAAAGCCCTGAGACAGTTAAATCCCCTCCGGTGGACGTTTTCCAACATCAAACTTTGACAGATTCGTTCGAAAAGGTTTTAGCTTCGATTTGAGTGATTCCAAAGGCATTTTTCTTAATTGGGAACCTAAGTTTTATAATGAAAAAGATGGTTCTAAAAAAGGAGCTAAAACGAAAGAGAAACAAAAATGCAAAGTACAAAGGGCAAAATTGGAATTTTTGAAAAAGTCACTTTTCCCTACCTATATATAGGTGGCGCCTCACACTTGCCCTCTAATTTGGGGCAGAATAATCTAAAACTAAGTGAGGGAGAGTGTGAGGCGCCACCTATTTATAAGGGAGGAAGAAGCACTTTTTCAAAAATTCTCATTTTTCCCTTCATTCTTGGCATTTTCATTTCTCCTTCGTTTTAGCTCCTTTTTGAGAACCATCTTTTCCATTATAAGATTTAGGTTTCTAATTAAATAAAATGCCTTTGGAATCACTCAAATTAGAGCTAAAACCTTCTCGAACGAATCTAGCAAAGTTCGGGCACATTGACATTGAAAAATGTCCACCGGAGGGGATTTAATTGTCTCGGGGCTTCCCATAGTTTTCAGGACCTCTGAGAACCTTAAAGAACTCAAAATTTTCATTTAAAAAGGCCTCCTATGTAAATTCTAAATTTTTCTCAAAATTATGAAAATGTCGTTACCTTTCATAAGGTTTCCGTCAAAATTTGTTTCTTCATTCTAACTCTATTTTTCAATCCGTCTAAGCCTAAGATTCTCATTTTTAGGAGTCTGGAATGCTTCCCAAATTTTTTGAGACCTTAACTATCTCATTTCGGGGGACTCCTTTTTGTATTCGGTGAGTTTCGTTCGTTAACGAGAAATCGTATGTTAAGTTTCTCATATTTTCTCTTGTTTTCAAAGATCCGGAAGTTGCATTTCTCCCCCCTTAAATAAATTTCATCCTCAAATTTTGGGTTACACTTTCTCTTACTCTTTTCTTTTCTAGGTAACTACTCTTTTCTTTCCCTTCTTCTTGGCTCTATACGCTTTCTCAGTAATTTCATTCTTTCGAATTTTTTATGGCTAAGGATTTTTCATTACTAGTTCTTAATAAGGGCTCTATGGCTATAAAATACTAGCTAGTTCTTTCTCATAAGGGAAAGAAATTTCTAACTCTAGAGGCCTATCATGGGAGAGCTTACTAATCATGTCGGGTTAATGTTAACCTATTTGCAGGATTGACATTTCTTTCAATGGACTTATTAACACATCTTGGGAGGTAACTTTTTTTATATCAAGTCTTTCATGTCCCCTCTTAATGGCTTAATGGCTTCTCATAACATCTCATCATCTTTTCAAATCATCATAGCCATCGGAGGTTTCTGTCTGTTTACTTACTTATTTACATGTTTCGTCCACTATTCATCTTTGCGTTCTTTCTTACTAGCTCATCCCATGATTACAATTCACATTCTTTTTGTCATAGGCCTCACATTTCAATTACTTACTATGATTACAACTCTTTTGAGAAGTTTTCGCTTTTAACAATCCCAATTTCTCTGTAGGGTAGGACTTTTCCTCACTCTCTTTGCTCACTTACAGTTTTATAGTCCTTCATTCAGTAAGAGGCTTAAGGGGGAGAAATATAACATTTGGTTCTCTGAAAATAAAAGAAAATGTGAGAAACATAACGTATAGTTTCTCCATCAACGAACAAAATTCACCAAGTACAAAAGAAAGTCTCCCAAAATGAGATAGTTAAGGTCCTAAAAAATTTGGGAAGCATTCTAGACTCTAAAAATGAAAAAACCAGGCTCTAATACCAATCAATGTAACACTATATTTTCTAGCTCATCTTATAACATTCTTATGGATCATATTCTTAAATCCATGGAGGAAGTAGGAAAAGTTTAATAAAATAATGCATTTAATTACGCTACATCGTGTATAAAAATTCCATTCGATGTCACGTGGACCTTGTAAGCTTATACTATACATTCTCATATTTAATTACATCAATACAATTCTTTTGCATCATAAAATCATGCCTATAACTCATGGAAATCAAAAGAGAGCTCAAAATAATGAAGTGCATTTTCGGCCAGAATTGGCCCATTTTCTGACCAAACTTTGAAAAATCATAACTAATTCTACCAAAATTGAATTCACATATTCTTGGCCATTCTAGAAAGCTACGAATGTCTACTAAACAGTAAAAATATGCCTAGATCATAACATTCATCACAGAGGGCGTTTGACATCCAAAAAGGTCCAAAGGTCAAATTGCCTCCTGATGCTGTCACAGATTCTGTAGCAAACTTTAAAAATGTCCAATTAATTCCACAAAAATCCAATCTATGAAAATGATACCAATCTCAAACTTTGTGGATGTTAGCTAGAGAGGAAAAATATTTCCAGACTAGCTTAGGTAGCCTCAACTTCGAAATTCAATGGAATAATAACTCAGATAGATTGAATTCCCAGATATTGGACAAAATCTTCAAAAATTCATATCTCCCTCTTTAGACATCCAAATGAGGTGCTTCTAGTTGGCACGAGTCACTGTAAATACCTAGTTTCTTTAAAAAACTTTATGGCAATTGGACATCATTTAAGCCCTATGTGACAGATTTCATTTTTAGATCAAATGAATAGTGCAGCAAACCAAAACTAGAAAAATTGCCAAATTTAAAAATTCATCAAATATTCTGTAGACCTTCAAAAATTATGGCCTTTAGCTTCCTAAAAAGCTCTCAATGAACCCTAATTGCATGTCAAATCTTAGATTAGGAAGAGCTCATTTGGCTAAAAGTGACATAGGAATCCATTATAGTTATTTTTGGCTCCATATGGGGTACCAAAGTGACTAAATGGTTTCGCCTTAGTCTTGGCACCTTTTGGGCAAGTCTAAAAGCAAATTTAGGATTTATGTGAGCTGCCCAAATGGTTCAAAACCTTATGCATCTCATTTTGGCCTTTTCATCTACACATATACATGTTACATCAAACTTTCCAAAATGCATCCCTTCCAAAAATTGCTCTTTGTAATGCCTAAGTATGCAAATTGAAAGTATGAAGGAAATGTGCATAAGTGTGGGTTGAATGGCCAAAATGAGATGCATGAGGTTTGGGACCATTTGGGCAGCTCACACAAGTCTCAAATGTACTTTTAGACTTGCCCAAAAGGTGCCAACACCAAGGGAAAGCCATTTGGCAAATTTGGTACCCTATATGGAGCCAAATTTGACCATGATAGAACCCTATATCACTTTTTAGCCAAATGAGTTAGTCTTGATATGTGATTTGGCATGTAATTAGGTCTCATTGAGAGATTTTTGGAAAGGTAAAGATCATAATTTTTGGAGGTCTATAGAATATTTGATAATTTTTCAAATTTGGCAAAAATTATGGTTCTGGTTTGCTACACTATTCATTTGGTCCGAATTTGCATTCTATAACATGAGGCTTAAATGATGTCCAATTGCCATGACATTTTATACAGAGAAACTAGACAATCATAGTGATTTGTGCCAACTAGAAGCACCTCATTTGGAGGTCTATAGAAGGATATATGAATTTTTGAAGTTTCTATCTAGTAACAATAGTTTTGCTTGACCAGAAGTACTATTCCATTAAATTCCGAGGTCTAAGCTTGATGAATTGATCTAGAGATATTTGTCTTCTCTATTTAACATCCATAGCTTTCCAAATTGGTATCATTTTCATGGATTGGAGTTTTGTGGAATTAATTGGACATTTTCAAAGTTTTCTACAGAATTCTATAACAGTTCCATCATGTAGTCTGACTTTTGGACCATTTTGGATGTTAAACATCCTCTGTGATGAATGTGATGATTTAGGCTATTTTACGTGTGAAGTAGACATCCGTAGCTTTCCAAAATGACCAAGATTGTATGATTTCAATTTTTTTAGAATTAGTTATGATTTTCCAAAGTTTGGCCAAAGAATAGGCCAAATTTAGCCGAAAATAATCCTCCATATTTTATGTTCCATTTCAGTTTCCATGAGTTGTGGGCATGATTTTATGATGAAAATGAGTTGTATTAATGTAATTAAATATGAGGATATATAGTATGAGCTCACATGGTCCACGTGACACAGAATGAAATTTTTAAGTACGACGCAACGTAAAGAAATTCATTATTTTTTTCCTTTTTCCTTATATCTTCATGTACATAATGATGTGAGGCGCTAAAAGTTATGGTATTACATTTATTGATATTAGAACAAAGGTTCAAGCTCTTACTGTGGGTTATGGCTTGTGTTTATGAGTTGCCTAGATGCATATGAGCTTGTTTTCAGATGAATTGAGCTTGTTTCCAAAAATTATAATCCTTAGCTTCCTAAAAAGCTCTCAATGAGACCTAATTATATGCCAAATCTCATATTAAGACTAACTTATTTGGCCAAAAAGTGATATAGGGTTCCATTATGGTTAAATTTAGCTCGATATGAGGTACTAAATTTGTCAAATGGCTTTGCCTTAGTTGTGGCACCTTTTGGGCAAGTCTAAAAGCATATTTAAGACTTGTGTAAGCTGCCCAAATGGTCCCAAACCTCATGCATCTCATTTTGGCCATTCAACCCACACTTATGCACATTTCCATTAAAATTCCAAATTGCATACTTAGGCTTTATGTAACACCCCAAAATTTATTAAGGTGTTAATTATGGATTTAGAGTAATTAAGAATAATTAATAGAGGATAATTGGGCAAGTTAGTGAATAGAAATTTTAGAGAGATAAATTATTAATATGGGTTTGAGGATTTATTTGGGATAGAAACTTCACCTAGGTCTAAATTAATGAATCATGATGAGAGGCTAATGGAGGTGAGGAGACGAGGCTAGGTTTCTTGGCTTAATTCCACATTTTCTCACATTTGGAGCAAGATTTAGCCAAGGTAATAGTTATACAACTTAATCCCCTCATCTTTCTCTTTAATTTGGTCTGATTAGTTTTTCATTTGGAGAGTTTTCATCATACCCAAAATTTTCTTGGTGAAATTCGTAGGTTGAGGTTGGGGCTGGTATTAGGTGAGTTTAAACCCCCCATTTTGATGCTGTCTTTGTTGGTTTGAGACCCCCATAGCTAATTTATATTATGGGTATTAATTTTGCACGAAACTGTAACACCCCAAAATTAATTAAGGTATTAATTATGGAATTAGAGTAATTAAGAATAATTAATAGAGGATAATTGGGCAAGTTAGTGAATAAAAGTTTTGGGAGGGATAAATTATTAATATGGGTTTGAGAATTAATTGGGATAGAAATTGCATCTAGGCCCAAATTAATGAACCATGATAAGAGGCTAATGGAGGCCCAATGAATTAGATGCAGACCCAAACCTTTGAGCCCTTCAAATTAGGCCCAAAACCCATTATACTTCAACAATCCAATGTATAAAATTGGCCCAATGAAATTCTGCAGCCCAACAATTGAAAACTGGCCCAATAAGCAAAATCTGAAACCCAATTGGATTTGGACTTGGAGCAACCCATGACCCAGCCCCTTGACCCAACTTAAACCCACCTAAAACCCTAATACTTCAGCCACTTATCCCATTTGTTGAAACTCAAAAGTGAAATTCGGAGGTGGAGAAGGAGGCTAGGGTTTGGGGCAAAAAAATTCTGCATTTTCACACACTTAGAGCAAGATTTGGCCAAGGTAATAGTTATACAACTTAATCCCCTCATCTTTCTCTTTAATTTGGTCCAATTAGTTTTTCATTTGGAGAATTTTCATCATACCCAAAATCTGAAATGTGGTTATTTGGGGTTTTCTTGATGAAATTCGTAGGTTGAGGCTAGGGCTGACATTAGGTGAGTTTAAACCCCTCATTTTGATGCTTTCTTTGATGGTTTGAGACCCCCATAGCTTATTTATATTATGGGTATTATTTTGGTACGAATTTGCTTAGGATTTTAGGTGAAACATTGAGAATTCTGGTGGGAGATACTTGAATCCGAATTTGGGATTTGTGGTGGCTGTTGCAATTGTCTGCAAGTGAGGTAACCAGAGTTTACATTAATTCCATGCATGTATCTATTTTAATTTCATAATTGCTATATATGAATGATTTGAAATGTTGAATGAATTGGTTGGCTATCTGTTGTATTATGATTGGACCTTGTAAGTCCATGGTGGAGCTGTGGTGCGGCTGCCACCCGTACATGTGCTACGATCGAGCACTGGGTTATGATCAAACCCCAAATGCACTGAGCCCTGGTTGTGCTCAATGGGGAGTAGGTGCCGTGGACGGGCCTCTCCCAATGTTAATGGCCTTTAACATGTTAAATATACGATTGCTAGTATGGGATAGTAATCATGATAGCCTAATTGTTTCATTTACTGGAATGACTAATATGATTCTGATATGGATTTTGATTCATGCATATATGTTGATTAAACTGGATCATATGATGGAATTGCCTTGGTTACTGAGATGTGTATCTCACTCCGTTTTATGGGATTAATATTTCAGGTGAAAGTTCCTCGGGTAAGGATAAAGGCAAGCAAGTAGATGAACATCCATGAGTTGAGGCCTAGTGTGGGAAGCTTCACTTAGTTTGAGTGTAATAGGGTAGATGCTAATTTTTGCTAAGTTCTATATAGCATCATCATGTATCTGTATTGCCAAGTGTAGGCTTGCACATTTGATTTATTGAGGATGTATGTATTGAGGGGTTAGACCTCATCCTAGTTTAGTAATTATTGTATGGATTCATGATATCTGCTGTAATTTATGTTGACCTATAATATTGCTTATTAATGGAAATGTAACCCTCGAGATATTGATATGAACCCCTAATGTATGGAACCCCCATTTACTGAGGGATAGCTGCTGGTAATTCTTATATATTCTATTGCTGCTACTTTATAAACTTGCTGATAGAGGGTAATTAGAGAACGGAAATGGGCATATAAGTTTTGAATTGGTAATGGAAGCATAGCTAAGTAAATAAGGTAGATAAATGCCTTTTGAGCCATATAAAATGAGGGCAAGTGACCTTAGAGTGTCCCTAAGAAGAGAAATGGAGTGTAGGGGGCGAAATATAGTGAAAACAGTGACAAAAGGGAATCACGCCGTGGCCAGGAAGGCTTCACCGTGGCCTAGGAAGTGACAGTGGCGAGGGACGCCGCGGCTTGAGAAAACTCGCCGTGGCGCGAAGTGAAAATAATCGCCCAGGGGGTGACAGAACGTAATCTCGCCGCGGCGCAAGAAGTCTCGCCGCGGCGCGAGTCGAGGAAATTAATTAGGGAGGTTACAGTAGCGAAACTCGCCGCGGTGCAGATCCAACTCGTCGCGGCTCAGGAAAATTCCAGAGAGCAACTTGGCCATGGCGCAATAGTTCCAGGCCGCGGCGCAAGGTTAAAAACCTAGTTTTCGAGCTCCAGAATCCAACTTAGCCGCGGCGGAGAGATCCCAAGTCGTGGCGCAGGTCCCCAAACTCCTATATTTGACCTAGAAACCCTAATTTCAGTAAGGCTAATGTTAGGGAATAGCATGAGTACATTGGTGGGATGTTTTTGTAGGTTGAAATTGATTAATGGATGAATCCTAAACCTTTAATGGTGGTACAAACCCTTTTATACATGTTATCGTTATGGTTGTTAGTTGATGACCCTAGTAGTATCAAGGTTTAAATTTCCCCTATATTTTCTTAATGTCATTAGTTGTAACGACTCCAAACCTTGATTGTTATCTATTAATTGTGTATTTAGCTATAATCACCAATATTAGAATTTAGGGTCGTCACAAAACTGCTTAGGATTTTGGGTGGAATATTGAGATTTTTGGAAGAGGACATTAAAATCCGAATTTGGTATTTGTGGTAGCTGGGTAAGTGTTCTTTAGGTAGTTATTAGCATTTAACTTCCTTGGGTACTTGTTGTAACTGTTGATGATGAATTAGAGTAGTAATTATCTGATGTTATGGTTATAGTGAGATTGTGTACCCGTGGTGGCTGTTGCAAATCTGTCTACAAGTGAGGTAACCGGGGTTTACATTAATTCCATGCATGTATCTATTTTAATTTCATATTTGCTATAAATGAATGATTTGAAATGCTAAATGAATTAGTTGGCTATCTATTGTATCATGATTGGACCTTGTGAGTCCATGGTGGAGCTGTGGTGCGGCTGCCACCCGTGCATGTGCTTCGATCGGGCACCGAGTTATGATCAAACCCCAGATGCACTGAGCCCTGGTTGTGCTCAATGGGGAGTAGGTGTCGTGGATGGGCCTCTCCCGGTGTTATTGGCCTTTAACATGTTAAAATATGATTGCTAGTATAGGATAGTAATCATGATAGCCTAATTGTTTCATTTGCTGAGATGACTGGTATGATTCTGATGTTGATTTTGATTCATGCATATATGTTAATTAAACTGGATTATATGATGGAATTGCCTTGGTTACTAAGATTTATATCTCACCTCGTTTTATGGGATTACAATTTCAGGTGAAGGTTCTTCGGGTAAGGATAAGGGTAAGTAAGTGGATGAGCATCCATGAGCTGAGGCCCGGTGTGGGGAAGCTACACTTGGTCTGAGTGAAATAGAGTAGATGCTAACTTTGTTAATACTTGTATAGCATCATCATGTATCGGTATTGCCAAGTGTAGGAGTATGTATTTTGATAATATAATGTGTACCTATTGAGGAGTAGGCCTTACTTTAGATTGGTATATTGATGTATGGATTTATGATATCTGTTGTAAACCTTATTGAACTTATGATATGATTTACCATTTGGGAATGAATCCTTGAGATATTGATATGAATCACTAGTGTATGGAACCTCTAATAGAAGGTGTATCTAATGTTAAATGTCAATGGTGCATGAATTGTGTTGTTGTTATTCCTTGGATTTGCTGATATAGGATAATTAGAGAAAAGAAATTGACCCTTGAATCTTGAATTAGAGAGGATAGATTAGCCAGATGAATTAGGCTAATGAAAGCTATTTGAGCCCCATAATTAAGGTAGAGGGGCCCTAGGGTGAGATTGGAGGGAGAAAGGAGAGTATGAGTCCAAATTTTCAGAGTGTAGGACCAGAAGGCACTTCGTCGCGGCTAAAATATAGTTGGCCGCGGCCAATAGAGGCGGAGTTGCCCAGGGAGAGTGCCAAAGAGGAATTTGCCACGGTGAATTGTCAATTGGCCGTGGCGAAATATGAGAGGGCAAATTGGGAGTCATCTAGAGAGAAATTAGCCGCGATGAATTATAGAATTGGCCACGGTGAACTTTTAAGAAAATGTCCCCGGCATTCCAGAGAGGAATTGGCCGCAGCAGAAGGAGGAATTGGCCGCGGCCAATATCAAGAGGCGAGCGAGGGAGTTCCAGGAGGTTTCTTCGCCGCGACACCATGTAGGTTGGCCGCGGCGAAACTAGTGATGAAGAAAGGGGTAAAAACAGTAAGGAATTGGCCGCGGCTAAGAGTAATTTGGCCGCGGCTAACATGCTGAAACACTTATATTAACTAGAAAACCTTGGTTTTCCATATGTTAGTCACAAGGAATGATCTAGAGTCATTAGGATGAGTTATAACTGATGAGTAATGGAATCCAAGGCCTATAAATAGATGTTTAATTCCCCTATGAACATAAGTGTATGTAATCATATGATTGATGGCTCTAATCACATTAAAGTTCAAATTTTTCCATATTTTCATAACCTATGATGATTAATCACGCGTTTAACCTTAAATATCAAGATTACAAATTAAGGTCGTCACACTTTACATACTTAAAATAGGTTCTAGAAGTCATACATCATATGCATACATTTAAACATCACATAATAGCATATTTGCACATGTCTCGAGGGTCATAGACCATTTACAATATCATATACATTGTGAAGCATCATTATGGATTTTAAAAGAATAAAACTCGACATATGTTTGTTAATCTCCTTCTCTCATTATTATTAGCTCCCTTTACCATAGCTACTTGGTCCACCTAACATGTTAGAGCATTGGAGAGGAGGGGATGAGATCTAAAGAATTTCAATAGCTCATCTCCCATTCAATCATACATAATATATGCAAAGCAAGCTTTACAAATGCATGCATGAAGAAAATGGAAGTCATGGACATTTTAAAAGCAAACTTGGCATATGAACAAATCATACAAGACATTCAAGAGCTTACCAAGTGTTTGGATTGGCCTCACATTTCTCCTCATGGATTTTGGACTTGCCTCACCCATTCTTTAAGAGCTTTGGACTCAACCATATTGTTGGGAGCCCACTTTGCTTTTGGGAGACTCTCTTTACTTTGTCTCAACCAAACTTAAGGGTTCTTGGCTCATCCTCACCCAAAGGAAGAGTTATTGGCCTCTCCTCACTCAAGCAAACTTATATAACCATCATGTATTCATTTGAAAGCATAACATGGCATCAAGAATCATGGCATATAAAGGCATGCTAGCATACTTTTCATAGCTTGAAAATACGCATACACATACTCTAAGACAAGCTAAATGCACATCTATGCATGAGAGAAGGTGGAGAAAGCTACCTTGCACACAATCACACACTTTTTCCTTGGATTTCAAGCCTCCTATTTTGGTCACACACCCACAAATTGGTGAAGATGGTTTCTCTTGGCATAGATACAATTTTTGGGAGCCAATTAGGTTCATGAAACATTCTCTAAAGCCATACAACTTGCTTAAGTACTAGATTGCTCTATAACTCCCATTATGGTCCATAAATGCACCTAATGAAGCAACACCCCTCAAATAATTTTTAGGCCTTATTCTTTCCTTTTAAATATGATTCTTGACTCTTTTTAAGCCTCTTGGAGTCATCACACCATTAAAACAAAGGGCCTAGCATCATGTTGCTTCTTTAGGTCATAATATAGAACCTAAGACATCAAATCACTTTCTATGAGTTCTAAATTTTTCCAGGGCCTCCCATCACTTTCTTTCATCAAATATGACTCAAGATTGGCCTTAGAAAAATTTAAAACTCTCCCCCACTACAAGAACCCTCTTTGGCCGAGACTATGGGCTTCCTTGACCTTCTTGAAGTTCTCTTAGTTTTCTTGAAGGAGGAAGCTTGTGGGGAGCATCTTAGGTATCTCAAGAACTCATTGAAACTCTAAATTAAACCTAAGAATTATCATATAAAATCAGATTTGAGAAGGTGCATACAAAACCCTAGAATTTGCATCTTAAAATCTAATGGTCTTTTTTTTATAATTCTTTTTACATATTCTTAATCTTCACACTCTTTTTCCTTAGATTCATACTTGGTTCTGCCTAAAAATCATCTCCTCCTAAGGTTTTCTCAAGTGGGGCAAAATAAACGAGGAGGAAACTAAAGATGACAACCATAGGAAGAGAAATTACCTTGTTTTCTTGCTTTTTCTCACTTGAATCTTGTGTTCTTTGAGCTCTTCTCTTCAAATCCGAATTTTTCCCTCAATTTCTCCTTTAAAACAAATCCATATACTTCATTATAGTCATAGGAAATAAAGGAGAATGAAGGAAAAGAGGTTTGGACGAAAAAGAGCATGAAAATCCATATCTTTCTACCTTGAATTTCTCCTCCTTTTCTTCCTCCTCTTGTATGCCTCATTCACTAGGGTTTTCTTCTGGTTTTAGGCTGAACATTGTCATGCATAATGAAGGGACGAGAAGGGTGCATCATATATATAGGTGAGAATAAGTTACTTTTCAAAATTCCTATTTTGCCCTTCATACTTTGCATTTTTGTTTCTCCTTTGTTTTAACTCCTTTTTGAGAACCATCTTTTCCATTATAAAATTTAGGTTCCCAATTAAGAAAAATGCCTTTGGAATCACTCAAATCGGAGCTAAAACTTTCCTGAACGAATCCGTCAAAGTTCGGGCACATAGACATTGGAAAACGTCCACTATAGGGGTTTTAATTGTTCTGGGGGTTTCCATGGTTTTCAAGGCCTCTGAGAATCCTGGAGAACTCAAAACTTTCATTTAAAAAGCCCTCCTTTGTGAATTCCAAAAATTGCTATGTTTCATAGGCTTTTTGTAAGAAATTATTTCTTCATTCTAGCTTCGTTTTTCTTTCCGTCTGAGCCTGAGATTCTCATTTTTAAGAGTTTGGAATGCTTTCTAAATTTTTTGGGACCTTAACTATCTTATTCTGGGGGACTTCCTTTTGTATTCAGTGAGTTTCGTTCGTTGACGGAGAAACTGTACGTTACGTTTCTCATGTTTTCTCTAATTTTTGGAAAACTGGATATTACGGTTATTATGTTTCAGTATGATGTTGACCATTAGGAGAGGTCAACCCTCTAGACAAACTCGTGCTGATGAAGCTGAGCCTAGTGATCCAGTTGCTGGAGCCCTACAGTCTTTCATGGCTCGCCTGGATCAGCAGTAGGCCCTTATTATGCAGCTTAAGGAATGACTTATTGAGAGAGACAGTCAGGGCCCTACACTTACTCCTCCTTAGCCACCTCCACACTTATATCATCCCAAGCATTCAAAGGTGACTCATTCAGACCCACAGCCACACATGCAAACTGTTGCCCTGATTCCACTAGCTCAGACGCCTCCTGCACAGTAGTAGCCTTCGACCAAACAAGTTATTATCCAGTTCAAGATATTTGGGCCTCCCACTTTTGATGGTGAGATAAACTCAGAGAAAGCTATGGCCTGGATCATGGAGTTAGAGAAAATTTTCGAGGTGATGGAGTGCACGTCTGAGCAAAAAGCCAAAATGGCTGTGTTCCAGTTATAAAAAGAAGCAATCTATTGGTGGAAGGGCACTAAGCCTATTCTAAGAGCGAGGAACGCTTCGATCACATGGTAGGCATTCCTCGAAGTGTTCTACAAGAAGTACTTCCCTGATTCCATCAGAGACAAGAAGGAATCAGAATCCATAATGTTTATGGATTATATGAACAGAGTTTTCAGGCCATACTTAGATAGATTTGTAGTTGTCTTCATAGATGATATCCTCATCTACTCAAAAAGTAGAAGGAACATGAGCAGCACCTGAGATTAGCCTTGGAGACCCTGAGAGAGAAACAGTTGTATGTTAAACTTAGTAAATGTGAGTTTTGGCTCACTAAGGTTCAGTTTCTAGGTCATGTGATCACCCAAGCAAGAGTCGTAGTAGATCCCCATAAGGTAGAAGCAGTATTATAGTGGGAGAGACCTAGGACAGTGACAGAGATCAAGAGCTTCCTAGGTTTAGTAGGTTATTATAGGAGGTTCATTCAAGACTTTTCTTAGATAGCGATGCCACTGATTGGCTTACTAGAAAGATGTACTATTTGTATGGAATGAGAAATGCAAGAGTAGTTTTCAAGAGCTAAAGTACAAGTTAACCACGGCCTCAGTTCTAGTACTCCCTAACCCTAAAGAAACTTTTATAGTGTATAGTGATGCCTCTAAGATTAGGATGTGTACTTATGCAGAAAAGTTGAGTGGTAACTTATACTTCTAAACAGTTAAAACCTCATGAGGAAAACTACCACACACATGACTTAAAGTTAACCGCAGTGGTGTTTGCTTTGAAAATATAGAGACACTACTTATATGGGCAGTTATAGAAATTTACAACGACCACAAAAGCCTCAAATATTTATTTGAATAGAAAGAGTTGAATATAAGGCAATGGAGATGGTCAAAATTTTTGAAAGATTATGATTTCATGTTGAAATACCATCCCGGTAAGGCTAATGTGGTAGCTGATGCCCTAAGTAGAAAATCCATACACATGGTTTGTATGATAATTTGAGAGCAAGAGTTGATTGAGAGATTGAAAGACATGAGTCTCTCCTATGAGATGTATGCAGGGAAGCTATTAATGAGTGAGACTTGAATAGAAAATGACTTAAGGGATCAAATAAGAGAGGCCTAGCAGACAGATGACCATGTAAATAAGATTAGAGTTCAGATAGCCCAGGGTAGTATTCAAGAGTTTAATCTGTCTGAGGATGACATAGTGAGGTACAGGGATAGGCTGTATGTGCCTAGGAACATAGAAATTAGAGAAAAGATATTAGATGAGACACATAAGAGCAAATATACCATTCATTCGAGCAATAATAAAATGTACTAAGATTTGAAGAAAATGTTCTGGTGGCCTAGGATGAAAACAAATATAGCAGAGTATGTCTCTCGGTGTCTAGTATGCTAGAAGGTAAAGATGGCACATCAGAAATCAGCTAGATTACTTCAGCCCCTAGATATCCCGAAATGGAAATGGGATAGCATAGCTATCGATTTTGTCATAGGTTTACCCAGGACATCATCGAGGTATGATGCAATATGGGTAATAGTGGATAGGTTAACCAAATCAGCACACGTTTTATCGATGAAAGCCACTTATAACCTAAATAAGTTAGCCCATCTATATATCAAAGAGATAGTTAGGCTGTATGGTGTACCTAAGAGCATAGTGTCAGATAGAGATCCCAGATTCACATCAAACTTCTGGATATCATTATAGGATGCTCTAGGCACCAGACTTAGATTTAGCATAGCCTATCACCCTCAGATGGATGGACAGACGGAGAGAATCATCCAAACCCTAGAGGACATGTTGAGGGCATGTGTTCTATAGATGAAAGGGAACTGGGATACATACTTGCCTCTAACAAAGTTTGCCTACAAAAATAGTTATCATGCAAGTATACAAATGGCACCGTATGAGGCATTGTATAGGAGGAAGTGTAGTCCCCGATGTGTTGGGTTGAGCTAAGAGAGAGGAGTCTCATAGGTCCAGAGTTAGTGGACCAGACCTCCAGATAGATAGAAACTATCAAAAAAAAACTTCTGACGACCCAGAGTAGACAAAAAAGTTATGCAGATAAACATAGACGGCCATTAGAGTTTGAGATTAGAAACCATGTCTTCATTAGAGTGTCTCCAATCACAGGGATAGGTTGGTCCATCAAAAGCAAAAAGCTCAGTCTAAAGTACATAGGTCCTTTTCAGATTTTTGATAAAGTAAGACCTGTGGCATACAGACTAGCCCTTCCTTCAAACCTAAGCCAAGTCCATGAAGTATTCCATGTTTCCCAACTCAAAAGGTACCAACCCGACCCCTCACATGTCATAGAATATGAGAATGTACAGTTACAGGATGATCTATCATACATAGTATCACCTAATTGGATCATAGATGTTAGACTCAAGCAGTTACGGAATAAGACGATACCGTTGGTGAATGTGGTTTGGAAGGGGTTATCTCCTGAGGAAGCCACTTGGGAATTAAAGGATGATATGAGGAAGAAATATCTACAACTCTTCCCATGAGGTATGTTATCTAATTTCGAGGACGAAATTTTTAAAAGAGGGAGAATTGTAATGTCCATTTTTTGTTAAACGACAGAAACAGACACGTTTTTAAAGCAAGTCCCCTGAAAATGAATTAGTTAAGATTTCAAAAATTTTGAGTAACATTCTAGCCTCCTAAAAATAAGAATCCTAGCCTTAAATGGAAGGAAAAACGGAGCTAGAATGAAGAAATAAATTTTGAGAGAAATCTTACAAAACGTAATGGTATTTTCGTAATTTCGAGCAATTTTTAGAATTTACACAAGAGGGCTTTTTAAAGCAAAGTTTTGAGTTCTCTGGAATTCTCAGAGGCCCTAAAAATCATAAGAAGTCGTGCGATAGTTAAATCCCCTCAGGTGAATGTTTTCCAATGTTGGTGTGCTCAAACTTTGACAGATCTGTTCAAAAAGGTTTTAGTTTCGATTTGAGTGATTCCAAATATAATGGAAAAGATGGTTCTAAAAAATGAGCCAAAATGAAGGAGAAACAAAAATGCAAAGTACAAAGGACTAAATTAAAATTTTTGAAAAAATCACTTTTCCCTACCTATATATAGGTGGCACCATACACTTGCCCTCATTTAACTTTAGAAAATTCAGCCCAAACCAGAAGTAAAACCCTAAGGGAGAGGCGCCCTGATACAATATCAATAGGCATGTCTATTGGAGCACTACAAGTTCGAAAAGCCTTCATCTATCAAGAATCCCAAATCATTCAAAAGAGCATAATTCAAGTCCAAATGGCTCATGAAGGGATGGCTTATGCTCAAAAGGCCCAAATTATGCATTATGTCCAAAAATTTCAAAGAACTCAAGAAAATATCTATGTTGGACGTTGGCCCAAGTTTAGAGCCCAAGATCTATATTTGATCAATTCCATTATTGTGTGCCTCCATAAAAAAAAAATTCGAAAAAAAAAAGTGAAAAAAAAAAAAAAAAATACTAAAATAATAAAAAACGAAATTCAAAAAAAAAAAAACTAATCTACTTCTTTAAGTTGTGAAAATGCAAAAAAAAAATGATTCTTAATTACTAAAAATAATAAAAAACACATTGGATATTGACTTTAGTTGCTCCATGGCCCTTCTTAGAGCAAATTTCAAAAAGAATCTTAGTCAAAACTAATCTTTTGACTTCTTTAAGTTGTCACATGGGATTTTCTTCATGCTTTTTTAAAAATCACATGGTTGTCACATGATTTGGACTTAATCTCTTGAAATTTGGACTCCAATTGGGCTTTTCGAACTTGTAGTGCATCATCTATTGATGTGTGTATATTCACATGATTTTTAATCTCTTGCATTGGGCCTTCATCACATGTGTGTGTATATTTGGGCCTTCAACACATTGGATATTGCTCCATGGCCCTTCTTAGAGCATTGGGCTTCCACTTGGATTTCCACTTTTGCATCTTTAAAGAAATCTCATGTCCAAAATCTAATTCAGCATGTTTTGAATTGATCAAATATAGATCTTGGGCTCTAAACTTGGGCCAACGTCCAACATAGATATTTTCTTGAGTTCTTTGAAATTTTTGGACATAATGCATAATTTGGGCCTTTTGAGCATAAGCCATCCCTTCATGAGCCATTTGGACTTGAATTATGCTCTTTTGAATGATTTGGGATTCTTGATAGATGAAGGCTTTTCAAACTTGTAGTGCTCCAATAGACATGCCTATTGATATTGTATCACGCCCAAGAGAGGAAGAAGAAGGAAAAAGAAATTCAAGTTTAAGGTATGTTTCAATGGTGATTTTCCTTATTTTTCTTCATCCACACCTTCTCTCCTCCCTTCTCCTTTATTTCCTTGGATTAAAATAAGGTTTATAAATTTGATTCAAGGGAGATATTCAAGGAAAATTTTAGATTTGAAGAGAGGAGCTTGGAGAAAGCAAGATTCAAGCCAAACTAAATAAGGAAACAAGGTAAAAATGTATCCTATGGTGGCTATATTGAACTGCCTTCCTTCTCCACTTCGACCTACATATGGTCTACCCTAGGGAGTTAAATTTTTAATTAAACAAAGGTTGAATCTTAGGTATTTAATGGAGAGGAATAAGAATATGTAACGAAAATCATAAAATAGCCATTAGAAATCAAGATGCAAAACCTAGGGTTTCTAGTGCACTTTTCAAATTTTGAATTTATATGATGATTCCTAGGTTTAATTAAGGGTTCAAATGAGTTCTTGAGACACCTAAGATGCTCCCCACAAGCTTCCTCCCTTAAGAAAGCAAAGAAATTTCCATAGAGGCCAACAAAGCCTATGTCTCGGCCTAGGCATGTTTATGTAATAGGGGAGAGTTTTAAATTTTTCTAAGGCCATTCTTGAGTCATATTTGATGAATGAAAATGAAGGGAGGCCTTGGAAAAAATTTAGAACTCATAAAAATTGATTTGGTGTAGGCTGGGACTTTTTCTCACTTACAATGGCATTTATAGTCCCTTATTCCAATATTGATTGGCCTAGCATATATCTCATACTGGCATTGAAGAGCTACTACCACTGACTACTATTGGGCTCTAATGGGATGCTAGCTAGTCTCATAGTTTTACTCACTAGAGATATATTGTACTACTTATCTCATATAAAAACTACACCTAACCCCTTTTTGAATATATAGGTTAGCATGTGGGGATTTTTCTATCCCTCGATCAGGGCTACTATCTGCTAGGTAGTGGTTCATCTGGTTCTAACTCTGGAAAGTTTGTTTCTTGTTTTCCTTATCCTATACACTATGCTCATCTCTAGAGAGAGCTAGTTAGTGGTCTAACTATCTGAGTAAAGCCTTCATATTTCTGTAGCAACAATCTACCAAACTTAGGAGGTCTCTAGTCTCTAAGATAAAAGCTAACTAAAACTATCCTAGTCTCTGTGACTTCACACTAAAAATACGCCCAGGTCATAACATCCATTACAGAGGATGTTTGACATCCAAAATGGTCCAAAGATCTGAGTGCATTTTGGAACTGTTATAGAATTCTATAGAAAACTTTGAAAATATCCAATTAATTCCACAAAAATACAAACCATGTTAATGATACCAATTTAGAAAGCTATGAATGTTAGCTAGAAAGGAAAAATATCTCTAGACTAGTTCATCAAGTCCAAACCTCGAAATTTAATGGAATAGTAACTCAGGTCAGGCAAAATTCCTGATACTAGATAGAATGTTCAAAAATTTATATCTTCCTCCCTAGACCTCCAAATGAGGTACTTCTAGTTGACATGAATCATTGTAAATGTGTAGTTTCCCTGTATAAAATTTCATGGCAATTAGATACCATTTGAGCCTCGTGTGACATAATTCATTTTCGGACCAAATGAATAGTATAGCAGACCAAAACTATAAAAATTGCCAACTTTGAAAAATCATCAAATATTATGTAGACCTCTAAAAATTATGATCTTTAGCTTGCCAAAATGCTCTCACTAGGACCTAATTACATGCCAAATATCAGATCAAGACTAACTCATTTGGCTAAAAAGTGACGTAAGGTTTCATTATGGTCAATTTTGACTCTATATAGGGTATCAAAATTGCCAAATGGCTTTTCCTTGGTTTTGGCACCTTTTAGGCAAGTCTAAAAGCACATGTAAGACTTGTGTGAGCTACCCAAATGGTCCCAAAACTCCTGCTTTTCATTTTGGCCATTTAACCCACACTTATGCACATTTACATCAAACTTCCAAATTACATACTTGGGCATTATATACTCAAAATATATGCTAGAGCTCATACATCATATCTATACATTTAAACATCACATAATGTCATATTTACACATGTTTCAAGGGTCATAGACCATTTACAACATCATATACATTGTGAAGCATTATTATGGATTCAAAAAGAATAAAACTAGGTATATGGTTGTCAATCTTCTTCCTTCAAGATTGTTGGCTCTTATTTCCATAGCCACTTGGTCCACCTAACATATTAGATCATTGGAGAGGAGGGAATGAGATTCAAAGAATCCCAATAGCTCATCTCCCTTTCAATCATACATAATATATGTAAAGCAAGCCTTAAAAGTGCATGTATGGACATAAGACAAATCATGAACATTCAAGGAGCAAGTTTGGCATATGAACACATCATACAAGACATTCAAGAGCTCACCAAGTGCTTAGATCGGCTTCACACTTCTCCTCATAGATTTTAAACTTGCCTCACCCATTCTTTAAGAGCTTTGGACTTAACCATACTCTTGGGAACCCACTTTGCCTTTGGGAGACTCTTTACTACTGCTTTATAAAACTATCTCAGGCTGTCATCTCACCGGATACAAAAGGAAGTCCCCCAAATTAATGGTTTCTCTATAAACGAACAGAAGTCACTGGATAAAAAAAGAAGTCCCTCAAAATGAGATAGTTAAGGCCCAAAAAAAATTTCAAAAGCATTCTAGACTCCTAAAAAGGAGAATCCCAAGCTTAGACAAAAATAAAAATGGAGTTAGAATGAAGAAACAATTTCTTATGAAAAACCTACGAAACGTAATGGCATTTTTGTAATTTTGAGTAAAATTTGGAATTCACCCAGGACAGCGTTTTAAATAAAATTTTTGAGTTCCCCAAGGTTCTAAGAGGCCTTAAAAACCATGGGAAGACCCTGGAAAGCTAAACCCCTTCAGTGGACGTCTTCTAACGTCGGTGTATCTGAACTTTGACGGATTCATTCGAGAAGGTTTTAGCTTCGGTTTGAGTGATTCCAAAGGCATTTTACTAAATTGGGAACCTAAATTTCATAATGGAAAATACAGTTCTCAAAAAGGAGCTAAAACGAAGAAGAAATGAAAATGCCAAAAATGAAGGGCAAAATGAGAATTTTTGAAAAGTGTAACTTACTCCCACCTATATATATGATGCACCTTTCTTCTCCCTTCATTATGCACGACCATGTTCTGACCAAAACCAAAGGAAAACCCTAGGGGATGAGGAGCACAAGAGGAGGAAGAAAAGGAGGAGAAATTCAAGGTAGAAAGGTATAGATTTTCATGGTTTTTCATGCTCTTTCTATTTCAAACCTCTTTCCCTTCATTCTCCTTTATTTCCTATGATTATAATGAAGTATATGGATCTATTTTAGAGGAGAAATTGAGGGAAAAATTCGGATTTGAAGAGAGGAGCTCAAAGAACACAAGATTCAAGTGAGAAAAAGCAAGAAAACAAGGTAATTTCTCTTCCTATGGTTGTCATCTTTGGTTCCCTTCTCCTCCATTCCGCCTAACATGAGAAAACCCTAGGAGGACACTATTTTAGGTAGAACCAAGGGTGAATCTAAGGAAAAAGGGTGTAAAGATTAAGAATATGCAAAGGGAATTAACAAAAAACTATTAGATTTCAAAATGCAAGTTCTAAGGTTTCAATTGCACCTTGTAAAATCTGATTTTGTATGATGATTCCTTGGCCTAAAAGAGTTTAAATGACCTCCTAAGATCCCTAAGATGCTCCCCACATACTTCTTCCTTCAAGAAAACTAAGCAAACTCCATGAAGGCCACTAAACTCCATAGCCTCGGCTTAAAAAGGTTCATAGCTAGGGAGAGTTTTAAAATTTTCTAATCCTATTCTTGAGTCATATATGATGGATGAAAATAAAGGGAGCCTTGGAAAAAATTTAGAACCCATAGAAAGTGAGTTAGTGCTTTAGGTTCCATATTATGACCTAAAGAAGCAACATGTAGTTAGGCTCTCTGTTTTGATTGTGTGATGACTCCAAGAGACTTAAAAGGAATCAAGAATCATATTTGAAAGGAGAGAATAAAGCCTAGAAATTATTAGAGAGGTGTTACTTCATTAGGTGCATTTATGGATCATAATGGGGTTTATAGAACAACTTAGTATTTAAGCAAGTTGTATGACTTTAAAAATTATTTCATGAATTTAATTGGCTTCCATAAATTGTGTTTACGCCAAGAGAAACCTTTCCCACACTTTTGTGGGTGTGTTGCCAAAGCAAGGGAAGGCATTTCAAGAGAAAAATTATGTGATTGTGTGCAAGGTAACTCTCCCCACCTTCTCTCATACATGGATATATGCTTAACTTGTCTTAGAATGTGTGTATGTGTATTTTCAAGCCATGAAAAGTATGATAGCATGATTTCATATGCCATAGTTTTATGATGTCATATTATGTTTCATATGATGTTTTGATGTGTGCTTGGGTTTGCTTGAGTGTGGTGAGGACAAGAACCCTTAGCCATAGTGAGGATGAGCCAAGAATCCTTGAAATTGGTTAAGATAAAGTAAAGAGTCTCCCAAAAGCAAGATGGGCTCCCAAGAGTATAGTTGAGTCTAAAAATCTCTTAAAGAATGGGTGAGGCAAGTCCAATATCCATAAGAAATTGGGTGAGGCCAATCCACTTGCTTAACAAGCCTTTGTATGCTATGTATGACTTTCTCAAATGATGGAAATATCTCTTGAATGTTTGCACATGTCAACATGACCATACAAGCATTTATGAGACTTGTTTGCATCCATTATGTATGATTGAATGGGAGATGAGCTATTGGGATTCTCTAAATCTCATTCCCTCTTCTCCAATGATCTCACATGCTAGGTGGACTAAGTGGACAAATTAATGGAAGCAAACCACCTTGAAGAAAAGAGTTTGACAACTAAATGCATAGTTTTAGTTCTTTAAGGCCATAATAGTGTCAAACGATGTAATCTAATGATGTATATGGTCTATGACCTCTTAGACATGTGTAATTATGATAATATATGATGTATAAATGAATGGATATAATGTGTGAACCCAATGTAATTTGGGCATGGAATGCCAAATTGTGTTTCTTAAGAGTTTGATAGAATTATGCATATGTGTGGATGAAATGGCCAAAATGAGATACATAAAGTTTGGGACCATTTCAGTAGCTTACACAAGTCTTAATTATGCTTTTAGACTTGCCTAAAAGGTGCCAAACCTAAGGGAAAGCCATTTGGTTACTTTAATACCTTATATGGAGCCAAAATTGACCATAATGAAACCCTGTATCACTTTTTAGCCAATTGAGCTCTTCCTAATCTGATATTTGGCATACAATTAGAGCTTGTTGAGAGATTTTTTGGAAGCTAAAGCACATAATTTTTGGAGGTTCACAGAATATTTGATGAATTTTCACAGTTGGAAAATTTTCTGGTTTTGGTCTGATGTACTATTCATTTGGTTCGAAAATGAAATCTATCACATAGGGCCCAAATGATGTCCAATTGCCATGAAATTTTATACAATGAAACTAGACATTCACAGAGACTTGTATCAACTAGAAGAACCTTATTTGAAGGTCTAGAGAGGGAGATATGAAGTTTTGAACATTCTATCTAGTATTAGGAGTTTTGCACAACCTGAGTTACTATTCTATTAAATTGCGAGGTCTGGGCATGATGAACTGGTTTGGAAATATTTTTCCCTTCTAGGTAACATCCACAACTTTCTAAATTGGTATCATTTTCATGGATTGGATTTTTTCAGAATTAATTGAACATTTTCAAAAATTTCTACAGAATTCTATGACAGTTCCAGAGTGCAGTTTGACCTCTAGACCATTTTAGATGTCAAACATCTTATGTGATAGATGTTATGATCTAGGCATATTTTTAGTGTAAAGTAGACATCTGTAACTTTTCAAAATGACCAAGAATATATGTTTTTTATTTTTCTAGATTTAGTTATGATTTTCCAAAATTTGGCCTGAAAATGCACTTGGTTATTTTGAGCTCTTTGATTTCCATGAGTTGTAGCCATGATTTTATGATGCAAATGAGTTGTATTAATGTAAATAAATATGGTAAAGTATAGGATGAGCTCACACAGTCCATGTGACACTAAATGAAAATTTTAAATATGACGTAACGTGAAAATATTCATTATTTTATTCCCTTTTTCCTTACACTCTCATGAATGTGATGATGTGAAGCATGTGTATATGATGAGATGAGTTAGAAATTATGGTGCTACATTTATAGGAATGAAAGAATGTGTTATATGCATAATGGAATGTAAATTGTGCATGTTATGGCATTAGAGTTTTATGAATGACTTTTCAGAAACATGCATAAGAATGATATAGGGTTAAGGCACACAAGGGATTAGAGAACCCAATAGAGCATAAGCTTTAGTAAGATAGAATCCAGACATTGAGAGTATGTGTCCTAGATTAGGTTAGCAGACCCCAAAAAAATAGTATACTGTGCTCCTGGGGATGAGGCTAAAGAAGTTCAACAAAAAGAAAGCCTAGATCTAATCCAAACATAGAAATAAACTAAGATAGATAGTTAATGCCTTAGTACTCTTAGAGAAGCTCGAGAGAGTTAAAGATAGCCTAAGAAGGCAAGCCTTGTGTTATATGTAGAGAAAGAGTGTAAGCCAAGAGTGCCATAGAATGAAATCCTTGGGATTATATGAAAATAGAACTCTTCTTATCAAGGGATGGTCTAGCTAAGAGCAAAGTAAGAGTATGAGCGAAAAGTAGACCCCTTTGATGTTACAAATAGTGAATAAGTGAAGGACCCCAAGAAAATGCAAGTGCTCTTGAGCATAAAGAAATCTAAATTGGCAATGCAAACAATCAATAGTAGAAGATCTTTTTACTTAAGAGGATAAGAAAGGTAGAAAGAGAAGATATAACAGTGTTCAAGCGGATGACATATTAGATTGAGAATAGATATTCAGTTAATGTGATTGAGTACTTAACAAAACACATTTGTCCTTGGCATTGATGCCCTTCTAACATGATACTACCCAAAGTAAAAATTGTCAGATAATGCAGAGAGATCTCAGGATGTAGTAGAGAAAGAATCCTATTTTTCCCAAGCACTCTATGAGAATAGGGCAAATAGAGAAAAGTAAGAGAGGAATACTTTAGATTATTAGAAAAATTATAATATACAAGAAATAGTGGCTTTAAGCTCAGTCATGAGGTGCTTATGTATTAGTGTTTGATGTTATGGTTTGCTTTCAACAGAGGCTACATGATATTAGGTCTGGTGTAACATCCAGTTTTCTAAAAACTAGAGAAAACATGAGAAACGTAACGTACAATTTCTTTGTAAATAAACAAAACTCACTAGATACAAAAGGAAGTCCTCTAGAATGATGTATTCAAGGTCCCAAAAAATTTGGGAAGCATTCTAGATTTCTAAAAATAAGAATCTCAAGCTTAGATGGAAAGAAAAATGGAGCTAGAATGAAGAAACAATTTTTTACAAAAAGCCTACGAAACGTAATGGCATTTTTGTAATTTTGAGAAATTTTTGTATTTCACACAAGAGGGCTTTTTAAATGAAAGTTTTGAGTTCTCTGGGGTTCTCAGAGGCCCTAAAAACCATGGAAACCTCTAAGACAGTTAAAACCCCTCCGGTGGACATTTTTCAATGTCGGTGTGCCTGAACTTTGATAGATCCGTTCAGGAAGGTTTTAGCTCCGATTCAAGTGATTCCAAAGGAATTTTTCTTAATTGGGAACCTAAATTTTATAATGGAAAATATGTTTCTAAAAAAGGAGTTAAAACAAAGTTGAAACAAAATTGCCATTATGGAAGGATAAAATTGAAATTTTTGAAAAAGTGTGTTTCTAGAAGCTGCCACACACTTCCCCTTTCTTCTCCCATCTTCTTAAGCACAAAATTTCTATCCAAAATACAAAACATGATCTGCTCTCTTAGGCTCACAAGGAGAGGAAGAAAAGAAGGAGAAATCAAAGGCTTAAGGTATGGAAATTAGTAGTTTTTCATACTCTTTCTCTTCCAAACCTCTTCCCCTCCATTCCTCATTGTTTCCTATGATTAAAATGAAGTTTATAAATCTATTTTAAGGGAGAAATTGAGGATAAAATTTGGATTTGAAGAGAGGAGCTCAAAGAATACAAGATTCAAGTGAGAAAAAGCAAGAAAACAAGGTAATTTCTCTTCCTATGGTTGTCATCTTTGCTTCCCTCCTCCACTATTTCGCCCCACTTGAGAAAACCCTAGGAGGAGATGGCTTTTAGGTAGAACCAAGAATGAATCTAATGAAAAAGGGTGTGGAGATTAAGAATATGCAAAGAAAACAACAAAATAACCATTAGATTTCAAGATGCAAGTTCTAGGGTTTTAATTGCACATTGTAAAATCTGATTTTGTATGATGATTCCTAGGCTTAATTAAGAGTTTAAATGAGCTCCTAAGATCCATAAGAGGCTCCCCATATGCTTTTTCCCTTGAGAAAACAAAGAAAGCTCTATCAAACCCAATAAGCTTCATTATCTCGGCCAAGAAGGGTTCTCATAGCTAGGGAGAGTTTTAAATTTTTCTAAGGCTATTCTTGAGTCATATTTGATGAATGAAAGTGAAGGGAGGCCTTGGAAAAAATTTAGAACTCATAGAAAGTGATTTGGTATCTTAGGTTCCATATTATGACCTAAAGAAGCAACATGATGCTAGGCTCTTTGTTTTAATGGTGTGATGACTCCAAGAGGCTTAAAAGGAGTTAAGAATCATATTTGAAAAGAAAGAATAAGGCCTAGTGTAACATCCGATTTTCAGAAAAAGAGAGAAAATGTGAGAAACGTAATGTACGATTTCTCCGTAAACGAATGAAACCCACTGGATATAAAAGGAAGTCCCCCAAGATGATGTAGTTAAGGTCTTGAAAAATTTGGGAAGCATTCTAGACTCCTAAAAATGAGAATCTCAGGCTCAGACAAAAAGAAAAATAGAGCTAGAATGAAGAAATAATTTCTTACGAAAAGCTTATGAAACGTAATGGCATTTTCATAATTTTGAGCAAATTTTGGAATTCACACAGGAGGGCTTTTTAAATGAAAGTTTTGAGTTCTCTGGGATACTCAGAAGCCCTAAAAATCATGGGAAGCCCCCGAGACAGTTATATCCCCTCTGGTAGACGTTTTCCAACGTCGGTGTGGCTAAACTTTGACAGATTTGTTCGGAAAGGTTTTAACTCCAATTTGAGTGATTTCAAAGGCATTTTACTAAATTGGGAGCCTAAATTTTATAATATAAAAGCAGTTCTAAAAAAGGAGCTAAAATGAAGGAGAAATGAAAATGCCAAAAATGAAGGGCAAAATTGAAATTTTTGAGAAAGTGGAAGCTTCTTGAACACACTTTAAGTTTCTTATTTCTTCTCCTCTCCATTTGCACGGCCCATTCTGCCCAAAAATCATAAAAAACACCAGCTCTCTTATGCACACCATGGAGGAGAAGAAAGAAGGAGAAAAAGTAAGGAAAAGGTAAGGAATTTCATGGTTTTTCATGTTTTCTCCTTTCCAAACCTCTCCTTCTCCATTTCCCTTTCTTTCCTATGATTATAATGAAGTTTATAAATCTGATTTAAGGGAGAAATTGAGGGTGAAATTCGTATTTGAAGAGAGGAACTCAATGAACACAAGATTCAAGTGAGAAAAAGCATGAAAACAAGGTAATTTCTCTTCCTATGGTTGTCATCTTTAGTTCCCTCCTCCACCATTTCGCCCCACTTGAGAAAACCCTAGGAGGAGATGATTTTTAGGCAGAACCAAGCATGAATCTAAGGAAAAAAGGTGTGGAGATTAAGAATATGTAAAGGAAATTATCAAAAAACTATTAGATTTCAAGATGTAAATTCTAGGGTTTTGTGTGCACCTTCCAAAATTTGATTTCATATGATAATTCCTATGCCTAATTAAGAGTTTAAATGAGCTCCTAAGATCCCTAAGATACTCCATATATGCTTCCTCCTTCAAGAAAACAAAGAGAATTCTAAGGAGGCCAAAAAGGGGCATAGTCTCAACCAAGCAAGGTTAGGGTAGCTAGGGAGAGTTTTAAATTTTTCTAAGGCCATTTTTGAGTCATATTTGATGAATAAAAATGAAGGAAGGCCTTGGAAAAAATTTGAAACTCTTAGAAAGTGATTCGATGCCTTAGGTTCCATATTATGACCTAAAGAAGCAACATGATGTTAAACTCTTTGTTTTAATTGTGTAATGAATCCAAGAGGCTTAAAAGAAGTCAAGAATCATATTTGAAAGGAAATAATGGAGCCTAGAATTTATTTGAGGAGTGTTGCTTCATTAGGTGCATTTATGGACCATAATGGAGCTTATAGAGCAATATAGCATCTAAGCAAATTGTATAGCTTTAGAGATTGTTTTATGAACCTAATTGGCTCCCATGAATTATATCTAGGCCAAGAGAAACCATCTCCACTAATTTGTTGGTGTGTGGCCGAAAGAGGAGGCTTGAGTCCAAAGGAAAAAGTGTGTAATTGTGTGTAAGGTAGCTTTCTCCACCTTATTTCATGCATGGATGTGTGTTTAGCCTCTTTTAGAATGTGTATATGTGTATTTTCAAGTTATGAAAAGTATGCTAGCATGCCTTTATATGCTATAATTCTTGATATCATGTTATGTTTTAAATGAGTACATGATATTTATTTGAGTTTGCTTGAGTGTGGAGAGGCCAAGAACTCTTCCCTTTGGTGAGGATGAGCCAAGAACCCTTGAGCTTGGTTGAGACAAAGTAAAGAGTCTCCTAAAAGCAAAGTGGGCTCCAAGAGTATGGTTGAGTAAAAAGCTCTTAAAGAATGGGTGAGGCAAGTCCAAAATCCATGAGGAGAAGTGTGAGGCCAGTCCAAACACTTGGTGAGCTCTTGAATGTCTTGTATGATTTGCTCATATGCCAAGTTTGCTTTGAAAATGTCCATGACTTCTATTTTCTCTATGCATGCATTTAAAATGCTTGCTTTGCACATATTATGTATGATTGAATGGGAGATGAGCTATTGGGATTTTTTGAATCTCATTCCCTCCTCTCCAATGATCTAACATGCTAGGTGGATCAAGTAATTATGGTGAAGGGAGCCAACAACCATGAAGAGGAAAGATTGACAAGCTTATGCATGATTTTGTTCATTTTGGAACCATAATGATGGTTCATATTATGTATGATGTTGTATATGTACAATGAACCTTAAGACATATGTAAATATACTATTATGTAATATTTAGAGCCATGGATATGATGTATGAGCTTTAGAATACAATTTGAGTTTGTAATGTCCAATTATGCAATATGGAAGTTTGATGGAAATGTACATAAGTGTGGGTTAGATGGCCAAAATGAGATGCATGATCAGGTTTGGGATCCTTTGGACAGCTCATACAAGTCTTAAATATGCTTTTAGACTTACCCAAAAGGTGCCATAACCAAGGGAAAATCATTTGGCAAATTTGGTACCTCATATGGAGCCAAATTTGACCATAATGGAACCCTATATTATATTTTGGCCAAATGAGCTAGTCTTGATCTGAGATTTGGCATGCAATTAGATATTGTTGAGAGATTTTTGGGAAGCTAAAGAAAATTATTTTTTGAGGTCTAGAGAATATTTGATGAATTTTCAAAGTTAGGATTTTCTATTGTTTCTGGTATGTGCACTATTCACACTGGCAGATTTGGGTTTTATGTCACTCGATGGCCAAATGGTATCCAATGCTTTTGAAATTTTATAGGCATAAACTATAGGTCATAAAATTTCTACGGTCACCAAGATCACCTCATTTGGAGGTCTGAGCAAAGAGTTATAAATTTTTGAAGTTGGCTGTAGCAGTGATGCCTCAGGAGTTCAGTCACTGTTCCATAGGATTCCAATGGCCAAACATATCTGTTTCATTCTAGAATTATCAAGTCAATATTTTTATATTTCCATAATGACCAAATGTGTATGATTTCAATTTTTATAGAATTAGTTATGAATTTTAGCAGTTTATATTAGTAATCTGAACAGCAGCCCAGGCAGCTAGCGACCTCGGTAGCTTTTCGGATGTCAAATGTCCTACATGATGAATGTTATGGTCTGGGCATATTTTTAGTGTGAAGTCATCCTAAGATTTCCAAAATGACCAAGATTGCATGTTTTCGATTTTTCTAGATTTAGTTATGATTTTCCAAAGTTTGCCCAAAAAAGAGGCCAATTCTGGCTAAAAATAAATCTCCAATTTTCATGTCCCATTTTAGTTTTCATGAGTTGTAGGCATGTTTTTGTGATGCATTTAAGTTATAATGATGTAATTAAACATGAGAATGCATAGTATGATCTCACATGGTCCACATGACACTGAAAGAAATTTTGAGACCCAACGCAACATTAAATTGAGCATTATTTTCCTTGCCTTTTCATGCAAAACTCACATGACTCATGATATTAAGTTATGTAAAGGCATGAGATGAGTTAGAATGAGCTAGAATTCATGGTGTTACACCTAAAAATTATTTGAGGGGTGTTACTTCATTAGGTGCATTGATGGACCATAATGGGAGTTATAGAGCAATCTAGTACTTAAGTAAGTTATATGGCTTTAGAGAATGTTTCATGAACCTAATTGGCTCCTAAAAATTGTATCTAGACCAACAAAAACTATCTCCACCAATTTGTGAATGTGTGGCCAAAAGAGGAGACTCGAATCCAAAAGGAAAGGTGTGTAATTGTGTGCAAGGTAGCTCTCTCCACGTTCTCTCATGCGTGGATGTATGTTTGTCTTGTTTTAAAATCTTTGTATGTGTATTTTCAAGCTATGAAAAGTATGCTAGCATGCCTTTATATATCATGATTCTTAATGCTATGTTATGTTTTTAAATGATTACATGATGTTTGTATGAGTTTGCTTGTGTGTGGAGAGGCCAAGAACTCTTCCCTTTAGTGAGGATGAGCCAAGAACCCTTGAGCTTGGTTGAGACAAAGTAAAGAGTCTCCCGAAAGCAAAGTGGGCTCCCAAGAGTATGGTTAAGTCCAAAGCTCTTAAAGAATAGGTGAGGCAAGTCCAAGATCCATGAGGAGAAGTGTGAGGCCAATCTGAACACTTAGTGAGCTCTTGAATGTCTTGAATGATTGATTCACATGCCAAGTTTACTTTCAAAATGTCCATGACTTCTATTTTCTCTATGCACATATTTATAAAGCTTACTTTGCACATATTATGTATGATTGAATAGGATATGAATTATTGGGATTCTTTGAATCTCATCCCCTCCTCTCCAATGATCTCACATGCGAGGTGGACTAAGTGGATATGCCAATGAGAGCCAACAGCCATGAAGAAAGGAGATTGACAAGCACATGCCTAGTTTTAGCTATGTTGGAACCATCCTTATGTACCTTGACGTATATGATGATGTAGATAGTCTATGAACCTTGAGACATGTATAAATATACTATTATGTAATGTTTAGAGCCATGGATATGATGTATGAGCTTTAGAACACAAACTGAGTTTTGAATGTCCAATTTTGCATTATGGAAGTTTGATGGAAATATGCATAAGTGTGGGTTGAATGGCCAAAATGAGATGCATAAGGTTTGTAACCATTTGGGCAGCTCACACAAGTCTTAAATAAGCTTTTAAACTTGCCCAAAAGGTGCCAAGACCAAGGGAAATCCATTTAGCAACTTTGGTACTCAATATGGAGCCAAAATTGACCATAATAGAACCCTATGTCACTTTTTGGCCAAATGAGCTAGTATTGATCTAAAATTTGGCATGAAATTAGGTCTCATTGAGAGATTTTTGGAAAGCTAAAGAACATAATTTTTGGAGGTCTAGAGAATATTTGATGAATTTTCAAAGTTGGGATTTTCTATTGATTCTGGTATGTGCACTGTTCACACCGGAAGATTTGTGTTTTGTATCACCCGATGGTCAAATGGTGCCTAATTCTTGTGAACTTTTATAAGAAAAAACTATAGATCATAATATTTCTATAGCCACTGAGATCACCTCATTTGGAGGTCTGAGCAAAGAGTTATGCATTTTTGAAGTTGGCCGTTAGTAGCAATGGTGCCTCAGGAGTTTAGTTACTGTTCCATAGGATTCTAATGGCTAAACGTATCTATGTCATTCTAGAATTATTTTTGCCATCAATTTAAAATTTGTAGCTTTCCATAATGACCTAATTTGTGTGATTTCTACTTTTACAGAATTAATTATGAATGTTAGAAATTTGTATTAGTAATCTGAATAGCAGCCAGGAAACCAACGACCTCAGTAGCTTTTTGAATGTCAAAGTTCTCCATGATATGTGTTATGATCTGGGCATATTTTTATTGTGAAGTAGACATCCTAAGATTTTCAGAATGGCCAAGATTGCATTTTTTCATTATTTTTAGATTTAGTTATGATTTTTCAAAGTTTGCCCAGAAAAGAGGCCAATTCTAGCCGAGAATGAGTTCTCATTTTTCATACTTCATTTCCGTTTCCATGGGTTGTAGGAATTTTTTTGGGCTTTAAATGAGTTGTAATGATATAATTAAATATGAGGATGCATAGCATGAGCTCACACAATTTACATGACACCGAATGGAATTTTAAGACCTAGCACAACGCGAAAATGAGCATTATTTTCCTTGCCATTTTCATGCAAAACTCACATGATTCGTGATATTAAGTTATGTAAACCCAGGGGTCACGGTAGATCCTATAGAGTTACAGAAAGCCCTAGTCACAGCATGATAGTTCTCTGGTGAGATGACAGCCTGAGATAGTTTTACAGAGCAGTTACTCTCAGAGACCAATATAGTTTCAGCTAGCTTTTATCTTAGAGACTAGAGACCTCTTGAGTTTAGTAGACCATTGCCACAGTGATATGAAGGTTTTACTCAAATAATTAAACCACTAACTAGCTCTCTTTAGAGATGAGCATAGTATATAGGATGAGGAAAGCAAGAACTTAGCTTTCCAGAGTTAGAGCTAGATAAACCACTACCTAGCAGACAGTAGCCCTGATCGAGGGATAGAGAGATCCTCACATGCTAGCTTATGTATTCAGAAAGGAGTTAGGTATAGTTTTACATGAGGTAAATGGTATAGTATATCTCTAGTGAGTAAAACTGTGAGAATAGCTAGCATCCCACCAGAACTCAGTAATAGTCAGTGGTAGTAGCTCTTTAGTGCCAATATGAGATATATGTTAAGCCAATCAGTGTTAAAATGAGGAACTATAAAATGCCACTATAAGTGAGCAAAGAAAGTAAAAGAAAGTCCTGACCTACTGAGACAGATGTAATAGTAGACAGAGAAACTAGGATCATTAAAAGTAGAAACTCTCCAAAAGAGCTGTAATCCCAATAAGTAATTGAGATGTAAGGCCTGTGGCAGAACGAAATGTGAATTGTAATCATAGGATGAGCTAGTAAGAAAGAACACAGAGATAAACAGTGGACAAAACATGTAAATAAGTAGATAGACAAAAACCTCCAATGGCTCTAATAATTAGAAAAAATGATGCGATGTTATGAGAAGCCATTCCAGGAGGATACAGGAGATGTGATATGAAATAAGTTATCTCCTGAGATATATAAATGAGTCCACTGAAAAAAACGTTAATCTTGCAAACGGGTTAACATTAACCCGACATGATTAGTAAGCTCTCCTAAGATAGGCCTCTAGAGTCAGAAATTTCTTTCCCTTATGAGAAAGAACTAGCTAGTATTTTATAGCAATAGAGCCCTTATTAAGAACTAGTAATGAAAAATCCTCTGGCTAAAAGAAAATTCGAAAGAATAAAATCGCAGAGAAAGCGTATAGAGTTAGGAAGAAGGGAAAGAAAAGAGTAGTTAGCCAAAAAAGAAATGAATAAGAAGAAAGTATACCCTAAATTTTGAGGACAAAATTTATTTAAGGGGGAGAAATGTAACATCCAGTTCTTTGAAAACTAGAGGAAACGTGAGAAACGTAACATACAGTTTCTCTGTAAAAAAATGAAATTCACTGGATATAAAAGGAAGTCCTCCAAAATGAGATAGTTAAAGTCCTAAAAAATTTGGGAAGCATTCTAGACTCCTAAAAATGAGAATCCCAAGCTCAAATAGAAAGAAAAATGGAGCTAGAATGAAGAAATAATTTCTTATGAAAAGCTTACGAAACGCAATGACATTTTCATAATTTTGAGTAAATTTTGGAATTCACATAGGAGGGCTTTTTAAATAAAATTTTTGAGTTCCCCAAGGTGCTCATAAGCCTTAAAAACTATGGGAAGGCTCGGGACAGCTAAAGCCCCTTCGGTGGACGTCTTCCAACGTCAATGTACCCAAACTTTAACAGATTCATTTAGGAAGGTTTTAGCTCTAATTTGAGTGATTCCAAAGGTATTTTACTAAATTGGGAACCTAAATTTCATAATGAAAAAGACAGTTCTAAAAAAGGAGTTAAAACGAAGGAGAAACAAAAATGCCAAAAATGAAGGACAAAATGGAAATTTTTGAAAAGTGTAATTTACTCCCACCTATATATATGATGCACCCTTCTTCTCCCTTCATTATGCACGACCATGTTCTGCCCAAAACCAAAGGAAAACCCTAAGGGATGAGGTGCACAAGAGGAGGAAGAAAAGGAGGAGAAATTCAAGGTAGAAAGGTATGGATTTTTATGGATTTTTATGTTCTTTCTCTTCCAAACCTCTTTTCCTTCATTCTCCTTTATTTCCTATGATTATAATGAAGTATATGGATCTATTTTAGAAGAGTCACTAGAGATATACTATACCACTTACCTCATATAAAAACTACACCTGACCCCTTTCTGAATATATAAGCTAGCATGTGAAGATTTTTCTATCCCTCAGTCAGGGCTATTATCTGCTAGGTAGTGGTTCATCTGGATTTGAGATTTTGCATGCAATTAGGTCTCATTAAGAGTTTTATAGGAAGATAAAGATTATAATTTTTGGACATCTACAAAATATTTGATGATTTTTCAAAGTTGGCAATTTTTATGGTTTTGGTCTACTGCACTATTCATTTGGTCCAAAAATAAATTCTATCACATGAGACTCAAATGATCTCCAATTGCCATGAAATTTTATACAGAGAAACTAGACATTTGTAGTGATGTGTGCCAACTAGAAGCACCTCATTCGAAGCTCTAGAGAGGGTGATATGAATTTTTGAACATTTTGTCCAGTATCAGTAATTCTACCCGACCTAAGTTACTGTTCCATTAAATTCTGAGGTCTGGGCTTGAAGAACTGATCTGGAAATATTTTTTTCCTCTAACTAACATCCACAGATTTCCTAATTGGTATCATTTGTATGGATTGAATTTTTGTGAAATTAATTGAACATTTTCAAAATTGTCTGTAGAATTCTATATTAGTTCCAAGATGTAGCTAGACCTTTGGACCATTTTGGATGTCAAACGTCCTTTGTACTAATTGTTGTGATCTAGGAATATTTTTAGTGGAACGCATACATCCATATCTTCCCAGAATGACTAAGATTGCATGATTTTGATATTTCTAGAATTAGTTATGATTTTTCAAAGTTTGGTTAGAAAAAGGGGCAAATCTAATCGAAAATGCATTTGGTTATGTTGAACTCCATTTCGGTTTCTATGAGTTGTGGGCATGATTTTGTGATACAAATGAATTGTATTGATGTAATTAAATATGATAATGTATAGCATGAGCTCACACAGTCCACATGACACCGAATGAAATTTTTAGATACGATGCAACGCGAAAATAATCATTATTTCTTTTTTTTCATGAGAAACCTATATGATTCATGATATTATGCCATGTAAAAGCATGAGATGAGCAAGAATTTATCTGCATAACTTTTCTATCTACTCTGGGCCATTAGAAGTTTCTTTTTTATGGTTTCTATCTATCTGGAGGTTTGGTCCACTAACTTTGGACCTATGAGACTCCTCTCTCCTAGTTTAACCCAACACATCGGGGACCTACACTTCCTTCCATACAATGCCTCATACGATGCCATTTGTATACTTACATGATAACTGTTATTTTAGGCAAACTCCACTAGAGCCAAGTATGTATCCTAATTCCCTTTCATCTCTAGAACACATGCCTTCAACATGTCCTCTAGGGTTTGGATGGTTCTCTTCGTCTATCCATCCGTTTAAGGGTGATAGGCTGTACTAAATTTGAGTCTAGTGCCTAGAGCATCCTGTAATCATTCCCTACCTTCTGTGCTAAATCTGAGGTTTTTGCCTCCGAAGGTGAGCCTCGTATTATGTAGAGAAAGAATGTAAGCCGAGAGCACCACAGAATGAATTTCCTAGGATTATGTGAAATACAATCCTTCTTACCAAGGGCTAGTCTAGTTAAGGGCAGAGTAAGAGTATGAATGATAATTTGACCCCCTTGATGTTACAAAGAGTAAATCAGTGGAGGAACCCCGAAAAAATGTAGGTGCTCTTAAGCATAGAAAAACCTGAACTGGCAACAGAATCAACCAGTAGTAAAGCCTCCTTTTACCTAAGTGAAAGGATAAGAAAGATAGAAAGAGAAGGTATGACAATGTTCAAGCCGAGGACATATTAAATTGAGATAGACATTCAGTTAATGTGCTTGAGTACTTAAGAAAGTACACTTGTCCTTGGTATAGACGCCCTTCTAGCATGATAGCGCCCGAAGAAAAATAGCTGGGCAATGCAGAGAGATCTCAGGATGTCATAGAGGAAAAATCCTACTTTTCCCGAGCAGCCTACGAGAATAAGACTGATGGAAAAGGTAAACGAGAGGTTCTTTATATTATTGGGAAACTTGTAATATACAAGCGATAGTGGCCTTGAGCTCAGTCATGAGGTGCCTGTGTATTAGTGTTTGATATTATGGTTTACTTGCAACAATGGTCATATGATATTAAGCCTGATCAACCTAATAGTAATGTGACTTAATTGCATAGCAAACAATGACATCAATCACTAAAGTGTCTCGGTAATCAAAGAGTATCCTAGTTAGTTAAAGAATGAGACGAGTCAGAGAAGAAAGGCAAAGGGATTCTAGTATCAGAATAGTAAGGAAAGTATGTAGAAAGAGATCCCTAGTAGAAAATGTTCAGATTTAGTATGTATAGCCTGAGTCCCTTATAGTATATATAAATGAAATGAATAAGGACCAGTGCATAGCCTCTCTCCTACCAGAGTTGTTAACCACATTTAGTGTGTAAGATGTCATAGTGCTAAGCACTTAAAAGTAGAAAGTGGGTATAGTTAGAAACTGCAGGATATGAGAGGAAGGTTAGAACGAGTACATGCACAGTAAGTAAGTTACTAGAGTAAGACAAGAAAGCCCAAGTGAAAAAGGGGTTGAAGTGGGAATTTGAAGAACCTATAAGGAGTAATGAATGAAAACTTAAATGCTCCCAAGTATCAGCATAATGGGATCTTAGGGAAGCAGATAACACAGAACCCACTTCCCACGAAAAGCATGATGTACCTCTGAGTTTAGCCTTAGTACTATGAGTGATGGTAATCAGAAGTGGCATGAATTGTGAAGAAGTAATCTAACATCTCCAAAAGATGAGTAATGAATGAAAACTTAAATGCTCCCAAGTATCAGCATAAGACATCCTACTCTTGGGAGAAATCCTACACACCTTAGACAGGGTAGGAGGAGTAATCTTAAAACTTCAAGCTCTCAAAACAAAAGGTATATATCCTTCTTAGCCTTATACACTGCCAGGATAATTTACTTACCTCCAGACTTTTAGTACTTTCCCCCTTGACCCTTAATAATGGAGGACTTATTTACACAAAAGCTAAACTAAACAAGGAATTCAATTAGAGCAACTGTAATTGGATTGGTTGGATCGACATCATCGAAAGCAACCCCAACTATATGGTTGACAATTCTCAAGAGAACAGGATGTGCTCAGCTTATGATTGCAACTTCCACTCCTTCTCAATACCCGCTTCTGCGGGGGAAGAAGCACTCGACTGTAAGGAGAGGAGCTTCAACCCTCTCCTTGTCAGTCGAGAGCTTCACGCCAGATGCGGATGAAATTCTAACTGCTGCGCTTACGCCTTTTGTTCACACCAAGACTGAACCATGTGAAAGGAAAGCTAGTCGAACTAGAGCGGGAAGGATAGGATATTAATACTATCAAAGAAGATGAACTTGCGGGTAATATACTGTAAGACTGACTGGCTTCGAATGAGGCTTTGAAGAAAGAGATAGAGGTTCTCAAGAGCGGATCTTCAAGAGCAAAGACCGGAGAACTGTAAGAGCTGATTTGTCTCAATTAGGCTTTTGACGGCGCAGAGAAAGATCTTATTTGAATTTAGGGGATTCCTCTATAAAGAATAAGGGAGAAGATCTACAACCTAGCAAACTCCTTCTTACTAGCATTCTTCCAGGTCCTCTCGAACCAGCATCTTCCAACCTGGTGCTCTCACTTCTCGGACTAGTACTGGTCCAAACCAAAGCCAAAGCTCCAAAAGTCTAAGGATAAGTTCCTTCTCTATGGAAGAAAGAGAGTGCCACAGCTATTATTTCAAAAGCTCGGAAATTCCTTCTGGGAACTGCCAGAAGATAGAAAGAAAGACCAGTGCCTGGCCTGCTACTGCTTCGGATGGATAAGACTACGTTACTACTCTCCTTCCTGCTTGCCATTTACTTTTTAAAGCAGCTCATTCTTCAACCCCAGGATGTGATATGTGATGACCTATTCTATCTTAACTTTAGCTACTCAGAAACCTAAACGATGGATGTTTTTCCCCCGTCTTCCCAAACCAATTTACCTATTTGAGATGTCTCCATGTGTGGCGTGATAAGATAAGGACCACCCTAACTTTTAATCCTGGTAATTATGGTTAAATACATGATTATTAATTAATGATCAAGGTTTGGAGTTGTTACAATTAACTACTTTAATCAAATATAGGGAAATTTGATCCTTCATGTTATTAGGGCCATCAGCTAAACAACCATAAATGGAAAAATGTAGAAAAGGGTTTATACCATCATTAAGGGTTTGTGATTCATGCATCCATCGACTTCAACACACAAAAACCTCCCACAAGTGTTCCTATATCATTTCCTAGCATTAGCATTAAAGAAATTAGGATTTCTAGGTCAAAGGTGGGAGTTTGGGTACCTGCGCCGCGACCTGGAAACTTCCTGCCGCAGCTAAGTTAGGTCCTAGAGCTTAAAAAATAAGTTTTTAACTTTGCGCTATGGCCTAGACCTCTTATGCCGCTGCTAAGTTGCTCTCAGGAGTCACTGGGTAACTTTCTTGGCCGCAGTGAGTTGGATCGGTGCCATGGGCAACCTACGTGGCACCACGGCAAGTTTTGCTACTTTACCCTCCTTAATTAATTTCCTCAACTTGCATTACGGTAGGACTTATTGTACCGCGGCAAGGTTTCATTCTGTCACTGATAACCATAATATTTTTTATATTTTAATCCCTTAACTTTGGCGTTTTAGTACCCAAATATGGCTTTAGGAATTTAATTAAGTGGAATTTGATTTTAATTTGCCATTTTTACATTTGAGGAATTAATTTGCAAATTATTAATTCTTAATGCTTAAATGTATCTTAAATCATTTTTTGGATATTTCCACTTAATGCTTTTCATGCTTTTTGTGTAGATTTTAATGAGCAAATAATGCTTGATGAGAAATTGGGTTAAAGAAGAGAAGAACCTCCCATATCCAGCACATGACACATGAATTCTATTTGAGGAAAGTGAAGAACAGAGCAAGCCATTGATTTCTGAAGCAATACAAGCACGAAAGGAGCTGGTCATGAGCTGAACAAAGACGCTGAAGCTACAGCTTTAACGTTTGACAAAGGATACATGAGCTGAAGAAGCTACAGGGCTGGAAGAGCAAGTTACACGAGCTGAAACGGAGCTGAAGCAACACACAAACCAGAAGCAATGTCCAGTTGTACGTAGGAGCAGCAGAATGTTGCTAGAAAACACGAAGAAAGGCTTGAATGACCTGGAGTTTTTTAGCAGAAATAAAAACACACATGCAACAGAGGACAGTAGCTGTCCAAGACGCCAAATGAAACGCATGAAGCATGAATTAGCAAGGCTGCAACGTGGAAGAACCATGCATGGGCAGAACCAAATGAAGCAACGAGGAAACTCGTGGAAAAAGTGGAACTCGAGAAAACAAAAAAGATTTTTACTTTGGACAGTCATGTGCAGAAGCTTAGTAATTTTGTGCAGAATAAGCAGAAACAGAGACAGCCACGGGTTCAACACATAAAAGAAAATGAGGGAACTACAGACTTGTGAAGAAGGAAGAGCAGAACCACGTAAAAGCTACAGAACGATGAAAGAACAGAAGAGAGGAAGCAGCTCCCTGTAAACAGAAGCTCGACACTTGGTTCTGAGATGGAGGAGAAAAGCCGGCTGAAGAAAGCAACTGAAGCCACGAAAGCACGTGATGAATGCTCCAAATACATGCAGAAGTTACGTGGAATGGGAGCTGGTGAGTCGAGAGGTCTGAACGTGAGTTCAAAGGAGCTTGGGTAACCTTCATGTAAGCTACACGAGTTGAATGAACAGAAATGCTGGAGCTACATCTGAATTCTCGTGGGATATTATAAATTGAAGTAGGGCCCACACTTAAAACACATGCAGAGCCACAGTGCAAGTCTGGTTTGAGAAGAAATAAGAGAGCACGTGAATGATTAAAGCTGAAGCACGTGAAAGGGGAGGAGAAATACACATCCAGACGCTACTTTGGGCTGACGTGGGAATTAAGCTGGAGGATGAGGATTATTTACGGTATTTCAGCGTGCAGAAACGGAAGAAGAGAAACAGAAGGAGAGAGAGACGTGAACAAGGAGGGAAGGTGAAAATAAAACCTGGAGGAGAACACTAAGAGAAAAAAAAAAAGGGGAGAACGTGAAGAGGCAAGACGGCAGAAACAAAAAGGGTGGTTCCACCGTTGAAGAAGAAGAGTTCTTTTTCTTTCTCGATGGCTGCCTCTTTGATTGATTCTCCTTCATTTGATCCTTCCATGGCAGCTTGAATTCCTTGTGGTGGCTAGCTGAAGATTGAATTCTCCTAGATGAAGATTTTAGCTCTACATCTCCTATTGAATTTGGATAAAACTCTCTTGCCCAATCTTTTGATTTTAGCATTATTTCCTTCATCAATTTGTCTAGGTTTAGCTTTTTGGTTTAGGAATTTAATTGCTAAGAATTACTGGATTGAATTAAGTCTTGGATCGAACTTAATTTGAATTTTGGAATTATTTTTTTATCATCATGTGTTTGGAAAAAATTCCAGAATTAATGTTGTGCAATTGAACTCTAAATTCCTCTTGACTTTAGACTAATTGATGCAATGGTTATTGGGTTAGTTAGCTGGAACTTTTGTGCAATTAATTGCTTGAGGGGTTAATTAATCTAATTGGTGAATTAGCATCTTGAGTGAATTGTGCAGTAACTTTCATAAATTAATCAAATTTAGTGTAGTGTGTTCTTATTCTTAATCCAATTAATTAGTTGTTTAAGGTTTCTTGTGGTTGCAAAATTCTTTGAACAATTGATGAATTGAATCTTGGATGGTTATTCAAGAACCTTATGAGGAATGCACTAAAGAGCAATAACTTAATCCGAAATTAATAAACAAAAAGGAGCAAGGATAATTGAACTCTAGGGAATCCAATTGAAAGCTAGTTACCACATTTACTTGACTTATCACTTGAACTCAGTTTTAGATTTCTAATTCTTGTCAATTAACTTTAGTTTAATTAAAATCTAGCACATCAAACCCCCCAAAATAAGTCTTAATTAGTAATATTTAGAACACTCTTCCATAAACAATTTAAGGCATAAACTCCTTGGAAAGATGACCTAGGTTGCACCATTATCTACAAACTTATTTTGCTACCTAGTTTTATTTGAGATTGCACGACACGATCATCAAATTTGGCGCCGTTGCCGGGGAGTTTAGTTTCTTAATTGTTTGAGAAAGTTTTCTAGGTGTTTTTGTTTTGTTTTATCTCTGTTTTGATTCTATTTTAGCTAAATTTTTGATCGGTTTTGAGCTTGGAATTTGGTAATTTCGGTGTTGCGTATTAATTTGCCTGCTTGCTGGAGTTTTCGTTTAAAGTGCCCAGAAAATTCTCAAATTCTGTATTTCAAAGTTTTTGGGTGTTTTGAACAAAAGTAATAGCATAGCTATTAGGTGGACCATTTTTTGGCCAAATTCCAACGTTTAGAGCACTTTTTCGAATTTTTTAGTATTTTTTTCGAATTTTCTAGGATTTTTCTAATTTTTCTGGAATTTTTGTTTTAATTTTTCTTTGTTAATTTTTGTGTTCCTTCTTAGTTTTTGCTTGTCTAATTGGTGTATGACAAGAAGTTCTAGTGAAAAATTAATTGATTTGGATCCAGAAATTGAAAAAACCCTTAAAAGACAAGTAAAGATTAGGAAAAACAAAGATAGTGTAGGAATTAATAGCTCTAATTCATCTGCTTTTGATTCTGTGCAAGGAATTGATTATGCACTTCAATTTGCTAGTGATAATATGGCTGAACAAGATCAAATAAATGCTAACAGGAATATGCATGTTCAGGCTAACTTGAATGTGAATGTAAATTTGAATAATAACATGCATGCTAGAACTATTAGAGAATTGACAACCCCTAATGTGCATTATCAAAATCTTTGCATACAATATCCAGAATTAGATGCAAATTTTGAGCTTAAATCTGGATTGATTCACTTACTTCCTAAGTTTTAGGGACTTGCAGGAGATGACCCTCACAAACATCTAAAAGAATTCCATGTTGTATGCTCTACAATGAAGCCACAAGGTGTCTCCGAGGAACAAATCAAGCTCAGAGCACTCCCTTTTTCCTTGGATGGTTTAGCCAAGGATTGGTTGTACTATCTACCTCCCGGTGCCATTGCTTCTTGGGACCAACTGAAGAGGTTATTCTTGGAGAAATTCTTTCCTGCATCTCGCACTGCATCAATAAGGAAAGAGATGTGGGATCAGACAGAATAGTGGAGAGACTTTATATGAGTACTGGGAAAGATTCAAAAGATTGTTAGCTAGTTGCCCTCACCATCAAATCTCTGATCAGTTGCTTATATAGTACTTCTATGAGGGGCTGTTGATCATGGAAAGAAATATGATTGATGCTGCCTCTGGTGGAGCCTTAGGTGATCTGACACCTACAGGAGCTTGGGAGCTGATTGATAAGATGGCTCAGAATGCTCAGCAATTTGGGTCCAGATCAATGCAAACAGCAAGAGGAGTCAATGAATTGTGTACTCCAGATTATGGTCAGAGAATAGAGAGCAAACTTGAAGTAATGTCTACTGTGCTCCAAAAGCTTGCTTTAGATCGGCAGCAGTCATCCTCCATCCCTTCTCAGACTTGTGCACCACAGTCCTACCCTGCTCAGACATATTCTTATCCACAGTGTTATGCATCTGGACAGACATCTTCCTCTACTACTCTGGTAGGACCCCTGTGTGATATATGCTCTTTGGCCACACATAATACTGATCAGTGCCCTATGTTAGAAGACAGGGTAGAGGCTTGTGCTGGGATGTTTCCAGTTAGGCCGATGCAACAAGGACAACAAAAATATGATCCCTATTCTAACACATACAATCCAGGATGGAGGGATCACCCTAACCTGAGATATGGGGGAGGACAACAGCAAAATAGATACAATGTTACAGGACCGAGTGCACAGTATTCCCAACCTCTTAAGCAATCAGTTCCTATTCAAGAGGAACCCATAAAAGATAACAACATGGAGTTTATGATGAAGCAACTCCTGGAAAAGATGGATCAAAATGAGGCTAGAAACAAACAAGAATTGGCTAACATGAAAAATCAGAACAAGCATTTGGAAAATATGGTTAGCCAATTAGCTAATTCTCTCAATGAAATAAAAAGCCAAGGTTCAAGCCAATTACCCTCACAGACAGTTGTTAATCCAAGGAATAATAGCAATGTCAGTGCCATCACTCTTAGGAGTGGAAAAGAAGTTCAGGGATCCGCAGATACCACCACCATGGATAAGTCGGCGTCATCAAAAACACACGCCGCACCAAATGAGCCTAATAATGAAGAGGAGGCAAAGAAAATTTTGCCTTTCCCACATAGACCTACCTTGGGAAAGAAGCAAATTGAAGCAGATGCAGAAAAAGAGATTCTTGAGACTTTTAAAAATGTTGAAGTCAATATACCCCTGTTGGAGGCAATCAAGACCATTCCTAAATATGCTAAGTTTCTCAAGGAGATATGCACTAACAAGAGGCGTCTGAGAGGGAATGAAAAAGTCAATTTTGGCAAAAATGTTTCAGCACTCATACAGCCAACAATGCCCACCAAGTGTCAAGATCCGGGCACTTTTACAATTCCATGCACCATTGGGAATTTTGAGTTTTCTGATGCTTTTATTGATCTTGGTGCTGCTATAAATGTTATGCCTAAATCTGTTTATTCATCTTTGCAGGTGGGAGAGCTGAAACCTACCGGAGTGGTTGTACAGCTGGCAAATAGGAGCATTGCTTATCCTTCAGGAGTGTTGGAGGATGTTCTGGTTAAGGTAAAGGATTTAATTTTTCCAGCTGATTTTTATGTCCTTAATATGGAAGATGATAGATATAGATCTAGTGGACATGCCCCACTCATTTTAGGTAGACCTTTCCTGAAAACTGCTAAAACAATTATAAATGTGCATGAGGGTACTCTTCAAATGGAGTTTGCTGGCAATGTGATACAATTTAATATATTTGATGCCATGAAATATCCTTGTGATGATAACTCTGTTTCTAATATCAGCCTGATTGATATGTTAGTTGATAATGCTAGCACCGATTTTTGGGATAGTTTATTGACTGATTCCTGTGATATTGCTGACTTGGATGATTCTCTTGACTGTACATGTGTTGGAAGTACTATATGTGATAATTGCTCCCAGATTAGTGCTTTCATTGAGAGTAGTGAGTTCCCTTCATGTACTGATTATCATGGATCTGGGACCTCCTCCTTTTATGCTAATTTCACTGTTGGTCAGCCTTTGTCTGATTTGGAGGATTATACTAGTTTAGGTCAATCTTCTTGTTCTAAAGATGATGTGCATGCTGATGCTTTCCCTGAATGTTCTAATGTTGCTGGATTTACTGATTCTCAGAATATGTTGCATATTGATATCACTTCTGGATATGCTGATTGTGCTAGTTCATCTATTTCCACTCTTGCATTGCCTATTGATAATGGTAATAGATGCTGTGTAACTAGTTCATCTGATAGTGATACTGATGTTTATATTGCTGTTAGTTCTCTTGTTGATACTCCTTCTGCTGATATTCCCAAAGATGGGAAAGTTGTTTCTTCTGTCTGTGAGATGTCTGAACAGGTATTTGGCATGGAAGAGATCGAAATCAAACAACTCATACCTTCGGTTGAGCAAGCTCCCACCTTGGAGCTCAAACCACTGCCAGATAATCTCAAGTACACCTACTTGGGGGAAGATGAGAAGCTTCCAGTAATTGTGGCTAGTGACATTATTCCAGAGGAAGAAGAGAAGCTTCTAGAGGTCTTAAGGAGGAGAAAACAAGCAATAGGGTGGACCTTAGCTGACATACCTGGCATTAGCCCTGATACATGCATGCACAGAATTTTGTTGGAAGATGGGGCAAAACCAGTAAGGCAACCTCAAAGGCGACTGAACCCACTTATTCTGGATGTAGTTAAAAAGGAAGTTTCTAAACTTTTATCTGCTGGTATAATATATCCTATTTCTGACAGTCAGTGGGTTAGTCCTGTGCAGGTAGTTCCAAAGAAATCATGGATCACAGTGATCCGGAATGAAAATAATGAATTGGTGCCCACCCGTGTACAAAATAGTTGGAGGGTTTGCATTGACTATAGGAGGCTTAATTTAGTCACTAGAAAAGATCATTACCCCCTTCCATTTATTGATCAGATGCTTGAGCGTTTAGCTGGTAAATCTCACTATTATTTTCTGGATGGATTTTCAGGGTATTTTCAGATATGCATAGCCCCGGAGGATCAAGAGAAGACGACATTCACATGCCCATTTGGAACATATGCCTACAGACGAATGCCCTTTGGTCTTTGCAATGCCCCTGGGACCTTCCAGCGGTGCATGGTTTCCATTTTTAGTGATTTCCTTGAACATTGTATAGAAATTTTTATGGATGATTTCACTGTATATGGGAACTCTTTTGATGATTGCTTATGTAGTCTGGATAGAGTCCTAGCTAGATGCATAGAGAAGAACCTTGTACTTAATTTTGAAAAGTGTCATTTTATGGTTCGGAAAGGTATTGTATTGGGTCATATTATATCTGAACAGGGCATAGAGGTAGATAAAGCTAAGATAGATGTTATAACCTCTCTACCATACCCAACATGTGTTCGGGAAGTCCGATCTTTTCTAGGTCATGCAGGTTTTTATAGAAGATTCATTCAGAACTTTAGTAAAATTGCTTTGCCATTGTCTAAGTTGTTACAAAAAGATGTTGATTTCCAATTTGATGATGCATGTAAAACAGCTTTTAATGAACTTAAGAAATGCTTGACTTCCTCACCCATTATTCAACCCCCTGATTGGACCCTCCCATTTGAGCTTTTATGTGATGCATCTAATTTTGCTGTAGGTGCAGTCTTGAGCCAGAGAATGAATAAGAGGTCCCATGTGATTGCTTATGCATCCAAGACTTTGGATGGAGCCCAAGCAAATTATACAACCACAGAAAAAGAGCTTCTTGCTATTGTCTTTGCTTTAGATAAATTTAGATCATATTTACTTGATACTAAAGTTATTGTTTTTACTGATCATGCAGCCTTGAAGTACTTGCTGAAGAAGCCCGATGCAAAGCCAAGATTGATCAGATGGATGCTTCTACTTCAAGAATTTGACATTGACATCCGGGATAAAAGTGGAGCTGAAAACTTGGTGGCAGACCACTTGAGCAGAATTGAAGCTTCAAAAGTAAGTTCCTTACCTATTGATGATGATTTCCCTGATGAGCATTTATGTGCTGTGCATAGTTTGTATCCATGGTATGCAGACTTAGTGAATTATCTAGCTGCTTCTGAACTACCTGTTGATTTGACTAAACATCAGTTGAATAAGTTTAGGAGTGAAGCTAGGTATTATATTTGGGATGATCCATATTTGTGGAGATTATGTAGTGACCAAGTGATTAGACGTTGTGTGCCTGATATAGAATTTGATTCTGTTTTAAATTTTTGTCACGCACTAGCATGTGGAGGTCACTTTAGTTCAAAACGCACAGCTAGGAAGGTTCTAGATAGTGGATTGTATTGGCCTACCCTGTTTCGTGATGCCTTTAATTTTTGTAAAAGATGTGTTCAGTGTCAACAAACAGGTAGCATATCTAGGAGAAATGAAATGCCACAACACCCTATCTTATTTTGTGAAGTCTTTGATGTATGGGGCATTGATTTTATGGGACCTTTTCCCACTTCTTTTGGTTTTTCATACATTTTACTGGCTGTTGATTATGTTTCGAAATGGGTGGAAGCCAAACCCACCAGGACTGATGATTCTTCTGTGGTTGTAGAATTCGTTCGCTCTCACATTTTCTGTAGGTTTGGCATTCCCAGAGCCATTATCAGTGACCAGGGCACTCATTTTTGTAACCGGAGTATGCATAGCTTGCTTAGCAAGTACGGTGTTGTGCATAAAGTAGCTACTCCATACCACCCTCAGACAAATGGCCAAGCAGAAATTTCTAACCGGGAGGTGAAGCAAATTTTGGAGAAAACAGTGCAGCCGAATAGGAAAGATTGGAGTAAAAGGCTAGATGATGCACTTTGGGCTTACAGGACTGCCTACAAGACTCCTATTGGCATGTCACCCTATCGGCTGGTATTTGGAAAAGCATGTCACTTACCGGTGGAAGTGGAGCACAAAGCTTACTGGGCCGTGAAGAAATGTAATTTGGATTTGAATGAAGCAGAATCTCACAGAAAATTCCAACTCCAAGAGCTTGAAGAGATCAGATTGGAAGCCTATGACAATGCAAGAATCTATAAAGAGAAGACAAAAGCATTTCATGACAAGATGATTGCAAGGAAAGAGTTTGTTGTCGGCCAAAAAGTCTTACTTTATAAATCCCGTCTGAAGCTTATGCCAGGTAAACTTCGTTCTAAATGGGAAGGTCCTTATATAGTTTCTAATGTTTTCCCTTTTGGCACAGTTGAGCTTTTGGATGAGCAAACGGGAGCTAAATTCAAAGTTAATGGACATCGGCTCAAACACTTTTATGAAGGAGTTCCACGAGATAACAAGGAGGAGCTCCAACTTCATAACCCACCCTGAATCCCGGTTGTACTCTTTCCCTTTCCCCTTTTATATTGCGTTGTCTTTATCTGTTAATTACATAAGATATCTATTTTATTTTTATCTATTTTATTCTCCTAAACTTGGACATTTTAATGATTAAATAAGGCTTAATGAATTTACTTAGATGGAATTTTGTTTAGTAACCATTCTCTACACTTTACGAATTAATTGGCAAAATAATTGATTTTAAATGCATAAATCATTTTAAATGAATTTTGTGGATAATTCTAATGAATATTCTTCATTCTTTTGTGCAGAATTTATGATGTGCAAGTAGCTTGAATGAGCATTTGATTAAAGGAAAAGAAGAAGCTTTCACTTCCTTCTCCCCTAGCTCATGCACAAGTTGTACATTCACTCTCACGTTGCATCAGGTCTAGCACATCATCCACGTTGGCTCTACATTGATTTATAGCAATCCACGTCTGCACTTCCCACAACATTAATCCCATGTGCCATCTTATATACGTGAAAAGCATCAAAAGAGAAAGAAGCTCAAGGCTTGCATGAGCTAGATGCAGAACCATTTACTCATACAGCATGCTAAAGCAACGTGGTTGAAATAAACAAGAAGTTGCCACGGGTTCTGCACTCACACAAGAAGCTGCAGCACTTGCAAAAGCCATGAAGAAGCCTTTTGAGCTGGAGATTGAAGAAGTGCAGTAGCTGAACAGAGAAGAGAGGGAACTGGTTCTGGTTCTGGACGTGCAGAGGCAGCTGGACGTAAACTGGAGAAGAGAGGGAGCTGGCTTTTGGTTCTTCGGGTAGAGGCTGAACGAGAGAAACGCTAAACCTGATGTAGAGACGGGGAGCACGAGCTGGACGTGAAAATAGAGAAAGGAAGTCTGGTGTAGCAGCAACGTGGGAAAGGAAGCAACGTGATTCAATCAAGAAGGCAGCCATGGGTTCTGATGCTTTGCAAAGAAGAAGAAGCTGGGAGAAACACGAAAGAACAGAAGCTACGTGAAAAGTGGGAAGCATGAATCAGAATATGTGAAGCAAAATAATAAAATAAAATGAATGGGACCCACACCTTATTTCACATGCAAAGCTACAGGTAATTGGCACAAAGGAATAGCACGTGAATATCTAAAGCAAATGGAACAAAAGCTAAACATGTGAAATGGTTAATGAAGCACAAGAATAGCACGTGAAAAGGTCTGGAGGCAAAGGAGAATTCACGTTAAAAACACACTGACGTCATTCTCTCCATTGACCCAAAAACCCTAGCCGTCTTTTATTAATTCATGCCTTCACTCTATATTCGCAATCCGTCATTCATTCGGCCATTCACTACACGCCTCCATCCCTTCGCCTTCGTCCATTCCATTCTCTCCATCTCCATCCACGATGAAGATCTAATTCATCCTTGAGGCTAGCAAGGGAGGAAGCTCTTGAGTAGAAGCTTGAATCCTTGGGGAAGAAGCAGAATTCTGGCTAAGATTTTCTTATTTTTCCTACACTTTTTCTTATTCTATACAATCTCGGTTGAGTTATGTTTGATTAGGAATTTGTGTAATTAATTAGTGGCTGGTTAGACACTGATTAGGAAATTCTTTTTTTTTCTTTTTTTTTTTTCATTGCTTTTCTTTTGCTTTCTTTTTGCTTTTCTATTCTTTTCTTTTTATTGCATTTTTTTTTTCAAGACAATTTCTTTGACTAACAATAGCCTTAATGGATGCAAAGCACACATTCACCTATCCTATTTAGATGTAATGCTTCTTAAAGTCCTTAAGGCATCTTCAAACAAGGTGGAATTTTTTTTTTTTTTTTGGCTATGGTTTAACAAGAAAAGAAAATACAAGCCCAAAGTGGCTAAAACAATGGATAAAGATGCATGTATGGTTGGCTTTTTGGCTCTAGCTAAAATAGAAATGAATGCCTTATCATTTTTATGCATGCAAGTGCAAATGTGGCCTCAACAAAGAATCAAGACAAGTTCTAGAGTGAAACAAAGATAGGTGAATACACACTAGAATTGAACAATTAAGGCTCAAATTCTCACTAGCTAATGGCTATCAAATAATTCATTGAAATCAAATTCATTGCCGCTTCACTTGAATCAAAACACAAGATCCATTACTTATCATGTCTAAGCAAATCCAAACTACAATCATCTCAACTTGCAACTTTTACAGAAAAATTCAAAAAATTTTCTCAAAAATTTCAAAATTTATTATTATTTAAATTTTTTTTTCAAAACAAGGAAAAAGATGGATGGAATGGATGGAATGAAATGACTCTCCTTGATAAATACATATTTTTATCTATTTTATTCTCCTAAACTTGGACATTTTAATGATTAAATAAGGCTTAATGAATTTACTTAGATGGAATTTTGTTTAGTAACCATTCTCTACACTTTACGAATTAATTGGCAAAATAATTGATTTTAAATGCATAAATCATTTTAAATGAATTTTGTGGATAATTCTATTGAATATTCTTCATTCTTTTGTGCAGAATTTATGATGTGCAAGTAGCTTGAATGAGCATTTGATTAAAGGAAAAGAAAAAGCTTTCACTTCCTTCTCCCCTAGCTCATGCACAAGTTGTACATTCACTCTCACGTTGCATCAAGTCTAGCACATCATCCACGTTGGCTCTACGTTGATTTATAGCAATCCACGTCTGCACTTCCCACAACATTAATCCCATGTGCCATCTTATATACGTGAGAAGCATCAAAAGAGGAAGAAGCTCAAGGCTTGCATGAGCTAGATGCAGAATCATTTACTCATACAGCATGCTAAAGCAACGTGGTTGAAACAAACAAGAAGTTGCCACGGGTTCTGCACTCACACAAGAAGCTGCAGCACTTGCAAAAGCCATGAAGAAGCCTTTTGAGCTGGAGATTGAAGAAGTGCAATAGCTGAACAGAGAAGAGAGGGAACTGGTTCTGGTTCTGGACGTGCAGAGGCAGCTGGACGTAAACTGGAGAAGAGAGGGAGCTGGCTTTTGGTTCTTCGGGTAGAGGCTGAACGAGAGAAACGCTAAACCTGATGTAGAGACGGGGAGCACGAGCTGGACGTGAAAATAGAGAAAGGAAGTCTGGTGTAGCAGCAACGTGGGAAAGGAAGCAACGTGATTCAATCAAGAAGGCAGCCATGGGTTCTGATGCTTTGCAAAGAAGAAGAAGCTGGGAGAAACACGAAAGAACAGAAGCTACGTGAAAAGTGGGAAGCATGAATCAGAATATGTGAAGCAAAATAATAAAATAAAATGAATGGGACCCACACCTTATTTCACATGCAAAGCTACGGGTAATTGGCACAAAGGAATAGCACGTGAATATCTAAAGCAAATGGAACAAAAGCTAAACACGTGAAATGGTTAATGAAGCAAAGGAATAGCACGTGAAAAGGTCTGGAGGCAAAGGAGAATTCACGTTAAAAACACACTGACGTCATTCTCTCCATTGACCCAAAAACCCTAGCCGTCTTTTATTAATTCATGCCTTCACTCTATATTGGCGATCCGTCATTCATTCGGCCATTCACTACACGCCTCCATCCCTTCGCCTTCGTCCATTCCATTCTCTCCATCTCCATCCACGATGAAGATCTAATTCATCCTTGAGGCTAGCAAGGGAGGAAGCTCTTGAGTAGAAGCTTGAATCCTTGGGGAAGAAGCAGAATTCTGGCTAAGATTTTCTTATTTTTCCTACACTTTTTCTTATTCTGTACAATCTCGGTGGAGTTATGTTTGATTAGGAATTTGTGTAATTAATTAGTGGCTGGTTAGACACTGATTAGGAAACCTTTTTGTTGATTAATTGGTTGGATTTGAGTCTGATTTTTCATTATTCTCTCTAATCTCCCATGTATGCCACGAAGGTGTTCGATGAAATACATAAGTGAGGTTATGTGTTTAAATGTCTATTTGAGAATTCCTTGGTATTTAGTTGGTTAATTAAACATTTTTGGATGATAAATCAGAAGATAATTAATTAGTTAATCAATCAAATTGGATGTTCATTGATCTTAAAGACAAGAGTTAATGGTTTAATGCGGGATTGAGGTCTCAATTCAACATTAGATTATTAATCTCTTGAATCTTGAATGGTTATTCAAGATCATTTGCTAATGAACATAATTAGGAATTCTTAGGCCATAATTAATCACAATTGAAATAGGATAAGGATAGTGGATACCAAGAGATGATTCCTAAACTAGTCACAAGCCCATCATTCACCATAATTCATCTAATTAGGTAAAAAAAAAAAAAATTTTGACAAATTTTTGAAAAATTTTTTGAAACATAGTATGATTCTTTTCAGTTTTCCTGTGAAAGTTGCAAGTTGAGATGATTATAATTTGGATTCACCTAGACATGACAAGTAATGAATCTTGTGTCTTGATTCAAGTTAAGTGGCAATGAATTTGATTTCAATGAATTATTTGATAGCGATTAGCTGGTGAGGATTTGAGCCTTAATTATTCAATTCTAGTGTGCATTCACCTATCTTTGTTTCACTCTAGAACTTGTCTTGATTCTTTGTTAAGGCCACATTTGCACTTGCATGCATGAAAGTGATAAGGCATTCATTTCTTTTATAACTAGTGAGCCAAAAAAGCCAGCCCTACATGCATTTTATCCATTGTTTAGCCACTTTGGGCCTTGTATTTTCTTTTCTTGTTAGCTTATAGCCATTACGTATATTTCCACCTTGTTTTAAGATGCCTTAGGAATTTTAAGGAGCATTACATCTAAATAAGATAGGTGAATGTGTGCTTTGCATCCATTAAGGCCATTGTTAGTGAAAGAATTTGTTTTGAGAAAAAAAAAAAAAATTTGCAAAGAAAAGAAAAGAATAAAAAAAGCAAAAAGAAAGCAAAAGAAAAGCAATGAAAAAAAAAAGAGAGGAAAAGTTATTGAAAATCAAAAGAAAGAAGTAATTTAGATTGAGTTTATAGTTACCCATTGTTACTTGGAAATAAGGCCTTGAATGCACACTCTTCCCTATCCTAGATTATCATTGAATGCTCTTGAGGTCCTAAGGTGTTCTATTTGCTGTTTGTTTTTCCCTTTATTTTTGTTATCCATTCATTTCATCTCCCCTAGCCCCATTACATCCTTAAATAAAGTCCTATTGATTTATGTATTGCATTTGGCATGGGTGGTGGAGATTTAGAAGCTTGACAAGCTTATGGTAGTGAACCTTGGATAGGTGGAAATTGAGTGAAACACATTGCCCCTAAACACTGGAAAGTTGAGAGTAAACACCAATCCACATGAGAGGCTATGCATTTCAATTCATTCTTTTCAAATGAAATTGCCATGGATTTTGATTTCTTGATGCAAGTGAAGTTAATTTGGATTGTTGAAGTGTTGAAGAGTTATGATTAATCTCTAGCTTGTGATTCTTACACTCCTTTTTCATTTTCATTTTCCACTTACCATTCTTCTAGTCGGGTTATTCAAATTCATTCTTTTAACTTGGATTTTGAGCTTTGCCCAGGAGTGCAAAGGTTTAAGTGTGGGGGAATTTGATAACCATAATATTTTATATATTTTAATCCCTTAACTTCGGCGTTTTAGTACCCAAATATGGCTTTAGGAATTTAATTAAGTGGAATTTGATTTTAATTTGCCATTTTTACATTTGAGGAATTAATTTGCAAATTATTAATTCTTAATGCTTAAATGTATCTTAAATCATTTTTTGGATATTTCCACTTAATGCTTTTCATGCTTTTTGTGTAGATTTTAATGAGCAAATAATGCTTGATGAGAAATTGGGTTAAAGAAGAGAAGAACCTCCCATATCCAGCACATGACACATGAATTCTGTTTGAGGAAAGTGAAGAACAGAGCAAGCCATTGATTTCTGAAGCAATACAAGCACGAAAGGAGCTGGTCATGAGCTGAACAAAGACGCTGAAGCTACAGCTTTAACGTTTGACAAAGGATGCATGAGTTGAAGAAGCTATAGGGCTGGAAGAGCAAGTTACACGAGCTGAAACGGAGCTGAAGCAACACACAAACCAAAAGCAATGTCCAGTTGTACGTAGGAGCAGCAGAATGAAGAGAAAACACGAAGAAAGGCTTGAATGAGCTGGAGTTTTTGAGCAGAAATAAAAACACACATGCAACAGAGGACAGTAGCTGTCCAGGACGCCAAATGAAACGCATGAAGCATGAATTAGCAAGGCTGCAACGTGGAAGAACCATGCATGGGCAGAACCAAATGAAGCAACGAGGAAACTCGTGGAAAAACTGGCTGGAACTCGAGAAAACAAGAAAAGAATAGAGGGCTAGACAGTCATGTGAGAAGCTCGAGTTTTGTGTGCAGAATAAGCAGAAACAGAGACAGCCACGGGTTCAACACATAAAAGAAAATGAGGGAAGCTATAGACTTGTGAAGAAGGAAGAGCAGAACCACGTAAAAGCTGCAGAACGATGAAAGAACAGAAGAGAGGAAGCAGCTCGTGGTCTGTAAACAGAAGCTCGAGTCTTGGTTCTGAGATGGAGGAGAAAAGCCAGCTGAATGAAGAAGCAACTGAAGCCACGAAAGCACGTGATGAACGCTCCAAATACATGCAGAAGTTACGTGGAATGGGAGCTGGTGAGTCGAGAGGTCTGAACGTGAGTTCAAAGGAGCTTGGGTAACCTTCATGTAAGCTACACGAGTTAAATGAATAGAAACGCTGGAGCTACATCTGAATTCTCGTGGGATATTATAAATTGAAGTAGGGCCCGTACTTAAAACACATGCAGAGCCACGGTGCAAGTCTGGTTTGAGAAGAAATAAGAGAGCACGTGAATGATTAAAGCTGAAGCACGTGAAAGGGGAGGAGAAATACACATCTAGACGCTACTTTGGGCTGACGTGGGAATTAAGCTGGAGGATGAGGATTATTTACGGGATTTCAGCGTGCAGAAACGAAGGAAGGAGAGAGAGACGTGAACAAGGAGGGAAGGTGAAAATAAAACCTAGAGGAGAACACTAAGAGAAAAAAAAAAAGAGGAGAACGTGAAGAGGCAAGACGGCAGAAACAAAAAGGGAGGTTCCACCGTTGAAGAAGAAGAGTTCTTTTTCTTTCTCGATGGCTGCCTCTTTGATTGATTCTCCTTCATTTGATCCTCCCATGGCAGCTTGAATTCCTTGTGGTGGCTAGCTGAAGATTGAATTCTCCTAGATGAAGATTTTAGCTCTACATCTCCTATTGAATTTGGATAAAACTCTCTTGCCCAATCTTTTGATTTTAGCATTATTTCCTTCATCAATTTGTCTAGGTTTAGCTTTTTGGTTTAGGAATTTAATTGCTAAGAATTACTGGATTGAATTAAGTCTTGGATCGAACTTAATTTGAATTTTAGAATTATTTTTTTATCATCATGTGTTTGGAAAAAATTCCAGAATTAATGTTGTGCAATTGAACTCTAAATTCCTCTTGACTTTAGACTAATTGATGCAATGGTTATTGGGTTAGTTAGCTGGAACTTTTGTGCAATTAATTACTTGAGGGGTTAATTAATCTAATTGGTGAATTAGCATCTTGAGTGAATTGTGCAGTAACTTTCATAAATTAATCAAATTTAGTGTAGTGTGTTCTTATTCTTAATCCAATTAATTAGTTGTTTAAGGTTTCTTGTGGTTGCAAAATTCTTTGAACAATTGATGAATTGAATCTTGGATGGTTATTCAAGAACCTTATGAGGAATGCACTAAAGAGCAATAACTTAATCCGAAATTAATAAACAAAAAGGAGCAAGGATAATTGAACTCTAGGGAATCCAATTGAAAGCTAGTTACCACATTTACTTGACTTATCACTTGAACTCAGTTTTAGATTTCTAATTCTTGTCAATTAACTTTAGTTTAATTAAAATCTAGCACATCAAACCCCCCAAAATAAGTCTTAATTAGTAATATTTAGAACACTCTTCCATAAACAATTTAAGGCATAAACTCCTTGGAAAGATGACCTAGGTTGCACCATTATCTACAAACTTATTTTGCTACCTAGTTTTATTTGAGATTGCACGACACGATCATCAGTCACCCTTCTGGGCATTTTTTTCACTCTGAGCCGTGCGTGAGATTTCTCAAGCCGCGGCGTCCCTCGCCACTGTCACTCTTCAGGCTACGGCGAGGCCTTCCTAGCTGCGGCACGACTCCCTCCTGTAGCTATATCTCCTACATTTCATCCCATGCACCCCAATTCTCGTCTTAGGAACTCCCTAGGACTACTTCCTCCCATTTTATAAGACTCCAATGGTATTTATCTATCCTATTTACCCAACTATTCCACCATTACCTACTTAACACTCAAGTACTAATTCTCACTCACCCAACCACCATATGTTAGCCTTTTCATGGGTTAATGACAACAAGGATTTATATAATATCAACAATTAACATCTCATACGCATTTCGTTGGAGGTTTCATATAGCAATGATCTATATCAATTTCTAATACATCACATAATTATATTTCCAATAGTATACCATACCATAATTTCAGTAAAATTCATACAACAGGTACTATAGGTTCATACAACCTAAACCAAGCCACATCAAGACTTGACTCCTTAACAAATACATTCCAATTAATCAAAATATAGACGTCTACACTTGGCAACATGAATACAAGATGATGCTATACAATAAGGAATACAAAATTAGCATCTATACTAACTAAATCAGCTTAAGTGTAGCCTTCTCCCTACATGTCGGAGCTCATGGATTTTCATCCACTTGCTTCCCCTTATCCTTCCCCGATGAACCTTCACCTGAAATTATAATCCCATAAAACGGGGTGAGATCTAAATCTCAGTAACCAAGGTAATTCTATCATATAATCCAATTTAATCAACATATATGCATGAATCAAAATCAATATCAGAATCGTATCAGTCATATCAGTAAATGAAATAATTAGGCTATCATGATTACTATCCCATACTAGCAATCATATTTCCATATGTTAAAGGCCAATAACACTGGGAGAGGCCCGTCCACAGCACCTACTTCCCATTGAGCACAACCAAGGCTCAGTGCATTTAGGGTTTGATCATAACCCGGTGCTCGATCAAAGCATATGCACGGGTGGCAGCCGTACCACAGCTCTACCATGGACTCACAAGGTCTAATTTTGCATACAATAGATACCTAACCAATTCATTCAGCATTTCAAATCATTCATATACAGCAAATATGAAATTAAAACATATACATGCATGGAATTAATGTAAACCCCGGTTACCTCGCTTGTAGACAATTTGCAACAGCCACTAATGGTATAAAAATCCCTATAACCATAGCATCAGAGAATTACCACTCTAATTCATTATTAACAGTAGCAACAAGCACCCAAAGAATTTACAAGCTAATAACTACCTAAATAACACTTACCCAGTCACCGCAAATCTCAAAATTCGGATTAAGTATGTCCTCTACCAGAAACTTTAATATATCACCCAAATTCCTAAGCAAATTCGTACATAATTGACACCCATACTATAAATCAACCATAAGGGTCTTAAACTAGCAGAAAATACACTAGAAGGGATAGTTTACACTTACCCAATGCCAGCCCTAACCTCAACCTACGAATTTCCACCATAGAAACACCAAACAACCACATTTTAGATTTTGGGTATAGTGAAAACACTCCAAATGAAAAACTAATCAAGCCAAATTAAAGAGAAAGATGAGGGAATTAAGTTGTATAACTATTACCTTAGCTGAATCTCGCTCTAGATGTGAGAAAATGTGGAATTTTTGTCCTAAACCCTAGCCTCCTTTCTCACCTCCGAATTTCCTTCTTGAGTTTCAGCAAAATGAGAAAGTGGCTGAAGCATTAGGGTTTCAGGTGAGTTTAAGTTGGGTCAAAAATAGGTCATGGGTTGCTCCAAGGTCCAACTCCAAATGGGCTTCAGATTTTAACTTGTTGGGCCAGTTTTAAAGTGTTGGGTTGCAGAATTTTATTGGACCAGACTTAGTTTTAAGAACTCCATAGTCTTGGGTCTGCACAAGGTTTATTAGACCACTTATAAGAGCTTATACAAGGTAGATCTTGGGCCTCTATCACATTAAATTAGATTGGGTCTGCACCAAACTCATTAGGTATCCATTAGCCTTTTATCATGATTTATTAATTTGGGCCTAGGTAAAGTTTCTATCTTAATTAAATCTCAAACCTATATTAATAATTTATCTCTCTAAAATCTCCATTTACTTAACTTGTCTAATTATCTTGTATTAATTATTCTTAATTAATCTAAATCCATAATTAACACCTTAATCAATTTTAGGGTGTTACACGCCACATTTGGCCGAGGCCAATTAAATGTTGGCCACAGCCAATTACCCTCTATTACCATTTGGTCGAGGCCAATTAAATTTTGGCTGTGGCCAATTCCCTTATGTTCTTATAACTCCTAAGATTTCATTTCATGCCCTCCAATTCCCCATACACTTGAGAGGTCAAATAAACTGAGTTAAATCTTAACTACCAAAAACACACCATGGGCTATCCTTAAAACTTGGATTTTCCCACATGGAATTAGCCATATACCAAGGTCAGCTTATAACATGAAATCTGGGCAAGATTATACCACAAAATGAAAGCAAACACTTACCCCATGGTTCCACTAACTCTAAACTCCAAAAATCTTGCAAGGAATCACCTAACACTAAGTTTTGGATTTGAGAAGGAGATGAAAATGTCCAAAACCAGAAACTAATCAAACCAAGATGAAAAGGAGAATGAGAGGGTTAAGTTATATATAACTCACCTTGGCCAAATCATCCTTTAAGAGTCAAAAATAGAGCTACAATATTGGTGAAACCCTAGCCTCCCTTAAACCTCCGAATTTCCTCCCTTGCCTTTTGTGTTTTCTGCTGAATAGGGAGGGAGGCTATTGAACCTTTAGGGTTATTAGAGGGAAATGGGCCAACCCCTTAGCCCAAGGTCCATTTAGGCTCATTTCTAGTTATTGGGCCTTTGTTTGGTAAGGTGGGCTGCAAAACTCTTTGAATTTAGGTGAAGTGTGCTGACCTTAAGGCCCAAAATTCTAGTGGGTTCAAGGGTTGGTGTTAGTTGGGCTAAGTCTTATGAGTTGGCCTTCAGAGTTGTAGTTGGGTCAGGCCAAATTTTAAGAGTCAATCTAATTTAGGTCTGCATAATGTGTGTTGGGCCAACTATAAGGGCTTATGTAAATTAGGCCATGGGCCTCTATTTCACTAAATCAAATTAGGCCATTGCTAGGTGATCTCTCTTGGCCCAAGTTTCATGATAAGGAGTTAGGCTTACACCTAAAATTATTGGGCCTTTATAAATCCTTATCCATGGCTTACTCAAATTAAATTTTGGACCCAAATGAAGCTTTAATCTAATTGAAATCTTAAACCTATATTAATAACTTATTTCTCTGTAAATTTTCAATCATATAGTGACGGGCTTGTCGTACAACCCTCAAAATAAAACTAGGTTGAATAAAAATATAGCAAGTGGCACAACCTAGGTCATCTCCCTTGGAAATAGAATTCAATGTTCAATTGGGTTTTCTAAGTGTTCTAAGGTCCTAGAATTATCTAGTTTGGGGGGGGTTTTCGAATGAATTAAACTATCCTAAAACTAAATTGAATCAAAATTCCTAAATTCTACCTAATTGTGTGAATTGTGAATGATAATGGGCTTGTGACTAGCTTAGGAGTTATCTCTTGGTATCCACTATCCTTATCCTAATCCAATTATGATTAATTCTGGTCTAAGAGTCCCTAATCATGTTCATTACAAATGATCTTGAATAACCATTCAAGATTCAAAAGATTAATAATCTAATGTTGAATTGAGACCTCAATCCCGCATTAAACCGTTAACTCTTGTCTTTAAGATCAATGAACATCTAATTTGATTGATTAACTGATTAATTAGCCTCTGATTCATCATCCAAAAAATGTTTAATTAACCAACTAAACACCAAGGAATTCTCAGATAGACATTTAAGCACATAACCTCACTCATATATTTCATCGAACACCTTCGTGGCATACATGGGAGATTAGAGAGAATAATAAAAAATCAAATTCAAATCCAACCAATTAATCAACAAAAAAGGTTTCCTAATCAGTGTCTAACCAGCCACTAATTAATTACACAAATTCCAAATCAAATACAACTCAACCGAGATTGTACAGAATAAGAAAAAGTGTAGGAAAAATAAGAAAATCTTAGCCAGAATTCTGCTTCTTCCAAGGATTCAAGCTTCAACCAAAAGCTTCCTCCCTTGCTAGCCTCAAGATGGAGATTAGATCTTCATATTGGCGTGGTTGGAGATGGAGAATGGAATGGAGAGATGGATGAAGGCAAAGGGGATGGAGAGAATGGAGAGATGGATGAATAGAGGCGTGGGTGAATGGATGTAGTTCTGTGTATGGAGGCATGGAGTGAATATGGAGGCGAGGGTCTTTTTGTATGACGGCTAGGGTTTTTGTATGATATATGGGATGATGTGTGTTGAATGGGCCGGGCGTTTTTGCGAATGACGTCGTGTTGCTGGACAAATAATGAATGTGTGCGTGGTGAATGATTGACGTGAATGGTAGCCTCTCCTCGTGCTTCATTTATTCTCCACGTGCTCCACCCTCTAATTTCAATCAGCTGAAGCTCCTTCATGTGTGTATAAGGTGTGGGCCCCATTCATTTTATTTTATTATTTTGCTTCACATATTCTGATTCATGCTTCCCACTTTTCACGTAGCTTCTGTTCTTTCGTGTTTCTTCCAGCTTCTTCTTCTTTGCAAAGCATCAGAACCCGTGGCTGCCTTCTTACTTGAATCACGTTGCTGTCCAGCTCTTTCTTCATCTGTTTCTGTTGTTGAACTTGCATGACAGCTGCTGTTTGCTTGCTCGAAAGCTTATCTTTTCAACTCAAAGCTGTCCAGACCTCATGCAGCATCTTAACGTTCTTCACGTGGCTTTCTCCTTCCATGCTCTGCATTTTCTGTTCGTGTGTATTTGTGCAGATTTTGCTCACTTGTTCTGGACATATTGCTTCGTGCTACTTCACTGTTTCTGCAGCTTCATTTCGTGGCTTCTTCTTCTTTACTTCTGCTGCACATTCCTCGTGTTAGCTCGCCTTATTCATGTTGTGTTTGTTTCTGCTTCTCTGCAGCTTTTCCACGTTGGCTGCTTCTATGTTTCTCATCGTGGTTCAGCTTCATATCCTTCACGTTGCTGTCCAGTTGCTTGTGTACGTGGAATGTACGTGATATTTCTCCTCTGTTTTGAAACAGTTGCTTCTCATTTAAACTTCAGCCCAAGATCTCTTTTGATGCTTTTAGTTCTCATCACACCATCCCACGTCAGCTCCTTCATTTTTATTTACCACCAAGCTTCATGCAGCTATTGCGTTTGAACCCTGGCTTCTTCCTTCTCTTCAAAACAAATTCTCCTTCAAAGCTCCAATTCATATTAAAATTCTGCACAAAAGAGTGGGAAAAATCAAATAGGCATATTCACAAAAATTATTTAAGATAAAATGAGCATTAAACACCAAATTTTTGCAAATAAATTTCTAAAATATAGAAATGGCTATTAAAATGAAATCTTATCTAATTAGAGTCTTAAAGCCATATTTGGATATTAAAATGCCTAAGTTAGAGGATTAAAAATAGATAAAATATGTGTTTATCAAATTCCCCCACACTTAAACCTTTGCACTCCTGGGCAAAGCTTAAAATCCAAGATAAAGAATGAATTTGAAACACCCGGCTAGTAGAATGGCAAGTGGGGAATTAAAATGGAAAAGAAAGTGTAAAAGTCACAAGTTAGAGACTAATCACAACTCTTCAACACTTCAACAATCAAAGTTAACTTCACTTGCATCAAGAATTAAGTTCCATGGCTATTTTATTTGAAAAGAATGAATTAAAATGCATAGCCTCTCACATGATTAGTGTTTACTCTCATCTCTCAAGTGTTTAGGCAATATGAATCACTCAAACTTCACCTATCCAAAGTTCACTGCCATAAGCTTGTCAAGCTTCTAAATCTCCACCACCCATGCCAAATGCAATACACAAATCAAAGGACTTTATTCAGGGTCGTAATGGGGTTAAGGGAGATGAAATGAATGGATAACAAAAATAAAGGGAAAAACTAAACAAAATGGATACCTTAGAACCTCAAGAGCACTCAATGACAATCTAGGATAGGGAAGAGTGTGCATTCAAGGCCTTATTTCCAACTAACAATGGGTAACTACAAACTCAATCTAAATTACTTCTTTCTTTTGATTTTCAATAACTTTTCCTCTTTTTTTTTTTTTTTTTTTTTTTTTCTATTCTTTTTGCATTTTTTTTTTCTTAAAACAAATCTTTGAATAACAATGGCCTTAATGGATACAAAGCACACATTCTCTCATCCCAAACAAGTGCAATGCTCCTTGAAATCTCTAAGGCATCTTAAAACAAGGTGGAGATTTTTTTTTTTTATTTGGCTATGGTTTAACAAGAAAAGAAAATCAAGGCTCAAAGTGGCTAAACAATAGATAAAATGTATGTATGGTTGGCTTTTTGGCTCTAGCTAAAATAGAAATGAATGCCTTATCATTTTTATGCATGCAAATGCAAATTGTGGTCTCAACAAAGAATCAAGACAAGTTCTAGAGTGAAACAAAGATAGGTGAATACACACTAGAAATGAACAATTAAGGCTCAAATCCTCACCAGCTAATGGCTATCAAATAATTTATTGAAATCAAATTCATTGCCACTTCACTTGAATCAGAACACAAGATTCATTACTTATCATGTCTAGGTGAATCCAAGCTACAATCATCTCAACTTGCAACTTTCACAGGAATTTTTTTTAAAAAAATCATATTATTTTTCAAAAATTTTCCTAAAAAAAAAATTTCAGTTTTTTTTTTTTTTTCAAAATAAAGAAAAGATGGATGAAATGAAATAACTCTCTCCCCCACACTTAAATATTGCATTGTCCTCAATGTCAGTACACAATCTAGTAAATAGATAAACAATATAATATAAAGAGTGAAAAGAGAGAATACAACCGGATGAACTTGCCAATGAAGATCTCAAAGGTGGCTAAGATGTTCATTGTAGCTGGCTAGCAATTTATTTCCTACGAAACAGAAACAAAAGAAACTGTAATGCGATAAAGAAAAGAAAACTACATCCTAAACTAAGAAGAGCTCTATCAGCAACTAACTAATCATACGTATCAAAAACCAAAATCAAAACTATTTTATTCCTTCTTAACTGAACAAATTTGAGTCTCACTACTTTAAAACATTTTGATTGATCATTCAGTGTAGACTCATGGACTTTCTCAACCATCAGTAGTCTCAGAAAGTCATATTCAGCATATTCAGGAATAAGAAAAGAATAAAAATCAAAATTAGAAGATTTAAAACTAAAGAAAGAAAATCTAAAATCAAACTTAAAAACACTAGACTCTAGACTCTCTAAATATCTATCAAAGCCAATGAAATCTACTGGACTCTCATCAGTAAGAGTCACTACATCAACAGAAAAATTAAATTGTAACTTCTCACAGCCTTTTGAGTTCAAGATATTCAAGGTATCTGGCAGATGCTTCATCTCAGTTGGGAGAGTCTGTGGCATTGGCTCAACAACTTCAGGAATCTGTTCCAGACTCTCAACAAGAGAAACAATATCTTCCCTAACCAAAGAGACATCAGTAGGCTCACAAAATTCTAGACAATGATGAACAACAAAATCAAGTCTCCTACTAGCATCAACAACAGCAAAAGGATCAATAGAATTTTCAACATCAGCACTATCACTATGCGTATTATCATCAACACTAGTATGATCAGAGAAATCAGTCTTATCAATCATTTCAACACAAACAAAGGATTCCATGGATTCAATAGACTTATCAGACTCCAAAAATTCATTAATCTCAACACATATAGGACATGTATGCATATCATCACATAAGCATTGTGAATTAGAGTCTGAATTATCAACAAGCTGCTCAACAAATTCAATGTCTATATCATTATCACATGCTACATTCACTATCTCAGCAGGCACACCATCACAGGCTAGTGAGGAATCATGATTATCAGAATATGTGATGGATTCACTAGTTTCAATAGAAGAATTAATTTGGGAGTATTCATCACATATAGCAGATTCAACACATACACAGTCAAGAGATGCATCTAAATCAGCTATGTCACATGATCCAAATGGCATGTTGTCTTTAAATTCAGAAGGTGCATCATCAATAGACTTAACTAATTCCACACTAGGAACAACATGATCATCACATTCCAAGTCTCCCCTACACTTATCTACTACCCTAGACTCAATAGATTCATCATTAACAGGCTCAGAAATAAATTCATCATTATAATCATAGCTAGGTGTAGACAATCCAAGTGCATAAGTACACAAGGAATTATGAACATCAACAATTGTATCAATTTTTCTCAATGAACTACCACAATCAACCATATCAGGAGATTCAATAATAATTTCCTCATCAACAATATCATCATGTAATTCAGAATCAACAACATTATATGCATCAGTAATCACAGTGCTATCATGCAAACTAGATTCAGTTTTAACAAATTGCAAAACATTAGAACATGGAAGGATATTACCTAATGAATAGGACTCTTCCTCCTCTATACATTCCCTTTTAATTTGCTCTTCAATTGATTCATTAGCACTTGAAGTCGGTTGATTCGATTGAATTTCCAAATCCTTCATTTGTTGGTCAAAGAGTTGCAACCGTTCAGTTATCCGTTGGGCCATTTGCTGCATTTGCTGCATTTGCTGGTGTTGAATATCATAAGCTTCCATTAGTTGCCTCATCCTTTCTTCTGAACTCGATTCCCTTTAAGGCTCTTGTTGCATGTACCCCTCATGGTAATTGTAAGGATGATAGTTTGGCTCGTGCATATGGTAATCAGGGTATGGCTCTTGCATATGGAAGTTATGATGTGGCTCATGATGATGGTGGTAATTTGGATAGATCTCATATGGATTGTGGTATGGTTGGTAGCTGGGATGAACTTCACAGGAATGGTGATGTGGTTGATAGCATGGTTGTTGTTGGACTTGTTGGTATTGTTGGGTTTGTTGTTCTTGTCTTTGTTGTTCAAGCAAGCCTTGAAGCATTGTATTGAGATCATCCAACTTTCTGGAAATCCTATTATTTGCATAAGGATCACAAACACCTTGATTAGAATAATAAGGATCCATTCAAAGCAAAGAAAAATGAGAAGCACAATTAATTTCAGCACAAATAAAATCCTAACAAATTATAACTAAAATAAACTCAATAATCAAGAAAATAAAATCAAATGAAGCTAAGACTTACTTAACTATGAAAAACACTCCTAAACAGAGGTTAGTCACACAAAATAAACTCACAAAAATTAAAGAAATTAAATCTAGAAAAATTGAAAACTTCCTAAAAAATTCGAAAAATACTAAAAAATTAGAAAAAGTGCCTCAAACGTTGGAATTTGGCCAAAAAATGGTGCACCTAATAGCATACCTATTACTTTTGCTCAAAACACCCAAAAACCTTGAAAAACAAAGTATGAGAATTTTTTGGGCACTTTGAACGAAAATTCCAGCAACCAGGACACTTAACGCGCAACACCGAAATTAACCGATTCCAAGTTCAAAACAGAACGAAAATCAAATCAAAACAGAACTAAAACAAAGATAAAACAAAACAAAAACACTTAGAAAACTTTCTTAAACAATTGAGACTCCAAATCCCCGGCAACGGCGCCAAATTTTGACGGGCTTATCGTACAACCCTCAAAATAAAACTAGGTTGAATAAAAATATAGCAAGTGGCACAACCTAGGTCATCTCCCTTGGAAATAGAATTCAATGTTCAATTGGGTTTTCTAAGTGTTCTAAGGTCCTAGAATTATCTAGTTTGGGGGGGTTTTCGAATGAAATAAACTATCCTAAAACAAAATTGAATCAAAATTCCTAAATTCTACCTAATTGTGTGAATTGTGAATGATAATGGGCTTGTCGTGCTTGTCGTGCCAAATTTTGATGGGCTTGTCGTGCAACCCTCAAAATAAAACTAGGTTGGATATTAAATGCAATATAGGGCACAACCTAGGTCATCTCCCTTGGAATTGGAATTCAATATTCAATTGGGTTCTCTAAGTGTTCTAAAGTCCTAGAACTACCTAATTTGGGGGTTTTGGTTGAATTAAACTAATCTAAAATGAAATTGAAACAAAATTCCTAAATACTACCTAACTGGATGAATTGTGATGAATGATGGGCTTGCGACTAGCTTAGGAATCATCTCTTGGTATCCACTATCCTTATCCTATTCCAATTGTGATTAATTATGGCCTAAGAATTCCTAATTATGTTCATTAGCAAATGATCTTGAATAACCATTCAAGATTCAAAAGATTAATAATCTAATGTTGAATTGAGACCTCAATCCCGCATTAAACCGTTAACTCTTGTCTTTAAGATCAATGAACATCCAATTTGATTGATTAACTAATTAATTATCTTCTGATTCATCATCCAAAAATGTTTAATTAACCAACTAAACACCAAGGAATTCTCAGATAGACATTTAAGCACATAACCTCACTCATATATTTCATCGAACACCTTCGTGGCATACATGGGAGATTAGAGAGAATAATGAAAAATCAAATTCAAATCCAACCAATTAATCAACAAAAAAGGTTTCCTAATCAGTGTCTAACCAGCCACTAATTAATTACACAAATTCCAAATCAAATACAACTCAACCGAGATTGTACAGAATAAGAAAAAGTGTAGGAAAAATAAGAAAATCTTAGCCAGAATTCTGCTTCTTCCAAGGATTCAAGCTTCAGCCAAAAGCTTCCTCCCTTGCTAGCCTCAAGATGGAGATTAGATCTTCATATTGGCGTGGTTGGAGATGGAGAATGGAATGGAGAGATGGATGAAGGCGAAGGGGATGGAGAGAATGGAGAGATGGATGAATGGAGGCGTGGGTGAATGGATGTAGTTCTGTGTATGGAGGCGTGGAGTGAATATGGAGGCGAGGGTCTTTTTGTATGACGGCTAGGGTTTTTGTATGATATATGGGATGATGTGTGTTGAATGGGCCGGGCGTTTTTGCGAATGATGTCGTGTTACTGGACGAATAATGAATGTGTGCGTGGTGAATGAATGACGTGAATGGTAGCCTCTCCTCGTGCTTCATTTATTCTCCACGTGCTCCACCCTCTAATTTCAATCAGCTGAAGCTCCTTCATGTGTGTATAAGGTGTGGGCCCCATTCATTTTATTTTATTATTTTGCTTCACATATTCTGATTCATGCTTCCCACTTTTCACGTAGCTTCTGTTCTTTCGTGTTTCTTCCAGCTTCTTCTTCTTTGCAAAGCATCAGAACCCGTGGCTGCCTTCTTACTTGAATCACGTTGCTGTCCAGCTCTTTCTTCATCTGTTTCTGTTGTTGAACTTGCATGACAGCTGCTGTTTGCTTGCTCGAAAGCTTATCTTTTCAACTCAAAGCTGTCCAGACCTCATGCAGCATCTTAACGTTCTTCACGTGGCTTTCTCCTTCCATGCTCTGCATTTTCTGTTCGTGTGTATTTGTGCAGATTTTGCTCACTTGTTCTGGACATGTTGCTTCGTGCTACTTCACTGTTTCTGCAGCTTCATTTCGTGGCTTCTTCTTCTTTACTTCTGCTGCACATTCCTCGTGTTAGCTCGCCTTATTCATGTTGTGTTTGTTTCTGCTTCTCTGCAGCTTTTCCACGTTGGCTGCTTCTATGTTTCTCATCGTGGTTCAGCTTCATATCCTTCACGTTGCTGTCCAGTTGCTTGTGTACGTGGAATGTACGTGATATTTCTCCTCTGTTTTGAAACAGTTGCTTCTCATTTAAACTTCAGCCCAAGATCTCTTTTGATGCTTTTAGTTCTCATCACACCATCCCACGTCAGCTCCTTCATTTTTATTTACCACCAAGCTTCATGCAGCTATTGCGTTTGAACCCTGGCTTCTTCCTTCTCTTCAAAACAAATTCTCCTTCAAAGCTCCAATTCATATTAAAATTCTGCACAAAAGAGTGGGAAAAATCAAATAGGCATATTCACAAAAATTATTTAAGATAAAATGAGCATTAAACACCAAATTTTTGCAAATAAATTTCTAAAATATAGAAATGGCTATTAAAATGAAATCTTATCTAATTAGAGTCTTAAAGCCATATTTGGATATTAAAATGCCTAAGTTAGTGGATTAAAAATAGATAAAATATGTGTTTATCATATAGCTTACCCAATTATTCTATAATAATTATTCTTAATTAGTCAAAATACATTATTAACACCTTAATTAATTTTATGGTGTTACATTCTTCCCTCCTTTTATAAATTTTGTCCTCAAAATTAGTCATACCTTTCTCAATTGATGTTGGACAATTCTTTCTCATAACCTCCTTCTTGATAACTCAGATAGTCTTACCAGAGACTAGTCCTTTCTTACTACTTTCCTGGAGAGGTTGTTCTTATCATGTTACTACTTCACTTGGCTACCACAATTCTATTCCCTCTAGTCCACCTACGTCAAATAACATTCCAATCTAAGCATGTCGTATTCCTTCTTTGTCCGCAGCTATGGAGATTTGGACCAAGCTACACTTGATCATTTTATAGCAAACTTTAGACACCTAGCTCAAATAAATCCTAATTTTCTCTCCCTTTATAGCTTTTTTTTTTGTTCAGTTTTATATTTATGTCCTCTCTTTTTTTATTTCTTTTTCTTTTTCCTTCTTCTTCTTCTTCCTTTTCTTTCTCCCCTCTCTCTTTTCTTTTTGTTGTTCTAATAGTTGATCATCAAATGTTCATGTTAACTTCCTTTCTTTCTTAACTCTCAATCCATTTAAGAGATAACTCCTAGATACTTTAGCTTAACTCTCTCCAATAGTTGATACCAAGAACTACAAGGAATTCCACTTAGTTAGCCTTTTTAGTATTTATTCCACTAATAGCAACATAGACAAGTAACCTTATTGCATAATGAAGTTTCATTCGTCCTTTACTTAGATTACCCCCACATTTCCTTAGTCTAACCTTCTTAATTGAAATGGGTTTTACCTCTTACAGTAGGTTCATCTAGTCTAAGTTTCCAAGTCTTATATTCAACTATCTCATAAATTATTGCATACATTATCTTGATTTATTGTCCATTAGTAGAAAGCTCATTATTTCCATTAGACATATATAATTCTGCTTTCATTTTCAATTAGTGCCCAAGATTCCTCTTCCTCATTAGTTGAGATTCCCAAGGGTTAAAATAATATAAGGTTTGATCTTACAACTAATCTCTTGAAGGCACCCAAATACTTTAGGTTCACCTTCCCTATAATAGAAATCAAACATAATCTTTCAAGTGAAAATAAACACGATATTTCAAGTCTAGATTATATTTTCTAATAAGACCTAATCTCAAAGGTGAGAGTACCTTGTCCAGAGTATCGAGGTAATTCTTAAGGACTTAGGAATGAGTTTCCATAAATCTTACAAGTCATAGTTTGAGTGGATGGTTTATTAGATAACATAATTTCCATCACTTGCTTAAAACATTAAGAATTTTTTTTTGGCTCCTGATGATGGTTCATTATAGATAGCCTGATCACCCCCCTCAGGGGTAACCAACATTGGAAAATCCTTAACAGATATCTCCCTCTCTCTCTTTTTCTTTTTCTTTTTTTGCTCTTGCAAAGGCACTACCACAATTGCATACATGTGACTCTAAAGATTACCATGATCAATAGATCCCAATGTCTCTTAATTCTCAGTTACTACAAGCTTTAGTAGTCAACTTAATGGCATCTACACTTGTTTGAAATCAACTGGACATCTCCTTAGTTTTTATGCCATTATATAGTCCCAAAGGATTGCGCTTTCATATCTTCTACCCCCAACTAAGATATTTTCATACAAATATAGTTATTCTTCAATTAGCATACTTTTTACCTCTTTTTTTTAATATTTTCTAGTTTAGAAATTCATAATAATTTCCCAAAGAGTAATGAAATAATATCTTATCAATAAGGTTTAAGATCTTATCAACAAGATCTTGTATTTATTAATGTAAAATTTGAGAACTTGTCAATAAAGTTCTCTAACAGTAAGTACAAGGTCTTTTGACCATACATTATAGCATATAATATGAGATGGTGTGATAGTTTTCGTCCTTACACAATGGCTTATGCCAACCACAACTAACTCTTTCACTCCCTTAAAAGTTTTTAGGCCTCAATTTCATGCCTGACTATTAGGAGTTAAATTAATATAATATGGAGACTTAGTGAGTCTTTTCATTATTAAACATTCCCTAATTATCACCAGATCAAGTAGGGATTCTTAGTGAGAGAACTCAAGTATCATTTACCACTAATGTTTCACCCTTCCTCGTTAATCATTATACTAAGATTTTATTGTAATAACATAAGTTAATTGCATTACTACCACCTCTCATTCATTTCCCCCCAAGTTATTATTCTAGATCAGGGAGTCCTTTTTCAAAGTTAAGGAGTTTTACTACTATCGTAAGTATTAGTCCATCTCAAATTCCCAATGTTGTCTCTATCCTCTTAATCACACCACACTGACACATGACAATAAAATTACTAGCAGCAAAATCAAGCTTTGCCTTTAATATTAATGAGCAATTCTTTTCTGTAGCCATACACATGCTCATCACCTTATGATGACTGTATCTCAACCACTTGTATGCACACGGGTACCATTTTTTTCTCTTTTTAGGTGGATCCTTACTATCAAGATCTCCTCTTTACCTTCTAGGTAGAAAGTCTACTTAGTCTAGTTTGACACCAATTTGGTGGTTGAAATTCATCAAATCATATGATAAGTGACACGCTTTGCATGCCCTTAGCACTGAAGTGCTGATGAATGAGCACATCCCACGTGCCTCTAGCACTAGAGTGCTGTAGAATCTTACCTTACACTCCTCAAGTGTATCATGCATGTAAAGTGCCTCTAACCACCACCCAAATGCACGTCAACACATAGTATAAGTAAACTAAATTACATAAGAGACAACATGCACAAGCACCCCGTGCCGATGCACCTCATCCTTATCACACTAAGAGGTCATCTTTCCCCTTATCATAATCTCCCTATTTTGCCATAGTACACTAAGGGAGAAGCCTCAAAGCTCTCAAAATTCCTTCTAAAACATCATCTCCTTTAATCTCTTGCTGTAAAGTCACTATCCCCCATTTAGAAATGGATTCGACAATCCTAAGGGTTTCTTGCCCTCCTTTCTTATCATCATTAACTAAAGATGGCTTACTCTCTTTAATAGTTTGAATAAAACTATTTGAAATGTTCTTTAGCTCTTATCGCCCATATTCATTAGGCCTAATTTACAGTAACTAGGATCGAGTAATTGCATTCTTTATTAACTGAGATCAAGCAATTAGGTTAGGACCTCTGTACCTATAAGCTTCACCCTTGGAGACCTTTCGAAGTTTACATAGTTCTAACTCAGTATGGATTGTATATAACTTCATATATTTAGTCAATCACACTTATTTATTATACACCAGCTCCCAAACTTCCATTATCAATTTCCTAATCGTAAGAAAGGTTTACATCTTACCCTTCTACAAGGTTTTTATAGCTACTTAAGTGTCTTACTCAATTTTGTTGCATTTTAAGTTCTTAACATCACTCTAGATGGCCCTCAAAAAGTTTAGAATTTTGCTTAGGTAAAGAAGTGCTACTCTTGTTAGGATCAGTTGACTACTTCGATAGGCCAGTCAACTGGTCGGCCGTACCCAATTGACTTGCTTAATAAATGGTGGTCAACTAGTCATAAATGCTATTAGTAGCTTTGTTCATCATCTTCATCAGTTACTTGGTCTCATTCATTCAGTCAACTAGTGCCTCACAGCGAGTGACTAGTGCATCTATTACGTAGCCAGTTGGCAACAAACCTCAACCAGTTATTTATCTAGACTGAGACCAGTAACCCAATCTCTAAAGAAAAGAAGGGCAAAATTCTAGTCTTTTCATTGGCATTAACAACCTTAAGTCTCAAAATTAGTATTACTAAAGTGTTATGAGGTAAAATCTAACTATACTCTATTATTTTCCAAGGTATACTTATTGTGATAGGAGATGGTCTAAATAAATTCAAGAAACAGTCATTTTAATCAAGCATTACAAGCCTCATATCATCTTTCCTCTATACTTCCTTCCAAAACATAAAGCACATCAACTATATGTTTGCCTAATTAGCTATTCTCATAAGCCAATACCATGCCAAATATACATCATGATTGCCAAGCTTCTAGTCATAGAATGTAAATTAGAACAGTTGTCCTGAACTATTGCTCTGATACTAACTATAACGACCCTAACTTCTAATCATCATAATTAAGGTTAAGTATGTGATTGATAACCATAAAATTTCAATTAGGGTTGAAAGTCACTACAACTAATTATATTCGAAAAATGCTAGGAAATTTGAACCTTAATGTTATTAGGGTCATTAATTAAACAACCACAATTATTCAAATGTGCAAGTGAATTTAATCATTAATAAGGAGCCTTTAATTCTCCCATCCATCAATTCCAACTCATAAAAACCTCTTACAAGTGTTTTTAAATTATTTCTTAGTATTATCATAAAACAAACTAAGGTTTTCTAGGTGAATATAAGAAATTGAGCACCTTTACCATGGCTAAATTCCCTTCCACTGTGGCCAATTACTCTCAGGTTCAACTCTTTGCACCTCCACAAATTTCACACATTTTGCCACGGCTAAATACCCTCTGGAACACCCCTAGACATGCTTCTTAGACTTAGCCGCAACTAACTTCACTATTCGCCGCGGCCAATATCTCTCTGTTTTCTTCCCTGGCAGGTTCGCCACATTTGGCCGAGGCCAATTAAATGTTGGCTGCGGCTAATTCCTCTCTGTTACCATTTGGCTGAGTATTTGTATGACGGGGTCCTAGAGAATGAAATGACGCAGAACCTACTTTACACAAAAGCATGATGTACTTCTGAGTTTAGCCTCAGCTATTATGAGTGATGGTAACCAGACTTAGTGAGAATGTATTTTACTATTAGATACAGTAATCTTAGACTTTGACATCTCCAAAAAATGGATCACAGTAGATCCCAACATAGTACAATGGGTTGCAGTAGACCTAATAGGGCTTTGAGAGGAAAAATATCAGATATGAATTGTGGGCATGATTTTATGATGCAAGTCTTATACTTTGAGGGGTGTTGCTTCATTAGGAACATTAACTGAATATCTATTCTCAATCTAATATGTTCTCGGCCTGAACACTATCATATCTTCTCTTTCTACCTTTCATATCCTCTTACTTAGGAAAAAAGATGTTTTACTACTGGCTATTTCTGTTGCCAGTTCATGTTTTTCTATGTTCAAGAGCACCTGCATTTTCCTAGGGTTCCTCTACTTATTTACTCTGCTCTTAGCTAGACCATCCCTTGGTAAGAAGGATTCTATTTTATATAATCCTAAGAATTTCATTCTATGGTGCTCTCGGCTTATACTCTTTCTCTACATAAAATGAGGTTCGCATTCTTAGGCAATCTTTAGGCCCCTCGAGTTTCCCTGAGGGTACTAAGGCACTAATTGTCTATCTCAACTTATTTCTACGTTCAGATCTAAGTTAGGCTTTCTCTTTATTCTGCTTTTTTAATTTCAACACCAGGAGGACAATATACTATTTCTAGGGTTTTGATAACCCAATCTAGGACACGTACTTTCACTATCTGGATTTTACTTTACTAAAAGCTTATGCTCTACTGGGTGCTTTAATCACACACGTGCCTTAACCTTATATCATTCTCATATTAGGGAGCTTGTCTAATTAACTATCTGGCCCCTATCTATTTAAGCATGACTAAAGTAAGGCATCTTTTCTGTAGCTAGTTTCTTAGCTCTTCCTCACTTCCTTTATTACTATACTTTATGACTCAAGGGGGTCTATCTAGGGGAATTTGCTAACTACTACTGGGTGGTTTCCCTGACTTAGAATGTTTCATCTTTCATTTCTCGATCTAGAGAGAACTTTCACTGAGCCTTTCATTTACATATCTCACCTGGAACGATGCTACTGGTCATCTCCTCCAGGCGTTAGCTTATGCTCAGCCTAGGCTAGCCATTTCATCGGACCTGTAGCTTACTAACTATCCTCATTCTTTTCTGAGTCTCTATTATGGGGCTAATCATACTTACCTCATAAGTGTTGGGCTTCCTTCTCTTACTCTATTGACTTACTTTACATATGCTCGTTCTAGCCTTCCTCTCATATCCTGCAATTTCTAACTATGCCCATGTTCTGCTTTTAAATACTTTGGTATCAGAGCAAAAGTTCAAGCTCTTAATGTGGGTTGTGGCTTGTGTTTATGAGTTGCCTAGATGCATATAAACTTATTTTTGGATGAATTAAGTGTGTTTGATGGTGGAAGTATTCCCAGCATAGCATAACAGGTTAGAGTAGACCCTAGCAGGGCTCTGAGAGGTCGCAGTAGACCTAGGGGTCATAGTAGATCCCACAGAGTTATAAAAAGCCCTAGCCACAGTATGATAGATCTTTGGTAGAGATGACAGCCTAAGATAGTTTTACATAATAGTTAGTCTCAAAGACTAGTATAGTTTCAACTAGCTTTTATCTCAAAGACTAGAGACCTCCTAAGTCTGGTAGACTATTGTTACAGAGATATGAAGGCTTTACTCAAATAGTTAGACCACTGACTAGCTCTCTCTAGAGATGAGCACAGTGTATGGGATAAGGAAAGCAAGAAATAAGCTTTCCAGAGTTAGAACTAGATGAACCACTACCTAGCAGATAGTAGCCCTGATCGAGGGATAGAAAAATCCCCACATGCTAGCTTATATATTCAGAAAGGGGTCAGGTGCAATTTTTATATGAGGTAAGTGATACAGTATATCTTCAGTGAGCAAAACTATGAGACTAGCTAGCATCCCATTAGAGCCCAGCAGTAGTCAGTGGTAGTAGCTCTTCGATGCCAGTATGAGATATATGCTAGGCCAATCAATATTGGAATAAGGGACTATAAATGCCACTGTAAGTGAGTAAAGAAAGTGAGAAAAAGTCCCAGCCTATAGAGATAGATATAGTAGTAAATGGAGAAGTTAGGATTATTGAAAGCAAAAACTCCTCAAAAGAGCTATAATCCCATAAAGTAATTAAGATGTGAGGCCTGTGATAGAAAGAATGTGAATTATAATCATGGGATGAGCTAGTAAGAAAGAACGTAGAGATGAACAGTGGACAGTATACTTTAAAACAGTAGATAGACAAAAACCTCTAATGGCTATAATGATCAGAAAAGATGATGAGATGTTATGAGAAGCCATTCAAAGAGGATACGGGAGATGTGATATAAAATAAGTTACCTCCCAAGATGTGTAAATGAGTCTACTGAAAGAAATGTTAATCCTGTGAATGGGTTAACATTAACCCGACATGATTAGTAAGCTCTCTCAAGATAGGCCTCCAAAATCAAAAACTACTTTCCCTTATGAAAAGAACTAACTAGTATTTGAGAGCAATAAAGCCCTTATTAAGAGCTAGTAATAAAAGTTTCCTGCTAAGAGAAAATTCGAAAGAATGAAATCACTGAGAAAGCGTATATAGCCAGGAAGAAGGGAGAGAAAAGAACACTTAGCCAAAAAAGAAAAGAGTAAGAGAAAGTATACCCCAAATTTTGAGGACGAAATTTATTTAAGGGGGGAGAAATGTAATATCTGGTTCTCCAAAAACCAGAGAAAACGTGAGAAACGTAACATATAGTTTCTCCGTAAATGAATGAAACTCACCGAATACAAAAGGAAGTCCTCTAAGATGATGTAGTTAAGGTCCCAAAAAATTTGGAAAGTATTCTAGATCCTAAAAATGAGAATCCCAGGCTCAAACAGAAAGAAAAATGGAGCTAGAATGAAGAAACAATTTCTTACGAAAAGCCTACAAAACATAATGGCATTTTTGTAATTTTGAGTAATTTTTGGAATTCACATAGGAAGACTTTTTAAATGAAAGTTTTAAGTTCTTTAGGATTCTCAGAGGCCCTGAAAAACCATGAAAACCCCCCGGGATGGTTAAAACCCCTCCAGTGGATATTTTCTAATGTCAGTGTGCCTGACCTTTGACGGATCCATTTAAGAAAGTTTTAGCTTCGATTTGAGTGATTCCAAAGGCATTTTTCTTAATTGGGAACCTAAATTTTATAATGGAAAAGACGGTTCTAAAAAAGGAGCTAAAATGAAGGAGAAACAAAAAATGCAAACTATGAAGGGCAAAATTGAAATTTTTGAAAAAATATTTTCCTGCACTTATATAGAAGTGGCACCCCACTTTCCTCCCCATTTGGAATCAGAAAATTTTGCATAATTTTAGAAGGGAGAGCTAGGGTTTTAGGCACACCAAGAGAGGAGAAGAAGAAATTCCAAGCTAAAGGTATATTTTTATGGTTGTTTTTCATGCTTTTCTCCATCCACACCACCTCTCCTTCATTCTCCTTGATTTCTTTTGATTAAAATGAAGTTTGTGAATCTGATTCAAGGGAGAAATGCAAGGAAAATTTCGGATTTGAAGAGAGGAGCTTGGACAAAGTAAGATTCAAGCCAAAGTAAACAAAGAAACTAGGTAAAATTGCATCCTATGGTTGATATCTTCCACCACCCTCCTTTTCCATTTCACCTAACCCTAGGAGCCATAGGAGGATATGATTTTCAAGCCCAAACAAGCATGAATTTTAGGTATTTGATGGAGAAGAACAAAAATATGTAAAGAAAACAATAAAATAACTATTAGAATTCAAGATGCAAAACTCAGGGTTTCAATTTTGTATGATGATTCCTAGGTTTAGTTAAGATTTTAAATGAGTTCTTGAGACCCCTAAGATGCACTCCACAAGCTTCCTCCTTCAAGAAAACCAAGAGAACTCCAAGGAGGCTAAGGAAGCTCATAGTCTCAGCCAAACCGTGTTCTCATAGCTAGGGAGAATTTTAAATTTTTCTAAGGCCATTCTTAAGTCATATTTGATGAATGAAAGTGATTTGGTGCCTTAGGTTTCATATTATGACCTAAAGAAGTAATATGATGTTAGGCTCCTTATTTTAATTGTGTGATGACTCCAAGAGGCTTAAAAGGGGCCAAGAATCATATTTGAAAGAAAAAGAATGGAGCCTAGAATTTATTTGAGGAGTGTTACTTCATTAGGTGCATTTATGGACCATAATGGAGTTTATAGAGCCACCTAGTGTCTAAGTAAGTATGTGGCCTTAGAATTGAGTTCATGAACCTTATTGACCCCCATAAAATGTGTCTAGGCCAAGAGGAAAATCTCCACAAGTTTGTGGATGTGTGGCCAAGCCAAGGGAGGGAATTTCAAGAGAAAAAGTGTGTGATTGTGTGCAAGGCAGCTCTCTCCACCTTCTTTCATGCATGGATGTATGTTTAACTTGTCTTAGAATGTGTGTATGTGTATTTTCAAGCCATAAAAAGTATGCTAGCATGATTTTATATGCCATGATTTCATGATGACATATTATGTTTCTAAATGATGTTATGATGTGTCCTTGGGTTTGCATGAGTGTGGTAAGGCCAAGAACCCTTAGCCATGTGAGGATGAGCCAAGAACCCTTCAGATTGGTTGAGACAAAGCAAGAGTCTCCCAAAAGCAAAGTAGGCTACCAAGAGCATCACTGAGTCTAAGAATGCATTAAAGAATGGGTGAGGCAAGTCCAATATCCATAAAAAATTTGGGTGAGGCCAATCCACTTGCTTGGCAAGCCTTTGTATGCTATGTATGACATTTTCAAATGATGAAAATACTTTTTGAATGTTTGCACATGTCAACATGACCATACATGCATTTATGAGACTTGTTTGCATCCATTATGTATGATTGAATGGGAGATGAGCTATTAGGATTTTTTGAATCTCATTCCCTCTTCTCCAATGATCTAATATGCTAGGTGGACTAAGTGGACAAAGTAATGGGAGCCAACCACCTTGAAGAAAGGAGATTGACAATCTAATGCATAGTTTTTTGTTCTTTAAGGCCATGATTGTGTCAAATGATGTAATCCCTTGATGTATATGGTCTATGACTTCTTACAGATGTGTAATTATGATATTATGTGATGTATAAATATATAGATATGATGTATGAACCTTAGATTAGAATTTGGGTATGTAATGCCAAGGTATGTATTTTGGAAAGTTTGATGTAATGTGTATATATGTGGATGAAAAGGAAAAAATGAGATGCATGAGGTTTAGGACCATTTGGGTAGCTCACACAAGTCCTAAATATGATTTAAACTTGCCAAAAAGGTGCCAAAACCAAAGGAAAGTCATTTGGCAATTTTGATACCCTATATGGAGCTAAAATTGACCAAAATAGAGCCCTATATCACGTTTTACTGAATGAGCTCTTCTTGATCTAAGATTTGGCATGTAAATAAGGTTCATTGAGAGCTTTTTGGAAAGCAAAATACCATAATATTCAGAGGTCTACAGAATATTTGAGAAATTTTCAAAGTTGGCAAATTTTTTGATTTTAGTCTAATGCACTGTTCATTTGGTCTGAAAATGTAATATGTCACACAGGGTCCAAATAATGTCCAATTACCATAAAATTTTATACAAAGAAACTAGGCATTCATAGTGACTCGTGTCAACTAGAAGCACCCCATTTGGATATCTAGAGAGAGAGATATGAATTTTTGAAGATTCTGTCCAGTATCAAGGAATTCAGCCTACCTGAGTTATTGTTCCATTGAATTATGAGGTTTGGCTTGTCTGAGTTGGTTTGGAAATATTTTTCCTCTCTAGCTAACATCACAAATTTTCTAAATTGGTATTATTTTGATGGATTAGATTTTTTTGGAATTAATTGGACATTTTCAAAGTTTGCTTTAGAATTCTGTGACAATATCAGGAGGCAATCTAACCTCTGGGACATTTTGGATGTCAACTATCCTCTATGGTAAATGTTATGGTCTAGGCATATTTGTAGTATGAAGTAGACATCCATAGTTTTCTACAATGGCCAAGAATACATGATTTTGATATTTCTAGAATTAGTTATGATTTTCCAAAGTTTAGTCAGAGAAGAGCTAAATCTAGCCAAAATTAAATGCCATATTTTAAGCTCCATTTTGGTTTTCTTGAGGTGTGGGCCACTTTTGATAATGAAAATAAGTTTTATTCATGTAATTAAATATGAGAATGTGTTGTATGAGCTCACATGGTCCACGTGATGCTGAATGGAATTTTTATACACGACGCAATGCAAGAAAATGTATTATTTTAAAGGACTTTTCCCATTTCCTTCATGGAATGTGTCATATAAGCATGTAAATGTGATAGAAATGAGCTATAAATATATGGTGTTACATTTATTGGTATCAGAGGGCATTTGACATCCAAAAAGGTCCAAAGGTCAAGCTACCTCCTAATGTTGTCACAGATTCTATAGCAAATTTGAAAATATCCAACTAATTCCACAAAAATTCAATCCATGCAAATGATACCAATCTAGAAAGCGGTGGATGTTAGCTAAAGGGAAAAAATAATTTCAAACTAACTTAGGCAGCCCAGACCTCAGAATATAATGGAACAGTAACTCATATCGGACAAAACTCTTGATACTGGACAGAATCTTCAAAAATTCATATCTTCCTCTCTAGACCTCCAAATGAGGTGTTTCCAATTGGTCAATTCACTGGGAATGTATAGTTTCTCTATAAAATTTCATGGCAATTGGATATCATTTGAATCTTGTGTAACAGATTTCATTTTTGGACTAGATCAACAGTGCATCAGACCAAAATCAAGAAATTTGCCAACTTTAAAAATTCATCAAATATTCTGTAGATCTCCGAAAATTATGGTATTTAGCTTCCCAAAAAGTTCTCAATAAACCCTATTTTCATGCCAAATCTCAAATCAAGAAGAATACATTTGGCTAAAAAGTGACATAGGGTTTCATTATAGTCAATTTTGGCTCCATATAGGGTACCAAAATTGCCAAATGGCTTTCCTTTGGTTTTGACACCTTTCGTGCAAGTCTAAAAGCACATTTAGGACTAGTGTGCACTACCCAAATGGTTCCAAACCTCATAGGTTTCATTGTGGCCATTTCATCTACACATTTACACATTACATCAAACTTTCCAAAATGTATACCTTGGCATTACATACCTAAATTATATTTTAGAGTTCATACATTATATTTATTCATTTATACATTACATTATACCATAGCTACACATGTATAAGAAGTCATAGACTATATACATCAAGGGATTACATCGTTTGACACAATTGTGGCCTTCAAAAACCAAAAACTATGCATTAGATTGTTAATCTCCTTTCCTCAAGGTGGTTGGCTCCCATTACCTTGTCCACTTGGTCCACCTAGTATATTAGATCATTAGAGAGGAGGGAATGAGATTCAAAGAATCTCAATAGCTCATCTCTCATTCCATCATACATAATGGATGCAAAGCAAGTCTTACAAATGCATGCATGGCATGTGGACATGTGCAAACATTCAAGAATCATTTTCATCATTTGAGAAAGTCATACATAGCATACAAAGGCTTACCAAGCAAATGGATTGGCCTCACCTAATTTCTTGTGGATATTGGACTTGCCTCACCCATTCTTTAAGAGATTCTTAGACTCAACCATACTCTTGGGAGCCCATCTTGCTTTTGAGAGACTCTTTGCTTTGTTTCAACCAATCTCAAGGGTTCTTGGCTCATCCTCACCATGGCTAAGGGTTCTTGGCCTCACCACACTCAAGCAAACCCAAGCACACATCATAAATATCATATGAAAGCATATTAGAACATTTTGGCACCATGGGATCAAAGTCATGCTAAAACACTTTTCATGGCTTAAAAATACACATACACACATTCAAAGACAAGCTAAGCACACATCCATGCATGAGAGAAGGTAGAGAAAGCTACCTTGCACACAATCACACACTTTTTCTCTTGAAACTCCCTCCCTTGCTTCGGCTACACACCCACAAGAGTTTGGGAAAGGTTTCTATTGGCCTTGTTTTCTTACTTTTTCTCACTTGAATCTTGTGTTCTTTGAGCTACTCTCTTCAAATCTAAATTCTCCTTTGAATTTCTCCCTTCAAGCTAGAATTTCTCCTTTTTCTTCTTCCTTTCTTGTGTGCCCAAACCCTAGCTCCTTTCTCTAAAATTGTGCAGAAAATTCTGATTCCAAATGAGGGAGAAAGTGGGGTGGCACCTATATATACGTGTAAGAAAATAACTTTTTCAAAAATTCCAATTTTGCACTTTGTTCTTTGCATTTTTCATTTCTCCTTCGTTTTAGCTCCTTTTTTAGAACTGTATTTTCCATTATAAAATTTAGGTTCCCAATTAAATAAAATGCCTTTGGAACCACTCAATTGGAGCTAAAACCTTACTGAACGAATCTGTCAAAGTTCAGGCACATTGACATTGGAAAATGTCCACAGGAGGGGATTTAACTGTCCCAGGGCTTCTCATAGTTTTTAGGGCCACCAAGAACCCTGAAGAACTCAAAACTTTCATTTTAAAAGCCCTCCTATGTGAATTCCAAAATTTTCTCAAACTTACAAAAATGTCATTATGTTTTGTAAGTTTTTCATAATCAATTATTTCTTCATTCTAGCTCTATTTTTCTTTTTGTTTGAGCTTGAGATTCTCATTTTTAGGAGTCTAGAATGCTTCCCAAATTTTTCAAGACCTTAAATATCTCATTTCAGGGGACTTCCTTTTTGTATTCGGTGAATTTTGTTCGTTTACGGAGAAACTGTACATTATGTGTCTCACATTTTCTCTTGTTTTCAGAGAATCAGATGTTACATTTTTCTCCTCTTAAATAAATTTCATCCTCAAAATTTAGGGTACACTTTCTCTTACTCATATCTTTCTCTATGTTGAGCTTTTTTATTAGTTTCAACTACTTGGCCCACGGATTTCTTTTTGATCCTTCGTATCTATTCATTACTTCTTCCTTTACTTAGACTAGGGGTTCCCGCTCTCTATGGGTCATCTGACCTCTTATTAACTCTTTTCTTAAGTTGGCCTAAATATGACCAAAAAAGGTGTTTATACTGCCATTCGTTGTGGCTAATTAGCCTCGAGTTGACCCTAATTTTCCTGTCTGAGTATTGGCCGCAGCTAACTTCTTAATTGGCCACAACAAGGAACTCTTTGGATTGCCTCGCTGCTTCTATGGAATAATTAGCCGCGGCTAACAGCCTCTGATTGGCTTATTTTTCAAGGATTAGATTTTCATCTTTAGCTACCAACTCGAGCCTTATTACCTCTATACACAGCCCATCATCAAGCTAGAGGGTTCTACCTCTTGCTTCATTCATGCATAACTAGTTATCGGGCTGTCAGGCTCCAGGGTATAGCTTATAACTCAACCTCTAGCCTAAGGAGACTAACCTTTTGGGCTCTAATACTTATTTAGACATTTGAGTGTCGTGGCTACAGGGTGACTCTTTTACTCACTTCCCCTCTAAACTGGTGTTGTGCAGCTGCAGTCTTATCTCCCATCACGTTGTATCATTACTTGCCTCTGCGTTATGCGAGACAGCTGGGAATGGCCTGAGTATGACTACCAGGGAGAATTAGGCCTCAAGTACTCTCTCTCTAGCAAGCCTTTTCCTATCAATGAGAGCATTTCTCATTGTTTATATCTAGAGCTTGCCACTGATCCCGATGAGCTATCACATCTGATCAAGCTCTAGCTGTCGAATCATTCAACTCTGCTCAAAGTTAACTTTGCTCAAACTACTCTAAAGGCCACTCATTTCCGATGTCCACTAACTACTTTAAGACCATCCCACAACTCATAAAGCCACAAACTATTCTCCTACACCCAATATGTCTCATATAGGACTTTTTAGAGTCATACAAGCCTCTTACAAAGCCCCATGGCTACATCCTCAAGCCAAATCCAATCCGAGAAAGCCTGGAACTTTGCTCTGATGCCAATAATTGTAATATCATATCATTCTAGCCTTCCTCATTCAATTCACATGCTCCATAACATACATTGCTTAGGGCTAGAATGAGTATATGTAAGTAAGTTAATAGAGTAAGAAAAGAAAGTATAAGTGAAAAAGGGGTTGAAGCGGGAATCTGAGGATCCTAGAGAATGAGATGACATAGAACCCACTTCACACAAAGAGCATGATGTACTTTTGAGTTTAGCATCAGCTATTATGAGCTATGGTAACCAGACATAGTGAGTGTGTATTTTACTATTAGATACAATGATCTTAAGCTTTGGCGCCTCCCAAAGATGGATCATAGTCGATCCCAGCATAGCATAGCTGGTTGCAGTAGACCCTAACAGGGTTTTGAGAGGTCGCAATAGGCCTAGGGGTCACAGTAGATACCACAGAGTTATAGAGAGCCCTAGCCATAGTTTGATAATTCTCTAGTGAGATGACGGCCTGAGATAGTTTTATAGAACAGTTAATCTTAGAGACCAGTACAATTTTAGCTAGCTTTTGTCTCAAAGACTAGAGACCTTTAGAGTCTGATAGACTGTTGCCAAAGAGATATGAAGGCTTTACTCAGACAGTTAGACCACCGACTAGCTCTCTTTAGATATGAGCATAGTGTATGGGATGAGGAAAGCAAGGAATTAGCTTTCCAGAGTTAGAGCCAAATGAATCACTACCTAGCAGACAATAGCCCTGACTGAGGGATAGAGAGATCCCCGAATGCTAGCTTATGTATTTAAAAAGGGGTCAGGTGCAGTTTTTACATGACGTAAGTGGTATAGTATATCTCCAGTGAGCAAAACTATGAGAATAGCTAGCATTCCACTAGAAATCAGTAATAGTCAGTGGTAGTAACTCTTTAGTGCCAATACGAGACATACAGGTTAGGCCAATCAGTATTGAATTGAGGGACTATAAAATGCCACTGAAGGTGAGCAAAGAAAGTGAGAAAAAGTCTCAGCCCACAAAGACAAATATAGTAATAAACAGAGAAACTGGGATCATTAAGAGCAGAAACTCCTCAAAGGAGTTGAAATCCCATAAGCAATTGAGATGTAAGGCCTATGATGGAAAGAAATGTGAATTATAATCATAGGATGAGCTAGTAAGAAAGAATGTAGAGACGAACAGTGGATGATACAAGTTTTGAGTTCTCCGGGGTTTTCAAAGGCCCTGAAAACCATGGGAAGCCCCAAGACAATTAAATCCGCTCCGGTGGATGTTTTCCAATATCAGTGTGCCTGAACTTTGACAAATTTGTTCAAAAAAGTTTTAGCTCTGATTTGAGTGATTTTAAAGACATTTTTCTTAATTGGGAACCTAAATTTTATAATGAAAAAGACGGTTCTTAAAAAGGAGCTAAAATGAAAGAGAAACAAAAATGCAAAGTACGAAGGGCAAAATTGAAATTTTTGAAAAAGTCACTTTCCCTTACCTATATATAGGTGGTGCCTCACACTTGCCCTCATTTTACTTCAGAAAATTCAGCCCCAAACTAGAAGTAAAACCCTAAAGGAGAGGCACCTAAGAGAGGAAGAAGGAGGAGGAAGAAATTCAAGTTTGAGGTATATTTTCATGGTGATTTTCCTTGCTTTTCTTCATCCACACCTCCTCTCCTCCCTTCTCCTTTGTTTCCTTAGATTAAAATAAGGTTTATAAATCTAATTCAAGGGAGATATTCAAGGGAAATTTTAGATTTGAAGAGTCTATCAGCCCTATTCTCATAGAGTGCTCAGAGAAAGTAGGATTCTTCCTTTACTACATCCCGAGATCTTTCTATATTACTCGGCTATTTTTACTTCAAGTGCTATCATGCTAGAAGGGTGTTTATGCCAAGGACAGATGATGGTTTCCTCATCCAAAATGGTCCAAAAGTCAGACTGCATTCTGGATCTATTACAAAATTCTACAGAAAACTTTGAAAATATCCAATTAATTCCATAAAAATCCAATCCATGCAAATGATACCAATCTGGAAAGTTGTGGATGTTAGCTAGAGAGGAAAAATATCTCCAGACTAGTTCATCAAGCCTAGACCTCATAATTTAATAGAACAATAACTCTGAATGTGGAGGTGGCTGAGGAGGAGTAAGTGTGGGGCCTTAACAGTCTCCCTCAGCAAGCTGTTCGTGAAGCTGCATAATAACAACCTGCCGCTAATCCAGGCGAGCCATGATAGACTGTAGGGCTCCAGCAACTGGATCACTAGGCCCAATTTCATCAGCACGAGCCTATCTAGAGGGCCGACCTCTTCTAGTGGTCACCATTGTACTGAAATGTAATAACAAACTTTAACATAAGCTAAGGAACACTCCCACCATCAAACACACTTAATTCATCTGAAAACAAGCTTATATGCATCTAGGCAACTCATAAACATAAGCCACAACCCATATTAAAAGTCTGAACCTTTGCTCTGATACTAAGGCATTTAAAAGCAAAATGTGGGCATAGTTAGAAATTACAGGATATGAGAGGAAGGCTAGAACGAGCATATGTAAAGTAAGTAAGTTAATAGAGTAAGAAAAGGAAGCCCAACACCTATTAGGTAAGTATGATTAGCCCAGTAACAGAGACTCAGAAAAGAATAAGGATAGTTAGTAAGCTATAGGTCCAATGAGATGGCTAGCCTAGGTTAAGCATAAGCCAACGCTTGGAGGAGATGACCAATACCATCATTCCAGGTGAGATATGTAAATGAAAAGCTCAGTGAAAGTTCTCCCTAGATCGAGAAATGAAAGATGAAACATTCTAAGTCAGGGAAACCACCCAGTAGTAGTTAGCAAATTCCCCTAGTTAGAGCCCCTTGAGTTGTAAAGTATAGTAAAAAAGGAAGCGAGGAAGAGCTAAGAAACTAGCTACAGAAAAGATGCCCTTGCTTTAGTCATGATTAGATGAGTAAGCTAAGCCCAAAAAGGTAAATAGATAGGGCCAGATAGTTAGTTAGACGAGCTCCCTAATATGAGAATGATATAAGGTTAAGGCACGTGTGTGATAAGAGCACCCAGTAGAGCATAAGCTTTCAATAAAGTAAAATCCAGATAGTGAAAGTACATATCCTAGATTGGGTTATCAAAATCCTAGAAATAGTATATTGTGCTCCTAAGGATGAAATTAAAGAGGCTGAATAGAAAGAAAGCCCGGCTCTGATTCGAATGTAGAAATAAGCTGAGACAGACAATTAATGCCTTAGTACCCTCAAGGAAACTCGAAGGGGCTAAAGATTGCCTAAGAATGTGAGCCTCATTTTATGTAGAGAAAGAGTATAAACTGAGAGTACCATAGAATGAAATTCTTAGGATTATATGAAATATAATCCTTCTTACCAAGGGATAGTCTAGGTAAGAGCAGAGTAAGAGTATGAGCACAAAATAGACCTCCTTGATGTTATAGAGAGTAAATAAGTAGAGGAACCCTAGGAAAATATAGGTGCTCTTGAGCATAGAAAAATCTAAACTGGCAATAGAAATAGCCAGTAGTAAAACATTATTTTTCCTAAGTAAAAGGATAAGAAAGGTAGAAAGAGAAGATATGATAGTGTTCAGGCCGAGAACATACTAGATTGAGAATAAATATTCAGTTAATGTTCCTAATGAAGTAACACCCCTCAAAGTATAAGACTTGCATCATAAAATTTTACCCACAATTCATATATCATATTTTTCCTCTCTAGCTAACACCCACGGGTCCCTAGATCGAAACCAGGCTCTAAATGCAATAAATGTAATATCATATCTTTCTAGCCTTCCTCATTCAATTCACTTGCTCCATAACATGCATTGTTTAGGAGTTGTAAGAAAATGAGATATAAATAATGGATTGAATTTGCATTGCGCTATATATGAAAATTCCATTTGATGTCACGTGGGCTGTATGAGTACATACTATACTTTCCCATATTTAATTATATCAATACAACTCCTTTGCATCATAAAATCATGCCCACAATTTATGAAAACTGAAATGAAGCATAAAATGTGGCTATTTAATTTCGGCCAGATTTGGCCCCCTTTCTAATCTAATTTTAGACAAATAAAAATCATGAAATCTTGGTCATTCTGGGAAGCTACAGATGTCTACATCACACTAAAAATATGCCCAGATCATAACATCCATCACAGAGGACTTTTAACATCCAAAAAGGTCTAAAGGTCAGACTGCATTCTTGAACTATCACAGAATTCTGCAGAAAAGTTTGAAAATGTTCAATTAATTCCAAAAAAATCCAATCCATTCAAATGATACTAATCTGGAAAGCTATGAATGTTAGCTAGAGAGGAAAAAATATCTCTAGACTAGTTCATCAAGACCAGACTTCAGAATTTGATGGAACAGTAACTCAGGTCAGGCAAAATTCCTGATATTGGATAGAATGTTTAAAAATTCATATCTTCCTCTCTAGACTCCAAATGATGTGCTTCTAGTTGGCATGATTCACTATGAATGTCTAGTTTTTTTGTATAAAATTTCATGGCAATTGGATATCATTTGAGCTTTATGTGATAGAATTCATTTTTGGACTAGATGAATAGTGCGGCTGACCAAAACCATAAAAATGGCCAACTTTGAAAAATTCTCAAATATTCTGTAGACCTTTAGAAAATTATGAACTTTAAGAAATCTCTCAATGAGACCTAATTACATGCCAAATCTCAGATTAAGAATAACTCAGTTGGCCAAAAAGTGACATAAAGTTCCATTATAGTCAATTTTGACTCTATATGGGATACCAAAATTACCAAATGGCTTTTCTTTGGCTTTGGCACCTTTTGGGCCAGTCTAAAAGCACATTTAGAACTTATGTGAGCTACCTAAATGGTCCCAAACCCCATGCATTTCATTTTGGCCTTTCCATGCACACATATACACATTTTTATAAACTCATTCATGAAGCCATCTTTACCATACATACTCAATTCACATTCCATCATTCACATAACACATTCTTTCATTTCTACATCACATAATAACATAATTACATATGTCTCAAGGATCATAAGCCATTTACAACATTAATATACATTATTATGGTTCATTATGGCTTTAAAAGGAAAATGCTAAACATATGGATGTCAATCTTTCTCCTTCAATGTTGGTTGCTCCCATTAAGATATCCACTTAGTCTATCTAGCATGTGAGATCATTGGAGAGGAGGGGATGAGATTCAAAGAATCCCAATAGCTCATCGCCCTTTCAATGATACATAAGATATGTAAAACAAGCCTTAAAAATGCATGCATGGACATAATACAAATCATAAACATTCAAGAAGCAAGTCTGGCATATGAACACATCATACAAGACATTCAAGAGCTCATCAAGTGTTTAGATTGGCCTCACACCTCTCCTCATGGATTTTGGACTTGCCTCACCCATTCTTTAAGAGCTTTAGACTTAACCATACTCTTGGGACCCCACTTTGCTTTTGGGAGACTCTTTACTTTGTCTTAACTAAGTTTAAGGGTTCTTGGCTCTTCCTCACCATGGTGAAGAGTTCTTGGCCTCTCCACACTCAAGCAAACTCTAGTAAACATCATACCTTCATTTCCAAACATAATATGACATCATGAATCATGGCATATAAAATCATGCTAGCATACTTTTCATGACTTGAAAATAGACATACATACATTCTAAGATAAGCTAAAGACACATCTATGTATGAGAGAAGGTGGAGAGAGCTACCTTGCACACAATCACATACTTTTCCCTTTGGATTCAAGCTTCCTCTTTTGACCACACACTTGCAAATTGGTGATATTTTTTCTTGGCCTAGATATAATTTATGAGAGCCAATTAAGTTCATGAAACAAACTCTAAGGTCATACAACTTGCTTAGATACTAGATTGCTTTATAGGCTCTATTATGGTCCATAAATATACCTAATGAAGCAACACTCCTCAAATAAATTCTAGACCCCATTCTTTCCTTTCAAATATGATTCTTGACTCCTTTTAAGCCTCTTGGAGTCATCACACAATTAAAACAAGGAGCCTAACATCATGTTGCTTCTTTAGGTCATAATATGGAACCTAAGGCACTAAATCACTTTCTGAATTCTAAATTTTTTCCAAGGCCTCCATTCATTTTCATTCATCAAATATGACTCAAGAATGGCCTTAGAAAATTTTAAAACTCTCCCTAGCTATGAGAACATAGTTTGCCCGAGATTATGAGCTTCCTTGGCCTCCTTGGAGTTCTCTTGGTTTTTTTGAAGGAGAAAGCTTGTGGGGAGCATCTTAGGAGTCTCAAGAACTTATTTAAACTCTTAACTAAACCTAGGAATCATCATACAAAATTAGAATTTGAAAAGAACCCCTAAGTTTTACATCTTGAATTCTAATAGTTATTTTGTTGTTTTCTTTGCATATTCTTGTTCTTCTCCATTAAATACCTTAGATTCATGCTTGGTTGGGCTTGAAAATCATATCCTCCTATGGCTCTTAGGGTTATGCGAAATGGAGAAGGAAGGTGGTGGAAGATATCAACCTCTTAGTTTGGCTTGAATCTTGTTTTCTCCAAGCTCCTCTCTTCAAATCTGAAACTTCCATAGAATTTCTCCCTTGAATCAGATTCATAAACTTCATTTTAATCAAAGGAAATCAAGGAGAATGAAGGAGAGGTGGTGTGGATGGAAAAAAACATGAAAAACAACCATAAAAACATACCTTTAGCTTGGAATTTCTGAAATTATGCAAAAAATTTTGATTCCAAATGGGGAGGAAAGTGGGGCACCACCTATATATAGGTGTCGGAAAATGACTTTTTCAAAAATTATAATTTTGCCCTTCATACTTTGCATTTTCGTTTCTCCTTCGTTTTAGCTCCTTTTTTAGAACCTTCTTTTTCATAGGTTCCTAATTAAGAAAAATGCCTTTGGAATCACTCAAATCAGAGCTAAAACTTTTCCAAATGGATCCATCAAAGTTCAGGTACACTGATGTTAGAAAACATCCACCGCAGGGGTTTTAATCATCTTGGGGGTTTCCATAGTTTTCAAGGCCTTTAAGAACCCCGAAGAACTTAAAACTTTCATTTAAAAAGCCCTCCTCTATGAATTCCAAAAATTGCTCAAAAAAGAATAAGGATAGTTAGTAAGCGATGACTAGCTTAGGCTGAGCATAAGCTGAAGCCTAGGGAAGATGACCAGTAGCATCGTTCCAGGTGAGATATGTAAATGAAAGGCTCAGTGAAAGTTCTCCTTGGATCGAGAAACAAAAAATGAGACATTCTATGTCGGGGAAACCACCCAGTAGCGATTAGTAAATTCCCCTAAATGGATCCCCCTGAGTCATAAAGTATAGTAATAAAGAAAACAAGGAAGAGCTGAGAAACTAGCTACAAAAAAGAGATGCCCTCGCTTTAGTCATGACTAAATTAGTAAATTGAGCCAGAGAGGTAAATGGATAGGGGTCCAATAGTTAGTTAGATGAGCTCCCTAATATGAGATTGATATAGGGTTAAGGCACGTGAGTTATTAGATCACCTAGTAGAGCATAAGTTTCAGTGAGGTAAAATCCAGACATTGAGAGTACGTGTTCTGGATTGAGCTAGCAAAACCTTGAAATAGTATACTATGCTCTTAGGGATGAGGCTAAAGAGATTAAATAGAGAGAAAGCCCAGCTCTGATCCGAACATAAAAATAAGTTAAAACAGACAGTCAGTGCCTTCGTACCCTCAAGAAAGCTCAAGGGAGCTAGAGACCACCTAAGAAGGTGAGCCTCATGTTATGTAGAGAAAGAGTGTAAGTCAAGAGCACCATAGAATGAAATTTCTTAGGATTATATAAAATAGAATCCTTCTTACCAAGGGGCATAACTAGGAATTCATAGTACCCGTATCTAGTTCTAAAAGCTGTTTTAGGAATATCCTCAGCCTTTATTCTAAACTAGTAATATCCCAACCTGAGGCCTATCTTAAAAAACACTTACGCTCCTACTAATTGATCTAAGAGGTCATCTATACGAAGGAGAGGGTACTTATTCTTAATGGTTATCTTAGTGAGTTCCCAATAATCTATACATAGTCTAAGGCTCCCGTCTTTCTTCTTTATGAATAAGATTGGAGCTTCTCACAGTGAGACATTGGATCTAATACAACCCTTCTCTAAAAGTTCTTCTATTTATTTCTTAAGCTCTGCTAGCTCGGTGGGAGCTATCCTATACGGGGCCTTAGACACTGGACCTGCCCTAGGTACAATGTCTATAGGAAACTCAACCTCTTTCTTTAAGGGTATTCTGTTAATTTCTTTAAGAAATACCTTTGGGAACCCTCACTACGGGAATCTCATCTATACCCTTTTCTACCTCAGCCTGTACTAAAAAGAAGACCAGATACCTTTGACAACCATGCCTTAGAGATCTCTCAACCTGGGAGGTGGTCATGACAGATAACTCAGCCCTAGTACTAGGCATAGTCCCATACTCAAGTAAAGTAATGCACCTGTGGCATTATTTGTAGACATCCAGTTCATACCAATGATCACATCAATATCAATGAGGGGCATACAAATCAAATCAAGGGTGGTCAGGCAATGATTAAACTTGATCACACAATTCAAACAAACATAAAAGGTAATGGCTCGATTTCCTGTGGTGGTGGATACATGTAACCCATATGGCAATGTATGCATACTCAGACCCAACCTCCTAGCACAATCATATGATATAAAAGAGTGGCTAACACTCGAATAAAAAAAGTGACTTTTTCAAAAATTCCAATTTTGCCCTTTATAATTTGCATTTTCGTTTTTCCTTCTTTTTAGCTCCTATTTTAGAACCATCTTTTCTATTATAAAATTTAGGCTCCTAATTAAGAAAAGAGCAGTTAGCCAAGCAGGGAAAGAGTAAAAAGGAAGCATACCCCAAATTTTATGGACAAAATTTATTTAAGGGGGAAAATGTAACATCTAGTTCCTTGAAAACTAGAGAAAATGTGAGAAAATAACGTATGGTTTCTCCGTAAACGAACAAAATTCACCAGATACAAAAGGAAGTCCCTTGGAATGAGATAGTTAAATTCTCAAAAAATTTAAGAAGTATTCTAGACTCCTAAAAATGAGAATCCCAAGCTCAGACGGAAGGAAAAACAGAGTTAGAATGAATAAACAAATTTTGAAGGAAACCTTATGAAACGTAATAGCATTTTTATAATTTTGAGAAAATTTTAGAATTTATATAGGAGGGCTTTTCAAATGAAATTTTTTAGTTCTTTGGGATTCTTAGAGGCCCTGAAAACCATGGGAAGCCCTGGGATAGTTAAATCCCCTCCAGTGGACGTTTTCCAATGTCGGTGTACTCGAACTTTGATGGATTCATTTGGAAAGATTTTAGCTCTGATTTGAGTGATTCCAAAGGTATTTTATTTAATTGGGAACCTAAATCTTATAAAGGAAAAGACGGTTCTAAAAAAGGAGCTAAAATGAAGGAGAAACAAAAATGCCAAGAACGAAGGGAAAAATGAGAATTTTTGAAAAAGTGCTTCTTCCTCCCTTATAAATAGGTGGCACCTCACACTCTCCCTCACTTAGCTTCAGATTATTCTATCCCAAATCAAAAGAAGAACCCTAAGAGAGTGGCGCACCAAGGGAAGAAGAAAAGGGATAGAAAATCCAAGCTTCGGGTATGTTTCCATGGTAGTTTTTTATGCTTTTCTTCATCCACACCTCCTCTCCTCTCTTCTCCTTTGTTTCCTTTGTTTAAAATGGAGTTTATACATCTGATTCAAGGGAAAATTCAAATTTGAAGAGAGAAGCTCAAAGAATACAAGATTTCCATAAAAATCCAATCCATCCAAATGATACCAATCTGAAAAGTTGTGGATGTTAGCTAAAGGAGAAAAATATTTCCAAACTAGCCCAGGTAGCCCAGACCTCTGAATTTAATGGAACAGTAACTCAAGTCGGCTAAATTCCCTAATATTGGATAGAATTTTCAAAAATTCATATCTCCCTTTCTAAATATCCAAATAGGGTGCTTCCAATTGGCACGAGTCACTATGAATGCCTAGTTTCTCTATATAAAATTTCGTGGCAATTAGACATCATTTGGGCCCTATGTGATAGATTTCATTTTTGGACCAAATGAATAGTGCAACAAACCAAAATCAGAAAAATTGCTAACTTTAAAAATTCATCAAATATTCTGTAGACCTCTGAAAATTATAGTCTTTAGCTTCCCAAAAAGCTCTCAACAAGATCTAATTGCATACCAAATCTCAGATCAAGAAGAACTCATTTGGATAAAAAGTGACATAAAGTTCCATTATGGTCATTGTTGTCTCCATATGGAGTATTAAAGCGACCGAATGGTTTTCCCTTGGCCTTGGCACCTTTTAGGCAAGTCTAAAAGCACATTTAGGACTTGTGTGAGCTACCCAAATGGTCTCAAATCTCATTATCTCATTTTGGCCTTTTCATCCACACATATGCATATTATAGCAAACTTTCCAAAATGCATACCTCGATATTACATACCCAAATTCTATTCTAAGGTTCATACACCATATCCATACATTTATACATCACATAATATCATAATTACACATGTCTAAAAAGTCATATACCATATAAATCATTGGAATACAATATTGGATAAAAATATGGCCTTAAAATGACAAAACTCCAATCCTTTGTTGTTAAACTCTTTCCTTCAAGGTGGTTGGCTTCCATTACCATGTCCACTTAGTTCACCAAGCATGTGAGATCATGGGAGAGGAGGGAATGAGATTCAAAGAATCCCAATAGCTCATCTCCCATTCAATCATACATAATATATGCAAAGCAAGTCTTGAAAATGCATGCATGGATATCATGGAAGTCATGAACATTCAAGAAGCAAGTTTGGCATGTGAACAAGTCATACAAGACATTCAAGAGCTCACCAACAGTTAGATTGGCCTCACACATTTCCTCATAGATTTTGGATTTGCCTTACCCATTCTTTAAGAGATTCTTGGACTCAACCATACTCTTGGGAGCCCAATTGGCCTTAGGGAGACTCTTTACTTTGTCTTAACCAATCTCAATGGTTCTTGGTTCTCACCATGGTCAAGAGTTCTTAGCCTCTCCACACTCAAGCAAAGTCAAACAAACATCATACAATCATTTGAAAACATAATATGTCATCATGAAATCATGGCATCTAAAATCATGCTAGCATACTTTTCAAGGCTTGAAAATACACATACACACATTCTAAGACAAGCTAAACACACATCCATGCATGAGAGAAGGTGGAGAGTGTAACACCATATATTTCTAGCTCATTTCACATCATTCCCATGCTTTACATTTATAGATTCCATGCAAGAGCACATCCAGTTCTCTAAAAATAAGAGAAAATGTGAGAAACATAATGTGCAGTTTCTCCGTCAACAAATGAAACTCGTTGGATGCAAAAAGGAGTCCCTCGAAATGAGATAGTTAAGGTCCCAAAAAATTTAGGAAGCATTCTAGACTCCTAAAAATGAGAATCTCAGGCTAAAATAGAAAAGATAGAATGAAGAAATAATTTCTTACGAAAAGCTTACGAAATGTAATGGCAGTTTTGTAATTTTGAGCAAATTTTGGAATTCACACAGGAGGACTTTTCAAATGAAATTTTTGAGTATTCTAGGGTTCTCAAAGGCCCTGAAAACCCTGGAAAGCCCCAGGACAGTTAAATCCCCTATAGTGGCTTTTCCAACGTCAGTGTACCTGAACTTTGATGGATTCGTTCAAGAAGGTTTTGTTCTAATTTGAGTGATTCCAAAGGCATTTTAATAAATTGAGAATCTAAATTTCATAATGGAAAAGACGGTTCTAAAAAAGGAGGTAAAATAAAGGAGAAACAAAAGTGTCAAGAATGAAGGGTAAAACGAGAATTTTTGAAAAGTGTAACTCCCTCCCACCTATATATATGATGTGCCCTTCTTCTCCCTTCATTGTGCATGACCATGGTCTGCCCAAAACCAAAGAAAAACCTTAAGGGATGAGGCACACAAGAGGAGGGAGAAAAGGAGGAGAAATTCAAGGTAGAAAGGTATGGATTTTCATGATTTTTCATGCTCTTTCTCTTCCAACCCTCTTCTCCTTCATTCTCCTTTTTTTCCTATGATTATAATGAAGTATATGGATCTATTGTAAAGGAGAAATTGAGGGAAAATCGGATTTGAAGAGAGGAGCTTAAAGAACACAAGATTCAAGTGAGAAAAAGCAAGAAAACAAGGTAATTTCTCTTCCTATGATTGTCATGGTTCCCTTCTCCACCATTTCGCCCCACTTGAGAAAACCCTAGGAGGAGATGATTTTTAGGTAGAATAAAGCATGAATCTAAGGAAAAAAGGTGTGGAGATTAAGAATATGTAAAGGGAATTATCAAAAAACCATTAGATTTCAAGATGCAAATTCTAGGGTTTTGTATGCACTTTCCAAAATCTGATTTTATATGATAATTCCTAGGCCTAATTACGAGTTTAAATGAGCTCCTAAGATTCTTAAGATGCTCCCCACATGCTTCCTCCTTCAAGGAAACAAAGAGAATTCTAAGGAGGCCAAAAAGGGGCTATGTCTTGGCCAAGCACGGATGGAGTAGCTAGGGAGAGTTTTAAATTTTTGCAAGCCCATTTTTGTTTCATATATGATGAAAGAATATGAGAGGAGGCCTTGGAAAAAATTTAGAACCCATGGAAAGGGAATTGGTGCCTTAGGTTCCATATTATGACCTAAAGAAGCAACACATAGTTAGGCTCTTTGTTTTAATTGTGTGATGACTCCAAAAGGCTTAAAAGGAGACAAGAATCATATTTGAAAGAAAATAATGGAGTCTAGAATTTATTTGAGGGGTGTTGCTTCATTAGGTACATTTATGGACCATAATGGAGTTTATAGAGCCACCTAGTGTCTAAGCAAGTATGTGGCCTTAGAATTAAATTCATGAACCTAATTGACTCCCATAAAATGTGTCTAGGCCAAAAAGAAACATCTCCACAAGTTTGTGGGTGTGTGGCTAAAGCAAGGGAAGGAATTTCAAAAGGAAAAGTGTGTGATTATGTGCAAGGTAGCTCTATCCACCTTCTCTCATGCATGGATGTGTGTTTAGCTTGTCTTAGAATGTGTGTATGTGTATTTTCAAGCCATAAAAAGTATGCTAGCATGATTTTATATGCCATGATTTGATGATGACATATTATGCTTTCAAATGATGTTTGTTTGAGTTTGCTTGAGTATAGAGAGGCCAAGAACTCTTAACCATGGTGAGGATAAGTCAAGAACCCTTGAGATTGGTTGAGACATAGCAAAGAGTCTCCCAAAAGCAAGCAGGCTCCCAAGAAACTAGCTAGATTACTTTAGCCCCTAGATATCCCAGAGTAGAAATGGGATAGCATAGCTATGGATTTTGTCATGGGTTTACCCAGGACATCATCGAGGTATGATGCAATATGGGTAATAGTGGATAGATTAACAAAATCAGTGCACTTCTTACTAATGAAAGCCATTAATTGTGTGATGACTTCAAGAGGCTTAAAAGGAGTCAAGAGTCATATTTGAAAGGAAAGAATGGAGCCTAAAATTTATTTGAGGGGTGTTGCTTCATTAGGTGCATGTATGGACCATAATGAGGTCATAAGCCAACTTAGTGTCTAAGGAAGATGTGTGGCCTTAGAATTAATTCCATGAACCTAATTGGCTTCTATAAATTGTATTTTGGCCAAGAGAAACCTTCCCCACACTCTTATGTGTGTGGCCGAAGCAAGGAAAGAAGATTCAAGGGAAAAAGTGTGTGATTATGTATAAGGTAGCTCTCTCCACCTTCTCTTATGCATAGATGTGTGCTTAGCTTGTCTTTGAATGTGCGTATGTATATTTTTAAGCCATGAAAAGTGTTTTCGGATGACTTTTATCCCATGGTGCCATGATGTTATAATATGCTTTCATATGATGTTTATAATGTGTGATTCAGTTTGCTTGAGTGTGGTGAGGCCAAGAACCCTTAGCCATGGTGAGGATGAGCCAAGAACCCTTAAGATTAGTTGAGACAAAGCAAAGAGTCTCCCAAAAGTAAGATGGGCTCCTAAGAGTATGGTTGAGTCCAAGAATCTCTTAAAGAATGGGTGAGGCAAGTGCAATATCCCCAAGAAATTGGGTGAGGCCAATCTATTTGCTTGGTAAGCCTTTAAATGCTATGTATGACTTTCTCAAATGATGAAAATGATTCTTGAATGTTTGCACATGTCCACATGCCATGTATGCATTTGTAAGACTTGTTTTACATCCATTATGTATGATGGAATGGGAGATGAGCTATTAGGATTCTTTGAATCTCATTCCCTCCTCTCCAATGATCTAATATGCTAGGTGGACCAAGTGGACAAGGTAATAAGAGCCAACCACCTTGAAGGAAGGAGATTGACAATCTAATGCATACTTTTTACTTCTTTAAGGCCATAATTATGTCAAATGATATAATCCCTTGATGTATATAGTCGACTTCTTAGACATGTGTAACTATGATATTATGTGATGTATAAATGTATGAATATGATGTATGAACCCTAAAATATAATTTGGGTATGTAATGCCAAGGTATGCATTTTGGAAAGTTTGATGTAATGTGCATATGTGTGGATGAAATAGCCAAAATGAAATGCATGAGGTTTGGGACCATTTGGGTAGCCCACACAAGTCCTAAATGTGCTTTTAGATATGCCCAAAAGGTGCCAAAACCAAAGGAAAGCCATTTGACAATTTTGGTACTCTATATGGGGCCAAAATTGACTATAAAGGAACCTTATGTCACTTTCTAGCCAAATGAGCTCTTCTTGATCTAAGATTTAGTATGACAATAGGGTTCATTGAGAGATTTTTAGAAAGCTAAAGATCATAATTTTTGGAGGTCTACAGAATATTTGAGAATTGTTCAAAGTTGGCTATTTTTCTGGCTTTGGTATGCTGCACTATTCATTTGGTCTAAAAATGAATTCTATCACACAAGGCACAAATGATGTCCAATTGCCATGAAATTTTATACAAAGAAACTATGTATTCACAGTGACTCGTATCAACTAGAAGCATCCCATTTGGACCTCTAAAAAGGGAGATATAAATTTTTGAAGATTCTATCCAATATCAGGGAATTTAGCCGACCTGAGTTATTGTTCCATTAAATTCTGAGGTTTGGGCTGCCTGAACTAGTCTAAAAATATTTTTTCCCTTTAGCTAACATCTACAAATTTCTAGATTGGTGTCATTTGCATGGATTGGATTTTTTTGGAATTAATTGGACATTTTCAAATTTGCTACAGAATCTGTGACAGCATCAGAAGGTAGTTTAACCTCTGCACATTTTTGGATGTCAAACACCCTCTGTGATAAATCTTATGATTTGGGCATATTTTTAGTGTGAAGTAGACATCCATAACTTTCCAGAATGGCTAAGAATGTGTGATTTCAAGTATTTTAGAATTAGTTATGATTTTTCAAAATTTGGTAAAAAAAAGAGGCCAATTCTTACCGAAAATGCACTTCATTATTTTGAGCTCTCCTTTGACTTCCATGAGTTATAGGCATGATTTTATGACACAAAGAGTTGTATTGATGTAATTAAAGATGAGAATGTATAGTATGAGCTCACACAGTCTACGTGACTCCGAATGGAATTTTTTATACATGACACAGCGCAATTAAATGCATTATTTTATTAAACTTTTCCTATTTCCTCCATGAATATGAGAATATGATGCATGAGAATCTTATAAGATAAGTTAGAAATTATGGTGTTACATTTATTGGTATCAGAGCCAAGCTTTCTCTCTAGGCCACTCACTATGCGCCTCACTACTGGTAGTCTTATCTTACGTTATTTCGAGGCTGCACTAACATTCTATCATTTAGTGTCTCACAGGGTAGCACCTTAGGTTAGAGTCAATGCCTTAAAGACAGGTCTCTACAACCTTACTATGCTCTGGGGATGTAACACCATAATGGTTGATATCTTCCACCACCCTCCTTCTTGATTTCTCCTAACCCTAGGAGCCATAGGAGGATCTAATTTTCAAGCCCAACTAAGCATGAATCTTAGGTATTTGATGGAGAAGAACAAGAATACACAAAGAAAACAACAAAATAACCATTAGAATTCAAGATGAAAAACTTAGGATTTCAAGTGTTCCTTTCAAATTTTGATGTTGTATGATGATTCCTAGGTTTAGTTAAGAGTTTAAATGAGTTCTTGAGACTCCTAAGATGCTCCCCACAAGCTTCCTCCTTCAAGAAAACCAAGAGAACTCCAAGGAGGTCAAGGAAGCTCATAGTCTCGGCCAAACCATGTTCTCATAGCTAGGGAGTTTTAAATTTTTCTAAGACCATTCTTGAGTCATATTTGATAAATGAAAATGAGGGGAGGCCTTGGAAAAAATTTAAAACTCATAGAAAGTGATTTGGTGCCTTAAGTTCCATATTATGATCTAAAGAAGCGACATGATGTTAGGCTCCTTATTTTAATTGTGTGATGACTCCAAGAGGCTTAAAAGGAGTTAAGAATCATATTTGAAAGGAAAGAATGGAGCCTAGAATTTATTTGAAGAGCGTTGCTTCATTAGGTGCATTCATAGACCATAATGGAGCTTATAGAGTAATCTAGTATCTAAGCAAGATGTATGACCTTAGAGTTTGTTTCATAAACCTAATTGGCTCCCATAAATTGTATCTTGACCAAGAGAAAACATCTCCACCAATTTGTGGGTTTGTGGTGAAAAGAGGAGGCTTGAATCCAAAGGGAAAAGTGTGTGATTGTGTGCAAGGTAGCTCTCTCCACTTTCTCTCATGCATGGATGTGTTTTTCGCTTGTCTTAGAATACATGTATGTCTATTTTCAATTCATGAAAAGTATGCTAGCATGATTTTATATGCCATAATTTCATGATATCATATTATGTTTTCAAATGAATGTATGATGTTTGCTAGAGTTTGCTTGAGTATGGAGAGGCCAAGAACTCTTCACCAAGGTGTGGATGAGCTAAGAACCCTTAAGCTTGGTTGAAACAAAGTAAAGAGTCTCCCAAAATCAAAGTAGGCTCCCAAGAGTATGGTTAAATCCAAAGTTCTTAAAGAATGGGTGAGGTAAGTCCAAAATCCATAAGGAGAAGTGTGAGGCCAATCTAAACACTTGGTGAGCTCTTGAATGTCTTGTATGATGTGTTTATATGCCAAGCTTACTTCTTGAATGTTCATGATTTTTATTATGTCCATGCATGCATTTTTAAGGCTTGCTTTACATATATTATATATGATTGAAAAGGAGATGAGCTATTGGGATTCTTTGAATCTCATCCCCTCCTCTCCAATGATCTCACATGCTAGGTGGACCAAGTGGATATGTTAATGGGAGCCAACGACATTGAAGGAGAAATATTGACATCCATATGTCTAGCATTTTCCTTTCAAAGCCATAATGAACCATAATGACGTGTATATTAATGTTGTAAATGGCTTATGATCCTTGAGACATATGTAATTATGTTATTATGTGATGTAGAAATGAGAGAATGTGTTATGTGAATGATGGAATGTGAATTGAGTATGTATGGCAAAGATGGCTTCATGAATGAGTTTATGAAAATGTGCATATGTGTGCATGGAAAGGCCAAAATGAGATGTATGGGGTTTAGGACCAATTGGACAACTCACACAAGTCCTAAATGTACTTTTAGACTTGCCCAAAAGGTGCCAAAGCCAAAGGAAAACCATTTGGTAATTTTGGTATCTCATATGGAGCCAAAATTAATCATAATAGAATCCTATATCACTTTTTAGCCAAATGAGTTATTCTTGATCTGATATTTGGCATGCAATTAGGTCTCATTGAGAGCTTTCTAGAAAGCTAAAGATCATAATTTTTAGAGGTCTACAGAATATTTAAGTAATTTTCAAAGTTGGCTATTTTTCTGGTTTTGGTCTATTATACTATTCATCTAGTCTAAAAATGAATTCTATTACACGAGGCTCAAATGATGTACAATTGTCATGAAATTTTATACAAAGAAACTAGACATTCATAGTGACTCATGCCAACTAGAAGCACCATATTTGGAGGTGTAGAGAGGGAGATATGAATTTTTGAACATTCTGTCCAGTATTAGGAATTTTGCCTGACCTGAGTTACTATTCCATTAAATTCTGAGGTCTGGGCTTGATGAACTGGTTTGAAGATATTTTTCCTCTCTAAATAAAATCCACATATTTCTAGATTAATACATTTACATGGATTGGATTTTTGTGGAATTAATTGGATATTTTCAAAGTTTTTTGCAGAATTTTATGTAGTTCCAAAAATGCAGTTTGACCTCCGGACCATTTTGGATGTCAAAAGTCCTTAATGATAGATGTTATGATCTGGGCATATTTTTAGTGTGAAGTAGACATCTGTAGCTTCCCAGAATGACCAATATTGTATGATTTTGATTTTTTTATAATTAGTTATATTTTTTCAAAATTTGATCAGAAAGGGGGCCAAATCTGGTTGAAATTAAATAGCCACATTTTATGCTTCATTTCGGTTTCCATGAATTGTGGCATGATTTTATGATGCAAAGGAGCTATATTGATGTAATTAAATATTGGAATGTATAGTATGTGCTCATACGGCCCACGTGACATCAAATGGAATTTTCATATGTAGCGCAACACAAATTCAATCCATTATTTATATCCCATTTTCTTACAACTCGTAAGCAATGCATGTGATGGAGCATGTGAATTGAATGAGGAAGGCTAGAAAGATATGATATTACATTTATTGCATTATTTTAATGGTAAAAATGGTTCTAAAAAAAGAGCTACAATTAATTTTGGCCAGATTTGGCCCCCTTTCTGATCAAACCATAAACAAATTAGGCCACATTTTCAAAGCAAGTCCCTTGAAATGAATTATTTAAGGTCCTAAAAAATTTGAATAACAATCTAGACTCCTAAAAATGAGAATCCTAGCCTCAGACGGAAGGAAAAATGGAGTTAGAATGAAGAAACAAATTTTGATGGAAACCTTATGAAACATAATGACATTTTCGTAATTTTGAGAAAATTTTAGAATTTACATAGGAGGGCTTTTTAAATGAAATTTTTGAGTTTTTCGAGGGTTCTCAAAAGCTCTAAAAACCATGGGAAACCCCAAGACAGTTAAATCCCTTCTGGTGGATGTTTTCCAATGTTAGTGTGCCCGAACTTTGACGGATTCATTCGGGAAGGTTTTAGCTCTGATTTGAGTGATTCCAAAGGCATTTTATTCAATTGGGAACCTGAATCTTATACACCCTTTAGAGCCCTGATAGCACAGAGGTAATAGCCAACTGTGCATGAATGAAGCAAGAGGTAGAATCTTCTAGCTTAATGATAGGCTAGATATGGAGGCAATGAGGCTCGAGTCGGTAGCTGAAGATGAAAATCCAATCCCTGAAAAAGCAAGTTAATTAGAGGCCATTTACCATAGCCAATTAGTTACTTAGCCACAGCCAATTACTCCAGATAGCAGCGAGACAATCCAGAGAGTTCCTATACGTGGCTAATACTCAGACAAGAAAACTAGGGTGAACCCGAGGCTAGTTAGCTGTAGTGAATGATATGTTAGCCATGGTGAATGGTAGTATGAATGCCTTATTGGTCATATTCAAGCCAACTTGAGGAATGAACTGATAAAGGATCAGCGATCCACACAGAACGGGAGCCCCTAGTATAAGTAAAGGAAAGGAGTAATGAATAGTTACGAAAGATTAGTAAAAGTCCGTGGGCCTAGTAGTTGAAACTGAGAAAAGAGCTTAACACAGAGAAAGTTAGATACAGAGATAGTAAGGTTATTAAGACTCGCCTTTAAGGCATTGACTCCAACCTAAGATGCTACCCTGTGAGACACTGAATGATAGAATGTTAGTGTAGCCTCAAAATAACGTAAGATAAGACTACCAGAAGTGAGGCACATAGTGAGTGGCCTAGAGAGGTGTACCCCATAGGTAATACTTAGAGCTAACTATGAGTAGCCCAGTGGTAAAGGCTCAGAGGAGAATGAGGGTAGTTAATAAGCTACAGGCCCGATGAGATGACTAGCCTAGGCTGAGCATAAGCTGAAGCCTGGGAAAGATGACCAGTAGCATCGTTCCAAGTGAGACATGTAAATGAAAGGCTCAGTGAAAGTTCTTCCTAGATTGAAAAACAAAAAATGAGATATTCTATGTTGGGGAAACCACTCAGTAGCAATTAATAAATTCCCCTAGATAAAGCCCCCTGACTCATAAAGTATAGTAATAAAGAAAGCAAGGAAGAGCTAAGAAACTAGCTACAAAAAAGAGATGCCCTCACTTTAGTCATGACTAGATGAGTAAACTGAGCCAGAAAGATAAATGGATAAGGGTCCAATAGTTAGTTAGACGAACTCCCTAATATGAGATTGATATAGGGTTAAGGCACGTGAGTGATTAGAGCACCCAGTAGAGCATAAGTTTCAATGAGGTAAAATCTAGACATTGAGAGTACGTGTTCTGGATTGAGCTGGCAAAACCCTAGAAATAGTATACTGTGCTCCTAAGGATGAGACTAAAAAGGCTGAATAGAGAGAAAACCTAGCTCTAATTCGAATGTAGAATTAAGCTGAGACAGACAGTTAGTGCCTTAGTACCATCAGGGAAGCTCGAGAAAGTTAGAGACTGCCTAAGAAGGCGAGCCTCGTATTATGTAGAGAAAGAGTGTAAGCCGAGAGCGCCTTAAAATGTAATTCCTAGGATTATATGAAATAAAATTCTTCTTACCAAGAGATGATCTAGCTAAGAGCGGAGTAAAAGTATGAACCAAAAGTAGACCCTTTTGATGTTACAGAGAGTGAATAAGTAAAGGAACATCGGGAAAAGGCAAGTGCTCTTAAGTATAAAGAAATTTAAATTGGCAATAGAAATATCCAGTAATAATATATCCTTTTACCTAAGTAAAAGGATAAGAAAGAGAGAAAGAGAAGATATGACAGTGTTCAGGCTGAGAACATACTAAATTGAGAATAGATATTCAGTTAATGTGCTTGAGTGCTTAAGAAAGCACATCTGTCCTTGGCATAGATGCCCTTCTAGTATGATAGTGCCAGAAGTAAAAATAGTCGAGCAATACAGAGAGATCTTAGGATGTCGTCTACGAGAATAGGGCTGATAGAGAAGAGTAAGAGAGAGGTACTTTAGATTATTGGGAAACTTGCAATATACAGACGATAGTGGCCTTGAGCTCAGTCATGAGGCACCTGTGTATTAGTATTTGATATTATGGTTTACTATGCACTTAAGCCACATTACTACTAGGTTGATCAGGCCTAATATCATGTGACCATTGTTGCAAGCAAATCATATATTTATAGCTCATTTCTATCACATTTACATACTCATATGACACATTCCATGAAGGAAATGAGAAAAGTCCATTAAAATAATACATTTCCTTGCATTGTGTTGTGTATAAAATTTCCATTCAGCGTCATGTAGACCATGTGAGCTCATACATGAATGTGTATTTAGCTTGTCTTAGAATGTATGCATGTCTATTTTAAAGTCATGAAAAGTATGCTAGCATGATTTTATATGCCATGATTTCATAATGTCATATTATATTTTCAAATGAATGTATGATGTTTGCTAGAGTTTGCTTGAGTGTGGAGAGGCCAAAAACTCTTCACCATGGTGAGGATGAGCCAAGAACCCTTAAGCTTGGTTGAGACAAAGTAAAGAGTCTCCCAAAAGCAAAGTGGGCTCCCAAGAGTATGGTTGAGTTTAAAGCTCTTAAAGAATGGGTGAGGCAAGTCCAAAATCTATGAGGAGAAGTGTGAGACCAATCTAAACACTTGGTGAGCTCTTGAATATCTTATATGATGTGTTCATATGTCAAGCTTGCTTCTTCAATGTTCATGATTTTTATTATGTCCATGAACGCATTTTTAAGGCTTGCTTTACATATATTATGTATGATTGAAACTAAATGAGAGAGAGTGTGAGGCGTCACCTATATATAGGTGTAGGAAAGTGACTTTTTCAAAAATTTTAATTTTGCCCTTCGTTCTTTGCATTTTCGTTTCTCCTTTATCTTAGTTCCTTTTTTACAACCGTCTTTTCCATTATAAATTTTAGGTTCCCAATTAAATAAAATGCCTTTGGAATCACTTAAATCGAAGCTAAAAATTTCCTAAATGAATCAGGGTCTTTGAGAGGATTTAATTGTCCTCAGGCTTCTTATGATTTTTAGGGTCTCTGAGAACCCCAAAGAACTTAAATTTTCATTTAAAAAGCCCTCCTGTGTGAATTCCAAAATTTGTTCAAAATTATGAAAATGTCATTATGTTTCGTATAAATGTAACACCATAATTTCTAGTTCATCTTATAACATTTTTATGCATCATATTCTCAAATCCATGGAGGAAGTAGGAAAAATTTAATAAAATATTACATTTAATTACGCTGCGTCGTGTATAAAAATTTCATTCAGTATCATGTGGATCGTGTGAGCTCATACTATACATTCTTATATTTAATTATATCAATACAACATTTTTGCATCATAAAATCATGCCCATAACACATGGAAGTCAAAGGAGAGCTCAAAATAATGAAGTGCATTTTCAGCCAGAATTGGACCCTTTTTTTACCAAATTTTGAAAAATTATAACTAATTATAAAAAAATCAAAATCACACATTCTTGGCCATTATGGAAAGCTACGAATGTCTACTTCACATCACAAATATGCCTAGACCATAACATCCATTGCAGAGGGCGTTTGACATCCGAAAAAGTCTAGAGGTCAAACTGCCTCCTGATGTTGTCACAGATTCTGCATCAAACTTTGAAAATGCCCAATTAATTTCACAAAAATCTAATCCATACAAATATACCAATCTTGAAATCTGTGGCTATTAGTTAGAGGGAAAAAATATTTCCAGACCAATTCAGGTAGCCTAAACCTCAAAATTAAATGGAACAGTAACGCAGATCGGCTAAATTCCTTGATACTGGATAGAATCTTCAAAAATTCATATCTCCCTCTTTAGACATCCAAATGGGGTTATTCTAGTTGGCATGAGTCACTATGAATGCCTAGTTTTTCTATATAAAATTTTATGGCAATTGGACATCATTTGAGCCCTGTGTGATAGATTACATTTTCAAATCAGATGAATAGTGCATCAGACTAAAATTAGAAAATTTCTCAAATATTCTGTAGACCTCCAAAAATTATGATCTTTAGCTTCCCAAAAATCTCTCAATGAACCCTATTTGCATGCCAAATCTCAGATCAAGCAGAGTTCATTTGGCCAAAAAGTGATATAGGGTTCCATTTTGGTCAATTTTAGCTCCATATAAGGTACCAGAATTGCCAAATAGCTTTCCTTTGATTTTGGCACCTTTTGGGCAAGTCTAAAAACATATTTAGGACTTGTGTGAGCTGCCCAAATGGTCCCAAACATCATGCATCTCATTTTGGCCTTTTCATCCATGTATATACACATTACATCAAACTTTCCAAAATGCATACCTTGGCATTACATACCCAAATTCTAATCTAGGGTTCATACATCATATCCATATATTTATACATCACATAATATCATAATTTCATATGTCTAAGAAGTCATAGACCATATACATCAAGGGATTACATCATTTGACACAATCATGGCCTTAAAGAAGCAAAAACTATACATTGTCAATCTCCTTTCTTCAAGGTGGTTGGCTACCATTACTTTGTCCACTTGGCCCACCTAGCATATTAGATCGTTGGAGAGGAGGGAATGAGATTCAAAGAATCCCAATAGCTCATCTCCCATTCAATCATGCATAATGGATGCAAACAAGTCTCATAAATGTATGTATATTCATGTTGACATGTGCAAATATTCAAGAAGCATTTTCATTATTTGAAAATGTCATACATAGCATACAAAGGCTTACCAATCAAGAGGATTAGCCTCACCTAATTTCTTGTAGATATGGGACTTGCCTCACCCATTCTTTAATGCATTCATGGACTCAACCATACTCTTGGGAGCCCACTTTGCTTTTAGGAGACTCTTTGCTTTGTCTCAACTAATCTGAAGGGTTCTTGGCTCATCCCCACCATGGCTAAGGGTTCTTGGCCTTACCACACTCATACAAACCCAAGCACACATCATAAGATCATTTAGAAATATAATATATCATCATGAAATCATGGTATATAAAATCATGCTAGCATACTTTTCATGGCTTGAAAATATACATACACACATGCTAAGACAAGTTAAACGCCTGAAGAAGGAGAAAGATTGACATCCATATGTCTAGCATTTTCCTTTTAAAGCCATAATGAACCATAATGATGTATATTAATGTTATAAATGGATTATGATCCTTGAGACATATGTAATTATGTTATTATGTGATGTAGAAATGAGAGAATGTGTTATGTGAATAATGGAATGTGAATTGAGTATGTATAGCAAAGATGGCTTCATGAATGAGTTTATGGAAATGTGCATATGTGTGCATAGAACAGCCAAAATGAGATGCATGAGGTTTAAGACCATTTGGGCAACTCACACAAGTCCTAAATGTGCTTTTCGATTTGCCCAAAAGGTGCCAAAGCCAAAGGAAAACTATTTGGTAATTTTGGTATCTCATATGGAGCCAAAATTAACTACAATGGAATCCTATATCACTTTTTAGCCAAATGAGTTATTCTTGATCTGATATTTGGCATGCAATTAGGTCTCATTAAGAGCTTTCTAGAAAGCTAAAGATCATAATTTTTGAAGGGCTATAGAATATTTGAGAATTTTTCAAAGTTCGCCATTTTTCTAGTTTTAGTCTACTACACTATTCATCTAGTCCAAAAATGAATTCTATCACACGAGGCTCAAATGATGTTCAATTGCCATGAAATTTTATATAGAGAAACTAGACATTCACAGTGACTCATGCCAACTAGAAGCACCTCATTGGGAGAGAGGGAGATGCAATTTTTTGAACATTCTATCCAGTATGAGGAATTTTGCTCGACTTGAGTTACTATTCCATTAAATTTTGAGGTTTGGGCTTAATGAACTAGTCTGGAGATATTTTTTCTCTCTAGCTAACATCCACAGCTTTCCAGATTGGTATCATTTGTATGGATTAGATTTTTGTGAAATTAATTGGATATTTTCAAAATTTGTAATCCAGAGAGTTCCTCGCCGCGGCTAATCAAGAAGTTAGCCACGGCCAATACTCAAACAAGAAAATTAGGGTGAACCCAAGGCTAATTAGCCATGGTGAATGGCAGTATAAACACCTTGTTGGTTATATTCAGGCCAACTTAAGAAAGGAGTTGATAAGGGGTCAGATGACCCATAGAGAGCAGGAACTCCTAGTCTAAGTAGAGGAAGGAGTAATGACTAGTTACGAAAGATCAGTAAGAAATTTATGGGCCAAGTAGTTGAAACTGAGAAAAAAGCTCAGTATAGAGAAAGTTAGATACAAGAATGATAAGGTTGTTAAGACTTACCTTTAAGGTGTTGACTCCAACCTAGGAAGCCACCCTGTGAGACATTGAATGATAGAATGTTAATGTAGCCTTGAAATAACATAAGCTAAGACTCCTAACAGTGAGGCACAAAGTGAGTGGCCTAGAAAAGTGTACCTCATAGGTGACACCTAAAGACGATTATGAATAGCCCAGTAATAGGTTTAAAAGAGAATGAAGATAGTTAATAAGCTACAGGTATAATAAGATAAACAGCCTAGGGTGGCCAAATTTGGCCTCTTCTCTAGTTAAACTTTGAAAAATCATAACTAATTCTAGAAAAATCAAAATCAAATAATCTTGGTCATTCTAGAAAGTTATGGATGTCTACTTCACATAAAATCATAAACTTCATCATAGAGGATGTTTGACATCCAAAATGATCCAAAATTCAGACTGTATTTTGGAACTGTCATAGAATTCTACAGAAAAATTTGAAAATGTCCAATTAATTTCACAAAAATCCAATCCATACAAATGATACTAATCTAGAAAGTTGTAGATGTTAACTAGAGAGGAACAATATCTCTAGATTAAGTCATCAAGCCCCAGCCTCAGAATTCAATGGAATAGTACTTCTGGTCGGGCAAAATTATTATTACTAGCCAGAAATTTCAAAAATTCATATCTCCCTCTCTAGACTGCCAAATGAGGTTCTTCTAGTTGGCACAAGTCACTGTGTTTTTATAGTATCTCTGTATAAAATTTCATGGCAATTAGACATCATTTAAGTCTCGTGTGACAAAATGCAAATTTAGACCAAATAAATAGTACAGCAAACCAGAACCATGATTTTGAAAAATCATCAAATATTCTGTAGACCTCCAAAAATTATAATCTTTAGCTTCCCAAAAATCTCTTAATAAGACCTAATTGCATACCAAATCTCAGATCAAGACTAACTCATTTGGTCAAAAAGTGATACAAGGTTCCATTATGGTCAAATTTAGCTCTATATGGGGTATCGAATTTGCCAAATGGCTTTCTCTCGGTGTTGGCACCTTTTGGGCAAGTCTAAAAGTACATTTGAGACTTGTGTGAGCTACCCAAATAGTCCTAAACCTTATGCATCTCATTTAGGCCATTCAACCCACACTTATGCACATTTCCTTCATATTTTCAATTTGCATACTTAGGCATTACAAACTCAAAATATATGCTAGGATCCATACATCATATCCACATATTTACACATCACATAATAGCATATTTATACATGTCTTAAGGGTCATAGACCATTTACAACATCATATACATCAAGAAACATAATTATGGTTCCAAAATAGCTAAAGCTAGGTGTATGCTTGTCAATCTTCTTTCTTCATTGTTGTTAGCTCCCATTGCCATAGTTACTTAGTCCACCTGGCATGTTAGAGCATTAGAGAGGATGGGATGAGATTCAAAGAATCCCAATAGCTCATCTCTCATTCAATCATACATAATATGTGTAAAGCAAGCTTGACAAATGCATGCCTAGAGAAAATGGAAGTCATGGACTTTTTAAAAGCAAACTTGGCATATGAACAAATCATACAAGACATTCAAGAACTCACCAAGTGTTTGGATTGGCCTCACACTTCTCCTCATGGATTTTGGACTTGCTTCACCTATTCTTTAAGAGCTTTGGACTCAACTATATTCTTGGGAGCCCACTTTGCCTTTGGGAGACTCTTTGCTATGTCTTAACCAAGTTCAAGTGTTCTTGACTCATCCTCACCAAAGGGAAGAGTTCTTGGCATCTCCAAACTCAAGTAAACTCATACAAACATCATGTACTCATTTAGAAACATAATATGGCTTCAAGAATGATAGCATATAAAGGCATGCTAGCATACTTTTCATAGCTTAAAAATACACATACACACATTCTAAAATAAGATAAACACATGCCCATGCATGAGAAAAGGTAGAGAGAGCTACTTTATGTACACTCACACACTTTTTCCTTGAAATTCAGGCCTCCTCTTTTGGCCACACACCCACAAATTAGTGGAGATGGTTTCTCTTGGCCTAGATACAATTTATGGGAGCCAATTAGGTTCATGAAACACATTCTAAGACTACACAATTTGCTTAAACCCTAGATTCCTCCATAAGCTCCAGTATGGTCCATAATTACACCTAATGAAGCAACACCCCTCAAATAATTTCTAGGCCTCATTCTTTCCTTTCAAATATGAGTCTTGACTCCTTGTAAGCCTCTTGGAGTCATCACACCATTAAAACAAAGGGCCTAGTATTATGTTGCTTCTTTAGGTCATAATATGGAACCTAAGACACCAAATCAATTTCTATGAGTTTTAAATTTTTTCCAAGGCCTCCCTTCATTTTCATTCATCAAATATGACTCAAGAATAGCCTTAGAAAAATTTAAAACTCTCCCCCACTACACAAACATGCCTAGGCCGAGACATAGGCTTCCTTGGCCTCCATGGAAGTTTCTTTGCTTTCTTGAATGAGGAAGCTTGTGGGGAGTATCTTAGGTGTCTCAAGAACTCATTTGAACCCTTAATTAAACCTAGGAATCATCATTTAAATTCAGAATTTGAAAGGTGCACTAAAAACCTTAGATTTTGCATCTTGATTTCTAATGGCTATTCCATGATTTTCTTTGCATATTCTTATTCCTCTCTATCAAATACCTAAGATTCAAGCGGGCATTTGATGGAAAGGTGGTGTGGATGGAGAAAAGCATGAAAAAAAACCATAAAAACATACCTTTAGCTTGGAATTTCTTCTTCTTCTCCTCCTCTCTTGGTGCACCTAAAACCCTAGCTCTCCCTTCTAAAATTATGTAACATTTTCTAATTCCAAATAGGGAGGAAAGTAGGGCCTCACCTATATATAGGTATAGAAAAATGACTTTTTCAAAAATTTCAATTTTGCCCTTCATACTTTGTACTTTTGTTTCTCCTTTGTTTTAGCTCCTTTTTGAGAACTATCTTTTCTATTATAAAATTTAGGTTCCCAATTATGAAAAATGCTTTTAGAATCACTCAAATCAAGGCTAAAACCTTCCTGAATGGATCCATCAAAATTCAGGCACACCGATGTTAGAAAACATCTACTAGAGAGGTTTTAACCGTCCCGGGGGTTTCCATGGTTTTCAGGGCCTCTGAGAACCCTGGATGTTACATTTCTCCCACCTTAAATAAATTTCATCTTCAAAATTTAGGGTACACTTTCTCTTACTCTTTTCTTTTCTGGCTAATTATTCTTTTCTTTTCCTTCTTACTGGCTCTATATGCTTTCTTAATGATTTCATTCTTTTGAATTTTTTGTGGCTAGGGATTTGTCATTACTAGTTCTTAATAAGGGCTTTATGGCTATAAAATACTAGCTAGTTCTTTCTCATAATGGAAAGAAATTTCTGACTTTGGAAGCCTATCTTAGGAGAGCTTACTAATCATGTCGGGTTAATGTTAACCCGTTCGCAGGATTAACATTTCTTTCAGTGGACTCATTAACACATCTCGGGAGGTAACTTTTTTTATATCAAGCCTCTCGTGTCCTCTCTTAATGGCTTAATGGCTTCTTATAACATCTCATCATCTTTTCTACTCATCATAGCCATCGACGATTTTTGTCTGTCTATTTACTTTTTTACATGTTTCATCCACTGTTCATCTTTGCATTTTTTCTTACTAGCTCATCGCATAATTACAATTCACATTCTTTCTATCAGAGGCCTCACATTTCAATTACTTACTGAGATTACAACTCTTTTGAGGAGTTTTTACTATTAATGATCCCAGTTTCTCTATTTATTACTACATCTATCTCTGTAGGCTAGGACTTTTCCTCACTCTCTTTGGTCACTTACAGTGACATTGTATAGTCCCTTATTCAATATTAATAGGCCTAACATGCATATGCTCAAATGATGTCCAATTGGTATTAGAGAATGGGAGAGTTTTAAATTATTCTAAGGTCATTCTTGAGTCATAATTGATGAATGAATATACAGGGAGGCCTTGGAAAAAAATTTAGAACCCATAGAAAGTGAGTTAGTGCTTTAGGTTCTATATTAGGACCTAAAGAAGCAACATGATGATAAACCCTTTGTTTTAATTGTGTGATAACTCCAAGAGGCTTAAAAGGAGTCAAGAATCATACTTGAAAGGAAATAATGGGGCCTAGAAATTATTTGAGGGGTGTTGCTTTATTAGGTGCATTTATGGACCATAATGCAGTTTATAGAACAACCTAATGTCTAAGCTAGTTATATGGCCTTAGAATTTGTTTCATGAACCTAATTGGTTCCTATAAATTATGTCTAGGGCAAGAGCAACCTTCCCCACACATTTGTGGGTGTGTGACCGAAGCAAGCGAGAGAGTTTCAAGAGAAAAAGTGTGCGATTGTGTGCAAAGTAGCTATCTCCAACTTCTCTCATGCATGGATGTGTGTTTAGCTTGTCTTAGAATATGTGTATGTGTATTTTCAAGTCATGAAAGTATGCTAGCATGATTTTCTATGCCATGATTTCATGATATCATGTTATGTTTTTAAATGAATGCATGATGTTTGTTTGAGTTTACTTGAGTGTGGAGAGGCTAAGAACTCTTCACCATGGTAAGGATGAGCCAAGAACTCTTAAGCTTGGTTGAGACCATCAAAATTTGTTTCTTCATTCTAGCTCTATTTTTCCTTCCTTCTAAGGCTAGAATTCTTATTTTTAGAAGTCTAGAATGTTACTCAAATTTTTTTGGGACCTTAACAAATTTATTTAAGGAGACTTGCTTTGAAAACGTACCTGTTTCCGTCATTTAACGAAAACTGGACATTACAGAGGTTGACTCCTAAGAGCATGGTTAAGGCTAAGAATCTCTTAAAGAATGGGTGAGGCAAGGCTTTCCATAAGTAAATGGGTGAGGCCAATCTACTTGCTTAGCAAGCCTATGTATGTTATGTATGACTTTTTCAAATGCTAAGAATGCTTTTTGAATAATTGCACATGTCCATAAGCCATGCATGCATTTGTGAGACTTGTTTTGCATGCTTTATGTATGATTGAATGGGAGATAAGCTATTGAGATTTTTTGAATCTCATCGCCTCCTCTCCAATGTTCTAACATGCTAGGCAGACTAAGAGAGCAAGGTAATAGAAGCCAACCATCTTAAAGATGAGAGCATAACATCAGAGTGTCTTGAAATTGTTACTTTAAGGCCTTATGGATAGCAATTGATGAAATCCCTAGTTGTATATGACCTATGATTTTATGAGCATGTATAATTATATTAATGTATTGTGTATAAATGAGAGCTATGGTTATATGTATGAAAATACTCATTTTAGTCATGTAATGGCAATTTTGCATTATGCAATGTCATGTATGAATGGAAGTGGAATGGCCAAATTAAGATATATGAGGCTTAGGACCATTTGGGCAACTCACAAAAGTCCTAATTATACTTTTAGACTTGCCCAAGAGGTGCCAAATCCTCAGGAAAGCCATTTGGACATTTTGGTAGCCTATATGGAGTTAAAATTGACCATAATAGAACCCTATATCACTTTTTATCCAAATGAGCTCTTCTTAACCTAAGATTTAACATATGATTAGGGCTTGTTGAAATCTTTTTGGAAAGCTAAAGAACAAAATTTTTGGAGGTTTACAGAATATTTGATAAATTTTCAAAGTTGAAAAATTTTCTGGTTTTGGTCATGTGGTTCATACTGGTTCAAAAATGAAATTTGTCACACAGGGTCCAAATAATGTCCAATTACCATAAAATTTTATACAGAGAAACTAAACATTCATAGTGACTTGTGCCAACTAGAAGCACCTCATTTGGATGTCTAGAGAGGGAGATATGAATTTTTAAATATTCTATCCAGTATCAGGAACTTTGACTGATCTTAGGTACCGTTTGATTGATTTTTGATGCCTGGATGTGCCTGAGCTAGTTTGGAGTTATTTTTTCCCTCTAGTTAACATCCATAGCTTTGTAGATTGGTATCATTTGCATGGATTGGATATTTTTGGAATTAATTAGATATTTTTAAAATTTGCTACAGAATTCTATGACAGCACCAGTGGATAGCCTGACCTCTGGACCTTTTCAAATGTCAAACGTCCTCTGTGTTGGATGTTATGGTCTAGGCATATTTTTAGCATGAAGTAGACATGTGTACCTCTCTAGAATGACCAAAGTTTGATTTTAATTTTTCTAGAATTAGTTATGATTTTTCAAAGTTTGTGACAGAAAAGAGGAAAATCTAGCCGAAAATATACACATGTATTTTATGTTTCCCTTTGAGTTCAACGAGATGTACGCCACTTTTAAATTCATGTAATTAAATATGAGAATGTGATGTATGAGCTCATATGGTCCACATGGCACAAAATGAAATTTTTATACACAACGTAACGTTAAGAAATGCATTATTTAATGCTATTTTTCCTTACCTCATTGTGAGTTGCTTGATATGAGGCATAGAGATAGTATAAAATAAGATAGAAATATATGGTGTTACAATTAGCCCACTACCAATGTCATATGGGCCTACAAGATCACATACAAAAATGAGTCAACTCAAACTAGAATATCCAAATTCATTGAATTTGAAATTGCATCTAAATTTAATGAATATCACGTTCAATCTAGGTGAAAGAATTTTATAAATAAATAAATATATATTTGACATATATATATAGTTTATAAAATTTAGAACATATATATATATTTATATGTTCGAAAAAAAAATATATATCCTTTAATTAATTTAACTGAATTAGTTTTAAATTTATGTCTATATAATAGATTTAAATTTAGACTAATATGATAATTTAAATTTAATTTATGAGATAAATTAAATTTAAATTTAGTTCTAAATTTAAATTAAATAATTGGTTAAATTTAATTGTTAGATAGACTTAAATTTAAACTAATTTTTTAATTAAGATTTGATTTGATTTAAAATAATATATTTTAAATTAATCAAATATATTTAAAACCCTAATGAGATACCTTTATAAAAAAAGGAGGCTAGGGTTTCTTAGAACGAGACAAAGAAAACACAACTCTAAGAGAGAGAAAAAAAACCCTAGAGTGAGAAAGCATACAGATACTATACGGATGCCTAGAGAGAGAAAGAGGAAAGTGTCTTCTCTACCAAGAACGTGTACTGATGTTGGTTAGAGGCGCTAGCATGCCGTTCGAGTTGAGCAACCATTCGTGTGGATATTGGTAGAGGGAGCAGATCTGAAGATTAGTTCTTGAGATCTGACGGTGAAAGAAGCATCACATAATAAAGATAAATTTTTCTAGATCTACTCGATTTAAACAATATTAATGAATCCATGGGAAGGAATTCAGGGTTTATAAATTTTAATTTTCCATTGCATGTCTCGGAATTCCCAAAATAATCTTAGGAATTTGAGTGTAAGGAATAAGAATATGCAAAGGAAACAAGGAAAGAACTATGAATTTGCAAGATAGAAAAGTTAGGATTTTAGTTATACCTTAGTATGTAAGATGAGTTCTAACCATAAATTAAAATGTTTTAGAGTCCATATGAGTTTCTAAGACATCAAGAGAGCCTTCCACATGCTTCTCCCATAAAAAAAATCAAAACAACTCCATTGGTGCTATATGGAAGCATAGCCTCAGCCTAGCATGAAAGGAGTACCAAGAGAGTGTTTTAATTTCTTCCAAGCTTGGTTTTGTATCATATATGATGGGAGAGGATGAGAGGAAGCCTTGAAAATTTTTTAAAAAGCCTAGGAAGTGAGATGGTACTATAGGTTGCATATTATGACTTAAAAAAGCAACATGTATTTAGGCTCCTCAAATGAATTGTGTGATGATTTCAAGAGGTATAACTGGAATCAAGAACCATAGATGGAAGGAAAAAATGGAGCCAAGATCATGAATTATTAGTATTGCTTCATTAGGAGCCTTATAAAACCATAATTGAACCATATGAGCCATCTAGCTTTTCTAGTGTATGTTAGCTTTAGAAATTGTTCCAAGAGTATAATTGGCTTTCATATGATGTGTTTAGGCTAAAGAAACCAAGTCTCACATCCTTGTAAGTGTGTGGCCGAGGGAGAGGATGCATTTTCAAAGAGAAAAGTGTGCTTGTGTAATCAAGGTAGCTCTCTCTTCTTTCTCTCATGCATGAGTGAATGTTTATCTTAAGCCATAAAAGATGTTTTAGCATGTATGTATATGTCATGGTACCATGATGCATTGTTATATACTTGAATAATATTTTATGAACATGTCTTGATTTGCTTGAGTGTGGTGAAGCCAAAAGCCCCTTAGCTAGGGTGAGGATGAGCTAAAAGTTCCCAACAATGGGTGAGACAAAGCCAAAAGTCTCTAAAGAGTGAGACTTAGTCAAAATTCCCTTAAGAAAATGGGTGAGGCAAGTCCAAAATGCCAAAAAGAGTCGGTGAGGCTAAGCCATTTTCTTGGCAAGCCTATGTATGTTTTATGTGACTTCTTGAGTGTAAGAAATGTTCTATGTATGATTATGCACTCCATGATATCCATGCATGCATTTTTATACTTGAATATGCATCCTTTATGTATAATTGAAAGGGAGAAGAGCTATTAGGATTCCTAGAGTCTCATTTCTTCTTCCCCATTGCCTAACATGTCTAGGTGGACCAAGAAAACCAAAGAATGGAAGCCACCAAGCATGAAGGAGAAAGATCGACAAGAAAGTGTATCATTTTGTTCACTTTATAACCATTTTGATGGCATATGATGTAATCCTATAATGGATATGTTGTATAATCATTTGAATATATATAATTACATAGATACTTGATGTGTATATGAGATTTGATGCCATGTGAATGATATAGTAACTTTTTGACATTGAATGGCAAGATGAAGCTTGTATGTTCTTGTGTATACCTTCAAGTGGGAGAGTGAGTTTGTGAAATCTAGATTTATTGACCTTTGAGACATGTTTAGTAGACCATTTTGGTGCTTTCCCATGTGCTCAAGTGGTCATGAAAGCCTTGGAAGTAAATTTGAACCTTTTGTGACCTTTTAAGAAGCATAAATGGACCAATTTGCAACCCTAGGACACAATCTGACCAAATGAACGAATTTTCTCATGAAATTTGGCATGCATATAGATCTCATCTAGAACTTTTGAAAGATAAAGACTAGATTATTTAGAGCTCTGTGGAATTAATTATGGATTTTCAAAATTTTCAAATTTCTACTTTCTAGTATGCTTATTATTCATATGGTCAATTTCTTCTCCTATGTCATTCGAGGTTGAAATGGGATCCAATGCTCATAAAATTTTACAAACATAAACTAGAAATAATAATATTTCTATAGCCACTTAGATCACCCTAATTGGATGTCTAAGCAGAGAGAGAAGAGTTTTTAAAGTTCTATGTCAATTCCAATAGTGCCAACAAAGTTTATATATTTTTCCATCAATTTCTAGTAGCTAGATATTCCTATTTTGGTCTAGACTTATTTTTACCATAAATTAGACATTTGTATCTTTCTAGAATGGTATATTGTGCTTTATTTTAATTTTTCTAGAATTAGTTATAATTTTTCAAAGTTCATGACAGAAATCTAGCACACGAACCCAAGGCAGCCATCCATTATTTTATGTATATATGCTATGAGCTCGAGTTGTTGGACACATTTGGAGATGATTTTGAGTTTTATGTATGTATTTTGTATACAAGCACACACTTTTTCCTTAGCTTTCAAGCCTCCTCTTTTAGCCACACACCCACAAGTTGGTGGAGATGGTTTCTCTTGGCCTAAATACAATTTTTGGGAGCCAATTAGGTTCATGAAACAATTTCTAGGGCCATGCAACTTGCTTAAACCCTAGATTACTCTACAACCTCCATTATGGTCCATATTGGCACCTAATGAAGCAACACCCCTCAAATGATTTCTAGGCTTTCTTTACTCTCAAATATGATTCTTGACTCCTTTTAAGCCTCTTGGAGTCATCACATCATTAAAACAAAGGGCCTAATGTCATGTTGCTTCCTTAGGTCACAATATGGAACCTAAAGCACCAACTCATTCTCTAAGCTTCCCAAATTTTTCCCAAGGTTTCCCCTCACATTCATTCATCATATATGACTAAAAAATGGGTTTGAAACAATTTAAAACTCTCCCTAACTATGCCATCCCTACTTGGCCAAAAGTTAGAGCATAAATGGGATTTCATGGCTTCTTGATTTTTCCTTGATGGGGGAACCATTTAGGGAGGTTGTTAAGAGTTGTAGGAGCTCAAGGAAACACTTAAACAACCAAGGGAACTGATAGATTAAATCAGTTTTTACAATCCCCTTAAGTGCTCTACACTTTTCTAACTTTTAGGTTCATGACTTTCCATGGGGTTTTGTTCATTTTCATGGAGGAAGAGTGTGACAACCCTAATTTCTAATCTCGATAATTAAGGTTAAACACACGATTAATCCTCATAGGTTATGAAAATATGGAAAAATTTGAACCTTAATGTGATTAGAGCCATCCATCATACGATTACATACACTTATGTTCATAGAGGAATTAAACATTCATTTATAGGCCTTGGATTCCATTACTCATCAGTTATAACTCATCCTAATGACTCTAGATCATTCCTTGTGACTAACATATGAAAAACCAAGGTTTTCTAGTTAATATAAGTGTTTCAGCATGTTAGCCGCGGCCAAATTACTCTTAGCCGTGGCCAATTCATTACTATTTTTACCCCTTTCTTTATCACTAGTTTCGCTGCGGCAATAGCCGCGACGAGTTGAACCTTCGCCGCGGCCAACATACATGGCACTGTGGTGAAGAAGCCTCTTGGAACTTCCTCGCTCACCTCTCGATATTGGCTGCTGCCAATTCCTCCTTCCGCCGCGGCCGATTCCTCTCTGGAATGTCGGGGACAATTTCCTAAAGGTTCGTCGCAGCCAATTCCATAATTCGTCGCGGCGAATTTCTCTCTGGATGACTTCCAGTTTAACCTCTTACATTTCGCTACGGCCAATTTACATTTCACCACGGCGAATTCCTCTCTGGCACTCTCCCTGGGCAACTTCACCTCTATTGGCCGCAGCCAACTACATCTTAGCCACGGCGAAGTGCCTTCTGGTCTTACACTCCGAAAATCTGGACTCATACTCTCCTTTCTCCCTCCAATCTCACCCTAGGGCCCCTCTACCTTAATTATGGGGATCAAATAACTTTTATTAGCCTAATTCATCTGGCTAATCTATCCTCTCTAATTCAAGATTCAAGGGTCAATTTTTTTTCTCTAATTACCCTATATCAACAAATCCAGGGAATAACAATCACACAATTCATGCACCATTGACATTTAACATTAGATACACTTTCCATTAGAGGTCCCATACATTAGTGATTCATATCAATATCTCAAGGTCACATTCCCAAATGGTAAATCATATCATAAGTTCAATAAGGTTTGCAACAGATATCATAAATCCATACATCAATATACCAATCTAAAGTAAGGCTTACTCCTCAGTAGGTACACATTATATTATCAAAATACATACTCCTACACTTGGCAATACAGATTCATGATGATGCTATACAAGACTTAACAAAAATTAGCATCTATCCTATTCTACTCAGACCAAGAGTAGTTCCTCCATACCAGGCCTCAGCTCATGGATGTTCATCCACTTGCTTACCCTTATCCCTACCCGAAGAACCTTCACCTGAAATTGTAATCCCATAAAACGGGGTGAGATAATAATCTCAGTAACTAAGGCAATTCCATCATATAATCCAGTTTAATTCACATACATGCATGAATCAAAATTAACATCAGAATCATATCAGTCATCTCAGCAAATGAAGCAATTAGGCTATCATGATTACTATCCCATACTAGCAATCATATTATAACATGTTAAAGGCCATTAACACCGGGAGAGGCCCGTCCAAGGCACCTACTCCCCATTGAGCACAACCAGGGCTCAGTGCATCTAGGGTTTGATCATAACCCGGTGCCTGATCGAAGCACATGCACGGATGGTAGCCACACCACAGCTCCACCATGGACTCACAAGGTCCAATCATCATACAATAGATAGCCAACCAATTCATTTAGCATTTCAAATCATTCATTTACAGCAAATATAAAATTAAAATAGATACATGCATGGAATTAATGTAAACCCCGGTTACCTCACTCGTAGACAGATTCGTAATAGCCACCAATGGTACAGAGTCTCCTTATAATCATAGCATCAAATAATTACTACTCTAATCCATCATTAACAGTTACAACAAGTACCCAAGGGATTTAAATGCTATTAACTACCTAAAGAATACTTACCTAGCTACCACAAATACCAAATTCGGATTTAAGTGTCCTCTTCCAGAAATCTCAATATTCCACCCAAAATCCTAAGGAAATTCCTACAAAATTAGTACCCACAATATAAATAAGCTATGGGGGTCTTAAACCAATAAAGAAAGCATCAAAATGGGGGGTTTAAACTCATCTAATACTAGCCCCAACTTCAATCTACGAATTTCACCAAGAAAATCCCCAAACACCCACATTTCAGATTTTGGGTATGATGAAAACTCTCCAAATGAAAAACTAATCGGATTAAATTAAAGAGAAAGATGAGGGGATTAAGTTGTATAACTATTACCTTGGCTAAATCTTGCTCCAAATGTGAGAAAATGTGGAATTAAGCTAAGAACCCTAGCCTCTCCTCCTCACCTCCGAATTTCTCTTATATTTTTGTGTTTTGCTGAATGGGGAAGTGGCTGGTCAACTTTTAGGGTTTTAGTGGAGTTAAGTTGGGTCAAGGGATGGGTCATGGGCTGCTCCAAGGTCCAAGTCTAATTGGGTTTCAGATTTTGGCTTGTTGGGCCAGTTCTTAAGTGTTGGGCTGCAGGATTTTATTGGGCCAGTTTTGATACATTGGGTTGCTGAAGTTTAATGGGTTTTGGGCCTAACTTGAAGGGCTCAAGGGCTTGGATCTGCACAAGGGTAATTGGGCCACTGATAAGAGTTTATACAAGGTGGATCTTGGGCCTTTATCATATTAAATTGAGTTGGGTCTGCACCTAGCTCATTGGACCTCCATTAGCCTCTCATCATGATTCATTAATTTGGGCCTAGGTGAAGTTTCTATCCCAAATAAATTCTTAAACCAATATTAATAATTTATCTCTCTAAAATTTCTATTCACTATCTTGCCCAATTATCCTCTATTAATTATTCTTAATTACTCTAAATCCATGATTAACACCTTAATAAATTTTGGAGTGTTACAAAGAGGCATATGGGGGACCTCTTAGGGATCTTAGGAGCACATTTAAACATTCATTTAAGTCTAAGAACATTTATATAAAATCATATTTGCAAGGGAGCATTTGGATCCCTAATGATTCCATTTTGTTTCCTAATGCTCCTTTCTTGATTCTATTGGTTCATTCTTAATCCTTGCCATATAAAACCCCTAATCCCTCCATAAATTAGACAGAAAATAGCCCCTAAGAATTGGGCTCATGGTGGTCAAATTCGTGCAAGAGGAAGGGGGAGGGAGAAACTACCAAAGAATAGAAGTTTTACCTTGTTTTCTTGCTTCCTTTGGCTTGTTCTTTCACTTGGTTGGCTTACTCCCTCACTTTACGAAATTTCCCTCTCTGTTCTACCCTAAAAATAGCACCAAACTCTCCATTAAAACCATAGAAAGAAAGCTTGAGAGGAGAGGAGCAAGGTTCAAGAAGGAAGGATATGGAATTTCTTAAAGTTTCTTATCTTTTTCTTAAATTTCTTCCTCCAAAATCCTCCTCCTCTTGTGTGCCTAAGGAGCTGGAGTTCTCCTCTGAAAATGGGCAGAAGCAAGTCGGTTTAGAGAGGGGGAGGCAGAACGTGGCATGTAAAGAAGAAGAAAGAAGCTTCCTTTAACACTTTAATGCCAATTTTGCCCTTCATTCTTAGCATTTTCGTTTCTCCTTCGTTTTAGCTCCTTTTTGAGAACCGTCTTTTCCATCATAACAAATAGGTTCCCAATTTAATAAAATGCCTTTGGAATCACTCAAATTGGAGCTAAAACCATCCCGAACGAATCGATCAAAGTTCGAGTCAACCGACATCGGAAAGAGTACACCGGAGGGGCTTTACTGGTCCCGGGGCTTCCCATGGTTTTTGGGGCCTCTGAGAACCCTGGGCAACTCAAAATTTCCATTTAAAAAGCCCTCCTAGGTGCTTTTCCAAAATTACACTTATTTACGAAAATGCCACTGGCCTTTCGGCAAATTTTTTGAATCACCCCGACCCCAGTTTCTGGGCAACTCAAGGCTCAAATACTCATTTTCTATTTTATCCAAATTTTATTTGGCCTTGAATCACTCATCTCAGGAGACTTGCTTTGAAAACGTGCCAATTTCCATCGTCTAATGAAAATGGGACATTACATATTTAAATAGGAGAATGATATGGGTGAGTTCATATGGTCCACAAGGCATGGGATGAAATTTTTATCCGCGACGTAACACAAAATAATCTATTATTTTAATGGACTTTTTCTTAAGAAATTGTATTACTTAAGGAAGTATGCCTAGGAATGAGATGAGATGAGTTAAATGAATATGGTGTTACAAGGTAAATCCAAAAGTCCCAAAGAAAATGGGTGAGGCTACACCAATGCCCTTGAGAGTCTATGTATAATATGTATGAGTTTCTATGATAAGGAAAATGCTTTATGTATGTTCACTAGTAGTTAAAATGCCATGCATACATTCTTTGACATGTATATGCATCCATTTTGTATGTTTGAAAGGGTTAAGAGCTATTGAGATTCCTTGAATCTCATTCTTCCCCATTTTCCATCTAATCATGTCTAGGTAAAGCTCAAGGAAGCAAAAATGGGAGCCAAGGTATGATTAACTATACTTTGACAATAGCATAGCTTTGAATGCAATTTGATGTCAAAGTTTGTAAAGACATGATGTATATGAGATGTAACCACTTGAACAAGTTTAAATGTATGTATTCATGATGTGTATATCAATCTTGAGGCTAAATGAATGCATATGTTGGAGATTAACATCCTAGCACCCTTATGTTCATGTATATGAATGCATGTGATATGGTGAAATTTAGCTCTGTGATTATTTAAATCATTTAGCATGCTTCCCTAGGCTGTAATTATGCTTTTGGATATGCCCAAGTGGCCATGGAGTGAGAAGAGAGTCATTTGGTGCCTTATGATACCATTATGGACTTTAAATTTGACCAAATCTTAAGTTGAACCAAAGCCTAACCAAATGAATGAGTTTTTGCATGAAATTTGGCCAACAAGTAGGTCTCATATAAAAATTTTCATAGAGCTAAAGATCACTCAATTTGGAGCTCTAGATAATTTATTATGATTTTTCAAAGTTGGCCAAATTATACAGAAATAATATATACACTATTGATATGGTCAGTTTGCTTCTCTGTGTCACACATGGGCCAAATGAAGTTCAATTCTCATAAAATTTTACAAAAATAAACTAGACATTATAATATTTTTATAGCCACTGAGAACACCTCATTTGGAGCTCCATAAAGGAAAACTAAATTTTTGAAATTTATGCTCAATATCAAGATATAGCAGGTATCTCTAGTACTATTCCATTGTTTTCCATGGCCTAGATGGTTTTTTTTTGTCTAAAACTATTTTTATCATTATTTAACATCTAGAAATTTTCATAAATCTATCATATGCATGATTTCAATTTTTTTACAATTAGTTATGAATTTTCAAAATTCATATCAAAAATCTGGACATGCCAACTCAAGAGCAACTTTACTTGTTCTTGAACTTTATCTCTAAATCCATGGTACTGAGATGAGTTGTGATGTTTATGACTTGAATGGATATGTTATGGATGGAAAATAATATTGATAAGATCACATGGTCCCTAACTCCATGAATAATGTCATGGCCTCCTAATTATGCAATTGTCCATGCATAAAGTATATGTTTCTTGCAAATGTGTTACAACATGTATAAGATATGTTGATATAGTCTATGCGACCATTGTGTAAGAGCTAAGAGATTATGGTATTACAAGGAATAGCAAAGTAAAGAAGAGAAGAATCAAGTGGTTTGTAGTGCATTAGAATTCTTAGCTTTACAAGGTAGCTATCTCTCCCTATCTTGTATACATTTGGATGTATGAATGAGTTAAGATACTTATATGTTTGATTATTTAGTGATTTCATGAGTTATGCTTTCAATTGGTTTTTATCATAAGATTTATGCATGTATAATGTTATATTTGGCTCCTATCTCCATATGATGTAGAATCGAGTGCAGTAGCTCTTACTTAGGCTAGAGTTGAGTTTAGTTAAGTTTAACTGGTATGATTTTATACCATGGCAAGAAAAGAGTTAAAGTTTCATGCTAATTCTTATATTTGAGTTATTTAAGGCATGAATGCATTTCTTCATTTGCATTCATTGTATGCATTAATATAGATTAAGATTTGCTATTGAGACTCTTCCAAGAATCTCACCCCTTCTCCATTCCACTAACCATTATAGGTGCCACTAGTAGGGAAAAAGATTTAAAGAAGACTAAAGTTTAAGGAAGTTGTATAGGAAGTTTTGATGTACATATGTATTTAAAATAAACTACTAGCAATTATGAGATATATGGTGATGATGTACAATGATATTCCATGCACATGCTTAAGACTATGTGTGTGTGTGTGTGTGTGTGTGTGTGCACACTACTTAGATGCCAAAGCTTCTAATTAAAACATGTTTTGTTGTTTAACTAACATATGGTAGCTTGATGTATATCATGGAACCAAGGAGTAGCAAACTTGATGTATTTTGTGGTGGAATGAAATAGTGCTTTATGAGCAAAGGTGTGTTCATGAATATATGGCTATTTTGTGTCCTTGCAAGTAAGTAGAACATGTTATACCATGTTGCATGCTAGTGAGTCCGTGTAATTAGTTGCAAGTGAGAAAGTGAAATTTTGATGCTACCATATTTCTTGCAAAGGTTCCTATAGAAATGAAGTGTGAATGGATTAAAATTTGCTTAAAACAAGATATTGCAATTTAGAGACAAAATGGACCATTTTAAAATGAAATTTTGGTCCAAATGAGCTATAAATTACATCTCTACTCTTGATAGCCCAAATGATCTAGTTTGGGGTTGAAATTTGATGGACACTTAGAGAATTTATAGAACTTTTTAACAAGTCCAAGATAATATTTTTCTGAGCTTTATAAAATATTTGAGAAATTTTTAATGTGGTCTAGAATTATGGAATTATATAGTTATTATGCATGCCATCATGCCTTCGGTTTTCATGTCTTTTTAGGGGTCAAATGGGTTCATTTTCACTTGAAATTTTTATATCATAAAGTTCATATAATAAGCTTTAAATAGACACCTAATTTGGAAAAATCAAAGTTACATAACTAAAGTTATGAATTTTTTAAATTTGGCTTATAATATAGCACAAGAGGCTAATTTAAGCTATATAATTCTCTTATGCAATTAAGACACATATGATAATTATGTGAGTTGAAACAAATGTATCTATGGAGTTTATGAATTATAATGGCAAGAAAATCTAATTTGAACCCTTAAAGGCTCATTTGTCATAAAAACAGGCATAAAAATGCTACTAAAATTTTGCAACGATTGTATTTGCAACACCATGATTCTATGACTCATTTTATATCATATATAGCCTCATTTTCTATGAAGCACATGAATTTCTCAAGAAAAAGTCATGGAAAATACAATTAAATTACATTATGTCATGGGTAAATTTTTCATGCGATGTTCTGTAGGCAATGTGAGTTTATGTATCACATTCTCATATTTAATTACATAGATATAACTCAATTCCATCACCAAAAGTGCAAGGCAAGGGAATACATAAAATCCATGGTAGCTACCTCGGCTAGAACTTTCCCTTTTCTTTCACAAATTTTGGAAAATCATAACTAATTCTAGAAAAATCAAAATCATGCATTCTTTACCATTATGAAAAGCTACACATGTCTACTTTATGATAAAAATATGTCCAGGCCATGAACTATCACATAGAAGATGTTTAACATTCAAAAAAGTGTAGAGGTTTGACTGGCTACTAGTACTGATATAGCTTTCTACTATAAACTTCAAAAGTGTTCAATTAATTCCAAAAAATATGGAAAGATACAAATGTTAGCTAGAAGGAAAAAATAAATTCAGACCAGTTTAGGTACATCCAAGACTCGAAAACTAATCAAATAGTAACCTAAGTAGTCTAGATGCCTGATACTAAATAGAAATTTCAAAAATTTATATCTCCCTCTCTAGACATCCAAATGAGGTGCTTCTAGTTAACATAAGTCACTGGGAATGTCTAGTTTTTCTTTGTAAAATTTTGTGGCAATTGGACATCATTTGCCACTTGAGTAACAGAATTCATTTTCTGACCAGTGTGAACAGTACCTTGAACCAAAATCAAAATTTTTTCTAACTTTGAAAATTCATCAAATATTCCATAGACTTCCAAAAATTTTGTACTTTAGCTTCCCAAAAATATCTTAACTAGCTCTAAATGCATGCCAAATCTCAGATCAAGAAGAGTTCATTTGGATAAAAAGTGGTCTAGGTTTCTAATATAGTCAATTTTGGTCCATATTAGATACCAAATGCATCCAAATGGTCTTTCTTGATGTTTGGCACCTCTTGGGTAAGTTTAAAAGCATGAATATGATTTGTATGAACTGCCCAAGTGGTCCCAAACTTTATGCATCTCAATTTGGTCATTCCACTTCCATTTACATATACATTTCCATGATGCAAGTTTGCCATTACATGTTCAAATTGCACATTTCCATACATATAACCTTAAACTTCATTTACACATGATATCTTAGCATAATTATACATGTTCATAATATCATGGGACATATACAACTATAGATTACAACAATTGTCATTCATATGACCTTAAAGAGACAAAACCTATACACTTTGATATCAAAATCTCATTTCCCAAGGTGTGGGCTCTCATTGCCTTGTTTACTTGGTCCACCTAGCATGTTAGAACATTAGAGAAGAGGGAATAAGATTCAAAGAATCCCAATAGCTTATCTCTCTTTCAATCACACATAAAGTATACAATACAAGGCTTAAAAATGCATGCATGGACATATTAACATATGTGAGCATTCAAGAAACATTCTTAGTATTTAAACAAGTCGTACATAGCATATATTGGCTTGCCAAGTAAGTGGATTAGCCTTACCCATTCACTTAAGAATTTTGGACTTGCCTCACCCATTTCTTTAAAAGGTTTTTGACTCAACCTTACTCTTAGGAGTCAATCTCACTTTTGGGAGACTCTTTACTCTATCTCAACTAACTTTAAGTGTTCTTGGCTCATTCTCACCATAGCTAGAGGGTTCTTGGCTTTTTCATACTCAAGCGAACCAAGGCAAGCACATAAAACATCATTTAAATGCATAAAATATCATCATGGTACCATAGAATAAAAGCTCTTGCTAAAATACTTTTCATAGCTCAAAACATATACACACACATTTAAAGACAATGTAAGCATACATCCATGCATTAGAGAAGGTGGAGAGAGCTACGTTGCTTGCATTTACACACTTTTTCCTTGAGTTTTGAATCCTTTCCCTTGTCCTCACATATCCAAGAAGGTGGAGATCATTTCTCTTTGCCTAAACACAATTCATAGAAGCCAATTAGGTTCATGGAGTTAATTAAAAGGCCACACATCTTCCTTAAACACTAACTTGGTCTATTAATTCTAAGGCCACACATCTTCCTTAAACACTAAATTGGTCTATTAACCCTTTTATAATTCCAAGAATGCACCTAATAAAGCAACATCCATCAAATGAGTTCTAGGCTCCATTCTTTCCTTTCATATATGATTCTTGACTCCTTTTAAGCCTGTTGAGTCATCACACAATCAAAACAAAAAGCCTAGCTATATACTACTTCTTTAGGTCATATTATGAAACCTAAGACACCAATTCATTCTCTAGTCCTCATAAAATTTTCCCAAGGTTTCCCTTCATTTTCATTCATCATATAAGACTCAGAAATGGGCTTGGAAAAAATTTAAAACACTCCCTAGATGTCTCAAACCCCTTTGGCTGAAACTATGCACCATTTAACCTCCATGGAAGTTTGCTTTGCTTTCCACATGGAAGATGCATATGGAGAGACTTTTAGGAATCTTAAGAACTCATTTAAACATTCATTTAGGACTAGGAGTAATTAAATCAAATTAGAATTTCAAGGGAACCTGTAATATCTGGTTTTCTGAAAACGAGAAAAAACGTGATAAACGTAACGTATGGTTTCTCCATCAACTAACGAAACTCATTGGATACAAAAGGAAGTCCCCCAAAATGAATTACTTAAGGTTCCAAAAAATTTGGGAAGCATTCTAGACACCTAAAAATGAGAATCCTAGGCTCAGATGAAAAGAAAAACGGAGTTAGAATGAAGAAACAATTTCTGACAAAAAACTTACGAAACATAATGGCATTTTGTAATTTTGAGCACATTTTTTAATTCACACAGGAGGGCTTTTTAAATGAAAATTTTGAGTTCTTCGAGGTTCTTAGAGGCCCTAAAAACCATAGAAAGCCCAGGGATAGTTAAAACCCCTCCAGTAGATATTTTCTAACGTTGGTTTACCCAAACTTCGACTGATTCATTCATAAAGGTTTTAGCTCCAATTTGAGTGATTCCAAAGGCATTTTACTAAATTGGGAACCTAAATTTCATAATAGAAAAGACGGTTCTCTAACACAAAGTAGAAACAAAAATGCCAAAAAAACAAAGGGCAAAATTAGAATTTTTGAGAAAATGAAAGTTTGTTGAACACACTTTAAGTTTCTTATTTCTTCTCCCCTTCATATGCACGACCAATTGTAATGAACGTAATTTTCATAAAATGACGAAATGAGTTATGTACAAGTAAGTCCTCTAAAATGACCTAGATAATGTCCCAAAAAATTTGGATTGAGTCCTAGACTCCTAAAAAAATGATAATTCTAGGCTCAGACGGAAAGAAAAATAGAGTTAGAATGGAGAAATAATTTGTGACGAAAACTAACGAAATGTAATGGCATTTTTGTAAATAAGTGCAACTTTTGGAAAACCATATAGGAGGGCTTTTTAAATGAAATTTTTGAGTTGCCCAAGGTTCTCAAAGGCCCCAAAAACTATGGGAAGCCCCAAGATCAGAAAGCTCCTTCGGTGTACGTTTTTTAACGTCGGTTGACCTGAACTTTGATCGATTCGTTCGATAAGGTTTTAGTTCCAAATTGAGTGATTCCAAAGGCATTTTATTAAATTGGGAACCTAAATTTTATGATGGAAGAGACGGTTCTCAAAAAGGAGCTAAAACGAAGCTGAAACAAATTGCCATTACTGAAGGGCAAAATTAGAAATAAGAGCTTCTAGAATGTCTTAAACACTTCCACACTTTTTTCCATCTTCCCCCTTTTTATTGAGCACGACTTCTTCTGTCCAATTTATAAAAAAAATAGCAGCTTCTTAGTTGCATCAAAAGGGGAAGAAAAGGAGGAGAAAAATCAAGGAAAAGGTAAGGAAACTTGTAGATTTTCATACTCCATCTTCCTCCAATCTTGTTCCTCTCCCTTCCTCTTCTCTTTCTATGGTTTAGTTGAACTTTTTGGTTCTATTTTAGGTCTAGAACCAAGGGGAGAATTTTGAATTTGCCAAGGAGAAGAGAATCAAAGAGAAAGACACTTGAAAGCTCACTTGAATCCTAGGTAATCTTTGCTTTTTGTTGTATCTTCTTTTCTCCCTCCCTTTGTGTGTATTTCGGCCAAGAATAGAACCAAAGGAGGGGAGGATGTTCTATCTAAATACAAGGAAGGAACAAGGGTTTTAGGCCATGGGGAGATGGAATATGGCAAGAAATTCCAAGAAAAACTAATAAAAAACAAGTTAGAAAAGTGTAGCGTTTTCTAGGGTTTTGCAAAATCTGATTTTATGTAAATATTTCCTTGGCTATTTGAATGTTTCCTTGAGCTCCTAGGACCTTTATAAAGCCTCCCAAGTGGCTCTCCCATCAAGGAAAAATCACAAAGTCCATGAACCTTCCTTATGGTACATATTTCGGCCAAGCTAGGTTCATTAGGCTAGGGGATGTTTTAATTTGTTCTAGCCTTGATTTGGGACTTTATATGATGTTAGAAGATGGGAGAAACCATTGGGAAAAATTTAGGAGCCATAGGTTGGGAGATGGGACAATGGTGTCCATAATGGTGCCTTATGAAGCAACTTGGTTTTCCAACGGTGCAATTGAATATGTGATGGCTCCAAGGACCTTAAATGAGTCCAAGAAGTCTAGAAATAATACAAGAATGGAGCTTAGAACTTGGATGATATGAGTTGCTTTAATGGACCATTTATGGAACCAAGTGTGTGTTTAAGAGTGAACCTAGTGTCTTGGGTTGCTTTAAATGTGTAATTGTGTGATCTTTGTGATGTCTAGGTCAAGAGAACCCTAATCCACCTAAGTGCTCTTATGAGACTAAGAAGGGAAAGGAAGTGGCAAAGTAAGCTTGCATAAATTAAAAGGTAGCTCTCTACCTCATTCTCTTTGCATTCTTGTGTGCATATGTATGTCTTAGTGTGCTTGCATGCATTCTTGATGCTTGATAACATGCCACTTGATCCTTGTTGTGCATTGGTACCAATGTGTTGTCTTGAATGACTATGGATGTGAAAAGAGCTCATAAGGGTGAGGTGATGCCAAAAGTCCCTTAATGAAGGTGAGGAGATGCCAAAAGTATCATGGCATGGGTGAGACAAGGCCAAAAGTCCCTTGAATAGGTGAGGCTAGGTCAAAAGTCCCTAAACCAAGAGTGAAGCAAATCTAAAGTCCTAGAAATGGGGTGAGGCTAAACCAAAAGTCCCTAGAGCATGAAAATGGTCTTTATATGTTGTTGATGTGGCATGAAATGAGATTTATTGCACACTTTATGCTTGCATATTCATATATTTGATGTGTATATGCCTTAAATGTGGCGTGAATGGGTGTGTGAGCTATTGAGATTCTTAAAATCTCACCCCCTTTCCCTCTCATCCTTAAAATGTCTAGATGGTGCCCAAGGCCAAGGGAATGCAAGCTAAGAACACTAAATGGCTACACTTTGTGTAATTTGTAACGTAAATTGTAATGGAGTGTCAAGAAGCATTGTACATATTATTTTTGGTTGTGTAAAACCTTGAACATGTGTAACATGATGTATAGACTATATGTATAATGTATGTGGTGTTAATTCAATGAAGTTATGTAGATGGACCCTTGAATGGCATGTGTGTTTAGTACATAAATGGATGTTGAGAGATCAAAATAAGATGCATGGGGTTTGGGACCGTTTGGCCAGTCTTTACAAGTCATATTTATGCTTTAATACTTGCCCAAGAGGTGTCAAACAATTAAGAAAGCCATTTGGACAAATTGGTTACCCATATGGAGCAAAAATTTACCATTTTAGGAGGCTATACCACTTTTTGTCCAAATGAGCTCTTATTGATCTAAAATTTGGCATGAATATATAACTTCTTGAGAGCCTTTTAGGAAGCTAAAGTTGGTAATTTTTGAAGGTCTGTGGAATATTTGGTGAATTGTTGAAGTTGAGAATTTTTCTGGTTTTGGTCCTTAGTACTGTAGCACTGGTCCAAAATTAAATTCTGTCACTCATGGGGCACATAATTGCCATGACATTTTATACAGAGAAACTAGAAATTACCAGTGACTTGACCAATTGGAAGCACCTCATTTGGAGTCTAGAGAAGGAGATATAAATTTTTGAACATTCTATCCAGTATCAGGACCCTTACCCGACCTAAGTTAATGTTTTATTGAATTCTGAGTTTTGGGCTACCTGAGTTGTCTAAAAATATTTTTTGCTTCTAGCTAACATCCACATATTTCCAGATTGGTATCATTTACATGGATTGAATTTTTGTGGAATTAATTGGACATTTTCAAAATTTTTTACAGAATTCTGTGATAGCTCCAGAATTCAGTCGGACCTTTGGACAATTTTGGATGTCAAACACCCTCTGTGATGAATTTTATGATCTAGGTGTATTTTTAGTGTGAAGAAGACATCCATAGCTTTCCAGAATGATCAATATTGCATAATTTAGATTGTTTTAGAATTAGTTATGAATTTCCAAATTTTGACCAGAAAAGAGGCCATTTCTGGCCGAAGCTAGACTTGCTTATTTTGAGTTTTATTTCGGTTTCCATGAATTGTGGGTATGATTTTGCACTGCAAAGGAGTTTTATTGATGTAATTAAATATGAGAAAGTATAGTATGTACTCATATGACTCACGTGACATTGAATGGAATTTTCATATGTAGCGCAACACAAATTTAATCCATTGTTTATATCCCATTTTCTTACAACTCCCAAGCAATGCATGTTATGGAGCATGTGAATTGCATGAGAAAGGCTACAAAGAGATGGTATTGCACCCATTCTGCCCAAAAACCAGAGAAAACATCAGCTCTCTTAGGCACACCATGGAGGAGAAAAAGCAAGGAAAAGGTAAGGAATTTCATGGTTTTTCATGCTTTTCTCTATCCAAACCTCCTTTCCTTCATTCTCCTTTGTTTCCTTTGATTAAAATGAAGTTTAAAAATCTGTTTTAAGGGAAAAACTTAGGAGAAATTTCGGATTTGAAGAGAGGAGCATGGAAATAGCAAGATTCAAGTGAGAAAAAGCAAGAAAACAAGGTAATTTCTTCTCCTATGGTTGCTACCTTTGGTTCCCTTCCTTTTCCATTTCGCCTAACCTAATAAACCCTAGGATGAATTGATTTTTAAGTAGAACCAAGGGTGAATCTAAGGAAAAGGTGTGTAGAGATTAAAAATATGTAAAGAGAATTAACAAAAAGCCATTAGATTTCAATATACAATTTTTAGGGTTTTAATTGCACCTTGTAAAATCTGACTTTGTACAATGATTCCTATGCTCAAATAAGAGTTTAAATGAGTTCCTAAGATCCCTCAGAGGCTCCCCACATGCATCTCTCCTTGAGAAAATAAAGTAAAATCCATGAAGGCCAATAAGCTTCATAGTCTCAGCCTAAGGAGGATAGGGTAGCTAGGGAGAGTTTTAAATTTTTCTAAGCTCATTTTTGAGTCACATATGATGAATGAAAATAAGGAGAGGCCTTGGGAAGCAACATGTAGTTAGGCTCTTTGTTTTAATTGTGTAATGACTCTAAGAGGCTTAAAAGGAGTCAAGAATCATATTTGAAAGGAAAGAATGGAGTCTAGAATTTATTTGAGGGGTGTTACTTCATTGGTGCATTTATGGAACTATAATGGGATTTATAGAGCAAGTTAGTGCCTAAGCAAGTTGTGTGCCCTTGAAATTAATTCCATGAACCTAATTAGCTTCCATAAATTATGTTTAGGCCAAAAGAAACTATCCCTACACTTTTTTTTTGTGTGTGGCTGAAAGAGAGAGCCTTGATTCAAAAAGAAAATTTTGTAATTGTATCCAAGGTAACTCTCTCCACCTTCTCTCATGCATGATTGTTTGCTTTACTTGTCTTTGAATGTGTGTATGTATATTTTTAGGCCATGAATAGTGTTCTAGCATGACTTTGATTCCATGGTGCCATGATGTCACAATATGCTTCCATGTGATGTTTTTTATGTGTGCTTGGGTTTGCTTGAGTGTGGTGAGGCCAAAAACTCTTAGACATGGTGAGGATGAGCCAAGAATCATTAAGATTGGTTAAGACAAAGCAAAGAGTTTCCTAAAAGCAAGATGGGCTTCCAAGAGGATAGTTGAGTCCAAGAATCTCTCAAAGAATGGGTGAGGCAAGTCTAAAATCCACAAGTAAATGGGTGAGGCTAATCCACTTCTTGGCAAGCCTTTGTATACCATATATTACTTTCTCAAATGATAAAAATGCCTCTTGAATGTTTGCATAAGTCAACATGACCATACATGCATTTATGAGACTTATTTTGCATTCATTATGTATGATTGAATGGGAGATGAGCTATTGGGATTCTTTGAATCTCATCCCTTCCTCTCCAATGTTCTAACATGCTAGATGGATCAAGAGAGCAAGGTAATGGAAGCCAACCACCTTAAGGATGACAGGATGACAACAAAGTACTTGAATGTTGTTACTTTGAAACCATACAATTGGCAAATGATGTAATCCATAGATGTATATATATTATAATGTTATGAACATATGTAATTATGATATTATGTCATGTACAAATGGGAGAATATGCTATGTGATCACTAGAATGAAATTTGAACATGTTATGGCGTTGTAACTTCTTGAATGATAGTATGAGAATATATATAAGCGTGGGCGAGATAGCCAAAATGAGATGCATGAGGGTTGGGACCATTTGGATAGCTCACACAAGTCCTAATTATGCTTTTATACTTTCCCAAGAGGTGTCAAAGCCCAAGGAAAGCCATTTGGACATTTTGGTAGCCTATATGGAGTCAAAATTGACCATAATGGAACCCTATGTCACTTTTTATCCAGATGAGCTATTTTTAATCTAAGATTTGGCATGCAATTAAATATTGTTGAAATCTTTTTGAGAAGCTAAAGAATATAATTTTTGGAGGTCTATAGAATATTTGATGAATTTTTAAAGTTGGCAAACTTTCTAGTTTTGGTCATGTCACTGTTCATGCTAGTCCGAAAATGAAATCTATCACACAGGGCTAAAATGATGTCCAGTTGCTACAAAATTTTATACTAGAAACTAGACATTCACAGTGACTTGTGCCAATTAGAAGAACCTCATTTGAATATCTATAGAGGGAGATATGAATTTTTAAAGAATCTGTCTAGCATCAGGAACTTCACCCGACCTCAGTTAATATTTGATTGAGTTTCAAGATCTGGGAGTACCTGAAATGATCTAGAGTTATTTTTTCCCTCTATTTAAAATCTACATCTTTCCATATTGGTATCATTTGTATGGATTGGATATTTGTGGAATTAATTGGACATATTTGAAATTTCCTGTAAAATTCTATGATTGCACCAGTGGATAGCCTGACCCCTGGGCCATTTCGCATGTCAAACGTCCTTAGGTTTTGATTTGGACATATTTGTAGCATATATTAGACATATGTAGCTTTCCAGAATGGCCAAGAATGCATAATTTCAATTTTTCTAGAATTAGTTATGATTTTCTAAATTTTGTGACAAAAATGAGCAAATTTTGGCTGAAAATGAATATGTGTATTTTGAGCTTCCCATTGAGTTCCATGAGATGTAGGCCATTTTTTATGATTCAAATGAGTTGTATTAAGATAATTAAATATGGGAATACATTGTATGAGCTGATACGATCCACATGACACCGAATGGAATTTCTATATACGACGCAATGCCAAAGAATGTATTATTTTAATGAATTTTCTTACTTCCTTCATAGAGTCTATGTTGTAAGGCATGAAAATGTTATGAAATGAGCTAGAAAATATATGGTGTTACAGAACCCATGAAACCCTAGGTTTGTCACCTTTAAAATCCATAGCCTTTTCTTGAATTTCTTTACATGTTCTTACTCTCCTCCCTTAAACTCATAGAATTCACCCTTGGTTCTCCACAAAATTCCAACCCTCTTGCATATATATACATGGGGCAAAATAGGGAGAAGAAGGGGGGAGCAGTAGCTAGCATAGGATTGAAGTTTTACCTTGTTTCCATGGCTTTTCTTGCTTGTTTCTCCCTTTCCTTGGTATCCTCTCTTCAAATCCGAATTTTCCCCTCTTGGTCTGACCTTAAAACAGCATTAAAAACCTCAATCAAACTATGGAAAGAAAGAGGAAAAGGAGGAGAGAAGTTTGGTGAAGGAAAGTGCTTGAAAAATCAAGATTTTTATACCTTTCTTGCCTTACTTTTCCCTTTCTTCTTGCCTCCTCTTGTGTACCTCATTCTTAGGGTTTCTCTCTAGTTTAGGGTAGAAATAAGTGTGGCTAAATGAACTAAGGAAGTGGGGCACCTCATATATATAGGGAGGTTTAAGGAAGACTTTTCAAAAATTCTAATTTTGTCCTTCGTTCTTGGCATTTTTTTTCTAATTTGTTTTAGATCCTTTTTTAGAACTGTCTTTTTCCACTATAAAATTTAGGTTCCCCATTTAGTAAAATGCCTTTGGAATCACTCAAATCAGAGCTAAAACCTTCCTAAATGAATTTATCAAAGTTTGGGCACACTGACATTGGAAAATGTTCATCGGAGGTGTTTTAACTGTCTCGGGGCTTCTCATGGTTTTTAGGGCCTCTAAGAACCTTGGGGAACTCAAAACTTTCATTTAAAAAGCCCTCATATGAGAATTCCAAAATTTGCTCAAAATAACAAAAATGCCTTTATGTTTTGTCAACCTTTTGTTCAAATTTGTTTATTCATTCTAGCTTCATTTTTCTTTCTGTCTGAGCCTAAGATTCTCATATTTAGGAGTCTAGAATGCTTCCTAAATTTTTTAGGGCCTTAACTAAGTCATTTCGGGGGATTTGCTTATGTATCTAATAAATTTTGTTCGTTTATGGAGAAATCGTACGTTACGTTTCTTGTGTTTTCTCTCATTTTTAGATAACTAGATATTATAGTATTTTTATCATATTAAAAAAAATTAATATGAATTAGCTATATAAAGTATGTTGTGACAAATATCATCTACATAAAGAATAATATTACAACATCACCTTCAAATTGCTTGATATAAACACAATGGTTTTCATTAATCATTTGAAATTTATGCTAGATCATTAATCGATAAAATTTCAAATATCACTATCTAAATGATTGTGTTAATCTATAAATAGACATTTGGAGCTTGTAAACCTTTTATTCCATTCTTCTTCAATAAAACCTATAGGTTGTTCCATGTATATTTGTTCATCTAGTTTTTTTGTTTAAAAATGCACCTTTTACATCAATTTGATATAGTTCTAAGTCTAAACTTACAATAATAGGTAAGATTAATCTTATTGAATTAAAATGCATAAGAAGTGAGAAAGTATCTTTGTAATCTATACTTTCTTGTTGTGTATACCCCTTAGAACTAATTGAGCCTTATATCTCTAAACAAACCTATCTGCTTTCTTTTTTATTTTAAGAATCTGCTTGTTCCCAATTGCCTTTTGACTAAATGGTAAATCAACTAAGTCCTAAACTTTGTTTTTCCTCATAGAATCCATTTCTTCTTCCATTGTTCTTTTCCATTTTTCCTTAGTAAGGCATGATAAAGCTGCTTGAACTGTGTTCAGTTTTTCATTATCTTGTGGAGTAATTATGAATGTTGCCCCTTCAATTTTAAAACGACATTTGAGCTCACTTTCTCAGTTACTCCTACACAGTGGGATAGCTAATATGACATTTTTACCTTGCTTTATATTTTCATGTTATGGCATAAAACTCCCATTTGGATGAATAGATTGAAGTGCAATTGTTTATCTCTCACTTTCTTGGTTACATGCCTTGTAGAGAGGTATACTTCTATTGATCTCACCTACTCATTTTTTAGGAATGTGGTGTCTCTAGACTCAACCTCAATTATAGTTCCATCTTTATTCTTACTATTGAAGACATATCCCTTTGATTGCTCTAAATATCGAAGAAAGATACATTTATCACCTCTGAAGCTTAATTTCCCATATTTATGGGAAGTGTCATGGATATAAATAGCTAACCCTCATGGTTTCAAAATGCTTAAATTTGATTTAAGACTTGTTTATAGTTTACAAAGTATAAAAATAATTGACTTAAAGGAAACTTGGTTAAATACGAAGGCAATAGTTAGTAATGCATCACCCCAATATGAAATAGGTGAACTTGCTTACATCATCATTAATCTAATCATATTAAGTAACATCTTATTTCTTTTTTTAGTAACTCGATTTTGTTATAGAGTGTCAAGAATCATTAATTGCCTTATTATACGTTTTTCTTCACAAAGCTCTTTAAATTGTTCTAACAAATATTCATGTCCTTGATTAGTTCTTAAAGTTTTAATTTTCTTTTAACTAGGTCTTGACCATATTCATATAATATATAAATTACTTAAATGTTTCTAACTTATAGGAGATTAGATAAACTTGGCCATATTGCGAATAATCGTCAACGAATGTAATCAATTACCATGCTTCATGTGTTACATCATAATATTTTCCTCATTCGCCATATATATATAAGTCTATTATGGCAAAATTTATGGTTACCAAAGTTTTAGCAACGAAATTTATAGTTACTAAAAGTGCCAAATGGTACCATAATACTCATACACGAATTTTTACATTCCATTTCACAAATTTAGGCTTAACTAGTTTGTTGCTACCAACAGAACATGTATATGAAGATGTAACTTATTAAAAGCCTCATTGGTTCAAATTGTCCATTAAACACATAATATATTCTTAATTTTGAAAATTTATAACTTGAACTACATAACTTCAATTGATGCAAATTAGGTATCTTTGGAAAGCTTATAATGTGAACTTGCTATTATAAAAATTTTAAGTCAAAATAAATATATTTGGTCCCTCAAAAAGCACAAAATCCAAAACTAATGCAAAAATGAACAGTAACTACATAATTCATATTTTTAGCACCAAATTCAAAAATTCACCAAATATTTTATAGAGTTCCAAAAATGCAAACTTTAGCTTATTGGAAAGCTCTATATATAACCTAATTGCCTGCCAAATTTAAGCTCTAAACTTGATCATTTGGTAGTCAAGGGTAAAGAGACATTTTATGATTCAAATAGTCTAAATTTTGGTTCCAATTGGTACTAAGTGAGCTCTAAAATACCATTTCTCATTTTGAGCAAATTTCAATCTACAAATGCATCATATAGGATTGATCCATTATGCAAAAATTGCATTACAACTAAAAATCACCATCTCACATGCAAGAATACACGTGGACTTCAAGGAATCAAATATGCTAATTTACATTATATTAAGTCTTACAAGTATTAAATGGTCTTTATATCATAGTCTAGTGATTGTGAATACATTAAAATAACATCTCTTGGTCTAATTCCATTATCAAAATGATCTATCTAGGCCTTTTGCTCATCAGTCTTTCTTCCTTGAGTTTCACTTGGCCATGGTTAATAGAGAAAAGGGAGAGAGAGATTCAAAGAATCCCAATAGTTAATCCAACATTCAAACACACATATGGTTCACCAAGCACATAGAAGCAAATATGCATGTCAAGCAATCATAGCTAAACCATAATTCATGCTCTAAGGATCTCATGGCTCAAGTAAGGGCTCTAGGGATTTTTGGCCTTTCCTCACTCGATATCTAGAGACTTTTGGTTTAGTTTTACCCACATTTAGAGACTTTTGGCTTAGCCTCACCTATATTTAGGGACTTTTAGCCAAACCTTGCTTATATTTAGAAACTTTTGCCCTAACCTTACTTAATACTAAGGGACTTTTGGCATAGCCTCACTTATCAAAAAGTTAATCTGACCTCAAATACAAATGAATGTGATGTAATTGTATATTATACTCAAACAATTAACAATTCACATGATTTGCAAACAATATATAAAAAGAAACCAAGAAACTCATGCATACCAACCACATGTATATAAGAATGAAAGAAAAGCTATCATACACAAATTTCAATTGGTTTCCTTGGTCTTCTTCTCTTCTTCCATATCCATAGATGCACATTTGGATATTTTAAGCTATATGAGATTACAATTAGACTATAAAGAAGCTAAAAATCCTCCACATGCATTAAATTTCCAAAGAGAAGAAGCAAAACTCCATTAGACTTCCAAACAAAAATAGTCTTGGGCAAGGTGGATTGGAAAGATTTAAGGAGTGTTTTCTTGAATTTCAATAATTTAAGAGACTTAGATATGATGAATAAATAATTATGGAATAATTGGATTGAACTTCTAGGGCCTAAAGTGGGTTAAAGAAGCAAGTTGGTCCTAAACCCCTCTAACCAAGCATGTGATTATTCACATGAGTTTCCTAAGAGTTATAAGACTTGTAACAAGTAAGGATTTGGGGTTTGGAAAGTGGAAGACCAAGTTTACTTCTTATTGGACCTAAAATAGTCATAAACTCCATGTTAAATTATAATGAGTTTAAATGAAGATAATGGGACCTAAACTCTAAAGGATCATTTTGCATTATAAATTGATGTTTGTAGGCCAAGCTAGTTCAAACTCACCAAATTATGAGTATCAAGCCAAGAAGAACCAAGATGAGTGAACCAAAAAATGGATTAGTGGCATTTTGAGTTTCTACAAGCTTCAAGGTAGTTTTATCTTTATTTCTTGCATGCATTTGAATGTTTGAATGAGTTGAAATGCTTGTGTGTGTTGTTGCTTAACACATTCATAAAGTATGTTATGTTATGTTTTCCAAATGAGCTATATGTATAGGAGATGCTCCTAGCTCCTTAAGGTATATAATTGAGTGTAGTAGCTCTTCCTTAGCCTCAGGTTGAGAATAGTTAAGCCTAACTAATTTATAATGACGTCATAGCTTAAGAATGAATGAGTTTTTATGCTATATAATGCATTTGACTTACATGAAGCAAATGCAAGCATCTTTGCACCACATGCATGACATTTTCTAATTGTATTCATGTGTGCATAGATTGGTTGAGATTGGCTACTGAGATTCTTCCTAAACTCTCATCAATGTCTTCCTATTAACAATTTTAGGAGCACCAAGCCAAAGCAAGGAAGATGGAAAGGCTTAGATATTAGGAATGATGTATTAAAAGTATTATATGTGCCAAATTGTAATGAATGTATTAGTATGACACCCATTTGCATCCTAAATAGCTTATGATGTATAATGACTTAGTTACTCCATGTTTATGAATGGAAACTTATGTGTTAGTATTCATGTGCGAATGGATTGGTTGAGATTGACTACTGAGATTCTTCCCAAACTCTTATCCATGTCTTCCCATTAACAATTTTAGGAGCACCAAGCCAAAGCAAGGAAGATGGAAAGGCTTAGATATTAAGAATGATGTATTAAAAGTATTATATGTGCCAAATTGTAATGAATGTATTAGTATGACACCCATTTGCATCCTAAATAGCTTATGATGTATAATGACTTAGTTACTCCATGTTTATGAATGGAAACTTATGTTTAGCATAAGAATGTGAAAATATAGATCCTTGTGGTAAAAAATGACCAATTTAAGTGTAGGTTTGCCTGTATGATGCCATTATGTATGTATTTAAACTTGGGTGCAAGGGGGTCAAATTTTGATCCAAGCATTTTTTGCATGTAATAAAGTGGTTGGAAATGATGCTTAATGTAACACCCTAAAATTAATTTAGAGTAATTATGATGAGTTAGGGAATTAGTGTGGGTAAATAAGGAAAATAATTAAGTGGAAAGGGGAAATGGAACTTATGGAGGAATAAATTGTTAATGTGGGTTTAAGATTCAATTAGGTTAGAAATTTAATCTAGGCCCAATTTGGTTTATTGAGTTAGAAGCCCAAAACTCTATTAAAAATCTTAGAAGTTCTGTAGCCCAATTCATTAAACCATAGCCTAGGAATTAAGAGGGAGCCCAATTGGACCTTAGGCTGATAGGTCAGCCCCTTTCTTATTAAAACCCTAAGAGAAAACCCTCCTCTTTTACACCATTATATAGAAACATTTAGAGAGCAAGAAGCAAATTCAAAGGTCCCTTAGAAGCAACGGTTTCCATCATCTCCTTGGCCCCATTTCCCACTTCTAAAGTCAAAATCAGCTAAGGTAATGGTTATATAACTTAACCCTCTCCTCTTCCTCTTCAATTTAACCCAATTGATTTTTCATTGGGAGCATTTTCACGCACACCTCAAATCTAATATGGCTTGTTTGATGTTTTCTTGAAGGATTTTCAGAGGTTGAGGCTAGGAGAAATATTAGGTAAGCATAAACTTCTCATTTTTATATATTTTCTGCTAGTTTAAGACCCATATAGCTGATTTATGATATGAATGGTGATTTTATACGAATTTGGAGTGTTGTTCTAAGGTTACTGGTGTAGGCACAGCCAAATCCAAATTTGATTCTTGTAGTGGCTAGGTAAGTGTTCTCTAGGTAATCCTTTGTGGTTTAATTATTTGAGTATTGGGTTTGCTACTATAAATGATGATTAGGAACAGTAATGGTCTAGTTTTGTATTTATAGGCTGAAGTAACATTGTGATTGACTTTCAAAGAATTGTCTATATGTGAGGTAATTAGAGTTAATGCTAATTCCATACATATATCTACTTTAATTTTATATCTGTTATACATGTATGATTTTGAATGCTAAATGCATGGTTGTTTATTTGAATTATATGTTTGGACCTTGTGAGTCTATGGTAGAGCTATAGTACGGCTATCACCCGTGCATTGTGCTTCAATCAGGCACTGGATTATGATCAGACCCTTGTATGCATTGAGCCCAAGTTATACTCATTGGGGAGTTAGTTCCATGGATAGGCCTCTCCCGATGTTAATGGCCTTTAAAATATGAAATGTAATTGCTAGTATAGGATAGTAGTAACTAATAGCCCACTTGTTTCATTTGCTGATATGACTACTATTTGTTATACTTATTTGATTAATTACATATATGTTAATTAAATTGGAATATATGAATAGAATTTGCCTTTGGTTACTAAGATTTGTATCTCACCCTATTTCATGGTCAACTATTTCAGGCGAAGGCCTTTTAGATAAGGATAAAGGGAAGCAAGTGGATGAACATCTATGAAGTAAGACCATGTGTGGGAAATTTTGCACTTAGATGGAACTAATCTAGGATAGATGTTAATTTTTGTTATTCTTTTGTATAGTATCATCATCATGTAATCATATTGTCAAATGTAGGTATTTTGTGTTTAGGCAAACAATGATGTAATTAATAGGGAGTTAGATTCTTTACAACTTGAAATTTGATGTATGCATTGATATATCTGATATAAAACCTTATTGATCCTAAGATATGGTCTATTATCTAAGAATGTAATCATGTGATACCTTAATTGTTGACATAGACTAGTAATGCATAGAGCCTATATTTGGATGATAATTTTATTATATATGAATCTTTTTTGTTGTCATTGATATATTATGATAATAGATCTATAAGAATCAACATCTAGGATTTGAGTTAGTAATGGTAGACATACTGAGTAAATTAGGTGGTTTGATAGTTTTAAAACCTTATAGATTAAGGTAGGATGCCATTAGAAGGAGTGTTGGAGTGTTCTGGACAAAATTAGGAGAGTTTAAGTGTAAAAGGAAGTTAAGCCACAGTCAATAGTTAATCACAGGTGAAGAGCATCATCACATCAAACGAAAATTTTACCCAAGAAGGGTAAAAAATTTAACTTCAATGCGACACAGGAACTTCTGCCACAGCGCAATTTGTATAAATTAGGTTGAGGGTTCCAGGAGGTGTGCCTACTACGATGAGGGTTCAACTTGTAACACCATTGATTTTTAGCTTTGCCTCATGCTAATTTTAATTCTCATGCCAAGCATTACATAGGAAAGGAAGAAAAATGGCATTAAAATATTGAGTTTTCTTGCGTTGTGCTATGCATAAATTTTTCTTTCAAAGTCTTGTGGGTCACATGGACTCATGTATCACATTTTCATATTTAATTACATAGACACAACTTAAATCCATCACCAAAAGTGGCCTAGAACTTATGCAAGTGCAAGAAATACACAAAGTTCATAGTTGCAGCCTCGACTAGAATTTTTCCTTTTCTATCACAAACTTTGAAAAATCATAACTACTTTTAAAAAAATTGAAATCATACATTCTTTAGCATTATGTAAATATATAGATGTCTAATTTATGATAAAAATATTTTCAAATCATGAAACACCAAGTAGAAGACTTTTGACATTCGAAAAGTACCCAAGGTCACAACTGTCGGGTTACTGTCACAAGTTACTATTATAAATTTTGGAAATTCATAACTAATTTCAAAAAAATCCAAATTATTCAAATTCAGTCAATATGAGAAGCTACAAATGCTAAATTTAAGGGAAAAATATATTCAGTTCATGCAAAGTTCATTTAAGAACTGAATTATGATGGAACAGTACTGGAGGTCAGATGGTGTTATTAGTACTAACATTAAACTTCAAAAATTCATAACTCTTTGCTCAAACCTCCAAATAAGGTGATCTTAGTGGCCAAGATAGCTTATAACCTCTAATTTATGCCTTTACAATTTCACAAACATTGGACATCATTTGGCTATTAGATGACATAGAATATAAAACTGACAATATCAACAATACATGCACTAGAATAGCAGAAAAATTCCAACTTTAAAAATTCATAATAAATTCTATAGAGCTCCAATTTTCTGTATTTTAGCTTTCCAAAAAAGCTCTCAATGAGCTCTACATGTCTATAAAATTTTATAGGAAGATTCATCCATTTGGCCAGTTTGTACTATAGGGTTCTAGTTTGGTCATTTTCATGATCTTTATAAGCATCAAAGTGTCCAAATTTGCTTCCTAGGCTTGTGTGGCCACTTAAGCACGTGGAATTGCACCAAAATGACATTTTAAACTTGTTTTAAAGGTGCACAAACCCATAATTTACAAACTCACTCTCTCACCCCATGTCATAGACACATTTCCATAATGGTAGTCTTGTCATTACATGCTCAAATTACATTGTAACATTCACATAACCTAATTTCTCATTTATACATAATATATTGACATAATTACACATGCTTATGAGGTCATAGGTCATATACAATAATAGATTACAACAATTGCCACTCATATGGCCTTAAAGAAATAAAATCCATGCACTTTGGTGTCATACTTTCATCTCCCAAGTTGTTGGCTCCCATTACCTTCTTCTCTTAGTTCACCTAGCATATTAGAACATTGGAGAAGAGGGAGTGAGATTCAAAGAATCCCAATAGCTCATCTTTCTTTCAATCACACATAAAGTATACAAAATAAGTCTTATAAATGCATGCATGAGCATATTGATATGTGCAATCATTTAAGAGACATCTTTAATATTTGAACAAGTTAACATAGCACACATAGGCTTTCCAAGTAAGTGATTAGCCTCATCCATTCACTTGTAGATTTTGGACTTGCCTCACCCATTGCTTTAAGAAGTTTTTGACTCAACCTTACTCTTGGGAGTCAACCTTACTCCTAGGAGACTCTTTACTTTGTCTCAATTAATTTCAAAGGTTCTTGGCTCATCCTCACCATGGCTAGAGGGTTCTTGGCTTCTTCACACTCAAGCAAACACAAGCATACATATTAGACATCACTTGAAAGCATAATGTAACACCATTGCATCATGGAATAAAAGCTTATGCTAGAATACTTTTCAAAGCTTAAAACACACATACACATATTCAAAGATGTAACACTATAAATTCTAGCTTATTTCATGACATTCATAGGCTTCACCTCATTATTTCCATAAGAGCATATAAAGAGGGAGATGAAAATAATGAGTTTATTTGCGTTGCGCTATACTTAAAAATTCCCATTCAGTCTCACGTGGACCGTGTGAGTTCATGTTATGCATTCTCATATTTAATTCCATCATTATAACTCATTTACATCACAAAAACATTCCTACAATTCATGAAAACTGAAATGGAGCTCAAAATAAGCAAGCATATTTAGGCCAGATTTGCTTCATTTTCTGACCCAAAATTGGAAAATCATAACTAAATATAGAAAATTCAAAATCATGCAATCTTGGTCATTCTAGAAAGCTTAGGATGTCTACTTCACACTAAAAATACGCCATCATCACAAAATTCATCACACAGGACGTTTGACATCCAAGAAGCTATAGAGGTCACTGGCTGCCTGGGCTGCTATTCAGTTTACTGATACAAATTTCTGAAATTCATAACTAATTCTATAAAAATTGAAATCACACAAATTTGGTCATTCTGAAAAGCTACAAATGGTAACTTGATACTAAAAATAATTCTAGAATGAAATAGATATTTTTAGTCATCAGGAACCTATGGAATAGTAACTGAACTCTTGGGGCGCCACTGATACTGACAGTTAACTTCAAAAATACATAACTCTTTGTTCAGACCTCAAAATGTGGTGATCTTAGTGGCTACAGAAATCTTATGACCTCTAACTTATGCATATAAAATTTTATAAGCATTAGACACCATTTGGCTATCAGGTGATACAGAACACAAAACTGCCAATATGAACAGTACCCATACCAGAATCCATGAAAAATCCCAACTTTGAAAATTCATCAAATATTCCCTAGACCTCTAAAAATTATGATCATTAGCTTCCCAGAAAGCTTTCAATGAGACCTAATTGCATGCCAAATTTTAGAGTAAAACTAACTCATTTGGCCAAAAATTAACATAGGATTCCATTAAGACCAATTTTGGCTCCATATTGGGTACCAAAATTGCCAAATGGATTTCCCTTAGTCTTTGCACCTTTTGGGCAAGTTTAAAAGCTTATTTAAGACTTGTGTGAGCTGCCCAAATGGTCCCAAACCTCATGCATCTCATTTTGGCCATTCAACCCACACTTATGCATATTTCCAACAAACTTCCATATTGCACACTTTGACATTACATACTCAAAATAGGTTCTAGAGATCGTATATCATATCCATACATTTAAACATCATATAATATCATATTTACACATGTCTCAGGGGTCATAGCCCATTTACTACATCATATATCTTATATGGTACAATCATGGTCTTAAAGTGGTAATGTTGCCTTAGTCGCTTAAGCACTCAATTAAACTAAGATTGATTTAATGCATTATAGATCAATCCTAGGTCATTCTTCCCAAGGAGCAATTTAGGAGTTAATTGGATTGAATTTAGGTGCTTATTTGATACTTAAAATGTTATGCAAATGGGGGGTTTTGATTAAGAAATTTAATTTCAACTAAAAGAGAAAAAAAAACTAAACAAGTAATTAAATTAGAATGCTCTAAATTGAAATAAAAATGATTGTGAAATTGCAGAGAACAAGCAAGGAGGCAACCAAGGTTTTTGCGAGGGGATTTCGGTTATCATTACTCACCAAAGATTAATTGAGACCAAGAGAAGTGATTAAACAATAGACTAATGAATTTAATTAACTTAATTCAAGGTTAGGAAACCCTAAACTCAAATGCACATCACTTGACTTAACTAGGAAACCCTTAGCTAATCCAAGCAATTTGCAAGAATTAAGCCAATTAAACTTATCAAATCCTTCAACAATTGGCTTCAATTAATTCTAGAATTTTTGGTTTCAATTACCTAATTAAACAATTAAGCAATTATACTACCCAATTCAACAATTCAGTAGCGCAAGAGACCAAGATATGCAATCAAAATCATAACATTAATCAAATTAATGCAAGAAAACTCAAACATCAATCCAATCGACATTATAAGGTTTAGAAACTAAAATTCCAGCAGCCACAAAACATAATTCTAGTCCCAAATAACAACCATTCTAATTACAATCCAAGATAAAATAATTGTTCAACCTAAAATTAGGTCTTAACATTAAATCCACATAGAAATTCCTAAAATTAAAAAATCTCTAAGTTTTTGAAATTGAAAGAGGAAAGGGTAGAAAAAATAAACTCTCAAGTGGTCTTCAATCCATTTAAAATTAAGAGCTCAAGCCTTCTTCCTCCTTGCTCCACCTTGGTGCCACCTTCTTTAATTAAGCTTCCATGAAATTGGTTTCTCTAAACTCCCTCATTCTTGCTGCCATGAAGAGATGATGAAGGAAAATAAATGGATGATGGTGGTAATGTATTGGGAGGCCAACGTGCTGTACAGAGAAAACCAAAGTATAATGAATCAAATTGCCCTCTGCCGCCAGGTGAAGTCTTTTCTGTTCACGTCCAGAAAAACCAAAAGAAGAATGAATCCATTCGTCCTCTGCGTCTCTGCTGTCCAGAAGCTCCAGCGTCCAGCCTCTGTGTGCAGTCTGAAGGAGAGTGATGAATGATAATCTGGTCCAGGCGTGGTTCTATTGTGAAGTCCAGAAGCTGAATCAAGAGGCAGCAGCTCGTTCTTCCAGCGTCTCCAGCGTTCAGCTTCTCTTCCTCATTTAGCCTCTCACCCGAAGAACCAGAAGAATGAAACAGTACCTCTCCCAATGCTCCAGCGCCTCCAGACCGAAAAGAAAAATGAAGTCAGCAGCCAATCTCCTTCCCCTCTCCTTTTCGGCGCTAGAGTGTGTCTGTCGTCCAGAGGCTAAGAATCTCGACGAAGAAGCAGCCTCCAGGTCAAGCGTTTTTTGGCGTCGAAAAGGAGAAAAAAGATGAATATATCAATTCGTCCTCTACCTCCCAGTTTCGGCGCTAGAGTGTGTGTATCCAGGCCCCACAAATTGAATATAATTACAAAATGCCATCATCAATTATTAATAAAAATAATAAAAATTCTGCTCCATTTTTTTTTTTCTTTGATCCATTTTAAACCTCAATTCATTTGTCCAAAAATTCTGCACAAAATTAATAAACATTTTAAAGATTGGAAATATTTAATCCCTCAAAGAAATATAGAAAATAAAATATTTACAATTTAAATCCAAAAATTCTCCTAATTAATTCAAAATTATTTTATTTTTTAAAATTGACCAAAAATTCAAATATTGAATAATAAATCCATTTAAGCTAAAATTAATTATTAAAAATAATAATAAATGTGGATAAAAATATATAAAAATTAACACTTATCCATTTCCCCACACTTATCTCTTTGTACTCCTGGGCAAAGCAGAACAAAATCAAGGAAAAACAAACATAATAAAACAAAACTGTAAAAAGTGAATACTCTAATCACAAGCCAAAAGTAGACCAAAACATTCAACGTCTTTCTTATCCAAGTAATCATTACATGCATTAAGATTAAAGACATCATGGCAATTAACTTGACAAGGAAAAACCCAAGCTAGCAATCCCTTACCAAAGATAATGTGTATATCACTCTCACTCAAAAGTGTTCAGGCTTGTATATACACTCAAAACCAACCTATCCAAATCTCTTTTCAAAAACTTGACAAAAATGTAAGCCCTCCACCATTAACAGGCAAATGCAAGCATAAATCAAAAGGACTTTATTAGGTTGTAATGGGCTAAGGTTAAGAAAAAGGAAGGGTCAAATGATAGGAAAAACCAAAATTGAATACCTTAGGAGAATGAAAAGCAATGCCAAATAAGAGAATATAGAATGAAAGAAACAAAACAAACACAACTTGGATAGGGCCTTTATTCTTTTCTCTTTTTTTTTTCTTTAATTATTTCTTCCTTTTCTGTTTCTTTTCTTTTCTTTGAATATATACATTTATTCTTTCTTTCTTTGTTTTTTTTTATTTTGTATATACTTGTTTTCTTTCAACTAATTTTTTTCTTTATGACCAAAATTCCAACTATTTACATGTTCTTTCATCCAAAACAAGCAAATTAACATGCTAATCAACTCTCAAGACATTCAACAAAGGTAGGAAAATATATTTATTTTTAATGGCTATGGGTTTGGGACAAAAGAAAGAAAGCAAATAAAGGCTCAAAGGGGTAAAATGTGACGACCCTAATTTCTAATCTCGATAATTAAGGTTAATCACATGATTAATAATCATAAGTTCGGGTTACAAGGCATTATGACCAATTACATATTGAAAATACGGGGAAATTTGAACCTTAATATGATTAGAGTCATCAATCATACAATTACAAGCACTTATATTCATAAGGGAGACAAACATTTATTTATAAGCCTTTAATTCTATTTCCCATCAATTATAACTCATCCCAATGTCTCTAAATCACCCCTTGAGATTACCATATGAAAAACCAAGGTTTCCTAGGTGTTATAAGTGTTTCAACATGTTCGCCGTGGCCAAATTACTCTTAGTCGCGGCCAGTTCCCTTATGTTTTACCCCTTTCTTCATCACTCGCCGCGGCGAGTTGGACCTTCGCTGCGGCCAACTTACATGGCGCCACGGCGAAGAAGCCTCCTGGAACTTCCTCATCACCTCTCGATATTGGCCGCGGCCAATTCCTCCTTCAGCCGTGGCCAATTCCTCTCTGGAATGCCGGGGACATTTTCCTAAAAGTTCGCCGCAGCCAATTCCCTAATTCACTGCGGCCAATTCCCTAATTCGCCGCGGCAAATTCTTCTTTGGTACTCTCCCTGGGCAACTTCGCCTCTATTGGCTGCGACCAACTCCATTTTAGCCTCGACGAAGTACCTTCTGGTCCTACATTCCGAAAATCTGGACTCATACTCTCCTCTCTCCCTCCAATCTCACCCCAGGGCCCCTCTAGCTAAATTTTGAGGCTCAAATAACTTTCATTAGCCTAATTTATCCGGCTAATCTATCCTCTCTAATTCAAGATTCAAGGGTCAATTTCTTTTCTCTAATTACCCTATATCAACAAGTCCATCTATCAGCAAATTTGTAAAATAATAATAACAGGAGTTCATGAACTATCAACAGCTATCACTTGATACCCAATTAATGGGGGTTCATAGCAATATATCAAGATTACATTTCTAATAATAAGCTATATCAGAATTCAACAAGGCTCATAGCGGATATCATGAATCCATACATCAAATACCAATTTAAAGTAAGGCCTACTCCCTAATAGGTACACATTATATTATCAAAATATAGACTCCTACACTTGGCAATACAGATACATGATGATGCTATACAAGACTTAACAAAATTAGCATCTACTCTATTCTACTTAGACCAAGTGTAGCTCCCCCACATTGGGCCTCAGCTCATGGATGTTCATCCACTTGCTTACCCTTATCCTTACCCGAAGTACATTCACCTAAAATTGTAATCCCATAAAACGGGGTGAGATATAAATCTCAGTAACCAAGGCAATTCCATCATATAATCCAGTTTAATTAACATATATGCATGAATCAAAATCAACATTTGAATCATATCAATCATATCAATAAATGAAGCAATTAGGCTATCATGATTACTATCCCATACTAGCAATCATATTTTCACATGTTAAAGGCCATTAACACCGGGAGAGGCCCGTCCACGGCACCTACTCCCCATTGAGCACAACTAGGGCTCAGTGCATCTGGGGTTTAATCATAACCCGGTGCCCGATTGAAGTACATGCACGGGTGGCAGCTACACCACAGCTCCACCATGGACTCACAAGGTCCAATCATCATACAGTAGATAGCCAACCAATTCATTCAACATTTCAAATCATTCATATACAACAAGTATGAAATTTAAACTGACATAAGCATGGAATTAATGTAAACCCCGGTTACCTCACTTGTAGAAAAATTTGCAACAGCTACCAATGGTACAAAGTCTTCCTATAATCATAGCATCAGATAATTACTACTCTAATTCACCATTAATAGTTACAACAAGTACCCAAGGAATTTAAATGCTAATAACCACCTAAAGAACACTTACCCAGCAACTACAAATCCCAAATTCGGATTACAGTGTCCTCTACCAGAAATCTCAATATTCCACCCAAAATCCCAAGCAAATTCGCACAAAATTAATACTCATATTATAAATTAACTATGGGGGTCTCAAATTAGCAAAGAAAGCATCAAAATGAAGGGTTTAAACTCACCTAATATCAACCCTAACCTCAACCTACGAATTTCACCAAGAAAACCCCAAATAACCACATTTCAGATTTTGGGTAGGGTGAAAATACTCCAAATGAAAAACTAATCGAACCAAATTAAAGAGAAAGATGAGGGGATTAAGTTGTATAACTATTACCTTGGCTGAATCTTACTCTAAATGTGAAAAAATGTAGAATTCTTGCCCCCAACCCTAGCCTCCTTCTCAACCTCCGAATTTTGCTTCTTGAGTTTCAGCAAATGAGAAAGTGGCTGAAGCATTAGGGTTTTAGGTGGGTTTAAGTTAGGTCAAAGATGGGTCATTGGTTGCTCTAAGGTCCAACTTCAAATGGGCTCCAGATTTTTAGCTTGTTGGGCCAGTTTTAAGGTGTTGGGCTACAGAATTTTATGGGGCCAGCTCTTATGCATTGGATTGCTGAAGTTTAATTAGGTTTGGGCCAAGTTTGAAGAGCTCAAGAATTTGGGTCTGCACAAGGGTTATTGGGCCACTTATAAGAGCCTATACAAGGTGGGTCATGGGCCTTTATCACATTAAATTAGGTTGGGTCTGCACCTAACTCATTGGGCTTCCATTAGCCTCTTATCATGATTCATTAATTTAGGCCTAGATAGAATTTCTATCCCAATTAATTCTCAAACCCATATTAATAATTTATCTCTGTAAAATTCCTATTCACTAACTTGCCCAATTATCCTTTATTAATTATTCTTAATTACTCTAAATCCATGATTAACACTTTAATTAATTTTAGGGTGTTACATAAAACAAGGAATAAAATGCATGAAATGATAGGTTTTATTTTTTAGCAAGATAAAAACAAAATGAATGCCTTTATCATTTCTATGCATGCAAATGCACAAAATGTGGTCTCAAACAAGATTTAAGCCAAACTCTAGAGCAAGAAATAGATAGGTGGTATACACACATGAAAAGAAATATGCAATAAGCTCAAAAATCTCACTAGGTCATGACTACTAGCCTAGATCCACCTAAGTCAGAACAATTGCCATTTAGCTTTATCTACTTAAAACATGATCAATTACTCTTCAAATCAAGAATGTATCATATCCAAGCCACTTGAAACTTGCAATTGTCACATTCAAAACAAAATTTGTATAAATTTCCAAAAAAAATTTTATAATTTAAAATATTTGCTTTTGACAACAGCAAAAACTCAACAAAATAAAAACTCAACAAAACTATTTACAAATCATCCCTCCCTCACACTTAAACAATGCATTGTCCTTAATGCATAGCAAACAGAGCAAATAATGGACAAATATCCAGCACAGCCCAGCTTAGTAATATGATAATGCAAAGTAAAAAGAGTAAAGGGAAGGAACACGACCAAGGCTATGTGGCATCTTGTAGTGCAACAACCTCCACTGCTTGAGTGGGGTATCCTTCATAGAATGGTTTCAAGCAGTGCCCATTGACCTTGAAGCATCTCCTGGTTGGCTCCCTTTGGATTTCTACAACTCCATAAGGAAAAACATTAGTAACAATAAAGGGCCCTCCCATCTAGAGCGGAGCTTTCCAGGCATTAATTTCAATCTAGAAACATAAAGAAACACTTTTTGGCCTACTTGAAATTCTTTCCTCACTATAAACTTGTCATGGATAGCCTTGGTTCTCTCCTTGTAGATCCTAGAATTTTCATAGGCTTCTCTTCTGATTTCTTCAAGCTCTTGCAATTGTAATTTCCTTTCAACACCAGTACTGGCAAGATCTAAGTTGCACCTCTTAACCGCCCAATATGCCTTGTGCTCCGCCTCTACCGGCAAATGGCATGCTTTCCCAAAGACTATTTGGTATGGAGACATTCTAATAGGGCTCTTATATGCTGTGCAATATGCCCAAAGTGCATCAGCTAACCGCTTGCTCCAATCCTTTCGGTTGGGTTGCACAGTTTTTTCTAAAATGAGCTTGACTTCTCTGTTGGAGATCTCTGCTTGGCCATTCGTTTGAGGGTGTATGGAGTAGCCACCTTATGCATCACACCATACTTGCTCGGCAAGCTTTGCATACTCCGATTACAAAAATGAGTGCCTTGATCACTGATGATGGCTCTTAGAATCCCAAATCTACAAAAAATGTAAGACCTGACAAAAGAAACCACTGTAGAAGAATCATCAGTACGAGTGGGGATTGCCTCAACCCACTTTGACATATAATCCATAGCCAACAGAATGTAAAGATAGCCAAATGAAACAGGGAAAAGCCCCATGAAATCTAAACCCTAAATATCAAAAACTTCACGGAACAAAAGAGGTTGTTGAGGCATCTCTTGCTTTTTAGAAATATTACCCATAAATTGACATCTTGAACAATTCCTACAAAACACATGGGCATCATGGAATAGGGTAAGCCAAAATAACCCGCTATCTAACACCTTCCTAGCGGTACGCTTAGCACTAAAATGCCCTCCACATGCAAGAGTGTGACAAAAATGTAATATGGACTCATGTTCATGCTCTGGAACACATCACCTAATCACTTGATCACTACCTATATGCCACAAATTAGGATCATCCCAAATATAATACCTAGCCTATCTCTTAAATTTATCTAACTGGTTTTTATTCAAATTAGCAGGCAAAATAGATGCAGCTAGATAATTGGCTATATCAGCATACCGAGGAACAAACATACCAACCACACAAAGCCTATCATCAGGAAAATCATCTAAGGGTGGAGAAGATGTTACCAAAGGTGTCTCAATCCTACTCAGGTTATCAGCTACCATATTCTCTACACCACTCTTGTCACGGATCTCCATATTAAACTCTTGTATTAATACCACCCATCTAATCAGGTAAGATTTAGAGTCTGGCTTCTTGAACAAGTACTTGATAGCTAAATGATCTGTAAAGACGATCACCTTCGTGTAGATAATGTAGGATCAGAATTTCTCTAACCCAAAGACAATTGCAAACAACTCCTTCTCTGTGGTGGTGTAATTAGCCTGAGTAGCATCCAATGTTCTTGAGGTATAGGCTATGACAAGATGTTGTTTCTCCATTCTTTGGGCAAGAATTGCACCTAGTGCAAAATCTGAAGCATCACATAGGAGCTCAAATAGAAGGTTCCAATCAGGCGGCCGAATGATGGGAGGTGTAGTAAGTCTCTTTTTCAACTCATCCCAAGCACACCTGCAAGCATCATCAAAATTAAAACCCATATCTTTCTGCAATAAACGAGATAATGGCAATGCTATCTTACTAAAATCCTTAATGAATCTCCTGTAAAATCCAGGATGCCCAAGAAAAGAACGCACATCTTTCACACAAGAAGGATATGGAAGAGAAGAAATGATATCAACTTTGGCTTTATCTACTTCAATGCCATCATAAGAAACATGTCCTAACACAATTCCTTTCCTAACCATGAAATGGCATTTCTCAAAATTCAGCACAAGATTATATTTAATGCATCTTTCCAAAACCTTATCCAAATTAGCTAAGCATGCATCAAAAGAATCACCATAGACAGTGAAATCGTCCATAAAAATTTCCATGCAATGCTCAAGTAAATTAGAAAATATGAAAACCATGCAATGTTAAAAAGTGCCCGGTGTATTACACAGGCCAAATGGCATGCATCTATATGCAAAGGTTCCAAATGGACATGTAAATGTGGTCTTATCTTGATCCTCAGGTGCAATACAAATCTAAAAATATCCTAAAAAACCATCCAGAAAGCAATAATGGGATTTACCAGCAAGTCTCTCTAACATCTTATTAATAAAAGGGAGGGGGTAATGGTCCTTCCTAGTCACAGAATTCAATTTCCTATAGTCTATACATACCCTCTAACTATTCTGGACCCTAGTAGGAACTAATTCACCCTCATCATTATGCATCATAGTAAGACCAGTCTTTTTCGGGACTACCTGAACTGGGCTGACCTACTGACTATCAGAAATAGGGTAGATTACATCTGCAAAAAGAAATTTAGAAACCTCTTTCTTTACCACATCAAGAATTAAGGGATTAAGTCGCCTCTGTGGCTGCCGTACAGCTTTGGCACCATCCTCTAGCAAAATACGATGCATGCATACATCAGGACTGATCCCAAGAATATCAGCGAGGGTCCATCCAATGGCTTTTATCCTTCGCTTAAGCACCTCAAGAAGGCGAATTTCCTCTTCCATGGCTATGTCACTAGCTACAATCACTGGTAACTTCTCACCTTCTTTTAAATAGATATATTTCAGTGAGTCAGGAAGTGGTTTTAACTCCAAAGAAGGAGCTTGCTCAGCTGAAGGTATAAGCGGCTTCAGATCAATATCAACCAAACTAGAAACCTCCACTGAAGACTCATAAACAGAAGAAGAAGAGACTTTCCTAACTTGGGAATCATCAGTAGAAACAGTGATAGCAGAAGAATCAACAAATACACACAATCCACAAAATCATCAATAGAAGTAGTGCCATCAGTAGCACTCAAATCCAAAATAGAATCAGAAATAACATCTACATTAGAAGCATGTTTAATACTTATTAACAACTCAGAATCAGGCAATGAACAATATCAACGTCATCTATAGCATCAATCACACTCAGTAACTGAGAAAATCCATCTAAATCAATAGAAGTGGTAGATAAATGATCACTAGTACCACCACTACAATGAATGGGCACAAAAACATCATCTCTAGCATGTCTAGCACTCTCAACAAAATTAGTGAAAACATCAACATCAACAAGATCTATATTAGTGCAAGCATCACAACTATCAATTTCAGGACATGAACAAGGGATAGAATCATCTAAACCAACAATATCACATGATCTACTCAGCATGCTATCTCTAAAGCCTATAGCAGTATCATCAACAAGCACATCAATAAGACTGACCCCTGGCTCAGCACAATCATCCATGGGGTGTCTCATAGAGTCAAACACATCAAATCTAATGATATTCCCAGCAAATTCCATAGTCAAAGTACCAGCATGTACATCTATCACGGCCTTAGCAGTTTTAAGGAAAGGCCTACCTAAAATCAAAGATGAATGTCCCTTCTGCCTAAACCTATTGTCATCCATATCAAGAACATAGAAGTCTGCAGGGAATATGAAATCTTTTACCTTAACCAGGACATCCTCTAAGACTCCTTCTGGGACTACACAGCGTCTATCAGCAAGGGAGGCAATCGGGCTAGTAGGCTTGAGATCTACTCCTTGAAGTTGAGAAAAAACTGATTTTGGCATAACATTGATTGCTGCTCCCAGATCCACTAAAGCATCTGAAAACTCAATGTCACCAATGGTGCATGGTATGAGAAAACTACCAGGATCCTCACACTTTACTGGCATTGGCATCTGATAAAGAGAAGAAAGAACTGCTCCCAAATCAACTTTACCGTCATACTTAAGCCTTCTTTTTGTGGTGCACAACTCCTTCAAAAACTTTGCATACTTAGGCACTTGTGCAACCAAGTCAACTAATGGAACATTGATCACTACCTTTTTGAAAATGTCATAGACCTCTTTAAACATCTTTGCTTCCTTTTTTTTCCTCTTGGTCTTAGCTACCCTAGTAGGAAAGGGTAGAACCTGTCTGCTCAATTCCTCCTCTTTCTTCTCTTGCTCTTTCTGTGGTGCCACTTATGTTTTTGCTAAAGTGGACTTATCCTGTGATGTAAAGGTGGAAGGAGAATCATAAATGAGAGCATCCTTGGCCTTAGAAGCATAAGTGGCAACAGGATCTGCAAAGGTAACCATCTTGCCACTTTTGAGAGAGATAGCATTAACTCCACCATGATTAGGATTCTGTTGGGTCCCAACATTAGGATTAACTACCACTTGGGATGGAAGCTTTCCTGAACCTTGACTCTGTATGTTATTAAGTGCATTAGACTACTACCCAATCTGAGTCTGAAGAGTTTAAATCCTTTGTCTATGCTACAAATCCTTTTGTTGATGTTCCTTCTCTGTTTGGTCTAGCCTATCCATCAAAAGTTTTATCATAGTATCCATCTTGTTCTCTAACCTTAAACTCTCTTCTTGAATAGGCACAGCTTGCCTAACTAGTTGGAACATCTGACCACTAGAGCTAGCACCTTGATTGAATCGTTGTTGTTAAGGTTGGCCACTACCATATCTAAGGTTTGGGTGATCACGCCATCCAAGATTATATGTGGTAGAATATGAATCATATTTCTGGCCACCTTGATTCATAAGCTTAGAAGGATACACAGCATTGCAAGGCTCAACTTTATCATTCAAGAATGGGCAAGCATCAGTGACATGAGTAGCTAATGAGCAAATAGAGCAAAGTGGGCCAATCAGAGCTGAAGAGCTCGGTTGTGGGGTGAAAGAGGTAGAAGATCCCATAGAATTGGCCATGTTGGAAGGATTATGCAATTGGAGCATAGCCATTCTCTCCATAATAGATGCCAGCTTATCTATCTTGCTCTCAAGATGAGACTCAGAAATTGAGGAATATGAACTAACTTCATTTACTCTAGCTTGTTGTATTGTTGAGTATTCTCAGCTTTCTTCTCAATCAATTCCCAAGCAGCATTAACAGTCAAGTGAAGAAGAGCACCTCCGGCAGTAGAATCTAATAAATCTCTCTCTAGAGGCAAAAGACCTTCATGAAAGTATTGTATCAATAGAGTATCTGGGATCTGGTGATGAGGGCAACTAGATAGCAATGTCTTAAACCGCTCCTAATACTCATGCAAGGACTCCCCAGACATTTGTCGGCAACCACATATTTCCTTCCTAATAAAGGAAGTGCGAGATGCTGGGAAATATTTCTCCAAAAACATCTTCTTGAGTTGGTCCCATGTAGTTATGAATCTAGGGGGTAGTCGAAGTAACCAGTTCTTAGCAGACCCCTCTAAAGAAAATGGGAAGGCACGCATCTTAATCGGATCCTCAGACACACCACTAGGTTTCATGGCAGTGCAAATCATATGAAAAATCTTCAAATGATTGTATGGATCTTCACCTGCAAGTCCATTAAATTTAGGAAGTAAGTGTATAAATCCAAGTTTTAACTCAAGATCAGTATTAATATCACGATAATTAATGCACCAATTTTGAAAATGCAAATCAGGTGAAACTAACTCTTTAATAGTCCTAGCAGGAATATTATGATCAACATTGACATCAGCATGCTCTAAACGTGCCTGATTATTCACATTTCCCTCATTATCTTCCATTTTAGTGTCAGAATCAGAAGAATCAACAAATGACTCAATAGAACAAGATTTATAAGAACTACTACCTACAAGATTACTAACTTTAACTCTTCTTTGCTGATGAAACGTCCTCTCAATTTCAGGATCAAAGTCAAACAACTTTTCAAAAGATGATCGAGTCATACAACATTAACAAAGTAGAATTAAAGTAGTAAATAAAAAAAAATATTCAAACTACTAAAGAAATAAATTCAAAATAACCTAAAAGACTCAATACACACTAGGGAACTCAAAAAACACTCAGAAAACACAAGAAAAATCGCACAAAAATTCAAAAAGAAAATATGGACAAATTAGAAAATTTAAGAAAAGTGGTTAAAACGATTGAATTTGCCCTAAAAACACTAGACCTAATACCTAAAAGGTATTAGTCTTGCTCAGAACACCCAAAAACCTTGGAAAACCAAAGATCAAAATTTTCTAGGTAGTAACAAACAAAATTCCAGAATAGGATACTTAGGAAAAATCAACCGAAATGACAAAATCAAAATGAAGAAAATAGGGAAAAATACCTAAAAAATCAAACCTAAACCATTTGCTCCCCGGCAACGGTGCCAAAATTGATGTTGCCTTAGTCACTTAAGCACTTAATTAAACTAAGATTGATTTAATGCAGTATAGATCAACCCTAGGTCATTCTTCCCAAGGAGCAATTTAGGGGTTAATTAGATTGAATTTAGGTGCTTATTTGATACTTAAAATGTTCTGCAAATGGGGGGTTTTGATTAAAAAATTTAATTTCAACTAAAAGAGAAAAAAAACTAAATAAGTAATTAAACTAGAATGCTCTAAATTGAAATAAAAATGATTGTGAAATTGCAGAGAACAAGCAAGGAGGCAACCAAGGTTTTTGCAAGGGGATTTCGGTTATCATTACTCACCAAAGATTGATTGAAACCAAGAGAAGTGATTAAACAATAGACCAATGAATTTAATTAACTTAATCCAAGGTTAGGAAACCCTAAACTCAAATGCACATCACTTGACTTAACTAGGAAACCTTTAGCTAATCTATGCAATTTGCAAGAATTAAGCCAATTAAACTCATCAAATCCTTCAGCAATTGGATTCAATTAATCCTGGAATTTTTGGTTTCAATTACCTAATTAAACAATTAAGCAATTATACTACCCAATTCAATAATTCAGTAGCGCAAGAAACCAAGATATGCAATCAAAATCATAACATTGATCAAATTAATGCAAGAAAACTCAAACATCAATCCAATCGACATTATAAGGTCTAGAAACTAAAATTCCAGCAACCACAAAACATAATTCTAGTCCCAAATCACAACCATTCCAATTACAATCCAAGATAAAATAATTGTCCAACCTAAAACTAGGTCTTAACATTAAATCCACGTAGAAATTCCTAAAACTAAAAAATCTCTCAGTTTTTGAAATTGAAAGAGAAAAGGGTAGAAAAAATAAACTCCCCAGTGGTCTTCAATCGATTTAAAATTAAGAGCTTAAGCATTCTTCCTCCTTGCTCCACCTTGGTGCCACCTTCTTTAATTAAGCTTCCATGAAATTGGTTTCTCTAAACTCCCTCATTCTTGCTGCCATGAAGAGATGATGAAGGAAAATAAATGGATGATGGTGGTAATGTATTGGGAGGCCAACTTGCTGTACAGAGAAAACTAAAGAATAATGAATCAAATTGCCCTCTGCCTCCAGGTGAAGTCTCTTCTGTTCACGTCCAGAAAAACCAAAAGAAGAATGAATCCATTCGTCCTCTGCGTCTCTGCTGTCCAGAAGCTCCAGCGTCCAGCCTCTGTGTGTAGTCTGAAGGAGAGTGATGAATGATAATCTGGTCCAGGCATGGTTCTGTTGTGAAGTCCAGAAGCTGAATCAAGAGGCAGCAGCTCGTTCTTCCAGCGTCTCCAGCGTTCAGCTTCTCTTCCTCATTTAGCCTCTCACCCGAAGAACTAGAAGAATGAAACAGTACCTCTCCCAATGCTCCAGCGCCTCTAAACCGAAAAGAAAAATGAAGTCAGCAGCCAATCTCCTTCCCCTCTCCTTTTTGGCACTAGAGTGTGTCTGTCATCCAAAGGCTAAGAATCTTGATGAAGAAGCAGCCTCCAGGTCAAGCGTTTTTTGGCGTCGAAAAGGAGAAAAAAGATGAATATATCAATTCGTCCTCTACCTCCCAATTTCGGCGCTAGAGTGTGCCTATCCAGGAAATCCCGAGGCCCCCACAAATTGAATGAAGATGCAGACCTCCTCCAGATTTCGGCGCCCTGACCCTGCTAAAAAAAAACAAAATAAACAAAATAAAACCTAATAAGCTAATTACAAAAATGTCATCATCAATTATTAATAAAAATAATAAAAATTCTGCTCCATTTTTTTTTCCTTTGATCCATTTTAAACCCCAATTCATTTGCCCAAAAATTCTGCACAAAATTAATAAACATTTTAAAGATTGAAAATATTTAATCTCTCAAAGAAATATGGAAAATAAAATATTAATAATTTAAATCCAAAAATTCTCCTAATTAATTCAAAATTATTTTATTTTCTAAAATTGACCAAAAATTCAAATATTAAATAATAAATCTATTTAAACTCAAATTAATCATTAAAAATAATAATAAATGTGGGTAAAAATATATAAAAATTAGCACTTATCAAGTGACAAAAGCTAAACACATAATTGTCAATCTCCTTCCTTTAGTGTTGTTGGCTCCTATTAGCATATCCACTTGGGTTACCTAGCATGTTGGATCATTGGAGAGGAGGGGATGAGATTCAAAGAATCCCAATAGCTCATCTCCCATTCAATCATATATAATATGTGCAAAACAAGCTTTTCAAATGCATGCATGGTGAAAGTGAAAGACATGCATATTCTAAAATAATCTTGGCATGTGAATCAATCATACAAAACATCCAAAAGCTCACCAAGTGCTTGGATTGGCCTCACACTTCTCCTCATGGATTTTGGACTTGCCTCACTCATTCTTTAAGAGTTTTGGACTCAACCATACTCTTGGGAGCCCACTTTGCCTTTGGGAGACTCTTTACTTTGTCTCAACCAAGCTCAAGGGTTCTTGGCTCATCCTCACCCAATGGAAGAGTTCTTAACCTTTCTACACTCAAGCAAACTCATACAAACATCATGTAAACATTTGAAAACATAATATGGCATCAAGCATCATGGCATATAAAGGCATGCTAGCATACTTTTCAAAGCTTGAAAATATACATACATTCTAAAACAAGCTAAACACATATCCATGCATGAAAGAAGGTGGAGAGAACTACCTTGTGTATATTCACACACTTTTTCCTTAGCTTTCAAGCCTCCTCTTTCGGCCACACACCCACAATTTGGTGGAGATGGTTTCTCTTGGCCTAAATACAATATATGGGAGCCAATTAGGTTTATGAAACAATTTCTAGGGCCATGCAATGTGCTTAAACCCTAGGTTACTCTACAACCTCCATTATGGTCCATATTGGCACCTAATGAAGCAACACCCCTTAAATGATTTTAGGCCTCATTCTTTCCTTTCAAATATGATTTTTGACTCATTTTAAGCCTCTTGGAGTCATCACATCATTAAAACAAATGGTCTAGCACCATGTTGCTTCTTTAGGTCATAATATGGAACCTAAGGCACCAAATTACATTCTATGAGTTCTAAATTTTTTCCAAGGCCTCCCCTCACTTTCATTCATCAAATATGACTCAAGAAGGGCCTTAGAAAAATTTAAAACTCTCTCTAGCTGGTGCAAACCCACAAGGAATTGAATCCCCTTAAACCCACAACTGATTTGAAATATACACACCCCAAGAAGCTCCACATTCTTTTTTGTCTTCTGAATTTCTTTTTTTGAGCTCTCAAATTTTCTTTCTTTCTCACTCTTATTTCTTTTTTATCTCTCTTCTTTATTTTTCTTATCACCCTCTCTTTTATCTCTCTCTTGTTTCATTTTGAGCTGATCTTCATACACTTGCTTGGGTGTTAATGGTACAAGAGTAATGAGTCTATCATCCTTTACAAATGAATATCTATTGGTAAACCCATCCTTTGTCGCCTTCCTATCAAATTCCCAAGGTCTACTCAAAAGTATATGTCCAACATGCATAGGAATAACATCACATAAAATCTCATCACAATATCTTCCAATTAAGAATGAAACAAGAACTTGCCTATCAACCTTAATCTCCCCACATTCTTTCAGCCATTGCAACTTGTATGGTCTAGGGTGTTTAATGGTAGACAAATTCAATTTTTCAACTAAAGTGGTACTAGCAACATTGGTACAACTCCCACCATCAATAATCATATTGCATACCTTGTTGCTTATAAGACAGCGAGTATGGAAGATGTTTTCTCTTTGCTACTCAATGTCATCTTCCTTAACTTAAGAATTCAAAGCTCTTCTAGTCACAAGTGCTTCTCTTTCTACAGCATACTCAAACCCATCATCACTAGCATCTTCAAGTGATGGCATGGAATCATCACTTTCACTTTCAATCACCACTTCACAGTCCTTCATGATCATTACTCTCTTGTTGGGGCATTGCAAAGCTATATGACCTGTTCCCAAACACTTGAAACATTAATATCTCTATTTCTAGATGATTGGGAATTAGATTTACCTTTGTTCTTAGATGAAGCTTCCTCTTTGCCTTTTGAGACTTCTCTTGGAACATTTTTTTCTTCCTTCTTCCATTTTGGTCTCATTGAAGAACTAGAACTTGAAAGGTACCTTGCTGTTCCTTTTTGTTTAAGTTGCCTTTCAACCTTCATTACCATGTGCACCATGTCTTTTAACTCCACATAATGCTGCAACTCCACAATATCAGCGATTTCTTTATTCAACCCATTTAAGAATCGAGCCATTGTTGCTTCCCTATCCTCTTTCACATTTGCCCTAAGCATAGCCACTTCCATCTCTTTGTGATATTCCTCTACACTCTTAGAGCCTTGTGTAAGGGACTACAACTTTTGAAAGAGGTCTTTATAGTAATGGCTGGGTATAAACCTCTTCCTCATGAGAGCCTTCATCTCCTTCATGTTTCTAGAAGTCTCTCACCATTCCTCCTCCTCTCTAGGACCAATTTATCCCACCAAATTAATGCATAATCCGTAAATTCAATGACTGCCAATTTCACCTTTTTTGCTTTAGAATAATTATGGCACTAAAAAATGAACTCAATTTTCTTCTCCCACTCCAAATAAGCTTCAGGATCATTTCTACCTTGGAAAGAAGGTATCTTCATCTTAATATTTCCAAGGTTTCCATCCACCCTATTTCTACCCCTTGGAGCATTTTTACCACGTCTCCTTTCATGCCTAACTTCCCTAGGCCTATTTCTACCCAAATCAAATTCAGATTCATAGTCTTCTTCACTACCACCTCTTACTTCATTTTTAGACTCAAAATCATCCATAGAATCATCTCTATGCCTCTCATATCTTCTAGGATTAGGACTTACAGTAGGTGGTCTTCTCTACAAGTTTGAAATCATTGTGTCTTGCTTATCCATCTGGCCTCTTATCCCCCCAAGCACCACATTAAGACGTTCGAATTGCTGCTGCATGGCTTTTACAATGAGATCCAGGTTCTATGCACTACCTCCTCCACTTGATATTTCCTTCCTATTAGACATTATAAGCTACAAGAAAAATTGATTAGAGAGATAAAGATCCTCACAAATTTTCCTCACATGTTTACCCTCAAAGATGTCACTCTTCACTCGTGTTTCACACTTTAAAGGCTTTTTCAAATAATGAATTCACACTCTCGCCTTTTTCCACTCTCAGTCTCTCTATAGGCTCTTTAAAGAAACTAATCAGACTCAATACAAAGCTATCACAATTCTTGTGAGATTCCACCTAACACTTGGAGATAATAAGTCCTATAGTAGAGAAAATCAAGGAATGAAAGTTAAAGATGCAGAATTTTGTAAAAGCTTAGCTCAAACCAATACTACTTCCAGAACAGCACAATTTTTTTTTTGCCTTTTCTTTTCAGCAATTTTTTTCTCTATTTTTTTTTTTTTGCCTTATTTTTTTTTTTTTGGAATATGAAGAACAAAAAATGAAATTTGAATAAACAGAATAGAAATAGCAAAATCAATCTGAAAACACGTCTGAATTTAAAGGACAATATCTCAAGTTAGAGAACTCCAAATGAGATGATTTTAAGCAATCTGAAAGAAGAGAATCTGGGATATAAGAAAGACCTATTACACGTCCAGAAACCCAACGAAAAACATGACAAATAGAGGATTAAAACTCAACATGTCCAAAAGAATGGATGACAAATAGAATTTCAAAAGGAAAGAGAAACACAATCTGAAAAAGCACAAAGAGACACGGATATGACCTGATTTAGGGACCAAAGCTTTGATACCAAGATGGTGTGAACCCACAAGGAATTGAATCCCCTTGAACCCATTACCGATTTGAAATATACACACCCCAAGAAAGCTAAATCAAGTCTGAACAATCCACTTGGAACCTTTGAACATAAAGAGACAAGGACCCCGAGTGTTAGAAGACGCCACAAGGTTGATCAAGCCTTGATAAGTCTACAAGTTCAATGAAGAACCCTAGAGAGTACTCCTCTCAATTCTGGGATTTCCAAAAAATATGATTTCTATTCATTTAAATCTGATTACAATGGGAGGCAGAGTACAATTATATAGTGTGCAAGTCAAATCTACCTTCACTGCTCATAGAAAAGGAAAACTAGAGAAATTAATGGCAAATTTCCTAATTAATGACCTATAAAATCAGAATCATAAAAGTCAAATTCTCTTAAAAACTAAAAAGGAAATAAATCCCCCTAAATAAGCTAATTTCGTCTAAATACATTAAGGTTCTAGAAATCAACTTATTAAGCCCAAAATGGCATTATTTAGCTCTAAATGAGCCCACCAATGGATGGTCCATGGTTCAAGCACTTCAATTTATAATATTTTAGCCTAATCTAGCCTCAGTAGCTCCATCCTCAGCCCATATGATGTTGAGGACGTCCAAATTAGAAATGCCCATATCTTGCTTGACTTTTGTTGCTCCAATTGCTATTTGCTTAGTCCAGGTCTCTTGAACAAGTCCATTTAAGGCTTCCCTCATTATTTTAGCTCGTGCTCTTGTCATTGGGCCACTTGGAATTTGCAGAGGGTCATTCCAAGCATTTGAGGCAACTTGCTCCCTTTGATGGATCACATCACTAGCACCATGGAACATGCTTGGGCGAGACTATGGCATTATTTGGGCTTCTTGGAGTTCTCTTAGTTTTCTTAAATGGAGAAGCTTGTGGGGAGCATCTTTGGTGTCTCAAGAACTCATTTATACTCTAACTTAGACCTAGGAAGCATCACATAAATTTAGAATTTGAAAGGTGTACTAGAAACCCTAGGTTTTGCATCTTGAATCCTAATGCCTATTTCATCGTTTTCTTTGCATATTCTTATTCCTCTCCATCAAATACCTAAGAATCATGCTTGGTTGGGTTTTAAAATCAGATCTTCCTAGGGTTCTTAGGCTAGGTCGAAATGGAGAAGAAGTGTGATGAAAGGTATCAACCATAGGATGTATTTTTACCTTGTTTCCTTGCTTAATTTGGCTTGAATCTTGATTTCTCCAAGCTCCTCTCTTCAAATCCGAACTTTCCCTTGAATATCTCCCTTGAATCAGAATTATAAACTTCATTATAAGCATAGGAAAGAAAGGGAAATGGAGGAGAATTTTGGAAAGGAGAAAGCATGAAAAACCATGAAATTCCTTACCTTTTCATTACTTTTTCTCCTCCTTTCTTCTCCTCCATTGTGTGCCTAAGAGAGCTGGTGTTTTTTTGGTTTTTGGGCAGAATAGGTCGTGCAAATGGAGAGGAGAAGAAATAAGAAACTTAAAGTGTGTTCAAGAAGCTTCTACTTTCTCAAAATTTCTAATTTTGCCCTTCCTTTTTGGCATTTTCATTTCTCCTTTGTTTTAGCTCCTTTTTGAGAATTGTCTTTTCCATTATGAAATTTAGGTTCCTAATTTAGTAAAATGCCTTTGGAATCATTCAAATTGGAGCTAAAATCTTCCCAAACAAATCAGTCAAAGTTCGGGTCAACCGACATTAGAATATGTCCACCGGAGGGGTTTTAACTGTCCCAGGGCTTTTCATGGTTTTTAGGGTCTCTGAGAATCCTGGAGAACTTAAAACTTTCATTTAAAAAGCCCTCCTTTGTGTTTTTCAAAAAGTGCCTATATTTACGAAAATGCCACTGGCCTTTTAGCAAATTTTTCGAATCACTCTAACCTTGATTTTTAGGCAACTCAAGGCTCAAATCCTCATTTTCTAATATTTAAAATTTTATCATAATTTTAGTTAGCCCCAATTCCTTCTATTTCAAGGACTTCCTTTTGTATCTAGCCCATTTCTATCGTTTACGGAGAAACCGAAATTGTGTTTCTCACGTTTACGAAGGGACTGGATGTTACAAAAGACAATGTAAGTACACATTCATGCATGAGAGAAGGTGGAGAGAGCTACCTTAGTTGCAATCATACACTTTTCTTCTTGAATTTGCTCTCTCTTTCTCAGCTTCACACACACAAAGATATGGGATTGGTTTCTCTTGGCCTAAACACAATTTATGGAAGCCAATTAGGTTTATGGAGTTAATTCTAAGGCCACACATCTTTCTTAAATATGAACTTAGTCTATTAACCCCTTTATGATTTGAATGCACCTAATGAAGCAACACCCATCAAATGAGTTCTAGGCTCTATTCTTTCCTTTTGCATATAATTCTTGACTCCTTTTAGGCTTCTTAGAGTCATCACACAATTAAAATAAAGAGCCTAACTATATTGCTTCTTTAGGTCATATTATAGAACCTAAGACACCAATTCATTCTTTAGGCCTCTGAAATTTTTTCTAAAGTTTTCCCTCATTTTCATTCATCATATATGACTCAAAAATGGACTTGAAAAAATTTAAAACTCTCCCTAAGTGTCCCATCCCCTTTTGTCCCCTCTTGTACATTTTGTTTCTTGCATTTTTTCTTATTTTCAGAGAATTGGATGTCACACAACTCACCACGGCACGAAGAGTGTGAATAGTAGGTCTCAAGACCACATTCATCGTGACATAAAAGTCCTGAGTCATGACACTAGGTTCAAATTGTCGATTTTAAGCTTCAGTAGTCACTTACACTATAATGTGGATATACCAAGTCATGACAGAGTCTGCAAACTTAGTTTTTAGTTCCAATAACCAACTTAGCTATGACAAGAAAGGTCCAAGTCACAGCGAAGGTTCCTAAACCCTTATTTTCACTTAAAAATTTTGGTTTCTCTTATGATAATGTTATGTAATGCATTGGGAATGCTTATTAGAGGTTTTTGTAAGTTGAAATCAGTAGTAACAATAAATTAAAGGTCTTAATTGATAATTATGATCATTTGTGAATTCAATTAGTTATGATTGCTTAGTTATTAACTCTAATGATATCAAGGTTCAAATTTTCTCATTTTCTGCTATTTTAATTAATTATAATGACTTTAAACATTGATTTATTATTATTAACCACTTAATTAAGTCTAACAACTGTAATTAAGAATTAAGGTTGTTACACTTAACATGATTAAAAATTGCTCAAAGTGGAAAAATTCCATTTGGACATCAATTGGTGCATTTAGAACCCAAAATTGGTCTTAAAAGTGGCATAAATTATATCTATGTCAAAAGTGACCTAAATTACCTAGTTTGAGTCTAAGATTTGACATACAATTAGACTCTTGATATAGCTTTCTAACAAGTTTAGAATTAAAATTTTTGGAGCTTTATAGAATATTTCACAAATTCCCAAAGTTCAAAAAATTTTACAGTTAGGTCCTGGTACTATTCCTACTGACCAGTTTTGATATTTTATGTCTTTAAGGGAACAAATGAACTCTGTTGGCCATGAAATTTTACAAGCTAAGACTCACATTATAAGCTTTTACTAGCCATTGAGTTTGCATTAATAAGAATTGTGTAACTAAAGTTTTGCATTTTTGAAATTGGAGTCTAGTTATGTTGGTCTACTACTACACAATTCTGAACAAGTTCTATTCTTTGTGACTTTTAGGAGACCAAATGGATTCATTTGCATTTTAAGTTTTCACAACACATAGTTCACATCCTAAACTTTTCGTAGACACTTAATTTGCATGAATCGATGTTTTGTAACTCAAGATATGAATTTTCAAAATTTGTGCAAAATTATGGCATTTTATGTTCATCTCGGGTTAGAGAGACTCCTACGATGTCCCCCATAAAATTCATGATAAAATGGATTCAAACAAGTTTGATTATGCTAAATATGAATAAAGAGAAAGAAAGAACCAAAATTGGACTCCTGTAACTCCGATTGCCTTGTAAATAGACTGATTTTACCTTAAAATACATGGTAATGGTTGCACACTTTATGTTCAATGTGCATAATTGACAAACCACACTTCCGAGGAGGGAGTCAAGACAAATTAGTTATGATGAGCCTTTTCTTTTGATGCTTCCCGCAGTGAACGTGAACAGGCCAGTCTTTTATCTTGGGCGAGGGAACGGTGGGCGACTCTTTGCCCACCAGGGAAATAGATAGACCAAACAAAGCATAGGATTCGAACTTCAGGATGAAGCTCATATTAACTCCGAGAGGGCAGATACAGAAGCAGAAGCAAAAGAGGCTCTTGATCAAAGCCATTCGTAGTCAGCACGTCAGAATTTATAGCTAGGGGGTGTAACACCCCGAGATTAATTAAGGTGTTAATTATAGATTTAGATTAATTAAGGATAATTAATATGGGATGATTAGGCAAGTTAAATGAATGGGGATTTTTAAAGAGATAAATTATTAGCATGGGTTTGAGAATCATTTAGGATAGAGATTTACATCTAGGCCCAAATTAATGAATCATGATAAATGTAACACCCCGAAATTAATTAAGGTGTTAATCATGGATTGAGATTAATTAAGGATAATTAATATAGGATGATTGGGCTAGTTAAGGAAATAGGGATTCTAAATAGATAAATTATTAATATGGGTTTGAGAATTAATTGGGATAGAAATTGCATCTAGGCCCAAATTAATGAACCATGATAAGAGGCTAATGGAGGCCCAATGAATTAGAGGCAGACCCAAACTAATTTAATGAGATAGAAGCCCAAGATTTATCTTGTATAGGCTCAATTAAGTGGCCCAATTACCCTTGTGCAGACCCAAGCCCTTGAGCTCATCAAATTAGGCCCAAATCCCATTAAACTTTAGCAACCCAATGTGTGAAAACTGGCCCAACAGAATTATGTAGCCCAACAATTAAAAACTGGCCCAACAAGCAAAATCTGAAACCCAATTAGATTTGGACTTGGAGCAACCCATGACCCAACCCCTTGACCCAACTTAAACCCACCTAAAACCCTAATGCTTCAGCCACTTTTCCCTTCATTTGCTGAAACACAAAAATAGAAGAGAAATTCGGAGGTGAGGAGAGGAGGCTAGGGTTCTTGACATAATTCTGCATTTTCTCACATTTGGAGCAAGATTTGGCCAAGGTAATAGTTATACAACTTAATCCCCTCATCTTTCTCTTTAATTTGGTCCGATTAGTTTTCCATTTGGAGAGATTTCATTATACCCAAAATCTGAAAAGTGAGTGTTTAGAGGTTTTCTTGGTGAAATTCGTAGGTTGAGGTTGGGGTTGGTATTAGGTGAACTTAAACCCCCCATTTTGATGCTTTCTTTGTTGGTTTGAGACCCCCATAGCTGATTTATATTATGGGTACTAATTTTATACGAATTTGCTTAGGATTTTAGGTGAAACATTGAGAATTCTGGTGGGAGACACTTGAATCCGAATTTGGAATTTGTGGTGGCTGTTGCGAATTTGTCTACAAGTGAGGTAACCGGGGTTTACATTAATTCCATGCATGTATCTAATTTAATTTCATATTTGCTATATATGAATGATTTGAAATGTTAAATGAATTGGTTGGCTATCTGTTGTATTATGATTGGACCTTGTGAGTCCATGGTGGAGCTGTGGTGCGGCTGCCACCGTGCATGTGCCACGATCGGGCACCGAGTTATGATCAAACCCTAGATGTACTGAGCCCTAGTGTGCTCAATGGGGAGTAAGTGCCGTGGACGGGCCTCTCCCAGTGTTAAGGCCTTTAACCTGTTAAATATATGATTGCTAGTATGGGATAGTAATCATGATAGCCTAATTGTTTCATTTGCTGAAATGACTGATATGATTCTGATATGGATTTTGATTCATACATATATGTTGATTAAACTGGATTATATGATGGAATTGCTTTGGTTACTGAGATTTATATCTCACCCCGTGTTGTGGGATTAATATTTCAGGTGAAAGTTCCTCGGGTAAGGATAAGGGTAAGCAGGTGGATGAGAATCCATGAGTTCCCACCTATGGGGAGATGGCTACACTTGGGCTGACTTAGCTAGTATAGATGCTAATTTTGTACTCCTTATTGTATAGCATCATCATGTATCTGCATTGCCAAGTGTAGGCTTGAACATTTGATTTATTGAGAATGTATGTACTAAAGGGTTAGACCCCCTCTTGACTTAGTATTTGATGTATGGATTCATATGATCTGCTTTAAACTTTGTTGACCTATAATATGGTTATCAATGGAAATGTAACTCTTGAGATATTGGTATGAACCCCTATTGTATGGAACCCCTATTGATTGAGTATTAAAGGATAGCTACCGATAGTTCGTGTATAATCTATTGTTGTTACTTTATAAACTTGCTGATAGAAGGTAATTAGAGGAAAGAAATGGACACATAAGTTTTGAATTGGTAATGGAAGAATAGCTAAGGAAATAGGGTAGATAAATGCCATTAGAGCCATATAAAAGGAGGGGAAGTGACCTTAGAGTGTCCCTAAGGAGAGAAATGGAGTGTAGGGGGTGAAATATAGTAAAACCAGTGACAGAAGAGAATCACGCCGCGGCCAGGAAGGCTTCGCCGCGGCCTAGGAAGTGACAGTGGCGAGGGACGCCGCGGCTTGAGGAATCTCGCCGCGGCACGGAGTGAAAATAATCGTCCAGGAGGTGACAGGATGTAACCTCGCCGCGGCTCAAGAAGTCTCGCCACGGCGCGAGTCGAGGAAATTAATTAGGGAGGTTATAGTAGCAAAACTCGCCGCGACGCCACATAGGTTGGCCGCGGCGCAGGTCCGACTCGCCGCGGCGAAAGTCAGGAAAATTTTCGAGAGCAACTTGGCCGGGGCGCAAGAGTTCTAGGCCACGGCGCAAGTCTAAAAACTCAGTTTTCGAGCTCCAGAACCTAACTTAGCCATGGCGGGAAAGTTCCAAGTCGCGGCGCAGGTCCCCAAACTCCTATATTTGACCTAGAAACCTTAATTTCAGTAAGGCTAATGTTAGGGAATAGTATGAGTACGTTGGTGGGATGTTCTTGTGGGTTGAAATTGATTAATGGATGAATCATAAACTTTTAATGATGGTACAAACCCCTTTTATGCATGTTCCCGTTATGGTTGTTAGTTGATGATCCTAGTTGTATCAAGGTTTAAATTTACCTATGTTTCCGCATAGTAATTAATTGTAGCAACCCCAAACCTTGATCATTAATTATTAATAGCATGTTTAACTTTAATTATTGAGATTAGAAACTAGGGTCGTCACAATAAAAGGCTAATGGAGGCCCAATTTCCCTTGTGCAGACCCAAGCCCTCAAGCCCTTCAAATTAGGCCTAAAACCCATAAAACTTCAGTAACCCAATGTATTAAATTGGCCCAAAAGAATTCTGCAGCCCAACAAGTGAAAACTGGCCCAATAAGCTAAAGTCTGAAGCCCATTTGAACTTGGACCTTGGAGCAACCCATAACCCATTTTTAACCCAACTTAAACCCATCTAAAACCTTAATACTTCAGCCACTTATCCCATTTGCTGAAACTCAAAAGTGAAATTCAGAGGTGGAGAAGGAGGCTAGGGTTTGGGGCAAAAATTTTGTATTTTCACACACTTAGAGCAAGATTTGGCCAAGGTAATAGTTATACAACTTAATCCCCTCATCTTTCTCTTTAATTTGGTCTGATTAGTTTTTCATTTGGAGAATTTTCATCATACCCAAAATCTGAAATGTGGGTGTTTGGGGATTTTCTTGGGGAAATTCGTAGGTTGAGGTTGGGGTTGGTATTAGGTGACTTTAAACCCCCCACTTTGATGCCTTCTTTGTTAATTTAAGACCCCCATAGCTGAATTATAAAATAGGTATTAATTTTGTACGAATTTGCTTAGGATTTTTGGGTGGAATATTGAAGATTTCTGGTAGAGGACACCTTAATCCGAATTTAGGATTGGTGGTGACTGGGTAAGTGCTCTTTAGGTAGTTATTAGCATTTAAATCTCTTAAGTACTTATTGCAACTGCTAATGATGAATTAGAGTAATAATCATATGATGTTCTGGTTATAGGGCGATATTGTATCTGTGGTGGCTGTTGTAAAATTTGTCTACAAGTGAGGTAACCGGGGTTTACATTAATTCCATGCATGTATCTGCTTTAATTTCATATTTGCTATATATGAATGATTTGAAATGTTGAATGAATTGGTTGGCTATCTGCTGTATCATGGTTGGACCTTGTGAGTCCATGGTGGAGCTGTGGTGTAGCTGCCACCCGTACATGTGCCACGATTGGGCACCGGGTTATGATCAAACCCCAGATGCACTGAGCCCTAGTTATGCTCAATGGGGAGTGAGTGTCGTGGACGGGCCTCTCCCAGTGTTAATGGCCTTTAACATGTTTAAATATGATTGCTAGTATAGGACAGTAATCATGATAGCCTAATCGTTTCATTTGCTGAGGTGACTGATATGATTCTGATGTTGATTGTGATTCATGCATATATGTTAATTAAACTGGATTATATGATGGAATTATCTTGGTTACTGAGACTCATATCTCACCCCGTTTTATGGGATTACAATTTCAGGTGAAGGTTCCTCGGGTAAGGATAAGGGTAAGCAAGTGGATGAACATCCATGAGCTAAGGCCCGGTGTGGGGGGGAGCTACACTTAGTTTGAGTAGAATAGGATAGATGCTAATTTTTGTTAAGTCTTGTATAGCATCATCATGTATTTGTATTGCCAAGTGTAGGAGTCTGTATTTTGATAATGTAATGTATATTTATAAAGGAGTAGACCTTACTTTAAATTAGAGATTGATGTATGGATTTATGTTATCTGAATGAGCCTTGTGGAGTTCATGTTATTATTGTATTACAAATTGCTGATAAATGGACTTGCTGACATAGGGTAATTAGAGAAAAGAAAATGACCCATTAAATCTTGATTTAGAGAGGATAGATTAACTAGTTAAATTAGACTAATGAAGGACATTTGAGCCCCACAATGAAGATAAAAGGGCCCTAGGGTGTTAATGGAAGGAGAGTGGAAAGTAGGGGGCAAGAAATTCGGAGTTATAGGATCAGGAGGAGTTTAGCCGCGGCTAAAATATAGTTAGCTGCGGCCAATAGAGGCAGAGTTGCCCAGGGAGAGTTCCAGAGAGGAATTGGCCGCGGCGAAATTTGAGAGGTCAAACTGGGAGTCATCCAGAGAGGAATTCGCCGCGGCGAATTAGGGAATTGGCCGCAGTGAACTTTTGAGAAAATGTCCCCGGCATTTCAGAGAGGATTTGGCCGCGGCGGAAGGTGGAATTGGCCGCGTCCAATATCGAGAGGCGAGCGAGGAAGTTCCAGGAGGCTTCTTCGCCGCGGCGCCATGTAGGTTGGCCGCGGCGAAAGTCGATCGCCGCGGCGAAATTAGTGATGAAGAAAGGGGTAAAACAGAAAGTAACTGGCCGCGACGAAGGGTAATTTGGCCACGGCTAACATGCTAAAACACTTATATTACCTAGGAAACCCTGGTTTTCCATATGTTAATCATAAGGGATGATCTAGAGTCATTAGGATAAGTCATGATTGATGAGTAATAGAACCCAAGGCCTATAAATGGATGTTTAATTCCCTTATGAATATGAGAGTATATGATTGTATGAATGATGACTCTAATCACATTAAGGTTTAAATTTGTCCACATTTTCATGACCTATGATAATTAATCGCGTGTTTAACCTTAATAATGATGATAAGAAATTAGGGTCGTCACAGGGGGAGCCACGATAGCTAGACCACGGAAAGAAGAAGACAAATAAGTTGTTTTCTCTCCTAAATCTCTTCCAAAACAGCGCATTCGATAGCCATTATATAATCAGAAGTAGCGGGTCAGGCTGCGCCTAGCAATCAAGAAAGAATGGGGACGACTGGCACCAATGGCGCCTACTAGCGCAAAGAAAGCCAGAAGCCTAGCATCCTGCCTCCCACAGCACAGGTGACTCATCATAAAGAAGGCTTTCTATAAGGGCTGCGAGAGAAGAAAGAGAAAACTCAGTTGAAAGCACCAATACCAGGCCAGGTACTATCAAACTAGCAATAGAAGGCATAAGAATGCTCTTAGGAAAGCAAGTCTGATATGCATGTGGACGGGGAAGCTAAAATCCGGAAGGAAGGGAAAAATGCTTCGAAGATGAATCTGTTCCCCGGAGCTGGAACAACTTGTTCTTCCTGACCCGATTCAACGCCAAAGAATTCCCTATCGCTACCATATAGTTTTCATTTCTCCTGAAGAAAGCATCTGTTCCTTGATCTCTAAGATATTTCATAAAATTCTGTATGGATCCTCAATCACCAATCCTTGCATGAATATGTTGGTAAAGGAAATGAATGAAAGAAGCTTCTCCAATAGGAGGCATGTGTTGAGCATTTGTTTAATTCCTTTGGCAGCTGAAGTTCCAGTGCCATTTGAGTAAGGAAGATTGGCCAATCTGAATGACTCCCTGTGAGACTTTGAGAGCAGATGTATTAGTAGTTCCTTTTCTAGTTGAAAACAACAAATTAGAATTCAATCACCAAGTGGATATCTCGAGAACTAAAGGTGCCAAGCCTCGGATTCGACTTGAAATGAGGATAAGGCTTCCGCTAGGGGCTCTTCCACCAATAGTTCAGTTCTTTATTCGTATAAGGTTCGGTACAGATCGTATGGTAAATTCAGGAAAGCACGATCAAGGCTTTGCTTTGAGGGTCAAAGGATAAAAGAAAAAAATCCCTTTTTTCTGGACTGAATTCCTTCACAACCAGCCTTGCCTTGTATCTTGGTTGTGAGCTATGATCTCATCTTCGCAAAAGGGAGCATAAGTCGAATTGCGTAAGTGATCACTAAACCTTCGTCTGCTCGTTAGTGCTTTAGTTTGATAGCTGTTCAGTCCGTTTCTTCTTTTTCTAAGCATGCTACCAGTAGTTCGACCTATTACCGGCAAAAAAGAAAAAAGAAAGGAAAGACGAAGTGAGGAAACTCTTCTTTATTTGATTCTCCCCCGAAACTCACTTCACTTCACTAGAGTGTTATCTACATTCATGCTTTAAATAGTGAGCTGACTTCGATGCAAGCCTAAGCTTTTTTCATAGAATTTATTATATAATATAGCAGTAAGCTAGAGAATTTATCTTTTACATATATCTTTTAGCTTTGGAATATAATTTATTACAGCTTACAGCTTTTGAATCCCTTTTCTTGATCTTCGGGTTAAGGGTTGTACTGAGCTTAGCTCTTTTCTTCCTCTCCCTATCGGGTGTTAAGCTACTAATAGGATAGGAGCCAGAGAGATGAGATGACCACCAAAACCAAGCCAGGGAACTCTTAGTTGCCTGGCCAAAAATGAAACATTCTTGAAGCTTTCTAGCGTTTGCACTTTGGCACGAAAGGAAAGAAAAAAGGCAGTCAGTCCAAGCACTAAGCTAATTCAATCCTAATAGCAAGCTATGCTCTCCCTGCAGTCAAAGTAAGTTTATATAATCTTTCTTTCTTCTCTTCTTCTCCTTCCTTTCCTTAGTCAGTAGTCAGTCTTGTAATATGGAATTGAATTGTCAGTTTCAGAAGTCAGGTAAGCCGAGCCTGCAGTGCGGGCTACTCATTCCCATACCATATGTAATGGGAAGAATTGTAACAACACCGAGATAAAACTTTTCCACTTTTCTTTCTTTCATCTTCCTAATTCCTCAGGTAAGCTTCATGCTAGTTTGACTAAGGTAAGGGTGGAAGACCTCATTTTGTCATTCATATCTATTCGTCTTAGCCCTACTTCGGTGATTCAACCTGACATTTCATTTCCCCCTTCATCATTTGATTTTTCACATCTAAGAGCTGATCTTGCAAAAGGAGTACAGTGCGATAACAAGCGATTTGTGATCAATAAAAAGTAGCACCGGATTCTGTACCCATCAGTCTTGGATCCTCACCTTAGACAGTTGAATTTGGTTATGAAAGAAAGGCTTTATCCCTAGCGTTAAGGTCATTGATGCCAAAAATCCCGATTTTACTCTATCAAGCACTCTTCTAAAGCAGTCTTCAAGCCCTCATATTCAACTCGCTGCCTCATCCACATAGCATGAACTCGCTCGAAGTGCTTGCTCCTACTATGGTAGAGTTTACCAAGAACTCTAAAGCACCGTTCGGAGCGCCGGATAGGTTCTTAGAAGGCCAAATAGCGTATATAAGGCAGCTCTTAGTGTACAACTAGGCTTTGAGGGAGAACTTTTGCACATTCATCTGAATTCAGATAAGGAAGGAAAGAACGGACTGACTCTTAGTCACAGCCGGGGTGAAACCGATTTTTAGTTGAAGATGTGCTTACTTAATAGAGTGGCAAGACGACCACGTATCCCCCCTCCCCTTGATGCAATCATCGCTGTGAGAGTAAGCGCTGCTAGTCTTAGCAAGTCTGGGACTTAAGGGGGAAAGATGTCACCGGGCGTTCTAGGGGAACGAAATCCAATAGTTTGGCTGTTGTGCGTACGAAACTTGCCTTCAAGCTTGAAACTGATTGAAAGAGATGTGAATGTGATGCTTGACAAGAGTATGCCAATTTCACTTCCTGCTTGCCTGGGGAAATACCTAGAGATTTCTTGAGAAAACTTAGATACTGCAGGAGAATATTTATATACTACCCCTGGAACTTAATCTCAAACCTCAAGGAAAGAAACTCAAACAACTAGCTCAATGGCAATGCTTGGTGCACTTAGGCTTGGCATTGGCTCAAGCCACCCAGTGTAACACCATACTTCTAGGACTCAATTCATGCAATTCCCATGCCTCCTCTTATGTTTGTTCTATGGAAACAATCGAGTGGCATAGGGGGTTATGAATTAAGATGCATTTCTCTACTGGCAAAATTTTTCTTTCGGAGTCCCGTGGGCCATATGAATGCATCTATCACATTCTCATACTTAAATACATGAATATAGCTCATTTCCATCATCAAATTTGGTCTACAACTCGTGGAAAGCAAAGGAACACATTAAAATTCATGTTTGCATTTTCGTCCAGAATTTCCTCTTTTCTGTCACAAACTTTGGAAAATCATAACTAAATCTAGAAAAATCGAAATCATGTGTTCTTTGTCATTCTGGAAAGCTCAGGATGTATACTTCACACTAAAAATACGTCCAAGTCACAATATTCATCACACAGGACGTTTGACATCCAAAAAGCTACAGACTCACTGGCTGTCTGGGCTGTGATTCAGGTTACTGATGCAAACTTCTGAATTTCATAACTAATTCTAAAAAAATTGAAATCACACATATTCAGTCATTCTGGGAATCTACAAATGTTAACTTGACACTAAAAATAATTTCCGAATGAAACAGATATGTTTAGGTATCTGAAACTGATGGAATAGTGATTAAGCTCTGGAGTCGCCACTGTTACTGACAGCAAATTTCAAAAATGTATAACTCTGTGCTCAGACCTCCAAATGAGGTGATCTCGGTGGCCACAGAAATCTTATGACCTCTAGTTTATGCACATAAAATTTCATAAGCATTGGACACCATTTGGCTATCGAGTGACACGAAAATCAAATCTGCCAATATGAACAGTGCACATACCAGAAACCATAGAAAATCCAAAATTTGAAAATTCACAAAATATTCCCTAGGTCTCCGAAAATTATGATCTTTAGCTTCCCAGAAAGCTCTCGACAAGACCTAATTTCATGCCAAATTTCAGGGCAAGACTAACTCATTTGGCCAAAAAGTAGTATAGGGTTCCATTATGGTCAATTTTGGCTCCATATTGGGTACCAAAATTGCCAAATGGATTTCCTTTGGTCTTGGCACCTTTTGGGCAAGTTTAAAAGCATGTTTAAGACTTAGGGAAGCTGCCCAAATGGTCCCAAACCATTTGTATCTCATTTTGGCCTTTTCACCCTCACTTATACACATTACACCAAGCTTTTCTCAAGTGCATACATTAATATAAACACTCAATTTATGTTCTAGAATACATACACCATACTCATTCATTTATCTATCACATAATATCATTTTTACATTTGTCCAAGGGGTCATAGACCATTTACAATAATAATATACATCATGAAGTCTCATTATGAATCAAAAGACCAAACATCAAGCATAAGGATGGCAATCTTCTTTCTTCAAGGTGGTTGGCTCCCATTGCCATGTCCACTTGGTCCACCTAGCATATTAGGACATTTAAGAGGAGGGAATGAGATTCAAGAATCTCAATAGCTCATCTCCCATTCCATCACACATAATATGTGCAAGCAAGTTTCACAATGGCATGCATGGAGAAAGTAGAAATCATAGGCATTTTAAAAGCAACCTTGGCATGTGAATCAATCATACAAGACATTCAAGAGCTCACTAAGTGTTTGGATTGACCTCACACTTCTCCTCATGGATTTTGGATTTGCCTCACCCATTCTTTGAGCACTTTGGGCTCAACCATACTCTTGGGAGCCCACTTTGCTTTTGGGAGACTCTTTACTTTGTCTCAACCAAGCTCAAGGGTTCTTGGCTCCTCCTCACCCAAGGGAAGAGTTCTTGGCCTCTCCACACTCAAGCAAACTCATACAAACATCATGGATTCATTTAAAACATAACATGGCATCAAGGATCATGACATGTAAAGGCATGCTAGCATACTTTTCAAAGCTTGAAAATACACATACAAGCATTCTAAAATAAGCTAAACACACATCCATGCATGAGAGAAGGTGGAGAGAGCTACCTTATATACAAGCACACACTTTTTCCTTAGCTTTCAAGCCTCCTCTTTTAGCCACACACCCACAAGTTGGTGGAAATGGTTTCTCTTGGCCTAAATACAATTTTTGGGAGCCAATTAGGTTCATGAAACATTCTCTAAAGCCATACAACTTGCTTAAGTACTAGATTGCTCTATAATCCCCATTATGGTCCATAAAGGCACCTAATGAAGCAACACCCCTCAAATGATTTCTAGGCCTCATTCTTTCTTTTCAAATATGATTCTTGACTCCTTTTAAGCCTGTTGGAGTCATCACATAATTAAAACAAAGGGCCTAACATTATGTTGCTTCCTTAGGTCACAATATGGAACCTAAAGCACCAACTCATTCTCTAAGCTTCCTAAATTTTTCCCAAGGTTTCCCATCACATTCATTCATCATGTATGACTCAAAAATGGGCTTGAAACAATTTAAAACTCTCCCTAACTATGCCATCCCTTCTTGGCCGAAAGTTAGAGCATAAATGGGATTTCATGGCTTCTTGATTTTTCCTTGATGGGGGAACCATTTAGGGAGGTTGTTAAGAGTTGCAGGAGGTCAAGGAAACACTTAAACAACCAAGGGAACTTATAGATTAAATCAGTTTTTACAATCCCCTTAAGTGCTCTACACTTTTCCAACTTTTAGGTTCATGACTTTCCATGGGGTTTTGTTCATTTTATGGAGGAAGAGACATATGGGGGACCTCTTAGGGATCTTAGGAGCACATTTAAACATTCATTTAAGCCTAAGAACATTTATATAAAATCAGATTTGCAAGGGAGCATTTGGATCCCTAATGATTCCATTTTGTTTCATAATGCTCCTTTCTTGATTCTATTGGTTCATTCTTAATCCTTGCCATCTAAAACCCCTAATCCCTCCATAAATTGGACAGAAAACAGCCCCTAAGAATTGGGCTCATGGTGGTCAAATCGTGCAAGAGGAAGGGGGAGGGAGAAACTACCAAAGAATGAAAGTTTTACCTTGTTTTCTTGCTTCCTTTGGCTTGTTCTTCCACTTGGTTGGCTTACTCCCTCAATTTTCGAAATTCCCCTCTCCGTTCTGCCCCCAAAACAGCACCAAACTCTCCATTAAAACCATAGAAAGAAAGCTTGAGAGGAGAGGAGCAAGGTTCAAGAAGGAAGGATATGGAATGTCTTAAAGTTTCTTACCTTTTTCTTGAATTTCTTCCTCCAAAATCCTCCTCCTCTTGTGCGCCTAAGGAGCTGGAGTTCTCCTCTGAAAATGGGCAGAAGCAAGTCGGTTTAGAGAGGGGGAGGCAGAACGTGGCATATAAAGAAGAAGAAAGAAGCTTCCTTTAACACTTTAATGCCAATTTTGCCCTTCGTTCTTAGCATTTTCGTTTCTCCTTCGTTTTAGCTCCTTTTTTAGAACCGTCTTTTCCATCATAATAAAGAGGTTCCCAATTTAATAAAATGCCTTTGGAATCACTCAAATCGGAGCTAAAACCATCCTGAACGAATGGGTCAAAGTTCGGGTCAACCAACATCGGAAAAGAGTACACGGGAGGGGCTTTACTGGTCCCGGGGCTTCCCATGGTTTTTGGGACCTCTGAGAACCCTGGGCAACTCAAAATTTCCATTTAAAAAGCCCTCCTAGGTGCTTTTCCAAAATTACACTTATTTACGAAAATGCCACTGGCCTTTAGGTAAATTTTTTGAATCGCTCCGACCCCGGTTTCTGGGCAACTCAAGGCTCAAATCCTCATTTTCTATTATTTAAAATTTTATCCAAATTTTATTTGGCCTTGAATCACTTATCTCAGGGGACTTGCTTTGAAAACGTGCCCATTTCCATCGTTTAATGAAAATGGGACATTACACCCAGGCTGCCCTTGTTTGTTTTATTGTTATTTATTGTTAATAAGCGGTGCTAGGGTATTGCCTGGTGTGGAATCCCAACAAAACTATTGCTATTGATAATCAATAGGGCGCTCGTCCAATCCAAATGAAAAAATCTCGATGAGAAATGCATGCCACTGGAAGAAAGATTTGCTTTTTGTTCAGTAAAAAAGCTCACCCATTGAAGTTGTAGGGCGTTCATCCAATTCTTTTGTTTCAGTTCTGCCCTACTATATTCATTATGACCCAAGGCTCACTCCCTGCCCTAAGCTAAGCCCTACGGTTCCTTCGCTTCCCGCCGTTAAGAGTTCTGGCTTCTAGGGCAATAAGAGTTAAGGACAGTAGTTAGCAATCCCGGTATTCAAAAGGAAGAAGCAAGAATTGACATTTCCTCCTCGGCAAGTAGAGTTACCTCAGCCAGCCAGCTAACTTCCTAATCAGTTTTCTCGGCCTTTGCCGGGTACCGCTTCCTCCGTTTGGCTAACTTCCTAATCATTTCGTAGTCGGCGATTGTGAAAAAGATAAGAGCGGAGCGGATCTAATTCCTCAAAGGTTTTTTTCTTCGCTTACGCGCCTTTTTACTGGTTCATCTGGTGCATATTCTTTAGTTGGGTGGGAGCTTTCCCCCATCTTGGCTAGACAGGTTTATAGGCCGATCTTCTTACTTCTCTTCGCATCTCGAAAGACGCAAAAGATCTGTTATTAGCTTATTCAAGCAGTCGAAGGTCCTTAATCTTTTTTGCCTACTTGCCTTTTTCCTTACAGCCTATATAGACTGAGGGCATTCTCGCAGCTACTTCTTGCAAACAGCCTTTTTGTCCTAACTGCGCATTTGAAGCTTCTTCTATCAAACCTCTTCTTCCTTCATGCTACTCTACTTCTCTTTCTTTCATGCTACGGCTGCTTCTTTCATCCTGATGAGCTACCCGAAGGGGCATTCCTCCCAATTGCTTCTTGCTAGCACAGGAAATCTAACTCATTTTATGCCATCGCGGCCTCCTTTCCTTGTGAATATGGCTACTTTACTAGGCTATTCTTCGCATCGAAGAAAGTAAGGACGTTGTAGAAGGGCACTCTCACTCTATCTTTCTACCAAGCCAATCAGTGTAGGCAAGGGTAGGTCCCCATTCGTCACCTTTACACCGACCTATATTCATGAAGCGAAGGTAGCTAGAAGCTTCAAGGACGAGGCTCTTAGGCAAGCGCGGAACTTCAAGTCAGCGGGTGAATGGCAAAGATCAGAGGGAGTTGAGTTCCGAACCTCGTAGGCCGGGAATGCCATCAAGAACCCTTTTCCTCTCTGTGTCAGTGTCAGCCAAGTTAGCATCGGCTTCCCCCAAAGCCATCATTTTCAGCTGATGACATCGATGAGTGATCCAACAGTCTTGAGTGGTAGTTCTCAAAGGAGAAGGGATCCGAGGTACTAAGTAGCTATGGAATGAAGGCGAACTAAAAGCTTTCTCCCATTCTCCTTCGATTCGTGGCGTGATTAGCCGGAACAGTCGATTGATCTGATCTACTCATATCAGAGTACCGCGCCAATGTCGTTTAAGACAGCTGAGTTTGACAGACTCTGTACGGGAAGAAGGGCGGGGACACTCATTATATTATTCTTAATCACAGGTATGAGTTTTAGGGCGGAAGAAGAAGAAGATAAAAATAACACTACCTAAGCGAGAAGAGCTACCTTTAATATGAATATATTGGTTCAGGCCCAAAGCAAAGCACAGAATAGACTGATTACTTAATGTTCTTTTTCTTTGCGGCTATTCAATACCACCGGTTGTCGAAGAATCTCTCAAATATGTGAGGTTTACCCGATCTAGTGGAGGAGGGGATTCCTTACATTCAAAGAGATTGGAAGTTAAAGCGCCTATAAAATAAAGTCTTTCGCTTTCGGGGCAAGGAACTACTAAATAAAGCGCTACGGCTACGGTAGAGGTGTAAGACTTGGTCTAATAGAAGTCTTAACCAGAGACTGACTCATACACTAGAATATGCAAAATCCCACTAGTTTGTCTAAAAGTGATTTACATCCAGAGTTAAGGTATGAGAGAGGTGTAACTACCCCGAAGGCCCCGGAGGGAACCTAACTGATATCCTCTTTCAGCTATCTTTCTTATCCCGTTATGACCTAGTGAGTAACCCAGGGGTCTGGGTTACGAACGGAAGGATAAAACAGTCTTAATTAACCCCAACGGAGAGTGAAGGGACCCATAGGAATAATGGGGCACGAACGAGATAAGAGAGACGAAGGAATATAATAGCAAGCGTAAGCGAAGGAATTTATTACTAAGCTACTAAGCTTTGGAAGAGAATTGCTGTATCAGAAAGAAGAGAATTGCTTTAATAAAGACTATATTAAATAAAGGGCCCTACGGGGTTACTAGCTAATATACTGCATTGAATACAGCTAATAAATGCTATTAACATACTACATTACTTCACTCTTAACTAGCTGTAAGAGAAGGGAAGAGAAAGCAATTAAGACTGAATACTGCTATGAATACTACTTACTACATTTAATACAGCTGTAAGCGTAATTAAAGTAAGAAAGTAAACGTAATAGCATTGATATATCGTTCGTGTACCTTCCCAAGGTACACTCACTTGCTAGTAATATAATAATATGTTCCCTCCGGGGGTGCCCTGCGGGGCAGTTACGGGTTGTACATGCTATTAACTGCTTTATTAACTAACGTAATATCTATTCTTACAGCTTATCTATAGCTTACAGAAATAGATAAGATAAAGGAATACAGCTTACGTCTATAGCTATATATTAACTCAATAAGCTATTAATACTGCTTAATGAACTAATTAAACTATATAAGAGAATAATGTAATATAAGAAATAGACGATGATGAATCGAATAAAAGTATGATTAGCCTTCCCTGACTTGATTTTGAGAACGTCTTCCTCTAGCAACCGATTCTTTTCTTCTTAACTGACACCCGGAGGCTCAAGCAGCTGATTCGATAGCATTTTTTTCTCTCTAGTGTCAGGTGTTCAGTTTAGGCTTAGAGCCAATACAATAGAAGTAGTTGTCCCTGGCTTCCTTCCTCCAATCCTTCCGACAACAGCCCATAATTCCATATCATGATGGCAGAGACAAAAGAAGTTTGGGGCGCAGGCAGAGCGGAGAGCGAACCGCTTTCGGATACTGGGAATAAAAAGGATCACTGCTGCTTAAAGGAGTTATTTTTTTATCACATCTCAACTCTTGATCTTTCTCGTCATCTCTATCATACTTGCTTGACCAGAAGAATAGCGTAAGTAATAGAGAAACGGAATAGCCGTTTCGGGGACTCCATGGTATTGTGTTCCTCAAAGTGCATGTTGCGCTGTCTTTAATGAAAAAGAACCTTTTCCCATGCTTTCCGTTGGTCAACAACCAACCACATCTCTCTATAGTCAAAACACTAGTCCTACAGGCTTGACGGAGTCTGTCTGGAGGGAATCTTTTTTTTGCACCAGGGGAATGAAAGATATTAAATTCGTTGCGTTGGATGATCGGGAAGCTGTGCTTCAGGATTTATGTTCGTTAGTCTCCAAAAAAATGGAGACAACGGGTCTTGAGTTGCCACCAGGCTGGACATCCGTAAGTTTGAGGCATTGACTTTAACCTAGAAAATTACTATGTGTAATATTAAAAGACATCAAAATTACAACCATAACAAGACTATGAATACAATTATGTAAAATAAGCTATTTTATTATCAAGGCTAGGATAACATCTTTTAGACGAGGCTAAAGATCTTGTCAACAAGGTCTTTGGATTTGAGAAAAATCTAGAATCTTATCAATAGGATCTTTTCCACTATAACAAGGTCTTCCTTACTTGAGAAGACTTAGAAGAACTAAGATCTAGGTAACCCTACTAACATCTTGACAACAAGGTTCTAGTCACAATGTGCCAACAGTATAGGCTTGAGATATGCAAGAAATGTATATTTCATATATAAGGGATAAAGTAAGATTACTAAGAAGGCTATCAGTATGCAAGTAGAGTGTACTCTAAAGGTGTGGTACCTTGGAAAGATTGTGATTAGTTTAGTGTCAAATATTTAAGAAATTTAGACACTAAAATTATTAAGGTCTACCAATAGACTTAGAAAAGAGAATAGGATTAGAAAAGAAAGGCTTAAAGGAATCTAATGGCAATAGATAGTAAGCTCATGTAAGTGAGATAGACCCATAGTAAATTACTACTTAGAGATTGCAAGAAACCCTTCATAAGAAAAGTATCTTAGGCTAAGTTATGGATTATAATATGAGAACTACAACGAGTAGAAATTTAGATACAAAATAAGGTAAGAAAGAGAGAAACCTTCAATCTAAAAAGGAAAGGGCTTAGAAAGTTAATTAGAGGAAGGTTCTCTCTATTTAATGAAAAGAAAGTAATGTAGAATGAGTGGGAAAACCACCCAATTAAGGGTCAGAAATTCTTAAAGAGATAAGGCTCCTAAGTTAGTAACTATAGGAATTTAGAGAAAGTGAGGAAGAGTTGAGAAACCAGTACATATAAAGGAATGCCCTTGTTTCAATATTGATCAAATGAGAGTTAGTAAAGCAAAGGGACAAGAAAGTGTGCTAAAGAGCATTATTATTCTTAGTAGAGCCACTTATACACTATAATATGACATAATGGCCTAACTAAGAGTAAAAGGACAAAGGAAAACAGCTTGAGAATAATATAACAACCAATAAAAAGAAATGGGGAAAGAAATTTTTATGTCCCTTAGTTGTTACATGATGCCATAAAGGAAATAACAGAAAGGTAAAAGAGAGGTATTCTAGATTATTGAAAAACTCATAATATACTAGCAATAGTGGCTTGAGCTCTTGATCATGATGCACTTGTGTATTAATGCTTGATATTGTGATTTGCTTACCACAATTAGGTCTAGCTAGCTCAATAGTAGTGTAACTTAAATGCTTAGCAAATGATAGTATCAATCATTAAAAGTGTCTCAGTAATTCAAGAGCCCAGTTAAGTTAAATGATGACTTAAAAAAAAAAAAGAGTTAAAGGGATTTCAGAAGAACTAAATATGCAAAAAGATATTTAGAAGGAATCCCTCATATAGAATGATGAAAATTAAAGATGCCTAAGGCATTAAAGTTATAAGACTCAGTTAACATGATGTTTAGTACATTTAGTTTAAGTCCCTTACGCCAGAATCAATTGAAATGAAAAGAGACTAGCATATGGCACTTATCCTACTAGAAAATTGACACATTCAATACATTATGTGAATTGCCCTATGAATATGGATTGGACTAGCACTAGAGATATTTGAATGTGCAATATAGGCAAAGATAAAATTGCAGAATAAGAGAAAGAAACTAGAATGAATCTATGAAAAATGCACCTTAGTTTCACTTATAGAGTAAAGAAAATAAGACAAGCAAAGTGAGTTAGTAAGGGAAAGGAACAAAGGAAGTATGATAAGGCTGGAAGTGGGAATGTGATGACCATATAAAAAGTAATGAGTAATTATTAAGAAACTTTTGGGCATCATTCCTATGGGATTGTTATGGAAATGTAATAGTATATAGACCCCACTTCATATAAGAAATGTTAGTAGAACATCATAGGCATCTGAGTTAGCCTTAGAGATTATGAGTAATGGTTGTTAAACTTAGTGAGTATGAGCTTTAGTATGTGTAACGTCTAGCTTTCATAAAAACGACGAAAACAAATGCGTTTTAAAAGTAAGTCCTCTAAAATAAATTGGTTAAGATCTAGAAAAATTAGGATAATGATCTAGATATCAAGTAATGAAAATAAGAGGCCAAAGGTGCCCCAAAATAGAAGCCAAAATAACCAAACAAAATTTAACGAAATTGTTACATAACGTAATGGCATTTTTGTAATTTTAGGTAATTTTTAGAATACTCACATGAGGGCAATTTAAATAGAAAATTTGAGCTCTATGAGGTTCTCAGAGGCCCTGAAAAACCATAAGAAGTCTCAGGACAATTCAAACCCCTTCGGTACACGTTTTTTAATAGTGGTGGACCTGAACTTTGATCCTTTTGTTTGGGAAGGTTTTAGCTCTAAATTGAGTGATTCCAAAGGCATTTTATAAGATAGAGAATCTAAATTTTATGATGGAAAAAAAAGTTCTTAAAAAGAAGCTAAAATGAACCTAAAACGAAAATGCCAAAAAGATAAGACATAAATGGAATTTTCTTGAAACAACTTCTAACCCTTCCTATATATATGGTGCACCCCACTCTTTTCCTCATTTGGCTAGCTTTATTTCTACCCTAAAATGGAAGTGAGGTGTAATACCATAGATGCTAGCTCATCTCATGCTTTTACATAACTTAATATCATGAATTATGTGAGTTTTGCATGAAAAAGCCAAGGAAATAATGCTCATTTTCGCATTACATCGTATCTCAAAGTTCCATTTGGTGTCATGTGGACCATGTGAGCTCATGCTATACATCCTTATATTTATTTACATCATTACAATTCATTTACATCCCAAAAATATGCCTACAATCCATGGAAACTGAAATGGGCATGAAAAATGGAAATTCATTTTTGACCAGAATTGGCCTCTTTTCTAGGAAAACTTTGGAAATTAATAACTAAACCTAGAAAAATTTAAATCATGTAATCTTGTTATTCTAAAAATCTTAGGATGTCTACTTCACACTAAAAACACACTCAGACCATAACATGCATCATAGAGGACATTTGATATCCGAAATGGTCCAAAGGTTAGACTGAAATCTGGAACTGTCACGAATTTTGCAAAAATGTTTGAAAATGTCTAATTAATTCCAAAAAAATATAATCCATACAAATGATACCAATATAGAAATCTGTGGATGTTAACTAGAGAGAAAAAATATCTTTAGATCAGTTCATCAATTCCAGACTTTGGAATTCAATGGAATAGTACTTCTGGTTGGGCAAATTCACTAATACTAGATAGAAATTTAAAAAATTCATTTCTCCCTCTCTAGACCTCCAAATGAGGTGCTTCTAGTTGGCACAAGTCACTATGATTGTCTAGTCTCTTTGTATAAATTTTCATGGCAATTGGACATCATTTGAGCCTCGAGTGACAGAAAAAAATTTTGGACCAAATGAAGAGTGTAGCAAACCAAAACTATAAATTTTGCCAATTTCAAAAAATTATCAAATATTTTGTAGACCTCCACAAATTATAATCTTTAGCTTTCCAGAAATCTTTCAATGAGACTTAATTGCATGCCAAATTTTAGATCAAGACTAACTCATTTGGCTAAAAAGTGACATAGGGTTCCATAATGGTCAATTTTGGCTCCATATAGGATACCAAAGATGCCAAATGGTTTTCCCTTGGTTGTGGCACATTTTGGGCAAGTCTAAAAGCATATTTAGGACTTGTGTGAGCTGTTCAAATAGTCCCAAACCTCATGCATCTTATTTTAGCCATTTAACCCACATTTATGCATAATTACATCATACTTCAACATTGCATATTTGGACATTGCAAACTGAAATTGTATTCTAAAGCTCATACATCATATCCATAGTTATAAACATCACATAATAGCATATTTATACATGTATCAAGTTTCATAGACTATCTACATCATCATATACAATATAAGTATGGTTCCAAAATAGCTAAAGCTCGACGTATGCTTGTCAATCTCTCCTCTTCATTGTTGTTAGCTCTCATTGGCATATCCACTTAGTTCACCTAGCATGTTAAATCATTGGAAAGGAGGGGATGAGATTCAAAAAATCCTAATAGCTCATCTCCCATTCAATCATACATAATATGTGTAAAGCAAGCTTTATAAATACATGCATGAAGAAAATAGAAGTCATGGACATTTTGAAAGTAAACTTGGCATGTGAATCAATCATACAAGACATTCAAGAGCTCACCAAGTGTTTGGATTGGCCTTACACTTCTCATGGATTTTGGACTTGCCTCACCCATTTTTTAAGAGCTTTGGACTCAACCAAACTCTTGGGAGCCCACTTTGCTTTTGGAAGACTCTTTACTTTGTCTCAACCAAGCTCAAGGGTTCTTGGCTTATCCTCACCAAAGGGAAGAGTTCTTGGCCTCTCCACACTCAAGCAAACTCATACAAACATCATATACTCATTTGAAAATATAACATGGCATCAAGAATCATAGCATATAAAGACTTGCTAGCACAATTTTCTTAGCTTGAAAAATACACATACACATATTCTAAAGCAAGCTAAACACACATCCATGCACGAGAGAAAGTGAAGAGAGCTATCTTGTGTACACTCACACTATAACACCATGAATTCTAGCTCATTCTAACTCATCTCATGCCTTTACATAACTTAATATCATGAATCATGTGAGTTTTGCATGAAAAAGGCAAAGAAATAATTCTTATTTTAGCATTGCACTGGGTCTCAAAATTCCATTCAGTGTCACGTGGACCATGCAAGATCATATTATGTATTCTCATATTTAATTCCATCATTATAACTCATTTACATCACAAAAACATGCCTACAATTCATGGCAACCAAAATGGAGCTCAAAATAAGCAAGCATATTTTCGGCCAAATTTGCTCCATTTTCTAACCTAACTTTGGAAAATTATAACTAAATCTAGAAAATTCGAAATCATGCAATATTGGTCATTCTAGAAAAATTAGGATGTATATTTCACACTAAAAATATGTCCAGGTCACAACATTCATCACATAGGACGTTTGACATCCAAGAACCTACAGAGGTCACTGGCTGCCTGGGCTGCTGTTCAGTTTACTGATACAAACTTCTGAAATTCATAACTAATTATATAAAAATCTAAATCACACACATTCGGTCATTATAGAAATCTACCAATGTTAACTTAATACCAAAAATAATTCTAGAATGAAACAGATATGTTTAGCCATCAAGAACCTATGGAACAGTAACTGAACTCCTAGGGCGCCACTAGTACTGACAGTCAATTTCAAAAATACATAACTCTCTGCTCAGACCTCTAAATGAGGTGATCTCAATGGCCACAGAAATATGACCTCTAGTTTGTGCATATAAAATTTCACAAGCATTGGACAGTATTTGGCTATCGAGTGATATAGAACACAAAACTGCTAGTATGAACAGTACCCATACCAAAATCCATGAAAAATCTCAAATTTGAAAATTCATCAAATATTTCCTAGACCTCCAAAAATTATTATCTTTATCTTCTTAGAAAGCTCTCAATGAGAACTAATTTCATGCCAAATTTCAGATCAATATTAGCTCATTTGGCCAAACAGTGACATAGGGTTCCATTATGGTCAATTTTGGCTCCATATTGGGTATCAAAATTGCCAAATGGATTTCCCTTGGTCTTGGCACCTTTTGGGCAAGTTTAAAAGCTTATTTGAGACTTGTGTGAGCTACCCAAATGGTTCCAAACCTCATACATCTCATTTTGGCCACTCAACCTACACTTATGCATATTTCCATCAAACTTTAAACCTTCATACTATGGCATTACATACTCAAAACATGGGCTAGTGGTCATATATGAGAATCATACATTTCAACATCACATATTAGTATATTTACATATGTCTCAACGTTCGTAGTACATATACAACATCATATACATGATAAACCATCATTATGGTTCCAAAATGGCTAAAACCAAGGCATAAGTTTGTCAATCTCCTTCCTTTAGGGCTGTTGGCTCCCATTAACATATCCACTTAGTTCAGCTATCATGTTAGATCATTAGAGAGGAGGGCATGAGATTCAAAGAATCCCAATAGCTCATCTCCCATTCAATCATACATAATATCTGCAAAGTAAGCTTCACAAATGCATGCATGGGGAATATGGAGCATGGACATTTTAAAAGCAAACTTAGCATGTGAATCAATCATATAAAACTTTCAAGAGCTCACCAAGTGTTTGGATTGGCCTCACACTTCTCTTAATGGATTTTAGACTTGCCTCACCCATTCTTGAGAGCTTTGGATTCAACCACACTCTTGGGAGCCCACTTTGCTTTTGGGAGACTCTTTACTTTGTCTCAACCAAGCTTAAGAGTTCTTGGCTCATCCTCACCAAAGGGAAGAGTTCTTGGCCTCTCCACACTCAAGCAAACTCAAACAAACATCATGTACTCATTTGAAGACATAACATGGCATCAAGAATCATGGCATATAAAGGCATGCTAGCATACTTTTCATAGCTTGAAAATACACATACACACATTCTAAGACATTCTAAACACACATCCATGCATGAGAGAAGGTGGAGAGAGCTACCTTGCACACAATTACACACTTTTTCCTTTCGACTCAAGCCTCTTCCTTCAGCCACACACCCAAAAATTGGTGGAGATGGTTTCTCTTAGCTTAAATACAATATATGGGAGCCAATTAGGTTTATGAACCACACTCTAAGGCTACACAACTTAATAAAACACTAGTTTGCTCTATAGGTTCCATTATGGTCCATATTGGCACCTAATGAAGCAACACCCCTCAAATGATTTCTAGGCCTCATTCTTTCTTTTCAAATATAATTCTTGACTCCTTTTAAGCCTCTTGGAGTCATCACATCATCAAAACAAAAGGCCTAGCACCATATTGCTCCTTTAGGTCATAATATGGAACCTAAGACACCAAATCACTTTCTATGAGTTTTAAATTTTTTCCAAGGCCTCCCCTCACTTTCATTCATCAAATACGACTCAAGAATGGTCTTAGAAAAATTTAAAACTCCCCCACTGATAAACACATATTTTATCTATTTTTATCCTCCTAAACTTAGACGTTTTAGTTCCAAATATGGCTTTAAGGCTTTAATTAGATAAGATTTTATTTTAATAGCCATTTTCTGCACTTTAAGAATTTAAATACAAATAATTGATTTTAAATGCATAAATAATTTTAAATGAACTTTGTGATTTTTCTCCTTTGTTTTTATGCAGATTTTGGGCAAATACATTTGAATGGAGGGAGAAGTCACGAGAAAAGGTGTGATGAGAACTAAAAGTAAAGCCATAAGCTGGAGAATGGAAAAGGCATTGAAGCTACGGGTTTAGGGTCCAGAATAAAGCCATAAAGTATATGAGAAATATAGGAGAAGCCACAGAACCATGCATGAGGCATGCAGCTCGAGTAAAGAAACTACAAGCTGAATGAAGAGGTTCACGTGGAGACAAAAGCAGAACCACATAAAAGAAAACAACATGTGAAGATGCTGTTTGCAGAAGAATAATGCGAGACCAGTAGTATGGAGCTGATGTAATTTCTGATGCTTTGAAGAGAAGAGAACTCGAGCTACTGGAATCAAAATGCAAGAAGAAAAGCCACGGGTTCTAACGCAGTAGCTGTATGAAAGAGTCAGCCACATGCAGAAACAGAGGACGCTACGTGGTAAAGGAGAAGGAAAGTGATGTGGATAGTTGGAAGGAAAGAAACAGCGTGAACGTTACAAACACCAGCAGAAACACGTGGAAAAGCTGCTGGAACTGCAGAAGGAAGCTACGAGCAAGACGAAGCAAACGAACAGAAAAATGGAGCTGAACAGAGAAGAACGAAGAGAGAGGCTGCCACGTAAAAAAGCTGCAGAAGCAGAGGAGGGAAAGGGAGCTGGCTTCTGGTTCTACGGATGCTTCGAGGAAGCATGTGAAGAGGACGTGAAGAACTTGGAGTTGGCTGAAGAAAAGGAACGACGTGGGAAGCATGAACCAGAATATATGAAGCATGAGGAATATAATAAAATAAAGTGAAGTGGGACCCACGTTACATGCACATGCAAGGTTCAGCTGATTGAAATTAGAGAGCTAAGCACGTGACTTTTAATGAGGAAGGGATTCGCATAATCACGCCATTCATGCACATCCAGCGTCCAGATTCATCACGCCATCAACCTCGCACACTCCAGCCCATTCACGCCTTCTCCCAATTCCTTCATCCATTCACACAAACCCTAGCCATCTTTTAATTAATTCACGCCTTCACTCTATAAAGGGGGCATCCATCATTCATTCAAGGGGGGGAGAACCATTCGGCCATACACACACGCCCTTCGTCCACTCTCCATAGACGCCATTCTCCATTCCATATTCCATCTCCATCCATCCACCGAATGAAGATCTAATCTCCATCTTGAGGCTAGCAAGGGATGAAGCTCTTGAGTAGAAGCTTGAATCCATGGATGAACAACAAATTATGGCTAAGATTTTCTTATTTTTCCTACACTTTTTCTTATTCTGTATAATCTCGGTTGAGTTATATTTGATTAGAAATTTGTGTAATTAATTAGTGGCTGGTTAGACACTGATTAGGAAACCCTTTTTGTTGATTAATTGGTTAAATTTGAATTTGGTTTTTCATTATTCTCTCTAATCTCTCATGTATGCCACGAAGGTGTTCGATGAATTGCATGAGTAAGGTTGTGTGTTTAAATGTCTATTTGAGAATTCCTTGGTGTTTAGTTGGTTAATTAAACATTTTTGGATGATGAATCATAAGATAATTAATTAGTTAATCAATCAAATTGGATGTTCATTGATCTTAAGAACAAGAGTTAACGGTTTAATGCGGGATTGAGGTCTCAATTCAACATTAGATTATTAATCTCTTGAATCTTGAATGGTTATTCAAGATTATTTGCTAATGAACATAATTAGGAATTCTTAGGCCAGAATTAATTATAATTGGATTAGGATAAGGATAGTGGATACCAAGAGACGATTCCTAAGCTAGTCACAAGACCATTATCATCCATAATTCATCCAAATAGATAGTGTTTAGAAATTTTAGTTCAATTTAGTTTTAGATTAGTCTAATTCATTCAAAAACCCCCAAACTAGATAGCTTTTAGGATTTTTAACATTTAGGAAACCTAATTAAACATTGAATTCCAATTCCAAGGGAGATGACCTAGGTTGTGCCACTTGCTATATTTTTAGACCAACCTAGTTTTATTTTGAGGGTTGTACGACAAGCCCGTCAAAATTTGGCGCCGTTGCCGGGGATTTGGAGTCTCAATTGTTTGAGAAAGTTTTCTAAGTGTTTTTGTTTTGATTTATCTTTGTTTTAGTTCTATTTTGATTTGATTTTCGTTCTGTTTTGAACTTGGAATCGGTTAATTTCGGTGTTGCGCGTTAAGTGTCCTGGTTGCTAGAATTTTCGTTGAAAGTGCCCAGAAAATTCTCATACTTTGTTTTTCAAGGTTTTTGGGTGTTTTGAGCAAAAGTAATAGCAAAGCTATTAGGTGTACCATTTTTTGGCCAAATTCCAACGTTTGAGGCACTTTTTCTAATTTTTTAGTATTTTCTCGAATTTTTTTAGGAATTTTTCAATTGTTCTGGATTTATTTTCCTTATTTTTTGTGACTTTGTTTTGTGTCACTAACCTCTGTTTAGGAGTGTTTTTCATATTTAAGTAAGTCTTAGCTTCATTTAAATTTTATTTTCTTGATTTTTAGTTAATTTCAATTATAATTTGTTTGTGATTTTACTTGTGCTTAAAGTGATGGTGCTTCTCATTTTTCCTTGCTTATAAATGGATCAATATTATTCTAATCAAGGTGTTTATGATCCCTGTAGAGAGCATAGGATTTCTCAGAAGTTGGATAATGTCATGTCAATGCTTCAAGGTCTTCTTGAAAGACAAAGACAAGAGCAACAAGCCCAACAATATCAACAAGCACAACAATACCAACAATTCCAACAACCATGCTACCAACCATACCACCATCCATATGAGATTCATCCAGATTACCATCCTCATTATGAACCACATCATAACTTCCATATGCAAGAGCCATACTATCATCCTTACAATTATTATGAGGGGTACATGCAACAAGAGCCCCAGAGGGAGCCAAGTTTGGAAGAGAGGATGATAGAGCATTTAAAAGCCTATAATCTTCGAATCCAACAAAGGGATGCCGAACATCTTCAATTCAAACAAGAACATGAACGGTGGTATCTTGAAATGCAACAAAGGCTTGACAACATGATGAAGGATTCAGGAATTCAATTGAATCAACCGACTTCAAGTGCTAATGAATCAATTAAAGAGCAAATTAGAAGGGAATGTATAGAAGAAGAAGAGTCTTATCCATTAGGTAATATCCTTCCATCTTCTAATGTTTCACAATTCGTTAGAACTGAATCTAATTTGCATGATAGCACTGTGATTCCTGATGCATATAATGTTGTTGATTCTGAATTACATGATGATGATGTTGTTGATGAGGAAATAATTGTTGAATCTCCTGATATAATTGATTGTGGTAGCTCATTGAACAAAATGGACACATTTTGTGATGTTCATGAATCCTTGTGTACTGATGCACTTGGTATGTCTACTCCTAGCTGTGATTATAGTGAAAACTTTATTTCTGAATCAATTGATGAATCTCTTGAGTCTAGGGTAGTAGATAAGTGTGGGGGTGACTTGGAATGTGATGATTATTTTATTCCTAGTGTGGAATTAGTTGATAAGTCTGTTGATGATGCATCTTCTGGGTTTAGGGACAACATGCCATCTGGATCATGTGACATGACTAATTTGAATGCATCTCTTGATTGTATGTGTGCTAGATCTACTATATGTGATAGATGTTCCCAAATTAATTCTTCCATTGAGACTAGTGAGTCCATCACATATTCTGATAATCATGATTCCTCACTAGCCTGTAATGGTATGACTGCTGAAGTAGTAGATGTAGCATGTGATAATGATATAGACATTGAGATTGTTGAGCAGCTTGTTGATAATTCAGACTCTAATTCACAATGCTTATGTGATGATATGCATACATGTCCTATATGTGCTGAGATTAATGAATTTCTGAAGTCTGATAAGTCTGTTGAATCCATGGAATCCTTTGCCTGCACTGAAATGATTGATGAGACTAATTCCACTGATCATGCTAGTTTTGATGATAGCATGCATAGTGATAATGCTAATGTTAAAAATCCTATCGATGCTTATACTATTGTTGATACTAGTGGGAGACTTGATTTTGTTGTTGGTCATTGTTTAGAATCTTGTGAGCCTACTGATGTCTCTTTGGTCAGGGAAGATGTTGTTTCTCCTATTGAGAGTCCGGAACAGATTCTTGAAATTGGTGAGCTAATTCCTAACAATCAGCAGACTCTCCCAATTGAGAAAAAGCAGCTGTCAGACACCTTGAACTTAAAGGATTATGAGAAGTTGCAGTTTAATTTTCCTATTGATGCAGTGACTCTTACTGATGAAAGTCCTATAGATTTTATTGGTTTTGATAGATTTTTAGGAAATTTTGATTTTAAATTTTCTTTCTTTAGTTTTAATTGTCTTAAATTTGATTTTTCTTCTTTTCTTGGTCCTACATATGCTGAAAATGACTTTCCTAAACTACTGTTGGTTAAGAAAGTCCATGAGTCAACACTGCATGATCAATCCAAATGTTTTAAAGTGGTTAGACTCAAATTTGTCCAGTTAAGAAGGAATAAAGTAGTTTTGATTTTAATTTTTGATACATATGATTAGTTAGTCCTTAATAAAACTCTTCTTAGTTTAGGATTTAGTTTTCTTTTTCCTTTTCGCATTACAGTTTCTTTTGTTTCTGCTTTGTAGGTAATAAAAGGTTGCTAACCAGCTAAAAAAGGAAATCTAAGCCATCCTTAGAATCTCCATATTCAAATTCATCCGGTTGTATTCTCTCTTTTCACTCTTTATCTTATGTTGTTTATCTGTTTACTGGACTGGTGCTGACATTGAGGACAATGTAACATTTAAGTGTGGGGGAGAGAGTCATTTCATTCCATCCATTCCATCCATCTTTTTCCTTGTTTTGAAAAAAAAATAAAATAATAATAATAATAATAAATTTTGAAATTTATGAGAAAATTTTTGAATTTTTCTGTAAAATTTGCAAGTTGAGATGATTATTAGCTTGGATTCATGTAGACATGATAAGTGATAGATCTTGTGTCTTGATTCAAGTGAAGTGGCAATGAATTTAATTTCAATGAATTATTTGATAGCCATTAGCTGGTGAGAATTTGAGCCTTAATTGTTCAATTCTAGTGTGTATTCACCTATCTTTGTTTTCACTCTAGAACTTGCCCTGATTCTTTATTAAGACCATATTTGCACTTGCATGCATGAAAATGATAAGGCATTCCTTTCTATTTTAGCTAGAGCCAAAAGGCCAACCCTACATGCATCTTTATCCATTGTTTTAGCCACTTTGAACCTTCTTTTCTTTTCTTGTTAGCCTATAGCCATTAAATATATTCCCACCTTGTTTTAAGATGCCTTAGGAATTTTCAAGGAGCATCACATCTAAATAGGATAGGTGAATGTGTGCTTTACATCCATTAAGGCCATTGTTAGTCAAAGAATATGTTTCCAAAAAAAAAAAATGCAAAGAAAGAAGAGATAGAAAAGCAAAAGGAAAACAAAAGAAAAAGCATTGAAAAAAAAAAATAGAAAAAAAAAATGTTTCAAATTGATTTTGTAGTTGTTTATACTTGTGGGAAATAAGGCCTAGAAATTCTCTATCCTAAATCTCCATTGATTGCTCTTGAGATCCTAAGGTGTCTATTTGTTGTTTGTTTTTCCCCTTATTTTTATATCCATTCATTTCATTTCCTTAGCCCCATTACAACCTTAAATAAAGTCCTTTGATTTGTGCATTGCATTTGGCATAGGTGGTGGAGATTTAGAAGCTAGACAAGCTTATGGTAGTGAATCTTGATAGGTGAAATTTGAGTGATATACATTGCCCATAAACACTTGAGAGATGAGAGTAAACACCAATCCAAGTGAAGGGTTATGCATTTTAATTCATTCTTTTCAAATGAAATTGCCATGGAGCTTAATTCTTGATGCAAGTGAAGTTAACTTAGATTGTTAAAGTGTTGAAGAGTTGTGATTAATCTCTAGCTTGTGATTCTTACACTCCTTTTTCATTTTCATTTTCCACTTATCATTCTACTAGCCGGATGTTTCAATTCATTCTTTTAACTTGGATTTTAAGCTTTGCCCAGGAGTGCAAAGGTTTAAGTGTGGGGGAATTTGATAAACACATATTTTATCTATTTTTATCCTCCTAAACTTAGACGTTTTAGTTCCAAATATGGCTTTAAGGCTTTAATTAGATAAGATTTTATTTTAATAGCCATTTTCTGCACTTTAAGAATTTAAATACAAATAATTGATTTTAAATGCATAAATAATTTTAAATGAACTTTGTGATTTTTCTCCTTTGTTTTTATGCAGATTTTGGGCAAATACATTTGAATGGAGGGAGAAGTCACGAGAAAAGGTGTGATGAGAACTAAAAGTAAAGCCATAAGCTGGAGAATGGAAAAGGCATTGAAGCTACGGGTTTAGGGTCCAGAATAAAGCCATAAAGTATATGAGAAATATAGGAGAAGCCACAGAACCATGCATGAGGCATGCAGCTCGAGTAAAGAAACTACAAGCTGAATGAAGAGGTTCACGTGGAGACAAAAGCAGAACCACATAAAAGAAAACAACATGTGAAGATGCTGTTTGCAGAAGAATAATGCGAGACCAGTAGTATGGAGCTGATGTAATTTCTGATGCTTTGAAGAGAAGAGAACTCGAGCTACTGGAATCAAAATGCAAGAAGAAAAGCCACGGGTTCTAACGCAGTAGCTGTATGAAAGAGTCAGCCACATGCAGAAACAGAGGACGCTACGTGGTAAAGGAGAAGGAAAGTGATGTGGATAGTTGGAAGGAAAGAAACAGCGTGAACGTTACAAACACCAGCAGAAACACGTGGAAAAGCTGCTGGAACTGCAGAAGGAAGCTACGAGCAAGACGAAGCAAACGAACAGAAAAATGGAGCTGAATAGAGAAGAATGAAGAGAGAGGCTACCACGTAAAAAAGCTGCAGAAACAGAGGAGGGAAAGGGAGCTGGCTTCTGGTTCTACAGATGCTTCGAGGAAGCATGTGAAGAGGACGTGAAGAACTTGGAGTTGGCTGAAGAAAAGGAACGACGTGGGAAGCATGAACCAGAATATATGAAGCATGAGGAATATAATAAAATAAAGTGAAGTGGGACCCACGTTACATGCACATGCAAGGTTCAGCTGATTGAAATTAGAGAGCTAAGCACGTGACTTTTAATGAGGAAGGGATTCACATAATCACGCCATTCATGCACATCCAGCGTCCAGATTCATCACGCCATCAACCTCGCACACTCCAGCCCATTCACGCCTTCTCCTAATTCCTTCATCCATTCACACAAACCCTAGCCGTCTTTTAATTAATTCACGCCTTCACTCTATAAAGGGGGCATCCATCATTCATTCAAGGGGGGGAGAACCATTCGGCCATACACACACGCCCTTCGTCCACTCTCCATAGACGCCATTCTCCATTCCATATTCCATCTCCATCCATCCACCGAATGAAGATCTAATCTCCATCTTGAGGCTAGCAAGGGATGAAGCTCTTGAGTAGAAGCTTGAATCCATGGATGAACAACAAATTATGGCTAAGATTTTCTTATTTTTCCTACACTTTTTCTTATTCTGTATAATCTCGGTTGAGTTATATTTGATTAGAAATTTGTGTAATTAATTAGTGGCTGGTTAGACACTGATTAGGAAACCCTTTTTGTTGATTAATTGGTTAAATTTGAATTTGGTTTTTCATTATTCTCTCTAATCTCTCATGTATGCCACGAAGGTGTTCGATGAATTGCATGAGTAAGGTTGTGTGTTTAAATGTCTATTTGAGAATTCCTTGGTGTTTAGTTGGTTAATTAAACATTTTTGGATGATGAATCATAAGATAATTAATTAGTTAATCAATCAAATTGGATGTTCATTGATCTTAAGAACAAGAGTTAACGGTTTAATGCGGGATTGAGGTCTCAATTCAACATTAGATTATTAATCTCTTGAATCTTGAATGGTTATTCAAGATTATTTGCTAATGAACATAATTAGGAATTCTTAGGCCAGAATTAATTATAATTGGATTAGGATAAGGATAGTGGATACCAAGAGACGATTCCTAAGCTAGTCACAAGACCATTATCATCCATAATTCATCCAAATAGATAGTGTTTAGAAATTTTAGTTCAATTTAGTTTTAGATTAGTCTAATTCATTCAAAAACCCCCAAACTAGATAGCTTTTAGGATTTTTAACATTTAGGAAACCTAATTAAACATTGAATTCCAATTCCAAGGGAGATGACCTAGGTTGTGCCACTTGCTATATTTTTAGATCAACCTAGTTTTATTTTGAGGGTTGTACGACAAGCCCGTCACCCACCTACACAATCCCTTCTTGGCTGAGACATAAACACCATTTGGGCCATATGGAGTTTTCTTAGTTTTCTTGAAGGGAGAAGCTTGTGGGGAGCATCTTTGTGTCTCAAGAACTCATTTATACTCTAACTTAGACCTAGGAAGTATCATACAAATTCAGAAATTGGAAAGTGCACTTAAAACCCTAGGTTTTGCATCTTGATTTCTAATGCCTGTTTCTTGGTTTTCTTTACATATTCTTATTCCTCTCCATCAAATACCTAAGAATCACCTTTGGTTTGGTTAAAAATCTGACTCCTTAGGTCTATGTAAGTCTAGGTCAAAATGGAGAAGAAGGGCCATGGAAGATATGAACCATAGGATGCATTTTTACTTGTTTCCTTGCTTAGTTTGGCTTAAATCTTGATTTTTCCAACCTCCTCTCTTCAAATCCGAACTTTCCCTTGAATATCTCCCTTGAATCAGATTTATAAACCTTATTTTAATCATAGGAAACAAAGGAGAATGGAGGAGAAGAGGTTTAGAAAAGAAAGAGCATGAAAAACTACTAATTTTCATACCTTAAGCCTTTGATTTCTCCTTCTTTTCTTCCCCTTCTTGTGAGCCTCATCCCCTATGGTTTTCTTCTGGTTTTATGTAGAAGATGTTCGTGCATAATGAAGAGAGGAGAAGGGTGCATCATATATATAAGTGGGAATAAGTTACACTTTTCAAAAATTCCCATTTTGCCCTTCATACTTTGTATTTTCGTTTCTCCTTCGTTTTAGCTCCTTTTTTAGAACCATCTTTTCCATTATAAAATTTAGGTTCCAAATCAAGAAAAATAGCTTTGGAATCACTCAAATCAGAGCTAAAACCTTTTCGAACGAATCTGTCAAAGTTCGGGCACACCAACATTGGAAAACGTCCACCGAAGGGGATTTAACTGTCCCGAAGCTTTCCATGGATTTTAGGGCCTCTGAGAACCCCAGAGAACTCAAAATTTTCATTTAAAAAGCCCTCCTGTGTGTTTTTCAAAAAGTGTCCATATTTACAAAAATGCCACTAGCCTTTTGGCAAATTTTTTGAATCACTCTGGTCTTGATTTCTGGGTAACTCAAGGCTCAAATCCTCATTTTCTAATATTTAAAATTTTATTGTAATTTTATTTGGCCCTAATTCCTTTTATTTTAGGGACTTCGTTTTGTATCTAACCCATTTCTAATATTTACGGAGAAACCAAACATTGTATTTCTCACGTTTACAGAAGGACGGGATGTTACACACACACTTTTTCCTTAGCTTTCAAGCCAATGGAGAGGAGGGAATGAGATTCAAAGAATCCCAATAGCTCATCTCCCTTTCAATCACATGTAACATATGTAAAGCAAGTCTTGAAAATGCATGCATGAATATAATAGATGCCATGAATGTTCAAGAAGTAAGCTTGGCATGTGAATAAGTCATATAAGACATCTAAAGGCTGCCAAGTGGATGGATTGGCCTCACCCTTTTCCTCATTGATTTTAGACTTGCCTCACTCATTCTTTAAGAGATTCTTGGACTCAACCATGCTCTTGGGAGCCCATTTTGCTTTTGGGAGGCTCTTTGCTTTGTCTCAACTAATCTTAAGGGTTCTTAGCTTATTCTCATCATGGTTAAGAGTTCTTGGCCTCTCCACACTTAAGCAAACTCAAACAACATCATAACATCATTTAGAAACATAATATGTCATCATGAAATCATGGCATATAGAATCATGCTAGCATACTTTTCATGGCTTGAAAATACACATACACACATAAGACAAGCTAAACACACATCCATGCATGAGAGAAGGTGAAAAGAGCTACCTTAGAGGCAATTACACACTTTTTCCTTTGAATTTCTCTTCCTTGCTTCGACCACACACACACAAAAGTGTGGAGAAGATTTCTCTTAGCCTAGACATGATTTATGGAAGCCAATTAGGTTTATGAACTCAATTCTAAGGCCATGCAATTTGCTTAGACACTAGATTGGCTTATAACCTCGTTATGGTTTCATAATTGCACCTAATGAAGCAACACCCCTCAATTAAATTCTAGACTCTTTCTTTGTTTTCAAATATGATTCTTGACTCTTTTTAAGCCTCTTTGAGTCATTATACAATTAAAACCAAGAGCCTAACTACATGTTACTTCTTTAGGTCATAATATGCAACCTAAAACACTAACTCACTTTTTACGAATTTTAAATTTTTCCCAAGGCCTCCCCTCATATTCATTCATCATATATGACTCAAAAATAGGCTTAGAAAAATTTAAAACTCTCCCTAGCTATACCATCTCCCTTAGGCTGAGAAAAGGAACCTTTTTTGCCTTCTTGGAGCTTTATTTGTTTTCTCAAAGGAAGAAGCATATGGGGAGCCTCTTAGGGATCTTAGGAGTTTATTTAAACTCTTATTTAGGTCTAGGAATCATCATACAAAATCAGATTTTACAAGGTGCAATTGAAACCCTAGAAATTGCATCTTGAAATCTAATGGTTTTTTGTTAATTCCCTTTACATATTCTTAATCTCCACACCCTTTTTCCTTGGATTCATCCTTGGTTTGGCCTAAAAATCAGATCCTCCTAGGGTTCTTTAGGTGTGTCGAATTGGAAAAGAAGAGGAACTAAAGGTAGCAACCATAGGAAGAGAAATTACCTAGTTTTCTTTTTTTTTTCTTGCTTGAATCTTGCTTTCTCCAAGCTCCTCTCTTCAAATCCGAGATTTTCCCTAAGTTTCTCCTTTAAATTAGATTTGTAAACTTCATTTTAATCAAAGGAAACAAAGGAAGATAAAGGAAAGGAGGTTTGGATAAAAGAAAGTATGAAAAACTACCATGAAATTATACCTTAAAGCTTGGATTTCTCCTTCTTCTTCTTCCTTCCTTGGTGCACCTAAACCCTAGCTCTCTTCTCTAAAATTGGGTAGAAAATTTTGAGTCTAAATGAAGGAGAGAGTGGTGTACCACCTATATATATAGGGAGGAGGAAGCATTTTTTAAAAATTCTCATTTTTCCCTTCGTTCTTTGCATTTTTGTTTCTCCTTCCTTTTAGCTCTTTTTTTAGAACTGTCTTTTCCATTATAAAATTTAGGTTTTCAATTTAATAAAATACCTTTCGAATCACTCAAATCGGAGCTAAAACCTTCCCAAACGAATCCGTCAAAGTTCAAGTACACTGACGTTGAAAAATATCCACTGGAGGGGTTTTAACTGTTCCGAGACTTCCCATGGTTTTTAGGGCCTCTGAGAACCTTGAAGAACTCAAAATTTTCATTTAAAAATCCCTCATGTGTGAATTCTAAAATTTTCTCAAAATTACAAAAATGTCATTACGTTTTGTAAGGTTTTCGTTAAAATTTGTTTCTTAATTCTAGCTCCCTTTTTCCTTCCGTATGAGGCTAGAATTCTCATTTTTAAGAGTATAGAATGTTATCAAATTTTTTGGGACCTTAATTAATTCATTTCAAGGGACTTGCTTTGAAAACGTGCTTATTTCTGTCATTTAACAAAAATCGAACATTACAAAGAGCATCCAAAAAAGGTTAGGAAAACGAGGTAGTTTTGCTACTTTCATGCTTATCCTTCTGATGAGAGACCCTCTAGGAACCTTGTCCTAGGAACCTTCAACAAGATGACACTTTGCCCGAGACCAGCTAGAAAACAAGAATGTTGGTCAAAGGAAAGACCCTAAGAGAACTTGTCTCTTAGAACCTTAGCCTCAAGACTCCACAAAGGAAGACCAATCCTTTGATAAGTCACGTGAACTCTTAGAGAACACAAAGAAGCAAAAGCCTCACAAATAATTGAATAATACTCAATTTTATTCATGTGTAAAATAGAGTACAATAGGAAGCCTTTTATAGGCAAAATTTTCTAGAGTCCTAATTAAAGTAAAACTCTAAAACCTGATTAGAAATATTTTTAAATGATACCGAATATATATCCTAATTAGATTAGGATACTAATCTTAACTTGATCTCCAAGATAAGCTCTTTGACCAAATTAAAAAAATAATAAAATAATAAAAAACAAAATTCAAAAAGAATCCTAGTCAAAACTAATTAACTCTTTTAAATAGTTGTCACATTACTCCAATTGGGCCTCAGCACTCCTCTTGTATGTGTATAGTTTATTGGGCCTTCAACGTGTTGGATATTGTCTTTAGTTGCTCCATGGCCCTTCTTAGAACATTGGGCTTCCACTTGGACTTCCACTTTTGCATCTTTAAGGAAATATCATGTCCAAAGTCCAATTCAGCATATTTTGAATTAATCAAATATGGATCTTGGACTCTAAACTTGGGCCAACGTCCAACATAGATATTATCGTGAGTTCTTTGAAATTTTTGGATATATAGAATCACAATTTGGGCCTCTTGAACATGGGTCATCCTTTCATGAGCCATTTGGACCTGAATCATAGGCTTTTGAATGATTTGGTCTTGATGGATGAGGGCTTCTCGAACTTGTAGTGCTCTAATGGGCATGCCTACTGGTATTGTATCATTCCCTCCCTCTTTGAAAAGATTCGTCCTTGAATCTTCGCCATTAGGTGGATTCTTAGGAAACAATTCTAGACAATCACAACTCTTTTCAATGCTAGTTAAAGATGAGGGTCCATTGGGTGGCTTCTTTGAAAACAAATCTCCACATGCCTGCAAGGAACTAGAACTAATAATAGGCAAAGATAGGTTAAGATTGTTAGTAGATAAACAAACATTCTTACAAATGCTCTCAGCCTCTCTTTTTCCATCAAACAAGCTCATACTCATGTTTTTCTCACTTTTCTCACAACTCTCTTGCTCTTTCTTTTCACACACACTCTTTTCTTTTTCAATCTCTTCTTTTTCTCTCTCTAACTCATGTTCTCTCTCTTTTTCTTTTGCTTTGTATGCTTGTACTATTCTCATTTGATCCTCATAAGCATCCATAGGATCAAGAGGTACTAATACATGATTTTTTTCATTGAATACAAATGAATAGCAATAGTAATATTTGTGCTTATGCTTGACATATTTAGCTTTTCTCACATGTTTCCATGGTTTACCAAGCATAATATGTCCATCAGACATAGGAGCTACATCACATAAAACTTTATCATGATATTTACCAATGGAGAAAGAAATCAAAACTTGCTTATTAACCCTAAATTTAGCACTACCATTCAACAAGATATAGGGCCTAGGATGCTTTATAGTAGGCAAGTTTAATTTCTCAACAAGTAAGGTACTAGCAACATTTACATAGCTACTATTATCAATAGCCATGCTACAGACTTTCTCTTTGATAAGGCATCTAGTATAGAAATCAGGGGATGCCTTTTCCTTATCTTGTCCTGTAGAGTTGATATTGGATTGGAATGCATCCAACCTTGCACAAGATTGCTTGAATCACTCTTTGTTAGCCTCTTCAAGGAATTTGTACTCATTGGACATCTTATCACCTGAAAAGTTAATCAAAGAAAGATAGAAGGAATAGGACCTCACGCACTCTTCTCACGTGTTTACACTCAAAAGATGATAAGTTCACTCGTGTTTAACTCTCTTTTTGGCTTTTTCTTTAATGTTAATTGCACTCTTGCCTTTTACCACTCAATAATTTGCTTCTTACAAGTGTTCTAAGCAAGTCACAAGCAAATCAAATGAAAAGATCAGACTAGTGGCAATAAAAAAAAACTAGAATCCTAAAATGTAAATTCTCAAAGAATCAAACAGTAAATTCTCAAAGAATCAAACAAAGGAGAAAAAGTGGTGTGTAACAAAAAAAAGGGGAAAAAGAAAGGAGGAAGGGGAGGCCTGGAAGGAAGGAGAAGGAAAGGAAAAAAAAAAATTTCTAAAAATAAGAAAATTTAAGAATAGAAAACTACTTGCAATTCAAGTTTAGAACAATTAGGAAAGAATATTATTTCTTGAATGCAAATAGGAAAGTAGATAATTTGGTAGCTACTTAATGCAATCAAATTAAGAAACAAATTCTAATTAGGAAATTAACTCCAATTAGAAAATTGACTCCAATTAGGAAACTAACTCCAATTAAGAAATTGACTCCAATTAAGAAATTAACTCCAATTAGGAAACTAACTCCAATTAGGAAATTAACTCCAAAACTTGCTTTCAACTTTGAATTGGCACAACTTGCAATTTTGAATTTTGCAAAAAAAAAAAATTTTTTTTCACTCTTTTTTTTTATTTTTTTTATTTTTCGAATTTTTTTTATTTTTATTTTTTTTAGGATGGAGGCACATAATAATGGAAGACAGAAGAAGATAGAAGACAAAGACAAAGATGAAAAAGGTAACACTAATGGAAGAAGAGAAAGTATGAAGAACAACGGAAGGAAAAAAAAACACAAAGATATACCTTGTACTAGCGACCAAAGCTCTGATACCAAATGATGAGAGACCCTCTAGGAACCTTGTCCTAGGAACCTTCAACAAGATGACACTTTGCCTGAGACCGGCTAGAAAACAAGAATATTGGTCAAAGGAAAGACCCTAAGAGAACTTGTCTCTTAGAACCTTAGCCTCAAGACGCCACAAAGGAAGACCAATCCTTTGATAAGTCACATGAACTCTCAGAGAACACAAAGAAGCAAAAGCCTCACAAATAATTGAATAATACTCAATTTTATTCATGTGTAAAATAGAGTACAATAGGAAGTCTTTTATAGGCAAAATTTTCTAGAGTCCTAATTAAAGTAAAACTCTAAAACCTGATTAGAAATATTTTTAAATGATACCTAATATATATCCTAATTAGATTAGGATACTAATCTTAACTTGATCTCTAAGATAAGCTCTTTGACCAAGTTAAAAAAATAATAAAATAATAAAAAACAAAATTCAAAAAGAATCCTAGTCAAAACTAATTAACTCTTTTAAATAGTTGTCACATTACTCCAATTGGGCCTCAGCACTCCTCTTGTATGTGTATAGTTTATTGGGCCTTCAACGTGTTGGATATTGTCTTTAGTTGCTCCATGGCCCTTCTTAGAACATTGGGCTTCCACTTGGACTTCCACTTTTGCATCTTTAAGGAAATATCATGTCCAAAGTCCAATTCAGCATATTTTGAATTAATCAAATATGGATCTTGGACTCTAAACTTGGGTCGATGTCCAACATAGATATTATCGTGAGTTTTTTGAAATTTTTGGATATATAGAATCACAATTTGGGCCTCTTGAACATGGGTCATCCTTTCATGAGCCATTTGGACCTGAATCATAGGCTTTTGAATGATTTGGTCTTGATGGATGAGGGCTTCTCGAACTTGTAGTGCTCTAATGGGCATGCCTACTAGTATTGTATCACCTTCCTTGTTCTTCTTCTTTAGTATTTCGCCCCATGTATGGGCAGCCAAGAGGAGTTGAGTTTTGAACCAAACCAAGGATGAATGTTAGGAGTTAGAGTGTGGAGAATAAGAATATGCAAATGGAACAAAGAAAGGATTATGATTTTTCAAGATGTATAGCCTAGGGTTTTAGTTGCACCTTGGTTTGTAAGATTAGTTTTAGCCATTAATTAAGATGTTTAAAAGTCTATATGAGTTTCTAAGACATCAAGAAAGCCTACCACTTGCTTTTCCCATCAAAGAAATCAAAACAACTCCATTGTTATTCCAAAGAGACATAGCCTTGGCTTAGAGCAGAACTAACACCTAGTAATGTTTTAATTTCTTCTAAGCTTAGTTTTGTATCATATATGATGGGAAAGTATAAGAGAAAGTCTTGCAAAAATTTTAGAAGTCATAGATAATAAGATGTAGTTATAAGTTCCATATTGTGACTTAAAGAAGCAACACCTAGTTAGGCTCCTTGAAATGATTGTGTGATGACTCCAAGAGGTTTAAATAGAGTCAAGATTCATAGATTAAAGGAGAGGATGGAGCCAAAATCATGTTTTCCTAAGCTTGCTTCATTAGGTGCCTTATAGAACCATAATTGAACCTTAGAAGCCATCTAGTTTTTCTAATGCATGTATAGCTTTAGAAATTGTTCCAAGAGTGTAATTGGCTTCATGTAATGTGTTTAGACCAAAGAAATCAAGTCCCACACCCTTGTGAGTGTGTGGCCAACAAAAAGGAAGCATTTCCAAAGGTTAAAATGTGTATTTGCCACCAAGGTAGCTCTCTCTTGTTTCTCTCATGCATGATTTGGTGTTTATCTTGTCTTTGAATGCGTGTGTGTATATTTTAAGCCATGAAAGATATTTTAGCATGTATCTATATGCCATGGTACCATGATACTTTGTTATGCACTTAAATGATATTTTATGAATATATTTTGGTTTGCTTGAGTGTAGTGAAGTTAAAAGTCCCTTAGCTAGGGTGAGAATAAGCCAAAAGCTCCCAAGAATGGGTGAGATAAAGTCAAAAGTATCTAAAGAGTGAGGCTTAGTCAAAAGTCCCTTAAGAAAATGGGTGAGGTAAGTCCAAAAGTCCAAAGAGAATGGGTAAGGTAAACCATTTTCTTGGCAAGTCTATGTATGTTTTATGTGACTTCTTGAATGCAAAAAATGTCCCATGTATGATTATGCATTCTATGATATCCATGGATACATTTTTAGACTTGAATATGCATCCTTTATGTATAGTTGAATGGTAGAAGAGCTATTGAGATTCCTAGAATCTCATTCCTTCCTCCCCATTGCCTAACATGTCTAGGTGGATCAAGTGAACAAAGAAATGGAAGCCACCAAGCTTGAAGGAGAAAGATTGACAAAGAAATGTGCTATTTGTTCTCCTTGTAACCATTTTGATGGCATATGATATAATATAATGATGTATATGATATATAACCCTTTAAACAAGTATGAATATATGAATACTTGATGTATATATGGGAATTGATGCCATGTGAATGATATAGTAAGTTCTTAACATTAGCTCCCAAGAATGGGTGAGATAAAGCCAAAAGTCTCTAAAGAGTGAGGCTTAGTCAAAAGTCCCTTAAGAAAATGGGTGAGGTAATTCCAAAATTCCAAAGAGAATGGGTAAGGTAAACCATTTTCTTGGCAAGTCTATGTATGTTTTATGTGACTTCTTGAATGCAAAAAATGTCCCATGTATGATTATGCATTCCATGATATCCATACATACATTTTTAGACTTGAATATGCATCCTTTATGTATAGTTGAAAGGTAGAAGAGCTACTGAGATTCCTAGAATCTCATTCCTTCCTCCCCATTGCCTAACATGTCTAGGTGGACCATGTGAACAAAGAAATGGAAGCCACCAAGCTTGAAGGAGAAAGATTGACAAAGAAATGTGCTATTTGTTCTCCTTGTAACCATTTTGATGGCATATGATATAATATAATGATGTATATGATATATAACCCTTTAAACATGTATGAATATATGAATACTTGATGTATATATGGGAATTGATGCCATGTGAATGATATAGTAAGTTCTTAACATTAGCTTCCAAGAATGGGTGAGATAAAGCCAAAAGTCTCTAAAGAGTGAGGCTTAGTCAAAAGTCCTTTAAGAAAATGGGTGAGGTAAGTCCAAAATTCCAAAGAGAATAGGTAAGGTAAACCATTTTCTTGGCAAGTCTATGTATGTTTTATGTGACTTCTTGAATGCAAAAAATGTCCCATGTATGATTATGCATTCCATGATATCCATGCATACATTTTTAGACTTGAATATGCATCCTTTATGTATAGTTGAAAGGTAGAAGAGTTATTGAGATTCCTAGAATCTCATTCCTTCCTCCCCATTGCCTAACATGTCTAGGTGGACCAAGTGAACAAAGAAATGGAAGCCACCAAGCTTAAAGGAGAAAGATTGACAAAGAAATGTGTTATTTGTTCTCCTTGTAACCATTTTGATGGCATATGATATAATATAATGATGTATATGATATATAACCCTTTAAACATGTATGAATATATGAATACTTGATGTATATATGGGAATTGATGCCATGTGAATGATATAGCAAGTTCTTAACATTGAATGGCAAGATAAAGCTTGTATGTCCATGTGTATGCCTTAGAGTGGGAGAGTGACTTTGTGAAATCTAGGTTTGTGGACCCTTAAGACATATTTAATAAACCATTTTAATGCTTTCTCACATGCTCAAGTGGACATGAAAGTCTTGGAAGCAAATTTGGACCATTTGAGACCCTTAGGAAGCACAAAAATAGCCATTTTGGAACCCTATGGCACAATCTAACCAAATGAATGAATTTCCTCATGAAATTTAGCATGCACATAGATCTCATCTAGAGCTTTTTGGAAAGCTAAAGAACAAATTATTTGGAGCTCTGTGGAATTAATTATGAATTTTTAAATTTGCCAAATTTCTATTATTTTGGTATGGTTACTGTTCATATAGTTAGTTTAGTCTCCTATGTCATTTGAGGGACAAATGGTGTCCAATTCTCATGAAATTTTACAAGCATAAACTATAGATTTCTATGGCCATTGAGATCACCCCAATTGGATGTCTAAGTGCAGAGATATAAATTTTTGAAGTTTTATGTCAGTACTAATAGTGCCAGCTGAGTTTATGTACTACTCCATTGATTTCTAGTAGCTAGGAATTCCTATTTTGGTCTAGACTTATTTTTACCATAAAGCAAAAAAGCTTTCCAAAATAGTATAGTGTGCTTGATTTAGATTTTTCTAAAATTAGTTATGATTTTTCAAAATTCATGATAGAAATCTAGCACATGAACCCGAGGCAACTTTTCATTATTTTTTGTTTATATGCTATGAGCTCAAGTTGTTGGCCACATTTGGAGATGGTTTTGAGTTGTATGTATGTATTTAAATAGGAGAATAAGATGGATGAGTTCATATGGTCCACAAGATACAAAATAAAATTTTTATTTGCTACGTAACGCAAAATAATGTAATATTTTAATTGAGTTTTCTTGGAAGAAAGCTAGGATATAGATAAGGAAGGCTAGATATATATGGTGTTACAATATGAGATTATTTATAGATAGTGATCTTAGGCCTTGAAATCTCCTAGAGATGGATCATAATAGATTTCAACATAGTTTAGTGAGTCACAATAAACCTTAGCAAGGCTTTGAAAGGTCACAGTAGACCCAAGAGATCATAACAAATCCCATAGAGTTACAATATAATAATTCTCTTAAGAGAAGATAGTTTAGGATGGCTTTTACATATTAGTTAGTCTCAAAGACTAATATAATTTCAGATAGTATAGTCTCAGAGACTCGAGTCCTCATAAGTCTAGCAGAATATTGTTATAGAATTATTAAGGTTTTAGTTTGATAGCCAAGCCACTAACTAGATATCCCCTAATAGATAAGTACAACATGTAGGATAAAAGAAGCAAGAAAGTAATCCCAAAGTTACAGTCAGATGAACCACTTCCTAATAGTTATTACCCCTGGCCAAGGGAAAGAGAAGCCTTTGTGTACCAGAACTTAAAAAAAAAGGGGGGTTAGGCATAATTATCTATAATAGGATAAGTGGTAAAATATGCCTCTAATAGTTAAGGCTTTGAAAAATTGGTATCCCACATGGATATAATGTGTAACAAACATAATTTTTGTAAAATGAAGAAATGAACCGTATAAAAGCAAGTCCTCTAAAATGACCTAGATAATGTCCTAAAAAATTTGGGTGAAGTCCTAGACTCCTAAAAATAATAATTCTAGGCTCAGACAGAAAGAAAAACAAAGTTAGGATAGAGAAACAATTTGTGACAGAAACTGACGAAACGTAATGGCATTTTCATAAATAAGTGTAACTTTTGGAAAAACATATAGGAAGGCTTTTTAAATAAAATTTTTGAGTTATCCAAGGTTCTCAGAGGTCCTAAAAACTATGAGAAGCCCCGGGATTGGTAAAGCACCTCCGATGTGCATTTTCTAACGTCAGTGAACCTGAACTTTGACAGAGTCATTTGGTAAGATTTTAGCTCCAATTGAGTGATTCCAAAGGTATTTTATTAAATTAAAAACCTAAATTTTATGATGGAAAAGATAGTTCTCAAAAAGGAGCTAAAACAAAGTCAAAACGGAATTGCCATTACGAAAGGACAAAATTGGAATTTTTGGAAAAGTATGTTTTTAGAAACTCCCACACACTTCTCCCTTCTTCCTCCACCTTCCTAAGCACAAAATTTTCTGCCCAAATTTCAAAAATGAAAGCTCTCTTTTAGGTGCACAAAAGGAAGAGAAGAAGGAGGAGAAAAATCAAGAAAATGGTAAGGAAATTTGTAGAATTTTATGCTCTTCCTTCTTCCAATTCTCTTCCTCTCCTTCTTGGCTTTCTCTCCATGGTTTTTTTTTTGGATGATTGGTTCTATTTTTGGTCCAGAAAGAAAGGGAAAAATTCAAATTTTCTAAAGGGAAGAAAACCAAGGAGAAAGACACTTGAAAGCTTACTTGAATCCTAGGTAATCTTTGCTCTTTGTTGCATCTTCTCTTCCCCCTCCCTTTGTGTGCATTTCGGTCAAAAATAGAACCAAAGGAAGGGAGGATGTTCTATCCAAATACAAGGAAGAAAACTAAGGAGAAAGACATTTGAAAGATCACTTGAATTCTAGGTAATCTTTGCTCTTTGTTGCATCTTCTCTTCCCCCTCCCTTTGTGTGCATTTCGGTCAAAAATAGAACCAAAGGACGGGAGGATGCTCTATCCAAATACAAGGAAGGAACAAGGGTTTTAGACCATGGGGAGATGGAATATGGCAAGAAATTCCAAGAAAAACTAATAGAAAATAAGTTAGAAAAGTGTAGTGTTTTCTAGGGTTTTGCAAAATCTAATTTTGTGTGAATGTTTCCTTGAGCTCCTAAGACCCTTAGAAATGTCTCCAAATGGCTCTCCCATCAAGGAGAAATTTAAAACTCCAAGAACCCCATTATTGCTCATAGGTTTGGCCAACTAGGATGGATAGGGTAGAGGGTGTTTTAATTTGTTTTGGCCTTGGTTTAGGACTTTATATGATATTAGAAACCATGGATTAGGAGATGAGACAATGGTGTCTATAATGGTGCTTTGTGAAGCAACTTAGTTTTTCAATTGTGCAATTGAATATGTGATGGCTCCAAGGACCTTTAATGAGTCCAAGAAGTCTAGAAATAATAAGAGAAAGAACTTGAAATGCAAGAGTTGCTTCATTAGGCCAATTATGGAACCATACTACCAAGTATGAAACCAAGTGTGGGTTTAAGCTTCAGTTTAATGCCTTGCATCAAGTGTGTAATTGTGTGTTGTTTATGGTGGCTAGGCCAAGAGAACATCCAATCATCTAGGTGCACTTGTGAGGCTGAAAAGAGAGAAGGGAAGGATCAAGAAAACCTTGCATAAATCCAAGGTAGCTTTCCACCTCATTCTTTTGCATTCTTGTGTACATATGTATGTTTTTGTGTGCTTGTGTATGCTCTTATGATTTGAGAACATGCCACTTGATGTCTTAAGGTTGCATTGGTACCAATGTTGTCTTGAATGCCATTGATTGTGAGAATGGCTCTCAAGCATGAGGTGATGCCAAAAGTCCCTTAAAATGGGTGAGGATGTGCCAAAAGTCTCAAGGTATGGGTGAGACTAGGCCAAAAGTCCCTTGGATGGGTGAGGCTAAGTCAAAAGTCCCTAGACCAAGAGTGAGGCAAATCCAAAAGTCCTCAAAATGGGGTAAGGCAAAACTAAAAGTCCTTATAGCATGAAAATGGCTTGATGTGGAAATGTGGCATGGAAATGTAGTATTATACACTTTATGTTTGCACACTTGAGATTTTGATGTATGTATGCTTTGAATGTATGTGTGAATGGGTGTGTGAGCTATTAAGATTCTCAGAATCTCACTCCTTTTCCCCCTCACTCTTGAAATGTCTAGGTGGTGTTCAAAATCAAGGAAATGTAAGCTAAGAACATTAAATGGCTACACCTTGTTCATTTTGTAGTCTAACTTGTGATGGAATGTCAAAGAAGCTTTGTACATATTATTTTTGGTAATGTAAGACCTTAAGCACATGTAATATGATGTATAGACTCTAAGTAAACTTTACGTAGCATTAAATTAATGAGATTATATATTTGGACCCTTGAATGGCATGTGTGTTTAATGTATTAATAGATGTTGAATAGCCAAAATGAGATGTGTGGGATTTGGGACCACTTAGATAACTCCTACAAGTCATAATTATACGTTTAAACTTGCCCAAGAGGTACCAAACTCAAGAGGAGGCTATTTAGACTAAAGTGACTCTTGATAGGGAGCAAAAATGACCATTTCATGAGGCTATATTACTTTTTATCCAAATGAGCTCTTCTTAGTCTGAAATTTGGCATGCATCTAGAGATTATTGAGAGATTTTTGGAAAGCTAAAGTTAGTAATTTTTTGAAGTCTGTGGAATATTTGGCAAATTGTTGAAGTTAGAAATTTTTCTAGTTTTGGTCATTAGTACTGTAGCACTTATCCGAAATTAAATTAGGTTACTCATAGGGCAAATAATGTCAAAAATTTCCAGTGACTTATGGCAATTAGAAGCACCTCATTTAGATGTTTAGAGAGGGAGATATGAATTTTCAAAGAATCTATCCAGTATCAGGAACTCCAACCGACCTCAGTTACTGTTTGATTGAGTTTCAAGGTCTGGGTATGCCTAAACTGGCCTGGAGTTATCTTTTCCCTCTAGCTAACATCCACAGTTTTCCAGATTATTGTATCGATTGGATTTTTTTGGAATTAATTAGACATTTTTAAAGTTTCCTACAAAATTCTGTGACAACACCAGTGGACAGCCTAACCTCTAGATCATTTTGAATGTTAAACATCTTTTGTGTTGTGTTCCACGGCTTGGACATATTTTTAGCATAAAGTAGACATGTGTAACTTCCTAGAAAGGCAAAGAATGCATGATTTCAATTTTTTTTTAGAATTAGTTATGATTTTTCAAAGTTTGTGACAAAAGTGAGGAAATTCTATCCAAAAATGCATATATGAATTTTATGCTTCCTCTTGCCATACATGAGCTCTAGGTTAATTTTGGTGATGGAAATGAGTTGTATCCATGCAATTAAATATGGGAATATGATACATGAGCTCACATGGTCCATGTGACACTGAATGAAATTTTTATACGCAACGCAATGCTAAACAATGCATTATTTTAACGCCTTTTTTTAATATTTACATGATTCTTGTAAATGAGTTATTTGAAGGCATAAGATAAACTAAGAAATTATGGTATTACATAATGTTAGTCCATGGTAGTTATTCCTCCATGCTAGCATCAAAAAGTTAAAATGTTGTGACAATTAGGTATGAAGTTAATAATCTAACCAAAGTCTACTCTCAAGCAACTAAAGAGAGTAAAGGCAACTTTAGGCCTAGAAAGCAAGTATAGTAATAAAGGAAGGCCCTGGAATAGAATATACTAGATGTAAGCTATCAGGAAAAGAACTATGATCCCAATAGCTAGTTAGTTATAAGGCTTCTAATAGCAAAGAGGAACAGAGTCTTCATGAAATGAGTTGATCAAGAAAAAAGTAAAAGTAAAAAGTGACTAAATATTAAGTGACGAAAGTAGATAGCAAAAGATTCATAAGGACTCAGAATAAGTATAGAAAGGTAAAGAAATAAGACAGAATGTCATCATAATAAAAGGTTGGAAACCTAGTATCTGATGGCATGTCTCCATATATATACATGAGCGAATCCACTAGATAAAAAAAAGGTCTATCCTATATAGTTTAGTTTTGGACTAACTAGATATAGAAAGGCATGATCTTTAAATTCTTACCCTAGAGATAGGAGGAGGGTGAATATTACCATCAGAGATAGCCCTCTTGTAACATCTGGTTCCTCCGTAAATGTGAGGAACGTAATGTTCAATTTTCCCATAAATGTATGAAACGCATGATAAGCATGGTTTTTATACATTTTATTTCCCTTAACTTAAGCTTTTTAATGATTAAATAAGGCTTAATGGATTTACTCAGATGGAATTTTGTTTAGTAACCATTCTCTACACTTTATGAATTAATTGGCAAAATAATTGATTTTAAATGCATAAATCATTTTAAATAAATTTTGTGGATAATTCTATTGAATATTCTTCATTCTTTTGTGCAGAATTTCTGATGTGCAAGTTGCTTGAATGAGCATTTGATTAAAGGAAAAGAAGAAGCTTTCACTTCCCTCTCCCCTAGCTCATGCACAAGTTATACACTCAGTCTCACGTTGCTTCAGAAACAGAATGGAAGAATAAACATGCAGAAGTTAACGTGCAAAGCTTGGGCTAAAGGAATGAAGCAGCAACACGAGCTGAATGAAGGAACAAGGAGCTTTCCAGCAAAACAGAACGAAGGAAGATGCCATGAGACCATGAAGGCAAGACGTGAAAAAAGAACGAAAGAGAAGCTACACAGAAACAAACAAGCAAAACAGAGGAGCTGCACGAAGAGCAGAAGGGACGTATAAGGAAACGAAATGAAGCTGTTGGAACAGAGGAATAAACGTTGCAGGCGAAGAAGAAGAAGAGGCACGAGCTGCTGGTTTGAATGAAAACGCTGGGTCTGGACAGTCATGTGAGAAGCTCGAGTTTTGTGTGCAGAACGAACAGAAGCAGAGAAAGAAAACGAGCAGAACGACGGGGCAGAACCAGAGCAACGCATGAAGAAGAGAGAGCTGGAAATCACGTCTGGACAGAACATGCAGAAGCTACAGTAGCAATCACGTAGGGAGTTTAGGCAAAACGCTGAAGCAAAACATTGAATATTATATTTGGCTTTAAACTGGGGCCCACATTATATTGAAGCTTCGGGTAATTGGCAAGGTCAGCACACGATAAAAATGCTGGAGCTAAGGGAAGGGAGAGCACGTGAAAATAAAAGCTGAGCACGTGAAAGAGAGGAGAAATACACGCCCATTCAACACACATAAGGCCATTCATTCGCTCATTCCATTTATTCCACAATTAACGACGCCGTCATTCGCCTCCATTCACCACACGCCTCCATCCACGCCCTTCGTCCATTCTCTCCACCCTTCGCCTTCGTCCAGACAGAACCATCTCCATTCCATCCCTCCCATCTCCATCCCTCCATTAGAATGAAACTCTAAACCTCCATATGTGACTAGCAAGGGAGGAAGCTCTTAGTGCAAGCTTGAATCCATGGATACACTCAAAATTCTAGCTAAGATTTCTTTAATTTTTCCAACACTTTTTCTCTTTCTTGTATTTACTTGGTTAAGGAATATTGGATTGGGAATTTGTGTAATTGATTAGTAGCTGGTTAGGTACTAATTAGGAAGATAATTGTTGTTTTAATTGATTAATTTTAGTTCTGAATCTTTCAATTTCTTTTAATCTCCCATGTATGCCCCGAAGGTGTTCAATGAAATGCATGAGTGAGATTATGTGCCTAATTGTCTATTTGTGGATTCCTTGATGTTTAGTTGGTTAATTAAACATTTTTGGATAATGATTTAGAGGCTAGATTAATCAGTTAATCAATTAATTCAAGTGTTCAAAGGTCTTAATCACAAGAATTAGTAATCTAATGAGAGTCGAGGTCTCAATTAACATTAAATTGCTAGTTTCTTGAATCTTGAATGGTTATTCAAGATCATTTGCTAATGAGCACAATTAGGAACTCTTAGGCCAGAATTAATTATAATTAGATTAGAATAAGGATAGTGGATACCAAGAGACCATTCCTAAGCTAGTCACAAGCCATTATCTACCACAATTCATCTAATTAGGTAGCAATTAGGAATTTTAATTTGATTTCATTTTAATTAATTTAAATCAACCAAACCCCCCTTAGTTTAGAAATTTTTAGGGTCTTTTAACACTTAGAAACTTAATTAAGCATTGAATTCCATTTTCAAGGGAGATGACCTAGGTTGTGCCACTTGCTATATTTTTAGTCAACCTAGTTTTATTTTGAGGATTGTACGACAAGCCCGTCAATGCACTATATATAAAAGGAAGTCCCTAGATAGAATGATTTGAGATTAAATAAAATTAGAGTAATAATCTAGATTTCAAATAATAAGGATCTGAGGCGAAAGGTACCCTAAAAACAGAGCTAGATGAGCTAAAAAAGTTTATGAAAGAAAGTTGGGGCATTTTTATAATTTCTGGTAATTTTGAAAAACTCATAGGAGGGCTTTTTAAACAAAAAATTTGAGCATTTTAGGGTTCTCAGAGACCCTGAAAACCATGATAACCCCCAAAACAATTGAAACCCCTCCAGTGAGTGATTTTAGCTGTTGGTTGACTAAAACTTTAACCAAACGATTCAAATTGATTTTAAATTTAGGTGAAACCAAAGGCATTTTATAAGTCAAAGAGCCTAAATTTTATGATGGAAAATACGGATTTTGAAAAAGAGTTGAAATGAGGCCAAGTAGAGAAATCATGATTTAGGGACTAAAATGAAAAGTGAAAAAGTTGCAAAAGTGACCCTTGGCTCCTTATAAGTCATGTTCCACTCTTCCCTCCACCCTAACCCACTTTATTTCTGCATAAAATTAGAGGAGAGACTAGCTCCAAGAGGCGTCCAAAAAGAGAGCAAAAGGGGAGGGAAAGACTTGTAGAAAGGTAAGGAATTAAGGCTTTTTCCATGCTTCTTCCATTAGTAAAGTTGTTCTCCTCCTTCTCCTCTTCATTCCCATTGTTTTAATAGCTCACATAGGATTTGTTTATGGCTAGTCCAGAGCAAAGAGCTTAGAATCTCAAGGAGAGGCTTGAAGCAATGGAGAGAACTCTTGAAAAAGCATTGAAACAAGGTAAATCCCTTGGCCTTTCATGCTTCTTTTCTTGCCCTTCCTCTATGTGAATTTCATTCAACCTAGAGCCCATCCAAAGGGAGTTAAATTTTGACCATATCAAGGGAAGAACAAGTGATTTAAAGTGTGGAAATTTAGAATAAGCAAATGGAATCAAAAAGAGAGGGAAGAAATTCAAGTTAGCACAACTTGGGATTTTGAAATAAATGATCAAATTTGATTTTTTCTAGAGATATTCTAGCTTATGTAAGACATAGTATGAGTCTCTTAAACCTCTAGGAAGCTTTACATGAGCCATTCCCTTCAAGAAAATGAAGACAACTCCATGAGCCATAAAAAATGTGCTTGTCTCGGCCTAAGCAAGTTTGGCCACCTAAGGGAGAGTTTTAATTTCTTCCAAGCTTAGAATGGGACTAAATATGAAGGAAGAACATCAAAGGAAACCTTGGAAAAAATTTAGAAGCCTTGGAATGTGAGATGGAAGTGTAGGCTCCATAATGAGATATTAAGAACCAACTTATAGCTAGGCTTCTTAAAATGAATGAGTGATGACTCCAAGGAGTCTAAAGGGAGTCAAGAGACCTAGAGTGAATGAGAAATAGGAGCCAAGATCATGAATTCTCATAGTTACTTCATAAGGTCTTGTATGGAAGCATAGTGGAGCCATAGAACAAAGTAGCTTCACATAGAGTGTGTATTGTAACACTAAATTTTTAGCTTGTCTTATGCTATTCTCATGCCATATGTCATGCATCTCACAAAAGAGGTAAGAAAATGGCATTTAAAAAGTGAATACATTTGTGTGGCGCTATGCATAAATTTCACATTCGATGTCCCGTGAACCATATGAACTTATTAAACTCACTCTCATATTTAATTACACTAATGCAACTCAAAACCATCCAAGAAAGTGGCTTAGAACTCGTGTAAGTGAATGGAACATACAAAATACCATAGTGCAGCCTCAACTAGAGTTTCCAGATTTCTATCAAAAATTTTGAAAAATTATAACTAATTCTAAAAAAATCTAAATCATGCATTCTTTACTATTATGGAAAGCTACATATGTCTATTTTATGCCAAAAATATACCCAGACCTCAACAGGGGTTGCTAGCTATAGGAACTTAATGGAATAGTACCAAAGGTCAACTAGTGTTACTGGCACTGTCCTCCATCTTCAAAAATTCATATCTCAGTGGCCATGGAAAGTTTGTCATGTCTAGTTTATGTCTGTAAAATTTCATGAGCATTGGACATCATTTGACCCACAAATGATACAACACAAGTTTTTGACCATATGAACAGTACCTCTATCAGTTCATAGAAAAATGGAAACTTTGGAAATTCATAATTAATTCTATAAAGCTGCAAATAATTTGGTCTTTGGCTTCCTAAAACGCTCTAGATAAGATCTATATGTATGCCAAATTTCATGGGTAAATTCGTTCATTTGGTCAAATCTTGACATTGGGTTGTGAAATGGTCACTTTTATGCACTACAAAGGGTCCAAATTGAGTTCCAAGGCTACCATGACCACTTAAGCACATGGGAATGCACCAAAATGACATTCTAAACTTGTTTCAAAGGCACACAAACCCAGAATTTGCAAAACTCACTCTCTTACCTCATGCCATACATAATATTACATAATGCTAGTCCTATCATTCCATACTCAAAATGTACCATACCATTCATATAATATTAAATCTCATTTGTATATGATATATTAGCATAATTACACATGTCCATAAGGTCATAGGTTATATAAAATAATAGATTACAACATTTGCCACTCATATGGCCATAAAGAAGCAAAATCAATACACTTCGTTGTCACACTTTCATCTTCCAAGTATATGGCTCCCATTACTTTGCTCACTTGGTCCACCAAGCATTTTAAAAAGTTAGAGAGGAGGGAATGAGATTCAAAGAATCCTAATAGCTCATCTCCATTTTAATCACACATAAAGTATACAAAATAAGTCTTGAAAATCCATGCATGAGTATAATGGATGACATAATCATTCAAGATACATTCTTGACATGTGAGTAAGTCATACAAAGCATCTATAGGCTTTCCAAGCAAGTGAAATAGCCTCATCTATTCACTTATGGATTTTAGACTTGCCTCACCCATTTTCTCTAGAAGGTGTTGGCTCAACCTCACTCTTAGGAAACACTTTACTTTGTCTCAACCATTTCTAAGGATTCTTGGCTCATCTTCACCATGGCTAAGAGTTCTTGGCTTTTCTACACTCAAGTAAACCAAAGCAAACATTTTAGGTATCATTTGAAAACATAATGCATTATCATTATAACATCTAATTTTCTGAAAAAGAGAAAAAATGTGAGAAATGTAACGTATGGTTTCTCTGTAAACGAATGAAACTCACTGGACACCAAAGGAAGTCCTTTGAAATGAATTAGTTAAGGTCCCAAAAAATTTGGGAAGCATTTTAGACTCTTAAAAATGAGAATCCAAGGCTCAAACGGAAAGAAAAATAGAGCTAAAATGAAGAAACAAATTGTAACAAAAGGTAAACGAAATGTAAGGGCATTTCTTTCATCTTGAGCAAATTTTTGAAATTCACATAGGATGGCTCTTTAAATGAAAATTTTGAATTCTTTGGGGTTCTCAGAGGCCCTAAAAATCATGGAAAGCCCCAGGATAGTTAAATCCCCTCTAGTGGATATTTTCCAATGTCAATGTACCCAAACTTTGATAAATTCGTTCAAGAAGGTTTTAGCTCTGATTTGAGTGATTCCAAAGACATTTTACTAAATTTGAACCTACTATATGATGGAAAAGGAAATTCTCTAAAAGGAGCTAAAACAAAGTAGAAACGAAAATGCTAAGAACGAAGGGCAAAAGGAGAATTTTTGAAAAGTGTTTCCTTCTCCCACCTATATATAAGTGGTGGCCCACCTCCTCACTCATTTAGAAACAATTGTTTCTGCCCTAATTTAGAGGACAAAGCTAGGGCTTAGGCACACCAAAGGGAGAGAAGAAGAAGGAGAAATCAAGACAAAAAGGTATGGATTCTTGGTAGTTTTCCATGCTTTCTTCCATCCAAACCTCTTCTCCTTCATTCTCCTTTGTTTCATATGATTATAATGAAGTTTATAAATTTGTTTTAAGGAAGAAATTAAGGGAAAAATTCAGATTTGAAGAGACGAGCTTGAAGAAGACAAGATTCAAGTGAGAAAAAGCAAGAAAACAAGGTAATTTCTTCTTCCATCGTTGCTATCCCTTGCTCCTCTTCCTCCACCATTTTGCCCCACTTAAGAAACCCTAGGAGAGCTTGGTTTTTAGGTAGAACTAGGGGTGATTCTTAGAAAAAAGGGTGTGAAGATTAAGAATATGCAAAGCGAATTAACAAAAAACCATGGAAATTCAAGATGCAATTTATAGGGTTTCTAGTGTTCCTTATAAAATTTGATTTAATCTTTTAATTCCTTTGCCTAAATGAAAGCTTAAATGACTTCCTAAGATCCCTAGAAGTCTCTCCATGTGCTTCCTCCATCAAGGAAACAAACTAAAGTCCATGGAAGCCCATTTCCTTCATTGTCTCGGCCTAAAAGGGTTTGCATACCTAGGGAGAGTTTTAAATTTTTCTAAACCTATTTTTGAGTCATATATAATGAACGAAGATGAGGGGAGGCCTTAGAAAAAATTTAGAAACCATAGAAAGTGAGTTAGTGTCTTATGTTCCATAAGATGACCTAAAGAAGCAACATGTAGTTAGGCTCTTTATTTTAATTATGTGATGACTCCAAGACGATTAAAAGGAGTCAAGAATCATCTTTGAAAGGAAAGAATGAAGCCTAAAATTTATTTGATAGGTGTTGCTTCATTAGGTACATTCTTGAAAACATGAAGGGGCTAATGAGCTAAGCTAGTGTCTAAGCAAAATGGCTTTGGAATCACCCAAATTGGAGCTAAAACCTCCCGAACGAATCCATCAAAGTTCAGGCACACCGACGTTGAAAAATATCCATCGGAGGGGCTTTAGCTATCCTGGGGCTTTCCATGGTTTTTAAAGCCTCTGAGAACCCCGGAGAACTCAAAACTTTCATTTAAAAAGCCCTCCTGTGTGTTTTTCAAAAAGTGCCTATATTTGCAAAAATGCCACTGGCCTTTTGACAAATTTTTTGAATCACTTTGGCCTTGATTTCTAGGCAACTTAAGGCTCAAGTCCTCATTTTATAATATTTAAAATTTTATCATAATTTTAGTTGGCCCCAATTCCTTCTATTTTAGGGACTTCCTTTTATATCTAGCCTATTCTTATCGTTTATGGAGAAACCGAACATTGCGTTTCTCACATTTACGGAAGGACGGGATGTTACATTCCTCCCCCTTTAAATAAATTTCATCCTTGAAATTTAGGGGTGCACTTTCTATTACTCTTATGGTCTAGCTAACTGTTCTTTTCTTTCCCTTCTTCCTGGCTCTAGACGCTTTCTCATCGATTTCATTCTTTCACATTTTCTTTCAGCCAGGGAACTTTTATTACTAGCTCTTAATAAAGGCTTTACTGCAATAAAATACTAGCTAGTTCTTTCTCATAAGGGAAAGAAATTTTTGACTCTAAAGGCCTATCCTGGGAGAGCTTACTAAGAAGTCAGATTTTTAACCAAACCAAAGGTGATTCTTAGGTATTTGATAGAGAGGAATAAGAATATGCAAAGAAAACTAAGAAATAGGCATTAGAAATCAAGATACAAAACCTAGGGTTTTAAGTGCACCTTCTAATTTCTAAATTTGTATGATGCTTCCTAGGTCTAAGTTAGAGTATAAATGAGTTCTTGAGACACCAAAGATGCTCCCCACAAGCTTCTCCCTTTAAGAAAACCAAGAAAACTCCATATGGCCCAAATGGTGTCTATGTCTCGGCCAAGAAGGGATTGTGTAGGTGGGGGGAGTTTTAAATTTTTCTAAGGCCATTCTTGAGTCATATTTGATGAATGAAAGTGAGGGGAGGCCTTGGAAAAAATTTAGAACTCATAGAAAGTGATTTAGTGCCTTAGGTTCCATATTATGACCTAAAGAAGCAACATGGTGCTAGGCCTTTTGTTTTGATGATGTGATGACTCCAAGAGGCTTAAAAGGAGTCAAGAATCATATTTGAAAGAAAACAATGAAGCCTAGAAAGTATTTTAGGGGTATTGCTTCATTAGGTACATTTATGGACCATAATGGGGGTTATAGAGCAATCTAGCATCTAAGCAAATTGTATAGTCTTAGAGATTATTTCATAAACCTAATTAACTCTCATAAATTGTATCTAGGCCAAGAGAAACCATCTCCACCAATTTGTGGGTGTGTGGCTGAAAGAGGAGGCTTGAGTCCAAAGGAAAAAGTGTGTAATTATATGCAAGGTAGCTCTCTCCACCTTCTCTCATACATGGATGTGTGTTTAGCATGTCTTAGAATGTGTGTATGTGTATTTTCAAGCTATGAAAAGTATGCTAGTATGCCTTTATATGCCATGATGCTTGATGCCATGTTATGTTTTCAAATGATTACATGATGTTTGTGTGAGTTTGCTTGAGTGTGGAGATGCCAAGAACTGTTCCCTTTGGTGAGGATGAGCCAAGAACTCTTGAGCTTGGTTGAGACAAAGTAAAGAGTATCTCAAAAGCAAAGTGGGCTCCCAAGAGTATGGTTAAGTCCAAAACTCTTAAAGAATGGGTGAGACAAGTCAAAAATCCATAAGGAGAAGTGTGAGGCCAATCCAAGTACTTGGTGAGCTCTTGAATGTTTTGTATGATTGATTCACATGCTTAGTTTGCTTTTAAAATGTCCAAGTATTCCATTTTCCCCATGCATGCATTTGTGAAACTTGCTTTGCATATATTATGTATGATTGAATGGGAGATGAGCTATTGGGATTCTTTGAATCTCATCCCCTCCTCTCCAATGATCTAACATGATAGGTGAACCAAGTGGATATGCTAATGGGAGCCAACAACCCTAAAGGAAGGAAATTGACAAACTTATGCCTTGGTTTTAGCCATTTTGGAACCATAATGATGGTTTATCATGTATATGATGTTGTATATGTACTATGAACATTGAGACATTTGCAAATATACTAATATGTGATGTTGAGATGTATGTTTCTCATATATGAACACTAGCCCATGTTTTGAGTATGTAATGCCATAGTATGAAGGTTTAAAGTTTGATGAAAATATGCATAACTGTGGGTTGAATACCCAAAATGAGATATATGAGGTTTGGGACCATTTTGGCACCTCACAGAAGTCTCAAATAAGCTTTTAAACTTGCCCAAAAGGTGCCAAGACCAAGGGAAATTCAATTGGCACTTTTGGTACCTAATATGGAGCCAAAATTGACCATAATGGAACCCTACATCACTTTTTAGCCAAATGAGTTAGTCTTGATCTGAAATTTGGTATGCAATTAGGTCTCATTGAGAGCTTTCTAGGAAGCTAAAGATCATAATTTTTTGAGGTCTAGGGAATATTTGATAAATTTTCAAAGTTGGAATTTTTCATGGATTCTGGTATGGGTACTGTTCATACTGGCAGTTTTGTGTTCTGTGTCACCTGATGACCAAATGGCATCCAATGCTTGTGAAATTTTATATACATAAAATGGAGGTCATAGGATTTTTGTGACCACCAAGATCACCTCATTTGGAGGTCTGAGTAGAGAGTTATACATTTTTGAAGTTAACTATCAGTACCAGTGGCGCCCTAAGAGTTCAATTACTGTTCCATAGGTTCCTAATCGCTAGACGTATCTGTTTCATTCTAGAATTATTTTTAGTATTGATTTAACATTTTTACGTTTCCATTATAACTAAATTTGTATGATTTCAATTTTTATAGAATTAGTTATGAATTTTAGAAATTTGTATCAGTAAACTGAATAGCAACCTAGGTAGCCAGTGACCTCTATAGCTTCTTAGATGTCAAAAGTCTTGTGTGATAAATTTTGTGAGGCATATTTTTTCTATAAAGTAGACATCATAAGCTTTCCAAAATGACTAATATTACATGATTTTGAATTTTCTAGATTTAGTTATGATTTTCCAAAGTTGGGTCAGAAAATGGAACAAATCTGGCAGAAAATATGCTTGCTTATTTTGAGCTCCATTTCAGTTGCCATGAATTGTAGGCATGTTTTTGTGATTTAAATGAGTTATAATGATGGAATTAAATATAAGAATGCATAATATGATCTTGCATGGTCCACGTGACACTAAATAGAATTTTGAGACCCAGTGCAATGCTAAAATGAGTATTATTTCTTTGCCTTTTTCATGCAAAACTCACATGATTCATGATATTAAGTTATGTAAAGGCATGAGATGAGTTAGAATGAGTTAGAATTCATGGTGTTACATTTATTGGTATCAGAGCAAAGTTTCAAGCTCTTTTGGATTGGATTTGGCTTGAAGAAATAGCATTAGGGCTATGTGAAGGCTTGAATAGATAGGTATAGTTTTGTATGAGACATTGTGGGTATGTGAAAGTAGTTTGTGGCTTTATTCATGATAAGTAAGTTGTAGAATGGTCTTAGAGTACTTAGTGGATATCAGGAAGAGTGGCCTCTAAAGTAGCTTGAGCAGAATTGAGGGATCCAGCGGCTAGAGCTTGATGAGATATGATAGCTCGCTGGGATCAGTGGCAAGCCCAAGATATGAATGATGAGAATGATCTTGTTGATAGGAAGAGGCTTGCTAGAGAGAGTATGTGAGGCCTAATTCTCCCTAGTAGTCATACTCAGGCCATTTTGAGATGTCCTGTTTAACACAGAGACAAATAATGATACAGTGCGGTATGAGATGAGACTGCGACTGCACCGAACCAGTTTAAAGAGGAATGAGAAAAAGAGTTGCCCCTTAGCCACAACATCTAAATGTCTAGATAAGTATTAGAGCCCAAAAGGCTAATTCTCTCAGGCCAGAGGTTGAGTTACAAGCTATACCCTAGAGCCTGATAGCTCGAAGGTGATAGCTAGTTATGCATGAATAAAGTGAGAGGTAAAGCCCTCTAGCTTGATGACGAGCTGGTTATAAAGGCGGTGAGGCTCGAGTTGGTAGCTAAAAATAAAATCCAATCCCTAGAATAGTAAGCCAATCAAAGGCTATTAGCCGCGGCGAATAATATGTTAGTCGTGACGAATGGCACTATGAATGCCTTATTGGTCATATTCAAGCTAACTTAAAAAAGGAACTACGAAGGGGTTAGATAACCCACAGAGAATGGGCACCCCTAGTATAAGTAGAGGAAAAGAATAGTTATGAAAGATTAGTAAGAAGTCCATGGGCCTAGTAAATGAGACTGAGGAAAGAGCTCAATACAGAGGAAGTTAGACACAGGGCTAATGAGGTTGTTGAGAGCCACCTATGAGGCGTTGACTCCAACCTAGAGTGCTACCTAGTGGGACACTAAATGATAGAATATTAGTGTAGCCTCGAAATGACATAAGATAAGACTACCAGTAGTAAGGCACCTAGCGAGTGGCCTAGAAAGGTGTACCTCATAGGTAATACCTAGAAGTAAATATGAGTAACTAGTAATAGAGGCTCAGAAAAGAATGAGGATAATTAGTAAGCTAAGGGTCCAATGAGATGGCTAGCCAAGCTGAGCATAAGCTAAAGCCTGAAGAAGATGACCAGTAACATCGTTCTAGGTGAGATATGTAAATAAAAAGCTAAGTGAAAGTTCTCCCTGGAGTGAAAAAGGGAAGATGAGATATCCTCATATCAAGGAAACCACCTAGTAGTGATTAGTAAAGTCCCCTAGATAGACCCTTCGATTGTAGAGTATAGTGAGCAAAGAAGCAAGGAAGAGCTGAGAAATTAACCATAGAAGATATGCCCTCGCTTTAGTAACAACTAAATGTATAGATTAAGCTCAGAAAAGTAAATGGATAGGGGTTTGATAGTTAGTTAGATGAGCTCCTTAATATAAGAATAGTACAGGGTTAAGGCACATACGTGGTCAGAGCACCCAATAGAGCATGAGCTTCAGCGAGGTAGAATCCAGACATTGAGAATATGCATTCTGGATTGAGTTAGAAGAACCCTAGAAATAACATACTGTGCTCCTGGGGATGAGGCTATAAAGGCTTAACAGAGAAAAAGCCTAGCTCTAATCCGAATGCAGAAATAAGCTAAGACAAACAATTAGTGCCTTAGTACCCTCAAGGAAGCTCGAGAAAGCTAAAGACCACCTAAGAAGGTGAGCCTCATCTTATATAGAGAAAGAATGTAAGCTTAAAGAAAGAATGTAAGCCGAGAGCACTATAGAATGACATTCCTAAGATTTTATGAAATAAAATCCTCCTTACCAAGGGATGGTCTAGCTAAGAGCAGAGCAAGAGTATGAGTAAAATGTAGACCCCCTTGATGTTATAGAGAGTGATTAAGTAGAGGAACCCTGGGAAAATACAGGTGCTCTTGAGCTTAAAGAAACCTGAACTGGCAACAGAAATAGCCAATAGTAGAATATCTTTTTACCTAAGTAAGAGGATAAGAAAAATAGAAAGAAAAGATGTGACAGTGTTCAAGCCGAGGACATATTAGATTGAGAACAGACATTCAGTTAATGTGCTTGAGTACTTAAGAAAGCACACTTGTCTTTAGTGTAGACGCCCTTCTAACATGATATTGCCCAAAGTAAAAATAGCCGGGCAATACTGAGAAATCTCAGGATGTAGTAGAGGAAGAATCCTACTTTCCCCGAGTACTCTACGAGAATAGGGCAGATAGAGAAAAGTAAGAGAGAGGTACTTTAGATTATTGGGAAACTTGTAATATACAAGCGATAATGGCTTTGAGCTCAGTCATGAAGTGCTTGTATATTAGTGTTTGATGTTATGGTTTGCCTGCAACAGAGGCTACATGATATTAGGTCTGGTCAACCTAGTAGTAATGTGGCTTAAGTGCATAGCAAACGATGACATCAATCACCAAAGTGTCCTGATAATTGAAAAGTATCCTAGTTAAAGAACAAGATAAGTCAGAAAAGAAAGGTAAAAGGATTCCAGTAGTACCAGAATAGTAAGGAAAGCATGCAGAAAGGAATCCCTAGTAGAAATGTTTAGATTCAGTATGCATAGCCTGAGTCCCTTATAGTATATGTAAATAAAATGAATAGAGACCAGTGTATAGCCTCTCTCCTGCCAGAGATGTTTACTACACTCAGTGTGTGAGATGCCTTAGTGCTAAGGCACTTAAAAATAGAACATGGGCATAGTGAGAACTGCAGGATATGAGGAGGGCTAAAATTAGTATATGTAAGTAAGTAAGTCAATGGAGTAAGAAAAGAAAGCCCAAGTGAAAAAGGGCTGAAGTGGGAATCTGAGGATCTAATGAGGAGCGATGAATGAAAATTAAAATGCTCCCTAGTATTAGTATGATGGGATCCTAGAGAATGAGATGACACAGAACCCACTTCGCACGAAGAGCATGATGTACTTCTGAGTTTAGCCTCAGCTATTATGAGCAATGGTAACTAGATTTAGTGAGCATGTGTTTTACTGTCAAATATAGTAATCTTAGGCTTTGTTGTCTCCCAGAGATGGATCGTAGTAGATCCCAGAATAGCATAGCAGGTTGTAGTAGACCCTAGCAGGGCTTTAAGAGGTCGTAGTAGACCCATGGGTCATAGTAGATCCCACAGAGTTACAGAGAGCCCTAGCCATAGCATGATAGATCTCTGGTAGAGATGACAGCCTGAGATAGTTTTACAGAGTAGTTAGTCTCAGAGACTAGTACAATTTCAGCTAGCCTTTGTCTCAAAGACTACAGATCTCCTGAGTCTGGTAGACTGTTGCTACAGAGATATAAAGGCTTTACTCAGACAGTTAAACCACTAACTAGCTCTCTTTAGAGATGAGCATAGTATATGGGATGACAAAAACAAGAAATAAGCTTTCCAAAGTTAGAGCCAAATGAACCACTACCTAGCAGATAGTAGCCCTGACCAAGGGATAGAGAGATCCTTACATGCTAGCTTATGTATTTAGAAAAGGGTCAGGTGCAGTTTTTATATAAGGTAAGTGGTACATTATGTCTCCAATGAGCAAAACTGTGAGAATAGCTAGCATCCCATCAGAGCCCAATAGTAGTCAGTGGTAGTAGCTCTTCAGTGACAGTATAAGACATACAAGTTTGGCCTATCAGTGTTGAAATGAGGGACTATAAAATGCCACTACAAGTGAGCAAAGAAAGTAAGAAAAGTCCCAGCCTACAAAAACAGATGTAGTAGTAAATAGAGAAATTAGGATCACAAAAGCATAAACTCCTCAAAGGAGTTGTAATCCTAGTAAGTAACTAAGATGTGAGGCCTATGACAGAAAGAAATGCAAATTATAATTATGGGATGAGCTAGTGAGAAAGAACACAGAGATAAATAGTGGATAGAATATGTAAATAAGCAGACAGATAGAAACCTCTGATGGCTCTAATGATTAGAAAAGATGATGAGATGTTATGAAAAGCCATTCAGAGAGGATACAAGAGATGTGATATGAAATAAGTTACCTCCTAAGATATGTAAATGAGTCCATTGATAGAACGTTAATCCTGCGATTGGGTTAACATTAACCCGACATGATTAGTAAGCTCTCCCAGGATAAGCCTCCAAAGTAACCAATTTCTTTCCCTTATGAGAAAGAACTAGCTAGTATTTTATAGCAATAGAGCCTTTATCAAGAGCTAGTAACAAAAGTTCCCTGGCTGAAAGAAAATTCAAAAGAATGAAATCGCTAAGAAAGCGTCTAGAGCTAGAAAGAAGGGAAAGAAAAGAACAGTCAGCTAGACTATAAGAGTAAGAGAAAGTGTACCCCTAAATTTCAAGGACAAAATTTAAGGGGGGAGGAATGTAACATCTGGTACTTTCGTAAACATGAGAAACACAATGTTCAGTTTCTCTGTAAATGGCAAAAATGGGTCAGATACAAAAGGAAGTCCCTGAAATAAAAGGAATTAGGGCTAAATAAAATTACGATAAAATTTTAAATATTAGAAAATGAGGATTTGAACCTTGAGTTACCCAGAAATTAAGGCCAAAGCGATTCAAAAAATTTGCCAAAAGGCCAGTGGTATTTTCGTAAATATGGATACTTTTTGAAAAACACATAAGATGGCTTTTTAAATGAAATTTTTGAATTCTCTGGGGTTCTCAAAGGCCCTGAAAATCATGAAAAGTCTCAGAACAATTAAATCCCCTCTAGTGGATGTTTTCCAATGTCGATGTGCCCGAACTTTGACAGATTCGTTCGGAAAGGTTTTAGATCCGATTTGAGTGATTCCAAAGTTACTTCAAAAAAGGACCAATTCTAGCCGAGAATGATCTTTAAGTTTCCATGCCCCATTTCAATTTTCATGGGTTGTAAGCATGTTTTTGTGATGCGAATGAGTTGTAATGATGAAATTAAATATGAGGAAGTATAGTATGAGCTCACATGGTCCACGTGACACTGAATTGATTTTTTTTAGTTATAGCGCAATGCAAAAAAGTCTATTATTTCCATCCTTTTTTTCATATGCTCTTGTGGGATTGATAATATAAAGCTTATAAAATGGCATAAAATGAGCTAGAAGTTATGGTGTTACAAGAATCCCCAATAGAGAATGTTCAGATTTAGTGTGCATAGCTTGAGTCCCTTATAGTATATGTAAACGAAATGAGAAGGGACAAATGCATAGCCTCTCTCCTACCAAAGATATTAGCCACACTCAGTGTGTGAGATGCCTTAGTGCCAAAGAACTTAAAAGCAAAATGTGGGCACAGTCAGAAATTGCAAAATATAAGAGGAAAAGATAGTCGAGTACAGTTAGAGTAAGAAAAGAAAGCCTAAATAAAAATGGCACTGAAGTAAGAATCTGAGGATCCCATGAGGAGTGATGAACAAAAATTAAGATACTCCTAAGTATCAGTATGATGGAATCCTAGAGAAACAGATGACACAAAACCCACTTCGCATGAAAAGCATGATGTATCTCTAAGTTTAGCCTCAGCTATTATGAGTAATAGTTACTGGACTTAGTGAGTATGTGTTTTACTGTTAGATATAGCAATCTTAGGCTTTGACATCTCCTAGAGATGGATCACAGTAGATCCTAACATAGCACAGCAGGTTGCAATAAATCCTAGCAGGGCTCTAAAAGGTCGTAGTAGACCCAGGGGTCACAGGAGATCCCATAGAGTTACAGAGAGCCTATAATTATAGCATGATAGTTCTTTGGTGAGATGATGGCTTGAGATAGTTTTTACAAAGTAGATAGTCTCAGAGACCAGTACAGTTTCAATTAACTTTCATCTCAAAGACTACTGACCTCTTGAGTCTGGTAGACCATTGCCACAGTGATATGAAGGCTTTACTTAGATAGTTAGACCACTAACTAGATCTCTTGGGAGATGAACATAGTGTAGGTGATGAGGAAAGCAAGAAATTAGCTTTCCAAAGTTAGAGTCAGATAAACCACTACCCAGTAGATAGTAGCCCTGATCGAGGGATAGAGAAATCCCCCTATACTAGCTTATATATTCAGAAAGGGGTCAAGTGTAGTATTTACATGGGATAAATAATATAGTATGCCTCCAGTGATCAAAACTGTGAGTATAGCTAGCATCCCACCAAAGCTCAATAGTAATCAGTGGTAGTCGCTCTTCGGTGCCAGTATAAGACACACATGTTAGGTCTATCAATGCTGCAATGTGTAACGTCCGATTTTCATTAAACGGCAGAAACAAACGCATTTTCAAAGTAAGTCCCCTGAAATGAATTAGTTAAAGTCCCAAAAAAATTGAGTAACATTCTAGACTCCTAAAAATGAGAATCCTAGCCTTAGAAAAAAGGAATCCTAAGCTCAGATGAAAGGAAAAATAGAGGTAGAATAAAGAAATAAATTTTGATAAAAAATTTACGAAACGTAATGGCATTTTCGTAATTTTGAGCAATTTTTGGAATTCACATAGGAGGGATTTTTAAATGAAAATTTTGCATTCTCTGGGGTTCTCAGAGGCCTTGAAAACCATAGGAAGCCTCGAGATAGTTAAATCTCCTTTAGTGGACATTTTCCAACGTCAATGTACCCAAACTTTGACTGATTTGTTTAAGAAGGCTTTAACTCCAATTTGAGTGATTCCAAAGGCTTTTTACTAAATTGGGAACTAAATTTTATAATGGAAAAGACAGTTCTCAAAAAGAAGCTAAAACAAATGAGAAACAAAAATGCCAAAAACGAAAGGCAAAACAAAAATTTTTTAAAAAAGTTATTCTCCTCCACCTATATATATGAGGCGCCCCACTCTCCTATTCATTTAGTCTCATATTGTTCTACCAAAACTAGAGGAAAAATCCTAGGAGAGTGGCACACCAAGGGAAGAAGAAGGAGAAGAGAAATCAAAGGCTTAAGGTATAGTTTCTTGGTAGTTTTTCATGCTTTCTTCTATCCGAACCTTCTCTCCTCCATTCTCCTTTGTTTCCTTTGATTAAAATGAAGTTTACAAATCTATTTTAAGGGGAAAACTTAGGGGAAAATTCGGATTTGAAGAGAGGAGCTTGGAGAAAGCAAGATTCGAGTGAGAAAAAGCAAGAAAATAAGGTAATTTCTTCTTCCATGGTTGATGTCTCTTCCTTCCCTTCCTCCACCATTTCGCCCCACTCAAGAAATGCTAAAAGGGTTTGATTTTTAGGTAGAACCAAGAGTGATTCTAAGGAAAAAAGGTGTAGAGATTAAGAATATGCAAAGGAAATTAACAAAAAGCCATTAGATTTCAAGATGCAATTTCTAGGGTTTCAAGTGCACCTTGTAAAATCTGACTTTGTATAATGATTCTTAGGCTTAAATAAGAGTTCAAATGAGTTTCTAAGATCCCTAGAAGTCTCCCCATGTGCTTCCTCCTTCAAGAAAACTAAGCAAAGTCCAAGGAGGCCAAAATCATGTATAGTCTCAGCCTAGCTAGGTTTGGGTGACTAAGGAGAATTTTAAATTTTTCTAAGCCCATTTTTTAGTCATATATGATGAATAAATATGAGAGGAAGCCTTGGAAAAAATTTAGGAAGCTTACAAAGTGAGATGGTGCTTTATGTTCCATTATATGACCTAAAGACACAACATGTAATTAGGATCTTGGTTTTAATTGTGTAATGACTCCAAGAGGCTTAAAAGGAGTCAAGAATCATGTTTGAAAGGAAACAAAGGAGCCTAGAATTTATTTGAGAGGTATTGCTTCATTAAGTGCATTTTGAAACCATAAAAGGGTTTATCAGTCAAGTTAGAGTTTAAGAAAGTTGTGTAGCCTTAAAATTAATTCCATGAACCTAATTGGCTTCCATAAATTGTGTTTAGACAAAGAGAAATCACCCCCACACTTTTGTGTGTGTGTGGCGAAAAGAAGGAGCTTGGATTCAAGAGAAAAAGTGTGTAATTGTATCTAAGATAGCTCACTCCTTCTTCTCTCATACATGATTGTTTATGTTACTTGTCTTTGAATGTGTGTATGTGTATTTTAAGCCATGAAAAATGTTCTAGTATGAGCTCTTACTCCATGGTACAATGATGATGCATTATGTCTTTAAATGATGTTTGTTTTGATTTGCTTAAGTATGGTGAGGCTAAAAACCTTTAGCTATGGTGAGGATGAGCCAAGAACCCTTAGCTATGGTGAGGATGAGCTAAAAACTCTTAAGATTGGTTAAGACAAAGTAAAGAGTCTCTCAAAAGTGAGGTGGACTTCTAAGAGTATGGTTAAGTCCAAAAATCTCTTAAAGAATAAGTGAGAAAAGTTCAATATCCACAAGAAATTGGGTGAGGCTAATCCACTTGCTTGGCAAGCCTTTGTATGTTATGTATGACTTTCTCAAATGATGAAAATGCCCCTTGAATGTTTGCACATGTTAATATGACTATACATGCATTTATGAGACTTGTTTGCATCCATTATGTATGATTGAATAGGAGATGAGCTATTGGGATTCTTTGAATCTCATCCCCTCCTCTCCAATGATCTAACATGCTAGGTGAACCAAGTGGATAAGGTAATGGAAGCCAACCACCTTGAAGATGAGAGATCCAAGAACATGAATTTTGCTACTTTAAGGCCATACAATTGGCAAATGATGTAATCAATAGAAGTATACATATTATGATGTCATAAACATATGTAATTATAGTAATATGTCATGTATAAATGAGAGAATATATTATGAGACCATTATAATGCAATGTAAGTATGTTATGAATATTTGGCTTCTTGATTAGTATTATGGAATTGTGTATAAGTGTGGTGAGATGGCCAAAATGAGATGCATGAGGTTTGAAACCATTTAGGCAGTTCACACAAGTCTTAATTATGCTTTTAGACTTGCCCAAGAGGTGTCAAACCCCAAGGAAAGCTATTTGGACATTTTGGTACCCTATATGGAGCCAAAATTGACTATAATGGAACCCGATGTCACTTTTTGTCCAACTGAGCTCTTCTTGATCTAAGATTTGGCATGCTATTATAGTTTGTTAAGAGCTTTTTGAGAATCTAAAGAATAAAATTTTTAGAGGTCTATAGAATATTTGATGAATTTTCAAAGTTGGCAAATTTTATAATTTTGGTCATGTTACTATTTACTTAAGTCTAAAAATGAAATCTATCACACAGGGCCCAAATGATATCCAATTGCCACAAAATATTATACAAAGAAACTAGATATTCCCAGTGACTTATGCCAACTAAAAGTACCTCATTTGGATGTCTAAAGAGGGCGATATGAATTTTCAAAGAATCTATCCAGTACTAGGCGCTCCACCCGACCTCAGTTACTATTTGATTGAGTTTCGAGGTCTAGAGAATGCTAAACTGGTCTGGAGTTATTTTTTTCCCTATATTTGACATTCACATATTTCTATATTGGTATCATTTGAATGGATTGAATTTTTTTTGAATTAATTGGACATTTTTTAAGTTTGCTGCAGAATACTATGACAACATCAGTGAATAGCCTGACCTCTGGAACTTTTCGAATGTCAAACATCCTTTGTGTTGGATGTTATAGTAAAGACATATTTTTATCTTGAAGTAAACATGTATATATTTCCAGAATGGCCAAGAATGAATGATTTCAATCTTTCTAGAATCAGTTATGATTTTCCAAACTTTGTGACAGAAATGAGCAAATTCTGGCCAAAAATGAATATGTATATTTTATGCTTTCCCTTGAGTTCCACGAGATGTAGGCCACATTTAATGATGGAAATGAGTTGTATCTATGTAATTAAATATGAGAATATAATGTATGAGCTCACATGGTCCACGTGACACCAAATGGAATTTTCATACTCGACATAACACAAAGAAATGCATTATTTTTAATTCCCTTTTTTCTTACTCTTTCATGGAATCTATGATGTAAAGCCTGGGAATGTTGTAAAATGAGCTAGAAATATATAAAGTTACACAATGAGGGATTATAAAATGCCATTATAAGTGAGCAAAGAAAGTGATAAAAAGTCCCAGCCCACAAAGATAGATGTAATAGTAAACAGAGAAGTTGGGATCATTAAAAGTAGAAACTCCTCAAAGGAGTTATAATCTCAGTAAGTAACTGAGAAGTGAGGCCTATAATAGAAAGAAATGTGAATTGTAATCATGGGATGAGTTGGTAAGAAAGAACGCAAAGATGAACAGTGGACGGAACATGTAAATAAGTAAGTAGACAGACAAAAACCTCTGATGGCTGTAATGATTAGAAAAGATGATGAGATGTTATGAAAAGCTATTGAGAGAGCACATAGGAGACTTGATAAAAAAGGCGTTACCTCCCAGATGTGTAAATGAGTCCACTGAAAGAAACGTTAACCCCTACGAATAGGTTAAGACTAACCCAATATGATTAGTAAGCTCTCTCAAGATAGGCCTCCAAGGTTAGAAATTTCTTTCCCTTATGAGAAGAATTAGCTAGTATTCTATAATAATAAAGCCTTCATTAAGGGCTAGCAATGAAAATCCCCTGGCTAAGAGAAAATTCAAACAAGTGAAATCACTAAGAAAAGCATATAGAGCCAGGAAGAAGACAAAGAAAAAAGCAGTTAATCAAAAAAGAAAAGAGTAAGAGAAAAGCATACCCCAAATTTTAAGGACAAAATTTATTTAAGGGGGGAAAAATGTAACATTCAGCTTTCTGAAAATAAGAGAAAACGTGAGAAACATAACATACAGTTTCTCCTTAAATGAATGAAACTCACCAGATACAAAAGGAAGTCCTCCGAAATGAATTAATTAAGGTTCCTAAAAAATTGGGAAGTATTTTAGACTCTTAAAAATGAGAATCCCATGCTCAGATGGAAAGAAAAATAGAGCTAGAATGAATAAACGAATTGTGATGAAAGGTTAACGAAATATAAAGGCATTTTTGTCATTTTGAGCAAATTTTGAAATTCACATAGGAGGGCTTTTTAAATGAAAGTTTTGAGTTTTTCAAGGTTTTCAGAGGCCCTGAAAACTATGGAAAATCCCGGGACAGTTAAATCCCCTCCAGTGGATGTTTTCCAATCTCGGTGTACCCAAACTTTGACGAGCTCGTTTGAGAAGGTTTTAGCTCCGATTTGAGTGATTCCAAAGGCATTTTACTAAACTGGAACCTATTTTATGATGGAAAAGATGGTTCTAAAAAAGGAGCTAAAACAAAGTAGAAACGAAAATGCCAAGAATGAAGGGCAAAATGAGAATTTTTGAAAAGTGTTTCCTTCTCCCACTTATATATAAGTAGCACCCCACCTCTTCACTCATTTAGACACAATTGTTTTTGCCCTAATTCAGAGGAGAGAGCTAGGGCTTAGGCACACCAAAGGGAGAGAAGAAGAAATCAACGCAAAAATGTATGGATTATTGGTAGTTTTCTATGTTTTCTTCAATCCAAACCTCTTCTCCTTCATTCTCCTTTATTTTCTATGATTATAATGAAGTTTATAAATATGTTTTAAGGGAGAAATTAAGGGGAAAAAATTGGATTTAAAGAGAGGAGCTTGAAGAAGACAAGATTCAAGTGAGAAAAAGCAAGAAAACAAGTAATTTCTTCTTCCATAGTTGCTATCCCTTGCTCCTCTTCCTCCACCATTGCGCCCCACTTAAGAAACCCTAGGAGAGCTTGATTTTTAGGTAGAACCAAGGGTGATTCTTAAGAAAAAGGGTTTGGAGATTAAGAATATGTGAATTAATAAAAAAAACCATGAAAATTCAAGATGCAATTTCTAAGGTTTCAAGTGTTCCTTATAAAATCTGATTTGATCTCTTAATTCCTATGCCTAAATGAGAGTTTAAATGAGTTCCTAAGATCCTTAGAAGTCTCCCCATATGCTTCCTCCATCAAGGAAACAAACCAAAGTCCATGGAAGCTCATTTCCTTCATTGTCTCGGCCTAAGGGGGTTTGCATGCCTAGGGAGAGTTTTAAATTTTTCTAAGCCCATTTTTGAGTCATATATGATAAACAAAGATGAGGGGAGGCCTTGAAAAAAATTTAGAAACCATAGAAAGTAAGTTGGTGCCTTATATTCCATAATATGACTTAAAGAAGCAACATATAGTTAGACTCTTTATTTTAATTGTGTAATGACTCCAAGAGGCTTAAAAGGAGTCAAGAATCATCTTTGAAAGGAAAGAATAGAGCGTAGAATTTATTTGATAGATGTTGCTTCATTAAGTACATTTTTAGAAACATGAAGGAGCTAATAAGCCAAGTTACTGTCTAAGCAAGCTGTGTGGCCTTAGACTTTGCTTCAAGAATATAATTATCTTCCATATGATGTGTTTAGTGTAATGTCCAATTTCATTAAACAATGGAAACGAGCATGTTTTCAAAGCAAGGCCCCTGAAATGAATTAGTTAATGTCCTAAAAATTTTGAGTAACATTCTAGGCTCCTAAAAATAAAAATCCTAGCCTCAAATGGAAAGAAAAACAGAGCTAGAATGAAGAAACAAATTTTGACAAAAACCTTACAAAACATAATGGCATTTTTGTAATTTTGAGCAAATTTTGGAATTCACACAGGAGGGCTTTTTAAATGAAATTTTGAGTTCTCCGAGGTTCTCACAGACCCTGAAAATCGTGGGAAGACCTAGGACAGTTAAATCCCCTCCGGTGGAATTTTTCCAACTTTGGTGCACCCGAATTTTGGCAGATCTATTCAGGAAGGTTTTAGCTCCGATTTGAGTGATTCCAAAGGTATTTTATTAAATTGGGAACTTAAATTTTATATGGAAATGAAGGTTGTCAAAAAGGAGCTAAAACGAAGGAAAAATGAAAATGCAAAGAACAAAGGGCAAAATTGAAATTTTTGAAAAAGCCATTAACCTCCCCTATATATAGGTGGCACCCCACTTTCTCCCTCATTTGGAATAAAAAATTTCTGCCTAAATTCAGAAGTGAGAGCTAGGGGTTTGGGCGTACAAGACAGGAAGAAGATGGTAGTGTTTCATGCTTTTCTCCATCCACACCACCTCTCCTTCATTCTCCTTTGTTTCCTTTGATCAAAATGGAGTTTATAAATCTGATTAAAGGGAAAAACTAAGTAATTTGGAGAGAGGAGCTTGGAGAAAGCAAGACTCAAGCAAAAATAAGCAAGGAAGCTAAGTAATTTCTCTTCATATGGTTGATATATTCGCCCACCCTTCTTCTCCATTTTGCCGAACACTAGGAGCCATAGGAGAATCTGATTTTTAAGCCAAACCAAGCATGAATCTTAGGTATTTGAGGGAGAAGAACAAGAATATGCAAAGGAAATTAACAAATAACTATTAGATTTCAAGATGCAATTTCTAGGGTTTCAAGTGTTCCTTCCAAATTTTGATTTTGTGTGATGATTCCTAGGCCTAATTAAGAGTTTAAATGAGCTCCTAAGATCCCTAAGATGCTCCCCACATGCTTCCTCCTTCAAGAAAACAAAGAAAATTCCAAGGTAGCCAAAAAAGTGCTATGTCTTGACCAAGCATGGATAGAGTACCTAGGTAGAGTTTTAAATTTTTCCAAGCCCATTTTTGTGTCATATATGATGAATGAATATAAGGGGAGGCCTTGGAAAAAATTTAGAAGCCATAGAAAGTGAGTTAGTGCTTTAGGTTCCATATTATGACCTAAAGAAGCAACATGTAGTTAGGCTCTTTATTTTAATTGTGTGATGACTCCAAGAGGCTTAAAAAGAGTCAAGAATCATATTTGAAAGAAAAGAAAAGAGCCTAGAAATTATTTGAGGGGTTTTGCTTCATTAGGTGCATTTATGGACCATAATGGGGCTTATAAAACAACCTAGTGTCTAAGCAAATTGCATAGCCTTAGAAATTGTTTCATAAACCTAATTGGCTTCCATAAATTGTGTTTAGGCCAAGGGAAATCTTTCCCACACTTTTGTGGGTGTATGGCCAAATCAAGGGAGGGAATTTCAAGAGAAAAAGTGTGTGATTGTGTGCAAGGTAGCTTTCTCCACCTTCTCTCATGCATGGATGTGTGTTTAGCTTGTCTTAGAATATGTGTATGTGTATTTTCAAGCCATGAAAAGTATGCTAGCATTATTTTATATGCCATGATTCCATGGTGACATATTATGTTTTTATGTTTTTAAATGATGCTATGATATTTGTTTGAGTTTGCTTGAGTGTGGAGAGGCCAAGAACTCTTAACCATGGTGAGGATAAGCCAAGAACCCTTAAGATTGGTTGAGACAAAGCAAAGAGTCTCCCAAAGTAAAGTGGGCTCCTAATAGTATGGTTGAGTCCAAGAATTTTCTTATGGAATGGGTGAGGCAAGTCCAAAATGTATGAGAAAAAGGGTAAGGCTAATCCTTCCACTTGGTGAGCTCTTGAATGTTTTGTATGGCTTATTCATATGCCAAGCTTATTTCTTGAATGTTCATGACTTCTATGATACCATGCATGCATTTTCAAGGCTTGCTTTGCTTCCATTATGTATGATTGAATGGGAGATGAACTATTGGGATTCTTTGAATCTCACTCCCTCCTATCCAATGATCTAATATGCCAGGTCAACCAAGTGGACAAGGTAATGGAAGCTAACCACCTTGAAGAGAAGAGATTGACAATCTAATGTATAGTTTTTGGTTCTTTAAGGCCATAATTGTGTCAAATGATGTAATCCCTTTATATATATGGTCTATGACCCCTTGGATATGTGTAATTATAATAATATATAATGTATAAATGAATGGATATGGTAGGTGAACCTTAGAATGTAAATTGGATATGTAATGCCAAGATATGCATTTTGGAAAGTTTGATGTAATATGTATATGTGTAGATGAAATGGCTAAAATGAAATGTATGAGGTTTAGGACTATTTAGACAGCTTATACAAGTCTTAAATGTGCTTTTAAACTTGCCCAAAAGGTGTCAAAACCAAAGGAAAGCCATTTGGCAATTTGGGTATCCTATATGGAGCCAAAATTGACCATAATGGAATCCTATGTCACTTTTTAGCCAAATGAATTTTTCTTGATCTGAGATTTAGCATAAAATTAGAGCTTGTTAAGAGCTTTTTGAGAAGCTAAAAAACATAATTTTCAAAAGTCTATAGAATATTTGATGAATTTTCAAAATTGGCAAATTTTCTAGTTTTGGTTTGCTACACTATTCATTTGGTCCGAAAATGAATTCTATTACCCAGGGCTCAAATAGGGTCAATTGCCACAAACTTTAATACAAAGAAGCTACAAATTCCTAGTGACTTGTACCAACTAGAAGTACCTCATTTAGAGGTCTAGAGAAGGAGATATAAATTTTTAACCATTCTATCCAATATTAGGAGTTTTGTCCGACCTAAGTTACTGTTCTATTAAATTTCGAGCTCTAGGTTGCCTGAGTTGGTTTGGAAATATTTTTTCCCTCTAGCTAACATTCACAGATTTCCAAATCGGTATCATTTGCATAGATTGGATTTTTTTGGAATTAATTGGACATTTTCAAAGTTTGCTGCAGAAATCTGCGACAGCATCAGTAGTAGTTTGACCTCTGGACCTCTTCGGATATCGAACATCCTCTGGGATGCATATTATGGTCTAGACATATTTTTAGTGTGAAGTAGAAATCCTTAGCTTTCCATAATAGCTAGGAATGCATGATTTCAATGTTTCTAAAATTAGTTATGATTTTCTAAAGTTTGGTCAAAAAAGAGCTAAATTTGGCTAAAAATAAACATCCATATTTTATGCTTCATTTCGGTTTTCTTACGTTGTGAGCTATATTTTATGATACAAATGAGTTGTATTCATGTAATTAAATATGATAATATATGGTTATGAGCTCACACAATCCACGTGATGTAATACCATAATTTCTTAGCTCATTCCATGCTATTTTTATACCTCATATCAATCAATTTATATGAGAGGCCAGAAAATGGCATTAAAATATTGATTATTTTTGCATTGCATCACGTATAAAAAATTTTTTTAGTGTCATATGAACCGTGTGAACTCATACAACACATTCTCATATTTAATTACATGGATACGACTCATTTGCATCATAAAATGTGGCCTATGACTCAAGAAAACCAAAATGAAGCATAAAATATGGGTGTTAATTTCTAATAGATTTTGCCTCTTTTTTGTCCAAACTTTGAAAAATTATAACTAATTCTAGAAAAATCAAAAACATGCATTCTTGGTCATTCTGGAAAGCTACGGATGTCCACTTCACGCTAAAAATTGCCCAGACCATAACATCTATCACAGAGGACGTTTGACATCTAAAAAGGTCCAAACGTCAAATTGCATTCAGGAATTGTCACATAATTCTATAGTAAACTTTGAAAATGTCCAATTAATTCCACAAAAATCCAATCCATGCAAATGATACCAATCTAGAAAGCTGTGGATGTTAGCTAGAAGGGAAAAATATTTCCAAACCAGCTCAGGCAGTCCAGACCTCAGTTCTCTTCTCCTTGGTAAATTCAAATTTTCCCCTTAGCTTTGCACCAAAAATAGAACCAAATCATTCAAAAAAATCCATGGAAAGAAAGGAGGAAGAGAGGAGAACGAGATTAGAGGAAGGTGGAGCAAGAAAATTCATAAAATTACCTAGTTTCTCCTTAGTTTTCTTCCTCTTTTTCTCCTCCTTCTTGTGCACCTAAGAGAACATAATAACTTCTGTATTTTGGGTAGAAAATTTTGTGCTCAATAAAAGAGAGAAGATGGAAGAAAAGTGTGGAAGTGTTTAGCACATTCTAGAAGCTTTTATTTCCAATTTTGCTCTTCCGTAATGGCAATTTTGTTTTGACTTCATTTTAGCCCCTTTCCTAGAACTGTCTTCTCTATCATAAAATTTAAGTTCCAAATTTAATAAAATTCCTTTAGAATCACTCAATTTGGAGCTAAAACCTTATCGAACAAACTGGTCAAAGTTCAGGTCAATTGATATTGAAAAACATACACCAGAGGGGCTTTACCAGTCCCGGGGCTTCCCAAAGTTTTTAGGGCCTCTGAGAACCTTAAGCAACTCAAAACTTTCATTTAAAAATCCCTCCTATGTGATTTTCCAAAAGTTGCATTTATTTACGAAAATACCATTACGTTTCATCAATTTCTGTCGCAAATTATTTCTCTATCCTAACTCCATTTTTCTTTCCATCTGAGCCTAGAATTATCATTTTTAGAAGTCTAGGACTCAACCAAAATTTTTATGGGATAGTATCTAGTTCATTTCAGAGGACTTACTTTTATATGGCTCATTTCGTCATTTTACGAAAATTATGTTTGTTACACGTGACACTAAATAAAATTTGTATATATGACGCAACATGAAAATATTCATTATTTTATTGCCTTTTTCATTGGAAGCTTACATAATTAATGATATTGAGTCATTTAAAGGCATGAGATGAGTTAGAAATTATGGTGTTACATCTAGGCCAAGAGGAATGATCTCTACCTTTTTGGGTATGTGACGTCAAGGGAGAGGATTCAATACTTAAGGAAAAAGTGTACAAATGCTAGCAAGGTAGCTCACTCCTCCTCCTCTCATGCATAATTGTTTGCTTTACTTGTCTTTGAATGTGTGTAAGTGTATTTTAAGCTATAAAAAATATTCTAACATGAGCTCTTACTCCATGGTACCATGATGATGCATTATGTTATCCAAATGATGTTTATGATGTTTTCTTTGGCTTGCTTGAGTGTGGTGAGGCCAAGAACCCTTAACCATAGCAAGGATGAGTGAAGAACCCTTAAGATTGATTGAGACAAAGTAAAAAGTCTCCCAAAAGTGAGGTTGACTCCCAAGAGTAAGGTTAAGTCCAAGAACCTCTTAAAGAATGGGTGAGGCAAGTCCAAATCCACAAGTAAATGAGTGAGGCCAATCTACTTACTTGACAAGTCTTTGTATACTATGTATGACCTTTTCAAATGCCAAGAATGCTCCTTAAATGATGGCACATGCCCATATGCTATGCATATATTTGTAAGACTTGTTTTGCATCTTTTATGTATGATTGAATAGGAGATGAGTTATTGAGATTCTTTGAATCTCATTCCCTCCTCTCTAATGTTCTAACATGCTAGGTGAACCAAGATAGCAAGGAGATGGGAGCCAATCACTTGGGAGATAAGAGCATCACATTGAAATGCATAGAATTGGCTTCTTTAAGGCCATTAAAGTGGTATATGTTGTAATCTATGGTTGTGTATGACAAATGACTTTATGAGCATGTATAATTATGATAATAGGTTATGTATAAATGAGAGATTATGTTATGTGACCCTTAGAATATATATTGAGTCATGTAATGGCAAGTTTATATTATGAAAGTGTATGTATAAATGAAAATGAGATGGCCAAATTGAGATGCATAAGATTTGGGACCATTTGGGCAACTTAGACAAGTCATATTTATGATTTTAGAGTTGCCCAAGGGATGCCAAACACCAAGGAAAGCCATTTGAACATTTTGGTATCTTGCATGGACCAAGAATTAACCAATTTAGAACCCTATATCACTTTTTATCCAAATGAGCTCTTCTTGATTTAAGATTTGGCCTGCAATTAGAGGTTGTTGAGAGCTTTTTAGGAAGCTAAAGAACAGAACTTTTGGAGGTCTAGAAAATATTTGATGAATTTTCAAAGTTGGCAAAAATTTTGGTTTTGGTCTAATGCACTATTCACTTGGTCCAAAAATGATTTTTGCCACACAGGGCTAAAATGATGTCCAATTGCTTGAAATTTTATAAAAGGAAACTGGACATTCCCAATAACTTGTACGTACTAAAAGTACCTCATTTGGATGTCTAGAGAGGGAGATATTAATTTTTAAATACTCTGCCCAGTATCAGGCATCCCAACTGACCTCATATACTTTTTTATTAGGTTTCAAGGTCTAGGCATGCTTGAACTAGTCTAAAGTTATTTTTTTCCTCTAATTAATATCCACAGATTTTTAGATTGGTATCATTTGCATGGATTGAATTTTTGTGGTATTAATTGGACATTTTTGAAATTTGTTATAAAAACCTATGATAGTACCAATGGATAGCCAGACCTCTAGGCCTTTTTGAATGTCAAATGTCTTTTGTATTGCATTTTATTGCCTGGATATATTTTTGGCATAAAGTAGACATGTGTAACTTTCTAGAATGGCTAAGAATGCATAATTTTGATTTTTTTAAAATTAGTTATGATTTTTCAAAGTTTGTGATAGAAGTAAGGAAATTCTGGCCAAAAATGCATATATGAATATTATGCTTCCCTTTGCTTTCCATGAGTTGTAGGCTACTTTTAGTTATGGAAATAAGCTGTATCCATGTAATTAAGTATGGGAATACAATATATTAGCTCATATAGTGTAACACCCCGAAATTAATTAAGGTGTTAATCATGGATTAAGATTAATTAAGAATAATTAATCTGGATGATTGGGCAAGTTAAGTAAATAGGGATTTTAGATAGATAGATTATTAATATGGGCTTGAGAATTTATTGAGATAGAAACTTCACCTAGGCCTAAATTAATGAACCATGATAAGAGGCTAATAGAGGCCCAATGAATTAGAGGCAGACCCAAACTAATTTAATGAGATAGAGGCCCAAGAGTTATCTTGTATAGGCTCAATTAAGTGGCCCAATTACCCTTGTGCAGACCCAAGCCCTTGAGCCCTTTAAGTTTGGCCTAAAACCCATAAAATTTCAGTAACCCAATGTATTAAAACTGGCCCAATGAAATTCTGCAGCCCAACAATTGAGAACAGGCCCAATAAGCTAAATCTGAAACCCAATTGAATGTGGACTTGGAGCAACCCATGACTCAGCCCCTTGACCCAACTTAAACCCATCTAAAACCCTAATTGCTTCAGCCACTTTTCATTTGCTGCACCACAAGAGAAATTCGGAGGTGAGGAGAAGAGGCTAGGGTTCTTGGCTTAATTCCACATTTTCACCCACTTAGAGCAAGATTTGGCCAAGGTAATAGTTATACAACTTAATCCCCTCATCTTTCTCTTTAATTTGGTCCGATTAGTTTTTCATTTGGAGAAATTTCATCATACCCAAAATCTGAAATGTGGGTGTTTGGGAATTTCCTTGAGGAAATTCGTAGGTTGAGGTTGGGGTTGGTATTAGATGAGTTTAAACCCCCATTTTGATGCATTTTCTGTTAGTTTGAGATCCCTATAGTTGACCTATGATATGGGCTTTGGTTTCATGTGAAATTACCCAGAAATTGGAGTGAACTATGGAAATTTCTGTTGTGGGGAAGTTGGAATCCGAAGTTAAATCCCTTGGTAATTAGGTGAGTAACCTCTAGTCTGTTATTAGTAGTTCAACTCTTTGAATATTTGATTGTGATCAGAAATGATGATAATGATGCTTGTTATAGGCTTGGTGTGCATTTGGATTATTATGGTAGCTAAGGGAAGAGTAATTGGCTTCGTTGAGGTAACTGGGTTATTTTCCTAATTCCATGTATATGCTCATGTTAATCTGCTATTTGTTACACATGCTTGATTTTGAAATGTTAAATGACTGGTTGACTACTTGATTGATATTGTGATTGGACCTTGTGAGTCCATGGTGGAGCTGTGGTGCGGCTGCCACTCGTGCATGTGCTACGATCGAGCACCGGGTATGATCAACCCCAGATACACTGAGCCCTGGTTGTGCTCAATGGGGAGTAGGTGCCGTGGACGGGCCTCTCCCAGTGTTAATGGCCTTTAACATGTTATGTATGATTGCTGGTATGGGACAGTAGTCATTGGTAGCTCAACTAGTTCATTTGCCAATTGAATTGATGATTCTGATATTGATGACATGAGATTGTCTTGGATTGATTGACTTGTGCATATAGATGAAAATTTCCTTTTGTTACTGAGATTGTATATCTCACCCCGTGTGGGCTAACATTTTCAAGGATCGGACCTCTTAGTGGCAAGGAGAAAATTAACGAGAGCCAGTTAAATGGTTTGGTAACACATAGGTCTGGGAGCTTGACAAAATGTATTGTAATTGAATTGTTAGTTTTGTATCATTGCTGCATTGCATCATGAGTTGCCAAGTATAGGGATTGTATATGTAATTCGATTATCATGGAATTGAACATAATGATTGTAATTGGCTAATAATGGAAAGTGTATCTAATGTTAAATATCAACGGTGCATGATTTGTGTTGTTATTATTCCATAAACTTGCTGATAGGAGGTAATTAGAGGAAAGAAATGGGCATATAAGTTTTGAGTTGGTAATGGAAGCATAGCTAAGTAAATAAGGTAGATAAATGCCATTAGAGCCATATAAATGAGGGGAAGTGACCTTAGAGTGTCCCTAAGAAGAGAAATGGAGTGTAGGGGGCGAAATATAGGGAAAACAGCTACAGAAGGGAGTCACGTCGCGGCCAAGAAGGCTTCGCCGCAGCCTAGGGAGTGACAGTGGCGAGGGACACCGCGGTGCGGAGTGAAAATAATCGCCCAGGGGGTGACAGAACGTAACCTCGCCGCGGCGCAAGAAGTCTCGCCGCAGCATGATTCGAGGAAATTAATTACGGAGGTTACAGTAGCAAAACTCGCCGCGGCGCCACATAGGTTGGCCGTGACACAGATCCAACTCGCCGCGGCGAAAGTCAGGAAAATTCCCGAGAGCAACTTGGCCGCAGCGCAAGAGTTCCAGGCCGCGGCGCAAGTTTAAAAACTTGGTTTTTGAGCTCCAGAACCTAGCTTAGCCGCGGCGGGGAAGTTCCAGGTCGCGGCGCAGGTCCCCAAACTTCTATATTTGACCTAGAAACCCTAATTTCAGTAAGGCTAATGTTAGGGAGTAGCATAGGGACATTGGTGGGATGTTTTGTGGGTTAGAATTGATTAATGGATGAATCCTAAGCCTTAATGGTGGTACAAACCCTTTTATGCATGTTTCCGTTATGGTTGTTAGTTGATGATCCTAGTAGTATCAAGGTTTAAATTTCCCCTATATTTTCTTAATGTAATTAATTGCAACGACTCCAGACCTTGATCATTATTTATTAATCATGTATTTAACTATAATTACCGATGTTAGAATTTAGGGTCGTCACATATAGTCCACTGACATCAAATGGAATTTTATACGCGACACAACGTAAAAATATTTATTATTTTAATTCTTTTTTCTTTGAAAATTCACATAATTCTTGGAAATGAGTTATTTAAAGGCATGAAATGAGCTAGAAATTATGATGTTACAATCATGGTACCATGGAATAAGAGCTCATGCTAGAATACTTTTCATAGCTTAAAACACACATACACACATTCAAAGACAAGTCAAGCATACATTCATGCATGAAAAAAGAAGGAGTGAGCTATCTTTGTTGAAATTATACACTTTTCCTCTTGAAAGTGCTCTCCTTTCCTCCGCCTCACACACACAAAGGTGAGGAATTTGCTTCTCTTGGCCTAAACACAATTTATGGAAGCCAATTAGGTTCATGGAATCAATTATAAGACTACATATCATCCTTAAGAACTAACTTGGTCTAATAACCTCTTTATGGTTCCAAGAATGCACCTAATGAAGCAACACCCATCAAATGAGTTCTAGGCTCCATTCTTTCCTTTCATATATGATTCTTGACTTCTTTTAAGCCTCTTGTCATCACACAATTAAAACAAAGAGCCTAACTACATGTTGCTTCTTTAGATCATATTATAGAACCTAAGATACCAATTCATTCTCTATCCCTCCTAAATTTTTCCCAATATTTTTTCTCATTTTTATTCATCATATGTGACTCAAAAATAGGCTTGGAAAAATTTAAAACTCTCCCTAGGTGCCTCATCCCCTTTAGGCTGAAATCATGAAGCATAAGGGCACCAATAGACTTTGCTTTATTTTCTTGATAGAGGATGCATATGGGGAGCCTCTTAGGGATCTTAGGAGCTCATTTAAACATTCATTTAGGCCTAAGAATTAAGGTATCAAGTCAGATTTTAGAAGGAACACTTGAAACTCTAACTTTGCTATCTTGATTTTTCATGGTTCTTTTGTTGTTTTCTTTGCATATTCTTATTCTTCTCCCTCAAATTCCTAAGATTCACCCTTGGTTTAGTTAAAAACTCAACTCCTTAAGGCTGGCCATATGTAGGTCGAAACACCCATAAGAGAAGGGAGGAGGAAGATCAAGTGAAGAGATAGCAAAAAACCTTAATTTCCTTAGTTCTTCTTGCTTGTTCTTCACCTTCCTTGGCTTCCTCACCTTAATTTCAAAATTTCCCCTCTATTCTTTCCCTAAAATAGATTCATAAACTTCAATAAAACTATAGGAAAGAAGGGGGAAAAGGAAGAGAAGAGATTGGCTAAAGAGAAAGCATGAAATACCAAGAATTTCCATACCTTTTACTTGTTTTTCTCCTTCTCTTCTTCTCCTCTTGGTGTGCCTGACTCTTAGGGTTCCTCTTCTAGTTTAGGGCAGAAACTAAATGAGCTAAATGAGTAAGGAGGTGGGGTGCCATATATATAAGGGTGGTTTTAAGAAAGACTTTTCAAAAATTTCACTTTTTCCCTTTCGTCTTGGCATTTTTGTTTCTAGTCCATTTTACCTCCTTTTTTAGAACCATCTTTTTCATTATAAAATTTAGGTTCCCAATTTAGTAAAATACCTTTGGAATTACTCAAATCAGAGCTAAAACCTTCCCAAATGAATTCATCAAAGTTTAGATCTACCAACATTAGAAAACGTCCACCGGAGGAGTTTTAATTGTTCCGGGGCTTCCCATGATTTTCAGGGCCTCTGAGAACCCAAGAGAACTCAAAATTTTCATTTAAAAAACTCTCCTATATGAATTCCAAAATTTACTTAAAATTACAAAAATGCTATTATGTTTTGTAAGTCTTTTATTTAATTTTGTTTCTTTATTCTAGCTCCATTTTTCTTTTCATCTGAGCCTGAAATTCTCATTTTTAAGAATTTAAAATGCTACTTAAATTTTTTGAGACCTTAACTAATTCATTTCAAGGGACTTGCTTTAAATATGCATCCATTTTCGTCATTTAACAAAAACTGGATATTACATGTATGATGCCAAAGCTTGTTTCCATGAGTGATTTATGTCTCTTTTGATGTGTCTAGTCTAAGAGAACCCATGACCACCCAGTTGAAAGGCTTAACTGAAAAGAGGGAGAAGAATCCTAGGAGAAAAGTGTGTGCATTTGCTCCAAGTTAGCTTTTTAACCTTTCCCTCATGCATTTTTTGATGCTTTCTTGTTTTTGAATGTATGTATGTATGTATGTATGTTTATGCCATGAGAAATATTTCTAGCTATTTCCTACATGCCATGGTACCATGATATTGTTAAAATGTGTTTTATGAATGTGTTTTGACTTGAATGGGTATGATAATGCCAAAAGTCCCTTAGTAGGGATAAGAATGAGCTAAAAGTCCCTAGGATTGAGTGAGACAAAGCTAAAAGTCTCAAAGAGAGTGAAGCCTAGTCAAAAGTCCCTTGAAAATGGATGAGGCAAATCTAAAAGTCTCAAGGAAAATGGGTGAGACTAAACCAATGCCCTTGAGAGCCTATGTATGTTATGTATGAGTTTCTTGAACATGAAAAATGCTATGTATATGTTCATTAGTAGCTTGAAAGCCATGCATGAATTCTAACTTGTAAATGCATCCATTATGTATGTTTGAAAGGGTTAAGAGCTATTAAGATTCTTTGAATCTCACTCTTCCCCCTCCATATGCTTATTCATGTCTAGGTGAGCCAAGGAATCCAAGAAAAGGAGACTAAATACCTTGGAGCATGATACTTTGACAAGGAAGTAGCTAAATAGTTGTTTTAAAGACATATTGATGTCAAGAAATGCATACATATGGTGTATATGAGATGTAACCATTTGAATAAGTTTGAATATATATATATATATATTTGATGTATGTATGAATCTTGAAGCCAAATATATGGAAATGTGAGAAATTGCCACTCTTGTGCGAGTATGTGTTTATAAATGAATGCAAATGGCATAGTAAGTTTGAACTCCATGATATTTAGGACCATTTGAGAGGCTTCCCTAGGCTATATTTGTGCTATAGGACTTTGGTGGCTATGGTATATTAAGAAGACCATTTGGTGGCTCTTTGACCCAATTATAGTGCTAAAAGTGACTAAAATTTGAGGTAAACCCTAAACTACCCAAATAGATGAATTCCATGAAATTTGGTATAAATATAGGTCTCATCTAGAGCTTTTCAAAAGCCAAAGATCACCCAATTTGGATCTCTAGAGGATTTATTATAATTTTTCAAATTTGGGAAAATTTTATTGATATGGTAGCAACACTGTTTGTATAGTCAGTTTATATTTTTGTATCACAAGTGGAACAATTGAAGTTCATTACTTATGAAATTTTATAGGCATAAAATAGACACCATATAGCCACTAAAATCACTCAATTTGGAGCTCTACAGAGGAAGAACCAAATTTTTGAATTTGCATGACAGTACTAGTAATGTATCGCGACCTCTGGCACTGTTCTATCACTTTTATTTTTAGTCATTAGTCAACATTTAGATCTTTTTAGAATAATATGGTTTAATTTATTTCTATTTTTTTAGAGTTAGTTATGAATTTCCAAAATTCATATTAGAAAGTTGGAACAGTGACTCGAGAGCAAACTTCCATTTTTTTTATGCATGGCTCCCAATCATAGATGTATAAGATGTTTTATGATACTTATGACTTGTATGGATATGTGATAGATAAAAAAAAGTGTTGGCAAGCCCATATGGCCTGTTTCACCAAAAGTGAACCTATTTGGGTTAAGGGAAACTATTGAAGTTAGGGTAAATGTCCATGTTGTAATGTGATTTTATGGAATATGGCTTGTAACCAATTTTTGAGCCCCAATTATGTTAATTATGGTTTAAAAAATGTGTTAAGAATGGATATTAAATTTTTTAAACTTATATGGTCCATTTGACCATTAAAGAACTCATTTAACTTTATGTTTCGATTATTCTTACTACTAAAAACTTGAAATTCATGAAAATATCTCTTTAAGCCATTTGTGACATAATATAGAAGGTACCTTGATATGGTATTACACCTTTCGTCACAAAAGCTATGAGAGCAAGTAATGAACCAATGATGTACTCTGTGAGAAGAAAACCAAAGCAGTGGAATATTTTCAATAAGCTAATTAAACTTCCCATATAAGAGAATCTAGGAGGAATTAGTCCCAAAAAGTATGAGGAATATAAAATGATGATTATACCCTTAAATTTTGATGATAAAATTTTATTTAAGGGGTGAAATTTAATAACTAGTCTTCCAAAAATTGAATTAGAATCTATGAGTTACTAAAGAAAGACCCCAAAATAAAATGAAAGGAGGTTAAGTAAGGATTAAATAATAATTTAAGCATCTAGAAATGAGGTTATAAGGCTAAATACGGCCCAAAATCAGAGCCAAAATGGATAAGTAGATTAAACAAAGAGGTAGTCACAAAATTGTAACTTCAAACAACTTTTTAGATACTCAAAAAAGGAAATTTTAAATAATAAAATTAAGTTTACTAGTTTTCTTAGGGGCCCTAATAATCATAAAAACTATCAAAATGACTAAAACTCCTCTGGTATGCATTTTAAGCTGTTGGTTGACCTAAACTTTGACTAACTAATTCAAAATAGTTCTAAACCTTATAAAATTAAAAGTAAACATTTTTAATAAACTAAAAGACCTAAATTTTTATATGAAAAATATGATTTTAAAAAAGGACTTAAAATGAGCCCAAACGAAGGAATTGAAGTTGTGGGATGTAACGAAAATTTTGTAATTGTTATAAAATATCACCTCCTTCTCTTATATAAGCCATACCACCTAAAGAGTAGCCTAAAACTGACTTAAACACTTCAGAAACAGAACCCAAGAGGCATCCAAGAGGGAAGAGGGAGAAGAGGAAGAAAGCTAAGAAAAGGTAAGGAAAACTTGCAATTTTCATCTCATGGTAGTTAGAAAGCTTCTCTTTCTTCTTGAGCTCTCCTTATTGATAGTTTTTGTTTCTAAAAAGGACTATTTTGGTTATTGGTCACTTGGGAAAAGGAGATGATTTGAGGAAACTAATTGTGGCACAAGGTTCTCCACTTGACAAGCATCGAAATAAGGTATGATACTAAATAGAAACCATGCTTTTCCTTGCTCTCCCACTTGCTCTTCAATTCGGCCATTCCTAGAACATCACTAAGGGAATATAATTTGGACTAAAACATGGTAGAACTAGAGGTTTAGAAGTGAGGAGAATAAAATGGAACCAATGAAATTCCTTAAAAATCTATAGAATGCAAGATAAAGATGTTAGGGTTTTGATTGCACCTTGAGAATTTTAACACTTTAAAAGAATATTTTAAGCTATATGAGATTACAATTGAACTATAAAGAAGCTAAGGATCCTCCACATGCATCAAATTCCCAAGGAGAAGAAGCAAAACTCCATTAGACTTCCAAACAAACATAATCTCGGTCAAGGTGGGTTGGAAGCACTTAGGAATTGTTTTCTTAAGTTCTAATGATTTAAGAAACTTAGATATAATGAATAAATAATTATGGAATCATTACATTAAATTTAGGAACATTAGAATGAAAGTTTAACTCTTAGGGCCTAAAGTGGGCAAGCTAGTCTTAAACCCCTTTAACTAAGCATATAATGATTCAAATGAGTTTCTTTGAAGTTATAAGACTTGTAGCAAGTAAGATTTTGGGGTTTGGAAAATGGAAGACCAAGGTTGCTTCTCGTTAGACCTAAAATAGCCATAAACTCCATGTTAGATTATAATGAGTTTAAATGAAGATAATGGACCTAGAATAAACTCTAATGGATAATTTTGCATTATGGATTGATGTTTGCAGGCCAAGTTAATTGAAACTCACCAAATTGTGAGTGTCAAGCCAAAAAGAACCAAGGTAAGTGAATCAAGAAGTGGGTTAGTGGCATTTTAAGTCTCTACAAGCTTCAAGGTAGCTTTATCTCCTTTTCTTGCATACATTTGAATGCTCAAATCAATTGAAATGTTTGTGTGTTTTTTTGTTGATGCATCCATTAAGTGTGTTACATAATGTTTCACAAAATAAGTTATATGTATATGAGATGTTATGTGATGGCTCCTAACTCCCTAAGGTATGAAATTGAGCATAGTAGCTCTTCTGTAACCCCAAGTTGAGAATACTTGAGCCTAACAAATTTATAATGATACCATGGCTTGAGAATGAATGAGTTTTTATGCTATATGATGCATTTGACTTACATGAAGCACATGTATAGCATTTTTGCACCACATGCATGACATTTTCTAATTGTATTCATGTGTGCATGGATTGGTTGAAATTGACTACTAAGATTCTTTCCAGACTCTCATCCATGTCTTCCCACTAACAACTTTAGGAGCACCAAGCCAAAGCAAGGAAAATGGAAAGGCTTAGATATTAGGAATAATGTATTGAAAGTATTATATGTGCCAAATTGTAATGAATGTATTAGTATGACACCCATTTGCATCCTAAATAGCATATGATGTATAATGACTTAGTTACTCCATGTTTATGAATGGAAACTTATGTGTTAGCATGAGAATGTGAAAATATGGATCCTTGTGGTAGGAAATGACCAATTATATGTAGGCTTGCTTATATAATGCCACTATGTATGTATGCAAACTTAGGTGTAAGGGGGTCAAATTTTGATCCAACCATTTTTTCCATGTAATGAAGTGGTTGGAAATAATCCTTAACATGATTAAAATTTTTTCAAAGTAGAAGAATTCATTTGGACATCAATTGGTCCATTTAGAATCCATAATTGGTCTTAAAAATGGCATAAATTGTATCAATGTCAAAGTGACCTAAATGACCTAGTTTAAGTCTAAGATTTGGCATGCAATTAGACTCTTAATAGAGCTTTCTAACAAGTTAATAATTAAAGTTTTTAAAGTTTTACAAAATATTTCATGAATTTTCAAAGTTCAAAAAATTTTACAGTTGGATCCTGGTATTATTCCTACTTACCAATTCTGATATTTTATGTCTTTGAGGGATTAGATGAAATTTGTTGCTCATGAAATTTCAAAGGTATAAGTTCAAATTATAAGCTTTCTGTAGCCATTGAGTTTGTGTTAATTGGAGTTGTGTAACTAAAGTTATGCATTTTTGAAATTAGAGTTTAGTTATGTTGGTCTGCTGCTACACAATTTTGGATAGGTTCTATTCTTCATGACTTTTAGAGGATCAAATGGATTTATTTTCATTTAAAATTTTTTTAGCACATAGTTCACATCCTAAGCTTTTCGTAGACACCGAATTTGTATGAATTGAAGTTTTGTAGTTCAAGATATGAATTTTCAAATTTTGTACAGAATTATGGCACCTATGTTCATCTCGTGTTAAAGAGACTCCTAGGATGTCCCACATGAAATTCATCATAAAATGGATTCAAACAAGTTTGATTATGCTAAATATGAGTAAAGAAAAAGAAAAAATTGAAATTGAATCCCTATAGCTCTAATTAGCTTGAAAAAAAACCAATTTTACCTTAAAATGAATGGTAATGGTTGCACACTTATGTTCAATGCACATAATTGACATGTACATGAGCCAAAAAGCTAGGTATGACAGTGATGGTCTAGGTTTCCATATATACCAAGTTTTTTTTAGCCTAAATCATACATTATTTGAAAATGCTCTTGATAAAGAATATTTTGATGCATTTGATTTCCTTAAAGGAGCTTCTTCATCTAAGAGTTCAACTACAAAACTCACCCTTTTAGGAAATAAAAACTATAAAGAGAAAGAAAAGAAAGAGTTGGAAAAGGTTTGTAACAATATCATAAGCAAATTCACTATGTTTACTGACCTATGTATGGCTTTCTTTCGTTGCTTCTTCCTCCTACTTCACACCACCATTGATGAAGGTTTGAGGTAGCCAACATTGATTATGGAGTGAGAGAGATTAGTGGCACCACCTCTTTACATGGAAAAGCTAAGATTTGCAATTTTTCAAAATTCATATTTCACACTTTTTATTTTAATTTTACCTTTTGAGCTTATTTCTTCATAATTTTGGAAATCGATTACTTTATAATAAAATTTGGACTTACTCTTTATTAGAAATATCTACTTTAAGTTATATTTAACACCCTAAATTCTAGCTCATTTCATGACATTCCTAAGCTTCACATCATTATTTCTATGAGAGCACATAAAAAAGGGAATGAAAATAATGAATTTATTTGCATTGCGTCATACTTAAAAATTTCCAATCGATGTCACATGGACCGTGTGAACTCATACTATACATTCTCATATTTAATTACATCAAAACAACCCATTTGCATCACAAAATCATATCTCTCAACTTATTCACTCTTTGTAACATTAAAGGGGTTTACTTTGCATAGCTCCCGGGGTTTCTCCACTTAGTCACTCTCTGTAACATCAAAGGGGTCTACTTTTCACTCATACTCTTACTTTACTCTTAGCTAGATCATCCCTTGGTAAGAAGAATTCTATTTCATATAATCCCAGGAATTTCATTCTAAGGTGCTCTCAGCTGACAATCTTTTTTTGCATAATATAAGACTCGCCTTCTAAGGCTGTCTCTAGCTCCCTCGAACTTTTCTGAGGGTACAAAGGCATTATCTATCTCTCTCAGCTTATTTCGATATTTGGATCAGAGCTAGGCTTTTTCTCTGTTCGGTCTCTTTAGCCTCATCCCTAGGAGCACAGTATATTATTTCTAGGGTTCTGCTAACTCAATCTAGAACACATATTCTCAATGTCTGGATTCTACCTCACTAAAGCTTATGCTCTACTGGGTGCTCTAATCACTCACATGCCTTAACCCTATATCATTCTCATATTAGGGAGCTCATCTAACTAACTATCAGACCCTTATCCATTTACCTCTTTGACTCAGTTTACTTATCTAATCATTGCTAAAGCGAGAGCATCTTTTCTATAACTAGTTTCTTAGCTCTTCCTCGCTTCCTTTATTACTATACTTTACGACTCAAGGGGGTCTATCTAGGGGAAATTACTAACCACTACTGGGCAGTTTTCCTGACATGAGGATGTCTCATCTTTCTTTTTCTTGATCCAAGGAGAACTTTCATTAAGCCTTTCATTCATATATCTCACATGGAACGATGCTACTGGTCATCTTCTCCAGGCTTTAGCTTATGCTCAGCCTGGTTAGCCATCTCATCAGACCTGTAGCTTACTAACTATCGTCATTCTTTTCTGAGCCTCTATTACTGGTTACTCATACTTACTTCTAAGTATTACTTATGAGGTACACCTTTCTAGGCCACTACTCTCTAGGTGCCTCACTGCTAGTAGTCTTATCTTATGTTATTTTGAGGCTACACTAGCATTTTATCATTTAGTGTCTCACAGGGTAACACCTTAGGTTGGAGTCAGTTGCTTAAAGGTGGGTCTCAATAACCTTATTATCCCTGTGTCTAACTTTCTCTACACTGAGCTCTTTTCTCAGTCTCATTTACTCGGCCCATGGATTTCTTACTAACTTTCCGTGACTGTTCATTACTTATTTTTTCTACTCATACTAAGGGTTCCCATTCTCTGTGGATTGTCTGACCCCTTATTAATTCTTTTCTCAAGTTGGTCTGAATATGACCAATAAGGCATTCATGGTGCCCTTCGCCGTGGCTAACATATCATTCACCAGGGCTAATGAGCCTCGAGTTCACCCTAGTTTCCTGTCTAAGTATTAGCAACGGCTAACTTCTTAATTGGCCACGACGAGGAACTCTCTGGATTACCTCACTGCTTCTATAGAATAATTGGCCACGGCTAATTAGCCTCTGATTAGCTTTTTTTTTTTCAAGGATTGAATCCTCATCTTTAGCTACCAACTCGAGCCTCATTACCTCTATACACAACCCGTCATCAAGTCAGAGGGTTCCACCTCTTGCTTCGTTCATGCATAGCTAGCTATTACCTCTGGGCTGTCAGAGCTCTAAAGGGTGTAGCTTATGACTCAAACTCCTGGCTTGAGGGAATTAACCTTTTGGTCTCTGAAACTTATCTAGATTTTTGGGCGTTGTGGCTAGGGGGTGACTCTTTTTCTCATTTTCCTCTAAACTTGTCCTGTGTAGTTGCAGTCTCATTTCATACCGCGTTGCATCACTACTTGTCTCTGCATTAAACAGGATATCTCAAAATGGTCTAAGTATGACTACCGGAAAGAATTAGGCCTCACATACTCTCTCTAGCAAGCCTCTTCCTATCAACAAGATCATTTCTCATCATTCATATCTAGGGCTTGCCACTGATCCTGACAAGCTATCACATCTCGTCAAGCTCTAGTCGTTGGATCCCTTAACTCTGCTTAAACTTAACTCTACTCAAACTACTCTAAAGGCCACCCTTTCCTGATGTCCACTAACTACTCTAAGACCATTCTACAACTTAATTATCATGAACAAAGCCACAAACTATACTTTCACACACCCACAATGACTCATACAAAGCTCTACCTATCCATTCAAGTCTACCAATAAATGTAACACCCTAAATTCTAGCTCATTTCATGACATTCCTAAGCTTCACATCATCATTTCCATAAGAGCACATAAAAAAAGGAATGAAAATAATGAATTTATTTGCATTGCATCATACTTAAAAATTTTCAATCGATGTCACATGGACTGTGTGAGCTTATACTATATATTCTCATATTTAATTACATAAAAAAAAACTCATTTGCATCACAAAATCATGTCTATAACTCATGGAAACCGAAATAGAGCATGGAATATGAAGGTTCATTCTCAGCCAGATTTACTCCATTTTCTGACCAAATTTGAAAAATCATAACTAAATCTAGAAAAATCTAAATCATGCAATTTTGGTCATTCTAGAAATCTTTGGATGTCTCATTCATAGTAAAAATATGTCCATATCATAAAATTCATCACAAAGGATATTTGACATCCAAAATGGTCCAAAGGTCCGACTGAATTCTAGAACTATCACAGAATTCTACAGAAAACTTTGAAAATATCCAATTAATTCCACAAAAATACAATCCATGCAAATGATACCAATCTAGAAATTTGTGAATATTAAATAGAGAGAAAAAATATCTCCAGATCACTTCATTAAGCTCAGACCTCGAAATTCAATAGAACAGTATTTCTGGTCGAGCAAAATTACTGGTACTGGACAGAAATTTCAAAAATTCATATCTCCCTCTCTAGACCTCCAAATAAGGTACTTCTAATTTGAACGAATCATTGTTTTTTCTAGTTTCTTTGTATAAAATTTCATGGCAATTGGACATCATTTGAGCCTCGTGTGACAAAATGTAAATTCAGACTAAATAAATAGTGCAGCAAACCAGAAACCATGAAAATTGCCAACTTTGAAAAATCATCAAATATTCTGTAAATCTCCAAAAATTATAATCTTTAGCTTCCTAAAAAGCTCTTAATGAGACCTAATTTCCAAATCTCAAATCAAGACTAACTCATTTGGCCAAAAAGTGACATTGGGTTCCATTATGGTCAATTTTAGCTCCATATAGGATACCAAAATTGCCAAATGGCTTTCCCTTGGTTGTGGCACCTTTTGGTCAAGTCTAAAAGTACATTTAAGACTTGTATGAGCTGCCCAAATGGTCCTAAACCTCATGCATCTCATTTTATTCATTCAACCCATACCTATGCACATTTCCATTAAACTTCTAAATTGTATACTTAGGCATTATATACTCAAAATAGGTTCTAGAGGTCATGCATCATATCCGTACATTTAAATATCACATAATAGCATATTTACACATGTCTCAAGGGTCATAGACCATTTACAACATCATATACATTGTGAAGCATCATTATGGATTCAAAAAGAATAAAACTAGGCATATGCTTGTCAATCTTCTTCTCTCATTATTGTTAGCTCCCTTCACCATAGCTACTTAGTCCACTTAGCATGTTAAAGCATTGGAGAGAAGGGGATGAGATTCAAAGAATCCCAATAACTCATCTCCCATTCAATCATACATAATATGTGCAAAGCAAGCTTTCCAAATGTATGCATGGAGAAAATGGAAGTCATGGAAATTTTAAAAGCAAACTTGGCATATGAACAAATCATACAAGACATTCAAGAGCTCACCAAGTGTTTGGTTTGGCCTCATACTTCTCCTCATGGATTTTGGACTTGTCTCACCCATTCTTTAAGAGCTTTGGACTTAACCATACTCTTGGGAGCCCACTTTGCTTTTGGGAGACTCTTTACTTTGTCTCAACTAAGCTCAAGGGTTCTTGGCTCGTCCTCACCAAAGAGAAGAGTTCTTGGCCTCCCCACACTTAAGCAAACTCAAACAAATATCATGTACTCATTTAGAAACATAACATGGCATCAAGAATCATAGCATATAAAGGCATGCTAGTATACTTTTCATAGCTTGAAAATACACATACACACATTCTAAAACAAGCTAAACACATATCCATGTATAAGAGAAGGTGGGGAAAGCTACCTTGCACACAATTACACACTTTTCCTTTTGGATTCAAGCCTCCTCTTTCGGCCACACACTCACAAATTGGTGGAGATAGTTTCTCTTGGCCTAGATATAATTTTTGGGAGCCAATTAGGTTTATGAAACATTCTTTAAAGCCATACAACTTGCTTAAATACTAAATTGCTCTATAACCCCCATTATAGTCCATAAAATGCACTTAATGAATCAACACCCCTCAAATAATTTCTAGGCCTCATTCTTTCTTTTCAAATATGATTCTTGACTCCTTTTAAGCCTCTTAGAGTCATCACACTATTAAAACAAATGGCCTAGCATCATGTTGCTTCTTTATATCACAATATAAAACCTAAGACACCAAATCGCTTTCTATGAGTTCTAAATTTTTTCCAAGGTCTCCTCTCACTTTCATTCATCAAATATGATTCAAGAATAGCCTTAGAAAAATTTAAAACTCTCCCCCACTACAAGAACCCTCTTTAGCCGAGACTATGGGCTTCCTTAGCCTTCTTGGAGTTCTCTTAGTTTTCTTGAAGGAGGAAGCTTGCAGGGAGCATCTTAAGTGTCTCAAGAACTCATTTAAACTCTTAATTAAATCTAGGAATCATCATACAAAATCAAAATTTGGAAGGTACACATAAAACCCTAGAATTTATATCTTGATTTCTAATGGTTATTTTGTTATTTTCTTTGCATATTCTTAATCTCCACACCCTTTTTCCTTATATTAATGCTTGTTTCTACCTAAAAATCATCTCCTTCTAAGGTTTTCTCAAGTGGGGAGAAATGGTGGAGAAGGGAACCAAAGATGACAACCATAAGAAGAGAAATTACTTTTGTTTTCATGCTTTTTCTTACTTGAATCTTGTGTTCTTTGAGGTCCTCTCTTCAAATCTGAAGTTTTTTCTCAATTTCTCCCTTAAAATATATTTATAAACTTCATTATAATCATAGAAAATGAAGGAGAATGGAGGAGAAGAGGTTTAGAAGAGAAAGAGTATGAAAATCCATACCTTTCTACGTTGAATTTCTCTTCCTTTTCTTCCTCCTCTTGTGCGCCTCATCCCCTAGGGTTTTCCTCTAGTTTTGGGCAGAACTTTGTCATGCATAGTGAAGGGAGAAGAAGGGTGCATCATATATATAGGTGGGAGTAAGTTACAATTTTCAAAAATTTCCATTTTGCCCTTCATTTTTGTCATTTTCGTTTCTCCTTCGTTTTAGCTCTTTTTTTAGAACTATCTTTTCTATTATAAAATTTAGGTTCCTAATTTAGTAAAATACCTTTGGAATCACTCAAATTGGAGCTAAAATCTTTCCAAATGAATCCGTCAAAGTTCAGGCACACTGACGTTGGAAAACGTCCACCGGAGGGGTTTTAACTGTCCCAGGGGTTTCCATGATTTTTAAGGCCTCTAAAAACATCAGAGAACTCAAAATTTTCATTTAAAAAGCCATCCTGTGTGAATTCCAAAATTTACTCAAAATTATGAAAACGCCATTACATTTCGTAAGCTTTTCATTAGAAATTGTTTTTTTCACTCTAACTCCGTTTTTCTTTCCATCTAAGCCTGGGATTCTCATTTTTAGGAGTCTAGAATGCTTCCCAAATTTTTTGGGACCATAACTATCTCATCTCGGAGGACTTCTTTTTATATCCGGTGAGTTTCATTCGTTAACGAAGAAATTGTATGTTATGTTTCTCACGTTTTCTTTCGTTTTCAAAGAACTGAATAATACATTATAGGAATTTAAAACAATTTGAAAAGGTCTAGTTAAAATTATAGTCAATCGAGGCCTAAACCGTACACTCGTCAAGGATTTTATCAAATCAACCTCATCTTGTTATTCTACTACCTTATTTCATTATATTATGATGAGGGATACTTATTTTTCAAACCAATTATGTTTCCTAATTCTTGAAATTTTTCATCGATTAGGCTAGTATCAGTGTCTTTTAATTTTGACTGGCCTTTCTTGGCCCTATGAACCCTTTATAATTAATCCATCCCATTCTTTAGGGACTCTATTGGTTTACAAAATATAAAATATTACACCATGTCTAGCCCTCACACTCATTGGATCACATACATCAGAATGGATATGTTACGATGGGTATTCCACCCTAGTTCATTTTTTTGAATAGTTTTCTAGTTACTTTATGTGCTAGGCAATATTCACATAGAGTAATTTCTAAATTAGAAATTGATCCTAGTAATCCTTCTTTTGCTAGTGTACTAATTCATTCTTAGCCTATATAGCCTAATCTAGCATGCCAAACATTCATGCCTAGAATTAAATTGGAACCAAAAGATGTAGTAAAGTAATCATATTTATACATATTATAAATGTTCTCATAAATTGTATCTAATATAATGAAACCATCCAAAAGATAACTAGAACCATAAAAAGTCATCCTTCACAAATATCAATCGAGCTATCATAAAAATTAACATTAAAATTAAATTTAAGAGAAATTATGGAAACCAAATTCCATCAAATTTCTGATGTAAATAGAACTTCATGTAGGATTTAGGCTTTTCCACCATGCAAGACCAACTTGCATGTTTTGATTCCCTTAACTTCTACCATTGCATTATTTCCTATACATAGATATCTACTCTTGTAAGGTAACAAACAATATTCCATAAAGGATTTATGATCCTTGACTATATGATTTGTGGCTTCTAAGTCTACAATCTACAAAGGATGAGATTCAACCATAAAAAAAAAAAAAAATACTTGAAACATAAATAAAATGTGGAAATTTTATTACATTGTATTACTTTGTTTTGCTTAGTGTAATCACAAGCAAAATGACTCATATTTTAACAAGTATAACACTTAACTTTAACTATGTTAAGTTTTCTTCCGTCATGCTCACCTCTCTTCTTAAACTCTTTAGCCTTCTTGAAGCCAAAACTTTTCTTCCTATGAAAGCACTTACCCTTTATGCCCTTAAGTCTTAAAGTCCTATCATCCTTTCTCATGTAAAGCATGACTAGAGGATATAGTAGTTTTATGGCACTCATCTTCAAACTCTAGATGACAAACAACATCATTAAAAGCGATGATGCTCGAATTATGAGTGAAGTTCACTTTTATATGCTTTTAGCTAATAAAAAAAGATCTTATAACTTCTTGAACTTATTGCTCATCAGTAAGTACATAGCTAGCTGACTTTAGCTCTCTTATCATATTTAACATCTCTTTTAGATATTGCTTCATAAAATAGTCTGATCATAGCTTATAAGTGACAAACTTGATAGTTAGCCTCCTAAGTTTAGTCATAAAAGTACCAATAAACTTATCTCTTAAGGTAATCCACATGGCTTGTGTGATTGAATAAGATTCATATTTGCATATTAGATCGTTAACCATGCAGCTCAACATTGTATTGTGAATTATGTTATCTTTCTTTTTCCCAAGCTTGAAAAGCCTCTAAATCTCACCTATATTGAGTTTTATTTCCATGTTCAAGCTTTGGCATAACATTCTTCAATGGCTTTTTGGCATCTTTCTCTTAAAAAGTATAAGACACTTTTCAATGCCATATTTCCCAATTGTCATTGCTTAGTTTCTCACCCTTGTTTTGGCTTAGCTATGATATTTTTGGTGGTCATATTCACTAATTTAAATATCAACATATGACATAGCACAAAATAAAAAATTACATACACAATGCAACATATTTGCAATAAACTTTGATTAGACCAAAAATGACATTATTATATTCATGATCAAAGATCTACATTTGTCTTACTTCCATGACATATGTCCCAAAGATATCATCATTTTTATATCGAATGTATGTACAAATTTTTGTTTGATTATATTAAATGACCCAAAGTCTATTAGTATAAGAACTCCTACTCAATCAAGCATTTCTCAATTACAACATTTATAATAAACATAATAAAAAAATTGTATTTAATTTAACAATAAACATGTAGTCTTGGTTATATTATCGTCAATTGTTTTATAAACACGTAGTCTTTGTTACATCAGCATCAATTGCAACTTTAAAAGTGTTTTATCTTATTGAAAGATATCTCATCTACCTTAGAATTAATGTTATCCCTATAATTATTGATAGGAATATTTGGAAGTAGGAATAAAGATTTTGCATGTTTGATCAACCCCTTAAATGAATACCCTTTTCTATATTATGCCTAAACTTTCATGCCCTTCATATTTGAAAATTGTGAGTAAAACTAATTGCCTAATATTTGCAACAAGGCAATGTTCTTCTATAAGTTTTACATCCGCAGCATATTGATAAAAATTAAAACCTTATTCTTAGTTATGCTTCAACCGAAGTCCAAAAGTCATCATTTAGGAGTGAGTTAATCAAGCCAAGGACCCATAAAGAATGAGGAAGTTTAATTTCTTACTTCTTTAGGTTAATCCAAAAGTTTCTCATACTTCATATGTGAATTTTAATGTTTTTATATATGTCTATTTTGAAAGTTTAGGGGTGTCTCTAGTCCATTCTATTAGGTTAAAAAAAATAATTAATTAATAATTCAATTTTTTTATGAATTTGAATATATAAAATCACCATTTAAAGGCCATAATACATTGAAAAATAACTAGTAGTAGTTCAAACATAGACAAATTATATCCCAAAAGAAAACTGGTGAAGTTAGAATTTTTAAAGCCAAAAAGTAGCCCTAAAGACCATAGTACGCACTCCCACAAGCTACCATATGTTTTCTTATTTAAAATTTTCAACGAAAAAAAAAAGGAATGAGGAGCTTACATGCACCTAGGCTAGTGCATGCAGCCTAAGCATCGCCTTCTTGACCTCTTTTAGCCACAGTGGCTCTATCATCCTCTCTTTTTTGCCTTCATCTTTCTATTATACTAATTTCAGGCCTAGTGAAGGTTAGGGTGGCTTACATGCACTACCCCTAAAAATGGCTAAGCCATTTCATCTTCAGCCTTAGATTTTCTACAACTTCAAAATTTTAGATTTTTTTTAATTTTTTGCAAGGCCATCTTCATGGCCTTATAATTGTCTTATTTTATATCTAATTAGGCAAATTGGGTGTCATTAGAAAGCTCTTTCTGCAAGCTTTCTAGTTGTATAAGATTTACATCCTATAGTGCACTCTACTAAGAGTGATAGCCCTTGAAAAAAGGCTATTCGTGCATGATAAATCTGAATTTCAAAATTTTAATTTCTCCCAAAGAAAACTTTGGTATTTCCTCAAACTTCTATCATAGGTTCCTAAACTTATGGGCTTCCTAATGTGTGAAAATGGTGGCCTATAATAGGCTCTAAAGAATTTTACCATTAATGGCCTCTTATGTCCAATTTGCAAACTCACAAATTTCATGTTAATTATTAATCAAACTCATAAAGAACAATATAATCAGTAGGTATCTACCATGGGTAAACAACAATTTAAGCCATAACCAAACTTTGATACCAATGATAGAATTTCAAGTAGATTCGGTCAAAACACTTACTTGGAGCAAAGAATTTTTTAGATTATTGTCCCACACACTAGATAACCATCATAATTTGGACTTGGATCATAGAAATCATAACAAAAGCTACAAATTTTAGGGAGGTGGAAAATAGTAATCAAAATGAGTAAATATTTCTCTATATGTTCTTTAAGGAGTCAGTTCACAAGCTCTACATTCTTTTTTTTTTTAATTTTATTTTGTATGACTGATATCAAGAGTTATTTTTAAAAAAAAAACTAACCCATCAATTTAAATTCAAAAACTTAAATTTTGAAATATTAATTAATTAATTAATTAATTAAATCAATTAATTATTGATTATTAGTTGTTTAATTAATTAAACCTAAATCTGGGCTTTACTTATGGATTTAGGTTAGCCCATCATGGATGGCCTAATAATCCAACACTTTCTATTGAGCTAACTTATATGGGTACTACTTGTGTTGTAGAGAAAAGGGGATTCTTGATCAAGAATTAGAAACTATCCTTAAAAAGAAGGAAGGGTTTCTGAGAAGGAAACAAGTTTTTAAGAAGTTGTTAAGGTAGCTAATTGCCAAATATGAGTTGTATGTGTATCTTTGTTTTTAAATTCAAGAAAGGTTGCTATATAAATCAATTTGATTATCATGTTTTCTGAGTTAAATCTAGTTAGTTGCATGCTTTGCATATAAGATAGAAGAAGAAAAGAAGCCAAGCTCCCAATCGTTGGCTAGCAAGATACACTTTCTTGGTAGTGTAAGATGCACTCTATGAGTGTGGACCAAATTTAAGATGCACTTTGTAACTATAAGATACACTCTATGATTATGCATAACATTTAAAGCTAAATACTGACTTATTTCATGGCATGCATTTTTAAAATTGATTTGTATGCTATGAAGTTGATTTCTTTTCTTTGAAAATTGGAAGTACTCATATAAGATGTGATTATTTACAAAAAACTAGGCAGCCACTGTGACTAATCACCTCACAATTGTTATATTGTTTTACTAACTTCCAAGTTGATGAGTACTAAATATGCATGCTTTTCTTGGGACTAAATTTAGTGATAAAATCCATTTTTTGTGGTTTTTATGTATTTTATGTGTGATTTAATCAAGAATAGATGAAGGTGGAAAAGCATGAGAGAATCAGCAGGAAATTAAGCGCATTTAGTGTAATGTCCCGTTTTCAGTAAACGATGGAAATGGGCACATTTTCAAAGCAAGTCCCCTGAGATGAGTGATTCAAGGCCAAATAAAATTTGGATAAAATTTTAAATAATAGAAAATGAGTATTTGAGCCTTGAGTTGCCCAGAAACCGGGGTCGGAGCAATTCGAAAAATTTGCCGAAAGGCCAGTGGCATTTTCGTAAATAAGTGTAATTTTGGAAAAGCGCCTAGGAGGGCTTTTTAAATGGAAATTTTGAGTTGCTCAGGGTTCTCAGAGGCCCCAAAAACCATGGGAAGCCCCGGGATCAGTAAAGTCCCTCTGGTGTACTCTTTCCGATGTCAGTTGACCCGAACTTTGACCGATTCGTTCGGGACGGTTTTAGCTCCGATTTAAGTGATTCCAAAGGCATTTTATTAAATTGGGAACCTCTTTGTTATGATGGAAAAGACGGTTTTCAAAAAGGAGCTAAAACGAAGGAAAAACGAAAATGCTAAGAACGAAGGGCAAAATTGGCATTAAAGTGTTAAAGGAAGCTTCTTTCTTCTTCTTTATATGCCACATTCTGCCTCCCCCTCTCTAAACCGACTTGCTTCTGTCCATTTTCAGAGGAGAACTCCAGCTCCATAGGCGCACAAGAGGAGGAGGATTTTGGAGGAAGAAATTCAAGAAAAAGGTAAGAAACTTTAAGACATTCCATATCCTTCCTTCTTGAACCTTGCTCCTCTCCTCTCAAGCTTTCTTTCTATGGTTTTAATGGAGAGTTTGGTGCTGTTTTTGGGGTAGAACAGAGAGGGGAATTTCGAAAATTGAGGGAGTAAGCCAACCAAGTGGAAGAACAAGCCAAAGGAAGCAAGAAAACAAGGTAAAACTTCCATTCTTTAGTAGTTTCTCCCTCCCCCTTCCTCTTGCACGAATTTGACCACCATGAGCCCAATTCTTAGGGGCTGTTTTCTGTCCAATTTATGGAGGGATTAGGGGTTTTAGATGGCAAGGATTAAGAATGAACCAATAGAATCAAGAAATGAGCATTAGGAAACAAAATGGAATCATTAGGGATCCAAATGCTCCCTTGCATATCTGATTTTATATAAATGTTCTTAGGCTTAAATGAATGTTTAAATGTGCTCCTAAGATCTCTACGAGGTCCCCCATATGTCTCTTCCTCCATAAAATGAACAAAATCCCATGGAAAGTCATGAACCTAAAAGTTGGAAAAGTGTAGAACACTTAAGGGGATTGTAAAAGCTGATTTAATCTATAGGTTCCCTTGATTGTTTAAGTGTTTCCTTGACCTCCTACAACTCTTAACAACCTCCCTAAATGGTGCCCCCATCAAGGAAAAATCAAGAAGCTATGAAATCCCATTTATGCTCTAACTTTCGGCCAAGTAGGGATGGCATAGTTAGGGAGATTTTTAAATTGTTTCAAGCCCATTTTTGAGTCATACATGATGAATGAATGTGAGGGGAAACCTTGGGAAAAATTTAGGAAGCTTAGAGAATGAGTTGGTGCTTTAGGTTTCAAATTGTGACCTAAGGAAGCAACATAATGTTAGGCCCTTTGTTTTAATTATGTGATGACTCCAAGAGGCTTAAAAGGAGTCAAGAATCATATTTGAAAAGAAAGAATGAGGCCTAGAAACCATTTGAGGGGTGTTGCTTCATTAGGTGCCTTTATGAACCATAATGGGGATTATAGAGCAATCTAGTACTTAAGCAAGTTGTATGGCTTTAGAGAATGTTTCATGAACCTAATTGGCTCCCAAAAATTGTATTTAGGCCAAGAGAAACCATCTCCACCAAATTGTGGGTGTGTGGCCAAAAGAGGAGGTTTAAAAGCTAAGGAAAAAGTGTGTACTTGCATACAAGGTAGCTCTCTCCACCTTCTCTCATGCATGGATGTGTGTTTAGCTTGTTTTAGAATGTGTGTATGTGTATTTTCAAGCTTTGAAAAGTATGCTAGCATGCCTTCATATGCCATGATGCTTGATGCCATGTTATGTTTTTAAATGAATCCATGATGTTTGTATGAGTTTACTTGAGTGTGGAAAGGCCAAGAACTCTTCCCTTGGGTGAGGATGAGCCAAGAACCCTTGAGCTTGGTTGAGACAAAGTAAAGAGTCTCCCAAAAGCAAAGTGGGCTCCCAAGAGTATGGTTGAGTCCAAAGTGCTTAAAGAATGGGTGAGGCAAGTCCAAAATCCATGAGGAGAAGTGTGAGGCCAATCCAAACACTTAGTGAGCTCTTGAATGTCTTGTATGATTGATTCACATGCTAAGGTTGCTTTTAAAATGCCTATGATTTCTACTTTCTCCATGCATGCATTTGTGAAACTTGCTTGCACATATTATGTGTGGTGGAATGGGAGATGAGCTATTGAGATTCTTGAATCTCACTCCCTCCTCTTAAATGTCCTAATATGCTAGGTGGACTAAGTGGACATGGCAATGGGAGTCAACCACCTTGAAGAAAGAAGATTGCCATCCTTATGCTTGATTTTTGGTCTTTTGATTCATAATGAGACTTCATGATGTATATTATTATTGTAAATGGTCTATGACCCCTTGGACAAATGTAAAAATGATATTATGTAATAGATAAATGAATGAGTATGGTGTATGTACTCTAGAACATAAATTGAGTGTTTATGCTAATGTATACACTTGAGAAAAGCTTGGTGTAATGTGTATAAGTGAGGGTGAAAAGGCCAAAATGAGATGCAAATGGTTTGGAACCATTTGGGCAGCTTCTCCCAAGTCTTAAACATGCTTTTAAAATTGCCCAAAAGGTGCCAAGACCAAAGGAAATCCATTTGGCAATTTTGGTACCCAATATAGAGCCAAAATTGACCATAATGGAACCCTATGCCACTTTTTAGCCAAATGAGTTAGTCTTACCCTGAAATCTGGCATGCAATCAGGTCTTGTTGAGAGATTTCTGGGAAGCTAAAGATCATAATTTTCAGAGACCTAGGGAATATTTTGTGAATTTTCAAAGTTGGGATTTTCTATGGTTTCTGGTATGTGCACTGTTCATACTGGCAGATTTGATTTCTGTGTCATCCGATGACCAAATGGTGTCCAATGCTTATGAAATTTTATATGCATAAACTAGAGGTCGTAAGCTTTCTGTGGCCACCAAGATCACCTCATTTGGAGGTCTGAGTAGAGAGTTATACATTTTTGAAGTTTTCTGTCAGTAACAGTGGCGTCTCCAGAGCTCAATCACTATTCCATCAATTCCAGATGTCTAAACGTATCTGTTTCATTCTGGAATTATTTTTAGTGTCAAGTTAACATTTGTAGCTTTCCATAACAACTGAATTTGTGTGATTGCGATTTTTGTAGAATTAGTTACGAATTTCAGAAATTTACATCAGTAACCTGAATCATAGCCCAGGCAGCCAGCAAGTCTGTAGCTTTTTGGATGTCAAACGTCCTGTGTGATAAATTCTGTGACTTGGAAGTATTTTTAGTGTGAATTAGACATCCTGAGATTTCTAGAATGACAAAGAACACATGATTTCTATTTTTCTAGATTTAGTTATGATTTTTCAAAGTTTGTGAGAAAAGAGGAAATTCTGGACGAAAATGCAAACATGAATTTTAATGTGTTCCTTTGCTTTCCACGAGTTGTAGACCAAATTTGATTATGGAAATGAGCTATATTCATGTATTTAAGTATGAGAATATGATAGATGCATTCATATGGCCCACGGGACTCCGAAAGAAAAATTTTACCCGTAGAGAAATGCATTTTAATTCATAACTCCCTATGCCACTAGATTGTTTCCATCGAACAAACATAAGATGAGGCATGGGAATTGCATGAATTGAGTCCTAGAAGTATGGTGTTACATTTAGCAAGGAACACAGGTTAACCATGTTTGTGAGCATGGACATATGAAAGAGGGAGGCTCTGAGCACCACACAGGTTACCCATGTAAAATTATATGGTTATGTGCAAAAGTCTTGCATCAAGTGAATTACTAGATGGCAACATGGGTAAGCCATTAAAATGGTGATAATGACACAAGCTACCTGTGTTCAACTAAAATTAGGATTTTTTATGAGATAGCTTTGATATTTTGAGAAAGGAGGCTGAGAAGAGACCTAGAGACATAGAGTGAGGCTAGGAACACCTTGAAGGAATGCTTTGGAGATCTGTTGGACACACAGGAAGTGATTTGAAGTTCTTGTCGATAAATTGTCTCTTCAGCCAATTTGTTTTCTCTTCATTCTTTTCTTTAGTTTTGACCATAGATTTGTTTACTTTTATTGTTACATTGTTGATTTCTATTATGTGTAACTAGATCCTTAAATCTAGAGTTTAGATGAACCTATTTACCAAATTATATTGATTTCAAAATACACCTATGACACTTTCCATTGAATTAATTTGTTACTCTTTTCTATTGTTCATGAATGATTGGCCACTATTCATCTTATGCATTGTGAGAGAATTGAGAGGTTGATTACAGTGTAGATCATTAAAGTAATAGACTTAGATAATAATTTTATAAAGATATAAGTTATATTTCAATAGCTTGCAAATATTTGTATTGAATTCTTTATATACAATGGGTTTATGCTAAGTATATGATCATAATAGTAGACATAGGCTTAGTATAAGTACAATGACTTATCTTGAGAGAAAATTTCATTGACATTAGTAGAATTATTATTAATTCAATTGAATTCAATTAAAGAGTTTATTCTAAGTGATACTTAGGAAATTATATAGGGGTTCCTAGATTTTAGAGCTTTTACATTCATATATAGTCAGTGTTTATTAAATGAATTGTTGTTTAAATTTTACATTTATTAGTTTTTAATTTCAATTGGATAATTTAAATAATAGGATTAATTTTGATAATTTATAATTGAATTATTTCCTCAAAGAAATGATACTATACTTATTTCATTACTACTTGCGCGACTTGTACAATTGAGAAATCATCACAACATAGGAGACAGTAATAAAGCAATGGCAGGAAGAACGATATTATGATTACTGTTCTAAAATGAAAAAGTGGATGTCAATCTCTTTAGTAATGTAAATATTTAGGTTGATGTTAATTATGAAGCATCAAATGTGTAAATAGACTCAATAGCTTGAGAAGTTGTTCCTTGTTCTGTTCGGTACCTATTCTAGAGATGATAACATATAGTGTTTTTGTGTGGTATTAATTTGTTGCTGGAAATTTTTATGCTATAATCTTAGAATGTATGGGAGTATGCGTATCAAATTTCACGGAAAAATATTGCGTATAGCTAAGCCAACAAATTCAGTAAACTGATGGAATAGAATCTGGATATAAAAACATGGCAGTTCTAAATGTTCTAGCATTTATGTATAGTTCAAGTATCATATGGATTCTTTTTCCTCTGACATTTGAACGGAATACAGTTAAATCTCTTAGGATGAATTCTAGAAGGTTTTATGATTTTTTGAGATGTCTAGCTAGGCCAAACATTGTTAAAACAATATGGGAACATGTTGAAAGTTGAAACAGAACAATATTAGATATTGAGTTGAAAGTCAAGGGATCAAAACAATGAGTTATTGTAGAAATTTTGTCACAAGGTATCTTACATATGATTCTTTAAATATATCAAATTTGGGAATTTTTGGATAATGGGAGATAGGTTTTTGCTATAAAGAAAATATGGGCAATTTTAAGACGTTAAAACAAAACATTGTTTTCTAAGTCCTCTTTCCTTTAATGAGAGAAAGGCCATATAGTTCACTGAGACCACATAGTTCGGTATAGTTAAGGTTGCATAGGTCATCATAGTTACGGTCATTGAGGTCATGAGGGCCATTTTTAGCTAAGGTCAATTGGGTCGCATGCAAACAAACAATAGTGAATTTTAGGTAAGCTTACATCATCATAAGAAAAGCATAAGAATTAAAAATAAGCATTTTATGTCAATTTAAGTTAAGAAGTATTGCCAAATTATTGATAACCTCCGTGTCCAATCTTGATCAATGTGGTGCGTTTTTTTTTTTTCCCTCAAATAGTAAAAATAATATAAATTTATAAGATATAATTTATTTAAAGTTAAGGTGGTGCATTTGAAAATTCAAGGAGTAAATAATATTTAATAATATGTGTAACCAAACATTTGTATCTTATATCGCTTAAATGTAAAATACTACTAATTATATCATACCAAACATAATGATCATGAATATAACAGTATCTTATATCATGATACCTTATACAATAATATGCTAGAAGTTATGATACTTAAAATCACAGTAAATCAAACACTTTTAAAATCTTCTAAATCACTTGGCATACATTGCATCATAAATATATATGTATATATATATATATATATATATATAAGTTAATTTTATTTTATTATTTATTTTTATCTTTTTTATTAATACAGATAATACATATTTAGAGTACCATAATTTGCCACATCAACAAATCATTGCCCTCACTGAGTGGATGAGAAGCATCATGGATGAAACCAGTGAGTTCAAGGAGATGATTTTTGTAAGGAAGTAGCAAGCAAAGATGACGAGAAATATATCCTCGGTCCTAAAGAGTATCGTTATTGTCACCAACCATTTGGTTATGGGGTTCTTGCTCAACAAAAGATGTTCCCTAAACATTCTCAAGAAGTGCATTGAATTTTTGTTTGACATTTAGCACTGGCATTTGCGTTTGTCTTCTTGTTTCTACCATCATTACTATTGGTGATTGCTTGTGCCAATAACAAGAATTATAGTTATTCTAAGCGGTTAATTCTACCATGAAAGTTATTTCGTGGCTATGGCTTCCTTGTTTCGTTTGTTCCTATTTTTTGTTTTAGGTATCTTTTGAACTATTCTTCACTATTTTTAAATTTGTTTATTTTACAAATCATGACTTTACTTTCTTGCTTTACTAAAATTTTTGTCAGTTCGGATCTTTTTTTCAAAAAAAAAAATTGGTTATACATGTTGAAATTGAAACAAGTGTAGCATCGAAAATACAACAAATGAGGCGTCGAATTTGGGACGTGTGAATTACTCTCACATCTCTTTATTTGTCTTTATTTAATTTTCTAAATATAATAAAATAAAATTGTACAGCATCACAATTAAAACAAGTGATCTGCTGAATCTGCTACACATGAATCCTTTCTTCTTTTTCTTTTAATTTACAGATTGTGCATACACTGAAACTAACACTAAATTAAAGTGAGGTTTTGTTTATCTGAAACTATAGATAACATTTATGAAACAACTTTTCGAGAAACACAACTAATTCCCTTCAGAAATACTTCATAAATCATAGTCAAAACCAAACTATAATCAAGTAGGTTGGACTGATTATTCAATTAGATATAATGCCTTAATTTAATCCTTCACCTCGTGTTTATATTTCAAAAAAGGAAAGATATTATCTTCAAAGATTGAAAAATCAACCACTAATTTGTATTCCTTCTATAGCCTTCAAAGGAAGTACACTACCAATTCAGCCACTTGTACAGAACAATTGACTTAAATTAGTTCACACAAAAAATACTTTGTTAAATTATTTTCCTCATTTAAACTTTCTACTATAGCATTTAAACTATTAAAGAATAATTAAAATGCACAAAATCCTTTAAATATTAAGTCATGTGCAAATAATTTTTGTATCTTTAAAACTTTAAATGAATCTCTGAACTTTAAAATTTGTAATATTAATCCTTTACACTTAATGAATTTGTTAATTCACTAACAGAAACCTAACGCATCCTATTAGTAGTATGTTTGGAAACGCGATATGTCCTCCCAAAATCATATTTGACATAAAGCAAGATATTGAAATTTCTATATCAACGTGATTTTTCACCGTATTTCCAAATGAGCGCTAAATGAGTTGTGTGGCATCTACTGGCATCATGGGCAATGTAGTCATTTTGCCCATGACACAAGGGCCAAAATGTCATTTGCACTCCTCGAAAACGCACAATTGCATATCATTGTCTTGAAGGAAAAAAACATTACCATCGTATTTGTAGTTCATGAAATTAGACATGGCAGCTATCATAGAAGACTTACCAGTCTCTGGAGGGCCATAAAGTAAATATCTAGGCTTCCAAGCTTTCTTGATTTTTGTATGGTAATCTTTATCGTTTTGGAACCTAACAATGTACTTTATGTTCCGTCCTTTTTCTCACTCAAATCTCTTGCAATCCCTAAGTTACCCGAGGATATTAAATTTACTAGAAAGTAATTACCTGAGCTCATAAAGCAAGAAGATGAAACAGATTTTATCAGGTTGTATAGAAAAGTGAAAAATCAAAACCTAGGAGCTACCGTATTCTGGTCTGTAGCTTCTATGAGCTAGAACCGTGCAAATTGTTAATGAAACAATCTGAAAATGAAATCATGGCATATAAATCCTATTTCGTTGAGCAATAAGAGGAAGAAACCCATTTAGATGAAAATGAATTAATAAATTGACAAAATTTTCAGTAACCCAATTTCATACTATTCGTTTGCTTAGGAAGTGTGGAAAATTTTGGAAATGCTCAATTAGTAGAGATTGCGAAGCGTCTTGAGAATTACGAACAAAAATTCATCTGGGCTGTCAAGAAAGAAGAAGAGACGAAGATGAAAAAAACAAAAAATGGTCGTCACAAAGATTTGAGAAGAGAATAGAAGGCAAGGGTGTAATTGTAAAAAAGTGGGCTCCACGATTATTGAGTTTTAATCACAAAGCTATTGGAGCATCTGCGACTCACGGTGGATGGAATTCAATATTGGAAGATGTGTCTTGTACTGGAATTATGAGAATAATTATAAAAAGACGTGGATGGCTTAAAATCAGTGTTGATGGAATCAATTTATAAATCTTCTAATTCTGTAAATTCTTAAGTTTATTCCGAAAGTGTAGCTTTAGCAAGCAATATTTGATCTCTCTTTAATGGTTCTGGAAAACCTGAGTTGGTAGAATCAACATATATATTTCTTCAGCAAGCAATATCATGCCACTGGGTTTTGTGCGAAGCTGAAGCCCGCGGAGAAGACAATGGTAACGTTTTCTCCTTCTTAAGACTGATGCGATTATACATTTTGGAGGAGTGTAAATGACATTTTGACTTACCCTTATGCTTGAAAGACATAAAAGCAATAAACACGAACACTTTATTGTAAAGGTATCTTTCTCCCTCTATAATATGTTTAATCTTCTTTGTATTCACCGAGGACCTGAAAAGTTGTCAACATCGTGTCTTACCCAGCTGTTTTTTCTGTTGTTACATTCCCCAACGAAATAGAATAACAAATGGCATGTGTATAATTTTTGAATACATGCAATATTAGATATTTTCAATTAAAAGGCATCAAAGCAAAATTTGTAAATAAAATCAAAGCAACTTTAGAAAAATGCAGAAAGGATCCTTTTGTAGGGAAAGAAATTAATTTGAGGAAATATTTACCAAAGATTATAGGCAATGTATTAAAGTTCTATTTATTGGCTTCAAGATTTTAGTATGATTCTAAATTATTTTGATAATAATAAAACCATTAAATTTAATTTATAAATAAATATTATTTATTAACTTATTATTTTAAAAATCACAAAAGCAATGGCAAATATTTACATGGAACAAAATACAATAAAATAAAGCATTAAGTATTTAATGGTCACACGTGACACTCTCTTTAATACTCGGCAGGGAATGAAACCAATTCTAAATGAAGGCAATCTGGTCTATCACCACATCTTGAACAATTCAAATGCCGAAGACCCAAGGACATTGAAGCAAAGGAGTTGCAGTTATTTGTGGGGAAAGAAATTATTAAAATATTTTATTGTGCTTCACACGTCTCAATTAGCCTAATGAAGTATATGTTTGGTTCAGTTTTTGTTTTTCTCAAACTGTAATTTTGGCCAAAGTAACAAAATATAACTTCTGCATTTTGTGGATTGTAAACCGTAGTTTAAAAGTCTCCAAAAGTGTTTCCAAACACAGCAGAAAGCGTCTAATGAGTGAAGTTTGAGAAAGTTGTTCTTCATTTAGCCCCCTCTTGTAACTTCTGCCTCCAAGGGATCAAGCTGGAGAAAGTAATAAAATACTTCATATTGCTTCGCTTTTATTAAATGGCAAGAGAAGCATTAATTGAGACAAGCAAGGCAAGCTTCTCTAGTCTTCCTTCTAGCTTCGTAATCGCGGTGGTAGAACTCAAGCAAGAAGATGGAAAGCTTTTGAACGTTGAAGCTATCCCCTCGTGGGCGTCGATTCAGGTGACGGATGGAACTAGCACCCTCTTCTTTAAAACCCTACCCAATAGGTACAAATTTAGAATACAGAACCCTGATAGAATACAGCAGTGGCTTTGCCAATCATTTTTTACTTTTTTGTTAACTCATTTAAATCAAATTAAAAGAATAATATAGAAAAGCAAATATCAGGTAAGGGGTAATGCCAAATAGATAAACACCATTATTCTTTTCCATCCCAAAATCAATTTTAAAAGACCAACCAAATAGCAAGAGGAATACATAAACACAATAGCTTGTCGTGTGCATGCCGATTCAGGTGAAGGATGGAAACTTCTTTTCCTTCTTCTTTGTAGCCATTACTTGTGGGTTAGATCAAGACTCCTAAAAAAGTAACCCCATCAATAGCCAGACAAGTTGGCCTAACTGCATCCCTGGTAATAATGTTGTTCCACTAACACACTGACGGGAACTCAAAATCAAGAGGAAGGACGAAAGGGTCTTTCTGAAATAGGTGAAATCACGCTCACGCAAAGCTGAGCAAGTGTCCCGGAAATTGAATCCAAGTATGAAATTTGGAACGATACTGTAGGTTAAGAAGAGACTGGGGATACGGAAACTCCTTTTCTTCGTCATCTACTTCAATTGTGAAAGCTAAAGAAGAACCCGCCTAATAGCATTTAGCATGGCCTGGTTTCTGTTGCCAGGCCAAATCACTTCCAACCCCCAATTTCTGACCAGATGTTTGTTTAGGAAAATCTTCAATACAGTTTTGTAACTCGTCTTGTTCTTCCTGGTGGGACTAAACCAGAAAAGAAGTGACCACCCTACCTTGCTCACATTGAAGTGGAGAGGGTGATTCTTCAAGGGAGAATGATTGAGGCCAAGCATCTCCATTTTGATCGGGCGTTTGCAGTCAACATACTATCGGGCAATTGAATTGTGATGAAGTAATGATTATATATATACATTGTTATAAATGTTATAATTACCTAAATATTGATAATAATTTTTTATTTTATATAACATGAGAAATACTTTATAACTCTTGACGCATTTAGATTGTTAATTATGTAAATTAATTTTTCATTTTATACTATTGTAATTTTTAAATTGATTTATATAATTAAAAAGTCTTATAAATAGAAACTATATTTAGATTTATATAATTAAAAAGTCTTATAAATAGAAACTATACACTAAATATGTAGGTGAATAAGAAGTATTTGTTCATTTTTCTTTCAATTTTCTATTGTTATATTTTTTATTTGATATGTTGATTTTGCTCAAAATTCTTCTCTCAAATCAAGTTGTTCCTTTTTTATTTGATATAAAAAATATAATATCCCCTACTCTTTGGATGGACACATGATCTACAACAAAAACATATATCTTATAAATAGTGTTACAAAACATACAATACTAAAAGATAATAAATATTTTTGTTCATCTAATAATAAGTTGTTACTGTATCAAATAGTACAAAACTAATTAAAAACTTTTCAAAAAGTATATGTTTTGTTAAATTAGCCCCACCAAGTTGACATGCCAAGTAAACTCCACCTCAGCCTCATATGTCAGCGTCCATTTGCCACATGTCTCACAAACACATAGCATTATGAAAGATCATGTGGTAAATGCTAAAGTTTAGAGAATAAATGGTTAATTTTTTTGTTAAATTATGAAAACTAAAATTTGTATAAATTAATAACTAATTTAAGAACGAAAAATTATAAAGACCTTAAATAAGTGTAGTAGAGTGTGAAATTTCCAACATCATTAATTAATTATACCTTTTGAATGCTTCTAGCATGAAACAAAGTATAAATATTAGCAAAAGGAAATATAATTTGAGATGATATAAGATGTTGTACTTCATGATTTACTAGATTAAAAAAATGATAATTTATTTAGTAAATATATTCCTTTTTTTTTTCCTATACAAAACTTATCCAAAATTAAAGAAATAAACATTTAATAGCTACACAGCCAATTTTAGATATTAAAAATGTTTTTCTTAACAACATCTTCAAATGCTTCGAGCAAGGTAGACATTCATATGGGAAAAAAATGTTCTAACTAAGATTGTATCCTAAGATGGTTCAAAATGAGCAATCTTGAAACACAAATAAAAAGAAGAATAAAGAAAGAAAAACTAGTAATTAATCTTAAATGATAAATTTGCATATTACAAACGAAAAAATTAACTTGATTTGCCACACTCTAGAAGAAAAGAAGATTTATAAGAAACAAAAGGTATTTCGCCACTAGGTTTTAAAAACTAGATTAAAAAATTCGGGGTAGAAAAGGTATAACAAATTTTCAATCAACGAGACTACTATTTCTTATGCATTCATCCATTTTTAAAGCCAAGAACATCATTTTGCTATGGGTAAATGTTTCTTTACAATTTCAAGGCTTATTAATGATAATTGGGCTAGAAAATGGCAATTCAAAATATAATTAATTGCAACCAGATTAGCAAATCACCTACTTTTCTATTTTTTGGTTTCCTTACAACATGCAATAAATGCTAATAAAAGTCATGCCCAAATAAAAAAAAAATTATTGCCATGTTGAATCTTAAAATTCAAATTTCCACATTAATTAGGTTGCATAGGATCATATTAACCATGTGAACTTGGCCTCAATATCTTGAAAATGAAATTGGGCTTCAAATGGGTTGAAATCTCTTTAAAATGTATAACAAGAGTTGCTTGAAGCTTCTGTGTTATTGAACAAATGATTGACCCAAAATTAGATGTTGGTTAATGTTGATCAACTTCTTTGTCTCCATAATGCATATGAGTTTCATTTTATCTTTGGTATTTCTTTGAAATAATAATTAAAAAAAAAGGCAATACCAACAAAGCAACGAATGAAAATTTTGATATACGCATTGAACAAAATGCAACTAAGTGTTCATCTTGAAATGTATACTGATTTTAACGTGAGCACTTCCCTGTCTATTGCAATATCGAGGAAGATCATATTACAAAAAGTATAGAGTTTAGTATATGACAAAAGCTGAGCTTAATAGTCGCTTGAAGTTTCAGCCACGCATTTTGCTGTAACAATTTCACAGATTTTGTGTATTCATTGCCCACGCGCAAAGAAAGAGGACATGTGAGAGATAAAAGAGATAAGAGATTGAATATAAAACATGCATATTGGCCATAATATTATGGTGGTACTTGTAATTTTTCTTTATTTATATTCTAGGAAACAATTGCTTTTTAAATAAATTCTTTAATGGTTGCATCGATATAATCACTATGTGGTACATTAAAAAGAGAATATATAGTGATGACATGTCAAAATATATTAATTATAAGAATTTCTCGAATTCGTTTTAACTTATTCAACATATTTTAACATGTTATTGTCACATATCTTTCTTTTAGTGTGTCATATAATAATTATACATGCGCAATCATTTTCAAAAATGTACAAAAGACTTCATTTTTTATTCAAATAAAATCCATAATTTGGTCAACTCTTATTATTTAAAAAAATATATCTTTAAAATGTTAGATGATACATTTTCTAAGCTCTAAAATCTTAGTGATATTTTTTTTTTGCTTAGATAAGATTTCACTTATTAGAAACTTTTTAAGATATCAGTTGATAAAAAATTAAAGCTTTATCCCATCAAAAGAACATTAGTTTGTTTTACATGTATTCAATTGATTATCCCTACTGATCCACTAACAACCTTATCTGGAAAAAAAAAACTAAAAATATAAAATTAAGGACAACTAATAAAAATATTTTAAAATTCAAAATTCAAAAAATAGAATATAAAATATTCTAACTTATCTTTATTTAAAATATTTTAACATTAATTAAATTAAAAAATTCTAACACTTAATGTGTAACATCTTCCTATAAAATAAAAAGAAATCAAATTGCCCTGAATGCTAATGTTTGATATTAGGAATATTGTGATGTGTTTGAATTTATGAATTTTGTGGCTTTTGTGTGATTTATGAAAATTATCTAAAGTAAGATAATTAGATGGCATTATTATTATTATTATTATTATTATTATTATTATTATTATTATTATTATTATTATTATTATTATTATTCTAGGAATTTATTTGAAATTTCTATATGATCCATGAAAATTATCTAGGCTCGTATGCACTTGAAATTTATAATAAAATTAATTGGCCCAATAAAAATATCTAGTAAAATGTTTTGAGTGAAAATATAATAAGTAAAAGTTTATGTTAAAATACGTAATTTTAATGAGAACCAAGATATAATTTTTATTGGGAATAAATTATAATTTTTTTTAAGACCGAAACAAAAATATTAAAAATTTCAAACAGAACTTAGCTAAAACAAAGCAGAACCTTGGATGGGAATTTGGGGAAAGAGTTAGTCCATTTGGTATGCATATAGCGAACAACATTCGGCCAAGGGAAAAAGATCATCTCCCATACTTCTCTCTCTCTTACTTCTCCCATAAGATCTGGACCATTCAAATTTTAATTTGAACGGTTTAATTTTTTTTTTAATTTTTTTAAGTTTAAACAACATTTTTTTAAAAGTTTACAGTTAAGAAAATAATTTTATTTTGTATTTTACTTTTTTTAAAATAATTATTTTTTTAAAAATACAAAAAAAAAATAATTAGATCTGGACCGTCCAAATTAATTTAGACGGTCCAGATCTGACACTGGAGAGAGCATGGGAGAGGATCCAAATCCTCGGCCAAGGGGTAACTTGCAGTACCCATTTTCCATTAACAGTAAGCTATATGCACATGTGTGCATGTGTCTATCTATATAAATATATATATATATACACACACACACATATATGTATATATATCTCTAACCTCTCCTGTCTAACTGTATATGTGATTTATTTCTATGCTGTCTTTTATACGCAACAAGTAAGGAAAAAAAAATAAAAATATTTTTTTATATGTTATACAATTGGACCATTACCTAGATTTTAAAAACAAATGGTGTTTTTATTAAGAGTGCAAATTTCCTTTAATATTTTTAGTAATGTGTTCATATAAAAATTTAGATCATGTTGATGCTCAATTTCATCATTGAAGTGGAATGAATATAAATCTATGTCCCAAGAATAAACCGAATCCAACTAATCTTAAATGTGAATTGGACAATAATTAATGAAGAAAGACAAGCTTTTGTAACCATTTGGAACCTATGATAATATTTTAGAACTACAGAACATACTTTACCCTATCATAGAACATTTTGATATTATATAGACATATCATGACATTATTAGTATGCTGATTTTGTACACTGTTGAAATTATAGTACTTATAGAATTATATGAAGATTCGTTATGTCCCTATTAATGTTCATATTAGAAGTATGCTGCTGAAGGAAAAATTTCGCAAAGTGCATAATTCATGACGTACGATAAAAAAATACTCCTGTTAATTCAATAAGGCATAATAAATAGTAATTAAGAGTGTTATATAATGCATGAGTAAACAAAAATAATACCTTAATAAAAATGTTCTTCTTAATAAAATCTTCAAATACTTAAGAGTAAGGTAGACATTCACATGAAAGTAAAAATTAGTATTATAAATGAGGTTTTATTATTTTATCTCTATTCTAGTTTTAAAAAGGAAAAAAAAAAAAAAAGCAAGACCAAAATTTTGATATACGCATAGACGAAATGCAATTAAGTGTTCATCTTGAAAATTTTTGTTGATTTTATTTTGACCTCTTCCCTGTTTAAATCAATTCCAAGGAAGTTAATACTATATAACAAAAGGTATATAGTTTAAAGTATATAACAAAAGCTTATCTTAATAGTTAGTTGAAGTTTCAGCTATGCATTTTGTTTTTTTTTTTTTGTAACAATTTTCTAGACCCTGTTTATCCATTGCCCATCATGCCCCGGTCTGTATCTGTCACCTTGCCCATGAAAATGTGAGAGATAAGAGATTGAAGATAAAAAAATATAAATAGTCCATCTTATATAGGAAAATATCAGGGTGATACTTGTAATTTTCTCTTTATTTATATTCTAAGAAATCCTTTTTGTTTTTTTGAAAGCAAGCATTTAAAGTAAAACACATAATCAGGTCAGCATTTATTTTTGATAAAATGTATCTTTAAAATGTCAGATGATAAATTTTTTGAAGAAAATATTTCGAGGTCATATCCCTAATTAGAGACAAACAAAGGATAAATCACAAGTTGAACTAGCGTAGCAGAAATCCAATATTGACAAAGAAGTATGAAAACTCACAAATATGTTTGCAAGGAGGTGATTGTTAACATATAGATCTTGGAAGAGATCCTTTTGAATTCAAATTTTTTGTTCTGCTCGTCACATGTAGGGGCAGGAACTCACATGTTCCCAATAATTATGGAGCATTGAATATAATGTGAAAGCAAGAAGCTGACGTGTGAGGGAAGCCCATTAGGAAGCCAGTGCATGCGAAGCTTTAAGATTTAAAATGTGTATTCATGTGATGTTTGTAGATGTGTTTAAGTGACAAGTGGATTAACTTCATTATATTATACGTAGATAAAATTTTTTGGATAAATTACATTTAAACACCATAAATTAAAAATATTTATTATGAATGATCTTACATCTTAAAATTATTTTAGAGAATCCCGACATTTTTTTAATAAAATAAAAATAATCCTTATTTAATGTTATGAATTTATTATTACTTAAATTTTTTAGAGTTACAAATAATTTTTCCTATTTTTACTAACTAGTTGGGAATGATAAAAATAATAGGGTAGGAATTGAAACCAAATATATCAAATTCCTCTAACACTAAAGTTCAAAGAATGTAGCACTTGAATCAACACTATGGATAATTTTGGTGAAAATAATTATGTACCTACGAATCCATATGATGATACCCATTTATAATCATATATAATTATAAGTAGTTACCAGTGCTTTGATGGTTTCTATTTCAAAAGAGCGTGATTGTATCGATGTGAATGCAGTCACATTTTATGTACCGCATTTTGGGGTTATCATGCTATCTATTCCATAATAACGTCTTTTAATGTTACAAGTGCCTCCCATGGATTGGGATTCTCTCAGGGTGTATTTGGTTGAGAATTTTTGGAAAGGAGGGGAGAGAAGAGGAGGGGAGGGAGATAAAATGTTTGGTTGAATAAAATTAGAGGAGAGGGAAAGGAAATGAGCCAAATTTATCTCCCCTCCAAATTTGAGAGTTTTGGAAATGAGAGAGAGGGGTAGAGTATTTTTTATTTTTTAATTTATTTTTTTATCTCTTTTAATTTTTTAATATTTTAATATATTAATATTTTAAAAAAATTAATATAATTTTTTATCAGAAATTAAAAATAAAAAAATTAGAATTTATAATTTTTTTTTAAAAAATTATTGATATAAATAATTTTTTTATAAAAAATTAAATTAAAATAATATAAAGGATAAATTTATCCAAATATAATTATCTCTCCTCTCTTCTTGAACCAAACAATGATCTCCCCTTTCTTCCCCTCCCCTCCGACCAAACATAACTCATTAAATCCCCTTCCTTCCCCTCCGTTGAACCAAATAAAGCCTCAATCTGAACCAGTCCCCTCCGACCAAACATAACTTATTAAATCCCCTTCCCTCCCCTCCGTTGAACCAAATAAAGCCTCAATCTGAACCAGGCGAAGCAAGTTTCTCATCCGCCCTTAATATCATGCTAACTCTAGCATTTTAAATTTTAACTACAAAAAACTCAAGTTTTTCTCTTGTTCTTGGTTTCTCTTGCCGGGGACGATAGAATTGGACGACAGGGCATAGAGAAGATTCCTTCAACATGAATATATTTTCTTAGAGCTCCCACCGTCATTGCTTTGGCTTTCCTTTTGAATCTTTTGCTACTAGACGTTAAGTATAAAAGTGGGTCTGAACTATATTGGGTTCTTCTGAAAGATGGATTCAATAGTTGAATGGTAAATCAGCATCATCAAATATCCACTGAGAAGAAAATAGGAATACTATGCTCTGTCTTTTTTGGTTTTTAAAATATGAAACGGGGTATTATCTACCTCTCCTTCCCCACAATTCAGACGTGTATATAGAAAGCATAACACGAGATGCTTCAAATAGTATAACCCCTCTGCAATACTGGAAGCCCATCTGGGCTAACCAAGCACAACTATAAATCATTCAACAAACAGATTACATGACTCACTTCAGCAAAATGGTAGGACCAACCTTGACATATATACCTTTGGTGTATGGCTTTTCTTTATAATGAAAGGTGGCATTATTGTTACTAGAGCATCAGAAAATGCTAAGCACAGAAAGTTACAGAAGGATTTTATAATCGAGCCTTGAAAATGACATGAAAGTTCTAATCTTCAAGCTCAATAATCTTCACAACTGAAGAGTCACCTAGTTTCTGGCAAACAACAACTCGGTCATGGGGCTTTATGATGCCATAGGCCTTGCCATGGTCTAAAGCAACCTTCAAAATTGATTCATTTGTTGCACTTGTAGACTCAGCCTGCATCCACGAGACAAGGCACAGAATTAACATCTATTTTAGGTTTATGCAGAGGCTATGATGCAATATGAGAAAATAAAAAACCTAGGAGGCACGGACATTCAATGAAATACAAGGAAACAAAGTAGCAATATGAGAATATAAATAATCTAGGAGGCACGGACATTCAATGAAATACAAGGAAACAAAGTATACAGCGTGTGAACCAAGAACTGGGTATTCAGATTAATGGTGAAAACCAGATTTAATGCTAGGGTGCAATTCAGCAAAACCAGAAAATGAACACCACCACCAGAAAGAGAAAAAGTTTCCACCAATCCAAGAAGCAAGAGGTCTCCTCTAACAAATCCCCAAATATTTCCCACCCCCCTCCCACTCCTCCTGCTCTCCTTCCTACTTGGAACTCTAAGGGTCTGTTTGGTTTGAGGGTTTTGGAAGGGAGGGGAGGGGAGGGGAGGAGAGGGGGTCACCTTGTTTGGTTTGAAAAAGTTGGAGGGGAGGGGAGGCAAAATACCCCCTCCAAAAGTGGGGGTTTTTGGAGGAGAGAGAAAATTTTATCTCCATTTGACAAAATTGCCCCCGCTTTTTATTTTCATTTTAAATATAATATAAATCTTATTTTTTAAATTGGGTTTAAGATAATTTTTTATAAAAATAAAAAATATTTTTTGAATAAAAATAAAAAATTATTTTTAATAATAAAAAGCAAAAAAAAAATTTTTTTATAAAAATAAAAAAATTAAAAATTCTAATATCATAAGGGTATAATTATCCATTTAATTTTATCTCCCCTCCCCTCCCCTCCCCTCCTTAACCAAACAACAAATCATTAAAACCCCTCCCCTCCCCTCCCCTCCATTGAACCAAACACTCCCTAACTAACATGTCTCGTTCCCTACCCCCCTCACATCAGCTGCCACGGGTTTCCCATTCCCTGCCCAAACTAGTCATACAATTCTCCTCTCCTATGCCACCATTTTGCCCGCATCCAGACCTATGCTTCCCCATACACAAATTAGTGACTGGCACTCCCATCATTATCCTAGTGGAATTAGGGCTTTTATCAATGAATTTAAATCAGATTATTGAGTGTACTTGTTACTGATCTTGGTTTCTTTATTCCAGTTCTACATCAGGCTATCCCCAAATATGAGAAATAAAGAATGATCAAATGGGTTTATTTCAGTGCCCCTTCTAGTTCAGAATGACCTATCAAGAAGGAAAGCACAAGGCGAGGAAGGGGATCATAACGAAAGAAACCAGTGCATTCGAAGGATAGGCAACAATGAGTCTCCTTGGCAAGTCTCATTAAATCAAGTCCTAACTTAAGCCATCAAATAAAAAATTACTTTCTCACTGGAATAGATAGATGTGAACGGCACTGCTTGAAACCTCTTCCATTCTGGATTTGGTCAAAAAGATTTGTACTGGCTAGCAGATAAGAGAAGTAAAGAGGCATCCCAGAGCACTGGAATATAGGCCACATCGGTTAAGATCCAAATGCATTCTGTCTTAGAAGCTTGGCAGTTTTGATTGACAAATGGAAGTTAACCGAAAAGATCCATGACTGTGGAGACCCGGTACCTTAGTATCTATCAATTAAAGGGAAAATTATAAATTAGGAAATCATGCCAAGAATGTTTCATGTTTAGCAACAGTTAGCCAGACAAGTGGCTGAATAAGTCTAGCCCATCAATCACATTTTTTGGTCCAGAATTCCTAAACTGCAAACCCTCTAAATTAAATGGTAAAACAATCCATATTGTGGGCTAAGATGGTGCAAGGTACATTTCAGCAGAAAATCGTCAGCCTTATGAATTATATGCTGACCTACAGATAACACAAACAAGTATCAACCCTGACATGAAACTCTATTTCCAACTTTGAACATTGTAATTTTACTCAAATAGACTGAACTGAGAAGGTAAACCAAGTGATATTTAGCAAGTCTTACTGGATGTCGTGGATCTGCCAGCATCGGAAAAAGACCTCTAACAACAAGTGATTGCCTTGCCTGCCATAGAACCATAAAAGGAAACAGATTGCAAGAACTGATTAGTTTCAATGTCAAATGTTATAATACAGTTCAAGGAAAGAAAAACAATTGGATAAATAGAAATAAGACCAACTGATGGCTAATATAAACAAGAAACATATATATAGTGTCATAAAGGAGAAGCACTTTTTTCATCATTAAATCTGCATAACATATTTCTTGACACGTAGCAATAAATGCTAATGCCCAAATATTTATGTGTTTTCTCCATATTTAACTTTAGTCATTGCTATTTTAATCACCAAGAGATATAAAAACAACAAAATGTTAATCCAAGGGCCTCACAACATCTTTTTAAATATAAACAATGAGAGATTTATCCAAGTTCATATGCATTTCAAGTTAGAAAAGTTCATTTTGGCTTTTCTTTTGCTTTCCTTTTTGGGAGAAAATTACACCAACCTTCCTTTGAATTTATGGATATTACACAAATCTCCACTTTATTTTCAAAACCTATAAAAAGTTCCCTTGGATCATGTAAGACAAAATTTACACAGACCCCCCCTGGTCAACAGAGAATATGTATGTTCCTAAAATACAAGGGAAGTTCGTATAATCCTTTGAAATATCCAAGGAAGGATGATGTAATTTTTTTTCTTCTCCTCAATGAACATATCATAACAATGCTTTAATCAAATTTAAAATGCATGAGAGTTTGATTGCAATTGCAGAAATTCAAATATATATCCCCAGAAAGATGGTAACTTGAGCTTAAAATGTTTAAAGACTTGTTATCTTGAACTCAAGTTAATTATGGTGGAAGCCAAAATATGAAAAGAAAAAAAAAATTGCTTCAAGTTCAATAGAAGCTAATTCAGTCTGGCTTTATAATCAAGCTATTACATATCCCCAATTTCTGATAGCAACCTCACAGATTAACATAATCATGCAGGCAACTGACAAGACTGAGTTGACTCAAGTCACTCAATCAAGCAGAGTAAAACAGGTGGCCAGCATCAGGATTTTCCCAAGTGAATATGATTTAAATTTCTTCCAACAAACCACTTGCATCAATCTAGCACTACATTAGAATTTTATGAAACAACGCATGCATAGGTAATATCAATTATATACCTCAAATGCACCAGTAAAAGTCCATCGGAGTTGATTTGTTTTCAGTTGAGGAATGACAACAGATATCACAGGCATGGTTGGTCTGTACTTTGCAATCAACCTACAGATATAAACAATACGAGGAAAACTGTAATGACAAATTAACAAAATAGACCATGACTGTCAATACCAAAATGCACTGAACAAAAATATCAACATAAGAAATCAGTATTATAAACAGGAGCGCAAGGATTTGCATTGCTAACTACAAAAATGATAAATTTCTAAACAAAAGGGAAAGGGGCATTGAAAGATGTGAAAAGAAACCTTGCAGCTCTTCCAGATGAAGTGAAGCAAATAATAACAGAAGCCTTAACCTTGATGGCTGCTCGAACCTGTAAGTTACAGCACATAAAGAACTTACTTCCCAAAATGTGGTACACTCATAAATTTCTTTGTACAAGAAACTAGCATGATAATAGCAGGGGGAAAAAGGTAATAAAACAATCCAGAGAAATCGAGAGCAGGGACATTAGAGAAAAGTACCGCAGAGGAAGCTATTGATTCCAAATGGGTCATTGGCTCTCCCACATATTTGACAGCCTTCTTAAAATACAAATCCTGGTTAAAAACTTTCTCCGCCTACACAAAGCATTTGGCTAGTTTCAGTTCACATTTTTTCCTTTGTGTGCGGGTGAAGGTTGTGGAGGGGGGGAAAACTAGTGTCTTGACTCTTTAGAGAGACCACCAAGCATAATAAAATCCATCCATTAGCAAAATCATAATGCCGGGACCAAGAACAAAAGGCCAGGCTAAGCTGAAAGTCTTCATTTACATGGATTGTGTAGATAAATGGCAATTACCATCAACAACAAACAGAAAACGATTTACCGGCCAAGCAGAAAGATTGACTATGCCCAAGGGAATATTTACACATGTGAAAACCTTTTTAAATGATTTAGGATGCAACTCACTGAGGATCAAACTATATAAAAGCCAGTAAGACAGCATATTGGAAAATCAATGAAGACGAGACTTTATACAAGACATTGAAGTGAATCAGCTCTAGGAGGAAGCCATATAAATAATGCACTCTTAGAATGACTAGCAAACCATAAAATAACAAGCATTGTTGAACATGATAAACTATCTATAAAAGGAGGACTTCTTATCAACAGAACTAACCACAAGGATGAGAGTGAGACTAGAGACAGGAATTTTGATTATAACTAGAGCATGAACCTACCTCAGCACATATTTTTCCAACAACAGAAATTGTCTCTACAGGGTACAATCCTCGCAGGGTCTCTGCCCCAAGAAGAATTGCATCACTTCCTGAGCCACCAAAAAAAGGATAACAAAGTTAGACATGAAAGGTGCATGGCATAATCATGCACAAATAGCTTGACTCGACAAGCCTTGATAAGGGAATACTAATAAGAAATAGAAACATGCACATGTATTTAATGGCAGACATTTTTCACAATGTCAACAATCAAAATACATCAAATAGGATTTACCAAATATAATAAAAAGATGCACATCTAAAGTCAGTAAAATAAAATTTACCATCCAGCACTGCATTAGCAACATCAGTTGCTTCAGCACGAGTAGGTCTTAAATTATCAGTCATAGTGTCCACAACCCGTGTGACAACAGCTGGCTTTCCAGCCATGTTGCACTTGTAGATAGCAGCTTTTTGGAATAAAAACACCTGCATTCAAAGAGATATATGTAAGATTCTAATATAATTTTATACAGGAGAGTGAAAGCTGCAATAAAGCCATGTTCAAACATGTGTAAATATGGCATAACGGGCCATAACTAGCACCTAAAATCCCCACAGAAGTAAGTCATACATCACATTAGATTTTTACGTTCAAAAGCACAGGCTGACCTTCTCAGGTGGGAGATCTATACCCAAATTTCCACGAGAAAGGATGATACCATCTGCTTCTCTCAATATCTCATCAAAATGTGTCAATCCCTATAAGAATGTACAAGGGAAAGAAACAATTAAAAATCACAATCAAGCACAGCAGGCAGACTCAAAACACTTATTTACTTGCATTATCTCTCATATTCTTGGCATCATTCCCTATAGCCTATCACAATAAGATGTTGCCTCATAAACAGTGAACCATGTTGGAACTTCTCTGCTTATGTCTGTAACAATAGTGGTAAGTATATGGTTCCAACTTGCAAGGATCTTGAAGTTCACCTCTATATTCTCAATCTTAGCAAAAATTTGTGTCTGTTTCAGGTCACCAAGTTTAGAGAGAAACCCGCGGGCCTGCAAAATTATAAATACAGACATATCTCAATGCTATGATTAAAAACAAGGGGGAAAAATTTCACTTAGTCAAAATTTGATACAACTAAGCAAGATCACAAATTGAAAGTTAAATCTGTAAGCATGAGAATGAGGAGGAAATGGAAATACATCTGATAAAATCATTCAATAACATGTTAGAAAAAAAGGAGAAAAGCTATCTGGAATAGCCCTTACATGACGAATATCTTCTGCATGCCGGGTGTATGACAATGAAAGGAAGTCTATATTGTTTTGAACACCCCATGTGCTTATAACCTGAGTTAATAAATTATACGTCCAAAGTAACCATTAGATTCAATGAGCTACAAGAAAGTAATAAAAAGGTATTTTACATGCATGATCCTAACAGGGGTGAGGTGAATCAATCATAATCTTGTAATTTGAGCAAGTAAAAGAATAAACCTCATCTTTAGTGTATACACATACATTTAATCTTTTGGATTGCAAAACATATTTTTTTCCCTTTATAGACACAGTTAATAAAGAGATACACAATCAAAAAAAAAAAAAGAAGAAGAGGAAGAAGAAGCTTATATAAGCCTATTATTACCAAAACAAATTAAATTTCAACACTGAATTCCCACTGTGAGAATGAGATCATATAAAAATCAAACCACTCTTTCTCAAGCAGTAGAGGTAGAAAACCAACTCAACCCCATTATTTCTATCTCCTTTCTTTAAGCAAACCAAGTTCTGATGTGTATACCAACTATTTACCTCCTTGTCCTTATCAGTAAGAGTAGGAAGATCAATACGAATCTGAGAGACATGTAAAGTATACAACGACCCAGCTAGTGTAGCAGAATTTTTTATGAGACAAGTGACATCATCACCATGCACCTCGGTGACCTGCAATGTAAATGCAAAACTGAGTGACAGTAATAACTAAGAAGAATTATGACATTAAGTATTGGCACATTTGTATCCTGTTTTGCATACTGCTAACTTGGAAAATCTAACTTCACATAAACAGGCAAGTCACAACTCAATTAGCTGATGCAGCATAACAGAGTTTCTGTAATAAGAAATCTACAGACTAGGGGAGAAAAGAAATTAAGAGAAAGAAGAATGATGAAGAGGGAAAATAGGATAGAAATAACGTGAAACAAAAGGCAACGCTTAATTCCAAAAGCTACCAATGATTTGTTGAGCAAAACTGGAATCCAAAGAATCAAATACGTTCTAAATGGAATCCTTAAGAAATTTTGATTCTGTCAGGAATAAAAGACTAATAACTGCATCTATTAAGGATGAGAAATCATGATAATAATCACCTTGATAGTCCTCGTCGTAGAAGCAATAAGAAAAACTATGCTGAAGTGATAAAAAACTAAAATTCCAAAGTAATAAGAAATTTTAGAAATATTTTTTATCCAGTTAATGCCACTTGACCTCGTTACTAGAATCAAATAAAACTTAAAATTCCAAATATCCATATACCCAAGATAATGACAAATCTCTTTTCCATCATAAGTATTGATCTCGCTGCTAAATTCGCCATTGGTAATGTTATCTTTTTCTTTTTTAAATTATCATAATCAATTTTTATAAACTGCCTATCCTTGCCGATATGTTATATTGTACATTAGTGACAGATTTATATCAAATACACACACACACACACTCTCTATTGAGTCAAATCAAATGTTAGAATGGTAGATTTCTAGAATCCAAAAAAACAATTTGGGGTTGTTTAATCATAGAAAGTCGATAAGGTGTTTCAGTGAAATATTAGAGGAAAAATACGTTAACAGAAAGAGCAGGATTACATTTTTTTACGATTTTGTTTTCTGACAGTTTAATGAGTGGTTGTAGGTCATATACCTGAAATCTATACCTAAATCAAAAATTGGGTCATTAATACAGGCTATATATAATCACCTCTTTTCTTCAGGCTTTTATAATTAGTATAGACAAATAGCTAGAATACAAATTTTAACAGTATAATGATGAAAAAGGAAGAAAAAAATAGTACTCATAACATAGGCAATGGAACTTCGAAAGATAATTAGCACAACTATTTGCACAGGGATTAATGATTCCAGGCATCTATCCAACATTGCATTACCTCCAGCCACACAGAAGTTGTTTCACTTCCCGTAAAGAGGTACTGACCAATAAAAATAGTGTCACCCTTCTTCACTGCCTGCAGAAATATAAATAGCTTAGTTATGGGAACACCATATTGTATAGAATTGAAGGACAAAACACAAATACCAAAAATAAAATTGCACCCCCAGGACTAAAATCCTAAATGTGCTACACCAATGTGCTCATGATCATCCTGATCAGGGATTTTGTTTTGGATGAAGCTTGAAAACCCCCAACCATACTACCGAATGAAATAAAAATAAAAATAAAAATAAAAATAAAAATAAAATAAAATTGTAGTACAAGCTCCTATCACAATTTTAGATAGCTGAAGAACAAAAGGTAGAAATAGAATTACAATATGAGGCAATAAATAGTCCCCTAACCTATAAGAGTTTTTCCCACCATCAAAAGTAAATGGGGTTCAGCTTATGTAAAAATGCCTTTAATCACTGTCTTATTAAAGATTATGATTAGCACGCCATTAAAGCAAGTTGGTTTTATCAGCACGTTCTTACACATGCCTACAATAATTTACAATAAACATTGCTATCTCACTAAATTTCTTATCTGCTCCACAGCCTTTATGTGATTGGGATATTTTGGCTGACATCAAGTACCCCAGCCAGGATTCTTTAAAACCATGTCAAAGTTGAAATGTCATCACCATACGTTTCTTTCTAGAGTAATCCATCATGCAAAATTATTGTGATAATTTGGCAGGCATCAAAAAACCCACCTAGAATTCTTCAAAAGAAAAAATGCTCAACCTTTTCAGGGTTGAACTGTTGACAAACAGTACGATAGTTCCTTAGATAAGTCCCTGATTTAATTTTTTACTTCATCTAAGTTTTAGTTTTCAATGACTGTTCATCCCACACAGTTCAGTACAATGTGTATGCATACATTGATATTAATATGTTTGTAGCTACAAACAGTACAGAGCACCTAAATCTGCTTATAAAGCAAATTCATGATAATAAGAAGCTAAATTACCCATCAAAATGGTATATCTATCACACTGTAACTCGTTGCGGTTGCTCATGTGTGCACACACATACATATAGATGTAGATGTACTAAAGAGGAGAATTTCGTTAGACAAAGGAAAGAAGTACAAATAAAGAGGAGGATAAGATATCCTTCATAAGAAAGGCAGCAGAAAAACAAACAAACAAACTCATCAAAATTATAAGGCTCTCCAATCTCTCAGCATATTAGTTGGAGATTCTGTTACAAGGGAAGTATAGTTAGTAGTCAGTTAGCTAATAAGAAGCTAATACTTGTAAAAGAATAAGACTTCAGGTAGTTACAAATTAATACCTAATACTATAGTTAGTCAGTTAGTTGAGCCTCAACTCCTAAAGCCATATATAGAAGTGGGCCATGCAGACTATTGAATGAATTGATCTCTTTTCTCTCTTTGGAGCGCTTCTACTTCCCCTTCTCTGCGCAACTTGCATCAATTGATATTAGAGCATTGATCCAGGCCTAGCGATGGTGCTTGAAACACGATCTCAAGATCCAATGACAGAGTTCAATCAACAATTGGAAGGAACAAACCTGGATGTGACGGAGGTGAGGCAATTGATCGCTCAATTTGAAGGCTTTTTGGTGGATGTGGCTGCCAAGGTAATGCAGTTGACTACAAGCAATGGTGGTGAAACATTTGGTGGAACTTTGAGGACCAACGCGCAACAGATGCCAATTGGCTGTCTGCAATTTGGTTCGTTCACTGGAAACCCGTCGAGTGCTTATGTATTTCAGACAAAGATGACCAGAATAGAATTTCTGAAGTTTGACAGAACTGATTTTCAAGGCAGCATTGATCCAAGCAGTATTTTGAGATCGATGAAACACCTGATAATCAAAAGATTAGACTCGTCATTATCCATCTCAAAGGAAGAGTGTCACAATGGCATTTGAGCTTTGTGATGCGAAGGAGGCTATCAAATCTTGTTTGGGAGGAATATTTGAGGAACATAACTACCAGGTTTGATGATGTGGCCAAAGTTGATGCTATGGCCAAGGTTAACAACTTGCAACAAAGTGATTCAGTGACGGACTATCAGGAGGCATTTGAGGAGTTATTGGCTGAAGTTGATTTACCAGAACCAATAAAGATTAGCAACTTCATTGGAGGCCTTCAATCAAATATTCAAACAGCTACAAGGTTGTTTAATCCTGGCAACCTCGCTTGAACCATGTTTTTAGCACGACTCCAGGAATGATCCATACAGGCTTTGCATACACACACTCCACCTTCCACCAAAAGAAATTTCTCAAGCTTCACTAGTAACTCACAAGTTCCATATCATAAGTCTGTATACAGTACTCAAGATCTGACTTCCAAGTCACGAATCACTGCCTCTTCTCCCAAAATTTCCACTTAACTTGATAAAACCAGTACTGGTGCAGTTCCAGTGCCAGTACTAAGCAAGTCAAGCAACTTACAAAGAGAGAAATGGATGAAAGGAGACACAAGGGATATGTTACTGGTATCCTAAAAAATATTCTTCAGAGCACAGATGTAAGGGATCTCAGCTGTTCACGTTAATGGTGCATGAGGATGAAGAAGAATTTCAGGATGCATACAGTAATGAAGAAGATTTGAAGGACTTCAATCCCAAGGGAACTCAGAAGCTCCAGTAGCTTCATTGAATGCAGTGGAGGGAAGAGGAGGTGATAAACATGATTTTTATATATTTTATTCTCTTTAACTTAAGCATTTTAATGATCAAATATGGCTTTAGGGGTCTAATTAAGTAAAATTTGATTTTAGTAGCCATTTGTGCACTCAAGGAAATTATTTACAAGATTTTAGAATTTTAATGCATAAATTTTTTTAAATAATTTTGTGAATTTTTCCTATTGAATTTTTCTCATTCTTTTGTGCAGATTTTAATGGGCAAATGAAGCTTGAATGAGAAATTGATTTACAGAAGAAAAGGAGAAGAGTTGGGCTCCAATTGTACTTTTTGTTGGGCAATGGGAATTTTAAGGATGAAAATTAATTTGGAAAATGATTGAAGCTTCAAGATTGAATCAAGAGCCAAACTTCAATGAGGGAAGCTACATTTTGCAACTAGAAATGAGGGATTTTTGGATGGAAGAAGATGCACAACTCACTCATCCATGTAGATTCCCAACTCACTCATGCATGGTTCATGTAGGTAGCCCTCCACGTAGCTTCAAATACACACACATAGGTAGCTACTGCAATTCATAAACACCTTCCATGCATGGCTCATTCCATTCATCTCACATCATTCACAATCACTCACACTCCACGTAAGCACACACACCAGCCCTCAATCCCACATTCCATTTACCTCACACAAGCCCAATCCATCATTCATACATGGTCACATAGGCACAGGCTTCTCTACACTTGCACAGCACTTACATGGGCCCACTTCACTCTACAACCACACTTCCACGTAGCTTCCATAAGTCTAGCCACGTCTTCAGCACATTCCCTCACTTGAAGCAACACACTCCACACTCATGCAACACTCCAACTCACTCACACACCATAATAATGCACTCACTATATCCACGGGCTCACAACACTCATGAGCAGCCACCATATCCAAAGGAGAAGGAGGCTTGGGTTTTACGTGGAAAGAGAAGCAAGGGGAGCTAAGATAAATGAAGAAGCTGAGTTTGCGTGGAGCAGAATGCATGAAAGTAGCTGCACGATGGAGAAAACACAAAGGAAGAAGCCACGGGTTCAAACGTAGTAGCTGCATGAAGCTTGGTTGTAAACAAAAGTGAAGGAGCTGACATGGGTTATAGGAGGAAGAAAACACGTGGGAAACTCGTGGCAAGTAGGAAGGAACAGATATACAACAGCTGAGGCAGAAGGTGAAAAACGAAAGATGGGATTGGAGAGTTAGAGCATGCATAGAAACATGTCTAGGAGGCAAGAAGCACGTGGATTTTTTTTTGGGAGGGGGGTGGATAAAACGTGGAAGATGAAGCTAGGAAACAATAAATAAGCTATGGGTTGGGGGCTCTATTAAGGAGGCAACATACTTGAGCAAATGGAGAGAGGAAACACAAGAGTTTAGCTCAGTTTTAGAGTGAAAGAACGTGAGCAAAACAGAGCCATGCATGGGATTATATCAAGAAGAAGCAGCAGCCGAACAGGGAAGAGATTTACGTGATGAAGCAAGACACATACATGCAGATTATGACGTGGAGGAGGAATTAAAGAAGAAGCATGAGCTAAGAATGAGGAAGAGCTACGGGTTTTTGATAAGAAGTCCACATGAGATGAAGCCATGAGCTGAAGAAGTGAAAATGAAATGAACCACGTGATTCATTTAATGATAATAAAGCTACGGGTTTTTTTTTTTACGAGGAGCAAAGCCACGTGAGGGAATTAACGAAAATACACACGGACAGAACATGTGAGGAGAAGGGGCTGCTCCAAGAGGAATCATCATCCATTCACAAAGGGAGCCACGCATCAATTCATCCATCATTCATACAATCCAGAACACGTGATTAAGAAGGAGGCTGGGCACATGATTTTTAATAGGGAGAGGCTGAGAATAATAAAAGAAAAAGCACATGGAATTGCACGTGAGAAGTATGTGAGGAGGGGCTGATTGAAGTGCACGAAAGAGTTGAAGCACAGAATCATCTAATCAAGGGGGCCCACACATTCACTAAAGGAGCACGGGAGGGAGAAGTGTGTGAGGTAGGCTAGAGGCAGAACCATTCATCCATCAAATTAACACTCCATTCTACTCCATCCACGCCATAGCTACCTCTTCCATCTTCCACTCCATTTCTCTCCCATCCATCTCCATTCCATGAAGCTCTACTCCTCTCTTGTGACTAGCTTGGAAGAAAACTCTTGGAGAAGCTTGAATCCATGGATCATAAACAGATTTTTGGCTAAGATTTTCCTAATTTTCTACACTTTTCCTTTTTCTTGTACATGCTTGGTTGAGATGTATTTGATTGAGATTGGTATAGTTGTAATTAGTGGCTTGTTAGACACTAATTAAGAGATCTTTTTGAGTGATTAATTGATTGATTAAATATTGAATTTTTCATTTTCCCTCCAATTTCCCATGTATGCAATCAAGATGTTCGATAAAATACATGAGTGATATTGTGTGCTTACTTATTTGATTTGAGGATTTCTTGGAGTTTGATTGGTTAATTAAACATCTTAGGGTGATAATTCAGAGGCTAATTAATCGTTTAATCAATCAAATTTAAGTGTTCATTGATCTTAAAGGTAAGAATTAATGATTTGGTGGGGGATTGAGATTTCAATTCAACATTAGATTGTTAATCTCTTAATTCTTGCATGGTAACTCAAAATACACTCCCATAAGCACAATTAGGGACTCTTAGGCCAAAGTTAATTACAATTGAATTAGGATAATGATAATGGATACCAAGGAACAAATCCAAAGCTAGTCACATATCTATCATTCACCCCTTAGTTCACGCAATTAGGTAGTGATTAGGAACTTTAATTCATTTTAATTTTAATTAGTTCAATTAGATCAAACCCCCCTTAAATTAGATAGTTATAGAATCTTTTTACACTTAGAAAACCCAATTAAATATTGAATTCTATTTCCAAGAGAGATGACCTAGGTTGTGCCATTAACTATATATTTTCTCAACTTAATATTAGTTTGGAGGTTGTGCGACAAAACCTTTTAAGAGGTCACTCAACAATGAAGGTAGAAGGCAAAATTAAGAAACAGCCAGTGCTCATACTGATAGATACCGGGAGTACACATAATTTCTTGTATGTTTCATTGGACAAAAAATTAAAATTGAGAACACAAGAACACAATAGCCAGTGGACACAAACTGGAGGTGCACAGAAAATGTGCTCAGTTGGAGGGAATAATGCAGGGGAATAGTTTTATAGCTTAATTTTTGCTCATGGAGTTAGGAGGATTTGAATGATAGTGGGAGCTGAGTGCTTGGCTAATATTGGGAAGATTATATGGGACCATAAGGAGAAAGTGATTAATTTCATGTTGCATGAAAAATGGTTTGAAATTACTGGAATTGATGGCCATCTCAAGGAACAGAAATTGAGTTGAGGACAGATTATGATGGGAGTTTCCCAAGCTTTCCTTGTTCACTTTAACCCTCTCCAACAGGGTATAGGACTAATCTTGAGTTAAGAAATGGGAAAGTACAGGATAAACAGCAGCTGACACTTGATGAGATCTTATGTGAGTTTGAGGATATTTTCCAAGAGCCCTCCTTACCACCTTTGAGAGCTTTTGATCATCAAATCCATTTGAAGGTGGACCAACCCATAAGCTCCAAGCCCTACAGATATGTTCATACTCAAAAATCCGAGATTGAAAGACAAGTTCAAGACATGTTGCCCAATGGCATCATTTGTGACAGTAGCAGTGCCTTTGCCTCCCTTGTGTTGGTGTAGAAAAAGGATGGGACATGGCATTTCTGTATTGACTATCATAAATCGAATGATAATACAATGAAGTTTCCAATTCTTGTCTTTGAGGAATTGTTGGATGAGTTGTATGGTGCTAGGTTTTTTCCTAAATTGGACTTGAGGGTTGGTTACCATCAGATACGGATGAGGCCTTAAGATATTTCCAAGACAACCTTTTGTACTCATGAGGGTTATACGAATTTCTAATAATGCCATTCAGTTAACTAATACCCCAACAACCTTCCAAGGCCTCATGAATAGTGTCTTTAGGCGTTTCTTGAGAAAATTCATTTTGGTGTTTTATTTTTTTATGTTGTTTTGGTTTATAGCCAATCATGGGATGATTACTTCTAGCACTTAAGACAAACGTTGCAGACCTTGAAGGAGAATTCATTTCTGGCCAAGAGGAGTAAGTGCCTCTTTGGAGCTACTCATGTAGACTATCTTGGCCACATTATTTCTAAAGGAGGAGTGGAGGCAGACCCCAAGAAGATTGAGGCTATGACCTGGTGGCCCACAGTCCCACACCAACCTCTCAAGGCCTTGTGGGGTTTTTTTGGGCCCCACTTGGTATTATAGGCGATTTGTGAAAGGATATGGCTCAATTAGTAAGCCTTTGGCAGACTTGTTGAAGAAGGGATTCAGTTGCTTAAATCTGCTATAACAATATTCCAGTATTTATTCTTCCCAATTTCAATGAAAAATTTGTCATTGAAACTGATGCCTTTAATATTGGTATGGGTGCTGTCCTCTCTCAGAATGGACACCCCATTGCCTTTGCATGTAAGGCTCTTTGTCCTTCAAAGAGAAGTTTATCAGCCTATGAGAAGAAGCTAATGGCTATTGTATTCGCTGTCAAGCCATGGAAGCTATGTTTTGCGAGGTCAGCCCTTTATCATCAAAACGAATCATTTGGTGCTGAAATACTTATTGGAGCAAAACTCTGTTTGTTTCTTCAGATCAATATAACTATCTACAGAAGCTGTGGGGGATGGCTTATGAGATTGTATATCAGAAAGGGAAGGAAAATACGCTGCTGATGTTTTATCTCGTAGGGAACATGTTCAGGAACAAGCAAATTGTTTGGCCATCACAACAATAACTTCTCACTTGACCTCTAAGGTTCATGGTACTTGGGTGGGGGATGATCAGATGGAGACACTGATTCAGAATTTGGAACATGACGGTGCTACTCTTCCTCATTATGCTTGGGCTAACCAAACACTTAAGAGGAAAGGGAAGTCAGTTGTTGGTGCTAATTCCCAGTTGAGAGAACAGTTGTTGAAATTTTTTCATAGCAATGCTCTTGGAGGTCACTTGGGTATGACTCCAACATTTAAAAGAATTTCTTCTATTTTCTACTGGAAAGGATTGGAGAAATCTGTAAGAAATTTTGTTAAAGGCTGCACCATTTGTCAACACTTTAAACCTGAGAATGTAGCATCTCCAGGCCTTCTTCAACCCCTCCCTGTTCCGAATACTATCTGGTCTGAATTGTCTATGGACTTAATCGGAGGATTATCCAAATCTTACAATAAGTCTGTGATCCTTGTGGTGGCCGATTGCCTTAGATAGACTGCTCACTTTATGGCACTGCAGCATTCAGCAATAGATGTGGCCCAAATTTTTATAGATAATATGGTGAAGCATCATAGATTTCCTAAGTCTATTGTCACGGGCAGGGATCCCATCTTTTGTGTAAAGTTTTGGAAGAAATTGTTTTGGCTGTACAAGGTGAAGCTTGCTTACTCATCAGCTTAGCATACTCAAATAGATGGCCAAACAAAAGTGTAGGATTGGTGTTTGGAGTGTTACCTTCGTTGCATAACCAGGGATCACCCCAAACAGTGGCTGAAATGGTTATCTTTAGCTGAATTATGGTACAATACCACCTTTCACACAGCCATTGCAATGACTCCCTTCCACAGTGTTTTTGGCATTCCTCCACCATTGCATTTACCATATCTAGCAGGGGATTCTTCTAATGATGTGGTGGATCATAGCTGTCAAGAGAGGGAAGCCATAATCCAATTGTTGAAAAACTATCTTCATAAGGCCCTTAATAGAATGATTCAGTTAGCTAATAAGAAGAGAACCAAGAGACATTTTGATGAAGGGGACATGGTTTATCTGAAATTACATCATTTTCAAAGGAATATGCTTAAAAATTTCTCTTTGCACAAATTGGCTGCAAGGTTTTTTGGGCCCTACAAGGTAGGAAAAACAGGGAAGGACAAGTGGCTTATCAACTGGCACTACCAGAACATTGTCGATTCCATCTGGTATTTCATGTTTCCCTTTTAAGGAAACATGTGGGAGACAGTATTCCAATCAGTGCCAAGCCGCCTCAGATTGACAATGATGGGCATTTTTTGACAGAACCCAAGGAGATTTTGGCTAGGAAGGTGGTTAAAAGAGGTGATCTGCCTATCACTCAAGTGTTAATCAGATGGAAGAAAAGAACAGTAAAAGTAAAGATGCCACATGGGAGGATTTGCCAGCCATCAGGGATCAATTCTCAGACTTCCCTGTCATTGCCCATCTTCCCCATACTTGAGGACAAGGATTTTTTCAGAGGTAAAGCTAATTGTTACAAGGGAAGTATAGTTAGTAATTAGTTAGCTAACAAGCAGCCAATACTTAGTAACAGAATAAGACTTCAACAACAACAACAACAAAGCCTTTTCCCACTAAGTGGGGTCGGCTACATGGATCAATCGACGCCATAAATCCCTATCATAAATCATATTTTTAGACAAACCATTTAAATCTAAATCTCTCTTAATAATTTCTCCTATGGTTTTTCTTGGTCTTCCTCTCCCTCTACTTATTGGACTATTCTCCATCATATCTACTCTCCTAACGGGGCTTCTATAGGTCTTCTCCCCACATGACCAAACCACCTAAGTCTCGATTCTACAACTTTTTCTACAATAGGTGCGACTTTCACCTTCTCTCTAATGCATTCATTTCTAATCCTATCTCGTCTAGTGTGTCCACTCATCCACCGCAACATTCTCATCTCTGCAACATTAAACTTATTTTCTTGTTGACTTTTTATTGCCCAACACTCAGTTCCATACAAATTAACACTTGATAGTATAGTCAGTTAGTTAGTTGGGCCTCAACTCCTAAAGCTATATAGGAGTGGGCTATGCATTTGTTCACTGTTGATCAAATTGATTTCTTCCTCTCTTTCTTCCGACTTCCTCTATTTCCCTTTCTCAGTGCAACTTGCATCAGATTCCCTTAAAGAAAGCATGGGTCTGAGTGTCGAAATTTGATTACTAGGATTAATTGATTAGGTCTATTTTTTTGGGTTAAAAAGAGTTGAATGTGTAGCCCAATAAGAGCCTAAAACCTGTTAATCAAGTGATCCATTCGGTTTGGTATCACCATGTCAGGCTTCCCCAGCAGTGATATAATGAATACAATGCAGTGTGAGGGACTAACTATCCATGACCAGGATGGGTGGACAACTGTTAGTTGAGAAAAAATAATTAAGGGCCGAGCCCCCTCTCTAATCCAGTTAACAACCAAATTTCCCAGGAAAGCAGTAAAGAAAGGAAAAGGAGGGGAAGACTTAGTCTGAACATGGACCCATTAATACATTATAGATCTGTCAGATATGGCTATCAGAAGTATGCACACAGTTATAATTTACTGTTTCATGGTATTTTGGGTTTGATAAGGCCATAAAAATTCTTACACTGAACACCAAAGGGAACCCCCCCCCCCCAAAAAAAAAAAACTAAGCTCAAAAAGAAATATAAGGATTTAAATGAGTTCTTGAAAATATAAGCAACTTGCTGCAACCAGAGATGCCATCAAACAGCATAAACACTTGAATAGCATACTGATATAAATCCTTCCACTACCTAGTCCTACCAAAGCCCCAAAACAGTTTAAAAAACTTGTTCCAAGGTGAGTGGACACTCCCAAGGTTCACCCAAAATTCCAAACAATCTAGTCCAGTTGGAGGTGGCTGGACAACGAAAAAACAAATGAGCAGCCATTTTGGACCTTACCACACATGATACATATATCTAGAGGAATAGTTTTATGGGGTCTATGGATTTGCAACATATCATTAGGGTTAATCTTTTCTGGTGCCGTTGTCCAAATGAAAGCCTTGAATTTGGAAGGAGCTTTGAGTTTCCAAAGGGCTTTATCATGGAGGAATTTGTCTCCTGCTTAGTTGGTAAAATATTGAAAAAGGAATTTCATGAAAATTCACTTGAGGAACCAAAAGTCCATGTCCTCTTATCCAAATTGTGGGTGGGAAAGATGAATAGAATCAAGAATAAGGCTAAAGGGCTTGTAATTCATATGTTTTTCCAGCATTCAAACTTCTGAAAAATAAAAATTTCAATCCTTGGTAAGGAATAGAGTAAATAGGACAGTCGATAGAAAAGCATCTAGAAAAGGAACATCTCGCACCCAAGAATCTCCCACAGTTTGATCTGAGAACCATTTTCCAGTGATTGAGAATTATATTTAGATGGCTTGTGTAAGTTGCAAAGATTGCTAGGTAGGAAATTCCACCCGTTTTGGTGTAGCTCATACTTGCTCTTTTTATATATCCAATGCTATAGAGAAGTACAATGGAGGAAATATCATTGCCATTTTCCAACTGTTGAAATTTTTGGTTCAAGTAAAATAGATGGCAGAATTCAGGGTTCAAGATAAACACCATACCTCAGTCCTCTATAACTTCATTTATAATATTTTAAAAACAGAGTTTAACTACAAGATAAGCTCCTAAAGATAAAGATGGATTACAAAGAAATATGATGATAACTAACTTTTCTATCTTCAGAATAAATCTAGGGAATAATCCCAAGAGATAACTATAAGATTCCTAAATAATTATAAATTCCAAGACTCCTAGACAGTTGTAGACTCTGAATTTCCTCTTACTTTGTAAAATTTATCCTAGGTTTTTCAACACTCATCCTGATGCTAAAGATTACCTAAACTTCCAACTTGTTACAAATAAAACCCAATTAAAATAGAAGAAAAACATATCCAAGCTTCACCATAACTCACAATGTCACACTGACATTTTATCACAACTCACTTGGTCATGCAACTCGCACATCAATTCAAGAATTTCAACAACTAGCTAATGAAGAATTGGAAGAGAATATTAGGAGAGATATTATTAATTATTTGTAAATTAGGGATTAAAGATAAACATAAGAATTAGAAATTATTTAATTGGTTTTATTTTGAATTTAATTATCCTTTTGTTAGGCTTATATTATCCTTTTGATAATTATCTTTTTCATTTCTATCTTATTAGAAGTTATCTCTTGGGCTTTAAATAAAACCTTTAGCAATTAGAGTTAGGGTAGCTCTTGATTGATTGTTAATAAAATTCTATTGGTTTGTTAGCAGTCTCTCCTCCACCCTTCTCCTGCCCCCTCTATTTCTCTCTACAGCTCCCCCCTTTCTTCTATATCTCCCTCCTTCTCCTCCCCCCTCCCCCTTTTTTTCTCTTTTTTTTTTTTTCCTATTCTTTGCTACTAGTTTCACACCAAGGGGTATCAAAGCAAGGCTACAACTCCAACCACTCCCTTTGCTGCCTTTCATCCACCCAAAACTCACTAGAAAATTTGCAATAAATTCATAACCACCGTTGTCAACACCATTGGAAGAACGATAACGAAACTTGTCCCTTCACCAAAGTTGTGCCACTAGGAACCATTGCATGTGCCGTCATGCATTGGCAAGACATTTTGCACGTGGGCCTCACACGCCTTGTGCACCAATGGCTTCTCCCCATGAGTGAGGCTTCACATGCTCCATGACCAAATTTCAGCCTTTTTCCCTAGTTGCACCCCGATCTACAACCATCATTGTCAACAGGCATTTGGGAATGTTTCTACTTGTTTTGGCTCTCTAATTGCTAAACCCAAGAACTTCTTGCCTTGAAACATTCCATGGAACAACAAATCCAAAATATCCAAACTAGCCTAGACTATATCAACAAAAGGTTTAAGAAAATAGATTGTCGTTGTAAGGAGGTGATGAATGCTACTAACTTATAAAGTAGACAAATCACTAACAAAAACTTGGAAGATCTAATTGGAGTTCAGAGTGACCAAGGTATACTTCTACTTGTTTTGGCTCACTAATTGCTAAAACCAAGAACTTCTTTCCTTTAAACATGCCATAGAATGACAAATCCAAAATATCCAAACTAGCCTGGACTATATCAACAAAATGTTTAGGAAAATAAGCCCTTGTCTTGAGGAGGTGTGAACATTGTTAACTTATTAAGTAAACAAATCATTGGCAAAAACTTGGAAGATTTAATTAGAGTTCAAGGTGAGTAAAATCAGGGTAAGACTGAAGAAAAATGTCTTCAAAATCATAATGCAATAGAGGAAGTGATCATGGAAGAGCCAAATGATATCATAGTGGAACCATTTGATTGCCAGACAGACATCAATGATGATGGTAACATCATAGATTTTGAAGAACAATTAGAAGTAAATTTAAAATCTGATGAGGTTTTTTAACAGCATTCAAAAGTTAAATTTCAAGCTACAAAAGGTTACATTCAGATTCGACCAACTAAACTTATTACCCAATCATATATTGGAGAGCCCGAAGCTCCTTTTGCTACCATATTTTAATGCAGTGCCATTCATTCTACCTAACGCTCCAAGATGGATTTTTCTATTTCCTTCACTCTTCAAAGCTTAAGGTTAGTTTTTTCCAACCAAGGGAGAATAATGGAGAATAAAAAGAGAATATTAAGAGAGACATTATCAATTATTTACAAATTACTGATTAAAGATAAACATAAGAATTAAAAATTATTTAATTGGTTTAATTTTGAATTTAATTATCTTTCTGTTGGGCTTTAATAATTATCCTTCTATTAGGCTTATATTAACCTTTTGATAGTTATCTTGTTTATTTTTACTTTATTAGACTTTATCTCTTAGGCTCTATATAAAGCTCTTAGTAAGTAGATATAGGTGTTCTACACCACTACTAGTTCTTTGACAATGTCCTTGATTGACAAGTTGCTCCATAATTCTTCAGCCCGATTCCCTTAAGCAGCCACATTGACATTCTCTCGGGCCAGTTACTCTCCCTGGCCACATTATCTAACGCAACTCCCAGATGTCTTTGACCTACTTCACCTAAGCAGTCCCCTCGACCTTCTCCCAGCATGTCCCCACTACTTGAGTTGCATACGAGGGCACCCAATAATAGAACTCTAGTTCTAAAGTCTTCAATATGTCCTTTACTTTACTCTCAAAATGCAGCTCTATGGACCATCCCCACATAAGTCCAGTACTGCCACCTCACACCACAGCACCCAAAATGCCAAAATTCCGTAACATATGTAGCTCCCTTAGCCTCCTTTTTTTTTTAAAGCGTTTTTATGGCCTCCAGCCATGAATTTACTTGGGGGTTTAGCCCACATAAGCCCTCTAAGCAAAATCCACCCCTTATTAGTGAAAGCCAGAGTTGGGATTCAAGATTTGTGATACCGTAACTCTGATACAATGATGAAATTTAGGGTTAAAGTAAAACAGATGGCAGAATTTAGGGCTGAAGACCAGCACCACACCTCAGCTCTCAATACCTTTATTTATAATTTGTGAAAAAATAGAGTTTAATGACAAGATAAACACCTAAAGGTAAAGATGAACTACAAAGCAATATGAGGATAAATAACTTTCCTATCTTTGGAATAAATCTAGAGTATAATCCTAAGAGATAACTATGAGACTCCTAAACAAGAATAAAGTCCAAGACTCCTAGATATAACAAACTCCTAAAACAACACTAATAACACTTGCCCATGATACCAAACTACTACAATCCCCAGTTTAGAATTCTAATAGCTGGATTTTTGTTTTGACCACTTCAGAATTCAAACAGCTAGTTTTTTTTTTTTTTCCTTCTTTTGGTGGAAGGAGTTGTGGGATTCAAGGGTGGTCATACCCAAGAGTTGACAAACTCAATAAGGAGAGAAAAAGTTAGGTTGAAAAGGAAGGGACCAAAAATTAATTGGAAAACTCAATTTCGCTGTATATAAGATTGACCCATCAGGTTCTATTTACACTAATACTATAAACACACAGACACTGATACCCTTTACTTTGGATGAACTACAAGTAACTTTCTCCTGTTTTCTTAATACCTCTTATTAGGGCAACTCTATTCTTAATCTACAGAAATTTTCTAAATTCTTAATAACTCTGAACATGATGTAAACAAGCCAATCAGCATAGAAAAATTGGTCAGCATAATCCAGATGCAACAAAAAGACACAATAAAAAACAAACTGATCAAAACTATTTCAAAAGAGAACAAGCAGCATAAGGTGACCATACTTATAAGTAGGCAGAAATTAAATAAATCATCAAAAATTCTTACAAAAAATAAATATGAATTACACGTAGAAGCTACACTGACCTTTGATAGCCCACTGAAATTAACTGGTAAGAGATTTGATGTTGCCTCTTTGTTTTGATCCGGAGTTAAGACGACCAATGTCTCTGCTTGAAGGGAAATAGGATGGTCGGTTTTATTCACTACTTGCAATTCTGGACCCACAGTATCAAGCATAACCTGAAGTTGAACCAAAATTAATATATATATATATGTGTGTGTGTGTGTGTGTGTGTGTGTGTCAACGTTATTAACTGTCAGAAGGCATTTACAGCTATTGAAAGTGCATCTAAGAATAGATGCTGATGTACCAAAATCACCACTAATTTTTTTAATAAATCATGTATAATGATGCTCACAAGTATAAGGAGAAAGGGGTGCTGCAGATCTTAATTTCCTTTCTTATACTTGATATGACAGAATAAACTAGTCATTTTATTAATGTTCCACTACATCAGAAAAATGTAAGGAAAAAGAATAGATATTTGCAATTTTAAGAAAGTGATTAGATGTTTATGCTATTGTTCCTTCTCTTTATAATTTGTGGACCCAAGCAAAGCAGTAGAATTTAGACAACTGATAAAAATAAAATAAAAAGATAGACTAATACATAACTAAGTTGGTTGAGAAAAAGTGTGGTTATCAAAATCTACATTTAAAGTGTAAAATCTCACAAATATACAATTTTACTCATACCAAACACTGCTCAAAAAAAATGTTTTTTTTTCCTGTAAGTGCTTGAAATGGCGCTCTGAATCATAGACATTGCTAAAATCATGCTTTTGATGAGCACATAATATTCTTTTATTTTCAGATTTCTTTCAGATGAACTTTGGGTCATTTTTTGGGTTTTGGTGTTGGACTTTTGCCCACTTAGATCTAGTCCAAAGTAAGGGGAAAACAAAAATTTGGGGAGAAAAAACTCAAATTGGCCTTTTTTTTTTTTGGTTTGGGGGGGGGGGGTCCTGTAGTTAACTCTGAACCTTTGAATATTGAGAAATTTTTACTAATTTTTTCAATTTTTCATTGAATCATTGACTTTCAATATCTAAAGAATTATTCATATAATATCTTAAGTGATTTAACATAAAGATTGAAACCATTGACTATTTTGCTTAGTTGTGAGTGAGAATATATATATATATATCTATGATTTTATGAATATAAACTATTTCTTTAAGGATATTATATATAATATATAAAACCTTAGTTCTTACGTTTTGCTTTGACATGCCCTAGAGTGTTTATAAGCGAAATTTGCTTTTGCCAGCCTGGGAATAAAGGATAGGATGAGGATCATAGAGAGTCAACACAATTGCCTTAAGAAAAGAAAGGATTTCTGGTTATTGCAGTAGTATGATTAAACATATATAGTATGGTGGATTAGTAATTGGTTTATGAACTAGCAAGGGAGTCTCATCTATTACAATACTCTTCCACCATGGGATAGCCTTAAATAACTTTTGCATTACTGGAAAATGAGCTCATTATACTCATTTATGATATCATTTAGTACCAAATTGAAATTCATTTATGAGGTTGAATAGGACAAAATTCAGATTTAAGCAGTACAGGATAAAAGTTCAGACCTAGCATCAGTGTTTAATAGCAAATATGAGCATTAAAAGCCAAATAGCGTTTATAAAAGGGATGATAAGATTAAAGCCTATATAAGATAACAGAGGATAAAATGAAGCACAGCCTCATGTAGGGCATCCAAATATTCTTTCAAGAGAATATCATAGTTTGCAGGAAGCACTTTATGTTTTAAATACTTAATGATATTGATTACATCAATCCTGAGAAGATAGAAGAGAGACTTAGTATCATATTGTATAAAAAGAAACAATGGGAGAAGACACTTGAAAAGAAATTATAAGTACAGATAGAATAAAAATACTTCAGATGAATGAACTTCAAGTTTATGCATTTTGACAGATATTAGTTTACAACAGATGATCATTCATGCATCTAACTCCATTATAAAGCTAAGTTAAGCTTGGTCAAAATGAAAAGCAATTGAATAAACATAGCAAATGTATGGCATTTTACCGCACAGAGTTTCTTGGTACTTTTGATAGCAGCCTTTAAATTTTCCAATGTCTCTTGGTGGTATTCCGGATCACCCCATGAGAAATCGAACCTTGCCACTAGGACGGGTTAAGAAATAGGAATAAGATGATAAAAAAGATGACTCAGATACTGACTGGAGACAATATAAGGCTACTCTGAACTATAAAAAGAATAACAACAATATACAAGCTGTTAATTCATGATATGAATATTCATCACCAAAAAAAAAAGAGCACACGGCACTCCCGAAGACAATTGCTTGCTGAAATGTTTTTCCCTTTATCCATTTTTTGGGCACTAGTAGGTCTTCCAATTCTCTCTAAAAACAAGAAGTCCAATTATTTCTAACTGACTGAGCTGTTTTAGATTTTATGAAATGTAAATTTATTGTTCTTGGTTAAAAGAGAAGAACTAGGGTCATCAATGGGACAAAAGATGTGGACAATCTACTTTTTAAACCAAGATGATTGACAAAGAAAGGTTCTAATGGGAGAATACCAGACATTCCAGCATCAAGGCACCGCGCAATTGTATCAACTGATCGTGACTTCTGACCAAGAGTTCCAACAATCTTTGTCATAGCTGGAAAGAAACTCTGCAGTTTGAAGAACTTCAATCAGAATCCAAATTGACACACACAGAAATTTTTCAATGAGTAAGTACCAAGATTCTCTAGGAAATGTGCACAAATAACAAAAGGTCTTTCTATAGCTTGAAATTCCCTGTTTAATATCCAATGTACGCAAAGACTAGTTCTTTTGTGCACCAAAAGTAATGAGGGAAAAAAATGAAATAAACATAATAACTGTTTCAGTTGTTCTGAAAGTTGTTTACCAAAAGAAATTAATGAAAAATTAGAAACACATTAATCGAAAACACTAGGAACCCAGAGAAACATAAACTGTTACAGTTGCAATGGAAAAGAATAAAATGATAATTCCAGAAGAAAGTGCAGCTTGAATTTCAAATCACATTTGCTCTCACATTGCAACTCAACCCTATTCAGCTAGAATACTAAAATGAGGGTAAACACTCTAATCTCCTACAGTCTTTTTTTTTCCATCTAAATTTCTTAGCAATCAAAAGCAAAGCAGCATCTGAGGCTACACCCTTATCGCAACAGCGTGATCAGATAACAAAACTACAAGGGGGTTTTACTAAATGATGATCACTCTTGAGTAATCACAGCACTTAAGACAAGGCTAGCAGGATCGATACAGTACAAACTACTATTTTTCTAAAATTGCAAAATAAAAACCGTAACCAGATTGATTGAGAGAGAGGGGAAAATGCTTGCTCACAGGCTTGGATGGCTCGAGGACGGATGACATCCTAATGGGTTCCTCAAGAAGCAAGGGACTGGAATGCATTTTCGATCAACACCAACACTGAACCGATCACAATCGTCGAAGAAGAAACAAAGATACAGCACTATCGCCGACAGAACAGAGCAAAAGATCGCCGATGGAAACCGTCGTACGGACAACTTGCAGGAGAAGGAAGTATTAGGGGTAGAAAACTGTTGCGTACAGAGCGTGCAGCTCAGACCTTTTAAAATGAATATATAAACAAGGAACGCCACTACTGCTGTCTGCGGAGCAGGATGCTGTTACTGTGGGACCCACCCCCATGTGACGTATCTGATTTGGCAATTCTGGGAACCAAAGCAGCGCGCGGAACATGCCACGGAATCACAAAGACAGACAGACAATCACGGGGAAGGTAAGCAACGCGAGTTCTATTACTACCAGTGGGTCAAAGCTGTGGTTTTCTATGTTGTTTTTGAACGATTTTGGAAATAACAAATTTTTTTAAGTTATGATAGAATAATTAATAAATATAAAGTAATATTGTATTACATAATGATTTAAAATAATTATTTAAAATAAAAAATAAATTTAATTCTTTTATAATTAATAAATATAATTATGATAATGAATCTATTAAAATATATAAAATATGATTTTAATTATTATACATATAAAATTTTGTGGAAAATATGACTGCAGTTTCTTTTCCCAAAAAGGCTAATTTTGAGAATTGATTGAGGCTCTGCAAAACAGCGGCTGCAAAAAAAGCAAAGCAAAAACCAGTGATGTAAAAGTTGTGCTACTGTCCAAAACCAAGAGGAACCTGGGATCACTGTATTGGACAGTTAATGGTTTTGGTGAGAATCAGGGACAAGTTAGATTTGGTAAAAATGTTTAAATTTGGTCTCCCTCATTTATTAAACAAATAAGATTGATTTAATTAAATAGACCGAATGTGAAATTTTAATTCTCTTTTCGTGATGCAAGGAGCTACACACAGCCGCTGAAAAAAAATGACATTTTACTGGATGTTTCTTCGACTTGATATAATTTTTAAAAGAAAAAAATTATATACAATCTTTTATATTTTTGTTATTAAATTTTTTATTAAAATATAATAAATATATAATTTTTTTAATAATAATATAATAAATATACAATTTTTATAAATAATCATATGATTTTTTAAGTAAATTATATATTTATTATTTGTCATACAATTATAATATTTTAATTAGAGAACTTAAGAATAAAAATATAACAAATTACATCTAAGATTAGTCTTTTTTCAAATTATTTATTGTTAAGTTTTTTAATAAAATTTAAATATATGGTTTTTTTTAAATGCTCAATTATGTAGTAGTGAGTTGTAAAAATTTTATGTTTATCATGTTTTCATTAGAAAATCTCATAATAAAAACATAAAAATTATACATAAATTCTTTTCAAAATATAATTATCAAATTATTAAATTTGTGAAAATTTTATTATTAATAAATAAATAGATATATATATATATATATATATATTGGTTTATTTGAAGGGAGTATGAATGAGTAGGAGTGAAGATTAGACTCAAACCATACAAAAATTTCAGCCCTATTCTCAGACCTAGACTTAGGCTGATAATAAATTCAACCCCAATTGCATTGCTATTGGATCCTTAAATTTTTGGATTAAAATTCATGTATTCAAAAAAAATTAAAATGATCAAAATATTCTCAAATTGAAACTCTTTTGCTTAAAATATATTCATACAAAATAAAAAATAAAATGTCTCAAATAATAATTAATATAATTTAAAATAACAAATCTAGTAGGTTTTGAAAAAATTACACAAGGTGTTCTAGACTTTCTTCCTTTTGGTGTGTAGTGTTTTTTCTCACAATTTTCAATTAGATTTTTAAATTGGTTAATGTAGACACGCACATGAACTAAGTCGCTAAGCAAGTCTTCCCTAGCTATCAAAGTATCGATGGTACAATAATTCGACTGGGCTATTAGCCCTCTCAAGCCTGCTAAGAGGTCATTTTGGGATGTTGCGCGCCTAACCAAAGAGTTTTCCTCTCGCCAAGCCATGTGAGCATAATTATTTGAAAAAATTATATCCAACAATTCACATCTTGTAAAATTTATAATAAAAATGTTAAAAATTATAATTATCTTTAATAATTATAATTACTATCAAGTTTTAGTAAATTTATTATTAGATTTAAAAAAATAATAAATTTTTTAAACTCAATAATAATTTTTTTAGTAATAAATTTCTTAAAGCTTAATAGTAATTGTGATCATTGAAAATAATTTTAATTTTCAAAATCATTTATTATAAATTTTATAAGATTTGAAATTTTAGATATAATTTTTTCTAATTATTTTCTGTATGGATCCTCCACAATCTAATTGCAGAGGATGTATTTATCTTATTTTAAGTTTTCTTTTTAAGTTTGGATTCTAAATTATAAATTTACAAATAAAAATAAAAATTAGGAGATCAATAATTATAATTGTATGAAAAAAATATATTTTAAAAACTTACAAGTATAATTTTCTTTTACACTTATAGTTTTTATCCCTTAATTTTGATTTTTTATTTTTAAACTGGCAATTTAAAACTTAAATTTAAAAAAATCCAAAATAAAATGAATACAACCTCTATGATTACGAAACTCAAGTCAAAATATCCATCCTCAATTATTTTCTAACAAACTAAGCATGAAACTAGTTGCTTTGACACGTGTATGCTAGCTAACAGACCGAAATGGGCAAAGTATCCTTGAGGGCTTGCCTGTGTGTCAAGGGTAAAGAGGATCCATATTAGGATCTTCAGACATTCTATCACTGTAAATTCACTCTCCTTACACATTCTTTCTGGAAAATGTGCTCTCAAGCATGATGTGCCTTTTTCATTTACTTGTCGAAGTAGTTTTGCCACATTATCAAACGACTTCGTGTTATAGATCTAGCCAAACATACGTCACATACAACCATTCACAGTAGTTACTATTGTATATTTCTAAAATTCTAAACTTGTGTATACGGTAAAGCATGCTTTGATAATGCTAATGTAGTATCCCTAATTTTCTTTTTTCTTTTTTGCATAGATTACTACACGTGGTGAGAGCTAATAAAGAACTGGTAATGCAGCTTGTATAGCCCTAGTACCATGTTGATAAGATGCTAATAACATATTACTAAGGTGCTGCTAGTAACGTGTTGTTAAAGTGCCAGTACATACAGTTAGAGTGCTAATGCCAGTAGGTAAAGTTTTATAACAATAGGCCAAAATGCTAGTGAAGGTTGGATAAATTTGTTGGCGACAAATTTCATTAGGTAATAGGAACGGGTAGGTCCCAATTTCATATATTTGTTTCTACTATTTTATGGAATTTATCAACAAATTTTAATTATTGTTAGATTAATATTTCATATTTTATTAATTAATTTTTATTATTTTTATAACTTTGAGGTTAATTTAATATTTAGGCTAACTATTTGAATTTATGTGATTTAATTGTGAAAATTTCTAATTTTGTCTTTTATTATATAGATGAGCTAAATTCCAAGAAAACCTCAATTGAAGTCCAATCAAGGGTCATAGGAAAGAGTCCAAATAAAAAGATCTAATTGCCTGTTGGCTAGTTGGAAAAAGAAAAAAAAAATAGAAGAAAAAAATTTTGAAATAAATCTTTATTTTACTTATTTAATGTTTTTAATAATTATTATTTAATTACTAAAAATAAGAATATTATAAGTATTTCTTATTTATAATTTTTTTCTTTCTATTTTTAATTTTTTGCATACTAAATAAGTTCTAATTTATAATCTAAAATTTTTCAGAGGCATTTTAAGGGCCAGAGTTGTCCAAAACTTGCAAAATTATATATCAAATTAAAAGTTTGATTATCTAATTTCTAATCAAAATTGTACAGAGAGAGTTATAACCCATCTATTATTTAGTGGTCAACAAAAACATAAAATTTGAAAAGTATTTTTTGAAACTACACGCTTAATTCAAGTCTAATTTCATTGAATGACTTTGCATTAAATAGTAGAATGCACTTCAAGTGTTTAACAATTTGCTTACAAAGAGAATCACTTTGGTGCATGTAATAACCGAAGTTTTTATCTTTAAATAATTTCTTACTAATTAGGAATTTAGTGACAAAATAATGAAGAATGCTCAAGAAATATAAAAGAAATTATAAAGAGTAGAAAATATAGTTTAACTAATTTTTAAAAATATTTTTTTAGCTTTAAAATTTTTAAGGAAGCCACTTTAATATTTACTTTCTACTTAGTGAAATCCTCTTATTTCTCAAAACTTTAAAATAAAGTTAATCAAAGATTAGAAAGTCCACATAAACTCAACCAAAACAAAAAACAAAAAAATATATAAACTTTAAAAAAACTCAATAGAAAGAGAGACCCATTTAAAAAAAAACTCAAATATAATATAAGTTTAACTCAGACTTTTTTGAAAATTTGACTTGAGCTAAAGGTCAGCCCATATTATTTAATCAATATTTTGTTATATTATGTCAATCAATTATTCATTTTGAGTTTTGATAGTTAACCAAACTTTGCTTCTTTCAATTTAATAAATAGCTTTATTTCTAATGGCCATACATCGATTCTTATAGTTTACCTTTTGTTTTGTTCTAACAAACTAGAGTTATATTTTGCTACTAAAGCACTATTTATTCTCATCTAAAAATATAGTATACTACAGACAATATAATAACAGGAGAGAGACCATCTTTGCACTTATTTTTACGGCCTATTGTTCTTTAGAAAAAAAAAAAACTAAAATTTGAATTCAACGCCATCTTTCTCTTTTTTTACTATTGGCCTTCACACAGATTTAAAACAATGGTGATTGCCTATAAAAACCTTGTCATGGATTTTCATCTTTGCACTCGTTGTTACGAGCTATTATTCTTAAAAATAAGCACCGCTTTTGCTATTGTTCTTAAAATTTAATAAAAGATTTTTTTTTTTTTTTACACTCATTTTTACGAGTTAGGGTAAGACTAGGCTTAATTTTTTTTTAATAATATCAAGCTTGAGCCTAATTTTTTTATCCTTTTTTTTTTTCACAACCTCAATCCATCTTTAAACAAATGAGACTTGTTACCAGGTTTGCTTTAAAATTAGATATCTTTAGTAGGTATAATCTCTAAAATTTTTTGATTATTTCTTATGCATCAAAAAAATTGTTTTTGAATCTCGCTTTGAACCCAAAGGATAAACATAAGGCACCTATTCCTTTTTTTCTTTCTTTTTCTCTTCCTCCCTTCCTTTTTCTTTGTTTTTTCCTTCCCTCCTTTTTCCCCCTCAGCTTCTCTTCTTATTTCTTTTGCATTTTCCCTCCCCATCGCGTCTTGACTCATTCTTAAGTAAACCACTCTGACTTGGCTGCTACATCTCTGTCCATTACATTGTAACCCAAATTCCACGTCATTATCCACGTGAAACGACATGCCACCATCTATTCATTCTCGTGGAAAAGTTATGTGAGTAGAAGCTCTAGGTTGCGACAACATCCCACTTTCTCTTCCCTCCTCCAGTCATGGGTCACGGAAAAATGTGCTCATAAGTTTTCTTTTCTTCCTCTATCTTCAAACCCATGACTAAGCTTCCTTAAGAAGGGTTTAAGTGTGAATTCTCCAAGTGTAATACCCACACTTTCTTGTTACAATTTCCAACACCCTAAGGTGATTTCTAAGCTCTACATTTGATCTAAGCACTAATAGAATAGGTTTAGATTATGGGTGTTGTGATAGGAGTAGTAAACATGACTTAGAATTATGGCTTTTGATAGTAAATGATACATTTGGCTATATTGAGAATATTGATTATCAATTAAGTTGTTAAATTGGTGATTGCATATCAAGTATGTTTATAGATAGCTTCAAAGATACCTCTGCATTTGGGGTTTAGCTTTGAGTTAGTGATAAAAAAGTTTACCATCAACTTAGCAATGTTCCTAAGTGGATAATATACCCATGATGTATTTTTATTTTTTTAAAAAAATATTATTTAATTGTTTATTTCGACTAATTATCTATTGGGACAAACTCTTTAATTGATACTTTAATTAAAGTAATTGACTTAAAAAATGAAAGATAAAATTAGAATTTTGATGATTGCTTTTACAAGATCAAAGCTTTTTCTCTTTTTTGGGGGAGGGGGGATGATTCGATTTAATTAGTTGGATGTTTTACTAACACTTATATGATTAATATGTTTAAAACTTTAATATTGTTCTCACGATGGACATTTGATTTGGTCTTTGTTGGTAAGTGTACAATAGATGGAGTGACATATTTATTCACTTTAAATGCTATCTTCATCATGTTTGAATTAAATTTGATAAGAATGATACTTATTATTCTTTCTAAATTATTGTTAGAGTGAATCCTTAAATTAATTTTTACTCTAAATTGTTCATGGGAAACAAGATCCTTATCTTAAATTCCAATTATGTGGCATCTTTTATGATTAAGGTGAGGTTAATTCTTGAGAAATGATGACTTATATGCGGACTATATAAAAAAAAACACACAATCTATGAGAATATTCTAATCTTAATTGTTACACTGAGGAGTGGTGTGGTTTAATATATGACCCTAAGAGTAGTTGAATTGATTCAAATTGGTGTGATGCTATATCATGTGAAATTGGTTGTTGAACATCTAATTTTATGTATCTTCCTAAACTTTTTCTCTTAAGTTATTTTATTTAATTTATGCTCTTTAATTTATCCTATTTACTTTATTCTCTTTAATTTATTTTCATTACTTAATTATTTTAATTATTTATTTTACTTAAAATTATTTTTATCGAAAAGTGTCCAGTTTTTAGAATAGACTCTCATGGATTTTTAGCAACCCTCAATAAGATTATGTAAATTGATTGTGCATTTTAGACATTGTTAAAGTAGGGTATTTATTCACTGGTCTTGTTAAACTAAATTATCTTGATATTAGCTTAACCTATATGCCAGCCACCACCATAAATTTTGAACCTCTCGCTTTTCCTTTCCTTAGGAAATCATAATTTACATAAGTGGATAACTATTCTTTGCACGTATTTTGCTACGCTGGTTTGTAAATACTCCATATATTGTTTAGAAATCTGGGCAACATATTAATATTTTGATATATTTATATACCTTTGATGAATTCTTTGTTTTGTTTTCTTTCATTTGATTGGATTTTTTTTTGTAAATTCTTTTTTATTACATCAATGAAATATGGTTTATTATAAACATTTCTACAAATTTCTATTTAGTTTAAGTCATTGAGTTGATGAGTTTCATGTATACCTTGTTACTTGTTCATCTTATATTAGTGAACAAATTACATGCTATCCACGTCGGTTAGCTTGATTGGTAAGAAAAAAATAGTGATTCTTTTTGAAAAATTTAAGTTTGATTAATATTCTCTAAGTGTTTGCTATTGTACTCGTCAATTCAAATATAACATACGAATAAATTTTTTTGGGAAGACTTAATTATATATTATTAAAAATCTCTATATTTTATGAGGAATTATATATAATCTCATAAACTATAGCTTAATTATAGTTTTAGTACATAAACTTTAAAATGCAACATTTCATTTTTTTAAAAAATTATCACAGAAAGTGAAAATATGACATATCAATTAAAATTAACTTATAAAAATAATGTAATTATTACATGATATCTTATGTTTTTATGATTAACCTAAAATTTTTCTTTTATTTAAGGTATCACGTGAGAATTATATAACTTTTAAAATTTATATATCAAAATTATAATTATGTTGGGAGTTATTTGGTGTGCCTTTGTCATTATTATTAAATAGTATTTATATTTTTTTATTATTTTTAAGATAAGGATATAAAGATTATTTTTTATTTACAAAATTGTTTCTTTAATTTCATTTTCTTTGCCGGTCCTTTCTATTTTGTGGATCAAATAAACTTTTATAACCTATTTGGTTAATGTCCAGGAAAAGTAATAATTTTTTATAAATTTGGTGTAATATTTATTATATCTTTACTATCATTATTTAATATTATTTAAAATAATTTTTTTTACTCTATATGCTAAATAAACCCTTATAAAATTATATATATATACACACACACATATCTTTGGGGGCAATGGAGAGGGTTATATTTGTAAAATGCCACATTCCACGTGGTCGCCATGAATGATTGTGATGGAACTTCCTTTAGAAATTTTTTTAGGTGCACCTAAGGAAATGGATGGTTAGGATTGAGTTTGTATAGGTGGGGTCCATGTGCAGTACAGGTGGAGTCCACGTGCAAAGTAAATCTGAGCCGTAGAGTGTACAAATGACGTGGCGCACCGGGTGTACGTAAGAATTGCTCTTTCCTTTGTTGTCTGTTGAGGACCAAATTGGTTCCTTCAAATTACTTTTATAATTTTATTGACAAAAAAAAAAAAACGAAGAAAGAACATACTTTTATGACTCTCACTCGATATGGCCATAAATTGAATAAATTACCGCGCTAAGACATCGCATGTAAACTTTTTTTTTTTTAAATAGTGCCTGAATGTTTCATGACCCTTTATATAAAAATCCTCAGTTATATAAGTAAGAGAAATATCATTGAGAATATTGCTATGAACGTATATTGTATTTACTGGTTTTTTTATGAAAGATTATTATTTAATATGTGAGATAAAACAAGAAATGATTTTATCTAAAAATGTTAATTTTATTTTTAAATGAATTTAATATATCTTCCCCTTACATGATTCAATTTACTTTTCAAGGTTTAAAATTCAGTTCTTAACTTATTTAAAAGCGTTCATGATGCTTCAATGACACAAAACAATCAAAGTATTAAGTTCCACAAAAATATATACTGGGCAGAGCAATATGCATGTATCTGTGCTATGTACAAATATTTCTAATTTTTCCATTTAATAAATTTTTTAGCATCTTATAAAAGTATGGATAAATTAAATACAGGTATCCATAAAAAATATATATATATAAAATAAGTTAAGGAAAGACTGGGGATTACTTAAAGCGTATAAAGGCATTGAATTAATTGAAATATGTATAAGCTGATCTCGATACGACGGTGCTATGATCAAAATCTCTCTCACTCTCTCTCCCTCCTCTCTCTCTCAGTTTTGATGTTTTCCAAAAAAAAAAAATTATTAATTTCATAATTTCTTTTTATAAAGAATACTCATCTTTCTGTTTTTGTATGAATTTAACAATTTTCTCATATAACCTATGGACCAAAAAATCATACTTGAACATTTAAAGATATAACTAAATGTCTTAAGAGTTTTAACTTAAGTAACATATTTTTTAGATATAAGTGTCAAGAGGTATTGATATATTTGAGTTTGATTTTTTTTATCAATCCTTACTATTATTTACTTTTAACGCTTTGTGTCTCTTTTTTAATTAAAAATAAAAAATAAAATTTAATAAAAAAAGATATAAATGAATAGTAAACTATTTTGTACAATATAATAAATAAAAGGTTATTTAATTGAAAAACTTGCAACTTTGTTTCTGAAAAAAGAATGATAAAATTTGAAGGTGATATCTGGAAAATGACACATTCCGGTGGTCGCAATTAATGATTGCGATGGATCTTCTTTTTTTTTTTTTTTTGATAAACTGCGATGGGATCTTCTTTTGTTGTCCGTGGAGGACCCATTATTGGCCAAAGAAAATATTATGACGGTTATTCAATATGATTATTTTAACATTTTAAATATATATAATATATGTTAATAAAAAAGATAAAAATAAAAATAAATAAAAATAATTTAAATGCAATCTATGTTGAATGATACTCGGATAAATTAACTTTAATTATACATACTTAAAATACTAAGATAGCATATGATTGATTACTTCATAATAATTTAACGGCACACTAATAGCATTCAATAATAAAGACTAAATAAAAATTTTTAAAACTATAAAATCTCAATTAAAAAATTTTAAACTTAAAGGATTAAATTAAAATTTGAGTGAAATTATAAAACTAAAAATAATAATTTAATCAAAAAAATAAGAACTAACTTGAGATATTCTAAATTTTTCTTTTTGCTCTTTCTTCTTCTACTTTTGCAGCATCCCCAACTACTTCCATTTTTCAATTTAGCTTCCGCTTCCTCTCTCTTACAGTCACATCTTCCACTTTTATGCTCCCAGTCAAAAGACTCGTGATCGATAAGCTTCTGCAAGTGTAAAACGCATCTCTATTAGAGAAAAACTAAATCTTTAATCATCTAATTCTAATTAAAAGGAAGCATAAAATATGCAAATTAGAGCTTAATAAGTACTAAAAATATAGACCAATTTAAACTTTTGTAATTAATTGCTCAACCTATGCTCTACATTTATCTCTCTTAGACTTTCTTCACTAATTTAGGTATACTACTGAAATCAATTAAGATACTAATTAGCTAGAAAATTTGAATTATAAGTAGTTTACTCTAGGTTGGTGCATAAGGTGGAGTTAACTAACTCCGAAGATTGGAGTAACCTTTATTTGAGGCCAAGACTTTTGCCTCTCAAACTAATATTTACACACACTATAAGAAGGAACCACTCACTTTTAAAATCCCCTATAGCTAATACACAACATTCTTTTACCTAGCTCCCTTAGGAGTTATGGGAACTCTTTTGCTTGTTGCTTCTGAAATGTATAACCCGCTAAGCCAATTCCAGAACATTCTAAAAGTATGATTAAATACCTGGATAAATCACTCTAGAACATTCCCCAAGCATACTTCTCAAGTAACCCAAAAAACTAGATGGAGCAACAACAAAAATGGGAGATTTCAAGGTTGGGGCTGCGGCCCTGGCCATCTAAGATAGCCAAAATAGAACTTGCCTTCTTGAGCTTACTTGACAAATCTATTTTGGGGTTAAGGTTTGTGCCTTTTTTGACCTTTTTTTTTTAGCGAATGAATTGGTGGAGTAACGGAATTTGGATTGCCAGCTACGCAAGCTTGCGCAACATCTTGCCCTTCATTTTCTATTTTTTTTAATCTTAACTGTTTATTTTTTATTTAGAAAAAACAAAAAATAGAATGAAGATAGCTATTTAATTTTCATGAGACAAAAAATTAAATGATTATTTTTATCCCTTTTTTTACTTCTTTCAAAATAAAAAAAAAATTAACATAAAAGATGACATCGATGATTAAAAATATTTTATTAAATAATTATATAAAATATTAATTTATTTAATAATTAACAACTCTTAATAGTATTAATTTGGTTTTTATGTAATTAATAAGTATAATCATAGCAATAAATCTAATAAAATATGCAAAACATTGTTTTATATTTAATAATATTAAATAATTATCACTAAAATCTAATAAAATCTAATTATTGTGTTATAATTAAGGAAGATTGTATTCTGAGGTTCATATGATTATTACTCTTCTTTTTTTAAAAATATAAAAGTTCAACATTTTGCAATTATTATTAATATACAACAAGTTTATAATTTTTAAAAATAGTGCTGTATGCACATTTATATTTTGATACTAAAGTTAAGTAGACATGACAATGGCAATATAGAAGTTAAATTATAGGTTTAGTCAATTAGGTTTTTTTCTTTTTACTTTTCTGCAATTGAAAAAGACTTTTTGTCCCATGTTGAGAAAGTTCATGTGAGCTAATTGCCAAAATTAAAATCATAGAGGAGCATTTGCCAATGCATCAAAATTAAAGAAGTTTTTGCATTTGATAACTGCCGAGAATCTAAGGTCATGTCAGAAGAGGAAAAAGAAAAAAAAGACTGCGTTGTCGTCATTTTCCACCATAATGTTGTACGAATCGGGTACTAAAAAAAATATTTTGTAAGAGAAAATTATATAATTTTAAGATATTTATATTAAAAAAATTAATTTTAAAAATATTATAAAAGAGTTTATGATTAAAAATTTTAACTTAAAATTTTAAATTATAATCTTTTTACACAATTTAAATTTTTAATTTTAATATTTTTTAAAATAATTTTAAAATTTAAAATTTTTAATATAAATATATTTTATTTAAGATCTTAAATTATAATTTTTTTTCTCTTAACATGTTTTTATGTACTTATATTACTTACGTAACATAAAAAGATAACTGTTGTCACTGATGATAGTTTTGCAATTTTGTATAACATCTTATTCCCATGGTGCACTTCATTGTTGAGAATATTTTGATCTATTTGATTAGAGGATGTAATGGTAAAAAAAATATAAAATATGAGTAAGTAGAAATAGGTGAGATAAAAAATAATTATTTTACTTTTATTTTTTAAAAAATAATTTAATAAATAAAATAATAAATATAAAGATATAATAAATATTACACAAATTATATAAAGGATTACATTCACGGTACATTAAACCAAATGGAGTCTTTTAGACACATGAGGCAGTAAATACAGTCATGAATTTAAGCGCACATAAACATCCATGCATGGCTATTTGGTAATCTTTGCCTTAACAGTATATTATTATTTTTATTATCTTTTAAAAATAAAATAGATAAGTTATTTTTATTTTAAAATTTTTTTATTTCTTTTATAATCTTATTCTTTATACCCTCTGCATATTAAATAAGATAGACTATACATGTAACAGTTTATATGTAATCCATACACATATTTACATTTGGGGTATGTTTGGTGTAACATATAAGACTTAATATTATAAGTTAACATAATACATTATGAATTTATCACTTGTTTAGTGCATATAATATATTGTATAAGGTTATATATCATATCTCTCTTATACATCAAAATGATATATAACCTAATTATGCATTGGGGGTGTGATTAAGTTTTAATATATAAGGCCTTATCAATATTTTTCGATTTTAACCCCTAACCTATGGGAATATTCATTGTCTAGGTTGGGTTAGCTTTAATTAATATTAATTGAAATCAGATTAGTTGGGTCATTTTTAAATTTTTGGTAACAATTATAAAATTATAAAATGATCCTAAAAAATTAACAATTTTATATAAGTTCTTGTAAAATAATTTTTGATAAAAATTATAAAATAACTCTAAAAAATAAAATTTTTATATAAATCCTTATAAAATTACATTTTACTACTAAAAAATTTTCATATAAGTTCCTATACAATAATTTAAAAAAAATTAATCGGATTAAGATAGGGCACGCAAACATTGATTTAGTATCGAACTAGGTCTAATTAATTTAGTATAAGGTTGGGTTAAATTGGTTTCTCAAACTAGTTAAATTATTTTTTTAATATTTGGTAAAAATTATAAATTGACTCTTAAAAAATAAAAATTTCATATAGGTCCTTATAAAATTATATTTTGTCCCTAAAAAAAAAATTCATTAGGTTGGCTAAAACTAACTAACATGGCCAACTTGACTTAACATGTCCAAATTATTTTTTAGTTATTTAACCTGATATAATCAGATCGGATTAAGTTGCCCAAGTCACTAGGTTGTTATACATTATGTGCAGCTTTATGTGCTTGTATTTTTTTAAAAAAATTAATATAACAATAAATTTAAATAAAGATAGTATATTTTTTAAGTAAAAAATATTTTTGTCAAAAAGATTGATTTTTATATTATCCAGTATTATAATATATTATCAAATAAATAATAGTATTATCTTATATAATATATTATTTTATACAGCATTATATCAAACACTACATAATCTTAAAATTTTATTAAATTTTATCCTATCAGGTTTTATACGATCAAACTTTATCCTACACATCATATCAAATAAGCCCTTGAATTGTTTAGAATTACCCATTCGCTGACTACATTCTTCATTTGGTTGTTGGAAACAGGCCCTAAGGAATGGAATCTAGACAACATTCCTTTGTTTGGTTGCAGGTGTTCACAGCAGAGGATTCCATTGATACATCCAAAATCCCGCATATGGAGGAATGAGAAATGCTTCGAAAATTGGAAAGAAAGCGCTATTATTCAAAGGAATGAAGTGGTAGTTGATGGAAATGTACCGTGATTTTTTTACATTAAAAATGAATATTGCTTATTTAAAAATAAATATTTTTATTCTTTAAATTGTTTGTCATTAAAAAATTATTTTTAAATTAAAAAATATATTATTAATAATTAAAAATAATTATTTTACTATTATTAGTAATTAAAAATGATTATTTTATTATTATTTATATTAAAAGTATTATGGTCATTTAATTAATTTTTTAATTATTATATTATTTTTATTTAATCAAATATAAAAGGTGAATGAAATTCTATTTTTTTTATATCATACCAAATATAATGATAAATTATAAGATTTTTTTTATTTTCATTTTTTTCTAATCCTTTTTATTAGAGTCATTTCCAACAACTAAATAGAGCTTTTAATTATTTTGCGTACGCGAGAATTGTTCCACTTTAGGCACCATCACATGTCACATCATGTTATTGTGGTCACTTGCTCCACTTTATGCACTGTCACATGTCACATCATGATGTTGTGGGTACAAAAATAAATGGATAAAAGGGGAGCTATTAGGATAATAAAATTAAATTTTATTTTTGGTTAATAACTTTATTTAAAATTTTATTATGATCCATTAAAATTTTTTGTCTTAATCAGGATAGATTTAATAATAAATAATTGAGGAGCAAAATTTAAAAAAACATATATATAAATTTTAAAGTAAAAAATATATAACATACATATATTCCAAGCCAGATTATCTTAATTAATAATTAGTAATCATTATAATGAATACTCCAAACAAGAAATTATAAAAAAAGCTAAGTAAAATAAGTTAAGCGTAAGTGGTAATTAATAACTAATAATAATTAATATACAAAATAAGATGAAGATTCAAATAACTTTTTTCATTACATATATTCTTTAATTTTATTTTATTTTTAATTCCTCACCCTAATAAAACAGAGGAGTTTGATCTAGAAGTCATTCTTGAATGTTAGAATAGTACGGGCTATAAGGATGCATAAGTTTACATATTTACAAATAAAATGAACCGATTCATAAACTTTCACTTAACTTGTCCTTAATCATTTCAGGCAAACCTACTGATAAAGTAATTTGGCTAATAAAAAACATATGGATAATAAATTCAAGTTGGAATTATCCATCCAGCAATTAAAATACAATAAAAAAACTAAAGGCTAGATAATTTGAATTCGTTTGCAACAACATTAGATTGGGCATTGTTTTGTACGATTATAAACAACCAACTAGAGGAAGTAATAAAGCAAATAATGATTTATTTATTACTAATAGAAAGAAGAAACAGAAAAGAAAAGAAAGAAGCTAACTCAAATGAGGTTAACAAGGGGGTTCTCCCATTGCTTGACATAGCAAAACCAAAAATGTTGCTTGCAAAAAGAAAAGGGTTTGCAAAAAGAGCAAAAGGTGGGTTGCTCTCCAAGTGCAAGTGCAATAGAAGATGTAGCAAGTGGGTTGGTTTTCATAGTCATGGCAATTGCTTTTTTTTTTTTTCAATTTTGTTTTTTCAAAAAGAATTTGATTTTTTTTTATAATAAAAATCGAAGACCTGATATTTTTGCAAGATAGAGGATGTTAATATCATAAAATGATTGAAAGAGGAAATATATCAAAATGGGAACAAATTGCCTCAATTTGAGACGCGAAAATGACTGTTATTTTTTTTTTCAAATCTTGGTCGTTTATTTCATCTAAATGCTATTATTTTGCCATGTGTCCTCAGGTAATTGTTTTTTTTTTTTCAAAAGGATTTTAAGAACAAATCTTAGTCATTCAAGCCATGAATGATTGAGATCTTGCCATGTTGCATCTTCCTCCTGAGAAAGGCATGAACTGAGCCTCATGCCCAATCAGGATTCTGAAGCTTTGCATTCTTCATTTGTGAATGGCATCCAATGTGAATTGTCTCTACTATACTCTAGCACTTTCCCTTCGTCCATCCTGAATATGAACAAGGAAATGGATTCTTGTGGTAACAGAAAGGGCAATGCATCTAAGATTGGTAATCAAGACAAACATAAGCGTTTAAAATGGTGTCGCATCGAGTGTACATGAGAGGATGGTAAGGAAGTATGGGAAGCTTGGTGGGTTGAATTAATGGCATGCATATGATACCAAGTGGGGTGATTAGAGTTGTGGCTTCCAATTTGGAAGTTGGCCACGAGTTCCACGATCATCAAAAGCCTTCAATAACCTCCGACTCCCCAAAATCCATAGGAAAGGAAGAAAATTTTTTAGAGGGGTTTCATAGATTGAATTTGAAAAAAAGGAGATGTATTAAATCAAAGTAAGCCAAATATTTTATTATGAGGACACACATCACTTGATCTTCTCCGCAAACACTTTCCGTGACAACATGCATCACTTGATAGGCACAAAGCTTGAGCTATATCATTAAGGGCGGCATCTACATCTCTTAGCTCATGATTCTCTATTTCCAGATGTTTAGTAGGCAAAAATCCAAAGCTTTGGGGGACACATGGCAAAATGACAACGTTTGGATGAAGTAAATGGCCAAGATTTTGGGGAAATGATAGCATCATTTTCACGCCTCAAATTGAGACGATCCACTCCCTATCAAAAAAAATTGGTCAACTGTTGGAGGGGGTCCCTTGTAAACTCATCTTTAGTCTCAATTAAAAATCTTCAAAATTTTTCAAAAAATAATTATACAAGCATACAATATTTATGGACTAAAAAGATAATCCAAACTTGTTCCTAGAGTATATATGAAAACTAACAAAAAAGTCCATGATATCCTTTGAGCTATAAATGACTTAAAAATTTAATACACTATAATAAAAACATTTCTACTTAGTCCCAAAATTTCAAAATTCTAAAATCTCTTATATAATTAAAAACCCAACTCCACACTTACTTTTAACTAGTTACCTATAACACATGATGTCCTATAACATTTCCTAAGTCTCATATATATATATATATATAGCTTATATTATATATCATGAGATTAATTAATTTCTAGTAGCAAGTTAAAATTTGGACAAAAACAAAATAGTTATTATATCACAATCAAGACTACAAAGATGACCCTACCCCTAAAGAAAAAAGTGATTTTAGCGACAATTACAACATCTGTCAGCAAATCATTCTTCATGGAAGGTATAATGATGGTTTTCAAATTCCATAATTAAAATCACTATTAAACTAGGTTTAATGATGATTTTACAAAGTGTCCTAAAACTATGGTTGAATTTCAGTATGGAAATTGTCCTTAAACTTGGGTTTTAATGACAGTTACATGAAATGGTCATTAAAAACTTGTGGATTTTTTATGGCAATTTTGACTAATACTAAATTCTTTTTAACCTTTTTAGTAGATTTTTCTATCCTTTTTTTTTTCTTAGTAAACTTGTACCTAAGGAGCAACAAATTTCCACTAGCATCCATAAGAAACAACTAATTTCCACCAGCAAAACAATATGCCATTGAAATTGTAAATAGATATTCCATTACAATTACAAAGAAGTCAAAGTACAAATTTTAAAAAATCTATCCGAACTAATTAGTCATGTTAATAGAATGTGGGGAATGAGTTGCATCCTTAACAAGCGAGTGTTTACTATCTTGATTACTTGGTACCTAAAATTCAAAATGAAATGTTATTAGTAATAAATTAAAGACCACAATATAAGAATGTTCATTCTTATAATTCAACTAGAATAGAAAGTTTATAAAATTACCCTTAAGCTTGTATGATGGCAAACTCAGATGGCACTTGTCTCAAAAAGTTTTAGAGGAAAAAAGCCATAGTTGCTTCCATTTGTCATTAGTTTTTTTGACCATTTTTGCCTTTGCTTGTTGTTGTCTTACAATCATATCTTCCTTTAATTGTCATTGTCATGCGTTTCTTCCCTTCGTTTGTGCTTTAGGTAGTAGCACCTCATTTTGCAACTCCATGTAAGAAGTCCAAATGACAAACTCCCACTAGCATGATGTTTGAACACTTGGGATGAGCAAGTACCCAATCCCAATCCTCATACTCAACTGTAATCCTTTAGCTCCCTAAAACCTTGGCCAATGAATTATCACTTGAAATTTTTTGTGATGAAGAGTTCTCAGTTTAATACATAGCAATCTTTTTCTACAAATTCAAATTGAAAGCAATAAATCATTTCAAGAATAAGCCATTTCAACAAAATCATAAGTCAACACCACATTCCCACAAAGTTCAAACAATAGCTCTAGCTTTGTCATTAATGAATGATCCATCAACATGCTTATAGATTGCAGTCCACACATCTCCTTATGTGACTGGGCTTTCATGCTCAACTTCTTGTAAATTTGACAACATATTTGATCTATCTCAAATTACATTTAAAGTTCAATTTATTGTTTACCAAAGTGAATTTATCATCTTAGCCTTCTTTTAGATTTCATGGCAAGGCTTTTAGATTCACTAGTGTATGGCATAGTTTACTTCTTTCTATTTTGTTTATTTTTCTTGACAATCTCCTAATGATTGACAAAAACATATTAATAAGATCAATCAAGAATTGGTATATCTTGAAAAACAAGTGAGATTATCTTAGTCTTCTTGTCAAGACAATAATCTTTAAAAGATACATATTGATCCCTTTGGATGCCTTTTAGGATCTCTTAAAGTAACTACTCTTTGGTATAAGTCCTATCATTCTTATGCTAATACAAGTCATACCATAAACCTTTCTTCCACTTGAGCCTAAGTTATTGTAAAATAAACTTTTTGTGTGCATCATTAACTAAAAACTTCATCTACAAGATGAAATACAATGTCTAATAAAGATGCAAAATCAAGGTGCTAAGAGAATTGAATAATCAATGTACTAATCAATGTACTATTAACTTATAGTCTTCCTACACATTTCACTCATGCACTCAGCTAGAACAAACTTCCGATCTTTGTAACTAATGAGAAATGCATTGAATTGTTCTAGGTAATACCTAGGAAAACACCAAGCAGTCCACATCCATCTCCAATTAGTTAGTTGGGGTCATTAAAGGCTACTACAACCTTTTGCCTATGAGGAAGGGCCTAAATATCATGCATTGTCAATTGTCTAGGCCTTACCTTACCTTGCTCATTTGTGGAATTAAAGTTAAGTGTACCAATTAGAAGTGAACAACTTAACCCAAGGTATTTGTTTACTCACTTACCAATAATGTCAACCATGCAACTTTGCCTTTGTTGTCAATGTCAAGGTTATACAAGATGTTTGGGCTATCTTTGGTCCTCCTTTGTGAAAAGATTATTAATATCAAAATCTAGATAGGTCACTTGGACATGAGAGTGGTCAGCATTGATGGGCCAAGTCAATTAATTGGAGCTCAATCCCTTAGTTTTACACCATCACTAGTTGGTAGACTTTGCAGAGGACTTCTAATGCTAGGTTCATCACCTATGCTAGTGGTGACTAATCTAGACTTTTTCAAGAACCTCTTCATCTTTCAAAAGTCCTATTAATTAACATAAAATAACATAAGTTCAAATTTGATCCACATAGAACATAGCAAAAGAAGTGTAACATATCATTTACAATTATATATAAGACAAAACATACGCACATATTTGATCAAATATAAGCAAAAGGAAAATTAAAAAATAGCTAACCTAGACAAGCGTAAATTTGTTTCTCTATCTAGGCATAGCATTTCTAAGTGTTAAGGTTAGTATGGCTTGCTCTCATAGATAATATCCTCATCATCTTCACTTATATGGAAACCAAGTGTTTACATTAAGGAGCCCAACATCGGGTTGATCATCTACATGTCCAAGATAGTTGAATATTGTCCTTACTCCATCCAAATTCCTTAAGCAACAAATTAAAACCTCTTGAACTAGGTAACCTTTAGTTATTGAGCCTTTTGGTTGATCCTTATTTTGTACATAGGACTTTAACTTTCCTAAGTACTGATTAGACATATTGAATTATAAGCAATGGATAAAACTAAAACTATTTGAAACATTTAAAAAGAAATCAGGAAGAAGTACGTTTTTACCTTTTAATAGAGTATATCCATTGATATTGCACATGGCCCTAACTTTGGCTTCTTCAACAAGGTGTACAATCAAATGAACCATAACTGTGAGCAAAGGCAAGAATAGCTTCTCTAGATGACAGAGTATGAGAACATCTATATTTTAAAGCTAATCAAGTTCATTCATTCTTAATACTTTATTACATAATTGTCTAAAGAATGAATACAAGTCAATTAGAATTAGACATTTGCTTACGAAGTTTCTTTCTCATGACAAAGGGTAAAGCTACTCTATAAGAATGTCATACTATCACATATTATGTGCTATAGCTTACTATAACAAACAACTTATTGATAGGATGTTGATAGAGTTACCAAGATCTTGGTTTTTCTAAGTTTTCTCAATTGAAAAATATCTTGTTATATGGTAAATGATCTTATTGACAAGGTTCTAGATTTTTCTCTATTGGATTCAAGACCTTGTTGACAAGATCTTCCACCCTATCAACATGTTGTCCTCGCCTTGATATTCATATATAATCACTTCCATATCTTTTATTTTCAGAGGCATGGTCATTCCTATAACATGTACCTCTAAAGGCATCAAAATATAATCGCATCAAGATGCTTAGTAAGGTTCTCATAGGCTTTCCATATGTGAAATGGAACTATAGAAGCCAAAACTAGAATTTCCTTCCATTTCAATCCATAAATACACATTTGTTTTAATTCATGTGGATATAAGCCAAGCTCGATTTGTATAAGAGAGCAATATAGCCACTTTTAACTCCTTTTGACATAATATAGGCTAAACTTCAAAAATTCATAACTATGGTTATATAACTTTGATTTATACAAATTAGGTGTCTACGAAAAGTTCATGATATAAACTTTATGCTATAAAATTTAAGTCAAAATGAATTCATTTGGCCTTTAAAAAGCCATGAAAACCACAGTTTATGGTAGTATGAATAGTACATTGCAAAATTATACATAATTAAGCCAAATTCAAAAATTCATAAGATATTTTATAAAGCTCTAAAAATTATAGTATTTAGCTTTATAGAAAACTTTTAATGTCCTTTAATGCTTGCCAAATTTTAACCTAAGACTTACTTATTTGAACTATCAAGGGTAGAGGGATATTTTATGGCTCAAATGGACCAAATTTTGGTTCCAAGTGGTACCAAATGAGCTTTGAAATGGTGTTTCTCATTTTAGGCAAGTTTCAATTCATAATTATAGCATATAGGACTGATCCATCATGTCAAATTTGCTATGTAACTAAAAATCACCTTTCCACATGCAAGGATCCACATTTACATGTAGGAATTCAACGTACCAAATTGCATTATATCACATATTACAACCCATAAATGGTCTCTATATCATAATTTAACTCTTTTAAATGTGTTTGCATTTTCATACACTAAAATATAATAGTACATAATCATATGGTCAAGAGTATGCTTTAAAATAAATTCCATTGTCAAAGTTGCTCTTCCTAGGCCTTTTGTTCATCATTCTTTCTTCCTTGAAAGTCATTTAGCCATGGTTAATAGAAATAGGGTAAAAGTGAGATTCAAAAAATCCTAATAGCTAATCTAACCTTTAAGCATACATGTATGGCTCACTCAAGATCAAGATTGAAGTATGCATATCATAAAACCATATTAAATCATATTTATGCTTTAGGATCCTTTGGCTCTATCAATAACACTTTCATACTCTAAGAACTTTTGGTTTAGTTTCACCCAACATCTAGGGACTGTCAATTAGCCTTACCCACTTCTAGGGACATTTGACTTAGACTCACCCATCATTGGGACTTTTGGCCTAATCTCACCTATTACTAATGGACTTTTGGCAAAACTTCATCCATAATAGAGCTAATCCAATCTCAAATGCATATAAATGTCATTTAAACACACATGATCATCAAGTAATCAACAACACATAATTTGCAAATAATACATATAAGTAATCAAAGACACTTAAGCAAACCAAGTATATATTTACAAGAATGAAGGTAAAGTTAGCTTAACATAAGAGTTCTAATTGGTTCCCCTTGATGACTATTTCTTCTTCCATTTCCCTACACCTACACTTAGATCTAAATTCACTTGTTTGGCTTCTACATATCAAATGAAACACAAAATCAACTATGGAATTATACTTATACTCATATTAGCCTCATACATGTCAACTAGGGCTTTAAGTGCACATATGGCCTACTTGAATGCCTTATGAAGCAACTTTCAGACTTGGCTCTAAAGTTTCACTTGATATGAGTTATGTGATTCTAATAGAACTCATTAGAGCCATCACATGTATGGTTAAACAAGTCTAATGCTAAGTTGCTTCTTTAGACCTCATTGAACCCTAAAATTTCACATTCCAAAATAAGACTTCTAAATTCATTTTAATGGCTCAATTAATATCTATAATTCATATCTAGATTACTCATAACCTTAGAAACAATAAAACAACTCCTTAGGTGCTCAAACTATAGCTTGGCTGAGACCTACACCATAATCAGGAGCTTTAGGAGTTTTGTGATTTCTCTTGGATGCATGTAGAGGTTCCTTAGCTTCTTTTTGGTTTGAATATAGTCTTACATGGCTTGAAATGACTTTCTAGAGTTCCAAAACTCTTAGGATGCAAACAAAACCCTAAGTGGCCTAACTTGAGTTTTATAGCTTTTCTTAGCTTCCAATTGCATAAACTTACTCTACATCCTTCAAAACCCTTATTTTCATTAAGTTTTCCAAACAAATGAAAGCTCCATCATCTGCCTCTCTCTCTAGCCCAATTGAGAAGGGAGAAAAAATCAAAGGAAAAGTAAGTTTTTTCATCTCAACTCATACCTTATTTGAAAGCTCTTTTAATAGGAATTCTTGTGGTATGATTAGTTATTCTAAAACTCTTTTTTTCTTCATGAGGTCAGAAATAAACTTCATCCTTTCAAGAAAATAAAACTGTCATTAGAAAGAGCATGATTAGAAGAGAAGGTTTCATAACTAGCATACCATGAAATTATGAAAATTTTCTTACCTTATTGGCTTCTTTTTTCTCTCTCTCTTCCCAGATTTAGATGCCATGGTTATTCGTTCAGAGGCTTTTAAGTCAATTTTGAAGAAGAGGTTGAGGTGGCATGAGTATAATAAGAAGGAGGATGGATATTTTAAGCAATTTCATATTTCTATTTATGTCCCTGCACTTTAACCTCTTTATTTGAGCTTGTTTCATATCCCTTTTAGAAACCATCTTTTCCATATGAAAATTTAGGCTCTCTACTTTATTAAAAGCATTTATTTTGAAATTTTTAGGATTCAAAACTATCTTGAAAGTCAAGTTAAAGTTATAGTCAACTGATATCCTAAATTGCACACCGGAAAGGTTTCATCCATTCTGATGGTTTCTATAGTCCTAGTGAATTTAACTTTGGCATTTAAAACTCTTTCCTTTAAGTTTTTAAATTTTTTTCCAAAATTACGATTTTGCCACTATGATTTCGGTTCATTCTACTTAGCCATTTTGGCTCTGATTTTAGGTTATTTATGGTTTCATAACCCTATTTTTGGAGGCTCTAACTAATATTTTATTTAATTATCCTTAATTCCCTTTACTTTAGAGTACTCTTTCATTATCATATTGGTTCTGGTTTAGCTTTGAAGAACCAGATATTACATTTCACCTTTTAAAAATAAATTTTGCCCTTAAAATTTAGAACTACCTCTAATAAATAATTTTGTCATCCACTAGTTTGCAGATTACCTCATTGAAAAATAGATTTTTTCATAGCATTTTTATCAAAGAAATGCTCTTATTATGTATTTATTTTTTTCAGCTATTAGATTTTTAGTATTAACCATTTTCTCTAATACTACCATATATGAAAATTATTCTATCATTGAGTCTTTTTCATATTTTATGACATGTGATGGGTCTAGTGTAACACCTTAGCTATCTAGCTCTTATTTAATTTTTATAGTTCAATAGTAAGACCATTTACTAATGGGAGAAAAATATTGAATCCAAAATTTCTAAAATTCATGTACTTGCCTTTTCCATAATTTCCATATCCAAACAATTTAACCATTAATAGCTAAATGTATATAATTTTTTAAGAAAAATCTAATAAAATTTTTCCTTATAAGGTTGACCATCCAGACTAATCAAAAGGTCACATAACAGCCCAAACTCACAAACATAGGAAAATATAGATAATAATAGTGTCATATACTGCAACCTGGGCATAACACATCAACTGAATCTAAATAACTCAAGCTAGAGTTATACATCACTGATTATGGTATACTAGTATACATATTACATCATGATGGAGTTAAACATAATCCACATACATTCCTTGTACATTACAATAAAATTTAGAGACAAAACATTCATATAATTCTACAAATCCAAATATCATTCTTTTTCTCTTCCTTTGCTAGCACTGGAACTTCCACTTGGAACTAGTTAGTGGAAAAATAGAGATAGGGGTGAGATTCGGGAGAATCTCAGTAGCTATGCGTAAATTACCCAAAATAAGTATGAGATAGTTAAGCAAGGACTATGTAAGTTTGCATGGTCATATAAAACTAACATAATTGCCTTATATGTTTGTAACATATTCAATCATAGCCATAAAAATCTGCTTAACTTAGGCTTTTCTCTTGGATTTGGGAGAACTACTGTGTTCATTCCTATTACCCTTCTTTATTTGTTAGCCTTAGCTAATTAAACATAATATGCAAACATGACATATAACTGATGTATAATGCAATAAAGCATATATTATAATAAAACAACCAATATAATACAATATATATCAAATTTAAACAAGTCTGCATGCAACTAGATAGGAAAAAGTAAGCTACCTTAGATAGGTGATAAAATCGAATAAAAATATCTAATTTCTCCATTCTGTTTCTAGCTCCATCTCTTTTTCTTTTTCCATTCTACACTTACAATATGGTGGAGCCTCACTAGTTTGTCCTAGACATATCATATAAACATATCATCAACATCTAATACTCATAACCACTTCTCTTAAAGTTCTATGACTTTTAACTATACTTTAAGCCACCTAAGTGCACCTAAAACTCTCTTTTATACATTTTCAAAAATACATACTTATAAGGTGGCAATGAAACATCTAACGTGCTCAAATTTTACTATATTCAAGAGCCTAAATGTTTGAAATCTCTTTTTGATTCTAGCTGTCTATAATTGGTTCAAAACTTAGGATTTAGGATAGAGGTTCCAATAAGCTCATATCCTAGGCCAACCTATGCTTCAAAAATTCATAATTCAAGCCACAAATTTCATAGTTACTATTAATTTGGTCAATGGCACTATTCATTTGGTAAATTCACTTTGCCACATAATGAGACACATTGTAACACCATATCTATGTGGCTCTTAACTCATGACATGATTAGCGTATGATATTTATGTGCATGAAGATGACACTTTTTGGCAATGGTGTGGATGAAAATAGCATATAATTAAAATTTAATTCATTCTTGACTTTATGAACGATATGGGCTTACCAATAGCATTATCCATACATAACATATCTATTCATACCAAAACCATCACAATTTAATGCACAAAGCTCGGATCTTGGACCATACTTCACCAAACTAGAATTTTGCTCTTAGGTTGCAGGGCCAATTTACTGATATGAACTTTAAAAATTCATAACTAATTTTAAAAAAATTGAAATTATGCATTTTATAGCTTTCTGAAAAGTTCTAGATGTTAACTAACTAATAAAAATAATTTCAGACCAAGACAAAAGCATTTAGCCTATGAAAATAGATAGAACAATAACCTAGGTCGTGCTTTAAGACTGATGTAGATCTTAAAATTAAAAAATTCATAACTCTTTCTATATTGATCTAAATTGAGTGCTCTCAGTGGCTATGGAAAGATTATAATATCTAGTTTATGTTTATAAAATTTCATGAGTATTAGACTTCATTTGACGCATGAGTGACACAGGAATGAAAATTGACCATATGAATAGTACCATTGACAGTTTCTGCATAATTTAGCCGACTTTGAAAAATCATAATAAATTTTCTAGAGGTCTAAATTGAGTGCTCTTTAGCTCTATGAAAAGCTCTAGATGAGACTGACGGTTTGTATTGTGCAACCTCAAAATAAATAAATTAAGTTGAAAAATATATAGCTAGTGGTACAATCTAGATCATCTTTCTAGGAAATGAAATTCAATGTTTAATTTGATTTTTCAAGTATAAAAAAACTCTACAAATTACCTAATTAAAAAGGTGAGTTTTGCCTCAATTTAACTAACTAAAATTTAATTGAAATAAAATTCTTAATTGCTACCTAATTGCATGAATTAAAGAGTGAATGATAGGCATATGACTAATTTTAGATTTGTCTCCTGGTATCTACTATTTTTATTCTAATTCAATTGTGATTAATTCTGGTCTAAGAGTCCCTAATTGTATTCATAAAAAATGATCTTGAAATACCATTCAAGATTCAAGAAATTAACAAGATAATATTGAATTGAAACCTCTATCTCACATTAAATTATTAATTCTTACCTTTAGGAACAATGAACACTTGAATTTGATTGATTAATTGATCAATTAGCCTCTGAATTATCACCCTAAGATGTTTAATTAACCAATTAAACTTTAAGAAATTCTTAAATCAAACAATCAAGCACACAATTTTACTCATGCACTTCATTGAATACCTTGATTGCATACATAAAAAATTGGAGAATAATGAAAATCCAGCACTAAAATTATTCAAATAATCCTTCAATTTCTCTCCTAATCAATGTCTAACTAACCATCAAGTTTAACCAAACAAATTCAAGAACAAAAATTAATGTAGAAAGAGAGAAAATAAAATAGGAAGCTTAGCCAAAATCTCTTGCTATTTTCTTTGAATTCAAGCTTCAACCAAGGACCTCCTCCTAGCTAGCCACAAGATGGAAATTTAATGCTTTATGGAGGCGAAAGAATGGTGGAAAATGGATACTGCATGGAGAACGTGGATGAATTAAATGACAATGGAATGTTGTATGGAATGAGTCTCTCGATCCTTGAATTAACATATTACCCGAGCTTATTTCCCTCATGAGAGGCATGTGTTCTCATTTAGTCTTTCACGTGTTTTGCTGCTGCTCTTCATTTGCTTTCCATGTGCTTCTTTTCTTCAGTTATCCGCGCTTCAATTGTGTTATTGTTCACATGGTTTTTGCTCATGCTACTTATTTACTGCTCCTTCTTCCTCACATGTTTTCTTTCTTTGCCATAAGTTTCCCATGTTAGCTGCAGTTTAGCCAGCTACGTTAACCTTCTACTCATTCTTTGCTTAGCTAGTTCTCTTCTCCCTATGGCTCATTCAGCTCGTGTCTTCATATGCTCATTACTTCAGCTTCTTCTAATACCACGTGAGCTTTTTTCAAGTTCTTACTGAGTGGACGTGATTCCATGTTAGCTCCCTTAGAAAAATGTGCTCTGTTTCACGCTCTGTGCATTGCTTGCTTGCTCAGCCTCCAGCTTATCTTCCTTCACCTCTCACGTATACTCTTCCACGTGACTACTCCTTTTTCTTTACAACGTGAGAGCTCGTGATTGTGTCTCATGTATTCTAGTGGTTTATGAGTGAAGCTGTGTAACGTGTTTGGTGTACTGCCTTTTTCACCTCTCATGGACCCTAAACCCGTGGAGTGTGTGTGTTAATGGTGAGCTAGAGCTTGCAGGTACATGACCTTGAGTGTGTGAGAGAGTGTGATGTTGATGAATCAATGCGTGAAAAGTTCTTACATGGAGGTTGCATGGAAGTGTATAGAGCTGTGGGTGTGTTCTATTAATGTGAAGGTGAATACAACGTGAGAGTGGACGTGGGAATGCAGTGTGGAGTGTATTTAAGTGAGTCATACATGTGTGTGTTAATGTTGGAGATGTGGATGATGAAGGAAGTGTGTTATTGTGTACTGCCTCCCTTGTGTGTAATTGATGCATGAAATGGTGTGGGTTTGTGGGTGAATGAAGGTGCTATAAATGGGTAGGAGCTACTGGACGAGTGTTAGTGCATTAACTTGAGTGAATGGAGTGCTTGGAGCTAGCTTGTAACTTTGTGCTATTGTTTAATCTACGTGGAACCACCCTACGTGTATGTGAATGGAGTTGGAGGGACTCGTGAGTGACATGTGAGTTAGTGGGCCTCAATTAAATGTGTAACCTTATTCCTCCCTCCTCTGTTCAAGTCTCTAAAACCCAAGCGTTGTCTTGCACAACAACTATTCTCTTCTGGTCCCGTGAGTGTGTTCTGTGCTTGGGACTGGACTAGTGTTGCTTCCTCCATTTTGCCACGTGAAATCTTCTTTAGCTCATGCTTCTTGATCACGCTTTGCTCATGTTTTCTTCTCTACCCCATTTTTATTTTTTAAGTTTCCATTGCCCACAAAAACCTACACAAATAATGGAGAATATTCAATAGGAAAAATTCACAAAATTATTTAAAGAAATTAATACATTGAAAACAATAATTTTGTAAATTATTTCCAAAAGTGCAAGCATGATCAATAAAATCAAATATACTATAATTAAATCCATTAAATATTATTTAATTCTTAAATGCCTAAGTTTAAGGGAACTAAGAATGACATTTATTAGAGACTTATTTGCTTGCTAAATTTAATGCAAAAACTAATCCATTTGGTTAAACTTTAGTTCAACTTAAGAAAATGGTCAAATTAAAGTTTATAAAGGGATATAAAGGCACCAAATAGTCTTCTACTTAATCTACAACCATTTGAGTATGTCTAAAAGTATAAATGTAATATTTGATTTTCGTAAAAACAATAGAAATGGATATATTTTCAAAGTAATTCCTTTAAAATAAATTGGTTAAGGCCCTGAAAAATTAAAATGATAATCTAGATATTAAGTAATGAAATTAAGAGGCTAAAGGTACCCTGAAATAGAGGCTAAAATGACTAAATGGAAATTAACGGAATAGTTATATAATGTAATAGCATTTTTGTAATTTTAAGAAAATTTTGGGATTTTCATAGAAGGGTTTTTTGAATGGCAAATTTGAGTTCTTCAGGGTTTTTAGAGGCCCTAAAAAACATGCAAAGCCACAAGACAGTTAAAACTCTTTCAGTATATGTTTTCTAATATTAGTTAACTTGAACTTTGACCTTTTCATTCAAGAAGGTTTTAACTCTAATTTGAGTGATTCCAAAGACGTTTTATAAGATTGAGGACCTAAATTTTATGATGGAAAAGATGATTCTAAAAAAGGAGCTAAAACAAGCTGGAAATGAAAATGCCAAGATTAAAGGATAAAATTGAAATTTTTGGAAGCAAGTCTTGAACCCTAGTTATATATATGACCACGCCTCACTCTTCTCCTCACTTATCTTGTAATACCCAAAAAATTAATTAAGGTGCTAATAATAGATTTGGGTTAATTAAGAATAATTAATATGGAATAATTGGGTAAGTTAAGTGAATGGTAATTTTGAGAGATAAATTAATAATATGAGTTGAGAATTAATTAGGATAGAAACTTCATCTAGGCCCAAATTAATGTAGGAGATCATGATAAGAGGCTAATGGAGGCTCAATAAGTTAGGTGCATACCCAATCTGATTTAATGAATTAAAGGCCCAAGACCCAACTGCCATAAGCTCTTATAAATGACCCAATAAACCTTGTGCAGACCCAAGACCATGGAGTTCTTAAAACTAGCTCTGGCTCAATGAAATTTTGCAGCCCAACACCTTAAAGCTGGCCCAACAAAGCTAAAGTCTGAAACCCATTTGGAGTTGGATCTTGGAGCAGCCCATAACCTATAGAAAACCCAACTTAAACCTAACAAAACCCTAAACACTTCAGCCTCTTCCCCATTTTGCTAAAACACAAGAGAGAAATTTGGAGGTTTGGAGGGAGGTTAGGGTTTGAAGTAAGAAACCCATCATTTCCCACTTCTAGAGCAAGATTCAGCCAAGGTAATAGTTATATAACTTAATCCTCTCATATTTCTCTTCATTTTGGCCTGATTAGTTTTTCATTTGGAGTATTTTCACCCATATCTAAAATCTGAAACTTGCCATTTGATGTTTCTATGGTGAAAATTCGTAGGTTGAGGCTAGGGCTGACATTAGGTAAGTATAAACTCTCCATTTTGATGCTTTCTTTGCTAGTTTGAGACCCCTATAACTGATTTCTAATATGGGTATTGTTTCTGTACGAATTTACTCAAAATTTAAGGTGTTATTTTGAGGTTTCTGGGGTAGGAGCAACCGAATCCAAATTTGGTTTTAGTGGTAATTGGGTAAGTATTTCTAAGTAGTCCTATATAGCTTAACTTTTTTAAGTGATAGGTTGCTTATACAAATTATGATTAAGGATAGTAAGGGTTTGGTTTTGTATCCATAGGCTGAAGTAACATTCAATTGGCTCTTAAAAGATTGGCTACAAGTGAGGTAACGAGACTATATTAATTCTAGGCATATATCTGTTTTAATTTCATATTTTCTGTACATGAATGATTTGAAATATTGAATGAATTAGTTGGCCATCTATTATATTATGATTGGACCTTGTGAGTCCATGGTGGAGCTATAGTGCGGCTGCCACCCATGCATGTGCTTCGATCGAGCACTGGGTTATGATCAAACCCCAGATGTACTGAGCCCTGGTTGTACTCAATGGGGAGTAGGTGCCGTGGACGGGCCTCTCCTGGTGTTATTGGCCTTTAACATGTGAAAATATGATTGCTAGTATGGGATAGTGATCATGATAGCCTAATTGTTTCATTTACTGGTATGTTTTCTGATCCTTATACGAAATCATGCATTTATGTTGATTAAATTGGAATATATGAATGTAATTTATTTTAGTTACTGAGATTCGCATCTCACCCCGTTTCATGGGATTAGATATTTCAAGTGAAGGCTCTTCAGGTAAGGATAAGGGGAAGCAAGTGGATGAAAATCCATGAGCTCCAACCATGTGGGGAGAAGGCTATAATTAGATTGATTTATTTAGAATAGATGCTAAATTTTGTATTCCTTTTTGTATAGCATCATCATGTAATCATGTTGCCAAGTGTAGACTTTTATATTTTGATTACTTAGGATGTATTTATTGAGGAGTTAGACCTCATCATAACTTGATATTAGATGTATGAATCCCATAACACCTGATGTATGAATTTTACTGAATTTATGGTATGGTATACTGTTGGAAATATAATTATGTGATGTATTAGATATTGATATGAATCATTGATGTATGAAACCTCTAACGGAATGTGTATCGAATGTTAATTGTCAATAGTGCATGAATTCTTGTTACTATTACTTTATGGACTTGTTGATATAGGGTAGTTAGAGGAGTGAAAATTTACATTTAAGTTTTGAATTGGTAATGGTAGAATAGCTGGGTGAATAGGGTAGATAAATACCATTAGAGTCATATAAAATGGGAGGAAGTGGTCATAGGATGTTCCTAAGAAGAGAATCAGAGTGCATGAGACGAAATGTGAGAGATATAGTTACAGAAGGGAGTCACACCGCGACTAGGAAGGCCTCGCTGCGGCATGAAAAGTGACAGTAGCGAGGGACGCCGCGGCTTGAGAAATATCACCGTGGGACAATGCAAAAAAAATCACCCAGGAGGGTGACAGAATGAAACCTCGCCGCGGCGCCAGTCGAGGAAACTAGTTAAGGAGAGTACAGTAGCAAAACTAACTACGGCGCAAGTGTATTCCGCTGAGGTGAGAATCGTGAGACTTCAAATAGTAGCTCCAGGAGACATCTCCGCTATGACGAAGATCCAACTCGCTACGATGAAATTCGAGTAAGTTACCTAATGATTCTCGAGAGCCACTTAACTGTGCAGGCAAAATGTCGGGGCTACAGCGCAAAGTAAAAAACTTAGTTTTCGAGCTCCAATACCTAACTTAGTCACGGCGAGAAGGTTTCAAGTCATGGCGCAGGTCCTCAAACTCCTACCTTTAGCCTAGAAACCTCAATTTTTTCAATGGTAATGCTAGGAAATGATATAGGAACACTTGTGGGAAGTTTTTGTGTGTTGAAACTGATGGATGGATGAATCACAAACCCCTGATGATAGTGCAATTCCTTTTATGTATTCTCTCATTTATGGTTGTTTAGTTGATGACCCTAATAACGTCAAGGTTCAAATTTCCCTATATTTTCTTAATGTAATTAATTATAACGACTCCAAACCTTGATCATTAATTATTAATCGTGTATTTAACCATAATTATCGAGATTAGAAGCTAGGGTCGTCACATAGCTCATTTTATTTCTGCCCTAAACCAGAGAAGACTTAAGAAAAGGAGGTGCACGAGAATAAAGGGAAAAGAGAAGGAGAAAAGCCAAGAAAAAGGTGAGAAATTCATGAAAATTCTTACTCTTCCTTTAGAAAACTTCTTCCTTTCCTTTCTTCTTTTCTTCCTATGGATTTTGTGAGATGTTTGGTTCTATTTTGAGTCCAAAAAAAAGAGGGAATTTTTGAATTCAAGGAGAAGAAGCCAAGCAAGGTGAAAAACAAGCAAAGAAAACTAAGAAAACTAGGTATTTTGCCATCTTTATGCTTGATCCTCCTTGTTTCTTCTCTTATATGTGTTTCGCCCTATATAAGACAAACCAAGAGGGGTTGAATTTCTAGCCAAACTAAGATTGATTCTTAGGAAAATGAGGGAGAAGAACGAGAATATGCAAAGAAAATAACAAAATAATAATTAGATTTCAAGATAGAAAAGTTAGGGTTTCAAGTGTTTTGATAGAAGAATTCCTAAGCCAAATTGAGTATTTGGATGAGCTCTTAAGATCCCTAGAAGGCTTCTCACATGTATCTTCCATCAAGAAAACAAAGCAAACTAACTTGGTGTTCATATAGTGTATAGTTTCGATCTAGGCTAGATGAAGCACCAAGGGGTAGTTTTAATTTATTCCCAGCTTGATTTTAAGTCATATATGATAGAAGAGGATGAGAGGAAGCCTTGAAAAAATTTTAGAAGCCATGGATAGTGAGATGTAACTTTAGGTTCTATATTATGGCTTAAAGAAGTAACACCTAGCTAGGCTCCTAGAATTAATTATGTGATAACTCCAAGAGGCTTAAAAGGAGTCAAGAATCATAAATGGATGGAAAGAATGTAGCCAAGATCATGTTTTCTTAAGGTTGTTTCATTAGGTGCATTATGGAACCATAAAAGAGCCATAAGAGTTATCTAGCTTTTATAATGAATATGTAGTTTTAGAAATTGTTCCAAGAGTGTAATTGGCTTTCATATTATGTGTCTAGGCCAAAGGGAACAAGTCCTACCTTCTTGTGAGTGTGTGGCCGTAGGAGAAGAGCAAAATTCAAGGGAGAAAGTGTGCATTTGTGATAAAGGTAGCTCTTTCTTATTTCTCTCATGCATGAGTAGATGTTTATCTTGTCTTTGAATGTGTGTATATATATTTTGAGTCATGAAAAATGTTTTAGCAAGTATCTAGAAGCCATGGTACTAAGATGATATGTTATGTATTCAAGTGATGTCTTGTGAACTTGCTTTGGTTTGCTCGAGTATGGTAAAGCCAAAAGCCCGCTAGTCATGGTGAAGATGAGTTAAAAGTCCCTAAGAATGGTTGAGACAAAGCCAAGAGTCTCCAAAGAGTAAGGCTTAGTTAAAAATCTTTAAGAAAATGGGTGAGGCAAGTCCAAAATCTTTAAAGAGAATAGGTGAGGCTAAACCACTTGCTTGGCAAGCCTATGCATGTTTAGTATGACTTCTTGAATGCTAGAAATGTTTTATGAATGATTATATATCCCATGATATCCATGCATGCATTCTTAGACTTGGATTTGCATTCTTTATGTATGGTTGAAAAGGAAAAGAGTTATTGGGATTCCTAAAATCTCATCCCTTCCTCCCCATTTGCTTAACATGACTAGGTGGTCCAAGTAAGCAAAGGAATGGAAGCCATCAAGCCTAAAGGAAGGAGAGTGACAACAAGTGTGTGGAAATGCTTATTTTGTAACCATATGAATGGCATATGATGTAATCCTTTGTTGTATATGATGTATGATCTCATGAACATATGTAAATATGTGAAAATATTATGTATGAGATTTGATGTCATAGGTATAGTATAACAATTTTTAGGCATTGAATGGCAAGATGAAACACATGTACTCTTGTGTATATCTTGGAGTGAGAGTATGAGTTTATGAAATTTGGGTTTCTACACCTTTAATACATGTTTAGTAGATCATTTTGGTGCTTTCCCACATGCTCAAGTGGCCATGGATGTCTTAGAAGCAATTTTGGACCATTTGAGACCTATTGAAGACACAAAAAGTGCTATTTTGTAACCTAATATCAAGATCTAACCAAATGAATGAATTTGCCCATGAAATTTAGTATGCATATAGATCTCATTCAAACCTTTTTGGGAAGCTAAAGATTAGATTATTTAGAGCTCTGTGGAATTAATTATGATTTTTCAAAGTTGCCATTTTTTTACTATTCTGGTATAAGCACTATTCATATTGTCAGTTTCTTGTGCTGTGTCATTTGAGAGCCAAATAGTGTCCAATACTCGTGAAATCTTACAAGCATAAACTAGACATGATAAGATTTCTATAGCCACTAAGATCACCCTAATTGGACATCTGAGCAGGGAGATATGAAGTTTTGAAATTCAATGACAGCACCAGTATTGACAGGCGACCTTTGTTGCTATTCCATTAATTTCTAGGGGATAGAAGTTCCTGTTATGGTCTGGATTTATTTTTAGTATAAATTATACATCAGTATCTTTCCAGAATAGTATAATGTGCTTGATTTTGATTTTTTTAGAATTAGTTATAATTTTTTAAAGTTCATGATAGAAAGCTAAAATACCAACCCGATACTGCACATGCTATTTTAATGTATATACTCTATTAGCTCAAGTTCTTGGCCACTGCTTGAGATGTTTATAAGTTATATTTGTGTATTTAAATATGAGAATGAGATGAATGAATTCATATGGTCCACGGGACACGAAATGAAAAATTTATCAATGATGTAAAGTAAAAATAATCCACTTTTTTAATGGATTTCTTTTATGAATTTGTGTTATGCAAGAAGCTATACCTAGAATTGAGATGAGATGAGCTTAATGAATATGGTGTTACCATAAGCATAGCCTATGAGAGTATCCCAAATGGTCCAAATCCTCATACATCTCAAAACCACTATCCTAGTTACTAATATACACATATACATCAAGGCAATGGATAGCAAAAACTCATATAATCATTCATTTGGTTCCAAATTCCATTCATACATCATATTTACATACTCTTACATATGCTCAATAATTTACATCTCATAAACATCATTAAGTTACAAACTTTGACATCAAAATGCCTAAAATTTCTATTCCATTGTCAAAGTCTCATGCTTTACGATGTTTGGCCTCCATTTCTTAGTCCACTTGGCTCACCTAGACATGGTTGGACATATATGGGGGAAGAGTGAGATTCAAAGATTCTTAATAGCTCCTTACCCTTTCAAACATACATATATAATACATTTACATGTAAAAGAATGCAAGCATGCCATAAACACTTCTTATGAATATACATAAATCAATTTCTTTATCATATGATCTCAAACATGGCAAACATAGGCTCTCAAGGACATTGGTCTAGCCTCATGTAAGTCATATGGTAAAGTACACATACTCAAACCCAATCTCTTAGCACAGTCATAAGATATGAAAGAGAGACTAGCACCCAAATCAAACAATGCAAATACAAAACAATCATTAATCTTAATAATACCTTGGATTAGACTCAGGGACCTACTAACTTCCTATGTGTCAGGGCAAAAACTCTACCTTGGGTTTGTGATCTGGGTGTAGGAGCTACCTCCCTCTGTGGTGCTACAGGCTGTGTACAGTCTCTAGCTATATGCCCTGGCCTACCATGTAACATCCGGCCCCTCCGTAAATGTGAGAAACGCATTGTTCGGTCTCTCCATAAACGTCAGAAATAGGCAAAATATAAAAGGAAGTCCTCGAAATAGAAGAAATTTGGGCCAACTAAAATTGTGATAAAATTTTAAATATTAGAAAATAAGAATTTGAGACTTAAGATGCCCAAAAACCAGAGACAGAAGAGCTCAAAAAATTTGTCAAAGAAAGTATGGGCATTTTTGTAATTTTTGAAAAATTTGAAAAACTTATAGGAGGGCTTTTTAAACAAAAAATTTAAGCTTTCTGGGGTTCTCAGAGTCCTGAATACCATGAGAATCCCTAGAACAGTTGAAACCCCTCCAGTGAGCGATTTTGGCCATCAATTAATCGAAACTTTGATTGAATGGTTCGGAATAGTTTTAGATTCTTTTTGAGTGATTCCAAAGGCAATTCTTATGATTAAGAGCCTATGGAATATGATGGAAGAGACAAATTTCAAAAAAGAGTTGAAACGAGCCCAAACAAATAAAACTATGAAGAGGGACTAAATTGTAAATTTTAAAAATTACTTAAATGAATCCTTAGCTTATAAAAATGCCCCTCCTCTGCTCAGATCTCCTCACCCACTCTCTCACATGTTAAAATAGAATTAAGAAGGGCTGAAAGTGGTGCACAAGAGGGGAGGCCAAGGAAGGAAGAAGAAGCTTTGAAAAGTGTAAGTTTTAGCCACTTTTTCCTACTCCTTGCTTTGTTAAACTTCTTCCCCTCCTTTCCTCCTCTCTTCCTATGGATTTAATGAGATGTTTGGTTCTATTCTGAGGCCAGAACTGAGGGGGAAATTTTGAAATTCAAGGAGAGGGTTGAAGTAAGGAAGAGAGCTCTTGAGATAAGCTTGGAATCAAGGTGATTTTTCTATCTTGGTTGCTTCCTTTTTCTTGTCTTTTGTATGTGGAGTTCTGCCAGAATAGAACCATCTTGGAGGGAGGCTTTTTTCCAAAAATAAGAAGGAATTGTGGGTTCTAGACCATGAGGAGTTAGTAGATGCAAGGAAATTGGAAGAAAAGCTAATAAAAATCAAGTTAGAAAAGTGTAGAGCTCTTGGACACTTTATAAAAACTAATTTAATCCATGAATTTTTTTGCATGTGTAAATATTTATTTGAGTTTCTAAGACCCCTAGGAAGCCTCCCAAGTGTCTCTCCCATCAAGGAAAAATCAAAAAGCCCATGGACTCCTCCTCCCTCCATCAATTCAGCCAAGACAGAATCATTAGGCTAGGGGCTAATTTAATTTGTTTTAGCCTTGGTTTGGAACTTCTTATGATGGTAGAAGGTGGGAGGAACCCTTGAAAAAAATTTAGAACTCCTAGAAATTGATTTGGTGCCTTAGGTTCCATATTATGACCTAAAGAAGCAACATGATACTAGGCCTTTTTTTTAATGATGTGATGACTCCCAGAGGTTTAAAAAGAGTCAAGAATCATATTTGAAAGGAAAGAATGAGGCCTAAAAGTCCCTTGAGGGGTGTTGCTTCATTAGGTGCCATTATGGACCATAATGTAGTCTGTAGAGTAATCTAGTGGTTTATCAAGTTATGTAGCCTTAGAATGTGTTTTATGAACCTAATTGGCTCCCATAAATTGTATCTAGGCCAAGATGAACCTTTCCCACACTTTTGTGGTTGTGTAGCTGAAAAGAGGAGCTTAAATTCAAAGGGGAAAGTGTGTGAATTGGTGCAAGGTAGCTCTCTCCACTTTCTCTCATGCATGGATGTGTGTTTAGCTTATTTTAGAATGTGTGTATGTGCATTTTCAAGCTATGAAAAGTATGCTAGCATGCCTTTATATTCCATGATCCTTGATGCCATGTTATGTTTCAAATGAGTACATGATGTTTGTATGAGTTTGTTTGAGTATGGAGAGGCCAAGAACTCTTCCCTTTGGTGAGGATGAGCCAAGAACCCTTGAGCTTAGTTGAGACAAAGCAAAGAGTCTCCCAAAAGCAAAGTGGGCTCCCAAGAGTATGGTTGAGTCCAAAGTGCTCAAGAAATGGGTGAGGTAAGTCCAAAACCCATGAGGAGAAGTGCGAGGCTAACCCAAACACTTGGTGAGCTCTTAAATGATTTCTATAAGTTGTTCACATGCTAAGTTTGCTTTCAAAATGTCCATGGCTTTTATTTTCTCAATGCATGTATTTATAAAGCTTGCTTGCATATATTATATATGATTAAATGGGAGATGAGCTATTGGAATTCTTTGAATCTCATCCCTTCCTCTCTAATGATCTAATATGCTAGGTGGACCAAGTAATTGTGGTGAAGAGAGCCAACAATCATGAACAGCAAAGATTCACAAGCTTATGTCTTTTTTTGTCTATTTTGAAACCATAATGATGGTTCATAATGTATATGATGTTGTATATGTATTATGAACCTTGAGAAATGTATAAAGATGCTACTATGTGATGTTTATAGCTATGGATATGATGTATGAGTTATAAAATATAATTTGAGTATCTAATGCCCAAATATACAATATGGAAGTATGAAGTAAATGTGCATAAGTGTGGGTGAGAAGGCCAAAATGAGATCCATGAGGTTTGAGACCATTTGAGCAGCTCACACAAGTCTTAAATGTACTTTCAGACTTGCCCAAAAGGTGCCAAGACCAAGGGAAATCCATTTGACAACTTTGGTACCCTATATGGAGCCAAAATTGACTATTATGGAACCTTAGGTCACTTTTTAGCCAAATGAGTTAGTCTTGATCTGAGATTTGGCATGAAATTAGGTCTCATTGAGAGCTTTTTGGGAAGATAAAGAATATAATTTTTGGAGGCCTAAATAATATTTGATGAATTTTCAAAGTTGGAATTTTTTATTGATTCTGGTATGTGCACTGTTCACACTGGCAGATTTGTATTCTGTGTCATCCGATGGGAAAATGGTGTCCAATGCTTGTGAGATTTTATAAAAACAAACTAGAGGTCATACGATTTCTGTGGCCACTGAGATCACCTCATTTGAAGATCTGACCAAAGAGTTATGCATTTTTGAAGTTGGCTATCAGTAGCAGTGGTGCCCCGGAGTCCAGTCACTGTTCCATAGATTTCCAATGACTAAATATGTTTTTTTCATTCTGAACTTATTTTTATCATAAATTTAACATTTTTATATTTCCATAGTGACAGAATTTGTGCGATTTAAATTTTTATAGAATTAGTTATGAATTTTAGAAGTTTATATCAGTGAACTGTGACAGCATTAGGATCCAGTCCGACCTCCAAACCATTTCGTGTGTCAAATGCTCTGTCTGTGGGATTTTATGACTTATGCATATTTTTATCATAAATTAGAAATCTCAAGCTTTCCATAATAACTAAGATTGCATGATTTAGATTTTTTTAGATTTAGTTATGATTTTCCAAAGTTTTCCCAGAAAGGAGGCCAATTCTGGCCGAGAATGAAACCTCCTTTTCCACCTTCCAATTCGGTTTCCATGAGTTGTAGGCATGTTTTTGTGATGAAAATGAGTTGTAATGATGTAATTAAATATGAGGATGTATAGCATGAGCTCACACAGTCCACGTGACACCGAATGAAATTTTTAGTTATGATGCGACACAGAAAGTGTGTTATTTTCAATAAAATTCTCACTTCCTTCTTACTATATATCACATGAGCATGTAAATGATGATGGTTGTGAGTTAGAAATTATGGTATTACACACCAAACTTGAGACATATATTCTGGGCTGCATAGCATGGTCTGTTCCTATGATTCCTACCACACTGAGCACAGGTTGCTAGAGTGGAACTTACTATGCTAAACTGAGTTGGCCTTCTTTTATTCTTACCTCTCCTACTCCACTGATCTCTACCACCTCTTTTGTTGCTACTAATGGTGGGTGTCTCCTCATGTGGCCTCTTACTCTCTAGGATGGGAGGTCTAGCACTCGAGGCAAGATGCATTGTTCTTAAATTTGCCTCGGTGAGTTTGCATACCTCGTTAAGGGCATTAAAGTTTCTGATTCTCTAGAGCAGCACTCTATCTCTGATTTTTGGTAGGAGTCTCTTCTTTAATTTGTCTGCTCTCTACCTCTCATTATCATGTCTCTGCAAATACAAGGAATATTTGGAGAGCTCCATAAACTTTGCCACGTACTGATCTACAGACATCCCCTCAATCTGCGTTAAGAGTACAAATTTGGACTCCTTCATGTCTCGAATAGAACTGGGGAAATACTATTCATAGAAGGCCTATAAAAATTTCTCCCAGTTAATCGAGAGGTTCCTTGATTTGATAATAGGTTCAGTGCTCCTCCACCAATAATCTGCTTCTTTCTCAAGCTAAAAAATGGCCATCACAGCCTTTTGCTCAAATGTGCACTCCATGACCCTGAATATTTTCTCTAGTTGCATGATCCAGGCTTCTGCTTTTTCTATGCTTAACTCACCATCAAAGGTGGGAGGCCCAAACTTTCTAAACTGTGCTATAACTTGTCTCGTAAAGGGTTGCTCAGGAGTTGGAGGCATCTGAGCTGGTGGTGTCTGTGATATCTACTGAACCTATGACTGTGGCTTTGAGTGAGTCAACCCTAAATGATTGGGATGATTCGAGTGCTGTGGCAGCTATGGCAAAGAAGGTGTAGGACCCTCACTAACACACAGTGCAAGTCGTTCTTGCGGTTGCATAATTATGGCCTACTGTTGATCTAAAAGAGCCATAATAGCTTGAAAGGCTCCAGCCATTGGATCACTAGGCTGGGGGTCTGCTCGAGCCTCTCTAGAAGGCTTACCTCTCCATGTATTCACCATCTTTCTGAAACATTTAAAACATAATTCAATACAATTTATGAACACACGCTACAATGTCATACTCAGTTCATCCACAAATACTCATACATAATGGGCAATCTCATATTCTCAAGCCACAAACCACATCAAAGTGCCTAAACCTTTGCTCTAATACCAATAAATGTAACACCATAATCATTAAGCACATCTCATATCATTACTAGACTCATTTTCTTGGATTACAAAAAGTTCCAAAAAAAAAAGCCATTAAAATATTCTATTTAATTTGTTACATCGTGAATAAATTTTTCATTTTATGTCTCATGAACCATATGAATCCATCTTATTTTCATATTTAAATACACAAATACAACTCAAAATCATCTTAATATGTGGCTAAAAACTCGAGCTCATAAAGCATATACATAAAAATTACATATGCAGCCTCAGGTTCATGGTTTAACTTTCTGTCATGAATTTTGTAAAATTATAACTAATTCTAGAAAAATTGAAATCAAGTACACTATATCATTTTGGAAAGCTATAGATTTCTAATTTATGTTAAAAATAAATCCAGACCACAACAGAGATGTCTAACTACCAGAAATTAATGGAACAGTAACCAAGGTCGCCTGACATTACTGGTACTGTCACAGAATTTCAAAAATTTATATCTCCTTGTTCAAACATCCAATTGGGTAATCTTGGTGGTCATAGAAAGCTTATCATGTTTAGTTTATTCTTGTAAAATTTTGTAAGTATTGGATACTATTTGGCCCTCGAATGACACATGAGAAGAAACTGACCATATGAATAGTAACTATACCAAAATAGTTAAAATTTGGCAACTTTGAAAAATTATAATTAATTTCACATAGCTCCAAATAATCTAATCTTTAACTTTACAAAAAGCTCTAGATGAGATCTATATGCATGTCAAATTTTATGAGTAAATTCGTTCATTTGGTCAGATCTTGACATTGGGTTCCAAAATGGCCAATTTAGTGCCTTCTAAGGGTCTGAAATGGTTCACATTAGCTTCTAAGACATCCATAGCTACTTGAGTACATAGGAAAACACCAAAATGGTCTATTAAACATGTCTCAAAGGTGTACAAATCCAAATTTTATAAACTTACACCCTTACCCTAAGGTATACATAAGAATACATATGCTTCATCTTGCCATTTAATGCCCAAAAATTGCTATGTCATACATATGACATCAAATCTCATACACACATAATATATCTATATATCTACAAGTATTCATGGGCTCATACATCATATACAACATTGGATTACATCATATGCCACTAATATGGCTACAAAATGGACATTTTCCCACACTTTGTTGTCAAACTCTTTTCTTTAAGCTTGGTGGCTCCCATTTCTCAGTTCACTTGGTCCACTTAATTATGTTAGACAAATGGGGAGGAAGGGATGAGATTCTAGGAATCCTAATAGCTCTTCTCCCTTTCAACCATAAAATAATGCAAATATAAGTCTAAAAATGCATGCATGAATATCATGGAACATTTAATCATTCATAGAATATTTCTAACATTCAAGAAGTTATATGAAACATACATAAGCTTGCCAAGCAAGTGATTTAGCCTCACCCTATCTCTTTAGGAATTTTGGACTTACTTCACCTATTTTCTTAAAGGCTTTTGACTAAGCCTCACTTTTAGGAGACATTTGGCTTTATCTCAATCATTTTTATGGACTTTTGGCGTCACCATATTCAAGCAAACCAAAAAAATTTCACAACGCATCATTTAAATGCATAACATAACATCATCGTACCATGGCATTTAGACACTTGCTAAAACATTTTTCATGGCTTAAAACTACATACATGCATTCAAAGACAAGATAAACATCCACTCATGCATGAGAAAAAGAAGAGAGAGCTACCTTAAAGCAAGAGTTCAACATTTTTTCCTTAGGTATTCCTCCCTTTTTTTGGCCACACACTTGCAATGAGATGGGACTTGGTTCTCTTGGCCTAAACACATTAAATAGGACACAATTACATCATGGAAATAAGTTCTATCATCACTCACTTCCTATGGAAGCTCATTTTGTTCTATAGTTGCATAATGGTATCATATAAGACCTAATGAAACAAGTGCTAGCATTCAAGGTCTTGGCTCTATTTTCTCCTTTCATCTAGGTCTCTTGATCCCATTTAAGCTTCTCGGAGTCATCATAATTTCATTCCCAAGAGCTTAGACCTAAGTTGCTTCTTTAAGCTTTATTATGGAGCATACACTTTCATCACACCAACCAAGGTTTTTAAAATTTTTCCAAGCATTTCTTTGATATTCTCATATCATTTTTAGTCCCTTTCTACCCTTAGAGAAATTTTAAAACTCTCCCTAGGCACAAAACCAAGCTTAGCTGAGACATATGCTAGGTTTTAGGCCCATGGAGCTAGCTTTGTTTTCTTGAAGGAAATGACACATGTGAGGCTTTCTTGGCACCTCAAGAACCAATATACACTTATAGATAATTAAAAATATCATTGGGGAGCTTCATACATACTAAGGTGCAAAGGAAAACCTAGGTTTTGGAAACTTGAAAACTAATGGTTTTTTTTGAAATTTCTTTGCATCTACTTGTTCCTCACCCTTAGAAATCTAGGTTTCATGCTTGGTTTAGGTCAGATTTTGCTCCCTCTTATGTAACACCTCGAAATTAATTAAGGTGTTAATCATGGATTAAGATTAATTAAGAATAATTAATATAGGATGATTGGGCAAGTTAAGTGAATGGGGATTTTTAGAGAGATAAATTATTAACATGGGTTTGAGAATTAATTAGGATAGAAATTGCATCTAGGCCCAAATTAATGAACTATGATAAGAGGCTAATGGAGGCCCAATGAATTAGGTGCAGACCCAAACCCTTGAACCCTTCAAACTTGACCCAAACCTAATTAAACTTTAGCAACCCAATGCATAAGAACTGGCCCAAAGAAATTCTGCAGCTCAACACTTCAAAAATGGCCCAATAAGCTAAAGTCTGAAGCCCATTTGAACTTGGACCTTGGAGCAACCCATAACCCATCTTTGACCCAACTTAAACCCACCTAAAACCCTAATGCTTCAACCACTTTCTCATTTGCTGAAACTCAACGAAGCAAATTCGGAGGTTGAGAAGGAGGCTAGGGTTGGGGGCAAGAATCTCATATTTTCTCACACTTAGAGTAAGATTCAGCCAAGGTAATAGTTATACAACTTAATCCCCTCATCTTTCTTTTTAATTTGGTCTGATTAGTTTTTCATTTGGAGGATTTTCACCTTACCCAAAATCTGAAATGTGGTTAGTTGGGGTTTTCTTGATGAAATTCGTAGGTTGAGGTTAGGGCTGACATTAGGTGAGTTTAAACCTTCTATTTTGATGTTATCCTTGCTAATTTGAGACCTCCAAAGCTGATTTATAATATGGGTATTAATTTTGTACGAATTTGCTTAGGATTTTAGGTGAAACATTGAGATTTATGGTGGGAGATACTTGAATCCGAATTTGAGACTTGTAGTGACCGGGTAAGTGTTATTTAGGTAGTTATTAGCATTTAAATTCTTTGAGTACTTATTGCTACTATTAATGATGAATTAGAGTGGTAATTTTCTGATGCTATGGTTATAGGAATTTTGTACCATTGGTGGCTATTGCAAATTTATCTACAAGTGAGGTAACTGGGGTTTACATTAATTCTATGCATGTATCTATTTTAATTTCATATTTGCTATATATGAATGATTTGAAATGTTGAATGAATTGGTTGGCTATCTGTTGTATTATGATTGGACCTTGTGAGTCCATGGTGGAGCTGTGGTGTGGCTGCCACCCGTGCATGTGCTTCGATCAGGCACCGGGTTATGATCAAACCCCAGATGCACTGAGCCCTAGTTGTGCTCAACGGGGAGTAGGTGCCGTGGACGGGCCTCTCCCAGTGTTAATGGCCTTTAACATGTTAAATATATGATCGCTAGTATGGGATAGTAATCATGATAGCCTAATTGTTTCATTTGCTAAAATGACTGATATGATTCTTATATGGATTTTGATTCATGCATATATGTTGATTAAATTGGATTATATGATGGAATTGCCTTGGTTACTGAGATGTGTATCTCACCCCGTTTTATGCGATTACAATTTCAGGTGAAGGTTCCTTGGGTAAGGATAAGGGCAAGCAAGTGGATGAACATCCATGAGCTGAGGCCTAGTGTGGGGAGGCTACACTTGGTCTGAGTGTAATAGGGTAGATGCTAAATTTTGTTTAGTCTTGTATAACATCATCATGTATCTGTATTGCCAAGTGTAGGCGTTTATATTTTGGTTTCTGAGGATGTATGTATTGAGGGGTTAGACCTCATCTTAATTTGGTAATTGCTGTATGGATTCATGATATCTGCTGTAAATTATGTGGACCTACAATATGGCTATTAATGGAAATATAACCATTGAGATATTGATACGAACCCCTATTGTATGGAACCCCCATTGATTGAGTATTAAAGGATAGCTGTTGGTAGTTCATGTATAATCTGTTGTTGTTACTTTATAAACTTGCCAATAGAAGATAATTAGAGGAAAGAAATGGGCATATAAGTTTTGAGTTAGTAATGGAAGCATAGCTAAGTAAATAAGGTAGATAAATGCCATTAGAGCCATATAAAATAAGGGGAAGTGACCTTAGAGTGTCCCTAAGAAGAGAAATGGAGTATAGGGGGCGAAATATAGGGAAAACAGCTACAGAAGGGAGTCACGCTGCGGCTAGGAAACCTCGTCGCGGCCTAGGGAGTGACAGTGGCGAGGGACGCCGAGGCTTGAGAAATCTCGCCGCGGCGCAGAGCGAAAAAGTTACCCAGGAGGGTGACAGTAGCCAAACTCACCGCGGCGCCACATAAGTTGGCCGCGGCCCAGATCCAACTCGCCGCGGCGAATTACCCAGTGATTTCCAAGTGCAACTTGGCTGCGGCGCAAGTTTAAAAACTTAGTTTCCGAGTTCCAGAACCTAACTTAGCCGCGGCGGGAAAGTTCCAGGTCGCGGCGCAGGTCTCCAAACTCCTATATTTGACCTAGAAACCCTAATTTCAGTAAGGCTAATGTTAAGGAATAGCATGAGTACATTGGTGGGATGTTTTTGTGGGTTGAAATTGATTAATGGATGAATCTTAAACCTTTAATGATGCTACAAACCCCTTATGCATGTTCCCGTTATGGTTGTTAGTTAATGATCCTAGTAGTATCAAGGTTTAAATTTTCTCTATATTTTCTTAATGTAATTAATTGTAACGACTCCAAATCTTGATCATTATTTATTAATTGTGTATTTAGCTATAATCACCGATATTAGAATTTAGGGTCGTCACATCTTACTTGTTCTATGTTAGGCAAAAAATGAACTATGGAGAAACAAGAAGGAAGAAGCTAAGAAGCCATAGAAATACCTTGATTCCTTAGTCTTTTCAAGAGCTTTTTCCTTTGTCTTCACTCCTTGAAATTTCAAACCTCTCCCCTCTAAATAGGACTCAAAACAGATCCAAAACTTGCATCAAAACCATGGAAAGAAAAAGGAGAAGAATGAGAGCAAGTTCAAGGAAGGAAGGAGCAAGAAATTTCTTAATTTTTCTTATCTTTTCTTAGGTTTTTCTCCTCCCTTGATGCTCCTCCTTGTGTGGCACCTTTTGTAGAACTTCTTCCTGGTCTTGGACAGAATTTAGGTTAGCCAAATGTGAGAGATAAGTGGAGCACTACCTATATATAGCTAGGGATTCTTAAGAGTCCTTCATTCTTAGCTTTTCCATTTAAGGCTCATTTCAATTCTTTTTTGAAAATCGTTTTCTCCATCATAAAATTTGGAGTCTTTAACCTATAAATAACTTTTCAAATTATTTAAATCGGGTCTAAAACCTTTCTGAACGAAATGGATAAAGTTCAAGATTACCAACATTCTAAAACGTAAATCGGAGGAGTTTTAACTGTTGTAGGAATTCCTACAATTTTCAATACCTTTGAGAACCTTGGAAAGCTTAATTTTTTCATTTAAAAATCCCTCCTTTAAGTTTTCTATAAGTTACCTAAAATTACAAAAATAACACTGTATTTCTTTAGAAATTTCTTTAGCCATTACGATTTTAGTTTCTGGGCATCTTAAGCCTTAATTCCCCATTTTCTCATATTTAGAATTTTATACAAACTTTATTTAGCCTTAATTGATTCATTTTTTTCCGTCATTTTTACGAAAACCAGACGTTACATATCAGGGTAATTTCTGCTATATCAACTCTTATTTTTCATGTTACTTGTTCATTTAGGTATGAATCTGTTCAAATTTCGGAATCCACCCTCTTCCCCTGAGTAACGCACTTCAATGTTGAATAATCGGCTAAATTATGTTATGGTATCTTAGGAAGGAATTAAGGCATTGTTTTTTTCCTGTGTTTTGCGTGAATGATGTTTGGGATTTGGGCTGTTAGATACGGAGTTGGGTTGAGATTTGTTTATTGTGAAACTCTCTCTCTGATATGAACTTAATTTCAAATTCATGCTTATACTCTTTCTTCCCCTGTTATTAAGATGATTTCAACCCTTTTTATTTCACTCAATGGTCTTAGTTGGGGGGGGGGGGGGGGTGGTGTAGCTGCCTTGCTGCACTACTCTGTGAGTTTTAAGATTGTCAACATGTCATGCTCCTTTGTTGTGTCTTGATCAAACTTGGGCAATTTTGCCCGTGTGTGAAAGTTTGCAACTGGTTTCATAGTGTATTGAACTCGTGCTATGATTTAATTTGTGTTGGGGCTGTCATTTGAGGATTCATCTAACTATGGTGCCAAATGTGAGATGAGTTAATAAGAACCAATTTGCATTGACTTGACTCTCTTTGTGATTCGGTGATACCCATTCCTATGATCCTGAGCGGGTCTTTTTGACTCAGGATCATTTAATATTCCTATCTTTTTCTTGTGTGCTTATACGTGCCTTTTGGTGGATGAAGTTGATCGAAATATGTTGTTTTGTTTTTGGTGAATGATTAAGTAATGTTCTCTATAATGAATATTAATTTTTTTTTTACTTGGATTAGGATTTGACTTGCTGTGGTGTTCTGGCTCTGATATGAATTTAGGATGAAATCGGGTTAATGTTTCTGTCTCACACATCGGCTGTTCCCTTGTTTCTAACTTGTTTAAACCTTGATCTTGAACTCAACTTTGTGCCAAAATTCTGGTGGCTGCTGTCCCTTTGTTTTAACATGACTTAACCTTGCTTTCTAACTTTATTTTGTGCATAAAATACTGGGTTAATCTGTCTCATTTTTCACTGCAGATTTTGGGTGCATTATTTTGTCCCGACTATAGGGTTTATTAATATTCTTGGTGATTCAGTATTGTTGGAGTTTATTGGCCTTGACTTGTTGCAGACATTTGCTACTAATAAATGGAAGGACAAGATTTTAAACACTTGAATATCATATAGCTTATGGTAACTCATTTTCTTACTTTTCAATCTTATATAATTCATTTTCAGGCTACTCTTTTTATACTCTCAAGGGAAACTTCTCCGCATATAATATTGTTATTTCAAAAAATTGATTTATAAAATTCAATTTTATATCAGGAATGCATCTGTATCCCCTTGTCGATTTTACTGCTATTTACGACTACTACATTTAATTTTTTCAATGACTAGGTTCAGCAAGATATTGTTTAACTCTCATCAATCTTTGTAATTCTGACCTCAGCAGGATATTTTTCAGTGACTATGTTACAAGTATCCCTGCTTTCTGTAAATAGTTCTTTAGTTTCCACTGAAGCTGTACAGAGTTTTGTGGTTTGCTGTGTTTTGGTTTAAAGTGAGGCTTGGGTCTACATTTTTGCATTGCTTTTGTTTTCATGTTTGCCATCAATGTTTTAAAAGTTGTCTCACACATGATGGCAGTCCCTTTGCTTTTAACTTGCTTAAACCTTGATCGTACTATGCAACGCAACTAATTAGTTTCCTCTTCCTCTCACAGCCACAAACATGGGATGGTGTTAACAGTTTTGGTGGTCTAGGGGCAATTTTGGTAAATTCACTGGACACTTTATTTATAATGGGTCTTGAAGTCCAATTTCAAAGAGCTAGTGAGTGAGTTGTACATTGTTTTAGTAAGGCTGGTTATGCAATCTGCTTATATTCTTGCTTTGTGTATGTATTTTACATTGTAGTTGCTTTGATGCACTGAAATAGCTGTACACAAAAATTTCTGTCAAGTAGTTTACCTTTGTCTCAGTCAAGTATTGAAGTTTGACTTTATTATTGTAAATGAGAGACAAACTTAGACGAAGTTATACTCTGAATTGTCTGATCAATGTTCATTTACTTTTAGAGTCATTTAAGTTTTTAAGTGAATTGCTCTTTTGTAGACTTTGGAAGGTGGAGACATGGCACTTCTTGATATGGGAGCTGAATGCCACTTTTATGGGTCTGACATAACATGTTCATTTCCTGGGAGTGTATCCATTAACGATTACATTTGGCCTTTCTGCTTAGCTTCTCGTTTACTTGCATTGACCTTTGGAGTCAAGGAGTTGAATCGTTAGATTAAGTCCCTATCAAAATTGCATTAGAAGTTTGAGTGACTTGACAGTTTGTAACTGATTTTGATGTGAAATGCCAGTGATACTGATTACCTTATATGTGCAATTTGGTGTCTAAGATTAGTTGAAAGATGGAAGAAAGTCATGATAGGGAAAGAGGAGTTGAATATTGTCCTTGTTATGATTGAGAGACCACTCCCTAGGCCTACCTAGGGAATTTATATCATTGGTGAACATTTAGTGTTTGTGCTTTTGGTTGTGGTTAACCTAGATGGATCATATTAAACTAACATCAGTCTTTTATGCTTATTGCTATTTAGTATTGAGATTGCATAATTATGTAGGCTGTCTGATGATGCAGATTGCTATAAAGGAGGAGCAGAAAATTGAAGCTAAAGAAAATGAGGGCGTGGATAAGGTTGAATGTGAAGCAAAATTGATTGATGCTGACCGAAGTACAGTGGGTCTAACTCGCAAGGGTGAGATTTTGGACAAGAAACTTGACATTAATGATGCCCCAAACGTAGAAAGATAGGTAGCGTTTCTTATTTCTCCATTTGCTTAATGTTTCTTTGCATATTTTTTGATGTTTCAATTGGCAGGTTTATCTGTATGGTAGTAACAACTACAGCTGCTTAGCATGATCCGTAATAGCCTTCTATAAACTGATTGAAGGGCTTGCTTTCTGCAGTTAAATTAGACAATTATACAGGTCAGGGATGTATTTATGCTTCTCTTGGGTCTCTTCCCATGTTTTATCTTTTATATCTATTTTACTTTTTGTTTCCTTTTTCGTAGTAATTTTTGTCTTTCTTTTCCTTTTACATTGTGTTCTCTGCCATATAAGTTTGTGTGCTATCTGCCGTTCATGATTGATTGCCTTTAGTTTGGATATTGATTGATTGGTAGTACGTGCTGCATTTAATTAGGTTATTGAGAGTTTTTGGAAAATGTATTTTATGGCCATGTAAATGGAGGGTATTTTATATTTTATAAGTTTTTATTCACATTTAGCAGCGGTCAAAACCGTTAGCGCATATTTTTTTAAAATCAAATTTAAAGACAGAATTAGAGACGAAAAGAATTTTATCTCTAGTTTAGAGGCTAAAATTTTTATCGGGGCTAGAATTTTCTATCTCTAATGAGAAATTTCTATCTTTGATCATAGAAAGATTAGAGAAAATTTTCATTTCTAATTAAGGGCAGAGTTTTTTTTTCTCTCAATTTTGTTATGTTATTTCTAGAGATGGAAAAAATTGTCTCTAACATTTTGGAAATGGAATTTTCTAACTCTAGTTTTCATTTTCACTATAGTGTATCATGATCTGCCAATATCTGGGTATATTACAACTAAGATTTCAAGTCAAATTTAAGCCAACTCATGTTAAAACCCATTGTAACATATACCTAGTAAAGCTCATACATGAAATATCAAAATATCTCATCAGGCTTTAGTATACACAACAATAACGGAGAAAATGACACAGGAGAGAATGGGCCAACGTTTCACATATGCTAATTTACCCATATCCTCTTTTAAAGTTTCACAAACAAGAGTAAATTTAGATTTCCTTCCTTCCAAATGATGTTAACCTCAGCTAAACAAAATCCAAAAGAAATAAGTAGTATAACTCTAATCCATGGGAAATCTTACAAACCGCCATCAGTACACCATAATAAAGCCAGTCTCTCTGATTTTTTTTCCCCGATCAACAAATAGACTCTGAAACCCAATTACCATCTTATAAGTCACGATTATCCTAAGTATATTATGTATTTTTCTCATGCAAATATGACTTCTATCTTTACAATTAGAATTTGTCTTTCATTTGTCTTTAATATGACTTCTCAAGAAGGTACAGTTGAACTGTTTAATAGAGAACTAATAGTCTCACTACATTCATTTTTAAACAAAAGATCAAAGCAAGTTATTTACAAGATTATGTACTAGCTTTATTTGTACTTTTTAAACATCATCAAGCGTAAAACTACGTCTTCCACTCTTTAAACATATATAACAGATTCTTATAACTATTTTTAATGGTTTATGTAATTATATAATAAGTTTTTCAACATAAAAACATAAATTTGTTCTACATTAATTATCTCATTTTAACCTAAATAAATTTAATTAATATATATGATTTAATAGTTTTTAGATATGTATGACATATTAACATGCATCTCATTTTGACTTAAATAAATTTGATTAGTGTACATGACTTAATAGCTTGTGGGGATATATGACATTTAACCTAAATAAATGTATGATATGCATCTCAATTTAACCTAAATAAATTTGATCAGTGTATGTGACTTAGTAGTTTGTAAGAATCTATGATATGTAACTTAGACAGATTTATGACATAAACAAATAAATTCATGTAGTTAACTATTATACATCTATTTATTTAAATTACATGATTTTTTTAGCGGACAAAAATAAGATTATTATTAATTTTATTTGGATTAATCAGAAAGAAAATGAATGGCTATGAGAAATGACATGATTAAATTATTATCTTATTTGATTATTTTTATCCATAATTTCACTTATAACAAACTATGTAATTTGGTTAAGACCATTTTGTATAATGATTGAATGATGGCGGATATTTGGAATTATAAAAATTTAAGTAATTGATATTTTGGTTTTGAAAAAGATATATTATTTCTTGATTTGGTTTTTTATTTTTATTTTACAATAAAAGACATTTTAGATTTATAGCGTGTTTGGAAACGCATTTCCTCTCCCCAAAACCACGTTTCTCACGAAGTTTCAATTTTATGCTTCCATATCAACGTGATTTTTTACTGAGCTTCCAAACATGCTTTTACTTGCATGTCAAATGAATTGATATAAATGTAAAATATATTAAATATAATTATTTATAAAAAATAAAGTAATAAATGTTAAGAATATAATTATAAATGATTAAATTGTATGTGTGTATATATTATAATTATTTATTTGATTTATACATTTGTATATATAATATTTTGCATTTATATAACAAAGATATAGAGAGATGTCAAGTAGGAGCATTTTACCCTTTATGTCATAGGATCAGATCTTATCATAGTTAATTTTGTATATTTACATTTTATGGGTTAAGGGATGGATAACCAATTGAGGCCACCTTGGCTTGACTCCATCCCAAACTCGAACTACAAAATTTGAGAGTAAGGTAGGTTTGATGTCTGTAGGTCAAGTCCAATTTGCTATACCTATTCATGGGTGGGAGGCAAAGCTCCTTTCTTTGGCTAAAAGACTCATCTTAATTATGATGTGACTTGATCAATTCCTAATTATCCATTATCCTCTATTCAACTATGCTACTCAAATAGATTTTGTGAATGCTAATTTCTTTTAAGGTTAGAGAGGGGATAAACCTAAACTTCATTTAGCTATTATAAATGTTATTCAAACCCCAAAACATAAGGGTGGTATGGGAATTAGGAATACAACCCTTGTTAATAAAGCTTTACTTAGCAAGTAGATCTAGAGAATTGTGAAGAGACTTGACTCTTTAGTTTGTAAATTGGTTCATAACAAAAACTATGAAAAGAACACTGACTAAATTGTGAAGAGACTTCATGGGTCTAGAAAGGCCTAGTTAAGAATAAGGATGTCATATTTAATAATTCAAGTGGATGGTTGGCAATGGTAATAATAACATTAATATAAATAATAGATTTTGCCTAGTTTCACAGAAGGATTTGATGTAGTTAATTGCACCCATTGATTGGTGAGGATTACATTGAGATAAAGTCCTTAATCAATGGATATTAAAAACTAGGCAATAGATCAAAGTTAAGATGTTTAGTGAAATGACTAATAGCATTTGATTAGTTAGCAACAACTTATTTAGGATATTTTGCTAAAATAATAGTTGAAAGAAAATGCAACAAGCTTAGCCAAAAGGTTGGAAAGTGAGTCGTTGTTGTTGTAGGTTGAAATGCATCTTATCAATTCAAATATTCAAATGGAACAGTGCATCTTTTGTTTCTAAATGCTAGCTACAATGCCTTAATCTTGAGAATATGCTACTCGTAAGGGTTTAGCATTCAAAATTTTGTGCTATTTGCTTGTTATATTTTAGGTGACTACCTACTCTTTGTTGGTTGAGGATGCACTGGAAGTTATTTCTGATGTGGTTGTTTTACATGAAGCTACAGCTTCACCCATACAAAGGCTCTTAAAGGTACATCTAGTTTAAGAATGAAGCTTTAAGATTTGCTTGGATGTTCGTGTTAATTATGTATCTGCTAAATACCTTGCTTATATGCTTCCAAAGGCTTTGCAACTTAAGATTATTTTTATTAGTCTTGATGATGGTTACATATACAAGTTAATGAGATATTATACCTATCATTTCCCTAGTATTTAAACAACCATTGGCCTCATTTTCATGTAGAATCACTTTCTAAAGATGCGTGATTTGAAAATGTAATAAGACTCATGGTTCAGTGGTCTAATCTAATTTAAACTCAAGTCTTCAGTATATGTAAGAGTACATGGGAAGATAAATAACATTTTGAGACAAATATTTAGTGTAATACTTTCGTGGTGCTTATAAAGGTGTATAGCCATATTTGTATATTATGTTTAAGAGATTGAGACTATTCTAACTAGGCATATCTTTAGAGTTTTTTTTTTTTAAATTTTTTCTCTTTTTTTTTTAGGTATTTAAAAGAAGACAACAACAACAATAAGCCTTTTCTACTAAATAGGATCGGCTATATAGATTAAACGGTGTTATAAAGTTCTATCATAAATCATATTTTTAGATAAACTATTTAAGTCTAAATCCTTCTTAATGACTTTGCCTATAGTTTTTTGAGTCTCCCTCTACCTCTAATAATTAGACTACTTTCCATTTAATTTACTTTCCTTATTAGAGCTTTTATAGGTCTTCTCCACACATGCCTAAACTATCTAAAGTGCGATTTTACAGTCTTTTCTATGATATGTGTGACCTCCACTTTCTTTCTAATGTATTCATTTTTAATTTTATCTTGTCTGGTATCTCCACTCATCTAACACAACATTCTCATTTTTACAACATTGAGTTTATTTTCTTATTAGCTTTTTATTATCTAACACTTAGTTTTATACAACATTGTAGGTCTTATGCTTGTGCATTAAAATTTACCTTTAAGCTTGAGTGATATTCTCCCATAAAAAATAACACTTAAATCACTCCTCTATTTTATTCACCTTGCTTTCATCCTATGATTTACATCTTCTTCTATTTCCTCATTATGTTATATGATGTAAAAATCTTAACTCCTAATTAAGCTATTTATACACAATTGTATTTCTAATCGATTGTAATTAAGATTAAGTTAGGATAAAGAGTTAGCAACAGATAAAAATATGGAAAAATTTGAACCTTTAGATTATCAATATTCACTAACAAGGCATACAAGAGGGTTTATGTTCATAGGAAGACAAAATTCTCATTAACACTTTTTATCTCATTTAAAAGGCCTCCAAGAAGCATAAAAACTAATATCTATTAGGCTATTGGTCACTACTCATCATGACATGTTAGAAATCACATTTTTACAGTTGAAATGAGGGTTTTAGGACTTAGGTTGTGGCTTGGAATGGATAGGCCATGGCTAATTTGGCTTTTGAAACTTCTAAAAGCTAAATTTTATACTTGTGTCATGACTCAAAAGATGTACACTATGGCTAAACTCGGGTTTGAGGCAAAAATTCCACACCTTACGTGATTCTTGCTGTAGCTCAGTATGCCTGCATTGCAATGAGGTGACCTTCAAGTCCTTTAAGAATATTGCACACTAGAATCTCACCATGGTTGAGTCTACCCACACTATGGCAAGATGTCTCTTAGGAGCCCACTACACACTTCCTCCTAATTTCTTCCATGGCTAGGTTTACCTACGCCATGATGAGATGGCTCTCGGGAGCCCATCTCCCTTAAATTTACAATTTGTGCCGCGATGCACTTAGCTTTGGCCACTTTCCTAACTCATTTTGGCTATGACCCAAAGATGTTTTCGCCACAACTTGACCACCTACTAATTCTAAGCTCTTAAATTTGCATCCCAACCAATTGCTATTATCTTAAATTGAATTCTAGGACATTTCTATGGCCAAAGTGCAAGGGTTTTAAGGCGTTTAACCTCCTATAATCCTCAATTTAGGAACTTACATTATTTAAGGACCTGAAGATTAATTAGACCAATCAAATTTTGTATCATATTAGCATAACACCCACATCGATAGTGAAATGGCATATGCAACCTCAAGTGTCAATCTATAATGTGCATTTCACTATCTATTGGCCTCAAACCACTTTGTGCAAGTTTTAGTAGACCAATTAAATACGTTTCTATCCTCAAAACTTTAAAACAACCTTAGATTCAAAATATGACTATGGCACATCCCCCACTCATACATTAGGCACATATGACAGTGGAAAACCATATGATAGAACCAAGGTTAAGAGTAAAATCAATGTCATAACCATATCCTTTGATTGATAAAGTAGATTTCATACACACATATTAGTTCACATTGGCTTAGTAATTTGCAATTACATTAGATTCATCATAAATTAAAGTCTAGCCCCCATTTAGGTTCATTCTAAATTATAAAATATTAAAATACCTATACTTGACAATATGAGTGCATAATGATGCTATATAAGTTAAATTGCAAAAATTAGTATCTACGCTAAATTAAATGTTCAAGTGTAAAATCCCTACACAAGGCCTTAGACTAGAGGTTGTCATCCACTAGTTTCCCCATTTTCTTAGTCGATGAACCTTCACCTAAAAATGTTGGGCTATAATAAGGGTGAGATAAGAATCTCAGTAACCAAGAGAGATTTCATTTATATGTATAAATTAATCAATATAAATACATTTTATACGTATAAATACCAAAAGCATAACAAGTAAATCAAAAAATGAGTAAGTTTAACTACTGGTGACTACTATCCCATATGACAATCACATATAATATGTTAATAGTCAAAAATAGAGGGAAAGAGCACAATTATAGCACCAACTCCCTATTGAGTATAATTATGGCTCAATGCATTCTAATGAGTATGATCATGACTTAGTGCACGATCATGGCACAAAGCACAAGTGGAAGCATGATCACAACTTCACATAAGGACACGATCATGGTCCAGCAACAAGAAGTAATCAAACTAATTATTTATCATGGAAAACATATATGTGCAGTAATTATAAGATTAATATGAATATATACATGGAATTAAAACCCCTGTTACCTCATTTAATAGCCAAATTTGTCAAGAGCTATGAATATGCACCAAACACTCTAAGGGTTCTAAATCAACTGAAATCCAACTTTTAGTCATTATTCATTACAAGAATCTTGTACTCATTCATTCCAATCATTAAGAATTATTTAGAAAACATTTACCCAAGCCTCTAATGAGTTCAATATATGGATTTGAGTTTTCCAAACCCATAAACTATGATGGATCCCACTAATTCCTTGCAATTTTGTACATTAATAGAACCTAACACTAAAATCAATCATAAGGGCCAAGTTTCAACATATTCATACTTCAAAATATAGGGAAATACCTACTCAATAGTTCTTTTAACCTCAAACTCCAAAAATCATACAAGAAAAACACCAAAATGCCCATTTTTAGAATTAAGGTTAGGATGAAGATCCACCAAACAAAAATTTAATGGAATCAAACTGAAGAGAAAGATGAGAGGATCAATTTTTGTATAATTTACCTTGGCTAAATCTACGGCAAAGTGTGCAGACCAAAGCCAAAATGATGAAAAGTCCTAGCCTCCTCTTATATGTGCATTTTTCTCTTGTGTCCCTTGGCTACCCAAAGTGCTCAATTGAGTTATCATAAAATGTGTAGTGCCCTTTTAGGGTTTTGGAGAAATGTGGATGACCTAAAGGGCTTTTTGTTCAATTGGGCCCATATCTGAATATTGGGTCATAATTAGGTAAGTCCAATTGAGTTGAGCCAAATATAAAACTTAAATTGGGCTTTTAAAGATTATTCTTGACATAATCAAATTAATTATAGAGCTTAGAAATTATTTTTATCTCCACTAATTAGTTTTCCTTTAATTAAATTCAAATCCATAGTTAAATTTATTTTTTGCCAAAAATTGCCAAATAATTACTATTTGCCTTAAAGTGTCCCAAATAATCATTTTCTTTGAGAATTTTTATTTTTTGTAATAAATTCTTATTTTTCCAAATAAATCCTTAATTCTCTATGATTACTTTTAATAAATTTCTAAATGTTACATATGAATTCAAGATATTTAAACTATGTGACTTGTGGTATGGTATGTTCTTCAATTTTCACTTTTACATTAGAATTAATGCGCTTCTTGCTAAACTTATATTCTATATACTCTATTTTATTTCTACTTAAATAGAATCTATGTGCTTCTAAAAATAGTCTTTACACCTCTAATTTTTCCTTTATTTTTTCTTTCGACTCTCTAACTAAGACTGTATTATCTGCGAAAGGCATGTATTGTGGCATTGACTCTTGAATATATTTAGTGAGTATATCCAAAATTAAAGTAAAAAAGATAAAGACTGTAAGTTGACCCTTAATGCAGGCCAATGGTTATCGAAAAGGCTTTTGTAAGCCCATATTATCTTGAATTATTCAAATATAAGCAATATGAACTCTTTTTTTTTGTTTTCTCTAGAGCCTTTTACAAAACTTCTCTTGGCATCCTATCATATGCCTTCTCCAAATCGATAAACACCATATGCAAGTCTTTTTGATTCCTCCAATATCTATCCATTAATTTGCGTAACAGTTATATTGCTTTCATGGTCGATTTTTTTAGCATAAAACCAAATTGATTCTTTGTAACGTCAGTCTTTTGCCTTAATCTTTGCTTAATTACCCTCTCTAATAACTTCATAGTATGGTTCTGAGCTTAACTCCTTTATAGTTTGCCCTTATAGTTTGCATAGTTTTATATATTTCCATAGAAATTAAAGTATTTTTCCTTTACTCATTTGTCATTCTTTTGGATCTCATAATTTCATTAAACAATTTTGTGAGCCAACTTATACCTTTCAATAAGTATATTATCCGATCTAACTGCTTTGTCATTCTCCATTTTCTTTAGTGTTTCTTTTATTTTGACTCTTAAATCATACAATAAAAAATATAATTTTGGTCTTCTTCTTTAGTATCTAGTCTATCCGAGTGCTATAAAATTTTGTATCCTTCATTAAATAGCGTATGAAAATAACCCTTATATCTTTCTTTAATATCTTGTTCTATGACTAAGACTTCATCTTTTTCATCCTTAATACATTTCAATTAGTCCATGTCTCTTATCTTTTATTCTTTACCTTTAGCTACCTTATAAATATCTCTTTTTCTGATTTTAGTGTTTAAGGATTGGTATAACCCATTAAATGCCCTAATTCCAGCTTTGCTCATCATCTTCTCAATATCTTTCTGAGCTATCTTATATTTTCTTAATTTTTATCACTTTACATAAAAACCACATTTTATAACACTTCTTTTTAACCTTAATCTTTAAATGTTGCCAATAGGGAAATTTGTCAATTATTTGAATAGTTTTTAGACATTCCTCACTAAAGAAAATGTCATAGAGAAGAATTTGAGAGTTTAAAAAACTTTGAAGTTGCTTGTGCTTGTTTTGGTAACATTTTAAGGTAAACCCAGAAATTATTGAGCTTTTCTGGCTTTAATTTTTTCTTTGCTTTTGAAAATAATCTCTTTAATGACTCTGTTTTATTGTGTAATTTCCTCATAAAGGTTGTGTATAGAGATGGTGCAATGATAAAGGAAGTAAAACTTGTGAAATATGTCTCTAGGTATGAATTTGTATCATTTGCTTTCTTGTATCACTTTGTATTTTGCAAAATTTTTTGGTTTTGCTTTAATGATGGAGGAAGAAGAATTTGGTTGTGTTTCTTATTTATGTTGTTTTTGCTTTTATGCCAATTGGGTCAGGTGTCTTTTCTGATTTTAAGTCGTAAAAACCAACTTTGTCAACATCGTATTTTGTTTGGATTATTTTTTTTGTTATGTTGAGTATAATTCAATTTGTCTATAGTAAGCTTAATTCAGTTGTTTGTTGTCCGGTTATGTCAAAGGTAATCAAATCATCCCAAACAAAATATATATTTTTATCTTTATTGGTTTCTTAAGTAAAAACATCAAAAATTATATTTTTAATTTTCTTTCCTAAGAAACAAGTAAAGAGACACAACTATAACCATCATATTTTGTCTTGATATTCTTTAAAAATAATAAAAAATGCATTGAATCAAAACATTTGAATTTTAATTCATTTTTCTCATTTGAGTAGTATTTTATTTTAGGTTAAATAAAAAATAAAGAAAAGAAAAAAAGATTTTAAGAAAGGAAAAAAATTTTAAATAAAAGATAATAGAATAAAATAGACTTTGAGAAAAGAGAGTTTAAGCCCAAATAAAAAAACTAAAGCCTAATACTCTCAAATAACCCAATCAATTCTTTTAGCTAAATTACCTAAAACCTAAATAACCCAATACCCCCAAAAAAAAAAAGAAGAAAAAGAAAAAAATAAATAAAAATAAAGTTCAAACCAACCTAATAGAAATATCACAAATAGAAAAAGCCAAATAACTTAATAAAACTAAAAAAATCAACCCAATAAAAAAATCAAATCAAAAAAAGGAAAAAATAAGGAAAAAAAAAAGAACCTATTTTCTCCCATGGCATTAGAAGCAACATAACAAAAAACAATAAAGAAAAAAATAAAAAGAAGAAACGTTGAAACTGGGGTGACTTGATGCACAAAATGGCAAAATCAACTTTTTGACATGCTAAGAAATAAGTAACAAATCACTAAAAAATGCAATTGCTGAAACTATTGATGAAAATGCCTAAACTTTTTTTTTTTAAAGGGTCACAGCATACATTGGATTGCAACCTATTAATTTTTTTTTTAATGTTTTAAGATGTAGACTAGGCTCATTCACGTCCCTTATAATATTTTTTTTATACTGGTCCGCGTCCTCTTTGTATTTTATTTTTTATGTTTTTCTTTTATAATTTTTATTGTATCAAAAAATAAATATTATAATACTCTTTTATAATTTTTTTTTTACTTTTTTTATTATATCAAAAAACTAATAAAAATATATTACAATATTACAAACAATTATAATATTCAAAAAATAAATTTTAAATAAATAAAAATTTTACATTTATAAATAAGTAAATGAAAAATTAGAAATAGAAAAATAGAAAATGATATAAGCTTATTAGATTAACCAATGTGTCTTCCTATTTCGCATCGAAGCCTTCTTTTTAATCATTATGAATAGTGCTATACTTTTTCCTCTTTTTCTTCATTATCTTTTTCTTCATCATCATCATCATCATCATCATCATCATTATACAATCCATTATTATTAAAATTATGAGTTGGCTAAGAATTCAAGTCCTATTGAGAGAACTAAATAGGTAAAAATTGTTGATTAGGGGTGAAGAATCCTTGTTGCTGTTGGAAAGATCATCCCTAATGTCTTGAAAATGCACCGATATACTCTGAGTTAAATGAAAATGGATCAAAGAACAAAATTGTAAAGGGTACATGTAACACCATACTTCTAGGACTCAATTCATGCAATTCCCATGCCTCGTCTTATGTTTGTTCTATGGAAACAATATAGTGGCATAGGGAGGTATGAATTAAAATGCATTCCTTTACAGGTAAAATTTTTCTTTCGGAGTCCCGTGAGCCATATGAATGCATCTATCATACTCTCATACTTAAACACATGAATATAGCTCATTTCCATCATCAAATTTGGTCTACAACTCGTGGAAAGCAAAAGAACACATTAAAATTCATGTTTGCATTTTCGGCCAGAATTTCCTCTTTTCTGTCACAAACTTTGGAAATTCATAACTAATTCTAAAAAAATCTAAATCATGTGTTCTTTGCCATTCTAGGAATCTACACATGTCTAATTTATGCTAAAAATATGACCAGACCATGAAACCTCACACAGAAGAAGTTTGACATTCAAAAAGGGACGGAGGTCTGGCTAGCTACTGGTGCTATCACATGCTTCTGCAGCAAATTTAAAAAATGTCCAATTAATTCCAAAAAAATATAATGCACATGAATGATACTAATCTAGAAAGCTACAGATATTAACTAGAGGGAAAAAATAACTTCATACCATTCCATGCATGTCTAGGCATAAAAAACTAATCAAAAAATACCCTGGGTCAATTTGGATGCCTGATGTTGGACAGAAAATTAAAAAATGCATATCTCCCTCTCTAGATATTCAAATGGGGTGTTTCTAGTTGGCATAAGTTACTGGGAGTGTGTAGTTTTTCCTTATAAAATTTTGTGGCAATTGGACATCATTTGTCCTTTGAGTGACAGATTTTATTTTCAGACCTGAGTGAACAGTACACCAGACAAAAATCAGAAAATTTCTCAACTTTAAAAATTTATCAAATATTATATAGACCTCCAAAAATTCTGTAGTTTAGCTTTCCAAAAATCTCTCAACAAGCTCTAGATGTATGCCAAATCTCAGATCAATAAGAGCTCATTTGGGCAAAAAGTGGTATAGGTTTTCAATATGGTCAATTTTCATCTATATTAGAGACCAAGTATGCCCAAATAGTCTTGCTTGGTGTTTGGCACCTCTTAGGCAAGTTTAAACGCATAAATAGAACTTGTATGAATTGCACAAGTGGTCATAAACCTCATGCATCTAAATTTGGCTATTTTACTTCCATTATTACACTAATCTATCTAGCCATTCAAGAGCTAAACTTAACGTTCAATACCCAAAACAAGCTATCTTATACATTTGGCATCAAATTTCATTCATGCATCACACATTTGGGTGTTTACATATGTTCATATGGTTACATACCAATTTCATCATGAGATTACATTATATGCCATGTATATGGCTAAAAAGAAGGCAAAACTAGGCATATTCATATACTTTGATACCCATCTTCTTCCTTTAAGCTTGGTGGCCTCCAATACCTTGCTCAATTGTTTCACCTAGCATGTTAAGATATTGGAGAGGAGGGGATGAGATTCAAAGAATTCCAATAGCTCATCTCCCATTTAATCATACATAATATGTGCAAAGCAAGCTTTTCAAATGCATGCATGGTGAAAATGTAAGACATGCACATTTTAAAAACAATCTTGGTATGTGAATAAATCATACAAGACATCCAAGAGCTCACCAAGGGCTTAGATTGGCCGCACACTTTTCTCATGGATTTTGGACTTGCCTCACCCATTCTTTAAGAGCTTTGGACTCAATCATACTCTTGGGAGCCCACTTTGCTTTTGGGAGACTCTTTACTTTGTCTCAACCAAGCTCAAGGGTTCTTGGCTAATCCTCACCAAAGGGAAGAGTTCTTGGCCTCTCCACACTCAAGCAATCTCATACAAACATCATGTAATCATTTGAAAACATAACATGGCATCAAGTATCATGGCATATAAAGGCATGCTAGCATGCTTTTCAAAGCTTGAAAATACACATATACACATTTTAAAACAAGCTAAACACACATCCATGCATGAGAGAAGGTGGAGAGAGCTACATTGCTTGCATTTGCATACTTTTTCCTTAAGTCTTTAATCCTCTCCCTTGACCTCACACACCTAAGAAGGTGGAGATCATTCCTCTTGGCCTAGACACATCATATGGAAAGTAATTACACTCTTGAAGTAAAGTCTAAAGCCACAAAATTACTAGAAATGCTAGATAACTCATAAGGTTCTTTTATGGTTCCATAATACACTTAATGAAGTAACCTTAAGAAAACATCATTTTGGCTCCATTTTATCTGTTCATTCGTGATTCTTGACTCCATTTAAACCTCTTGGAGTCATCACATATGCAATTCTAATAGCCTAGCTACGTGTTGCTTCTTTAAGTCATATTATAGAACATATAAGGTCATCTTGCTATCTATGACTTCTAAACTTCTTCCAAGGCTTCCTCTCATACTCTCCCATCATACATGATACAAAACTAAGCTTGGAAGGAATTAAAACACTCTATAGGTGCATGGACTCTCCTTGACTGAAGCTATGGTTCCATAAGGCACCAATGGAGTTTCTTTACTTCCTTTGATGGCAGAATCATGTAGGAAGCTCTCTTGATATTTTAGGAACTCATATGAATGCTTAAACATCATAAAATATGGCTAGGGTTCATGATAGAACTTAAGGTACAATCAAAACCCTAACTTTTCTATCTTGCAAAATTATGGTTTTTACTTGGATTTCTTTGCATATTCTTACTCTCCTCTCTTAAATTGATGGAATTCACCCTTGGTTCTCCTCAAAATACCAGCCCTCTTACATCTACATATATGGGGTGAAATAGGGAGAAGAAGGGGGAGGAAGTATCTACCATGGAATGAGAGATTTACCTTATTTTTCCTTGTTTTCTCACTTGCTTCTCACTTGCTTTGGCTTTCTCTCTTCAAATCCGAAATTTCCCCTCTTGGTTTGACCCTAAAACAGCACCAAAAACTCTAAGAAAGCCATAGAGAGAAAGGGGAGAAGGAGGAGAAGAGATTTCCTAAGGAGAAGACTAAGAAATTATAACAATTCTTACCTTTTTCTTGAAAATTTCCCTTCTCCCTTACCTTAGTCTTGTACGCCTCCTTCCCTTGAGCTTTCTTTGGTTTTTGGGCAAAGTTTGGTTGATCTAAATGAGGGGTGCAGAAGAACACTTCATATATATATATAGGTTTAAGAATGACTTTTTCAAAAATTCCTATCTTGTAAATTTTAGGTTCCCAATTTAGTAAAATGCCTTTGGAATCACTTGAATTGAAGCTAAAAGCTTCCCGAATGAATCCATCAAAGTTTGGGTACACTGACATTGGAAAACATCCACCGGAGGGGTTTTAGTTGTCTCGGGGCTTCTCATAGTTTTTAGGGCCTCTGAGAATATCGGAGAACTCAAAACTTTCACTTAAAAAGCCCTCCATACTCAATTCCAGACCACACAAGTTTAACATATTTTACAAGAAGACCTTGTACTTACTGGCGGAAACCCTGTCGACAAGGTCTTGGAAATTGCACTACAGATTGCAAGATCTTATCGACAAGATCTTCAACCCAAGTGATGAGATATTATTTTAGCCTTTAAATTAACTTGGTCCACTGCCATACATCATGCTCAATATACATTATAATAGTCGCATAACATAATCTCTCATTTTCAAAGAATCGAATATTACAATACACACCATCTTGTGTAACACCTGTTATTTTAAAAGTTGTAAACTAATTGGATTACTAAAGGAAGTCCTCTAAATTAAATGATTAAAAGTCCAATAAAATTAGAACAATAATCTAGACAATTAAAAAAATGAGGATACAAGGCTTAAGATACTCGAAAACAGGAACCAAAATAGCTAAACGAAAATGGAATGACATTTTTGGTAATTTTGGGAAACTTTTAGAAAACTCAAAGGAAAGATCTTTAAATGGAAAAATTAAGTTTCTCGAGGTTCTTAGAGGTTTTAGAAACTATAAGAACCTCTAGAATGGTTAAAACTCCTCCAATTTACGTTTTAAAATGTTGATTGACAAAAAATTTGACCGATTTATTCGAGAGGGTTTAAAATTCAATTTAAGTGAAACCAAAGATATTTTATGAATTAGAAAACCCAAATTTCATAATGGAAAATATGGTTCTTGAAAAGAAGTTAAGATGAGCCCAAATGAAAAGAACAAAGAAAAGGGACAAAATTAGAAATTTGAAAAAGTCTTAAATGAACCCCTTACTTCTTATAAGTCATGCCCTGCTTCTTCCCTTCTTCATGACCGACTTTCATCTACTCCAAAATAGAACCCAAGGCTTCTTGAAGTGGCGCACTAAAAGGGAGAAGAGAAGGAATGAAAAACCAAGAAAAAGGTAAGAAAATTCATACTTTTCATGCTTCCTCCTTTACCAACCTTGTTTTGCTCTTTCTCCTCTCTTTTCCTATGGTTTTGATGACTGATTTGGGGATGATTCATGGTTGGTTTAATGAGAAGAGTAGAGACTTTGAAGGAGAGAATAGAAGCAAGTGAAAGTTCCTTGGAAAAGCTTGAAACTAAGGTAATTTCCATGACTTTTTTTGCTTCTTCTTGGTTGCTTCTCCTTAGGTGATTTTTTACCAACCTTAGACCACCTAAGAGGGAATGATTTCTGGCCAAACCAAGGAAGAAACAAGGGTTTTAGAGTATGAGAAACAAAAATATGCAATTAGATTTAAAAGAAAAGCTTTAGAATTCAAGTTGTATAACTTAGGGTTTTTGTTGCACCTGGCCATTCTTGAAGCTTTCTAAGGATATTCTAACTTATGTAAGAGTATGTATGAGTTCTTAAGACATCTAGGAAGCCTCATAAGTTCCAATTTCCTAAGAAAAATCATGCAAACTCCATGGGTCTTCAAGTTGCTACATGTCTTGGCCAAAGCTAGAACAAGTACCTAGGGAGATTTTTCTTTGATTCAAAGGATAGAGATGGCCTAAATATGATTAATAAATATCAAGGGAAGAATTAGTTTGAATTTAGAAATCATGGTTTGGGAGATGGAGGTTTAGATTCCTTTTTAAGATATAAAGAAGCAACTTAAGTCTAAGTTCCTTGAATTAAATTTGTGATGACTCCAAAGAGTCTAAATGGAGTTAAGAGGCTTAGATTGAATGAGAAATTGGAGGCAAGATCATGAATCCTAGGGGTTGCTTCATTATACACCTATAAGGAACCATAACTATGTCTTAGAATAAAGTAAGCTTGTATAGAATTTGTGTTGTAAAGTCCCACATTGGATAGAAAGATCTTGGGCTAGGTCCATATAAGTGGGAGCAAAGCTCTCCCTTTCAACGAGACCTTTTTCTAGGAGCTAATGGGAGAAGTCATCTTCTAGGAGGAACAAAACCCTGAGCCCTGCCAAAGAAGTGGTGCCATAGAATATAGAGACAATATCGTCGAGGACTCTGTATGGAAGTGGTATCAGAGTCGACCTAGCTACATGTGCAACCCGAAGACAAGTTGACCACCAAAAAAGGGGTGAAATATAAAGTCCCATATTAGATAAGAGGATCTTAGGCTAGGTTCATATAAGTGGGAGCGAAACTCTCCCTTTTGACGAACTTAGGAATAATAGGAGAGGCCATCTTCTAGGAGGAACAAAACCCTGGGCCCAACAGAAGAAGCGATGCCATAAAATACAGGGACAATATTGTCGAGGGCTCTGTATGGAAGGTGTATCAGAACTGACTTAGCCATATATGTAACTTAAGGATGGGTTGGCCTTGAAAAGGGGGCAGAATGTAAAGTTTCACATCGAATAGGAGGATCCTGGGTTAGATCCATATAAGTAGAAGTAAAGCTCTTCCTTTTGACAAGGCTTTTTCCTCAAAGCTAATAAGAGAAGCCATCTTCCAGGAGGAACAAAACCCTGGGCCCTATAGGAGAAGCGGTGCCATAGAATACACAAACAACATCATTGAAGGCTTTATATGGAAGATATCCATGGGGCTCTGTAGGGTGTTCCTTCTATACAAAGCCCTTGATGATATTCTCCCCGTATTCTACAGCACTGCTTCTCTGGTAGGGCTCGGGGTTTTGTTCCTTCTGGAAGATGGCTTCTCTCATTAGCTCCCAAGAAAAGGCCTTGTCGAAAGGGAGAGCTTCGCTCCTACTTATATGGACTTAGCCTAGGATTCTCCTATCCGATGTGGGACTTTACATGTGTGAAGCTAGAACTTGCTCTAATGATGTAATTGTGTCTTATCTGATGTGTTTAGGCCAAGTGAATTAAGCCCCACCTAGTTGTGTGTGTGAGGTTGAGAAGGGGAAAGGAAAGTCCAAGGAAGGAAGTTGTGATTTTTGATTCAAGGTAACTCTTTAACCTTTCTTACATGTATATTTTGAATGTTTGATTGTCATTGGATACTTGTGTAGATGTTTGAACCATGAGATATATTTATAACCATTGAATTCATGCTATGGTACCATTATGCTTCTTGAAAACATGTTTTGAATGCAAGATGGCTTGAATGGGTGAGCTTGTGCTAAAAGTCCCTAAGAATGGGTGAGACAAAGCTAAAAGTCTTAAGAAAGAGTGAGGCTAAGTCAAATGTCCTAAAAAATTGGGTAAGGCTAGATCCTTTAAAGCCTATGTTTGATATGTATGAATTTTGTGATATGGAAATATTTTCATGTATGTTTATTAAAAGCCTTTATGACATGCTTACATTCTTTAACATAAAAATGTGCCACGTATATATGCTTGATGTCATGAACCTAATTTTTAATTATGATGATTATGCTTAATTAAGTGGTTAATAATCATAAATCAAGGCCTAAAGTTAATACAATCAATTACATTAGGAACATAGTGGGGAATTTGGACCTTGATATCATTAGAGTCATTAACTAAACAACCACTACTAATCGAATTCACAAGTGATCATCATTATCAATTAAGACATTGGATTCATCTTACTATTGATTTAAACTCTAAAAAATCTTATATAAATATTTTTAAGTCATTATATAACATTATCATAGTAAATCTTAGGATTTCTAAGTAAAAAATAAGAGTTTGGAATCTTCGTCATGACTTGGACCTTCCCTGCCACAGTTAAGTTGGTTACTGGAACTTAAAAACCAAGTTTGGGGACTCTCACCATGACTTGGTACATTCGTGCCATGACGTAAGTGGCTATTGTAACATAAAATTGAAATTTCACACCTTCTATCGTGGCTTAGGTTTTCTGCACCTTGGCGGAGTGCTTTCGTGGACCTACTATCATCGCAGTGAGTTGGACACTCACCGCAGTAAGCCTAGGTGGCGTTGTAGCATAACAACCTCTTAGGACTCACCACTCAATTTATTCGACTTGTGTCGTGGCGAGCTAAGCTACTAGAACTTACAATTTCTCTTCCCTCGATTCTCACTGCAACTTGACCTCTCCCGCCTTGGCAAATTTGCTCTTTGTACCCTCGTTGGGCAACTTTTTTGTTTTATGCCGCAATGAGATACCTCGTGTCGTGGTGCTCCTTGCCTTTGCCTTACTCTTAGCTGCGACTTAGCCCATTTTGGCCATGGCTTAACTACCTTTTGCACTTAAACTCTCCCAATTTCGTCCCAAACACTCCAACACTCCTTCCATTGGCATCCTAAGGCCATTTTACCTTAATTTGTGAGGTTTTAATAACTTTCATCTAGTTGATTTACTTAACTTACCTATCATTACCAATTTAAGACTTAGGTGTTGATTTATACACATCTAACTACTATATATCAGCAAGTTCAAAGATTAATAACAACATATGATTCATAAATTACCAACATTATCACTCAAACATAATTCTATTAGAGGTTCCATACATCACTAGTTTAAGTCAACATTTAATGTATCATATGATTACATTTCCAAATAGTAAACCATATTATAGGATCAACAAGGTTTCATATCAGTCAACCCCCATTCCATGATAGCAAGAATGGTTCAATTACGCATATCTATGGGGCTAATGCTAAATGGCCATAAGACATCAAGTTATTCATCAATTATTAGTCAATTACCATCACAATATTCAATCCTTTGATAAATGTATTCCATGGATAGTCCCTACACTTGGCAATTCATGATGTAATATGACAAATACACAAAACTAGTATTCTTATTACACAAATCCAACCTTACAAGGTCTCCAAACCTATGGCTATCAAACTATATTATAGGCTTCCATTAATTTCTCCTTGCTACTAAGAGGTCCAGTCCCTGAAAATGTTAGCCCACAACCGGGGTAAAATATATAATCTCAATAACAAGAGGCAAATTCCATATATATATTTATAGATTAATCAATATAATGTATTTTCATATTATCAAATACCAGAATTATCAATTTAATTAGCAAATAAACTAATTGAGTTATAAGTGACTACTATCCTATACCAGCAATCATATGAAACATGTTAAAGGCCGATAACACCCGGAGAGGCCTATTTATGGCACCAACTCCACAATGAGCACAACTTAGGCTCAGTGCATTTAGGGGTCTAATCATAACCCGGTGCTTGATCGAAACACGATGCACGGGTGGTAGTTGCACCACAGCTTCACCATAGACTTACAAGGTCCAATCATAACAACAATCAAGTAGCTAACCAATCATTTAGCATTTCAAAATCATGTATGTATAGCAAAACATCAAATTAAAATAAGCATATACATGAAATTAGGAAAATAACCCCGGTTACCTCCATAAAACCAATGACCCTTCCTCTAGCTACTACCATGATCTAAAGTACACTCAGCCTAAGATAAGTATAATTATCATCATTTAACTATCATTAGCAAGGAATTTTCAATCCATTGATTAATTTCATTAAGAATTTATCATGAATTACTTACCTAGCTCCCAAAAAGTCTATTGAACTAATTCAAGGTTAAAATACTAAGAATTCACAATAGTTCATTCCCCACTCCTCCATTTTCACACATGCAAAAGCCATACACCAAAAATCAATCCAATTGATAAAATTCTAGCATTTACATATCACTAAATGGTAGGAAATGCTTACCCAATCCTTTAGTGACTCCCAAAATTTAGATTTGAGTTATCAAGCTTAGAAACTATAGTGTTTCACTTCTATTTCCTTGTATTTTCATACTATAGTAGAACCTATTATGAAAATCAACCACAAGGAACATCTTCCTACAGAATAATATACAAAATGGAAGGAAAATACTTACCTAATCATCCCTCTAACTTCTAACTCCAAAAATCTTGTACAGAATTACCCAAACATCAAATTTCATATTTAAGAAGGAGATGAAAATCCACTAAACCAAAAACTAATTAGACAAAAATGAAGAGGAGGATGAGAGGGACATGTTTTATATAGATTACCTTAGCCAAATCTTTTGCTAGAAGTGAGAAATGGTGGAAAAATGCAAAAAACCCTAGTCTCCTCTCTTTCTATGCGAAAATGGAGTTCTCCCTTGTCTAAGATTGAGTTGGTCTGCAGAATAGAAGATAAATGGCTAAGTAGGTTAGGGTTTTAGATGGGTTTAGGCTAACCCTAAAGGTTAAAATCCACTTAGGTTCAGATATGTATTTATTGGGCTATAAGTTAAAGGCTTTAGTTAATAAAATTAGGGTTGGACTCTTAAAAAATGGGATTGGACCTTCTTACAAACTAGGAGTGAGTTTTCTTATTTAGCTTATGGCATAAATAAATTGATCATAAAGCTTAAATCAAATGTCCATCTCCCCTTAGTTTATTTCCTTATTAAACCCATAACCATAATTAATTTATCTTCACCTAACAATAAGTAAACGTGATAATTAGCTCGCAATGTTTAAAATAAATCCATTTCTTTAAAAACCTTATTTTCCTTATCCCAATCCTCTGTATTAATTCCTTAATTCACCATAATTATCATTAATAAATTTTAGGGTGTTACACTTGAAAGGATAAAAAAAATATTAAGATTCTTTGAATCTCACTTTTTCCCCACATATGTCTAACTATATCTAGGTGAGCTATGTAGAGCAAGAAATGGAGAAATGGAGGCTAATTACCTTGAAAAGGGGAATTTTGACAATAGAATAGAAAATTGATGTATTTTGATGTCAAATTTTATATATACATGATGTTTTGGAGATGTAAATCATTAAGCACAAACAAATGTATGTAAATATGATGTATAAACCAATGTTGAAGTCAAATGAATAAGTTTGACATCTTGGAGTCTTGAAATGCATGTGTAAATGAACAACTAGGAAGGTGAGTTTGAATTCCATGGTAATTTGGACCATTTGGCATGCTTCTATATGTTGTAATCGTGCTTTTGGATGTGTCCAAATGATTATAGATCAATGAGAAAGCCATTTGGTGCATCTTGACCCTTTTATGGATTCCAAATTGACCACTTTCTTGAGTTGAACTAAAGTCTAACCAAATGAATGAGTTTTTGTATGAAATTTATAGGTCTCATTTAGAGTTTTTCATAGAGACAAAGAGAACTATTTTTGGAGCTTTAGAGAATTTATTATAATTTTTCAAAGTTGGCCAAATTATATAGAACTGTTACTGTTATTGTTCATGTGGTCAATTTGCTTTTCTAGGTCATGTAAGGGCTAAATGAAGTAGAATGCTCATGAAATTTCACAGGCATATAGTAGACATCATAATCTTTCTATATCCCTTAAGAGCACCTTATTTGGAGCTCTATAGAAGGAGAAATAAATTTTTGAAATTTAGGTTCTGTTGTAGGATGCATTAGTGACTAGTGTTACTATTCCATCAAATTTCATGGGGTAAACTTGGTTGTTTTGATATGAAATTTCTATGATAGTTAGAGGACATCTATAGCTTTCAAAAATGATATAATTTGCATGATTTTGATTCTTCTAAAAATTAATTATGATTTTTTAAAATTCATATTAGATTATGGAAATCTTGAAAATTGCCAAATGAGATGCGATTTTGTGTTGCACGGCTTAGACCTAAATTTTGAGCTTCAATTTGTGATCATTCTAATTGAACACATGTATTGTGGATGAAAAATAAATATGGTAAACTCATATGGTCTGGAAAGCCAAGAATGAATTTATTGAGCTTTTTATGACGCAAAACATCATTGTTACAAGTGCTACTTTCTTGCAAATGAGTGTTATATACCAATTTTGCCATGAGTAGAGTCTTATATAGTTATGGTATTACATCTTGCATGGTTTAAGTTGGCAAGGTAGAAAAGTATGACTAAAAAGATGATAGTGTGAATGAAGAAGGACTTACACTCCCAAAATTTATGAACAATGCACTAGAAGCAAAAAAAAAAAAAAGAAGATCAGCATCCCCAAAATCTATAAAAGGTGCATTCAGTGCAAAAGAAGAAGGACTAGCACCTCTAATATATGTAAATAGTGTAATACATGTAAAAAAAAGCACTCACAAAGTTTGTATATGATGTAAAAGAAGAAGGATCTGAACCTCTGATGTCTCCATGGATTGGTATCGAGATGTAGTATGATGATAAGGCATCCGTTTAACCATCAATACCACTTGCAACATCTACCAGTAGCTCCCTAATGGTATAAAACTGTGTCTATGCTTTCCAAGTTAAGCCTTTGGCATCAGTGGCCTTTGCAAATGAGAGGTAGGTGGAGCTAACCAAGAGACCATCATCTCCCAATGTTCATTAAGGGCATACAACATTGTCCTAATGTCTCTACTCACCTTTTCCCTTAACGTCACATAATCAAGCATTATAAGGTCAATAATGACAAGCCTATATAAGTCCTCCAATACATCGGCTTGAGAACAAAAAAAAAATCAATAATTATGTGTATAGATCAAGTACAAAAATATAAAACAAGTGAAAACAAAATAAATGCAAGTATATAAAACCTTACCATAAAACCCTAAGAGACACTCTCAGAATAGATTTACTATCGTGTATGTTGCCAATACCAACACATGTAATTAGAGGTGTGATCCAAGGGAGATGCCTCATTGTCAACCTAGGCAACAACTTACTGTCATGCATTTCATATAGTAATAAACACAATATGCTCATGATGCCAATCTTTCTATGTTTTCCCATTCAATTAAAGTGTATGCAGGGACCTCACGTCGAATAGCTTCTAAGGAATATGTTGTAACTAACCAAAATGGAAGAGAATGCAATTACATGGTGAACTCAATGATCTAGAAGCAAATAATGAGGATAGATGCATACCATATATCTAGAGACGTTAAGGAATAGTTAAAAATTAATTATTAGATGCTTGAAGGGTCATATGGTTACTAAATGAACTTATTGTCCTTCATTTAATTCAATAAAATCCTATAGGTCTACAAGACCTTTATGGCCAGATGAATATGTTAGAGAACATGCCTCCATCTAAAACCCAACGGTGGCCTCAAAGGGTATATGTTCATATAGGGGTCTAACTAAAGGGGTGGCTGTAATATTTGGTCTCGTTAGAACTAGACTGAAATCGATGAGATTACAAAAGAAAACCTTAGAATAAAATGATTAGAAGCTAAATAAGAGAAGAATGATAATTTAGACATTTAGAAATGAGAATATAAAGCTAATAATGGCCTAAAATCAGAGCAAAATTGGCTAAATGAATAAGCCGAAAACATAGTGGCATTTTCATAATTTTAGATAACTTTTTAAAAACTCAAAAGAGGAAACTTTAAATAATAAAATTAAGTATTTCAGGATTCTCAGAGGACCCAAAAATCATAGGAACCCTTAGAATAGTTAAAACCTCTCTGGTGTATGATTTAAGTCGTTGGTTGACCAAAACTTTGACCGAATAGTTTGGTAAGGTTTAAAATCCAATTTAGGTGAAACCAAAGTCATTTTATGAATTAGAGGATTTAAATTTTCATATGAAAAAGACATTTCTAAAAAGGAGCTAAAACGAGTGAAAATGAGAAAAATGAAGTTGAAGGGTAAAATGAAAATTTTGAAAAATGTTATAACTTAACCCTTTTCTTCTTAAACTTATCCAGCACAACCTAAACCTCTCAAAATAGAACTTAGACCATTTGAACTAGAGGAGAGAGGTGCACCATAGGAAGGAGGAAGAAGAAGGAAAACCAACCAAGAAAAGGTAAGGATTTTGACACTTTTTCATGTTTTTTCCTTCATTAACTTGATTCTTCTCTTTAAGCCCTTTCTCCTCATGGTTTTTGTGACGACCCTAACTTCTACTCATTTTAATTAAGGTTAAATGCATGATTAATAACCATAAACCAGGGTTACATGACATTAAGACTAATTACATTATGGGAATGTGGGGAAATTTAAATCTTAATGTTATTAGAGTCATCAACCATACAATTACAAGCACACAATTACAAGCACTTATGTACCTAAGGGAAATAAATATTTATTTATGAGCCTTTGATTCTATTACCTATCAATTATCACTCATCCCAATGTTTCTAAATCATTTCTTGAAATTACTATATGAAAAACCAAGGTTTCCTAATTAATATAAGTGTTTCAGAATGTTCGCCGCAGCCAATTCCTTTCGGTTTCACTCCTTTCTTCGTCACTAATTTGGCCGCTGCTAACCTACTTAATGCTGCAGTAAAGAAGCCTCCTGGAACTTACCTTGCTTGCCTCTCGATATTGGCCGCGACCAATACCTCCTTTCGCAGCGGCCGATTCCTCTCTGAAATGCCTGACTCTTTTTTGCAAAAGTTTGCCGCGACCAATTCCCCCTTTCGCCGCGGCAAATTTCCCTCTGGACGACTCCTAGTTTAGCCTCTCACATTTTGCCGTGGCTAATCACACATTTCGCCACGGCAAATTCCTTTCTGATGCTCTCCCTGGGCAACTTCGTCTCTATTGGCTGTGGCTAACTCTATTTTAGCTACGGTGAATTATCTTCTGTTCCTACAAGTCTTAAATTCTTGCCTCATACTCTCCATTCTCCCTCCAATATCACCCTAGGGCCATTTTACCTTAATTTATGCAACTCTAATGGTAGTTATGTACCTTAATCACCTAGCTAATCTATCATTACTAGCTCAAGACTTAAGTGTCCATTTCTACTCCCCCAATTACCCTATATCAGCAAGTCCATAGGGTAATAGCAACAAGATTTATGCACTATTGATCATTAACATTCGATACCTATTCCATTAGAGATTACATATATCCATGGTTTATATCAATATCTAATGCATCATGTGATTACAATTCCTAAATGGTAAGCCATATCATAAGTTCAACAAGGATTACATGTCAGATACTATAAGTTCATACATCTAATACCAAATTAAGATGAGGCCTAACCACTCAATAAATACATCCTAAGTAATCAAAATATAAAAGCTTATACTTGGCAATACAGATACATGATGATGTTATATAAAGGTTAACAAAATTTAGCATCTACTCTATTCCACTTAGACCAAGTGTAGCTCCCTACACTAGGTCTCAGCTCATGATGTTCATCCACTTGCTTGCCCTTATCCTTACTTGAGGAACCTTCACCTGAAATTGTAATCCCATAAAACGGGGTGAGATATGAATCTCAGTAACCAAGGCAATTTCATCATAAAATCTAGTTTAATTAACATATATGTATGAATCAAAATTAACATCAGAATCATATTAGTCATATCAGTAAATGAAACAATTAGGCTATCATGATTACTATCCCATATTAGTAATCATATTTTCACATGTTAAAGGCCAATAACACCGGGAGAGGCCGGTCCACGACACCTACTCCCCATTGAGCACAACCAGGGCTCAGTGCATCTGGGGTTTGATCATAATCCAGTGCTCGATCGAAGCACATACACGGGTGGCAGCCGCACCACAGCTCCACCATGGACTCACAAGGTCCAATCACAATACAATAAATAGCCAACCAATTCATTCAACATTTCAAATCATTCATATATAACAAATATGAAATTAAAATAGATATATACATGGAATTAATGTAAACTTCGGTTACTTCACTTGTAGACAATTGCAATAGCCACCACAAGTACAAAATCTCCCTATAACCATAGTATCAGAGAATTACTACTCTAAATCATCATTAACAGTTGCAACAAGTACCCAAAAAATTTAAAATGCTAATGACTACCTAGGAAATACTTACCCAGCCATTACAAGTCCCAAATTCAGATTGAAATGTCCTTTATCAGAAATCTCAATATTTTATCCAAAATCCTAAGTAAATTTGTACAAAATTAATGCCTATAATATAAATCAGCTATGAGGGTCTTAAACTATCAAAGAAAGCATCAAAATGGAGGGTTTATACTTGCCTAATATCAGCTCTAGCCTCAACCTACGAATTTCACCAAGAAAATCCCAAACAACCACATTTTAGATTTTTGGATATGGTGAAAATACTCTAAATGAAAAACTAATCAGGCTAAATTAAAGATAAAGATGAAGGGATTAAGTTATATAACTATTACCTTGGCTAAATCTTGCTCTAAATGTGAGAAAATGTAGAATTCTTGCCCCAAACCCTAGCCTCCCTTCACACCTCCGATTTTCTCCTTTGTGCTTCAGAAAAATAGGGAAGAGAATGAAGTGTTAGGGTTTTAGTTGGGTTTAAGTTGGGTCTAAGATGGGTCATGGGTTGCTCCAAGGTCCAACTCCAAATGGGTTTTAGATTTTAGTTTTGTTAGGCCAGCTCTTATGTATTGGACTGCTGAATTTTAATTAAGTTTGGGCCAAGTTTAAAGAGCTCAAGGATTTGGGTTTGCATAAGGATTATTGAGCCATCACTAGGTGCTCTCTCTTGGGCCAAGTCTCATAATAAAAAGGTTAGTCTGCATATACAATTATTGGGCCTCTATTAATCTTAACCTTAGCCTACTCAATTTAATTTAGACCTAGATGAAGTTTCTATCCTAATTAAATCTCAAACCCATATTAATAATTTATCTCTCTAAAATCTCCATTCACTTAACTTGCCCAATTATTCCATATTAATTATTCCTAATTAATCTAAATTCATGATTAACACCTTAATTAATTTTGGGGTGTTACAATTTTAGTTTCTTAAGAGGAGGATTTTCATGGCTAAACTTGTGGAAGAGGGAAGGGATTTGAGGAAACTAAAGCTTTGCACCAAATTTTTCTCTTGAGAAGCTTTAAGATGATGTATAGAATAAGGTGCAAAATTGGCTTCTCCTTGCCTTCTCTCTCCTTCTCAAATTCGTCCACCCTAGGGCCCAAAAAGTGTGAGGATGTTTTAGATGGTAACAAGGTAGAATCAAGGGTTTTAGAGTGTAAGGAATTGAATTATGCAATTAGATTCAAGAAAGGAGCCTTAAGAAACAAAGTAGAAAAGTTAGAGTTTCAATTGCACCTTGAGAGTTTTGGAACTTTAAGAGGATAACCCAAGGTATATTTAATTATGTTTAGACTCTATAGACACTAAGAGATATGGGTATGTATTAATTTCCCAAAGAAAACAAATAAAACTCCATATGGCTTCTTACATGTATATGGTTTGACAAGGAAAGAAATGAATAGCTAGGAAGTGTTTCTTTGAGTTTTAATGAATTTAGAGACTTAGATATGATGAATAAATAATTATGGAAGCATTGGATTGAATTTAGAAGGCTTAGAATGAAAGTTGAAAGTTTAAGGGGCCAAATGAGGTTAACGAAGCAAGTTGGTTCTAAACCCTTCTGACCAAGTATATAATAATTTAAATAAGTCTCTTAAGAGTTATAAGACTTATAGAAAGTAAGAGTTTGGGGTTAGAAAAGTAAGAACCAAGAGTAGCTTCATTATGGATCTAAAGCTAGCCTTATGTAGCATATTGAGCTTTAATGAGATTTAAGAAAGATCATGAAGCCTAGAATGAGTTTTATGGGATTAACTTGTCTTGAAATTGCTATATGTAGGCCTATCTAGCTTAAACACTCCTAAATGTGAGTGCCAAGCCAAAGAAAGTAAGGACAAAGAAAGCTAACAAGTGGGTTAATGGTATATTCAAGTTCCTAGAATTACAAGGTAGTTTTATCTCTTTCTCTTGCATACAATTGAATGCTTGAATGAGTTGTAATGCTTGTATGTATTGTGTAACACCATGAATTCTAGCTTATTCTAACTCATCTCATACCTTTACATAACTTAGTATCATGAATCATGTGAGTTTTGCATGAAAAAGGCAAGGAAAATAATGCCCATTTTAGCGTTGCATTGGGTCTCAAAATTCCATTCGGTGTCATGTGGACCATGTGAAATCATACTATGCATTCTCATGTTTAATTACATCATTATAACTTAAATGCATCACAAAAACATGCCTACAACTCATAGAAACCGAAATGGGGCATGAAAATTGGAGATTCATTTTCGGCCAGAATTGGCCTCTTTTCTGGGCAAACTTTAGAAAATCATAACTAAATCTAGAAAAATTGTGGTCATTTTGGAAAGCTTAGGATGTCTACTTTACACTAAAAATATGCTGAGACCATACAATTCCTCATGTAAGATGTTTGACATCCGAAAAGTTACTGAGGTTGCTGGTTGCCTGGGCTACTATTCAGATTACTGATACAAATTTCTAAAATTCATAACTAATTATATAAAAATAGAAATCACACACATTTGGTCATTCTGGAAAGCTAAAAATGTTAAATTGATGCTACAAATAATTCTAGAATGAAACAGATATGTTTAGCCATTGGAATCCTATAGAACAGTGACTGAACTCCTAGGGCACCACTGTTACTGATAGCCAACTTAAAAAATGCATAACCCTTTGCTCAGACGTCCAAATGAGGTGGTCTCAGTGGCTACAAAAATCTTATGACCTTTAGTTTATTCATATAAAATTTCACAAGCATTGGATACCATTTGGCTATCGGGTGATACAAAACACAAAACTACCAGTATGAACAGTGCCCATACCAAAATTAATAGAAAATCCCAACTTTGAAAATTCATGAAATATTCTCTAAACCTTTGAAAATCATGTTCTTTAGCTTCCCAAAAAGCTCTCAATGAGACCTAATTTCATGCAGAATTTCAGAGCAAGACTAACTCATTTGGCCAAAAAGTGACATAGGGTTCCATTATGGTCAATTTTGGCTCCATATTGGGTATCAAAGTTGCCAAATAGATTTTCCTTGGTCTTGGCACCTTTTGGGCAAGTTTAAAAGCTTATTTAAAACTTGTGTGAGCTGTCCAAATGGTCCCAAACCTCATGCATCTCATTTTGGTCATTCAACCCACACTTATGCATATTTTCATCAAACTTCCATAATGCATAATTGGACATTCAAAACTCAAATGATATTCTAAAGTTCATACATCATATCCATGGCTCTAAACATTACATAATAGTATATTTACATATGTCTCAAGGTTCATTATACATATACAACATCATATACAATATGAACCATCACTATGGTTCCAAAATGGACAAAACCATGCATAAGCTTGTCAATCTTTCCTCTTCATGGTTGTTGGCTCCCTTCACCATAATTATTTGGTCCACCTAGCATGCTAGATTATTGGAGAGAAGGGGATGAGATTCAAAGAATCCCAATAGCTCATCTTCCATTCAATCATACATAATATGTGCAAAGCAAGCTTTTTAAATACATACATGGTGAAAATGTAAGACATATACATTTTAAAAACAATCTTAGCATGTGAATCATTCATTCAAGACATCCAAATCTCACCAAGTGCTTAGATTGGCCTCAAACTTCTTCTTATGGATTTTGGACTTGCCTCACCCATTCTTTAAGAGCTTTGGACTCAACTATACTCTTGGGAGCCCACTTTGCTTTTGGGAGACTCTTTACTTTATCTCAACCAAGCTCAAGAGTTCTTGGCTAATCCTCACCCAAGGGAAGAGTTCTTAGCCTCTCCACACTTAAGCAAACTCACACAAATATCATGTAATTATTTGAAAACATAACATGGCAATAAGTATCATGGCATATAAAGGCATGCTAGCATACTTTTCAAAGCTTGAAAATATACATACATACATTCTAAAATAAGCTAAACACATATCCATGCATGAGAGAAGGTGGAGAGAGCTATCTTATATACAAACACACACTGTTCCTTTAGGATTCAAGCCCTCCTCTTTCGGCCACACACCCACAAATTGGTGGAGATAGTTTCTCTTGGCTTAAATACAATATATGGGAGCCAATTAGGTTCATGAAACACTTTCTAGGGCCATGCAACGTGCTTAAACCCTAGATTACTCTATAACCTCCATTATGATCCATATTGGCACCTAATGAAACAACACCCCTCAAATGATTTCTAGGCCTCATTCTTTCCTTTCAAATATGATTCTTGACTCCTTTTAAGCCTCTTGGAGTCATCACATCATTAAAATAAATGGCCTAGCACTATGTTGCTTCTTTAGGTCATAATATAGAACTTAAGACACCAAATCACTTCCCATGAGTTCTAAATTTTTTCCAAGGCCTCCCTTCATTTTCATTCATCAAGTATGACTCAAAAATAGCCTTAGAAAAATTTAAAACTCTCCCTAGCACCATGGGACATGCTTGGTCGAGACATGCCTAGGTTTTGGGCTCCATAGAGTTTTCTTTGTTTTCTTAAAGGGAGAAGCTTGTGGGGAGCATCTTTGGTGTCTCAAGAACTCATTTATACTCTAACTTAGACCTAGGAAGCATCACATAAATTCAGAATTTGAAAGGTGCACTAAAAACCCTAGGTTTTGCATCTTGAATCCTAATGCCTCTTTCATGGTTTCCTTTGCATATTCTTATTCCTCTCCATCAAATACCTAAGAATCATGCTTGGTTGGGCTTGAAAATCAGATCTTCCTATGGTTCTTAGGCTAGGTCAAAATGGAGAAGAAGGAGACATCAACATAGCTATCATAGAATGCATTTTTACCTTGTTTCCTTAATTAGTTTGGCTTGAATCTTGCTTTCTCTAAACTCTTCTCTTCAAATCCGAAAATTCCCCTCTATTCTTCCTTCAAAACAGCCCTCAAAACTTCAAAAAATTCATGGAGAAGAATAGGGAAAAAGAGGAGAAGAGATTGGTGGAGAGAAAGCATGAAAAACAAGCAAAATTCTATACCTAAAGTCTTGAATCTCTCCTCCTCCTTCTCTTCTCTTTGTGTGCCACTCTCCAAGGGTTTTACTTCTGATTTGGGGCTGGAAATTCTGAAGTGAAATGAGGGAGAGTGTGAGGTGCCACCTATATATAGCTAGGGCAAAGTGACTTTTTCAAAAATTCCCATTTTACCCTTCATACTTTGCATTTTCGTTTCTCCTTCGTTTTAGCTCCTTTTTGAGAACCGTCTTTTCCATTATAAAATTTAGGTTCCCAATTAAAAAAATGGCTTTGGAATCACTCAAATCGGAGCTAAAACCTTTCCGAACGAATCTGTCAAAGTTCGGGCACATCAACGTTGGAAAACGTCCACCGGAGGGGATTTAACTGTCCCAGAACTTCCTATGGTTTTCAAGGCCTCTGAGAACCCCGAAGAACTCAAAAATTTTATTTAAAAAGCCCTCCTGTGTGAATTCCAAAATTTGCTCAAAATTACGAAAATGTAATACATTTCGTAAGCTTTTCGTCAGAAATTGTTTCTTCATTCTAGCTCCATTTTTCCTTCCGTCTGAGCCTAGGATTCTTATTTTTAGGAGTCTAGAATACTTCCTAAATTTTTTGGGACCTTAACTACATCATCTTGGGGGACTTCCTTTTGTATCTGGTGAATTTCGTTCGTTTACAGAGACACCGTATGTTACGTTTCTCATATTTTCTCTAGCTTTCGGAGGACTGGATATTACATATTGTTGATTGATGTATTCATGATGTATGTTTTAGCATAGTTTTCATCTTGAGCTATATGAATAAGAATGATATATGTTTCAACTCCTAGCTCCCCCAAGGCATGGAATTGAGCGTAGTAGCTCTTCTTTGACCCTCGGGTTAAGAAAAGTTGAGCTTAACAAGTTTATGATGATGCCATGGCTAAGAAAGAAATGAATTTTCATGTTTTATGAGCATTTGACTCATATGAAGTATTAGCATTGCATTCTTACACCATATGCATAGCATATACTTGTGGAATTCTTGTATGTATTGTATTTGTTGAGATTAGCTATTGAGATTCTCTCAAATCTCACCCTTCATGCTCCCACTAACCATTTCAGGTTCTCCGAGCCAAGTTCAAGTCTAAGAAAGATCATAGATAGTAGATCATTATGTATTAGAATCCCATCTTGCACTAAAATTTATGTATATGTATGCATATGATGCTTTACATGTACCATGGCACACTTATGATGTATATGATAATACTACTTCATATTTTATGATGGAACTATGTATAAAAATATGAGAATGTGGATGTAGAACAAGTTATAAGAACGTATGAGTGTTATGATGACATATGGCTATATTGATTCTAATAGGAATGTATGTATTCTTATATGTCAAAGGGTCAAATTTTGATCCACCTATTTTGGAATGATATGGAATGGTTAGAGAAGCCATTTAGGATGGAAGAAATGTGCTCAAAATGAAAGAAACCCAATTGGACACTAATTGGTCCAACTTGATACCTAAAATAGTCTCACATTTGTCATAAACAACTCCTATGTCAAAAGTGGCCTAGATGACCTAGTTTGAGCCTAAGGTTTGGCATGCATTTAGACCCTTCCTAGAGATTTTTGTCAAGCTAAGAACCATAATTTTTGGAATTGTACAAAATATTTCACAAATTTCCGAAATTAAAGAGAAATTTTAAATAGGTCAAACATAATAGCTTTAGAATTTCATGTCATTCAAGGGTCAAATGAAGTCCAATACTCATACAATTTTACAGGCATATATCTAACATTATAAGCTTTTTAGAGCCACTGAGTTTACATGAAAAGGAGTTATAGAGAGGGAGTAATGAATTTTTAAAACTAGAGGTCAGATGGTGCCTGAATATTATAGTAGCTTTTGATGTGCAATGGATTTCGTGGGGCAAATGAACTTCGATACCCTTGAATAGATATTAGGTCTCATCTCAAGCTTTTCTGTGGCCACTGAAGGCACTTAATTTAGAGTTATGTAACTCAAGTTACGTAATCCCAAAGTTTAGGTCTGCTATTGGCTTTCATTTTTTACCTGTGTTATTGTTCCTCTAAGTTAAGAGCACATTCGATTCCATCTCTCTTTCTTGAGATCATTCCATTTCTAGAGATCTTCTTCTAAGAGACACAGTTCAAGAGTTCTTAGGATATCCCAATATTCCTTAACATACTCTAGAGTGAGAGGAGGACAAACTTGATCTAGTGCCTCTCTTTCCTCAGGAGTTATATTAGGGATACAATCTGGACAAAAGTAACCAAGAGTGTGATTTACACACTTATCCTGCAGTCTACGTGGGATGGGTTCAATTCCTTGTCTTTTTAATAAAAAATATTTAATTTGAGTGTTCCAGTTAGAATCAAAATCCTTATCTAGGTATGCTTGTGCTAACAACCACTCTTTCTCTTTTAGGCTTTCATACACTGGCCTTTTAGGACAAAAATTCTGTAGATCTTTCTGGAAACCCTTTTTAATAGAAAACTCATAGACAAGGTGATTACCTATCTTCAAATGTTATTCCTTTAATAGTTTCTGATACATAGGATCCTCAACAGAGGCAAGTGTAGAGCATACTTCTATTGGACAAGATAATCGTAAGAGATTTACTGATACAAGATTTTAAAAAATAAATAATGTAACACCTGAGAATAATTAATAGTAATTATTTAGGAGTTATGAAATTATTAAGAAGGATTAAGGCAAATGACGAATTTGAGTATCTTAATATAATAATTATTACTTGGATCATTTTGAAGAAGTATGATAATATTTATGGATTTAAATGTGACTTAGGCTCATGATTAAATTATGTGTGTCAAGAACATTATTAAAGGCCTAGTCTCATCTAATTATGACTCAACTCTATTCTTAGGGAAGCCCAACCCATTTTGAACCTAACTAACCTATATATCATGGCCCAACATGTTGAGCATCAGCCCATTTGGAATAATAGACCTTTGAAGCTTGGTCCAACCCTTATTTAAGCTATACAACTCTAGAATCCATGGCCCAACTTAACTAAAATCTGAATCCACAAGGAATTGGGCCTTTGGGTCAGCACATTCCTCCCTAACTCTAAGACTTTCTACAACCCACCTCACAAAGCAATGGCCCAATGACTAGAAATGAGCCTAAATGGACCTTGGGCTGATGGGTTGGCCTATTTCCCCCTAATAACCCTAAAGGTTTAGCATCCTCCCTCCATTCAGCAGAAAACACAAAAGGCAAGAGAAGAAATTCGCATGTTAGGAGAGAGGCTAGGGTTTCTCAACATTTTGGCTCAAATTTGTACTCTTGGAGGGAGATTTAGCCAAGGTAGGTTGTATATAACTTGACCCTCTTATCTTCCTTTACATTTTAGTCTGACTGGTTTGTCATTTAGAGAATTTTTATCTTTTCTTAGGATGAAATCTGGTTTTTAGATGATTGTTGCAAGATTTCTGGAGTTGAAGATTAGAAGGATGATTGGGTAAGCATTTCCCTTCTATTTTGTGTATTATTTTGCTGAAAAATGTCCCTAAGGATTAATTTTCATAATGGGTTTTGCTATTATGCGAAATTACAAGAAAATGAAGGTAAAAAATTGAGGTTTCTGGGCTTGATGACTCAATTTCGAATTTTGGAATATCCCATGGTATGTTCTTGATAATTGAGGCTCAACTCAGTCCATTTAACCTCTTGGGTGTATGGGTAAGTGTTCCCTCTTCTCTTGTGTGGTGTATGTGTTGAATTCTCACATTTTGAATTAACTTTTACTCCATGATTTGTATATGTGCGAAAATGAAGTTGTAGGGAGTGAATCATAGTGAGCTTTAATGTATGGACCCTAAATTGGTACAATAGATCATTGGGAAGCTTGGGTAAGAAGTTTTTAATAATTTCTTGTTAAGATTAATCTGTGGATAAAGAGAATTTCCTTACTAGTGATAGTTGAATGATGATAATCATATTTATGTTAGGCTTGGTATGCTTTGGATCATGGTGGTAGATAAAGGAAGAGTAGTTGGCTTTATTGAAGTAATCAAGGTTATTTTCCTAATTCCATGTATATATGCTCATGTTAATTTGATATTTGTTACACATGCTTGATTTTGAAATACTAAATGATTAGTTGACTACTTGAATTATTATTGTGATTGGACCTTATAAGTCTATGGTGGAGCTGTGGTGTGGCTGCCACCTATGCATGTGTTTCGATTGGGCACCAAGTTGTGATCAGACGCCTAATACACTGAGCCCTGATTGTGCTCAATATAGAGTATGTGCCGTGGACAGATCTCTTCTAGTGTTATTGGCTATTAACATGTTGTGTATGATTGCTGGTATAGGATAGTAGTCATTAGTAGCTCTAGTTCATTTGCATATTGAATTGATGATTTTGGTATTGATGATATGAAATTATATTGTATTAATTAATCTGTACATATATATAAAATTTGACTCTTGTTTACTAAGATTGTATATCTCACTCCGATTGTGGGCTAACATTTTCAGGGACCGAACCTCTTAGTGGCAAGGAGAAAATTAATGAAAGCTTATTATATGGTTTAGTAGTAGGTAGGTTTGGAAACCTTGTCAGAGTGTATTCATATAACTAGACTATTAATTTTATGTAATTGCCGTATTGCATCATGAATTGCCAAGCATAGGGATTGTAATCATTTTATTCATCAAATGTCAACTTAAACTAGTGATGTATGAAATTTCTAATGGGACTTATGTTTGAATGTAAATGGGAATAGTGTAAGAACTCTTTGCTATCATTAATCTATGAACTCACTGATTTATGGTAGCTAAAGGGTTAAGGATCCACATTTGAGTTTTAAATGGGTAATGATAAATGTGTTGGGTAGATTAGGTGAAAGAAAGACACTAAATCTTTACAAATTAAGTTAAAGTGGCTTAGAGTGTTGCTAAAGGGGGAATTAGAGAGCATGGGATGAAATCTTAAGAGTTATAGGAATAGAAGGGAATTGGCCATGGCCAAAATTTAATTGGCCTCGGCCAAAAGTGACGAAGTTGCCCAAGGAGTATAACAGAGGGTAATTGGCCGCAGCCAAAATTTAATTGGTATCGGCTAAATGTGACGAAGTTGCCAGGGAAGAAAATAGAGAGCAATTAGCTGCGATGAATAGTGAAGTTAGCCGCGGTAAAGTGTGAGAGGTAGGTTTGGTGGTGTTTTAGAGGGTAATTCATCGCGGTGAAAGGGGTATTTGGCAGCAGCAAAATGTGTGAAATTTATGAAGGTGTAAGGAGTTGAACCCCAAAGTAATTGGCTACGGTGTGAGAGAATTTAGCCACAGCAAAGGTGCTTAATTTTTCATATTCACCTAGAAACTTTACTTTCTCTTTTGGTAATGCTAAGGAATGATCTAGAAATACTTGTAGAAGGTTTTTATGAGTTGGAATTGATGGATGGAAGAATTAAAGGCTCCTTATTGATGATTAAATTCACTTGCACATTCAAATAATTATAGTTGTTGTAACGATCCTAACTTCTAATCATCATAATTAGGTTAAGTATGTGATTAATAACCATAAGATTTAAATTAGGGTTGAAAGTCATCACAACTAATTATATTCAAAAAATGCTAGGAAATTTGAACCTTAATGTTATTAGGGTCATTAATTAGAGAACCACAATTATTCAAATGTGCAAGTGAATTTAATCATTAATAAGGAGCCTTTGATTCTCCCATCTATCAATTCTAACTTATAAGAACCTTTTACAAATGTTTCTAAATCATTTCTTATTATTACCATAAAAGAAACTAAGGTTTCTATGTGAATATGAGAAATTGAGCACCTTCACCATGGCTAAATTTCCTTTCGTCGCAGCCAATTACGCTCAGGTTCAACTCCTTACACCTCCACAAATTTCACGCATTTCGCCGCTGCCAAATACCCTCTGGAACACCTCCAGACTTACTTCGCAGACTTAGCTGTGGCTAACATCACTATACGTCATGGCCAATTTCTCTTTGCTTTCCTCCCTGGCAGGTTTGCCACATTTAGCCGAGGCCAATTAAAGGTTGGCCTCGGCCAATTCCCTTCTGTTCCTATAATTCCCAAAATTTCATCTCATGCTCTTTAATCTGCCTCCAATATCACTCTAGGGCCATTCAATCTTAATTTATACAACTCTAGTGGTAATTATGTACCTTAATTACCCAGCTAATCTATCATTACCCATTTAGCATTTAGATGTGGATTTCCCTACTCATCCATGGGATTTTACGTCAGCAAATTATAAATCTCCTATAATGGTCATTCAATCATACTTTCATTGGGTATTTCTTACATTAATAGTCAAGTTTATAAGAAACATATCATGGGATTACATTCTATGTTAATAAAATACAACTTCTACACTTGGCAATTCATGATGTAATGCAACAATGGTACAAAACTTGTAAACTAGTTACATTACAATTTGACAAGACTCTCAAACCTATGTGCTACCAAACCATTTAACAAGCTCTCGTTAATTTTCTCCTTGCCACTAAGAGGTCTAGTCCTTGAAAATGTTAGCCCATAACGGGGTGAGATATACAATCTCAGTAACAAAAGGGAAATTTCCATATATATGTACAAGTCAATCAATCCAATGCAATTTCATGTCATCAATACCAGAATCATAAATTCAATTCGCAAATGAACTAGTTGAACTACCAATGACTACTGTCCCATACCAGGAATCATACATAACATGTTAATGGCCAATAACACTGGGAGAGGTCCGTCCACAGCACCTACTCCATAATGACACAACCAGGGCTCAGTGCATCTGGGGTTTGATCATAACCTGGTGCTCGATCGAAGCACATGCACTGGTGGCAGCTGCACCACAGCTCCACCATGGACTCACAAGGTCCAATTACAATAACAATCAAGTAATCAACTAGTCATTTAGTATTTCAAAATCAAGCATGTATAACAAATAGTAGATTAACATGAGCATATACATGGAATTAGGAAAATAAGCCTAGTTACCTCAATGAAGCCAATTACTCTTCCCCTAGCTACCATAATAATCCAAATGCACATCAAGCCTATAACAAGCATAATTATAATCATTTCTAATCAACAAATCAGATATCCAAAGAGTTGAGTTGCTAATGAAAATCTAGAGGTCACTCACCCAATTACCAAGGGATTTAATTTTGGGTTCTAACTTTTGATAAGCATAGTTTTTATACATTTTATTTCCCTTAACTTAAGCTTTTTAATGATTGAATAAGGCTTAATGGATTTACTTAGATGGAATCTTGTTTAGTAACCATTCTCTACACTTTATGAATTAATTGGCTAAATAATTGATTTTAAATGCATAAATCATGTTAAATAAATTTTGTGAATAATTCTATTGAATATTCTTCATTCTTTTGTGCAGAATTTCCGATGTGCAAGTAGCTTGAAGGAGCATTTGATTAAAGGAAAAGAAGAAGCTTTCACTTCCCTCTCCCCTAGCTCATGCACAAGTTATACACTCACTCTCACGTTGCTTCAGAAACAGAATGGAAGAATAAACATGCAGAAGTTAACGTGCAAAGCTTGGGCTAAAGGAATGAAGCAGCAACACGAGCTGTCCAGAACCACATCAAAGGGAAGAAGCTTGTTGAGCTAGATTGGAAGCTATCACGTGGTGAACAGAGGAGCAGCTGCATGATAGAGAAGAAGCCTGAGCTGAGACACACAAACCAGAAGCAACGTCCAGTTGAACGTTGAGCTGCACGAAGGAGGCTGCCACATGCATAAACTCGAGCAGAAATGGAGGAATCACGTGGGAAACTTGCATGAAAGAGCTGGAGAGCAACTCGAAGAGCAGAAGGGATGCACAGTGAAACGAAATGAAGCTGCTGATCAGAGAACCAGCTACAGCGTGAGGAAGAAACGAAATGAGCTGCACGAAGAAGAAAAGCTCGTGACGAGCTGAGCAGAACAAAGAAAGGCAACAAGTTGAAGTCTGTACAGCAGCTACAGAGCCAACAAAGAGTAGCTGCATGAAGAGAAAATCTGGACAGCAACGAACGAAGAAGCATGCAGAACCAGAGCAACGCATGAAGAAGCACAAGCTAAGAATGGAAGAATGAGTTGGCACAAAGAAGAGACGCTGAAGCTACGTCTGGACAGCATGCAACAACAGAGAAGAACATGCAAGGAGAGGCACGAGTTGCTTCTGAGACGAGAAGAAAAAGAAGAGCACGAGCTGAACAAACTCGAGCAGCTGCAGAAAGAAGAGAAAGCAACGTGGGTGCATGAGCTGAATGATGAATGGGTCCCACAATCACATAAACAAAGATTAAAATAAGGAGCTTCAGATTTGGAATAAGAGGCAAAGCACGTGAAGAATAAATGAAGCACGAGGAGAGGCTATTCTGGACGACGTCGTTCATTCTCTCGACTTGATCCCTTCGTCCATCAATACCTACGCATACACTACCCGTCACTCCAGCATCCCTATTCATTCATGACACGTCCAGAGCCCATTCCATTCACGTCACTTCGCCCATTCTCTACACGCCTCTACGCTCAAACCCTAGCCATCATTCACCCACACCTCCGTCTATATATACATAACTCTTCACGCCTGATCAGACTCTCGCCTCCCATTGAGGGGAGAATCATTCGGCCATTCACCAACACCCACACATCCATTCATCCATCAATCATCCACGCCTCCATTCATCCTGGGTCTTCACATCTCCATTCCATTCTCCATCTCCATCTCCATCCACCGAATGAAGATCTAATCTCCATCTTGAGGCTAGCTAGGAGGAAGCTTTTGGCTGAAACTTGAATCCTTGGATGAACAACAAATTATGGCTAAGATTTTCTTATTTTTCCTACACTTTTTCTTATTCTGTACAATCTCGGTTGAGTTGTATTTTATTTGGAATTTGTATAATTAATTAGTGGCTGGTTAGACACTGATTAGAAAACTTCCTTTTTGTTGATTAATTGGTTAAATTTGAATTTGATTTTTCATTATTCTCTCTAATCTCCCATGTATGCCACGAAGGTGTTCGATGAAATACATGAGTAAGGTTATGTGTTTAAATGTCTATTTGAGAATTCCTTGGTGTTTAGTTAGTTAATTAAACATTTTTGGATGATGAATCAGAAGATAATTAATTAGTTAATCAATCAAATTGGATGTTCATTGATCTTAAAGACAAGAACTAACGGTTTAATGCAGGATTGAGGTCTCAATTCAACATTAGATTATTAATCTCTTGAATCTTGAATGGTTATTCAAGATCATTTGCTAATGAATATAATTAAGAATTCTTAGGCCATAATTAATCACAATTAGAATAGGATAAGGATAGTGGATACCAAGAGACAATTCCTAAACTAGTCACAAGCCCATCATTCATCACAATTCATCCAATTAGGTAGTATTTAGGAATTTTGTTTCAATTCAGTTTAGGATAGTTTAATTCATTCAAAAACCCCCAAATTAGATAATTCTAGGATCTTAGAACACTTAGAGAACCTAATTAAACATTGAATTCCAATTCCAAGGGAGGTGACCTAGGTTGTGCCACTTGCTATATTTTTAGATCAACCTAGTTTTATTTTGAGGGTTGCACGACAAGCCCGTCAAAATTTTTCCCACATCAGAAACTGCCATAGTCCACTCCAATATCTAAGTAATTTCACATGAAACCAAAGCTCATATCATAGGTTAACTATAGGGGTCTCAAACTAATAGAAAATGCATCAAAATGGGAAGGAGATACTCATTTAACAACACCCATAGCCTCAACCTCCGAAAATCCACCATGAAAAATTTCAAAATTCGCATTTCAGTCATCAAGCTCAGAAAATTCAATTTTCCACCATTATCTCCTTGTAAATTCGTACAATAACAGAACCCATTATGATAATCCATCCTTAGGGGCATTTTCCAGCAAAGTAATACACAAAATGGAAGGGAAATGCTTACTTAATCATCCTCTAACCTCCAACTCTGAAAATCTTGCAAGGAATCACCCAATACCAAGTTTCAGATTTAAGAAAAAGATGAAAATGCTTAAAACTAGAAATTAATTAGACCAAAATGAAGAGGAGGATGAGAGGGTTAAGTTATATATAACTCACCTTGGCTAAATCATCCTCTAGAAGTGAGAAATAATGGAGGAATGCAGAAAACCCTAACCTCCTCTCTTCCTATGCGAAAATGGAGTTCTCCTTTGCCTAGGATTGAGTTGGTCTGCAGAATAGGGGGTAAAGGGCTAAGTAAGTTAGGGTTTTAGATGGGTTTGGGTTAACCATAAAGCCCATAATCCACTTAGGTTTAGATGTGTGCTTATTGGGCTTTTGTTTGGTGAGGTAGGCTCCAGAACATTTTGAGTTTAAGTGAAGTATACTGACCCAATGGCCCAATTCCTTGTAGGTTTAGATTTTTATGCTTGTTGGGCCTTATTTCATGAGTTGGGCTATAGAAATTTGATTAGGTTAGGCCAAGTTCCAAGATTCAATCCAACTTAGGTATGCATAATATGTGTTGGGCCAACTATAAGAGCTCATGTAAATTGGGTCTTGGGCCTCTATTTCACTAAATCAAATTGGGCTATTGCTAGGTAATCTCTCTTGGCCCAAGTCATGATAAGGAGTTGGGCTTGCATCTAGAATCATTGGGCCTCCATAAATCCTTATCCATAGCTTACTAAAATAAATTTTAGGCTCAAATTAAGCCTTAACTTAATTGAAAACTTAAACCTATATTAATAGCTTTATTTCTCTGTAAATTTCCATTCATATAGTTTACCTAATTATTCCATAATAATTATTCTTAATTATTTCAAATACATTATTAACACCTTAATTAATTTTTGGGGTGTTACATTCTTCCCTCCTTTTAGAAATTTTGTCCTCAAAATTAGTCACACCTTACTCAATTGATGTTAGACAATTCATCCTCATAACCTCCTCCATGATAACTGAGATAGTCTTACCAGAGACTAGTCCCTTCTTACTGCTCTTCTGGGGAGGACGTTCTTATCATGTTACTACTTCACTTGGTAACCACTATTCTATTCCCTCTAGTTTACCTACGTCAAATAACATTCCCATCTAAGCATGTCGTATTCCTTCTGTGTCTGCAGCTAAGTAGATCCAGACCAAGCTATACTTGATCATCTTATAACAAGCTTTAGACACCTAGCTCAGATAAATCCCAATTTTCTCTCCTTTCATAGCTTTTTGTTTAGTTCTGTTTTATATTTTTCTCCCCCCTTTTTTTCTCTCCTCTCTCATTTTTGTTTATCATTCCAATAGCTGATCATTAAATGTTTTTGTTAACTTCCTTTCCTTCTTAACTCTTAATCCATTTAAGAGATAACTCCTAGATACTTTAGCTTAACTCTCCCTAATAGTTGATACCAAGAACTACAAGGAATTCCACTTAGTCAGTTGTTTTAGTATCTATTCCACTAATAGCAACATAGGTAAGTGACCTTATTTCATAATGAAGTTCCATTTGTCCTTCACTTAGATTGCCCGTACATTTCTTTAGTCCAACCTTCTTAACTAAAATGGGTTTTTCCTTTTACAGGTTCACCTAGTTTAAGTTTTTAAGTCTTACATTCAACTATCTCATAAATTATTTCACACATTATCTTCATTTATTGTCCATTAATAGACAGTTCATTATTTCCATTAGACGTATAGAATTTTCCTTTTATTTTCAATTAGTGCCTAAGATTACTCCTTCTCATTTGTTGAGATTCCCAAGGGTTAAAACTAATATGAAGTCTGATCTCACCACTAATCTCTTGAAGGCACCTAAACACTTTAGGTTCACCTTCTACATAGTCGAAATCAAACATAATCTATCAGGTAAAAAATAAACATGATATTCCAGGTCTAGATTATATTTTCTAATAAGACCTAATCTCAAGGGTGAGAATACCTTGTCCAGAGCATCAAGGTAATCCGGTAGGACTTAGGAATGAATTTCTTTAAATCTTACAAGTCATACTTTTAGTGAGTGGTTTATTAGATAACATAATTTCCATCGCTTGCCCACAACATTAAGAATTTTCTTGTTGGCTCCTAATGATGGTTAATTATAGACAACCTGATCACCCCCCTTCAGGGGTAACCAATATAGGAAAATCCTTAACAAATCTCTTCCCTCTTTTTTTTTTTTGGCACTTGCAAAGGCATTACCACAATTACATATATATGACTCTAAAGATTGCCATGTTTAATAGATTTAAGTGTTTTATCTTAGTTCCTAGTTACTACAAGCATTAGTAGTTAACTAAATGGCATTTATTATTATTTGAAATCAACTGGTCATCTCTTTGGGGTTTTTATGTCATTATATAGTCCCAGAGGACTCTACCCCCAATGAAGATATTTTCATACAAGTATAGTTATTCTTCAACTAGCATACTTTTTACCCCTTTTTTTTTGTTTCTAGTTTGGAAATTCCTAATAATTCCCCAAAGAGTAATGAAATAATATCTTGTCAACAAGGTTTAAGATTCTATCAACAAGATCTTGTATTCATTAATGTAAAATCTGAGACCTTGTCAATAAAGTTCTCTAGCAGCAAGTACAAGGTTTTTTTTTTACCATACGTTATAGCATATAATATGAAATGGTATGACAGTTTCCGTCCTTACACAATGGCCTATGCTAACCCCCGCTAACTCTTCACTCCCCTAAAAGTTTTTAGGCCTCAATTTCATGCCTGACTATTGGGAGTTAAATTAACATAATAAGGATTCTTAGTGAGTCTTTTTATTATTAAACATTCCCTAATTATCAATAGATTAAGTAGGGATTCCCAGTGAGAGAACTCAAGTACCATTTACCACTAGTGTTTCACCCTTCCTCATCAATCATTATACTAAGGTTTTATTGTAATAACATAAGTTAATTGCATTGCTGCCACCTCTCATTCATTTCCCTCGAGTTATTATCCTAGATTAGGGAGTTCTCTTTCAAAATCAGGGAGTTTTACTACCATCGTAAGTACTAGTCCATCTCAAATTCCCAATGTTATCTCTATCCCCTTAATCACACCACACATGACACATGACAATGAAACTATTAGTGGCAAAATTAAGCTTTGCCTTTAATATTAGCAAGCAATGCTTTTTGGTGGCCATATACATGCTCATCACCTCGTGATGACTATATCTCAATCACTTGTACTTACACAGGTACAATTTTATTTCCTTTTTAGGTAGGTCCTTACCATAAAGATCTCCTCTTTACCTTCTAGAAAGAAAGTCTACTTAGTCTAGTTTGACGCCAATTTGGTGGTCGAAATTCATCAAATCATATAATAAGTGACATGCTTGCATGCCTTTAGCGCCAAAGTGTCGATAAATAAGCATGTCCCACGTGCCTCTAGCACCAGAGTGCTATAGAATCTTACCTTACACTCCTCGAGTGTATCATGCACATAAAGTGCCTCTAACCACCACCCAAATGCACGTCAACACATAGCATAAGTAAACGAAATTACACAAGAGACAACATGTGCAAGCACCCCATACCGGTGCACCTCACCCTTATCACACTAAAGGGTTGTCTTTCCTCTTATCATAATCTCTCTCTTTTGCTATAGTATACTAAGGGAGGAGCTTCAAAGCTCTCAAGATTCCTTCCAGAAATCATCTCCCTTAATCTCTTGCTTTAAAGTCACTATACACATTTAGAAATGGATTCGACAATCTTGAGGGTTTCTTGCTTTCTTTTCTTGTCATCGTTAACTAAAGATGGCTTACTCATTCTAATAGTTTGAATAAAATAATTTGAAATGTTCTTTAGCTCTCACCGCCCGTATTCATTAGGCCCACATTGTGGTAGCTAGGATCGAGTAATTGTGTTCTTTATTAATCGAGATCAAGCAATTGGGCTAGGACCTCTGTCCTTATAAAGCTTTAACCTTAGGGACCTTTCGAAGTCTATATAGTTCTAACTCAGTATAGATTGTACATCACTTCATATATTCAATCAATCACACTCATTTATTACACACTAGTTCCATTATCATTTTTCTGATTACAAGTAAGATTTACATCTTACCCTTCCGTAAGGTTCTTATAGCTAGTTAAGTGTTTTACTATGTACCATTGCCTTTTAAGTTCTCAATATCACTCTAGATGGCCCTTGAAAAGCTTAAAATTTCACTTAGGTAAATAATCGCTACTCTTATTGTGATCAGTTAACTACTTCGATAGGCCAGTCAACTGGTCGGCGGTACCCAATTGACTTGCTTAATAAATGGCAGTCAACTGGTCATAAACGCTATTAGTAGCTTTGTTCATCATCCTTATCAGTTACTTGGTCTCATTCATTCAGTCAACTAGTGCCTCACAGCGAGTGACTGGTGCATCTATTGCGTAGCCAGTTGGCAACAAGCCTTAACCAGTTATCTATCTAGACTGAGACTAATAACCCAATCTCCAAAGGAAAGAAGGGCAAAATTCTAATCTTTTCATTGGCATTAACAATCTCAAGTCTCAAAATTAGCATTACTAAAGTGTTATGAGGTAAAATCTAACTATACTCTATTATTCTCCAAGGTATACTTATTGTGATAGGTGATGCTCTAAACAAAATTCAAGAAACAGTCATTTCAATCAAGTATTACAAGCCTTATCTCATCATTCCTCTATACTTCTTTCCAGCACATAAAGCATATCAATTATATGTTTGCCTAATTAGCTATTCTCATGAGCTAATACCATGCCAAATATGCATCATGATTGCCAAGCTTCTAGTCATAGAATTTAAATTAGAACAGTTGTCCTGAACTATTGCTCAGATACTAACTGTAACGACTCTAACTTCTAATCATCATAATTAAGGTTAAGTATGTGATTAATAACCATAAGATTTAAATTAGGGTTGAAAGTCATTATAACTAATTATATTCGAAAAATGCTAGGAAATTTGAACCTTAATGTTATTAGGGTCATTAATTAGAGAACCACAATTATTCAAATGTGCAAGTGAATTTAATCATTAATAAAGAGCCTTTGATTCTCCCATCCATTAATTTCAACTCATAAGAACCTCTTACAAATTTTCTAAATCATTTCTTATTATTACCATAAAAGAAACTAAGGTTTCTAGGTGAATATGAGAAATTGAGCACATTTACCGTGGCTAAATTCCTTTTTGTCGCGGCCAATTACGCTCGGGTTCAACTCTTTATACCTCCACAAATTTCACGCATTTCGCCGTGGCCAAATACCCTCTGGAACACTTCCAGACTTACTTCTCAAACTTAGCCGCGGCCAATTTCTCTCTGTTTTCCTTCCTGGCAGGTTCGCCACATTTAGCCGAGGCTAATTAAATATTGGCCGCGGCCAATTCTTCTCTGTTACCATTTGGCCGAGGCCAATTAAAGGTTGGCCACGGCCAATTCCCTTCTGTTCCTATAACTCAAAATTTCATCTCATGCTCTCCAATCTCCCTCCAATATCACTCTAGGGCCATTCTACCTTAATTTATACAACTTTAGTGGTAATTATATACCTTAATTACCCAACTAATCTATCATTATCCATTTAGCATTTAGATGTGGATTTCCCTACTCATCCACGGGATTTTACGTCAGCAAATTATAAATCTCCCACAATGGTCATTCAATCGTACTTTCATTGGGTATTTCTTACATTAATAGTCAAGTCTATAAGGAACATATCATGGGATTACATTCTATGTTAATAAAATATAACTTCTACACTTGGCAATTAATGATGCAATACAACAATGGTACAAAACTTGTAAACTAGTTACATTACAATTTGACAAGGCTCTTAAACCTATGTGCTACCAAACCATTTAACAAGCTCTCGTTAATTTTCTCCTTACCACTAAGAGGTCCAGTCCCTGAAAATGTTAGCCCATAACGGGGTGAGATATACAATCTCAGTAACAAAAGGGAAATTTCCATATATATGTACAAGTCAATCAATCTAATGCAATTTCATGTCATTAATGCTAGAATCATAAATTCAATTCGCAAGTGAACTAGTTGAACTACCAATGACTATTGTCCCATACCAGCAATCATACATAACATGTTAATAGCCAATAACACTGGGAGAGGTCCGTCCACGGCACCTACTCTATAATGAGCACAACTAGGGCTCAGTGCATCTGGGGTTTGATCATAACCCAGTGCTCGATCGAAGTACATGCACGGGTGGCAGCCGCACCACAGCTCCACCATGGACTCACAAGGTCCAATTACAATAACAATAAAGTAATCAACTAGTCATTTAGTATTTCAAAATCAAGCATGTGTAACAAATAGCAGATTAACATGAGCATATATATGGAATTAGGAAAATAAGCCCAGTTACCTCAATAAAGCCAATTACTCTTCCCCTAGCTACCATAATAATCCAAATGCACATTAAGCCTATAACAAGCATAATTATCATCATTTCTAATCAACAAATCAAATATCCAAAGAGTTGAATTGCTAATGAAAACCTAGAGGTTACTCACCTAATTACCAAGGGATTTAATTTCGGGTTTTAACTTTCCCACACCAGAAACTGCCATAGTCCATTCTAATTTCTGGGTAATTTCACATGAAACCAAAGCCCATATCATAGGTCAACTATAGGGGTCTCAAACTAATAGAAAATGCATCAAAATGGGAAGGAGATACTCACTTAACAATACCCATAGCCTCAACCACCGAAAATACACCATGGAAAATTCTAAAATTCGCATTTCAGTCATCAAGCCCAGAAAATTCAGTTTCCCACCATTATCTCTTTGTAAATTCGTATAATAACAGAACCCATTATGATAACCCTCCTTAGGGGTATTTTCCAGCAAAGTAATACATAAAATGGAAGGAAAATGCTTACCTAATCATCTTCTAACCTCCAACTCCGAAAATTTTGCAAGGAATCACCCAACACCAAGTTTCAGATTTGAGAAGAAGATAAAAATGCTCAAAACCAGAAATTAATTAGACCAAAATGAAGAGGAGGATAAGAGGGTTAAGTTATATATAACTCACCTTGGCTAAATCATCCTCTAGAAGTGCGAAATGGTGGAGGAATGCAGAAAACCCTAGCCTCCTCTCTTCCTATGCGAAAATGGAGTTCTCCTTTGACTAGGATTGAGTTGGTCTGCAGAGTAGGGGGTAAGGGGCTGAGTAAGTTAGGGTTTTAAATGGATTTGGGTTAACCCTAAAGCCCAAAATCCACTTAGGTTCAGATGTGTGCTTATTGGGCCTTTGTTTGGTGAGGTGGGCTGCATAACATTTTGAGTTTAAGTGAAGTATGCTGACCCAATAGCCCAATTCCTTGTAGGTTTAGATTTTTATGCTTGTTGGGCCTTATTTCATGAGTTGGGCTATAGCAATTTGATTGGGTTAGGTTAAGTTCTAAGTGTCAATCTAACTTAGGTATGCATAATGTGTGTTGGGCCAACTATAAGAGCTCATGTAAATTGGGTCTTGGGCCTCTATTTCACTAAATCAAATTGGGTTATTACTAGGTGATCTCTCTTGGCCCAAGTCTCATGATAAGGAGTTGGGCTTGCATCTAGAATCATTGGGCCTCCATAAATCCTTATCCATGGCTTACTAAAATAAATTTTGGGCCCAAATTAAGCCTTAACCCAACTGAAAACTTAAACCTATATTAATAGCTTTATTTCTCTGTAAATTTCTATTCATATAGTTTACCTAATTATTCCATAATAATTATTCTTAATTATTTCAAATACATTATTAACACCTTAATTAATTTTTGGGGTATTACAGTTGTTTAATTAATGACCCTAATGACATCAAGATTCAAATTTCCCTGCATTTTCCAAATATAATTAGTTGTAATGACTTTTAACCTTAATTTATGATGATTAGAAGTTAGGGTTGTTACAAAGAAGCTTAGAAAGAAGTCATAAGAGAATTAGAGTTTATTCAAACTTTGTTTACAAAGAGGTCTGAGGCTTAGAGGAGTTTTACCTCCCCTATACTACCTGATGCTTCTTATAGAGGAAGCCTTGGGATACAAACAAACTACTTTTGCAAAAGTAGAGACACACTGGCAGACAAACTTTTATAAAAGTGATTTTTACAGACTAAAAAGTAAAGCGACTCATATGCTGAATAGTAAACACTCATAATTATACAATAAAGCATAAGCTGGCAGGATAAGTTTTATCCTTTCTTGATAGGTTCATGTGAAGGTGACAGGTTAGGGTCCTCATCAAAGTCAGTGGCATTAGGGTCTTTTGGTGACTTTTTGAAACAGGTGGCGAACCATTCTTCAAATTCTTTAAGAGCAATAGGTTTGTAAGGATCTTGAGAATCTTGCATGGGTACATCAGGAGGTGGTTGAGTTGATGAAGAAGAAGCTCCTAGGTCTTATGAACTTGTTCCTGTGAGAAAGTTAACCATCTGGGCTAGAGTCCATATTTTTATGTTAGGCTGATTTAGTCCTAGAAATCGAGGTTCTCTAGGAATAGTTATCCAGGATAGGGTCCCAATGATGTGCAGAACATGAACTAGTTATCCTGATAATTATTAATTTCACATAAAAATAATTTTAAGGCTTTTAATACACCAGAGGATTGTTTTGGCCAATCCAGAAATGTATTCCATTCATATGCATGATTTCGAGTAAGGAGCATATTTTGTTTGTTGACCTAATATGGACGGTAGAAAATGAAGATACTCAACACCTGTTGGTTTACGGTAGGCATTTTCCAAAAATTATGCAGTTAGATGAGTCGATCAAATTCATGGCGCCACCATGGTAGTGGAGAAAACCATTCAAGTAGGGTTTACAGATTGGAATCCCTATTTTCTAAAGTGGTGAGGTGTTGAAAAATCATCAACGGTGGGAATACTATAGCACTAGAATAGAAGGCAGTTAATACCCTTAAATACCAGAGGGCATCATCAGTCACTTGGTTAGTAAGTCTAAACAGGACCAGTGATACTTAATTTGCATGATTTGGAGTTGTATATCCCAAGTTATGAATTTTCAACGTTAATGCAAATTATGGCACTTATGCTGTCATTTTGGGTTCCATAGGGATTTAAGAGATTCCATGAGTTTTGCACCATAATTTGAGTATGAGCAAATTTGTTTATGATAAAAATGAGTTAAAGAAAGGGAAGAATCAAATTTAGATCCCTATAGCTTAAAATGACCCATAAATAACCCAATTTCTATGTTTAATTTCATATAAATGTATATGATTCTCGTATTTATGCTTCATATGTGTTTGAATATGCTAAAGAGGAACTAGTTATGATAGTGGCTATGGAGCAAGTCGAATTAAATTGACCCCATACCCATAAGTGTAGCAATATCAAACAACCACTAATATTTTCCTTGTCATAATTCGTTGCACTATACATTTCTCTATATAAGTGTGTCAAAATTGCTGATCCATAACTATAATGATTAACCTCCTTAAAATCTATAAGCAACGGTAGATACATCAATATAACCTTATGGCCAATCTAGTCTAGCATCAAGTATCCCGCAATCAATCTTATGATGTATGCCCGTGTGAATTATTGTATTCTCTTATCATCTGCATCATCTGACAAGTTTGTAATTTATGTGAGTCATGAGAAATTGAACCTCTATCCATCCATTGTCTTTAAAGGTGGAGTCATGCTGAGTAGCTGCTAGCACATGGTATGACAATCGTAGTTTGCTCATTCGGTCATGACCTTTCTAGTGCAGGATAGCCTATGCTAGATGGCAACATCTTGTAAGGTAATTGTTGCTTCCCCTTATGCAAGCGAAAGGTATGTGTCTCTAATCACCATATCTCCACAAGGGACAAAGCAAGTACTGCATTAAAGACAAAGTGGCCAAATCAAGATACCCTATGAAAGCATACTCTTATAAGGTAAGGAACAATTGTAAGCTAGGGCTTGAAAATGTGATCCTTCTATGCTACCCATCATTTTACAAAGAATGTGATTAGGCTACAACATGCAGTTATAATATTTACACATAATAGTTTATAATTAGTCAAATGAATTAACTTCAATTGTGTTAGCTTACCCAACCTTGCCATGTGGCTTATGACACATGACAAATTTACAGGTATAGAAGTGAGTCATCCTTAAGGTTCAGATTCACAACACTTTGATGACCAGCCATCTTATTGTTACACTCCCAAATCTAAAGTTAAAGCAATCATATTCAGTTTCATATGTTTATAAAGTAATTTGTATATAAGGCAACTACAAATCCATTTCATAAATGTGATAACAAAATTCATATGTCAACAAATTAAATTGTATACAAAGCAAGATAAAATCCATTTGACAAGAAAAATTCATAAATAAGGTCAAATACACAAGTATGGTCACATACATTAATGAAGTTAAATACATAGTAAAATTAAATACATAAATATACTTAATCGCTGAGATGGACTGGTTGTTTCGGTTGTAACCAGTTTATCTGCATAACCCACATCATTATTTTTCTCTTAGCCCTTCATGCCAATCCATCTCATTCTAAATCATGAAAGACTTAGGCTGACCTCTCTGGTTAATCATAGTCAGATCAAGCATAAACAATGGATCCACTGTTTATGGCCAATATAGTATCTCTGCATCAGTCAGAACTCAATCTTGTACGTATTTATTATGATATCTAGTCAAAAAATCTGGTTCATATATTGTAGCGAGTCAATGGAGACCATGACACATATAGTAAATACATAGTAGGATAGATGCTTTTGAATTTGAAACTCACCACAGTTACATATATGACATGATAGGCTAATATTACAACACAATCATGTTGCTTGTTTGTTGGATTGTTTGGCTTTTCAACTTTGAGTTTTAATGCTTATTTGTCGAACTTGCATACAACTAAAGCAAATGCCCTTTATATCAATAGTGACAACTTTTTCATCATGTCTTCAGGAAAAAAACTACCCTAACCTTAAACTATGCATTTATTGTTTGTGCATATTCCACCCAATATTTGTTTAACTTATAAATAGTTATCTTCACTAAGTCGTTTATGGGCAATAACTTGACACCCTTTAATATGCTATTTATGCACTCTACTAAGTTTGTTATCATGTGTCCTCAACGTCGACCCTTAACATCATATGCATGAGACTATTTACTTTTTGGAATATCTTCAATCCAATTTGTGACCTTCGCACGGAGTAGACAATGATGCTCATGCAAGTAACCTATAAAAGTTATCAATGAGTAAGCATTTTGACACAACATCTATCAATTCATTGTATATAGTCAGCAAAACATACAAATATTGATGAATCTCTTCTTCAATCACTAACTCTTAAGTGTTGTGTTTAGATTACTTACAATGTGTCTTAAATAGAACATATGTTATATGTGTGGTGGTTGTCACCCATTTTTTACATAAGAGATGGTGGCTAAAATTCTAAGATGTCTATCATAAACCAAGAAATACCTATTTTATTCGACACCACTTGGTGTTAAAGGAAATGAATCATACTTATGACTCATACATTTCACCTTCAACAATGGCAAGTGCTACAGGTGCAACATTTAGTTCTTTAAAACTAAGTTGACCTTCAAGCAAGATGAATTAAGGACAATTAAGGAAATAATATTAATTAAACCATTTGAATACTGGGTTATGAAGTCACTTATGGCCAGAAAACTAAAGCCAAAGTGGCAACCAAATTTAACTAATAAGAAATAGTAAAATTGTAATTTTAGGCAAAATTTTAGAAACTCAAAGAGGAGAGTTTTAAATTTCAAAATTAAGGATCATAGGAATTGTTAAAATAGTTAAAACTCTTATGGTGTATGATTTATGATGTCAGTTAACCAAAACTTTGACTAAACTATTTTGAATTGTTTTAAAACCCCATAAATTTGAATGTAAATGTTTTTAATAAATTAGAAACCTAAATTTTCATATGAAATTAAAGGAACTAAAAAATGATACAAAATGGGCTCAAATGGAGGAATTAAAATTTTAAGATGTAATGGAAATTTTGTGAATTATTATAACTCACTCGCTTTCTCCTTATATTTAGCCATAACACATGATTTTGCTTCAAACTGTGATGACCCTAACTTCTAATCATTGTAATTAAGGTTAAATACATGATTAATAATCATAGATTGGGGTCACAAGGCATTACGACTAATTTCATTATGAAAATACGGAGAAATTTAAATCTTAATGTTATTAGAGTCATCAATCATACAATTACAAGCACTTATGTACATAAGGGAAATAAACATTTATTTATAAGCTTTTGATTCTATTACCCATCAATTATAACTCATCCCAATGTCTCTAAATCATCCCTTAAGATTAGCATATGAAAAATTAAGGTTTCCTAATTAATATAAGTGTTTCAGAATGTTCGCCGAGGCCAAATTACACTTAGCCGTAGCCAATTTCTCTCGGTTTCACTCCTTTCTTCGTCATTGATTTCGCCGCGGCTACCTTTGTCACGGCTAACCTACTTGGTACCGCGGCAAAGAAGCCTCCTGGAACTTACCTTGCTCGTCTCTCGATATTGGTCGCAGCCAATACCTCTTTTTGCCGTAGCCAATTCCCCCTTTCACCGTGGCCAATTTCCCTCTAAACGACTCCCAGTTTAGCCTCCCACATTTCGTCGCGGCGAATTCCTCTCTGACGCTCTCCCTGGCAACTTCACCTCTATTGGCCGCGGGTAACTCCATTTTAGCCGCGACGAATTGTCTTCTGGTCTTACAACTCCTAAATTCTTGTCTCATACTCTCCACTCTCCCTCCAATATCACCCTAGGGCCATTCTACCTTAATTTATGCAACTCTAATGGTAGTTATGTACCTTAATCACCTAGTTAATCTATCATTACTAGCTCAAGATTTAAGTGTCCATTTCTACTCCCCCAATTACCCTATATCAGCAAGTCCATAGGGTAATAGCAACAAGATTCATGCACTATTGATAATTAACATTCGATACCTATTCCGTTAGAGATTTCATACATCCATGGTTTATATTAATATCTAATGCATCATGTGATTACAATTCCCAAATGGTAAGCCATATCATAAGTTCAACAAGGATTACATGTCAGATACTATAAGTTCATATATCTAATACCAAATTAAGATGAAACCTAACCCCTCAATAAATACATCCTAAGTAATCAAAATATAAAAGCTTACACTTGGCAATACAGATACATGATGATGCTATACATAGGTTAACAAAATTTAGCATCTACTCTATTCCACTCAGACCAAGTGTAACTCCCCACACTAGGCCTCAGCTTATAGATGTTCATCCACTTACTTGCTCTTATCCTTACCCGAGGAACCTTCATCTGAAATTGTAATCCCATAAAACAGGGTGAGATATGAATCTCAGTAACCATGGCAATTCCATCATATAATCCACTTTCATTAACATATATGTATGAATCAAAATTAACATCAGAATCATATCAGTCATATCAGTAAATGAAAGAATTAGGCTATCATGATTACTATCCCATATTAGTAATCATATTTTTACATGTTAAAGGCCAATAACACCGGGAGAGGCCTGTCCATGACACCTACTCCCCATTGAGCACAACCAGGGCTCAGTGCATCTGGGGTTTGATCATAATCCAGTGCTCGATCGAAGCACATACACGGGTGGCAGCCGCACCACAGCTCCACCATGGACTCACAAGGTCCAATCACAATACAATAAATAGCCAACCAATTCATTCAACATTTCAAATCATTCATATACAACAAATATAAAATTAAAACAGATATATGCATGAAATTAATGTAAACCTCGGTTACCTCACTTGTAGACAATTGCAATAGCCACCACAAGTACAAAATCTCCCTATAACCATAGTATCAAATAATTACTACTCTAAATCATCATTAACAGTTGCAACAAGTATCTAAAGAATTTAAAATGCTAATGACTACCTAGGAAATACTTACCCAGCCACTACAAGTCCCAAATTCAGATTGAAGTGTCCTTTACCAGAAACCTCAATATTTCATCCAAAATCCTAAGTAAATTTGTACAAAATTAATGCCCATAATATAAATCAACTATGAGGGTCTTAAACTAGCAAAGAAAGTATCAAAATGGAGGGTTTATACTTGCCTAATATCAGCTCTAGCCTCAACCTACGAATTTCACCAAGAAAATCCTAAACAACCACATTCTAGATTTTTGGGTATGGTAAAAATAATCTAAATGAAAAACTAATTAGGCCAAATTAAAGAGAAAGATGAAGGGATTAAGTTATATAACTATTACCTTGGCTGAATCTTACTCTAAATGTGAGAAAATGTGGAATTCTTGCCTCAAACCCTAGCCTCCCTTCACACCTCCGATTTTCTCCTGTGTGCTTCAGAAAAATAGGGAAGAGGATGAAGTGTTAAGGTTTTCATTGGGTTTAAGATGGGTCATAGGTTGCTCCAAGGTCCAACTCCAAATGGGCTTCAAATTTTAGCTTTGTTGGGCCAGCTCTTATGTATTGGCCACTGAATTTTAATTAAGTTTAGGCCAAGTTTGAAGAGCTCAAGGATTTGGGTCTATACAAGGGTTATTGGATCATCACTAGGTGCTCTCTCTTGGTCCAAGTCTCATAATAAAAAAGTTGATCTGCACATACAATTATTGGGCCTCCACTAGTCTTAACCTTAGCCTACTCAATTTAATTTGGACCTAGATGAAGTTTCTATCCCAATTAAATCTCAAACTCATATTAATAATTTATCTCTCTAAAATCTCCATTCACTTAACTTGCCCAATTATTCCATATTAATTATTCCTAATTAATCTCAATCTATTATTAACATCTTAATTAATTTTGGGGTATTACACAAACCGCCTTAGAACATGCTAGAACCAACACCCAAAGTCACATAAGGAGAAGGGACAAAGAAGAGAAAGAAAAGCTAAGAAAGGTAGGAAATCATGCTTTTTTTCGTCTCATGCTACTTAGAAACTTTCTTCTCATTTTTAAACTCTTTTCATTGATGGTCTTTATTTCTTGAAAAGAGTATTTTAGTGGCTAAACACTTAAAGAGAGGAGAGAGTTTGAAGGAACCAATTCCACTACTAGAATCTCTATTAAATAAGGTTTTAAACAAGGTATGATATAAGATAGGAAATTTGTTTTTCCTTTGGAACTCTTCTCTCTATTGGTTTGGCCTAGACATGGAAAACATAAAAAGGAATTTGTTTTTGGTTGAAACATGATAAGAATAGGGGTTTAGAAGCATAGCTATTAAGATGATGTAAGGAGAATCAATTAAGAAGTTATAGAATGCAAAGTAAAACACCTAGGGTTTTATTTGCATCTTGAAAATTTTGGAACCTTAGGAAGATGTTTTAAGATGCCTAAGACCAAAATTGAATTAGAAAAGAGCCAAAAATACTCCACAAATTGAACTAGAAAAGAGCCAAAAATACTCCACATGTGCCAAATTCCCAAGAGAAATGACAAAAACTTCCTTAGACTACATGAGAGCATAGGTTTAGCCATGATAGAGATGAAGTAGCTAGGAAGATTTTTGGGAGAATTATAATAAAGGACCAAAAAGTGAAGAAATTTATTCTTAAAGACCTATTACCACTTGTTTTAAGATGATTACCACTAAGTTTAGCAACAATCAGTTGAACTTAGTGATAAAGGTCCTTAAAAATAAATTTTTTCACTTCTTAGTCCTTAAACATAATTTTCCCAAGATTTTTTATAAATTCTAAGGTTATAATTAGTCTAAATATGAATTATAAATACTAATGGAACAATCGGATTAAATTTAAAAACTTTATTTTGGAAGGCCAATTTTTAGGGTTCATAAAGGGCCTAACAAAACAACATAGTCTTAGACTTGTTTAATCATATATATGGCTCATAGTAAGGAGGTTTGGGAGCCTAAAAAGTAAAATATAAGAGTTGCCTCTTAAGGCACCTAAATTGGGCTAAAGAAGCATATTGAGTTCTAATATGTTCAAATGTTAACAACAAGAGTTAGAATAAATTCTAATGAATTATTTTGCATTGCAAATTGATAAAAGGTAGGCTAAGCTAGCCCAAGTTCACCTATTTGTGGGTGTTAAGCCAAGGAAAGACAAGAAAAAGAAAGAGATCAAATGGGTTAGTGGTGATTTAAAGTCTACAAATTCATAAGGTAGTTATATCTCCCTATCTTGCATGCATTTGAATGTTGAAATAAGTTGAGATGCTTGTATATGTTTGATGCATTCTTAAGTTATGCTTTGATATGGTTTTTATCATGAGTTTTAGGTATAGGTATTGCTATGTGTTTAGCTCTTTACTCTTTATGACATGGAATTTAGCATAATAGCTCTTTCTTAACTCAGAGTTAAACTTAGTTGAGTCTAGCCAATATAAGGAAATGCAATACTTGTGGTGAAATCATGTGATCATATGCATTATATAACTCAAACATAACTATTTCAAATACCCCATGTACCCCTACTAACCATTTCAAGTTCTTTAAGCGAAGGAAAAGAAACTGAGAAGAGTTAAGTATTAGAGAAATAATGTAAATAGGATTTTGTTATGTATACATAATGTATATAATAGACTTGAATGGATGGTAAACATGTGTATATATGATGAACTCTTATGTACATGATAAGGTTATGTAATGGTAATATGTGTATAAGTTTGAAAGCATGAATATGAGTCATTTCAATGCATGATGTTAGCCTTATTTAGTGCAATGGACCTTATGGAAATGATGTTTAGATGGATTAACACTTGTTCAAAATGAGAGAATGCAAATTAGAGGCTAATTGGACTATTTTATAATCAAATTTTGGTTTAAATGAGCTATAAATTACACCTTTAGTATTGATAGCCCAAATGACTTAGTTTAGGGGTAAACTTTAGCAAGTAATTAGAGAATTTATAGATCTTTCTAACAAGCTAAAAATGACATTTTTTTGAATCCTATAAAATATTTTATAGATTTTCAAAGTTGGCAAAATTATGTAAATTTTAACAGTCATTGTTCACACTGTAATAAAGGCAATTTTTTGGATTTTTAATAGGCCAAATGGATTTATTTGTACTTAAAATTTTTACAGCATAAAAGTTCAAATCATAAGCTTTCTGTAAACACCTAACTTGTATAAATCGGAATTACATAACCCAAGTTATAAATTTTTGAAGTTTTAAGCTCTATTATGTCAAAATGACCAAAATGAGTTATATAGCCTTCATATGCAAATGGATCCCATATTCTAGTCTTATGGATCAAAGTAAACTTGTCTATGGTAGCCATGAGTGGAAAAAGAAAAGAATTCAAAAATTGACCGTTACAATTCCACTAGAAGTATAAAAAAGGCTAAAACCACTGCCAAAAGTTTGGTAACAGCTGTATTTTGGTTACTATTGATGTTAAATGGTATAAATATGTCTATATAAAACTAGTTGTGACAAGAGGTATGTGACACCTTAATCTCCTTTCACTACCTAGCCTCTCCATAGGCTCGGTTCCATATGATTTCCAAAGAGTCACTACTCTCCCGTGGCATTTACATGCTATGAAACGGGGTTTCATATACTCATTATCTGCCCCGTGGGTCCCGTGAACCCATCTCACGCATCCTTAACTCAAACTCCATACATACGACTCATACATAGCATAAATCAACCCATAAGCCACGGGTATAGAGCCAAAACCAGTAAAATTTGCATTTCCGCACTTGGGCCCAAAAGTCATATTTTGGCTCTAAGTTTGGAAAATCATAATTAATTGTAGAAAAATGGGAATGTAGCAAACTTTAGCTTTCTGGAAAGCTCTAAGTGTCAACTTTACACTAAAAATCATTCCCAATCACAAACACATCGTTTGGACCATGTTTGACCTCGAAAATGGGAGGAAGGTCCAGCTGTCACTGTTTCTGGTGCAGCTTGCTGTTATGATTTTCGGAAATTCATAACTAAATCCACAAAAATCCAATCTGGGCACATTATACCAATTCGGAAAGATACGGATGTCTACTAGAGGAGAAAAATAAGTCCAGATCAGTTTAGTAGCTCCTGCACCCCGAAAACCGATGGAACAGTGATGGGGGTCAGATAAGCTCACCGATGCTGATACAGAACTTCAGTCGGTTCAATCTCTCTCTACAGACCTCCAATTCGGGTGATTCCAGTTCCTACAAGTCACTTTCGTTTTCTAGTTTATGTGTATAAAATTTCACCACATTTGGAATCCATTTGGTCTAAAAGTGCCATAGATTTCATTTTCTGGTTTAAATGAACAGTACATGACCAATCCCTTAAATTCTCCCAAATTCAACAATTCCCCAAATATTCTACAATCTTCCGAATATTACCCACTTTAGCTTCTCAAGGAGCTTTCTACAAACTCTAGAGGCATGCCAAATTTCATGGCAAATGGAGCTCATCCGGTCATACTTTGACGGAGCTCACAAAAATACCAGTTTTGGCACCCCATAGGTCCAAAACGGGTCCAAATAGCCTCTCTCACATTCTCACTCCACATGGACAAGTTCAAAAGCATAAAACTAGTATATCTAACATGTCCATATGCTCCAAATCATCATACATTCTATTTTCACTATGCCACGGCCAAATTTACACATCAACATTCATGCATCAAAGGGGTAAAAACCCACATTTCCATTACTTTGGCTATAAACATAAGTCATACAATATCCTTTCATACTTCTACACGTGTTACAAACTTTACATCTCAAAAATAGTGGGCACATCTTCATTTGGCACCACTTTACATCATATTTACAACAAAATATCACAATAAAACTAACATTTTCCTATACATGCTCCTAGGCTCCATGGTGTGTGCTCGGTTCTCCTTGAGCTCCACCTAGCATATTAGTTGGGAGGGGAAAGGGGTGAGATTTGGAGAATCTCAGTAGCTCATACACTCAATCCAGCAAGCAATCAAGGCATATAACAAGTCAAAGCATGTGAATGAGCACTTAGCCATTCTCAATCAACCAACACGCAATGTACATGCTATGGAATCACAACAATGCCAAAAATGAGCTCCAGGGACTTTTGGATGGCCTCACCCGAGTTTAAGGACTTTTGACTTGGCCTCACTCGTTGGAGACTTTTGGCCTGGTCTCACCTATCTCAAGGGACTTTCGGCTTCACCTCACCCATCTCATGGGACTTTCGGCACTACCTCACCCGAGCATTCTCACATTTCAACATACAAGCATATTGGCATTCAATGCATCAAAGCAATAACATATGGCATATTCCATACAACAAGCATATACATCATACAATGACTATCATATCCAAGAAAGCAACAAGGAAGAGTGAAAGAGAGAGCTACCTTTGGAGCCAAAGCCTTCACTAGCTTTTCCTTTCAATTTCTCCTCTCCCTCCTTAAGTTCACAATCACACCTTGTTGGAGGTGTTTCTCTTAAGCCTAGACACACAAAAGCATGCAATTACTCTCTTACCCTATAATCCTTCAGATCAAATTCTCCCATATACCATAACCTAGAGTTCTCTCTCTCTAGAATGCCATTAACCCCTTTCTCTCTCTCAAGCTCCCATGGTAGTGGAAAACCACATTTTCAAAGAAAACACAATGATTCAAAAGCGTTTTCCACTTTCCCTCTTCTGACCCATACCCAGAAATCGTCCATTTTTGCAACCAAAACCGTAGGAAAAGAGGGTAAAGGGAGGGGATCAGAAATCTGAAGAGAAATGGGAGAAGTGACCTTACCTTTCCCTTAATCTTCCTCCTTCTCTTGATCTCTCACACTCTCCTCGCCTCTTTTCTCTCTTTGGGTCGAAGCTTAGGGCAGATATGAGAGAAGAAATGAGTTTGGGCGTTTAATGAAGTCTGATTCTCGCTATTTACTTTCTTCCGAACCGACTCTCGCTACGGCGAAAACTAACCTTCGCTATAGCGAGCTCGTGTAATCTGGCTTCGCTATGGCGAGGCGTAACCTTCGCTACGGCGAGCTCGTGCCAGTTCCCTTCGCTATGGCGAGATTTACCACTCGCTATGGCGAAATTGCGTCAGTTCCAGACTTCACTCTCGCTATGGCGCCGCTACAGCGGGCAACTCCCTGGTTTTAGTATGGGCTGCTGCCAGCACTCGCTATAGCTAGAATCGCCTTCGCTATGGCGAACTAGCTATCTCGCTATAGCGAGAACGTTTCTCGCTGTTGCGAGAAGACTTGGCAGAAATTCTGGATTCCGAAAATTTCCAGATTTCATTTCCTTTTCTTTCCCTTTCCTTTTCTTTTTCCCGGTTGTTACAAGGTACAATTTTATTGACCCTATTTTATGAGCTTATAATTAGCACAGTGCCCTTATGCTTTCTATACAAAAAGGTTCCATCAATTTGGATCATTGTCTTTAGGTAGTCAAATACGTCAACACATGGCTTATAGGTCCAAAATACTAGATTGAACATCACTAAAGGTTTTATAGTTGAATTTGGTTTATGGGTACTTATGAAAAAAAAACTCATAACATAACCCTAACATAAAGCATTGAACAGTGACCAACCATCTCGGCAAGAAAACATATAATTGTTCCTAGTTCCTAAATGTGATACCAATTGCTCTATGCTTTATAGTCCATGCTTTTTTATATGACACTGTATAGCCAAATATGCTATGCACCCTTTTAATAACTTGTTTAATAAAGTTTGATCACCATTGCCACAATATGTGATGATATTATGTCAAAGTCAAGTTTTGGATGATCTTGTGATAATAAAGGAAAAACACATGTGTGGGGGCCCATTATATCTTGTTATTTTTCAATGATTCTCCTTATCATCTCAGCATGTTTTAACTCACATCATACATTTGGAGAATGATATTTCTTGTACTTCTCTAACGAGTAATGCACCCAAAAGGTTTATTGTGTACAAATAAAATATATCTTCACTGCATGGTGTTTGAACTGCTTATCTTGAAACCTCATGCCAATATGTAACTCTTAACTACTATTCCAATTAATGTCCTCAACCATCTTAATAATCTTAACATAATTACCATCATCCATCTTAATATGTGATAGCACAATATATGTTGATCCACATATTTATTCAATGAAGTGACCTTGTCCTTATTAGCATTGTCTCCCCCAGAATTATATTCTCTCTGGTCATTGATATCTAGTAAAGCATCATATTCATTCTCATCAAAATCATCCATTATATCATATGCCTCATTAGGGGGTGACAAAGGACTGGTATTGAAAATAAGAGGTTAGGACGATCTTGGTATGGATGTGAAGTTGATAGCACGTTAAAAATCAAAATGGTGTATATTTGCTATCTAGGAGTTAAAAAGTGAGACATGTTTATTAATACAATGGAATTGGCTAGGGGACAGGAGTGTTGGTAGTGCATAGACCTCATCCTATGTCACATTCAAATCTACATCGATACTTGATATATACACGTATATAATTAGTTTGAAAATTTTTGATTGGCTTCCTACATCGATTAGCCATAGGAATTATCCTCCATAGTGTATGCAAAGTACCTTATGGGATTACAAGAATGAGAGCACCTATATACTAACTCATACATGAACTGATCTAAGGCTCTCTCACTGCATTCTTCAACCTATCAAGAATAAGGTCTAGGTTAATTCTTAATATTTTCAATCTATTGTATACAAGTGCTACGCCCTCATTGTTATCATAAATCTTTTCACTTGTGTAGATGCATATAATTTCTTTTTTCATACTCATTATAATTCCCATTATAGAATTTGTGTATTGGCATGTGGAAAAAATCCAATAATAACATTTATATTTTGCATATAAATTTTTATTTCATTTCATTTAAATTTTCATCTCCATGTATTTGTTTCAGCATTTTTCTATTTTCTTCAATTTATGTTAAAGATAATAAAATTTTTTACCTATAAAAAAAGCAATAAATTTTCAATTCAAATATTGTAATACATTACTTAATTAATATTAGAATGAATTAATTAAAAATTTAAATTAATTAAATTATATATAAAAACTGTATAATATATATTTTATAAATATATATAGTAGATATATAATTATATAATTAAAATTATATGTCAATAAATAGTAGGTAAATTATTATATAGCATATAAATAAAAATTATATATAATTATACATTAATTAATTTTTTTATATATGTATTTATTTATATTAAAATTTTAATTATATTTATTTTTAATTATATTTACTTATATATATATTTTTATATCATATATATATGTATTTCATATTATATCTTTATTTATTTATTTTAAATATATTTTTAGTTATATTAACGTTTTTTATAAATAAATAATTTTAAAATTGGATTTAATTATATTTTTACATTACTAAATTATAAATTTATTTTTAATATATTTATAGAATATATATTATATATTCTATAAATATGGGTCTTTTTTAAAAATAAAGTATGATAGTCAAAATGTCCAAAAGGACCAAGAAAAAAAACACAAACCAAATAAACTATCCTAAAATCAATAGAACAAGTAAATGTAATATGTTGCAAAATAAATTTCATATTACTGTAAATAAATATCCACATTACTCTTTTTTAATTAAATGTTAGCAAAGAAAAAATATAAACATAGCAAACTAAACATATATATACATATAAATTAAAATGGAATTACTATATTATGAAAAAATATTTTTTACCTATAATAAAATGTTAATCAACAGAAAACGTTAGTAGCCCACACAATTTTTGCTAAATGGAAAATGAGCAAAAGGGGTTAGTATGTAGTTTACTATACTTTTTGTGGTTGGACCACAAAAAATATATTTTTTTTTTTTACCTAGCTGAGAATTGAAAAAAATAGATATCTTCAAATAAGAAACTAGAGAAAGTGAGAGTACTAAAAATACTAAAAATAAAGAAGAAATTTTTGAAATACTGAAAATACTAACACTAATTGAAGATAAAGAAGAAAGCTCTAAAAGTCTTCCTTCTATGAAATAATCAAGTTTTAGGTTTGCAAAAATTTTAAAGCTCACCAGAATGAAGAAAGGTAGAGAGCTACACATAATGAAACAAAGAGAAATTTTACAACTAAAAGGCAGGGGAGAGCTGGCAAGGAAAGCGTATTTTTATATTTAGAAAAGCTATTTTTCCTATTTAGGAGCCAATAAGTAGTCTCACTAATTGCTCTTGTCCATGTCTCTGTGGTCCTAACAGGACCATCTTTATTACAAATTTTATTTTAAAAAAATAGGGACATGGACTATTTAAAAAATATATTTAAGCATCTCAAGAAAATGTTTTTACGGCACAACGTATAGATTATTTCCTTTTCTTTTGCTGTGTCAATATCAAAAAGTCAACAAAATCCATTCTTAGATTCTCTAACAACCTAGCATAGGAAGAGGCATTTCGATCCTCTATGGAGCTAAAATGGTACGTAGCACCTACGTAGTGTCAAAATGACGTCGTTCTACCCATGTTGAGCCAATTGTGAATGTCCATTGTGAGCGAATCCTAATCGTCCATTGAAGGAACTCAAAACGCACTATTTCATTAAATGAAATGGTGCATTTTAAGTCATGTAATTTGACAATCTAGCAAACAATGAAGGCTGTTCATCTCGCACGATCTCAATTGTTCATTTTTAATGCCATAAAATCTGATTTAAAAACACATTTTATTGCACAAACTGATCTTGCCTTCATGCTCCTATGTTATATTCATTAGTGGCATGAAAGGAACTTTGTTTTGCATGCAAAAAATCTCAGCTCCAAGGTGGAATTTTTATGAACTAGATAATCAACCATTTTCATTGTTAGAGTTCTCATTGTCTTGTTTTCATTAGCACCTTAGTAAGAGATGATTTTTTTTTCTTTGAGTTGTTACTGAACACCATAACCATTTCTTTTTTTCAGATTACTGATATTTGATTGTTTTGGATTTGGATTTTCTTTTCTTTCCACTTGTTAATAAATGATTATATATTATATCAAGGTTCCTTGAAAAATAAAAACTTTTATAAAGTAATAAAAAAATATATATGATAAGATTACCAATATTATCATTCTTATAAATCATGTGGTATTTTATAAAGAATTTCAAATTTGATTATGTTATAATAAGAAGTTCTTATTGTGAGATTTGTTTATTTTCAGAGACCAAAATATAGAGGTTGATTTGACCCCTAGACTAGGGTTAGAATTTGATAGTTTAGAGAAAGCATGAAACTTTTAGGTTGCTTATGTTGGACGAAATGGATTTGAAGCAAGAAAATATAATAAGACTAAGAGTAAAAAAGATGACTCCATAATTTCAACCAAATATGTTTACTGTAAAGAGGGTTTGCAAAGAAAAAGATAAAAGGGACTCTGTGACCACCAAACCTTGGCCTGAGACAAGGACTAATTGTAAGGCAAAAATATTTATTACGCGTGTTGTAACATCCTAAAATTAATTAAGGTGTTAATCATGGATTTGGGTTAATTAAGAATAATTAATATGGGATAATTGGTCAAGTTAGGTGAATAGAAACTTTGGAGAGATAAATTATTTATGCGAGTTTGAGATTTAATTGAGATAGAAACTTCATCTAGGCCCCAATTAATGTAGGAGATCGTGATAAGAGATTAATGGAGGCCCAATAAATTAGGTGCAGACCTAATTCAATTTAATGAATTAGAAACCCAAAACCCAACTAGCATAAGCCCATGTAATTAGCCCAATAACCCTTGAGCAGACCCAAATCAATTAAGTCCCTCAAACTTGGTTTGGCCCAATTGAATTTCTATAGCCCAACACATTAGAGCTAGCCCAACAAGGTGTAAATCAGAATCTACTTGCCATTGGACCCTTAGGTTAGCCCATAACCCACATTAGACCCAACTTAACCTAACTAAAACCCTAAACACTTCAACCCCTTCCCTATTTTGCTAAAACACAAAAGAGAAATTCGGAGGTTTGAAGGGAGGCTAGGGTTTGGGGCAAGAAATCTACCATTTTTCACTTCTAGAGTAAGATTCAGTCAAGGTAATAGTTGTATAACTTAATCCCTTTCTCTTTCTCTTCATTTTAGCCCATTTATTTTTTTCATTTGGAGTATTTTCATTATACCTAAAATTTGAAATGTGGTTGTTTGGGTTTTTCTTGGTGAAATTTCGTGGGTTGGGGCTGAGGCTGTTATTAGGTAAATGTAAACTCTCCATTTTGATGTATTTTCTATTGGTTTAAGACCTACATAGTAAACTTATAGTATGGGCCTTAATTTTGTGCAAATTTTCTAGTGATTTGGAATGATATATTGATATTTCTGGTCTAGAGAAGGTAAAATCCAAAATTTGAGGCTCTTGGTGATTGGGTAGGTATCCCTTAGATAACTATTAGTAACTTAATTCTTTGAGCATTTGGTTATTGCCACAAATGATGAATGAGATAGTAATGGACTGATAAAAAATGAACATTTTCTAATGTTTTGATTTTAAGAGGATTTTAGTATTACTGCAGCTTTCCAACTTGTCTATAAGTGAGGTAACTGGGATTATATTAATTCCATGCATATATCTGCTTTAATTTCATATTTGCTGTACATGAATGATTTAAAATGCTGAATGAATTAGTTGGCTATCTATTGTATTGTAATTGGACCTTGTGAGTCCATGGTGGAGCTGTGGTGCAGCTGCCACCCGTGTATGTGCTTTGATTGGGTATCGAATTATGATCAAACCTTAGATGCACTGAGCCCTAGTTGTGCTCATTAGGGAGTGGGTGCCATGGACGGGCCTCTCCAGGTGTTATTGGCCTTTAACATGTGGAAATATGATTGTTAGTATGAGATAGTAATCATGATAGCCTAATTATTTCATTTATTAATATGACTGGTATGTTTTCTAATGCTTATGTGAAGTCATGCATATATGTTAATTAAACTGTAATATATGATGGAATTTCCTTGATTACTGAGATTTGCATCTCACCTCATTTCATGGGATTAAACATTTCAGGTGAAGGTTCTTCGGGTAAGGATAAGGGCAAGCAAGTAAATGAACATCTATGAGCTGAGGCCTAGTGTGGGGAGCTACACTTGGTGCGAGTGGAATAGAATAAATGCTAATTTTGTTAACCTTTGTATAGCATCATTATGTATTTGTATTACCAAGTGTAGGAGGTTGTATTTTGATAACATAGAATGTAATCATGAGAAATAGGCTTCATATTAGTTATTGATGGATGTATGAGTTTATGACACTTATTATGGCTTATAAACCTGTGTTTTAACTGACCATTTAGGTAATAAAATCATGTGATATATGGATTGTGGATTTGAGCTGGCAATGCATGAATTATCTTATGAAAACATGATTGAATGACCATTGTGGAAAATTTATAAATTTGCTAATATAAGACTAATGGATAATTGTGGGAAAATCCACATTTAAATGTTAGATGGGTAATGATACAATGGATGGGATAAATTAGCTAGATAAATGCTATTAAAATCTTATAACAAGAGGGAGAGTGGCCCTAGAGAGTCCCTAGATGGAGAATGGAAAGTATGAAATAAGATTTTAGGAGTTGTAGGATCAGAAGGCACTTTGCCGCGGCTAAAATATTGTTAGCTGCAGCCAATAAAGGCGAAGTTGCCCAGGGAAAGTACCAGAGAGCAATTCGCTGCGGCGAAATGTGGAATTAGCTGTGGCGAAAGGTGAGAGGCAAAACTGGGAGTCGTCCAGAGGAGAATTAGAATTCGCTGCGGCTAAAAAGGAATTGGCCGCAGCGAACTTTTGTAAGAATTTGCTAGGCATTCCAAAGAGGAATTAACCATGGCGAAAGGGGGAATTGGCCGCAGCCAATAGTGAGAGGCGAGTGAGGTAGGTTCCAGGAGGCTTCCTCATCGCGGCACCATGTAGGTTAGCCGTGACGAAATCTATGAAGAAAAACAATGAACCCGAGAGCAATTGGCCACAGTGCAAGGGCATTTAGCCGTGGCTAATGGTCCCAAACTTTTATTCTAACCTAGAAATCTTGGTTTTTCATATGGTAACCCCAAGGGATGACTTAGAAACATTGGTAGAAGATTCTTGTGAGTCAAAATCAATGAGTATTAGAATCAAAGGCTTATAAATAAATGTTTGCTTCCCTGATGTACATAAGTGTTTGTAATTATATGGTTGATGACTCTAATGACATTAAGGTTCAAATTTTCTCGCATTTTCTCATTGTAATTAGTCGTAATGTCTTGTAACCCCAATTTATGACTATTAATCACATGTTTAACCTTAATTACAATGATTAAAAGTTAGGGTCGTCACACGTGTAGATGGGAAATATAGAATTAATACATTTGTTGAGGAGCATAATCACCTACTCCACCTTCTAGAAATGGTTCACTTGTTGGCATCACAATGTAAAGTAATCAAGGTTCAAGCCTATGAAATTGACTTGGTAGAGGATTCAGGACTGCAACAAGAATCCTCTTTTAAGTTGATGAGTAGGCATGTTAGAGGAAGAGCTAATCCTATTTCTAAGAACAATATTCAAAAAGCCTATCTTTGTATCATGCTTATCAGATGGGCATAGAAGAGCAACTTATAAATATTTTTTAAGCTGATGCAAGGATGTTACTTGACTATGCATATTTTGGTGATGTGATCTTTATAGACATAACATTTTGTACAAACCATGAACATAAACTGCTTGCATTGCTTTTGGGATTCAATCACTATAAGGGAATGGTCATTTCTTGTGTGACTTTACTATATGACAAAACTATAGAGTCATTTAAGTGGCTACTACAGACATTCTTGAAGGCACACTAACAAAAAAAAAAAACCTCTAACTATTTTTACTGATCAAGATTAATCCATGGCTCGAGCAATACAAGAAGTGATGCTAGATATAATGCGTGGATTATGCACTTGACATTTAATACAAAATGGCATCAAGCACATAGGAAACTTAATGAAGGGTAAATCATATTTTTTGATTGATTTAAAGAAATACATGTATCAATATAAAAAGGAAGTGTAATTCGAGGAAAAATGGAACTAGTTGTTTTCATATTACAATGTTAATGAAAACACATGGTTGACCTCAATTTAGAATATTAAAGAAAAATGAGCATGGTTTCATATGAAGAAGGCTTTTACACATGGTGTGCAGAGCCTATAGGTAAGTGAAAGCTTGAATGCTATTATAAGGAGTTGTACAAGATAGATTTGGACATTAATTAATTTTTCAAGTACTTTGAATGAGTTATGGATGTTAGAAGGTATAATGAATTGATACATAAGTTTGACTCATGGTAAAAATTGTCTCGATTGATTATATAGAGTTCTACCATGCTTTGACAGCTTTCTAATATTTACATGGCTCCAATATTTGACTAGTTCCAAGAACAGTGGGACCTCATTGCAGCTGCTAGTATGAAACACAAAAAATGAGGAAGAGCCTTTGTTTGACTATGTTGTCAATATGGTTGATGAAGAGGGTGATTAGAGAGTTTAGTTTGATCCTAGCACAGGTCAATTTCATGTGACTGTCGGATGTTTGAAACTATTGGACTCTTATATTGCCACGCTTTGAAAGTTTACAATATGAAGGATGCAAAAAAACTCCTCGAGCACTATATTATCAAGAGGTGGACAAAAAAAAAAGCAAGTGGTATCATACATGATATTAGGGGAAATGAGATCTAAGTAGATCCTAGGCTAGAAAGCACATGATGATATAGACAACTTTGTCCCATGATGATTAGATTAGCAACCATGGCATCTGACTATCTAATAGCATTCTTATTGGTGCAAAAAGGTGTGTTGGAACTGACCAAACAAGTGACAAAACTTTGGTTAAGCCACCAGAGCCCAACCAACAATGGCAATGCAAGCATAACACCACCAATAGAATCTGTTGCTTAATCAAGGGGATTCAAGAATAGGGATGGAACTAAGAAGAAGTGAGAGAAAGTTAGGTTGAGAAGCTAAAGAGCCAAAAAAGAAGAATAACTTTTAAGGTATAGGCATATTACGTGTCTTTATTTTATGATTAGTTATTAATAATTCCTAATGTTGCCTTGCCTTTGTTTTTTGGGGCTATCAAACACAAGTAAGTACCTCCAACGCTATACCTTAGTCACCACTTTCACAGGCAAGTGCACCTTAGGCACTTTTGGCTAGCTCTCAAATAGCTGAAGGTGATCTTACTTTTACATAGATGTTAATGGTAAGACTAGTCAAATTTTTAATACTAAGCACCTCCTTCTAGTTCATAAGGGATTATATCATGATTTATGTTGTTTTATAATGTACGTACCACTAAATTTTTCAATGCTATCACTTGAAACACTGGAGTTTAGATAAGATGTTTTATTAGGTAAACAATAATACAACAATAACAAAGATTGAAATAAAATATACTAGAATATGGAATTTAATTGAAATCAATATGCTTCTGTACATTAGACTCTTTATTACAATTTAAATTAAGTATAAGTGCCTATTTATTATATTGAAATTGAAAATTTTGACAATTTTTCTAGGTAATAACCAATTACAAGGCAAGCTTTGTGAAGGGGATCAAGAATCAGTAGTTATTTTTGGCTTCATGCTTTCTAGACCCTTGTATCTTGTTCCACACTCTCTTGATGCTTTGAATGTATAGGATAATCCTTTGTTTTTTGCTTATCTTGACCAACAACACATTTAAATCAATTTGTACAGCATATTATTGTAGAGTAAAATCTTCATTTGTTACAACGGTACATAATATTATACTTGTCATCTCTTGTAGGCATCTACATCATTGCTAGTATATTGATGAGTAATATCATATAAAGATATAAATCCTTGTGATCTAAAGAACTTGTAAACATGTCTATGCTTGCTCTCATTCCAGTCATTACAAAATATAGAACGTGAAGATTGGACATCCAATTCAATACTAAATATAGAGATTCAACTTGCAACACGAAAGGAAAATCAAATAATTAACTCACCTACAGAGTATGATAGGCATAGATATAAGCTTGTTTTCTTTTTGATACAATTCAACATGTTGCAATATTTAGTAAACCTAAAGGCTAACAAAAGTGAGGTATAGGCATAAAAACAAAGTAACTACGAAACTAACTTATGAATAGCATAAAAGTTTATATTGCAGAGCATTTATAATGACTTCTTCTTAACAAGGATATAGGTAAGCCTCTATCTCAACATGGCATCATCCTCATGAGAATTGGCCATTTTTTTTCCAATGAACAATCAAATCCAAAAATTTATTGGCTTTAGTTATTAGAGGGCTTCTTGATGAAATAATTGTGTTCCACTAACCCCTTCCTTCTATAGAAAAAAAAAAAAACACACAGAGAGAGTGGCTCTTTCTACTATGGTGAGCATATGTAAGAAGCTTCCTTCAAAAAGCTTTTCACCTTGCATGAAGGCTCTACCTATTTTATGCAATCCTCTTTATTATAAGGATCAATAGTTATTAACCTTCAAAAAGCTTTTCACCTTGAATTTTGGAGGATGATTTTGTATGTTTCTATTGTTTCTTTCTTGATAGTTATTAACCTTCCAAATTTAATTCCTCAACTTGCAAAAAATTTTGTTACTTGCTTAGTTAACATAATGGAGCAAGTTGGTTGGTCATTTGAATTGTTGGATGGACTTTGTAAGCGTAGGCTAATTCAACAAGTCACATATATTTTAAGTTTAAATGGCCAAACAACTCTATCTTAACCAATTTATAACGTAAGTAAAAATTTTGATCCACATCTTTTAGTGTCTTTCTTTACCCATTTATTTTCTTTTTTGTCTATGAAAATGATATTAGTTTATTAATTTGATTGGTAGGGATTGATAGGATTACTTGTCAAACTTTCTATGGTTCATTTGTAGACTTCAGGACTTTGTATGAACTTCACTTAAAATCATAAAACTATCATAAGGATCCATTTTAAATTATAGAGAGGATCTAGAAGAATGGTTTCTTGTGTTTTCCAATGTTATTGTTTAGCTAGGTTTGCATTTTCAGTTACTTGTTATCATTTAAATGCATAAATCTATTTAGCAAAGCATTTGAGTTTAGTTCTCAAATATTCACATTTAAGTTACTTATCTAAAATCCATTAGTCCTTAAAGTCCTATCTTGAAAATTCAAAGGTTTCAATATATGATTGATATATAAGTCTAATTCACAAAACATAAAAAAGCCATTGCAGTACATTAGTGCAAGATGAATAGCCTTCACTCCTCTCCCATTGAACTTGGCTTTGGAATCTCCCACTACAATTTGAACTCCAATCTCACTTATATCAACTCTAATTAGTGACCAAATGAAAATTCTCTCTTTTTAATCAATACTCCAAATCAAATATGAGGAAATTAAACACATTTAAACCAGAACACAAATGAGAAAGAATCACCTACCAATCTTAGAAATCTCGCCACTGTTAATGAAGGATGACTATTAGTGAATGTAAATTTATGTGATTCCCGATGAGATTTGAAATGGCTCACAAATTTTGTAACACCCCAAAATTAATTAAGGTGTTAATAATGTATTTGGACTAATTAAGAATAATTATCATGAAGTAATTGAGCAAGCTTTATGAATGAAAATTGATAAAGAAATAAGTTCATAATATAGATTTAAGATTTCATTTAGGTTAAAGCCTAATTGGGGCCTAAAATTTAATTTGAATAAGCCATGGATAAGGATTTATAGAGGCCCAATAATTTTTTGGTTTAAGCCCAACTCCTTATCATAAGGCTTGGGCTAAGAGAAATTGCCTAACAATGGACCAATTTGATTTAGTAGAATAGGGGCCCAAGAACCAATTTATGTGAGTTGGCCCAACACACATTATGTAGGCCCAAATTAGATTGGCTCTTAAAATTTGGCCTGACCCAACTACAACTCTGAAACCCAACTCATGAGATTCAGCCCAACTTATGAGATAAGGCCCAACAAGCATAAAAATCTAAACTTACAAGGAATCGGGCCATTGGGTCAGCATACTCCACTTAAACTCAAAATGTTCTGCAGCCCACCTCACCAAACAAAGGCCCAATAAGCACACATCTAAACCTAAGTGGATTTTGGGCTTTAGGGTTGACCCAAACCTATCTAAAACCCTAACTTACTCAGCCCCTTACCCCATATTCTGCAGATCAACTCAATCTTAGGCAAAGGAGAACTCCATTTTCGCATAGGAAGAGAGGAGGCTAAGGTTTTCTGCATTCCTCCACCATTTCTCACTTCTAGAGAATGATTTAGCTAAGGTGAGTTATATATAACTTAACCCTCTCATCCTCCTCTCCATTTTGGTCCGATTAATTTTTGGTCTTGAGCATTTTCATCTTCTTCTCAAATCTGAAACTTGGTGTTGGGTGATTCCTTGTAAGATTTTCGGAGTTGGAGGTTAGAGGGATAATTAGGTAAGCATTTCCCTTCCATTTTGTGTATTACTTTGCTGGAAAATGCCCCTAAGGATGGATTATCATAATGGGTTCTGTAATTATACGAATTTACAAGGAGATAATGGTGGAAAACTGAATTTTCTGCGCTTGATGACTGAAATGTAAATTTTGGAATTTCCCATGGTGGATTTTCGGAGGTTGAGGCTATGGGTGTTGTTAAGTGAGTATCTCCTTCTCATTTTGATGCATTTTTTGTTAGTTTCAGACCTCTATAATTGACCTATGATATGGGCTTTGGTTTCATGTGAAATTACCCAGAAATTGGAGTGAACTATGGCAATTTCTGGTGTAGGAAAGTTGGAATCCGAAATTAAATCCCTTGGTAATTAGGTGAGTAACCTCTAGTCTGTCATTAGTAGTTCAACTCTTTGGATATTTGATTGTGATTAGAAATAATGATAATTATGCTTGTTATAGGCTTGGTGTGCATTTGGATTATTATGGTAGCTAAGGGAAGAGTAATTGGCTTCATTGAGGTAACTAGGGTTATTTTTCTAATTCCATGTATATGCTCATGTTAATCTGCTATTTATTATACATGCTTGATTTTGAAATGCTAAATGTCTGGTTAATTACTTGATTGTTATTGTAATTGACCTTGTGAGTCCATAGTGGAGCTATGGTGCAACTGCCACCCGTGCATGTACTTCGATTGAGCACTGGGTTGTGATCAGACCCCAATGCACTGAGCCCTAGTTGTGCTCATTATGGAGTAGGTGTTGTGGACGGACCTCTCCCAATGTTATTGGCCATTAACATGTTGTGTATAATTGCTGGTATGGGACAATAGTCATTGGTAGTTCAACTAGTTCATTTGCGAATTGAATTTATGATTCTGGTATTGATGATATGAAATTGCATTGGATTGATTGACTTGTACATATATATGGAAATTTCCCTTTGGTTACTGAGATTATATATCTCACCCTGTTATGGGCTAACATTTTCAGAGACTGGACCTCTTAATGGCAAGGAGAAAATTAACGAGAGCTTGTTAAATAGTTTGGTAGCACATAGGTTTGAGAGTCTTATCAAATTATAATGTAACTAGTTTACAAGTTTTGTACCATTGTTGCATTACATCATGAATTGCCAAGTGTAGGAGTTGTATTTTATTAACATAGAATATAATCCCATGATATTTCCTTATAAACTTGACTATTAATGCAAGAAATACCCAATGAAAGTATGATTAAATGACCATTGTGGGAGATTTATAATTTGCTGAAGTAAAATCCCATGGATAAGTAGGGAAACCCACATCTAAATGCTAAATGGGTAATGATATATTAGCTGGGTAATTAAGGTACATAATTACCACTAGAGTTGCATAAATTAAGGTAGAATGGCCCTAGAGTGATATTGGAGGAAGATTGGAGAGCATGAGATGAAATTTTGGGAGTTATAAGAACAGAAGGGAATTGGCTGCGGCCAACATTTAATTGGCCTCGGCCAAATGTGGTGAACCTGCCAAGGAAGAAAACAGAGAGAAATTGGTCACAGTGAATAGTGATGTTAGCCGCGGCTAAGTCTGGGAAGCAAGTTTAGGGGTGTTCCAGAGGGTATTTGGCCACGAAAGGGGTATTTGGCCGCGGCAAAATGCGTGAAATTTATGGAGGTGTAAGGACTTAAATCCGAGAGTAATTGGCCGCAGTGAAAGGGGGTTTAGCCGTGGCAAAGGTGCTCAATTTCTTATATTCACCTAGAAACTTTAATTTCTTTTATGGTAATACTAAGGAATGATTTAAAAACACTTGTAAGAGGTTTTTATGGGTTGGAATTAATGGATGGGAGAATCAAAGGCTCCTTTTTAATGATTAAATTCACTTGCACTTTTGAATAATTGTGGTTGCCTAATTAATGACCCTAATAATATTATGGTTTAAATTTCCTAACATTTTTCGAATATAATTAGTTGTAATGACTTTTAACCCTAATTGAAATTTTATGGTTAGTAATCACGTACTTAACCTTAATTATGATTATTAGAAGTTAGGGTCGTTACAGTTGGTATCAGAGCAATGGTTCAGAATAACCATTCTAATTTAAATTCTATAACTAGAAGCTTGGCAATCATGATGCATATTTAGCATGGTATTAGCTCATGAGAATAGCTAATTAGGAAAACATATAAGTGATGTGCTTTATGTGCTGGAAGGAAGTATAGAGGAATGATGATATGAAGCTTATAATACTTGATTAAAATGATCGTTTCTTGAATTTTATTTAGAGCATCACCTATCACAATAAGTATACCTCAGAGAACAATAGAGTATAGCTAGATTTGACCTCATAACACTTTAGTAATACTAATTTTGAGACTTGAGGTTGTTAATGCCAATGAAAAAACTAGAATTTTGCCTTTCTTTTCTTTGGAGATTGGGTTACTAGTCTCAGTCTAGATAAATCACTGGTTGAGGCTTGTTGCTAACTGGCTACACAATAGATGCACCAGTCACTCGCTGTGAGGCACCAGTTGACTGAATGAATGAGACCAAGTAACAGATAAGGATGATGAACAAAGCTACTAATAGCGTTTATGACCAGTTGACCGCCATTTATTAAGCAAGTCAATTAGGTATGGCCGACCAGTTGACTGGCCTATCGAAGTAGTCAACTGATCACAACAAGAGTAGCAATTATTTACCTAAGTAAAATTCTAAGATTTTCAAGGGCCATCTAGAGTGATGTTGAGAACTTAAAAGGTAATGGTATAGAGTAAAACACTTAACTAGCTATAAGAACCTTACGGAAGGGTAAGATGTAAACTTTACTTGCAATCAGGAAAATGATAATGGAACTAGTGTGTAATAAATGAGTGTGATTGATTGAATATATGAAGTGATGTACAATCTATACTGAGTTAGAACTATGTAGACTTCGAAAGGTCCCCAAAGTTGAAGCTTTATAGGTACAAAGGTCCTAGCCCAATTGCTTGATCTCGATTAATAAAGAACACAATTACTTGATCCTAGCTACCACAATGTGGGCCTAATAAATATGGGTAGTGAGAGCTAAAGAACATTTCGAATTGTTTTATTCAAACTATTGGAGTGAGTAAGCCATCTTTAGTTAACTATGACAAGAAAAGAGAGCAAGAAACCCTCAAGATTGTCGAATCCATTTCTAAATGTGTATAGTGACTTTAAAGCAAGAGATTAAGGGAGATGATGTTCTGGAAGGAATCTTGAGAGCTTTGAGGCTCCTTCCTTAGTATACTATAGCAAAAGAGAGAGATTATGACAAGAAGAAAGACAACCCTTTAGTGTGATAAAGGTGAGGTGCACCGGTATGGGGTGCTTGCGCATGTTGTCTCTTGTGTAATTTCGTTTACTTATGCTATGTGTTGAAGTGCATTTGGGTGGTGGTTAGAGGCACTTTATGTGCATGATACACTCAGGGGGTGTAAGGTAAGATTCTACAACACTCTGGTGCTAAAGGCACGTGGGACGTGCTCATTTATCGGCACTTCGATGCTAAGGGCATGCGGGGCATGTCACTTATCATATGATTTGATGAATTTCGACCACCAAATTGGCATCAAATTAGACTAAGTAGACTCTCTTTCTAGAAGATAAAGAGGAGATCTTTATGGTAAGGACCCACCTAAAAAGGGAATAAAATTATACCTGTGTGAGTACAATTGGTTGAGATATAGTCATCACGGGGTGATGAGCATGTGTATGGCCATCGAGAAGCATTGCTTGCTAATATTAAAGGCAAAGCCTAATTTCGCCACTAGTAGTTTCATTGTCATGTGTCACATGTGGTGTGATTAAGGGGATAGAGATAACATTGGGAAATCGAGATGGACTAATGATTGCTGTAGTAGTAAAACTCCCTAATCTTGAAAGAGAACTCCCTAATCTAGGATAATAATGCAGGGAAATGAATAAAAGGTGGCAGCAATGCAATTAACTTATGTTATTACAATAACCTTAGTATAATGATTGACGAGGAAGGGTGAAACACTAGTGGTAAATGACACTTGAGTTCTCTCACTGGGAATCCCTACTTGATCTATTGATAATTAGGGAATGTTTAATAATAAAAAGACTCACTAAGTCTCTTTATTATGTTAATTTAACTCCCAATAGCTAGGCCTGAAATTGAGGCCTAAAAACTTTTAGGGGAGTGAAAGAGTCAGTTGTGGTTAGCATAAGCCATTGTGTAAGGATGAAAACTATCATACAATCTTATATTGTATGCTATAATGTATGGTTAAATGACCTTGTACTTGCAGTCAGAGAACCTTATTGACAAGGTCTCAGATTTCACATTAATGAATACAAGATCTTATAGATAGGATCTTAAATATTGTTGATAAGATATTATTTCATTACTCTTTGGGGAATTATTATGAATTTCCAAATTAGAGAATATTAAAAAAAAAGGGTTAAAAAAAAGGGGTATGCTAGTTGAAGAATGACTATACTTGTATGAAAATATCTTAGTTAGGGTTAGAAGATACGGAAGTGCAGTCCTCTGGGACTATATAATGACATAAAACCCAAAGAGATGTTCAGTTGACATCAAATAAGTAGATATGCCATTAAGTTGACTACTAAAGCTTGTAGCAACTGAGAGGTAAAATGAGACATTGGGATCTATTGATCATGGTAATCTTTAAAGTCACATGTATGTAATTGTGGTAATGCCTTTGCAAGTGCCAAAAAAAAAAAGAGAGGGAAGAGATCTATTAAGGATTTTCCTATGTTGGTTACCCCTGAAGGGGGGTGATCAGGTTGTCTATAATTAACCATCATCAGGAACCAACAAGAAAATTCTTAATGTTGTGGGCAAGCAATGGAAATTATATTATCTAATAAACCACTCACTAAAAGTATGACTTGTAAGATTTAAAGAAATTCATTCCTAAGTCCTACCGGATTACCTTGATGCTCTGGACAAGGTATTCTCACCCTTGAGATTAGGTCTTATTAGAAAATATAATCTAGACATGGAATATCATGTTTATTCTTCACCTGACAAATTATGTTTGATTTCGACTATGTAGAAGGTGAACCTAAAGTGTTTAGATGCCTTCAAAAGATTAGTGGTGAGATCAGACTTCATATTAGTTTCAACCCTTGGGAATCTCGACAAACGAGAAGGAGTAATCTTAAGCACTAATTGAAAATGAAAGGGGAATTCTATACGTCTAATGGAAATAATGAACTGTCTACTAATGGACAATAAATGAGGATAATGTGTAAAATAATTTATGAGATAGTTGAATGTAAGACTTGAAAACTTAAACTAGATGAACTTGTAAAAGGCAAAACCCATTTTAGTTAAGAAGGTTGGACTAAAAAAATGTAAGGATAATCTAAGTGAAGGATAAATGGAACTTCATTATGAAATAAGGTCACTTACCTATGTTGCTATTAGTGGAATAAATACTAAAATGACTGACTAAGTGAAATTCCTTGTAGTTTTTGGTATCAACTATTAGGGAGAGTTAAATTAAAGTATCTAGGAGTTATCTCTTAAATGGATTAAGAGTTAAGAAGGAAAGGAAGTTAATAAAAACATTTAATGATCGGCTATTGGAACGATAAACAAAAATGAGAAAGGAGAGAAAGAAGAAGAAAAAAAAAGGGGGGAGAAAAATATAAAACAGAACTAAACAAAAAGCTATGAAAGGAGAGAAAATTGGGATTTATTTGAGCTAGGTGTCTAAAGCTTATTATAAGATGATCAAGTGTCACTTGGTCTGGATCTACTTAGCTGCAGACACAGAAGGAATACGACATGCTTAGATCATAATGTTATTTACCATAGGTATACTAGAGGGAATAGAATTGTGGTTACCAAGTGAGGTAGTAACATGATAAGAGCATCCTCCCCAGGAAAGTAGTAAGAGGGGACTAGTCTCTGGTAAGACTATCTGAGTTATCAAGGAGGGGGTTATGAGGAGGAATTGCAAACCCCACTTAAACTCAAAATGGCCCTTAATAAGCACAGCATCTGAACCTAAGTGGATTTTGGGCTTTAGGGTTGACTCAAAGCCATCTAAAACCCTAACTTACTCAGCCCTTTACCCCCTATTTTGCAGACCAACTCAATCTTAGGCAAAGGAGAATTCCATTTTCGCATAGGAAGAGAGGAGGCTAGGGTTTTCTGCATTCCTCCCCCATTTCTCACTTCTAGAGGATGATTTAACCAAGGTGAACATCAATTGAGTAAGGTGTGACTAATTTTGATGACAAAATTTCTAAAAAAGGGGAAGAATGTAACACCCCGAAATTAATTAAGGTGTTAATAATGTATTTGGACTAATTAAGAATAATTATCATGAAATAATTTGGCAAGCTTTATGAATAAAAATTTATAGAGAAATAAGTTCATAATATAGGTTTAAGATTTCATTTAGGTCAAAACCTAATTGGGGCCCAAAATTTAATTTGAATAAGCCATGGATAAGGATTTATAGAGGCCCAATAATTTTTTGGTGTAAGCCCAACTCCTTATCATAAGGCTTGGGCCAAGAGAAATTGCCTAACAATGGCCCAATTTGATTTAGTATAATAGGGGCCCAAGACCCAATTTATGTGATTTGGCCCAACACATATTATGTAGGCCCAAATTAGATTGGCTCTTAAAATTTGGCCTGACCCAACTACAACTCTGAAGCCTAACTCATGAGATTCAGCCCAACTTATGAGATAAGGCCCAACAAGCATAAAAATCTAAACTTACAAGGAATCGGGCCATTGGGTCAACATACTCCACTTAAACTCAAAATGTTTTGCAGCCCACCTTACCAAACAAAGGCCCAATAAGCACACATCTGAACCTAAGTGGATTTTGGGCTTTAGGGTTGACTCAAAGCCATCTAAAACCCTAACTTACTCAGCCCTTTACCCCCTATTTTGCAGACCAACTCAATCTTAGGCAAAGGAGAATTCCATTTTCGCATAGGAAGAGAGGAGGCTAGGGTTTTCTGCATTCCTCCCCCATTTCTCACTTCTAGAGGATGATTTAACCAAGGTGAGTTATATATAACTTAACCCTCTCATCCTCCTCTCCATTTTGGTCCGATTAATTTTTGGTCTTGAGCATTTTCATCTTCTTCTCAAATCCGAAACTTGGTGTTGGGTGATTCCTTGCAAGATTTTCGGAGTTAGAGGTTAGAGGGATGATTAGGTAAGCATTTCTCTTCCATTTTGTGTATTACTTTGTTGGAAAATGCCCCTAAGGATGGATTATCATAATGGGTTCTGTTATTATACGAATTTACAAGGAGATAATAGTGAAAAACTGAATTTTCTAGGCTTGATAACTGAAATGCGAATTTTGAAATTTCCCATGGTGGATTTTCGGAGGTTAAGACAATAGGTGTTGTTAAGTGAGTATCTCCTTCCCATTTTGATGCATTTTCTGTTAGTTTCGGACCCCTATAGTTGACCTATGATATGGGCTTTGGTTTCATGTGAAATTACCCAGAAATTGGAGTGAACTATGGCAATTTCTGGTGTGGGAAAGTTGGAATCCGAAATTAAATCCCTTGATAATTAGGTGAGTAACCTCTAGTCTATCATTAGTAGTTCAACTCTTTGGATATTTGATTGTGATTAGAAATGATGATAATTATGCTTGTTATAGGCTTGGTGTGTATTTGGATTATTATGGTAGCTAAGGGAAGAGTAATTGGCTTCATTGAGGTAACTGGGGTTATTTTTTTAATTCCATGTATATGCTCATGTTAATCTGCTATTTATTATACATGCTTGATTTTGAAATGCTACATCTCTAGTTGACTACTTGATTGTTATTGTAATTGGACCTTGTGAGTCGACGGTGGAGCTGTGGTGCGGCTGCCACCCGTGCATGTGCTTCAATCGAGCACTGGGTTGTGATCAGACCTCGATGCACTGAGCTCTGGTTATGCTCATTATAGAGTAAGTGCCATGGACGGACCTCTCCCGGTGTTATTAGCCATTAACATGTTGTGTATGATTGCTGGTATGGGACAGTAGTCAGTGGTAGTTCAACTAGTTCATTTGCGAATTGAATTTATGATTCTAGTATTGATGACATGAAATTGCATTGGATTGATTGACTTGTACATATATATAGAAATTTCCTTTTTATTACTGAGATTATATATATCACCCTGTGATAAGCATGAATTTTATATCTTTTATTCTTCCTAACTTAGTCATTTTAATGATCAAAGATGGCTTTAAAGGTTTAATTAGATACAATTTGATTTTATTAGCCACTTATGCACTTTGTGAATTAATTAACAAAATTATTGAGTTTTAAGGCATGAAATTCTTTTAAATAATTTTGTGGATAATTCTATTGAATATTCTCTATTCTTTTGTGCAGAATTTTTTATGAGCAATTAGCTTGAATGAGAAATTGAATTGAAGGAGAAGGTTGAGCTTCAAGTGTACTTTTTGTGGAGCTAAAAACTTGAGAATGTGAAGCAAGAGCAAAGATGAGCAAAAGGTGCATTTGAGAGGAAGAAAGTGACGCTGAAAGGAGCTTTCAAGCATGCAAACAGCAGCTGTCATGCAAGTTACACCAGCAGAAACAGAGAAGAAAACGTGGGCTGGGTTTAAGAGAGAAACAAAGCACGAAGCATGAGCAGAAGAAACGCAAAACGAAATGAAGATGCAGAAACAAGGAGAAGAAGCATGCAGAATCACGTCTGGACAGTTTTGAGAAGAAAAGAGAAGCTTTGAGAAGAAGAAAGGAAGTCTGGGCATAACAGTAATGTGAAACGCAACATGCAGAAGCTGGAGGCAAAGCAACATACGAACAGAAAACGTTGGAGCTATATGAAGAAGCAACGTGAAAACAAGAGCTGCATGATTCGAGGAAGCAACATGAGCTAAGAAAGAAGCAAAAGCTGGGTTGAAGGAGATGGAAACGAAACACAAACCAGCAGCAAATGAAGAGAAGAATTAGACTCAAAATGCAAAGCCACGAAGAAGAAAAGCTACGTGAAGAGACATGCAGAAGCTACAGTATGCAACGGAATATTATAAATAAAAGCAATGGGGCCCAAACTTTATACACACATGAAGGAGCTTCAGGCAATTTAAGAGACGGGGGCTGAGCAAGTGAAGTCATTAGAAAACACGTGAGAAGGGGATCACGCCATCAGCACTCACATCCAGCCCATTCACGTCATTCATTCACCACGCACGCATTCATTATTCGTCCAGCAACACGACGTCATTCCAAAAAAACGCCCGACCCGTTCAACACACATCATACCATTCATTCGCCCTAGCCGTCATTCACACCCATACACACGCCTCCTTCGCCTTCACGCCTCCACTCACAGAACCATCCATCTCTCCATTCTCTCCATCTCTATTCCATCGTAATATGAAGATCTAATCTCCATCTTGAGGCTAGCAAGGGAGGAAGCTTTTGGCTGAAGCTTGAATCCTTGGAAGAATGCAAAATTCTGGCTAAGATTTCTTATTTTTTCAGCACTTTTTTTTTTCTTGTATAATCTCGGTTGAGTTATATTTGATTGAGAAATTGTGTAATTAATTAGTGACTGGTTAGACATTGATTAGGAAATATTTTTGTTGATTAATTAGTTGAATTTGAATCTAATTTTTCATTATTCTCTCTAATCTCCCATGTATGCCACGAAGGTGTTCGATAAAATGCATGAGTGAGATTTTGTATTTGATTGTTTGATTTGAGAATTCCTTAGTGTTTAGTTGGTTAATTAAACATTTTTAGATGATGAATCAGAAGATAATTAATTAGTTAATCAATCAAATTGAATGTTCATTGATCTTAAGAACAAGAGTTAGCGGTTTAATGCGGGATTGAGGTCTCAATTCAACATTAGATTATTAATCTCTTGAATCTTGAATGGTTATTCAAGATCATTTGCTAATGAACACAATTAGGAATTCTTAGGCCAGAATTAATTATAATTGGATTAGGATAAGAATAGTGGATACCAAGAGACCATTCCTAAGCTAGTCACAAGCCATTATCTACCACAATTCATCTAATTAGGTAGCAATTAGGAATTTTAATTTGGTTTCATTTTAATTATTTTAAATCAACCAAACCCCCCTTAGTTTAGAAATTTTTAGGGTCTTTTAACACTTAGAAACTTAATTAAGCATTGAATTCCATTTCCAAGGGAGATGACCTAGGTTGTGCCACTTGCTATATTTTTAGTCAACCTAGTTTTATTTTGAGGGTTGTACGACAAGCCCGTCAAAATTTCACCCTGTTATGGGCTAACATTTTTAAGGATTGGACCTCTTAGTGGCAAGGAGAAAATTAACGAGAGCTTGTTAAATAGTTTGGTAGCACATAGGTTTGAGAGTCTTATCAAATTATAATGTAACTAGTTTACAAGTTTTGTACCATTGTTGCATTACATCATGAATTGCCAAGTGTAGGAGTTGTATTTTATTAACATAGAATGTAATCCCATGATATATTCCTTATAGACTTGACTATTAATGCAAGAAATACCCAATGAAAGTATGATTAAATGACCATTGTGGGAGATTTATAATTTGCTGATGTAAAATCCCATGGATAAGTAGGGAAACCCACATCTAAATGCTAAATGGGTAATGATATATTAGCTGGGTAATTAAGGTACATAATTACTACTAGAGTTGCATAAATTAAGGTAGAATGGCCCTAGAGTGATATTGGAGGGAGATTGGAGAGCATGAGATGAAATTTTAGGAGTTATAGGACCATAAGGGAATTGGCCGCAGCCAACATTTAATTGGCCTCGGCCAAATGGTAACAGAGAGGAATTGGCCGCGGCCAACATTTAATTGGCTTCGGCCAAATATGGCGACCCTGCCAGGGAAGAAAACAGAGAGAAATTGGCCGCGGTGAATAGTGATGTTAGCCGCGGCTAAGTCTGGGAAGCAAGTTTAGGGGTGTTCCAGAGGGTATTTGGCCACGGCGAAAGGGGTATTTGGCCGCGGCAAAATGCGTGAAATTTATGGAGGTGTAAGGACTTGAATCCAAAAGTAATTGGCCGCGGCGAAAGGGGATTTAGCCGCGGCGAAGATGCTCAATTTTTCATATTCATCTAGAAACTTTAATTTCTTTTATGGTAATACTAAGAAATGATTTAAAAACACTTTTAAGAGGTTTTTATGAGTTGAAATTAATGGATGGGAGAATCAAAGGCTCTTTATTAATGATTAAATTCACTTGCACTTTTGAATAATTGTGGTTGCCTAATTAATGACCTTAATAACATTAAGGTTCAAATTTCCTAACATTTTCGAATATAATTAGTTGTAATAACTTTCAACCCTAATTGAAATTTTATGGTTAGTAATCACGTACTTAACCTTAATTATGATTATTAGAAGTTAAAGTCGTTACAAATTTCTATTTTGTTTTCTCCTTCACTTGTGACCCTTACTATGAGGAATAGAATGCGAGGAGGTTGAAAGCAAAATGGGAAGATCACAGATGGAAGAGAACAGAACGTAAGGAACAAAATGTGTTTTTAAATCAAATTTTATAAAAATGGATGGCTGAGATCGTGTAAAATGAATGGCCTGCATTATCTGCAGCATTGTCAAATTACATGACTTAAAACACACCATTTCATTTAATGAAATGGTGCATTTTGAGTTTCTTTTAGTGGATGGTTAGGATTGGCTCACAATGGACGGCAGCGATTAGCTTAACATGGATAGAACAATGTCATTTTGACACTACGTAGGCGTTGTGCACCATTTTATCTACACAGAGGATTGGAATGCTAGGAAGAGATGAGGGATGAACTAAAGTGAGATTGAAAATCACTCTCAGATCCACTAAAAACCTCACCCAAATCAGTTGGTTAGGGGGAATTTTTGGTTTGAGAGAAAATTGAAAACTAAAAAAGATTTTTAAGATGTTTTTTTAGCTAAGATGGACAAAATGATGGTGGGCTTTGGTTTTTAGGGTTTGTTTTTCTCTAGTTGATAGCACTTTCGTCGTTTCTTTCATCCTTTTCTTTAATTCCCATGAGTGACTTGAGAGGGAGAGAAGAGCTAATTGAAATTTTCCCTACTTCCTAGCTTTCTAGGCAACTTCACAAGACCGAGCATGAAAGAGGGAGCTTAGCCTTTTCTTCAGTCATAATTCCCATAAGTAGCTCCACTTTAGGTAGTCAATGAATTTTGCTTTCCCTGTTTGTCAGCATTGCAATGTGTTTAAGATTTTCTTATGGCTATTGATAATGTTAAGTGAAGGATGAGAAATTGGGTAATTCAATAAAAATAAAGTTAGCATTTAAAGCTTCCTTGTTTTGTTTGAAATATGATGCCGTGTGCTGAATTATATACCAATGGTGATATTAGTAGTGGCCTTACATTAGGTGGTTTTGGGTGAAGTGCAAAATCTCATACTCTATACATCTCCTAAGGTATGCCTCATAAGTGTTTGATAAAATGCTTAAGAGAGGATTCCCAAGTGTTTCTGATTTGGTAGTTTTTGGTATGTTGAAATAAAATGATTGAGATCCTAGATGTTTACTCTATGGATATTTATCGTTGAACTTGGTTGAATCATGGTGCTTTGACTTTCTTCTTCCTATTGTTAAAATTTTTATGTTGATAGTCTAATGTGTTGAACTTGATTGAGCCATGGTGCTTTGACTTTAATCTTCCTACGACCGAGTTGTTGTAATGAATGAGTATGCATTTTGAGTTAATGTCTACAAAAATGTTTCAATTTCTTAAGGCTATTTGAATGATGATTGAGTAGTGATATGATTATGCATCTTGAATTGTTGAATAATGGTAGTATTGTTGGGGACTCTATGATTATTAGATGAGTATGAATTTGTTATTAGTGTTACATAGTTATTTTATTTTGCTTTTAAGCTAATTCCATTTCATGTTTCTTTTTTGTTCATTTAAACCATTGGGCATGGGAATTGCTTGAGAGATTGTTTGGAGAATTCTTAGACAAAGGACTAAAGAGAAGGAAGAAAAAGCTTCTTTGGTTCATTACTTTTATTTATTATCTATACATGTATTGTAGTATGTGCGTGACATAATATGATGATTTATTGGATGCACACAAACATACACTCTCACTAATTACTATATGTTTATAAATGCTTTTATTTTTATTTTTATTTTTAAAGTTACCATATAAGATTTTTTTTTTGCCTTTTCAAGCATATAGAAGGTAATTATTGGTTTATGTGTGATAATACATGTTTGCAAATACCTATATCGACTGGGTTCATAATCACATTTTAATAATTTTTGGGATTTCAATGGCATATATCCAATCACTTTTGTTTACAAGAAAAATTCAAGAAAAAAAATTCTAAAATTTCAAAAGTTAGGTCTTAAAATAAAAAATCAATTAAATAAATGTCTTTTTTTGTTTTTAATAGAAACATTTCTTCAAATTCTCTTTTTAACAATTACAAAGAGTTACTTAAAGAATTAAGATGAATTCTAATAACCCATATTTTCTTACAATTTAAAAGAAATGAAAAAATATGAAAAGAAAAAGTTCAATTAAAAATTAAATAAATCTTTTTCTTAAGAGTTTCTCTTTAAAATAAAAATGATATCATAAACCTCAAAAGTTAATCTTTTTTAAAAAAAGATTAAATAAATCTCCTTTCCTTAAGAATTTTCTAAATTCAAAAATTAGTCTTTTGAAAAAAATGTGAAAATTAGCTTATTTAAAAATCTTTTTCTTAAAAGTTTTCTCTTTAAAAACAAATAAAATCAAAATAAATAAATAAAATCAATTACTATATTATAAAATCCATAGCCTTTTTCTTGTTCATTTCTTACTATTTCTAATGCATTATTCTTTACATTTCTTTAATATATTACTCATTTGTACTATTTTTTTTTCTTCTATGGGACTCAAAAAAAAAATTTGAATCCCTCTTCGCATCCTACAAAGGGGTCCCACCCAGTGATGTCTTAAATTTTAAAATTAATCTATTAAAACAAAAAGAATTAATAAAATTTTCCAAATTTAGATTTTTCAAAGGTTCTATTTCATAAATAAATAAAAATAAACATAAAAAATAAAGTCCTTTTGCCTAAATTCAGGAATCTTCTTCAAAATTATTTTTTGACAAAAACTATAAATATTAAAAAAATATATACTTCATAAAAAAAGAAGAAAATTTTATTTTTACTTAAATAAAAATGTTATTTTCATAAATTAAATAGAAAAATAAAAATAAAAAATAAAGAAGTGAAATTACCTTGGCTTTTACAAATTAAAACATATTAATCAATTCAAAAATCATTTTGTTTACAAAAACCAAGTAATTTCTATTTTCTTATTTTTTTCATAAAAAATTGAAAAAAAAAAACACCAACAAAAAAATCTAATTTTTTACATAGACGAACTATATAAACTTTGATCCCTTCTAAAAGAATATATAAATCATAAACTTATATCATAGATCAAATTTATTCTTGTAAATAATTTTTTTCCCTTTTTCTTTTCTTAATTTTTTTCTTTTCATTATTTTTGCATGTGATTAATAAAGATAATTAAAATAAGATTAAAATTATATTACTTTTGTACAATTAATTTAGAATAATTATTTTTAAAATTAAGTGTTGTGAGGTGTCTAAAATCTTTCTTATGCCTAACCAACTTTTGAACCTCTTTTTAGTTTGCAAGCCATCTTTTTTTTTTTATAAAAAGATTTTTTTTAAAATTTTATCTTTTATAATTAAAATTTTTATGGCGACTCCATTTCATTTGATTTTCAAAAATTGAAATTTTACTTTTTGTAACACATAATGAGTGTGATGTATCTTTTTTTTTTTTCTCTTCTCTTGTTTTATTTACAATTTCACTGCTTCATGTTTGCCCTTTATGTGGTTTTGCATCATATTCATGTCCAAGTCTCTTTGGATTATTATAGGCATATTTATTCGTTTCTCCAGTAGACAAACTTTTCATTTAGTTTTTTAAATGAAAAAAAATGACCGTGGCTAAACTTAGGATTTTAAACATTTAAAAAAAAAGGGAAATCTTTAGCTACGATTTTCGCCGTAGATATTCATATTTAGCAATGATTTTATCCATGGTAAAGTGAATGTTACCACCCTTGAAAAAACCATGGCAAATTATAGAAGGGACACTCTTCTTAACTATGGTCGGCCGAGGCGTGGTAGCGTTGGATAAACCAAGTGCTGGGGCCTTTTTCTTTTTTTGTTTGTTGGGGGGGGGGGGGGGGGGGGGGGGGGGGGGGTGGTTTTGTTGAGGGTAGTTGTGCATATGTTGTTAATTAGTCTTGGACTAAAAAAATCTTAAACTTATGCCCATGTTAAATACATTTGACAGTAAGATTTTATTTATTGAATTATATTTGAAAACAAATTGTTTAATAATATTCTTTCCATTTTTGATGTTTGAATATGAGTGATAATTCATTTGTCTTTTTTTTTTTAATTTTTTAAGACTGAGAAAAAGTTAAATAACATAAGAAAATTTTTAATCAACAAATGTGCCCTAAAGTATATTGTAAAAATACCTCCTCTCCGGGTGGGATTCGGGCTTTATTTTACGTAGAAATTTGTCATGTTTCCGGCTTGGGTTCCTTCGTTGTGAATTTTATCTAGATGGTTCTTAGAAAATATACAATAAATCCCATAATGGAAAGATATCACTAAGCCAATTCTTTTCATAGGTTCAAACTAAAAGAAGCATGCTTAGATTCAAGGTGTACAATCATTTTGCTTTAGCCAAACGTTGCATCTCATTGGAATAATTTAAAGAAAAATTATAGTTGATAACTTTAAGTTAAAAATATTTATATTAAAAAGTTTTAAATTATAAAATTATTTTAAAGGACTTAAAGACTAAAAATTTAAACTGTGTAAAAAATTATAATTCAAGATTTCAAATTAGAATTTTTTGTCTTTGAGTTATTCAAAATAATTTTAAAAATTAAAAAATTTCAATATAAATATCTCTAATTCAGAGTTTTTAATTATAATTTTCTCATAATTTAGATATACTTGCGTAAATGATGAGTCTAGGATGAAAGTTTCCACATCTTCACCTATGTCTCCCGTCAATTGTTCTCATGCGCCTTTATTACAAGATACACCCTATTATTTGTAGTTTTAAATTTCCATTTCTGGTTCATTGTAGAATTTTAAGTTGCCTTGAATTTTGGAAGGCATGCCAAATTATGACAAACATGGTTCAAGAGAAAATCCTAGACCAATGAACATAAAAAGTCAGGAGTAAATTTGGACAGTTAGTATGATTTTTTTTTTTTTGAAATTGTTTAACCTCTAAAACTTTTTGTACTTTACTTCATCATTGAAAACGTAACCTTAATTCTAGAGTTACAATCACTTAAAACGTGCGTGCGCATCCTCTACAGTAATAAGGATTACAGCATGTGAAATAGTAAAACAAATCCTGGCCCTTCCTCCAATCGCATTGTCCTAGCTCTGCCATGTAAAACCAGTATTTTTTTTTTTTAATTCTCTGAACTCAGCAAAACGGTGTGCTTGAATTTAATTTGCCTAAACCCTTTCGAATGCATGTCCTAGACTCCAGCAACCCGGCAATGCACCATTTATTTTCTGAATTCAACAATCAAGCAGATCATTTGGAAAGCATCACCGTAAGGCTCATTGTTGCTATTTTTCTCCAAATCCCTAAAGGTTGTTATTGCCATTTTCATTTAGTTCTTGGCCTCTTCCATTTTCGCCAGATCCCATCATCCTTAATCGTTGTTGCTGTCGATCTCGTAAGTGCAGGGAAGCCCAATAATTGTTCTTGATTGCAGCAACCCTAAAGCTCACTGTTGCCATTTTCACCGGATCCCATTGTCAGTCATTTTTTATGTAGGAAAAAGAAGAAGTTTATTTGATTGAAATATAGAAACATAAATAATTTCAAGAAGACGTAAATGGAAGAGCTTATGCAGATACACCAACAAATATAAAATAAAACTCACATAAAACTTAGAAGAAAAAAATTGATTTTACCATTCTTTGTTGAATGAAGTAAAACTCATTAAAAAAAAAGAAGCTTTTACCATTCTCTTCGCCACAACTCTAGTAATCACCCGCATTCTATGCTCTCAGCTTATGAATGAAAATTCATTTCACTTGTGCCAATCTCACCTCCAACTTTTGTGAGATTGAAGCACAAGCAATTCTTCAATAAACGGTGCATTGCAATGGGTTGCTGGAGTCCAAGACATGCGTTCAAAAGGATCTAGGCAAATTAAATTCAAACACACCGCTGAGTTTAGAAAATTAAAAAAATATACTAGTGTGACATGGCAGAGCTAGGACGGTGCAATTAGAGGAAGGGCCAAGATTTGTTTTACTATTTTACATGCTGTAATTCTCGTTACTGCAGAGGATCTGCACGCCTTCAAACCCAAGTATTAAATAATTCCATAATAAATTTCACAAAAGAACGTTTCTTTGCTATGATATTAATGATTACATGACCAAATGCTAATTTTGCACGCGACTAAATGGACTTGGGGTGGTGATAACATAAGGTTTTCAAACTTGTGAGTCATTCTCTTAAAAGAATAAGTTAAGAAAACGGTTCTCCTTGTATTTATTGTGCTTAGTTAGGTTACAAAAAGAATTGATTTGGCATTCGCCACTAACCATATAAAACACCATTTTCTCCTTTTAAACCACACAAAGCCCTACTCTTCTCCTCATTCTAAGCATCGTCACTTGTGATAAATCATGGGACCATCAACAAAATATATGTTTACATGACAATGTTAACTTTTGCTATGGCTGCTCTTTGGGTCACCCCTATAATTTCATTCGACGACGGCCTCGAGAACTTTGATGCTCTAGCACCCTCTAATCAATTATTGCCAGAAGAAAGTCCTGAATTTTATGACTATTGTGTCAATGTTCACGAAAGTTCGTACAAAAATGTGATTATCTTACATTCTCTGCTATAGTTTATCGTCATGCGACACTTACAGATGACTATTGTGACAACATAGTTAATGGAGTGAGAAAGAGTTGCTATGATAACTTGATCATACCCGTTCTTAAGTCACCTATTCTGAAAGGCAATGCTTTCCAAATCGTAGCAAGCAATAAACAAGTTTAGAGTAAATGTGCTTCTTTATTTAGCATTTAGTTCACCACTTTCTAGTTAGTTGATCTATACTCCTAAAATACACATATCTTATTCTTCGAATAAAATTCTACCATATCTTTGAATATTATTAAAGGTAGGATATTAGATTGGGACTAAGGCAATAACAAATGATAAAATAAAATTTATATTAAATGAATGAGATAAAATTCCTATATTTAATACATTGTTAAAATAACTATCCTTTGTGTGTTGATGCAATTTTTTTAATTAATATAGTTAGCAAGCACATTTTTCGGGCAAGTAGTAAAGTGACCCAATGCATGTCAATTTTGCAGAAAAAGAAAGTAATTTCATTAATTTAAGACTAGTCTAGGACATCATAATAAATTAGTTAAAATAAGGCTAAACTCAATAAAGCAAGAAAATTAGAAAACATGAATACAAATCAAGGAAACAAAATATTAATGGAAGCTATCAAGAAAAATCGTAATAAACACCTAAAAACACAAAACAATTGCCTAAATTATTTAAACTAAGCCAAATACCTCTTAAAACATGTTATTAATGTACCAAAATGTATTCAAAGACTTTATATACCTTAAGAAATCTAGAACGCCGACTTGGTACAACTTTAAGACATAAAAACTTAACTAGTGTATAAAAGAAAACCAACAATCTTATTTCTCTCTTTCCAATTGTATAGAGTATAATTGTTGCAGAGAATCCACATTAGAGAGAGAGAGAGAAGGAAAATTTATTGAAATAAAATAATTATCGCACTTCATTTAACGTTTTTAAAAAGTAAAAAAGCTTGAAATAATTAATACTCTTCTATAGAACTATGCCGACGAATATAGGTGAAGTGTAGAAGGCCACAGGTAATTTAATTTTTTTAAAAGGGGAAAAATGGACTTATCTAAAAATTCAATCATAAAAAATGGCATCAGTTGATGCTTCTAAATCATGCTCCTATTTCTTTTTTTTTTTTCTGGGTATCAGTTGGTCACTTTTTAAATCACTTGCCAAGTGGATAGTCAGATGTAGATAGGTTATATGTTTTTAAATCACACTCTCTGAGGCTCTCTCTCTCTCTCTCTCTCTCTCTCTCTCTCTCTCTCTCTCTCTCTCTGTGATGCTTTTCAGTAAAAAAAATCCCTGCCAAGATATAACATTAAGTGCAATACTTTTGATGGCGCAGGATCTGACAAATTTGTTTTCTTTTTAATAATATTAAGATAAAAAAGCCAAATAAAAAAAATTTTATAAGGTTAGCAGCAAATGCCAAATTTACCCTTCTGGTGACATAATGAAGCACAATACAACAAAATTTGTTTTCTTAACTTATTATTTTATGGATAACTTAGAAGTTGAAAACCTTGGGCCTTTACGATCTCCATGTCCTTATAACCAGGCACAAATGCGTTTTTTCTTGTAATCACTAATAGCAAAGAAAAGAAACTGAAGGTTAGGATAGCCAATATGGAATAGTTTGATGCTTAGTAATTGAAGTGACTATAACTGCAGAATTAGGATTATGCTTTCAGTGATGGAGTAGATTAAAAAAGGGTAGTTTCATAGGTTAAACAACATCATAAGATACATGCGGAATGTTGAAATTTAAAATTTTACTAATCTTTCATCATCCTTAATATGAAAATTTCTCTTGAACTTTTTCTCATTATTGGGCGGGACTTCCAAAATTCAAGGCAGCTTAAAGTTCAACGTTGAACTGGAAGTGAAAAATAGAAACTAAAATTCATTTGGTGTATCATGTTATGGAGGCATATGGGAACAACTAAAGAGAGATATATGGGCCTATTTGGTTTCTTATTTTTAAAATAATTTTTTGTTTTTAAGAACAAAAAAACCAAAAAACTTGTTTGATAATATGTTTTTAATAAAGTGTTTTGTAGAACAAAAAAATAAAATTTTGTTTTCGGAAACAGAAAAATCAGAACATTTTTTTGGTATTTTGTAACTTTTGTTTTGCAAAATTAAAAAAATAAAAAATAAATACTTTTCATAATAATGATTCAAACAAATTTTTTAATTTTTTTGTTCTCAAAATTTGTTTTAAAAAACATCTGTTTTAAAAATATTAAAACAAAAACAAAATCAAACAGGCCCATAGGCCCTATTTGGTATCTTGTTTTCAAAATAGCTTTTTGTTTTTAAAAACAATAAAACAAAAAAAAACTTGTTTGATAATGTGTTTTTAATGAAGTATTTTGTAAAACAAAAAAACAGAAATTTCTTTTCGCAAATAGAAAAATCAAAACATATTTTAGGTGTTTTGTAACTTTTGTTTTGTAGAATAAAAAAAATAGAAAATAGCTACTTTTCAAAATAATGATTCAAATAGATTTTTTAATTTTTTTGTTCTCAAAATTTGTTTTAAAAATCATCTATTTTAAAAATAATAAAACAAAAATAGAATCAAACAAGCCCATTTGGATCATCTATATTTAGTAAGTAAATATACGGTATGCAACTAAAAAGAGATAGAAAAAAAGGTGAGTACAAAAAAACTTCATATATACTTTTATTCCTTTAAATTATTCTTTCTTCTATTGTATAGTACCACAAAAAATCTAAAAGCAAAACATATGAGGTCAAGATATGGAAACTTATGACTAGATTCAAAATTCCCAACAATACAGGGGGTGTGTGTATACTAAAGAGGTGTTGTATTTGGCTAAAGAAAATGATTGTCCCCTCGAATATAATCATGCTTTTTTTGCTTTGACATTGTGAAATGGTGTTTTCTTTACATTACTAAGAAAAATTCAGAACTAACTAATCATGCAAATATGACTTCTATCAATTTTAAATGAATCTCAGCTCAAAATGTGACAAATGTCTATATACAATAAAGCCTAAAACCTACCCCACAAGAAGATATTTGAGGATATACTTTGAAGCGACACTTTGTTGATTTGAAGTTTTCTTAATTTCTTCTCAATTTTAAAATTTTAATATTACAAAAGGAAATATGATCCTTATACACTCATCACAGCAAAACAAGCATTCATTTGAAGCATTTAGAACAGAAAGAATATTCTTGGACAATTTGTTTCAAAATTTAATTCAATAAATAAATATCTAAATGAAAAATATATTCTAACGTGAGTTTAACTTTTCAGAGCCAACATGTTGGAGCAAGGACTAATTTGTTACATATAAAACAATTTATTTTTTCATTCCTTAATAATATATATATGGCTTGTCTGTGAGTATCCCTTGGCTTCTTTCGACTTTATTTTATTTATAACATTTAACTCTCTGAATTCAAACATTTAATGATTTCAAATTAAAAAGTTTCTTTAAAAAACACGAGTGATAGTTATATTAAGAGCTAAAATTTAGTGAAATAACTTGCTAGATTAATTATTCATGAAACATGAACACTTTATCTTATTGATTTTAACATAAACTTTCATTTTTTTTTTATGTTTTGTTATTATACTGGTCCTAATCCAACACCCCACTTCCCACATTAAATTTCTTAAGAAAGAAATTCAGAGATATGATAGATTTTTATTCCATAATCATATCAATGTAAATTTAATGAGTGTAGGTAAACTAATGAGAAAGTGGTGAGCTTTATGCTATTTGGGCACATCTTGTCCAAACTTGCTTCTTGCTTATTGCAATTTGAGAAGCATTGCCTTTGAATAGAACTGATTCAAGAACAGGTATTATCAAGCTATCATAACAACACTTTCCCACCTCGTTAACAATATTGTCGCAACACTCATCTGTGACTGTCACATTATGATGAACTATAGCAGAAAATGTAAGATAACCACAATTTTTTATAAATTTTCATGAACATCGATGTAGATAGTCATAGAATGTAGGACTTTCATCTGGTGAGAATACATTAGGGGGCATCAGAGCTTTAGAGCTTTTAGGACCATCATCTGATGAGATTCCATGTGTGACCCACAAAGAACCAATAGTAAAAATTAACATTGTTGTCCTAAACATGTATTTGGATGGTGCCATGATTTGTCTAGGATTACAATTCTTAGTATGGAAGAAGAAGTATGAGTTTGTGGGTGCAGATAGAAGGAGAAAATGGAGCTTTTATAGGGTTTGCCACAAATGCCAAATTAACTCTTCTAGTAACTTAACAAAAAATAATACAATGAATACCATTTTCTTAACTTATTAATTTAGGGATAACTTACACATTAGAAACATTTGGTCATCACCAAAATTAGCATTTTAGCTTGTAATTATTAATAGCATTGCAAAGAAAACTTAAGTTTTGGAAAATTATCATTCAATATTTTGAAGTTTTGCAAATGAATTAATTGTAACTATATAGTTACTTTTATGCTTTCAATGATCAATGAGGAAAAAAAAAGTAGTTTTATATGTTAAACAACACCAAATAATTCATGAACCATTGAAAATTTCAACTTATTAACTTTTCATCCTCCTTACTTTGAGATTTTCTCTTGAACCATGTTTGTTATTATTTAGCATGCATTTTGAAATTTAATTGTACACTTAATTGTATAGAAACCACTTCATGTAAAATGTATAGAAACTATTTCAAGTGCAATAATTGATGTAATGTGTGACTACATGTATGTGAATTACCATATAGTAATAATAAATAGGTGTTGAAAATGTGTATTGTTTGCAACTTGTAATTTCATAAGTTTATATGAATAAATAATGTGTTACAAGTAATTTGTAGTAATGGCTCTTGCACAATAGGTTGTCAACCTTAGCCTGGATGACAAATCACTATTTTAGCCCCAATCACTACATGTTTTAGAGGCCATATCGCTAGGATGTGTAAGATAATAACATCAGCTTGTGAAGTTTTTTTCTTTTAAGTTATGCAAAATATCATTCATAAACTAACGTGTGGAGTGTATTTTATTCCCTTCCCTAAGATAATCTAATTATCTGCACAACGTGTGTTGCACGAGGATTATCTATTCAATCCACCCCTAGCTATCATAGATTATCTCCATCAGGCGAGCTTTTACGAAGTGCCCTAATAGGTACTTCAATTTTAGTCTAACACTCATTTTAATGCTTGTAAAGAGGTGGCATCTTGAGACTTATTCCTTCCACATGACATGAGGTGAGTGCACCATCACCTTATAATACGTTGAAATGTTGGATTTGCCATGCAAGAATGCACTTATATCAAGCCCACTATAATTAGACAAACACATGAGAAATTCTTTTCAGGATTACACCACCAGTAAAAAAAAAAAAAAAAACCTTGATGATTGGAGGCTAAACATTAATTGGCTTGCCCAAAACTTTACTAAGCTATTGGAAGACACAATCAAGGATTATTTATGGTGTTTCATGCATGCATGCATACATACTTATGTTGATCAAGGATTAACTTATATGGGATAGGTTAAGCCACAATGTCTATTTGATGTACCTTTCATTGCTTGTGGACTTTGAAGAAGTTGGCCAACTTAGTTAAAGATTAGTAATGTTGGCTCAACTCTATAGGGAACTTTGCAACATTATAAACTACATGAGAAAAATATTTGCAACTACTTAACACTACTACACTTATAGTCATAGGTCTAATTCCCTATGCTAGCATAAGAAAGACCCCTTAACCCAGATCCTTATATGAATTTTTATCCTTTAGGCTTTAGTTATTAAATATAGTTACAATGTACATATTATTTCATTAATGTGGTTTCCATTTATTATTTATTGTTTGACTAATATGTTTATTTATACTCTTTATAAGTGGAAGACCATCAAACAACCTCTATCTGACCAATAAAGCCTTGTAACGGTATAGGGTATTGCTAGATCATATAAGGGACAACAAGGTTTGTTGCCTTATACTATTGTATGAATATTCATTGCTACATTGAATGTTGTATTTATTTATGTTTAAAGTATTGCCCATAAATTATTTAGTCCCCATATGATACAAAGAGTATGCGCTAAATTATTTTGGAATACTGCTTGGTATCACCAAATATTTGGCTCACTTCAGTCCTTCTTATTTATTTCCACATCATTGATTGGCACCATCCTGATTAGGTACTCTAATAGTTTAGGCAATAGCTAATTCCAAACAAACCAAATAATTTGAGCCCTTGTCGTGCTATACAACTTAGAGGAAAAACAATAAAAGACTAGCAAGAAAAGTATGCAACATTTATCATGGCATGGAATGGATGGCATGACACTTTGGCTTAGATTGATATGTTTAAAGAGCCTATGGATCACACTCTTTGAGTACAAGAGATGGTACTAGAGATGTACCCAACAGTAGATCCATCCTATAAGTGGTACTATTAGCTTCGTGGTAAGCTTTTAGAGACTTGCCACCATTACTTTTTTTCCTTTTCTAAAAACATATTATCTAAAAATTTAATATTCTATCTTTTTTATAGATCGATTTAGCATAGGGCTTGTACAAGCTTAATGTGCATGACTCTCTACTAGCTAATTTTATAGAGATTGTGAACCAGGATTATAGGGCCACACTACATGCCCTCAACGGACAATGAGACATAATGGTCCCCTATCTTACTCTATTAGCACCTTGTCTATCAAGGCCAACAATTCTATAGGGCAGGCCTAGAAAGAGAGCTCATGGTCACATATCAACCAAGCAACCATTTTGGAGGATAAGGGTCAATATCATGACAGCACCAATACACCAACTTTAACTATGCTAATTAGAGGTGTTACGTCCTCTTCTTACACTCTAGCTATAACACAAGGAGACTTTAAAGAGGGCTGGTTCATCTTTTGTGTTAACCAAGCAATATACAAACTTTGAAGATGCTAATCCCTTTTATTATGTGCCACCTCCACTATAGTCTCCCCTTAAAGCTGCCAAGGCATCACTATATACATTGATGATGCCATACTATTATAGGTCATTCACAACACTATTTTCTTAATCTGTTAGCATTTAGTGTGCATGCTAAACATGAGCAATAGTCAAATGAACAACCATAGGGGTTTGTGACATTATAATAGCTGATTCTTCTACTTTAGTTCTCTTACTAAGATTTAAATTCTCCACTGTCAATATGATTGACCACCACAAGGAGGAGAAGAATAAGAAGAACAGTTGTGTAACAATCCAAAAATTAAATAAGAATTAATTATTTATAGCATTTTAGTGTAATTAAATTTTCTTATTTCACTTGATTAGGTTTTAGGAGAATAAAATTGTTATCCTTTTAAGCACATACTAATTTTTACGCTATAAGTATTATATTTGTATTAAGATTATAATTGTTTTGATTATACGTTTTGGTTTCAAAGTAGGCTTAAAATAAAATAAAATAGTATTTTAGCATGTATTAGTTTCATAAGGTGAATAAAGAATATTATTTTATAATGCATTTTATGTAAAATACAACCAATTTCTACCAAAAGGACTAAACAAATGAAACATATATATTCTTGATATACAATGGATATATTTAAAAAAAAAGAATAAAAGTATATGATGTAATATCCTATATTTTGGTCATTAAAATAGTCCCTAAAGAATGGAATGAATTATTTAAAATAGGGTCATAGGGCAACAGAATGGCAATTAGAACTAGAAAAAACTGTATTAGAACTCGTAGTTAATGAAAGAGGACCTCAAAATAAAATAAATTGAGGACAATTAAAGGGAAAATGCTAATTAAAGCATCCAAAAATGAGATTAAAAAACTATGAATGGTTTGAAAGCAAAGCCAAAATGGCTATGTAGAAGAAATCAATAATATAATGGCAAAATCATAATTTTGGGTAAAATTTTAGAAACTCAAAAAAAGAAATTTTAAATAATAAAAGTTAAGGTTACTAAGGTTTTCAGAGATCCTGAAAATTATAAAAATTATCAGAATGGTTAAAACTCTATCAATGTATGATTTAAAATGTTAGTTGGCCAAAACTTTAATTAAATTGTTCTAAATTATTTTAAATCCTAAAAATTTCAAAGTAAATGTTTTTAATAAACTAGGAAGCTCACTTTTATGATGATAAAAATAGCTCTAAAAAAGGATCCAAAATGATTTCAAACAGAGGAATCAAAGTTACAGGACGTGATAGAAATTTTTGCATTTGTTTTAAATCACCTTATTTCCTTCTTATATGTGTCATGTCACCTTTAACATCTTCTAATCAACTTAGTTGCCACTAGTTCAGACCTCATAAACTCCCAGGGAGAAGGAAGAGAAAGGAGGAAGAAAAGGCCAAAAAGGTAAAAATTCATGCACTTTTTCACCTCATCCTAGTTAAAAAGCTTCTTCTCTCCTTTGAGCTCTTTTCATTAATTGCTTTAGTTTCTTGAAAGAAGAAATTTGATGGCTAAACATCTACGAAAAAGAGAGAGTTACATGTAACCAATTACATTACAAAAAGCACCATTCCAAGAGCAATTCAACAAGGTATAAGGTAAGATAGAAAATTTGGTCTTCCTTTGAGTTTTATTTTTCCCTATGTTTGGCTAAATGAGAGAAATCCTAGAGGAAATTTGATTTTAGCTTAAACTTGATAGGAATTGGGGTTTTGAAGCATGGAGTTTTGGATGATGCAAAAGGAATCAATTAAAAAGCATTAGAATACAAGTTAGGCCACTTATGCACCTTTTAATTAGAGGATGTAATAGTGAAGGGAATATAAAATGTGGGTAGGTGAGATAAGAAATGACTGTTTTACTGCTACTTTTAGAAAAATGATTTAATGGATAGAATAATAAGTATAAGGGTATAATAGACATTACACAAATTATGTAAAGGGAATACCTTTGCTTCATACCCAACAAAACAAAGCCTTAAGGTTTCACTTACACCTTGAAAATTTTGAGACTTTAGAAAAATGTTTTAAGCTACCTAAGGCCAATCTTAAACTAGAAAGGAGCCAAGGAACCTCCACATGTGCCAAATTCCTAAGAGAAATGAACAAAACTCTATGGAAGCCCTTCTTAAAGCATGTCTCGGCCTAAGACAAAATGTGGTACCTAGGTAGTTGTTTCAATGATTTTAGAGTTATAAGTGGTCTAAAGATGAATTATAAATATTAAAGAAACTATTGGAATGAATTTAGGAGCCTTATTTTGAAAGGTGAAATTTTAGAATTCAATTAGACTTAAAAAAAGCAATTAAGTATTAGACTTATTTAACCATGCATATGATGCCTCCAATAAGTCCTATTAGAGTCATATGGCTCATATCAAGTGATATTTTAGAGTCAAGAAGTTGAATTTAAGAGTTTCTTCATAAGGCAATCAAAAAAGTTATTAGTTGCATGTAAAGCCCTAATTTACATCTATGAGACTAACATGAGTATACATATGGTTTCATTTATGGTTTCGTACTCTATTTGATGTGTCTAGGCCAAACAAGTGAATTCTTATCCAAGTATGTATGTAAGGTCATGGAAGAGGAAAAGAGGAATCAAGGGGAACTAGTTGGAAATTATGCCAAAGTAGCTTTTCCTTTATTCTTATATATGTATGCTTGGTTTGCTTGAATGTCTTAGATTACTTGTATGTATTGTTTAGAAATTATGTATGTTATTGATTGCTTGATAATCATATGTAATTGCATGACATTCATTACATTTGAGATTGAATTGGCTCTTGATTTATAAGGTTATGCCAAAAGACCCTTAATAATGGGTAAGGTAAGGCCAAAAGTGTAATATCCAGTTTTTCAGAAACTAAACCAAAATTGATATTGTGATATAGTAAAACCCTAAAGCAAAGTGAATTAAGATCAATTAAAAATAGAATGTTAATTAGAGCATTTAAAATATGGTTAGGAGCTCAAGAATTACTTGAAATCAGAGCAAAAATAGCTAAACCGTATGAATAAAAAATGTAATGGCAAAGTTGTAATTTGGGTAACTTTTTTGAAACCCAAAAGGAGGAGCTTTAAATGATGAAATTGAGCTCACTAAGGTTTACAGAGGCCTAGAAAACCACATGAACCATTACAATAGTTAAACCCTTTCGGTGTACAAATTAGGTCATCAGTTGAACTAAATTTCGATCGGATGGCTCAATAAAGTTTTAAATCCTATTAATTTGAAAAAAAAAATATTTTTAATAAACTAGAAGACCTAAATTTCATAATGGAAAATATAGTTCTAAAAAAAGAGCTAAAATGGGCTCAATCAGAGAAAGGGAAATGTAAAGGCAAAATGGGAATATTGAAAAATTATAAAACTCTTGCCTTCCCTTATATATATCATGCCTTCTTCTTCTTCTCGCACCTCTAACTGACCTTGTTAGCTCCTAAACCAGACCAAGGGGCATCCCAAATAGCACCAAGAAACAAGGAGAGAGGAAGTCACCAAAGATAAGAAATTGTGAGGAATTTGTTTATGATGTCTATACAAATTAGTTTCCACTCTTTCTCATCCTTCTCCCACTATTTTTAGCTTCTTAAAAGATGGAGATTTATGGCGGGAAACTTAGAGGGATAGGCTTCTTCAAGGAAACTAAACATATTATATTAATCTTCAATTAAAGTTTTTATGAATGATATATGTTTTGGTGTAGGAAAATTGCTCTCCTCATCTCTCCATGAACTTATAATTTTGGCCAAACCAAGGGTAGAGTAGAGAGAGGTTAGTTTTGACTTAAACTTGATAAGAAATGAGGTTTTGAGGCATGGAAATTAATATGAAACCAAAAGAATCAAATATGAAGTCATAGGTCGCAAGAATTAGAACCTAGGGTTTACATTGTACCCTAGGAAGTGTGAGGCTTTAGAATGATAATTCAATTTATGTAAGAGTATAATTGAGTCAAGAAGAGGTCAAGGAAGCTCTATAGATTTCCCTAAGAGAAATAAACAAAACTTTAAGAAGGCCATCCTTGGTGTATGTCTCAACCTAAAGCTAGATATGGTACCTAGAGAGAGTCGTCTTTGATTCTAAGGTCAAAAATAGTCCAGATATGAATTATAAACACTAAAGGAATTATTAGTTTGAATTTAGAAGTTTTATTTTGAAAAGTAAAATTTTATGGTTCTATTATGCATAAAGAAGCAACTTAGTATTAGGCTCTTTGAATTGGGTTTATGATGACTCTAATGAGTTTAAATAGAGTCATATGACTTATATTAGATGAGATTTTGGAACCAAAACATTGGTTTGTAAGGGTTGCTTTATTATGCTACTAAATGGAGCCATATAGAAACCTAACACTAAAGCTAACTTATATAAGGCTTACATAAGCCCAAACATGGTTTCATTGATAATTTTATATTTCATTTAGTGTGTCTAGGCCAAACAAGTGATACCTCTCTTAAGTGCAAGTGTGTGGCTGAGCAATCAAGGGAGGAACCACAAGGAAATTAAACTAAACTCTTACATAAATTAGCTCTTCATCCATTTTTGTATGCTTATCTTAGTTGCTTGAGTGTCTTTGATTGCTTATGTGTATATGCATTATGAAATTATGTTTATTACTATCGGCTTGATGACTTTATGCAATTATTTGATACTTGAATGCATTTAAAATTGAAATAGCTCTTGATAGGTGAGGTTATTGATGATTGTGTCGCACAATCTCAAATAAAAACTAGGTAGCAAAATAAATTTTATACATAAATGGTGCAACCTAGATTATTTCCTAAGGACTTTGTGTCTCAATTTGTTTATGAAAGAGTGTTTCGAGTATTACTAAATGAAAATTATTTAAGGGGTTTTGAAATGCTAGAATTTAATTGAACTAAAATTTAATTGACAAGAATAAAAAACTTAAGACTAAATTGAAGTGAACAGTTAAGAAAAATGTGCTAGTTAGCTTTGTATTGGACTTCCTAGAATTCAATTATCCTTGCTCCTTTTTAGTGGACCAAATTTGGATTTAATTCCTTGCTCATTAGTGTATTCCTTATAAAAGCTCTTGAATGACCATCCAAGATTTAATTCATCAATTATTCAAGGAATTTGCAACCACAAGAAACCTTGAAAAATTAATTAATTGAATTAAGAATAAGAACACACTAAAACCAATCCTAATTGATCAATAAAATTTGTTGCACAATCTACTTAAGATGCTAATTAATCAATTAGATTGATGTATTCCTCAAATAATTAGTTGCATAAAAATTCTAGCCACTTAATCCAACAACTATTGCATCAATTGGCTTATAATCAAGAGGAAATTAAAAGTAATTTGTACAACATTAATTTTGGAATTCTCACAAACATGTAATGATCACAATTAAAATTTTAAAAATTAAATTATATTCAATCCATAAATCAAACACATCCAGTAATTAAATTCCTAAATTAATAAACTAAACCTAGTCAAATTAATAAGAAAAATAATTATGCAATTAAAAGATGGAGTAAAGAATTTTTATCCAATTTAGTGAGAAAATGTGGAGCTCAAATCTGCATCTGGGAGTTTCCAAGCTTCAGCTAACCACCATGGATGATTCAAGCAGCCATGGAGAATTTAATTTGAGAAGAAATGATAGAATGAGCAACAGCCATAGAGAATCCAATGAAAAATGCTTCTTCCCTCATTCTCTGGAGCTCCAGCATTTTTCTTCATGCTCTCTCACTCATAGCTCTCTTTTCTCATGTTAATCCCCCACTTAATGTTCACACTGTACATGTTTTCTTTTTGTCGCTCAATCTTCAACTCATTTTCATTAATAGACGTTAGCCACAACTCATTCATCTTATAATTTACTTCCACATCAGCTTCTTCAATTCAGACTCATGCAAAACCACATCATCTCTCACGTCTTATTTTTGACGTCAATTTTCAGTTGCCTTTCTTTGCTTCTTTTCCTCACTTAATACTCACGTGCCTCATTTATAATCTTCCTATAATTCTTGTGCTGATGCTACTGCATTCCTCGCATGTTTTCTTCATGCTCTATTCACGTACTTCTTATGTGTTGCTTTTCTTCAGCCCGTAGTTAGAAGTTCTTTGCGTTTTACTCAACATCTTGCTTCTTCAATGTACCCCTTTGATTTTCCACGTGCTCAGCTCCCTCATTTTACTTCTTTTGCCTATAGCTAAATCCTCCCAGCTCATAGCTTATTAATGACGTGGCTTCAGCATTTCTTCATCGTGGGCTACCTCTTCACTCATTCAGCTTATACATCCATAACCCATAGCTCAAACTTTAATCACATTCTGCCTGAGTTTAATTCTTCTAGCTCTTGCAAGCTTCCGGACACTAGCTGCCCCACGTTTTGCCTCTGCACCCGTAGCTTCTTTTCTTTGTATATATGTTTCTACTCATGGCTCTTCCTCTTTTCTGCTCCTCTGCACAACTCGCCTTTAATGTTAGCTGCTGCTCGCCATGGAGCTGTTTCTACTCTGTTTCAGCTCAAATGTGTGGTTTCTTCGGATGAGGTGTGGGGAATGGAGTGTGTAGCCTTGATGGGTCTCTCGATGGATCAACGTGCTTCACGCATGGTTTTGTTCAACGTTTAACTTTACTTCTCTTCGTGCATGAAAAACCTGGGTCTTGTACTCTGCTTCTTCCCCTATTTCAGCTACACCTTCATTCACCTTAGCTATCATTCCATGCAACTTCTTCCCATTCTCTAGTTCTCTCCATTAGCTCAGCTTCTCTTCCAGCTCAAGCCTTTCATGCTTTGTCTCTTTATCTCACTATACTCCAGCACCTTCTTCACTTCCTCGAGCCTGTATTTACATGTGAGCTTCTTCCTTCATTAAGCTCATGTAGCTTACATCAGAGCTGCCCAAGCTCCTTTCAACTCGATGCTCTTTCTCTTCTCTTCCCATGTAGCTTTTCACAGGTCTGTTTTAGCTTCTTCATGCATTCTATCTTCATTTAAACTTCAGCCCACTCTTCTTTTTATTCCTCACGTGCCTCCTCTGTTCAAGTCTCCAAAACCTAAGTCTTGTCTTGCACACCAACCCTTCTCTTCTTCAAATCAATTTATCATTTAAAGCTTCAATTATCCATTAAAATTCTGCACAAAAGAATGGAAAATATTCAATAGAATTATCCATAAAATTATTTAAAAGAAATTCATGCATTAAAGCTAAATAATTTTGCCAATTAATTCACAAAGTGCATAAGTGGCTGATGAAATCAAATTATATCTAATTAAACCCTTAAAGCCATATTTACTCATCAAAATGCCTAAGCTTAGGAGGATTAATATGTTTAAAATTAGCATTTGTTAGTTATGCTAAAAGTCCTTTAATTTGGGTGAGTTGAAGCTAAGAGTCTCTAAATATGGATAAAACAAAGCCAAGAGTCTCATATGTGGGTGAGGCTAAGTCAAAAGTCCCAAAAATTAGGTAAGGCCAAATCTAAAATCTCCAAAATTGGGTGAGGCTATACTAAAAGACCCTAGAGCTTGTTTTTGCCTTGATGAAGTCATATGATTCCTTACATATGAATATGTTTGATATTTGAATGGTTAAATATACATAATTGCTTTCTTTGACATTAAGTGTGCCATATAAGTGTGCTTGAATGGTAAATGAGCTATTGGGATTCCTAAAATCTCATTCTTCTCTATATTATTTCTAACCATATTTAGGGAATCTTCAAGGAAGCAAAGATGGAAACTAAAGAGCATGAAATGCCTTACTTTGACAAAAGTGTAGGTTTTTGTGTATTTTTTTGTATACAAATGGATATATATGATTAATTTGATATGTAACTTTTCCCACATATTGGAAAGTATGGAACTATAATATATGTATCATTTTTTAATGCAAATGTGGAAGATTATGTAAATTGACCATGTATGTATCATGGATTACACTTGTGTAATCACTAGTGGAAGTGTGAAATTGAATTACATGATGTCTTGGGCATGATGGATTAGATATCTAGGATGTAATTGCAAAACGTGACTTGGCATGGTATGATCCAAAATGCATCATTGGACCCACTCTTGAACCATTTTGAGACATACTCCATCCTTGAACTAGATCTAGACAAAATGGACAAATTTTTGGATGAAATTTGGCAAGCATTTAGAGCTCATTTAGAGATTCCTATAGAGCTAAAGAACAAAATTTTTAGAACTTTGTAAAATTTATTATGAATTCTTAAAGTTGGCTAAAAATTGTAGAAAATCCTGTGCACTATTCATATAGTCTAGATCTAATATTTCATATATTTGATGAGGCAAATGAATTCTAATGCTCATAAAATTTTACAAGCATATAGTTGGCATTATAAGCTTTCCATAGCCACTGAGTTTGCATGAATCAGAGATGTATAGCCAAAGATATGCATTTTTGAATTTTTAGTTCTGATTTATGCTCGATTACTATACCAGTGTTACTGTTCCATGAAATTTTGTAAGCTAATTGAATTTTTTGGCATGTAGTCCATATCTTAGGTTTTTCATAGACACCTAGTTTATGTAAATTGTAATTTCCTAGCCCAAGATATGAATTTTTAAAATTGACTTGCAATATGTGCAATTGTGCGAAAGTGGTGATTTGAGACATATGCAACGGAATCTGAAATTTATGTTTTTTTATGTGATATTTTAAGCCTATCAAACTTGTTTGTCATGAATTTGGGAAACAATTTGATGAGGACAATTATTTGGGCATAAATAGAGAAATTTATGCTTTAATAACAAAAATTTTCACTGCCAAAAGCATTAATATAAGTAATTGTTGTTATAAAAGGAATATGGCTTAAGATATACATGTATTCTTTTATGGTGTGACAAAAAGTCTCTTGGTGATAGATGAGGCTAGGCTAAAAGTATCAACTCTAGGTGAGGTTGAGTCAAAAGTCCCTAAAAGTGAATGAGATTAAACCAAAAGTCTCTAGATATTGGGTGAGACTAAACCAAAAGTCCTTAAAACATGAAATTGTTCTTTTTAGAACCATAGATCACTAAAACATGAATATGGTTTAATTATGGTTGTATGACATACATACATGCATCTTTGATCTTGAGTAAGATATATATATATATATATGCTTGAATGTTGGATTATTATTGGGATTCTTTAAATCTCACTCTTCCCTTATCTCCACCAACTATGACTAGGTTAGTGTTAAGGAAAAGAGAATGATGAGCAAAAGGCTTACAAAGAACAACTTTGACAATGAAATCTAGTTTAAGCAATATGATTATATATATGGATATATACTTTTATATTTTGATGTATAGAGATGCAAACGTGTATAAAAGCACTAAACTATTTTATAGAAACCATTTAAGGCTTGTAAGACTTATTATGATGTAAATTGATTCCCTGAATTTTTATATATATAAATGGATATTCTTGTAATGATTCTAACTTCTAATTATCATAATTAAAGTTAAGTACACAATTAATAATTATAAATCAAGGTTGAAAGTCATTACAACTAATTATATTCGAAAAATGCAAGGAAATTTGAACCTTGATGTTATTAGGATCATTAATTAGACAACCACAATTATTTGAATGTGCAAGTGAATTTAATTATCAATGAGGAAGCTTTGATTCCCTCATCCATCAATTCTAACTCCCAAAATCCTCCTACAAGTGTTTCTAGATTATTCCTTAGCATTACCATAAGAGAAACCTGTGTTTTAACTGACTATTTAGGTAATGAAATCATGTGATATATGAATTGTGAATTTGAACTGGCAATGCATGAATTATCTGATGAAAACATGATTGAATGACCATTGTGGAAAATTTATGAATTTGTTGATATAAGACCAATGGATGAGTAGAAAATCCACATTTTAAATGGTAGATGGGTAACGATATAATGGTTGGGGTAAATCAGCTAGATAAATACTATTAGAATATTATAACAAGTGGGAGAGTGACCCTAGAGAGTCCCTAGATAGAGAGTGGAGAGTATGAGATAAGATTTTAGGAGTTATAAGATCAGAAGGCATTTAGCTTAGCTATGGCCAATAGAGGCGAAGTTGCCCAAGGAGAGTACCAGAGAGCAATTTGCTGTGGCGAAATGTGAGAGGCAAAATTGGGAGTCGTCCAGAGGATAATTCACCACGGCTAAATGGGAATTGGCTGCGGCGAACTTTTGTGAAATTAGGTCAGGCATTCTAGAGAGGAATTAGCGATGGCAAAAGAAAGAATTGGGCACGACCAATAGTGAGAGGCAAGCGAAGTAGGTTCTAAGAGACTTTCTCGCCGTGACGCCATATAGGTTAGCAATGGCAAAGCTCTAACTCGCTGTGGCGAGTGAACCTAAGAGTAATTGGCCGTGGCGCAAGGGCATTTAGCTGTGGCTGATGGTCCTAAACTTTCATTCTAATCTAAAAATCTTGATTTTTCACATGGTAACCCGAAGGGATACTTAGAAACATTAGTAGAAGATTCTTGTGAGCCGAAATTAATGGGTAATAGAATTGAAAGCTTATAAATGAATGTTTTTTTCCCTGATGTATATGAGTGTTTGTAATCATATGGTTGATGATTATAATAACATTAAGGTTCAAATTTCCTTATATTTTCTGAATATAATTAGTCGTAATATCTTGTAACCCCAATTTATGATTATTAATCATATATTTAACCTTAATTACAATGATTAGAAGTTAAGGCCGTCACATATATGATATGAAAAAGACAAGGAACAAAGAGAAAATTTCTACACATGTGGTAGTTGAACCATAACTAGTTTTCAAAACTAGTAAGTGTTTTTACTAAAAATGTCAATTGTCTCTATATTTGGTAGTGTTCAGATGGAGATCAGGCTTATGCTGTTTGATGCTAATTATAGAATGGCATGCTAGTAAATAAAGCATAGCACAATAGAGATAGAGGAACCTTACCTATTTTCATAATTGGTCTGTAAAAATAATTAGATGATGTTTACTTACAGTTAAACATTTATATTGTCTAGTGACTTTGTAATTTATTTAGACATGTGAATACATCTCAATGTGTATGGATAATCAGATGTTTATAAAGATAGTTCTAATATTTACACATTCAATTAATTAAGAAAATTTTTATAGTTTGAAATTTTCTCCATAATTCTAAGTAATGTAAGAGATTTAATAGCACCCTAAAAGAGAGTTTTACAAAAGGCATTAGTTAATAACACATTATCCCACTGAGAAATGGGTAAGTGTGCTTAAGCCATTATTAACTTAACCACATCAAGTGAAGTTTTATTCATTCTCTCAACAACTCTATTTTGTTATGAAATGTTAGAAATCATCAATTGTCTCATGATTTTTTTTCCTTCACAGGACTTTTTAACGAATATGACAAATATTTGCATCCCTAGTTGGAACTTAAATTTTTTATCTTCTTATACATTTGATTTTCAACAACATTCATATAATGTCTAAAAAACTTAAGTGTTTCTGACTTATCAGAGATTAAATAGTGACTATATTATTAATAATCATTAATAAATGCAATGAAATGCTAAGCTTTATATTTTGCTCTCACATTCATTGGACCACATATTCGAAAATGAATTAGTTGTAATGGCTATTCAGCCCTAGTTATTTTCCATATGGTTTTCTAATTACTTTACCCATTAAGCAATGTTCTTATAGTGACATTTTTAAATTAGAATTAGATCTTAAAATTTCTTATTTTACTAGTCTACCCATTCTCTCTTTACCTATAAGGATTAGCCTAGCGTGTTAACCATTTATATCCATAGCTAAATTGGAAACAAAGGATAAGATAAAGCAATCATGTTCATAATTGTCTCCAACACAATAAAACCATCATAAAGGAAATTAGAATTGTATACATTAACCTATTTCAAATGTTAATAGAGCTAGCATGGAAAATTAATACTAAATCTTAAATTAAAAAGTAAAATAATAGAGGTTAAGTTTCGTTGGATTTCTGGAGCATATAAAACATTATATAGGTAGGATGAGGGGGGATCATTACTTCAATTAAGATAATGAAAATGGTTTATCCTCCATGCAAGACCGATTTGCATGTTACCATCCCTTCAAATTTAAATCTAAATATTAATTCCTACATAAAGCCATATGCTTCTAAAAAGTAGTTGATGGTATTCCATGAATGATCATCAATCTTTAGCTATATGGTATATAAGAGTCTTATTTTGCTTAGTGCATTCATGAATAAAGTGATATATTCTCTTACAAACATGGTACTTGAACTTGACCATGTCAGGCTTCTTTCCACCAAGCTTGTCTCTCTTCTTAAATTATTTCTTAATCTATTTGAAATGTTGGCTAAATCATTTCTTCTTTATGAAAGTGCTTACCTTTCTTGCCTTTGGGTCTTTAGATTTTAGCAATCTCAACCACATAAACATGTTTAAAAGATGTAGCAGATTCTAGATGCTCATCCACAAACTCTATATAATGAGCAACATTATAAAAATTAATGATGCTTCTATTTTGGGTCAATTCACTTTTGCAAAACCTCTCACTAGTAAGATCAAACTAAGTAATTTAAATTCTAACTCTAACTAATTTCAAGTAGAAGCATACATAAAATCCTTAAGGTTGAGTAAAAACCCAAGTTAATTAAACTTTTTAACATCTTTAAGTCACTTGAGATCTACATTAATCATTATAACTTTAAATCACCTTGTGTTAATTAGAGTGGAGTTAACTATCTTTAGAATGGAGTTAACTATCTCTCAAATGGAGCAACATAAACATTCAATTAATTAATCTAGGTTAACTCTTATTCATTTGGCGTTGGCTTCAATTTAGGTCTACCATCTTTTATATCTTTTAGAGTTGACTCTAAATTAAAATCCATTTCATTACTTGTTAACTATAAGTTAGGAATCGGTGCTCTAAAATCTCTTACTAATCTCACACTAAAGTTTACAAATCACATATGGCACCGAGCCTTCACAACACGATAATTAATGAAATGGGATTGCTTAATAAATTTACTCCAAATTCATAAACCAAAATATAGAGTTGGCACCACACATGGCACCGAGCCTTCACAGCATGCCATCATAATGCCATTTCCTTTGCCCAAGAGATGAATTTCTAATTTTTTTTTCTTTCGGGATTTTATAATTTACAAGACTTCATCTATAGCTTCTTCTAAGTTGTATTAGGTCTTTGTAGAAGTTTCAAATCAAAAGGATACCATTTGACCCCTCCAATCCATTAATTTCCAAAACAACCCCAAAAGGATTACAATTAGGATTAGGGAACTTCAAGGTATTCCTTAGCAAGATTTTCCTGCTCTAAACCACCTAATTTTTGGCATGTTAAATCTTTTATATGGTAGCTAACACATATCCAAATTCAAGCCAAATAGGGGTGGTTTGCCTTATAAACAAGCCCAAATTTGAAGGTGATTGTACTATGGAAAGTGTAGAAAATTCTACTCTAAGTTATATTATTTTTCTCAACTTTGGGTGCACATACATCCTACCCACACCATCTAAAATCATGAAAATTGGTGGAGGGCTCTCTTATGGCAAGAACTAAATGCTAGAGAAGTCTTGGGCCAAAATAATTAAGTTTAACTCTTGAATTTAACAAATTACAGAAAATGCCTATAATGCCTCTTAATAGAAAAAGTAGCACTTTAGAAGCTTTAAGGGATCAACAAGTTCACTCCTAAGGCCCTCACTTTTGTTACATACTAGCCTTTATAAGTTAGCTACAACCTAACATAACTTTTAAGCCTAAAGGATGGAATAAATCCTTAAACTCACTAAATCTTCCACATTAGACAACACAACCAAAAGCCATAAAAGTTACAACTTATGACAGTAAATCTTTAACTCTTTTAGCAAGGTGTAGCCTAACTTAAAATGATCAAGACCTCTCCAACACCTACCATAACCATACCAACAAGTCATAATTACTATGATGCAAAGTTCCAAGCAATTAAAACCCCATAAAAACATGTATTTCTAAATATGACCATCCCAACCCCCTTGTTATGCAAAAACATTAAGATCAAGCTTCTTAAACTATGATATCATGGATTTGAGATGTTCTTGCTAACAAAAAGGTAGCATAAACTAACCATAACTGTAATATGCAAGCCATCGCTTAAAAACACTATACTAACACCATTTTCTCATGACAAAAGCTACCTACTAGTCATCATACATCAAATCCACACATACTTTATATCATTACTAACATCCACATGTACATTCTAGTTTCAATGCCAAGTTCAAGGCCAAAAGTACCTCATGCACATATACATGAAGCCTATTACATCATATATATACTAGAGCACATAGTTCCATTTCTGACTTGGCATTTCATAATTGTATGTGCAACAAAACCCAAAATAAGCACTAGAATTCATTTACATAACATTTGTGACATACGTACAACCCTTTACACAAACAAATACATAAGGTCTTTATATAACACAACCACACACACGAGATGCAGAGTGTATTTTTAGTATTTTGCTAACTTCTCCTTTCCCTTAATGGAACCCTCACTTGTAAAAATAGTAGTTGCCTCCAAATAGGGGTGAAATGCAAATCCTAGTAGTTTTCTCACCTTTCTAAACATATTAGCACATATCACATACATGATCTCTAAACTAGAAAAATACATAATATCATCATTGTTTCATAAAAAGCTATAACACATTGATTGCATACATAAAAGGATTATTAGCTAATAAACCTTAAGAAGAGCAACTTTTGTCTCAAACCTAGTTTATCGTTTTCATACTATGGGTAGAGCGACCTTTGTCTCACCAGGAAGCATAAAATGTAAGCAACTAAGCAAGCATAAACATCATGTAAAGTTAAAAGTAACAATTCTAGTTTTAGAGTAAATATATAAGAAAAGGTAAGCAACTACATGTAAAGCGATTACTAGCAATATATAGCAATCCTCAGAATTAGTCACTCTAGGAGGCCCTATTCTAAAGCATGTAGACATACACATATCAATATTCATAATAATTCTTTCTAATCTTCAATTAACAAAGGAATTAGTCCATGAGCAAAAATCATAATTTTCCTAAAACTAAATTTGATAACAAACTTGTACCTATTGGAATTTCTCTTTTTCCCTAATCTACAACAACAACTCAAGCCAAAATTCTCAACTTTTTACTATGGTTATAAAAGGAGAAAACATCATCATAAGTCTCTTAATTTTTTTCAATATAAAAACTACATTAAGGAGAAGAGTTTACCTACTAAATTTACCCCTCCAAATTCTTTAAGCTTTTTCCAAGACTTCCTAAGCTTTCAACCAAAGTGAGCTAACCCTAAAGACATTTCATCTTCTCAAACACCTTCTCACCAACCTTGTAATCCAAGGTCCATCTCTAATTGGCTTGGCTTGGACCATAAACACATCTAGCAACAAGTATGTATCATATTTATAAGGCTTGTTTGCTTATTGCAACTATTATGGATCTTGTTACGATGACCAATGAGTATTAGAATTTTAGGTTTCTAATTGTCACGATGAGTGTGAAGTCTCATTGTGACCAATAGTACCAATGTCCAAAATCTTCAATTCTTGCAATTTGGCTTTTAGATTTTGATATTTCACTCCCATTGCTTGATCTCTTTATTTATTTACACCTAAGTGCTACAAAATAAAACATGATGGGAATCCAATAAGAGGCATGTAGACAATAAGGAATCCATTGCATATTCATATAGGTCTAATTATAAGAGCAAGAGTTAAAAGAATAAATGAAGTTTTAAGTGGATTAATTAAAAAGAATGCGCCAAACAAGCTTTTAATGACACAATTGACATAGGAATAGGCTTGGACCAAAATCAAATCCTTGTAAACATTATTCAAATATGTGATTAGGGTTGAAGCCAAGGCTTAAATGCATCCTTGTATAGGCTTGAACCAAAATTAGCATGTTATAATTTTAAACGGGTTGAATATTATTTTTATTTAAGCCCGTGCATTTGGTTTTGTATTTTAGTGTTATTTTTAGTAAAAATTGAGCTTCTTATTGTAAATGGATTATAAATCCTAATTAGCCTAAGAATCCATATTAGTTTATACCTTTTTTAATTTTAGTCCATTAGCTATTAAGTTTTTTTTGCCCTATATATATATATATATGGGGTGAGCAGTTTTGGGACTATTTCAAGAATCTAGATTATCTTATGGAGAAAATTTTCTCTTTGGTTCTTTTATAAGCTTTGCAAACTTATTAAGATCTTATGGTACTCCAATCTAACTTATCACTCCTATTTGCATCAATTTTCTAGAGTGTGACATCAATCTCTTTCTTTGTATCTTTAGTTTGTGCTTCTTTATAAGCATCCTTTAGTTGTTGGGTTTTAAGAAAAGTTCTTGGTATTCACTTCAAAGTAGAAACAACTAAATGAGAATTAAACTAAACAAAACACAATTAAAACATACAAAACAAGTCCTAATTATAAAATAACAATATGACTTTCTATATTCATAATTTAACTACAATATTAGGGGATTTACAAGTAAAAACCAAAATACTAAAAATATTGCAATTTAGTCCCATGAATTAGAGGAAAAGTAATATTAAGCTCTAATCATATCTAATTACTAAGAAATCTAAAATTATGTAAATTTAAATGTAATTAGACTTAAAAACAATGAAAAAACATGAAAAATTGTATAAAAAAATTTCTTGAAAAATATATCAAAATAAGACTTATCAAGCAGTTAAACCTTTGAGATGATTTTATATGACATATTGCAAAGGCTAATAAGGCAATAGTAGGAAATATATTTTGTTTCCTTTGCTTTTGGGATAAGTGCCACTCTTGTATGATTGATTTGATCCAAAAAGAGGCCATTGTGGTCCCATCTTGGTCCTCAATTTGGTTCATTCACAAAAATTAAAATTAAATTATGTCATTAGTTACTTTTATTTTTTTAAAATATTATTACTGAAAATTTTATTTAATTGAAATAAGAGGCTAAATTGCTATAATAAAAAATTAGAAGAATAATGCTCTAATTTATACTAGAGAAATTAAATTACTTTCTTGGATAAATTAAAAGGATTAAAAGTGCAATAAAGCTTTAAATTTTAATTTTTTAATTTATTAATTAATAAGATAATATTATTTAACTTAAAATAAAAATAACAAAATTTTTTTTATAAATAAAATCAGATGACAACATTACTCTAACAAAAGTTAAAAGGACTAAATTGTTTACTTAATTGATTTAAAAGGACTTAAACTACAATTAAATCTATAAGTTATATAAATTTCAATTATAGTGAGAGAGCTAATTTTTTTTTAAATCTATAAATTATTTACAAATTTTTCTAGAGTTTGCTATCTTAAAAAATGAAAATTTATTATTATATTATCTCAATATGTATGTATATACATAATAATAAAACTATTATTATTATTTTTTAGTTATAGAAAAACACAAGGTCCTAAAAAGAAGAAAGTGAGGGGATAAAAATCACTCAAATACATCAAATTTTTGTAAAACTTAAATCTAAAAAAAATACTACTTAAATCAAAGTTTTTAAACAAAAATCATTATTTTGCATATAACTCAAAAACAATTTTAGTGGAAGAGGAACTCAATCTCTCCAAATTGGCCATTATTTAATAGTATCAAATCAAACCTCTCAATGTAGGCCATTATTTAATAATACCAAATCAAATATTGTCTAATGATCAAATAATTAGCGAAATAAGAAAGAGAGTGAGAAGCCAGGACAAGCTCCATTCGATGGCCCCGACGTACGGATTTTTAACATGCCACGGACGCGAATGTGGCACAAGCTGAAGCATAATAGATCGCTTGCGGGGACGTGCAGCTCAGTTTTTCTTTGGACGGCAGGGGATCTTCCTTCAACTCTCTCTTGCGTCATACTCTTTGTCTCTCCAACACAGAATTACAGTTGCATACTCCTTCTCGTCGTCGTCGTCGACGTTGTGGGATCCTTCCCCTTCGCCGCCGCATGGCCTCGCCGACACCAGGCAGCTCTCGATCAACGTCTCTCGGGGATGACGACTCCAACTCCGCCAAGCTTGAGGGCACCGGTAGCTGGGACGCCATCGAATGGACCAAGATTGAGGTTTCGTTCCGATTTTCGTTGATTGAATTTTCCTTTTTACTTGTATTACGTTTTCACTTCAGTTGTTTCCTTTCTTTGTTTCTTCATTTATTTTTGGTTTATTGTGACTTTGTCTGCAGCCTATTGTCCGCTTCGTTTCGCATGAGAATTTGGATATCTTGCTTGAGGCAGAGCAGGTCAAAGCCCAAGTATGCAGCACCTTGAATTATTCTCGTTTCCTTTGCTTCATCTGAAGAATCGTAAAATTGAAATTCGCCCTTCGTAATTCTTGTTTTAGTAATCTGGGGTCATTTTTGTATGCTATATAGAGCTGTTATTTAAAGCACCCATTTTTTTTATTTTTTATTTTTTTCGCCTATTTATTATATATCTATTACATATAACGAATCAGCCAAATATGTGGCATGTAAGGATGTTGCAAAGAATGGTTAGGGTGATTTTTGATTATGTGAAATGGATCGCTTCTTAAGAGACGTGACGGTATTACATAAAACATGATTGGGATTAGTTGTGTTGTCTTGTACTAGTTCCACTGCATAAAATGTATATAGTGTCATCTCCACCCAAGGTAGTCAAATGCAAAAGGCACCCCTAACGTGCTAGACCCCCATAGTGCCTTGAGGCAAGAGGCACTAGTTAAGTGCTTGCTTGAGTCACCGAAGGTGCTAAAATAGAAGAAAAAACTGAAAATATGCTATATAAATAGAAAATAAATAAATATGAATTATAGTGATAGCATTTGACGTAAAAATTAACTATTAAAGCATAATAACCATATAAAACAGTGAACTATTGAAGTCATCAAGTCATAAAATACTTATCTTGTTTTAAAGTGAATGACTAACGGCCTAAATAATAATCTTTTAAAGTGAATGACCATTTTGTCCAATTACTCATGAGTTATTGGGCTAGGATTTATGTTTTTCTTATGCTGAAAATGCTTAACCTGATAAATCTGAGTTATTGGGTTGGCTATTAGGGTTGTATATCTATAAAAAATAAGCCTAGTGTATGCAAGGCGCTTGAGACGAGGGCCTTGCATCCACCAGAATGGCGCCAAAGGCACTGCCAAGAAAGCACTTGGGTGAAGGCCCTTCACCTCAACCAGCTAGAGGTGTAGAAGCCTCTTTGATGCCTTGCCTCAAAGCCTTAGGCACCAAGGTGAGAGCAATTGACTACACTGTCTCCATAATAACATGCTAATTGAGTGTACATATGAAATTTTTTTCTTGCAGCTAATAGCTGGCTTCCAATCATAGTTATGAATATTGTGATTTAGTGCGACAGCTCTTAGCTCTGCACTACAGCACTTGGCATACTTCCATGTGTGTAGTATTTTTCATGTAGCTCTGCCATAGCTGCAGTACATTAGCTATTTTTGTGTAGCTGCTATAGGTGCTACAGATAAATAGGGCCAAGACAACTCTAATTTGAGTGATTTAGCAAAGGCTGCTGCTGGAAATTTACTCAACCCATTCTTGGACAATCAAGATTGAACAAATTAGTGTTCATCAAGTATACTAGGGCTTTGAGGAGGGGGTTCAATTTTCGTGATACCATTGACCCAATCTCATTGAAAGAGATTGATGATAGCAATGAGTGGTTGGTTAACAAGGTGGATGAAGAACCAAGTATTGAAGAAAATTATCTTGTATTTGAAGTAGTGATTTGACTTGGGATGATGTAGCTTTAGCCACTGCAACTAAGGGCAAGCCCAATGTGTTCGATCATCATCCACATCCACTACAATGACAAAGAGGGCAATGGCATCCTTGTCTTCTTGTGCTCTTGCTATAATTGATGAATAAACGAAACCTGAAAAACTGAAGAGGAAATTGAGGGATTGCCTAATGATGATCATTATGATGATGTTGCATTTCATGAAGAAGGGGGATTGATTTAGACTATAGATTTCTTGGGATAAAGCTTAGACTCAAAAACTTTGTTAAACATTGACATATTTTATGATTTAAGTACTTGATGTTGTGATTTATGGATTATTATGCTATTATGAGTTTTTTTCTTTTTTCTCCTCTCTAAATGTTAGTTTAGTTTACTATATAAATTATTCATTATCAATTATATTATCAATTTTTAAATTGTGCGCTACATTTTCATGTAGCTCACACAATGCCATACACTACATGCTATAACATTTTGGAATCCCTAGTGCTACAAGTGTGCCATGTGCTATTAATAAATATGCTTCTAATTAAATATTGTGAGGTTGTGTTAGAAATATGGCATCTGTTTTAAGTATATATGTTTAATAATTTACTTTATTTGACAGCACTATGTTAAGTACACTTACTAACCTTTTAAGTTATATATAGAAGCTTTTAAAGAATATCAGGAAAAAGAAAATATTTTCCTCAATTATAAGATGTTCAAGGGCAACCTGTAATATTTCATACTGTTGGTGTATACTATATAGTACGTATTAATCTGTGGGAAAAAATATAATTCAATTAGGTCCTCTTCTCCTTTTTAAGCATATGCTACATATTAAAGGGTCCCTTCTCACTTGTTGTGTTTTCTTTTTCTCTTCCTGCCTAATAAATTTTCTTCTTGTTTTAAGAATATTATTCCTAAGTAAGGAATGCAAGAAGTTTTCATTTTTAACCAAAAAATAAAAAGGCAATCAAGTGAAACAATGATTGCCTTTGAAGCAGCTGAAGGATGACAAGCCATAGATCCCTTTAAGCAGGTGAAGGAGGGACCAGAGTTCATGGATGTCTAATTGAGACTTACAACCACATGGGGGAATTTAGTATCTAATTTAGTTGATGTATTTTCTAGCTGATTTTGGAATATATTCTTAAGTCCTGGTTTTTGTAATTTTTTTGAATTTTTCCATGGGTTTACTTTGAATTGCGCCCTCTTGCTTTAAAGAGAAAATTTCCCCCCATAGATGTGTGGCTGTAGTGTGCCTTATTTCTTGAGCACATAACAAATTAATTAGACAAGCCAAGGGTGTGTGACATGACAAGTATATGGGATGCTGCATGAGAAGTACAACATTTGGAAGGGGAAAAAAAAGAAAGAAAAAAATTAAGGTAAGCGGAATATGGATAAGAAATTACAAGTTATCAAAATATAGATAAAAAGTTTGGAGCATCCAAACTTCAAAGCAACCCTGTCTTTTAAGAATTAGGGTGAAAGTATACCCAAGGAAAACAAATACTTTGGCAATTTACTCTCCACTGTGAACCTTTAGCTACTATTAAGCTACCAGCATACAAGTCCATACAATTTAATTTACCTTTATCCTGTTTGTATTTTTTTTGCACCAGATTAATCTAGCATACGGTATTTGCTTTCAGGAGCATGGTGTTGTTCTTGTTAATAACAATGACGCGGGTACATTAATGGTAACAAATTTGCGTCTTTTATTTGTGGTAAGTCTTTCATGTAATATTTCCTGTGTCTGAGATCTAAATTTTGACAAAGCACCATGAAGTAGATGTCCTGAATTTGTGATTTGCTATTTTCTGTAAGTTAGAAATTTGACTGACCATGCAAAGAGGAGAGAGTGTAATGATGTGATATTAATATTTGGGGTTGAAAGATGGTGGCCTGCAGTTGCAGCTGGTTAGTTAAGTTTTGAATCTTGAGTTAGGATTGGCAGGTAAGGAAGTTGTTGAAATACATGTTTTAGGGTGACTATATGTTCGGAAAGGAGAGGAAGATTTTGAAATAAACTGAACCACACATCAGGGCTCCTGTTATGGGCATAGAATAACACAATTTGACAAAATGGGAAGGGGAAAAGTGAGGAAATAGAATTCTTTCAATCATATATTTTGGAAGGTTTAAGTTTTTTTTTTCCTTCTATGATAATGTCTTTTTGAAGACTCACAAAAAATAAGATGCAATTGGTCTTGCAGTTATAAAGTCAAGGTGCCTTAAATTCTACAAATGGTACCCTGAAGCTTAAGTCTGACACTTAGTTATGGAGAACAGTTTAGTAAATGATCTAAATAGTACTTGAACAAACCTTGTTAATAGGATACATTACTGAATAAAACATGTTAAAAGCAGGAATTGAAACAATTAAGCATAGAAACTTCCTAAGGTACTTCTAGGTGTAGAAACATCAGGTATATTCAATTTTCAATGCTGCTGCCAAGGACTGTTGTCTGCTTGAATGCTCTTTTAATATCTTGACATTCTTCTTAAGTTCCTTCTGGATTGAGTTGCTATTTTTCCTGTTTGCATAAATTTTAAAATTCACTGTTTATTAATCAATCTTTTTGTTATTTTTGATTGAGGAAACCTTTATATTGGGGTAAAAGAAAACATAAGATTCTAACTTATGAAGAGAAAAAAAATAGAAGTGTATGACACATAACTTGTACATTGACTCTGGACTGCACCTGGAGTTTGTTGGCCTTAACCATGGCTTTCTTTGCAATAATATGCTTCCTAAATGGAACAAGGTGTGGTTTGGGGAGAGACAGGGAGTTAGAGAAGAGAAAGAGGATGATTGAAAGCTGCAGTTATTAATTTGATATTTACGTTTCTTGGTATCTGATGGTGGTATCAATGTGTCTCTTGACTAACTCTTTTGAATCTGGTAGATTTGTTGTTTTCCTTGTCTTATATGTCACTTAAGGTTTGAAGAATGTGAGATTTGATTTATATGTTGATTATGCACAACTGAGTCTATCTGTATTCCAAGTGCTTGCTTTACACTACCTAATTCTTTGTTCAAATCTAATTAGGTTAATGAATAAGAAATTTAGCTCCTGAGCATCTGTGGGTGAATTGTGTGTATTTATGCATATCTATTTTATGTGTGTGTGTGTGTATGAGAAATCGTGTACCTTCTTATTTATCTACATATGTTTTGTATCGAGTATACCTTCTGATTTGTTCTTTTATCTTTTCAAGAGTGAGAAAACTACAAAAGTTATTGCCCTAGGAACAATACCACTTGCAACGATCGAGAAGTTTACCAAGATAGTAAGTTCTTATACTTGCAAATTATGCTACAAATTTGTGCTTAAGTTTTCTGTTACTCAAATTGTATATGCTGTGTTAGATTGTGTCAAACCCTCTTCTCTTGTCAGCCTATTTTACATCTATGTGAATATTTTTTTTTATATTATGAAATGTAAACAGAACAGATATGCATTAATTGAAATTTGTGTAACTATTTGAAGTGTTCAATGAAGTTTATTACAAGTTTTAGTTGCATTGTACTATTTGTACTTGAAGCGCCCATGCATATCCCTTTTGTCTGAGTTTCTTCAGCCTCCTGTTCTATCCTATCTATCTATATATCCACTTCATTAAATTACTTAATTTTCCAGACCTGGAGCAGGAGGTTTTGTCTTGTCTGGATTTTGATTATTTTCCCATGGTTTTGGAATCATGTAAGGTGAAGTCAGGACCTATATGTTTGTTTTGAGAATGTGATTAACACATCGCATTTTTTCAGCTTTTGTGAAAGAAGTGTGGCAAGATATAAGAGTGAAGAGTTGGGAGGGTTTTAAATTTATGAAAAACCTGAAATTGCTTAAGGCGAAGTTAAAGGTATGGAATTGGGATGTTTTTGGGCATACTAGTATTAGAAAAGAAGAAACTTTAGAGAATTACTCTTTAGATAAAATAGAGGCAGAAGGAAGGTTATTTGGGGTGAAATAGAGACAATAAGCTCTTAAAAATGATTTAGAGTTTTTCTTTTAGGGAGAGAATTAGTTTGTGATGAACTTCAAGGCTGCAGTAGGTCAAAGAAGGGCGTGCTAATTCTGATTTTTTCCATAGAATGACTTCTGGTAAAAGGAGAAGTTAGATTAAGGAATTAGAGCTTGAGGATGGGAGTGTGATTGGGGATATAGATGGTATTGCTGAGAAAAATAATAGTTTTAATGGAATCCCTTCAACTTAGTGTTATTTATGAACTAAACAAAAGAGATGGGAGAGTAATCTGAATTGTAGAGCTAAAACTAGAAGAATAAATTTAAACAAAGGAAATGAAAGTGCACTTAACAGAAAACCCTACTGGCTTTTGAGAGGCCAGGTCTCTCCTTTTCTTAAGAAATTCCACACCCTTCATAGCTCACCCCCTCCCTTATAACTAACTCAGACCCCGCATGATAACCTTCTCTCTCTACTCACACTAGGTGACATAGTTGGTTATCTTGGACTAAATCCCCTTTTTGTCCTTCAACTGCCACCTCACCCATTGGATCCTCATTTTTTTCTCTCTAGCGTAAACAACCTTTCCTCTCTTTTGGGCCTCCTCAATCTTATTCCTCTTTCTCTCATACACCTTGCCTCCAAAGCAATGGGGTCCATCATTTCCCTCCCCTTCAAGTTTTACCTTGTACTCAAGGTGGAAATTAGAAATTGGGGCTGGTGGCTTTTTAACAATAGAACCTTGTGCTTGTTTCACCAAAGAACCGAAACAATCATCTTCAAATTTATCATGAAAGCCAATAATAGTAGCATGAATAATGCACAATCCCAATTCCTTTTGCTTGGCCAAAAATCTCGTCCAATTGTTGGATACCATTATGTCATAACCATCACCCAAAGATGCTTGTCTGTCACAATCACCTAGTCCTTCAATGACTTGAATTTTAGCATAATTCCAAGTCTTTGTATGATGCCATAGATCAACTTTTTTTGTAGAGAGCAAAAGGTATTGAGCAAACTAATGCCAGTGTAGTAGCAATTCCAACCATTGCATATGCCTATGGTTAGCCAACAAAAGCATCTCTAGGAATGGATGAATTGATGAGTTTTGTAGTAGGGCCTCCAAACCTAGCACTAATCACAACATCATGTTGGGAATTGTGGGAGGCACATAGCGGAAACGTTTAAAATTTTGATCTCAATTCTCGCCAAGGATCCGTCAAAATCGCTTAAACTGAATAGGTTTAGAGAATTACCTGTTTTCTATCGATTGAGTTTGTTGTTTACTTTTATTTGGATCACAGGAACTGACTGCAGATCAGCTCTCTCTACTAGTATCCACACGAATGGGGTTCAGCAACTCAAACCGGTGTGCTAGCAGCCTGTCTGTATAATTTCGTATAGTCCGTATGACGTCCGTACGGTGTCCCTCTCTCTAAGGATTTTGGAAGTAACTCTAGCTCTACTTTTCTGATATGAAAACCCCTATTTATAGACTAGAGTTTCAGATATATTTAATTAATCAAAATTAATTAAATATATTTATTAGTTTAAATTCAAATCTATCCTATAGTTTAAATTTAAACTAACAATATCTAGAGCTTAATTTAAATTATCTGATTAATTTAAATTTAAATCTATCTAATAAAATCAAATTTACATTAATTCATATATATATACATATATATAATATCAAATATAATATATATATAATATATTTCGAATTTAATTATTTATATATATATATATATAAATAATTCCTCCATCCTAGATATTCATTGAATCTAGACATATTTTTGATTCAATGAATGTGGATATTTTAGCTTGAGTTGGTCCATTCTTGTGTACGACCTTGCAGGCTCATATGATGTTGGCAGTGGGCCAACTACACTGTTTGACCCACAAATCACAAGCGGCCTCTAGCAAGACATTGTGACTACCCAAATCATACGGGATCGGTGATCCAATGCAACCTATTTTATAATCCTATCATATCCCTTTTGTCACACGATATCTAGATTGAGTATGAGGCATGGAAATGTCATCCTCAATTTGCCATCATAACTTTTTCGATTTTCGAGTAGACTGATATAAGATGGAACCCTTTCCATTTGAGCATGGCCATGCATTTCTCAGTCACACTCATCGAGGGGCCCAGAGATATCTCTCTATTAATCAGAAGGACAAATTTTATCTTGACCACTCATCTTCCTCTGCATGGATTCTATTATACCTGATCATAGTCTTTATAATCACCCGATTAAAGGTAACATTAGACTATGCCAAAGTACAGTGTCCTTCATGTAGAAATTTATGGTGATCTCAGGTTCAAGGGATCAATGACATGGTTATATATGAGATAAAATTATGACCTAATCCATGTAGCTTATCTCATGACGTGTCTATCCAGCATCCTGTTCTCTAACATACGCTTATGATTTTGATTCATATCATCATACATGATTAACACTTAATCAATCAAACTCATACTAATCTTAATTCATTGTTGTTCCCACAAGGATGATTGATTAGGGACATTTTTGATAATTCAAAAAATGATTTATCCATGGATATTATTATATATAAACATGCAAATAATATAATAATGTAATAAAAAGAAAACTTTTATTTCGTAATAAAAACAATGTTCGCAATATAATGATTAGCCTAGGGTACAATCTCCAACACATCAATCATTAAACTTTGTGCATAGAGTTCACCTACAAGCTCAGGTCCCTTGCAAGGAGCTATTGTAATAACTTTGGTGCTTGCTAATTGAGTCAGCAGCCAAATTCTAGGAATTGAAGCGCTCTTTCCTATCTATAGAATTTCTTCTACATTTATATACTTAAAAGTTGTACCTGCAACATCTAAACCACCTAAAATAGGGTAGACTGTAGTCAGAAGGCTAAATTTCTCTTTGATGACCTCAAAAGATTTGTTGAACTAGACAACCAAACGAGTACAGGTCACAATTACAATATCACATAGCATGCTCGCTATTAGGTGTAAAGGTAGTTCTATAGCAGATGTCAAACCCATATGCAGGTACTGTAAAAATTGATTAAGCTCTAAGTAAGGCCTTTGATATGGTTGATGAGATAGTATAAGCTAATGTACTTACTTCAAATGTAAATAGAGAAGAATTCTCTACTTGGAGAGGCCTCATCATTGTTTCAATAGCCAAAATACAACTAGCAATTATTACATTGAAGCATTTAGATAACATAGAGTATGCTCTCATAAGGGGTAGAATATATGCAACAATTGGTTCTTGGCACTTGTCTTTTTCATTGTCCTCTTCTGTCATGAGCAACAATTGAAGTGGTTGACATGTGACTAAGAGCCAAGCTATAAACACTGCTTGTGTCATTGCTAGACTAAGACTTGAGTATAGTCCTAGAAACATGGATAGCAATTAGTGAATCGTAGCAATTAAATACCTCCTAATATTTCTGAATGCATTCATTCTTGTTGTAATTCAATCGTACTCTGAATTAAAATCTTCAATGGCAACATCACCATCTTTGCCCTAGCCTGCAATTGTTTCTGAGGTGAAAACTTTGAATTTAACTTCTCAAAACAACAGTTTAGATTGTGCCACTGAGGATTTCTACAACAAGCTCCTAGATGCACATCTATATGATCTTCCCAATTCGCTACACTCTTTTGCACTGTAAGTTGATGACATTTATTTATGGTGCATGTTTCATCATAGCAGTAATGGCCATAGACCTGCTCAATTTATCATCAGATCTAGAATAAACCAAGGTTGCCCCTTTGCAAATTGTAGTTCGAACAACACCCACATAACCATCTATGATTGTGACCACCTTCAATCTCTAACTCTGAAATATGCTAGTAGCTCTCAATTATAGCATTCCACTTAGGATCAACATTCTTTGGAATTTCTAGTTGCTTGATTTATGAACCTAACAGCTCCAAACACTTGCATTGAGTTGAGACTCTCCTAAGAAATCTTTTCAGTTGTAAGTTCCCACAATATCAACCCAAAGTTGTATATGTTGGACTTCTCCTTTGAGGGTTCATTATGAAGAACTTCTAGTGCTATTCATTGAGGCATGCCCTTTCCTGTCTTGTTTGTGAGATATGTTTCATGTTTTAGGTGTGAAAGGCGAAAATCATCAACCTTAACAGTCTAGTTCTTATCTAGTAGAAGATTTGAAGACTTCCAATCTTGATGGATGATAGGTGGGTTTCCATATGTAGATATTTTATACCTCTTGCAATATCTAAAGCTATATGAATTTGTTGTCTCCAGTCAAGTTTGGTTGTGTTTCTCTGGAGTAAGTGAAACAAGCTTCCATGTGGAAGGAACCCTAGAGTGGGTTCAATTTGGTTAGGCCCATCATTGACTATCTTAGCAAGTGTGGCTCAAGTGGTTGATTTGAAAAATCCCTACTCTTTTGCTCTAGCACACTCTGCATTTGTAGGTTCTTCTTCTTCATTCTTTATGTCCGTGAATTTTTCTCCTTCTTGATTGCTGATTCCCAACCCTTTCTTATTTGTTGCTTTTGTGCCATATGATCGTTGCTCTTGCTCTGTCAATTTCATGAACGACGAAGCTTGATGTGTGAAGCTTACTTGACCTAACCTTCCTTTAGGATGGGTAATGATTTTGGGTTGGATGACTTAAATAAGTAAATGGGCCAAGTTGTTCCTCTTTTCTAATTCTCTGGGCTTTCTTCCCCACTTGATTTAGAAACCCAAGTGTTTTCCATCCCTTTTGGACTGGATCCCTCATTAGCTTTTATGACCTAGGTTGAGTAAGACCCATATCTTCCCTCTATCTCTTCCCTTATGCCATCTTTAAGGGACTTGTTCACCTCATAGTCATCCCTTCTGCCAAATAGAATGCTTGTTGTTTGCAAGTCCAAAAAGTCTCCTTCCTACCTGATTTCCTTTCATTCACTCACTGTGTTTTCTTGGGCATTAAGGAGATAAAAATTGATTTGATCTTCAAAGACTAGGAATTACCTATGGTTTCTAGTTTGTTTTCACAATATGTTGCATCAAAAGATCCCGACAACAAGATTGTCTTCTTCAGAATTTTCTTCTCCAACTTCCTTCACCTAAAATTGGTACTCTTATTTAATTTCTTTCTCTTTCACATTTTTAAATTTTGCATTCTCCCTTTTACATTCTATCACTTGCATCTCCATTTTCTATTTGGCAATCCCCTTTCAAATACTTCACTAAAGATTTCGATTCTATTCTTCTTCATTTGTAATGCAGGTTGAGGATTTATAACCTTACCTTTTCTAACATTAGCAATCATCTCAACTAGTTCTGACACAAATTTAGAAATTCTTGTGTGTATTATTTGATCAAAGTATGAGGGTATTTATACAGAAAGAATGAAGCTATTTTAGGAAAGAAAAACTACTCTAATAAACAAAATAAATCAAAAATAAAATCCTATAAAATCTCTAACAATTAGGAAACTAATTCCTAAGGTTAACTTTCTAATATAATTATAATAATTAACAATAAGGAAATAAATATAAGGAAATAAATATAAATTGCTAACACTCCCCTTCAAGCTGGTGAGTGGATATTATTCATTCCAAACTTGGTGATGATGTCTTGAAAGATAGCACTAGATAATCCCTTAGTAAATACATATCCAAGTTGACATGCAGTAAGAACAAAAGGAGTACAAATTAGGCCATTATCCAATTTTTCTTTGATGAAGTGATGATCTATCTTAATATGCTTAGTGTGATGTGTTGTACTGGATTGTGAGCAATGTTAATAACAGACTTATTGTCACAATAAAGTTTCATTGGGCCTTTCCACTTAATTTTTAAATCTTCTAGAATTATTTTTAACCATAATAACTCACATATTCCAAGTGCCATTGATCTAAACTCGGCTTTCGCACTCAATCTTGCAACCACATTTTGCTTTTTCTTTTCCAAGTAACAAGATTTCCTCTTAAAAAGGTGTAATAGCCTGAGGTTGATCTCCTATAACAAGAGATCCTACATAATCTGCATCAGTATAAGCCTTAAGAGTTAATCCCTTACCTCTTTTAAACAGAAGTCCTTTCCTTGGTGCACCCTTCAAATATTGTAATATTTTATGGACTGCTTTGAGGTGTGATTCTTTTGGATTATGCATAAATTGATGCCTTCTTTCGAGAATATACTTGTAATGGACGAGTAGGGTCTGAAGTTGGTTTTAGCTGCAATGGAGGCTTAGGTGGGTTGTTTGGTGATAATTGGGGCTCAGGTAATGATGAGGTATGAGTAGGTAATGATGGAAAATCAAAAGGAAATAAGTCCTCATATTTATTCTGGATAGAGGGATCAACAACTTTGTTACCTTCACTGTGGAAGTAAGAATCAGATTCTGCAAACATGACATCAGCAGACACATAAAATTTCCTGTAGGAGAATGATAACATTTATAACCTTTTTGATTGGAAGAATATCCAAGGAAAACACATTTGAGGGGTCAAGGATCAAGTTTGGTTCTATGGTGAGAATGCAAATGAACAAATGTAGGACATCCAAATATTTTTGGTATAAGGTTGTTAGATGTGTTGAAAGTTAGAAAAATTGTGTGAGAACTTGCATGGGACTCTTGAAATTAAGTACTTGAGTGGGAAGTCGATTAATAATATAAGTAGTAGTTAAAATTGCTTCCTCCCAATATTGCTTTGGAACATTTTTTTGAAACAATAAAGTCCTAGTACTGGCCAAAAGATGACTGTTCTTTCGTTTAGCCACCCTATTTTGTTGAGGTGTATAAATGCAAGAGGATTCATGTATTATTCTTTTTTCATAAAAAAAGTTAGAGAGAAATTGATTAAAAAATTTTTTTACATTGTCACATCGAAACCTCTGTATTCTTGTTCCAAATTGAGTTTGAATCTTATGATACAAAATAGGAAATATAGTGCTCACATCAAATTTTTGTTTCAACAAATAAATCCAAGTCATTTGAGTGCAATCATCAATAAATGAATCAAATTAAAGGGAACAGAAGTTCTTTTATTACTAAATGGAAAAGAAGCACGTTTATGTTTAGCAAATTCACAAGTTTCACAATGTAAAGTTTCAATTTCTAATCCTTTGATCAAAGTAGGAAATAGAATTTTGATAATATTAACTGATAGATGTCCAAGACGAAGATGGTGAAGCCAAATCTTATCTTTATTGGATTGGAAAGACTCAGAATGAGGTAACAAACTTTTGGACTCTATTGCATCCATTATTTTCTGCAAGATGATACAACTCATCCTTCTCCTTAGCAAGTCCAATCATCTTCTTCGTTCCCTGTTTTTGAAATACACAATAAGAAGGATAAAAAATCACACTGCAATGAGAATCAGTTGTAAGTTTTTGAATAAAAATAAGATTGGTGCAAAGATTTGGAACATGGAAAACATTCTTCAACACGATATTAGCATTTAAACACACATCTCCTTGACTAGCCATAGTAGTAACCGATCCATCTGCTATAGTGATTTTTTGATTAATAGGGCAAGGAGTATATGAAAGAAAATGCTAAGAAGAATGAGTTATATGGTTAGTAATTCGAGAGTCAATGACTCAAGAGGCAGAAGAAATCTTATTTGAGACATTAAAGGTGGAATTATAGGCAGATGAAGAGTGAGAAGAAATACTTGAGAAAACCAAAGAATAAGTACCTATGGTAGTTGGAGGGCTTTTTTCCAAGGTTTCTAAAAGATCTCATAACTTCTCAATCTCCTCTTTATTGAAATCAGCCATAGAAGAGGTATCCTCACTGTTGGAACCGGGGGTCGCTATATGAGCTTGGCCGGGTCCCTTCTTCATGTGTGGAGGCTTACCATGAAATTTCCAGCACTTCTCCTTAGGACTAGAGGTGTTGGCCATGGCTGAATCAAAAGGGTGGCTAGTGACAATAGACTTAGACATGATCTAGAACACAAGCGAAAGAAAGCGGCAAGGTAAGGTGACCAGATCTGAAAAAAGCGATGGCCAAAAAGGAGGTTCACGAGCCCGTACGTGCTAGCACGTGAGAGCTACTCTAGAAAAAACCTGTGGTGACGCGTGGGAAGACCGAACAGGATCCCATCATCGAGAAAAACACTTGTTAGCGTGATCTGAGGGCTTTGGTGGTGGTAGGGTTGAGTGGGTATGTACGAAACATACAGAGGCAGGAAAGTGAAAGAACTCCATTACTAAATGGAGAGGATAAGTGCTATTCAAATGTCTACCGGTGATACATTTAGGGCTAATATGCTATGCTTTATTCCTTTCATTTAGCGGTATATAGGACTAACCCAAGGTCACTTGCCTTCAGCCCAATAGAAGTCCCTTCCATTTTCACACCTACTGTAAAGCTGCCTTAGTCACATCAAGGGTCACCATCAATTCCACAAACTTCTAATGATAAAATGTTATTGTCACATTCAGAGGCAGTAATATGGAAAGTTTTGTTAAATGACAAACGACAAGGATTGCTTGAAAAAAAAGGGTAGACATCTTAGGAACTTAGGGCTCTGATCCCATGACACAAATTGAGAAATTTTTGTGTGTATTACTTGATCAAAGTATAATGGTATTTATACAGAAAGAATGAAAATGTTTTAAGAAAAAAAAATTATTCTAAGAAACAAAATATATTAGAAATAAAATCCTATAAAATCTCTTACAATTGGTCAACTTTCTAATATAATTACAATAATTAACAATAAAGAAATAAATATAAGGAAATAAAAACTGATTGCTAACAAGTTCATCCCAAATCTCCATCATCAATTTCTTGATGGAAGTCAATTCATCCTTCATCTCTACTTGGTTTTTCTGAAGCTCACCAACTCTCTTTGACGTTTCTAGTCTGTTCTCCATTGTTGTACCAACCTTGCATTAGCACATAGAGTTCTGATACCAAGTGATTAAATCTCTTCAACTCAGTATTATTTATGAACTAAATCATAGCTTCCTTTCCCTTAAAAAGATGGAAGAGTGATCTAAATTACAATGGTAAAAACAAAAGCAGATATTAAACAAAGGAAATAAAAGTGCTTTCAACATAGAATCATACTGGCTTTTGAGAGGCCAAGTCTCTCCTTTTTCTAAGAAATTCCACACCCTTCTTAGCTCACTCCCTCCTTTGTAACTGACTCACGCCACATGATACCCTTTTCTATCTACTCGTGACAGAGTTGGTTATCTTGGACAAAATCCCCTTTCTGTACTTCAAATGCCACCTCACCCATTAGGTCTTCATTCTTTTTCTTTTTAGTGTAAACCTTTCCCCACTTTTGGGCCTCCTCAATTTTATTCCTCTTTCTCTCACACACCTTGCCTCCGAAGCTAAGGGGTCTAGGGGTGTACATGGGCAGGCCCAAACAGGGCATCTAGTATGCCCGATGCCCGGCCCGATTAAGACATCGGGCTTGTTTTTATGCCCGTAGCCCGGCCCGGCCCGAACAAGCCTGATATTAGGGCAGATTAGGGCGGCCCTAAACCGCCCGAAATTTTTTTTTTAATGAATTGATACTTAATATAAAAATATTTTTTTGTAGACTCATAGACATATACTTCAAAACAATAAGCTTTTGGAATCTTCATGTTTTTATCAATAATAAAAAGATAGCTTAAAATTATCAAGCAAAATATAACTTATATTAACATAATTAATTTTAGGTAAATATGTGTATTTTCATTATTCAATAAAAGAAATGTCAGTAAGCATACACATCAATAATGAAAATAATTAAAAAATAAAAAAAATTTAAATAGATAATAAAAATTACAGCATGTAAAGAGAATCAGATAAAATAAACATAAATATATATATATATATGTATATATATAAGATGACAAGATATTAATAACTAAAAAAAATAACTATTAGGGCAGCAAGTTGGGCAGATGTCTGTGCCCGTAGCCCGGCCCGGCCCGATATAGTTTGGTTTAAAGTTTGTCCATTTATATTTTTAGCCCGGCCCGACCTGGTCCGGCCCGATTAGGCCGGGCTAGGACGGCCCCTAGGGCCACCCGACCCGATGTACACCCCTAAAGGGGTCCATCGAGTTTCTTAATCAAGAGTTTTACATAGTTGATTTGCCTTACAGCCCTTTTAAGTGTTGGAATTGGATCGTGGCTAGAGAGGCCTTTTGATAGAGAGTCAATTCAAAGAGTGCTTTGGGCTGTGGAAATGGAGAAATCCTCAAGGCCTAAGACCAAAAGACTTTCATATGCCAAAATGATTTCCCTTCATTTCATTTCACGTCTGTGGCAATATATATATATATATATATCTTTTGCAATAAGTCTTTTAATAAATTATTAAACAAAATATTTTTATAATTCAATAATCTGTATTATATAACTATTTTTTATAATAAAATAATTTTAATTCAATTAATGAAAATTTACTTTTAAAAAAATATTTTAAAAAATGCATTCCTTGCATTAATTAAATTTTATTTTTCAAAAAATATTATAAATTATTATTTTAATATAATAAATATGATTATTTATTTTAAAATTTTATATATATTATTTTGATATATATTAATTGATTTAAATATAATATATATAAATATAATAAATATTTTTTAATTATATTTATATATTATATATCATATATTATTTTATATTATAGTATTATATGTATTTTAATAAATAAATATTATATATTAAAAATTATAATACACACATATATTTATATACGTATATTTATATATATAACATGCATACATTATATATATATATATACACACACGCTGCAATGCTATTGCATCGTCACAGATATATGTGACAATGAATTAGTGCCATCCTACCATGGTTAAATTTCGGTTGATGGTTTTTTTAATATTTATTTTTATATATATAGTTTATTAATTTTAATCTTAAAATGTTTTATTATTTTTAAAATGTATTTATTATCAATTAGTTTTATAATAAAATTTTTAAAATTTTTATTTATTATTATTATTTTAAAAGTAATATTATTTATTTTTTAGTCTATGAAATAAATAATTAAAACAAATTTTAAGTCCCAGAGTCCTTCTTATTAAAAATAAAAATTATACACTAATTAAAAGTAATATCTAAAAAAATTGTTTGATTTAAAAATATATCAATTAAACATTTTAAAAAAATATGAAGAACTACTATTTTTATTATATATTATAGTATAGTATATTTTTTAATATTATATATATTTCAATAATTATTTATTTGAAAATTATATATATTATTTCGATATATATTAATTTATTTAAATATAATATATATAATTATAATCAATATATTTTAATTATATTTATATATTATAATATTATTCATATTTTAATATATATATATATATATATATATATATGAATTGCGATGCAAGTAAGTGAACTCATTTAAATTCATTGAATGACATTTAGTTGGACAATTGCGACTTTGTTGTAGTCACTTATTATTATTATTATTATTATTATTATTATTATTATTATTATTAATTTTGTTAGTTTTGTAATTATTTTAAAAAAGTGTTAAAATGCTTTTTTTAACTTTCTAATTAGTTAAAAATAATAAAATAATAATCTTTTAATTAAAAAATGATAAAATCATAGTTTTTTTTCTTAACCTTAGAATCTTTCTTATTAATAACATATTATATAATAATTGAAAGTAGTATCTAAAAATTTTTTGATTAAAAAATATATATATAAATTAACAATTTAAAAAAAAAAAACATATCACATAAATATAGTTCAAGTATTTTTTTTTATTTATTAAATGTGAATGTTAATGCATACCAATTTTTTTCAGTCAACTTGTATTAAAGCGGCATTAAGAACATTTTAAGAATTTTATTTTCAAAATCATTTTATCTTCTGATGCTATTGTGCAAATTTTAATGGATTCCGTTTTTGTCATGATTTCTTATTACCAAATGCAAAAAACAATTGAGATGTTCTTTTAAAGGTGTTTGAGGGCTTCCATAATAGTGGCAAGATAGGCGTGAGTATGAATTCTACTTTTATCACCCTGTTGCCAAAGAAAAATGGATTTATTAGAGTGAAGGACTGTATACCTATTAGCTTAGTTACAAGTGTTTATAAGCTTATCATCAAATTACTATTAGTTAGATTGAATGGGTTAGATTGAATGGGCTGCCATCGTGTTGTCAAGCACCATCTCACATAGTCAAAGTGTGTATATCTTAGGCAGTTAGATTCTTGATGCTGCTTTAAATAGCTATTGAGGTTGTAGATGATGTGTAGATTTAAAGAAGAGAAAGAGTAGTAATGTTGATGGAAGAGTCCAGTGCTATATGATGCATTTGGCTCACTGTTCTTATTATATTTGAACACAGAACCCAACGACACCTTAAATAGGCACTAGCTCGATCATGAAGGAGATTACATCCCACTTAATTAGTTACAAAAGGATAAGGATGAGATACAGGGAAGTTTCGAAAAAAATAGAGCACAATATCTGGAAGATAAAAACAAATTGAATAGATAAAATCAGTTATGCCAACTAACACTCCCCCTCAAGCTAGAGAATGAATGCTTAACATTGCCAACGTGTTTAATTCTTCAAACTTCACCCTTTAAAGAGCTTTAGGTAAAAGGTTTGCAACTTGATGCTGTGTTGGAGTAGAAAGTAACTTGATAATCTCAGAATCAATTTTCTCCTTGATGAAGTTTTAGGCTACCTCCACATGCTTCGTCCTATCGTGATGGATATGTTTTTTTACAATATTGATGGTGGCCATATTATCACATAGGACTCGCATACAATCTTTCATAGGAATCTTAAGTTCCCTAAGAAGACATTTCAGCCATAATCCTTCACAAATACTTTGTGATAAAGTCCTATACTTAGCTTTGGCACTGCTTTTGGCTACAACAGCCTATTTCTTGCTTCTCCAAGTTACCAAGTTGCCCCATACATAAGAGCGGTACTCAACAGTAGACCTTTTGTTTGTTATGGAGTCTGCCCAATTTGCATCAATATATACTTCTATACTTATATCAGTTCCTTTCTTGAAGAATATGCCTTTGTCATGTGTAATCTTGAGGTATCTTGGTATTTTGTAAGTAGCCTGCATATGTTCCTCTATAGGTCTGTTCATATATTGGCTAATGACTCCTACTGGAAAGCAAATGTCAGGTCTAGTAAGGGACAAATAGATGAGTTTCCGAACTAATTTTTGATATCTTCTAGTATGAATAGGAGCATTGTCTTCCTTGAAACATAGTTTGTGGTCTTCATAGGTGTTTTTGTTGGTCTACACCCAAGCATACCTGTTTCTACAAGTAGATCCAAGGTATACTTCCTTTGTGAAACAATGCCATGTTTAGATCTTGCTACTTCCATTCCTAGGAAGTATTTTAATTCTCCAAGGCTCTTGATCTTGAACCCTTAGGCTAGAGTGGTCCTCAATTGTTTAATCTTTTTTTCAAAGTCACTTGTAATGATGATGTTATCAACATAAATTGTTAAGATAACTATTTTTCCATTAGAGGAGAATTTTCTAAATAATGTATGATCAGCTTGTCCTTGGTTGTATCCATATCCTTTAATCACAGTGGTGAATCTATCAAACCAAACCTTAGGTGATTGTTTAAGGCTATATAAAGATTTTTGAGTTTACACACTTTCCCTTTACCACTATCAACTTCAACATCTGGTGGAATTTCCATATAGACCTCTTCCTCTAAATCTCCATTAGGAAAGATATTTTTGACATCAAATTGGTGTAGTGGCCACTCAAGATTAGCAGCCAAAGATAGAAGAACAAAAGTTTCTTGATAGTCAATCCCTTGTGTTTGAGTAAAACCTTTGGCTACTAACCTGGTCTTATAACAGTTTGTGTTGCCATTTGGGTTGTATTTTATAGTGAATATCCACTTACAACCTATAGGCCTTTTTCCTTCAAGTAGATCAGTGGTTACCCAAGTCCCACTTTTCTCAAGGGCATCTACTTCCTCTTAGATAGCAATTCTCCACTTAGGCTTACTCAAGGCTTCATAAACATTTTGAGGAATTTTCTTATGTGATGTATTAGCAATGAAGGCATGATAATGAGGAGACAACTTGTCATAAGATATGAAATTACTAATAGGATGAATAGTGCAGGATCTTACACCTTTTCGTAGAGCAATAGGGAGATCTTCCTCTTATGGTTTATCTACTTGAATTTTTGGACATCTTGGACTTGGAGGGGAATTTGAGTGCATCCTTGGTAATGTATTTGGCTCATGATGTCTTCTCCTCCGTGTATACACCTAATATTCTTTTTGCTGTTGGTGTTTCTCATTCTGGTCCATAGATATAGGATTTTGCTTAGTTAGGTTCTTGGATTCAGGCATTGAAGCAATGGTTGTGGATTCAGGCATTGATGCAATGGTTGTGGATTGGATAGGCTGATTTTCAGGGGCAGGACCAAGACCAGGTTCAGGTGCTGAAACTGAAATGTTCATACGAGTAATAATGCTCCATTCATCACTACTCTTCCCCTAAATGGATGTTCTTTGATAATTAGGTTCAGTTTCAAATAATGTCACATTTATAGTGATATAAAAACTTTTAAGTATCTAAAGAATAGCATTTATATCCTTTCTTTGTGGGTGAGTATCCAACAAATGTGCATTTTTTGAGATTGTGGTTCAAGTTTATTGCCATGTGAAAACTTGCTGAAAGGGATGATTTTATTCATAAACAACATATCTATTTATACATAATAGGTTTCTATAAAATAGGAAACTCTATAAATGCTAATCCTTATAATCGTGCTAATTCAATTTTTATGATTACATACACTAATTACAAGAATATTTCCTATTTTATTTACAAGAATATTTCTTATTCTATAACACTCCCTCTCAAGTTAGAGTATAGATGTTAATCATGCCCAACTTTTTACAGATGTACTCAATTTGGCCTCCATTTAAGGCTTTTGTGAAGATACCTTCCAATTGATATCCTGATTTGACATCTCTAGTAGAGATAAATTTTCCTTGTATCTTTTCACGAACAAAATGACAATCGATCTCGATATGCTTGGTTTGTTCATGAAACACAGGATTAGAGGCAATATGAAGAGTAGCTTGATTGTCACACCATAGCTTTGCTGGCATTGAGGCCTTGAGGACCAACTTCAATTAATAGTTGATATATACATACAATTTCACACATTAATTGTGCCATAGCTCTATATTTTGATTCTACACTAGAACGAGATATTACACTTTGTTTCTTACTTTTCTGTGAAACTAGATTTCCTCCCACAACAACGCAGTATCCTATAGTGGATCGCCTATCAACTATAGATTCTGCCTAATCTGCATCAGAAAAGCATTCAATATTAGTGTCCTCATGATTCCCATATAAGATGCCACGTCTTGGGGCTCCTTTCAAGTAGCATAGGATTTGTCCTAAAAGTGTCCAATGATTGATTGTTGGAGAAGACATGAATTGACTTACAACACTATAAGAGTATGCGATATCTAAATGAGTCACTATAAGATAATTCAATTTCTCAACATATCTTTTGTACTTCTCAAGATCTTCAAATAGCTCACTATCATCTTTGCCAACTTGTAAGTTAGGAGTCATTGGAGTACTACATGGTTTAGTTCCCAATTTTCCTATTTCTGTTGACAAGTCAAGAACATATTCTTTCTGAGACAAGAAGATACCCATTTATTCCTCATGACTTCAATTCCCAAGAAATATTTTAATAGCCTCAAATCCTTTGTCTGAAATTGAGAATGAAGGAAGGTTTTGAAAGATAAAATGTCAGAAGTGTCACTCTTAATAATCACAATATCATCAATGTACACAATAAGTGAGATTAGGCCAATGTCAAACTGTTTGTAAAACACTAAGTGATCACATTTACTCTTGTTCATCCTATATTTCAAAACCACTTTACTGAATCTGCCAAACAAGCACAAGGACTTTGTTTCAAACCATACAAGGATTTTCGAAGATGACATATTTTTCCATACTCCTCGTAAGCAATAAATTTAGGTAGTTGCTCCATATATACTTCCTTCTGAAGATCACCATGTAGAAAAGTATTCTTGATATCTAACTGGTGTAAAGGCTAGTGATAGGTGGCTGCCATAGAAATGAATAACAGAATAGAGGCAACCTTGGCTACGGGAGAGAAAGTATCTGAACAATCAACATTATAGGTTTGAGTATATCCTTTACCAACAAAATGGGCTTTAAGACGAGCCACTGAGCCATTAGGATTTACTTTAACCGCAGACACCCATTTGCATCCCATAGCCTTCTTACTAGTAGGCAAATCCACTAAACTCCAAGTGCCATTATCATCAAGAGATGTCATCTCTTCCATCATAGTTGCATGCTAGCCAAGGTGGGACAAGGTTTTATGAATAGTTTTAGGAAGCGAAATATAAAAGAGCTAGAAGAAGAAGAAGACAAACGATCATAGGAAACAAATGAGGAAATGGGATTGGTGCAATGACATTTACCTTTCCAAAGAGCAATAGGAAGATCAAGACTCGAGTTAACATCATTTGAGACTGGATTTGATAATGAAGAGGATGGTGAAGGGCATGAGTCTGGATTGGAGGCAGGAATGTGCTGTTGTTTCCTGCAATAGACATGAACAATAGGTGGCTAAGGAGACTTCAGAGCAGTTGTAGGATTACCTAGAGAACTATCAAAATAAGTTACGATATAGAACAACAAATCATCTTTCTCCCCCTGACTATTATAAATGGAAGCTGAAGTAAAAAAGAATATTTTCATGAAAAGTGACATCTGCAAAGATAAGATAGCGATTAAGGATAGGAGAAAAATACTTGTATCCTTTCTGCAGATGACAGTAACCAAGAAAAACACATTTAAGTGACTTTAGATTTAGTTTGCTGACTTGGTGACGGACACCCTGAACCAAATGAGTACTGCCAAAGATCTTAGGTTCAATAAGAAATAGAGGCTTTAGAGGAAAGAGGGTAGTATATGGAATATTACCATCAAGAACAGAAGATAGTATCTAATTAATCCAGAAATAAGCTGTAGAGATGGCATTTGCCTAAAACTATTTAGGAACATTCATTTGAAACAGAAGGGCTTGTGTAATCTCAAGCAAATGTCTATTTTTCCATTTAGCAACCCCATTTTGTGACGGCATATCAAGACAAGAAGATTGATGAAGAATGCTATTTTAAACCATGTAAGACTGAAAAGAATATGAAAAGTATTCTTTAGTATTATCACTTCATAAAGTATACATAGAAGCATTGAATTAAGTTTTTATTTCAGCGCAAAAGGAACAAAAATGAGAGAACAACTCAGAATAATTTTTCATTAAATATAATCAAGTAACATGAGATAATCATTGGCAAAAGTAACAAAGTATTTAAAATTAGACTTAGACGTAATTTGACAAGGACCCCAAACATCAAAATGAACTAATTCAAATGGAAACGTAACCCATTTATTGATTCTAGATTGAGGGAAGACGATGATGTTTGGCAAACTGACACAATTCACAATTTAAAGAAAACAAATGTTTGAATTGAGGACAAATTTTCTTGAGAGAGGGCAAAGAGGGGTGGCCCAATCCACAAAGCATCTTAAAGGGGATCAAAGTATTGGAACAGGCAACGGATCTTGGCACTTATGTACCAAGAATATGAAGACCTCTAGACTTATAACCTTTACTAATAATTCGCTTCATCGTAAGACCCTTAAATAAATAATGATTATGAAAAAATGAGATACAACAATTTAGGGTACGAGTGAGTTTATTAACAGAAATTAGATTAAAAGAAAAATTCAGTAAACTCAACACTGAGGACAAAGAAAGAGATAAGGTGGAATTAACAGTTCTAGAACCCAAAACATGGGAAGTGGACCCATTTGTTAAAGTAACATAAGAGAAGGTGTCATGTGATTGAAAAGTGGAAAGGAGACTTGGATTACTTGTCATGTGATATGTGGCACTAGAATCAATGACCTAGGTGGGCGAGGAAGAGATAAGACATGTAATAGATTTACCTGACTTAGCAAGAGCAATAGCAGGAGTGGTGGATGTAAATGAGTCTCGACATTGAGAGAATTGAACAAACTCCCTAGCAAAGATTAGAATAGTCTTCTCAGAAAATGATGCAACATTTGCTGATTGAGTTTTCTGATGTTTGTTTTGAAGTTTCTTACAATTGCTCTTTGTATGGCCTGCCTAATGATAGTAGTAACACACAATTCCTTTTGATTTTTGATTGCGACTATTGGCACCTTTATATGTTCCTCCTGCTTTGTTACCATCTTGATTACTCTGACGTCCAAGCTTATAACCACCATGACTTACAAGGGCACTATTGTTTTAGTAGGTTAATGTGTTTGTAAGCTTTTGGTATGAAGCACTTTGGCAAAGGTATCTTATAAAGAAAAAATTTTAGAACTAGATAGAATTTGAGATTTAACAGTTTCAAACTTTGGAGGGAGACTAGTAAGAAAACTCATAATTGTTATTTTCTTCTGTTAAACCTTCACATCAAGACTAAAAGGCAATGACATATTAAGTCCTCCATAAATCCTTTTAAAGTCCATAAAATAAGCTGTGAGTGACTTATCTTGCTTCTCTACACGATAAAAAGCTTTACACATCTCATAAATATGATAAATATTCCCTTTACCAGAATATAAGAAGTTCAAATAATCCATCAATTCCTTAACAAACTCAATGATTGATCAAGCCAATTACCTCATTATCAACAGGGTTCCGAATCTGTAAAAAATAGTAGTGCATCATCCTTCAATCATGCTTGCCTTGTATTATTTATAGGAGGGGCTTCAGTAAGATGATCATTCTTCTCAATACTTCGTAAGTACCCCTAAATTTTCTTACTTCAATCCAAATAGTTGGAGTCATTAAGTTTGTGCTAAGTAATCTTTATTACCATAAGAATTACATCAACAATGATTGTGGATTTACTTTTTGGCATTAGAGAATCACAACTCCAAACAACCAAAATAGTACTAAAACAAAATCACAAACGGTGTGTGACAATCAATGCGTACCAAAATAAAGAACCAAATAGCTTTCACGACCAAAATAGGGAGGATGGAGCCAAAAACAACTAGAAGAATGGCTAAACAGAACACCCATACCTCAGAACCAATTGGAAGAGGTCAGAATAGAGCAGTCGACACCAACAAAAGAGACTCGAGCTCACGTGCCGGCATGTGAAAAGATGCAGAATCTATGAAGTGGCACGTGTTAGCCCACACGCATCGTCGCTGGTTGCTAGATTTTGGGGAAAGTCTGATCAGTGGGTTTTGAGCCTCCTAGGGTTGGCGGTGGCGTCTAATGAGCAGCCTTTACAGGTGACCTAGGCACACCAACACACATTGACAAATTTCCTTTGGCTCTAATACCATGAAAACTTGCTGAAATGGATGATTTTATTCATAAACAACATACCTATTTATATAGGATAGATTTCTATAAAATAGGAAACTCTATAAATGCTAATCCTTATAATCGTACTAATCCAATCTCTATGATTACATAAACTAATTACAAGAGTATTTCCTAATTTATTTACAAGAATATTTTGAACTCTGCATCACCATGACACATGGACCAATGAAGTACATTTAAATATTTTTGGTGTTAAGGATGAAATAATGCGTTTAGTGGTTGGAAAAGATTGTTGTAATTTACCATAGGAAGTTCGATTGTTCAGAATTTTTGAGAGCATTCTATTAATGAGGTAGGCGATTGTTAGGATGACTTCCCTCTAATAGGATTTGGGAGAATGAGATGCAGTTAGGAGGGATCTAGTCACTTCTAATAGGTGTCTATTTTTTCTCTTAGAAACCCCATTTTGTTGTGATGTATTTACACACGTGCTTTGATGGATAACCTCTTTGTCTTTGAGAAAGTTTCCTAGAATAAAGTATTCAATTCCATGATTTGATCAAAGAATCTTTATGGTAGTTTGGAACTAGTTTTGAAGAAGTGAGAAAAATCTTTTTACTATCTTAAGGACTTCAAATTTTTCTTTCATATGTCTAAGTTAATTTTGTGTGATTATCAATAAAGGTGATGAACCACCTAGTACCAATGATGGTTTGAATTTTGCAAAGTCCCCAAACGTCATTATGTATTAAAGTAAATGGTTGTGAGGATGTACCAACAGGCGTTGGTCTTAGCGGAAGGGGCTAGGTTCTGCTTAAGCAGGGCCTTGGGTTTGAAACCATGTGAATGCAGATAACGTCTTTGGGAGAGCTTTTCTCGTTTCGGGCTCGACAGTAGCTCGAATCCTGATTTGTCATGGGTTAAAGGACTTGGTAATAGGTTCGTGCCCTGCAGATATCAAGTGATGTTTACCATTAAAAAAAATGGTTGTGAGGGTGTATGATTATGTATAGGGTAGGATGTTTTGGTGTGTTTTGATAAGTGGCAAACCTCACAATTAGGGAATTTAGGCTTTTTATTGCAAAAACGAGGATACAATTTTTTCATGTACTCTAAGCTGTGATGTCCCATTCTATAATGCCATAGCATCAAAGGGCTATGTGAGGTACATGTAGAAAGAACACTCTTATTGATCTTGTTTGCTCCTTTGATCAAGTAGAGCCTAGCACCATAGTTATCGAATTGTAATTCAAATCCCCAGGTGGCATACTTTGGGTCATCAATATTAGGTGCAACCACTGCACTTGTGAGGTAGCCTACCTTTTCTTTGTTGTGGATGAACAGCATTACACTTAAAGACCACTGAAGTTAGTTGTGGCCATTTAGTCAATGTGGTGTGACCAAGATGGGAGCGGGCTCATTGGCTAGAGTCAATGTTAGGTAGGGCGCGCATTGCATTGTGCTTGTCATGGAGTTTTGAGTTTCAGATGCTTCGACATTCAGGCCATACCCGAAGCATATCATGTTTGGCTCAGATGGATTGGCTAATAGGAGTTGCACAAGGTGTTTAGATAGTTGGAGGTGAGTCGCATGTGATGTGTGAGTAAAGGTCGCACGTGATGCGTCTCTGGTGTGCTAGTCTTTGGTATGTGATTAATGATGTCACATTCTTTTGAAGTGTGAACAAAAGTGTGTGAACAAGAGTGTTGCACGACTGAAGATGGGATTAGAGATGGGAGAAGTAAGGAATAAGGGATTTTACAGCTCTAATACCATTTAGATTTAAAGAAGAGAAGGAATAGTAATACTGGTGGAAGAGTCTAGTGCTATTTGATGCATTTGGCTCACAATCCTTATTATATTTGTACATAGAACCCAGCGATACCTTAAATAGGCACTAGGTTGATCATAAAGGAGATTACAATCCCACATAATTAGTTACAAAAGGATAAGGATGAGATACAGGAAGTATATGATTAAAGTCCTTCATTGAAAAGGATTTAGTACAAATGGAGAATTTGGGTTTTTGGTTGCCCTTCCTCTACAACCTTATTAGTAGTTGTGAATAGGGAACCTCGATCATGGTTTCCTAGGCAAAGATGAGTGAGGCAACAAAATTTGTTGTCCCTTTTGCTGTTTACCTTAGCAGTGGATTTGCTTAGTAGGATGATTATGAGTGGAGTGGATAGAGATTTTATTAGGTTCATTGGGCTAAGAGTTGAGAAGATTGTAGTGGTCCATCTTTAGTTTGTAGATGATGCAATTCTCTTTCTAGAATAGGACACCCCTTAATAAAAGTCTGTCACACCAGCTACGCTCTCTCCACTCAAGCACCACAAAGTTAGTTATTCCTATGTAATTCCCTTTTTTGCCCTTTCCTTAGCACCTCACTCCTGGTATCTTTTTAGGCCTCATTCCTCCTTTTCCTTGCATAAACATTACCCCACTTAGTATTGTCAAATCCTCTTTAATTTTACAAATCCTTTTTAATCATTGTAATAATACTTAGAATCCTTGTAACTATTAGTTGACTCTAGAAATTAGTAGATTTGTTAATCCCTAATGGTTAGGGATTTGTCGATTATTTATTTTTCATTTATTTTCCTTCCTAGAATAGCTTTCTCTTTACTGTGTAAATACTCATGTACTTTCATTCTTTTTCAATAACAAGAATTTCAGACTTCTTGTCATGGTATCAAAGCGTTAGTTTCTAGGCATTTTTTCCTCTTGGCTTTCATTGCTATTTTGATATTTTGTTTTGTAGTTTTGGATCTTAACTTAACCCAAACACCACCTCCAACCACCTCAGATTTCGCCGATCGACGTCTTTGCGTTGACTGGACCAACAATGGCAACCACATGTGCCGCCACGCGCTGCCACAACATCCTTGCATCGAATCCCATGCGTTGGCGTGTGATGTCTCCGCTTTAGCTGCTGTCCAGCTTCTATTTCCGATGTAGTTGCACCTAATTCCTACAAAAATCCTTCCTCTTTTGCCTTTGGAGATTTATGATTGCTTTGAAGGAAGCACGTTTGGGTTAAAGTAGGGTCTCCCTTAAGGTTTTTGTCCACCTTAATTTTCATATATGACTATCCCCCATTCACCCTTAGCCCACCAAGAGATTCAAGCCATTCAATCCCTAAGACAAAGTCAACAATGCCCTAATTAAGAAGGTGGAAGGTTTGAACTATTTGAATTCCTTACAACTACAAATTCACATCCCTGCATTCACCCTTTGCAAAACTCTCTTGCTATCTCCTGTTGTTATAGAATAACATTTAGTGTCTTGTATATACCAAGCTTCTCTACCATCTTGGCTGAGATAAAATAGTGAGTGGCTACGCTCTCAATTAATACCAACACCTCTTCACCATATGCCATTCCCATTAGCTTCATTGTCTTGTGACTAGTAATTCCCACAATGAAAGCTAGGGAGAGCTCCACGGAGGCCATCTCCTCTTACGCTTCTTCAATTCCCTTATCCTTTATTTCTCTTGCTTCAATCTGGGGTATTTCCCCCTTTATCAATATCATCATTTGAAATTATTTATTTTTGCATTGGTGGTTGGGGCTAAATTTCTCCTTACACTTGAAGCATTGTACCAACTCCCTTCTTTTATTTACCTCGGCCTTTGTCAGCCTCTTCTTATTGCCATTATTGCTATTGTCGGTGGTAGTTGTCATTATAGGTGAAGAAAAAGAGAGGATTTTTATTGAATAATATTCATCTTGTTTGAATTAGGTAGAGAAATACAAATTAAATAGGAATTATGGCTAGCAGCAACAGCCATAGAGACCCGTTACATGAAGAACCAAGAAAGGAAAGAAAATAACTCAAATACAATTAGAAATTAAGAGGGAATAGACTGAAAATAAATAGCTGACTTTAATCCCTTAAATATAAGAATTGAAAACACAACCAAAAAAGGAACTAGAAAATCAAATTAGGATCTTGGACTGCAATGGCTAGCAAAGAAGAAGGGACAAAACCGAATCCCATTTACCAACACTCCTCTTCAAAGTAGGGAGTACATGTTAATTATTTCTAGCTTGACTTTAAGTTCTTCAAACCTAACCCTAGTAAAGGCTTTAGTGAGAAAGTTAGCAACTTGTAGACCAATAGGGATATGAGATAGAAAAAATAGACCATTATCCAATTTTTCATTGAGGAAGTGTTGGTCTATTTTAATATGTTTAGTTTTATCATGTTGAATGGATTTTTGGCTATGCTGGTTGCAACCAAATTATCACAAAGAATCTTCATAGGTCCATCACAATTGATTTTTAACTCCCCAAGTAGTCTTTATATCCATAAGCCTTCACAAATGCCTTGGCCTAAGGCCATATACTTAGCCTTAGCACTACTTCTTGCAACAATAGACTGTTTTTTGCTTCTTTAAGTTACTAAGTTTCTCCAAATAAAAGTGAGAGTGGATTTTTGATCAGTAATGGATTTGGCCAATTTGCATCACAACAAATTTTCACATCTCTTTTGGTACTTTTCTTGAAGAAGATACTCTTACCAAGGGTCATTTTGAAATATTTGAGGATCCTATTAGCAGTCTCTAGGTGGACTTCAATTGGTTTACTTAAGAATTGATAGATAAAATTGATAGGAAAGCTGATGTTGGCCTTGTTTGTGCTAGGTAGATTAGCTTGTCCACCAATTTCTAATGTCTTTTAGCATTAACTAGAGGGTTATCTTGAGCAAACTTAGCCTTGTAGTCTACTTCCATAGGGGTTTTAGTAGGTTTGAACTCCAACATCCCAGTCCCATTAAGGAGTTCAAGAGTGTACTTCCTTTGGGAGATGACAATATCTTCCTTAGATCTGGCAACTTCTACACCAAAGGAAAACATTAGTGTCCCAAGGTCCTTGACTTCAAATTCTTGAATGGCCTTTTTTAGCTCGCAAATTTCATAAGTGAAATCACTTGTGACAATTATATCATCTACATACACATTGAGAATTGATATCTTTCCAATAGAAGAAAATTTGGTAAATATCATGTGGTTTGCTTGGCCTTAAGTATACCCTTTAGTTTTGATAGCGACGGTAAATTTTTCAAACCAAACTCTTGGAGATTATTTGAGGCCATAAAGAGAAGTTTACATACTTTACCATTACTTTTGGTGTCAAAACTTGGAGGCAAGGCCATGTAGACTTCTTCCTTTAAATTATAGTTTAAGAAAGCATTTTTGACATCAAGCTAATACAAGGGCCAATTAAGGCTAGAAGCAAGAAATAAAATTTTAATGGAATTGACTTGGCCATTAGAGTAAAAATTTCTTGATAGTCAATCCCATAGTTTTGAGGGAAACCTTTTATTATCAATCTAGCCTTATATTTGTATTTGATGATGAAGATCCATTTATGACCAATCACTTTTTTACCTTATGGTAAATTCACAATTTCCTAGGTGCCATTCTTTTCTATAAGGCATTCATTTTCTCATTGACATTTTTCCATTCTTGCTTGAGGGTCTCACGGATATTCTGTGGAACACTATCACAAGAAATCTTGGCAATAAAAGTTTGATAACATGGTGAAAGTTTATTATAAGCCACAAAATTCCTAATGGGGTGTTTAGTGCAGGCTCTTACACTTTTCCATATAACTATAGGAATATCAAAAGCATTAAGTTGAGGAGTTGTACTTTGGCTGGTGGTAGTGCTGTTCATCTCTCCTTGTCCCTTCTTCAACTCCCCAACAATCTTTTCTAATGAATCCACTCAGTTTTCCATTCTTGTGTCAACCATGCCCTAGACATTCTACTATGATACCAAGTGACAAAACCTCCAATCCTAATATTATTTATGTATGATGAAGACTATTATAGAGCCAAAAACAAAAGGAAAAGAAGATGTAATAGATTCCTTGCCTTCAAGAGGCTAGATTCTCTCCACTTCTGCCAAAGAAATTCCTCAGCCTTCCTCTCAGCTACACCCCCCTTGGATAAAACTCTCACACTAGCTACAACTCTCTCTCCACTCAAGCACCTCATGGCAAAGTTAGTTATTCCCAAGTAATTACCTTTTCTGCCCTTTCTTTGCCACCTCACTCCTAGTATCTTTTTGGGCCTCATTTCCCCTTTTCTTTACATAAAACATTACCCCACTTAGTATCCCTCTGGGCCTTATCTTTTTTTCTTCCCCCTCACGTAAGCCTTGCCTCAATTCATTAGAGTTCCTTAGGGAGGAAACCCAAGAGCTGTCTCTTTTGGGATCCTGTGATGCAAAAGGCAACTAGGTATTTGGATAGTTAGAAAGGCTCCAATTTCTCTTTAGTTGGTTGTATAATCCTTATTCAATCTTGCTTGTCTAGTATTCCGCTTTATTATCTTTCTCTCTTTCAAATTCCATTGGGGGTTGCATGGGGGTTAGAACAGATTATGTAGGATTTTATTCAGTGTGTTGTGGGAGAGGGAAGACGGGACCACCTTGTTAATTGGAATATCGGCTGTAGACTAAGGAGGGTGTGTTGTGGGAGAGGGAAGACGGGACCACCTTGTTAATTGGAATATCGGCTGTAGACTGAGGAGGGACAGGGGATTAGGTCTTGGAATCTGGTGTTTTGAAAAGCAGATTATTGTCATTTTGTCCTTTTGAAACTACTTCTTTATGGCAACAAGTTATAGAAAACAAGTATGGTTTTTCATTAGAATGGGTGGGATGCCAACCTGTCAATTACAATTCCTTGTGTTAGCCATTGGAAATTTGTTTCTTGGGGTTATGATTTTTCTTGATCTACTATTTCTTTAAGGGTTGGTGATGGGTGTTGTATAAGATTTTGGGAGGATATGTGGGTAAGAGATATTCCTTTCTTCTTGGCTCTCTCAAATCTCTCTCATCTCTCCTTTTTGCATAATGCTTTTGTTCTAAATTTTGTTCAATTAAAGGGATGATGGTTCTTGGAATTTTCTTCTTTTTGAGGGATCTTATCGATAGAGATTTAAAGAAACTAGAAATTCTCTTGCCTCCTTGACATTGTTAGACTTTCCTCATCTAAAGAGTTTGAAATCTAGATACTTTTAGTGTGCATTCTTGTAAATCATACTTAGTTCCTTATTTCTTCTCCTACTTATTAAGTTTTTCTTTTGGAAAAACCCATTTGGAAACCTAAAGCTCCTTTAAAAGTCAAATATTTTATTTGGACAATGGTACACAATAGAATTAACACAAATGACATGTTTTAGATTGTGAGGCCTAATACAACTTTGTCTCCTAACATATCAATAAAACTAATCATGGTATCAAAGCTTAGGGCAGAAAAACCTTGGTTACCCATTATAGCAATGTTCTTTTCCTTCTGTTTAGTGGTTGTGCTATCCTTCCAACCATTATGCTTGGTTGAGAGATTTGACCAAACACCATAGGGATTGCCTCATGGTTTGCCTACCCATTGTCGCCAAACATCCTTCAACAAGTGCACATGTCCCTTCGACCTTGTCACCTAAGCGTCAACATGAGTGTGGGCCTATTTTTTGGCCTCCATCAACCTAGAATAGGTTAACATTCTACATAGGAACTAACTTGTGCCTGTCCTTGTGATTAAACCTCTTTTGTGATTGTTCCATTATGTTCATTGTCTATATTGGCTTGCTTCAATCCAAACGGCCATGGCTGCTTCTAAAAGTGCTCCCATTGCCCTAAAATTGGTAATTGGTACTTCTTCTCTATCGGTAACTAGTTATTACTTTTGAGAAGTTGAATGGTATTAGAGCCGTTATGATTACGTGATCACAAGTTCAATCTTTGTTGCCTCCAATTCTACTCATTACAAGGTTAGTGCACCTATGCTTTGTCTACACTCATGTGAGGGGCCGTGTTAGAGATATCAATAAAACAAATCATGAACAGTTTTTTAGTTGAAGCGGTTTGTGAAAATTTGTATGATGTGCATGAATAATGCAGAAATCTGAGATCATTTATTTCTACATTGCCAAGTGGCCACTTTCTTGTGGAATAAGTTGTTTAAAGTCTTTGGTGAGAATTGGGTATGGGATTTAGAGTAGTTTCTCCTTGTATGGTTCAAAGGTTTTGAACAAACAAAAGAAGGGTAGAACTTTATGGCATTGTGTAGTTTTTATGGTGGTTTGAAATATTTGGCTATACTGGAAATCATATTTAATATATGATTATTTGTTACAGATTACATTTAACATGTGATTATTCTCAGGCTTTAATACTTTTATTTGTTTCCTTATTTTAATGGTTGGGTTAACATTTTATGTCCTTTTTTATATGATTGTAATTAGACCTTAATTAGGTCTTTATTTATATGTTTTTTTTTCCCTTTCCTAGAAGGTGTAAATTTGTCCATTAATTAGGTATTTTATTATGCATTTATTTCCCTATCTTTTCCTTTTCTAGAGGGTTGTCCACTCCTCTTTGTAAGTGTAACTTTGTTTCATACTTTAGTGATAAGAGAATCAGAGTATTGATCTTTAAATTCCTTTATGGTATTAGAGCCTACAAGACTTGAATGACAATATGTTGGTGATTAGCATGATAAAAACCATACATTGGTGGTTAATGTAAGAAAATCATATGAAGAAATAGAAGCTAAGAATTTTGAATACTTTTGATGAAATTTTATTCATATTGAAGGAAGCATTAAATAAAGGCCATGGTTACGAGTTGACCATTGGAGCCTCTCAGGAATAAAAGTACATAAAAAGTAATTAAGACAAATTCAAATTATTGAAATTGGAAAGGAAATAAATCAAGGAGAAAGATAAAGGCAGATCTAATTCCATGAAATCAAAGCAATAAGTGTAGATCTTAGAAGATTAGATTTGACTAAATGGTCAAATCTCCAACACCATACATTGATGGTTAGTGTGAGAACACCAAGACCTCTATCTCATAAGAAGTGAGGTGAGGGTGCCTAAAACCAAGAGCCTCACTATAAAATGGGCGGGGAAAGAGAAAAAATCATGGAGACTTCATAGCAAGGAGGAATGAAGAAGACAAGGAAGAAAATTAGACCTTAATTAGGTCTTTATTTCTATGACAAGGAAGACAATTTTTGGACAACCTCTACATGTCAAGAAAGAAGAATGACAATGTTAGCTCTAAGTTGTTCCCAGCTTGAGGAGGAGTGTTGGAAATCATATTTATTATGTGATTAGTTGTTGCAAATCACATTTACCTTGTGATTATTTTGAGACTTTAATGCTTTTATTTGTTTCCTTATTTTGCTGGTTGGGTCAACATTTTATTTCTCTTTTTAAGTGACTATAATTAGACCTTCATTAGGTCTTTATTTCTATGTTTTTTTGCCCCTTTTCTGAAGGGTGTGAATCTGTCCATTAATTAGGTTTTTTTATTTTATATTTATTTCCCTTTTTTCCCCCCTTCCTGGAGGGCTATTTGCCCCTCTTTCTATAAATGTACCTCTTTTTTATACTTTGATGATAAGAGAATTAGAGCATTGATCTCTGAATTCCTTCAGGCTAGGGAGAAATGCTTGTATTTTCCAGGTCATTTCCTTGTCTTGAGATGATTTATTGGTAAGGATTATGTTTGGGCCTTCTTTGTGAAGTTAGGCTGAAGACCTGTTTAAGGGAATGTCTCTTTCAGCTATAGAGAAGGAGTAGAGAACTTTGCTACATGTTTAATTATCTCTTTTACTCTAATTTGTTGTGGTCCATGACCTTCTTCTAAGAGGATACCCTTTCCTCCTTATTTGTGTCTTCTTTCTTAACCTATTTGTTGTTTTCTTTTAAGGCTACTTTTAATACTGTCAGAATTTCTTTGGCTGTAGAATATTTACGGTCTCCCCATCTTTACTAATGCCTGTGGGTGTCACCATTCACCTGTACAACATTGTTGTCATTGCAAAATATCATTTACATTGACTGATGCAGGGGAAATAGGAGCCTAATATTTTAAATAGTTGTTTTATTTTGGCCTTCTAATCAATACCATGAGCTAATATCAGCTAAGTCAGAAATGAATGCATAAATTCTCTCTGATATTTATTAATTTTGTAAAAAAATATAAACTACATTTGTGACATTGCTGTGTTGTAAAGCTATTAAATCTGTTTGTGCATAATATTTATTATCTACTGCTTTCGTCTAATCTAATGTAGGCTGTGAAGGCTCAATTGGCTATTCGTCAGTTGGACAAAACACTGCCACAAAGACTGCTCCAGGTTATTGGTAAGCCCTTAAATAACTTTCTTTTGATTGATAGTCTTTTCTGTCATTGGAAGAAATTTTCAGCAATCTTGACAGTGCTGGGAGCCATCAGTTCTTTAGAGACTCCTCTCTTCTAATCTCTCTTGTCATAAGAAGACTGGCAAGCCTTGTCTGCCACCATCCCAGTGGTTATCACTGCTGGGAGAGGCAGTGGCTGGCAGCCAATGACTGGCCAAGACCCATATATCCAACTTTTAAAGCAAGGAACCTTTTGTTTTTTCTTTCAATCACTGGATTGCTGAATGTACGACTATGGCCATATTTATGGTATAATTTGTGTTAATTTTTTTTTTCCTTTTTTGATATAAGAAGAAATTGTTTTAAGAGAAGAAAGTGGACTTTTTTTTGGAAGGGAAAGAGAATGTTAATTTAGTTTTACTTTGGATGAGGGTGAGTTATGTCTTCTATGAGTTTAGCATTTCTAATTACTATATTGCTGCAATTCTGAGTTATACTTAATGTTAAATGCAGAGCAATCAATGTAGAATGCACAAGGCTATGCACTATAGCATTTAGGAGCCCTTCAATTGTCACTACACCTGCGCTACCCACTATTACTATTAATATCTATGGTCTCCATAAAATTAGCATCTTATCTCACTCTGCATGTAAGGTAGCCACCACCATTTGGAACAAATTGTTTGAAGTTTTCGGAGAGAACTGGGTGTGTCCTTTTAATTTGGTTTGTTCTTAATTACTTCATTGGTTTAGGAAAGATCGTGATTTAATGTTTATGATGTTATTTGGTGTATTTCATTGGAGCCAAACATAGTTATCAAAATCATTTGATTCACGATTCAAAATGCATGGATTGATACGATTTGACTAGCCAATGATACAAATCGGTATTTGAATCGATAGATGGTCTGAATCATGTGTCTGAGTCACCTGAACTGCACGAATTGAGCTGGAAACGACAATTCATAGACCTTTGGCAATAAACAAACCTATCTTGTGTTGGGTCATGAAGTTAGGTTTCTTATGAAGTTAGGTTTCTCATGACCTAATGCAACCCGTTGGAGGGAGAAGATGATATTGTTACTTCTTCCCCCAACCCCCACCCCTTTTCTTCATAAATCCTTAATTGAGATAGTCAACCTCATCTTAATGTGTCATGTGGTGAGAAAGTGGTTTATTTGTATTTACTAGGCTTCACGTGGCTTGACCAGATGAATGGACTTAACAACTGCAAAGCAACTTCATTTTGGGATTTGCAATTATTTTAAAATAAAAAGCGTCTTGTTATATTTTAATTTTAACTTAATTGAATGAAAAATTAAAAACACATATCTTTTATCTTCTTTTAATTAGAAAGTTAGAATTTTAAACTTAATAAAACAATAAGTTAAAAATTAATATTGTTTATCTTTTTAGATAAAAGTTTTAAATTTATTAAATTAAAAAGTACTATCCTTAATTATCTTTTAATTAAAAGTCTGCAACTTTAAATTTAATTAAATAAAAATTGATGTATCTTATCCTCTTATAATTAGAATTTTGCTGCTACATGTAACTAAGGATTTGCAATTTTTCTTTAAATAGAAGACATTTCGTTGTACTTTAATTTGAACTTAATTGAATAAAAAATTAAAAACTCATATCCCTTATCTTCTTAATTTTATATGCTTTAATTTTTTCTTATTTGTGTCAATTTTTAGTTTAAAATTATTATTTGAACCAATTTTAATGGTATATAGTTTTCATATAATATATTTTTAACTATGTCTTTAAATCTTACGATTTGACATGATTTACGATTCAAAAATCAACTTTTCGATTCACGATATGAATTGCGATTCGATAACTATAGAGCCAAATGCTTCGGCTATCTGTTAGGCAGCTTTGTTTTCTTTAGACATTTTATTGCATAGGATTGTTTTAGTAGCCTCTCTTTGGCATTACTCTGTTGTGTTACTTAAGGACGTTTCCCTGACTTATATTGAGGAGGATCGGAGAGATATTTTGTTGGGAATCAAGGAAAGCACATAGTGAAAACGTTTAAAATTTTGATCTCTATTCCCATCAAGGATCCGTCAAAATCGTTTAAACCGAATAGGTTCAGAGAATTACCTTTTTCTATCGATTGAATTTGTTGTTTACTTTTGTTTGGATCACAGGAACTGACCGCAAATCAGCTCCCTCTACTGGTATTCACATGAACGGTATTCAACAACTCAAACGGTGTGCTAGCAGCATGTCCGTACAATTCCGTACAATTCCGTAGACGTCAGTACGTTGTCCCTCTCTCTAAGGTTTTTGGAGGCAGCTCTAGCGATTCTTTTCTAATATGAAAACCCCTATTTATAGACTAGGGTTTCAGATATATTTAATTAATCAAAATTAATTAAATATATCATTAAATATATCTATTAGTTTAAATTCAAATCTATCCTATAGTTTAAATTTAAACTAACAATATCTAGAACTTAATTTAAATTATCTAATTAGTTTAAATTTAAATCTATCTGATAGAATCAAATTTAAATTATCTGATTAGTTTAAATTTAAATCTATCTAATAGAATCAAATTTAAACTAATTCATATATATATACATATATATATATATAATATCAAATATAATATATATATATATATATATAATATTTCGAATTTAATTATTTATATATGTATATATATATAAATAATTCCTCCATCCTAGATATTTATTGAATCTTGACACATTTCTAATTCAATGAATGTGGACATTTTAACCTGAGTTGATCCGTTCTTGTGTGCGACCCTGCAGGCCTATATGATGTTGGTAGTTGGCCAACTGCACTGTTTGACCAACAAGTCACAAGCGGCCTCTAGCAAGACATTGTGACTACCCAAATCATACGGGATCGATGATTTGATGCAACCTATTTTACAACCCTATCATATCCCTTTTGTCACACGATATCTAGATCGAGTATGAGGCATGAAAATGTCATCCTCAACTTGTTCGATCGTAACTTTCTCGATCTCCGAGCAGACTGATATAAGATAGAACCCTTTCCATCTGAGCATGGTCATGCATTTCTTAGTCACATTCATTGAGGGGCCCAGAGATATCTCTCTATTAATCAGAGAGACAAATTCCATCTTGATCACTGATCTTCCTTTGCATGGATTCCATTATACCTGATCATAGTCTTTATAATTACTCGGTTAAAGGTGACATTAGACTATGCCAAAGTATAGTGTCCTTCATGTAGGAATTTATGATGATCTTAGGACCAAGAGATCAATGACACAGTTATATATGAAATAAACTTATGACCTAATCCATGTAGTTTATCTCATGACGGGTCTATCCAGCGTCATGTTCTCTAACACACGCCTATGATTTTGATTCATATCATCATACATGATTTAATACTTAATCAATCAAAATCATACTAGTCTTAATTCATCGTTGTTCCCACAAGAATAATTGACTAGGGATATTTTGGATAAAAAAATAATTTATCCATAGATATTATTATATATAAACATGCAAATAATATAATAATGTAATAAAAGAAAACTCTTATTTCGTAATGAAAACAATGTTCGCAATACAATGATTGGCCTAGGGCACAATCTCCAACATATTTTGCTCTAAAAGTTTGTTTAACTTCTTAGTGTTTTATTAGTGTATTTTGTTTTGAGGAATATGCTATCTGTATTTTGTTTTGCAGAATATGCTATCCTCCTCTTTTTTTGTAGTTCTGAAATCTGTTCATTTGAAAAATTTAAAGATAATCTTGAAATTCAATGGTGAAAATAATAATTCTAAATGGGTTTTACTATCTTAAAATTCCTTTTTTTGAATTCATATAGGTGTAAGAAGGGAATATAGAATCTAGTTTTTTGACTGTCATCTTTATCAACGGCATTATTGTTCTGTTTGCTTTATATAGGCTGTTAAAGTATTAAATTTTTTTTATTGGGGTGTTATCATTTCCTTATACTCTGTTTATTGTCTTATTTGGGTCTTTGTGTGCACTGTCAGATGACTTATATTTCCTCTTTTGCAAGCAGGAAAGGATATGAGAATTATAGTTTTTGGATTCAGGCCTCGTACAAAACAGGTAATACCACTGTGAGTAATTTTGGCTTTTGTGTTAAATTATGCTAGTCCTGTTGTGTTATACACAGAATATTTAAAATTTAAAATTATTATAATATTATTTATAGTTGTTAAATATTATAATAAAAGTATTCATGGCCCCCCCGCTTAACAAGTTAAATTTTTTAGTTGAATTAGTCCTTGGTAATATTGTAAAACTTAAAGATTTTTATTATTTTTATTATTCTTTTAAAGTTATATATATCTAAATAATATTTTTGAAATTTCTCTTAAGCAAATTTTTAATCTAATTTTTATTTTATATTTTTATATCAAACAATTATTGGTCATAGATATTATGGTTCTCTCTTTGTATTATTTACTAGTATAAGATAAAGTCCTTTCACTCATAAAATATAAGGTCTATTCTTGTCATTTGATATGTTTAGTACAGCTATTTCTTAAAATTATTATAAAACATTCTATCAATCAATTTTACTTTTAAAATTGGCTTTTATAAGACTTTTACCGAACATTATTTCCTATCCTGTTTAAACAATTAACTTCTTCACAGCACTGGCAACTTTTGACAAAGCACCCTATTCTCAAACGAACCCTATGAATATTTAATTTGCTTGCCATTTTTTTTTAAGTACTTTAAGACAATTTAGCTCCATTTATTTTTTAATTAATTTTATTTCATCAAAAGGAAGTTAGTATTCATTATATTTTTCCAGAAATAGTTCATTTATAAAAAAATTTCATGATTCTGTTTTCTAATCTCATTTATTGTAATTGTTTTGATTACAATAAATTGTTTTTATAGAAAATATATAACATGAAAGACAATATGTGGCATATAATCCATAGTGAGTATTAATATTAAGAAGGACACCATGAATCTTATTTATCCAAATGTAGTTTTTTGTGTAAGCTTTATTTTTGATTGAGAGTGAAAAACTTTTTTTGATTTGTCCACGATAGGGTCCGTTCAAGAAAGGATCATATATTTGAGGTAAATATATATATATATATATATTTTTAGTTTCGTCATTACCTAATCTAATCCTTTTTTCGAGCAAAAAATTCCTTATCTAGGGCTTCAGCCTTATTTATAAATTTATTTCTTAGGTTGTTTCTTTTCTGTTCATTAATAGAACTCCAATGATTATCCAATTCATCATAGGAGAGTTTTCTGTTGTGAAGAGAGACGTCTTTCTTTGCATCATTTCAAGAAAAGTTGATAAACTAGATGGATATATAAAAGATATTCTTTCTTACACCACCTACAACTCAACTTTGAAGCTTTTGCAAACAGACCCTAAAAATGCTTTAATTTACTTACCATCTTTTTTTTTGGGGTTAAAAATATGTCTTAAGATAATTTAACTTGATTGATTTATTTATTTTATATTAATATTTTATTTTATTGAAATAAAACCAACAAGAAATGATATTTTTTTAAAACAGTTATGGAAAGCTTTTATATTCTGTTTCCTAATGTTGTTATAGGAAAAATAATAATAAAAAATTTATCCATTTGTGAGATTTCTAATAATTTAGATAAATGAATTTGGGTGTAAATATACTTTTGGTCCTTTAAGTTTACCTCAAATTTCACTCTTGTTCTTTAATTTTATTTTGTTCCAATTTTGTCTTTTAACTCATTTTCAAATTTTGCTTTTATCCCTTAGTTTTATTTTATTCTAATTTGGTCTTTTAACTTAACTTTAGGTTTTACTCTTGTTTCTTAATTTTATTTTCTTTCGATTTAGTCTCTTAACTTATGAAAAACCATTAAAATGCCATTCAAGTGTTTCCTTCCCTCTAACATTACCAAGATGCATAACAAAATTGTTGTATGTGGTTCCCTGGTGGTTTAATTTTGATAACCTTTTGTCAACTTGAACCCTACCTGTCACAATGCACTTCCCCCTCGCCTAAACAGTGAATTTTATATTTTATGGCTTTCCTAGTGAAAGAGTACCATTATTCTTTGACCTCACCAGTGAGGTCAGAGTCGCTGTGCATGTCTATAAATAATATGCACACATTATGTCATATCTACAAAACACAATGTTCAGGTGGTAATAGGAAAGAGTATTATAACAGGTAGATCTAAGTTGGCAAAGGGTTATTAGAGTTAAGTAACAAAGGACTTTTCTATTAAGCATCTTGATAGTGCTAGAGATAAGGAAACATTTGAGTGATTTTTGAAAGTTAAATGACCAATTTGAACAAAATGAAATTAAGGGACAAAAGTAGAACCTAATATAGAATCAAAGAACCAAAATCTAATGAAATGAAATCAAGAGATGAAAGTGAAATTTGAAATAAACCTAAGGGATCAAAAGTATATTTTTGCTAAGAATTTGTTTCGCAAAATAGGAAATCTTTTTCATAATAAAAGAAATTATTTTTGGAGGGAAAAAGTTACATGGCATGGCTAGTGGTTGTTATTTTAGTATATTATATCGATAGATGACATTGCAGATATTTCAAGGTCTCATTTCTAGCCTTGGTTCTTCCCATATGTTGCATATTTATAATTAGAAATTAACAATTGTAAGCCTTGTGTTTATATGTAGTGTAAATGAACTCTAACCATTGGCATGCCTTTCAATTGATAAGGGTGTTTTGGAAAATCTCTGCATTATCAAATTCAGTTAATCTGCCATTTCTGTTATTGTGTGGAAAGCTAACAACACAATAACTAACTTGATTTATTCATATGCCAATATGTAAATTTCTTGTGGCTCAAAATTTGTCATTGCGACATTAATGACTTCATCATACATGGATCAAATCAGTCACAAGTACTTACTTCTATTCAAGGAGTCTTACTAAAACAAATCCTAAAGCTAGAGAGGTGTTATAATATTTTATACCATAAAGATTTAGATTGTCCTCTTTCATATGTTAAGTTGTGCTAGAGATTTTAATAAACCAATTATAGGCCTTAGTAGTTAAACCTTTTGAGTTGAACTGATATTTACTTGAAATTAGAGCCCCAATGATTAAGTGGCAAGGATCTCCTTGCCACCTTTCAGTTCAACGTATGGTTGGTCTGTACTTTGTTCACACTACAACTGCAATGGGCTTTTGTTTAAGGGCGTGTTAGAGATATTAATAAAACCAATCATAGGCATTCACTTAGTAGCTTAAGGCTGGTGAAGTGGTCATTGTCACAAATTATTTTTTTAGTAGCTAATGTATTCTATGCGGAGATGAAGTTTTTGGGCTTTTTATAATTTTAATTTTAAGTTGTGAAGGTTTGTTTGAGGATAAGGAACATCTAACTTTTATGCATGCTTGCTTAAATAATCAGTAATTTTCATTTCTTTTACTATCTGTGATTGGATTCTTATTGTGCTCTTTAAGTATTCAAATTATATGATATCTGAAGAAATAATGTGGTAAGCTTGCATTTTCAAATTGTTGTAAGCCAGTGAGAATGTTATTGACTTGCCACAGAGACAGCCATTTAAATGGATGCTCTTCGTTTCTTCTATCAAGTGTGGGATCTCATGTGGGTTATTAATTTTCAGAGACGTGTAATATTTGAAGCGTTAATGAGGTTAACAAAGCCCGCAAGACTATGGGATCTCTATGCTTTTGTATCTGGGCCTTCTAGATTAAACATCACTAACCCAAAGGTGCGCTTACTGGATGAGTATTTTCGGCTTCTTGGAAAAGGATCTTATCATGCATCAATCAATATGATCAGAAGTGGGTCCTTTACCTTGTTCAATGAGTTGTGGAGAATAAGTAGTGTGAATTCCAACTATACAATGTGCCAGACTTATCCATTTGCTTTGATTATTCCAAAGAGCATTAGGTAATTTATTGAGGTCCAAACTTTCGGCCTTTTCCCGGCAGTAATATCTGTTTAAATAAAATTTAATCTGTTGAACCATTCATTTGATATCTTTGCATGGTCCTGATGCCAGTGATGATGAAGTGCTCCAAGCTTCCACTTTTCGTGCAAGATGTCGGTTGCCTGTGGTTTCATGGTGTCATCCTGGTATACAAGGAATCTCTTTTCAAAAAATAGATATTATTTGGCATTTCTGTTCCTCTTATTTTGATTATATCTCCTTTTAATTCTTTTTATATTATCATATTCTAATGTGTCACTTCCTTTATGCCCTAATTCAAGTGTTGACTTATAGGCAGTGGAGCAGTCCTTGCTCGTTCATCCCAACCCTTAGTTGGTCTCATGATGAATATGAGGAGGTAATGTATACTACATAATCAACTGTATCCTTCTAATGTCAAATAGAAAGAGATTTTTTTTTTTTTAAAGGAAGGAGGGAAACAACACAATTACTCTCATGAAAAGACAATGGAAAAAAAATTAAAAAGAGAGAGAGAGAGAGAGAGAGAAGAAAAAATTGATTTGCTTTCATGTTATCGGCTGCAGCAACACAGATGAAAAGCTTGTGGCTGCACTTTGCAACAAACTGAATGATGGCTCCCGGAGGTAAGATTGTGGCTTCTCTTTCATATGTTGTAGCATGCTTATTATATACTTCCTATATGAAAATATACTGTTCTTTGCAAAAGCATCAGCTTTATATGTTATTTACTATCTTAGTAAACATCTTATGGAGTCCATGACCATATCAGATATTGATTCATCAGAATTTCCAAACTAGAAATTCTTTCTGTATCAATCAAAACTGACTTTTTATTCTTATTCAATTTTCTTAAACAATTGTGCCGCTAATCAACTATAAAACAGACGTACACTAGATGGTTACCTCAGGTAGTTGCTTATCTATGATCTTGTGGTTAATTTGGTTTGTATTATTTTTCTCTTTTAGGAAGCTATATATTGCTGATGCAAGACCAAGGAAGAATGCGTTAGCTAATGGGGCCATGGGGGGTGGTTCAGAATCATCATCAAATTACTTTCAATCTGAGGTCTGTGTAACGGTTTTATTGTGCTTAAATGGTTTTTTTTTTTCAGTCCTTAAGTTGTCATATTCTAAGTACCCCAGTTCTTGTTTTATATTATCAGATAGTCTTTTTTGGGATAGACAACATCCATGCAATGAGAGATAGCTTTGCTCGACTCAGAGAATACTTGGATACTTATGGCACAGCATCATCAGATGGAATGTCTTCTTTTTTGGTGAGTTTATGAATCTTAGAAACACTCAGCTATTTGTGTCCTTGATGTACTGAGTAGGGTATAGAATAGTCATGCTTTGAAGTTGCTGATAAAAAATGTTCTGACACACCACAGTATTGAAGTTAAAATTTTCCTTATAATTAATACCAGAAAGTTGAACTTGGATGTTTGGCATATGTTATTTTCCTCTGAGTTGTCCTATGATATAGTAAATGGCCAATCTTTTGTTTACTGAAAGTAAGTTAGAAATGCTTGAGGTTGTTATGTATATTATTTCCAAATTATCTCTCACGAGTGTATAGCTGTATGTTATGAAGAAGATAATGCTAATGATATATTCTCTCAGATTCAAACTAGTCTAAGCCAAGATTTGTTGACGAGAACATTGAACATCGAAAGTGAAGAGGCCTTTATATGGACTATTATCTAAGTGCTGTCATCCAATTGACAAAATCTTGTTCATTATGGTCTTCTTTATATCGAACTTTAGGAAACTCAGACCATATCACTACTGAATGAGTGCTATGTCCTTTCTTAGTTTTTTTTTTTAATTAACATTGGCAGACAACATCAATCAATGATTGATTATGAATTTAAACAAGTGAAGACAAACACAATGACAGTTGGATTAGATATCTTTTCTAAATAAAAATCATCTACAGAAATTGATGGTTTTTTTTTTTTTTAGATGGCTCCGCCCATGGGCTAAATAGGGCAAAAAATGTGGAAAGATATGTGCCCAATAAACGGGTTAAATGGGCTGGCCTGCAAGCTTTAGCTCATTTTGACATTACTTAAAATGTCCATTAGTTGGGAAGTGTGAATGTGTATACCTAAAAAGGGTTTGGGTTTGGATCTTAGTAATTTGGTGTTTAAGAACATTTCTCTAGTGGCTACGTGGTTATAATGGTTTCTTTGGACCCAATTCTCTTTGGCGTAGGGTGACTAAAAGTAGATATGGTGTTCTGCGAGACAGTTGTACTGACTTTGGGATCAATGCTACTTATGCAAGCCCATATGCTTACCTTTGATGTTGGGGATGCTTTGCGTTTTCAAATTTGGGAGGATTATTGATGGGGGTGTTTCCTTTCTCTAACCTTTCCCCACTCTTATAGCCTATCAACATTGCACCAAGCCCCTATATCTGACTTTTCACTTCTCAAAGTTTTACTCTTTCTTGGAATTTTCATTTTTCTAGGAACTTGAATGGAAGAGTTACTGATCTTGTTTTGGTATTGGACATCCTTTGTTCTTTTTGTGTAAGAACTTTGCCACATAGGAGGGGGATACAGGTCTGTGGATTTTTTTATTTTTGTCAAGGACCATTTTAACTCAGAAGTTTAAGAAATTAAGTGGAAGCCCATGAATAGTTTTATTATTCTTCAAGATGCCCTCTCACACAAAAGGCCTCTAGGTTCGACCAGGCATAGGCCCACGGCACCAGTGTTGAAATAATTTTAATTAGGTGAATGACAGTGATGCGGACTAAAACACTTCACCACTTGGTAATACAGTAGCTCTTTTTCCTTTTATGTTCGTTCTAGGGGGATATCTTGTCCTCTGCTGTATATACTACTCTTCTTTTGCTTGATAAACTCTCTCTCTCTTTTTTTTTTTTTTAAAAAAACACTAGCTCTTTTGAGGCTTAGTTAAATTATACTTGATGTTCCTCTTATTTTAAAAATATCATTAAGCTCTTCTGACATTTAACATAAATTGCAAAAACCTCCTCTATTATTTACTTTTGATCAATAAAATTAACTGTCTATACAACGTAGATTTTATTTTTAATATAATAATAAAAATAATTAAGCTAATATTAAGTTCTAACAGGAGATTGTGATTTTATTCTTAATAGGGCTATAAAGGCAACTAAGTAATTTCATTATTGGAAGCAATGCATATTGTGTAAAAAATTAACTTCATTAATAAAAAGTACATTGGAGGGGAGGCTTTCACAGTATAGACAACATATCAGGGGCACTGAATGATATTTTTGAAAAAAGAGAGATATCATATGTAATTTAACCAAACCTCAAGGTTGGCTAGTGTAATATACTCTTTTTTTTAATTAAAGAGGAAGAATCTTTGATGCAAATGTTGTTCATGATAACCAGCTTTGCTCATAATTTTATGCCAAAAATGTCAACATATAATGACTATAGAACTTGGCAAAAATTCAGATTAATGAAATTCTTGTTTTAATTAGCTGAATACCATTGTTAGCAATTCTGAGGAGTGGCAGACTCAAATGAGCAAGCAACGCAGGGTGCTAAAATCTAAGAGACATCTAGATAGAGTCATGACAATAGCTAAATACTAATAAATACACAGTGCCGTATTTTGAGATATTAATTCATGTAGTGCCCTTTTTTTTTTTTTTCAGATAATGGTCCATCAGATGTCAAAAAAATTTTAAATTAATTTCTAACATGTTTGTTAAAACTAATGTAAAATCCACTCCTTGGCCATCTCTTCACACCTTAAACTTTTGTAATGACTGATTTCTTGACATGGCATGAGACTGACTAGGGAGTCAGGAGTTTAACCTTTTATTTGCATATTAAAATTATTAATGTTTCGTCTAATATCTTATCTATTTGCCAACAATCCCTACCCAAGCTACATGCTTGGGTTTAGACCCTTGGCTTTGCTCTGAAACCATTTTTAATGATTGAGTTTATTGCTTGGCCAAAAGTCATAGCTTTGGGGTAGCAAGTAATGAACTACCTAGTCCACCCTGCTTAGTCATGGAACTTTCAATACCACGTCAGGGAACTGACCATCCTAAAAGCTTAATATGTTAGGAGATGCCTAGGGAGGGTTTTTAATATTATCTTTGATAATGCCGAACTTCTGAACTTCAGCAACGCTGCCATGTTTATTAGGGGCTATATGTCTTTGGATGGGTTTTACTAACTGAATATGTGCTTTTATGGGCTCTATTTACAGAGAAATGGTGGGTGGACATGGGGTGGAGGATTACTGAGTAGTATGTCTGCTTCAGTATCAACCCTTGGGGACAGTGGATGGTTACTGCACATTCAAAATGTCTTGGCTGGTTCAGCTTGGATTGCAGCTCGTGTTGCTATCGAAAAGGCTTCTGTACTTGTACATTGCAGGTGCTTATCATGGTGCTTTTTTTCATCAGTTTTAAAATATGAAAGTTAAATTGGATCTTTCAGTTTGTTCCCCACATATGATATTCAAGTTTGTTGAAATTTATGGTTAAAACAGAGAAATATGATGAACAGAAAGGCTTGCACACAAATGCACACCGACTGCCCCTCTCTTATTATTTATAATAATCTGGAAAAACCTCAATATAAAAGATAATCTTTAATGGGATGACAGCTCTTAAATATAATGATAAGGAATAACTACAAGACTCTTGGATAATAATAATTTCCTAACCTATAGATAAAGGATGTGATAATCATCCCAAATGATCCTTTGCCCTTTGACAATCTCATTTATTTGTAAGACTTATCAATATTTGAATAATTGATGGATTTCTCAACGAAGTTGATTTTCTATTTAACACTCTACCGTTTGATTTCTCTAGTGATGGATGGGATAGAACAACTCAGTTGGTTTCACTTGCTAGTTTGTTGCTTGATCCTTACTACCGGACATTTGAAGGCTTTCAGGTAAGCACTTTGCATTACCCATCCAATTGAATGTCTTCTATATCAGTGTTGCTATCAAGATGAACAATTATTCCTCCTTTCTTTTGATCAGTTTCACAGTCAAACTGAGTTGTCAAACAAATCAGTTAGCTAGATCTGTATCACATGTGTTAACTACATCAACAGCCTTGCCTTTTTTTATTTTGCTTCACTATTTTCTTCCGTATGCAGGCACTTGTTGAAAAAGACTGGTTAGCATTTGGTCATCCATTTTCAGATCGTGTGGGAATGCCATCTGTCTCTGCAAGTGGCAACACACCTTCTGAGCTGCCTAGACAGTTTTCTACTGGAAGTCACCCATCATCACCCATGCGCCAGTCATCAGGAACATTCAGTTCCCAACCTCCAACTTCTCACGCACAGTCTTCAAACAACTACTCTCCAATTTTTTTGCAGGTGTGTGCCTTGGATAACCTTTATAGGTGGCATTTAATTGATATAGTAATTTATTTTTAGTCAACTGGTTTATATCTTCTATACATGCTTATTTCTCAATAAATCTCTCACCTTTAATTTGCACTTTTGTTGTTTCTGTTTTTATCTTCTACTTTTGATTTTTAATTTTTTGGAACTAATGACTACTCCTTCAAAGTTTGATATCACTAAATTTGATGCTGCAACTTGTCATTAAGTATTGACGTCCCTGTTATTGCAAGAATTTTTAGAGGCCCCAGATTAGACCCAAAACAGGCTGACACTCAGAGGTTTTGTCTTGGTAACATTTTGAGGGCTGTGCATAATTTTCCCTTCGAGAGGAAAAATAACTGATACATAGAGACATGCATAATTTTCCTATGGATTACTTAGACATTGGCTGATGTGGTTAAGGTTGGTTTAATTGTTCTTTTATGTAATATCTATGACTTGATGTAGAACCAGTAGGGTAAAGCGGGAGAAATAGATAGAAATTGAGGGAGAAAGGAAGAGGGGGAGGGAGGGAGAGATTTTCTTGATTCTTGTGACTAAATGTGAAGTCTATAACCAATGCTTATAAAGGAAACTATAAAACATATGTTTATAACAAAAAAAGAAATAACAATATAGAGAATCCCTAATATTAAGCATGCTGAAAAGAAGGGAAATAACAATAAAGAGAATCCATATTATTAAGCCTTAATGGAAGGCCTGATCTTTGGAACAATGTTTACGTATAACATAGGTCTTCCATTCCTTATTGGGAATGTCATCAATTCCCTATGGCTGAAAAGAACTCTTCATTGAAGAGTGAGAATAGCAATACAGCTAATGAAGGCCGGGATCAATTAACTTTCAACTCAGGATGGTGCTTCCAATGAACAAGATAATGGTGTAATGGGCCATGAGGGGAGAAATTAATGTGGTCATCTAATACAACAGTGATCTTCCACTTGAGGAGTAACAGAAGAGTGTATGGTATGAGGAGGTACCTGCAGCATTATTTGAAAACAAAGGGGGAGGTTAGAAGGTGTCTCTGGAAGGAAACATGTCTTCTTTGTTGAAAACAGGACTAATTGTAATATTAAAAGGTAAATCTAGTAAGTAGGCATTGGAACCTAATTTCTTTAAGATGCTAAAAGGTCTGATGGCATGGCCGTGCAACTTCTTAAGAGATTGTTTAGAATAACAAGATGGCTGGATACAAACAATGGCATAGTTCAAAGCGACAGTGCGCATCAGTTGCAAGTTTATGCTGCCCATTTGCTGAATTCAAGTTTTTGCGACAGGTTATAGATATTTAAGAACTGAACACAGAGAGAGAGAGAGAGAGAAAGGGAAATAATCACTATATTATTGCTTAAAGTTATAGAAGTATAGAATGGAAGCCATGTCCTGGTTTCAATAGGAAACAACTAAATAAAACATAAAACCTTATTCTAGTCAAAATACAATACTTCAGCTAATCCTAAACATTTAGGAAGTGTTATCCAACAATCACTAAAAAACAAATAAGCCTTAATGAAAATAGAACATATAAAATAACTAGAAATTACTTAATTAAAATTAATGGCAATTTCCAACACTCTCTGGAAATAAATATTCTTCTAAACAAGCTTGGAACTTAATTCTTCAAATTTGAGTCTTGCCACTGCCTTAGTTAATAAGTCAGTCACTTGTAAATTGGTAGGAATATAGGAGACTTCCATTAATCCTGAATCAATCTTCTCTTTGATGAAGTTTTAATGGATCTCAACATGCTTTGGCCTATCATGGTAGATAGGATTCTTTGCAATACTAATTGTAGGCATATTATCACACATAACCTTCATAAGCTTTTCAAATGAAATTTTTAATTCTTGAAGAACCCTTTTAATCCACTTACCTTTGCACATACCTAAAGCAAGTGCACAAAACTCGGCTTTTGCATTGGTCCTTGCAACAATGGGTTGCTTCTGGCTTCTCCATATAACTAGATTGCCCCATACAAAGGTGTAATACCTAGTTGTAGACCTTCTATCTGTCACTAAGCCTACCTAGTCTATATCAATGTATATTTTACTATCTATGTGTTCCATTTTCTAATATCTAAATACCTCATTTTTGTAAACTCACTCCAAGTTATCTTTAGTTTGGTTTGTTCATGAACTGACTTGCCACACTCGCAGCAAAACTAATGTCAAGACGTGTATAAGAAAGGTAAATTAACTTATCTACCAACCTTTGGTATCTCCAAGTATCCACTAATATGCCTTCTTTTCTAAAACAAAGTTTGTAAATTGACTTCCATTGGGGTGTCTACTGGTTTGCACCCCAACATCCCTATTTCTTCTAACAAATCTAGAGTATACTTTATTTGAGAGATAGTGGTTCCCCTTTTTTTCTTCACTACCTCCATTCCTAAGAAATATCTCAAGTATTTTAAATTTTTTTACTTTGAATTCAATAGCAAGCAAGCTCTTGAGCCTGATGATCTCTTCCTCATAGTCCTTTGTGATGACAATGTCATCCACATATAACATTAAGACTACAATTTTCCTATAAAATGTAGATTTAAATAATAATGTATGATCTATTTAACATTAAACATAAACAAGTCTTTTAACCACATTCGTGAACCTGTCAAACCTTGCCCGTGGTGACTACTTTAAACCATATAGGGACTTATGAAACTTACACATGGCATTTGAAGTGTTTTAAGATTCAAGTCTTGGTAGGGCCTCCATATACACTTCTTCCTCCAATTTACTATTTAGGAAGGCATTTTTTCCATCTGGCTAGTTGAGTGGCCAATCTAAGTTGGTTGCAAGAGATAATAGTATTTTGATGGTGTTGAACTTCGCAATTGGAGAAAATGTTTCTTGATAGTCAATAAAGTTTAAGTAAACTTCTTAGCCACAAGCCTTGCTTTGTATTGATTAATACTTCTATCAGAATTGTATTTGATCACAAATACCCACTTACATCCTACAGGCTTCTTGTCTAGTGGTAGTTTAGTCATCTCTCAAGTCTCATTTTTCCTAGGTGCACTAAATTCTTCATTGATGGCCTGCCTCCATTAGGTTTCTTTGCTGCCTCGAAGAACATTTTTGGTAGCCTTTCACTAGAAACATTAGTCACAAATGCAGAAAAGTTTGGAGATAACCTATCATAGGAAATGAAGTGGTTAATAGGGTATTTAATGCATGATCTTACTTCTTGTCTCAAGGCAATTGGGAACTCTAGATCTCCTTTCATTTCAATACTTGACATGGGAGAGGATATTGGCCCTTGTTCTCTCTCTTCATGTCACTGTTCTGCCACTAACTCTTCCTCTGTTTGCTGCTGTACAGTCACTGGTTCTTCATTCTGATGTTCAGCAGCTGAACCTTTTTTTCTTCTTGGGTATACTTTGAGGTTTGTATTTAGTATGGCGTTTTTTGAGGTGTCAAGTTTGGCATCAAGTCTGTCCATATCAAGTCCAGGTCTGTCCACATCAGGTTTTGTACTATGAGAGGTCAAGGGCTGTTGAGTGGGCAGTATTTGGGTCATGGTTGTGGCTGGTGTGAGAGTTGGATAAGGTGCCCTGGCCATATGATCCATTTCAGGGCTGAAATAACTCAAGCTACCATTGTTTTATATTATTACTCTGCCCTGAATGCATGTTTGAGCATAGAAAGGCATGTTTTCAAAAAATGTAACATTCATGGTGGTAAAGAATTCCCTAAGATGGGGTGAATAGCATTTATACCCTTTTTGAGTGGGTGAAGACCCAAGGAATATGCACTTAATGGTTCTAGGATCAAGTTTTCTACCATGTTCATTATGGACAAACAATGTACAACCACATATTTTTTGAGGAATGGTACTTATAGTTGAAGTGTGAAGGTAGGTTTCAAGTAGTTTTTGTTGAAGAAAATGGAAGTTTAATGTTGTAAAGGGCATTCTATTAATAAGATAAATGGGTGTCATGACAACTTCTCCCCAAAAGTGTTTTAAGCATGTTTGTTGCGATTAATAGGGAATGGGCAACTTCAAGGATGTTTATTCTTTCTTTCAGCTATTTCATTTTGTTGAGGTATATATGCAAAAACTTTGGTGTATACTTCCTTTTGTTTTTTCCTAGTATTTTCCTAAGGTAGAGTTAAAGTAATATTTGGAATTATTAGTTCTTAGAATTCCAATGCTTATTTTGAACTAATTTTGGACAAGTTTATGGAAGATTTTAGCTACCTCAAAATTTTCTCTTACAAGGTATAGCCATGTTAACAAGGTGTGGTCATCAATAGATGTTACAAACCACCTTGCCCCATTTAAGGATTTAACTCATGAGGCCCCCCGAATATCATTATGCACAATATGAAAAGGTTTTGTTGATCTATGAGTGTTAGGAGTATAGGTACTTCGGACATGTTTAGAGAGATGGCAAAATTCACATTGAAAGGAAATAGTTTTATTGATCAAATGTGGATACATTTGTTTTAAATAGGAAAAACTTGGATGTCTTTACCTATAACGCCATAAAGTAGTCTCGTCAAAATTCAAGGTGGATACATGTAATGCTCCTTCAAATATGTTTTCTGGTCTGCTGAGGTAGTACAGACCGGTGCACTTCCTAGGATTGTCAATCCTCCTCCCCAGTGCCAATTCTTGAAATACACAACCATCCACAGAGAAATTAGTGGTGCCATGTAAATTCTTTGCAAGTTTGCTAATAGAGAACAAATTGCAAATTAATTTAGGTACGAATAGATTGTCTTTAAAGACTAGATCATTTGAGATTTTAACTTATCCAATACCACTAACTTTAGATAAGGACCCATCAGCAATTTTCACAAGAAGATCATTAGTGCAAGGCACACAATTCTTCAAGAGAGAGATATTACTTGTCATGTGATTAGTGGCCCCTAGTCTATGATCCAATGATTGGATTTTTGTATCCGTGTATCAAGAGCAAGTGGAAAATTACCTGATTGTGCGACAATACTAGTACCAACAACCTTCTCCATATTATTGATGCTTTGATTTCCAAATGCCTTTTGTAGTGCTTTCCATTGTTCCTTACTAAACAAGGAAGAAGTTGGGGGTTCAAGTTTCTCTTCATTGCTTACCATTAAGCCTCAAGTCTCTCTTTTTTGCTTAGGCCTCCAATTAGGTGGTTTATCGTGTAACTTACAGCAAACATCCTTGGTGTGACCAACCTTATGACAATGATCACACCAAGGTCTTCCCTTTTTTTTTTTTTTATTTCTTGGCCTTTTTGGCTTTTGATTAAGGGTAGAGGGAGTTGAAGTACCTTTGGCAATTAAGACTGAGGATTTTGGTGAGTATTGTGTAGATTGAGAACTTGTTGAGTGTTGCCCGCTTTTTTCCCATTTTACTTGTGAAAATACTTCATCTAGTGAAGGTAATGGCCGCGATTTGTCCCCTAGCTTCCTCAAACATTGGATTCAAACCCAAAAGAAAGGTATAAATTCTTTCTTTTTCAACAATTTTCTTAAAGTAAATTGCATCATTACTACATGACCACTAGTGAGTTTCATAGCAATCTAAGTATTGCCAATACTTTATAAGGGAATTAAAGTATTAAGTTACATTCATCTCACCTTGTTTTAAGTCATGAATATACTCTTTTATCTGAAGTAATGCTACAGTATTCTTAATGGAGGAGCAGGCTTTTACTGCATCCCACATCTCTTTTTGCAATTTTACGAAGGAGGTAAGTTTCACCTATATCATTTGTCATAGAGTTGACTAACCTTGACATAATGGTGTTTTCTAAAACCAATTCTTTATCAGTTGTTTCTACCTGTTTCACCACCCAAGTAAAGTTTCTTCTTTGCCTCATCCTTAAATGTACATAAGTGCTCCCTATGATCATTGTAGGTAGTTATTGATGTTGGGTTTCAGGGATTAAGCACAGGGAAAGGTTTAAAAATTCCAAAATCCACTAGGGATCCATGTAAAAAGATCATAAATTGGTTGATAGAATTTTACCTTTTATGTGAAGAACGTTTTTACCAATGGATCAGAATGAATTCAATCCCTGAAAGCTTGACCTCACAAATGTCTGCTCTTTGATAGAATCCAGGAGCTCCACAATCAATCTTCCATCAATGTGCAATTTGAAGAGCAAGTATGCAGGAATCAGCAATGTAGATTGTCTGACTTGCATCTCTATGATATCCACACAAGCAAGATCAAAACTTCGATTCCTTCCACAACGAATCGGATGGAGCACGCACTCTTCTCTCTGTATCTACTATGAAACTCTCTCTGTATGTGTCTAGTGGCTTTCAGATAATCTGATTGTGAAAATGGTGAGAGAAAACTTTCCTATATATCTGAATAATTCAGCTTGTGAATTTTGAATAGAGGGAAGGTACATAAATAGGACTAAAAGCATTAAATGTGCTCAAAAGACCCTGATACAAATCAAGATAAAATAGCAAAGATTCTAATGATGAAAAACGGACATCTCTAGAAAAGGAAAAAGCAGAATTAAAAACCAAAATAAAGAGACATAAAGACAAAATATTTGTTGACCCAGATCTAATCCAAATCCACCTATTATGGAATCAATCTCAATCCCCTGAGATCTGGGTTGAAAAATTGAGCTTGAGAATACCAACACTCCCTTTGAAACTGAGAAGTAGATGTTGATCATCCTCAGTTTGCACCCAAGTTTTTTAAACCTTGCTCTAGCCAAGATCTTGGTTAGGGCATCTACAAGTTAAGCTTTAGTTGGGATGTAGGAAAGTTCAATGATTCCTGAGTCAACCTTTTCTTAAATAGAGTGTCAATCAATCTCAATGTACTTAGTTCTATTATGTTGGATCTGGTTCTTAGCTATATTGATGGCAGCCATGTTATTACAAAGTACTTTCATAGGCAATTGGCTAGCTACTTTAAGTTCCCCAAGAGGTCTATTTAGCCACAATCCCTCAAATACACCCTAGGCAAGGGCCCAATATTCTTCTTCAGCGCTGCTTCTAGCCATAATTAATTGTTTCTTGCTTCTCCACATTACCAAGTTTTGTCACACATAAGTGCAGTAATTCTTAATAGATCTTCTATCCATAATTGAGCCTGCCTAGTTAGCATCATTGTGTATATCCATTGTTCGACATGTGCATTTATTAAAGAAGATCCCCTTGCCTAGAGACATTTTCACCATAGACTCTCACAAGGTTTATTCATGCATTGGCTGATGACACTAATTATAGAACAAATATCTAGTCAAGTATGAGATAAGCATATCAGTTTTCCTACAACCTCTCATATTTCTCCAAATCTACTAGAGGACTTTCAAGAGAGAATATGATCTTGTAATCTACTTCTATAGGAGTATCTACTAGTTTACATCCCAACATCTCGGTTTCCTTCAGCAAATCAATTGTTTACTTCTTTGGGGATACAAGGATCCCCCTTTTAGATCTAGCAACATCCATTCCTAAAAAGTACTTCAAAGGTCCTAGGTCCTTGATCTCAAATTCCTTAGCCAATGCTTTCTTTAGTTCTTTTATCTCATAATCATAATTACCGGTGATTATTATGTCATCACCATACACAATCAGTATTACAATCTCCCTCTTGGAGAGAACTTAGTAAAGAGAGTATAGTCAACTTGCCCCTGTGAGTACCCTTATTTCTTTACAGCTTTCGTGAACCTTTCGAATCACGCTATAGTAGACTATTTGAGCCCATACAGAGAGTTTCTCAATTTGCAAACTTTGGCTTTACTTTCCTTCTCAAAACTAAGTGGGATGGACATATAAACTTCCTCCTCCAAGTCTCCATTTAGGAATGTATTGTTTACATTAAGGTGATGCGGTTGCCAATCTAAGTTCGCTACAAGGGATAATAGTACATTAATAGAATTCAACTTAGCTACCGGTGCAAAGGTTTTTTGGTAGTCTCTCTCGTTTGTTTAGGTAAACCCTTTTACCACCAACTCGACTTTGTGTCTGTTGGTACTCATACTCCTATCAGAGTTGTATTTGATGTTGAAAACCCATTTGCAATTTACAAGTTTTTTACCTTTAGGTAAATCAACCAAGTCCCACGTTCCATTCTTCTTAAAAGCACTCATCTCTTCTAAAATAGCCTCTTTCCATTATCTTTGTTCAGAAGTTTTACGGATGCTTCGAGGAACTTTTTCATTAGAAACATTGATCATAAAGGCTTCATAGGAATGTGACAATTTGTTGAATGACACATATTTGCCCATAAAGTGTTTAGTGCAGTACCTTATACCTTTTCTCCAAGCAACAGGTATGGCTAAATCCTTCATATTGGACTTTGGCTAGAGGGACTTGGATTCTGTGTAAGAATTAGCCCTATCTCTATCTCGAGGTCTTTGTTTCTCCATGAGTAGGCCATGGTGTTTCTCTGCTACATCTGTCCACCCATCTCTAGCCCATTTTCTCCCTATTCCACACCTGATCCAACTTTTGTTTCATGTTCAAGAGGGCTGTTAGTCATGATATCAGTGTGAAATTGCAGAGTGGTTACCCACCAACACCTGCAGCAAGATTTGTGAAATTGAAAATATGATGATTAATTTTGATTTAATATTTCTATGCACCTCATTAGTTAGTCATGATATCAGTGTTCTTTAAATTTTAAATATCTGAATCAGTAAGATGGTTTCTATCTGCTACTTTACAATGATGACACAGACAGCTAAAAGGTCAACAAAATTTTTCTTTTATGTTGTGGGTTGTCATGCTTATCTTATTCAAGTCTGGATGCCTATCCTGGTGTTTCTATTTCTTCTCTCCATGCTTAGGTAGATGAGCTTGATAAATGTTTCTCTTTTTCAGTGGGTGGATTGTGTTTCACAATTGCTGCGGACATATCCTTTTGCTTTCGAGTTCTCCTCAGTATGTATTTCTTTACTATGTGTGATTTTTGCTGCAAATATTCCTGTATTTGATATTTTATTTTCTTGCTTTGTTTCTTGTTTCTTTACTACTGGTGATTTGTACTATTTTATTCAGGCTTTCCTGGTAGACTTCTTAGACTGCGTGCTTTCTTGCCGTTTTGGAAACTTCTTATGTAATAGGTATTCCTTTTTGTAAGCAATTTTCTATCCTATGGAATGTCTATGGTATTTGGCACGAATTTGCTTGATGTTTTCTTTGCATTTGAACATAGTGCAATTGATCAATAGCAAACATATTACTCGGATATGGTTCTAAAGTGGCCATTAGATGAGTTGGGTTATCAGAAACAATGCAAGATTTAAAAATCACTATATTCTCACAAGATGCAAATTATGCTGAAAGAAAGCTGATTTAGTAATCAAAGGAAAAAAAAAGAGAGTTCTATTACAAGTGTGGTTACCAATTAGCAATGTAGATCAACTTTTTTTCCTTTTAGGTTCTTTAATATGAGTCAAATGTATGACTTGGTTTGTGATCTGTCAGGACACAGGATTCTGGGGATTTTCTTTGTCTTACCTGTCTGTGGTGATATATGCCTTTCACTACCTGTTTCATCAAATTGCACGATATGCAAATTACCCATGTAGATTATCATAACAGACAATTAAATGTGCTGCTTGTTGACTGTTAGGAATTGTTAATTTCTTCCACTCCTTTATGGTGGAATCTTGAAGCAATTCACTGACTATCTTTTACTTTATTATAATGAGTTATGTAAAATCCCATGTACTGTTACATTTTCATTTGGAGGTATATATCTCTATACTACAAGGGTACTTGACTTTGCAAAGTAATTTAACATGGGGAAATAATAAGTGCAGTGTTTTTAAACTTAGACCGAACCAACTGGTTCAACTGGTCAAAATAGGAATGAGAGTAACACAGTCCAGTCTGATGCTCTGAACTGCTTGAGGATGAACCGCCTTGAACTGCTCCAATCTAGGTTGAACCTGTGAACCGGATGCCTTGGACCTAACCAACACCCTCCAATATAATGCTGGAAGTTGAGTAAACGTCCCTGGTCTGTTTCAAGTCTAGGACCCGGTGGCAACACAATGGAAGACCCATGATAATGCCACTGTGCGACACTGTCCTCTTGAAAATATATGTGCAAAATATTATATATTAGATATATATTTTTTAAATTTTGCTTATAATATATAACATTTCATATGTAAGTGTGAAAGTACTGAATTGAATTTTATTCACACTAAATAGGACAAGAGAATAAACGAAAATATATAGGAGACCAACCTCTACTTCTATACAGCAAAACAGAGTAAAGGAGAGAAGGTAAAAACGGCATAACAAAGAGAGGAAGTAAAGGCTACAACAGACAAGAAATAATTACAGATAGTATCTGAGCAAAAATGAGAGAATAATCCGAATCATCCTTTATTTAGTGTATTTGAATACATATATAGGACCCATAAAAGCTGATTTGAGTCCGAGAACTAAGGAGGAAATCAAGGAAAATCAAATTACAATAATTATATGATATCTTATCCCTAATAATCAGGAAAAAATAATAAAGCAGATAATATTCTAATTAATTAGATAAAATTAAATTAGGATCTGATTCTCTAACACTCCCCCTCAAGCTAGGGAGTAAATGTTCAGCATTCCCAACTTGTGGCTTAGTTCTTCAAAGTGAGCTCCTCGAAGTGCCTTTGTGAGCAAGTCAGCAACTTGATTACTAGTGTGCACATAGGCTAATTCAAGTAAGCCTGAATCTATCTTCTCCTTAATGAACTGCCTGTCTATCTCCACGTGTTTAGTCCGATTATGATGGATGGAGTTCTTTGCAATCCCTATGGTAGCTTTATTGTCACACCAAGTCTTCATTGGTTGTGAAATATGTATCTTTAATTCTGCCATTACTCTCTTAATCCACATTTCTTCTCAAATTCCATCTGCTAACGCCCTATATTCAGCCTCTGCACGGCTTCTAGCTACCACTTGTTGTTTTTAACTCCTCCAAGTGACCAGGTTGCCCCATAGAAATGTACAGTACCCTATTGTAAACCTTCGTCAGTCACAGCGCTTGCCAGTCTGCATCAATGAATATCTCAATATTTCTTGCTTCTCCTTTCTTGAAAAATAGGCCCTTTCATGAGGTCATCTTCAGGTACCTAAGGATCTGATACACCACATTCATGTGCTCTTCTTGAGGTTTGCTCATAAATTGACCAACAACTCTCACTAGAAAACTAATATCAAGATGTGTGTGAGAGAGATATATTAATTTTCCAACAAGTTTTTGATGCCTCTCCTTATCAACTGGAGCTCCCTCCTCCTTTAAACTTGCCTTGTAGTTCACCTCCATTGGAGTGTCAGCCAGTTTGGCTCTAAGCATGCCAATTTTTTTAAGGAGATCAAGAGTATATTTCCTTTGGGAAATTGTGATACTTGCAACCCCCATGCCAAGGAAATACCTCAAGTATCCCAAATCCTTCACCTCAAACTTTGCAGCTAGAGATTTCTTCAATTGATCAATATTTGTTAGTTTGTTACCAATAATCACTATGTCATCCACATACACAATAAGGATTGTGATTTTTACTTCTTATGCATGATCAACAAATACTGTGTGGTCTATTTGGCATTGAGAGAACCCTAGCTGCATAACAACCTTAATAAATCTTTTGAACCATGCCCTTAGTGACTGTTTCAAGCCATATAGGGACTTATGTAATCTATAGACTCTATGGGATCCTCTACCATCTTCAAGTCCAGATGGCAACTCCATGTACAATTCCTCCTCCAGGTCCTTGTTGAGGAAAGCATTCTTAACATCTAGCTAGTGGAGTGGCCAATCTAGATTTGTAGCCAGTGACAAAAGAATTTTATAGTATTAAATTTTGCCACGAGAACAAAAGTCTCTTGATAGTCAATACCCTACACTTGTGTGAATTCTTTAACAACAAACCTTGCTTTGTGTTTGCTAATGCTTCCATTTGGATTGTACTTAATGGTGAACACCCACTTACAACCTACTTTAGACTTTCCAGGTGGGAGATCCCTTATATGCCAGGTCTTGTTCTTCTTGGATAGCCTTCTTCCACTTTAGGTCCTTTACTACCTCTTGAAAATTCTCTAGTATCCTTTCTGCAGATATATTGGCAACAAGGTATGCATAATAGGAGACAATTTCTCATAGGAGACATACCTATTGATTGGATGCTTTGTACAAGATCTTACTCCCTTTCTTAAGGCTATTGGCAGATCCAAATCCCTAGAATCTGAAGCTAGTTCTGATTCATGGCAATATTCAGAAGTATCAATGGATTTGTTAGATTCTGGTACTCTCTCCAGTTGTTGCTTTTTGTTCTTCTCATGTTCTGGTATTGTTTCCAACTATTGTTTGTCCTTTTTTTTCCTTGTATAGACTTTTAAATCACCTGTACTCCCCCTGTCCAACCCCAGTTCTGTATCCTTTTCTCTCCATGGGTTCTGTGCATCATTTTCAAGTGAGTTCTGTGTTTGTTCAGGTCTGATGGGAACAGTTTCAAAGGTTATTTTTGGACTTGGGTCAGTGTTTTTGGATAGAGTAATATCATAAAAAGGTAGAGTTTCTTGTTGGGTATCGTTTGGGTCCAAAAAGAACCGTTCACTTCTTTTGGTCTCCCCCTGAATGGGAATTTTTGAGTAAAAAGACTGATTTTAAAAAAAAATGACATTCATTGACACAATTTTTGTGCAAGGAGGGAGAATTACATTTTTATCCATTTTGATTGGACGAGTATCTAGGAAAATGCATTTATGTGCATGGGACTTGAGCTTTCCCCCATGATCATTGTGCACAAATGCAACACACCCAAACACCTTTTGGGGAATATTGGATAGGAAAGAAATAGATGGATATGATTCAAGTAGTTTTTGGAAAGGTGTTTGGAGCTGGAGTACTTTGGATGGCATCCTGTTCATCAAATAGGTAGAGGTGAGAATTGCATCCCCCCAAAACTGATTTGGGATATTGTGTGTGAACATGAGGGCCTTAGCAACTTCCAACAAATGTTGGTTTTTTCTCTCAACCACTCCGTTTTGTTTTGGGGCGTTTACATATGATGTTTAGTGTGTAGTTTCATGACTGGTCAAGTGTTGTTCAAAGGATTGGCTCATATATTCTTTGGCATTATCACTTTGAAAAATCTGAATTTTGGTTTGGAACTGATTTTGGACAAGCAAATGAAAATTTTTGAACATTTGGAATATGTTTGATTTATTTCATCAGAAAAATGCAGGTTACATGTGTATGGTCATCTATAAAGGTCACAAACCATTTGGAACATTGTTGAGTTTTTATTCTAGATGGCCCCCAAATATCACTATGTATTGTTGCAAAAAGTTTGGTGGGCTCATGAGGTCGGGGTAAGTAGGTATTCCATGTGGTTTAGATAATTGACAGAACTCACTTTGAAGAGAAATGCAATTTTTATTAATAAGATTAGGATACAATTGCTTCATGTAAGATAAACTGGGGTGGCCTAACCTATAATGCCACAACATAACATTATTATTCAGAGGGAAAACAACATTTGTCTTCTTTATTCTTGAGTCTTCAAGGTAGTAAAGTCCATCGAACTCCTTAGCATTGCCAATCCTCTTCCCCAACTCCAAATCCTGAAAATAACAACAATTAGGTTCAAAAATAGCCACACAATATACTCTTTCAAGAATTTCTTAGAGCAAATTGCAATCAATTTCAGGTACAAATAACACATCTCTTTGCATTAAACCATTGTGTAGAACTACTATACCAATCTCTTGTACCTGAGCATATTCACCATCGGCCACTTTGACTCTTTTGTTTATTGTGCATTTTTTAAATTCACTAAATAATTTATCATCACCAATAACATAATCATTAGCCCCAGAGTCCACTATCCAAGTGATGTCAGTAGAAGAGTGGGTGCTACGTAATAAATAATTTTTACCTGACTGCACAAGACTGCAACTACTGCCATTATTACCAGATTTCTGTTCACTCCTGCTCAAGATCTTTCTCAATATATCCAACTCTTCCTTGGTCAATTGTGGCATGTCATCTTCTGCCTTATCATTACTTACAACTGCTAGCCCCTTAGCATCAGACTTGGATTTATTTTTGTGATGTCGTGGCTTCCCATGAATTTTCCAGCAATTGTCCTTGGTACGTCCACTTTTCCAGCATTGATCATACTAAGGCTTTCCAGACTTCTTCCTATCATCTTGACCAGTATTTTTCTTAACCACCATGGCTAAAGAATGTAATGGAGTGGTCTGGAGTGTCCTATGTACAAGCTACTTCTAACTCTCCTCACACTTGACTTGGTTTACTATTTCACGTAGAGATGGGAGAGGTTTGGATGCCATTATTCCCCCCCTCACCTCATCATAAACTTAGTTGAGGCCAAGGAGGAATTCATAGACATGTTCCCTTTCTACGAGTCTCTTGTACATAGCCATATCTTTTATATACATCCACTAATGGGAGTCATAAATATCTAATTTTTGCCACAGCTTGACCAGGGAAATGTAATATTGAGTTACTGATTTATCACTTTGTTTGGTATCACATAGCAAACCCTTTATTTGAAACAGGGTTGCGGTGTTCTCCATGGTGGAATATGTTTGCTTCACACTTTCCCATATTTCCTAGGCTGTTTTCGAAAGCAGATAGTTCTCCCCAATTTTGGGTATCATGGACTAACACAATCATGCCATTACCTGGTTGTTTTTAGCAACCCAGGTCTCATACATAGAGCTTGTCATTGCTAGTTGCTCCATCTCGCCGGTCAGGTATTTTTCTTTCCTCTTCCCCCTCAGGAACATTAACACACTATGTTACCATTGTAGATAATTATCACAGTTGAATCGGTGGTTTGTGATGACCTGTGGTGGGTTCTCAGCACTTCCTAGGGTAGATAAGGAACCTCAAGCGCTAACTGAAGCATTAGAGTTTCGGCCTATATTCTCTTGAGCATCATTGGTTGAGTGGACTATGGAGTTTTCATCGAACTCAACATTCAACGCTCTCATGGTGCTGAAGTGGATCATTCTCGCTATATTCAATGGATATGCTCTAATACCACAAGCACAAATGAGAGAATAATTCAAATCATCCTTTGTTCAATGTATTCAAATACATATATGTAGGACCCATAAAATAGCTGATTGAGTCTAAGAACTAAGGAGGAAATCAAGGAAAATCAAATTACAACAATTATATGATATCCTATCCCTAATAATCAAGAAAAAATAATAAAGCAGATAATATCCTAATTAATTAGATAAAATTAAAGTAGAATCTGATTCTCTAACAGTATTGAATACATTAGAGTCTTAAAATGGGAAAGAGAACGTTGGGAGAGATGTTGGACTCCTTGCATGTGTAATGTCGTGACTATCGCACAAACAGGGGAGCAACTTAGAACATTATAGATAACCAACACTCCCCCTCAAATTGACATTCCTTCAAGCTGGGGTATAGATGTTAATTATCTCCAACTTGCATCCAAACTTTTCAACTCTGATTCTAAAGAAGGCCTTTGTTAGCACATTTGCGACTTAAGTTTTGGTAAGAGTGTAGCAAAGTTGGAGTTGTACTTCATGTTGAATATCCATTTGCATCCCACAACACATTTTCCATGAAGAAGATCAGCAAGCTCCCAAGTATTGTTTTTCTTTTCTAGAGCATTCATTTCTTCTTCAACGACTTTCTTCCAATCCTTGTGGCGAAGAGCTTCATGTATATCCTAAGGAATTTTCTCGTTGGAAATGTTAGTAACCAAAGTTTTATATGTAATAGATAGTTTATCATATGAAACATAGTTTCCAATGGAATGTTTAGTTTCCAAACTTTCATAGGAAGATGAGAAATGAGATGGTTGGAAGGGTAAAGTTTAAGAAGAGTGTCACAGAGTTTGGAAGTTAAAGGTCTTAGAGGGCATCTATTAATGAGATAGGTCGTAGTTGTAACAGCTTCTCCTTAAAATTGGTGAGGTACATTCATAGTAAATATAAGGGTTCTATTTATCTCAAGCAAATATTTATTCTTACGCTCAACTATCCCATTTTTGTTGAGGAGTGTGAATGCAAAAGGTTTGGTGACGAATGCCATGAGTGGTCAGGTAGTTTCCTAGAGAGGAGTTTACATGTTCTCCTCCATTATCACTTCTCAAGGCTTTCATATCAATTTGAAATTGGGTTTTAATGAGTTTGTGGAAGTTTTTAAATATGGTGGATGCCTCAAATTTTTCTATCATCAGAAACGCCCAAGTGATCCTAGTATAATTATCTACAAAAGTCACAGACCACTTATTTCCCGTTATCCCTTGAACCTTAAATGGATGCCAAAAGTCACCATGAATGAGGTGGAAGGGATTTGATAGGGGTGGGCATGGGTCGGGACGGGCCGGGATTTGCTTCAACTCGAGTCCTGGCCCGATTTCAACTTCAAGACAAAAAAATTGTCTTGAGCCTGGCCTGGCTCGAATCTGGCCCAATTATAATCTGGCCAGGTTCAGGCCAGATCAGGCCACGGGCTAATTTTTTTTTCTTTTTTTAATTTTTTAAGAAAAAATTTTTAATTTTAAAAATTTATATTTTTATATTTGCTCAATTATTTTAGGCATATAACTGTTTTTAATATATTTTTTTAAAATTTATGCAATAGACATAAAAAAACATGAATTCAATGGAGAAAATAGAAAAAAAATACAAATATAGTAGTTAAAATTTGAAAAAATATACATTATTTTATTTTATTTTTCTTATATGAATGTGATAATTATATTTAGGAGAACTCTAACATAAATTCTGACCCCTCTAGTTATTTATAATTTATAAAATATGTTTAAAAATTTTGGTTAAAATTATAAAAAGACCCTAAAAAAAGAATTCTTTTCAATTTAGTCAATATCTTTTTATATATAAATAAATATATATATAGACCTTGGGTCGGGCCGGGCCCGATAAGACCAAGAGGTTATCCCGAAACCCATCCATACCCGAAGTATTATTCCGACCCAACCTTGTTTCAATTTTTTTTTTAAAAAAATTCCCGACCCATCCCAGCCTGATTATGCATCGGGCCGGGACAAGTTTGCCCACTCCTAGGATTTGAAGCTTTATAAGTGTGGGAGGGGTAATGAGTCTTGGTGTGTATAGCAAGTTGGCAAGTTTCACAAGAAATGGTAGGGATATCTTTATTGAAAGAACTAGGATACATTCTCTTCATTGAAAATTTGGACGTCCTAATCTATTGTGCCATAATATAAGATCAAAATCAGAATAAGTATCCAAGCTTCACTTATTTTGCCTTTTTGTGTTCATTAGGTATAGTCCATCCACCTCTTTAGCATTGCCAATCATTCTTAGATTCCAAGTCCTAAAATTTTCAGCCACCATTAAGGAAATTAATCTTGCAATTGCTATCTTTTACAAGTTTATTAATGGAGAAAAGATTGCATGCAAGGTTAGGCTCAAGTGACACATCCTTGAGAATAAGGCTTTTTGATATGCTGATATTTCCTATGCCAATGGCTTTAGTTAATGTCCCATCAGCAATTTTCACATTAAAGGAAGAGGAACAAGAATTAAGTTTATCAAAGAGTGTAACATTGTTGGTCATGTGATCCAATGCTCTGGAATCCACAACTCCCTGATTTTCAAGAACATTAGTATCAAGACCAATTGAGAAATTACCTGATTGGGCTATGTTAACAATCCCAACATTACCCTTTCTATTTTGTTGCCCAAACAACCTTTGAAGGAGCTCAAGTTGTTCACGTGAAAAAGGAGTGGAGTTAGAAGATGTTTCACTGCTCATCACATTTCCTCTGGCATCATTTTTGGATTTTGGCTTGAAATTATTCAGTTTCCCATGAATTTTTCAACACTAACCCTTGTGTGACACAGTGGTCACACATTGGACGAGATTATTGGCTGGGATTTTTCTAAATTCTGTCATCTGAGCAAGCAAGCTGCTGCCTGGTGTTACTTTGGGCAGCAAGAGCAGACATGTCAGAGGTAGCAACAAATTGTGAGCCTCAAGTGAGTATTAGTTGACTCTCTTCATGTCTGATTTCTGAAACTGTATCACAGGGGCTGGGCAAGGGGCAGGTGCTCGTTATTCTGCCTCTAAGGTCCTCAAAGGTAGAATTCAGCCCCATCAAAAACTTATAGACTTGTTCCTCCTCCATGATTCTTTTGAACAAAAGCGCATCTGAGGTGCAAGACCATGGAAAAGTCCCATGTGTTTCTAGTTGTTGCGAATGGCGATGTAGAACATTATAGTAGAGTCACATTCAAATCACCGTGTCTAAAATCATAAAAAAAAATATTTTAATTTCAATTAAAACGTTAATGTTTTCTCTCAAGGAATAAGTGGCCTTTACTGCCTCCAACATCTCACCAACAGTTTTACACAGAATAAAGTTTTCACCTACTTCAAGTGTCATTGAGTTAATCAGCCAAGACATTATTATTTGATTTTCAGCATCCCATGTGAATCATTTAGTATCACTGGGTTCAGGCATAGTAACATCACCAGTGAGGTAAGCTACTACATACATCATAACTGACGATGACCATTGAAGATAATTGGACCCATTAAGTTTGTGTCCTGTTATCATAACTGGTGAAGGCTTGACATAGTTGGGGTTGACCAAGATGATGGACCCACAGCTGATCTGGGTTCCTGAGTTGAGAGTGGACCCAGTCGCATGGTTTTGTGTAGAGGTGGGAAGAACATTATCATAGGAGGCAAACACATCTTAGGTTTTTGAGTTGAAGGCATTGTATCTGCCGAATTTGAGGGGAGGATCAAACATTTCGCTTTGATACTATGTGAAAGTCTGAATTGAATTTTGTTCACGCTGAATAGTTCAAGAGAGTGAACGAAAATAATTGGAGACCAGCCTCTATTTCTGTACAGCAAAATAGGGTAGGCCAAAAAAGAAAAAAACGACATAATAAAGGGAGGAAGTAAAGGCTGCAATGACACAAAATAATTACAGATTAGGATCGAATACTTTAGAGTCCTAAGGAAAGGGAGAGTTGGGAGAGACATTGGACTCTTGCTTGTGCAACCCCATGACTGTCTACAAACACGGGAGTGACTTAGAGCATTAGAGATAACCAACAATAAGAATACATTTCATATACAATTTATACTATTATTTAAAATTTTCAATTATTTTTAATGATGATAAATACTAGGGTGTGTGATTGTATTATATATTTACGCACATAAAAGTTATTAATGTTTTTAATATAATTATATAATTATGAGTTATCTAGTTCAACTGTTAGTTTAACCAGTTGAACCAATTGACCCGTGCCCCATAGCCTTCTCCGACTTTGAGTTTGAAAACTTTGATTAGCGGTACTGGTCAAATAAGACCTTCTTTCCAAAATCCTTAATATAATTTATTATTAGAAATGGTTAGAGTTAGAACTTAGAACCGCCCACCCCCCGTCATTTATGTATACAAGGTAAAAGACCAGGTGATCCTTCATTAAATGGACCAATAAGGCTGAAGTAAGTAAATTGTAAAATAAGCATAAAGGACACTGCATTTGTGTTGTTATTATGTATAGACATAATATTAAGTTTTGATTGCATGTTCTTATTCAGTGAGATGGAAAGGCAGCAATTAAATGTTTTTGAAGCTTGTGGATGCTTGTGGGCATACTTGGCTGAGTTGCGCGCTTCAGAGAGCAGTTCTCATGTGCATTATAACCTCTTTTATGAACCATTGAAGCACAATGGTCCTCTTTTGCCTCCAGCGGCAGCTTTGGCCCCAACTTTGTGGCCCCAATTCCATCTTCGTTGGGCTTGTCCTGAAGAACCACAGGCTGGGGAGATTGAAGCAGAATGTAGGAAGATGGCTTTGAATTACTGTGAGATGAGGAAGGTAGTGACTTTTCTCCATTTTATGATTACATACTATATCTTATCTAAAAGCCAGCTCCTTTTCCCTTCGCTTCAGTTGTGAATTGCCATGTACTCATTTTTATGCATGAAGTGATGCGGTACAGGAAGAATTTATAATATTAAATTAGGATGTGATTGTAATTTGGGGGTAAATTAGTATTTACTTATCTTTAATTGGGGATTATCAATTAGGGTGTTTGACTCTAGGGGCACATTGTCTCATGATATTATCTTAGTAGGATTAAAATTTCTAGTATTTGTATTTGAGTTTCATCAGGATTTTTTATTTAGGTTGCCAATAAATTAAGAACGTTATACCTTTTCTTATCATCTGTTGACATTAATTCGTTGAGTTTATTTGGTTCCCCCTGCCCCGGCGCCTCTGGTTCTTGGTTCTTGTTCTGTCAGCATGTAGGTTTTTTCTTTTAATGTTGCAAGTGTTCTTTTGTGTGGGATGGTATCAGGCTAAAGGAATGGCAGAGAGGAAAGCCAAAGAAATTACAAATGCTATGGAATCACTGAATGTAGAATATAGAAACGAGAAGCAACTAAGAATATCAGCTATGAACATGGCCAAAAGGAAAAACAAAGAAAATGTGATCATGAAGAAAGCAATTCAGTCGATTGGGCGCAAGGTTCACTTCTCTAGCAGTGACGATAGTATTGTTGATATTGAAATCTGCCCAGCTGAAGTGGCACGAAAAAAGTATTATTCCACCGGAAAGGAATTTGATGATAAAAAGGATTTGTCTGCTTCAGTAACAATTACAGAAGATGATAATGATGCAAACAATGCTATTGGTCAAGTATGTGAAACTCTATGCCCATTTCGTACTCAAGATGGAAGCTGCAGGTGGCCAAATGCTGCTTGTGCTCAACGAGGGAGTCAGTTTGTTGGTCTAAAGGCAAACTTTGATGCACTTGATCAACTCTTAATTGATGATGATTATTTCAAGCCTGAGTGATCAGGGAATTCAGGCCAAAAAAGTATCGAGTTTTGATTTTTTTTCTGTACTAATGAGAGAGTAGTCAAGAATTCTTTCAGACACTATATGACAAATGAGGAAAGCAATAATTTGGCATTTTGTACTGGGTCTTGGGTCTTGGGAATTGTACAGACCATAGGGTTGGGACCATCTCAGTACAGACATGTTTAAAAAGCTTGGGAAGTTTAAATGACTGATGCAGGGATGGTGTGCATCATGGTGGTCCACATTGTTGTATGCATATATATCGGGACAGTTATTCAAGATTATTGTTGTTTTACAGATAATAATTTTTTTTTTCTATTTAATGCTTGCCTAGACTTAGAGGGATCAGTGTATATAGCAAGAAAAGTTTGTTGCAAATTTCTGTTAGTTAAAGTAGCTCTTCAGTTTTACTTGCATTCAATGTAATATTGCAACCACATTCATTCCTAGGGATGGAGCGCGTGCTCATCTGAAGTCATGTGCAAGCAGTGCAGCCTAAAGGGTTACAGAAGACCACCCATCATTGGTTTTCGATAATAGAAAGCAAGTGCTGAATAAAGAAATAACTAAGACTCTATTTTGGTCCTCCGTAGAAAAGGTCATTCTCAAGTTGAATTTGTCGCAGACATTTTTTTTATTTTGGTCCTTCGGCTCAATTTTCCTCCCAAAATTAACGGAATTGCTTGTCTATGTTAAGTTCACATGTGAACTGTTTTATCTGTAAGAAATAACCAAAAATTCACCTAAATTAATCATAAATATCATGTCATTAAATTAAAATAAAATGGTGTTTCTTAATCAAACAGCACCCCAATCATTAATATCAATATATATAGAGAGAGAGTTTTCTAAGTACTCTTAAACTGCAATTGATGTGATTTTTTTTTTTTTTTGAATAGTGGAGCCTACCACTAGTTCCCAAGAAATTTCAAATCTTTTAGGCAAGTAGATAATTTCACATTCATCATGGCGTTCGATTTCGCTCTAAGCATCAACGTAGATTCGAATTTTATTTTAAATCGCTTCATTTCGCGTCTTCAGGCGTCAAAGGTTGGTGCCCATTCAATCTTTCTCATTTCTTGTTTGATTATGTGATCAAAGCATATGCAAGAGTGAAATAAAATAAAATAAAACAAAACCTATTGATTGCTAAACCCTTGATAAACTTTTTCCCATCACCTCATTTTTACAATAATATAGATATACCAATAGGAGATATTGTCTATGCCATATGGTTATCTCAAGCACATTATTCCGAAAATAATATTTGCTTCCGCCATATTGCTAGGCAAATTGCTTCTAAGATTGATCCTTAGCATCTTAAAAGACTGACACTCAACAATTATAAAGTCTTTTCTTTAAAAAACACTTGTAGAGGATTTGGAGAATAGGAGATTAAAGAAGAAGGAAGATAGTTTTTGTAATGCATCACATTGAGTGTTTTTCTCTTTGATGCTCTAGTATTTATACTTATCCAAAATTTCCTCAATATTATGAAATTAACTGAAGAAGAAATCTCTCACCATAATTTTTATCATTAATTCCTAAGATAGTATCTGTTTTTCCAAAATCTTTTATCTTGAATTGTGAAATTAAATACTTTTTAGTTTTATTTACACCAAGCATATTAGTTCCAGATATTATCTACATATAAGCATATAATAATCTCATACTTATTTGTGAACTTAGAATAAATATATTTATTTACATTATTATGCTTAAATCATGGAATACAATGACTAAATCAAATTTGTCATGATATTGCTTTGGTACTTACCTAAGACCATATAATGACTTAATCAGTTTGCACACTTCTTTTTTATTTCTTGGTAATACAAATCTTGAGTTATCCTATGTATAATTGTTCATTTAGTTTACCACTTGAAAATGTAGTATTTTTATTCATTTTGTAATAAAAAATTGAGAATTTTGGCTTAAATTGTTATCTCTAAGGTTAGGAAAGCTATGGACCGGGTTTAAATCATCTTGACCACTTTTGTTATATTTCTCTTTTTCTTCCTCTCTCCCTTCTCGCCATCGTGCAGTGGGTGCTGTATTAAGGAACAAAGTGCCAATAATTTTTTTTTTTCTAATTAAACCTAGCTCTCGTATTCTTCCATAATTGCTCTTTTCCTCCCTCTGACATTTTCTTAGCAAGAGACGTGTCTTACTCTCAGTGGCTGACCAAAGCTCCCGGACTCTTTCTCAAATGTCTCATTCTATTGAAAACTATCAAACGCATCTCCTCTAATATCTTCATTTCTCTGCTTCGTGACACAGTGGCCGCCCTCCTTCCTTCCATTGTGCTTGAACCCGCGGTTCCTTTTCCATTGTTGTGCTTAGCCTGTACGTTGTTTCCTTTTAGCATTGACAAGAGATCATCCAAGGAGCTCTGTTTTCCTCTCTCCCTTTTCTGATTCAGCTTGCCATATTGGGTGTGATTCTCGTGTTTTCTTCTTCCTTATGTGGAGGTCGGAGCTTGGTCAACCGTGTGTACGTGAGGTTGGGGTTTCATCTCGTTCTGATATGGCGTTACGTCTTGGTTTCGTCTTCAGCTGCTGTCCAAGGCTTGAACTCATTCATTCTACTGCAACTCACTTCTTTGTAAGGCAAAATTTCTTCTTCTTTTTAATTATAGTTTCTGCAGCTTCACCTCTTTTTCCTCTTATTTTTATGCAAAAATTGCCATTTTCAGAACTTCTCTTGCTCCTCAATTGTTATTATGGAAAAATGAAACTTCAGCTGAGTGGACAAGCTCCTTCTCACCTTGTTTTCTTTTGCTGCATCCATGATGATTACTGTTTTCATCTTAAAAGAAAGGGCGGGGGGGGGAGCTGTCCATTTCGGGTTTTCTGTGTTTAATTTGGAAATAGATTGGCCAAGAACCCATTTCCTCTTGCTTCTTTTCGTTGGTGAGTCTGGCTTAGGTGAAGTGAGTTGCTTAGTCGTGGAAGGTAGGTTACTTGCTCATTCTTTTTAGGGAAAATTAGAAAGGACGGCCTAGACCAACAAAAAATTATAACGAGAAACCTTAAAAATTAATATTACTCTGGAGGACCAAATGAATTCTGTCAGATGAAAATGTCCTTCTCTGTTAAAAGCCATCTGAATCCTGTGTAATTTCTCTGTTAAAAGCCATCTGAATCCTGCGTAATTTACTCCCACTGCTGCTTCTGCCATTTTTGGTCGTCACCAGATCTAGCTTCCTTCATGATCTTCCTCCTTTTATTTCTTCAACTTTCTTCCCTTAAGCTCTTCATCCTTCTTCCCTTCATTTCTTTATCCCTCCTCCACCCCATTTCTTCCACCAATTATTTATTCCTCATCATCTCACATGTTTTTTCTCTAGTCTCATTATTTGCAGCTCCTCATCGTCATGACATGAGCAGAATATAACAAACTTAAGAGACTTATTGATATGCTAATATTGAAGGCCTTTTCATAGGATATAGTAAGTAGCAATTTATAATATGCTATATTTATCAAATCCCCATGGTTAATGGCAATGTCTTCTTCTTTTTGTGCACGTTAAGAATAGACTGCATTGTATATAGTATTTGGGGTGGAGTTACAAGGACTTTTAGTAGTTTTACTACCATTATTTATATTTCTAACCATATAAAAAGAATGCTTAGGAATATTATTACTTCTTTTGAGGAATATTACAACTTGCTTTTAGCTTTATTTCCATTGATATTATTGCCTTGGTTCTAAAAATGATGAAGAAGCCTAAAACTTTTTATTTTTTTTATTTTTTTGGGTGTAGTCGTGATGATGAGAGGATAGAAAATTAGACGTCAAGTGAGCTATTCTGCTATTTTCATATGGGTAGACAAATTTTAAAAGATTCAAGCAAGAAGATCCACTATGAAGGGTCAAACGGGTGGAAGACTAATACAAGAAGGGATATAATTGCAAAAACTAATTAGAATAATGAGATTAGGCATGGATTGTGATAACAATGAAATGCAATTTAAGTATACATTAAAATTTGATGCTTGTTAGCTATTAGACATGGTGGATGATAATGGTGTGCAATAACTTATCAAATACAATGATTAATGTGCACATATATATATAATCAATAGGGAATGAACTAGAGCATCACCATCCCAATCTATAACAATGTAAGAAATTAGTCTTTTTATAACTTATCTAGTAAATATCTATTATATGTTAGAATCTTTATATTTTGGTGTCACTCTCTAGTCTAACAAAATATTAATTAAATGAAAATGCAAAATGAATTCAAATTCAATTCATTTTATTACTAAGTCTCCTTCCCAAGAACTTGTACTTCATCTATGCGTAATATAGAATCTCCCTGCACCAATACCTGAGTTAAACTCTACCAAATGGACAAATTTGATTGTTGGGTCAAGATAAACTTTTCGAATGTTGTTGAATTTAGGTAAGCGACAAGTATAGCATTGCCTATAAATTTGGATTCACTTTCATGAAGAAGAACCTATGCAAGATTATTGTCAAGTGCAATATGGATGGATGCAAGTGGAAGCTGACAATGTATGTAGTGGTTAAAAGCACACCCTTCCTGAGTGTGCAAACCTTTTGCAGTGAATGCGTACACTCAACAAAAGATAACTTGGTAGTATCTCACAAGCAAAGGCCAGATTTAGTGACATCTATAATGGTTGACAGTTTAAGATCAACTAGAGATAAAACATTGAATGATATTTGCAATGAGCTGTTCAAAGAATATAGATTAGCACTGAGTTACCATCAAGCAAGGAAAGAGAAAGAGAAAGAGAAAGCTTTAAATGACGTCAATGGGCTAGTAGACTGGTCGTACTTGGTTGTATAACTATTTAATGGAAACAGATTTAGAAACTATTGCAAGATGGATTTCATCTACGAACAACCATTTTAAGAGGTTGTTAATTGCATATGGATGCTATATAACTGGTTTTATGCCCGGTTCATGACCAATATTGTACATTGATGGTTGCCACCTCAGTGGACCATACTTGGGGACTCTCTTAACTACATCTGTATATGATGTAGATAATGACTTATTTCTACTTGCTTATGCGATTGTAGGTGTAGGAACATATGATGATTGGGTGTGATTCCTTCGAAATGTTAAAGACTTAATCAATTGTCTGGAAATTACTCTAGTTTCAGATCGCCAAATGCCATAATTGATGTAGTAAGAGAAGTGTTTGGTGGGGAGAGACTTGCATTTTGCTATCAACATATAAAGGAAAACTTTAGTACTGAGTTCTCTAAAGTTTGCAAGGGTCAGAGAAGATAATGTAAGGATGATACACTAAAATTGCTAGACGAGATTGTGTATGCTCGGTTGGATACAGATTATGTGAAAGCATTGAAAAAATTGAGGTCATTCTCACCTAAGTTGGCTAGATGGATAGAGATACAGGCTAATGTTAAGAGGTGGGCATTATCCAGACTTCCATACTAATTATGGGATAATATCACAACTAACCTTATAAAATCTTTTAATGCATGGGTAGTGAAAGAGAGGAAGGACAATATTTGTATTTTAATTAACAAGCATAAGGAGAAGTTAGCTAAAAAGTTATATGCTAGCAAGGAAGGTATGGCAAAATGGACAAATAGAGTGGGTCTTAGGATTGAGACAATGCTCAAGAAGAGTGTTGCTATGATAGAAAATATGATCACAAAGCTATAAGATTAATCGGTTCCTAGTTCGAATAAGAAGCAATGATTTAAGGGTGAACGTGACAGTAAGAGAGTGTACTTGTAAAGCTTAGCAAATGTCTAGCATCCTATGTCCTCATGCATGTGCAGTAATAAAGAAAGTGCATAGAAATGTGTACTCATACGTGGAAGAATGTTACTTATTAAGCTCACAACAAAAGATCTATATAAACATAATGATTCTTGTAAAGACTCATAATATGCCAAACCTAAACAATCTTTCGATTGATGATTACGTTAGCAACACATTCCTCCTACCACCCATCACAAGCCGTCCAGTTGGGAGATTACAAAAAAAATGACGTGAATCATAATTTCAAGAGAAGTTTTAATATCGATGTTCTCATTGCCAAGAGGCAGGATATAATCAGGCTAGGTGAAAAAATCTCAATCCTTCTTTATCCTAATACTATAAAAGTAGCTCCCTGGTGGTTTAATTTATGCCTTTTCTAAAGGAAGTGGTCAGTGGCTTTTTAAAGGTATAGAAGTTAGGCTCTCTTTGTATATAAGCAGACACAACCTATTTTTTGAAAATTTGGAAGTTAGGCTCTTTTGTACATGGGTAGACACAACCTATTTTTTGAAGGTATGGAAGTTAGGTTGTCTTGTGTACATGGGTGGACATAGCTCATTATTTTTTACATACATCAGTGATATGTTAAGGTTTTTTGTAGTGGTTACAAGTGAAGTAAGGTCTAGATTTTTTGGGCTATTGGCAAATGTATGTAATATTCATCTATGTATGTATTAGTTACAAGGAAAGTAATGTTTGACTTTATGTTAGTAATGAAAATAAAACTTTATGTTACAAGTGATATGTGTATGTAGTATTTGTTTATGTCTAATCTTTTGATAGGCAATGAAAAGAATTTACGACATATTAGTATTTGTTTTAATTGATTTTTAAGGCCTTTACTATAAGGTTTAGGGATTTTACTGCAACTTTCCTTTCCCTTATATGAATGGACGTTGACATGTTAAATATGCATTTTCACTTTCAAAATTAGGATTTGTTGTTACTTGTCATAAGTTGATCATTTTCACTTTCCCTTACCTTGCACGGGTAAAGAGCTTTGAAGTCAATGAAACTAATTGATTCTATCCCATATAGCAAACTATAAAGTGAAGACTGTGCCAAGTGATGCACTAGGTGCATGCCTTTGTATGATTTAAAGTCAAAACCAACACTTAGGCTAAAGTATGGCGTTAAAGATGAATGGTGTCAGCAAAGCATAGTTATTAATGAGGTTCAAGTCCGTTACTACCAAGTTGAACATGTTACTATAAAGTTTAGGGATATTACTATGTGACTTTAAAAAATTTACTACTATGTTTATGCTCTTTGCAGTGTACATAGTTTTAGGGCCAGTACTACAAAGTTTAGAGGTGTTATTAGTGAATTTAAGGACATGTACTACTCCTTTTAGGGACCTTTCAAAGTGTAGTTACTAGTTAGTTTATAACTGTTACTACAAAGTTTAAGGATATTACTACACGAGTTCAAGAAATTTACCATTATACTTAGGCTTCTAGCAGAGTATTGAGTTTTAGGACCATTACTACAACGTTTAGGAGTGCCACTACTAGATTTAAGGAAATTTACAATGGGCTTAAGGGACCTTCCAGAGTATAGAGTTTTAATGCAATTACTATGAAGTTTAGTTGTGTTATTACAAAGTTTAGAGTTGTTACTTTTGGACTTTATGAAATTTACCATTATCTTTAGGTTTCTTGTAGGGAATAGAATTGTAAGGCTATCATTACAAAATTTAATGGTGTTACTATTGGAATTAAGAAAATTTACACCTACTTTTATAGACTTTTTAGAGTATGGTTACTAGTGTGATTTAAATCTATTACTACAAATTTTATAATCAATTATTGACTTATAATCAAAACCATCAAATTTTATAGTCAATAATTGATTATAACATTATTATAATCATAACCATAAAAAATTTACAACTATTCTGTTACAAGCCTTAGAGCAGAATGTTCTTATCTATAACTATAATAGTACAAAATCTAGGGGAGGAAACAATCAATGCATCACATCTTTCTAGTCTGTTTCCCTTAGGTTATTGCCATTGTAAAGGCCATTACATCACCATGGTACTTGTTCAATGGATGGTTTACTAGGTCCCAAATAAGTTGGACACGAAACTTATCCAACTCTTCCCGAAAACCACAGCCATTTACCCATGAGCGACTAAGCATTAAACTATAACAGACAATGAACAAGAAGCTCAAACCAAAGTATATGTTGGCATTGTGAGCCCTCCCCACTCAGGCTTTGCTTCCCCAATCCATGATTGTAAGTATTTTATCAAATAAATTCCATAGTCATCACTAAGCAACAAATGTGATGTAATGAAGTTAGGTTTTATACACGTAGTACAACAAGTAATGAAAGTTCAAAGTAGATCACTTACACGTTTGGTTGTTTGGGCAATTCAATGTAGTTGGCAATGATAACTAGGTCCGCCACCACAAATTTCTTAAGTTTCAACATCTTTAATAGCATGGTGAACTAGTCTTTCTATCATATCACTCAGACACAATATCACACATAGCTGAACTGTTACAATTAACTTTAGAAACTAAATGTCATTAAAACATAACATAATTTTACCATAATATAGGCCATCTTCTTCTAGCCTTCGTTCATCCTTTGAGTTAATGAGTTAAAAAAGTATAGAATGCATGCATGAGGGTCCAGAGTAAAGCAGAACCAATGATTAAGAAATAACACAAGAGCAAATACCTACAAACATTTCCAAATAAGCAACATTCTCTGAGGGCAGTCTAATACAATACAACAGATACCCTACAAATACGTTACCAAGGTGCAGTCCATGATGTTATAGCCCAATTTGTAGACCACAGTTTATCTAGCAAATCATCCACATTGTATTGCCTTATAAATTTTAAGAGGTTTCTCTACACTAATAATTTGACAAATTTTATCAAATAAGGAATTAAAGTAAAGGATCATTAAAGGTCATATCGAAAGGAAGACCATAGCAGTCACCATGAAATCCTCATCCAGTATATGTCATCTGACAACCAAGTTCTCCTACTTTTGGTCTTTTATCAGTACTTTGGACACCATGGTTATCACCTATACACACCCAATGAAGGCAAACATAAAATAATCACTTCCTAAACCATTACACTAATCAAAGCATGTAAAAGTTAGACTCATTGATGTGCTGATTCACTTCTGTCTATCAAGGTATTGGCACTCAACACAGGTGAGGTAAAAGTTAAACAAATCAATTATGACCCTAGTAACAGAGGAGGCATATTCACTAATATTAATACATCAAAGAAATTTTCAATTAGAGTAACATAAAATGAACTACATATTCACCAATATACAGCCATAAAAAATATGAATAACTCAGCAACACAAAATATGCTTGCAGTATACACCTGTTGATTGCTATTTGTCTTAGTAGCACGTGAAGTGCAATATTCATATACTTTCTTTTTCTCATTCTCACTTCGTGTGTTGAGATATTCCTCTACAGTTAGTGACCATTTGATAGCCTTACGATATTTTCTCATCAACCTATGAGGGTGTTCTTCTCCTGCAATTCCATCTACTTGGCTAGGGGCATCTGATGTTTTCCTTTTCTTCATCTTTATCCCAATAGCACTTTCAGATGACTCATCCAATAAGGCATCATCTCCGTCTCCATTTCCACTTGACATGGTCCCATTTGATGCAACTACTTTTTTTCTTTTTCTTTCCTTATCACTAACCACGTTGCCTATAGAGGTTCCCTCTATCTCAGCCACAATAGCCAATTCATTAGTAAGGCTCACAAGTTCTGTTTATAGCATCAAAAGATCTTGGGCAAACCCATGAGCAAAGTTCATAAGTCTTTTGTACATTTCCTTAACGCCTTATAAGATTCCCAAAATAAAAGTTAGTTCAGAGATAGATAAGAACCTTCAACACAATTGATTCAAATAGAATAAATAATACTGAATGGTGAAATGTAGACTTTGAAGGGAGCACGTGTGGACATTTGGTGTTAAAGATGCCCTGTACCCAAAAGCAACAACGTAGCAGTTAGCAAATGAACCTATTAGTCTATACATTCAAATGCATATACAACCAAACATAGAGTAGCTTACCTGAATATGCTTCTTCTTAAGCTTAACCTTTTCTATACATTATTGATTCCAAAACTTTACAGCATTAACATTGCTAGAGACAACTATGTCTCCAAGAGGAAAATGCTGAAAAAAAAATACCAACCAAAATTGAACTTGTTAGACATCACAAATAATAAGTTAAGTAAATATACAATTGGAAAACCATAACATAAGGAGTGGAAGACATCCCCCAATGCTCTTCTTCTTCTCTCCTTTACTTGAAGCTAATTTGAAGCTTGTCACTTTCTTCAAAATAGTAGACAACACAAATTCTGACCAATCATGTGTTCACGTGGTTAATATCTACAATAGTAAGAAGTAGTTTATCATTTACATATAAGTTAGATGACGAGTATAAGAATGCCCTTAGGGCAAACAATAAAAAAGCCTTCTTGAAGTCTTTCCCAGCCTTGCCCCTTAATATAATTTGTTTTTCAATTTTTTCCCCTTAAACTTTCTTTTAATCATAGCTATGCCTTCTCCTTCTAAACTATTAGGTGCGGGTCACCCACTAAGTGGAATATCCATTATGCCATGGACATCTTAGGCTTTTATTGGCACTCATTTGTCTCTAATTGATAGAGATCTGGTTGGAACATCAAAGACTATAACAAGATCAATGCACAAGTCCCTTAATAGGGTTTGGAATGCTAAATCTAGTAACTTTCCAAACTCCATTTTCTCCACTAACCTATTAAGCACATTGTTCTTTCTGGTGAATTCTACAACTTCTTTGAATTAAGAAGGGGAGCACCTTATAACAATTGGTACCCGTAGAACACAAATAATTTATTAAAACAATATGAACTCATTAAATTAGGGATTATAGGGATGCATAACAATGAATATTTCCTTACATGGGAACTTCCTGCAACATGCTTCCCCTTGTGTACTATTCATTCTTTATATGCTTCATCATTATATCTCTTTTGCTTACTTGGTTCCAAATTCTTCCACTCTACTAAGGCTGCAACATTTCCCTGTAAAAGGATGACAAATGTAACATCTAGTTCCTCTATAAACACGAGAAACGTAATGTCCAATTTCTCTGTAAATGCACGAAACTCATCAGATATAAAAGGAAGTCCTCCAAATAGAATGATTTGAGATCCAATAAAATTTGAGTAATAATCTACACCTTAAATAATGAGGATCTAAGGCTAGAGGTGTCTTGAAAATAGAGTCAGAATAATCAGATGAAATTTAACGAAGATGCAATGGCATTTTTGTAATTTCGAGCACTTTTTAGAAAACTCCAAAGAAGAATTTTTAAATAAGAAAAATGGGTTTCTTGAGATTCTTAGAGGCTCTAAAAACCATAGGATCCCTTAGAATAGTTTAAACCCCTTCGGTTTACGTTTTAGAGTGTCAGTTGACCTGAACTTTGACCAGTTCATTTGGGAAGGTTTTTAATCCAATTTGGATAAAATCAAAGGTATTTTATGAATTAGAGGACCTAAATTTCATGATGAAAAAGATGGTTTTCAAAAAGAAGTAGAAATGAGCTTAAACGGAGTAAACAGGCATGTAGGAGCAAAATGATCATTTTAAAAAATTGTAAAAGTGGCTTCTTAAGTAAGATTACACCTCATCACCTTCTCCAAGCTTCCATTTTCAAAATTTTAAGTAGCCATAGAATGACATTAAGGGAAGGGAGAAAGAAGAAGTTTAAGCTTTCGTTTAAGTTTGACCCAAGCAAAAAAAGAACTCTTTTCAAAAAATTAATCAGTGGAAAATAATCTTCGTAAAGAGAGCTTCGTTTTGAGGCCAAGAAAGACAATAGCCACCTGATTTCAAGGCTCGGCCGAGAAAGGGAAGAAGAACTCCAAAAGGAAAGTGTTGTATAATTACTTTAAGGTAGCTCTCTAACCTTTCTCTCATGTATGGCCTGGATGTTTACTCGTCTTTGAGTGCTTGTATGTATGTTTATGCCATGAAAAATATTTCTAGCTATTACCCACATGCCATGGTACCATGATGATCTTAAAATGTGTTTTATGAATGTGTTTTAACTTAAATGGGTTTGGTTGTGCCAAAAGTCTCTTAGTAAGGGTGAGGATGAGCCAAAAGTCTCTAGAAATAAGTAAGATAAAGCCACAAGTCTCAAGAAGAGTGAAGCTAAGTTAAAAGTCTCTTGAAAATTAGTGAGGCAAATCCAAAAGCCCCAAAGAAAGTAGGTGAGGCTAAACCAATGCCCTTGAGAGCCTATGTATGTCATATATGAGTTTCTTGAACATGGAAAATGTTATGTATATGTTCACTAGTAGCTTGAAAGCCCTGCATGCATTCTTTGACATATTTTAGCATCCATTATGTATGTTTAAAAGGGTTAAGAGCTATTGGGATTCTTTGAATCTCACTTTTTCTTATTTTCCATCTAATCATGTCTAGGTGAAGTTCCAGGAAGCAAGAATGGAGTGCAAAAAGCATGAGTTGCCATACTTTGACAACAGAATAGCTTTTAATATAATGTAATGTCAAAGTATATAGGTATGAGTAGCTTATGGCTTGTAAACTATGGAGTATGTATAAAATTATGTGGATATCATGTATGAATGGATTTAAAACCAAATGTATATTTATGTGAAATTTTGCCACCCATGTGTTAGTATATACATGTGTATGATTGCAAGTGACGAGGTGAGATTGAGCTCTATGATGATTTGAACCACTTGAAAGGCTTCCCCAGGCTGTGTTTGTGCCATGGGATGTAACACCCCAAAATTAATTAAGGTGTTAATCATGGATTTGGATTAATTAAGAATAATTAACATGGAATAATTAGGTAAATTAAGTGAATGGAAATTTTAGAGAGATAAATTATTAATATGAGTTTAAGATCTAATTGAGTTAGAAACCTCATCTAGGCCCAAATTAAAGTAAATAGGCCAAGGTTAGGAACTAATGGAGGCCCAATCATTTTAGGTGCAGACTCAACATTTTATTATAAGACTTGGCCCAAGAAAAAGCACCTAGTGATGGCCCAATTCAATTTGATGGATTAGAAACCCAAGACTTAACTTGTATGAACTCTTATAAATGGCCCAATAACTCTTGTGTAGATCCAAATCAATTGAATTTTTTAAACTTGATCTAGCCCAATTAAATTCCTACAGCCCAACACATTAAAGCTAGCCTAACAAGGCTTAAATCTGAAACTCACTTGGTATTGGACCTTTGGGTCAACCTATGACCCATATTAGACCAACTTAAACCCAACTAAAACCCTAAACACATCAGTCCTTTCACATTTTGTTGAAACACAAACACAAGAGGATTTTCGCACCTTGAGAGAGAGGCTAGGGTTGGGGGCAAGAAATCCACCATCTCTCACTTTTAAGTTCAAAATCAGCCAAGGTACTTATTATATAACTTAATTCCCTTCTCTTTCTCTTCATTTTGGCTTAATTAGTTTCTCATTTGGAGCATTTTTCACCATACCCAAAATCTGAAATGTGGTTATTTGGTATTTTCCTAGAGGATTTTTAGAGGTAGAGGCTAAGAGGGACATTGGGTAAGTGTAAACTCTCCATTCTAATGTATTTTCTGCTGGTTTAAGACTCCCATGGTTGATTTATAGTATGGGTATTAATTCTATACAAATTTACTTAGGAATTAGGGCAATATATTGAAGTTTCTAATAGAGGACACATTCAATCTGAATTTGAGAATTTGTAGAGGCTGAGTAAGCGTCTTGTAGGTAGCCATTAGTATTTTAATTCCTTGGATACTTTTTGCTACTATACATAATGATTTAAAGTAGTAATCTTCTGATGTTATAGTTATAAAGAGATTTTGGCACTGCTGGTGGCTTTTCAATTGTCTTCAGAGTGAGGTAACTGGAGTTTATGCTAATTCCATACATATGTTGGTTTTAATCTTGTATTTACTGTATGATTATGATTTTAATGCTAAATGAATTGGTTGGCTATCTGTTATATGTGATTGGACCTTGTGAGTCCATGGTAGAGCTGTGGTGCTGCTGCCGCTGCCCGTGCATGTGCTTCGATTGGGCACTGGGTTATGATCAGACCTCAGATGCACTGAGTCCTGGTTGTGCTCAATGGGGAGTAGGTGCCATGGACGGATCTCTCCCAATGTTATTGGCCTTTAACATGTGGAATTGTGATTGCTAGTATAGGATAGTAATCATAGATAGCTTAATTGTTTCATTTATTGATATGACTGGTATGTTTTCTTATACTTATATGAAATCATGCATATATGTTGATTAAACTGAAATATATTAGTGGAATTTGCCTTGGTTATTGAGATTTGCATCTCACCCTATTTTATAGGATTATACTTTCAAGTGAAGCCCTTCGGGTAAGGATAAGGGGAAGCAAGTGGATGAAAATCTATGAACTTTAATCATGTGTGGAGGAAGTTACACTTGGGCTGATCTAAGTATAGTAGATACAATTTTGTTAATCTTTTATATAGCATCATCATGTAATCATATTGCCAAGTGTAGGCATTTATATTTTGATTTCTTAGGATGTACCTATTAAAGAGTTAGCCTTCATCCTAACTTGGTATTGGATGTATGAACTTATGACATCTTATGTATGACCTTTGTTGAATTTATGATATGGTTTACCATTTGGAAATTGTAATTAAGTGATACCTTGGATATAGACCTGAGTTAGTGATGTATGAAATCTTTAATGGAATGTATATTTGAATGATAATTGCTAAAAGCTTATGAAATTCTACTATTATTAATCTATGAACTTGCTGATATAGGGTAGTTGGAGGAGTAGAAATTGACACTTAAGTCTTGAACTAGTAATGATAGATTAGATGGGTAAATTAGGCTAATGAAAGCTATTAGAGCCCTACAATTAAGGTAGAATGGCCCTAAGGTGTCATTGGAGGGAGAGTGAAGAGTATGAGATAAGACTTTAGAAGTTGTAGGATCAGAAGGCATTTTGCCTCAGCCAAAATAGGATTAGCCGGGCCAATAGAGGCAAAGTTGCCCAAAAGGAGGTCCAAAGAGTAATTCACCGTGGCGAGAAGTGGCATTAGCTGCGGTAAAATGTGAGAGGCCAAACTGGGAGTCGTCCAGAGGGTAATTCGCTAAGGCTAAATGGGAATTGGCCGCAGTGAACTTTTGTGAAAATGTGTCAGCGTTCCAGAGAGGAATTAGCTGCGGTGAAATAGGGAATTGGCCCCGACCAATAGCGAGAGGTGAGCGAGGTAGGTTCCAAGAGGCTTCCTCACTGCAGTGCCATATAGGTTAGCTACGGTGAAGCTCTAACTCGCCGCGGTGATATTAAGATAAAGAGTGAATTCAAGAGTAATTGGCCGTGGCGCAAGGACATTTAGCTGCGGCTAATAGTCCCAAACTCTCATTCTAACCTAAAAATCTTGGTTTTTCATATGGTAACCTCAAAGGATGACTTAAAAACATTAGTAGAAGATTCTTGTGAGTTGGAATTAATGGGTAATAGAACCAAAGGTCTATAAATGAGTGTTTGTTTCCCTTGTATAAATGAATGCTTGTAATTATTTGGTTGATGACTCTAATAACATAAAGGTTCAAATTTCCCTATATTTTTTGAATGTAATTAGTCTTATTGTCCTGTAACCTTGATTTATGGTTATTAATAATGTATTTTACCTTAATTAAATGGTTAGAAGTTAGGGTCATCACATGAGATGTAACACCTCAAAATTAATTAAAGTGTTAATCATAGATTTAGATTAATTAGGAATAATTAATATGGGATAATTGGACAAGTTAAGTGAATGGAAATTTTAGAGAGATAAATTATTAATATGGGTTTAAGAATTAATTAGAATAGAAACTTCATCTAGGCCTAAATTAATAAATCATGATAAGAGGCTAATGGAGGCCCAATGAATTAGATGCAGATCCAATCCAATTCAATATGAAAGATGCCCAAGATCCACCTTGTATAGGCTCTTATAAGTGGCCCAATAAACTTTGTGTAAACCCAAGACTATGGAGTTCTTAAAACTAAGTCTGGCCCAATAAAATTCTGTAGCCCAACACCTTAAAACTGGCCCAACAAGCTCAAATCTGGAGCTCATTAGGAGTTGGACTTTTGGAGCAACCCATGACCCATATTTGACCCAACTTAACCTAACTAAAACCCTAAATACTTCAGCCACTTCCTCATTTTGCTGAAACTCAAGAAGGAAAATCAAAGGTGTGAAGGGAGGCTAGGGTTTGGGGCAAGAATTCCATATTTTCTCACATTTAGAGCAAGATTCAGCCAAGGTAATAGTTATATAACTTAATTCTCTCATCTTTCTCTTTAATTTGGCCTGATTAGTTTTTCATTTGGAGTATTTTCACTATACCCAAAATCTAAAATGTGGTTGTTTGGGGTTTTCTTAGTGAAATTCGTAAGTTGAGGCTAAGGCTGACATTAGATAAGTATAAACCTTCCATTTTGATGCTTTCTTTGTTAGTTTGAGACCCCCATAACTGATTTATAATATGGGTATTAATTTTGTACAAATTTGCTTAGGATTTTGGGTGAAATATTGAAATTTCTAGTAAAGGACACTTCAATCCGAATTTGGGACTTGTAGTGGCTGGGTAAGTATTCCCTAGGTATTCATTAGCATTTTAAATTCTTTGGATACTTGTTGCAACTATTAATGATGAATTAGAATAGTAATTCTCTGATGTTATGGTTATAGGGAGATTTCGTACCCTTGGTGGCTGTTGCAATTGTCTACAAGTGAGGTAACTAGGGTTTACATTAATTCCATGCATATATCGATTTTAATTTCATATTTATTGTACATGAATAATTTGAAATACTGAATGAATTGGTTGGCTATCTATTGTGTTATAATTGGACCTTGTGAGTCCATGGTGGAGCTATGGTGCGGCTGCCACCAGTGCATGTGCTTCGATCTGGCACTGAGTTATGATCAAACCCCAGTAGGTGCCGTGGACGGGCCTCTCCCGGTGTTATTGGCCTTTAATATATGAAAATATGATTGCTAGTATGGGATAGTAATCATGATAGCCTAATTATTTTATTTATTGATATGACTGATGTGATTCTGATGATGATTTTGATTCATGCATATATGTTAATTAAACTAGATTATATGATGGAATTGCCTTGGTTACTGAGATTCATATCTCACCCCGTTTCATGGGATTAATATTTCAGGTGAAGGTTCCTCGGAAAAGGATAAGGGCAAGCAAGTGGATGAACATCCATGAGCTAAAGCCTGGTGTGAGGAGCTACACTTGGTCTGAGTAGAATAGAGTAAATGCTAATTATGTTAAGTCCTGTATTGCATAATCATGTATCTGTATTGCCAAGTGTAGGAGTCTATATTTGATAATATAATATGTACCTAGTGAGGAGTAGGCCTTACTTTAGTTTGGTATTTGATGTATGGATTTGTGATATCTGCTATTAGCCTTGTTGAACTATGATATGGCTTACTATTGGAAATGTAATCTTTGAGATGTTGATATGAACCCTTAATGTATGGAACCCCCACTGATTGTGTATCAAATGATAACTGCTGATAGTTCATGAATTCCTGTTATTGTTACTCTACAAACTTACTGATGGAGGGTAATTAAAGAAAAGAAATGGACACTTAAATCTTGAACTAGTAATTGATGGATTAGCTGGGTAATGAAGGTACATAACTACCATTAGAGTTGCATAAATTAAAGTAGAATGGCCCTAGGGTGATATTGGATGGAGAATGGAGAGTATGAGGCAAGAATTTAGGAGTTGTAAGACCAGAAGACAATTCACCGCGGCTAAAATGGAGTTAGCCGCAGCCAATAGAGGCGAATTTGCCCAGGGGGAGTTCAGAGAGAAATTGGCCGCGGCAAAATGTGAGAGGTTAAACTGGGAGTCGTCCAGAGGAAAATTTGCCGCGGCGAAAAGGAGAATTGGCAGCGACGAACTTTTGGGAAAAAGAGCCAGGCGTTCCAGAGAGGAATTGGCTATGGCCAATAGCGAGAGGCGAGCGAGGTAAGTTCCAAAAGGCTTTTTAACAGTGGCACCAAGTAGGTTAGTCGTGGCGAAATCAGTGATGAAGAAAGGAGTGAAACCGAGAGGAATTGGCCGTGGCTAAGCTTAATTTGGCCGCGGCGAACATTCTAAAACACTTATATTAAGTAGGAAACCTTGGTTTTTCATATGGTAATCTTAAGGGATGATTTAGAGACATTGGGATGAGTTATAATTGATGGGTAATAGAATCAAAAGCTTATAAATAAATGTTTATCTCCCTTATGTATATAAATGCTTGTAATTGTATGGTTGATGGCTCTAATAACATTAAGATTCAAATTTTCTTGTATTTTCACAATGTGTCATAATGTCTTGTAACCCCAATCTATGATTATTAATCACGTATTTAACCTTAATGACAATTATTAGAAATTTAGGATCGTCACAGTTGGTATCAGAGCAATGGTTCAGGCAAATGTGTTTGATTTATACCTTTGTTGTTAGAAAACTTGGCAATCATGATGCATGCATGATAGGAATAGGAGCATTGTGACTTAGTGATAACTCTTATATATACATGTACCTGTCATGGGTGGAGTGTGCTTTGTTGGCCTTGGGCTGTAGCTTAATAGGGGATGCTTGTGGTTGTGCTTGTAGCATTGCAGAGTTAGATGGCTACACGTAGAGAGACAACTGAGATGCTAAGAGAGATGCAAAAGGCCATGGCTGCAATGGCCAACCAAATGAGGGATCAAGCAAAAGCCCATGAAACTACAGTCAGGGCAATGACTAATCGGCTTTAAGAGCCAGTCGAGGCTCATGCAAAGACTGTACAAGTGTTGCAACAACTACATGAAAGTATGAATAAGCCGAATCAGAAGTTGCTAATGGAAAACCGTGTGGGGGCTGGTCATAACCCTGGTGTGGGACACCAAAGGAAGAATGGCGACCTCTCTATTGTGTTGTCCAAATTCAGAAAGGCTGATCCTCCATCATTTTTAGGGGAGTTGGACATCAAGAAAGTCGAGAAATGGCTGATGCAACTAGAGAAAATCTTTGCGGTTATGACCTGCACCATCGAACAAAAGGCAAAGTTAGTCATCTACAAGTTAAAGGGTGAGACTGAGCATTGGTGGAGGAATACCTCTAGATTATTGATTGCAAGAGAGATACCCTTGACGTGGGAAAGTTTTCAAACTACTTTTGAGAGCAAATATTTCCCACCATCAGTGAACCCACTTTGGAACATGCTCAAGTGGCTATGGAACAAGAGAAAGGTCAAATTGTGCCTTATGAACCCACTTTGATCATCAAAATTGACCAAATCATGAGCTGAATCAAAGTCTAACCAAATGGAGGATTTTTTGCATGAAATTTGGACAACTAGAGCTCATCAAGAGCTTTTCAAAAGCTAAAAAGCACCCCAATTATTATGATTTTTAAAATTGACTAAATTATGCAGAATGGTAGTGTATATTATTCATACAGTTAGATTTTATCTTGATGTCACACGTGGGTCCAATGCTTATAAAAATTTACAATCATAAACTAAACACCATAATCTTTTTATATTCATTGATGTGAACACCGTATTTTGTCCGGACCGATTATAAATAATAAAATTAACAAGATCAATTAAAAGCTTTAAGAAGTAATAAAATTTTTGGAAAGAAGGAAGAGAAAACATAAAAATCAAACGAAAAACTAACAAAAAATAAAAATTCGAGAAATATAAAAAAAAAAAGAGAGTTAAGAAAAAAGAAAGAAAAAACCTATAATAATTAAAAGGGAGAAGAAAAGAAAGAAAAAAATAAGATTTTAATTAAAAAGCTTTAAAAAAAAAATGAAGGTATAAGCCCAAGTTCTGAAACCCAAGTCAATTCTCCTTCTTTTGCATTGGGCCATCGGGCCATGAGCTGATCCAACCGGTTTTACCCATACCCATTTCTTTGCTCTGCTTTCCTTTGGTCCACGATTCGGCAGAGGCAGAACATGGTCACTCACACACACAAGGCGACACACAGAAGAGGCAAAACGCTGAACAACTCCAGGAAAAACGCTGAACATAGACAGAGCAGGAAGGGAAGAGCAGAAGGGTATGGGAGAAGGTTCAGGCGGCGAGGGGCTCAAGGAGTTGACTCCCTCCTCATGTCGCCTTCACCATTAAACCGGAGAGGGGGAAGCCAGAAAAAAGGGAGAAGGGAATCAGAAATTGGGGGGGAGAAGTCGAAAGGAGTTTTTTCGGCGATAAAAAGGAGGAAGCTCGAAATCAGAAAAGGAGAAGAGACAGAGACAAGAGAGCGAGGGGGAGGAAGCTCGAAATCAGAAGGGAAGAAGAGACAGCGAGGGGGAGAGAGGTTCGAAATCAGGGGCAGCGAAGTTCGAAGTCGGAGAGAAGAGGAGTTGGAAACCGAAAAAATTCTGGAGATATTGGGGAAGGATAAAATCGGGAGAGACAGAACAGAGAAAGCGAGAGAGAAGGAGAGGCTGGAAATCAGAGGAAGAGAGGAGTTTGGAGAACAAAACGAACAAGGGAAGACCAGAAAATTGGAGGCAGAGGGGACCGAAAAACAAAGGGTTTCTGCGATTTCTTGCCGTCGCCCCAGGTGAGCTACTCGAAATCCTCACTAATCTCTGTTGAATGCTAATTGGAGTTGCTGGTGATTTGTAATGAAAATGGTGGACTGGAAATCGAAATGATGTGAACATTGTATGTTTGGAGTGTGCACACTAGGTGCTTGGCGAAATGCCTGAGAGAAAACCCCCAAGTCATGGATTTTATACTGACGCTTATAGCTGTGCTGAATCTGTTTAATTGTTTTCCCGGATGTAACTTAGTGATAAAGGTTGATATGTCTAAGAAAAAAAAACTGTATGAAGGTTAGGCTAACTTTAAGAAATTCTGGTTCATATATATGAATTGGTACATAATTTCATGTTGGCATTCCCTTTCGATAAAGACAAATTATTGGATTCTTTACTGAGCATATGGATTTCGTGCGAATTCGAGCTTCGGGGACGTTTTTTTTGTATTAATGGTTTATGATTCATAAGGCGAACACTGTGTTTTTTTTTTACCTTGCTTTGTGAGGTCGATGACGTGATTCAGTGAGGTTGTATGTTAGTGCAGTTATATTAGGGATTCAGTGGTTGCTCAGGATAGAAGCTTCGTCCCTTTATTCCACTTTGTTTTGTGATAAACTTGATGCCTGAGGAACTTTAGAAAATGATGATAAAAATGAACTGATACACAAACATAACACACTATCATAAGTCATTCTGTGCTAGTAAATGTTTCAATTTTATTTCCATTTTTGTTTCCTTTCAAGAACAGTCGTGTAGGATTGTTTATCTCATCAGGCCCATACGAATCCACCTAAGGATCATATGTAGCAATAAGCTTCCTTGTTATTCAATAGATTTCAAATTTACGCTCTAAATAAATTTGGGTTTCAACGGCTCATGCCAAATTAATTTTCTTTAAAGGGTATGTTTCAAAACTCTAGTAAAGATAAAAAAAAAGGGATGTTGGTTCTTTCGGAGCTCTTGTCAAAGAAATTAGTGATGATCCCCGTAAGAAAAAAAATCATCAAAAAAAATCAAATCAAGAACAAAAATCAAATCTGATAAAAGAGTAAAAAAGGAGGAAAGAAAAACTTGTTTTCACTTAAAAGAAAAGTAGAAAATATGTAAGAGCTAAAAAAAAATATACAAAAACCAAAAATTGAGAAAACAATAATAAAAAAAGAAGATAAGTAAATTAATTAAAAATACTAAAAAGGATAGGAGTTTTCTTTATAAATAAGAAAAGTTTTCAAAGCTAAAATGAAGTTTTCCTTTTCTTGAAAAGTTTGCTAAAAAAAAAATTGATTAAAAAAAAAAGACAAACAAACAAATAAAAAAAAAAAAGGATCAGAAATAAAAAAATTGATAGAAAAAAAATAAAAATCTCAAGATGGAAGGAAATTTATTTTATCCATGACCCATAGATGACATGTAAAGTGTAATTCAAAATCATCAATTATTATGGGCCTTAAAGATATGCTATATTATATTATTTTAGAGTTGCCGTGTGTGATCTGGTATCTCCTCGGGCGTTTAGGAATGACTTAGGGCTATGTGTGACAATAAGTCCCCTCAGCCACTTAGTTAGATTGTCAAATATTTTCATATTAATTTCGAGTTTCAATAATTAATATAAAAAGGAGCAAATTTTCAAAAAAAAAGAATTTCAGAATAAAATAAAATGAATTTCTTTTAAAAGTAAGTTGTATTTTTCTTAATAAAAGGAGAGTGCAAGAATTAACAAAACATATAATCTTTGAAAAATCAAATAATTTATTTTTACAAATCAAACCAAAAAAAAGGAGAAGAAAAAGGAAAAGGAAAAGCAGAACAAAAAGAAAGTAACTCTCAGAAGTTAAAGAAAAGAACAAAAAAAAAAGAGAAAGAGAAACCAAATGTTTATAAATTCTCTCTTTTAAAAGAAAGGTTTATCAAAAAAATCAATTTGAAAAAAGTTATCCCTTTTTAAAAGTTTCTTGCTAAAAATCAAAAGTAATAAATAAAAAAAAAAAAAAACAAAACCAACAAAACACAAAAGATACAAAAAAAAAATAACAAAAAAATCAAACAAAAACCAAATAAAAAAATAAAAAAAATAAAAAAATAAAAAAATAAAAACAGGAAAAAACAAAATCCAACCAAAAAAAATCTGTTTTTCAACTGGTCGAACTACGTGGACTTTGATCCCTCTCGGAGGGTACGTAGGCTCTAGGCTTTCATCCTAGGTCAAGTCCGTCCTTGTAAATAAATTTTCTTTTCAATTTTTTTTACTTTCTTAATTTCTCTTATTTTTACTTTTCTAATTTTGGTTGTTTAATTTCTTTCTTCCTTTTTCTTTTAATTTTATTTCCTTCATTTCTGTTTCTTATCTTGTATATGATTTGTTAGGAGAATTAAAATATATTAAAGGCCATATTGATTTTGTACAACTGACTTAGGGTAACCGTTCTTAGCAACGGGTGTTGTGGGATACCTAACACCTTCCCCACTCACAATCGACTCCCGAACCCATTTTTTTTATTCGTAGACCATTTTTTTTATTTTTCAAATAAAAGACTTTTTCAAAGTTTTGCCTTTTCAAAAATTAAAATTTTGGTGGCGACTCTACTACTTATTTTGATTTTGATTTTAGTCTTCATTTTCTCTGGAGATTGAATCAAATCTCTTTTTGGAAATTTTGTTTTTTAAAAAAGCACCACGCGGTCGCATTTTCGGGTGTGACAATTGAGATCACCTTATTTGGAGTTTTGTAGAGGGAGAAATAAATTTTTAAAGTTGTATGACAGTACTAGTAATGTAGCTTGACCAGAGTTACTGTTCTATCAATTTCTGTGGGTTAAAGGCCATGGCGTCGGTCTAGAATTATTTTTAATATTTAGTAGACATCTACAGATTTCTAGAATGGTATGATTTGGTGGTGTCACACCCGAAAATACGACCGCGTGACGCTTTTGAAAAGAACTTTTTTAAAAAAGAGAATTTAAACAAATAAATTTTGATTCAATTTCCAAAGAAAATGAAAACTGAAATCAAAATTAAGATAAGTAGTAGAGTCGCCACCAAAATTTTAATTTTTTGAAAAGGCAAAACTTTGGAAAAGCCTTTTTATGTGGAAAATAAAAAAAATGGTCTACAAACCAAGAAATAGGTTCGGGAGTCAATTATGAGTGGGGAAGGTGTTAGGCACCCCACAACACCTGTTACTAAGAACGGTTACCCAAAGTCAGTTGTACAAAATCAATATGGCCTTTAGTCTATTTTGATTTTCCTAACAAATCACAGGCAAGATAAAAAAAGAGAAATAAAAGAAGCGAATGTAAAAATAAAAAGTAAGAAAGAAATTAAAGAAACAAAATTGGAAAAAACAAAATAAAAAAAAAGAAACTAGGAAAATGAAAATCGAACAGAAAGTTTATTTACAAGGGCGGACTTGACATAGGATGAAAGCCTATGGCCTACGTACCACTCAAAGGGATCAAAGTCCACGTAGTTTGAACAGAGACGGTGCTTAATGTTTGTTTTTGTTTTTATTATTTTGTTGCTTTTCGTTTGACCTTTGTTTGATTTTTTTTTTTTTTCTGTCTTGTTTTTTCATTTTTTTTGTTTTCATTCTTTCCTTTTTTTTAAAAAATTTTTTGTGAAAGTTATTTTCACTCCTTTGTTTTTAGTGAAAAGACAAAGACAACAAAAACTATTTCTTTCTTTAACAAATAAAACGAGTTCTGAGATTGGTTGATGTGTTTTGATTTGCTAAAGGTCAATTTAGTTTTACTTTCTTTGTATTTTTAGTTTCCCCCTTTTTTTCATCATTTTTTTCTATTTTTCATTTTAATTAATTTTTTTGTGCTTTTGTTTTGTTTTGTTTTGTTTTTTTGTTTTGGTTTTATTTACTTTTTTTTGGTATCTTTTGGTTTTGTTTATTTGTTTTTTTTTTATCGATTTCCTTTGGTTCTCGCAAACTTTTCAAGAAAAGAAAAACTTAATTTTAATTTTGAAAACTTTTATTATTTATAGAAAAAAACTCCTATTCTTTTTTGTTTTTAATTAATTTACTTATCTTCTCTTTTTTTTTTTTTTTACTTTGGTTTTCGTATTTCTAATTTTTCCTCTTTTTTTTTTTCATTCATTTTTCATTTTTCCCTTTTTAAACTTATTTTTTTTTTTCATTTTTAATTTTCTTGTGATTTTTGTTCTTTATTCTTTTGTTTTTTTTTTTTTTTTGTTTTGATTTGTTACTTTTGATTTTTAGCAAGAAGCCTTTAAAAGGGATAAATCTTTAAAATTCAAATTAATTTTTTTGATAAGCCTTTCTCTTTAAAAAAAAGAGTTTTTAAACATTTGATTTCTCCTTTTCTTGTTCTTTTCTTTAACTTTTAAAAATTACTTTCTTTTTGTTCTGCTTTTTCTTTTCCTTTTTTTTTAATTGATTTGGAAAAATTATTTGATTCTTCAAAGGTTATATGTTTTTCATTAATTCTTGATCTCTCTCTTTAAAAACAATTCATCTTATTCTGTTCGAAAATTTCTTTTTTTAATTAATTATCGAAACTCAAAATTAATAATAAAAAAAATTTGACGACCCAACCCGATGTCTGAGGAAATTTATTATCACACAACCCCGGATGACCCCTAAACGCTCGAGGAAATATAAAATCCCACACGGCAACTCTAAAATATAAAATAAAATAAAATGAAATAAAATAAAACTTATATATCTTACAGACCCACAATAATTGATGATTGCATGTGCGCCATTGTACATTTTATGATTTTTTTTAAGTACATTTTACATATCATCTATAATTCATGGATAAAAATGAAATAAAATAGAAGAAAATTCCTTCCCTGCTCATCCGTTGAAGTCCCTCATCGCATCTTCCCAAACGTATCACCGAGTTATGAGCTTCCAAGCCATGGTCCTCACATAGAGAAAGTAAGATGGCAGCAAAAACAAGTTTAAAACAAAGTTGTGATTATGCTCACAACATCAGGTATACGACAGCAAATTTTAGCAAAGTCTGTGCTCATTTATAGATCAAAAATCAAGCTCAATTCATGTTCAAGAATCACCAAGACAATATGCGAGTTTTGAACAGGATTTTCCTTTCAATTTCAGGCTAAGATCCGAGTTAACATTACGTTAAAAACCAACAAAATCAATGGTACAAGAGAGAACATATAACTGGATCAAGATTGAACCAACAAAATCAATGGTACAAGAGAGAACATACAACAGGATCAAGATTGAACCCTGTTAAAAAGGTTAACTGTAAACCATGTTAAGCCTAGCAAGTAGCAAGCTTATTTCCATTCAATATTGTTGCACAAAATGAGGTTGGAGAATGAGATTGAAACACATTTTGGGTCTTAATACAGCAAGCACCAATTCAATCGTGTCAAGCTTAATAAAATAGCTAGCATGGTCTCATTCAAGATTTTAACATCCGTTTGAGATAATCAATAAAACCAAACCATCAGCTCATGTTCAAACCGAATGCAATCAACAAAGAATAATGTCAGTGTGGATTTCTTAGTTCAGGCTAAGGAAATGCAAGACAAATGAAAACCAGCAAGAATCTTAGTCAAGTTTCTAAATCAAAATATTAGTTCCTATCCTCAACCAAGCAGAATAAGGGACAATCCAGGCATAGTTACAGAATCAATCTATCAATCTTCAATCCAAACCACAATGACCGCAGGCAGTAAGAAACTTACCTTCGAAGAAGAAGAGACAGGAAGGTAAACACTCTGTGATATGGAATTTCAGCAACACCACATACCAAACAATGGCAATCAGAACTAAATCCATTTATAGCACCAACAAACAAGAAATGGAAATTGAAACAAGAGCATCCATATCGAACAACAAAAGACACCTGAGAGGGAGTTAGATTCAAACTACAGCAAATTGCCTATGCCATATTAATAGCAGACTTCACCCATTCGAATTTGCGCTAATAAGATCGTTGTTTTCATCAACTCGAAATACAGATTAAATAGGTTGAGGATTAGAGGCATTCATGTAAGCATTTGCACTCTGAAACATACATCCATTCATTAAAAAAAACATAGCAATAGGGGAATCCTAATTAATATCCTATGGCTTAACAGACTCAGTAACAACATGATAATCAAATGTTAAAATTTCATCCAAGTTTCCCTCAAGCATTCTGTCGAACACCTCCTGTGCATATCTCAAGACATTACAGAATATGACAATTTATACCTCATCCATAACTACTTAACCTAAGAAGGCTACCCGATCTTCCATTCTCATCTAACATAGTCATCAGTCACAAGGAAACTCCATTGATAGACGGGGAAAGCAAACAATGTTCATAGCTTACCCGTGGGATCATGGCACTAGAACGGGTTCCTCCTTCACGCTTAATCTTCGGACAGAATGGGGGATATCCATTGTTCTCTCTGTAAAGTCCCACATCGGCTGGAAGGGGCCTGTGCTGAGGGCTTATAAGTGGGTGCGAAGCTCTCTCCACCAACGGCGCGCTTTTCCTGTGAGTTAAGCAAGAAGGGATAAACCCCACTGAACCGGGAAGGCTGGGTTGCGACCCTCGAACTGGGAAGGCCGAGACAATACCTTTGGAGGCTCTGTAGGTTACTTGGTATCAGAGCAATCCTGACCCATGTGCGACCCGAGGACGGGTCGGCCCCAAAAGGAGGGTAGATTGTAAAGTCCCACATCGGCTAGAAGGGGCCTATGCTGAGGGCTTATAAGTGGGTGCGAAGCTCTCCCCACTAATGGCGCGCTTTTCCTGTGAGTTAAGCAGGAAGGGACAAACCCCACTGAACCGGGAAGGCTGGGTTGCGACCTTCGAACCGAGAAGGCCGGGACAATACCGTTGGAGGCTGTGTAGGTTACTTGGTATTAGAGCAATCCTGGCTCATGTGCGACCTGAGGACGGTATTGTCCCGGCCTTCCCAGTTTGAGGGTCGCAACCCAGCCTTCCCAGTTCAGTGGGGTTTGTCCCTTCCTGCTTAACTCACAAGAAAAGCGCGTCGTTGGTGGGGAGAGCTTCGCACCCATTTATAAGCCCTCAGCACAGGCCCCTTTCAGCCGATGTGGGACTTTACAATCTACCCCCTTTTGGGGTCGACCAGTCCTCAGGTCGCACATGGGCCAGGATTGCTCTGATACCAAGTAACCTACAGAGCCTCCAACGGTATTGTCCTGGCCTTCCCGATTCGAGGGTCGTAACCCAGCCTTCCCGGTTCAATGGGGTTTGTCCCTTCCTGCTTAACTCACAGGAAAAGCGCGCCGTTGGTGGGGAGAGCTTCGCACCCACTTATAAGCCCTCAACACAGGCCCCTTCCAGCCGATGTGGGACTTTACACCCTCTCCACTCAAAATCAAGAGCTTTTATTTCGGTCACTCTCTCCCTGGTTCTCCTCGGTTCGAATCAAAGAAAACGATCCTACCCCCTTCTCCTTCGCTCTCTTGTTCGCACTTCTCCAAACCCGAAAACCCCTCTATTTTTCTCTCATCGATTCTTTCTGGTCTCTGTCTCCTTCCCTATTTTTCATCCTCACTCTCAATCTCTCCCTCTCGTTTTTCGCTCGCTCCCCCTTTTCTCTCTCGTCGCCTCCCTCTGATGCCTTCGTTGTTCTCCCTCTTCTTATTTCTCTGTTTCCCATTCTCCCTTCTTGTCCCTTTCTCTCGACCTCGATGATGAAGGCGACACGAGGGGGTCAACTCCTTGAGCCCCTCGCTGCCAGTCTGTCGCCTGGACTTTCTTAGGCATTGTGGTCTGCTCCCCTGAACTCTCCAGTCGTGTCTATGTTTGCTGACAGAAAGCCTCCAGGGCTAAAGATGCAGGTAGAATTGTGGAGAAGGGATCCGGGTTGGATTGAAGCAGGCCCAATAAAAATTCAATCCAAACATTTTTTCTTTCAGCCTATTTTTATTGGGCTGAATTTCTTCTTCTTCTTTTTATTATCAGATATTAGATTGTAAAAAACAAAAAAAAATCTTTTTTTTTTCAATCCCTTATAATTTCTTTTTTTTTTAAGCTTTGGGCTTTTTTTTTTCTTTTAATTTTTTATTATTTTCTGAAGCTTTTAATTTTAATTTTCTTAAAAAAAAAAGTTAAGTTCTCTCTTTATTTTGTTATTTTGTTTTTTTTTTTCCTTTAATTTTCTATATCCATTTTTTTTTTGTCTGAGTTGATGGCCGGGTTTAAGAGAGTTGGCTACATATTCCTTTTCAAAATTGGGTTACTTTTCCTTTTAATTTGGGTTGAAGGTATTTTTTGATTTGCTTGTATTTTTTCATTGAGATTAATGGGCTTGAGAAAGGAATAGTACTGATGGGCTTGAACGAGTTGGGCTGTAACGAGTTGTATTTTTTTTTTTTTAGGCTTTTGAGCTTTTTTTTTATTTTTTATTTGTTTCATTTTTCATATTTTGTTATTTTGTTATTTTGATTTTATTATTTTATTTTTTTGTAGCCTGTCCGAACAAAATACGGTGTTCACAGGTGGCTTTTGATTTTTCTATAATTAGTTATGAATTTTTGACATTTATATCAGTAGCTTGTGATAGCAAACCTAAGCAACTAGACCTTTGGTACTATTCTGTTATCAATCATGGTCTAGTTGATGTTTTGTGGTCTGAAATGATTTTTAACCTCTAGCTGATATTTAGGGCTTTCTAGAAAGATATCATTTGCTTGATTTTAATTTTTTTAGAATTAATTATGATTTTCAAAGTTAATATCAGAAATCTGCCACTGTAACCCGAGAGCAAACCATTGAATTTGTGGAATGTGCTCTAAAATTTGAGACTCTTGGGTTGTTTTGTGATGTGTATGACTTCTACAAATTTTTTATGGATGAAAAATGACATGGATGAGTCCATATAATCCATGAAACATTAAATGAAAATTTTGGGCCTTACATAACACAATTTATTACCATTAAATATGTTTATTTTCCATGTAAGGATATGAAACTAGCCTTTAATGATGAGTTGAGAAGTCCAATGAGTAAGGTATTACAACAAATAGTCATACTTATTTCTCCTATCATATTTTGGACATTATTTGTGCTACAACAATTATGTTGCCTACCTCTTTAACATCATGAAACTTCCTTTTCTTTTTCTTGAAAAATTCAACCCTGGAAATAAAAACATACGCATGATTAACTCTTATTTGGAGTACCATAAATCGCAACCATGTTAAAGAATAAAGAAAAACCATTACCTAAACTTTTGCAATCCAGATCTGTATTTGTGTGACATGTTATCCTTATCTTTCATTAATAGTTTATTCTGACAGTTACAAAATCAATGACAGTACTAGTAATGTAGCTTAACCTGAGTTACTATTCTATCAATTTCTGTGAGTTAAAGGCTGTGGCGTTGGTTTGGAATTATTTTCAATCTTTAGTAGACATCCACAGATTTCTAGAATGGCATGGTTTGGTGGCTTTTGATTTTTCTAAAATTAGTTATGAATTTTTGAAGTTTATATCAATAGCTTGTGACAGCAAGCCTAAGCAACTAGACCTTTGGTACTATTCTGTTATCAATCATGGTCTAGTTGATGTTTTATGGTCTGAAATGATTTTTAACCTCTGGCTGACATTTAGGGCTTTCTAGAAAGATATCATTTGCTTGATTTTAATTTTTTTAGAATTAATTATGATTTTCAAAGTTAATATCAGAAATTTGCCACTGTAACCCGAGAGCAAACCATTGAATTTGTGGAATGTGCTCTAAAATTTGAGACTCTTGGGTTGTTTTGTGATGTGTATAACTTCTACAAATTTGTTATGGATGAAAAATGACATGGATGAGTCCATATAATCCATGTAACATGAAATGAAAATTTTAGGCCTTACGTAACGTAATTTATTGCCGTTAAATATGCTTATTTTCCATGTAAGGATATGAAACTAGCCTTTAATGATGAGTTGAGAAGTCCAATGAGTAAGGTATTACAACAAATAGTCGTACTTATTTCTCCTATCATATTTTGGACATTATTTGCACTACAACAATTATGTTGCCTACCTCTTTAACATCATGAAACTTTCCTTTTTTTTTTTTTGAAAAATTCAACCCTGGAAAATAAAAACATATGCATGATTAACTCTTATTTGGAGTACCATAAATCACAACCATGTTAAAGAATAAAGAAAAACCATTACCTAAACTTCTACAATCTAGATCTGTATTTGTGTGACATGTTATCCTTATCTTTAATTAATAGTTTATTCTGACAGTTACAAAATCTATTCCCTTTAACCACAGTCACAAACAACTAAAGAGAGCACTAATAATCTCTTACTATACAAACAACTAAGTGTGATTGATAATGACTCTAGACATACTAGCTAGAAGTAATATAATAATTTCATTACAAAATAAAAAGCAAAACAAGACAGAAGCACAACAGGGGGTGGGTATTAATACTACATGAGTTACATCTATATATTACATACTGGGGTCTTTCCAACCAACTTTTAGAAAATTTACTACTAGCCTTTAGAATCATATTTACTAGAAGCCACTTAGTTACATCTACAGGCAATATTTCATTATATAATCTATATTACCCACTTTATATAAAGAGCTTTAAGATTATATATCGTATAGATTTCATTATATAATCAAATTATAACATCTATATCATGGCAGGTTCTATACTGTTGGTGGGACTTGATTCCCTTAGCCTAAACACATCAAATGAGACATATTTCAATCATTAGAACAAGTTATAACTTCTCAAAACTCTATGTAAGGCTACTTGTTTTAAAACACAATTATGGTTCCATACAAAACGCAATGAAGCAACTATTGAAATTCATGATCTTGACTTTAATTTCTCCTTCTATCTAAGTCTCTTGACTTCATTTAGACTCCTTAAAGTCATCACAAATTCATTTCAAGGAGTCTAGATACAATTTGTTTCTTTATGTCTTAAAATGGAGCCTAAACCTCCATCTCACAAACCATGCTTTCTAAATTTATTCAATGTCTCTGTTGGTGTTTACTAGTCATATTTAGTCTCTTTCTAGCCTTAGAAGAAATTAAAACTCTCCTTAGGTGCATAAAATGGTCTTGGCCGAGACATGGAGGAGCAAATGGACCCATAGAGTTTTACAAATTTTCTTTAAGAAGTTGGCACAAGTGAGGCTTCTTAGGTATCTTAAGAACCCATACACACTTTTAGATAATTTCAACTACCACTAGAAAGTCTCATATTTGCTAAGGTGCAACTAAATCCCTAAGTTTTGTAACTTGATTTCTAATACTTTTTTTTCAATTCCAATTGCATATCCTTAATTCCCACCCTCTAAAATCCTTGTTCCTTGCTTGGTTTTGGTCAAAACTCAATCCCTCCTAAGTGTTCTATACTTGGCCGAAACACACCCCTAGGAGAACAAGCAAAGAGATGCAAAGAAAGCCATAGTTCTTACCTTTAGCCTTTTCAAGAGCTCTTTCCTTTGCTTCTATCCTCTCCTTCAATTTCTGACCTTCTCCCATTGAACAAGTTCCAAAACAGTCCCAAATCAAACATTAAAATCATAGGTAAAGAGAGGAGAAGGAGGAGAACAAGATTAATGAAGGAAGAAGTACGAGATTTCATGGTTTTCTTACCTTTTCACTAGGCTTTTCTTCTCCATTTTTCCTTCCTTTTGTGTGCCCTTCTCTACTGGTCTCTCCTCTATTTTAGGATAGCAAATAGGTTAGCTAAGTGAGGAGAAGGAGAGGGACGTGTTATATAAAGGCAAAGGGCTCATTTAAGACTTTTTTCAAATTTTCTATTTTATCCTCTTTCTTGGTTCTTTCCTTTTGGGTTCATTTTAATTCCTTTTTTAGAACCTTCTTTTTCATCATAAAATTTAAATCCACTAACTTATAAAATTCATTTTATTTCACCTAAATTGGATTAAAAACCTTTCTGAATAAACTGGTCAAAGTTTTGATCAATTGACGTTTTAAAATATAAACCGGAGGGGTTTAAACCATTCTAGGGGTTATTATAGTTTTTAAGGCCTCTAAGAATCCCGAGAAACTTAATTTTTTTATTTAAAAATCTCTCATTTGATTTTTCTAAAAAGTGCCCCAAATTACGAAAATACCATTGGTTTTTTTCGAATTTTATTTAGCTATTCTAACTCTGATTTTAGGTATCTTAAACCTTAGATCTTTATTTTTTATTATTAAGAATTTTTTCCTAATTTTATTTAGCCTCAAATCTTTCTATTTAGGGAACTTCCTTTTATATTTGGCCTATTTCTAACTTTTTCAAGAAAATCGGACATTACATTGGTTGCTAGTAGCAGTCCTGTTAGTTCTCGATATACCTTGGATATTACCACATGGTTTCTGTGACTGAGTACCTCAAGTTACTAAGTTGAATGCTCTTTGAATGTTAAGGGTCATAGGGATGGTGGTAAGGAAGAATGATGGTAAGTAAGGATGGTGATAGTAATCTCACCCATAATTCTTACTTATAATAATATGTGGTCATTTACGAAATGAGTTATATACTTACGTTAATATATATTAGAATTTAGAGTTTTGCACGAACTTTCATAGTAAATTATTTTTATCAAATTATTTTCTATATAACAAGTATTTTCTATTCGGCATTAAACTTTTAAATAGTTAAATTAAATTTTTATTTATTCTTCATAAATATCTCTTATTAATTTTATATCTTAATTAAAATATTACATGTTTACATGTTCTTTGTATTCTATTGCTTAACAACGTAATAAACCAATTTTGTATTAACTCAAAATTTTTAACTGTTATTATATACCAATCATTTCATATCATTTTCTATTTAAAGATTTATAAGTTTGAAATTTATAAAAATTATTTCATGTCTTTTCATACTTAAAGTTTTTGTTATTAATTATTATGTCAAAACCTATATTTTCATTAAAAAAAATTCATGCCTAATCGCCCTTTTAGTTATCATATTTTATTTTCTACTTATTAAATACTGCAACTCATTTTATTCCATTCATGGTGCAGAACTATACAAAATGCTCCTTTAGCTTAGCTCAAGAGCATTACTAAGTGAGTCAACAGTTGATAAAACAATACTAATGGTTATTCGTCCATTGTGTATTTATGTATGTATACTAGTGTTTGGTCCACAAACCATAGGTAGGATCTTTGCCCTTCTAGTTATGTTATTATATGAATTAAGGCTGGAAGTAAAGCTCTCTTGTGATACTCAACTATTTGACTATTGTATGAAATCCAAGATGTTCCAATTATGGAGGACATCATGTTAGACTTTATGTAAATGGATTAAACTTGAATTAATTCCATGGAATTGTTATATAAAGGAAATTTAATGTACGAATAAAAATTTGTATGTGTAGTTAGGCTTACAAATACTAAGTTATCTTGTAACGCCTCTTCTAATTTCCCATTTTTAGCATTTTTTTTATAGAAATTCTTCATTGTATGTCAACAAACTTATACAACGTAGTGGATCATGAAATGCGATGAAAATGAAACTACTATCATTCAATATAGTCAAGAGTTCAAAGATAAGGGAGCGGGGTTATATAAGTACAAACCACATTATATCAATCGGGATTTATCCTATAACTAAACAAAAAGAAAATCCCTAAGCAACAAAAGAACCAAAGTCAATCCCCTATTTGCACAAAAAGGTCATATCAGGATTAGTTCGAAATCTTCATTCATGGAAATGGAGGAGGCATCCCTCTAGTAGGGAATGGGGGACTCTCCTTGTTTGTTGCCACGAATATGATAGGTACGGCACGAACTAATTCGTCACATGTAATAATCCTAATGTTGAGCACGACAAACATACACCCCTATACTAGGAACTAGATCCACTCTACTTGGAGTTCTAAGGTTATTCTATAGACAGGTATTTAAAAAAAATATAAACCACAATAGAGTGAGAAATAATTTTCTCAATAATATAGATAGGATTAATATAACATAATATTCATGAAGAAATATCAAATACAAATTTAATAAACAGTGGTTAATATAAACAGAGAACTTTATGAAAAATAATCAATTTACAGAATAATGTAAATAGAAAAACATACTAAATTCTTTAATATTTAATAGGAATATAGTATAACATAACGAATAGTAACAAAGGGTATTATATGTAATACTTGGTTGTTCTAAAATGACCTAAAATTAATGAGTTACAAAAGGAAGTCCCCATATGCAAATGATTAGAGGCCAAACAAGATTAGAGTAATAATCTTGACATCTAAAAATAAGAATATAAAACTAAAGATGCCCTAAAATCAGAGTTAGAATGGCTAAATAAAATTAAATGAAAAAGTAGTGGCATTTTTGTAATTTTGGGAAACTTTTAGAAAACTCAAAAGAGGGATATTTAAATAGAAAATTTGAGTTTTCTTGGATTCTCAGAGGCTCTAAAAGCCATAAAAACCCCTAGAATGGCCAAAGCCCATCCGATATGCATTTATAGTGTTAGTTAATTAAAACTTTGATCAGACTATTAGGTAAGGTTTTAAATACAATTTAAGTGAAACCAAAGACACTTTATAAATTAGAGGACCTAAATTTTATGATAAAAAAGACAGTTCTTAAAAATGAGTTAAAATGAGTCCAAATGGAAGGAACCAAAATGAGAGTTAAATTGGAATTTTGAAAAAGTATTATAACTTGGCCTTTGCTTCTTAAAACCACAATCCTCTCTTCTCCACCCTTTTAACCGACATTCCTCTAGTCTAAAACATATTCAAGGGTAGTCCTAAGAGGTGCACTAAGTGAGGGAGCAAGGAAAAGAGAAAAAAGTCTTGAAAGTGTGAGAATTCCACACTTTTTCATGCCTTCTCCTTCACCAAACTTCTTCTCCTCTTCCTCCTCTCTCTTCTCATGGTTTTGGTGATTTAATTGGACATGTTTTATGGCTAGTTTAGTAGATAGAAGAGAGAATTTGGGAGAACTCTTGGAAGCTTGCAAAAGTGCTCTTGAAAAGCTTGCAAACAAGGTCAGAAAACCATAGTTTAAGTTGTTCTTCTTGGCTCTCCTTCCCCTTTATATTTTCTACTAGCATAAGGGTTATATATAAGAGACTTTATTTTGATCCAAACTTTATAGGAATTAGGATTTTAGAGCATGAAGAGTAAGAATATACAATTGAAACCAAAAGAAATGCTTTAGAAATTAAGTTATGGTAAGTAGGGTTTTAGTTACACCTAGGAAATTATGAAGCTTTTTAATGGTAATTTAGACTATCCAAAACCATGTTTGAGTTTCTAAGATATCTAGGAAGCTTCATGGGTGGCAAATTCCCTAGAAAATTAAATAAAACCCCATAGGCTCTTTACTTGCTACATGTCACAGCCAAGAGAGAGAACAAACACCTAGGGAGAATTTTCTTGATTCCAAAGATAGAAATGGTCTAGATATAAATAATAAGCACCAAAAAAATCATTAGTTTGAATATAGAAACCAAAGTTTGAAAGATGGAAGTTTAAGTTCCTTTTTAGGCATAAAGAAGCAACTTGATATTTGTCTCATTGAATTGAGTTTGTTATGACTCTAATGAGTTCAAATAGAGTCATGAGACTTAGATTAAGTAAGAAATTGAAGCCAAGATGATGAATTATATGAGTTGCTTCATTATGCCATTGTATAGAATCATAAGTATGCTATAAGCTAGAATAGGCTTGTGTAGAGAATATGTAAGGCTAGAATGGGTTCCAATGATGTAGTTGTGTCTTATCTGATGTATCTAGACCAAATGAATCAAGCTCCTCCTAGGTGTGTGTGTGCGGCCGAGAAGGGGAAGTAAAGCTTAAGGAAGAAAGTTTGTGATTTTTAACTCAAGGTAGTTCTCCATCCTTTCTTGTATGCATTGCTTGGTTGTTTAATTGTTATTGGATGCTTATATGTATGTTTGAACCATAAGATATGTTTATAGCTATTAGTTTAATACTTTGATACCATTATGTTTCTTACATGATAATTTGAATGTGTATAGCTCTTAATGGGTGAGGTTATACCAAAAGTCCCCACGTAAAGAGAAGCCAAAAGTCCCTAAAAATGGGTGAGACAAAACTAAAAGTCTTAAGAAGAAGTGAGGCTAAGTTAAAAGTCTCTAAAAGTGGGTGACGCTAATCCAAAAATCTTTAAGAATTGCGTGATGCTAGACCATGTAACACCATATCTATATAGCCCTTAACTCAAGTGCTATTTGCAATATGATACATACTTGCATGAAACTAGTACTTTTACTATGGTATTTTCCGTAATTGAAAGCCCTTTTAATTCATTCTTGGCTTTAGGAATGGTGTGGGCATACCAATTCCATTATCCATGCCTAACATATCCATTCATATTAGAAATATCACAATTTAATGCCCAACCCTCAGATTTTGGACCATGCTTCACAAAACCAAAAATTTGCTCTCAGGTTGCTATACTAATTTTCTGATATGAGTTTTAAATATTCATAACTAATTCTAAAAAAATTAAAATCATACATATGATAGCTTTCTAAAAATCTATAGATGTTAACTAATGACTAAAAATAATTTTAAACTAAGACAATAGGATTTAACTAGTGAATAACAATGGAACAATACCCTGGGTCATGCTCTAGGACAACAGCAGACCCTAGAACTTTAAAAATTTGTTTCTCCCTCTATAGAGCTCTAAATGAGGTTCTCTTAGTCATATGGAAAGCTTATGATATCTATTTTGTTTTTATAGAATTTCATAGGCATTGGACTTCATTTGCCCTACAAGTGACATAGGAATGCAAACTAACCATATAAATAGTATACGTGATAATTTCTACATAATTTGGCCAATTTTGAAAAATTATAATAAATTCTATAGAGCTTCAAATTAAGTTCTCTTTAGCTCTGTAAAAAGCTCTGGATTAGACCTATTTCTTTGCCAAATTTCATGTAAAAACTCATCTATTTAGTTAGACTTTGGTCTAGCTAAAAAAATGGTCAATTTGAAGTCCATACAGGGATAAAAAGGCACTAAATGGTCTTCTACTTAATCCACAATCATTTGAACATATCCAAAAGCATAAACATAGCCTATGAGAGCATCCCAAATGGTCTAAACCATTATGCATATCAAAATTACTATCCTAGTTGCTAACATACACATGTAAATCATAAGCCTAGGATGTCAAATTCTCAAATAAGCATACATTTAACTTCAAATCCAATTCATACATGATCATTACATACATTTACACATGCTTATACATATATATCTCATATACATCATAGAATTACAAACTTTGACATCAAATTACATTAAAAGCTCTTATATTGTCAAAGTATTGCTAATCATGCTCCTTGACTTCTATTTTTGCTTCCTTGACCTTCACCTAGACATGGTTAAATATAGGTGGGGGAAAAGTAAGATTCAAAGAATCTTAATAGCTCTTTACCCTTTGAAACATACATAAAAGATGCATTTATAGGTCAAAGAATGCATGCATGCCCTAAAAGCTTCTCATGAACATACATAAATCAATTTCCTTGTCATATGAACTCATGCATGTCAAACATAGGCTCTAAAGCGTGTTGGTCTAGTCCCACCTAATTTTCTTAGAATTTTTGGACTTGCCTCATCCACTTTAAGGGACTTTTGACTTAGCCTCACTCCTTTTTTAGACTTTTGATTTTGGCTCAACCATTCTTAGGGACTTTTGGCTCATCCTCACCCATACTAAGGGACTTTTGGCAAAAGCATACCCATTCAAGCCACATTGTATTCAAAATTAAATTTCAAGAAGTATAATGGTACCATAACATGAAATCAATAGCTAGAAACATATCTCATAGTTTAAACATATACACAAACATCCAATGACAAACAAACATCTAAGAAATGCATGTAAGAAAGGTTAGAGAGCTATCTTGAAGCAAGAACTCAACACTTTTTCCCTTAGTCACACCTTCCCTTTCTCGGCCTCACACATCCAATGATAGAGAGCTTAATTGGCTTGGCCTAGATACATCCAACAAGGCATAAAAATATCATTGGAACCAATTCTAACATCCCATAAGCTCTACACACTTATATGCTAGCTTATGATTTAATTATGGATCCAAATAAGGCATAATGAAGCAACCCTCATAATCTTTGTTCTTGGGTCTAATTTTTCATTCAATCTAGGACATATGACTCCATTAGAACTCATTAGAGTTGTGACACCTTAATCTACTACCGCTATCTAGCCTCTCACTGGGCTCGGTTCCATATGATTTCCAAAGAATCAACACCAATCCATGGCATTTGCATGCTATGAATCGGGATTTCATACACTCATCTTTTGCCCCGTGGGTCCTGTGAACCCATCTCAAGCATCCTCAACTCAAACTCCATATATACGACTCATACATAGCATAAAACAAACCATAAGCCATGGGTATAGAGCCAAAAACCAGAAAAAATGCTCTTTTCTCACTTGTGCCCAAAAGTCATATTTTGGCTCTAATTTTAGAAAATCATAACTAATTAGAGAAAAATGGGAATCTAGTGAACTTTAGCTCTCTAGAAAGCTCTAAGTGTTGGCTTTACACTAAAAATAATTCCCAATCGAAATCTCTGGGTTTGGATCATGTTTGACATCGAAAATGGGAAGGAGGTCCGGCTGTCACTGTTTCTGGTGTAGCTTACTATCATGACTTTCAAAAATTCATAACTAAATCCACAAAAATCTAATCTGGACACACTATACCAATTTGAAAAGCTACAGATGTTTACTAGAGGAAAACAATAAGTCCAGATCAAATCAGTAGCTCCTACTCCCCGAAACCTGATGGAACAGTAACGGGGGTCAGATGAGCTCCCTGATGCTGATACAGAACTTCAAACGGTTCGTTCTCTTTCTACAGACCTCCGACTTAGGTGATTCTAGTTCTTATAAGTCACTGTGGTTGTCTAGTTCATGTGTATAAAATTTCACCACATTTGGAATCCATTTGGTCTATGAATGCCACAGATTTCATTTCTGGTTTATATGAACAGTACATGACCAATCCATTAAATTTTCCCAAATTCAACAATTCGCTAAATATTCTCTAGACCTCCAAATATTACCAACTTTAGTTTCTCAAAAAGCTTTCAACAAACTCTAGAGGCATGCCAAATCTCATGGCAAGAGGAGTTCATCCGGTCATACTTTGACAGAGCTTTCAAATATATCAATTTTGGCACCCAAGAGGTCCAAAACGGGTCCAAATGGCCTCTCACACACTCTAGCCACTCATGGACAAGTTTGAAAGCATAAAACTAGGATATATAACAAGTCTATGTGGTCCAAATCATCATACATTCAAATCCCGCTATGCTATGGCCAAATATACACCATCTCATTCATTCATCAAAAAGGGCAAAACCCTCATTTCCATTCATTTGGCTCTTTACACAGTTTGTACATCACATATTCATGCATCTACACTTTCTACAACATTTACATCTCAAAAATGGTGGGCACATATTCATTTTGCACCACTTTACATCAAAATACATCAAAATCTCCAAAATAAGCTACTATCTAGCTAAGCATGCTTCTAGACTCCTTGGTGTATGCTCGGTTCTCCTTGAGTTCCACCTAGCATGTTAGGTTGGGAGGGGAAAGGCTGAGATTCAGAGAATCTCAGTAGCTCATGCACTCAATCAAGTAAGCAATCAAGGCATATAACAAGTCAAAGCATGTGAATAAGTATTTAGCCATTCTCAATCATCCAACACACATTTTACATGCTATGGAAATCACAACAATGCCAAAAATGAGTTCCAGGGACTTTTGGTCTAGCCTCACCCGAGTTTAGGGACTTTTGGATGGCCTCACCCAAGTTTAAGGACTTTTGACTCGGCCTCACTCATTTGAGACTTTTGGCCTTGTCTCACCTATCTCAAGGGACTTTCAGCTTCACCTCACCCATCTCAAGGGACTTTCGGCACTACCTCACCTGAGCAATTCTCACATTTCAACACACAAGCATATTGGCATCAATACATCAAAGCAATAGCATATGGCATATTCCACACAACAAGCATATACATGACATACAATGACTATTACATCTAAGAATGCAACAAGAAAGAGTGGAAGAGAGAGCTACCTTATGAGCCAAAGCTAACACTAGCTTTTCCTTTCAATTTCTCCTCTCCCTCCTTAGGTTCACAATCACACCTTGATGGAGGTGTTTCTCTTGAGCCTAGACACACAAAAGCATGCAATTACCCTCTTATCATGGAATCATCAGATCAAACTCTCCTAGCATACCAGAACCTAGAGTTCTCTCTCTCTCTCTCTAGAATGCCATCAACTCTTTCACACTTCTCAAAAAGCTTTCAACAAACTCTAAAGGCATGCCAAATCTCATGGCAAGAGGAGTTCATCCGGTCATACTTTGACAGAGCTTTCAAATATATCAATTTTGGCACCCAAGAGGTCCAAAACGGGTCCAAATGGCCTCTCACACACTCTAGCCACTCATGGACAAGTTTGAAAGCATAAAACTAGGATATATAACAAGTCTATGTGGTCCAAATCATCATACATTCAAATCCCGCTATGCTATGGCCAAATATACACCATCTCATTCATTCATCAAAAAGGGCAAAACCCTCATTTCCATTCATTTGGCTCTTTACACAGTTTGTACATCACATATTCATGCATCTACACTTTCTACAACATTTACATCTCAAAAATGGTGGGCACATATTCATTTTGCACCACTTTACATCAAAATACATCAAAATCTCCAAAATAAGCTACTATCTAGCTAAGCATGCTTCTAGACTCCTTGGTGTATGCTCGGTTCTCCTTGAGTTCCACCTAGCATGTTAGGTTGGGAGGGGAAAGGCTGAGATTCAGAGAATCTCAGTAGCTCATGCACTCAATCAAGTAAGCAATCAAGGCATATAACAAGTCAAAGCATGTGAATAAGTATTTAGCCATTCTCAATCATCCAACACACATTTTACATGCTATGGAAATCACAACAATGCCAAAAATGAGTTCCAGGGACTTTTGGTCTAGCCTCACCCGAGTTTAGGGACTTTTGGATGGCCTCACCCAAGTTTAAGGACTTTTGACTCGGCCTCACTCATTTGAGACTTTTGGCCTTGTCTCACCTATCTCAAGGGACTTTCAGCTTCACCTCACCCATCTCAAGGGACTTTCGGCACTACCTCACCTGAGCAATTCTCACATTTCAACACACAAGCATATTGGCATCAATACATCAAAGCAATAGCATATGGCATATTCCACACAACAAGCATATACATGACATACAATGACTATTACATCTAAGAATGCAACAAGGAAGAGTGGAAGAGAGAGCTACCTTATGAGCCAAAGCTAACACTAGCTTTTCCTTTCAATTTCTCCTCTCCCTCCTTAGGTTCACAATCACACCTTGATGGAGGTGTTTCTCTTGAGCCTAGACACACAAAAGCATGCAATTACCCTCTTATCATGGAATCATCAGATCAAACTCTCCTAGCATACCAGAACCTAGAGTTCTCTCTCTCTCTCTCTAGAATGCCATCAACTCTTTCACTCTCTCAAGCTCCCATGGTAGTGGAAACCACATTTTCAAAGAAAACACAAGGATTAAAAGGTGTTTTCCACTTTCCCTCTTCTGACCCATACCCAAAATCCAACCATTTTCACAAACAAAACAGCAGAAAGAGAGGGCAAAGAGAGGGGATCAGAGTTCTAAGGAGAAATGGGAGAAATTTCCTTACCTTTCCCTTGCTCTTCTTCCTTCTCTTGATCTCTCTCACTCTCCACGCCTCTTTTCTCTCCTTGGGTCGAAGTCTAGGGCAGGAATGAGAGAAGAAATGAGTTTGGGCATTTAATAAAGTCTAATTCTCGCCTTTTACTCTCTTCCGGACTAACACTTGCTACGGCAAAAATTAACCTTCGCTATAGCGAGCTCGTGTTATCTGGCTTCGCTATGGCGAGGCTTAACCTTCGCTACGGCGAACTCGCGTTAGTTCCCTTCGCTATGGCGAGTTTCGACCTTCGCTATGGCGAACTCGCGTTAGTTCCAGACTTCACTCTCGCTATGGCGCACGCTACAGCGAGCAACTCCCTGGTTTTTGTATGGACTGCTGCCAGCACTCGCTATAGCTAGAATCCCGTTCGCTATGGCGAGAAGGCACTCTCGCGACAGCGAGATCATTTCTCGCTATTGCGAGAAGACTTAGCAAAAATTCTGAATTTCAAAAATTTCTAGCTTTCTACCTTCTTTCTTTTCCTTTCCTTTTCTTTTTTCCCGGTTGTTACAAGAGTCATCACCAATTCAATTCAAGGAGCCTAGATTTAAGTTGCTTCTTTATGTCTTTAAAAGGAACATAACCCTTCATCTCACAAACTATGATTTCTAAATTCATACCAATGCTTCCTTCAATGTTTATTAATCATATATAGGTCTTTCCTATCCTTAGAAGTGAAAAAAACCTCCTTAGGTGCTACTTCTCATGCTTGGCTGAGACATAGATAAAGTGAAGGACCCATGGAGTTTTCTTGCATTTCCTAGGAAATTTGACACTTGTGAAGCTTCCTTGATGTCTTATGAACTCTTACAAGCTCATACATAAGCTAAATTGTCCTTGGAAATGTTCAAGAATAGCTAGATGCAACAAAATCCCTAAGTCATACAACTTGCATTTTAAGGCTTATCTTTCAATTCTAGTTGTATGTTCTTAATCCTCACATTCCATAACCTTTCTTTCTACCTTAGTTTGGTTAGAATTCATCTCCCCCTTCATGTGCCTAAGGTTAGCCGAAACTCATCTTAGGAAGAACAAGCAAAAGGAAGTAAGAAAGGCTATGGTTCTTACCTTGGTTTAATGCCTTTTCAAGAGCTTTTTAACTTGCTTCTAGGTTCTCCCTCAAATTATGATTTCCCCCCACTGAACCTACCCTAAACTAGTCCTAATTTAGTTAATAAAACTACAATAAAAGAGAAGAGAAGGAGGAGAACAAGATTGGTAAAAGGAAGAGCATGAAAAATCATGAATTTTCTTGCCTTTTTGCTTGGTTTTCTCTTCCCTTCACTCCCCCTTATTGTGCACCTTCTTGAGTTGGCCTTAGGTTCTATTTGAATCAGGTGGAAGTCAATTATAAGGTTGGACAAAAAAAAGGGGATGCTTATGAAGCTCAAAAGTCCACTTTTACAACTTTTTTCACTTTTCATTTTAGTCTCTAAACAATAATTTCTCTATTTGGTCTCATTTCAACTCCTTTTCAAGAACTATCTTTTTCGTCATAACATTTAGGTCATCTAACTTATAAAATGCCTTTGGTTTCATCCAAATTAGATTTGAAAGAATTCCAAACCATTTAGTCAAACTTTTGGTCAACCCTTTGTTAAAATCACACACCAAAGGGGTTTAAACTATTTTAGGGATTCTTATGATTTTTAAGGCCTTTAAGAATCCCAGGAAACTCAATTTTCCCATTTAAAAATCTCTCATGTGAGTATTTCAAAATTTTCCTGAAACTACAAAAATGTTCTTGTATATTTTTGCAATTTTTCATAGCTCTTCTGGCTCGAGTTTTTAGGCATCTCAAGCTTCATATCCTTATTTTTAAAAGTCTAGTTTATCTTTCTAATTTTATTTGACAACTATTCATATAATTTATAAGACTTCCTTTGAAAATCCCTATTTTTTGGCCTTTTAAGGAAAACCCAATATTACAGACCAAAAGTCCCTAGAGCTCATGTTTGAATTGGAATGACTTCATGTGACTTGAAAATGTGATTATGTATGCCTATTAGAAGCATTTTGTAGCATGCTTGCATTCTTGAACATAAAAATGAGCCATATATGTATGCTTGAAAGGGTAAGTGAGCTATTGGAATTCGTTAAATTTCATTCTTCCCTACATTATGTCTAACCATGTCTAACTAAGCCTCATGGAGCATGAATGATGATACCTTGATAATAGGATAGTCTTTGATGTAATTTAATGTCAAAGTATGTATGTATATGAAATTTATGATATGTAAACCATTGATCATATGTAAAAGTATATAAATATGCTATATGTAATGGATATGGAGCCAAATGTACGAGAATGCAAGTTCTTGACACCCTTGAGCCTTGATATGCTTGTGTATACAAACAAGTGGAATGATGTTTTTGATTTTCATGGTGTTTTAGATCTATTATGATGCTTCTATATGCTGAATTTAAGGTTTTGCATGTGCCTAAATGGTCACCTATATTAAGGAACCTCATTTGGACCATTTTGGTGCTTCTTGAACATCAAAATAAGCCATATTTTGCCCCTGAACCAAAACCAGACCAAATGGACAAGTTTTGGCATGAAATTTGGCTAGCATTTAGATATCATCTAGCACTTTTCATAGAGTTAAAGAATAGAATTTTTATAGCTTTAGAAAATTTATTATGATTTTTCAAAATTGGCCAAATTATGCAGAAACTATCAATGGTACTATTTATTTGGTCAGTCGAGTTTTCTAGGTCTTTGAGGAGTCAAATGGGGTCTAATGCTCATGAAATTTTATAAAACATATAGTTGGTATTATAAGCTTTCTATAGCCACCTAAAGCACTCAATTTGTATCTATGTAGAGAGAGATATAAAATTTTGAAATTTTAAGGTCTGCTGCAGGACAAGAATCAAACCCAATTACTGTTCCATTAGCATTTAGTGGGTCAAATGATATTGTTTTGATCTAAATTTTTACAACAGTTAGATGACATCTTAAGCTTTCTAGAAGTCCTAATTTGCATGATTTGGAATTTTCTAAAATTAGGTATGAATTTTCAAATTTTGTATCAGAATAACATGTGAAAAATGCAAGTGTGATGTCCAATTTGAGATGTATGCCTCCAATGCGAAATTTAATCTTCAAATTGTAATGTTTCTATTTGAATAATATTTTATGGATAGGAAATGAGTTTGGTAAGCCCAAATGGTCTATTTAAGCAAAGATAAATTAATTTGCTATATAATGACACCATTTTTCGCTACTAAAGGTACTAATTTAATGCAAATGGACACTTTGGGCCATTTGTGCTACAAGTTAAGTACTATATAGATATGGTGTTACATTATACAAATGTATAAGGAAGTATATCATGTGAATCTCAAGGTTTTGCACATGTAAATACAGAATTACAGAAAGCAAGATATCAATATGCACAAAATATATAAAGCAAAAAATACAATAATTAACAATTATCCAATGTAACTATTAGGCCTTGGAGATTGCCAAGCTCAATACCCAGATCATGTTGCATTGGCTTGGTAGGCTCAATACCCAGATCATGTTACATTGTCATGACTTAACAAGATCACCCCTACTTCCTTTATTGAAACGTCCCTTAGTGGGTACCCAAGGAAAGTCATATATAAAAATATTACAACAATATGTCATCCAAGCTATCTTTTGATCAAGACATAATAGGTATATTTAGGAAAGAACTATCTTGTATAACTCTGTGCATAATTAAATAATCTCAATAGTATAACAGTGTACTGAAGTCTAGAAAAATTATATTTAAATATTTAAAATTATCTTTTCACTTTTTAAAGTCTAGATTTGTCCTAGGACTCATCCGGTGTCCAAAATAATTCATAAATCAAGATTAAATATTAAGGTACAAAATAAAGTCTAGTATAGCCATAATAGGCTCATTCAGATATATGGAATGCTCAATAAAACCTAATAAGTCCAAAGTAGGTCCAAAACATCCGAATGACCCTCACCGGTCCTAATTAGTAATTTAGATATTTTTAAGTATCTTTCTTAATTAAAATTGGACATTCAACACAATCCAGCTATCCAGTGGCCAACTTTGGCACATATAGGGTTCATCTCCTAAATGAGGCTATTTTGCCATATTATATATATATATAAACAATGTCTAGTCTTTTACCAAATAACTAATATTCATAAAATCAGACAATAAATAGTGTGTTGTCTATGCCAAGAAATCAGACAGTATATTAGTACAGCAAGTAGCACAAATCCAAAATATATGTTTATCACATATTTCATTCTTGATAGAATGCTTCATAAATTTCTAATTATCACAAATGGGTTCCAAAATTTACAAAATAAATATCAGCATAATCCAAATAGTATATAGAACATATTAGATTATATAAATAATCCAAAACATATCAATTAAACATAAGTAAAAAATTAAGAACATCTTGGTCAATACTTTTTCTCAAAAGTTTAACTTTTTATATAGTGTTCCATAATTCACCAAAATTTCATCACAAGCCTTATTTTTAGTGTAAATTAACCTAATTTAGTAGGATTTTAGAAAACTCTTCCCTATGTATACATACACGTGTTGGCTGAACCTAAGTACCAAGGAGAGTATATGATTTTGCTTCATTTTCATGTCACCAAATAACCATACATACATATTCAAGGGAGATGAACAAATGTCCTCAATCAATTTCTAGAAATTCCATATATATTCTACAATTTTCTCAAATTAAAATTCAAGGGTTTCTTGCCAAATTATTCATGAAAATCAAAATTATATTAATCTTTCTCTTCCTTAGGCTTCCTCCCATTATTCTCCCATTTATTTTCTCTTGAATTTCTCCTATGACTTTTTGAAATACGAAGTTTCATGATTTATAGAAAAATTGCCATGAGTAGGAATTTTTTTGAATCACATGAATTCGTAAGCCATATGTATGATTTCTCCATCTTTTCTTAACTTGAATTCATAAAAACAACAAAATTCCTCCTTTGTTCTTGCCATGGCCGAAACATGAAGAAGAAAAGAAGAGAAAAATTCATGGAAGAAAATAAAAGAAAAATCAAGTAGAAGAGAGTTCATCTATATTAATTTGATTTTATAGTGTTTGTTTCTCTTCGATAGTTTCTCCTTCCTTCCTTTCTCCTTCCTTTTCCTTCTCCTTGGCTGAGCTCTCCCTCCTTCCTCCTCTTCTTCTTGTCTTGGTCGAATTGTGTATGTGTGTTTTGTGTGTGAGTGTGGCATGAAAGTGCGTGTGTTTTGTATGTTTTATTTGTAAATGGATGCTAGGATTTGTTATGTTTTATGATGTTAAACCTATGCCTTTGGATTCATTGGATGACTATGATTTAATCTTGATTTTAGAGATTTAATATGGGCCTTTGGATTAGATCAAGGGTTGTAATTTGATCTTAAAAAGTAAGAAAATCTAAGCCATTAGATTGCATCAATGGTTAATATTGCATCACATTTTATGGATGAATATTAGCCGTTGGATTTTAACTGTAATTAATTTTTAACCATGGTTACTTTTTTGTAATGTGTAAAGATAAGGTTGCATTTAATGCTACTTAAGTTAGCATCTATGTCATTCTTATGTCAGTGGTAGCATTTTTGTAATACGTGTGATTTACTAAAATTTGCTGACATAAGCCTGTGTCATTACTTCGTAGTTCATATAGTCTCTAGAATCTTCCTACACATAGTGCCACATCACCATTTTTCCATGCTCCATGTGATGTATGTCAGCATTTCTCTGGTTAGAATTTACAAAATTGCTAATATATCCTTTAATAGGTTATCCGTAATATTTTATTTAGCTTGCTATATTTTAATATTATTTGAGCCTACATGGGTCCTAGTTAATGTCTCCAACCATATATTTTATTATTGTTTATTTCTATTATTTTAAGGTCCAAATGACCGTTTTACCTCTGGTAGTAACATAATAGACAAGCACTTCTATTCATTTTTTGCTTATATCTTCACCTTAACAACGCATTTTCTGATTTTGTCACCACCATTTGGTAGATCTCTTTGCATAGAATTTCCTAAGATAATTAACTCAAGTTTAGGGTCTTAGTTCGTCCTTATATAAGCTCTTAATCGTTCGGGGCCATTTTCTGGTTCCAACAATTTCAAAATTTTACATAACAAATTATATATTTTTTGCGCATTATTTCCTAACTATTGATATATATATATATATATATATTAGACTAGTTCTATATTCCTCTTTCTTCCAAAAAAATTATTAAAGTTCATCCAATAATGATTTTGCCCCTAGGCCCTTTGAACCCCCTAAAATCTAAAAAATTTCTATAAGTCCCGTTTATCTCATACTTCTCATATACAAAACTACTTTATTCAAATTCATCTTATTAAAGCTTAATAAATTTATTACATAAAATACTAAATAATTAGAAAATCCTAATTTTTAAAGATGCTATATATCTCATATTCTATGCTGGTTTTGTTCCAAATTTTGGGATGTGACACATTTGATGTACACTTGAGTGGCAAATGGATGCTAATGCAAGTAGTACCTTGATGAATGTTATTTTAGTAATAAGTGTGTATGTATCAAAATAATATATACCTTATCTTTGCTTAAATCTTATTACTACTAACTTAGCCCTAAAGGTTTGAATTGTTTTATCTATATTATATTTCTTTCTAAATACCCATTTGCAACCTATAAGCTTAGAACTTAAGAGAAGTCAATCAATATCTAAGTATTGTTAGACATAATGGAATTGATTTCATTATTGATAGCTTCCTTCTAAAAAATAATCTATCTTGAAGTTATAGCCTCCTTATAAGTTTTTAGGTCCTCTTCTGCGTGAAGTAAATAAGATATTTAATTCAAACTTGTATTTTATTGCCTTATATTAAAAAAAAGGATTGTTGAAAACAATATAAACTTTTATTTTAAGTTTTTATCTTTTCTAGTTCTCTAACTTCTCCTAGGTTCACTAGGTAGATCCAGAGTTATTGAAATCATTTGATTCATGATTTAAGATGCATGGATATATACAGCTCAACTGGCCAGCGATACAAATCGGAGTTTGAATTGGTATATGGCTAAATCGTGTGTCTAAATCGCATGAGTCGTATGGATCGAGCCAGAAATAATGATTCAGTAACTTCAGGCGATTTAGAAACTTGTCTGGCATCAAGTCACAAAGTTGAGTTTTTTGTGACCTGATGTGATCCACTAGAGGAAGAAGACTCTATTGTTATTCTTTTTCTTCGTATACCTCTTGTTGAATCATGTTTCCAGTAGCATCCTTCATCCTTCACGTGATGCTTGCCACTTGGACTAGCTTCACGTGATCTATTGGTTTTCTTTTCCTAGCCAGAAACATGATTCATCTATGCCTGCTCGTGATTTTATGCAAAATGGAGTGTCAGCCTGTTGCAATGCCACTTTACCTTTTGTTTTGGGATTTGTAATTTTTTTTAAATAGAAAACATTCCATTACTTCAATTTAAACATAATTAAATGAAACATTAAAAAAAGATGTAACTTTAAATTTAATAAAATAATAAGTTAAAAATTAAAATCTCTTATCTTTTTAGCTAAAAGTTTTAAATTTATTAAATTAAAAAAAATCCTTTATCTTTTTTTAATTAGAAGTCTACAACTTTAAATTTAATTTTAAAAAATGATATGTTTTATCTTTTTTTAATTAGAATTTTGCTGTTATATCAAACTAAAAATTTGTAATTTTTGTTAAATAAAAAATTTTCATTATACTTTAATTTAAACTTAATTGAATAAAAAATTAAAAAACTCATATCCCTTAGACTACAACTTAATGAAATAATAAGTTAAAAATTGATATCCTTTATCTTTTTTAGTTAGAAGTTTTAAAATTATTAAACTAAAAAATAATATCTCTTATCTTCTTTTAATTAAAAGTATGAAACTTTAAACTTAATCAAATAAAAACTAATGCACCTTATCCTTATTTAATTAGAATTTTGTTGCTACATGAAACTAAAACTGTTACCTATATATATCTATAAGGGACGAAAACTTTTTTACCTTCAATCATAAAGTTGGTTGCAAGAGACAATATTTTCTTTTGCCAAATAACATTCTTTAGTCTTAAGCAATATTCTCTTTCTTCTTATGGGCAAGTCCTAGGTGAGAAAAAAAATATTATTAAAATTTTTTTAGCTTATTTTTAATTGGTTTTTAATTCTTATTTTTTCTTCTTATAGATTAAGTTATGGCTCCTAAAGAAAAGGTGAAGAAAGATATAGCTTGGGATCATTGCAAGTCTCTTGAAACTCGGTTACATGTTAAATGTAATTATTGTCCCAAAATTATGTGGGGAGGAGCATTTAGAGTGAAACATTATCTAGCCAGAACACATAAGAAAGTTACATCTTGTGAACAAGTGTCAGAAGAGGTAAAAAAATTTATTTAAAAGAATCTTAGATGATATGAATGAGGATGATGATCTTATTGAGTATTTTGATGATAAAGAAACTCAAGAACATATGTCACCAAAAAAAAAAAGTCCATGGAAGCTTTTGTAATGAAAGGAAAAAGCGGAAATAGTTCTTCTAGCTCCTTTCAGAATATGAAATAACCAACTAAATATGCTATAATGAAGGACAGAGATCAAGTGGTTAGGGACATTTGTAGATGTATATTTAGTAATGCATTTCCATTTAATTCAGTAAAGAATCCATATTTTATTAATATGGTGAAATCTATTAAGGAATATGGTAGGGGTTTGAAATCACCTACTTATCATGAGATGAGAGTTTCTTTTTTGAAAAAAGAGGTTAATTTTGTCCAAGATAATTTGGAGAAATATAAATCTAACAACCGGGAAAAAGGAAAAGAAAAAGGAAAAGAAAGAAAGTGAAGGTTAGAAAAATTCGAAATCTGGAAATTTTGCCAAGTCCTCTTGCAATAGCGAGAAATGGTCTCGCTACAGCGAGAGAGCTAGTTCGTAACAGCGAAAGCGATTCTAGCTATAGCGAGTGCTGGCAGCAGTCCATATAGAAACCAGAGAGTTGCTCACCGTAGCGTGCGCCATAGCGAGAGTGAAGTCTGGAACTAACGCGATTTCGCCATAGCGAATGATAAATCTCGCCATAGCGAAAGGAAATGATGTGATTTCGCCATAGCGAAGGTTACACCTCGCCATAGCGAAGCCAGATTACACGAGTTCGCTATAGCGAAGGTTAATTTTCGCCGTAGCGAGGGTCGGTCCGAAAGAGAGTAAATAGCGAGAATCAGACTTCATTAAACGCCCAAACTCATTTCTTCTCTCATATCTGCCCTAAGCTTCGACCCAAAGAGAGAAAAGAGGCGAGGAGAGTGTGAGAGATCAAGAGAAGGAGGAAGATCAAGGGAAAGGTAAGGTAACTTCTCCCATTTCTTCTTAGAACTCTGATCCCCTCCCTTTGCCCTCTCTTTCTGCGATTTTAATTGTGAAAATGGTTGCATTTTGGGCATGGGTCAGAAGAGGGAAAGTGGAAAACACCTTTTAATCCTTGTGTTTTCTTTGAAAATGTGGTTTTCCACTACCATAGGAGCTTGAGAGAGAGAAAGGGGTGGTGGCATTCTAGAGAGAGAGAGAGAACTCTAGATTCTGGTAGATAGGAGAGTTGATATGATGATTCCATGTTAAGAGAGTAATTCCATGCTCTTTAATTGTGTCTAGGCTCAAGAGAAACACCTCCATCAAGGTGTGATTGTGGACCTAAGGAGGGAAAGGAGAAATTGAAAGGAAAAGCTAGTGTTGGCTTTGGCTCCAAAGGTAGCTCTCTCTTCCACTCTTTCTTGTTGCATTCTTGGATATGATAGTCATTGTATGATTATGTATATGCTCGTTGTGTGGAATATGCCATATGCTATTGCTTTGATGCATTGATGCCAATATGCTTGTGTGTTGAAATGTGAGAATTGCTCAGGTGAGGTAGTGCCGAAAGTCCCTTGAGATGGGTGAGGTGAAGCCGAAAGTCCCTTGAGATAGGTAAGACAAGGCCAAAAGTCTCAAACGAGTGAGGCCAAGTCAAAAGTCCTTAAACTCGGGTGAGGCCATCCAAAAGTCCCTTAAACTTGGGTGAGGCTAGACCAAAAGTCCCTGGAGCTCATTTTTGGCATTGTTGTGATTTCCATAGCATGTACATTGTGTGTCGGTTGATTGAGAATGGCTAAGTGCTTATTCACATGCTTTGACTTGTTATATGCCTTGATTGCTTACTTGATTGAGTGCATGAGCTACTGAGATTCCCTGAATCTCACCCCTTTCCCCTCCCAACTAATATGCTAGGTGGAGCTCAAGGAGAACCGAGCACACACTAAGGAGCCTAGGAGCATGTATAGTTAGACATTACTTTCTTTTGGATATTTTGATGAAATTTTGATGTAAAGTGGTGCCAAATGAATATGCGCCCACTATTTTTGAGTTGTAAAGGTTATAACAAGTGTAAATGTATGAATATGGCCTATGTTTATAGCCAAATGAATGGAAATGAGGGTTTTGGCCCTTTTGATGCATGAATAAAATAGTGTATATTTGGCCGTAGCATAGCGAGATTTGAATGTATGATGATTTGGACCACATGGACTTGATATATATCTTAGTGTTATGCTTTTAAACTTGTCCATGAGTGGCTAGAGTGTGTGAGAGGCGATTTGGACCCGTTTTGGACCTTTGGGGTGCCAAAACCGGTATTTTTGAGAGCTCCGTCAAAGTATGACCGGATGAGCTCCGTTTGCCATGAAATTTGGCGTGCCTCTAGAGTTTGTAGAAAGCTTCTTGAAAAGCTAAAGTTGGTAATATTCGGAGGACGAGAGAATATTTGGGGAATTGTTGAATTTGGGAAAATTTAAGGAATTGGTCATGTACTGTTCATATGAACCAGAAAATGAAATCTGTGGCATTCTTAGACCAAATGGATTCCAAATGTGGTGAAATTTTATAGACATAAACTAGACCACCACAGTGACTTATAGGAACTAGAATCACCTAAATCGGAGGTCTGTAGAGAGGGATTGAACCGTTTGAAATTCTGTATCAGCATTAGGGAGCTTTCCTGACCCCCGTCACTATTCCATCTATTTTTGGGTTGTAGAGGCTATTGAACTGATTTAGACTTATTTTTTTCCTCTAGTAGACATCCGTAGCTTTCCGAATTGGTATAATGTGCCTAGATTGGATTTTTGTGGATTTAGTTATGAATTTCTGAAAGTCATGATAGCAAGTTGCACCAGAAACAGTGGCAGCCGGACCTCCTTCCCATTTTTGATGTCAAACATGGTCCAAACGATGTGTTTGTGGTTGGGAATGATTTTTAACACTTAGAGCTTTCTAGAAAGCTAGAGTTTGCTGCATTCCCATTTTTTCACAATTAATTATGATTTTCCAAAGTTAGAGCCAAAATAAGACTTTTGGGCACAAGTGAGAAAAGTGTATTTTCTGGTTTTTGGCTCTATAACCGTGGCTTATGGTTTATATTATGCTATGTATGAGTTGTATAAGTGGAGTTTAAGTTAAGGATGCTTGAGATGGGTTCACGGGACCCACGGGGCAGATAATGAATATATGAAACCCCGGTTCATAGCATGCAAATGCCACGGAAGAGTAGTGATTCTTTGGAAATCATGTGGAACCGAGCCTATTGAGAGGCTAGATAGCGGTAGTAGTTTAAGGTGTCACATTTTTGGTATCAGAGCAATAGTTCAGGCACTTTTGCTTAATTTTAGGCTCTTGAAGTATGTGAATTGCTTGTGTTTGGTGTGAATGGTCATGGAAGTTGCAGCATCCTTATGCATATGTGCTAGTGATATTGTTGTGAACTGAGGATTGCTATTTCTTTCAGACATGGTTGAGACTAGACGGGGCAGGGGTAGAGGCAGAGGCAGACTGCCCAGGGCTCAGAGAGATGAGCCAGAGGTTCCTATTGAGACGAGGGATCCTCTGCAGGCCATCATGGATAGACTAGACCGGTATGAGGCCATGATGGGCCAGCACCAAGAGATGCTGGAGCAACAGAGGTACATTGCCCAGCAGCAGCATGATATGATCATGCATTTGCAAGACACCCTGGCTAAACAAGAAGAAGCCAGAAGGGATGCCCCTGGACCTCAACCATCTACATCCAGCATTCCACCTGTACCTCCCCAGGAGCCTGCTGCTCCACAGACCCAGACGCCTATCCAGAAAGTATTGAAGCAGTTTAGACAGAACAATCCACCCTCATTTGATGGGGAATTGGATGCGGATAAGGCGGAGGCTTGGGTGATGCAACTTAAGAAGATATTCTCAGTGATGGATTGTACCACTGAGCAGAAAGCCCAGTTAGCCACCTTTATGCTTAAAACAGAAGCTGATAGATGGTGGGAGAGTGCGAAACCACTGATGGAGACCAAGAACATACAGATCACTTGGGAGACTTTCTTGGTTGAATTCTATGAGAAGTATGTCCCAAGTTCAGTGAGGAAAAAGAAAGAGATAGAGTTTATGGGCTTGAGACAGACGGATGAGATGACTGTGGATCAGTATGTGGCCAAGTTCATAGAGTTGTCTCGGTATTCCTCTTACCTCCAGAGGTATGATGATGAACCCTGGAGATGTGAGCAGTTTGAGACTGGTTTGAGGCCCCTGATTAGCGATAGAGTCACTCTACAGCGGATCAGAAAGTTTAATACTCTGGTGGAGGTCAGTAGGGTGATTGAGACTAACTTGCAAGTTATTATGCCTACTGCGACTACGGCTAGTCAGAAGAGGGTTTCGGATTTGAAGAGGCCGAAACCAGAAGATGGTTCTAGTTTGACCCCTAGTACTAAGAGGAGAGGCAAAGGGCCATGGAATAGAAAGCCGCAGCGAGGTGTTCTACCTCCTCGGGGCCAGTCATCCTTCCAACAGTCTCCGGTGACATGTTACAAGTGTGGGAAGCCGGGGCACATTGCTAGACACTGTCCTCAGATAGAGACAGCGCCTCCTCCTAGACCACAGACCCAGGGCCGAGTGTTCGCCCTTACTCAGCAGGAAGCCAGTGCATCTCCCAGTTTGATTCGAGGTACGCTGATAGTGAATGGCTTTCCTGTAGTTGCTATGTTTGATTCGGGTGCTAGTCACTCGTTTATATCTTATGATTGTGTAGGGAAATTGGGTCTAGTCGTTAGTGTCTTGCCATTTAACTTGTCTGTTATTACACCCACTGGAGGCCACGTGGTTACTTCCCATACTTGCTTAAATGTCACTGTCTAATTTAACTATTGTCATACCACTATTGATTTGGTTTGTATGCCTTTTCATGAAATTGATTTGATTATTGGTATGAACTGGTTGGCTGCAAATAATGCCATACTTGATTGTGAACACCGAACCATCTCCATACCTGCTTGTGGGACCATACCTAGAGTAGGAGCAGAGTTATCCTTTATGACTACTGCCCAGGCTGAGAGATATTTAGAGTATGGATGTCAAGGGTTTCTAGTTTTTTTCTCTATTCAGGCCGAGGTAGAAGAAGGGATAGAGGAGATCCCAGTTGTTAGGGAATTCTCGGAGGTTTTACCTAGAGAGTTTAATTTTAGTGGCCTACCTCTTGAGAGAGAATTAGAGTTCCCTATAGACATAGTGCCTGGTGCAGGACCAGTGTCCAAAGCTCCTTACAGGATGGCTCCCACAGAGCTTGCTGAGTTGAAAAAGCAGATAGAGGAATTGGTAGAGAAAGGGTTTATCCGCCCTAGTGTTTCACCTTGGGGTGCTCCGGTGTTGTTTGTGAGAAAGAAATATGGTAGCTTGCGGTTGTGTATAGATTACAGAGAGTTGAATAAAGTAACCATCAAGAATAAATATCCTCTCCCTAGAATTGATGATCTGTTAGATCAGTTGGCTGGGGCATCTGTGTTTTCTAAGATAGATCTTAGATCTGGTTACCACCAGTTGAGAGTAAGAACTAAAGATGTCTCTAAGACGGCTTTCAGGACGAGATATGGGCACTATGAGTTCCTTGTGATGCCATTCGGGTTAACGAATGCGCCTGCTGTGTTCATGGATTATATGAACAGGGTATTCAGACCGTATCTAGATCAGTTTGTAGTGGTCTTTATTGATGATATTTTAGTGTACTCCTGATCTTTTGAGGAGCACGAGAGGCATTTGAGACTAGTCTTAGAGACCTTGAGAGAGAAAAGGTTGTATGCCAAACTGAGTAAATGTGAGTTTTGGCTGACCGAGGTGCGATTCTTAGGTCATGTGATCTCACGAGATGGGGTAGCGGTGGATCCCCATAAAATTGAGGCTGTGTTACAGTGGGATAGACCTAGAACGATCACCGAAGTCAGGAGTTTCCTAGGTTTGGCAGGGTATTATAGACGATTTATTCAGGACTTTTCTCGAATGGCCTTACCACTGACGAGGCTAACTAGGAAAGATACACCTTTTGTGTGAGATGAGAGATGTGAGAAGAGTTTCTAGGAGTTGAAACTCTGTTTGACCACTGCCCCTGTGCTGATTATCCCTGACCCTAGTGAACCATTTGTGATTTATTGTGATGCCTCGGGCAAAGGGTTAGGATGTGTGTTGATGCAGCAGGGTAGAGTAGTGGCATATGCCTCGAGGCAGTTGAGACCTCATGAGGAGAATTACCCCACACATGACCTGTAGTTAGCTGTCATAGTGTTTGCTCTCAAAATTTGGAGACACTATCTGTATGGTGCGACCATAGAGATCTATAGTGACCACAAGAGTCTGAAATACCTGTTTGATCAGAAAGAACTCAATATGAGACAGAGGAGATGGATGGAATTCTTGAAAGATTATGATTATGTGTTGAAATACCATCCGGGCAAGGCCAATGTGGTGGCAGACGCCCTGAGTAGAAAATCCATCTATGTAGCCCATATGATGATTAGGGAGCAGGAGCTCCTAGAGAAGTTTAGAGAGTTGAACCTCTCTTGTCAGGTGGTATCGGGTAAGTTGTATCTGAGTGAAACCCGAATTGAGAATATCTTGAGAACCCAGATCTTAGATGCCCAGAGAGAGGATGAGTTCCTGAAACGGATCAGGAATGAGATCACCCAAGGTAAGACCTCAGATTTTAAGGTGTCTGAGGATGGTATGATAGTATACCGAGAGAGAATCTGTGTGCCTAGTCAGAATGAGTTGAGAGAAAGCATTCTAGAAGAGGCGCATAAGAGTAAGTATACTATCCACCCAGGTGCCACCAAGATGTATCAGGATGTGAAAAGAATTTTCTGGTGGCCAGGGATGAAAAGTGATGTGACAGAGTATGTGGCTAGATGCCTAGTGTGTCAGAGGGTAAAGATAGAACATCAGAAACCGGCTGGGTTATTGCAACCTCTAGATATCCCTGAGTGGAAGTGGGATAGTATAGCCATGATTTTGTCATGGGGTTACCTAGGACATCCTCTGGACACGATGCTATTTGGGTAGTTGTGGATAGACTGACGAAGTCTGCACACTTTTTAGCTATTAAGGCTACTCATACACTAGATAGATTGGCCCAGTAGTATATCAGAGAGATAGTGCGACTTCATGGAGTACCTAATAGCATAGTTTCGGATAGAGACCCTAGGTTCACATCGAACTTTTGGAGGTCATTGCAGCATGCTTTAGGGACGAGATTGCGGTTTAGTACTGCATATCACCCCCAGACTGATGGTCAGACTGAAAGGACCATCTAGACATTGAAAGATATGTTGAGGGTATGTGTGCTAGAAATGAAGGGGAATTGGGATGCGTATTTACCACTAGCAGAGTTTGCATATAATAACAGTTACCATTCCAGTATTCAGATGGCCCCTTATGAGGCTTTGTATGGGAGAAAGTGCAGATCCCCTCTGTGTTGGGTTGAGTTAGGTGAGAGGAGTATGATAGGACCTGAGATTGTGGACCAGACCACCCGACAAATAGAGTTGATTAGAAAGAGGCTCCTCACGGCTCAGAGTAGGCAGAAAAGCTATGCTGATAAGCGTAGGAGGCCGTTAGAGTTTGAGGTTGGAGACCATGTGTTCATTCGAATATCTCCAATGACGGGAGTAGGTCGGTCAATGAGAGTTAGGAAGCTCAGTCCTAGGTATATTGGTCCATTTGAAATCCTTGAGAAAATTGGACCCGTGGCTTACCGAATAGCCTTACCTCCTAACCTAGCCCAAATACACAGTGTTTTTCATGTCTCCCAATTGAAAAAGTATTTACCAGATTCCTCACATGTCATAGAATATGAGCATGTGCAATTGCAGGAAGATCTTTCCTATGTAGTAAAACCGGAGAGAATTGTGGATGCTAAGCTGAAACAGCTGAGAAGCAAGAGCATTCCTCTGGTGAAAGTGATCTGGAGAGGTCTAACATCTGAGGAAGCAACCTGGGAATTGGCGGATGAAATGAGGCCAAAATATCCAGAATTATTCCCTTGAGGTGAGTTTTTAAAATTTCGAGGACGAAATTTCTTTTAAGAGGGGTAGAAATGTAACAACCGGGAAAAAAGAAAAGAAAAAGGAAAAGAAAGAAAGTGAAGGTTAGAAAAATTCGAAATCTGGAAATTTTGCCAAGTCCTCTCGCAATAGCGAGAAATGGTCTCGCTACAGCGAGAGAGCTAGTTCGCAACAACGAAGGCGATTCTAGCTATAGTGAGTACTGGCAGCAGTCCATATAGAAACCAGGGAGTTGCTCGCCGTAGCGTGCGCCATAGCGAGAGTGAAGTCTGGAACTAACGCGATTTCGCCATAGCGAATGGTAAATCTCGGCATAGCGAAAGGAAATGATGCGATTTCGCCGTAGCGAAGGTTACACCTCGCCATAGCGAAGCCAGATTACACGAGCTCGCTATAGTGAAGGTTAATTTTCGCCGTAGCGAGGGTCGGTCCGAAAGAGAGTAAATAGCGAGAATCAGACTTCAATAAACGCCCAAACTCATTTCTTCTCTCATATCTGCCCTAAGCTTCGACCCAAAGAGAGAAAAGAGGCGAGGAGAGTGTGAGAGATCAAGAGAAGGAGGAAGATCAAGGGAAAGGTAAGGTAACTTCTTCCATTTCTTCTTAGAACTCTGATCCCCTCCCTTTGCCCTCTCTTTCTGCGGTTTTAATTGTGAAAATGGTTGCATTTTGGGCATGGGTCAGAAGAGGGAAAGTGGAAAACACCTTTTAATCCTTGTGTTTTCTTTGAAAATGTGGTTTTCCACTACCATAGGAGCTTGAGAGAGAGAAAGGGGTGGTGGCATTCTAGAGAGAGAGAGAACTCTAGATTCTGGTAGATAGGAGAGTTGATATGATGATTCCATGTTAAGAGAGTAATTCCATGCTCTTTAATTGTGTCTAGGCTCAAAAGAAATACCTCCATCAAAGTGTGATTGTGGACCTAAGGAGGGAGAGGAGAAATTGAAAGGAAAAGCTAGTGTTGGCTTTGGCTCCAAAGGTAGCTCTCTCTTCCACTCTTTCTTGTTGCATTCTTGGATATGATAGTCATTGTATGATTATGTATATGCTCGTTGTGTGGAATATGCCATATGCTATTGCTTTGATGCATTGATGCCAATATGCTTGTGTGTTGAAATGTAAGAATTGCTCAGGTGAGGTAGTGCCGAAAGTCCCTTGAGATGGGTGAGGTGAAGCCGAAAGTCCCTTAAGATAGGTGAGACAAGGCCAAAAGTCTCAAACGAGTGAGGCCAAGTCAAAAGTCCTTAAACTCGGGTGAGGCCATACAAAAGTCCCTTAAACTCGGGTGAGGCTAGACCAAAAGTCCCTGGAGCTCATTTTTGGCATTGTTGTGATTTCCATAGCATGTACATTGTGTGTCGGTTGATTGAGAATGGCTAAGTGCTTATTCACATGCTTTGACTTGTTATATGCCTTGATTGCTTACTTGATTGAGTGCATGAGCTACTGAGATTCCCTGAATCTCACCCCTTTCCCCTCCCAACTAATATGCTAGGTGGAGCTCAAGGAGAACCGAGCACACACTAAGGAGCCTAGGAGCATGTATAGTTAGACATTACTTTCTTTTGGATATTTTGATGAAATTTTGATGTAAAGTGGTGCCAAATGAATATGCGCCCACTATTTTTGAGTTGTAAAGGTTGTAACAAGTGTAAATGTATGAAAGGATATTGTATGACCTATGTTTATAGCCAAATGAATGGAAATGAGGGTTTTGCCCCTTTTGATGCATGAATGAAATAGTGTATATTTGGCCGTAGCATAGCGAGATTTGAATGTATGATGATTTGGACCACATGGACTTGATATATATCCTAGTGTTATGCTTTTAAACTTGTCCATGAGTGGCTAGAGTGTGTGAGAGGCGATTTGGACCCGTTTTGGACCTTTGGGGTGCCAAAACCAGTATTTTTAAGAGCTCCATCAAAGTATGACCGAATGAGCTCCGTTTGCCATGAAATTTGGCGTGCCTCTAGAGTTTGTTGAAAGCTTCTTGAAAAGCTAAAGTTGGTAATATTCGGAGGACGAGAGAATATTTGGGGAATTGTTGAATTTGGGAAAATTCAAGGAATTGGTCATGTACTGTTCATATGAACCAGAAAACGAAATCTATGGCATTCTTAGACCAAATGGATTCCAAATGTGGTGAAATTTTATAGACATAAACTAGACCACCACAGTGACTTATAGGAACTAGAATCACCTAAATCGGAGGTCTGTAGAGAGAGATTGAACCGTTTGAAGTTCTATATCAGCATCAGGGAGCTTTCCTGACCCCCGTCACTATTCCATCAATTTTCGGGGTGTAGGGGCTACTGAACTGATCTAAACTTATTTTTTTCCTCTAGTAGACATCCGGAGCTTTCCAAATTGGTATAATGTGCCTAGATTGGATTTTTGTGGATTTAGTTATGAATTTCTGAAAGTCATGACAGCAAGCTGCACCAGAAACAGTGGCAGCCGGACCTCCTTCCCATTTTCGATGTCAAACATGGTCCAAACGATGTGTTTGTGGTTGGGAATGATTTTTAGTGTAAATTTAACACTTAGACCCTTCCAGAAAGCTAGAGTTTGCTGCATTCCCATTTTTCCACAATTAATTATGATTTTCCAAAGTTAGAGCCAAAATAAGACTTTTGGGCACAAGTGAGAAAAGTGCATTTTCTGGTTTTTGGCTCTATAACCGTGGCTTATGGTTTATATTATGCTATGTATGAGTTGTATAAGTGGAGTTTGAGTTGAGGATGCTTGAGATGGGTGCACGGGACCCACGGGGCAGATAATGAGTATATGAAACCCCGGTTCATAGCATGCAAATGCCACGGAAGAGTAGTGATTCTTTGGAAATCATGTGGAACCGAGCCTATTGAGAGGCTAGGTAGCGGTAGTAGTTTAAGGTGTCACAATAAACTTGAATAAAAAAAACTAATTATACATTGATGTCAGATGGATGGACTAATGAAAAGGGTAGATCTCTTACTAACTTTCTTGGTAATAGTTCTAAGGGGATTGTTTTTATAAAATTCGTTAACACTAATAGTTTCATAAGAGATGCTAAAAAAATGTTTGAATTATTGGATAACATGGTGATAAAAATTAGGGAGGAAAATGTGGTCTAAGTAGTGACAGACAGTGCTTCAACCCTTGTCATTGTTGGACACAAACTAATGGATAAAAGGAAACAACTTTTTTGGTTACCTTGTGCAGTCCATTATCTTGATTTGATTCTAGAAGACATTGGTGGCTTCACAGTATTCCATAATACCATTGGAAAAGCAAAAAGAATTACAACATTCATTTATAAGCACATTTGGGTGTTTAATTTGTATAAAAGTTATTTGAAAGGTAAAGAGTTAGCTAGGCCAGTAATAATGAGATTTGTCACATTGTATTTAACAATGAAGTCTATTTTTTATCAAAAAATTATGTTACGATCTATGTTTGCATTAAAAAAATGAGCTAAAAGTGCTTATGCATCGAGGAGTGAAGATAAAATTGTAGAAGACATTATTTTAGCTGATTCAAGGTTTTAGAAGTCTATAAAGTATTGCTTAAATTGTGTCTCCTTTGGTTAAAATTCTTAGACTAGTGGATGGTGATTCTAAGTCGATGATGGGATACATTTATGAGGCTATGGACAGAGTAGATGAACAAATAGCAAAGAACTTTAATAATGTAGAAATTAGATATAAGCAAATTTGGAAAATCATAGATAAGCATTGGAACTATCAACTCTATAGGCCATTTCATACAGCAACATATTTTCTTAATCCTAGGTTTTTTCCATTATAAACAATTTATATTTTTATGTAATATAATTATTTTATATTTAAGTTAAAATTATTATATTATTAACTTTATATTTTATAGGTTCCATTATCTTCTAAACTTTAACCTAGATATTGAAGTGAAGGTTGGATTGTGTACTATCCACTTTCTGAAAATGAGAGAAAATGTGAAAAATGTAACAAACGGTTTCTCTGTAAACAAACAAAACTCACGGGATACAAAAGAAAGTCCCCCGAAATGACTTAGTTAAAGTCCCAAAAAATTTGAAAAGTATTCTAGACTTCTAAAAATGAAAATCTCAAGCTAAGACAAAAAGAAAAATAGAGCTAGAATGAAGAAACAATTTCTTACGGAAAATTTACGAAACGTAATGGCATTTTTATAATTTTGAGTAAATTTTGGAATTCACACAAGAAGACTTTTTACATGAAATTTTTGAGTCCCCTAAGGTTCTCAGAGGCCTTGAAAACCATAGGAAGGCTCAAGACAGCTAAAGCCCCTTCGGTGGACATTTTCCAACGTCGGTACACTCGAACTTTGACGGATTTGTTCGGGAAGATTTTAACTTTGATTTGAGTGATTCCAAAGGCATTTTACTGAATTGGAATCTAAATTTTATAATGGAAAATATAGTTCTAAAAAAGGAGTTAAAACGAATTAGAAACAAAAATACCAAAAACAAAGGGTAAAATATGAATTTTTGAAAAAGTCATTTTCCTCCACTTATATATATGAGGCATCCCACTCTCCCATTCATTTAGTCTCATATTTTTATGCCCCGAACCAAAGGAGAAACCCTAGGAGAGTGGTGCACCAAGGCAAAAAGGTATGGTTTCTTGGTAGTTTTTCATGCTTTCTTCCATCCAAACCTCCTTTCCTCCATTCTCCTTTGTTTCCTTTGATTAAAATGAAGTTTAAAAATCTATTTTAAGGAATAAACTTAGGGGAAAATTTGGATTTGAAGAGAGGAGCCTAGAGAAAGCAAGATTCAAGTGAAAAAAAGTAAGAAAACAAAGTAATTTCTTCTTCCATAGTTGATATCCTTTCTTCCCCTTCTCCACCATTTCCCTCCACCTAAGAAACCCTAAGAGGGTTTGATTTTTAGGTAGAACCAAGGGTGATTCTAAGAAAAAATGGTGTGGAGATTAAGAATATACAAAGGAAATTAACAAAAAATTATGAAATTTCAAGATGCAATTTCTAGGGTTTCAATTGCACCTTGTAAAATCTGATTTTGTACAATGATTCTTAGGTCTAAATACGAGTTTAATTGAGCTCCTAAAGTCCCTAGAAGTTTCCCCATGTGCTTCCTCCATTAAGAAAACAAAGCAATGTCTATGAAGCCTTAATTCTTCCATAGCCTCGGCCTAAAAGGGTTTGAGTAGCTAGGGAGAGTTTTAAATTTTTTTAAACCCATTTTTGAATCATATATGATGAATGAATATGAGAGGAAGCTTTGAAAAAAATTTAAAAAGCATAAAAAGTGAGATGGTGCCTTATGTTCTATAATATGACCTAAAGCAGCAACATGTAGCTAAGCCTTTGATTTTTCTTGTGTGATAACTTCAAGAGGCTTAAAAGGAGTCAAGAATCACATTTAAAAGAAAACAATGGAGCCTAGAATTTATTTGAGGGGTATTGCTTCATTAGGTGTAATTATGGAACCATAATGAGGTTTATAGATCAACCTAGTATCTAAGCAAGTTGTGTGGCCTTAGAATTAATTCCATGAATCTAATTAGCTTCCATAAATTGTGTTTAGGCCAAGAGAAATCATTCCCACACCATTGTGTATGTGAGGCCGAGAAAGGGAGCCTTGATTCAAGAAGAAAAGTGTGTGTTTGCTTCAAAGGTAGCTCTCTTTACCTTCTTTCATGCATGATTGCTTGCTTTACTTGTCTTTGAATGTGCGTATGCATATTTCAAGCCATGAAAAATGTCCTAGCATGAGCTCTTACTTCATGGTACCATGATGATGCATTATGTTTTCCAAATGATGTTTATGATGTTTGTTTGAGTGTGGTGCGGCCAAGAATTCCTAGCCATGGTGAGGGTGAGCTAAGAACCCTTAGGATTGGTTGAGACAAAGTAAAATGTCTCTCAAAAGTGAGGTTAACTCCCAAGAGTATGAGTGAGTCTAAGAACCTTTTAAAAAAGGATGAGGCAAGTCCAAAATCCACAAGTAAATAGGTGAGGCCAATCCACTTGCTGGTAAGCCTTTGCATGCTATGTATGACTTTTTTAAATGCTAAGAATGCTCCTTGAATAATGGCACATGTCCACATGCCATATATGCATTTGTTAGACTTGTTTTGTATCTTTTATGTATGATTGAATGGGAGATGAGCTATTGGGATTCTTTGAATCTCATCTCCTTCTCTCCAATGTTCTAACATGCTAGGTGGACCAAGAAAGCAAGATAATGGAAGCCAACCATCTTATAGATGAGAGCATGACATCAAAGTGTCATAAAATTGTTACTTTAAGGCCTTATGGATAGCAATTGATGAAATCCCTAGTTGTATATAACCCATGATGTTATGAGCATGTAAAATTATGTTAATGTATTGTGTATAAATGAGAACTAGGATTATATGTATGGAAATACTCATTTTGGTCATGTAATGGCAACTTTGCATTATAGAATTTCATGTATGAATGGAAGTGGAATAGCCAAAATGAGATACATGAGGTTTGGAATCATTTGAGTAGCTTACACAAGTCTTAATTATGCTTTTAGAGTTGCCCAAGGGGTGCCAAACCCTAAGGAAAATTATTTGGACATTTTGGTATTCTATATGGAACTAAGATTTACCATAATAGAATCCTATATCACTTTTTATCTAAATAAGCTTTTCGTGATTTGAGATTTGGCATGCAATTAGAGTTTGTTAAGAGATTTTTGGGAAGCTAAAGAAATTTTTTTTGGAGGTCTAAAGAATATTCGATGAATTTTTAAAATTAAAAATTTTTTTGATTTTGGTCATGTCACTGTTCATATTGATCCAAAAATAAAATCTATCACACAGGGATCAAATGAAGTCTAATTGCCACGAACTTTATACAAAGAAACTAGACATTCCCAATTACTTTTGACAACTAGAAGCACCTCGCTTGGATGTTTAGAGAGGGAGATATGAATTTTTAAAGAATTTGTCCAATATTAGGAACTCTAGCCAACCTTAGTTATTGTTTGATTGAGTTTCTAGGTCTAACCATGTTTGAACTAATTTGGAGTTATTTTTTCTCTCTAGCTAACATCCACAGCTTTCTATATTGGTATCATTTGCATGGATTGGATTTTTTTGAAATTAATTGGATATTTTTTAAGTTTGCTATGGAATTTTGTGACAACACCAGTGGACATCCTAACCTCTGGACTATTTTGAATGTCAAACATCTTCTGTATTAGATGTTATAGTCAAAACATATTTTTAGCATGAAGTAGAAAATGTGTAGCTTTCCAGAATGGATAAGAATGCATGATTTCAATTTTTCTAGAATTAGTTATGATTTTTCAAAATTTGTGACAGAAATGAGCAAATTCTGACTGAAAATGTACATATGTATTTTATGCTTCCCTTTAGTTTTCATGAGTTGTAGGCCACTTTTAGTGATGAAAATGAGTTGTATCTATGTAATTAAATATGAGAATGTGATGCATGAGTTTATATGGCCCACGGGACTCCGAAGAAAAATTTTATACACGACGCAACACTAAGAAATGCATTATTTTAATGCCATATTTCTTACTCCCTTATGGATTGCATGATATGAGACATGGAAGTAGAATGAAATAAGCTGAAAATATATGGTGTTACAGATTATACCAAACATTGGAGAAAATGTGTCCTAATATTGAGACTAGAGTCAAAATTGATTCTTAAATAGAGAAATTTGATAAAGTTGAGGGACTCTTTAGATATAGTTTAACAATTGCAACAAAAGATAAAAACAACCTGGTAATTATTTTTTTAATAATATAATTTATTATTTATTTTAAAAATTATATATATATTGATTAAGTAATTAATCAAGTCTTTATTTATATATATTTTTTGTTAGCTTTATGGTGGAATAGCTTTGGAGAAGAGTGCAAAAAGTTACAATCTCTTGTCATTCACATCTTAAGCCTCACTTGTAGTGGTGGTTGTGAGAGAAATTAGAGTATGTTTGATCATATCCATTCTAAGAGAAGAAACCATTTAGAGCAATAAAGGTTGAATGCTCTTGTGTTTGTTAAATGCAATTTTCAACTTGAGATTAGACAAAAGCAAAGGATGGCAAAAGGAGATACATATGATCCTATTTGCTTATTAGATCTCAAATCAGATAATGAAAGGATTATTGAACAAGAGGAGCCTTCCTTAATGGAGGGGAGCTCTTGGATGGATGTCTAAGAGTGTTTCAAGATTAATGAAGGAGATCCAAGCAAAAAAAGAAAGAGAGGTATATTAAGCACTTGCAATCTTAAACATCTTCTTGTAATTCTTAAACTATTTTTTTCTCATTTAGTCACTTATATTTGTCTATTTTTAGGTCCATGAAATCTTAGTACCAATAAAAATGATAAAGGAAAAGGCATTCGATGCAAGATAATGTTGAAAAAGACACTGGAGATGATGGTGATATAGAGGAAGAAGATGAAGTAGGAATAGTTATATTGGATGATGACAAAGATAATAGTGAAAGTGATAATATTATTCTTGATGAATTGAAGGATAATTAGTTTTGAACTTAGTTATTTATGAATTTTTTATTTATTTATAACTTAAATTTGTATCAACTCCTAGTTTCAAATTATTATTTGAGCAAATTTTAGTAGTATATATTTTTTATATAACATATTTATATCTATATCTCTAAATTTTATGATTCAATACAATTTATGATTTACGATTCAAAAATTAGTCACCCGATTCACAATTTGAATAGTGATTCAATAACTATGGGTAGATTAATGATTTTTCTTTTATTATTAGAAGAATAGTCTGCATTCATTTTTTTGCTAAGTAGTTGCTCATTTTGTTCACTATTAGAATCAATGGTGGATTTGTTTTCAAAGAACTCTATATCAACTAAATTAGCTATAACATTAGCATTTACATCTAATAATCTATGTGCCTTTAAAATTTTTTGCATACCCAACAAAACATTTCTCAAGCCCCTTAAATCTAACTTATTTCTCTTAGGTTCATGAATTATATAATATGCTAAACAAGTAACTTGAAAATCTATAGGACATTTTTGCAATTGTCACAACACTTGAAAATCTACCGGAGAGGTGATAATATTTGAAGTTCGGGTATATAATTTTTTTTAATACTATAATATGATATTGAAGAAGTGATATTTTAACTTATGCGTTAATTATCATCAAAATTGCAATTTTCGTAATCAAACTGTCACTATTAAAATAATAGAAGTGTAGATATTTAGGAGGTTTGGATATATATTGTTGATCTTTAATTGATCAAATTTAACTTCCTTCTACTTTATGATTATTCCCCATAATTGGTGGTGTATGTGACGACCCTAGATTCTAATATCAGTGATTATAGCTGAATACACGATTAATAAATAATGATCAAGGTTTGGAGTCATTGCAATTAATTACATTAGGGAAATATAGGGGAAATTTAAACCTCGATACTACTAGGATCATCAACTAACAACCATAACGGGAACATGCATGAAAGGGGTTGTACCATCATTAAAGGTTTAGGATTCATCCACTAATCAATTTCAACCCACAAAAACATCCCACCAATATACTCATACTATTCCCTAACATTAGCCTTACTGAAATTAAGGTTTCTAGGTCAAATATAGGAGTTTGGGGACCTGCGCCGCGACTTGGAGCTTTTCCGCCGCGGCTAAGTTAGGTTCTGGAGCTTGAAAACTGAGTTTTTAGACTTGCGCCGCGGCCTAGAACTCTTGCGCCGCGGCCTAGAACTCTTGCGTCGCGGCCAAGTTTCTCTCGGGAATTTTCCTGACTTTCGCCGCGGCGAGTTGGATCTGCGCCGCGGCCAACCTATGTGGCGCCGCGGCGAGTTTTGCTACTGTAACCTCCCTAATTAATTTTCTTGACTCAAGCCGCGGCGAGACTTCTTGCGCCGCGGCGAGGTTACGTCCTGTCACCTCCTGGGCGATTATTTTCACTCCGCGCCGCGGCGAGATTTCTCAAGCCGCGGCGTCCCTCGCCACTGTCACTTCCTAGGCCGCGGCGAAGCCTTCCTGGCCGCGGCGTGATTCCCTCCTGTCACTAGTTTCACTATATTTCGCCCCCTACACTCCATTTCTCTTCTTAGGGACACTCTAAGGTCACTTCCCCTCATTTTATATAGCTCTAATGGCATTTATCTACCTTATTTACTTAGCTATTCTTCCATTACCAATTCAAAACTTATATGCCCATTTCCGTTCCCTAATCACCCTCTATTAGCAAGTTTATAAAACAACAACAACAGAATATACATGAATTATCAGCAACTATCCTTTAATACTCAATCAATAGGGGATTCCATACAATGGGGATTCATACCAACATCTCAAGAGTTACATTTCCATTGACAACCATATTATAGGTCAACAAAGTTTACAGCAGATTATATGAATCCATACGTCAAATACTAAGTCAAGAGGGGGTCTAACCCTTTAGTACATACATTCTCAATAAATTAAACGTTCAAGCCTACACTTGGCAATGCAGATACATGATGATGCTATACATTAAGGAATACAAAATTAGCATCTATACTAGCTAAGTTAGCCTAAGTGTAGCCATCTCCCCATAGGTTGAAGCTTATGGATTTTCATCCACTTGCTTACCCTTATCCTTACCCGAGGAACCTTCACCTGAAATATTGATCCCATAACACGGGGTGAGATATAAATCTCAGTAACTAAAATAATTCCATCATATAATCCAGTTTAATCAACATACATGCATGAATCAAAATCCATATCAGAATCATATCAGTTATTTCAGCAAATGAAACAATTAGGCTATCATGATTACTATCCCATACTAGCAATCATATTATCACATGCTAAAGGCCATTAACATTGGGAGAGGCCCGTCCACGGCACCTACTCCCCATTGAGCACAACCAGGGCTCAGTGCATCTGGGGTTGATCATACCCAGTGCTCGATCGTAGCACATGCACAGGTGGCAGCCGCACCACAGCTCCACCATAGACTCACAAGGTCCAATCATAATACAATAGATAGCCAACCAATTCATTCAACATTTCAAATCATTCATATATAGCAAATATGAAATTAAAATAGATACATGCATGGAATTACTGTAAACCCCAGTTACCTCACTTGCAGATAATTGCAACAGCCACCACAAATCCCAAATTCGGATTCAAGTATCTCCCACCAAAATTCTCAATGTTTCACCCCAAATCCTAAGCAAATTCGTACCAAGTTAATACCCATAATATAAATAAGCTATGGGGGTCTCAAACCAACAAAGAAAGCATCAAAATAGGGGGTTTAAAGTCACCAAATACCAGCCCCAACCTCAACCTACGAATTTCACCAAGAAAACCCCTAACCACTCACTTTTCAGATTTTGGGTATAATGAAATCTCTCCAAATGAAAAACTAATCGGACCAAATTAAAGAGAAAGATGAGGGGATTAAGTTGTATAACTATTACCTTGGCTGAATCTTGCTCTAAGTGTGTGAAAATGCAGAAATCTTGCCCCAAACCCTAGCCTCCTTCTCAACCTCCGAATTTGCCTCTTGAGTTTCAGAAAAATGAAGGTGTGGCTGAAGCATTAGGGTTTTAGATGGGTTTAAGTTGGGTCAAGGGGCTGGGTCATGGGTTGCTCCAAGTCCAAACCCAATTGGGTTTTCAGATTTTGCTTATTGGGCCAGTTTTCAATTGTTGGGCTGCAGAATTTCATTGGGCCAGTTTTATACATTGGGTTGCTGAAATTTAATGGTGTTTGGGCCCAATTTGAAGGGCTCAAGGGCTTGGGTCTGTACAAGGGTTATTGGGCCGCTTAATTGAGCCTATACAAGATAAATCTCGGGCTTCTATCTCATTAAATTAGTTTGGGTCTACCCCTAACTCATTAGGCCTCCATTAGTCTCTTATCATATCTCATTAATTTGGGCCTAGGTGAAATTTCTATCTCAATTAATTCTCAAGCCCATATTAATAACTTATCTATCTAAAATCCCTATTTACTCAACTTGCCCAATCATCCCTATTAATTATTTTTAATTAATCTTAATCCATGATTAACACCCTAATTAATTTTGAGGTGTTACAGTGTAGATGTAGTCTTATTTCAAGTTATTCTTCGTTGTATTCTTACATTGTTTACCGATGATGAAGTTGGGGTCCTCGGGTTAGTAAGGGTAAAAGGAATTTTAATTTTTTATATTTTATTTAAAAAAATTATTTTTATAATATATTGTTTAAGTAAACTTCTTCCCTTTGAACTCTTGGATCAAACTAAGTTTAATTTAACTCACTAATAATATCTTGACTTTCTCATAAATATAAAATGAAGTTTGAATTTAAAATGAGTAGTATATGACTTTTTATATTAATAACAATAGCTTTACCAACTAAATGCCCATGAAGACATAATTCTACAACTACTCAATACTTATGTAGTGTATAATAATGATACATTAAAAATACACTATCACTTAACAACATCATAATAATTCAATAAAAAATTTAAAATGTTTTAAAGGGATAAATTTTTGTTTGATAAAGTATAAAAATTTATAACTACTAATTTGCGAAAAAACTATATTTATAGAGCATTGCAAATACTATTTTATCTAATACCATATCAAAAAACATTGTAGTATTTTTTTAAAATACTATATTTACAAATTACAATTCAAACATGAAGAAATATAGCTAGATGGAAAGAACATAAATGATAAAGAATTTGAAAAACAAAAAGAAAAAATTGACCAAGGGGTAATATGGGAAGAGAGAAGAAGCATTGCATAAAATTTGACTAAAACTATGGGCAATTTGGGGGAAAAAAAGAGAGAGAAAGAGAAAAATGAGAGAAATATGGGAAAATAGGAAGAAAGGAAGGGAGAAAATAAGAAAATGAGAAAGAAAAGAGAATAATTGAAGGAAAAGAAGAAAATAGAAATACATGTGTGGGTGTAGTGTGTTCAAATTAAAATGTTAAATAAGTACAGAAGGCATGTGTAAGTTTAGAATGCTAGAAATCCAATAACAATTTTTTATTTTGTTTTGTTTTGTATTTTTCTGTGAAAGTTATATACATGCGTGAGTCTATTGGGTTCAAGTTAAAATATCCAATAATTAAAAAAAAAAAAAACTACATAATACAATCATGTAATATATATGGTCCAGTGGTTCATAATTTTTAAAAATATGCGGACACAATATCACTAACATAATACTAATTGAATGTTTACGTTAAGATTAGATTGCCCTGTTTACTATGGAGTTGCAGTTGTTTATGTGTTCTAGTCCAAGCCTTATATGCTGCTTGCCAAAGCTCAGCTTAAGCTCGGCTCTTCAATCAGGCTTGACTTCAATATAGTTTGTTCAAAAAATGAGCCAATCTGACTGCGAGCTGAGGTTTTAGCTTGTTGCAACTGGGAGTTTGGGATTATTGTGAAAGGATTGATATGGTTAAGTTTGGAAGTGTGAATGAAGCATCTAGTAGGGACTGGGGAGCAACATGATAATTAGCTATAGATGTATGAAAATCGATTCTTCTAATTATCTCATCATTGGTGGGTGCACTTTAGAAAGTCACTTGATGATTGCCAGTGCAAAATGAGAGCAAATTATACTTAACTGAATTTTCATGTAAACGAGACATTATTATACTTGTGCCTTATGTGGCCCATGAATTCTAAAATTAAGTAATGATAATATGTAAAAGGGCATTTTTCATTACATAGTTTGGGCTATAAGTGGGCCTCTAATATTCTTTTGTGCAATAATACCAAAAAAAGAAAAAAAAAAAAGAAATCAAAATCAAAACATTGGAAGCTCTATAGTCGCCACTTATATAAAATTAGAACAATGTCAAGTGTTGGCATTACATTGGAACGTAGAATTGAAGTTTTTCATTCTTGTACAACATTTTTTTAATATCATATTGAAATGGAATTTCAATGTTACCGTTGGGAAACAGAATCTTAAAAGCGAAAACAAGCACAGGATAATTAGCAAAAAGTTAAAAGGACAAATGCTTAGGCATAACATATGGGAGAAAGATAACCTAATGTACTGTTTGTCATGATGTACATTGCGGAACCAATTAACTTTTCCTATTAACACTTCCAATCCAATTTTGCAATTACTTGCATAGATATAATTGTCAAAATGGGCCAACTTATTAATTCAGCCTGTTTAACTAACTATTTTGATCGATCAGATTTAAATTTCTGTAATTTGTATAATATTATAGTTAAATAGACTTGATTCACTTGACCCATCAATTAAATGCAACAACCTTCATAACCTATGAACTTGCTTATTTATTTTGTTTTTCCTCCTATCTACCTCTAGAACCCGATTTCTGAGGCAAGCAAATTCGTCAAGTGCAGCTTTCAGATTTTCCATCATAAATTCACAGTCACTCCTCGCCTCTCAGCCTCAACGTCTTATTAGCCCAAGGATGCTCGGCCTCCTTTTGTTGGTGACAATGACAAAAATGACCATTCCCAAGCAAATTGACAATGAGCTTCTTTGTTTTCGTTTTGAGTTATTACTCATTCCCTTGAGCTAGCATTGTTGCAAATGTGGATTCAGTCATTGGTCTTGGATCTATAAAGACTTTAGGGATCCTCTGCCTCTTTATGTTGAAGTTGATTATAATTTTAGTGTTCAAACAATAACGTATGAACAATACATTTTATCCGAGCATCTTGTGACAATAATAAATTTTATGATGGTCTTTTCCATAAATTTGAGTTAATTTTAATTTAATTCTCGAGTCATTTAAGTTATAAATTTTGAATATTTTTTTAATTTAATCTTGAATCAATTTTATTATTCGAGACTTTTTTTTAATGTTAAATCTAATTTTTTTAATCAAAGTCATGTGAATTAAGTTTAATTTAATTTTAAATTAATTGTAATTTTAAGTGAATAAAAAATAACCAAAAGTCCAAAACTAAATAAAAGAATTTAAATTAAATGGCTTAAGACTACATCCAATTTTCAAATCTCCAAATAAGCCCAAGCTAAAATGAACTTAAAGTCAAAAAGGAAAAAAATGAATAAATTAAAAAAATTTATATATAAATATTTATATATTTATTATTAAAATTTTAAATTAAAATATAAAAAATAAATAATTCTTTAATAATATATGATAAATATATATTTTTATAATAAAAAATTATATAATTTTTAATTAAATTATATATTTATTATATTTTAATTAGCAATAGAGGTCCAACATATCCATCTAAACTAGAGAGGATTGAAACGCGGATTCCCCTGCGTTTTACGTGCCCCGGCTTTCTCAAAGACGCAGGATCCCTCTGCGTTTGAACTCTGACCCCATCAGAGTTCAAAAGCGGAAAACCACGCACCGAGCACCGAGGGGCGCCAAACGGGAAGGTTAGAGCGGAGAAGATCTTCAGACCACTCACGACCTAGTTATACGCAGAGAGAGAGAGAGAGAGAGAGAGAGAGAGCGGATTGAGAGAGTGAGTCGAGAGGGAGAGAATAGAGGGAGTCGAACAACAGGGAGAGAAAGAGAGACGAGAAAGAGATTAAGAGTAGAGAAAGAGAAGGAGTATTGGGGGAAGAGGGCGAAATTTGGGCGTTGAATCTTCGTTTAAGTTAAGCTCTACCGTGTGCCTATATATATATATATATCCTGGTATGAGGTAGCTGAATATTGATGGATGTAGAGAATTTCGTTTTGATAGGGCAGGGTTTAGAGGGATCAAAATATCAATACTTGGGGTTGATAGTCCTTCAAGAGTGGTGCGTAAGATTTGGGATTGGCTCAATGTTAATTTTTGGTAAAATTCTGTTTCTTGTATGAAATTGGTCCAAATGCTCCCTAACCTTTTTTGATCCAAATTTCTTAGTACGTTTTGATTTCTCTTCAGATTTGGGTTGACATACATACAACTAAGTTGATATTTGCTTGACATGAAATTTTGTTGCTGATATAAACCTGAATCCAACTTTTTGCTTCATGGCTGTGTTCCACTGTTAGCAAGAAGGTTTCAACTCGATTCGTCTTGTTGAATGTCCTAAGTGTGGACTAATTTAATTTGTGCGTCTTGCTGCTTTAGTCTATTGAGATTCTAGTAGAATAATGTGCTGCCTCCTTGTTGTATTCGGACTTGGATAAATCTTGGGTAAGTTGTGGTTGCTGTCCTCGTGTGTCAATATTGCGGTTGAGATCCTTCCTTATTTGCTCTAAATCACATGCCTATAGGAATATCTTTTGAAGTTAATAGAGTGTGGGCTCTATTCTTTGGCACACGAGTTTTTCCCAATATGGTTTGAACAGTTGCTTGACTTGTTGATCACGGTGAGGCTTATTTACCAAGTATGCCATGGGTGGGATTAGCTTGGATGCTACATGATGTATTTGACCTGAGTTGGTGGTCATTTTCTACATGATTAATTAACTCTATCTGTTTCTTTTTAGTTATCTAAGGTAAGATGTCTACTGAAGGAAGTAAACGGCCTCAAGTTTCAGCAGCTCTACCACCTCGCAAAATCAATGTGCAAAAATATGCAGAATCTCGAGCTCTTGAGCTTGAAAGCCTCCACTCTATCATAACAAATCGAGTAAACGGCAGTTTTAGGTCTCAGAGAAACAGGAGAAGAAGAACAACTGCATATGATAACCAAATTGCTAGAAAGGGGTGTAAAAGAGAAAGAAGCAAACTGGGAATATTTGATAAAAGCCATGCTGATTGTGTTTTGGAGAAAGACCAGATAAAAAAGCTTCCAAGGCGCACTCGCCGAAAACTGGAACTTAGAATGAACCCAGAAAGCAGTTTTTGTACTTCTGGGGATGGAACCAAGAGGCTGAGAACTCATGTTTGGCATGCTAAGCGGTTCACCATGACCAAGCTTTGGGGTTACCACCTTCCTCTAGGTCTGCAAGGCAGGTACTGTTGTTCTACGATTAGGAGCTGAAGACTGCAATCTTAATCAGTCACTACTGGGAAAGATACTTTATGGTCCGAAAGAATGAAATGGAAGAAGGAAACACAGGACTTAAATTTAGTTAATGGATATAATGTAGGATTCATGTTTCATCTTTTAGAATATTGGATTATGGAAACCTGATGCTATAAATATGTTACTGTTTTATTTTTTATTTTTTAAATTTCTTTTCCAATGCATGATGAAGGATTAATGAGATTATTTTGAAAACACTGAAAGGATTATGTGCGTATTTATGCAGGGGAAGGGGTTCGAGGGCACTTTTGAAAAGGCTTAAACAAGGGGTGGTTGTACATGATGCAAGTTATTGTACTGCTGTCCAATTGGAGGGTCCAGAGGTATGCACTCTTTCCATTATAACATTGATTTTTGTTTTGGTGGGAACTATCTTCTTTCTATCATTGTGCATGTAAGAATAAATTATTCTTTATGGATATTTGCAGCAAGTGCAACACTAATTATTTCAGTTTGATAGGATTTTTTCTATTGATTTTATTTATGTTTGAATCTTGTGTACAGGATTCCTTAATTTCAGTGTTAAGAATGGCACTGGTGCCTTCCCCAGTAACGCATCCTGGAAATAATGATGACTCTGTTCTTTCTGGTATCACCTACGGAACTGCTATGGTAGGTCACCCTATTGTAGATTTTATTATGGACTGGGGTCATTGTGGTGTTAAAACGAAATATAATTGTTTCTTGACAGCTTCATGGGGTAGGAGCACCAGTTTCTCAGGTGATTGCTCCTGTGACCTATATGTGGCGACCGATTTTTGAACAAGATATGAGTTTAAAGCTGGATGGTATAGAGCATAGAAATTCCTTTAGACAGCATGACATGAGTGATGAAGCAAGTACACATGATATTGATGAATTTGATAAGTCCAGCAGAATGAGACACAGTGCTTCCTTTAGACAACTATGGGTGTGGATACATGCTTCTGCATTTGAAGAAGGATATGATGCGCTACAACTGGCCTGCCATAAAGAGGTTCACTATTTTCCTTAGCTCCTTGTATGGGCATCCCAACTCTTTTGTTTTATTTGTTTTTTTTCAGGGTATATATACTATATACTACTTGAAAAAGGTGAAGATAGGGAGGGGTAGAATGAATTTAATATGTTTCTGTAATAGTTTCATCTTTATCTACTTTAAGGCCCTTCTTGTTAGTGGTCCTGAAATTTCATTTCCACATTGAAAACATTTAGGATGTAATTTGAATTTGTAGATTCTCATGTCTTGCAGTTGTTACTCAGTGTGAAATATGTAATTTTTGATGGAGTAATGTGACCCCACACACTCATGTCCTTTATAAAAAACATACCTCTATCTGTCGGTTGTTGAACTAATAAACAGCTCACTATCCAACGGACTACAGGTAGAGATTTTGTTTTTTCCTAAGACAAATGGGTTTGTGTGTGAGAGAGTATAGCTACTTTTTAAAAAGAGGATTCTTGTTGGATGGAATGCTAAAATTGTTATTTGTTACTTGGCTGAGATTTTAAATTTCCCTCTGGGAATTGCAGAACTTGAAATTAAGAACTACGTGATGAACATTCTCTTAATAGTCATTCTCTCTCTCTCTCTCTCACACACACACACATCCAAGCATACTATGTACATTGTTTTCAGATGGAAAAAGGGGGCATCGTGATCAGGTGTCTTTCCCTTGAGGGTCAACTTGCAAAATTAGAATTAATGGGTTCAAGGTCATTTCAACTTCTTCAAAAGATATTGCATCCTGTTACAGGGTTAGTTGTTTATTTTAGCAAAATAGCTCCTTTTTTCTTATTTCATTTGTGATCCTAAATTGGGCTCAATATACTTGGTGGCTTTACAGAATTTCAGAGAGTCATCGGCAGTTGATAGCACATTTGGCTATGGAGGATGACTATGTTTCTCAGAATAAAAGGTCACCTATACTGAAAAAAGAGGAGCATTTTTCCTCTCATGGAATGTTATCTCTTAATGTTAAGGATCCTCGAGTATTGCCCAAGAAAAGTACTATAGTCCCAATGGAGCCAACTTTGACTGAGGCATTTTGTGATGCACCACAAGCTAAAGGCAAGGAGCTTGCTGATTTGGAAGGAATGTTAGAGAAGACTGAAGACTTACCCTCATCATCATGGACAAAACTTGAGGACAACCAGTATGATAATAGTGATCTGTGGGGTGCTACCACCAGATTATTAAGACCCCCGTTTGATGAGAGTGTCATTTCTAAGGAGAAACATTGCAAACGTATTGTTAATTTCTGCCTTGATGATGAAGATCCTGGTGAGGCAAACTCTTTAATCAAGGAGCATTGCTCAAGATCTTGTCCTATTCTGCTTTTAAAAAATGATAAGAATGGATTGGTTATAGGGTAAGTTCCTCTTATTTTTATTTTCTGTTTCTTTTTAAATGCTGTAACTTTTTCATGCCTGGCAGTATAAGGTGTCCTTATTAATGTTCTGTGCAAGTTAACTTATTATTTTATGTTCGCTGATTATTATGAAATTTGAGGTAATTTATTTTTTGAATGAAAATCTATTAAATACCAGATATTTGTATTCTATAAAAACGAACAAGTAGTTATGTATGATCACCTGCTTAAGATATTTGAGGAAATAGTTAGATAGAAATGTTATAATAATCTAATTCTTAATGCAATCATGATATTAAACATGTTCCCTTGACATGCATGAAGTCTTTTGCCTTAACCTTGCAATAAGTGTTTCTTTGATTATCTTCCAGATGGTCCGTTATACTTCCTCTAAGTTGGGTCAAAGCCTTTTGGATTCCTCTCATCTCTAATGGGGCATGTGCAATAGGTTTGAGAGAGAAGCATTGGATTGCATGTGAAGTAAGTCTTTGTGCCCAAAAGAAATCACAAAATTTTGGTCTTCTGTACTATTTATCAAATGTTGCATGACATTTTTTTCCTGTTCTATCCAGATGGGGCTGCCATTTTTTCCTTCAGATTTCCCTGATTGTAAGGCATATTCATGCTTTATGACAGCTAAAGCTGCTACACTTAACCATAAAGCAGAACTTCGTCCCCCCTCCAGAAGGGCTTTGAGAGTTCCAATCCCACCTCCATGGGGTATTGTTCGCATCAGTATCAGCAAAGAGACTAGTACAGTGGAAGTTCCTGAAGTTTCAATGAGGGAAGATGTGACTAATGCCAATTCATTACCAAACTCTTCCCATGGAAGCTTTAACATTTCGTCATTTGAGTGTGATGGTAATTTGTTTGATGGAACTGTAGCAAGGACAGGTCATATGCTGACTGCTTTCCTCGATGAAATCCAAGCTGGTCAATTGCTTTTGTTTCCTCATGTTGCAGACAACAAGGCCAGAGTCTTTAAGTCTTCCAAGGGTGAGGCAAAGCTTGATCTAAGCCCTAGAAACTCTGTTATTTATGACCGAAAGCTATGCTTTCTTAGAGTTCATCTCCACCCATATAAGGAGGGCATTTTTGAAGAGGGAGCAGTTGTTTGTGCACCTTGCCCTTCTGATATATCTTTGTGGATTTCAAGGTAATTAACATTAAAATATGAATTCCTATTGTATTCTTCAAGAGTTATTTCTTTTGCCTTTATTGGAATTATAAATGTTTGTGATTGGTAAAAATTTTGTTGCCATTGATTTGGAAAATAACTACGTTATGTTAGAGTAATTGATATGTTTTACAAGGGTTTCTTTGTCTGAGTTTTCTTCTTTGTGAATCTCAATTTATGGGCTAAATTGTGGGGAAGGGAACAAATTGGATTCTATTCTTATCTTTTTGTGATGGGGCCTTTTAGAATAATTACAGTTCATTGAATCCTGAGGGAATCTTTCAGATATTGTGTATAATTTCTAAGGGCACCCGCCCTTTTGGAACCAGATAGTTATTGAGGTTGAGTTCAAAGGCTGCAGGCCATATGTTTAAAATTTATGAATAAAAGCAAGGACACATTTTTCGTATGCTGCTTAGAATTTGATACTGTTTTAGAACTACAATCTGGGATAATATCAATCTTATATGACCGATGATTAAAGAAAAATGAATAATCTATTTGTGTATGTTGTTGCAGTACAGAGAAAAGTAGGGGACTTCAGATGTTTGAATGTGATAGGGGATTGTACTTCAAAGAGCAATCTTCTGGTAATTGGGGATTACATATTCCAGATGATTCAATTGCCAAAGAGTCTCATCGGTGGCCCATTGGCTTTGTCACAACTGCAACTGTTCAAGGAAGGTTTGGAAATCTTGTCTTTTTAGTTTTTACTTCCTTGTTTCCATTCTATTCTAATTTTGGAACGTAGAATTTGTACAAGTACATATATTTGTTGTCATAAAGGATCTTACCGGGTGCAGTCTCTTCGCAGCAAGAAGCAAGTTACAGAGGGCTTTTGCGAAGCCATTTTACTAGCTCATTTAAGAGAGGAGCAGTGGAAGGGGACACCTGCCAAGCGAAGGAAGATGGAAATATATGTCCTCGTGAGGAATTTGAGATCTTCGGTATATAGACTTGCCATTGCCTCTGTTGTCCTGGAGCATCAAGAAGATGACGTTGAGTTTTTGTAGAGGATGCAACATACGTTGCAAAATTTTGGTTGATGAAAGCTGCCCGTCACCTCGGAGTAATTTTTTTTTTTGCTTAAAAAAATTAAAGGAGCGGGAAAATAGCTTAATTGTTTTGTCCTGTATCTTTTTTATTGGGATAATAGAATTATGATTTCCATACTTTCGTTGGACATTCATCCATGGTTTACTGAATTATTACCATTCTATATGCTAAGATAACAACTTCGCAGGGCCAGAACCGGTGTGAATGTGACTCTGTTCAAGTATTAGATTATCACAAATTTATGATTTCGGTAAAGGGAAAATCAAATATTGGAGCAACGAACATTGTTTCATCAGGTTTGTCTAAATTGTGGGGGGATAAATACCGCAATGTCTTTGGTTTAGCATGGGAGGATGGGTATGGAAAAGTTAATGAGGAGACAGATTTAGAAGATGCGAAGGTGGTTTTGCGGTTTTTCAGGAAGCTAATGCCAGTAATCCCTAGTGGACATTGATAGCTCAAGCAAAGAAATCCCTCACACTGGTTTACAGGAGTTTTCACCACCACCTAATGGGAACTTCCCTCGTCTTGTGGACGTAGTTTTGGCATTTCGCCCTTTTCTTACCTAAACAAAAATGATTTAATTTAAATATGCTCAGTTAGGTGTTAAATTACGTCGTAAGTTTATACATTATCATCTCAACAATTGAGAGAAAAAATCTGAGTTATCCAAAATTAGGGAGCATTATTCCTAAAATACCTAGTTTTTTTTCTTTGTATTTATATTACTCTTTTTTTTTTCTCTCGAGTGCTTAAAGGTAAAGAAAGAAAAAAGACACATGCACTCATTGACACTTGAGCAAATTCCTTGGGAAATGCTACATCATTCCATAAGTTATCCTGGCAAGCTATTTGTTCTTGGAACATAACTGCTAAAGCTGCACCCATGCTATGTTTGGACTAGGCTGCTTATGGTGTGTTTGGTTCTGCATCTGCAAGGCTCAAAACTACATTTGTAAGGAAGCAACAATTTGCTACTTCTACACAAACGTGATTTTAAAACGGGATTCCAAACACGCACTTAGTCTAATGTTCAGTCCAATTTTAGATTAGCTTTTAATTTGAGTACAGGGTTGAGGGGTCAAGTTGGTTGAGTTATTTATTTTTGGTCTTTTGGGTAGAATTTATAAAATAATTTTTTAAAATATAAATTTTTTATGTAAGTTTTTTTGTAAAATTATATTTTGTCTTAAAAAAATTAAAATTTTTAAATAAGTTCTTAGCATGACCAAGCTAAGTTGGAACAAACTGGCCACCCAGCCCGGCCCCGCTTTATTTTTTCCTTCTAACACAATCCAACCCAATATGATAGGGCTGATCGGGCTTTTAATGCTTTTTTGTTAACTGCAACCCTTTTAAAATAGTGAGTGTTTTCAAAGAGCCCAACCAACGTCTTGGATGATGGAAACTATAGCCGAAAGACAAGATTGTTATCACATGATGCTTATACTCAGAATGAACCCCCACTGGTAAGTCCTCGTGCCCTTGGCTTATTTCAGACTCTTCCTTCACTATGTGATATAATCCAGGGGCTGATTTGTCAGCATTTATAGAAGTTCTAAGAAGGGAATTATCATCAAAATTGTAGGTCCTGAAAATATTCTTGCATAGCTTCTCAACTTCATCGACTTTCTTTTCTTCGTAATACTTTAGAAAAGCACTTGCAACTTCTGGTGAAGGACACCATCGCACAGCAAGTTCTCCTTTACATTTCTCCGCGAAGAAGTGTATGAAAATTTCATGAATCTTATAGAAAGGTCCTTTGCTGTACCTCCTTCTGATGGCATCTTTAAACACCAATTTAGCTTCTTCACAGAGGCCCCAACTCATGTAGGCACTTATAACAGTATTCACTAACCTTTTGTCATACGTGGTACAACTAGATTCCCACCCCTTAGAGAATTTTGTTAAACCCTCAATATCATTAAGCCTACGAAGGGTCTGAAGCATCATAAGATAGATAGCTTAGGTTGGTCAATGGAGAGACGAAATTGAGAGAATTCCATACCCTATAAACTTCAGCCCTAGATTAGAAGTCCCCGCATAAAGGCCAAGTGATGCATTGTTTGCTAAAATTCTCGTAGTGAAACTTAATCCAATAATATTGCTAACAAGTATATTAGTTGATCAAATAATATAAAATAAGTTTGAATCCAAGTATTAATCTGATAGGAAATTAAGAAATGATGCGGAAATTTTCCTATAAAGAAAGAGAAATGAAGATTATACTTAAATATTCACAACTAACCTATAATACACCTAGCATCTCATCGTGATTGGTTATTAGTAACCAAAGTCATGCGCAGAGTGTTAGTGAAATGAAATTATCTTGCACCTAATTATGCCATTATTACCTTCCATCAAACAGTTTGTATCATTATAAGAATGGTACAATTATTATTATAAGCATAATTAAAAAAATTGGACCAAACTAGTCAATCGGACCAGAAAATCAGTAAATAGACTATGATCCTAGTTTAGTTGATTTTGAAAATTAGTTGAGCAAAAAATCAGTCAAATTAGTCAAAAATTGTAAAAATGGAATGGTTTGGCATTGATTTGTTCAAAAACCAATTTTTTTTGGTTTTTTTGTCTAGATTAAAATTTTCATATTTTGTAGTAGAGATTTAGGATATTTATTGAATTCTACCAACTCATTTTATATAAATTTGTTGTTATATTTAAATACTTTATTTAATTTTTATATTTTGAAATATTTATATTTATTTTAAATATTATTTTATAATGTATGTATCAATTTAATCATAAAATATTATATATATTGATACTTCTTTATATATTTTTTAAAAAATAATTCAACTTTGATTCAAATTATGATCAAAATATTAAATTATGAATTGCTCTTTATTCAGTTAAATTACTAGTTTAATTTTAAAACATCGTTAAGAAGAGACTACTCAATTAGTTCCTAAATATTAAAAAGAAAATTTATGAAGGAATGATTATCAAAGAGAATTTATCAAGATCAATTACATATTAAGATCTTAAAAGAAAGAAGTGGTAAATACTTAATTTAGACGATTACTCATATGTACTTTTGGTCTCTAGAAAGAGCCCACCCAACTAGTTCTTAAACACTAGGAATTCTCAAAATTACTAATTAAAGAAAAAAATTGAATATATATATATTTAAGGATGCAAAAATTTAATTCAAATCCCTTCAATTTGCATTGGCATTCAAAATATTTTATTTTATTTTATTATCAGACAAGGCAACAAGCATCTAAAAAATTATTAGGGAGTAAATATTCTCCTTTTTTTTTTCTCCTAATATCCTTCTCCATATATATTTTTTCTCATTCTCATTCTCGCTTGAGCATTCATTTTGCTCACTATTTGTCAAATTAAATATTCAAATTTGGATTTTTCTTTATTATTATAAAAATTCAAAAAAAATAATTATATAATCCCATGTCCCTTTCTCTTTCTCTTTACTTTTTACATTTCACTATTTTTTACTTTTAATTTTCTTTGAATTTTTTCTTTTATTTTTATTCTCAACTCATAAAAATCAAAGTTGGTTGATTTAGTTCTGATTTTGTTCTATTATTTTATTTCAATAATTGAGATTCTCAATCCTTCCTTTATTGTATAGCTTACATATGTTGTGACGTTTGGACCAACTCAAACCGAAATTCCAAATAACAAAAACTAATTTATTGAGGCTGATGTTTTGGTCAAGTTATTTAACTAAATAAACACTAAGGTTGTTATCCAGTCAAACCAAATCGAAGCTTTTAGCACGTTTAAGTTTATTTAATTAAATATATCAACTTTCACTGCTATATAAAAATCATATTTTAAATTTAAAATAATATTTCTTTTCATAAGAAGACTTATTTATGCGAATTTTTATTTTGTTACAAAAATTACATAGCCTTATTTTAAAATTAAAAGATAATGTACAATTAAACTTATTTTAACTGAATTAATTATTCTCAAACTTATAATTAAAATAATCAAATTTTTTTTAAATTTTTGTAAAATATAAAATTACTTGATTAAAAATAAAGAACATATTCACAAGATAAATCTCTTAAAAAATCTAACCACTCAATGGGAAACAATTAATAATGTTAATTCTAACAATAATATACATATTAAATAAATATTTAATCAATATAAATGCTATCATAAATTAATATAATAGAATTTTAAAATAAATTATGTCCATTGTTTTCAACACAAAATAAGTAATATTAAAGTAAAGGTTTTTTTTTAAAAAATATTTTAATAAATTATATTTTTAATAAAAAACTATCATTATTTCTGAAGATATTTTAGTCAAAATAAATTGAGTTGTAAGATATCTTTTAGTTTTAGAATGAAATTTTTTATAATAAAAGAGATACCATATAATTAAATCATTTCTAAAAAGAAAAGTAATCTATATTAATTCCACCAGGTGCATTTTATGCACCTGCCTTGGAGGGAAATTACAATCTAATTCTTGAGGAGAAATTACATTCTAAGGGCTTGGAGGGAAATTATAATCTACCAAATAGGAAATGAGTTTGGAGGTATCTAAGAGTTGGTTTTCTAGCGTCTGTGGCATTAATTGCTAAGTAATATGAGTGAGCTTTCATGTAGCAGTAACCAAGCAACTCCTTCCAATTTTGCCTAACCAACAGAAGTGTGTCAGTGTTAGTGATAAACACCAATCCGTTGGCATGTCATTGCTCTCACTTCCAATTGAAGTGAAGAGGGAACAGTATGCAATAGTAGAACCCATGCAATGTCTAATGCTGTAGTAACATAATTTTTTTAAATTTTCTCTGTAGTAACGCTAGAGAGGGAACAATGTGCAGCAGTAGAACCCGTGCAGGAGACGGAATAGATTGCAATCTACCAGTGTAGTAACATGTGATGTCAGTGCGTCAGCCATATTTGAATCTCGCCATTATATGTTCATGTTTGGGGTTCAAATCCAGCTTTTGTTTGGGAAAAGTCCTTCATCTGTTTTACTTTTTAGGCAAGAGTTTTCAAAGATGGCTGCGATATTTGACATAATTGGTGATATCTCACCACTTCGACAGAATTGAAGAATCAAGGTAAGAGTTGTTTGTATGTAGTCCATGCCTGGGTTTAATCTACCTAAAGAAATTTCTAGTATGAAGATAGTTCTTCAAGATGGATTGGTATAACTACAAGTGGTGGGATTAGTTTATTCTTATGATGCTCTTTGATAGTTACTGTTTGTTATTGTTTCTATCATGTAGAGTATTTGTTATCAGCCAATTTGGAGTTGTCTATAACAGTGGGTTGTATAGGACAACTATACGTCATTTCAAAATAAACTTTCAGTTCTTGACTACAATTCAAACTTCAGATGATGTGCCGTTTATTCTGAAATATGGATTCAATTTTTGTTCTTTTCCTACCATCTCATTCAGAAACGTTGATGATAACTATCTAGTGGGTGAGTTTTTTTTTTTTAATCTTATTTTTATTTTTTTATAAATCTATAATGTTTTAATTTGTCATTTTTCTTATTCATTTTATTGTTTAAGATGTTATTGGCAAGTTGTCAACTGGTGAGCTTTAGGAGACTTTTAAGGATGGTATCAGGAACAAGTGTATGGAAATAAAGTTGGAGGACATTGAGTAATTCATGAACTTTTTGATTATTTTTCCAGTGTTACTTATTGATTTCATTTGTTGAAATCATTTTGTCTTTCGTGTTGTGAAGGGGTAGTAACCTATTATGTACTTAGTAGGAAGCCTTTTTGATGAGCTTGCTTCATACACCCAGAACCATGTCAATGGTCCTATTGTTTTAATTATTTAGTGGTGTAACATTCAATATTTCTCCGTGTGTAAAGTTTTTTTCCTTGCTTATTGTTGTTCACATGTTGTTTGTATGTGTATATGTTAATGAGCTTTTCATTGTTAGGGGTCAGGAGAATTTCAAATTCACTCTATGCATCCTAGATATTGATGAATGCTCCCATTGCCAAGTTTTGTGACTTTATCTGAAGGTAAGATGAATTAATTTTGAATCAAAAGTTCATATGACTATTGATCTTGTTTCACATTAAGTCACTTGAACTTCGATTATGGTATGATTACTGGATTTAGGATAGAGGATGATTGTGACGTGTGCTCTTAATAACCTACCCAAATTTTTGTTCAAACTTGCGAGACAACAATGGACAATATGCTGCAAACCGAGGAGAGGAAGACGATTGGTGAGATTAAAGACTGTTGCATGGTAAATATTTATTTTGTTAATGTGTGTGTGCTTTGAACAAATATTATTTTAAATTCATTGATATGTTTCTATCTAATTACATTCAATGTTTTTTTTTAATCACATATTTGTAGGAGAGTACCTAGTTGAATTTAGCTACTATTGTTAACATTGAAAGAGACTACGCTATTACAAATCATGCAAGAAATGCATGAACAAAGTTTTGCCAGATGTTGCATTCTACAGTAAGAAATGCCCGGCCATTGTGAGCTCTATTATCCCCAATTAATAAGATTTGTCTCTATGTAAATAGTTCCTTTATCACATTACTATTTGTGGCATTTACTTTTATTTATTTGTTTTCTACCACCTACAATATTCACAGCATTGTTGCGAGTTATTCATGATATTGGCAATGCTATCTTCATAATTTTTAATCATAAAGTCTCTAAGTTCTTTTACCGTACTACCTTTGAGTTATGTAATGCTTTGCACATGACAAAGAAATTGATATCACAGGATGTTATACTTTTAAGAAGTTATGCATATTTTGAGTTGTCTCTTTTGGTTGGCAGAACTATGGTGATACCAATCAAGTTCCTGAATGGTTGGAGGAGTTCCTAGGAAAAAAAAAGAAGCTATTTTCAAGGTTGTTGTGAATGAGAGATATGCAAGAGGCCTTAGCCTCTCTTCTTGGTGCATCGTATGACTAACGATGATGATTTGATCTATGCATATTCTGCTAACAATGATACTATGTGAGATTATGAAAATGAGAACCCTTCATAGAATCTTATAGCATTTGAAACGGTATTGTTGCATTTTTGTTGTGAATTATTTTCTCAAAATCCTTTGTTTTTGTGTAGACAAATTCTGTTGTTGTCGTTTATAGGTTGAAGTAGAGTTGGCAAACAATGATTCCGATATTGCCACCTGACTCCTACAAAGAGAATTTTGCCGAACAATCTTGGCAAATGATGAGGAACTTGAAGGTCTCTTTGCTCAGATGTCATCCAAAATGAAGACAGCTATAAAGACTAAGACCTGAAAAGTTGATCAACAATCTATTATTATTATGCTTATTATATCTTTGTTTTGGTAGAGTACTTGCATACTTTTTTTTTTTTCTTACTATAACATTTTTTTTATGGATATTATGCTGTTTGCTTATTATGTTTAATTAATATGGTTTTGTTTGACTATTAATATTCCACTTCAATCTATTGTTTCATCAATGTATAGCCAATTTGTTGATGTTTTGTTAGTGAGAAGTTTCTTTCAAATATGGAGTTGCATGGGTAGTATTAGATTTCCTAATGTTTCAACTAAAGGGTCACTGGTCAAATTGGTTGGGGTGCTATACTAACCATCTTGGCCAGCTTGAATTCTACCTTCAAGCTCTTTATATTAGAAAAAACAAAAACAAAACTACGCATGACTAAGAAAGAGCATATTTGTTTTAATATATATATATATATATATATCATCTTACTCTTATATATTAACCCTTTTAAGGAGAGTTATAACCTCTATAGCGTTTTTTCAACAAAAAAGTAAATATATTATCCTTTTTTCCTTCCAGAAATTAAGGAAAAGCATAACCATTTCTTTTTGTTATCAAATCGTAGGTAAACATGATTTCACCAAAGTCATCAAACTAATCTTGCACATGTTTGGAAGATAAAATCACCAAACTAATTTTAAAGATGTTTGGAATATAAAGTCACTAAACTAATTTTGCAGTAATTTGGAGCCCTATTTACCATTAAGCCTTAAAGATTCGGTAGATAAACATATTTGGTAGATAGCTACTACATCAAAATGCATATTAAGTTCTACATAGTTTTTTTTCACTAATATCATTAAAGGCTCATGATTAAAACCCAAAATAAGATGCAATAGCTAAAGGTACATGTTCTCATACAATTACTAGGACTCAAGCAATCCTTGCGACCTCGCAAGATGTACCATTTTAAAGTTTACAAACACACTACTACATTTTAAATTAAGTGGTGTATATATAACTATCACAAGCAAAACTCATTCACCTCTAAAGATTTGTTTGAAATTTTGACTCTTCCCTTACCTTAAATTATGCATTGTCAATAATGCAAATGGGTTAGAATACTCCCCTGGCCACTCTAAAGTCAAGGCAAGAAGCTGGCAACCCTGACTGAAGATGGTTTCTTAATGACAAGAACATAGAAAACAGAATAAGGGAACCAATAACAAATGATAAAATAACCAAGAACCAGTTAGGCATGTACAGATAATCATGAAGATCATAACAGAGGCCAAATGTAGCCAGTAGAGTTATCCGAATAAAATAGCAATAGAGATGATGGCAACATTACTATTCTACTGGGTTACAGATACTACTAGGAAGAAGTAAGCTACTTAGGGGTGGGGGCGATACTGATCTTCGAGGAAAAGGTAAAAAGACCATCTGATTTTCAATGGACCTGAGACGATCGTCCATCGAATCAAAGCACTGATTAACATTCTTATTAATGGTGTTGAGGTGCTCGTTAACATTCTTATTAATGGAGTCGAGGCGTTGGTACCAGCGTAAATCCATAGAATTCAGCATGGTGAAGAAATGATCCAATACAGGGGTGTGTAACGTGCTGGCAGGAGGTGACAAGGACAGAGCTGCAGAAGTGTCTGGTGGTTAAATGGGTTCGGCATCGGCCTTATTCGTGTATAGGTCATCTGTATCCCAATCAATAGGAACCCGTGTCCCCACTGGGTCTAGCAAGTGTAATGCTCCATTTCGATGGGTTCAAAATTTCATGGACATCCGAAACTCATTATCTAACTGCTTGTGTCCCTCAATGCGGGTGAGGGCAGTGTTCACAGGATCAAAGGCTCCTAAGCTTTGGCCTATGTGAGTAGTGTATTCGCCAACTACTATCTTGCCCTTATTCCCCTTAGCCGCATGCTGAGAGTGTTTGCAGAGCCAGACTTTGGTATTCAGTTTGATACCTTCAGACTTGCATGACAGAAAATAGACTTCATTCATATTGACCACTCCTGTGCTTTCACCTTGCCCCAGCAGAGAGTGGGGACGAAACAATGCATGTATCTACGTGCATGTTTAATTAATTTATTTGATGTTGACCTGCTTGGTGAATAATAAGTTTCCTCAGCCATATTTTGCCAACAATTGTTGTGGCTAAAATTAGGTGGTAACATATCGACCCAATCATTAGCAAAACCAAACATTACATTCAGTCGCACCAAATTAATACTAAATTCGTGTCTATTAACCCTAAATTCAATCTATCCTGGTCATCGTCATTTGCAGCATGTAACTTTAATGAAAAAGAACTCAAGAATTCCAAAGTTAAATCCTTAAATGTGGTTGGCTTTATTTCAATAAACTGTTCCCACCCAGTGCTTCTCACTAATTCGATGACTTCATCCAGCAGGCCCAAATGAGTTGATGCAAACTTGTCCATATATCAACACAATCCAACACCCTTATATCCAGAATCTGATATCAGGCCTAGTGTGCTGTGTCTTTGAAGCGAATGGGTCCACTGGGGGCTTTAGAGGATGAGGCCCCACTTCTTGATACTCGGGCCCTTTTCTTGGGTACCATAAGAGGGGTTGGTGACCTGAAGGGAAAGAAGAAAGAAGTTATGTAGAATATATTGGGTAGTGTCCATATATAGGTACACATGATAGTTGTGCAAAAATCAATCCCAAGCACCCATGCAACAGAACAAACTCATCAAAGCAGTGAAGAAACTCAGGACCAGGTGGACGGGTCCTATTGGTCATCCAAAAATGACAATAGATGTCAGACCTACATGCAATCAATATAAGACAATAAAATAATGGTGATCCAACAAAATGAAGAGCATGAGCATAATTGTTAGTTGACGTATTGAGAGTTACTTACCTTGTATTATTATTATTATATTCGTATTTTACCTAATTAACTCTAGCTTTTACTTTTACTTTCACTTTTCTTTATTTTCTTAATTATCTTGTAATTAAAATACGATAAGATTTTTTTAAATATTTTTCCTTGATTTATTAATATTAGATTTGGTCCTTTTATGACCAATATCCCAACGTCTCTATAGTATTTTAGTAGATGACTTTTATCATGGAATAAGAGAAGATAAGAAGCTACGGTCTCAATTCGTTCATTTTCTCATCTCTTTTTGTGCCAAACAACATAGTATTAGAGCAACAGAAGGCATCGAAATAGATGATGATCACCTTTGGCTCCATGACTCCACTCTAAGTAATCAGCCACAAACCGGTAAAATAACCTACCAAATAGCTTCACCCACTAGTCATCTCCTTCTATGGCTGCTGAAACCCTTCCAGTGATGATCATAGGCTATAAATTGAATGGCAATAATTACCTCCTACGGTCCTAGAGTGTCCAGATGTTTGTCAGAGGCAGCGGAAAAGAGGAGTAGCTCAATGGAGATGTCATTTAATCAGATATCACAGACCCTAAGTATAAGGTGTGGTTTGCTAAGATCAACACCATTATGTCATGGTTGTTGAATTCCATGACAACAGAGATTGGAGAGAATTTTGTTCTTTGTAAGATAGCGAAAGAGATATGGGATACTACAAGGGAGTCTTGTTCTTCTATTGAGAATACTATCGCCAAGTTTAGATCAAGGGAACATTACGAGAGGCAAAGCAAGATAATTTAAGTGTTACTCAATTTTATAATAATCTTGTGAAATTGTGGCAGTAGATAGACATGTATGAGGCTCATCAATGGTCATGTAGCATTCATGGTGCTTACTGTTGGATGAGGAAAGAGAAAGAATTTACACCTTCCTTCTAGGCTTTAATTATGCCTTTAAGGAAATTAGAGGGAGAACATGGCTGTTCAATCCTTATTGCCACTTAGAAAAGTGTTTTATGAAGTTAAATGGGAGGAGTGCATAATTCAACTTTTGGTGAACCCAGTGTCCAACCAACAATTGAAACCTTTACCAAAGCATTCAAAAATAGCCTAGCTATTGATTTTAGACAGAAGAAAGGAGGAAGGGCATGGTGTACCATTGTAATAAGTCGAGGCACATCAAGGACAATTGTTGGAGACTCTACAACTATCCTACCAATTGGAAACCATGCCATCACTTTTGGTTGTTAGAGAGGAGCAAAACCATGGTCAATCTAACTAGAACTTATTCAACAAGGAGATAAAAGATCAACTTGAGTTGTTGTAAAAGATGATTAGTAATCAAGAACAAATATATGGGGAAGTCATTGGTTCTAGAGTTATGGCTCATATAGGTAATCTTTCCATGGTCAATTTTGAAAATCCTAATAATCAAATAATTGATTTTGATGCATTTGAAGACATGATTGGCAATTAAATTATCCTTGATAAAGTTGTTCCTAGTTCTAATAAATTTGTTAGAATTGCTTATGGAAAATTGTTTGAAGTTATTGGTATTAGGGTGGTACAAATATCATCAAATATAACCTTGAAAGATGTCCTACTTGTCTCTAAATTACAATGAAACTTATTGTCTATAAGTAAGATTGCCAAAGACTTAAGATGCCAGACTAACTTTGATGCCTATAGTTGTTAATTTCAGGACTTGGAGCCAATGAAGAGAATTGGTAGAACTAGGGAAAGTGATGGTCTCTACTATTTTGGATGGGTCCATGAGTTGCAATAATATTGTTCTTTCACCTTTTGTTTATTCCAATAATGATATGGATATTCTTTTGTGGCACTATAGGTTAAGCCACCCAAGCTTTAATTATATGAAAAAAATTATACCCCATTTGATCAATAAAAGTACCACTTTTATTTAGTGTGAAATTTGTCAAATCTTCTTATCCCTCTTACTCTTATCAACCTTCTTAATCTTTTTCTATCATACATAGTGATCTTTAGGGTCCTTCAAGCATGAAAAATTTTAATGTTGAAAGATGGTTTGTCACTTTTATTGATGACTAACTAGGCTCACATGGGTTTACCTCTTAAAATAAGAATATGGCAGGCTTGCAAATATTTTTCAACATTTCCATAAATATATTCAAAATTAGTTCCAAAGTCCTATAAAAATTTTTAGAATTGATAATGGTAAAGAATTTTTTAATTCTGCCCTTAATTCTTACCTCACCCAACATGTCATCCTTTACTAAAGTTCCTGTGTCAATACACCCTAATAAAATGGGGTAGTTAAGAGAAAGAATAGGCATATTTTAGAGATGGCTACATCCCTTCTTTTCACTCCCAATGTTCTTATGTTTTATTGGGGAGAACCAGTGTTGATAGCCACTTATCTAATCAATAAAACACCTTAAAAAGTTTTAAAGTTTCTTTCATTAAAAAAAAAAGAACAAAAGAAACACTTGTTGAGACCTTTCCTACAAATCAAACCATGTCCTTTAGACCTTTAAAAGTCTTTGGGTGCACCGCATTTGTCCATAATGACCATGGGGGTACTCTTGAGCTGAGAGCCATCAAATGCATTTTCATGAGGTATTTATCTACTTAAAAAGGGAAGATATGCTATTCCCTTTCTTTAAAAAAATGTTTACAACCTTAGATGTTACCTTTTTCTTTCCCAAAAAACAACCATTTTACTTTAATACATCCATGCAAAGGGAGAGTTGGAGTGATATTCCATAAGAAGAATGGTTGTTTAGGATGATTTTGCACCTAAAATCAATGAACCCAACATCACGTCATTGAATTACCATTGAACAACATCTGTAACAGTACTAATAAATCTTCCTAAACTCAAACTAAGCCTATCTCTCATATAACAACACCTAAATTTATCCTACTAGACCTTGAGCCACTCTTTATTGATCCTAAAGAGCTTGAAACTTGTCCAAATCATATGCAACAAAACAAAATGATAATCTACGCTAGAAAGAAAAGAAACTAACCGCAAGAAGAACATTTAAACTTAATCAGTTAGAATAAGGAATAGAAAGGCACTTTACCTAGCCATAACTAGTTAACTTCTCATACTCCAAGTCTTGAAAATTATGAGGAGCTGAATTTTCCCATTGCATTAAGAAAAGGGGTAAGGAAATGCACTAGGCATCCTATAAATAATTTGCCTATGACAAACTGTCTCCTAAGTTACAAGTCTTTGTGCATAATGTCACTATTAAAAGACTCCCAAATAACTTTTATGAGGCAACAAAGAAGCAACAATAGAGGGCTACTATTCATGAGGAAGTAAAAGCACTTGAGAAGAATAAGACTTAGGACATTGTTGATTTTCCTTTTAGAAAATGTCCTATAGGGTGTAAGTGGATTTTCACTATGAAATATAATCTTGATGGGAATATCAACTATCACAAGGCACGACTTGAGCTAAGGGATCTATTGAAACCTCAGGCATAGAATACCAAGAGACACTTGCTTCAATGGCAAAATTTAACACCATAAGTCTTAATCTCTCTTATAGCAGATTTGGAGTGGCCTTTTCATCAATTAGATGTGAAAAATGTCTTCCTCAATAAGGACCTTGAGAAGGAAATGTATATGGAGATTCCCTTAGGCCTTGAGACTTAAGAGCGATTCCAATAAGGTGTGCAAGCCTTACAAATTGTTGTATGGGCTCAAGGAATCTTTAAAAGCTTGGATTTAAAGGTAAGTTCACTATTATAGTTAAAATTATGGGCATATTCAATATTAGACAAATCACACAATGTTTTATAAAGTTGGTTCTAGTGGCAAATTCACAATTTTAACCATTTATGTAGATGCCAAGGTAGTTATAAGTGACCACTTTGATGAAATTGAGAATTTGATGAAGTCACTTGTAGAAGAATTTGAGGTGAGAAAGCTTGGTGATTTAAGATACTTCCTAAAAATGGAGGTAGCAAGGAAAAAAAGGGCATCACTATCTCCCAAAGGAAATATACACTTGATCTCCTTGAAGACACTATTATGTTGGGATATAAGCCTGTACATACTCTAATGGAGGCTAATTATAAATTAGGACTCAAGCAAAAGAGTTCACCAATTGACACTAGGATGTATTAGAGACTTGTAGGCAAATTAATTTACCTATCTCACACTCGTCCAGACATTAGTTTCCCTATGAGTTTCGTTAGCCAGTTCATGAATAAACCAAATGAGGAACACTTGGAAGTTATTTATAGAATTCTGAGGTGCCATAAGATGACTCCTGGTAAAGGCTTATTTTTCAAAAAAGGAACCCATAGAGGTGTTGAAGTTTTCTTAGATATAGATTGGACTTGGGTCTATGATTAATAAAAGATCTACCATAGGATACTGTACTTTTGTATAAGGCAGCTTGGTCACATGGAGAAGTGAGAAACAACCCTAATTGCTAGAAGTAGTGTAAAAGCCAAGTTTTGAGCTTTAGCACTTGGGATATGTAAAAGAATTTGGTTATTGAGACTCTTTAAATAACTCAAGTTTAATGTTGATGGGCCAATGAATTATGTATCAATTACAACTAATTTATAACTTAACTACATGATTTAACCTAATTGGAGTTTAGGGATGTTAAATTTGGTATTGGAGTAATGGTTTAGAAAAACCTTACTAGATTTAAAGTTTATGGCTTGAAACTAGGCAATTATGATGCATGCATGCATGTTAGGAGTAGGAGTAAGTTAACCTTGTGGAATTACTCTTACATATGTATACTGTAGATGAGATTATGCTTGGACTCACTCTTATGGATTGTAGTCTAATGGGGAGTATATTTTTGTGCTTATGGAATTGTAAGGTACGATGGCCACATATTAAGAAACTACTAAAATGTTGAAAGAAGTGCAAGAAATCATGACTGCAATGGCCAACCATATGCCTGAATAGATGGAGGCTCATAAGGCTACTATAAGGCTTATGACTAATTGGCTTCAAGAACAAGTCGAGGCCCATGCAGCCATTGTTTAAGTGCTACAATGATTGCATAAGTAGCTAAAATAAGCAAAATTAGGAAATGCCTGGAAGTAATCCTACTAGTGTGGGGCAAAACCCTGATGGGGGCACCATAAGGATGTAACTGATATCTTCACAGTGTTGCCTAAATTCAAAAAGGCCAATCCTCTTTTGTTTTTAGAGGAGTTAGATACTGACAAAGTGGAGAAGTGGCTTGTACAGCTAGAAAAGATATTTGGAGTTATGAGTTGCACCACTAAACTACAAGCTAAAGGGTGAGGCAAAATACTAGTGGTGTAGTGTAATTAGATTGTTGGTGTCAAAGGGGATAGCATTGACTTGGGAAACTTTCAAATGGCCTTTGAGAGTAAATATTTTCCGTTGTCAGTAATGGCTAATAAAGAGGTTGAATTTGATTTTTTGAATAAGGTGAAATGATGGTAGATTAGTATGTTATGAAGTTCATCTAGTTGTCTTATTTCTCCTTATATTTGAAACGATTTGATGATGAACCTTAGAGGGCCATCAAATTTTAGAGAGGTCTTAAACTATAATTGAAGGACAAGATTATGCCACTCTACATTTACAACTTTGATGAGTTGGTTGAGAGATATAGAGTAACAGAAAGGGCCTTTATATTATGGCCAAGAAAAACAAGACACTTGAGGGCAAGTAAGATCAAAGCCTAAATCCCTATAGGGGTAGTGGTAAGAAGTAAGGAAATGATGTTAGTGGCTTTTAGGGTAGAAGGCCACCCCTAAGACATCTTTCGTAGAAGAAAAGTGTTGGGCCCCTACAAAGTACAATAAGTACCTTGTTGCAGGTAACAAGTATGGAAAGAGCAATGGGAATGGCTTATGCCTTGTATGCTATAGCTGTGGGAAGCTAAGACATTATACATGGAATTGCATGGTGTCACGAGCTAGTAGATCTCTCGTTTGATTTGAGGTACTCTTCTTGTAACATCCCAAAATTAATTAAGGTATTAATCATGGATTTAGAGTAATTAAAAATAATTAATAAAGGATAATTGGGCAAGCTAGTGAATAGAAATTTTAGAGAGATAAATTATTAATATGGGTTTGAGAATTAATTAGGATAGAAACCTTATCTAGGTCCAAATTAATAAATCATGATAAGAGGCTAATGGAGGCCCAATGAGTTAGGTGCAGGCCCAATCTAATTTAATGAGATAGAGGCCCAAGATCCACCTTGTATAGACTCTTATAAATGGCCCAATTACCCTTGTGTAGACTCAAACCCTTGAGCTCTTCAAACTTGGCCCAAACCTAATTAAACTTCAGCAACCCAATGCATAAGAGATTGGCCCAATGAAATTTTGCAGCCCAACACTTTAGATTGGCCCAACAAGCTAAAAACTGAAACCCATTTGGAGTTGGACCTTGGAGCAACCCATGACCCATCTTTGACCCAACTTAAACCTACTTAAAACCCTAATGCTTCAGCCACTTTCTCATTTGCTGAAACTCAAGAAGCAAAATTCGGAGGTTGAGAGGGAGGCTAGGGTTTAGGGCAAGAATCTCACATTTTCTCACACTTAAAGCAAGATTCAGCTAAGGTAATAGTTATACAACTTAATCCCCTCATCTTTCTCTTTAATTTGGTCTAATTAGTTTTTCATTTGGAGAATTTTCACCCTACCCAAAATCTGAAATGTGGTTATTTGGGATTTTCTTGGTGAAATTCGTAGGTTGAGGTTAGGGCTGACATTAGGTAAGTATAAACCCTCCATTTTGATGCTTTCTTTGTTAATTTGAGACCCCCATAGCTGATTTATAATATGGGTATTAATTCTGTATGAATTTACTTAGGATTATGGGTGAAATATTGAGATTTCTGGTAGAGGACACTTCAATCCAAATTTGAGATTTATGGTGGCTGGGTAAGTATTCTTTAGGTAGTTATTAGTATTAAAATTTTTTAGGTACTTGTTGCTACTGTTAATGATGAATTAGAGTGGTAATTTTCCGATGCTATGGTTATAGGGATTTTTGTACTATTGGTGGCTGTTGCAAATTGTCTACAAGTGAGGTAACCGGGGTTTACATTAATTCTATGCATGTATTTGTTTTAATTTCATATTTGCTATATATGAATGATATGAAATTGCTGAATGAATTGGTTGGCTATCTATTGTATTATGATTGGACCTTGTAAGTCTATGGTGGAGTTGTGGTGCGGCTGCCACCTGTGCATATGCTTCAGTTGGGTACCAGGTTATGATCAAATCCCAGATGTACTGAGCCCTGGTTGTGCTCAATGGGGAGTAGGTGCCGTGGACGGGCCTCTCCCGGTGTTAATGGCCTTTAACATGCGGTGATATGATTGCTAGTATGGGATAGTAATCATGATAGCCTAATTGTTTCATTTACTGATATAATTGATATGATTCTGATATTGATTTTAATTCATACATATATGCTTATTAAACTGGATTATATGATGGAATTGCCTTGGTTACTGAGATTCATATCTCACCCCGTTTTATGGGATTAATATTTCAGGTGAAGGTTCTTCGAGTAAGGATAACGGGAAGCAACTGGATGAAAATCCATGAACTCCAACATGTGGGGAGAAGGCTACTCTTAGGCTGGTTTAGTTAGTGTATATGCAAATTTTGTAATCCTTATTATATAGCATCATCTTGTATTCATGTTACCAAGTGTAGGAGTCTATATTTTGATTAGTCGAAATGTATTCGTTAAGAAGTTAAGTCTCAATATGCCTTGGTTTAAGTTGTATGAACCTATAGTATCTGATGTATGAATTTCTCTAAGCTCATGGTATGGTATACTGTTGGAAACCTAATCATGTGATGTATTAGAAATTGATATGAATCATTGACGCACGAAACCTCTAGCAAAATGTGTATGAGGTGTTAATTATTGATAGTATATAAATCCTTACTGTCATTAACCCATGGAAAGGCTGACATATGGTGGTTGGGTGAATGAGAATTGGTATTTGAGTGTTGAGTTAATAATGGTAGAATAGCTGGGTAAATAAGGTGGATAAATACCATTAGAAAAATGAGAGGAAGGGGTCTTAGAGTGTTCCTAAGAAGAGAACTGGAGTGTAGGGGACGAAATGTATGGGATATAGCTACAAGAGGGAGTCACGCCGTGGCCAGGAAGGCCTCACCGCGGCCTGAAGAGTGACAGTGGCGAGGGACGCCACGGCTTGAGAAATCTAGCCGCGACGCAGAGTGAAAATAATGCCTAGGAGGGTGACAGAATGAAACCTCACTGCGGCACAACATGTCCTGCCACGGCGCAAGTCAAGGAAATTAATTAAGGAAAGTATAGTAGCAAAACTCGCCGCAGCACCAAGTAGGTTAGCCGCGGCACAGATCCAACTCACCGCGGCGCAAGAAGGTTACCCAGTGATTCCCGAGAGCAACTTAGCTGTGGCGTAAAAAGTTTAGACTGCGGCGCAAGGTTAAAAACTTAGTTTTTGAGCTCCAGGACCTAACTTAGCTGTGGCAGCAGAGGTCTCCAAACTCCCACCTTTGACCTAGAAACCCTAATTTCTTTAATGCTAATGCTAGGAAATGATATAGGAACACTTGTGGAAAGTTTTTGTGTGTTGAAATCAATGGACGGATGAATAACAAACCCTTAATGATGGTACAAACACTTTTATACATGTTCCCATTTATGGTTGTTTAGCTGATGACCCTAACAACATCAAGGTTCAAATTTCCCTATATTTTCGTAAAGTAATTAATTGTAGCAACCCCAAACCTTGACCATTAATTATTAATCATGTATTTAACCATAATTACCAGGATTAGATATTAGGGTTGTCACACTTCTTATCCATAATCACATTGTAGATGCATTATTTGACTTGGGTGTGACTCATTCATTCATCTTCTATAACTATGTCAAGTGTTTGGGCCTTAAAATTAGTATGTTGCCATTTGATTTATCTACGTTCACACCTATTGGAAATTCTATGATTACATTAAAGTGCTTTTAAAATGTGTTGTATAATTAGATAGCTATTGTACTATCTTAGACTTGATTTGCATTCCTTTGCATGATTTTGATATGATTATTGATATGGATTGGTTGTTAACTAATAATGTGATACTTGACTGTAACCACAAAATTATTTCCTTGCTTGCTATTATTCTTGAATCTCACTTCTCCACTAAACTTACTTGTGTGTCCATTGTCCAAGCTGAGGTATGGTGTGGTTGCCAAGGGTTCTTTGTTTTCTTTTCTTTGCATGTTGAAGTTAAGGATAGGTTGGAGGATATACTTGTGATTAGGTAGTTTTCGGTAGCTTTCTCTAGAGAGACTAGTGGACTACCCTTAGTGGAACACCCTAAAATTAATTAAGGTATTAATTATGGATTTGGGTTAATTAAGGATAATTAATATGGGATAATTGGGCAAGTTTAGTGAATGAAAATTTTAGAGAGATAAATTATTAATATGAGTTTGAAGTTTAATTGAGTTATAAACCACATCTAGGCCCAAATTAAATTAAGTAGGCCAAGATTAGGAACTAATAGAGGCTCAATAATTTTAGGTGCAGACCCAACTTTTTATTGTGAGGCTTGGCCCAAGAGGTAACATCTAGTGATGGCCCGATTCAATTTAATGAATCAAAAACCCAAGACCCAACTTGCATAAGCCCATATAATTGGCCCAATAACCTTTGAGCAGACCCAAATCAAATGAGTCCTTCAAACTTGGTCTGACCCAAATGAATTTCAACAGCCCAATATATGAGAGCTGGCCCAACAAAGCTTAAATCTGAAACTCATTAGGAGTTGGATCTTTGGAGCAGTCCATGACCCATATTTGACCCAACTTAAACCCTAAAAACTAACCTAGACACCCCCCATTCTGCAGAACACAAAAACACAAGAGAGAAATTCGGAGGTTTGAAGGGACGCTAGGGTTTAGGGCAAGAAATCCATCATTTTCCACTTCTAAAGCAAGATTCAGCTAAGGTAATGGTTATATAACTTAATCCTCTCATTTTTCTCTTCATTTTGGCCCGATTAGTTTTTTATTTGGAGTATTTTCCCCCACACCCAAAATCTGAAACTTGCCATTTGATGTTTCCATAGTGAAATTTCGTAGGTTGAGGCTAGTGCTGATTTTTCACACATTTGCTTAGGATTTAGGGTGATATATTAAAGTTTTTAGTAGAGGACCCCTCCATTCTGAATTTTAGGAATTTGTAGTGGCTGGGAGATTTTTCTACCATTGGTAGCTTTTGCAAATTATCTATAAGTGAGGTAACTGGACTATATTAATTCTATGCATATGTCTATTTTAATTTCATATTTACTGTAAATGAATGATTTGAAATGCTGAATGAATTGGTTGGCTATCTATTGTGTTGTGATTGGACCTTGTGAGTCCATGGTAGAGCTGTGGTGCGGCTGCCACCCGTGCATGTGCTTTGATCAAGCACCGGGTTATGATCAAACCCCAGATGCACTGAGCCTGGTTGTGCTCAATGGGGAGTAGGTGCCGTGGACGGGCCTCTCTCGATGTTATTGGCCTTTGACATATAGAAATATGATTGCTAGTATGGGATAATGATCATGTATCTGTATTGCCAAATATAGGAGTTTGTATTTTGATGACATAGAATGTAACCAATGAGAAATATGCTTCATATTAGTTGTTGATGGATGTATGAGTTTATGACACTTATTATGGTTTGTAAACCTGTGTTTTAACTAACTATTTAAGTTATGAAAGCATGTGATATATGGATTGTGGATTTGAGTTAGTGATGCATGAATTGTCTGATGAAAATATGATTGAATGACTATTGTGAGAATTTTATAATGAATCAGAAATCCAATTCTAGTGATGGCCTAATTCAATTTAATGAATCAGAAACTCAAGACCCAACTTGTATAAGCCCATATAATTGGCCTAATAACCCTTAAGCAGACCTAAATCAAATGAGTCCTTCAAACTTGGTCTGGCCCAATTGAATTTCAGCAACCCAATACATGAGAGTTGGCCCAACAAAGCTTAAATATGAAACTCATTAGGAGTTGGATCTTTGGAGCAGTCCATGACCCATATTTGACCCAACTTAAACCCTAAAAACTAACCTAGACACCCCCATTCTGTAGAACACAAAAACACAAGAGAGAAATTCGGAGGTTTGGAGGGAGGCTAGGGTTTAGGGCAAGAAATCTATCATTTCCCACTTCTAGAGCAAGATTCAGCTAAGGTAATGGTTATATAACTTAATTCTCTCATCTTTCTCTTTTTGGCCCAATTAGTTTTTCATTTAGAGTATTTTCACCCACACCCAAAATCCGAAACTTTCATTTGATGTTTCCATGGTGAAATTTCGTAGGTTGAGGCTAGTACTAACATTAGGTAAGTATAAACTCTTCTTTTTGAGGTATTTCTGTTGGTTTGAGACTCTAATGATTGGATTATAGTATGAGTATTAATTTTTCACGAATTTGCTTAGGATTTAGGGTGATATATTGAAGTTTTTGGTAGAGGACCCCTCCATTCTGAATTTTAGGAATTTGTAGTGGTTGGAGATATTTTTGTACCATTGGTGGCTTTTGCAAATTGTCTATAAGTGAGGTAACTAGGATTATATTAATTCCATTCATATATCTATTTTAATTTCATATTTGCTGTACATGAATGATTTGAAATGCTGAATGAATTGGTTGGCTATCTATTGTGTTGTGATTGGACCTTGTGAGTCCATGGTAGAGCTGTGGTGCAGCTGCCACCCGTGCATGTGCTTTGATCGGATATCGGGTTATGATCAAACCTCAGATGCACTGAGCTTGGTTGTGCTCAATGGGGAGTAGGTATCGTGGACGGGCCTCTCTCGGTGTTATTGGCTTTTAACATATAGAAATATAATTGCTAGTATGGGATAGTGATCATGTAACTATATTGCCAAATGTAGAAGTTTGTATTTTGATGACATAGAATGTAACCAATGAGAAATAGGCTTCATATTAGTTGTTGATGGATGTATGAGTTTATGAAACTTATTATGGTTTGTAAACCTGTGTTTTAACTGACTATTTAAGTTATGAAAGCATGTGATATATAGATTATGGATTTGAGTTAGTGATGCATGAATTGTCTAATGAAAATATGATTGAATGACTATTGTGAGAATTTTATAAATTTGTTGATATAAGAATAATGAATGAGTAGGAGAATCCACCTTTAAATGGGGATAGATAATGATATAATGGATAGGGCAAATCAGGTAGATAGGTGATATTAAAACCTCATAACAAGTGGGAGAGTGGCCTTAGAGAGCCCCTAGATAGAGAGTGGAGAGTAGGAGATAAGATTTTAAGAGTTGTAGGATCAGAAGGTATTTCGTCACGGCCAAAATGGGCTTAGCCACGGCCAATAGAGGCGAATTTGCCTAGGGGAAGTCCAAAGAGAAATTTGCCATTGCGAAATGTGGAATTAGCTACGGTGAAATGTGAGAGGCTAAATTGAGAGTTGTCCAGAGGGAAATTCATCGCGGCAAAAGGAGGAATTGGCTGCAGCAAACTTTTGTGAAAATATCCCAAGTGTTCCAGAGAGGAATTAGCCACAGCTAACAAGGGAATTGGCAGCGGCCAATAGCGAGAGGTGAGCGAGGTAAGTTCCAGGAGGCTTCCTTGCCGTGGCGCCATGTAGGTTAGTCGTGGCGAAGGTCTAAGCTACAGCAAAATTAATGACGATGTAAGGGGTGAAGCCGAGAGTAATTGGCCGCGGCTAAGTGTAATTTAGCTGCAGCGAACATTCTGAAACCCTTATATTAACCAGGAAATCTTAGTTTTTCATGTGGTAACCTCAAGGGATGACTTAGAAACATTGGTAGAAGATTCTTATGAGTTGGAATCAATGGGTAATAGAATCAAAGGCTTATAAATAAATGTTTATTTCCTTGATATACATAAGTGCTTGTAATTGTATGGTTGATGACTCTAATAACATTAAGGTTCAAATTTCCCTGCATTTTCACAATGTAGTTAGTCGTAATGCCTTGTAACTCCAATCTATGATTGTTAATCACATATTTAACCTTAATTACAATGATTAGAAATTAGGGTTGTCACACTTAGAAAGAAAGTTAAAGTTTTCCATAGATTTAGTATCTAGTACAAGTCCAATCTCTAAAGCCCTATAGAATGGCACTTGTTAAACATGCAAAGTTAAAGAGTCAAATGTAGGAATTTATTAGGAAAGGATTCATTAGGACAAGTGTATCTCCTTAGGGAGCACCAATGTTATTTCTTAAGAAGAAGGATAGTAGTCTCAGACTTCGCATCACTTATAGACAGTTAAATTACATGACTGTTAAGAATAAATATCACTTGCCTACGATTGATGATTTTCTTGATCAATTAGTGGGAGCATTAGTCTTTTTAAAGATTAATCTTAGGTTTAATTACCATTAACTTAATGTACAAGCTAAGGATATACCTAAAATAGCCTTTAGGACCTGTTATGGCCATTATAAGTTCCTTGTTATGGCCTTTAGGTTGACAAATGACCTAACTATCTTCATAGACAACATAAAGAGGATCTTTAGACCATATCTTGACCAATTTGTGGTAGTATTCATTGATGATATCATTATTTATTCAAAGAGTAGTGAGGAATATGAAGAGCATTTTAGAATAATTCTTCAGGCCTTGAAGAAACATCAGTTGTATGCAAAACTTAGTGTGAATTTTGGTTCTATGAGGCAAGCCTTCTAAGTCATATGATCTTAGAGCAAGGGGTAGTAGTTAACCCTAGTAAAGTAAAAGTGATACTAAACTAGGAAAAGCCCAAGTCAGTGAGTAAAATTTGTAGTTTCTTGGGGTTAGCTAGTTATTATATGAGGTTTATCAAGGGATTTTCCTAATTAATGATACCTTTAACTAAGTTAACTAGGAAGGACTATCCTTTTATGTGGGATATCAAGTTTGAGAATGCTTTCTAAGAGCTTAAAGCTAGATTAACCTCTATGCTTGTGTTAGTGACACCTAACCTTAGAGAGACCTTTACATTTTATAGTGATGCATCTAAAAAGGGATTGATTTGTGTTTTGATGCAACTAGCAAGAGTGATAAATTATGCTTTTATGTAGCTTAGGTTTTATAAAGAGAATTATTCCACCTATGACCTAGAGTTAGCTATCATAGTCTTTGCTTTTAAGATTTGGAGGCATTATCTTTATAGTGCATAATTTGATGTTTATAGTGACGATAAGAGCTTGAAATATTTGTTTGATAAAAAAGAGTTTAATATGACCCATAGGAGGTGGATGGACTTCCTTAGGGACTATGATTTCCAAATGTGGTCACTAATACCTTGAGTAGAAAATCTATTCATATGGTAATGATAATGCTCAAGGAGTAGAAATTGATTGAGGAATTGAGAGACATAAACTTGTTTATCACCATACATTCTAGTAGTTTCTTGTTAGGCGAGTTAAGGATAGAGAGTGACCTTAAGAGAAGGATTAAGAAGGCCCAAGAGTCAAATGAACATTTTAGTATAATTAGAGAGTAACTAGGAAGTGGAGAAGTGAATGACTTTGATTTATTTGAGGATGGTTTTGTAAGGTATCAAGGTAGAGTGTGCATACCTAAAAATAAGGAATTAAGAGACTTAATGTTATTTAAAGCACATAAGAATAGGACGCTATTCATATGAGCACTGCTAAGATGTACAAAAAACTTAAGAAAAGTTTTGGGTGGCCTAGAATGAAGTTAGAGTTGGCAAATTATGTTGTTAAGTGCCTAATTTGTTAAAAGGTTAAGATAGAACATCAAAAACCCATGAACTTGTTACACCCTTGAGTGTAACACCATAATCATTAAGCTAATCTCACATCATTACTACCAAGTTTCCAAAGAAAAGACATTAAAATATTCAATTAAATTGTGTTACGTCGTGGATAAATTTTTTACTCTATGTCCTGTGGATCATATGAATTTATCCATCTCATTTTCATATTTAAATATACAAATACAACTCAAAACCATCTTAAAAAGTGGCTAAGAACTCGAGCTCATGGAGCATATACACAAAAATTACATGTGCAGCCTCGGGTTCATGGCCTAACTTTTTATTATGAACTTTGAAAAATCATAACTAATTATAAAAAAAATTAAAATCAAGTACACTTTACCATTTTGGAAATCTAAAGATGTCTAATTTATGCTAAAAATAATTTTAGACCATAACATGGATGTCTAGCTACTAGAAATTGATGGAACAGTAACCAAAGTTGCCTGGTGCTACTGGTATTGTCATAGAACTTCAAAAATTTATATCTCCCTGCTTAGATATCCAATTGGGGTGATCTTAGTGGCCATAGAAATCTTATTATGTCTAGTTTATGTCTGTAAACTTTCATAGGCATTAGACATCATTTGGCCCTTGAATGACATAGGAGAAGAAACTAATCATATAAACAGTAACCATACCAGAATAGCTGAAATTTATCAATTTTGAAAAGTCATAATTAATTCCACAGAGCTTCAAATAATCTGATCTTTAACTTCCCAAAAGCTCTAGATGAGATCTATATGCATGTCAAATTTCATGGGTAAATTCGTTCATTTGGCTAAATCTTGACATTAGGTTCCAAAATGGCCAATTTGGTACCTTCTAAGGGTCTCAAACATTGGCTTCTAAGACATTCATGGCCACTTGAGCATGTGGGAAAGTACTAAAATGGTCTACTGAACTTGTCTCAAAAGTGCACAAACCCAGATTTCATAAACTCACACTCTCACCCCAAGGTATACACAAGAATACATATACTTCATCTTGCCATTCAATGCCCACAAATTGCTATATCATATATATGGCATCAAATCTCATACATACACAATATATCCATATATTTACAAGTGTTCATGGGCTCCTACATCATATATAACATTGGATTACATCATATGCCACTTATATGGCTACAAATGGACATTTTCACACACTTTCTTGTCAAATTCTTTTCTTCAAGTTTGGTGGCTCCCATTTCTTAGTTTACTTGGTCCACCTAATTATGTTAGACAAATGGGGAGGAAGGGATGAGATTCTAAGAATTTCAATAGCTCTTCTCCCTTTCAACCATACATAAAAGATGCAAATACAATCTAAAAATGTATGCATGGATAACATGGAATGCATAATCATTCATAAAACATTTCTTGCATTCAAGAGGTCACACAAAGCATACATAGGCTTGGCAAGCAAGTGGTTTAACCTCATCCATTATCTTTGGGGATTTTGGACTTGCCTCACCTATTTTCTTAAAGGACTTTTAATTAAGCCTCACTCTTTAGAGACTTTTGGCTTTGTCTCACCCATCCTTGGGGGTTTTTGGCTCATCCTCATTATTGCTAGGGGGCTTTTGGCTTTACCATACTCAAGCAAACCAAACATATTCATAAAATATTATTCAAGTACATAACAAAGTTTCATGGTACCATGGCATATAGATATATGCTAAGACCTCTTTCATAGCTTAAAACATATACACACACATTCAAGACAAGATAAACATCCACTCATGCATGAGAGAAAGAAGAGAGACTACCTTGAAGCAAGAGTTCAACACTTTTTCCTTCCCCCTTTTTGGTCACACACTTGCAATGAGATGGGGCTTGGTTCTCTTGGCCTAAATACATTAAATAGGACACAATTACATCATGGAAGTAAGTTCTATCATCACTCACTCACTATGGAAGCTCACTTTATTTTATGTTTGCATAATGGTGTCATATAAGACCTAATGAAGCAAGTGCTAGCATTCAAGGTCTTGGCTCCATTTCCTCCTTCCATCTAGGTCTCTTGATCCCATTTAAGCCTCTTGGAGTCATCATAATTTCATTCCCAAGAGCCCAGACCTAAGTTGCTTCTTTAAGCTTTATTATAGAGTATACACTTCCATCACACCAACCAAGGTTTCTAAAATTTTTCTAAGTCTTTCTTTGATATTCTCTTATCATGTTTAGTCTCTTTCTATCCTTAGAAAAATTTTAAAACTCTCCGTAGGCACAAAACCAAGCTTGGCCAAGACATATGCTAGGTTTTAGGCCTATAAAGCTAGCTTTGTTTTCTTGAAGGAAATGATACATGTAAGGCTCTCTTGGCATCTCAAGAACCCATATACACTTATAGAAAATTAAAAATATCACTAGAAAATTTCATACATACTAAGGTGCAAAGGAAACCCTAGGTTTTGGAAACTTGAAAACTAATAGTTCTTTTTGGAATTTTTTTGCAACTACTTGTCCTTCACCCTTAAAAACTTAGGTTTCATGCTTGGTTTGGGTTAGATTTTTCTCCCTCTTACTTGTTCTATATGAGGCCAAAAATGAACTATGGAAAAACAAGAAGGAAGAAGCAAGGAAAGCTATGAAAGTACCTTGATTCCTTAGTCTTTTCAAGAGTTTTCTCCCTTGTCTTCACTCTTCCTTGAAATTTTGAACTTCTCCCTTCTGAATAGGACTCAAAATAGATCCAAAACATGCATCAAAACCATGGAAAGAAAGAGGAGAAGAAGGAGAGCAAGTTTAAGGAAGGAAGGAGCAAGAAATTCCTTGATTTTCCTGACCTTTTCTTAGGTTTTTCTACTCCCTTGATGCTCTTCCTTATGTGCCACTTTTTGCAGAACTTCTCCCTAGTCTTAGAAAAAATTTAGGTTAGCCAAATGTGAGGGATAAGTCAGGCGCCACCCATATATAGCTAGGGATTCTTAAGAAGCTTTTTAAAATGCCAATTTTGTCCTTTGTTCTTAGCTTTTTTGTTTAAGGCTCATTTCAACTCCTTTTTAAAAATGGTCTCTTCCATCATAAAATTTATGTTCTTTAACCTATAAATAACCTTTGGAATCACTCAAATCGAATCTAAAACCTTCCCAAAAGAAAGAGTTAAAGTTTAGGGTCAACGACGTTCTAAAACGTAAACCGAAGGGATTTTAACTGTTCTAGGGGTTCCTATAGTTTTTAGGGCTTTTGAGAACCCCGAGAAACTCAATTTTTTTTATTTAAAGATCCCTTTTTTAATTTTTCTAAAAGTTACTCAAAATTACGAAAATGCCACTACATTTCGTTAAAGATTTCTTTAGCCATTCTAGCCCTAGTTTCTGGGCATCTTGAGCCTTGATTCCCCATTTTCTAATATTTAAAATTTTATACAAATTTTATTTGGCCTTAACTGATTCATTTTAGGGGACTTTCTTTTATATCTGGTATATTTCTGTCATTTTTACAGAAACCGAGTGTTACATTTAGACATTTCTAAATAGAAATAGGATAGTGCATTTATGGATTTTGCAATAGATTTGCCTAAGACATACTTAGGTTATAACACTATTTAGGTGATTGTTGATAGAATGACAAAATCTGCCTACTTTCTACTTATTAGAGCCACTTATTCTTTAGATAAACTAGCACAGTTATATGTCATGAGATTGTGAAATTGCATGGTGTTTCTAATAGCATTGTATTAGATAAAGTTCTCAGGTTCACATCAAAATTCTAATAGTTGTTGTAGGAAACCTTATGCACTAGTCTTAATTCTAGCACTGCCTATCATCTTGAGTTAGATAGACAGACTGAAAAGACTATTTAAACTCTCGAAGATATGCTTAGGGATAGTGTGCTAGAGTTGAAGGAAATTTGAATGTGTATTTTCCTTTAGCTTGCTTATAATAACATTTATCATTCCAATATTTAGATGGCACATTTTGTGATATTTTATGGGAGACAGTATAGATCACCTTTGTGTTAGGTAGAAATTAGTGAAAGGAGCCTTTTAGGCCTTGATATAGTATATTAGATCACCCATCAAATTAAACTCATTAGGAAGAAATTGTGTTTGCTTAGAATGGGCAAAAGAGTTATACATATAAGAGAAGAAGACCCTCAGAGTTTAAGACTATAGACCATGAGTTCTTTAAAGTTACCCAGGTAATAAGCATTGGGTGTTCCATTAAATCAAGAAAGCTCAATCCTTGCTATCTTGGTCCCTTTCAAATCCTAGAGTGGATAAGACCTATGGCCAATAGAGTAGCATTACCTCCCAATTTGGTCCAAATGCATAATGCGCTTTATGTATCTTAGGTGACAAAGTATCACATAGACCCTTCACATGTCATTAAGCATAAAAATGTATATCTGCAAGATAACATGTGTTATGTATAAAAGAATTGTAGAAATGAAAGTCAAACGGTTGCACAATAAGAACATCCTCTTGATAAAAGTGGTTTGGAAGGGGTTGCCTCTTGGTGAAGCTACTTGGAAAGGAAAAGAAGCAATGAGAAAAAACTATCCAACACGTTTTGAGTAAGGTACATTTAATTTTGAGGACAAAATTTTTAAAAGGAGGGAAGAATGTAACATTTCAAAATTTGTTAAGAGAAATTATAAAAATTAAGGATTTAATTTGGGAAAATAAGGAAATTATCATGAGAATTAAGAAAAATTATGAAAGGTAGAATTTTCAAGGACAATAATTATTTGGGCATTTTGAGACAAATAATAATTATTTGACCATCTTTAACAAAAATTAAATTTCATTATAGAATTTAAATTTATTTGGATAAAAGTAATTAAAGGAGTTTTAGAAAATTAATTTAGAGCCCAATAATTAATTTCACTTTACTAAAATTTTAGGAGCCTAGACTAAATTATTAATAAAAAGCCAATCTAGTGGACTTAGTAATTAAAGCCTAATACCCAAATACAAATTCAATGGACAAAAATGCCTCTGGGTTAGCTACTGTAATACCATAATTCTCCAGCTTATCTCATGCTATTTCCATGCCTTCCCATGCATTTCACAAGAAGGAAAAAGAATGGCATTAAAAATAATGAATTAATTTACATTGCGTAGAGGATAAATTTTTCATTTGGTGTCCTGTGGACCATATGGATTCATACTTCTCATTCTCATATTTAATTATACAAATACAACTCATAACTATCGCAAGAAGTGGCCTAGAACTCGTGCAAATGAAGTGAACACATGAAATTCAATGATGTAGCCTCAGATTGGAATTCCAGATTACTATCATGAAATTTGAGAAATCATAACTAATTTTAGAAAAATTAAAATCATACATACTTTACCATTCTGGAAAGCTACAAATGTATAATTTTTGCTAAAAAAATTCTAGATAGCAAAAGATGCTGCTAGCCACAAAAAATTGATAGAACATTACCAAAAGTCGACTATCATTATTGGTACTATTTTCCAATTTCAAAAATTCATATCTCCTTTCTGAGAGGTCCAATTGGGCTGATATTAGTGGCCATGGAAAGCTTATCATGTCTAGTTTATGTCTATAAAATTTCATGAGCATTAGATGTAACATTCGATTTTCTGAAAACGAGAGAAACGTAACGTACGATTTTTCCGTCAATGAACAAAATTTATTGGATACAAAAGGAAGTCCCTTGAGATGATGTAGTTAAGGTCCCAAAAAATTTAGAAAGCATTTTAGACTCCTAAAAATGAGAATCCCAGGCTCAAACAGAGCTAGAATGATGAAACAATTTCTTACGAAAAGCTTATGAAATGTAATGGCATTTTCATAATTTTGAGCAAATTTTGGAATTCACATAGGAGGGATTTTTAAATGAAATTTTTAAGTTTTTCGGGGTTCTCATAGGCCCTAAAAACTATGGAAAGCCCCAGGATAGCTAAAACCCCTCCGGTGGACATTTTTCAATGTCAGTGTACTCGAACTTTGACAGATTTGTTCGGGAAGGTTTTAGCTCCAATTTGAGTGATTCCAAAGGCATTTTAATAAATTGGGAACCTAAATTTCATAATAGAAAATATGGTTCTAAAAAAGGAGCTAAAATGAAGGAGAAACGAAAATGCCAAGAACGAATGGCAAAATAGAAATTTTTAAAAAGTGTAACCTCCTCCCACCTATATATATGATGCGCCCTTCTTCTCCCTTCATTTTGCATGACCAAGTTCTCCCCAAAACCAGAGGAAATCCCTAGGGAGAGTGGTGCATAGGAGGGAGGCAAAGAGGAGAAGAAATCAAAGGCTTAAGGTATAGAAATTTAGTAGTTTTTCATGCTCTTTCTCTTCCAAACCTCTTCTCCTTCATTCTCCTTTATTTCCTATGATTATAATGAAATATATGGATCTTTTTTTAAGGAGAAATTGAGGGGGAAATTCGGATTTGAATATAGGAGCTCAAAGAACACAAGATTCAAGTGAGAAAAAGCAAGAAAACAAGGTAAATCTTGCATCCTATGGTAGCTACTCCTCCCCCCTTCTTCTCCATATTTCTCCCCATGTGTGTAGATGCTAGAGGGATAGAATTTTGAGGGGAACCAAGGGTGAATTCCATGAATTTAAGGGAGGAGAGTAAGAATATGCAAAGAAATTCAAGAAAAGGCTATGGAATTTCAAGGTGCAAAACCTAGGGTTTCAAGTGCACCTTATAAAATTTGATTTTGTATGATGATTTCTAGGCCTAAATAAGAGTTTAAATGAGCTTCCAAGATCCCTAAGAGGCTTTCCATATGCACCCTCCCTTGAGAAAAACGGTAAACTCCAAAAAGCTTAATTTCTTCGATAGCCTCGGCCTAAAGGGGTTTGTGTAGCTAGGGAGAGTTTTAAATTTTTATAAACCCATTTTTGAGTTATATATGATGAATGAATATGAAGGGAAGCCTTGGGAGAAATTTAAAAACCATAGAAAGTGAGTTAGTGCTTTATGTTCCATAATGAGACCTAAAGAAGTAACATGTAGTTGGCTCTTGGTTTTTCTTGTGTGATGACTCCAAGAGGCTTAAAAGGAGTCAAGAATCATATTTGAAAGGAAAGAATGGAGTCTAGAATTTAATTGAGGGGTGTTGCTTCATTAGGTACAATTATGGAACCATAATGAAGTTATAAGCTAACTTAGTATCTAAGCAAATTGTATGGCTTTAAAATTAAGTTCATGAACTTAATTGGCTTCCATAAATTGTGTTTAGGCCAGGAGAAAACTTTCCCAAACTTTTGTGTGTGTGTGGCTGAAAAGGGGAGCTTGGATTCAAAGGAAAAAAGTGTGTAATTGTGTATAAGGTAGCTCTCTCCACCTTCTCTTATGCATGAATGTATGCTTAGCTTGTCTTAGAATATGTGTATGTGTATTTTTAAGCCATGAAAAGTATTATAGCATGATTTCATATGCCATGATTTTATGATGGCATATTATATTTTATATGATGTTTTTGATATGTGCTTGGGTTTGCTTGAGTGTGGTGAGGCCAAGAACCCTTAGCCATGGTGAGGATGAGCTAAGAACCCTTGAGATTGGTTAAGATAAAGCAAAGAGTCTCCCAAAAGCAAGATGGGCTCCCAAGAGTATGGTTAAGTCCAAGAATCTCTTAAAGAATGGATGAGGCAAGTCCAATATCCACAAGAAATTGGGTGAAGCCAATCCACTTACTTGGTAAGTCTTTGTATGCTATGTATGACATTCTCAAATGATGAAAATGCTTATTGAATGTTTGCACATATCAACATGACTATACATGCATTTTATGAGACTTGTTTGCATTTATTATGTACGATTGAATGGGAGATGAGCTATTCGGATTCTTTGAATCTCATCCCCTCTTCTTCAATGTTCTAACATGCTAGGTAGACCAAGAGAGTAAGGAGATGGAAGCCGACCACTTGAGAGATGAGAGTATGACATTGAAATGTATGAAATTTGCTTCTTTAATGCCATCAAGGTGGCAAATGTTATCATCTATGGTTGTGTGTGATCTATGACCTCTTAAACATATGCAATTATGATAATATGTTATGTTTAAATAGGAGAATGTATTGTGTGACGACTAGAATGCAATTTGAGTATGTAATGCTAAGTTATGCTTCTTGGAAGTTTAATGTGAGTATGTATAATTGCATGTGGCATAGCCAAAATGAGAGGCATGGAGTTTGGGACCATTTGGACAGCTTACACAAGTCTTAATTATGTTTTTAGACTTGCTTAGGAGGTGCCAAACCCCAAGGAAATCTATTTGGATATTTTGGTATCCTATATGGAATCAAATTGGACCATAATAGAACCCTATGTCACTTTTTGTCCAAGTGAGCTCTTTTTGATAGATTTTGTTAAGAGTTTTTTGGGAAGATAAAGAATAGAATTTTTAGAGGTCTATAGAATATTTGATGAATTTTCAAAGTTGGCAAATTTTCTGGTTTTGGTCATATTACTATTCATACTGGTCCAAAAATGAAATCTATCAAACAGGGCCCAAATGATGTCCAATTATCACAAAATTTTATATAGAAAAACTAGATATTCATAGTGAATTGTGCCAACTAGAAGCACCTCACTTGGAGGTCTAGAGAGGAAGATATGAGTTTTCAAAGAATTTGTCCAGTATCAAGAATTTTACTGGACCTCAGTTACTATTTGATTAGATTTTGAGGTCTAAACGTGCCTGAATTGGTCTAGAGTTATTTTTTTCCTTTAGCTAACATCCACAACTTTCCAGATTAGTATCATTTTCATAGATTGGATTTTTATGGAATTAATTGGACATTCTTGAAGTTTGCTGCAGAATTCTGTGACAGCACTAGTGGACAGCCTTACTTATTGGCCATTTCGCATGTCAAACGTCCTCTGTGTTAGCTGTTATGGTCTGAACATATTTTTAGCATGAAGTATACATGTATATCTTTCCATAATGTCTAGGAATATATGATTTCAATTTTTTTTAAATTAGTTATGATTTTTTAAAATTGTGATAGAAATGAGCCAAAGTTTGGCCAAAAATATGTATGTATATTTTAAACTTCCCTTCGAGTTTCATGAGATATAGGCCACTCTTGATGATGAAAATGAGTTGTATTCATGTAATTAAATATGAGAATGTGATACATGGAGTCCATATGCCCCACGGGACTCCTAGAGAAAAATTTCTGTATAGTACAATGTAAAGAAATGTAATATTTTTATGCTAATTTCTCACTTTCTTGTATAATTCATCACATGAGACTTAGAAGTAACATGAGGCAAGGCTAGAAATGCATGGTGTTACATTGGACATCATTTGGCCCTTAAATGATACAGCCCAAGCAATTGACCATATGAACAGTGTCTGTATCAGTTTAGCAGAAAAATGCAGACTTTGAAAAATCATAATTAATTTCACAGAGTTTCAAATAATTTGTTATTTGGATTTCCAAAAAGCTCTAGATGAGATCTATATGTATGCCAAATTTCATGGGCAAATTCATTTATTTGGTCAGATTTTGACATTAGGTTGTATAATGGTCCATTTTGTGTCACATGAGGGCTCCAAATGGTCCATTTTAGTTTCTAAGACACCCACAATCACTTGAGCACGTGGAAAAGCACCAAAATGGTCTAATAAACATGTCTCAAAGGTGTATAAACCCAGAAATTAAAAACTCACTCTCTCACCCCATGTCATGCATAAAAATCCATAAGCTTTAAGTTGCCATTCACTACTCAAAATGCACATTACCATTCATTTAGCATTAAAACTCATACATATATTAAACATTTAGGTAATTACATATATTCAAATGATTATATAACAATTCCATCATAGGATTACATCATACGCCATTTGTATGGTTACAAAAGACATAAAACTAGGCATTTTGTTGTCAAGCTTTCATCTCCCAACTTAGTGGCTTCCATTACCTTGCTTAATTGGTCCACCTAGCATGTTAAGACATTGGAGATGAGGGAATGAGATTCAAAGAATCCCAATAGCTTATCTCTTTTTCAATCATACATAAAGAATGCAATTCAAATCTTAAAAATGCATGCATAAGCATAATGGAATGTATGATCATTCAAGAAGCATTCTTGACATTTGAACAAGTCATACAAAGCATGCATAGGCTTGCTAAGTAAGTGGATTAACTTCACCCATTCTCTTCAAAGTTATTGGACTTGCCTCGCCCTTTTTCTTAAAGGCCTTAAACTGAGCCTTCCTCTTGGGAGACACTAGACTTTGTCACAACCACTTTCAAGGATTCTTGGCTCATCCTCACCATGGCTAGAAGGTTCTTGGCTTCTCTACACTCAAGAAAATCAAAGCAAATCAAAGCAAACATACTAAACATCATTTGAAAACATAATACAACATCATGGTACCATAGAATATAAGCATGTGATTTTCATGGCTTAAAACATGCATACACACATTCAAAGTCAAGGTAAGCACACATTTATGTATGAGAGAAAGTGGAGAGAGCTACCTTTTCCACACAAGCATACTTTTTCTCTTGGAATTATACTCCCTTTCACTGCCACACACTTACAATGATGTGAGGCTTGTTTCTCTTGGTCTAAATACATAAAATAGGAACCAATCATGCTCTTGGAACTATTCACAAAGCTATCTACCTACTTGGAACTCTAACTTTGTCTTATGGTTCATTTATGGTTCCTAAATACACCTAATGAAGCAACATCCATCAATTGAGTTCTAGGCTCCATTCTTTCCTTTCATTTATGATTCTTGACTCCTTTTAAGTCTCTTGGAGTCATCACACAATTAAAATAAGGAGCCTAATTAGGTGTTACTTCTTTAGGTCATATTATGGAACCTATGCTACCCATTCATTCCCTAGGCCTCCTAAATTTTTTCCAAGGTTTCCCCTCATCTTCATCCATCATATATGACTCAAAAATGGGTTTGAAAAATTTTAAAACTATCCCTGTCTTGAACCCTTTAGGCTGAGGCATGCTCCCTTCTTGGCACCCATAGAGTTTGCTTTGTTTTCTTAGTGGAAGATGCATATGGAGAGCCTTCTAGGGATCTTAGGAGCTCATCCAAATACTCATTTAGGCCTAGGAATTATTGTATCAAATCAGATTTTACAAGGGACACTTGAAACCCTAACTTTGTTATCTTGATTTTCTATGGTTGTTTGTTAATTCTCTTTGCATATTTTTATTCTCCACACTTACTCCCCTAAGGTTCACCCTTGGTTCTACCCAAAATCCATGTCTTCTTAAAGCTCTCTAGGTGGGACGAACCAAGGAGAAGATGTAACACCATAGATTCTAGTCCATCTCATACATTTGAATGGCATAATATCATGAACTATGTAGGATTTCCATGGGAAAAGCAAGAAAAGTGAGATTATTTTCGCATTGCGCTATGTCTAAAAATTCATTTCGGTGTCACATGGACCATGTGAGCTCATACTATGCATAGTCATATTTAATTGTATCATTACAACTCATTTAGATCCCAAAAAAATGCCTCCAACCCATGGAAACCGAAATGGAGCATGAAAATTTGGAGATCCATTTTCCGCCAGAATTGGCCTATTTCCTGGGAGAACTTTGGAAAATCATAACTAAATGTAGAAAATTTAGAATCATGTAATCTTAGTCATTCTGGAAAGCTTAGGATGTCTACTTCATAATAAAAATATTTCCAAGTCACAAAATTCATCACACAGGACTTTTGACATCCAAAAAGCTACAGACTCGCTGGCTGCCTGGGCTGTGATTCAGTTTACTGATACAAAATTCTGAAATTCATAACTAATTCTACAAAAATCGAAATCACACAAATTCAGTCATTATGAAAAGCTACAAATGTTAAATTGACACTAAAAATAATTCCAGAATGAAACAGATACGTTTAGACATCTGGAATTGATGGAACAGTGATTGAGCTCTGGAGACGCCACTGTTACTGACAGAAAACTTCAAAAATGTATAACTCTCTGCTCAGACCTCCAAATGAGGTGATCTTGGTGGCCAAAAAAATATTATTACCTCTAGTATATGCATATAAAATTTCATAAGCATTGGACACCATTTGGTCATCGGATGACACAGAAATCAAATCTGCCAGTATGAACAGTGCACATACCAGAAACCATAGAAAATCCCAACTTTGAAAATTCATCAAATATTCTCTAGACCTCCAAAAATTATGATGTTTAGCTTCCCAGAAAGCTCTTAATGAGACCTAATTTTATGCCAAATTTCAGGGCAAGAATAACTCATTTGGCCAAAAAGTGACATAGGGTTCCATTATGGTCAAATTTAGCTCCATATGAGGTACCAAATTTGCCAAATGGCCTTCCCTTGGTTGTGGCACCTTTTGGGCAAGTCTAAAAGTACATTTGAGACTTGTGTGAGCTGCCCAAATGGTCCCAAACCTCATGCATCTCATTTTGGCCATTCAACCCCCACTTATACACATATCCATCAAACTTTCAATTCTCATACTTTGGTATTAGATACTCAAAATATATGTTAGAGGTCATACATCATATTCATACATATAAACATCATAAAATGGTGTATTTATACATGCCTCAAGGGTCATGGTACATTTACAACATCATATACTTTGTGAAACCTCATTATAGGTTCAAAAAGAATAAAAGCTAGGCCTAGGCTTGTCAATCTCTTTCTTTCATGGTTGTTGGCTCCCTCACCATAACTCCTTAGTCCACCTAGCATGTTAGAGCATTGGAGAGGAGGGAGTGAGATTCAAAGAATCCCAATAGCTCATCCCTCATTCAATCATACATAATATGTGCAAAGCAAGCTTCTCATTTGCATGCATGGAGGAAATATAAGTCATAGGCATTTTAAAAGCAAACTTGGCATGTGAATCAATCATACAAGACATTCAAGAGCTCACTAAGTGTTTGGATTGGCCTCACACTTCTCCTCATGGATTTTGGACTTGCCTCACCTATTCTTTGAGCACTTTGGATTCAACCATACTCTAGGGAGCCCACTTTGCTTTTGGGAGACTCTTTACTTTGTCTCAACCAAGCTCAAGGGTTCTTGGCTCATCCTTACCCAAGGGAAGAGTTCTTGGCCTCTCCACACTCAAGCAAACTCATACAAACATCATGGGTTCATTTAAAAACATAACATGGCATCAAGCATCATGGGATATAAAGGCATGCTAGCATACTTTTCAAAGCTTGAAAATACACATACACACATTCTAAAACAAGCTAAGCACACATCCATGCATGAGAGAAGGTGGAGAGAGCTACCTTGTATACAAGCACACACTTTTTCCTTAGCTTTCAAGCCTCCTCTTTTAGCCACACACCCACAAGTTGGTGGAAATAGTGACTCTTGGCCTAGACACAAATTATGGGAGCCAATTAAGTTCATGAAACAATTTCTAGGGCCATGCAACTTGCTTAAACCCTAGATTACTCTACAACCTCCATTATGGTCCATATTGGCACCTAATGAAGCAACACCCCTCAAATGATTTCTAGGCCTCATTCTTTACTCTCAAATATGATTCTTGACTCCTTTTAAGCCTCTTGGAGTCATCACATCATTAAAACAAAAGGCCTAGCACCATGTTGCTTCTTTAGGTCATATTATGGAACCTAAGGCACCAAATCAATTTCTAGGAGTTCTAAATTTTTTCTAAGGGTTCCTCCCACCTTCTACCATCATAAGAAGTCCCAAACCAAGGCGAAAACAAATTAAAATAGCCCCTAGCCTAATGGTTATGTCTTGGCTGAATTGATGGAGGGAGGAGGAGTCCATGGGCTTTTTGATTTTTTCCTTGATGGGAGAGACACTTGGGAGGCTTCCTAGGGGTCTTAGAGACTCAAATAAACATTTACACATGCAAGAAAATTCATGGATTAAATCAGTTTTTATAAAGTGTCCAAGAGCTCTACACTTTTCTAACTTGATTTTCATTAGCCTTTCTTCCAAGTTCCTTGCATCTACTAACTCCTCATGGTCTAAAACCCACAATTCCTTCTTATTTCTAGACAAAAAGCCTCCCCCCAAGATGGTTCTATTCTGGCAGAACTTCACACACAAAGGGCAAGAAAAAGGAAGCAACCAAGATAGAAAAATCACCTTGATTCCAAGCTTTTCTCAAGAGCTCTCTTCCTTGCTTCAACCCTCTCCTTGAATTTCGAAATTTCCCCCTCAGTTCTGGGCTCAAAACAGAACCAAACATCTCACTAAATCCGTAGGAAGAGAGGAGGAAAGGAGGGGAAGAAGTTTAACAAGGCAAGGAGTAGGAAAAAGTGGCTAAAACTTACACTTTTCAAAGCTTCCTCTTCCTTCCTTGGCCTCCCCTCTTGTGCGCCACTCTCAACCCTTCTTACTTCTGTTTTAACGTGTGAGAGAGTGGGTGAGGAGATCTGAGCAAAGGAGGGGCGTTTTTATAAGATAGGGTTTCACTTAAGCAACTTTTACACTTTGCAATTTAGTCCCTCTTCATAGTTTTGTTCGTTTGGGCTTGTTTCAACTCATTTTTGAAATCCGTCTTTTCCATCATATTCCTTAGGCTCTTAATCATAATAATTGCTTTTGGAATCACTCAAAAAGGATCTAAAACCATTTCGAACCATTCGGTCAATTTTCGGTCAACTGACAGCCGAAATCACTCACCGAAGGGGTTTCAACTGTTCTAGGGGTTCCCATAGTATTCAGGGCCTCTGAGAACCCTAGAAAGCTTAAATTTTTTGTTTAAAAAGTCCTCCTATGAGTTTTCCAAATTTTTCAAAAATTACAAAAATGCCCCTACTTCCCTCGGTAAATTTTCTGATCTCTTTTGGCTCTGGTTTTTGGGCATCTTAAATCTAAAATCCTCATTTTCTAATATTTAAAATTTTATTATAATTTTAGTTGGCCCCAATTCCTTCTATTTCGAGGACTTCCTTTTATATTTGGCCTATTTCTGATGTTTACGGAGAAACTGAACATTGTGTTTCTCACGTTTACGAAGGGACCGGATGTTACAGAAGAAGGGAAGGAGTAGCTACCATGAGATGAAGATTTTACCTTATTTTCTTGACTTTTTTTTACTTGTTTCTCACTTTGCTTGGCCTCTTCTCTTTAAATTCTAATTTTCCACCTCTGTTTCGCCCTTAAAACAGATCCAAGAACTTCAATAAAATTATGAAAAAGGAGGGAAGATGGAGAAGAAGGAGTTTGCTAAGGAGAAAGTATGAAAAACTAAAAAAATTCATACCTTTTTCCTTATTTGTCTCATTCCTTTGTTCTCCTCTTGGTGCGCCTCAAACCTTAGCTCTCTCCTCTAGTTTAGTGATGACTCCCTAATTTTGGATGAGAAAGAGATATATTTTATGATAAATTAGGGAGGCAAAGTACTTTTCTCTTGACTAATATGGCTAAATTTTTATTCAATCAAACAAAATGAAGAAAATGTCTCAATTGTGATATCTTTATCAGTTTTAAGCCTCATTTTATGATTGATTTTTATCTCAAAAGAAGGTAAAAAATAAAAATAAAAATAAAAATAAAGAAAAGAGAAGAAGAATGAGAAAACTAAAAAAAAAAATTTACTAAGGCGAGGAGTCCATCTTGCTATGGCAAGGCTACTTGTTCTATGTTTGGTATATTAACCAGAGAGTTCCTCGCTATAGCCTAGGCTGTGGCGAGCCAGAGTGTGAGCGATGTCAAGTGTTATCGCTACAGCGAGAACACCATTTCGCCATAGCAAACTCCCTGTGTTTTCAATCTAGTATAAAGTCTAGAGAGTATTTCGCTATAGCCCGGCTATGGCGAGTGAAATGTGTTGGGAAAATTTTTCAAGTATCCTTGCTATTGCAATATGGCCAACTCACTATAGCGACTGTAGTATGCTCATGGACCAGTATAAATACCAGAGAGTTTCTTGCTATAGCCTAGCTATAGTGAGATTCTTTAGCTATCAAGAATTACCTAAGTATGCTTGCCATTGCGAGAGGCACTTTTGCCATTGCAAAACTAGCAGCTCTACTCTTGGTAAGATCACCTCACTATTGCCTAGGTAATAGCGAGGTCTCTAACTGAATAAAATTTTTTTTAATAAACTTAATAACTAAATAACAATCAGATACCCACCTTTTTCATATTTGTTCATTTTTACTCTTCCTCGTTACTGTGTATTTGTGCCCCCATCCCTTTCCTCCTTTCTTCTATTAAATTTCTTGCCTTCCATACTCCCATTCCCCTTGTGCATCACTTTCCTTGCATCGGTACGTTGCTCACCCCTTTTATTTCCTCAATCTTTGCCTTTTTAGTTGTTTCTGTGGTCATTAGAGCTGAGATTCTTTTTTTGCATTTATCTACATAATTAGGGGTCAATAGGTTAGCATTTTTGGTTGCATTCTATTGGTCAACTATTTATATGTAGGAAGTTCTCATTAATCTAGATTTTTTTGGCCTAAATCAGCATTTCTAAAAATTTGTTCGTTCTCGCTATAGCGAGTTCAAGCATTTTTCCCAGAATGAACTGTTTCTTTTCTGAGCACTCCCTGCTTTGTTTGCGTCAATGTTCTTTTCCCTTAACCCCTTGTCTGCTCTCAGAAGTTCATTTCCATATCATAGGCATGTAACATTCCTTTGATTTCCTAATTTTTTTTATTCATCAATGTGCCTGTAGACATCACATTTGCCCATGATTGTTATGTGGTTTGCTATAGCTGCTTACACTGGTTTCTTTCTGATTGTTATTTGGATTTTAGAGTTTATGGCTCCCAAAAAGCAAACAAAGACCACTGAAGCATCTTCTTCGAAGCAAAAGAAGAAATCTTATGACAAGGATAGATTTACTTCTTCCAGAGCCGAATTCCATTTTGAGTGCCTTTTCTCTGACTAGGGTGTAGTTGAAGATAGATATTATGAGCCTCACATCTTGGATCTCACCTATTAGGACTTTGAATGGCATGGCCTACAAGGTTTCACAAAAAAACTGGTGCATCGAATTCCTCTGATAATCCAAGAACTATATGCAAATTTTGAAGACACAGAGGAGGATGAGGATGAATACTATTGCCACTCTACTTGGGTACGAATCAATGAGAAGGTCATTCAGGACTTTTATGAATTACCTGATGTCACAGAATGTGTCTTCCAGTCTTACTTGGCGAATCAGTAGTCCATTCCATGGGAAGAGGTGGCAATGACAATCGCGAATGAAGGACGAGCAAGGCGAACTAATAAAGTGTATCCAGTCAAACAACTGAATAAGCCTGCTCGTTATTGGCTATAATTCATCACTAGTAACATCTTGACTAGTTCTTATGGGTCCAACATGATCCAAGAACGGGCTGTGTTGACTTGGTGCTTTATGACCAGGCAGCGGGTGAATATTCCCCGTCTTATGTTCCTCAACTTCAAGCAAATGGCAAGGTCAGATAGGGTAAGCTTGGCATACCCCCACATACTTACTGAGTTACTTTCAATGGGGGGAAGCCAAGTATCTAAAAATGATGCTCAATTCAAACCCAAGGGGCCTTTTAAGTATGACAGCATGAAGGATAAGCCGGGAAGACCCTGCAGACACTGGGCACTAGCACAAGCACAACCTGAAGCATCTCCACCTCTTCCACAGTAGCGAGTGGGTACTTTAGAGCTGATGATGCAGGATGCACCATCTCAAACACAGTTTGAAGGCTGGGTGAGGGATTCCATTGATAGGCTAGAGGGGCATGTCCTGTTATTGAAGGATCAGCTACAAATGCTTGTGAATTATCTTATGCTTGCCCCTCCTCCTCCACCTCCAGAGGTTCTTCAGTCCTCGGTCATTGTTCTTCCACAAGACCCTGCACCGCAGGATATGCCTGGGCCTTCTGACTCATAGATTTTTGGTGTTATTTGCATGATCCTTCCTGTTTCTCTATTTTTAATTTTGGATAACTGTATATGGATCACTATATATCGTTATGTTTTTGGATTCTGCACTTGCTAGTTTTATAGTTGTTGTCTTCTTTCTAATGCCAACTTATTATTTACTACGTGGTCTCTGTATATTTTTGGTTTATCAAATACAGGAGTTGTTCGCGCACATCCCTCTCATCCTTAACTTTTCATATCAGGGGAGTCCCGTTTCTTTCTTTCTACTTACATCCCTTACCTCTGCCCCAGTTTACTTTTACTTTTCTGATTCTAGTATCTCTTCTTTTACACATTACTGACAATGTTATCTTTAAGTGTGGGGGAGGGTAAAATAGGGTAGGCGGACATACAGATTTAAATAATAAGGAGAATTATATCAATAATAATTAGTCCACCACAATGCCCTCACTTTTAACCAGATTTAGCCCCCTCGCTTTAGATGAATACTAAACAATGAATGTGAGGGTTAGGCAAACTTAAAATGAACAAAGCAAGTAATGTAGTTGTAGTATGTACCCATAATAAAAGCACTTCTCAGCAAGATGGTTATTGAAGTAATTCAAGCTTTTTCTTTAGTTAGCCTCCATTTATTTATTTTAGATCTCCCTAATTTATCTACTTTTGATGGATATCTGATTGTCATTTGAGAAGGATACTTAGTAAAAAAAAACATATACATATATATATATCTACTCTAATGGTTGAAATCACTTAGTAACCGAGAGTTTGCACTAAAAAGTGTGAACTTTCGCATCAAATAGTGGTGAAACTAAGAGTATGCTAGTGAGCACTCTGAGGATTTCCTTAATCTGAGTAACTGGGTGGCTTCATAATCAATGTTGTCATTCGAGTCAAAAGGATTAAAAGAATTGAGGAGGAGAAATAAAAGAAAAGAAAAGAAAAGAAAAGAATGAGAATGATTGTGCTGAGAGTAGTACTCTATTGAACATTAAAGACCTTTCTTAATGAATTCTGACGATTGAAGTTAGAGTAGATAGTTGGATTGGGTCTTGAAAATACATTGAGGGTTTATTGAAGATGACTTGATTGCTTCTCAAAAAATCTATCTGTGGAACACACACACACTTTAGAAATTAGGAGGGTGTTGCTATAAGTACATTGGTTTCAAAATTCAATTTGAGTTTTGCTGAGCTTTTGCTTCTGACATTGGTTTCATTCTAAGTGTGGGGGAATCTGAAATTTGGATTGATTGGGTGTTTATCATGGAAAAGAATCAGTCAACAGCCATATTGAATTATATTTTCTAAGAATTGCTTGAGGACAAGTAATAATATAAGTGTGGGAGAGTTTGATGACTCCCTAATTTTAGATGAGAAAGAGATATATTTTATGATAAATTAGGGATGCAAAGTACTTTTCTCTTGAATAATATGGCAAAATTTTTATTCAATCAAACAAAATGAAGAAAATATCTCAATTGCGATATTTTTATCAGTTTTGAGCCTCATTTTATGATTGATTTTTATCTTAGGAGAAGGTAGAAAATTGTAGAAAGAAATGAGAAAAGAAAGAGAAGCTGAAAAGTAAAAAAGACAAGCTGAACAAGTCTTCACGCTACAGCTAGAACACAATTCGCTGTAGCTAGGATGCGCTTTTGTTGTAGCAAGGAGGTCACTTTGCCATAGCGAAGTCGCGATGCATACAAATTCTAGGGAGCTCCTAGTTATAGTGCCAGCAGTAGCGAGATCAGCAGAAATCTAGACTCCTATAACTATAATGAGAGCCACCCCTCACCATAGTGGGATCGACCTCTGAAAAGTACAGCTTTGATTTTCAAGCTAAAAAATGATTGGGAGAGCTAGAGCTTTGTCATTCAGCAAAGGGGAGCCACTTCTGGTCGATGGGGAGAGTGAGAAAATGCACAAGAGGTGTTGGGGAAGCTTCATATTAATCGAAAAATCATTGATTTTATCCAAGATTCTTCTGATTAGGTGTTTCTACTCCATCTTCTCTTCAAGTTAATGTATTTGTTGATATATTTGCTAAACTTGTCTGTGTATTTCAAGCCATGAGTGGCTAACTCTTGTAACCCTTAGGGATTCTATAAATCTTTGAGCTTTGGAAATAATTTCCCTTTTGATTATGTTGGATTATTGAAGATTTTAGTACTTAATCTAAATTATGGTTTCATTCTATTGATTGGTCATCTCTAATTTGATTATGGGTTTTATAGTTAGCCTTTGAAAGAAGAGAATTGCTTATAGACCATTGATTGAGTATCTTAGGATTAGACATAGTCTAATTTGCACTTGAGATAGAAATATACTCAGGGGCCCTAGATAGTCTAGATAAAGTTTGAGCTTAATTGTATGTTAACTTCTCATTTGAGACATCAAAAAGTTAAGTTGATATATGGGTTTGAATGGATTGAAAGGCATTTTTACTTAATTAGACCTTTGACTCTAAAATCAACATTAAGCCAATTAATTAAAAAGGCAAATGATTGACTTTGTGTAAAAAGGGAATTAGAATTCCTAGAGTGTTTTTAATTGTTTATTTTTGTTTAGCACCATTTTCATTACTGGTAATTGCACTTGAATTGATTTTCACAAAAATTCACTCATAACTTGATTTGTTTAACTAAAATAAATATGAGAAATCTAATGCCTAATAATTAATCATATTGATTCTCTGAGGAAACGACCTTGACTCATCACGTACTATTCTTACGGCTCGTATACTTGCGATGCCATTATTCTGGTGAGCATCATTTAGGGTAGACACAAATGTGGCTAAAGGAATGAGGAGGTGGGACGTGACATATATATATAGATAGGTTAGGAAGAACTTTTCAAAAATTTCAATTTCATCCCTTCATCTTGGCATTTTCGTTTCTGGTCTGTTTTAGCTTTTTTTTAGAATTGTCTTTTCAATCATGAAATTTCCTCAATTTAATAAAATTCTTTTGGAATTACTCAAATCAGAGCTAAAACCTTTATGAACAAATCTGTGAAAGTTCAAGTCAACTAACGTTAGAAAACGTCAATTGGAAGGGTTTTAACTGTCCCAAGGCTTCCTATGATTTTTAGGGCCTCTGAGAACTCCGGGGAACTCAAAAATTTCTTTTAAAAAGCCCTCCTGTGAAAATTCTAAAATTTTTTCAAAATTACAAAAATGCCATTATGTTTTGTCAACATTTCGTTCAAATTTGTTTCTTCATTCTAGCTCCATTTTTCTTTCAGTTTGAGCTTGGGATTCTCATTTTCAGGAGTCTAGAATGTTACTTAAATTTTTTGGGACCTTAACTAATTCATTATAGGGGACTTACTTTGAAAATGTATTCGTTCCTGTCATTTTTACGAAACTGAACATTACAGCTATAGTCTCACTAATGAACATGTTAGGCATAACACACTTTATTTTATTAAGTTGAAACTTTTGGACAACCTTTTTGCAAGGAAAAAAATACAAGAGAGCATGGTGTGCTAGGGTTCTTCAACTTTGTGGCTTTGATCTGCTAGGTTAGAAGAAGATTTGGCCAATGTGAGTTTATGAAAGTTGTTCATTTAATCTTTTTCTTCATTTTGGTTTGATTTGTTTCCCATTTGGTGGATTTTTATCTAAACCCAAGTCTAAAACTTTGTGTTTTTGTGTGTTTCTTGCATAATTTTTTAAGCATAAGGCTAGAGGAACTATTAGACATGTATCCCTTCTATATTGATGTGTTAATATATTGAAAATTGGCCTCTATAACTAATTTCTGTCTTAGGTTGTGTCAATGTGTGACTATAGAGTATTAGTGACCCATTGTTGTTTTTTAGTTTTGAGAGCTCAAATGAGTTTATTTAAACTATTGGAAGCTTGGGTAAGTGTTTGCTAAGTGATTTATGTTATTTTGGTAGAGTGGATATGTGACCCTTTTTGTAGATATAGCTAAATTAGTGTTTTAGCTTGTCTAAGATTTTTAGGTGCTCTTGGTGCTTATAAATAGCCATTGAAAGAGATGATAATTCTAAGTGAGCTAATTGGGGGGGTTTTAAATTCCATGTATATGTTTAATTTTTATTATATGTTTGTTGTGTAATATTTCATATTTTGGCAACTACAAGAATCTTTAAAATATGGAATAAAATATTTAGAATGACGTCATAGGCCTAGAAAAGGGCAGAGCTAAGAAGTGCCAAAATTAAAACTACTTAGTTAACAAAAGAAGGCTTCAAAGGAAAATGAATTGAGGCCACTTAAGGGTAAAATGCTAATTAGAGTATCAAAAAATGAGGTTAAGAAACTAAGAATGGCCCAAAATTAAAGCCAAAATGGCTAAACAGATTAAATCAAAAGGTAGTTGCAAAATTATAAATTTGGGCAACCTTTCACAAACTTAAAGAAGGAAGTTAACGATGAAATTAAGTTCATTAGGATTCTTAGAGGCCCTGAAAATCATAGGAACCATCAGAATAGCCAAAACCTTTCTTGTGTGTCATTTAGGTTATCAATTTACTTGAAATTTTACTGGATCATTTTAGAGTTTTTGAATTTTATACATTTGAAACAAAATGTTTTTAATAAACTAAAGGAACTAAGTTTTATGATGGAAAAGACGATTCTAAAATAGGAATTAAAATGAGTTCAAACGGAGGAAATGAAATTGTGGGACGTAACGAGAATTTTTGTAATTGTTTTAAAACTCACCCTTTCCCTTTATATATTTTCAGCCACATCCTTAGACAGCCATGACCAAATTTCTTCTGCTTCAAAATAGAACCTAGGGGCATGGAAAAGAACCAAGAGAGAAGGGAGAACAAAGCCATCCAAAGGTAAGTGCATATGGAGAGTTTGCCTTTTTTGCTCTTGTAAAAGTTTTTCTACTATTTCTACTCTTTCTTTCTATACTTTTAGTTTTCTAAAAGATGAAGTTTTGTGGTTGAACCCATAGAGGAAGAAGATCGTTAAGGGAAACAAATATACCATAATAATCTTCATTCAAAGCCTTTTCAAATGGTATATAATATGATATAAGAAATTTACTTCTTCTTGCCTTTCCATTGCCTTCAATGTTTGACCAACTTAAGAAGAACATAAAGGGAACTGGTTTTTGACCGAAGCATGGTAGGAATTGGGGTTTTAAAGTGTAGAGATTAAGAATATACAATTGGAATCAATTAGGAAGTTCTAGAATATAAGATATGGAAATTAGGGTTTTGATTACACCTTAGTAAGTCTGGAACTTTATGAAGATATTTTAAGCCATATAACATTATAATTAAACTAAAAAGAGGCTAGAGAACTTCCATATGCATCAAATTCCCCAAAAAGAATAGCAAAACTTCCTTAACTTACATAGAATGCATAGGTTTGGGCATGAGGAAGTTTTGATTCCTAGAAGGAGTTTTAATTGATTCTAAAGTTATAAGTGGTCTAGATATAAATTATAAATACTAAAGAAACCATTGATTTAAATTTAAAAGCCTTATTTTGAAAGGTGAATTTTTAGGTTCAATTAGGCATTAAAAAGCAACTTGGTACTAGGCTCCCTAAATCATGCATATGATGGCTCTAATGGGTTCTATTAGAGTCATATAACCTATATCAAATGAGGTTTGGAGCCAAGAACTTGAATTTCAAAGTGTTGCTTCTTAAAGCAATGAAGGAAACCATTATTTGCACCTTAAACCCTAACTGGCACACATAAGGCTAAAATGAGTATAAACATGGTTCCATTGTTAATTTTGTGCTTCATTTGATGTGTCTAAGCCAAGCAAGTGAGACTTCATCCAAGTGTGGGTGTAGAGCCTTGAAAGAGGGGAAAGAAACAAAGGAGAGCTAACTGGAATTCTTGGCTCAAGGTAGCTTTTCCTTTATTCTTGTGTATGGTTGTTTGGTTGCTTGAGTGTCTTGAATTGCTTATATGTAATGGTTACAAATTATATATATTGTTGATTGCTCAATAAGCATATGCAATTGCATGACATTTAATTGTATTTGGAATTGGTTTGGCTCTTGAATGGGTGAGGTTATGGTAAAAGTCTCTTAAAATAGGTGAGGTAAAGCCAAAAGTCCTTAAATGTGGGTGAGACTTGTAACACCTTAGCTATCTAGCTCTTATTTAATTACTATGGATTAACAGCAAGTCCACTTATTGATGAACAAAAATACTGAAATCTAAAATTTTTGAAATATAAGCATTGACTTTGCCATAATTCTATGTATGTATTGGCAATTTGTTATTACTATTTTATCCTGATGATAAAAGCAAAATTGCATATAAGATTCTAAGAAAAATTCAGTAGAGTTTCCCCTTATCAAATTGACTATCCAGACCAATCAAATGGTCACATTTTAGCCTAAAGTCACTGATATAGAAAAATATTGATAGTAATCGTATCATATATCTCATCCTTGGCATAAAACATCATTTGAATCTAAATAACTCAAACTAGAGTTACATCACTATTAACATTATGCTAGTATACATAATACATCATGACAAAATTAGACATAATCTATATACATTCCTTGTACATTACAACAAAATAAATACACCATATTCATACGATTCTGCATATTTAAATATTAATTTTTCTCTTTTCCTTTGCTAGCATTGGAGCTTCCACCTGGCACTGGTTATTGGGAAAAATAGAGATGGGGGTTAGATTCGAAAGAATCTCAATACCTATACTTAAATAACTCAGAATAAGTATGAGATAGTTAAGTAAGAATAATACAAGTATGCATGGTCATATAAAACTAACATAAATGCTTTACATATTTACTACCTATTTTATCATTGCCATGAATCTCAGCTTAGCTTAAGCTTTTCTCTTGGGCTTGGGACAACTATTGCGTTCATCCCCATTGCCCTTCTTTATCTTATAGCCTCAGCTCCTTAAACATAACATGCAAAACATGACATATAACTGAAGTAAATGCAATAAAGCATATACTATGATAAAACAACTAATACAATATAGTGCATATTAAGCTCAAGCAATCTGCATGCAGCTAAATAGGAAAAGAGTAAGCTACCTTATATAGATGATAGAAACCCAGTAAAACTTTTAACTTTCCTGCTCTATTTCTAGCTTCGTTTCTTTTTCTTTCTCAGCTCTACACTTACAATGAAATGGAGCCTCACTAGCTTATCTTAAAATATCACATAAACATATCATCAACATATAAAGCTCATAACAACTTTTCTTAAACTTCTTTGACCTTTAACTATACTTTATGCTACTTAAAGTGCACTTTAAATCCCCCTTTTACATACTTTTAAGACACGTGCTTATGGGGTGGCAAATATGCCATCCAAAATGCTCAAATTAGGCTTTACATTAGGGATTTCACTAGGCTTAAATCCTAGGTCAACTTATACTTCTAAAATTCATAATTCAAGCCACAAATTCGACATTTACTATTCATTTGGTCATTGACACTATTCATTTGGTATTTTCACTTTTCCACATAATGGGATACGTTATGTAATCTTAAGCTTCGAGAAGTAACTTCAAAAATTCAACTTCTAGGCTTTAAAATCTCATCATATATGATCTATATAGCCATATTAGGATTTATGAGAGGCATTACAAGTTTGCTCACACAAACTTAATATCAATTGGTTCCATATTACCCTTTCTTGAACCCTAAATTTTCAACTTTCAAAATGTAACTTCCAAGTTCAATTTAATGCTTCCATTATTGTTCTTACATCATTTTAAGACTATCTATAGCTCAAAAATTAATTAAACAACTTCCTAACCCATAGGATTTCTCCTTGGCTGAATAGGATACCATAAAACCCTAACTTGGAGATTTCATGTTTTTAATCAATTCTAAGCTTAAATTCTTGTTTCTTACAACGTAAAACATCTAAACATACTAATTAAGAGTTGAAAATAACATGATTACCCACTCATATAGCCTTGGACGAACCAATAGCATAATATGGTCTAAATTGCTTCCTTTCATGATTTATTGAAAATTAATATTAGATATGAAATCCTTGCATGCTAAAACCCTTGGTTCCATCAAGAATTCATGAAGAAAAACTCTCCTCATTTTCTCTCTCTAGGTTAAAACTTCCAAGGCTTAGAACACAATTTTGTGAGTGTTTCGGATAGAAACTTACCTCTTTGCAAAGTACTCTTCACATAAATTAATTTCTACCAATTGGTTTCTTGAAAAGAACTCCTTTTTTGCCTTGGACTAGATCTAAGCTTCAAGATTTCATGGAAAGACAACCACCATTAGAAAACTCTTAGAAAGAGAAACAATTTTTCTAACTGGCGCAAAGTGAAATAGGGTTGTTTACTTACCTAAATAGAAGCTTAAAGTTTTCCTCTCTCTTCCCTCAAGTGTGACCCTATTAAAGGTCTCAAAATTTGAAAGCTTGGAGAAGATGGTGGGATGTGGCTTTTATAAGAAGCTTCATTTTATAATTTTTCAAAATGACTACTTTGCCCTTACTCGCACGTATGTACCATTTGAACTCATTTTTTAGGCTTTTCAGACTCTGATTGCTCCCTATAAATTTTTAGGTGCTTTTTCAATAAAAAACTTTATTTTTGGGGTTTAGATGGCTTAAAATGGTGAAAATTAGCTCTGCCTAAGTCCCAATACTGTCTAACACTATCAACACATCCGAAAGGGTCTTAATTGATTCTAACTGTTTCTATGGTTTTTAGGACCTCTAAAAACCTGGTGACCTTAATTTTAGGCTTTAAAACTCTTTTTCTTGAGTTTCCTAAAGTTTGCTCAAAATTATAATTTTGTCGCTGGTATGCCCTTTTTCTTCATTTAGCCATCTTTGCTTTGTTTTCTTTTCATATGTGATTTCTTAACCCATTTCTTGATATGTTGATTAATGTTTTACCCTTAATTCCATTTGCTTTAGGGTCTTCTTTTATTGACAGGACTAGGCCAAAAGTTTTAATTATAAGTGAGGCTAAGTTAAAAGTTCCTAAAAGAGGATGAGGCTAAATCAAAAGTTCTAAATTGTTGGATGAGGCTATACCAAAAGTCCTTAGAGTATGAGATTATTTTTTATAGGGTCATGGGACCCCTAATGCATGAATATGATTTATATTTGGTTGTATAACATGCATGCTTGCATTCTTTGATCTTAAGTGAACTATATATGTATGCTTGAATATTAAATTAGTTATTAGGATTTTTTCAATCTCATTTTTCCCTTATTTCCACTCGCCATGACTAGGTAGCTCTTAAGGAAGCAAAGATGATGATTAAAAAGTTTGAAAAGAATTACTTTGATAATAAAGTTCATTTTAAGACATATTCTTGTACTTATGGCTATATATTTGTATATTTGGATGTATGATCATTTTAACATGTTCTAAAGTATAACAATATGATGTAAAAATCATTTATGGATGGTAGTATGTAATATTATGTATTTTGATCCCTTGAGTTTTCAAATATGTATGTATATAATGATAAGCAGAGAGGTGATTTTGAAATGTATGGCATTTGAGACAAATTGAACCAGCCATATATGATATATTTATCATTTAAAACCATTTTGGACCAAAACTCTCATTCTTTAAGCCATATGTCCATGAACCATTAACAGACCAAATGGATGAATCTTTAACTGAAATTTGGATAGCATTTAAAGTACATTGAGAGCTTTTCATAGTTAGCACATTGAAATTTGGTCAGTTTCTATTTTCATGATTTTTAAGGGACCAAATGAACTCATTTTGATCTAAAATCTTTTCAATAGTTAGCTTTCATTATAAGCTTTCTGTAGCCACTAAGTTTGCGTAAATATGAGTTGTATAGCTTGAATTATGATTTTTCAAAGTTTGGCACCTATTATGTGTTAAAGTGGTGAAATTATGCATATGATCCAACCCACAAATTTCATGCTTCTTTTTATGGTGTCATAATAAACTTGTTTAACATAAATTTGAAGAATAAAATGATAAAGATCTTTATTTGTGCATGATTAGATTATTTAAGGCTTTTAATAATAGTAAATTCTGTAGTCGAAAGTGTAAGTATGACTAATTGTTGTTAAATGAGTAACATGGTATGACATTTTTGTATAATTTATAATGTGATGACATGCTACATATGAATTTTTATTGATAAATGATGGTTTTTGCTACTTTTTTTTTTGTAGATTTTGATTGTGTCCTTATGTGGAGTTATGATCATGCTTCCATCTATGCATTATGCTATGATTGTGCATCGAATCATGATTGCATTATTTGGAATGCACAAAGCCATGATTGTGCTTAATGAAAAGTTTGTGCCATGAACATCACTTCTTTTTGTTTTTGGCCTCTAACATCTTGTATGTGATTGCTAGTATGAAATAATAGTTATTTGTAGCCAAACTTCTTCATTTGAAAATCTACATGTTATGCCTTGTTACTTCTTTACCATGTTAAGCATTATGTTGATTAAATTATACATATAAATGGAATTTCTCTTGGTAATTAGGATTTATATCTTACCGTTAATGTGAGTTAACATTTTCAAATGAAGGTTCTTCTGTTAAGGGCAAAGAAAAGTTATCATATGTCAATTCATAACTTGAGACCTTGTATGAGATTTTGCACTCATTTTGATTTAGATGTAGATGCTAATTTTTATAAGCTAAACTTGCATAGCATCATGTTGCATTCATATATTTCCAAATATGGTCATTTTGATGTTTTGTAACTTGGGGTGAACCCCATAGGATAGGCCTTAAATTACGACTATTATGATGATTTTACTATAAGTAACTAATTATGACCTACTATAGTTGTATGATGGATCATTTTATCAAATGATGAAATTGGATATTACACTTGTATTTGTTGTTGGATTTATTATAGTCAAATAGAGAATTTTGTTATCATATAAGGCATAATGTGGATGTTAATCCTTGAACAATTGTGGTTTAGGATTTGGTTGTGGTGTAGAAGCCTTAAGAATGTGTATTTGTTGTCTTGGTCATGTGGAATGTAAAGTTGGATCATTCTTTTAGAGTTGCAAACATACCCTGTATCATGGGTTGCTACTTTAATGATTTAGGGTATGGCATGATCAAATTTTGAGTTTAAAGTTGTTTCAAGGTTTTAGATGTTTGGATAAGCTTAATTTTTTAATTAAAACTTACTTAAAATGGTTAGATGAATTTATGTAGTGTTGTGGGTTTTAGAGTTGCCATTTGAGGCCAACTTCGTTTAATTTTTACCACATAGAAGTTTTGTTGCTCTTATAATATGAATGTGGTTTGGTTTTGGTTGGTTTTAATCATTGAGCTATATAAGGTGATTGAGTGATGATTAGAGGAAGTTCAACACTCATAAAGTCTTGTCTTTTGGTCTTTGAAAAATGTTAAAATCAATTAAAGAGTGGTAGTAACTTGGTAGGTAGCTTATATGGGGTTGTAAAGACCAAATGTAACACTCAATTTTCGTTAAAACGACGGAAACGAGCTAGTTATAAAAGAGAGTCCTCTAAAATGAATGAGTTGAGGCCAAATAAAATTGGGATAAAATTATAAATAATAGAAAATAAGGATCCAAGGCTAAGGGTGCCTAGAAATAGGTGCCAAATTAGTTAAATAAAATCAAACGAAAGGTAGTGGCATTTTCATAATTTTGAGCACTTTTTAGAAAACTCAAAGGAGGGATCTTTAAATAGAAAAATTAAGTTTTTTGAAGTTCTCAGAGACCCTAAAACCCATCGGAACTCCTAGAATGGTTTAAATCTCTCCAGTTTATATTTTAGAATGTTAGTTGTGTAACGAATGTAATTTCTATAAAATGACAAAATGGGCAGTATAAAAGCAAGTCCTCTGAAATGAGTTAGATAATATCTCCAAAAAATTGGGTAGAGTCCTAAACTCCTAAAAATGATGATCCCAGGCTTAGACAAAAAGAAAAACGGAGTTAGGACATTGAAACAATTTGTGACAAAAACTGACGAAACGTAATGGTATTTTCGTAAATAAGAGCAACTTTTGGAAAAATAGATAGGAGGGCTTTCTAAATAGAAAATTTGAGTTGCTCAAGGTTCTCAGAGGCCCCAAAAACCATAGGAAGCCCTGAGACTAGTAAAGCCCCTCCGATGTACATTTTCCAACAACAGTGAGCCCGAACTTTGACGGATTTGTTCGGGAAGGTTTTAGCTCTAATTTGAGTGATTTCAAAGGCATTTTATTAAATTGAGAATCTAAATTTAATAATAGAAAAGGTAGTTCTAAAAAAGGAGCTAAAACAAAGCCAAAACGAAATTGCCATTACAAAAGGATGAAATTGAAATTTTTGAAAAAGTGAGTTTCTTGAAACTTCCACACACTTCTCCCTTTTTCTCCTACCTTCTTAAGCTTGATTTTTTCTGCCCAAAATATAAAAATGGAGCAGCTCTTCTTGTTGCACAAGGAGAGGGAAAGAAAGAGGAGAAAAATCAAGAGAAAGGTTAGGAAATTTGTAGAATTTCATACTCTTTCTTCCTCTGCCCAAAATATAGAAATGGAGCAGCTCTTCTAGTTGCATAAGGAGAGGGAGAGAAAGAGGAGAAAAATTAAGAGAAAGGTAAGGAAATTTGTAGAATTTCATACTCTTTCTTCTTCTAACCTTGCTCCCCTCCTTTTTTGCTTTCTTTCAATGGTTTTCTTGAAGGGATTGGTTCTCTTTTTGGTCCAGAACAAGGGGGGAATTTTTGAAAATTAAGAAGGGAATTCAAGCAAGGGAAGAAGCATCAAAAGGGAGCTAGAAATCCAAGGTAATTTTCCATTCTTGTTGCTTCTCCTTGTTGCTCTTTTCTTGGTGCTTGTTTAGCCTAAACAGAACCATATGGGAGGGGGAAGTTTTTTTCAAAAGCAATGAAGGAACAAGGGTTTTAGACCAAGAGGAAGAGGAATATGGCAAGAAATTGCAAGAAAAACCTATGGAAAATAAGTTAAAAAAGTGTAGGCTTCTTTAGGGTTTGGGAAAATCTGATTTTGTGTAAATATTTCCTTGGCTATTTGAATGTTTCCTTGAGCTCATAAGACCTCTAGAAACCCTCCCAAGTGGCTCTCCCATCAAGACAAATTTTGAAACTCTAAGAAGCCCTTTTATGGTCCTAGCTTTGGCCAAGCTAGGTTCATTAGGCTAGGAAGTGTTTTAATTTGTTCTAGCCTTGGTTTGGGACTTTATATGATGTTAGAAGATGGGAGAAACCATTGAAAAAAAATTAGGAGCCATGGGTTGGAAGATGGGACAATGGTGTCCATAATGGTACCTTATGAAGCAACTTGATTTTCCAATTGTGCAAATGAATGGGTGAGGGCTCCAAAGACTTTGAATGAGGCCAAGAGGCCTAGATATGGAAAGAGATGGGAGCCTAGAGCTTAGGATTTGAAGGTTGCTTCAATAGGCCATTTATGGAACCATTTTGCCACTTATGGAACCAAATGTGTGTTTAAGAGTAAGTTTAGTGTCTTAGCTTGCTTCAAGTGTGTAATTGTGTGTTGTTTATGGTGTCTAGGCCAAGAGAACATCCACCCACCTAAGTGTCCTTGTGAGGCCAAGAAAGGGAGGGAGTAAAGCAAAGGAAGCTTGCATCCATTGAAAGGTAGCTCTCCACCTCATTCTCCTTGTATTCTTGTGTACATATGTATGTCTTTGTGTGTTTGTGTATGCTCTTGTGACTTGAGAGCATGCCACTTGATGTCTTGACACTACAATGGTACCAATGTGTTTCTTTGAATGGATTTAGTTGTGGAAATGGCTCAAAGGGTGAAGTGATGCCAAAAGTCTAATGGCATGGGTGAGATAAGGCCAAAAGTCTTTTGGAAGGGTGAGGCTAAGTCAACAGTCCCTAGGCCAAGAGTGAAGTAAATCCAAAAGTACTAGAAATAGGGTGAGGCACAACCAAAAGTCTGTAGAGCATGGTCTTGGCTTGAATGTGAATAAGTGGCATGAAAATTATGACTTAACATACTTTATGATTGCCAAACCTTTTATACATATGCTTTGATGTGTATATGCCTTAAATGTATGTGTGAATGGGTGTGTAAGCTATTGAGATTGAAGGAATCTCACTCCCCTTCCCCCTTTCCTCTTAGCATGACTAGGTGGTCTCAAGAAACAAAGAATGCAAGCCAAGGGAGTTGAAAAGCCAAGTCTTGATAGTTATGTAACTTGTTATGTAATTGAATGCCAAAGTTGTTTTATATATATTAATTTTGTGATGTAGGATCATGGACAATTGTAATATGATGTATGACTCTTGTATAGACCATATGTGGTATGAAGTCAATGGAAATGGGAATTTTGGCCTCTTGATGACTTGATGTATTGGTGCATTAATGGAAGTGGAATAGCCAACTTAAGATGCATGAGGTTTAAGACCACTTGGGCAGTTCATACAAGTCATATTCATTCTTTTAAACTTGCCCAAGAGGTGCCAAACTATTGGAGAAGCCATTTGGACAAACTTGACACCTTATGGAAGCCAAAATTGACTATTTTGGTGAGTTACGTCACTTTCTATCCAAATGAGCTGTTTTTGGTCTAAAATTTGGTATGCATATAGCTCTTGTTGAGAGATTTTTTAGAAGCTAAAGTGGGTAATTTTTGGAGGTCTACAGAATATTTGGCGAATTTTTTAAGTTGGGAAAATTCTTTGGTTTGGCCACTGATATTGTTCATATAGTCCAAAATTTGTTCTCTATCATTCATAGGTCAAATGATGTCTAATTACCATGAAATTTCACAATACGAAGCTAGACCATCCCAGTGACTTACACCAATTCAAAGCACCTCATTTTGATGTCTAGAGAGGGAAATATTAATTTTTGAAGTTGCTATCCAGTACCAGGTAATCAATCAGACCCGTGTTTCTGTTTGATTATTTTTGGGATTAACGTTCTTAGATTGGTCTAAAGTTATTTTTCCCCTCTATATGATATCTGTAGCTTTCTATAATGGTATCATTTGCATAGATTGGATTTTTGTGTAATTAATTAGATATTTTTGAAGTTTATGACAGTAAACTATATCAGTATCAGAGGATAGTCAGACCTTTGTGGCTATTTTGTTATCAAATGTAGTCCAAAGACTGTGTTCATGTCCTAAATTTATTTTTATTGTAAATTTAACACTTAGAGATTTCCAAAAAGCTATGGCATGATAGATTTCAATTTTTCTACATTTAGGTATGATTTTTCAAAGTTACCTCTGAAATTTACCGTATACTATTCGAGAAGAAATAATGGAATTTCAGGGTTTTTAGCTTGAAACCATGGAATTGTGCGATGTTTTGAGTTTTTTGTGATTTTTTCCAATGATAAATGACTAGGAAACATTGTTGGATAGTCCACAGGGCCCACATAATGTGAATTGAAAAATTTTATCCTGATGCAATGCTATAAAAGTGTATTATTTTCATACTTTTCCTTACCTTTGTCTTGTGAATGTACACCAATTGCCCGGAATAGAAGAGTATGATAATAGAAATATAAGGTATTACAAGTTGACCTAAACTTTGATTGGTTCGTTTAGGAAGGTTTCAAATCTAATTTGAGTGAAATCAAAGACATTTTAGAAGTTAGAGGACCTAAATCTTATGATGGAAAAGATAGTTCTTAAAAAGGAGTTGAAATGAGCCTTAAAGGAATTAACCAAGAAAGGAGAACAAAATTGAAAATTTGAAAAGCTTTTACTGAGTTCCGTAGCTATATATACCACATCCCTCTCCTTCTTCTCATTCTAATCGACCTAAATTTTGTCTAAACCAAAGGGAGACTAGCTGAGAAAGGAGCACAAGAAGGGAGCCAAGAAAGAGGGACAAAGTTTAGGAAAAAGGTAAGAAATCCTTGGTTTTTCATGCTCCTTCCTTTAGCAAACTTGTTCTCCTCCTTCTTCTATCTTTTCCTATAGTTTTAGTATTTGATTTGGGACGTGTTCAGAGGGAGGAAGTTAGAATTTAAAGGAAAAGCTTGTAGCAAGTGGAAAAACTCTTGGAAAAGGCTTGGAATTAGGGTAACTATCATGGCTTCCATTACTTTTCTTTGTTGTTCTTCAAGGGGGAGTTTTGGCCACTTAGAGAGCATGTAGAAGGGATTAATTTCTGACTAAGACCAAGTAAGAAACCTAGGTTTTAGAGTATGGAAAACTAGAAAATGCAATGAAATCCAAAAGAAAAGCATTAGATTTCAATATGCTAAACCTAAGGATTTAATTGTACCTAGGCCAAGATGAAGCTTCCTAATAGTAATTCAAGTTTTCTTAGGGTGTGAATGAGTCTCCAAGACATCTAGGAAGCCTCTGAAGTGCCATTCCCTTCAAGAAAAATTGCAAAACTCCATGGGCTCCATACCAATGCATAGTCTCAGCCAAGCATGTCCCAAGCACCTAGAGAGTGTTTTAAATTTTTCTAAGGCTAGAATAGGACTAGATATAATAGATGAATATCAAATGAAGCCTTGGAAAAAATTTAAAAGCCTTGGTTTGTAAGATGGAGGTGTAAGCTCTATAATGAGACATAAAGAAGCAACATATAGTTAGGCTCCTTAAAATGAATGTGTGATGACTCCAAGGAGTCTAAATGGAGTCAAAAGACTTAGATTGAGGGAAGAAATAGAGCCAAGATTATGAATTCCCATAGTCGCTTCATTAGGTCTTGTATAGATCCATAATTGAGTCTTAGAACAAAGTAAGCTTCCATAGTATGTGTGTGAAGCCAAAGCTTATTTCAATGATTGAATCATGTCTCATTTGATGTGTCTAAGCCAAGAGAACCAAGTGCCACCTAGTTGCAAGTGTGTGGCCGAGAGAAGGGAAGAATTAAGAAAAGGAAAAGCTTGTGATTTTGCTTCAAGGTACTCTAACATTTCTCACATGCATGATTTGAATGTTTGCTTATCTTTGAGTGCTTGTGTGTATGTTTGAAGTATAAGATATGTTTCTAGCTATTACTTACTTGCTATGTGTAACATCTAGTTTTCTAAAAACGAGAGAAAATGTGAGAAACGAACGTATGATTTCTCTGTAAATGAATGAAACTCGTCGGATATAAAAGGAAGTCCCCCGGAATGAGATAGTTAAGGTCCTGAAAAATTTGGGAAGCATTCTACACTCCTAAAAATGAGAATCCCAGGCTTAGGCAGAAAGAAAAACAAAGCTAGAATGAAGAAACAATTTCCTACGAAAAGCCTACGAAACATAATGGCATTTTTATAATTTTGAGCAATTCTTAAAATTCACTCATGAGAGCTTTTTAAATGAAAATTTTGAGTTCTTTGGCGTTCTCAGAGGCCCTGAAAACCATGGAAACCCCCGGGATAGTTAAAACCCCTCCAATGGATGTTTTCTAACGTCAGTTGACCTGAACTTTGACTGATTTGTTCGGGAAGGTTTTTGCTTCAATTTGAGTGATTCCAAAGGCATTTTACTAAATTGGGAACCTAAATTTTATAATTGAAAGGACGATTCTAAAAAAGGAGCTAAAACGAAGGAGAAACAAAAATGCCAAGAACGAAGGGCAAAATGGAAATTTTTGAAAAGTGTAACTTCCTCCCACCTATATATAGATGCACCCTTCTTCTCCATTCATGTTGCATGACCAAGTTCTGCCCAAAACCAGAGAAAAACCCTAGGGAGAGTGGCATACAAGAGGAAGGCAAAGAGGAGGAGAAATCAAAGGCTTAAGGTATGGAAATTAGTAGTTTTTCATGCTCTTTCCCTTCCAAACCTCCTCTCCTCCATTCTCCTTTGTTTTCTATGATTAAAATAAAATTTACAAATCTGTTTTAACGGAGAAATTAAGGGAAAAATTCGGATTTGAAGAGAGGAGCTCAAAGAACACAAGATTCAAGTGAGAAAAAGCAAGAAAACAAGGTAATTTCTCTTCCTATGGTTGTCATCTTTGGTTTCCTCCTCCTGCATTTCACCCCACTTGAGAAAACCCTAGAAGGAGATGATTTTTAGGCAGAACCAAGCATGGACCTAAGGAGAAAGGTGTGAAGATTAAGAATATGAAAGGAAACAACAAAATAACCATTAGATTTCAAGATGCAAGTTCTAGGGTTTCAATTGCACCTTGTAAAATATGATTTTGTATGATGATTCCTAGGCCTAAATAAGAGTTTAAATGAGCTCCTAAGATCCCTAAGAGGCTCCCCATATGCTTCTTCCCTTGAGAAAACAAAGAAAGCTCCATGGAACCCAATATGCTTCATTGTCTTGGCCAAGAAGGGTTCTCATAGCTAGAGAGAGTTTTAAATTTTTCTAAGGCCATTCTTGAGTCATATGATGAATGAATATGAGGGGAGGCCTTGGAAAAAATTTAGAACTCATAGAAAGTGAGTTGGTGCTTTAGGTTTCATATTATGACCTAAAGAAGCAACATAATGCTAGACCTTTTGTTTTAATGATGTAATGACTCCAAAAGACTTAAAAGGAGTCAAGAATCATATTTGAAAGGAAAGAATGAGGCCTAGAAATTATTTGAAGGGTGTTGCTTCATTAGGTGTAATTATGGACCATAATGGAGCCTATAAAGCAATCTAGTGTTTTATCAAGTTATGTAGCCTTAGAATGTGTGTTTAGCTTGTTTTAGAATGTGTGTATGTGCATTCTCAAGCTATGAAAAGTATGTTAGCATGCCTTTATATGCCATGATCCTTGATGCCATGTTATGTTTCAAATGAGCACATGATGTTTGTATGAGTTTGCTTGAGTGTGGAGAGGCCAAGAACTCTTCCCTTTGGTGAGGATGAGCCAAGAACCCTTGAGCTTGGTTGAGACAAAGTAAAGAGTCTCCCAAAAGTAAAGTGGGCTCCTAAGAGTATGGTTGAGTCCAAAGTGCTTAAAGAATGGGTGAGGCAAGTTCAAAACCCATGTGGAGAAGTGTGAGGCCAATCCAAATACTTGGTGAACTCTTGAATGTCTTCTATGATTGATTCACATGCCAAGGTTGTTTTTAAATTGTCCATGACTTCTAATTTCTCCATGCATGCATTTGAAAAGCTTGCTTTACACATATTATGTATGATTGAATGGGAGATGAGCTATTGAAATTCTTTGAATCTCATTCCCTCCTTTCCAATGATCTCACATGTTAGGTAAACTAAGTGGATATGCCAATGGGAGCCAACAACACTAGAGGAAGGAGATTGACATTCATATGTCTAGTTTTTGCTTTATAGAACCATAATGATATTCAATGATGTATATGAATATTGTAAATGGCATATGACCCTTGAGACACATGTAATTATACTATTCTATGATGTAGAAATGAGAATATGTGTTATGTGAATTGAGCATGTATGGTAAAGATAACTTCATGAATAAGTTTATGGAAATGTGTATAAGTATGGGTTAAAAGGCCAAAATAAGATGCATGAGGTTTGTGACCATTTGGGCAGCTCACACAAGTCTCAAATGTACTTTTAGACTTGCCCAAAAGGTGCCACAACCAAGGGAAGGCCATTTGGCAAGTTTGGTACTTATATAGAGCCAAATTTGACTATAATGGAACCGTATATCACTTTTTAGCCAAATGAGCTAGTCTTGATTAGAGATTTAGCATGAAATTAGGTCTCATTGAGAGCTTTCTAAGAAGCTAAAGATCATAATTTTCGTAGGTCTATAGAATATTTGATGATTTTTCAAAGTTCACAATTTTCATAGTTTCTAGTTTGCTGCACTATTCATTTGGTCCAAAATTAAACTTTATCACACAAGGCTCAAAGGGTGTCCAATTGTCATGAAATTTTATACAGAGAAACTAGATAATCACAGAGACTCGTGCTAACTAGAAACACCTCATTTTGAGTTCTAGAGAGGAAGATATGAATTTTTGAAGTTTTTATCCAGATCAGTGATTTTGCTCGACCAGAAGTACTGTTTCATTAAATTTCGAAGTCTAGGCTTGATGAACTGATCTGGAGATATTTTTTCTCTTTATTTAATATCCACATCTTTCTAGATTGGTATTTTGAATGGATTGAATTTTTGTGGAATTAATTGGACATTTTCAAAGTTTTCTGCAAAATTCTGTGATAATTCTAGAATTCAGTCGGACTTTTGGACCATTTTGGATGTCAAACATCCTCTATGATGCATTTTATGATTTGGGCATATTTTTAGTGTGAATTATACATCCTAAGCTTTCTAAAATGACCAAGAGCATATGATTTCAATTTTTTTAGATTTAGTTATGAATTTCTGAAGTTTGTCCAGAAAAGAGGCCAATTCTGGATGAGAATGAACTTCCATTTTCCATGCTCCATTTCAGTTTTCATGAGTTGTGGGCATGATTTTATGATGTAAATGAGTTGTAATGATATAATTAAATATGATAAAGTATAGTATGTGCTCATACGGCCCACATGACATCAAATAGAATTTTCATATGTAGCGCAACGCAAATTTAATCCATTATTTATATCCCATTTTCTTACAACTCCTAAGCAATGCATGTTATGGAGCATGTGAATTGCATGAGGAAGGCTAGAAAGATATGGTGTTACACTATGGTACAATGATGCATTTTAAAAGGAGTTTATAAATGTATTTTGGCTTGAATGGGTATGGTTGTGCTAAAATCCTTTAATATGGGTGAGGATAAGCTAAAAGTCCTTAGGAATGGGTGAGACAAAGCCAAAAGACTCAAGAAAAGTGAGGCTAAGTCAAAAGCCCCTTGGAAGTGGGTAAGGCAAATCCAAAAGTTTCAAAGAAGTTGGATGAGGCTAGACCAATGCCTTTGAGAGCTTATGTTTGCTATGTATGAGTTGATGTGCTATGGAAAATGCTTTATGTATGTTCACTATTAGCTTGAATGTTATACATGCATTCTTTGACATGAATTTGCATCCATTATGTATGTTTGAAAGGGTTAAGAGCTATTGAGATTTTTTAAATCTCACTCTTTCCCTACATATGCCTAACCATGTCTAGGAGAGTCAAGTGGACCAAGAATTGGAGGCCAACAACCTTGAAGACCAAGACTTTGACAATGAAGTAGTTAAATAGGCATTTTGATGATATATTGATGTCAAAATATGTAAACATGTATTGCATATATGATGTAGATCATTAAACATGTCCAAATGTATGTAAATATGATATATGTATCAATGTGACAGCCAAATAAATGAATGAATGAGTTTTTGCCACCCATGAACCTTTATGTCCATGAGTATTAATGCAAGTGGCATAGTGAGAATGAGCTCTATGATTATTTGAATCATTTGGCATGTTTTTATATGTTGTAATTATACTTTTAGACTTGCTCAAGTGGTTGTGGAAAGATGAGAAAAGCATTTGATGCCTTGTGAAGCCATTATAGACTTCAAAATTGACCAATTCATGAGTTGTACCAAAGTTTGACCAAATGGATGAGTTTTTGCATGAAATTTGGCTAACAAGTAGGTTTCATCTAGAGCTTTTCACAGAGCTAAAGAGCATTCAATTTGGAGCTCTAGATAATTTATTATGATTTTTCAAAGTTAGCCAAATTATGCAAAAATGGTATATGCATTATTCATATGGTTAGTTTGCTTCTCTATGTCACACATAGGTCAAATGAAGTCTAATACTCATGAAATTTTACAAGAATAAACTAGACATCATAAGTTCCATAACCACTAAGATAACCTCATTTAGAGCTTTGTAGATGGAGAATCAAATTTTTAAAATTATAGGCTTTAGAGCTATCTGATAAACGACTTGAGCTATTGTTCCATTTCTTTTTATAAGTTAAATGCCATTGTCTTAGTCTAAAATTATTTTTAATCATTATTTAACATCTAGAGGTTTCTAGTAAGCTATCATATGTATGATTTTGATATTTCTAGAATTAGTTATAAATTTTCAAAGTTCATATAAAAAATCTGGACATGCCAACCCGAGAGTAAATTCTAGTTTTTGAGATGTATGGCTCTAAATCCGTGATGCATGAGATAAATGATGATTTTTATTATATATATAGATATGTTATGGATAGAAAATGATGTGGATGAGTTCACATGGTCCCCTAAAGCCATGAATCATGTATATGGCCTCCCAATTACTCAATTATCCGTGTATGAAAACACATGCTTTCTTGCAAATGTTGTCTAATATGCATGAGATGAATTGAGATAAACAATGGAACCATTGTGTAAGAGTTAAGAGGGTAAGGTATTGCATTTATATCTCCACTGGTGTTGTCACAGAATTTTGTAGCAAATTTCAAAAATGTCCAATTAATTCTAAAAAAAACTAATCCATACAAATGATACCAATCTGGAAAGCTATGGATGTTAGTTAGAGGGAAAAAATAACTTCATACCATTTTAGGCATACGAAACCTCAAAACCCAATCAAACAATATCTGAGGTCAGTTGAAGCACCTAGTACTGGACAAAATCTTTGAAAATTCATGTCTCCCTCTCTAGATATCCAATTGAGGTGCTTCTAGTTGGCACAAGTCATTGGGAATGTCTGGTTTTTTCATATAAAATTTCCTGGCAATTGGACATCATTTGAGCCCTATGTGATAGATTTCATTTTCGAACCTGAGTGTATAGTGACATGACCAAAACTAGAATTTTTGCCAACTTTGAAAATTCATCAAATATTCTTTAGACCTATGAAAATTCTATTCTTTAGCTTTCCAAAAAGCTATCAATAAGCTCTAATTGAATGCCAAATCTCAAATTAAGAAGAGCTCATTTGAATAAAAATTGACATAGGGTTCCAATATGGTCAATTTAGCTTCCATATAGGATACCAAAATGTCCAAATGGCTTTCCGTGGGGTTTGACACCTCTTGGGCAAGCCTAAAAGCATAATTAGGACTTTTGTGAGTTGCCCAAATAGTCTCAAACCTCATGCCTCTCAATTTGGCCATCTCACTTGCATTTATACATGTTTGCATCAAACTTTCAATATGCACAATTTGCCATTACATACTCAAATCACATTCTAGCATTCACATAGCATATCCTCTCATTTATACATCACATATTAATATAATTATACATGTTCAAGAGGTCATAGACCATATGCAACAATGGGTTATATCATTTGACATCAATATGACCTTAAAGAACAAAATTCCAACACTTTAGTGTCATGCTTTCATTTCTCATGTAGTTGGCTTCCATTCTCTTGGTCTCTTAGTCCACCTAGCATGTTAGAACATTGGAGAGGAGGGGATAAGATTCAAAGAATCCTAATAGCTCATCTCCGATTCAATCATACATAAAACATGCAAAACAAGTCTCACAAATGCATGCATGGCATATGGACATGTGCAATCATTCAAGAAGCATTCTTAGCATTTGAAAAAGTTATACATAGCATACATAGGTTTGCCAAGTAAGTGGATTGGCCTCACCTATTTACTTATAGATTTTGGACTTGCCTCACCCTTCTTTAAGAAGTTTTTAGACTCAACCATGCTCTTGGGAGTCAGCCTCACTTTTGGGAGACTATTTACTTTGTCTTAACCAATCTTAAGGGTTCTTGGCCTCACCACACTTAAGCAAACCAAGGCAAACATCATTTGAAAAACATAATGCATCATCATGGTACCATAGACTAAGAGCTCATGCTAGAATATTTTTCATGACTTGAAATACACATACACACATTCAAAGACAAGTAAAGCAAGCAATCATGCATGAGAGAAGGTGAAAAGAGCTACCTTGTTAGCATTTGTACACTTGTTTTCTTAAGCTTTGAATTCTCTCCCTTGACCTCACACACCTAAGAAGGTGGAGATCATTCCTCTTGGCCTAGACACATCATATGGAAACTAATTATACTTTTAAAATAAAGTCTAACGCCACACAACTTGATTAGATACTAGCTTGGCTCATTAGCTCCTTTATGTTTATAAGAATGCACCTAATAAAGCAACACCCATCAAATAAATTCTAGGCTCCATTCTTTTCTTTCAAATATAATTCTTGACTCCTTTTTAGCCTCTTGGAGTCATCACACAATTAAAATAAAGAGCCTAACTACATGTTGCTTCTTTAGGTCATATTATGGAACATAAGGCACCAACTCACTTTCTATGGTTTCTAAATTTTTCCCAAGGCCTCCCCTCATCTTCATTCATCATATATGACTCAAAAATGGGCTTAGAAAAATTTAAAAATATCCTTAGCTATATAAACTCCTTTAGGCTGAGGCTATGGAAGACTTTGGCTTCCATGAAGTTTGCTTTGTTTTCTTGATGGAGGAAGCACATGGAGAGACTTCTAGGGATCTTAGGAGCTCATTCAAACTCTCATTTAGACATAGGAATCAAGGTATCAAATCAGATTTTATAAGGAACATATGAAACCCTAGACTTTGCATTTTGATTCATGATTTCCTATGCCATTATATTGCTTCCCATAAAATTAGCTTGATGATGAGGCATGGAAATTTCATGAGTTGAGTCTTAGAATTATGGTGTTACAATTGCAATGTTCAATCTAGGTTAAAACCCATGCATTCCCATTGCTAACACACTTTTCATAATTTCTCCTTTCTTAGGTCAAAAATTAAGACATTCATTTGATGAAGTTTCTGTTGGGAATTATGGGAGGCACACAGCGAAAACATTAAAAAATTTTGATCCCAATTCCCACTAAGGATCCGCCAAAATCACTTAAACTGAATAGGTTCAGAGAATTACCTTTTTTCTTCCGATTGAGTTTGTTGTTTGCTTTTATTTGGATCACAGGAACTGACCGCAGATCAGCTCCCTCTACTGGTATCCACACGAACGGGGTTCAGCAACTAAAAACAGTGTGCTAGCAATCTATCTGTACAGTCCGTACGACGTTCGTACAATTTCGTACGACGTCCGTACGATGTCTCTCTCTCTAAGGATTTTGGAGGTAACTCTAGCTCTAGCTATGTATATCATTTTTTTCTAATATGGAAACCCCTATTTATAGACTAGAGTTTCAGATATATTTAATTAATTAAAATTAATTAAATATATTTATTAGTTTAAATTCAAATCTATCCTATAGTTTAAATTTAAACTAACAATATCTAGAGCTTAATTTAAATTATCTGATTAGTTTAAATTTAAATCTATCTGATAGAATTAAATTTAAACATATCTGATAGAATCAAATTTAAATTATCTGATTAGTTTAAATTTAAATCTATCTGATAGAATCAAATTTAAATTATCTGATTAGTTTAAATTTAAATCTATCTGATAGAATCAAATTTAAATTAATCCATATATATATATATAATATCAAATATAATATATATATATATAATATAATATATTTCGAATTTAATTATTTATATATATATATATATAAATAATTCCTCCATCCTAGATATTCATTGAATCTAGACATATTTCTGATTCAATGAATGTGGACATTTTAGTTCGAGTTGGTCCGTTCTTGTGTGCGACCCTGCAGGGCCATATGATGTTGGCAGTGGGCCAACTACACTGTTTGACCCACAAATCACAAGCAGCCTCTAGCAAGACATTGTGACTACCCAAATCATATGGGATCGGTGATCCGATGCAACCTATCTTATAACCCTATCATATCCCTTTTGTCACACGATATCTAGATCGAGTATGAGATATGGAAATGTCATTCTCAACTTGCTCGATCATAACTTTCTCGATCTCCGAGCAGACTGATATAAGATGGAACCCTTTCCATTTGAGCATGGCCATGCATTTCTCAGTCACACTCATCGAGGGGCTCAGAGATATCTCTCTCTATTAATTAGAGGGACAAATTCCATCTTGACCACTAATCTTCCTCTGCATGAATTTCATTATACCTGATCATAGTCTTTATAATCACCCGGTTAAAGGTGACATTAGACTATGCCAAAGTACAGTGTCCTTCATGTAGGAATCTATGGTGATCTCAGGTCCAAGGGATCAATGACATAGTTATATATGAGATAAATTTATGACCTAATCCATGTAACTTATCTCATGACGGGTCTATCCAGCGTCCTGTTCTCTAACGCACGCCTATGATTTTGATTCATATCATCATATATGATTAACACTTAATCAATCAAAATCATACTAATCTTAATTCATCGTTGTTCCCACAAAGATGATTGATTAGGGACATTTTGGATAATTCAAAAAATAATAATTTATCCATGGATATTATTATATATAAACATGCAAATAATATAATAATGTAATAAAAAGAAAACTCTTATTTCGTAATAATAAACAATGTTCGCAATACAATGATTGGCCTAGGGCACAATCTCCAACAGTTTCTCATACATCTTAAGCCTTTTAAATTCCTTATATTATCCTAAAAGAACACATTTAATGTTTATTTAGTCTAGCTTATTTATTAGCATGCATAACTCAAATTTGCCCTCTTTAGTCTTAAAAGTCAAAATTGTTGAAGACAAGGCCATTCACTTTTTTGGGTTCTAGATTCATTTTCACAGCTGACATAACATTCTTGGATCATATATAGCTCATATTGGCAAACACAATTCCTAATTTCCAACCCATGCATCAAATTCCCCATTCTTGCATCAAGTATAGCCAATTTTCAAGAATGCATAGTCCTAACAATTTTGCATTATACAATCTCAAAACCATCTCTAATTTATCATTTAAACTTGTGACTACCCATTTCAGCAAAATAAATTAACATACTTGATCATAGCTCACATGGCCGAGCCATATGCTTAGTGTCCACAACTAAAAGAATTTCCATCAAACCCAATTAAAACTACATCTAACACATGTTTTTTCTCTTAATTTCCACTTGCTATTATGGAAAACAACATATCTCAAAACCAATTATTGGTCAAAAATCAAAGCCTCCTAGGGTTCAAAAATTTCAAGTTTCCAAGCCATTAAAATTAATGGAAAAGCTTAGGAAAGTTACCTTAATTCCTTGGCTTACGTTCTCTTCTCAAAATGAACACCTCAAGGAACATACCAGCCATGAACTTCAACTTTTCAAGATGCAAATTACATTATTCAAAAGCTCTTGAGGAGAGAAAGAAATTTTATAACTAGAGGAAAGACTAAAAATGGCTAAAACATACCTAAAATCTTTTGTAAAATTTCTCCTTTCTAGCATTTTCTCCTTCATTTTTGCCCAAATTTAAGACCGTCCTCTCTTTCTCTTTCTTAGCTATTAGCGTGTTGGGTTTAGAAGGGAGAAGGAGGAGACAACATAGACAAGTTAGGCACACACCTTTAAAGACATGAAAGTGACACTCTTTTGGACAAATTTTGCTCATAATTTGAAATTTTCTCAAATTTAAGTCATAAATCATATATTTTTATATTACTCTACTAATTAATTTATTGTATTCACTCTCATATTTAGAAAAGTAAATTTTTAAGTCATCAATAGCTTAAAATAATTGAAATCATTACTATGCCTTAGGTTTTCAATATGTGTAAAATTAGGGTTCTAACTTATTTTAACTATCATAGGGCATCTAATAACTTTATTTAACCTTATATTAGGAGAAAATAATTTATTTTTCTCATTATGCTGCTAATTTAACATAATTATTATCTTGCCTCTATTTCCTTACACAATCCACTTGGGCATTCCTTTTAGGTTTTAAGCAAGTCTTTAAGCCTTTTCTTTATTTCAATTAGACTTCTACTCCTGTTTATCATTTTTCTTACATTTATCTTTGGGTCAATCCATTATAAAAATTAATGATCATTACAATATTAAATTCTAACCTATTGTAGCAACTTGTGTATTGCAATAGTTCATAAACTAGTTTATTCTTAGATTTAAGGAGAAATTTGCATATATCCATCCTAATCCTTGCTTTCAATTGCAATATCTCTCCTAATTTAGAAAAAAAAATACAATTAATCTCTATTTGTCCCATTGCAATAAACACTTATCAGGATATAAAAATTTTCTTTGTGAAATTATTAAAATATCCTTCACATTATTTAAGAGTATGATAATTCAATATTATTATATTTTATATCCCTTATATTTAGTTTTAATAATAATTCAATGTGGCTAATTTGATGATCTTAGGTTTATTTTATATAAAATGGGATAAATTTGGAATAATGAGTTTTAATTTCATTATTATTATATTTGGATTTAAATTGCCATTATTACAACTTTTTCACTAGAGGCCCAATCCATATTTTTATTTTACAAACTAAATGGATCGGCAAATTAGAGTGACATAGATATTTCGAATTAGGCTAAAGATGGGGGCTTTATTGCTTTAGAATTAATATTGTATTTCGTAACAACTAGAAAAAAAAAAAAGCTGAAAATTTTTTAAGTCCTAAAATTTTCTAAGTCTGTTAGCTATAGCGAGAAATGGCCTAGCTATAGCGAATGTACCTATTCGTTATAGCGAGAAATGGTCTAGCTATAGCGAGAATGCTTCTAGCTATAGCGAGTGCGGGCATCCCATACAAAAACCAAGGAGTTGCTCGTCGTAGCACACGCCGTAGCAAAAACAGGGGTCTGAGACTGATACGTGCTCGCTGTAGCAAAGGTTAATTTTCGCTATAGCGAGAGTTAGTCCAGAAAAGCATAAAAAAAGAGAATTTGACTTCTAAAGCGTGCAAATTCATCCTTTCTCTTTTAACTGGCCTAAGTTTCGACTAAAAGAGAGAAAAGGGGTGAGGAGAGAGAGAGAGACTAAGAGAAGGAAGGAAAAACAAGGAAAAGGTAAGCAAACTTGAGATTTCCCTATCTTTTCTTCTTAGAATCTTTTTCTTCTCTCTTTGCCCTCTCTTTCTATAGTTTTGGTTGTTGAATTAGTTGGGTTTTAAGCTTGGGTCAAAAGAGGGAAAGTGAAAAACCACTCTTGAAGAAGGCTAGAACTCATGTATCTTTACTTCCTCTTCTTTGCTTTCCTTGAGTATGTTGGTTCTACCAACTTAAGAGCTTGAGAGAGAAGAAAAGTTGGTGAAATTCTAAAGAGAGAGAGAACCCTTAGTGTCTTATATGCTGCTAGGGTTTGCTATGAAGAACCCCTAATAATTATTGAGTTATGAGAGAGTAATTCCATGCTCTTTATTGTGTCTAGGTTCAAGAGAAGCACCTCCATCAAGGTGTGATTGTGAAACCAAGAAGGGAAAAGAGAAATTGAAAAGGAAGGCTTGTGTTAGCTTGTAAGGTAGCTCTCCACTCTTTCTTATTGCATTCTTGGATGTATATAGTCATTGTATGCTTGTGTATATGCTTGTTGTGTGAGACATGCCATATGTTATTACCTTGATACATTAGTACCAATATGTTTATGTGTTAGATTATGAAAATTACTCGGGTGAGGTAATGCCAAAAGTCCCTTGTGATGGGTGAGGTAGAGCCGAAAGTCCCTGAAGATCAGTGAGACAAGGTGAAAAGTCTCACAATTGAGGAGGCCAAGTCAAAAGTCCCTAAACTAAGGGTGAGGCCATCCAAAAGTTCCTAAAATTGGGTGAGGCTAGACCAAAAGTCCCTAGAGCTTATTCTTGGCATTGATGTGATATTCATGGCATGTAAATCATGTATTGTATGATTGTGACTGGTTAAATGCCTATTTTCATGCTTTGACTTGTTTATATGCCTTGATTGCTTCCTTGAATGAGTGCATGAGCTATTGAGATTCCATGAATCTCACCCCCTTCCTTCTCCCATCTTAACATGTTAGGTGGAGCTCAAGGAGATTCAAGTGCACACCAAGGAGCCCAGTTGAGCATGTTTAGACGGTTGTTAGCTTATTTTAGTTCTTTTGATGTAAAGAGGTGCCAAAATGAGTATACACCTATTATTTTTTAGATGTAAATATTGAGGCAAGTGTAAATGTATGGAAAATGATGTATAAATTATGTAGAGAGCCAAAGTAATGAAAATGTGGGATTTGCCCCTTTTGTGGATTGTATGCGATAGTGCATTTTGGCCCGTAGCATAGTGAGTTTGAAATATATGAAGATTTGGACCACTTGGACATTTCATATATACTATTTTTATGCTTTAAAACTTGTCCATGAGGTCCGAGAACATGTGGGAGGCTATTTGGACCTACTTTGAACTGTTTTGCATGTCAAAACTACTAAATTTGTGAGATCCATTAAAGTATGACCAAATGAGTTTTTCTTGATATGAAATTTAGCATGCCTCTAGAGTTTGTAGAGAGCTTCTTGGGAAGCTAGAGTGGGTAATATGTGGAGGTCTAGGGAATATTTGGCGAATTGTTGAAGTTAAGAAATTTTGATGGTTTTGGTCATGATTCTGTGTAACTCGTCCGAAAATGAATCCATGTCATTCATGGATCAAATGGTGTCCAATTGTCATGAAATTTTATAGGTATAAACTAGGCATTCACAATGACCTATAACAACCAAAAGAACCTCAATCGGAGGTCTGTAGAGAAAGAACTACCTTTTTGAAGTTGTGTGTCAGTAGCAGGGAAGCCATCTGACCTTTGTTACTATTCTATAAGTTTTCAAGGTCTAAAGGCTGCTGAACTGATCAAAAATTATTTTTCTCCTCTATTTAACATCGTTACCTTTCCAAATTGGTATAGTTTTCCCAAATTGGATTTTTGTGGAATTAGTTATGAATTTTTGAAATTCATGACAGCAAGCTGCACCAGTATCAGGGACAGCCAGACCTCTGTCTCTTTTTTGATGTCAAATATGGTCCAAACGTTGAGATTGTGGTTAGACATTATTTGTAGCGTAAAGTTAACACTTAGGGATTTCCAAAAAGCTATGGTTTGGTTGATTCCCATTTTTTTAGAATTAGTTATGATTTTCCAAAGTTAGAGCAAAAAATCTGACTTTTGGGCCCATTTGAGAAATTGCACTTTCTTGGATTTTAGCTTCATATCCATGGTTTATGGGTTGTTTGAGGCTATGTATAAGTTTTATAAATAGAGTTTGAGTAGATAATGTGAATGATAGGTTCATGAGACCCACGAGGCAAAATATGAGTGTTTGAACCCTGATTTATAACATGAAAATGCCACGGCTTTTGTCATTTCTTTAGAAATCATATGGAATTGAGCCGAAGCAGAGACTAGTTGGAGTTAATACATTATGGTGTTACATTTTTGGTATCAGAGCAAAGATTTAGACACTTTTGCTCGATGTTAGGCTCTTGAATAATGTGATTTGCTTATGTTTGGTGTGAATGGCCATGAAAGTGGTAGCATCCATATGCATATGTGCTTGTGATATAATTGTGAACTAAGGATTGCTACTTCTTTTCAGACATGGTTGAGACTAGATGGGGCACAGGCAGAGGCAGACCACCCAGGGCTCAAAGAGCTGAGCCAGAAGTTCCTGTTGGGCCTAAGGATCCTCTGTGAACCATCATAGAAAGGCTTGACCTGTATGAGGCCATGATGGGCCAGCACCAGGAGATGCTGGAACAACAGAGGTACATTACTTAGCAATAGCATGATATGATCATGCACTTATAAGATACCTTGGCCAAGTAAGAAGAAGCTAGGAGAGAAGCCACAGTACCTCAGCCATCCACATCTGGTGTTTCACCTGCACCTTCCCAAGAGCCTGCTACTGCTCAGACCCAGACGCCTATCCAGAAACTGTTAAAGTAGTTTAGGCAGAATAGTCCACCCTCGTTTGATGGGGAGTTGGATACGGATAAGGCGGAGGCATGGGTTATGGAGTTGGAGAAAATATTCTCGGTGATGGATTGTACCACCAAGCAGAAAGCTCAGTTAGCCACTTTCATGCTACAGAAGGAAGCCGATAGATGGTGGTGTAGCATGAAACCCCTAATGGAGACCAAGAACATGCAAATAACTTGGGAAAGCTTCTTAGTCGAGTTTTATAAGAAATATTTCCCTAGTTCGGTGAGGAAGAAAAAAGAGATGGAATTTATGGGCTTGAGACAGATGGATGAGATAATTGTGGATCAATATGTGGCTAAGTTCATTGAGTTGTCTTAGTATTCCTTTTACCTCCAGATGTATAATGATGAACCCTAGAGATGTGAGCAGTTTGAGACTGGGTTGAAGCCCCTGATTAGTGATAGAGTTACTCCACAGCGGATCAGCAAGTTCAATACCCTTGTAGAGATCAGAAGGGTGATTGAGACTAACCTGCAAGCTATCATGCCTGCTGCGACTACAACTAGTCAGAAGGGGGTTCCAGAATTGAAAAGGCCGAAACTAGAAGAGGGTTCTAGTTTGACACCTAACACCAAGAGGAGAGGCAAGGGGCCGTGGAATAGAAAGCCACAGTGGGGTAAGCCGATGCCACCTTCTCGGAGCCAGTCATCCTTCCAGCAGTCTCCGGTGACATGTTTCAAGTGTGGGAAGCAGGGGCACATTACTAGACACCGTCCTCAGATGGATACAGCGCCTCCTCTTAGGCAGTAGACCCAGGGCTGAGTGTTCGTCCTCACTCAACAGGAACCCAGTGTGTCCCCCAGTTTGATCCGAGGTACGATGATATTGAATGGCTTTCCTGTAGTTGCCATGTTTGATTCGGGTGCTAGTCACTCGTTTATATCCTATGATTGTGTAAGGCAATTGGGTCTGGCTGTTAGTGTTTTGCCATTTGACTTTTCTGTCACTACACCCATTGGAGGCCACGTGGTTACTTCCTATACCTGCTTAAATGTCACTGTTCAATTTAATCATTGTCATATCACTATTGATTTGATCTGTATGCCCTTCCATGATCTTAATTTGATTGTTGGTATGAACTGGTTGGCCCTAAATAATGTGGCACTTGATTGTGAACACCGAGCCATTTTCCTACCTACTTGTGGGACCATACCTAGAGTAGGAGCTGAGTTATCCTTTGTGACTACTACCCAAGCTGAAAGGCATTTAGAGTATGGATGTTAAGGGTTTTTAGTCTTTTTCTCTATTCAGGCTGAGGTAGAGGAAGGGATAGAGGAGATCCTAGTTGTCAGAGAATTCCTAGAGGTTTTCCCTAAGGAGTTTGACTTTAGTTACCTACCCCCTGAGAGAGAACTAAAGTTCCCTATAGACATAATTGCTGGGGCTAAACTGGTGTCCAAGGCTCCTTACAGGATGGCTCCCACCGAGCTTGCTGAGTTGAAAAAGAAGACAAAGGAATTGTTAGAGAAAGGATTTATCCACCCTAGTGTTTCACCTTGGGTAGCTCCGGTGTTATTTGTGAAAAAGAAGGATAGTAGCTTGCGTTTGTGTATCAATTACAGAGAGTTGAATAAAGTTACCATCAAGAATAAATATCCTCTCCCTAGAATTGATGATTTATTAGATTAGTTGGCTGGGGCATCTATGTTTTCCAAGATAGATCTTAGATCTAGGTACCACCAGTTGAGAGTGAGAACTGAAGACGTCTCCAAGACGGCCTTCAAAACGAGATATGGGCACTATGAGTTCCTTGTGATGCCATTCGGGCTGACGAATGCGCCTGCTGTGTTCATAGATTACATGAATAGGGTATTCAGACTGTATCTAGATCAATTTGTGGTGGTCTTCATTGATGATATTCTAGTGTACTTCAGATCCTTTGAGGAGCAAGAGACGCATTTGAGATTAGTCCTAGAGACCTTGAGAGAGAAAAGATTGTATGTCAAATTTAGTAAATGTGAGTTTTGGCTGATCGAGGTGAGATTCTTAGGTCATGTGATCTCACGAGACGAGGTTGCGATTGATCCCCATAAAATGAAGGCTGTGTTACAGTGGGATAGACCTAGAATGATCACTGAGGTTAAAAGTGTAACACCCCAAAATTAATTAAGGTATTAATCATGGATTTAGATTAATTAGGGATAATTAATATAGGATAAGTGGGCAAGGTTAGAGAATGGTAATTTTGAGAAATAAATTAATAATATGAGTTGAGAATTAATTGGGATAGAAACTATATCTAGGCCCAAATTAATGTAGGGGGATCATGAGAAGGGGCTTATAAAAGCCCAATGATTCTAGATGCAAGCCCAACTCCTTATCATGAGACTTGGGCCGAGAGGGATCCCCTAGCAACAGCCCAATTTGACCTAGTGAAATAAAGGCCCAATACCCAATTTACATGAGCTCTTATAGTGGGCCCAACACACATTATGCAGACCCAAGTTGGATTGACTCTTGGAAGTTAGCCTAACCCAATCAAATTTCTGCAACCCAATTCATGAAACAAAGCCCAACAAGTGCAAAATCTGAACCTACAAGGAATTGGGCCATTAGGTCAGCATACATCACTTAAACTGAAATTGTTCTGCAGCCCACTTCACCAAACAAAAGCCCAATAAGCACATATCTGAACCTAAGTGGATTTTGGGCTTTAGGGTTGACCCAAACTCATCTAAAACCCTAACCCTTCAGCCTCTCCTTCATTTTGCTGAAACTCAAGGAAGAAAATTCGGAGGTTTGAGGGAGGCTAGGGTTCCACCAACATGGAGGCTCCATTTCTCACTTCTAGAGGATGATTTAGCCAAGGTAGGTTATATATAACTTGACCCTCTCATCCTCTTCTTCATTTTGGTCCGATTAATTTCTGGGTTTGAGCATTTTCATCTTCCTCTCAAATCTGAAATTTGGTGTTGGGTGATTCCTTGCAAGATTTTCGGACTTGGAGGTTAGAGGGAGGATTAGGTAAGCTTTTCCTTTCCATTTTGTGTATTACTTTGCTGGAAAATGCCCCTAAGGATGGATTATCCTAATGGGTTCTTCTATTGTGTGAGATTACAAGGAAATAATGGTGGGAAACTGAACTTTCTGGGCTTGATGGTTGAAATGCGAATTTTGGTGCTTTCATGGTGGATTTTCGGAGGTGAGGCTATTAGTGTTGTTAAGTGAGTATTTCCTTCGCATTTTAATGCATTCTCTGTTAGTTTGAGACCCCTGTAGTTAACCTATGACATGGGATTTGGTTTAATGTGGAGTTACCCAAAAATTAGAGTAAACTATAGCAATTTCTGGTGTGGGAAAGTTGGAGTCCGAAATTAAATTCCTTAATAATTAGGTAAGTAACCTCTAGTCGTCATTAGTAGTTCAGCTCTTTGGATATTCGATTATGACTAGAAATAGTGATAATTATGCTTCTTATAGGCTTGGTGTGCACTTGGATCATTATGGTAGCTAGGGCAAGAGTAATTGGCTTCAATGAGGTAACTGGGTTATTTTCCTAATTCCATGTATATGCTCATGTTAATCTGCTATTTGTTACACATGCTTGATTTTGAAATGTTAAATGACTGGTTGACTACTTGATTGTTATTGTAATTGGACCTTGTGAGTCCATGGTGGAGCTGTGGTGTGGCTGCCACCCGTGCATGTGCTACGATCGAGCACCGGGTATGATCAACCCCAGATGCACTGAGCCCTGGTTGTGCTCAATGGGGAGTGGGTGCCGTGGACGGGCCTCTCCCGGTGTTAATGGCCTTTAACATGTTATGTGTGATTGCTGGTATGGGACAGTAGTCATTAGTAGTTCAACTAGTTCATTTGCCAATTGAATTGATAATTCTGATATTGATGACATGAGATTGTCTTGGATTGATTGACTTGTACATATATATGGAAATTACCTTTTGTTACTGAGATTGTACATCTCACCCCGTTGTGGGCTAACATTTTCAGGGACCGGACCTCTTAGTGCCGAGGAAGAAATTAATGGAAGACCATTAAATGGTTTGGTAATGCATAGGTTTAGGAGCTTTGACAAAAATGTATTGTAATTAAATTGTTAGTTTTGTATCATTGCTGCATTGCATCATGAGTTGCCAAGTATAGGGATTGTATATGTAATTCGATTATCATGGAATGGAACCTTATGACTGTAATTGGCTAATAATGGAAAGTGTATCTAATGTTAAATATCAACGGTGTATGATTAGTGTTGTTATTATCCCATAAACTTGCTGATAGGAGGTAATTAGAGGAAAGAAATGGGCACATAAGTTTTGAATTGGTAATGGAAGCATAGCTAAATAAATAAGGTAAATAAATGCCATTAGAGCCATATAAAATGAGGGCAAGTGACCTTAGGGTGTCCCTAAGAAGAGAAAGAGAGTGTAGGGGGCGAAATATAGTGAAAACAGCTACAGAAGGGAGTCACGCCGCGGCCAAGAAGGCTTCGCCACGGCCTAGGGAGTGACAGTGGCGAGGGACGCCGCGGCTTGATAAATCTCGCCGCGGCGCGGAGTGAAAATAATCGCCCAGGGGGTGACAGAACGTAACCTCGCTGCGGCGCAAGAAGTCTCGCCGCAGCGCGAGTCAAGAAAATTAATTTGGGAGGTTACAGTAGCAAAACTCGCCGCGGCGCCACATAGGTTGGCCGCGGCGCAGATCCAACTCGCCGCAGCGTCAGGAAAATTCCAGAGAGCAACGTGGCCGTGACGCAAGAGTTCCAGGCCACAGCGCAAGTCTAAAAACTCAGTTTTCGAGTTCCAGAACCTAGCTTAGCCGCGGCGGGGAAGTTTCAGGTCGCGGCGCAGGTCCCCAAACTCCCATATTTGACCTAGAAACCCTAATTTCATTAATGTTAAGGTTAGGGAATAGCTTGAGTACATTAATGGGAGGTTGTAGTGGGTTGAAACATATAAATGGATGAACTATAAATCTCTAATGATGGTACAAACCTTCCCATGCATGTTCCCGTTATGGTTGTTAGTTGATGACCCTAAGAGTATCAAGGTTTAAATTTCCCCTATATTTTCTTAATGTGATTAACTGTAATGACTCCAAACCTTGATCATTATTTACTAATCGTGTATTTAACTATAATTACCGATATTAGAAGTTAGGGTCGTCACAAAAAGTTTCCTAGGTTTGGCAGGGTACTATAGACAGTTTATTCAAGGCTTTTCTCAGATGGCCTTACCACTGACGAGGCTAACTAGGAAAGAGATACCTTTTGTGTGGGATGATAGATGTGAGAGGAGTTTCCAAGAGTTGAAACTTCGTCTGACCACTGCCCCTATACTGATTATCCCTGACCCTAGTGAGTCATTTGTGGTTTATTGTGATGCCTCGGGCAAGGGGTTAGGATGTGTGTTAATGCAGCAGGGTAGAGTAGTGGCATATACCTCTAGGTAGTTGAGGCCTCATAAGGAGAATTATCCCACGCATGACCTGGAGTTAGCCAGTGTAGTGTTTGCTCTTAAAATCTGAAGACATTATCTATATGGTGCTACCAATTATAAGCATGCATTTTATATCTTACATTCCTTCTAACTTAGTCATTTTAATAATCAAATGTAGCTTAAGGAATGCAATTGAATGGAAATTGATTGTAATAGCCACTTTTGCACTTTAGGAATTAAATTGTAAAATTCTTGAATTTTATTGCATGAATTCCTTTTAAATAATTTTGTGGGTATTCCTACTTAACACTTTCCATTCTTTTATGTAGATTTTAATGGGCTTTGAACACAATCATGAAAGCCATAAGTTGGAAGACGTAGGAAGCACTCTCAAGTTGAGCAACATGAGGCAAGCTCCAGCTCCTTTATTCCTCTCGTAGAGAACAACCCACTCATGCAGAAATAGAGGAAGTGCCACGGGTGTAGTGTTTTGAGCAGAATGTGGGCTGGAGAAAAGAGAGTCTCAAGTGAGGAATGAGCTAAACGAAGACACATGGGTTGAAGGCAAAACATGGAAAGAAGTAAGAAGCTACAGCAGAAACATACACAAAAAGCTACGAGTTGGAGCTAGAAGCAAAACACAAACCAGTAGCTTACGTGTTAAGAGAAGAAGCATGCAAACAGCAGCTAGAGTGAACAGTAGCCAACGTGAAGAATGAAGAAGGGAAACAAAGCCATGCATGCAGAGGGAGCAACTCGTCCAGCATGTTGCCACGGGTTTTGCACTCACACAAGAAGCTGCAACACTTACAAAAGCTACGAAGAAGCAGAAACAAGAATAGATGTTACGTGGAAATGTGAGCAGAACAAAAGAGAGGCAACGAGAGAAGAAGCTTTAGGCTGAACTTGAGGGCTGTGTTAAATGAAGGAAGCAACGAGTTGAAGTCTGGAATGAGCTGCACGAGAGAAGCAACACAGAATAAACGAAGAAACTCACATGTAGAGAGAGGAACGTGACTTCAGCGTGGAAAAGGGAGGAAGAAGCAATACGAAATGTCAGCAGAAACAAAGGAAGCAACACGAGCTAAGAAAGAAGCAAAAGCTAGGTTGAAGGAGATGGAAACAAAGCACAAACCAGCAGTAAATGAAGAAGAAGATACTTGGAAAGAGGCTCGAGTTCTGGTCTGTGAAGAAGAGCTGCTGAACAGAGATGAAGCTACGTGAGAAACTCCAGCAATTGAATGAGAAAAGAACCAGCTACAGCGTGGGGAAGGAGAAAATGAAGAGAAACAGCCACGTGAAGAACGTTAAGATGCTGCATAAAGCACCAGCAGAAACACGTGGTTATGAAAGTGAAAGAGAGGAAGAGAAATGAAGAAGCCTGCTGGACAGCAACGTGAAATTAACGTGAAGAATATGAAGAATGAGCTGCATGGAGTAGAGCGTGGATGAAGCAAGAAGCCACGAGGAAGAGTAGCTGGGTTGAAGAAGAAGCATGCAGAATTGCGAGCAAAGGGGCTGAACACGAAGGAAAAGAAGTGAATCCGAATATGTGAGTCACGTGGATTATAATAAAATAAAAGGAATGGGGCCCACCTTACATCACATGCATTTAGTTACGTGGAAATGATGCAAGGGGGAGCACGTGAAAAATAAAATACTCACATGAACGAAGAATCATGCCATCAGCACACATTCTATACACACCCCATTGGCTCATTCGCTGATTCACGCCCAATTATTCCACACGCCCAATTCACGCCTTCACCCATCCTTCGTCCACTCCACCCCTTCGTCTAGAGAGCTATCCTTCGCCAATTCCATTCCATTTTCCATCCACCGAATGAAGCTCTGATTCTCATCTGTGACTAGCAAGGGAGGAAGCTCTTGGCTGAAGCTTGAATCTATGGAGAAGAATGCAAAATTCTGACTAAGAATTTCTTATTTTTCCAGCACTTTTTCTTTTTCTTGTATTTGCTTGGTTAAGGAATATTGGATTGAGAATTTGTGTAATTGATTAGTAGCTGGTTAGGTACTGATTAGGAAGATAATTGTTGTTTTAATTGATTAATTTTAGTTCTGAATTTTTTAATTTCCTACAATTTTCCAAGTATGCCACGAAAGTGTTTGATGAAATGCTTGTGAGAATTGATATGCCTAATTATCTATTTGTGGATTCCTTAGTATTTAGTTAGTTAATTAAATATTTTTGGATGGTGATTCAGAGGCTAATTAATCAAGTAATCAATCCAATTCAAGTGTTCAAAGATCTTAATCACAAGAATTAGTAATATAATGAGAGTTGAGGTCTCAATTCAACATTAAATTGCTAGTCTCTTGAATCTTGAATGGTTATTCAAGATCATTTGCTAATGAACACAATTAGGATCTCTTAGGCCAGAATTAATCACAATTGGATTAGGATAAGGATAGTGGATACCAAAGGATAATTCCAAAGCTAGTCACAAGACCATTCTCCACCCACAATTCATCCAATTAGGTAGAATTTAGGAATTTTGATTCAATTTTGTTTTAGGTTAGTTTAATTCATTCAAAACCCCCCCAAATTAGATAGTTTTTAGTATCTTTAACACTTAGAAAACCCAATTAGGCATTGAATTCCATTTCCAAGGGAGATGACCTAGGTTGTGCCACTTGCTATATTTTTAGATCAACCTAGTTTTATTTTGAGGGTTGCACGACAAGCCCGTCAACCATAGAGATTTATAGTGAGCACAAGAGTCTGAAATACATGTTTGACCAGAAAGAACTTAATATGAGACAGAGGAGATGGATGGAGTTCCTAAAAGACTATGATTATGTGTTGAAATATCATCCGGGCAAAGCTAATGTGGTGGTGGATGCCCTAAGTAGAAAATCCATCTATATAGCCTATATGATGACTAGGGAGCAGGAGCTCCTAGAGAGATTTAGAAACTTGAACCTCTTTCGTCAGGTGGTATCGGGTAAATTGTATCTGAGTGAAACCCGAATTGAGAATATATTGAGAACCCATATCTTAGATGCCCAGAGAGAGGATGAGTTCCTGAGACGGATCAGGAATGAGATTTCCCAAGGTAAGACCTCAAATTTCAAGGTGTCTGAGGATGGTATGATAGTATACCGAGATAGAATCTATGTACCTGCTCAGAATAAATTGAGACAAAGCATTTTAGAAGAGGCACATAAGAGTAAGTATACTATCCACCCAGGTGCCACCAAGATGTATTAGGATTTGAAAAGAATTTTCTAGTGGCCAGGGATGAAGAACGATGTGATGGATTATGTGGCTAGATGCCTAGTGTGTCAGAGGGTAAAAATAGAACATCAAAGGCTAGCTAGGTTGTTGCAACCTCTAGATATCCCTAAGTGGAAGTGGGATAGTATGGCCATGGACTTTGTTATGGGGTTACCCAGGACATCCTTTGGACACAATGCTATTTGGGTAGTTGTGGATAGATTGACAAAGTCTGTGCACTTTTTAGCTATCAGGGCTATTCATACACTAGATATATTAGCCTAGTTGTATATCAGAGAGATAGTGTAACTTCATGGAGTACCCAGTAGCATAGTTTCGGATAGAGACCCCAGGTTCACATCGAACTTTTGGAGGTCATTGCAGCATGCCTTAGGGACCAGGTTGCGGTTTAGTACTGCATATCACCCCCAGACAGATAGTCAGATTAAGAGGACCATCCAGACCTTAGAGGACATGCTGAGGGCGTGTGTGTTAGAAATGAGGGGTAACTGAGATGCATATTTACTGCTAGCAGAATTTACGTATAATAACAGTTACCATTCTAGTATTCAGATGGCCCCTTATGAGACTTTGTATAGGAGAAAGTGCAAATCCCCTCTGTGCTGCGTTGAGCTAGGTGAGAGGAGTATGATAGGACCTGAAAGTGTGGACTAAACCACCCAACAGATAGAATTGATTAGAAAGAGACTCCTCGGCCCAGAATAGGTAGAAAAGCTATGCCGATAAGTGAAGGAGGCCGTTAGAGTTTGAGAATGGAGACCATGTGTTCATTCGAGTATCTCCAGTGAGGAGAGTAGGTCGGTCAATGAGGGTAAGGAAGTTCAGTCCTAGGTATATTGGTCCATTTGAAATCCTTGAGAAAATTGGATTCGTGACTTACCGAATAGCCTTACCTTCTAACCTAGCCCAAATCCACGGTGTTTTTCATGTCTCCTAATTGAAAAGTATTTACCAGACCCCTCACATGTCATAGAATATGAGCATGTGCAATTGCAAGAAGATCTTTCCTATGTAGTGAGACAGGAGAGAATTGTGGATGCTAAGCTAAAACAGCTAAGAAGCAAGAACATTCCTCTAGTGAAAGTGATCTGGAGAGGTCTGACTTTTGAGGAAGCAACCTGAGAATTGGATGATGACATGAGGTATAAATATCTAAAGTTATTCCCTTGAGGTATGTCTTTAAATTTCAAGGACGAAATTTCTTTTAAGAGGGGTAGAAATGTAACAACCAGAAAAGAAAAAAAAAAGAAAGCTAAAAATTTTCAAAGTCTTGAAATTTTCTAACTCTACTAGCTATAGTGAGAAATGGCCTAGTTATAGCGAATGTACCTGTTCGCTATAGCGAGAAATTGTCTAGCTATAGCGAATGTACCTGTTAGTTATAGCGAGATTGCTTCTAGCTATAGCGAGTGCGGGCATCCCATACAAAAATCAGGGAGCTGCTCACCGTAGCACGCGTCGTAGCGAAAACAGGGGTCTGGGACTGATAAGTGCTCGCCGTAGCGAAGGTTAATTTTTGCTATAGCAAGGGTTAGTCTGGAAAAGCATAAAAAAAGAGAATTTGACTTCTTAAAGCATCCAAATTCATCCTTTCTCTTTTAACTGACCTAAGCTTCGACCAAAAGAGAGAAAAGGGGTGTAGAGAGAGAGAGAGACCAAGAGAAGGAAGGAAGAACAAGGAAAAGGTAAGCAAGCTTGAGATTTCCCTATCTTTTCTTCTTTGAATCTTGTTCTTCTCTCTTTGCCCTCTCTTTCTATGGTTTTGGTTGTTGAATTAGTTGGGTTTTAGGCTTGGTTTAGAAGAGGAAAAGTGGAAAACCACTCTTGAAGAAGGTTAAAACTCATGTATCTTTACTTCCTCTTCTTTGCTTTCCTTGAGTATGTTGGTTCTACCAACTTGAGAGCTTGGGAAAGAAGAAGAGTTGGTGAAATTCTAGAGAGAGAGAAAACCCCTAGTGTCTTATATGCTGGTAGGGTTTGCTATGAAGAACCCCTAATAATTGTTGATTATGAGAGAGTAATTCCATGCTCTTTATTGTGTCTAGGCTCAAGAGAAGCACCTCCATCAAGGTGTGATTGTGAAACCAAGAAGGAAGAAGAGAAATTGAAAGAGAAGGCTTGTGTTAGCTTATAAGGTAGCACTCCACTCTTTCTTATTGCATTCTTGGATGTATATAGTCATTGTATGCTTGTGTATATGTTTGTTGTGTAAGACATGCCATATGTTATTGCCTTGATACATTGGTACCAATATGTTTATGTGTTGGATTATGAAAATTACTCGGGTGAGGTAATGCCAAAAGTCCCTTGTGATAGGTAAGGTAGAGCCAAAAGTCCCTGAGGATCGGTGAGATAAGGTCAAAAGTCTCATAATTGAGTGAGACCAAGTCAAAAGTCCTTAAACCAAGGGTGAGGCCATCCAAAAGTCCCTAAAATCAGGTGAGGCTAGATCAAAGGTCCCAAGAACTTATTCTTGGCATTGATGTGATATTCATGGCATGTAAATCATGTATTGTATGATTGTAACTAGTTAGATACCTATTTGCATGCTTTAACTTGTTTATATGCCTTGATTGCTTCCTTGAATGAGTGCATGAGCTATTGAGATTCCATGAATCTCACCTCCTTCCCTCTCCCATCTTAACAAGTTAGGTGGAGCTCAAGGAGATTCAAGTGCACACCAAGGAGCCTAGTTGAGCATGTTTAAACGATTGCTAGTTTATTTTAGTTCTTTTGATATAAAGAGGTGCCAAAATGAGTATGCATCTATTATTTTTGAGATGTAAATATTGAAGCAAGTGTAAATGTATGGAAAAATGATGTATAAACTATGTAGAGAGCCAAAGTAATGAAAATGTGATATTTGCCCCTTTTGTGGATTGTATGCGATAGTGCATTTTGGCCCGTAGCATAGTGAGTTTGAAATGTATGATGATTTGGATCACTTGGACATTTCATATATACTATTTTATGCTTTAAAACTTGTCCATGAGGTGCGAGAACATGTGGGAGGCCATTTGGACCCACTTTGAACCGTTTTGGGTGTCAAAACCGCTAAATTTGCGAGTTCCGTCAAAGTATGACTAAATGAGCTCTTCTTGATATGAAATTTAGCATGCCTCTAGAGTTTGTAGAGAGCTTCTTGGAAAGCTAAAGTGGGTAATATTTGGAGGTCTAAGAAATATTTGGCAAATTGTTGAAGTTAGGAAATTTTAATGGTTTTGGTCATGATTCTGTGCAACTAGTCCGAAAATGAATCCATGTCATTCATAGACCAAATGGTGTCCAATTGTCATGAAATTTTATAGGCATAAACTAGACTAGAAGCACCTCAATCGGAGGTCTTTAGAGAGAGAACTAACTTTCAAAAGTTTTGTGTCAGCAGCAGGGAAGCCATCCGACCTTCGTTACTGTTCTATCAGTTTTTGAGGTCTAAGGGCTACTGAACTGATTTGGAATTATTTTGTTCTTCTATTTAACATCCAGATTGGATTTTTGTGGAATTAGTTATGAAGTTTTGAATTTCATGACAGCAAGCTGCACCAGTATCAGGGACAGCCGAACCTCTGTCTCTTTTTTTATGTCAAACATGGTCCAAACGCTGAGATTGTGGTTGGAAATTATTTTTAGCATAAATTTAACACTTAGGAATTTCTAAAAAGCTATGGTTTGGTTGATTCCCATTTTTCTAGAATTAGTTATAATTTTCCAAAGTTAGAACCAAAAATCTGACTTTTGGGCCCATTTGAGAAATTGCACTTTCTTGGATTTTGGCTTCATATCCGTGGTTTATGGGTTGTTTGAGGCTGTGTATGAGTTTTATAAATGGAGTTTGAGTAGAGAATGTGAATGATGAGTTCATGGGACCCATGGGACAAAATATGAGCGTTTGAACCCCGATTTATAACATGAAAATGCCACGGCTTTTATCATTTCTTTGGAAATCATATAGATTCAAGCTGAAGCAAAGACTAGTTGAGTTCATATATTATGGTGTTACATATTTCTTTTAATATAAACAATTCTAAACTATTGGATGTACTTAACCCATATGAGCCTTTTGATCCTTCTTAGGTCACTTTTAATCAGATGAGTAGTTGCTAGACGTCATACATACAAAGGGAGCCGTCACTAGAATAGCATTCCATTCTCTCTATTTTTGTTTTCCTTCCATGGCTTTCTAATCTAATCAATCTAGAGTTTGAACTTGAAATTGAATCTGAGTCCAGGGTTGTATTAAATACTAGTTTGATTTTAATTTCAGAAGAATTTTGTTTCTGTTCTCTATGTTTCCATGTATTTTGGATTATTCTGGTTTGATGATTCTATTTATGTGATTACCATTTTGATGGAGTTATCCAAGAACCCAATTGATTTAACTAGTTGATCAAATCAACAATTGCATTCTGAACCACTTTGGGTGTCTGCATGTGTTTTCTAATTATGTATAGAACGAATTAGTTTTGTATTGTTAGCTTAAGCACAATTGTATTAGAAATAATAATACAAACTTATTAACATCCCATATGGTAGTTTAGGAATATTAACCCTAACAACTAGAATATTAAAATCAAGCTAGAGATATTGTTAAGTGACAAAGAAGGAAAAATATCAGGGGAAGAATCTGGATTGGTTACATTTTATTTGATTGATTTTTTTTATTAATTGGTTTTCTCTTTTATTTAATTAGCGCAATTTTGTATTCAAATCCCATTCATTTTAATTTCAATTTTGTGGTCTCTTATACTAATTGATTTGATTAAAAGCTCCTTAAAAGATGACTTGGTGGGCATTATACTGCAAACCAGTGAAAAATCACTAATCTTGGCCAGTTCGACAACTGTAAGTGAACAGTTTTTCTTTATCAAGATTTTGGCATCGTTATTAGGGAGTCAATTGATTATAATCAATTAGAATAAGAAATTCCTTAATTCCTATTTCCATTTGGTCTTTTCATTAGGTGTTTGTAGTTGTTTTTTGGTGTTTCAGTGTTCTGTGACTATTCTGGGCAATATTAGCACTAGGGGTGACTAACTCCGATTAAGCTGAAATTTGGTATATAAGTTCTGGGTGTTGTGAAGATGTCACAGCTATACTACAAGATAGGCCACTTTTTGGCCAAATTCCATCGTTCAGAAATTTTTAGCATTTTTTTCTTTGATTTTTATGTATTGTTTCATTTTTCTTAAATTCATTTTAATTTTTCTTGGCATTTTTTTGGATGTTTTCTTTCATTTTATTTCATTCTTAGTGTATGACAAGATCCTCTAATAGAGAATTGGTTGAGTTTGATCCAAAGATTGAGAGGAGCTTTTATAAATAACTTAGAAACAATAAGATTAAAGAAGCTGTGGTAACTGAGTTAGTTTTTGAGTTAATTGATAATACAAAAATTGTAACACTATATTCATAGGACTCATCTCATATCATTTCTAAGCTCACATCCTTGAATTATGCAAGCTTGCCAAGGGAAATTATTAAAATTATTTAATTTAATTGCATTACATCATGCATAAATTTTTCATTTAGTGTCTCATGGACCATATAAACTTATCCATCTCATTCTCATATTTAATTATACAAATACAACTCAAAACTATCTCAAAAAGTGGCCTAGAACTCATGCAAGTGAAGTGAAGTGTGGAAGGGACTCACTCTGAATGAAGCAACTTGGGAAACAGAAAGAGCAATGAGGAAGGATTATCCTACATTATTTGAGTAAGGTATGTCTAATTTTGAGAACAAAATTTCTAAAAGGAGGGGAGAATGCAACACCCTAAAATTAATTAAGGTGTTAATTATAGATTAAGGTTAATTAAGAATAATTAATATGAAATAATCGGATAAGTTAAGTGAATAGAAATTTTAGAGAGATAAATTATTGATATGAGTTTGAGATTTAATTAGGATAGAAACTTCACCTAAGCCCAAATTAATGTAGAAGGTCATGATAAGCAGCTAATGGTCCCAAACCTTCATTCGAACCTAGAAATCTTGTTTTTTCATATGGTAACCCTAAGGGATGACTTAGAAACATTGGTAGAAGATTCTTAGGAGTTGAAATTAAGGGATAATAGAATCAAAAGCTTATAAATGAATGTTTGTTTCCTTGATGTACATGTGTTTGTAATTATATGGTTGATGACTCTAATAACATTAAGGTTCAAATTTCCTTATATTTTATGAATGTAATTAGTCGTAATGTCTTGTAACCCCAATTTATGATTATTAATCACATATTTAACCTTAATTACAATAATTAGAAGTTAGGGTTGTCACAGTTGGTATCTAAGCAATGGTTCAGGCAAATATGTTTGATTTACAACCTTGTGGTTAGAAAACTTGGCAATCATGATGCATGCATGATAGGAATAAGAACATTGTGACTTAGTGATAACTCTTATACATACATATACCTACCATGGGTGGAGTGTGTTTTGTTTGCCTTGGGCTAAAACTTAATAGGGGATACTTGTGGTTGTGCTTGTAGCATTGCAAACTTAGATGGCTACACATAGAGAAACAACCGAGATGCTAAGAGAGATGCAAGAGGCCATGGCTGCAATGGTCAACTGAATAAGAGAACAAGCTGAGGCCCATGAAACTACAGTTAGGGCAATGACTGACTGGTTTCAACAGCAAGCCGAGGCTCATGCAGCGATTGTACAAGTGCTGCAACAGCTACATGAAAACATGAATAGCCGAATCAGGAGGTGCCGATGGAAAACCATGTGGGGGTTGGCCATAACCCTAGTGCGGGACACCAAGGGGAGGACAGCGACCTCTCTATTGTGTTGGCCAAATTCAGAAAAGCTAATCCTCTATCTTTTTTGAGGGAGCTAGACACTAAGAAAGTTGAGAGATGGCTAATGTAATTAGAGAAAATCTTTAAGGTTATGACCTACACCACAGAACAAAAGGCAAAGTTGGCCATCTATAAGTTAGAGGGTGAGGCTGAGCATTGGTGGAGGAATGCCTCCAGATTATTGATTGCAAGGGAGATACCCTTTACTTGGGAAAGTTTTCAAACTGCTTTTGAGAGTAAATATTTCCCACCATCAGTGAGGGCTGACAAGGAAGCTGAGTTTAACTTCCTTGAACAAGGAGATATGAACGTAGATCAATATGCAGCCAAATTCATTCAATTGTCGCTTCTCCTCCTACTTGAAAAGATTTGATGATGAGCCATGGAAAGTTGAAAATTTTGAAAGAGGCTTGAGTCTAGAGGTTAAAGATAAGATTGTATCTCTACAGATTCGTAATTTTGATGAATTGGTGGAGAAGTGTAGAGTGACGAAGAGGGCTATGATGGAAAGTGAGGCCAAGCGGAAGAAGCCCCTGGAGGGTAAGCATGATCGGGGCATGGAGCCCTTTAGGGGAGGAAGTAAGAAAGGAGCCAATAGTGGGAATGGCTCTTAGGGTAGGAGACTAACCCTAAGGAATGTCCCTCAAAGAATAAGCACGGGACCACCAAGAAGGAATGTCCCTCAAAGAATAAGCACGGGACCACCAAGAAGTACAGTGAGTACCCCACCCACTTGTGCCAAATGTAGGAAGAACCATGGGAATGGACCATGCCTAGTGTGTTATAATTGTGGGAAGCCTGGACACTATACGCGGACTTGTACTGTGTCACGAGAGTTGGCCTCATCCATTAAACCACCTACCTAGGGAAAGGTGTTCGCCCTTACATAGTAAGAGGCTAGTAGATCCCCTAGTATGATCAAAGGTACTTTACTTGTCCATAATCATATCATAGATGCATTGTTTGACTTGGGTGCGACCCACTCATTCATCTCATATGACTGTGTTAAGCGTCTGGGTCTTAACATTAGCCTGTTTCCATTTGAATTATTTGTGTCCACCCTTACTGGATATTATATGATTACATTTGATGTATGCTTAGATTGTACTGTACAATTGGATAGCCATTGTACTACCTTTGACTTGATTTGCATCCCTTTATGTGATTTCGATGTAATCATTGGTATGGACTAGCTGTCGGCTAATAATGTGATACTTGATTGTAACCGTAAGGCTGTTTCCTTACCTCTAAATATACCTAAAACTTGTCCTGTGACTGAGCTTACTTGTGTGTCTACCACCCAAGTCGGGAGGTGCCTTAGGCATGGTTGCCAAGGGTTTCTAGTATTCTTTTCATTGCATATTGAGGTTGATGATGGGTTGGAGGATATACCTGTGATTAGGGAGTTCCCTAAAGTTTTCCCTAGGGAGTTTAGTGGACTACCTATAGAGAGAGAGCTAGAATTTTCCACTAATCTGGTGCCCAATACAGGTCCAATTTCTAAGGGGAGTCCATATAGAATGGCACCTGCTGAGTTAGTTGAGTTAAAGAGTCAATTAGAGGAGTTACTTGAGAAAGGGTTTATTAGACCAAGTATGTCTCTATGGGGAGCACCAGTGTTATTTTTCAAAAAGAAGGATAGTAGTCTTAGGCTTTGCATTAACTTTAGGCAATTGAACTAAGCGACCGTCAAGAATAAATACCCTTTGCCTAGAATTGATGATTTACTTGACCAATTAGCTGGAGCGTCAGTCTTTTCAAAGATTGACCTTAGATTGAGATATCACCAACTTAGAGTCAAGCTGAGAATGTACCTAAAACTGCCTTTAGGACTCGATATAGCCATTATGAATTCCTAGTTATGCCTTTTGGGTTAACCAATGCCCCTACCATTTTTATGGACTACATGAATAGGATTTTTAAGCCTTATCTTGACCGGTTTGTGGTAGTGTTCATTGATGACATTCTTATCTACTCTAAAAGTACTGAAAAGCATGAATATCATCTTAGGATAGTTCTTCAAACATTGAGAGAGTATCAGTTGTATGCTAAGTTAAGCAAGTGTGAGTTTTGGTTGCGGGAGGTCAAATTCCTAGGTCATGTGATATTGAAACAAGGGGTAGCGGGAGATCCTAGCAAGGTAGAAGTAGTACTGAATTGAGACCCAAAATGGTGACTGAAATCCATAGCTTCTTAGGTCTAGCCGACCACTATAGAAGATTCATTAAGGGATTTTCTTAGTTAGCCATGCCCTTGACAAAATTGACTAGGAAGGACTAACCATTTGTGTGGGATGCCAAGTGTGAGAATGCTTTCCAAGAGCTTAAGGATAGGCTTACCACCACACTTGTGTTAGTGATACCTGACCCTAAAGAGACATTCACAGTCTATAGTGATGCTTCTAAAAAGGCATTAGGGTGTGTCTTAATGCAATAAGGTAGGATGATAGCCTATGCTTCTAAACAACTTAGACCCCATGAGGAGAATTACCCTACCCATGACCTGGAACTAGTGGCTGTAGTTTTTGCCCTTAAAATTTGGAGGCATTACCTCTATAGTGCCCAATTCGAGGTGTATAGTGATCATAAGAGTTTGAAGTACTTGTTTGACCAGAAGGAGTTGAACATGAGGCAAAGGAGGTGGATGGAATTCTTTAAAGACTATGATTTCTCCTTAAAGTATCATCCAGGGAAGGCGAATGTACTCACCGATGCCTTAAGTAGGAAATCTATTCATCTGGCAATGATGATGCTTAAGGAGCAAAGGTTGATTAAAGAGTTAAGAGATTTGAATTTATCAATTTCAATGAATCTTAGTAGTCTTCTTTTAGAAGAATTGAGAATAGAAAATGACCTTAGGAAGAGGATTAAAGAGACCTAAGAGCTAGATGCCTACTGGGGAGGAATTAGAGAGCAACTAGGAAGTAGTGAGGTCAAAGATTTTGACCTATCAGAAGATGACTTGGTAAGGTACCAGGGTAGATTGTGCAACCCAAGGATGAAGAGTTGAGGAATATAGTATTGTCGGAAGCTTATAAGAGTAGGTACACCATTCATCCGGGCACCACTAAGATGTATAGGGATCTAAAGAAGAGCTTTTAGTGGCCTAGGATGAAGTCGAACATAGTGGAGTTTGTTGTTAGATGTCTAATTTGTTAGAGGGTTAAGATTGAGCACCAAAGACCCGTAGGTTTGCTACATCCTTTGGAAATTCTGAAATGGAAATGGGATAGTATATCCATGGACTTTGTGATGGGTTTGCCTAGAACATCCTTGGGTTATGATGCTATTTAGGTGATTGTGGATAGATTGATGAAGTCTACCCACTTTCTACCTATTAGAGCCACATATCCTCTAGATAGACTAGCTCAACTATATGTTTGTGAAATTGTAAGATTACATGGTATTCCTAATAGCATTGTGTCAGATAGAGACCCAAGGTTCACATCAAAATTTTGGCAGTCTCTACAAGAAGCTTTAGGTACTAGTCTTAACTTTAGCACTGCTTATCATCCTCAGTCTGATAGACAGATTGAGAGGACAATTCAGACCCTTGAGGACATGCTTAGAGTGAGTGTACTAGACTTAAAAGAGAGTTGGAATATGTACTTGCCTTTAGCTGAGTTTGTTTATAATAATAGTTACTATTCTAGTCTCCAAATGGCACCATTTGAGGCACTTTATGGGAGGAAGTGTCGATCACCCTTATGTTAGGTAGAACTTGGTGAGAGAAGTCTTTTAGGTCCAGACATAGTGGACCAAACCACCTACCAAATAGAACTGATCAAAAAGAAGTTGTTGGCTGCCCAGAGTAGGCAAAAGAGTTATGGGGATAAGAGAAGGAGACCCTTAGAATTTGAGGTAGAAAATTATGTGTTCTTTAAGGCTACTCCAATGACGGGTGTAGGACAGTCTATCAGGACAAGAAAGCTCAGTTTTCATTATCTTGGTCCTTTCTAAATCCTTGAAAGGATAGGACCTGTAGCCTATAGAGTTTCTTTACCTCTAAACTTGGGCAGATTGCATGATGTGTTCCATATGTCCCAACTGAAAAAGTACCACCCAGACCCTTTGCATGTCATTAAGCATGAGAATGTGCATCTACAAGATGATTTGTCTTATGTGGTTGAGCTGGAAAGGATTATGGACTCAAAAGTCAAACAGTTGCGTAATAAGGACATCCTCCTAGTAAAGGTAGTGTGGAAGGGACTCACTCTGAATGAAGCAACTTGGGAAACAAAAAGAGCAATGAGGAAGGATTATTCTGCATTATTTAATTAAGGTATGTCTAATTTTGAGGACAAAATTTCTAAAAAGAGGGGAGAATATAACACCCTAAAATTAATTAAGGTGTTAATCATGGATTAGGATTAATTAAGAATAATTAATATGGAATAATCGAGTAAGTTAAGTGAATAGAAATTTTAAAGAGATAAATTATTAATATAAGTTTAAAATTTAATTGGGATAGAAACTTCACCTAGGCCCAAATTAATGTAGAAGATCATGACAAGCAGCTAATGGTCCCAAACCTTCATACTAACCTTGAAATATTGGTTTTTCATATGGTAACTCCAAGGGATGACTTAGAAACATTGGTAGAAAATTCTTGGGAATTGAAATTAAGGGGTAATAGAATCAAAGGCTTATAAACGAATGTTTGTTTCCCTAATGTGCATGAGTGTTTGTAATTATATGGTTGATTACTCTAATAACATTAAGGTTCAAATTTCCTTATATTCTCTTAATGTAATTAGTCGTAATATCTTGTAACTCCAATTTATGATTATTAATTATATATTTAACCTTAATTACAATAATTAGAAGTTAGGGTCATCACAAGATCCACATAATCTAGTCTTTGGCTTCCTAAAAAGATCTAGATGCGATCTATATGCATGCTAAATTTCATGGGCAAATTCTTTCATTTGGTCAAATTTTGACATTAGGTTGCAAAAATGGTCACTTTTATGTCTTATAAGGGGTCCAAATGATCCATTTTGGTTTCTATGATAACCATGGCCACATGAGCATGTGGGAAAGCACCAAAATGGTCTACTAAATATGTCTCAAAGATACATAAACCCAAAAATTAAAAACTCACTCTCTCACCCCCTGCTATACATAAGAATGCATATACTTTATGTTGCCATCCAATGTCCAAAAACTACAATATCATTCATTTGGCATCAAGTTCCATACATACATCAAATATATGAATATTTACATGTGTTCTATAATACCATAATTTCGTAGCTCATTCCATGCTATTTTTATACCTCATATCAATCAATTCATGTGAGAGGCAAGAAAATGGCATTAAAGTATTGATTACTTTTGTGTTGCGTCACGTATAAAAATTTCGTTTGGTGTTACGTGAACCATGTGAACTCATATTATACTTTTCCATATTTAATTACATGTATAAAACTCATTTGCATCATAAAATCATGCCCACAATTCATGAAAATTGAAATGGAACATAGAACATGGAGGTTTATTTTAGTCCAGATTTGGCCCTTTTTCTGGCCAAAATTTGAAAATTCATAACTAACTTTAGAAAAATTAAAATCACACATTCTTGTCCTTTTTGAAAAGCTATGGATGTCTAATTCATAATAAAAATATGCCTAGACCATAAAATCCATCACAGAGGGTGTTTGATATTCGAAAAGGTCCAGAGGTCGAACTGCCTCCTGATGCTGTTATAGATTCTGCAGTAAATTTTGAAAATGTCCAATTAATTTCAAAAAACTCCAATCCATGTAAATGATACCAATATAGAAATCTGTGGATGTTAGTTAGAGGGAAAAATATTTCCAGACCAGCTCAGGTGGCCCAAATCTCAATATTCAATAGAATAATAACTCAGGTCGGATAAAGGTCCTGATACTGGACAGAATGTTCAAAAATTCATATCTCCCTCTCTAGACCTCCAAATGAGAAGCTTCTAGTTGGAACAAGTCATTGGAAATGTCTAGTTTCTTTGTATGATATTTTGTGGTAATTGGACATCATTTACCCTATAAGTGACAAAATTTAATTTTAGACCAGTGCTACAGTACCAAAGACCAAAACTAGAAAATTTTTCAATTTCAAAAATTTGCCAAATATTCCATAGACCTCCAAAAATTACCAACTTTAGCTTGTAAAAAATATCTTAATAAGCTCTAAATGCATGCCAAATTTTAGACCAAGAAGAGATTATTTGGACAAAAAGTGGTATAGCATCCTAAAATAGTAAATTTTTGCTCCATATGGGTTACCAATTTGTCCAAATGACTTTCTTAATTGTTTGGCACCTCTTGGCAAGTTTCAAAGCATAAATATAACTTGTAGAGACTATCCAAATGGTCCCAAATCCCATACATCTTATTTTGGTCTCTCAACATCCATTTATGCACTAAACACACATGACATTCAAGGATCCAATTGCATAACTTCATTGATTTAATACTACATACATTATACATATAGTCTATACATCATATTACATATGCTCAAGGTTTTACACTACCAAAAATAATATGTACAATGCTTCTTGACACTCCATTGCAATCTAAACTACAAATTAAACAAAGTGTAGCCATTTAGTATTCTTAGCTTGCATTTCCTTGGCCTTGGGCACCACCTAGACATTTTAAACATAAGAGGGAAAAGGGAGTGAGATTCCAAGAATCTCAATAGCTCACACACCCATTCACACTACATTTAAGGCATACATACATCAAATACATGGATATGCAAGCATAAAGTGTGCAATAAATCTCATTTCATGCCACATCAACATGTCAAGATCACTCTCATGCACTAGGGACTTTTGGTTTAGCCTCACCCCATTTCTAGGGTTATTGGATTTGCCTCACTCTTGGTCTAGGGACTTTTGACTTAGTCTCACCCATTCAAAGGACTTTTGGCCTTGTTTCACCCATGCCATGAGACTTTTGGTATCTCCTTACCTTCATCAAGGGACTTTTGGCATCACCTCACCCTTATGAGCTCTTTCCATAACCATAGTCATTCAAGAAGACACATTGGTACTAATGCAATTTCAAGACATCAAGTGGCATATTCTCAAATCACAAGAGCATATATAAGCACATAACATATACACATGCACACAAGAATGCAAGAGAATGAGGTGGAGAGCTATCTTTTAATTTATGCGAGCTTACTTTGCCAATTCCTTTCCTTCCTTGGTCTCACAAGAGCACTTAGGTGGAGTAAGGTTCTCTTGACCTAGACATCATAAACATCACACAATTACACACTTGAAGCAAGCCAAGACATTAGGTTCACTCTTAAACACACACTTAGTTCCATAATGGGCATATTGGTTCTATAAATGGTCCATTGAAGCAACTCATATCATCTAAGTTCTAGGCTCCATTCTCTTGCTATTTCTAGACTTCCTGGACTCATTTAAAGTCCTTGGAGCCATCACATATTCGATTGCACTATTGGAAGACCAAGTTGCTTCATAAGGCACCATTATGGAAACCATTGTCCCATCTCCCAACCTATGGCTTCTAAATTTTTCCCAGTGGTTCCTCCCATCTTCTAACATCATATAGAGTCCTAAACCAAGGCTAGAACAAATTAAAACACTCCCTAGCCCTATGAATCCTCCTTGGCCGAGACAAGAACATAATGGAGTTTCTTGGAGTTTCAAAATTTTCCTTGATGGGAGAGCCACTTGAGAAGGTTTCTAGGGATCTTAGGAGCTCAAGGAAACATTCAAATAGTCAAGAAATTACTCACATAAAATCAGATCTTACAAAACCCTAAGAAAGCCTACACTTTTCCATCTTGATTTCCTTTAGTTTTTACTTGAATTTATTGTCATATTCTTAATCCTTGCACTCTTTTTCCTAGGTTTCTCCCTTGGTTCTGCCTAAAATTCATCTCCTTCTATCCCCCCTAGGTTGGCCAAAACTACCACAAAGAGGAGCAACCAAGATGAAACATCAAGAATGGAAAAATACCTTAGTTTCAAGCTTGTTTTCAGATCTTTTCTTTCTTGGTTCTCTTCTCCTTGGCAAATTCAAATTTTCCCCCTTAGGTCTAGACCAAAAAAAAAAAACCAAATCATTCAAAAAATCCATGGAAAGAAAGGAAAAAGAGAGGATAACAAGATTGGAGGAAGATGAAGCAAGAAAATCCATGAAATTACCTAGTTTCTCTTTAGTTTTCTTCCTCTTTTTCTCCTCCTTCTTGTGCACCTAAGAAATCAAAATAACTTCCGTATTTTGGGGAGAAAATTTCGTGCTAAATAAAAGGGTGAAGATGGAAGAAAAGTGTGGTAGTGTTTAGGATATTCTAGAAGCTTTCATTTCTAATTTTGCCCTTTTGTAATGGCAATTTCGTTTCAGCTTCATTTTAGCTCCTTTTTTAGAACCGTCTTTTCTATCATAAAATTTGGGTTCCTAATTTAATAAAATGCCTTTGGAATTACTCAATTTGGAGCTAAAACCTTACTGAACGACCCGATCAAATTTTAAGTCAACTGACGTTGAAAAACATACACCGGAGGGGCTTTACCAATCCTGGGGCTTCCCATAGTTTTTAGAGCCTCTAAGAACCTTGGGCAACTTAAAAATTTCATTTAAAAAGCCCTCCTATATGGTTTTTCAAAAGTTGCACTTATTTACGAAAATACCATTACGTTTCATCAGTTTCCGTCGCAAATTATTTCTCCATCCTAACTCAATTTTTCTTTCTGTCTAAGCCTAAAATTATCATTTTTAGGAGTCTAGGACTCAACCCAAATTTATTGGGACATTGTCTAGGTCATTTCAAAGAACTTACTTTCATATGGCTCATTTTGTCGTTTTTACAAAAATTACGTTTGTTACATGTTCAAATGATTATACAACATTTCTACTCTAGGATTACATCATATGCCATCCATATGGCTATAAAAGAAGCAAAACTAGACACTTTGTTGTCAATCTTTCATCTTCCAATTTGGTGGCTTCCATTACCTTGCTCATTTGGTCTACCTAGCATATTAAGACATTGAAGAGGAGGGAATGAGGTTCAAAGAATCCCAATAGCTCATCTCCCTTTTAATCATACATAAAGAATGTAATTAAAATCTTAAAAATACATGCATAAGCATAATAGAAAGTGTGATCATTCAAGAAGCATTCTTGGCATTTGAACAAGTCATACAAAGCATACATAGGCTTGCCAAGTAAGTGGATTAGCCTCACCCATTCTTTTCAAAGTTGTTAGACTTGCCTCATCCTTTTTCTTAAAGGCCTTAAACTAAGCCTTACTCTTGGGAGACTCTAAACTTTGTCTCAACCATTCTTAAGGATTCTTAGCTCATCCTCACCATGGCTAGTGGGTTCTTGGCATCACCACACTCAAGCAAACCAAGCAAATACACAAAGTGTTCTTTGAATGCATAAAACAATATCATGGTACCATGGCATATGAATACATGCTAGAATACTTTCTCATGGCTTAAAACACATATACACACATTTAAGACAAGAAAAAAATTCATCCATACATGAGGGAAAGAGGAGAGAGCTACCTTTTCCACACAATCACACTTTTTCTCTTGCAAATGCACTCCATTCCTTGGCCACACACTCACAATGATGTGAGGCTTGTTTCTCTTGGCCTAAGCTAATCATATGGAAGCCAATTAAGCTCTTGAAATTATTCCTAAGACTGCATATCTTCTTTAAACACTAACTTAGTCTAATTGCTCTTTTATTGTTCCTAAATGCACCTAATGAAGCAACATCTATAATTTGAGTTCTTGGTTCCACTCCTTCCTTCCATTTATGATTCTTGACCCCATTTAGACCTCTTGGAGCTATCACACAATTAAAATAAGGGGCCTCACTACATGTTGCTTCTTTAGGCCATAATATGGAACTTGTGATGCCATCTCACTTTCTATGATTTTTAAAATTTTTCTAAGACTTCTTCTTATCCTCTTCCATCATATATAACTAAAAAATAAGCTTGGAACAAATTAAAACTACCCCTAGGTGCCCTAAGTGTCTTAGGCCAAGGCTATGCTTCTTCTTGGAACCTTTGGAGTTTCATTGCTTCCTTTAATGGGAGAAGCATGGAGTAAGCTCTCTTAGTGTCTTAGGAACCTATATGAACTCTTAAATATCATAAAATATAGCTAGGATTCATGGTAGAGTTCAAGGTGCAATCAAAACCTTAGCCTCCCTATCTTGAAATCTAATGGTTCTTAGTTAATTTCCTTTACATATTCTTATTCTCCACACTTAATTTCCTAAGATTCACCTTGGTTTTACCTAAAATCCATGCCTTCTTGGAGTTCCCAAGACTGGTTGAACTAAGGAGAGAAGGGGAGAAGGAGTAGCTATAATATTATATTATTTCTATCATTAATCCCTCTCTTTTAGTGGGAATATGCACTTTATCAAGGAAATCTCAAGAAAATGTATTAAAATAATAAATTAAATTATATTGCATAGCGAGTAAATTTTTCATTACTCGTCTTCGGGACCCCATGAACTCATCAACAACATTTTCTAGTTATTTTCCATACATACAAATCATATCATTTTCAAAAATTGGCACCAACCACGGATCAAGAGTCAAAAACCCCAAAATTTCTTCATTTCCCGTGACTGTACAATAGCAGATTTTAAGAGAAATTTTGAAAAATCATAACTAAATGTAGAAAAATCAAAATCACACAAACCATAACTCTTTAAAAAAGCTCTAGATGTTAACTTTAAACTAAAAATAATTTTAGGACATGAATATAGCCTTTAGACTATGTTTGACAATAAAATAGCCACAAAAGTCTAGCTGTCCCTGATACTGATACAGTTTATTGTCATAAACTTCAAAAATGTCCAATTAAGTCCACACAAATCCAATCTATGTAAATGATACCAATATGGAAAGCTACGGATGTTAGCTAGAGGAAAAAAATAGTTTTAGACCAAGCCAAGAGCATTTAGGCTCTAAAAACTAATCAAACAATAACACATGTTTGACTAGTTGCCTAGTACTGGATAGCGATTTCAAAAAATAATATCTCCCTGTTTAGACATCTAAATGAGGTGCTTCTAATTGGCACAAGTCACTGGGAAGGTCTAGTTTCTCCTTGTAAAGTTTTGTGGCAATTGGACTCATTTTTCTTATAAGTGATAGAATTTCATTTCGAACCAGAATGAATAATGCACTGAACCAAAACTAGAAAAATTCCCAAATTTGAAAATTCACCAAATATTCCATAGATATCTGAAAATGCTGCACTTAAACTTCCCAAAAAGCTTTCAACAAGCTCTAGATGCATACTAAATTTTAGACCAAGAAGAGATCATATGGATAAAAAGGGGTATAGCTCACCAAAATGGTCAATTTTGCTCCATATGAGATATCAAATGTGTCCAAATGGCCTCCTTTAATGTTTGGCACCTCTTAGGTAAGTTTAAAAGCATGAATATGACTTGTATAAACTACTCAAGTGATCCCAAACCCTATGCATCTCATTTCAGTCATTCCACATCCAAGAATGCATATTTACATTAAGCCATCAAAAAGCCAAATTCTACATTTACATTGATTTAGTGTCATTCATAGGCTATACAAGAGTCATACATCATATTACATTTGTTCATGGTCTTACAATACAAAAATAATATGCACAAAGCCACTTTGACATTCAACTATAATTTGGACTACATAATAGGCACCAAATATTCCATAGATATCTGAAAATGCTGCACTTTAACTTCCCAAAAAGCTTTCAACAAGCTCTAGATGCATACTAAATTTTAGACCAAGAAGAGATCATTTGGATAAAAAGGGGTATAGCTCACCAAAATGGTCAATTTTGCTCCATATGAGATATCAAATGTGCCTAAATGGCCTCCTTTAATGTTTGGCACGTCTTGGGTAAGTTTAAAAGCATGAATATGACTTGTATAAACTACTCAAGTGATCCCAAACCCTATGCATCTCATTTCAGTCATTCCACATCCAAGGATGCATATTTACATTAAGCCATCAAAGAGCCAAATTCTACATTTGCATTGATTTAGTGTCATTCATAGGCTATACAAGAGTCATACATCATATTACATTTGTTCATGGTCTTACAATACAAAAATAATATGCACAAAGCCACTTTGACATTCAACTATAATTTGGACTACATAATAGGCACCAAATATTCCATAGATATCTGAAAATGCTGCACTTTAACTTCCCAAAAAGCTTTCAACAAGCTCTAGATGCATACTAAATTTTAGACCAAGAAGAGATCATTTGGATAAAAAGGGGTATAGCTCACCAAAATGGTCAATTTTGCTCCATATGAGATATCAAATGTGTCCAAATGGCCTCCTTTAATGTTTGGCACGTCTTGGGTAAGTTTAAAAGTATGAATATGACTTGTATAAACTACTCAAGTGATCCCAAACCCTATGCATCTCATTTCAGTCATTCCACATCCAAGGATGCATATTTACATTAAGCCATCAAAGAGCCAAATTCTACATTTGCATTGATTTAGTGTCATTCATAGGCTATACAAGAGTCATACATCATATTACATTTGTTCATGGTCTTACAATACAAAAATAATATGCACAAAGCCACTTTGACATTCAACTATAATTTGGACTACATAATAGGCAAAGTAAGGCTTTTTATTGTTCTTGGCTTACATTTCCTTGTCTTTGAGCACCACCTAGACAATTCAAGAGTGGAAGGAAAAGGGGAGTGAGATTCTAAGAATCTCAATAACTCACACACCCATTCACACATACATTCAAGGCATATACATATCAAAGTATATGTATGAAAGGTTTGGCAACCATAAAGTATGCAAAGTCACAATTTCCATACCACTTATTCACATTCAAGCCAAGAGCATGCTCTAGGAACTTTTGGTTTTGCCTCACCCCATTTTTAGAACTTTTGAATTTGCCTCACTCTTGGCCTAGGGACTTTTGACTTGGCCTCACCCTTCTAAGAGACTTTTGGCCTTGTTTCACCCATGCCATAAGACTTTTGGCATATCTTCACCTTCATTAAGGGACTTTTGGTATCACCTCACCCTTAAGAGCCATTCTCACAATCAATGGCATTCAAGACAATACATTGGTGCCAATGTAACCTCAAGGCATCAAGTGGCATGTTCTCAAATCACAAGAGCATACACAAGTACACAAAGACACATATATGCACATAAGAATGCAAGATAATAAGGTGGAGAGCTACCTTGAATTTGTGCAAGCTTCCTTTAGTCTTTCTCCTTCCCTTTCTCAGCCTCACAAGCACACCTAGGTGGATGGATGTTATCTTGGCCTAGACACCATAAACAACACATAATCACACACTTGAAGTAGGCCAAGACACCAAAGATACTCTTGAACACACACTTAGTTCCATAAATGGTATAATGGTTCCATAATTGGCTTATTGAAGCAACTCTCACATTTCAAGTTCTATGCTCTATTCTCTTGTTATTTTTAGACTTCTTTGACTCATTTAAGGTCTTTGGAGCCCTCACACATTCACTTGCCCAATTGGAAAACTAAGTTGTTTCATAAGGCACTATTATGGACACCATTGTCCCATCTACCAATCCGTGGCTCTTAAATTTTTTTCAATAGTTCCTCCCATCTTATAACATTATATGGAGTTCCAAACCAAGGCTAGAATAAATTAAAACACTCCCTAGTCCCTTAAACCTAGCTTGGCCGAAACATAAGCACAAAAAGGGGTTTTTGAAGTTTCAAAATTTTCCTTGATAGGAGAGCCACTTGGGGAGGTTTCTAAAGGTCTTAGGAGCTCAAGGAAATATTCAAATAGCCAAGTAAACACTCACAAAAAATTAGATTTTACAAAACCCTAAAGAACCCTACACTTTTCTATCTTGTTTTCCATGGGTTTTTCCTAGAATTTCTTGCCATATTCCATCTCCTGATGGCCCAATTCCCTTGTTTCTCTCTTGTTTTTTATTTTGGATAGAACTCCCTCCCCTCTAATGGTTCTATACAAGAGGCTGAAAGCACACCAAGGGAGGAACAAAAGGAAGAAGCAACAAAGATAGAAAATCACCTTGGGTTTAGCTTCCTTTCAATGATCCTTCTCCTTGGTTTACTTCCCTTCAAAAATTTCAAACTCCTCCCTCTATTCTGGACCAAAACAGAACTAAATAACTCAAATAAATCATGCAAAGAAAGCATAGAAGGAAGAGAGCAAGGTTAGAGGAAGAAAGAGCATGAAATTCCATAGATTTCTCACCTTTTCTTAGCTTTTCTCCCTCCTTCTTTTTCCTCTTCTTGTGTGCCTAAGAGAGTTGCTATTTTTATATAATTTGGGCAAAGGATTCATGCTTAAGAAGGTAGGAGAAGAAGGGAGAAGTATGTGGGAGTTTCTAGAAACACTTTCAAAAATTTTAATTTTGTCCTTCCATAATGGCAATTTTGTTCAGCTTTGTTTTAGCTCCTTTTTTAGAACTGTCTTTTCCATATAAAATTTAGGTTCCCAATTTAATAAAATGCCTCTAGAATCACTCAATTTAGAGCTAGAACCTTCCCAAACGAATCCGTCAAAATTCAGGCTCACTGCCTTTGGAAAACATACACCGGTGGGGCTTTACCAGTCCCAGGGCTTCCCATGGTTTTTAGGGCCTCTAAGAACCTTGGGCAACTCAAATTTTTCATTTAGAAAGCCCTCATATGTGTTTTTCCAAAAGCTGCACTTATTTACGAAAATACCATTACGTTTCGTCAGTTTTCGTCACAAACTGTTTTACCATCCTAGCTCCATTTTTCTTTTCGTCTGAGCCTGGAATTATCATTTTTAGGAGCCTAGGACTCTACCCAAATTTTTTGGGATATTATCTAGCTCATTTTAGAGGACTTGCTTTTATACGACTCATTTTTTTGTTTTATGGAAACTGCGTTTGTTATAGTAGCTACCATAGGAATGAAGTTTTACCTTATTTTTCCTTGATTTCTTGGATGATTTTCCCCTTACTTAGCCTCCTTTCTACAAATCCAAAAATTCTACCTATGTTCTGCCCTCAAAATAGATCTAGGAATTTCAACAAAACCATAGGAAAGAAGGGAAGATGGAAAAGAAGGAGTTTGCTAAAGAGAAAGTATGAAAAACTAAGAAAATTCATACATTTTTCTTTGTTTTTCTTCTTCCTATCTTCTCCTTCTTATGCGGCTCACTCTCTTGCTCTTTTCTCTAGTTTAGGGCAAAAAAAAAAGGGCTAAGTGATGGAGAGTGTGGGGCGTAAGACTATATATATGTATGGTTAAGAAATAGTTTCCAAATATTCTAATTTTGTCCCTTTGTCTTGGTATTTTCATTTTAACTTTGTTTTAGTTCCTTTTTAATAATCATCTTTTCCATCATAAAATTTAGGTTCCCAATTTTATAAAATACCTTTGAAAATACTCAAATCGGGTCAACTGACATTAGAAAACATATATCGGAAGGGTTTTAACTGTCCTGGGACTTATCATAGTTTTCAGGGCCTTTGAGAACCTCAGAGAACTTAAAATTTTCATTTAAAAAGACCTCCTATGAAAAATCTAAAAGTTACTCAAAATTATGAAAATGACATTCCGTTTTGTCAACGTTTCATTAAAATTCATTTCTTCATTCTAGCTCTATTTTTCTTTCTGTCTAAGCCTAGGATTCTCATTTTTAGGAGTCTAGAATGCTACATAAATTTTTTGGGACCTTAACTAATTCATTTTAAGAGACTTGCTTTGAAAATGTATCTGTTTTTGTCTTTTGAAGAAAATCGGATATTACAGAAATTGATTGCAAATTGAATTTAGATTCTAAATTTAATTTTGATTTTGATTCTAAAATGGTGAACGTGGCTGACAATGGTAACAATTATAAAACTCTTAGGGAATTGGTTACACCTAATGTTAATTACCAACCACTGTGCATTCAATATCCTAAACTTGATACTACCTTTGAGCTTAAATCTAGTTTAATACATTTGCTTCCAAAGTTTCATAGTCTTACAGGTGAGGACCCTCATAAGCATCTCAAGGAGTTTCATGTGGTCTATTCTACCATTAAACTACAAGGAGTTTCAAAGAAACATATCAAGCTTAGAGCATTTCACTTCTCATTGGATAGAGCAGCTAAGGATTGGCTTTACTACCTTCAACCCCAGGCCATTGCTTCTTGGAATGATTTAAAGAGAGTATTTTTGGAAAAATTCTTTCCTGCTTGGCATTAGACCGATGAATGGAGAAACATTTCATGAATATTGGGAGCGATTCAAGAAACTATGTGCAAGTTATCCCTATTATCATATCAGTGACTCATCTTTTGATTCAGTAATTTTATAAAGGCTTGCTACCTATGGATAGAAGTATGGTTAGTGCATTTGCAGGTAAAGCATTGGTTAATAAAACCCCACTGCTACCAAAGACTTAATTGCTAATATGGCACATATTACACAATAGTTTGGTACTAGGTTAAACATGCCAACTAAAGGTGTAAATGAAATTTATGCCACTCCTATGGATCAACAGAGAATAGAAAATAAACTTGAGGAGTTGGCATCCATTATTAGACAACTAGCACTTGAACAAAGACACCCTTAACAATTTTTTACACCCCTATGTGGTATTTGTTCATTAACCATATATGCCATAGATCAGTGCCCCCAGTTAAAAGATAATACAGAATCATGTGATGGCATTTTCCCTTATAGACCTTTATAGTAGCAATGGAATAGATACGACCCTTATGTAGTAACATATAATTCTAGATGGAGAAAAAATTTGAATTTGAGATATGGCAGTGGGTCTAACCAACAACAAGAGCAATAGAAATTCAACGCTTCTGGCCCAAGCAACCAATAATCCATGCAGCAGATGAATAAATCAAAACCAAGTCTGGAAGATATAGTAAAGTAACTTGCAACAAATAAACTCCAATTTTAGCAACATACAAAGACAATAATTTAGAGTTTGGAAACCTAAATTGGCCAACTTACAACAAACATTAATGAATTAAGGAGTCAAAGTTCTGGCTAATTACCTTCACAAGTCGTGACCAACCCAAGAGGCTTAGTGTAATAACTTTAAGAAGTGGTAAGGAAGTGGATGGGATAATCATACCCCTAATAGAAGCATGGCAAGAAAAAGAGATTAACAGAAAACAACAGCCTCATTCAATCCAAAACAAAAATATCATAGATAATGGAGAGAATTCCATATACATCTAACCCCATCCATTCCCTAACAGAATGACCCAATCCAAGAAAATTGTAGAGGCTTAAATTAGATAGTGAAATCATGGAGACATTCAAAAAAGTGGAAGTTAATATCCCTCTTTTGGAAGTAATCAAATGGAGTCCAAAATATGCAAAGTTTCTTAAAGAGCTGTGTACATGTAAGAGGAAATTGAAAGGGAATGAGAAAGTTAGCATGGGTAGAAATGTATTAACGGTTATGTGGCAAATTATATAGCATCATAATGACATAATCATCTTGCACAATGTCATGTCACAAGGCATACAAAAAGTGATCTAACAAAATGAACAAAAATACTTTAACTAAAGTACGAAACATAGGAATTAATATAAAAATAAATGTTAGGGACAAAACATACACAGAATTTATTATAATATATAAATTAGTATAAAAATAAATGTTAAGAACAGAAGGAAAAAAATTACTTATTTAAAGCTATTTTTGGGATATCTAGCACTTTGAAAGTTTGCTTAGTAATTGGGCTGAACAAATATAGAAATGAAGACATACTTGTTAAGACTCTTCTCATACAAGAAAACCAATCTACAGAACCAATCATCATTGCAGAACTTCCACTATCATTAGAAAATGGCAGACACACCTTTGAAATTTGATGAGAGCTTGTATCAAGGATATCAACTCTTGATTTAATAGATATTTCATCATCGAAGTCACTTGATACAAGCAACTTCAGTGTCCTCTTCCTAGACATCTCTAGTTGTTTTTTTTTTCAATAGAAATCAGATGATTTGAAGTGGCATTACCAAGTAGTAGAAATAGTAAAGTGATCACGACAATGATAACAGTATAGATTTGAAAGAATTTCTAGCATGATTTCCTTTGGAAAGTGCAATCCATTTTTGAAGATCTTTTGTTCTTGAAATTTGTTTGAAAATAAATTATTATAAGAGAAAATTTACAAATACTTTACATAGAAAATAGATTACACCAAAATGCATATGAATTGTAGATTGCTTATTATTATTAATAGGCTCGAAGGATTGTTTAGTGCTTTTGGTTAATGCTTTGACCAATAGTCAATGCTATTGGCTGGGGTTTCTATTCCTCTTCCCAATTGATCTTGTTCTTTAAATCAATATAAACGATCCGATTAAATAGAATGAGAACGGTGAAAGAAAAAAAGAAAAACTTAATCATTCAATAAAGGAATATAATAAACAAAAAATGTAGATCATACTTTGGAACCATGTGCTTGTGTTGAGATTTATTAGATATGGAATGTAGAGAATGAAAGGCAATGGAGGAATAAGACTTTCAATATGTTTAGAAGAGAATGTGAATAAAATAGGGTTTGCACAAGAATTTCTATAAACAAAATAAATTTCATAATATGAATGAGATAGGGCTATTCAAATTCAGTCATTTATAAAGTATATGGAATAAAAATTAATAAGAAAATTAGCTATAAATATTAAATTGAAGAAAAGGTATAGGAAAGATATATGTCTATGAAAAATGGAATACAAAATTCAAAAAATAGAATAAAAATCATAGCACACATGATATATGGTAATAAATATCCTCATTGAACGTAATACTGAATTTAATTTTTCAATTTTTCCTAAATTAATGAGGCTTTATATTTTTGGAAAAATTACAACCAAGGACCTTGAATTTGTAAAATCTAAAGTGAAAGACATTGTTACAATCAAATCTTTCCAAAATTACAACCTGATCATCCCCAAAATAATTTTTGCAAATTTAATCTCCCTAGATGTAATTTTCTCTTATATTTTTCAGATATGATTTAACATACGAATTAATTAATAATTGTTTGTTTACAATTATTAACACCTTAATATATATATATGTAACCACCCTAATTTCTAATAATTGTAATTAAGGTTAAATACATGATTAATAATCATAGATTGGGATTACAAGGCATTACGGCTAATTACGTTGTGAAAATGCGGGGAAATTTGAACTTTAATGTTATTAGAGTCATCAACCATACCATTACAAGAACTTATGTACATTAGGGAAACAATCATTAATTTATAGGCCTTTGATTCTATTACCTATTAATTCTAACTCACAAGAATTTTCTATCAATGTTTCTAAGTCATCCCTTGGGTTACCATATGAAAAACCAAGTTTTCCTAGTTAATATAAGGGTTTCAAGACGTTCGCCGTGGCTAAATTCCCCTTAGTCACAGCCAATTGCCCCTGGGTTCACTTTTTACTTCGTTACTGATGGCAAGCTGGACCTTTGCCGTGGCTAACCTACATGGCGCTGCGGCGAGAAAGCCTCTTAGAACCTACCTCGCTCGCCTCACACTATTGGCCGTGGCCAATTTCCCCGTTCGTTGCCACTAATTCCTCTCTAGAACGCCCGACAAATTCTCGCAAAAGTTCATCGCGACTAATTCCAATTTAGCCACAGTAAATTACCCTCTGGACGACTCTCAGTTTTGCCTCTCATATTTTGCCATGGCTAATTCCACATTTCGCTGTGGCGAATTGCTTTCTGGTGCTCTTCTTAGGCAACTTTGCCTCTATTAGCTGTGGCTAACAATATTTTGGCTGCGGTGAAATGCCTTCTGATCCTACAACTTCTAAAATCTTGTCTCATACTCCCCACTCTCTATCTAGGGGTTCTCTAGGGCCACTCTCCCCCTATTTGTAACCCTCTAATGGTGTTCATCTACTTGATTTACCTAGTTAATCTATCCTTATCCATTCCAAGATTTAAAGTATTGGCTTCTACTCACCAAGCTATCACACATCAGCAAACACCATAATTTAATGACAGCAAATGTATTCTGGCCACAAGATACATAGGGCCCATGTATAATGTTCATATAAGAGCAAGTCGCTTATCCATTGTCAGCCAATTACAACCAAAATGTTCAATTCTATGATAATTAAATTACATATACAGCCCCTATACTTGGCAATTCATGATGCAATGTAGCAAAGATACAAAACTAGCAATCTAGTTATAATACAATTTGACAAGGCTTCCAAACCTATGTGCTACCAAGTCATTTAATAAGCTTCTATAAATTTTCTCTTTGTCACTAAGAGGTCTGGTCCCTGAATATGTTAACCCACAACAGGGCGAGATATACAATCTCAGTAACAAAAGGCAATTTCCATATACATGTACAAGTTAATCAATCCAATGTAATTTCATGTCATCAATACTAGAATCATCAATTTAATTTGCAAACGAACTAGTTTAACTACCAATGACTATTGTCCCATACCAGCAATCATACATAATATGTTAATGGCCAATAACACAGGGAGAGGTCCATCCACAGCACCTACTCCATAGTGAGCACAACCAGGCTCAGTGCATCTGGGGTCTGATCACAACCCGATACCAAATCAAAGCACATGCACGGGTGGCAGCCGCACCACAGCTCCACAATGGACTCACAAGGTCTAATCACAATAATAATTCAAATAGTCAACCAATCATTTAGCATTTCAAAATCAAGCATGTGTAACAAATATTAGATTAACATAAGCATATACATGGAATTAGGAAAATAACTTTGGTTACCTCAAGGAAGCCAATTACTTATCCTCTAGCTACCATCATGATTCAAAGTATACTAGGTCTAACATAAGTATAATCATCATTATTCAACTACCATTAGTAAGGAATTTTCCTATCCACAGATTAGTCTTAACAAAGAGTACATTAAGAACTTCTTACCCAAGCTTCCTAAGGGTTTACAGCACCAATTCAAGGTCACAACAACAAGAACTCACAATGAGTCACTCCTAATGTCTCCATTTTCGCACATGTAAGAGCCATGCACCAAAAGTCAGTCCAAATGATGGAAGTTCAGTATATATGCCACATAAGAGAAAAGGGAACACTTACCTATATACTCAAGAGGTTAAATGGATTGGGTTGAGCCTTAATTACTAAGAACACACCATGGGTCATCCTTAAAACTTAGATTTTCACACATGGAATCAGCCATATACCAAAGTTAGCTTATAACATGAAATCTAAGCAAGATTACACCACAAAATGAAAGCAAACTCTTACCCCATAGTTCCACTAACTCCAAACTCCGAAAATCTTGCAAGGAATCACCCAACACTAAGTTTCAGATTTAAGAAGGAGATGAAAATGTCCAAAACCAGAAATTAATCAGACCAAGATGAAGAGGAGAATGAGAGGGACATGTTTTATATAGATTATCTTAGCCAAATCTTCTCCTAGAAGTGAGAAATGGTGGAGGAATGTAGAAAAACCCTAGCCTCCCTTAAACCTCTGAATTTCCTCCTTTGCCTCTTGTGTTTTCTACTAAATGGAGAGGGAGGCTACTGAACCTTTAAGGTTATTAGGGGGAAATAGGCCAACCTATCAGCCCAAGGTCCATTTAGGCTCATTTCTAGTCATTAGGCCTTTGTTTGGTGAGGTGGGTTATAGAACACTTTGAATTTAAGTGAAGTATGTTGACCTTAAGGCCCAAATTCTAATGGATTCAAAGGTTGGTGTTAGTTGGGCTAAATCTCATGAGTTGGATTTCAGAGTTGTAGTTGGGTCAAGCTAAATTTCAAGAGTCAATCCAATTTGGGTCTGCATAATGTGTGTTAGGCCAACTATAAGGGCTTATGTGAATTGGGTCATAGACTTCTATTTCACTAAATCAAATTGGGTCATTACTAAGTGATCTCTCTTGGCCCAAGTCTCATGGTAAGGAGTTGGATTTACACCTAAGATCATTGGGTCTCCATAAATCCTTATCCATGGCTTACTCAAATTAATTTTTGGGCCTAAATTAAGCTTTAATTTAATAGAAATCTTAAACCCATATTAATAACTTATTTCTTTATAAATTTCCATTCATATAGCTTATCTAATTATTCCATAATAATTATTCTTAATTAGTCCAAATCTACTATTAACACCTTAATTAATTTTAGAGTGTTACAATATATATATATATATATATTAATATGTTTAACCTTTATATATGCTCTACAAATGTATATTTATTTTAATGGTTTAGTAATTGTAAACAAACAATTATTAATACAAGATATTAGTTTGAATAAATACAATCTCCTTTATTAAAAAAATAGTACACAAATTATTATTGAACTTGCTTGCAAATATGGACAATTATTGAAATAAATAAAAGAAGTTAGTAAAATAACAATATTATAGATATACTACAATAACAAGAAATTTTAATGAATAAAGAAAATTACCTACGACAAATTGCAAAATACTTCTTTATAAATGACATTACAAGTGTGATTTGTTGAATTTCCGTCTTTATCAACAATAAGAATTTTAAGGCCATCTTTGCTACAAACTCTTGAAGTAGCAACATAAAGCTGATTGTGACTAAACACAAGCCTTTGCAAATATAAACCAACATTTGAGAGAGACTAATATGGTTTTTATTTATAGTCATTGTGAAACATAATGCCAAAGGAAATTGTCTCCTATGTAAATTAAATGAAAGCTTTAAATTAGAAGGTCCATTAACCATTCATGGAATGATAATCTTCTTACCAATATTAGTTCTAGAAATGACTTTTGCTTTCACAACGTGCTTTCCCAATTGACTGATAATCATTCTTGTATCATTACATAAACCTAGAGATTTATCAATATTTCTTAACAACATTACATGCATTCTAATTTTTAGCTTTAAGATATGATTTGACATTCTAGATAGCTCTAGAGAATTTAAGAATTTAGCAGTGGAAAGGTCATTAAATTGAGTCAGCATTACTATCTCCTTTGCAAATGGTATTTGAACTCAAGTATGTTTTTTCTTTTCCGAGAATCATAGAATGGTCATTAACAACATCAAGACTTAACAATGTGGGAGTGAGAATAGCCTTTTCTTGGAAATATCTAAGGTCATCAAGATTATTAAATGGATTAGGATAAGTGCTATGAACAATTACCTTCACAAGATCTTCTAAGAAATTGATAAGAAGGTCATTTGAAATAGTAACATTGGCTTCACCATCATTTCCTTCTTCTATAGATCCTTAATCTAATGCAATTATCCAATCCAAAAATTGTTTAACTTCTAGTTCAAAATACTTGAAGAAAACATTTAAAGTCTCATATTTTTTTCTCAACTTTGGCAATTTACAATGATCCCATTTATAAAAGAATTAACTGTAGCAAAAACTATGCCTTGTTTTGTTCCCTTTGGAATCACAAGCAAAATTTGTCTAAAATCATCTCTAAAAACTATAACCTTTCCTTTGAAAGATAGATGACCTAATTTAGGATTCTTTAATCTTGTAATATCTTTTAAGCTGTAATCTAGAGCCTTAAAATAAAGTTTGTTTGTCATCGGTGCCCCATCCCAAATAATAAGCTTAGTATGCACCAAAAGCTCAACTAAATCACTGGCTTGTCAAATATTGCAAAATAATCTTTGTTAATTTGCAATGGTATGCCAAATCTAGAATGTGCAATTTTACCATCTTGAAGCAATGAGAAAGCAGTGCTACTCGATACAACATTTAATAAAATCTTTCCTTTAGATTGCAAACATAATAAGAGAGTGTTCTATAGAAATATTCTACCTATGTCTCTGTAACCATAAACAAAGAAAATGCCCCCATTTTTAGAATTAGTAGCATTCCTCATAAAAAATACATCTTCGCTCATCATTAAGTGTCTTTAAATAATCAATAAGCTCTGTGGCTAAAACCATTTTCTCATATTGAAGCTCATCTTATGTCAACTTATTATCACATGTCTTTCCCATGACTATATCTACAGAAGGCATAGAATGTGATATAACCCAAGCCTCAGGCCATGATGGTGCTTAGACCAAGCCAATCAAGATTAGCCCAGCCTAGTAAGCCTGACAACTCATTTAATGTTCATACTTTTATATAAACATACATACAAATGTTAGAGGTTGCTGAAAATTCGACAACACTTCCCTTAAAAATTGGATATCCCAACCTTCCAATATCAACACAACCTAATACATTTGTTTTCATAAATTTCCCAATATCATATATTTTAGAAATATTGCCACACTATAACATGTACATAAGTTTTTCAAAATATAAACAAATGTCATTACAAGGGCCATCATATGGTCTATAAAGAACCATAACATCTATGTGACTCAAAATAATTCAGCATGTAGTAGCCAATATGTCTTAGAGTCTCAGTATAAATTAACGAACTAGTTAGCATACCATTTGTGTTTGGGAGGTATGCAAGTCGCAGAGCACTTTAGTCTACTTTCTACTGAATTGAAATACAACAAGGGAAAGAGGTATCCCTACCACTAGCTTAGTGAATGCATAGACAACAAGCTTGTTCCTATGATTGAAAAATGTCTTATTTAATGTGTTTAGGCCAAGAGAATCAAGTGCCACCTAGTTTCATGACCTTGGCCAAAAAAAGGGAAGAAGAGTTCAAGAGAAAAGTGTGGTGTTCCTGCTTCAAAGTAACTCTCTAAACTTTCTCACATGCATGGCTTGGATGTTTACTTGTCTTTAAGTACTTGTGTAAATGTTTGAACTATGAAATGTGTTTCTAGCCATGGCTTACATGTATGGTACCATTATATTTCTTGAAAGATGTTTATGCATGCAATATGGCTTCATGGGTTTGGTTATACCAAAAGTCCCTTAGCATAGGTGAGAATGAGCCAAAAGCCTCTAGGATTGGGTGAGACAAAGTCAAAAATCTTAAGAAGAGTGAGACTTAGTCAAAAGTCCTTTGAAAGTGGGTGAGATAAATCCAAAAGTTCTTAAAAAGTTGGGTGAGACTAGACCAATACTCTTGAGAGCCTATGTTTGACATGTATGAGTTTATGTGATGAAAAAGATGATTTATGCATGTTCATGACAAGCCTAAAGGACACGCATGCATTCTTTAACTTAAAATTGCATCCATTATGTATGTTTGAAAGGGTAAATAGTTATTAAGATTCTCTGAATCTCACTGTTTCTCTTCATATGCCTAACCATATCTAGGTGAACCAAGTGGACTAAGAAATGGAGGCTAACAATCTTGGAGACCAAGACTTTGACAATGGAGTAGTTAATAGGCATTTTGATGACATATTGATGTCAAAATATATAACCATGTGATATATATGATGTAGACCTTTGAACAAATTCAAATGTATGTATACATGATGTATGTAACTATTTTGGAACCAAATAAATGAATGCATAAGTTTTTGCCACCTATGTGCTATAATGTGCATGTATATAAATGCAAGTGGCAAGGTGAGAATGAGCTCCATGATGATTTGGATCATTTGGCATACTTTTATATGTTATATTTATGCTTTTGGATATGCCCAAGTGGCTATGGAATGAGAAGGAAGCTTTTTGGTACCTTAAGAACCCACTTTGGACTACAAAATTGACTAATTTGTGTGTTAAACCAAAGTCTAACCAATAGATGATTTTTTGCATGAAATTTGGCCAGAAAGTAGGTCTCGCCTAGGTCTTTTCAGAAAGCTAAAGAATACTCAATTTAGAGCTCTAGAGAATTTATTATGATTTTTCAAAATTGGCCAAATTATACAAAATTGATATATACACTATTCATATAGTTAGTTTGCCTCTCTATGTCACACATGGGACAAATGATATCCAATGCTTGTGAAATTTTAGATGCATAAACTAGACATCATAAGCTTTCCACAATCACCAATATCACCTCATTTGGAGCTTTGTAGAGGGAGAACCAAATTTTTAACATTACAGGTCTTGGAGATATCCAAGAAACAACTTGAGTTACTATTCCATTGTTTTCTATGAGTTAAATGACATTGTCTTGGTTTAGAACTATTTTTAATCATTAGTTAACATCTAAACTTTTCAAAAAGCTATCATATGTATGATTTTGATTTTTCTAGAATTAGTTATAAATTTTTAAAATTCACACTAGAAAGTTGTGATATCAAACCTGAGAGCAACTTCCTATTTTTCTGGTGCATGGTTCCAAATCCGTGGTATATTAGATGAATTGTGATATTTATGATATGTTTAGAGTTGTGATGGATTCAAAATGATATTGATGAGTTCACATGGTCCTTAAAACTATGAATGATGTATATGGCTTTCCAACTATGCAAATTCTTATAGGTGAAATGCATGCTCTCTTACAAATATGCACCAACATATCAAACATATGTTAAAATAGCTTATGTGATCATTGTGTAAGAGCTAAGAGATTAAGGTATTGTAGGTAAAGAGCTATTGGGATTCTTTAAATCTTACTCTTCCCCACATATATCTAATTATATCTAGGTGAAGCTTAAGGAACAAAAAATGGGAGCCAAGCACCTTGAAGTATAAGACTTCGATAATAAAGTAGGAAATTTTGTATTTTGATATCAAAGCTTGTAACCATATGATGTATATGTGATGTATACCCTTAAGCATGTTTAAATGTATGTAACTATGATGTATATATCAATTTTGAAGTCAAATGAATGAGTATGTGAGAATTTGACATCATGGAGCCTTGATGCATGTATGTATAAAGTCATGTAGGAAAGTAGTTTTGAGAGGTATAATTATTTAGACCATTTGGGATATTCTCATAAGCTATGTTTATGCTTTTGGATGTGCTCAAATAGTTGTGGAATAATTAAAAGACCATTTGGTGCAATTTAGTTCCAAAATTTACATAATTTTAAGTTGAACCACAAACTGACCAAATAGATGATTTTGTTCATGAAATTTAGCATGATTATAAGTATCATCTAGAACTTTTCATAGAGTTAACGAGAATCTAATTTGGAGCTTCAAAGAATTTATTATGAATTTTCAAAGTTAGCTAAATTATGTAGAATTGTCCTAGTCACTGTTCATATGGTCAGTTTGCATTTATGTGTCATTCATGGGTCAAATGGAATCCAATGCTTATGAAATTTTATAGGCATAAAGTAGAATCATAAGCTTTGTATAGCCAAGAGCATCTCATTTGGATTTGTGTAGAGGGAAATATGAATTTTTGAAGTTTAGGTTTTGTTGTAGGACACATCAGTGACTTGATGTACTGTTTAATCAATTTTTGAGGATCAGACCTAGTTGTTTTGATCTAAAATTTTTATAGTAGTTAGAGAACATCGATAGCTTTCCAAAATGGTATAATTTATATGATTTTAATTTTTTTATAATTAATTCTGATTTTTCAAAGTTCATATCATATTATGGAATTCTTAGAAATTGCCATATGAGATGCCATTTCGTGTTGCATGGCTTGGACCTAAGTTTTGAGCTTCAAATTGGCATGTTTCTGATTGAACACATGTATTATGGATGGAAAATAACTATGGTAAGCTCATATGATCCATTTAGCTAATGATGACTTAATTAGGCTTTTAATAAAATCTGTTGCCAAAAGTGCTTAAATTATGAAAATAAATCTTTTTGACTAATTGAGGTAAAATTATAGCTAGCTATGTATAGTTTGACAAAAAGCAAAAATTATAAAAAGTGCTTAGAGTTTTCTAATGGAATTTATGTAAGACTCATAGAATTTTTTTTCAATGTCTAAAAATGAAAATAGGGACCCCACAATTATCTAAAGTTTCTATGTCAACAAATTTAAAATTTGGAGACATAGAAATATTTTAATGGGTATAAGATAGATGTCAAAATACCTCTTTAAGATAATATTAAAGCTCTATAATTATCCTTAAAATTATCTAAATATTATATTTATCCTAAAAATAATTTTGTTTAATTTAATTAATTAATTTACTATTATTATGTTAGTTTGGGTTATTACAGAATGAAATTTAGACAAACTTATTCCATTATCATTGAGCAAATTCTCAATTTCAATAAGGCTAAAATTCTTTATTTCATCATTTCAAAGTTGCAATATTTAAACACAACAACACAATAAGTTATGTATATAGATAATGCAAGATATAATAAAATAATATGTACATTTAATCAACATGATTTGTGTTTAATATAAGGAGATATACTTATAATCATGTCCCATAAAGAGATCTTTGCTTTTGAAGAATGTCCTTGGTGAGTAATGATCATGTTTTATCCCAAACTATTTTAGGCATTGAGAGAGTATTAGAAAAAAGCAACATGGCAAAAAGTTGTCTTAAGTATTCAGTTGATGCCTAATAACTTGCTTCTATAATTTCATCTATATATTCCTTTTCATCATTTAACAATCCTAATGTCTAAATGCGTCTTTATATGAAGAATAGAGGACTCCATTTATTGTTCTTATATCTTCAAAAGAGATTGGCTCTTTCACAATGTTTAGCAAAGTATGCATATAATATACTTCTCCACTCCTAGGAGTATAATACAATTTCCCAATTGAAAGTCCATGTTGTCTAGGATACCACTGACAAAGATCACGCTTCTAGGGCAAAATGTAAAGGAAATTTAGCATTGGTCATTTCCTTTGACTCCAAATATTTCTTATTAGCATCTAGCCAAACATTGAACATTGTATCCTTTTGTGCATTTTGCTCAACAACAAAATCAATAGGCACATTATTTGGAAAAACAACCATATGTTGTTGAGGTAAATTAAAGGAAAGTTGTTCTAAAAAAGGTAAATTTATATATTTAAATACTATTTATTGTTTATCAAAATTACTATTCTATATCTTCTTAGTTAAATTTAAATTTTGTAATTTATCTTAAAATCGGTTTACTAATTAACATTTGCATGAAAAGTCATATTAAATATATTTCATAAATGTTTAATATAGAAATTTAATAAAAAATAATTTTCCTTTTATCAAAATCCTTACAATAACTTTTTTATTTGCATATTACTTCAGCATTTTAAATGTTTTAATATATTATTCAATTAGTAGTATTTAAATTATTTTCTTTCATGAACTATTCAAAATTAGAGGCTTTGAAGTAGACCTTATGATTAGCCCATTTAACCTTAATAAAATAAAGGTCAAAGCTTTTTAGTTTAGCTTTGTTTAGTCTCATTGTGGATTTTCTACAAATCCTCAAGGATATATGAGTCTAATATGAACCGTCCATATTCTATATATATATATATATATATATTTTTTCATTTTCAATATTTTTTTTGAATGAAGTAGAATGTAGAATAAAAATAATTTTTTAATTATCAATTAAAAAGAATAACCACTAAAATTAAAAAAATAAAAAGATATAAAATTTTGATCATCTAAATCAGACTTGAATGGTCAGGGAAGGATGAGTATGCAATGCTAATGCTTTAGGATTCACAAAGAACCCAAAGTTAGTTTGGTCTTTAGACTTAAATGAGTCACACCAACTCTTAAGCAAGTTCTTAGGCGTTGACAAATTATTTTTTTAAAAATAAAAACAAATTAAATCATTAATCATAAAAAATTACTCTTTTCTTAATTTAATTTTCTAAAAGAAAAATCTTTTAAATTAGTACTTAAAGTATCACTCTCTTCTAAATATGGTCACATAAAAATCCTCAATTTAATCCTCTAAATATTTTTTCTAACCAAAATGATCCCTCTATTATGTTAAAATGAGATTTCTCAGAAGCATCGACTAATCATATGAATTTGTATAAATGTCTTCAACCCCCAAAATGATACCATTTTTATATTAAAGAACTCATAGATGGTTTTTAAAGGAACATTTTTTTATTAGGTTAAAATATTTGAAAGATTAAATTGAAATAGTTTATTTTTGAAAAACTAAATTGAAAAAAGATTTATCTTTTAAAAATTATATTAAAAAATTTTATATTAAAAAACTAAATTAAAAAAAAAAAGCCCTTTAAAGACTAAATTCTTAATATAATTTTTAAATAATAACTGAGTTGGAGTGTTTCAAATTGGATGACCGAAGTCTTTTTCTTTTCTAAAATAATTTTAATTTATTAACATTTAAAATACAATCATATAGAGATGTCCCTGAAGGTCGCCCAGAGGGCCTGCTAAAAGATGAGCCCTCGGAGCCAGACCGTATGATCAACCTACAACCCTAATAGAATTGGATTGGAATAGAATTTTTCATATATATATATATATATATATATATATGTATATGTATATATATATATATGTATGTATGTATATATTTCAAACAAAAAAAAGTTTCGTATGAAAATTAGAAAAAAGGGGTGAAAAGGGCAACGTAATTTGACCCTCTAATTTAATAGAATTCAAACCCGCCGTGAAAGCACGTGGTAGGTGTTCTTTCCGGAGAACCTCTTCACACGTAACCTTCTCTCGCCGTTCGCTGAACCTCTCTGAAGTCTCTTACTCTTTACCCAAATTTCTTATATACTGTTTTCTTTTTTGTTTTTCATGCACCGCTCCAACCATTCTACACTGTTATCTCCGCCGTCTTAGGAGCAAGCCCCACCTTCACAATGGCGAAAAGCAACGAAATTGTGATCAAAGAGGAAGACCCTAAAGCACCGAGAATCGTTATCCCTTTCTTCCCTAATTTTAAGTTCGATTTGCCTTTTTTGAAGCCAAACCCTTCAAGGGTAGTAGAGGGCTCAGGTAAAGATGAACAAAGGCGAACTGCGATTATTGGTGATGAAGGGAATGGGAACGAGAGTGCGAAGCCTAGCTTTGTGAGGTTTCCGAAAACCCAATTGGTTATTCCTCCACCTCAGGAGACTGAAGCTGAGGAGTCTACTAAAACTTCCAATCCTATTATACTCTGGCAGGTATCGTTTTATTGGTGTTGCTGTATTTTTTGAATGCCTTTATTTGCCGTTTGAATTGCAGGCTGCACATTGATGAAGTTGTAAAGTGGATCACAGATAAAAAATTATTCTTTCAATGATTAATTTAAGTTTGTCATGATCTGGTGATACTATATAAGTTTAATAGCTAGCAGATTAACTACCGCGGTGTTATGATGGAACCAGAATTTGAATATTGGAGGGGTCAAAAAATAAAGGACTAAGAATTTTTGAACAAACCATTAAAGTTGAAGTTTATCCAATCATATCATATGTTTAAGAATTTTTTTTACAAAGAAATAATATTGAAGTTTATCCAGTCACATCATATGTCTAAGAATTGCTAGAGTTTGATAATCGGGATATTTAATGTGAAGTGAAATTTCTTGCTGAACTCCGTGATATTCTGAGCTTGTGTTTGAAGATTAAATTTGTCTAGGAAGAAACTCCATCCTAGAAAATATATAGCTTTTGTTAGGGTCTAACCAGTTTTGCTTCTTTAACTAAAAGTTTATTTTGCACAGTACATATTTGTTGGTGCTCAAAGTATTCAACCACTAAGTAATTTGAGGCTCTATTAGGTTGCCTTGGATAATTCTGTTGAATACAGTATATAACTTTCCCTGCATATTTTCAACGATCTCATGCTATATTAATTTTGGAATGATGTCAAATGAATAGGCAGTCCTGATTTGAGCAATTGCCTTTATGAGGGACAGAAAATTTGCATTGCTTTTACATGTCTGACACAAATACTTCATTATTTGGATGATGAAAAGATTCCTCAAATCCATGATGGGGTTAAAAGATTCCCCATCTTATCCCATGAGTGGATGGGATGTTCAAGGGGTTTATCTGTTTCATTCTAAAATCCTTGTCACATGTATTTTTTAGCAAACTATTTCCTATGTTAGAACACATAAAATAGCTACAAAGAATAAATTCTCTCAAGCAGCAAGCTTGTGGTCACTATTAGCACACACATTAGAAATCACAAACTTGCAGCACAGCGGTGTGCAGCTTGTGGCATGGTGAGCACTGAAGTGCAGCATGTATGCACAAGAAACTTAGTTTTTTAATAACAGAAAAAGAAAGGAATAAAAGACTAACTTACACAAACTCCAACAATCATCCAACATCCAAATGTATCAAGCATAAATAATGCTCTTTAACTTCTTCTCTGGAAATTAAAGTATTTTATGGATAAATAAATAAACTTAGAAGAAAAAAGAGAAGAAAAAGATAGAATGCATTGGATGTAGACAAAGATAGAAAAAGCAGAGAATAAATGAAAAGAGAAGGGAAAAAAAACTGAGAAAACATAGAAAAAAAGAAGAGAGAGAACAGAACAGAGAAGAAAGAGAGACAAAGGGAGAAACAGAGAAGAAGAAAAGAGAGAGGGAGAAAGAGAAGCAAAGCCTCAAAGAGGGAGAGGGGGGCTGCGAACCTGGTCCAGCTGTGCAGGAGCCTTCAACGGCTTCAGAATGGGAGAGAGCGGATCCCATGAAAGGGTTTTCATGTACTCTTCATATGACATGCACACCGCCAGTGACGTATATACCATGTGCCACAGTGCGCTATCTTGATTCTGTGGCACACTTTTAATAACTATGCACACTTCTCTAGGCAGAAAATGATGGAGTGGAGGTATTTATGAAACTTTATAATGAATGAGTGAATGATATAACTAAGAAGAATACATTGACTCTAAATATTTCCATAAGTACCAGATGTATTTTCATAATTTTATATATTGGTTGGAGTGCCTTGGATTTTGGATACGACCGCCCTACTCATTAACAACACCAGAGCTGGAAATCCACACCGTGTCTCACTGGGGCTGGGGGAGCTGCCTCCTATCCACCCTATGTGGTTAGGTTTCTGTGGTGAACTGTGTTCATTGGAAATCCATTTGGCTATTCACTGATGGACAGATGGTCATTGTCAATCAGAAATGAAGCCATGAAGGGACAGGGTTATCCATGGATAAATTGAAAGAGACTGATGAAAATGAATGGTTATTGATTATTAATTGATTTGAAGGTAGAAAAGGATTTAGAATAGTCTAATTAAGACCCTTTAACCTGATGATCAAATTTCTTACATGTCACATGATGATGTTATGATGAGGTGTCAAGGAAAATCCCTACAGGAGATAAGGTAGATGTATGTCTTACTCTACAATTAATATTTTATGAAATATGAGCACAATCTTCTCTCAGCGTTGTAGCCCAACTATTCATTCGAAAGAGCTATAGTTTATGACAATAATTGTCCCCTCCCCTCCCTCTATAAGTGTGTGTGACACAACCATCCCTATGTATGCATCAATGCAAGTAAATGTCTGTAGATCAACCAATGGTGTGTTCTTTGTGGGCACATTCAAACCCAGAAATGGGCATTTTTTTACCTCTATTATTCTCCCTGCATATTTAGATCATTCTTTTTCTTGCTTTTCTTTTTTTAATAATTCAACTCACGACATTAATCTGACAGCCTCCAACCTGTGTTACTCTATGATTCTTGTCTTTTCTCCTTCCCAACTTTAGCTAGAACATCGCATTAGGGGTGAGAGTAATTAGCTTATGTTATTATATCTGATTGTCATTTGAGTATAAATATGGCGCTCTGCTAATATTGTATCTTAATCCTCTGTTTCATTCCTACTTCTCTTATGATAAGAAAGTGTCCTAAGATCTTCTGAAGTTAGATGGCATCTTTGTCACTGACTTAAGGTGTCCATGTTAATCAACTGGCAAAAGGGTTAGCTTTTCAATTTGCTAGTTGATTTGGTGGGTTATCTTATAATGATCTAGTTTTTGGACAAATCGTTCTGTGAGAAGAGGTTGCTTGGTCTTGTTATAATTCTTCACCATAGTGATAAATGATAATTTTACTTTCATTAATTCCAGGTTTATGCATTAGGAGCAATCCTTATTTCAAGGTGGGTTTGGGCAAGATGGAATGAGAGGAAGGCTAAAGGGAGGTCCCCCAATGATGAGAATGCACAAAATAAGCCTTCTTCAGATGAGAATGAGGGTCGGCCGTTAGATAATGAATAGAAATTTTCAATTTCTGTATAGTTTGAATTATTAGATATGCAACTTTAATATCTTCTCCTTGGCTGTATGAATGAACAATTGTTTCAATTGCTATACAGTGAGCCACTTGTTAGCTTAATATGATTATCAGTCTTTGCTTAATATAAGAACTTGATTCACACTCTGCCTCACAAGAGCTTGGATGCTGGGGTTAACATCGTACTAAAACCAACAAAATTTATGTTTCATGATTTGTTTTTAAACCTGGGAAGGTAAAGCAGATTGCCATTTTAGAGATGCTATTCAATCTCTGTAACTCATGAAAGTTTGCTTCAGGAACATTTGTGACTTTCCTGATAAGCAAGTATGCACCGATTTTAGGGATGAATGTGTCTCCCTTGTGCGTGAGCTCAGTTGATTGCATTGTTAGTTCTCTCTCTCTCTCTCTCTCTATATATATATATATTTTGAGAGACCATGAACAAACAATACGTAACAGATCTAACATTCTTAACAAGGCATTAGGCTTGCAACAATTACTCAAAATAAATTCACACCATTAACCTATCGACAGTGAGGAACATCAGCATCATCAACACTAGCAAAATAACCCCTAAGTTTAACAACCTTCAGCTCAGAACCCAACTCAAAAGATAGTTCAATATATATATATATATATATATATATTCCATATTGGCAAAAAGGTGGTACGTTTTGGCATGAAGAAACATCTTCGAAATTGATTCTACAGCTCCGGCTACAGCCAACAAACTGAATGCCGCTGCTATCAATGTGTTAACCCAAAAAAGAGGGCCAAACTTTGAGGGTTTGAAGGTGAAGTTGTAGAAGATCATTGGAAGAATGTAGTTTAAATGGAGGCAGGCAAGTGCCCCAAACAATGCCGTGATATCCCCGAAGAATGGTAGCATGGCATCCCAAAGAGAAGCCACTGTCACTGATAATGATCGAAAAATCAACCTAGGCACCATGTTGCGAATACACAGCCCTGTGTTTGGTCTTCGAACTTCTTTTCTATCATTTCATTCGTTGGTTGCAAGTAAACCTGCAAAATCAACCCATATTCATTATATAATTATTGATGTAATGATAATTATAAACTAGCTTAAAATTTGAGAAAAACTACACAACGAGCAGCCAAATAATGAAACTTGATATAAATGATTTTTTTTTCATTAAAAAAATTAAAATTGCATGGAAATGATGGATAGTACATATAAGACTAGCCTTAGGGCTGCGCTTTTGAATTAAGAAAAGAAAATTTTAATTGATTTTTAGTCCTTCAAAATATATCTTGACTCAATTTAGGTATTTAAAGATTGTTTCTTTTTTAAAATTATTCTCATTTAAGCCTATTAACATATAATTAACCTGACAAGTAATGGTGCTTAATGTAATGAGTGATAATGTGGCCATCAAAATGTTGCACAAACACTCTCTCAAACCATTCGTTCAAGTTCCTACAATTTATAAAACACAACATTTTGATGGTCACATAAGCATTTAACAATTACATATCACTTATTCGATTAGATCATGTTACCTATCTCTCATTAATTATTTGTCAACAGGTCTGACACGAGGACTACTTTAACAAAAACAATCATTGGAAGACTAAATTGAAACAAAATATATCTTTTATGGATCAAAATATCAATTCACGAAAAAGAACAAAAAGAGAGAATGCTTCAATGACTTTCATTGCAATTCTCAAAGAAGGGTATATAGTTTTTAGATTTCCATAAATGAAAAATTAGCATTAGTAGGTTCTGAAAGTACCTTTTAACTACAAATAGTGGAAGTATTACTCATCAGAAATATTACCAAACTTAGCTGTATTAGCCATGCCTAAGTCAGTAATATAGTTGGTTTAAGTATTAAATGGGGTCCAAAGTCCAAGCATAGGAATATGGCCACTTACACATTTAACAAAAGCATGTTATGGAACAAAAGGTCAGGTTACATACCACAATGACAGCAGTGAGTTGCAGAATAGTGAAGATATAAGTCATCAGAAGAAACCAAGTGGGTAGAAATGTGTCACGGTCTTGGAACTTCCACCCAAATCCTTAACCATGCCGGACTGCTTCCTTTTGGCATGATCCACCAAATTGGCAAGAACTGTTCCCTTCACCTGATTTCCAAAGGCCCAGTAGTCAGAGATGCTCACACTAAAAAATGTCATCACTGCCACTGCATAGCACATGCACAGCCCTTTCAGCGTCTTCCCTTCACTGGAGGACCTATTGTTGCCTGTCAATATACCCACACACACACACATATAACCCCTGGTTAAATGTTAATTAATCACTGCTTAAACATAAATTGGTTAATAAGGGCTGGTTTCAAATTTGTTATGCTATCATTTAGGTGCTAAACTTTTAGAAGAGCAAATGACCACCAGAGTTATTTGCAATTGCATGTAAGGTGATTTTGGAAAAGAAGAAATCTCCTATTATGTTCTTTAATAATAAAAAAAGGTGAAATTATTCTCTTGATCTCTATAGTTTTACTCAAATTTTGATTTAGTCTCTTTCATTTAAAAATTTGTAATTCAAGCCTTATAATTTTAAAAAATTTTAATTTAGTCCCTATCATTAAATTGTTGACAATATTCCATTAAATTTTGATGATATGATTGTATTATTTTAATACTATAAATATGCATAATTTAAATTAAAAAAATAACGAGTAAAAATAGATATAGAAATAAAATTAACTCCCATGTATGACATGTAATGCAACATACATTAAATCATTAAAGTGAATTAGTTTAAATCATATATATTTAGAATATGAAAATAATATATAGTTAACCACATCAATCAAATTTAACAGAGATGGAAGTTTATAACATATCAAGGATTAAATTAAAATTTTTTAAGTGTAAGGATTTAATTACTAATCTCTAAATAATAGGGACTAAATTAAAAATTGGGTAAAATTATAGGGATCAAAAGAGTAATTTTTCCTAAAAGTGACAAGTAGAGAATTTTAGTTTAGCATTATATGATTAGATTCCTCAAATAAATTCTTCCATGTATTATATCTTGTTATCGAAAAAAATTAATAATAAATGCTTTATAAGAAATTTTATTTAAGTCTTTTCCTATAAAAAGAAGTATGATAAATCAATATATCACAGCAGCAATATAATTTCTGCACTTACAATTGTGGATCATAATATTCAAAACCCAGGATGGAGCTAATTCATTTCTTCAGTGACTAAATATGGTGAATAATAATTAAGCAAAAATGTGAAGTGTAACCTGGACTTGAGGAAAAACTCCATGTATAGGACACGGCAATAATTGAAATAGCATGTATGGGGTTGAAAATGCCATTTCGATCTGCTTCATTCACTAAATAAACCTTGGGAGCTGATCTTTCGGTGGAACCTGCTATGGAGAAATTGAATCGTTTATTTATTATAAAGAAGCAAGACACTATGAATTTAATTTGATTTAATGTAGCTCACCTATATAGATGGAACCAATTGTAGCACAAGCACTATAAGCAAGGCAAAGCATTAAAGAGACAAGGTTAATATGCCTTAATGGAAGGAAGGAAGTTGGACCAGAAGGAGAATTGGGGTTCCAAAGAACGTGATGGAATTGTAAAGCCATAAAGTACCGTTTGGATTGAAGACTAGGTACGTACGTGAGCTGTCATAAAGAAGAAAAGAAACAAAACCTCATGTCTATTAGTGATTAATTAGTTTTTGGTTGCAAGTTTAAATTAATTAATAAGTGAATAGAGTATGATTTTTAATATTTGTGTGAGGGATGGAAATAAAGCTTTTGTTGGAGTTTGATAGGTAAGCAAGTCTTCAATAGCTTATTTATAAGATGTTTGACCGAGTATAATTAAGGTATAAAAAAATTAAAAATACATTGATTATAAAATATTAAACCTGTGGATATTTAATTTATGATTACCTCATACTAAATATATTCTCAATCAATTTTTAATTATTAAAAAAAGTACGTATTCCATTTTTCAAAAGCACCCCTAATAGATTCTCCAAAATTTGTTTTATCATAAATATACTTATAAATGTAGTACCTGTTGGCCAAAAATATATACTTATATTACATTGCTTTAAAAGTTTTTTATTTGGGTGGTTTGTTGTTTACATTAGTGCCTATTGGCCACAAAAACACTCCCAATTGTTGTTTAAAATTTGCATTTGGATTAAAAAAAAAGGCATGTGCAAGTCACATGTCTCCCAAAATGCTCTAATTTGGTTGAATTTGATTTTCAAAAAAAAAAAAAAATCTTTTTTCCAAATTATCCATATTTCCCCAAATTCTTTGAATGAAATTAGAAATTTTATTGGGAAATTGAGAATCTGAACAAAATTAGAATTTTGTTTAGAGGGAAAATATGAAAAAAAAAATTGTGTTAGTGTGTTGAATTCAAAATTTTAATTGTTCAATGGAGAAATTTCAAACTTCATTATATAGAAAATTAGGAATTTTTATAAAAAATTAGATATTTAAAGCAAAATTTAGGATAAAATCAGAGATTTTGTTTAGACTTTAGAGGTTAAACTTTAGAAAAGATATTGTATTATCTGCATCAAATTTGATATTTTAATTGGTTAAATGAGGAATTTCAATTTGATACATACCAAGAGATTTTTTAGTAAATTGTAAATTAAGGGCAAAATTGAAGACAAATTTAGGGGCACGCTTTGTAAAATATTATATTATGTGTGTCGAATTTAAAATTTCAATTGACTAAGGGAAGAATTTCAATTTTCACTACATAAAAAATTAAAGATTTATGACCATTTTTTATGAATTCTATCCCAATAATAACACAATGAAATATAAAGTACTAATGTGCTAATGATTTAATCAACAAATTGTGCAAACTTTTAGATAACATGATACATGCAAACAAGGCAAACCAAGGACAGTGTATTTAATCCCCTATTTAATTCTATTTTCTCAAAAATTATCATTAGCTTTTGTTTTCTTTTATGATATTTGAGAATTGAGGTATTAACATGAAGGGTCTGGCCTCCCAAGAGAATAAATGCAACAACTACACCATAGCAGAAGAGAAGCTGAAGTAGCCCAACATAAAACTTCCCCCATCTTGGTCCTGTATAATGAAAAACACTACTAGTTATATATACTTCAATAACAAGAAAGAAAATTCTGAACCGGGAAACCAAAAAAAAAAAAAAAGCAAGGAATTATAATAATAAGAAAAAATAAATAAAACATTGTGTTTCATCGATCCCTAGTTGATTTAGATGGAGAATATTGCAATGAGACTTATAGATCAAGAATCAATTGTAATTATTTATATATTGAGAAAACATTGCAATTAGAAAAAATAAGAAGAAAAGATGAAAATGTTAATCCAACTCGAAAACAAGAAATGTGAGCTTTCCAGTCACTCTTTTTTCAACTGAACTCTGGCTCTTCAAGTAATGGAAAGGATCCAAAAAATCCTAAGAACAGTCACCTCCTGAAAGCAAAGCTGGGGATGCCCGAGTTGTGAGTGATGCCCCAAAACCAGAGATAGGAGATAATTAGAGTAAAAGGAAAGCATGCATGCCAGAACCAGCCATGACACTCCACCAACCCACCCAAGCAAAGACACTGCGAAGGGCAGACATAGCAGCAACGGAGACACGATGTGATGAGAGACCCTCTAGGAACCTTGTCCTAGGAACCTTCAACAAGATGACACTTTTATGCTCAACAAGGTCCTTGGGCTTGAAACATAGCACCATATCCTTCATCAGGTCCACTTTTATGCTCAACAAGGTCTCTTGGTGCTATTGCATCATTCCCCCCTCTTGAAAAGGATTCGTCCTCGAATCTGCAATATCAAATGAAGAGAGATCAGCTACATTAAAAGTAGCACTAATATTTCCATAAGAACTAGGTAAGTCAATTTTATAAGCATTATCATTAATCCTTTCAAGAACTTGAAAGGGACCATCTCCTCTAGGTTGGAGTTTTGACTTTCTTTGTTCTGGGAAACGTTCTTTTCGCAAGTGAACCCACACCCAATTGCCAGGTTCAAACACCACACGCCTTCTACCCTTATTAACTTGGCTAGCAATTTGCTCATTCCTTCTTTCAATATTAGCTTTCACCTTCTCATGCAAATCCTGCACAAACTTAGCCTTCCTAGCACCATCAAGGTTAGTAAACTTATGTAAAGGTAAAGGAAGCAAATCTAACGGCGTTAAAGGATTAAAGCCATAAACAATTTCAAAAGGAGAGAATTTTGTAGCAGTATGAACAGCACGATTATAAGCAAATTCGACATGGGGCAAACACTTCTCCCAATTCTTAAGATTCTTTTGAATGATAGCTCTTAATAAAGTAGAGAGAGTTCTATTAACAACCTCGGTCTGCCCATCAGTTTGTGGGTGTGCTGTAGTAGAAAACAAGCTTAGTGCCAAGTTTATTCCACAACGTTTTCCAGAAATAACTCAAGAATTTTACATCTCTATCACTAACAATAGTTTTTGGCACACCATGCAACCTAACAATCTCCTTGAAAAACAATTCTGCCACATACACAGCATCATTAGTTTTAGAACAAGCAATAAAATGTGCCATTTTACTAAACCTATCCACAACAACAAAGACACTATCTTTCCCAGTGGAAGATTTAGGTAAACCCAAGACAAAGTCCATAGAAATATCAGTCCATGGGTGAGAAGGAACTGGTAAGGGGGAATATAAGCCATGTGATTGAATTCTAGACTTAGCATGCTTACAAGTAATACATCTAGAACAAACAGCAACCACATCCTTTCTCATACCAGGCCAATAAAAATGCTCATTCAAAAGAGCCAAAGTCTTTTCGGCACCAAAATGACCCATCAATCCCCCGCCATGAGTTTCCTTAACAAGAAGCTCACGAATGGAACACATAGGAACACATAACTTGTCCTTTTTGAAAAGGAACCCATCAAACCTGTAATAGTCATTAGCACCATACATTTCACAAGATTTCCAAATATCAGCAAAATCAGAATCAGACTCATACATGTCTTTTAACATCTCAAATCCTATCAATCTAGCATGCATGGAAGTAATCAAAGTGTAACGCCTAGACAATGCATCCGCTACAACATTTTCCTTTCCCTGCTTATGCTTAATCACATAAGGGAAGGTTTCAATAAATTCAAGCCATCTTGCATGTCTTTTGTTCAATTTACCTTGGGACTTAAGAAACTTAAGACTTTCATGATCAGAATGGATAATAAATTCTTTAGGCCACAAATAATGTTGCCAAGTTTCTAAGGTACGTTTCAAGGCGTACAACTTTTTATCATATGTAGAATAATTTAAAGTAGGGCCACTTAATTTCTCACTAAAATATGCAATAGGTTTGGCATCCTGCATCAACACACCACCTATGCCTATACCAGAAGCGTCACACTCAATTTCAAAAACCTTAGTAAAATCAGGCAACACAAGTACAGGGGCATTAGTTAGTTTGTCCTTCAGTATGTTAAAAGCACGCTCTTGGGCTTCACCCCACTTGAATACCACATTCTTTCTTACCAAATCATTTAAAGGGGCAGCAAGAGTAGAGAAGTCCTTAACAAATCGCCTATAAAAGCTTGCCAGTCCATGGAAGCTCCTTACTTCACTCGCATTCTTTGGAGTTGGCCACTCTGGGATTGCTTTGACCTTCTCCTCGTCCACTTGTATGCCACGAGCTCCTACAACAAATCCAAGAAAAACCACAGAATCCAAACAAAAAGAGCACTTCTCTAAATTGGCAAAGAGTTTATTCTCTCTAAGCACAACAAACACATCATGCAAATGATTCACATACTCTTCTAGACTCTTAGAGTAAATCAAAATGTCATCAAAGTAAACCACAACAAATCTACCAATGAAAGATCTAAAGACATGGTTCATTAAACTCATGAAAGTGCTAGGTGCGTTAGTCAAGCCAAATGGCATAACTAACCATTCATATAACCCAAACTTGGTCTTACAAGCAGTTTTCCATTCATCACCTTCTTTCATTCTAATCTGATGATAACCACTTCTAAGATCAATTTTAGAGAAAACACATGCACCATGCAACTCATCAAGCATATCATCTAACCTAGGGATAGGATAGCGATATTTTACTGTTATTTTGTTGATGGCACGACAATCTACATACATCCGCCACTTGCCATCCTTTTTGGGCACAAGAATCACCGGCACAGCACATGGACTTAGACTTTCACGAACAAAGCCTTTCTTCATGAGCTCTTCCACTTGATGTTGTATTTCCTTAGTCTCATCTGGATTTGCTCGATAGGCAGGTACAACTCTTTGACCAACAATTGAAGGATTCAGGATTTCAAATGAATCAACCGACTACAAGTGCTAATGAATCAATTGAAGAGCAAATTAGAAAGGAATGTATAGAGGAGGAAGAATCTTATTCATTGGGTAATATCCTTCCATCCTCTAATGTTTTACAATTTGTTGGAACTGATTCTAGTTTGCCTGATAGCACTGTGACTACTGATGCATATAATGTCGTTAATTCTGAATTACATGATGATGATGATGTTGATGAGGAATTAATTGTTGAATCTCCTGATGTGGTTAATTGTGGTAATGCATTGAACAAAACTGATACATTTGTTGATGCTCATGAACCCTTATGTACTGATGCACTTGGGATGTCTACTCCTAGCTGTGATTATAGTAAAAATTTTATTTCTGAATCAATTGATGAATCTATTGAGCCTAGGGTAGAAGATAAGTGTGGGGGTGACTTAGAATGTGATGATCATGCTGTTCCTAGTGTGGAATTGGTTGAGAAGCTTATTGATGATGCATCTACTGAGTTTAGAGATAACATGCCATTTGGATCATGTGACATAACTGAATTGGATGCATTTCTTGATTGTATGTGTGTTGAATCTACTATATGTGATAGATGCTCCCAAATTAATTCTTCCATTGAGATTAGTGAGTCCTTCACATATTCTGATCAACATGATTCCTCACTAGCATATGGTGATATGATTGATAAAGCGGTAGATGTAGCATGTGGTGATAATGATACAGACATTGAGTTTGTTAAGCAGCTTGTTGATGAATCAGACTTAACTCTTAAATGCTTATGTGACGAATTGCATACATGTCCTATATGTGCTGAGATAAATGAGTTTCTGAAGTCTGATAAGTCTGTTAAATCCATGGAATCCTTTGTGTGCACTGGAATTATTGATAAGACTAATTCTTCTGATCATACTAGTATTGATGATAGTATGCTTAAAGATAGTGTTGATATTGAACATCCTATTGATTCATCTGCTGTTATTGATACTAGTCAGAGACTTGATTTTGCTGTTGATCATTGTTTAGAATTTTGTGAGCCTACTGATGTCTCTTTGGTCAGGAAAGATATTATCTTCATTATTCAGAGTCCTGAACAGATTCCGGAGGTTGGTGAAGTAGTTCCCAACAAGCCATAGACTCTCCCAATAGAGGAAAAACAACTGTCAGACACCTTGAACTCAAAAGGCTGTGAGAAGTTACAATTTAATTTTTCTGTGGATGCAGTGACTCTTACTGATGAGAGTCAAGTAGATTTTATTGGATTTGATAGATTTTTAGAAAGTTCAAATTTTCAGTTTGATTTTGAATTTTCTTTCTTTAGTTTTAATTATCTTAAATTTGATTTTTCTTCTTTTCTTGTTCCTGAATTTACTAAAAATGATTTTTTGAGACTACTAGTGGTTGAGAAAGTCCATGAGTCAACATTGCATGATCAATCAAAATGCTTTAAAGTAGTGAGACTCAAAATTATCCAGTTAAGAAGAAATAAAGTAGTTTTGATTTTGGTTTTTGATACGTATGATTAGTTAGTTGCTGATAGAGCCCTCTTTTAGTTTAGGATTTAGTTTTCTTTTCTTTTCTATATTACAGTTTGTTTTGTTTCTGTTTTGTAGGAAATAAATTGCTAACCAGCTACAATGAACATCTTAGCCACCTTTGAGATCTTCATTGGCAAGTTCATCCGGTTGTACTCTCTCTTTTCACTCTTTACATTGTATTGTTTATCTGTTTACTGGATTGTGTGCTGGCATTGAGGACAATGCAACATTTAAGTGTGGGGGAGAGAGTCATTTCATTCCATTCCATCTTTCTTTTCCATTCCATCCCTTCCTTTCCTTTTTTTTTAAAAAAAAAAAAAAAACTGAAATTTTTTGAGAAAATTTTTGAAAAATAGCATGATTTTTCTTCAATTTTTCTGTGAAAGTTGCAACTTGAGATGATTGTAGCTTGGATTTACGTAGACATGACAAGTGATGGATCTTGTGTTCTGATTCAAGTGAAGTGGCAATGAGTTTGATTTTAATGAATTATTTGATAACCATTAGCTGGTGAGAATTTGAGCCATAATTGTTCAATTCTAGTGTGTATTCACCTATCTTTGTTTCACTCTAGAACTTGTCTTGATTCTTTGTTGAGGCCACATTTGCATTTGCATGCATGAAAATGATAAGGCATTCATTTCTTTTATAGCTAGTGAGCCAAAAAGCCAACCTACATACATTTTATCCATTGTTTAGCCACTTTGGGCCTGTATTTTCTTTTCTTGTTAAACCATAGCCAAAATATATATATATTCCACCTTGTTTTAAGATGCCTTAGGAATTTTAAGGAGCATTACATCTAAATAAGATAGGTGAATGTGTGCTTTGCATCCATTAAGGCCATTGTGATTCAAAGATTTGTTTTAAGAAAAAAAAAATGCAAAAAGAATAGAAAAGCAAAAAAAAAAAAAAAAAAAAGCAAAAAAAAAAAAAAAAGAAGAAAAGAAAAAAAAAAAAGAGGAAAAGTTATTGAAAATAAAAAGAAAGAAGTAATTTAGATTGAGTTTGTAGTTACCCGTTGTTAGTTGGAAATAAGGCCTTGAATGCACACTTTTCCTTATCCTAGATTATCATTGAATGCTCTTGAGGTCCTAAGGTGTTCTATTTGCTATTTGTTTTTCCCTTTATTTTTGTTATCCATTCATTTCATCTCCCCTAGCCCCATTACAGCCCTAAATAAAGTCCTTTGATTTGTGTATTGCATTTAGCATGGGTGGTGGAGATTTAGAAGCTTGACAAGCTTATGGTAGTGAACTTTGATAGGTGGAATTTGAGTGAATTACATTACCTTAAACATTTGAGAGTTGAGAGTAAACACCAATCCATGAGAGGCTATACATTTTAATTCATTCTTTTCAAATGAAATTGCCATGGAATTTGATTTCTTGATGCAATTGAAGTTTGCTTGGATTGTTGAAGTGATGAAAAGTTATGATTAGTCTTTAACTTGTGATTTTTACACTCCCTTTCCCATTTTCATTTTCCATATGCCATTCTACTAACCGGGTGCTTCAATTCATTCTTTATCTTGGATTTTAAGTTTTGCCCAGGAGTGCAAAGGTTTAAGTGTGGGGGAATTTGATAAGCATGATTTTTATACAATTTATCCCTCCTAACTTAGTCATTTTAATAAATAAATGTGGGTTAATGAATGCAATTGAATGGAAATTGATTTTAAGAGCTATTTTTGCACTCTAGGAATTAATTTGCAAAACTTTGAAATATTAATGCTCAATTTTATTTTAAATGATTTTATGAATTTTCCTATTGAATTATTTTTATTATTTGTGCAGACTTGTGAAGGACAAATAGCTTAAATGAGTATTTGATTTAAAGAAAAGAAGAAGAAGAGATGAAGGCATGTATATATGGGAGGAAGAAGCTTTGGTTCCAATGTTACAAGCTGAAGAGAAGGCAAGACGTGAACATGAATGCAGAAACTACAGTAGCCAACGTGAGAAGCTCGAGTTTAGTTGCTGTCAATAGAAGTTTGAGCTTGGGTTTACATTGAAGGAAGTGCAGCAACTCACATGCAGCAGAACGAAGAAGCTGTGCCAGCTGAAACAGAGACAGCAACAAGTAAAGCTCCAGGGACGTGAACAGAAACAAGCACAACGAAGCAAGAGCTGAGAAACATAACGAGTTGAAGGCTGGAATGAGCTGCAGAATGAAAGAGCTAAACACTGGAACTCGAGGAAACAAGCAGATATGAAATCCTGCAAATGAAGCTAATCACGTGGAACCACTCTCGGGTTGGTTTGTAAGTCTGAACAGTGGAAAGGAGCTTTCGAGCAAGCAAACAGCAGCTGTCATGCAAGTTCAACAGCAGAAACAGAGGAAAAGACGCTGGAGCTGGAGGCTTGGGATGAAGGAGCTTGCCACGAGTTGGAGAAGAAATATAAACGCATGAAGAAAACGAGCAGAACGACGGGGCAGAACCAGAGAAACGCATGAAGAAGAGGGAGCTGGAGATCACGTCTGGACAGAACATGCAGAAGCTACAGTGGAAATCACATAGATTATAATAAAATAAGAGCACTGGGACCCACACCTTATATCACATGCATTTAACTTCAGATAATGGGAAGAGGCAGCACTTGAACGAAGAAAAACACGTGGAATTAATAAAAGATCCACGTGAGAATGAGGCTGAAGGCAGAGGAGAAATACACGCCCATTCCATTCGCCCAGCCCATTCAACATACGTCATTCTCGTCCATTCACCCATTCCATTGTCTCTTTATATACGTTCAAGCCCTAGCCGTCATGATTCGCCCATCCTTCGCCTCCACACAAACGCTCGCCTCCATATTCACCCACGCCTCCATGCACAGAACTTCATCCATCTTTCCATCTCCATCCACCGAATGAAGTTCTGATCCATCTTGAGGCTAGCAAGGGAGGAAGCTCTTGAGTAGAAGCTTGAATCTTTGGGGAAGAAGCAGAATTCTGGCTAAGATTTTCTTATTTTTCCTACACCTTTTCTTATTCTGTACAATCTCGGTTGAGTTGTATTTGATTTGGAATTTGTGTAATTAATTAGTGACTGGTTAGACACTGATTAGGAAACTTTTTTTGTTGATTAATTGGTTGGATTTGAATTTGATTTTTCATTATTCTCTTTAATCTCCCATGTATGCCACGAAGGTGTTCGATGAATTGCATGAGTGAGGTTATGTGTTTAAATGTCTATTAGAGAATTCCTTGGTGTTTAGTTGGTTAATTAAACATTTTTTTGGATGATGAATCAGAAGATAATTAATTAGTTAATCAATCAAATTGGATGTTCATTGATCTTAAAGATAAGAATTAACGGTTTAATGCGGGATTGAGGTCTCAATTCAACATTAGATTATTAATCTCTTGAATCTTGAATGGTTATTCAAGATCATCTGCTAATGAACATAATTAGGAATTCTTAGGCCATAATTAATCATAATTGGAATAGGATAAGGATAGTGGATACCAAGAGATGATTCCTAAGCTAGTCACAAGCCCATCATTCATCACAATTCATCCAATTAGGTAGACATTAGGAAATTTGTTTCAATTCAGTTTAGGATAGTTTAATTCAATTAAAAATCCCCCAAATTAAATAGTTCTAGGACCTTAGAACACGTAGAGAACCTAATTGAACATTGAATTCCAATTCCAAGGGAGATGACCTAGGTTGTGCCACTTGCTATATTTTTAGATCAACCTAGTTTTATTTTGAGGGTTGTACGACAAGCCCGTCAATGCTCCTGGGATAAAGTCTATACGATGCTTAATGCCTCTTAAAGGGGGCAATCCATTAGGTATTTCCTCTGGGAATAAGTCATAGAATTTCTGCAATAAAGATGTAATACTAACAGGCAAAGAGTGATCAGGATCGTTGATAGTAAGATAAACATATTTATAAATCAATAAGAAAGCATTTTCACTAAATAGAGTTCTCTTGATCTCACTTTTACTTGAAAATAAACTCACTTTCTTTTCCTCATATTTTTTTCTAATTTTCTTTCTACTCAACTCACCTTTCTGTTGCTTCTTCTCATTCTCAATACTCACACTCACTTTACCTTTCTTTTCTCGCTCTCTATTCTTACACTCTCTTTCGATTTTTAACTGATCCTCATATGCTTGAACAGGACGCAGAGGGGTCAACACAATGGTCTTACCATTAAAAACAAAGGAGTAATAATTTTTATATCCATCATGTTTTACCTTTCTGTCAAACTGCCATGGCCTACCAAGTAACAAGTGACCAGCATACATAGGTGCTACATCACAAAGAATCTCATCATGATAATTACCAATAGAAAAAGAGATGAGCACCTGTTTTGTTACCTTGACCTCCCCACTATCATTAAGCCATTGTAATTTATAAGGGGTAGGGTGCCTCAAAGTAGGCAAGTTCAGCTTTTCCACAAGTAAAGTACTAGCTACATTTGTGCAGCTACCACCATCAATAATCAAACTACAGACCTTCTTGTGGATGAAGCAACGAGTATGAAAAATATGCTTACGCTGCTCTACCTCGAGATCTTCTTTTGGTTGAATGTTGAGAGCACGTCTAGCCACAAGGGCTTCACCATTTACAGCTTCAGTTAATTCTAAATCTGAGTCATCAGTTAGGGGTGGCATCTCATCCTCCTCAGACTCACTACTAGCCTAGTCACATCACCATTCTCAAGAACAATCATAGTTCGTTTGTTAGGACATTGTGAAGCAATGTGACCAAAACCATTACATTTAAAACATCTAACCTTAGAAGAAGAAGCAGTTGGGTTAGAAGATGATAAAGGTTTTGAATCAGTTTTACCCTTAACCTGAAAGGGTTTTACCTTACTTTCCTCCTTAGACTTGAAATCAGTCTTTGGCTTGAAGGAGACTTTGGAATCCCTCCAAGAACTCGAGCTAGATGTCACTTTTAGCTTTTGTCGAGCCCTTAGTTGCTTTTCCACCTTGATAGCTCTATGTAAGAGCTCCTCCATATCCAGGTAATTGTATAAATCAACTTGGGCAGCTATTTCAGAATTTAAGCCCTCAATGAATCGGGCCATGGTTGCTTCACGGTCTTCCTCCACATTTGCCTTAATCATGGCAATCTCCATTTCTTGATAGTAATCTTCCACACTCATAGAACCTTGTTTCAGCTTTTGGAGCCTCTTATGCAATTCCCTATAATAGTAACTAGGGACAAATCATTTGCGCATGATAGTTTTCATCTCCTGCCAATCACGAATTGGACCTTCACCGGTACATCTTCTGGTGAGTAAGAGTTGATCCCACCAGATGCTAGCATAGTCAGTAAACTCCACTGCAGCAAGTTTTACTTTCTTCACCTCAGTGTAAGAGTGGCACTCGAACACATGCTCCACTCTTCTTTCCCAATCTAAGTACTGGTCGGGGTCATTTTTCCCGGGGAATGATGGAATCTTCATCTTGATGTTTCCAATACCACCATCCTTATTGGATGATGATTGTCTACCTCTCCGAGTATGGGACTCCTCAAAGTCAGATTCAGCATCATCATCAAGTTCCATATGAGGTTGCCTCCTGTGGGTCCTCCTATTGGAAGAAGACTCCACATCATCTAATCTGGCACTAAGTTTCTCAAGAGTACTTTGAACGGCTCTAATCCAGACTTTCATGTCAAAGTCACTATGTTCAGATTCTCCAGACATCCTGAAATATTAGTTTGTACAAAAACAAACAAAGAAAGGTATAGGACCTCGCAACTCACTAGCTTACGTGTTTACACTCAAAAGATGATAATTTCACTCGTGTTTAACTCTCTTTTTGGCTTTTTCTTTAATGTTAACCCTCTTGCCTTTTACCACTCAATAATTTGCTTCTTACAAGTGTTCTAAGCAAGTCACAAGCAAATCAAATGAAAAGATCAAACTAGTGGCAATCCAAAAACTAGAATCCTAAAATATAAATTCCCAAAGAATCAAACAAAGGAGAAAAATAGGTGTGTAACAAAAAAGGAAAAAGAAGGAGTAAGGGAAGGTCTGGAAGGAAAGAGATGAAAAGAAAAAAAAAATTTGAAAATAAGAAACCTTAAGAATAGAAAACTACTTGCAATTCATGTTTCGAACAATTAGGAAACAATATCCTTTCTTGAATGCAAATAGGTAAGTAGAAAACTTGGTAGCCACTTAATGCAATTAAATTAGGAAACAAACTCCAATTAGGAAATTAACTCCAATTAGGAAACTAACTCGAACTAGGAAATTGACTCCAATTAGGAAATTAACTCCAATTAGGAAATTGACTCTAATTAGGAAACTAACTCCAACTAGGAAATTGACTCCAATTAGGAAACTAACTCCAACTAAGAAATTGACTCCAATCTTGCTTTTAATTTTGAATTGGCACAACTTGCAATTTTAAATTCTGCAATCTGAATTTTCTTTTTCACTCCCTTTTTTTTTCACTCTTTTTTTTTTTCGAATTTTTTTTTTTTTCGGGAGTATCACACTCTCTTCTCTTTTTTTCTTTTTGGAGTATCACACTCTCTTCTTTTTTTTTTTTTTTTTTTAGGATAGAGGAACACAACAATGGAAGATAGAAGAAGATAGAAAAAGACAAAGATGGAAAAGGTAATACTAATGGAAGGAGAGAAAGTATGAAGAATAATGAAAGGGAAAACACAAAGATATACCTTGTACTAGCGACCAAAGCTCTGATACCAAATGATGAGAGACCCTCTAGGAACCTTGTCCTAGGAACCTTCAACAAGATGACACTTTTATGCTCAACAAGGTCCTGGGCTTGAAACATAGCACCATATCCTTCATCAGGTCCACTTTTATGCTCAACAAGGTCTCTTGGTGCTATTGCATCACGATGGACGTCGTCAAGTGGTACCCACAATGCCACCATGAACCTACCATATGACATCGGAGAACATGTCAATATCCATACGAAGGAATGAAGACAAAATCCTAGTTCGATTATGTGATTATCTATACTGGATAAAATTTTGAATAATTCATGGCCGTTAATTGATGGTATAGATTAAATTGAATAATTTATCTCAAAAGAATTAAATTAAAAGAAGAGTGATATTTTAAAAAATAAACTACTAATTTACTTCAAAATTTTTGTATCACTTTAGTACTAACTAATATACGTTTGTTCTATCTCTAAATATCTTTTTATCCTTGAATAATTGTGTTGATCGCCATCGTTTTAATGTTGTGGAAGATTTAGAAGAACGTAATTGGAACAAAATCTTAGAAGGAATGTAAGTTTTAAGTTGCAATGTTGCGATAATTATCAAATATAAGTTCTTCAAATCACAGTCATAAGTGTAGTATAATTTTAAATTTTAATGTCCTCCTTGTAGTCAATCCTTCTTAAAGAGATCCCTAGTGCTCAGGAGCCAGTTGAGTAGCTTTTTTAAGGGATCAAAGTCTTTGGAGATAATCCTTTAATTTAGATCTCTACTTGTTGGCCTGGGATGTCAGTAGTTTCTACAATTTAATGAGTGCACAAATTAATCCTTAAAAATAACAAATTCATGTATTGATTATTAATCTTTTGTCAAATGGGCCAATGATGCTGAAAAGAGTTAGATTTGTTAATTTTAGGAATCAACTTAGGCACTCTTAATTTTTTGTGACTAAAGTTAAATAGACTTGAGAGATCAACTCGTTAGTATAGTCAGACTTAAAACATACCTTGGGATTTAAGGACGACCATAGTTCCAGCATCCGGTTCTAAGCCATTAATGCTGTAATTTTCCTTTTCAATTTGCTTTACATTAATGGATGCTGGAAGCAACGTACCCATCTCTTTACTTCCTATCTCTCTTTCACTTTCTTAGTATACCATGGAGAAACTGTGACCTGAGCGTTCAGCATATAAGATATATATATATATATATATAATTTTTGTGCGCTGGATATGCTGTGAGAAAGAATTAATTATATACTATATATAAATTTGAATTAAAAAAAAAAAGCTCAAAGGTTGAAGTCATCACCTGTTTTAAATATTATATGAGATTTAATCTGTGAAAGATTCAAATGATCATTGGCTGATTATCAATATATTCAAAACTAATTAATGAGTTTTCATTAATTCAAGACCTCTTTCGTTAAGGAGGTAAAATCTAAAGAAAATGACTTAATATACTGCTCGAAAGGAAAGCCTTAGATATTTATGATTGATATTTTCATTCATTAAATTTCTTTTAAAATAATTGTAAACGGCTACAAGATAATAACCCAAACCTAACTTTGATTATATTAAAAAAAAAAAAAGGATGTACTGTTATCCCCCCGCCTCCCCTTTTATTTTAATAAGAATGCTAAATCAACACTAGAGAATATTTAAATACCTTAAAAAAAATTGCAATGGCTTTTGAGTTAAATGAGTTTACTTTTGTGAATGGGCTAAAGTTTTGTAAGCAAAACATGTCCAATTTATTTTCAACCCTAAAAAAATGGGAATGTCTTTTGGCCAAATAATTAAAGTGAATTCAACAAGGGTTACATGAGGCGATTCGATTATCCAGGTATGGCTGATCTTTCGCAAAATTTAATGAATTTTTTTGCAAAAAACATTTTTGAATATTTTTTCCCACCTGCGTATTTTTAGGACTACTTAAGCCCGATTGCGTAGTGTTGATCATGAAACATTTTTGAAGTTACTGTGAAAACACATTCAAAATGTATTTGATTAAAAAACAATAAAAGTAATAAATTACATTTTGATTACTAACAACTAAATATCATATTATAAGCACATGTGTCTATTTAAAATCACAAAATCAATATAATGTCGCAAATACTTTAGGGGTGGATCACCAAATCCATTGTCAGAAATTAAGAGTGACTTTATTAGTATTAAAAGTTACAAATTCTTGATGTCCACAATTAATTGTGTAACCTCCTCTAATTATGACTGGCATAATATTTTGTTTATTTAGGATTTGAGCAATACATATCTAGTGATGCCATATATACGGGTAGAATTTGAGTCCTTCATAATAGGGTGATCTATAACTCAATAATTGAAATTTAATTAATTGGTAATTAATTAATTTGAATTTCAACTTAAGTACTTAGTTTTTTTAAGTTAGAAGGGTTATTGCGGATCAACAAATTGTAGAACATATTTTTTCCTTTTGCAAAAATACACAGAACACAGAGATAAAAGGGTCTCTCTCTGAACATACTCCCTTCTTCAGACTATGATGTCATTTGCTGTGGAAAAGAGACCATGATTCCGTTGGTAATCACAGACTGAACCACATGAGATGGAAAATTTGCAAGATCATTTTATTGTATAGATACATGCTCAAAATCTGACATTGGTATTATAGCCTGATTGGCTCAAATTTTTCTTTCTTTGTGTTTTACATGATTAATTTCTAATTAATTTCATGAAATTATTCCAAAAATGCTAAAGAAGCATGAATATAGAAATATGAACCTAGGAACCCCTTTAACGGTTAATTTTGATAGAAACCAAATTAGCTTTGATTTTCCTAGAATATGAAGCTTATATGATGAGGAATATATGGTTCAAATTTGGATTTAATCAAACAACCCATGAGAAAGAAAATTGATTTTGAAGTTTCTTTAAAAAAAAATGTTTGTACTCCTATATTTCAAGACTTGACATTCTTTGTGTAGAATGTTTTAGGGTGGGAACCATACATCATTGGAAATTTCTTGTTACAAGCTTTTCAACACTACCAATTTTATCCAATATGGATAAAAAATGAGTAAGATATGACCATTTGAAGTAGGAAGTTCAAGCTTGAAATTTCTAAAAAACATGATTAATAGCTCAACTTTTAAGGTTGGCCATTCTCTTTTCAAGCTATCATTGTATGCAAGTCATATTTTGTTGGAATGTTAGTTTTACAAGCTTTCCAATGATATCAATTTTGTTCACGTTGGACAAGAACTGAAGAAGATATAAAGCCTTTAAGTTGGCAATTTGATCACACAAAATTTGGAATTTTCTAAATAAAATGTCTGATTCTAGAGGTTGAAAATGAAGTGCAAAGCCCACTCGTGGTATAGGCATGTTGTAACACCTTAGCTATCTAACTCTTATTTAATTACTATAGATCAATAATAAGTCCATTTACTGATGATAGAAAAATACTGAATCCAAGATTTTTGAAATTTATATACTTTCCTTGTTCATAAATTTCATGTCTAAACAACTTAACCATTAAAAATAAAATATACATAATATTCGAAGAAAAATTTTGCAGAGTTTCTCCTTATAAAATTGACTATCTAGACCACTCAAATGGTTACATTACAACCCAAACTCACGGACATGGGAAAATACAGATAATAGTAAGGTCATATATTGTAATCTAGGCATAAAACATCAACTAAAACTAAATAATTCAAGCTGGAGTTATACATCACTATTTATAGTGCACTAATATATGTATTACATCATGATGGAGTTAAACATAATCCATATACATTTCTTGTACATTACAACAAAATTAAATACAAAATATACAAACATGCCATATAACTGATGCAATGCATTATAACCTATACTGTCATGAACAACCAATACAATACAATGCATATCAAGCTCAAACAAGTTTGCATGCAACTAGATGGGGAAGAGTAAGTTACCTTGGATAGGTGATAAAACCCAGTAAAAATCTCTAATTTCTCCATTTTATTTCTGACTCTGTCTTTTTTTTCTTTCTTAGCTCTATACTTACAATGAGGTGGAGCCTCACTAGTTTGTCCTAAAAATAACACATAAACATATCATCAACATCTCATACTCATAACTACTTCTCTTAAGTCTCTATGACTTTTATCTATACTTTAGGCCACTTAAATGCACTTAAAACCCTTTTTTAGACACTTTCAAAAATACACACTTATTAGGTGATAATTTGACCATATTCAAGGGCTTAAATATGTGTAATTCCCTTTGAATTTTAGCTCCCCATAATTGGTTCAACGCTTAGGCTTTAAGTTAGGGATTTCACTAAGTTTGAATCCTATGCCAACTTATACTTCTAGAATTCACAATTCAAGCCACAAATTTTACATTTACTATTCATTTGGTTATTGGCACTATTCATTTGGTATTTTCACTTTTCTACATAATGAAACTCTTTATGAAACCTTAAGCCTCAAGGGGAAACTTCAAAAAATCAATTTCTAGGATTCAAAATCTTGCCATACATGATTCATATAGCCACATAAGGATTGATTACAAGCATTACAAGCTTGGTCTCACAAGCCTAATGTCAATTGTTTCCATAATGTTCTTTCTTGACTTCTAAATTTTTAACTTTCAAATTCTAACTTTTAAATTCAATCTAATACTTCTATTAGTGTTCTTATATCATTTTAAGACTATCTATAGCCCAATAATCCATTGAACAACTTCTTAATCCCTTGAAATCATCCTTGGCTGAAAATGGAACCATAAACCCTAATTTGTACATTTCAAGATTTTAATCAATTCTAACCTTAGATTCTTGTTCCTAGGGCTATTAGAGCAGGATCTGCTTTTTTGGGAATATGAGTTGAAGCAATAACAAGAATATTTCTAGTGGAACATCTTCCATCCCTTGGGACCAACAAGGGATAGTACAAGAATATTCACATATTGTCCATCGACTTAGATTCTTATTCCTTGCATCAAATAACATCTAAATACACTAATTAAGAATGGAAAATAACATAATTTCCCCTTGAATCTAGCCTTAGCCAAAACATCACATAACATAGTCTAACTTGCTTTCTTTTGTGATTCAATGGAAAATAATGTTAGATAAGGAATTCTTGCTTGCTAAAACCCTTAGTTCCATCAAGAACACATGAAGAAAAACACTTCTCCTTACTTTCTCTCTCTAGGCCAAAGCTATCATAGGCTAGAAATATAAGGATTTGTAATTGTTTCAAGTGAAATCTTACTTTAAATAGAAGCTCTCTTCGCGTAGATTAATTTACATTAATTGGTTTCTTGAAAAGAGTTCCTTTTTGGCTTGGGTCAAACATGAATCTTTAATTTTTTAAGAAAAGAAAACCACCATTAGAGAGCTCTTAGAGAGAAAAGTAATTTTCTTAACTGGTACGAGATGAAACGGGGCCATTTTCTTACCTAAACAGAGGTTTAAACTTTTTTTCTCTCTCTCTCTTCCCTTAATGTGATGCCATGGTTGATCTAAAATTATGAAAATGGAAGCTTGGAGAAGATGATGAGGTGCATCTTACTTAAGAAGCCTCTTTTATAATTTTTTTGAAATGATTATTTAGCCCCTACGTGCTCGTCTGCTCCATTTTAACTAGTTTTTCATACTTTTCATGATCTAGTTGTTCCCTACAAATTTTTAGGTATTCTTTCACATAAAAACATTAATTTTGGGGTTTAAATGGCTTAAAATAGTGAAACATAGTTCTACATAAAGTTTTGGCACTGTTTGACCCTTACAACATCTCAGAAGGGCCTAAGCTAATTTTGACTATTTCTATGATTTTCAAGATCTCTAAAAACCCTGGTGACCTTAATTTTAGGCTTTAAAACTATTTTTCTTGAATTCCTAAAATTTGCTTAAAATTACAATTTTGCCACTGATAAGTCCTTTTTCTTTGCTTTGCTATTTTATCCTCATTTTCTTTCTGTGTATAATTTCCTATCACCATTTCTCGACGTGCTAATTAATATTTTACCCTTATTTAGATTTAATTCAATTTACTTTAAGGTCCTCTTTCATTAATATACTAGCCCTAATTCAGTTAAAAAGCTGGTTGTTACACATGTGAGGCTTACCTTCAATCTCACTTGGCCACTTGAGAAGCCCAACAACAAAAGCAAGATAATAGGAACCAATTGTACAAACCTATAGCCTAAATCTACCAAGAAAGAGGTGAGTAGAGTTCACTCCACCCTATGAGAGTGGATTTCATTTTATTCCTTTTTTGTGGAATTTTTTAGGTATAAGGCTCATCAGGGCATGTGTAGGCATGTGAGACCTCATTTAAGGATGGTTTTGGTCTTTACAATTTTCTAAAATCATGATCTTTATACTAACATGTTTAGACATCATTACATAGTGTTCAAACACACATTAGACACATGAGACCATATAACTAACCTAAAGATGAAAGATACTTCTTATGGGTCTTAGTTTGATCAACTCACTCCTTGATGATGATAATTAGATATCAATTAAGGAGAACCTTATGGAGAAATTTTGAAAACCAAATAAAGATAAGACAAACTTGTCCTTTAATCAATGTGCATTAGGGATAAAACTCATAAAGAAATGTCATGTTGTCACAAATGTTAGGTGAGTTGCTTTCTTTTCTCATTTTACAAACATCAAAAGTGTAGCATTTTTTCATGCATAATGCAGATATAAAGAGTACACCTTAAGAATTGATCAAACATGCAGAGCATACTTTTTCATATATGTCAAAGTAACCCTTATAATTGGTGGCATGCCTTTGATTACAAGGTTAATGAAAAAGGTGTTTGAGAAGATGAAATATCCTTAGGCTAAGGCCTTTTAAAATGTGACATTGATGAGTAATGCAGTATACGTATGCATTTAACAGGAAATATAAAGAAATGCCTTGTTAAGTAGGAGCTCTTAGATTAGTAAGTTTAGGCTTATCTGAGAACTACATTTAAATAATTAAATAGGAAAAGATAAGAAATATCTTGTTGAGTGGGAATTGTTGAATTGGTAGCCTAGGATTCATTTAAGAACTATATTTAAACAATATTTGCAAATGAATTTGATAGATAGATAATGATATTCTTAGGATATATATGATGGAAGTAAGACAAATATAAATTTCTAATCATAAACCTAATAATGTCACTATTTGTCAAGTTAAAATTTATTGCAAATATACATAATATTGTGTATATGTAGTTATTTTATGTTGTGTCAATATAAAGGTCTAATTATGATAATGGATACTATGAATATCATTACCTAGCCTAATAAGAGTAACAAATTGAACAATAACAATTGATGAATTTGGCACCAAAAGGTTTCTTAGATCCTTGAAAAGTAAGATGCTAAGAAATCTTGAACAATGTCATGTTGGAATCTAAGCATGGAAATAAAGTTCAGCACAGGAAAGATCTATAAACTTTTCAAGGTTGAAAAAAAAAACAAGAAGAATGGATAATATTGTTTATATAATGGTACTTAGTAGCATTGCTGATGACCTTATATGTGAGTACAAGTCTTATCCAATTGCTTAAGCTATATGGATAGTGATAAGTTCCAAATTTATATACTTTTATTGGCATTTTTAATGAAACTTATCATAGTTTCCCTCATGTTTTTAACCTTTTTTCACATTAAATTTTATATAATTTTGGGATTTAAAGTTGAAAGATGTTATTAGGATGTTGTGTTCATAAATTCCCAATTCAAAGACTAGAATGCAATATTTTATGAAAATTTTCTTTTACTTGAAATTCCTTAAGTATGTGGCTAATTTGTAATATAATGAAGCCATAGTCTTATGTTGTAAATCAGTTTAATTTTTAGGATATGCTTACTTATTTTTATTTGATTAATTTTTCATTTAGTGTTATTATTTTTAATTGTAAGATTTAAATGTAAATAAACAAGGATTCAAGCTTGGGAAGTGAAGATTGTCATGACTACCTCTTAAAATTTCATACATGGTGTTTAATGTTAGATGAAAGCTTAAACCATTATACAATCACCAAAAAGGAGGGTAAAAATTTAAACTTTTTATTCTTAACTTGGATAAGTAATGGCATTTTATTTCTTCTTCTACTAGCTCAAGTTCTAGTTGATTATTACCTTTGTAGTTAGCTAATAGTTGGATCCTTTCTGCCTTAAAAGTTGCCCAAAGATCAAGTTGACAAATCCTATTGACAAGATTTTAAACCAATCCAAAACACTTGATTACATTGTTCCAACTAATAAGTGAATCTATTACACTTCAACCTCCACTCATAGGAATTGCCTTCTAGCTCTGTCTCCATACATATAGTCTCATCTCATAGGAGGTGCCTATAGGTTACATCTCCTTTTTCCATACATACTTGGGAGCTACCTATAGGCTACATCTCCCTTCCCTCATACATCACATGTATTAATTAGCATATTTACTATAACAGTAATTTGTAATTCCATTCATTTCAAATTCATCCATATTAATTTAAATCATAAGCATATATAAAGAGAATTGTAATTATGGTTACCTTCACCTAACTTTATGCACAACTAGGCAAATATTGAAAGATTTTTCTATGAAAAGTTTTATAGGCCATAACCAATTTAAAATAACAAGTAGATAAGCCTATAGCTAATTTCGTAGAAAGATTTAAGAGGCTAAGAACTAGATTTCATGTGCAATTACCAAAAGTAGAATATGCCATTATAGCTGTCAATAACATGCATACTCAACTAAGAGAAAAGTTGATAGTCCATTAATGTTCAAACTTGATTCAATTAGCAACTAAAACCACTCAAAATGAGCAATTCATTCTAAAGAAAGAACAAAGGAAGGCCAATTAGGGAGGAAAAGTTCCACATGTAGTTTCTATAATGGACTATGTTGATGATTTGAGTGAAGTAGCTAAGTATTAAGAAGATCAGTTAATTGATGTCTTGGTAGCAGACATCTTAAGAGGGAAGCCATACTTATGTCTAGCTTTAAAGCCCTTGAAAGACAAATAAATCACAAAACCATAAAGCAGAGTGGAGTACTTATTTAATATCTCCAAAGTTGATCAAATTTTTTATTATTTGCTCAAATACTAGCATATCTGGTACCTAATGGACACAAAATTCTATCTGTTGAGGAGCTAAAGAATAAAAAATATTGTAAGTGGCATCACTCATATAGTTATGCCATTGTTAATTGCATTATGCTTAAGAATGCAATCCAGAAAGCTTTAAAGGATAGGAGATTCAAGCTAGCTGATAAAGGTGTAACTGAAATGATAATAGATACAGATCCCTTTCTAATAGTGTTTACAAACATGGTTTCAGCATCAAGCTTACCATTTCATTCACCAAAATGTAAATGGAAATAACCAATGTAGAAATAATAAAGAGTGAAGGAAAAAGCTCCAAAACCTAACAAAGATGGTGAACAACAAGTTGTATACCCTAAGTAGTTAAAGTCTGCCATTCATAAGCCTACTATTTTCGATAGGAGACAATACCCAAGATGAAAAAGAATAGCAACATGTTTGATAGACTCCAGACTCTAAGTATGGGTGAAAAACTAGTTCCAAAAGAAAAAAGGCAAGTAGTTGAGTTCAACATCAAGAAGGGCATATCTATCTTGAGGATAATCATCTGTAATAATGACTAGCTGAAGTCATAAAGGATGGTAAAGCAAAAAGCTGACATTGAAAAATGGTAATGGTTCTTCGACCAATATGATGAAGAGCTAACTTCAAGTATGGGTGAAAAACTAGTTCCAAAAGAAAAAGGCAAGTAGTTGAGTTTAACATTAAGAAGAGCATATCTACTTAAGGATAATCATCTGTAATAATGACTAGCTAAAGTCATAAAGGATGGTAAAGGCAAAAGTTGACATTGAAAAAGGGTAGTGGTTCTTCGACAAATATGATGAAAAGAAGTCACAACAGTCATCCTAACCAATTGCCTTAACTTATACTAAAAAGAGGAGATAAAGGAAAATGTCTACCCAAAAGCCAATAAAAAAAGAAGTACAGTCACCCAAAAGGACTAACAACATGAACTAGAATTAAGTCTTAAGTCACTAGAGGAGAAAATTAGCTTGGAAGAAAATGACCTCTTAGATGAAGATGATGCAAAGACATTTTCAATAAATGTTGATGTCATTGGCATTATTCCAACCAAGCTCTAAGTAGATGTAGGATAGCCAGAAGGATTAGAAAGAGATGCTTTAGTTGAAGAAGCTAAGTAAGTGGTCTTGATAAAAGATAAAACATATGAACCAGCCATTGTTTAGTTCAAAAAACCCTTAGAGGTTATGACTAAACATTTAAAACCTCTGTAAATTAAAGCTTACATCAATGGTAGGCCAATCACTAAGGCATTCATAGGCAGAGGAGCTATGCAAAATGTAATGCCAACCAGCACACTATAGAAATTAAGAAAGACCAAGGAAGATTGGATCTCAACTGACATTAAGATGACCAACTTCATAAGGGAAGCAAGCTATAGTTGGAGTATTAATAGTTGATATAACAGTGGAATCCAAAACAATTAGTCAACATTTTTTTATTGTGCACGCTAGGCCTATATATTCAGTGTTGTTAGGTAAGGATTGGATCTATTTAAATTAATGTGTTCCTTTTATATTGCATTATCAACTTATATTCTACAAAGGTGATAATGTTAGAAGTGGTATCAATTGACAAGAATCCATCTATAGCTAACATAAAGATAACAAAAGCTATATTTTATAAAGACAGGTCATTGGAGTCATGAACCTTACTTCTTAGGGTTTCAAGATGGAGATCCAAACTAATGAGGCTAATCCATGGCCTTTTACACAATTGATTTATGGATCAACAATGTAAAGTTGTCAAAGACATTTTATGCTGGCTAGCCTTATTCACAACCAAAGCTAGAATTAAACAATAAACCAAGTGACACACTTAAGGGAGGGGCAAGAAGATAACTTGGAGCCATTAACAAGCCAGCAATTAGAAGAAGAATTAAAGTCCTAAATTAAAGGGCAGGTCCTCAGTTTTGAGGCTCAAGACTCTTTGATCAATATTAACTTAGAACTAATGGTTTGTTAAAGAAGGAAAACTGAAATTGGCTAATTGATCTCATAAAATAGTATAAGGATTGTTTAGCCTAAGAATACTGTGAAATGTTTAGGTTAGCTAGAGAGTTGGTCGAGGTTCAATTGCTTATTACAAAAAGATTTAAACCATATAAGTATCCAACTAAGAGATTTAATTTAAAACTACTACCAATGATTAAGGAAGAAAAAAAAGAGGATGTTGAAGATAGGTTTTGTATGTATAACTAGGTATATGGAGTGACTTTTGAACATAATTCTTGTCATAAAGAAAAATGGGCATTATGTCAAGATTTGTATAGACTTTTGGAACCTAAATCTAGCTATACCCAAAGATGAATATGTCATGCCTATAGTAAATATGTTGATTAATGCAGTAGCCAACCATGGGATTCTTAATTTTATGGAGAGATATTCAGGCTATAATTATATCTTTATAGCTGAAGAAGACATCCACAAAACTGTATTCCATTGCTCTTGTGCATTGGGTATCTATGAATGGCTTGTTATTCCATTCAACTTAAAAAAATGCAAGTACCACATACCAATGGGCAATGAATGCTATTTTTCATGACTTAATTGGTGAAAGTATAGAGGCTTGTATTGATGTTGTCGTGGAAAAATATAAAAATGCTTATCAACATTTGGCTTATTTGGGAAAAGCATTTAAGAGGATGAGATTTCATAATCTAAAGATAAATCCAACTAAATATGCATTTTGAGTATTACTTGGAAACTTCCTTAGTTTTCTTTTACATCAGCAAGGCAAGGCTAAGGCAATTTTAGAGGCAAGATCACCACGAAATAAAAAAAATTACAGAGTTTAATTGGTAAGATAAACTTCCTAAAAAGGTACATTGCTAATTTAGCTGGGAAGTTGGAAGCTTTCTCACATTTGTTAAAGTTGAAAGATGTTGATGAATTAATTTGGGGAGAAGAATAGTAAGTAACTTTGGAATAGAACAAGCAAAGCTTAGGCAACCCTTCTTTTTATGCCATGCATATACAAAACTTGAGTATTACTTTTTACTTTAAAAAGTTCTAATCATGTACAAAATTAACATAGTAAAACATTTACTTAATAGGCTTGTCTTATAAGGAAGATTAATACCATTAAATTAAATGCATTTACTTTAAAATATGTTCCACTTAAGGCAGTCAAAAGATAGGCCTTAGTTGATTTCTTAGCTCAGCATTCATATGTTAATATTAAAGACTCTTCAGTAAAGTCAACAATTATGTTCAACTCAAACCATGGGTATTAGCATTTGATAGATCTATAACTCGAAAGCTATTAGGGTAGGAGTTACTATCACTAGCCCAACGGGTTAGATTAGGAAATTCATATTCCAAATGAAATTAGGTTGTTCAAATAATCCAGCTAAATATAAGGCCTTAAGTATTGGGCTATGATTGTTAATATGCATGAAGGCTTAATTTGTTCAAATAATGGGGAATTCTCTCTTTCAGTAATTATTAGGCAATGATTGTTAATAATGAAGCGTCTTAATAGTAAGTACAATTTCAATAATTTGAACTTATCACATTATTATGAAACAACTAATGCTCTTCTTCAACAATTTGCTGATGTGATAGTTATATATATACCTAAAGGAGAAAATGTGGAAGCTAACAACTTAGCCCAATGAGCTTCTAAGTTTAAACCTATGGATTTTGAAAGAGATCAAGAAATCTTTCAAATGCATGAAGTTACAGCATTTGACCAGAAACAAGCTGTGGAGGATTAGAGGACAAAATTGATTAGCCATTTGAAGAATCCATCATCTACAAAAGATTTCAAGTGCAAACAAGTAGCTCAAATGTAACAACCGGGAAAAAGAAAAGAAAAAGGAAAAGAAAGAAAGTAGAAAACTGAAAATTTTCGGAATTCAGGATTTTTGCTAAGTCTTCTCGCAATAGCGAGAAATGATCTCGCTGTCGCGAGAGTGCCTCCTCGCCAAAGCGAACGTGATTCTAGCTATAGCGAGTGCTGGTGGCAGTCCATACAAAAACCAGGGAGTTGCTCGCTGTAGCGTGAGCCATAGCGAGAGTGAAGTCTGGAACTAACGCGATTTCGCCATAGCGAATGGTAAATCTCGCCATAGCGAAGGGAACTGACGCGAGTTCGCCGTAGCGAAGGTTAAGCCTCGCCATAGCGAAGCCAGATAACACGAGCTCGCTATAGCGAAGGTTAATTTTCGCCGTAGCGAGGGTCAGTCCGGAAGAGAGTAAAAGGCGAGAATTAGACTTCATTAAACGCCCAAACTCATTTCTTCTCTCATTACTGCCCTAGACTTCGACCCAAGGAGAGAAAAGAGGCGTGGAGAGTGAGAGAGATCAAGAGAAGGAGGAAGAGCAAGGGAAAGGTAAGGAAATTTCTCCCATTTCTTCTTAGAACTCTGATCCCCTCTCTTTGCCCTCTCTTTCCACGGTTTTGTTTGCGAAAATAGTTGGATTTTGGGCATGGGTCAGAAGAGGGAAAGTGGAAAATACCTTTGAATCTTTGTATTTTCTTTGAAAATATTGTTTCCACTACCATGGGAGCTTGAGAGAGAGAAAGAGTTGAAGGCATTCTAGAGAGAGAAAGAGAACTCTAGGTTCTGGTATGCTAGGAGGTTTGATCTGATGATTCCATGTTAAGAGAGTAATTCTATGCTCTTTAATTGTGTCTAGGCTCAAGTGAAGCACCTCCATTAAGGTGTGAGTGTGAAATTAAAAAGGGAGAAGAGAAATTGAAAGGGAAGGCTTGTGTTGGCTTTGGCTCCAAACGTAGCTCTCTCTTCCCACTCTTTCTTGTTGCATTCTTGGATGTAATAGTCATTGTATGTTTATGTATATGCTTGTTATGTGGAATATGCCATATGCTATTGCTTTGATGCATTGTTGACAATATGCGTGTGTGATGAATTGTGAGATTTGCTCGGGTGAGATAGTGCCGAAAGTCCCTTAAAATGGGTGAGGTGAAGCCGAAAGTCCCTTGAGATAGGTGAGACAAGGCCAAAAATCTCAAATGAGTGAGGCCAAGTCAAAAGTCCTTAAACTCGGGTGAGGCCATCCAAAAGTCTCTTAAACTCGGGTGAGGCTAGACCAAAAGTCCCTGGAGCCCATTTTTGGCATTGTTGTAATTTCCATAGCATGTACAATGTGTATTGGATGATTGAGAATGGCTAAATGCTTATTCACATGCTTTGACTTGTTATATACCTTGATTGCTTACTTGATTGAGTGCATGAGCTATTGAGATTCCCTGAATCTCACCCCTTTCCCCTCCCAACTTAACATGCTAGGTGGAGCTCAAGGAGAACCGAGCACACACCAAGGAGCCTAGAAGCATGCTTAGCTAGATGGTAGCTTCTTTTGGAGATTTTGATGTATTTTGATGTAAAGTGGTGCAAAAATAAATATGTGCCCACTATTTTTGAGATGTAAATGTTATAGAAAGTGTATATGCATGAATATGTGATGTACAAACTGTGTAAAGAGCCAAATGAATGGAAATGAGGGTTTTGCCCTTTTTGATGAATGAATGCAATAGTGTATATTTGGCCACAGCATAGCGAGATTTGAATGTATGATGATTTGGACCGCATGGACTTGTTATATATCCTAGTTTTATGCTTTCAAACTTGTCCATGGGGATTGAGAATGTGTGAGAGGCCTTTTGGACCCGTTTTGGACCTCTTGGGTGCCAAAACCGGAATTTTTGAGAGCTCCGTCAAAGTATAACCGGATGAGCTCCTCTTGCCATGAGATTTGGCATGCCTCTAGAGTTTGTAGAAAGCTTCTTGAGAAGTTAAAGTTGGTAATATTCGGAGGTCGAGAGAATATTTAGCAAATTGTTGAATTTGGGAAAATTTAGTGGATTGGTCATGTACTGTTCATGTAAACTAGAAATGAAATCTGTGGCATTCATAGACCAAATGGATTCCAAATGTGGTGAAATTTTATACACATGAACTAGACAACCACAGTGACTTACAAGAACTAGAATCACCTAAATCGGAGGTCTGTAGAGAGAGAACGAACCGTCTGAAGTTCTGTATCAGCATCAGGGAGCTCATCTGACCCCCGTTACTGTTCCATCAGTTTTCGGGGAGTAAACGCTACTGAACTGATCTGGATTTATTTGTTTCCTCTAGTAGACATCTGTAGCTTTTCAAATTGGTATAGTGTGCCCAGATTGGATTTTTTTGGATTTAGTTATGAATTTTTGAAAGTCATGACAGTAAGCTGCACCAGAAACAGTGACAGCCGGACCTTCTTCCCATTTTCGATATCAAGCATGGTCCAAACCCAGAGAGTTAGATTGGGAATTATTTTTAGTGTAAAGACAACACTTAGAGCTTTCTAGAGAGCTAAAGTTTACTAGATTCCCATTTTTCTAGAATTAGATATGATTTTCCAAAATTAGAGCCAAAATATGACTTTTGGGCACAAGTGAGAAAAGTGCATTTTTTTGGTTTTTGGCTCCATACCCGTGGCTTATGGTTTGTTTTATGCTATGTATGAGTTGTATAAGCGGAGTGTGAGTTGAGACTATGAATGATGGGTTCTCAGGACCCACGGGGCAGATGATGAGTATATAAAACCCCGGTTCATAGCATACAAATGCCACGGAAGAGTAGTGATTCTTTGGAAATCATATGGAACCGAGCCTAGTGAGAGGCTAGGTAATGGTAGTAGATTGAGGTGTCACATTTTTGGTATCAGAGCAATGGTTCAGGCACTTTTGCTCAAGTTTAGGCTCTTGAAGTATGTGAATTGCTTGTATTTGGTGTGAATGGTCATGGAAGTTGTAGCATCCTTGCATAAGTGTTGTGATATTATTGTGAACTGAGGATTGCTATTTCTTTTTAGACATGGTTGAGACTAGACGGGGTAGTGGTAGAGGCAGAGGCAGACCCTTTAGGGCTCAGAGACCTGAGCCAGAGGTTCCTGTTGAGACTGAGGATCCTCTGCGGGCCATCATGGAGAGACTTGATCATTATGAGGCCATGATGGGCCAGCATCAGGAGATGCTGGAACAGCAAAGATACATTGCCCAGCAGCAGCATGATATGATCATGCATTTGCAAGACACCCTGGCTAGGTAAGAAGAAGCCAGAAGAGATGCTCCTGTACCTCAACCATCTACATCTAGCATTCCACCTGTACCTTCCCAGGAGCCTGCTGCTCCATAGACCCAGACGCCTATCCAAAAAGTATTGAAGCAGTTTAGGCAGAACAATCCACCCTCGTTTGACGGGGAATTGGATGCGGATAAGGCGAAGGCTTGGGTGATGCAGTTTAAGAAGATATTCTCAGTGATAGATTGTACCACTGAGCAGAAAGCCCAGCTAGCCACCTTCATGCTAGAAAAGGAAGCTGATAGATGGTGGGATAGCGCGAAGCCATTGATGGAGACCAAGAATATACAGATAACTTGGGAGACTTTCTTGGTTAAGTTTTATGAGAAGTATGTCCCAAGTTCAGTGAGGAAAAAGAAAGAGATGGAGTTCATGGGCTTGAGACAGACGGATGAGATGACTGTGGACCAGTATATGGCCAAGTTCATAGAGTTGTCTCGGTATTCCTCTTACCTCTAGAGGTATGATGATGAACCTTGGAGATGTGAGCAGTTTGAGACTAGTTTGAGGCCCCTGATTAGCGATAGAGTCACTCCACAGCAGATCAGAAATTTTAATATTCTGGTGGAGGTCAGCAGGGTGATTGAGACCAACTTGCAAGTTATCATGCCTGCTGCGACTACGGCTAGTCAGAAGAGGGTTCCAGATTTGAAAAGGCTGAAACCAGAAGAGGGCTCTAGTTTGACCCCTAGTACAAAGAAGAGAGGCAAGGGGCCATGGAATAGAAGGCCGCAGTGAGGTGTGCCACCTCCTCGGGGTCAGTCATCCTTCCAGCAGTCTCCGGTGACATGTTTTAAGTGTGGGAAGCCGGGGCACATTGCTAGACACTGTCCTCAGATGGAGACAGCGCCTCCTCCTAGACCACAGACCCAGGGCCGAGTGTTCGCCCTTACTCAGCAGGAAGCCAGCGCATCTCCTAGTTTGATTTGAGGTACGCTGATAGTGAATGGCTTTCCTGTAGTTGCTATGTTTGATTCGGGTGCTAGTCACTCGTTTTTATCTTATGATTGTGTGAGGAAATTGGGTCTGGTCGTTAGTGTCTTGCCATTTGACTTGTCTGTCATTACACCCACTGGAGGCCACGTGGTTACTTCCCATACTTGCTTAAATGTCACTGTCCAATTTAACCATTGTCATACCACTATTGATTTGGTTTGTATGCCTTTTCATGAAATTGATTTGATTATTGGTATGAACTGGTTGGCTGCGAATAATGCCTTACTTGATTGTGAACACTGAACCATCTCCTTACCTGCTTGTGGGACCATACCTAGGGTAGGAGCAGAGTTATCCTTTATGACTACTGCCCAGGCTGAGAGATATTTAGAGTGTGGATGTCAAGGGTTTCTAGTCTTTTTCTCTATTCAGGCTGAGGTAGAAGAAGGGATAGAGGAGATCCCAGTTGTCAGGGAATTCCCGGAGGTTTTCCCTAGAGAGTTTGATTTTAGTAGCCTACCTCCTGAGAGAGAATTAGAGTTCCCTATAGACATAGTGTCTGGGGCTGGACCGGTGTCTAAAGCTCCTTATAGGATGGCTCCCGCCGAGCTTGCTGAGTTGAAAGTGCAGGTGGAGGAATTGTTAGAGAAAGGGTTTATCCGCCCTAGTGTTTCACCTTGGGATGCTCCGGTGTTGTTTGTGAAAAAGAAATATGGTAGCTTGCGTTTGTGTATTGATTATAGAGAATTGAATAAGGTTACCATCAAGAACAAATATCCTCTCCCTAGAATTGATGATCTGTTAGATCAGTTGGTTAGGGCATCTGTGTTTTCCAAGATAGATCTTAGATCTGGTTACCACCAGTTGAGAGTGAGAACAGAAGACGTCTCTAAGACGGCTTTCAGAACGAGATATGGGCACTATGAGTTCCTTGTGATGCCATTCGGGTTAACGAATGCGCCTGCTGTGTTCATGGATTATATGAACAGGGTATTCAGACCGTATCTAGATCAATTTGTGGTAGTCTTTATTGATGATATTTTAATGTACTCCCGATCTTTTGAGGAGCACGAGAGGCATTTGAGACTAGTCCTAGACACCTTGAGAGAGAAAAGGTTGTATGCCAAACTTAGTAAATGTGAGTTTTGGCTGACTGAGGTGTGATTCTTAGGTCATGTGATCTCACGAGATGGGGTTGTGGTGGATCCCCATAAAGTTGAGGCTGTGTTACAGTGGGATAGACCTAGAACAATCACCGAGGTTAGGAGTTTCCTAGGTTTGGCAGGGTATTATAGACGTTTTATTCAGGACTTTTCTCGAATGGCTTTACCACTGACGAGGCTAACTAGGAAAGATACACCTTTTGTGTGGGATGAGAGATGTGAGAAGAGTTTCTAGGAGTTGAAACTCTGTTTGACCACTGCCCCTGTGCTGATTATCTCTGACCCTAGTGAACCATTTGTGGTTTATTGTGATGCTTCGGGCAAAGGGTTAGGATGTGTGTTGATGCAGCAGGGCCGAGTAGTGGCATATGCCTCAAGGCAGTTGAGACCTCATGAGGAGAATTACCCCACACATGACCTGGAGTTAGCTGCCGTAGTGTTTGCTCTTAAAATTTGGAGACACTATTTGTATGGTGCGACCATAGAGATCTATAGTGACCACAAGAGTCTGAAATACCTGTGTGATCAGAAAAAACTCAATATGAGACAGAGGAGATGGATGGAATTCTTGAAAGATTATGATTATGTGTTGAAATATCATCCGGGCAAGGCCAATGTGGTGGCGGATGCCCTAAGTAGAAAAACCATCCATGTAGCCCATATGATGATTAGGGAGCAGGAGCTCCTAGAGAAGTTTAGAGAGTTGAACCTCTCTTGTCAGGTGGTATCGGGTAGATTATATCTGAGTGAAACCCGAATTGAAAATATCTTGAGAACCCAGATCTTAAATGCCCAAAGAGAGGATGAGTTCCTGAAACGAATCAGGAATAAGATTACCCAAGGTAAGACCTCAGATTACAAGGTGTCTGAGGATGGGATGATAGTATATCGGGATAGAATCTGTGTGCCTAGTCAGAATGAGTTAAGAGAAAGCATTCTAGAAGAGGCGCATAAGAGTAAGTATACTATCCACCCAGGTGCCACCAAGATGTATCAGGATTTGAAAAGAATTTTCTGGTGGCCAGGGATGAAAAGTGATGTGTCAGAGTATGTGGCTAGATGCCTAGTGTGTCAGAGGGTAAAGATAGAACATCAGAAACCGGCTGGGTTGTTGCAACCTCTAGATATCCCTGAGTGGAAGTGGGATAGTATAGCCATGGATTTTGTCATGGGGTTACCCAGGACATCCTCTGGACACGATGCTATTTGGGTAGTTGTGGATAGACTGACGAAGTTTGCACACTTTTTAGCTATCAGGGCTACTCATACACTGGATAGATTAGCCCAGTTGTATATTAGAGAGATAGTGCGACTTCATGGAATACCCAATAGCATAGTTTCAGATAGAGACCCCAGGTTCACATCGAACTTTTGGAGGTCACTGTAACATGCCTTAGGGACGAGATTGCGGTTTAGTACTGCATATCACCCCTAGACTGATGGTCAGATTGAAAGGACCATCCAGACATTGGAAGATATGTTGAGGGCATGTGTGCTAGAAATGAAGGGGAACTGGGATACGTATTTACCATTAGCAGAGTTTGCATATAACAACAGTTACCATTCCAGTATTCAGATGGCCCCTTATGAGGCTTTGTATGGGAGAAAGTGCAGATCCCTCTGTGTTGGGTTAAGCTGGGTGAAAGGAGTATGATAGGACCTGAGATTGTGGACCAGACCACCCGACAAATAGAGTTGATTAGAAAGAGGCTCCTCACGGCCCAGAGTAGGCAGAAAAGCTATGCTGATAAGCGTAGGAGGCCGTTAGAGTTTGAGATTGGAGACCATGTGTTCATTCGAATATCTCCAATGACGGGAGTAGGTCGGTCAATGAGGGTAAGGAAGCTCAGTCCTAAGTATATTGGTCCATTTGAAATCCTTGAGAAAATCGGACCCGTGGCTTACCGAATAGCCTTACCTCCTAACCTAGCCCAAATCCACAGTGTTTTTCATGGCTCTCAGTTGAAAAAGTATTTACCAAACTCCTCACATGTCATAGAATATGAGCATGTGCAATTGCAGGAAGATCTTTCCTATGTAGTTAAACCGAAGAGAATTGTGGATGCTAAGCTGAAACAGCTGAGAAGCAAGAGCATTCCTCTGGTGAAAGTGATCTGGAGAGGTCTGACATCTGAGGAAGCAACCTGGGAATTGGCGGATGAAATGAGGCAAAAATATCCAGAGCTATTCCCTTGAGGTAAGTCTTTAAAATTTCGAGGACGAAATTTCTTTTAAGAAGGGTAGAAATGTAACAATCGGGAAAAAGAAAAGAAAAAGGAAAAGAAAGAAAGTAGAAAGCTAAAAATTTTCGGAATTCAGAATTTTTGCTAAGTCTTCTCGCAATAGCGAGAAATGATCTCGCTGTCGCGAGAGTGCCTCCTCGCCATAGCGAACGTGATTCTAGCTATAGCGAGTGCTGGCAGCAGTCCATATAAAAACCAGGGAGTTGCTCACTGTAGCGTGCGACATAGCGAGAGTGAAGTCTGGAACTAACGCGATTTCGCCATAGCGAATGGTAAATCTCGCCATAGCGAAGGGAACTGACGCGAGTTCGTCGTAGCGAAGGTTAAGCCTCGCCATAGCGAAGCCAGATAACACGAGCTCGCTATAGCGAAGGTTAATTTTCGCCGTAGCGAGGGTCAGTCCGGAAGAGAGTAAAAGGCGAGAATTAGACTTCATTAAACGCCCAAACTCATTTATTCTCTCATTACTGCCCTAGACTTCGACCCAAGGAGAGAAAAGAGGCGTGGAGAGTGAGAGAGATCAAGAGAAGGAGGAAGAGCAAGGGAAAGGTAAGGAAATTTCTCCCATTTCTTCTTAGAACTCTGATCCCCTCTCTTTGCCCTCTCTTCCCACGGTTTTGTTTGCGAAAATAGTTGGATTTTGGGCATGGGTCAGAAGAGGGAAAGTGGAAAATACCTTTGAATCTTTGTATTTTCTTTGAAAATATTGTTTCCACTACCATGGGAGCTTGAGAGAGAGAAAGAGTTGAAGGCATTCTAGAGAGAGAAAGAGAACTCTAGGTTCTGGTATGCTAGGAGGTTTGATCTGATGATTCCATGTTAAGAGAGTAATTCTATGCTCTTTAATTGTGTCTAGGCTCAAGTGAAGCACCTCCATTAAGGTGTGAGTGTGAAATTAAAAAGGGAGAAGAGAAATTGAAAGGGAAGGCTTGTGTTGGCTTTGGCTCCAAACGTAGCTCTCTCTTCCCACTCTTTCTTGTTGCATTCTTGGATGTAATAGTTATTGTATGTTTATGTATGTGCTTGTTATGTGGAATATGCCATATGCTATTGCTTTGATGCATTGTTGACAATATGCTTGTGTGATGAATTGTGAGATTTTCTCGGGTGAGGTAGTGCCGAAAGTCCCTTGAGATGGGTGAGGTGAAGCCGAAAGTCCCTTGAGATAGGTGAGACAAGGCCAAAAGTCTCAAACGAGTGAAGCCAAGTCAAAAGTCCTTAAACTCGGGTGAGGCCATCCAAAAGTCCCTTAAACTCGGGTGAGGCTAGACCAAAAGTCCCTGGAGCCCATTTTTGGCATTGTTGTGATTTCCATAGCATGTACAATGTGTGTTGGATGATTGAGAATGGCTAAATGCTTATTCACATGCTTTGACTTGTTATATGCCTTGATTGCTTACTTGATTGAGTGCATGAGCTACTGAGATTCCCTGAATCTCACCCCTTTCCCCTCCCAACTTAACATGCTAGGTGGAGTTCAAGGAGAACCGAGCACACACCAAGGAGCCTAGAAGCATGCTTAGCTAGATGGTAGCTTCTTTTGGAGATTTTGATGTATTTTGATGTAAAGTAGTGCAAAAATGAATATGTGCCCACTATTTTTGAGATGTAAATGTTATAGAAAGTGTATATGCATGAATATGTGATGTACAAACTGTGTAAAGAGCCAAATGAATGGAAATGAGGGTTTTGCCCTTTTTGATGAATGAATGCAATAGTGTATATTTGGCCATAGCATAGCGAGATTTGAATGTATGATGATTTGGACCATATGGACTTATTATATATCCTAGTTTTATGCTTTTCAAACTTGTCCATGGGGAGAGAGAAAGTGTGAGAGGCCTTTTGGACCCGTTTTGGACCTCTTGGGTGCCAAAATCGAAATTTTTGAGAGCTCCGTCAAAGTATAACCGGATGAGCTCCTCTTGCCATGAGATTTGGCATGCCTCTATAGTTTGTAGAAAGTTTCTTGAGAAGCTAAAGTTGGTAATATTCGGAGGTCGAGAGAATATTTAGCAAATTTTTGAATTTGGAAAAATTTAATGGATTGGTCATGTACTGTTCATGTAAACCAGAAATGAAATTTATAGCATTCATAGACCAAATGGATTCAAAATGTGGTGAAATTCTATACACATGAACTAGAGAACTACAGTAACTTATAGGAACTAGAATCACCTAAATCGAAGGTCTGTAGAGAGAGAACGAACCATCTGAAGTTCTGTATCAGCATCAAGGAGCTCATCTGACCCCCGTTACTGTTCCATCAGTTTTCGGGGAGTATGAGCTACTGAAATGATCTGGACTTATTTTTTTTCCTCTAGTAGACATCCGTAGCTTTTCAAATTGGTATAGTGTGCCTAGATTGGATTTGTTTGGATTTAGTTATGAATTTTTGAAAGTTATGACAGTAAGCTGCACCAGAAACAGTGACAGCTGGACCTTCTTCCCATTTTCGATGTCAAACATGGTCTAAACCCAGAGATTTTGATTGAATATTATTTTTAGTGTAAAGACAACACTTGGATCTTTCTAGAGAGTTAAAGTTTACTAGATTCCCATTTTTCTCGTATTAGATATGATTTTCCAAAATTAGAGCCAAAATATGACTTTTGGGCACAAGTGAGAAAAGTGCATTTTTCTAGTTTTTGGCTCCATACCCGTGGCTTATGGTTTGTTTTATGCTATGTATGAGTTGTATAAGTAGAGTGTGAGTTGAGATTGTGAATGATGGGTTCTCAGGACTCACGAGGCAGATGATGAGTATATGAAACCCCGGTTCATAGCATACAAATGCCACGGAAGAGTAGTGATTCTTTGGAAATCATATGGAACTGAGCCTAGTGAGAGGCTAGGTAACGGTAGTAGATTGAGGTGTCACATCAAAGGTATGCCCTAATAGATGATGAATTATACAAAAGAGGGCATAAGGAGTTATTACTAAAATGTTTGAATAAAATGTAAGCTTTGAAAGTTGTAGGGAAGTTCAAGGAGTTTATGAATCTCACAGATTAGGGCCCAATATGAGATGGCTAATTCACAGACATAGCTACTATTGGCTAACAATAATAGTTAATTGTTTCAAATATGTTAAAAGAGTATGAAGCTTGTCAATCGCATGGTCTTATTCAAACACTCACTATAAGAAAATAGCAAAAAATTTTCATTAGAAAAACTCCAAAATTCCATAAGAATTGTTATTCTCACAAAAATTCTCATGGATTTTAGGTTGTGAAAAAAAAAAACAGCTATAGAAAATCACAATTCTCATAGAATTCTTTGATGAGAACAAAGTTCTAATAGAAATTTTCTAAGATAACAATAAAAATGTTTCGTGAGAAAATTTTTTCAAAAGTTGTGATGAAACTTATGACTTTCTTGCAAAATTCTCATTGTAATTTACTACAAGAATGCTAAAATTTTTTTGTGCTCTTAGGGTATTTTAACTTGAGAATGCAAAAGAATTTTAATTTATAGTATTCTCTCCAAAAATTATATGAGAATGCTGTAAATTTTTTGTTATTTACATTGCATTTGGCCATAAACTTCTTTTTAAACAAGTGGCCCTTGTTTAAATAGTCAAGAAACACAAATTCAGGATATAACCAATAAAAAACAAAGTATTATATGCAAGGAAAATATTAATAGATAAGTAGTAAATGTATTAAACATGTTACAAAGTAAATTAAACCTAAGATAATTATGTGCTCAAAATCATAAAGTTATACTTTTAAAACCATAATAATGTCACATAAACAACTGCCCTAGAATCATTTTTCATCATCCTTACCAAATCATCATCATCATCATGAGTACATTAAGGTTGGGAAGTGCCTTATATGTTCCTTTTTCCTTGACATCCACAATTTCATATTTTGGACAACTTGAGTCTCCTGATTAATAGGATCATACCAAAATAGGGAACTATCTAAGAGTTAATCCTATTTGATTAACTTTTAGATAGGTTTCACGTTGTTTCTCAACATTATAAAAGCCTAGTTATCAAACATGTCACCTTTTCTATGTATAGTACATACTCTCTCATTAAACTAATTAAATACAAGAATCAAGCAAAGCTTAAGAATTAAACTTGTAAGTTAACATGAAATTAAATACACAAAGTCAAGTTCAACAAGTTATATGCAAAATAACATACCTTTTTCCAACTTAGCCATGAGAAAACAACCAAGTTATCTGGTAAAATTAAACTTGGAAATAATTAAAATATGCAAACTAATTCCAAAATTTTCAAAAAATACTGAAAACAAACTACATCACATGCACAAGAAAATCTTTAAGTCAATTTCATTAAAAGTTCACAATAAATACCTCAATTTAATAATGTAAATTTAAATTTAAATTCCTTAAAAATCTAATAATATGCAAACAAATTCCAAAAATTCTCAAAAAATATTGTAAACAAAATACATCACATATACAACAAAACCCCTAAATCAATTTCATTATAAGTTCACACAAAATACCTTAATTAAATTATGTAAATTCATATTTAATTCCTTAAAAAATCTAATATTATGCAAACTAATTCCAAAATTTTTCAAAGAAATACTCAAAACAAACTACATCACATAAACTATTAAGTCAATTTCATCAAAAGTTCATGACAGATTCCAATCTAATAATATGCAAACTAATTCAAAAAATAAAACTCAAAATAAACTACATCACATGTACATCAAATGCTCCAAGCAAATTTCAACAAAAATATAACAAGAAAATGCTTAATTGAAGAGCCCCTCTTATTAACAAACCCTTAAAAGGCCAAGAACACATAATAACACTAACTAACCATTTCAATGCTTTTAACAACAATGTAAGTATTAAGAGTAATAGAAAATATCATAACTTCAAAGACCTAAGATGAAAATCTAATAAAAAGAGCGAAAACCCCAAACAAATGAGAGGAAAAACACTAACCTCTCCCAAAGAAGCTTCACCCACCCATCTCACAATAAATTATTATGAGAATAAAAAAAATTACAATTTTTTGTAATTATTATAGTAAATTATTATAAGAATTAAAAAAATAAATTTTAAAAAATTCTTATGGTAAATTATTGTAATAATAAGATTTTTTTTTATTTTTTTATTTTCATGTTTAAATATCATAAGAATTAAAAAATATTACAATTTTTTATTCTCACAGTAATTAACCATGAAATCACCATAATATTAATGATATTGATAAGCAATTTTTTTTAACTATTCTCACTTTAAATTATCATGCAAATTTTTTTTTTCTAAATTTTCTTTTATTCTCATTGTAATTTATTGCAAAAAATAGTGTAACAAAAAAAATTGCTCTACAGTAACCTAATTATGCTAGGAAATTTGTTCACTATTATCATGATACAATATCATGAGAATAGAAAATATTTAAATTTTTTTCTTTTCTCATGGTATTTTATTGTAAGAATAGTTAAAAAAATTTTAAGGGTTATTTCTCTATAATTCTCAAGATTTTTTTTGTGGGAATTAAGAAAATAATTGTTAATTTTTTTTCTCATGAAAAATTTCCATGAGAATCGTTGGTGCCTTATTCCTGCCATATCGCAACACTTTTGTCATGATATTTCTCTTAACATTTTTTCAAAAAATTCTCATATAAAAGAATACTGCAAAAATTTATTACAAGAATTATGAAAAACTTGTCAATTGCGATGAAGTCTACGAGAATTTTTGTGAGAATATCTCACTACACATATTCGATTAGAATTTTCTATGAGAAAAACCTTGATTTCTTGTAATGACTACTAGCTAATGAATTATGGCCATTTAAAGGCTAGGCTATGGATTTGCTAGGTAAAATTCATCCTCCTTCATATAAGCGACATGCCTTTATTATCATAACAACATATTACTTTACAAAGTGAGTGGAGGCATAACCAATGGTGAATGTCACACAAACTGATGTGATTAGATTTATTCAATAACAAATCATTCATAGATTTGGTATTCCTTAAACCATAACAACTAAGCAAGGTACAATTTTCATAGGGGATAAACTAATGGCCTTTGCTTAATCATATGATATAAAAATGATTCATTTGACTCCATGCTAGGCTCAAGCTAATAGGCAAGTAGAGGCTATCAATAAAATTCTAATTAAGACAATGGCACAAAGTTTTATAAGTGTACTGCAAATAGACTTGTTTCATTTTAGCTAGCATATGGCCAAGATGTTGTTTTGCCTTTAAAGATTATTGTAAAATCTCTTAGAGTGGCTAAGCAAAATGGTTTGGAAGCATATCAGAATCATCAATCTCTCTATAAGAAAATAGAGTTAGCAGACGAAGAACAACTAATGGCCCTTAATAATATTAAGATAAATAAGATAAAAGTGGCAAAAGTATATAATAGGCAAATTAGACACAAAAAGTTTGCTGAAGGAGACTTAGTTTAGAAAACTATTTTGTTAATTGGTACTAAAGACCCTAAATTTATCAAATGGTTGCTAAATTAAGAAAGCCCTTTCATTGTGAGTAAAGCTATCCTTGATGGTGCTTATCGATTAGTTAACATGTAAAGAAAGGAATTAAATAAAAGGATCAATGGAAAATATTTAAAGCTTTATTACCTTCTCTATCTGGCAAGACATTCAAGATGCAAGTCCTCAAAGGTAGCTATAAGCTAGCTACCTAGCTTTAATCTAACAAAACAAATAGAAAAGCTTAAAAAAGGCAGCCAAAAATCAAAATCTACCAAGCTTGATCCTAGGCATTGGCCAAAGGATAAGGAATTGCTATTAAAGGGACAACTTCTTCAACAATAGTTGTTGTTCCATAAGTGGCAGCCTGACTTGGAGGGACAATGGTCATTCCAACACTTATCCTAACCTTTTCTTAGTTAAACAATGCAATAAAAAGAGTAAAGTATACATCATTTCAGCTTCTTCTTATCGTTATTATCATTAGTTAAAAAGACATAGGGAGCAAAGTGTTAGCAACAAAAAATAAATAGGTTGGACTAATTTTTGAGCCTATAGTTTAGGCTAAACCATTAGAGAATATTAGCAGGATTGGGTTTGATGCTAAATTGAGCTTTTAAGGTCGAAAATGAGCCATAGCATCTTGGGTAACATATTTAATCTATGAGATTTTCTAAAATATTTAAAAGAAAATGGCCTAATAAAGTGCAACTAAAATATAAAGGAATATCCAAGTATTTCCAACCCATTTTCAATCATTTTACCAATTTCTTACAAAAATATTTTCAAGGTAGTTAACCACATTAACTAGAAAAAAAGGAAAGTTTGTGAGTTGACCAAGTTAAGGGAAGTGCAGAATATGCTTAAAGACTCATTCTCCTAAATTTTAAGGATATAGATAATATGGTTAGCTGACAAAGCAGTTAGTTAGCAAATAGAAAATAATTTTTAAATCTTCAACTTTGTTGATGTGGAATAAACCATTACTTATCATAACCTTACATTATTGCTAACATAGGTGAAAAATAAGAAAGAATTGGTAGACAATTTTAATGGCATTAATGATTAGTTTTAGACCTATAAATGCTCATTATACATTCATTTTGAACATATACATCTAATCAATCATCATTTTGAACATATACATCCAATTAATCATACACAAGCCTTTCAATTTTATCCTTTATATTCTTGCCTTTAAATTGTAGAATTTCTCTTTATTTAAAATTTTTTTATTGCATTTCATGCCTTTACTTTCTTTTATTGTAATCTATAGGTGTTAGTTACTTTTAATCATTCTTGAAATTAGGTGCTTCCTTTAGTAGCCTAGGAAAATGTGAGAATCAAATATGCAAGCTAACTAATCTATTTAACTAACCAATTCAAATTCACAAACCATAGAGTCTAAACAACTTAGCATAAGTTAAGTGTGTGATATTCTCAGTAAAGAAATATGTGAATAGATTTCTTTTTCTCTGTGTAAAGATTGAAGACAAAAATAGCATGGTGCTAAAGTTTTGTATCCTTGTGACCAAAAATAAATAGTGTTGTATCCTAAAAGTGACATTTCTTGGTCTCATTGCACTTGGTGACACTTGGATTCAAATGTGGACCTTCCCCTGTGTGCATATGTTTTTTTTTTTAATTTTTTAAATAACAGTTAAATCCCTATATCAGTAGGATTTATAATGTTTCATATATATATATATATATAATACTTGGTTCAATAAAAAAATATTGTGCCTAACAGTTCTTATCAATAATTCAATTTTAAGTTAATTTTTTTGTAGATCTTACCAAATTAAGCAATATGCATATAAAACACTACAGATCTTACTGATATAGGAATCTGACTACATTTGAACAAAAAAAATTGAAAAAAAAAGATCCATTCACCTTGGATTCACTTGTGAAAAACATAAATCGCCTTAAAGAAAACAAGATACTAATGCCTCGACCTAAAATCATGCCAATCCAATTTTTAATGTTAACATAATACTATTTTATTTATGTTTATCCTCTTCTTTTCAAAGTGCTAAAACAACAAAAATATTGGCATATTTCTAGTGAAGATAGTTGCCTTAGGTGTTGTAGGGATTAACAAAACATAATTACTCTAAGGCAAAATAAAAATATTATAATTGCATTACATTAGAAAATTTACTTCAAATACATATAATTTTGCTGAATTAGTGATAGTTTTATTCCTCTACAAATCATTACTTGGATCAAATCTTATGGTTTATCCTAATAGCAAATCTAGCAAAAAAGGGAGAAGTTTGTAAAGTAAGTAAAAGAAATACATAAAAATGATGACAAAGTAGCTTGTTGCCAAAAAGAAAAGAAAAGAAAAATGGTTTATTAGCTTTGCTACTAAGTCAACCAAATTTTTTTTTATATAATATAATTTTAGTAGTAATTCATACGAGCTATAACTTTTGACATTTAGATCATGTTTTTTTTTTTTTTAACATAGTATAATTCATGTCCCAAAAATAAAAGTATAATCTAAAGTATAGGTGATCGAATTTAAATTCTATATATTTGAATATAAAAATATATTGTAAAACTGTGAATACAATATATATATATATATATGTATTCCTTTTTTAAAGAGGAGTAGTATAAATTATTTTATTTTATTTTATTAACTTTGGCTACTTATTTTCCTCTCAACCTTTTTTTATCCTATCACAAACATTCTAACTTAAAACTATTTAGATAACAATCATTTAGAATTAGATCTTTTATATTTACATTATTGAGTTATGAAGTGTTAATCAAATTGCTAAATCATATATTTTATGCCACATAACTTTCGCAATTTTCTCCTTTTCATGAACATAATTCATAATTCAACATTACTTAGAAACTCAAAAGTAGTAACCAAGCTTTAGAGATAATAAATTATTACCTTTTATTCTTTGAACTCTAAAGAACCTTTGGAACATAACCACATATACTATGTGTCACTTTGCTTAAAAATTTGAAGTAGGGATGTGACCAAGAATGCTTGAATAGTACAGGGCCCAAGAATCCCTAAAATCTAACTCCAAATCCCAATCCTAAGCTTATGTAAAATTCTCCATAGAAAATTGAGTCATCTTCTTGATCAAATATTAGTTCTAATTGAGGTGCAAGCATTTCATTTTCTAGACACCTTTTGTGAAGTGACATTCCACAAAGATTCATGTATCCTTCAAAACTAGAGGCATTAAAACTCTACAGCTACATTCTGATAGGGATTTTTCTATAGAGATTGTTGTTTGACAAGTCTAATGTAGTTAGGTGGTCAATATAAGCAAGAATTAAAGGAATCATAACAAAGAATTGATTTCTTAACAAATCAAGATATTTTAGAGATTCTAATTTCCCAATCTCAGAAGGAATTTTTCCACTCAATTTGTTTCTTGATAAATCCAAGGAAACCAATCCAAATAAAAGCCCAAATTTGGTATCTCTCTTATTAGATCATTGCTTGAGACATCAATGCTTTAAGTAGTAGTTTTAGCCTCCTAAACAAGTCATCAACACCTTTCCACATCAATGTTATATAGAAATTATAATGAGAAGTGTAGGTCTTGATATAAGGATAAATATAATACCATAAGTAGATAGCACTTGATTCACAATACAAAATGCCTAAATCATCCATTTTTGCAATTTTAATACTTTTAGTAGCGAAATTTATCGACATTAAATTTCAAATTAATTCAATTATGATTAAATAAACCATTTCAACTTATCAAACTCATCTTCCATCCTTAATATACTTATTCATAAAATAGCATCACAAAAAGAGGCATGGAATTTGTAATACCCTGTAATCCAGAACTGAACTGAACTTGATAAATTAAAATGAGATCACCCTAAATCAAGGCAAATTAAGGTCAAATGAGATTAGGATATTAATTAGAGTATCTTAAAATGTGGATTAGAACTTAAGGTTAGCCTAGAACCAAAGCCAAAACAACCAAACGAAAAGCTACAGAGGCCAGTGGCGTTTTCGTGATTTTAGACAACTTATAGAAAACTCAAAGGAGGGATCTTTAAATGAGAAAATTAAGTTTTTGGAGGTTCTCAGAGGCCTTAAAAATCATAGGAACCTTTGGAATGGTTAAAACCCTTTTGATTTGCATTTTAGAATGTTGGTTGACCAAAACATTGACCGAATCATTTGGTAAGGTTTTAAATCCAATTTAGGTGAAACCAAATAAATTTTATAAATTAGAGGACCTAAATTTCATGATGGAAAAGATGGTTCTCAAAACAGAGTTGAAATGAGCCCAAATGAAAAGAACTAAGTTAAAGGACTAAATTGGAATTTTGAAAAATGTTGTAAATAAACCCCTAGCCCCCTTAAATCACATTCCACTTTTGCCTAGCCTCTTAACTAACATTTCTTTAGTGCGAAAAAAATTCAAGGGTAGCTCAAGGTGGCACACCAAGTGAGGGAGCAAGGAGAAGAAAATCCAAGGAAAAAAGTGTAAGAATTCCTTACTTTTTCATGCCTTCTCATTCACCAAACTTCTTCTCCTCTTCTTCCTTTCTTTCCTCATGGTTTTGATGATTTACTTGGACATGTTTTGTGACTAGTTTAATAGAAAAGAGAGAAAGTTTGAAGGAAATCTTTGAAGCATAAGAAAGTGCTCTTGAAAAGCTTGTAAATAAGGTAAGAAAGCATGGTTTAAAGTGCTTCTTCTTGGCTTCTTCTTGTCTTCTTCATTTTGGCCAAAATAGGGGTCATGTGTAGGGAGTTTTATTTCAATCCAAACTTGATAGGAATTATGGTTTTAAAGTATGAGGAACCATGTGAAGCAATTGGAATTCAAAAAGAACTTATAGGTAACAAGTCATAGCATTTAGGGTTTTGGTTGCACCTAGGGATTTATGGAGCTTTTTAATGATTGTTTAGATTATGTAAAACCATGTTTGAGTTATCAAGATATGTAGGAAGCTTTATGGATAGAAAATTCCTTAGGAAAATTAAGAAAACTCCATGGGATCCTTAAGTGTGTGTGTATTTGTAACACCATATTTATCTAGCTTGCCTCATGCCATTTCTAGGTCTTATTCTATGCATTTCATAATCAAGCAAGAAAGGTAGCATGAGAACAATAAATGTACATGCACTTTGCCATGGATACAATTTTTTCTTTAGAGTCTCGTGGGCCATATGGACTCATGTATCACATTCTCACATTTAATTACATAGATACAACTTAAATCCATAACCAAAAGTAGCCTAGAACTTGTGCAAGGCAAGGAAATTCATAAAATTTCATGATGTAGCCTCGGCCAGAATTTTTCTTTTTTTGTCACAAATTTTGAAAACTCATAACTAATTCTAGAAAAATTTAAATCATGTATTCTTTACCATTCTAGAAAGCTACAGATGTATAATTTACACTAAAAATATTTCCAGGCCATGAAACATCACAAAAAGACTTTTGACATTCAAAAAGTACTCAAGGTCACAGCTGCCTGGGCTACTATCACAACTTACTGTCATAAAATTTAGAAATTCATAACTAATTCCAAAAAAATAAAAATAATGTAAATTTGGCCAATATGAGAAGCTAAAGATGTTAAAGTTAAGGGAAAAATAACTCCATATCACACAAAGTCCACTTAGGAACTGAATTATGATGGAATATTACTGGAGGTCCAGTGGCATTATTGATACTAATATGAAACTTTAAAAACTCATAACTCTCTGCTCAGACCTCCAAATTAGTTGATCTTGGTCACTAGAGAAAGCTTATAACCTCTAGTTTAAGATTGTAAAATTTCACAATCATTGAACACCATTTGACTATCAAATGACATAGAACACAAAACTGACCATATGAACAGTGCACTAAACCAAAATCTAAAAATTTCTAAATTTTGAAAATTCATAATTAATTCTGTAGAGCTCAAATTTTTTTTGAACTTTAGCTTCCTGAAAACCTCTCAATGAGCCCTACATTTCTACAAAATTTCATGGGAATATTCATCCATTTGGTTAGTTTGTGCTATAGGATTCCGATTTGGTCAATTTCATGGTCCTAGCTAGCCTCAAAGTGTCCAAATTTGTTTCCCAAGCTTGTGTGGACACTTGAGTACGTGGGATTGCACCAAAATGACATTTTAAACTTGTCTCAAAGGTTAAAAAACTTAGAATTTAGAAAATCACACTCTCACCTCATGCCATACACACATTTTCATAAGCTAGTCTAACCATTACATGTCCAAAATGCACATTTCCATACATATAACCTTAAATCTCACATGTACATGATACATTAGCATAATTATACATGTCCGTAACATCATAGGACATAAACAACAATAGATTACAACATTTGCCACTCCTATGGCCTTAAAGAAGCAAAATTCATGCATTTTGTTGCCAATCTCTTATCATCCAAGGTGTGGGCTCCAATTACCTTGTTCTCTTGATTTATCTTGCTTGTATTTACACACTTTTTCCTTGAACCTTGAGTCCTCTCCCTAGACCTCACACACTCAAGGAGGTAGAGATCATTTCTCTTGGCCTTAAAATGGAGCTCTCTTCACATAGATTATTTTCCATCGATTGATTTTTTGAAAAGAGTTCCTTTTTAGCTTGGGTTAGATCTAAATCTAAATTAAAGCTTAAACTTCTTCTCTCTCTCCCCCTCTTAATGTCATGCCATTGCTGCCCATTTTTTTTTTTTTTTACAAATGGAAGCTTGGAGAAGGTGATGAGGTGTAATCTTACTTAAGAAACCTCTTTTATAATTTTTCAAAATGACCATTTTGCCCCTACGTGCCAGTTTACTCTATTGAGGCTCATTTTAACTCTTTTTTTATAATCGTCTCTTCTATCATAAAATTTAGGTGCTCTAATTTATAAAATATCTTTGGTTTCATCCAAATTAGATTAAAAACCTTCCTGAATGAACTGGTCAAAGTTTAGGTCAACTAACATTGGAAAATGTCCACTGGAGGACTTTAGCTGTCCCGGGGCTTCCTATGGTTTTCAGGGCCTCTGAGAACCCTAGAGAACTCAAAATTTTCATTTTAAAAGCCCTCCTGCGAGAATTCCAAAATTTTCTCAAAATGATGAAAATGCCCTTATGTTTCGTCAACTTTTTGTTACATTTTGTTTCTTCATTCTAGCTCCATTTTTCTTTCTGTCTGAGCCTGGGATTCTCATTTTTAGGAGTCTAGAATACTTCTTAAATTTTTTGGGACCTTAACTAAGTCATTTCAGGGGACTTCCTTTTGTATCCAGTGAATTTCATATGTTGGCGGAGAAACCATACATTACGTTTCTCATGTTTTCTCTCGTTTTTAGAAAACTGGATATTATAGTATCTTGGGCGAGAAGGGGATTCCATACCTAGGGGGAGTTTTCTTTGATTTTAAGGATAGAAATAACCTAGAAATGAATAATAGATAGTAAAAGAATAATTAATTTGAATTTAGAAACCATATTTTGAAAGTTGAAAGTTTAGGTTCCTTTTAGGCATAAAGAAGCAACTTAATGTTTGACTCCTTGGATTGAGTTTGTAATGGCTTTAATGACTTTTAATGGAGTCTTGTGACTTGGATTGAGTGAGAAATTGGAGCCAAGACCATGGATTATATAAGTTGCTTCATTATGCCCTTGTATGGAACCATAAGTATGGCATAAACTAGAAATAGCTTGTGTAGAGTTTATGTGATGCTAGAGATGGTTCCATTGATTTGTTTATGTCTTTTTTGATGTGTTTAGGCCAAGGAAACCAAGCCTTCTCCAACTGTGTGTGTGAGGCCGAACCAATGAGATAAGGAATTAGGGAAGAGATTGTATTTCTTGAACCAAGGTAGCTCTCCATCCTTTTTTGTATGCATTTCTTAGTTGTTTGATTGTCATTAAATGCTTGTATGTGTGTTTGAATCATGAGACATTCCTATAGCTATTGGTTTGATACTATGGTACCATTATACTTCTTAAATTGCCTTTGAAATGTGAGATTGCTCTTTATGGGTGAGGTTGTATTAAAAGTCCTTTGGAATGGGTGAAGATAACCCAAAAGTCCCTAAGAATGGGTGAGACAAGACTAAAAGTCTTAAGAATGAGTAAGGCTAAGTCAAAAGTCCTTAGGAAAAGAGTGAGGCTAATCCAAAAGTCCCAAATAATAGGGTGAGACTAGACCAAAAGTCCTTAGAACTTGCTTTTGATCTTGACATGCTTATGTGATCTTGAAAATATGATTTGAATGGCTCTTGAAAGTGTTTGGTGCATACTTGTATTCTTTGACATGAATATATGCCTTGTATACTTACTTGAAAGGGTGAAAGAGCTATTGAAATTCTTTGAATCTCACTCTCTCCCAGTTTCATCTAACTTTGTCTAGGTGAAACCCAAGAAGCAAAGAATAGGAGCTAAGGAGCATGATTTGTAATACTTTGACAATAGGATAGTTTTTTATATAAATTAATGCCAAAGTATGTATGTATAAGTTATGCATGAGATGTAAATCCTTAAGCACATATAAAAGCATGTAAATATATTGTATGAACCAAATTTAAAACCACATGTATGAGAATATATGATTTTGACATCCTTGAGCCATGATGTCAATGCATATATATGCAAGTAAGATGGTAAATTTGAACTCCATGATGATTTGGACCTATTGAGATGCTTTTATATGCTATGTTTAAGCTTTTGAATATGCTCAAATGGTCATGGTTTAAGTAAGGAGCCATTTGGTACCATTTGAAGCCATGTAGATCCCAAAATTGACTATATTTTTACCCTAAACCAAAGTCTGGCCAAATGGACGAATTCTTGCATGAAATTTGGCAAGCATATAGGTCTCATTAAGAGCTTTTCACAAAGCCAAAGAGAGCTATTTTCGAAATTTTAGAAAATTTATTATGATTTTCAAAGTTGGCCAAATTATGTAGAAATTATTACTGTTATTATTTATATGGTCAATTTGGTTTTTAGTATCATTTAGTCTAATGAAGTCCAATACTCATGACATTTTACAAACATATAGTAGACATCATAATCTTTCCGTAGCTACTAAGAGCATCCCATTTGGATCTCTATAGAGGGAGATATAAATTTTTGAAATTTTTGGTTTGCTACAAATGTAACATCGTATATTTTTAGCCTTACTTCATACTACTTCCAAGTCTCATGTTATGCATTCCACAAGAACACAAGAAAATAGCTTATAAAAAGGAAATATTTTAGTGTTGCATTGCATATAAAATTTTCATTTGATGCCTCGCAGACCATATGAGCTCATGTATTCTCATATTTAATTATATAGATATAACTCATTTCCATCCCCAAAATTGGCCTAGAGCTCGTGTATGGCAAGGGGATACATAAAATTCACGAATACAATTTCTGCTAGAATTTTCTTACTTCTGTCACAAACTTTGGAATTTCGTAATTAATTCCAAAAAAATTGAAATCAAGCATACTATGGCATTCTAGAAAGCTACAGATGCCTAATTTATGATAAAAATATTTCTAGGCCATGAAACATAACAAAAAAGATGTTTGACATTCAAAAAGGTACAGAGATTTGAATAGCTACTGGTACTGATGTAAGTGTCTGCTATAAACTTCAAAAATGTGTAATTAATTCTAAAAAAATCCAATCCATGCAAATGATACCAATTTGAAAAAACATGGATGTTAGTGTTATGGTAAAAATAAATTTAGGCTAAAACAAACACGTTTAGCTACTGGAATTCAATGGAACAGTGATCAAGGTCATGTTGCGCTACTATTGCTATTCCAGAACTTCAAAACTCTTAGCTCAGATCTCCAAAAGAGGTGCTTCTAGTTGCTACAAGTCATTGTGAATGTCTATTTTCTGTCTATAAAATTTCATAGCCATTGGACCACATTTGCCCCTCGGATGACACAATTTCACAACTGACCAAATGAATAGTGATTCTGCAGATCCGAAATTCTGATACCAACTTTGAAAAATCATAGAAAATTCTACAGATCTCCAAATGATATGATCTTTAGCTTTCCAAAGAGCTCTAGGCAAGATCTAATTACATGACAAATTTGAAGTCAAGAAGAGGTCAGTTGGTTAGACTTTACTATAACTTAAGATTATGGCACTTTTGACTCTAATAAGGGGGCAAATTTGGTTCAAATGAGCCATACATTGTTCCACACCCATTTGAGCAACTTAGGAAGCATAAATACAACATAAATAAGTCTCTCATGAAGTCTGAACTATCATGCAACTCAAATTTATCATGACACATCCATAAACATACATGCACAAGTGGGCTCCCAAGTGGTCAAATTGCACATTTCCATTCATTCAGCTCTATTCTTAATACATACACTATCTTTACATAGTTTTACACTTGTTCAAGGTTTCATGGCTCAAAAATAACATATACATATATAGTTGGACATTCTAGAACATAAAAAATAGCAAGATTTGCTAAGAGATGGATATTTAAGCTCCTTGGCCTCCATCCTTTGGATCTTGAACTCCGCCTAGACCATATAAGATGAGAGAAAGGAGGGGGTGAGATTCATTGAATCTCAATAGCTCATGCACTTATTCAAGTACATTTTCAAGGCATACAACATGTCAAGGGTACAAGTATGCAACTAATTAATCTATGAAGCATTCAACTTTCACATTTTTATGTCATAAACTCATGCCAAGCATAAGAATGAGCTCTAAGGACTTTTGATTTGGTGTCACCCCATTCTAGGACTTTTGGATTTACCTCATTCTTGGTTTAGGGACTTTTGACTTAGCCTCACCCATCCAAGGAACTTTTGGCCTTGTCTCACTCATGGCATGAGACTTTTGGCATCTCCTCACCCATATTAAGGGACTTTTGGCACTATTTCACCCTTATGAGCCATTTCCACAATTCAAAGATATTCAAGAAGGCATATTGGTACCAAAATAGCAACATAGCATCATGTGGTATGCCTCAAAATATAAATATGCACACAAGCACACAATGACACATATGCAACAATAAATGCAACAAGAAAAGGTGGAGAGCTACCTTGGTGAAAATCTAAGTTTTACTTTGCTTGTTCCTTCTCCTTTTTGGTTCCACAAACACAATGTGGTGGGATTGGATTTCCTTGGCCTATTCACAATAAACAACACTCAATTATACTCTTGGAACAAATTATGACATCCAACTTACTCTTAAGAATATACTTTGTTCTATTTGTCACAATATGGCTCCATTAATGACCCAATGAAGCAACTACCATGATTCAAATTCTTGGTTCCACTCTCTTGCCATATCTAGGACTCTTGATCTCATTTAAAGTCCTTGGAGCTATCACACACTCACCTTCACAAACCTAGGTACATGTTACTTTATAAAGTTACATTATGGAAGCCATTGCCTCATCTCCCAACCTAAGGCCTCTAATTTTTTTTCCAAGGCTTTCTCCTATCTTCTTTTATCATATAAAGTCTCAAATCAAGTTTGGAACAATTTAAAACATCCCCTAGCTATTTCTATAGGTCTTGGTCGAAATATGCCTTCATTAAAGACCTATGGAGTTTGAAAATTTTCCTTAATGGACTTGGGAGGCTCCCTAGGAGTCTTAGAAACTTAAACAAACACTCACATATACTAGGGAATTCTTGAATCAACCCAAATTTTAGATTATGTTCAAGAACCCTACACTTTTCCAACTTGAATTCTACTAGCTTTTCATGCAATTCTTTGGTGTATTCCATCTTCTCATGGCCTAATTTAATGAATTCTTATTGTTTATAAAATAGAAACTTTCCCCCTTTCATGGTTCTATTTTAGGCATCCCACCATGGAAGAGAAAAAGAAGAAGAAGAAGAAGAAGCAACTAAGAACAAGATTTATCTTAGTTTCAAGTTTCCTTCCAAGGCTTCTCCTTCTTAGTTCTCCCTTCCTCAAACAATTTGAACTCCCCCTCTAAATTTTGGACCAAAAATAGAACCAACCATTATAAGAAAGCCATAGAAATAGAGCATAAAAGGAGGGGAGCAAGAGTGGGAGAGCAAGAGCATGAAAATTTCCAAGATTCTTTACCTTCCTTGACGTTTCTTCCTCCTTCTTCTCCCCCTCTTTGTGCACCCAAGACAACAACTCCCTTTTTGAGATTTGGGTGGAAGGAAAGTCAGTCTAAGTGGGAGGAGAGGGAATGTGACTCTTAAGAAGGACCAAGAAGCTTCTTTTTTTAAAAAAATTGTTTCTATTTTTGTCCTTTCGTAATGGCATTTCTGGTTTAGCTTCATTTTAGCTCCTTTTTGAGAACCTTCTTTTTTTATTATAAAATTGAGGTCCCTAATTCAATAAAATGCCTTTGGAATCACTTAAATCAGAGTTAAAACCTTCTCGAACAAACTGGTCAAAGTTCAGGTCAACTGACGTAAGAAAAAGTACATCGGAGGGGCTTTACCGGTCCTGGGGTTTCCCATGGTTTTCGAGGCCTCTGAGAACCCTGAGCAACTTAAAATTTTCATTTAAAAAGCCCTTCTAGGTGCTTTTCCAAAGTTGCACTTATTTATGAAAATGCTACTGGATTTTCGACAAATTTTTTGAATCATTCCAGCCCCAGTTTATGGACAATTCAAGGCTCAAATCCTTATTTTCTATTATTTAAAATTTCATCCAAATTTTATTTTGCCTTGAATCACTCATCTCAAAGGACTTGCTTTTCAAATTGGCATGTTTCGGTGTTTTTACAATATATCAGCGTTACAACAAAACATCCTCTAAACCTAGATCATTATTTCATTAGATTTTGTGAGTCAAATGATGTTGTTTTGATCTAAAATTTTTATGGTAATTAGAGGACATTTTGAGCTTTCGAGAAAGTCCTAATTTGTATGAATCGAAATTTTCTATAATTAGTTATGAATTTTCAAAATTCATATCAGAATATGGATATCATGGAAAATGTAAGTATGTTTCTGAAATTATGATGCATGGTCCAAACCCAAATTTCATGCTTCAAATTGTGATGTTTCTAGTTGAATAAATGTGTTAAGAATGGAAGATGAAAAGGGTAAGCCCAAATGGTCTATTTGACCAAAAATGAATTACTTTGACCTTTGATAACGGTTATTTCCATTGCTAAAAGTGTAAAATTGGTGAAAATGGATGAAAATGCCATTTGTAATATAATTTAAGGGATATCTTGATATGGTATGAGAGAATTCGGGTTTAAGCCATGCACATCAAGAAAGCATAATATTTCCATGTTTCCTCATGGTTTTAGAATTTTGTCATAACTTCAAAAATTCATAACTTAAGTTAGAAAATTCCAAATTATGCAAACTAGGACTCTATGGAAAGCTTAAGATATAATCTATATGCTTTAAGAATTTTAGATCAAAAAAATATCATTTGGTACATGAAATCCTAATGGAACAATAACTCTATTAGTATTTCATCCAAGCATAGACTTGGAATTTTAAAAATTTATATCTCATGCTACAAAACTCCAAATTGAGTAGTCTTGGTGGCTATGAAAAGATTATGATACCAAATATATGCTTATAAAACTTTATAAGCATTGGACTTCCCCTTAAATACAAAAAAAACTAAACTAATCAAATGAATAGTGCACTGACAGTTTTTGCATAATTCAGCCAAATTTGAAAAATCATAATAAATTTTATAGAGCTCTAAAAATTGTATTCTTTGACACTATGAAAAACTCTAAATGAGATCTAAATGGTTGTCAAATTTCATGCCAAAATTTGTCTATTTGGTCTAGTTTTGGTTTAGAGGAAGAATATGGCTCAAAATAGTGCACAAGTAGGTTCATATGATTCAAAATGACTTCTCTTGTGCAAGTAACCATTTAAGCACATCTTTAACCTCAAATACAACATATGGGAGCATCATAATTGTAATACCATAGCTCATTAGGTTCCTTAATCTCTTATTCATGCTTGATTTCGCATATTCTCAAAGAAAAATGAATATAAATATTGGTAATTTATTGCATTATGTAGAGCTCAAAATTTTCATTTCATGTTACGTGGGCTATATGAACTCACCATTAACATCCTCTACCCATAATACATCTATAAAAGTTATAGCCACCATAAAAGATCACACCAATTTTAGGTAAGAAGCCACACACTAGAAAATAAAGGAGTTTACCTCGAGTTCAACTTTCCAGATTTCTGACATCAACTTTGGAAAATCATAATTAATTTTAGAAAAATTGAAGTCAAGCAAATGATAGCTTTCTAGAAAGATTGAATGTTAAATATAGATTAGAAATAATTCTAGGCTATGAAAACATCAACTAAACTATGACTGACAATAAATAGCACCAAAGGTCTAGCTACCTAGGTTTGCTATCATAAGTTACTAATATAAATTTCAAACATGCATAACTAATTCTAGAAAAATCAATACCCATCAAACCATACCATTATAGAAAGATATGGATGTCTAATTTCAACTAAAAATAGCTCTAGGTCAAGGAAATAGCGTTTAGCTCACAAAAATTGATAGAACAATACCAAAGGTTTTGTTACACTACTATTACTATCATGAAAATTCAAAAATTTGGTTCTCTCTCTACAAAGCTCCAAATAGGTTATCTTAGTGGCTATGGAAGGCTTATGGTGTCTAGTTTTTGCTTGTAAAATTTTATAGTCATTGGATACCATTTGGCCACAAGGGACAAGGAAATAAAATCTGACATATGAACAGTGCACCCTACCATTCAGTATATTTTTCCCAAATTTGAAAAATCATAATAAATTCTCTAGAGCTAAAAATTGGATGTTCTTTAGCTCTATTGAAAGCTTTAGATGAGACCTATATTCATCACAAATTTCATATCAAGAATAGCTCATTTAATCAGATTTTGATTTAGCTTAAGAATATGGCACTTTTGATACCATAAGGGGTCAAATTGGTTTCAATTGGCCTCATCACCTTTCTACAACAATTTGAGCACATTTTAAAGTATAAAAACATCATGTATAAGCTTCCCAAGTGGTCCAAAATATCACACATCTCAAACTCACCCTTTCACACGCATCAATATACAATCAAGAATGGGTTCCCAAGTGGTCAAATCACATTTTCTCATTCATTTGGCTTCAACTTTGGTTCACACACTATATTTACATACTTTTACATTTTCTCAAAGGTTTACATCTCAAAAATAATTCATACATACAAACTTTGACATTTAATTACATCAAAAGCTACACTAATGTTAAAGTATGGCCAATCATGCTCCGTGGCTCCTATTTTTGTCTCCTTGAGCTTCACTTAGACATGGTGAGATGGAATAGGGAAGGAAGTGAGATTCAAAAAATCTAAATAGCTCAAACACCCTTTCAAGTAAGCATATAAAGTATATAATCTTGTCAAGGAATACAAGCAAGCCATAAAACACTTCCAATAACCATTTAATTCATAATTTTCATGCCATAGAAACATGTCAAAGCTAAGAACAAGCTCTAAGGACTTTTGGCCTAGTCTCACCTTGTAATATCTGGTTCTCTGAAAACGTACGATTTTTTTGAAAACGAACAAAATTCACCAGATACAAAAGAAAGTCCCCAAAATGACTTAGTTAAGGTCCCAAAATTTTTTTGTAGCATTCTAGACTAAAAAAAATGAGAATCCTAGGCTTAGATGGAAGAAAAAATGAGCTAGAATGAAGAAATGAAATTGAATGAAAGGTTGACGAAACGTAATGGTATTTTCATAATTTTAAAAAAAATTTAGAATCTTCATAGGAAGGCTTTTTAAATGAAAGTTTTGAGTTCTCCAGGCTTCTCAAAGGCCCTGAAAACCATGGAAAGCTCCACGATAGCTAAAGCCCCTCCGGTGGATGTTTTCCAACAGCGATGAGCCCAAACTTGACAGATTTGTTTAGGAAGGTTTTAACTCCGATTTGAGTAATTCCATATGAATTTTACTAAATTGAGAACCTAAATTTTAAGATGAAAAAGATGGTTCTAAAAAAGAAGCTAAAATGAACTAGAAACAAAAATGCCAAGAATGAAAGGCAAAATTAGAATTTTTAAGAAAAGTAGCTTCTTGAACCTTCTCTAGAAATCACGCCACTTCTCCCCTCTCATTTAGGCCAACTTTTTTCTATCTAAAAATAGAAAAGAAGAGCAATAACTAGAATGCACATGAGGAGGAGAATTTGGAGGAAGAAAAAGCCAAGAAAGGTAGGGAATTTCAAAGATTTTCATGCTTCTTCCTTTTACAACTTTGTTTATCTCCCTCCAAGCTTTCTTTCCATGTTTAATTAAGTTGTTTAAATCTATTTTGAGGGTAGAACAAAGGGGAAAATTCGGATTTGAAAAGAGAAGGCTAAGGAAAGTGAGAAACAAGCAAGAAAAGCCAAGGAAACAAGGTAAAATCTTCATCCTATGGTAGCTATTCCTTCTCCCTTCTTGTCCCTATTTCACCCCATGTATGTAATTGCAAGAGGGCTTGAATTTTGAGCAAAACCAAGGGTGAATTTTAGGAATTTAAGGGAGGAGAATAAGAATATACAAAGAAATTTAAGTAAAAGCTGTTGATTTTCAAGATAACAAACCTTGGGTTTCATGAGCTCCCTTGAAAATTTGATTTGATGCAATTATTCCTAGGCCTAAATGAGTGTTTGGATGTATAACACCATAATATATTAACACTATCTAGCCTCCCTCTGGGCTCGGTTCCATATGATTTCCAAAGAACTAGTACCAACCGTGGCATTTTCATGCTATAAAACGGGGTTTCAAACACTCATCTTCTGCCCCGTGGGTCCTGTGAACCCATCATTCACATTCTCTACTCACACTCTATTTATACAACTCATACATAGCATAAAACAAGCCATAAGCCACGGGTATGGAGCCAAAAACCAGAAAAATGCAATTTCTTAAACGGACCCAAAAGTCAGATTTTTGGCTCTAACTTTGAAAAATCATAACTAATTAGGGAAAAATGGGAATCTAGCAAACCATAGCTTTCTGGAAATCTCTAAGTGTTATATTTACAGTAAAAATAATTCCCAAATATAATCTCAGCATTTGGACCATGTTTGACATCAAAAATGAGACAGAGGTCCAGCTGTCCCTGTTTCTGGCGCAGCTTACTGTCATGGACTTCGAAAATTTATAACTAAATCTAAACAAATCCAATCTGGGCATAATATACCAATTTGGAAAGCTACAGATGTCTAATAGAGGAAAAAAATAATTCTAGATCAGTTCAGCAGCCCTTAGACCCCGAAAACTGATGGAATAGTAACGGAGGTCTGATGGCTTCCCTGATGCTGATACAGAACTTCAGAAGGTTCGTTATCTCTCTACAGACCTCCGATTTGGGTGATTCTAGTTGGTATAGGTCACTGTGGTTGTCTAGTTTATGCCTATAAAATTTCATGACATTTAGCCACCGTTTGGTCTATGAATGACATGGATTTATTTTTGGACTAATGAAACAGTACCATGACCAAACCATCAATTTTTCCCAATTTCAACAATTCGCCAAATATTCTCTAGACCTCCAAATATTACCCACTTTAGCTTCCCAAGAATCTTTCTACAAACTCTAGAGGCATGCCAAATTTCATAGCAAGAAGAGCTCGTTTGGTCATACTTTGACGTAGCTCACAAATTTAGCGGTTTTGGCACTCAAAAGGTCCAAAATGGGTCCAAATGGCCTCTCACACGTTCTCACTCCTCATGGACAAGTTTTAAAGCATAAAAATAGTATATATAACATGTCCAAGTGGTCCAAATCATCATACATCTCAAACTCACTATACTACGGGCCAAAATACACTATCACATACATTCAACAAAAGGGGCAAAACCCACATTTTCATTAATTTGGCTCTCTACATAGTTTGTACATCATATTTCCACACATTTACACTTGCTACAACATTTACATCTCAAAAATAGTAGGTGCATATTCATTTTGGCATCACTTTACATCAAAAGAAACAAAATAAACTATCATCTAGCTAAACATGCTTCTAGGCTCCTTGGTGTACACTTGAATCTCCTTGAGCTCCACCTAGCATGTTAAAATGGGAGGGGGAAGGGGTGAGATTCATGGAATCTCAATAGCTCATGCACTCATTCAAGGAAGCAATCAAGGCATATAATAAGTCAAAGCATGTAAATAAGCATCTAACTATTCACAATCATACAATACATGTTGTACATGCCATGAAAACCATATCAATGTCAAGGATGGGCTCCAGGGACTTTTGGTCTAGCCTCACCCGAGTTTAGGGACTTTTGGATAGCCTCACCCGATTTTAGGGACTTTTGACTTGGCCTCACTTGGTTATGAGACTTTTGGCCTTGTCTCACCCATCTCAAGGGACTTTCAGCTCTACCTCACCCATCTCAATAGACTTTTGGCACTACCTCACCCGAGCAATTCTCACAATCCAACACATAAGTATATTGGTACCAATGCATCAAGGCAATAACATAGGGCATGTCTCACACAACAAGCATATACATAAGTATACAATGACTATTACATCCAAGAATGCAATAAGAAAGAGTGGAGAGAGAGCTACCTTATGAACCAACACAAGCTTTTTCTTTCAATTCCTCTTCTCCCTTTTTAGTTTCACAATCACACTTTGATGGAGGTGCTTCTCTTGAGCCTAGACACAACAAAAGCATGGAATTACTCTCTCATAACTCAACAACTCTTAGGAGTTCTTCAGAGCAAACCTTGCTAACATAAAGAACCTAGGGGTTCTCTCTCTCTCTAGAATGTCACCAACTTTTCCTCTCTCTCAAGCTCTCATAGTAGTAGAATCATCATATTTAAGGAAAACAAAGAAGTTCAAGAGTGTTTTCCACTTTCCCTTTTCTAACCCATGCCTAAAACCCCACTAATTTCATAAGGAAAACCATAGAAAGAGAGGGCAAAGAGAGGAGATCAAGATTCTAAGAAGAAAAGAGAGAAGCTTGCTTACCTTTCCTTTGCTCTTCCTCCTTTCTCTTGGTCTTTCTCACTCTCCACGCCTCTCTTGTCTCCTTGGGTCGAAGTCTAGGGCAAATAAGAGAGAAAGAATGAATGGGAATGTTTAAAGAAGTCAAATTCTCGCTTTTTACACTTTTTCGAACTGACCCTTGCTATAGTGAAAATTAACCTTCACTACGGCGAGCTCGTATCAGTTACCTTCGCTATGGCAAGGTTTAACCTTCATTACAGCGAGCACGTATCAGTTCCAGACCCTCGTTTTTGCTATAGCGCACGCTACGGTGAGCAGCCCTTGGTTTTTGTATGGGATGCCCGCACTCGCTATAGCTGAAGCACTTTCGCTATAGCGAACGGCTACTCTCGCTATAGCTAGACTCTTTCTCTCTATTGTGAGCAGACTTAGAAAAATTTCTGGATTTCGAAAATTTTCAACTTTCTTCTTTCTTTTTCTTTTCTTTTTCCGGTTGTTACAGGATGAGCTCTTGAGATCCCTAAAAGGCTTCTCATATGTATCTTCTATCAAGAAAATGAAGCAAACTCACTTGGTACTCATATGAAGCATGATTTTAGCCTAGGCTAGAAAGAGTACCAAGAGGAAGTTTTAAATTGTTCCAAGCTTAGTTTTGAGTCATGTATGATGGAAGAGGATGAGAGGAAGCCTTGGAAAAATTTTAGAAGCCATGAATAGTGAGATGGTATGATAGGTTCCATATTATGGCTTAAAAAAGTAACACCTAATTAGGCTCCTTGATTTGATTGTGTAATGACTTCAAGAGGTTTAAATAGAGTCAAGAATCATAAATGAATGGAGAGAATGGAGCCAAGATGATATTTTCTTAAGGTTGCTTCATTAAGTACATTATGGAACTATAAAAGGGTTATATGAACCACCTAACTTTTCTAGTGAATATATGGTCTTAGAATTTGGTTCAAGAGTATAATTGGCTTCCATATGATGTGTCTAGGCCAAGAGAAATGATCTCTAGCTCCTTGGGTGTATGAGGTCAAAGAAGAGGATTCAATACTCAAGAAAAGAGTATGCTTGTGTGGCAAAGGTAGCTCTCTCCACCTTTTATCATGCATGAATGTGTGCTTACATTGTCTTTGGATCTGTGTATATGTGTTTTAAGCCATGAAAAGTGTTTTAGCATGATTTTATATGCTATGGTACCATGATGATGTTTTATGCATTCAAATGATGTTTTATATACTTGCTATAGTTTGCTTGAGTGTGGAGAAGCCAAAACCCTCTAGCCATGGTGAAGATGAGCCAAGAACCCTTAAACTTGGTTGAGACAAAGTAAAGAGTATCCCAAGAGAGAGGTTGACTCCCAAGAGTAAGGTTGAGTCAAAACCTTTTAGAGAAAACAGGTGAGGCAAGTCCAAAATCCATAAGTGAATGGGTGAGGCTAATCCACTCACTTGGCAAGCCTATATATCCTATGTATGACTTACTTATATGCCAAGAATGTTTCTTGAATGCTCACACATGTCAATATGCCCATGCATGCATTTTTAAGGCTTGTATTGCATACTTTTATGTGTGATTGAAAGGAAGATGAGCTATTAAGATTCTTTGAATCTTATTCCCTCCTTTCTAATGTCTTAACATGTTAGGTGGTGTAATTGAGCAAGGTAATAGAAGCCACCAAGTCTAGAAGAAGGAGGTTGACATCAAAGTATACGAGAATGCCTAGTTTTTTTTTTCTTTTGTAGCCATACACATAACATATGATGTAATCCCATGATGAAATTGTCACGTAATCATTTGAATATGTGTAAATACCCATATATTTGATGTATGAATGAGGTTTGATGCCAAATGAATGATAATGTAGCTTTTGGGTATTGAATGGCAAGAGAAAGTGCATGTATGCTTGTGTATGACATGGGGTAAGAGAGTGAGTTTGAGAAATCTAGGTTGATGCACCTTTAAGACAAGTTTAGAGAGCCATTTTGGTGTATTCCCACGTGCTCAAGTGGTCATGGTTGTCTTAGAACTTGAAATGGAACATTTGGACCCTTTTTATGACACAAAATGTGTAACACCATAATTTCTTAGCTCATTTCATCCTGTCTTTAGGCCTCATATCAAGCAATTCACAAAGAGGCAAGGAAAATAGCATTAAATAATATATTTCTTAGCGTTACGTCATGTATAAAATTTTTCTTCAGAGTCCTATGGGCCATATGGACTTATGTATGACATTTTCATATTATTATATAAATACAACTCATTTGCATCATCAAAGGTGGCCTATAGCTCATAGAAAACAAAGGGAAGCATAAAATACATATATACATTTTCGGCTAGAATTGTCCTTATTCTGTCACAAACTTTGAAAAATCATAACTAATTATAGACAAATTGAAATCATGCATTCTTTACCATTCTAGAAAGCTACACATGTCTAATTTATGTTAAAAATATGTTTAGACCATGAAACACCACACAAAAGGTGTTGGACATTCAAAAACGTCTAGAGGTTAGGCTGTCCATTGGTGCTGTTACAGAATTCTATAGCAAATTTCAAAAATATCTAATTAATTCTAAAAAAATCCAATGCATGCAAATGATACCAATATGGAAATATGTGGATATTAGCTAGAGGTAAAAAATAACTCTAGACTAGTTTAGCACATCTAGAGCTCGAAACCCAATCAAACAGTACCTGAGATCAATTGAAGTGCCTAGTACTGGACAGAATCTTTGAAAAGTCATATCTCCCTCTCTAGACATCCAAATGAGGTGCTTCTATTAGGAACAAGTCACTGGTAATGTCTAGTTTGTCCATATAAAATTTTTTAGTAATTGGATTTGAGCCCTGTGTGATAGAAATCATTTTCGAACCAAGTGAACAGTGCATTAAACCAAAATTAGAAATTTTTGCTAACTTTGAAAATTCATCAAATATTCTGTAGACCTCAAAAAATTCTGTTCGTTATCTTTTCAAAAAGCTCTCAACAAAATCTATTTGCATGCCAAATCTCAAATTAGGAAGAGCTCATTTGAATAAAAAGTGACATAAGGTTCCATTATGATCAATTTTGACTCCATATAAGGTACCAAAAGGTCCAGATAGCTTTCTTTGGTGTTTGGCACCTCTTGGACAAGTCTAAAAGTATGATTATGACTTGTATGAGCTGCCCAAATGGTTCCAAATCTTATGCATCTCAATTTGGCCATCCCACTTGCAATTATACACAATTACATAATGCCATCCAAGAAGCTAGTTTGCCATATCATAGTCAAATTACATTCTAATGGTCATATAACCTATTCTCCCATTTATACATGACATATCATCATAATTATAGATGCTCATAAATTCATTTGTCATATACAACCATAGATTACACATTTGCCACTTTGATGGCCTTAAAGAAGCTAATTCTATGCATCTACATGTCATGCTCTCATCTTTCAAGTGATTGGCTCCCATCTCTTTGCTATCTTGATCCACCTAGCATGTTAGAACATTGGAGAGGAGGCAATGAGATTCTAAGAATCCCAATAGCTCATCTCCCATTCAATCATACATAAAGCATGCAAAACAAGTCTTACAAATGCATGCATGGCATATGGACATGTGTAATCATTCAAGGAGCATTCTTGGCATTTGAAAAAGTCATACATAGCATACAAAGGCTTGCCAAACAAGTGGATTGGCCTCACTTAATTACTTGTGGATGTTGGACTTGCCTCACCCATTCTTTAAGAGGTTCTTGGACTCAACCATGCTCTTAGGAGTCAACCTCACTTTTGAGAGACTCTTTACTTTGTCTCAACCAATTTTAAGGGTTCTTGGCTCATTCTCACCATATTAAGGGTTCTTGGCCTCACCATGCTCAAGCATACCAAAATAAACATCATTTAGAAACATAATGCATCATCATGGTACCATGGAGTAAGAGCTCATGCTAGAATATTTTTCATAGCTAGAAATACACATACACACATTCAAAGACAAGTAAAGCAAGCAACCATCCATGAGAGAAAGTGGAGAGAGCTACCTTAGAAGCAAACACACACTTTTCTTCTTGAATCAAGGCTCCCTTTCTCGGCCTCACACACACAATGGTGTGGGAATGATTTCTCTTGGCCTAAACACAATTCATGGAAGCTAATTAGGTTTATGGAATTAATTCTAAGGCCATACAACTTGCTTAAACTCTAGCCTGACTCATTGACCCCTTTATGTTTCCAAAAAAGCACCTAATGAAGCAACACTCATCAAATAAATTCTAGGCTCTATTTTTTGTTTTCAAATATAATTCTTGACTCCTTTTAAGCCTCTTAGAGTCATCACACAATTAAAACCAAGAGCCTAACTACATGTTACTTTTTTAGGTCATATTATGGAACATAAAGTACCATCTCACTTTTCATGATTTCTAAATTTTTCCCAAGGCTTCCTCTCATATTCTCCCATCACACATGATACAAAACTAAGCTTGGAAGGAATTAAAACACTCCCTAGGTGCATGAACTCTCCTTGGCCGAAGCTATGCCTTCATATGGCACAAATGGAGTTGTTTTAATTTCTTTGATGGGAGAAGCATGTGGGAGGCTCTCTTGGTGTCTTAGGAACTCATATATACTCTTAGACAACTTAAATTACTACTAGAAAGCTTCATCTTAGCCTAGGTGCAATTAAATCCCTAAATTCCATAACTTGCATTCTAAAGCTCCCTTTTTAATTCTAGTTATATATTCTTAATCCTCACACTCCATAACCTTTGGTTCCATCAAGAACACATCAAGAAAAACTCTCCTCCTCACTTTCTCTCTTTAGACCTAAGCTTAAATGGCTTAGAAACACAAGATTTTACAAGTGTTTCAAGTGAAGTCTTACCTTCAAATGGAGCTCTCTTTGCATAGGTTATTTTTCACTGATTGATTTCTTGAAAAGAATTCCTTTTTTGACTTGGGTTAGACCTAAATCTTCAAGTTTTCAAGAAAACAAAACCACCATTAGAGAACTCCTATAGAGAGGAACAACTTTCCTAACTGGCGCGGGATGAAACGGGGTCGTTTACTTACCTAAACAGAAGCTTAAACTTCTTCTCTCTCTCCCCCCTTAATGTCATGCCATTGCTGCCCATTTTTCTATAAATGGAAGTTTGGAGAAGGTGATGAGGTGTAATCTTACTTAAGAAGCCTCTTTTACAATTTTTCAAAATGACCATTTTGCCTCTATGCGCCTGTTTGTTCTGTTTAGGCTCATTTTAACTCCTTTTGAGAACTGTCTTTTCCATCATAAAATTTAGGTCCTCTAATTCATAAAATGCCTTTAGAATCACTCAAATCAGAGCTAAAACTTTCTTGAATGAATTAGTCAAAGTTTAGGTCAACCGATATTGAAAAATATCTACCGGATGGGTTTTAACTGCTTCGGGGCTTTCCCTAGTTTTCAGGGCCTCTGAGAACCCTGAGGAGTTTAAAACTTTCATTTAAAAAGCCCTCCTGTGTGAATTCCAAAATTTTCTCAAAATTACAAAAATTCCATTACGTTTCATAAGTTTTTCGTCAAATTTCGTTTCTTCATTATAGCTCCGTTTTTCTTTCCTTTTAAGGCTGGAATTCTCATTTTTAGGAGTCTAGAATGCTTCTCAAATTTTTTGAGACTTTAACTAAGTCATTTTAAGGGACTTCCTTTTGTATCCGGTGAGTTTCGTTCATTTACAGAGAAACCGTACATTACGTTTCTCACGTTTTTTCTTGTTTTCAGAAAATTGGATGTTATAAAATGAGTCATTTTGCAACCCAATATCAAGATTTGACCAAATGAAAAAATTTTCCTATGAAATTTGGCATATATATAGATCTTATTTAGAAATTTTTTGGAAGCTAAAGACCAGATTATTTAAAGCTTTGTGGAATTAATTATGAATTTCCAAAGTTAGCATTTTTCTACTGAACTGATGCAGACACTATTCATATGGTCAGAAACTTGGGCTATGTCATTCATAAGCCAAATGATGTCCAATGCTCATGAATTTTACAAGAATAAACTAGACATGATGAGCTTTCCATGGCTATCGAGATCACCCCAATTGGACCTCTGATAAGGGAGATATGAATTTTTGAATTTAGAGGTTAGTACCAGTAATGATAGTCAACCTCTAGTATTGTTCCATCAGTTTCTGGTAGCTACCAACCTCTATTTTGGTGTAGAATTATTTTTAGCATAAAATAGACATATGTAGCTTTCTCGAATAGTATAGTGTTCCTAATTTTGATTTTTTTAGAATTAGTTATGATTTTTCAAAATTCAGGCACAGAATCTGGAAAATTAGTCTGAAGCTTCACAATTATATTTTGTGTATCTACTCCCTTTGCTCAAGGTATAGGCTGCTTCTTGAGCTTGTTATGAGTTGCATTTGTGTATTTAAATATGAGAATGAGATGGATGAGTCCATATGGTCTGTGAGACTCCAAAAGAAAAAAATTTACCTATGACGAAATGCAACTTATTCATGATTTCCAATGCCATTATGTTGCTTTTTATAGAACTAGAATGAGATAAGGCATGGAAATTTTATGAGTTGAGTCTTAGAATTATGGTGTTACACACCCTATTTTTAGGACTTTTGGATTAGCCTCACCCTTGGTCTAAGAGGAATTTTGACTTAGCCTCACTCATCCTTGAGACTTTTAGCCTTGTCTCACTGACTCTTAAGGGCTTTTGGCTTCACCTCACCCATCAAGGTACTTTTGGCACAATCTAACCCATAAAGAGCAATTTCACAATCAAAATGCAATTCAAGAAACATATTGGTACCAAGGCAACAAGACAACATCAAATGGCATGTCTCATGATGTAAATACATATACAAATATTCAATGACAATTATATAACCAAGAAGAGTGGAGAGCTACCTTGGTGTAAGAAGATGATTTTTGTCCTTGCTTCCTCACTTCCTTGGCTCGGCTTCACACCCACACCTAGGAGGAACTTGATTCTGTAATGTTCGGTTTTTGTTAAACGACGGAAACGGACGCGTTTTACAAGCAAGTCCCCTGAAATGAATTAGTTAAGGTCTTGAAAAATTTGAGTAACATTCTAGCCTCCTAAAAATGAGAATTCTAGCCTTAGACAAAAGGAAAAAAGGAGCTAGAATGAAGAAACAAATTTTGACGAAAAACCTACAAAATGAAATGGCATTTTCATAATTTAGGGCAATTTTTGGAATTCAAACAAGAGGACTTTTTAAATTAAAGTTTTGAGTTCTCTAGGGTTCTCAGAGGCCTTGAAAACTATGGGAAGCCCCGGGACAGTTAAATCCCCTCCGGTGGACGTTTTCTAACATTGGTGTGCTCGAATTTTGACGGATCTATTTAGAAAGGTTTTAGCTTCGATTTGAGTGATTCCAAAGGCCTTTTTCTTAATTGGGATCCTAAATTTTATAATGGAAAAGAAAATTCTTAAAAAGAAGCTAAAATAAAGGAGAAACGAAAATGCAAAGTACAAAAGGCAAAATTGAAATTTTTGAAAAAGTTATTTTTCCCTACCTGTATATAAGTGGTGCCTCACACTCTCCCTCATTTAGCATCAGATTTCTCAGCCCCAAACCAAAAGCAAAACCCTAGGAGAGTGGCATACCAAGGGAAGAGAAGAAGGAGGAGAAATTAAAGCTTTTAGGTAAGGAAATTTACTTATTTTTCATGCTTTCTCTTCGCCAATCTCTTCTCCTCTTTTTCCCTCTTCTTCTCCATGATTTTTCTGAATTTTTGAGGGCTGTTTTGAAGGAAAAATAGAGGGGAAATTTTGAAAATCAAGTAAGGAGGCCAAGGAAAGCAAAGAACAAGCAAGGAAATTTAAGGAAAACAAGGTATCATGTAATCCTTCCACTTGGTCTTCCTCCTCCCTTCCCTTGTGCATATTTCGACCTATATATAGTCAGCCCTAGGAAGTTAAATTTTCAACCAAACCAAGGGTGAAACTTAGGTATTTGATGGAGAAGAACAAGAATATGCAAAGAAAACAACAAACTAGCCATTAGAAAGTAAGATGCAAAACTTAGGGTTTTATGTGCACTTTCCAAATTCTAATTTTGTGTGATGATTCTTAGGTTTAATTAAGAGTTTCAATGAGTTCTCGAGACCCCTAAGATGCTCCCCACAAGCTTCCTCCTTCAAGAAAACAAAGAAATCTCTAAGGAGCCCAAAGATGCCCTATGCCTTAGCTAAAGGGGGTTCTTGTAATGGGGGAGAGTTTTAAATTTTTCTAAGGCCATTCTTGAGTCATATTTGATGAATGAAAATAAAGGGAGGCCTTGGAAAAACTTTAGAACTCATGGAAAGTGATTTGATGTCTTAGGTTTCATATTATGACCTAAAGAAGCAACATGATGTTAGGCCCTTTGTTTTAATGGTGTGATGACTTCAAGAGGCTTAAAGAGAGTCAAGAATCATATTTGAAAGGAAAGAATGGGGCTTAGAAATGGTTTAAGGGGTGTTGTTTCATTAGGTGCAATTATGGACCATAATGAAACTTATAAAGCAATCTAGAGTTTAACTAAGTTGTGTGGCCTTAGAATATGTTTTATGAACCTAATTGGCTTCCATAAATTGTATCTAGGCCAAGAGAAACCATCTCCACTAATTTATGGGTGTGTGGCCAAAAGAGAAGGCTTGAATCCAAAAGAAAAAGTGTGTAATTGTGTGCAAGGTAGCTCTCTCCACCTTCTCTCATGCATGGATGTATGTTTAACTTGTTTTAGAATGTATTTATATGTATTTTCAAGTCATGAAAAGTATGTTAGCATGATTTTATATGACATGATTTCATGATATCATGTTATATTTTCAAATGAATGTATAATGTTTGTTTGAGTTTGCTTGAGTGTGGAGAGGTCAAGAACTCTTCACCATAGTGAGGATGAGCCAAGAACCCTTGAGCTTGGTTGAGATAAAGTAAAGAGTCTCCCAAAAGTAAAGTGGGCTCCCAAGAGTATGGTTGAGTCCAAAGCTTTTAAAGAATGGGTGAGGCAAGTCTAAAATCCATGAGGAGAAGTGTGAAGCCAATCCAAACACTTGATGAGCTCTTGAATGTTTTGTATGACTTATTCACATGCCAAGCTTGCTTCTTAAATGCTCATGACTTCCATGACAACCATGCATGCATTTTTAAGGCTTACTTTACATATATTATGTATGATTGATAGGGAGACGAGCTATTGGGATTCTTTGAATCTCATTCCCTCCTCTCCAATGATCTAATATGCTAGGTGGACCAAGTGGATATGGTAATGGGAGACAACAACATTGAAGAAAGGAGACTGACAACCATATGCTTAGCTTTTATCATTTTGGAACCATAATGAAACATAATGATGTATATTGTGTTGTAAATGGCCTATGACCCTTGAGACATGTGTAAATATGATATTATGTGATGTATAAATGTATGGATATGATGTATAAACTCTAGAATAGAATTTGAGCATGTAATGCCAAAGTATGCAATTTGGAAGTTTGATGTAAATGTGCATAAGTGTGGGTTAAATGGAAAAAATGAAAAGCATGAGGTTTGGGGCCATTTGAGCAGCTCACAAAAGTCTTAAATATACTTTTATACTTGCCCAAAAAAGGGCCAACACCAACAGAAAGCCATTTAGCAAGTTTGGTACCCCATATGGAGCCAAAATTGACCATAATGGAACCTTATATAACATTTTAGCCAAATGAATTACTTTTGATCTAAAATTTGACATAAAATTAGGTCTCATTAAGAGATTTTTAGAAAGCTAAAGATCATAATTTTTGGAGGTCTACAAAATATTTGATGATTTTTCAAAGTTGGCAATTTTTATAGTTTTGGTTTGCTGCACTATTCATTTAATCTGAAAATAAATTCTATCACACGAGGCCCAAATGGTGTCCAATTATCACGAAATTTTATACAGAGAAACTAGACATTCATAGTGACTTTTGACAACTAGAATCACCCTATTTTGAGGTCTAGAACAGGATATATGAATATTTGAACATTCTATCTAGTATCAGGAATTTTGCCTAACCTAAGTTATTGTTCCACTAAATTTCAAGGCTTGGGCTTCATGAACTGGTTTGAAGATATTTTTCCTCTCTAGTTAACATCTATAAATTTCCATATTGGTATCATTTACATGGATTGGAGTTTTGTAGAATTAAATGGACATTTTCAAATTTTCTGCAAAATTCTGTGATAGTTCCAGAATGCAATCTGACCTCTAGACCATTATGGATTGCAAACGTCCTTTGTGGTAGATGTTATGGTCTGAGCATATTTTTAATGTGAATTAGACATCAATATATTTCTAGAATGACCAAGATTACATGATTTTGATTTTTCTATATTTATTTATGATTTTTCAAAGTTTAGTCAGAGAAAGGGGTAAATCTGGTCAAAATTGAACAATCCCATTTTATGGTTCATTTCGGTTTCCATGAGTTTTGGGCTTGATTTTTCAATGCAAATGAGTTTTATTGATGTAATTAAATATGAGAATGTATAGCATGAGCTTACACGGTCCACATGATACTGAATAAAACTTTTAGATACAATGCAATGTGAAATTAATAATTATTTCTTGCCTTTTTTATGAGAAACTTACCTGATTCATGATATTAAGTCATTTAAAGGCATGGGATGAGCTAGAATTTATGGTGTTACAGATTCACTTTGACTAGACACCACAAATAGGATCCAATTACATTCTTGAAATAAGTTCTAGCACCATACACACACTAAGAAGCATACTTTCTTCTATGGTTACATAATGGTTCCATAAAAGGCTTAATAAAGCAACTACTAGAATTCAAGATCTTGACCCCATTTTCTCCTTCAATATAGGTCTCTTGACTCTATTTAGACTCCTTGAAGTCATCACAAATTCATTTCCAAGAGCCTAGATTCAAGTTACTTCTTTAAGTCACGTTATGGAACCTACACCTCCATCTCACAATCTAGACTTTATAAATTTTTTTCAAGGCTTCCTTTCATGTTCTTCCATCATATCTAGTCCCAATCTAGACTTAGAAAAATTTAAAACACTTCTTAGGTTCTTGCTTTTGGTTTGGCTGAGCCTATGCCTCCTTGTTGCACCTATGGAATTGTTTTATTTTCTTAGAAGAAGAAGCACTTGGGAGGCTTCCTAGGGATCTTAAGAACTCAATTAAACTCTCACATGAGCTAGAACACCCTTGGAAGAAATTAGATTTTACTATATGTCCATGAATCCCTAGCTTTATTATCTTGAATTCTCATAGTTTTTCTTCAAGTTTCATTACATTTCCTAGGTTCCCATACCTCAAAGCCTCACTTACTATCATGTTTAGACCATAATTGAACCCCTATTATATAGCCTATATTCTGATCGAAACCATAAAGGAAAAGAAATTCAAGAAGAAGCAACAAAGTCTTAATTTTCTTACCTTGTTTACAAGCTTTCCAAGGGAGTTTCCTTATGCTACCAAGAACTCTCTCAAATCCTCTCTTCCCTTTCTTGAACCAACCACATATCAGTACCAAATTAAATGCCAAAACCATTAAAAGGAAGAGGAAGAAGTTTAACAAAGCAAGGAGTAGGAAAAAGTGGCTAAAACTTACACTTTTCAAAGCTTCTTCTTCCTTACTTAGCCTCCCCTCTTATGTGCCACTCTCAGCCCTTCTTAGTTCTAGTTTATCATGTAAAAAATTTGGTTGGGAGGTCAGACCAGATTGGGGCATTTTTTATAAGCCATGTTTCCATTTTCACACCTTAATTTTGTAATTTAGTCCTCGTCTCAGTTTTTATCGTTTGGATTTATTTCAACTCCTTTTTGAAAATCGTCTTTTTTATCATAAAATTGGGTCCTATAATTCATAAAATAACTTTAGTTTCTCCTAATAAAACCATTCTGAACAATTCAATCAAAGTTTTGGTTAACTGACGATCAAAATTGCTCACCAGAAGGATTTTAATTGTTCTCAGGGTTTCCATGATTTTCAGGGCCTCTAAGAACCCCAAAAAGCTCAAAATTTCTATTTAAAAAGCCCTCATATGAGTTTTCAAATTTTCCTAAAATTACAAAAATACCCCACATTCTTTTGAAAAGTTTTCCTAGTTCTCCTAACTCAATTTTTGGGGCAACCAAAATCTTAAATCCTCATTTTTAAAGCTCTAAATTATGATTCAAATTTCATTTCACCTCAATTATTTTTATTTAGGTGACTTCCTTTAGAAATTTCTTTGGTTCTAGACATTTTTTCAGTAACCGGATATTACAATAATAGATCCAAATCATCATAAAACTCAAAACCACTCTCTCACTTAGCCTTATACACATGCATTCCATGGCATAAGAATGTGAAAAACCTATAGTCTCATACATTTGGCTCCAAATATAGTACATACAACGTATTTCTATACTTTTACACAGGACTAAAAGGTTACATCCCATAAATAACCTATACATACACATTTTGACATTAAATTACATCAAATTCTAATCTTTTATCAAAGTGCCACAATTTAAACTTCTTAACCTACATTCTTGGCTCCATAAGTGTTACTTAAACAAGGTTAGATATAAAGTGAGGGAGAGTGAGATGCAAAAAATTCTAATAGCTCATTCACCTTTCAAGAATGCATATATGACATGTTATCATGTCAAAGAAAGTAAGTATGCATTAAATGCTTCCAAATATCAAATATATTCATATTTTCAAAGTCATATGGATCCATAAAGTTCAAGAACAAGCTATTGGGTCTTTTGGTCTAGTCTCACCCAATTATATGAGACTTTTGGATTAGCCTCACCTATTTCAAGGCCTTTTGACTTAGCCTCACTCATTCCATGAGACTTTTGGCCTTGTCTCACCTTTACTTAGAGACTTTTGGATTCATCTCACTCAATTCAAGGGACTTTTGGCACACTCTCACCCATCAAGAGCTAATTCACATGTTCAAGGAAATTTAAGAAACATAATGGTGTCAAAGCATCAAACTAATAGCTAGAGGCATATTTCATAATTCAAATTTACATACAAGCAATTAATGACAATTAAACAACCAAGAAATGCATACAAGAATGGATGAAGAGCTACCTTAGGTTAAGAAGCACAAATTCTCCCTTTGATTCTTAGCTTCTTGGTTTGGCCTCACACACACACACTTGGAGGATGCTTGATTTGCTTGGCCTAGACATATCAAACGAGACATGATTATATCATTGGAATCATCTTTAGGCTTAAATAAATTCTTCATAAGCTACATCTAACTTATGGCATGCATATGGTTTCATACAAGAGTATAATGAAGCAAATCATATAATTCATCATCTTGGCTCCAATTTGTAACACCATAATTTCTAGACTCATTTTCACACTATATCTATGCCTCACATCAAGCAATTTATACAAGAGGCAAGAAAATGACATTATTTTAATGCATTTCTTAGCGCTGCGTCACGTATAAAATTTTCCTTCAGAGTCTTGTGGGCCATATGGACTCATGCATCACATTATCATATTTAATTACATGAATACAACTCATTTCCATCACTAAAATTGGCCTAGTGCTCGTGTATAGCAAAGTGGAGCATGAAATCTCATGGAGTAATTTCAGATAGAATTTTGGCTTTTCTGTCACAAATTTTGGAAAATCATAACTAATTCTATAAAAATCAAAATCATGCATTATTAGTCATTCTAGAAAGTTACAGATGTCTACTTCATACTAAAAATATGTCCAGATCATAACATCTATCACAGAGGATGTTTGACATCTGAAATAGTTCAGAGGACAAACTACTCACTGGTTCTATCACAGATTTCTGCAGCAAATTTTGAAAATTTTCAATTAATTCCACAAAAATATAATCCATTCAAATAATACCAATATGGAAAGCTGTGGATGTTAGCTAGAGGAAAAAAATAACTCTAAACTAGTTCAAGTATCCCAGACCTCGAAATTCAATGGAACAGTAACAGAAGTGGGGTAAGGCTCCCGATATTGGACAGAATATTTAAAAATTCATATATCCCTCTCTAGACCTCCAAATGAGGTGCTTCTAGTTGGCACACATCACTGTGAATGTCTAGGTTATTTGTATAAAAGTTTATGGCAATTGGACATCATTTGAGCCCTATGTGACAGATTTCATTTTCGGACCAAATGAATAGTACAACAGACCAAAACCAAAAAATTTGCCAACTTTGAAAATTTATCAAATATTCTGTAGATCTCTAAAAAATATGTTCCTTAGCTTCCCAAAAATCCCTCAACAAACTCTAATTTCATACCAAATCTTAGATCAAGAAGATCTTATTTGTCCAAAAAGTGATATAGGGTTCTATTATGGTCAATTTTAGCTCCATATAAGGTACCAAAGTAACCAAATGGCTTTCCTTAGGGTTTGACACCTTTTGGGCAAGTCTAAAAGCATGATTAAGACTTGTGTAATCTGTTCAAATGGTTCCAAACCTCAAACATCTCATTTTGACAATTTCGTCCGCACATATGCATATTTCCATAAAGCCATTCATGAAGTTGCATTACCATAACATACTCAATTTACATTCTACCATTCACATAACCCATTCTTTCACTTTTACATCATATAATATCATAGTTACATATGCCCTAAGGGCCATAGACCATTACAACATAATATACATCATTAAGCATCATTATGACTTTAAAAGGCAAAAGCTAGGCATATTAATGTCAAGCTCTCTTCTTCAAGGTAGTTGGCTTCCATTACCTTATCCACTTGGTCCACCTAGCATATTAGATCATTGGAGAGGAGGGAATGAGATTCAAAAAATCCCAATAGCTCATCTCCCATTTAATCATACATAATGGATGCGAACAAGTCTCATAAATGCATGTATGGTCATGTAAACATGTGCAAACACCTAAGAAATATTTTCATCATTTAAGAAAGTTAGACATAGCATACAAAGGCTTGCCAAGCAAGTGGATTGGCCTTACCTAATTTATTGTGGACTTGCCACACCCATTCTTTAATGCATTCTTGGACTCAACTATGCTCTTAGGAGCCCACTTTGCTTTTGGAAGACTCTTTGCTTTGTCTCAACTAATCTTAAGGGTTTTTGGCTCATCCTCATCATGGCTAAGGGTTTTTAGCCTTACCACACTCAAGCAAACCCAAGCATACATCAAAAACATCATATAAACATAATATGTCATTATAGAACCATGGCATAGCAAATCATGCTATTATACTTTTCATGCCTTGAAGATACACATATACACAATCTAAGACAAGCTAAGCACACATCCATGTATGAGAGAAGGTGAAGAGAGCTACCTTATGCATAATCACACACTTTCCTTCTTGAATCAAGGCTTCCTCTTCGGGCCACACACACACAAACTTGTCCTATAATTTACTTAGACATTAGGTTGGCCTATAACTTCATTATGGTCCATAATTGCATCTAATGAAGCAACACCCCTCAAATAAATTCTAGGCTCTATTCTTTCCTTTCAAATATGATTATTGACTCCTTTTAAGCCTCTTGGAGTCATCATATAATTAAAAGAAAGAACCTAACTACATGTTGCTTTTTTAGGACATAATATGGAACCTAAAGTACCAACTCACTTTCTATGGGTTCTAAATTTTTCCCAAGGTCTCTCCTCATTTTCATTCATCATATATGACTCAAGAATGGGCTTGAAAAAATTTAAAACTCTCCCTAGCTAGGAGAACCCATCTAGGTCGAGGCTATGAAGCATATTGGGTTTCATGAAGCTTTTTTTGTTTTCTCAAGGGAAGAAGCATTTGGGGAACCTCTTAGGGATCTTGGGAGCTCATTTAAACTCTTACTTAGGCCTAGAAATCATTATACAAAATCATATTTTACAAGGTGCAATTGAAACCCTACTAGGACTTGTATCTTGAAATTTAATAGTTTTTTTGTTAATTCTCCTTGCATATTCTTAATCTCCACACCCTTTTTCCTTAGATTCATGCTTGGTTTTACATAAAAATCATCTCCTCCTAGGTTTTTCTCATGTTTGGAGAAATAGAGGAGGAGGGAACCAAAGATTACAACCATAGGAAGAGAAATTACCTTGTTTTCTTGCTTTTTTCACTTAAATTTTGTGTTCTTTGAGCTCCTCTCTTCAAATCAAAATTTTCCCCTCAATTTCTCCTCTAAAATAGATCCATATACTTCATTATAATCATAGGAAATAAAGGAAAATGAAGGAGAAGAGGTTTGGAAGAGAAAGAGCATGAAAATCCATACATTTCTACCTTGAATTTCTCCTGCTTTTCTTCCTTCTCTTGTGCGCCTCATCCCCAGGGTTTTCCTCTAGTTTTGGGCAGAACATGGTCATGCATAATGAAGGGAGAAGAAGGGTGCATCATATATATAGGTGGGAGTAAGTTACACTATTCAAAAATTCTCATTTTGCCTTTCATTTTTGGCATTTTCGTTTTTCCTTTGTTTTAGCTCTTTTTTGAGAACCTTCTTTTCCATTATGAAATTTAGGTTCCCAATTTAGTAAAATACCTTTGGAATCACTCAAATCGAAGCTAAAACCTTCCCAAACGAATTCGTCAAAGTTCGAGTACATCGGCATTGGAAAATATCCACTGGAAGGGCTTTAGCTGTCCCGGGCCTTCCCATGGTTTTTAGGGCCTTTGAGAACCTTGGGGAACTTAAAATTTTCATTTAAAAAGCCCTCCTATGTGAATTCCAAAATTTGCTCAAAATTACAAAAATGCCATTACGTTTCGTAAGCTTTTTGTAAGAAATTGTTTCTTCATTCTAGCTCTATTTTTCTTTCCGTTTGAGCTTGGGATTCTCATTTTTAGGAGTTTAGAATGCTTCCCAAATTTTTAGGGACCTTAATTATCTCATCTTGGGGGACTTTCTTTTGTATCCGATGAATTTTGTTCGTTTACGAAGAAACCGTACATTATGTTTCTCACATTTTCTCTCGTTTTCAGAAAATTGGATGTTACATTTCTCCGCCCTTAAATAAATTTCATCCTCAAAATTTAGGGTACACTTTCCTCTTACTCTTTTCTTTTCTGGCTAACTGTTCTTTTCTTTCCCTTTTTCTTGGCTTTATATGCTTTCTTAACGATTTCATTCTTTCAAATTTTCTTTCAGCTAGGAGATTTTTCATTGCTAGTTCTCAATAAGGGCTCTATTGTTATAAAGTACTAGCTAATTCTCTCATAAGAGAAAGAAATTTCTGACTCTAGAGGCCTATCCCTGGAGAGCTTACTAATCATATCGGATTAATGTTAACCCGTTTGCAGGATTAACGTTTCTTTCTTACTATCGCCTGTATATTACAAGTTTCCCAATAATCTAAAGTATCTCTCTCTTACTTTTCTCTATTTGCCCTATTCATGTAGAGTACTTAGGAAAATTATGATTCTTTCTCTACTATATCCTGAGATCTCTTTGCATTATCTGACTATTTTTACTTTGGGCAGTATCATACTAGAAAGGCATCTATGCTAAGGACAAGTGTGCTTTCTTAAGTACTCAAGCATATTAACTGAATATTTATTCTCAATCTAATATGTCCTCAGCTTGAACACTATCATATCTTCTCTTTCTACCTTTCTTATCCTCTTACTTGGGTAAAAGGACATTTTACTACTGGCTATTTCTGTTGCCAGTTCAGCTTTCTTTATGCTCAAGAGCACTTGCATTTTCCTAGGGTTCTTCCACTTATTCACTCTCTGTAACATCAAGGGGGTCTGCCTTTTGCTCATACTCTTATTTTTCTCTTAGCTAGACCATCCCTTGGTAAGAAGGATTCTATTTCATATAATCCTAGGAATTTCATTCTATGGTGCTCTCAGTTTACACTCTTTCTCTATATAACATACAGCTCACCTTCTTAGGCGGTCTCTAGCTCCCTCGAGCTTCCCTAAGGGTACTAAGGCACTAATTGTCTATCTCAGCTTATTCCTATGTTTAGATCAAAACTAGGCTTTCCCTCTATTCTACCTCTTTACTTTATTCCCAGGAGTATCGTATACTGATCTTTAAGGTTTTTCTAACCCAACGTTGGACATGTGCTCTCAATATTCGGACTTTATCTTACTGAAAACTTGTTCTCTACTGGGTGCTCTAATCACTCATGTGCCTTAACCTTATATCATTCTCATATTAGGAAGCTCGTCTAACTAACTATTAGACCCTTTATCCATTTACCTCTCTAGCTCAGTTTACTTATCTAATCATGACTAAAGCGAGGGCATCTTTTTTGTAGCTAGTTTCTTAGCTCTTCTTCGCTTCCTTTATTACTATACTTTATGACTCAGGAGGGTCTATCTAAGGGAATTTACTAACCACTACTGGGTGGTTTCCCTGGCATCAAGATGTCTCATCTTTTCTTTCTCAATCTAGAGAGAACTTTCACTGAGGCTTTCATTTATATATTTCACCTGGAACGATGCTACTGGTCATCTCCTCTAGGCTTTAGCTTATACTCAGCCTAGGCTAGCCATCTCATTGGACCTGTAGCTTACTAACTATCCTCATTCTTTTCTGAGCCTCTGTTGCTAAGCTACTCATACTTACCTCTAGGTATTACCTATGAGGTACACCTTTCTAGGCCACTCTAGTGGTTCACTGCCTGTAGTCTTATCTTACATTATTTCAAGACTATACTAACATTCTATCATTCAATGTCTCACACGGTAGCACCCTAGGTTGGAGTCAACGCCTTAAAGGTGGATCTTAACAACATTATCATCCCTGTGTCTGACTTTCTCTATGTTGAGCTCTTTTCTCAATCTCATTTGCTAGGCCCACGGATTTCTTACTAACTTTTCGTGACTATTTACTAGTCTTTTCTCTAGGGGTCTCCGCTCTCTATGGGTTGTCTGACCCCTTATCAACTCCTTTCTCAAGTTGGCCTGAATATGACCAACAAGGCATTCATGGTGCCATTCACCACGACTAACATATCATTTGCTGCGGCTAACTAGCCTCAGGTTCACCCTAGTTTTTTGGCAAGGAACTCTCTAGATTGCCTTGCTACTCCCTGAAATAATTGGCCGCAGCTAAGCAATTAATTGGCCACAGCTAATGGCCTCTAGTTAGCTTGTTTTTTTTTTAAGGATTGGGATATTCATCTTTAGCTACCTACCTAAGCCTCATTGCCTCTATATCTAGCCCATGATCAGGTTAAAAAGTTCTACCTCTTATTTCGTTCATACATAACTACTCATCATCTTAGGGCCGTTAGGCTCTAGGGTGTAGCTTGTAAGTTAACCTCTAGCCTGAGGGAATTAGCTTTCAAGCTCTGAAACTTATCTAGACATTCGAGTGTCGTGGCTAGGGGGTAACTCTATTTCTCATTTCCCCTCTAAACTAGTCTTGTGCAGTCGCAGTCTCATCTCATACCGCGCTGCATAACTACTTGTCTCTACATTAAGCAGGACATTTCAAAATGGCCTGAGTATGACTACTAGGGAGAATTAGGCCTCAAGTGCTCTCTCTAACAAGCCTCTTCATATTAATGAGATCATTTCTCATCATTTATATCTAGGACTTGCCACCGATCCCAACGAGCTATCATATCCCATCAAGATTAACCCGTCAGATCCCTTAACTTTGCTTAAGCTTAACTCTGCTCAAAGTTAGCTCTGCTCAAGCTACTTTAGAAGCCACTCTTTCTTGGTATTCACTAGCTACTCTAAGACCCTTCTACAACTTACTTATCATGAATATAGCCACAAACTACTTTCACACCCCCACAATGTCTCATACAAGGCTCCATCTATCCATTCAAGCCATTACAAAGCCCTTTACATAACTCTATTGCTATATCCTCAAGCCAAATCTAATCTAAAAGAGTCTGGAACTTTACTCTGATACCAATAAATGCAACACCATAATTTCTAGACTCATTTCACACTATATCTATGCCTCACATCAAGCAATTTATACAAGAGGCAAGAAAATGACATTATTTTAATGCATTTCTTAGTGCTGCATCACGTATAAAATTTTCCTTCAGAGTCTTGTGGGCCATATGGACTCATGCATCACATTTTCATATTTAATTACATGAATACAACTCATTTCCATCACTAAAATTGGCCTGGTGCTCGTGTATAGCAAAGTGGAGCATGAAATCTCATGGAGTAATTTCGGACAGAATTTTGGCTTTTCTGTCACAAATTTTGGAAAATCATAACTAATTCTATGAAAATAAAAATCATGCATTATTAGTCATTCTAGAAAGTTACAGATGTCTACTTCATACTAAAAATATGTCCAGATCATAACATCTATCACAGAGGATGTTTGACATCTGAAATGGTTCAGAGGTCAAACTGCTCACTGGTTCTATCATAGATTTTTATAGCAAATTTTTAAAATTTCCAATTAATTTCACAAAAATTTAATCCATTCAAATGATAGTAATATGGAAATCTGTAGATGTTAGCTAGAGGAGAAAAATAACTCTAGACCAGCTCAGGCAGCTCAAGCCTCGAAATTCAATGGAACAGTAACTGAAGTTAGGTAAGGCTCCTGATATTAGATAGAATATTTAAAAATTTATATCTCCCTCTCTAGACCTACAAATGAGGTGGTTCTAGTTGGCACATCACTATGAATGTCTAGTTTCTTCGTATAAAATTTCATGGCAATTGGACATCATTTGGGCCCTGTGTGACAGATTTCATTTTTGGACCAAATGAACAGTACAGCAGACCAAAACCAAAAAATTTGCCAACTTTGGAAAGTCATCAAACACTCTGTAGACCTCCAAAAATTATGTTCCTTAGCTTTTCAAAAAGCTCTCAACATGCTCTAATTACATACTATATCTAAGATCAAGAAGAGCTTGTTTGGCTAAAAAGTGAAATAGGGTTCCATTATGGTCAATTTTGGCTCCATATAAGGTACCAAAGTAACCAAATGGCTTTCCTTAGGGTTTGGCACCTTTTAGGCAAGTCTAAAAGCATGACTAAGACTTGTGTAAGCTGCCCAAATGTTTCCAAACCTCAAACATCTCATTTTGATAATTTCATCTGCACATATGCATATTTCCATAAAGCCATTCATGAAGTTGTATTACCATAACATACTCAATTTACATTCTACCATTCACATAACTCATTCTTTCACTTTTACATCATATAATATCATAGTTACATATGCCCCAAGGGCCATAGACCATTACAACAATAATATACATCATTAAGTATCATTATGACTTTAAAAGGCAAAAGCTAGGCATGTTGATGTCAAACTCTCTTCTTCAAGGTGGTTGGCTTCCATTACCTTGTCCACTTGGTCCACCTAGCATATTAGATCATTGGAGAGGAGGGAATGAGATTTAAAGAATTCCAATAGCTTATCTCCCATTCAATCATACATAATGGATGCAAACAAGTCTCATAAATGCATGTATGGTCATGTAGATATGTGCAAACACTCAAGAAACATTTTCATCATTTAAAAAAGTCATACATAGCATACAAAGGCTTGCCAAGTAAGTGGAATGGCCTCACCCAATTTCTTATGGATATTGGACTTGCCTCACCCATTCTTTAATGTATTCTTAGACTCAACCATGCTCTTAGAAGCCCACTTTGCTTTTGGGAGACTCTTTGCTTTGTCTCAACCAATCTCAAGGGTTTTTGGCTCATCCTCACCATGGTTAAGGGTTCTTGGCCTCACCACACTCAAGTAAATCCAAACACACATAAAAAATATCATATAAACATAATATCTCATCATAAAACCATGGCATAGGAAATCATGCTATCATACTTTTCATGGCTTGAAGATACACATACACACATTCTAAGATGAGCTAAGCACACATCCATGCATGAGAGAAGGTGGAGAGAACTACCTTGTACATAGTCACACACTTTCCTTCTTGAATCAAGACTTCCTCATTGGGCCACACACATACAAACTTGTGGAGATGGTTTCTCTTAGCCTAGACACAATTTATGGAAGCCAATCAGATTCATGAACTCAATTCTAAGACCATACAATTTGCTTAGATACTAGGTTGGCCTATAACTTCATTATGGTCCATAATTGCACCTAATGAAGCAATACCCCTCAAATAAATTCTAGGCTCTAGTCTTTCCTTTCAAATATGATTCTTGACTTCTTTTAAGCCTCTTGGAGTTATCACACAATTAAAACAAAAAGCCTAACTACATGTTGCTTCTTTAGGTCATAATATGGAACCTAAAGCACCAACTCACTTTTTATGGATTCTAAATTTTTCCCAAGGCCTCCCCTCATTTTCATTCATCATATATGACTTAAGAATGGGCTTAAAAAAATTTAAAACTCTCCCTAGCTAGGAGAACCCTTCTAGGTCTAAGCTATGAAGCATATTGGATTTCATAGAGCTTTCTTTGTTTTCTCAAGGGAAGAAGCATATGGGGAGCCTCTTAGAGATCTTGGGAGCTCATTTAAACTCTTACTTAGGCCTAGGAATCATCATACAAAATCAAATTTTATAAGGTACAATTGAAACCTTAGAACTTGCATCTTGAAATCTAAGAGTTTTTTGTTAATTCCCTTTGCATATTCTTAATCTTCACACCCTTTTTCCTTAGATTCATGCTTGGTTCTGCTTAAAAATCATCTCCTCCTAGGTTTTTCTCATGTTAGGTGAAATAGAGGAGGAGGGAACCAAAGATGACAACCATAGGAAGAGAAATTACTTTGCTTTCTTGCTTTTTCTCACTTGAATTTTGTGTTCTTTGAGCTCCTCTCTTCAAATCCGAATCTTCCCCTCAATTTCTCCTCTAAAATAGATCCATATACTTTATTATAATCATAGAAAATAAAGGAGAATGAAGGAGAAGAGGTTTAGAAGAGAAAGAGCATGAAAAATCATGAAAATCCATACATTTCTACCTTGAACTTCTCCTGCTTTTCTTCCTTCTCTTGTGTGCCTCATCCCCTAGGGTTTTCCTTTAGTTTTGGGCAAAACATGATCGTGCATAATGAAGGGAGAAGAAGGGTGCATCATATATACAGGTGGAAGTAAGTTACACTTTTCAAAAATTTCCATTTTGCCCTTCATTTTTGACATTTTCGTTTTTCCTCTGTTTTAGCTCATTTTTGAGAATTTTCTGTTCCATTATGAAATTTAGGTTCCTAATTTAGTATAATACCTTTGGAATCACTCAAATCGGAGCTAAAATCTTCTTGAACAAATCTGTCAAAGTTTGGGTACACCAAAGTTAGAAAACATCCATTGGAGGGGCTTTAGCTATTTTGAGCCTTCCCATGGTTTTTAGGGCCTCTTAGAACCCTAGGAAGCTCAAAACTTTCATTTAAAAAGCCCTCCTATGTGAATTCCAAAATTTGCTCAAAATTACGAAAATACCTTTACGTTTCGTAAGCTTTTTATAAGAAATTATTTCTTCATTCTAGCTCTATTTTTTCCATTTGAGCCTGGGATTCTCATTTTTAGTAGTCTAAAAGTTTAAATTTAATTCTATCAAATAGATTTAAATTTAAACTAATCAAATAATTTAAATTAAGCTCTAGATATTGTTAGTTTAAATTTAAACTATAGGATAGATTTGAATTTAAACTAATAGATATATTTAATTAATTTTGATTAATTAAATATATCTGAAACTCTAGTCCATAAATAGGGGTTTCCATATCAGAAAAAAGATATAGAGCTAGAGCTAGAGCTGCCTCCAAAATCCTTAGAGAGAGGGACATTATACGAACGTTGTATGGAAATTGTACAGACGTAGTACGGACTGTACGAAATTGTACGGACAAATTGCTAGCACACTATTTTGAATTGCTGAACCACGTTCGTGTAGATACCAGTAGAGGGAGCTGATCTGCAGTCAGTTCCTGTGATCCAAATAAAAGTAAATAGCAAACTCAATCAGCAGAAAAAGGTAATTCTCTGAACCTATTCAGTTTAAGTAATTTTGGCAGATCCTTGGTGGGAATTGGGATCAAAATTTTAAATGTTTCCGCTGTGTGCCTCTTATAATTCCCAAGCTTCCCAAATTTTTTGGGACCTTAATTATCTCAACTTAGGGGACTTCCTTTTGTATCTGGTGAATTTCATTCGTTTACGGAGAAACTGTACATTACATTTCTCACGTTTTCTCTTGTTTTTAGAAAATTGGATGTTACACAATTTCTCACTCAATCTAAGTCACATGACTCTTTTTGAACTCATTAGAGTCATCAAAAACTCAATTTAAGGAGCCAAACATGAAGTTGCCTCTTTATGCCTAAAGGAACCCTAAACTTCTAACTTTCAAAATATGATTTGCAACTTTAAACCAATGGTTCCTTTAGTGTCTATAAGTCTTATTTAGACCACTTCTATCATTTGAATTAAAGAAAACTCTCTCTAGATACTTCATTCCCTTCTTGGCCAAGACATGCACACATATTAGGACCATGGAGTTTTGTTTATTTTTTTTAGGGAATTGGCACTTGTGAAAACTTTCTACATCTCTTAAGAACCTTAACATGCTCTTACATAAGTTAAATCATCAATAGAAAGTTTCATAAATCCCTAAGTGCAACCAAAACCCTCATTTCCATAACATGTTATCTATAGCCTCTTTTTAAGTTCTATTACTTCCATAGGATTCCTTAGGCTTCAAAACCTCAATCTCTATCAATTTTAGGTTAAGATAAAGTCCACTACATAGTGCTCTTATACTGGTTGAAATAATGCATCCATGGAAGAATCAAGAAGAGCAACTTAGCCATGGCAAAACATACCTTAATTGATTCTTAACCAAGTGTTGTTTCTTACATTGCTTTGGTTTCTTTCAAACTCTCCCTTCCCTAGAACTAGTCATAAAACACCACTATTTAGAGCTTTAAAACCATGGAAAAAGAGAGGAGAAAGAGGATAAGAACTTTAATAAAGGAGATAGTATGAAAAAGTGATGATTTCTTACCCTTTTAACATGATTTTCCTCCTTCCTTTTCTCCCCGCTTGGTGCATCTCTTCAAGCTTGTTTTGGTTCTAGTTTAGGCTAGATGGAAGTCAGTTAAGAAGAGGGAGAGAAGTAGGATGTGATTTTAAGAGGGGTGGAGGCCTAATTACAACATTTTCAAAATTTCAATTTTGTCCCTCAACTTGGTTCTTTCTATTTGAGTTCATTTCAATGCCTTTTTGAGAATCCTCTTTTTCATCATGAAATTTAGGTCTTCTAATTCATAAAATGCCTTTGGTTTCACCCAAATTGGATTTAAAACCTTATCGAATTGTTTGGTTAAAGCTTTGATCAACTGATGACCTAAATCGTATACTAGAGAGGTTTTAACTATTTTAGGAGTTCCTATGGTTTTTAGGGCCTTTGAGGACCTTGAGAAGCTTAATTTTTTCATTTAAAAACTCCTCCTTTGAGTTTTCTAAAAGTTACCTAAAATTATAATTTTTTCACTACGTTTTCTTTAAATTTGTTCAACCATTATCACTCTAATTTTGGACTATCATTAACCACATTTTCAATGTTCTAATTAAATGTAACACCATAATTCTAAGACTTAACTTATAAAATTTCCATGCCTCATCTCATGCTAGTTCCATAGGAAGCAACATAATGGCATTGGAAATCATGAATAAGTTGCATTTCATCACGGATAAAATTTTTTCATTTGATATCCTGTGGGTCATATGGATTCATCTGTCTCATTTTCATATTTAAATATACTATTACAACTCATAACAAGCTCAAGAAGTGACCTATAGCTCGAGCAAAGGGATGATATACTAAAAAACATAGTGTGCAGCCTTGGGTAGGATTTCCAAATTCTGTGCCTGAATTTTGAAAAATCATAACTAATTCTAGAAAAATCAAACTTAGGTACACTATACCATTCTAGAAAGCTGAAGATGTCTAAATTATGCTAAAAATAAATTTAGACCAAAAAAGAGGTGTTAGCCATCAAAAACTGATAAAATAGTACCAAAGGTTAACTATCATTACTGAGACTATCATCTAACTTCAAAAATTCATATCTCCCTACTTAGAGGTCCAATTGGAGTGATCTTAGTGGTCATGAAAATATTTGCTTGTCTAGTTTATGCTTGTGAAATTTCATGAGCATTGGATATCATTTGTCCCATGAATGACATAGCCCAAGTTTATGACGATATGAATAGTGTCTTTATCAGTTCAGCAGAAAAAATGCCAACTTTGAAAATTCATAATTAATTCTACAGAGTTGAAAATAATCTAATATTTAGCTTCCCAAAATGATTTGGATATGATCTACATGTGTGCCAAAGTTTATGGGCAAATTCATTCATTTGGTTAGCTCTTGATGTTAGGTTGCAAAATGATTCATTTTTTATCATCAAAGGGGTCCAAATGGTCCATTTCAAGTTCTAAGGCAACTATGACCACTTGAGCACGTGGGAATGCACCAAAATGGCTCTCTAAACTTGTCTCAAGGGTGCATAGACCTAAAAATAAAAAACTCACTCTCTCACCCCATGCCATACACAAGATTTCACATGCTTGAACTTGCCATTCACTACCCAAAATGCATATTACCATTCATTTGGCACTCAAAATCATACATAAAAAATTTTAGTAATTACATATGTTCATATGGTTACATAGCAATTTCATCATGGGATTTCATCATATGCCATGTGTATGGCTACAAAAGAGACAAAATTAGGCATTTTCATACACTTTGATGTCAATCTCCTTCTTCTAGGCTTGGTGGCTTCCATTACCTTGCTCAATTACTTCACCTAACATGTTAAGACATTGAGAGGAGGGGATGAGATTCTTTGAATTCCAATAGCTCATATCCCTTTCAATCACACATAAAGTATGCAATACAAGCCTTGAAAATGCATGCATGGGCATATCGAAATGTATGAGCATTCAAGAAATATTATAGCATATATAGGCTTGTCAAGTGAGTGAATTAGCGTTACCCATTCACTTATTGATTTTGGACTTGCCTCACCCATTTTCTCTAAAAGGTTTTGACTCAACCTTACTCTTGGGAGACCCTTTACTTTGTCTCCACCAAGTTTAAGGGCTCTTGGCTCATCCTCACCATGGCTAGAGGGTTCTTGGCTTCTCCACACTTAAGCAAACCAAGGCAAGCATATAAAACATCATTTGAATGCATAAAACATCATCATGGTACCATGGCATATGAAATCATGCTAAAATACTTTTCATGACTTAAAACACATATACACACATTCAAAGACAATGTAAGTACATATTCATGCATGAGAGAAGGTGGAGAGAGCTACCTTTGCCACACAAGCACACTTTTTCCTTGAGCCTTGAGTCCTCTCCCTCGATTTCACACACACAAGGAGGTGGAGATCATTTCTCTTGGCCTAAACATCATATGGAAGCTAATTATACTCTTGAATTAAATTCTAAGGCCATATATTCACTAGAAAAGCTAGGTGATTCATATAACCCTTTTATGGTTCCATAATGTACTTAATGAAGCAACCTTAAGAAAACATCATCTTGGCTCCATTCTCTTCATTCATTTATGATTCATGACTCCATTTAAATCTCTTGGAGTCATCACACAATCAATTCTAGGAGCCTAGCTAGATGTTGCTTCTTTAAGCCATATTATGGAACCTATGATACCATCTCACTTTCTATAGCTTCTAAAATTTTTCCAAGGCTTTTTCTCATCCTCTTCCATCATATATGACTCAAAACTAAGTTTGGAACAAATTAAAACTTCCTCTTGGTACTCTTTCTAGCCTAGGCCGAAATCATGCTCCATATGAGTACCAAGTGGGTTTGCTTCACTTTTTTGATAGAAGATGCATATGAGGAGCCTTCTAGGGATCTCAAGAGCTCATCCAAATACTCATTTAGGCCTAGGAACAATTACATCAAATTAGATTTTTAAGGGAGCCCATGAAACCCTAAGCTTGCTATCTTGGAAATCAATGGCTTCTACTTGAATTTCTTTGCATATTCTTACTCTCCTACCTTAAATTCCTAGAATTCACCCTTGGTTCTACCTAAAATTTAAGCCCTCTTGTAGTTACATATATGTGGCAAAATAGGGAGAAGAAGGGGAAATGAGTAGCTACCATGGAATGAAGATTTTACCTTGTTTCCTTGACTTTTCTTGCTTGTTTCTCACTTTCTTTGGTCTCCTCTCTTCAAATCTGAATTTTCCCCTTTGTTCTACCCTCAAAATAGATTCAAAAAACTTAATAAAACCATGGAAAGAAAGCTTGTAGGGAGAGAAACAAAGTTGCAAAAGGAAGAAGCATGAAAATCTTTGAAATTTCCTACCTTTCTTGGCTTTTTCTTCCTCTAAATTCTCCTCCTCTTGTGTGCCCTAGTAGCTCCTCTTCTTTTCTATTTTTAGATAGAACAAAGTTGGCCTAAATGAGAGGGGAGAAGTGGCGTGATTTCTAGAGAAGGGTCAAGAAGCTACTTTTCTCAAAAATTCTAATTTTGCCTCTCATTCTTGGCATTTTCGTTTCTAACTCGTCTTAGCTCGTTTTTTAGAATCATCTTTTTCTTTATAAAATTTAGGTTCCCAATTTAATAAAATGCCATTGGAATTGCTCAAATCGGACCTAAAAGCTTTTGGAAAAAAATCTGTCAAAGTTCAGACTCACCGCTATTGGAAAACGTCAACTGAAGGGGCTTTAGCTGTCTTAGGGCTTCCCATGGTTTTCAAGGCCTTTGAGAACCCCAGAGACCTCAAAATTTTCATTTAAAAAGCCCTCATGTTAAAATCTAAAATTTGCTCAAAACTAAGAAAATGCCATTATATTCCATCAACCTTTCATTACATTTCATTTCTTCATTCTAGCTCTATTTTTCTTTCCGTCTGAGCCTAGAATTCTCATTTTTAGGAGTCTATAATATTACATAAATTTTTTGAGACCTTAAATAATTCATTTTGGGATACTTGTTTTTGTATCTGGTGAATTTCATACATTTACGAAGAAATCGTACATTACGTTTCTCACGTTTTCTCTCATTTTCAGAGAACTAGATATTACATTCTAATTCTCATCATAATATTATTTGGCCTCAATTTACTTTGCTTTAGGGTGTTCTAGTATCAATCTATAAGGTTCAATTCAATTTTTGAATTATTGGTTATTACAATGAAGGTATTTATAAACATGAGCCTCGCATGCAATTGAGTTCATACTTCTTTAAGCCATAATGGTAAAGTTCTAAAGACATGATAGAATTTCTTTGGATAAGTGATTTTGTGAGACGTCTAAGACTCAAATTTGTGTTAGATGACAAAGATGCAAAGGTAGACTATCATTGAAGCAATTTACTCTTAAGCTTAAGATTTACAAATGTATAAGGTATCCCTCAATCCAAGAAGGTATTGGTCCTAACAACTTATTTGTAGACACATCTCACATTACTAAGTTGATGCAATTCATTAAAGAAAAAGGCAGCTCTCCAATCAAACTATTGCTTTGTAAAACCAAAGCCTCCATATTAACAAGGCCTCCCATGGATATTGGAATTTTCCCCAACATGTTATTATTGCTCTAACAATCAAGTAGCTTCCCACTTAATTCATTGTTTGATACATCCAAAAGACCTAGGTCTTCATCTTTAGTTTTGCCATATAAAAATGAATATAAATATGAAAATTTATTTTTGGAGAGATGCGATGATTGTGACAAAAATGAAGGAATCACCCCTTTAAATTAATTAGATGGTCCAATTTGTTTCTAAGCTAGAGTGGTAAATTTGGAATAGTTTTGCAAAATTGTTGTGTGAGATATTCAAGCCACTTATAGTTTATGATGTGTGCCAAAACCACTCTGGTACAGAATATGAAATCCCATCATTAGAAATATCGTGAATACTTAATTTATTTTGATTTTGAAGCCAATTTGGAAAATTAGGACCCAACCTGCAAGATGCCAATCATAAACCTTTCAATTGAAAAGGAGGAACCAAGTGGATGCTAAATTTAAGAGTGAATAGCAATAAGGCCTTCAAATTCAACAAATTATATAGGATTCAGTGATTACACCTTCCATGAAACTTCTATCCAAGAACAAATATTTCAACTCATGTAGTAACCCAATGCTTATAGGTATTTCTCCAATTAATAGGTTATTAGAAAGTACTAAACTTTCCAATGATGAGAAAAAGGACAACATACTTATAATATGATTTTTAGATAAATTCAAAATTTGTAATATGTGTTTATTGCACCATGAAGAGTTATAAACAAAACTTGATAGCTCTCCATTTAAGTTGTTATAAGAAAGGGCTAGCATTTGCAATGTGCCTATATTCCCAAAGAATGTTAGAACTTAACCTTGCATTTTGTAACACCCCAAAATTAATTAAGGTGTTAATCATGAATTAAGGTTAATTAAGAATAATTAATAGAGGATAATTGGGCAAGTTAGTGAATAGGTATTCTAGAGAGATAAATTGTTAATATGGGTTAAGAATTTATTTGGGATAGAAACTTCACCTAGGCCTAAATTAATGAATCATGATAAGAGGCTAATGGAGGCCCAATGAATTAGAGGCAGACCCAAACTAATTTAATGAGATAGAGGCCCAAGATTTATCTTGTATAGGCTCAATTAAGTGGTCCAATTACCTTTGTGCAGACCCAAGCCCTTGAGCCCTTCAAATTAGGCCCAAAACCCATAAAACTTCAGCAACCCAATGTATTAAACTGGCCCAAAAGAATTCTGTAGCCCAACAAGTGAAAACTGGCCCAATAAGCTAAAGTCTGAAGCCCAATTGGATTTGGACTTGGAGCAACCCATGACCCAGCCCCTTGACCCAACTTAAACCCACCTAAAACCCTAATGCTTCAGCCACTTTCCCCCCATTTGCTGAAACACAAAGAAAATTCGGATTGAGAAGGAGGCTAGGTTTGGGGCAAAGATTCTGCATTTTCACACACTTAGAGCAAGATTTGGCCAAGGTAATAGTTATACAATTTAATCCCCTCATCTTTCTCTTTAATTTGGTCTGATTAGTTTTTCATTTGGAGAATTTTCATCATACTCAAAATCTGAAATGTGGGTGTTTAGGGATCTTCTTGGGGAAATTCGTAGGTTGAGGTTGGGGTTGGTATTAGGTGACTTTAAACCCCCTATTTTGATGCCTTCTTTGTTAATTTGAGACCTCCATAGCTTATTTATATTATGGGTATTAATTTGGTACGAATTTGCTTAGGATTTTGGGTGAAACATTGAGAATTCTAGTGGGAGATACTTGAATCCGAATTTGGGAATTGTGGTGGCTGTTGCGAATTTGTCTACAAGTGAGGTAACCGGGGTTTACATTAATTCCATGCATGTATCTTTTTAATTTCATATTTGTTGTATATGAATGATTTGAAATTTGTTGAATGAATTGGTTGGCTATCTATTGTATAATGATTGGACCTTGTGAGTCCATGGTGAAGCTGTGGTGTGGCTGCCACCCGTGCATGTGCCTCGATTGGGCACTGGGTTATGATCAAACCCCAGATGCACTGAGCCCTGGTGTGCTCAATGGGGAGTAGGTGCCGTGGACGGGCCTCTCCTAGTGTTAATGGCTTTTAACATGTTAAATATATGATTGCTAGTATGGGATAGTAATCATGATAGCCTAATTGTTTCATTTGCTGAAATGACTGATATAATTCTGATATGGATTTTGTTTCATGCATATATGTTGATTAAACTGGAGTATATGATGGAATTGCCTTAGTTACTGAGATGTGTATCTCACCCCGTTCTATGGGATTAATATTTCAGGTGAAAGTTCCTCGGGTAAGGATAAGGGTAAGCAGGTGGATGAGAATCCATAAGTTTCCACCTATGGGGAGATGGCTACACTTAGGCTGACTTAGCTAGTATAGATGCTAATTTTGTAGTCCTTAATGTATAGCATCATCATGTATCTATATTTCCAAGTGTAGGCTTGAACATTTGATTTATTGAGAATGTATGTACTGAAAGGCTAGACTTTATCTTAACTTGATAATTGTTGTATGGATTCATGATATCTGCTGAAAATTATGTTGACCTATGATATGGCTCATCAATGGAAATGTAACCCTTGAGATATTGATATGAACCCCTAATGTATGGAACCCCCCCCCATTTATTGAGTATTAAAGGATAGCTGCTGGTAATTCTTGTATATTCTGTTGTTGCTACTTTATAAACTTGCTGATAGGGGGTAATTAGAGAACGGAAATGGGCATATAAGTTTTGAATTTGTAATGGAAGCATAGCTAAGTAAATAAGGTAGATAAATACCATTTGAGCCATATAAAATGAGGGGAAGTGACCTTAGAGTGTCCCTAAGAAGAGAAATGGAGTGTAGAGGGCGAAATATAGTGAAAACAGTGACAGAAGGGAATCACGCCGCGGCCCAGAAGGCTTCGCCGCGGCCTAGGAAGTGACAGTGGTGAGGGACGCCGCGGCTTGAGAAATCTCGCCGTGGCGCGGAGTGAAAATAATCGCCCAGGGGGTGACAGAACGTAACCTCGCCGCGGCTCAAGAAGTCTCTCCGCGGAGCGAGTCGAGGAAATTAATTAGGGAGGTTACAGTAGCAAAACTCGCCGCAGCGCCACATAGGTTGGCCGCGGCGCAAATCTAACTCACCGCGGTGAAAGTCAGGAAAATTTCAGAGAGCAACTTGGCCAAGGCGCAAAAGTTCCAGGCCGCGGCTAAAGGTTAAAAATTTGGTTTTTGAGCTCCAGAACCTAGCGTAGCCGCGGCGGGAAAGTTCCAAGTCACGGCGCAGGTCCCTAAACTCCTATATTTGACCTAGAAACCTTAATTTCAGTAAGGCTAATGTTAGGGAATAGTATGAGTACATTGGTGGGATGTTTTTGTGGGTTGAAATTGATCAATGGATGAATCATAAACCTTTAATGATGGTATAAACCCTTTTTATGCATGATCCCGTTATGGTTGTTAGTTGATGATCCTGGTAGTATCAAGGTTTAAATTTTCCCTATATTTCCGCAAAGTAATTGATTGTAGCAACCCCAAACCTTGATCATTAATTATTTATAATATGTTTAGCCTTAATTATTGAGATTAGAAACTAGGGTCGTCACACATTTGGTTAAAGGAGAAATCAAGAAGTTTAAGAAAGTTCATTATGCTACCAAAATCCTCTAGAATGAGACCTCTTAACAAGTTATTAGAAATGTCAAGCTCATGAAGATTGAACTTGAAGTTAAGAACCCAATTAAATATAGTTGATGATCTTAACCTATTAAAAGAGAGATCAAGGATGGTAAGAGAACAAAATATTATTTGATACGAATCATACAAAGAAAGAATACCAGCATTAAAATGATTACAATCTCTTGACTACAATTTTCTTGGCTTCGAAAGAAGCTTAACGATCATTTGTAACCAATATGAGAATAGCCAAGATTACTAATTGCACTCAAGTTAAGATTTGTTAACGAAGACATATTATATAGCCACTCAGCATCATAATGATTTTGATCTTTGACTTTGAGTTTAGAGTAGTAACCAAGCCTAAGAGACTATAACTTGGAAATATTTTTGAGCTAATAAAGGATCACTCCAATAAGAGAATTTCCACTAAGATTAAGTATTACAGCTTTGAGAGATTTCCTAGTTGATAAGGGATAGCTCCATTTAACTCATTATAACTCAGATCAAGATATCATAAATCTATAAGCAACCCCAAATGATAAGGAATCATCCCTCTAAAATCAACATTAGAGAGATTGAGATATTGTAAGTGGCTGAAGAATCCAATGGATTTTAGAATGTGAATGCTAAAGAAATAATTGGAACTGAGATCTAAATTTTTAAATCTTAAAACTCAATAATAAAGCAATATTCACTACACCTATCAAATAAGATGTTTCTGAATGATAAAGATCAAAGATTTGAACATGACCTATTTCATTACTACAATGAAGTCCTTTCCATTCACAACAGTCTCCATTTTCTTCATCCCTCCATGTGGATAGCATACCATAGTCATCTTGGAGCCTTTGTTTGAACATAAGCAATGCTTTTCTCTCCCTTTCTATGCACTTCACTTTTACACCCTTAATGGCCTTGTTGGTGTTGGAATTGATGGTCCTCAATTAATCTCCATAATTCCCCATTATTCCATATATCAATTTTCATTTACATGGGGTGGTTACATATTGATAAACATGATTTTTTATACATTTTATTCTCCTTAGCTTAAGCATTTTAATAGTTAAATAAGGCTTAATGGATTTACTTAGGTGGATAATTGATTTAGTAGCCATTTTTGCACTTTAGGAATTAAACTACAAAATAATTGATTTTAAATGGATAAATCATTTTAATTGAATTTTGTGAATTTTTCTCCATTGTTTTTATGTAGATTTTTAATGGGCAATTGGAATTTAAAGGACACAATTTATTTGGAGAAGAATTGAGGATGAAATCAAGGGAATTTTATGAAGAAGAAATGCATATGGGAAGAGAGATTTAGGAAGGTGGAGTCTTAGGCAATCAGGTGGAGACATTCCATATTCAAATTTAATTACTCAGTCATACACTTACATCCACACACTCAAGCTACTATGGATCCCATGTCATTTAACCAAGCTACCCACTCATTGAAGAAGCAAGGATTCAAGAAGCAGCTCCATAACACATAGCCACCATTCCACACTCTTGCATGTCACACGTAACACATGAGGGTTTTGTTTTGAAAAGGATAAAGGAAGCTACGCGTAAGATAGGAGAGAAGGTAGTCTCAAGTATTACATGCATGTAAGAGAAGAAGCTTAGGCTAAAGTAAAAATAGAGAAGAGACATGGAAAGGAGTTGGGCTTTGAACACACTCATAAGAACTACAGGTTGAAAGGATTAAAGAAGAAGAAGGCTTGGGTTTTACATGAGAACAAGTGTAGAAGGCTTCCAATGGAAAGAAGAAGCTGAACCACATTACACACTCACAAGACAACAGTTCTAGCTCTCTTGTTGCATGTGCATGAGGCCACAAACATTCCTCTCACATAAGGATTAGCCACAATAGATCACATTGATTGGCACGAGTAGAACAAAGCTACAAATTCATGCAACTTACTTAGGAAACTTGTGGGTAAAACACGAATAGAAACAGAGGGAGGGCATGAGCAAAATGAAGTAAGAGAGTTTCGAGATTGTGTGAACAAAAGAAGCATGGAGAGAAGGCTCGAGCTAAAGGGACTCATATATATAAAAGTAGAGCACGAAAAGAGCTTTGGTCTGACGTGGTAAACGAGCTGAACATGAACAAATGAAGCTACAATCTAACACGTATAGGGAGCTGCATGAAGAAAACACATGCTCAAGCAAAATGCATGATTAAGCTTCCCACGTGAATAGTGCAAAGTTAAGCTATAGGTTGAGATTAACAAGTCAGCTCACATTGAAGGAATGAAGTAATAAAACACTACGGGTTGACGTAGAAGATTTAATTGAACACGTGATGAAAGGGGCAAAACGTAAAAAAAAGGACGAACTAAAGAAAAAGAAAAAAAGGTTGGAGGCTGGCTAAATATCAACGCTGAGCTTGAGAAGAGAATAGGTGAGTTTTAATGAGAGATGAGCACATGATTCATGAAGGAATACCAGCCATTGGATCATTTTATCAATCCATCTCACGTGTCCATTATTGAAAAGGAGGAATGCATTCGGGTAGCACATCATCCAGCATATACATTCGTCGATTGGAGATTCCATTCATCTAGCATCCATCCCCTTCATCCGTAGCCATTCCTCCTCCATGTTTCTCACTTCCATCCATCCACTCAATGAAGAATTAACTCTCCCTTGTGGCTAGTTAGGAGGAAGATCCTTGGTGGAAGCTTAAATCCATAGAGAAGAACATAGAATTTTAGCTAAGATTTTCTTAATTCCTTACACTTTTTCTTTTTCTTGTACATTTTTGGTTGAGATGTATTTGATTGGGAATTTGTGTAGATGTAATTAGTAGCTGGTTAGACACTAATTAGGAAACTTTTTGTTGATTAATTAATTAGACTAAACACTGAATTTTTCATTTTCCTTTAATTTCTCATGTATGTTATGAAGGTGTTCGATGAAATACATGAGTGAAATTACATATTTAATTGTTTGATTTATGGATTTCTTAGAGTTTAATTGGTTAATTAAATATCTTAAGGTGTTAATTCAAAGGCTAAGTGATCAATTAATCATACAATTTAAGTGTTCATTGATCCTAATAACAAGAGTTAGCGATTTGATTTGAGATTGAGGTTTCAATTTAACATTAAATTGTTAGTCCCTTGATTTTTGCATGGTAACTCAAGATAATTTTTATTGGACACAAATAGGGACTCTTAGATCAGAATTAATTACAATTGAATTAGGATAAGGATAGTAGATACTAAGGGACAAATCCAAAGCTAGTCACATATCCATCATTCACCTTATAACTCATACAATTAGGTAGTTAGTCATTTTAATTCAATTTTAATTTATTTAGTTTAATTAGATCGAAAACCCCCCTTAATTTAGGTAGTTCTAAGATCTTTTAACAATTAGAAAACTCAATTAAACATTGAACTCCATTTTTAAGGGAGATGACTTAGATTGTGCCACTAACTAAAAAATTAATCCAACCTAGTTTTATTTTGAAGGTTGCGCGACACAACCCATCACATATGCTAGTATAGTTGTGTTTTATGATAAATAATGGCTATTAATAGTGGCCTTAATTCTTAATTAGCTATATATACATGGGGTTCTTGGCTAATGAGGAAGTCATCCATTCTTTTAAATGTCTATCACCCAAGTGATCCCAAACCCTATACATTTCTTTTTGGCCATGCCACATCCCAAAATACAATAGAACATACATGTCATTCAAGGGTTAAAATCCACATTTACATTGATTTGATGCTACATATGGTTTACATGGCATCCATACATCATATTACAATTGTTCAAGGTCTTACATTACCAAAATAATATATACAAGACCACTTTGGTATTTAGATACAAAGAAAACCACAAAATCCTTCAAGTGTAGTTATTTAAAGCTCTTGACTTGCTTTTCTTGCATCTTGGGAGCCACCTAGACATTTCAAGATGGAAGGGGGAAGGGGAGTGAGATTCTAAGAATCTCAATAGCTCACACACATCTATTCACATACATTCAAGGTATACATACATCAATAGCACAATTATAAAAACATAAAGTGTGCAAAGGTACAATTTCATGCCACATTCACACATCAAAATCATTCAAATGGTATAGGGACTTTTAGTTTTGCCTCACCCTATTTCTAGAGCTTTTGGAGTTATTTCACTCTTGGCCTAGGGACTTTTGACTTAGCCTCACCCATCCAAGGGACTTTTGGCCTAGTTTCACCCATGCCTTGAGACTTTTGGCACATCCTCACCCACTTTAAGGGACTTTTGGCATCACCTCACTCTTAGGAGCCAATCTCACATTCAAAGTCGTTCAAGAACACACATTTGGTACCAATGCAACTTCAAGAGATCATGTGGCATGTTACCAAATCACAAGAGCATATACAAACACATTGACATACATATGAACACAAAAATGCAAAGGAAGGAGGTGGAGAGCTACCTTTCAATTAATGCAAGCTTTACTTTGCTAGTTCCTTCCCCTCTTTGGTTTTATAAGAGCACTTAGGTGATTGGATGTTCTCTTGGCCTAGACATCACAAGGAACACATTATCACATACTTGAAGCAAGCCAAGACATTAAACTAAAGCTTGAATCCACACTTGGTTTCATACTTGGCATTATGGTTCCATAATTGGCCTAATGAAGCAACTCCATATTTCAAGTTCTAGGCTCCCATCTCTTTCCATTTCTAGGCCTCTTGGACTCATTTAAAGTCCTTGGAGCCTTCACACATTTAATTTCATAAGCTTACATACAAGTTGTTTTACAAGGCACCATTATGGACACCTTTGTTCCATCTCTTATTCCATGGCTCCTAATTTTTTTCCAATGGTTCCTCCCACCTTCTAACACCATATGGAGTCCCAAACCAAGGCTAGAATAAATTAAAACACTCCCTAGCTATATGGACTAGCTTAGGCCGAGACAAGTACACTAAAGGGATTCTTGAAGTTCTTGTTTTGTCCTTGAAGGGAGAGCCATTTGGGGAGGTTTCTAAGAGTCTTAGAAGCTCAATGGAACATTTACTTATACAAGAAAACTTATACATTAAGTCAGTTTTTAAGTTGCATTTAAGAACTCTACACTTTTCCTTCATGCATTTCATTGATTTTTCTTGAAATCTTTTGGCATATTCCAAGTTCCCATAGCCTAATTCAACAAATTCTCAATGGTTCTTGAACAAAAACCCTCCCCCTCTCTTGGGTCTGTATAGGGCCGAGACATGGAAGAAGAAGCATCATCTTGCAATAATTTTACCTTGAATCAAGTTTTCTCTAAAGGGTTCTTCCTTTGCTTAAATCTCCTCCTTGAAATCTTACACTTTCCCCTCTAAATTCAGCCCAAAATAGAACCATATGAGCACCCCAAATCATGAAAAGAGAGAGCAAAGAGAGAGGAATAAGGTTTAAGGAAAGAGAAGTATGGAATTTCATGAAATTACCTAACTTTTCCTTGGTTTTCTTCCTCTTTCTCTCCCCCTCTTGGTGCACCTAAGGAGCTGCTTCTCTTCTCTGAATTTGGGCAGATGCAAGTCGTGTAGAAGAGAGGAGAAGAAACGTGAGCTTTAAAGAGAATTTAAGAAGCTTCCTTTCTTGAAAAAAATTTCAATTCTACCTTTTCGTAATGGCAATTTCGTTCCAACTTAATTTTAGCCCCTTTTTTAGAACCATCTTTTCCATTATAAAATGCCTTTAGAATCATTCAAATCAGAGCTAAAATCTTCCCAAATGAACCGATTAAAGTTTAGGTCTACCGACATTAGAAAAAGTATGCCAGAGGGGCTTTACTGATCTCGGGGCTTCCCATGGTTTTCGAAGCCTCTAAGAACCTTGGGAAACTCAAAATTTCTATTTAAAAAGCCCTCCTATGTGTTTTTCCAAATTGCACTTATTTATAAAAATGCCACTGGCCTTTCGGCAATTTTTTTGAATCACTCCAACCCTGATTTCTGGGCAACTCAGGGCTCAAATTCTCATTTTCTGTTATTTAAAATTTTATACAAATTTTATTTAATCTTAAATCACTCATCTTAGAGGACTTGCTTTTCAAACCGACTCATTTAAATATTTTTACAACATACCAGACGTTACAATCTTTATTGTATAAATTTTGAAAAATAGTTTTTTATGTCATTAATATTTGGGAATTATATAATTGGATTTTGCCCATTTTGACCTTAAAAATGGGTTCCTCGTGTTTTTCTAATGGAAATGGACACTTGAATCACCTAAAATGGAGTTTTTGAAAGGAAGTTATGGTCGTTTGAAGAGTTGTATAACACCATAATTATAGAACTCATCTCATGCCAATTTAACTTGCATTTCCTTGGTTCCACACACTTACTTAAGAAAAGTAATAGAAATAATAGATTATTTTACGTTACGTCATAGATAAATTTTTTATTTCATGTTTTGTGGACTATATGAAGTCATCCATCTCAATCTCATATTTAATTACACAATTATAACTCATAACCATCTTAAGAAGTGGCTAAGAACTCGAGCTAATGGTGTATATACAAGAAAATAATATGTGCAGCCTCGAGTGTGCATTTTAGTTTTCTGTCATGAACTTTGAAAAATCATAACTAATTCTAAAGAAATTGAAATCAAGCATACTATACCATTATAGAAAGCTACAGATGTCTAATTTATGGTAAAAATAATTTTAGACCACAACAAGGATGTCTAGCTACTAAATTTTGATGCAATAGTTTCCAAGGTTGCTTATCACTACTAATATTGTCCCTGAATTTCAAAAATTCATATCTCCCTACTCAAACATCCAATTGGGGTGATCTTAGTGGCCATATAATTTTATCATGTCTAGTTTATTCTTATAAAATTTTATGAGTATTGAACACCATTTGGCCCTCTAATGATATAGCACAAAATACTGACCATATGAACAATACTTATACCAGAATGGCTAAAAAAATAGCAACTTTGAAAAATCATAATTAACTCCACAGAGCTCCAAATAATCTAGTCTTTGGCTTCCCAAAAAGCTCTAAATAATATCTATATGCATGACAAATTTCATGAGCAAATTTTTTCATCTGGTCAAATCTTGATATTGAGTTGCAAAATTGCTCTTTTAAGCTTCTTAAATGGTCTCAAAAGGGTCAATTTTGGTTCCAAGGCTCCCAAGGCCACTTGAGCACATGGAAAAGCACCAAAATGGTCTACTAAACATGTCTCAAAGGCATGCAAATCCAGATTTCACAAACTCACTCATCCACCCTAAGATATACACAAAACTACGTAAGTTAGTTCTTGCCATTCAATGTCCAAATCATACAATATCATCCATATGGCATCAAATCTCATTCATACATCAAATATTCATGTAATTATATATGTTCATAAGCTCATACATCATATACAATATTGGATTATATCATATGCCACTCATATGGCTACAAAATGGCAAAATTCCACACTTTGTTATCAATCTTCTTCCTTTAGGCTTGGTGGCTTCCATTCCTTGGCTCACTCAGTCCACCTAGACATGACACATAAGGGGAAGGAGGAATGAGATTCTAAGAATCCTAATAGCTCTTCTCCCTTTCAATCACACATAAAAAATACAAATCCAAGTCTAAAAATGCATTCATGAACATCATGGGGTATGTAGTCATTCATGAAACATGTCTAGCATTCAAGAAATCATACAAAACATACATAGGCTTGCTAAGTAAGTAGTTTAGCCTTACCCATTCTCTTCAAGGATTACGGACTTGTCTCACCCCTTGTCTTAAAGGTTTTGAACTAGGCCTTACTCTTAGGAGACTCTTGGCTTTGTCTCAACCACTCTTGAGGGTTCTTAGCTCATCCTCACCATGGCTAGTGGGTTCTTGGCTTCACCACACTCAAGCAAATCCAAGCAAATACACAAAGCATCATTTGGAGACATACTATAACATCATGATACCATGGTATAAAGATACATTTTAAGACATTTTTTATAGCTCAAAACATACATACACACATTCAAAGACAAGATAAACATCTACTCATGCATAAGAGAAAGAAGAGAGAGCTATCTTTGTCACAATAACACATTTTCTTCCTTGAGCTTGTTTCCTCTCCCACAGCCACACACTCACAAGAAGGACAGACCTATTTCCTTTGACCAAAACATATAATATGGAAGCCAATTACACTCTTGGAACAATTTCTAAAGCTACATATTCATTAGAAAAGCTAGATGATTCATATGGCTCTTTTATGGTTCCATAATGCACTTGATGAAGCAACCTTATGAAAACATCATTTTTGCTCCATTCTTTCCCTTTATTTACAATTTTTGACTCCTTTTAAGCCTCTTGGAGTCATTACACAATTAATTCAAGGAGCCTAACTAGGTGTTGCTTCTTTAAGCCATAATATGAAACCTATGATGCCATCTCACTATCTATGATTTTTAAAATTTTTCCAAGGCTTCCTCTCATCCTCTTCCATCATATATGACTCAAAAACAAGCTTGGAACAATTTAAAACTATCCCTTGGTACTCTTTCTAGCCTAGGCTGAAACCATATGCCAAGAAAGCATCAAGTGAGTTTGCTTTGTTTTCTTGATGAGAGATGCATATGGGAAGCTTCTTAGGGATCTCTAAAGGTCATTCAAATACTCATCTTGACCTAGGAATTCTTGTATCAAAATAGAATTTTAAAGGAACACTTGAAACCTTAATTTTCTATCTTGAAATCTAATGGTTATTTTGTTATTTTCCTTGCATATTCTTGTTCTCCCTCATTTTCCTAAGATTCATCCTTGGTTTGGTTCAAATTTCATTCCTCCTTGGCTGCCCATACATGAGGCGAAATGAAGTGAAAGAAGAACACGGAGATTCAAGATTAGAAAGTAGCAAATTACCTTAGATTTCTAGCCTTTCTTGGATGCTTCTTCCTTTGCTTAGATTCTCCCTTTGAATTTAAAAAATATCTCCTCTGTTTTGCCCTTAAAACAGATCCAAAAGCTTCAACAAAACCATAGAAAGAAAGAGGAGAAGGAGAAGAATAACTTTGCTAAAGGAAAGATGAAGAAATTCTATTGATTTCATACCTTTATCTTGGGTTTTTCTCCCCCCTTTCTCTCCTCTCTTATGCTCCTAAATTTTCTAGTCTTCCTTGGCTAGAATCAAGTCGGTCAAGAAGGATGAAGAAGGGGTGTGACTTTTAAAGAGTGTTCAAGAAGCTAGTTGTTCACAAAAATTTCAATTTTACCCTTAATATTGGCATTTTCGTTTTTAGTTCATTTTAGCTCCTTTTTGAGAATCATCCTTTCCATCATAAAATTTAGATCCTCAATCTTATAAAATGCATTTAGAATCACTCAATTTGGAGCTAAAACCTTTCCGAATGAAAGGGTCAAAATTTGGGTTAACCGATGTTAGAAAATGTACATTGGAGGGGTTTTAACTGTCCTGAGGCTTCCTATAGTTTTCAGGGCCTCTAAGAACCCCAAATAACTCAAATTTACCATTTGAAAAGCCCTCTTATGAGAATTCTAAAATTTTCCCAAAATTATGAAAATGTCATTACATTACATAGCTATTTTGTTACTTTCTATTTGGCCATTTTAGCTTATGTTTCAGAGTACCTCTAGCCTCCTAAATTCATTATTTAATGTCTAGATTATTATTTTAAACTTTTTAGACCTTAACTAATTTATTTCAAAGGATTTACTTTGAAAACGTATCTATTTCTGTCATTTTAACGAAAATCGAACATTATATCATAAGTAGGTTCATATTGGGTCGAAACTAGGTCGAGTTGACTTGGCTAGAGGTTAGAGATGACCTAAATGACATGTTGTTTTGATGCTTACTCCAAATGACATGTCATTTTGATGTTATAAGCCTTGGTGCATTTTATCTTCTGGTGAAATGACTTGTAGCATCAAAAATTTGAATGAAATGGCATGAGTGGTATCTCTAGATTCAAACACATGACCTTGGAGGAAATGGCTAAAGCTTAGCCATTTGTGCTAGAGCTTATCCTTGCCATTTATCTATGCTATATTAATAATAAACATCTTTTGGATTTCTTTTGTGACAAGCAAGCTTTGGGCTAAAAATTTTGGGCTTTTGGCATGTGATTTTTTGGTGGAAAATATATTTGGGGCTAATATAAATGAATTTTGGGCCATTTTTTAATATCTTTTGACAAAAAAAACTATTTAAGGTTCTTTGGGCTTTTTGGAAGCAATTTTGGCATTTTTGTGTTCTAGGCCCTATATTAATTTTTGATTTAGGTTCAGCCAGAACTATTTAAATATCTACTTTAGCATTTTATTTATTTGTTTGGCCCATTTTGTATGTTTGGCTACAAACTAAATTTATGCAAAATTATTTAATGCCATTTAAAATTTTTCTTATTTTGTGGAAAAATTATTTTTGATAATTTGGCACATTTTAAAGACTAATGAAATGGGATATTTTTATTAATTAGTTAAATATGATTTTAATTGATTAATTAATCAAATAATTCTCATATAGAGAATTTGTATTTAGTGCCATTTATTTTGTTCATTTTTGAGAAAATATTTTGGACAATTTTATGGCACATTAAGCATAATTTTAAGAGGGAGAATTTTTAATTAATTAGTCATATATAGTTTTAGTTGATTAATTAATTGTTTAATTCTCATAAAGATTATTTAAGTGTATATAATTGTTTTGGCGCACATTATGAAATTATATGTTTTGTGACTAGCATATTTGGTTAAGAGAAGCCACAACATCCTTACTTGCCTATTAATATGCATACTTAATAGAAGTCATATTTGGTTAAGGAGAATTTTTAATTAATTAGTCTTATATAGTTTTAATTGATTAATTAATTATTTAATTCTCATAAAGATTATTTAAGTGCATATATTTATTTTGGTGCACATTATGAAATTACATGTCTTGTGACTAACATATTTGGTTAAGGAGAAACCATAGCATCCTTACTTACCTATTAATGTGTATACCTAGTAGAAGTTACATAAGAAATTAGAGACACAAATTCTAATTAGGTGCGTAATGTAATATGTCTTTACCCACAGGGAGATAGTTATATTTATACGCTTAATTATTATGAAATAGAAATGTTTTATGTTTTCTAAGTAGCCTACATGTATTAGAAAACATAAACACCTTTTAAGTTTCATCATAAAAGAAACATAAATTTATAGTATGCTAAAATCTTAACCCACAAGTAAATTTTAGTGATACATAATTTATGTTTTAGTATGGCTTGCACCGGTGAACATACACTTAATCATTGTGATGGATAACTGACTTAAATAATGTAATGTAAGTATGTTTTAATAAAGTATATTTGCTTTGCAACGTGTAACATCATAAATTCTAGCTCATCTCAAGCTTATAAATGGCATAATATCATGAATCATATAGATTTTCCATAGAAAAAGCAAGGAAAATGGACTTTTATTTGTGTTGCGTCATATCTAAAAATTGCAATCGGTGTCACATGGACCATGTGAGCTCATGCTATGCATCCTCATATTTAAATACATCATTACAACTCATTTACATCCCAAAATCATGCCTACAACTCATGAAAACCAAAATGGGGCATAGAACATGAAGACTCATTCTCGGTCAGAATTGGTCTCTTTTCTGGGCAAATTTTGGAAAATCATAACTAAATCTAGAAACTTTGACATCATGCAATCTTGGTCATTTTGGAAATATTTGGATGTCTAATTCACATAAAAATATACTTAGACCATAAAATTCATCATAGAAGACGTTTGACATCCAAAATGGTCCAAAGGTCCGACTGAATTCTGGAACTGTCATAGAATTTTGTAGAAAACTTTGAAAATGTTCAATTAATTCCAAAAAAATCCAATCCATGAAAATGATATCAATATGGAAATATGTGGATGTTAACTAGAGAGAAAAAATATCTCTAGATCAGTTCATCAAGCCCAGTCTCCGAAATTCAATGGAACAGTACTTCTGGTTAGACAAATTTACTGATACTGGACAGAAACTTTAAAAATTCATATCTCCCTCTCTTGACCTCCAAATGAGATGCTTCTAGTTTAGTGAGTCAATGTGATTGTCTAATTTCTGTATATAAAATTTCATGGCAATTGGACACTGTTTGAGCCTCGTGTGACAGAGTGCAAATTCGGACCAAATAAATAGTGCAGCAAACTAGAAACCATGAAAATTGCCAACTTTGAAAAATTATCAAATATTCTGTAGACCTCCAAAAATTATAATCTTTAGTTTCATAAAAAGCTCTCAATAAGATCTAATTTCATGAAAAATTTTAAATAAAGACTAACTCATTTGGCTAAAAAGTGATATAGAGTTCCATTATGGTCAATTTTGGCTCCATATAGGGTACCAAAATTGCCAAATGGATTTCCCTTAGTGTTGGCACCTTTTGGGCAAGTCTAAAAGCATGTTCAAGACTTGTGTGAGCTGTCCAAATGGTCCCAAACCTCATGCATCTTATTTTGGCCATTCAACCCACATTTATGCATATTTCCATCATACTTTCACATTGCATAATTTGGCATCTCATACTCAAAATATACGCTAAAGCTCATATATCATATCCATAAATATAAACATCACATAATAGCATATTTATACATGTCTCAAGGTTCATAGTACATATACAACATCATATACATTATGAACTATCATTATGGTTCCAAAATCGATAAAACAATGCATAAGCTTGTCAATCTTTTCTCTTCATGGTTGTTGGCTCCCTTCACCATAATTACTTGGTCTACCTAACATGTTAGATCATTGAAGAGGAGGGGATGAGATTTAAAGAATCCCAATAGCTCATCTTCCATTCAATCATGCATAATATGTGTAAAGCAAGCTTTTCAAATGCATGCATGGAGAAATTAGAAGTCATGGACAATTTAAAAGCAACCTTGGCATGCAAATCAATCATACAAGACATTCAAGAGTTCACTAAGTGTTTGGATTAGCCTCACACTTCTCCTCATGGATTTTGGACTTGCCTTACCCATTCTTTAAGAGCTTTAAACTCAACCATACTCTTGGGAGCTCACTTTGCTTTTGGGAGACTCTTTACTTTATCTCAACCAAGCTCAAGGGTTCTTGGCTCATTCTCACCAAAGAAAGAGTTCTTGGCCTCTCTGCACTCAAGCAAACTCATACAACCATCATGAAATCATTTAAGAACATAACATAGCATCAAGGATCATGGCATATAAAGGCATGCTAGCATACTTTTCATAGCTTAAAAATGCATATATATACACATTCTAAAACAAGCTAAACACACATCCATTGATGGGTCTGTCACGTAGCCCTCAAAATAAAACTAAGTTGAACTAAATATGTAGCTAATGGCATAACCTAGGTCATCTCCCTTGGAAATGGAGTTCAATGTTCAATTGGGTTTTCTAAATGTTAAAGATCCTAAGAGCTATCTAATTTGGGAGTTTTTGATTGAATTAAACTAAGTAAAATGAAATTGAATTAAAATTCCTAATTACTACCTAATTATATGAATTGTGGGTGGAGAATGGTCTTGTGACTAGCTTTGGATTCATCCCTTGGTATCCACTATCCTCATCCTAATCCAATTATGATTAATTCTAGTCTAAGAGTTCCTAATTATGTTCATTACAAGTTATCTTGGGTTACCACACAAGAATCAAGAAACTAACAATTTAATGTTAAATTAAAACCTCAATCCCGCATTAAATCATCAACTCTTGTCTTTAAGATTAATGAACACTCAATTTGATTAATTAACCGATTAATTAGCTTCTGAACTATCACCTTAAAATATTTAATTAACTAACTAAATACTAAGAAATCCTCAAATCAAACAATCAAGTACATAATCTCACTCATGCATTTTATCGAACACCTCCATGGCATACATGGGAAATTAAAGGAAAATGAACAATTTAGAACTTGATTCAATCAATTAATCAACAAAAATAATCTCCTAATTAATGTCTAACCAGCCACTAATTATAAACAACACAAATCTTCAATCTAATACATTCTTAACCAAGAAAATACACGAAAGAGAAAAGTGTAGAAAGAGATGAGAATCTTAGCCAAAATTCCCTTTCTAATCAATGGATTCAAGCTTCAACCAAGGTTGTCTTCCAAGCTAATCACAATCTTCAATTAAGCTCTCATGGAGGTGGAAGGAAAATGGAAGAAATGGATGATGAAAATGGCTACGGCGTGGTTCTGCGTGGTGTGGACGAAGGGGGCATGTGAAGTGAATGGATACGATATGAAATGTGTGTCTCATGAAGGGACGATGTGTGCATATATATCACGATGAAATGGAATGAATGGATGGATCTCTTTTATTCGATGGATTGGATGGATGAAGATTGGATGCTCCTCTCACGTGGATTTTAATGATTTCACGTGCTCTCTTCAGCTCTTGCCTTCTCTCAGCTCACATTTTCATTTATACACCTCAGCCCACAGCTACTGACCTAGCCAAATTCATGTGCTCAGCTTTTGCCCAATTGCCCGTAGCATTCTTTTCTTCTTTGCATGAATAAGTGTGGGCCCCAACGTCAGCTTTGCATGCTTTCCACATGATTTCTAGCCCAAGCTCTTTTCTGACATCATTTTTCTCATGTTGGCTGCCAGCTCATGCTTCATGGCTTCATTTGGCGTTCTGGACAGCTCCACGTCAGCTCTTTGCTTCTTCTCGCATGTAGCTCTTCTCTTCACAGACTAGAACTCGAGCCTCCTTCTTCCTTAATTTAGCTTATTTCCTTCTCCTTCACCATGTAGCTTTAACTGGTGCTACCTTCTCTATCCATTTGCTTAAGTTTCTCATGTGATTTCCATGCATGCCAGCTCTTTCATTTTCCAGCTCTGCATATGTATACTTGTGACGTGGAGAGAAACTTGTGGGAGTCTTCCAAATCTAAGCAGAACTTTCCACTTGAGCTGTCTTTAAATTGTTTCCACATTATTCAGCTCCACGTTTAAGTGCTGCCTCATCATTCTTCCCTTGCCCGTAGCTAAATCCAGCTCGTTCTCTTTTTCACGCTCCAGCATCCTTCGTTTCTGCTCTTTACTTCTCTTCGTTCTCAGTTCTTGTAGCTTCATTTGCATGACTCACTCATTTAGCTTATGCACTTACAACCAGTAGCTCAAGCAAGCTCCTTCTTCCTCACATTCCTTGCCACGAGCTTATCTTCCTCTGTTCATGCTCTGTTCTGCATGTGTGTGTATTTGTATCAAAGCTCTAAACCCGTGGCTTCTTCCTTCATGCATGTGCTCCTTGCTCGTGTTAGCTCATAACTCTAAGAACCCATAACTTTTTCTTCTCTCCTCATGACTCATCTTTGCTCTGCTTCACATTCTCAAGGCCATTCACATGTTAGCTATGTTCTTTCCTTCTCTTGTTCCCATATTGATTTAAACTTTCCATTCTCAAATTTTTAGCTCCACAAAAAGTACAATTGAAGCTCAATCTTCACCTTCAATTCAATTTCCCATTCAAGCTATTTGCCCATAAAAAATTCTGCACAAAATAATCGAAAATATTCAATAGAATTATCCACAAAATTATTTAAAAGAATTTCATGCATTAAAACTCAATAATTTTGCCAATTAATTCACAAAGTGCATAAGTGGCTGATAAATTCAAATTAAATCTAATTAAACCCTTAAGACCATATTCCATCATCAAAATGCTAAAGTTAAGAGGATTAAAGTGTATAAAAATCATGCTTATCATCCATGCATGAGAGAAGGTGGAGAGAGCTACATTGCACACAATCACACACTTTTTCCTTAGATTTCAACTCTCCTCTTTCGGTCACACACCCACAAGGTTGTGGAAATGGTTTCTCTTGGCCTAGATACAATTTATGAGAGCCAATTATGTTCATGAAACAAACTCTAAGGCCATACAACTTGCTTAGATACTAAATTGCTCTATAGGCTCCATTATGATCCATAAATGAACCTAATGAAGCAACACCCCTCAAATAACTTCTAGGCTCCATTCTTTCCTTTCAAATATGATTCTTGACTCCTTTTAAGCCTCTTAGAGTCATCACATAATTAAAACAAAGAGCCTAACATCATGTTGCTTCTTTAGGTCATAATATGGAACCTAAGGCACCAAATTATTTTCTATGAGTTCTAAATTTTATCCTAGGCCTCCCCTCATTTTCATGCATCATATATGACTCAAGAATGGCCTTAGAAAAATTTAAAACTCTCCCTAGCTAGGAGAACCCATCTAGGCTGAGGCTATGAAGCATATTAGGTTCCATGGAGCTTTCTTTGTTTTCGTAAGGGAAGAAGCATATGGGGAGCCTCTTAGGGATCTTGGGAGCTCATTTAAACTCTTACTTAGGCCTAGGAATCATCATACAAAATCAGATTTTATAAGGTGCAATTAAAACCCTAGATTTTGCATCTTAAAATCTAATGGTTTTTTGTTAATTCCCTTTGCATATTCTTCATCTTCACACCCTTTTTCCTTAGATTCATGCTTGGTTCTACCTAAAAATCATCTCCTCCTAGGGTTTTCTCAAGTGGGGTGAAATGGTGGAGGAGGGAACCAAAGATAACAACCATAGGAAGAGAAATTACCTTGTTTTCTTGCTTTTTCTCACTTGAATCTTGTGTTCTTTGAGCTCCTCTCTTCAAATCCGAATTTTTCCCCTAATATCACCCTTAAAACAGATTTATAAACTTCATTATGACCGTAGGAAAGAGAGGAGAATGGAGGAAAAAAGGTTTGGAAGAGAAAGAGCATGAAAAACTACTAATTTCTATACCTTAAGCCTTTGATTTCTCCTCCTCTTTGCCTTCCTCTTGTACGCCAGTCTCCCTAGGGTTTTCCTCTGGTTTTGGGCAGAACTTGGTCATGCAACATGAAGGGAGAAGAAGGGTGCATCATATATATAGGTGGGAGGAAGTTACACTTTTCAAAAATTCAAAATTTTCCCTTCGTTCTTGGTATTTTTGTTTCTCCTTTGTTTTAGCTCCTTTTTTAGAACCATCTTTTCCATTATGAAATTTAGGTTCCAAATTTAGTAAAATGCTTTTCGAATCACTCAAATTAGAGCTAAAACCTTCCTGAATGAATCAGTTAAAGTTCAAATCAACCGATGTTAGAAAATGTCTACTAGAGGGGTTTTAACTGTCCTGAGGGTTTCCATTATTTTCAAGGCCTCTGAGAACCTCAGAGAACTCAAAAATTTCATTTAAAAAGCCATCCTATGTGAATTCCAAAATTTACTCAAAATTATAAAAATACCATTACGTTTTGTAGGCTTTTCATAAGAAATTGTTTTTTCATTCTAGCTCCATTTTTCTTTCCATCTGAGCCTGGGATTCTCATTTTTAGGAGTCTAGAATGCTTTCTAATTTTTTTGGGACCTTAACTATCTCATTTCAGGGGACTTCCTTTTGTATCTGGTAAATTTTGTTTGTTTATGGAAAAACCATACGTTACATTTCTCACGTTTTCTCTTATTTTCAGAGAATCGAATATTACACAATGTTTACCACATCTCTTATATTGGCTAACACTTCTAACAAAATCATTTTAAGTGGTAATAATTATAAGGCTTGGAAGAAGTCTATTATCTTTCATTTGGGATGCCTTAACCTTGACTATGCTTTCCATAAGGATGAACCACTGGCAACCACAAGTTCAACTACCCCTTCTGAAGTAGCATTATATGAGCACTGGGAGTAGTTTAACTGCATTAGCTTGATGATAATTAAGTCTCATATATGGGGTAGCATTCATGGGTCCATTCCTGACTTTGCCAAGGTCAAAGACTACATAAAGCTATTAATAAGCAATTTGCATCATCAAATAAGTCACTAGCAAGCACTTTGATGGCACAATAGTCATCCATGAAACTGAATAGCACTAGAGGGGTGTGCGAGCATGTTATGCAAATGAGACACATAGCTGCACAACTCAAATCTTTGAGATAGAAATCTTTGACTCTTTCTTAGTAACTCTGATTCTCAACTCACTACCTTCGTAGTTTGTGTCATACCTTGTGTTTTTAAATCCTTAGAGATTAAAGAAAAGCTTAATAAACATGATAATGAGGGACTAGAAGTTCAGATAAAATGAAAAGAAAGAGTAGAAAAAGTGGAAATAAAGCCAAAGTGTCTAAACAAAGAAAAGCGATATTGTAGTGGTAAAATCATAATTTTGAACAAATTTTTAGAAACATAAGTAAAAAAGTTTTAAATGCCAAAATTAAGTTCATTAAGATTTTCAGAGGTTCTAAAAACTACAAGGATTGTCAAAATGGTTAAATCCCTGATGAGGTACAATTTAGGGTTTCGGTTGACTGTAACTTTGATTGGACTTTTCCAAGTTGTTTTAAATCCAAAAAAATTCAAAAAAAATATTTTTAATAAAGTAAAGAGTCTAAATTTTCATATGGAAAGAATAGCTTCTAAAAAGGATATGAAATGAGCTCAAATGGAAGAAATTAAGCAGAGGGATGTAATTAGTATTTTTAAAATTGTTCTAAAAATTTCCCCCCACCTCACATATCATTATGCCACCTCCTCCACTTCTTCAAACCAACTTAGAAGCTCTAAATTAGGTCTCATGTGGTGTGAAAGAAAGAGAGGTGAGAGAAGGGAAAGAAAGGCCAAGAAGATAAAGAATTTTACCTAATTTCATATCATTCTAGTTAGCAATCTTGCTCTTCTCTTTAAGCCTTTTCTAATGGTGGTTTTAGCTTCTTGAAAGGATGAGTTTGGTGGCTGACCACTTTAGCAAAAGAAGAGATTTGAGGAAGCCAAGTATGCCATAAGAATCACTATTGGAAGTGCTTTCAAACAAGGTATGTATTGGTTAAAGAAAATCAATTTTCTTTGAGTCTTAAAAGTAAGGTAAGCTTGGCTAGAGAGATAAGAGTAGGAGAAAACTTTAGCTTAATGAAAACTTAAGAGAAACAATGGTTTTGAAGGGTGTAGAGTAAGATTATGCAAATGGAATTTCAAGAAAAGCTATAGAAATCAAGTTAGGGCACCTAGGGATTCAATTGCTCTATGGAAGTTATAGAACTCTAGGAACATGTTTTATGCCATGTAAGACCATACTTAAAATAGAAAAGAGCCAAGGATACTTGATAGGTATCAAATTCTCCCAGAGAAAGACAAAAGTTCTATTAAGCCATAAATGGTACATAGTCTCAACCTAGATAGGAATAGAGTGCATAGAGAATGCTTTTATGAGTTTTATGGTTTTAAGAAGCATTGATATGAGTAATGAACACTAATGGAACTATTAGAATGAATTTCAAACTTCTATTTTGAAAGGTAAAAAAAATTAGGGTTTAAAAGGGCCTAATGAAGCAACTTGACCTTTGACTTGTTTAAGTATGCATGTGATGGCCCTAATAAGTTCTATTAGAGTCATGTAGCTCATATCAACTGAGATTTTGAAGCCTAAAAATTGAATTATGAACGTTGTCATTCAAGGGGCCTAAACTAGCTTAAATATGCATATTAAGCTTCCATAGACCTGTGTAGCAATGAAGTGAGTTAAAATAGGTTTTAATGAGTTGCTTACATATGAATTAATGTATTTAGGCCAAGCTAGAGCAACTTCCTTCTTGTATGTATGTGAACCTGAGGAAGAGGAAAGTGAAGAAGAGTAGGATCTAGTGGTTAGTGGTGCATTAGAATTTCGAACTTCAAAAGGTAACTATCTCTCCTTATCTTGCATGCATGTGAGTGTTTGAATGAGTTGAGATACTTGTATGCTCATTTGCTTAAGGATTTCATAAGCTATTATTATAATGGTTTTTATCTTAAGTTTTATGCATGTAAAAGGCTATGTTATGTGTAATAACATAATGTGTTAACCTCAACTAGTCTTCATTTAGGCTTGATTTCATATGATTCTCAAAGAAAAAGAGTAATCTGGGGCATTTTATCATGCTATGTCGGGGGTTTATATGGTTATACTTTGCCCTGTGAGTCTTGTGAACCCATCAATCACATTCTCTACTTAAACTCCATTCATACAACTCATACATAGCATAAAAAAATCTATGAACCATATATATGAAGTCAAAAACCAAAAAAATATAATTTCTCAAACAGGTCCAAAAGTTAGATTTTTGGCTCCAACTTCGGAAAATCATAACTAATTCTAGAACAATAAAATCAAGCAAACCATAGCTTCCTAGAAATCTCTAGATGTCACCTTTACACTAAAAATAATTTCAAGTCATGAACATAGCATCTAGGCTGTGTTTGACATCAAAAAAGGCATAAAGGTTTGGCTATCCCTGGTATTGATACAGTTTACTGTCATAAACTTTAAAAATATCCAATTAATTCGAAAAAAATCCACTCCATGCAAATGATACTAATATGGAAAGATACAAATGTTAGCTAGAGGGAAAAAAAGATTCTAAACCAAGCCAAGAGCATTCAGACCTTGAAAACTAATAAAATAGTAACACAGGTATGATGGTGTGCCTGGAACAGAATAGAAACTTCAAAAAATTATTTATCCCTTTATAGACCTCTAATTAAGGTGCTTCCAATTAGCACAAGTCATTAGAAAGGTCTAGTTTCTGTTCATAAAACTTCATGATAATTGGACACCGTTTGGTCTAGGAATGACATAGATCAAATTTTGGACCAATTGCACAGTATATTAACCAAAATCAAAAACATTTTCAACTTCAAAAATTCGTCAAATATTCCAAAAACCTCTAAATAATACCCACTTTAGCTTTCTAAAAAGCTCTTAACAAACTCTAGATGTATACCAAATTTTAGATCAACAAGAGCTCATTTGGGTAAAAAGTGATATAGCCCACCAATATGGTCACTTTTGCTTCCCATAATGCAACTCTTTGGTCCAAATGGCTCCTTTTAGTGTTTGGCACCTCTTGGACAAGTTTAAAAGCACTAATACATCACATATGAATTATCCAAGCGGTCCAAACCATCATGCATCCCAAAATCACTATACTACACGCAAGAATACACATTTAAGAATGGGCTACCAAGTACCCAAAACTTGCATTCTCATTACTTTAGTTCCACAAATAGTTCATACATCACATATATATGATTTTACACTTGTTCATCTATTTACATGTCAAAAATAATATTTACATATATATTTTGGCACTTTTTTACATCAAAAGAACTAAAACAAGCTATACAACTAGCTAAGGATGCTCAACTAGGCTCCTTGACTTGCACCTTGGTCTCCTTGAACTCCACCTAACATGTTAAGATAGGAGAGGGAAGGAGGTGAGATTTATAGAATCTCAATAGCTTATACACTCATTCAAGGAAGTAATCAAGGCATATAAACATGTCAAAGCATGCAAGTAGGCATCCAACCATTCAAAATCATATAACATATGATTTACATACCATGAAAACTATATCAATGCCAAAAATAAGCTCTAGGGACTTTTGGTCTAGCCTTACCCTATTTTTAGGACTTTTGGATTGGCTTCACCCTTGGTGTAGGGACTTTTGACTTGGCCTCACTTATCCATGAGACTTTTAGCCTTGTCTCACCCATTCTTAGGGACTTTTGGCTTTATCTTACCCATCACAAGGGACTTTTGGCACCACCTCACCCTTTAAGAGCAATTTTCACAACTTAAACCATAAGCATATTGGTACTAATGCATTAAGGCAATATCAAATGGCATGTCTCATAATACAAGTGCACACACAAATACACAATAACCATCATACATCTAAGAATGCAATAAGAACGAGTGAAGAGCTACATTATAAGCCAACACAAGCCTTCCCTTTCAACTTCTCTTTTTCCTTCTTAGTCTTATAATCACAACTAAATGGAGCTTGATCTCTTTAGCCTAGACATAACAAATAGCATGTAATTACTCTCTTAGAACTCAAACAAATACTTACAAAAGCTAGGGAATTTTTACATCACAACAAACTTTACAAAGTATTTAAGAATCCCTAGTTTCTCCCTCTTGAATTTCACTAACTTTCCTGCTAATCCCTTTGCATTTCCTAACTTCCCACACTCTAATTCAACAGTTTCATACTTGGTCTAGGTTAGAACCTTCTTCCTTTCTTAAGCTCTCAAGTTAGTAGAACCAACATACATAAGAAGCAAAGATACATAAGCATCTACCTTGAATTCTAGCCTTCTTCAAGAGTGGTTTCTTTTGCCTTCACCTTTCCTTTAAATCTCCACTCTCCCTTTTTTGAACCAAGCTCAAAACAAAGCTAATTCAATAACCCCAAACCATGGAAAGAGAGGGCAAAGAGAGAAGAATAAAATTCTAAGAAGAAAAGCTATGGAAATCTCAAGTTTTGCTTACCTTTCTCCTACTTCCTTGGCTTCTCTTGGTCTCTCTCTCTCTTTCTCTAACTTTTTTCTTTGTTTTGGTCAAAGCATGAGTCGGTTAGAAGAAAAAAAGAGCTTTTGGGCTCTTTAAGAAGAAAAATTCTCTTTTTTCATGCTTTTTCCAAACCAAGCCTCGCTATAGCAAAAAATAACCCTTGCTACGGTGAGCACGTATCAATCCCAAGCCCCTGTTCTTGTTATAGTGCGAGCTATTGCGAGAAACTCCATGGTTTTTGTATGGGATGCTTGAACTCACTATAGCTAACTCACTCTAGCCTTCTTCAAGAGTGGTTTCTTTTGCCTTCACCTTTCCTTTAAATCTCCACTCTCCCTTTTTTGAACCAAGCTCAAAACAAAGCTAATTCAATAACCCCAAACCATGGAAAGAGAGGGCAAAGAGAGAAGAATAAAATTCTAAGAAGAAAAGCTATGGAAATCTCAAGTTTTGCTTACCTTTCTCCTACTTCCTTGGCTTCTCTTGGTCTCTCTCTCTCTTTCTCTAACTTTTTTCTTTGTTTTGGTCAAAGCATGAGTCGGTTAGAAGAAAAAAAGAGCTTTTGGGCTCTTTAAGAAGAAAAATTCTCTTTTTTCATGCTTTTTCCAAACCAAGCCTCGCTATAGCAAAAAATAACCCTTGCTACGGTGAGCACGTATCAATCCCAAGCCCCTGTTCTTGTTATAGTGCGAGCTATTGCGAGAAACTCCATGGTTTTTGTATGGGATGCTTGAACTCACTATAGCTAAATGCATTCTCACTATAGCGAACTAATACATTCGCTATAGCTAGCTGGCTTTTCGCTATAGTGAACAGGTACACTCGTTATAGCCAACAGGGGTCCTGGTTATAGCTAGCAAACTTAGAAAATTTTTAGAAATTCTGGTTATTACATTATGGCTCTTAACCCTTTATAGCAGGGAATTGAGCATAATAGTTGTAATACCTCAAAAGTAACTAATAGTGATTATTTGGGGATTATGAAATTATTAAGAGGGATTTAAGAAAAATTTATGAGGAGATGGGAGCCTTAAAGAAAATGGCAAATTTGAGTATTTTAACATAAGAATTATTAATTAGATAATTTTAAGGAAAGTAAAATAATGATTATGGATTTAAGTATGATTTTGGCCCATGATTAATTTATATATGCCATGAACATTATTAAAAGCCTAGTCTTATTCTTATAAAGGCCCATCTTTATCTTAGTATGACCTAACTCTAATCTTATGGAAGTTTAACCCATTTTGAACCTAAATAAACCTATATACCATGGCCCATCATGTTAAGCTTCAACCTACTTAAAACATAAAGCCCAATTGGACCTTGGGCTGATGGGTCAACCCAATTCCACGTTAAAACCCTAAACCCATCTCAGCCCCTCTCCTCATTCTACAAAAAACACAATAGGTAAGAGAGAAAATTTAGAGGTTTAAGAGGGGACTAGTGTAACGAACGTAATTTTCGTAAAATAACGAAACAAGCCATATTAAAGAAAATCTATTGGAATGAGCTAGAAAATGCCTAGGAAAATTTGGATAGAGTTCTAGGCTGCTAAAAATGTTAATTCCAGGCTTAGACGGAAAGAAAAATGAAGCTAGGATGGTGAAACAAATTGTGATGAAAACTGACAAAACATAATCACATTTTCGTAAATAAGTGCAACTTTTTGAAAAACACACAGGAAGGCTTTTTAAATGGAAAATTTGACTTGCTCAGGGTTCTCAGAGGCCCCAAAAACCATGGGAAGCCCCGGGACTGATAAAGCTCCTCTAGTGTACTTTTTCCAACAACAGTGAGCCCAAACTTTGACAGATTCATTTGGGAAGGTTTTATCTCCAATTTGAGTAATTCCAAAGGCATTTTATTAAATTGGGAACTTAAATTTTATAATGGAAAGATGGTTCTAAAAAATGATCTAAAACAAAGCTAAAAGAAATTACCATTATGGAAGGATGGAATTGGAATTTTTTAAAAAGTTTGTTTCCTAAATCTTCCACACACTTCTCCCCTTTTTCTCCTCCCATATAACATGAATTTATTCTACCCAAAATACAAAAAAGGTATAGCTCTCTTAGGAACACAAGAAGAGGAGAGAAAGGAAGGAAGAAACCAAGGAAAGGGTAAGGAATTTCATAGAATTTCATGCTTCTCCTTCTTCCAATCTTGCTCCTCTCCTTCCATGCTTTCTTTCTATGGTTTTCTTAAGATGATTGGTTCTGTTTATGGTCTAGAACTTAGAAGGATAGTTCAACAATTTTGAGCAAAGGCAAACTAAGAAGAAGAAGCCTTGAAAGCACACTTCAAACTAAGGAAATTGCTTGTTGTTGTTGCTTCTTCTCCTTGCTCCATGGATGTGTGTATTTTGGCAAAGAATAGAACCAAGGGAGAGGAGGATTTTCTGTCTAAAAAAAAAAAGAGGAAAACTAGGGTTTTAGACCATGGAGAAGAAGAATATGGCAAGAAATTCTAAGGAAAGCTAATAGAAACTAAGATAGAAAAGTGTGGTGTTCTTTAGGGTTTTATGAAATCTGATTTGGTATGAGTATTTCCTTGATTATTTGAGTGTTCCTCTGAGCTCCTAAGACTCCTAGAAACCTTCCCAAATGGCTCTCCCATCAAGGAAAATTTTGAAACTCTATAAACCTCATTATTGCCCTATGTCTCGACCAAGCAAGGTTCCATGGGTTAGGGAGTGTTTTAATTTATTCTAGCCTTGGTTTAGGACTTTATATGATGTTAGAAGATGGGAGAAACAATTGAAAAAAATTTAGTACCCATAGATTGAGAGATGGGACAATGGTGTCCATAATGAAGCAACTTGATTCTAAGCTTGTGTAAATGATTGTGTGAGGGCTTCAAGGACTTTGAATGAGGCTAAGAGGCCTAGAAATAGAAAGAAATAGGAGCCTAGAACTTGAATTATGAAGGTCACTTCAGTAGGCCATTTATGGAACTATTATGCCACTTATAGAACCAATTGGTGTATTTAAGAGTGAGTTTAGTGTCTTGACTTGCTTCAAGTGCATAATTATGGGTTAATTGTGATGTTTAGGTCAAGAGAACCCTACTCCATCTAGGTTCTCTTGTGTAATTAAGAAAGGGAATGAACAAACGAAGTAAAGCTTGCATCAAGTTAAAGGTAACTCTCCACCTCATTCTCCTTGCATTCTTGTGTACATATGTTGATACAATACTAGTAGGCATGCCCATTGGAACACTACAAGTTCGAGAAGCTCTCATCCATCAAGAAACTCAAATCATTCAAAAGGGTATGATTCAGGTCTAAATGGCTCATGAAAAGATGGCCCATGCTCAAGAGGCCCAAATTGTGCTAGTATATGTCCAAAAACTTCAAAGAGTTCAAAATAATCTCTATGTTGGACGTCGACCTAAGTTTATAGCCCAAGATCCATATTTGATCAAGATCTCCTTAAAGATGCAAAAGTGGAAGTCCAAGTGGAAGTCCAATATCTTAAGAAGATCTATAGAGCAACTAAATTCAATATCCAACATGTTGAAGGCCCAATGAACTATACACATACAAGAGGAGTGCTAAGGCCCAATTGGAGTCCAATTACAAGAGATTAAGAATCATGTGACAACCATGTGATTTTTAATGAAGCATGAGCATCCCATGTGACAAATTAAAGAAGCTGATTAGTTTTGACTAGGATTCCTTTTGAAATTTCATTTTTTATTATTTTATTATTTTTTTGAACTTGGTCAAAGAGCTTATCTTGGAGATCAAGTTAAAATTAGTATCCTAATCTAATTAGGATATATTAGGTATCATTTAAAATATTTCTAATCAGGTTTTAGAGTTTTACTTTAATTAGGACTCTAGAAAATTTTGCCTATAAAAGGCTTCCTATTGTACTCTATTTTACACATGAATGAATTTGAGTATTATTCAATACTTTGTGAGGCTTCTTTATATTCTCTGAGAGTTCACGTGACTTATCAAAGGATTGGTCTTCCTTTGTGGCGTCTTGAGGCTAGGGTTCTAAGAGACAAGTTCTCTTAGGGTCTTTCCTTTAACCAACATTCTTGTTTTCTAGCCGGTCTCGAGCAAAGTGTCATCTTGTTGAAAGTTCCTAGGACAAGGTTCCTAGAGGGTCTCTCATCATTTGGTATCAGAGCTTTGGTCGTTAGTATAAGGTATATCTTTGTGTTTTTCCCTTTCATTATTCTTCATACTTTCTCTCCTTCCATTAGTATTACCTTTTCCATCTTCGTCTTTTTCTTCTATCTTCTTCTGTCTTCCATTGTTGTGTTCCTCCATCCTCAAAAAAAAAAAAAAAGTCAAAAAAAAAAAAAAAAAAAAAAAAAGGGAGAAAAAAAAAGAGGAGTGAGAAAAAAAAATTTCAGATTGCAGAATTCAAAATTGCAAGTTTTGCCAATTCAAAATTGAAAGCAAGTTTGGAGTCAATTTCCTAATTGGAATTAGTTTCCTAATTAGAGTCAATTTCCTAATTGGAATTAGTTTCCTCATTAGAGTCAATTTCCCAATTGGAGTTAGTTTTCTAATTGAAGTCAATTTCCTAATTAGAGTCAATTTCTTAATTGGAATTAGTTTTCCAATTAGAGTTAATTTCCTAATTGGAGTTTGTTTCCTAATTTTATTGCATTAAGTAGCAACCAAGTTATCTACTTTCCTATTTGCATTCAAGAAAGGATATTGTTTCCTAATTGTTCTAAACTTGAATTGCAAGTAGTTTTCTATTCTTAAGGTTTCTTATTTTCAGATTTTTTTTCTTTCCTTCTTTTTCCTTCCAGACCTTCCCTTCCTCCTTCTTTTTCCTTTTGTTACACACTTTTTTTTTCTTTCCTTTGTTTGATTCTTTGGGAATTTACATTTTAGGATTCTAGTTTTTTGATTGCCACTAGTCTGATCTTTTCATTTGATTTGCTTGTGACTTGCTTAGAACACTTGTAAGAAGCAAATTATTGAATGGTAAAAGGCAAGAGCGTTAATATTAAAGAAAAAGCCAAAAAGAGAGTTAAACACGAGTGAACTTATCATCTTTTGAGTGTAAACACGTGAGAAGAGTGCGTGAGGTCCTATTCCTTCTATCTTTCTTTGACTAACTTTTCAGGTGATAAGATGTCCAATAAGTATAAATTCCTTGAACAGGTTAACAAAGAGTGATTCAAGCAATCTTGTGTAAGGTTGGATGCATTCCAATTCAATACCAACTCTACAGGACAAGATAAGGAAAAAGCATCCCCTGATTTCTATACTAGATGCCTTATCAAAGAGAAAGTCTGCAGCATGGCTATTGATAATAGTAGCTATGTAAATGTTGCTAGTACCTTACTTGTTGAGAAATTAAACTTGTCTACTATAAAGCATCCTAGGCCATATACCTTGTTGAAGGGTAGTGCTGAATTTAAGGTTAATAAGCAAGTTTTGATTTCTTTTTCTATTGGTAAATATCATGATAAAGTGTTATGTGATGTCGCTCCTATGTCTGATGGACATATTATGCTTGGTAAACCATGGAAACATGTGAGAAAAGCTAAATATGTTAAGCATAAGTACAAATATTGCTATTGCTATTCATTTGTATTCAATGAAAAAAATCATGTATTAGTACCTCTTGATCCTATGGATGTTTATGAGGATCAAATGAGAATAGTACAAGCATACAAAATGAAAGAAAAAGAGATAGCAAAAGAAAAAGAGAGAGAATATGTGTTAGAGGGAGAAAAAGATGAAATTGAAAAAGAAAAGAGTGTGAGTGAAAAGAAAGAGCAAGAGAGTTGTGAGAATAGTGAGAAAAGTGAGAAAAGCATGAGTGTGAGCTTGTTTGATGAAAAAAGAGAGGTTGAGAGTATGTGAAAGGATATTTGTTTATCTACTAACAACCTTAACCCATCTTTGCCTATTGTTGATTCTAGCTCCTTGCAGATATGTGAAAATTTGTTTTCAAAGAAGCCACCCAATGGCCTCTCATCTTCAAGTAGCATTGAAAAGAGTTGTGATTGCCTAATTTTGTTTCCTAAGAATCCACCTAATGGCGAAGATTCGAGGACGAATCTTTTCAAAGAGGGAGGGAATGATACAATACTAGTAGGCATGCCCATTGGAACACTACAAGTTCGAGAAGCTCTCATCCATCAAGAAACTCAAATCATTCAAAAGGGTATGATTCAGGTCCAAATGGCTCATGAAAAGATGGCCCATGCTCAAGAGGCCCAAATTGTGCTAGTATATGTCCAAAAACTTCAAAGAGTTCAAAATAATCTCTATGTTGGACGTCGACCCAAGTTTATAGCCCAAAATCCATATTTGATCAAGATCTCCTTAAAGATGCAAAAGTGGAAGTCCAAGTGGAAGTCCAATGTCTTAAGAAGATCCATGGAGCAACTAAATTCAATATCCAACATGTTGTTGAAGGCCCAATGAACTATACACATACAAGAGGAGTGCTAAGGCCCAATTGGAGTCCAATTACAAGAGATTAAGAATCATGTGACAACCATGTGATTTTTAATGAAGCATGAGCATCCCATGTGACAAATTAAAGAAGCTGATTAGTTTTGACTAGGATTCCTTTTGAAATTTCGTTTTTTATTATTTTATTATTTTTTTGAACTTAGTCAAAGAACTTATCTTGGAGATCAAGTTAAAATTAGTATCCTAATCTAATTAGGATATATTAGGTATCATTTAAAATATTTCTAATCAGGTTTTAGAGTTTTACTTTAATTAGGACTCTAGAAAATTTTGCCTATAAAAGGCTTCCTATTGTACTCTATTTTACACATGAATGAATTTGAGTATTATTCAATACTTTGTGAGGCTTTTGCTTCTTTGTGTTCTCTGAGAGTTCACGTGACTTATCAAAGGATTGGTCTTCCTTTGTGGCATCTTGAGGCTAGGGTTCTAAGAGACAAGTTCTCTTAGGGTCTTTCCTTTGACCAACATTCTTGTTTTCTAGCCGGTCTCAGGCAAAGTGTCATCTTGTTGAAGGTTCCTAGGACAAGGTTCCTAGGACAAGGTTCCTAGAGGATCTCTCATCATTAGTGGTAATAAAAAAAACTAGAATCCTAAAATGTAAATTCCCAAAGAATCAAACAAAGGAAAAAAAAAAGTGTGTAACAAAAGGAAAAAGAAGGAGGAAGGGAAGGTCTGGAAGGAAAAAGAAGGAAAGAAAAAAAATCTGAAAATAAGAAACCTTAAGAATAGAAAACTACTTGCAATTCATGTTTAGAACAATTAGGAAACAATATCCTTTCTTGAATACAAATAGAAAAGTAGATAACTTGGTAGCTACTTAATGCAATAAAATTAGGAAACAAACTCCAATTAGGAAATTAACTCTAATTGGAAAACTAATTCCAATTAAGAAATTGACTCTAATTAGGAAATTGACTTCAAGTAGAAAACTAACTCCAATTAGGAAATTGACTCTAATTAGGAAACTAATTCTAATTAGGAAATTGACTCTAATTAGGAAACTAATTCCAATTAGGAAATTGACTCTAATTAGGAAACTAATTCTAATTAGGAAATTGACTCTAATTAGGAAACTAACTCCAAACTTGCTTTCAATTTTGAATTGGCAAAACTTGCAATTTTGAATTCTGCAATCTGAAATTTTTTTTTTTCACTCCTCTTTTTTTTCTCCCTTTTTTTTCGAATTTTATTTTTTTTTTATTTTTTTTTTTAGGATAGAGGAACACAACAATGGAAGACAGAAGAAGATAGAAGAAAAAAGACGAAGGTGGAAAAGGTAATACTAATGGAAGGAGAGAAAGTATGAAGAATAATGAAAAGGAAAAACACAAAGATATACCTTATACTAATGACCAAAGCTCTGATACCAAATGATGAGAGACCCTCTAGGAACCTTGTCCTAGGAACCTTCAACAAGATGACACTTTGCCCGAGACCGGCTAGAAAACAAGAATGTTGGTCAAAGGAAAGACCCTAAGAGAACTTGTCTCTTAGAACCCTAGCCTCAAGACGCCACAAAGGAAGACCAATCCTTTGATAAGTCACGTGAACTCTCAGAGAACACAAAGAAGCAAAAGCCTCACAAAGTATTGAATAATACTCAAATTCATTCATGTGTAAAATAGAGTACAATAGGAAGCCTTTTATAGGCAAAATTTTCTAGAGTCCTAATTAAAGTAAAACTCTAAAACCTAATTAGAAATATTTTAAATGATACCTAATATATCCTAATTAGATTAGGATACTAATTTTAACTTGATTTCCAAGATAAGCTCTTTGACCAAGTTCAAAAAAATAATAAAATAATAAAAAACGAAATTTCAAAAGGAATCCTAGTCAAAACTAATCAGCTTCTTTAATTTGTCACATGGGATGCTCATGCTTCATTAAAAATCACATGGTTGTCACATGATTCTTAATCTCTTGTAATTGGACTCCAATTGGGCCTTAGCACTCCTCTTGTATGTGTATAGTTCATTGGGCCTTCAACATGTTGGATATTGAATTTAGTTGCTCTATGGATCTTCTTAAGATATTGGACTTCCACTTTTGCATCTTTAAGGAGATCTTGATCAAATATGGATCTTGGGCTATAAACTTGGGTCGATGTCCAACATAGAGATTATTTTGAACTCTTTGAAGTTTTTGGACATATACTAGCACAATTTGGGCCTCTTGAGCATGGGCCATCTTTTCATGAGCCATTTGGACCTGAATCATACCCTTTTGAATGATTTGAGTTTTTTGATGGATGAGAGTTTCTCGAACTTGTAGTGTTCCAATGGGCATGCCTACTAGTATTGTATCATTCCCTCCCTCTTTGAAAAGATTCATCCTCGAATCTTCGCCATTAGGTGGATTCTTAGGAAACAAAATTAGGCAATCACAACTCTTTTCAATGCTAGTTGAAGATGAGAGGCCATTGGGTGGCTTCTTTGAAAACAATTTTTCACATATCTGCAAGGAGCTAGAATCAACAATAGGCAAAGATGGGTTAAGGTTGTTAGTAGATAAACAAATATCCTTACACATACTCTCAACCTCTCTTTTTTCATCAAACAAGCTCACACTCATGCTTTTCTCACTTTTCTCACTATTCTCACAACTCTCTTGCTCTTTCTTTTCACTCACACTCTTTTCTTTTTTAATTTCATCTTTTTCTCCCTCTAATACATATTCTCTCTCTTTTTCTTTTGCTATCTCTTTTTCTTTCATTTTGTATGCTTGTACTATTCTCATTTGATCCTCATAAACATCCATAAGATCAAGAGGTACTAATACATGATTTTTTTCATTGAATACAAATGAATAGCAATATCAATATTTGTACTTATGCTTAACATATTTAGCTTTTCTCACATGTTTCCATGGTTTACCAAGCATAATATGTCCATCAGACATAGGAGCGACATCACATAACACTTTATCATGATATTTACCAATAGAAAAAGAAATCAAAACTTGCTTATTAACCTTAAATTCAGCACTACCCTTCAACAAGGTATATGGCCTAGGATGCTTTATAGTAGACAAGTTTAATTTCTCAACAAGTAAGGTACTAGCAACATTTACATAGCTACTACTATCAATAGCCATGCTGTAGACTTTCTCTTTGATAAGGCATCTAGTATAGAAATCAGGGGATGCCTTTTCCTTATCTTGTCCTGTAGAGTTGGTATTGAATTGGAATACATCCAACCTTACACAAGATTGCTTGAATCGCTCTTTGTTAACCTCTTCAAGAAATTTATACTCATTGGACATCTTATCACCTGAAAAGTTAGTCAAAGAAAGATAGAAGGAATAGGACCTCACGCACTCTTCTCATGTGTTTACACTCAAAAGATGATAAGTTCACTCGTGTTTAACTCTCTTTTTGGCTTTTTCTTTAATATTAATGCTCTTGCCTTTTACCACTCAATAATTTGCTTCTTACAAGTGTTCTAAGCAAGTCACAAGCAAATCAAATGAAAAGATCAGACTAGTGGCAATCAAAAAACTAGAATCCTAAAATGTAAATTCCCAAAGAATCAAACAAAGAAAAAAATAAAAAAGTGTGTAACAAAAGGAAAAAGAAGGAGGAAGGGAAGGTCTGGAAGGAAAAAGAAGGAAAGAAAAAAAATATGAAAATAAGAAACCTTAAGAATAGAAAACTACTTGCAATTCATGTTTAGAACAATTAGGAAACAATATCCTTTCTTGAATACAAATAGGAAAGTAGATAACTTGGTAGCTACTTAATGCAATAAAATTACGAAACAAACTCCAATTAGGAAATTAACTCTAATTGGAAAACTAATTCCAATTAAGAAATTGACTCTAATTAGGAAATTGACTTCAATTAGAAAACTAACTCCAATTAGGAAATTGACTCTAATGAGGAAACTAATTCCAATTAGGAAATTGACTCTAATTAGGAAACTAATTCCAATTAGGAAATTGACTCCAATTAGGAAACTAACTCCAAACTTGCTTTCAATTTTGAATTGGCAAAACTTGCAATTTTGAATTCTGCAATCTGAAATTTTTTTTTTCACTCCTCTTTTTTTTTCTCCCTTTTTTTTCGAATTTTTTTTTTGACTTTTTTTTTTTTTTTTTGAGGATGGAGGAACACAACAATGGAAGACAGAAGAAGATAGAAGAAAAAGACGAAGATGGAAAAGGTAATACTAATGGAAGGAGAGAAAGTATGAAGAATAATGAAAGGGAAAAACACAAAGATATACCTTATACTAACGACCAAAGCTCTGATACCAAATGATGAGAGACCCTCTAGGAACCTTGTCCTAGGAACCTTCAACAAGATGACATTTTGCCCGAGACCGGCTAGAAAACAAGAATGTTGGTCAAAGGAAAGACCCTAAGAGAACTTGTCTCTTAGAACCCTAGCCTCAAGATGCCACAAAGGAAGACCAATCCTTTGATAAGTCACGTGAACTCTCAGAGAACACAAAGAAGCAAAAGCCTCACAAAGTATTGAATAATACTCAAATTCATTCATGTGTAAAATAGAGTACAATAGGAAGCCTTTTATAGGCAAAATTTTCTAGAGTCCTAATTAAAGTAAAACTCTAAAACCTGATTAGAAATATTTTAAATGATACCTAATATATCCTAATTAGATTAGGATACTAATTTTAACTTGATCTCTAAGATAAGCTCTTTGACCAAGTTCAAAAAAATAATAAAATAATAAAAAACGAAATTTTAAAAGGAATCCTAGTCAAAACTAATCAGCTTCTTTAATTTGTCACATGGGATGCTCATGCTTCATTAAAAATCACATGGTTGTCACATGATTCTTAATCTCTTGTAATTGGACTCCAATTGGGCCTTAGCACTCCTCTTGTATGTGTATAGTTCATTGGGCCTTCAACATGTTGGATATTGAATTTAGTTGCTCTATAGATCTTCTTAAGATATTGGACTTCCACTTGGACTTCCACTTTTGCATCTTTAAGGAGATCTTGATCAAATATGGATCTTGGGCTATAAACTTGGGTCCACGTCCAACATAGAGATTATTTTGAACTCTTTGAAGTTTTTGGACATATACTAGCACAATTTGGGCCTCTTGAGCATGGGCCATCTTTTCATGAGCCATTTGGACCTAAATCATACCCTTTTGAATGATTTGAGTTTCTTGATGGATGAAAGCTTCTCGAACTTGTAGTGTTCCAATGGGCATGCCTACTAGTATTGTATCATATGTATGTCATTATATGCTTGTTTGTGCTCTTGTGACTTGAGAACATGACATTTGATGTCTTGAGATTGCATTGGTACCAATATGTGTTCTTGAATAGCTTGGCTTATGGAAATGGCTCATAAGGGTGAGGTAATGCCATAAGTCCATTAATGTGGGTAAGAAGGTGCCAAAAGTCTCATAGCATAGGTTAGACTAGGCCAAAAGTCTCTTAGATGAGTGAGGCCAAGTCAAAAGTCCCTAGGCCAAGAGTAAGGCATATCCAAAAGTTTTAGAAATGGGGTGAGGCAAAATCAAAAGTCTCTAGAGCTTTTTGATGCCACGATTGTGAAAGTGTGGCATAAAAATCTTGAAAATGCTCATTCATGATTCAAGTAGCTTGTTTATTTGTACACTTGATGTATGTATGCCTTGAATGTGTGTGTGAATAGGTGTGTGAGCTATTGAGATTTTAAGAATCTCACCCCCTTCCCCCTTTCTTTTGAAATGTCTAGGTGGTACCCAAGGACCAAGAAATGCAAGCCAAGAATCTTGAGAAGCTGTATTTTGTCTATTATGTAACCTTACTTGTAATTGAATGTCAAAGTGAGCTTGTACATGTAATTTTTGAGATGTAAGACCATGAGAAAATGTAAATTGATGTATGAATATTGTATGAACCTTTGATGGCACTAAAGCAATGTAAATATGTAAATTGCCTCCTTGATGGCTTGTGTGAATTAGTGTATGAATGGATGTGGGACAGCCAAATTGAGATGCATGGGATTTGAGACCACTTAAGTAGTTCCTACAAGTCATATTCATGCTTTTAAACTTACTCAAGAGGTGCCAAACCATTAAGGAAGCCATTTGGGCAAAGTTGACACCTTGAAGGAGGCAAAATTGACCATTTTGTGAGGCTATGTTACTTCTTGTCTAAATGTACTCTTTTTGGTCTAAAATCTAGCATGCAACTAGAAATTGTTGAAGGCCTTTTAGAAAGTTAAAGTACAAAATATTTGGAGGTCTATGTAATTTTTGGTGAATTTTTAAAGTTGGAAAATTTTCTAGTTTTTGGTTAGTGTACTGTACAAATGGTCTAAAAATGGATCTGTGTCATTCATGAGGAAAACGATATCCAATTGTCATGAAATTTTATAAGAAAAAACTAGACCTTTCTAGTTACTTGCACCAAACACCTCATTTGGATGTCTAGATAGAGAGATATTAATTTTTAAAGTCGCTATTTTGTTCCAAGCGCACCTCCAAACCCGTGTTATTGTTTGATTGAGTTTGGGGATCTGAATGCTATTGGATTGGCATGGAACTATTTTTTCCCTTTAGTTAATATCTGTAAATTTCTAAATTGGTATAGATTGCATGGATTGGATTTTTGTGGAATTAATTATAAATTTTCAAAATTTATATCAATAAACTATATTAGATTTCTAGACAGCTCGACCTCTCTGCCTTTTCTAATGCCAAGTGTGGTCTAGATGGAATTTTCATGGTTGGGAATTATTTTTACTAGGAACTATTTATGTTTTTCAACAAGCTATAGTTTGCTTGATTTTGATTTTTCTAAAATTATTTATGATTTTTTGAAGTTGCCTCAAATTCTGTTATCTTAGGACCTGAGGCAAAATGTGATTATTTTGGGGTTTTTGACTCTTGACCCATGGTTTGTGCTAAGATTTGAGAATTTTATGATTTTTATGAATGGAAAATAATTAGAGAATGTTGCTGGTGAGTTCATGGGGTCCCAGATATGTGAAATGAAAAATTTATCCACTACACAATGTAATTTAATTCATTATTTTAATGTGTTTTCTTGGGATTTCTTTGATGAATTGTATAATCCCACTTGCAAGAAGGGGAACAATGTTAGAAATAATATGGTATTATAGCTAGGGTTCTACCAACATCGTAGCTCCATTTTTTACGTCTAGAGGGTGATTTGGACAAAGTGAGTAATGTAAAACTTAATCCTCTCTTCTTCCTTTCCAATTTGGCCTATTTAGTTTTTCATTAGGAAGACTTCTATTTTCTTCTCAAATCTAAACCTTGTCATTTTGATGGGTCTTTGCTGATTTTTGAAGGTTGAAGTTAGGAGGGCTGTTAGGTAAGTATTTACCTCTTAGTTTGAAGTATTTTCTGCTAGATAATAGGCCCAATAGCTGAACTTTGGTATAGGTTCTGATTTTGTACAAAAATACCTAGGTTTTAGAGTGAAATGTTGTGGCTTTTAGTGAGGGAAAGTTAAAACCTGAAATTGGAATCCATTGGTGGTTAGGTAAGTAACTTCTAAGTAGTCATTGATAGTTCAACTCTTCGGGTATCTAATTTGTTGTTATAAATGATGATAAATATGCTTATCTTAGGCTTGATGTACATTTAGATCATGATGGTTGTAATGTCCGATTATTCTAAAAATGTTAAAATAAAAATAGACCAGTTATAAAAGGAAGTCCCCTAAATAAAAAGATTTAAGGCCAAATAAAATTACAACAACAATCTAAAAAATTAAAAATAAGGATATAAGGCTTTAATATGCCCAAAAACTAGAGCCAATGTAGCTAAATAAAATTGACGAAAATATAATGGCATTTTTGTAAATTTGAGTACTTTTAAAGAAACTTAAAGGAGAAACCTTTAAATGAAAAAATTAAGTTTTCTGAGGATCTCAGCAGCCCTAAAAATATAGGAACCCTTAGAATGGTCAAAACCCCTCCGGTTTACGTTTTAGAGCGTCGATTGACCTGAACTTTAACTAGTTCATTTTGGGAAGATTATAAATCCAATTTAGGTGAAACCAAAGGCATTTTATAAGTCAGAGGATCTAAATTTTATGATGAAAAAGATGGTTCTTAAAAAGGAGTTGAAATGAACCTAAATAGCAAGAGCCAAGAAAAAGGGAAAAAAAGGAAAATTTTAAAAATAATTTTTAAGAAGCTTTCTTCTTATTTGTGTCATCCCTCTCCTTCTCCTCATTTAACTGACTTAAGTTTTGTCTCAAACTAGAGGAGAGATCTACTAAGGGAGATGCATAAGAGGAGGGGAAGAAGAAGAAGAAAAGACTTGCAAAAAGGTACAGATTTAAAGCTTTTTCCATGCTTCTTCCTTCAACAAACTTATTCCTTTCTTTCTCCTCTCTTCTCCCATGGTTTGGATGACAACATTGGGACTAGTTTGTGGTTGGTCTAGTTGGAAGAAATCAGAATTTGAAGGAAAAGCTAGAAGCAAGTGGAAGTGCTCTTGAAAAGGTATTAAATTAAGGTAGTTTCCATAGCCTTCCATGCTCCTTTTGCTTACTCTTCTCCCATGTGTGTTCGGCCAATCTTAAGCCCATCCAATAGGAAATGAATTTTGATAGAATTAAGGAAGAAACATAGGTTTTAGAGTATGAGAAATAAGAATATGCAATGAAATTAAAAAGACAAGCTTTAGAATTTTAGTCGTTAAAGTTAAGGATTTTATTGCACCTTGATATGTATAAGACTTTCTAATGATATTTTAGGTTGTTTAAGAGTGTGTATGAGTTCTTAAGACATCTAGGAAGCTCCACAAGTGGCAAAATCCTTAAGAAAACCAAGACAACTCCATGGCCTTCTTCCTTTGCTCATGTCTCAGTCAAACTTGAACCAAGCACCTAGGGAGAGTTTTAATTACTTCTAAGGCTAGAAAGGGACTAGATATTGTTAATTAACATCAAAGGAAGCATTGGAATGACTTTAGGAATCATGGTTTATAAGATGGAGGTGTAGGCTCCATTTTAAGACATAAGGAAGCATCTTGTATCTAGGCTCCTTGAATTGAAATTATAATGGCTCTAAAGAGTCTAAATAGAGTCAAGAAACCTAGAATGAATGAGAAATGGGAGCTAAGATTATAAATTCCAAGGGTTGCTTCATTGTGTCTTGTATGGAACCATAATGGAGTCATATGAGAAAGTAAGTAGGCATAGAGTTTGTTTAAGGTTAGAGCTTGCTTCAATGATATAATTATGTCCCATTTAATGTGTCTAGGCCAAGAGAATTAAGCTCCACCTAGTTACATGTGTTTGCATTTTTAGACATGGATTTGCATTCTTTATGTGTGATTGAAAAGGAAAAGAGCTATTGAGCTTTTTTGAATTTCATTCCCTCCTCTTTAATGTCTTAATATGCTAGGTGGACTAAATGAGCAATGTAACAGAAGCCACCAAGTTGGAAGATGAAAGATTGGTGTATTGTTCATTTTGTAGCCATATGAGTGGCAATTATTGTAATCCATCATTGTATATGTTGTATGACTTCATGAACATAAGTAAATATGTATATGTATCATGTATGTATAAGATTTAATGCCATATGTATGATAGACACATTTTGGTTATGGAATGGCAAGACTTAATACATACATCCTTATGTATAGCTTGGGGTGGATGAGTGAGTTTTTAATTTCTAGGTTTATGCACCTTTGATACATGTATAGTAGACCATTTTTGTGCTATCCCACATGCTCAAGTGGCCATGGTTGCCTTAAAAGCTAAAATGGACCATTTGGATCCCTTATGAGACATAAAAGTGACCATTTTGCAACCTAATGTCAAATTTTAATCAAATAAACAAATTTACCCATAAAATTTGGCATGAAAATAGATCTCATCTAGATATTTTTGGGAAGCTAAAGAATAAATTATTTGGAGCTCTGTGGAAGTAATTATGATTTTTCAAAGTTGGCATTTTTCTGCTGTTCTAATGCAAATACTATTCATATGATCAGTTTCTTAGGCTATGTCATTTGAGGGCCAAATGATGTCCGATTCTTATGAACTTTTACAAAAATAAACTAGACATAATAATATTTCCATATCTATCAAGATCACCCTAATTGGACATCTGAGCAGGGAGATATGAATTTTTTAAGTTGGAGAATAGTTCTAGTAATGACAGGCAACCTTTGGTACTATTCCATCAATATCTTATGGCTAGGCATCTCTGCTGTGATCTGAAATTATTTTTAACATAAAGTAGATATTTGTATATTTCCAAAATAGTATAGTTTGTATGATTTCAAAATTAGTTATGATTTTTCAAAATTCATGTCAGAATTCTAGAATTCTAACTCGAGGCTACACACTCTATTTTCATGTATATCTTCCACTTGCACAAGTTCTAGGCCACTTATTAAGCTTGTTGTGAGTTTTATTTGTGTATTTAAATATGAGAATAAGATGGATGAGTCCATATGGCCCACGGGACATAGAATGAAAAATTTATGCACAACGCAACTCAAATTAATTGGTTATTTCAATGGCCTTTCTTTGAGAATGTTATGTAATTCATGGGAATAAGCCTACAAATGGTATGAGATGAGTTTAGTAAATATGGTGTTAGAGAAACCAAGCCTAAGTGAGCATAAAAGTCTTTCCCAAAAATTAAGGTAGTAGGGACATCTAGACTTATTTTAAGTTCTGGCTATGTATTGGATCTTGAGAAAATATTTTATGTTCTAAGTTTCTCTAAGAATTTAATTTCTACTTCTAGACTTGTTCTTTTAGGACTTTCATTAAATATTTGTGGACCAACTTTTAATTTAATGAAAAATTTAGTACCTATTGGAAAAATTACTTTGAAAAGTGGTTTGTATAAGTTTCATACTAGCATAAATGTCCCTAATACCCTAATGTCTATGCATGGTAATATAAGTGTTAACTGTAGTATCATAAATGAAAAATCTTCTAGTCTATGGCATAAGAGATTGGGACATATCTTCATAGAAAGAATCAATTGGTTAATAAAGGATGGAATCCTTGGATCTTTAGACTTTACTAACTTTGATTCATGTGTAAACTCCATTAAAAAGAAGCAAATCAACCAACATATCACATAAAGGAGCTAGAAGAAGTTCTAAATTATTAGAGATAATACATATTGACATTTGCAATCCTAATTTTGTTCTAGTGGTCAAAAATATTTTATCACCTTTATTAATGACTTCTCACATTATATGTATATATACCTGCTTTATAATAAGAATGAGGCACTTAATGCTTTCAAAATGTATAAAATATAAGTAGAAAAATAATCTAACAAACACATTAAGATTGTAAGGTCTGATAAAGGAGTTGAATATTTTAGTAGATACACTAATAGTGGATAAGCACCTAGTCCATTTAGTAAGTTTCTTGAGGAGCATGGTATAGTTGCATAATATACCATACCTAGCTCACCTGGTATGAATGGTGTAGCATAAAAAAGGAATTGGACTCTATTGGATATGGTGAGAAATATGTTAAGTAACTTTAAACTTCCTATCTCTTTATGGCAAGAAGCACTTAAGGTAGCCATATACATTCTCGATAGAATTCCAACAAAGGTTGTTTCTAAAACATCTTTTAAAATTTGGAAAGGTTGGAAACCCAGTTTGAATCACTTATGTAATAACCCTAACTCCTAATTACAGTGATTGGGTTTAATTGTATGATTAATGAGCGTAAATCAAGGTCTAAGGTCATTATAATTAATTAAACTAAGGAAAAGTGAGGGAATTTAAATCTTGATATTATTAGAGTTATTAGCTAAACAACAATGACTAATCAAGTCCTCAAGTGATCTTAAATATTAATTAAGACCTTTAATTCATCTAATTATTGATTTCAACTCACAAAAACTTTTTATGAATGTTCCCAAGTCATTACATAGCATCATTATAGTAAATCTCAAGGTTTCTAAGTCAAAAATAGGAGTTTGAGAACCTTTGCCATGACTTGGACCTTCTTTCCCATGGCTAAGTTAGTTACTGGAACTTAAAACCCAAGCTTGGGGACTTCTGCCGTGACTTGGTGCATCTACGCCATGACGTAAGTGACTACTAGAGCTTAAAATTGACAATTTGATTGTTGTGCCACAACTCAAGGCTTTTGCATCATGGTGAGCCTATGTGGAGCCATAACGGATAAGCCTCCTGAAGTTCTCCCTCCAATTTATACAAAATGCACCACAATGGAAGAACCTATGCTACGATGAAGTTGGATTCTGTTACCTTCCTTGGGTGAAATTTTTATCTTATGCTGTGATAGAACATCTCATGCCATGGCTCTCCTCACTTCTAATTGACTGCTGGCTATGACTTAAGGTGTTTTGGCTGCGGCTCAACTTCCTTCTGCACCTAAACTCTCTTAATTTCATCCCAAACACTCTAACATTCCCTCTAGTGGCACCGTAAGGTCATTCTACCTTAATTTATAAGGTTTTAAAAGTATTCAACCACCTAATTTGCTTCGTATATCTATCATCACCAATTCAAGACTTAGATATTGATTTCTACCCATCTTTCCACTACCTATTTGCAAATCATGGACTTTAACATAAGGGATACCAAAAGCCACTACTATTGCCATTCAAATGTAGATCCCAACGGAGGGTCCATACATTGCTAGTCTAAGTCAACATTTATGGCAACACATGATTTCATTCTCAAATAATAAGTCATATCTCAAGGTCAACAAGGTTCCATATCAGACTGTAAACAAATCGATACATTGATTCTATGATAATTATATTATATAACCAGTCTTTATACTTGTCAATTCATGATGCAATATGGCAAATACATAAAACTAATATTCTTGTTACACAAACCTAATTTGACAAGGTTTTCAAACCTATATGCTTTCAAACCATGTAACACCCCAAAATTAATTAAGGTATTAATCATGGATATAGAGTAATTAAGAATAATTAATAGAGGATAATTGGGCAAGTTAGTAAATAGAAATTTTAGAGAGATAAATTATTAATATGAGTTTGGGAATTAATTAGGATAGAAACCTCATCTAGGTCCAAATTAATAAATCATTATAAGAGGCTAATGGAGGCCTAATGAGTTAGGTGCAGGCCTAATTTAATTTAATGTGATAGAGGCCTAAGATCCACCTTGTATAGACTCTTATAAGTGGCCCAATTACCCTTATGCAGACCCAAATCTTTGAGCTCTTCAAACTTGGCCTAAACCTAATTAAACTTCAGCAACCCAATGCATAAGAGTTGGCCCAATGAAATTCTGCAGCCCAACACTTTAAAACTGGCCCAACAAGTTAAAATCTGAAGCCCATTTAGAGTTGGACCTTGGAGCTACCCATGACCCATCTTTGACCCAACTTAAACCCAACTAAAACCCTAATGCTTCAGCCACTTTCTCATTTGCTGAAACTCAAGAAGCAAAATTCAGAGGTTGAGAAGGAGGCTAAGGTTTAAGGCAAGAATTTCATATTTTCTCACAGTTAGAGCAAGATTCAGCTAAGGTAATAGTTATATAACTTAATCCCCTCATCTTTCTCTTTAATTTGGTTTGATTAGTTTTTCATTTGGAGAATTCTCACCTTACCCAAAATCTAAAATGTGGTTATTTGGGGTTTTCTTGGTGAAATTCGTAGGTTGAGGCTAGGGTTGACATTAGGTAAGTTTAAACCCTCCATTTTGATGCTTTCTTTGCTAATTTAAGATCCCCATAGCTGATTTATAATATGGGTATTAATTTTGTATGAATTTACTTAGGATTTTGAGTGAAATATTGATATTTCTGGTAGAGGACACTTTAATCTGAATTTGGGATTGGTGGTGACTGGGTAAGTGTTATTTAGGTAGTTATTAGCATTTAAATTCCTTGGGTACTTGTTGCTACTATAAATGATGAATTAGAGTGGTAATTTTTTGATGTTATGGTTATAGGGATTTTTGTACCATTGGTGGCTGTTGCAAATTGTCTACAAGTGAGGTAACCGGGGTTTACATTAATTCCATGCATGTATCTAATTTAATTTCATATTTACTGTATATAAATGATTTGAAATGCTGAATGAATTGGTTGGCTATCTATTGTATTATGATTGGACCTTGTGAGTCCATGGTGGAGCTGTGGTGCTGCTGCCACCTATGCATGTTGTGACGACCCTAACCCCCAATCTCGATAATTAAGGTTAAACATACAATTAATCCTCATTAATTATGAAAATATAGAAAAATTTAAACCCTAATATGATTAGAGTCGTCAATCGTTCAATTACATACTCCTATGTTCATAAGGGAATAAAACATCTATTAATAGGCCTTGGATTCTATTACTCATTAGTTATGACTCACCCTAGTGACTCTAGATGATCCTTTATGATTAATCCATGGAAATCTAAGCTTTTCTAGTTAATATAACTATTTTAGCATGTTAGCCGCGGCCAAATTACCCCTTAGCCGCGGCCAATTCCCTTCTGGTTTTATCTCTTTTTCATCACAATCGCCGTGGCGAGTTGGACCTTCGCCGCGGCCAACCTACATGGCGCCGTGGCGAAGAAGCCTCCTGGAACTTCCTCGCTCGCCTATCGATATTGGCTGCGGCCAATTTCTCCTCACGCCGCGGCCAATTCCTCTCTGAAATGCCGGGGACATTTTCCTTAAACGTTCGCCGCGGCTAATTCCCTAATTCGCCGCGGCTAATTCCTCTCTGGATGACTCCCAGTTTCCCCTTTAATATTTCGTCGCGGCCAATTGATATTTAGCCGCGGCGAATTACCCTCTGGACCTCTCCCTGGGCAACTTCGCCACTATTGGCCACGGCCAACTCCATTTTTAGCCGCGGCTAAAGTTCCTCTGATCCTACAACTCTAAAATTATTGGCTCCCACTCTCCTTTCTCCCTCCAATCTCATCCTAGGGCCCCTCTACCTCAATTGTAGGACTCAAATGTCCTTTATTAGCCTGATTTTAACAAGTTATTCTACCCATACTAACTCGTGACTCAAGGGTCCCTTGCTTTCCTCTAATTACCCTATATCAGCAAATCCATTCATCAGCAATTTGTAAAATAACAATGACTCAAGTTCATAATCTATCAACAACTATCACTTGGCACCCAATCAATGGAGATTCATAGTAATAATTCCAGATTTCATTTCTAATAACAAGATACATCAGAGTTCATCAAAGCTCATAACAGGTATCGTAAGTTCATACGTCAAATACCAATTTAAAGTAAGGCCTAATCCTCAATAGGTACACATTATATCATCAAAATTACAGACTCCTACACTTGGCAATGCAGATACATGATGCTATACAAGACTCAACAAAATTAGCATCTATCCTAATACACTTAGACCAAGTGCAGCTCCCCCACATTAGGCCTCAGCTCATGGATGTTCATCCACTTGCTTACCCTTATCTTTACCCAAAGAACCTTCACCTGAAATGTTAATCCCATAACACGGGGTGAGATATAAATCTCAATAACCATGGCAATTCCACCATATGATCCAGTTTAATATACATATATGCGTGAATCAAAATCATCATTCAGAATCATATCAGTCATTTCAGCAAATGAATTAATCAGGCTATCATGATTACTATCCCATACTAGCAATCATATAATCACATGTTAAAGGCCATTAACATTGGGAGAGGCCCGTCCACGGCACCTACTCCCCATTGAGCACAACTAGGGCTCAATGTATCTGGGGTTGATCATACCTGGTGCCCGATCGCGGCACATGCACGGGTGGCAGCCGCACCACAGCTCCACCATGGACTCACAAGGTCCAACCATCATACAACAGATAGCCAATCATTTCATTCAACAATCTCAAACCATTCAAATACAGCAGATATGAAATTAAACAGATACATGCATGGAATTAATATAAACCCCGGTTACCTCACTTGTAGACAATGTTGTAACAGCCACCACAACTCCTAAATTCGGATTCAAGTATCTCCCACCAGAAATCTCAATGTTTCCCCCAAAATCCTAAGCAAATTCGTACAAAATTAATACCCATAATATAAATCAGCTTTGGGGGTCTCAACCCAACAAGGAAAGCATTAAAATGGAGGGTTTAAAGTCACCTAACACCAGCCCTAACCCCAACATACGAATTTCACCAAGAAAATCCCCAAACACTCACATTTCAGATTTTGGGTAAGATGAAAATCCTCCAAATGAAAATCTAATTGGACCAAATTAAAGGAAAAGATGAGGGGATTAAGTTGTATAACTATTACCTTGACCAAATCTTACTCCAAATGTGAGAAAATGTGGAATTAAGTGAATAACCCTAGCCTCTCCTCCTCACCTCCGAATTTCTCTTTGTGGTTCAGCAAAAATGAGGGTTGGCTGAAGTATTAGGGTTTTAGATGGGTTTTAGTTGGGTCATGGGTTGGGTCATGGGTTGGTCTAAGTCCAAACCCAATTGGGTTTCAGATTTTTGCTTATTGGGCTAGTTTTAGAGTATTGGGCTGCAGGATTTTCTTTGGGCCAGTTTTATACATTAGATGGTTGAAGTTTAATGGAACTTGGGCCAAATTTGAAGGGCTCAAGGGCTTGGGTCTACATAAGGGTAATTGGGCCACTTAATTGAGCCTATACAAGATAAATCTTGGGCCTCTATCTCATTAAATTAGTTTGGGTTTACCTCTAATTCATTGGGCCTCCATTAGCCTCTTATCATGATTTAATTAATTTGGGCCTAGATGTAAATCTCCATCCTAAATAATTTCTCAACCCATATTAACAATTTATCTCTCTAGAATACCTATTCACTAGCTTGCCCAATTATGCTCTATTAATTATCCTTGATTAATCTTAATCCATAATTAACACCTTAATAAATTTCGGGGTGTTACACATGTGCTTCGATCGGGCATTGGATTATGATCAAACCCCAGATGCACTGAGCCCTGGTTGTGCTCAATGGGGAGTAGGTGCCATGGACGGGCCTCTCCCGGTGTTATTGGCCTTTAACATATGATAATATGATTGCTAGTATGGGATAGTAATCATGATAGTCTAATTGTTTCATTTACTGATATGGCTGATATGATTTTAATGTTGAATTTGATTCATGCATATATGCTTATTAAACTGGATTATATGATGGAATTGCCTTGGTTACTAAGATTCATATCTCACCCCGTTTTATAGGATTAATATTTCAGGTGAAGGTTCTTCTAGTAAGGATAAAGGGAAGCAAGTGGATGAAAATCCATGAACTCCAACATGTGGAGAGATGGCTACACTTAGGCTAACTTACTTAGTATAGATGCTAATTTTGTATTCCTTATTGTATAGCATCATCTTGTATTCATGTTGCCAAGTGTAGGAGTCTATATTTTGATTAGTTGGAATGTATTCATAAGAAGCTAAGTCTCAATATGGCTTAGTTTAAGTTGTATGAACCTATAGTATCTGATGTATGAATTTTACTGAACTTATGGTATGGTATACTGTTGGAAACCTAATAATGTGATGTATTAGAAACTGATATGGATTATTGATGCATGAAAGCTTTAGCAAAATGTGTATGAGATGTTAATTGTTGATAGTATATGAATTCTTGCTGTAATTAACCCATGAAAAGGGTGACATGTGGTGGTTGGGTGAGTGAGAATTTATACTTGAGTGTTGAGTTAGTAATGGTCAGATAGTTAGGTAAATAAGATAGATAAATACTATTAGAGCCATATAAAATGAAGGGAAGGGGTCTTAGAGTGTTCCTAAGAAGAGAACTAGAGTGTAGAGGACGAAATGTAAGGGATATAGCTACAGGAGGGAGTCACGCCGCGGTCAGGAAGGCCTTGCTGTGACCTGAAGAGTGACAGTGGCGAGGGATGCCGTGGCTTGAGAGGTCTCGCTGTGGCACAGAGTGAAAAAAATGCCCAAAAGGGTGACAAAATGAAACCTCACCGCGGTGCAATATGTCCTGCCGTGGCGCAAGTCAAGGAAATTAATTAAGGAGGGTACAGTAGCAAAACTCACCGCGGCACCACGTAGGTTGGCCACGGCGCAAATCCAACTCGCTGTGGTGAAAGTCAAGAAAGTTACCCAGTAATTCCTGAGAGTAACTCAGCCGCAACGCAAGGTTAAAAACTTAATTTTTGAGCTCCAGGACTTAACTTAGCCATGGCGGGAAGGTTCCAGGTTATGGCGGAGGTCCCCAAATTCCCACCTTTGACCTAGAAACCCTGATTTCTTTAATGCTAATGCTTGGAAATGATATAGGAACACTTGTGGAAGGTTTTTGTGTGTTGAAATCGATGGATAGATGAATCACAAACCCTTAATGATGGTACAAATCTTTTTATACATTTTTCCATTTATGGTTGTTTAGTTGATGACCCTAATAACATTAAAGTTCAAATTTTCCTATATTTTCTTAAAGTAATTAATTGTAACGACTCCAAACCGTGATCATTGATTAATAATCATGTATTTAACCATAACTACTGGGATTAGAGGTTAGGGTCGTCACAGTTGGTATCAGAGCAATAGTTCAGGCAAGTGTGTTTGATTTACAAATTTGTGGTTAGAAAACTTGGCAATCATGATGCATGCATGATAGGAATAGGAACATTGTGACTTGATGATAACTCTCATACCTATATATATATCTGCCATGGGTGGAGTGTGTTTTGTTTGCCTTGGGCTGTAGCTTAATGGGGGATGCCTGTGGTTGTTCTTGTAGCATTGCAGAGTTAGATGGCAACACGTAGAGAAACAACTGAAATGCTAAGAGAGATGTAAGAGGCCATGGCTACAATGGCCAACCGAATGAGGGAGCATGCGGAGGCTTATGAGACTACAGTCAGGGCAATGACTGACCGGCTTCAAGAGCAAGCCGAGGCTCATGTAGCGATTGTGCAAGTGCTGCAATGGCTTCATGAAAACATGAGTAAGCAAAATCAAGAGGTGCCAATGGAAAACCATGTAGGGGCTGGTCATAACCCTGGTGTGGGACACCAAGGGGAGGATGGTGACCTCTCTATTGTGTTGGCCAAATTCATAAAGGTCGATCCTCCATCATTTTTGGGGGAGTTAGACACTGAGAAAGCCGAGAGATGGCTGATGCAACTGGAGAAGATCTTTGAGATTATGACCTGCACCACAGAACAAAAGGCAAAGTTGGCCATCTACAAGTTGAAAGGTGAGGCTGAGCATTGGTGGAGGAATGCCTCCAGATTGTTGATTGCAAGGGAGATACCTTTGACCTGGGAAAGTTTTCAAACTGCTTTTGAGAGCAAATATTTCCCACCATCAGTGAGGGCTAACAAGGAAGTTGAGTTCAACTTCCTTGAGCAAGGAGACATGAATGTAGATCAATATGCAGCCAAATTCATTCAATTGTCTCGCTTCTCCTCCTACTTGAAAAGATTTGATGATGAGCCATAGAAAGCTGAAAAGTTTGAGAGAGGCTTGAGACCAGAAATTAAAGACAAGATTGTATCTCTACAAATCCGCAATTTTAATGAATTGATGAAGAAGTGTAGAGTGACAGAGAGGGCCATCATGGAAAGTGAGGCCAAGAGGAGGAAGACCCTGAAAGGAAAACGTGACCGAGACATGGAGCCCTTTAGGGGTGGAAGCAAGAAAGGAACCAATAATGGGAGTGGCTCTTGGGGTAGGAGACCACCCCCAAGAAATGTCTTTCAAAGAAGAAGTATGGGACCACCAAGAAGCATAATAAGTGCCCCACCCACTTGTGCTAAATATGGGAAGAACCATGGGAATGGGCCATGTCCAGTGTATTATAATTGTGGGAAGCCAGGACACTATGCGCAGACTTGTACAGTGTCACGTGAGTCGGCCTCATCAGTTAAGCCACCTATCCAAGGAAGGGTGTTTGCACTTACGCAGCAAGAGGCTAGTAGATCCCCTAGTCTGATCCGAGGTACTTTACTTGTCCATAATCATGTCGTAGATGCATTGTTTGACTTAGGTGTGACCCACTCATTCATCTCATATGACTGTGTTAAGCGTCTGGGTCTTAAAATTAGCCTGTTGCCATTTGAATTATCTGTGTCCACCCTTACTGGATTTCTATGATTACATCTTATGTATGCTTAAATTGTACTGTACAATTGGATAGCCATTGTACTACCCTTGACTTGATTTGCATCCCTTTGTGTGATTTTGATGTAATCATTGGTATGAACTGGCTATCTGCTAATAATATGATACTTGACTGTAACCGTAAGACTATTTCCTTACCTGCAAACATACTTGAAACTTGTCCTGTGACTGAGCTTACTTGTGTGTCTGCCACCCAAGCCGAGAGGTGCTTTAGGCGTGGTTGCCAAGGGTTTCTAGTATTCTTTTCATTGCATATTGAAGTTGATGATGGGTTAGAGGATATACCTATGATTAGGGAGTTTCTTGAAGTTTTTCCTAAGGAGTTTAGTGGACTACCTCTAGAGAGAGAGCTAGAATTTTCCATTGATTTGGTACCTGGTACTGGTCCAATCTCTAAGGCCCCATATAGAATGGCGCCTGCTGAGTTAGTTTAGTTGAAGAGTCAATTAGAGGAGCTACTTGAAAAAGGGTTTATTAGACCAAGTGTGTCTCCATAGGGAGCACCAGTGTTATTTGTCAAGAAGAAGGATGGTAGCCTTAGACTTTGCATTGACTATAGGCAATTGAACTAAGCGACTGTCAAGAATAAATACCCTTTGCCTAGAATTGATGACTTACTTAACCAATTAGCTGGAGCATCGGTCTTTTCAAAGATTGACCTTAGATCGAGATATCACCAACTTTTCAAGGCAGATTGACCTTAGGACTCGATATGGCCATTATCACCAATGCCTTTTGGGTTAACCAATGCTCCTGCCATTTTCATGGATTACATGAATAGGATTTTTAGGCCTTATCTTGACCGATTCGTGGTAGTGTTCATTGATGACATTCTTATCTACTCTAAAAGTAGTGAAGAGCATGAAGAGCATCTTAGGATAGTTCTTCAAACCTTAAGAGAGAATCAGTTGTATGCTAAGTTGAACAAGTGTGAGTTTTGGTTGCGGGAGGTCAAATTCCTAGGTCATGTGATATCGGAACAAGGGGTAGCAGTAGATCCTAGCAAGGTAGAGGCAGTACTAAATTGGGAGAGACCCAAAACGGTGACTAAAATCCGTAGCTTTTTAAGTCTAGCTGGCTATTATAGAAGATTCATTAAGGGATTTTCTCAGTTAGCCATGCCTTTGACAAAATTGACTAGTAAAGACCAACCATTTGTGTGGGATGCCAAATGTGAGAATGCCTTTTGAGAGCTTAAGGATAGGCTTACCACTACACCTGTATTAGTGATACCTGACCCTAAAGAGACATTCACAGTCTATAGTCATGCTTCTAAGAAGGGATTAGGGTGTGTCTTAAGGCAACAAGGTAGGGTGATAGCCTATGTTTCTAGACAACTTAGACCTCATGAGGAGAATTACCCCACCCATGATCTAGAACTAGCTGCTGTAGTTTTTGCCCTTAAGATTTGGAGGCACTATCTCTATGGTGCCCAATTTGAGGTGTATAGTGATCATAAAAGTCTGAAGTACTTGTTTGACCAAAAGGAGTTGAACATGAGGCAAAGGAGGTGGATGGAATTCCTTAAGGACTATGATTTTTCCTTAAAGTATCATCCAAGGAAGGCGAATGTGGTCGCCGATGCCCTGAGTAGGAAATCTATTCACATGGCAATGATGATGCTTAGAGAGTAAAGGTCAATTGAGGAAATGAGAGATTTGAATTTATTAATTTCAATGAACCCTAGTAGTCTCCTTTTGGGAGAATTGAGGATAGAAAATGACCTTAAAAAGAGGATTAAGGAGGCTCAAGAGCTAGATGCCTACTTAAGAGGAATTAGAGAGCAACTAGGGAGTAGTGAGGTCAAAGATTTTGACCTTTCTGAAGATGGGTTAGTGAGGTACCAGGGTAGAGTATGCATACCCAAAGATGAAGAGTTGAGAGATTTAGTAATATCAGAAGCTCATAAGAGTAGGTACACTATTCATCCAGGCACCACTAAGATGTATAGAGATTTAAAGAAGAGCTTTTGGTAGCCTGGAATGAAGTCAGACATAGCAGAGTTTGTTACTAGGTGTCTAATTTGTCAGAGGGTTAAGATTGAGCACTAAAGACTCGTAGGTTTGTTACAGCCTTTAGAGATTTCGGAATGGAAATGGGATAGTATATCCATGGATTTTGTGATGGGTTTGCCTAGAACATCCTCGGGTTATGATGCTATTTGGGTGATTGTGGATAGATTGATGAAGTCTGCTCACTTTCTACCTATTAGAGCTACTTATCCTCTAGATAGACTAGCTCAACTGTATGTTCATGAAATTGTAAGATTACATAGTGTTCCTAATAGCATTGTGTCAGATAGAGACCCAAGATTCATATCAAAATTTTGGCAGTCTCTACAAGAAGCTTTAGGTATTAGTCTTAACTTTAGCACTGCCTATCATCCTCAGTCTGATGGACAGACTAAGAGGACCATTCAGACCCTTGAGGACATGCTTAGAGCAAGTGTACTAGAGTTAAAAGGGAGTTGGGATGTGTACTTACCTTTAGCTGAGTTTGCTTATAATAATAGTTACCATTCCAGTATCCAGATGGCACCATTTGAGGCACTTTATAGGAGGAAATGTTGGTCACCCTTGTGTTGGGTAGAACTTGGTAAGAGGAGTTTCTTAGGTCCAGATATAGTGGACTAAATCACCAATCAAATAGAACTCATCTAAAGAAATTGTTGGCTGCCCAGAGTAGGCAAAAGAGTTATGCGGATAAGAGAAGGAGACCCTTAGAATTTGAGGTAGAAGACCATGTGTTCCTTAAGGCTACTCCAGTGACGGGGGTAGGACAGTCTATCCGGACAAGAAAGCTCAGTCCTCGTTATCTTGGTCCTTTCCAAATCCTTGAAAGGATAAGACCCGTGGCCTATAGAGTTGCTTTACCTCCAAACCTGGCCAGATTGCATGATGTGTTCCATGTGTCCCAACTGAAAAAGTACCACCCGGACCCTTTGCATGTCATTGAGCATGAGAATGTGCATCTATAAGATGATTTATCTTATGTGGTTGAGCCAGAAAGGATTGTGGATTCAAAAGTCAAACAGTTGCGGAATAAGGACATCCTCTTGGTAAAGGTAGTATGGAAGGGACTTACTCCGGATGAAGCAACTTGGAAAACAAAAGAAGCAATGAGGAAGGATTATCCTGCATTATTTGAGTAGGTATGTCTAATTTTGAGGACAAAATTTCTAAAAGGAGGGGAGAATGTAACACCCCAAAATTAATTAAGGTGTTAATCATGGATTTAGAGTAATTAAGAATAATTAATAGAGGATAATTGGGCAAGTCAGTGAATAGAAATTTTAGAGAGATAAATTATTAATATGGGTTTGGGAATTAATTAGGATAAAAACCTCATCTAGGTCTAAATTAATAAATCATGATAACAGGCTAATGGAAGCCCAATGAGTTAGGTGCAGGCCCAATTTAATTTAATGTGATAGAGGCCCAAGATCCACCTTGTATAGACTCTTATAAGTGGCCCAATTACCCTTGTGCAAACCCAAACCTTTGAGTTCTTCAAACTTAGCCCAAACCTAATTAAACTTCAGCAACCCAATGCATAAGAGTTGGCCGAATGAAATTCTGCAGCCCAACACTTTAAAACTGGCCCAACAAGTTAAAATTTGAAACCCATTTGAAGTTGGACCTTGGAGCAACCCATGATCCATCTTTGACCCAACTAAAACCTTAATGCTTCAGCCACTTTCTCATTTGCTGAAACTCAAGAAGCAAAATTCGGAGGTTGAGAAGGAGGCTAGGGTTTGGGGCAAGAATTTCATATTTTCTCACACTTAGAGTAAGATTCAGCTAAGGTAATAGTTATACAGCTTAATCCCCTCATATTTCTCTTTAATTTGGTCCGATTAGTTTTTCATTTAGACAATTTTCACCCTACCCAAAATCTAAAATGTGGTTATTTAGGGTTTTCTTGGTGAAATAAGTAGGTTGAGGCTAGGGCTGACATTAGGTAAGTTTAAACCCTCCATTTTGATGCTTTCTTTGTTAATTTGAGACCCCCAGAGCTGATTTATAATATGGGTATTAATTTTGTACGAATTTGCTTAGGATTTTGAGTGAAATATTAAGATTTTTGGTAGAGGACACTTTAATCCAAATTTGGGATTGGTGGTGACTGGGTAAGTGTTATTTAGGTAGTTATTAGCATTTAAATTCCTTGGGTACTTGTTGCTACTATAAATGATGAATTAGAGTGGTAATTTTTTGATGTTATAGTTATAGGGATTTTTGTACCATTAGTGGCTGTTGCAAATTGTCTACAAGTGAGGTAACCGGGGTTTACATTAATTCCATGCATGTATCTAATTTAATTTTATATTTGCTGTATATAAATGATTTGAAATACTGAATGAATTGGTTGGCTATCTATTGTATTATGATTGGACCTTGTGAGTCCATGGTGGAGCTGTGGTGCAGCTGCCACTCGTGCATGTGCTTCGATCGGGCACCGGGTTATGATCAAACCCCAGATACAATAAGCCCTGGTTATGCTCAATGGGGAGTAGGTGCCGTGGACGGGCCTCTCCTGGTGTTATTAGTCTTTAACATGTGATAATATGATTGCTAGTATGGGATAGTAATCATGATAGCCTAATTGTTTCATTTACTGATATGGCTTATATGATTTTGATGTTGATTTTGATTCATGCATATATGCTTATTAAACTGGATTATATGATGGAATTGCCTTGGTTACTAAGATTCATATCTCACCCCGTTTTATGGGATTAATATTTCAGGTGAAGGTTCTTCTGGTAAGGATAAAGGGAAGTAAGTGGATGAAAATCCATGAGCTCCAACATGTGGGGAGATGGCTACACTTAGGCTAACTTACTTAGTATAGATGCTAATTTTGTATTCCTTATTGTATAGCATCATCTTGTATTCATGTTGCCAAGTGTAGGAGTCTATATTTTGATTAGTTGAAATGTATTCATAAGAAGCTAAGTCTCAATATGGCTTAGTTTAAGTTATATGAACCTATAGTATCTGATGTATGAATTTTACTGAACTTATGGTATGGTGTAATGTCCCGTTTTCATTAAACGATGGAAATGGGCACGTTTTCAAAGCAAGTCCCCTGAGATGAGTGATTCAAGGCCAAATAAAATTTGGATAAAATTTTAAATAATAGAAAATGAGGATTTGAGCCTTGAGTTGCCCAGAAACCGAGGTCGGAGCGATTCGAAAAATTTGCCGAAAGGCCAGTGGCATTTTCGTAAATAAGTGTAATTTTGGAAAAGTACCTAGGAGGGCTTTTTAAATAGAAATTTTGAGTTGCCCAGGGTTTTCAAAGGCCCCAAAAACCATGGGAAGCCCCAGGACCAGTAAAGCCCCTCCGGTGTACTCTTTCCGATGTCGGTTGACCCGAACTTTGACCGATTCGTTCGGGACGGTTTTAGCTCTGATTTGAGTGATTCCAAAGGCATTTTATTAAATTGGGAATCTCTTTGTTATGATGGAAAATACGGTTCTAAAAAAGGAGCTAAAACGAAGGAGAAACGAAAATGCTAAGAACGAAGGGCAAAATTGGCATTAAAGTGTTAAAGGAAGCTTCTTTCTTCTTCTTTATATGCCACGTTCTGCCTCCCCCTCTCTAAACCGACTTGCTTCTGCCCATTTTCAGAGGAGAACTCCAGCTCCTTAGGCACACAAGAGGAGGAGGATTTTGGAGGAAGAAATTCAAGAAAAAGGTAAGAAACTTTAAGACATTCCATATCCTTCCTTCTTGAACCTTGCTCCTCTCCTCTCAAGCTTTCTTTCTATGGTTTTAATGGAGAGTTTGGTGCTGTTTTTGGGGCAGAACAGAGAGGGGAATTTCGAAAATTGAGGGAGTAAGCTAACCAAGTGGAAGAACAAGCCAAAGGAAGCAAGAAAACAAGGTAAAACTTCCATTCTTTGGTAGTTTCTCCCTCCCCCTTCCTCTTGCACGAATTTGACCACCATGAGCCCAATTCTTAGGGGCTGTTTTCTGTCCAATTTATGGAGGGATTAGGGGTTTTAGATGGCAAGGATTAAGAATGAACCAATAGAATCAAGAAAGGAGCATTAGGAAACAAAATGGAATCATTAGGGATCCAAATGCTCCCTTGCAAATCTGATTTTATATAAATGTTCTTAGGCTTAAATGAATGTTTAAATGTGCTCCTAAGATCCTAAGAGGTCCCCCATATGTCTCTTCCTCCATAAAATGAACAAAACCCCATGGAAAGTCATGAACCTAAAAGTTAGAAAAGTGTAGAGCACTTAAGGGGATTGTAAAAACTGATTTAATCTATAAGTTCCCTTGGTTGTTTAAGTGTTTCCTTGACCTCCTACAACTCTTAACAACCTCCCTAAATGGTTCCCCCATCAAGGAAAAATCAAGAAGCCATGAAATCCCATTTATGCTCTAACTTTCGGCCAAGTAGGGATGGCATAGTTAGGGAGAGTTTTAAATTGTTTCAAGCCCATTTTTGAGTCATACATGATGAATGAATGTGAGGGGAAACCTTGGGAAAAATTTAGGAAGCTTAAAGAATGAGTTGGTGCTTTAGGTTCCATATTGTGACCTAAGGAAGCAACATAATGTTAGGCCCTTTGTTTTAATTATGTGATAACTCCAAGAGGCTTAAAAGGAGTCAAGAATCATGTTTGAAAAAAAAGAATGAGGCCTAGAGATCATTTGAGGGGTGTTGCTTCATTGGGTGCCTTTATGGACCATAATGGGGATTATAGAGCAATCTAGTACTTAAGCAAGTTTATGGCTTTAGAGAATATTTCATGAACCTAATTGGCTCCCAAAAATTGTATTTAGGCCAAGAGAAACCATCTCCACCAAATTGTGGGTGTGTGGCCAAAAGAGGAGGTTTAAAAGCTAAGGAAAAAGTGTGTACTTGCATACAAGGTAGCTCTCCACCTTCTCTCATGCATGGATGTGTGTTTAGCTTGTTTTAGAATACTTGTATGTGTATTTTCAAGCTTTGAAAAGTATGCTAGCATGCCTTTACATGTCATGATCCTTGATGCCATGTTATGTTTTAAATGAATCCATGATGTTTGTATGAGTTTGCTTGAGTGTGGAGAGGCCAAGAACTCTTCCCTTGGGTGAGGAGGAGCCAAGAACCCTTGAGCTTGGTTGAGACAAAGTAAACAGTCTCCCAAAAGCAAAGTGGGCTCCCAAGAGTATGGTTGAGCCCAAAGTGCTCAAAGAATGGGTGAGGCAAATCCAAAATCCATGAGAAGTGTGAGGCCAATCCAAACACTTAGTGAGCTCTTGAATGTCTTGTATGATTGATTCACATACCAAGGTTGCTTTTAAAATGCCTATGATTTCTACTTTCTCCATGCATGCCATTTGTGAAACTTGCTTGCACATATTATGTGTGATGGAATGGAAGATGAGCTATTGAGATTCTTGAATCTCACTCCCTCCTCTTAAATGTCCTAATATGCTAGGTGGACCAAGTGGACATGGCAATGGGAGCCAACCACCTTGAAGAAAGAAGATTGCCATCCTTATGCTTGATTTTTAGTCTTTTGATTCATAATGAGACTTCATGATGTATATTATTATTGTAAATGGTCTATGACCCCTTGGACAAATGTAAAAATGATATTATGTGATAGATAAATAAATGAGTATGGTGTATGTACTCTAGAACATAAATTGAGTGTTTATGCTAATGTATACACTTGAGAAAAGCTTGGTGTAATGTGTATAAGTGAGGGTGAAAAGGCCAAAATGAGATGCAAATGGTTTGGAACCATTTGGGCAGCTTCCCCAAGTCTTAAACATGCTTTTAAACTTGCCCAAAAGGTGCCAAGACCAAAGGAAATCCATTTGGCAATTTTGGTACCCAATATGGAGCCAAAATTGACCATAATGGAACCCTATGCCACTTTTTGGCCAAATGAGTTAGTCTTGCCCTGAAATTTGGCATGCAATTAGGTCTTGTTGAGAGCTTTCTGGGAAGCTAAAGATCATAATTTTTGGAGACCTAGGGAATATTTTGTGAATTTTCAAAGTTGGGATTTTCTATAGTTTCTGGTATGTGCACTGTTCATACTGGCAGATTTGCTTTTCGTGTCACTCGATGGCCAAATGGTGTCCAATGCTTATAAAATTTTATGTGCATAAACTGCAGGTCATAAGCTTTCTGTGGCCACCGAGATCACCTCATTTGGAGGTCTGAGCACAGAGTTATGCATTTTTTAAATTTGCTGTCAGTAACAGTGGCGACTCCAGAGCTCAATCACTGTTCCATCAGTTCCAGATACCTAAACATATCTGTTTCATTTGGGAATTATTTTTAGTGTCAAGTTAATATTTGTAGCTTCGCCAAATGACTGAATGTGTGTGATTTAAATTTTTGTAGAATTAGTTATGAATTTCAGAAGTTTGCATCAGTAACCTGAATCACAGCCCAGGCAGCCAGTGAGTCTGTAGCTTTTTGGATGTCAAACGTCCTGTGTGATGAATGTTGTGACTTGGACGTATTTTTAGTGTGAAGTAGACATCCTGAGCTTTCCAAAAGGACAAAGAATACATGATTCGATTTTTCTAGATTTAGTTATGATTTTCCAAAGTTTGTGACAGAAAAGAGGAAATTCTGGACGAAAATGCAAACATGAATTTTAATGTGTTCCTTTGCTTTCCACGAGTTGTAGACCAAATTTGATGATGGAAATGAGCTATATTCATGTATTTAAGTATGAGAATGTGATAGATGTATTCATATGGCCCATGGGACTCTGAAAGAAAAATTTTACCCGTAGAGAAATGCATTTAAATTCATAACTCCCTATGCCACTAGATTGTTTCCATAGAACAAACATAAGATGAGGCATGGGAATTGCATGAATTGAGTCCTAGAAGTATGGTATTACATATGGTATACTATTGGAAACTTAATAATGTGATGTATTAGAAACTGATATGGATTATTGATGCATGAAACCTTTAACAAAATGTGTATGAGATGTTAATTATTGATAGTATATGAATCCTTGCTGTCATTAACCCATGAAAAGGCTGACATGTGGTGGTTGAGTGAGTGAGAATTTGTACTTGAGTGTTGAGTTAGTAATGGTCGGATAGCTGGGTAAATAAGGTAGATAAATACCATTAGAGCTATATAAAATGAAGGGAAGGGGTCTTAGAGTGTTCCTAAGAAGAGAACTGGAGTGTAGATGACAAAATGTAGGGGATATAGCTATAGGAGGGAGTCACGCCACGGCCTGAAGGGTGACAGTAGCGAGGGACGCTGCAGCTTGAAAGGTCTCGCCGGGGCATAGAGTGAAAAAAATGCCTAGGAGGGTGACAGAATGAAACCTCACCGCGGCGCAATAAGTCCTGCCGTGGCGTAAGTCGAGGAAATTAATTAAAGAGGGTATAGTAGCAAAACTTGCCACGGCACTACGTAGGTTGGCCACGGTGCAGATCCAACTCATTACGGCGAAAGTCAAGAAAGTTACCTAGTAATTCCCGAGAGTAACTCGTCACAGCGCAAAAGGTCTGGGCCACGGCGCAAGGTTAAAAACTTAGTTTTTGAGCTCTAGGACTTAACTTAGCCGCGGCGGGAAGGTTCCAGGTTGTGGCGGAGGTCTCCAAATTCCCACCTTTGACCTAGAAACCCTGATTCCTTTAATGCTAATGCTAGGAAATGATATAGGAACACTTGTGGAAGGTTTTTGTGTGTTGAAATCGATGGATGGATGAATCACAAACCCTTAATGATGGTTCAAATCCTTTTATACATTTTTTCATTTATGGTTGTTTAGTTGATGACCCTAATAACATTAAAGTTCAAATTTTCCTATATTTTCTTAAAGTGATTAATTGTAACGACTCCAAACCGTGATCATTGATTAATAATCATGTATTTAACCATAACTACTGGGATTAGAGGTTAGGGTCATCACAAACCATACATTACATTCTATTAATTTCTCCTTGCCACTAAGAAGGCCGGTCCTTGGAAATGTTAGTTCACAACCGAGGCAAGATATATAGTCCCAATAACAAGAGGCAAATTCCGTATATATGTGCAAATTAATCAATATAATGCATTGTCATATTATTAAATACTAGAATTATCAGTTCAATTAACAAATGAACTAGTTGAGCTACCAACGACTATTGTCTCATACTAGTAATTACATACAACATGTTAATGGCTAATAACACTAGGAGATGCCTATCCATGGCACCAACTCCCCCAATGAGCACAACCTAGCCTCAGAGCATTCAGAGGTCTGATTACAGCCTAATGCCAGATTAAAGCACGATGCACAAGTGACAGTCGCATCACAGCTCCATCATAGACTCACAAGATCCAATCACAACATAATAGATAGTCAACCATTCATTTAGCATTCAAAATCATACATGTACAACAGTATCATATTAAAATGGGCATATACATGGAATCAGGAAATTAACTCCGGTTACCTCAATGAAGATAATTACTCTTCCTCTAGCTACCACTAAAAGCACACCAAGCCTAAGATAAGCTTAGCTATCATTATTTTACTATCATTAGTAATAAATTTTTCCTATCCATTAATTAATTTTAATAAGAATTCATTGAGAATTACTTACCCCAACTTCTTAAGGGTTTATTGCACCAATTCAAGGTCAAGACATCAAAACTCACAATGGTTCACTTCTCCATTTTTACACATGTACAAGGCATGCACCAAACATTAATCTAAAAGATGAAAATTCAACGCATACACCTCACAAGAAAAGGGGAAACACTTACCTATACACCTAAGAGGTTAAATGAATTGGGTTGAGCCTCAACTACCAATAACACACCATGGGACATTCCAAAATTCAGATTTGAGTCATTAAGCCTAGAAACTTTAATGTTTCACATTCATCTCCTTGTAATTTCACACAATAGTAGAACCTGTTATGAAAATCAATCCTTGGGGATATTTTCCAGCAAAATAATACACAAAATGGAAGGAAAAGACTTACTCAATTGTTCCTTTAACTTTTAACTCCAAAAATCTTACAAGGAATCACTTAAACACCAAATTTTATATTTGAGAAGAAGATGAAAATCCACTAAACCAGAAACTAATTAGACCAAAATGAAGAAGAGAATGAAAGGGACATATTTTATATAGACTGCCTTGGCCAAATCTTCTGTTAGAAGTGAGAAATGGTGGAAAAATGCAAAAAACCCTAGCCTCCTCTGTTCCTATGCGAAAATGGAGTTCTCCTTTGTCTAAGATTGAGTTGGTCTATAGAATAGAGGATGAAGGGCTGAGTAAGTTGGGCTTTAAGATGGTTATAGGGTAACCCTAAAGTCCAAAATCCATTTAGGTTTAAATATGTATTTATTGGGCTATAAGTTGAAGGGTTTAATTGATGAAATAAAAGTTGGGCTCTTAAGAAATGAAATTAGACCTTCTTACAAACTAGAAGTAGGCTTTCTTATTTGGCTTATGGCATAAATAAATTGATCATAAGGCCCACATTAAATGTCCATCTCCCCTTAGTTAATTCCCTAATTAAACCCATAACCATAATTAATATGTCCTCACCCTACAATAACTAAACGTGATGATTAGCTTGAAATGTCTAAAATAAACTCATTTCTTTAGAAATCTTATTTTTCTTATTTTTTTTAAATCCTTGTATTATTCCTTAATTCACCATAATTATTATTAATAAATTTTGGGGTGTTATAACTTATGTGCATGGGGTTGTCCTGCTGAAGTTAAAGTATATAACTCATAAGAGAAGAAGTTAGGTCCTAAGACTATCATTGTATTTTTGTAGGCTATGCAGAGAAGTCTAAGAGTTACAAGTTTTACTGTCCTACGCATACTTCAAGATTTGTAGAATCTAGAAATGCTAAGTTTCACAAAAATAACATCATTAGTGGGAGTGATTAGCTTTATGACTTACTCATTGAAGATGACCACATTTCTAAATCCACTAGTAGTGGTGGAGCTATAGTTCTTTATAAACATCCTGATGTTCCATAAATTTAATTTGATCATGCTATACAACAATTGGAGTCTACCATTCCTGTTAAGGCCCTAATAGAATTCAAGAAGGATCTTAAATCTTAGTAGAAGATTCTTATGTTGTGAAGCCTTAACCTTTACAAGAGGTTGAATAGAGGAGATCAACTAGAACCAAGAAATCAACAATTTTCTAGTGACTGTATGGTGTATTTGCTTGAGTCCAACTATGATGTTGTTGTTGAAGATGAACATACTACATTTTCATAAGCCATAAGTAGTGCAAATTCTAAATTATGGCATAATGCCATGTTAGATGAGATGGGATCCATGGCAAGTAATAAAGTTTGGAACCTTGTAGAATTGTTTAGTGGGGCGAGAGTTGTAATGTCTGGTTTTTGTTAAACGACAAAAATGGATGTGTTTTCAAAGCAAGTCCTCTAAAATGAATTAGTTAAAGTTCCAAAAAATACATTCTAGCCTCCTAAAAATAAGAATTCTAGCCTCAGATGGAAGGAAAAATGAAGCAAGAATAGAGAAACAAATTTTAACGGAAATCTTACGAAACATAATGGCATTTCCATAATTTTGAGCAATTTTTTAGAATTCACATAGGAGGGCTTTTTAAATGAAAGTTTTGAGTTCTTGGGGTTTTCAGAGGCCTTGAAAACTATGGGAAGCCCCAGGATAGTTAAATCCTCTCCGGTGGATGTTTTCCAACATCGATGTGTCCGAACTTTAACGGATCTCTTTAGGAAGGTTTTAGCTCCGATTTGAGTGATTCTAAAAAAAATTTTCTTAATTAGGAATCTAAATTTTATAATGGAAAAGACAGTTCCCAAAAAGGAGCTAAAACAAAGGAGAAATGAAAATGCAAAATACGAAGGGTAAAATTAAAATTTTTGAAAAAGTCACTTTTCCCTACCTATATATGGGTGGCGCCTCACACTCTCCCTCATTTAGCATCAGATTTTCCAGCCCCAAATTAGAAGCAAAACCCTAGGAGAGTGGCGCACTAAGGGAAGAGAAGAAGGAAGAGAAATTTAAGCTTTTAGGTATGGAAATTTGCTTGTTTTTTCATGCTTTCTCTTAGCCAATCTCTTCTCCTCTTTTTCCCTCTTCTTCTCCATGATTTTTCTAAAGTTTTAAGGACTGTTTTGAAGGAAGAAAAGAGGGGAAATTTCGGATTTGAAGAGAAGATTTTGGAGAAAGCAAGATTTTAGCCAAACTACAAGGAAACAAGGTAAAATTACATCCTATGGTTGCTATATTGAGGTCCCTTTCTTCTCCACTTCAACACACACCAAGAACCCTAGGAAGATTTGATTTTCAAGCTCAACCAAGTATGAATCTTAGGTATTTAATGGAGAAGAACAAGAATATGCAAAGAAAACAACAAACTAGCCATTAGAAATTAAGATGCAAAACTTAGGGTTTTATGTGCACCTTCCAAATTCTGAACTTATATGATGATTCCTAGATTTAATTAAGAGTTCAAATGAGTTCTTGAGATCCCTAAGATGCTCCCCACAAGCTTCCTTCTTCAAGAAAACAAAGAAATCTCCATGTAGCCCAAATGATGCCTATGTCTCGGCCAAAGAGGGTTCTTGTAGTAGAGGAGAGTTTTACATTTTTCTAAGGCCATTTTTAAGTCATATTTGATGAATGAAAATGAGGGGAGGCCATGGAAAAAATTTAGAACTCATAAAAATTGATTTGGTGCCTTAAGTTCTATATTATGACCTAAAGAAGCAACATGATGTTAGGCCCTTTGTATTAATGGTGTGATGACTCCAAGAGGCTTAAAATGAGTTAAGAATCATATTTAAAAGGAAAGAATGAGGCCTAGAAATCATTTAAGGGGTGTTGCTTAATTAGGTGCATTTATGGACCATATGGGGGTTATAGAGCAGTCTAGTGTTTAACCAAGTTGTGTGGCCTTAGAATATATTCCATGAATCTAATTGGCTCCCATAAATTGTATTTAGGCCAATAGAAACTATCTCCACCAATTTATGGGTGTGTGGCCGAAAGAGGAGGCTTGAATCCAAAAGAAAAAGTGCGTAATTGTGGGCAAAGTAGCTCTCTCCACCTTCTCTCATGCATGGATGTGTGTTTAGCTTGTCTTAGAATGTGTGTACATGTATTTTCAAGTCATGAAAAGTATGATAGCATGATCTTATATGCCATGATTTCATGATATCATGTTATGTTTTTAAATGAATATATGATATTTATTTGAGTTTGCTTGAGTGTAGGGAGGCCAAGAACTCTTGACCATGGTGAGGATGAGCCAAGAACTCTTGAGCTTGGTTGAAACAAAGTAAAGAGTCTCCCAAAAGCAAAGTGGGCTCCCAAGAGTATGGTTAAGTTCAAAGCTCTTAAAGAATAGGTGAGGCAAGTCCAAAATTTATGAGGAGAAGTGTGAGGCCAACCTAAACACTTGGTGAGCTCTTGATTGCCTTTTATGATGTATTCATATGCCAAGCTTGCTTCTTGAATGTCATGATTTGTATTATGTCTATGCATACATTTTAAGGCTTGCTTTATATATATTATGTATGATTGAAAGGGAGATGAGCTGTTGGGATTCTTTGAATCTCATTCCCCCCTCTCTAATGATCTAATATGCTAGGTGGACCAAGTGGCTATAGTAATGGGAGCCAACAACATTGAAGAATGAAGATTGACAACTATATACTTGGCTTTTGCTATTTTGGAAACATAATGATGCTTTATGATTTAAATTGTTGTTGTAAATGGTCTATGACTCTTAAGACATGTGTAAATATGATATTATGTGACGTATAAATGTATGGATATGATGCATGAACTCTAGAATATAATTTAAGCAAGTAATGCCAAAGTATGCAATTTGGAAGTTTAATGTAAATGTGCATTGTAAAGTCCCACATCGGCTGGAAGGGGCCTGTGCTGAGCGCTTATAAAGGGGTGCGAAGTGCTCTCCACCAAGGACACGTTTTCCTGGGAATGTGGTTAAATGTCCTGCCCAGGGGAGGCAAAACCCAATTGAACGGGGAAGGTTGGGTTAGTGACCCTCGAACCCAGAAGGAAGGGACAATATCCTTGGCGGCTCTGTAGGTGACTTGGTATCAGAGCAATCCTGGTCCATGTGCGACTCGAAGACAGGTCGGCCCTAAGGGGGTGGATTGTAAAGTCCCACATTGGCTGGAAGGGGCCTGTGCTAAGCGCTTATAAAGGGGTGCAAAGTGCTCTCCACCAAGGACCCATTTTCCTAGGAATGTGGTTAAATATCTTGCCCAGGGGAGGCAAAACCTAACTGAATTGGGAAGGCTGGGTCAGTGACCCTCGAACCCGGAAGAAAGGGACAATATCCTTGGTGGCTCTGTAGGTGACTAAAGTCCCATATTGGATGGTTTGGTCCTAGGAACGACCCATATAAGTGGGGGCAAAGCTCCCTCACCAAGGCGTGCTTTTCCCGCGAGTGAAGCGGGAAGGGACAAACCCCACTGAACCGGGAAGGCTGGGTCAGTGACCCTCGAACTGGGAAGGACGAGACAATACCTTGATGGCTCTGTGTGGCTATACCATATAAGTGGGAGTAGTACTCTCCCCACCAAGGCGCGCTTTACACATACAGAGCCCTCACGAGTATTGTCCCTTCCTTCCCGGTTCGTGGGTCTTTAACCCTGCCTTCCCGGTTCGTTGGGCTTTCTCCTTTCCCGTAGGAAAAGCACGCTCGTGAGGGGGAGGATTCTCCCTACTTATATGGGCTAGCCACAGGCCCCTTCCAGTCGATGTGGGACTTAACAATCCACCCCCCCTTTGGGGTCGACCCGTCCTCGGGTCGCACATGGGCCAGGATTGCTCTGATACCAACACATACAGAGCCCTCACGAGTATTGTCCCTTTCTTCCCAGTTCATGGGTCTTTGACCCTGCCTTCTCAGTTCGTTGGGCTTTGTCCTTTCCCGTAGGAAAAGCGTACTCGTGAGGGGGAGGATTCTCCCTACTTATATGGGCTAGCCACAGGCCTCTTCCAGCCAATGTGGGACTTGAGATGCATAAGTGTGGGTTGAGAGGCCAAAATAAGATGCATGAGGTTTAGGACCATTTGGGCAACTCACACAAGTCTTAAAAGTGCTTTTAGACTTTCCCAAAAGGTGCCAACACCAAGAGAAAGCCATTTGGCAATTTTGATACCCTATATGGAGCCAAAATTGACCATAATAGAACCTTATATCATTTTTTGGCCAAATGAGTTATTCTTGATCTGAGACTTGGCATGCAATTAGGTCTAATTGAGAGCTTTTTGAGAAGCTAAAAATCATAATTTTTAGTGGTCTATAGAATATTTGATAAATTTTCAAAGTTGGCGATTTTTATGGTTTTGGTTTGCTACACTATTCAATTGGTCTGAAAATGGATTCTGTCACATGAGGCTCAAATGATGTCCAATTGCTATGAAATTTTACACAGAGAAACTAGACATTCATAGTGACTTGTGTTAACTAGAACCACCTTATTTGGCAGTCTAGAGAGGGAGATGTGAATTTTTGAATATTCTATCCAGTATCAGAAATTTTGCCCAACCTGAGTTACTGTTCCATTAAATTCTGAGGTCTGGACTTGATGAACTAGTCTAGAGATATTTTTTCTCTCTAGGTAACTTCCACAGCTTTCCAGATTGCATGGATTGGATTTTTGTGGAATTGATTGGACATTTTCAAAGTTTGTTGCAGAATTCTATGATAGTTCCAGAATGTAGTCTGACCTCTGGATCATTTCGGATGTCAAACGCCCTCTGTGATGAATGTTATAACTTAGGCATATTTTTAGTGTGAAGCAGACATCCATAGCTTTCCAGAAAGACCAATATTGCATGATTTCAATTTTTCTAGATTTAGTTATGATTTTCTAAAATTTGGTCAGAAAAAGGAGCAAATCTAGCCGAAATTACACTTAATGATTTTGAGTTCCATTTCGGTTTCCATGAGTTGTGGGCATGATTTTGTGATACAAATGAGTTGTACTGATGTAATTAAATATGAGAATCCATAGCATGAGCTCACACGGTCCACGTGACATCGATTGCAATTTTTAAGTACGACGCAACGCAAAAAATGTCAATACTTATTCCCTTTTTTTCTTATACTTCCATGAATAAAATGATGTAAGGCATGTGTATATGATGAGATGAGCTAGAATTTATGGTGTTACAAGAGCAATTGGCTATGAATGGGTCTCCAAGACTAAAAAAGACTCACAAGGCAATATTGAACACTACAAGGCTAGACTAGTTACCAAGGGTTTCACATAAAAGGAGGGAATTAATTACAGAGAACCCATTTTCCCTGTGTCAAAGAAAGAATCCTTCCATATCATCATGGCATTAGCTGCTCATTTTGACTTGCATATGGTGATCTTGAGAAAGAGGTATACATAAAACAACTTGAAGGGTTTATCTCAAGTGTAACATTATATCTATATAGCTCTCAACTCATGGCACAATTGGCTTAAAACACTCATTTTCATTAAAATAGCACTTTTAACAACAGATAATTGCGTCATTGAAAGCTTAATTAATTCATTTTTGGCTTAATGGACTATGTGAGCTTACCAAATTTATTTTCTATCCATAACACATTTTTTCAACTAGAATTATTACAATTTAAAGCTCAAAATTCGGGTCCAAGTTATAGAACACGAAATTGCATTACACTTTGCATTTTGCCATACATTCCATATTCTTATATAAATTTTGAAAAATCATAACTAATTCTAGAAAAATCCAAATTATGCAAATGATAGCTTTCTAGAAAGCTCGGGATGTCATCTAACTACCATAAAAATTTTAGATCAAAAAAATCATGTTTGGCCTAAAAAAACTAATGGAATAGTACATCAAGTCTGGTGGTCATTCTACAGCAGACTTGGAACTTCAAAAATTTATTTCTCCCTCTACAAAGCTCGAATTGGGGTTCTCTCATGGATGTAGAAAGCTTATAATTCTACTAGTGTCTGTAAAATTTCATGAGCATTGGACTTCAGTTGACCCCTGAATGACACAAGAAAGCAAACTGACCACATGAACAGTAACAATGACAATTTTTGCATAATTTGGCTAACTTTGAAAAAAATTATAATAAATTCTCTAGAGCTCCAAAAATAGTATTGTTTAGCTATGAAAAGCTATAGATGAGACCTATTCTCCTGCCAACTTTCATGTAAAAACTTATCCATTTGGTTAGTTTGTGGTTTAGGTCAAGAAAGTGGCAAAATTTGGAACCATAAAGGAGTCAAAGTGCACCAAATGGCCTTCTCATCACACCATGGCCATTTAAGCACGTCCAAAAGTATAAACACAACATATAGAAGCATTCCAAATGGTCCAAATCATCATGAAACTCATTCTCACCTTTCCACTTGGATTCATACACATGTATTCTATGGTTCTAGGGTGGCAAGAACTTACATACTCATGAATTTGATTTCAAATTCTGTTCATATATCATGGTTACAAACTTTTATATATGCTCAAAGGATTACAACACAGCCATTACATATTACAAATTTGACATAAAAAATACATAATTTCCTATCCTATTGTCAAGAGTTCATCTTTTAAGGTTTTAGGCTTCCATTCCTTGCTCTATGTGATTTACCTAGACATGGTTAGATATAATGTGGAGAAGAGTGAGATTCAAATAATTTCAATAGATCTTTTACCCTTTCAAGCATACATATATAGCACATTTTCATGTAAAAAAATGCAAGCATGTCATTAAAACCTCTTGTAAACATACATAAGCATATTTTCATGTCACTTAAGCTTATCCAATTCAAACATAGGCTCTAAGGGTTTTTGGCCTAGCCTTAGCCAATTCTTTGGTACTTTTGGATTTGCCTCATCCATTTTTAGAAACTTTTGACTTAGCCTCACTGTAATGCCATAGTTCCCTAGCCTTCAAATTATATCACAAAGGCTTAATCTTACACATTTACATAGAAATGACAATCTTGACATTAGTTTTTAGTGACATTAAAAGCCAATTTACTCGGTGTTCGGTTCCATAAATCATTTAAGCTTTCCTAATTTATTTTCCATCTATAACATACTCATTCATATAAAAAACATCATAATTTATTACATGAATCTCGGATCTTAGACCACATTGCACAATATCATAATTTTGCTCTAAGGTTGTAGGGCTAGTTTTTTTATATGAAATTTGAAAATTCATAACTAATTCTAGAAAAATCTAAATCATTCATGCTATAGCTTTTTATAAAGTTCTAGATGTTAACTAATGATAAAAATAATTATAGAACAAGACAATAGCATTTCACCTACAAAAATGAATACAATAGTAACCTGGGTCATGCTCTCAGACTAATGCAGACACTGATATTCAAAAATTCATAACTTTTTCTATACTGATCCAATTGAGTGCTCTCAATGGCTATGGAAAGCTTATTATGATGTCTACTTTATTCCTATAAAATTTCATGAGCATTAGACTTCATTTGACCCCTAACTGACCCTAGAACCGAAACTGACCATATGAACAGTAACCTTGACAATTCTACACAATTTGGCAAATTTTGAAAAATCATAATAAATTCTCTATAGCTCTAAATTAAGTGCTCTTTGGCTTTGTGAAAAGTCCTAGATGATACCTATTTTGTTGCCAAATTTCATGCAAAAAATATCCATTTGGTCATACGTCAATTCAACTTAAGATTTAGTCATTTTTGGAGTCCATAAAGGAATCATAATGCACCAAATGGTCTTCTACTCATTCCACAACTATTTAATCATGTCCAAAAGCATAAACATAGCCTATAAGAGCATCCTAAGTGGTCTAAATCATCATGCATCTCAAAATCACTATCCTAGTTATTCTTACACATATGAGCATCAAAGCATATGGATGTCAAAATCTCATATAGTTATTCATTTAGTTCCAAATTCCATTCCTACATTATATTTACATATATTTTCTTGTGGTCAATGGTTTACATCACATGTACATCATATAGATACAAACTTTGACACCAAAATACATAAATCTCTATTCCATTGTTAAAGTTCCATGCTTCAAGGTGTTTGGCCTCTATTCCTTAGTTTATTTGGCTCACCTAGACATGGTTAGACATATGTGGGGGAAGAGTGAGATTCAAAGAATCCCAATAACTCTTTACCCTTTCAAACATACATATATAATGCATTTACATGTCAAAGAATGCATGCATGCTATAAACATTTCTCATGAACATACATAAATCAATTTCCTTATCATGTAAACTCATACATGTCAAACATAGGTTTAAAGGGTGTTGGTCTAGTCTCACCCAATTTCTTTAGGACTTTTTAGATTTGCCTTACCCACTTTCAAGAGACTTTTGACTTAGCCTCACTCCTTCTTGAGACTTTTGGCTTTGTCTCACCTATTTTTAGGGACTTTTGGCACAACTACACCCATTCAAGCCACTTTGCATTCAAAACCACATTTCAAGAAGCATAATGGTACCATATTATATAATCAATAGCTAAAAACATATCTCATAGCTCAAACATACATACAATCATCCAATGACAAGCAAACATCTAGGAAATGCATGCAAGCAAGGTTAGAGAGTTACTTTAAAGCAAGAACACAATGTTTTCCTTTGGCTACTCCTTCCCCTTTTCAGCCACACACATGCAACTAGATGGGGTTTGATTCACTTTGTAATACCTTATATTCCTAACTCATTTCGTACACATTTGCATGCTTATACGATGCATTCCTTGAAGGAAGTGAGAAAAATCCATTAAAATACTATATTTCTTTACGTTGCGTCGTGTATAAAAATTTCATTTAGTGTCACGTGGACCATTTGACCTCATACAATATATTCTCATATTTAATTACATGGATACAACTCATTTAAATTATCAAAAGTGGCCTATATCTCAAGGAACTCGAAGGAAAGCATGAAATAAACACATATATTTTCGACCAACTTTTGCCCTTTTTCTATCCCAAATTTAGAAAATCATAACTAATTCTAAAAAAATTAAAATTATGCATTCTTGGTCATTCTAGAAAGCTTCATATGTCTACTTTAGACAGAGGACGTTTGACATTTGAAAATGTCTAGAGGTCAAACTGTCTACTAGTGCTATCATAGAATTCTGCAGCAAACTTCAAAAATGTCCAATTAATTCCACAAATATCCAGTCCATGCAAATGATACCAATCTAGAAAGATATGGATGTTAGCTAGAGGGAAAAAATAACTCTAAATCGGTTTAGGTATGTCCAGATCTCATAATCTAATCAAATAACAACTGAGGTCGGGTAAAGTTCCTAATACTGGACAAATTCATTGAAAATTCATATATTCGTCTTTAGACATCCAAATGAGGTGTTTCTAGTTGGCACAAGTCAATGGGAATTTCTAATTTCTCTGTATAAAGTTTCATGGCAATTAGACATCATTTAAAGCTTATGTGACAAATTTCATTTTTGGACCTGAGTGAACAGTGACATGACCAAAACTAGAAAATTTTGCCAACTTTGAAAATTCATCAAATATTCTATAGACCTCCAAAAATTATGTTCTTTAGCTTCTCAAAAATCTCTCAACAAGCTCTAATTTTATGCCAAATTTTAGATCAAGAAGAGCTCATTTGGATAAAAATTCACAAAGTTCTAAATTAGTCAATTTTGACTACATATGGGATACCAAATTATCCAAATGGCTTTCCTTGGGGTGTGGCACCTCTTGGGCAAGTCTAAAAGTATAATTAGAAGTTGTGTAAGCTGCCCAAATGATCTCAAATTCCATGCATCTCATTTTGGCCATTTCATCCATATATATGCATAATTCCATAATGCCATTCATGAAGCCACATTGTCCATACATACGCAAATTGCATTTTAATAATCTTATAACATAGTCTCTCATTTATACATGACCCATTATCATAATCACATATGTTCCAAAGGTCATAGATCATATACAATAATAATTTACATCATTAAACATTTATATGGCTTTAAAGTGCAAAGACTAGGCATATAGGTGTCAAGCTCTCTTCTTCAAGGTAGTTGGCTGCCATTACCTTGTCCACTTGGTCTACCTAGCATGTTAGGACATCGGAAAGGAGGGGATGAGATTTAAAGAATTCCAATAGTTTATCTCCCTTTCAATCACACATAATATATGTAAAGCAAGTCTTGAAAATGCATGCATGGATATAATAGATGTCATGAACATTCAAGAAGCAAGCTTGGCATGTGAATAAGTCACACAAGATATCTAAAGGCTTACCAAGTGGGTGGATTGGCCTCACCCTTTTCCTCATAGATTTTGGACTTGCCTCACCCATTCTTTAAGAGATTCTTAGACTTAACCATGCTCTTAGGAGCTTACTCTGCTTTTGAGAGACTCTTTGCTTTATCTCAACCAATCTTAAGGGTTCTTGACTTACCCTCACCATGGTTAAGAGTTCTTGGCCTTTCCACACTCAAGCAAATTCAAACAAATATCATAACATTATTTAGAAACATAATATGTCATCATGAAATCATGGCATATAAAATCATGCTAGCATATGTTTCATGGCTTGAAAATACACATACACACATTCTAAGATGAGCTAAACACACATCCATGCATGAGAGAAGGTGGAGAGAGCTACCTTGGACACAATTACACACTTTTTTTCCTTGAATCTCCCTTTCTTGCTTTGGCCACACACACACAAAAGTGTGAGGAAGATTTCTCTTGGCCTAGACACAATTTATGGAAGCCAATTAGGTGCATGGACTCAATTCTAAGGCCATACAATTTGCTTAGACACTGGCTTGGTTTATAACCTCATTATGGTTCCATAATTGCACCTAATGAAGCAACACCCCTCAATTAAATTCTAGGCTCTATTCTTTCCTTTCAATTATGATTCTTAACTCCTTTTAAACCTCTTGGAGTCATCATACAATTAAAACAAAGAGTCTAACTACATGTTACTTCTTTAGGTCATAATATGGAACCTAAAGCACCAACTCACTTTCTATGGGTTCTAAATTTTTCCCAAGTCCTCCTCTCATTTTCATTCATCATATATGACTCAAGAATGGGCTTAGAAAAATTTAAAACTCTCCCTAGCTATACCATCTCCCTTAGGCCAAGATAAGGAGCATTTTTGGCCTCCTTGAAGCTTTATTTGTTTTCTCAAGAGAAGAAGCATATGGGGAGCCTCTTAGGGATCTTAGGAGTTCATTTAAACTCTTATTTAGGCCTAGGAATTATCATACAAAATTAGATTTATATAAGGTGCCTTTGAAACCCTAGGTTTTGCATCTTGAAATCTAAGGGTTTTTTGTTAATTCTCTTTACATATTCTTAATCTCCACACCCTTTTTCCTTAGATTCATCCTTGGTTCTACCAAAAATCAACTCCTCGTAGGGTTCTTTAGGTATGGAAAAATGGAGAAGAAAAGGGAATCAAAGGCGGCAACCATAGGAAAAGAAATTACCTAGTTTTCTTGCTTAAATCTTGCTTTCTCCAAGCTCTTCTCTTTAAATCCGAAATTTCCCCTAAGTTTCTCCCTTAAATCAGATTTGTAAACTTCATTTTAATCAAAGGAAACAAAGGAGAATGAAGGAGAGGAGGTTTGGATGGAAGAAGCATGAAAAACTACTATAAAAGCATACCTTAAAGCTTGGATTTCTTCTCTTCTTCTTCCTTCTTTGGTGTGCCTAAACCCTAGCTCTCTTCTATGAAATTGGGTAGAAAATTCTGAGTCTAAATGAAGGAGAGAGTGGGGTGTCACCTATATATAGGGGGAGGATGAAGCATTTTTAAAAAATTCCTATTTTACCCTTTGTTCTTTGCATTTTCGTTTCTCCTTCATTTTAGCTCTTTTTTTAGAACTATCTTTTTCATTATAAAATTTAGGTTCCCAATTTAGTAAAATGCCTTTGGAATAACTTAAATCAAAGTTAAAACCTTCTTGAACGAATCCATCAAAGTTTGGGTACACTGACACTGGAAAACTTCCACCGAAGGGGATTTAACTGTCCCAGGGCTTCCCATGGTTTTCAGGGTCTCTGAGAACCCCAGAGAACTCAAAAATTTCATTTAAAAAGCCCTCCTATGTGAATTCCAAAATTCGCTCAAAATTACGAAAATGCCATTACATTTTGTAAGATTTCTGTCAAAATTTGTTTCTTCATTCTAGCTCTATTTTTCCTTCTGTCTGAGGCTAGGATTCTCATTTTTAGGAGTCTAGAATGTTACTCAAATTTTTTCAGACCTTAACTAATTCATTTCAAGGGACTTGCTTTGAAAATATACCCGTTTTTGTCATTTAACGAAAACTGGACATTACACACTTGGCCTAAACACATCAAATGAGTCATAATTACATCATTGGAACAAGTTCTTGCTTCACACAAACTTTATGCAAGCTTACTCTATTCTAAAACTTGATTATGGTTTCATATAAGTGCATAGTGAAGCTACTCCTAGAATTCATGATTTTGACTCCAATTTCTCATTTAATCCAAGTCTCTTGAGTCCCTTTAGGCTCCTTAGAGTCATTATAATTTCAACTTAATGAGCCTAGACTGAAGTTGCCTCTTTATATCTTAAAAAGAAATCTAAACCTCCATCTCAAAAACCATGATTTCTAAATTCAAACCAATGCTTCCCTTGATATTTATTAATCATATCTAGGCCATTCTCATCCTTGGAATCAAAACAAAATCTCCCTAGGTGCTTGTTCTAGCTTTGGCCGAGACATGGACAAAGTAATAGACCCATGGAGTTTACTAGATTCTTTTTAAGTAATCGGCACTTATGAAGCTTCCTAGATGCCTTACGATCTCATACATGCTCTTACATAGGCTAGACCATCTTTAAAGAGCTTAAAAAATGGTTAGGTACAACAAAAATCCTAAGTTATACAACTTGAATTCTAAATATTTTCTTTTAAATCTAATTGTCTATTCTTGTTTCTCATACTCTAAAACCCTTGGAGAACAAGGAAGAAGAAGCAAAAAAAAAAAAAAACTATGAAAGTTACTTTGATTTCAAGTTTTTTCAAAAGCGCTTTCACTTGCTTCTTGTCTCTCCGTCAATTTCTATCTTCCTCTCACTAAACTAGCCATGAATCATTCCTAAATCAGTCATCAGAATCATAGGAAGAGAGAGAGGAGAAAAAAGAGAACAAGATTGGTGAAGGAAGAAGCATGAAAAACCATAGATTTTCTTACCTTTTTTGCTTGGTTTTCTCTTCCCTTCTTCCTCCCTCTTGGTGCCCCACTTCAAGAAGCTTAGGGTTCTATTTTAGTGCAGAAGAGAGTCGATCAAGGCAGATGGAAGAAGTGCAACTTGCTATATATAGGCTAGGGATTCATTTAAGACTTTTCAAAATTTCAATTTTACCCTTCGTTCTTGGTTCTTTCCATTTAAGATCATTTCAACTCTTTTTTAAGAGTTGTCTTTTCCATTATGAAATTTAGGTCCTCTAATTCATAAAATGCCTTTAGTTTCACCCACATTGGATTTAAAACTTTTCTAAATGAATCGGTCAAAGTTTCAATCAATTAACACTCTAAAATATAAATCAGAGGAGTTTTAACCATTCTAGAGGTTTCCTATAGTTTTTAAAGTCTCTGAGAATTCCAAGAAACTCAATTTTCCCATTTAAAGATCTTTCCTTTGAGTTTTCTAAAAGTTGCTCAAAATTATAAAAAATGCCACTATATTTTCATCAATTTTTTTTAGCTTTTCTAGCTTCGTTTCTGGGTGTCTTAAGCCTTGTATCCTTATTTTTAATTGTCTAGATTATTGTTCTAATTTTATTTGGCCTCAAATCCTTCTATTTAGGGACTTCTTTTTATAACTGGCTGGTTCTAATATTTTTAAGAAAACTAAACATTACACTCACTCTTTCTTGAGACTTTTGGCTATATCTCACCCCTTCTTAGGGACTTTTGGCTTCTCCTCATCCATTTTAAAGGACTTTTGGCACAACCTCATCCATTCAAGCCATCTTATATTCAAAACATGTCTCAAGAAGGATAATGGTACCATAACATTTAATCAATGGCTATAAACATATCTCATGGTTCAAACATACATGCAAACATCTAATGTGTAATATCATATTATTTCTAACATTAATCCTTCTTTTGCAAGTAGGAATATGCACTTTATCAAAGAAATCTCAAGAAAATGTGTTAAAGTAATGAATTAAATTGTGTTGTGTAGTAGATAAATTTTTCATTTCATGTCTCTGAGACCCCATAAACTCATCAACAACATTCTCTAATTATTTTCCATACATAAAAATCATAACATTCTCAAAATTGGCACAAACCACGAATTAAGGGTCAAAAACTCCAAAATTTCTTCATTTCCCGCGGCTGTACAGTTGCAGATTTCAAGGGCAACTTTGAAAAATCAAAATCACACAAACCATAGCTTTCTAGAAAGCTCTAGATGTTAACTTCACACTAAAAATAATTTCAGGACATAAGCATAGCCTTTGGACCATGTTTGACAATGAAATATCCACAAAGGTCTGGCTGTCCTTGGTATTAATACAGTTTACTATCATAAACTTAAAAAATGTCTAATTAATTCTACAAAAATCCAATCCATGCAAATGATACTAATATGGAAAGCTACAGATGTTAACTAAAGGAAAAAAATAACTCCAGACCAGTCTAGGCACGTTCAAGCCATGAAAACTAATCATATAGTGACATAGGTATGACTGCATGCCTGATACTGGACAACAATTTCAAAAATTAATAGCTCCCTCTTTAGACATCCAAATGAGGTTCTTCCAATTGGCATAAGTCACTAGTTTCTCCTTGTAAAAGTTGTGGCAATTGAACATCATTTGTCCCATGAGTGACAGAGTTCTATTTCAGACCAGAATGAACAGTGCACTGAACTAAAACTAGAAAAATTTCTAATTTTGAAAATTCATCAAATATTCCATAGACCTCCAAAAATTACCCACTTTAGCTTCACAAAAAGCTCTCAACAAGATTTAAATGCATGCTAAATTTTAGATCAAGAGAAGTTCATTTGGAGAAAAAGTGATATAGCTCACTCAAATGGTCAATTTTGCTCCATATAAAGTGTCCACTTTGTCCAAATGGCCTCTCCAATGGTTTGGCTCCTCTTCAAAAAGTTTAAAAGAACAAAGACACTGCCCAAGTAGTCCCAAACCCCATGTATTTCATCTTGACCATCTCACACCCAATAATACACTAATACATACATGCCATCCATGATTTAAAATTCATATTTCTATTACTTTCATGCTACATAGAGTATATATAGTATCCATACATCATATTACATTTGCTAAAGTTCTTACATCATAAAAATAATATGTATAAAGTCACTTTGACATTCAACTACATTTTAGACTACCTAATAGGCAAAGTAAGGCTTTCTATTGTTCTTGGTTTACATTTCCTTGCCTTTGAACACCACCTAGACAAGTCAAGAGTGAAGGGGAAAAGGGAGTGAGATTTCAAGAATCTCAATAGCTCACAATCCATTCACATACACATTCAAGGCATACATATATCAAGTACACAAGTAAACAAGCTACCAAGATCATAAATGCGCATTTCCAAGATTTTCGTGCCACATTTTCACAATCAAGCCATTAAGGAGCACCAGGGACTTTTGGTTTTGCCTCACCTCATTTCTAGGACTTTTGGATATGCCTCACCCTTAGCCTAGGGATTTTGACTTGACCTCACCCATCCAAGAGACTTTTGGCCTAGTCTCACCCATATTAAGGGACTTTTGGCATCACCTCACCCTTGGAAGCTATTCTCATAATCAATGGCATTCAAGACAACACATTGGTACCAATGCAACCTTAAAGCATCAAGTGGCATGTTCTCAAATCACAAGAGCATACACAAGCACATAAAAACATACATATGCACACAAGAATGCAAGAGAATGAGGTGGAGAGCTACCTTGAATTTTGCAAGCCTTCCTTCATCTTATTCCTCCCTCTTTTCGACCTCACAAGTGCACCTAGGTGAGTTAGTGTTCTCTTGGCCTAAACATCATAAACAACACATAATCACACACTAGAAGCAAGCCAAGACCCTAAAGATACTCTTGAACTCACATTTAGTTCCATAAGTGGCATAATGGTTCCATAATTGGCCTATTAAAGAAACTCTTACATTTCAAGTTCTAGGCTTCATTCTCGTTATTTTTAGACTTTTTAGACTCATTTAAGGTCCTTGGAGCTCTCATGCATTCACTTGCACAATTAGAAACCTAAGTTGCTTTATAAGGCACCATTATGGACATCATTACTCCATCTCTCATTCCATGGCTCCTAAATTTTTACTAATGGTTTCTCCCATCTTCTAACATCATATAGAGTCCCAAACCAAGGCTAGAATAAATTAAAACACTCCCTAACTACTTGTGCTAGCCTAGGCCGAGATATGTACTAAGGAAGGAGTTCACAAGCTTCTTGATTTTTCCTTGATGGGAGGGCCACTTGGGGAGGTTTCTAAGGATCTTAGGAGCTCAAGGAAACATTCAAATAACTAAGGAAACATTCACACAAAATCAGATTTTACAAAATCCTAAAGAAGCCTACACTTTGCTATCTTATTTTCCATAGGTTTTTCTAGAATTTTTTGCCATATTCCATCTCCCTATGGCCTAAAACCTTTGTTCCTCTCTTGTTTTTGAACAAAAAACCTCCCCCTTGTGACGACCCTAGTTTCTAATCTCGATAATTAAGGTTAAACATGCTGATAATAATTAGCGATCAAGGTTCGGGGTTGCTACAATAAATTACTTTGCGGAAATACAGAGAAATTTGAACCTTGATGTTGTTAGGGTCATCAACTAATCAACTATAAACAGGGACATGTATACAAGCATTTGTAATTCATCCCTTTATCATTTTCAACACCCAAAAACCTCCCACGAGTGTTCCTATATCATTCCTTAGCATTAGCATTCAAGAAATCTGGGTGTCTAGGTCAAAAACTGAGTTTTTAGCCCTCCGCCACGGCCTGGAACTCTTGCGCCGCGGCCCAGTTATTCTCTGGAATTTTCCTGACTTTTGCCGCGGCGATAGCCACGGCGAGTTGGACCTGCGCCGCGGCCAACCTATGTGGCGCCGCGGCGAGTTTTGCTACTGTAACCTCCCAAATTAATTTTCTCGACTCGCGCCGCGACGAGACTTCTTGCGCCGCGGCGAGGTTACGTTCTGTCACCCCCTGGGCGATTATTTTCACTCCGCGCCGCGGCGAGATTTATCAAGCCGCGGCGTCCCTCGCCACTGTCACTCCCTAGGCCGCGGCGAAGCCTTCTTGGCCGCGGCGTGAATCCCTTCTGTAGCTGTTTTCCCTATGTTTTGCCCCCTACACTCTATTTCTCTCCTTAGGGACACCCTAAGATCACTTCCCCTCATTTTACATGGCTCTAATGGCATTTATCTACCTTATTTACTTAGCTATTCTTTCATTACCAATTCAAAACTTACATGCCCATTTCCGTTCTCTAATCACCCTCTATTAGCGAGTTTATGAAATAATAACAACACCAATCATTCACCGTTGATATTTAACATTCGATACACTTTCCATTATTAGCCAATTACAATCATAAGGTTCAATTCCATGATAATCGAATTACACATACAATCCCTACACTTGGCAACTCATGATGCAATGCAGCAATGATACAAAACTAACAATTTAATTACAATACATTTTTGGTCAAAGCTCTTAAACCTATGCATTACCAAACCATTTAATGGTCTTCCATTAATTTCTTCCTCGGCACTAAGAGGTCCGGTCCCTGAAAATGTTAGCCCACAACGGGGTGAGATATACAATCTCAGTAACAACAGGTAATTTCCATATATATGTACAAGTCAATCAATCCAAGACAATCTCATGTCATCAATATCAGAATTATCAATTCAATTGGCAAATGAACTAGTTGAACCACTATTGACTACTGTCCCATACCAGCAATCATACACAACATGTTAAAGGCCATTAACACTGGGAGAGGCCCGTCCACGGCACCTACTCCCCATTGAGCACACCAGGGCTCAGTGCATCTGGGGTTGATCATACCCGGTGCCCGATCGTGGCACATGCACGGGTGGCAGCCGCACCACAGCTCCACCATGGACTCACAAGGTCCAAACACAATATCAATCAAGTAGTCAACCAGTCATTTAACATTTCAAAATCAAGCATGTGTGACAAATAGCAGATTAACATGAGCATATACATGGAATTAGGAAAATAACCCAGTTACCTCATTGAAGCCAATTACTCTTGCCCTAGCTACCATAATGATCCAAGTGCACACCAAGCCTATAAGAAGCATAATTATCACCATTTCTAGTCATAATCAAATATCCATGGAGTTAAACTACTAATGACGACTAGAGGTTACTTACCTAATTACTAAGGGATTTAATTTCGGACTCCAGCTTTCCCACACCAGAAATTGCTATAGTTTACTCTAATTTCTGGGTAACTCCACATTAAACCAAATCCCATGTCATAGGTTAATTACAGGGGTCTCAAACTAACAGAAAATGCATCACAATGGGAAGGAAATACTCACTTAACAACACTAATAGCCTCACCTCCGAAAATCCGCCATAGAAGCACCAAAAATTCGCACTTCAACCACCAAGCCCAGAAAATTTAGTCTTCCACCATTATCTCCTTGTAATCTCACACAATAGAAGAACCCATTAGGATAATCCATCCTTAGGGGCATTTTCCAGCAAAGTAATACACCAAATAGAAAGGAAAAGCTTACCTAATCCTCCCTCTAACCTCCAAGTCCGAAAATCTTGCAAGGAATCACCCAACACCAAATTTCAGATTTGAGATGAAGATGAAAATACTTAAACCCAGAAATTAATCGGACCAAAATGAAGAGGAGGATGAGAGGGTCAAGTTATATATAACCTACCTTGGCTAAATCATCCTCTAGAAGTGAGAAATGGAGCCTCCATGTTGGTGGAACCCTAGCCTCCCTCAAACCTCCGAATTTTCTTCCTTGAGTTTCAGCAAAATGAAGGAGAGGCTGAAGGGTTAGGGTTTTAGATGAGTTTGGGTCAACCCTAAAGCCCAAAATCCACTTAGGTTCAGATATGTGCTTATTGGGCTTTTGTTTGGTGAAGTGGGCTGCAGAACAATTTCAGTTTAAGTGAGGTATGCTGACCCAATGGCCCAATTCCTTGTAGGTTCAGATTTTGCACTTGTTGGGCTTTGTTTCATGAATTGGGGTACAGAAATTTGATTGGGTTAGGCTAACTTCCAAGAGTCAATCCCACTTGGGTCTGCATAATGTGTGTTGGGCCCACTATAAGAGCTCATGTAAATTGGGTATTGGGCCTTTATTTCACTAGGTCAAATTGGGCTATTGCTAGGGGATCCCTCTCGGCCCAAGTCTCATGATAAGGAGTTGGGCTTGCATCTAGAATCATTGGGCTTTTATAAGCCCCTTCTCATGATCCCCCTACATTAATTTGGGCCTAGATATAGTTTCTATCCCAATTAATTCTCAACTCATATTATTAATTTATTTCTCAAAATTACCATTCTCTAACCTTGCCCACTTATCCTGTATTAATTATCCCTAATTAATCTAAATCCATGATTAATACCTTAATTAATTTTGGGGTGTTACACCCCTCATATGGTTCTATTTAAGGCCAAAACTCAAGGTAAGGGGAAGCAAAGGGAAGCAACAATTCAAAGCATGAATTACCTTGGATTTCAACTTAGCTTCAAGAGCCTTTCTCCTTGGTTTTCTTCTTGTCAAAAAATTTTGAACTCCCCCTTCAATATTCTAGATTAAAATGAAACCAAATAGCTCAAATAAACTATGAAAAAAAACCTAGAAAGAGAGGAGCAAAGTTGAAAGAAAGAAAAGCATGAAATTCTCCAAGTTTCGTTACCTTTCTTGCCTTTTTCTTCCTCTCTTGGTGCGCCTGAAGGAGCTACTATTTTTCTATAATTTGGGTAGAGAAAGTCATGCTTAAGAAGGTGGGAGAAGAAGGGAGAAGTGTGTGGGAGCTTCTAGAAACACACTTTTTCAAAAATTCTAATTTCATCCTTCCATAATGACAATTTCGTTTCGACTTTGTTTTAGCTCCTTTTTGGGAATCATCTTTTCCATTATAAAATTTAGATTTCCAATTTAATAAAATGCTTTTAGAGCTAAAACCTTCCTGAATGAATTTGTCAAAGTTTGGGCTCACCGTCGTTGGAAAACTTACACCGAAGGGGCTTTACCAGTTTCGAGGCTTTCTATGGTTTTTGGGGCCTCTGAGAACCCTGGGCAACTCAAATTTCCTATTTAAAAAGCCCTCTTATGTGTCTTTTCAAAAATTGCACTTATTTACAAAAATACCATTATGTTTCGTCAGTTCTTGTCACAAATTATTTCATTGACCTAACTCCATTTTTCTTTCCATTTGATCCTAGAATTATCATTTTTAGGAGCCTAGGACTCGACCCAAATTTTTTGAGACATTATCTAGCTCATTTCAGAAGACTTGCTTTCATATGGCTCATTTTGTGATTTTATGAAAATTACATTCATTACACAATGATAATCAAGCATCTAAGATGTACATACAAGAAAGGATAGAGAGCTACCTCAAGTTAAAAAGCACACTTTTTCCCTTCACTTTCTCCTTCTCCTTCTTAGCCACACACACAAAACTAGGAGAAGCTTGATTCACTTGGCCTAGACACATCAAATGAGACACAATTACATCATTGGAATAAGTTCTAGCCTTACATAAACTCTATACAAGCTTACTTTAACTTATAGCATAGTTATGGTTCCATATAAATGCATAATGAAGCAACCCTTAGAGTTCATAATCTTAGCTTTAATTTCTCATTCAATCTAAGTTTCATGACTCCTTTTAAACTCATTAGAGCCATCATCAATTCAATTCAAGGAGCGTAAACTCAAGTTGCTTCTTTATGTCTTAAAAAAGAACCTAAATTTTCATCTAATTAACTATGGCTTCTAAATTTAAACTAATGGTTCCTTTGGTATTTATTAATCATATCTAGACCATTTCTATCCTTGAAATTAAAGAAAAATCTCCTTAAGTACCTAAACCTCTTCTTGGCCGAGACATAGAGCTAGGTAAGGACCTATGGAGTTTGCTTTATTTTTCTTAGGGAAGTGGCATTTGTGAAGCATCCCAAACCTCTTATGAACTCTTACATAGGCTAAATTATCTTTGGAAAGCTTCAAGAATTGCTAGGTACAACAACCCTAATTCTTAAATTAATCATCAAAGCCTCTCTTCTTCCCACTGAACCAGCCATGAATCAACCTTAAATTAATCATCAAAACTATATGAGAAGAGAGGAGAAAGATGATAAGTAGGTTGGTGAAGGAGGAAATGTAATAGCCGTAATTCTTAATTACTATGATTAGGCTTAATAGTATAATTACTAATCGTAAATCAAGGTCTAAAATCATTATAATCAATTAAAATAGGAGAGAGTGGGAAAATTTTGAACCTTGATATCATTAAGGTCATTAGTTAAATAACCACAATTAATCAAATCCACAAGTGAACATAATTATCATTTAAGATCTTTGATTCATCTTGCTAATAATTTCAACTCATAAAAGCCTTATACAAAGACTCCCAAGTTATTGCATAACATTATCATAGTAAATCTTAAGACTCTAGGTCAAAAATAGGAGTCTGGGAACCTTTGTAGTGGCTAAGTTGGTTACTGAAACCTAAAAACTAAGTTTGGGGACTCCTATTACAACCTGGTACACCCACGATATGGCGTAAGTGGCTACTATAACTCAAAACTAAAATTTTACACCTTGCGCTATGACTTGGGTTTTTCTTGCTAAGGTCAAGTGCTCTCAAGGACTTACTGTTCATGTTTTCACGATTCTCGCCGCGACTAGCCTATGTGGTGTTGTGATGGGTACACCTCCTAGAACTCTCAACCCATTTTTTTTGAATTGTGCTACAATGGAAATACTTGCGCTGCAGCAAATTACATTTTGTTACCCTCCCTGGGTAAAAATTTTTCCTTACGCCGTAGCGAGACATCCTCCGCCCCAGCTGTAACATCCGATCCTTCCGTAAATGTGAGAAATACAATGTTCGGTTTCTCCGTAAACGGCAGAAATAGGTCAGATACAAAAGGAAGTCCCTGAAATAAAAGGAATTGGAGCCAAATAAAATTATGATAAAATTTTAAATATTAGAAAATGAGGATTTGAGTCTTGAGTTGCCCAGAAATCAAGGCCAGAGTGATTCAAAAAAATTGCCAAAAGGCCAGTGGCATTTTCGTAAATATGGGCACTTTTTGAAAAACACACAAGAGGGCTTTTTAAATGAAAGTTTTAAGTTCTCTAGGATTCTTAGAGGCCCTAAAAACCATGGACAACCTCGAGACAGTTAAAGCCCTTCCGGTGGATATTTTTTAATGTCGGTGTGCCCAAATTTTGACGGATTTGTTCGGAAAGGTTTTAGCTTTAATTTGAGTGATTCCAAAGCCATTTTTCTTGATTGGGAACCTAAATTTTATAATGGAAAAGATGGTTCTAAAAAAGGAGCTAAAACGAAGGAGAAACAAAAATGCAAAGTATGAAGGGCAAAATGGGAATTTTTGAAAAGAATAACTTATTCCCACCTATATATATGATGCACCCTTCTCCTCCCTTCATTATGCATGACCATGTTCTGCCTAAAACCATAAGAAAACCCTAGGGGATGAGGCTCACAAGAAGGGGAAGAAAGGAGGAGAAATCAAAGGCTTAAAGTATGGAAATTAGTAGTTTTTCATGCTCTTTCTCTTCCAAACCTCCTCTCCTCCCTTCTCCTTTGTTTCCTTGGATTAAAATGAGATTTATAAATCTGATTCAAGGGAGATATTCATGGGAAAGTTCGGATTTGAAGAGAGGAGCTTGGAGAAATCAAGATTTAAGCCAAACTAAGCAAGAAAACAAGGTAAAAATGCATCCTATGGTTCATATCTTTCATGGCCCTTCTTCTCCATTTCGACCTAGACTTAGACAGACCTAAGGAGTCATATTTTTAACCAAACCAAAGGTGATTCTTAGGTATTTGATGGAGAGGAATAAGAATATGCAAAGAAAACCAAGAAATAGGCATTAAAAATCAAGATGCAAAACTTAGGGTTTTAAGTGTACCTTCCAATTTTTGAATTTGCATGATGCTTCCTAGGTCTAAGTTAGAGTATAAATGAGTTCTTGAGGCACCAAAGATGCTCCCCACAAGCTTCTCCCTTCAAGAAAACAAAGAAAACTCCATATGGCCCAAACGGTGTCTATGTCTCAGCCAAGAAGGGATTGTGTTGGTGGGGGGAGTTTTAAATTTTTCTAAGGCCATTCTTGAGTCATATTTGATGAATGAAAGTGAGGGGAAGCCTTGGAAAAAATTTAGAACTCATAGAAAGTGATTTGGTGTCTTAGGTTCCATATTATGACCCAAAGAAGCAACATGGTGCTAGGCCTTTTGTTTTGATGATGTTGACGGGCTTGTCGTACAACCCTCAAAATAAAACTAGGTTGATATTAAATGCAATATAGGGCACAACCTAGGTCATCTCCCTTGGAATTGGAATTCAATATTCAATTGGGTTCTCTAAGTGTTCTAAGATCCTAGAACTATTTAATTTGGGGGTTTTTGATTGAATTAAACTATCCTAAAATGAATTGAAACAAATTTCCTAATGTCTACCTAATTGGATAAATTGTGGGTGGATAATGGTCTTGTGACTAGCTTAGGAATCGTCTCTTGGTATCCATTATCCTTATCCTATTCCAATTGTGATTAATTATGGCCTAAGAATTCCTAATTATGTTCATTAGCAAATGATCTTGAATAACCATTCAAGATTGAAGAGATTAATAATCTAATGTTGAATTGAGACCTCAATCCCGCATTAAACCGTTAACTCTTGTCCTTAAGATCAATGAACATCTAATTTGATTGATTAACTAATTAATTATCTTCTGATTCATCATCCAAAAATGTTTAATTAACTAACTAAATACCAAGGAATTCTCAAATAAACATTTAAACACATAACCTCACTCATGCATTTCATCGAACACCTTCGTGGCATACATGGGAGATTAGAGAGAATAATGAAAAATCAGATTCAAATCTAACAATTAATTAACAAAAAAAGGTTTCCTAATCAGTGTCTAACCAGCCACTAATTAATTACATAATTTCCTAATCAAATACAACTCAACCGAGATTGTACAGAATAAGAAAAAGTGTAGGAAAAATAAGAAAATCTTAGCCATAATTTGTTGTTCATCCATGGATTCAAGTTTCAGCCGAAGAGCTTCCTCCTAGCTAGCCTCAAGGATGAATCAGATCTTCATGTTGGCGTGGAATGGAGATGGAGAGAATGGAGAGATGGATGAAGTTCTGTGTATGGAGGCGAGGAGTGAATATGGAGGCGAGGGGGCGAAGGAGGCGTGGAGTGAATGACGGCTAGGGCTTTTGTATGAATGAATAATGACGGAATGTGTGTTGAATGGGCTGGACGAATATAGAGTGAAGGCGTGAATTAATAAAAGACGGCTAGGGTTTGTGTGAATGGAGAGAATGACGTATGTTGAATGGGCTGGGCTGCACGAATGGAATGGGCATGTATTTCTCCTCTCACGTGAGTCCTTTAAGTGATTCCACGTGCTCCTCCTTCTCATTTTAATTATCTGAAGCTTGCATGAGTGTGGGCCCCATTGTGGATATAATAATCCATATGCAAACTGTAGCTTCTGCATGTATCTTCACGTAGCTTTCTTCTTCGTGGCTTTTGTATTTCGAGTCTGATTCTTCTCTTCATTTGCTGCTGTCCAGACGTGATTTCCAGCTTCTCTTCTTTGTGCCAACTCATTCTTCCATTCTTAGCTTGTGCTTCTTTATGCGTTGCTCTGGTTCTGCATGCTGCCTTGCCCTTTAGCTTCTGCCTTGTGTGCATGAACTTGAAGCTGCTGTGATGTGTTGATGTCCAGCCCGTGGATCCTTCGTGTTCTGCTCAGCTCTTGCTCATCCACGCTCTTTCTTCCTCTCTTTCACGTGTACTTCGTGGCTTCATTCTGGACCTTAAACCCGAGACTAGCTCCTTCTCGTGTTTCTGTTCAGCTACTGTATGTTCTGCACGTTGGTTTTCTTCTTCCTTTGTGCCCAGACTTCCACGTTTTCTGCTTCTTCGTCTTTCAACTCGTTTCATGCAGCTGCTTCACGTTCTGCCTGAGCTTCATTTCTCTCTGTTTCTGCTCATTCTTCACGTTGCTTTTACGTGTTTTGTAGCTGCTGGTTTGTCTTGCCACGAGTCTTCTTTGTGCAGTTCCACGTTTTCTTCTCTGTTTTGCACGTGTATGTTGCTGCCCCTCGTGTTTTAATCTGAACCCGTGGCAAGCTCCTTCCTCTGTTTCTGCATGTTCTCCACGTGATTTTCTTCTCATTTTGCTCATAAGTTTCTCTTTAGCTCAAGCTCATGCTTCTTTAATCATTCCTTTCTCTTCTTTAAATCAAATGCTTGTTCAATCTCCCAATTCATATTAAAATTCTGCACAAAAGAGTAGGAAAAATTCAAATAGGCATATTCACAAAAATTATTTAAAATAAAATGAGCATTAAAAACCAAATTTCTACAAATTAACTTCTAAAATATAGAAATGGCTATTAAAATGAAATCTCATCTAATTAAAGTCTTAAAGCCATATTTGGACATTAAAATGCCTAAATTAGGGGATTAAAATATATAAAATATCATGCTTATCAAATTCCCCCACACTTAAACCTTTGCACTCCTGGGCAAAGCTTAAAATCCAAGATAAAGAATGAATTGAAGCATCCGGCTAGTAGAATGGCAAGTGGAAAATGAAAATGGAAAAGGGAGTGTAAAATCCACAAGCTAGAGACTAATCACAACTCTTCAACACTTTAACAATCAAAGCTAATTTCACTTGTATCAAGAATTAAGCTCCATGGCAATTTCATTTGAAAAGAATGAATTAAAATACATAACCTCTCACATGGATTGTGTTTACTCTCATCTCTCAAGTGTTTAAAGGGATGTGTTTCGCTCAAACTTCACCTATCAAAATTCACTACCATAAGCTTGTCAAGCTTCTAAATCTCCACCACCCATGCCAAATGCAATACACAAATCAAGAGGACTTTATTAAAGGTTGTAATAGGGCTAGGGAGATGAAATGAATGGATAACAAAAAGAAGGGGAAAAAAAAAAACAAATGGATACCTTAGGACCTCAAGAGCACTCAATGACAATCTAGAATAGGGAAGAGTGTGCATTCAAGACCTTATTTCCAACAAGTATAAGCAACTATAAACTCAATCTAAATTACTTCTTTCTTTTGATTTTCAATTACTTTTCCTCTTCTTTTTTTTTTCTTTTTTTTTTTCATTGCTTTTTCTTTCTTCTTTTTTTTTTCATTGCTTTTCTTTCTCTTTTTTTTTTTCTTTTTTTTTTTGCATTTTTTTTTTCAAAACAAATTCTTTGACTAAAAATAGCCTTAATGGATGCAAAGTACACATTCACCTATCCTATTTAGATGTAATGCTCCTTAAAGTCCTTAAGGCATCTTAAAACAAGGTGGAAAACATTTAATGGCTATAGGCTAAACAACAAAAGAAAACAAAGGCTCAAAGTGGCTAAAACAATCGATAAAATGCATATAGGGTTGGCTTTTTGGCTATCTAGCTAAAATAGAAAGGAATGCCTTATCATTTTCATGCATGCAAATGCAAATGTGGTCTCAACAAAGAATCAAGATAAGTTCTAGAGTGAAACAAAGATAGGTGAATACACACTAGAAATGAACAATTATGGCTCAAATTCTCACCAGCTAATGGCTATCAAATAATTCATTGAAATCAAATTCATTGTCACTTCACTTAAATCAAAACACAAGATCCATCACTTGTCATGTCTAAGTGAATCCAAGCTACAATCATCTTAACTTGCAACTTTTACAGAAAAATTGAAGAAAAATCACGCTATTTTTCAAAAATTTCTGTTTTTTTTTTTTTAACAAGGGAAAGATGGAAAAGATGAAATGGCTCTCCCCCCCACACTTAAATATTGCATTGTCCTCAATGCCAGCACACAATCCAATAAAATAAACAACACAAGATAAAGAGTAGAAAGGGAAGGTATACAACCGGATGAATTTGAATATGGAGATTCCAATGGTAGGCTTAGATTTCCTTTGTAGCTGGTTAGCAATCTTTTATTACCTACAAAACAAAAACAAAATAAACTGTAATGCGGAAAACAAAAAGAAAACTAAATCCTAAACTAAAAAGAACTTTATTAAAAATCAACTAATCATAAGTATCAAAAACAAGAATTAAAACCACTTTATTCCTTCTTAACTGAACAAATTTAAGTCTCACTACTTTAAAGCATTTTATCAACGGCGCCAAATTTTGACGGGCTTGTCGTGCAACCCTCAAAATAAAACTAGGTTGATCTAAATATATAGCTAGTGGCACAACCTAGGTCATCTCCCTTGGAATTAGAGTTCAATGTTTAATTGAGTTTTCTAAATGTTAAAGAATTCTAAGACTATCTAATTTGGGGGGTTTTTGATTTAATTAAACTAACCTAAAACTAAATTGAATTAAAATTCCTAAACACTACCTATTTGGATGAATTATGGGTGGAGAATGGTCTTGTGACTAGCTTAGGAATAGTCTCTTGGTATCCACTATCCTTATCCTAATCCAATTATAATTAATTCTGGCCTAAGAATTCCTAATTATGTTCATTAGCAAATGATCTTGAATAACCATTCAAGATTCAAAAGATTAATAATCTAATGTTGAATTGAGACCTCAATCCCGCATTAAACCGTTAACTCTTGTCTTTAAGATCAATGAACATCCAATTTGATTGATTAACTAATTAATTATCTTCTGATTCATCATCCAAAAATGTTTAATTAACCAACTAAACACTAAGGAATTCTCAAATCAAACAATCAAGCACAAAATCTCACTCATACAATTCATCGAACACCTTCGTGGTATACATGGGAGATTAAAGAGAATAATGAAAAATCAGATTCAAATTCAACCAATTAATCAACAAAAATAATTCCTAATCAGTGTCTAACCAGCCACTAATTAATTACACAATTTCCTAATCAAATATAACTCAACCGAGATTATACAAGAAAAAGAAAAAGTGCTGGAAAAATAAGAAAATCTTAGCCAGAATTCTGCTTCTTCCCCAAGGATTCAAGCTTCTACTCAAGAGCTTCCTCCCTTGCTAGCCTCAAGATGGAGATTAGATCTTCATTCGATGGATGGAGATGGAGAGAATGGAGAGATCTGAACTGTGAGTGGAGGCGTGGGGTGAATGGAGGCGAGGGTCTATGTATGATGGCTAGGGCTTGTGTATGATATATGGGATGATGTGTGTTGAATGGGCCGGGCCGAATGACGACGTCGTGTTGCTGGAATGTGGTATGATGTGAGACGATGGGATTTGACAGAATGAGCGAATGTATAGCGTGATTCTTCTTTCACTTTCACGTGAGCATTTTATTTTTACGTGCTCTCCCTTCTGCATGTCTAAAGCTCCCTTGTGCGTGTAAAAATGTGGGCCCCAGCTCATTTTGTATTATAATATTCCATATATGCATGCTTTTCTGTTCATGTGTTTCTTCTTTTCCAGCTTCTACATGTGTTTGGAACATTGCTGCATCCTTTTCATTCATGTTCACGTCTGGTTCCACGTTGCCTCTCTTCTTCGTTTTGCTGCTGTCCAGACGTGATTTCCAGCTTCTCTTCGAACCAGAACCATGGTTTTCTTCTCTCTTTCTGCTGGAGTTTGTGAGCTGCCTTCTTTCCACGTCGAGCGTTCTGCTGCATGTTGCTTCGTCTAGCTGCTCATTCCACGACTTCATATCTGTTTCTGCATGAGCTGCTTCTGTTTTGTTCTGCTCAGCTCGTGTAACTTGCTCTTCCAGCCCTGTAGCTTCTTTTTGCAGCTTCCACGAATTTTCCACGTCAAGCCCCACCTTCTTGAGCTAGTGCTTTATCGTGTTCTGCTTGTGGCTGACTCTTTCTCAAATCCCTCTTGCTTTTGAACCTTCGTTTCAGCAACCCATGACTACTTCATTTGTTTCTTCTCTTCTTCAAATAAATTTTCTCCTTTAAATTCCATTGCCCAAAATCTGCATAAAAACAAAGGAGAAAAATCACAAAATTCATTTAAAATGATTTATGCATTTAAAATCAATTATTTGTATTTAAATTCTTAAAGTGCAAAAATTGGCTATTAAAATAAAATCTTATCTAATTAAAGCCTTAAAGCCATATTTGGAACTAAAATGTCTAAGTTTAGGAGGATAAAAATAGATAAAATATGTGTTTATCACCAATTTAATCAAAATATATGTATGAATCAAAATCATATCAATCATCTCAGCAAATGAAACAATTAGGCTATCATGATTATTATCCCATACTAGCAATCATATTTTAACATGTTAAAGGCCATTAACACCAGGAGAGGCCCGTCCACGGCACCTACTCCCCATTGAGCACAACCAGGGCTCAGTGCATCTGGGGTTTGATCATAACTCGGTGCCCGATCGAAGCACATGCACGGGTGGCAGCCGCACCATAGCTCCACCATGGACTCACAAGGTCCAATCATCATACAATAGATAGCCAACCAATTCATTCAACATTTCAAATCATTCATATACAGCAAGTATGAAATTTAAACCGACATATGCATGGAATTAATGTAAACCCCGGTTACCTCACTCGTAGACAGATTTGCAACAGTCACCAATGGTACAGAGTCTCCCTATAATCATAGCATCAAATAATTATTACTCTAATTCATCATTAATAGTTACAATAAGTACCTAAGGGATTTAAATGCTATTAACTACTTAAAGAATACTTACCCAGCTACCACAAATACCAAATTCGGATTTAAGTGTCCTCTTCCAGAAATCTCACTATTCCATCTAAAATCCTAAGCAAATTTGTACAAAATTAATACCCATAATATAAATAAGCTATGGGGGTCTCAAACCAGTAAAGAAAGCATCAAAATGAAGGGTTTAAACTCATCTAATACCAGCCCCAACCTCAACCTACGAATTTCACCAAGAAAATCCCCAAACACCCATATTTCAGATTTTGGGTATGATGAAAATACTCCAATTGAAAAACTAATTGGACCAAATTAAAGAGAAAGATGAGGGGATTAAGTTGTATAACTATTACCTTGGCTAAATCTTACTCCAAATGTGAGAAAAGGTGGATTTATGCTAAGAACCCTAGCCTCTCCCTCCCACCTCCGAATTTGCTTTGTGTATTTGTGTTTTGCAGAATGTGGGAAGTGGCTGGTCAGTTTTAGGGTTTTAGCAGAGTTAAGTTGGGTCAAGTAATGGGTCATGGGTTGCTCCAAGTCTAACTCCTAATGGGCTCCAGATTTTTAGCTTTGTTGGGCTAGTTTTTAAGTGTTAGGCTGTAGGATTTTGGGCCAGTTTTATATATTGGGTTACTGAAGTTTAATGAGATTTGGGCCAAGTTTGAAGAGCTCAAGGGTTTGGATCTGCACAAGGGTAATTGGGCCACTTATAAGATCCTATACAAGGTGGGTCTTGGGCCTCTATCACACTAAATTGGGTTGGGTCTGCATCTAATTCATTGGACCTCCATTAGCCTCTTATCATGATCTATTAATTTGGGCCTAGATGATGTTTCTATTCCAATTAATTCTCAAACCCATAATAATAATTTATCTCTCTAGAATACCTATTCACTAACTTGCCCAATCATTCTCTATTAATTATCCTTAATTAATCTTAATCTATGATTAACACCTTAATTAATTTCGGGGTGTTACACCAATTAGGACCCAAACTTAAACCCTAAACCTTTAGTAGCTACTCCCTATTCTATAGAAAAGAAAAACATAAGAGGCAAAGCAATTTCGGAGGTCCCTTGGAGGCTAGTTTTTCTATCATCTTCTTGACCCCATTTCCCACTTTTAAAGTCAAAATCAGCTAAGGTGATTGTTATATAACTTAATTCTCTCCTCTTTCTCTTCAATTTGGCCTAATTGGTTTCTCATTTAGAGTTTTGACCACAACTTAAATCTAATATGGGCTATTTGGTGTTTTCTTTGAGGATTTTCCGAGGTTAAGGCTAAAGGTGTTGTTAGGTAAGTATTTCCTTCCCAATTTGAGATAGTTTCTACTGGTTTAGGGCTTCTATAGTTGTTTTATAATATAAGTATTAATTTTGTGTGAATTTACCTCGAATTTAAAGTGATATTCTAAAGTTATTGGTGTGGGATTGAAATTGGAGACTTGTAGTGGCTAGGTAAGTGTTCTCTAGGTAGTCATTAGCATTTTAATTCTTTGGGTACCTATTTACAGCTATAAATGATGATTTAGAGTAGTAATTTTTTTGATGTGATTATAAAGAGATTTTAGTACCATTAGTAGCTTTCCAATTTGTCTATAGCGTGAGGTAATCGAGGTTAATGTTAAATTCTATGTATATGCCTACTTTAATTTTATATCTGCTGCACATGTAAGATTTTGAATGCTAAATGAATGGTTGGCTATCTGATATATTGTGATTGGACCTTGTGAGTCCATGGTGGAGCTGCAGCACGTTGCTACCCGTGCATTGTGCTTCGATCAAGCATCGGGTTGTGATCAGACCCTTATATACACTGAGCCTAGGTTATGCTCATCAGGGAGTTATTGCCGTAGATGAGCCTCTCCCGATGCTAATAGCCTTTAACATGTGGAAATGTGATTACTAGTATGGGATAGTAGTCACCGATAGTCTAATTGTTTCATTTGCTTATATGACTGGCATATTTTCTGATACTTATATGATTTCATGTACACATGTTAATTAATTTGGAATATATGAATGGAATTTGCCTTTGGTTACTAAGATTTACATCTTGCCCCATTTCATAGGCTAACTATTTTAGGTGAAAGTCCTTTAGGTAAGGATAAAGGGAAGCAAGTGGATGAACATCCATGAGCTAAGACCATGTGTAAAAAATTCTACACTTGGATGGATCTAATTTAAGATAGATGCTAATTTTTGTTATTCATTTGTATAGTATCATCATCATGTAATCATGTTGCCAAGTATAGGTATTTTGCGTTTTGGTAAACAATGATGTAACTAATAGGGAATTAGACTCTTTACAGCTTAGAAGTTGATGTATGCACTTATATATTTGATCTAGAACCTTGTTGATCCTAAGATATGGTCTATTATCTAAGAATGTAATTATGTGATACATTAATTATTGACTTAGACTAGTAATGCGTGGAGCCTATATTGGAATTTATATTTGGATGATGAAGTCAGTAGTTATGAATCCTTCTTACTATCATTGATATATAAATTACTGATATATATAGTAGATGAGTAGGAATCAACACCTAAGATTTGGTTTAATAATGAGAGACATGTTGAGTATATTAAGTAGATGAATGCCATTAGAGCCCTATAAATTAAGGTAGAGTAGCCCTAGAATATTACTAAAGGGAGAGCTGGAGTGTATAAGATGAAATTTGGGAGGTATAGGTGCAGAAAAGGGTCATGTCATGACCAAGAATAACTGAGTTACGACTAGGAGTCAGTCAGAAGCAAGGAATGCTGGTGTAACACCATGAATTCTAGCTCATTCTAACTCATCTCATGCCTTTACATAACTTAATATCATGAATCATGTGAGTTTTGCATGACAAAGGCAAGGAAAATAATGCTCATTTTAGCATTGCGCTAGGTCTCAAAATTCCATTCGGTGTCACACAAATCATGTAAGATCATATTATGCATTCTCATATTTAATTTCATCATTATAACTCATTTACATCACAAAAACATGCCTACAATTCATGGAAACCGAAAAGGGGCTCAAAATAAGCAAGCATATTTTTGGCCAGATTTCCTCCATTTTCTAACCCAAATTTGGAAAATCATAACTAAATCTAGAACATTTGAAATCATGAAATCTTAGTCCCTCTGGAAAGCTTAGGATGTCTACTTCACACTAAAAATATGCCCAGGTCACAAAATTCATCACACAAGACGTTTGACATCCAAAAAGCTACAGAGGTCGTTGGCTGCTTGGGCTGCTGTTCAATTTACTGTTACAAATTTCTGAAATTCATAACTAATTCTATAAAGATCAAAATCACACAAATTTGGTCATTCTGAAAAGATAAAAATGTTAACTTGATAATAAAAATAATTCTAGAATGAAAAAAATATGTTTAACTATCAGAAACTAATAGAATAGTAACTGAACTCCTGGGGCACCACTGGCACTGACAGTTAACTTCAAAAATGCATAACTCTCTGCTCAGACTCCAAATGAGGTGATCTTGGTGGCCACAGAAATTTTATGACCTATAGTTTATACATGTAAAATTTCACAAGTATTGGACACCATTTGGCCATCGGGTGACACAGAATACAAAACTGCCACTATGAATAGTACCCATACCAGAATCCATAAAAATCCCAAATTTGAAAATTCATCAAATATTCCCTAGACCTCCAAAAATTAGGATCTTTAGCTTCCCAGAAATCTCTCAATGAGACCTAGTTGTATGCCAAATTTCAGATCAAGACTAACTCATTTGGCTAAAAAGTGACATAGGGTTCCATTATGGTCAATTTTGGCTCCATATTAGGTACCAAAGTTGCTAAATGGATTTCCCTTGGTCTTGGCACCTTTTGGGCAAGTTTAAAAGCTTATTTGAGACTTGTGTAAGTTGCCCAAATAGTTCCAAACCTCATGCATCTCATTTTGGCCATTCAACCCACACTTATGCATGTTTTCATCAAAATTTCATATTGCACACTTTAGCATTGGATACTCAAAATAAGTGCTATGGGTCATATATCATTTTCATACATCTAAACATCACATAATAGTATATTTACACATGTCTCAAGGTTCATGGTACATATACAACATCATATACATGATGAACCATCATTATAGTTCCAAAATGGCTAAAACCAAGGTATAAGTTTGTCAATCTCCTTCCTTTAGTGTTGTTGCCTCCCATTAGCATATCCACTTAGTTCACCTATCATATTAGATCATTGGAGAGGAGGGAATGAGATTTAAAGAATCCCAATAGCTCATCTCCCATTCAATCATACATAATATGTGCAAAGCAAGTTTCACAAATGCATGCATGGAGAAGGTAGAAATCATAGACATTTTAAAACAATCTTGGCATGTGAATCAATCATACAAAACATCCAAGAGCTCACCAAGTGTTTGGATTGGCCTCACACTTCTCCTCATGGATTTTGGACTTGCCTCACCCATTCTTTAAGAGCTTTGGACTCAACCATACTCTTGGGAGCCCACTTTGCCTTTGGGAGACTCTTTATTTTGTCTCAACTAAGCTCAAGGGTTCTTAACCCATCCTCACCCAAGGGAAGTGTTCTTGGCCTCTCCACACTCAAGTAAACTCATACAAACATCATATGGTTATCATGGAATGTAAAGGCATGCTAGCATACTTTTCATAGCTTGAAAATACACATACACACATTCTAAAACAAGTTAAACACACATCTATGCATGAGAGAAGGTGGAGAGAGCTACCTTGTATACAAACACACACTTTTCTTTTAGGATTCAAGCCTCCTCTTTTGGCCACACACCCACAAATAGGTGGAGATGATTTCTCTTGGCCTAAATACAATATATGGAAGCCAATTAGGTTCATGAAACAATCTCTAAGACCATACAACTTGCTTAAGTACTAGATTGCTCTATAACTCCCATTATGGTCCATATTGGCACCTAATGAAGAAACACATCTCAAATGACTTCTAGGCCTCATTCTTTTCTTTCAAATATGATTATTGACTCCTTTTAAACCTTTTGGTGTCATCACATCTGATAAGCATGATATTTTATATATTTTAATCCCCTAATTTAGGCATTTTAATGTCCAAATATGGCTTTAAGACTTTAATTAGATGAGACTTCATTTTAATAGCCATTTCTATATTTTAGAAGTTAATTTGTAGAAATTTGGTTTTTAATGCTCATTTTATTTTAAATATTTTTTGTGAATATGCCTATTTGAATTTTTCCTACTCTTTTGTGCAGAATTTTAATATGAATTGGGAGATTGAACAAGCATTTGATTTAAAGAAGAGAAAGGAATGATTAAAGAAGCATGAGCTTGAGCTAAAGAGAAACTTAAGAGCAAAATGAGAACAAAATCACGTGGAGAACATGCAGAAACAGAGGAAGGAGCTTGCCACGGGTTCAGATTAAAACACGAGGGGCAGCAACATACACGTGCAAAACAGAGAAGAAAACGTGGAACTGCACAAAGAAGACTCGTGGCAAGACAAACCAGCAGCTACAAAACACGTAAAAGCAACGTGAAGAATGAGTAGAAACAGAGAGAAATGAAGCTCAGGCAGAACGTGAAGCAGCTGCATGAAACGAGTTGAAAGACGAAGAAGCAGAAAACGTGGAAGTCTGGGCACAAAGGAAGAAGAAAACCAACGTGCAGAACATACAGTAGCTGAACAGAAACACGAGAAGGAGCTAGTCTCGGGTTTAAGGTCCAGAATGAAGCCACGAAGTACACGTGAAAGAGAGGAAGAAAGAGCGTGGATGAGCAAGAGCTGAGCAGAACACGAAGGATCCACGGGCTAGACATCAACACATCACAGCAGCTTCAAGTTCATGCACACAAGGCAGAAGCTAGAGGGCAAGGCAGCATGCAGAACCAGAGCAACGCATGAAGAAGCACAAGCTAAGAATGGAAGAATGAGTTGGCACAAAGAAGAGAAGCTGGAAATCACGTCTGGACAGCAGCAAATGAAGAGAAGAATCAGACTCGAAATACAAAAGCCACGAAAAAGAAAGCTACGTGAAGATACATGCAGAAGCTACAGTTTGCATATGGATTATTATATCCACAATGGGGCCCACACTCATGCAAGCTTCAGATAATTAAAATGAGAAGGAGGAGCACGTGGAATCACTTAAAGGACTCACGTGAGAGGAGAAATACATGCCCATTCCATTCGTGCAGCCCAGCCCATTCAACATACGTCATTCTCTCCATTCACACAAACCCTAGCCGTCTTTTATTATTTCACGCCTTCACTCTATATTCATCCGGCCCATTCAACATACGTCATTCTCTCCATTCACACAAACCCTAGCCGTCTTTTATTATTTCACGCCTTCACTCTATATTCATCCGGCCCATTCAACACACATTCCGTCATTATTCATTCATACAAAAGCCCTAGCCGTCATTCACTCCACGCCTCCTTCGCCCCCTCGCCTCCATATTCACTCCTCGCCTCCATACACAGAACTTCATCCATCTCTCCATTCTCTCCATCTCCATTCCATGCCAACATGAAGATCTGATTCATCCTTAAGGCTAGCTAGGAGGAAGCTCTTGGGCTGAAACTTGAATCCATGGATGAACAGCAAATTATGGCTAAGATTTTCTTATTTTTCCTACATTTTTTCTTATTCTGTACAATCTCGGTTGAGTTGTATTTGATTAGGAAATTATGTAATTAATTAGTGGCTGGTTAGACACTGATTAGGAAACCTTTTTTTGTTGATTAATTGGTTGGATTTGAATCTGATTTTTCATTATTCTCTCTAATCTCTCATGTATGCCACGAAGGTGTTCGATGAAATGCATGAGTGAGGTTATGTGTTTAAATGTTTATTTGAGAATTCCTTGGTGTTTAGTTGGTTAATTAAACATTTTTGGATGATGAATCAGAAGATAATTAATTAGTTAATCAATCAAATTGGATGTTCATTGATCTTAAGGACAAGAGTTAACGGTTTAATGCGGGATTGAGGTCTCAATTCAACATTAGATTATTAATCTCTTCAATCTTGAATGGTTATTCAAGATCATTTGCTAATGAACATAATTAGGAATTCTTAGGCCATAATTAATCACAATTGGAATAGGATAAGGATAGTGGATACCAAGAGACGATTCCTAAGCTAGTCACAAGACCATTATCCACCCACAATTTATCCAATTAGGTAGACATTAGGAAATTTGTTTCAATTCAGTTTAGGATAGTTTAATTCAATCAAAAACCCCCAAATTAAATAGTTTTAGGATCTTAGAACACTTAGAGAACCCAATTGAATATTGAATTCCAATTCCAAGGGAGATGACCTAGGTTGTGCCCTATATTGCATTTAATATCAACCTAGTTTTATTTTGAGGGTTGTACGACAAGCCCGTCAAAATTTGGCGCCGTTGCCGGGGAATTGGAATTTCAATTGTTTAAGGAAGTGTTCTAAGTGTTCTTATTTTGTTTTAACTCTGTTTTGGTTCTGTTTTGATTTGATTTTTGTTCTGTTTCGAACTTGGAATCGGGCAATTTCGGTGTTGCGTATTAACTTGTCTGCTTGCTGGAATTTTCGTTTAAAGTGCCCAGAAAATTCGCATACTTTGTTTTCCAAGGTTTTTGGGTGTTTTGAGCAAAAGTAATAGCATAGCTATTAGGTGCACCATTGTTTGGCCAAATTCCAACGTTTGGGACAGTTTTTCAAATTTTTTAGTATTTTTTCGAATTTTTTAGGAATTTTTCAATTTTTCTGGATTTAATTTCTTTATTTTTTGTGAGTTTATTTTGTGTGACTAACCTCTATTTAGGAGTGTTTTTCATTGTTAGGAACTTCTTAGCTTCATTGAAATTTTATTTTCTTGATTTTGAGTTAATTTTAGTTATAATTTGTTTGTGATTTTACTTGTGCTTAAAGTGATGGTGCTTCTCATTTTTCCTTGCTTATAAATCGATCAATATTATTCTAATCAAGGTGTTTATGATCCCTGTAGAGAGCATAGGATTTCTCAGAAGTTGGATAATACCATGTCAATGCTTCAAGGTCTTCTTGAAAGACAAAGACAAGAGCAACAAGCCCAACAATATCAACAAGCACAACAATACCAACAATTCCAACAACCATGCTACCAACCATACCACCATCCATATGAGATTCATCCAGATTACCATCCTCATTATGAACCACATCATAACTTCCATATGCAAGAGCCATACCCTGATTACCATATGCAAGAGCCAAACTATCATCCTTACAATTACCATGAGGGGTACATGCAACAAGAGCCTCAAAGGGAACCGAGTTTGGAAGAAAGGATGAGGCAGCTAATGGAAGCTTGTGATATTCAACACCAGCAAATGCAGCAAATGCATCAAATGGCCCAACGGATAACTGAACGGTTACAACTCTTTAACCAACAATTGAAGGATTCAGGATTTCAAATGAATCAACCGACTACAAGTGCTAATGAATCAATTGAAGAGCAAATTAGAAAGGAATGTATAGAGGAGGAAGAATCTTATTCATTGGGTAATATCCTTCCATCCTCTAATGTTTTACAATTTGTTGGAACTGACTCTAGTTTGCCTGATAGCACTGTGATTCCTAATGCATACAATGTTGTTGATTCTGAATTGCATGATGATGTTGTTGATGAAGAAATTATTGTTGAATCTCCTGATATGGTTCATTGTGGTAGCTCATTGAACAAAATTGACACATTTATTGATGTTCATGAACCCTTGTGTACTGATACACTTGGGATGTCTACACCTAGCTGTAACCTTAGTGATGAATTTATATCTGAATCAATTGATGAATCTATTGAGTCTAGGGTAGTAGATAAGTGTGGGGGTGATTTGGAATGTGATGATCATGCTATTCCCAGTCTGGAATTGGTTGAGAATTCTGTTGATGATGCGTCTTCTGAATTTAGGGACAACATGCCATCTAGACCATGTGACATAACTGATTTGGATGCATCTCTTGATTGTATATATGCTGGATCTACTGTCTGTGATAGATGCTCCCAAATTAATTCTTCCATTGAGACTAGTGAGTCCTTCACATATTCTGATCATCATGATTCCTCACTAGCCTGTGATGGTGTGCTTGCTAAAATAATGAATGTAGCATGTGATAATGATATAGATAGTGAAATTGTTGAGCAAATTGTTGTTGATAATTCAGACTTAACTCTTAAATGCTTGTGTGACGAATTGCATACATGTCCTATATGTGCTGAGATAAATGAGTTTCTGAAGTCTGATAAGTCTGTTAAATCCATGGAATCCTTTGCCTGCACTGAAATGATTGATGAGACTAATTCCACTGATCATACTAGTTTTGATGATAGTATGCATAGTGATACTACTAATGTTAAAAATCTTATCGATGCTTGTACTATTGTTGATACTAGTGGGAGACTTGATTTTGCTGTTGGTCATTGTTTAGAATCTTGTGAGCCTACTGATGTCTCTTTGGTCAGGGAAGATGTTGTCATTGTTGAGAGTCCTAAACAGATTCCTGAGGTTGGTGAAGTAGTTCCCAACAATCAACAGATTCTTCCAGTAGAGGAAAAACAACTGTCAGACACCTTGAATTCAAAGGACTGTGAGAAGTTGCAATTAGACTTTTCTGTGAATGTAGTGACTCTTACTGATGAGAGTCCAGTAGATTTCATTGGATTTGATAGATTTTTAGGAAGTTCAAATTTTCAATTTAATTTTAAGTTTTCTTTTTTAAATTTTAATTGTCTTAAATTTTATTTTTCTTCTTATCCTGCTTTTGAATATGCTGAAAACGACTTTTCTAAACTACTAATGGTTGAGAAAGTCCATGAGTCAACACTGAATGATCAATCAAAATACTTTAAAGTAGTGAGACTCAAATTTGTCCAGTTAAGAAGGAATAAAGTGGTTTTAATTCTTATTTTTGATACTTATGATTAGTTAGTCTTTAATAAAGTTCTTTGTAGTTTAGGATTTAGTTTTCTTTTTCTTTTCTGCACTACAGTTTGTTTTGTTTCTGTTTTGTAGGTAATAAAAGTGTGCTAACCGACTACAAAGGAAATCTTAGCCTACCCTTGAGATCTTCGATTCAAGTTCATCTGGTTGTATTCTCTCTTTTCACTCTTTATCTTGTGTTGTTTATCTGTTTACTGGACTGTGTGCTGACATTGAGGACAATGCAATATTTAAGTGTGGGGGAGAGAGTCATTTCATTCCATCCATTCCATCCATCTTTTCTTTATTTTGAAAAAAAAAAAATTGAAAATTTTTTTAAAAATAGTATGATTCTTTTCAGTTTTCCTGTGAAAGTTGCAAGTTGAGATGATTATAATTTGGATTCACCTAGACATGATAAGTAATGGATCTTGTGTCTTGATTCAAGTGAAATGGCAATGAATTTGATTTCAATGAATTATTTGATAGCCATTAGCTGGTGAGGATTTGAGCCTTAATTGTTCAATTCTAGTGTGTATTCACCTATCTTTGTTTTCACTCTAGAACTTGTCTTGATTCTTTGTTGAGACCACATTTGCACTTGCATGCATGAAAATGATAAGGCATTCATTTCTTTCATAACTAGATAGCCAAAGAGCCAACCCTACATGCATTTTATCCATTGTTTAGCCACTTTGGACCTTGTTTTGATTTCTTGTTAGCCTATAGCCATAAAATATTTTCCCATCATGTTTTAAGATGCCTTAGAGATTTCAAAGAGCATTGCACTTGTTTGGGATGAGAGAATGTATGCTTTACATCAAGTTAGGCCATTGATAATAAGAGTTGAGGAATATGTTCTGAAAAAAAAAAAAATTAATTTTGCAATTGCAAAGAAAAAGATAAAAAAAAAAAAGAAAAAAGAAAAAGAAAAAGAAAAGGAATGCAATGAAAAAAAAAAAGTGTTTTAAGTTAAGTTTATAGTTGCTTGTATTAATTAGAAATAAGGCCTTGAATGCACATTTTTCCCTATCCTAAATCTTCATTGAGTGCTCTTGAGGTCCTAAGGTATCCATTTGTTTAGTTTTTCCCCTTCTTTTTGGTATCCATTCATTTCATCTCCTTAGCCCCATTACAACCCTAAATAAAGTCCTTTGATTTGTGTATTGCATCTAGCATGGGTGGTGGAGATTTAGAAACTTGACAAGCTTATGGTAGTGAGCTTGGATAGGTGAAGTTTGAGTGAAACACATCCCTTTAAACACTTAAGAGATGAGAGTAAACACAATCCATGTGAGAGGCTATGCATTTTAATTCATTCTTTTCAAATGAAATTGCCATGGATTTGGATTTCTTGATGCAAGTGAAGTTAATTTAGATTGTTAAAATGTTGAAGAGTTATGATTAGTCTCTAGCTTGTGACTTTTACACTTTCTTTTCCATTTTCATTCCCCACTTGCCATTCTACTAGTTGGGTGTTTCAAATCATTCTTTTATCTTGGATTTTGAGCTTTGCCCAGGAGTGCAAAGGTTTAATTGGATTATATGATGGAACTGCCTTGGTTACTGAGATTTATATCTCACCCCGTTTTATGGGATTACAATTTTAGGTGAAGGTTCTTCGGGTAAGGATAAGGGCAAGCAAGTGGATGAACATCCATGAGCTGAGGCCTAGTGTGGAGGAGCTACACTTGGTTTGAGTGTAATAGGGTAGATGCTTAATTTTGGTTAAGTCTTGTATAGCATCATCATGTATCTATATTGCCAAGTGTAGGAGTTTGTATTTTGATAATATAATGTGTACTTATTGAGGAGTAGGCCTTACTTTAAATTGATAATGGATATATGGATTTGGGTTATCTGTAATGAGCCTTGTTGAATTTTGATGTAGCTTATTATTAGAGAGGTAATCTTGACATATTGCTTTGAACCCCTATTGGTTAGGCACCAAGTGATATCAATTGATAGTTCATGAACTCTTACTATTGTTATTTTACAAATTGCTGATAAATGGACTTGCTGATATAGGGTAATTAGAGGAAAGAAAATGACCCTTGAATCTTGAATTTGAGAAGAGAGATTAGTCGAATGAATTAGGCTAATGAAAGCTATTTGAGCCCCACAATTAAGGTAGAGGAACCCTAGGGTGAGATTGGAGGGAGAAAGGAGAGTATGAGTCCAGATTTTCGGAGTGTAGGACCAGAAGGTACTTCGCCGCGGCTAAAATGGAGTTGGCCGCGGCCAATAGAGGTGAAGTTGCCCAGGGAGAGTGCCAGAGAGGAATTGGCCGCGGCGAATTATGGAATTGGCCGCGGCTAACTTTTAGGAAAATGTCCCTGGCATTCCAGAGAGGAATTAGTCATGGCGGAAGGAGTAATTGGCCGCGGCCAATATCGAGAGGCGAGCGAGGGAGTTCCAGGAGGCTTCTTCACTGCGACGCCATATAGGTTGGCTGCGGCGAAGGTCTAACTTGCTGCAGCGATAGTGATGAAGAAAGGGATAAAACAGAAAGGAATTAGCCACAACTAAGGGTAATTTAGCCGCGGCTAACATACTAAAATAGTTATATTAACTAGAAAACCTTGGTTTTCCATATGTTAATCATAAGAGATGATCTAGGGTCATTAGGATGAGTTATAATTGATGAGTAATAGAATCTAAGGCCTATAAATAGATGTTTAATTCCCTTATGAATCTAAGTGTATGTAATCATATGATTGATGACTCTAATCACCTTAAGGTTTAAATTTCTCCACATTTTCATAACCTATGATGATTAATCGCGTGTTTAACCTTAATTATCGAGATAAGAAATTAGGGTCATCACAGTTGGTATCAGAGCAATGGTTCAGGCAAATATGTTTGATTTACATCTTTGTTGTTAGAAAACTTGGCAATCATAATGCATGCATGATAGGAATAGGAACATTGTGACCTAATGATAACTCTCATACCTATATATATATCTGCCATGGGTGGAGTGTGTTTTGTTTGCCTTGGGCTGTAGCTTAATGGGGGATGCTTGTGGTTGTGCTTGTAGCATTGAAGAGTTAGATGACTACCCATAGAGAAACAACTGAAATGCTAAAGGAGTTGTAAGAGGCCATGGCTGCAATGGCTAACCGAATGAGGGAACAAGATGAGGCCTATGAAACCACAGTGAGGGCGATGACTGACCGGCTTCAAGAGCAAGCTGAGGCTCATGCAGCGACTGTACAAGTGCTGTAACAGCTACATGAAAATATGAATAAGCCGAATCAGGAGTTGCCAATGGACAACCGAGTGGGGGTTGGTCATAACCCTGGTGTGGGACACCAAGGGGAGGATGGTGACCTCTCTGTGGTGTTGTCCAAATTCAGAAAGGCTGACCCTCCATCATTTTTAGGGGAGTTAGACACCGATAAAGCCGAGAGATGGCTGATGCAATTGGAAAAAATTTTTAGGGGTATGACTTGCACCACCGAACAAAAGGCAAAGCTGGCCATCTACAAGTTGGAAGGAGAGGCGGAGCATTGGTGGAGGAATGCCTCCAGATTGTTAATTGCAAGGGAGATACCCTTGACCCGGGAGAGCTTTCAGACGGCATTTGAAAGCAAATACTTCCCACCATCAGTGAGGGCCGACAAGGAGGCTGAGTTTAACTTCCTTAAGCAAGGGGATATGAATGTAGACCAATATGCGGCCAAAGTTATCTCACTTCTCCTATTACCTGAAAAGGTTTGAAGATGAGCCCTGGAAAGCTGAGAAATTTGAGAGAGGCCTGAGACCAGAGATCAAGGATAAAATTGTGTCTCTATAAATCCGCAACTTTGATGAATTAGTGGAGAAGTGTAGAGTGACAGAGAGGGCCATGATGGAGAGTGAGGCCAAGAGAAAGAAGACCCTGGAAGGAAAACGTGACCGGGGCATGGAGCCCTTTAGGGGCGGAAGCAAGAAAGGAACCCATAGTGGGAGTGGCTCTTGGGGTAGGAGACCACCGCCAAGGAATGTCCCTCAAAGAAGAAGCATGGGACCCCCGAGAAGTGCAATGAGTGCCCCACCCACTTGTGCCAAATGTGGGAAGAACCATGGGAGTGGGCCTTATCCAGTGTGTTACAATTGTGGAAAGCCGAGACACTATGCGCAGACTTGCACAGTGTCGCGTGAGTTGGCCTTATCAATTAAGCCACCTGTTCAGGGAAAGGTGTTCACACTTACGCAGTAAGAGGCTAGTAGATCCCCTAGTCTGATCTGAGGTACTTTACTTGTCCATAATCATGTAGTAGATGCATTGTTTGACTCGGGTGCAACCCACTCATTCATCTCATATGACTGTGTTAAGCGTCTGGGTCTTAAAATTAGCCTGTTGCCATTTGAATTGTCAGTGTTCACCCCCACTGGATATTCTATGATTACATATGATGTATGCTTAAATTGTACTGTACAATTGGATAGCCGTTGTACTACCCTTGATTTAATTTGTATCCTTTTGTGTGACTTTGATGTAATCATTGGTATGGACTGGTTGTCTGCTAATAATGTGATACTTGACTGCAACTGTAAAACTGTTTCCTTACCCGCAAACATACCTGAAACTTATCCTATGGCTGAGCTTACTTGTGTGTCTGCCGCCCAAGCCGAGAGGTGCCTTAGGCGTAGATGCCAAGGGTTTCTCGTATTCTTTTCATTGCATGTTGAAGTTGATAATGGGATAGAGGATATACCTGTGATTAGGGAGTTTCTTGAGGTTTTCCCTAAGGAGTTTAGTGGACTACCTCCAGAGAGAGAGCTAGAATTTTCTGTTGATTTGGTACCCGGTACTGGTCCAATCTCTAAGGCCTCGTATAGAATGGCGCCTACTGAGTTGGTTGAGTTAAAGAGTCAATTAGAAGAGTTACTTGAGAAAGGGTTTATTAGATCAAGTGTGTCTCCATGGGGGGCACAAGTGTTATTTGTCAAGAAGAAAGATGGTAGCCTTAGGCTTTGCATTGACTATAGGCAATTGAACCAAGCGACTGTCAAGAATAAATACCCTTTGCCTAGAATTGATAACTTACTTGAGCAATTAGCTGGAGCATCAGTCTTTTCAAAGATTGACCTTAGATCAGGATATCACCAACTTAGAGTCAAGGCTGAGGATGTACCTAAGACGGCCTTTAAGACTCGATATGGCCATTATGAATTCCTAGTTATGCCTTTTGGGTTAACCAATGCCCCTACCATTTTCATGGATTACATGAATAGGATTTTTAGGCCTTATCTCGACTGATTTGTGGTAGTGTTCATTGATGACATTTTCATCTACTTTAAAAGTAGTGAAGAGCATAAGAGCATCTTAAGATAGTTTTTCAAACCTTGAGAGAGCATCAGTTGTATGCTAAGTTGAGCAAGTGTGAGTTTTGGTTGCGGGAGGTCAAATTCCTAGGACATGTGATATCAGAACAAGGGGTAGCGGTAGATCCTAGCAAGGTAGAGGCGGTACTGAATTGGGAGAGACCCAAAACTGTGACCGAAATCCGTAGCTTCTTAGGTCTAGCCGGCTACTATAAAAGATTCATTAAGGGATTTTCTCAGTTAGCCATGCCTTTGACAAAACTGACTAGGAAGGACCAACCATTTGTGTGGGATGCTAAGTGTGAGAATGCCTTTCAAGAGCTTAAAGATAAGCTTACCACCGCACCTATGTTAGTGATACCTGACCCTAAAGAGACATTCACAGTCTATAGTGATGCTTCTAAGAAGGGATTAGGGTGTGTCTTAATGCAACAAGGTAGGGTGATAGCCTATGCTTCTAGACAGCTTAGACCCCATGAAGAGAATTACCCTACCCATGACTTGGAACTGGCTGCTGTAGTTTTTGCCCTTAAGATTTAGAGGCACTATCTCTATGGTGCCCAATTTGAGGTGTCTAGTGATCACAAAAGTTTGAAGTACTTGTTTGACCAAAAGGAATTGAACATGAGGCAAAGGAGGTGGATGGAATTCCTTAAGGACTATGATTTTTCCTTAAAGTATCATCTGGGGAAGGTGAATGTGGTCGCCGATGCCTTGAGTACGAAATCTATTCATATGGCAATGATGATGCTTAGGGAGCAAAGGCTGATTGAGGAGATGAGAGAGTTGAATTTGTCAATTTCAATAAGCCCTAGTAGTCTTCTTTTGGGAGAGTTGAGGATAGAAAATGACCTTAGAAAAAGGATTAAAGAGGCCCAAGAGTTAGATGCCTACTGGGGAGGAATTAGAGAGTAACTACGGAGTGGTGAGGTTAAAGATTTTGACGTATCAGATGATGGTTTGGTGAGATATCAGGGTAGAGTGTGCATACCCAAAGATGAAGAGTTAAGGAACATAGTGTTATCAGAAGCTCATAAGAGTCGATACACCATTCATCCAGGCACCACTAAGATGTATAGGGATCTCAAGAAGAGCTTTTGGTGGCCTGGAATGAAGTCAGACATAGCAGAGTTTATTGCTAGGTGTCTAATTTGTCAGAGGGTTAAGATTGAACACCAAAGACCCATAGGTTTGTTACACCCTTTAGAGATTCCAGAATGGAAATGGGATAGTATATCTATGGATTTTGTGATGGGTTTGCCTAGAACATCCTCGGGTTATGATGCTATTTAGGTGATTGTGGATCGGTTGACGAAGTCTGCCCACTTTCTACCTATTAGAGTTACTTATCCTCTTAATAGACTAGCTCAACTGTATGTTCGGGAGATTGTAAGGTTACATGGTGTCCCTAATAGCATTGTGTCAGATAGAGACCTAAGATTCACATCAAAATTTTAGCAGTCTCTACAAGGAGCTTTAGGTACTAATCTTAACTTTAGCACTGCCTATCATCCTCAGTCTGATGGACAGACTGAGAGGACCATTCAAACCCTTGAGGACATGCTGAGAGCTAGTGTGCTAGAATTGAGGACATTCAAACCCTTTAGCTGAGTTTGCTTATAATCATAGTTACCATTCCAGTATCCAAATGGCACCATTTGAGGCACTTTATGGGAGGAAGTGTCGGTCACCCTTGTGTTGGGTAGAGTTGGGTGAGAGGAGTCTCTTAGGTCCAGACTTAGTGGACCAAACCTCCCACCAGATAGAACTCATCAGAAAGAAATTGTTGGCTGCCCAGAGTAGGCAAAAGAGTTATGCAGATAAGAGAAGGAGACCTTTAGAATTTGAGGTAGGAGACCATGTGTTCCTTAAGGCTACTCCGGTGACAGGGGTAGGACGGTCTATCAGGACAAGAAAGCTCAGTCCTCGTTATCTTGGTCCTTTCCAAATCCTTGAAAGGATAGGACCAGTGGCCTATAGAGTTGCTTTACCTCCAAACCTGGCCAGATTGCATGATGTATTCCATGTGTCCCAACTGAAAAAGTACCACCTGGACCCTTTGCATGTCATTGAGCATGAGAATGTGCATCTACAAGATGATTTGTCTTATGTGGTTGAGCCAGAAAGGATTGTGGACTTAAAAGTTAAACAGCTGCGTAATAAGGACATCCTCTTGGTAAAGGTAGTATGGAAGGGACTTACTCCGGATGAAGCAACTTGGGAAACAGAAGAAGCAATGAGGAAGGATTATCCTATATTATTTGAGTAAGGTATGTCTAATTTTGAGGACAAAATTTCTAAAAGGAAGGGAGAATGTAACACCCCGAAATTAATTAAGGTGTTAATCATAGATTAAGATTAATTAAGGATAATTAATAGAGGATGATTAGGCAAGTTAGTGAATAGGTATTCTAGAGAGATAAATTATTATTATAGGTTTAAGAATTAATTAGAATAGAAACTTCATCTAGGCCCAAATTAATAGATCATGATAAGAGGCTAATGGAGGCCTAATGAATTAGATGCAGACCCAACCCAATTTAGTGTGATAGAGGCCCAAGACCCATCTTGTATAGGATCTTATAAGTGGCCCGATCACCCTTGTGCAGATCCAAACCCTTGAGCTCTTCAAACTTAGCCCAAATCCTATTAAACTTCAGCAACCCAATGTATAAAATTGGCCCAAAATCCTGCAGCCTAACACTTAAAAACTGGCTCAACAAAGCTAAAAATCTAGAGCCCATTAGGAGTTGGACTTGGAGCAACCCATGACCCATCCCTTGACCCAACTTAACTTTGCTAAAACCCTAAAAACTGACCAACCACCTCCCACATTCTGTAAAACACAAATACACAAAGCAAATTCGGAGGTGAGAGGGAGAGGCTAGGGTTCTTAGCATAAATCTACCTTTTCTCACATTTGGAGCAAGATTTAGCCAAGGTAATAGTTATACAACTTAATCCCCTCATCTTTCTCTTTAATTTGGTCTAATTAGTTTTTCAATTGGAGTATTTTCATCATACCCAAAATCTGAAATGTGGGTGTTTGGGGATTTTCTTGGTGAAATTCGTAGGTTGAGGTTGGGGCTGGTATTAGGTGAGTTTAAACCTCCCATTTTGATGCTTTCTTTGTTGGTTTGAGACCCCCATAGCTTATTTTTATTATGGGTATTAATTTTGTACAAATTTGCTTAGGATTTTGGGTGGAATAGTAAGATTTCTGGAAGAGGACACTTAAATTCGAATTTGGTATTTGTGGTAGCTGGGTAAGTATTCTTTAGGTAGTTAATAGCATTTAAATCCCTTAGGTACTTATTGTAACTGTTAATGATGAATTAGAGTAGTAATTATTTGATGCTATGATTATAGGGAGACTCTGTACCATTGGTGGCTGTTACAAATCTATCTACAAGTGAGGTAACCAGGGTTTACATTAATTTCATGCATATGTCGGTTGAAATTTCATACTTGCTGTATATGAATGATTTGAAATGTTAAATGAATTGGTTGGCTATCTATTATATGATGATTGGACCTTGTGAGTCCATGGTGGAGCTATGGTGCGGCTGCCACCCGTGCATGTGCTTCGATCGGGCACCGGGTTATGACCAAACCCCAGATGCACTGAGCCCTGGTTGTGCTCAATGGGGAGTAGGTGCCGTGGACGGGCCTCTCCCGGTGTTAATGGCCTTTAACATGTTAAAATATAATTGCTAGTATGGGATAGTAATCATGATAGCCTAATTGTTTCATTTGCTGAGATGATTGATATGATTTTGATTCATACATATATGTTGATTAAATTGGATTATATGATGGAACTGCCTTGGTTACTGAGATTTATATCTCACCCTATTTTATGGGATTACAATTTTAGGTAAAGGTTCTTCGGGTAAGGATAAGGGCAAGCAAGTGGATGAACATCCATGAGCTGAGGCCTAGTGTGGGGGAGCTACACTTGGTTTGAGTGTTATTTATACGGTAGATGCTTAATTTTGGTTAAGTCTTGTATAGCATCATCATGTATCTATATTGCCAAGTGTAGGAGTCTGTATTTTGATAATATAATGTGTACTTATTGAGGAGTAGGCCTTACTTTAAATTGATAATGGATGTATAGATTTGGGTTATCTGTAATGAGCCTTGTTGAATTTTGATGTAGCTTATTATTGGAGAGGTAATCTTGACATATTGCTTTGAACCCCTATTGATTAGACACCAAGTGATATCTATTGATAGTTCATGAACTCTTGCTATTGTTATTTTACAAATTGCTGATAAATGGACTTGCTGATATAGGGTAATTAGAGGAAAGAAAATGACCCTTGAATCTTGAATTAGAGAGGAGAGATTTGTTGAATGAATTAGGCTAATGAAAGCTATTTGAGCCCCACAATTAAGGTAGAGGAACCCTAGGGTGAGATTGGAGGGAGAAAGGAGAGTATGAGTCTAGATTTTCGGAGTGTAGGACCAGAAGGTACTTCGCCACGGCTAAAATGGAGTTGGCCGCGGCCAATAGAGGCGAAGTTGCCCAGGGAGAGTGCCAGAGAGGAATTTGCCACTGCGAAATGTGAGAGGTCAAACTGGAAGTCATCCAGAGAGAAATTCGCTGCGGCAAATTATGGAATTGGCCGCGGCTAACTTTTAGGAAAATGTCCCCGGCATTTCAGAGAGGAATTGGCTGCAGCGGAAGGAGTAATTGGCCGCGGCCAATTTTGAGAGGCTAGCGAGGGAGTTCCAGGAGGCTTCTTCACCACAGTGCCATGTAGGTTGGCCGCGGCGAAGGTCCAACTCGCCGCGGCGATAGTGATGAAGAAATGGGTAAAACAGAAAGGAATTGGCCGCGGCTAAGGGTAATTTGGCCGTGGCTAACATGCTGAAACACTTATATTTACTAGAAAACCTTAGTTTTCCATATGTTAATCACAAGAGATGATCTAGGGTCATTAGGATAAGTTATAATTGATGAGTAATAGAATCCAAGGCCTATAAATAGATGTTTAATTCCCTTATGAACCTAAGTGTATGTAATCATATGATTGATGACTTTAATCACCTTAAGGTTTAAATTTCTCCACATTTTCATAACCTATGATGATTAATTGCGTGTTTAACCTTAATTATCGAGATAAGAAATTAGGGCCGTCACAATTGGGTTATGGGCTGACTCAAAGGCCCAAGTCGAAGTAGTTCAAATTTTTAGTTGGATTAGGCCAAGCTTCAAGAGTCCATTTGGCTTGGGCATGCACAAGTAAATATTGGACCTCCATTAGTCTTTATCCATGACATACTAAAATTAATTATGGGCTTTGTAATATCTAGCTCTCCGAAAACTAGAGAAAATGTGAGAAACGTAACGTACAGTTTCTCTGTCAATGAATGAAACTTACTTGATAGAAAAGGAAGTCCCCCGAAATGAGATAGTTATAGTCCTAAAAAAAATTTGGGAAACATTCTAGACTCCTAAAAATGAGAATCCCAGGCTCAGACGAAAAGAAAAACAAAGTTATAATGAAAAAACAATTTCTTACAAAAAGCTTATGAAACGTAATGGCATTTTCATAATTTTGAGCAAATTTTGGAATTCACATAGGAGGGCTTTTTAAATGAAAATTTTAAGTTATTTGGGATTTTTCAAAGGCCCTGAAAACCATGGAAAGGCTTGGAACAGCTAAAACCCTTCTGGTGAACATTTACCAATGTCAGTGTACCTGAACTTTGATGGATCTATTCGAGAAGGTTTTAGCTCCGATTTGAGTGATTCCAAAGGTATTTTACTAAATTGGGAACCTAAATTTCTTAATGGAAAAGACGGTTCTCAAAAAGGAACTAAAACAAAGTAAAAACAAAAATGCCAAGAATAAAGGACAAAATTAGAATTTTTGAAAAATGTAACTTCCTCCCACCTATATATATGATGCACCCTTCTTCTCCCTTCATGTTACTGACCAAGTTCTGCCCAAAACTAGAGGAAAACCCTAGGGAGAGTGGCACACAAGAGGAAGCCAAAGAGGAGGAGAAATTCAAGGTAGAAAGGTATGGATTTTCATGGTTTTTCATGTTCTTTCTCTTCCAAATCTCTTCTCTTTCATTCTCCTTTATTTCCTATGATTATAATAAAGTATATGGATCTATTTTAGAAGAGAAATTGAAGAGAAAATTCGGATTTGAAGAGAGGAGCTCAAAGAACATAAGATTCAAGTGAGAAAAAGCAAGAAAACAAGGTAATTTCTCTTCCTATGGTTGTCATCTTTGGTTCCCTTCTCCACCATTTTGCCCTACTTGAGAAAAACCTAGGAGGAGATAATTTTTAGGTAGAACCAAGCATAAATCTAAGGAAAAAGGATGTGGAGATTAAGAATATGCAAAGGGAATTATCAAAAAATCATTACATTTCAATATGCAAATTCTAGGGTTTTATGTGCACCATCCAAAATCTGATTTCATATGATAATTACTAGGCCTAATTAAGAGTTTAAATGAGCTCCTAAGATCCCTAAGATGCTCCCCACATGCTTCCTCCTTCAAGAAAACAAAGAGAATTCTAAGGAGGCCAAAAAAGGGTATAGTCTTGCCCAAGCAAGGTTGAGGTAGCTATTGAGAGTTTTAAATTTTTCTAAGGCCATTCTTGAGTCATATATGATGAATGAATATAAGGGAAGGCCTTGGAAAAAATTTAGAACTCATAGAAAGTGAGTTAGTGCTTTAGGTTCCATATTATGACCTAAAGAAGTAACATGTAGCTAGGCTCTTTATTTTAATTGTGTGATGACTCCAAGAGGCTTAAAAGGAGTCAAGAATCATATTTGAAAGGAAAGAATGGAGCCTAGAAATTTTTTGAAAGGTGTTGCTTCATTAGGTGCAATTATGGACTATAATGGAACTTGTAAAGTAACCTAGTGTCTAAACATGTTGTATGGCTTTAGAATGTGTTTCATGAACCTAATTGGCTTCCATAAATTGTGTCTAGGTCAAGAGAAACTATCTCCACAAATTTATGAGTGTGTGGCCGAAAGAAAAGGCTTGAAATTCAAGGAAAAAGTGTGTGATTGTGTGTAAGGTAGCTCTCTCTACCTTCTCTCATGTATGGATGTGTGTTTAGCTTATCTTAGAATGTGTGTATGTGTATTTTCAAGCCATGAAAAGTATACTAACATGATTTTATATGTCATGATTTCATGATGTCATGTTATGTTTTCAAATGAATGTATGATGTTTGTTGAGTTGCTTGAGTGTGGAGAGGCCAAAAACTCTTGACCATGGTGAGGATGAGCCAAGAACCCTTGAGATTAGTTGAGACAAAGTAAAGAGTCTCCCAGAAGCAAAGTGGGCTCCCAAGAGTATAGTTGAGTCCAAAGCTTTTAAAGAATGGGTGAGGCAAGTCCAAAATCCATGAGAAAAAGTGTGAGGCCAATCCAAACACTTGGTGAGCTCTTGAATGTCTTGTATGACTTGTTCACATGTCAAACTTGCTTCTTGAATGTTCATGACTTCCATAATATCCATGCATGCATTTTTAAGGCTTGCTTTACATATATTATGTATGATTGAATGGGAGATGAGCTATTGGAATTCTTTAATTCTCATTCCCTCCTCTCCAATGATCTCACATGCAAGTGGACATGGTAATGGGAGCCAATTACCTTGAAGAAAGAAGATTGACAACCAAATGCTTAAGTTTTGCCACTTTAAGACCATAATTGTGTCATATAATGTATCCCTTTGATGTATATGGTCTATAACTCCTTAGAAATATGTAATTATGATATTATATGATGTATAAATGTATGAACATGATGTATGAACCCTAGAATAGAAATTGGATATGTAATGCCAAAGTATGCATTTTGGAAAGTTTGATGTAATATGTATATGTATGGATGGAAAGGCTAAAATGAGATGCATGGGGTTTGGGACCATTTGGGCAGCTCATACAAGTCCTAAATGTGCTTTTAAACTTGCCTAAAAGGTGCCAAAACCAAAGGAAAGCCATTTGGCAATTTTGGTATCCCATATAGAGCAAAAAAATGACTATAATAGAACCCTAGATCACTTTTTGGCCAAATGAGTTATTCTTGGTCTGAGATTTGGCATGCAATTAGGCCTTATTAAGATATTTTTGAGAAGCTAAAGATCATAATCTTTAGAGGTCTACAGAATATTTGTGAATTTTTCAAAATTGGCAATTTTTCTGGTTTTGGTCTGCTGCACTATTTATTTGGTCCGAAAATGAATTCTACCACACAAGGCCCAAATGATGTCCAATTGCCATGAAATGTTATACAAAGAAATTAGACATTCACAATGACTCGTGTCAACTGGAAGCACTTCATTTGGAGGTCTAGGAGGGAGATATGAATTTTTAAAGATTCTATCCAGTATCAAGACCCTTACCCGACCATAGTTACTTTTCTATCAAATTCTGAGGTCTGGGTTACCTGAGCTAGTCTAGAAATATTTTTTTCCTCTAGGTAACATCCACAGCTTTCTAGATTGGTATCATTTTTATGGATTGAGTTTTTTTGGAATTAATTGGATATTTTCAAAGTATTCTATAGAATTTTGTGATAGTTCCAAAATGTAGTTTGACCTCTAGACCTTTTCAGATGTCAAACGTCCTCTGTGATAGATGTTATGGTTTGGACATATTTTTAGTATGAATTAGACATCCATAGCTTTCCAAAATGACCAAAAATATATGTTTTCAATTTTTCTAGAATTAGTTATAATTTTTCATAATTAGTAGCAGAATTGAGCAAAATCTGGCCGAAATGTAATAGGTATATTTTAAACTAGGTATATTTTAAACTCCCTTTCATGACTCTTGAGATGTAGGCCACATTTTATGATGTAAATGAGTTGTATTCATGTAATTAAACATAGAAATGTGTTGTATGAGCTTACATGGCCCACGTGACATAGAATAAAATTTTAATATACGACGTAATCCAAAGGAATGTATTATTTACAATAGATTTTTTTACTTCCTTCATGGCATATATCACATAAGCATGTAAATGTGATAGAAATGAGCTAGAAATATATGGTGTTACAGGCTTAGGTGAAGTTTCTAACCCAATTGAATCTTAAACCCACAATAATAATTTATTACTCCATAAATTCTTATTCACATAACTTGTCTAATTATTTCATAATAATTATTCTTAATTAGTCCAAATTCACAATTAATACCTTAATTAATTTCTAGGTGTTACAAGAAGTATGAAAAACCATAGATTTTCTTACCTTTTTACTAGGTTTCTCTATTTCTTCTTCCTTCCTTCTTATGCACCACTTCAACAAATGGATTCAAGTTTTTTCATAAAATAAGAAGAGGTACGTAGTTACTCGACAAAACAAGCAAGGCATTGATTAAGCACAAGTATGAAATAATTGAAAGGAGAGGGTCAATCCACGAGAATCCATATTTGGACTGACTTTATACCTTTCATCTAGTTCAATAATCAGGATTTATCCTATCATAGGAGGTGGGACATGGTATATAAAGGGCTAGGCTAGTTTAATGTAATTTCCTATTTTCGTTAAATGATAGAAATAGGTACATTTTTAAAGCAAGTCCCTTAAAACAAATTAGTTAAGGTCTCAAAAAATTTAAGTAGCATTCTAGACTCCTAAAAATGAGAATCTTAGGCTTAGATGAAAAGAAAAATGGAGCTAGATTAAAGAAATGAAATTAAACGAAAGACTTACAAAATGTAATGGTATTTTTATAATTTTGAGCAAATTTTGGAATTCACATAGGAGGGCTTTTTAAATGAAAGTTTTGAGTTCTCTAGGGTTCTCAGAGGCCCTAAAAACCATGAGAAGCCCTGGGACAGTTAAAACCCCTTCGGCAGACGTTTTCCAATGTTGGTGAATCCGAACTTTGACAGATTCATTCGGAAAGATTTTAGCTTTGATTTGAGTGATTCCAAAAGCATTTTACTAAATTGGGAATCTAAATTTTATAATGGAAAAGACGGTTTTAAAAAAGGAACTAAAAGAAACTAGAAACAAAAATGTCAATACGAAAAGATAAAATTGTAATTTTTGAAAAGTGTTTCTTAAAACCACCCCTACATATAGGGCGCCCCACCTCCTTACTCATTTAGCTCATTCAGTTTTTGCCCTAAACCAAAGGAGAAACCCTAAGAGTGAGGTGCACCAGGAGGAGAGGAAGAGAAGGAGAAATACAAGGTAGAAAGGTATGGATTTCTAAGTTCTTTTTCATGTTTTCTCTTTAGTAAACCTCTTCTCCTCCATTTCCCCTTCTTTCTTATGGCTATAATGAAGTTATTGGATCTATTTTGAGGCAAGAACAGAGGAGAAAATTTGGATTTGAAGAGAGGAGGCTAAAGAAAGGAAGAATCAAGTAAGAAAATAAGGAAAAACAAGGTAAAGGATCCTATAGTAGCTACTTCTTCTCTCCTTTCTTCCTTAGTTTGACCTACATATGGCCAGCCCTAGGGAGTTGAATTTCTAGCTAAACCAAGGATGAGTCTTAGGAATTTAAGGGAGGAAAATAAGGATATGCAAAGAAAACAACCAAAGAACCATTAGATTACAAGATAGAAAACCTAGGGTTTCAAGTGTTCCTTGCAAAATCTATTTTGATACAATGAATCCTAGGCCTAAATACATGTTTAAATGAGTTCCTAAGCTCCTTAAAAGGCTCCCCATATACATCATCCATCAAGAAAACAAAGTAAAGTCTATGGGTGCCAAAACCAAGTATAGTTTCAACCTAGAAGGGATGAGGTACCTAGGGATAGTTTTAATTTGTTCCAAGCCCATTTTTGAGTCATATATGATGAGTGAAGATGAGAGGAAGCCTTGGAAAAAATTTAGAAACCATAAAAAGTGAGATGGCCTTATATGTTCCATAATATGACCTAAAAAAACAACACCTAGTTATACTCTTTGTTTTAATTGTGTGATGACTCCAAGAGGCTTAAAAAGGAGTTAAGAATCATAAATGAAAGGAAAGAATGGAGCCTAGAACTCAAATGATGGATGTTGCTTCATTAGGTGCATTTTTAGAACTATAAAGGGATTATTAAACCAAGTTAGTGCTTAAGGAAGATGTGTAGCCTTAGAATTGATTTCATGAACCTAATTGGCTTCCATATATTGTGTTTAGGCCAAGAGAAACCAATTTCACACCCTTATGTGTGTGAGGCCAAGGAAGGGAGCATTGTTTCAAGAAGAAAAATGTGTAGTTATATAATATCTGATTCTCTAAAAACAAGAGAAAATGCAAGAAACGTAACATATGATTTTTTCGTAAACGAACAAAATTTGTCGGATACAAAAGTAAGTCCCTCGAAATGACTTAGTTAAGGTCCTAAAAAATTTGTGTAGCATTCTAAACTCCAAAAAATGTGAATCCCAAGCTCAGACGGAAAGAAAAATGGAGCGAAAGGTTGACGAAACGTAATGGCATTTTTATAATTTTGAGCAAATATTGGAATCTTCACAGAAAGGCTTTTTAAATAAAGTTTTAAGTTCTTTGGGGTTCTCAGAGGCCCTGAAAATCATGGGAAGCCCCAGGATAGCTAAAGTCCTTCCAGTTCACGTTTTCTAAGAGCGGTAAGCCTGAACCTTGATAGATTCATTCGAGAAGGTTTTAGCTCCGATTTGAGTGATTCCAAAAGCATTTTACTAAATTAGGAACATAAATTTTATGATGGAAAAGATAGTTCTAAAAAAGGAGCTAAAATGAATAAAAAACAAAGATGCCAAGAACGAAAGGCAAAATTGGAATTTTTAAGAAAAGTAGCTTCTTGAACATTTTATAGAAATCATGCCACTTCTCCCTTCTCATTTAGGACAACTTCATTCTATTTGAAAATAGAAAAGAATAGCAGTAACTAGGGCACATAAGAGGAGGAGAATTTGAAGGAAGAAAAAGCCAAGAAAGGTAGGAAATTTCAAAGATTTTCATGCTTCTTCCTCTTACAACTTTGTTTCTCTCCCTCCAAGCTTTCTTGCCATGATTTTATTAATTTTTTTGAATTTGTTTTGAGGGCAGAACAAAGGGAAAAATTCAGATTTGTAGAGAAGAGGCCAAGGAAGGTGAGAAATAAGCAAGACAAGCCAAGGAAACAAGGTAAAATCTTTATCCCATGGTAGCTATTCCTTCTCCCTTCTTCTCCCTATTTTGCCCCATCTATGTAACTACAAGAGGGTTTGAATTTTGGGCAGAACCAAAGGTGAATTCTAGGAATTTAAGGGAGGAGAATAAGAATATGCAAAGAAATTCAAGTAAAAGCTATTTATTTTCAAGATAGCAAACTTAGGGTTTCATGAGCTCCTTAGAAAATCTGATTTGATGCAATTGTTCCTAGGTCTGAATGAGTGTTTGGATGAGCTCTTGAGATCCCTAGAAGGCTCTTCATATGCATCTTCTATCAAGAAAATGAAACAAACTCACTTGGTACTCATATGAAGCATGATTTCAGCCTAGGCTAGAAAGAGTACCAAGAGGAAGTTTTAAATTGTTCTAAGCTTAGTTTTAAGTCATGTATGATGGAAGAGGATGAGAGGAAGCCTTGGAAAAATTTTAGAAGCCATGGATAGTGAGATGGTATTATAGGTTCCATATTATGGCTTAAAGAAGCAATACCTAGCTAGGCTCCTTGATTTGATTGTGTGATGACTTCAAGAGGTTTAAATGGAGTCAAGAATCATAAATGAATTGAAAGATTGTAGCCAAGATGATATTTTCTTAAGGTCACTTCATTAAGTACATTATGGAACCATAAAAGGGTTATATAAACCACCTAACTTTTCTAGTGAATGTATGGCCTTAGAATTTGATTCAAGAGTATAATTGGCTTCCTTATGATATGTCTAGGCTAAGAGAAATGATCTCCACCTCCTTGGATGTATGAGGTCAAAGGAGAGGACTTAAGGCTCAAGGAAAAAGCATGCTTGTGTGGCAAAGGTAGCTCTCTCCACCTTCTCTCATGCATGAATGTGTGCTTACATTATCTTTGGATGTATGTATATGTGTTTTAGGGCATGAAAAGTGTTCTAGCATGATTTCATATGCCATGGTACCATGATGATGTTTTATGCATTCAAATGATGTTTTATATGTTTGTCTTGGTTTGCTGAGTGTGGAGAAGCCAAAAACCCTCTAGCTATAGTTAGAATGAGACAAGAATCCTTAAATTTAGTTGAGACAAAGTAAAGAGTCTCCTAAGAGTGAGATTGACTCCCAAGAGTAAGGTTAAGTCAAAACTTCTTAGAGAAAACAGGTGAGGCAAGTCTAAAATCTATAAGTGAATGGGTCAAGCTAATCCACTTACTTGGCAAGCCTATGTATGCTATATATGACTTACTTATATGCCAAGAATGTTTCTTGAATGCTCACACATGTCAATATACCCATGCATGCATTTTCAAGACTTGTATTGTGTAACATCTGGTCCTTCCATAAACGTGAGAAACGCAATGTTCGGTTTCTCCGTAAACGGCATAAATAGGCCAGATACAAAAGGAAGTCCTTGAAATATAAGGAATTGGGGTAAACTAAAATTATGATAAAATTTTAAATATTAGAAAATGAGGATTTAAGCCTTGAGTTGCTTAGAAACTGAGGCCGAAGTAATTCAAAAAATTTGTTAAAAGGCTAGTGGCGTTTTCGTAAATATGGGCACTTTCTGAAAAATACACAGGAGGGCTTTTTAAATGAAAGTTTTGAGTTCTCCGGAGTTCTCAGAGGCCCTAAAAACCATAGAAAGTCCTGGGACAGTTGAAGCCCCTCCGGTGGATGTTTTCTAACGTCAGTGTGCCCGAACTTTGACGAATTCGTTCGGAAAGGTTTTAGCTCCAATTTGAGTGATTTCAAAGATATTATACTTGATTAGGAACCTAAACTTTATAATGAAAAAGACGATTCTAAAAAAGGAGCTAAAACGAAGGAGAAACGAAAATGCAAAGTATGAAGGGCAAAATGGAAATTTTTGAAAAGTGTAACTTATTCCCACCTATATATAAGGCACCCTTCTCCTCCCTTCATTATGCATGGCCATCTTCTACCTAAAACCATAAGAAAACCCTAGGGGATGAGGCTCACAAGAAGGGGAAGAAAAGAAGGAGAAATCAAAGGCTTAAGGTATGGAAATTAGTAGTTTTTCATGCTCTTTCTCTTCCAAACCTCTTCTCCTCCATTCTCCTTTGTTTCCTATGAATAAAATGAGGTTTATAAATCTGATTTAAGGGAGAAATTGAGGGGAAAGTTCGGATTTGAAGAGAGGAGCTCAAAGAACACAAGATTCAAGTTAGAAAAAGCAAGAAAACAAGGTAATTTCTCTTCCTATGGTTGTCATTTTTGGTTCCCTTCTCCACCATTTCGCCCCACTTGAGAAAACCCTAGGAGGAGATGATTTTTAGGCAGAGCCAAGCATGAATCTAAGGAAAAAGGGTGTGGAGATTAAGAATATGCAAAGGGAATTATCAAAAAGCCATTAGATTTCAAGATGCAAATTCTAGGGTTTCAATTGCACCTTGTAAAATATGATTTTGTATGATAATTCCTAGGCCTAATTAAGAGTTTAAATGAGCTCCTAAGATCCCTAAGATGCTCCTCACATGCTTCCTCCTTCAAGAAAACAAAGAGAATTCCAAAGAGGCCAAAAAGGGGCATAGTCTCGGCCAAGCAAGGTTGGGGTAGCTAAGGAGAGTTTTAAATTTTTCTAAGGCCATTCTTGAGTCATATTTGATGAATGAAAATGAAGTTTCAGCCTTGGAAAAAATTTAGAACTCATAGAAAGTGATTTGGTGCCTTAGGTTCCATATTATGACCTAAAGAAGCAACATGGTGCTAGGCCTTTTGTTTTGATGATATGATGACTCCAAGAGGCTTAAAAGGAGGCAAGAATCATATTTGAAAAGAAAGAATGAGGCCTAGAAATCATTTGAGGAGTGTTGCTTCATTAGGTGCCAATATGGACCATAATGGAACCTATAGAGCAATCTAGTGTTTCATCAAGTTGTGTAGCCTTAGAGTATGGTTCATGAACTTAATTGGCTCCCATAATTTGTATCTAGGCCAAGAGAAACTATCTCCACCAATTTGTGGGTGTGTGGCCGAAAGAGGAGGCTTGAGTCCAAAGGACAAAGTGTGTAATTGTGTGCAAGGTAGCTCTCTCCACCTTCTCTCATGCATGGATGTGTGTCTAGCTTGTTTTAGAATGTGTGTATGTGTATTTTTATATGCCATGATGCTTGATACCATGTTATGTTTTCAAATGATTACATGATGTTTCTATGAGTTTGCTTGAGTGTGGAGAGGCCAAGAACTCTTCCCTTGGGTGAGGATGAGCCAAGAACCCTTGAGCTTGGTTGAGACAAAGTAAAGAGTCTCCCAAAAGCAAAGTGGGCTCCTAAGAGTATGATTGAGTCCAAAGTGCTCAAAGAATGGGTGAGGCAAGTCCAAGATCCATGAGGAGAAGTGTGAGGCCAATCCAAACACTTAGTGAGTTTTTGAATGTCTTGTATGATTGATTCACATGCCAAGGTTGATTTTAAAATGTCTATGATTTCTATCTTCTCCATGCATGCATTTGTGAAACTTGCTTTGCACATATTATGTATGATTGAATGGGAGATGAGCTATTGGGATTCTTTGAATCTCATCCCCTCCTCTCCAATGATCTAACATGCTAGGTGAACCAAGTGGATATGCTAATGGGAGCCAACAACACTAAAGAAAGGAGCTTAACAAGCTTATGCTTTATTTTGTCTACTTGGAACCATGATAATAGTTCAAGATGTCTATGATGTTGTATGACTACTAGCACATGTTTTGAGTATGAAATGCCATGGTATGAGAATTTAAAATTTGATGAATATGTGTATAAATGTGGGTTGAATGGCCAAAATGAGATGCATGAGGTTTGGGACCATTTGGGTAGCTCACACAAGTCTTAAATGTGCTTTTAGACTTGCCCAAAAGGTGCCACAACTAAGGGAAGGCCATTTGGCAAATTTGGTACCTCATATGGAGCCAAATTTGACTATAATGGAACCCTATGTCACTTTTTAGCCAAATGAGTTAGTCTTGCCCTAAAATTTGGCATACAATTAGGGCTCATTGAGAGCTTTTTGTGAAGCTAAAGATCATAATTTTCATAGATCTAGGGAATATTTGATGAATTTTCAAAGTTGGGATTTTTCATGGATTCTGGTATGGGTACTATTCATAATGGCAGTTTTGTATTCTGTGTCACCCGATGGCCAAATGGTTTCTAATACTTATGAAATTTTATATGCATACACTAAAGGTTATAAGCTTTCTGTGGCCACCGAGATCACCTCATTTGGAGTCTGAGCAGAGAGTTATGCATGTTTAAAGTTAACTGTCAGTATCAGTAGCGCCCAGGAGCTCAGTTACTGTTCTATAGGTTCCAGATGGCTAAACGTACCTGTTTCATTTTGGAATTATTTTTAATATCAAGTTAACATTTTTATCTTTCCAGAATGATTAAATTTGGGTGATTTTGATTTTTATAAAATTAGTTATGAATTTTAGAATATGGTATCAGTAAACTAAATAACAGCCCAGGTAGCCAGTGACCTCTGTAACTTCTTGGATGTCAAACATCCTGTGTGATAAATGTTGTGACTTGGGCATATTTGTAAGATGAATTAGACATCCTAAGCTTTCCATAATGACCACGATTGCATGATTTTGAATTTTCTAGATTTAGTTATGGTTTTCTAAAGTTGGGTCAGAAAATGGAGCAAATCTGGCTGAAAATATGCTTGCTTATTTTGAGCTCCTTTTTGGTTTCCATGAATTATAGGCATGTTTTTGTGATGTAAATGAGTTATAATGATGGAATTAAATATGAGAATGCATAATATGATCTTACATGGTCCACGTGACACCAAATGGAATTTTGAGACCCAGCGCAATGCTAAAATGAGCATTATTCCTTTGCCTTTTTCATGTAAAACTCATATGATTCATGATATTAAGTTATGTAAAGGCACTTGATGAGTTAGAATGAGCTAGAATTTATAGTGTTACATATTGCATACTTTATGTGTAATTGAAAGGAAGATGAGCTATTGGGATTCTTTGAATCTCATCCCCTCCTCTCCAATGTCTTAACATGTTAGATGGAGCAATTGAGCAAGGTAATGGAAGCCACCAAGCCTAGAAGAAGGAAATTGACATCAAAGTGTATGAAAATGCCTAGTTTTGTTTCTTTTGTAGCCATACACATGGCATATGATGTAATCCCATGATGAAATTGTTATGTAATCATTTGAACATGTGTAAATACCCATATATTTGATGTATGAATAAGGTTTAATGCCAAATGAATGATAATGTAGCCTTTGGATATTGAATGGCAAGAGAAAGTGCATGTATGCTTGTGTATGGCATGGGGTGAGAGAGTGAGTTTAAGAAATCTGGGTTGATGCACCTTTTAGACAAGTTTAGAGAGCCATTTTAGTGCATTCCTAGTTGCTTAAGTGGCAATGGTTGTCTTAGAACTTGAAATAGACCATTTGGACCCCTTTGATAACACAAAATGAGTCATTTTGTAACCTAATGTCAAGATCTGACCAAATGAACTAATTTGCGCATGAAATTTGTCACACATATAGATCTTATCCAGAGATTTTTGGTAAGCTATAGACCAAATTATTTGGAGGTCTTTGGAATTAATTATGAATTTCCAAAGTCGGCATTTTTTTGTTAAACTGATGCAGACATTGTTTATATGGTCAAATATTTCGTCTGTGTCATTTGTGGGCCAAATGATGTCCAATGCTCATGAAATTTTATAGGCATAAATTAGACATGATGAGCTTTCCATGGCCACTGAGATCACCCCAGTTGGACCTCTAAGCAGGGAGATATAAATTTTTGAAATTGGAGGTTAGTACCAGTAATAATAGTCAACCTCTGGTACTGTTCCATTAGTTTTCAATGGCTAGCAACCTCTGTTGTGGCTAGAATTATTTTTACATAAAGTAGACATCAACTTTCCAGAATGGTATAGTGTGCCTGATTTTGATTTTTCTAGAATTAGTTATGATTTTTCAAATTTCAGGCACAGAATCTGGAAAATCAGTCCGAGGCTACACCATTATATTTTGTGTATCTACTCCCTTTGCTCGAGGTATAGGCCCTTCTTGAGCTTGTTATGAATTGTATTTGTGTATTTAAATATGAGAATGAGATGGATTAGTCCATATAGCCCACGGGACTCTGAAAGAAAAAAATTTACCCGTGACGAAATGCAACTTAGTCATGATTTCCAATGCCATTATGTTGCTTCCTATAGAACTAGCATAAGATAAGGAAAGGAAATTGCATGAGTTGAGTCTTAGAATTATGGTGTTACAAGTTGCACCAAAGGTAGTTCACTCCTCCTTCTCTCATGCATAAATGTATGCTTGACTTGTCTTTGAATGTGTGTATGTGTGTTTTAAGCTATGAAAAGTGTTCTAGCATGAGCTTTTACTCCATGGTACCATGATGATGCATTATATTTTCAAATAATGTTTATTATGTTTGCTTGGGTTTGCTTGAATGTGGAGAAGCCAATAACTCTTAGCCATGGTGAGGATGAGGCAAGAACCTTTAGAAATGGTTGAGACAAAGCAAAGTGTCTCCCAAAAGTGAGGTTGAGCCAAAATCTCCTAGAGAAAATGGGTGAGGTAAGTCCAAAATCCATAAGTGAATGGGTGAGGCTAATCCACTTACTTGGTAAAACTATAGATGCTTTGTATGACTTACTCACATGTCAAGAATACTTCTTGAATGATCATGTCATCCATTATGCTCATGCATGCATTTTCAAGACTTGTTTTGCATTCTTTATGTATGATTGAAAGAGAGATGAGCTATTGGCATTCTTTGAATCTCATCCCCTCCTCTCCAATGGCTTAACATGCTAGATGGACCAAGTGAACAAGGAAATGGAAGCCAACAAGTTGGAAGATGAGAGTTTGACAACAAAGTACCTTGATTTTGCTTCTTTATGGCCATATGAGTGGCAAACATTGTAATCCCTTATTGTATATGTCCTATGACCTCATGAACATATGTAATTATGCAAATATATCATGTATAAATGAGATTTAATATTATGTGTATGATATAATGCATTTTGGGTATAGAATGGTAAGACTAGTCTTGTGTAAACTTGTGTATGGCATGGGGTGAGAGTGAGTTTTCAAATTCTGGATTTGTGCACCTTTGAGACAAGTTTAAAATGTCATTTTGGTACATTCTCACATGCTCAAGTGGTCATGGTTGCCTTAGAGTTCAAATTAGACCATTTGGACTCTTTGTAAAGCTTGAAAATGACCATTTAACAACCTAATATCAAGATCTGACCAAATGAATGAATTTTCCCATGAAATTTGGCACACATATAGATCTTATCTAGATCTTTTTATGAAGCCAAAGACTAGATTATTTTGAGCTCTATGGAATTAATTATGATTTTTCAAAGTTAGCATTTTTTTTGCTGAACTGATACAGGCACTGTTCATATGGTTAGAAACTTATTCTATGTCATTCATGAGCCAAATGATGTCTAATACTCATGAAATTTTACAAAAATAAACTAGATATGATAAGCATTCCATAGCCACTGAGATCACCCCAATTGAACCTCTGAGCAGGGAGATATAGATTTTTGAAGTTAGAGGTTAGTACTAGGGATGACAGTCAACCTCTGGTACTGTTCTATCAATTTCTGGTGCCTATCAGCCCCTATTGAGGTTTGGATATATTTTTATCATGAAGTAGACATCTGTAATCATAATGTTAAAGAATGTATGATTTTGATTTTTCTAGAATTAGTTATGATTTTTCAAATTTTATGATAGTAAACTAAGATTTTCAGGCCAAGGCTTCACTCTTGAATTTCATGTAAACCCTTCACTTGCACAAGTTCTAGGCCACTTCCTTGGATGCTTTTGAGTTGTATTAGTGTAGTTAAATATAAGAATGAGTTGAGTGAGTTCATATGGTCAATGGGACACCAAATGAAAAATTCATTTCCTACGTGGCTCGAATTTATTTATTATTTTTATTGCTCTTTCCTTGGAAACCTTTGAAATTCTTGGAAATGAGCTTAGTTAAGAAATGAGATGAGCTATATAATTATGGTGTTACATTTAAGACACTTTTGCAAAATTATCATTTTGTCTCTTTTTTTGGTTCTTTCCATTTTGGCACATTTCAAATCTTCTTTTAGAACCATCTTTTCCATTACGAAATTTAAGTCCTCTACTTCATAAAATGGCTTTGGTTTCACCTAAATTGGATTTAAAAACTCTTCAAATGAATTAGTCAAAGTTTTAGTCAATCGACATTTTAAAATGTAAACCGAAGGGGTTTTAACTATTCTAGGGATACTTATGGTTTTTAGGGCATCTGAGAACCCCAAGAAAACTCAATTTTTTCATTTAAAGATTTCTCCTTTGAGTTTTTTAAAAGTTATCTAAAATTACGAAAATACCACTGGCTTGTTGTCTATTTTTGTTTAGCTATTTTGGCTCTGATTTTCGAGCATCCCTTGTATCCTCATTTTTAAACGTCTAGATTATCATTCTAATTTTATTTGGCCTCTAATCATTCTATTTAGGGGACTTCCTTTTGTAACCTGCTTAGTTTATAGCTTTTAAAATAACAGGTGTTGTAACACCATATTCTCTAGCTCATTTCATGCTATTCACAAGCTTTATATCATCAATCCCACAAGGGCATACGAAAAAGGGGATGAAATAATGGACTTTTTTGCGTTGTGCTATAGTTAAAAATTTGCAATCGGTGTCACGTGGACTATATGAGCTCATACTATATATTCTTATATTTAATTAGATCATTACAACTCATTTGCATCACAAAGTCATGCCCACAACTCATAGAAACCAAAATGGAGGATGGGAAATGGGAATTCATTCTTAGCCAGAATTGGCCTTTTTTCTGGGTAGACTTTGGAAAATCATAACTAAATCTACAAAAATTGAAATCATGTAATCTTGGTAATTATAGAAATCTTAGGATGTCTAATTCATATTAAAAATGCTCCCAAGTCATTAAATTCATCATATAGGACATGTGACATCCAAAACTATCCAAAGGTCTGACTAAAATCTAGAACTGTCACAAAATTCTACAGAAAAATTTGAAAATATCTAATTAATTCCACAAAAATATAATACATGAAAATGATACCAATATGGAAAGCTGTGAATGTTAACTAAAGACAAAAAATATCTCCAGATCAGTTCATTAAGCCCAAACTCTGGAATTCAATAGAACAGTACTTCTGGTCGGGCAAATTTACTAATACTGGACAAAAAATTTAAAAATTCATATCTCCCTCTCTAGACCTCTAAATGAGATAATTCTAGTTGGCACGAGTCATTGTGATTGCCTTGTTGCTTTTTATAAAATTTCATGACAATTGGACATCATTTGAGTCTCGCGTGATAGAAAACAATTTCAAACCAAATGAATAGTACATCAAACCAAAACCATAAATTTTGCCAATTTTAAAAAATCATAAAATATTCTGTAGACCTCCAAAAAATATTATCTTTAGCTTCCCAAAAATCTCTCAATGAGACCTAATTGCATGACAAATTTTAGATCAGGACTAACTTATTTGGCCAAAAAGTGATATAAGGTTCCATATGGTCAAATTTAGCCCCATATAAGGTACCAAACTTGCCAAATGGTCTTCCCTTGGTGTTGGCACCTTTTGGACAAGTCTAAAAGCATATTTGAGACTTGAGTAAGCTGCTCAAATGGTCCCAAACCTCATGCATCTCATTTTGGCCATTCAATCCACACTTATATACATAATCACCAAACTTTACATTCTCATGCTACGGCATTTCATACTCAAAACATGTGCTAGTGGTCATATATCATTTTCATACATCTAAACATTACATAATAGTATATTTACATATGTCTCAAGGTTCATAGTACATATACAACATCATATACATTATGAACCATTATTATGGTTCCAAAATGGACAAGACAATATATAAGCTTGTCAATCTTTCCTTTTCATGGTTGTTGGCTCCCTTCACCATAATTACTTGGTCCACCTACAATGTTAGATCATTGGAGAGGAGGGGATGAGATTCAAAAAATCCCAATAGCTTATCTCTCATTCAATCATACATAATATGAGCAAAGCAAGCTTTACAAATGCATGTATGGAGAACATGAAGGTTATGGACATTTTTTAAGCAAACTTGGCATGTAAATCAATCATACAAGACATTCAAGAGTTCACCAACTGTTTAGATTGGCCTCACACTTCTCCTCATGGATTTTGGACTTGCCTCACCCATTCTTTAAGAGCTTTGGACTCAACCATACTCTTAGGAACCCACTTTGCTTTTGGGAGACTCTTTACTTTGTCTCAACCAAGCTCAAAGGTTCTTGGCTCATCCTCACCCAAGGGAAGAGTTCTTGGCCTCTCCACACTTAAGCAAACTTATACAAACATTATGTGCTCATTTGAAACATAACAAGGCATCAAGGATCATGACATATAAAGGCATGCTAGCATACTTTTCATAGCTTGAAAATACACATACACACATTCTAAAACAAGCTAAACACATATCCATGCATAAGAGAAGGTGGAGAGAGCTACCTTGTATACAAATACACACATTTTTTCTTTAGGATTCAAGCCTCCTCTTTCAGCCACACACCTACAATTTGGTGGAGATGATTTCTCTTATCCTAGATACAATTTATGGGAGCCAATTAGGTTCATGAAACATATTACAAGGCTACATAATTTTCTAAAACTCTAGATAGCTTTATAACCTTCATTATGGTCCATAAAGGCACCTAATGAAGCAACACCCCTGAAATACTTTCTAGGCCTCATTCTTTCCTTTCAAATATGATTCTTGACCCCCTTTAAGCCTCTTGGAGTCATCACATCATCAAAACAAAAGGCCTAGCACTATGTTACTTCTTTAGGTCATAATATGGAACTTAAGACACCAAATCACTTTCCATGAGTTCTAAATTTTTTCCAAGGCCGTCCTTTATTTTCATTCATCAAATATGACTCAAGAATGGCCTTAGAAAAATTTAAAACTCTCCCCCACACCTAGAACCCTCCTTGGCTGAGACATGCCTAGGTTTAGGGTTTCTAGGTGTTGTCTTTGTTTTCTTGTGGGGAGCATCTTAGATGTCTCAAGAACTCATTTAAACTCTTACTTAGGCTTAGGAATCATCATATAAATTTAGAAATTGGAAGGTGCACTAGAAACCCTAGGTTTTACATCTTGCATTCTAATGGCTATTTCATGATTTTCTTTGCATATTCTTATTCCTCTCCATCAAATACCTAAGAATCACCTTTGGTTTGGTTGAAAATCTAACTCCCTAGGGCTGTCTATATCTAGGTCAAAATGCTCAAAGGAAGGGAGGAAGAAGACCAAGTGGAAGAATGGCTTAATACCTTGTTTTCCTAGAATATCTTTGCTTGTTCTTGCTTTCCTTGGCCTCCTCACTTGAATTTCGAAATTTCCCCTCTGTTCTCCCTTCAAAACAGCCCTCAAAACTTTAGAAAAATCATGGAGAAGAAGAGGGAAAAAGAGGAGAAGAGATTGGTGGAGAAAAAGCATGAAAAACATACATAAAAACCTACCTTTAGCTTGAAATTTCTTCTCCTTCTCCTTCTCTCTTGGTGCACCCAAAACCCTAGCTCTCTCTTTTGAAATTATGCAAAATTTTCTGATGCCAAATGGAGAGGAAGGTGGGGTGCCACCTATATACAGGTAAGGAGGAGTGACTTTTTCAAAAATTCTAATTTTGTCCTTCGTACTTCGTATTTTTGTTTCTCCTTTGTTTTAGCTCCTTTTTGTGAATTGTCTTTTCCATTATAAAATTTAGGTTCCCAATTAAGAACATACCTTTGGAATCACTCAAATCGGCGCTAAAACCTTTCCAAATGACTCTGTTAAAGTTTGGGCACACTGACATTAGAAAACGTACACCAGAGAGGATTTAGTTGTCCCGGGGCTTCCCATGGTTTTCAGAGCCTCTGAGAACCTCAGAGAACTCAAAACTTTGGTTTAAAATGCCCTCCTGTGTGAATTCCAAAAATTGTCCGAAATTACGAAAATGCCATTACGTTTTGTAAGGTTTCCGTCAAATTTTATTTCTCCATTCTAGCTCCATTTTTCCTTCTGTCTGAGGCTAGAATTACCATTTTTAGGAGGTTAGAATGTTACTCAAATTTTTTAATACCTTAACTAATTCATTTCAGGAGACTTGCTTTGAAAATGTGCCCATTTTCGTCGTTTAACGAAAATCGGACATTACAGGTGTTACATTAAGTGCTAGTGAAAATATGGTGTGCAAGCTTCAAAAGTCCATCTATGGACTTAAACAAGCCTTATGACAATAGTACCTAAAGTTCTATGATGTGATCACATCTTTTGGTTTTGTTGAAAATATCATGGATTAATGTATATACCATAAGGTCAGTAGAAGTAAGATCATCTTTTTGGTTCTGTATATGGATAATATTTTTCTTGCATTTAGTGACTTGGGGTAGTTCCATAAGATGATGCAATTTTCATTTAAGAACTTTGAGATGAAAGATATGGGTGAGGCATCCTATGAATTAGGCATAAAGATCTATAGAGACAAGTCTCAAGATATCTTGGAACTATCACAAGAAACCTATATTAACAAAGGTCTTAAATATTTTTAGATGAAAGATTGCTTATCGAGTATAGCACCTATAATGAAAGGGGATAAAGTCAATTTGTTCCAATGTGCCAAGAATGATTTAGAAAAGAAAGAAATAGAGAAGATTCCATACGCCTCAATAATTGAGAGCTTGATGTATGCCCAAGTCTGCACAAGGCTGGACATAGCTTTTGATATAAATATGTTGGAGAGATACCAAAGCAATCCCAACTTAGATCATATGAAGGCTACGAAGAAAGTCTTAAGGTACCTACAAGGTACAAAAAATTAGGAGAACCAATAACTTAGAAGTTGTAAGTTATTCAGATTTAGATATGGCCAGATGTGTTGACACCAAAAAGTCAACATCTAGATATGTTGATATGCTTGTTGAAGGAACCATTTCATGGAAGAGTGCCAAACAATCTTTGACTACTACATCCACCATGGAGGCTGAATTTATCTCTTGTGTTTAAGGCTAGTTCATAAGGAATATGGTTGAAGAATTTCGTCACTAGGCTTCAAATTTTGGATTCAATCTCGAGGTTGATCAAAGTATTCTACTACAATATAGTTATGGTCTTCATAGTTAAGAATAACTGTAACGCCTTAGTATATTAACTCTATCTAACCTCCCTCTAGGCTCGGTTCCATAATCTACTACCGCTATCTAGCCTCCCTCTGGGCTCGGTTCCATATGATTTCCAAAGAACCAATACCAATCCGTGGCATTTTCATGTTATGAAATGGGGTTTTATACACTCATCTTCTGCCCCGTGGGTCCTGTGAACCCATCATTCACATTCTCTACTCACACTCCATTTATAAAACTCATACATAGCATAAAACAAGCCATAAGCCACGGGTGTGGAGCCAAAAACCAGAAAAATGCAATTTCTCACTTGGGCCCAAAAGTCATATTTTGGCTCTAACTTTGAAAAATTATAACTAATTATAGAAAAATGGGAATCTAGTAAACCATAGCTCTCTCAAAATCTCTAAGTGTTATCTTTACATTAAAAATGATTTCCAATTATAATCTCAGTGTTTGGACCTTGTTTGACATCAAAAATCAGACAAAGGTCTGGCTGTCCCTGTTTCTGGTGCAGCTTACTGTCATGAACTTCGAAAATCCATAACTAAATCCAGAAAAATCTAATCTAGGAAAACTATACCAATTTGAAAAGCTACAGATATCTAATAGAGGATAAAAATAAGTCTAGATCAGTTCAGCAGCCCTTAGACCCCGAAAACCGATGGAACAGTAACGGAGGTCAGGTGGCTCCCTGATGCTGATACAGAACTTTAGAAGGTTCGTTCTCTCTCTACAGACCTCCGATTTGGGTGATTCCAGTTGACATAGATCACTGTGGCTTTTTAGTTTATGTGTATAAAATTTCATGACATTTGGCCACCGTTTGGTCTATGAATGACATGGATTTCTTTTCGGACCTATAGTAACAGTACATGACTAAATCATTAAAATTTTCCAATTTCAACAATTCACCAAATATTATTTAGACCTCCGAATATTACCCACTTTAGCTTCTCAAGAAGCTCTCTACAAACTCTAGAGGCATGCCAAATTTCATGGCAAGAGGAGCTCATCTGGTCATACTTTGACGTAGCTCACAAAATTAACAATTTTGGCACCCAAAATGGTCAAAGTGGGTCCAAATGGCCTCTTACATGTTCTAGCTACTCATGGACAAGTTTAAAAGCATAAAAATAGTCTATATAACATGTCCAAGTGGTCCAAATCATCATACATTCCAAACTCACTATGCTACGGCCAAAAATACACTATCACATACATTTAACAAAAGGGGCAAAACCCACATTTTCATTAATTTGGCTCTCTACATAGTTTGTACAACATATGTCCATACATTTACACTTGCTACAACATTTACATCTCAAAAATAGAAGGTGCATATTCATTTTGGCACCTCTTTACATCAAAATAGTCAAAATAAAGCTAAAGTCTAGCTACACATGCTTCTAGGCTCCTTGGTGTGCACTTATTTCTCCTTGAGCTCCACCTAGCATGTTGAGTTGGGAGGGGGAGGGGTGGGATTCAGGGAATCTCAGTAGCTCATGCACTCATTCAAGAAAGCAATCAAGGCATATAACAAGTCAAAGCATGCAATTTAGCATCCATCCATTCTCAATCACATAATACATGTTGTACATGCCATGCAAATCACAACAATGCCACAAGTGAGCTCTAGGAACTTTTGGTCTAGCCTCACCCGAGTTTAGGGACTTTTGGATGGCCTCACCCAAGTTTAGGGACTTTTGACTTGGCCTCACTCGGATATGAGACTTTTGGCCTTGTCTCACCCATCTCAAGGGACTTTCGGCTTTACCTCACCCATCTCAAGGGACTTTCGGCACTACCTCACTCGAGCAATTCTCACAATCCATCACACAAGCACATTGATAACAATGCATCATGGCAATAACATATGGCATATCTCACACAACAAGCATATACATAAACATACAATGACTATTACATCCAAGAATGCAACAAGAAAGAGTGGAAAGAGAGTTACCTTATAAGCCAACACTAGCTTTTCCTTTTAATTCCTCTTCTCCCTTCTTAGTTTCACAATCACACCTTGATGGAGGTGCTTCACTTGAGCCTAGACACAATCAAGAGCATAGAATTACTCTCTTAGAATGTAATCTTCAGAGCAAACCCTCTTAACATACAAGAACCTAGAAGTTCTCTCTCTCTCTCTAGAATGCCACCAATTCTTTCTCTCTCTCAAGCTCTCATGGTAGTGGAAACAACATTTTTAAGGAAAACAAAGAGGTTCAAAGGTGTTTTCCACTTTTCCTCTTCTGACCCATGCCCAAAATCCAACTAATCTCACAAACAAAACCATGGAAAGAGAGGGCAAAGAGAGGAGATCAAAATGCTAAGAAGAAATGAAAGAAACTTGCTTACCTTTCCTTTGTTCTTCCTCCTTCTCTTGGTCCCTCTCTCTCTCCACGCCTCTTTTCTCTCCTTGGGTCAAAGTCTAGGGCAAATATGAGAGAAAGAATAAGTTGGGGCATTTAAAGGAGTCAAATTCTTGCTTTGTATGCTTTTCCAGACTGACCCTCGCTACGGCGAATATTAACCTTCGCTACGGCGAGCTCGTATCAGCTGCCTTCGCTATGGCGAGGTTTAACTTTCGCTACGGCGAGTACGTATCAGCTCCCTTCACTATGGCGAGATTTAACCTTCGCTACGGCGAGCTCGTACCAGTTTTAGACTCCCACTCTCGCTATGGCGCACGCTACGGCGAGTAACTCCCTGGTTTTTGTATGGACTGCCCACACACTTGCTATTGCGAATAGGCACTCTCGCTATAGCAAGACCATTTCTCGCTATTGTGAGAAGACTTTACAAAATTTCTGGATTTCGAAACTTTTCAGCTTTCTACTTTCTTTTCCTTTTCCCTTTTCCCGGTTGTTACATTTCTACCCCTCTTAAAAGAAATTTTGTCCTCGAAATTTAAAGAATTACCTCAAGGGAATAACTCTGGATATTTTTGCCTCATTTCATCCGCCAATTCCCAAGTTGCTTCCTCAGATGTCAGACTTCTCCATATCACTTTTACCATAGGAATATTCTTGCTTCTCAGCTATTTCAGCTTAGCATCCACAATTCTCTCCAGTCTCACTACATAGTAAAGATCTTCCTGCAATTGTACATGCTCATATTCTATGACATGTGAGGGGTCTGGCAAATACTTTTTCAACTGGGAGACATGAAAAACACTGTGGATTTGGGCTAGGTTAGAAGGTAAGGCTATTCGGTAAGCCACGGGTCCAATTTTCTCAAGGATTTCAAATGGACCAATATACCTAGGACTGAGCTTCCTTACCCTCATTGACCGACCTACTCCCATCATTGGAGATACTCGAATGAACACATGGTCTCCAATCTCAAACTCTAACGGCCTCCTTCGCTTATCAGCATAGCTTTTCTGCCTACTCTGGGTCGTGAGGAGTCTCTTTCTAATCAACTCTATTTGTTGGGTGGTCTGGTCCACAATCTCAGGTCCTATCATACTCCTCTCACCTAGCTCAACCCAACACAAAGGGGATCTGCACTTTCTCCCATACAAAGCCTCATAAGGGGCCATCTGAATACTGGAATAGTAACTGTTATTATACGCAAACTCCACTAACGGTAGATGCGCATCCCAGTTACCCCTCATTTCTAGCACACATGCCCTCAACATATCTTCCAATGTCTGGATGGTCCTTTCAGTTTGACCATCTGTCTGAGGGTGATATGCAGTACTAAACTGCAACCTGGTCCCTAAGGCATGCTGCAATGACCTCTAAAAGTTCGATGTGAACCTGGGGTCTCTATCTGAAACTATGCTACTGGGTACTCCATGAAGTCGCACTATCTCTCTGATATACAACTAGGTTAATCTATCCAATGTATGAGTAGCCCTGATAGCTAAAAACTTCGTCAGTCTATCCACAACTACCCAAATAGCATCGTGTCCAGAGGATGTCCTAGGTAACCCCATAACAAAGTCCATGGCTATACTATCCCACTTCCACTCAGGGATATCTAAAGGTTGCAACAACCTAACTAATTTTTGATGTTCTATCTTTACCCTCTGACACACTAGGCATCTAGTCACATACTCTGTCACATCATTCTTCATCCTTGGCCACCAGAAAATTCTTTTCAAATCCTGATATATCTTGGTGGCACCTGGGTGGATAGTATACTTACTCTTATATGCCTCTTCTAGAATACTTTCTCTCAACTCATTCTGGCTAGGCACACAGATTCTATCTCGATATACTATCATACCATCCTCAGACACCTTGAAATCTGAGGTCTTACCTTAGGTAATCTCATTCCTAATCCGTATCAGGAACTCATCCTCTCTCTGGGCATTTAAGATCTGGGTTCTCAATATATTCTCAACTCGGGTTTCACTCAAATACAATTTACCCGATACCATCTGACAAGAAAGGTTCAAATTTCTGAACTTCTCTAGGAGCTCCTGCTCCCTAATCATCATATGGGCTACATGGATGGATTTTCTACTCAGGGCATCCGCCACTATATTGGCCTTGCCCAAATGATATTTCAACACATAATCATAATCTTTCAAGAATTCCATCCATCTCCTCTGTCTCATATTGAGTTCTTTCTGGTTAAACAGGTATTTCAGACTCTTGTGGCCACTATAAATCTCTATGGTAGTACCATACAGATAGTGTCTCTAAATTTTAAGATCAAACACTATGGCGGCTAACTCCAGGTCATGTGTGGGGTAATTCTCCTCATGAGGCCTCAACTGCCTCGAGGCATATGCCACTACTCGACCCTGCTGCATCAACACACATCCTAACCCTTTGCCCGAGGCATCACAATAAACCACAAATGGCTCACTAGGGTCAGGGATAATCAGTACAGGGGCAGTGGTCAGACAGAGTTTCAACTCCTAGAAACTCTTCTCACATCTCTCATCCCACACAAAAGGTGTCTCTTTCCTAGTTAGCCTCGTCAGTGGTAAGGCCATCTGAGAAAAGTCCTGAATAAACCGTCTATAATACCCTGCCAAACCTAGGAAACTCCTAACCTCGGTGATCGTTCTAGGTCTATCCCACTGTAACACAGCCTCAACTTTATAGGGATCAACCGCGACCCCATCTCGTGAGATCACATGACCTAAGAATCTTACCTCGGTCAGCCAAAACTCACATTTACTAAGTTTGGCATACAACCTTTTCTCTCTCAAGGTGTCTAGGACTAATCTCAAATGCCTCTCGTGCTCCTCAAAAGATCGGGAGTACAGTAAAATATCATCAATGAAGACTACCACAAACTGATCTAGATACAGTCTGAATACCCTGTTTATGTAATCCATGAACACAGCGGGCGCATTCGTCAACCCGAATGGCATCACAAGGAACTCATAGTGCCCATATGTCATTCTGAAGGCCGTCTTGGAGACGTCTTCAGTTCTCACTCTCAACTGGTGGTACCCAGATCTAAGATCTATCTTGGAAAACACAGATGCCCCAGCCAACTGATCTAACAAATTATCAATTCTCGGGAGAGGATATTTATTCTTGATGGTAACTTTATTCAACTCTCTATAATCAATACACAAACGCAAGCTACCATCTTTCTTTTTCACAAATAACACTGGAGCTCCCTAAGGTGAAACACTAGGGCGGATAAACCCTTTCTCTAACAATTCCTCTATCTGCTCTTTCAACTCAGCAAGCTCGGTGGGAGCCATCTTGTAAGGAGCTTTGGACACCGGTCCAGCCCCAGGCACTTTGTCTATAAGGAACTCTAATTCTCTCTCAGGGGGTAGGCCACTAAAGTCAAACTCTTTAGGGAAAACCTCTGGGAATTCCTTGACAACTGGGATCTCCTCTATCCCTTCTTCTACCTCAGCCTGAATAGAGAAAAAGACTAGAAATCCTTGACATCCACACTCTAAATATCTCTCAGCCTGGGCAGTAGTCATAAAGGATAACTCAGCTCCTACCCTAGGTATGGTCCCACAAGCAGGTAGGAAAATGGTTTGGTGTTCACAATCAAGTATGGCATTATTTGTGGCCAACCAATTCATACCAATAATCAAAGCAATATCACGAAAGGGCATACAAACTAAATCAATAGTGGTATAACAATGGTTAAATTGAACAGTGACATTTAAGCAGGTATGGGAAATAACCACGTGGCCTCCAGTGGGTGTAGTGACAGACAAGTCGAATGGCAAGACACTAATGACCAGACCCAATTTCCTCACACAATTATAGGATATAAATGAGTGACTAGCACCCGAATCAAACATAGCAACTACAGGAAAGCCATTCACTATCAGCGTACCTCGGATCAAATTGGGAGATGCGCTGGCTTCCTGCTGAGTAAAGGCGAACACTCGGCCCTGGGTCTGTGGCCTAGGAGGAGGCACTGTCTCCATCTAAGGACAGTGTTTAGCAATGTGCCCCGGCTTCCCACACTTGAAACATGTCACCAGAGACTGCTGGAAGGATGACTGGCCCCGAGAAGGTGGCATACCTCGCTGTGGCCTTTTATTCCATGGCCCCTTGCCTCTCCTCTTAGTACTAGGTGTCAAACTAGAGCCCTCTTCTAGTTTCAGCCTTTTCAAATTCAAAACCCTCTTCTGACTAGCCGTAGTCGCAACAGGCATTATAGCTTGCAAGTTAGTCTCATTCACCCTGCTGACCTCCACAAGGGTATTGAACTTCCTGATCCGCTGTGGAGTGACTCTGTCACTAATCAGGGGCTTCAACCCAGTCTCAAACTACTCACATCTCCAGGGTTCATCATCATACCTCTGGAGGTAAGAGGAATACTGAGATAACTCAATGAACTTGGCCACATATTGGTCCACAGTCATCTCATCCGTCTGTCTCAAGTCCATAAATTCTATCTTTTTCTTTTTCCTCACCCAACTAGGGACATATTTCTCATAAAACTCGACCAAGAAGGTTTCCTAAGTTATCTGTATGTTCTTGGTCTCCATCAGGGGTTTCGTGCTACACTACCATCTATCAGCTTCTTTTTCTAACATGAAGGTGGCTAACTGGGCTTTCTGCTCGGTGGTACAATCCATCACTGAGAATATTTTCTTTAGCTGCATAACCCAAGCCTCCGCCTTATCCACATCCAACTCCCCATCAAACGAGGGTGGATTATTCTGCCTAAACTGCTTTAACACTTTTTGGATAGGCGTCTGGGTCTGTGGAGCAGCAAGCTCCTGGAGAGGTGCAGGTGGAATGCTGGATGTGGATGGCTGAGGTATAGGGGCATCTTTCCTGGCTTCTTCTTGCCTAGCCAGGGTATCTTGTAAATGCATGATCATATCATGCTGTTGCTGGGCAATATACCTCTGTTGTTCTAGCATCTCTTAGTGCTGGCCCATCATGGCCTCATACCGGTCAAGCCTCTCTATGATGGCCCGCAGAGGATCCTCAGGCCCAACAGGAACCCTGGGCGGTCTGCCTCTACCCTTGCCCCTTCTAGTCTCAACCATGTTTGAAAGAAGTAGCAACCCTCAGTTCACAATAATATCACCAGCACATATGCATATGGATGCTACCACTTCCATGGCCATTCACACCAAACACAAGCAAATTACATCATTCAAGAGCCTAACATTGAGCAAAAGTGCCTGAACCATTGCTCTGATACCAAAAATGTAACGCCTTAGTATATTAACTCTATCTAGCCTCCCTCTGGGCTCGGTTCCATAATCTACTACCGCTATCTAGCCTCCCTCTGGGCTCGGTTTCATATGATTTCCAAAGAACCAATACCAATCTGTGGCATTTTCATGCTATGAAACGGGGTTTCATACACTCATCTTCTGCCTCGTGGGTCCTGTGAACCCATCATTCACATTCTCTACTCACACTCCATTTATACAACTCATACATAGCATAAAACAAGCCATAAGCCACGGGTGTGGAGCCAAAAACCAGAAAAATACAATTTCTCACTTGGGCCCAAAAGTCATATTCTAGCTCTAACTTTGGAAAATCATAACTAATTATAGAAAAATGGGAATCTAGTAAACCATAACTCTTTGGAAATATCTAAGTGTTATATTTACACTAAAATAATTTCCAATCATAATCGCAGCATTTGGACCTTGTTTGACACCAAAAATCAGACAAAGGTCTGGCTGTCCCTGTTTCTGGCGCAGCTTACTGTCATGAACTTCGAAAATCCATAACTAAATCCAAACAAATCCAATCTGGGAAAACTATACCAATTTGAAAAGCTGCAGATGTCTACTAGAGGATAAAAATAAGTCTAGATCAGTTCAGCAGTCCTTAGACCCCGAAAACTGATGGAACAGTAACAGAGGTCAGGTGGCTCCCTGATGCTGATACAGAACTTCAGAAGGTTCGTTCTCTCTCTACAGACCTCCGATTTGGGTGATTCCAGTTGGTATAGATCACTGTGATTTTCTAGTTTATTTTTATAAAATTTCATGACATTTGACCATCGTTTGATCTATGAATGACATGGATTTCTTTTCGGACCTATAGTAACAGTACATGACTAAATCATTAAAATTTCCCAATTTCAACAATTCACCAAATATTCTCTAGACCTCCGAATATTACCCACTTTAGCTTCCCAAGAATCTCTCTACAAACTCTAGAGGCATGCCAAATTTCATGGCAAGAGGAGCTCATCTGGTCATACTTTGACGTAGCTCACAAAATTAACAATTTTGGCACCCAAAATGGTCAAAGTGGGTCCAAATGGCCTCTCACATGTTCTAGCTACTCATGGACATGTTTAAAAAGCATAAAAATAGTCTATATTACATGTCCAAGTGGTCCAAATCATCATACATTCCAAACTCACTATGCTATGGCCAAAAATACACTATCACATACATTCAACAAAAGGGGCAAAACCCACATTTCCATTAATTTGGCTCTCTACATAGTTTGTACATCATATGTCCATATATTTATACTTGCTACAACATTTACATCTCAAAAATAGAAGGTGTATATTCATTTGGGCACCTCTTTAAATCAAAATAGTCAAAATAAAGCTAAAGTCTAGCTACACATGCTTCTAGGCTCCTTGGTGTGCACTTGTTTCTCCTTGAACTCCACCTAGCATGTTAAGTTGGGAGGGGGAGGGGTGAGATTCAGGGAATCTCAGTAGCTCATACACTCATTCAAGGAAGCAATCAAGGTATATAACAAGTCAAAGCATGCAATTTAGCATCCATCCATTCTCAATCACATAATACATGTTATACATGCCATGCAAATCACAATAATGCCACAAGTGAGCTCTAGGGACTTTTGGTCTAGCCTCACCCGAGTTTAGGGACTTTTGGATGGCCTCACCCAAGTTTAGGGACTTTTGACTTGGCCTCACTCGGATATGAGACTTTTGGCCTTGTCTCACCCATCTCAAGGGACTTTCGGCTTTATGTCACCCTTCTCAAGGGACTTTCGGCACTACCTCACCCGAGCAATTCTCACAATCCATTACATAAGCACATTGATAACAATGCATCATGGCAATAACATATGGCATATCTCACACAATAAGCATATACATAAACATAGAATGACTATTATATCCAAGAATGCAACAAGAAAGAGTGGAAAGAGAGCTACCTTATAAGCTAACACTAGCTTTTCCTTTCAATTCCTCTTCTCCCTTCTTAGTTTCACAATCACACCTTGATGGAGGTGCTTCACTTGAGCCTAGACACAATCAAGAGCATGGAATTACTCTCTTAGAATATAATCTTCAGAGCAAACCCTCTTAACATACAAGAACCTAGAGGTTCTCTCTCTCTCTCTAGAATGCCACCAATTCTTTCTCTCTCTCAAGCTCTCATGGTAGTGGAAACAACATTTTCAAGGAAAACAAAGAGATTCAAGGGTGTTTTCCATTTTTCCTCTTCTGACCCATGCCCAAAATCCAACTAATCTCACAAACAAAACCATGGAAAGAGAGGGCAAAGAGAGGAGATCAAAATGCTAAGAAGAAATGAGAGAAACTTGCTTACCTTTCCTTTATTCTTCCTCCTTCTCTTGGTCTCTCTCTTTCTCCACGCCTCTTTTCTCTCCTTGGGTCGAAGTCTAGGGCAAATATGAGAGAAAGAATGAGTTGGGGCGTCTAAAGGAGTCAAATTCTGGCTTTGTACGCTTTTTCGGACTGACCCTCGCTACGGCAAAAATTAACCCTCGCTACGGCGAAAATTAACCTTCGCTATGGTGAGCACGTATCAGCTCCCTTCGCTATGGCGAGATTTAACCATCGCTACGGTGAGCTCGTACTAGTTCCAGACTTCCACTCTCGCTATGGCGCACGCTACGGCGAGCAACTCTCTAGTTTTTGTATGGACTGCCCGCACACTCGCTATAGCTAGAATCACTTTCGCTATTGCGAACAGGCACTCTCGCTATAGCGAGGCCATTTCTCGCTATTGCGAGAAGACTTGGCAAAATTTTTGGATTTCAAAACTTTTCAGCTTTCTACTTTCTTTTCCTTTTCCCTTTTCCCGGTTGTTACAATAACAAGCGCGACATTCAAAGTAAACACATTAATATTAAGTATTTAGCCTTGAAAGAATGGGTTAAAACTGGTCAAGTGGTCATAGAACACATATAGATGAGAGAAATACTTACTGATCCTTTAACTAGAGAGATGCATCCAAAGGAGTTTAAGGATCATGTGTCTCATATGAGATTTTGACAAAATTTATCATTTTTTGTATAGTTAATGTACGTTTAAGTGATTAAATTCAAATTGTTGATTTGTTATCTCTATTTTATTTATGTACACATATTGTGAGATAAACAAACATTTGAGTTTGAACTTAAATAAACATTGAAGGTTTTTTCATAAAATATATACCACCATTAAGTTCAAAGATATATTACAAGTCATACATGATAGGTAATACTCATTACTTAGAGGACTTATCACTATGATCTTTGTAATGTATTTTTGGTTGTGCTATATAAGGAACTGTATTTGGACCAAGTGGGAGAATGTTAGAATTGATGGTCCTCAATTAATCTCCATAATTCTCCATTATTCCATACATTAATTTTCATTTACATGGGTTAATTACATATGCTAGTATAATTGTGTTTTATGAGAAATAATGGCTATTAATGGTGGCCTTAATTTTCAGTTAGCTATATATACATGGGGTTCTTGGTTAAGGAAGAAGTTATCCATTCTTTTAAGTGTCCATCACATTGCTTCCTCTATCAGTTAGAAAATCTCGTTCTTATTTTTCACTTTTGCAGGTTTATATTTTGTGGTGCGCTGCCTGTAACAGAAAATTTGATATGGCTAGAGGTAAAATCTCATGCTTTCATTTTGAGGCTTTTTTTTATCATTATAGTTGGAAACTATTTGCAAGAAAGCTAGTGATCGTGTATAGAAAAACTTGACAAAAACACTGCTCATTATAATTTTCCTTAAATGGAATTCTTTAATTCAATTAGTTTAAACACAAAACGACAAGAGAAAATTATGATTATGAATTTTCTTGTGACATTTCTATTTCATTTCTTCTTTTCATGAGATGTGAGGTATCAATAATTAATAGTAGAATTTATATAGTTCATTGTGAGGATATACTTGAAAGTTGACTTGTAGACTTTTACAATTGAAAAGAGAAAAAAAATAAAAATAAAAACTTCATACATAAATGCCATTTCAACAACTTTGGACTTTTCATATAATTTGAGAGATTAAAGCCTCAACATTCAAAGATAAATTAACAAAATTTCCAAGTATTCAGTTTTATGGAATTTAGTGTTGTTAGATAGCATGTTCATGTAAGATATTTGTTTTCTTGGGGTTTTTTAGGTATAAATTATGTATTTTTAAAGCCTATAAATAAAATCTCATGTTATTAATCAACAATAAAGCACACTCTATATATGTACATGTAATGTTATTTAAAGACAAATAAAAAAACATAATGACTAAAAATTTTAAGAAGATATCATTCTGATGAATGATTTGATTATTCTATAGAAGAACAAGAATTTTTTTTTTGTTTTTCTTTCTTTGTTTATAGTTAACAAACAAAAATTATATGATTTGGATTGGATCTTAAGAGTTTAATATCATGGAAGAGGCTTATAAAATGACTTTGGAATTTTTCAAGTAAAATACATGAATTAAAGTGTGTAATGTAATGTCTGGTTTTTGTTAAACGACGAAAACGGGCACGTTTTCAAAGCAAGTCCCCCGAAATGAATTAGTTAAGGTCTCAAAAAGTTTGAGTAACATTCTAGCTTCCTAAAAATGAGAATTGTAGTCTTAGATGAAAGGAAAAATGGAGCTAGAATGAAGAAACAAATTTTAACTAAAATCTTACGAAACGTAATGGCATTTTCGTAATTTTGGGCAATTTTTGGAATTCACATAGGAGGGCTTTTTAAACTAAATTTTTGAGGTCTCTAAGGTTCTCAGAGGCCTTCAAAACCATAGGAAGCCTTAGGACAGTTAAATCTCATCCGGTGGACATTCTCCAATGTCAATGTGCCTGAACTTTGACAAAGTCGTTCGGAAAGGTTTTAACTCCGATTTGAGTGATTCTAAAGGCATTTTTATTAATTTGGAACCTAAATTTTATAAGAGAAAAGACAATTCTAAAAAAGGAGCTAAAACGAAGAAGAAACAAAAATGCAAAGTACGAAGGGCAAAATGAGAATTTTTGAAAAAATCACTTTGCCCTAGCTATATATAGGTGGCGCCTCACACTCTCCCTCATTTCACTTCAGAATTTCCAGCCCCAAATCAGAAGCAAAACCCTTGGAGAGTGGTGCATGAAGAGAAGGGAAGAAGGAGGAAAAATTCAAGGCTTTAGGTATGGAATTTTGCTTATTTTTCATGCTATCTCTTCTCCTTTTTTTCCCTCTTCTTCTCCATGATTTTTCTGAAGTTTTGAGGGCTGTTTTGAAGGGAGAACAGAGGGGAAATTTTGAAATTCAAGTAAGGAGGCCAAGGAAAGCAAGAACAAGCAAGGAAATTCAAGAAAAATAAGATATTTTGTAATTCTTCCACTTAGTCTTCTTCTTCCCTTCCTTTGAGCATTTCAACCTAGACTTAGACAGCCCTAAGGAGTTAGATTCTCAACCAAACCAAAGGTGATTCTTAGGTATTTGATGGAGAGTAATAAGAATATGCAAAGAAAACCAAGAAATAGGCATTAGAAATCAAGATGAAAAGCCTAGAGTTTTAAGTGCACCTTCCAATTTCTGAATTTGTATGATGCTTCCTAGGTCTAAGTAAGAGTTTAAATGAGTTCTTGAGACACCTAAGATGCTCCCCACAAGCTTCCTCCTTCAAGAAAATAAAGACAACTCCAAGAAGCCCTAAACCTAGGCATGTCTCGGCTAAGAAGAGTTCTAGGTGTAGGGGAGAGTTTTAAATTTTTCTAAGGCCATTCTTGAGTCATATTTGATGAATGAAAATGAGGGGAGGCCTTGGAAAAAATTTATAACTCATAGAAAGTGATTTGGTGTCTTAGGTTCTATAATATGACCTAAAGAAGCACATAGTGCTAGGCCTTTTGTTTTAATGATGTGATGACTCCAAAAGGCTTAAAAGGAGTCAAGAATCATATTTGAAAGGAAAGAATGAGGCCTAGAAGTCATTTGAGGGGTGTTGCTTCATTAGGTGCCTTTATGGACCATAATAGGGGTTATAAAGCAATCTAGTGTTTTACCAAGTGATGTACCTTAGAATATGTTTCATGGGCCTAATTGGCTCCTATAAATTGTATCTAGGCCAAGAGAAACCATCTCCATCAAATTGTGGGTGTGTGGCCAAAAGAGGAGGCTTGAAAGCTAAGGAAAAAGTGTGTGCTTGTATACAAGGTAGCTCTCTCCACCTTCTCTCATGCATGGATGTGTGTTTAGCTTGTTTTACAATGTGTGTATGTGTATTTTCAAGCTAAGAAAAGTATGCTAGCATGCCTTTATATGTCATGATTCTTGATGCCATATTATGTTTTAAATGAATTCATGATGTTTACTTAAGAGAGGAGAGTCCAAGAACTCTTCCCTTTGGTGAGGATGAGCCAAAAACCCTTGAGCTTAGTTGAGACATAGCAAAGAGTCTCCCAAAAGCAAAGTGGGCTCCCAAGAGTATGGTTGAGTCCAAAGCTCTCAAGGAATGGGTGAGGCAAGTCCAAAATCCATGAGGAGAAGTGTGAGGCCAATCCAAACACTTGGTATCCAATTAGGTCTCATTAAGAGATTTTTGGGAAGCTAAAGATAATAATTTTTGGAGGTCTACAGAATATTTGATGATTTTTCAAAGTTGGAAAAATTTATGGTTTTGGTCTACTGCACTATTCATTTGGTCTGAAATTGTTTTCTGTCACACGAGGACCAAATGATGTCCGATTGCCACAAAATTTTATACAAAGAAACTAGGAAATCACAGTGACTCGTGCCAACTAGAAGCACCTCATTTGAAGGTCTAGAGAGAGAGATATGAATTTTTGAAGTTTTTATCCAGTATCAATGATTTTGCCCAACCAGAAGTACTGTTCCATTTAATTCTGAAGTCTAGGCTTGATGAACTAATCTAAAGATATTTTTCCTCTCTAATTAACATCCATGGCTTTCTAGATTGGTATCATGTGCATGGATTGGAGTTTTGTGGAATTAATTGAACATTTTCAAAGTTTTCTATAGAATTCTGTGATAGTTCCAGATTTCAGTCGGACCTTTGGACCATTTTGGATGTCAAATGTAACACCATACTTCTAGGACTCAATTCATGCAATTCCCATGCCTCATCTTATATTTGTTCTATGGAAACAATCTAGTGGTATAGGGAGTTATGAATTAAAATGCATTTCTCTACGGGTAAAATTTTTCTTTCGGAGTCCCGTGGGCCATATGAATGCATCTATCACATTCTCATACTTAAATACATGAATATAGTTCATTTCCATCATCAATTTGGTCTACAACTCGTGGAAAGCAAAGGAACACATTAAAATTCATGTTTGCATTTTCGTCCAGAATTTCCTCTTTTCTGTCACAAACTTTGAAAAATCATAACTAAATTTAGAAAAATCGAAATCATGTATTCTTTGTCATTCTGCAACGCTCAGGATGTCTACTTCACACTAAAAATACGTCCAAGTCATAAAATTCATCATACAGGACGTTTGACATCCAAAAAGCTACAGACTCACTGGCTGCCTGGGCTGTGATTCAGGTTACTGATGCAAACTTCTGAAATTCATAACTAATTCTACAAAAATTGAAATCACACAAATTCAGTCATTCTGGGAAGCTACAAATGTTAACTTGACAATAAAAATAATTCCCGAATCAAAAAGATATGTTTAGGTATCTGGAACTGATGGAACAGTGATTGAGCTCTGGAGTCGCCACTGTTACTGACAGCAAATTTCAAAAATGCATAACTCTGTGCTCAGACCTCCAAATGAGGTGATCTTGGTGGCCACAGAAAGCTTATGACCTCTAGTTTATGCACATAAAATTTCATAAGCATTGGACACTATTTGGCCATCGAGTGACACGAAAATCAAATCTGCCAGTATGAACAGTGCACATACCAGAAACCATAGAAAATCCCAACTTTGAAAATTCACAAAATATTCCCTAGGTCTCCGAAAATTATGATCTTTAGCTTCCCAGAAAGCTTTCAACAAGACCTAATAGCATGCCAAATTTCAGGGCAAGAATAACTCATTTGGCCAAAAAGTGGCATAGGGTTCCATTATGGTCAATTTTGGCTCCATATTGGGTACCAAAATTGCCAAATGGATTTCCTTTGGTCTTGGACCTTTTGGGCAAGTTTAAAAGCATGTTTAAGACTTGGGGAAACTGCCCAAATGGTTCCAAACCATTTGCATCTCATTTTGGCCTTTTCACCCTCACTTATACACATTACACCAAGCTTTTCTCAAGTGTATACATTAGCATAAACACTCAATTTGTGTTCTAGAGTACATACACCATACTCATTCATTTATCTATCACATAATATCATTTTTACATTTGTCCAAGGGGTCATAGACCATTTACAATAATAATATACATCATGAAGTCTCATTATGAATCAAAAGACTAAAAATCAAGCATAAGGATGACAATCTTCTTTCTTCAAGGTGGTTGGCTCCCATTGCCATGTCCACTTGGTCCACCTAGCATATTAGGACATTTAAGAGGAGGGAGTGAGATTCAAGAATCTCAATAGCTCATCTCCCATTCCATCACACATAATATGTGCAAGCAAGTTTCACAAATGCATGCATGGAGAAAGTAGAAATCATAGGCATTTTAAAAGCAACCTTGGCATGTGAATCAATCATACAAGACATTCAAGAGCTCACTAAGTGTTTGGATTGGCCTCACACTTCTCCTCATGGATTTTGGACTTGCCTCACCCATTCTTTGAGCACTTTGGACTCAACCATACTCTTGGGAGCCCACTTTGCTTTTGGGAGACTCTTGACTTTGTCTCAACCAAGCTCAAGGGTTCTTGGCTCCTCCTCACCCAAGGGAAGAGTTCTTGGCCTCTCCACACTCAAGCAAACTCATACAAACATCATGGATTCATTTAAAACATAACATGGCATCAAGGATCATGACATGTAAAGGCATACTAGCATACTTTTCAAAGCTTGAAAATACACATACAAGCATTCTAAAACAAGCTAAACACACATCCATGCATGAGAGAAGGTGGAGAGAGCTACCTTGTATACAAACACACACTTTTTCCTTAGCTTTCAAGCCTCCTCTTTTAGCCACACACCCACAAGTTGGTGGAGATAGTTTCACTTGGCCTAGACACAAATTATGGGAGCCAATTAAGTTCATGAAACAATTTCTAGGGCTATGCAACTTGCTTAAACCCTAGATTACTCTACAACCTCCATTATGGTCCATATTGGCACCTAATGAAGCAACACCCCTCAAATGATTTCTAGGCCTCATTCTTTACTCTCAAATATGATTCTTGCCTCCTTTTAAGCCTCTTGGAGTCATCACATCATTAAAACAAAAGGCCTAGCACCATGTTGCTTCTTTAGGTCATATTATGGAACCTAAGGCACCAAATCAATTTCTAGGAGTTCTAAATTTTTTCTAAGGGTTCCTCCCACCTTCTACCATCATAAGAAGTCCCAAACCAAGGCTAAAACAAATTAAAACAGCCCATAGCCTAATGGTTATGTCTTGGCCGAATTGATGGAGGGAGGAGGAGTCCATGGGCTTTTTGATTTTTCCTTGATGGGAGAGACACTTGGGAGGCTTCCTAGGGGTCTTAGAGACTCAAATAAACATTTACACATGCAAGAAAATTCATGGATTAAATCAGTTTTTATAAAGTGTCCAAGAGCTCTACACTTTTCTAACTTGATTTTCATTAGCCTTTCTTCCAATTTCCTTGCATCTACTAACTCCTCATGGTCTAAAACCCACAATTCCTTCTTATTTCTAGACAAAAAGCCTCCCCCAAGATGGTTCTGTTCTGGCAGAACTCCACACACAAAGGGCAAGAAAAAGGAAGCAACCAAGATAGAAAAATCACCTTGATTCCAAGCTTTTCTCAAGAGCTCTCTTCCTTGCTTCAACCCTCTCCTTGAATTTCAAAATTTCCCCCTCAGTTCTGGGCTCAAAACAGAGCCAAACATCTCATTAAATCCATAGGAAGAGAGGAGGAAAGGAGGGGAAGAAGTTTAACAAGGCAAGGAGTAGGAAAAAGTGGCTAAAACTTACACTTTTCAAAGCTTCCTCTTCCTTCCTTGGCCTTCCCTCTTGTGCGCCACTCTCAGCCCTTCTTACTTCTGTTTTAACGTGTGAGAGAGTGGGAGAGGAGATCTGAGCAAAGGAGGGGCGTTTTTATAAGCTAGGGTTTCACTTAAGCAACTTTTACACTTTGCAATTTAGTCCCTCTTCATAGTTTTGTTCGTTTGGGCTTGTTTCAACTCCGTTTTGAAATCTATCTTTTCCATCATATTCCTTAGGCTCTTAATCATAATAATTGTCTTTGGAATCACTAAAAAAGGATCTAAAACCATTTCGAACCGTTCGGTCAATTTTCGATCAACCGACAGCCGAAATCACTCACCGGAGGGGTTTTAACTGTTCTAGGAGTTCCTATAGTATTCAGGGCCTCTGAGAACCCTAGAAAGCTTAAATTTTTGTTTAAAAAGTCCTCCTATGAGTTTTTCAAATTTTTCAAAAATTACAAAAATGCCCCTACTTCCCTCGGTAAATTTTCTGATCTCTTTTGGCTCTGGTTTTTGGGCATCTTAAATCTCAAATCCTCATTTTCTAATATTTAAAATTTTATTATAATTTTAGTTGGCCCCAATTCCTTCTATTTCGAGGACTTCCTTTTATATTTGGCCTATTTCTGACGTTTACGGAGAAACTGAACATTGTGTTTCTCACATTTACGAAGGGACCGGATGTTACATCAAACGTCCTGGGTGATGAATATTGTGACCTGGGCATATTTTTAGTGTGAATTTAACATCCTAAGATTTCCAGAATGACCAAGGTTGCATGGTTTCAATTTTTTTAGATTTAGTTATGATTTTCTAAATTTGCCCAGAAAAGAGACCAATTCTAGCTGAGAATGCTCTTTAAATTTCCATGCCCCATTTCGGTTTCCATGGGTTGTAGCCATGTTTTTGTGATGCAAATAAGTTGTAATAATGAAATTAAATAAGAGGAAGTATAGTATGAGCTCACACAGTCCACGTGACACCGATTGCAAATTTTTAGATATAGCGCAATGCAAAAAAGTCTATTATTTTCATCCCCTTTTTCATATGCTCTTGTGGGATTGATAATACAAAGCTTATAAATGGCATGAAATGAGTTAGAAGTTATGGTGTTACATTTAAGGCAGGAAAAAAGAAACACAAGAAGAAGACTAACAATGAACACTTTGGATAGCTCCTATTCCTAATTTTCTAACAATTTCGCTAGTTAGAAAATCAATTGAATTGGTAGAAGGCATCTTGTTCCTATTTGTAGACATTGCTTTTACATGAATGGTTCTATCAAATCATAGGTCTTAGTAGCATAATGACCTCTCCCATCCTTTCCATACTCAAAGTAAGTTTCACTAATATCCTTCTTTATACTCTTAACTATAAGATCAAAACTACCAATAAAAGAGGAATGTTATCACATAACTAACAAGGCTCTATTAGCATTAATAGAATATGCAAAACTCATTTCTAATATCCAAACAAAACAAAATGGAAGAACTACTTACCTTCAGCCATTGCCAAAACCATGAAGCTTTTCTACTAAGGGATGCTTCTAAGCTCTCAAACTCCTTCTCTTGATGAGGTGTATAAGTTTAAAAACTTAGTGGCTTGAGGAAACTGAGTTTAAGGACCTCCTATTTATAGAAAACATGAAGGTTGTATCTTCCTATCAAAGATGCGTGAATGGAAGAGGTGGGATGAATGCAATGATATATCTTTGACATGAAATCACTAAAACTCAATTCAATCCTCAAAAACTAGATTTGAATTTGCAGATGGTGTAGAGGGCCATATTAGATGAACTAGGCAACTTCAAGATTCATATCTTGCAACTTGTTACTATTGTTCACATTGTCCCACTTGGTCCTTGCGCCATATCCATGATGATTTCTAAAATTTAGATGCACCAAATACATTCCAAAAAGGAAACTATATACATGAATCTTAATGATAGTCCTCTGTAAGTGAGTATTATCTTTCATATATTACGAAGTATTTAATTTCCATAATCTACCATAACTTAATAAATAAGCCATATGCTTATTCTGGGTCCTCTTATTATTTTTTCTCAAAATATCGTGTGTATACAAAAGGAGAAAACAATTCAAACTGAATAAAAGCTTTATTGTAAATGATATTATATATATATATATATCAAAAACTCAATATGGAATAAAATATTATTCTAAATACATGATTCTTAAACCCCATTGGTAGATTCCTTTAGTTAAAGGATTAGTTATCGTTAACTTAGTGCTAATGTGTTCAATGGTCATTTTATTTTCCTAACATGTTCTCCAATGACCAAGCGCTTAATGTTGATGTACTTACTTTGACTTTGACTTTTATTGTTCTTGGCTAAAAAAACAATAGCTAAGTTGTTCTTAAGGCCTAGAGATAGTGTCAACAATTTTAAGCTAAAAACAAAGCCCTTCAGCTATACACGATGTGAAATTGCCTCAAAACAAAATATGAACTTAACTTCCATGGTAGAAAAGCAATCAAAGTCTGCTTCTTACTCCTCCAAGATATGACTCTAGCAACAAACATAAAATAAAATGTAGCTTGATATTGATTTCTGTGAATTAACACATTGTGCAAAATATGAATTTGAGTAGTCAACTATCTCAAGGTTCTTAGTCTATCTGTATGTTAGCATGCAGTTTTTACTACTTTTAAGATGCCTTATAACCTTTATTGTAGCTCTCTAATGATTGATAAATGCCATTTTTTATATATATTAGTTCCCTTAAACTTAGGCATTTTAATAATTAAATAAGGTTTAATGCATTTTATTTTGATTTGCACTTTAGGAAATAATTCACAAAATTATTGGTTTTCAATGCATAAATTCTTTTAATAAATTTTATGAATTTTTCCTATTAAATATTCCCTATTAATATTGCAGATTTCCAATAGGCAATTGGAGCTTGAATGAGAAATTGATTTGAAGAAGAGAAGGAGAAGAGTTGGGCTTCAAGTGTGCTTTTTGTTGGGCAATTAAAATTGGAATGGGAGGAATTAATCACATGTGCAGTAAAGGATGAAGAAGTAGCTCATTCATTTGGTAAAGGGATTGACATGTAATAGCCCACCCATGTAACACATCAGCACATACTTATAACACCATATATTTCTAGCTCATTTCATAACAATCCCATGCTTTACCTCATAAATTCCATGAAAAAGCAAGAAAAAAGGAATTAAAATAATACATTTCTTTGCATTACGTCGCGTATGAAAATTTCATTCGCTATTACATGAACCATGTGAGCTCATACAATACATTCCCATATTTAATTATATGAATACAACTTATTTGCATCATCAAGAGTGGCCTACATCTCGTGGAACTCAAAGGGAAGCTTAAAATACACATATCCGTTTTCAGCCAGATTTACCCTCATTTCTGTCACTATTTTGGAAAATCATAACAAATTCTAGAAAAATTGAAATCATGTATTCTTGGCCATTTGGAAAGCTACACATGTCTACTTTATGTTAAAAATATGTCCAGACCAAAACATCCAACACAGAGGACGTTTGACATTCGACAAGGTCTAGAGATCAGGCTATTTACTGGTGCTATCACAGAATTCTACAACAAATTTTAAAAATATCCAATTAATTTCACAAAAATATAATCCATATAAATGATAGCAATCTAGAAATCTGTGAATGTTAGCTAGAGGTAAAAAATAACTCTAGATTGGTCCAGGCATGCCCAAACCTTGAAACTTAATCAAACAGTAACTAAAGTTGGCGGGAGTTCCCAATACTAGATAGATTCTTTAAAAATTTATATCTCTCTCTCTAGACATCTAAATGAGGTGCTTCTAGTTGGCACAAGTCACTGGAAATGTCTAATTTCTTTGTATAAAATTTCATGGCAATTAGACATCATTTGAGCCCTGTGTGATAGATTTCTTTTTCAAACCTGAGTGAACAGTGACATGACCAAAACTAGAAAATTTGCCAACTTTGAAAATTCATCAAATATTCTATAGACCTCCAAAAAAAAATTTCTTTAGCTTCCCAAAAAGCTCTCAACAAGTCTAATTGCATACCAAATCTTAGATCAAGAAGAGCTCATTTGGACAAAAAGTGACATAGGGTTCTAAATTGGTTAATTTTGGCTCCACATGAGATATCAAAATATCCAAATAGCTTTCCTTGGAGTTTGGCACCTCCTGGGTAAGTTTAAAAGCATAATTAGGACTTGTGTGAGCTATCCAAATGGCCCCAACCCTCATGCATCTTATTTTGGCTATCTCACCCATACATATGTATAATTCCATAATGCCATTCAAGAAACTACAATGCCATAACATGCTCAAATTACATTCTAGTGATTACATAATACCTTCTCCTATTTATACATGACATAATATCATAATTACATGTGTTCATAATATCATAATACATATACATCTATTGGTTACATCTTTTGCCATTTGTATGGCATTAAAGTGGCAAAATTCATATTCTTGGATGTCATACTCTCATCTTCAAGATGGTTGGCTTCCATTACCTTGTCCACTTACTCCACCTAGCATGTTAGATCATTGGAGAGGAGGGAATGAGATTTAAAGAATCCCAATAGCTCATCTCCCATTCATTCATATATAATAAATGCAAAAAAAGTCTCATAAATGCATATATAGTCATGTTGACATGTACAAACATTCAAGAGGCATTTTCATCATTTGAGAAAGTCATACATAGCATACAAAGGCTTGCCAAGCAAGTGGATTAGCCTCACCCAATTTCTTATGGATGTTGGACTTGCCTCACCCATTCTTTAAGAGATTCTTGAACTCAACCATACTCTTGGGAGTCCACCTCACAGACCTTTACTTTGTCTCAATGAATCTTTAGGGTTCTTGGCCCCACCATACTCAAACAAACCCAAGCACACATCATAAACATCATATAAGAACATATTATAACATCATGGCACCATGGAATCAAAGTCATGCTAGAACACCTTTCATGGCTTAAAAATACACATATACACATTCAAAGATAAGTAAAGCAAGCAATCATGCATGAGAGAAGGAGGAGTGAGCTACCTTGGATACAATTACACAATTTTCCTCTTGAATCCAACCTCCCTTTTTCGGCCACACACACACAAAGGTGTGGGGATGGTTTCTCTTGGCCTAAACATAATTTATGAAAGCCAATTAGGTTTATGGAATTAATTCTAAGGCCACACAACTTGCTTAGATACTAACTTGATTTATAAACTTCATTATGGTTCCATAATTGTACCTAATGAAGCAACACCCCTCAAATACATTCTAGGCTCTATTCTTTCCTTTCAAATATGATTCTTGACTCCTTTTAAGTCTCTTGGAGTCATCACACAATCAAAACCAAGAGCCTAACTACATGTTGCTTCTTTAGGTCATATTATGGAACATAAAGCACCAACTCACTCTTTAAGCTTCCTAAATTTTTTTCAAGGCTTTCCCTCATATTCATTCATCATATATGACTCAAAAATGGGCTTAGAAAATTTTAAAACTCTCCCTAGGCACCCAAACCTATCTAGGCTGAGACTATGCATGATTTTGGCCTCCTTGGACTTTGCTTTGTTTTCTTGAAGGAAGAAGAACATGGGGAGACTTCTAGGGATCTTAGGAACTCAATTAAACTCTTATTTAAGTCTAGGAATCATTGTACAAAATCATATTTTACAAGGTACACTTCAAACCCTAGAAATTGCATCTTAAAATCTAATGGCTTTTTGTTAATTCATTTTGCATATTCTTAATCTCCACACCCTTTTTCCTAAGAATCACCCTTGGTTCTACCTAAAAACCAAGTCCTCCTAGGGTTTCTTAGGTTAAGTGAAATGGAGAAAGGAGAGGAACAGAAGGTAGCAACCATGGGAGAAGAAATTATCTTGTTTTCTTACTTTGTCTCACTTGAATCTTGCTTTCTCCAAGCTCCTCTCTTCAAATCCGAAATTTCCCCTTAATATTTCCCTTAAAACAGATTTGCATACTCCATTTCAATCAAAGGAAACAAAGGAGAATGGAGGAGAGGAGGTTTGGATGGAAGAAAGCATGAAAAACTACCAAGAAACCATACCTTAAAGCTTGAATTTCTTCTCCTCTTCTTCTTCCCTTGGTGTGCCACTCTCTTAGGGTTTCTTCTCTTAATTTGGGCAGAACAATATGAAGCTATGTGAGTGTCAGAGTGAGGCGCCGCCTATTTATATGGAGAGGAAGAAACACTTTTTAAAAATTTTTATTTTGCCCTTCGTTCTTAGCATTTTTGTTTTTCCTTTATTTTAGCTCCTTTTTGAGAAATTTCTTTTCTATTATAAAATTTAGGTTCCCAATTTAGTAAAATACCTTTGGAATCACTCAAATCGGAGCTAAAACCTTCCCAAACAAATCCGTCAAAGTTTAGGTACACCGACGTTGGCAAACGTCCACCAGAGGGGATTTATTTATCATGGGGCTTCCCATGGTTTTCAGGGCCTCTGAGAACCCCAAGAACTCAAAACTTTCATTTAAAAAACCCTCCTGTGTGAATTTCAAATTTTGTTCAAAATTACAAAAATGCCATTACATTTCATAAGATTTTTGTCAAAATTTGTTTCTTCATTCTAGCTCTGTTTTTCTTTCCATTTGATACTAGAATTCTTATTTTTAAGTGTCTAGAATGTTATTAAAATTTTTCAAGACCTTAACTAATTTATTTTGGGGGACTTGCTTTGAAAATGTGCACCTTTTCATCGTTTAATGAAAATCGGACATTACAATACTCATACATCTCACTCCACTTGTGTAGCTCCCTACATCCACATGCACATGCATGGCTGGATTCACATAGGATAAACACATACAAGAAGCTACACAAGGTAAAAGCCACGTCTCCATAGTCCATGCATACCTCCAGTAATTCATTCGCGTGGCAGTAAACACTCTAGCTCATAGCCACGGGCTCCCACACCATAATATAGCACTTATTTAAGAAACACACTTACAGCACAATACCCACATCACAAAAGCACATGCATCCATGAGTCCAGCTTACCCACATGCACACACTTACACTTACACATCTCTAAGGGCTCATTATGAAGAGAAGCTAAAGCAAACTTAGGTAAAACATCCTTTCAATTTTTTTAAGATTTAGGACATGAAAGTAAAATCAAATAAAGCTTGAGGCTGACATGGAATGAGAGGAAAATGCGTGGTAAACATGAGCTAGGTAGAATAAAATGTGAATGACGTGAAGAAGAGCAATAAGAACAGAGGGAGCTATAGGTTTATAGCATGAAAAAGAGGCTAGAATAAATGAAGAAAAAAAGCTATTTGAAGATACACATGAGCATGAAGCAGTCTCAATTTTGGAGAGCAAAACATGAATAGAAACAGAGGTATGAAGTCACATTATTAAGAAAGAGCATTGAGAGGAAGAAGCAACAGGTTTGTGAATATGTTGTGGGAGAGAAGAGACTTGAGCTCACATAGAAAGAAGCATGGAAGAGGCAACATGAGTGAAGGACTTCACTTAAACACACTTCATGGCTGACTCAAACACTTGGGTGGATGAGGAATAAGAGCTAAGCAGAACACGTGGGAAGCAAGGGTAGTAGTAGAAGCAACATTAGTAGAAGAAGAGCTATAGGTTCTAGTACTTTTTAAGGAGGAGAAACACATAAGTTACGTGGAAGAAAAGAAGCATATAAGAAGCATGAGTTAATGGAGCAACAAATGAGGTAGGGGTTCATACAAACACATGGAAAGGAATTAATGTAGCTATGGGTTGTCTCATGTAGCAGCTTCAGAAAAGGATTGGCATGTGTTTAAAGGTCTGGAGAGCATGTGATTGTTAAAAGAAAATGAAGAAGCATGGCTAAAGCTTTTGATTAAGGAAGGGGCTAAGCACATGACACACAAAAGGAAAAAAAAGGGAGAAGGTCTGGGTTTTGATGCAACTCTAGGACGTGAACAAAGGGAAATTCTTCATTTGTCTTCTCCATATGGTCTTAGTTCCTTCCATCAAAATTCCTCCATTCATCTTCTCTATGATAGCTTGAGTTTATCTTGGTAGCTAGCTAAAGATTAGATCTCCCTTGATGTAGATTTGAGCTCCAAGATTGCCTCTCCAAATTGGATAAACTCTCCTTTCTTTATCTTTTAATTTCAACATTAATTCCTTTGTTAATTTGACTAGGTTTAGCTTGTTAATTAGAGAATTTAGTGGTTGGAATTTACTGGATTAAATTGAATTATGGTTTGATTGTAATCTCATAATTGAATGTAAATTTTGATCCCTAAGTGTTTGTAGAAAGTCTAGACTTAATGGCTATACAATTTGCTATTAAATTCCTTTTGTTTTTAGGCCAATTAGTGCAATAGTTATTGAATTAAGCGGTTGAAATTTTTGTGCGATTGTTATGCTTGAGGAACTAATTAATCTAATTGGTTGATTAACATTTTAAGTGGATTGTTCAATAGATTTTAGTAAGCATTTAGGTTCTATTTTGGTGTGTTCTTTTTCCTAACTCAATTGATTAATTATTTAAGGTTTCTTCTAGTTGCAAGGTCCTTGAATAATTAGTGAATTGAGTCTTTGATGGTAATTCAAGAATCCTTATGAAGAATACATTAAAAAGTAAGAGTTTAAATATAATTTTGGTACATTAAAAAGAAAGCAAGGACAATTGAATTTTAAATAATCCATCTAAAGGCTAGTTACCACATTTTCTTAGTTATTAACTACACTTATTCTTAAGCTTTTAGTTCTTATTACTTTTTTTTAATCCAATCAAAATTCAATAACTCAAAACCCCCTAAACAATTTTCATTTAATGTTACTTAGAAAACCCTTTTCACAAATAATTAAAGGCAAAAACTCCTTAAGAAATGACCTAGGTTGCACCATTAGCTACAAACATTTTTCCAATATAGTTTTATTTAAGGTTGCGCGACACAATTGTCAATGATCCATACCTAGATTACTCTAATATTTGGCTAACATTCTAACTACAAAGGCAATGTCAGATTTTGTGCAAAACTTGAGCGTAACATAAGGTTTCCAATAACTAAAGTATATGGAATGTTATGCATATATTCCCTTTCCAAATCATTTTTTAGGCATTAGTTTAAATTGGACTTATCACCCTTCATAATAGGTACTATACCTGATGAACATTTTTTTATCTGAAATCTCTCTTAGACCTTATTGATCTAGGTTTCTTATGATAATTCCAAAATTCATTGGCTTGTGTCTCTATGGATTTTAATGCCAATGACAAAAGTTGCCTCACTGATATATTTCATATCATAATTCTTAAAGAAAAATTGTTCCACCTTGTATAACAGTTTTTTATCATTGCATGTGAGTAATATATCATCTACATATAATACTAGGAAATAGATTTTACTCCCACTAGCCTTTTGGTGTAGAGACCGATTCATGACATTCTCTATGAAACTAAATAAAGAGATGACATCATGAAACCTCAAATACAATTTATGGGAGATTGGTTTCAATATATATATGGATTTCTTAAGCTTACACACCAAATGCTTATCAAAAGTAAAGGATCATCCTTCAAATTGTTTCATACATACCTCTTCCTCTAGTTCTCCATTAAGGAATGTCATCTCATCCATATGATATAGTTCTAAGTCAAAATAGACTACTAATACCATTATACATAGGGAATCTTTCTTAGATATAAAAGAGAAAATCTTTGTGCAATCAATTCTTTTTCTTTTCTTTTTTTTGAGTGAATTCCTTAGCCATGACTCTTGCTTTATATCTCTTAATGTTGCTTAATGATTCCTTTTTCATCTTATAGACCCATTTTCTTCCACTGGTCTTAAAACTACTAAGCAACTCGAAGAGATCCCAAACTTTGTTAGACACCATAAAATCTATCTCTTCTTTTATGGCTTTATGCCATAATTCATATTCTCTACAATTGATAGCTTCCAAAAATGTCTCAAGATCATCTTTGGCTCTAATATTGTAGTTAGACTCTAATAAATAGTCACTAGGAATTGCCGACCTCCTTATCTTAGTTTATTTTCTTAATATTGGTTTAACATTCTCTTATGGAGCATATGATTTGTAATATCCTGAAAATAATTAATAGTGGTTTTTTGGATTATGAAATTATTAAGAGGGATTTAAAGAAAAATTATAAGGAGATAGGAATCTTGAGAAAAATAGCAAATTTGAGTATCATAACATAATAATTATTAATTGGATCATTTAGAGAAAGTAAAATAACGTTTATGGATTTAAATATGATTTGGCCCATGATTGATTTATGTGTGCCAAGAATATTATTAGAAGCTCAATATTATTCCTATTAGAGGCCCAACCTCATCTTAATATAACCCAACTCTACTCTTATGGAAGCCCAACCCATTTTGAGCTTAATTAACCCATATAGTCATGGCCTAACATGTTAAGCATCAGCCCACATGAGATAATAGGTGAAATGGCCAAAATGAGATGCATAGAGTTTGGAACCATTTGGGCAGCTTACCCAAGTCTTAATCATACTTTTAGACTTGCCCAAAAGGTGCCAAACCCTAAGGAAAGCCATTTGGTTACTTTGGTACCTCATATGGAGCCAAAATTGACTATAATGGAACCCTATATCACTTTTTAGTCAAATGAGTTCTTCTTGATTTGAAATTTGGCCTGAAATTAGAGATTGTTGAGAGCTTTTTGGGAAACTAAAGAACATAATTTTTGAAGGTCTACAAAATATTTGATGAATTTCCAAAATTGGCAAATTTTCTGATTTTGGTCTACTACACTATTCATTTGGTCTGAAAATGAAATCTGTCACATAGGGCTCAAATGATGTCCAATTGCCATGAAATTTTATACAAAGAAACTATACATTCATAGTGACTTGTGCCAACTAGAAACACATCATTTGGAGGTCAAGTGAGGGAGATATGAAAATTTAAAGATTCTATCCAATATCAAGAGCTTCACCCGACCTCAGTTACTATTCTATTGCATTTCAGGGTCTAGGCATGCCTAAGTTGGTCTGGAAATATTTTTCCCCTCTAGATAACATCCATAAATTTCCAAATTAGTATCATTTTCATGGATTGTATGTTTTTGGAATTAATTGGACATTTTCAAAGTTTGCTATAAAAATCTGTGACAGCAACAGTGAGCAGTTGACCTCTGGATTTTTCAGATGTCAAACGTCCTCTGTGATGGATGTTATGGTCTGGACATATTTTTAGTGTGAAGCAGATATCTATAGCTTTCTAAAATGACTAAGAATGCATAATTTTGATTTTTCTAGAATTAGTAATGATTTTCCAAATTTTGGTTAAAAAAGAGCCAAATCTGGCCGAAAATGGATATGAATATTTCATGCTTCTTGTCATGATTCTTGAGGTGTAGACCACTTTTTAATTGTGCAAATGAGTTGTATTCATATAATTAAATATGGGGATGTAATGTTTGAACTCATATAGTCCACGTGACACCAAATGGAATTTTTATACATGACATAACGCTAAGAAATACATTAAAACAATGCCATTTTCTTGCCTCTTGTATGAATTTCTTGGTGTGAGGCATAAATATAGTATGAAATGAGCTAGAAATATATGGTGTTACATTTATTGGTATCAGAACAAAGTTCCAGGCTCTCTCAGATTGGATTTGGCTTGGGGATGTAGCAATAGGGTTATGTAAAGGCTTGAATGGATAGGTAAAGTTTTATATAAAACATTGTGGGTGTATGAAAGTAGTTCGTGGCTTTATTCATGATAAGTTAGTAGTAGAATGGTCTTGGAGTAGTTAGTGGACACCGGGAAAAAGTGGCCTCTAGAGTAGCTTGAGCAAAGTTAAGCTTAAGCAAAATTAAGGTATCCGACAGCTAGAGCTTGATGAGATATGATAGCTCGCCGGGATCAATGGCAAGCCCTAGATATAAATGATGAGAAATGATCTCATTAATATGAAGAGGCTTGCTAGAGAGAGTACTTGAGGCCTAATTCTCCCTAGTAGTCATACTCAGGCCATTCCTAGCTGTCCCGCATAATGCAGAGACAAGTAGTGATGTAGCGCGTCGTGAGATGAGACTGCGACTGCATAAGACTAGTTTAGAGGGAAAGTGAGAAAAAGAATTGCCCCCTAACCACAACACCCAAATTTCTAGATGAATTTTAGAGCCAAAAAGGCTAATGCCCTTAAGCCAGAGGTTAAGTTACAAGTTACACTCTAGAGCCCTAACAGCCCAGAGGTAATAGCCAGCCGTGCATGAATGAAGCAAGAGATAGAATCCTCTAGTTTGATGATGGGCTAGATATAAAGGCAATGAGGCTCAAGTTGATAGCTAAAGATGAAAATCCAATCCCTAAAAAAGTAAGCCAATCAGAGGCAGTTAGCCATGGCCAATTAATTGATTAGCCACGGCGAATGATACATTAGCTGTAGCAAATGGCACCATGAATGCCTTGTTAGTCATATTCAAGCCAACTTGAGAAAGAAGTTGATAAGGGATCAATCGATCTACACAGAGCAGGAACCCCTAGTATAAGTAGGGAAAAAGAGTCATGAATAGTTGCGAAAGATCAATAAGAAATCCGTGGGCCAAAAAGTTGAAATTGAGGAAAGAGCTCAACACAGAGGAAGTTAGACACAAAGATAATGAGGTTGTTGAGACTCGCCTATAAGGCATTGACTCCAACCTAGAGGCTACCTAGTGAGACACTGAATAATAGAATGTTAATGTAGCCTTAAAATAACATAAGATAAGACTACTAGCAGTGAGATACATAGTGAGTGGCCTAGAAAGGTGTACCTCATAGGCAACACCTAGAAGTAAGTATGAATAACCAGTAATAGAGGCTCAAAAAAGAATGAGGATAGTTAGTAAGGTCTGATGAGATGACCAGTAGCATCATTCCAGGTGAGATATATGAATGAAAGCCTCAATGAAAGTTTTTCCTAGATCGAGAAAGAAAAGATGAGACATCTTGATGTTGGGGAAACCACCTAGTAGTGGGTAGTAAATTTCCCTAGATAGACCCCCTAAGTTGTAAAGTATAGTAATAAAGGAAGCGAGGAAGAGCTGAGAAACTAGCTATAGAAAAGATGCCCTCACTTTAGTCATGATTAGATGAGTAAGCTAAGCCCAGAAAGGTAAATAGATAGGGGTCTAATAGTTAGTTAGACGAGCTCCCTAATATGAGAATGATATGGGGTTAAGGCACGTGAGTGATTAGAGCACCCAGTAGAGCATAATTTTTAGTAAGATAGAGTCCATACACTAAGAGCACGTGTCCTAAATTGGGTTATTAAAACCCTAAAAATAGTTTACTGTGCTCCCAGGGATAAGGCTAAAGAGGCTATACAGAGAGAGTCCAGCTCTGATCTGAACATAGAAATAAGCTAAGATAGATAGTTAGTGCCTTAGTACCCTCAAGGAAGCTCGAGGGAATTAAAGACTGCCTCAGAAGGTGAGTCTTGTAATATATAGAGAAAGAGAGAGTGTAAGCTGAGAGCGCCATAGAATGTAATTCCTGGGATTATATGAAATAGAAATTTTCTTACCGAAGGATGGTCTAGTTAGAGCAAAGTAAGAATATGAACAAAAAGTAGACCCCTTTAATGTTACAAAGAGTAAATAAGTAGAAGAACCAAAGAAAAATTAGGTGCTCTTGAGCGTGAAGAAACCTGAACTGGCAACAGAAACAGCCAGTAGTAAAACATCCTTTCACCTAAGTAAGAGAATAAGAAAGGTAGAAAGAGAAAATATGATAGTGTTCAAGCCGAGGACATAATAAATTGAGAATAAATATTTAGTCAATGTGCTTGAGTACTTAAGAAAGCACACTTGTCCTTGGCATAAATGCCCTTCTAGCATAATACTATTCAAAGTAAAAGTAGTCAGACAATGCAAAGAGATCTCGGGATGTAATAGAGGAAGAATCTTATTTTCTCTGAGCACTTTACGAGAATAGGGTAAATAGAGAAAAGTAAGAGAGGAATACTTTAGATTATTGGAAAACTTGTAATATACAGGCGATAGTAGCTTTGAGCTCAATCATGAGGCACCCGTATATTAGTGTTTGATGTTACGGTTTGCTTGCAACAATGGTTACATGATATTAGGCCTGATCAACCTAATAGTAATATAACTTAAGTGCATAGTAAATGATGACATCAATCACCAAAGTATCCCGGTAATCGCAGAGTATCCTAATTAGTTAAAGAATGAGATGAGTCAGAAAAGAAAGGTAAAGGGATTCCAGTAATATCAGAATAGTAAAGAAAGCATGCAGAAAGGGATCCCTAGTAGAGAATGTTCAGATTTAATATGCATAGCCTGAGTCCCTTATAGTATATATAAATGAAATGAATAGGGACTAGTGTATAACCTCTCTCCTGCCAGAGATGTTCACCACACTCAGTTGTAAGATGCCCTAGTGCCAAAGCACTTAAAAGTAGAACGTGGGCATAGTTAGAAACTGCAGGATATGAGAGGAGGGCTAAAATGAGTATATATAAGTAAGTAAGTTAATAAAGTAAGAAAAGAAAGCCCAAGCAAAAAGGGGCTAAAATGGGAATCTGAGGATCCCATGAGGAGCGATACATGAAAATTAAAATGCTCCCTAGTATCAGTATGATAGGATCCTAGAGAATCAGATGATATAGAACCCACTTCGCACGAAGAGCACGATGTACTTCTAAGTTTAGCCTCAGCTATTATGACTAATGGTAACCGAATTTAATAAGTATGTATTTTACTGTCAGATACAGTAATCTTAGGCTTTGACGTCTCCCAGAGATGAATTGCAATAGATCCTAGCATAGCACAGCAGGTTGCAATAGACCCTAGCAGGGCTCTAAGAGGTCGCAGTAGACCCAAGGGTCACAGTAGATCCCACAGAGTTACAGAGAGCCCTAGCCACAGCATGATGGTTCTCTGGTGAGATGACGACCTAAGATAGTTTTATAGAGTAGTTAGTCTCAGAGACCAGTACAATTTTAGCTAGCCTTTATCTTGTAACATCCGGTTCTCTAAAAATAAGAGAAAACGTGAGAAACGTAACGTATGGTTTCTCCGTAAACAAACGAAACTCACAGGACACAAAAGGAAGTCCCATGAAATGATGTAGTTAAGGTCCCAAAAAATTTAAAAAGCATTCTAGACTCCTAAAAATGAGAATTCCAGGCTCAGACGAAAAGAAAAACAGAGCTAAAATGAAGAAACAATTTCTTAAGAAAAGCTTACAAAACATAATGGCACTTTCGTAATTTTGAGTAAATTTTGGAATTCACACAGGAAGGCTTTTCAAATGGAAGTTTTAAGTTCTTCGAGGTTCTTAGAGGCATTGAAAACCATGAAAAGCTCCGGGACAGTTATGAGAAGCCATTCAAAGAGGATACGAGAGATGTGATATGAAATAAGTTACCTCCCAAGATGTGTAAATGAGTCCACTGAAAGAAACGTTAATCCTGCGAACGACCTAACATTAACTCGACAAGATTAGTAAGCTTTTCCAAGATAGGCCTCCAGAATTAGAAATTTCTTTCCCTTATGAGAAAGAACTAGCTAGTATTTTATAACAATAAAGCCTTTGTTAAGAACTAGCAATGAAAAATCCTTGGCTAAAAGAAAATTTGAAAGAATAAAATCGCTGAAAAAGTGTTTAGAGCCAAGAAGAAGGGAAAGAAAAGAGTAGTTAGCCAAAAAAGAAAAGAGTAAGAGAAAAGCATACCCCAAATTTCAAGGATGAAATTTATTTAAGGGGGGAGAAATATATCATCCGATTTTCTAAAAATGAGAGAAAACATACAAAAAAAGTAACATATGGTTTCTCTATAAATGAATAAAATTCACCAAATACAAAAGGAAGTCCCCCGAAATAAGATAGTTAAGGTCCTAAAAAATTTGGGAAGCATTCTAGACTCCTAAAAATGAGAATTCTAGGCTTAGATAGAAAGAAAAATAGAGCTAAAATGAAGAAACAATTTCTTACGAAAAGCTTACGAAATGTAATGGCATTTTCGTAACTTTGAGCAAATTTTAGAATTCACACAGGAGGGCTTTTTAAATGAAATTTCTAAGTTCTCCAGGATTCTCAGAGGCCCTATAAACCATGGAAAGCCCCGAGACAGTTAAAACCCCTCTGGTGGACATTTTCCAATATTAGTGTACCCAAACTTTGACGATTCGTTCAAGAAGGTTTTAGCTCTGATTTGAGTGATTTCAAAGGCATTTTACTAAATTGGGAACCTAAATTTCATAATGGAAAAGACAGTTCTCAAAAAGGAGCTAAAATGAAGGAGAAACAAAAATGCCAAGAACGAAAGGCAAAATAAAAATTTTTGAAAAGTGTAACTTCCTCCCACCTATATATATGATGCACCCTTCTTCTCCCTTCATTATGCACGACCATGTTCTACCCAAAACTAGGGGAAACCCTAGGGGATGAGGCACATAAGAGGAGGAAGAAAAGGAGGAGAAATTCAAGGTAGAAAGGTATGGATTTTCATGGTTTTTCATGCTCTTTCTCTTCCAAACCTCTTCTCCTTCATTCTCCTTTATTTCCTATGATTATAATGAAGTATATGGATCTATTTTAAAGGAGAAATTGAGGGTAAAATTCGAATTTGAAGAGAGGAGCTCAAAGAACACAAGATTCAAGTGAGAAAAGCCATGAAAACAAGGTATTTTCTTCTTCCATGGTTGCTATCCTTTGCTCCCCTTCTCCACCATTTTTCCCCACTTGAGAAGACTTAAGAGGAGTTGATTTTTAGGTAGAACCAATGGTGATTCTAAGGAAAAAGGGTGTGGAGATTAAGAATATGCAAAAAGAGTTAACAAAAACCTATTAGATTTCAAGATGCAATTTCTAGTGTTTCAATTGCACCTTGTAAAATATAATTTTGTATGATGATTCCTAGGCCTAAATAAGAGTTTAAATGAGTTTCTAAGATCCCTAAGAGGCTCCCCACATACATCTCCCTTTGAGAAAATAAAGCAAGGTCCATGGAGAGTAAAAATCTCCATTGTCTCGACCTAAGGGAGATAGCATAGCTAGGGAGAGTTTTAAATTTTTCTAAGCCCATTTTTGAGTCATATATGATGAATGAAAATGAGGGGAGCCTTGGAAAAAATTTAAAACTCATAGAAAGTGAGTTGGTGCTTTAGGTTCCATATTATAACCTAAAGAAGCAACATATAGTTAGGCTCTTTATTTTAATTGTGTGATGACTCCAAGAGGCTTAAAAAGAGTCAAGAATCATATTTGAAATGAAAGAATGGACCCTAGAATTTATTTGAGGGGTGTTGCTTCATTAGGTGCAATTATGGAACCATAATGGGGTTTATAGAACAACCTAGTGTCTAAGTAAGTTGTGTGGCCTTAGAATTTGTTTCATAAACCTAATTGGCTTCCATAAATTATATCTAGGTCAAGAGAAACGTCCTCCAAAATTTTGTGAGTGTGTGCCCAAAAGAGGAAGCCTTGATTCAAGAAGGAAATTGTGTGATTGTGTACAAGGTAGCTCTCATCACCTCCTCTCATGCATGGATATATGCTTAGCTTGTCTTAGAATATGTGTATGTGTATTTTTAAGCCATAAAAAGTATGATAGCATGATTTCATATGCCGTAGTTTTATGATGACATATTATGTTTCATATGATGTTTTGATGTGTGCTTAGGTTTTCTTGAGTGTGGTGAGGCCAAGAACCCTTAGCATGGTGAGGATGAGCTAAGAATCCTTAGGACTGGTTAAGACAAAGCAAAGAGTCTCCCGAAAGCAAAGTGGGCTTCCAAGAGCATGGTTGAGTCCAAATATGCATTAAAGAATGGGTGAGGCAAGTCTAAAATCCACAAGAAATTGGGTAAGGCCAATCCACTTGCTTGGCAAGCCTTTGTATGCTATGTATGACTTTCTTGAATGATGAAAATGATTCTTGAATGTTTGCACATGTCCACATGCCATGCATGCATTTATGAGACTTGTTTGCATCTATTATGTATGATTGAATGGGAGATGGGCTATTGGAATTCTTTGAATCTCATTCCCTCCTCTCTAATGATCTAATATGTTAGGTGGACTAAGTAGACAAGGTAATGGAAGCCAACCACCTTGAAGAAGAGAGATTGACAACCTAATGCATAGTTTTTAGTTCTTTAAGACCATATTTGTGTCAAAGAATGTAATTCTATTATGTATATGGTCTATGACCTCTTGACCATGTGTAATTATGATATTATGCTATGTATGAATGAGAGAATATGTTATGTAGCTACTACAATGTGAATTGAGTATATGATGGCAAATTAGCTCCATGAATGGTTTGATAGAATTATGCACATGTATGGATGAAATGGCTAAAATGAGATGCATAGAGTTTGGGACCATTTAGGCAGCTTACACAAGTCTTAATCATGCTTTTAGACTTGCCCAAAAGGTTCCAAACCCTAAGGAAAGCCATTTGGTTACTTTGGTATATCATATGGAGCCAAAATTGACCATAATGGAATCCTATGTCACTTTTTGGCCACATGAGTTCTTCTTGATCTGAGATTTGGCATACCATTAGAACTTGTTGAAATATTTTTGGAAAGCTAAAGAACATAATTTTCAGAGGTTTACAGAATATTTGATAAATTTCCAAAGTTGGCAAAATTTCTAATTTTGGTCTGCTGTACTATTTATTTGGTCCGAAAATGAAATCTGTCACACAGGGCTCAAATGATGTCCAATTGCCATGAAATTTTATACAAAGAAAATAGACATTCACACTGAATTATGAAAACTAGAAGCACCTTATTTGGAGTCTAGAGAGAGAGATATGAAATTTTAAAGATTCTATCTAGTATCAGGAGCTTCACCCAACCTCAGTTACTGTTCTATTGAATTTAGGGGTCTGGGCATGCCTGAGCTGGTTTAGAAATATTTTTTCCCTCTAGATAACATCCAAAAATTTCCAAATTGGTATCATTTGCATGGATTGGATTTTTATGGAATTATTTGGACATTTTCAACATTTGCTACAGAAATCTGTAATAGCACCAGTGGGCAGTTGACCTCTAGAATTTTTTGGATGTCAAACGTCTTCTGTAATGGCTGTTATGGTCTAGATATATTTTTAGTGTGAAGTATACATCCATATATTACCATAATGACCAAGAATATATGGTTTTTATTTTTTTAGAATTAGTTATGATTTTCCAAATTTTAGTCAGAAAAGAGCCAAATCTGGCCGAAAATGGATATGAATATTTCATGCTTCCCATTCTTGAGATGTAGGCCACTTTTAATGGTGCAAATGAGTTATATTCATGTAATTAAATATAGGGATGTGATGTTTGAGCTCATATGGTCCACGTGACACCGAATGAAATTTTTGTACGTGATGTAATGCTAAGAAATGTATTAAAACAATGCCATTTTCTTGCCTCTTGTATGAATTGCTTGGTGTGAGGCATAGATATAGTATGAAATGAGTTAGAAATATATGGTGTTACAATAAGCCCATTAGACCATCCCATCTCCCCACCCATTTGGCTGCTAAGTCATTCAATTTCTGCAGAACAAGAAGAAGAAATTCGCATGTTAGAAAAGGGGCTAGGGTTTCTCAACATTTTGGCTCAAATTTGAACTCTTAGAGAAAGATTTAGCCAAGGTAGGTTCTATAAAACTTGACCCTCTCATCTTTCTTTACATTTTGGTCCTATTGGTTTGTCATTTAGGGCATTCTTCATTTCTTCTTAATATGAAATTTAGTTTTTGGATGATTATTTCAAGATTTATGGAATTAGAAGTTAGAAGGATGATTGGGTAAGCATTTCCCTTCCATTTTGTGTATTTTTTTTTGCTGGAAAATATTCCCAAGGATTGATTTTCATAATGGGTTCTACTATTGTGCAAATTACAAGGAGATGAAAGTGAAATATTGAAGTTTATGGGCTTGATGACTCAAATCCGAATTTTTGAATGTCCTATGGTGTGTTCTTGGTAGTTGAGGTTCAACCCAATCCATTTGACCTCTTAAGTGTATAGATAAGTGTTTCCCCTTCTTTTATAAAGTGTATATGCTGAAATTCTATCATTTGGATTGACTTTTGGTACATGGCTTTTACATGTGTGAAAATGGAAATGTTGGGATTGACCCATTGTGAGTTCTTAGTGTTATAATATTAAATTAGTGCAATTGACTCTTTAGGAATTTGGGTAAGAGATTTCTAATGGATTCTTAATAAAATTGATCAATGAATAAGAAACTCTTTTATTAATAATGGTTAAATGATAATAATTATACTTGTCATAGACTTGGTGGGCCTTTTTATTATCTTGGTAGCTAGAGGAAGAGTAATTGGGCTTCATTAAGGTAACCTAGGTTAACTTCCTAATTCCATGTATATGCTCATTTTAATATGATATTTGTTACACATGTTTGATTTTGAAATGCTAAATGATTGGTTGACTACTTAAATTGTTGTTGTGATTGGACCTTGTGAGTCAATGGTGAAGCTGTGATGTAGCTGCCACTCATGCATTGTGCTTCGATCAAGCACCGGATTATAATCAAACCCCTAAATCCACTGAGCCCAGGTTGTGCTCATTAGGGAGTTGGTGCCATGGATGGGCCTATCCCAGGGTTATTGGCCATTAACATGTTACATGTGATTGTTAGTATGTGATAGTAGTCACTTGTAGTTCAACTAATTCAAGTGCTAATAATATTGATGCCTTCGGTATGTTTTCTATATAATTACATTATGTTGATTAATTTGTACATATGTAACACCATATTTAACTACCTTGCCTTATTCATATCTTAGCTTCCTTCCATTAGTCTCACAAGTTTTTCAAAAAAAATAGTATTAAAATATTCAATTATTTTTGCGTTACGTTGTGGATAAAATTTTCATTGTGTCCTATGGACCATATGAACTCATCCATATCATTTTCATATTTAATTACACACATACAACTTAAAACTATCTCAAGATATTGCCAAAAACTCGAGCTCATGACACATATACATAAAAATCACATGTTCAGCCTTGGATTGGTGTGCTGGGTTACTATTATAAACTTTGTAAAATTATAACTAATTCTAAAAAACTTGAAATCAAGCACACTATGCCACTCTGAAAAGCTACAAATGTCTAATTTATGTTAAAAATAATTCTATACTAAAACAAGAATGTCTAGCTACTAGAAATTGATGGAATAGTACTTAAACTCAGCTAGCACTACTGATACTAACATAGAAATTCAAAAATTCATAACTCCCTACTCAAACATCCAATTGGGTGATCTTAGTGGCCATAGAAATATTATCATGTATAGTTTATGCTTGTAAAATTTCGTAAGCATTGGATACTATTTGTCCCTCGAATGACACAGGAGAAGAAACTAACCATATGAACAGTAACTATACCAAAACAACAAAAATTTGGAAAATTTAGAAATTAATAATTAATTCTACAAGGATCCAAATAATCTAGTCTTTATCTTCCCAAAAAGCTCTAAATGAGATCTATATGCATGCCAAATTTCATGAGGAAATTCGTTCATTTAGTCAAATTGTGCTATAAGGTTCCAAAATGGCTCTTTTTATGCTTCTTAAGAGTCATAAAGGGTCCAAATTTGCTTCCAAAGTTTTCATGGCCACTTGAGCACGTGGGAAAGCATCAAGATGGTCTATTAAACATGTCTCAAAAGTCCATAAACCCAAATTTCATAAATTCACTCTCCCACTCCAAGGCATACACAAGAATATACAAACTTCATCTTGCCATTCAATGTCAAAAAGTTGCTATATCATTCACATGGCATCAAATCTCAGATATTCATCAAGTATCTATGTAATTATACATGTTCAAATGGTTATACAACATATTCATCATAAGGTTACATCATATGGAATCAAAATGGTTACAAAGTGGACAAAATCACACATTTTCTCGTCAATCTTTCTCCTTCAAGCTTGGTGGCTCCCATTTCTTGGTTCACTTGGTCCACCTAGACATATTAGGCAAATGGTGAGGAAGGGATGAGATTCTAGGAATTCCAATAGCTCTTCTCCCTTTCAACCATACATAAAGAATGCAAATTCAAGTCTAAAAATGCATGCATGGACATCATAGATTGCATAATCATTCATGTAACATTTCTTGTATCCAAGAAGTCACATAATGCATATATAGACTTGCCAAACAAATGGTTTAGCCTCACCCATTCTCTTTGAGGATTTTGGACTTGCCTAACCTATTTTCTTAAGAGAATTTTGACTAAGCCTCACTCTTTAGAGACTTTTGGCTTTGTCTCACCCATTCTTAGGGGCTTTTGGCTCATCCTCACCCTAACTAAGGGACTTTTGGCTTCACCACACTCAAGAAAAACAAGACATGTCCATAAAACATTATTTAGGTGCATAACAAAGCATTATAGTACCATGGCATATAGATACATCCTAAAACATCTTTCATGGCTTAAAATATACACATATATATTCAAAGACAAGATAAACACCCACTCATGCATGAGAGAAAGAAGAGGGAGCTACCTTGGTTACAAATGCACACTTTTCCTTTTGAAAATGCTTCCTCTCCCTCGGCCACACACTCACAAGGATGTAAGTCTTGATTCCTTTGGTCTAGACACATCATATGGAAGCCAATTACACTCTTGGAACAATTTGTAAAGTCACACATTCATTTCAAAAGCTAGATTGTTCCTATGGCTCATTTATGGTTCCATAATGCACCTAATGAAACAAAACCCATATTCCATTATCTTGGCTCTATTTTTTCCTTCCATCTATGGTTCTTGACTCCATTTAGACCTTTTGAAGTCATCACACAATCCATTTGAGGAGCCTAACTACATGTTGCTTTTTTAAGTCACAATATAGAACCTATAGTACCATCTCACTTCCTAAGGTTCCTAAAATTTTTCCAAATCTTCCTCTCATCTTCTCCCATCATATATGATACAAAACCAAGTTTGGAAGAAATTAAAACACTCCTTTGGTGCTCCTTCCATGCTAGGCCGAGACCATGTTTCAATATGGCACCAATAAAGTTGTTTTGATTTCTTTAGTGGGAGAAGCATGTGAGAGACTCTTTTGGTGTCTTAGAAACTCATATGGACTCTTAAGCACTTTAATTTATGGCTAGAACTTAACTAACAAACCAAGGTGCAACTAAAACCCTAGCTTTTCTATCTTATAATTTCATGGGTCTTTCTTTGTTTCCTTTGCATATTCTTATTATCCTCACTCATTTTTCTAAGATTCACCCTTGTCTTGGTCCAAAATTTAACTCCTTTTGGCTGTCCCTATCTTGGCTAAAATACTCAAGAAGAGAAATAAGAAAGATTAAGCATGAAAATAGCAAAATACCTTATTTTCCTAGCCTTTCTTAGAAGCTCTTCCTTTTGCTTGGATTCTTCTTCTTAATATCAAAATTTCCCTCCTTAGTCTGACCTTAAAATAGATCCAAATACATCAACAAACCCATAGAAAGAAGGAGGAGAAGCAGGAGAGCAAGTTTGCTAAAGAGAAGACTAGAAAATTCCATGAAAAACATACCTTTCTTGACTTGTATTTGCTCTTCCTCTTCCCTTCTCTTATGCACCACTCTCCCTTGGTCTCTCTTCTATTTTAGGGCAAAAATAAAACCAACCAAATGAGGAGGAGAGTGGGGCATGACATATATATAGGTGGGGAATTAAGATTGTTATAAAGAAATTCCATTTATGTCTTGCAAACTTGTTATTTTCGTTTCTAGTTTGTTTTAGCTCCTTTTTGAAAATCATCTTCTCCATCATAAAATTTAGGTTCTTAATCTTATAAAATGCCTTTGGAATCACTCAATTTGGAGCTAAAACCTTTCTGAACGAAAGAGTCAAAATTCAGGTCAACCAACATTAAAAAACATACACTAGAGGAATTTTAACTATCTTGGACTTCCCATGATTTTCAGGGCCTTTGAGAACCCTAGAGAGCTTAAATTTTTCATTTAAAAAGCGTTCCCATCAGTATTCTAAAATTTGCCTGAAATTACAAAAATGCTATTACGTTACGTAGATATTTCATTAAATTGCATCTGGTTATTTTAGCTTCTATTTCAAGGCACCTCTGGCCTCCTATTTTTATTACTTAATGTCTAGATTATTATTCTAAATTTTTTGGACCTTAGCCAATCCATTTCAGAGGACTTGCCTTTGAAACATATCCATTTTCATCGTTTTTACGAAAACTAGATATTACAACATATATATGGAATTTGCCTCTTATTATTGAGATTGTATATCTCACCCCAATGTGGGCTAACATTTTCAGAAGCTGGACCTCTTAGTACCAAGAAGAAGCTAATGGAAATCTACCATGCTAGTTTAGTAATGTATGACTTGAATGTCCTATGTAAATTAGGTTTGTGTAATAGGTATGTTAATATTGCTTATTGTGTTGTATAATTGCGACATTATATCATATATTGCCAAGTATAGGAGCTGATTTTATAATATGAGGCATTATGGAATTAGTACTTGTGATTATATATGGATGATTATTAATGAGCACTTTGATATTCAATGACCTCTAAATAATTGGTATTGTAAAATTGACATTTAAGCTATTGGTATAAAGGATTTAAAGGTTTGGGCTAGTTTAAATGTGTTCTCTACACCTACTTAAGGTGTTTAATGTAACACCCCAAAATTAATTAAGGTGTTAATCATAGATTTAGATTAATTAAGAATAATTAATATGGGATGATTGGGCAAGTTAAGTGAATAGGGATTTTAAAGAGATAAATTATTAATACATGTTAGAAATTTATTAGGATAGAAATTTCATCTAGGCCCAAATTAATAAATCATGATAAGAGGCTGATGGAGGCCCAATGAGTTAGGTGCAGGCCCAACCCAATTTGATGTGATAGAGGCCCAAGATCCACCTTGTATAGACTCTTATAAGTGGCCCAATAACCCTTGTGCAGACCCAAACCCTTGAGCTCTTCAAACTTGGCCCAAACCTAATTAAATTTCAGCAACCTAATGCATAAGAGTTGGCCCAATAAAATTCTGCAACCCAACACTTTAAAACTGGCCTAACAAGCTAAAAACTGAAGCCCATTTGGAGTTGGACCTTAGAGCAACCCATGACCCATCTTTGACCCAACTTAAACCTAACTAAAACCCTAATACTTTAGCCACTTCCTCATTTGCTGAAACTCAAGAAGCAAAATTCAGAGGTTGAGAAGGAGGCTAAGGTTTGGGGTAAGAATTCCATATTTTCTCACACTTAGAGCAAGATTCAGCCAAGGTAATGGCTATACAACTTAATCCCCTCATCTTTCTCTTTAATTTGGTCTGATTAGTTTTTCATTTGGAGAATTTTCACCCTACTCAAAATCTGAAATGTGGTTATTTAGGGTTTTCTTGGTGAAATTCGTAGGTTGAGGCTAGGGCTGACATTAGGTGAGTTTAAACCCTCCATTTTGATGCTTTCTTTGCTAATTTGAGACCCCCATAGCTGATTTATAATATGGGTATTAATTTTGTACAAATTTGCTTAGGATTTTGAATGAAATATTGAGATTTCTGGTATAGGACACTTAATCCAAATTTGGGATTGGTAGTGACTGGGTAAGTGTTATTTAGGTAGTTATTAGCATTTAAATTCCTTGGGTACTTGTTGCTACTATAAATGATGAATTAGAGTGGTAATTTTTCTAATGTTATGGTTATAGGGATTTTGGTACCATTGGTGGCTGTTGCAAATTGTCTACAAGTGAGGTAACCGGGTTTACATTAATTCCATGCATATGTCTATTTTAATTTCATATTTTCTGGACATGAATGGTTTGAAATGTTGAATGAATTGGTTGGCTATCTATTGTACTGTGATTAGACCTTGTGAGTCCATGGTGGAGCTGTGGTGCGGCTGCCACCCGTGCATGTGCTTCGATTGGCCACCGGGTTATAATCAAATCTCAGATGTACTGAGCCCTGGTTGTGCTCAATGGGGAGTAGTGCCATGGACAGGCCTCTCCTGGTGTTAATGGCCTTTAACATGTGATAATATGATTGCTAGTATGAGATAGTAATCATAATAGCCTAATTCTTTCATTTACTGATATGGCTGATATGATTTTGATGTTGATTTTGATTCATGCATATATGCTTATTAAACTGGATTATATGATGGAATTACCTTGGTTACTGAGATTCATATCTCACCCCATTTTATGGGATTAATATTTCAGGTGAAGGTCCTTCGGGTAAAGATAAAGGGAAGCAAGTGGATGAAAATCCATGAGCTCCAACATGTGGGGAGATGGCTACACTTAGGCTGACTTAGTTAGTATAGGTGCTAATTTTATATTCCTTATTGTATAGCATCATCTTGTATTCATGTTGCCAAGTGTAGGAGTCTATATTTTGATTAGTTGGAATGTATTCGTAAGAAGTTAAGTCTCAATATGGCTTGGTTTAAGTTGTATGAACCTATAGTATCTTATGTATAAGTTTTTCTGAACTATGGTATGGTATACTGCTGGAAACCTAATAATGTGATGTATTAGAAATTGATATGGATTATTGATGCATGAAACCTCTAGCAAAATGTGTATGAGATATTAATTGTTGATAGTATATGAATCCTTGCTGTCATTAACCCATGAAAAGGCTGACATGTGGTGGTTGGGTGAGTGAGAATTAGTACTTGAATGTTGAGTTAGTAATGGTCGGATAACTGGGTAAATAAGGTAGATAAATACCATTAGAGCCATATAAAATGAATGGAAGGGGTCATAGGGTGTCCCTAAGAAGAGAATTAGAGTGCATGGGGCGAAATGTAGGAGATATAGCTACAGGATGGAGTCACGCCGCGGCTAAGAAGGCCTCACCGTGGCCTGAAGAGTGACAGTGGTGAGGGATGCCGTGGCTTGAGAGATCTCACCGCAGCGTAGAGTGGAAAAAATGCCTAGGAGGGTGACAGAATGAAACCTCACCACAGCGCAATAAGTCCTACCGCGGCGCAAGTCGAAGAAATTAATTAAGGAGGGTACAATAGCAAAACTCGCCGCGGCACCACATAGGTTGGCCGCGGCGAAAGTCAAGAAAGTTACCCAGTGATTCCCGAGAGCAACTTAGCCGCGACGCAAAGTTAAAAGCTTAGTTTTTGAGCTCTAGGACCTAACCTTGCTGCGGCGAGAAGGTTTCAGGTCACGGTGGAGGTCCCCAAACTCCCACCTTTGACCGAGAAATCCTAATTTCTTTAATGCTAATGCTAGGAAATGATATAGGAACACTTGTGGAAGGTTTTCGTGTGTTGAAATCGATGAATAGATGAATCACAATCCCTTAATGATGGTTCAAACCCTTTTATACATTTTCCCATTTATGGTTGTTTAGTTGATGACCCTAATAACATGGAGGTTCAAATTTTTCTATATTTTCTTAATGTAATTAATTGTAACAACTCCAAACCTTAATCATTATTTATTAATCGTGTATTTAACTATAATTATCGAGATTTAAAGTTAGGGTCGTCACATTTAAAGGAATTTAAAAGCCATCCTTTAAGTTTTGAATTGTCACTTGAAAGCTTTAAAAGCAACTCTTTGTTTTTGCTCTCATTATAGTCATTTTGTTGTCATATAAGGTGTAAAGTAGACATCAATGCTTAGCCAATTATGTTTCTGAGTTTGGTTATGGTTTAGGAGCCTTAAAGGACATGGTTAAGTTGTTCAGGTCATGTTGGTTGTGAGTCAATCCATACCCTGGGCATACCTTGGCTCATTTTGCTGTCATGAGATGTCATTAGGTGATTTTATGGATGTTGCATAGTCATATGTTGCATCTGAGGTTGTTCTAGGGTTTTGGAGATAGAGACATGTTTATTTGGTCCATTGAAACTTTTTTAAAGTAGTTTAAGGTCAATTGGTAAGAAAAATACATTTATGAAATTGTCACTTGTGGCTTCATATACTTTGCTATTATAATTGAAGTTAGAATAATTAGATTAGCTTTTAATCCTTGAGTCAGTAAGACAATTGGATGGAGATTTTAGGAATGTAAACCCTTTAATAACCTTGCCTTTTAGCTATTAAAAGACCCTAGGATTGATCTTGAAGTGGTAGTAAGTTGTTAGTTCATTCTTTTAAATGTTTAGGTGCAGTACGTTTTCAAGTTACGCCTAAGTTTTCCCAAGTAGTGGCCAAAATGAGCTGATAGTATTCCAGTAGCGATTTCGGCTATGGTGTAAAATTTTTTTGCCATAACGCAAGAAGTTAGTTGCGGCATAAATATTTTTTGCCATGGTGTAAATCGTGTCTGTGTCGAAATTTGATCAAAACCCTAGTTTAACTACGATGTAAGTTCTTCAAGTCATGGCACAAGTGTAGAATTTAGCTTTTAGAAGTTCCAATGGCCAAGTTGGCTGTAGCACAACCATTCGAAGTTGCGGCTTAAGTCTTAAAACCCCCAATTTGGTTATAAACCCTTAATTTTCACTATGGTAATGATGAATAATGACTTTTAGTACAATATATACATATATATAAGTTTTTAGGCTTCTTAAAGGTATTTTGGTTGAGACACAATTGTTAATGAGAGTTTTGAATAACTAAAAACAGTAATCCTATTATACAATTTGATTGTGAATATTGATTATTTAAGGTTCAAATTTTCTCATATTTTTATCCACAGCTAACTCATTAACCGAATTAGACCTTAAGTGCACTCGATTAAGAACACAGTTATACTTAATTAACTTCATTAGTAGTTAGGGTTGTTACATGACTTAACTAGTTGCTAAGCAATTTCTAATAGCTGTTCAATAACTGGATCAACTTGGTCATAGTCAATAGTTTGTGGATTCCCAATAACTGGTTATTTAATACCAATTTGTACTCAGGAAGTATGGATCACAACCAATTTGTACTTGATGTAGGAGTTTGAGTACTAGATTAATTATTTTTAAAATATAAGTTTTGTGTTTAATTACTTCCACTAATCAACTCTTTTGCAAGAGAAATATGCATTTATTGGCTCTATAATTGTAGTGCTAGAAGGTGGACAATAATATATATATATATATGCCTTAGACTTTTAACATATCCAATCAAGTAGCCATTAATAGTCCTTAAATCTAGCTTCTTCTTTTATGGATTATAAATCCTTACCTCAAATGGGTATCCTTAAATATAGATATGTCTTAAACTCAATTTTTAACCTTTAAATAACTCAAATGGCATCTTCTTAACAACCTTAGTTGGAAATTGATTAAGAATATATGTAGTCGTCTTAAGGTCTTTATTCCATGGATTTAGGAAACTTAGAATTACTTAGCATGCTTCATACCACGTCCAATATAATATTCGGTTCCTTTTTCTACTACACCATTCTAGTCTAGAGACCCAGGCATGGTGTATTGGGTAACAATCCCATGTTCTTAAGTAAATTTAACAAATGGACCAAGTACCTATTTGTCTTCAATGTATCTACCATAGTACTTACCACATCTGTATGATCTCACTATCTTAACTTGCTTACCATCTTGTTTCTCTACTTTAAATACCTTAACGGCATCTAGTGTCTCATTTCTATTATTAAGCAAATAAAGATATATGTATCATAAGTAATCATCAATAAAGGTGATGAAGTATTTTTTTACTACTATAATCCATATCTGGACTATAGATATTTATATATGTGATTCCTAATATGACAAAGCTCCTTTTAGCACCTTTCTTGTCTTATTAGTTTGTTTTCTTTTAATGCAGTTTATATAAGTGTCAAAATCAATAAAGTCAAGAATATTAAATACTCCATCATTTACCAATCTTTTTACCTCTATATTGAGATATGACTCAGTCTTTGATGCCATAATATAGAGGATTATTCATTAGTAATACATCTCTTAAAGCTTATACTGCTAAAAACATGCATTGAATCATAAGAGGTATTGTCTTATAATTGAATTTCGAAAAGACCAGCACACATGGTACCATTCCTTACAATATTGGATTTATAGAATAGCTTGAACATATTGTTTGAAAATTCAAAGAAAAATCCAAATGGTATAAGTTTTGATATAGAAATGAAATTTCTAAAGAAACTTTGGTACATCAAAAGGTCTTTTCTAAAATCAAAATAAAGCTAATATCAAGCACTAATATGCACATTTCTATAGCTTCCACTTATGAGCTTATCTTATTTCCAAAATTGTTGAATTGTTTTATTGCCTGCTAGCTTCTTTTGGTTTAAAAAATCCTACAAGGTATTAGAGATATGAATTGTAAAACCAAAATTAATCCACCATGTGTTACCATTAACATATACCATATTAAATTTATAGCAAAAGAATAAGATTGAGTTATCTTTCTTATTAAGCCAAGCCTTGAACTTATGGCAATCTTTCTTCATGTGTCCTTTCTTCTTATAGAAGAAGGACTTAGACTCTTTGCTAATGTTAGATTGAATGGGTACCCTACCCTTCCCATTTTGCTTTGGGTTGTCTTTTACCTTTTCCTTATGTCATTGTATGTATACTTTCTCTTATTTCTACTAAAGGTCTTTATTCTTCTTGAACAGACATAGTTAGTAATTCATTTACTAAGCATTTCTCCTTTGATGTGTTGTCAAAAGGCTTTGAAAGCCTTATATTGGGGTGATAAGGAGGTCAAAAGAAAGTGCATTAGGAAGGATTCAAACATCTCAACCTCAAAAAGTTTTAACTAAGCCATTATATTCCTTATTTGCATTATATGCTTATGTATACCACTTATACCGATAAGTTTCAAAGTTGTTAATCTAGTCATTAGAATGCTTGCTAAGGCTTTATTCAAGGACCTTAAACTATTCATCAATGGCCTTAAGCAAGTCCAAGATGTTTTTATGTATTTTAACCAATCCACAAATGTTAGCAAATAGCTTAGTCTTAATATACATTATACTGAGGCAATTAGATCACTTTAGTGTTAATAAAGATCAAATTTTGAATTATTGCTAGTATTCATGTGCATAAGAAGCTTATCATTTTTTATGGCATAATCAATGTCCATCATCTCTAATTGGACAACAGTTTTGTCCTTCCAAGCTTTATAGTTATCATTATTTAATTTTAGAACTTGGAAATTATAAATATTTAGATATTGATAAGTTGCAAATAATTACATGCTATATCAAGATTTTAAGGTAATTAAATATTTTACGTGACATGTCCTACCAAAAACACGTCTTTTTAATAATGAGCCTAGTAACAAAAAAAACTATTTGCGAGCTAAGATTTATTTAATTAAGTCATGTACAAACATGATGAGACTGACAAATTATATCTCTTATCTTAATTCCTTTAAGTAAAATAAGAAAAGAAAAATTAACTATCACATCCTAATTAATCATATATAATATGATAAGACTCTTGTAAAATAATTATTACCATATTTAACATATTAATTATAAAATTGATATCAGTTCCTTTATGTGATCTTTAATTTAATTTTAATACCTAATGTACAATTTTAGAATAATTAAATGTGTTATGGCTAAACTTTAATTAAATTGAAATTATAAATATCGCATGACATCTTAAAATTAAATGTTTCTTTATGACTAAACATAAATGTATAAATAAACATTTCATAATAAGAATTAAATAATTAATCAATTAAACTATGCAAAAATATGATTAAATAATTAAATAAAATTATACCCTTAATTTTAACCCAAATGTATCATAATTATTGCTTATAAATTAAATAATCAAAATTAGGCACAGATTAAAATGACACCATAAAATAATTTTTGATGAAAGGCTCGTTAACATTGTCAAAAAAATGATTTTCCCAAGTTTTTGGACAAATTAAATAACAATTATTAATTTTTGACATAATAAATGGCCAAAAGAAGATAATCATTAAAATTTGGAACATAATTTGTCCAAAATATTTTGCTCAAAACATTCCAAAAATAAATTAATTTTGGCCCATTAAAAGTCTTGTGTGAAATTTGTACAAAAATAGACCCTAATAATTTCAATAAATTTGGTCCCTCAAAATAATACCCACAAGTCCAAGGTTGCTAAAATAATTGGCTTTAAATGGCCCAAAATAATTCTAGCCATAAATGCTCAAAAAGACCAAAAACAAAAGACCCAACATATAAAATATATATTTTTTGTTCTTAAATGGCTAGAAAATAAAAGAATAGAAGCCCAAAATTTTGGCCCAACAACAAAGCCAAAAGAAAACCAATAAGGCCAAAAAAATGGAGGCCCAACAACCAAAACGGATGTTCTATTTGAAATAGACAAGATGATATGTCGCTTATATAAAGGTCAAAATGTGGCATGCACTATCAATAAAACAACTTGTTATTTATACCCTCCATCTATAACATTCAGTATCTTGGCTTAATTGGATTTGGTATTTTAAGTAAAAGGGACTTTAAAGTAATATGAGATAAGATTAAGCAAGAGTAGAAGATTAATTAGGATGTCAAGAAATGGAGTTAGGAGATCACTTACAGTACGAAAACAATGCCAAAGTACCTTATATATGGTTCAAGAGTGAACCAATGGCAAAATTATAATTTTGATTAAAATTTTAGAAATTCAAAGAAAAAAGTTTTAAATGCCAAAACTAAGTTCACTAATCTCTGAAAAATCATAAGGATTATCAAAATTGGTTAAAATTCTTATGGCATGTAAAACAAGATAAATAATGCTGCAATTATAAACAGAGTCATTTTCACTATTTTATGCCACTTAAACCTAAAAAATAATGTTTTATGTAAAAGAACACTCGATTTTGTATAGAGAGCAGTGAAATCTTGAAAAGCTTGAAAAATAAGCCAAAATAAAGTGAATTAGTACCTAGGGATAAAATGGTTATTTTGAAAAAAATATAAAGGAGGCTTATATGAGAAGCCATCTCCATTCATCTTCATCACGCCACCTATAGAAGGTTAGAGAGTCTTCCATGGCATTAAACATAAGGGAGGAGAGAGAGAGACTTTAAGCTCTAATTCGAGTAAGTAAATGGCCTCCATTCATTCTTTGTCAGTATAAAGTTTACTTTACACAGAGAGAGCTTTCTAATGGTGGCTTTTTCTTTATGATAGGAGGAAATTCAAATCTAAGCCAGTAGAGAAAATTGCTCCTTTCGCAATTCCTATTGATGGGAATTAGTCTATGCTAAAAGTGCTCCACATTAAGGTAAGTTTTCGTCCAAAACACTTGAAAAATTTTGAGATTTTGGGCCTCAGAAGTTTTGACCAAGAGAGAGAAAATGATGAAGAAGAGTTTTCTTCATGTAATCTTGGTGTATTCAAGGGTTTTAGGCCATAAGAGTTTTCTTCATGATTAGGCTTAATTAAATGGTTAATAATCACAAAGCAAGACCTAAAGTCATTACAATTAATTACATTAAGAAAAAGTGGAGAAATTTGAACCTTGATATCATTAGGATTATTAGCTAAGTAACCACAATTAATTGAATCTACAAGTGATCATAATTATCAATTAAGACCTTTGATTCATCTTACTATTGATTTCAACTCCTAAAATCCTCTTATAAATATTCCTAAGTTATTTCATAATATTATCATAGTAAATCTCAAAGTTTCTAAGTCAAAAATAGGAGGTTGGGAACCTTTGTCACCACTTGGACCTTCTCCACCACAACTAAATTGGTTATTGGAACCTAAAACCAAGTTTGGGGACTGTCGTCGTGACTTGGTATACCCACACTGTGGCGTAAGTGCTATAGGGAACTACTGCTCACACTTTCGCAACTCTTGCTGAGATGATAGCCATGGCGAGTTGGAGCCTTGCCGCGGCGGGCCTATGTGGTGGCGTAGTGGGAGAGCATCCTGGAACCTATTGTAGAAAGTTTCATAATCCATGTAACAAACATAATTTTCATAAAATGACGAAATGAGCCGTATAAAAGTAAGTTCTCTGAAATGACCTAGATAATATCCCAAAAAATTTGGGTTGAGTCCTAGACTCTTAAAAATGATAATTCTAGGCTCAGATGGAAAGAAAAACAGAGTTAAGATGAAGAAATAAATTAAGACAGAAACTGACAAAACGTAATGGCATTTTTGTAAATAAGTGCAACTTTTGGAAAACCACATAGGACGGCTTTTTAAATGAAATTTTTAAGTTGCCCAAGGTTCTCAAAGGCTCCAAAAATTATGGGAAGCCCCAGGACTGGTAAAGCCCCTCCAGTGCATATTTTTCAACGTCAGTTGACCTAAACTTTGACCAATTCGTTCGGTAAGGTTTTAGCTCCAAATTGAGTGATTCCAAAGGCATTTTATTAAATTGGGAACCTAAATTTATGATTCAAAAGATGATTCTCAAAAAGGAGCTAAAACAAAATCGAAACAAAATTGCCATTACAAAAGGGCAAAATTGGAAATAAAAACTTCTAGAATGTCTTAAACACTTTCACACTTTTCTTCCATCTTCTCCCTTTTATTGAGCACGACTTCTTCTGCCCAATTTATAGCAGCTCCTTAGGTGCATCAAAAGGGGGAGAAAAGGAGGAGAAAAATCAAGGAAAAGGTAAGGAAACTTGTAGATTTTCATGCTCCATCTTCCTCTAATCTTGTTCCTCTCCTTTCCTCCTCTCTTTCTATGGTTTAGTTGAACTTTTTGGTTCTGTTTTAGGTCCAGAACTAAGGGGAGAATTTTGAATTTGCCAAGGAGAAGAGAATCAAGGAGAAAGACACTTGAAAACTCACTTGAATCCTAAGTAATCTTTGCTTTTTGTTGCATATTCTCTTCCCCTCCCTTTGTATGTATTTCGGCCAAGAACAGAACCAAAGGAAGGGAGGATGTTCTGTCCAAATACAAGGAAGGAACAAGTGTTTTAGGCCATGGGGAGATGAAATATGGCAAGAAATTCCAAGAAAAACCAATAGAAAATAAGTTAGAAAAGTGTAGTGTTTTCTAGGGTTTTGCAAAATTTGATTTTATGTAAATATTTTCTTGGCTATTTTAATGTTTCCTTGAGCTCCTAGGACCTTTAAAAAGCCTCCCAAGTGGCTTTCCCATCAAGGAAAAATCACAAAGTCCATGAATCTCCATTATGGTGCATATTTCGGTAAAGCTAGGTTCATTAGGCTAGGGGATGTTTTAATTTATTCTAGCCTTAGTTTGGGACTTCATATGATGTTAGAAGATGGGAGAAACCATTGGGAAAAATTTAGGAGCCATGGATTGGGAGATGGGACAATGGTGTTTATAATGGTGCCTTATGAAGCAACTTAGTTTTCCAATGGTGAAATTGAATTGATGATGGCTCCAAGGACCTTAAATGAGTCCAAAAAGTCTAGAAATAACAAGAAAATGGAGCCTAGCACTTGAATGATATGAATTTCTTCAATAGGCCATTTATGGAACCAATATGTCCATTATGGAACCAAGTATATGATAAGGTTTAGTTTAATGTCTTGGCTTGCTTCAAGGATGTGATTGTGTGTTATTTGTGATGTCTAGGTCAAGAAAACCTTACTCCACCTAAGTGCTCTTGTGAAACCAAGGAAGGGAAGGAAATTGCAAAGTTAGCTTGCATAAATTAAAAGGTAGCTCTCCACCTTATTCTCTTTGCATTCTTGTGTGCATATGTATGTCTTAGTGTGCTTGCATGCATTCTTGATGCTTGATGACATGCCACTTGATCCTTGTTGTGTATTGGTACCAATGTGTTGTCTTGAATGACTATGGATGTGGAAAGAGCTCATAAAAGTGAGGTGATGCTAAAAGTCCCTCGATGAAGGCGAGGAGATGCCAAAAGTCTCATGGCATGGGTGAGACAAGGCAAAAGTCCATTGAATGGGTGAGGCTAGGTCAAAAGTCCCTAGGCCAAGAGTGAGGCAAATCCAAAATTCCTAAAAATGGGGTGAGGCTAAACCAAAAGTCCCTAGAGCATGAAAGTAGTCTTGACATGTCAATGTGGCATGGAATGGAATTTATCGCACACTTTATGCTTGTATAGTTATGAATTTGATGTATGTGTGCCTTAAATATGGTGTGAATGGGAGTGTGAGCTATTGAGATTCTTAGAATCTCACTCCCGTTTCCCCCTCATCCTTGAATTGTCTAGGTGGTATTCCAAATCAAGGGGATGCAAGCCAAGGATATTAAACATCTTTATTTTGGTGTACTATGTACTTTAAGTAGTGGTTAAATGTCAAAGTAATAATGCATGTAATGTTTTTCTGATGTAAGACTATGAACAAATGTAAAATAATGTATGAATATGATGTAGACTTTATATGACACTAAATTAATGGAATTGTGCAAATTGGCTCTTTGATGGTTTGATGTAACTATGCACAAATGGATGTTGAGAGATCAAAATGAGATGCATGAGGTTTGGGATCACTTGGGCAGTCTCTACAAGTCATATTTGTACTTTGAAACTTGCTCAAGGGGTGCCAAGCTTAAGAAGAGGCCATTTGGTGCAAAGTGACTCTTGATAGGAAGCAAAAATAACCATTTCATGAGGCTATATCACTTTTTGTCCAAATGAGCTCTTCTTGGTTTAAAATTTGGCAGGCATCTAGAGATTAATGAGATATTTTTTGAAATTTAAAGTTGGTAATTTTTAGAGGTCTATGGAATATTTGGTGAATTATTGAAATTGAAAATTTTTCTGGTTTTGGTCCTTGGTACTATAGCACTAGTCCAAAATTAAACTCTGTCACTCATGGGGTAAATGATGCCCAATTGCTACAAACTTTAACACAGAGAAACTAAACACTCTCAGTGACTTGTGCCAACTAGAAGCACCTCATTTGGAAGTCTAGAGAGGGAGATACAATTTTTCAAAGATTCAGTCCAGTGTCAGGCGTCCAACCAGGCCTTAGTCACTGTTTGATCAAAATTCAGGGTCTGGGAGAGCTTGAACTGGTCTGGAGTTATTTTTTCCCTCTAGCTAACATCCTTATATTTCTATATTGGTATCATTCACTTGATTTGGATATTTTTGAAATTTATATCAGTAAACTGTGACAGCATCAAGACCCAGTCCGACCTCCAGACCATTTCACATGTCAAACGTTTGGTATGTGGGATGTTATGACTTGTACCTATTTTTAACATAAATTAGATATCCCAAGCTTTAAAAAATGACTAAGATTACATAATTTTGATTTTTCTAGATTTACGTATGATTTTCCAAAGTTTTGGACAGAATGGGGGCAAATCTGTTTGAAATTCAATGAGTTCAATTCATGCTCCATTTTGGTTTCCTTAAGTCGTGAGCAAGATTTTGTGATGCAAATGGGTTGTAATAATGTATTTAAATATGAGGATGCATGGTATAAACCTACACGATCCATGTGTCACCGATTTAAAATTTTTAAGTATAACGCAATACGATTAAATCCATTATTGTTGGTTCCTTTTCCATGTACTCTTATGAAAATGATGATAGGGAGCTTATGAATGTCATGAATGGGGTTAGATATATATGGTATTACAATCCACGCCACGATGGGCCATACTTGAGACGTGGTGAAACTAGCTATGAGAACCCAGAATTTTCTTCCTCGATTCTTACCACGACTTGATCTTCTTGCGCCACTGCGAATCTACTCTCTAAAGCACTCCCTACTAGACTTCCTCGACTTGCATCACGGTTAAACCTCTTGCATCATAACAAGGTTGCTCTCTGTCACTTTCCCCAGGTGAAATTTTTGCCTTGCGCTTGGCGAGACAATTGGCACCGCGGCACTCCTCACTTCTAACTGACTTTTAGCCATGGCTTAACTATTCTTGGCTGTGGCGTGACCCTCTTCTACACCTATACCTTTGAAATTTCATCCCATACACTCTAACTCTCCCTCCAGCAATACTCTAAGGTCAATCTACCTTAATTTATAGGGTTGTAATGGCATTTATCTACCTAATATACTCAGCATGTCTCTCATTACCAAATCAAATCCTAGATATTGATTCCTACTTATCTACTATCAGACATCAACAATTTATATATATCAATGATAGCAAGAAGGATTCATAACTATAAACATTATCATATCCAAATATAAATTCCAATATAGGCTTCATGCATTACTGGTTTAAGTCAGCAATTAAGGTATCACATGATTACATTCTCATATAATAGACCATATCTTAAGATCAACAAGGTTCTATATCAGATATATAAGTGTATACATCAAATTCCAAGTTGTAACAAGTCTAACTCCCTATTACTTACATCAATGTTTAACAAAACACAAAATACATACACTTGACAACATAATTACATGATGATGCTATACAAAAAAAAATAACAAAAATTAGCATCTATCCTAAATTAAATTCATCTAAGTGCAGAATTTTTCACATATGGTCTTAGCTCATTGATATTCTTCCACTTGCTTCCTTTTATCCTTACCTAAAAGACCTTCACTTGAAATAGTTAGCCCATAAAATGGGGTGAGATGCAAATTTCAGTAACCAAAGGCAAATTTCATTCATATATTCCAATTTAATTAACATATGTGCATGAAATTGGATTGGCATTATAAAATATACCAGTCATATCAGCAAATGAAACAATTAGGCTATCAATGACTACTATCCCATACTAGCAATCACATTTTCATATGTTAAAAGCTATTAACACCAAGAGAGGTTTGTCCATGGCATCCACTCCCCAATGAACTCAACCTAGCCTCAGTGTATATAAGGGTCTGATCATAACCCGATATTCGATCAAAACATGATGCACGAGTGGCAGCTACACCATGGCTCCACCATGGACTCACAAGGTCCAAACATACAGTTCAGATAGCCAACCATTCATTATGTATTCAAAATCATACTTGTGCAATAGATATAAAATTAAAGTAGATATATGTATAGAATTTAACAATAACCCCAGTTACCTCACATGTAGATAATTCTTTGAGAAAACCATACCATTATTATTCTTAATCATCATTTATAACAATAAACCCATTACTCAAAGGATTAAACCACAAAGGACTACTTAGAGAGCACTTACCCAGTCACTACAAGAACCAAACTCATATTTGGTTGTGCCTATATTAGTAATCTCAGAATAACACTCCAAATTTTAGACAAATTTGCACAAAATCACCACTCATATTATAAATCAGCTATAAGGGTTCTAAACTAGCAGAAGATGCATCAAAATAAGAAGTTTATACTTACCCAATATTTCTTTTAGCCTTAACCTTCGAAAATCCTCCAAGAAAATATCAAACAACCCATATCAGATTTGAGGTATGGGTGACAATGCTCTAAATAAAAAATCAATTGGGTCAAATTAAAGAGGTAGAGGAGAGGATTAAGTTATATAATAGTTACCTTGGCTTATTTTGGCTTTAGAAATGGGAAATAGGGCCAAAAAGGTGATGGAAACTGAACAACCAAAAAAAAAAAAAAAAGCTGAAAATTTTCAAAATCCTAAAATTTTTCTAAGTCTGCTAGCTATAGCGAGAAATATCCTAACTATAGCGAATGTACCTGTTTACTATAGCGAGAAATGGTCTAGCTATAGCGAATGTACCTATTAGCTATAGCGATAATGCTTATAGCTATAGCAAGTGCAGGCATCCCATACAAAAACCAGGGAGTTTCTCACAATAGCGCGCGCTATAGAGAAAACAGGAGTCTGGGACTGATACGTGCTCGCCGTAGTGAGGGTTATTCTTTGCTATAGCGAGGGTTGGTCCAGAAAAGCATGAAAAAAGAGAATTTGACTTCTTAAAGCGTCCAAATCCCTTCTTTTTCTTTAAACTGACTTAGGCTTCAACCAAGACAGAGAAAAGGGCTGAGGAGAGCGAGAAAGACCTAGAGAAGGAAGGAAGAACAAAAAAAGGTAAGCAAGCTTGAGATTTTCATAGCTTTTCTTCTTAGAGTTTTATTCTTCTCAGTCATAACTAATTCTAGAAAAATAGGAATCAAGCAAACCATAGTTTTCTGGAAAGCTCTAAGTGTTAAATTTACACTAAAAATAATGTCCAACCACAATCTCAGCGTTTGGACCATGTTTGACATCAAAAAAGAGACAGAGGTCCCGTTGTCCCTGGTACTGGTGCAACTTGCTGTCATGAACTTCAAAAATTCATAACTAATTCCACAAAAAATCCAATCTAGGCAAACTCTAGGCCAAAAGTCTCATAACTGAGTGAGGCCCAGTCAAAAGTCCCTAAACCAAGGGTGAGAGCATCCAAAAGTCCCTAAAATCGGGTGAGGCTAGACCAAAAGTCCCTAGAGCTTATTCTTGGCATTGATATGATATTCATAGCATGTAAATCATGTATTGTATGAGTGTGAATGGCTAGATGCCTATATGCATGCTTTGACCTGTTTATATGCCTTGATTGCTTCCTTGAATGAATGCATGAGCTATTGAGATTCCATGAATCTCATCCCCTTCTCTCTCCCATCTTAACATGTTAGGTGGAGCTCAAGGAGATCAAAGTACACACCAAGGAAAATGCCACAGCTTTTGTCATTTTCTTTGGAAATCATATGGAATCGAGCCTAAGCAAAGACTAGTTGGGTTAATATATTATGATGTTACAGAAACCCTAGTCTCCAAAGGACCTCCAAATTTGCTTCTTGCTCTCTAAATGTTTCTATAGAATGGTACAAAGGAGGAGGATTTTCTCTTAAGGTTTTAATGAGAAATGGGCTGACCCATCAGCCCAAGGCCTAATTGGGCTCCCTCTTAGTTGTTGGGCTATGGTTTAATGAATTGGGCTGTAAAACTTCTAGGATTTTTAATGGGTTTTTAGGCTTATAACTCAATAACCCAGATTAGGCCTTTATTAGTGTTTATCCATGACATAGTTAAATTAATTATGGGCCTAGATTAAGTTTTTAACCCAATTGAATCTTAAACCCACATTAATAATTTATTCCTCCATAAGTTCCACCTCCCTTTCCATTTAATAATTTTCCTTAACTACCCATACTAATTCCCCAACTCATCATAATTACTTTGAATTATTTTTTAGGTGTTACAAGGTTTTCATACCTAGCATTAGTTTGCATTGAATTATAAAAAAGAACAAGTTTGAACATTAAAGGGGGATTTTTGTCCTAAGCAAGGAGGGGGCTAAAGTTCAGTTGTTTTGATCCCTATTTGACATATTTAGAAGTTTTAAGATACAAGGATCATGAATCTAAGTTTGGTTTAGCTTGAATCTTGAAAAACTCCAAGTAGGGTACTATGGGTACCAATTCAGCTTTATAGAAAATGGACCACCTAAGGAGTTGTTTCATTGATTCTAAGGTTTTATATGGCTTAGATATAAAATATGAACACTAATGAAAGCATTGGAATGAATTTAGGAACCACATTTTAACAAGTGAAAAGTTAGGGTTCAAGAATGCTTAAATAGAGCAATGTGGTTCAATGCATGTCTAAGCATGTTTGTGATGGCTCTAATGAGTCCCATTGGAGTCATATAAACTATGTATGATGAGATTTTGAGGCTTAGAAGTTGAATCTTAAAAGTTATTGCTTGAGGCTTAAGTTGACATAATGAGTTTTAAGGTTATTAAGAGCAAAAATACTGAATGAGTAGTATCAATGACTATATGAATAGTAAATATGAAATTTATGGCTTAAATTATGAGTTATAGAGGCTTAATTTTGCCTAGGATTCATGTTTAGTGGGATCTCTAGCCTAAAGCATAGGAAAAGGACAACTTGAGGGAAGTTAAATCCTAAAGGAATTTCGCAAGTTCTAGGCCACCAAATGAGGTAAAAATGAATATATTACATGATGTAAAAGCCACCTAAAAAGTGTGCATAAAGGGAATGTGAGAATGAGGGTCCTAAGTGCACTTTGAATGGTCTAAGTCAATGTTTAAGGGTCAAAAAAATAAGATTAAGCAAGCATGGGCCTTTATTGATATGTGTGTCAATATTAATGTTTTAAAGCCAAACTAGTGGAAAAACATACCAGTATAGGTGTGAGACTAAAGAGGGATCAAGAGGTTAAAAAGCGTTTTGGCATTGGTTTTTGCTATTTCAAGATAGCTTACTCTTCCTGACCTTTCATACATGATGATTGTTTGAGCTTGATTGCATTGCTATACATTGATTGCTTTGATAACATGTATTATGATTGTTGTACTAGTTTTTAAGCTATGTATTACATGATAAGTGTATGGTTTATGGCTAGAGCTAAGGGAGATGGAATTGAGCGCAGTAGTTCACCCATAGGCCCAGAGGAAAAGCCAAAGCCAACTTAGATGTCATGGCCATAATAAGAAGTTACAATATGTTTACTAGTTTTCATGTTCATTTGTGTGATCTTGCATGCTTGTAATTTTTACTTAACTTCATATGCATGTACTTAGTGGCTTGAGTAAAGCTATTGAGACTTTCCCAAATCTTATCCTTGTTTTTATTTTTTCCCCATCAACCAATGCCAAGTGAAAGTGCAAGTACCAAAAAAGGGAAAGAACGGGCTAGTTCTCAATGATGCCTAAAAGTAGCCAAGTTATGCTTATGTACATTTTTTTATTTATGTTATATATTATTAAGATGAAATTAAATGATGAATTTAAATCATCAGTGATGTATATGTGGAACTAGTGTTTCAATATTAGTGTTGTAATTATATTTAAGTTTATTTATCAAAAGTTGCATCTAATGAAGTATGTTTGCTCAATTGAGTTTTAATTGATTATTATGATGCTTGTATTTTCCATTTTAGTGAGTTTGGGCTGAATTGTAACCATTTGAATGGTTTGGATGGCTAAGTTTATTAGAGGGAATTTGGCCAGATTTTTCCCAGAATTTAATGAATAGTTTTCAGTTACTAATTGACAAGGTAATTGGTAATAAAGGATTACCAATAATGAGCTAATTAAATTGGAAAGAAATGGAATCATAGAAAGATTAATGAATATTTCTAGAAATATTTGGATTTGCATATGCTTGTATGAGTAAAGTGGACTCTTTTATGAACCATAATAGCTAAGAAAAATGGGTAATAAGTTAAGGTGTTACACCATAAAAATCACTTGTTGTATACATTGTCTACCACCTCTAGCCGAATTGTTTAGACTTGATCTAAGTTGAGCCAAATCAAACCAATTTCATACTCGCTTTCAACTTGTAAAAAGACCTGGCTGTTTCTCACATTCTTGAACTTTTTTTTACAGTGTTTCCAAAGCTAATTCCACTTTGAATTTCATGGGCAATAAATTTATGTAATCAAAACATGAAAACAAGGCTCGTAAATGGCAATCCAAATTTGGAAAAAAACCAAAACCTTTCAAGCTTAAAATATGGCAAGATAGAAGCCTTTGGGGGCTCTAATACCAACTAATTGGGGCTACAACTTTGCTCAGCCTAAGCAACAAACACCCAAATCCAAGATAATGTGAGTTCCAATCCCTAATTCATGATGAACTGGGAGAAAATGCAAGAAATGATGTGTTCATGCAAGTTATCACATAGGTGGATGGTGAAGATTCATATTTAAAGCATAAATAATTGTAAAATCAACAAATACTTTATAAAATATAATCATATAAAATTATAATAAAATATATTTTTTTAAAAAAATTACTAGTATAATTGAGAAAAAAAATGTTATTTGAATATATTTTTATTTTTTATAAACTCTCTCTCTCTATATATATATAGAGAGAGAGAGAGAGGGAGAAATAACTATTTAAATTCATAGTGTTTAGATGTTTTGTCCATCCCTAAATTTATGGTGCTTGGATGTCTCAATAATATGCCACGTTGATGCCATGTCCTTCCCTTGTGGATCACTTAAAAAAAAAAGCCACTTAGATATAAATAAAAAATATATATCAAAATTAAAATTTCACTTTTTTTTTTCTTTAATTCAAGCATACTTTAAATATTCAAATCAAATTTTTTAATAAAAATATAATAATAAAAAAATTTAAAAACTCAAATTATATGATGTGAAATTATAAAAAAAATTTACTAGTCACTGAAATTTCAATGACCAGTAGCGTTAGAAACTCAATTGCAACTTACGTCTGATTTTGAACCACGGCCACATTAGAGAAGGGCCGAGTTGAACTGGGCCATTAACTAATATGCATAGCCCATGGGCTGGCAAACACTTTGTTTTATTATGAAAGTAAAAACTGTGCTACGTGATTGGTTTTTTTTTTTTTTTTCCTTGTGTTATATGATTTAGGGGTCCTTTGATTTTTAAAAGAAATAAAAATGTTTGGGGTGAGTGATTTGGATTAGGTCATTGGGTTGGATTTGTATAGAAAATATATATATATATATATATATATAAAGGATGTCCTGTCAAAAAGGAAAGATTGAAAGAGTCTAGAAAAGAAAAAGAAAAAGAAAAACCCATATGGGCCGACCCTTCCCAACCAATCCCAAACTGAGGGCTGTAATGAGACAAGCTGAAAGCCCGTTTACTAAATGTGGGCCAAACCCATTTTGACTGGGCTACCATTAAGGTAAAACATTTTTAAAACAAAGACCAAATACGCATTTGAATTTCATTTTTCGTTAGTGATTGTGTTCAATTATTTGTTAACGGTATTATTGGCTCAAAAAACATCTATTTGTTAACAGTATTCAGTTTACCTTCGTCGGTTAGCATCTCATCTTGGAACCCGAAAAGATTCCTTATTACGCAAATCTTAGTTCACCTAATGAAAATTATTTTAATGCTTAAATTTTCTGAGATATTTCATTCAGTGAGCTCTCACAACCAGTTAGAATATTGTAATTGTGTGTATGGGCGTGCGTGCAGGGGCAACAACAGAAAGGATAAGTTAAATTCAAGAGCATTCTGTATTATGTTCTGCAGAATTCCATATACAGATATCTAGATTGACCTGCCCAGAAGCAAGAAAATGGAAAGGAATCAAAAGAAAATCCATTGGAGGAAAAACCTCCATCCGTCCAGGAAAATTCTCAGTTGCTGACTTCAACCTGAGAGAATTGCTCCCTCTATATGACACAATTTCATAAGGAAACCTCTGCTTTGATGAACTTGGACCAACACGAGTTATCATCACTACATTTCCATTAGTTTCTATGCCCTTGTTGAGAAGAAAGAGAACACCGTCTTCTTCCGCTTGGAGAACAAGGAATTGTTCATCCATCTGCAACGAAATAGCCGATGGGTGGTTATATTTGAATCGTCTTCCAGAATCCCAGTGTTTACTGCTGAAGTGCAGTGCCAACTGTTTGGATGATCCGATAAAGTTGCAGCCTTGAAGTGGGCAAGCACACGGAGCATAAATGCATGTTGCTTCATGTTCCTCAAAGGTCATGTAGTCCACAGTTTTATTGCAACCATATTCTCCGTTCTGGCGAGGGGCTTCGACTGATTCAACTACTACCTCCACCTCTCCACATACCATGGATTTATTCTTGTGAAAATCCTAGAAGTCGTCCTGTGGAAATGTAATTTTTAAGGGATTAAGAACTTCAGACTCAAGCTCAGGTTTTTTATATTCAATGCATTGCCTGATCTCTCCCTCACACACAGGTTACGGAAGAGCACATAAATGGAGCTTTGTTGAAAGCTCAAAGCTTTCATTGAGAAATAGATTCAACCAAATCCGAGGCAATTTATCACAAGTAGGCTAAGATGATAATTAGAAGTTATTAATATGAAGCCCCTCAATGGTTCTAAAATCAGATTGAAACCAAGTGCTGCCAAACAATGACAAAAGTTATTACTGTAATAAAAAAACTAAACTCAACCAAAAACAACACTAGAAAAAAAAAAATCTAAAGGCCGATCAATCCCACATGAAACCATTCTCATTACATATCACATAATGATTAAGATCACTCTAGGAAACTTATTTAGCTCCAGAAGCAGAGTGTTCCCACATTCAAATAAAAATAGTCCGTTGAAGAAAGAAAACATCAGAATCATTTAAGTTTCTCCATGAATGAAAATGTACATCAAGAGAAGAAATAAAAATACCAAGTTCGGTTTAGCATATCACAATTTATATCACAAACTTAATAGTGGCTTGCAGGAGGCATTAATCCAAGACCCTAGCATAACATATATAGTTTTCAAAAAAGCTACTGATGCTTTCCTCAAATAACTATCTAATTTAATTAAAAAAATAATCTGAAGAGTTTAAGATAATATCTGGAAGTTTAAGTCATCCATATTATTATTATGCCCAGATGAAAAAGTCACTTGTATCAGTCTTTTATCTTTTGGGTCACTGTGTTGATTTTCTTATATTCCTTCTCTTCCCAATTTTTGGCTCTCCTTTTGTTTAGCTCCTGTACAATACAGTACTGTTTTTCCCTTAACAGATTCCTTTATAAAACTTTGATTCATTTAAAAATGGGAAAATAGTCAAGGCTTTTTGCATGATTGTCCAATATCTGTTCTATAAACAGTGTAATGGTTTACATGTAAAAAATCCTGTATTTACACCTTTTAACCATTAAACACCATATAAGTGTCAATGACGTGTCAGAAATATTTAAAATGTTTTGACACCAATAAGTATGTGTTTGGATAAACATTAGAGGAGCATGGATTAAAAAAAAAAAAAGAAACTACACAAGTAAGCACCTTGGAAGACATTCAAGGTTCTTGACACTGATAATTATGTGTTTGGAGAAACATTAGAGAAGCATGGATTTCAAAAAAAAAAAAAAATTGAAAACAAGAGACTACACAAGTAAGCACCTTGGAAGACATTCCAGTTTGAGATTTTTTATTATATTAGTTCTTATACTATCAAACAAATCAAAATTCAAAGAAGTTAGTACCTCAGATAATCTATTTCCATAGCTTTTACTTCTATTTGGCCTTTTCACTCTGCCATCAAACAGTCAAATTTAAATCATCACTAAATTATCACGTCACATCAGCGTTTCTGCATCAAATCTTCAACACCAACACTAAATTTTACAATCTTTGCCACCTACTTTTATCAAGCAGGCTATAAGATTTTGAAAAGGTGGCTCATCTTGGCTTGAGTATGCCAAAGCATCAGGTAAACCCTACTAAAAATAAAGTACCAAAGATATATTCTCAGTTGGCATACCTAAAATTCTGTATATTTCTTATATTTCATTTGCTGCATCTCTAAAGTTTGGGTAAAGTTCATTATTGGAATTTTATGAAGAATAGTATCACTTGATTAGTTTTCTGCATCCTTTATTTCAAACGATCTACAGCACACCCAGCAATATTTGTTTCCTTTGTTTGGATAAACTAAGTCATCAAGAAGAAGAAAGAGAAAGCATAGAGGACAGAGAGAGAGAGAGAGAGAGTAAAGGGGGAAAATGAATGAAAAGAGAATTAAAAATCCTAAAAATAAAAATAAAAAAAGAGCAAAACATACTTCAACTCTCAAGAGCTTTCCAATCCCTCTGCATTTCAGATTAAGGAACTCCCTCAGAGAAACCATGAGCAGAAACCCAAATAGATGTGACTGAAGAACAGCATCCTATCACAGAGAAGATACACTACAAGAAAATGATACCAAAAATTCTAGCATTTGCCTCTGGCCAAATGCACGACATGGCAGGTAAAATAACCACACCTCCACAACATCTCACCCTCCTTCCTAATCCCAAAATCTCTACACCTACCCACACACACATGAGTACAAATACTCCTCATTTCTCCGTCAATTCAGTAGTCACACATCTTGCTTGCTCATTGGACTAGATCATTTAGTATATCATAGTTTTCAGGCTTTCTGAAATAAAGAATGTAAACATGAGACTACCATATGCATCTTGGTTACACCAGCTAAAAAGCTGATGAACATTCCTCCAGTTAACAAATTATGGGTCTCATTCATAGCACTGCAAAATCACTAATTCCAAACATATGTCCTTTTTTGGTTTGTTTCTTTCCTTTTGTTGTTTCAATAGAAAAACCCACCATATCCTAGACAAAGATAAAGACAGTCATTCACGAGATGATGGATCAGAGCAAGGATTGACTTTATATGTTCATTGATGCAATATTACACTCAAACAATCAAGATTATTACCCGGATGAATTGCTGTTCAAGCACAGGACCATACTCTATCCTAGTGCGTAGTGTTCTAATTGGCAGACCATCTAGGTGATCTCCGTGCTCTGACTCCATACGATAGCACTTCTCCTTATACATTACCTGCAAAGCTAAAGCACTCCTTATCTATACAAACTCAGAATACATTTTTCTATAGAAAATATTTACTTGGCACAAAAATATTTCTTAACAAGCATTTTCAAGTGAATTTTTTGAACTAAAAACTCAATAGGAAACATTTTTTGAGAGAATGATGCATTCTCCTGCAACATACCAGTGTTTTATGTGTTCTAGGAAATAAGTTACCCTGAGGCTGCTCCAAATGTTTACAAAAAAGAAAAGAAAATAAAAAGGAAAAAGAGGGAGCAAACTTGTCATTTTAACTTGTCAACTTGTCTGTTGTTTGGTGCAGAAACATATTTTCCTATGTTAGTTAGAGCAATCAGTAGAAGGTTAACTATATAACAGAAAACAACTCTCCATGAAGAAAAGAAAAGGTAAGTCATTTTTCAGAATAAATCAAACAACAGAAAAAAGTAAGATGACATCTATTTTGGAATAAATCCAAGAAAACAATTTCAATTGAAATTGCCTTTTAAGGAAATCATTTTGCACTGAAAACATTTCTAGACCATACTACTTTTCACAAAACAAATGAAGATTAGAAGGGAAGTCATTCCCTCTCCTTTGCGGGTATGTTTCAATTAATTAGGAAAAAATTTACAGTTGACTATTTGATGAAGAACGAAAAATAGAACATTTGGAGTGACAAGGTCAATGATATGGGTAATTATTTGCAAATCAAGAATTAAGCCATCAATTAAGGCTTAAATTAGGAATACTCTTTATTAATAATTTCTTTATTGTTTTAAGCATGGGTTTTAGTTTCCATTATAAACCCTTGGTTGTAGACCTTTCAGACAGCTTAGCAATGGAATAAAATGTTAGTATTTTTTCCCCCTCTTTCTTCCTCTTTCTCCCTCCATCTTTTTGTTTTCTCCCCCTCCTTCTTGTTCATCCTCTCCCTCTCTCTCTCTCTCTCTCTCTCTCTCTCTCTCTCTCTCTCTCATCTTCTAAATTCTCCCTCTCCCTCCCTTTTTCTTCAACTAGTCCTACAACACCATTGCACCAAAAACAAGAAAACAACACATTTTATAAACAAAATGCCCAAAAATGCACAAATCTTTACAAGAAGTTAGTTTCCAAAAAAGGCAAATGGATCCTTAGAGTAACAGCAATTGCTCATCATTATATACCTTCCCAAAACCATAGCCACCAATCTCTTTTTCTTGCTTTTCTCTCTCGCTAATCTCCTCCTCTCCCCAATAAAACAAGCATGGAACAATTGTTGGAGCCACAGGAGCAGATTTCTCAAGAGAGATGATTTCATAGTAGAACAGCTGAAAAAGAAATAGAAATTCAGAAATACAGATAATAACTGTATTAACAAGGGATCAGGATTCTCTAAATTTCACAAGACATTTTAATGGAAAATGGGAAAAGAATAGGAAAAACATTATTAATTATTGTAAGTTAGGGATTAAAAATAAATATAAGAAATAATATTTTATTAGGATTAGGAATTAATATTTAAATTACTTTGTTTTGTTAGTTATCCTTAGTTATTTTTTTGTTAGGTGTTAAAAATTATCTTCTCTTAGAATTTGGCAATTATCTTTTACTAAAATTAGGATTTAATATTATTTTTTACTTTTAAAGCTATTATGAGTTATCTTATAAGCTCTATATAAAGCCTTAGCACTTGTATTAGAATGAACCTAGCTTTGAGTAATAAATAAAGTATTTTCAAATATCTCCCCCTCTAATTTTTTTTTGATATCTCCCCCCTTTTCTTCTACATTTCGTCCTTCTTCTCTCTCTCCCTTTTCCTCCATTATTCTATATCAAGTGGTATTAGAGTAAGGCTACAATTCAAATCACTCCCTCCGTTGCCTTTCAGCCATCCATAACTTGTTGGAAAACTTGTTAAAAGTTTAACCCCTTCACGGTTGACACCAGATCTCACACCTCCAACCAACAAATCAGCTAACCAACCACACCATTGGAAATGCAAAGCCATAATTGGCCTATCCTTGGAAGCCCATCATAAGACCTATTGCCACGCTAGAGAAGTTCCTTGTGCATGGGCTTCACGCACCCCACACTCCTACATACGCCAGATGTGGAGAACTTTGTTTTTCAACCATTTTTCCTCCTATCTTTAGGCCTTTCAACCTCAAATTGCAAAAATCATCATTTGGGAGTATTAGTGGGGAAATACTATTAGTTTTGATTTTCTAAATTACTATGGTAAGTGCTAGCTTGAACAAAATTTTGGTCGCTGATGTGATGACACCTTGAGTGCCATTAGTGTACCATGTAGACAAGTCATTGGCAACAACTTAGAAAAATCAAAAGCAGAAGAAGAATGTCTTCAAAAGTCCAAAGCATTAGAGGAAGCTCTCTTGACCGAGCCCGATATTATTATTGTAGAAACCCTTGATTGCCCATCAAACATTGATGATGATGGCAACATCATAGATTTTGAAGAGCAATTGGAAGCAAATTTAAGATGTGACCAATAGTTTAAATTTAAACCTCAAATTGTAGAATGTTGTGTTCAGATTCAATCAGTTCAACTATTCTACCCGATCGAGTTTGTTATTCTAGATGTATTGGTGAATTCAAAACTATCTTAGCGACTATATCTTAAAGTAGTAGGCCCCTCCTACCAAAGGCTCCAAGATAGGTTATTTTAATGTTTCTCCACATCAAAACTCAAGGCTGAGTTTTCTCCAACCAAGGGAGAAGAATGGAGCATGGAAAGAGAATAAAAAAGATATTATTAATTAATTGTAAGTTAGGAGTTAAAGAATAATATAAAAAATAATATTTTATTAGGATTAAAAGCTAATATTCAAATTACTTTATTTTATTAGTTATCCTTAATTATCTTTTTATTAGGCTTTAATAATTATCTTTTATTAGGATTAAGCAATTATCTTTTACTAAAATTAGGATTTAATATTATCTTTTACTTTTAAAGCTATTAAGAGTTATCTTATGGGCTTTATATAAAGCCTTTAGTAATTGTATTAGAATGAACCTAGCTTTGAATAATAAATAAAGTATTTTCAGATATTCCCCCTCTATTTCTTCTAATATCTTTCCCCTCTTCTTTTACATCTCCCTCCTTCTCCTTTTTCTCCATTGTTCTACATCACATTTATTGGGAAAATTTTGCTCCATCCACACTGTTCAATTTAAAAAACTTCCCAGCTACAGCCAAAAGTAATGCCACATCAGTATTTGAGACTTAAAAAAAAAAATTCACTGCTTCATCCATCCTTGTTTCTTTTTCTCAGCAGTCATGTCAGGAAGGAGAAACCCATCAATTAAATGACAAATTAGCCCACCTGATCAATTAAGGCCAATGTAAACCAGTACCCTGGCAAAGTACTGCATAGAGTTATAAGTGTTTGTGCTCTTACAATCTTGTAAACTTCATGGAATGCATTAATTTCTTTTGCAGGAGAGATCCATCCAATTGGAATGAAAATATCCTCTGGAAAAGGTTTTCGCTGTAGAAAAGCAATATCCAAATTCAACAAGAACCAAGAAGTAGTTGTTCCCAGCAATGCAGCCATGGTGCTTGGCAAATCCTTACTAAACAAACCAAACCTATTGGTTTCAGCCTCAGTCAATTTATTTACCTTCTCATCAGAAAACTTGAATTTTTTATGAGGGGATTGGCCATTAGGCCATTGCCATCAATCTTTGATTTTACTCAATTACTCCATTGTTGGTTCACTTCGTTGGCAGCCACACCACTGAGATGAGATGGAAAAGATTAACAAAGCAGTGAAATTTTATTTTTTAAGCCTCAAATGCTGACATGGCATTTCTTTGATGATGGATGGGAAGTCTTTTAGATTGAACGGTGTAAATGGTGCAAAATGTAGAGAATACTGATCCTTTAACAAGTTGTACAAAGGTATCTATTTCAGAAATACAGATAGTAACTGTTTTACCAAGTCAAATAGAGATTTCCAGAAGTACATTTCACCTGAAGAAACAGAAGACAACCACCAACAGCTCGTTGCTTCCCTTGACAGAAGCGTGATACCTCTCGAACTAGCCTATCAAGCAAGAATTTACCCCAGTTGTACTGATGGACCAGATCCATATTTATCAGAAAGTGGAGGAAAGAAGGGCTAACATCCAGCCTAGCTGTTGGGGACAAAAGAGTGCCCAGTGCATACAGAACAAAGGATCTCCTGAAATCCTCTCCAGCTTCTGGACCTGCCAACCGCTCCTCCAGAAGTCGAACTGAAATTCCATGATTTGTAGCATTGTAACTGTTGCGTAAGTCTGTAATTAAGTCATCTGGACCTGAGTTCACCACATCTTTTCCACTTGCTGATAATCCCATCACTGTCTCTACATCTTTTGGAGTTAAAGACACATGTTCATTACAGATCTCCAAGCTGAGATTTGTGGTGTTAAACCTCTCCAATAGCCAAAGGCACAAACCGCGACAAAATGTCCGGCATCTAAGGCCAAGGAAGCTGCCAAATCCCATGCTCTTAACTGCATCCTTTTGTTCGGGTGTAAGGTGCTGTAACAAATTGAATAAGCGGCCAGGAGAGCATCTTGTAATCAGCTTTGTCTGCACCAATAAATCATCAAGATTGGTCAACTATAGCAAACGATAAACAACCAAGCATCGCCAAGTGCTAAATATTACCTGTTTTCTTGGCTTGGGAACACGTACAGGACATGAATTCAAGTAGCCATCCCACACCTCACGTGCATGCCTAGTGTATTTTTCCTTCTTTTCAGGGCTCATTGACTTCCAAGAATCTGATGCAGCCTTAGTTGCCTGGAGAAAGAAAAACTGCTGATGAAATGATCTTCTTAATTAGTTTCTAACCAAAAACCAGTACACAAACTTAGCAGTTTTAAAAAAAATAAATGGACTCACAGCTTTAAGGCCAGAAGACTCAGGATGGGAAGCAATGTACTCTTTGATAAACTCCTTGCTGTAATAGTTAATTCAATCATGAATATGTAGGTAATGAAATCAGAAAAGGAAAAATTCTCATAAGAAAGGTTATTTGACTTTTAAGAAATTATAAAATTACAAAAATACCTGAAATACACCAATGAACATGCAGGACGGGGAATAGAAAGTTCTTTATTTTTCTTTTTCCTTCTTCCTTCCGGCATCATTTGTTTATCAAAACTTTGCTTTACCATCACAACATCGCCTTCATGTTGTACCTGACTTTTAACTTAAATAGTTCACATGCCATGATGTAAACATGAGGAAAACAATAAGGATTTTGGATTAAACCATAACAGCTTACAAACCAAAGATCAACAAAATAAATGGCAACTCAAATTTTAGTACACAATGGAGGAACCCATTGTAATGATGCCGCTATGAACAGGTTCAGACCATTTATCTTTCACTCTACTTTGTTCCTGCAGCTTATTAACTATAATACCGTATTCCCACCCCCAAAAATCCATTGTGACAATCCCAAACCTAAACTTACGCCTCATTCAACTCTGCAAGTGAGCAACAGTCATGGGCCATTATCCACTCATTACTGGTAAATTGGGGTCCCGGGAGAAGGAGAGGAAAAGAAAAAGAAAAAAGAAAGGGGGGGCGGGGAGAATGAATTACAATGTAGAATACCCATAAAGACTATTTGCATTATAGAAACTTTAAACAAAAAATAAGTCAAGAATTAACCATTATCCACTCTTTAATCATCGTTAACATTTTTGGTGCGTTAATATTACTAAATTGGAAAAATCTTGGCCAGAAGTTCCTCTATTGTAATTCTCCTAAAAGAGCATAGATACTTACCCAACGCATAGGTAAAAATAAAATACCAACAAAAATAGAAAATGCAAGACAGTACATAGACTCACAGCAAAAAAGCAAAAATTTTAAAAATATATATATATTTACCCCATTATTGTAATTCTCATGAACAAATGCAGGAAGAAAATTCTCCTAGTCCTTTTTTTTAATATGGAAATCCCTATTTAGAGACTAGAGTTTCAGATATATTTAATTAATCAAAATTAATTAAATATATCTATTAGTTTAAATTCAAATCTATCCTATAGTTTAAATTTAAACTAACAATATCTAGAGCTTAATTTAAATTATCTGATTAGTTTAAATTTAAATCTATCTGATAGAATTAAATTTAAACCTATCTGATAGAATCAAATTTAAATTATCTGATTAGTTTAAATTTAAATCTATCTGATAGAATCAAATTTAAATTATCTGATTAGTTTAAATTTAAATCTATCTGATAGAATCAAATTTAAATTAATCCACATATATATATATAATATCAAATATAATATATATATATATATATATATAATATATAATATATTTCGAATTTAATTATTTATATATATATATATATATAAATAATTCCTCCATCCTAGATATTCATTGAATCTAGACACATTTCTGATTCAATGAATGTGGACATTTTAGTTCGAGTTGGTCCGTTCTTGTGTGCGACCCTACAGGCCCATATGATGTTGGCAGTGGGCCAACTACACTGTTTGACCCACAAATCACAAGCGGCCTCTAGCAAGACATTGTGACTACCCAAATCATATGGGATCGGTGATCCGATGCAACCTATCTTATAACCCTATCATATCCCTTTTGTCACACGATATCTAGATCCAGTATGAGACATGGAAATGTCATTCTCAACTTGCTCGATCATAACTTTCTCGATCTCCGAGCAGACTGATATAAGATGGAACCCTTTCCATTTGAGCATGGCCATGTATTTCTCAGTCACACTCATCAAGGGGCCCAGAGATATCTCTCTCTATTAATTAGAGGGACAAATTCTATCTTGACCACTCATCTTCCTCTGCATGAATTTCATTATACCTGATCATAGTCTTTATAATCACCCGGTTAAAGGTGACATTAGACTATGCCAATGTACAGTGTCCTTCATGTAGGAATCTATGGTGATCTTAGGTCCAAGGGATCAATGACATAATTATATATGAGATAAATTTATGACCTAATCCATGTAACTTATCTCATGACGGGTCTATCCAGCGTCCTATTCTCTAACACACGCTTATAATTTTGATTCATATCATCATATATGATTAACACTTAATCAATCAAAATCATACTAATCTTAATTCATCGTTGTTCCCACAAGGATGATTGATTAGGGACATTTTGGATAATTCAAAAAATAATTTATCCATGGATATTATTATATATAAACATGCAAATAATATAATAATGTAATAAAAAGAAAACTCTTATTTCGTAATAATAAACAATGTTCGCAATACAATGATTGGCCTAGGGCACAATCTCCAACAGTGACATTTTCTTAGCGAGCGACGTGGCATGTTCAAACAAATGAAAAATACTTAAATGTCCTCGTCTTCTCCATTGTTTTTTCTCCATCTCACTTCCTCTTTTCCCCTCACTTCATCACAGACACCAAAACCCCCACAGGGGGCCCATAAAAGACCCTTCTGCCAAGGTTTTGCAAGTATAATAAAAGAAAAGTCATCAAGAAACTCACAACAATGCAATAAATTAGGCCACGATATGATATGAGATGCATGCAAGGTAAGGGGCTGTAATTGAATACATACATTGTTTTGGAAACATGTCCCAGACTTGAACTTCCAAAAAATAAAAATTTAAAAAAAAACAATTTGCCAAACTAAATATCTTTGTCCCATTTTGGCTGAATTTGTTTTTATACTTAAACAGTTAAACCTCCTATCAAGTAGCCATTAATAGTATATTAAGCATATAACTCTGCAGTAAATGGCACTATTGTATAAGCATATATTTTCAAGGATGAGAAGAAGGCAAGGGAGGAGGCCCCCTATGCTCCCAGTCCCTGATCCGTGTCACGATGGAAAAATTGCCCATGTCCTTATTCCTCGTAAGATGTGAGGACCCATGGAGACCTTGAATCTATCAGATCCCTTGACCAAAAGAGTGATCAATATGAAATATGAAATCAATTTCGATCCTACATCTATGTATAAAAGCCAAAATATCTAAAATAATTCAAATAATTTTTAAATATTTTAACAAAGCCTTCCCTAACAAGTGAACTATTCTAACTTTTTACAATAACTCAAAATTTAGTCAAACTTATAAAAATAAATGCAGAAGAGCTCTGTTCTCAAACTCTATTATTTCAAAGTATAACTAATCAGAATAAACTACTAAGGAATCGAAGATCCTACCTGTGGTTTAATGAATTCACAAGCTAAATTACAATAACAAATTTGACTTCAAAAGAATATGAACACAACAGGTCCACACAAAAGTACTAGGCTCACCTCGTGACTCACAACATGAACCATGTTGTGGATGATGAACATAGCTGTACAATATTATCTAAAACATGTAAAAAAGATGGAGTGCCTTTGAGAATTCAATGAATAAAAATAGCATACACCATAACAGGGAAATGGGACAAGCAAGACTACAAATGTTTTAATGAAAATAAATTTAGCTAAATTATTAAGTTATCAAGAAAACAAAAGTAATGTCACTAGAAAGAAATCATGTTCAAAGTATAGCACCAATCAATAGTTACGCAACTTAAAGCAAATGTGTAAGGGATTAACTTATCAAATTAGCAAAATAAAATTTGTATGCAAGATCACTTAAGGAAGATATAATAATTACTATAAAATGTAAAATTTATTTGTTATGTAAAAAAAAAGATAGGAGGACTCCTATGCAAGAAAAAAATAGTTTAAAAACATAATGGGAGGAACCCCCAATAAAATTATGTGAACTCTCAAACAATAAATGCCTTAAACCCACACAAAACTAATCACAATCTAAGAAAGTTAGAAAATTAGATTGTGAAGAAGATTAAAACCCTTAAAGAACAAGCTCTAAAAATGCTAATCTATAATTGAATGCCATAAAGATGGAAATCTTTTATAAGTTCAATAATAGTTCAAGGAATAACTAAGAGAAAGCGGCTCACTCTCTAAAATTCATTGTTCATTCATCCAAAAAACACTATTCACACATCTATAAATATGGCAACAAAATAAACCCTAATAGCTAATTGACAAAAGTTCAAAAAGTCTAAACCAATATGAATACCTACCCAAATAAAATAGTAATCCATTTAAAATAAAAAAAGCCCAATTAGAAAGGAAACTCATATGGGTTCCTAACCTAAGTAGGATTAGCAATTCACTTATAATAAGAAAGCCTAATTCTTATAAAAATAATAAAATATAAAATCAAACACCTAGGTTTACATAAAAATAATATTTAGCCCATTTACGATTAGAAAACAAATCCTAACAAAATTACAAGGCGCAAACACCAAAGTAAATCCCAAAACTTGTATCATATGCATAAGAAATGATTCTCCCTCCTCCAAGCTTATCTTACCAATTGTTGCATTGCTTTGCAAATTATTGTTTTTGGCCTAACAAGCTTGACCAAGTTCTTGCATTGCTTCTTTGATTCTTTTGACTTTAGCCCATGTTCTTGGGCCATCTTAAACATGCAAAGGATCCTTAGATACTTGTCCACCATGATACTCATCATTTCCTCCTTCCTCAGAAAGATTTGACCTCGAATCATCATTGCATTATAAGGGAAAAGATCATAAACATTGAATGTAACATATATATTATTCTCACTTAGGAGATCTAACTTGTGGGCACTGTCAATGATTTTCTCCAAGACTTGAAATGCCCTATCTCCTCTTAGATGCAATTTTGATGTCTTGCAAGCTAAAAACCTTTCTTTCCTCAAATGAACCTAAACCTAATCTCTTGGTTCAAATGTAACCCATGTCCTCCCCTTGTTTACTTAGGCAACCACTTGTTCATTCTTTTCGGCAATTTGAAGATTCACCTTTTCATGAATTGGCTTCACTAAATTGGCCTTCTTGTTTCCATCTAAGTTAGTCTTTTCATCCATAGGTAAAATAATCAAATCTAATGGAGCGAAAAGGTTAAATCCATACACAATTTCAAAGTGAGAAAACTTAGTAGTGGAATGCATGGCTCTATTGTATGCATACTCTATGAATGGCAAGCATCCCTCTAACATTTTTGAATTCTTCCCTATAATAGTGCACAACAATTGTGTAAGCATCACATTTATTATTTCTATTTGATCATCAGTCTATTGGTGACAAGTAGTAGAAAATAACAATTTACTCTCAAACTTACCCAACATTTTCTAGAGGTAACTAAAGAACTTAATGTCTTTATCTGATACTATACTTCTAAGAACACCATGTAACACACTCTATTTCTCTAAAAAGTAGGCCAGTGATATTTATGGCATCATTTGTTTTATGACAGAGAATGAAATATGCCCTTTTAATAAACCTATCCATAACCGCAAATATGAAATCACATCTTTTTCTGGTCCTAAGCAGCCTTAATAAAAAATCCATGGACAAATCAACCCATAGCTCACTAGTAATAAGTAAAGGTGTGAATAAACCTTAAGACAAGACATTAGATTTGGCTCTCTTACATGTAATGCATCTATCACAAATATGTGTTACATCCTTTTTCATCCTAGGCCAATAAAGTATTTATAGCATCATTTGTTTTAGGACATAGAATGAAATATGCCTTTTTACTAAACCTATCCATAACCACGAATATGGAATCACATCTTTTTCTAGTCCTAAGCAGCCCCAATAGAAAATCCATAGACAAATCAACCCATAGCTCACTAGTAACAAGTAAAGGTGTGAATAAACCTTAAGGCAAGACATTAGATTTGGCTCTCTTACAAGCAATGCATCCTATCACAAATATGCATTACATCCTTTTTTCATCCTAGGCCAATAAAAATGCTTATACAACATCTCTAAAGTCTAACTCCAAAATGACCCATCAAACCATCACTATGTGCTTCACACACCAACTCATATAATGAATAAACAACCATACACAACTTATTTTCCCTAAACAAAAATCTATTGTGCTTGAAAATTTTACCAAGGGTAGCCTTATTATATTTGTCATAGACATTCACAAAATTAGCATCTTTGGTATGTAACATCCTTAAAAATTAAGATTTTTGAATTATTTAGTATTTTATATAAGAAATTTATTAAGCCTTAATAAGATGAATTTGAACAAAATAGTTTCATATATGAAAAGTATGAGATGAATAGGACCCATAGAAATTTTTAAGATTTTAGGGGGGTCCAGGGGCAAAATCGTCATTTTATCATCTAGATGAATTTTAATAATTTCTTTAGAAGGTTGGGGAGTCAAGAATTAGCCTAATATATACATTAGTAGTTAGGAAATAATGTGAGAAAATTATAAAATTTGTTCCATAAAATTTTGAAATTATTAGGATAAAAAAAATGGCATTAGACGATTAAAGAGCTTATATGGAGACCAACTAAACCCCGAATCTTGAGTTAACTATCTTAGGAAATTTTGTGTAGAGAGATTTATCAGATAATGGTAATGGAATTTAGAGATAAAAGGTTAAAACAAAGATATAAGAAAAAAATAAATAAAGGTACTTGTCTGTTATGTTTTCACTAGGGGCAAAAAGGTTATTTGAACTTTAAAATAATAAAATATTAGAAAAATAAATAATAATAAAATATATGATTAGAGAACTTAAGTTGAATCTACATAGGCCCAAATAATATTGAAATATAATAGAGAACCTAGAGAACATGTTATACATAACTTTATATAACTCATTTATATAATACATAAAGTTTAAGGTAAAGTTCATATCCACTTTTAAGTTTTTCAATACCAAAATTGGTCCATTCACGAGTTATATGAAGTTATGAGGAGCCAAATTTAATTCTTTCTTTTTTTTTATTCATATTCATCATAAAAAAGCTTAAATCAACCTGTTGGATAAGAAAATATGCATATGAAGGCTCACAAATGAATTTGACCTGAGATGAAATAGACATCAAAATTCTGCACTAACTTTGAAAATGCATAACTCAGGTTATATAACTCTAATTCATGCAAACTAGGTATTTATAGAAAGATTAGGATATGACCTACGTGCTGTAAAAATTTTAAGTGAAATTAAATTCATTTGCCATAGGAAATTCAATGAAACAGTACCTGACCTCGAAAAAGAACTCATGTAATAGATCTTAAATTTAAAAAATACATATCTTTGGCTACACAACTTTAATTTATGTGATCTCACTGACTACAGAAAGCTTACAATGTCAACTATATATCTGTAAAATTTTATAAGCATCAAAGTTGAATGCATGCCAAATCTTAGATTCCAACTAGGTCATTGGAAAATTTTACAAGACTGCGTGAACAGTAACAAGACTAATTTAAAAATTTTACAACATTTTGAAAATTGATGAAATATTTTATACAACTCCAAAAATTTTGGTTCTTAATTTGTTAGAAATCTCTGATAAGGGTCTAAATGCATGCCAAATCTTAGATTCCAACTAGGTCATTTAAGCCACTTTTGATATAGGAGTTTGTTTAGGCCAAATTTAAGACCAACTTGAGGTTCAATTTGAGCCATTTGATGTTTAATTAGTTTTCTTCCATTTTGAGTACATTTTTTCATTGTAAATAACATTTCTAACTGATAAACATGTATTTCTATCTATTTTACTCTCCTAAACTTGGGCATTTTAATAACAAAATATAGCTTTAAGACTTTAATTAAATAAGATTTTATTTTAATAGCCATTTCTATATTTTAGGAGTTAATTTGCAAAAATTTGATTTTTAATGCTCAATTTTATCTTAAATAATTTTTGTGAATATTCCTATTTGATTTTTCCCACTCCTTTATGTAGAATTTTAATATGTAATTGGAGCTTGAATGAGAATTTGTTTTAAGGCAAGAGATAGCATGCATGGGTTCTTTGTTTTTCCAACATGTTGGCATTATGGTAGCTCATTCCTCGGTTTTCACACACTCCACATGATTAAAAGAAGCATGAGAAGGCATGTGTGTGCAGAGAAGAAGCTATATGTTGGGCTGAAGTAAAGGTTTCAGCTCACTACAATTGCTCGAGCTAATGCATTCACACTCATGACCATTCACGATGCTTTGTTCTGGTAAGTTAGAAGATGTGGATGGCTTGAGGATAAGAAGCTCAAGTAAAGAGACATGGGAAGTCATGAGAGAAGAGTACATGCAGAACCATGTAGGAGCTAACGAGCTAGAGAAGAAGAAAGCACGTGCATGGACTCTTAAAAATGAATACATAAAGAGAGAAACAAAGGCTCGGGCAAGGCAAAATCCAAGAGAGACACGGTTGAAATAGAGAGTAAGCTTTTGAGCAAAACAAACACACACATGTAGAAACAAAGTAGCATGCAACTTGAGTACATGGAAAACTCTTAAACAAGGTTGTGATGGTTAGGAGGCTGAAGCTAGGAGAGTTGAAAGACGTAGGAAGCACTCTCGAGTTGAGCAACATGAGGCAAGCTCCAACTCCTTTATTTCTCTCATGGAAGACACACTCATGCACTCATCCAGCACGTTCCCAAAGCTCCACGTATAATGTAATAGCTTGCATGGGTTCCTTTCCCTCACTTGAAGTAAACAAAGAAGAGTAGCAGCACACGAGATTTTGGCTCAGGCTGGAAGCTCCAGAACAAAGAAGAGTCTACCACAAGTTCAACGTATTTTCCAAACCAAGGGAAGCTACAAACTTATGATGAAGGAACATGATTTTTCTGGGCACATGAAATGATTAAGGAAACAAGTAGAGAAGAAGAAAGCTTAAGAGGAGCTTCACGTAGAGAGCAACACACACACTGGCTGGATAAAGCGTGAAGCAAGAGCTGGGTTGGATGTAAGAGCTAAGAATAAAAGCACAAAGCCATGTGATGCTAGAACATATAAGTAGAGTCTGCATGAAGGAGAAACACATGAAATGGAAGGCTAGATAGAATATGGAAGAGGCTGAAGCTACGTGGAGAAGGAAGCATGTGGAATATTATAATATAAAATAAAGTGGGGTCCACATTGGAGCTATAGGGAATTGAAATAAAAGAGCATCTGCACGTGGTGAAGGGAAGGAAAAAAGACTACAGGCAATTGGGTAGACAAGAGAAGTTGAGCATGTGGAAAAAGAATAAATGAAGCACATGAATAGCATGTGAGAAGATCTGGAGGTAGAGGGGGATCCATGCCATCAACATTTATTCATCCATCATAATTCATAGTCCATTCCACACACCCTTCGCCCATTCACTTCGTCCAGAGCCATACTCCACGCCATTTCCTATCCATTCTTCCATTCCATCTTCACCCAATGATGCTCTAATCTCCATCTGTGGCTAGCTAGGAGGAAGATCCTTAGTGGAAGCTTGAATCCATTAGAGAAGAATGCAGAATTTTGGCTAAGACTTTCTTAATTTTCTTACACTTTTTCTTTTTTTCTTGTACAAGCTTGGTTAAATAGTATTGGATTGAGAATTTGTGTAATTGATTGGTAGCTGGTTAGGTGCTAATTAGGAAAGCAATTGTTATTTTAATTGATTAATTTTAATTCTGAATTGTTCATTTTCCTCCATTTTCCAAGTGTGCAATCAAGGTATTTGATGAAATACTTATGAGAATTGGTGTGCCTAATTGTCTATTTATGGATTCCTTAGTGTTTAGTTGGTTAATTAAACATCTTTGGATGATGATTCAGAGGCTAATTAATCAATTAATCATTAAATTCAAGTGTTCATAGATCTTAATAACAAGAGTTAGCGATTTAATGCTGGGTTGAGGTTTCAATTCAATATTAGATTGTTAATCTCTTGATTCTTGCATGGTAACTCAAGATACATTTGTATTGAACACAATTAGGGACTCTTAGACTAGAATTAATCATAATTGGATTAGGATGAGGATAGTGGATAACAAGGGACGAATCCAAAGCTAGTCACAAACCCATTATCAACTATAATTCATCCAATTAGGTAAAAATTAGGAAATTTATTTCAATTTAGTTTTAGGTTAGTTTAATTCAATCAAATACCTCCCAATTAAGTAGCTTCTAGGATCTTTTAACAATTAAAAAACTTAATTGAACATTGAACTCCATTTTCAAGAGTGATGACCTAGGTTGTGCCACTAGCTACATTTTTAGTTTAATCTGGTTTTATTTTGAGGGTTACACGACAGAACCCGTCACTAACCATTCCATAATATGCTAAAAAGGTTAGATAAAAAATTGACCCCTTGACACCTAAATATACACACATACATTACGGTGCCAAACATGACAATTGCTACGTAAAGCCTCATACATCATCACAAAATGCCATGCATTCATAATCTTATACTTTTACATATAGTCTCATCATAAGATATAGGATATCATCATCAAATACATCATAAGTCCATAATGATATAAGTAAAGTTTCATATGAGTACATACATCAAAATTTAATATAAAAGATTGCTAATACATCATTTCCTAACTTTTATGCCTTCTCATGGCCTTGGCTTTGGCTTGGTGACCCTAAAATAGTTAGTGGGAGTATGGAAGTGAGATTCAGGGAGAATCTTAGTAGTTAATCTCAACCAAATCAATGCACACATGAATACTATGAGTAAATGCAATGTATGTGGTACAAGAATACTATGCATAAACATCATGTGGCTCAAACACATCATGTAGCATAAAAATTCATTCATACATAAGCCATGGCATCATCATAAAATTGCTAAGCTTAACCATTCTCAACTCAAGGCCAAGAAAAAGCTACTGCACTCAATTCCATGCCTTAAGGAGTTAGAAGTTATCACATTTCCTTTTCATATACATATAGTACTTACATAGCTCATATGAAAACATAATGAAACACTTTTCATGAAAAGCATCAAGCAACAACACACATAAGAATTTCAACTCACTCAAGCATTGAAATGTATGCAAGAAAGGGAGATAAAGCTACCTTGAAACTTGTAAGAACTCAAAGTGCTATTAACCTACTAGTCTTGTCTTTTCTCTTGGGCTTCTTTCACTTGGCACTTACATTTAAGAGTGTTTGAGCTAGATTGGCCTACACATCACAATTTCAAGACAAATTAACCCCATGGAACTCATTTTAGTCTTCATTATCTTTTTTGTATCTCATTAAAGCTTAAAGTCATACACAAAGTTAGTTTTAGACCCATTATGAAGCTACTCTTGGTTTTTGCTTTCCAAACCCTAAATTCTTGTTTGCTACAAGTTTTATAACTCCTAAAATTCATTTGAATCATTTCATGCTTGGTTATAGGGGCTTAGAACCTGTTTACTTCATTAACCTCATTTAGGCCTTAAAATTTCAAGTTTCATTCTAGGATGTCTAAATTCAATCAAGTGCTTCCATAATTAGTTATTCACCATACAAAAGTCTCTAAATTCATTATAATTCAAAGAAACACTCTTTAGGTACTCCCTTCATGCTTAGGCCGAGACATCACTTTTAGGGAAGCATTATGGAATTTTGTTGTTTCTTACTAGGAGTTTGATGCATACCCATATTCCTTGGTTTCTCTACAACTTAGTCATGAATTTATATGATTCAAAATACCTTTCGATGATCCTAAAACTCCTAAGGTGAAATTAAAACCTTAATTTTTATATCTTAAATTCTAAAGCTTTTTAATTGATTCCAATTGCATATTCTTGTTTCTCATGCTTCAAAACCCTTGGGTTAGTCTTGCTATGGCCAAAATTCATCTCCCTCATATGGTTCTAAGTCTGGCTGAAACTATAAGGGAAGAGAAGGCAAGGTGGAGCAAAATTTCTACCATAAAACATACCTTGTTTTAAAGCCTTGTAAGAGATAAGTTTGATGCTTGGTTTGTTTTCTTTAAACTCTCTCCTTCCCATAACAAATTAGCCACAAAACTACTTCTTTCTAGAAGCCAAAACCATCAAAAGGAAGAGTTTAAGGAGAAGAACAAAGTTGGTAAAGGCAAGAGTATGAAAAAGGGACTTTTTCCTACTTTTCTTCTTCTTCCTCCTCTCTTTGGTGCACCTTATGGTTTTGGTTCAAAAGCTATGAAAGTTGGTTATGAGTCTTTAGAAGTGGCATGGCTAATATAAGGAGGAAAGGGAGTGAGTTATAATAATTTCCATAATTCTCGTTATGCTCTTTAACTTCTATTTTCCCATTTTTACACATTTTAATTCCTTTTCAAGAATAATTTTTTTCCATATGAAAATTTAAGTCCTCTAGTTTATTAGAAATATTTACTTTCAATTTTATGATATTTAGAACCATCCCGAATCATCCAGTCAAAGTTCAAGTCAATCAATATGGTCTAATATGTTCTATTTGTTGTCTTGTGTATTTTGAATAATTTATGTGGTCTAATATGTTCTGTATGTGGTTTGGATTATATTGATATTTATTTTGTAATTTTTGGAGCTTATTTGTGCTAATTAGAAATTTATAAAGTGTTATGTCAACAATGGAATATACGATAAATATATGTTTTGGACCGTGCTGCTTATTGTCTGATTTCCTAATAATATGGATAATATGCTACTTACTATTTGATTTTATGAATATGGGTTGTTTGGTAAAGGATTGGCTTATATATATATATATATATATATATATATATATTATGGCAGAGTTGCCTTGTTCAGGGGATAAGCCCTATGTGCCAAAGTTGGCCACTAGATAGCTGTTATTATATTGGATGTGTAATTTTAATGAAGAAAGATACTTACAAATACCTAAAATACTAATTAGGACCGATGATGGCCATTTGAATATTTTGGACCTATGTTGGACTTATTGGGCTCTATTGAGTCTCCTTATACTTGAACGAGCCATTTATGGCTATACTAGACCTTACTCTATACCTTAACATCAGACCCTGACTTATGGACTATTTTGAACACTGGATGGACCCCAAGATAAATTTGGACTTAGAAAAGTAAAAAGATAATTTTAATATATAATTTTTTTTGAAATTTAGTACGCTATTATGCTATCGGGATTATTTGATTATGCACAAAGTTGTGCAAGGTAATTTTTTTTCCAAATATACCTATTATGTCTTGATCAGATGATGGCTTGGATGACATATTATTGTGATATTTTTATATGACTTTCATTGGGTACCCACTAGGGAATGCCTCGGTAAAGGAAGTAGGGGTAAGCCTGTTAAATCATGGTAGTGCAACATGATCTGGGTATTGAGCCTGATAGTCTCCAAGGCCTAATGCTCAAGCTAAGTAAATGTTGTTTGTTATAATTTCTAAATTTTTTACATGTTAATATCTTGCAGTTGATGAACTCTGATCCTATTGATATCTTGTATTTAAATCATGTTCCATTTACATGTGCAAAACCTTGAAATTTATATGATATTCTTTGTTATATGTTTGTATAAAACTCTTTGTTACTCTTTGTTTTCATTATTTTGTATCCATGTTAAATATTACAAAAATAGTATATTTCTCTATTTACATTATTATGTAAATTAATTATTCTTTGTAAAGTCTTTTGTTTATATTACCCACTGTTTGTTAAATTTACAATTAACATTTCTTCATGAATATTATGTTGTATGAATTATATATATGTTATTGAGAAAGTTATTTCTCATTTTGTTGTGATTTATATTTTTACATGCCAATCTACAAAGTGCCGTTAAATATGCAAGCGGAATGGATACAATTCCCTCTATGAGGTTGGGTTTATATGATCTATAATATACATATCATATCCTGTGATGATACCATACAAGTTGTTCAAGTGATTTTTGTGGCACTAGAAGAGTTAGAGACTCACTCATTTCCTTTGAGTGGATCCTCTCTCTCATTTCCATAAAAATATGTAGCCGTTATTAATTGTCAGTTACTTTTTGGTATAAATAAGGGACTGACTTTGGTAGCTCTTTTTGATATTTGAGGATTTCTTTTTGGGTAGCCTAAATTAAATTCCCCAATGATATACCCTGGTCTGTACCTATATTGATTTAGCTTCCCTATGATGAAACTTTTGTTAACGACATGTAGTATCAGTAGTTTATTTTCATCATTTTTCATATTTTCGCTCTGTTATAACAATTTGATTAACAAATAGAGAATTTTTATTGTAAAGGAACAGTTAAAAGGGAAAAAGGGTAATTAAACTTAAGTTAATTAGAATTTTTTGTTAAAGTTAAAAATTTTTTTACTAAAAATGGGTAATTAGATGAGGCGTTACATTTTTGGTATCAGAGTAGGTTAATTTATCAATGCCTTTGGGTATGGTAACTGAAATCGATCTAGGTGAAGTCTTGGAAAAGTTAAAGCTAGACTTCGTTTGAGGGTTACTGTGCATATAGGAAATTACTAATGTTTCCTTACCTATATGCTAATTGAGTCAACACTATCAAAATGAATGAATAAATAAGGGTGTTATATTTTTCTATGTTCATTATTGAGTCTGATCACCTCAATAATATCTATTTATGTATGCAAGAAAATCATGACAACCCAAAAAAATGTTAATAGAAATACAAACAATATTGATAAGACTCTAGACGAATTAGCCTTTGCTATTAAGGAGCAGGCTGCTACTATGCACCAGATCTTGCAACACCTATAGGAGAATGGTCAAAATGAAAATGGAAGAAATGGGGATGAAAGTAGGGAAGAAATAGTAAATATAACAACCTCAATTCTTAATTACTATGATTAGTCTTAATTATGCAGTTAATGATCATAAATTAGGGCTTAATGTCTTTATAATTATTTAAATTAAGAAAAATTGAAAATTTTGAACTTTGATAATATTAGGGTTATTAGTTAAATCATCACAACTATTTAAGGCCATAAGTAATCCTAGTTATCAATTAAGAACTTTTGATTCATGTTACTATTGATTTCAACTCACAAAATTCTCTTATAATATTCCCAAGTCATTACTGATAAACACATATTTTTATCTATTTTATTCTCCTAAACTTGGACATTTTAATGATTAAATAAGGCTTAATGAATTTACTTAGATGGAATTTTGTTTAGTAACCATTCTCTACACTTTACGAATTAATTGGCAAAATAATTGATTTTAAATGCATAAATCATTTTAAATGGATTTTGTGGATAATTCTATTGAATATTCTTCATTCTTTTGTGCAGAATTTCTGATGTGCAAGTAGCTTGAATGAGCATTTGATTAAAGGAAAAGAAGAAGCTTTCACTTCCTTCTCCCCTAGCTCATGCACAAGTTGTACATTCACTCTCACGTTGCATCAGGTCTAGCACATCATCCACGTTGGCTCTACGTTGATTTATAGCAATCCACGTCTGCACTTCCCACAACATTAATCCCATGTGCCATCTTATACACGTGAGAAGCATCAAAAGAGGAAGAAGCTCAAGGCTTGCATGAGCTGGATGCAGAACCATTTACTCATACAGCATGCTAAAGCAACGTGGTTGAAACAAACAAGAAGTTGCCACGGGTTCTGCACTCACACAAGAAGCTGCAGCACTTGCAAAAGCCATGAAGAAGCCTTTTGAGCTGGAGATTGAAAAAGTGCAGTAGCTGAACAGAGAAGAGAGGGAACTGGTTCTGGTTCTGGACGTGCAGAGGCAGCTGGACGTAAACTGGAGAAGAGAGAGAGCTGGCTTCTGGTTCTACGGACGCTGGAGCTTGAGAGAGACGCATTGCTTATTCATTTTAGCTTCTTCGAACTTCACAGACGCAAAACCTGAAGCTCATTCACTCATCCATCTTCGGACTTCATTGCAGTTGGAGAGGAGGGCTGGAACTCGAGGAAACAAGAAGAGGTATGGCTGAACTAAGAAGCTGTGCCAGCTGAAACAAGAAGCAACGTTGCTCGTGCTTGGCTGAGGAAGAAGATCACGTGGGACAGTAGCAAAATAAGCATGAAAACAGCGAAGCAGAAACACGAAAAGAAAAGAGGAAGAAAATCACATGGGGGCAGTAGCTAAACATGCACGAAGCAAAAGGCAGAACAAGGGAGAGAATGAGAAACGCGAGAAGCTTTGGATGAGGAAGAGAGATGAGAGAAGGAGCTTTCATGCAGAACAGAACAAACACGTGGTGAAAGTGATGAGCTGGGCAGAACAAAGAGAGGCAACGAAGAGGCAGCTGAAGCTAAGAATGAAAGGCAATGAGTTGAAGTCTGTACAGCAGCTACAGAGCAACAAAGAGCAGCTGCATGAAGAGAAAATCTGGACAGCAACAGAACGATGAGGCATGCAGCTCGAGTAAAGAAACTACAAGTTGCATGGGAAGAGTTTCACGTGGAGATAAGAGCAGAAACATATTTGGCTGTGAACAAAACAGAAGCAACGTGCTGGGCAATCTATGAAGGAAATAACTTCTGTTTTGGGAAAAAGAATAAAACGTTGACAGCAATGTATGAAGAAGCAACGTGAAAACAGAACCATGCATGAGCTGAATGATGAATGGGTCCCACAATCACATAAACAAAGATTAAAATAAGGAGCTTCAGATTTGGAATAAGATGCTGAGCACGTGAAGTCATTAAAGAAACACGTGAGAAGGGGCTGGACATCACGCCATTCGTCCATTCATTCAGAATTTTATTCCACGCCATACACAGCACACGACGTCTCCATTCACCAGACGTCTCCATTCATCACACGCCTCCATCCAGAGTCCAGCCCATTCACGCCTTCTCCCCATTCCATCGTCTCTTTATATACACACCCACGCCTCCATTCATCCGGGGGTCTTCACATCTCCATTCCATTCTCCATCTCCATCTCCATCCACCGAATGAAGATCTAATCTCCATCTTGAGGCTAGCAAGGGATGAAACTCTTGAGTAGAAGCTTGAATCCATGGATGAACAATAAATTTTGGCTAAGATTTTCTTATTTTTCCTACACTTTTTCTTATTCTGTATAATCTCGGTTGAGTTATGTTTGATTAGGAATTTGTGTAATTAATTAGTGGCTGGTTAGACACTGATTAGGAAACCTTTTTTGTTGATTAATTGGTTGGATTTGAATTTGATTTTTCATTATTCTCTCTAATCTCCCATGTATGCCACGAAGGTGTTCGATGAAATACATGAGTGAGATTTTGTGCTTGATTGCTTGATTTGAGAATTCCTTAGTGTTTAGTTGGTTAATTAAACATTTTTGGATGATGAATCATAAGATAATTAATTAGTTAATCAATCAAATTGGATGTTCATTGATCTTAAAGACAAGAGTTAACGGTTTAATGCGGGATTGAGGTCTCAATTCAACATTAGATTATTAATCTCTTGAATCTTGAATGGTTATTCAAGATCATTTGCTAATGAACACAATTAGGAATTCTTAGGCCAGAATTAATCACAATTGGAATAGGATAAGGATAGTGGATACCAAGAGACGATTCCTAAGCTAGTCACAAGCCCATTATCATTCACAATTCACATAATTAGGTAGACATTAGGAAATTTGTTTCAATTCAGTTTAGCATAGTTTTAATTCAATTAAAAACCCCCCAAATTAAATAGTTATAGGATCTTAGAGCACTTAGAGAACCCAATTGAATATTGAATTCCAATTCCAAGGGAGATGACCTAGGTTGTGCCACTTGCTATATTTTTAGATCAACCTAGTTTTATTTTGAGGGTTGTACGACAAGCCCGTCAAAATTTGGCGCCATTGCCGGGGAATTTGGAGTCTCAATTGTTTGAGAAAGTTTTCTAAGTATTTTTGTTTTGTTTTATCTTTGTTTTAGTTCTGTTTTGATTTGATTTTCGTTCTGTTTTGAACTTGGAATCGGTTAATTTCGGTGTTGCGCGTTAATTGTCCTGGTTGCTGGAATTTTCGTTCAAAGTGCCCAGAAAATTCTCATACTTTGTTTTTCAAGGTTTTTGGGTGTTTTGAGCAAAAGTAATAGCAAAGCTATTAGGTGCACCATTTTTTGGCCAAATGCCAACGTTTGAGGCACTTTTTCTAATTTTTTAGTATTTTTTCGAATTTTTTAGGAATTTTTCAATTTTTCCAGATTTAATTTCTTTAATCTTTGTGAGTTTATTTTGTGTGACTAACCTCTGTTTAGGAGTGTTTTCCATAGTTAAGTAAGTCTTAGCTTCATTTGATTTTATTTTCTTGATTATTGAGTTTATTTTAGTTATAATTTGTTAGAATTTTATTTGTGCTGAAATTAATTGTGCTTCTCATTTTTTTTCTTTGCTTTAAATGGATCCTTATTATTCTAATCAAGGTGTTTATGATCCTTATAGAAATGAAAGGATTTCCAGAAAGTTGGATGATCTCAATACAATGCTTCAAGGCTTGCTTGAACAACAAAGACAAGAACAACAAGCCCAACAATACCAACAAATCCAACCACCATGCTACCAACCACACCATCATTCCTATGAAGTTCACCCCAGCTACCAACCATACAACCATCCATATGAGATTCACCCAAATTACCACCAACATTATGAGCCATACCATAACTTCCATATGCAAGAGCCATATCATGATTACCATATGCAAGAGCCACAATATCCTTACAATTACCATGAGGGGTACATGCAACAAGAGCCTCAGAAGGAACCGAGTTCAGAAGAGAGGATGAGGCAGATAATGGAAGCTTATGATTTTCAACACCAGCAAATGCAGCAAATGCAGCAAACAGCCCAACGAATAACTGAACGGTTGCAACTCTTTGACCAACAAATGAAGGATTTGGGAATTCAATCGAATCAACCGACTTCAAGTGTTACTGAATCAATTGAAGAGCAAATTAGAAAGGAATGTATAGAGGAGGAAGAGTCCTATTCATTGGGTAATATCCTTCCATCTTCTAATACTTTACAATTTGTTAGAACTGACTCTAGTTTGCCTGATAGCACTGTGACTACTGATGCATATAATGTTGTTGATTCTGAGTTGCATGATGATGATATTGATGAGGAAATTATTGTTGAATCTCCTGGTATGGTTGATTGTGGTAGCTCATTGAACAAAATTGACACATTTTTTGATGTTCATGAATCCTTGTGTACTGATACACTTGGGATGTCTACTCCTAGCTGTGATTATAGTGAAAATTTCATTTTTGAATCAATTGATGAATCTCTTGAGTCTAGGGTAGAAGATAAGTGTGGGGGTGACCTAGAATGCAATGATTATTTTGTTCCTGGTGTAGAATTGGTTAAGAAGTCTGTTGATGATGCATCTACTGAGTTTAGGGACAACATGCCATCTAGATCATGTGACATAACTGATTTGGATGCATTTCTTGATTGTGTGTGTGTTGAATCTGTTGTATGTGATAGATGCTCCCAAATTAATTCTTCCATTGAGACTAGTGAGTCTCTCACATATACTGATCATCATGATTCCTCACTGGCATGTGCTGATATGGATAATGAAATGGTAGATGTAGCATGTGATGAGAATATAGACAGTGAAATTGTTAAGCAAATTGTTGTTGATGAATCAGACTTAACTCTTAAATGCTTATGTGATGATATGCATACATGTCCTATATGTGCTGAGATTAATGAGTTTCTAAAGTCTGATAAGTCTACTGAATCCATGGAATCCTTAGCTTGCACTGAAAGTGTTAATGAACCTGATTCTTCTGATCATACTAGTATTGATGAGAATATGCATAAAGATAGTGTTGGTATTGAAAATTCTATTGATGCTTGTGCTCTTGTTGATACTAGTGAAAGACTAGATTTTGCTGTTAATAATTGTTTAGAATTTTGTGAGCCTACTGATGTCTCTTTGGTCAGGGAAGATGCTGTCTCTATTGTTGAGAATCCTGAACAGATTCCTGAGGTTGGTAAAATAGTTCCCAACAAATCACAGACTGTCCCAGTAGAGGAAAAACAACTATCAGACACCTTGAACTCAAAGGATTGTGAGAGGTTGCAATTAGACTTTTCTGTGGATGTAGTGACTCTTACTGAAGGGAGTCAAGTAGATTTTATTGGATTTGATAGATTTTTAGAAAGTTCAAATTTTCAGTTTGATTTTGAATTTTCTTTCTTTAGTTTTAATTATCTTAAATTTGATGTTTCTTCTTTTCTTGTTCCTGAATTTACTAAAAATGATTTTTTGAGACTTCTGATGGTTGAGAAAGTCCATGAGTCAACATTGCATGATCAATCAAAATGCTTTAAAGTAGTGAGACTCAAAATTATCCAGTTAAGAAGAAATAAAGTAGTTTTGATTTTGGTTTTTGATACGTATGATTAGTTAGTTGCTGATAGAGCTCTTCTTAGTTTAGGATTTAGTTTTCTTTTTCTTTTTCTTTTTCGCATTACAGTTTCTTTTGTTTCTATTTTGTAGGAAATAAATTGCTAGCCAGCTACAATGAACATCTTAGCCACCTTTGAGATCTTCATTGTCAACTTCATCCGGTTGTATTCTCTCTTTTCACTTACTTTTATATTGTGTTGTTTATCTGTTTACTGGATTGTGTGCTGACATTGAGGACAATGTAACATTTAAGTGTGGGGGAGAGAGTCATTTCATTCCATCCATTCCATCCATCTTTTTCCTTGTTTTGAAAAAAAAAAAATAATAACAATAATAAATTTTGAAATTTTTGAGAAAATTTTTGAAAATTTCTTGTGAAAGTTGCAAGTTGAGATGATTATTAGCTTGGATTCATGTAGACATGATAAGTGATGGATCTTGTATTTTGATTTAAGTGAAGTGGCAATAAATTTGATTTTAATGAATTATTTAATAGCCATTAGCTGGTGAGAATTTGAGCCTTAATTGTTCAATTCTAGTGTGTATTCACCTATCTTTGTTTTCACTCTAGAACTTGTCTTGATTCTTTGTTGAGACCATAATTGCATTTGCATGCATGAAAATGATAAGGCATTCCTTTCTATTTTAGCTAGATAGCCAAAAAGCCAACCTTACATACACTTTATCCATTGTTTAGCCCCTTTGAGCCTTGTTTTCTTTTGTTGTTAACCCTTAGCCATTTAAAAATGTTTCCCACCTTGTTTTAAGATGCCTTAGAGATTTTAAGAAGCATTACATCTAAATAGGATAGGTGAATGTGTGCTTTGCATCCATTAAGGCCATTGTGATTCAAAGAATTTGTTCTAAAAAAAAAAATGCAAAAAAAAAAAAGAGGTAGAAAAGCAAAAAGAAAAAGAAAGAAAAGCAATGAAAAAAAAAAAAAAAAAAGAAGCCTTTCAAATTGAGTTGCAATTGCCTATAGTGATAGAAAATAAGGCCTTGAATGCACACTCTTTTTATCCTAGATTATCATTGAATGCTCTTGAGGTCCTAAGGTGTTCTATTTGCTGTTTGTTTTTCCCTTTATTTTTGTTATCCATTCATTTCATCTTCCTTAACCCCATTACAACCCTAAATAAAGTCCTTTGATTTGTACATTGCATTTGGCATTGGTGGTGGAGACTTAGAAGCTAGACAAGCTAATGGTAGTGAGCTTTGATAGGTGGAATTTGAGTGAATTACATTACATTAAACACTTGAGAGTTGAGAGTAAACACTAACCATGTGAGAGGCTATGCATTTCAATTCATTCTTTTCAAATGAAACTGCCATGGAACTTACTTCTTGATGCAAGTAAAGTTAGTTTGGATTGTTGAAGTGATGAAAAGTTATGATTAGTCTCTAGCTTGTGATTTTTACACTTTCTTTTCCATTTTCTTTTCCCACTTGCCATTCTACTAGCCGGATGTTTCAATTCATTCTTTTAACTTGGATTTTGAGCTTTGTCCAGGAGTGCAAAGGTTTAAGTGTGGGGGAATTTGATAAACACATATTTTTATCTATTTTATTCTCCTAAACTTGGACATTTTAATGATTAAATAAGGCTTAATGAATTTACTTAGATGGAATTTTGTTTAGTAACCATTCTCTACACTTTACGAATTAATTGGCAAAATAATTGATTTTAAATGCATAAATCATTTTAAATGGATTTTGTGGATAATTCTATTGAATATTCTTCATTCTTTTGTGCAGAATTTCTGATGTGCAAGTAGCTTGAATGAGCATTTGATTAAAGGAAGAAGAAGCTTTCACTTCCTTCTCCCCTAGCTCATGCACAAGTTGTACATTCACTCTCACGTTGCATCAGGTCTAGCACATCATCCACGTTGGCTCTACGTTGATTTATAGCAATCCACGTCTGCACTTCCCACAACATTAATCCCATGTGCCATCTTATACACGTGAGAAGCATCAAAAGAGGAAGAAGCTCAAGGCTTGCATGAGCTGGATGCAGAACCATTTACTCATACAGCATGCTAAAGCAACGTGGTTGAAACAAACAAGAAGTTGCCACGGGTTCTGCACTCACACAAGAAGCTGCAGCACTTGCAAAAGCCATGAAGAAGCCTTTTGAGCTGGAGATTGAAAAAGTGCAGTAGCTGAACAGAGAAGAGAGGGAACTGGTTCTGGTTCTGGACGTGCAGAGGCAGCTGGACGTAAACTGGAGAAGAGAGAGAGCTGGCTTCTGGTTCTACGGACGCTGGAGCTTGAGAGAGACGCATTGCTTATTCATTTTAGCTTCTTCGAACTTCACAGACGCAAAACCTGAAGCTCATTCACTCATCCATCTTCGGACTTCATTGCAGTTGGAGAGGAGGGCTGGAACTCAAGGAAACAAGAAGAGGTATGGCTGAACTAAGAAGCTGTGCCAGTGAAACAAGAAGCAACGTTGCTCGTGCTTGGCTGAGGAAGAAGATCACGTGGGACAGTAGCAAAATAAGCATGAAAACAGCGAAGCAGAAACACGAAAAGAAAAGAGGAAGAAAATCACATGGGGGCAGTAGCTAAACATGCACGAAGCAAAAGGCAGAACAAGGGAGAGAATGAGAAACGCGAGAAGCTTCAGCGCTGGATGAGGAAGAGAGATGAGAGAAGGAGCTTTCATGCAGAACAGAACAAACACGTGGTGAAAGTGATGAGCTGGGCAGAACAAAGAGAGGTAACGAAGAGGCAGCTGAAGCTAAGAATGAAAGGCAATGAGTTGAAGTCTGTACAGCAGCTACAGAGCAACAAAGAGCAGCTGCATGAAGAGAAAATCTGGACAGTAACAGAACGATGAGGCATGCAGCTCGAGTAAAGAAACTACAAGTTGCATGGGAAGAGTTTCACGTGGAGATAAGAGCAGAAACATATTTGGCTGTGAACAAAACAGAAGCAACGTGCTGGGCAATCTATGAAGGAAATAACTTCTATTTTGGGAAAAAGAATAAAACGTTGACAGCAATGTATGAAGAAGCAACGTGAAAACAGAACCATGCATGAGCTGAATGATGAATGGGTCCCACAATCACATAAACAAAGATTAAAATAAGGAGCTTCAGATTTGGAATAAGATGCTGAGCACGTGAAGTCATTAAAGAAACACGTGAGAAGGGGCTGGACATCACGCCATTCGTCCATTCATTCAGAATTTTATTCCACGCCATACACAGCACACGACGTCTCCATTCACCAGACGTCTCCATTCATCACACGCCTCCATCCAGAGTCCAGCCCATTCACGCCTTCTCCCCATTCCATCGTCTCTTTATATACACACCCACGCCTCCATTCATCCGGGGGTCTTCACATCTCCATTCCATTCTCCATCTCCATCTCCATCCACCGAATGAAGATCTAATCTCCATCTTGAGGCTAGCAAGGGATGAAACTCTTGAGTAGAAGCTTGAATCCATGGATGAACAATAAATTCTGGCTAAGATTTTCTTATTTTTCCTACACTTTTCTTATTCTGTATAATCTCGGTTGAGTTATGTTTGATTAGGAATTTGTGTAATTAATTAGTGGCTGGTTAGACACTGATTAGGAAACCTTTTTTGTTGATTAATTGGTTGGATTTGAATTTGATTTTTCATTATTCTCTCTAATCTCCCATGTATGCCACGAAGGTGTTCGATGAAATACATGAGTGAGATTTTGTGCTTGATTGTTTGATTTGAGAATTCCTTAGTGTTTAGTTGGTTAATTAAACATTTTTGGATGATGAATCATAAGATAATTAATTAGTTAATCAATCAAATTGGATGTTCATTGATCTTAAAGACAAGAGTTAACGGTTTAATGCGGGATTGAGGTCTCAATTCAACATTAGATTATTAATCTCTTGAATCTTGAATGGTTATTCAAGATCATTTGCTAATGAACACAATTAGGAATTCTTAGGCCAGAATTAATCACAATTGGAATAGGATAAGGATAGTGGATACCAAGAGACGATTCCTAAGCTAGTCACAAGCCCATTATCATTCACAATTCACATAATTAGGTAGACATTAGGAAATTTGTTTCAATTCAGTTTAGCATAGTTTTAATTCAATTAAAAACCCCCCAAATTAAATAGTTATAGGGTCTTAGAGCACTTAGAGAACCCAATTGAATATTGAATTCCAATTCCAAGGGAGATGACCTAGGTTGTGCCACTTGCTATATTTTTAGATCAACCTAGTTTTATTTTGAGGGTTGTACGACAAGCCCGTCAATTACATAAGCTTAACATAGTGAAATTTAAGGTTTCTAGGTCAAAATAAGAGTTTAGAGAAACTTTATCACAACTTGACTCATCCTGTCATAGCTAGGTTAGTTATTAGAACCTAAAAACCAAGTCTAGGAACTTGTGTTATGACTTAGTATGTCAAAGCTATGATGTAAATGGCTACTGGAGTTTAAAATAAAAAATATGAACCTTGTGCATGCCTTCCACGTTATAGCGTAGGTGCTCTCGGGTATCTATTATTCAAACTTTCATAATGCTGTGGCAAGTTAGGTGTCTCGCCATGGCAAAAGAGCCTCTTGGGACTCTCCAAGCTTGCCTCCTAACGTTTGTTGTGATGAGCTTCCCTTGCACCACAGTGAGTGTGCTCTCTATTACTCTCCTTGGATAAATTTCTTGTGTTGCGCCATAGCTAGCATCTCACGCCATGGCGTGCCTAGCTTATGGAACTCCCTTGGCCACGACTTAAGTAGTTTTGGCCACAGCTTAACCCTCTTTTACACCTAACCTTTCTAAATTTTGTCCCACACATACTAGACCTCCCTCTAACAACATCTTATGGTCATTTTACCTTAATTTGTAAGGCTTTAATGGCAACTAACTAACTAAATTATCTAACATACCCTCATATCCCCTTAGAGATTAGAGTATTGATTTCAAATCTCTCTATCAATCATACATCAGTAATTTCATGAATTATTGACACCAACAAGATTCATAAACCACTAATAGGATAATTCATGATGATACAATAATATATTTCAAGTGACAAGTCTATAAGGTTCCATATCAGATTATAAGTGAGTTCATACATCATATTCTAAATTATATAAGGCCTAGCTCCCTATTAGTTACATCATAGTCTACCAAAACACAAATCACCTACACTTGGCATATGATTATATGATGATGCTAAACAAAATGAGATACAAAAACTAGCATATATTTGACAATTGTGTCACGTAACCTTAAATAAAACTAGATTGGAAAAGGGCTTGTAGCTAATGGTGCAACTTAGGTCATTTTTCTAGGGTTTTTGCCTCTAATTATTTGTGAAAGAGTTTTCCAAGTAACACTAAATGAAAATTGTTTAGGGGGTTTTAAGTTATTGATTTTTGATTGAATTAAAGAAAAGTAACAAGAACTAAAAGCTTAAGAATAAGTGTAGTTAACAACTAAGAAAGTGTGGTAACTAGCTTTTAGATGGACTTCCTATAATTCAATTATTCTTACTCTCTTTTTAATATACCAAAACTAGATTTAAACTCTTGCTTCTTGGTGTATTCTTAATACGGAATCTTGAATTGCCATCCAAGGCTCAATTCACTAATAATTCAAGGACTTTGGAACCACAAGAAACCTTAAACAATTAATCAATTGAGTTAGGAATAAAAACACACCAAAATAGAACCTAAATGCTCACTGAAGTCTACTGAACAATCTACTTAAAATGCTAATAAACTAATTAGATTAATAAGTTCCTTAAGCATAACAATCACACAAAAATTCCAGCCACTTAATTCAATAACTATTGCACTAATTACCCTAAAAACAAGAGAAATTTAATAGCAAATTGTACAACAATTAATTCTGGATTTTCTACAAACACTTAGGGATCAAGATTAATATTCAATTATGAGATTACAATCAAATCATAATTCAATTTAATCTAGTGAATTCTAGCTACTAAATTCCTTAATTAACAAGCTAAATCTAGTCAAATTAACAAAGGAATCAATGTTAAAATTAAAAGATGAAGAGAAGAGAGTTTATCCAATTTGGAGAGGCAATCTTGGAGCTCAAATCTGCATTAAGGGAGATCCAATCTTTAGCTAGCTACCAAGAGAAACTCAAGCTATCATGGAGACAATGAATGGAGAAATTTTGATAGAAGGAACTCCGGCCATGTGGAAAAGATGATAAATGAATTTCTCCTTTGTTCATGTCCCTGGAGTTGCATCCAAACCAAGAGTATCTCCTCATTCCATTTTTTTTCCAATTAATCTCCAGTCCATTTTTTTTTACGTTCTGTCTCCCCTTGCCCTTAGTCATGTTAATCCCTCCTCTTTAGCACGTTTTGCCCATGTGTGTTTATTCCTTCACTTAATGATCACGTGCCTCATTTAGAATCTACTCATGTGTTCTACAATCAACTACTCAAGCTTCATGTGCACTGTTTACATAGTTTTTTTTTTTAATTTTCCCACGTTACTTCCCGCGCCAACTTCAGCTTATTCATTCACCTCGAACCTAAGCCTCTTCCATGTTTCTTACATGCTTCTTCTTCTGCTCATTCAGCTCGTGCTATGGCTTTATGCAATGCAAATGCTTCATTAAATCTTCAGCCTTTTAAACTCGTGCCAATCCTTTGCTGAAGTTGCTGCATGAGACAACCTGTAGCTATGTTAATTCCTTTCCATGTATTTGTATGAACTCATGCCTCATTTGTTGCTTTATTCCCTCATAGTTCTCTACTCATGTTGCTCTTCTCTAGCCCATGACGTGTGAGAAACCCAACTGTGCATGAACATGTATTCGAGTGGTTTGTGAGTGAAGCTATGTAATGGCTGTGTGATAAGCATGATTTTTATATGTTTTAATTCTCCTAACTTAGGCATTTTGATGAGTGAATATGGTTTTAGGGGTTTAATTAGATAAGATTTTATTCTAATAGCCATTTCTGCACTCAAGGAATTTATTTACAAGATTCTTGAACTTTATTGCATAATTCTCTTTTAAATAATTTTGTGAATTTTTCCTACTTAATTTTTCTTATTTTTGTGTGTAGATTTTTTAATTAGCAATTGGAGCTTGAATAGGAGGTTGGTTTGGAGAAGAGGTAGCATGCATAGGTTCCTTGTTTTTCCAACATGTTGGCATTGTTGCAGCTTATTCCACAATTTTCACGCACTCCACATGATTAAAAGAAGCACATAGAAGCAGGGAAGGAAGGAGAGCAATAAGTGGTAAAAGAATAACAAACATAGAAGAATTTCACTCACATATTCTCACACTTAGCAAACATTCCATGTAGCTCTAGCTTAGGCACTTCACATAGCACAAGTCTCTCCACGTTACTTCACATTCTTCAATCACAAATGTACAAGGGTTACACTCAAGAAGGCAACACTCACCTATTCCACGTAGCTTATTTTGTTCGAGTCATCAGGCCCAGAAAGCATAATACACACACATAGGCTGGGTTGCTCGCAATTCACAGTAACAATATATTAGCATCACAACAGGGCCCACATGCATCTTTACACACTCCACATCACTCACTCTTACATTGATTCATTTCAACCTTACAAGCATCCTCACATACTTCACGTAGCAGTTGCATAAGGCATAGCTCAAACTCATGTTAAAACACACATCCATTCATGTTACTGCATATACCTTCACACATGCATGTAGCAAACACCAACACTTGGAAACATGGGTTTAGGAAGATTAGTGTATAGAATCTATAGGTTGGAAGGTTTAAAGAAGCTGCATGTAGCCACGTCCTCATGAGCTCTAGAGTTTAGCACTTTTAACTTCATTCACCCATGTCAAACATTCATCACATCACAGTAACAACACGTAGCAGTGCAGGTCTTAAAAAAAGAGATGAGCTACAGGTTAGTGAAGGAAAATGAGGCCACAAGTTGAGAGGCCCAAATGTAGAACAGAAGGAGAGAAAAAACACGCTAGGAAGTAACGGGCTAGGGAATGATTAAAGAAGCATGGGTTAGCATGACTTTAACGTGGAAGAACCACGCATGGGCAAACCAAATGAAGCATGAGAGAGGCTCTGGCTACAGGAGGAAATAAAATTAAGAAAAGCCATGTGAGAAGCTACGAATGGAGCATGCACACATGGAAGGAATGGGGCCCATACTCATATAAACAAAGGTTGACTTGTAAGCATGTGAAATGGTAAATGAAGCACGTGAAAAGGTCTAAAGGCAAAGAGGATTCACGTTAAAATCACATGCATTCACTCATTTGAGGGATCCATCGTATCACACAGTCCACCCACTCCACGTAGAACCATGCTGTATTCATTTTACAATCTATCTTTCCTCCATCTCCACTGTAAAATGAAGCTTTAATTCTCTCCTTTGTGGCTAGCTAAGAGGAGAACCTTGGAGATGCTTAAATCCATGGAGAAGAACACAGAGTTTTGGCTAAGATTTTCTTAATTTCCTACACTTTTTTTTTCTTATACATGCTTGGTTAAGTTGTATTTGATTCAAAATTTGTGTAATTGTAATTAGTTACTAGTTAGACACTGATTAGGAGAGATGTTGATTGATTAATTGCATGAATTAAGTACTGAATTTTGCATTTTCCTTTAATTTTTCATGTATGCCATCAAGGTTTTTGATGAAATGGATGAGTGAAATTATGAGTTTTATTATTTGATTTGAGGATTTCTTGGAATTTAGTTAGTTCAATAAATATCCTAGGTGTTAATTCAGAGGCTAATTAATTAATTAATCATTCAATTCAAGTGTTCATTGATCTTAATGACAAGAGTTAGCGATTTGATGTGGGATTGAGGTTTCAATTCAACATTAAATTGTTAGTCCTTTAATTCTTGTGTGGTAACTCAAGATACATTATTATGAATATAATTAGGGACTTTTAGGTTAGAATTAATCACAATTAGATTAGGATAAGGATAGTAGATATCAAAGGACGAATCTAAAGCTAGTCATAAGTCCATTATCAACCATAACTCATCCAATTAGAAAGCAATTAGGAATTTTAATTTGATTTCATTTTAATTAGTTTAAGTCAACTAAAAACCTCCTAAATTAGGTAGTTCTAAGATCCTTTAACACTTAAAAAATCTAATTAAATATTGAATTCCATTTCCAAGAGAGATGACCTAGGTTGTGCCCTATATTGCATAACCTAGTTTATTTTGAGGGTTGCACGACACAATTGTCACTGTGTGTGTATGATTGACCTTAACTTATATTGCTTCTTCTCTTCCATGTGAGCTGATATGTGTGACATTAAGAAAGATGCCTCCTTCATGCTTCTTTCCACGTAACTTCACTCTATTTCTATTATGAGTGTGTTTCTTAAATGAGTGCTGTAACCTATGGCTGTGAGGGAGCTTTCTTGTGCTCCAGCTCATGCTTAAAGTATGTGCTTCATGTAGCTTCCACATCAGCTATACATTAAACCTGTAGCTACTTCTTCTTCTACGTGGCTTTTGCTTCATCCACCCAAGCTCAAGCTTTATTTACTACTCCTTCCTTCCCTCTGTTTTGTGTTTCTTCTGCTCACAAACCCATAGCTATGAGCTATGTTTCATGCATACATGAAAGAGTGATGTGTAGCTGCTAGACGTATGAAAGCTATGTGGAAGTGTATGGAGTGCAGGGCATGCTACGTGTTAGAGTGAAGCTTTGTGTGTTGAGAGCTCATGGAGTGGAGTGAGTGGATAAATGTTGTGTAACGTGAGTGTGAAAATGCAAGGCTTTGCATCTAGTAGGTGTGTGTGAGTGAATGAATAAGCCACACATGTGAGCTACCTTCTATGCCTATGTGTTTATTCCTTCCATGTTCTATCTAGCCTCCCATTCCACCTTACTTCTCTTCTTTTCCAGTCCTGTGGCATCATCTCAAGTCTTGTGTGTGATTTTAGTGGTAGCTTCCATGTGAATGATGTGCTTGAGTGTAATGTTGAGTGAGCTACTGTGCATGTGAACTGGAGCAGTGCCAACCACGTGGGAAAGTAAGAAACCTATGTATGCTACATGGAGATGAAGGTGTAAGAAAGAGAGAGAGCTTGTGTGTGAAATGGAAGTGCCTACGTGGAATGTGCATGAATAAGAAGGATGATGATGATTGTGCTACCTCCTTGTCATTCTTTTATTTTCAAATTTTGTTTTTTAAGAAACTTGCACACTGGAAGCTCTATTTCTTCTTTAATTCAATTTCCCATTCAAGCTCCAATTTTCATTGAAAATCTACACAAATAATAAGAAAAATTCAATAGAAAAAATTCACAAAATAATTTAAAGAAATTTATACATTAAAATTAAAAAAATTTTGTAAATAAATTCCTTGAGTATAGAAATGGCCACTAAACTCAAATATTATCTAATGAAATGCACAAAACCATATTCAATCATCAAAATGCTTAAGTTTAAGAGGATTAATATATCTAAAATTGGCATTTATCAAATTCTCCCACATTTAAACCTTTGCACTCCTAGGCAAAACTCAAAATCTAAGGAAAAGCTAGTGGAATGGCAAGTGGAGAATGAAAATGAAAGAGGAAAGTGAAGTGTAAAAATCACAAGCTAAAGAATGATCCCAACTCTTCAACACTTTAACAATCAAAGTTTATTACATTTTCATTAAGAAAGCAAATTCCATGGCAATTTCATTTGAAGAGAATGAATCAAAAATACATAGCCCCTCACATGAATTGGTGTTTACTCTTAACTCTTAAGTGTTTAAGGGCAATGTAGATCACTCAAATTTCACCTATCAAAACTTTACTACTATAGGCTTGTCAAGCTTTTAAGTCTCCACCACCTATGCCAAAAACAATACACAAATCAAGAGGACTTTATTTAAGGTTTTAATGGGGCTAGGGAATGAATTGAATGGGTACGCAAGAATAAGGATACACAAACAACAAATGGATACCTTAGAACTTTAAGAGCAATAAAAAGAACTTATGATAAGGAGGAATGTGTGTTTCAAGGCCTTATTTCTAACTAGCATGTGTGACTACAAACCTAACTTAAAATGCTTCTTTCTTTGATTTTCTATTGTTTTTTTTCATTCATTATTTCTCTTTTTCTTTTCTATCGCTTCTTTTCTTTCCATATGTTTTTTTCTTTTTAAAAATCTTCCTCAACTTTTAATAACAATGGCTTAAATTGATGCAAAGCGCACATTCACTTATCTTAATTAGATGTAATGCTTGTTGAAATGCATAATATAACAACCCTAACTTCTAATCATCATAATTAAAGTTAAAGACGTAATTAATAATCATAAATCAAGGTTTGAAGTCATTAAGATTAATTACATCGAGAAAAAGTGAGGAAATTTGAAACCTTAATGTTATCAAGGTCATTAACTAGACAACCACAATTATTTGAATGTGCAAGTGAATTTAATTATCAATGAAGAGCCTTTGATTCTTCCATCCATCAATTCCAACTCACAAAATCCTCCTACAAGTGTTTCTAGATTATTCCTTAGCATTACCATAAGAGAAACTAAGGTTTTTAGGTGAATATGAGAAATTAAGCACCTTTGCTGTGGCTAAATTCCCTCGCGCCGTGGACAATTACCCTTGAGTTCAACTCTTTACACCTTCACAAATTTTGCACATGTCACCGCGGCCAAATACCGCTTTCGCTGCGGCCAAATACCCTCTAGAACACCCCTAAACCTACCTCTCAGACTTAGCCACGGCCAACCTCACTGTTCGCCGTGGCCAATTGCTCTCTGTTTTCTTCCCTGGAAGCTTTGCCACATTTTACCTAGGCTAATTAAATATTACCCACGGCCAATTCCCTTCTGTTCCTATAGCTCCTAAGATTTCATCTCATGCTCTCTAATTCCCCCTTTAGCAACACTCTAAGCCACTTTAACTTAGTTTGTAAAGATTTAGTGTCTTTCTTTTACCTAATTTACCTAATACATCTATCATTACCCATTCAAAACTCAAATGTGGATCCTTAACCTTCTAGCCACCATAAACCAGTAAGTTCATAGATCAATGATAGCAGATAGTTCATACACTACTCACATTTCCATTCAAACATAAGTCCTATTAGAAATTTCATACATCACTAGTTTAAGTTGACATCTAATGTATCAAATAATTACAGTCCCTATGCTTGGCAACTCATGATGCAATGTGATAATTACATAAAACTAGTAGTCTAGTTATACAAATACAATTTGACAAGGTTTCTAAACCTACCTACTACCAAACCACATAATAAACTTCCATTAATTTTCTCCTTGCCACTAAGAGGTCCGGTTCCTAAAAATATTAGCCCACAATTGGGGTGAGATATACAACCTTAGTAACAAGAGGAAAATTTCATATATATGTACAGATTAATCAATACAATGCAATTTCATATCATCAATATCAGAATCATCAATTCAATTTGCAAATGAACTAGTTGAGCTACTAATGACTTATATCCCATACCAATAATCATACACAACATATTAATGGCCAATAATACCGGGAGAAGCCCTTCCACGGCATCTACTCCTTAATGAGCACTGTAATACCATATCTTTCTAGCCTTTCTCATGCAATTCACCTACTCCATAACATGCATTGCTTAGGAGTTGTAAGAAAATGGGATATAAATAATAGATTAAATTTGCGTTGTGCTACATATGAAAATTCCATTCGAGGTCACATGGGCCATATGAGCCTATACTATTCTTTCCCATATTTAATTACATCAATACAACTCCTTTGCATCACAAAATCATTCCCACAATTCATGGAAACCGAAATGAAGCATACAAAATAGAAGTTCATTCTCGGCTAGAATTGGCCTCTTTTCTGGGCAAACTTTGAAAAATTATAACTAATTCTAGAAAAATTAAAATCATGAGTTCTTAGTGATTTTGGAAATCTATGGATGTCTAATTTACACTAAAAATATGCCTAGATCATAACATTCATCACAGAGGATGTTTGACATCCAAAATTGTCCAAAGGTCCGATTGAATTCTGGAACTGATACAAAATTCTGTAAAGAACTTTGAAAATGTCCAATTAATTCTAAAAAAAATCCAATCTATGCAAATGGTACCAATCTGGAAAGATGTGGATATTAAATAGAGAGGAAAAATATCTCTAGATCAGTTCATCAAGCCCAGACCTCAGAATTCAATGGAACAGTACTTCTAGTCAGGTAAATTTACTGATACTGGATAGAAATTTCAAAAATTCATATCTCCCTCTCTAGAACTCCAAATGAGGTGCTTTTAGTTGGCATGAGTCACTGTGATTATCTAGTTTCTTTGTATAAAATTTCATGGCAATTGGACATCATTTAGACCTTGTGTGATAGAATGCAATTTCGGACCAAATGAATAGTGCAGCAAACCAGAAACATAAATTTTGCCAATTTTGAAAAATAATCAAATATTTTTTAGACCTCCAAAAATTATGATCTTTAGCTTCCCAAAAAGCTCTCAATGAGACCTAATTGCATGCCAAATTTTAAATCAATACTAACTCATTTGGCTAAAAAGTGATATAGGATTCCATTATGGTCAAATTTAATTCCATATGAGGTACCAAACTTGCCATATGGCCTCCCCTTAGTGTTGGCACCTTTTGGGCAAGTCTAAAAGCATATTTAAGACTTGTATGAGCTGTGCAAATGGTCCCAAATCTCATGCATCTCATTTTGGCCATTCAACTCACACTTATACATATTTCCATCAAACTTCCATATTGCACACTTTGGCATTCCATACTCAAAATAAATGCTAAAGGGCATATGTCATTTTCATACATCTAAGCATTACATATTAGTATATTTACACATGTCTCAAGGTTTATGATACATATGCAACATCATATACATTATGAACCATCATTATAGTTCCAAAATAGACAAAACAATGCATAAGCTTGTCAATCTTTCCTCTTCATTGTTGTTGGCTCCCTTCACCATAATTACTTGGTCTACCTAGCATGTTAGAATATTGGAGAGGAGGGGATGAGATTCAAAGAGTCTCAATAGCTTATCTCCCATTTAATTATACATAATATATGCAAAGCAAGCTTTACAAATGCATGCATGGAGAAGATGGAAGTCATGTACATTTAAAAAGAAAACTTGGCATATGAACAAATCATACATGACATTCAAGCGTTCACTAAGTGTTTGGATTGGCCTCACACTTCTCCTCATGGATTTTGGATTTGCCTTACCCATTCTTTAAGAGCTTTGGACTCAACCATACTCTTAGGAGCCCACTTTACTTTTGGAAGACTCTTTACTTTGTCTTAACTAAGGTCAAGGGTTCTTGGATCATCCTCACCAAAGGGAAGAGTTTTTGGCCTCTCCACACTCAAGTAAACTTATACAAACATCATGTATTCATTTGGAAATATAACATGGCATCAAGGATCATGGCATATAAAGGCATGCTAGCATACTTTTCATAGCTTGAAAATGCACATACACATATTCTAAAACAAGCTAAAAATACATCCATGCATGAGAGAAAGTGGAGAGAGCTACTTGTATACAATCACACATTTTTTCCTTGGAATTCAAGCCTCCTCTTTCGGTCACACCCCTAAAAATTGGTGGAGATGGTTTCTCTTAGCCTAAATACAATTTATGGGATCCAATTAGGTTCATTAAACAAGCTCTAAAGCCATACAACTTGCTTAGATACTAGATTGCTCTATAGGCTCCATTATGGTCCATAAATGCACCTAATGAAGCAACACCCCTCAAATAATTTCTAGGCTCCATTCTTTCCTTTCAAATATGATTCTTGACTCCTTTTAAGTCTCTTGGAGTCATCACACAATTAAAACATAGAGCCTAACATCATGTTGCTTCTTTAGGTCATAATATAAAACCTAAGGCACCAAATCACTTTCTATGAGTTCTAAATTTTTTCCAAGGCCTCCCCTCATTTTCATTCATCAAATATGACTCAAGAATGGCCTTAGAAAAATTTAAAACTCTCCCTAGCTAGGAGAACCCATCTAGGCCGAGGCTATGAAGCATATTAGGTTCCATGAAAGTTTCTTTGTTTTCTTAAGGGAAGAAGCATATGGGGAGCCTCTTAGGGATCTTGGGAGCTCATTTAAACTCTTACTTAGGCCTAGGAATCATCATATAAAATCAAATTTTACAAGGTGCAATTGAAACCCTAGAACTTGCATCTTGAAATCTAATGGTTTTTTGTTAATTCCCTTTGTATATTCTTAATCTCCACACCCTTTTTCCCCAGATTCATGCTTGGTTCTGCCTAAAAATCATCTCCTCCTAGGGTTTTCTCAAGTGGGGCGAAATGGTGGAGAAAGGAACCAAAGATAACAACCATAGGAAGAGAAATTACCCTGTTTTCTTGCTTTTTCTCACTTGAATCTTATGTTCTTTGAGCTCCTCTCCTCAAAGCCGAATTTTCCCCTTAATATCTCCCTTAAAACAGATTTATAAACTTCATTATAACCATAGGAAAGAAAGGGGAATGGAGAAGGAGAGGTTTGGAAAGGAGAAAACATGAAAAACCATGAAATTCCTTACCTTTTCCTTACTTTTTCTCCTCCTTTCTTCTCCTCCATGGTGTGCCTAAAAGAGCTGGTGTTTTTTTTTTTGGTTTTTGGGCAGAATGGGTCATGCAAATGGAGGGGAGGAGAAATAAGAAACTTAAAGTGTGTTCAAGAAGCTTCCACTTTCTCAAAAATTCTAATTTTGCCCTTCGTTTTTGGCATTTTTGTTTCTCCTTCGTTTTAGCTCCTTTTTGAGAACCGTCTTTTCCATTATAAAATTTAGGTTCCCAATTTAATAAAATGCCTTTGGAATCACTCAATTTGGAGCTAAAACCTTCCCGAACGAACTGGTCAAAGTTTGAGTCAACTGATATTGGAAAACATCCACCAGAGGGGTTTTAACTGTCCCAGGGCTTTCCATGGTTTTTCAGGGCCTCTGAGAACCCCGAAGAACTCAAAAATTTCATTTAAAAAGCCCTCCTATGTGAATTCCAAAAATTGCCTAAAATTTCAAAAATACCATTACATTTCGTAAGATTTCTGTCAAAATTTGTTTCTTCATTCTAGCTTCATTTTTTCTTCTGTCTAAGGCTGGGATTTTCATTTTTAGGAGTCTAGAATGCTTTCCAAATTTTTTAAGACCTTAACTACATCATTTCGGGGGACTTCCTTTTGTATCTGGTGAGTTTTGTTCGTTGACAGAGAAACTATACGTTATGTTTCTCACGTTTTCTCTAGTTTTCGGAGAACAAGATGTTACAAGCACAACTAGGGTTCAGTGCATCTGGGGTCTGATCACAACCTGTTGCTCGATTGAAATACATGCATGGGTGGCAGCTGCATCGTTGCTCCACCATGGACTCACAAGGTCTAATCACAATAACAATTCAAGTAGTCAATTAATCATTTAGCATTTCAAAATTAAGCATGTGTAACAAAGATCATATTAATATGAGCATATACATGGAATTAGTAAAATAACCCCGGTTTCTCTAACTACCATAAGAATCCAAATGCACATCAAACCTATAACAAGTATAGTTATCATCATTTCTAGCAACAATTCAGATACCTAAAGAGTTGAATTGCTAATGACTACTTAGAGGTTACTCACCTAATTACCAATGGATTTTAATTTTGAGTTCTAACTTTCCCATATTAGAAACCACCATAGTTCACTCCAATTTTTGGGTAATTTCACATGAAACCAAAGCCCATATCATAAGTTAACTATAGAGGTCTCAAACTAACAGAAAATGCATCAAAATGGGAAGAAGATACTCACTTAACAACAACCATAGCCTCAACCTCCAAAAATCCACCATTGAAGCACTAAACAACAAGTTTCAGTTTTGGGTGGAAGATAAAAATGCTCCAAATAAAAGACCAATTGGGCCACATCGAAGAGGAAGAAGAGATGATGAAGTTATATGAAGGTTACCTTAGCTGAATCTTACTCCAAGTGAGAGAAATAGAGCTAAAATAGTGATGGAAACCCTATCCTCTCCTTAAAGTGCGAAAATAGGTTTTTCCTTTCTGTAAAACCAAGTGTTTTACTTTTCCAAATGGGTGTGGCTACTGAACCTTTAGGGTTTTTAATGAGAAATGGGTTAACCTATCAACCTAAGGTCTAATTGGGCTCATTTCTAGTGGTTGGGCTATGATTTAATGAATGGGCTGTAGAACATTTAGAGCTAAAAGTGGAATATGCTGACCTAAAGGCCTAATTCCTTATAGGTTTATATTTTTATACTTGTTGAGCCTTATTTTATGAGTTGGGCTTCAGAATTGTAGTTGGGTTAGGCCAAATTTCAAGAGTCAATCCAATTTAAATCTGCATAATATGTGTTGGGCCAACTATAAAGGCTTATGTGAATTGGGTCATTGGCCTCTATTTCACTAAATCAAATTAGGTCATTGTTAGGTGATCTCTCTTGGCCTAAGTCTTATGGTAAGGAGTTGGGCTTACACCTAAGATCATTGGGCCTCCATAAATCCTGATCCATGGCTTACTCAAATTAATTTTTGGGCCTAAATTAAGCTTTAATCTAATGGAAATTTTAAACCCATATTAATAACTTATTTCTCTATAAATTTCTATTCATATAACTTACCTAATTATTCCATACTAATTATTCTTAATTAATCCAAATCCATTATTAACACCTTAATTAGTTTTGGGGTGTTACACATAAGATATCTTAAAACAGGGTGGGAAAAATATATACTTGACTATGGGCTCAACAAGAAAATAAAACAAGGTCCAAAATGACTAAACAATGGATAAAATGCATGTCAAGGTTAGCCTTTTAGCTTACTAGCTATAAAAGAAATGAATGCCTTATCATTTTCATGCATGCAAATGCAAATGCAAATGTGGTCTCAATAAAGAATTAAGAGTAGTTTCAGAGTAAAAGCAAAGATAGGTGAATACACACTAGAAATGAACAAATAAGGCTCAATTCCTTACCAACTAATGGTTATCAAAATAATTTATTGAAATCAAATTCATTGCGACTTCACTTGAATCAAGACATAAGATCCATTACTTATTATATCAAAGTGAATCCAAGCTATAAGCATCTCAACTTGCAACTTCTACAAAAAAAAGATATATTTTTATTATTTTTATTATTGTTTTAAAACTAAAAAGCAACACAAAACTTTAAAAGTGAAATAAAAGACTAAAAACCTAGAAAAATCAACTAACCAAAACAAAGCAAAACTACAAATTTTATTTGCACCCCCACACACTTAAACATTGCATTGTCCTCAATGCCAACACAAAATCCAATCAACAGAAAGACAACACAATATAAAAGAGGAAAGGGAAAGGGTACAACTGGGTAATCAGGGTGGGGCCTGAAGTTGGAGTTCCTCCTTGTCATCCTTTGGAACTCCTTTATGAAAGTGCTTGAGCCTATGTCCATTAACTTTGAATTTAGCTCCTGTCTGCTCATCCAAAAGCTCAACAGCCCCAAAAGGAAAAACATCAGAGATTACATATGGACTTTCCCATTTAGAACGAAGCTTACCTAACATGAGCTTTAAGTGGGATTTATAAAGTAGAACTTTTTTGCCAATTATAAACTCCTTTCTTATAATCATCTTGTCATGGAACACTTTTGCCTTTTTTTTTTTATAGATCCTTGCATTATCATAGGCTTCCAAGTAAATCTTTTCAAGCTCTTGAAGTTGAAATTTTTTGTGGGACTCTGCTCCATTCAAGTCCAAATTGCATTTTTTCATAGTCTAATAAGCTTTGTGCTCCACTTTTATTGGTAAGTGACAAGCTTTCCCAAATACCAGCCGATAGGGTGACATGCCAATAGGAGTCTTGTAGGCAGTCCTATAAGCCTAAAGTGCATCATCTAGCCTCTTGCTCCCATCTTTCCTATTCGGTTACATTGTTTTCTCTAAAATTTGCTTTACCTCCTAGTTAGAAATCTCTGTTTGGCCATTTGTTTGAGGGTGATACAGAGTAACTACCTTATGCATAACACTATACTTGCTAATCAAGCTTTGCATGCTCTGGTTGCAAAAATGAGTGCCTTGGTCACTAATAATGGCTCTAAAGATACCAAACCTGTAGAAAATATGAGAGCGAACAAATTCTACAACCATAAAAGAGTCATCAGTCCTAGTGGGTTTTGCTTCCACCTACTTCAAAACATAATCTACAGCCAATAAAATGTATGCAAAGCCAAAAGAAGTAGGAAAAGGTCCCATAAAATCAATGCCCCAAACATCAAAGACTTCATAAAACAAAATAGGATGCTGTGGCATTTCATTTCTCCTAGAGATGCTTCCTATTTGTTGACACCTGACACATCTTTTACAAAAATCAAAGGTATCATAAAACAAGGTAGGCCAATATAATCCATTATCTAGAACCTTCCTAGCTGTGCATTTTGGACTGAAGTGACATCCACATGCAAATATGTGATAAAATTTCAAAACAGGTTCAAATTCTATATTAGGCACACAACGTCTAATCACTTGGTCACTACATAGTCTCCACAAGTATAGATCATCCCAAATATAATATCTAGCTTTACTTTTAAACTTATTCAACTGATGTTTATTCAAATCAATAGGAAATTCAGAAGTAGTTAGATAATTAACTAAGTCAACATACCATAAGTAGAAACTATGCATAACATACAAATGCTCATCAAGGAAGTCATCATCAATAGGTAAAGAATCTACCTTCAGAGCCTCAATTTGACTCAAGTAGTCTGCCACCAAGTTTTCTGCTTCCCAGATGTCAATATCAAACTTTTGAAGTAAAAGCATCCATCTAATCAATATTGGCTTCACATCAGGCTTCTTCAGCAAGTACTTTAGGGCTATAGGATTAGTAAAAACAATTACTTTAGTATCAAGCAAATAAGATTTAAATTTATCCAAAGCAAAGATAATAGCAAGAAATTCTTTTTCTGTGGTTGTATAATTTGCTTGGGCTCCATCCAGAGTCTTAGATGCATAAGCTATCACATGGGACCTTTTATTCACTCTTTGGCTCAAAACTACACCTACAGCAAAATTAGAAGCATTACATAAGAGCTCAAATGGGAGATTCCAATTAGAGGGTTAAATAATGGGTAGGCAAGTCAATCTTTTCTTAAGATCATCAAAAACTATTTTACATGCATCATCAAAATAGAAATCAACATCTTTTTGTAACAGCTTAGATAATGGCAAAGCAATTTTACTAAAATCCTGGATGAATCTTCTATAAAAGCCTGCATGACCTAGGAAAGACCGAACCTCCCAAACACATGTTGGGTATGGTAGAGAAGTGACAACATCTATCTTAGCCTTATCAACCTCTATGCCCCTGTTCAGATGCAACATGACCCAATACAATGTCTTTTCGAACCATAAAATGATACTTTTCAAAATTAAGTATAAAGTTCTTTTCTATGCATCTCGCTAAGACTCTATTTAGACTAGACAAGCAGTCATCAAAAGAGTTCCCATATACAGTGAAATCATCCATAAAAATTTCTATATAGTGTTCCAGAAAATCACTAAAAATGGAAACCATACACTGCTAGAAAGTTCCAGGGGCATTACAAAGACCAAAAGGCATTCTTCTGTAGGCAAATGTTCCAAATGGGCAAGTAAACATTATCTTCTCTTCATCCTCCAAGGCTATGCAAATATGAAAATAACTTAAAAATCCATCAAGAAAACAGTAGTGAGATTTCCCAGCTAAACATTCAAGCATCTAATCAATAAAAAGGAGGGGGTAATGATCCTTTCTAGTAACTAAATTAAGTCTCCTATAATTAATGCAAATCCTCTAGCTGTTTTGTACATGGGTGGGCAACAATTCATTATTCTCATTCCGAACCATTATGATCCCTGATTTTTTTTAGAACCACCTTTATAGGATTGACCCATTGACTATCAGAAATAGGATATATAATACTAACAGACAAAATTTTAGAAACTTCATTTTTAACCACATCTAGAATAAGTGGATTCAATTTCCTTTGAGGTTGTCTCATTGGTTTTGCCCTATCCTCCAACAAAATTTAGTGCATGAAGGTGTTAGGGCTAATGCCAGGTATATCTGTCAAAGTCTACCTTATTACTTATCTTCTCCTCCTTAAGAACTCTAAAACGTTCTCTTCCTCCTCTGGGATAATGTCACTAGCTACAATCAATGGAAGCTTTTCATCTTTCTCCAAATAGGTATACTTGAGATTCTCTGGCAGCTGTTTGAGTTCTAAGGTGGGAGCTTGCTCTACCGAAGGCATGAGTGATTTGATTTCAATCTCTTCCATGCCAAATACCTATTTAGACAACTTACAAATGGAAGAAACTACTTTCTTATCCTTGGGAACATCAGTAGCATAGGAAGAATTAGCAGTCAAGTGAATATCAGTATCATAATTACCCAAACTATCCATATCAGTTTGCAAAGACTCATCAGAACCTGGGAAAGCAACAAAACCAATAAAATCAACAGAGGTTCTCGATAAAACAAAATCAATCTGATTAGCAATAGATTCTTTAGAGTCAATACCATTATACAAGCTTAAAAATTCATCAATTTCTCTACATATAGTACAAGAATGAGAATCATCATAAATGTGTCTTAGAGAATCATACAGATAAGCAATATTACAAGAATCAGTCAACATGTTATCCTTAAACTTAGCACTGGCATCATTAACTAGCATATCAATCAGACTCACATGAAAAACAAAGTTATCATCACACGAGTGTTTCATGGCATCAAATATATTAAATTGTATCATATTGCCAACAAACTTCATTTGAAGAGTACCCTCATGCACATTTATAATTATCTTTGCAACTTTTAAGAAAGGTCTACCTAAGATGAGTAGGGCATGTCCATGAGACCTATATCTATCATCCTCCATGTTAAAGACATAAAAATCAACTAAAAATATCAAATCCTTTACCTTAACTAGGACATCCTCCAAAACTTATGAAAGATAAGCGATGCTCCTATTTGCAAGCTACAAAATCACTTTAATAGGTTTCAGCTCTCTCATCTACAAAGATAAGTACACTGATTTAGGCATAATATTTATAGCAACACCAAGATCAATCAAAGCATAAAAAAACTTAAAATTTCTAATAGTGCATAGAATTGTAAAAGTGCCCGGATCTTGACACTTAGTGGGTATTATTGGCTGTATAAGTGATGAAACATTCTTGCCAAAATTGACTTTCTTATTCCCTCTTTGCCACCTCTTGTTGGTACATATTTCCTTCAGAAATTTGGCATACTTATGGATGGTCTTGATTGCTTCCAACAAAGGTATATTAACCTCAACCTTCTTGAAAGTCTCAAGAATTTCTTTTTCAATTTCTATTTCAGTTTGCCTCTTTCCTAAGGTAGGTCTATGTGGGAAAGGCAAAATCTTCTTTGGCTCTTCTTCCTTCTTAGGCTCATCTAGTGCAATGTGTGTTTTTCATGACGTCGGCTTATCCATGGTAATGATATCTGAGGATCCCTGAACTTCCCTTCCACTCCTAAAAGTGATGGCATTAACATTGCTATTATTTCTTAGATTAACAATCATTTATGATGATAATTGGATTGAACCCTGAGATTTCACCTTATTGAGAGAGGTAGCAAACTGGCCTAACTGAGTATAAACCTTTCTTTCTAAATTTTGCATGCTCACCTATAGCTGTTGTTATTGATACTACAATTGTTGTGTAAGTTTTGCATTAATCTCTATAAGTTGCTTTATCATGTCCTCTATATTATTTCCTTTCATTAGTTCCTCCTATATAGGGACTAACTGCCTCATAGGTTGGAAAGGTTACTAGGTCCTACATCATTATATCTATTTTGCTCTTATCCTCCCCCATATCTCAAGTTAGGGTGATCCCTCCATCTTGGATTGTATGTATTAGAGTAGGGATCATACTTTTGCTGCCTTTATTGCATTGGCCTGATTGGAAACATCCTAGCACAAGTCTCTACCCTGTCTTCTAACATCGCGCACTGATTAGTAGCATGTCTGGCCAAACAGCATATGTCACATAAAGGTCCCACCAAGGTAGTAGAGGTAGATGTCTGCCTAGGTGTATAACACTATGAATAAGAATGCATCTGAGTAGCATAGGACTGTGGTGCACAAATCTGAGATAGAATGGAGGATAACTGTGGCTATTGCTGAGCTAAAGCAAGCTGTCTGAGCACAGAAGACATCTCATCAATCTTGCTTTCAATTCTTTGATCATATTATGGAGGATACAACTTACTGACTCCTCTCATTATCTATCTCACATCAAACTATTGTGCATTCTGAGCCATCTTATTAATTAACTCCCAAGCTCTTGTAGGTGTCAATCACCCAAAGCTCTACCAGAAGTAGCATCAATCATGTTTCTATCCATGTTTAATGGCCCCTAATAGAAATACTGAATAAGCAACTGATTAGAAATTTGATGGTGAGGACAACTAGCCAACAATCTCTTGAACCTTTCCCAGTATTCATACAAGGTCTCTCCACTATTTTGTCTGATCCCATAAATTTCCTTTCTTATTGATGCAGTGAAAGAAGCAAGAAAGAATTTTTCCAAGAAAAGCTTTTTCAGTTAATCCCAAGAAGTGATAGCACTGGGGGTAGATAGTACAACCAATCTTTGGCTACACCATCCAATGAAAAAGGAAATGCTCTAAGCTTAATTTGTTCTTCTGAGACTCCCTTTGGCTTCATTGTAGAGCAAACAACATGGAATTCCTTCAGATGTTTGTGAGGATCATCTCTTGCTAGTCCATAAAATTTAGAAAGTAAGTGAATCAAGCTAGATTTAAGCTTAAAATTTGTATATAATTTTGGATATTGCATACAAAGATTTTGATAGTGCACATTATGAGTTATCAATTCTCTAATGGTTCTTGCATGCATGTTATCATTCAAATTTGCATTTGCATTCAAGTTAGCTTGAACATGCATATTCATGTTAGCATTCACTTGTTCTTGTTCAGCCATATTACCAGCAAATTGAAGTATACAATCAATTCCTTGCACACAATCAAAAGTAGAAGTAGTGCCACTATTTCCTACACTATCACTATTTTTTTTAATCCTTACTTGCCTTCTAAAGGTTTTTTCAATTTTCAGATCTAAATAAATTAATTTCTCACCAAAGATCTTTGTTATAAACCAATTAGGCAAGCAAAAACTAAAAAGGAAAACAAAAACTAGCAAAGAAAAATCAAAATAATAAGTCTAGAAAAATAGAGAAAATAACTTAAAAATTAGAAAAATTTGCTCACACCAAAAGGAAAGAAGATTAATTCCAAATTAAACTAACAACTACTTAGCATATATAAACATTCAAAAACAAAGACAAATCACATAAAAGAAGTTCACAAAAATAAAAAAAATAAATCTAGAAAAATGAGAAAAATCCTAGAAAATTTGAGAAAATATTAAAAAATTAAAAAAAGTACCTTAAACATTGGAATTTGGCCAAAAGATGGAGAACATGAATGGAGAAATTTTGATGGAAGGAACTCTGGCCATGTGGAGAAGATGATGGGTGAATTTCTCCTTCATTCATGTCCTTGGAGTTGCGTCCAAACCAAAAGTATCTCCTCATTCCATTTTTTTTTCGCATTAATCTTTAGTCCATTTTTTTTTATGTTCTGCCTCCCCTTAACCTTAGTCATGTTAATCCCTCCTCTTTAGCATGTTTTGCCCGTGTGTGTTTATTCCTCCACTTAATGATCATGTGCCTCATTTAGAATCTACTCACGTGTTCTACAATTAGCTACTCGAGCTTCATATGCACTGTTCACTTGGTTTTTTTTTTTCCCCATGTCACTTCCCACGTTAACTTTCGCTTATTCATTCACCTTGAACCCAAGCCTCTTTCGTGTTCCTTACATGCGTCTTCTTCTACTCATTTAGCTTGTGCTATGGCTTCATGCACATGCTTCATTAAATCTCTAGCCCTTTATGTTGGAGATTGTGCCCTAGGCCAATCATTGTATTGCGAACATTATTTTTATTATGAAATAAGAGTTTTCTTTTATTACATTATTATATTATTTGCATGTTTATATATAATAATATCCATAGATAAATTATTTTTTGGATTATCCAAAATGTCCCTAGTCAATCATCCTTGTGGGAGCAACGATGAATTAAGACTAGTATAATTTTGATTGATTAAGTGTTAATTATATATAATGATATGAATCAAAATCATAGGCGTGTGTTAGAGAATAGGACGTTGGATAGACCCGTTATGAGATAAGCTATATGGATTAGGTCATAAGTTTATCTCATATATAACCTTGTCATTGATCCTTTGGACTTGAGATCACTATAGATTTCTACATAAAGGACACTGTACTTTGGCATAGTCTAATGTCACCTTTAATCGGATGATTATAAAGGCTATGATCGGGTATAGTGGAATCCATGCAGAGGAAGATGAGTGGTCAAGATAGAATTTGTCCCTCTGATTAATAGAGAGATGTCTTTGGGCCTCTCGATGAGTGTGACTGAGAAATGCATGGCCATGTTCAGATGAAAAGGGTTCTATCTTACATCAGTCTGCTTGGAGATCGAGAAAGTTACGATCGAGCAAGTTGAGGATGACATTTCCATGCCTCATACTTGATCTAGATGTCGTGTAACAAACGGGATATGATAGGGTTGCAAGATAGGTTGCATTGGATCACCGATCCTGTATGATTTGGGTAGTCACAATATCTTGCTAGAGGCCACTTGTGACTTGTAGGTCAAACAGTGCAGTTAGCCCACTGCCAACATCATATGGGCCTACAGGGTTACACATAAGAATGGACTAATTCGAGTTAAAATGTCCACATTCATTGAATCAGAAATGTGTCTCGATTCAATGAATTTAATTTTTTAAATCTAGGATGAGGAATTATTTATATATATAAATAGTTAAATTCGAAATATATATTATATATATATATTATATTTGATATTATATATATATGTATATATATATATGAATTAGTTTAAATTTGATTCTATTAGATAGATTTGAATTTAAACTAATAAATATATTTAATGATATATTTAATTAATTTTGATTAATTAAATATATCTAAAACCCTAGTCTATAAATAGGGTTTCCATATCAGAAAAGTATTTTTTCTAGAGTTGCCTCCAAAATCCTAAAGAGAGGGACAGTGTACGGACATGTACAGAACTGTACGGACGTTGTACGAGACTATACGGATGTCGTACGGGACAGGTGCTAGAACACTGTTTGAGTTACTGAACCCTGTTCGTGTGGATACTAGTAGAGGAAGCCAATTTGCGGTCAGTTCCTGTGATATAGACGAAGAGTAAACAACAAACTGAATTAACAAAAAAGGTAATTCTCTGAACCTATTCAGTTTAAGCGATTTTGACGGATCCTTTGTGAGAATCGGGATCAAAATTTTTTTAAATTTTGCTGTGTGACTCCCATGATTCCCGACACTTTAAACCTATGCCAATCCTTTGCTGAAGTTACTGCATGAGACAACCTGTAGCTACATTAATTCCTCTCCACATGTTTGCATAAGTCCATGCCACATTTATTGCTTTATTCCCTCATGCTTCTCTACTCATGCTACTCTTCTCCAGCCTATGACGTGTGAGAAACCCAGCTGTGCATGAATGTGTGTTCGAGTGGTTTGTGAATGAAGCTGTGTAATGGCTATGTGTGTATGATTGACGTTGACTCGTGTTATTTCTTCTCTTCCACGCGAGCTAATGTGTGTGACATTAAGAGAGCTGCCTCCTCTATACCTCTTTCCACGTAACTTCACTCTATTTCTACTGTGAGTGTGTTTCTTGAATGAATGCTATAACCTGTGGCTGTAAGAGAGATTTCTTGTGCTCTAGCTCTTGCTTAAAGTGTGTGCTTCATGTAACTTCCATGCCAACTATACATTAAACTCGTAGCTCTTTCTTCTTTTACATGGCTTTTGCTTCATCCACCCAAGCTCAAGCTTCATTTACTGCTCATTCCTTCCCTTTGTTTTGTGTTTCTTTTGCGCACAAACCCTTAGCTGTGAGCTGTGTTTCATGCATGGGTGAAAGGGTGATGTGTAGCTGTTAGACATATGAAAGCTACATGCAAGTGAATGGAGTGCATTACATGCTATATGTTAGAGTGAAGCTTTATGTGTTGAGAGCTTGTGGAATGGAGTGAGTGGATAAATGCTATTTGATGTGAGTGTGAAAATGCAAGGCTATGCATCCAGTAGGTGTGTGTATGTGTGAATGAATAAGCCATACATGTGAGCTGCCTTCCATGCCTATGTGTTTATTCCTTCCACGTTCTATCCAACCTCCCATTCCACCTTCCTTCTTTTCTCTTCTAGTCCAGCGGCTTCATCTCAAGTCTTGTATGTGATTTTAGTGGTAGCTTTCATATGAATGATGTGCTTGAGTGTGATGTTGAGTGAGCTACTGTGCATGTGAACTAGAGTAGTGCCAACCACGTGGAAAAGTAAGAAACTCATGTATGCTATGTGGAGATGAAAGTGTAAGAAAGAGAAATAGCTTATGTGTGAAGTGGAAGTGCCTATATGGAATGTGCATGAATAAGAAAGATGACGATGATTGTGTTACCTCCTTTTCATTCTCTTATTTTCAAATTTTATTTTCTAAGAAACTTGCACACTTGAAGCCTCATCTCTTCTTTAATTCAATTTCCCATTCAAGCTCCAATTGTCATTGAAAATTTACACAAATAATAAGAAAAATTCAACAGGAAAAATTCATAAAATTATTTAAAAAAATTTATACATTAAAATTCAAAAATTTTGGTAAATAAATTCCTTGAGTACAGAAATGGCCACTAAACTCAAATATTATCTAATAAAATGCAAAAAGTCATATTCAATCATCAAAATGCCTAAGTTTAGGAGGATTAATATATCTCAAATTCGCATTTATCAATACTTTAAACCAAATCAGTCCAAGTGTAGAATTCCACACGTGGCCTCAGCTCATGGATGTTCATCTACTTGCTTTCCCTTATCCTTACCCGAGGATCTTTCACCTGAAATAGTTAGCCCATGAAACGAGGTGAGATGCAAATTAAGCAACTAGATGTAAATTCCATTCATATGTACCAACTTAATCAACATATATGCATTAAATCAGATAAGCATCTAAAACATTAATCATATTAGCAAATTAAATAGTTGAACTACCAGTGACCACCGTCCCATACTAACAATCACATACAATATGTTAAAAGCCAATAACACTGGGAAAGGCCTGTCCATGGTGCCACTTCCCTGTTGAGCACAACTAAGGTTTAGTGCATTTAGGGGTTTGATTACAATCTGGTGCTCGATTGAAGCATAATGCATGGGTGGAAGTTGTATCACAATTTTATCATAGATTCACAAGGTCCCATTATAATATATCAGATAGCCAACCATTTATTTAGCATTCAAAATCATATATGTACAGCAGATATAAGATTAAATTAAACATATGCAAGGAATAAAAAATTAACCCTGGTTATCTCACTCTGTGGATAATTTTGAAGGCTATTAGCAGTACCAAAATCATCCTATGATCATAATATTAAACAATTACTACTCTAAATTATCATTTATAGTAGTAAATTAGATATCTATAGAATTAAACTACCAATGACTACTTAGAGGACACTTACCTAGCCACTAAGGAGTCCTAAATTCAGACTCGAGCCTCACCCACCTAGAAAACTCTAAAATACCACTCAATTTTCTAGGTAAATATGCATAAAATAAAGGCTCATATTATAAATCAATTATAGGGGTCTTAAACTAGTAGAAACTACCTCAAAATGGGAAGGAAATACTCACTCTATCGACCTCATAACCTCAACCTTCGAAAATCCTCCATGAAAACACCGAACAACATATTTAAGATTTGGGTGTGGGTGAAAATGCTCTACATGAAATATCAATCAAGCCAAATTGAAGAGGAATAAGAGAGAGTTAAGTTATGTAAGTTACCGTGGCTAAATCTTGCTCTAAGAGTGGAAAATAATGGAATTGTGCCAAGAATCCTAGCCACCTCCCAATACCTCCAAATTTTCTTTGCTTTCAAAGTGTTTCTATAGAATGGGGGGAAGGGTAAAGTGGTTTTAGGGTTAAAGTTAGGTTATAGGCTGACCCAAAGCCCTAAATCTAAGTAGGTTTAGATTTTTAGCTTGTTAGATCAAACTTGATAGGTTGGGTTGCAAAATTTCTAGGGTGTTCGTAAGGTCTTGGGTTGACTCCAAAGTCCAACTCTTCACTTGGCCTATGTTCTTGGTTTTGGGCTTCTAAATCACTAAACCAAATTAGGCCATTGTTGAGTAGTTTCTCTTAGGTTAAGCCTCATAAGAAGAAGTTGGGTCTATACAAAATATAATTGGGTCTCCATTAGTCTTTATCCTTGGCATACTTAATTTAATTATGGGTGCCTAGATTAAGTTTTTAACCTAATTGAATCTTAAATCCACATTAAAAATTTATTTCTCCATAAGTTACATTTCCCTTTTTCCATTTAATTACTTTTCTTAATTACCCCCACTAATTCCCTAATTCATTATAATTATTCTTAATTAATTTCGGGGTGTTACAGTAAACCAGCAAGGATGGTTAGACTTCATGAAGGCTAAACCTTCTACCTTCATTAGAGTCTTTAATTTAGAAAAGGCTGATGAGTGGATAAAGGAGTTAGAGAAAATCTTTGAAGTGCTAGGATTTTCATATGAACAAAAGGTAACATTTGTAGTATATATACTTTCTGGGGATGTTGAACATTGGTGGGGAAGTATTAAATAGTTGTTGGAAAGTTGAGGTACCTCTATTACTTGGGCAATTTTTTAGGAAGTCTTTTATGAAAAATATTTTCTTGAAGAAATCCACAATGACAAAGAAATAAAGAACCTCAGGCTAGTCCAAGGCAATATGACTTTTAAATAATATTTAATGAAATTAGAAAAAGTATCCAAGTTCTCTTCTTATCTTCAACATAACCAGGATGAAGCTTAGAAGTGTTAGAAGTGAGGGTCAGGACTATGGATAGAAATGAAAAAGGTTATATCCCCCATTAATGATAAGGAATTATCTGGAGTTGGTGAATCGGTGTAGGGTGGTAGAAAAGAAGGAGGATGAGGCTAAAAAATTTAAGAACAACTAGTGGAAAAAGAAAGGAAAGACTATTCAAACCTTTCCATAAGAACCTACAAAATAAGAAGAAACCTACCCCTTATCAACTCAAACCAAATAATGTCACAATATGTAAAAAGTGTAGGAAACAACACTTTAGTAAGCCATGTTTGTCAGGACTTCATACTTGCTATAAGTGTGGTCAAATAGGACATTTCATTAGAGATTGTCCATAATAGAAGAAAAAGCAAAATCCTACTTGACCATAACATCAAGAAAGAGTATATTCCTTAGATAAATGAGATATAGCTTAGTCATCCGAATTAATACAAGGTACATGTTATATTAAAATTTTTAGTTTACCTGTATTGTTTGATTCTGGAGCTACCCATTCATTTATATCTGTAGACTATGTAAGGAACTTACAACTTCCCATATTTGTTTTACCTTATGATCTTGCTATAGTTACCCCTACTGAAAAAGTAGTGACTTTTCATGCCTACCTAAATTGTCCTATCCATGTTTATGAACAAAATTTCATTGTTGACCTTATCTGTTTACCTATGACTGATCTTGTTATCATCTTGAGAGTGGATAGGTTATCTATCAACTATGTTACCCTTGATTGCCATAACGAGACTATTTTTATCCCTTCAAAGATCTCTACTGATTCCTATGGAAAGGAAGATGATTTTATGAATTTAAAGAGTATCCTCTTGAATTCATCAGAGGTCAAAATAGAGATAACTCAAATTCCTATGGTCTGTGAGTTTCTTGAAGTTTTTCTAGATGAAATTCCAAGATTGCCCCATAAGAGAGAGATAGAATTTTTTATTGACCTTATACCTAGAACTAGATTAATTTCCATCTTGAATTACAAGAACTAAAGAGCCAAATTAATGACATGTTAGAAAAGGAGTTTATTAGGCCAAGTGTTTTACCTTGGGGAGCACCAGTTTTGTTTGTAACTAAGAAAGATGGAAGCTTTAGGTTATGTATAAATTATAGATAGCTGACTAAGGTAACTATCAAGAACAAATACCCTCTCCTAAGAATAAATGTCCTAATTGATTAACTTAGAGGAACCTTTGTATTATTCCAAGATAGACTTAAGATATGGATACCATCAAATTCAAGTAAAGGAAGAAGATATTCCTAAGACTGCCTTTAGAACTAGATATAGTCCTTATGTGTTCTTGATAATGCCATTTGGACTTACTAAAGCATTTATAGTGTTTATACATGAATAGGATTTTCCAACCTTACTTAGATCAATTTGTGGTAGTATTTATAGATGATATCTTGGTGTATTAAGAAGTAGAGAAGAGCATGAAACACACTTGAGACTAGTTTGCAAATCCTTAAAGAAAAACAATTATATACTAGGCTAGAAAAGTATGAATTTTGGTTGTCTAAAGTGAAATTCTAAGGCCATGTGATTTCTAGTCTAGATTTTAGTTGATCTTAGTAAATAAAAGTTATACTTAAATGGGAAAGACCTAAAATTGTCATTGAAATTAAAAGTTTCTTAGGATTAATTGGGTATTATTGTAGATTTATAAAATGATTCTCCCAAATAACCTCACCTTTGACCAAACTAACTAGGAAAGAAAGTCCTTTTGTTTGGACTACTAAGTGTGAGCAGAGTTTCCAAACTCTGAAAGAGAAGTTAACCATTACTTCAGTATTAACCATACCTAATTCTTTAGGAACCTTTGAAGTGTATAGTGATGTATCGAAGAAAGGATTAGGATATGTATTGATGCAAGATAAAAGAGTAGTGGCTTATACTTCTAGGCAATTGAGACCTCATGAGGAAATTACCCTACGTATGACCTAGAATTAGTAACTGTAGTGTTTTCCTTGAAATTTTGGAGACATTACCTATATGGGGCAACTTTTTAGATCTTTAACGATCATAAAAGCTTTAAGTACTTATTTGAACAGAAAAACTCAATATAAGGCAAAAAAGGTAGATGAAGTTATTGAAAGATTATGATTTTGAGCTGAAATATCACTTAGGAAAAGTAAATGTAGTGGTAGACACTTTAAGTAGGAAATCTTTATATGTATCCTCCTTAATAATAAAAGAAGTGCATTTGATGGAGTAAATTAGAGATTTACACACTTTTCTCATTTGGTCACTTAAGAGTTATAGGTTAAATAGACTTGAGATCTCTTGTGATTTGAAAAATCATATTAGAGGAGCCCAAGAATCTAACCTAACCCTGAAGACTCAAATTAGACAACTAGGATTTACCAAAACTAAATATGGAACCATAATGTTCCAAGATAGACTCTGTGTGCCTAATGGAGAGTTAAGAAAACTAATTCTAGAAGAAACTCACAAAAGCAAATACACTATTCATCCTAGATCCACCAAGATGTATCATGATCTTAAGAAATTGTATTGGTGGCCAAGAATGAAGAAAGACATAACTAAATTTGTGTTTAGATGTCTAGTTTTTAAAAAGTAAAAATAGAATACCAGAAACCTTCAGGATTATTGCAACATCTAGAAATCCCTAGGTGGAAATGAGATAGTGTATCTATGGATTTTCTAATGGGATTACCCATAACTTAATTAAAACATGATGCCATTTGGGTTATTGTAGATAGAATGGCCAAATCAACTTACTTTTTACCCATTAAAGCTACCTATTCTTTAGACAAACTAACTCAATTGTATGTACAAGAAATTGTAAAGTCACATAGAGTACCTTCCAACATTATTTCTAATAGGGACCCTAGATTTACTTTCTAATTTTGGAAATCCTTTTAAGCTACTTTTAGGACTAAGTTATGCCTTAATATTGCTTATCACCTTCAGACTGATGGACAAATTAAGAGAACTATTCAAACCTTAGAAGACATGCTTAAGGCTTGTGTGATAGAGCAAAAAGGAAATTGGGATAAGCATGTCATTAGCAGAATTTGCCTATAACAATAGTTACCATTCCTATATTGGGATGACTCCTTATGAAGCTCTGTATGGACAAAAGTGTAGATCCTCTTTATGTTGGTGCGAAGTTAAAGAAAAGTCTTTGCTAGGACTAGAGTTAGTTCAACAAACCACATATTAGGTTAAGAAAATCAAAGAAAAGTTAATCATAGCTTAAAGTAGGCAAAAGAGTTACTCTAAACTAGGAAGAAAAATAACCATTTATGAAAATTATTGGGGAAAATTTGAACCTTATTATTATCCTTGATGATCATTATTTAACAAGTAAAACAATTTAAGCCTATAAAAAGTTCATGTGATCAATTACAACCTTCATATCATATTAACACTAACTCCACAAATAGTTAACCTTCTTATAATTGTTTTCAAGTCATTCAATACCATTAACCCCATAAAAACTAAGTTTTGGAGGCTAGAAATAGGAGTTTAGTGTTTTCGGTCACAACTTGGACATTCTTGTTGTGGCTAAGTTGGCTATAAAAACTAAGTTATTGGGCTTGTGCTGTGACTGGGTTTGCTTGTGCGATGACTTGAATGGTTACTGGAGCTTAAAACCAAAAATACACAATCCGCACCCTAACTCAGACCTTCCACATTGCGGTGAAGTTACCCTTTGGACCTTACTATTTAAATTCTCTCGATTCTCGGCTTAGTGAGGTGAGCTATTAGAACTCCACTACTATGTTGCACCACGGCTTGAAGTTCTACACTACGGTGAATGTAACACCTTATATTTCTAGCTTATTCCGTCACATTTCTATGCTTTACATCATACATTCTATGAAGGAGCAAGAAAAAAAGATTAAAATAATGCATTTTCTAGTATTACGTCACGTATAAAAATTTCATTCGGTATCAAATGGATCATGTGGGCTCATACATTATATTTTCATATTTAATTACATGAATACAACTCATTTACATCATCAAAAGTGGCCTACATCTCATGGAAACCAAAGGGAAACATAAAATACATTTATATATTTTTAGTCAGATTTTCCTCATTCTTGTCACAAATTTTGGAAAATCATAACTAATTCTAAAAAAAAATTAAAATCATTAATTTTTAGCCATTCAGGAAAGCTACACATGTCTAATTTATACTAAAAATATTTCTAGACCATGAAACACAACACAGAAGACGTTTGACATTTGAAATGATCCAGAGGTCTGGCTGTCCACTGGTGCTGTCATAGAATTCTATAACAAAATTCAAAAATGTCCAATTAATTTCACAAAAATCCAATCCATGAAAATGATATTAATCTAGAGTGCTGTAGATGTTAGCTAGAAGAGAAAAATAACTCTAGACCATTTTAGACACGCCCAAACCTTGAAACCCAATCAAACAATACCTAAGGTCAGTTGGAGCGCTGGTACTGGATAGATTCTTTGAAAATTCATATCTCCCTTTCTAGACTCCAAATGAGGTGATTCAAGTTGTCACAAGTCATTAGGAATGTATAGTTTCTCCATAAAAAATTTTGTAGCAATTGGACATCATTTGAGCCCTGTATGACAGATTTTATTTTCAGACCTAAGTAAACAGTGACATGACCAAAACCAGAATTTTTGCCAACTTTGGAAATTCATCAAATATCCTCTAGACCTCCAAAAATTATGTTCTTTAGCTTCCCAAAAATCTCTAAACAAGCTCTAATTGTACGCCAATGCTTAGATCAAGAAGAGCTCATTTGGATAAAAAGTGACATAGGGTTTTATTATAATCCATTTTGGCTCTATATAGGATACCAAAATGTCCAAATAGCTTTCCTTAAGGTTTAGCACCTCTTGGGCAAGTCTAAAAGCATGATTATGACTTGTGTGAGCTGCTCAAAGGATCCCAAATCTCATGCATCTCATTTTGGGCATCCCATTTGCATTTATACATACTTGCATCAAACTTTCAAGAAGTACAATTTGCCATTACATGCTCAAATTACAATCTAGCATTCATATAACATATCCTCTCATTTATACATCACATATTATCATAATTACATATGTTCTAAAAGTCATAGACCATATACAATAATGGTTTATATCATTAGACATCAATATGACCTTAAAGAACAAAAACTATGCACTTTGATGTCAAGCTCTCATCTTCAATGTGGTTGGCTTCCATTACCTTGCTCTCTTGGTCCACCTAGCATGTTAGGACATTAGAGAGAAGGGAATGAGATTTAAAGAATCCCAATAGTTCATCTCCCAAGCAATCATACATAAAAGATGCAAACAAGTCTCATAAATGTATGTATGGTTATGTTGACATGTGCAAACATTCAATAAGTAATTTCAACATTTGAACACGTATATATAGCATACAAAGGCTTGCCAAGTAAGTGGATTAGTCTCACCTATTTACTTATGGATTTTGGACTTGCCTCACCTATTCTTTAAGAGGTTCTTGGACTCAACCTTACTTTTGGGAGTCAACCTCACTTTTAGGAGACTCTTTACTTTGTCTCAACCAATCTTAAAAGTTCTTGGCTCATCCTTACCATGGCTAAGGGTTCTTGGCCTCACCACACTCAAGCAAATCAAAGCAAACATCATAAACATCATTTAGAAAACATAATGCATCATCATGGTACCATGGAGTGAGAGCTCATGCTAAAACCTTTTTCATGACTTAAAATACACATACATACATTCATAGATAAGTAAAGCAAACAATCATGCATGAGATAAGGAGGAGTGAGCTACCTTGGAAGCAAACACACACTTTTTCTCTTGAATCAATGCTCCCTCCTTCAGCCACATACACACAAAGGTGTGGGGATGATTTCTCTTGGCCTAAACACAATTCATGGAAGCCAATTAGGTTCATAGAATTAATTCTAAGGCCACACAATTTACTTAGATACTAGCTTGACCTATAAACCTCATTATGGTTCCATAAATGCACCTAATGAAGCAATACCCCTCAAATAAACTTTAGGCTCCATTCTTTTCTTTCAAATATGATTCTTGACTCCTTTTAAGCCTCTTGGAGTCATCACACAATTAAAACCAAGAGCCTAACTACATGTTGCTTCTTTATGTCATATTATGGAACATAAAGCACCATCTCACTTTCTATGGTTTCTAATTTTTTTCCAAGGCTTCCCCTCATATTCATTCATCATATATGACTCAAAAATGGGTTTAGAAAAATTTAAAACTATCTCTAGCTATACTAACACCCTTAGGCCTAGACAATGGAGGGTTTTTCTCTCTATTGACTTTGTTTTATTTCCTTGATGGAGGAAGCACATGGGGAGACTTTTAAGGATCTTAGGAGCTCATTCAAACACTTATTTAGATATAAGAATTAAGAGATTAAATCAAGTTGTAGAAGGAATACTTGAAACCCTAGAAATTGCATCTTGAAATTCTATAGTTTTTTGTTAATTCTCTTGGTATATTCTTAATCTCTACACCCTTTTTCCTAAGAATCACCCTTGGTTCTATCTAAAAATCAAACCCTCCTAGGGTTTCTTGAGTGGAGCGAAATGGTGGAGGAAGAGGAGGAAGGGATAGCAACCATGGAAGAAGAAATTACCTTGTTTTCTTGTTTTTTCTCACTTGAATATTTTCTTTTTCAAGCTCCTCTCTTCAAATCCAAATTTTTTGCTCAATTTCTCTCTTAAAACAGATTTGTAAACTTCATTTTAATCAAAGGAAACAAAGGAGAATGGAGGAAAAGAGGTTTGGATGGAAGAAAGCATAGAAAACTACCAAGAATCCATATATTTTTGCCTTAATTTCTCCTTCTTCTTCTCTGCCTTTAGTGTGCCTAAACCCTAGCTCTCTCCTCTGAATTTGGGCGGAACAATATGAAGTTATGTGAGTGTGAGAGTGGGGTGCCACCTATTTATAGGTGGGAGGAAGAAACACTTTTAAAAAATTTTCATTTTGCCTTTTGTTCTTAGCATTTTTGTTTCTCATTCGTTTTAGCTTCTTTTTTAGAACCATCTTTTTCATTATAAAATTTAGGTTCCTAATTTAGTAAAATGCCTTTGGAATTACTCAAATCAGAGCTAAAACCTTTTCAAACGAATTTGTTAAAGTTCGGGTACACCGATGTTAGAAAACATCCATCGGAGGAGATTTAATTATCCTAGGCTTCCCTATGGTTTTCAACTCTGAGAACCCCAGAGAACTCAAAAATTTCATTTAAAAAGCCCTCCTATGTGAATTCCAAAATTTGATTAAAATTATAAAAATGCCATTACGTTTCGTAAGATTTATGTCAAAATTTGTTTCTTTATCCTAGCTCTATTTTTCTTTCTGTCTGAGCCTAAAATTCTCATTTTTAGGAGTTTAGAATGTTACTCAAATTTTTTGGTACCTTAACTAATTCATTTAAGAGGACTTGCTTTGAAAATGCACCTGTTTCTGTCATTTAACGAAAATCAGACATTACATCGAAGTCAGGTTCTGTTACCCTCCCTGTGCAAGATTTTTGCTTTATGTTGTGTAATACCTTATATTTCTATTATCATACTCTTCCATTTCAGGCAATTGATGCACATTCACAAGACAAAACTAAGGAAAAATATGAAAATAATACACTTTTACCGCGTTATGCCAGGGTTAAAATTTTCAATTCACATTACGTGGGCCTTGTGGATTACTTAATAACATTCTTTAGCCATTTATCATTGGAAAAAATAACACATAAATTAAAACATCACACAATTCCACGATTTCAAGCTCAAAACCTCAAAATTCCATTATTTCTTCTTGGACAACATGTGGCAGATTTCAGGGGTAACTTTGAAAAATCATAACTAAATGTAGAAAAATTGAAATCACACAAACTATAGCTTTCTAGAAAGCTCTAGATGTCAAATTTACATAAAATAAGTTCCAGTTAAAAAATCTCATTTGTACTATGTTTGACAATAAAAAAGGAAGGAAGGTCCAGCTACCCTCTGATACTAATACATATTACTGATATAAATTTTAGAAATTCATAATTAATTTCATAAAAATCCAACCCATTTAGTCTACACCAATTTGGAAATCTATAGATGTTAACTAGAGGAAAAAAAAATAGTTCTACACCAATCCAATAGCATTCAGACCCCAAAATGCAATTAAACAGTACCATGGGTCTGACTGTGCACCAAGTACTGGATAGCAACTTCAAAAATTAATATCTCTCTCACTAGACATCCAAATGAGGTGCTTCTAATTAGTACAAGTCACTAGGAGGGTCTAGTTTCTTACTATAAATTTTTTGGAAATTGGACATCATTTGTCACATGAATGATAGAGAACAATTTTTGGACTATATGAATAGTACTAGTGGCTAAACCAAAAAAATTTTGCAACTTCAAAAATTCACCAAATATTCCATAGACCTCCAAATAATATCCACTTTAGCTTTTCAAAAAAGCTTTCAATAAGTTCTAGATTCATGCCAAATTTCAAACCAAGAAGAGCTCATTTGGACAGAAATTGATATAGCTCACCAAAATGGCCATTTTTGCTCTATATGAAATACCAAATCTGTCCAAATGGCCTCCTTTAATGTTTGGCACTTCTTGGGTAAGTTTAAAAGCATGAATATGACTTGTGTGAATTGGCCAAGTGGTTTCAAACACCATGCATCTTAATTTGACCATCCCACACTCAAGAATGCATAATCATCACATGCCATCAAGGTGTCAAATTCTACATTCTCATTGATCTAATGCCACATAAGAGCTGTACAATGTTCATACATCATATTACATTTATCTATGGGCTTACATCTCAAAAATAACATTTACATAACCATTTTGACCATTAGGTACAAAAGAAACTATATAATGAACAAAGTATGGCTGTTCAATGCTCTTGGCATTCCTTGCTTCTTGAACATTACCTAGGCATTTCAAGATAATAGAGGGAAGGGGAGTGAGATTCCTAGAATCTCAATAGCTCACACACCCATTCACACATACATTCAAGGCATATACACATCAAAGCATATGTATAAAAGGTTTGGCAACCATAAAGTATGCAAAGTCACAATTTTCATGCCACTTATTCACATTCAAGCCAAAAGCATGCTCTAGGGACTTTTGGTTTTGCCTCACCCATTTTTAGGACTTTTGGATTTGCTTTACTCTTGGCCTAGGGACTTTTGACTTAGTCTCACCCTTCCAAGAGACTATTGGCCTTGTCTCACCTATGCCATGAGACTTTTAACATCTCCTTACCTTCATTAAGGGACTTTTGGCATCACCTCACCCTTATGAGCTATTTCCACAACCAAAGCCATTCAAGGAAACACATTGGCACCAATGTAATGTCAAGGCATCAAGTGGCATATTCTCAAGTCACAAGAGCATACACAAGCATACAATTACAAACATATGCACACAAGTATGTAAGGAGAATGAGGTAGAGAGCTACCTTGGATTTATGCAAGCTTTTCTTGATCCTTTTCCTTCCCTTTTTTGACCTCACAAGTGCACCTAGGTGGGTTAGTGTTCTCTTGGCCTAAACATCATAAAAAACACACAATTACACACTTGAAGTAAGCCAAGACACTAAACACACTCTTAAACACACACTTAGTTCCATAAGTGGCATAATGGTTCCATAATTGGCCTTTTGAAGCAACCTCTACAATTCAAGCTCTAGGATCCTATCTCTTTCCATTTCTAGGCCTTTTAGCCTCATTCAAAGTCTTTGGAGCCCTCACACATTTATTTGCACAATTGGAAAACTAAGTTGTTTCATAAGACACTATTATGAACACCATTGTCCCATCTCCCAATCCATGACTCTTAAATTTTTTTTCAATAGTTTCTCCCATCTTCTAACATCATATGAAGTCCCAAACCAAGGTTAGAACAATTTAAAATACTCCCTAACCTAGTATTCTTGCCTTGGTAGAAACTAGTACCATAATAGAGGTTCACAAGCTTCTTGATTTTTCCTTGATGGGAGAGCCACTTGGGAGGGTTTCTACCTGTCTTAGGAGCTTAAGGAAACATTCAAATAGCCAAGGAATTACTCATACAAAACCAGATTTTCCAAAACCCTAGAAAACACCATACTTTCCTAACTTGATTTCTATTAGTTTTTCTTGCAATTTCTTGCCATATTCCTCTTCCTTATGGTCTAAAACCCTAGTCTCTCTCTTGTTTTTAGATAGAACATCTCCCTTTCATATGGTTTTGATTTGGCCAAAATCATACACAAGGAAGAAGCAAAGAGGAGAAACAACAAAACCATGAAATACCTTAGATTTAAGCTTGATTTCAAGACTTTTTCTCCTTGGTTTTCTTCTCCTGAAGCAATTTGAATTGCTCCTCCTTGTTCTGGACTAAAAAAAAAACCAATTCACTCAAATAAACCATGGAAAGAGAGGAGAAAAAGAGAGGAACAAGATTGGAGGAAGATGGAGCATGAAATTCCTTAGATTTCCTTACCTTTCTCTTGATTTTTCTCCTCTTTCTCTCCCTCTCCTTGTGCCCCTAGAAGAGCTGCTCCATTTCTATATTTTGGGCAAAAAAAGTCGTGCTTAAGAAGGTGGGAGAAAAAGGGAGAAGTGTGTGTGATAAACATGATTTTTATATATTTAAACCTTCTTAATTTGGGTATTTTAATAATGAATTATGGCTTTAGGAATTTAATTAGATAATATTTGATTTAATTGGCCATTCTCTACATTTTAGAAATTAATTTATAGAATTATTGATTTTAATACATAAATTTCTTTAAATAATTTTGTGAATTTCTTCTTATTATTTTTGCAAAATTTTATTGGTAAATGAAACTCAGATGGAAATTTAATTGGAAGATTTGCACATCTCTTGGTTTTGGTTCATGGAAAAACAATGGCAGCTGACTCTCCTTGTGAAAGTAACGTATACATCAACAAGAAGCATTCTTGGTGGAGTCCAGATTAGTAGCTCCTATTTCTTTAGTTTCATGTTGCTACAATAGCTTTACACTCATGCATGGATTCACCTCATCTATTGCACAAGCACACACTAGGGAGTTGAGAACCACTTACACGTTCATTCATCCACTTTTCCCCATATGAAAACAACACATGGGAGTGGGCCTACTAATTCTAAAGGTCTAGGGGTATATTAAATAATACTAATAATAATAATAAAGGGACCACGTCTCTCTATTCACTCGGGCTCTTTTCACGTGGATGGATTATTCACACACATAGGCATAGATGGGACTCACACATCTAAGCATTCTCTTGAGCTTTTTCTTCTAGTTACATGTAGACATATACGAGGGAGGCATCACACAAAGTCACGAGTTCCTTGCATTTGCATGTTGACACACACACGAACAACATGCTAGCTCTCCCACATGCACACACTCTCATCTACATGTAGCCCACACACTTACATGAAGTCACGTTACCATCACACACATGCAAACTAGTAAAGTAGCTTTACAAGCATACTTCCACGTCTCATATTCCACGTAACACACTTGCACAATAGCAACTCATTCTATATGAGTAGAAAGCAAATGAAAAAGGAAAAGTAGAAGAAAAATGGATTGAATGAAGAGCTACAGAGTGTATGAAGAAGAAGCCACAGGTTTGGAAAGCTGGATAGAGCATGGAGAGAAAGAAGAAACACACAAGAGCATGTAGAAGCTAATGTGGAAGCACAACAACTGCAAGAAGAAAGATATATAAGGGCAGAGCATGTGGAGCAGGCCTCGAGTCCAAGAAGAAAAGCATGAAGCACTGGTTCATCAAGTTGAACGTGGCTGAAACAGAGGATGAGAAGCCATGTGGGAGAGTTCCACATGGAAGAACCACGTATGGGCAGAACGAGGAAGAGACAACACGTAAGGCAGCAACTACAGAGCTCGAGTTCTACATGCATGTGAACAGTACAATGAGTGAATGAAGTAGCAAATGAGCAAGGAGCTGATGTGGGGCTGTAACCACGTCAAGAAACACATGGAGAATGAAGAGAAGCTGGCAAAAGGAATGCTATAGGTTTTGATGAGAAGACCACATGAGTAGAATAATAAAAGAAATGCTGAAGATAATGTGGAATTGCATGTGAGAAGTGTGTGAGGAGGGGAATTTTTATATTATATTTAGCTTCATAGTGGGGCCCACACTTATACGCACATGAAGGAGGCTGCATATGATTCATCAAGAAAGGCTGGGCACGTGAAATGAAAAATGAAACACGTGAGGAGATAAAATACATTCAAGCAGAGAGCATCCATGATCCAGATGCACATTCTATAACACCATATATTTCTAACTCATTTCATAACATTCTCATGCTTGACAACATAGATTCCATGAAGGAAGTAAGAAAAATCCATTAAAATAATACATTATTTGGCGTTACGTTGTGTAAAAAAAAAATTTCATTCAGTGTCACGTAGACCATGTGAGCTCATACAACACATTCTCATATTTAATTACATGGATACAACTCATTTGTATAATGAAATGTGGCCTACAACTCATGGAACTCGAAGGGAAGCTTAAAATATACATACATATTTTCGGCCAGAATTTGGCTCATTTCTATCACAACTTTGAAAAATCATAACTAATTATAGAAAAATCAAAATCATGCATTCTTGGCCATTCTGGAAAGATAAACATGTCTAATTCATGCTAAAGATATGTCTAGACCATAACATCTAACACACAGGATGTTTGAAATGCAAAATGATCCAAAAGTTATGTTATCCACTGGTGCTGTCACAGATTTCTGCAGTAAATTTTGAAAAATGTCTAATTAATTCCAAAAAAATATAATCAATGCAAATGATACCAATCTAAAAATTTGTGGATGTTAGCTAGAGGGAAAAAATAACTCTAGACTAGCTCAAGTATGCTTAGACCTTAAAATCTAATCAAATAGTACCTGAGGTCAGTTGGAGCACTAGTACTGGACAGATTCTTTGAAAATTCATATCTCCCTCTCTAGACCTTCAAATGGGGTGGTTCAAATTGGTACAAGTCATTGGAAACGTCCAGTTTCTCCATATAAAATTTTGTGGAAATTGGACATCATTTGAGCCCTGTGTGACAGATTTTATTTTCAGACCTGTATGAACAGTGACATGACCAAAACCATAAAATTTCTCAACTTTGAAAATTCATCAAATATTCTCTAGACCTCTGAAAATTCTGTTATTTAGCTTCCCAAAAATCTCTCAACAAGCTCTAATTACATGCCAAATATTAGATCAAAAAGAGCTCATTTGGATAAAAAGTGATATAAGGTTCTATTATGGTCAATTTCGACTCCATATGGGATACCAAAATATCCAAATGGCTTTCCTTGGGGTTTGGCACTGCTTGGACAAGTTTGAAAGCATAATTAAGACTTGTGTGAGCTACCCAAATTGTCCCAAACTCCATGCCTCTCATTTTAGCTATGCCACATGCAATTATACATACTCACATCAAACTTCCAAGAAGCATAACTTAGCATTACATACTCAAATTGCATTCTAGTGGTCACAAAATACATTCTCCCATTTAAACATAACATATTACCATAATTACATATGTTCAAGAGCTCATAGATCATATACAACCATAGATGATAACATTTGCCACCTTGATGGCCTTAATGAAACAAATTTCATACATTTCAATGTCATACTCTCATCTCTCAAGTGGTTAGCTTCCATTTCCTTGCTCTCTTGGTCCACCTAGCATGTTAGAACATTGGAGAGGAGGGGATGAGATTCAAAGAATCCCAATAGCTCATCTTTCATTCAATCATACATAATGGATACAATCAAGTCTCATAAATACATGTATGGTCATGTTGACATATGCAAACATTCAAGAATCATTTTCATCATTTGAGAATGTTATACATAGCATACAAAGGCTTGCCAAGAAAGTGGATTAGCCTCACCCAATTTCTTGTGGATATTGGACTTGCCTCACCCATTCTTTAAGAGATTCTTGGACTCAACCATACTCTTAGGAGCCCATCTTGCTTTTGGGAGACTCTTTGCTTTGTTTTAACCAATCTCAAGGGTTCTTGGCTTATCCTCACCATGGCCAAGGGTTCTTGGCCTCACCACACTCGAGTAAACCCAAGCACATATCAAGAAAATCATATAAGAGCATATTGTAACATCATGGCACCATGGCATCAAAGTCATGCTAGAACACTTTTCATGGCTTAAAAATACACATACACACACTCAAAAACAAGCTAAGCACACATCCATGCATGAGAGAAGGTGGAGAGAGCTACCTTGTAGACAATTACACAATTTTTCTCTTGAATCCAAGCTCCCCTTTTCGACCACACACACAAAAAAGTGTAGGGATGGTTTCTCTTAGCCTAAACACAATTTGTGGAAGCCAATTAGGTTTATGAAATTAATTTTAAGGCCGCACAACTCACTTAGACACTAACTTGCTCTATAAACCTCATTATGGTTCCATAATTGCACCTAATAAAGCAATACCTCTCAAATAAATTCTAGGCTTCATTCTTTCCTTTCAAATGTGATTTTTGACTCTTTTTAAGCCTCTTGGAGTTATCATACAATTAAAACCAAGAGCCTAACTACATGTTGCTTCTTTAGGTCATAATATGAAACCTAAAGCACCAACTCACTTTCTATGGGTTCTAAATTTTTCTTAAGGCCTCCCCTCATTTTCATTCATTATATATGACTCAAGAATGGGTTTAGAAAAATTTAAAACTCTCTCTAACTACACAAACCCCTTTAGGCCTAGGCTATGGAGGAAATGGGGTTTCTTGGAGTTTGCTATATTTTCTTAAGGGAGGATGCATGTGGGGAGCTTCTTAGGGATTTTGGGAGCTCATTTAAACTCTTATTTAGGCCTAGGAGTCATCATACAAAATCAGATTTTACAAAGTGCAATTGAAACCCTAGGTTTTGCATCTTGAAATTCCTTAGCCTTTTCTTGATTTTCTTTACATATTCTTACTCTCCTCCCTTAAATTCATGGAATTCACCCTTGGTTCCCCTCAAAATTCCAGCCCTCTAGCATCTACACATATGGGGCGAAATATGAAGAAGAAGGGGGGAGGAGTAGCTACCATGGGATGCAAGATTTACCTTATTTTCTTACTTTTTCTCACTTGAATCTTGTGTTCTTTGAGCTCTTCTCTTCAAATCCGAACTTTTTCCTCAATTTCTCCCTTAAAACAGATCCATATACTTCATTATAATCATAAGAAATAAAGGAGAATGAAGGAGAAGAGGTTTGGAAGAGAAAGAGCATGAAAAACTACTAAATTTCCATACCTTAAGCCTTTGATTTCTCCTCCTCTTTGCCTCCCTCTTGTATGCCACTCTCCCTAGGGTTTTCCTCTGGTTTTGGGCAGAACGTGGTCATGCAAAATGAAGGGAGAAGAAGGGCACATCATATATATATGTGGGAGGAGGTTATAGTTTTCAAAAATTCTCATTTTGCCCTTTGTTCTTGGCATTTTCGTTTCTCCTTTGTTTTAGTTCCTTTTTTAGAACTATTTTTTACATTATGAGATTTAGGTTCCTAATTTAGTAAAATGTCTTTGGAATCACTCAAATTAGAGCTAAAACCGTCCTGAACGAATCTGTCAAAGTTCAGGTACACCGACATTGGAAAACGTCCACTGGAGGGGTTTTAGCTGTCCTGGGGCTTTTCATAGTTTTCAAGGCCTCTGAGAATCTTAAAAAACTCAAAATTTTCATTTAAAAAGCCCTCCTATGTAAATTCCAAAATTTGCTTAAAATTATGAAAATACCATTACGTTTCATAAGTTTTTCGTAAGAAATTTTTTCTTCACTCTAGCTCCGTTTTTCTTTCCGTCTGAGCTTGGGATTCTCATTTTTAGGAGTCTAGAATACTTTTTTTAAGACCTTAACTATCTCATTTTAGGGGACTTCCTTTTATATTGGTAAATTTTGTTCTTTTACAGAGAAATCGCATCTTATGTTTCTCACATTTTCTCTAGTTTTGAAAGAACTGGATGTTACACATTCCATCGAATAAAAAGGATCCAGAGATTGCAATCTAGTGTCATCCACACTCCATTTGAAAATGACGTCCATCCTCCTAGTCACGTAGAGCCATTCCTTATTCCATTCCTCCATTCCTCTACCACCATGAAGCATTAATTGTCCCTTATGGCTAGCTTGGAAAAGGACCTTGGAGAAGCTTGAATCCATGGAGATAACAAAGGAATTTTGGCTAAGATTTTCTCTTTTTCTTGCATTTTCCCCTTCCTTGTATTATCTTGGTTAAGGTTGTATTAGATTGGGAATTTGTATTATTTACAATTAGTGACTAGTTAGACATTAATTATGATACTTTTTGAATGATTATTTAATTGATTTAGTATTGGATTTTCATTATGCTCTAATTTTCCATGTATGCCATTAAGGTATTTGATGAAATGCATGAGTGAAATTGTGTGCTTGATTGTTTGATTTAAGGATTCCTTAGAGTTTGGTTGGTTAATTGAATATCCTAGGGTGTTAATTCAGAGGCTAATTGATTAATTAATCACTCAATTTAAGTGTTCATTGATCCTAATGATAAGAGTTAACGATTTGATGTGGGATTGAGGTTTCAATTCAACATTTAATTATTAATCCCTTGATTCTTGTGTGGTAACTCAAGATACATTGCTATGAACACACTTAGGGACTCTTAGACCATAATTAATTATAATTGAATTAGGATAATGATAGTGGATATCAAGGGACAAATCCAAAGCTAGTCACAAGTCTATTATTTGCCTTTTAACTCATACAATTAGGTAATGATTAAGAATTTTATTTCAATTTAATTTTACTTAGTTTAATTAGATAAAAAACCACCCTTAATTTAGGTAGTTCTAGGATCTTTTAACACTTAGAAAACCCAATTAAACATTAAATGCTAATTCCAAGGAAGATGACCTAGGTTGTGCCACTAACTATAGAATTTAATCCAGCCTAGTTTTATTTAGAAGGTTGCGCGACACGACCCTTTAGTGTGGAAGCTTCAAGAAACTCACTTTTTCAAAATTCTAATTTCATCCTTCCATAATGGCAATTTCATTTTGGCTTCATTTTAGCTCCTTTTTTAGAAATTTCTTTCCCATTATAAAATTTAGGTTCCCAATTTAATAAAATGCCTTTGGAATCACTCAATTTAGAGCTAAAACCTTTCTGAATGAATCTATAAATGTTCGGGCCCATTGACGTTGAAAAACATACACCGAAGGGACTTTACCAGTCTCAAGGCTTCCCATGGTTTTTGAGGCCTCTGAGAACCTTGGGCAACTCAAATTTTCCATTTAAAAAGCCCTCCTATGTATTTTTCCAAAAGTTGCACTTATTTATGAAAATGCCATTATATTTCGTCAGTTTTCATCACAAATTGTTTTACCATCCTAGCTTTATTTTTCTTTCTGTTTGACCTTAGAATTATCATTTTTAAGAGCCTAGGACTCTACCCAAAATTTTTGGAACATTATCTAGCTCATTTCAGAGGACTTGTTTTTATATACCTCATTTTGTTATTTTATGGAATTTACGTTCGTTACACATTGCGCGCCCCATTGTCTTGTAACAGTCCTAGCCGTGACTTATATACTCTTGGCCATGACCCAACCCCATCTAAACCTAGACTCCCAAATTTTCATCCTAAACATTTAAGCTCTCCCGTTAGTAACATTCTAAGGCCATTCTCCCTGAATTTATAAGGTTTTAATGGCATCCAACCTCTTAAATTACTTAGCATACTCATCATTACCACTTAGGGACTTAAGTATTGATCCAAACCCATTAATTTATCATACATCAACAAATTATGAATTGTGGCAGCAAAGAGTGTCTAGGGCCATTTTGGAGGAGCTCAAGCCTCTATCAAAAGCTCCTAAGTTACTCTAATCAAGTTAAGGTAGCCAAAATGAACTAACTCTTAACCTTATGATATTAAAGTATCTTCCTAATAGGAATTACAAATAAACATCCACATAATAACATAACACTACATCAATAAGCAGCACATTCAAGCTCCATACCTTACTTCATACTTATACTAGATTAGCATTTGCTAGGTACGTCATAGTTCATAATACTTTAAGTCTATTTATCCAATAATTACATCCTTGATCACAAAAAATCAAAATACCTACACTTGGCAAGAATGGATGCAACATGATGCTAAACAAGTCCAGTTACAAAAATTAGCATCTAACTAAGTTTAAATGCTCCCAAGTGTAAAAATCCTACATAAGGTCTCAGATTAGGGGTGTTCAACTACTTGCTTCCCCTTATCCTTAATTGAAGATCCTCCATTTGAAATTGTTAGCCCATAAAACAGGATAAGATATGAATCTCAGTAACCAAAGGAAAATTCCAAACATATGTATAATTCAATTAGCATAAGTGTAATTTAATCAAATAAACCTCATAATCATCCATCATATTAGCAAATGATCTAGTTGAGCTACCAATAACTACTATCCTATGCTAGCAATATTATGTTAATGGCCAATAACACAGAGAAAGGCCGGTCCATGGTGCCAACTCTCTATTAGGCATAACATGGGCTCACACATGATCTAAATATAATAATCAAGAAGCCAACCGATCATTTAACAAAGTAAAACATATTTATATAGTAGATATTAGATTAATAAAGCACATGTATAAGGAATTAAATCAAACCTTGGTTATCTCACTTTCTAGATAAATCTTTGAGAGCTTACAACAATGCCAATTCACCTTATGAACATAAGTTCAGACAAATGCTACTCTTAATCATCATTTATAACAACAATCAGATACCCAAAGAGTTAAACTATCAATGACAACCTAAAGGTTACTTACCTAACCACCAATTGTCATACCATATAAAGCTAGCATTGAATTTGCATCATGGATAGCTAAAAGCATCAAATTATACTAAAGAAGTACTTTTAGCTACGGAATTTACTGTCATTGAAAGCTAGATTAATTCATTCTTGACTTAATAAACCATGTGAGCTTACCAGACTTATTTTCCATCTTTAACACATTTGTTCAATAAAAAATATCATAATTTGAAGCTTAAAACTCGAGTCTAAGGCATACATCTCAAAATCACATTACACTTTGCAATTCCCATTGAATTCTATATTTCGATATAAATTTTGGAAAATCATAATTAATTTTTAAAAAATCCAAATCATGCAAATTATAGCTTTCTAAAAAGATCGGGATGTCATCTACTTATCATAAAAGTTTAAGGGCAAAACAACCACATTTGCCCTAAGAAATTTGATGGAATAGTATTTCGGGTCTGATGATTATTCTACAGTAAACTTGGAAATTCAAAAATTCATTTTTCCCTTTATAAAGCTCCAAATTAGGTACTCTTGGTGGTTATGGAAAGATTATGATGTTTACTATGTGCATGTAAAATTTTATTAGCATTGGATTTCATTTGACTCTTGAGTGACATCGAAAACCAAACTAACCATATGAATAGTAACATTGACAATTTTTGCATAATTTGGCCAACTTTGAAAAATTATAATAAATTCTCTAGAGTTCCAAAAATAGTGGTATTTGACTCTGTGGAAAGATCTAGATGAGATCTAATTCTTGCCAAATTTCATGCACAAATTCATCCATATGGTTAATTTGTGGCTCAGGCCAAGAATGTGGCAAAGTTTGGGACTATAATAGGGTCAAAGTGCACCAAATGGCCCTCTAATCATATCATAACCATTTGAGCATGTCCAAAAGCATAAATACAGCATATAGAAACATTCCAAATGGTACAAATCATCATGGATCTTAAATTCACTATCCTACTCTCATATATAAACATTCATGTCCAGGCTCCAAAATGCCAAAATCATGCATTCTCATACATATGGCTCCAAATTTGAATCATACACCATAATTACATATTTTTATACATGCTCAAAGGTTACATCTCATAAACTTCATATATATATAAACTTTGATATCAAAATACATAAATTCCTATTCTATTGTCAAAATGTCATTCTTCAAGTTGCTTGGCTTCCATCTCTTACTCCATGTGACTCACCTAGTCATGTTAGACATGATATAGGGAAGAGTGAGATTTATAGAATCCTAATAGCTCTTTTACCCTTTTAAGCATACATATATAACATATTTTCATGTCAAGGAATGCAAGCATATAATAAAAGCCACTTGTAAATATACATAAGTATATTCTCATATCACATAAACTCATTCAAGTCAAACTTAGGCTCTAAAGGCTTGGTCTAGCCTCACCCAATTCTTTAGAACTTTTGGATTTACCTCACCCACTTTTGGAGACTTTTGACTTAGCCTCATTTGTTTTCTTCTCACCCATTCTAAAGGACTTTTGGCATAACCTTATCCATTAGGAGCCATATTGTATTCAAAACATATTTTAAGAAGCACAATGGTACCAAAGCATTAAATCAATGGCTATAAACATATCTCATAGTTCAAATATACACACAAGGATCCAATAACAATCAAACATCTAAAAAATGCATATAAAAAAGGATAGAAAGTTATCTTGAGTCAAGAAATACAAGCTTCCTTACTTGAAGTTCAGTTCCCCTTTTTAGCCTCATACACACACCTAGGAGGATCTTGATTTGCTTAGCCAAGACACATCAAATAAGACACAATTACATCATTGGAACAAATTATAGGCTAAAATAAACTCTATGCAAGCTTGCCTTAACTTATGGCATTGTTATGGTTCCATATAAGAGCATAATGAAGCAACCCCTAGAATTTATGATCTTGGCTTGAATTTCTCATTCAATCTAAGTCTCATGACTCTATTTAAACTCATTAGAGTAATCTCCAATTCAATTCAAGGAGTCTTAACTCAAGTTGCTTCTCTATGCCTTAAAAACAGAACCTAAACTTTCATCTTATGAACTATGATTTCTAAATTCAAACCAATGATTTCTTTAGTATTTATTAATCATAATTAGACCATTCCTATTCTTAGAATCAAAGAAAAATCTCCCTTGATGCACAATCCTCTCTTGGCTGAGACATAGCTTAAGGTGAAGGACCCATGGAGTTTCATTCAATTTCCTAGGGGTTTTTGGCATCCCTGAAGCTTCCCAGGCCTCTTATGGACTTATATATACTCTTATATAAGCTAGATTATCATTAGAAAGCTTCAAAAATTGTTAGGTCTAACAAGAACCCTAGGTAACATAACTTGAATTTGAAAGCTTCTTTTTTTACTTCCAATTGCATATTCTTAATCCTCATACTCTAAAACCCTTGTTTCTACCTTGCTATGATCAAAATTCACTCTCTCCTTCATAGGCCTAGGTCTAGCCAAGACACCCATGGAAGAAGGAGACAAGATGAAGCAAAATAATCCATAGTTTCTTACCTTATTTGCAAGCTTTCTAATGAGCTTTCTAAAGCTTTTAATTTCTCTTTCAAATTCTCTCTTCCTCTTACTGAACTAGCCATGATATAGCTCCAAATAAGTCATCAAAACTATAAGAGAAAAGAGGAGAAAAAGAAGAAGAAGTTAGAAGAAGGAGAAAGTATGAAAAACCTTGAATTTCTTACACTTACACTTTTTGCTTGGTTTTTTCTTCCCTTCTCTTCTCCTTCTTGTGCTCCACGTCAAGGTGAGTGGAATTCTGATTTGAGGAAGAATAAAGTCAATTAAGAAATGAGGAAGAGGTAGGGCATGACTTTTGTAATACCATAATTTATTAAACTCTATATCCTCATATCTAAGCTTGATTTCACAAGGTTTTACATAATTCCAAAGAAAAAGGGAATAAAATAATAGCATTTTCTTGCATTGCGTAGTACTTAAAAAATTTAAATTTTGCTTTGTGAATCCTGTGAACCCATCGATAACATTCTCTACTCATACTCTATCTATACAACTTGTACACATCATAAAATTATCCATAAACCACAGATTTGGAACTAAAAACTAGAAAATTACATTTTTGCTCTCAGGTTCAAATGGCAAGTTTCTTATACAAACTTTGGAAAATCATAATTAATTCTAGAAAAATTGAAATCAAGCAAATGCACATATAAGCATACAATGGCAATTACATATCTAAGAATGCAAACATGAAAGAGTGAAGAGCTGCCTTGCAATCTAACACAAGCTTCCTTCCTGATTACTCTCTTCCTTTTTTAGTCTCACACCCACAAATAGATGGAACTTGATTTCTTTAGCCTAGACACAAAAAATAACATCCCATTACATTCTTGGAACAAGCTTTAGCATTAAGCACACACTAAAGCAACATACTTTATCTTATGGCTACAAAATGGTTCCATAAAAGGCCTAATAAAGCAACTACCATAATTCAAACTCTTGACTCTATTCTCTTCTTATATCTAGGCCTCTTGACTCCATTTGGTATCCTTAGAGCCATCACACACTCATTTGCAAGAGCCTAAACACATGTTACTTTTTTAAGTCATAATATGAAACCTATAGCTCCAACTCTCAATCTATGGCTTTTAAATTTTTTTCAAGACTTCCTCTCATCTTTTTCCATCACATATGGTCCCAAACTAAGCTTAGAACAATTTAAAACACTCCCTAGGTGGCCAGACCTTGTATGGCCAAGATATGCATCATGAAAAGAGCCTTTGGACTTTGCTTTGTTTTCTTGGAAGGAATGGCACATATGCAATTTTCTAGGGTCTAAGACTCATACCATATCTTACATAAGCTAGAATACCTCTAGAAAAAATCATATTTCATCATTTATTTCAAAGCCCCAAGTTGTGCCAACTTGAATTTTAAGGCTCCCTTTTTGTTTCCACTTGCCTATTCTAAATTCCCACACTCTAAATCACTTGTTCTTCCCTTGATATGGTCAAAATTCAACTTTCTTTGGATGGGCTCTAGGTTGCACGAAATTCATATGGAGGAGAACAAGCAAGAAGTGTAAGAAAAGCCATGGAATTTACCTTGTTTCAAGACAATTTCAAAGGCTCTTTCCATTGCTTCATACTCCTCCTTGAAAGTCTAAGCTCCCTCCTTTAGATCAGACCCAAAACAGCCACATATACATCATAAAAGCCATAAGAGTAAAGAAGAGAAGGAGAGGAATAAGATTAATGAAGGAAGAGTATGAAATTCCACATTTTTTTCACCTTTTCTTGGCTTTCTCCTTCCTCTTTTCCCTCCTTTCTTGTGCATTTCTTTAGGGCTCTCTTAACTCTATTTTAGGCTAAAAAAATCATGGCTAAAGGCTGGAGCAAGTGGCTAGATGTTTAAAAAGCCAAAAAGGTAAAGTTAACACACTTTTTTTAACTTTTCATTTTTCTCCCTAAATCATGGTTATTCCATTTGACCCTATTTTAATTCTTTTTCGAGAATTGTCTTCTCCATCATAAAATTTTAGCTTCTAACTTATAAATTACCTTTGGAATCACTCAAATTAGGTTTGAAACCATTCCAAATGATTCGATTAAAGTTTCAGTCAACCGATGGCCAAAATCGCTCACAGAGGGTTTTTAATTATTTCTGGGGTTTCTATGGTTTTCAGGGCCTCTAAGAACCCCGAAAAGCTTAAAATTTTTATTTAAAAAGCCCTCTTATAAGTTTTCTAAAATTGCTAAAATTTATAAAAATATCCAAACTTTCTTTCACAAACTTTTTTGGCTCATTTGGCTCTATTTTTAGGGCACCTCTGGCCTTAGATCCTCCTTATTTGATGTATAGAGTATTGCTTTAATTTGGTTGGACCTTAATTCATTTTATTTGGGGGGTTTCTTTTATATCCGATGTGTTTCATACGTTTACAGAGAATCTGGGAGTTATAACTTTAAGAAGCTAAAGGGTCTAGTTATAACATTTTCTAAATTCCCATTTTGTCTTTTTTCTTGGTTCTTTTCATTTATGCTCATTTTAAGTCCTTTTTGAAAATCATCTTTTCTATTATAAAATTTAGGTTCTCTAATTCATTAAATGCATTTGGTGTCACTCATATTGAATTTAAAACCTTCTCAAATGAATCGATCAAAGTTTTAGTCAACTGACACGCTAAATTGCATATTGGAGAGATTTTGGCCATTTTAGGGGTTCCTACGGATTTTAAAGTGTCTGAGAACCCCAAAAACTCAATTTTCCATTTAATGATCCCTCTTTTGAGATTTCTAAAAGTTGCCTAAAATTATAAAATGCCACTATTTTGCGTTTAATTTTATTTACCTTTTTTGTCTCCAGTTCTTAAGCATCTTTAGCCCTATATCCTCATTTTTAATTATTTAAATTATTGCTCTAATTTTGTTTGGCCTCTAATCATTCAATTTAGTGAACTTCTTTTAGTAATTTTTCTTAGTTTTAGGGCTTTTAGAATAACAGGATATTACATTTTTTCCCTTTAAATAAAATTTCATCTTCAAAATTTAGATACATATCTTATTGAAATAGCTTTTGATATTTCTTTCTCATCTCCTATTGTAGCTCCTAGGTAGCTTCCTTAGGAGATAGTTCCTTCCAAACCACTTTCACTCGTGGTATTGCTTTGTTTTTTTATATGTTTTAGTTTAGCAGCCAAAATTTGATCTGGTGATACTATATAAGATAAATTGTCTTGTAAATGCACACTTTCATATTCTATGACATGTGAGGGTCAAGTTGGTACTTTTAAGTTGAGATACATGGAAGACATCATGTATTTGGCTTAGGTTTGGGAAAAGGGCAAGTCTGTAGGCTACAGGTCTAACTTTATCAAAAATTTGGAACAGACCTATGTACTTTGGACAGATCTTTCTACTCTTGATGGACATACCTATCCTTGTGACTAGAGACACTCTAATAAACACATGGTTTCCAACCTTAAACTCTAATAGCCTTATCCTTTTATCTACCTAACTCTTTTGTCTACTTTGCACCATTAGGAGTTTCTTTCTAATTGTTTCTACTTGTCTAGTCCACTAATTCTAGGCCTATAAGGCTCTTCTTTCCAAGCTCAACCTAACACACTGGGGACCTACACTTCCTCTCATATAATGCCTCATACGATGCCATCTAAGTACTAAATTGATAACTATTATTGTAGGCAAACTCTGCTAGAGGCAAATAGGTATCCTAGTTACCCTTTAGCTCTAAGACACAAGCCCTTAATATGTTTTCTACGATTTAGATGTTTTTTTGTTTGATCATCTGTTTAAGGGTGATAGGTTATACTAAATCTCAATATGGTTCCTAAAGCATCCTATAATGACCTTCAGAAATTCGAGGTAAATTTAGGATCTCTATATGATACTATACTCCTAGGTACACTATGTAATCTTACTATCTCCCTTATATACAGTTGAGCTAACTTGTCTAGGGTGTAAGTGGCCCTAATTGCTAGGAAGTGAGCTAACTTAGTTAATCTATCCACTATCACCCATATAACATCATACCCTGATGATGTTCTAGGCAATCCCATGACAAAATGTCTATAACTATACTATCCCATTTCCACTTTGAGATATCTAAAGGCTAAAGTAACCCAGCTGGCCTCTGGTATTCTATTATGACTTTTTGATATACTAAACACTATGAGATATACTCAACTATATCTATTTTCATTCCAGGCCACCAAAACATTTTCTTTAAATTATGATACATTTTGTCACTGCCTGGATGAATCGTATATTTATGTGCCTATTCTAATGTTCTTTCTTTCAATTTTGAGTTCTTAGGCACATACAGCCTATTCTTGTACCTCGTTATTCCATCCTCAGATAGATTAAAATTCAAAGTGCTGCCCTCGAACATCTGAACTCTAAATTTTCTTACATACTTATCTACTTGCTGAGCTTCTCTAATCTAATCTTTTAGGTCACTCTCTATTTGGGTTTTACTCATCAATAGCTTCCCATAATACACTTGACATGAGAAATTCATATCTTTAAATCTCTTAATGAGTTCCTGCTCTTTTAACATCATATAGGTCATATGTATGAACTTTCTACTTAGTGCATCTGAAACCACATTAGCCTTACCTGCATGGTATTTCATAGTGAACTCATAATCTTTTAAGTATTTTAACCATCTCCTCTCCCTCATGTTTAACTTTTTTTTCTCAAATAAATACTTAAGGCTTTTATGGTCACTATATATCTTTATGGATTCACCATACAGGTAGTGTCTCTATATATTAAGAGCAAATACCACTGTTAATAGTTCTAAGTCATGAGTGAGATAATTTTCTTCATGTAATTTCAATTGTCTAGAAGCATAAGCTACCACTCTACCTCCCTACATAAGCACACATCCTAACCCTTTCTTAGAAGCATTGCTGTAGACTACAAAAGCCTCTCTAGGGTCACGGATCACTAAAACTAAGGTTGTGGTTAACTTATGCTTCAATTCATGGAAACTTTGTTCACATTTCTCACCCCACACAAACAGTTCATTCTTTTTAGTAAGCCTAGTTAGTGGCATAGCTATATGGAAAAAGCCCTGAATAAACCTCCTGTAGTATCTTACTAAACTTAGGAAACTCCTGATCTTTGTCACTGTCCTAAGTTTCTCCCATTGAACTACTGCCTTTACTTTAGGGGGATCTATTGTGACCCCTACCTATGAAATCACATGGCCTAAGAATTTTACTTTAGTGAGCCCAAACTCACATTTATTGAGTTTAGCATTTAATTGCTTTTCTCTTAGGTTTTTTAAGGCTAATCTTAAATGATGTTCATGCCCTTCTCTACTCTTAGAGTATATGAGAATGTCATCTATGAACACAACTACAAATTTATCTAAGTAGGGTCTAAACACTCTGTTCATGTAATCCTTAAATACAGTAAGTACATTTGTCAACTCGAAGGGCATAACCAAAAACTTATAAAGCCCATATCTTGTCCTGAAAGCTGTCTTAAGAATATCTTTAGCCTTGATCTTGAGTTGATGATATCTTTACCTGAGATCAATCTTAAAAAATACTAACGCTCCTACCAATTAATCAAGGAGGTCATCTATCCTGGAAAGGGGGTACTTATTCTTAATAGTGATCTTATTGAGCTCTCTAATAGTCTATACACAATCTAAGATTTCTATCATTCTTTTTAATAAATAGGACTGGGGCTCCTAACGGTGAAACACTAAGTCTAATGAAATCTTTCTCTAAAAGCTCTTTTATTTGTTTCTTTAACTCTGCTAGCTTGATGGGCGCCATCCTATATGGGGCCTTAAACACTAGACCTGCCTGAAGTACAATATCTATAGTAAACTCTATTTCTCTATTAGAGGGTAGCCTGTAATATCTGATTCTCTAAAAACCAGAGAAAATGTGAGAAATGTAATGGACAGTTTCTCCGTCAACGAATGAAACTTATTGGATGCAAAAGGAAGTCTCCCGAAATGATGTAGTTAAGGTCTTAAAAAATTTGGGAAGCATTCTAGACTCCTAAAAATAAGAATTTCAGGCTTAGATGGAAAGAAAAATGGAGCTAGAATGAAGAAACAATTTCTTACGAAAAGTTTACAAAACATAATGGCATTTTTGAATTTTGAGCAAATTTTAGAATTTACACAGGAGGGCTTTTTAAATGAAATTTTTTAGTTCCCCAGGGTTCTTAGAGGCCCTGAAAACCATGGGAAGGCCCAGGACAGCTAAAGCCCCTCCGGTGGAAGGTTTTAGCTCCAATTTGAGTGATTCCAAAGGTATTTTACTAAATTGGGAACCTAAATTTCATAATGGAAAATACAGTTCTAAAAAAGGAGCTAAAACGAGGGAGAAACGAAAATGCCAAAAATGAAGGGCAAAATGGAAATTTTTGAAAAGTGTAACGTACTCCCACCTATATATATGATGCACCCTTCTTCTCCCTTCATTATGCACAACCATGCTCTGCCCAAAAATAGAGGAAAACCATAAGGGATGAGGCACACAAGAGGAGGAAGAAAAGGAGGAGAAATTCGAGGTAGAAAGGTATGGATTTTCATGGTTTTGTATGATCTTTTTCTTCCAAACCTCTTCTCCTTCATTCTCCTTTATTTCCTATGATTATAATGAAGTATATGGATCTATTTTAAAGGAGAAATTGAGGGGGAAATTCGGATTTGAAGAGAAGAGCTCAAAGAACACAAGATTCAAGTGAGAAAAAGTAAGAAAACAAGGTAATTTCTCTTCCTATAGTTGTCATCTTTGGTTTCCTTCTCCACCATTTCGCCCCACTTGAGAAAACCCTAGGAAAAGATGATTTTTAGGCAGAACCAAGCATGAATCTAAGGAAAAAGGGTGTGGAGATTAAGAATATACAAAGGAAATTATCAAAAAACCATTAGATTTCAAGATGCAAGTTCTTGGGTTTTGTGTGCACCTTCCAAAATCTGATTTCATATGATAATTCCTAGGCCTAATTAAGAGTTTAAATGAGCTCCTAAGATCCCTAAGAGCCTCCCCACATGCATCTCCCCTTGAGAAAACAAAGCAAGTTCCATGGAGAGTAAAAATCTCTATTGTCTCGGCCTAAGGGAGATAGCATAGCTAGGGAGAGTTTTAAATTTTTCTAAGCCTATTATTGAGTCATATATGATGAATGAAAATGAGGGGAGGCCTTGGGAAAAATTTAGAACCCATGGAAAGTGAATTGGTGCCTTAGGTTCCATATTATGACCTAAAGAAGCAACATGTAATTAAGCTCTTTGTTTTAATTATGTGATGACTCCAAGAAGCTTAAAAGGAGTCAAGAATCATATTTGAAATGAGAGAATGAAGCCTAGAAATTATTTGAGGGGTGTTGCTTCATTAAGTGTATTTATGGACCATAATGGGGTTTATAGAACAACCTAGTGTATAAGCAAGTTATGTGGCCTTAGAAATTATTTCTTGAACCTAATTGGCTTCCATAAATTGTGTCTAGGCCAAGAGAAACCTTCCCCACACTTTTATGGGTGTGTGGCCGAAGCAAGGGAGGGATTTTTAAGAGAAAAAGTGTGTGATTGTGTGCAAGGTAGTTCTCTCCACCTTCTCTCATGCATGGATGTGTGTTTAGCTTGTCTTAGAATATGTGTATGTGTATTTTCAAGTCATAAAAAGTATGCTAACATGATTTTATATGTCATGATTTCATGATGTCATGTTATGTTTTCAAATGAATGTATGATGTTTATTGAGTTTGCTTGAGTGTGGAGAGGCCAAGAACCCTTGAGATTGGTTGAGACAAAGTAAAGAGTCTCCTAAAAGCAAAGCAGGCAAGTCCAAAATCCATGAGGAAAAGTGTGAGGCCAATCCAAATACATGGTGAGCTCTTGAATGTCTTGTATGACTTGTTCATATGTCAAACTTGCTTCTTGAATGTTCATGACTTCCATAATATCTATGCATGCATTTTCAAGGCTTGCTTTACATATATTATGTATGATTGAATGTGAGATGAGCTATTGGGATTCTTTGAATCTCATTCCCTCCTCTCCAATGATCTCACATGCTAGGTGGACCAAGTGGACATGGTAATGGGAGCCAATTACCTTGAAGAAGATTGACAACCAAATGCTTAAGTTTTGCCACTTTAAGACCATATGATGTATCCCTTTGATGTATATTGTCTATGACCCCTTAGACATGTGTAATTATGATATTATGTGATGATAAATGTATGAACATGATGCATGAACCCTAGAATAGAAATTGGATATGTAATGCCAAAGTAATTTTGGAAAGTTAGATGTAATGTGTATATGTGTGGATGGGAAGGCCAAAATGAGATGCATGGGGTTTGGGACCATTTGGACAGTTCATACAAGTCCTAAATATTCTTTTAAACTTGCCCAAGAGGTGCCAAACCCCATAGAAGACCATTTGGTCATTTTGGTATCTCATATGGAGCCAAAGTTAACCAAATGGGAACCTTATGTCACTTTTTGCCTAAATGAACTCTTCTTATTCTAAAATTTGGCATGCAATTAGATTCCATTGAGAGCTTTTTGGGAAGTTAAAGTATGAAAATTTTAGAGGTCCACAGAATATTTGATGAATTTTCAAAGTTGGCAAATTTTTCTGGTTTTGGTCTGATGTACTGTTCACTTGGTCTGAAAATAAAATCTATCACACAGGGCTCAAATGATGTCCAATTGCCACAAAAATTTATACAAAGAAACTAGACTTTCACAGTGACTTGTTCCAACTAGAAGCACCTTATTTAGAGGTCTAGAGAGGGAGATATGAATTTTTAAAGATTCTGTCCAGTATTAAGACCCTTACCCGACCATAATTATTGTTCCATTGAATTCTGAGGTATGGGTTGCCTGAGCTGGTCTAGAAATATTTTTTTCCTCTAACTAACATCCACAGATTTCTAGATTGGTATTATTCTCATTGATTGAATTTGTTTGGAATTAATTGGACATTTTCAAAGTATTCTGTAGAATTCTATGATAGTTTTAGAATGTAGTTTGACCTCTAGACCTTTTTATGTCCTCTGTGATAGATTTTATGGTCCAGACATATTTTTAGTATGAAGTAGACATCTATAGCTTTCCAAAATAACTAAGAATGTATGTTTTTAATTTTTCTAGAATTAGTTATGATTTTCCAAATTAGTGGCAGAAAAGAAGCAAAATCTGTCCAAAAATAAACCTCCATATTTTATGCTTCATTTCGATTTTCTTAAGTTGTGAGCCACATTTTATGATGCAAATGAGTTGCATACATGTAATTAAATATAGAAAAGTATAGTATGAGCTCACACAATCTACATGACACCGAATGAAATTTTTAAACACGATGCAATGGGAAAATAGTCATTATTTTATTCCCTTTTTCTCTACACTTTCATGGAATTAATGATGTGAAGCTCATGAATGTCATGAAATGAGTTAGAGTTTATGGTGTTATATAGCCCACTAATTTCTTTAGGGAATACCTCTAGGAACTCTCTAATTATAAGTATCTCCTCTATACCCTCTTCTACTTCAGTTGTATAGAAAAGAAAACTAAAAACCCCTGACAACTATGCTCTAGAGATCTCTCAGCCTAGGAGGTAATCATAAATGCTAGCTCAGTCTTAATACTAGGTATAGTTCTATATTTAGGTAAAGTAACACACCTGTTATGGCAATCAAGTATAACATTATTTGCAAACATCTAATTCATTCCAATGATCAAATCAATATCAATCAGAGGCATACAAATTAGGTCAAGTGTGGTAAAATAATGATTAAACTGGACTACACAATTCAGACATGTATAGGAGGTAATGGCTCAGTTTCTTGTGGGGGTGGATACATGCAAATCATAGGGTAATGTACACATGCCTGACTTAACCTTCTAGCATAGTCATAGGGTATAAAAGAATGACTAGCACCTGAATCAAATAAGACATGTACAATATAATTATTAATCTTAATAATACCTTGGATTAGACTCGAGGATATGCTAGCTTCCTGTTGTGTCAGGGCAAAGACTCAACCCTGGGTCTAAAGTCTGGGGATAGGAGCTACCTTCCTCTATTGTGTACAATCTCTAGCAATATTTCCTGGTCTATTACACCCATAACACATGTTCTAACTTACATAACACGGTTCGCCTCTATGATTCCTGCCACATTGATTGTAGGCTACTGGAGTGGAACTACCTCTACTAAACTGAGCTAGTTTATTTTTGCCATTTCCTTTCTTGTTCCATTATCCTCTACCACCTCTTTTGTTGCTACTAATGGCTAGTAACTCCTTGTATGTCCTTTTTTTTCTTAAGGAGTGGAGGCCTAGCATTAGGGACTATGTGCATCGTTCTCAAATTTTCTGTAACTGCAAACTTCAACTAAGGCATTAAAGTCCTAATTCTTTAGGGCACCACTTTATCTCTGATCTCTAGTAGTAGCCCCTTTTCTAACTTATCTGCTCTCTATCTCTCATCATCATGTTTCTGCAAATAAGAGGAATATCTAGAGAGTTTAAGAATTTTGCCACGTATTAATAAATTGACATCCCCTCTGTCTGCCTCAGAAGGACAAACTTTGACTCCTTCTTATCTCGAATAGAACTGGAGAAATACTACTCATAAAATGCCTATAAGAAAGTTTCCCAGTTGATCGGGAAGTTCTTGGACTTGATTATAGGTTCAGTGCTTTTCCACCAATAGTCATCTTCTTTTTATAATTGAAAGATAGCCATCACTACTTTCTGCTTAAATGTACACTCCATAACTTTGAAAGTTTTCTCTAAATGCATAATATAGGCCTATACTTTCTCTATATTCATTTTACTATCAAATGTCTGAGGCCTGAATTTCCTGAACTGGGCTATAATCTACCTAGCAAAAGGCTACTTAGGACAGGAGGCACTTAAGCTGGTAGAGTTTGGGAACTCTATAAGTGTTAGCCTAAGGGAATTGCCTCTAAATTCTCAAGATGATCTAAATGCTATGGCTGAGAAGGAGTAGGCTTCTCACTATCTCTTTGAGCAAGCCTTTTCTTGCAACTACATAATCATGGCTTCTATTGATCCAGGTGAGCAATGATAGCCTGTAAGGCTCCAACCATAGGATCACTGGGCTCTAATATGCTCTAGCCTTTTTAGAGGGCCTATCTCTCTTGGTGTTCACTATCTTATCTGAAACAATTCGACATCATTCTAACACAAAGCATGAACACAAGCCACAAACCAACACTCAATTCATCCATATGCATCATACATAAATGACAATCTCACATTCTCAAGCCATAACCAACACTAAAATGTTTGAACCTTTACTCTGATACCAAAAAATGTTATACCATTATAGCTAGCATTGAATTTGCATCATAGATAGCTAAAAGCATTAAATTATACTAAAGAATTACTTTTAGCAGTGGAATTTACTATCATTAAAAGCTAAATTAACTCATTCTTGGCTTAATGGACCATGTGAGCTTACCAAACTTATTTTCCAACTTTAACACATTTGTTCAATAAAAAATATCACAATCTAAACCTTAAAACTCAAGTCCAAGGCATACATCTCAAAATCACAATACACTTTGCAATTCCTATTTGTAACGAATGGTAAATTTCATAAAATGATAAAATGAGCTGTATGAAGGCAAGTCCACTATAATAAGTTAAATAATGTCCCAAAAAGTTTAGGTGGTATCCTAGGCTCCTAAAAATAATAATCCTAAGCTTAGACAAAAAGAAAAACAGAGCTAGGATGGTGAAACAAATTGTGACGAAAACTAACGAAACGTAATAGCATTTTCGTAAATATGTATAATTTTTGGAAAAACTCATAAAAGGACTTTTTAAATGGAAAATTTGAGTTGCCTAGGGTTCTCAGAGGCCTTGAAAACCATGGGAAGCCTCAAGACAATTAAAGGCCTCCGATGTTCTTTTTCCAATGATGGTGAACCTGAACTTTGACGAATTCGTTCGGGAAGGTTTTAACTCCGATTTGAGTAATTCCAAAAGTATTTTATTAAATTGGGAATCTAAATTTTATTATGGAAAAGATGGTTCTAAAAAAGGAGTTAAAATGAAGCTAAAATGAAAAAGCCATTATGGAAGGAAGAAATTGGAATTTTGAAAAAAAACTAGCTTCTTGAATGTTCTGTAAGCTTCATGCCTTTTCCTCCCCTCATTTAGGCTGACACATCTTCTACCAAAAATAGAAAAGGAAGTAAAATTCTTAGGCACACCAAGAGGAGGAGAGAAAGAAGGAAGAAATCAAGGAAAAGAATAAGAAGGGACAATTCGAGTTTCTTGAGGAGAAGAAAACTAAGGAGAAAGACTCTTGAAACCAAGCTTGAATCTAAGATAAACTCTTATTTTGGTTGATTCCTTCTCTTGTTCTTTCTTTGTCTTATTTTCAGCCAAACTAAAACCATGAGAGGGGAGGGAGTTCTATCTAAAAATAATAGAGGAACTAGGGTTTTAAGTCATAGGGGAGTGGAATATGCCAAGAAATTGCAAGAAAAACCAATGCAAAATCAAGTTAGGAAAGTGTAGGACTCCTTAGGGTTTTGTAAAATCTAATTTAATACATGAATTTCCTCGGCTATGTAAGTGTTTAACTGAGCTCTTAAAACCTCTAGAAAGCCTCCCGAGTATCCCTCCCATCAAGAAAAAATCAAAAACTCTTTGAACCCTATTCTTAGAGGGTGTCTCAACCAAGCAAGGTTCTTAGGGCTAGGGAGTGTTTTAATTTGTTCTAACCTTAGTTTGGGACTTCATATGATGTTAGATGATGGGAGGAACCATTGGAAAAATTTTAGGAGTCATGGATTGGAAGATAGGACAATGGTATCCATAATGATGCCTTATGAAGCAACTTATATGTAAGCTTGTGCAAATGAATGTGTAATGGCTCCAATGACTTTAAATGATGGCAAGAGGCCCAGAAGTGACAAGAGAATGGAGCCTAGAACTTAAAATGTGAAGGGTGCTTCAATAGGCCAATTATGGAACCATTATGTCATTTGTAAAAGTAAGTATATTTTTAAGAATGAATTTGGTATCTTGGCTTGATCCAAGTGTATAATTGTGTGCTATTTATGATGCCTAGGCCAAGAGGATCTTAACCCACCTAAGTGCTCTTGTGAAACCAAAAAAGGGAAGGAGTAAAGCAAAGAAGTGCTTACATAAATTTAAGGTAGCTCTCTACCTCATTCCCCTTACATTCTTGTGTGTATATGTATGTCATTGTATGCTTGTGTGTGCTCTTTTGACTTGATAATATGCCACTTGATGTTTTGATATTGCATTGGTACCAATGTGTCTTCTTGAATGGCTTTGATTGTGGAAGTGGCTCATAAGGGTGAGGTAATGCCTAAAGTCCCTTAATATAAGTGAGGAGATGCTAAAGTCTCAAGGCATATGTGAGACTAAGCCAAAAGTCTCTTGGAAGGGTGAGGCAAAACCAAAAGTCCCTATAGCATGTTCTTGAACTTAAAGTGAATTGGTGGCATGGAAATTGTGATTTTATATGCCTAAAGGTTGTTTTACTTTCCATACTTGTGCTTTTGATATGTATATGTCATGAATGTATGTGTGAATGAGTGTATAAGCTATTGAGATTCCATGAATCTCATTCCCCTTCCCTCTTCCTTCTTAAAATGTCTAGGTGGTGCTCAAGATCGAAGGAATGCAAGCCAAGGGGCTTAATATGTCATACTTTGTTAATTATGTAATTATAATTGTAGTTGAATGTTAAAGTAAGCTTGTACATGTTATTTTTAAGATGTAAGGCCTTAAGCAAATGTAAAATAATGTATGGATATTGTATGAATATTAGATGGTAACAAGTGATTGAATTATGCAAAGTGCCCCTTTGATGGCTTGGTTTGTTAGTGTAATAATGGACGTGGGATAACCAAATTGAGATACATGGTATTTGGGACCACTTGGGCAATGCCTACAAGTTGTATTTGTATTTTTAAACTCTCCCAAGAGGTGCCAAACCATTGGAGAAGTCATTTGGACAAAGTTGATACCTTATGGGAACCAAATTTGGCCAATTTGTGAAGCTGCGTCACTTTTTATCCAAATAACCTCTTCCTAGTCTAAAACTTGGCATGCATCTAAAGCTTATTGAGAAATTTTTGGGAAGCTAAAATGCAGAATATTTAAAGGTCTATGAAATTTTTGGCGAATTTTTGAAATTAGAAATTTTTCTAGTTTTGGTCAGTCCTACTATTCATATGGTCTAAAATGAAACTTTGTCACTTATAGGGCAAATGATGTCCAATTACTGTGAAATTTTATAAGGAGAAACTATACCTTCTTAATGACTTGTACCAACTAGAAGCACCTAATTTGGATATTTAGAGAGGGAGATATGAATTTTTGAAATTTATATTATGTTCTAGGAGCACAGCCAGACCCTTAATATCGTTCCATCGATTTTTAGGGTCTAAATGCTCTTGGATTGATTTAGAACTATTTTTTCCCTTTAGTTAACATGCATATATTTCCAAATTGGTATAGTTTGCATAATTTGACTTTTGTGAAATTAATTATAAATTTTCAAATTTTACCTCAGAGAGTTGAATAGTATTCTGGGCAGTCTGACCTTTGTACTTTTTCTATTCTCAAACATGGTCCAGATGAGATTTTCATGGCTAGAAATTATTTTTGTGTAAATTTAACATCTAAAGCTTTCTAGAAAGCTATGGTTTACTTGATTTTGAGTTTTCTGAATTTAGTTATAATTTTTCAAAGTTGCCTAAGAAATTTGTCACCATGGAACCTGAGGCAAAACATGAGAATTTGTGATTTTTAGGCTTTTGGTCCGCGGTTCATGTGAAGTTTTGAGATGTTTATGATTTTTATAAATGGAAAATAATTACAAAATGTTGTAAGTTTTTAGGATTCACGGATCGAAATTTGAATTTTTAACCCCGACATAACGCCATTAAAGCCATGGTTTTAATGCATATTTCTTGGGATTTCTTTGCTAATTTGTGTAATCCCACTTTGATAAAGGAAATTGATGCTAGAAATAATATGGTACACCATTGAATTTCATATTCTAATATGAACTTTGAAAAATTATAATTAATTCTAAAAAAATTCAAATCATGCAAATTATAGCTTTCTAGAAAGCTTAGGATGTCATATAGCTGCAATAAAAATTTCAAATCAAAACAACCATATTTGACTAAAGAAATATGAAGGAACAGTACTTCAGATCTAATGGTCATTTTACAACAAATCTACAGCTTTAAAAATTCATTTTTCCTTCTACAAAGCTCCAAACAAGGTGCTCTCAGTGGCTATAGAAATCTTATGATGTCTACTATATGCCTATAACATTTCATGAGAATTAGACTTCATTTGATGCTTGAGTGACACCAGAAACCAAACTGACCACATGAATAGCAATACTGACAGTCTCTACATAATTTGGCCAACTTTGAAAAATTATAATAAATTCTCTAGAGTTCTAAAAATAGTGCTCTCCTACCAAATTTCATGCACAAATTTGTCTATTTAGTCAGTTTGTGGCTTAGGCCAAGAATGTGGTAAAGTTTGGGACCATAATAGGGTCAAAGTGCACCAAATGGCCTTCTAATCATACCATGACCATTTGAGCATATTCAAAAGCATAAACATAGCATATAGAAACATCTCAAATAGTTTAAATCATCATAGAGCTCAAATTCACTATCCTACTTACATATATACACATTCATGTCAAGGCTCTAGAATGCCAAAATCATGCATTCTCATACATATGGCTCCAAATTTGAATTATACACCATAATTACATACTTTTATACATGCTCAAAGGGTTACATCTCATAAACTTCATATACATACAAACTTTGATATCAAAATGCATAAATTCCTATTCTATTGTTAAAGTCTCATTCTTCAAGTTGCTTGGCTTCCATTTCTTACTCCATGTGGCTCACCTAGATATAATCAGACATAATATGGGGAAGTGTGAGATTCAAAGAATCCTAATAACTCTTTTACCATTTCAAGCATACATATATGGCACATTTTTATATCAAGGAATGCAAACATGCAATAAAAGCCTCTTATAAGCATACATAAGCATATTCTTATGTCACATAAACTCATTCAAGTTAAACTTAGGCTCTAAGGGCATTTGGTTTAATCTCATCCAATTCGTTGGAACTCTTAGATTTGTCTCACCCATTCTTAGGGACTTTTAACTTTTCTTCACCCATTCTAAGAGTATTTGGCACAACCTCACCCATTAGGAGCCATATTGTATTCAAAACATGTTTCAAGAAATATAATGGCACCAAAGCATTATATCAATGGTTATAAATGTAACATCCATTGTTTTAAAAGCCGTAAACTAAGTAGATTACTAAAGAAAGTCCCCTTAATTGAATGATTAGAAACCCAATAAAATTATAATAATAATCTAGACAATTAGAAATGGGGATACAAGGCTTAAGATACCTAAAAACTGGAGCCAGAATAGTAAAACAAAAATTGACGAAAATGGAGTGGCATTTTTTGTAATTTTGTGCAAGTTTTAGGAAACTCAAAGGATGGATTTTTAAATGGAAAAATTAAATTTCTTGAGGTTCTCAGAGGCCCTAAAATCTATAGGAGCCCTTAGAATGGTTAAAACTCCTCCAGTTTACATTTTAAAGTGTCAATTGATCAAAACTTTAACTGATTTGTTCGGGAAGATTTTAAATCCTATTTGGGTGAAACCAAAGGCATTTTATGAATTAGAGGACTTAAATTTTATAATGGAAAAGATGGTTTTTGAAAAGAAGTTGAAATGAGCTCAAATGGAAAGAATAAAAAATGAAGGGCAAAATTAAAATTTTAAAAAGTCTTAAATGAACCCTTAGCATATATATAGCATGCCTTACTTTTTTCATCTACCTTGACTGACTTTCATTTGCACCAAAATAGAACCCTAGGCTTCTTGAAGTCGCACACCAATAGGGAGGAAGAAAAGAGGTGAAAACCATGCAAAAAGAGAAGAAAATCCATGGTTTTTCATGTTTCTTCCTTCACCAATCTTGTTCACCTCTTTCTCCTCTCTTTTCCTATGATTTTGATGATTGATTTGGGGATGATTCATGGCTGGTTTAGTAAGAGGAGGATAGAAATTGAAGGAGCAACAAGAAGCAAGTGAAAGAGCCCTTGGAAAAGCTTGAAATCAAGGTAACTTCCATGGATTTTGTTGCTTCTTCTTGCTCCTTCTCCCATACCTAGTTTCCGGCAACCCTAGGTCCACTCAATAAGGAATGAATTCAAGTTAAAACAAGGTAGAGACAAGGGTTTTCAAGCATGAGAAACAAGAATATGCAATTAGATTTAAAAGAAAAGCTTTAGAATTCAAGTTGTATAACTTAGGGTTTTTGTTACACTTAGCCATTTTTAAAGCTTTCTAAGAGTAGCCTAGCTTATGTAAGACTATGTATGAGATCCTAAGATATCTAGGAAGCTTCATAATTGCCAATTCCCTATGAGAAATTAAACAAACTCTATGGGTCTTTAAGTAGCTACATGTCTCGACCAAAAGTGATATAATCTTGAGCTGAACCAAAGTCTGACCAAATGGATGAATTTAGGCATGAAATTTGGCATGATTATAGGTCTTATCTATAGCTTTTCACAAAGCTAAAGATCAACTAATTTGGAACTCTAGAGAATTTATTATGAATTTTCAAAATTTGCCAAATTATGTAGAATTGTCCAAGTTACTATTCATTTGGTTAGTTTGCATTCTTGTGTCACTCAAAGTCAAATGACGTCCAATACTCATAAAATTTTATAGACATAAATAAGACATCATAAGATTTCTAAGCCACCAAAATTACCACATTTAGAGTTCAGTAGAGTGAGAAATGAATTTTTAAACTTAGAGTTCAGCTGCAAGATGCATCAGTGACCTAATGTACTGTTCCATCAATTTTCGTGGGCAAACCGTTTTAACCTAAAATTTTACTGGCAGCTACATAACATCTATAGTTTTCTAGGATGGTATAATTTGCATAATTTTGATTTTTCTAGAATTGATTATGATTTTCCAAAGTTCATATTAGAATATGGAATGGATGCAAAAATGGCAAGTGTGTTGTGATTTCGTGTTATGCACCTTGGACCCAAGTTTTGAGCTTTAAATTATGTTAAGTCTAGCTGAACAAATGTGTTTTGAATGAAAAATAAGTTTGGTAAGATCACATGGTCCATTTGGCAATTAATGAATTATTTTGGCTTTCAATGACGATAAATTCCGCTGCCAAAAGTGCTTAATTTATGAAAATGAATCCTTATAGCCAATTGTGATACAAAATGGATGCCAACTATGTATGGTGTGACAATAAACATATCTCATGATTCAAACATACACACAAGCATCCAATGACAATCAAATATTCAAGAAATACATATAAGAAATGATAGAAAGCTACCTTGAGCTAAGAAACACAAGCCTCCTTACTTGAAGTTGACTTCCCCTTTTTGGCTTCACACGCACACATAGGAGGACTAATGATTGTGTCGCACAACCTCAAAATAAACTAGGTTGGATAATATTTTACATTATAGGATGCAACCTAGATTGTCTCCTTGGAAATGGATTTCAATGTTTAATTGAGTTTTCTAAGTGTAAGAGGATCTTAAACTACCTAATTTAAGGGGGGTTTGATCTAATTTAACTAACTAAATTAAATTTAAATAAAACTCTTAGTTACTTCCTAAATGCATGAACTAATAAGTAACTAATGGACTTATAACTAGCTTTGGATTCATCCCTTGGTATCCACTATCCTTATCCTAATTCAATTGTCAATGTTTTGGTCTAAGAGTCCCTAATTGTGTTCATGGCAATGCATCTTGAGTTACCACACAACATTTAAGAAATTAACAAGTTAATATTAAATTAAAACTTTAACCCTGTATCAAATCATTAATTATTGTCATTAGAATCCTTGAACACTTAAATGAATTATTAATCAATCAATTAGCCTCTAAATTTTCACCCTAAGATGTTCAATTAACTAATTAAACTCTAAAGAATCCTTAAATCAAACAATTAAGCACACAATTTCACACATGTATTTCATCAAACACCTTGACTACATACATGAAAAATTAAAGGAAAAGAAAAAATTTAGCACTCAATTTAATCCCTTAATCATCAAATAGTCTCCTAATTAGTGTCTAACCAGCCACTATTTATAAACTATACTAATCTCAGTCAATTACAAGCTTAACTAGAAATAAAATAAAATAAAATAAAATTGATGTAGAAAGAGAGAAAATAAAATAAGAATCTTAGCCAAAATCTCTTGATTATCTCTATAGATTCAAGCTTCTCCAAGGTCTTCCTCCTAGCTTGCCACAATTATGGATTTAGTGCTTCATAAAGGTGGAAGGAGATGGAGGAAAATGGAATGGATTTGCTACGACAATGGAATGGAAAATGGAGTGTTGGTGCTATGAATGAATGGATGTGTGGAACGTGGATTCGATGGATGGATGGATTGATTGCCTGCTGAATGAATGGTATCCACGAGTCTCTTAATCCCTTGCCTTTAATGATCATGTGCCTAGCCTCTTTCTTAATCATGTGTTGCTTCAATTACTCTGCTCACATGTTCTGGATAGAGCATGGATGGATTAATTTAGTTGGATGAATAATGCGTGAATGGCATAAATAGATGGAATCACGTGATCCCTTATTCTCCTTTTTTAATGATCACGTGATCCCTCATTCTCTCTTGGATGCTGCCTTGCCTGAACCTTTATTCCTCTCTTCATGTGTTCATTTTTAAAAGTCTATGCATATGCTTTCTTCTTCTCCAGCTCAGTCTCAAATCCCTTCTCCTTTCCAAAATAGAACATTGTGCTTCTTTTGTTTACTGTTCACATGGTTCTGCATGTCTTCTTCTCTCGTGACTTCCCACATTTCTTTATTCAAGCTTCTTATCCTCGAGAAGCCTTTCCACATGTAGCTACTCCTTACATAATTTGCACGTTAGAATCTGCATGTGTGTGTCTTCATTCATCACATGAATCTTTTCCTTGTTTCTCATGTACTCTGTGGCTTCATTTTAGACCTTAAACTCGTAGCTTCAACCTCTTCCACATTCTATCCAACGTCCCATTCCATGTGTTTCTTCCATTAAACTTGAGCCTCCTAGTAGCCTCATTCAAAACTTGTACTTTTCTTTTCCAATTACTATATAAAGAACGTGTTAATGTGGTTACTTACTGAACCTTCTAAAACCCATAGCCTCTCATGTGACGTTTGCCTGTGGCTTGCATGCATATGTGTGATTTTAGTGGCTGTCCATATGTGTTAATGTGAGTTGCTATATTCTATTCATTTCATGCATGTGATCATCCCTTGTGCATGATTCCCATGCATGGCTTTTGTCTAAAAATGGATGTGCTTCAAGTGAGGAGAAGGAATGACTTGGTAGCGTGAAAGTAAGTGGAATGCCTTAGATGTACGCTACTACATGATTGTATGTGAATATGAAGCTAACATGTAAGTGAAGGTTCATGTGGATAGCCATATGTAGTGAATAAAGCTAGTCAATACATGAGAATAAGATGTCCAACATGCCATGTGAGAATGCTAGTAAGAGAATGAGTGGATAAACATGTATGACTTCCTACGTGTGAGCTTGAATGAAGTGTGTGATATATGTCTATGTGGAACGGACGAGAGCTTTACCAGACATGGATGTAGGGAGCTGCTTCTTCACATGCATGGCCTAGTGGTTGGTTAAGAGAACTTGAGGAAGCCCGAGCAACATGTGAAAGATAAGCCTGCTTTCTTTTACATGAAAAGCCCTAAGTCAATATAAATAAAATCAATGGCCCATGGAATACAATTGTCATCTAGGATATAAAAAATCATTAAAATGTCAAAGTTATTCACTAAAATTCCAAAAGATAATATTTTATTTCCTAATCCAAATACTATTCACTAAAGTTCAAAACATCATCAATTCATTAACAAAAAAATGCATAATTAATCAGAAAAAATATAGAGGATATTTAAGTTATCAAGGGCCTTGATTTGTTTAGCTTAGACGTATCAAATAAGACACAATTACATCACTGGAACAAATTCTAGGCTCATATAAACTCTATGCAAGCTTGTCTTAACTTATGGCATGGTTATGGTTTCATACAAGAGCATAATGAAGCAACCCTTAAAATTTATAATATTGGCTCCAATTTTTCATTCTATCTAAGTTTCATGACTCTATTTAAACTCATTAAAGTAATCTCCAATTCAAATCAAGGAGCCTAAATTCAAGTTGCTTCTTTATGTCTTAAAAAAAAACCTAAACTTTCATCTCATAAACCATGGTTTCTAAATTCAAATCAATAGTTTCTTTGGTATTTATTAATTATATCTAAACTATTCTTATTCTTAGAATCAAAGAAAAATCTCCCTAGGTGCACAATCCTCCCTTGGCCGAGACATAGCTTAAGGTAAGGACTCATGGAGTTTCATTCAATTTCTTAGGGGTTTTGGTATCTATGAAGCTTTTTAGGCCTCTTATGAACTCATACATAAGCTAGATTATCATTAGAAAGTTTTAAAAATTACTAGGTGCAACAAGAACCCTAGGTAACATAACTTGAATTTAAAAACTTCTCTTTTACTTCCAATTGTATATTCTTAATCCACATACTCTAAAACCCTTGTTCCTACCTTGCTATGATCAAAATTCACTCTCTCCTTCATGGGCCTAGGTCTAGCCAAGACACCTATGGAAGAAGGAGACAAGATGAAGCAAAATAATCCATGATTTCTTACCTTATTTGCAAGCTTTTTCAATGAGCTTTCTAAACCTTCCAATTCTCCTTCAAATTCTCTCTTCCTCCTACTGAACCAACCATGACATAGCTCCAAATAAGTCATCAAAACTATGAGAGAAAAGAAGAGAAAGAGGAGAAGAAGTTAGAAGAAGGAGAAAGCATGAAAAACCTTAAATTTCTTACACTTTTTGCTTGGTTTCTTCCTCCTTTCTCTTCTCCTTCTTATGTGCCACTTCAAGGTGAGTGGAATTCTGATTTTAGACTGAACAAGGTCAGTTAAGAAATAAGGAGGAGGTGAGGCGTGACTTTAAGAAGCTAAGGGGTCTGGTTATAATATTTCCTAAATTCTCATTTTATCTTTTTTGTTAATTCCTTTCAATTGGGCTTACTTCAACTCTTTTTTGAGAATTGTCTTGTCCATTAAAATATGGGTCCTTTAATTCATAAAATATCTTTGATTTTAGCCAAATTAGATTTAAAATCTTCTCAAATGAATCGGTCAAAGTTTCAGTCAATCGATACACTAAATTGCATCCTAGAAGGGTTTTAGCCATTCTAGGAGTTCCTATAGTTTTTAGGACCTCTGAAGACCTTGAGAAATTCAATTTTTTTATTTAAAGATCTCTCCTTTGAGTTTTCTAAAAGTTATCCAAAATTACAAAAATGCCACTGATTTTGGTCTAATTTTATTTAGCTATTTTAACTCTGGTTTCTCGGCATCTTTAGCTAGGTATCCTTCTTTTTAATTGTCTAAATTGTTGCTCTAATTTTGTTTGGCCTCTAACTATTCAATTTAGGGGATCTCTTTTAGTAATTTTCTTTAGTTTTAAGGCTTTTAGAATAACGAGATATTACACCAATAGATTCTAATTTCGAGTTTTACCTTCCCTACACTAGAAACTACCATATTCCACTCAAATTTTTGGGTATTTTCACACAAAAACCAAGCTCATATCATAAGTCAGCTATTAGGATCTCAAACTAATAGAAAACACATCAAAATGAGGAGAAAATCTTACATAATGACCTTCCTAGCCTCACCCTTCAAAAATCAACCATGAAATCACTAAAAGCAAGTTTCAAATTTGAGAAAAAAAATTAAAATCCTCCAAATGACAAACTAATTAGACCAAAACATAAAGGAAAATGAGAGGGTTAAGTTTTATATAGGTTACCTTGGCTAAATCCTCCTCTAGAATTATAGATGGAACCAAATTATTAGTAAAACTTAGCCTCCCTTAGACCTCTGAATTTTCATCTTGAGTTTTTCTTGTGGTTCTGCAGAATGGGCAGGGGACTATGAAGGGTTTAGGGTTTTAGTGAGGTTTTGGGCTTGCTTAAGGATTTTTGTCTCACTTGGGCCCATTTTTTGAGCTTTAGGCATTTAAGAAATTGAACCAGATTGGCCCATTCTAAATGGATTCATTTGAATTAGGTCTATACAAGATTATAATTAGGCTTTTATAAGTCTTTATCCTTGACATGTTTAAATTAAACTTCTAATCTAATTGAATTTTAAATCTACATTAATAATTTATTTCTCTATAAATTTTTAGTTCCTATAATTTGCCTAATTATCCTCATAATAATTCTTTAATTGTCTACAATTAATTTTAATAAATTTTAGAGTATTACATTCTCCCCTTCTTTTAGGAATTTTGTCCTTAAAACTAGACATACCTTAGTCAAAGAGTGTTGTTCCTAAGTAGCTTCATCCAGATTAAGTCCCTTCTATACCACTTTTACTAGGAGGATGTCCTTGTTACGCAAGTGTTTGACTTTCAAGTCCATTATCTTTTCTAGCTCAACCACATAAGATAAGTTATCTTATAGATACACATTCTCATGCGCAACGACATGTGAAAGGTCTAGGTCATACTTTTCAACTGGGATACATGGAATACATTGTGCAATTGGGCCAAACTTGGGGGTAAAGCCAATCTATAAGCTAGGGGTCCTATTTGCTCTAGGATTTGAAAAGAACCAAGATAATAAGGACTAAGCTTTCTTAACTTGATAGATGTAACATCCAGTTTTCGTTAAACAACAAAAATAGACGTGTTTTCAAAGCAAGTCCCCTGAAATGAATTAGTTAAGGTCTCAAAAAACTTAAGTAACATTCTAGACTGCCAAAAATGAGAATTTTAGGCTCAAATAGGAAAAAAAATAGAGTTAGAATGAAAAAATAAATTTTGATGAAAATCATACGAAACATAATGGCATTTTTTTAATTTTGAGCAAACTTTGGAATTCACATAGGAGGGATTTTTAAATGAAATATTTTAGTTCTTTGAGGTTCTCAGAGGCCTTGAAAATTATGGAAAGCCCCAAAACTGTTAAATCACCTGCGGTGGACGTTTTCTAATGTCGGTGTACCCAAACTTTGATGAATCCGTTCAAAAAGGTTGTAATGCCTATTTGATTGATTCCAAAGGCATTTTACTAAATTGGAAACCTAAATTTTGTAATGGAAAAGACAGTTCTCAAAAAGGAGCTAAAACGAATTAGAAACAAAAATACTGAGCACAAAAGGCAAAATAAAAATTTTTGAAAACTGTATCTTCCTCCCACCTATAAATAGGTGGTGCCATCCCTCCTCACTCATTTAGACACAATTGTTTTTGCCTAAATTCAGAGAAGAAAGCTAGGGTTTAGGTGCACCAAAGGGAAAGAAGAAGAAGGAGAAATTAAAGGCTTAAGGTATGATTTCTTGGTAGTTTTTCATGCTTTCTTCCATCCAAACCTCCTCTTCTCCATTCTCCTTTATTTCCTTTAATTAAAATGAAGTTTAAAAATCTATTTTAAGGGAGAAATTAAGGAAAAAATTAGGATTTGAAGAGAGAAGCCTAGAGAAAGCAAGATTCAAGTGAGAAAAAGCAAGAAAACAAAGTAATTTCTTCTTCTATGGTTGATATCTCTTCCTTCCCTTCCTCTACCATTTCACCCCACCCAAGAAACCCTAGGAGGATTTGATTCTTAGGCAGAACCAAGGGTGATTCTAAGGAAAAGGGTGTGGAGATTAAGAATATGCAAAGGGAATTAACAAAAAATCATGGAATTTCAAGATGCAAATTCTAAGGTTTCAAGTGCACAAATCTGATTTTATACAATGATTCCTATACCAAAATAATTGTTTGAATGAGCTCTTAAGATCCTTAGAAGTCTCCCTATGCGCTTCCTTCCTTGAGAAAACAAAGCAAAGTCCATGGAGCCTAAAACCTAGCATAGGTTTAGCCAAGAAAGGTTCTTATAGTTAGAGAGAGTTTTAAATTTTTCTAAGCCCATTTTTGAGTCATATATGATGAATAAATATGAGAGGAAGCTTTGGAAAAAATTTAGGAAGCTTAGAGAATGAGTTAGTGCTTTATATTCTATAATATGGCTTAAAAAAAGCAACATGTAGTTAGGCTCTTGATTTTTATTATGTGATGACTCCAAAAGGCTCAAAAGGAGTCAAGAATCATATTTGAAAGGAAAGAATAGAGCCTAGAATTTATTTGAGGGGTATTGCTTCATTAGGTGTATCTATAGAACCATAATGAGGTTTATAGATCAAGCTAGTGTCTAAACAAGTTGTGAGGCCTTAGAATTAATTCATAAACCTAATTGGCTTCCATAAATTATGTTTAGGCTAAGAGAAATCATCCACATACTTTTGTGTGTGTGTGGTAGAAGGAGGGAGCCTTGATTCAAGAGAAAAAGTGTGTAATTGCTTTCAAGGTAACTCACTCCTTCTTCTCTCATGCATGATTGTTTGCGTTACTTGTCTTTGAATGTATGTGTGTGTGTGTATTTTTAAGCCATAAAAAGTGTTCTATCATAACTTTGATTCCATGGTGCCATGATGTTATAATATGCTTTCATATGATGTTTATGATATGTGATTGGGTTTGCTTGAGTGTGGTGAGGCCAAGAACCCTTAACCATGGTGAGGATGGGCCAATAACCCTTAAAATTGGTTGAGACAAAGTAAAGAGTCTCCCACAAGTGAAGTTGACTCCTAAAAGCAAAGTTGAGTCCAAGAACCTCTTAAAGAATGGGTAAGGCAAGTCCAAAATTCACAAGTAAATGGGTGAGACCAATCCACTTCCTTCACAAGCTTTTGTATGCTATGTATGACTTTCTCAAATGATGAAAATGCCTCTTGAATATTTGCATATGTCAACATGACCATACATGCATTTATGAGACTTGTTTGCATCTTTTATGTATGATTGAATAGGAGATGAGCTATTGGGATTCTTTGAATCTCATCCCATCCTCTCCAATGTTCTAACATTCTAGGTGGACTAAGAGAACAAGGTAATGAGAGCCAACTACCTTGAAGAAGAGAGCTTGACATCACAATGTATAATTTTTGTTCTTTAAGGTCATATTAATGTCAAATAATGTAACACAATGTTGTATATGGTTTGTGACCTCTTGAACATGTATAATTATATTAATATGTGATGTATAAATAAAAGAATACATTATGAGACCATTAGAATGCAATTTGGGTATATTATGACAATGTGGGTTCTTGAATGGTATTATGGAATTGTGCATAAGTGTAGGTGAGATAGCCAAAATGAGATGCATGAGGGTTGGGACCATTTGGACAGCTTACACAAGTCCTATTTTTGCTTTTAGACTTGCCCAAGGGGTACCAAATCCCAAGAAAAGCCATTTGGACATATTGGTATCCTATATGGAGCCAAAATTAACTATAATGAAACTCTATGTCACTTTTTATCTAAATGAGCTCTTCTTGATCTGAGATTCGGCATAATATTAGAGCTTCTTGAGATCTTTTTGGGAAGCTAAAGAACATAATTTTCGTAGGTCTAGAGAATATTTGATAAATTTTCAAAGTTGGCAAAAATTTTGGTTTTGGTCATGTCACTGTTCACTCAAGTCTAAAAATGGAATCTGTCACACAAGGCCTAAATGATGTCCAATTGTCATGAAATTTTATACAAAGAAACTAGACATTCTTAATGACTTGTGCCAACTAGAAACACCTTATTTGGATGTCTAGAGAGGGAGATATGAATTTTCAAAGAATCTATCCAGTACCAGGCACTCCAACTGACCTCAGGTATTATTTGATTGGATTTTGAGGTCTGGGCATGCTTGAGATGGTCTAGAGTTATTTTTTCCCTCTAGCTAACATCCACAGATTTTTAGATTGGTATCATTTGTATAGATTAGATATTTATATAATTAATTGGACATTTTTGAAGTTTGCTACAGAATTCTATGATAGCAACAGTGGATAGCTTGACCTCTGGACCATTTTGAATGACAAACGTCTTCTGTGTTGTGTTTCATGGTCGGGACATATTTTTAGCATAAATTATACATGTGTATCTTTCTATAATGGTAAAAAATGTATAATTTTAATTTTTCTAGAATTAGTTATGAATTTCCAAAAGCTGTAACAGAAATGAAGAAAATCTGGCCGAAATATATATATATATATATGTATGTATTTTATGCTTCCCTTTGATTTTCATGAGATGTAGACCACTTTTGACGATTCAAATGAGTTTTATTCATGTAATTAAACATGAGAATGTGATGTATGAGCTCACATGGTCCACGTGACACTGAATGAAATTTTTATACACGACGCAACGTTAAAATAGTCATTATTTTAATGCCTTTTTCTTTGAGGATTTTTATAATTCTTAGAAATGAGATATTTAAAGGCATGAAATGAGCTAGAAATTATGGTGTTACAATAGACTGTCCTACACCTGTCACTAGAGTAATTGTAAGGAATATATGATCTCCCACTTCAAATTCTAACGGTCTCCTTCTCTTATCAACATTACTCTTCTGCCTACTCTGGGAAACTAATAATTTTTTCCTAATGAGTTTTATTTGACAAGCTATTTAGTCCATTATCTCCAAACCTAAGAGACTCCTCTCACCAAGCTCTATCCATCACAAAGGTGCTAGGCACTTCCTCCCATAAAGTGCCTCAAAGAGTGCCATCTGTATACTAGAATGGTAACTATTATTGTAGGTAAACTCAGCTAAAGGTAAGTACACATCCCAATTCCCCTTCAATTCTAGTACAACTGCTCTAAGCATATTTTCAAGAGTTTGAATGATTCTCTCAGTTTATCCATCTGACTGAGGATGATAGGCAGTGATAAAGTTGAGACTAGTGCCTAAAGCTTCTTGTAAAGACCGCTAAAACTTCGATGTGAATCTACGGTCTCTATCTGACACAATGCTATTAAGGACACCATGTAACCTCACAATCTCATAAATATACAGATGTGCTAGTCTAGCCAAAGGATAAGTGGCTCTAATAGGTAGAAAGTGGACAAATTTCGTTAGTTTATCCATAATCATCCAAATAACATCATAACCCGAGGATGTCCTAGGCAAACTTATCACAAAATCCATGGATATACTATCCCATTTTCATTCCCAAATTTCTAAAGGCTATGATAATCCCACAAGTTCTTGGTGTTCAATCTTAACCTTTTGACAAACTAAATATCTAGCAATAAACTTCGCTATGTCCAATTTCATTCCAGGCTACCAAAAACTCTTCTTAAGGTCCTTGTTCATCTTAGTGGTGCCCAGATGAAGGGTGTACCTATTCTTATGAGCTTCAAACAACACCACATTTCTTACCTCTTCATCTTGGGTATACACACTCTACCCTAATACCTTACTAGACCATCATTTGATAGGTCAAAGTCCTTAACTTCTCCATTTTCTAATTGCTCTTTAATCCTTCCCAAATGTTCATCTAACTCTTGGGCCTTTTTAATTCTTTTCCAAAAGTCATTTTCTATCTTCAATTCTCCCAAATGTAGGCTACTAAGATATACTAAAATAGACAACTTCAAGTCTCTCAACTCTTTAATCAGTCTTTGCTCCTTAAGCATCATCATTGCCATATGAATGGTTTCTTACTCAAGGCATAGGCGACAACATTTGCCTTCCCTAGATGATACTTTAAGGAGAAATCATAATCCTTAAGGAACACCATCCACCTCCTTTGCCTCCTATTTAGTTTCTTTTGATCAAACAAGTACTTTAAACTCTTATGGTCACTATACACTTCAAATTAGATACCATAGAGATAGTACCTCTAAATCTTAAGGACAAAAACCATAGCCGCTAACTCTAGGTCATAGGTGGGATAATTCTCCTCATCGAATCTAAGTTGTTTAGAAGCATAGACAATCTGTAACACCCCAAAATTTATTAAGGTGTTAATCATGGATTTAGAGTAATTAAGAATAATTAATAGAGGATAATTGGGCAAGTTAGTAAATAGGAATTTAAGAGAGATAAATTATTAATATGGGTTTGAGAATTAATTGGGATAGAAACTTCATCTAGGCCCAAATTAATAAATCATGACAAGAGGCTAATGGAGGCCCAATGAGTTAGGTGCAAACCCAATCTAATTCTATGTGATAGAGGCCCAAGATCCACCTTGCATAGACTCTTATAAGTGGCCCAATAACCCTTGTGCAGACCCAAATTCTTGAGCTCTTCAAACTTGGCCCAAACCTAATTAAACTTCAGCAACCCAATGCATAAGAGTTGGCCCAATGAAATTCTGCAGCCCAACACCTTAAAACTGGCCCAACAAAGCTAAATCTGAAGCTCATTTGGAGTTAGACCTTGGAGCAACCCATGACCCATCTTAGACCCAACTTAAACCTAACTAAAACACTAAACACTTCAGCCTCTTCCCCATTTTTCTGAAACACAAGAAGGAATTTCAGAGGTTTGGAGGGAGGCTAGGGTTTGGGGCAAGAATTCCATATTTTCTCATATCTAGAGCAAAATTCAGCCAAGGTAATAGTTATATAACTTAATCCCCTCATCTTTCTTTTTAATTTGGTTTAATTAGTTTTTCATTTAGAGTATTTTCACCATACCTAAATTCTAAAATAGAGTTGTTTGGTGTTTTTCTAGAGGAAATTCGTAGGTTGAGGCTAGGGCTGACATTAGGTAAGTGTAAACTATCCATTCTAGTGTATTTTCTACTAGTTTAAGACCCCCATAGTTGATTTATAGTATAGGTGTTAATTATGTACGAATTTGCTTAGGAATTTAGGTGATATATTGAAGTTTCTGATAGAGGACATACTCAATCCGAATTTAGGGATTTGTGGTGGCTAGGTAAGTGTTATTTAGGTAGTTATTAGTATTTAAATTCCTTGGGTACTTGTTGCTACTGCTAATGATGAATTAGAGTGGTAATTTTCTAATGCTATGGTTATAGGGATTTTTGTACCATTGGTGGCTGTTGCAAATCATCTACAAGTGAGGTAACTGGGATTTACATTAATTCCATGCATGTATCTGTTTTAATTTCATATTTTCTGTATATGAATGAATTGAAATGCTAAATATATTAGTTGGCTATCTATTGTATTATAATTCGACTTTGTGAGTCCATGATGGAGCTGTGGTGCAGTTGCCACCCGTGCATGTGCTTCGATCGAGCACCGGGTTATGATCAAACCCCAGATGCACTGAGCCCTAGTTGTACTCAATAGGGAGTAGGTGCCGTGAACGGGCCTCTCCCGGTGTTAATGGCCTTTAACATATGGAAATATGATTGCTAGTATGAGATAGTAATCATGATAGCCTAATTATTTTATTTATTGATATGACTGATACGATTCTGATATTGATTTTGATTCATGCATATATGTTGATTAAACTGGATTATATGATGGAATTACCTTGGTTACTGAGATTCATATCTCACCTCATTTCATGGGATTAATATTTCAGGTGAAGGTTCTTTGGGTAAGGATAAGGGGAAGCAAGTGGATGAAAATCCATGAGCTCCAACATGTGGGGAGAAGGCTACACTTAGGCTGATTTAGTTAGTATAGATGCTAATTTTGTATTCCTTATTGTAGAGCATCATCTTGTATTTATGTTGCCAAGTATAGGCATTTATGTTTTGATTTGTTGGAATGTATTTGTTAAGGAGTTAAGTCTTAATATGGCTTGGTTTAGGTTGTATGAACCTATAGTATCTGTTGTATGAATTTTACTAAAATTATGGTATGGTATACTGTTGGAAACATAATTATGTGATGTATTAGAAATTGATATGGATCATTGATGTATGAAACCTCCAACAAAAAATGTATGAGATGTTAATTGTTGATATTATATAAATCCTTGCTGTCATTAACCCATGAAAAGGCTGACATGTGGTGGTTGGGTGAGTGAGAATTAGTACTTAAGTGTTGAGTTGGTAATGGTAGAATAGTTAGGTAAATAAGATAGATAAATACCATTAGAGTCATATAAAATGGGAAGAAGTAGTCTTAGGGTGTTCCTAAGAAGAGAATTGGAGTGCATGGGATGAAATGTAGGAGATATACTTACAGGAGGGAGTCACGCCGCGATGAGGCGGCTAGGAAGGCCTCGCCGCGGCCTGAAGAGTGACAGTGGTGAGGGACGCCGCGGCTTGAGTAATCTCGTCACGGCTCAGAGTGAAAAAAAATGCCTAAGAGGGTGACAGAATGAAACCTCGCCGCAGTGTAATAAGTCCTGCCGCGACGCAAGTCGAGGAAATTAATTAAGGAAGGTACAATAGCAAAACTCACCATGGCACCACGTAGGTTGGCCGCGGCGCAGATCCAACCGCGGCGAAATTCAAGTAAGTTACCCAGTGATTCCCAAGAGCAACTTAGCTATGGCGCAAAGTTAAAAACTTAGTTTTCGAGCTCCAGGACCTAACTTAGTCGCAGCGGGAAGGTTCCAAGTCGCGGCGCAGGTTCCCAAACTCCCACCTTTGACCTAGCAACTCTAATTTCTTTAATGCTAATGCTAGGAAATGATATAAAAATACTTGTGGAAGGTTTTTGTGTGTTGAAATCGATAGATAGATGAATCACAAACCCTTAATAATGGTACAAACCCTTTTATACATTTTTCCATTTATGGTTGTTTAGTTGATGGCCCTAATAACATAAAGGATCAAATTTCCCTATATTTGATTAAAGTAATTAATTGTAATGACTCCAAACCTTGTTCATTAATTAATAATCATGTATTTAACCATAATTACCGGAATTAGAAGTTAGGGTCATCACACAATCACCCTACCTTGTTGCATTAAGACACAATCTAAACCCTTCTAAGAGGATCACTATATACCGTAAAGGTCTCTTTAGGGTTAGGTATTACTAACACAGGTGTAGTGGTCAACTTACCCTTAAGTTCTTGAAAGGCATTCTCACACTTAGTATCACACACAAACGGTTAGTCCTTCCTAGTCAACTTAGTCAAGGGCATGGCTAATTAAGAAAATACCTTAATAAACTTTTCATGGTAGCTAGCTAGACCTAAGAAACTATAGATTTTAGTCATTGTTTTGGGTCTCTCCTAATTCAACAGCACCTCTACCTTACTAGGATCTACCGCTATTCCTTGCTTTGATATTACATGGCTTAAGAACTTCACCTCGCAACTAAAACTCACTCTTGCTGAGTTTAGCATACAACTAATGCTCCCTCAAGGTTTGAAGACTATCTTGAGGTACTCTTCATATTCTTCACTGCTCTTGGAATAAATAAGTATGTCATCAATGAACACTATCACAAATTAGTCAAGGCATGGCCTAAAAGTCCTACTCATATAATCCATAAAAATAGCAAGGTCATTTGTCAACCTAAATGGCATGACTAGGAACTCATAATAGTTGTACCGAGTCCTAAAAGTAGTTTTGGGTATGTCTTCCATTTTCACTCTAAGTTGATGATACCTAGATCTAAGATCAATCTTTGAAAAGACTAATACTCCACCTAATTCATCAAGTAAGTCATCAATTCTAGGCAAAGTGTATGTATTTTTAATAGTTACTTGGTTCACTTGCCTATAATTAATGCAAAACCTAAGACTACCATCCTTTTTCTTAACAAACAACACTGGTGCTCCCCATAAAGACACACTTGGCCTAATAAACCCTTTTTCTAACAACTATTCTATTTGACTCTTCAATTCAACAAGTTCAACTAGTGCCATTCTATATAAAGCCTTAGAAATTAGTCCCATACTAGAGATTAAATCAATGGAAAACTCTAACTTTCTCTTTAGGGGTAGACCACTGATCTCTTTTGAAAAAACCTTAAGGAACTCCCTAATCATAGATATATCTTCTAACCCATCATCAACCTTAACATGCAATGAAAAGAACACTAGAAACTGTAATGAACGTAATTTCCTTAAAACAACGAAATGAGTCATTTAAAAACAAGTCCTCTGAAATAAGATAATATCCCAAAAAATCTGGATAGAGTCCTAGGCTCCTAAAAATGATAATTTTAAACTCAGACGAAAAGAAAAACAAAGCTAAGATGGTGAAACAATTTGTGACGAAAATTGACAAAATATAATAACATTTTCTTAAATAAGTGCAACTTTTGGAAAAACATATAGGAAAGCATTTTAAACTGGAAAATTGAGTTGTGCAAGGTTCTTAGAGGCTCCAAAAACTATAGGAAGCCCGAGACTGGTAAAGCCCTTTCAATGTACTTTTTTCAATGTCAGTGAGCCCAAACTTTAACGGATTCGTTCGGGAAGGTTTTAACTCCAATTTGAGTGATTCCAAAGGTATTTTATTAAATTGGGAACCTAAATTTTATAATAGAAAAGATGATTCTCAAAAAGGCACTAAAATGAAGCCGAAAAAAAATTGCCATTACAGAAGGATGAAATTGAAATTTTAAAAAAGTGAGTTTCTTGAAGCTTCCACACACTTCTCCTTTTTTCTCCCACCTTCTCAAGCACGAATTTTTCTACCCAAAATAAAAAAATGGAGCAACTCTTCTAGGCATGTAATGTCTCTTCTAATACCCTTCTTTATTTTATATATTTGTGAGGAATTCCTTATTTAAATTTAATCACTTTTTCTATGTTAATTATTCCTTCACAATAAAATCTAATTAATGGCGTAGCAAAATATGATAATAATGGAAATACACAGTAATTCATACAAACTAGTTTAAAAGTTCCCTCATAAGGGAACATGGTCATACAAATCACGTCACATCAAAAGGGATCTGTTCTATAACTATCCAAGGAGAGAAGCCCTAGATAACAAAAAGGACCAAAGGGTCAGTGTCAGTGACTAGGCCTCTGCTCATGCAAATAAAGGAGTAGAAGGGTCAACTCCACCCACTGGGAATGTGTGGGACTCTAGCTCTCTTGGGGACATAAAGTATACTGGTACAGCACGAACAACGTCATCACATGATATGATGCATATGTTATGGATGACAAAGACCCATCCTTGAAATGGGAATTGGATCCACTCCACTTGGAGTTCTAGGGTCACTTGATAAATCGGCATCTAAGAAAAGTATAAACCATAATAGAGTGAGAAATAATTTTCTCAGTAACATAGACAAGATCAATACCATATAATATCCATGAAGAAGAGTCAAGTACTTTTAACAGATGACAAGCAATATAATGGCAAGACAGTTAATTTACCGAACAATATAAGCAAAGAGATATACCTGTTAGTAATATCTAATGTGAATATGAAATAGCAAAGTAAACAGACATATTACATATAAAGATGGGACATGAATAAAATACAAGAACGTAATTGATATTCAGCAATTGCAAGATATTCAAGAGATTTCTATATGCATAGAATAGAGAAGGCATCACAAACAATATTTATTTTTTCTTGACCATTAGGCCTTGGAGACCGCCAGGCCCAACACTCAGATGTGTCGCACTGGCTTTGGTAGGCTCAAGCCTAGCTCATCTTGCACTGCCATGACATAGCAGGCTCATCCCTGCTTCCTTTACTGAGGCGTCCCCCAATGGGTACCCAAGGAAAGTCATATAATATCACAATACTATGTCATCCAAGCCATCATTTGATCAAGGCATATAGGTATATTTGGGAAAGAACTGCCTTGCACAACTTTGTGCATAAATAATCTCGATAGCATGACTACATATTGGAGTCCAAAAATTAATGGTTTAGATAAGTATCTTCAAGATTAGACATCCAACATAACAGTAGCTACCCAATGGTCAACTTTGGCACATACATAGGGCTCACCCCCTGTCCACCCTATATATTAGCCAATTCTTTACCAAATAACCCATGCTCATATAATCAGGTACTACACAACGTATTATCTATGTCAAGAAATCAGATAATATATTAGCATAACAAACAATGCAATTTCAGAACACATGTTATCACATATTATATTCTTGACATAATATTGCATAATTTTTCAACTATCTCAAATGGGCTCCAAAATTCACAAAATAAATATCAACATCGTCCAAGTAGCACATAGAACACCTTAGGCCATAACAATCATCCAGAACATATCAAATAACATCATAAGAAATTCAAGAACATCTTGGTCAACACTTTTTCTCAAAAATTTGACTTTTTATACAATGATCCATAATTCACCAAAATTTCACCATATGCCTTATTTTTCATGTAGACTAACCTAATTTAGTTGGATTTAAGAAAACTCTTCCCTAAGTATATGTATATGTGTTGGCCAAACCTATGTGAAAAGTGCTAATTTTTATATATTTTTACCCACATTTATTATTGTTTTTAATGATTAATTTGAGCTTAAATGGATTTATTATACAATATTTGAAATTTTGGTCAATATTGAAAAATAATATAATTTTGAATTAATTAGGAGAATTTTTGGGTTTAAATTGATAATATTTTATTTTTCATATTTCTTTGATGGGTTGAATATTTTCAATCTTTAAAATATTTATTAAATTTGTACAGATTTTTAAAGATGAATTAGGAATCAATGGTGAAGACAATTTTGGGCAAATGAATTGAAGATTTAAAGTGAATCAAGGGTCAAGATTGGAGCAAAATGCTTTTATTTTTTATTAATTTCTTGGTGATGGCATTTTTGTAAATAGGGTATTAGGTTTTCATTTTGTTTTCTTGAGAAGAGTCAACGCAGGAGGCACACTTGGGAGCATCGGATCTTTATATTTCTCCTTTTCGGACTTCACAGTAAAGAGATGGAGAGGATGCCTGGAGAGCTGTTTTTTCATTATTCATTCTCTTTTTGAACTTCACAGCAGAGAGAAGCATCGAAAATGAATCATCATTTACACTCCTCTCCAACACCTGTGGGCCCCTCACCAATACGTCTCCCTCCCATCATATACCCACCATCATTCATTCAATAAGGGCTATTCTCCTTCATTATCTCTTCATGGCAGAGAGCTTGAAGGAGTTTACAGGCACAAAATCCATGGAAGCTTAAAGAAGGGTGGCACCAAGGTGGAGCATGGAGGAGGAAGGCTTGAGCTCTTGAATTACATGGATTGAAGACCATTGGGGAGTTCTTTTCTTCCAACCTTTTCCTCTTTCAATTTCAAGAACTTAGGGATTTTCTATTTGTAGGAATTTCTATGTGGATTTAATGTTGAGACCTAGTTTTAGGTTGGACAATGATTTTATCTTGGATTATAATTGGAATTGCTGTTATTTGGGGTTGGAATTATGTTTTGTAGTTGCTGGAATTTTGATTTTCTAGACCTTATAATGTTGATTGGATTGATGTTTGAGTTCTCTTACATTGATTTGATTAATGTTATGATTTTAATTGTATATCTTGGTCTCTTGCACTACTTGATTGTTGAATTGGGTAGTATAATTGCTTAATTGTTCAATTAGATAATTAAAACCAAATTTTTTAAAATTAATTGAATCCAATTGTTGAAGGATTTGATGAGTTTAATTGGCTTAATTACTTGCAAATTACTTAAATTAGTTAAGGGTTTCCTAGTTCAGTCAAGTGATGTGCATTTGAGCCTAGGGTTTCCTATCCTTGGATTAAGTTAATTACATTCATTGATCTACTATCTAATCACTTCTCTTAGTCTCAATTAATCTTTGGTGAGTAATAAGAGCTGAAATCCCCTTGCAAAACTTTAGTTGCCTCCTATTTGTTCTTTGCATTTTCACAATCACTTTAATTTCAATTTAGAGTAATCTAGTTTAATTACTTGTTTAGTTTTTCTCTTTTAGTTGAAATTTAATTCCTTAATTCAACCCCCCAATTGTATGCATTTAGTTCAATTAATTTTTTATTTAGCGTAGAGATAGTTTTCTAGAATTTGCATGATATTTTAAGTATCAAATAATCACCGAAAATCAATCTAACTAACCCCTAAATTGCCCTTTGGGAAGAATGACCTAGGATTAACCTATACTATATTAAATCAATATTAGTTTAATTGAGTGCTTAAGCGACTAAGGCATCATCAATTTTGGTGCTGTTGCCAGGGAGCAATGGTTTAGGTTTGAGTTTTTAGGTGTTTTCCCCTATTTTCTTCATTCTGATTTTGTCATTTGGTTGAATTTTCCTAAGTGTTCTATTCTGGAATTTTGTTTGTCACTACCTAGAAAATTCTAATCTTTGGTATTCCAAGGTTTTCGGGTGTTCTAAGCAAGACTAATACAATAAGGTATTAAGTCTGATGTTTTTAAGGCAAATTCAATCATTTTGACCATTTTTCTGAATTTTCTTTGATTTTTGCGAATTTTTCTTAAAATTTTCTAATTTTTCTAGATTTTCTTTTTGAATTTTTGTGCGATTTTTCTTGTTTTTTATGAGTTTCCTAGTGTGTATTGAGTCTTTTAGGTTGTTTTGAATTTATTTCTTTGGTAGTTTGAATATTTTGTATTTTTTTTATTTACTACTTTAATCCTACTTTGTTGATGTTGTATGACTCAGTCCTCTTTTAAAAAGTTGTTTGACTTTGATCCTAAAATTGAGAGGACATTTCGTCAGCGAAGAAGAGTTAAAGTTAGTAATCTTATAGGTAGTAGCTCTTCTAAATCTGGTTCTGTTAAGTCATCTATCGATTCTCTTGATTCTGAAACTAAAATGGAAGATAATAAGGGAAATATAAATAATCAGGCACGTTTAGAGCATGCTTATGTCAATGCTGATAATAATGTTCCTGCTAGGACCATTAAAGAGTTAGTTTCACCTAATCTGCATTTTCAAAATTGGTGCATTAGTTATCCTGATGTTAATACTGATCTTAAGTTGAAACCTGGATTTATACACTTACTTCCTAAATTTAATGGACTTGCAGGTGAAGATCCATACAATCATTTGAAAACTTTTCGTATGATTTGCACTGCTATAAGACCTAACGGTGTGTCTGAGGATCAGATTAAGATGCGTGCCTTCCCATTTTCTTTAGAGGGGTCTACTAAGAACTAGTTACTTCGACTACCCCTTGGATTCATAACTACATGGGACCAACTTATGAAGATGTTTTTGGATAAGTATTTCCCAGCATCTCGCACTTCCTTTATTAGGAAGGACATATGTGGTTGCCGACAAATGTCTGGGGAGTCCTTGTATGAGTATTGAGAGCAGTTTGAAACATTGCTATCTAGTTGCCCTCATCACTAGATCCCAGATACTTCATTGATACAATATTTTCATGAAGGTCTTTTGCCTCTAGAGAGAGATTTATTAGATTCTGCTGCTGAAGGTGCTCTTCTTCACATGACTATTAATGCTGCTTGGGAATTGATTGAAAAGAAAGCTGAGAATACTCAACAATTTAGTACTAGACAACAAGCTAGAGTAAATGAAGTTGGGTCATATTCCTCAATTTCTGAGTCTCATCTTGAGAGCAAAATAGATAAGCATGCATCTGTTATGGACAAAATGGCTATGCTCTAATTGCATAATCCTTTCAACATGGCCAATTCTATGGGATGTTCTACCTCTTTCACCCCATAACCAAACTTTTCAACTCTAATTAGCCCACTTTGCTTTATTTGCTCATTAGCTACTCATGTTACTAATGCTTGACCATTCTTGAATGATAAAGCTAGGCCTTGCAATGCTGTGTATTCTTCTAAGCCTATGAATCAAGGTGGCCAGAAATATGATCCATATTCTAATATATATAATCCTGGATGGCGTGATCACCCAAACCTTAGATATGGTAGTGGCCAACATCAGCAACCACGATTCAATCAGGGTGCTAGTTCTAGTGGTCAGGTGTTTCAACCAGTTAGGCAAACTGTGCCTATTCAAGAAGAGAGTTCAAGGTTAGAAAATAAGATGGATACTATGATCAAGCTTTTGATGGATAGTGATAAACATGATTTTTATACACTTTATTCCTCCTAACTTAACCTTTTTAATAATTAAATGTGGCTTAATGAAGGCAATTGAATGGAATTTGATTTTAATTGGCTATTTTTACATTTAAGGAATTAAGTTGCAAATAATTAATTTTAAATACATAAATCATTTTAAATGAACTTTGTGATTTTTCTCCTTTGTTTTTATGCAGATTTTGGGCAATAGAATTTAAAGGAGGAAATTTATTTGAAGAAGGAATGGAGTTGAAGTGAACATGCATGGATCTTTGGATGAATATATTAGGAAGGACCAGGATGCACATGGCTTTGCTCAAGGAAGCAACTCCAGAACAGAGTTTGATTGTTTGATTTGAGGGTTGTACGACAAGCCCGTCAAAACTAGGTTGACTAAAAATATAGCAAGTGGCACAACCTAGGTCATCTCCCTTAGAAATGGAATTCAATGCTTGATTAAGTTTCTAAGTGTTAAAAGACTCTAAAAATTTCTAAACTAAGGAGGGGTTTGATTGATTCAAACTATCTAATTGAATTAAAATTCCTAAATTCTATCTAATTGGAGAATTATGGGTGATAATGATCTTGTGACTAGCTTAGGAATGGTCTCTTGGTATCCACTATCCTTATCCTAATCCAATTATAATTAATTCTGGCCTAAAAATTCCTAATTGTGTTCATTAGCAAATGATCTTGAATAACCATTCAAGATTCAAGAGATTAATAATCTAATATTGAATTGAAACCTCAATCCCGCATTAAATCGTTAACTCTTGTCCTTAAGATCAATGAACATCCAATTTGATTGATTAACTAATTAATTATCTTCTGATTCATCATCCAAAAATGTTTAATTAACCAACTAAACACTAAGGAATTCTCAAATCAAACAATCAAACACAAAATCTCACCCATGCATTTCATCGAACACCTTCGTGGCATACATGGGAGATTAGAGAGAATAATGAAAAATCATATTCAAATTCAACCAATTAATCAACAAAAATATTTCCTAATCAGTGTCTAACCAGTCACTAATTAATTACACAATTTCTCAATCAAATATAACTCAACCGAGATTATACAAGAAAAAGAAAAAGTGCTGAAAAAAATAAGAAATCTTAGCTAGAATTTTGCATTCTTCCAAGGATTCAAGCTTCAGCCAAAAGCTTCCTCCCTTGCTAGCCTCAAGATGGAGATTAGATCTTCATATTGGCGTGATTGGAGATGGAGAATGGAATGGAGAGATGGATGGTTATGTGAATGGAGGCGTGGGTATGGGTGTGAATGACGGCTTGGGCGAATGAATGGTATGATGTGTGTTGAACGGGCCGGGCTGACATCGTGTGTATTATGTGGTGAAGTCCTCGTGAATGGACGACGTGATGAACGCTGATGGCGTGAATTCTTATCTCACGTGGCATTCTTTATTTTTCACGTGCTCCTCTTCTCATTCCAATTATCTGAAGCCTTCTTATGTGAATGTGTATAAACGTGGGACCCACTGTGAATTTAATAATCCATGTTGGCTTCAGCGTTTCTATTCGTGTGTATTTTCTTCCCCTTGCCCGTAGCTTCCTTCTGCAGTTCCAGCCTTCATTTGTTCGTGTTTTTCTTCATGCAGCTTCTGTACAAACCTCACTCGAGGTTCTCTTCTTGTTCATTTGCTGGAGTTTCTCACGTAGCTTCATCTCTGTTTAGCAGCTCTTCTTCACGTTGCTTTTACGTGGAACTCATACAGCTCCAGCGTTTTCTCGTTGCTGTCCAGGCCTCATCTCTTTTTGTTTTCTCGAGTTCCAGCCAGTTACTTCTTGTTTCAGCTGCTCGAATTTGTGAGCTACTGCCCGTTTGTTTCTTCCCTGTTCAGCTTGCTTTTCTCCCATGCAGCTTCTTCCCTTGCTCTCTTCTGCTGGACAGCTCCCTGTTCTTGCTTCGTGTCTTTCTGGGAATGTCTTCTTTGACTTCAGAACTGCATGCATGTTTCTCCACGTTAATTCTGCCTTCACTCTCAATTCTGCATGTGCATAGCTTCTTCTTCTTTGCAAAGCATCAGAACCTGTGGCTGCCTTCTTTTTCTTCGTGTTTCTGCAAAGCTTCTCCTTTTCATGTTTCCTTTCCTCTGCTTTGTGTATTCTGTATCAGCTCAAACTCCACCTTCTCACGTGGAGTTCTCCTTCATTTTTCAGCTTGTTCCAGCCCTTCTTCTCTCTGTTCTGGAGTTGCTTCCTTGAGCAAAGCCATGTGCATCCTGGTCCTTCCTAATATATTCCAAAGATCCATGCATGTTCACTTCAACTCCATTCCTTCTTCAAATAAATTTCCTCCTTTAAATTCTATTGCCCAAAATCTACATAAAAACAAAGGAGAAAAATCACAAAGTTCATTTAAAATGATTTATGTATTTAAAATTAATTATTTGCAACTTAATTCCTTAAATGTAAAAATAGCCAATTAAAATCAAATTCCATTCAATTGCCTTCATTAAGCCACATTTAATTATTAAAAAAGTTAAGTTAGGAGGAATAAAGTGTATAAAAATCATGTTTATCAAATTCCCCCACACTTAAACCTTTGCACTCCTGGGCAAAGCTCAAAATCCAAGTTAAAAGAATGAATTTGAAACACCCGGCTAGAAGAATGGTAAGTGGAAAATGAAAATGGGAAAGGGAAAGTAAAAGTCACAAGCTAGAGATTAATCACAACTCTTCATCACTCCAACAATCAAAGTTAACTTCACTTGCATTAACAATTAAGTTCCATGGCAATTTCATTTGAAAAGAATGAATTAAAATGCATAGCCTCTCACATGGATTGTGTTTACTCTCATCTTTCAAGTGTTTATGGTAATGTGTTTCGCTCAAATTCCACCTATCAAGATTCACTACCATAAGCTTGTCTAGCTTCTAAGTCTCCACCACCCATGCCAAATGCAATGCACAAATCAAAGGACTTTATTAAGGGTTGTAATAGGGCTAAGGGAGATGAAATGAATGGATACAAAAAGAAGGGAAAAAACTAAACAAATGGATACCTTAGAACCTCAAGAGCACTCAATGACAATATAGGATAAGGAAGAGTGTGCTTTCAAGGCCTTATTTTAACTAGTAGCAGGTAATTACAAACTCAATTTGAAATACTTCTTTCTTTTGATTTCCTGTTGCTTTTCTTCTCTTTTTTTTTCCTTTTTCTTTTTCATTGCCTTTCTTTTGTTTTCTTTTTGCTTTTCTATCTTTTCTTCTCTTTGCATTTTTTTTTTCTTTAAAACAAATTCACTAACAATGGCCTTAATGGATGCAAAGCACACACTCTTTCTTCCTAAACAAGTGTAATGCTCCTTGAAATTCCTAAGGCATCCTAAAACAAGGTGGAAAACATTTTTAAATGGCTATGGCTAACAAGAAAATAAAATCAAGGCTCAAAATGGCTAAAGCAATGGATAAAAATGTATGTAGGGTGGCTTTTTGGCTATCTAGCTACAAAAGAAATGAATGCCTTATCATTTTCATGCAAGCAGATGCAAATGTAGTCTCAACAAAGAATCAAGACAAGTTCTAGAGTGAAACAAAGATAGGTGAATACACACTAGAAATGAACAAATATGGCTCAAATCCTCACCAGCTAATGGCTATCAAATAATTCATTGAAATCAAATTCATTGCCACTTTACTTGAATCAAGACACAAGATCCATCACTTGTCATGTCTAAGTGAATCCAAGCTACAATCATCTCAAGTTGCAACTTTTACAAGAAAACTGAACAAAAAAAAAAATAAAGCTATTTTTCAAAAATTTTCCTAAAAATTTTCAATTTTTTTTTTTTGTTTTTAACAAGGAAAAAGATGGATGGAATGAAATGATTCTCCCCCCCACACTTAAATATTGCATTGTCCTCAATGCCAGCACACAGTCCAGTAAACAGATGAACAACACAATATAAAAAGTGAAAAGAGAGAATACAACCAGATCAACTTGAATCTGGAAGATCTCCAAGGTGGCTAAGATTCTCTTGTGGCTGGTTAGCAATTTATTTCCTACAAAACAAAAACAAAACAACCAGTAAGGCGGGAAAGAAAAGAAAACTAAATCCTAAACTAAAGAGAACTCTATCAAGGATTAACTAATCATAAGTATCAAAAAATAAAATTAAAACTACTTTATTCCTTCTTAACTGAACAAATTTAAGTCTCACTACTTTAAAGCATTTGGATTGATCATTCAGTGATGACCCATGGACTTCCTCAGCCATCAGTAGTTTAGGAAAGTCATTTTTAGCAAATTTAGAAATAAGAAAAGAAGAAAAATCAAATTTAGGACATTTAAAACTAAAGAAAGAAAATTTAAAATCAAACTTAAACTCTAAACTCTCTAAAAATCTATCAAAACCAATAAAATCTACTGGACTCTCATCAGTAAGAGTCACTACATCCACAGAAAAATTAAATTGTAACTTCTCACAATCCTTTGAGTTCAAGGTGTCAAACAGTTGTTTTTCCTCTATTGGGAGAGTCTGTGGCTTGTTGGGAACTACTTCACCAACCTCAGGAATCTGTTCAGGACTCTCAACAATAAAGACAGCATCTTCCCTGACCAAAGAGACATCAGTAGGCTCACAAGATTCTAAACAATGATCTACAACAAAATCAAGTCTCCTACTAGTATCAACAAGAGTACAAGGAGTAACAGGATTTTCAATATCAACACTATCTTTAAGCATGCTCTCATTGACACTAGCATGATCAGAAGAATCAGTCTTATCAATCAATTCAGTGTAAGCAAAGGATTCCATAGATTCAGCAGACTTATCAGACTCCAGAAACTCATTAATCTCAACACATACAGGACATGTATGTATATCATCACATAAGCATTGCAAATTAGAGTCTGAATTATCAACAAGTTGTCCAATAATTTCAATGTCTATATTCTCATCACATGCTACATTCACTATTTCATCAGTCACATCATGACATGCTAGCGAGGAATCATAATGATCAGTATATGTGATAGACTCACTAGTCTCAATGGAAGAATTATTTTAGGAACATCTATCACACATAGTGGATCTAGCACACACACAATCAAGAGATGCATCCAAATCAGCTATGTCACATGATCTAGATAATATGCTGTCCCTAAACTCAGAAGGCGCATCATCAACAGATTTATCAACTAATCCCACACCATGAACAGAATTATCATCACATTCTAAGTCGCCCCTACACTTATCTACTACCCTAGGCTCAAGAGATTCATCATTAATAGGTTCAGAAATAGATTCATCATTATAATCACAGCTAGGTGTAGACAATCCAAGTGCATCAGTACACAAGGGTTCATTAACATTAATAAGTGTGTCAGTTTTGCTCAATGAACTACCACAATCAACCATATCAGGAGATTCAACAATTATTTCCTCGTCAACATCATTATCATGCAATCCAGAATCAACAACATCATTTGCATTAGGAATCACAATGCTATCAGGCAAACTAGAGTCAGTTCCAACAAATTGTAAAACATTAGAAGATGGAAGGATATTACCCAATGAATAAGACTCTTCCTCCTCTATACATTCCCTTCTAATTTGCTCTTCAATTGATTCAGCAGCACTTGAAGTCGGTTGATTCAATTGAATTCCCGAATCCTTCAATTGTTGGTCAAAGAGTTGCAACCGTTCAGTTATCCGTTGGGCCATTTGTTGCATTTGTTGGTGTTAAATATCACAAGCTTCCATTAGCTGCCTCATCCTTTCTTCCGAACTCGGTTCCCCCTGGGGCTCTTGTTGCATGTACCCCTCACGGTAATTGTAAGGATGATAGTTTGGCTCTTGCATATGGAAGTTATGATGTGGTTCATAATGAGGATGGTAATTTGGATGAATCTCATATGGATGGTGGTATGGTTGGTAGCATGGTTGTTGGAATTGTTAGTATTGTTGTGCTTGTTGATATTGTTGGGCTTGTTGCTCTTGTCTTTGTCTTTTAAGAAGACCTTGAAGCATTGACATGGCATTATCCAACTTCTGAGAAATCCTATGCTCTCTACAGGGATCATAAACGCCTTGATTAGAATAATATTGATCCATTTATAAGCAAGGAAAAATGAGAAGCACAATAACTTTAAGCACAAGTAAAATCACAAATAGATTATAACTAAAATTAACTCAAACTCAAGAAAATAAAAATTCAATGAAGCTAAGAAGTTCCTAACAATGAAAAACACTCTTAAATAGAGGTTAGTCACACAAAATAAACTCACAAAAAATAAAGAAATTAAATCCAGAAAAATTGAAAAATTCCTAAAAAATTCGAAAAAATACTAAAAAATTTGAAAAACTGTCTCAAACGTTGGAATTTGGCCAAAAAATGGTGCACCAAATAGCTTTGCTATTATTTTTGCTCAAAACACCCAAAAACCTTGGACAACAAAGTATGCAAATTTTCTGGGCACTTTAAACGAAAATTCTAGCAAGCAGACAAGTTAATACGCAACACCGAAATTGCCCAATTCCAAGTTCGAAACAGAACAAAAATCAAATCAAAACAGAACCAAAACAGAGTTAAAACAAAATAAGAACACTTAGAACACTTCCTTAAACAATTGAAATTCCAATTCCCCCGGCAACGGTGCCAAATTTTGACGGGCTTGTCGTACAACCCTCAAAATAAAACTAGGTTGACTAAAAATATAGCAAGTGGCACAACCTAGGTCATCTCCCTTGGAAATGGAATTCAATGCTTGATTAAGTTTCTAAGTGTTAAAAGACTCTAAAAATTTCTAAACTAAGGAGGGGTTTGATTGATTCAAATTATCTAATTGAATTAAAATTCCTAAATTCTATCTAATTGGAGAATTATGGGTGATAATGATCTTGTGACTAGCTTAGGAATGGTCTCTTGGTATCCACTATCCTTATCCTAATCCAATTATAATTAATTCTGGCCTAAAAATTCCTAATTGTGTTCATTAGCAAATGATCTTGAATAACCATTCAAGATTCAAGAGTTAACGATTTAATGCGGGATTGAGGTCTCAATTCAACATTAGATTATTAATCTCTTGAATCTTGAATGATTATTCAAGATCATTTGCTAATAAACACAATTAGGAATTTTTAGGCCAGAATTAATAATAATTGGATTAGGATAAGGATAGTGGATACCAAGAGACCATTCCTAAGCTAGTCACAAGATCATTATCACCCATAATTCTCCAATTAGATAGAATTTAGGAATTTTAATTCAATTAGATAGTTTGAATCAATCAAACCCCTCCTTAGTTTAGAAATTTTTAGAGTCTTTTAACACTTAGAAACTTAATCAAGCATTGAATTCCATTTCCAAGGGAGATGACCTAGGTTGTGCCACTTGCTATATTTTTAGTCAACCTAGTTTTATTTTGAGGGTTGTACGACAAGCCCGTCAGATAGGTTAGACCAAACAGATAAGGAACATCAACAAAAGGATTTGTAACATAGACAAGGGATTCAAACTCTTCAGACTCAGATTGGGCAGTTGTCTAATGTAATTAGTAACATACAGAGTTAGGGTTCAGGAAAGCTTCCATCCCAAGTAGTAGTTAATCCTAATGTTGGGACCCAACAGAATCCTAATCATGGTAGAGTTAATGCTATCTCTTTTAGAAGTGGCAAGATAGTCACCTTTGCAGATCCTATTGCCACTTATGCTTCCAAGGATATGGATGTTATCATTGATGATGATTCTCCTTCCACCTCTACATCACAGGATAAGTCCACTTTAGCAAAAACACAAGTGGCACCACAAAAAGAGCAAGAGAAGAAAGAAGAGGAATTAAGCAGACAGGTTCTACCCTTTCCTACTAGGGTAGCGAAGACCGAGAGGAAGAAGAAGGAAGCAAAGATGTTTAAAGAGGCTTATGATATTTTCAAAAAGGTGGTGATCAATGTTCCATTAGTTGACTTGGTTACACAAGTGCTTAAGTATGCAAAGTTTTTAAAGGAGTTGTGTACCACAAAAAGAAGGCTTAAGCATGATAGTAAAGTTAATTTGGGAGTAGTTGTCTCTTCTCTTTATCAGATACCAATGCCAGTGAAGTGTAAGGATCCTAGTAGTTTTCTCATACCATGCACCATTTGTGACATTAAGTTTTCAGATGCTTTGGCCGATCTAGGAGCAGCAATCAATGTTATGCCAAAATCAGTCTTTTCTCAACTTCAAGGAGTAGATCTCAAGCTAACTAGCCTGGTTGCCTCCCTTGCTGATAGACGTTGTGTAGTCCCAGAAGGAGTCTTAGAGGATGTCCTGGTTAAGGTAAAAGATTTCATATTCCCTACAAACTTCTATATTCTTAATATGGATGATAGTAGGTTTAGGCAAAAGAGACATTCGTCTTTGATTTTAGGTAGGCCTTTCCTTAAAACTACTAGGGCTATGATAGATGTACACGCTGGTACTTGACTATAGAATTTGCTGGGAATATCATTAGATTTAATGTACTTGATTCTATTAGACACCCGTTGGATGATTGTGCTGAGACAGGGGTTAGTCTTATTGATGTGCTTGTTGATGATACTGCTACAGACTTTAGAAATAGCATGCTGAGTAAATCATGTGATATTGTTGGTTTAGATGATTCTGTCTCTTGTTCATGTCCTGAAATTGATGGTTGTGATGTTTGCACTGGTATAGATTTTGCTGATATTGATGTTTTCACTGATTTTATTGAGAGTGCTATGTTAGAGATTATGCCTTAGGCCAATCATTGTATTGCGAATATTGTTTTTATTACGAAATAAGAGTTTTCTTTTTATTACATTATTATATTATTTACATGTTTATATATAATAATTCCATGGATAAATCATTTTTGAATTATCCAAAATGTCCCTAACCAATCATCCTTGTGGGAACAACGATAAATTAAGATTAGTATGATTTTGATTGATTAAGTGTTAATCATGTATGATGATATGAATCAAAATCATGAGCGTGTGTTAGAGAACAGGACGCTGGATAGACCCGTCATGAGATAAGCTACATGGATTAGGTCATAAGTTTATCTCATATATTACCGTGTCATTGATCCCTTGGACCTGAGATCACCATAGATTCCTACATGAAGGACATTGTACTTTGGCATAGTCTAATGTCACCTTTAATCGAGTGATTATAAAGACTATGATCAGGTATAATGGAATCCATGGAGAGGAAGATGAGTGGTCAAGATGGAATTTGTCCCTCTAATTAATAAAGAGATATCTCTGGGCCCCTCGATGAGTGTGACTAAAAAATGCATGGCCATGCTTAAATGGAAAGGGTTCCATCTTATATCAGTCTGCTCGGAGATCAAGAAAGTTATGATCGAACAAGTTGAGGATGACATTTACATGCCTTATACTCGATCTAGATATCGTGAGACAAAAGGGATATGATAGGGTTATAAGATAGGTTGCATCGGATCACCGATCCCGTATGATTTGGGTAATCACAATATCTTGCTAAAGGCCGCTTGTGATTTGTGGGTCAAACAGTGTAGTTGGCCCACTGCCAACATCATATAGGCCTACAGGGTCGCACACAAGAACGGACCAACTCGGGCTAAAATGTCCACATTCATTGAATCAGAAATGTGTCTAGATTTAATGAATATCTAGGATGGAGGAATTATTTATATATATATATATATATATATATAAATAATTAAATTCAAAATTATATATATATATATATATTATATTTGATATTATATATATATGTATATATATATGAATTAATTTAAATTTGATTCTATTAGATAGATTTAAATTTAAACTAATCAGATAATTTAAATTTAATTCTATCAGATAGATTTAAATTTAAACTAATCAGATAATTTAAATTTGATTATATTAGATAGATTTAAATTTAATTCTATCAGATAGATTTAAATTTAAAATAATCAGATAATTTAAATTAAGCTCTAGATATTGTTAGTTTAAATTTAAATTATAGGATAGATTTGAATTTAAACTAATAGATATATTAATTAATTTTGATTAATTAAATATATCTGAAACTCTAGTCTATAAATAGAGGTTTCCATATCAGAGAGCTTGAGTTGCCTCCAAAATCCTTAGAGAGTGGGAGACATGTACTGACGTTGTACGGAATTGTACGGACAGGCTGCTAGCACACCGTTTGAGTTGCTGAACCCCATTCGTGTGGATACCAGTAGAGGGAGCTGATCTGCGGTCAGTTCCTGTGATCCAAATAAAAGTAAACAATAAACTCAATCGACAAAAAAAAGGTAATTCTCTGAACCTATTTAGTTTAAGTGATTTTGACGGATCCTTGGTGGGAATTAAGATCAAAATTTTAAACGTTTCCGCTGTGTGCCTCCTATAATTCCCATGCTAGACATGCTAGAGATGATGTTTTTATGCCTATTCATTGTAGTGATGGTACTAGTGATCATTTATCTACCACTTCCATTGATTCAAATGGATTTTCTCAGTTACTTAGTGTGATTGATGCTATAGATGAAGTTGATATGTGTTCATTACCTGATTCTGAGTTGTTAATTAGTATTGATCATGTTTCTAATGTAGAGGTTGTTTCTGATTCTGTTTTGGATTTGAGTGCTACTGATGGCACTACTTCTGTCGATGATTCTATGGATTGTGATGTATTTCTTGATTTTTCTACTATCACTATTTCTACTGATGATTCCTAAGTTGGGAAAGTCTCCTTTTCTGTTTATGAGTCTTTAGTGCAGGTTTCTAGTTTGGTTGACATTGATCTAAAGCCACTTATACCTTTAGCTGAGCAAGCTCCTTCTTTGGAGTTAAAGCCACTTCTTAACTCACTAAAATATATCTATTTGGAAGAAGGTGAGAAGTTACCAGTGATTGTAGCCAGTGACATACCCATAGAAGAGGAAATCCGCCTCCTTAAGGTGCTTAAGCGAAGGATAAAAGTTATTGAATGGACTTTTGCTGATATTCCTGGGATCAGTCCTAATGTATGCATGCATCGAATTTTACTAGAGGATAGTGCTAAAGCTGTGCGACAGCCACAGAGACGACTTAATCCACTGATTCTTGATGTGGTAAAGAAAAAGGTTTCTAAACTTCTTTCTGCAGGTATAATCTACCCTATTTCTGACAGTCAGTGAGTTAGTCCAGTTCAGGTAGTCTCGAAAAAGACTAGTATTACTGTGATGCATAATGATGAGGGTGAATTAGTTCCTACGAGAGTCCAGAATAGTTAGAGGGTAGGTATAGACTATAGAAAATTGAATTCTGTGACCAGGAAGGAACATTACCCTCTCTCTTTTATTGATCAGATGTTAAAGAGACTTACTGGTAGATCCTATTATTACTTTCTAGATGGCTTTTCAGGATATTTTCATATTTGTATTGCACCTGAGGATCAGGATAAGACCATATTTACATGTCCATTTGGAACCTTTGCATATAGATGTATGCCATTTAGCCTATGTAATGTATCAGGCACTTTTCAGTGTTGCATGGTTTCCATATTTTCTGATTTACTTGAGCATTGCACGGAAATTTGTATGCACAATTTCACTGTTTATGGTGATTCTTTTGATGCATGCTTAGCTGATTTGGATAAGGTTTTGGAAAGATGCATTAAATATAATATTGTGCTGAATTTTGAGTAATGCCATTTCATGGTTAGGAAAGGAATTATTTTAGGACATGTTATTTCTTATGATGGCATTGAAGTAGATAAAGCTAAAGTTGATATCATTTCATCTCTTCCATATCCTTCTTGTGTGAAAGATATGCATTCTTTTCTTGGGCATGCTGGATTTTACAGGAGATTCATTAAGGATTTTAGTAAGATAGCATTTCCATTATCTCGTTTACTATAGAAAGATGTGGGTTTTATTTTTGATGATGCTTTCAAGTGTGCTTGGGATAAGTTGAAAAAGAGACTTACTATACCTCCCATCATTCGGCCGCCTGATTGGAGCCTTCCATTTAAGCTCCTATATAATGCTTTAGATTATGCACTAGGTGCAGTTCTTGCCCAAAGAGTGGAGAAATGACATCATGTCATAGCCTATGCCTCAAGAACATTGGATGCTACTCAGGCTAATTACACCACCACAGAGAAGGAGTTATTTGCAATTGTCTTTGGGCTAGAGAAATTCTGATCCTACATCAACCACATGAAGGTGATCATCTTTACAGATCACTCAGCTATCAAGTACTTGTTCAAGAAGCCAGACTCCAAACCCCACTTGATTAGATGGGTAGTATTGATACAAGAGTTTAATGTGGAGATCCGTGACAAGAGTGGTGCAGAGAATATGGTAGCTGATCACCTGAGTAGGATTGAGACACCTTTGGTAACATCTTCTCTACCCTTAGATGATTTTCCTGATGATAGGCTCTGTGTGGTTAGTATGTCTGTTCCTTAGTATGCTGATATAACCAATTATTTAGCCGCATCTGTTTTGCCTGCTCATTTGAATAAAAACCAGTTAGATAAATTTAAGAGAGAGGCTAGGTACTATATCTGGGATGATCCTGATTTGTGGCATATAGGTAGTGATCAAGTGATTAGGCGATGTGCTCCTGAGTATGAGTATGAGCATGAGTCCATATTGCATTTTTGTCACACTCTTGCATGTGAAGGACATTTCAGTGCTAAGCGTACCGCTAGGAGGGTGTTAGATAGTGGGTTATTTTGGCCCACCCTATTCCATAATGCCCATGTGTTTTGTAAAAATTGTTCAAGATGTCAATTTGTGGGTAATCTTTCTAGGAAGCAAGAGATGCCTCAATAACCCCTTTTGTTCTATGAAGTTTTTAATGTTTGGGGTTTAGATTTCATGGGCCCATTCCTTGTTTCATTTGGCTATCCTTACATTTTGTTGGCTATGGATTATGTGTCAAAGGAGGTTAAGGCAATCCCCACTCGTACTGATGATTCTTCTGTAGTGGTTTCTTTTGTCAGGTCTTACATTTTTTGTAGGTTTGGGATTCCAAAAGCCATCATCAGTGATCAAGGCACTCATTTTTGCAATCGGAGTATGCAAAGCTTGCTTAGCAAGTATGGTGTGATGCATAAGGTGGCTACTTCGTATCAACCTCAAACAAATGGCCAAGCAGGGATCTCCAATAAAGAAGTCAAGCTCATTTTAGATAAGACTGTGTAACCCAACCGAAAGGATTGGAGCAAAAGGTTAGATGATGCACTTTGGGCATATCGCACAACATATAAGAGCCCTATTAGAATGTCTCCATACTAGATAGTCTTTGGGAAAGCATCTCATTTGTCGGTAGAGGTGGAGCACAAGGCATATTAGGCGGTTAAGAGGTGCAACCTAAATCTTGTCAGTGCTGGTGTTGAAAGGAAATTGCAATTATAAGAGCTTGAGAAGATAAGAAGAGAAGCTTATGAAAATTCTAGGATTTACAATGAGAGAATCAAAGCTATTCATGACAAGTTTATAGTGAGGAAAGAATTTCAAGTGGGCCAAAAAGTGTTGCTTTATGTTTCTAGATTGAAGTTAATGCCTAGAACGCTCCACTCTAGATGGGAAGGCCCTTTTATTGTCACTAACGTTTTTCCTTATGAAGTTATAAAGATCCAAAGGGAGTCAACCGGGAGACGCTTCAAGGTCAATGGGCACCACTTGAAACCTTTCTATGAAGGATACTCTACTCAAGCAGTAGAGGTTGCTGCACTACAGGATGCCACGTAGCCCTAGTCATATTCCTTTCCTTTACTCTTTTTACTTTGCATTGTTATATTACTCAACTGGGCTATGCTAGATGTTATTTGTCTATGATTTGCTCTGTTTGCTATGCATTGAGGACAATGTATTGTTTAAGTATGGGGGAGGGATGATTTAATTTTGCTTGTAAATAGTTTTGTTAAGTTTTTGGTTTATACAGTTTTTGGTGTTGTTAAAAGTAAATTTTTGAAAAAAGAAAAAAAATTTATAGAAATTTATAAAAATTTTGTTTTGAATGTGACAATTGCAAGCTTCAAGTGGCTTGGGTATGATACATTCTTGATTTGAAGAGTAATTGATCATGTTTTGAGTAGATAAAGCTAAATGACAATTATTTTGATTTAGGTAGATCTAGGCTAGTAGTCATGACCTAGTGAGATTTTTTAGCCTATTGCATATTTCTTTTCATATGTGTATACCACCTATCTATTTCTTGCTCTAGAGCTTGGCTTAAATCTTGTTTAAGACCACATTTTGTGCATTTGCATACATAGAAATGATAAAGGCATTCATTTTGTTTTTATCTTGTGAAAAAAAAAAACCTACCCTTTCATGCATTTTATCCCTTGTTTTAACCCCCTTTGAGCCTTTATTTGCTTTCTTTCTTTTAACCCAATCCCATAGCCATTAAAAATAAATATTTTTCCTACCCTTGTTGAATGTCTTAGGAGTTGATTAGCATGTTAATTTTCTAGTTTTGGATCAAAGAACATGTAAATAGTTAAAATTTGGGTCATTATGAAAAAAAAAGAAAAAGAGAAAAAAAAAGTTAAAAGAAAACAAGTATATAAAAAAAACAAAGAAAGAATAAATCTATATATTCAAAGAAAAGAAAAGGAAAGAAATAGAAAAGAAAAAAATAATAATATTATTATTAAAAAAAAGGAAAAGAATAAAGGCCCTATCCAAGTTTTGTTTGTTTTGTTTCTTTCATTCCATATTATCTTATGTGGCATTGCTTTTCATTCTCCTAAGGTATTCAACTTTGGTTTTTCCTATCATTTGACCCTCCCTTTTTCTTAACCTTAGCCCAGTACAACTTAATAAAGTCCTTTTGATTTATGTTTGAATTTGCTTGTTAATGGTGGAGAGCTTACATTTTTGTCAAGCTTTTGAAAAGAGAATTGGATAGGTTGGTTTTGAGTGTACATACAAGCCTAAACACTTTTGAGTGAGAGTGATATACACATTATCTTTGGTAAGGGATTGCTAGCTTGGGTTTTCCCTTGTCAAGTTAATTGCCATGGTGTCTTTAATCTTAATACATGTAATGATTACTTGGATAAGAAAGATGTTGAATGTTTTGGTTTACTTTTGGCTTGTGATTAGAACGTTCACTTTTTTGCAGTTTTGTTTTGTTCCTCTTGTTGTTCCTTGATTTTGGTTTGCTTTGCCCAGGAGTGCAAAGAGATAAGTGTGGGAAAATTGATAAGTGCTAATTTTTATATATTTTTACCCACATTTATTATTGTTTTTAATGATTAATTTGAACTTAAATGGATTTATTATATAATATTTGAATTTTTGATCAATTTTGAAAAATAATATAATTTTGAATTAATTAGGAGAATTTTTTGGTTTAAATTGATAATATTTTATTTTTCATATTTCTTTAATGGGTTGAATATTTCCAATCTTTAAAATATTTATTAAATTTGTGCAGATTTTTAGAGATGAATTAGGAATCAATGGTGAAGACAATTTTAGGCAAATGAATTGAAGATTTAAAGTGAATCAAGGGTTAAGACTGAAGAAGAATTCTTTTATTTTTATTAATTTCTTGGTGATAGCATTTTTGTAAATAGGGTATTAGGTTTTCATTTTGTTTTCTTGTGAAGAGTCAATGCAGGAGGCACACCTGGGAGCATCGGCTCTTCATATTTCTCCTCTTCAGACTTCACAGTAGAGAGACAGAGAGGATGCTCTCCAACACCCACGGACCCCTCACCAACACATCTCCCTCCCATCACATACCTACCATCATTCATTCAACAAGGGCTATTCTCCTTCATTATCTCTTCATGGCAGAGAACTTGAAGGAGTTTAAAGGCACAAAATCCATGGAAGTTTAAAGAAGGATGGCACCAAGGTGGAGCATGGAGGAGGAAGGCTTGAACTCTTGAATTACATGGATTGAAGACCATTGGGGAGTTCTTTTCTTCCAACCTTTTCCTCTTTCAATTTCAAGAACTTAGGGATTTTCTATTTTTAGGAATTTCTATGTGGATTTAATGTTGAGACTTAGTTTTAGGTTGGACAATGCTTTTATCTTGGATTGTAATTGGAATTAATGTTATTTAGCATTGGAATTATGTTTTGTAGTTGCTAGAATTTTGATTTTCTAGACCTTATAATGTTGATTGGATTGATGTTTGAGTTCTCTTGCATTGATTTGATTAATGTTATGATTTTAATTGCATATCTTGGTCTCTTGCACTACTTGATTGTTGAATTGGGTAGTATAATTGCTTAATTGTTCAATTAGGTAATTAAAACCAAATTTTCCAGAATTAATTAAATCCAATTGTTGAAGGATTTGATGAGTTTAATTGACTTAATCACTTGCAAATTACTTAAATTAGCTAAGGGTTTCCTAGTTAAGTCAAGTGATGTGCATTTGAGCTTAGGATTTCCTATCCTTGGATTATGTTAATTAAATTCATTAATCTACTATCTAATCACTTCTCTTGGTCTCAATTAATCTTTAGTGAGTGATGAAAGCCGAAATCCCCTTACAAAACTTTGGTTGCCTCCTATTTTTTCTTTGCATTTTCACAATCACTTTAATTTTAATTTATAGCAATCTAATTTAATTACTTGTTTAGTTTTTCTCTTTTAGTTGAAATTTAATTCCTTAATTCAACCTCCCAATTGCATGCATTTAGTTCAATTAATTTTTTATTTAGCATAGAGATAGTTTTCTAGAATTTGCATGATATTTTAAGCATCAAATAATCATCTAAAATCAATCTAACTAACCCCTAAATTGCTCCTTGGGAAGAATGACCTAGGGTTGACCTATACTATATTAAATCAATCTTAGTTTAATTGAGTGCTTAAGCAATTAAGGCATCATCACTATGCATTAAAGAAGGCATATGATTTTGCTTCATTTTCATGTCACCAAATAGCCACACATACATATTCAAAGATGATAAACAAAAGCCCTCAATCAATTTCTAGAGATTTCATATTTATTCTACAATTTTCTCAAGTTAAGATTCTAGGGTTCCTTGCCAATTTCTTCACGAAAATCAAAGTTGTATTAATCTTCCTCTTCCTTAGGCTTTCTTCCATCACTTCTCCCTTTATTTTCTCTTCAATTTCTCCCATGGCATCTTGAAATAAAAAGCTTCTTAATTTGTAGAAAGATTGCCAAGAATATGAATTTTCTTGAATCACATGAATCCATAAGCCATATATATGATTTCTCCATCTTTTCTTGGCTAGAATTCTTGGAAACAACAAAATTTGCCATCTCCCCATGGATGAAATTTAGAGAGAGAGAGAAGAGAAGAATTCTTGGAGAAAAATAGAAGAAAAACCAAGAAGAAGAAAGTCTATCTATGTTACCTTAGCTCCGCGGTGTTTGATTTTCCCCCGATGGCTTTTCCTTCTCTCTTCCTTCTCCCTTCTCTTCTTAGGCCGAGCTCCTTCTCCTTCTTTTTGTCTTGGCCGAATTTTGGTGTGTATTTTGTGTGTGAGAGAATGGCATGAAAGTGTGTGTGTGGTTCATATATATACTAGTTATGAATGCTTAAGATTTAATTAACTTTAAGGTGGAAGATCTTGGCCTTTAGATTACACGAATGGTCAAGATTTAACCTTGAAATAAAAAATAAAATGAAGGCCTTTAGATTAGATCAAAGGTGGTGGTTTGATCTTAAAAAAGTGAAGAAATTTAAGCCATTAGATTGCATCACGGTTTAGATCATATCACATTTTACAGACAAATATTAACCATTGGATTACCCTGGTTACTTTTTCATAATATGTGAAGATAAGATGGCATTTAATGCTACTTAAGTCAATGTCTATGTCATGCTGAAGTCAGCAATAACTTTTTCGTAATGTGTGAGATTTCTAAGATTTGCTTACATATGCCTGTGTAATCACTCCATAGCTTGTGCAATTTCCAAAATTCTCTTCTAACTTCTAGCTTCTTTTTCACACATGGCGCCACATCATCTCTCTCCTTTCTATATAACACCACATTAGCACCTTCCCAGCTTCTTGGTGCCATGTCAGCTCTTCCCCGGTTAGACTTACAAAATTGCCACTATTTTTCTAGGTTTTTCATAATATCTTATTTAATCTGTATTTTCTAGATTCCCTGCTATATTTTAATATTATTTAGCCCTATGTGGGTCCCGTTTAATGTCTCCAATCATATATTTAAATATTATTTATTCTTCTAATATTTTATTATTTTAGGATCCAAATGACCATTTTACCCCTAGTAGTGACATGACAAACAAGCACCTCTGTTCGTTTTTCACTTATATCTTCTCCGTAATTCCATATTTCTGGATTTTGTCACCACTACTTGGTAGATTTTTCTGCATAGAATTTCCTGAGACAACTAACACGGGTTTAGGGTTTTAGTTTGTCCCTGTATAAGCTTATAATTGTTTTAGGCTATTTTCTAGCCCTAATGATTCCAGAATTTCATACAACGCATTTTATAATTTTCTATGCATTATTTTCTAACTATTGATATACATATTGAACTAGTTTTTAATTCCCCTTCCTTCTAGAAAAATTATCAAAGTTTGTCCAGGTGGCAAATGATAATTTTGCCCCTAGACCCTTAAAATCTCAAAAATTCCTATGGGCCTTATTCAGCTTATACTTCTCATATACAAAGCTATTTCATTCAAATTCTTTTTATTAAAGCTTAATAAATTCATTACATAAAATACTAAATAATTAGAAAATCTTAATTTTAGGGATGTTACAAGGCACACAAGGAGAGGGAGAGATAAAGGAGAAAAATCAAGAGAAAGGTAAGGAAATCTAAGGAATTTCATGCTCTATCTTCTTCCAATCTTGTTCCTCTCCTTCTTAGCTCTCTTCCTATGGTTTTCTTAAGATGATTGGTTCTGTTTTTGGTCCAAAACACAAGGGGAGAGTTCGAATTAATTGAGAGGAGGCCAACCAAGGAGAAAAAGTCTTGAAACCAAGCTTGAATCTAAGGTATTTCATGGTTTTGTTGTTTCTCCTCTTTGCTTCTTCCTTATGTATGATTTTGGCCAAACCAGAGCCATATGAAGGGGAGATGTTCTGTCTAAAAATAAGAGAGGGACTAGGGCTTTAGACCATGAGGAAGAGGAATATGGCAAAAAATTGCAAGAAAAACCTATGGAAAACAAGATAGAAAAGTGTAGACTTCTTTAAGGTTTTATGAAATCTAATTTTGTGTGAGTAATTCCTTGGCTAATTGAATGTTTCCTTAAGCTCCTAAGACCCTTAGAAACCTCCCCAAGTGGCTCTCCCATTAAGGAAAAATTAAAAAGCTCTTGAATCCCATTATTGCCCTATGTCTCAACCAAGCAAGGTTTAGTGGGCCAAGGAATGTTTTAATTTGTTCTAGCCTTGGTTTGGGACTTTACATGATGTTAGAAGATGGTAGAAACCATTGGAAAAAATTTAAAAGCTATGATGGGACAATGGTGTCCATAATGGTGCCTTATGAAGCAACTTAGTTTTCTAATTGTGCAAATGAATGTGTGATAGCTCCAAGGACTTTAAATTAGGCCAATAGGCCTAGAAATGGAAAGAGATGGGAGCCTAGAGCTTGAATTGTAAAGGTTGCTTCAATAGGCCATTTAAGGAACCATTATGCCACTTATGAAACCAAGTGTGTATTTAAGAGTGAGTCTAGTGTCTTGACTTGCTTCAAATGTGTAATTATGTGTTGTTTATGGTGTTTAGGCCAAGAGAACACCAACTGACCTAGGTGCACATGTGAGGCCAAAAAGAGAAAAGGAAAAGGATCAAGAAAAGATTGCATAAATTCAAGGTAGCTTTCCATGTCATTCTCCTTGCATTCTTGTATGCATATGTATGTCTTTACATGACTGTATATATTCTTGTGACTTGAGAACATGCCACCTTGACATTACATTAGTACCAATGTGTTTCCTTAAATGGTTTTGTTATGGAAATAGCTCATACGGGTAAGGTAATGCCAAAAGTCCCTTAATGAAGGTAAAGAGATGCCAAAAGTCTTATGACATGGGTGAGATAAGGCCAAAAGTCTCTTGGAAGGGTGAGGCCAAGTCAAAAAGTCCCTAGGCCAAGAGTGAGGCAAATCTAAAAATCCTAGAAATGGGTTAGGGCGCAATCAAAAGTTCTTAGAGCATGTTCTTAACTTGAATGTGAATAAGCGGCATGGAAATTATGACTTTGCATACTTTATGGTTGCCAAACCTTCCATACTTATACTTTGATGTGTATATACTTTGAATGTGCATGTGAATAGGTATGTGAGCTATTGAGATTCTAGAAATCTCACTTCCCTTTTCCTCTATTATCTTGAAATGCCTAGGTAATGTTCAAGAAGCAAGGGGTGCAAGCCAAAGACCTTGAGAGATTGTATTTTACCTATTATGTAACCTTAATTGTAGTTGGATGTCAAAGTGAACTTGTACAAGTTATTTTTGTAATGTAAGACCTTGAGAAAATATAATATGATGTATGAACATTGTATAGCTCTTATGTGGCATTAGATCAATGAGAATGTAGAATTTGACACCTTGATGGCATGTGATGATTATGTATTCTTGAGTGTGAGATAGCCAAATTAATATAAATGGGGTTTGGGACCACTTGGGCAATTCACATAAGTTATATTCATGCTTTTAAACTTGCCCAAGAGGTGCCATACATTAAAGGAGGCCATTTGGACATATTTGGTATCTTATATAGAGCAAAAATAGTCATTTTGGTGAGCTATACCACTTTTTATCCAAATGAGCTCTTCTTGGCCTAAAATTTGGCATGTATCTAGAGCTTGTTGAAAGATTTTTGAAAAGCTAAAGTGGGTATTATTTAGAGGTCTGTGGAATATTTGGTGAATTTTTGAAGTTGGAAAATTTTTCTGGTTTGGCCGCTGGTACTGTTCATATAGTCCAAAAATTGTTTTCTATCATTCATAAGGCAAATGATGTTCAATTGCCACAAAATTTTATAGAGAGAAAATGGACCCCCCAGTGACTTGTGTGCCAATTAGAAGCACCTCATTTGGATATCTAGAGAGGGAGATATTAATTTTTGAAATTGTTGTCCAGTACCAAGCACACAGTCAAACCCATGGTACTGTTTGATTGAATTTTAGGGTCTGAATGCTCTTGGATTAGTCTAGAACTATTTTTTCCCTCTATTTAACATTTGTATCTTTCCAAATTGGTATAGATTGAATGGATTAGATTTTTATGAAATTAATTATAAATTTCCAAAATTTATATAAGTAATCTGTATCAATATCAGAAGATAGCTAAACCTTCCTACCTTTTCTTTTGTCAAACGTGGTCTAGATGGGATTTTCGTGGCTGGTAATTATTTTTGTAAATTTGACATCTAGAGCTTTCCAGAAAACTGTGGTTTGTGTGATTTCAATTTTTTTATATTTAGTTATGATTTTTCAAAATTTTCCCTGAAATCTGCTATGTGCTATCCATGAGCTTAAGTGTAAATTTTGAGGTTTTAAGCTCGAAAACTGTGGATTGCTTGACATTTTAAGTTGATTGTGATTTGTTCCAATGATACACAACTATAGCACACAGGACATGGTCCACTACCATGATTCTTCCCACAGTTGTCATAAGCTGATGGGATACTAACTAAGCTCTTCAGGGGTTCCATACTCCTTCTTTGAAGGACATTTCTTGGAAGTGGTCTCCTACCCTAAAAGCTACTACTACTACTAGCTCATTTCTTGTTTCTGCCCCTTAAAGGCTCCATGCCTCGATCACATTTCCCTCTATGGTTTTCTTTCTTTTGGCCTCACTCTCCATCAAGGCCTTTTCGATCACCTTACATTTCTCCACCAATCCATCAAAGTCACAAATTTAAAGGGATACAATCTTGTCCTTCAATTTTAGTTTAAGGCCTCTCTTAAACTTGTCTATCTTCCATGGCTCATCATTAAATCACCTTAGGTAGGAGGAAAAATGAGACAATTGAATAAATTTAGCAGTGTACTGGTTCATATTCATCTCTCTTTGCTCAAGGAAATTGAACTTAGTTTCCTTATCAACCCTCATTGAAGGTGTAACACCCCAAAATTAATTAAAATGTTAATCATGGATTTAAGTTAATTAAGAATAATTAATATGAGATAATTAGGTAAGTTAAGTGAATGGGAATTTTAGAGAGATGAATTATTAATATGAGTTTGAGATTTAATTGAGTTAGGAATCCCATCTAGACCCAAATTAAATCAAATGGGCCATGATTAAAGATTATTGGGGGCCCAAGGACTTTAGGTGTAAATCCAACCCTTATTGTGAGGCTTAACCTAAGAGATAGCACCTAGTGATGCCCCAATTCAATTTAATTAAACTAGAAACCCAAGACCCAACTTGCATAAGCCTATGTAATTGGCCCAATAACCCTTGAGCATACCCAAATCAATTGAGTCCTTCAAATTTGGTCTGACCCAATTAAATTTCTACAACCCAACACATTTAAGCTAGCCCAACAAGGTTTAAATCAGAACCCACTTGTCAATGGACCCTTGGGTCAGCCCATGACCCATATTAGACTTAACTTAACCCAACTAAAACCCTAAACACTTCAGCCCCTTCCCCATTTTGCTGAAACACAAGAAAGAAATTCAGAGGTTTAAAGGAAGCTAAGGTTGGGGGCAAGAAATCTACCATTTCCTACTTCTAGAGCAAGATTCAGCCAAGGTAATAGATATATAACTTAATCCCCATCTTTTTCTCTTCATTTTGGCCCAATTAGTTTTTCATTTGGAGTATTTTCACCATACCCAAAATCTGAAATATGGTTGTTTGGGTTTTTCTGGGTGAAATTTCGCAGGTTGGGACTAAAGGTATTGTTATATAAGTATAAACTCTCTATTTTGATGCTTTCTTTGCTAATTTGAGACCCTCATAGTATACTTATAATATAGGCCTTAATTTTGTGCAAATTTTCCTATGATTTTGGAATGATATATTGATGTTTTTGGTCTAGGGAAGGTAAAATCCGAAGTTTGAGGCTCTTAGTGATTGGGTAGGTATCCCTTAGATAACTATTGGTAACTTAATTCTTTGAGCATTGGGTTATTACCACAAATGATGAATGAGATAGTAATAGACTGATAAAAATGAGCATTTTCTGATATTGTGATTTTAGGAGGATTTTGATATTGTTGTAGCTTTCCAACTTGTCTACAAGTGAGGTAACCAGGACTATATTAATTCCATGCAGATATCTATTTTAATTTTATATTTGTTGTACATGAATAATTTGAAATGCTGAATGAATTAGTTGACTATCTATTGTATTGTGATTAGACCTTGTGAGTCTATGGTGGAGCTGTGGTGCGGCTGCCACCCATGCATGTGCTTCGATCGAGCACCAAGTTATGATCAAACCCCAGATGCACTAAGCCCTGGTTGTGCTCAATGGGGAGTAGGTGTCATGGACGAGCCTCTCCCGGCGTTATTGGCCTTTAACATGTGAAATTATGATTGCTAGTATGGATAGTAATCATGATACCCTAATTGTTTCATTTACTGGTATGACTAGATATTTTCTGATGCTTATGTGAAATCATGCATATATGTTAATTAGACTTAAATATATGATAGAATTTCTTTGGTTACTAAGATTTGCATCTCACCCCATTTCATGGGATTAAACATTTCAGGTGAAGGTTCTTCGGGTAAGGATAAGGGCAAGCAAGTGGATAAACATCCATGAGCTGAGACCTAGTGTGGGGAGTTACACTTGGTTCAGGTGGAGCAGAGTATATGCTAATTTTGTTAACCTTTGTATAGCATTATCATATATCTGTATTGCCAAGTGTAGGAGTTTGTATTTTGATAACATAGAATGTAACCATTAAGAAATAGGCTTCATATTAGTTGCTGATGGATGTATGAGCTTTGACACTATTTATGGCTTGTGATTCTATGATATAACTGACTATTTGAGTAATGAAATCATATGATATATTGATTATAGACTTAAACTAGTGATGCACGAAACATCCAATGAAAATAAGATTGAATGACTATTGTGGGAAATTTATAAATTTGCTGATATAAGACCAATGGATGAGTAGGAAAAATCCACATTTAAATGTTAGATGGGTAATGATACAATGGCTGGGGTAAATCAACTAGATAAATGCTATTAGAATCTCATAACAAGTGGGAGAGTAGCCCTAAAGAGTCCCTAAATAGAGAGTGGAGAGTATGAGATAAGATTTTAGGAGTTGTAGAATCAGAAGGTATTTTGCCGCTGCCAAAACATGATTAGTCACTGCCAATAGAAGTGAAGTTAACCAGTGAGAGTACTAGAGAGCAATTCACAACTACAAAAGGTGGAATTAGCCGTGGCAAAATGTGAAAGGCAAAACTGGGAGTCATCCAAAGGGTAATTTGCCACGGCTAAATGGGAATTGGTCATGGTGAACTTTTGTGAGAATTTGTCAAGCATTCCAGAGAAGAATTAACCGCAGCAAAAGGGGGAATTGGCCGTGGCCAATAGTGAGAGGCGAGTGAGGTAGGTTCCAGGAGGTTTCCTTACCATGGTGCCATATAGGCTAGCCGCAGTGAAGGTGCAACTCGCCACAGTAGTGACAATGTAAGGAGTGAATGTAACACCCCGAAATTAATTAAGGTGTTAATTATGGATTAAGATTAATTAAGGATAATTAATAAAGCATAATTGGGCAAGTTAGTGAATAGGTATTCTAGAGAGATAAATTGTTAATATGGGTTAAGGATTTATGTAGGATAGAGATTTACATCTAGGCCCAAATTAATTAAATCATGATAAGAGGCTAATGGAGGCCCAATGAACTAGAGGTAGACCCAAATTAATTTAATGAGATAGAGGCCCAAGATTTATCTTGTGTAGGCTCAATTAAGTGGCCCAATTACTCTTGTGCAGATCCAAGCCCTTGAGCTCATCAAATTAGGCCCAAATCCCATTAAACTTTAGCAACCCAATGTGTGAAAACTGGCCCAATAGAATTATGCAGGCCAACAATTAAAAACTGGCCCAACAAGCAAAATCTGAAACCCAATTGGATTTGGACTTGGAGCAACCCATGACCCAACCTCTTGACCCAACTTAAACCCATCTAAACCCTAATTGCTTCAGCCACTTTTCCCCCCATTTGCTGAAACACAAAAATAGAAGAGAATTTCGGAGGTGAGGAGAGGAGGCTAGGGTTCTTGACATAATTCTTCATTTTCTCACATTTGGAGCAAGATTTGGCCAAGGTAATAGTTATACAACTTAATCCCCTCATCTTCCTCTTTAATTTAGTCCGATTAGTTTTTCATTTGGAGAGATTTCATTATACCCAAAATCTGAAAAGTGAGTGGTTAGGGGTTTTCTTGGTGAAATTCGTAGGTTGAGGTTGGGGCTGGTATTTGGTGACTTTAAACCCCCCATTTTGATACTTTCTTTGTTGGTTTGAGACCCCCATAGCTTATTTATATTATGGGTATTAACTTGGTACGAATTTGCTTAGGATTTTAGGTGAAACATTGAGAATTCTGGTGGGAGATACTTGAATCCGAATTTGGGAATTGTGGTGGCTGTTGCAATTATCTGCAAGTGAGGTAACCAGGGTTTAATTAATTCCATGCATGTATCTAATTTAATTTCATATTTGCTATATATGAATGATTTGAAATGTTGAATGAATTGGTTGGCTATCTGTTGTATTATGATTGGACCTTGTGAGTCCATGGTGGAGCTGTGATGCGGCTGCCACCCGTGCATGTGCCACGATCGGGCACCGGGTATGATCAACCCCAGATGCACTGAGCCCTGGTTGTGCTCAATGGGGAGTAGGTGCCGTGGACGGGCCTCTCCCAGTGTTAATGGCCTTTAACATGTGATAATATGATTGCTAGTATGGGATAGTAATCATGATAGCCTAATTGTTTCATTTGCTGAAATGACTGATATGATTCTGATATGGATTTTGATTCATGCATGTATGTTGATTAAACTGGATTATATGATGGAATTATTTTGGTTATTGAGATTTATATCTCACCCCGTGTTATGGGATCAATATTTCAGGTGAAGGTTCCTCGGGTAAGGATAAGGGTAAGCAAGTGGATGAAAATCCATAAGCTTCAACCTATGGGGAGATGGCTACACTTGGGCTGACTTAGCTAGCATAGATGCCAATTTTGTATTCCTTAATGTATAGCATCATCATGTATCTGCATTGCCAAGTGTAGGCTTGAACATTTAATTTATTGAGAATGTATGTACTAAAGGGTTAAACCCCCTCTTAACTTAGTATTTGATGTATGGATTCATATGATCTGCTGTAAACTTTGTTGACCTATAATATGGTTGTCAATGGAAATGTAACTCTTGAGATATTGGTATGAACCCCCATTGTATGGAACCCCTATTGATTGAGTATTAAAGGATAGTTGCTGGTAATTCATGTATATTCTGTTGTTGCTATTTTATAAACTTGCTAATAGAGGGTGATTAGAGAACGGAAATGGGCATATAAGTTTTGAATTGGTAATGGAAGAATAGCTAAGTAAATAAGGTAGATAAATGCCATTAGAGCTATATAAAATGAGGGGAAGTGACCTTAGAGTGTCCCTAAGAAGAGAAATGGAGTGTAGGGGGCAAAATATAGTGAAACTAGTGACAGAAGGGAATCACGCCGCGGCCAGGAATGCTTCGCCGCGGCCTAGGGAGTGACAGTAGCGAGGGACGCCGCAGCTTGAGAAATCTCGCCGCGGCGCGGAGTGAAAATAATCGCCCAGGAGGTGATAGGACGTAACCTCACCGCGGCACAAGAAGTATCGCCGCGGCGCGAGTCGAGAAAATTAATTAGGGAGGTTACAGTAGCAAAACTCGTCACAGTGCCACATAGGTTGGCCGCGGCGCAGGTCCAACTCGCCGCGGCGAAAGTCAAGAAAATTCCCGAGAGTAACTTGGCCGCGGTGCAAGAGTTTTAAGCCGCGGCGCAGGTCCCCAAACTCCTATATTTGACCTAGAAACCTTAATTTCAATAAGGCTAATGTTAGGGAATAGTACGAGTACATTGGTGGAATGTTTTTGTGGGTTGAAATTGATTAATGGATGAATCCTAAACCTTTAATGATGGTACAACCCCTTTCATGCATGTTCCCATTATGGTTGTTAGTTGATGATCCTAGTAGTATCAAGGTTTAAATTTCCCCTACATTTCCCTAATGTAATTAATTACAATGACTTCAAACCTTGATCATTATTTATTAATCGTGTATTCAGCTATAATCACTGATATTAGAATCTAGGGTCGTCACAGTGAACCAGAAGCTAATTAGCTGCGGCTAAGAGGAATTTAGTCGTAGTGAACATCCTGAAACTCTTATATTAATCAGGAAATCTTTATTTTTCATATGGTAACCTTAAAGGATGACTTGAAAATATTGGCAGAAGATTCTTGTGAGTTAGAATTGATAGGTAATAGAATCAAAGGCTCATAAATGAGTGTTTGTTTCCCTTATGTACATGAGTGCTTGTAATTATATGGTTGATGACTCTAATAATATTAAGGTTCAAATTTCCTTGCATTTTCAAAATGTAATTAATCGTAATAACTTTTAATCCAGATCTATGATTGTTAATCGTGTATTTAACCTTAATTACAATTATTAAAAGTTAGGGTCGTCATAGAGGGTGGGAAATATTTGCCTTTAAATGTGGTTTAGAAACTCTTCCAAGTCAAGGGTATCCCCTTTGAAGTCAGCAATCTATAAGCACTCCTCCACTAATGCTCTACCTCACCTTCCAACTTATAAGTGGCCAATTTCACCTTTTGCTCAGTGATGTAGGTCATAACTTCAAAAATCTTCTCTATTTGCATTAGCCATCTCTCAACTTTCTTAGTGCCTAGCTCCCCTATGAATGATAAAGGATTTGCCTTCTAAACTTGGCTAACACAATAGAAAGATCACCATTTTCCTCTTAATGCCCTGTACCAAGGTTCTGACTAGTACCAACTCAATTTTTAATTTGCTCCTTTTGATTCTACTTATTCATTGTCTCATTTAGTTGTTGTAGCACTTGAATAGTGGCTACATGGATCTTGGCTTACTCTTGAAGCCAGTTAGTCATTGTCCTCACAATAGCCTCATCGGCATCAGCTTGTTCCCTCATATGCTAGCTATTGTAGCCATGGCCTCTTACACTTCTCTCAACATTTCAGTGGTTTCTCGATATGTAGCCATGGTACTCTACAATGCCACAAGCATAACTAAAAGCATCCCTTATTAAGCTATAATTCAAAGGCAATCCAAACACAGCTCCACTAATAACAGGTATACACAGATATAAGAAGCACCACTAGACTAAAATGTTCATATTCTGAGCATGCATGCAGCATAATTGCCAAGTTTTCTATCCACAAAGCTAAAAGATCTAGGATATTTTCCTGAACCATTGCTCTTATACCAAATGTAACATCCCTAACTCCTAATTATAGTGATTAAGTTTAATTATGTGGCTAAAGATCCTAAATCACAGTCTAAAGTCAGTACAAATAACCATTTGTGAAAATTATTAAGAAAATTTTGAACCTTATTATTATCCTTGATGATCATTATTTAACAAGTAAAATAATTTAAGCCTATAAAAAGTTTAAGTCATCAATTACAACCTTCATATCATACTAACATTAACTCCACAAATAGTTAACCCTCTTTATAATTGTTCCCAAGACCATTAACCCCATAAAAACTAAGTTTTGGAGGTTAGAAATAGGAGTTTTGTAACATCTGGTTTCTCTGTAAATGTTCAAAACTCATCAAATATAAAAGGAAGTTTCCCAAATAGAATGGTTTGAGGTCAAATAAAATTAAAGCAATAATCTAGACCTTAAATAATAAGGATCCAAGCCCAGAAGTGCCTTAAAAATGGAGCCAGAATAAACAAATTTAACAGAAATACAATGGCATTTTTGTAATTTTAGACACTTTTTAAAAAATTCAAAGGAGAGATTTTTAAATAAGAAAAATAAGTTTTCTAGGGTTTTCAGAGACCTTAAAAACTATAGGAACTCCTAAAATGATCAAAATCCCTTTAGTTTATGTTTTAGAATAATGGTTGACCTAAAATTTAACCTTTTCATTTGAAAAGGTTTTAGATCCAATTTGAGTGATTCTAAAAGTATTTTATAAGTTAAAAAATCTAAATTTTATGATGGAGAAGACGGTTCTCAAAAAAGAGTTGAAATGAGCCTAAAATAAAAATGCCAAGAAAATGGGACATGAAAGGAATTTTTGAAAAGAATTTTAAGAATGCTCTTTTTATATATATGGTGTCCCATTCTTCTCCCACTCTAACCGACCTAGTTTCTGCCTAAAAGAAAGGGGAGAACTCAGCCAAGAAGCATGCATAAGAGGAGGGGAAGAAGAAGAAGAAAAACTAAGGAAAAAGATAAGGAAAATCATGGAATTTCATGCTTCTTCCTTTATTAACTTTGTTCTTCTCCTTCTCTCCTCTCTTTTTATGGTTTTCATGTGTGTTTTAGGATTGTTTTAGATCTAGTTTAGAGGGAGGAGATTAGAATTTCAAGGAGAATCCTATAGCAAAGGAAATGGCTCTTGGAAAAGGCTTGAATCAAGGTAACTTCCTTTGCCTTTCTTGCTCTCTTCTTGTGGTTCTCTCTTGTGTGTTGTTCGGCCAAGTAGAGAGCATGTAGAAAGGATTAATTTCTAACCAATACCAAGCATGAAACCTATTTTTTAGAGTGTGGGAAACTAGAAATGCAATGAAATAAAAAAAAAAATCATTAGATTTCAAGATACCAAAGTTAGGGATTCACTTGCACCTTGACATGTAGGAAGCTTCCTAGTGATAGTTTAAGTTATCTAAGAGTATATATGCATTCCCAAGACATCTAGGAAGCCTCCCAAGTTCTATTCCCTTCAAGAAAAGTTACAAAAGTCCATGGGCTCAAAACTAATGCTCATGTCTTAGCCAAACCATGATGAGGCACCTAATGAGTGTTTTAAATTTTTTTAAGCCTAGAATAGGACTAGATATGATAGAAGAACATCAAAGGAGGCCTTGAAAAAAATTTAGGGAGAATTAAAGTTAAGGACCCAAAGTTAGAAATATTTACTCTAAAGGACCTGTTACCACAATCTACCTTAAAACAATGGTAATAGGTCCTTCAGAGTAAATATTTTTAACTTTAAGTCCTTAACTCTAATTCTCCCAAAAATTTAGAAGCCTTGATTTATGAGATGAAGGTGTAAGCTCCATAATAAGACATAAAGAAGTAACTTATAGCTAGACTCCTTAAAATAAATTTGTGGTGACTCTAAGGAATCTAAATGGAGTCAAGAGTGTGATGACCCTAACTTTTAACCATTGTAATTAAGGTAAAATACGTTATTAATAACCATAAATCAGGGTTACAAGACATTAAGACTAATTACATTCAAAAAATATAAGGAAATTTGAACCTTTATGTTATTAGAGTCATCAACCAAATAATTACAAGTATTCATGTACAGAAGGGAAACAAACACTCATTTATAGCCTTTGGTTCTATTACCCATTAATTTTAACTCACAAAAATCTTTTACCAATGTTTCTAAGTCATCCCTTGAGGTTACCATATGAAAAACTAAGATTTCTATGTTAAAATGGAGTTTGGGACTGTTAGCCCTGGCTAAATGTCCTTGCATCGTAGCCAATTGCTCTCGGGTTTACTCTTTATCTTCACAAGTTTCGCTACGACGAGTTGGAGCTTCCCCAAGGCGAGGAAGCCTCCTAGAACCTACCTCACTTGCCTCTCGCTATTAGCCACGGCTAATTCCTCTTTGGAACGCCTAACACAATTTCACAAAAATTCGTCGCGTCCAATTCCCATTTAGCCACGGTGAATTACCCTCTGGACAATTCTCAGTTTTGCTTGTCACATTTAGCTGCGGCTAATTCCACTTTTCACCGTAGCGAATTGCTCTCAAGTACTCTCCCTGGGCAACTTTGCCTCTATTGGCAGCGTTAATAATATTTTGGCTGCAGCAAAATGCCTTCTGATCCTACAACTCCTAAAACTTGTCTCATACTCTCCACTCTTCCTCCAATGACACCCTGGGCCACTCTACCTTAATATGTGGGGTTCCAATAGCTTTCACTAGCCTAATTTACTCAACCTATCTATCATTACTACTTTAAGACTTAAATGTTAATTTCTACTCCTCCAACTACCCTATGTCAGCAAGTCCATAAGTAATAACAGTAAGAATTCATGAACTATCAACCATTATCATTCAATACATATTTCATCAGAGATTCCATACATCACTTATTCAAATCAACAGTCTAATATATCCCATGATGACATTTCCAATAGTAGACCATATCATAAATTCAACAAAGCTCATACATCAGATACTATAAGTTCATACATCCAATACCAAACTATAATAAGACTCAACTCGTTAATAGATACATTCTAACTAATCAAAATGTAAACACCTACACTTGGCAACATGATTACATGATGATGCTATATAACGAATAACAAAATTATATCTATTCTACTCAAATCAGCCCAAGTGTAGCCTCCTCTACATATGGCTGGAGCTCATGGATTTTCATCCACTTGCTTCCCCTTATCCTTACCCGAAAGGCCTTCACCTAAAAGTATGATTCCATGAAATGGGGTGAGATACAAATCTCAGTAACTAAGGCAAATTCCATTCATATATTCTAGTTTAATCAACATATATGCATGATTTTACATAAGCATCAGAAAACATACCAGTCATATTAGTAAATGAAACAATTAAGTTATCTATGATTACTATCCCATACTAACAATCACAATTCCACATGTTAAAGGCCATTAACACCGAGAGAGGCCCATCCATAGCACCTACTCCCCAATGAGCTCAACCAGGGCTCAGTGCACTTAGGGTCTAATTATAACCCAGTGCGCGATCGAAGCACATGCACAGGTGGTAACTGCACCACAGCTCCACCATGGACTCACAAGGTCTAATCACATATAACATATAGCTAACCAATTCATTTAGCATCAAAATCATAATCATGCAGCAAATGCAAAATTAAAACAGAACATATGCATGGAATTAGCATGAAACCTCGGTTACCTCACTTTGCAAACAATTGAAAAGCCACCAGTAATGCCAAAATCTCCCTATAACTATAATATTAGAAGATTACTACATTAAATCATCATGTACATCAGTAACAAGTACCTAAAAATTAAAATACTAATGGCTACTCAAAGGACACTTACCCAGCCAGTACAGATCCCTAAATTCGGATTGAATATGTCCTCTACCAGAAACTTCAATATATCACCCTAATTCCTAAGCAAATTCGTACATAATTAATACCTATACTACAAATCAACCATGGAGGCCTTAAACTAGTAGAAATGCATTAAAATGGAGAGTTTATACTTACCTAATATCCCTCTTAGCCTCTACCTCTGAAAATCCTCTAAGAAAATACCAAACAAACACATTTCAAATTTTGGGTATAGTGAAAATGCTCCAAATGAGAAGCCAATTAGGTCAAATCAAAGAGGAAGATAAGAGAATTAAGTTATATAACTATTACCTTGGCTGAATCTTGCTCTAGAAGTGGGAAATGATGGTTTTCTTGTCAAGAACCCTAGCCTCCCTTCAAATCTCTAAAAATGAGTTTTGTGTTTTGTGTTTCTGCATAAAAGAGGGGAAAGACTGAATATGTTTAGGGTTCTGGTTAGGTTTGGGCTGACCAAATGGCCTAAGTCCATATGGGTTCAAACTTTGAGTAAAATTGGGCTGAGTTTTAATTTGTTAGTCCAATTTCAGCAATTCAGACTTTTAGTTAGGTTGGATCAAGTTTTTAAAAGCCCACTTAGTTGAGGTCTGCACAAGGGATATTGGACCAATTACAAGGGCTTACATAAGTTAGGTCTTAGGTCTCTATCTCATTAAATTAGATTGAGCCATCCCTAGGTGTTCTCTTTTGGGCTAAGTCTTACATTAAAAAGTTGGGTCTGTACCTAAAATTATTAGGCCTTCATTAGTCCCTAACCTTGGCCTACTTAATTTAATTTGGGCCTAGGTAGGGTTTATAACTCAATTAAATTTTAAACTCATATTAATAATTTATCTCTCTAAAATTTCCATTCACTTAACTTGCTAAATTATTTCATATTAATTATTCTTAATTAACCTAAATCCATGATTAACACCTTAATTAATTTTGAGGTGTTACAAAGAGACCTAGATTGAAAGAGAAAATGGAGGCAAGATCTTGAATTCCACTAGTTACTTCATTGTGTCCTGTATGGAAGTATAATGGAGCCATATGAGAAAGTAGCTTTGCATAGAACTTGCATAAGGCTAAAGCTTGTTCCTATTCATGCCTCATTTGATGTGTTTAGGCCAAGAAAATCAAGTGCCACCTAATTCTATGAGCTTAGCCAAAAAGGAGAAGATAAATTCAAGGGAAAAGTGTGATGTTCTTACTTCAAGGTAGTTTTCTAACCTTTCTCTCATGCATGGCTTGAATGTTTATTTGTCTTTGAGTGCTTATGTGTATGTTTGAACCATGAGAAATGTTTCTAGCTATTGCTTGCAAGTTATGGTACCACTATACTTCTTGAAATATGTTTTTGTATGCAAAGTGGCTTGAATGGGTTTGATTGTGCCAAAAGTCCCTTAACATGAGTGAAGATAAACCAAAAGTTCTTAGGATTGGTTAAGACAAAGCCAAAAGTCTTAAGAAGAGTGAGGCTTAGTCAAAAGTCCCTTGAAAGTGGGTGAACCAAATCCAAAAGTCCTTAGAAAGTTGGGTAAGGCTAGACCAATGCCTTTAAAAGCTTATGTTTGATATGTATAAGCTCACATGACTATGAAAATGTTTTATGCATATTCATAAGAAGCTTATATGACATGCATGCATTCTTTGACATGTTTTAGCATCCATTATGTATGTTTGAAAGGGTAAAGAACTATTAAGATTCTTTAAATCTCACTCTCCCCCTCCATATACCTAATTATGTCTAAATGAGCCAAGTGGACCAAAGAATAAAGGCCAAAAATCTTGAAGCATGACACTTTGACAAAAGAGTAGGAAAATAGACATTTTAATAGCATATTGATGTAAAAAATTATATCCATATGATATATATGAGATGTAATCATTTGAACAAGTTTAAATGTATGTATTTATGATGTGTATATCAATCTTGAAGCTAGATGAATGTATATGTTGGAGATTAACATCCTAGCACCCTTATATGCATGTGTATAAATGTGAGTGGTAGGGTGAGATTTAGCTCCATGGTGATTGGGATCATTTGGCATACTTTTATATGTTTAATTATGCTTTTGGGTGTGTCCAAGTGGATATGGAATGAGAAGAAAGCTTTTTGGTGTCTTGAGATACCAATTTGGACTTCAAAAGTGATCATTATGTGTGCTAAACCAAATTCTGATCAAATAAATGATTTTTTTCATGAAATTGGCCAATAAGTAAGTCTCATCTAGATCTTTTCAAAGAGCTAAAGAATAGTGAATTTGAAGCTCTGGAGAATTTATTATTATTTTTCAAAGTTAGCTAAATTATGCAGAATTGGTATAGTTACTATTCATTTGATTAGTTTGTTTCTCTGTGTTACATATGGGTCAAATGAAGTCCAATGCTTATAAAATTATATAAGAATAAACTAGACATCACAAGCTTTCCATAGCCACTAAGATCACCTCATTTGGACTTCTGTAGAGGGAGAACAAATTTTTGAAGTTGCATGACCGTACCAGTAATGTAGCTCGACCTTTGGTACTATTCCATCAATTTTTGCAAGTTAAATGCTATTGCATTGGTCTAGAATTATTTTTATCATTATTTAACATCTAGAGCTTTCTAAAAAGCTATTATATGTATGATTTCAATTTTTTCAGAATTAGTTATGAATTTACAAAGTTTACACTAGAAAATTGAAATAGTGAACCTAAGAACAAACTTCAATTTTCTGGTGCATGGCTTCCAAACCCATGTTGCATGAGTTAAATGATAATGTTTTTGACTTGAATGGATATGTTATGAATAGGAAATGATATAGATGAGTTCACATAGTCCCTAAAGCAATGAATCATGAATATGGTCTCTCAATCATGCAACTTTCCATGTATGAAAACATGTGCTTCCTTGTAAATGTTGTCCAATATGCTATAAATGGATTGGGATAGACCATGGAACCATTGCGTATATGCTAAGAGGTTAAGGTATTACATGTTTAGTGTTGTAGGCCATGACTTGGACGTTCCTGCCATAGCTAAGTTGGCTATTGGAACTTAAAAACTAAGTTATTAGGCTTGCACCACGACTTAGTTTGCCCATGCCATGACTTGAGTTGTTACTAAAGCTCAAAACAAAAAATACATGATCTATACCTTGAGTTAGGCCTTCTATGCTATTGCGAAGTTACCCTTTGTACCCTATTGTTTAAATTCTCTTAATTCTCACTGTGGCAAGGTGAGCTACTAGAACTCTACTCGCAAAATTTCCTACGTTGTGCCACAGCCTAAAGTTTTATGCCATGGTGAAGTTAGGTTCTGTTACCCTCCCTCGGTAAGATTTTCATTTTGTGTCGTAACAAAGCACATTGCGTCACAGTGCCCCATTGTCCTGTAACAAGCTTAACCATGACTTATGTAGTCTTCGTCGTGACTCAACCCCATCCTAAATCTAGACTCCCAAATTTTCATCTAAACATTTCAGCTCTCCCTCTAGTAACATTCTAAGGTCATTCTCTCTGAATTTACAAGGTTTGAATGGTATCGAACCCCTTACATTACTTAACATACCCATCATTACTAGTTAGGGACTTAAGTATTGATCCAAACCCATTTATTTATCATACATCAACAAATTATGAATTGTGGCAGAAAGGAGTGTTTAGGGCCATTTTGGAGGTGCTCAATCCCCTATCAAAAGTTTCTAAGTTACTCTAATCAAGTATACCTCATGATATTAAAGTGTCTTCCTTAGTACATGTCTTAGCCAAGACTCACTTAGGGTATCTAAAAAGAGCTTTCTTTGATTCTAAAGTTATAAATGGTCTATATATGAATTATAAGTATCCAAGAAACTATTGGTTTGAATTTAGAAGCCTTATTTTGAAAGATAAAAATTTAGAGTTTCATTATGCATAAAGAAGCAACTTAGTGTTAAGCTCATTGAATTAAGTTTATGATGGCCCTAATGTTTAAATTGAGTCATATAGCTCATATTAGGTGGGTCTTAGAGCTAAGATGTTAATTTACAAGAATTGCTTTATCATGCCACCACTTAATAGAGCCATATGAGAATCTAAAGTTTTAATTAATTTGTATAAGACTTAAATGAGTCTAAGTATGGTTCCATTGATAATTTTGTACTTCATTTGATGTGTTTAGGCCAAACAAGTGATATCTCCCATAAGTATAAGTCTGAAACTGAAAGATCAAGGCAACAAGTAGAAGAGGATTAAGTGACCTCTTATATTAAAGTAGCTCTTCATCTATTCTTGCATATATATGCTGGCTTCTTGATTGGTCTCGGGTTACTTGTATGTCTTACTTGCTAATTATGTATGTTATTGATTGATTAATGATCATATGCCATTATATGAAATTTGATTGCATTTGGAATTGATTTGGCTCTTAAATGGGTGAAGTTGTGCCAAAAGTCTCTAAATGTGGGTGAGACAAAGCCAAAAGTCTTAATTGTGAATAAGGCTAAGTTAAAAGTCCCTAAAAGAAAGTAAGGCTAAACCAAAAGTCCCTAGAGTTGTTCTTGCTTTTAATAAAGCCATGTAATTCCTCATAGATGATTATGAATAACATTTAAGTGCATAATATGCATACTTGCTCTCTTGACCATTGAATATACCATATATGTGTGCTTGAATGATTAATGAGCTATTGGGTTCTTTGAATCTCATTCTTCTCCATATTTCTCTTAACCATGTATAGAAAATCCTCAAAGAAGCAAACATGGTGAGCAAAGAGCATAAGAAGCAACCTTTTGACATTAGTTTAAATTTTTATATATGGTCTTGCCTACACATTAATGTATATATATTTTATGAGATGTAATCATTCCCACATGCCCAAAAGTAAGAAATAATGATGTACAAACCATTTTTGAATGTAAATATGTGGTGGGGTGAAATTAAACCAAGTGAGTTCTTATATTTGCATATGTATAAGGGCAAGTGGAAGTGTGATTTTGAGTTGCATAACTTTTGGAACATGTTATACCAGCCATATATGTAACATTTATCATTTTAAACTTGCTCAAATCATGCCATATCATGATATAACTCAAAAGGAATCATTTGGGACCAAATTTGACACATTTTGAACCTTAAAATGTCCCTAAACCAAAATTTAACCAAATGGACAAATTTTGAGCTAAAATTTGGCAAACATTTAGAGCTAATCTAGAGCTTTTCATATAGCTAAAGAACACAATTTTTAAAAATTTATAGAATATTTTATGAATTTTTAAAATTGACTAAATTATGCATATTGGTATCTAATACTGTTCATATTGTCCAAATTAGGTTTTTCATTTTGAAGGGTGAAACAAATTCATTTGCTCGTGAAATTTTACAAACATGAAGTTAACATCCTAAACTTTTATAAATCAAAGTTGTGTAGTTAAAGTTATGATTTTTTAAAATTTGATGTTTAATATGTAACACCCCAAAATTAATTAAAGTGTTAATCATGGATTTGGGTTTATTAAGAATAATTAATATGGGATAATTGGTCAAGTTAGGTGAATGAAAACTTTGGAGAAATAAATTATTTATGTGAGTTTGAGATTTAATTGGGATAAAAACTTCATCTAGGCCCAAATTAATGTAAGAGATTATGATAAGAGGTTAATGGAGGCCTAACAAGTTAGGTGCAAACCCAATTCAATTTAATGAATTAGAAACCCCACGATCCAACTTGCATAAGCCCATGTAATTGGCCCAATAACCCTTGAGCAGACCCAAATCAATTGAGTCCCTCAAACTTGGTATGGCCCAATTGAATTTCTGCAGCCCAACACATTAGAACTAGCCCAACAAGGTGTAAATCAGAACTCACTTGCCATTGGACCCTTGGGTCAGCCTATGACCCACATTAGACCTAACTTAACCTAAGTAAAACCCTAAACACTTAAGCCCTTTCCCCATTTTACTGAAACACAAAAGAGAAATTCAAAGGTTTGAAGATAGGCTAGGGTTTGGGGCAAGAAATCCATCATTTCCCACTTCTAGAGCAAGATTCAACTAAGGTAATAGTTGTATAACTTAATCCCTTCTCTTTCTCTTCTTTTTAGCCTGATTAGTTTTTCATTTAGAGTATTTTCACTATACCCAAAATCTAAAATGTGGTTGTTTGGGTTATTTTTGGTAAAATTTCGTAGGTTGGGACTGAGAGTGTTATTAGGTAAGTATAAACTCTCCATTTTGATGCATTTTTCTACTGGTTTAAGACCCCCATAGTAGACTTATAGTATGGGCCTTAATTTTGTACGAATTTTCCTGTGATTTGGAATGATATATTGATGTTTCTGGTCTCGGGAAGGTAAAATATGAAATTTAAGGCTCTTGGTGATTGGGTAGGTATCCCTTAGATAACTATTAGTAACTTAATTCTTTGAACATTGGGTTATTGCCACAAATGATGAATGAGATAGTAATGGGCTGATAAACAATAAGCATTTTCTGATGTTGTGATTTTAGGAGGATTTTAGTATTATTGTAGCTTCCCAACTTGTTTACAAGTGAGGTAACCGAGACTATATTAATTCCATGCATATAACTACTTTAATTTCATATTTGCTATACATGAATGATTTAAAATGCTAAATGAATTGGTTGGCTATCTGTTATGTGTGATTGGACCTTGTGAGTCCATGGTGGAGCTGTAATGTAGCTGCCACCCATGCATGTGCTTCGATCAAGTACCGAGTTATGATCAAACCCTAGATGCACTGAGCCCTGATTATATTCATTGGGGAGTGGGTGCCGTGGACGGGCCTCTCCTGATGTTGTTGGCCTTTAACATGTGAAAATATGATTGCTAGTATAGGATAGTAATCATGATAACCTAATTGTTTCATTTACTGATATGACTGATATGTTTTCTGATGCTTATGTGAAGTCATGCATATATGTTAATTAAACTGGATCATATGATGGAATTTCCTTAGTTATTGAGATTTGCATCTCACCCCGTTTCATGGGATTAAATATTTCAGATGAAGGTTCTTCGGCTAAGGATAAGGGCAAGTAAGTGGATGAACATCCATAAGCTGAGGCCTAGTGTAGAGAGCTACACTTGGTGCGAGTGGAATAGAGTAGATGCTAATTTTGTTAACCTTTGTATAGTATCATCATGTATCTGTATTACCAAGTGTAGGAGTTTGTATTTTGATAACATAGAATGTAATCATGAGAAATAGGCTTCATATTAGTTATTGATGGATACATGAGTTTATGACACTTATTATGGCTTATAAACCTGTGTTTTAACTGACTAATTGAGTAACAAAATCATATGATATATGGATTATGGATTTGAGCTAGCAATGCATGAATTATCTGATGAAAACATGATTGAATGACCATTGAGGGAAATTTATAAATTTGCTAATATAAGACCAATGGATGAGTAGGAAAATCCACATTTAAATGTTAGATAGGTAATGATACAATGGATGAGGTAAATTAGCTAGATAAATACTATTAGAATCTCATAACAAGTGGGAGAGTAGCCCTAGAGAGTCCTTAGATGGAGAGTGGAGAGTATGAAATAAGATTTTAGGAGTTGTAGGATCAAAAGGCACTTCGCCATGGCCAATAGAGGCAAAGTTGCCCAGGGAGAGTACCAGAGAGCAATTTGCTGCGGCAAAAGGTGAGAGGCAAAACTGGGAGTCTTCTAGGGGGAATTCACTGCAGCTAAAAAGTAATTAGTCGCAGCGAACTTTTGTGAGAATTTGCCAAGCGTTCCAGAGAGGAATTGGCCGCAGTGAAAGGGTGAATTGGCCGCGGCCAATAGCGAGAAGCGAGCAAGGTAAGTTCTAAGAGGATTTCTCGTCGTGGCGAAGGTCCAACAGTCGCAGCAAAATTAGTGACAATGTAAGAAGTGAACCCAAGAGCAATTGGCCGCAACTAAGGGGAATTTAGCCACAGCGAATATCCTAAATCCCTTATATTAACCTAGAAATCTTAGTTTTTCATATAGTAACCCCAAGGGATGACTTAGAAACATTGGTAGAAGATTCTTGTAAGACGAAATCAATGGGTAATAGAATCAAAGGCTTATAAAGGAATGTTTGTTTCCCTGATGTACATGAGTGTTTATAATTATATAATTGATGACTCTAATGATATTAAGGTTCAAATTTCCTCACATTTTCTTAATATAATTAGTCATAATATCTTGTAACCCCAATTTATGACTATTAATCACATATTTAACCTTAATTACAATGATTAGAAGTTAAGGTCGTCACATAATATGTGCCAAAATTGTGAATTTGTACATATGAGGCCATATTAGAATTTTGAGCTTTTCTTTGTAATATCATAACCTTAACAAATTTGTTTGGCATGAATTTGGGAGATTCTTTTATGAGAATAATTATTTGGGTACAATTAAAGGAATTGATGCTTAAATAATGATAAATTTTGCCACCAAAAGTATTATTATAAATAATAATTATTATTATAATAGGGAATTTGTGTGAGAAATATGTACATTCCTTGATGGTATGACATGTTTAAAGTGGTTTGATGATCATAGGTAGTGTAATGAGGATTTTAGGTTGTCATTGGAAGCTATATCATGCCATTTATTGTTGTCATAAGCCCTTATGTGACACATTAGGAAGTGCCATAATCATATTTTGAAATTAAGAATGTATTAAGGTTTTAAGGTTGTAGACAAGTCTAAATAGCCAGTTAAAATTTGTTTAAAGAAGTTTGGAGACATTGGCTAGTGTATTAGGGATTTTACGGTTCCCACTTAGGGTTATATCTTGCCTTGTTGTCATAAATAAATCTTATGCTGATATGATACGTATTTTGATTGGTGTGATTAGCTTTTAAATCCTTAGGCAATGCAGGGTATTTGGATGGAGATTATAGGATGTAAACCCTTTAAAAGCCTTGCCTTTTGCCATTAAAAGATTTTAAGATTATTCTTGAGGTGGAAGCAAGTTGTTAGTTTGCTCATTTAAGTGTTTAAGGTATAATAGGTTTTCAAGTTGTGGCCAAATTTTCTCAAGCCGCAGCCAAAATGAGGTAGTAATGTTCCAACTGTGAATTTGATCGTGGCGTAAAAATTTTTGGCTGTGGCACAAAAGTTATCCAAAAGCTAATTTGGCCACAGCACAAATAGTTAGCTACGACGTAAATATTTTTTATCGCGCATGCAAATTGTGTCTATGTGAAAAAATTAATCCAAACCTGAGTTTAGCCACAGTGCAAGTTCAAGTCGCAATGTAAGTGTAAAATTAAGCTTTTAGAAGTTCCAAAGGCCAAATTAACCTTGGCCTAACCATTCTAAGTCATGACATAAGTCCTAAAACCCTCAATTCAACTATAAAAATCTAGTTTCTAACATGATAGTGATTAGTGGAAACTAGTAATCCAATATGTAAAAGTTTCTGTGCTTTTTGGAGGTAATTTAGATGAGATAAAAAGTGTTAACATGGATTTTCATTTCCTAAGAATATAAATCCTCTTGTATTCCTTGATGATGAATATGGATAGCATGAAGTTCAAATTTCTCTATAGTTTCAACTATTGTTGACTCATTATTTAAATATTAATCTTAATTGTGACTAACTGAGAACATAATTGTGCATAATTAACTTACTTAGTAGTTAAGGCTATTGCAAAGACCATGTATTCCTTAAGGTTGCCCTAACAATAAGCATAGAATGTTCTATTAAATCAAGAAAGCTCAATCCTCGCTACCTTAGTCCCTTTCAAATCTTAGAGCGTATAGGATCTACGGCTTATAAAGTAGTGTTACCTCCCAATTTAGCCCAATTATATGATATGTTCCATGTATTTCAATTGAAAAAATATCACCCAAACCCTTGACATGTCATTAAGTATGAGAATGTACATTTATAAGATAACATGTCTTGTGTGGTTGAGCCTGATAGGATCATGGATACAAAAGTCAAATAGCTATGCAATAAGGATATCCTTATGGTAAAAGTGGTTTGAAAGGGCAAGCTCTTAGTGAAGCTACTTAGGAAATAAAAGAAGCATTGAGGAAGGAGTATCCATAATATTTTGAGTAAAATACATCTAATTTTGAGGGCAAAATTCTTAAAAGGAGGGATGAATGTAACATCCCAAAATTAGTTAAATGAGATTTAATTTGAAAAAAAATAAGAAAATTATCATGAGAATTAAGGAAAATTATGACGACCCTAATTTCTTATCATCATAATTAAGGTTAAACACGCGATTAATCATCATAGGCCATGAAAATGTGGAAAAATTTAAACCTTAATATGATTAGAGTCATCAATCATACGATTACATACACTTATGTTCATAAGGAAATTAAACATATATTTATAGGCCTTCGATTCTATTACTCATCAATTATAACTCATCCTAATGACTCTAGATCATCCCTTGTGATTAACATATAGAAAACCAAGGTTTTCTACTTATTATAAATGTTTTAGCATGTTCGCCGTGGCCAAATTACTCCTAGCCGCGGCCAATTTCTTTTTGTTTTACCCCTTTCTTCATCACTCGCCGCGGCGAGTTGGACCTTCGCCGCGGCCAACCTACATGGTGCCGTGGCGAAGAAGCCTCCTGGAACTTCCTCGTTCGCCTCTCGATATTGGCCACGGCCAATTCCTCCTTCCGCCACGGCCAATTCCTCTCTGGAATGCTGGGGACATTTTCTTAAAAGTTCACCGCAGCCAATTCCTTAATTCGTCGCAGCTAATTTCCCCCTGGATGACTTCCCGTTTGACCTCTCACATTTTGCTGCAGCCAATTTACATTTCACTGCGGTGAATTCCTCTCTGGCACTCTCCCTGGGCAACTTCGCCTCTATTGGCCGCGGCTAAGTACCTTCTGGTCCTACACTCTGAAAATCTGGACTCATACTCTCCTTTCTCCCTCCAATCTCACCCTAGGGTTCCTCTACCTTAATTGTAAGGCTCAAATGGCTTTCATTAGCCTAATTCATCCAGCTAATCTCTCCTCTCTAACTCAAGATTCAAGGGTCAATTTCTTTTCTCTAATTACCCTATATCAACAAGTCCAGAGAATAAAAACAACACAAATCATGCACCATTGATATTTAACATTAGATACACTTTCCATTATTAACCAATTACAATTATAATATTCAATTCCATGATAATCAAATTACATATACAATCCCTATGCTTGGCAACTCATAATGCAATGTAGCAATGATACAAACCTAGCAACTTAGTTACAACATAATATGACAAGGCTCCCAAACCTATGTGCTACCAAACCATTTAATAAGCTTCCATTAACTCTCCTTGCCACTAAGAGGTCCAGTCCCTGAAAATGTTAGCCCACAACGGGGTGAGATATACAATCTCAGTAACAAAAGGCAATTTCCATATATGTGTACAAGTCAATCAATCCAATGCAATTTCATGTCATCAATACCAGAATCATCAATTCAATTCGCAAATGAACTAGTTGAGCTACCAATGACTACTGTCCCATACCAGCAATCATACACAACATGTTAATGGCCAATAACACCGGGAGAGGTCCGTCCATGGCACCTACTCTATCATGAGTACAACCAGGGCTCAGTACATCTGGGGTTTGATCATAACCCAGTGCTCGATCGAAGTACATGCATGGGTGGTAGCCGTACCACAGCTCTACCATGGACTCACAAGGTCCAATCACAATAACAATCAAGTAGTCAACCAATCATTTAGCATTTTAAAATCAAGCATGTGTAACAAACATCATATTAACATGAACATATACATGGAATTAAGAAAATAAGCCCAGTTACCTCAATGAAGCTAATTACTCTTCCCCTAGCTACCATGATAATCCAAATGCACACCAAACCTATAACAAGCATCATTATCATCATTTCTGATCACAATCAAATATCCAAAGAGTTGAACTACTAATGACAGACTAGAGGTTACTCACCTAATTACCAAGGGATTTAATTTCGGATTCCAACTTTCCCACACCAGAAATTACCATAGTTCACTCCAATTTCTGGGTAATTTCACATGAAACCAAAGCCCATATCATAGGTCAACTATAGGGGTCTCAAACTAACAAAGAAAGCATCAAAATGGGGGGTTTTAAACTTACCTAATACTTGCCCCAACCTCAACCTATGAATTTCACCATGAAAATCCCTAAACACCCACATTTCAGATTTTGGGTATAATGAAAATACTCCAAATGAAAAACTAATCGAACCAAATTAAAGAGAAAGATGAGGGGATTAAGTTGTATAACTATTACCTTGGCTGAATCTTGCTCTAAGTGTGTGAAAATGAAGAATTCTTGCCCCCAACCCTAGCCTCCTTCTCAACCTCCGAATTTTGCTTCTTGTGTTTCAGCAAATGAGAAAATGGTTGAAATATTAGGGTTTTAGGTGGGTTTAAGTTGGGTCAAGGGATGGGTCATGGGTTGCTCCAAGTCCAATTCCTAATGGGCTTCAGACTTTTAGCTTGTTGGGCCAGTTTTAAGTGTTGGACTGTAGAATTTTAATTAAGTTTGGGCCAAGTTTGAAGAGCTCAAGGATTTAGGTTTGCACAAAGGTTATTGGGCCACTCATATGAGTCTATGCAAGGTGGATCTTGGGCCTCTATCATATGGAATTAGATTGGGTCTGCACCTAACTCATTGAGCCTCCATTAGCCTCTTCTTATGATTTCTTAATTTGGGCCTAGATGAAGTTTCTATCTTAATTAATTCTCAAACCCATGTTAATAATTTATCTCTCTAAAATTTTCATTTACTAACTTGCCCAATTATCCTCTATTAGTTATTCTTAATTAATCTTAATCCATGATTAACACCTTAATTAATTTTTGGGGTGTTACAAAAATAATAGAAAATATAAATTCTCAAGAAAAATAATTATTTAGGCATTTTTGAGATAATTAGTAATTAATGGGTATTTTTAGCAAAAAATGAATTTAATTATAGAATTCAAATTTATTTAGATTAAATTAATTAAAAGAGTTTTGAATAATTTATTTATAGCTTACTAATTAGTCTAACCCTATTAAGAATAATGTGTAAAAGCCCAAATTGAGTTATAAATTGAGACCTAATCCAATTGGACTTAATGGACTAAAACTCAAAACCCAAATACAAGTCTAATGGACAAAAATGCTCCTAGGTCAACTACACATGTTAGAGGATGCATACTTTATTTATTTGAGTTGAAACATTTGGACAACCATTGTGCGAGGAGGAAAAGATAGGAAGCATGGTGTGCTAAGGTTCTTAAACTTTGTGGCTCTTATCTGTTATGTTAAAAGAAGATTTGGCCAAGGGGAGTGTTACAAGATTTGTTTCTCTCATATTTTTTTTCATTTTGATTTGATTAGTTTTTCATTTGGTGGATTTTCATCCAAACCTTAAGTATGAAATTGGTGTTTTTGGTATTTTCGTGCATGATTTTTTAAGCTTGAGGTTAGAAGAACTATTAGGTAAGTATTCCCTTCCATTTTGATATGTTAATATGCTAAAAATTAGATCCTATGACTAATTTTTATTTTAGGCTATATTGATATGCGAATATTGGAAAAGTTAGTGACCTATTATTGTCTCTTAGTTGGACGGTTCAAATTAGTTCATTTAACCTATTAGAAGCTTGAGTAAGTGTTTTCTAAGTGATTCATGATATTTTGGTTAAATAGATATATGACCCCTTTGGTAGATGATGGCTAAATTGGTGTTTTGGCTTATTTAGGGTTTTGGGGTGCTTTGGGTCTTATTGATAGCTATTGAAAGAATTGGAAATTCTAAGTAAGGAAACTAGGGGTTTTAAATTCCATGCATATTTTTTATGTTAATCATATGTTTGTTGCATATGAAATTTTATGATAAATAATGAATTTGGCTACTTGTTGTTTGTGCACCATGATCATGTCCTTTTGTGAAGCTGTAATCATACTTTTGCTTGTTTATTATGTCGTGATCATGTATCAAGTCCTAATCATACTATTTGAAATGCATTGAGCCATGATCATGCTTATTGCAAAGTTTATGCCATGATCATGCCTTCCTCCCCACCTTTTTTAGCTAATAACATGTTGTATGTAATTGATAGTATGTGATAGTAGTCAGTTATGGTCAAACTTATTCATTTGGAAATCTTCTTGTTATATCTTGTTACTTTTCTTTATGTTAAGTATTATGTTGATTAAAGTGTACATATAAATGAAATTTCTTTTAATTACTTGGATTTATATCTCATCTCGGTTATAAACTAACATTTTTAGGTGAAAGTTCTTTTAATAAGGGCAAAGAGAAGCTATTGGATATCAATTCTTAACTTGAGACCTTGTATAGGGTTTTGCACCTAGATATTTTGATTTAATTGTAAATGCTATTTTTTTGTAAGCTAAATTTTGTATAGTGTAACACCATACTTCTAGGACTCAATTCATGCAATTCCCATGCCTCATCTTATGTTTGTTCTATGGAAACAATCTAGTGGCATAGGGAGTTATGAATTAAAATGCATTTTTCTACAGGTAAAATTTTTCTTTCGGAGTCCCGTGAGCCATATGAATGCATCTATCACGTTCTCAAACTTAAATACATGAATATAGCTCATTTCCATCATCAAATTTGGTCTACAACTCGTGGAAAGCAAAGGAACACATTAAAATTCATGTTTGCATTTTCGTCCAGAATTTCCTCTTTTCTGTCACAAATTTGGAAAATCATAACTAAATCTAGAAAAATCGAAATCATGTGTTCTTTATCATTCTGGAACGCTCCGAATGTCTACTTCACACTAAAAATACGTCCAAGTCACAAAATTCATCACACAGGACGTTTGACATCCAAAACGCTACAGACTCACTGGCTGCCTGGGCTGCGATTTAGGTTACTGATGCAAACTTCTGAAATTCATAACTAATTCTACAAAACTCGAAATCACACAAATTCAGTCATTCTGGGAAGCTACAAATGTTAACTTGACGATAAAAATAAGTCCAGAATGAAACAGATAGGTTTAGATATCTGGAACTGATGAAACAGTGATTGAGCTCTGGAGATGCCACTGTTACTGACAGCAAACTTCAAAAATTCATAACTCTCTGCTCGGGCCTCCAAATGAGGTGATCTCGGTGGCCACAGAAAGCTTATGACCTCTAGTTTATGCATATAAAATTTCATAAGTATTGGAAACCATTTGGCCATCGGATGACACAGAATTCAAAACTGCCAGTATGAACAGTGCACATACCAGAAACCATGGAAAATTCCAACTTTGAAAATTCATCCAATATTCTCTAGGTCTCCGAAAATTATGAACTTTAGCTTCCCAGAAAGCTCTTACTGAGACCTAATTGTATGCCAAATTTCAGGGCAAGACTAACTCATTTGGCCAAAAAGTGACATAGGGTTCCATTATGGTCAATTTTGGCTCCATAGTGGGTACCAAAATTGCCAAATGGATTTCCGTTGGTCTTGGCACCTTTTGGGCAAGTTTAAAAGCTTATTTGAGACTTGTGTGAGCTGCCCAAATGGTCCCAAACCTCATGCATCTCATTTTGACCATTCAACCCACACTTATACACATAACCACCAAACTTTACATTCTCATACCATGGCATTTCATACTCAAAACATGTGCTAATGGTCATACATCATATCCATACATTTAAACATCATATAATATCATATTTACACATGTCTCAAGGGTCATAGCCCATTTACAATATTCATATACATCATTGAACATCATTATGGTTCCATAAAGCAAAAACTAGACATATGAATGTCAATCTCCTTCCTCTAGTGTTGTTGGCTTCCATTGGCATATCCACTTGGTTCACCTAGCATGTTAGGACATTTAAGAGGAGGGAGTGAGATTCAAGAATCTCAATAGCTCATCTCCCATTCCATCACACATAATATGTGCAAGCAAGTTTCACAATGGCATGCATGGAGAAAGTAGAAATCATAGGCATTTTAAAAGCAACCTTGGCATGTGAATCAATCATACAAGACATTTAAGAGCTCACTAAGTGTTTGGATTGGCCTCACACTTCTCCTCATGGATTTTGGATTTGCCTCACCCATTCTTTGAGCACTTTGGGCTCAACCATACTCTTGGGAGCCCACTTTGCTTTTGGGAGACTCTTTACTTTGTCTCAACCAAGCTCAAGGGTTCTTGGCTCCTCCTCACCCAAGGGAAGAGTTCTTGGCCTCTCCACACTCAAGCAAACTCATACAAACATCATGGATTCATTTAAAACATAACATGGCATCATGGATCATGACATGTAAAGGCATGCTAGCATACTTTTCAAAGCTTGAAAATACACATACAAGCATTCTAAAACAAGCTAAACACACATCCATGCATGAGAGAAGGTGGAGAGAGCTACCTTGTATACAAACACACACTTTTTCCTTAGCTTTCAAGCCTCCTCTTTAGCCACACACCCACAAGTTGGTGGAGATAGTTTCACTTGGCCTAGACACAAATTATGGGAGCCAATTAAGTTCATGAAACAATTTCTAGGGCTATGCAACTTGCTTAAACCCTAGATTACTCTACAACCTCCATTATGGTCCATATTGGCACCTAATGAAGCAACACCCCTCAAATGATTTCTAGGCCTCATTCTTTACTCTCAAATATGATTCTTGACTCCTTTTAAGCCTCTTGGAGTCATCACATCATTAAAACAAAGGGCCTAACATCATGTTGCTTCCTTAGGTCACAATATGGAACCTAAAGCACCAACTCATTCTCTAAGCTTCCTAAATTTTTCCCAAGGTTTCCCCTCACATTTATTCATCATGTATGACTCAAAAATGGGTTTGAAACAATTTAAAACTCTCCCTAACTATGCCATCCCTACTTGGCCGAAAGTTAGAGCATAAATGGGATTTCATGGCTTCTTGATTTTTCCTTGATGGGGGAACCATTTAGGGAGGTTGTTAAGAGTTGTAGGAGGTCAAGGAAACACTTAAACAACCAAGGGAACTTATAGATTAAATCAGTTTTTACAATCTCCTTAAGTGCTCTACACTTTTCCAACTTTTAGGTTCATGACTTTCCATGGGGTTTTGTTCATTTTATGGAGGAAGAGACATATGGGGGACCTCTTAGGGATCTTAGGAGCACATTTAACCATTCATTTAAGCCTAAGAACATTTATATAAAATCAGATTTGCAAGGGAGCATTTGGATCCCTAATGATTCCATTTTGTTTCCTAATGCTCCTTTCTTGATTCTATTGGTTCATGCTTAATCCTTGCCATCTAAAACCCCTAATCCCTCCATAAATTGGACAGAAAACAGCCCCTAAGAATTGGGCTCAAGGTGGTCAAATTCGTGCAAGAGGAAGGGGAAGGGAGAAACTACCAAAGAATGGAAGTTTTACCTTGTTTTCTTGCTTCCTTTGGCTTGTTCTTCCACTTGGTTGGCTTACTCCCTCAATTTTCGAAATTCCCCTCTCTGTTCTGCCCCAAAAACAGCACCAAACTCTCCATTAAAACCATAGAAAGAAAGCTTGAGAGGAGAGGAGCAAAGTCCAAGAAGGAAGGATATGGAATGTCTTGAAGTTTCTTACCTTTTTCTTGAATTTCTTCCTCCAAAATCCTCCTCCTCTTGTGCGCCTAAGGAGCTGGAGTTCTCCTCTGAACATGGACAGAAGCAAGTCGGTTTAGAGAGGGGGAGGCAGAACGTGGCATATAAAGAAGAAGAAAGAAGCTTCCTTTAACACTTTAATGCCAATTTTGCCCTTCGTTCTTAGCATTTTCGTTTCTCCTTCGTTTTAGCTCCTTTTTGAGAACCGTCTTTTCCATCATAACAAATAGGTTCCCAATTTAATAAAATGCCTTTGGAATCACTCAAATCGGAGCTAAAACTGTCCCGAACGAATCGGTCAAAGTTCGGGTCAACCGACATCGGAAAGAGTACACCGGAGGGGCTTTACTGGTCCCGGGGCTTCCCATGGTTTTTTGGGGCCTCTGAGAACCCTGGGCAACTCAAAATTTCCATTTAAAAAGCCCTCCTAGGTGCTTTTCCAAAATTACATTTATTTACGAAAATGCCACTGGCCTTTCGGTAAATTTTTCAAATCGCTCCGACCTCGGTTTCTGGGCAACTCAAGGCTCAAATCCTCATTTTCTATTATTTAAAATTTTATCCAAATTTTATTTGGCCTTGAATCACTCGTCTCAGGGGACTTGCTTTGAAAACGTGCCCATTTCCATCGTTTAATGAAAACGGGACATTACATATAGCATCATGTTACATTCATATGTTACCTAGTGTAGGTATTTTGATACTTTGTAATTCGGGGTAGACCCCATAGGATAGACTTTAATTTATGTATAATATAATAATTTTACTTGTAATTGACTAATTATCATAGCTATATGATGGATCATCTTATCAAATGATGAATTTGGCTATGACCTTTGCTTTTGGCATTGGTCTTGTTATTATTAAATGGAGAATTTTGCTATCAAGTAAGGTGAAATGTTAATGTTAATGCTTGAATAATTTTGGTTTTAGGTGTGGTTATCATGTAGAAGCCTTAGGAATGTGTATTTGGGTATTTCCTACCTATGTGGAATGTGACATTTGATCATCTTTTGTATGACCACAGCTTACTTTGCCGTTATAAGTCATTAATTAGGAGAATGGGATGTAACATGGTCATACTTTGAGTTGAGGTTATTTCAAGGTTTAGGGTGTTTGGATAAGCTCAATTTGTCAATTAAAACTTGCTTAAAATGGTTAGATAAATTTAGAAGCTATTGTGGATTTTGGAGTGGTCACTTAAGGCCAACTCCTTTCATTTTGTTACCATAAAGAAGTTATGTTGTTGCTATCACAAAAAGTGTGGGTTGGATTTGGTTAGTTTTAATCTTTGCACTATATAAGACGATTTGGCGATGATTATAGGAAGGCAAATTCTTATAGAGTTTTGCCTTTTAACCCTTGAAAGACACTATAATCAATTAAGGAATGGTAGTAACTTGATGGATAGTTTATTTAAGTCTAGAGAGCATTTTAGTCATGACTTAGCCTCTCAAATCACAACCAAAATAAGTAGGATCACCTTTAGAGAGTAATTGAACTATGACTCAAGTGCTTAAGTCATAACGCAACTCATGAAATTAGGGAGAGAATTAGTCCAAAGAGTAGTCGCACTACAACTCAAGTATTTTAAGTCGCAGCACAAATTGTGAAAGTTGTGAGGTTTAGCCTAAAACTTGTGTTAAGTAATAGCAAGAATTCCTTAGGTCATGGGGCAAAATGGTCCTTAGTATCTTATGGCATTCCAAAGGCAAATTAAGTCACGACTTGAATATTTTAAGTTGTGACTTGAATCTTGAAATTCATATGCAACTTCTTATACTTCGTTTACTTTGTGTTATTGATGAACATAGGCTAGGAACTCAACTCACATTTTAATCCTTCTAAAAGGTATTGATGGAAGGTGATTAGGCTTAATGGATGTTATGAAGTTAAGTGAACAAGAAGTTTCTTATTTAGTTTTAATAGTGTAACTTATTGAATAAAAGTTATAATTTACCTATTTTTTTCCATCTTTGTGCTTAATTATTCCATCTTATACATCAATTCCAACTAGTTTAGAACTTAACTACATGTTTTAACCAATTAAGTTTAGCAACATTACATTTCCCATGCCAAAAGGGGACAAACGTGCAATAACTATAGAGTCCTTGACTCCCAACCCAAACTGCCCCATACAAGAGAAGGCAAAGCTATAGTATTTGTCCATATAGACTAACTACCCAACTCATCTTACCCCATACTATCACGACCCTAATCCCTAATCTCGATAATTAAGGTTAAACATGCGATTAATCATCATATGTCATGAAAATGTGGAAAAATTTAAACCTTAATGTGATTAGAGTCATCCATCATACGATTACATACTCTTGTGTTCATAAAGGAATTAAACATCCATTTATAGGCCTTGAATTCTATTACTCATCAATTGTGACTCATCCTAATGACTCTAGATCATCCCTTATGATTAACATATGGAAAACCAGGGTTTTCTAGTTACTATAAGTATTTCAGCATGTTAGTCGCGGCCAAATTACTATTTGCCGCGGCCAATTCCTTTCTGTTTTTACCCCTTTCTTCTTCACTAGTTTACCGCAGCGAGTTGGACCTTCGCCGCAGCTAACATACCTGGTGCAGCGGCGAAAAAGCCTCCTGGAACTTCCTCGCTTGCCTCTCGATATTGGCCGCGGCCAATTCCTCTCTGGAATGCCGAGGGCATTTTCCTAAAAGTTTGCCGTGGCCAATTCCATTATTCGCCGCGGCTAATTTCTCTCTGGATGACTCCCAGTTTGCCCTCTCACATTTCGCCGCGACCAATTGACAATTCGCCGCGGCAAATTCCTCTCTGGCACTCTCCCTGGGCAACTCCGCCTCTATTGGCCTCGGCCAACTTCATTTTAGCCGTGGCGAAGTGCCTTCTAGTCCTACACTCCGAAAATCTAGACTCATACTCTCCTCTCTCCCTCCAATCTCACCCTAGGGTCCCTCTACCTTAATTGTGAGGCTCAAATAGCTTTCCTTAGCCTAATTTATCCGACTAATCTATCCTCTCTAATTCAAGATTCAAGGGTCATTTTCTTTCCTCTAATTACCCTATATCAGCAAGTCCATTTATCAGCAATTTGTAAAATAACAATAGCAAGAGTTCATGAACTATCAATAGATATCACTTGGTACCCAATCAATAGGGGTTCAAAGCAATATGTCAAGATTACATCTCCAATAATAAGCTACATCAAAGTTCAACAAGGCTCATTACAGATAACACAAATCCATACATCAATTACCAATTTAAAGTAAGGCCTACTTCTCAATAAGTACACATTATATTATCAAAATACAGACTCCTACACTTGGCAATACGGATACATAATGATGCTATACAAGACTTAACCAAAATTTAGTATCTACCCTATTACACTCAGACCAAGTGTAGCTCCCCCACACTAGGTCTCAGCTCATGGATGTTCATCCACTTGCTTGCCCTTATCCTTACCCGAAGAACTTTCACCTGAAATTGTAATCCCATAAAACGGGGTGAGATATAAATCTTAGTAACCAAGGCAATTCCATCATATAATCTAATTTAATTAACATATATGCATGAAGCAAAATCAACATTGGAATCATATCAGTCATATCAATAAATGAAGCAATTAGGCTATCATGATTACTATCCCATACTAGCAATCATATTTTCACATGTTAAAGGTCATTAACACCGGGAGAGGCCCGTCCACGGCACCCACTCCCCATTGAGCACAACCAGGGCTCAGTGCATCTGGGGTTTGATCATAACCCGGTGCCCGATCGAAGCACATGCACAGGTGGCAGCCACACCACAACTCCACCATGGACTCACAAGGTCCAATCATCATACAAGTGATAGCCAACCAATTCATTCAGCATTTCAAATCATTCATATACAGCAAATATGGAATTAAAATAGATACATGTATAAAATTAATGTAAACCCCGATTACCTCACTTGTAGACAGATTTGCAACAGCCACCAATGGTATAGAGTCTTCATATAATCATAGCATCAAATAATTACTACTCTAATTCATCATTAACAGTTACAACAAGTACCCAAGGGATTTAAATGCTATTAATTACCTAAAGAATACTTACCCAGCTACCACAAATACCAAATTCGGATTTAAGTATCCTCTTCTAAAAATCTCAATATTCCACCCAAAATCCTAAGCAAATTTGTACAAAATTAATACCCATAATATAAATAAGCTATGGGGGTCTCAAACCAACAAAGAAAGCATCAAAATGGGGGGTTTAAACTCACCTAATACCAGCCCCAACCTCAACCTACGAATTTCACCAAGAAAATCCCCAAACACCCACATTTCAGATTTTGGGTATGATGAAAATACTCCAAATGAAAAACTAATCAGACCAAATTAAAGAGGAAGATGAGGGGATTAAGTTGTATAACTATTACCTTGGCTAAATCTTGCTCTAGATGTGAGAAAATGTGGAATTATGCCAAGAACCCTAGCCTCTCCTCCTCACCTCCAAATTCTCCTTGTGTTTTTGTGTTTTGCAGAATGGGGGAGGTGGCTGGTCAGTTTTTAGGGTTTTAGTGGAGTTAAGTTGGGTCAATGGATGGGTCATGGGTTGCTCCAAGTCCAACTCCTAATGGGCTTCAGATTTTTAGCTTGTTGGGCCAGTTTTAAAGTGTTGGCTGCAGAATTTATTGGGCCAGTTTTATACATTGGGTTGCTGAAGTTTAATGGGATTTGGGCCAAGTTGGAAGAGCTCAAGGGTTTGGGTCTACACAAGGGTAATTGAGCCACTTATAAGAGTCTATACAAGGTGGATCTTGGGCCTCTATCATACTAAATTGGGTTGGATTTGCACCTAACTCATTAGGCCTCCATTAGCCTCTCATCATGATTCATTAATTTAGGTTTAGGTGAAGTTTCTATCCCAAATAAATTCTCAACTCATATTAATAATTTATCTCTCCAAAATTCCTATTCACTTAGCTTGTCCAATCATCCCATAATAATTATTCTTAATTAATCTAAATCCATGATTAACACCTTAATTAATTTTGAGGTGTTACACATACCAACAATGAGTGAAGCACATGGCATTCTAGATGCCAAGACACTAGTGGCCACCTGTAATCATACATTTAGATCCTTGGGCATTTGCCTAAAGGTATTTTCATATGTTTAAAAATATCATATAGTAATTAAAATCATTTCACTTCAAAAGTACAACATCACTCCATTTCATTAGATTCCATCAATCACATTTCATGAATATAAATCCTTGTTTCCATCAAATCAATTTCATTAAATTAATTCCATAAAAGTAATTCCATCAAGCTCATAAAATATGAAAAAAGCATTTAGAATTATGTTTATAAACACTAGCTACCTTGCAAAGAAGCTAACACAAGCTCAATTAATATCCAATTGATCTCAAGCTATCAAGCTACATTAGTAAAATAAAATATATTAATATATTAATTACCTAATGTTATGTAATTCATTAGTTAATTTAACATAGAACATTTACTTACTAACTAAACAACTATTCTCAATTAATTTTCCACCATCATGCCACTTTACAATCCTTACACTATGCTTTAATTTTCTCCAACCATACCAAACTATAAAAAATACATCTAATTACTTAATATAATCCATCACTTGTATGAAACAAAAATTATAGAATAATACTTATACTTTAATTTGCCTCCTAGAATACTTGCAAGTCTCTTGAGAGTTTTATCAAACATCGTGAGTTTACTATAAATTTAACTAATACAAATTTACCATTTAATCATCTATTAAATCCATAAAAACTAAAAGTAGAAATTATACCTCCAAGTATTCAAATAACCTTCAAGCAACTCAAATCACTAAACTCTCCAACCTAGAAATTTTAACTTCAACAAATTAAAATTCTAATCAATTGACACTATTACAGAAATAAAATTTGTTGTCGCACATTTGTTGGTGATTCCCATAAAACCACTACAAAAGTAAAATATAAACTGCCAACAAAAATAAAAAAAAATATTGATTGTTCTTAATGAACTGCCAACAAAGGATAAGACCTTTGTTGGTGGTTCTTAAATCACCAACAAAGGAAAGCCCTTTGTTGGTGGTTTTCTACTAACTGCCAACAAAGGTATTAACACTTGATTATTAACACTCCAATCAGTGTTTAGCTTTTGAAAATTAATCTCATCCACTTGAACAAGGACATCTACTAGTGTTTTCCTCCTTCCTCTTCTGGATTGCAACTTCCTCTTCTTTTCTTGACCGACACCACTAAGATTTTTGGGTTCTCCCTTTTTTTCATCTTGAACCAGAATCAAAGCCTCAGATGCCTTAGACTCCCTCGTCTTCCCGTCTCATAGGTTTTTCCTCTTCGCTGATGGGGTTGGAAAATCGAGCCCTACATTCTCCCTCAAGCTTGTCTTTTTTAGTTCTTTAACAAGCTTGTCTTTCAGTTTTCTATCTCTTTTAAAATGATTGCTAACATCAAATTTTTTCAATAAAATACAAATGTAAAATTGGAGATGCAAATTGAAGATGAAACAAATTTAACCATATTACTTCCATTTGATTGAGAAACAACCTACAAACATTACACGAAATGAATGTTAATTTTTTTAAAATATAATTATCATTTTAATTATATTTTTATTTTTATTATTGTTTGTTTCTTTATGATTGGTTAGTGTGATTAGAAAAATTTAAACATGTAACAATATGTTTAACCATGCAATGGAAAATTACTTTAGTCCAATCTTTTGAGATTTGCCTATTTAAATATTTTATTTGTTAAATTACGGCTTGACATTATTATATTGTATGGTAAAGATGAGCTCAACTCAATTTTTTTATATTTTGAAAGATAAGATAAATTAATCTCTCATTTTCTAAGATATAGCTTAATTATATGATCTTTCTCTTTATTTTAAGAGTTTAAATTATACTCTTTTGAATCAATCTTATAAATAATATTTTTCAAATTGAATAAAATTTAAAATCATTTAGTAAAAAATTATTAATTATTAAAAATAAAAAATACTCATTAAATAAGTTTTTGCAGAAATCTAGTCAATTAAATGATAATAATTAATAATATTTAGTTTCAAAAATAATATATGGATTAACCCGTTATGTTCCCAAGTCAAAATGGATTAGTTTTTCAGTCCAATTGAGTGGAAGAATACTCTTAATAACTTTTTAGAATATAATAAATATATAATAACACTTTAGAATAAATTAACTCTATTGCTCTAAACACAGAAAAAATATTAGGAAATATATTTCTTATTAAATTTAATTTAAATAAAAATTATTATTATCCTTACAAATATTTTGATTAAAATACATGTAGCTATAAGATATTTTTTTAGTTTTAAATAGAGGAGATTATGTAATCAATCCATAAAAAAATTACCCTTAAATATATTATCGTGTTAAATTATACGTTAATATATAGTGTAGGGATAAAGATTAGCCCAAACACTCTTTTTTTTAATTTAAAAAAATTAGTCGAAAATTTAATCCCTTATTTATGCTTTAAGCATCCATTTGATTGTTTGTTTTTCCTCGGCAATCCCTCCGATCCATGCCTGCCGCCTCTTGCACTTGACGGCTTACATACTATATTCGAGCGTCTATTCTCAAAAACGGTGGTGTTCGTTGAAGGATCAACGAAATCGAAGCTCTCTTGAACTATTTCTAGCTTCTCTCTGTGTTTTGGTAGGTCGTTGCGAAATGAAGGAGGGTATTATTCAGTTGCTGAGATTGGCTTGGATTGCCGGTACGTTGCCCATAATCATTGCTTCTATCCCGACATCTAAGCTGAATTGGTTTCATGGGGCCTTGTTAGGGTTGGCCAAGAGGGGAAAGATCATGCAATCATCCTCACAAGTAAGGGAAAAAAATTATAACTTAGGCATTTATATGTTCAAAATTTTCAATTGAGTATGTAGGGTTTAAGTGCAAGCATATGTTTTGTTTTTGGTCGATAGAATGCTAAAAAGTTGGCGAGAAATTTGAGGAGAAGAAACGGCAAAGTGTTTTTTTCCATATCATGATACTATAATAAAGTTTGTTTTGATGATAACTTAAGGGCTTGTTTGGGAGTTTTGAAAAGAGTGGATTGAGTGGTCATGGCGTGGGAAGAGCGAGAGTTCCAATCAATTTTTTGGAAGTTTAACTAAGTAAGGGATGTTACAGTGCCATTAATAAAGTAGAATGGGTCTCTAAGTATAAATTTTCAATATTACTTTTCTTGAAGTATAGAAAAGTGAAACAGTAATTGAAAAAATAAAAGGGAGCTAAACCATCCCAAATACTCCTATTTGGAGACATTTGGAAATTGGGAGTTTGGAGTGGAGGGAGGGATTTGGGGACCCATACCACACTCCACTACAGTTCAACCATCCAAACAACGGATTAAATCCCCAACACCCCCCCCCCAAAAAAAAAAAAGAAAATATCTCACCCAACTCTGTCCTTTCAAACAAGACTTAAAGGAAAGTTGTTGCATCATACCAATGGGTTATGAAGTATGGACACTTCAAAAAATGTGCTGTGTCCTTATCCAACACTTGTCAAATACTTGTATTAGACAACATGCGATGCTTTAAATTACATGTGAGCACCTAAAATTTTTTTCGTGTTTTGTCATTGTATATGTCTCACTATCCATAATTCCATGGGTAAAACAGAGTTTATATCTTACACCTAATTTGGGTAATATCTCATTTTTTAACTTTGGATAAACAAAATTAGGTAGATCAACAATGTCTTCCATGTAATATTTTTTTTTCCCCAACAAGAAATGTAACCGTGTATCCACAACTCATAAATGGAGAGCAAAAAAGAAAGCAAATTGAAAATCTTGTCAACTAATACCATGTTCAATTGCAGAAATTCACTGTTTCTCAGAGATTCTTCTTGCACTTCTATATTGTGGCTTCAGTATGGACGACATTCCTACTTGTTGCAATTTGGATATATGCATGCGCAATGGTACCATTAATTGCAGATCCATATGCTTACTCTACTATTACCAGCTACTTGACAGGAGGTTCAGGTATAAAAGCTGATTCAACTAAAATAGGATCGAGATATGTAGTCTGGCAATCTGCTTTTCTGCTTTTGCTGATGGAGGTTCAAGTCCTGAGACGCCTCTACGAAACATTATGTGTATTCAATTACAGCCCCTCAGCTCGCATGCATATCATGGGTTATTTCACTGGATTGTTGTAAGTTTCTTGATGGTCCTTTTTACTGTACTTGACTTTCTGAACCTTTTTATTATTTTATTTTTGCTTTTGATTCTTGACTACTCTAATTTTTGGATGGTTTATTTTTCCACATACGTTGCATTTCTGGTTGTGCTATTTTCCTAGGGGTTCCTTTGCTTATTTTGAAGTCCTTAGTTGCTGTTTATTATTTTGAAGTCAAACTGAGTCTGATATTTTGTAAGCTTATTTCAATTATATCATGTCTAACGTGAACATGTGGTTTCTGAAATTAAATCTCTATCATGCCATAGATTAAAATATAGTCAGAAATTGTTGATGATTCTTTAGTGTAATAGTTTACCTACATCAAAGTGCTTTCCCAACTTAAATTCTAGGATGGGCATGCAAAGAACTTTGTATTTTTGGCTTAAGACAACATACATATATTGATATCTGTTCTTTTTTATGGTTGGATTTAATATAGTGAGTTATGGAATGTGCCGATTGAATTCATAACCTTGCATCTCATAAACACATCAAAATCTTTTCTAAATGATATTTTTCAGCCTTCCTATCAGAAATATTAACTTGTAGCATCCTTGTGTCTCTGAAATGTCAACTTATTAAGATGGTTCTCTTTGCTAGTAATGTTTGTGATGAATGTACTTTTAGATTGAGATAAAACAAGATAATAAACCTAGGCTCTATATTTGAATGCCAATGAGGGATATGGAATAAACCATTTTACTAGAATTTTCATGTATGGGATCTACCCTGATGCATTGGACTCAAAACAGAAACAGAATAAAAACTGGAATAGGATAGAAAAACTGATTAAAGAAATAGAAGACCACAATTAAGAATAGTTAATTCCATTTCTTATCTCACTTGTGAACTAAATGTTAGATTATTAAGAATAGTTAATTCCATTTCTTATCTCACTTGTGAACTAAATGTTAGATTATTTATTGATTGATGAACATATTGTTTATGACTTGGGATTTGGGTTCTCTCAAATTCTCTCTGAAATTGACATTAATTTCGGAGAGAGATAAGATGCAGAATGTGTGGAACTCTCTTGAGTGGTGATTCTCACTTGAATGCGTGTGATCCATTTGAGTAGTGGATCTTATACACTTTGTGTCTTTCGTTCTCTAGAATTAATGTTGTCAATTTCAAAGAGAAATTGGAAAGATCCAAATTCATATGACTTGTCCTTGGTATAATTGAACTACAACTTGTCAATATGAATCTTAAAACTCAATTTCAAGCTCTCTGGTTGCTGCAATTTCAATTCCTCTATGTGCTAGACAATAAAATGTCACTTAAGAATCAATTGCAGCCTGTCCTGCACTTGTATTTCTAAGTTAACAGTTATTTTGTGCACAAAGCAAATTGTAAAATGGAGATTATTGATTTTATAACATTTTTGAAGCTAGTTTCTACATAGCAGCACCACTGTCGCTTTGTTGTGATTGTGCATCAGAGGTGTATGACTTCACAGCAAATTTAGTAACTGGGTTCATTGTCCAAGGCAAAGGTCATATGCCACAAACCAAATTAGATTTCTGGCAACTTTTAAATCCTCTCCTCAAACTTGGATGGCAACAGTGGATTGGTGCAGCTATATTTTTATGGGGTTGGATTCATCAGTACTGTTGCCACGCAATTCTTGTATGTATTTTCCTATTGGATTGACTTTTTAATTTTAGACTTGTGAATTATGAATATCAAATGTTGTGACCATTCACTTTAATGCTTTATCTCTTTTTAAATCCTCATGCTTCTTGTTAATGGACATCTACTTTCATTTTACTGACTTGATCGTACTAATGGTAGCAAGTCGCAGCAGACAATGAAATCAGTCAAACAAATTAAAATTATGGAATGGTATTTTTAGTATCTACTTTGCATGAAACCTATGAGAGGGGATGCAATTATATATGCAAAGGATGCATATTTTTTGACAGTTCTAAGTTTATAGCTATGTAATAATAGAGATTTATATTGCAGAAGGTAGAGTATATATATTTTGTTAGAACATCCGATAGATAAAATTACTTTCTTGAAGAGTCCTCTTGTTGCCTGAGTTGTTTTTTCCTTTAATATATAATTTTATTAACTTTAAAGGGCTTGAAATTTTGTCAGGGCTCGCTACGAGAACATTCTAAACAAGCAGATGAATATGTAATCCCACACGGTGATTGGTTTCAATTCGTTTCCTCTCCGCACTATCTCTCTGAAATTGTAACTCTCTATCTCTAGTCTCTCATTTCTATTTATGTGACGGATACTGATTAAATTGATAATGATGAAGGTTATATATGCTGGTTTTGTAGCTGCAAGTGGAGGAGCAAACCTTACAATTTGGCTTCTTTTTGTTTTTGTGGTAATATTTTCTTTCGTGTTATTGCAAGATTCTATGTTATAAACAAATGATTCTCTGATTCCAATCTGCTAATAGCAAATTTTTTTTTGGTTGTTGTTGAAAATGGGTGCAGGTGGCAAATCTGACATTTGCAGCTGTGGAAACACATAGATGGTATCTTCAAAAATTTGAAGATTATCCAAGTAATCGTTTTGTCATAATTCCATTTGTTCTGTAAGACTGGTAAATCTTTTTTTTTTTTTTTCCAGTGGTGGTTGTGAATATTCCATCATGATAGATTTTGCAATAAAAAATTGTATATATTCTTTTAAGAGTCCACTTTGATGAAATTTTATTAAAATTAACATAGGTTCATTCAAGAAAACGATTAATGTAAAAATTTAGCTAGGATAGTTTGACCCCTTAAAACCCACGCAAATAGAACTTTGGCCTGAAATTGGTACCAAAGAAATATGAAAGCAAGAGGGAGAGGACGATGGAGCCACCATTGATGGAAGATGGCTTCATGGCAGCGTGTGGGTTGCACATGTCACCATAGGCACGTGGGTCTCTCATTTTTTTTCCCTTGTTTTTCAACCATTTTTGGCACCAGCAAGTTTATGGAGGAGTATGGGGGCATGTGCTAGGGTGTTAAGGGCTGATTTTTTGGTACAATACTTAAATTCACAAGTCTCAATGATTTTTTGGCATTAAAATGGTGAATTTATGCACTAAAAATTAGTAAAAAATTTAAAATTATGAATTATTGAATTTTATTTCCCTTTTATAGGTTATTATAAACCCACGAACAGTATATATATATATATATATACAAGATGGACACATATGAGTACAACAAAACACAATCAAAAAATGAGAAATATTTAGGATTAACCTTAAAGATATGAATAATTAAACTTCCTTATTCACCATGGGTTTTAAGTTTGATTTACAAACTTCAATTGATGTTTAAAAAACATTAATCAATGAGGATCTTAAGAGATATTTGGAGAATTAAATTAAAACGAGAATTTATTCTTTAATCGATATTTATCAAAGATAGTGCTCACTAATAAGCATGGAGTTGTCACAAATGCTAATGAATTGTTCTACTTCCTCATTTTTAAAATATTAGAAATTCAATAATTCTTTAGAAATAATGCACATGAAAAGAAGGTATTCACAATCATAACTTGTTTCATATTGGCATATTCATACCATTTAGCTTCAATAGCAATCAAAATATAATTGATACCAAACTTTTGATAGTTGTTTTGGCTCTTTTTATGCTTCAAGTGGAACTATGGGGGTTAAATTTTGAAATTCTTTTTTTTTTTCACTCATGGCCACCATAGATAAATTTGTTTTGGTCTATAAGACTAGAATATGAGACTCATTTGCATATGAAACTCATATAGCTCGTTTTAGCCATTTTGACATAATATGACCTCTAATTTTAAAAATTCATAACTTAGGATACATAATTTCGATTTACACAAATTATGTCTACAGAAAGTTTATGATGTGAAATTTATGTTGCAAAAATTTTAAGTAAAAATGAATTCATTTGACCCCTTAAAATCCACAAATTAACTTTTTCACGTGCATATGAACACTTGAATAAGTTGAAATACTTGTATGTGTTGTTACTGGATACATTCATGAAATATGTTTCAGTATAATTTCTATAATGAATTTTATGTATGAGTATGACATGTTTTTCGGCTCCTAACTCCCTAAGGTATATAATTGAGTGCAGTAGTTCTTCCTTGGCCCGGGTAGAGAATAGTTGAGTCTAGCAAGTTTATGATAAAGTCATGGCTAGGGAATGAATGAATTTCTATGATATATGATGCATTTGATTTACATAAGGCATAGGCGTAGCATCCTTGCATGATATGCATTGCATACACTCATGGCATTCTTGTATGCATTGAATTGGTTGAGATTAGCTACTAATATTTTTTTGAATCTCATCTCTATGCTCTCACTAACCATTTCATGATCACTGAGCTAAAGCCAAGACCATGACAAGAGTTAGATATTAAAGATATGATGTATTAGCAATCTTGTAGTATTAAACTTTGTCATATGTATCTATATCACGCCTTACATGTATCCTTAAGGCTTTGTGATGTATATGATGATCATATGCCATGTTTTATGATGGAACTATGTATAAAAATATAAGAATAGCAATGTATGACCATTTGTGGCAATGTATATGCATTATGGTAGAATTTGATATATGAGATGATATGATGGATGTGAGTAATCTTAGATATCAAAGGGTCAAATTTTGATCTAACTATTTTGGTATGATATGGAATGATTAGAAATGCCATTGAGGATGGAAGTAATGTGCTCAAAGTGGAAGAAAACCATTTAGACACCAAATGGTCTAAATTGGAACCAAAATTGGTTTTAAATTTGCCATAAGTAGCTCCTATGTCAAAAGTGGCCTAAATGATCTAGTTTGAGCCTAGGATTTGGCATGCATTTAGATCCCTCCTAAAGCTTTCTAACAAGCGAACAATCATAATTTTTGGAACTGTGTAGAATATTTTACAAATTTCTAAAATTGTGCAAAATTTTCAAAATGGTCCTGGTACTGTTCACACTATACAACTATGATGTTTCATGTCTTTCAGGGGTCAAATCAACTCCAATGCTCATGAAATTTCATAGGCATATAGTTGGAATTATAAGCTTTTTGTGGCTACTGAGATCACCTAAATTAGAGTTGTGTATCTCAAGATATGTATTTTTAAAGTTTAAGTCTATCATATGCTTTCCATTTTGATCAGAGTTACTGTTCCATTTCATTTGGTAAGGAAAATGAACTCAATTTTACCTAAAATGTTTAAAACATGTAGTTCATATACTAAGTTTTCCATAGACACCTAATTTGCAGGATTTAGAGTTGTATAGCCCAAGTTATAAATTTCCAAAGTTAGTGCAAATTTTTGCTTCATACGATCATCTCGAGTTGGAGTAAATTTTAGGGTCTCCTACAAGCTAAACATGATAAAATGGGTATGAACAAACTCGTTTATAATGAAAATGATTAAAGGAAAGGAAAAAATTAAATTTCGATCCTTATAACTCAAAATGACCTATAAATAGACTGATTTCGGTGTTGAATGCTTATGAATGAATGTAAATTTTATTTAAAACTTCATGTGTTGGTATCAGAGCAATCATTTAGGCATTCTAGTGTTGGTTATGACTTGAGGATGTGTTTTGCTAGTTATGCATGACTTGTATAAGATGTTTAAAGGGCTAAAGGTGACTTGTGTTCATATTTTATGTTAAACCATGTTTAAATTGTTTCAAATAAGATGGTGAACACTAAGAGAAATGGGCCTTCCAAAGAGGCTAGAGTAGAACCTGTTGATCCCACAGCTGGAGCCCTACAGGCTATTATGGCTCACTTGGATTAGTAGTAAGCCATGATGTAGAAGCAATAGGAAGTAATCATGTAGCTACAAGAGAGGCTTGCTCAGAAAGAAAGTGAGAGACCTACTCCTCCTCAGTCACAACACTTAGATCATCCTGAGAATTTAGAGTCGATCCCCTCAGGCTAGCATCCACAGAATCAATAGACCTCTCAAACTCTACCAGCTTAAATGCCTGATACCCAACAACAACCTACAATTTAGCAGGCTATTATACAATTTAGGAAATACGAGCCTCCATCATTCGATGGTGAATTGAATACAAAGAAAGTTGAGACCTGTATTATGCATTTAGAAAAGATATTCAGAGTTATGGTGTAATATTTGGTTTTCCGAAAACATGAGAAAACGTGAGAAACGTAACATTTTGTTTCTCCGCAAACGTACGATACTCATCGGATACAAAAGGAAGTCCTCCAAAAAGAAGGATTTAAGATTCAATAAAATTAAAATAATATTTTAGATTTCAAATAATGATGATCAAAGGTCAGAGGTGCCCTAAAACTGAAGTTAGAATAATCAAACTAATGAAAATATAACGATACATAATAGCATTTTCATAATTTTAGGTACTCTCTAGAAAACTCAAAGAAGGAATTTTTAAATGAAAAAATAAATTTCCCGATATTCTCAGAGGCCCTAAAAACTATATGAACTCCAAGAACAATTAAAACCCCTCCGGTTTATGATTTAGAACGTCAGTGGATTCGAATTTTGACCATTTCGTTTGAGAAGGTTTTAGATCCAAATTGAGTGCTTTCAAAGGCATTTTATAAGTTAGAAAACCTAAATTTTATGATGAAAAAAACAGTTATAAAAAAAGAGTTAAAATGAGCCTAAAACAAAAAAGTCAAGAACGAAGGGCAAAATTGAAATTTTAAAATGTCTTAAATAGGTCCATAACCTATATATAGCACGTCCCACTTCTTCCTATCATCTTGGCTAACTTTCCTCTGCACCAAAATAGAACCCTAAGCTCCTTAAAGTGGCGCACCAAGAGGGAGAAAGAAGTGTAACAACCGGGAAAAGAGAAAAGGAAAAAGAAGTAGAAAGTTGGAAATTTTCGAAATCCAGAAACTTTGCTAAGTCTTCTCGCAATAGCGAAAAATGGTCTCGCTACAGCAAGAGCGCCTATTCGCAATAGCGAGAGTGATTCTAGCTATAGCGAGTGCGGGCAGCAGTCCATACAGAAACCAAGGAGTTGCTCGTTGTAGCGTACACCATAGCGAAAGTGAGGTCTGGAACTAACGCGAGTTCGCCATAGCGAAGGTCAAATCTCGCCATAGCGAAGGGAACTGATACGAGCTCGCCGTAGCGAAGGTTAAGCCTCGCCATAGCGAATCTAGATAACACGAGCTCGCTATAGCGAAGGTTAATTTTCGCCGTAGCGAGGGTCAATCTGGAAGAGAGTAAAAGGCGAGAATCTGACTTCATTAAACGCTCATACTCATTCCTTCTCTCATTTTTGCCCTAGACTTCGACCCAAGGAGAGAAAAGAGGCGTGGAGAGTGAGAGAGACCAAGAGAAGGAGGGAGAGCAAGGGAAAGGTAAGTAAATTTCTCTCTTTTCTCCTTAGAATTCTGATCTCCTCCCTTTGCCCTCTTTTCCTACGGTTTTGTTTGTTAAAATGGTTGGATTTTGGGCATGGGTCAGAAGAGGGAAAGTGGAAAACACCTTTGAATCTTTGTGTTTTCTTTGAAAATGTGGTTTCCACTACTTTAAGAGCTTGAGAGAGAGGAAGAGTTGATGGCATTCTAGAGAGAGAGAGAGAACTCTAGGTTCTGGTATGTTAGGAGAATTGCTCTAAAGATTATATTCTAATAGAGTAATTCCTTGTTCTTGATTGTGCCTAGGCTCAAGTGAAGCACCTCCATCAAGGTGTGAGTATGAACCTAAGAAGGGAGAGGAGAAATTGAAAGGAAAAGCTAGTGTTGGCTCATAAGGTAGCTCTCTTTCCACTCTTTCTTGTTGCATTCTTGGATGTAATAGTCATTGTATTTTTATGTATATGCTTATTGTGTGGAATATGCCATATGCTATTGCTTTGATGCATTGATGCCAATATGCTTGTGTGATGAATTGTGAGAATTGCTCGGGTGAGGTAGTGCCAAAAGTCCCTTGAGATGGGTGAGGTAAAGCCGAAAGTCCCTTGAGAATGGGTGAGACAAGGCCAAAAGTCTCAACCGAGTGAGGCCAAGTCAAAAGTCCCTAAACTCGGGTGAGGCCATCCAAAAGTCCCTAAACTCGGGTGAGGCTAGACCAAAAGTCCCTGGAGCCCATTTTTGGCATTGTTGTGATTTCCATAGCATGTACAACGTGTGTTGGATGTTTGAGAATGGCTAAATGCTTATTCACATGCCTTGACTTGTTATATGCCTTGAGTGCATGAGCTACTGAGATTCCCTGAATCTCACCCCTTCCCCTCCCAACTTAACATGTTAGGTGGAGCACAAGAAGCAAGTGCACACCAAGGAGCCTAGGAGTGTGCTTAGCTAGATATTAGCTTATTTTTGGTTATTTTGATGTAAAGTGGTGCCACAATGAATATGCGCCCACTATTTTTGAGATGTAAATGTTGCAGCAAGTGTATATGTATGGAAAGATGATGTATAAACTATGTTGATAGCCAAAGTAATGCAAATATGGGTTTTGCCCTTTTTATGAATGAATGTAATAGTGTATTTTTGGCTGTAGCATAGTGAGATTGGAATGTATGTTGATTTGGACCATATGGACATGTTATATATACTATTGTTATACTTTTAAACTTGTCCATGAGGAGTGAGAATGTGTGAGAGGCCATTTGGACCCATTTTGGACCTCTTAGGTGCCAAAACTGGTATTTTTGAGAGTTCCGTCAAAGTATGACCGGATGAGCTCCTCTTGCCATGAAATTTGGCATGCCTCTAGAGTTTGTAGAGAGCTTCTTGAGAAGCTAAAGTGGGTAATATTCGGAGGTCTAGAGAATATTTGGTGAATTGTTGAAATTGGGAAAATGTAAAGGTTTGGTCATGTACTGTTACCATAAACCAGAAATGAAATCTGTGGCATTCATAGACCAAATGGAGTCCAAATGTGGTGAAAGTTTATACACATAAACTAGACAACCACAGTGACTTATAGGAACTAGAATCACCTAAATCAGAGGTCTGTAGAGAGAGAATGAACCTTCTGAAGTTCTGTATCAGCATCAGGGAGCTCATCTGACCCCTGTTATTGTTCCATCAGTTTTCGGGGTGTAAGGGCTACTGAACTGATCTGGACTTATTTGTCTCCTCTAGTAGACATCTGTAGCTTTCCAAATTGGTATAGTGTGCCCAGATTGGATTTTTGTGGATTTAGTTACGAATTTTCGAGGTTCATGACAGTAAGCTACGCCAGAAACAGAGACAGTCGGACCTCTGTCTGATTTTTGATGTCAAACATGGTCCAAATGCTGAGATTTCAATTGGGAATTATTTTTAGTGTAAATTTAACACTTAGAGCTTTCTAGAGAGCTGAAGTTTACTAGATTCCCATTTTTCTATAATTAGTTATGATTTTCCAAACTTAGAGCCAAAATATGACTTTTGGGCCCAAGTGAGAAATTGCATTTTTATGGTTTTTGGCTCCATTCCCGTGGCTTATGGTTTGTTTTATGCTATGTATGAGTTGTATATATGGAGTTTGAGTTGAGGATGCGAATGATGGGTTCACAGGACCCACGGGGCAGAAGATGAGTGTATGAAACCCCGTTCCATAGCATGAAAATGCCACGGATTAATGTTGGTTCTTTGGAAATCATATAGAACCGAGCCAGGTGAGAGGCTAGATAGCGGTAGTAGATTAAAGTGTTACAAGAAGGGAAGAGAAAACCAAGTAAAAAGGTAAGAAAATCCATGGTTTTTCATGCTTCTTCTTTCACCAATCTTGCTCTCCTCCTTCTCCTCCGTCTTTCTATGGATTTAGTGATGTATTTGGGTCTGTTTTGAGGCCAAACCAAGGGGGAAATTTTGAATATTAAGAGGAGAATCCAAGCAAAAGGAAGAAGCATCCAAAAAAGGCTAGGAAAATAAGGTATTTTGCTACTTTCATGCTTGATCCTCCTTATTCCTCTTCTTAAGTTTTTTGTCCCACATATGGACAGCCAAGAGGAGTTGAAATTTTAACCAAACCAAGGATGAATCTTAGGAATTAGAGTGTGGGGAATAAGAATATGCAAAGGAAACAAAGAAGGAACCATGATTTTCTAAGATGCATAACCTAGGGTTTTAGTTACACCTTGGTTTGTAAGATGGGTTCTAGCCATAAATTAAGGTGTTTAAGAGTTCATATGAGTTTCTAAGACATCAAGAGAGCCTTCTACATACTTCTTCCATCAAAAAAATCAAAATAACTCCTTTGGTGTCCTTAAGAAGTATAACCTCGGCCTAGCATGGAAGGAGCACCAAGAGAATGTTTTAATTTCTTCCAAGCTTGGTTTTGTATCATATATGATGGGAGATGATGAAAGGAAGCCTTGAAAAAATTTTAGGAAGCCTAAGAAGCAAGATAGTATCATAGATTCTATATTGTGATTTTAAAAAGCAACATATAGTTATGCTCCTCAAATGGATTGTGTGATGACTTCAAGAGGCTTAAATAGAATCAAGAACCATAGATGGATGGAAAGAATGGAGCCAAGATCATGGATTATGGGTGTTGTTTTATTAGATGCATTATGGAACCATAAATGAGCCATATGAATAATCTAGCTTTTAAAATGAATGTGTAGCTTTAGAAATTGTTGCAAGAGTGTAATCGGCTCCCATATAATATGTATAGGTCAAATGAATCAAGTCTCACATTCTTGTGACTGTGTGGCCAAAGGAGAGGAAGAGTTTTCCACAAAAAAAAATGTGCTTGTGTAACCAAGATTAGCTCTCTCTTCTTTTTCTTATGCATGATTGGATGTTGTTCTTATCTTTAAATGTGTGTGTGTATGTTTTAAGTCATGAAAGATGTTTTAGCATATATCTATATACCATGGTACCATGTTACTATGTTATGCACTTAAATGATATTTTATGAATATGTTTTAGTTTGCTTGAGTGTGGCGAAGCCAAAAGTCTCTTAACAAGGGTGAGGATGAGTCAAAAGTCCCTAAAAATAGGTGAGACAAAGCCAAGAACCTCTAAAGAGTGAGACTTAGTCAAAAGTTCCTTAAGAAAATAGGTGAGGCAAGTCTAAAATCTCAAAGAGAATGGGTGAGACTAAACCATTTGCTTGGCAAGTCTATGTATGTTTTATGTGACTTCTTGAGTATAAGAAATGCTTCATGTATGATTATGCACTCCATGATATTCATACACATTTTTAGGCTTGAATTTGTATCCTTTATGTATGGTTGAAAAGGAGAAGAGCTATTGGGATTCCTAAAATCTCATTCCTTCCTCCCTATTGTCTAACATGTCTAGGTGGATCAAGTGAACTAAGAAATGGGAGCCACCAAGCTTGAAAGAGGAGGATTGACAAGAAAGTGTGTGATTTCATTCACTTTGTAACCATTTTGATGGCATATGATGTAATCCTATGATGAATATGTCATATAATCATTTGAACATGTATTATTACATAGATACTTGATGTATATATGGGATTTGATGCCATGTGAATGATATAGTAACTTTTGGACATTGAATGGCTAATGAAGCTTGTATGTTCTTGTGTATGCCATGGAGTGGAAGAGTGAGTTTTTGAAATCTGGGTTTATGGACCTTTGAGACATATTTAATAGATCATTTTGATGCTTTCCTACGTGTTCAAGTGGCCATGAAAGCTTTAAAAGCAAATTTGGACCATTTGAGACGCTTAGAAAGTACAAAATTGACCATTTTGGAACCCAATGTCAAGATCTGACCAAATAAACAAATTTTCTCATAAAATTTGGCATGTATATAGATCTCATCTAGAGCTTTTTGAAAAGCTAAAGACTAGATTATTTGGAACTCTGTAGAATTAATTATGAATTTCTAAATTTGCCAAATTTCAGTTATTCTAGTGTGGTTACTGTTCATATGGTCAGTTTCTTCTCTTATGTCATTCGAGAGTCAAATGGTATCCAATGCTCATAAAATTTTACAGGTATAAACTAGACATGATAAGCTTTCTATGGCCACTAAGCTTGGTTTTGTATCATATATGATGGGAGATGATGAAAGGAAGCCTTGAAAAAATTTTAGGAAGCCTAAGAAGCAAGATAGTATCATAGATTCTATATTGTGATTTTAAAAAGCAACATATAGTTATGCTCCTCAAATGGATTGTGTGATGACTTCAAGAGGCTTAAATAGAATCAAGAACCATAGATGGATGGAAAGAATGGAGCCAAGATCATGGATTATGGGTGTTGTTTTATTAGATGCATTATGGAACCATAAATGAGCCATATGAATAATCTAGCTTTTAAAATGAATGTGTAGCTTTAGAAATTGTTGCAAGAGTGTAATCGGCTCCCATATAATATGTATAGGTCAAATGAATCAAGTCTCACATTCTTGTGACTGTGTGGCCAAAGGAGAGGAAGAGTTTTCCACAAAAAAAAATGTGCTTGTGTAACCAAGATTAGCTCTCTCTTCTTTTTCTTATGCATGATTGGATGTTGTTCTTATCTTTAAATGTGTGTGTGTATGTTTTAAGTCATGAAAGATGTTTTAGCATATATCTATATACCATGGTACCATGTTACTATGTTATGCACTTAAATGATATTTTATGAATATGTTTTAGTTTGCTTGAGTGTGGCGAAGCCAAAAGTCTCTTAACAAGGGTGAGGATGAGTCAAAAGTCCCTAAAAATAGGTGAGACAAAGCCAAGAACCTCTAAAGAGTGAGACTTAGTCAAAAGTTCCTTAAGAAAATAGGTGAGGCAAGTCTAAAATCTCAAAGAGAATGGGTGAGACTAAACCATTTGCTTGGCAAGTCTATGTATGTTTTATGTGACTTCTTGAGTATAAGAAATGCTTCATGTATGATTATGCACTCCATGATATTCATACACATTTTTAGGCTTGAATTTGTATCCTTTATGTATGGTTGAAAAGGAGAAGAGCTATTGGGATTCCTAAAATCTCATTCCTTCCTCCCTATTGTCTAACATGTCTAGGTGGATCAAGTGAACTAAGAAATGGGAGCCACCAAGCTTGAAAGAGGAGGATTGACAAGAAAGTGTGTGATTTCATTCACTTTGTAACCATTTTGATGGCATATGATGTAATCCTATGATGAATATGTCATATAATCATTTGAACATGTATTATTACATAGATACTTGATGTATATATGGGATTTGATGCCATGTGAATGATATAGTAACTTTTGGACATTGAATGGCTAATGAAGCTTGTATGTTCTTGTGTATGCCATGGAGTGGAAGAGTGAGTTTTTGAAATCTGGGTTTATGGACCTTTGAGACATATTTAATAGATCATTTTGATGCTTTCCTACGTGTTCAAGTGGCCATGAAAGCTTTAAAAGCAAATTTGGACCATTTGAGACGCTTAGAAAGTACAAAATTGACCATTTTGGAACCCAATGTCAAGATCTGACCAAATAAACAAATTTTCTCATAAAATTTGGCATGTATATAGATCTCATCTAGAGCTTTTTGAAAAGCTAAAGACTAGATTATTTGGAACTCTGTAGAATTAATTATGAATTTCTAAATTTGCCAAATTTCAGTTATTCTAGTGTGGTTACTGTTCATATGGTCAGTTTCTTCTCTTATGTCATTCGAGAGTCAAATGGTATCCAATGCTCATAAAATTTTACAGGTATAAACTAGACATGATAAGCTTTCTATGGCCACTAAGATTACCCCAATTGGATGTCTGAGCAAGGAGATATGCATCTTTGAAGTTTTGTGACAGTATTAGTAGCGCCAGCTAAATTTAGTTAATATTCTATCAATTTCCAGTAGCTAGATATTCCTGTTTTGGTCTAGACTTATTTTTAATATAAAGCTGTAGCTTTCTAGAATGGTATAGTGTGTATAATTTTGATTTTTCTAGAATTAGTTATGATTTTCCAAAATTCATGACAGAAACCTGGCACACCAATCCGAAGCTAAACATGTGATTTTTATGTATATGGTTCATGAGCTTGAGTTTTTGGCCACATCTTGAGATGATTTTGAGTTGTATATGTGTATTTAAATTGGAGAATGAGATGGATGAGTTTATATGGTCCACGAGACATGAAATGAAAATTTTATCTATGACGTAATGCAAAAATAATCTATTTTTTTAATAGATTTTTTTAAGAACTTGTGTTATTAAAAAATGTATGCCTAGAAATGTGATGAGATGAGTTAAATGAATATGGTGTTACATATGGAGTGCATGTCTGAGCAAAAAACTGTTATGGCTATTTTTCAGCTGGAGAAAGAAGATGATTATTAGTTGAAAAGCATTGAACCAATATTGAAATCAAAGAACCTCCCGATCAACTGGGAAACATTCTTACAAGCCTTTTATGAGCAGTATTTTCCTAGTTCTATTTGGGATTAGGAGTCGGACTTTATCCTTTTCAGACAAACTAAAAGTGTGTTAATAGATCAGTACGTGGCTAAATTCCTAGAGCTTTCCAGATATTCTTCTTACCTACAGAAACACAATGATGAGAGATAGAGATTAGACAAGCTAGAGAAGGGGCTATTACCAAAAATCAAAGACAGAATGGTGCCTTAGAGGATCATAGACTTCAATGCCTTAGTGGAGGTTTGTAAAGTCATAGAAGCAAATTTAAGAACCATGAGAATAGTCACAAGTGTAAAACCTCCCCTCCCTGAGAACAAGAGGCCACGAGAAGAAATATCAGCTATAGGTAGCAGCAAAAAAGGTGGTAGAGGGTAATGGAATAGAAGAGGAAAAAGTATAAGGAAACTAGCCTAGTCTAGCAAAGCCAGTTCCACACCAGTAGCCTACAGCTAGTGTGGTAAGAACCATGGAGACAGAACTTGTTATGCAAGCCAGAATGTGTGTTTCAAGTTTGGTAAGCTAAGGCATATGGCCAGAGACTATACACAGTAGAGGGAGGTAGCTCTTGCACCTAGACTATAGACCTAGGGTAGATGCATTGTTTGATTCAAGTGTTAGTCATTCTTTCATATCCTATGGCTATACTAGGAGGTTGGGTTTGAGTATATATGTATTACCATACGATTTACATGTATCTACCTCTACAGGAAACCGAGCCATTACTCCCATGCATGTTTGAATTGTGTAGTCTAGTTTAACTGTTATTTTATCACACTTGAATTGATTTTGTATGCCCTTGATTGATATTGATTTAATCATTAGTATAAACTAGATGTCTACCAATAATGTCATGCTTGATTGCCATAACAGATGTGTTACTTTACTTGAATATGAAACTATACCTAGTACAAGGACTAAGCTAGCCTTTATAACTATCACCTAGGTTGAGAGATTTCTAGTGCATGGTTGTCAGGGGTTTCTATGTTTCTTTTTTACTCAAGCAAAAGTAGAAGAGGGTATATATGAGATACCTGTAGTGAGAAAGTTCCCAGAGGTATTCCCTAAGGAAATTAACAGACTACCCCCTGATAGAGAAGTAAAGTTTGCTATAGATATTGTGCCTAACGTAGGTTCAGTGTTTAAGGCTTCATATAGAATAGCTCTCATTGACCTAGCAGAGTTAAAGAAACAAATAGAAGAACTATTAAAGAATGGTTTTATCAGACCTAGTATCTCACCATGGGGAACTCTAGTCCTATTTGTTAAAAAGAAGGATAGGAATCTTAGACTATGTATAAATTATTGGAAACTCAATAAGATCATAGTTAAGAATAAATATCCCCCTCTTAGAATAGATAACCTCCTAGATCAACTAGTAAGAGCATCAATGTTCTCTAAAATTGATCTTAGGTTAGCATACCATTAGCTTAGAATTAAGGTTAAGGATATCCCTAAGACAACTTTTAAAACCAAATATGGGCACTATGAGTTTCTAGTGATGCCGTTTCGGTTGACGAATGCACTTACTGTATTTATAGATTATATAAACCTAGTGTTCAAGCCATATTTAGATAAATTTGTAGTAGTCTTTATAGATGACATCCTTATCTACTCTAAGAGCATAGAAGAGCATGAACAACATTTAAAATTAGTCTTGGAAAACTTGAGAGAAAAATAGTTATATGTCAAACCTAGTAAATATGAGTTTTGGCTCACTAAGGTGAAATTCCTAGGACATGTAATCTCCCCAAGTAGGGGTCACAATATATCCCCATAAGGTACAGGCAGTACTTCAATCAGAGAGACTCAGGACAGTGATAAAGATCTGAAGTTTCCTAGGTTTAATAGGTTATTATAGGAGGTTTATCCTTTTCTCAGATAACTATGCCATTAACTAGGTTCACCAAAAAGAATGTACCTTTTTGTGCAGGATGAGAAGTATGAGCAAAGTTTCTAGGAATTGAAGCATAGGTTAACCACAGCTCCAATTTTAGTGATCCCTGACCCTAGAGAGACTTTTATAGTCTACAGTGATGCTTTCAAAAAAGGGTTAAGATGTGTACTTATGCAGAATGGCAAAGTGGTAGCTTATACTTCTAGACAATTGAAACCACACGAGGAAAACTACCCTACTCATGATTTAGCTAGTAGCAGTGGTATTTGCTCTTAAGATATGGAGACACTATTTGTATGGTGCAACCACAGAAATATACAATGATCATAAAAGCCTCAAATATCTAATTGAGTAGAAAGAACTGAATATGAGACAGAGAAGATAGTTAAAGTTCTTAAAGGACTATGATTATACCTTGAAATACCATCCAGAAAAGGCTAACATGGTTGTAGATACATTAAGTAGAAAGTCCATACATATGGCCTATATAATGTTAAGAGAGCAGGAACTTCTTGAGAGATTTAGAGATATGAATCTCTCCTATCAGGTGCATTTTGAAAAGTTATTAAAGAATGAAACATGAATAGAGAGTGACTTGAGGAGCCAGATAAGAGAAGCCTAGCAAGAAGATGAGTATGTAAGAAAAATTATAGACCAGATGTCTCAAGGTAAAGCCTCAGAATTTAATCTATCTGAGGATGGAATAATGAGATACAAGGTTAGACTATATGTGCCTAGAAACTTAAAATTGAAAGAAAGAATATTAGAAAAGGCACATAAGAGCAAATATATCATCCGTCTAGGCAATAGCAAAATGTATCATGATTTAAAGGAAATGATATGGTGGCCTAAAATGAAAATAGATAAAGCTGAGTATGTTTTTAGATGTTTGGTGTGTTAAGGAGTTAAAATTAAGCACCGGAAACCACCTAGGTTACTTCAACCCTAGATATCCTTGAGTGAAAATGGGACAACATAGTTATAGATTTTATTATAAGACTACCTAGAACATTATCAGGGCATGATGTCATATAGGTGATAGTGTATAGATTAATTAAGTCAGCCCATTTCTTAGCAATTAGAGCTACATACACCCTAGATAAATTAACCCAGCCTTATATAAAGAAAATAATGAGATTGTATGTTGTACCTAGAAGCATAGTGTAACAACCCTAGTTCCTAATTATAGTAATTAGGCTTAATTACATTATTAGTGATCATAAATCAAAGTTTAAAGTCATTATAATTAATTAAACTAAGAAAAAGTGAAAGAATTTGAACTTTGATATTATTAGGGTTATTAGCCAAACTAACACAATTAGTTAAGTTCACAAATGATCCTAATTGTCAATTAAAAACCTTTAATTCATTGGTACTATTGATTTCGACTCACAAAATCCTCTTGTAAGTGTTTCCAAGTCATCACATAACATTATCATGAGAGAATATAAGGTTTCTAAGTTAAAATAAGAGCTTGGGAACCTTTATCGTGATTTAGACCCTTCCCATCACGACAAAGTTGGTTACTGGAACCTAAAAATTAAGTTTGGAAACTTTTGCTATGACCTAGTATACCTGTGCTATGGTGTAAATGGCTACTGGAGTTCAAAATCCAAAATATGAACCTTGTGCTGCGACTTAGGCCTTCCGTGCTACGGCGAAGGTACTTTTAAGAACCTACTATTTACACTTTCACATGTCTTGCCAAGGGAGCCTATGTGGCGTCGCAGCTAGAGGGCCTCTTAGAGCTTTCCAAACTCGCCTCTCGATGCTCGCCGCAGTGAGACTACTCTTTGTCACCCCCTTAGAGCTAATTTCTCACCTTATGTTGTGACTTAAATCACCTTCACTATGACACTCCTAGCCTTTGTTACCCCGAACTTCAATTTTGGCTGTGACTCAAGTCCTTTAAGCTATGACTTCGCCCCTCTTAATGCTATTTTCTCATTTTCATGCTTTCTAACCCCTTACCACTCATCTTAGATGAATATTAAGGCTTCCATGACTAATATACATGGTTTTCTAGACCTCCTAACTCCCAAATCTCATGATTCACTAATCCTCATTGTCTAAGGGTTTAGGATTGAATTAGAGCAATCAAAACTTAATTTCATATCAGTTAACCCCATTTCGTGATAGCAAAAATGGTTTAACTATAAATGTTTACAAGGCTAATGCTTAATAACAATAAAAGATCAAGTCATTCATCAATTATTAGTCAATTACAACTATAATGTTTAATCACATGATAATTATATTACATAGATAGTCTCTATATTTGGCAATTCATGTTGCAATGCGGTAAATACATAAAAACTAATATTCTCATTACACGAACCCAGTCTTGCAAGGTCTCTAAATCTATGGCTACCAAACCATACAATAGGCTTATATAAATTTCTCCATGCCACTAGGAGGTCTAGTATTTGAAAATGTAGCCCACAACTAGGGTGAGATTTACAGTCTCAATAACAAAAGGTAAATTCCATATATATGTACAGATTAATCAACATAATATATTTTCATATCATCAAATACCAAAATTATCAATTCAATTAGCAAATGAACCAATTGAGCTACCAGTGACTATTGTCTCATACTAGCAATCACATATAACATGTTAAAGGTCAATAACACCGGGAGAGGCTCGTCCACGCCACAAACTCTCTAATGAGCACAACCTGAGCTCAGCATATTCAGGGCTCTAACCATAACCTGGTGGCCAATCGACGCACAATGCACTAGTGGTAGCCGCACCACAGCTCCACCATGGACTCATAAGGTCCAAACACAACAATTTAAATAGACAACTGATCATTTAACATTTCAAAATCATACATGTATATCAAATATCATATTAAAATAAGTATATACATGGAATTAGGAAATTAACCCTAATTACATCAATAAAACCGATTACTCTTTCTCTGGCTACCATTATAATCCAAATGTACACCAAGCCTAGGATAAGCATAGTTATCATCATTTAACTTTCATTAGTAAGAAATTTCCTGCCTATTAATCAAATTCATCAAGAATCCGTTAAGAATTACTTGCCCAAGCTTCTTAAGAGTGTATTGCACCAATTCAAGGTCAAGCCATCAAAACTCACAATAAGTCACTCTCCACTTCCCTATTTTCGCACATGAACAAGGCATGCACAAAAAATTAACGCAAATGATAAAATTTCAACTCATACAACTCACAAAATGGTTGAAGGCACTTACCCAACCACTAAGATGTTCTAAATTCGAATTTGGTGTTTCCCACACGAGAAACCTCAAGATACCTCTCAATTTTTTAGGTAAATTCACATAAGATTAATGCCCATGTTTTAAATCAACCATAAAGGCCTCAAATTAGCAGAAAATGCATCAAAATAGGAAGAAAACACTTACCTAACAACACTCATAACCTCAACCTCCGAAATTCTACTATAAGAACACCAAACAACACATTTCAGATTTGGGTATAGGTGAAAATGCTCTAAATTAAAAACCAATCAAGCTAAATTGAAGAGAAAAAAGAGAAGATTAAATTTCACGAAGGTTACCTTGGCTAATTTTGACTCTAAAAGGGAGAAAAGATGAAAATGTGTAAAAAAACAAAGCCTCCACCTTATACCTCTGAAATTCCTCTTGCCCTCTAAGTGATTTTGCAAAATGGAGTAAGGGAGAAGGGTTTTTAGGGTTTAAGTTAGGTCTTAGGCTGACCTAATGGCCCAAATCCAAGTGAGTTCAAATTTTTAGATGGTTGGTCCAAGGTATAAAAGTCCATTTAAATTAGGTTTGCACAAAATTAATGTTAGGCTTCTAAAAAATGGAATTAGATCTCTCTAAGGCTAAAATTGGATTTCTACACTTAGCCTAAAGCATAATTAATCATAAGATCCAAATTAATGTCCACCACTCTTAATTAATTTTCCTAATTAAACCCATATTAATTTATAATTAATCATAATTATCCTTAATTAATTTTAGGGTGTTACACATAGTATCAAATAGAGATCCTAGATTCACTTCGAATTTATGGAGATTATTACAGGATGCTCTAAGAACCAAATTGAAATTCAGAACAACCTACCACCCTCAGATAGATAGCTAAACAAAGAGAACTATCTAAACTCTAGAAGACATGTTGAGGGCATGTGTGTTAAAAATGAAAGGAAACTAGAATACCTACTTGCCATTAGCAGAATTGGTGTACAATAATAGTTATCAGTCTAGTATTCATATGACACCATGTGAGGTATTATATGGGAGAAAGTGTAGATCCCTGGTATGTTGGGTTAAGCTTGGAGAGAGAGGCATTATAGGCCCAAAGTTAGTAGACCAAAACCTCAAGACAAATAGAAATAATTAGGAAGAAACTCCTAACATCTCAAAGCAGACAAAAATGTTATATAGACAAGAGAAGAAGGTTGTTAGACTTTGAGGTTGGAGACCATGTATTTATTAGAATGTCTCTAGTCATAGGGATAGGTAGGTCTATAAAAAATAAAAAGCTTAGCCCAAAATATAGGGATCCATTCCAAATTCTTAATAAAGTTGGACCAATAGCCTACAGACTTGCCCTTCCCCTAAACCTAAGCCAAAAACATGATGTCTTCCCCATATCCCAACTTAAAAAGTACTAGCCTAACCCCTCACATATCATAGAGTATGAAAATGTGCATTTATAGGATAATTTATCTTATATAGTATCATCAGATCAAATTGTGGATGCTAAGTCAAAGCAATTAAGGAATAAAAATATACCATTAGTGAAAGTGGTTTGGTAAGGACTATCTCTTAAGGAAGCCTCTTGGGAACTGGAAGAAAAGATGAGAGAAATATCTAGAGTTATTTTAATCAGGTATGTATTTAAATTTCAAAGATGAAATTTTGTTTAAAAGGAGAAATGTAATACCTGGTCTTTCTAAAAATGGACTGAAATCGATGAATTATAAAGGTAAGACCTAGAAGGAAATGATTAAAGGCCAAACAAAATTATAATAATAATCTAGACATTTAAAAATGAGGATACAAAACTAAAGATATCCTAAAACTAGAGACAAGATGGCTAAGTAAAATTACCCAAAAATGTAGTGACAATTTCATAATTTCAAGTAACATTTTACAAACTCAAAGGAGGGAACTCTAAATGGTAAAATTGAATTCTTTAAGATTTGCAAAGACCCTAAAAACCAAAGGAACCCTTAGAATAGCTAACCCCTATAGTGTACATTTTAGGTTGTCAATTGGCCTGAACTATGTCAAGATGATTTGGGATGGCTCTGAAGCCCGTAAAATTGAAAGTAAATGTTTTTAATAAATTAGAGTACCTAAATTTTCATATGGAAAAGATAGTTCTAAAAAAAGAGCTACAATGAGCAAAAACGGGAAATTGAAGTTGAAGGACAAAATAGGAATTTTAAAAATTGTTATAACTCACTTCCTTTCTTCTTAAAATGGGCCAACCACATCCTAAACCCTTTAAAAAAAAAACCTAAACCTTCTAGACCAGCAATAAGAGGTGCACAAGAGAGGAGGAGAAGAAGGAGAAAAGGAAGGCAAGAAAGGTAAGGATTTTTGCTCCTTTTCATGGTCTTTCCTTCACCAAAGTTATTCTCCTCTCCATACTCTCTTTCTTAATGGTTTTAGTTTTCTAAAAGGAGGATTTTTATGACTAAACTTTAGGAAGAAGGTGAAGATTTGAGGAAACTATTTGTAGCATCAAATTCCTTCCTTGTTAAGCTTTAAGAAAAGGTATACAACTATGGCCAACACTTGTTTCTTCTTGGCCTCCTCCTTGTGTGTCTATTTGGACAACTTTAGGAGAGTACGAGGGGGGATGATTTTTGGCCAAAACAAAATGGAGACAAGGGTTTTAAGGCATGGAGAATTAGAATATGCAATTAGAATCAAGAAAGGAGCATTAGAAAATAAGATAGAGAAATTAGGATTTCAATTGCACCTTGAGACTTTTGGAATCTTAAGAGGATAATTCAAGTTATATTTAATCATGTCTAGGTCAAAGAGAAACCAAGGAATATGGGTATGCATCAAACTCTTAAGGAAAACAAACAAAACTCCATATTGCTCTCCTTGAAGTTATGTCTCAAACTAAGCATAGAATAAGCACCTAAGGAGTGTTTCTTTGAGTTCTAATAAATTTAGAGACTTAGATATGTTGAATAAATAATTATGGAAGCATTGGATCAAATTTAGAAGTTTTAAAATGAAAATTGAAATTTTAAGGGCCTAAAAGAAGTTAATGAAGCAAGTTAATCCTAAACCCTTTTAATCAAACATATAATGATGCAAATAAATTTCTTGAGAATTATAAGACTTGTAGAAAGCAAGAGTTTAGGGTTAGGAAAGCAAGAACCAAAGGTTATTTCATAATGGGCTTAAACTAGTCCTAATCGACACCTTAAGTCTTAATGAGATTAAGGGAGAATCTTGAAGCCTAGAATAAGTTCTATGGGATTAATTTGCCTTGTAATTGTCATATATAGGTTGAACTAACCTGAACTCCCTTATTTGTGGGTGTCAAGACAAGGAAAGTAAAGAAAAAAGAAGCCAATAAGTGGGATTGTGGTACATCCAAGTTCCTATAATCACAAGGTAGCTTTATCTCCCTTTCTTGCATGCATATGAACACTTGAATGAGTTGAAGTGCTTGTATGTGTTGTTGCTTGATGCATTCATGAAATATGTTTAGTATGATTTCCATAATGAGCTTTATGTATAAGTATGACATGTTTTTTAGCTCTTAACTCTCCTAAGGTATGGAATTGAGCGCAGTAGCACTTCCTTGGCCCCAGGTAGAGAATAGTTGAACCTAACAAGTTTATGATAAAGCCATGGCTAGAGAATGACTGAATTTCAATGATATATGATGCATTTGATTTACATGAGGCATATGCATAGCATCCTTGTACCATATGTTGGGAATTTTTGGGATGCGCAGCAGAAAATTAAAACCCTGAACCCCTTCCCATGGATCCATTAATGTTGTTTATATCAAGTAGATCTAGAAATATTTATCTTTTCTGTCAGATCTTAGGAATTGATCTACAGATCTGCTCCCTTTACCAATATCCACACAAACGGATGTTCAACTCAAATGGCGTGCTAGTGCCTCTTACCAATGTCCGTACATCTCCTCTTCCTCTCTCTCTCTCTCTCTAGGCGTTCGTACAGTATTCATACATCATCCATATGCTTTCTCTCTCTAAAGTTTTTCTTTAGTTCTGTGGTACTATGAAACCCAAGCCTCCTACCTTTTTATAGAGAAATACATTATTTTAAATGAAATCAAATCAAATCAAATTTGAATTAAATAGATTAGTTTAAATTTAAGTCTATCTAATAGATTTAAATTTTAATTAATTATTTAATATAAATCTAGAACTTAATTCAAATTTAATTTATCTCATAAATTAAATTTAAATTATCATGTTAGTTTAAATTTAAATCTATCATATAGATTTGAATTTAAAACTAATTGATTTAAATTAATTAAAGGATATATATATTTCGAATATATAAATATATATATTTTGAATTTTATAAATTATATATATATATCAAATATATATTTATTTATTTATAAAATTATTCCACCTTAGATTGAATGTGACATTTATTGAATCAAGACACAATTTCAGATTCAATGAATTTGGACATTACATTCATTGAATCTAGATGCAATTTCAGATTCAATGAATTTGGATATTTTAGCTCGAGTTGACTCGTTCTTGTGTGCGACCCTATAGGTCCATATGATGTTGGTAGTGGGCTAATAACACTATTTGACCTACAAGTCACAAGCGGTCTCTAGTAAGACATTGTGACTACCCAAATCATATAGGGATCGGTGATCCAATCCAATGCAACCTGTCATATAACCTTATCATATCCCTTTTGTCACACAATATTTAGATCAAGTATGAGGCATGGAAATGTCATCCTCATCTTACTTGGTTGTCATTTTCTTGATCTACGTGTAGACTAATAGTACAAATGGAAACCCTTCCATTCGAGCATGGCCATGCATTTCTCAGTCTCACTTATCGAGAGGCCTAGAGATATCTCTCTATTAATCAAAGAGACAAATCCTATCTTGACTACTCATCTTCTTCTACATGAATTTCACTATATCCGATCATAGCCTTTATGATCACTCGATTAAAAATGACTTTTGATTATGCCAAAAATAGTGTTCCTCATGTTGGAAACTATGGTGATTTCAAGTCTAAAGGCTTGGTGATACGAGTATACATAAGATACACTTATGATTTAATCTATGTAGCTATCTTATGATGGGTCAATCCAACATCTTGTTCCCTAACAAATGCCTATGATTTTAATTCGTATCTTTATACATGATTAACACATAATCATCAATCAAAATCATACTAGTCTTAGTTCATCATCGTTCCCATAATGATAATCAACTAAGGATATTTAGGATTATTAATATGATTTATCCAAGGATATTATTATATAGAACATGCAAAAGAATATAATAATAATGTAATAAAAGAAAACTCTTATTTCTTAATAAAGTACAATTTTACAATACAATGATTGGCCTAGGGCACAATCTCTAACAACTCCCACTTGCATTAGGCCCAATTGTTGATAAGTTTAATACCCATTGACCTAACATGACCCTCATGCTTTGCTTGTGCGAGCGATTTAGTAAGTGGATCAGCAACATTGTCATTAGTTGGTACTTTGCATATCTTTATATCACCCCTATCAATAATTTCTCTTATGACGTGATATCGCCTGAGTATATGTTTAGTTCTCTGATGTGACTTAGGCTCTTTAGTCTGTGCTATAACACTGTTGTTGTTACAAAATAGATCTATTAGATTTGAGATGGTCGGCATCACTTCTAGTTTAGTGATGAACTTCTTAATCCAAATGGCTTCCTTAGCTACATCTGATGCTGCTAGGTACTCAGCTTCTACTATAGAATCAGCTATTGTGCTTTGCTTGGAGCTCTTCCAGTTGACTCCTTCACCATTCAAACAAAATATAAATCTTGATTGCGATCTATAATCATTCTTCTCGAACTGGAAACTTGCATCTGTGTAACCATTTATAACAAGCTCGTCTTCCAATGATTCCTACTTCGAGAATCATTTTAAACTTGCAAACCTTCCCAGAATCTTTTGGACGTACAAAACCTTCAGGTTATGTCATGTACACATCCTTAAGCAGCTTCCCATTAAAGAATGTTGTTTTAACGTCCATCTACTAGATCTCGTAATCATAGTACGCTACAATGGCAAGAAGGATCTTGATTGATTTAATCATAGCGACTGGCGAAAAGGTTTCATCATAGTCTATACTGTAACACCCTGAAATTAATCAAGGTGTTAATCATGGATTAAGATTAATTAAGGATAATTAATAAAGGATAATTGGGCAAGTTAGTGAATAGGTATTCTAGAGAGATAAATTATTAATATGGGTTTGAGAATTATTTAGAATAGAAATTTGCATCTAGGCCCAAATTAATGAATCATAATAAGAGGCTAATGGAGGCCCAATGAATTAGGTGCAGACCCAAACCCTTGAACCCTTCAAACTTGGCCCAAACCCAATTAAATTTCAGCAACCCAATACATAAGAACTGGCCCAAAGAAATTCTGCAGCCCAACACTTCATAACTGGCCCAATAAGCTAAAGTCTGAAGCCCATTTGAACTTGGACCTTGGAGCAACCCATAACCCATCTTTGACCCAACTTAAACCCACCTAAAACCCTAATGCTTCAGCCACTTTCTCATTTGCTGAAACTCAAAGAAGCAAATTCGGAGTTTGAGAAGGAGGCTAGGGTTGGGGGCTAGAATCTCATATTTTCTCACACTTAGAGTAAGATTCAGCCAAGGTAATAGTTATACAACTTAATCCCCTCGTCTTTCTCTTTAATTTGGTCCGATTAGTTTTTCATTTGGAGAATCTGCACCCTACCCAAAATCTGAAATGTGGTTATTTGGGGTTTTCTTGATGAAATTCGTAGGTTGAGGCTAGGGCTGACATTAGGTGAATTTAAACCCTCTATTTTGATGTTATCCTTGCTAATTTGAGACCCCCAAAGCTGATTTATAATATGGGTATTAATTTTGTACAAATTTGCTTAGGATTTTGGGTGAAACATTGAGATTTCTGGTGGGAGATACTTGAATCCGAATTTGAGACTTGTAGTGACTGGGTAAGTGTTATTTAGGTAGTTATTAGCATTTAAATTCCTTGGGTACTTATTGCTACTATTAATGATGAATTAGAGTAGTAATTTTCTGATGCTATAGTTATAGGAATTTTGTACCATTGGTGGCTATTGCAAATTTGTCTACAAGTGAGGTAACTGGGGTTTATATTAATTCCATCCATGTATCTATTTTAATTTCATATTTGTTGTATATGAATGATTTGAAATGCTGAATGAATTGGTCGGCTATCTATTGTATTATGATTGGACTTTGTGAGTCCATGGTGGAGTTGTGGTGCGGCTGCCACCTGTGCATGTGCTTCGATCGAGCACCGGGTTATGATCCAACCCCAGATGCACTGAGCCCTGGTTGTGCTCAATGGGGAGTGGGTGCTGTGGACGGGCCTCTCCCAGTGTTAATGGCCTTTAACATGTTAAATATATGATTGCTAGTATGGGATTGTAATCATGATAGCTAATTGTTTCATTTGCTGAGATGACTGATATGATTCTGATGTTGATTTTGATTCATGCATATATGTTAATTAAACTGGATTATACGATGGAATTGCCTTGGTTATTGAGATGTGTATCTCACCCCGTTTTATGGGATTACAATTTCAGGTGAAGGTTCCTCGGGTAAGGATAAGGGCAAGCAAGTGGATGAACATCCATGAGCTGAGGCTTAGTGTGGGGAGGCTACACTTGGTCTGAGTATAATAGGGTAGATGCTAAATTTTGTTTAGTCTTGTATAGCATCGTCATGTATCTGTATTGCCAAGTATAGGCGTTCATATTTTGGTTTCTGAGGATGTATGTATTGAGGGGTCAGACCTCATCTTAATTTGGTAATTGCTGTATCGATTCATGATATCTACTGTAAATTATGTGAACCTATAATATGGCTATTAATGGAAATGTAACCCTTGAGATATTGATATGAACCCCTATTGTATGGAACCCCCATTGATTGAGTATTAAAGGATAGCTGTTGGTAGTTCATGTATAATCTGTTGTTGTTACTTTATAAACTTGCTGATAGAAGGTAATTAGAGGAAAGAAATGGGCACATAAGTTTTGAATTAGTAACAGAGGAATAACTAGGTAAATAAGGTAGATGGATGCCTTTAGAGCCATATAAAATGAGGGGAAGTGACCATAGAGTGTCCCTAAGAAGAGAAATGGAGTGTAGGGGACGAAATGTAGGGTATATAGTTACAGGAGGGAGCTACGCCGCAGCTAGGAAGGCTTCGCCGTGGCCTAAGGAGTGACAGTGGCGAAGGACGCCGCTATTTGAGAAATCTCGCCGCGGCGTAGAGCAAAAAAGTCACCTAAGAGGGTGACAGTAGCCAAACTCGCCGCGGCGCAATAAGTCCCGCCGCGGCATAAGTCGAGAAAATTAATTAAGGAAGATACAGGAGCTAAACTCGCCGCAGCGCCACATAGGTTGGTCGCGGTGCAGATCCAACTCACCGCGGCTATCGCCGCGGCGAATCATCCAGTGATTCCCGAGAGCAACTTGGCCGCGGTGCAAGAGTTCCAGGTCACGGTACAAGTTTAAAATCTTAGTTTTCGAGCTCTAGAACCTAACTTAGCCGCGGTGGGAAAGTTCCAGGTCGCGGTGCAGGTCCCCAAACTCCCATATTTGACCTAGAACCCTAATTTCCTTAAGGCTAATGTTAGGGAATCGCAGGAGTACATTGGTGAGAGGTTGTCGTGGGTTGAAATTGATTAATGGATGAATCATAAACCTTTATTGATGATACAAAACCCTTTTACGTATGTTCCCGTTATGGTTGTTAGTTGATGACCCTAATAGTATCAAGGTTTAAATTTCTCTATATTTTATTAATGTGATTAGTTGCAACGACTCCAAACCTTGATCATTATTTATTAACCATGTATTTAACTATAATTACCGATGTTAGAACTTGGGGTCGTCACATATACCATGGGTTTGTTTGAATCCTTTTGTAAGTAATCGTGCTTTGAAGGTATGCACTTGGCCATCCATGTCAATTTTCTTCTTAAAAACCCATTTGTACCCAATGGTTTTTATACCTTCAAGTGGGTAAATCAAGGTCCATACTTGATTATCATACACGAATTGCATCTCAGACTTCATGGCTTCTAGCCATGTCTCAAAGCCTGATCCCACTATAGCTTCTTGATAGGTAGTTAGCTCATCTTGATCAACGAGCAATATATCACGACTTTTAGTTAAGGGAAATCCATATCTTTGAGGCTGATGTCGTGTCCTATCAGACCTTCGTGGCCCCTGTGTTACTTGAGTAGGCTCAACAACTTGTGTGAGTCTTCTCATATTTCCATCTCTGGCTCAATGCGATTTTGTAGCTCTTGAACTTCTTCGAGATGTATCTTACTCCCACTAGTTCTTTTAAAGATAAATTCTCTTTCTAGAAAGATACCATTTCGAGCAATAAACAATTTATTCTCATTAGGATTGTAGAAGTAGCATCCTTTAGTTTTCTTAGGATACCCCACAAAAAGGCATTTTATAGATTTGGGTGCTAACTTATCTGAAACTTGTTGCTTAACATATGCCTTGCATCCCCAAATCTTAAGAAAAGATAAACTAGGCTTCTTCCCAGTCCATATCTCATATGGTGTCTTTTCAACAGCCTTAAATGGTACATAGTTTAGTGTGAACGTAGCTGTTTCTAATGCATAGCCCTAAAAGGACGGTGGAAGATCCGTTTGACTCATCATAGATCGAACCATATCTAATAGGGTTTGATTCCTTCGCTCAGAAACACTATTCCATTGTGGTGTTTCTGGTGGGGTAAATTGTGAGACAATTCCATAATTTCTAAGATGGTCAATAAATTCTTGGCTCAAATATTCATTACCTCGATCAGATCAAAGTGCTTTAATAGATTTGCCAAGCTGATTTTGTACCTAATTTTGGAAGGTTTTGAACATTTCAAAAGATTCATATTTGTGTCTCATTAAATAGATGTATCCATATCTACTATAGTCATCTATAAAAGTAATGAAGTATAAGGGACCACCTCTAGCATCAGTACTTAGTGGACCACATATGTAACATCTGATTCTCTGCAAATGAGAGAAAACGTGAGAAACGTAACGTACGATTTCTCCATCAACGAACGAAACTTACCGGATATAAAAGGAAGTCTCCCGAAATGAGATAGTTAAGGTCCCAAAAAATTTATGAAGTATTCTAGACTCTTAAAAATGAGAATTCCAGTCTCAGACGAAAAGAAAAATGAAGCTAGAATGAAGAAATAATTTCTTACGAAAAAGCTTATAAAACATAATGGTATTTTCGTAATTTTGAGCAAATTTTAGAATTCACCTAAGAGGGCTTTTTAAATGAAAGTTTTAAGTTCCCCAGGGTTCTCAGAGGCCCTAAAAACTATGGGAAGGCCCAGGACAGCTAAAGCCCCTCCGGTGGACGTTTTTCAACGTTAGTGTGCCTGAACTTTGACAGATTCGTTTGGGAAGGTTTTAACTCCAATTTGATTAATTCCATAGGCATTTTACTAAATTGGGAACCTAAATTTATAATGGAAAAGATGATTCTAAAAAAGGAGCTAAAACGAAGGAGAAACGAAAATGCTAAGAATGAAGGGCAAAATGAGAATTATTTAAAAGTGTAACTTCCTCCCACCTATATATATGATGAACCCTTCTTCTCCCTTCATGTTGCATGACCAAGTTATGCCCAAAACCAGAGGAAAACCCTAAGGAGAGTGGCACACAAGAGGAAAGCAAAGAGGAGGAAAAATCAAAGGCTTAAGGTATAGAAATTAGTAGTTTTTCATGCTCTTTCTCTTTCAAACCTCTTCTCCTCCATTCTCCTTTGTTTCCTATGATTATAATGAAGTTTATAAATCTATTTCAAGGAAGAAATTGAGGGAAAAATTCGGATTTGAAGAGAGGAGCTAAAAGAACACAAGATTCAAGTGAGAAAAAGTAAGAAAATAAGGTAATTTCTCTTCCTATGGTTGTCATCTTTGATTCCCTTCTCCACCATTTCATCCCACCTGAGAAAACCCTAGGAGGAGATGATTTTTAAGCATAACCAAGTATGAATCTAAGGAAAAAGGGTGTGGAGATTAAAAATATGCAAAGGAAATTATCAAAAAAATCATTAGATTTCAAGATACAAATTCTAAGGTTTCAAGTGTTCCTTCTAAATTCTGATTTTGTATGATGATTCCTAGTTTTAATTAAGAGTTTAAATGAGTTCTTGAGATCCCTAAGATGCTCCCCACAAGCTTCCTTCTTTAAGAAAACAAAGCACACTCCAAGGAACCCTAAACCATGCATAGTCTCGGCCAAACCATGTTCTTATAGCGAGGGAGAGTTTTAAATTTTTCTAAGCCCATTCTTGAGTCATATTTGATGAATGAAAATGAGGGGAGGCCTTGGAAAAAAATTTAGAACTCATAGAAAGTGATTTGGTGCCTTAGGTTCCATATTATGACCTAAAGAAGCAACATGATGTTAGGCTCCTTGTTTTAATTGTGTGATGACTCCAAGAGGTTTAAAAAGAGTCAAGAATCATATTTGAATGGAAAGAATGAAGCCTAGAAATTATTTGAGGGGTGTTGCTTCATTAGGTGCATTTATGGACCATAATGGAGCTTATAGAGCAATCTAGCATCTAAGTAAATTGTATGGCCTTAGAGATTGTTTCATAAACCTAATTAGCTCCCATAAATTGTATCTAGGCCAAGAGAAACCATCTCCACAAGCTTGTGGGTGTGTGATCGAAAGAGGAGGCTTGAAATCTAAGGAAAAAAGTATGTGATTGTGTGCAAGGTAGCTCTCTCCACCTTCTGTCATGCATGGATGTGTGTTTAGCTTGTCTTAGAATGTGTGTATATATATTTTCAAACTATGAAAAGTATGCTAGCATGTTTTTATATGTCATGATTTCATAATGTCATGTTATGTTTTCAAATGAATGTATGATGTTTATTGAGTTTGCTTGAGTATGGAGAGGCCAAGAACTCTTGACCATGGTGAGGATGAGCCAAAAACCCTTGAGATTGGTTGAGACAAAGCAAAGAGTCTCCCAAAAGCAAAGTGGGCTCCCAAGAGTGTGGTTGAGTCTAAAGCTCTTAAAGAATGGGCGAGGCAAGTCCAAAATCCATGAGAAAAAGTGAGGCCAATCCAAACACTTGGTGAGCTCTTGAATGTCTTGTATGACTTGTTCACATGCTAAGCTTGCTTCTTCAATGTCCATGATTTGTATTATGTCAATGCATGCATTTTTAAAGCTTGCTTTGCATATATTATGTATGATTGAATGGGGGATGAGTTATTGAGATTCTTTGAATCTCATTCCCTCCTCTCCAACAACCTCACATGCTAGGTGAACCAAGTGGATATGATAATGGGAGCCAACAACATTGAAGGAAGAAGATTGACATCCATATGTCTAGCATTTTCCTTTTCAAAACCATAATGAACCATAATGATGTATATTAATGTTGTAAATGGTTTATGACCTTTGAGATATATGTAATTATGATATTATGTGAAGTATAAATGAAAGTATGTGTTATGTGAATGATGGAATGTGAATTGAGTATGTATGGCAAAGATAGCTTCATGAATGAGTTTATGAAAATGTGCATATGTATGCATGGAAAGGCCAAAATGAGATGCATGGGGTTTGGAACCATTTAGGTAACTCACACAAGTCGTAAATGTGCTTTTAGGCTTGTCCAAAAGGTGCCAAAACTAAAAGAAAGTCATTTGGTAATTTTGGTATCCCATATGGAGCTAAAAATGACTATAATGGAACCTCATGTCACTTTTTGGCCAAATGAGTTATTCTTGGTCTGAGATTTGGCATGTAATTAGGTCTCATTAAGAGCTTTTTGGGAAGTTAAAGATCATAATTTTTTTAGGTCTAAAATATATTTGATGATTTTTCAAAGTTGGCAATTTTTCTAGTTTTGGTCTGCTGTACTATTCATTTGGTCCGAAATTGAATTCTGTCACATGAAACTCAAATGAAGTCTAATTGCCATGAAATTTTATACAGAGAAACTAGCCATTCACAGTGACTCGTGCCAACTAAAAGTACCTCAATTGGAGGTCTAGAGAGGGAGATATGAATTTTTGAACATTCTATCCAGTACCAGGTGTTTTGCCTGACCTGAGTTATTGTTCTATTAAATTTCGAAGTCTGGGCTTGATGAAATGGTCTGGAAATATTTTTCCCTCTATTTAACATTCACAAATTTCTAGATTGGTATCATTTGTATGGATTGGATTTTCTTGGAATTAATTAGACATTTTCAAAATTTTCTGCAGAATTCTGTGACAGTTCTAAAATGCAGCTTGACCTCTAGACAATTTTGAATGTCAAACATTCTTTGTGATGGATGTTATGGTCTGGGTGTATTTTTAGTGTGAAGTAGATATCCATACCTTTCTAGAATAAACAATAATTCATGTTTTTAATTTTTGTAAATTTAGTTATGATTTTCCAAAGTTTGGTCAGAAAAGGGGCCAATTCTGGCCAAAAATACACTTGGTTATTTTGAGCTCTTCTTTGATTTCCATAAGTTGTGGCCATGATTTTATGATGCAAAAGAGTTTTATTAATGTAATTAAATATGGAAAAGTATAGTATGTGCTCATACGGTCCACATGATACAGAATGGAATTTTTATATACGACATAATCCAAAGGAATGTATTGTTTGCAATGGATTTTCTTACTTCCTTCATGGAATATATCACATGAGCATGTAAATATGATAGAAATGAGCTAGAAATTGTTGGAGATTGTGCCCTAGGCCAATCATTGCGTTGCAAACATTGTTTTTATTACGAAATAAGAGTTTTCTTTTATTACATTATTATATTATTTACATATTTATATATAATAATATTCATGGATAAATCATTTTTTGGATTATCCAAAATGTCCCTAGTCAATCATCCTTGTGGAAATAACGATGAATTAAGGCTAGTATGATTTTGATTGATTAAGTGTTAATCATGTATGATGATATGAATCAAAATCATAGGCGTGTGTTAGAGAACAGGACGCTAGATAGACCTGTCATGAGATAAGCTACATGGATTAGGTCATAAGTTTATCTCATATATAACCGTGTCATAGATCCCTTGGACCTGAGATCACCATATTATACTTTGGCATAGTCTAATGTCACCTTTAACCGGGTGATTATAAAGGCTATGATCGGGTATAGTAGAATCCATGCAGAGGAAGATAAGTGGTCAAGATGAAATTTGTCCCTCTGATTAATAGAGAGATATCTTTGAGCCCCTCGATGAGTGTGACTGAGAAATGCATGGCCATGCTCAGATGGAAAGGGTTCCATCTTATATCAGTCTGCTCGAAGATCGAGAAAGTTACGATTGAGCAAGTTGAGAATGACATTTCCATGCCTTATACTCGATCTAGATGTCATGTGACAAAAGGGATATAATAGGGTTGTAAGATAGGTTGCATCATATCACCGATCCCATATGATTTGGGTAGTCACAATGTCTTGTTAGAGGTCGCTTGTGACTTATGGGTCAAACAGTGCAATTCACCTACTGCCAACATCATATGGGCCTACAGGGTCGCACACAAGAACAGACCAACTTGAGCTAAAATGTCCACATTCATTGAATCAGAAATGTGTTTAGATTTAATGAATTTAATTTTTAAATCTAGGATGGAGGAATTATTTATATATATAAATAATTAAATTCAAAATATATATTATATATATATATATATATATTTGATATTATATATATATATGTATATATATATATATGAATTAGTTTAAATTTGATTCTATTAGATAGATTTAAATTTAAACTAATCAGATAATTTAAATTTAAATTAAGCTATAGATATTGTTAGTTTAAATTTAAACTATAGGATAGATTTGAATTTAAACTAATAGATATATTTAATTAATTTATTAAATATATCTGAAACCCTAGTCTATAAATAAGCTTTCCATATCAGAAAATTAATTCTAGAGCTGCCTCCAAAAACCCTTGGACAGGGGACAGTGTACGGACATTGTATGGAGCTGTACGGACGTCGTACGGAACTGTATGGACACGTGCTAGCACACTGTTCGAGTTGCTGAACCCTGTTCGTGTGGATACCAGTAGAGGGAGCCGATCTGCGGTCAGTTCCTGTGATCCAGACGAAGAGTAAACAACAAACTCAATTGACAGAAAAGATAATTCTCTGAACCTATTCGATTTAAGCGATTTTGATGAATCCTTGGTGGGAATCAGGATCAAAAATTTTAAATTCCGTTATGTGCCTCCCATGATTCCCAATAGTGGTATCAGAGCCACGTCAATAATTGCTTAAATTGAGTACCTATGTGTTCTAAGAATTTTATCTTGTGCTCAATTTTTCGCACGTGCTGATATAAGATATGTATGCAATGTTGATTTGATCAAATTATTTTAAAGCATAAAATCTAAGCATAGAGATCCTTTTAATGAATCTGTTCATATATATGATATATGTATAGGGTAATAGTCGCTGAAATCGATTCTGTTCTTATATATATATGAGATATATGTATGTGCGTTCATGTTTTAGATACTGAAATAGATTATGAATCTGTACATGTATGTGTGTTTAGGTTCAGATACTAAAATAGATTATTGAAATAGTTTCAGTTCAAATTGGTCTTTGAGTATGCTAATCATACATGTATAAAATTGATTATGAATCTATACATGTATGTCAATCTGAATATGTTTTGAATCTGAATCTGGATATACATATGTAGCGGGACAGCCGTTGCTATCTAATCCTAGCGTAACACAATCTAATTTAAAATAAATTCACTAAATTTACAGCCTTTCATATGAGATGAGATGTTTGTAACATGTGTGTTTGTGTTGTGATTTGCTTGGATGGATATGGTGCATGATATGACCCTAGGATGCTTATGGTTTGTAATTTTTAAAAATATGGCCTGCGTGTCGTGCCTCTCTCTATTCATTCTGAATGTACATTCTTTTCTCATCTCACACTCCCCTCGAATGTTCAAGCGAGGTTTCTCTTTGTATATATAGATTTTATCTTAGAGGAATCCTCTCATTGGCTTGGGAGGAGATAGGATAGATGGGCCATATTGTGTCACATTTATTTTAAGACTTATGATGAGATCATATGCATGTATGTTTGTATGCTATCGTAGTATATAATTATGTGATGACTAGTTTTATGAAATAATGAAATAAAATCCCTTGTGTAAAATTTTAAGTTACAATGCCACCCACTAATGAACATCTATCAAGACTTTGATCACCTGACTGTAGGTTCCACTAAAGTGGGATACACTTAGGTTATCTTAGTAAGGCAGGTTGGGTAATGGTGATACTCATAAGCTTCATAGTGGTTTGACTTAATTGAGACTATCAAAACGATTTTGGGTCTCAAGGCATTAGATGGGATTAAAACATGCCGGATCATGTGATGATTGAATCCCATAAAAGATCTAAGAGTTACCTGTGATGTAATTAGTAAATGAGTTACCTACCTATATAACTTAATTTTAAGCGTCTTGCTAAAGCAGACTTATAATTGAGTGAATTATGGTTCTTAGCCTGCTAAACTAAATTGAGGGTTATTTTAGTGGAAAATTATATAACTTTGCATATTTTTTGTTGTAGAAAATATTGACAAATAACTCTGCTGCACTATCATTGCGATCCGTCCTTGAGAAAGACAAACTCAATAGGACAAACTTTTTTAACTGGTTCAAGAACTTAAGAATTATTCTCAAGTAGGAAAGAAAGCTATATGTCCTAGATGAGCCCATTCCTGAGGAGTCTGCAGCCAATGTTCCAAGAGTACAGAAGGATGCCCACACCAAGCATCTCAATGATTTTGTGGATGTGAGATACCTGATGTTAGCCACCATGGTCCTAGAACTTTAGAGAGATCTGGAACATATGGAGGCTTATGAGATGATTGTGCATCTCAAGGAAATGTTCCAACAATAGGCAAGGCAGGAAAGGTTTGAAACCACCAAGGCCTTGCATTCTTGTAAAATGGCTGAAGGTGCATCAGTTAGCACTCATGTTTTGAAGATGAAAGGCTACCTTGCTCACCTTGAGAGGCTCGGATTTCCTATGAGTCAGGAGTTAGCTACAGATTTGATCTTAAACTCACTCCCGGAAAGTTATGATCAATTTGTCATGAACTACAATATGAACAACATGGAGAAATCCATTTTTGAACTGCATGGGATGCTTAAAACTGTTGAGCAAAATATTAAGAAAAATCCAAGCTCTATTTTAATGGTTCAAAAAGGTAAAGGAATGAAAAAGAAAGGCAAAGGAAAGGGAAAGGGCCCGAACAATAAGTTCAAGAACCAAAACAAGCCCAAACCCAAGCCTAACGCCAAGAAGGCAAAGCCTCCCAAGGAAGGAGTTTGCTTCTTTTGCAATGAGCTTGGTCATTAGAAGAGAAACTGCAAACTCTACCTGGAAGATCTAAAGAGAAAGAAGAATAGCAGGGCTATTACTTTAGGTATTTATGTTATAGATATTAATCTTTCTACTTCTTCTACGTGGGTATTAGATACTGCATGTGGAACTCACATTTGTACAAATGTGCAGGGTCTCAAAAGGAGTAGGAAGTTGAAAAAAGGCAAAATAGACCTATGAGTTGGAAATAGAGCAAGAGTTGCTGCTTTAGTTGTAGGCACTTATGAAATAAATTTGCCTAGTGGGCTTTTGTTAATTTTGAACAATTGCTATTATGTTCTTGCTTTGAGTAGTAACATTATTTCACTTTCTTATTTGGATAAGGAAGGTTTTATTTCAATTATTGGGAATAATAAATATTCTATTTATCGTAATGATATTTTTCATACGGATGGTGATTTGCATGGTGGTCATTATTGTTTGAATATTGAAACTCTTGGTAATGAAAATATCTATAACGTAACCACCAAGAGGATCAAGTCCAATGATTTGAATCTAACCTATCTATAGCACTGTCGTCTTGGTCATATAAATGAGAAACGCATATCAAAGCTCCACCAAGATAGACTTCTTAACTCATTTGATTTTGAATTATTTGATACATGCGAATCTTGTTTACTTGGAAAATTGACCAAGACACCTTTTACTGGGCACAGCGAAAAAGCTACTGATTTATTGGGCTTAATACATACTGATGTATGTGGTCCACTCAGTACCACTGCCAGAGGCGGGCAATAGTACTTCATTACTTTTATTGATGACTTCAGTAGATATGGATATATCTATTTAATGAGACACAAATCTGAAGCTTTTGAAATGTTTAAAACTTTTCAGAACGAGGTACAAAATCAACTTGGCAAATCTATTAAAATACTTCGATCTGATCGAGGAGGAGAATATTTAAACCAAGAGTTTATTGACCATCTTAGAAATTGTAGTATTGTCTCACAATTAACCCCACTATGAACACCAAATGGAATGGCGTTTCTGAACGAAGGAATCGAACCCTATTAGATATGGTTCGATCCATGATGAGTCAAACGAATCTTCCACCATCCTTTTGGGGCTATGCATTAGAAATAGTTGCATTTACACTAAACCGTATTCCATCTAAGGCGGTTGAAAAGACACCATATGAGATATGGACTGGGAAGAAGCCTAATTTATCTTTTCTCAAGATTTAGGGATGCGAGGCATATGTTAAGCAACAGGCCTCAGATAAGCTAGCACTCAAATCTATAAAATGCCTTTTTGTGGGTTATCCTAAAGAAATTAAAGGATACTACTTCTACAACTCCACTAAGAACAAATTATTTGTTGCTCGAAATGGTATCTTTTTAGAAAGAGAATTCATCTCTAAAAGAACCAATGGGAGTAAGATACATCTCGAAGAAGTTCAAGAGCCACAAAATCGCATTGAATCGGAGATGAAAAATCGAGAAGACTCACAACAAGTTGTTGAGCCTACTCAAGTAACACAAGGCCCACGAAGGTCTAATAGGACACGACATCAGTCTCAAAGATATGGATTTCTTTTAACTGAAAATCGTGATGTGTTACTCATTGATCAAGATGAGCCAACCACATATCAAGAGGCCATAATGGGATCAGACTCTGAGAAATGGCTAGAAGCCATGAAGTCTGAGATGCAATCCATGTATGACAATCAGGTATGGACCTTGATTGACCCACCTGAAGGTATAAAAGCCATAGGGTGCAAGTAGATTTTCAAGAAGAAAATTGACATGGATGGCCAAGTGCATACCTTCAAGGCATGATTGGTTGCAAAAGAATTCAAACAAACACATGGTATAGACTATGATGAAACCTTTTCACCAGTCGCTATGATCAAATCAATCAGGATCCTTTTCGCCATTGCTGCGTATTATGATTATGAGATTTGGCAAATAGACATGAAAACAGCATTCCTTAATGGAAAGCTACTTGAGGATGTGTATATGACACAACCTAAAGGTTTTATGCATCCAGAGGATTCTGGGAAGGTTTGCAAGCTTCAAAGATCTATTTATAGATTGAAGTAAGCATCTTAGAGTTGGAATTATCGCTTTGATGAAGTAGTCAAAGATTTTGATTTTATCCAAAATGTTGATGAACCTTGTGTTTACAAGAAGGTTAGTGGGAGCACAATTATATTGCTAGTGCTTTATGTTGATGACATCCTACTCATTAGAAATAACATTCCTACCTTGCAGATTGTCAAGTCTTCGTTAGGAAAGTGTTTCTCAATGAAGGACTTAGACGAGGCCAATTACATCTTTAGGATTAGGATCTATAGAGATAGATCCAAGAGGCTAATCGGTCTAAGTTAATACACCTACATAGATAAGGTATTGCATATATTTAGTATGCAAGATTCAAAAAAGGGTTTTGTACCTATGTCTCATGGCATCAATCTCAACAAGATTCAATGTCCTAGTACACGTGATGAGCGAGAACGCATGAGTAAGATTCCATACGCCTTGGCTATTGGATCTATCATGTATGCCATGTTGTGTACTCAACCAGATGTCTCATATGCCTTGAGTATGACTAATAGATTTCAATCAGATCCAGGTGAGAATCACTAGACTGCCGTCAAGAATATCCTAAAGTACTTGAGAAGAACTAAGGATGTATTCTTGGTGTATGGAGGATTAGATGATAAGCTTGTTGTAAACGATTACACAGATGCAAGTTTCCAATCTGACAAAGATGATTTTAGATCACAATCAGGATTTGTATTCTGTTTGAATAGTGGAGCAGTAAGTTGGAAGAGCTCAAAGCAAAGCACTATGGCTGATTCTACAACAGAAGCTGAGTACCTAGCAGCATCAGATGCAGCTAAGGAAGCTGTTTGAATTAAAAAGTTTATCACTGAGCTAGGGGTGGTGCCTACCATCTCAAATCCAATAGATTTGTTATGTGACAACAATGGTGCAATAGCACAGGCTAAAGAGCCTAGATCACATCAAAGGACCAAACACATACTCAGGCGATATCACCTTATCAGAGAAATCATTGATAGAGGTGATATAAAGATATGCAAAGTATCAACTGATGACAATGTTGCTGATCCTCTTACTAAGCCGCTTCACAGGCTAAGCATGATCGTCATGTTAGGTCAATAGGTATTAGAAACATTAATGATTGAACCTAGTGCAAGTGGGAGTTGTTGGAGATTGTGCCCTAGGTCAATCATTACATTGCAAACATTATTTTTATTACGAAATAAGAGTTTTCTTTTATTACATTGTTATATTATTTGTATGTTTATATATAATAATATCCATGGATAAATCATTTTTTAGATTATCCAAAATGTCCCTAGTCAATCATCCTTGTGGGAACAACGATGAATTAAGGCTAGTATGATTTTGATTGATTAAGTGTTAATCATGTATGATGATATGAGTCAAAATCATAGGCGTGTGTTAGAGAACAGGATGCTGGATAGACCCGTCATGAGATAAGCTACATAGATTAAGTCATAAGTTTATCTCATATATAACCGTGTCATTGATCCCTTGGACCTAAGATCACCATAGATTCTTACATGAAGGACACTGTACTTTGACATAGTCTAATGTCACCTTTAATCAGGTGATTATAAAGGCTATGATCGGGTATAATGGAATCCATGCAGAGGAAGATGAGTGGTCAAGATGGAATTTGTCCCTCTGATTAATAGAGAGATATCTCTGGGCCTCCCGATGAGTGTGACTGAGAAATGCATGGCCATACTCAGGTGGAAAGGGTTCCATCTTATATTAGTTTGCTCAGAGATCAAGAAAGTTACTATCGAGCAAGTTAAGGATGACATTTCCATACCTTATACTCGATCTAGATGTCGTGTGACAAAAAGGATATGATAGAGTTGTAAGATAGGTTGCATTGGATCACCGATCCCATATGATTTGGGTAGTCATAATGTCTTGCTAGAGGTCGCTTGTGACTTGTGGGTCAAACAGTGCAATTAGCCTACTGCCAACATCATATGAGCCTGCAGGGTCGCACACAAAAACGAACCAACTCGAGCTAAAATGTCCACATTCATTGAATCAGAAATGTGTCTAGATTCAATAAATTTAATTTTTCAATCTAGGATGGAAGAATTATTTATATATATAAATAATTAAATTCGAAATATATATTATATAAATAATTAAATTCGAAATATATATTATATATATTATATTTGATATTATATATATATATATATGAATTAGTTTAAATTTGATTCTATTATATAGATTTAAATTTAAACTAATCAGATAATTTAAATTTAAATTAAGCTCTAGATATTGTTAGTTTAAATTTAAATTATAGGATAGATTTGAATTTAAATTAATAGATATATTTAATGATATATTTAATTAATTTATTAAATATATCTGAAACCCTAGTCTATAAATAGGGTTTTTATATCAGAAAATTAATTCTAAAGCTGCCTTCAAAAACCCTAGAGACAGGGACAGTGCACAGATGTCGTACAGAACTATACGGACGTCATACGGACAGGTGCTAGCACACTGTTCGAGTTGCTAAATCCCATTTATGTGGATACCAGTAGAAGGAGCCGATCTGCGGTCAGTTCTGTGATCCAGACGAAGAGTAAACAGCAAACTCAATCGACAGAAAAGGTAATTCTCTGAATCTATTCGGTTTAAGTGATTTTGACTGATCCTTGGTGGGAATCGGGATCAAAAATTTTAAATTCCGCTGTGTGCCTCTCATGATTCCTAACAGAAATATATGGTGTTATAGCATACATCGGTATGTATTAAGCCCAATAGGCCAGTAGCGCTCTCACTATGCCCAATAAAAGTGCCTTAGTCATCTTTCCTAATAAACAAGATTCGCAGGTGTCAAATGATTCAAAATCAAATGAGTTAAGTAGTCCATCTTGATGGAGCTTTGAAATGCGTTTCTCATTTATATAGCCTAGACAACAGTGCCATAGGTAGGTCAAATTCAAATCGTTTGGCTTGATCCTCTTGGTAGTTACGTTATAGATATTTTCATTATTAGGAATTTCAAGGTTCAAGTAATAATGACTACCATGCAAATCACCATCCACATAAAAGATGTCATTAAAATAAACAGAACATTTATTATTCGCAATAATTGAAATAAAACCTTTCTTTTCTCAATAAGAAAGTGAAACAATGTTTCTACTCAAAGTAAGAACATAATAGCAATTGTTCAAAACAAACAAAAGCCCACTGGGCAAAATTAATTCATAAGTGCATACGGCTAAATCAGTAACTCTTGCTCTATTTCTAACTCGTAGGTCTATTTCGCCCCTTTTAAGCTTTCTACTCCTTTTAAGACCCTGCACATTTGTACAAATGTGAGTTCCACATGCAGTATCTAATACCCATGTAGAAGAAGTAGAAAGATTAATTTTTATAACATAAATACCTGAAGTAATAGCCTTGCTATTCTTCTTATTCTTTAGATCTTCCAGGTAGAGCTTGCAGTTTCTCTTCCAATGACAGAGCTCATTGCAAAAGAAATAAAGTCCTTCCTTGGGAGGCTTTGCCTTCTTGGCTTCAAGCTTGGGTTTGGGCTTGGGCTTGTTTCGGTCCTTAGACTTATTGTCTGAGCCCTTTCCCTTTCCTTTGCTTTTGCCTTCCTTTTCCTTTCTGAACCATTAAAACAGTGCTTGTTGTCCGAGCCCTTTCCTTTTTCTTGGCTTTTTCTTGATATTTTGCTCAGCAGTTTTAAGCATTGAATGCAGTTCAAAAATTGATTTCTCTATGTTGTTCATATTATAGTTCATGACGAACTGGTCATAACTTTCTGAGAGTAAGTTTAAGATCAAATCTGTAGCTAACTCTTGGCTCATGGGAAATCCGAGTCTTTTCAGGTGATCAATATAGCCTTTTATTTCTAAGACATAAGTGCTAACTGATGCACCTTCAACCATTTTGCAAGAATGTAAGGCCTTGGTAGTTTCATACCTTTCTTACCTCACCTATTGCTAGAACATTTCCTTGAGATGCACAATCATCTCATAAGCCTTCATGTGTTCTAGATCTCTTTAAAGTTCTGGGATCATGGTGGCTAGTATCAAGCATGCTACATCCACAGAGTCATTAAGATGCTTAGTGTGGGCATCCTTTTGGGCTCTTGGAGTATTGGCTGTAGGCTCCTCAGGAATGGGTTGATCTAGGCCATATGACTTTCTCTCATGCTTGAGAACAATTCTCAAGTTTCTAAACCAGTCAAGAAAGTTAGTCCCATTTAATTTGTCCTTCTCAAAGATGGATCGCAATGATAATGAAGCAGAATTATTTGTCGACATTTTTCTATAACAAAATATGTAAATTCAAGTTAATAATCTCCCACTAAAATTAACCCTCAATTTAATTTAGCAGGTTAAGACCCATATTTCACTCAATTGTAAGTCCGCTTTGGCAAGACGTTTAAAATTAAGTTATTTAGATAGGTAACTTGTTTACCAATTACATCACATATAACTCTTAGATCTTCATAGGATTCCATCATCATATGATCTGGCATGTTTAATCCCATCTAATGCCTTGAGACCCAAAACCGTTTTGATAGTCTCAATTAAGTTAAATCATTATGAACCTTATGAGTATCACCATTACCCAAGTTACCTCACTAAGATAACCTAAGTATATCCATTTTGATGGAACATACACTTAGGCGATCAAAGCTTTGATAGGTGTTCATAAATGGGTGGCATATTAACTTAAAATTTGATTCAAGGGATTTTATTGTTATTTTTTCATTGTGATTCAAATATTTAATCATCACATGATAATATACTATGATAGCATCTCATACATGCATATGATCTCATCATGAAGTATAAAATAAATGTGTCACAATATGCTCCATCTAGCCTATCTCCTCCCAAGCCAATAAGAGGATTCTTCTAAGATAAAAATTATAAAGAGAAACCTCAATTGAACACTTGAGGGGAGTGAGATGAGAAGAGAATGTACATCCAAAATAAATAGAGAGAGGCATGACACGTAGGCCGTATTTTAAAATTGCAAACCATAAAAACCTAGGGCCATATTATGCACCATACCCATCCAATTCAAACAAACATAATTCATATATAAAATTACAAACATCTCATCTCATAAGAAAGGTTGTAAGCATTATAATCTTAGTGTTAAATCAGATTAGGTTGCGCTAAACACATTTCATATATTAAACAAATTTGTAAACATCTAAATTGAACAATTTATAGTCCGAATTAAACAATTTAGAATCAGATTCCAAATCAAATTCGAACCTTTTTGTAATTCGCACACATATGTCACACATAATATTGAATTGTAAAGTTCAAATATCACTTATATGTAATCAAATTTAAAATTGATTTGAACATATAATACATATATGAACGCCGATTCAAACACTAATTATATGAGCCCTTAGTTCCCATACTTATATCATATTGCAACATATTACATCACATATAGCCCATGTGAAATCATAACAAAAGCAAAATTCACAGAACTTCACACAAAAACTCAATATAAACAACCATTGACATGGCTCTGATACCACTATTGGGAATTTTCAGGATGCGTAGCAGAAAATTAAAATCCTGAATCTTTTCCCATGGATCCATCAATGTTGTTTAAATCAAGTAGATCTAGAAATATTTACCTTTTATGCGGATCTTAGGAATTAATCTACAGATCTGCCCTTCTACCGGACGAATGGATGTTCAACTCGAATGGCGTCCTAGCGCCTCTTACCAATATCCATACATGTTCTTGGTAGAGAAGACATTCTCCTCTTCCTCTCTCTCTCTCTCTCTCTCTCTCTCTCTCTCTCTCTCTCTCTCTCTCTCTCTCTAGGCGTTCGTACAGTGTTTGTACGCCATCCGTACGCTTTCTCTCTCTAGGGTTTTTCTTTAGTTCTATGGTATTAGGAAACCCAAGCCTCCTACCTTTTTATAGAGGTATTTTATTAGAGTTTCAGATATATTTGATTAATTTAAAATACATTATTTTAAATGAAATCAAATCAAATCAAATTCGAATTAAATAGATTAGTTTAAATTTAAGTCTATCTAATAGATTTAAATTTTAACTAATTATTTAATATAAATCTAGAACTTAATTCAAATTTAATTTATCTCATAAATTAAATTTAAATTATCATGTTAGTTTAAATTTAAATCTATCATATAGATTTGAATTTAAAACTAATTGATTTAAATTAATTAAAGGATATATATTTTTTGAATATATAAATATATATTTCAAATTTTATAAATTATATATATATCAAATATATTTTTATTTATTTATAAAATTCTTCCACCCTCGATTGAACAACATTCATTGAATCTAGATGCAATTTCAAATTCAATGAATTTGGACATTACATTCATGTTGACTCGTTCTTGTGTGCGACCTTGTAGGCTCATATGATATTGGCAGTGGGCTAATAACACTATTTGACCCACAAGTCATAAGCAGTCTCTAGCAAGACATTGTGACTACCCAAATTATATAGGGATTAGTGATCCGATGCAACCTATCATATAACCTTATCGTCACACGATATCTAGATCAAGTATGAGGCATGAAAATATCATCCTCATCTTACTTGATCGTCACTTTCTCAATCTACATGTAGACTAACAATACAAATGGAAACCCTTCCATTCAAGCACGCCCATGCATTTCTCAGTCTCATTTATTGAGGGGCCCAGAGATATCTCTTTATTAATCAGAGGGACAAATCCTATCTTAACCACTTATTTTCTTCTACATGAATTCCACTATACCTGATCATAGCTTTTATGATCACCCGGTGAAAGATGACTTTTGACTATGCCAAAAATAGTGTTCTTCATGTTGGAAACTACAGTGATCTCAAGTCTAAGGATTTGGTAATACGATTATGCATAAGATATGCTTATGACTTAATCCATATAGCTATCTTATGGCGGGTTGATCTAACATCTTGTTTCCTAACAAATGCCTATAATTTTGATTCGTATCTTTATACATGATTAACACATAATCATCAATCAAAATTATACTAGTCTTAGTTCATCATCGTTCCCACAATGATGATCGACTAAGGATATTTAGAATAATTAATATGATTTATCCAAGGATATTATTATCTAGAACATGCAAAAGAATATAATAATAATGTAATAAAAGAAAACTCTTATTTCTTAATAAAGTATAATATTTTCAATACAATGATTGGCCTAGGGCACAATCTCCAACACCACATACATCACATAAACTTATGGCATTCTTATATGCATTGAATTGGTAAATATTAGCTACTGACATTTTTCTGAATCTCACCTCCATTTTCCCACTAACCATTTCAGGTTCACCAAGCTAAAGCTAAGACCATAAGAAGACTTAGATATCAGAGATATGATGTATTAGCAATCTTATAGTATTAAATTTTGTCATATGTATTTATATCACTCCTTACATGTATCCTTAAGGCTTTATGATGTATATGATGATCATATGTCATAATGGAACCATAAATAAAAGTATAAGAATAGCAATGTATGACCATTTATGGCAATATATATGCATTATGGTAGAATTTGATATATGAGATGATATGATGGATGTGTGTAATCTTGGATATTAATGGGTCAAATTTTGATCTAACTATTTTGGTATGATATGGAATGATTAGAAATGATATTTAGAATGGAAGTAATGTGCTCAAAGTAGAAGAAAACCCTTTGGATGCCAAATGGTCCAAATTGGAACCAAAATTGGTTTTAAATTTGCCATAAGCAACTCTTATGTCAAAAGTGGCCTAAATGATCTAGTTCGAGCCTAAAATTTGGCATGAATTTAGACCCCTTCTAGAGCTTTCTAGCAAGTTAACAACCATAATTTTTGGCATTGTACAAAATATTTTACAAATTTTTTAAACTGTGTAGAATTTTCAAAATGGTCTTGGTATTGTTCACACTGCACAATTATGATGTTTCATGTCTTGAAGGGTTAAAATGAACTCCAATACTCATAAAATTTTACAAAAATATAGTTGGAATTATAAGCTTTCTGTGGGCACTGACATCATCCAAATTAGAGTTGTATAGTTCAAGATATGTATTTTTAAAATTTGGGCTTGTCATATATTTTCCATTTCAATCAAAGTTATTGTTCCATTGCATTTGGTAAGGCAAAGGAACTCAATTTTACCTGAAATTTTGCAACATGTAGTTCACATGCTAAGCTTTCCATAAAAAACTAATTTGCATGATTTAGAGCTGTATAACCCAAATTATGAATTTTGAAAGTTAGTGTAGATTTTTGCTTCATGCTGTCATCTTGGGTTAGAGTAAATTTTAAGGTGTCCTATGAGCTAAACATGATAAAATAGGAATGAACAAACTTGTTTGTGATGAAAATGATTAAAGGAAATGAAAGAATCAAATTTGGATCCTTGTAGTTCAAAATAACCCATAAGTAAACTGATTTCGATGTTGAATGCTTATGAATGAATGTAAATTTTGTTTGAAACTTCATATTTGATATGAATGAGTTAGTACAAGCTCGGTATGACAACAACCCTAACCATTATACATAAATATCCATAAATGAAATATTTTGTAACCAAAACAAACAAAGTTTTAAGTGAATTTAATGTTCATAATAATTTACAAGTACTACAAAAGGTTTCCTTTATAAATTTTAATAACTCACATTAGGACCTTGATAAACGCCATTTTTTATATACATTAATCCTCTTAAATTTAGGTATTTTAATAATTAAATAAGTCTTAATGGACTTTATTAGGTGATAATTGATTTTATTGGCCATTTTTTACACTTTAGGAATTAATTTGCAAAATTATTAGTTTTTAATGCATTGATTCTTTTAAATAATTTTTGTGAATTTTTCTTATTAAATATTCCCTATTAATTGTGTAGATTTTCAACGGGCAATTAAGCTTAAATGGAAAATTGAGTTAAAGAAGAAAAGGAGAAGAGATGGGCTTCAAGTGTAACTTGTGAGAGAATAAAAAGGCTGGCCCATTAATTAAAGAGGATTAAGGACCTAGGCAGAAGAGAGGGAGAGGGAAAGCATGCTTCATCTCATTCCAATGCTCATTCATTCACCTCACTTGGATCACTCACACTCACACTCTCATGTTACAGTAAGTCCAGCCTAATATTTACACACTTTAAGCATAAGCCAACCACTACACTAACACACCCACTTCAATTACATGTTAAGACACATGGGCACCCCTTCACGTGGACATACATGCATTTGTTCATGTAGGCAGCCATCCACGTAGCACACAGATCAGCATACATGCACACACATGAATCACGCCCTACCATGCCATTTTCCAGTCCATCTCATTCATAAGCACATGCAGATACAACTCTCACTCAAGACATGAGGTCCAGCCACGACTTCACATTGTAGCACGTCCAACACATCATTTTCAGGTTTAGCAAAGCATGCAGTAGCTCACGTAACCACATCACATTTAGCCCACCCATGAAGAAGCTAATGTGGAGAAAAGCAGCAGAAATAAGGAAGACACGTGAAGAGAAGGAAAAAAAGCCACAAGTACAGAACCATGTTGCAGCTCTTAACTTCATCACACCAGCACACTTGAACAAATGATGAGAGACTCGATGGTTCTGTTTTGGTGAGAAGGAGAAGGGAGCTGAGAATGAGCTGAGGAGAAGGAATAAGAAGACTTGGTTTGGAAGAAATGAAGAAAATAAGCTAAAGGTACTAGAGATACAAAGAAACACAGCTACACGATGGAGAAAACATGAATGAAGAAGCCACGAGTTCATCAGTTTTGACGTTGAAAAGCATGAATAGAATATAAGAGGCAACATGTAACCATTAAAATAATTGAAGGGCTAAGACAACACAACTCCATGAGCAACATATACTAGCTACGTGACACAAGAAAGAAGCACCAAGGGAGTGGAGCTGGAGAGGCTAAAGCACGTAAAGGAATAAAAAAATTAAAGAGCACGTGAAAGTTTAAGAAGAAGCATGCATCAATGAGAAGGAGGCTTGTTTGTAAATAAAAGGAAGAAGCACATGAATCATTAAAAGAAATGTGAAGGGCACGTGATTCAAAATATACTCGGCTAGTAGCTAAAATGGGGGGGTCGAGGGCTTCATTCAATCACATCATCCATTCACTATCAACACCTCATTCACGTATTCCACACATCATCCATCCCCCATTCAGGCCGGGGCTCTTCCATTCCACTTTCACTCCATCATCCTCCATTCTATGAAGCTCTAATTTCTCTTGTGACTAGCTAGGAGGAGGACCTTAGTTGAAGCTTAAATTCAAAGAGAATAGCAAGGGATTTTGGCTAAGCTTCCTATTTTATATTTCTCTCTTTCTACATCAATTTTTGTTATTTTATCTGCTTGGTTAAGCTTGTAATTGACCGAGATTGATGTGGTTTATAATTGATAACTAGTTAGACATTGATTAGGAGAGCAAATAAATGGTTAATTGATTGAATTAAGTGCTAGATTTTTAATTTCCTACAATTATCCATGTATGTAGTCAAGGTGTTTGATGAAATGTATGTGAGAGATTGAGTGCTTGAATGTCTAATTTGAGGTGTCCTTGGAGTTTGATTAGTTAATTGAACATCCTAGGGTGAAAATTTATAAGCTAATTGATTGATTAATCATTAATTTAAGTGTTCAAGGATCCTTATGACAAGAATTAATGATTTGATGTGGGGTTAAGGTTTCAATTCAATATTAACTTATTAATTTCTTGAATCTTATGTAGTAACTCAAGATGCATTGCCATGAATACAATTAGGAACTTTTAGACCAGAACATTAACAATTGAATTAGAATAAAGATAGCGAATATCAAGGGATAAATCTAAAGCTAGTCACAAGTCCATAAGTTACTTATTAGTTAATGTATTAGGTAGTAACTAGGAGTTAATGTATTTAGGTAGTAATTAAGAGCTTTAATTCAATTTTATTTTAGTTAGTTTAATTCAATCAAACCCCTATTTAATTAGTTAGTTTTAAGATCCTGTTATACTTAGATAGCTCTTTTAAACATTAAAATCTATTTCCAAGGGAGACGATTTAGATTGCATTACTAACTACAAATTTTAATTCAACCTAGTTTATTTTGAGGTTGCGCAACACGACCGTCAAACCTCTTAAGTATCCAAACTTGTTGACAGTATAGGTAAATATATGTCTACTTGATCTCAAATAATGCTAACAATAAGACCTATTTTACCTATAACTTTGAACATGTTGGATTTTATTATCTTGGACATATGAGACATGCCAAAACATGTTAAGCTCGAAATGGATTTTTATATCATTGTTCATGCAAAATGAACAAGACTCCCACTCATCTTAGCTAACAAATATTCAATAATATTTATTAAACTATATAAATATATATTAAGGCAGTAAAAAAATGTGTTTTATTATACTAGGAGACCTTAATAATTTTTAAATAAGGTTCACTAGTATATATAATTTTAATAATACCTTATTTTCTTTAAACTGTCAAGCCTTTAACATGTTTTAATTAATTATCTCAAGAACATCATCAAACAAGATGCTCATTTAGAAACTTAATCTATATAGTTATCACTAGTAGGCCTAGTATATTGATGACAAAGAATTAAAAAAATTGATAAACTAACATTGACTTACTCAATGCACATAAACAATTTCCTCATTATTCAATTTGTTTGGCTATTAATTAGATTTAAGCCTTTAATTCATAGAATTCATAAAAGTTTGATTTATAATGATTCCCACTTACTAAAGATATCAAAAGAATTTGAAATGCTTATAATTATCACAACATGCTTATAACAAGTTGTAAGCTTACAAATAATGGTCAAGAACATATAGTCATTAGTTTAAAGAAAATTTTATGAATCTTTATGAAAAAGTTACTTCGGTAATAAAAAATTTATATTAATCCATCAAATAATATCATATCAAAATGGCACAACATTATTCAAATTGACAATTTAAAATATATAATTGCATTTAAATGGCATAAATAATAATTTTTTGTGTGCAACAAATTTTTATTAATTAGATAGTTAGTTTCAACCAAATATTATTTCAAAAAAATTTTTATAATATTATCCAAAATTAAATTTATAAATTTGGAATTTCAAATGACATGTTAATAAATTAAATTCATTGTGAATTTTGACACAAGTGTCCTATTTGATTAGTAGCTTACTTTCACTATATAGAAAATTAAGTAATAGGTGCAACACTTGAGTGATGAAGCAAAATTTAAATCATCATATTTAATGTATACATATCTACTCTCAATATAAAACTTCCTCCACTCACACTTGAATCCCAACAATCTTCCCCTTAAGTGTAAGTCTATCACACAAAGCTAGTCCCTTTAATTTATAAGCCCATGGAGCCTAAAAGTATTAGAAGATCTTCTTTCATTGGGCTTTATATAGAAACCAAATTGATATTTATGATACCATAACATCACTCAAGAACTTAAAAGTATTGTGGCAAATTTATTCCACTAAAAAGAGGTTTCGATGAAATTAAATTTCCTTATATCAAATGGTACACAATAATCCAAAAGTGAATATTTAGTCCAATGATAAAACCAACAACCAAAGTGTTCAAAGTTATATAAACAACTTAATAATGTGAGAAATTTTCTAATTATTTCTCAACTTCAATTTCATAAATATATCATGGGATTTTTCTTTAGTAAATTAATAAAGCCATAAAAATATCAATAAAATTGCCACATAATATAGATAAATAAGACCTACTAATATCTATCTATATATTTTATTTCTAAAAGATTTTTATTTATCTATTACTTATTTTATTTATAATTGTATTTTTTGTTAAGTTTTGGTTAACTTTCTCTTGAAAGTTAGCACATGTCTTTATATCCCAAAATCAAGAAATAGATATAATTAATTGTTAAATATATCATATATAATCCATCAAATAAGATATAATCTATAAAAAATATATCTTCATTAAAGATAGCTGATGCATCTCTCACAAAATTTTACAATTTCCTTGTGAACTAAAACATGAGATAGTTATCATAATTTATGCAGAAAATAACATATTTGCCACTTACAAATATGTCCATAAAATATTCTGCAAAATGCAAACAAGCACTTTAACAAATTAAGTCACAATATTTTATTTTCACATATCTTAAAAGTCTACAACATGAAAAATATGACTAAGGTGCCTTAATGCAGAATTCAAAATTCCATAAACAATTTTATTTTCATTTTCTTTTTTACCCACTATCAACAAAACTTTCACAAATATGGATAATTTAACATTATTATTGTATTAATACTAGAACATCACTTATTTTTAAACAAGGATAAAAGAATATTTATATAAAATTACTTCCATTTATCCCTTATCATGTCTCACTAAGAACCAAGTTATAGTAATAATTCCTTACATACATACAAATATGAGTGTATAAATACCAAACTTTATGTCTTGCTTCCATTCCTAATAATTAGAACCTATTAAGAGACTTAGATATGATGAATAAATAATTATGAAAGTATTGGGTTAAATTTAGGAGCATTAAAATGAAAGTTAAAATTTTAAGGCCTAAATAAGTTTAATGAAGCAAGTTGGTTCTAAACATTTCTAACCAAATATGTAGTGATTCATATGAGTTTCTTGAGAGTTATAAGACTTGTAGTAATCAAGAGTTTGGGGTTGAGAAAGAAAAAACTAAAGGTAGCTTCATTATGGACCTAAAACTAGCTTTTGTATTACATTAAGCTCTAATGAGATGAAGTAAGAATTATGAAGCCTAGAATGAGTTCTATAGGATTAATTTGTCTTGAAATTTTTATGTGTAGATCCATCTAGCCCAAACACTCTTAAGTGTGAGTGCTAAGTAAAGGAAAGAATAGAGAAAGACCAAAACCAAGTGAGCTAATTGTGCCTAGACTTCTATAAGTCCTAAGGTAGCTTTATCTTCTTTCTTACATAATTTTAAGTGCTTGAATGAGTTTGAACGCTTATGTGTTTTGTTAGTTGATGCTTTCATGAGTTTTGTTTCATTATATTTTTTAAATGAGCTATATATATATAAAAAGGTAATGAGACAGCTCCTAACTCCACTAAAGCATGGAATTGAGCGTAGTAGCTCTTCCTTGACCTCAGGTTGAGAAAAGTTAAGCCTAGCAAGTTTAGGATGAAGCCATGGCTAGAGAATGAATGAATTTTTATAATACATGATGCATTTGATTTACATGAGGCATATGCATAGTATCTTTACATCACATGCATGGCATACACTTTATGGCATTCTTGTATGTATTGAATTGATTAAGATTGGCTACTGAGATTCTCCTAAATCTCACCCCCATGCTCCCCCTAACCATTTCAGGTTCACCAAGCCAAAGTCAAGAGTATGAAAAGGTATAGAAATTAGGGAAATGATGTAGTAACAATCTTGTTGCAGTAGATTTTGTTATATGTATCTATATGACACTTTACATGTATTATTATGGACTTATGATGTATTTGATAATGATATTTCATGTTTAATAATGAAACCATGTGTTAAAGTATGAAAATATCAATGTATGACCATTTGTGGCAATGAATGCGCATTATGGTAGAAAATGGCATATGAGATGGTAAGATGCAAATGTGTATACTTAGGTGTCAAGGGGTCAAAATTTGATCCTACCCTTTTGGCATGTTATGGAATAGCTAAAAATGTCATTTAGGATGAAAGAAATGTACTCAAAGTGAAAGAAAACCAATTGGACCCCAAATGACTCAAATTAGAACCACGATTGGTTTTAAAATTACCATAAACAACTCCTATGACAAAAGTGGCCTATTGGAGGCTAAGAATTAGAGCTTTCTCACAAGCTAAGAACCAAAATTTTTAGAATAATACAGAATATTTTATGAATTTTTAAAATTTTGTAGAATTTTCACAATGGTCCTAATACTATTCATCCAATGTAGATATGGTATTTCATGTCTTTGAAAGGCCAAATGAACTCCTGTAACAACTAGAAAAAGAAAGAAGAAAGCTGAAAATTTTCGAAATCCTGAAATTTTTTTAAGTCTGCTAGCTATAGTGAGAAATGGCCTAGCTATAACGAATGTACCTGTTCGCTATGGCGAGAAATGGTCTAGCTATAGCGAATATACCTGTTCGCTATAGCGAAAATACTTCTAGCTATAGCGAGTGTAGGCATTCCATACAAAAATCAGGGAGCTACTCGCCATAGCGCGCGCCATAGCGAACACGGGGGTCTGGGACTGATACATGCTCTCCGTAGCGAAGGTTAATTTTCGCTATAGCAAGGGTTAGTCCGGAAAAGCATAAAAGGGGAGAATTTGACTTCTTAAAACGTCCCCATTCATTCTTTCTCTTTTATCTGACCTAAGCTTCGACCAAAGGAGAGAAAAGGGGCGTGGAGAGAGAGAAAGACCAAGAGAAGGAAGGAAGAACAATGAAAAGGTAAGAAGCTTGAGATTCTTCTCTCTTTTCTTCTTAGCATCTTGTTCTTTTCTCTTTGCCCTCTCTTTCTATGGTTTTGGCTGTTAACTTAGTTGGGTTTTAGGCATGGGTCAGAAGAGGGAAAGTGGAATATGTTGGTTCTACCAACTTGAGAGCTTGAGAGAGAAAAAGAATTAGTGAATATATGCTTTGTAGGGTTTGCTAAAGAACCCCCTAGCTTGGTGAATAATCCCATACTCTTTATTGTGTCTAAGCTTAAGAGAAGCACCTCCATCAAGGTGTGAGTGTGAAACCAAGAAAGGAGAAGAGGAATTGAAAGGAAAGGCGTGTGTTAGCTTATAAGGTAGCTCTCCACTCTTTCTTGTTGCATTCTTGGATGTAATAGTCATTGTATGCTTGTGTATATGCTTATTGTGTGAGACATGCCATATGTTATTACTTTGATGCATTGGTACCAATATGCTTATGTGTTGGATTGTGAAAATTGTTCGGGTGAAGTAGTGCCAAAAGTCCCTTGAGATGAGTGAGGTAGAATCGAAAGTCTTTGAGACTGGGTGAGACAAGGCCAAAAGTCTCATAACTGAGTGAGGCCAAGTCAAAAGTCCCTAAAATCTGGTGAGGCCATCCAAAAGTCCTTAAAATCGAGTAAGGCTAGACCAAAAGTCCCTAGAGCTTATGCTTGGCATTGATATGGTTTTCATGGCATGTAAGTCATGTATTGTATGATTGTGAATGGTTAGATGCCTATTTGCATGCTTTGACTTATTTATATGCCTTGATTGCTTTCTTGAATGAGTACATAAGCTACTGAGATTCCATGAATCTCATCCCCTTCCTTCTCCCATCTTAACATATTAGGTGGAGCTCAAGGAGATTCAAGTGCACACCAAGGAGCCTAGGAGCATGTTTAGATAGATGTTAGTTTATTTTAGTTCTTTTGATGTAAAGAAGTGCTAAAATAAATATGCACCTATTATTTTTTAGATGTAAATGTTGTAACAAGTATAGATGTATGGAAAAATGATGTATAAACTATGTAGAGAGCCAAAGCAATGAAAATGTGGGATTTGCCCCTTTTGTGATTTATATGTGATAGTGTATTTTGGCCCGTAGCATAGTGAGTTTAAAATATATGATGATTTAAACCACTTGGATATTTCATATATGCTATGTTCATGCTTTAAAACTTGTCCATGAGGTGTTAGAACATGTGGGAGGCCATTTGGACCCACTTTGAACCGTTTTGGGTGCTAAAACTGTCAAATTTGTGAGCTATGTCAAAGTATAATCAAATGAGCTCTTCTTTATATGAAATTTGGCATGCCTCTAGAGTTTGTAGAGAGCTTATTGGGAAGCTAAAGTGGGTAATATTTAGAGGTCCAGGGAATATTTGGTGAATTGTTGAAGTTAGGAAATTTTGATGGTTTGGTCATGGTTCTGTGTAACTAGTCCAAAAATAAATCCATGTCATTCATGGACCAAATGGAGTCCAATTGTCATGAAATTTTATAGGCATAAACTAGACAACCACAGTGACCTATACTAACTAGAATCACCTAAATCGGAGGTTTGTAGAGAGAGAACAAACCTTCTGAAGTTCTATATCAGTATCAGGGAAGCCATCTGACCTTCGTTACTATTCCATCAATTTTCGAGGTCTAAGGGCTACTGAACTGATCTAGACTTATTTTTTTCCTTTAGTTAATATCTGTAGCTTTCCAAATTGGTATAGTTTGTCTAGATTGGATTTTTGTGGATTTACTTATGAATTTTTGAAGTTCATGACAGTAAGTTGCACCAGAAATAGGGACAGCGGGACCTCTGTTTCGTTTTCGATGTCAAACATATTGTGGTTGGGAATTATTTTTAGTGTAAATTTAACACCTAGATCTTTCCAAAAAGCTATGGGTTACTTGATTCATATTTTTCTATAATTAGTTATGATTTTCCAAAATTAGAGCCAAAAATCTGACTTTTGGGCCCATGTGAGAAATTGCATTTTCTTAGTTTTTAGCTTCATATCCGTAGTTTATGGCATGTTTTATGATATGTATGAGTCGTATAAATGGAGTTTGAGTAGAGAACATGAATGATGGGTTCACAAGACCTACGAAGAAAAATATGAGAGTTTGAACCCTATTTTATAGCATGAAAATGCTACGGTTGGTACTTGTTCTTTGGAAATCATATGGAATCGAGCCAAGAAGGAGATTAATTGAGGTTAAGACATTATACTCATGAGATTTATAGGCATATAGTTGACATTATAAATTTTCCATGGCCATTGAGATCACCTAAATTGGAGTTGTGTAGCTCAAGATATATATTTCTAAAATTTGGGTCTGATATGCCTTTCATTCTAAACCAAGTTAATGTTCCATTACATTTCATCAAGCAAATGAAGTTAATTTTGGTTGAAAATTTTACAACATGTATTTCACATTATAAGCTTTCCATCGATACCTAAGTTGCATGATTTGGAATTATATAGCCTAAGTTATAAATTTTCAAAGTTAGTGTAGAATTTTGGCCACTATGTCATTTTTGGTTAAAGACCTTTCTAGGGTGTCCCATGAGCTAAACATGACAAAATGGATATGAACAAAGTTGCTTATGATGAAAATGAATAAAGGAAAAGAAAGAAACAAATTTGAACCCCTATAACTACATATGACTTGTAAATGAATTGAATTTGGGATTGAAATACCTATAAATGAATGTGAACCTTGTCTTATACTTCATACTTTGTATGAATGGGCTGGATAAAACTAGGTATGATATTTTAGTTGGTATTAAAGTAATTGTTGAGGCATTCTAGTGTTAGGTATGGCTTGAGGATGTGAAATTTGGTTATGTATGACTTATAAAGGGTGTCTTGAGTGCTAAATTGTGGCATGTGTACATGTTTTGCACTGAATTGAGTTGAGTTGCTCCAGATAAGATGGTGAATACTAGGAGAGGAATACCTCCAAGATTTTATAAGAGTATAACTAGTTAATCCTATGGTTGAAGCCCTATAGGTTATTATGTCTTACTTGGATTCGCGATAGGTCACGATGCAACCGTAATAGATAGTGATTAGGTAGCTGTAAGAAAGATTAACAAGGCAAGATAATAAGTATTAGAATGGAAAGTTAATTAGAATAGAGCTTGCATACCTAAATTAGTAGCTCTATAGAGGTATAGTGTTCAACCAACATGGTGTAATAATAGCTGATGAGATAGTATAGTAGCTATAAGGCTGCAGCTGTAAGAAAGTAATTCAAAAGTAAACTAAGAATGTTACCCCTTTGGCCACAACACTCAGTTACCCGGATGAATTAGAAAGCCTAAAAATTATTTCCCTCAAGCTAAAACCCATGTGTATCATTTTATAGAGCCCTGTCCAGTCTTAATTCACCATTTAGCTAGACTAATAAATATAGGATGTAGAATCCCTTAGCCATGATGGTGAATATAATTTGGAGACGGTTAGGGCTCGGATTATGTAACCAGAAAGGATGCACCAAGTATGGGAATGTATTGCATGACAGGAGGCCTTGTTGGCCATATTTAAACTAATGAGAGTAATAGATTACTATGGGTGAAGTGAAGAGAAGAAGAACAGAGGGTCTTAGAAGGAAAAAGGTAAGACATAGATGAATTATAAATTTAGCAAATTTGCAGAGAATAGATACGTAATAGAAGAATAGTGGGCTTAGTATGTGAGTCTAAGGAAGGACAAAAAATGTCATGTTTTATATGAAAAGGATGAAGTGAGAATACTAAAAAGATTATGAGTACACAAGTTGGAATGTGCTCTAAAGATGTAGTGCCTTTAAAAGATTATGATAAGTTCAATGTCAAATATTCAAGAAATTTAGACATTGAAGTTGCTGAGGCCTACCAATAAACTTAGAAAAGAGAATAAGATCAGAAAAGAAAGACTTAAGAGTGTCTAATAATGGGGTATAATAAGCTCAAGTCAGATAGGCCCATCATAAGTTACTACTTGGGGATTACAAGAAACCCATTACTAAGGTAAGAGTCTTAGGCTAAGTTACAAATTATAACCTAAAAATGATAATTAGTAGAAATTCATATACAAAACGAGATAAGAAAGAAAGAAATTCTTAGGCTAAAAAAAGAAGGGCCTAGAAAGTTAAATAAAGGAAGGTTTTTCTATTGATGAGAAGTAAGGTAGAGTGAGTAGGCAGAGCACCCAATTAAAGGTTAACAACTTTATAAGCGATAAGGCCCCTAAGTTAGTAATTATGGGAATTTAGAGAAAGAAAGGAAGAACTGAGAAATCAATACATATAAAAGTATGCCCTCGCTTCAATAGTGATCATATGAAAGTTAATAAAATAGGTATAGTAAGAGTAGATACAAAATAAAAGCTAGAACTTAGTAAATGTAAAAGATGTAAATTCACTACTAGATGAGCTCCCTAACATGAATAGGTGCCACTTAAAACACATGAATGATAAAATTAGTGATGGAGCACAGATTGGCTAACCAAGTAAATTAAGATAGTTGAGCACACATGATCATAATAGAGAAAGAAATTGAGGCAAGCAATTAATGCCTCAGTGCTCTTAAAGGAAACTATAGGAAGTCAATAATTAACTAAGATAGTAAGTCTTAGAGTAATACAAAATAGCAAGGTAAACTCGAGAGCTTTAAGGAAAATGAATTCTAAAGTTCATATAGCATGAGGCCTTTTCTTAAAGAAACAATTTAGTCAAAGATTTGGGGATCAAATTGACCTAAATTAAACCCCTTCCATTTTATAGAGAGTAAGTGAGTCAAGATGAACCCAGGAAGTGTGACAATGCTCTTAAGTATAGATAAGTAAAGAACAGATGGAAAGTAACACTAATATGAGTACTAGAAAGTGTACTAGAGAGTAATGTTCATTTTTTGTAGAGCCGCCTATATAATAGCATAGACAGTACAATGTGACATAATGCCTAATTGAGAACAATAGGGCAAAGGAAAATAGCTTGGAGATAATATAACAATTGATAGAAAGGAATAAAGAAAGAGATTTTATGTCCCTTAGTTATTAGATGATGACATAAAGGAAGTAACCAAAAGGTAAGAGACGGGTATTCTAGATTATTGGGAAACTTGTAATACACTAACAATAGTGGCTTGAGCTCGACCATGATACACTTATGTATTAATGTTTGATGTTGTGATTTACTTGTCATGGTGGTTACATGATATTGAATTTGGCCAACTCAATAATAATGTAACCTAAGTTTTTAGTAAATGATAGTATCAATCATAAAAAATGTCCCAATAATCTAAAAGTATCCTAACTAATTAAGTTAAAGGATAAGCTAAAGAATAAAGAGAGTTAGAGGGATTTTAGAATAATTGAATATGTAACAAAATATTTAGAAGAGATCCCCAATATAGAATGATGAAGATTAAAGATGCTGAAGGCACTAAAGTTATAAGACTTAGTTAACATGATGTTCAGTATGTTTGATCTGAGCCCCTTATGTTAGAATTAAACAAAATGACAAAAAGACTAATACATAGTGCTAAAAAAAATTAAACACACTTAATACGTAATGTGAAATGCCCTATGAAGTACAAATTGTGTTAGTGCAAGAGGTATTGAATGTGCATTATAAGTAAAGGGTAGACACTTGCAAGATAAGAGAAGGAAAGTAGAATGAATACATGAAAAGTATGCCTCTAATTTTAGTTATTGAATAAACGAAATAAGACAAGTAAAGTAAGTTTGTAAGAGAAGGAAACAAAGGAAGTATAACATGACTGGAAGTGGGAATGTGATGATCCCATAAAGAGTAGTGAATAAATATTAAGATACTTTTGAGTATCATTCTATGGGATCATTATAGAAATCAAATAGTATATAGAACCTACTTCACATAAGAAATGTTACTAGAACATATTAGGCATTTGAGTTAACTTTAGAGATTATGAGAAATGATTGCCAGACTAAGTAGGCATGAGTTTTAGTACGAGTTTATTTACAAATAGTGATCTTAGGCTTTGAAATCTCCTAAAGATGGATCGCAGTAGATCCTCGCATAGTTCAATGGATTACAATAGATCCCACAGAGTTACTGAGAGCCCAGAGTTATAGTATAGTAATTCTCTTGAGAGATAACAACCTAAGACATTTTTATAGATCAATTAGTCTTAGAAATTTATATGATTTTAGATAGTTTAGTCTCAGAGACTTGAGTTTTCATAAGTCTGGTAGACTATTGTTACAAATTATTAAGGCTTTACTCAGATAGTCAAGCCATCTAGATCTCCCTTGATAGAGAGAAGCAAGAAAATAATTCCAATGTTATAGTTAGACAAACCACTACCCAGTAGTTTTTGCACCTGGCCAAGAGAAAGAAAAGTTGAAGTCCTTGTATACCAAAACTCATAAAAGAGGTCAGGTATGGTTCTCTATAATAGGGTAAGTGATAGAGTATGCCTCTAATAGTTGAGGCTATGAGAAATTGGTATCCCACATGGATATAATGTTAATTAGTGGTAGTTACTCCTTCATACTAGTATTGAAAGGTTAAGATAATATAACAATTTAGTAGAAAGTTAACAACTAGACCAAAGTTCATTTTCAAGCAGCTAAAAAGAGTAAAAGAAACTTCAAACCTAGAAAGTAAGTACAGTAATAAATGAAGACCCTAGAATATGTTAGAATATAAGCTTGTCAAGGAAAGAACTATGATCCTAATAGCTAGTTAATTGCAAGATTTATGATGAGAAAGAAAGATAAACTTTTATAGGGTGAGTTGATAAAGAAGAAGAAAGAAGTAATAGTGGACTAAACATTTAAGCAAGAAAATAAATAGCAAAAGATTCTTAATGGCTCAAAATAAGTATAGAAAGGTAATGAAATAAGACAAAAGGCCGTCATAATAAAAGGTTAGATGTTGATATCTAATGGCATGTCTCCATGTATATACATGAGTGAATCTATTAGATAAAATGGGTCTATTCCATATAATTTAGTTTTAGACCAACTAGACATAGAAAAGTATGATCTTTAAATTTTCTATCTTAGAGATAAGATGAGGACGAGTGATACGAGTAAAGGTAGCCTTCTCATCATAAAAGTTAAGAGAGCAAGTAATAAACTAATGATATAATTTGTGAAAGGAAAAATATATGAATGAAATATTTTCAGTAAGCTATTAAACTCCCCATATAAGAGAATTTGAGAGGAATTAGCTTAAAAAGTATGAGGAATACATAATGATGATTATACCTCCAAATTTTGAGGATGAAATTTTATTTAAGGGAGGGGGAATGTCATACCAAGTCTTCTTGAAACTAAACAAAAATTGATGAGATATAAAAGGAAGATCTTAGAATAAAATGAAATAAGACCAAGCAAGTTTAGAATAATAATGTAGACGTCTAGAAATGAGGATACAAAGCTAAAGATGGCCAGAAACTAGAGCAAACATAGTTAAAGAAATTTAGTCATATATGCAGTGACAATTTTATAATTTTGAGTAACTTTTTAGAAACTTAAAGGGGGAAGTTTTACATGGCAAAATTGAGTTTCCCAATGTTCTCAAAGATCCTAAAAATCATAGGAACCCTTAGAAGGGATAAAACCCTTCCGGTGTATGACCTAAATTTTGATCGAATGATTTAGGATAGCTCTAAATCCCATAAAATTGAAAGTAAATATTTTTAATAAACTAGAGGAGATAAATTTTCATATGGAAAAAATGGTTCTAAAAAAGGAGCTAAAATGAGCAAAAATAGGAAAATTGAAGTTAAAGGGCAAAATGAGAATTATGAAAATTATTATAACTCACTCCCTTCTTAAATTAGGCTAGCCACATCTCAAACTCTCTAAAATAGAACTTAAAGCTTCCATACCATCATAAGAAGGTGAACCAAAGAGGGTAAGAAGAAAAGGGAAAGAAGGCCAAAGAAAGGTAAGAAAATGGCCCTTTTTCATGCACTTGCCTTCACCAACCAACTTAGTTCTCCTCCTTAAGCCCTTTCTTTTAATGGTTTTAGCTTTTAGAAAGAAGCATTTTTATGGCTAATTTGATGGAGGAAGGAGAGAGTTTGAAGAAACCATGCCAAGCATCAAATTCCTTTCTTGAAAAGCTTTTAAATAAGGTATATTTCATAATAGGAATTTCGCTCCCTCTTGCCTTCTCTTTCCCTATAGCTTTGACCAAACCTAGAACCATATTGGACAAGAAAATTTCAGCCATAGCAAGGCTAACCCAAAGGTTTGGAGGCATGGAGAATTAGAATATACAATTAAAATCAAGAAATGAGTATTAGAAAGTAAGATATGGAAATTAGGGTTTTAATTGCACATTGAGAGTTTTAGAACCCTAAGAGGATAATTCAAGCTATGTTAGATCATATCTAGGTTAAAGAGAAGCTAAGGAATATCCATAATCATCAAACTCCTAAGGAAAACAAATAAAACTCCATATAACCTCCATTGAAGTCATGGTTCAGCCAAGCTATGGATGAGCAACCTAGGGAATGTTTATTTGAGTTCTAATGACTTAAGAGATTTAGATATGATAAATAAATAATTATGGAAGTATCAAATTAAATTTAGAAGCCTTAGAATGAAAGTTGATTCTAAGGCTTAAATGAGTCTAATAAAGCAAGTTGATTTTAAACCTTTCTAACCAAACATGTAGTGATCTACATGAGTTTCTTGAGAGTTATAAGACTTGTACCAATCAAGAGTTTGGGGTTTAGAAAGCAAAAACTAAAGATAGCTTCATTATGGACTTAAAACTAGCTTATGTATTACATTGAGCTCTAATGAGATAAAGTAAGGATCATGAAACCTAGGATGAGTTCTAGGGGATTAATTTGTCTTGAAATTATTATATGTAGGTCCATCTATCCCAGAACTCTTAAGTGTGAGTGCCAAGTAAACGAAAGCCAAAAGAAAGACCAAAACCAAGTAAGTTAAGGGTGCTTGGATTTCTACAAGTCCAAAGGTAGCTTTATCTCCCTTTCTTGCATAGTTTTGAGTGCTTGAATGATTTTGAATACTTATGTGTATTGTTGCTTGATACTTTCATGAGTTTTGTTTCATTATGTTTTCTAAATGAGCTATATGTATATGGAAAGGCAATGAGATGGCTCCTAACTCCCCTAAAGCATGGAATTGAACTCAGTAACTCTTCTGTGACCCTAGGTTGAGAAAAGTTAAGCCAAACAATTTTATGATGAAGCCATGGTTAGAGAATGAATGAATTTTTTTGATACATGATGCATTTGATTTACATAAGGCATATGCATAGCATCTTTGTCCTACACTTATGGTATTCTTGTATGTATTGAATAAGTTGAGATTAGTTACTGAGATTTTCCTGAATCTCACCCCCATGCTCCCCCTGATCATTTCAGGTTCACTAAGCCAAAGTTAAGACTATGAGAAGGCATAGAAATTAGGGAAATGATGTAGTAACAATCTTATTATATTAGATTTTGTTATATGCATCTATATGACACTTCACATGTATTATTATGGACTTATGATGTATTTGATAATGATAATTCATATTTAATGATAAAACCATGTGTTAAAATATGAAAATATCAATGTATGACCATTTGTGACAATATATGTGCATTATGGTAGAAAAAGGCATATGAGATGGTATGATGCAAGTGTGTATACTTAGGTGTCAAGGGGTCAAAATTTGATCCTACCCTTTTGGCATGTTATGGAATAGCTAGAAATGTCATTTAGGATGAAAAAAATATGCTCAAAATAAAAGAAAATCAATTGGACCCTAAATAGTCCAAATTGGAACCACGATCAGTTTCAAAATTGTTATAAACAACTCCTATATCAAAAGTGACCTTAATGACCTAGTTGGAATCTAAGATTTGACATACATTCAGACCCCTATTAAAGCTTTCTAACAAGTTAAGAACCAACATTTTTAAAGTTATATAGAATATTTCATGAATTTCTGAAATTCTATAGAATTTTCAAAATAGTCATGGTACTATTCATCCAGTGCAGATCTAATATTTTATGTCTTTCAAGAGTCAAATAAACTCCAATGCCTATAAAATTTTATAAGCATATAGTTGACATTATAAACTTTTTGTAGCCAATAAGATCACCTAAATTGGAGTTGTGTAACTCAAGATATATATTTCCAAATTTTAGGTCTATTATATATCTTCCATTCTAAACTAGGTTAATGTTTCATTACATTTCGTCAAGCAGATGAACTCAATTTTGCCTAAAATTTTTGCAACATGTATTTCACACCCTAAGGTTTTTATAGACACCTAGTTTGCATGATTTGGAATTATATAGCCAAGTTATGAATTTCCAAAGTTAATGCAGAATTTTAGCCACTATGTCAATTCGAGTTTTAGACCTTTCTAGGGTGTCCCATGACCTGAACATGATAAAATGGTATGAATAAAGTTTCTTATGATGAAAATGAATAAAGAAAAAGAAAGAAACAAATTTGAACCCCTATAGCTACATATAACCCATAAATGAACCAAATTTAGGGTTGAAATACTTAAAAATTGATGTGAACCTTGTCTTATACTTTATGCTTTGTATGAATGAATTGAATAAAGCTAGGTACGACAAAGACCTTTATTGTTATTCATAGTTAAGAATACTAATTTATAAAATTGCAACATGATTAATAAAATGAACAATTGTAAAATAGCTTGACAACTAAATAAACTATCTTAAACAGCACTAAGTGCCTCATCATAAACTCTATTTTAGGTAGAAATTATAACATGTTATTGGTCTTTTTTTACATAAAGATAACCCAAAAATAGAAAAAGGAAGTACAATATTAAAAGAATTTATCCTCCTTGGACAGATAAACACTTTAAACCATTTACCTTAATTAACAAAAGAGTACGTATAATTTTGAAAAATCCATCCTCTTTTGGTTGATAAATCATTCAAATTACATACCTTAATCTAACTAAAAAATATATGATCTTGAGAAATATAGCCCTTTTGGACAGATGGACCCTCTTAACCATATACTTTCACCTTAATTCAAATAATTCTATCAACCAAAAAAGGTAGATGATTTTGTAAATTTTGATGGACAAATCACTGTAATGATAAATACCCATGACAATTCACAAATCAATATTGCCATACTGAAATAAAGTAATTATCTTACCTTTCATCAATAAAGGAACTAAATGATTTTGTTAAATTTTGATGAATGAATCACTTTGATGATATATATTCATAACAATTTATAAAATAAAATTTCTATACTAAGAGAAAATGGGATCATAATTTATTTCTTTTCAATAAAGGGAATTAATAATATTTGTAAAATTTTGATAGGTGAATCACTTTGGTGATAAAATATCTATGATAATTTTACAAAACAAAATTCTTAGATTAGGAAATTTTATATATGATTAAGCAAGCAAGATACTTCACTAAATGTATCTTTAAAGATCATTTATGAATCATTGTTGCAATTAAAATACAAACAATTTATTGCTATAAATTAAATTTTAAATATTATAAACATAAAATCTATTAAAATTATAGTGTTAAAAGCACATAAACTATATGTCTAAGGCTATGATACTAGACTTAATGGCAAATTTAACCAAAGCCTACAAATCTTGTGTATAGAAATTAAAAATTCCCAAAAGCCTTACTAAATTTGAAATGAGGCAAGCACTGAATCAGACATAGTTAGATATAGTGCGCAGGGCACATCAATCAAAAGCACTAGACAAATAACAACTTAATTATTGAAAATCACATAATTTCCAACCAAATTTAAAAAGTGTACCAAATTGCCTCAATGTATGTTAAATACTCCTAAAATATACTGAATTGCCTAAAATAATTTTTAAAATAGGATATGATTTATATGTCACTAGAATTAATTTTTACTCCCAAATGTGCTAATGATAGAAGTTATGTTCAGCCTATGTATGGGCACAAAAAAGGGCATAAAAAATGTGCCAATCAAGGATAGAGGTGGCACGTATGTGTGGGCTTGGCCCAATGTTCGTTGGAGGTTGTCTTCAACCTTTAGTTGGGTTGTCCCATAGATTTAAAACCTATTTTTGGACTCATGGCAAGATGAAAGCATTTTTGGCATTTTTTTTAAATGTTATTTTAGGCCATAGACACTAGATCTCAAAGGATTTAAAGGTTTTTAATAGATCCATAGCATTAATTGAACAATAAAAGCATGAAAAGGAGAGAAAAATCAAATCTAAAAATTGAGTTTTTTTTTTATTTTTATTTTAAACCATACATAGTTCTTCAATTTGCTAACTTTTCCAAGCCAATTTAATGCAATCAAATACTTCAAATAGGATTATAAATGAGCAATGAAGCTTTTGCATACAAAAAGTTGAATTAAAAACTTCATATAATTCAAGACCAAAACTTTTGAATATGTGGAAGGCCAAAAGTTAATGGTTTAAATTCTTGCTCCTTAGATTAATGTAAGGGGCAAGTCATATATAGAATTGAAGCTTGTTATTAGAGGATTAAAACCCTTAAACCATTTTGCACCTTTAGATACTTGCAAGGAAAAAACAAATATGTGAAATTAGATAACAAAAATAGGTTCTAAAATCATGCACATTCTACTTATGATACCACATATTATATTATACTAAAAACTAAAGATAAACAATATAATAATATTGCATGATCTAGTGCATAATATTTAGAATACCAAATAATATTATTTGAAGAATGCACTTGACTTCTCCATATCTGCAAGGTTAGATCTAGTATGATTAGATCGTTCTCTCCATGACTCTACTGGATGATGACTTTCAATGATTATATAGTTAATGGCCTTCACTTAAATTGGATTTCATTAGGCCCTCGCATCGTGAGTTTCAATAGAACTTTATATCTCACACTTTTAATCACTAGCCAAACTTAATTAAAATGCATGTTGAGCCTAATAATCATATAATCACTTAAACAATCTAGGTTAAAAATATCTCAATGAATTATAGGTCAACCCATATTTCAGAAAATAAAATTAATACAATTAATGTGAACCCATAAAATAAAATTTTCCAACACTTGGGCCTTGTCCCCAAGAATAAAATAAAGGGCTTTTTATAATCTCTTGAGAAATTACCAAATTACAATCATACAAACCATTTTCAAATGATCAACCACTTGGATTTTGCCTCTTAATCAATAAGCAAACCTCCAGGGATCACACTCTTGTGTTTTACATCATCAAACTAGGATAACCTCACTCTTTAGGCTCACTCACTTAAATTTTACCCCTTAATCACAAGGTAACCTAAGAATGGGATTAGTCTTTAGGACTTTTACTATCTCATATAGCCTACTTGGATTTGCATAGGTTTCTATCTACCTAGATAAAGTATCAAACACAAATAGGTATAAAGCACAAGCTCACATAGAACTAGACACTTGCTAAAATCTTAATTTGAATATTAATACATAATAAAACCTCAACAAGTAAGCAAGTGAAGATATTATGGCTTTCTTAAATGTCGTGTGTGTTGTCTTTGCCTTCAACCTCTATCAATGAAATTCTTAAGCACTTAATCATTTGACATAGCCATTACTTAGAGAGATATACATTCTTTCTTGTGCATCTTTTTTCTAATGTCCAGGAGCATCTTCATTAAAATGTTAAAAACATTGCAAACCTCTTAACATTTGAGTGGAGGAACTATCTTCATAAATGCTAGAGCTTCTCTCTTTTTGCTTTAGTTCCTTCTCTTTCATCAAGTTCCTTCTTTAAAGCATAATGGAAGGGAGAAGGAGTGATTTTGAATATGCATTTGTTATTTCTATCTGTTTTGAAGTAGTAAATATCAATATTTTTAAAACTGAATTAGTTATTAAATCAGTGAAATCATTGGTTTACGATTTATTAATTTAATCATAATTGAACTATAATTGAACTAGTGATAATTAAATATATATACATATACATGCATATATATATTATTTTATATATTAAAAATGTAAGATAATAAATAATAACAAATAAATATTAATAAATTTTAAAATATATTATCAATAATTGTACATAAAAATAAATCATACATAACATAATTATTAATTTTTAATTTGTTTAAATATATTTTCATAGTTTTAATAAAAATCATATGGATTTTATTTTTATTACTCATCTATTATATTAAAATTGAGTTATAAGCAAGACAATAATGACTATTCAATGAAAAATATATTATTTGTCATGCTAATGGTCAATGTTTGAATTAATTATTGGTCATTTTGCTATTGTAAAATAAAACTATAATAAAGTATTTTACAATAGAACCATAATAAAAGTTTTATATTAAATATTGCATATTATAATTAAAGATATATTCTAACTCAATGACAGTGGTGCACTTACATTTTAAGAAGACCAAGGTTTGAGTTATAGCATTGCAAATTTTGCTAAATAACACATTACTAGTTCAACCAATGACTCGACCAATTTTTTTTTTTTGTTCTCACCAATTCTTGATTGATTCTCAAGCCATTCAGTTTTGAAAGCCAATTGAATTGGTTCTCAGTTTAATTAGTCGAATTGGTCGGTCCGGCCCGATTTTCATAACAATGGTAAATATTGCTAGGCGAGATGGGACATTTTGTGTAGCTCCACTTTAAACTTTCCTCCTTTTTGTGTTGAGTGATACACTTTGTTTACATTTTTAAAGAATATATCATCTGACATTCTTTTTTTCTTTGTGTTTCACTTCCTTTATTTGCATTTGCACATTAGTCCTTATCTAATTGATATTTGAGTAAATTATATAAATTTCCCCTAAATTTTATTAAAATTACATAGACCTCCTCTTATTTTCAAAATATATACAAATCTCTTCTAAAATTTGCTAAAATTACAAAGACATCCCCTTTCTTTTTACAACATAAATAAATCTCCCTTGAAATAAAGAGTAAATTACACTTACTTCCTCTAAGTTTGTCTAAACTTGCACTAACTTTTTATTTATTTTCAAAATATACATAAAATTCCTTTGAAAATAAAAGAGATACTTGTGTAATTCACTCTTTATTTTAGAAAAAGTTTGTGTATATTTCTAAAATAAAGAAAATGTTTGTATAATTTTAGACAAACATAGGGGAGATCTACTTAATTTACCTTTTTTAGGAGAGATTTTTATATATTTTAAAAATAAAAAAGATATTTAAGTAATTTTAACAAAATTTAAGAAAAATATATATAATCTACGCTAAATATTTTACATATAAGATAAGAGTTCTAAATTAGCTCTTTTTGCATTTGTGTGCGATATGGGCCCAAGATGCTTAATTTCTATTTACGCCGAGTTTATTAAAACTTTTTCTTTGTATTTCACTTGTTCAACTCAATCACACTTTCATCAAGGAAGCACGAGAATCATTTAGCCCATTTAATCACTGTTTTGTTTTGGCCCAAAGCATATTATGATTTTCCATATTCATTTCACATAATTAACACCATTGAAATATATTTGGAGATTTCATCATTAACAACCAGCATTTGGCTTAGGTTAATACTAGATTGAGTTTACTTCAAATGTTTTAATTGGTGTTCAATCAAAGGACTCTTAAAAGCTTTTAGCTAGTCAAAGGGCGTTAGAAGAGAAGAGTGTGATTTTCTAACGAATATAGATGAAATGTCATTTTTAATAAGCTTGGGATGATGTAATTTATCAAAGATATAATATTATCTCTCTCATTCAGGAGATGGAAAATATTTTGTGGGACACTAAATGACGGGATGGGTTAATTTGATTATTGCCACTTTAGTTTAAGAGTACATTTTGTTTGGGGATTAATCTTGAACTAAACTAGGACTTCGCTAGCTATTTATAAATTTTTAAAATTAGAATAATATTTCTTTAATAAAATTATTAGACTCAAAATTTTCTCTCCAATATAGTTTTGTTTTAAATAAAGATTTATTGGTATTTTAAAATTTTCAATACTCTTATCCATATGTTTAAAAGATCATATTTACTGAAAATAATAATATTAAATAATAGCAATTAAAAGTAATAATACCACAAACTATTAAAAGTTTAACTAGCAATAACATATAAAATGATAATATTAATTATTTATTTATATGAATATATATAATTTTTTCATATTTTAATTTTTAAATATTTTAAAAATTAAAAATTAAAATAAAATTAAAATACAAATTGAAAAACTAAGTATGTACCTGAGACCTATTTTATTTTTATTTTTTATAGTCATAACTATCCTTAAATTTTGTCGTGCTTTTGAAATTTTATTTTTTTGAATCATTCTTAAAAATATTAATTTAAAATATAAATAAAAATTTTAATTCTTTTTATCAAATATTTAATTATCCTTTTTTATATGTACGAAGTGTGTTTAAAACACACATAAAAATTAAGAATTTAATTGTTGAGTTTCTATTTTAGCTAAGACAGCTTATAAAGAAAAGAGTTTACAACTTAATAGCTGATTTGTATCTAATATCTTTATTCATTTTTATATCATATATATTAAAAGTTAAGGTTGTACATAAGTACAAGAAGGAGCTTGTCGAAATTGCCACTAACTTGTCAAATTCGCAACATCTGCATTTTAATTAAATTATCTTATGATTTTAATTATATAATATTAATTATCTAATTATTAACAAGAAAATAATACAAAGAAATAAAACAAATTATTACATACAAATGTTTATGAGAAGATAAATGCTAGTTGTTTTAATTATACGGTATAGATTACCTTAAAAGTATATAGAATTATATTTAGATGTAATTTTTTATGTTTTTATTATCAAATTTAGTAATTAAAATATAATAAATGTATGATTATTTAATAATAATATAATTTAATTAAAATATAATTTATATAATTTATACATTTATCATATTATTATTAATGAATAAAAAATGTTATGTCTTAATTTAAGAATTTGATAATAAAAATATAAATAATTATATATAATTTTTTTAAATAGATAAATTAATAAAAAATAAACAAATAATGGATAATAATTATTGATAAAAAGATAAATGTTTGAATTTAAACCTCAAACTAAATATTTGTTCCATAAACTCTTTTATAAAGCTTAGCTTACGAAGGAAACTGGTAAAAGCAGGCTTGCACTTCCGGTTCAAGTCACAGAATTCCATTGTCCCTGCACTGAGAAACCGTTCTCCGAATTCTCCCAAAAGGCGAAAGGTAAGAATCATCCCATGATTTGATGCGCGAAACCAGAAATCACACCAACAATACCCATTAACCATGAGAGTACTAGCGCCTGCGGCGGCGGCAACGACTCACTCCGACGACCACCGCTTTGCCACCGTCGGTCACCGTGATGCCGAATCGCTCTTCCGGACGAAGCCCATTTCCGAGATCCGAAATGTGGAGGCGAGTACAAGGAAGCAGATCGAAGACAAGAAGGAGGAGCTCCGGCAGCTTGTTGGCAACCGATACCGTGACCTCATCGACTCTGCGGACTCCATCGTTTTGATGAAGAACTCTTGCCACTCTATCTCCGGCAACATCTCTTCGATTCATGGGTCGATTCGCTCACTCTCCCTCTCTCAATTGCTGTCTCAATCTCCATCCCAATCCTCCGCCACGCGCACCTGGACTTACGGCATCGCTTGCCGTGTCAAGTACTTGATTGATACTCCAGAGAATATATGGGGTTGTCTGGATGAGGGCATGTTCTTAGAGGCTGCATCACGCTACGTGCGAGCCAAGCACGCACATCATCGATTGTTCTTAGACAATGGGAACGCTGCCGATGGAGATCAGAAAAAGATTTTGTCAAATTTCCCTATCCTTCAGCATCAATGGCAGATTGTTGAGAGTTTCAGGACCCAGATCTCTCTGAGGAGTCGGGATAGGCTGTTGGATCGGGGCCTTACCCTTGGAGCTTACGCGGACGCTTTGGCTGCTGTGGCCGTTATAGATGAACTCGAGCCAAAACAGGTATTGGATTTGTTTCTGGAATCGAGGAAGTCGTGGGTTTCTCATATATTGGCTGATTGTGATGCTGCTGCTGCCGCTTCCTCTGTCGTAGTTTCAGTCTTCTGTGATGTGTTGGGCATAATTAAGGTCAGTGTGGGCCAGGTGGGTGAGTTGTTTTTGCAAGTGTTGAATGATATGCCTCTTTTCTACAAAGTCATTCTGGGTTCCCCTCCTGCATCTCATTTGTTTGGTGGGATTCCCAATCCTGATGAGGAGGTGAAGCTCTGGAAATTGTTTCGAGATAAACTGGAGTCAATCATGCTAATGCTTGATAAAGACTACATTGCTAGTACTTGTAAATCTTGGTTAAGGGAATGCGCTAAAGAGATGGTAAACAAGATAAATGGAAGATATTTTATTGATGCCATTGGGAGTGGCCAGGAACTAGCTTTGGCTGAGAAATCAATAAGGGAGACGATGGAAAGTAAACAAGTGCTGGAAGGTAGTCTAGAGTGGCTTAAGAGCGTTTTTGGGTCTGAGATTGAGTTGCCTTGGAGTAGGATTCGGGAACTTGTTTTGGAAGATGATTCGGATCTATGGGATGAGATTTTTGAGGATGCTTTTCTTGGCAGGATGAAGGTGATCATTGACATGGGATTTAGGGAGCTTACCGGCACTGTTGACTTGGTGAACTTGATAAATGCAGTTGGGCACACTTCTGCCAAGCAGAATGATGTTCAGGGGGACTTGAACAGACCGTCTACAATTGGTGGAGTTTGGTTTTTAGAATCCAATGCCAGAAAGACGGGATTTAAAGTCCAACCTGAAGAGAATGAATTTCAAACTTGTTTAAATGCCTATTTTGGTCCTGAAGTTAGTCCAATCAGAGATTTAGTTGATATATCTTGTCAGAGCATTCTTGAGGATATGTTGAGTTTCTTAGAATCTCCCAAGGCATCTCAAAGATTGAAGGATCTGGCACCCTATCTGCAAAGTAAGTGTTATGAAAGCATGTCTACTATATTGATGGCACTGAAAAGTGAGCTAGATAAACTATATGCCACGATGGAGAATGGTGACAAAGAGGTTCCTGCAACCGTTACTGTTGAAAGATCTCTATTCATTGGTCGGGTATTGTTTGCCCTCCAAAACCACTCTAAACATGTGCCCTTGATACTTGGATCTCCTAGATTATGGGCAAATGAGACTACATTGGCTCTTGGAAAAATGCCATCTGTGGTGAAGCAATCTAGGTTTGGAACTGATTCTCCTGCCTGTGATACACCAGGAAGACACACGCCCTTTGGCACTAAAAGACAAAATTCTCTTGCTGCAGCTGCTTTGTTTGGGGCAAGAGAAAGTGCAAGCCTACAACTGGAAGAACTGATCAGGGTTATGGGAGATCTTTGCATTAGAGCTTACAACTTGTGGATTTTATGGCTATGTGATGAACTTTCTGTTATTGTCTCTCAGGGTCTTAAACAAGATGATGCCTTATCTTTGAGTACTCCCTGGAGAGTAAGTACCATTTTCTGGTTTTTTTCTGATCATTTTCTTGGTTTCTGATGATTTTTATGATGTTGTAAACCTAAGCATGTTTTACCTTATGGTTATTCTTATTAGTAATACTCTGATGCCTGTAAATTTTATAGAACCTGTCTGTCTTACAAGACTGCTTACTCCTTCCATTAGAAGATTCTTTTAATAAAAAATTGTTCTAAGGTAGGAAGAAAGAGGAAAGCTGGTGAGAAATCCTTCACAATAGAATAGATTAAGAGTAAAATAAAAACAGAAAAGCTCTTCAAATGTATATAAGTAGAAGAGAAAGCCCCTTAATAGAACCTGAGTCAAAACTTGAGTAGTTGACTCCCTTTTTGTTCAGCCTCTTTCAAATGAGTAGCTGCTATACTGAAATAGAAATGTGAACCATAAATCAAATAAAATCTATACTAAGGATTTTAAGAAGATATGAAAAATTAGGAGAATCTTAAAATTAGGGCGTTAGAAGAGAAGAGTGTGATTTTCTAACGAATATAGATGAAATGTCATTTTTAATAAGCTTGGGATGATGTAATTTATCAAAGATAAAATATTATCTCTCTCATTCAGGAGATGGAAAATATTTTGTGGGACAATAAATGACGTGATGGGTTAATTTGATTATTGCCACTTTAGTTTAAGAGTACATTTTGTTTGGGGATTAATCTTGAACTAAACTAGGACTTTGCTAGCTATTTATAAATTTTTAAAATCAGAATAATATTTCTTTAATAAAATTATTAGACTCAAAATTTTCTCTCCAATATAGTTTTGTTTTAAATAAAGATTTATTGGTATTTTAAAATTTTCAATACTCTTATCCATATGTTTAAAAGATCATATTTACTGAAAATAATAATATTAAATAATAGCAATTAAAAGTAATAATACCACAAACTATTAAAAGTTTAACTAGCAATAACATATAAAATGATAATATTAATTAATTATTTATTTATATGAATATATATAATTTTTTCATATTTTAATTTTTAAATATTTTAAAAATTAAAATTTAAAGGTATATGACAAGAAAAAACTGCGTAAAATAGCCTTACCAGGGATATAGAGGTATTGGACCTTACATCCTGGAAAAAGCACTGCACTATGAGTATGTTATTGTTGTCAATCAAATTATTTTCAAATCTTGCCAAAATGACTGCTATTGTTAGCAGATATGAGAATTGCTCCATTTTAATGTTGCTTTAAGGAAGAGTCTGTCTTTGGGGCCTTGCACTATACCACAATCTTTGAGGTTGACAGCAAGGACTTTAGCAAAATTTATATGGTTATATCCAAATATTTTAGACCAGTCTTTGTGAATATTTATTTTAAACTGATTAAAATGTGTGGCGTGGCATCATTTTTGTGACATTTTCTTGAATTAAGTAGCTTCAAGATTTATATTCTTGAGAGTTACTGGTTTTGTGTTAACCCCAGCTAATAGCTCAAGTTACTCTGCTAAATGGTTTTAAGCCTGCTAGAAATGGGTTGACAAGTTTGTGATCAGTTGATCATCAATTAATCATGGTTGTTCACCTTATTTGGATAAGCTGCTTCGGTCTGCCAACTCTTCTGGGCTTTCAGACTTTTGGTACTTGCAATTTATGCAGTGCCTGCACATAGGTGGAGAGACTTTTTTAAGTGTTGTTGTTAGTTAAAGGAAGGAGTTAGTAGTCATGCTGGTGCTGGTGGAATTCCAAGTGGAAGATAGTGCTATATTTGCTTATATTTAATGTATCCTAATTTGTATGCAATATATTGAAGCTGGTCTAGTTGAGTGAGAATTGAAATAAATTGAAAACTTGTCAAAGGAGTAATCGCTATGCTTACTCTGATATTTTTCTTTTGCAATCTATATACGCAGATATTGTGGATTTCGGATATTTAATCTCTAACTGAAATGCATTGAAATTGTGTTTTAGGAGTAATTGCTTAGTATGATCTTTTGCTTTGCAACTGATATACGTAGATGTTGTGGGTTTTGGAAATTTAATCTCACATTCTACCCTTATTCTTGATGGTCTTGGAGGTTACACCAAGCTTAAGTGATGTTGACTTAGTTAACATAGATATATATATTTAATAATGCGTAATTATTTCTCTAAGTGGTACCTTCTACCAGTGATATGCCAAACCTGACCTTATGCATTCAGAATTTAGCCTAGGCTGCCTAGCTCATCTCTTGCTTCCCTGCTTGAGGAGTCAGAGGTGTCATCAGCCTTAAATTAGCATGATATTCTTCCTGTATTTTTATATTATTATCATGAATGATTTTCTTTTGTGGTACCTACTGTTGGTGAGGTGCCAATCAAAATCTTGTGGTCCTCAATATAGAAGCTGGCTCATCTCTTGTTTGCCTGTACAGGGATGGGAGGATATCATAGTCAAGCAAGAGCAGTCTGATGAGAATGAATCAGAGATGAAAATATCTCTTCCATCTATGCCTTCTCTGTATATAATGTCATTTCTATTTCGAGCCTGTGAAGAAGTTCATCGAGTTGGGGGTCATGTACTTGACAAGAAGATTTTGCAAAAACTTGCATCTAGACTATTGGAAAAGGTATGGTTTTCTGTGCATATGTTGGTCCGCTTCATCTCAAGCTGCTGAAGTGTCTTTCTTTCTTTTATTTTCCCCAGTCTTTCCTTTTGCTTACATGATTATTGTATTCCTTCCCTTTATAGTAATTTCTGAATTATTGACACTGTTGATCACAGTCTCTCTTTTTTTTTTTGGGGGAGGGGGGGGGGGGGGGGAGAGAAAATGAAGCTTTATTAGAAAGAAACAGAATTACTAGAGAGGAGGATAAGACAGCCTCCTAAAAGAGAAAGAAGCAAAAAAAGGGAAAGAAATAACATCAACTAAGAAAATGACAATGCTGCACAATCCCTATTAATATCAGTCAAACTGTCAAAGAGACTCCCTTGAAAAACTATGAACAGAACACCCAAGGAAAGCAAGAGATCAGGCCCTTTTCCACAAGTCATTTAGAGTTGCCTAACTTTCAACAATTCTAGTAGTACATTCCAACCAAATACCCCATATAATAGCAACAACTGAAAATTGCCTCCTTTATTTTGTCCCAAACGTATATACCCATTCAATGAAAGTTGATTCAATTTTTTTTGGGCAAATCCAAAGTCAGAATGAACAAGTATTTTTCTAGTTGTGGATCCCCAAGTTAGGATAGATTATGTTCCTTATTCTTTGATTCTTATTTGTAAAGTCTCGGGTTTGCATTGGTCATTTCATTGCCCTTTATGTATCCCTATTAGAGAGTTCGTAGTTTCCATACTTGGACTCATATTGAATTAAACCATTATAGTTTGACAGTGGCATCTCAGATTAGTTGAAATTATAATCCTTGCCACTGCATAGCCCCCTTCTCACAAGATAAGGAGAAATTATCAAGGTCTTTTTTTTCTCCTGTGATATAGATGACAATGTTTTTTTGCGGAAAATCAATTGGCTTCTGTGGAATCCCTGATTTTCCTCTGAGGGAATTTCGAAATTCAGATGATTTATTTCCTTTCATTTGTAGATAGTCAACTTTGTGATTATATAGCATTTATGTACAGTTTTTCCCTTTCTGCTGGCTGAACATCAGGAGGATTATTCTCCCATTTGTCTTGGCTCTTCCCTTGTAAATAGATGTACTCATCATATGTAAATTAATTCAGAGCAATATATTGGTCTTTTCCTTCATTTTTCAGCTTGGTATCAGGGCATAAATCTGATCCAAACCCTCTCTTCCTAATTACTTCCATGCGTTGCACTTCCCTTTCTTGTCCCCTCTTTTGCTACACTAAAATGGCCTCAGAAACCAGCCAAATGTTGAGTGCATCTTTTGGTTTAGACTCCACTCCTCCTGTTGCAGCAGAGGGGACTGTCCCACTCATCACTGGGCATAAGTTGAATGGTCCCCATTACCCATAGTGGGCCAAATTAGTGATGTTGTATGTTTGAGGCAACGGGAAAGATGAGTATTTGACTGGAGGTAGACAAAAAGGATCCTAAATTTGAGGGCAGAAAACAACATGGTGAGTCCTGGTTGATCAACACCATGGAGCTTGAAGTTGGGCAAACATTCCTCTTCTACAACACTGCTCATGGAATCTGGGAAGCAGTGAAGGAGAGCTACTCAGATGGTGACTACATTTCTGAACTCTGAGATCCAGAGTAACCTCCATGATCTCAAACATGGTAGGCTTTTAGTTACCCAATATTATAATGCTCTAACTTACCTTTGGCAGCGGTTGGATGTGTATGACATCCCAAGATGGGAAAGCCTAGAGGATGCAAGGAAGCACAAAGAGATTGTTGAGAAGGAGAGAATTTTTAAATTCCTCCTAGACCTAAATAAGTCCTTGGATGAAGTGAGAGGGAGGATTCATGGAACAAAGCCTTTGCCGTCACTAAAAGAAATCTCCTTAGAACTTTGTAGAGAAGAAAATAGAGGAGAACTTATGTTGGGCACTTCTTCAGTTGTTGCCACTACAAAGGTTCTGCCCTATGGACCAGAGGTGCAAACTAGAATAATGACACGGAGAAGAAAGGGAGGCCTTGGTGTGATCATTGATGTCGTTCAAGTCACATCTGGGAGAAATGTTGAAGCTGATTGGAAGCTAACAATAGAGATAGAGAGTGACAGTTACATCACTCCTTCAGAAGGAATGACCAAAGCTACCATTGGACTAGCGTTTTTCACCAAGGAACAAGTTGCATGGCTTCAAAAATTGATTAACCAAGGTTCCTCATCTAATCCTACTGCTGCTACAAGAACTACAGCCCAAAAGGTATCTTTTCTAATGCATTTCATAGTAGAGCGGAAGATGATGTAACTTGGATAATTGATTTGGGTACTTTGAATTATATGATCGGTGATGCATCCTTGTTCTATGAATGCAGCCCTTGTAAGAATGATTATAAAGTGTGAATAGCTGATGGTTCCCTTTTCCTAGTAAATAGAATTGGGAAAGTGATGATTTTTGAAACTTTGACCCTTGACTAAGTTCTTTTAGTGCCAAATTTATCTTGTACTTTGTTGTCAATCAACAAACTTACACAAGATATGAAGTGTATTTCTAAGTTCTCTTCATCTGAATGTTTATTTCAGGATTTGGATTCAGGGAGGACAATTGGCAATACTCAAGTCACTTATCATGTGATCTCAGCTTCTCATAAGTCAGAAGCATCGGAAAAGGTTAGGGTGGTTATGTTATGGCATCAACGACTTGGTCATCTCAATTTCATGTACTTGGCAAAAATATTCCCATCCTTATTTATTAATAAAAACTCAAAATTTTTCCAATGTGAGATGTGCCAATTTTCTAAACATTGCCAAAGTTCTTCTCCTTCTCGTAATTACAAACTATCTCACCTTTTTTAGTTATTCATGGTGACATTTGGGATCCAGCTAGAGTTCAAACCATAACTGGTGCTCGTTGGTTTTGTCCCTAATAGATGACCACACCCATGTTACTTGGGTGTTTCTTTTAAAAGATAAGTCTGAAAGAGTGCCCCATTTCAAACAATTTTATTCAATGATTTAGAATCAATTTAAGGATCAAATTCAAGCTGTTAGGACTGATAATGCCTATGACTACTTCAACTTTGTCCTTGGCCAATTTTTCCTTGGAAAAAACATCATCCATCAAAGTTTCTGTGCCTATATCCTTGAAAAAAATGAGATTGCGGAAAGAAAAAATAGACACCTTCTTGAAATTGCCTATTCTCTTATGTTTACAACCAATGTGTCTAAACCTTTTTGTGGGGAAGCAGTTTTGACAGCAGCTTATAAACAAAATACCTCCTATGACCCTTAAACTTGATACACCATCTTAGGTTATCTGAAAAACCTTTCCCCAAAATAGACTCATCTCCAATCTTACTATAAAAGTATTTGGGTATTCTGCATATTTTCATAGTCCCTCATCCCAAAGGAGTAAACTTGATTCCAAATCAGTCAAATGTCTTTTCCTTGGGGATTCTCCATATCAGAAGGGATATTGTTATTAATCACTCACCACTAAAAAATTTTACACCACACAATCCTGAAACTCATATTCAAGGGGAGAAACCAGCAAGGAGTGAGAAGGAATATTAGTTTTGGGCTCCTATTCCTGCTGAAACATAACCTATGTCTCCTAATTTATTTGAGCCCAAGACTGAAGTTCCTAATGAGGGAGTACCCAAGGCTGAAGTGCCTAATTTGGTAGAACCTGAAGCTGTTCCAGAGGTCAAGGTCTACTCCAGACATCCCAAGGCTCTTAAACAACAAGAGCATTGCCAAACTAACCCAAAACCAATTTCTGGTAACAGCATTCAAGGTAATTCTGATATTGAGTCTTCTACCAATGATTCGAGCTTATCTATTGATCCTCATCTCCCTATTGCTTATAGAAAGGGGACTAGATTGTGCACATAACATCCTATATCTAATTTTGTCACCTATGAGAAGTTATCTCCTAGTTACAAGGCTTTTACCACAAGTTTGGACAGCATTGAAATGCCAAACAACATTGAAGAAGCCCATAAACATCCTAAGTGGAGAGATGTTGTAAATGAAGAACTAAGAGCCTTACAAAAGAATGGGACATGGGTGATTATTCAAAGGCCTAAGGTTGGTGGCCAAAAGTTTCACATAAACCTATGGGATAGACTATTTGGAAACATTTGCGCTTGTTGCCAAGCTCTATACAATCCGTGTCCTTCTCTCAATGGTTGCAAACCTTGACTGGAAGCTTCATGAATTAGATGTCAAGAATGCCTTTCTTAACATGGACCTTGAAGAAGTAGTTTGCATGGAGATTCTTCTTGGTTTGAGACATCCCAACAGTGACAATCTTGTTTGTAGGCTTTGAAAATCACTTTATGGCCTCAAGCAATCCCTTAGAGCATGGTTTGAGGGATTTATCAAGACAATCAAGGACCTTGAATATTCACATGCTCAGACTGATCACACTTTGTTTATCAAGAGATTTCATGATGATACACTTATAGTTCTAATAGTTTATGTGGGTGATATAATTGTTACAGGAAATCATGAAGTGTCACATAGTTTGAGGTTGAAGACCTGGGTGCTGTAAAATACTTTCTAGGAATGGAAGGGGCTCAGTCAAGTAGAGGGATCACTATATCCCAAGGGAAATACACCTTTGACTTACTAAAGGAGATTGCTATGTTGAGATGTAAGTTTGTAGACACACCAATGAACCCTAATAATAAAGTGGGATCAAAAGCAAGCACTGTTCTTGTGGACAAAGGAATGTATCAAAGATTGAGGGGAGAGCTAATATATCTCTCACACACTAGGCCAAATATTAGTTTTGTTGTGAGTGTGACAAGTCAGCTTATGAGCAACCATATTGAGGAACATCTAGAGTTTGTAAATAGGATATTAAGATATTTGAAGATGAGCCCAAGAAGAGGACTATTTTTTAAGAAGGAAACCAACAGAAACATAGAAGTATTTTTTTATGCTAATTGGGCTGGATCCTTTACTGATAGAAGGTCAACCTTTGGATACTCTGCCTATGTTTGGGATAATCTGGTCTCTTGGAAGAGTAAGAAGCAATCAGTCATAGATTGAAGTAGTGTTGAAGCTGAGGTTCAAGCCATAGCACATGGGATTTATGAAAGAATTTTGACAAGACCTCTCGAGGAACTCCAATTCCCAACTACAACGTCTATGAAGTTATTGTGTGACAATTAGGCTGCAATAATTATATCCAAAAATCTAGTTTATCATAATAGAACCAAACATGTGGAGATTGATCACCACTTTATCAAAGAAAAAATAGAGCAAGGAATTGTGGAGATGATTTACACTCCCACACACCAACACACTGTAGATGTCCTAACCAAAACTTTGCCTAGAACTTAGTTTGATAATTACTTTTCCAAGCTGGGTATGATGGATATATACTTCTCAACTTGAGAGGGAGTGTGGAATCCTTGATTTTGCTCCAAGGGAATTTCAAAATTTGGGTTTTTTTTGGGTATATACTCGACTTTGTGATTTTATAGCATTTATGTACAGCTTTTATAGCTTTTATTTTCCCTGATTCTTTTCACTTTCTGCTGGCCGAACATCAGGAGGATTATCTTCCCATTTGTCTCAGCTCTTTCCCTATAAATAGATGTACCCATCATATGTAAATTAATTCAGAGCAATATATTGATCTTTTCCTTCATTTTTCAGCTCCATTTCTTTTTCCCTTATTACCCTTCCTTCTGCTTTAGCATCATCAAGAGGCCAAAACAAAGTCACTATAAGGGAAGAGCCATAATGGTTCTGTAATTATTTTTCCGAACTGACTGCACAAGTAACCAAATCACATAACACTAGAATCACAAGCAAGAGGGAAATAAGGAGAAGCTGAAAATAAAATTGAGAAGGAAAAGGAGAAAAGGGGACTCAGAAATTACATATAATGGACTAGGGTGAAACACAGAACTGAGGAGGATGCAGGAATGGAGCCTGAAGTAGGAGAAATATTCTAGTTTTGAAAGGGGTTGAGTAAGTTTAAAAGAAGTGCAGAATGTTCTGAAGTTGATCTGCATGAAAATTGATAACATAGTCAGTTATTCATATCAATGGACTGTCTAGTGACTAGAGTTGGTAATGTGAGTTCTTAGGTGGCTGTTTTAGGGCCCAAGATTGCACATTAAGGCCTTAGCACTAGAGTTGTGTGTTATTAGGTGCCCTAGCGTGCAATCAAAGTAGTGGAGACTAGTTGGGAGAAGTTTGAGGGGACTACTCAAGAGAAGTTTATCGAAGACTTCTGGGAGGTGGCATTGTGTTAGACATGGTCAAGGAGGCCAATATTGTGAAGTAGGTTATAGAGTTTTGGGAGCCATTTTTCTACCGAGATGAGAACATCGTTAGAAGAAGTGCTAGTTGTGAGATTGTGTGAATTGCAGTGTAATGTCTAGGTATGTAGGTCTTGATTAGGTTTAGATCTGATATTCCTTTTTATTTAAATTGGGTTTTATTTGTAACAAATTGAAGCTTGAATAATCTTCATCTTCAAGGGAAGTGTTGAGAAAGGATTATTAGTTTTTTACCATTATTGGTGCAAGGCTCTTGATGAGATTCAGATTCTCAATAGAATTTTATAGCATGATTTCTCAACAGGTCCCTCTAACCCTTCTGCCCCTATTGTTATACTAGAAGGATCAAATATGACCTGTGGTTACATTTTGTTATAACTCCCAACTGGCTTAACCAATCTCTTATTGCTAACAACCAGGTAACACTCTTATCTCCTAACAACCTATCAGCCATTTGCAGCAATTATCAAGAGTCAAGACAAACAAGACAAAAGAGCATCAATTATCCATTTACATGTGACAACAATTCCCCCTATCAAATAATCCTTGTCCTCAAGGATTAGGAGCAGTGGAGGAAGTGTTAAAGTTTAGAAACTGGCTTTGGATATTCCTCAAATCTTCCCAAGTAGCATCTTTCACATTAGTGTTCTTCCATTGACCTAAGTTCTGTGTAATTGGTAAATGGCCTCTTTTGACTACCTTTTGGGCCAAAATTTGTTGAGGATGCACCACAAAGTGGCCCTCATCCTCCATTAGGGGAAGCTTTGTACATACACGAGTGTTTGCACTTTTATGCTTCTTCAACATGGAGACATGAAAAATAGGACAAATTTTGGTGGTTGGGGGCAATTCTAGCTTGTAAGCAACCTGTCCAATCCATTGAACTACCTTATAGGGCCCATAATATCTGGCTGCGAGCTTGTGTAAAGAGTTGTTAAGAAAATTCCTTCTAAAAGGTTGGGGCTTCAAATAGACAAAATCTCCTCCCATAAACTCCTTCTCTGTTCTGTGTTTATTTGCAATCTGAACCATCTTGTTCTGTGCCTGCTGTAGATGTTGTTTTAAGAGGAAGATGGTGACTTCTCTCTCATTGGAGTTTCTATCAATCAACTCATTGTTTGAATCCCCCACAAGATATGACATATGCACCAGTGGCTTGATTCCATATACATCTTCGAATGGAGTCATGTCAATGGTTGAATAGTATGAAGTATTGTACCAAAGTTCAGCCAAGGGTAGCCACTTGACCCATTGTTTGGGTTGGTCACTACACATGCAACGTAAGTAGCACTCCAAGCATCTATTTAGTACCTCCATTTGCCTGTCTGTTTGAAGGTGATAAGTACAAGAATACAACAACTTAACTTTGTATAAACTTATCACAAAAGATGGGATCCCTATCTGTAACAATTGTTTTGGGTAGCCCATGTAATTTGACGACATGATCCATGAAAATTTGTGCAACTTTCACAGCTGAAAAGGGCTGTTTTAACGCCAAGAAGTGAGCTGCCTTGCTCAAACGGTCTACTACCACTAAGATCATTGTCTTCCAATGCGATTTAGACAATTCCCCCAATGAAATCCATGCTCAAATCTATCCAAACATTTTTTGGTATAGGGAGCAGTTGTGACAGGCCTAGAGTAGCCATGTTTTCATGCTTATTATGTTGGCAAATGACACACTCTTACATAGTTCCGTACTTGTTTTTCCATTTCCTTCCAATAGAACAGCTAATAATCTTCTGTATGTGGCTGTAACACCTAAGTGACCACCTAATGCATCATCATGAAATGCTTGAGTAGCTATAATTTGAGATGAGGGTCATCTCCCACCACCATTCTGCCTTTACTTCACAAAACCTCATGATGCCCAGTGTACTTTGGATGAGAATCTGGATTCTCTTCCAATTGAGAAAAAGTTTTTTGATGTTGGCATCATGTTCCCATCATTCTTTGACTCGTCTATTAAGGTTGGAGGTGAAAGTAATCATTGCAAAACATGAAGAGGCAAAGCTGTCTTCCTTTGGGTCTGCTTCACACTCTCTTAGATAATGTGTCAACCACTAAATTCTCTTTCCCCCTTCGATACTCAATTGTGTATTCCAAACCCCACAACTTATGCAGCCATTTATGTTGATTAGGAGAAATGACCTTTTGTTCCAACAAATATTTAATTGGCAAATGGTCAGTTTTGATAATGAATGGCTGACTGAAAACATAGTCTCCATCACTTAATCGCAAACACTAAGGCAGTGAGTATGTTGATAAATGTCAGTTGGTTGGATTGAGTGCTTTGCTTGCATAGGTGACGGGGTGTCATTTTTGTGAAAGAACAGCTCTTATATCGAAATTGGAAGCATCAGTTTCAATGAAGGGAATAGGAAAATCTGGTAAGACTAGAACTGGTGTGGAAGTCATTGCTTGTTTTAATTTGTCAAAAGCAAGTGCAGCTTTTACTCTCCACTCAAACTTCTAATTTTTCTTCAATAAATCTGTAAGAGTTTTACTCGAAGACCCATAGTGTCGTACAATATGCCTATACGTTAAACCCAAAAACTCTCGTAATGATTTAATAGATTTAGGTTCAAAAAATTGCCTACAGCTAAAGGCCCATCCTTTGTAATTTGAGCCATCAAATTTGGGGAACTCTATTATGGTATTCTTGGTAGGAAACTGAGTAACAAGCTAATTGTATCCTTGTGAATGACTCAAACTGAGGATAAATTCCTCTGTTTCCATTCATGGTTCCCCCATTGATGTTCATTGTCGGCCCTGACTCCAAGAAAGCTATGTTCCCATTCATATTTCCGCTGTTCACATTCATTGTAAGTCCTGATTCCAAGGACAATTGACTTCCATTGATGGGCATATCAGTCATGGTTGCTTGCTCGCTCAACATTTTGGCCCTTTTCATCCCTATCTGAGATGCCTTGACCCACTCCATCACTGGTTGGCTTGTCTGTGCTATCTTTGTCACCAGGTCCGCCATAAGAGATTCCATCCTTGATAGAGGTGTGTGAACATCGACCATCTCTCCTCTCAAGTTGCTAATGTCCTTCTGCAATTGATGAAACTTGTCCCATTGATCATGTTCATGATTGTGGCTCCTAGTGCTCTTCACCATCCCCTCGAATCAACCTAGCTCTGATACTAGTTGATACAAGGCTCTAGATAAGATTTAGATTCTCAATAGAATTTCATTGCATGATTTCTCAACAAGTCCATCCGACCCTTCCCCCTCTTTTTTTACACTAGAAGGATCAGATATGACCTATGGTTACATTCTGTTATAACTCCCAACTGATTCAACTAATTTCTTATTGCGAACAACCAACTAGCACTCTTATCTCCTAACAACGTATCAGCCGTTTACAGCAATTATCAAGACAAACGAGACAAAAGAGCATCAACTATACATTTACATGTAACAATTATCTAGGTCTCCTGATCTTTATTTCTAGGATTTTATCTTGTAGTTAAACTCTTATTTTTGAAAAAAAAAATTAAATAAAGGAAGATATAGAGGGCTGAGGTGGCAGTATCTATCTTCAGCCCTTTAATTCTGTCATCTATTTTACTTTAACCCTATATGTCAACATTTTCCAATAAACTTCCTTTAGAAAGCCATGTGCTGAAACCTGTGAGGAAGTAAAAGAGTCAATCATCTCACTGGAGCTTTAAGGTAAAGGTTCTTTGCTAAAATCCCTATACAAACAGAGCACACTTCCGCAATGCCGTGCACTCCTTATTCGGCCCAATACTGTGAACATGTGTGAAAAGAAAGTACTCAACATATTAAGGTTTTTCCCCTGCTGCAGTGTGAAGAAATGCTCACAACTGTCCAAGAAGTGTCATTTGGCCATGCCTCCTTTCGACTTGATTAATGTTCAGTATTTAAGAACAATTTTCTAGGTGGTGGCTCATTATGTAATATGGTCTCAATCATTGTGTATGTCTCTGTGTTCTCATGTGCATGTGTATCCACACTGACTGTATTTTCTTACAGATTATTGGAATCTTTGAGGACTTCCTTTTCACCAAAGTGGCTAGTGGTCTTGAAGTGTCAGAAAAAGGAGTCTTGCAGGTTTTGTTAGATGTCAAATTTGCCACTGATGTTCTCTCTGGGCGTGATTCAAATTCAGTTGGGGAATCATCTGGCAACCAGAAGGCAAAGTTACCTGTCAGAAGGAAGCAGGATCAAAGACTGATAACCTCAGTTATAAGAGAACGTTCTGATCAGTTGTTAAAACATCTTTCTCAGAGACTGGATCCCATAGACTGGCTCACGTAAGTTAATATTCTTCCATTTAAGTCTTTATTTCCTTTTTCTCTAGATAATAACGCCTTGAAATGTAATAAGGGAGTGCAGTCTATAAACACAGGGCTCATGCAACAAGTTACACTTGCAAGCAAGAATAAGGGAAATAATTTAAAATTAAAGGAGAAAAAAAGGAAATTTACCTACAAAATCTCACAACTCCAGAATCTGATGGTGAAATAGATAAAAAAGGATAAATTTATAGAAATGTTAGGAACCCAGGTAGTATACCCAATCATATTGAAATGTCTCCAGGCTGGTTGTTGATCCTGGTCCCTGATGTTTTTATCTGGGAGTGGGAGTTCAAAATAATGATTACTTGTGTTTTGCAATTCATGGTCAGAGAATTTGTAGTGTGCATTCTTTGCACAGGTTAATTTAGTGGAGGGTGCTTGTGCACTATGGGCTGTCAATTAGATATTTTGACATTCTAGTAATGTCTGTACTGTTATCTCAAGGCTCTTCCCCCCCCCCCCCCCCTTTTTTTTTTCTCGGGTGAATATCTCAAGGCCTTTTACATTTCTTGTATGATTTAATATGTGTAAAAGGTATGAGCCATATCTTTGGGAGAATGAGAAGCAGTCATACCTACGTCATGCTGTCCTCTTTGGATTTTTTGTGCAACTCAACCGAATGTACACAGATACTGTTCAGAAACTGCCTACTAATTCAGAGTCTAATATTCTGAGGTGCTCTACAGTTCCTCGATTTAAATACCTCCCCATCAGGTTAGTTTGAATTTGTTACATCTTTTTTATCCTTCATCAGTCATTACTTAATGCACAGCTATGTGAGTTTCTCTCTTATAATCATTGTATTTAGAATGTACCAAATTTAAATCTGTCTAATAATTCATTCAGTACCATTTTTTATGCTTTTTTTTTTTTTATTTGGGTGCTGAGAAACCTGTTGTGAAATGCCATTTCCTACTCATAAACTGACTTCTTGATAAATCCAGTGCTCCGGCATTGTCTTCTAGAGGGACGAAGAAGACATTTGCTCCATCTTCAAATGAAATCTCTTCGAGAAGTTCCTGGAATTCTCTTACAAATGGAGAGCTTTCTCAAAAGATGAATTTGGATGACAACCCAAGTTTTGGAGTGGCGGCTCCATTCCTGAAGTCTTTCATGCAAGTATGTCCTTATCCCAATTTTCTGGTGGTGCTACTCGTCTTATTGTGTCCTAATACTAAACTTAATGTAGTCAATGGGTTTTCCAAGAAATATAGACATAGATACTGCATTGCTTTCTAAATGCCTTTGCAATATACACATTTTTTGGGACCCACTGTTGCTGGTGGATTCAATCCATTTATGTGGCCTCTCAAATTCGTCTAAATGGTGCATAATGTTATAAATAGAAGTATGCTCTCTTCTTTCTTAAGTCAAGTTGTCTTTATTCGCTGTGGAGCCAAAAATATGCTGTTCTAAGAAATGTCAATCCATAATATGGATATTAGGAACCGTATACTTTTTGGTCCAAATTTAAAATTTGTTGAACTGTAAAATGTTAATCCAATCCTATGCATAATCTTGTTTTCTCTCTCTTTTTGGAAATTGAGGTTTCAATTTTTGGCCTTGGGATGGTTGCCCCTAAATTTGTGTAAATGGTGTTTAATGTATCATCAAGGTTACCGCTGGTTTTATGAGCTGGAGATAAGGAATCCTTCTTAAATGAATCTAAGACAATAAAATAGTAAAAAATGGTTAAAAAAATCATCAGCTAAATGGAGCCTCAACATTAATGAAAATCTCCTTGTTGAATGAAAGTTTTAGATGTTATAGCAAATTATTGGTCATTATTTCTTCTGTCTCTGATGAGCATATGATACCATCGTCCTTGTGCAATTAAATTTCAATATATTTTTTGTGCTATAATATGGAATCTTGTAAGTAACGCTACATATTATGAATGGCATATATATTAATGATGACATATAATGTCTTAAAAGTGCATTCATCATCATTCAGACGTTTCACCTGTCCTTGTATCTAAATTTAATTTGGGATATACTGTCTGCCTCGCATAGTTTTTTAGGTAATTGAAAATTATTATTATTTTTTTCTTCTAGGTTGGAAGCAGGTTCGGGGAGAGTACTTTGAAATTGGGATCCATGCTGACTGATGGACAAGTTGGCATTTTTAAGGATAGATCAACAAGTGCTATGTCATTTGGTGATATTTTACCTGCCCAAGCTGCTGGTCTTCTTTCATCTTTTACAGCTCCTAGATCAGATTCTTGATGGTCCAGTGAATGGAAGGCACCCTCTGGCTCTTCTGCGAAAGAATATTGTTGGCAGCTCCAGGTAGTAAACATCTGAATCAGATGAAGCAATTGGACTGTATGGAGATGAGGTTATTTCATGTTGAATGGGTTAGCATCATTTTGGCTTGGAAATAGTTGTCGACTGTGATACCTGTTGGAACTGTAAACGTGAGGAAGTTTACCAAGCAACAGATTGAAGAGCATAAAGTGATGTTCATGGCAGTGATTTTGTTTGTCATTAGCTTCAAGGCTGCTTAAATGGGTCCACGCAAATGCTAGAAGAGCTATAATTCGTGACTACTGTAAGCCTCTCACTTTCCTAGTTGAAAGGTTATAGAAAATTATAATGTCACTATTCTTGTTAAAAGGTTCTAAGAATTCATGTGTAATTCTAATTTTGGGATTTTACTTCATCTATAGAGGTTTTGTAATTTCAATAAAATTGTCTCCTATTTGTTTTTTCCAATGAAAAAGGGTTCAAATCAAAATGTCTGTATTCAGATATTCAGATACTCATTTAGTGAGCTTGATTGGTTTTCATATGCAGAATGTTTGTGTTTCTTCATCCTAACATACAAACTTTAAATTATTTCCCAAACAGTATCAAATGTAATAAACAGTTAAAAAACCAAGCCTGGAGGTAATACGTCTCCCTTTTATCAAGAGCGTATGTTGGTGATTTAAGTGCATTTAAATGGATGTTTTCCATTATTTCTTTCTTTGTGAAAGGCGGACATTTTATTTCTTTTTTTTAATTCTGAGTTTCGCCTCCTGTGTTTTGCTATCTTAGCATCTATTATGTATTACGCCTTTTATGGGATTATGAGGCTGATTTGGTGCCTCCATCTCCGTATATATGTGTGTGTGTGTGTCTACATTAGAAATAAAACATGAAATTCAGGTGATCTTTTCTGAGTTTTTTACATGGTATCTGAGCCCCATTGACTTGTACCACTTGTATGCCAAAATACAGATTCTAACTCAACAGAAATGGCCTTGTTGATCAGCCATGTCACGGTCAATAATTCCCCTTTACTCATCGCAGCCCATAAACGCCATGCGCACAATTTCCTTTAATGGAATCAATTTATGATGATGTATATTTGTGGGAAAGGGAAGGCTGATAAACCACAACTAGGACCCTCTTTTCAGCAGAGAACAGATGGAATTCCTCCAATGGGAATCATAATCAATCATCCATGGATAGTGTTATGGGAACAGGGGCAGTAGCTCAGTCAGGTAATTGTCAAATGGCTTTATGCTCCCAAACCTCCAAAAAATGACACCTGGATAGTGGGTTTAGAAGCCATGGATCGTTTGAAGGTAATGCTCTATCACTTGATGAGTATTTACCTTGTACAGAAAGCTTGATTTTGAAAATAGTTGGTGGAACACTAAAGCTTTTGGTGTTGGTAAAGTCACTATTTCTGAACACTTGATCCTGAAAAAGTCTTGTACCAAATTTCAAGTGTAATTTGTTGTTAATTAGTTACAATTCTGATTAATATCTCTATTGGTAGTTGTGAATTTTAGGACTTGGAATCAGAGAGGATGAATGGCAATGTTAAAAAATATGCAAGCCTTTATCTCATCAATAATCTATAAAAGAAGAATAAAGTGACTTTGAAATTATGTTATGCCATTTGATTAGGCCACTTCAATTTCCAATACATAACAATAAGTTTCCAAACTTATTCAATGAAAATTTTAATGTTTTATAATGTGAGGTATTGGAGAATATAGCCACTAGGTTTGATTCTCATAGAGTGTTTGTAAGCCATACTCTACTCAAGAGAGTGTTGTTGAATCCTATGAGATTGATAGCCTGATTCAAGGAACATGTTGGTAAACTAATACTTTAACATTCTTATCAAATATTGGTGGCAATTGGATGCATTGGAAATCATTACTTAGTAATGTACTTCAATGCAACCACATGTAAAAAACATTGAAAAGAAACAAATTTACCAATTTTTGATGGGCTTTAATCATAAATTTGATGAGATTTCCTCTCCTAAAGAAGTTTTTTCTAAAGTTAACTGTGAAGGGCATAGAAAAAAAGGTGGAGAAAACTTTGGGCCAGCACAAAACTTAAGTGAATCTTCAGTTTCAATCTCCAAAAACAATACTATCCATGAAAGGGACAATAAATAGACCAAATAAGGCAAAAGATGGTGTGGCCTGTAACACCATAACTTCTAGTGTTATGTCTTCAAATGAGTACATGATGTTTGTTTGAGTTTGCTTGAGTGCGGAGAGGCCAAGAACTCTTTCCTTTGGTGAGGATGAGCCAAGAACCCTTGAGCTTGGTTGAGACAAAGAAAAGAGTCTCCCAAAAGTAAAGTGGGCTCCCAAGAGTGTGGTTGAAGAAAGCAAGAAATAAGCTTTCCAGAGTTAGAACCAAATGAACCACTACCTAGCAGACAGTAGCCCTGACCAAGGGATAGAGAGATCCCTGGATGATAGCTTATGTATTCAGAAAAGGGGTCAGGTGTAGTTCTTATATGAGATAAGTGGTACAATATATCTCCAGTGAGTAAAACTGTGAGAATAGCTAGCATTGGTGATTATGTGTATAAGTGTGGGTTGAATCGCCAAAATGAGATGCATGAGGTTTGGGACCATTTGGGCAGCTCACACAAGTCTCAAATAAGCTTTTAAACTTGCCCAAAAGGTGTCAAGACCAAGGGAAATCCATTTGGCAATTTTGGTACCCAATATGGAGCCAAAATTGACCATAATGGAACCCTATGTCACTTTTTGACCAAATGAGTTAGTATTGCCCTGAAATTTGGCATGTAATTAGCTCTCATTATTTTGAGTTCTCCAGGATTCTCAGAGGCCCTAAAAACCATGGAAAGCCCCGGGACAGCTAAAGCCCTCCGGTGGACGTTTTCTAACGTCAGTGTGCCCGAACTTTGATACATTCGTTTGGAAAGGTTTTAGCTCCAATTTGAGTGATTCTAAAGCTATTTTACTTGATTGGGAACCTAAATTGTATAATCGAAAAGACAGTTTTAAAAAAGGAGCTAAAACGGAAGAGAAACGAAAATGCAAAGTATGAAGGGCAAAATAGAAATTTTTAAAAAGTGTAACTTATTTCCACCTATATATATGATGTACCCTTCTCCTCCCTTCATTATGCACGACCAAGTAATGAGGTGATCTCGGTGGCCACAGAAAGCTTATGACCTCTAGTTTATGCATATAAAATTGCATAAGCATCGGACACCGTTTGGCCATAGAGTGACACAAAAATCAAATCTGCCAGTATGAACAGTGCACATACCAGAAATCATAGAAAATCCTAACTTTGAAAATTCATCAAATATTCTCTAAACCTCCGAAAATTATGATTGCTCTATAGGTTCTATTATGGTCCATATTGGCACCTAATGAAATAACACTCCTCAAATGATTTCTAGGCCTCATTCTTTCTTTTCAAATATGATTCTTGCCTCCATTTAAACCTCTTGGAGTCATCACATCATCAAAACAAAAGGCCTAGCACCATGTTGCTTCTTTAGGTCATATTATGGAACCTAAGACACCAAATCACTTTCCATGAGTTCTAAAGTTTTTCCAAGGCCTCTCTTCACTTTTATTCATCAAATATGACTCAAGAATGGCCTTAGAAAAATTTAAAACTCTCTCTAGCTACCCCAACCTTGCTTGCCCGAGACTATGCAGTGCGGTATGAGATGAGATTGCAACTGCACTAAACCAGTCGAGAGGGGAAGTGAGAAAAAGAGTCACCCCTTAGCCACAACACCCAAATGCCTAGATAAGTATTAGAGCTCGAAATGTTAGTCTCCTCAGGCCAAAGGTTAAGTTATAAGCTATACCCTGGAGCCTGACAGCCCGAAGGTGATAGCTAGTTATGCTTGAATGAAGCGAGAGGTAGAACCCTCTAGCTTGATGATGAGTCAGTTATAGGGGCGGTGAGGCTCGGGTTGGTAGCTAAAGATAAAATCCAATCCCTAGAATAGTAAGCCAATCAGAGGCCGTTAGACGCGACAAATGATGTGTTAGCCGCGACGAATGGCACTATGAATACCTTCCACTATCACAAAAGTGATCACACTAAGGACTCTTGCTGGAAACTCTATGGGAAGCCAGCCAATTGAAAGAATAAACCAAAAGGGGACACTAAAGCCTACTCCACAAGTACTAATGTTGCTACAACCCTTGAGTCCTCATTTCTCAGTCATGAGCAACTTGAATTACTTAGAAAATATTTGCGTCACACAACATTACCACTAGAGAGCATCATCTTATGATGTTGATTATCATATAGAGCTAAGGGATAAGCACTTAAAAGCTACTAGATCCTTAGAAATGCTTATATGATAGGGATTGTTGTGACTTTAAAGTCTAAGAACAAGAAGGATTACACTTGCATATTAATAATATATCTGGCCATCATTTCAATAAAAGGCTGAGAAATAAATTAAAAAGAGAGGCAAACATGGGGAAAAAAAGTTTGACATAGTGAAGGTTAAGTATTATACTTGTTAGTGAGCAGATAACTTTGCTCATGATTACACTGAGCAAAATAAGTTAAAGGTCACAAATCATGTAGCTAAGGACCAAGAATCCTTTGCAAAATATTGTTAGGTGCTTTCAAGAGCAAATAAATTTATGTACGAAAAAATGCAACAATTGAAGTAAAAAGGATCAAAACATGCAAAATTGATTTTATGTATAGAACAAACCCTTATCCTACATAACGTTTTATTCTCTTTAAAGATCCAACACAATTAAAACATTTATAATTTCTCTTCTCAATATAAGATTTTAGTGTTGATTTTCCATGACAACTCTATTGACATTAGAAAAGCGGCCAGGAATACTATTCTAGTTTCTTTTAAGATGTGTTATTATGTTATGTACAATTATAAACATGAATGCTTTACCCTATACTTTGGTTTCAACATAGTTTTGGAAATGGATGATTGATACATTAGGTTAGGTCTTATAAGCGAATAAAAGACGAGTAGACTAGCAAAATAAAAGATACTAGGATCCATTTCAATTATAGAGATGATACTATAAGAATGTTGCCTAGTGGGTAAAGCAAATTTGAAAACTATTTGGAAAAGGAATTAGAGCTTAAAATCTATTGTAATTAATTCATTATGATATATGTTTTCCAAAGAAAGTGAAGGCAAGAAAATTATTTATAATATGGTCTAGTCCATTTAATTTTCTGTAAGTTAGAAGCATTTGAGTGCTTTGGACATTAATAAACATGGTTGAGAATCAAATGGCTAGCAAAATTGAAACTTTGAAATGTGACTGAGGATGCGAATATTTGTTAGATTAGTTTAATAGACTTTATGAAAAGAAAAGAATCATGAGACAATTAAAGATTCCTAAGACGTCATAAGAAATGGAAATGCTAAGAGAAAGAATAAAAACCTTGCTTAAAATGGTTAGATTAATGATGATTTAAGTAACCTTACCTATTTGGGGTAATGAGTTATAAATTAATTCCTTTAAATTTAACCAAGTGCCTTATAAGTAAGTTACTTCCTTATCCTATGAATTGTGGACAAACTAATAAGTTAGGTTTAAGTATCACAAGACCATAGGGTTAATTATTTATATCCAAGATAACTCCTATGAGTATTGGAATTAGGTTGAAAGAGTAAGGACTGTATCTTTATAAGATACTTAGAACAATTGAAAGGGTATATATTGATACAACTAGATTACTAACTCTTATCTTATACATTTAAGTTTAATATTACAATAAATTGCTGATTAAAGAAATTGAAGAGTGGCAGATACTTGGAGATTTTTTTTTTCTTTCATACAACTAACAAACTTGGTATGATATCATTTTCTCTCTATTACATAAGAGGACTGGAGTCAACACCTCAAAAGGCAGTTTCAAACAATCCCTAATTACTCCTATGCACTAGAATAATCACTTTAAATTTTCTTATGACATAAGTTAGGACTTGATTCAACATTTGACATGTTAATAGCTTATAAACTTGAACATTTATGTTACCATTTTCTTAATCAGAATATAATTAAAATGGTTAATATCCTAACTTATTATTATAGAAAAATTTTGTCATAGTTTACCTTATATTTTTAGGGGTTTAGACCATTCAAATGGTTTCAAATCTCAGCCAAAACTTAGTCGCAACTCAATCATATATTATATTATCTTTTGCTAGCACAATTATGCACTTTAGGTCATAAATAGTGGCTAGCTCAACTCAATGCAAATTTCATCACATAATACATCAAAATTACATCACTAAGGATGAGAAATCTTGATTTAGTTATGTCATATCATGTCTCATGTCATTATAAGATTTATATACATCATAACATGTTCAATTTATCATAAGTTTCATTAAAACTAGCTAAAGGTTACATAACATCCTTCATTGAGTTCTCAACCTCAAGGTGCCAATTCTTTACCTTTGTCTCTTCCTTTGTTATTTTCTTCATCTGACATTGTTTAGTAATGGACAGAGGGGAATAAGATTCAAAGAATTTCAGTAACAATTTCCAACATTCAAGCCATATAAAGTTCACTCAAGCAATAAGGAAGCAACCATACATATGAAACTATTTCATAAAATTAAAGAGTGGCTTGCACACAAACTAGTGAATGGCCAAGTACTCATAAAAGCATACTTGTTTAGGCTACACTTAGTAGAGGGAAAAACTACTATGCTCAATTCCCTTGCCCTACTCATATCGGATGCCACAAGGCATAATTAGCCAACATAACACATAAAACATTCATACATAGCCAACTCTTATGAAAAACACACTTAAGTATAGACATAAAACGCATATAAGTAACCAAGCACTCAAGCAAACCATTGTGCATAACAAGAAGGATGGAAATGCTACATGGAGAGACTTTAGTCCAATGCCAAAGCTACTAAATTTTCTTGTTTAAGACTATGCTTTTCTTAGCCAAACATAAGCAATAAGGGTCAACTTCACTTAATTTGCCTAGAATATTAAATTAGATACAATTATGGTTAACTAATGTATAATCAAGCTCATTTCATCTTTACATAGAACTAGACATAAATTAAAAGCTACTTTAGGTACACTTTAAGTCCTCTTTTTCATAATTCTACTTGCTAAAATTTCCATGTATCAATTACATCATTCAAGGTACTATTTTGCTTATTTTTTTTGGCCTAATCATTCATTAAAAGTATTGCCATCATTTCTTTCTTTATTTTCCCTTCATCTAGGGCTAAGATTAGGTTTTTCCTATACATATTTTGTTAACTAAATTAAACTTCCTAAATTCATAAAATTGACAATAAACAAGATTTTTGCTATTTATTTTGTCATTTACTATTTATTTGGTCATTTTCTTCAATTGACATACTTAGGCTATTAGTGTATGCCCTAGTAGCCAATCATGAGATAATTATAATAACATACATTGTATTATTTTTTGAGGCAATACAATTATTATATCATATTTTTATATATATGCAATATAACTTAATATGGTAGTTGTCTCTAGAATAATTATTATTCTTAAATTGTCTTTAGTCAAATATTATTACAATATGGGATAGCAATAATATATCAAAACTAATATGTATAGTGATTGATAACTTTAAGGCATGGATATGTGATATCAAGTAAATATATAGGTACATTGTTAGAGAACAAATGTACTTAACTGACTTGCCATGAGAATACTACATGGATTATAGAGTGTTATAGGCAATTCTCATGTGACCATAGTAATGGAAGTCCTTTGACTTGAAGTCATTATGGTTCCTTACATAAGAAGTTGAATACTTTGGCATCATTTTGTGTCATCTTTGACTAGGATGGCCAATGGGGCAATGATTGGGTATATCATGAATTATGCAAAGGGATGTGAATGATGTAGATGAGATTTTGTCCCTCCTATATAGAAGGAGTGATATCCATGGGCCTTTGATTGAGTGAGACTAAGAAATGCATGGTTGTACTCAAATGAATCGATATGTGATATTTATCTTTTGTTTTGATTGGTCTACTCATTGTTAAGAAATATAGGTTGAACACTGAAGAGAATGACATATTCCATGCCTCAAGTTCAACATGGATAAGCATCTAGTTACATCACCCAGACTTTCTTGACATCATCACTAACATCTAATAGTAACCTTACTCATTTCTTGCTCATAGCATATCTTTTTGAATATAGATAAAGCTAGATTACCTGAACCTTTGTTCTAATACCAAAAATGACACAACTAAATTTATTAACTTTCATCTTATACATTTAAGCTTAACATTATAATAAATCACTGATTTAAGGAAACGGTGGAAGATACTTGAATATTTTTTTTCTTTTCTTTCATAAAACTAACTTGTTATGATATCACTTCCTTCTTATTACACATGTTAGTTCATATTTAGAGATAAACAAAATTCAGAATGAAAGTGCATATGTTTATTTCTCATGATTCGATGTTCCTATATAAGTATGATCTTTTATTTATATTATTGTTATGTAACATGTTTGTTATCCTTATATGTTATGGCCAAAAGGAGGAATAAAAAAAAAAATATTTTCTATACATGTGGTAGTTGAACTATTACTGGTTTTCAAAATTGGTAATTATTCTTACTAAGACTATAAATTCTCACTGGTTTATGGTAATGTGTTTAGGCATAGATCTTGATACAATTGAGGCCACACCAAGAATAGATTGAAGTACTAGGAGTAAACCAGCCTTCTAACATCTAGAAGATAGTGTTTTGAAGATGCAAAACTTTACTTGTGGGATAAATGTAACAATAAATGTACTTATAGTCTTATGGTGTAGAAATGAGTTATGAAAATTAAGGCAATATTATCATCAATTGTAATGTATGAATATTAGATGTATAAAATGAGTTATTCAAGAAATAATCAAGAATTAAAAAAAATTAAAATTTTCTACTACCATGATAAAGTTACAAGAAATAGTCAAGGTGTTACATTGGGATAAATTAAAAACAATAGTGGGGTAAACTAGGAAAAAAAATAAAGTGGTATTTTTTTTTGTGAAAAATGGAAATAACACCTGTAATTTCCACTAGGGGCCAAAATGCAAATTTGGCCAAAACTTTAAGAGTTCAAAATTTGACTCTTTTAAAGATGTGGATAAGTAAAACTCATGGTTTAATGAAGAAATTGTAGAAGACTTTTTGGATAAGTCATCCTTTGGCTTCTTGAAGGAGCCTTAGTTTTTTTAAAAGAAAGGAGAAGAGAGAGAGGCATAGAGGAGAAAAGTACTAGATTTTGGAAGCTAAAATTTAAGTAAACCTCTCCCTTTTACTCTCATATAATTGATATATCTTCTTCTTGTTGCTACCATTTTCTCTTTAGGAAGTATGAGGGATCTTAATGAACTTTGTGTAGAAGAGATGATCTATGGAGATTATATGATAAATATAGCATTTTTACCATGAAAACAGATAGATTTTGTTTGATAATTCAAATATATGGTATATGAATTTCTATTGCCTTAATCGGATACTTAGGGTCACTGATTAACTTGGTAAAGTTGATGGATTGTGGTTGTATGCATGATTGTGGAGAATTTTGCATTTTGGTGTTTACAATAAAAAATTTCCCTAGAAGTCCTAAATTTGTCAAATTTTGTTTGGAGTCATCATGGCTTGGATGTGGCTGAATTTTTTATATGCTATGCCTAACATATGGAAGGTCTTTTATCTTTTATTTCATAATTTTTAGGGTTGGTTTGATCTCTCAAATATTAGCCTAATAGTGACCTATCTTCTATAGTAAGGCATTTTAGGTAGCTTTGCAATTTCACAATAAGGGGTCAAATGAGCTATTTGGTTTCTTAAACTTCCATTATAGTTAGTTAACATATCAAAAGGGCTTCATATCAAATTTTACTATTTTAGGAGCTTTAGATTAGAAGACACATTTTTGAAATTAGGAGAAAAAGTGAAGCTAGTGCAGGGTTGGAACTATGCCTAATGCCATAGTGCCCCTTACCCACCCCACAGTGCCATGCTCTTTATTGAGACAACAAGAGCTAAGCTATAGCACCTTAAGAGGATATTTGGTGCCAAATCCTTTAAAATTTTTGTTGTTGCATTTTCTTGCAAAATCTCCATTCAAATTGCTAGGGATTTGTCATAAATTGATATTATACTTTTATTGGAAATATATATGAAGTTAAAATTAGTAAGATAAAGTGCTAAGATGATTACTTTAATCTTTATTCTTTAAGCATTTAATAAAAAATAAGAGTGCAATTACTTAAATTCCACATGTATGCTCAGAGAATAATTTATCCTTGGAAAGCCAAATGATTAATTAAAGTTTTAAGGAATCATACATGTTTATAATATAAAGGATAATAAAATAAACACACGCATGTGCACGCGCGCACACACACACACATATGTGTGCATAATTGAAGACACATTAGATTTTTATGCACTTGTAAATCTCTATTGTTGGAGTATGACCATAACCTTAATAACTATTTATTGATAATTAAAATTTTTATATGACTTGAACCCTTATTAGAATCCTATTGAGCTTAGATTTTGATGAATTATGGACCAATAGGTGGACCTAAAGGTTGTATATAGACTTAATTGGACCTTATGACCTAAGGAATTGTATAAAGACTCTAGAAAATTGTTAAGACAAAATTCTCAAGAGGTGAAATTCCAATGAGGCTTCATGAACAAAGACAAGATAGTATCCTTAAAGGGTGGAGTCTGTGACGACCCTAACTTCTAATATTGGTGATTATAGCTAAATACACAATTAATAAATAATGATCAAGGTTTGGTGTCGTTACAATTAATTACATTAAGAAAATATAGGAGAAATTTAAACCTTGATACTACTAGGATCATCAACTAACAACCATAACGGGAACATGCATAAAAGGGTTTGTACCACCATTAAAGGTTTAGGATTCATCCATTAATCAATTTCAACCCACAAAAACATCCCACCAATGTACTCATGCTATTCCCCAACATTAGCCTTACTAAAATAAGGGTTTCTAGGTTAAATATAGGAGTTTGGGGACCTACGCCGCGACCTGGAACTTTCCCACCGCGGCTAAGTTAGGTTCTGGAGCTCGAAAACTGAGTTTTTAAACTTGCGCCGTGGCCAAGTTGCTATCGGGAATTTTCCTGACTTTCACCCCGGCCAACCTATGTGGTGCCGCGGCGAGTTTTGCTACTGTAACCTCCCTAATTAATTTCCTCGACTCGCGCCGCGGCGAGATTTCTCAAGCCGCAGCGTCCCTCGCCACTGTCACTTCCTAAGCCGCGGCAAAGCCTTCCTGGCCGCGACGTGACTCCCTTCTGTAGCTGTTTTCCCTAAATTTCGCCCCCTACATTTCATTTCTCTTCTTAAGGACACTCTAAGGTCACTTCCCCTCATTTTATATGGCTCTAATGGCATTTATCTACTTTATTTACTTAGCTATGCTTCCATTACCAACTCAAAACTTATATGCCCATTTCTTTCCTCTAATTACCCTCTATCAACAAGTTTATAAAGTAACAACAATAGGTTATACATGAACTACCAACATCTATCCTTGAATACTCAATCAATGGGGGCTCCATACATTAGGGGTTCATATCAATATCTCAAGGGTTACATTTCCATTGATAAATAATATTATAGGTCAGCATCATTTATAGCAGATATCATGAATCCATACAACCATTACTAAATTAAGATGAGGTCTAACCCCTCAAACATACATCCTTAATAAATCAAATGTGCAAGCCTACACTTGGCAACATGAATACAAGATGATGCTATACAATAGGGAATATCAAAATTAGCATCTACACTAACTAAATCAGCCTAAGTGTAGCATTCTCCCCACATGTTGGGGCTCATGGATTTTCATCCATTTGCTTCCCCTTGTCCTTACCCGAAGACCCTTCACCTGAAATATTGATCCCATAACACGGGGTGAGATACACATCTCAGTAACCAAAGCAATTCCATCATATAATCCAGTTTAATCAACATATATGCATGAATCAAAATCCATATCAGAATCATATCAGTCATTTCAGCAAATGAAACAATTAGGCTATCATGATTACTATCCCATACTAGCAATCATATATTTAACATGTTAAAGGCCATTAACACCGAGAGAGGCCCGTCCACGGCACCTGGGGTTGATCATACCCGGTGCTCGATCGTAGTATATGCACGGGTGGCAGCCGCACCACAGCTCCACCATGGACTCACAAGGTCCAATCAAATACAATAGATAGCCAACCAATTCATTCAGCATTTCCAATCATTTATATACAGCAAATATGAAATTAAAGTAGATACATGCATGGAATTAATGTAAACCCCGGTTACCTCACTTGCAGACAATTGCAACAGCCACCACAAATCCTAAATTCGGATTCAAGTATCTCCCACCAGAATTCTCAATGTTTCACCTAAAATCCTAAGCAAATTCGTACCAAATTAATACCCATAATATAAATAAGCTATGGGGGTCTCAAACCATCAAAGAAAGCATCAAAATGAGGGGTTTAAACTCACCTAATGTCAGCCCTAGCCTCAACCTACGAATTTCATCAAGAAACCCCAAATAACCACATTTCAGATTTTTTGGGTAGGGTGAAAATCCTCCAAATAAAAAACTAATTAGACCAAATTAAAGAGAAAGATGAGGGGGTTAAGTTCTATAACTATTACCTTGGCTGAATCTTGCTCTAAGTGTGTGAAAATATGAGATTCTTGCTCCCAACCCTAGCCTCCTTCTCAACCTCCAAATTTTCTTTGTGTTTCAGCAAATGGGGGGAAAAGTGGCTGAAGCATTAGGGTTTTAGGTGGGTTTAAGTTGGGTCAAGGGGCTGGGTCATAGGTTGCTCCAAGTCCAAATCCAATTGGGTTTCAGATTTTGCTTATTGGGCCAGTTTTCAATTGTTGGGCTGCAGAATTCCATTGGGCCAGTTTTATACATTGGGTTGCTGAAGTTTAACGGGTTTTGGGCCTAATTTGAAGGGCTCAAGGGTTTGGGTCTGCACAAGGGTAATTGGGCCACTTAATTGAGCCTATACAAGATAAATCTTGGGCCTCTATCTCATTAAATTAGTTTAGGTCTACCTCTAATTCATTGGGCCTCCATTAGCCTCTCATCATGTTTCATTAATTTAGGCCTAGATGCAAATTTCTATCTAAGTAAATTCTCAAACCCATATTAATAATTTATCCCTCCAAAACTTCTATTCACTAACTTGCCCAATTATCCTCTATTAATTATTCTTAATTACTCTAAATCCATAATTAACACCTTAATTAATTTTGGGGTGTTACAGAGTCCCTATAAGGAATTGTCTAAAAAGAAATGTATAATATTATTATGATAACAGATTGACTAAGGTAAGACACTAAAAAGGAGAATAGTGACTAAGATAGGGCACTAAGCAATTGAGATAAGCAATTATTTAGCAAATGGAGATAACCTCTGATTGTATATATTTATGGATCCACTCTAAGTGATGCCTTAGCCATGTTTACTTCTATTTATGATGTGTTCTGATAATCATAAGGACTAGGGAAAACAATCTTTCTCTTTAATTGTGTTGAAAATATAGGTTTCACATTAAGTAATAAAGGATATTTGGTGGTTTACTTATGATTTTGAAAACCAAGTTTGTATTATGTAGTATAAGATGCTTGACACTACACCTAGGCAATAGTTTTCTCCATTAACAATGCTTTCAAGATGAAATCATCTAAGTCTCCTTAAAAAAGGCATGCACAATGATATGATATGATAATGTATTCGTGGAGCACTATTTTATATGAATCAAAGTAAAGCCTTATGAAGGCAATAATGAAGCATGCCAGTATGTACCCTATTTATGTGGTACTTAGAAGTAATGAATTGAGACTGTTGAATATTGCTTAAAAGTTTTACATGGACATGATAGATGATATTTCAATGAATATATGCATTATTATGTTTACATGTGATTATGTATGATATGTTAATCATTATAAGCGTAGTTATATTAATCATGTCATACACTATGTTATTTGAATATGACATCTTGAACATGTTAGTTTATACGTAGAGATGAATGTAATATGGAATGAATATAGATATGTGTATTTCTCATGATTCGATGTTATTGTATAAGCATGGTTTTTTATTTATATTGTTGTTTTGTAACATATTTGTTATCCTTATATGTTATGGACAAGAGTATGGACCAAAAAAAAATTTCTTTTACACAAATAACAATTAGATCATTACTAGTTTTAAAATTGATAAATGTTTTTTATTAAAAATATAAATTCTCACTATATTTGGTAACATGTTTAGGTAGAGATCATAGTGCTATTGTTTGAAGCTGATTGTAGATAGATCAGACAGTTGATAGTTAGACATAGCACAAGAAAGACAAAAGAACCTTATTTATTATACTAATTGATTTGTAATAAGAGATAGGAGATATTTACTAACAATCAAGAGTTCATATTGATTAGTAACTTTGTAATATTTTTGAGATATTAGACATTTGAACATAACTTAGTGTATGGATAATTAAATATCAATGAGATTTATCTTGACATTGACATTGTACAATTAGATAAGTGAAATTTTATGATTCAAAATTTTATTGTAAATTTGTGATTATGATTCAATAACAGAATAAGTAATACTTTTAAATAGAATATGACATTTTCTTTGTATGTTTTTCTTTTAGAAATATGTACTCAACTTTTATGCTTAATCATTTAAACATGAAAAAAAAAACTGAGTAACCTTTTTTAAACTAAAAAAGGGGAAGTAAATTTAGATAATCTTTAAATTATTTTTCTTTTCTAAATTACATTAATAATTAACATATCATCATAGGGTAACACAATCATTTTTTCATGCTTCGGTAATATACTTTGCATCCTTCTAATTGGATTGAGCAACAAGAATGTGGAATGGAGCATCTTGCATTCTAGTTGCATAATGTTTTCTTTTAAATGTTTAAAATTTACATAAAATAATTGGAAAATAATACTTTAAATTGTTTAATTTATACTAAGATAATTTAAACAGTAACATATTACATTAAAAGAAGTTATCACTAAAAAAATATAAGAAAATTTATTATCATAATAATAATATAAAAATTAAAATATTAAATGAATGATTTACTAAAAAAAATTAAAATGACACTTTCAATTATTATATACAAATAAATAAATGAAAATTTTAGATATAAAGAACAAATGGTTTGAAATTTTAGATAAATATAAAATCAAATAATTATTTTCTTTAATTTAAGCTATAACATATTACATTGAAAAAAATTAGATATATAGAGAAAAGAATACTTATTATAATAATTTTCAAGACTTAAATCTTTAGCTTTTTATTTCTTAAATCTGAGTTATTTTTGTTTCCAAATAGTAACTGTTGCTTTTTTATTCATATGGTTTTTTATGTATAGTTTGATAACTTGTATATTAATGCAAATAAAAATAGCAAAATTTAACCCAAACAAAGGATTTTTACTATTAATATAAGAAGTGAATAAAAATTATTTAATTTTTAAAATAGTAAAAATTACTTAATTATCAATTCAAAGAAGATAATTTAAATGGTTTAAATTGCACAAAGAGAATTTAAAAACTTAAAACATAAATTTTGAAATAATAAAAATTATCATTTTTTTAAAATAGTGAAAACTTATCTTTTTTAGTTTGGAAATTCTCTTGGCACAATTTAACTAATTTATTGAATTGATTATTAAGTAAATTTTATTATTTTAAAAAATAATAAGAAATTAAATAATTTTTACTCTCTTCTGACATTAATAATAAAATTTCTTTTTATTTGGATTAAATTCTTCCATTTTTATTTTACATTAATATGTGAGTTATGAGACTAAACACAAAAAATTATATAAATTAAAAAAGTCTTAATTGCTATTGATAAGTGAATATTATTCAAATTCAAAAAATAAAAAGCTAAAGATTGAATTCTCAAAAATTATTATAATTGAGTATTCTTTGCTTTCTGTATCTAATGTTTTTCAATGCAATATGTTACGATTTAAATTAAAGAAAATAATTATTTAGTTTTATATTCATCTAAAGTTTTAAACCATTTACTTCTTTGTATTTAAGATTTTCATTTATTTCTTTGTATATAATAATTGAAAATGTCATATTAATTTTTTGGTAAATCATTCAATTAATATTTTAATTTTTATATTATTATGGTAATAATTTTTTTGTATTTTTTTTAATAATAACTTCTTTCAATGCAATATGGTATAATTTAAATTATTTTAATACAAATTAAATAATTTAAATAATTATTTTATTTAAATTTTAAACAATTGAGAGAAAAAAAGTCATGTAACAAGAACATTGCGCATTCCTGATGCGAAGGGCCTATATATAGCTGTCACAGAGTAGGAAAGACCTTCATTTGAATTTTCTAAAATCTATTCTTCTACTACTCTCTTTTATTGTCTTTCCATCTATCTTTCCATCTATCTTCTACTTTCCCTGAAATCTATTCTTTCTGTCTATTACTTTCTTTGAGAAATTTAGAAACTCCTCTGGATTTCCCACCAAGAAATTTGGTAGTGTAATATCCGGTTCTCCGAAAATCAGAGAAAACGTGAGAAACGTAACGTACGGTTTCTCGGTAAATGAACAAAATTTACTGGATATAAAAGAAAGTCCTCCAAGATGATGTAGTTAAGGTCCCAAAAAATTTGAAAAACATTCTAGACTCCTAAAAATGAGAATCCCAGGTTCAGACGGAAAGAAAAACAGAGCTAGAATGAAGAAACAATTTCTTATAAAAAGCCTACGAAACGTAATGACATTTTCATAATTTCGAGTAATTTTTGGAATTTACACAAGAGGGTTTTTTAAACCAATGTTTTAAGTTTTCAGGGGTTCTCAGAGGCCTTGAAAACTATGGAAAGCCCCGGACAGTTAAATCCCCTCCAGTGGACGTTTTCCAACGTCAATTGACTTAAACTTTGACCGGTTCATTCGTAAAGGTTTTAGCTCCGATTTGAGTGATTCCAAAGGCATTTTTCTTAATTGGGAACCTAAATTTTATAATGGAAAATAAAGTTTTAAAAAAAGAGCTAAAATAAAAAAGAAACGAAAATGCAAAGTATGAAGGGTAAAATCGAAATTTTTGAAAAAGTCACTTTTCTCTTCCTATATATAGGTGACGCCCCAATTTCCTCCCCATTTGGAGTTAGAAAATTTTGCGTAATTTCAGAAGGGAGAGCTAGGGTTTTGGGCGCACCAAGAGAGGAGGAGAAGAAGAAGAAATTCCAAGCTAAAGGTATGGAAATTTGCTTATTTTTCATGCTTTCTCTCCACCAATCTCTTCTCTTTTTCCCTCTTCTTCTCCATGATTTTTTTGAAGTTTTGAGGGCTGTTTTGAAGGAAGAACAGAGGGAATTTTTGGATTTTAAAAGAAGAGTTTGGAGAAAGCAAGATTCAAGCCAAACTAACTAAGGAAACAAGGTAAAAATGCATTCTATGGTAGCTATGTTGATGTTCCTTTCTTCTCCATTTCAACCTACACTAAGAACCTTAGGAAGATCTCATTTTCAAGCCCAGCCAAGCATGATTCTTAGGTATTTGATGGAGAGGAATAAGAATATGCAAAGAAAATCATGAAATAGGCATTAGGATTCAAGATGCAAAACCTAGGGTTTATAGTGCACCTTTCAAATTCTAAACTTATATGATGATTCCTAGATTTAATTAAGAGTATAAATGAGTTCTTGAGGCACCTAAGATGCTTCCCACAAGCTTTCTCCTTCAAGAAAACAAAGAAAACTCCAAATAGCCCAATTGATGCCTATGTCTCGGCCAAAAGGAGTTCTTGTAGTGAAGGAGAGTTTTAAATTTTTCTAAGGCCATTCTTGAGTCATATTTGATGAATCAAAGTGAGGGGAGGCCTTGGAAAAAAATTTAGAACTCATAGAAAGTGATCTGGTGCCTTAGGTTCCATATTATGACCTAAAGAAACAACATGGTGCTAGGCCTTTTGTTTTAATGGTGTGATGACTCCAAGAGGCTTAAAAGGAGTCACAAAGCATATTTGAAAGGAAAGAATAAGGCCTAGAAATCATTTGGGGGGTGTTGCTTCATTAGGTGCAATTATAGACCATAATGGAACCTATAGAGCAATATAGTACTTTATCAAGTTATATAGCCATAGAATGTGTTTTATGAACCTAATTGGCTCCCATAAATTGTATCTAGGCCAAGAGAAACCATCTCCACCAATTTGTGGGTGTGTGGCCGAAAGAGGAGGCTTGAATTTCAAGGAAAAAGTGTGTGATTGTGTGCAAGGTAGCTCTCTCCACCTTCTCTCATGCATGGATGTGTGTTTAACTTATTTTAGAATGTGTGCATGTGTATTTTCAAGCTATGAAAAGTATGCTAGCATACCTTTATATGCTATAATTCTTGATGCCATGTTATGTTTTCAAATGACTACATGATATTTGTATGACTTTGCTTGAGTGTGGAGAGGCCAAGAACTCTTCCCTTTGGTGAGGATGAGCCAAGAACCCTTGAGCTTGGTTGAGACAAAGTAAAGAGTCTCCCAAAAGCAAAGTGGGCTCCCAAGAGTATGGTTGAGTCCAAAGCTCTCAAAGAATGGGTGAGGCAAGTCCAAAATCTATGAGGAGAAGTGTGAGGCCAATCCAAATACTTAGTGAGCTCTTGAATGTCTTGTATGATTAATTCACATGCCAAGTTTGCTTTTACAATGTCCATGACTTCCATTTTCTCCATGCATGCATTTGTAAAGCTTGCTTTGCACATATTATGTATGATTGAATGGGAGATGAGCTATTGGGATTCTTTGAATCTCATCCCCTCCTCTCTAATGCTCTAACATGCTAGGTGGACCAAGTAGCTATGGTGAAGGAAGCCAACAACAATGAAAGAGGGAGATTGACAAGCATATGCCTTGTTTTATCCATTTTGGAACCATAATGATAGTTCATGATGTATATGATGTTGTAAATAGCCTATGAACCTTGAGACATGTGTAAATATGATATTATGTGATGTTTAAATGTATGAAAATGATGTATGACCTCTAGCATATATTTTGAGTATGTAATGCCAATTATGCAAAGTGGAAGTGTAATGGAAATGTGTATAAGTGTGGGTTGAATGGCCAAAATGAGATGCATGAGGTTTGGGACCATTTAAATAGCTCACACAAGTCTTAAATATACTTTTAGACTTACCTAAAAGGTGCCACAACCAAGGGAAAGCCATTTGGCAAATTTGGTACCCTATATAGAGCCAAATTTGACCATAATAGAACCCTATGTCACTTTTTGGCCAAATGAGTTAGTCTTGATATGAAATTTGGCATCAATCAGGTCTCACTAAGAGTTTTTTGGAAAGCTAAAGATTATAATTTTTGAAGGTCTACCGAATATTTGATGATTTTTCAAAATTGGCAAAATTTATGTTTCTGGTTTGCTGCACTATTCATTTGGTCCGAAATTGTTTTCTGTCACACAAGGCTCAAATGATGTCTAATTGTCATGAAATTTTATACAAAAAAACTAGACAATCACAGTGACTTGTGCCAACTAGAAGCACCTCATTTGGAGGTCTAGAGAAGGAGATATCAATTTTTGAAGTTTCTATCTAGTATCAATAATTTTTCCCGACCAGAAGTACTGTTCCATTGAATTCCAAGGTCTGGGCTTGATGAACTGATCTGAAGATATTTTTTCTCTCTAGTTAATATCCACATATTTCTATATTGGTATCATTTGCATGGATTGGATTTTTGTGGAATTAATTGGACATTTTCAAAGTTTTTTGTAGAATTCTGTGACAGTTCCAGATTTTAGTCACACATTTGGACAATTTCGGATGTCAAACGTCCTCCATGATATATGTTATGATCTGAGAATATTTTTAATGTGAAGTAAACATTCTAAGCTTTCTATAATAACCAAGATGGCATGATTTTGATTTTTCTAGATTTAGTTATGATTTTTTAAAATTTGATCAGAAAGTGGAGCAATTTTGGCTGAGAATGAAACTCCATATTCCACATTCCATTTCGGTTTCCACGAGTTGTAGGCATGTTTTTGTGATGTAAATGAGTTGTTTTAAGGTAATTAAATATGAGGATGCATAGCATGAGCTCACACGGTCCGCGTGACACTGATTGCTAATTTTTAAATATAGCGCAACGCGAAAAAGTCCATTATTTTCATTCCCATTTTAATATGCTCTTGTGGGATTGATGATATAAAGCTTATAAATGGCATGAAGTGAGCTAGAAGTTATGGTGTTACAGGTAGCGATCTTGACGACAAAGAAATTCTATTATAGATTTGTAAGATGACAGAGTCTCCATGAAAGAAAGTTCTTATGGAAACGAATGAGCCTGCACGAATTTCATTTTCCTCCACTAAAAGAAAAAGCCCCATTTGAAAGGTGACTTTCATAGATTTTGTTGAATAGAAAAAGCTTCAACCTTTTTCCATAAAGAAGGAGACAGAGAAGCGTACTAGTTCCATGGTTTCTGAAGGTTTGAAAGCTAAAGGAAAAAGGCCTATTCGAAAGGTAACTTTCATAGATTTTGTTGAAGTAAAAATGTTTCAACTTTTTTTTGATGGGGCTATCGAAGAGGAGACAGAGAAACATACGACTTTTATGGTTTCTAAATATTTGAAAGCTAAAGTTTTGCATTCAAAGAATGAAATAGAGCCAGCATTTCAAACTGTGAATGATAAGCTTGGTTGTGTTAATCTTGATTTATCTTTTAAGCTTAGTCCTACCCCTCCTCCAATTTCATCAAACTTACCATCATAGCTCCTCTTGACACTGAACCTATTCCTCTTTATGATCCTATATTGAATTACCTCTTTCCAAGACCTCAGTTTCCTTATTATAAACCAAACCCAAGAGTTAAACTCAACAAGGAAAGGGAATGTATGAAGCTGGATTTTGTTGAACAAAAAAAGTTTCAACCTTTTTCTGATGGAGCCATCCAGAAGGAGACAGAGAAGCATACTAGTTCCATGGTTTCTAAAGTTTTGAAATCTAAAGGAAAAAAGGCCTATTCGAAGGGTAACTTTCGTAGATTTTGTTGAAGTGAAAATATTTCAACCTTGTTCTGATAGGGTTGTCGAAGAGGAGATAGAGAAACATATGGCTTTAATGGTTTCTGAAGATTTGAAAGCCAAAGTTTTGCATTCAAAGAATGAAACAGAATCATTATTTGAAATTATGAATGATAAGCCTGGTTGTGTTAATCTTGATCCATCTTTTAAGCTTAGTCCTACCCTTCCTCTAGTTTCATCAAACTCTACCATTATAGCTCCTCCTGACGCCGACCTTATTCCTCCTTATGATCCTATATTGAATTACCTCTCTCTAAGACATTAGTTTCTTTATTATAAACTAAACCCAAGAGTTAAACTCTATAAGGCAAGGTGTAACACCTTGAAATTAAGTAATAGTAATCATTTGGGGATTATAAGATTATTAAGAAGGATTTAAGAAAAAATTATGAGGAAATAAGAACCTTAAGAAAAATGACAAATTTCAGTATCTTAACATAATAATTATTAATTGGACCATTTTGAGGGAAGTAAAATGATGTTTATGGATTTAAGTATGATTTGGGTTCATGATTAATTTATATGTGCTAAGAACATTATTAGAAACCCAAGCTTATTTATATGAAGGCTCAACTTCATCTATATATGACCCAACTCTATTCTTAGGAAGCCTAACCCATTGTGAACCTAACTAACCCATATATCATGGCCTAACATGTTAGGCATCAACTCACTTGGAATAATGGACCCTTAAAGCTTAACCCATGTAACCCTGGAATCCATGGCCCAACCTAACCAAAATTTAAACCCACAAGGAATTGGGCCTTTGGGTCAGCATATTCCATTCTTAGCTTTAAATTTTTTGCAGCCCATTCATTAAACCATAGCCCAGCTACTTGGAAGGAGCTTAATTGGACTTTGGGCTTATGGGTCAGCCTATTTCTCACTAAAACTCTAAGAGCAAAACCCTTCCCTTTTGCCTCATTCTATAGAAACACAAGAAGAACAAGAGATTTTTGGAGGTCCAAAAGAAAGGCTAGGGTTCCTTGCATATTTCCATCATTTCCCACCTTTAGAGCAATATTTAACTAAGGTAACATGTATAGAACTTAACCTTCTCTTCTTCCTCTTCAATTTAAACTAATTGATTTCTCATTTGGAACATTTTTATCTTCCACACAAAACTAAAACTTGTTGTTTGGTGCTTTCATGGTGGATTTTCGAAGGTTAAGGTTATGGGTGTTGTTAGGTAAGTATCATTTTCCCATTTTAATGCATCTACTACTAGTTTGAGACCCCCATAGTTGATTTATAATATGGGCCTTTATTTTATACAAAATTAACTAGAAATTAGAGTGAACTATTATGGTTTTTCATGTGGGAAAACTAGAACCTGAAATTGGAATCCATTGGTGGATAGGTAAGTAATCTTTAGGTAGTCATTAGTAGTTCTATCTAATTTATTGCTAGAAATGATAATAACTATGCTTATCTTAGGCTTGGTGTGCATTTGGATCATGATGGTAGCTAGAAAAAGAGTAATTAGCTTCATTAAGGTAACCAGAGTTAATTTTCTAATTCTATGTATATGCTTATTTTAATTTGATGTTTGCTATACATGAATGATTTTGAAATGTTAAATGATTGGTTAGCTACTTGAATTGTGTTGTGATTGGACCTTGTGAGTCCATGGTAAAGCTGTGGTGTAGTTGCCACCCACGTATCATGCTTCGATTGGGCACCGGGTTGTGATCAAGCCCCTGAATGTACTGAGCCCAAGTTGTGCTCATTGGGGAATTGGTGTTGTGGATGGGCCTCTTTCGGTGTTATTGGCTATTAACATGTTGTATGTGATTGTTGGTATAGGATAGTAGTCACTGGTGCTCTACTAGTTCATTTACTAATTGAATTGATAATTCTGGTAGTTGATGATATGAAATGCATTATATTGATTAATCTATACATATATATGAAATTTGCCTCTTGTTTCTGAGATTATATATCTTACCTCGATTGTGGGCTAACATTTTTAGGGACCGGACCTCTTAGTAGCAAGGAGAAATTAATGGAAGCATAATGTGTGGTTTAGTAGCACATAGGTTTGAAAACCTTGTCAATTTGGGTTTGTATAATAAGAATATTAGTTTTTATGTATTTTTTGCATTACATCATGAATTGCCAAGTATAGGGACTAGTTATGTAATCTAATTATTGTGGAATTTGATGTAACTAATAGGGTTAGGTTTTTTACAATTTGGTGTCTGTATGCATTGGGTTATATCTAATATGGAACCTTGTTAGATGGATATATATAGATATGACTTGTTTCTTGGAAGTATGTTATGGTATTACTATGAATGATAATGTTAGTGGTTATGAATCTTTCTTACTATCATTGATACATGAATTGCTGATGTATGATAGTAGATGAGTAAGATTCAATACTTAGGATTTGATTTGGTAATGAGAGATATATGGAGTAAATTGGGTAGTTGAATACCATTAGAGCTTTACAAATTAAGGTAGAATGGCCCTAAAATATTATTAAAAGGAGTGTTAGAGTGTATGTGATGAAATTTGGGAGCCATAGGTGTAGTAAGGGGTTGAGCTACGGCCAAAATGACTCAAGTCGTGGCCAAGCATTAGTCAAAAGTGAGGAGCACCATGATGCAAGCTGTCTCACCATGACACGGGGTGAAAAATTCACCCAAGAGGATAATAGTGAGCAATCTCACCATGGTGCAAAGGAAGCTAGCCGTGGTGAGCAGCGAAAGGTGAGCTTGGAATGCTCCAAGAGGGTCTCTTGTCATGATGCTACATAGACTTGCTGCGGCGAGGCTCCAAGCTCCTGCTACAACCGAGAGTACTTTTTCATGGCGTGGAAACCAAAGTCATGGTGCAAGGTGTAAAATTTTAGTTTTAAGTTACAGTAGCCACTTATGCCACAGCGCGGGTATGCTAAGTCGCGGTGAGAGTCTCCAAACTTGGTTTTTAGGTTCTAGTAACCAACTTAGCCTCGTAGGGAAGGTTTAAGTGGTGGCGAAAGTTCCTAAACTCTTATTTTTGACTTAGAAACCTTGAGTTTTACCATGTTAAGATTATGTAATGAATTGGGATCATTATAAGGGAATTTTGTGAATTGGAAATTAGTAGTAACATGTATCAAAGACTTTTAATTGATAATTGGAATCACTTGTAGACTCAAATGGTTTTGATTGTTGGGTTAATAACCCTTAATGATATCTAGGTTCAAATTCATTTCCTTTTTCTTAATTTAAGTAATTGTAATGATTTTAGACCTTGATTTACAATAATAACCATATAATTAAGCCTAATCACAGTAATTATAGATTAGGGTTGTTACAAAAGGGAATGTATGAAGCTAGATGACAGCTTTTCAGATACAGAACTAAGTCAACTAACAGAGAAGGCACTGCCTGATGGGTCAGATAAGGAATCAGAAGTTTCTTTGGATGAAATAGTTAGTGAAGAAAAGAGCCATGTTTCTTGTGAAGCAAAAGGGGTGGCTAAACCCAGCTTCTCTATGAGATCAAAAGCTATTACTTTGTTTTTAGTTTTCTCAGTTGCTTGCGTATCAATCTCATTCACAAATTCTCAGGTCTTTGATCCATTATTTAAAGACCTTACCATTTTATCTCCGGCTTATGATTCATTTGAATTTTCTTGGTTTGCAAGAGCCAATTTTGATCTTTTTGCAGAGCTAGCAAAAGAAAATTTGGATGGATTAGCTTGAAACTTTCATATCTAGTCCTTAATTTCAGAATTGATTTCAACATTTAAAGGAGTGTAGAATTTGGGTCAATTGCATTATTGGAACTTGACTGGTTTGTGTAATACCTTAACCTCTTAACTATTATACAAGGGTCTCATTGTCCATCACAATGTATTTCATGTGGATTAGAGCACAAATGCAAGAAACCATACACTTCACACGAAAAGGGCAATAAATTTAATGGTATTTATCTACGTTACGTAAGATCTCATTTCTTTAATTTATGTCCCATGGACCATATGAACTCAAAAATATTATTTTCTATTCATAACACATCCATACAAGTCATAACCATCACCAAATATCTCAAGAAGCTTAGGTTTTAAGCTACATCTCATAAAATCAATGGTTAGCTCTCGGGTTCACATTCTAGATTTTTGATACAAAATTTGAAAATTCATAACTAATTCTAAAAAAATTTAAATCAAGCAAACCATACTATTATGGAAAGCTATGGATGTCTACTTTTAACTAAAATAATTTTAGACCAATTCTATGGGCTTAAACCCATAGAAAGTGATGGAACAATAACTCAGGTCAGGCTACATTATTGGTACTGTCATGCAGCTTTAAAAATTTATTTCTCTCTCTACAGGGCTCCAAATGAGGTGATCTTAGTGGCTATGGAAAGATTATGATGTCTAGTTTATTCTTATAAAATTGCATAAGCATTGGACCTCATTTACCCTACATGTGACATAGAGAAGAAAATTGACCAAATGAACAGTATCCATACCATTTTTGCATAATTTTGCCAACTTTGAAAAATTATAATAAATTCTCTAGAGCTTAATATTGAGTGATCTTTGGCTCTGTGAAAATCTCTAGATGACACCTACTTTCTGGCCATATTTCATAGAAAAACTCACTCATTTGGTCAGACTTTGGTTTGGCTCACCATTTGATCAAATTTGAAGTTCAAAGTGAGCATTTCAAGCACCTAATGCTCTTTTACACTTTCCAGCACCATATGGGCAAGTTTAAAAGTACAAATACAACATATAAAAGCATGCTAAATGATCTAAATTATCATGGAGCTCAATCTCACCTTGCCACTTGCATACATACACATGAATATCACATCTTATAAAGGCTCTTTAGTGGCAAGAACATGCATATTCCTTCATCTAGCTTCCATATTAATACATACACTATTTATACATACATTAGAACATGTTCAAGGATTTACACCATATATACATCTCATGGTTACAATTTTTTGTTAGAGATTGTGTCCTAGGCCAATCATTATATTATGAACATTGTATTTCATTAAGAAAAAGGAGCTTCTCTTTTATTACATTTATTATATTATTTGCATATTTACTATAATAATAATATCCTTGGATAAATCATATTGATTATTCTAAATATCCCTAGTCAATCATCTTTTGTAGTAACGATGATAAACTAATGCTAGTATGATTTTGATTAATAATTATGTGTTAATCATGTATGAAGATACAAATCAAAATTATAGGTACTTGTTAGGAAATAGAGTGCTAGATCGACCCGTTAGGAGAAAACTATATGGATCAAGTTATAAGTGTATCTCATATATAGCCTGTCACTAAACCCTCAGACCTAAGATCACCATAGATTCCTACATAAGGAACACTGTGCTTTGACATAGTCAAAAGTCACTTTTAACCGAGTGATTAAAAAGCTGTGATTGGGCATAATGGAATCCATATAGAGAAAGATGAGTAGTCAAGATAGAATTTGTCCCTCTCATTTATGGAGAGATATCTCTGGGCCACTCGATAAGTGAGACTAAGAAATGCATGGCTATACTTAGATGAAAGGGTTTTGCATTTGTTCTGTTAGTCTGCTCAAAAATCGAGAAAGTGACGGTCGAGTAAAATGAGGATGACATTTCCATGCCTTATACTTGACTTAGATATTGTGTGATGAAAGGGTTGTATGATAGGTTGCATCGAATCACCGATCCTTATATTATTTGGGTAGTCACAATGTCTTGCTAGAGGCTACTTGTGACTTGTGGGTATAATAGCGTTATTAGCCCACTGCCAACGTCATATGGGCTTACAGGGTCGCACACAAAAATGGACCAACTAGAGCTAAAATGTCCATATTCATTGAATCTAAAAATACTTCTAGATTTAGTGAATGTAACATTCAATTTAGGGGGGGAGGAATTTTATAAATATATTTTATAAAATTTGAAATATATATATTTGATATGTTGTATATTTTGAAATATATATCATCTAATTAATTTAAATGAGTTAGTTTTAAATTTGATTCTATATGATAGATTTAAATTTAAAATAATGTGATAATTTAAATTTAATCCATGTGATAGATTAAATTTATTTTATAGGATAGATTTAAATTTAAACTAATATATTTAATTATGATATAGATTAATTTAAATAATATATTTAAATTAATCATATCTATCCTAAAAAGCCCTAATATAAGATACCTCTATAAATTAAGAGGCTAGGGTTTTTGAGTATAATGATTTTTTTTTAAGAGAGTCACCTCCTACCCTAGAGAGAAAAAGTGTACGGACGCTTAGAGAGAGAAAGAGAAAAACGTCTTCTCTCCTTGAACGTATAGACGTTCATTTTTAGTGGCACTAACATGCTGTTCGAGTTGCAATGACCGTTTGTGTGGATACCGATAGAGGAAACTAGTTTGAAGCATCAATTTATGAGATTTGATAGTAAAAAGAAAGCTTGAAGAATTACATAACAAAGGTAAAAGTCTCTAACTTTACTTTATTCAAACGGCATTGACGAATCTATGGGGGGGATTCGAATTCAATTTTTTTTTGAAATTTTCACTGTGTATGTCCCAAGAATCCTAACATTTTTGAAATTATAATGCAATTATATAGCTTATTTCTCTATCCATTTGTCAAAGTCTTGCTTCTCATACTTGTTGGCTTCCATTTCTTTGTCTACTTGGCTTACCTAGACATGGTTAGGCATATGTGGGTGAAAAGTGAGAGATTCAAAGAATCTCAATAGCTCTTAACCCTTTCAAACATATATAATGGATGCTAAAACATGTCAAAGAATACATACTTGGCTTTCAAGCTACTAGTGAACATATACATAACATTTTTCATATTTAAGAAACTCATACATAACATACATAGGTTTTCAAGGGCATTGGTTTAGCTTCACCCACTTTTCTTAGGGCTTTTGGATTTGTCTTACCCACTTTCATGGGACTTTTGACTTAGCCTCATTCTTTTTGAAACTTTTGGCTTTGTTTCACCTATTTCTAGGGACTTTTGGCTCATCCTCACCCTTACTAAGGGACTTTTAGCACAACTTAACCCATTCAAGCCATATTGCATACATAAACACATATCAAGAAGCATAATGATATTATAGCTTGTAAGCAATCACTAGGAACATTTCTCATGGCATAAACATACATACAAGCACTCAAGATATGCAAACATCCAAGCCATGCATGAGAGAAAAGTTAGAAAGCTACCTTGAAGCAAGAACTCAACACTTTTTTGGTTATTCCTCCCCTTTTTCAGCTACACACTTGCAATGAGGTGGAACTTGATTCCTTTAGCCTAAACACATTAAATAGGACACAATTACATCATGGAAGCAAGCTCTAGCATCACACACTCTCTATTAAAAGCTACTTTGTTCTATGGTTCAATTATGGTTCCATATAAGGCCTAATGAAGCAATTACTAGAATTCAAGACCTTGGCTCCATTTTCTCCTTCCATCTAGGTCTCTTGACACCATTTAAGCCTCTTAGAGTCATCACAAGTTCATTCCTAAGAGCCTAGATACAAGTTGCTTCTTTAAGTCTTATTATGGAACATACACCTCTATCTCACAAACCAAGGCTTCTAAATATTTTTCCAAGGCTTCCTTTGATATTCTTCCATCATATTTATTCCCTTTTTAGCCTTAAAAAAATTTAAAACTCTCCTTAGGTGCATGAAGAGCTCTTGGCTAAGACTATGCAAGCATATAGCACCCATGGAGTTTGTTTGCTTTCTCTTAGGGAATTGGCACTTGTGAAGGCTTCCTAGATGTTTTAAGAACTCATATATACCCTTAGACTACTTATATAACGATTAGGAAGCTTCATCTTGACCTAGGTGCAATTAAATCCCTAGGTTTGCTAACTTACAATCTAATGCTTCTTATTCAATTTCAATGGCATCATCTTAGTCCTCACACTCCATAACCTTTGGTTCCATCAAGAACACATGAAGAAAAATTCTCCTCCTCACTTTTTCTCTCTAGGCTGAAGCTTAAATGACTTGGAAACATAAGATTTTGCAAGTGTTTCAAGTAAAGTCTTACCTTAAAATGAAGCTCTCTTCACGTATATTGTTTTCCACCAATTAGTTTCTTGAAAAGAGTTCCTTTTTGGCTTGGGTTAGACCTAAATCTTCAAGTTTTCAAGAAAAGAAAACCACCATTAGAGAGCTCTTAGAGAGAGGATCAACTTTCCTAACTGGCACAGGATGAAATGAGGCTATTTACTTTCCTAAACAAGAGTTTAAACTTCTTTTCTCTCCCTTCCCTCAATGTCATGCCATGGCTGCTCAAAATTCTGAAAATGGAAACTTGGAGAAGGTGATGTGATGTAATCTTACTTAAGAAGCCTCTTTTATAATTTTTCAAAATAACCATTTTGTCCCTACGTGCTTGTTTGCTCTGTTTAGGCTCATTTTAACTCTTTTTTTAGAACCATCTTTTCCATCATAAAATTTTGAGTTCTTTAATTCATAAAATACCTTTAGTTTCATCCAAATTGGATTTAAAACTTTCCCGAACGAACTAGTCAAAATTCAGTTCAATTGATACTCTAAAACATAAACTGGAGGGGTTTAAATTATTTTAGGGGTTTTTATAGTTTTTAGGGCCTTTGAAAACTATGGAAAATTCATTTTTTCCATTTAAAAATACCTCTTTTCAGTTTTTTAAAAAGTGCCCAAAATTATGAAAATGCCATTGCATCTTTGTTAAATTTCGTCTGGTTATTTTGGCTTTGTTTTCAAGGCACCTTTAGCCTTGGATCCTTATTATTTAAGGTATAGATTATTAGTCTAATTCTATTGGATCTCAAATCATTCTATCTGGGAAACTTTCTTTTATATCCGGTGCATTTTGTACATTTATGGTGAAAATGGACATTACGTTTCTCATGTTTAGAGAGGAATTGGATGTTACATTTTCTCCCCCCTTAAATAAATTTTGTCCTTAAAATTTAGAGGTATAACTTCATCTAACTTTTCTCATATTCTCGTTAACTAGCCTTTTCATTCCCTTCTTCCTGGGTCTATTTACTTCCTTTAGAGACTAAGCTCTTCTGCCAGGGAATTTACAACACTAGTTTACTATATTTGATTCTATTTTTCTGTGTTTTTGCTACAGAGCATTTGACTTGCTCTTATCATAAGGGAAAGTAATTTTTGACCTTGCAAATACTCTTATAACTTTGGCCTATTTCCTAGGGGAGCTTACTATGTCACATCCGATTAGTCTTAACTCATTCACAAGGGTTGACTTTATTGCTTATTGGACCTACTTGCATATGCCTTGGGAGATAACTTATTTAGTATTAAATCTCCCTTATCATCTCCTAATGGCTTTCTATAAGATCTCATTACCTTTCTTCATTTATTAGCAATCATTAAAGACCTCTATCTGCCTACTCAACTTAGATATTCAGTCTACTATTTAATCTCATTCGTTTTCTCACTAGCTTATCCCATGGTGATCATCCATACTTCTTTCTATCATAGGCTTCATATTTTTATCACTTACTGGGATCATAACTTCTTTAAAAAGGGTTGTTATTCTCAATTGTTCTAGTCTCATTTCGTACTCTAACCTTTGCCTTTTTAGGCCTAATCTGTACTTTACTCTCTCTATTCACTTGAAAGAGGGTCTTATTTAACTTTTTAGTTTACTAACTAATCATCATAATTCTTACTCTTTTCTATACTAATATTGAAGAGCAACTACCACTGACTATTGCTGAATTATGGGGGAATGTTAACTTTTCATAATCTTAGCTATTGGAGACATAGTCTACCACTTATCCCATCAAGAAAAACTATACCTAAACCCTCTCTAAATATATAACTTTGGTATATAGGGATCTCTTTGTCCCTTGGTCAGGTCCAATATCTACTGGGTAGTGGTTCATCTAGCTATAATACTAGAAAGCTACTTTCTTACTTTCCTCATTCCATACACTATGCTCATCTTTCAAAGAGGTTTAGTCAGTGGTCTAATTGTCTACGTATAGCATTTATATCTCTATGGCAATAGTCTACTAGACTTAGGAGATCTCTACTCTTTGAGAAGAAAACTATCTGATATTATACTAGTCTCCAAGACTAATTGAGCTAGGAAAACTATCTCAGGCTGTCGTCTCCCCAAAGAACTGTCGTACTATAACTATAGGCTTTCTATATCTTTGTGAGATCTATTGCAACCCTTGGGTCTACTATGACTTCTCAAAGACTTGCTAGGGTCTACTGCTACCCGCTATATTTTGTTAGGATCTACGATGATCCATTTCTAAGGGATGTCAAAGCCTAAGATCACTATATCTGACAATAAAACACATGCTCACTAAGTCCAGTAACCATTAATCATAATTGCTAAGGCTGGACTCAGAGATCTGCTATGCTCTTCATGTGAAGTGGGTTCTATATTGCTTATTTCTCTATTGATCATATTGGAATAATACTTAGCAGTATTCTGATTTTCACTTACAACTCCCTACGGGATTCTGCGATTCCCACTTCAAGCCTTTTCAATTAGGCTTTCCTTTTTTACTCTTAATGGCTTACTACACTTTACCTGTACTTTTTCTGTCATTCTTCTCATATCCCACAATTTCTAATTATGCCCTTGTACTACTTTCAGGTGCCTTAAGCACTATATATCTGATTTTTTGAAAACGAGAAAAAAACATGAGAAACGTAACGTATAGTTTCTCCAGAAATGAACGAAACTCACTGGATACAAAAGGAAGTCACTCGAAACGATGTAGCTAAGGTCTTGAAAAATTTGAGAAACATTCTAGACTCTTAAAAATGAGAATTTTAGGCTCAGACGGAAAGAAAAATGGAGCTAAAATAAAGAAATAATTTGTTACGAAAAGCTTACTAAACGTAATGGTATTTTTGTAATTTTGAACAAATTTTGGAATTCACACAAGAGGGCTTCTTAAATGAAAATTTTGAGTTCTCTAGGGTTCTCAGAGGCCTTGAAAACTATGGAAAGCCCTGGAACAGTTAAATCCCCTCCGGTGGACGTTTTCCAATGTCGATTGACCTAAACTTTAACCAGTTCGTTTAGTAAGGTTTTATCTCCAAATTGAGTGATTCCAAAGGCATTTTATTAAATTGGGAACATAAATTTTATAATGGAAAAGATGGTTCTAAAAAAGGAGCTAAAATGAAACCGAAACAAAATTGCCATTACAGAAGAATAAAATTAGAATTTTTGACAAAGTGTGTTTCTAGAAGCTCCCACACACTTCCCCTTTCTTCTTCCATCTTCTTAAGCATGAAGTTTCTGCCCAAAATGCAGAATATGATCTGCTCTCTTAGGCTCACAAGAAGGAGAAGAAAAGGAGGAGAAAAATCAATAAAAGGTATGGATTCTTAGTAGTTTTCTATACTTTCTTCCATCCAAACCTCTTCTCCTTCATTATTCTTTGTTTCCTATGATTAAAATGAAGTTTGAAAATTTTTTTTAAGGGAGAAATTGAGGGGAAAATTCGGATTTGAAGGGAGGAGCTCAAAGAACTCAAGATTCAAGTGAGAAAAAGCAAGAAAACAAGGTAATTTCTCTTCCTATGGTTGCCATCTTTAGTCCCCTTCTCCACCATTTCGCCCCACTTGAGAAAACCCTTGGAGGAGATGATTTTTAGGCATAACCAAGAATGAATCTAGGGAAAAAGGGTGTGGAGATTAAGAATATGCAAAGGAAATTATCAAAAAGCCATTAGATTTCAAGATACAAATTCTAGGGCTTTGTGTGCACCTTGTAAAATTTGACCTTATGTGATGATTCCTAGGTTTAATTAAAAGTTTAAATGAGTTTCTAAGATCCCTAAGATGCTCCCCACATGCTTCTTCCTTTAAGAAAACAAAGAAAACTCCAAGGAGCCCTAAACCATGTAGAGGCTCAGCCAAAGGGAGTTCATATAGCTAGGGAGAGTTTTAAATTTTTATAAGGCCATTCTTGAGTCATATTTGATGAATGAAAATGAGAGGAGGCCTTGGAAAAAATTTAGAACTCATAGAAAGTGATTTGGTGCTTTAGGTTCCATATTATGGCCTAAAGAAGGAACATGATGTTAGGCCCTTTGTTTTAATTGTGTGATGACTCCAAGAGGCTTAAAAGGAGTCAAGAATCATATTTTAAAGGAAAGAATGGAGCCTAAAAATTTTTTGAGGGGTGTTGCTTCACTAGGTGCATTTATGGACCATAATGGGGGTTATGGAGCAATTTAATGTTTAAGCAAGTTGTGTGACCTTAGAGTTTATTTCATGAATCTAATTGGCTTTCATAAATTGTGTCTAGGCCAAGAGAAACCATCTCCACAAATTTGTGGGTGTGTGGCCGAAAGAGGAGGCTTGAAATCCAAGGAAAAAGTGTGTGATTGAGTGCAAGGTAGCTCTCTCCACCTTCTCTCATACATGGATGTGTGTTTAGCTTGTCTTAGAATGTATACATGTGTATTTTCAAGCCATGAAAAGTATGCTAGCATGATGTTATATGCCATGATTTCATGATGTCATGTTATGCTTTCAAATGAATTATGATGTTTGTTGAGTTTGCTTGAGTGTGGAGAGGCCAAGAACTCTTGACCATGGTGAGGATGAGCTAAGAACCCTTGAGATTAGTTGAGGCAAAGTAAAGAGTCTCCTAAAAGCAAAGTGGGCTCCCAAGAGTATGGTTGAGTCCAAAGCTTTTAAAGAATAGGTGAGGTAAGTCCAAAATCCATGAGAAAAAGTGTGAGGCCAATCCAAACACTTGGTGAGCTCTTGAATGTCTTGTATGATTTGTTCACATGCCAAGCTTGCCTCTTAAATGTTCATAACTTCCATGATATCTATGCATGCATTTTTAAGACTTGCTTTGCATATGTTATATATGATTGAATGAGAGATGAACTATTGGGATTCTTTGAATCTCATTTCCTCCTCTCCAATGATCTCACATGCTAGGTGGACCAAGTGGACGTGGTAATGGGAGCCAATTACCTTGAAGAAAGAAGATTGACAACCAAATGCTTATATTTTGCCACTTTAAGACCATAATTGTGTCATATGATGTATCCCTTTGATGTATATGGTCTATGACCCCTTAGACATATGTAATTATGATATTATGTGATGTATAAATATATGGACATGATGTATGAATCCTAGAATAGAAATCGGATATGTAATGCCAAAGTATGCATTTTGGAAAGTTTGATGTAATGTGCATATGTGTGGATGGAAAGGCCAAAATGAGATGCATGGGGTTTGGGACTATTTGGGTAGCTCACACAAGTTCTAAATGTACTTTTAGACATACCCAAAAGGTGCCAAAACCAAAGGAAAGCTATTTGGCAATTTTGGTATCCCATATGGAGCCAAAAATGACCATAATGGAACCCTATGTCACTTTTTGGCCAAATGAGTTATTCCTAGTTTGAGATTTGGCATGAAATTAGGTCTCTTTAAGAGCTCTTTGGGAAGCTAAAGATCATAATTTTTGGAGGTCTACAGAATATTGAGAATTTTTCAAAATTGGCAATTTTTCTGATTTTGGTCTGCTGCACTATTCATTTGGTCTGAAAATGAAATTTGCCACATAGAGCTCAAATGATGTCCAATTGCCACGAAATTTTATACAAAGAAACTAGACATTCACAGTAACTTGTAACAACTAAAATCACTTCATTTGGAGGTCTAGAGAGGGAGATATGAATTTTTGAACATTCTGTCTAGTATTAGGAGTTTTGTCCGACCTAAGTTACTGTTTTATTGACTTTCGAGGTTTAGGCTACCTGAGCTAGCCTGAAAGTATTTTTTCCCTCTAACTAACATCCATATATTTCTAGATTGGTATCATTTACATGGATTGAATTTTTGTGGAATTAATTGGACATTTTCAGATTTTTCTGCAGAATTTTGTGATAATTCTAGAGTGTAGTTTGACCTCTAGACTATTTTGGATGTCAAACATCCTCTGTGATGGATGTTATGGTTTGGGCATATTTTTATTGTGAAGTAGACATCTTTAGCTTTCTAGAATGACTAAGAATGTATATTTTTAATTTTTCTAGATTTAGTTATGATTTTTCAAAGTTTGGTCAGAAAAGGGGCCAATTCTGGCCGAAATGCACTTGGTTATTTTGAGCTTTTCTTTGATTTCCATGAGTTGTAGCCATGATTTTACGATGTAAAGAGTTTTATTGATGTAATTAAATATGGGAAAGTATAGTATTTGCTCATACGGCACACGTGACACTAAATGAAAATTTTTAAACATGACGCAACGCGAAAATAGTCATTATTTTATTCCTTTTTTCTCTACACTTTCATGGAATCAACGATGTGAAGCCCATGAATATCATGAAATGAGCTAGAATTTATAGTGTTACTTCACACACAACATTGAGTGTGTCTAATGTCTTTCATAGGATAGTGATCATATGTTGGTCCCTTTTTGCTTCATTTAGTTATATCATAAGGGACTCATCCTATACATACTGAACTCATGCTATCTGACTTTTAATATTCTAATACTGTTAGCATATTCCCCTTTTCATCATTATTCTTTACTGGGGATTTCTTACTTCTCTTTCTTTAGCTTATCTCTTGATTTAACTAACTAGGATACTATTTAATTATTGGGACACTCTTTATGGTTGATGTCATTATTTGTTACGCACTCAAGTTACATTACTACTGAGTTGGCCAGACTCAATATCATGTAACTATCTTTACAAGCAAACTATAATATCAATCACTAATACACAGGTGCATCATGACTGAGCTCAAGTCACTATTGCTAGTAAATTATAAGTTTCCCAACAATCTAAAGTACCCTTCTGTTATCATGCTTTATCTCTCTTTATTTCATATGACACTTAGGGAAAGGGAAAGGGAACTTTTTCTCTAATTTCTTACATCATTTACTATACTACCCTAGGGTCATTCATATTGCCTACTTATATCTATTTCGGGCCTTACAACATGCTTTATTGACATCTATACCAAAGATAACAATACTTGCTTGTACACTTATTTATATTATCTCTTTATCTATTTTTAATTCATTACGTCCTCGGTTCTGACATCGTCACATACTTTCTCTATGCTCAAGAGCATGTTTATTCCTCTTGGGTTCACTTTTACTTACTTTCTACAAAATGGGGGGAAAGGTCTAATTCTACATATTCTTTTACTTTATTCTTAACTAGACTGTTCCTTTATAAGGAATTATTCCCTATAAACCCTAAAGTTTGCTCTCTTAAAGCTCGTGGCATATATTGCTACTTTACATAATCCTGGAGCTCACATTCTTAGATGGCTATTGTAACACCATAACTTCTAGCTCTATTACATGCCATTTATAAGCTTCACATCATGATTTCTATGAGGGCACATAAAAAAGGGAACAGAAATAATCGACTCTTTCCGCATTGCGCTATATCTAAAAAATTCAATTCGGTGTCACGTGGACCGTGTGAGCTTATACTATACTTCCTCATATTTAATTTTATTATTACAACTCATTTTCATCACAAAAACATGCCTACAATTCATGGAAACCGAAATGGAGCTCAAAATAAGCAAGCATATTTTCGGCCAGATTTGCTCCATTTTCTGACCCAAATTTGGAAAATCATAACTAAATCTAGAAAATTTGAAATCATACAATCTTTGTCACTCTGGAAAGCTTAAGATGTCTACTTCAAATAAAAATATGTCCAAGTCACAGAATTCATCACACAGGACGTTTGACATCCAAAACGCTACAGACTCGCTGGCTGCCTGGGTTGTGATTCAGGTTACTGATGTAAACTTCTGAAATTCGTAACTAATTCTACAAAAATCAAAATCACACAAACTTGGTCATTCTGGAAAGCTACAAATGTGTGACACTAAAAATAATTCCAGAATGAAACAGATACTTTTATGCATCTGGAACTGATGGAACAGTGATTGAGCTCCTGGGCGCTACTGATACTGACAGTTAACTTTAAACATGCATAACTCTCTGCTCAGACCTCCAAATGAGGTGATCTCGGTGGCCACAGAAAGCTTATGACCTCTAGTTTATGCATATAGCATTTCATAAGCATTGGACACCATTTGGTCATCAAGTGACATAGAATTCAAAACTGCCAGTATGAACAGTACCCATACCAGAATCCATGCAAAATCCCAACTTTGAAAATTGACAAAATATTCCCTAGGTCTCCGAAAATTATAATCTTTAGCTTCCTAGAAAGCTCTCAACAAGACCTAATTGCATGCCAAATTTCAGGGCAAGACTAACTCATTTGGCCAAAAAGTGGCATAGGACTCCATTATGGTCAATTTTGGCTCCATATTGGGTACCAAAATTGCCAAATAGATTTCCTTTGGTCTTGACACCTTTTGGGCAAGTTTAAAAGCATGTTTAAGACTTGGGAAAGCTACCCAAATGGTCCCAAACCATTTGCACCTCATTTTGGCCTTTTCACCCTCACTTATACACATTACACCAAGCTTTTCTCAAGTGCATACATTAGCATAAGCACTCAATTTATGTTCTAGAATACATACACCATACTCATTCATTTATCTATCACATAATATCATTTTTACATTTGTCCAAGGGGTCATAGACTATTTACAATAATAATATACATCATGAAATCTCCTTATGAATCAAAAGACCAAAAATCAAGCATAAGGATGGCAATCTTCTTTCTTCAAGGTGGTTGGCTCCCATTGCCATGTCCACTTGGCCCACCTAGCATATTAGGACATTTAAGAGGAGGAAGTGAGATTCAAGAATCTCAATAGCTCATCTCCCATTCCATCACACATAATATGTGCAAGCAAGTTTCACAAATGCATGCATGGAGAAAGTAGAAATCATAGGCATTTTAAAAGCAACCTTAGCATGTGAATCAATCATACAAGACATTCAAGATCTCACTAAGTGTTTGGATTGGCCTCACACTTCTCCTCATGGATTTTGGACTTGCTTCATCCATTCTTTAAGCACTTTGGACTCAACCATACTCTTGGGAGCCCACTTTGCTTTTGAGAGACTCTTTACTTTGTCTCAACCAAGCTCAAGGGTTCTTGGCTCATCCTCACCCAAGGGAAGAGTTCTTGGCCTTTCCACACTCAAGTAAACTCATACAAACATCATGGATTCATTTAAAAACATAACATGGCACCAAGCATCATGGCATATAAAGGCATGCTAGCATACTTTTCAAAGCTTGAAAATACACATACACACATTCTAAGACAAGCTAAACACACATCCATGCATGAGAGAAGGTGGAGAGAGCTACCTTGTATACAAGTACACACTTTTTCCTTAGCTTTTAAACCTCCTCTTTTGGCCACACACCCACAATTTGGTGGAGATGGTTTCTCTTGGCCTAAATACAATTTTTGGGAGCCAATTAGGTTCATGAAACATTCTCTAAAGCCATACAACTTGCTTAAGTACTAGATTGCTCTATAATCCCCATTATGGTCCATAAAGGCACCTAATGAAGCAACACCCCTCAAATGATTTCTAGGCCTCATTCTTTCTTTTCAAATATGATTCTTGACTCCTTTTAAGCCTCTTGGAGTCATCACATAATTAAAACAAAGGGCCTAACATTATGTTGCTTCCTTAGGTCACAATATGGAACCTAAAGTACTAACTCATTCTCTAAGCTTCCTAAATTTTTCCCAAGGTTTCCCCTCACATTCATTCATCATGTATGACTCAAAAATGGGCTTGAAACAATTTAAAACTCTCCCTAACTATGCCATCCCTACTTGGCCGAAAGTTAGAGCATAAATGGGATTTCATGGCTTTTTGATTTTTCCTTGATGGGGGAACCATTTAGGGAGGTTGTTAAGAGTTGTAGTAGGTCAAGGAAACACTTAAACAACCAAGGAAACTTATAGATTAAATCAGTTTTTACAATCCCCTTAAGTGCTCTACACTTTTCTAACTTTTAGGTTCATGACTTTCCATGGGGTTTTGTTCATTTTATGGAGGAAGAGACATATGGGGGACCTCTTAGGGATCTTAGGAGCACATTTAAACATTCATTTAAGCCTAAGAACATTTATATAAAATCAGATTTGCAAGGGAGCATTTGGATCCCTAATGATTCCATTTTGTTTCCTAATGCTCCTTTCTTGATTCTATTGGTTCATTCTTAATCCTTGCCATCTAAAACCCCTAATCCCTCCATAAATTGGACAGAAAATAGCCCCTAAGAATTGGGCTCATGGTGGTCAAATTCGTGCAAGAGGAAGGGGGAGGGAGAGACTACCAAAGAATGAAAGTTTTACCTTGTTTTCTTGCTTCCTTTGGCTTGTTCTTCCACTTGGTTGGCTTACTCCCTCAATTTTCGAAATTCCCCTCTCTGTTCTGCCCCAAAAACAGCACCAAACTCTCCATTAAAACCATAGAAAGAAAGCTTGAGAGGAGAGGAGCAAGGTTCAAGAAGGAAGGATATGGAATGTCTTAAAGTTTCTTACCTTTTTCTTGAATTTCTTCCTCCAAAATCCTCTTCCTCTTGTGCGCCTAAGGAGCTGGAGTTCTCCTCTGAAAATGGGCAGAAGCAAGTCGGTTTAGAGAGGGGGAGGCAGAACGTGGCATATAAAGAAGAAGAAAGAAGCTTCCTTTAACACTTTAATGCCAATTTTGCCCTTCGTTCTTAGCATTTTCGTTTCTCCTTCGTTTTAGCTCCTTTTTGAGAACCGTCTTTTCCATCATAATAAAGAGGTTCCCAATTGAATAAAATTCCTTTGGAATCACTCAAATCGGAGCTAAAATCGTCCCGAACGAATCAGTCAAAGTTCGGGTCAACTGACATCGGAAAGAGTACACCGGAGGGGCTTTACTGGTCCCGGGGCTTCCCATAGTTTTTGGGGCCTCTGAGAACACTAGGCAACTCAACATTTCCATTTAAAAAGCCCTCCTAGGTGCTTTTCCAAATTTACACTTATTTACGAAAATACCACTGGCCTTTTGGCAAATTTTTCAAATTGCTTCGACCTTGGTTTTTGGGCAACTCAAAGCTCAAATCCTCATTTTCTATTATTTAAAATTTTATCCAAATTTTATTTGGCCTTGAATCACTCATCTCAGGGGACTTGCTTTGAAAACGTGCCCATTTCCATCGTTTAATGAAAACGGGACATTATAGCTATCAACCTTCTCTAGCTTCCCTGGAGGCACTGATGTAACATCCGGTCCCTCCGTAAATGTGAGAAACACAATGTTCGGTTTCTCCGTAAACGTTAGAAATGGGCCAAATATAAAAGGAAGTCCTCGAAATAGAAGGAATTGGGGCCAACTAAAATTATAATAAAATTTTAAATATTAGAAAATGAGGATTTGAGGTTTAAGATGCCCAAAAACTAGAGCCAAAAGAGATCAAAAAATTTACCGAGGGAAGTAGGGGCATTTTTGTAATTTTTGAAAAATTTGGAAAACTCATAGGAGGGCTTTTTAAACACAAAATTTGAGCTTTCTAGGGTTCTCAGAGGCCCTGAATACTATGGGAACCCCTAGAACAGTTGAAACCCCTCCGGTGAGTGATTTCGGCTGTTGGTTGACTGAAAATTTGACCGAACGGTTCGAAATGGTTTTAGATCCTTTTTGAGTGATTCCAAAGGCAATTATTATGATTAAGAGCCTAAGGAATATGATGGAAAAGATGGATTTCAAAAAGGAGTTGAAACGAGCCCAAACAAATAAAACTATAAAGAAGGACTAAATTGCAAAGTTTAAAAGTTGCTTAAATGAAGCCCTAGCTTATAAAAACGCCCCTCCTTTGCTCAGATCTCCTCCCCCACTCTCTCACACATTACAACAGAAGTAAGAAGGGCTGAGAGTGGCGCACAAGAGGGGAGGCCAAGGAAGGAAGAGGAAGCTTTGAAAAGTGTAAGTTTTAGCCACTTTTTCCTACTCTTTGTCTTGTTACTTCTTCCCCTCCTTTCCTCCTCTCTTCCTATGGATTTAGTGAGATGTTTGGTTCTGTTTTGAGCCCAAAACTGAGGGGGAAATTTCAAAATTCAAGGAGAGGGTTGAAGCAAGGAAGAGAACTCTTGAGAAAAACTTGGAATCAAGGTGATTTTTCTATCTTGGTTGCTTCCTTTTTCTTGCCCTTTGTGTGTGGAGTTTTGCCAGAACAGAACCATCTTGGGGGGAGGCTTTTTGTCCAGAAATAAGAAGGAATTGTGGGTTTTAGACCATGAGGAGTTAGTAGATGCAAGGAAATTAGAAGAAAGGCTAATGAAAATCAAGTTAGAAAAGTGTAGAGCGCTTGGACACTTTATAAAAACTGATCTAATCCATGAATTTTCTTGCATGTGTAAATGTTTATTTGAGTCTCTAAGACCCCTAGGAAGCCTCCCAAGTGTCTCTCCCATCAAGGAAAAATCAAAAAGCCCATGGACTCCTCCTCCCTCCATCAATTCGGCCAATACAGAACTATTAGGCTAGGGGCTGTTTTAATTTGTTTTAGCCTTGGTTTGGGACTTCTTATGATGATAGAAGGTGGGAGGAACCTTTGGAAAAAAATTAGAACTCCTAGAAATTGATTTGGTGCCCTAGGTTCCATATTTTGACCTAAAGAAGCAACATGATGCTAGGCCCTTTGTTTTAAGGATGTGATGACTCCAAGAGGCTTAAACAGAGTCAAGAATCATATTTGAGAGTAAAGAATGAGGCCTAGAAATCATTTGAGGGGTGTTGCTTCATTAGATGCCAATATGGACCATAATGGAGGTTGTAGAGTAATCTAGGGTTTAAGCAAGTTGCATAGCCCTAAAAATTGTTTCATGAACTTAATTGGCTCCCATAATTTGTGTCTAGGCCAAGAGAAACTATCTCCACTAACTTGTGGGTGTGTGGCTAAAAGAGGAGGCTTGAAAGCTAAGGAAAAAGTGTGTGTTTGTATAAAAGGTAGCTCTCTCCACCTTCTCTCATGCATGGATGTGTGTTTAGCTTGTCTTAGAATGTGTGTATGTGTATTTTCAAGCTTTGAAAAGTATGCTAGCATGCCTTTATATGCCATGATGCTTGGTGCCATGTTATGTTTTTAAATGAATCCATGATGTTTGTATGAGTTTACTTGAGTGTGGAAAGGCCAAGAACTCTTCCCTTGGGTGAGGATGAGCCAAGAACCCTTGAGTTTGGTTGAGACAAAGTAAAGAGTCTCCCAAAAGCAAAGTGGGCTCCCAAGAGTATGGTTGAGTCCAAAGTGCTCAAGAAATGGGTAAGGCAAGTCCAAAACCCATGAGGAGAAGTGTGAGGCCAATCCAAACACTTAGTGAGCTCTTGAATGATTTGTATGAGTTGTTCACATGCCAACTTTGCTTTTAAAATGTCCATGGCTTTTATTGTCTCCATGCATGCATTAGTAAAACTTGCTTGCACATATTATATATGATTGAATGGGAGATGAGCTATTGGGATTCTTTGAATCTCACTCCCTCCTCTCCAATGCTCTAACATGCTAGGTGGACCAAGGAGTTATGGTGAAGGGAGCCAACAACCATGAAAGAAGGAGATTGACAAGCCTAGGCTTAGCTTTCATTCTTTTTGAACCTATAAGGAGACTTCACAAAGTATATGATGTTGTAAATGTACCATGACCCTTGAGGCATGTATAAATACACCATTATGTGATGTTTATATATATGAATATGATGTATGACCTCTAGCATATGTTTTGAGTATCTAATGCCAAAGTATGAGAATTGAAAGTTTGATGGATATGTATATAAGTGGGGGTTGAATGGCCAAAATGAGATGCATGAGATTTGGAACCATTTGGGCAGTTCACACAAGTCTTAAATAAGCTTTTAGACTTGCCCAAAAGGTGCCACAACCAAGGGAAGGCCATTTGGCAAATTTGGTACCTCATATGGAGCCAAATTTGACCATAATGGAACCCTATATCACTTTTTGGCCAAATGAGTTCGTCTTGCCCTGAAATTTGGTATAAAATTAGGTCTCATTTAAACCTTTCTGTGAAACTAAAGATCATAATTTTCTGAGATCTAGGGAATATTTGATGAATTTTCAAAGTTGGCATTTTTTATGGATTCTGGTATGGGTACTGTTCATACTGGCAGTTTCGAATTCTGTGTCACCCGATAGCCAAATGGTGTCAAATGCTTATGAAATTTTATATGCATAAACTAGAGGTCATAATATTTCTGTGACCACTAAGATCACCTCATTTGGAGGTCTGAGCAGAGAGTTATGCATGTTTGAAGTTAACTGTCAGTATCAGTAGCGCCGCAGGAGCTCAGTTATTGTTCTATCCGTTCCAGATGTCTAAACGTGTCTGTTTCATTCTGTAATTATTTTTAGTGTCAAGTTAACAGTTGTAGCTTTCCAGAAAGACTGAGTGTATCTGATTTCGAGTTTTATAGAATTAGTTATGAATTTTTGAAGTTGGTATCAGTAAACTGGCAGTCAGCAACATCAGTCGCGTTTTGGATGTCAAACGTCCTGTGTGATGAATTTTGTGACCTGGACGTATTTTTAGTGTGAATTAGACATCCTAAGATTTTCATAATGATCAAGATTTCATGATTTTGAAGTTTTTAGATTTAGTTATGATTTTCCAAAGTTAGGTCAGAAAATAGAGCAAACCTGGCCGAAAATATGCTTGTTTATTTTGAGCTCCATTTCGGTTTCCATGGGTTGTAGGCATGTTTTTGTAATGCAAATGAGTTGTAATAATGAAATTAAATATGAGGAAATATAGTATGAGCTCACACGGTCCTTGTGACACCGAATTGAATTTTTTGATATAGCGCAACGCAAAAAAAGTTTATTATTTTCATCCCCTTTCTCCTTTGCTCTTGTGGGATTAATAATACAAAGCTTATAAATGGCATGAAATGAGCTAGAAGTTATGGTGTTATAGGTACAATGTCTATGGGAAACTCTTCCTCTCTCTCTGGGGGTAGTCCACTAATTTCCTTAGGAAATACCTCTGGGAACTCCCTTACTATAGGAATCTCCTTTATACCCTCTTTTACCTTAGCTTGAACTGAAAAGAAGACCAGATACCCCTGAGAACCATGCCCTTGAGATCTCTTAGCCTGGGAGGTGGTAATGATAGATAACTCAGCCCTAGTACTAGGCACAGTCCCATTGACGGGCTTGTCGTGCAACCCTCAAAAGAAAACTAGGTTGGATATTAAATGCAATATAGGGCACAACCTAGGTCATCTCCCTTGGAATTGGAATTCAATATTCAATTAAGTTTCCTAAATGTTAAAAATCCTAAAAGCTATCTAGATTGGGGGTTTTTGAATGAATTAAACTATCCTAAAACTAAATTGAAACAAATTTCCTAATTTCTACCTAATTGTGTGAATTGTGAATGATAATGGGCTTGTGACTAGCTTAGGAATCGTCTCTTGGTATCCACTATCCTTATCCTAATCTAATTTTGATTAATTCTGGCCTAAGAGTTTCTAATTATGTTCATTAGCAAATGATCTTGAATAACCATTCAAGATTCAAGAGATTAGCAATTTAATGTTAATTGAGACCTCAACTCTCATTAGATTACTAATTCTTGTGATTAAGATCTTTGAACACTTGAATTGATTGATTACTTGATTAATTAGCCTCTGAATCACTATCCAAAAATGTTTAATTAACTAACTAAACACCAAGGAATCCACAAATAGACAATTAGGCACATCAATTCTCACAAGCATTTCATCAAACACCTTGATTGCACACTTGGAAAATTGTAAGAAATTAAAAAATCCAGCACTGAATCAAACAAATAATCAGTCAATCAATATCCTAAATCAGTGTCTAACCAGCCACTAATTAATATTACACCAATTCTCAATCAAATATAACTCAACCGAGATTATAAAAGAAAAAGAAAAAGTGTAGGATAATAGAAATCCTTAGCCAAATTCTGCATTCTTCCAAGGATTCAAGCTTTAGCCAAAAGCTTCCTCCTAGCTAGCCTCAAGAATGAATCAAAGCTTCATCGTGGTGATATGGAGATGGAGATGGAATGGAGAATGGCGTCTCGGACGGACGAAGGGGTGGAATGTGTGGATGGAGGCGAGGGGGATGGATGAATGACAGCTAGGGTTTGGGGTGAATGGAGAAAATGACGTCCTCCCTGGATTAGACGGAGATGTGCGAATAAATGGCATGAATAGATGGACCTCTCACGTGGAATTTTAATCATTTCACGTGCTCTCTTCAGCTCTTCATTTTGCACGCTGAAACCACGATTAGTTTTCTTTTATTATGCATGAGTGTGGGCCCCATTGTGAGTTAAATATAATTTCAACGTTTTGCTGCAGCGTTTTGCCCAAGCTCCCCACGTGATTCAGCTCCACGTTCAGACCTCTCAACTCTCCAGCTCTCAGCTCATGCTTCATTTGGCATTCTGGATAGCTCCTCGTGTTGCTCTTTATTCTCCTCACGCCAAAACAGTAGCCTTGCCTTATCTGTTCTGCATGTGTGTGTTGCTGCCCATAGCTCTTTCTTCCTCTTAAACTCGTGGCTTTCATCATGCACCTTCGTCTTTGTTCAGTCACATTCAGCTTGCTCATTCTTCACGTTGCTTCTTTTTTTTCTTTGCCATTTATTCTGCTGCTGTCCAGCACTTCCTTCGTTTTTCAACTCGTTTTCTTCATATGTTTTCAGCTCGTTCCAGCCATTTTCTCTTCTGCTTCTTCTCGCTTAACTCGAGCTGCCTGACTCTTTCTAAGCTTCTCACGTGTTTTCTCCTCTCTTTCTGCTGGAGTTTGTGAGCTGCCTTCTTTCCACGTCGAGCATTCTGCTCATGTTGCTTCTTCTTTGTCTCTCAGCCCAGACTTCTTTTCTTGTTCTGCTCACAACATCTCATTCCACGTAGAAATCCTTCTCCATGCATGTGAGCTTATTTGCTTCTTCGTGCAGCTCTTCTTTCAGCGTCACTTAACAAGTTCATTCTCTTTGTGCAGTTCATGTTTTTCTTCATGCAATCTTCTGTACAAGCCTCACTCAAGGTTCTCTTCTTGTTTTCTCCATGCAAGGCTGTTACATTTTTCTCCTTCACCACATAGCCTCCTCTGTTTTTGCCATTGCATGTGTGTATGACGTTAAGTGGACTGCCACATGGTTCTTTGCATCACATGGATCTGCTACATGTATTTAAGTGGATGAAGATTCAATTTCCCATTCAAAGCTCCAATTTTCATATTAAAATTCTGCACAAAAAGAGTAGAAAAGATGAAATATGAATATTCATAAAATTCATTTAAAATTATTTATGCATTTAAAATCAATTATTTTGCCAATTAATTCATAAAGTGTAGAGAATGGTTACTAAAACAAAATTCCATCTAATTAAACCCCTAAAGTCATATTTGGACACTAAAATACTTAAGTTAGGAGAATAAAATAGATAAAAATACATGTTTATCACCCACACTCAAGTAAAGTAATACACCGTGGCTACAATCTAGTGTGGCGTTATTTACAGACATCTAGTTCATGCCAATAATCACATCAATATCAATGAGGGGCATACAAATCAAATCAAGAGTGGTCAGGCAATGATTAAACTAAATCACACAATTCAAGCAAGTATGAGAGGTAATGGCTCGATTTCCTGTAGGGGTGGATACATACAACTCATATGGCAATGTATGCATACTCAGACCTAACCTCCTAGCATAATCATATGATATGAAATAGTCGCTAGCACCCGAATCAAATAAAGCAGTTATAGAAAAATTATTTATTTTAATAGTACCTTGAATCAGACTCAGGGACCGGCTAGCCTCTTGCTGTGATAGGGCAAAGACTCTACCCTGGGTCTGTGGTCTGGGAGGAGGAGCCATCTCCCTCGGCTGTGCAATCTGCAAAAGAGCTTGTGGAGGAGCCTGAGTGCAATCTCTGGCTATGTGCCCCGGTCTACCACATCTGAAGCACACATTTTGCCCCGTATAGCACGGTCTGGTACTGTGATTCCTGCCACATCTCAAGGTTCATAATATATATACAACATCATATACATCTTGAACCATTATTATAGTTCCAAAATAGACAAAATAAAGCATAAGCTTGTAGAGCTCTTTCCTTTAGTGTTGTTGGCTCCCATTAGCATATCCACTTAGTTCACCTAGCATGTTAGATCATTAGAGAGGAGGGGATGAGATTCAAAGAATCCCAATAGCTCATCTCCCATTCAATTATACATAATATGTGCAAAGCAAGCCTTTTAAATGCATGTATGGAGAAAATAGAAATCATAGACATTTTAAAGGCAACCTTAGCATGTGAATCAATCATACAAGACATTTAAGAGCTCACTAAGTATTTGGATTGGCCTCACACTTCTTCTCATGGATTTTGGACTTGCCTTACCCATTCTTTAAGCACTTTGGACTCAGCCATACTCTTGGGAGCCCACTTTGCTTTTGACAGACTCTTTACTTTGTCTCAACCAAGCTCAAGGGTTCTTGGCTCATCCTCACCCAAGGGAGAGTTCTTGGCCTCTCCATACTCAAGCAAACTCACACAAACATCATGTAATCATTTGAAGACATAACATGGCATCAAGCATCATGGCATATAAAGGCATGCTAGCATACTTTTCAAAGCTTGAAAATACACATACACATATTCTAAAACAAGCCAAACACACATCCATACATGAGAGAAGGCGGAGAGAGCTACCTAGTATGCAAGTACACACTTTTTCCTTAGCTTTTAAACCTCCTCTTTTGGCCACACACCCACAATTTGGTGGAGATGGTTTCTCTTGGCCTAAATACAATTTTTGGGAGCCAATTAGGTTCGTGAAACATTCTCTAAAGCCATACAACTTGCTTAAGTACTAGATTGCTTTATAATCCCTATTATGGTCCATAAAGGCATCTAATGAAGCAACACCCCTCAAATGACTTCTAGGCCTCATCCTTTCCTTTCAAATCTGATTCTTGACTCCTTTTAAGCCTCTTGGAGTTATCACATCATTAAAAGAAATGGCCTAGCACCATATTGCTTCTTTAGGTCATATTATAGAACCTAAGACACCAAATCACTTTCCATGAGTTCTAAATTTTTTCCAAGGCCTCCCTTCATTTTCATTCATCAAATATGACTCAAGAATGGCCTTAGAAAAATTTAAAACTCCCCCCACCTACACAAACAAGCCTAGGCCAAGACATAGGCTTCCTTTTGGGCTTCTTGGAGTTCTCTTGCTTTTCTTGAAGGAGGAAGCTTGTGGGGGGCATCTTTGGTGTCTCAAGAACTCATTTATACTCTAACTTAGACCCAGGAAGCATCATACAAATCCAAAAATTGGAAGGTGCACTTAAAACCCTAGGTTTTGCATCTTGATTTCTAATGCCTATTTCTTAGTTTTCTTTGCATATTCTTATTCCTCTCTATCAAATACCGAAGAATCACCTTTGGTTTGGCTAGAAATCTGACTCCTTAGGTCTGTCTAGGTCTAGGTCGAAATGCTCAAGGAAGGGAGGAAGAAGACCAAGTGAAAGAATCACAAAATACCTTGTTTTCCTAGGATTTCCTTTCTTGTTCTTGCTTTCCTTGGCCTTCTTACTTGAAATTCAAACTTTACCCTCTGTTCTCCCTTCAAAACAGCCCTCAAAACTTCAGAAAAAATAATGGAGAAGAAGGGGGAAAAAGAGGAGAAGAAATTGGTGGAGGAAAAGCATGAAAACATACATAAAAACCTACCTTTACCTTGGAATTTCTTCTCCTTCTCCTACTCTCTTGGTGTGCCCAAAACCCTAGCTCTCCCTTCTGAAATTATGCAAAACTTTCTGATTCCAAATGGGGAGGAAAGTGGGGCACCACCTATATATAGGGAGGAGAAAATGACTTTTTCAAAAATTCCAATTTTGCCCTTCATACTTTGCATTTTCGTTTCTCCTTCGTTTTAGCTCCTTTTTGAGAACTGTCTTTTCCATTATAAAATTTAGGTTCCCAATTAAGAAAAATACCTTTGGAATCACTCAAATCGGAGCTAAAACCTTTATGAATGAATCGGTCAAAGTTTGGGTCAACCGATGTTGGAAAACTTACACCGGAGGCTCTTTACCGGTCCCGGGGCTTCCCATGTTTTTTAGGGCCTCTGAGAACCCCAGAGAACTCAAAACTTTCATTTAAAAAGCACTTCTGTATGTTTTCCAAAAAGTCTACTTATTTATGAAAATGCCACTGGCCTTTTGGCAAATTTCTCGAATCACGCTGATCCCGATTTTTGGACAACTCAAGGCTCAAATCCTCATTTTCTATTATTTAAAATTTTATCCAAATTTTATTTGGCCTTGAATTACTCATCTTAGGGGACTTGCTTTGAAAACATGCCCGTTTCCGTTGTTTAATGAAAATTGGACATTACACATATCAAGAAGCATAATGGTACCATATGTAACGAATGGTAAATTCCGTAAAATGACAAAATGACTTATATAAAAGCAAGTCCCCTTTAATGAGCTAGATAATGTCTTAAAAAATTTAGGTAGTGTCCTAGGCTCTTAAAAATAATAATCTTAAGCTCAAATAGAAAGAGAAACAGAGCTAGGACGGTAAAACGAAATTGTGATGAAAATTAATGAAACATAGTGGCATTTTCGTAAATATATGCAAATTTTGGAAAAACTCACAAGAGGGCTTTTTAAATGGAAACATTGAGTTGCTTAGGGTTCTCAGAGGCCCCAAAAATCATGGGAAGCCTTGGGATCGGTAAAACCCCTTCGGTGTACGTTTTCCAATGACGATGAACTCGAACTTTGATGGATTCATTCAAGAAAGTTTTATCTTCAACTTGAGTGATTTCAAAGGCATTTTATTAAATTGGGGACCTAAATTTTATAATGAAAAGATAGTTCTAAAAAAAGAGCTAAAAAGAAATTGCCATTACAAAAGGACGAAATTGAAATTTTTGGAAAAAGTTGTTTCGTAAACCTTCCACACACTTCAAGCCCTTTCTCCTCCCTTCTTTAGGTTGACTTCCTTTACCCAATAAATAGAAAAAAGACCAGCTCTCTTAGGTGCACAAGAGAAGGAGAGAAAGGAGGAACAAAACAAGGAAAAAGGTAGGTAAATTTATGGAATTTCATGCTCCTCCTTCTTCGAATCTTGTTTCTCTCCTTCTAAGCTTTCTTTGCATGATTTTGTTGGGCACTTTGGTTTTATTTTGAGTCCAAATTTAAGGGGAGTGGTTTGAATTTTTTGTGGAGAAGCAAACCAAAGAGAAAGGCACTTGAAAGTAAACTTGAATCCTACGTAGTTTCTTATCTTTGTTGCTTCTTCTCCTTGCTCTCCCTTCTGTGCAATTTTGGCCAAGAATAGAAACATATAGGGGAAGGATTTTTTGCCAAAAAATAAGAGAGGAACTAGGGTTTTAGACCATGGGGAAGTGGAATATGCCAAGAATTTGTAGGAAAAACTAATGGAAATTGATTTAGAAAAGTGTAGAGCTCTTTAGGGTTTTGTAAAAATTGATTTAGTACATGCATTTTCAAGGAGATGTAAGTGTTCCAATGAGCTTCTAAGACCTCTAGAAAGCCTCCCAAGTGACCCTCCCATCAAGGAAAAATCAAAAGCTCCATGAAACTCTTCCTTGAAGGGTGTCTCAGCCTAGGCTAGATAAATAGGTTATAGAGTGTTTTAATTTGTTTTAACCTTGGTTTGAGACTTTATATGGTGGACAAAGGTAGACGGAACCCTTGGGAAAAATTTAGGAGCCATGGTTAGGGAGATGAGATAATGGTATCCATAATGAAGCCTTATGAAGCAACATGTATCTAGGCTTGTGCAAGTGAATGTGTCATGGCTCCAAGGACTTTGAATGAGGTCAAGAGGCCTAGAAATAAAAAGAGAATGGCACTTAAAACTTGAATTATAAGGGTTGCTTCAATAGGTCAATTATGGAACCATTATGTGAACCATGGACCCATTTATGCTTGTAAGAAAAAGTATAGTATCTTGGCTTGCTTCAAGAGTATAATTGTATGCCATTTATAATGTTTAGGCCAAGAGAACACTAACCCACCTAGGTGTACTTGTGGAACCAAAGAGGGGAAGGAAAAAGATCAAGAAAAGCTTGCATAAGTTTAAGGTAGCTTTCCACTTCATTCTCTTTGCATTCTTGGTTGTATATATGTCATTATGTACATGTGTATGCTTTTGTGACTTAAGAATATGCCACTTGATGTCTTGAGATTGCATTGGTACTAATGTGTTGTCTTGAATATCTTTAATGGTGAAAGTGGCTCATAAGGGTGAGGTGATGCCAAAAGTCCCTTAATGAAGGTGAGGAGATGCCAAAAGTCTCATGGCATGGTGAGACAAGGCCAAACGTCTTTTGGCTAGGTGAGGCTAAGTCAAAAGTTCCTAGGCCAAGAGTGAAGCAAATCCAAAAGTCCTAAAAATGGGGTGAGGCAAAACCAAAAGTCCCTAGAGCATGTTCTTGAACTTAGTGTGAATTGGTAGCATGAAAATTGTGACTTTACATACTTTATGGTTGCCTTACTTTCTATACTTGTGCTTTGATGTGTATATGCCATGAATGTGTATGTAAATAGGTGTGTGAGCTATTGAAATTCTAGGAATCCCACTCCCTTCCCTTCCTTCATCTTAATATGTCTAGGTGGCATCCAAGAAGGAAGAAATGCAAGCTAAGGGTCTTGAGAAGCTATGCTTGACCAATATGTAGTCTTACTTGTAATGGAATGTCAAAGTGAACTTGTACATATTATTTTTGGGTTGTAAACCATTGAGAAAATGTAGTACTATATATGAATGATGTATGGATCATATATAGAACAAAATCAATGCAAATGAGGAATCTTGACACTTGATGGCATGTATGCATTAGGGTATTCTTGGATGTGGAATGACCAAAATGAGATGTATGAGATTTGGACCACTTAGGCAGTTCATATGAGTCATATTCATGCTCTTAAACTTGTCCAAGAGGAGCCAAACACCATGGAAAGCCATATGGACCAAGTTGACACCTTATATGATGCAAAAATGGCCAAAATGGTGAGCTATGACACAAATGGTCCAAATGAGCTCTTCTTGGTCTGAAATTTGATATGCATGTAGACCACATTGAGAGCTTTTTGGGATGTTAAAGTGGATAATATTTGGAGATCTATAAAATTTTTGAAGTTGGCCAAAATTTTAGAATTTGCTACTGGTATTGTTCATATAGTCTAAATTTTGATCTTTATCATTCATAGGGCAAACAATGTCCAATTGCTGTGAAATTTCACAAGGAGAAACTAGACATTCCCAATGACCTATGTCAACTAGAAGCACATTATTTGGATGTCTAGAGGAGATATAAATTTTTGAAATTTCTATTCTGCTCTAGGCGCACAGTCAGACCTTTAGCACTGTTCCATCAATTTTCAGGGTCTGAATGCTCTTGGATTAATCTGGAACTATTTTTCCCCTAACTAACATCCACATCTTTCCAAATTAGTACATTTTCCACAAATTGGATTTTTGTGGAATTAATTGTGAATTTTCAAAGTTTATATCAGTAAGTTATATCAATAATTCGGAATAGCCCAACCTTTGTGTCTTTTCTGTTGTCAAAAGTGGTCCAAATGAGATTTTTGTGGCTGAAAATTAATTTTGGTGGAAACATCTAGAGCTTTCTAGAAAGCTATGGTTTGCTTGATTTTGAGTTTTCTGGATTTAGTTATGATTTTTCAAAGTTGCCTTAGAAATCTGCCATCATAGAACTTGAGGAAAAATGTGAAAATTTGTGATTTTTGGCTTTTGGTCCGTGGTTCATGTGAAGTTTTGAGATGTTTATGATTTGTATGAATGGAAAATAATTAGAGAATGTTTTTGGAAAGTTTCTGGGGTCCATGAATCGAAATTTGAATTTTTAACCCTGACATAACGCAACTAAATTCATTATTTTAGTGCATTTTTCTTAGAATTCCTTTGATAATTTGTGTAATCCCACTTAGATAAGGGAAATGGATGCTAGAAATATTATGGTGTGACACCATAGCTTGTAAGCAATGGCTAAGAACATTTCTTATGGCATAAACATACATACAGACACTCAAGACAAGCAAACATCCAAGCCATGCATGAGGGAAAGATTATAGAGCAATCTTGAAGCAAGAATTCAACACTTTTTCTTTGGTTATTCCTCCCCATTTTCGGCCACACACTTGTAATGAGGTGGAGATTGATTCCTTTGGCCTAAACACATTAAATAGGACACAATTACATCATAGAAGCAAGCTCTAGCATCACACACTCTCTATGGAAGGCTACTTTGTTCTATGATTCAATTATGGTTCCATATAAAACCTAATGAAGCAACTACTAGAATTCAAGACCTTGGCTCCATTTTCTCCTTCCATCTAGGTCTCTTAACTCCATTTAAGCCTCTTGGAGTCATCACAAGTTCATTCCCAAGAGCCTAGATACAAGTTGCTTCTTTAAGTCTCATTATGGAACATACACCTCTATCTCACAGACCAAGGCTTCTAATTTTTTTTTAAGGCTTCCTTTGATGTTCTCCCATGATATTTAATCTCTTTTGAGCCTTAGAAAAATTTAAAATTCTTCCTAGGTGCATGAAGTGCTCTTGGCCAAGACTATGCAAGCATATAGCACCCATGGAGTTTGCTTGCTTTCTCTTAGGGAATTGGCACTTGTGAAGGCTTCCTAGATGTCTTGAGAACTCATATATACCCTTAGATAACTTAAATTACTACTAGAAAGCTTCATCTTGGCCTAGGTGCAGTTAAATCCCTAGGTTTGCTAACTTACAATCTAATGCTTCTTATTCATTTTCAATGGCATCTTAATCCTCACATTCCATAACCCTTGGTTCCATCAAGAACACATGAAGAAAAACTCTCCTCCTCACTTTCTCTCTCTAGGCCATAGCTTAAATGGCTTGGAAATATAAGATTTTGCAAATGTTTCAAGAAAAGTCTTACCTTAAAATGAAACTCTTTTCACTTAGATTTTTTTTGACTAATTAGTCTCTTGAAAAGAGTTCCTTTTTGGCTTAGGTTAGACCTAAATCTTCAAGTTTTCAAGAAAAGAAAACCATCATTAGAGAGCTCTTAGAGAGAGGAATAACTTTCTAAACTAATGTGGGATGAAAGAGGGCCGTTTACTTACCTAAATGGGAGCGTAAACTTCTTTTCTCTCCCTTCCCTTAATATCATGCCATGGCTACTTAAAATTCTGAAAATGGAACCTTGGAGAAGGTGATAAGCTGTAATCTTAGTTAAGAAGCCTTTTTTACAATTTTTTAAAATTACCATTTTGCCCCTACGTGCCTATTTGCTTAGTTTAGGTTCATTTCAACTCCTTTTTTAGAACTATCTTTTCCATCATAAAATTTAGGTCCTGTAATTCATAAAATACCTTTGGTTTATCCAAATATGATTAAAAACCTTCTCGAATGAATTGGTCAAAGTTTGAGTCAACTGATACTCTAAAACGTAAACCAGAAGGGTTTAAACCATTATAGGGGTTCTTATGGTTTTTATGGCCTTTGAGAACCTCGGGAAGCTCATTTAAAAATTTCTCCTTTGAGTTTTCTAAAAAGTACCTAAAATTAGAAAAATGTCTCTGCATCTTTGTTAAATTTTGTTAGGTTATTTTGGTTCCATTTTCAAAGCACCTCTAGCTTGGATCCTCTTTATTTGAGGTCTATATTATTGCTCTAATTTTGTTGGACCTCAAATCATTTTATTTGGGAGACTTCCTTTTATATCTGGTGCGTTTTGTATGTTTATGGAGAAATTGGATATTATGTTTCCCATGTTTATAAAGGTATCAGATGTTATAGTTTGCAAGAAAATATTGAGTTTAATCACTTTCCTATTATTGGTCTTGGTGAAAAGCTAATTGGAGAAGCTCCACAAGTGGAAACGCCAGCATTGATTGTTGAGGACAATGATGATTTCACAGAGACTTATATTGACAAAGATATTGGAGATATTCTAGTAGAGCATTATGATTTAGCATATGAAGAACAAGAAGATTAGGAATTGGAACCAGTCCCACCAATACCAAAGACTGTGGATGATAATGGTGCTGCCAAAAAGATTGATACTTATAAGGTAGGAATTGCTGAAGTTGAAAGTACTTCATCTGCTTTAGAATCTAAGGGAGCTAGTGAACCCAATCACTCAGAAGGTGACATTGATTACCCATATATAGTTTTAGAGACTTGTGAAAATAATAGTGAAGGGTTTGAAGAACATAATTTGGAAGCAACGCAAGCACTAGAAAAGGGTGCTACTATCATTAGGTTATATATTAGATAGGAGGTCAACTTTAGGTAGCTATACCTATGTGTGGGGAAACATAGTTACATGGAAAAGTAAGAAGCAGCATGTGGTTGCAAAAAATGGTTTTAAAGCTAAGTATAAAGCCTTAGCTTAAGGAATATGTGAAGGATTGTGATTGAAAAGAATTCTTAAGGATCTTAAGGTTAATTGTGAGGAAACCATGATAACTTAGCTACCTTAGGCATTATAAAACTAGACATATGCTTGTCAATCTCCTTTCTTAGCTAAAACTTAGCTAAAACTAGACATATGCTTGTCAATCTCCCTTCTTAGCTATAACTTAGCTAAAACTAGACATATGCTTGTCAATCTCCCTTCTTCATGGTTGTTGGCTCTCATTGGCATATCCACTTAGTCCACCTAGAATGTGAGATCATTAGAGAGGAGGGGATGAGATTTAAAGAATTCCAATAGCTCATCTCCTATTTAATCATATATAATATGTGCAAAGCAAGCTTTACAAATGCATGCATGGAGAAATTAGAAATCCTAGACATTTTAAAAGCAACCTTGGCATGTGAATCAATCATACAAGACATTCAAGAGCTCACTAAGTGTTTGGATTGGCCTCGCACTTCTTCTCATGGATTTTGGACTTGCCTCACCCATTCTTTGAGCACTTTGGACTCAACCATACTCTTGGGAGCCTACTTTGCTTTTGGGAGACTCTTTACTATGTCTCAACCAAGCTCAAGGGTTCTTAACTCATCCTCACCAAAGGGAAGAGTTCTTGGCCTCTCTACACTCAAGCAAACTCATACAACCATCATGAAATCATTTAAAAACATAACATGGCATCAAGGATCATGGCATATAAAGGCATGCTAACATACTTTTCATAGCTTGAAAATACATATACACACATTCTAAAACAAGCTAAACACACATCTATGCATGAGAGAAGGTGGAGAGAGCTACCTTATATATATTCACACACTTTTTCCTTAGCTTTCAAGCCTCCTCTTTTGGTCACACACCCATAAGGTTATGGAGATAGTTTCTCTTAGCCTAGATACAATTTATGGGAGCCAATTAGGTTCATGAAACAATCTCTAAAGCCATACAATTTGCTTAAATGCTAGATTGCTCCATAAGCTCCATTATGGTCCATAAATGCACCTAATGAAGCAACATCTCTCAAATCATTTCTAAGCTCCATTCTTTCCTTTCAAATATGATTCTTGACTCCTTTTAAGCCTCTTGGAATCATCACACAATTAAAACAAAGAGCCTATAATCATGTTGCTTCTTTAGGTCATAATATGGAACATAAGGCACCATCTCACATTCTATGCTTTCTAAATTTTTTTCCAAGGCTTTCTCTCATATTCATTCATCATATATGACTTAAAAATAGGCTTAGAAAAATTTAAAACTATCCCTAACTATATAAAACCCTTTAGGCCGAAGTTATGGAAGACTTTGGCTTCCATGGAGTTTGCTTGGTTTTCTTGAAGGAGGAAACATGTGGGGAGCATCTTAGGGATCTTAGGAGCTCATTTAAATTCTTATTTAGGCATAGGAATCATCATACAAAATCAGAGTTTACAAAGTGCAATTGAAACCCTAGAACTTGCATATTGAAATCTAATGGTTTTTTGATAATTCTTTTTGCATATTCTTAATCTCTACACCCTTTTCCCTTAGATTCATGCTTGGTTCTGCCTAAAAATCATCTCCTCCTAGGGTTTTCTCAAGTGGGGCGAAATGGTGGAGGAGGGAACCAAAGATGACAACCATAGGAAGAGAAATTACCTTGTTTTCTTGCTTTTTCTCACTTGAATCTTGTGTTCTTTGAGCTCTTCTCTTCAAATCCGAATTTTCCCCTCAATTTCTCCCTTAAAACAGATTTATAAACTTAATTATGATCATAGCAAACAAAGGAGAATGGAGAAAAAGAGGTATGGAAGAGAAAGAGCATGAAAAACTATTAATTTCTATACCTTAAGCCTTTGATTTCTCCTCCTCTTTGCCTTTCTCTTGTGTGCCACTCTCCCTAGGGTTTTCCTTTGGTTTTGGCAGAACTTGGTCATGCAACATGAAGGGAGAAGAAGGGTGCATCATATATATAGGTGGGAGGAAGTTACACTTTTCAAAAATTCTAATTTTGCCCTTCATTTTTGGCATTTTCATTTTTCTTTCGTTTTAGCTCCTTTTTGAAAACCATCTTTTCCATTATGAAATTTAGGTTCCTAATTTAGTAAAATGCCTTTGGAATCACTCAAATTGGAGCTAAAATCTTCTCGAACAAATCAGTCAAAGTTCGGGTTAACGATGTTAGAAAACATCCACCGGAGGGGTTTTAAAAGAAGGCCACATTCACCTACCTATATGGTACTTTTACCTTCTAGAGGATGCCCTTTGGACTATGCAATGCTCTTATCATATTTCAACAATGCATGTTAGCAATCTTCTCCAATTATCTTAAGAAAATAATAAAAGTATTTATGGATAATTTTTCTGTATTTGGTTCTGTAACACCATAGATTCTGGCTCATCTCATGCTTGTGAATGGCATAATATCATGAAATACATAGGATTCCCATAGAAAGAGGAAGGGAAAATGGGATTTTTTTCGCATTGTGCTATATTTAAAAATTCCATTCAGTGTCACGTGGACCGTGTGAGCTCATACTATACTTTCTCATATTTAATTTCATCATTACAACTTATTTGCATCACAAAAACATACCTACAACCCATGAAAACCAAAATGGGGCATGGAAATTTGAAGAGCATTCTCGGCCAGAATTGGCCTCTTTTCTGGGTAAATGTGGAAAATCATAACTAAATCTAGAAATAGTGAAACCATAAAATCTTAGTCATTATGGAAAGTTTAGGATGTCTACATCACACTATAAATATGCCCAGGTCACCGCATTGATCACACAGGACGTTTGACATCCCAAGTGGTCCAAAGGTCCGACTGAAATCTAGAACTGTCACAGAGTTCTGTAGAAAACTTTGAAAATGTCCAATTAATTTCAAAAAAATCCAATCCATGTAAATGATATCAATCTAGAAAGATGTGGATATTAAATAGAGAAGAAAAATATCTTTAGATTATTTCATCAAGCCTAGACTCTGGAATTCAATGGAACAATACTTCTGGTCGGACAAATTTACTAATACTGGATAGAAATTTCAAAAATTAATATCTCCCTCTATTGACCTCCAAATCAGGTGCTTCTAGTTGGGACAAGTCCATGTGATTGACTAGTTTCTCTGTATAAAATTTTGTGGCAACTGAACATCGTTTGGGCCTTGTATGATAGAGTGCAATTTTGGACCAAATGAATAGTGTAGCAAACCAAAAACCATGAAAATTGCCAACTTTGAAAAATCATCAAATATTTAGTAGACCTCCAAAAATTATGATCTTTAGCTTCCCAAAAAGCTCTCAATGAGACCTAATTGCATGACAAAGTTTAGACCAAGACTAACTCATTTGGCCAAAAAGTGACACAGAGTTCCATTATGGTCAATTTTGGCTCCATGTAGGGTACCAAAATTGCCAAATGGATTTCCCTTGGTGTTGGCACCTTTTGGGCAAGTCTAAAAGCATGTTTAAGACTTGTGTGAGCTGCCTAAATGGTCCTAAACCTCATGGATCTCATTTTGGACATTCAACCCACACTCATGCACATTTCCATCATGCTTTCACATTGCACAATTTGGCATCTCATACTCAACATATATGCTAAAGCTCATACATCATATCCATAGATATAAACATTACATAATAGCATATTTATATATATCTCAAGGTTTATGGACCATTTACAACATCATATACATCATGAAACATAATTATGGTTCCAAAATGGATAAAGCTAAGCATAAGCTTGTCAATCTTCCTCTTTCATTGTTGTTGGCTCCCTTCACCATAGCTACTTAGTCTACCTAGCATGTTAGATCATTGGAAAGGAGGGGATAAGATTCAAAGAATCCCAATAGCTCATCTCCCATTCAATCATACATAATATGTGCAAAGCAAGCTTTACAAATGCATGCATGGAGAAAATGGAAGTCATGGACATTTTAAAAGCAAACTTGGCATATAAACAAATCATACAAGACATTCAAGAGCTTACTAAGTGTTTGGATTGGCCTCACACTTCTCCTCATGGATTTTGGACTTGCCTCACCCATTCTTTGAGAGCTTTAGACTCAACTATACTCTTGGGAGCCCACTTTGCTTTTAGGAGACTTTTTACTTTGTCTCAACCAAGCTCAAGGGTTCTTGGCTCATCCTCACCAAAGGGAAGAGTTCTTAGCCTCTCCACACTCAAGCAAACTCAAACAAATATCATGTACTCATTTAGAAACATAACATGGCATCAAGAATCATAGCATATAAAGGCATGCTAGCACACTTTTCATAGCTTAAAAATACACATACATATATTTTAAAGCAAGCTAAACACACATCCATGCATGAGAGAAGGTGGAGAGAGCTACCTTGCACACAATTACACACTTTTTCCTTGAAATTCAAGCCTCCTCTTTTGGCCACACACCCATAAATTGGTGGAGATAGTTTCTCTTGGCCTAGATACAATTTATGGGAGCCAATTAGGTTCATGAAACAATTTCTAAGGCCATACAACTTGCTTAGATGCTAGATTGCTCTATAGGTTCTATTATGGTCTATAATTGCACCTAATGAAGCAACACCCCTTAAATAAATTCTAGGCTCCATTCTTTCCTTTCAAATATGATTTTTGACTCCTTTTAAGCCTCTTGGAGTCATCACACAATTAAAACAAAGAGCCTAACATCATGTTGCTTCTTTAGGTCATAATATGGAACCTAAGGCACCAAATCACTTTCTATGAGTTCTAAATTTTTTCCAAGGCCTCCCTCATTTTCATTCATCAAATATGACTCAATAATGGCCTTAGAAAAATTTAAAACTCTCCCTAGCTATATAAACCCCTTTAGGCTGAGGCTATGGAAGACTCTGGCTTCCATGGAGTTTTCTTTGTTTTCTCAAGGGAAGAATCACATGGGGAGCCTCTAAGGGATCTTGGGAGCTCATTTAAACTCTTACTTAGGTCTAGGAATCATCATAAAAAATCAGATTTTACAAGGTGCAATTGAAACCCTAGAACTTGCATCTTGAAATCTAATAGTTTTTTATAATTCTTTTTGCATATTCTTAATCTCCACACCCTTTTTCCTTAGATTCATGCTTGGTTCTGCCTAAAAATCATCTCCTCCTAGGGTTTTCTCGAGTGAGGCGAAATGGTGGAGAAGGGAACCAAAGATGACAACTATAGGAAGAGAAATTACCTTATTTTCTTACTTTTTCTCACTTGAATCTTGTGTTCTTTGAGCTCTTCTCTTCAAATCCGAATTTTCCCCTTAATATTTCCCTTAAAAAAGATTTATAAACTTCATTATAACCATAGGAAAGAAAGGGAAATGGAAAAGGAGAGGTTTGGAAAGGAGAAAGCATGAAAAACCATGAAATTCCTTACCTTTTCCTTACTTTTTCTCCTCCTTTCTTCTCCTCCATGGTGTGCCTAAGTGAGCTGGTGTTTTTTTCTGGTTTTTGGGTAGAATGGGTCGTGCAAATGGAGGGGAGAAGAAATAAGAAACTTAAAGTGTGTTCAAGAAGCTTCCACTTTCTTAAAAATTCTAATTTTGCCCTTCGTTTTTTGCATTTTTGTTTCTCCTTTGTTTTAGCTCCTTTTTGAGAACCATCTTTTTCATTATAAAATTTAGATTCCCAATTTAATACAATGCCTTTGGAATCACTCAAATTAGAGCTAAAACATTCCCGAATGAATCGGTCAAGTTTGGGTCAACCAACGATAGAAAACATCCATCGAAGGGGTTTTAATCGTCTCGGGGCTTTCCATGGCTTTTAGGGCCTCTGAGAACCCCGGAGAACTCAAAACTTCCATTTAAAAAGTCCTCCTATGTGATTTCCAAAATTTGCTTAAAATTACGAAAATGCCATTACGTTTCATAGGCTTTTTGTAAGAAATTGTTTCTTCATTCTAGCTCTATTTTTCTTTTCGTCTGGGCCTGGGATTCTCATTTTTAGGACTTTAGAATGCTTTCCAATTTTTTTGGGACCTTAACTACATCATTTTTGGGGACTTCCTTTTATATCCGATGAGTTTCGTTTATTTACGGAGAAATCATACGTTATATTTCTCACGTTTTCTCTGGTTTTCGAAAAATTGGATATTATAGGTTCCTTTTTCAATAATTGCCTCACTAACCTTTCTTTTATTTTACAGCATTGCGAGGAGACTAATTTGGTTTTGAATGGGGAGAGATGCCATTTTATGGTGACAGGAGGCATAATCTTAGGCCATTGAATCTTTGAGTGAGGAATTGAAGTAAACCGAGCCAAGATAGTAACTATTGAGTAGATGCCATTACCAACCTTAGTTAAAAGGCATGCAAAGCTTCTTGAGCCATGCCATTTTCTACTATCAATTTATTAAAAATTTTCCTAAGATTTATGGCCCTCTTTACAATTTGTTTAATAAAGATATGGCTTTTGAGTTTATTGATGAGTGTTTGCATGCATTTAACAAGTTAAAGAAAAGAGCTTACATTAGCCTTAATCATGGTAGCCCTAGAGTGGTTCTTACTATTTGAGTTGATGTGTAATGCTAATGATATTGCATGGGGAGTAGTATTAGGCTAAAAGAAGGATAAGCGCCTTCATGTCATTACCTATGCTAGTAAGACATTGAGAAGTGATGAGAGAAAGTAAAAACCCAATAAGATGAGAAAAGAGACATAGAAATGGTTAAAATCTAATTCAGGGGTAATTAAAAAGAGTTCTTATAGTGCAATAGGTGAAAATAAAAAATTTAAATATTTAGTAGTATAATGTAATGTCCTGTTTTTGTTAAACGACAGAAACAGACGTATTTTCAAAGCAAGTCCCCTAAAATGAATTAGTTAAGGTCCTGAAAAATTTGAGTAAAATTCTAGACTCCTAAAAATGAGAATTTTAGCTTCAAACAGAAGGAAAAACAAAGCTAGAATGAAAAAATAAATTTTGACGGAAAACCTACGAAACGTAATGGCATTTTCATAATTTTGAGCAATTTTTTGAATTCACACAAGAAGGATTTTTAAATGAAATTTTTGAGTTCTTCGGAGTTCTCAGAGGCCCTGAAAACCATGGGAAGCCTCAGGACAGTTAAATCCCCTCCGGTGGACATTTTTCAATGTCGGCGTACTTGAACTTTGATGGATCCGTTCGGGAAGGTTTTAGCTCTGATTTGAGTGATTCCAAAGGAATTTTATTTAATTGGGAACCTAAATTTTATAATGGAAAATATGGTTCTAAAAAAGGAGCTAAAACGAAGGAGAAACAAGAATTCAAAGTACAAAGGGCAAAATTAGAATTTTTGAAAAAGTCACTTTTCTACACCTATATATAGGTAGTGCCCCACTTTCCCCTTCATTCGGAATCAAAAAATTTTGCATAATTTCAGAGGAGAGAGCTAGGGTTTTGGGTGCACCAAGGGAAGAAGGGAAGGAGAAGAAATTTCAAGCTAAAGGTATGTTTTTATGGATGTTTTTCATGCTTTTCTCCATCCACACCACCTCTCCTTCATTCTCCTTGATTTGCTTTGATTAAAATGAAGTTTATAAATCTAATTCAAGGGAAATTTCGCATTTGAAGAGAGGAGCTTGGAGAAAGCAAAATTCAAGCCAAATTAAGCAAGGAAACTAGGTAAAATTCCATCCTATGGTTGCTATTTTGATTTCCCCTTCTTCTCTAATTTGACACACATGAAGAACCGTAGGAGGATCTGATTTTCAAGCCCAACCAATCATGAATCTTAGGTATTTGATGGAGAAGAACAAGAATATGCAAAGAAAACAACAAAATAACCTTTAGATTTCAAGATGCAAATTCTAGGGTTTCAAGTGTTCCTTCTAAATTGTGATTTTGTGTGATGATTCCTAGGTCTAATTAAGAGTTTAAATGAGTTCTTGAGACCCCTAAGATGCTCCCTATAAGCTTCCTCTTTCAAGAAAACAAAGAAATCTCCAAGGAGCCCAAAAACCCCCTATGTCTCGGCCAAAACAAGTTCTCATAGTTAGAGAGAGTTTTAAATTTTTCTAAGGCCATTGTTGAGTCATATTTGATGAATGAAAATGAGGAGAGGTCTTGGAAAAAATTTAGAACTCATAGAAAGTGATTTGGTGCTTTAGGTTCCATATTATGACCTAAAGAAGCAACATGATGTTAGGCCCTTTGTTTTAATTGTGTGATGACTCCAAGAGGCTTAAAAGGAGTCAAGAATCATATTTGAAGGGAAAGAATGGAGCCTAGAAATTGTTTGAGGGGTGTTACTTCATTAGGTGCATTTATAGACCACAATGAGTGTCATAGAACAATCTAGTGTTTAACCAAGTTGCATGGCCTTAAAGATTATTTCATGAACCTAATTAGCTTCCATAAATTGTGTCTAGGCCAAGAGAAACCATCTCCACAAATTTGTGGGTGTGTGGCCGAAAGAGAAGGCTTGAAATCCAAGGAAAAAGTGTGTGATTGTGTGTAAGGTAGCTCTTTCCACCTTCTCTCATGCATGCATGGATGTGTGTTTAGCTTGTCTTAGAATATGTGTATATGTATTTTCAAGCCATGAAAAGTATGCTAGCATGATTTTATATGCCATGAATTTATGATGACATATTATGTTTTCAAATGAATGTATGATGTTTGTTGAGTTTGCTTGAGAGTGGAGAGGCCAAGAATTCTTGACCATGGTAAGGATGAGCTAAAAACCCTTGAGATTGCTTAAGACAAAGCAAAGAGTCTCCCAAAAGTAAAGTGGGCTCCCAAGAGTATGGTTAAGTCCAAAGCTCTTAAAGAATGGGTGAGGTAAGTCTAAAATCTATGAGGGAAAGTGTGAGGCCAATCCAAACACTTGGTGAGTTCTTGAATGTCTTGTATGATTTGTTCACATGCCAAGCTTGCTTCTTCAATGTCCATGACTTCCATGATGTCCATGCATGCATTTTTAAGGCTTGCTTTGCATATATTATGCATGATTGAATGGGAAATGAGCTATTGGGATTTTTTGAATCTCATCCCCTCCTCTCCAATGATCTAATATGCTTGGTGGACCAAGTGGACATGACAATGGGAGCCAACCAACTTGAAGAAAGAGATTGACATCAATATGTCTAGCTTTTGCCTTTTTTGAACCATAATGATGTATATTATTGTTGTAAATGGTCTATGACCCTTGAGACATATGTAATTACAATATTATGTGATGTAGGAATGAAAGAATATGTTATGTGAATGATGGAATGTAATGTGAGTATGTTATGGCATTATAGCTTCATGAATGGCTTTATGGAAATATGCATAAGTGTGGATGAAAAGGCCAAAATGATATGCATGAGGTTTGAGACCATTTGGGGAGCTCACACAAGTCCTAAATGTGTTGTTAGACTTGTCCAAAAGGTGCCAAGGTCAAGGGAAAACCATTTGGTCACTTTGGAACCCTATATGGAGCCAAAAATGACCACAATCGAACCCTATATCACTTTTTAGCTAAATGAGCTCTTCTTGATCTGCAATTTTGTAAACATTTAGAGCTTGTTGAGAGCTTTTCGGAAAGTTAAAGATAATAATTTTTAGAGGTCTACAGAATATTTGATGATTTTTCAAAATTGACAATTTTTTTGATTTTAGTCTGATGTACTATTCATTTGGTCATAAAATGAATTCTGTCATACAAGGATCAAATAATGTCTAATTGCCATGAAATTTTATATAGAGAAACTAGACATTCACAATGACTTGTGCCAACTAGAAGCACCTCATTTGAAGGTCTAGAGAGGGAGATATGAATTTTTGAACATTCTATCCAGTATCAGGAATTTTGCCCGACCTGAGTTACTATTTTATTAAATTTTGAGGTCTGGGTTGTCTGAGCTGGTCTAGAAATATTTTTCTCCTCTAGCTAATATCCACTGCTTTCCATATTGGTACCATGTGTATGGATTAGATTTTTGTAAAATTAATTGGACATTTTCAAACTTTGCTGCAGAATTTTGTGATAGTTCTAGAATGCAGTTCGACCTCTGAATGTTTTTGGATGTCAAACATCCTTTGTGATGGATGTTATGGTCTGGGAATATTTTTAGTGTGAAGTAGACATCTGTATCTTTCCATAATGGTCAATAATGCATGTTTTCAATTTTTTTTAAATTTAGTTATAATTTTTCAAAATTTGGTCAGAAAAGGAGCCAATTCTAGCCGAAAATGCACTTGTTAATTTGAGCTCTTCTTTGATTTCCATGAGTTGTACCCATGATTTTATGATGCAAAAGAGTTGTATTGATATAATTAAATATGATAAAGTATAGTATGTGCTCATACCATTCACATGACATCGAATGAAATTTTTATATACCACGTAACACAAAAATAATCAATATTTATATACTACTCCTTTTGAATTTCATGAAATGCATGCCATGAGGCAGTCTAATTACATGAGAGAGGCTAATATATTATGGTGTTACATATAATAATAGAGTAAGATTTTTTTTTCATTATTATATGACTAAATAAGGTTAACAAATCAATTAGAGTTGATAAAATTGGTCAAAACTTGGCATGCAAATCAAGGTAACCAATGACACAGGCGTATGTTGAGCTATTTTAAGCCATTATAGACCCTACATTTTTACTTTCTAACTATAAAGAAAGTTAAATGATGTATAGAGCAAAGTGGTCTAGAAAAGCAACATTAAAAAGCTATAATAAATGAAAAATGATTGTAAAGATAAAAGAATCAATTTAGATCTATAAGCAAAAAAAATTAGGGATGTGTATTGTAACAACCGGGAAAAAGAAAAGAAAAGGGAAAAGAAAGGAAGTGAAATCTGGAAATTTTCGGAATCCAGAATTTCTGCTAAGTCCTCTCGCAACAGCGAGAAACGGTCTCGCCACAGCGAGAGAGCTAGTTCGCAATAGCGAAGGCGATTCTAGCTATAGCGAGTGCTGGCAGCAGTCCATACAAAAACCAGGGAGTTGCCCGCTGTAGCGGCGCCATAGCGAGAGTGAAGTCTGGAACTGACGCGATTTCGCCATAGCGAGTGGAAAATCTCGCCATAGCGAAGGGAACTGGCACGAGCTCACCGTAGCGAAGGTTACACCTCGCCATAGTGAAGCCAGATTACACGAGTTCGCTATAGCGAAGGTTAGTTTTCGCCGTAGCGAGAGTCAATCTGGAAGAGAGTAAATAGCGAGATTTAGACTTCATTAAACGCCCAAACTCATTTCTTCTCTCATATCTGCCCTAAGCTTCGACCCAAAGAGAGAAAAGAGGCGTGGAGAGTGTGAGAGATCAAGAGAAGAAGGAAGATCAAGGGAAAGGTAAGGTAACTTCTCCCATTTCTTCTTAGAACTCTGATCCCCTCCCTTTGCCCTCTCTTTCTACGGTTTTAATTGTGAAAATGGACGGATTTTGGGTATGGGTCAGAAGAGGGAAAGTGGAAAACTCTTTTGAATCCTTGAGTTTTCTTTGAAAATGAGGTTTTCCACTACCATGGGAGCTTGAGAGAGAGAAAGGGGTAATGGCATTCTAGAGGGAGAACCCTAGGTTGTGTGTGATAGATGGTTGCTCTAAATTAAATTACAAGAGAGTAATTGCATGCTTTTGGTGTGTCTAGGCTCAAGTGAAACACTTACATCACGGTGTGTCTGTGAACCTAAGGAGGGAAAGGAGACACTGAAAGGAAAAGCCTGTGTTGGCTTTGGCTCCAAAGGTAGCTCTCTCTTTCACTCTTTCTTGTTGCTTTCTTGGGTATGATAGTCATTGTATGATTATGTATATGCTTGTTGTATGGAATATGCCATATGTTATTGCTTTGATGCATTGAATGCCAATATACTTGTATGTTGAAATGTGAGATTGCTCGGGTGAAGTAGTGCCGAAAGTCCCATGAGATGGGTGAGGTGAAGCCGAAAGTCCCTTGAGATAGGTGAGACAAGGCCAAAAGTCTCCAACGAGTGAGGCCAAGTCAAAAGTCCTTAAACTCGGGTGAGGCCATCCAAAAGTCCCTTAAACTCGGATGAGGCTAGACCAAAAGTCCCTGGAGCTCATTTTTGGCATTGTTGTGATTCCATAGCATGTACATTGTGTGTTGGTCGATTGAGAATGGCTAAGTGCTTATTCACATGCTTTGACTTGTTATATGCCTTGATTGCTTGCTGGATTGAGTGCTTGAGCTACTGAGATTCTCCGAATCTCATCCCTTTCCCCTCCCAACTAATATGCTAGGTGGAGCTCAAGGAGAACCGAGCACCCACCAAGGAGCCTAGGAGCATGCATAGTTAGAGATATTACTTTCTTTTGACATTTTGATGTATATATGATGTAAAGTGGTGCCAAATGAAGATGTGCCCACTATTTTTGAGATGTAAAGTTTGTAACACATGTAGAAATATGAAAGGATGATGTATGAACTCTGTTATTAGCCAAAGTAATGGAAATGTGGGTTTTTACCCCTTTGATGCATGAATGATATTGTGTAAATTTGGCCATAGCATAGTGAGATTTGAATGTATGATGATTTGGAGCATATGGACATGTTAGATATACTAGTTTTATGCTTTTGAACTTGTCCATGTGGAGTGAGAATGTGAGAGAGGCTATTTGGACCCGTTTTGGACCTATGGGGTGTCAAAACCGGTATTTTTGTGAGCTCCGTCAAAGTATGACCGGATGAGCTCCGTTTGCCATGAAATTTGGCATGCCTCTAGAGTGTGTAGAAAGCTTCTTGACAAGCTAAAGAGGGAAATATTCGGAGGACGAGAGAATATTTGGTGAATTGTTGAATTTGGGAAAAATTGTTGATTTGGTCATGTTACTGTTTCATAGGGCAGAAATGAAATCTGTGGCACTTTTAGACCAAATGGATTCCAAATGTGGTGAAATTTTATACTCATAAACTAGAAAACCAAAGTGACTTGTAGGAACTGGAATCACCCAAATCGGAGGTCTGTAGAGAGAGATTGAACCGACTGAAGTTCTGTATCAGCATCAGTGAGCTTTCCTGACCCCCGTCACTATTCCATCGATTTTCGGGGTGTAGGAGCTACTGAACTGATCTGGACTTATTTGTTTCCTCTAGTAGACATCCGTATCTTTTCGAATTGGTATAATTTGCCCAGATTGGATTTTTTTGGATTTAGTTATGAATTTTCGAAAGTCATGACAGAAAGCTGCACCAGAAACAGTGATAGCTGGACCTCCCTGCCATTTTCGATGTCAAACATGGTCCAAACGCTGTGTTTGTGGTTGGAAATCATTTTTAGTGTAAATATAACACTTAGAGCTTTCCAGAAAGCTAAAGTTGGCTGCATTCCCATTTTTCTACAATTAATTATGATTTTCCAAATTTAGAGCCAAAATATGACTTTTGGGCCCAAGAGGGAAAATGCAATTTTATTGGTTTTTGGCTCTATACCCGTGGCTTATGGTGCGTTTTATGCTATGTATGAGTCGTATGTATGGAGTTTGAGTTGAGGATGCTTGAGATGGGTTCACAGGACCCACGGGATGAAAGAGGAGTATATGAAACCCCGGTTCATAGCATGTAAATGCCACGGGAGAGTAGTGACTCTTTGGAAATCATATGGAACCGAGCCTATGGAGAGGCTAGGTAGTGGTAGGAGATTAAGGTGTCATATTTTTGGTATCAAAGCGAATGGTTCTGGCACTTTTGCTCAAGTTTAGGCTCTTGAAGTATGTGAATTGCTTGTATTTGGTGTGAATGGTCATGAAAGTTGTAGCATCTTTGCATAAGTGTTGTGATATTATTGTGAACTGAGGATTGCTATTTCTTTCAGACATGGTTGAGACTAGATGGGGCAGGGGTAGAGGCAGAGGTAGACTGCCCAGAGCTCAGAGAGATGAGCCAGAGGTTCCTACTAAGACTAGGGTTCCTCTGCAGGCCATCATGGATAGACTAGACCGGTATGAGGCCATGATGGGCCAGCACCAAGAGATGCTGGAGCAACAGAGATACATTGCCCAGCAGCAGCATGATATGATCATGCATCTGCAAAATACCCTGGCTAGGCAAGAAGAAGCCAGAAGGGATGCCCCTGGACCGCAACCATCTACCTCCAGCATTCCACCTATACCTCCCCAGGAGCCTGCTGCTCCACAGACCCAGACGCCTATCCAGAAAGTATTGAAGCAGTTTAGGCAGAACAATCCACCCTCATTTGACGGGGAATTGGATGCGGATAAGGCGGAGGCTTGGGTCATGCAGCTTAAGAAAATCTTCTCAGTGATGGATTGTACCACTGAGCAGAAAGCCCAGTTAGCCACCTTCATGCTAGAAAAGGAGGCTGATAGATGGTGGAAGAGTGCGAAACCACTGATGGAGACCAAGAATATACAGATCACTTGGGAGACTTTCTTGGTTGAATTCTATGAGAAGTATGTCCCAAGTTTAGTAAGGAAAAAGAAAGAGATGGAGTTCATGAGTTTGAGACAAACTGATGAGATGACTGTGGACCAGTATGTGGCCAAGTTTATAGAGTTGTCTCGGTATTCCTCTTACCTCCAGAGGTATGATGATGAACCCTGGAGATGTGAGCAGTTTGAGACTGGTTTGAGGCCCCTGATTAGTGATAGAGTCACTCCACAGCGGATCAGAAAGTTTAATACTCTGGTGGAGGTCAGTAGGGTGATTGAGACGAACTTGCAAGTCATCATGCCTACTGCGACTACGGCTAGTCAGAAGAGGGTTCTGGATTTGAAGAGGTCGAAACCAGAAGAGGGCTCTAGTTTGACCCCTAGTACCAAGAAAAGAGGCAAGGGGCCATGGAGTAGAAGGCCGCAGCGAGGTGTGCCACCTCCTCGGGGTCAGTCATCCTTCCAGCAGTCTCCGGTGACATGTTATAAGTGTGGGAAGCCGGGGCACATTGCTAGACACTGTCCTCAGATGGAGACAGCGCCTCCTCCTAGACCACAGACCCAGGGCCGAGTGTTCGCCCTTACTCAGCAGGAAGCCAGCGCATCTCCCAGTTTGATCCGAGGTACGCTGTTAGTGAATGGCTTTCCTGTAGTTGCTATGTTTGATTCGGGTGCTAGTCACTCGTTTATATCTTATGATTGTGTGAGGAAATTGGGTCTGGTTGTTAGTGTCTTGCCCTTTGACTTGTCTGTTGTTACACCCACTGGAGGCCACGTGGTCACTTTCCATACTTGCTTAAATGTCACTGTCCAATTTAACCACTGTCATACCACTATTGATTTGGTTTGTATGCCTTTTCATGAAATTGACTTGATTATTGGTATGAACTGGTTAGCTGCAAATAATGCCATACTTGATTGTGAACACCGAACAGTTTCCTTACCTGTTTGTGGGACCATACCTAGGTTAGGAGCAGAGTTATCCTTTATGACTACTGCCCAGGCTGAGAGATATTTAGAGTGTGGATGTCAAGGGTTTCTAGTCTTTTTCTCTATTCGGGTTGAGGTAGAAGAAGGGATAGAGGAGATCCCAGTTGTCAGGGAATTCCCGGAGGTTTTCCCTAGAGAGTTTGATTTTAGTGGCCTACCTCCTGAGAGAGAATTAGAGTTCCCTATAGACATAGTGCCTGGTGCTGGACTGGTGTCCAAAGCTCCTTATAGGATGGCTCCCGCCGAGCTTGCTGAGTTGAAAGCGCAGGTAGAGGAACTGTTAGAGAAAGGGTTCATCCGCCCTAGTGTTTCACCTTGGGGTGCTCTGGTGTTGTTTGTGAAAAAGAAAGATGGTAGCTTGCGGTTGTGTATAGATTACTGAGAGTTGAATAAAGTTACCATCAAGAATAAATATCCTCTCCCCAGAATTGATGATCTGTTAGATCAGTAGGCTGGGGCATCTGTGTTTTCTAAGATAGATCTTAGATCTGGTTACTACCAGTTGAGAGTGAGAACTGAAGACGTCTCTAAGACGGCTTTCAGAACGAGATATGGGCACTATGAGTTCCTTGTGATGCCATTCGGGTTGACGAATGCGCCTGCTGTGTTCATGGATTATATGAACAGGGTATTCAGACCGTATCTAGATCAGTTTGTGGTGGTCTTTATTGATGATATTTTAGTGTACTCCCGATCTTTTGAGGAGCACGAGAGGCATTTGAGACTAGTCCTAGACACCTTGAGAGAGAAAAGGTTGTATGCCAAACTTAGTAAATGTGAGTTTTGGCTGACCGAGGTGCGATTCTTAGGTCATGTGATCTCACGAGATGGGGTTGCCGTGGATCCCCATAAAGTTGAGGCAGTGTTACAGTGGGATAGACCTAGAATGATCACCGAAGTCAGGAGTTTCCTAGGTTTGGCAGGGTATTACAGACGATTTATACAGGACTTTTCTCGAATGGCCTTACCACTGACGAGGCTAACCAGGAAAGATACACCGTTTGTGTGGGATGAGAGATGTGAAAAGAGTTTCCAGGAGTTGAAACTCTGTTTGACCACTGCCCCTGTGCTGATTATCCCTGACCCTAGTGAACCATTTGTGGTTTATTGTGATGCTTCGGGCAAAGGGTTAGGATGTGTGTTGATGCAGCAGGGTAGAGTAGTGGCATATGCCTCGAGGCAGTTGAGACCTCATGAGGAGAATTACCCCACACATGACCTGGAGTTAGCTGCCGTAGTGTTTGCTCTTAAAATTTGGAGACACTATCTGTATGGTGCGACCATAGAGATTTATAGTGACCACAAGAGTCTGAAATACCTGTTTGATCAGAGAGAACTCAATATGAGACAGAGGAGATGGATGGAATTTTTGAAAGATTATGATTATGTGTTGAAATACCATCCGGGCAAGGCCAATGTGGTGGCAGACGCCCTGAGTAGAAAATCCATCCATGTAGCCCATATGATGATTAGGGAGCAGGAGCTCCTAGAGAAGTTCAGAGAGTTGAACCTCTCTTGTCAGGTGGTATCGGGTAGATTGTATTTGAGTGAAACCCGAATTGAAAATATCTTGAGAACCCAGATCTTAGATGCCCAAAGAGAGGATGAGTTCCTGAAACGGATCAGGAATGAGATCACCCAAGGTAAGACCTCAGATTACAAGTTTTCTGAGGATGGCATGATAGTATATCGGGATAGAATCTATGTGCCTAGTCAGAATGAGTTGAGAGAAAGCATTCTGGAAGAGGCGCATAAGAGTAAGTATACTATCCACCCAGGTGCCACCAAGATGTATCAGGATGTGAAAAAGATTTTCTGGTGGCCAGGGATGAAAAGTGATGTGACGGATTATGTAGCTAGATGCCTAGTGTGTCAGAGGATAAAGATTGAACATCAGAAACCAGCTGGGTTGTTGCGACCTCTAAATATCCCTGAGTGGAAGTGGGATAGTATAGCCATGAATTTTGTCATGGGGTTACCCAGGACATCCTCTGGACACGATGCTATTTGGGTAGTTGTGGATAGACTGACGAAGTCTGCACACTTTTTAGCTATTAAGGCTACTTATACACTGGATAGATTGGCCCAGTTGTATATCAGAGAGATAGTGCGACTTCATGGAGTGCCCAATAGCATAGTTTCGGATAGAGACCCCAGGTTCACATCGAACTTTTGGAGGTCATTGCAGCATGCCTTAGGGACGAGATTGCGGTTTAGTACTGCATATCACCCCCAGACAGATGGTCAGACTGAAAGGACCATCCAGACATTAGAAGATATGTTGAGGGCATGTGTGCTAGAAATGAAAGGGAACTGGGATGTGTATTTACCGTTAGCGGAGTTTGCGAACAATAACAGTTACCATTCCAGTATCCAGATGGCCCCTTATGAGGCTTTGTATGGGAGAAAGTGCAGATCCCCTCTGTGTTGGGTTGAGTTAGGTGAGAGGAGTATAATAGGACCTGAGATTGTGGACCAGACCACCCGACAGATAGAATTGATTAGAAAGAGGCTACTCACGGCCCAGAGTAGACAGAAAAGCTATGCTGATAAGCGTAGGAGGCCGTTAGAGTTTGAGATTGGAGACCATGTGTTCATTCGAATATCTCCAATGACGGGAGTAGGTCGGTCAATGAGGGTAAGGAAGCTCAGTCCTAGGTATATTGGTCCGTTTGAAATCCTTGAGAAAATTAGACCCGTGGCTTACCGAATAGCCTTACCTCCTAACCTAGCCCAAATACACAGTGTTTTTCATGTCTCCCAGTTGAAAAAGTATTTACCAGATTCCTCACATGTCATAGAATATGAGCATGTGCAATTGCAGGAAGATCTTTCCTATGTAGTGAAACCGGAGAGAATTGTGGATGCTAAGCTGAAACAGCTGAGAAACAAGAGCATTCCTCTGGTGAAAGTGATTTGGAGAGGTCTGACATCTGAGGAAGCCACCTGGAAATTGGCGGAGGAGATGAGGCAGAAATATCCAGAATTATTCCCTTGAGGTAAGTTTTTAAATTTCGAGGACGAAATTTCTTTTAAGAGGGGTAGAAATGTAACAACCGGGAAAAAGAAAAGAAAAGGGAAAAGAAAGGAAGTGAAATCTGGAAATTTTCGGAATCCAGAATTTCTGCTAAGTCCTCTCGCAACAGCGAGAAACGGTCTCGCCACAGCGAGAGAGCTAGTTCGCAATAGCGAAGGCGATTCTAGCTATAGCGAGTGCTGGCAGCAGCCCATACAAAAACCAGGGAGTTGCCCGCTGTAGCGGCGCCATAGCGAGAGTGAAGTCTGGAACTGACGCGATTTCGCCATAGCGAGTGGAAAATCTCGCCATAGCGAAGGGAACTGGCACGAGCTCGCCGTAGCGAAGGTTACACCTCGCCATAGCGAAGCCAGATTACACGAGTTCGCTATAGCGAAGGTTAGTTTTCGCCGTAGCGAGAGTCGGTCAGGAAGAGAGTAAATAGCGAGATTTAGACTTCATTAAACTCCCAAACTCATTTCTTCTCTCATATCTGCCCTAAGCTTCGACCCAAAGAGAGAAAAGAGGCGTGGAGAGTGTGAGAGATCAAGAGAAGAAGGAAGATCAAGGAAAAGGTAAGGTAACTTCTCCCATTTCTTCTTAGAACTCTGATCCCCTCCCTTTGCCCTCTCTTTCTACGGTTTTAATTGTAAAAATGGACGGATTTTGGGTATGGGTCAGAAGAGGGAAAGTGGAAAACTCTTTTGAATCCTTGAGTTTTCTTTGAAAATGAGGTTTTCCACTACCATGGGAGCTTGAAAGAGAGAAAGGGGTAATGGCATTCTAGAGGGAGAACCCTAGGTTGTGTGTGATAGATGGTTGCTCTAAATTAAATTACAAGAGAGTAATTGCATGCTTTTGGTGTGTCTAGGCTCAAGTGAAACACTTACATCACGGTGTATCTATGAACCTAAGGAGGGAAAGGAGACACTGAAAGGAAAAGCCTGTGTTGGCTTTGGCTCCAAAGGTAGCTCTCTCTTTCACTCTTTCTTGTTGCTTTCTTGGGTATGATAGTCATTGTATGATTATGTATATGCTTGTTGTATGGAATATGCCATATGTTATTGCTTTGATGTATTGAATGCCAATATACTTGTATGTTGAAATGTGAGATTGCTCGGGTGAGGTAGTGCCGAAAGTCCCATGAGATGGGTGAGGTGAAGCCGAAAGTCCCTTGAGATAGGTGAGACAAGGCCAAAAGTCTCCAACGAGTGAGGCCAAGTCAAAAGTCCTTAAACTCGGGTGAGGCCATCCAAAAGTCCCTTCAACTCGGGTGAGGCTAGACCAAAAGTCCCTGGAGCTCATTTTTGGCATTGTTGTGATTCCATAGCATGTACATTGTGTGTTGGTTGATTGAGAATGGCTAAGTGCTTATTCACATGCTTTGACTTGTTATATGCTTTGATTGCTTGCTGGATTGAGTGCTTGAGCTACTGAGATTCTCTGAATCTCATCCCTTTCCCCTCCCAACTAATATGCTAGGTGGAGCTCAAGGAGAACCGAGCACCCACCAAGGAGCCTAGGAGCATGCATAGTTAGAGATATTACTTTCTTTTGACATTTTGATGTATATATGATGTAAAGTGGTGCCAAATGAAGATGTGCCCACTATTTTTGAGATGTAAAGTTTGTAACACATGTAGAAATATGAAAGGATGATGTATGAACTCTGTTATTAGCCAAAGTAATGGAAATGTGGGTTTTTACCCCTTTGATGCATGAATGATATTGTGTAAATTTGGCCATAGCATAGTGAGATTTGAATGTATGATGATTTGGAGCATATGGACATGTTAGATATACTAGTTTTATGCTTTTGAACTTGTCCATGTGGAGTGAGAATGTGAGAGAGGCTATTTGGACCCGTTTTGGACCTATGGGGTGTCAAAACCGGTATTTTTGTGAGCTCCATCAAAGTATGACCGGATGAGCTCCGTTTGCCATGAAATTTGGCATGCCTCTAGAGTGTGTAGAAAGCTTCTTGAGAAGCTAAAGAGGGAAATATTTGGAGGACGAGAGAATATTTGGTGAATTGTTGAATTTGGGAAAAATTGTTGATTTGGTCATGTTACTGTTTCATAGGGCAGAAATGAAATCTGTGGCACTTTTAGACCAAATGGATTCCAAATGTGGTGAAATTTTATACTCATAAACTAGAAAACCAAAGTGACTTGTAGGAACTGGAATCACCCAAATCGGAGGTCTGTAGAGAGAGATTGAACCGACTGAAGTTCTGTATCAGCATCAGTGAGCTTTCCTGACCCCCGTCACTGTTCCATCGATTCTCGGGGTGTAGGAGCTACTGAACTGATCTGGACTTATTTTGTTTCCTCTAGTAGACATCCGTATCTTTCCGAATTGGTATAATGTGCCCAGATTGGATTTTTGTGGATTTAGTTATGAATTTTCGAAAGTCATGACAGAAAGCTGCACCAGAAACAGTGACAGCTGGACCTCCCTCCTATTTTCGATGTCAAACATGGTCCAAACGCTGTGTTTGTGGTTGGGAATCATTTTTAGTGTAAATTTAACACTTAGAGCTTTCCAGAAAGCTAAAGTTGGCTGCATTCTCATTTTTCTACAATTAATTATGATTTTCCAAAGTTAGAGCCAAAATATGACTTTTGGGCCCAAGAGGGAAAATGCAATTTTATTGGTTTTTGGCTCTATACCCGTGGCTTATGGTGCGTTTTATGCTATGTATGAGTCGTATGTATGGAGTTTGAGTTGAGGATGCTTGAGATGGGTTCACAGGACCCACGGGGTGAAAGAGGAGTATATGAGACCCCGGTTCATAGCATGTAAATGCCACGGGAGAGTAGTGACTCTTTGGAAATCATATGGAACCGAGCCTATGGAGAGGCTAGGTAGTGGTAGGAGATTAAGGTGTCACATGTATAACTTGAAATATTGTAAGAGAAATTGACTTTTCTTATTAGAATATGAATGTAGAAGATGAGTACATTAGCTAGATGGGTTATTATGGTATAAAATACCAATGGCACAAAAAATGAAAAAATTGAAACATATGCAATTTTAAGTGCACTAAGCTATTTCAAGCCTTTTAAAATTATGAAATTTTATTTTTCATGTAAAAGAGTATTTAAGATTTTATATGGAGCAATCAAGTTCAGAAAAACACTAAAAACGAGCTAGAATGGAACAAAAGTACTATAAAGTTAAAATGATCATTATAATAGAATTTTATGATTTAAGACTAAACTTAGTCATCTTCTCCCACAATTTTCCACCAACTTTCAACTACAAAATGGAGCTCCTAAGCATGTTCATGGAGGTTTAAAGAGATATAGAAAACAAAGTCCATTTAAGTAAGTTTTCTACACTTTTTCATCTTGCTCTAGTTATAGAAATTGCTCTTCTCTTTAAGAGCAATAAGATGATATAATTTTTGCATTAAAAGGTTGAAGTTGGTGGTTGTCCAAGAGGAAAAAGTTGCTCTTTTAGAAGATTGAATTTCACTAAAAGAATCACCATCAAAAGCTATTTCAAATAAAGTATGATTCAAGCCATGGAAATGTATGGATTTGAAACTCTAGACCTTAATAATTTTGCTCAGAGAGAGAGAGTGGATGGTGTGATACTTTTCTTAGTGAAATTTGGTGCTTAGGGTGATATAAATGTTGAATATGATATGTATTTGGCTCGAAATCTTAGAAAAATCAATCCTAAAGCATGTAATGTATAGTAATCTTTTGGCCAATGAAGTATCATGAAACTATGATAATTGTTTTGTCATTTAATGATAAAAGAGGCTTAATGAAACGGAAGAAACAATTTAGCCATCATTCAGTACCACACAATGATGCGCCAAAGCCATTACAATAAGCAATAAACACCATTGATGCCTTGTAACCCCTATTTGCTAATTATGATCAGTTGTAACCCCTATAACTCCTCTCTGAGTTTAAATACATTGCTCACCCATGATTAGTATAAATAAGATACTCCTATGTTGTACTGGGGAACACATGAATAAGAAATCCCTTTGCTCTACTCATTTGAGTGCTTCTTTTTAGTTTCTATACCATTTTGGTATTAGAGCAGGTCTAAGAGTCCAGAGAATGAGAGGAGTGCAGGGAGAGTTCAGGAAAATTGCCAAAGAATTGAGAGTTTTAGAGGAAACATTGCTGCCCTACTCAAAACTCCACATTCCAGCCATTTTTTGAAGAAACTGACCTCACCATCGTGCTCGAAAAGCCAAAAATGTTGGACACGAGTTCGTCGCCACGCGCCATCACTAGAGAGCCATACGTCGTCACCGCCGAACCACGCACCACACACCTTGCTGAAGGTTAAAGATAATGACGTCATCTGCCACGTCAACCTGACCTGTCCAATCAGTGATAGATTAGCCATCCAGAGATTGCCATGTGGCACACCTGCCACGTCACATTGACCAATTAACCAAAGTTTTTAAAATTATAGTTTGACCCCTAAAATGTTTCCTTATTTACATTCCAGCCCCTAAACTTTTCATAATTTCATTTTGACCCCTTAATTTTCTTAAATTACACTCTGACCCCCTGAACTTTTTAAAATCTCATTTTTGCCCCCATATTCTCTCAAATTACCATTCCACCCCTAAATTTCTTGAAATTATGGTTTTAGCCCTATACTTCTGATAATTAACATTCTACCTCTATACTTTGATAATTGCATTCTTTGTCCTAAGCACTATAGTCTAGTCAAAATGCCACCACGACGTTGACCAATACATAAAGTTGAGATTGAAGACTTGAGACGTTGAATTGAAGTTATGCAGGGAATTATAGATGTCCAATGAATTCAATTAGATGCACGAGAAGATGCAGGAGAAGCTGACACTGACAGTAGTAGTTCTGCAAATCACTATCCACGAAGACCAACCTTCCGGAGCAATGATATCAAAGTAGAAATTCTAGACTTTAAAGGAAAACTTCAGCCAAATGAATTCGTAGACTGACTTTAAATTGTCAAATGATTTTTTGAATACAAAGAGATACCAGAAGATTAGAAAGTTAAGATTGTAGCCATTAAGCTTAAGAAGCATGCCTCCATATGGAGGGAGAACCTTAAGTGAAAGCATAAACAAGAAGGAAAATGTAAGATTCAAACATGGGAAAAGATGCATCGTGAATTAGCCCGAAAATTCCTACCAGATCATTATTACCAAGATACCTTTATCCAACTACAAAATCTTCATCAAAAGACCCTGTCTGTAGAGGAGTTTACCAGAGAATTTGAGAGGCTCATGATGAAGTGTGATATCCAGGAAAAGGAAGAGTAGATAATAGCCTGCTACCTTGGTGCATTAAATGCTGACATCAGCCACTAAGTCTAGCTTCAACAATATTAGACTTTAGACGACGTAATCCATCTAACTATTCGAGTTGAAAAGAAGATGGCCAGATGGCCTTCATTTCAACATTCTTCCTCTAAGAGTTTTCCCAATACCCGTAAGGCACAATTTTAGCAACCTAGCTCCTCAAGCAAACCTCAACCAAGTTCGTCAAGCAAGCCTTCACCAAAGGTCGCTAAGGAATCCAATTCCAAAGCACCTAAAGGCTTCAAATGCCAAGGGTTTAGCCATATCACTGTAGACTGCCCCAACTACAAGGTTGTCACTATTATTGAAGAGCAAGCTTATGAAGCATCTTAAGAAGAGCAAAAGGAAGAGCCTGTGTTTGACGAACCAGTATATGATAAAGAGTTAATTTCTGCAGATCAAGGAGAATCGCAGGTGATTAGATAGAGTTTGCACACAACACCCATAAAAGAGCCCTAGCTACATTATAACATCTTCCATACCCGTTGCATGGCTCAAAGGAAAGTTTGTGACATCATCATTGATAATGGAAGCTGTGACAATGTGGTATCTAGCTCTATGGTGGAAAAGCTAAAGTTACCAACGCAAGACCATCCATTTCCTTATAAGCTTCAATGGCTTAATAAAGGAAGTGAGGTAAAAGTTTCCAAACAATGTCTTATTGCTTTCTCTATTAGGAAAAAGTATTGTGATGAAGTTTTGTGTGATGTTGTTCCCATGAATGCTTGTCACCTTCTGTTGGGGAGGCCCAATATGATCATTGTGCTTTGCATGATGGACATGCAAATACCTATTCTTTCATAAAAGATAGTATGAAGATCAAGCTAGCACCTTTGTCGCCTGATAAACTTACTCAAGGTAAGAAAGATGCCAAACCACTTGTGTCCCTAGTTGCCAATGAGCAGTTCAAGGTGACCAAGTCGGAAGCCTAATCCATAAGTTTGGTTCTAGTACTTGAATCAAACACCAAAACTACTACCCCACCAGATGATTAGTAGCTACTTGCCAAGTTTTTGGATGTGATACCAAATGACATTCCATCGAGATTGCCTCCCATGAGAGATATCTAGCATGTTATTGACTTCATTCTTGGCGCTGTCATTCCAAATAAGCCTGCCTATAGAATGAGTCCTCAAGAGCATGCTGAAGTTGTAACACCCCAAATTAATTAAGGTGTTAACCATGGATTTGAGTTAATTAAGAATAATTAATATAGAATGATTTGGTAAGTTAAGTGAATGAAAATTTCAGAGAGATAAATTATTAATATGAGTTTGGGATTTAATTGAGTTAGAAAACCCATATAGGCCCAAATCAAATTAAATAGGCCAAGGTTAGGAACTAATGGAGGCCCAATCATTTTAAGTGCAGACCCAACCTTTTAATGTGAGACTTGGCTCAAGAAAGAGCACCTAAGGAGAGCCCAATCTAATTTAATGAATTAGAGACCCAAGACCTAACTTCTATAAGCTCTTATAAATGGCCCAATAAACCTTGTGCAGACCTAAATCAATTGAGTTCTTCAAACTTAGCCTAAACCTAATTAAAATTTTACAGCCCAACACATGAAAGCTAGCCTAACAATGCTTAAATCTGAAGCCCACTTGGTATTAAACCTTTGGGTCAGCCCATGACCCATATTAGACCCAACTTAAAACCCTAAAAACTAACTTAGCCACCCCCATTCTGCAGAACACAAGAAAACAAAAGGGAAATTCGAAGGTCCAAAGGGGAGGCTAGGGTCCTTGACATATTTCTACCATTTCTTACTTCTAGAGTAAGATTCAACCAAGGTAATAGTTGTATAACTTAATCCCCTTTCTCTTTCTCTTTATTTTGGCCTAATTAGTTTTTCATTTGGAGTATTTTTACCATACCCAAAATTTGAAATGTGGTTGTTTAGGATTTTCTTGGTAAAATTTTTTAGGTTAGGGCTGAGGGTGTTATTAGGAAGTATAAACTCTTTATTTTAATTCTTTCTCTACTAGTTTGAGACCCCTATAGCTGATTTATAATATGGGTATTGTTTTTATACAAACTTACTCAGAATTTAAGGTGTTATTTTGAGGTTTTGGGGGTAGGCTCAACCAAATCCGAATTTGGTTTTAGTGGTAATTGGGTAAGTGTTTCTGAGTAGTCCTATATAGCTTAATGATAAGCATGGATTTTATATATTTTTATTTCCCTTAACTTAAGCTTTTTAATAGTTAAATATGACTTTAAGGCTTTAATTAGATGGAATTTTGTTTTAGTAGCCATTCTTGCACTTTATGAATTAATTGGCAAAATAATTGATTTTAAATGCATAAATCATTTTAAATGAATTTTGTGATTTTTTTCCTTTGTTTTTATGCAAATTTTGGGCAGGGAATTTAAAGGAGGAAATATATTTGAAGAAGGAATGGAGTTGAAGTGATCATGCATGGATCCTTGGATGAATATATCAAGGAAGGACCAAGAAGCACACTCATATGAATGTGAGTTTGGAGGCTTGAGTTAATGGCTCCACGGGTTCTATGTTGGAAAGAAAAACTTAAGTGGATGGGTTGAGGATAAGAAGCTCGAGTAAAGAGACGTGGGAGGTCCATGAGAGAACACACACATGCAGAAATAGAGACAGCAGCGAGTGAAGCTCTAGGGACGTGAACAGAACCAAGCAAACAACAAGAAGACGTGAAAGCTTGCATGGAAAGCCTGGACAGTAACGTGGAGGAAAGAGAGAAGAAACGGCAGCTAGACATGAACTGGAGCAGAGATGGAGCTGACTTCTGGTTCTTCGGGTAGAGGTTGAACGAGAGAAACGTTAAACCTGATGTAGAGACAGGGAGCACGATCTGGACGTGAAAACAGAGGAGGTTCAAAAGCAACACACACCAGCTGAGCAGAGCCATCCACGAAGCAACACAGAACAAGAATGAAGGAAGCCATGAGCTGAAACAATGTTAAGAAGCTGCAGCTGGACGAACGAAGAAGCTATGCAGTAGCTGCAGAACAACGAAGCAGCAGAAGAGGCTTTAGTTTCTGTTTAAGAGAAGAGTTACGTGAAGGTCCAGAATGAAGCCACAAAGTACACATGAAAGAGAGGAAGAAAGAGCGTGGATGAGCAAAAGCTGAGCAGAATCTGCAAATACACACGAATAGGAACTGCAGAAGAAAGCTACTGGTTGCTCGATGCATGATCTGAAAAGAAGAAGCAAAGAGCTGGGAAGAACAACGTGGGAAACACGAACAGAAACGCTGGAGCAAAAACGTGGATTATTATATCCACAATGGGGCCCACACTCATGCATAATAAAAGAAAACTAAACTTGGTTTCAGCATGCAGAAAGAAGAGCCGAAGCCAGCACGTGAATGATTAAATCTGAAGCACGTGAAAGAGGGCAGTTTCAATGAGAACCATCCAGCGTCCAAATTCATTCACAACCTCGCACACTCCAGCCCATTCACGTCTCATCCTCATTCCATCGTCTATTTATTCATCAAAAGCCCTAGCCGTCATTCGTCCATACACCCACGCATCACATCCATTCACTCTCGCCTCCATCTCGTCTCCATTCACCACACTCTCATCCATTCCATTCTCCATCTCCATCTCCATCCACCGAATGAAGATCTAATCTCCATCTTGAGGCTAGCAAGGGATGAAGCTCTTGAGTAGAAGCTTGAATCCATGGATGAACAACAAATTATGGCTAAGATTTTCTTATTTTTCCTACACTTTTTCTTATTCTGTATAATCTCAGTTGAGTTATGTTTGATTAGGAATTTGTGTAATTAATTAGTGGCTGGTTAGACACTGATTAGGAAACCCTTTTTTGTTGATTAATTGGTTAAATTTGAATTTGATTTTTCATTATTCTCTCTAATCTCCCATGTATGCCACGAAGGTGTTCGATGAAATACATGAGTAAGGTTGTGTGTTTAAATGTCTATTTGAGAATTCCTTAGTGTTTAGTTGGTTAATTAAACATTTTTTGGATGATGAATCAGAAGATAATTAATTAGTTAATCAATCAAGTTGGATGTTCATTGATCTTAAGGACAAGAACTAACGGTTTAATGCGGGATTGAGGTCTCAATTCAACATTAGATTATTAATCTCTTGAATCTTGAATGGTTATTCAAGATCATTTGCTAATGAACATAATTAGGAATTCTTAGGCCATAATTAATCACAATTGGAATAGGATAAGGATAGTGGATACCAAGAGACGATTCCTAAGCTAGTCACAAGCCCATCATTCACCCACAATTTATCTAATTAGGTAGACATTAGGAAATTTGTTTCAATTCAGTTTAGGATAGTTTAATTCATTCAAAAACCCCCAAACTAGATAGTTCTAGGATCTTAGAACACTTAGAGAACCTAATTAAACATTGAATTCCAATTCCAAGGGAGATGACCTAGGTTGTGCCACTTGCTATATTTTTATTCAACCTAGTTTTATTTTGAGGGTTGCTCGACAAGCCCGTCACTTAACTCTTTAAATGATGGGTTTGTTGACACAAATTATGATTAAGGATAGTAATGGCTTGGTTTTGTATCCATAGGCCAAAGTAGCATTCAATTAGCTCTTAGAGGATTGGCTACAAGTGAGGTAACTGGGACTATATTAATTCCATGCATATATCTGCTCTAATTTCATATTTGCTATACATGAATGATTTGAAATACTAAATGAATTAGTTAGCTATCTATTGTATTGTATTTAGACCTTGTGAGTCTATGGTGGAACTATGGTACGACTGCTACCCGTGCATGTGCTTTGATCATGCACCAAGTTATGATTAAACCCTAGATGCACTGAGCCCTAGTTGTGCTCATTGGGGAGTAGGTGCCGTGGACGGGCCTCTCCTGGTGTTATTGGCCTTTAACATATAGAAATATGATTGCTAGTATATGATGGTAATCATAGTAGTCTAACCATTTTCTTTATTGATATGACTGATATGATATTGATATTAATTTTGATTTATGCATATATGTTAATTAAATTAGATTATATAAATGGAAATTTCCTTGGTTACTGAGATTCGTATCTCACCCCATTTCATGGGATCATACTTTCAGGTGAAGGCTCATCAGGTAAGGATAAAGGGAAGCAAGTGGATGAAAAACAATGAGCTCTAATCATGTGGGGAGAAGGCTACACTTAGACTAGTTTATTTAGAATAGATGCTAAATTTTGTATTCCTTTTTGTATAGCATCATCATGTAATCATGTTGCCAAGTGTAGGCTCTTATATTCTGATTACTTAGGATGTATCTATTGAGAAGTTAGGCCTCATCTTAGCTTGGTATTGGATGTATGAACTTATAACACCTGATGTATGAATTTTACTGAATTTATGGTATGGTATACTATTGGAAATATAATTATGCGATGCATTAGATGTTGATATAAACTATTAATGTATGAAATCTCTAACGGAATGTATATTGAATGTTAATTGTTGATAGTTCATGAATTCTTATTGGCATTACTCCATGGACTTGTTGATATAGGGTAGTTGAAGGAATAGAAATTAACATTTAAGTTTTGAATTGGTAATGGTAGAATAGCTAGGCAAATAAGGTAGATAAATACCATTAGAGTTGTATGAAATGAGGGGAAGTGGTCTTAGGGTGTTCTTAGGAAGAGAATTGGAGTGCATGGGACTAAATTTGGGAGATGTAGTTATAGAAAGGAGTCACGTCGTGGCTAGGAAGGCCTCGCCATGGCCTAGAGAGTAACAGTGGCAAGGAACGTTGCAGCACAACAAGTCTTGCCATGGCACAAGTCGAGGAAACTAGGTAAGAAGTGTATAGTAGCAAGCCCCGCCATGGCACAAGTGTATTCTGCCAAGGCAAGAATCGTGGGACTTCGAACAGTAGCTCCAGGAGGCATTTCTACCGCGGCACCAGGTAGGGGCGAAATCAGGTGAGTTACCCAATAAGATTCTTGAGAGTAACTTAATCGCGGCATGGAAAGTCAGGGCCACTGCGGAAAGTGGAAAACTTAGTTTTTGAGCTTCAGTACCTAACTTAGTCGCGGCGGGAGAGTTTCAAGTCATGGCGAAAGTTCCTAAACTCTTACCTTTAGTCTAGAAACCCCAGTTTCTTCAATGGTAATGCTAGCAAATGATATAGGAACACTTGTGAGAGGTTTTTGTGTGTTGAAATTGATGGATGGATGAATCACAAACCCCTAATGATAGTACAATTTCTTTTATGCATTCTTACAATTGTGGTTGTGTAGTTAATGAGCCTAATATTATCAAGGTCTAAATTTTCCTATAATTTTCATGATGTATTTAATTTTAATGACTCTAAACCTTGATCATTAAGCATTAATCATGTATTTAACCATAATTACCATGATTAGAAGATAAGGTCGTCATAGAAGTCTAATGGTAAGTTGAAGAGTTGTTCAAGAAAGGCTTGGTTCATGAAAGTGTAAGCCCTTGTGTTATGCCTATTCTTCTAGTACCTAAGAAGGATAGGAGTTGGAGAATGTGCGTAGATTGTAGAGCAGTGAACAAGATCACCATCAAGTATCGATTTCCCATACCTCGGCTAGATGACATGTTAGACTAGTTACATGGTGCTACTACCTTTTCCAAAATTGAATTACGCAGTGGATATCATCAAATCAAAATTTGACCAGGGGATGAGTGGAAGACTGCTTTTAAAACTAGAGATGGACTATACGAGTAGGTTGTGATACCCTTTGGTTTGTCCAATGCTCCTAGCACATCATGTGACTAATAGACCAGGTACTTCGCCCTTTCATCAGTAGGTTTGTTGTTGTTTATTTTGACAATATTCTTATTTACGGTAAGAATCAAGAAGAGCACTTAGAGCATCTACAACAAGTCTTGCAAGCTTTGCGTGACCAAAAGCTTTATGCCAATCTAAAGAAGTGCATTTTCTTGACTGAGGAATTTGTTTTCTTGGGTTGTATCATCATTGTAGAAGGCATTCGAGTCGACCTCGGTAAAGTTAAGGCCATTAGCAGTTGGCCAACCCCGATATCTGTCTAAGAAGTCTGAAGTTTCCATGGATTAGCTTCTTTCTACAAGAGGTTCATTTAAAATTTTAGCTCCATTACTGCACCGCTCACTGATTGCATTAAAGGAGACAAATTTCAATGGATAGAGCAAGCCCAAAAAAGTTTTGAAGAATTGAAGAAGCATCTAATAGAAGCACTTGTACTAGCCTTTCTTAATTTTAACAAGGTGTTCGAGGTTAGCTGTGATGCCTCTAACACTGGAATTGGTGCTGTTTTAAGCCAAGAAGGACATCCAATTGCCTTTTTCAGTGAAAAACTTAATGATGCTAAGTTGAAATACTCTACATATGACAAGGAGTTCTATGCTATTGTTTGAGCTTTATAGCATTAGAGTCATTATATGATGAGCAAGGAGTTCATTCTTTATTCTTATTATTAAGCCCTTGAGCATTTGAATTCTCAATAGAAGATCAATTGTAGACATGCTACTTGGAGTGAGACCTTGTAGTCTTATCCATTCGTGCTCAAGCATAAGGCTGGAACTTTAAACTCAGTAGCATGCACTTAGCCGTCGTCATGCTTTGCTATCTATAATTCAAGCCAAAGCTATTGGCTTTGAGCTAGTCAAAGAATTGTATCAGGATGATCCTGATTTTCGAGGAGCATGGGAAGCAACTAAAGACCAACCTTTTCACTCATATTATAGGTATAAAGGGTTTTTATTCTAAGGAAAAACCCTATGTATTCCTCAATGTTCATTAAGGGAAGCAATAATTTGGGAAGTTCATGATGGTGGATTAGCTGGTCATTTCGGTAGAGACAAAACTGTTGAATTAGTAAAGGAGAACTTCTATTGGCCCAAGCTTGAATGGGATGTCAACAAGCATATACAGAGATACAGAATTTGTCATTTGGCTAAGTCTAAAAGCCAAAATACTAGATTATATATGCCACTTCCAATGCCAACAACCCCTTGGAAAGATGTGAGTATGGACTTTGTCCTTGGTTTACTATGGACTCAGAGACAAAAAGACTCTGTAATGGTAGTTGTGGATTTTTTTTCAAAGATGGCCCATTTTATTCCTTGTCAGAAGACCAATGATGCTATTCAAGTTGTAGATATATATTTCAAAGAGGTTGTTCGTCTCCACGGTATTTCCAAGACTATCACCTCTGATCGTGATGTCAAATTTCTCAGCCACTTTTAGAGAACCCTATAAAAAAAGATAAGAACTAAGCTTCAATTTTGCAGCGCCAGCCATCCTTAAACAGATGGACAAACTGAAGCTATAAATAAGGTTCTCGGCAATCTTCTTCGAAGCTTTGTTAGGAAGAATTTAAAGTAGTGGGATCTTATTATAGCTTAAGTTGAATTTTCTTATAATAATTCAATCAATCATGCCACTGGGAAATGTCCATTTGAATTTGTTTATGGCATCTGTCCTCTCAGTCCTTTAGATTTGGTCCCTTCAACTGAAAAGTAGCATTATAGTGTCGATGCAAACCAAAAGGTCAAAGAAATTAAGAAACTACATGAACAAGTCCATGAAAGAATTCAGAATCAAAATTTGAAACTCAAGACCCAACGGGATAAGCATCAGAAGTAGGAGATCTTTAACGTTAGGGATTTTGTGTGGATACATTTGAGGAAAGAATGTTTTCCTAAACAACCCAATGCTAAGTTGTCCCCTAAAATGGATGGTCCATTCAAGATCATCCAAAAGGTCAACAACAAGGCTTACAAAGTAGAATTTCCTGGAGCTTATGGCGTTTCAGCTACCTTCAACGTTGCTGATCTATCACCTTACTTTGATAATAATGCTGATTTTGACTCGAGGGCGAGTCCCGTCCAACACGGGGAGGATGAAATGGAAGAAATAGTTTAACCATCATTCAATACCACATAATGATGGGCTAAAGCCATTACAATAAACAATAAGCAACATTGATGCCTTGTAACCCCTGTTTGCTAATTATGATCGGTTGTAACCCCTGTAACTCCTCTCTAAGTTTAAATACACTGCTCACCCATGATTAGTATAAATAGGATACTCCTACGTTGTATTGGGGAACACATGAATAAGAAATCCTTTTGCTTTGCTCATTTAAGTGCTTCTTTTCAATTTCTGTACCACTTAATTATGAATTATAAGGATGATTTGAATGAAGTTTGGTGTCAAAAACTCATAATTTTGATATGTTGAAAAATTGAGCTTAAGAATGGCTTACATGACCATGTTAATGGAAATTATATTTTGACAAAATTATGGCTATCCAAGCAATCCCTTATGGTCTAAATGAGTCATATATGTCATGAAAATGAAACTAAGATGTTGGGAAAAGAATAACACTTGTTGTAGCTCAAGGTGGTGTCATAATACCTAAGTATGTCAATTGAAGAAAATGACTAAATGAATAGTAAAAGTTTTCTTTATAGTCAAATTTATGAATTTAGAAGTTTAATTTAGTTAAGAAAATATGTCCAAAACAAAAAGAAAACCTAATTTGGGCCCTAGATGAAGGTTAAAATAGAGAAAGGAATGAAGCCCATGCTTTTAATTAAAAAATTAGACCATCAAGAATAAGCAAAATGAATACCTTGAATGATGGAATTCTTGTTATGGCATAAATTGACATAAAGACACTTAGATATGAAAGTGGAGTATGCCTTAGACATGCAAGTAGAATGATCATTTTGAGAAATATGGCCAATTTAAGGTAGTGAACCAAGTTGGCAAGTTGGTTGCTTGAGATGAAATTTGGTCTTAATGAAGAATTCAATAGAATTGCTAGTTTAGGTACTTAAAATAGCAAAACATATCCATATTGACACCAAAAATGTATGTCTATTCTTAAGGACCATAGAGGCTGATTTTTGAGCTGAAACTTGGCATACATTTAAAGGACATATAGAAGTTTTATTTGAACTCAAGATTGTACTTTTTGGAGTTATGTAAAATATTTTATAGATTTTTAAAGTTAGCCTAAAAAAGCTATCATTACCTATGTTCTATATAATTATGGTCTTGTTCTTAGTGATTTTAGGGACCAAATGAGATCTTTTTAATCTAAAATTTTTATAATAGAAAGTACATCAATAAATCTTTCCAACAAGATAAAGTTTATTAAATTTAGAGGTTCCTAACTCAATTTATAATTTTTGAAAGATTGAACCAAATTAGGAGTGATAACTTAAAATATGCCTAAAATTCATGATAGGCTATGTTAAGCTATGTTCCATAGTAAAATGACTTATCATATAGTAGTTTAACTTTTTATGCCTAATTTATCATGTTTAGGCCAAGTTAGTATCACCACACCTTTGTGCGTGTAGAACTGAGAAGAGTAAGGAGAAAGAATAAGAGATAAATATTGTGAACAATAGATTTTTTCTTTGATTTAGGTAGATTCCTCTTCCTTTCTTTATATACATACTGATTTGCTTGAATTTAGATTACATTGTGTGTATTGGTTGCTTAAAAGGTTATGTTTTATTATGTATGTTTTAAAGATGTTTTGAGTTAGCTACATTTATGTGTCTTTAATGTTATGTTTTATGGGCTTATGGCTTTAAGAAAAGGTGGCAAAAGGATTGAACATAGTAGTTCTCCCTTAGACTAAAGTCAAAGTTTGTCGTAGAGGGATTGAGCGCAATAGTTCTCCTTTAGCTTAAAGGAAAGCTCCTAAGCCATACTGCATGTATGATATGGCTATATTTAAGGATATGTTATGATGTGTTATGATGTTCTATGATTTTTTTGGCCATGTATACTTGTATCTCCTTACTTGAGTAATCATGTGTGTATATTGGAATTGGTAGAGTATTGCTACTAACATTCCTCCGAGAGTCTTACCCTATTTTCCTTATTCTCACTAGCCCAATACCAGGTAAAGCAAGTAATAAAGACAAAGGTAAGGAAATTGCATCATGAGATTGAGAAATGCTACAAAAGGATATGTTTTCACTTTAATACATATGATTGTATTTAGAAATTATAATTGTATCAAGTGATGTATAAAATCCATTTGGATGTATGAGGCCTAATGGTAGATTATGATGTAAAATTTATACTGAATGGCCGAGTTTGTATATTTGAGGTTAGGATGGGAATACAAGTTATATGTTAAAAGTAGTTAGTAATATGTGATATATTATGATATGGGAAACCATTGAGCTATGCAACCTGGTAACTAAGCCTTAAAGTGCCTGTTTATGTTAGAAATGGATGATATAAATTAGACTTTGCTCTGACTATTGAACTGTACTATAAATTAAGGCCTTTGTAAGGTCAGGACCCCTAAATGACAAAGGGAGGCTTCAACAAATTTTTCCCTAAAAAGGTTTTAATTTATTCTATTGCATAGTATTTTAATTATGCGTAGTTCGTAGTAATGGGATTAAAGCATATGAGAAAAGTATAGTACAAAGCATGACATATCACCAATGACTCCAAGGTCATACTTCATTTCCTTAAGAAAAACATCTTCTCTTGCTTTGGAGGATTGCCTTAGATTTGGTTTTGTTGATATTTTAGGAGTCATGATATAAAAGTTATTCATTGTGAGTTGTTTGGGTGAGAAAGTCATATAGTCAAATTTTGAGAGCACTTTCTTTTAGCATGTGAAACATGTGAGGCTTGGTTTAAGGTCAAATGGTTATGTATTGGTGATTTTGGGTATGTGAATTGTTAATGCAAATTTTGCTTCTATTGTCATAGTTTATCTTGTTGATCTTCCTTGTAAATCTACTACTTGGAGGAGTGTGTAAGTGTTTGGCCACTTGTCCTTAAGGGTTCATATTAGTAGGAGATGTATTTATACCCATTAGAGGTGTCCTATATCCATTTAGTTAAGTTGGGAGTTTATGGCATGTGAGTATTTATCTTTAGCATTCATTTTTGCTGCTTCAGATGCACATTATGATTGGGACACCATGACAAAACTTCTTAGCACCACAGCATCACAGGGGATTTTCCCCTTGAAAGTAAAATTTTATGTTATGACATCAAGTTATGGCATTAAGGCATTGCGGCGTCACATCAACAAAGGCAAAGGCATCATGGCATGGCCTTGAGGAGCTATGGTGGGTTCAAGTAGAGACACATGTACCATAGCATGACCTTTCAATGCCATGGCACCATGCAAAAATTTTGTATTATAGGTTTTGTAATAGGGGCAAGGTAGTAAACCCATATGGAAATTTTCATTTTATGAGATTTTTAAAAGGTTTTTAGTGGAGTTTTGATTAGGATCCTAATTTAGGTCTTAAGTAAGTGTCTTTAATTAGATGCTTTAGGAGTTGATTCAACCTTTGATAGCTAAGTACTCAATCATAGGCTTGTAAGAGATACTAACCTTAATAGTTTTTACAATAAATGTTTTAATTGATTTGCATTTTTGGAATTATTAAAGCTATTCTTACATTTAGTTATTTAGATTTCCTTATTTAATTCATAAGTTAGACATTAATTAGAAGTAGGTGTTACAAAAAATAAATAAAATAAAAACAACTTGATTAACATAGAGGCATAGCAACGTAATCTCCAATAGAAAGTATGGTTTTCAGGCCAAGAGATTGATTGAGACATAGGTCTTACACACAATTGGAGTATTTGGGGGAGTACTAATTTAGCATCAAACTATTTCTAAATTATTTGGTTGAGTTTAGCAAAATCTATTATTGTCAGTAGTGTTATTTGTACAATGCTAAGTTCAAATGAATTGCATCTCTACTAAGCTCTTAAGTTGTTTTTAATTGGATACAGTATGATGTCTATATGAATTTGCTACGAGTCCTCTTTTTATTTTCAACAGCCAATTAGCTGGTTGAAATTCTCCTTTCTTTTGGGGTTATACTCTCTTTTAACATATTAGGGCATAATTGAGGGAGTGTGCAACAAGATGTATAGAATTGTTGACAATGGAATATGATAATAGCAAAAGATAATAAGACATCTCCTTTCTTCTTTAAAAATAAAGGTTGTTAATACAATGGATTTGAATGCTTTTTCTTTTTTTTTTTATGTTCTTCTCTTTTATGTTGTGGGGATGCAGGCTTGGGGTTTAATTCTCAACATGTATGGAAGTGAACTGTGATCTGTCCATAACACTACGACATTTTAGGTTTGTGGCAACATTTTTTATCACAACAGTTGCAAAACCGTTGCATAAATGAGAAAGAGGAAACGATTTTTTTTTTTTTGGTTGCCGGTAGATTATAATTTGTGCAATTTAAATGCATCACCTCTTATTTCTCTTCATTCGACCAAATCCTTCCCTCCCCTTCGTCGTTCGGCCAAATCCCCTTTTCTATTTAGAGGCCTACATCTCCCTAACTTCGTGAGGCACACTATCACCCTCAACGACTTCCGTCAATTGTTCGTGGCGTCTCCAAGTAACAACTTCTTCTACATCAGTGCGCCATAAACATCGCAGAAAATGTGAAATAATGGCAGCAACACCAACCATGAAACAAATCATTGTACTATTCCTTCGGATTCTTGTTTTGTGTTTACGGTCCTCCAATAGGTACAATGCCATCAAATCTATGGCGGTGGCTTCAAAGATAAGTGGCATAATTGACATTCGATTTCATTCTAATTGACAACAAAAACAGGCATCACCTACCAAAGGTTCGTTGATTTGCTTCTGTGAGTATTACCTAATGGCAAGAGCCTTCTCCTTTATGAGTAGCTTAGGTACAGTTCTAACTTTTCCCATTTTTGCATGCACATCACCATTCCCAATTTCATCTTGGCGATTCTCTATACGTTTAGTTCTAGTGTAGATAAATGAAACTAATTATTTCATTTTCACTAAAATGTTGCACTTTTAGTACATTACTTACGACAAATGTTGAATATTCTTTTTGGGGGGGGCGGGATTGCGGGGGAACAATATTGTTATTCTGGGAGTCACATTTACATGTGTTTCCTTTCTTTTTTTCACTCTGTCTTTTCTAATTTAACATTGTCGTATATGACATTTTTGTAGAAGAAAGGCATCTCGATGATAGATGAAGAGGAAAGAGAGAAGGAAATCATTTTGGTGACATTGCTCCTTTATACCTCGACAAACTAAATAGCCACGTACTAGATTCTAGAGAAAATGAACTTACTCTTGGACAGGTTACAAGATCTAATTTCGAAATGCAAAACACCAAAAGCTTTGTTGATTCCACCGTTTCATAGTCCAGTGAGGAACTAGTCATCAACTCTGTTCTGAATGAAATGTACTTCTGACTATTAGCTATTCTTTGATAGTGCACTCTGTTATTTATTTTTGATGGCCTTCTGTGATCCATCATATTTAAATGCAATCAATTAAGATAAGCTCTTCTCTTGAAGGTGAGAAAAATAATGTTTCGCTGATTTCACTTCCGTTAGATAACATATTTTTTTGTTGATTTTAGATTTCCTTATAAGAGAGGTAATTGGACTACATAAATTGTTTGATGCAAGATTATCTTTTCCAACCATTCCACAAGAATTTGTTGTCTTCTAACTGGAAATCTGTTTGAGGAACCAGTGACTATAGAGACTGGTCAAACCTTCGAACGAGCAACCCTCGAGTCATGGTTCGACAAGGGACACAGAACATGTCTGATAACAGAAGCTCCTTTAAATCGTTTGATTCATAATTGGAAGTCAGAACATTTAAGTCAACTCTTGCTGGATTGCACTTCTCAAATCTTAAAAAATTCAAGGGAATATAAGTTAAGACAAAGGGATGAGACTGTTACTTTCAGATTAGAGAGTTTTTTCACTGTGTTAAATGAAGAGGACAAGAAGACTTACTCTAAGCATCTCGTGTCTTTGGGGGTTTTGGCATTTCTTCTTTAGAGGTTTGAATTGGGAAATTTGGAAGAGAAAGCACACGTGGCAGTTGCTAAATTTTATTGGAGCAGACTGCTGTTGCATATATAGGATAGCAAGAGAGATTAACAAGAATGTCTTCTTGGGCTTCTTCACGGCAAGGAGGTTGGTCGAAGAACTAACGCAATATTATTGCTTACCGAACTTCATTAAAAAGGTCAAGCCGAATAATGCATACTTCTTTGTGGTATTATTATGCAAAGGATGAATTTTAAGTGTTGTCTATCTATCTATTTACTTATTTATTTATTTTAATTACAGTTTAAGTATGTAGTCTAAAAAATTTAATTTTATAACAAATAAACATTATTTCCAAAACTTAAAAGAAGACAAGTTTAAATATTGCTTATCTTTTTCATTTTATATAACAATTTAAATATGTAACTTATAAAATTTAATTTCACAACAAATAAAAATTGTTTTCAATAAACTTCTACAAAAATTAGCACCAAAAGTCTCCATTTCTTTCAATTTTTTTTTTCTAAATATTTATAATAAGAGACTTGTTTATATAAAACTTTGTTCTTTCCTAAATTGGCTAATCTCTACCAGCAAGCACAGCTATTCTATTTTTTTCTATTGAAGTCTTCTATATTTTCAAATTTCTTTTTTTATAACAAAAATATCTGAATTTGAAAATTTCAAATTCTTTCAGTTATTATATATTATTTTAATCAATTTACAATTTTATAATATTTTATTACATTTATTTGTTCAAAATTTTATAATTTGTTATGTAAATTACTTACTGAATTTAAAATACTCCACATTATTGGGCTATCATTATATTTAATTTTTTTTTCTTAATTTGGCTATCCAAATAAGTCCACCAAAAAGAAAAAAAAAAGATAAAAGAGGTATGGGATAAAAATCGAAGGATTTTCCACCATTTTTAGCTAAGCCCTCCCTTCAAGTCAGAACACAGGCTCTTTCGCAGAATAGGAAGGCAGGGAAGCGCGAAAAAGGAATGCTCTCTTGGAATTTAGGGCAGAAGCAAAATCCCATCAAGAAAAGACAGGGAAAGGCAAACAGAAATTGGAAAGTGGAGAAGTCAAAGAGCGAAGGAGCGAAAGCGAGGAGCAACAAGGGAAAGAGGTTTTGATTTCCCCTAGCTAACCGTTTCTTTCCTTCTGTGTTTTCATTTTGATTAAGAATAGTTTGTGATTTCTGTCCCCTAGGTTTCGATTTCATTTTCTGATTCAATATATAGGTTTGATTGAGTGAGCTTTTAATTTCTAATCTAATATTGCGTCTCTTGAAGTGCTTGAAGGAGTAGGAGTGAAACTCAAGGCGTGAGCTTATTGTAGGCTTCAGATAGTTTGGAATTTGTTTCTCTGATGTGGTAGCCTTATGATCACTAGGGCTGCTTCTTGATGATGTGCCCTCTTCGCCTTCCCAATAGGACTGCCCTCTTTGCTATGAACAGAAGATAGTTGTTTTTGGTACAATCAAACATGCTAATAGCTAATATTTGGATGGATGGTTGGCATGTGTTATTTTTAAATTTACTGTTCTTATAGCGCCTTTCTTTTTTATTGTTTCAACCTAGTGTGTTGGATATTTTATGCAATATTGTTGCTTTGAAAAAAAAAAAGGTTGATTTAGCTATGCGCACGCCTGAGCGCCCAAGCTCAGCGCCAAGGGGAGGTGCTATTCAAGGCTAGCAGCTCTCACGCCATGAGAGGTGCTGCCTTCAATTAGGTGCTGAAGGGCATGCACCTGTGACGCTTTTTCCTTCATTCCAAGCGAGCGCCTTAGGCCCCTGTGTTTGGAAGCCACAAAAAAAAACAAAAAAACAAGGGAAGGAGTGGCTTATAAGCCCAGTCCAAAAATTTAAAAATAGTAATAGAATAAAATAGGAAACTATAAAACCCAATCTGCGAAGCCTAACCCAACTTTGAAGATTTATGAATAGGGTAAAGTGGTTATTCTTATTTTAAAATATTATCTAGGTTATTGTTCTAAATGTAATAGTTCAAATGACTAAATTGATGAGCTTTAGAACTATTTTTTAATTTTCTTTAAGAATTTTTTTGTATTTGAGTAGTGCTTTTTATCTTCTATTATTTTTTTTTAAGGGCTTGCTTGCCATGACTATTATATTTTTTGAGTTGTAAAGTTAACTAGTTAACTTTGACATATAGCTTAATTAATGATTTTATAAATGCACTTAATATTATTATAAGTTATGATTTATTAATATATTTGAGTAGTGATATGAGTGACTTACTTAGCACATTTAATGATTATTATGTCTTATAACTTTATAATTATTATGTTTAAATAGTTAATTTATATGTCAAATGTTATTCCAACTTTACATTTATCTATTTTTTTATTTATATAGTATATTTTTTTCCCCCTACTTTAGTGCCTTGTTTCACTCAGGCGTGCACCTTTTGCCCAAGGCGTTAAGGGTACCTTTTGCCTTTCACTACCTTGCTTCCAATTTCTTGAAGCCAAGTGCTTTATACTTTTACTCTTTTGAAAACCATCCAATGATCTTTTTGTCAAGTTTTTCTTAGTAATATGAACAAATAATTCTATAATTGTTTTATCACTTATTTGTTTTTGGGGCATGAGATAATTATTGGCATTAAAACTAATCAACGTTTCTATTTGAATTTGAGCTTTGATGCTCAAATTAACTAAGTATAATTCTTGATATTTGTGCTCAGTGATTAAAGTTTGATTTCACCTTGAAAGAGACGTGCTTGGCATAGAAAACAAGGGGACCTTGTATATGTAAGCTTGACAAACACTCAAGCTTATTTAATTCCAATGCATGTTGGAGGTGACAACTTCAAATTAAAAACTAAATCCATTAACTTTCTTTATTCATATTAAATTCAAAATTTCACATTTTGTTATAGTTCAAATCAAGATCATATTTGCCTGCTTGTAGAAAGTCTAGCAAAGTTTTCCTTAAAATTGAGGCATCTTGAATTATCTAGTCAATCAATCAAATAATAACAAAGAGAGGTCGTTCTTATTAACAACAATAGAACATAACATAGGGTATTAGAATCTTGCTTGTTGCTTATAAAGATGACTCTAGAATACAAGCATAAATCCATACAAAAAACAATTAGCGATTTACATTGAACAATTTATCGATGGCTCACTATTAACTTTACTCCCGACTTAGACATTATTTAACTATCTATAATAATAAATAAAAGAATGAGCTGCACAATTAGTGAATAAAAAATAAAGCACAATAATTGAAAGGACAATCATAGATTTTCTTTTAAAAATAGTTTTGCTAGCACATTAATAAAGGATTAAATGAAAATTTGAAAGTGACATGCTTGAGTGTAAAAGAAAAAAAAATCGGTGTTTAAGATTAAAAAATTCATAAACATATTATTTGAAAATTAATTAGTATTACCATAATAAAAATAAATAAAAGTATGCCAAGCATATTAATGGCAAGTTCAATTATAATATATTAGTTAGTTGATTTATAAAACCTCATATAAAGAAGTTAACATACATCAAGAAATAAATTAAGGCATATAAAGGAGTTTCTTGTCAAGATTGAAAAATAACTATAATAAGACACAATTAAAAATAGTTTGAGGAAAATTATAAAAAGAAAATCTTAAATTTGAACAAATTATTAAACAATAGTTGAAAACCATTATTTATCAATTAAAAAACGTTTAACATTATTAACCATTTCATATATACCTTTGAAAAGTTTGTATAGAATTCTAATTTATAACATATTTCCTATTTTAATATGGGTACATAGCCTATGAGGATAAATAACTGAATCAACTGTGAGCACTCATCCCATGAACATACAAAGAGCAATCTAGTTCAAAATTCTTTAGGTCGTTGTCTGCAAATTCACATGGAGATATTATAGGTGCATCAAAAGATAATAGGACTGTTGTTAGTAACCAACATTATATACAATCCTAACTTATAAGAACATAATTAATGGGAAGAACATATAGTTATTCTTATAAATCTTCCAAATATCAAAGTCTATCTTATGACTATAGGTATACAAATATTACTTTCACATCATATCCCGCCCAAGTATCTCACACGTTTATTTATAAATTCATATCGGATTTCATGTATCCATATTAGTTTGGAGATTTATAAACATATATTTGATAACTCATATTTAAAGGAATAAGCATATCATACACAAACTTGTAGTCAATTTAGTAAGAGGCATATAGGTCACTTGAATGATTCTCACATAGTTATAGCATGATGAATGCTTTGGCAATTCCATTTTCTAAATGAGCACATCAGTCATTATATAATTTCATATTTGTTTAAATATCATAATCATATATAGCATATCAAATTTGAAAAATTTATACTTACATATAACATACAAGAAGGTACTATCTAGGAAGCTCATCTTATGGACACACAAAAGCACAAACAATAAACAAAAAAGATTCCAAAAAAAAAGATATCTTGCTTTATAGTCTACTCATTGTGAAATCTAAACAATATAGGTGTCAACCCTTACGTCATCAAACCATCGTCAAATCCCTCTAATGGGAAATACTGGATATGTTCCTAGACACAATTATAACGACACTTATAAATGTAAGAAACAAAGTAAAAACTTTCTCTTATACCTTATGTTATCAAGCTACTTGATCCTAGATTAATTACCACTCTTAGCTCAACTACCTCCTAGTCTCTTACACAACCTAACTTGTTTTAATTAGTACCATCCCACTTAGATTAGTAGATAACTTATTCACCAATTCAAGAGTTTTAGAATTTGCCTTAAGGGGTTAAGATCATGGAATTGTATAGATAAATTTCCTGTCCTTGTCTACCATCCCACTTAGTTTAGTTTTTTTTAACTCTCTTGTTAATTCCCAATCCTAATGTTAGCCCTAGTTTAATATTCAATTTACTTGATTAATTTCTAGTTAATATTTGTTTTAGTTCCATGTTTAGCCTACTTTAATTATACCATTTTTTCACACTGATTTACAATAATATAAAGAGTATTGAGTATTACCTTAAAATTATAGTTAAAGGTTGTGGTAAGTAAGCACCACACCCAAATGCCCAATTAGAGGCTTTTCTACACCTATAAAGTTTCCATCTGTAAGTTTACCAAAATTAAAATTCTAAGAACTCTGACTTTGGGATTTACAATAGTTGGAAAAAAAGGATTTTGCCACATTCTGTTGATTTTTCCAACACCTTGGCTCATAACCCAAGTCAACAAGGTCAATGGACCTTCAATTCGGATCTTAGGTCATCATAAGATTTTTGGGACAAATAGGCTTTGGTTTTAGACCAAAGATAGATTGTAAGAGTTTGCATGGTTTGCTAAAGAGGATCTATAATAGAACATGATAGGTGCTAAGAAACAAAAAAGAACTCACTAATTTGAGAGTTGAAAACACTAAAGTCATAGATTTAAAACAAAAAAGAGGAAACAATTGCAGGGAATCACACTCCCTTCTCACTTGTGTTTTTTTTTTTTTTGACTTTTCACCTTGATTATTTTACTAGGCCCCCAAAACCATGTTTATGGTCCTTTTATCAAGAGTTTATAAATGAATGTTTGTCTTGATTTGAGAGGGTTTACATTTGGTTGTGTGAAATATATGTGTGTGAGTTAAGAAATATTAGCATTATGAAGGTTTATTATTGAGCTTTGTTGAATATATTAGGAGAAAAAGAAAGATAAATACCTTAAGAAAGAGCAGTATGATATATCAAAAGTATGGCCATGTTACAAGCCTCAAAGACTTGATAATTTGTAGGGTATGCATGGTTTGCACTAGAAGAAAAGAATAGAAACATATGCTTATAAAGCTCTTATGGTAAAGGTTTGATATGTAGTTTAATTTGCATAAATTACTCTTAATGCTAACAATTAGACCTTTGCATGGTTATTCACACACACACTCATGAGATTAGAAGGTTACTCATTAGTTATTAAACTTTGAGACTTGTACGTGTTATTTTCATTTCTTATTAGTCTTATATCTTAATCCAATAGTTGAGGGTAACATTCTAACACCTCTAGGATATAAATGCTTGAACAGGTAAGAAAATGTTTGTTGGTTTGATTTTGTTTCAGGATAAGCAAAAGCTAAAGTTTGAGAGTGTAATAAGTTCTAATTATACTTATATTTCTGTATCTATTTTGGGAACTTATCATAAGCTTTCAGCTATTTTCTAGTATTTTAGTGTATTTTCCTTTATTTTTATATTTTACGTAAATAATAAATAAATTAAGTTTTTAGTTATTTTTAATAATTTTTAGTAATTAAAATAAATCTTATGGGAATGTGTTTATCTGTGTAGGAATGGACTTGAATTAAGTTAGATTTGAGCCAAATTAAATAGTCAAAAGGTTGATCAAAGCCTAAACAGAGTGTTTTGGTAACTGCAAAAAGTGCTTTTTGCACAAATGCAATGCAAAGGTTTCAAGTACCCTAGTGTGACCTTTGCACAGCTACAAATGGTACATTTTGCTTAGCTACAATATAACTCCCCTAAAACCCTAGGACTAGTTATTTGCATAGTTGCAAAAGGTACATCTAGTGCAGTTGTGATACATGTGAAACACAAAAATGATGCATCCAACAGTCCATTCTCTCTCATTTGCCTATAAATACCACATATGACTGATAAACACATATTTTTATCTATTTTATTCTCCTAAACTTGGACATTTTAATGATTAAATAAGGCTTAATGAATTTACTTAGATGGAATTTTGTTTAGTAACCATTCTCTACACTTTACGAATTAATTGGCAAAATAATTGATTTTAAATGCATAAATCATTTTAAATGAATTTTGTGGATAATTCTATTGAATATTTTTCATTCTTTTGTGCAGAATTTTTGATGGACAAATAGCTTGAATGGGAAATTGAATTAAAGGTGAAGATTGAGCTTTAAGTGTACTTTTTGGGGAGCTAAAAGCTTGAGAATGTGAAGCAGATGCATGGTTCTGTTCGACATGGAAGATGATGTGGGAATAAAAGCTCATAGGCAACAATCATTCATCAATTCGTCCATCTCTTAGCACATGATTACTAAAGAGTTGAAGCTAGCATGGGAAATGCAAGGCATGAACTTAGCAGAGAAGAAAGCAACGTGTGGTATAAACAGAAGCTGCACAAAGGAAGCAGAACCATGTAAAAGCTGCAGAACAGACGAAGAAGTTGTGCAGAAGAGAATTAAGAGCAGAATGCACGATGAAGAAAACGCTGAAGCTACATCTGGACAGCAGCAGAATAAATGGGAAAGAAAAAGAAGGCAAAGCTACTGTTTTGGCGTGAGGAGCATGAAGAAACAAATGACAACAGTTTATAACTCGAGCAGCTCACAAACTCCAGCAGAAGCAAAACGAAATGAAGATGCAGAACCAAAGCCACGAAGAAGCTGCAGAAGTTACGTCTGGGAAGCAGTAACGTGGGTGCATGAGCTGAATAATAAAGTGGGGCCCATCTCATGCATAATAGCTTCAAGCAAATGGAATAAGATGCTGAGCACGTGAAGTCATTAAAGAAACACGTGAGAAGGGGCTGGACATCACGCCATTCGTCCATTCATTCAGAATTTTATTCCACGCCATACACAGCACACGACGTCTCCATTCACCAGACGTCTCCATTCATCACACGCCTCCATCCAGAGTCCAACCCATTCACGTCTTCTCCCCATTCCGTAGTCTATTTATTCACGCCTGATCATACTCTCGCCTCCCATTCAGGGACACCTCCATCCAATCATCAACCATTCACCCACGCCTCCATTCATCCATCTCATCCATTCTCTCCATCTCCATTCCATCACCGAATGAAGATCTAATTCATTCATCTTGAGGCTAGCAAGGGAGGAAACTCTTGAGTAGAAGCTTGAATCCTTGGATGAACAACAAATTATGGCTAAGATTTTCTTATTTTTCCTACACTTTTTCTTATTCTGTATAATCTCGGTTGAGTTATATTTGATTAGAAATTTGTGTAATTAATTAGTGGCTGGTTAGACACTGATTAGGAAACCCTTTTTGTTGATTAATTGGTTAAATTTGAATTTGGTTTTTCATTATTCTCTCTAATCTCTCATGTATGCCACGAAGGTGTTCGATGAATTGCATGAGTAAGGTTGTGTGTTTAAATGTCTATTTGAGAATTCCTTGGTGTTTAGTTGGTTAATTAAACATTTTTGGATGATGAATCATAAGATAATTAATTAGTTAATCAATCAAATTGGATGTTCATTGATCTTAAGAACAAGAGTTAACGGTTTAATGCGGGATTGAGGTCTCAATTCAACATTAGATTATTAATCTCTTGAATCTTGAATGGTTATTCAAGATTATTTGCTAATGAACATAATTAGGAATTCTTAGGCCAGAATTAATTATAATTGGATTATGATAAGGATAGTGGATACCAAGAGACGATTCCTAAGCTAGTCACAAGACCATTATCATCACAATTCATCCAATTAGGTAGACATTAGGAATTTTGATTCAATTTAGTTTTAGGATAGTTTAATTCATTCAAAACCCCCCCAAACTAGATAGTTCTAGGATCTTAGAACACTTAGAGAACCTAATTGAACATTGAATTCCAATTCCAAGGGAGATGACCTAGGTTGTGCCACTTGCTATATTTTTAGATCAACCTAGTTTTATTTTGAGGGTTGCACGACAATCCCGTCAATGACATAGAGAAAAAGGGAAGAGACATCAATAAAGTACCAAGTGCTAACAGAGTGCCTATTTGAAGATTTGGACTGGAAGGTTGAAGATATAAATCTTTTGCAGTCAATTGTTTACAACACTTGTCTTAAGCAATGTCTCCAGTCTCTCTAATTTATTCTTTATTGTTCTTTTCCAATTTATTGTATTAATTTAGGATTAGATACTTTAGCATTGATGCATGAAGTTTTGTAATTTTATGATTTTATTATATATGGAGTATGCATTTATGCTTAATGTATTTGTTGATATTATTCATGATCTGGATTGATTATTATTATTTAATGGCATCCTTTTAGGAGTTGTTGGGCAATAATAATAATTTTAGTTTATAGATAATACCATAATTAAGTTTGCATGTAATTGGGTCTGTTATGGAATGAGAGATGGAGCAATGGTGTCCATAATGGTGCTTTATGAAGTAACTTAGATTTCCAATTGTGCAAGTGAATGTGTGAGGGCTCTAAGGACCTTAAATGAATCCAAGAAGTCTAGAAATAACAAGAGAATGGAGCTTAGAGCTTGAAATATGAAAGTTGCTTCATTGAGTCAATTATGGAACCATTATGCCACTTATGAGACCAAGTGTGTATTCAAGCTTCAGTTTAATGTCTTGGCTTGCGTCAAGTATGTGATGGTGTGATAATTGTGATGTTTAGGTCAAGAGAACCCTACTCCACCTAGGTGCACTTGTGAAGCTGAAAAGAGGGAAGGAAAAGATCAAGAAAAGTTTGTATAAATCCAAGGTAGCTCTCCACTTTATTTTCCTTGCATTCTTGTGTGCATATGTATGTCATTGTATACTTGTGTGTATTCTTGTGACTTGATGATATGCCATTTGATGCCTTGACTTTACATTGGTACCAATGTGTCTTCTTAAATGACTATAGTTATGGAAATGGCTTATAAGGGTGAGGTAATGCTAAAAGTCCCTTAATGAAGGTGAGGAGATGCCAAAAGTCTCATGGCATGGGTGAGACAAGGCCAAAAGTCTCTTGGAAGAGTGAGGCCAAGTCAAAAGTTCCAAAATCAAGAGTGAGGCAAATCCAAAAGTTCCTAGAGCAAAGTCTTGGCTTAAATGTGAATAAGTGGCATGGGAATTGTAACTTTGCATACTTTATGGTTGCCAAACCTTCCATACATATGCTTAGATGTATATATACCTTGAATGTGTGTGTGAATAGGTGTGTGAGCTATTAAAATTCTTGGAATCTTATTTCCCTTTCCCCTTCCATCTTGAATTGTCTAGGTGGCTCATAAGAGCCAAAGAGAGTAAGCTAAGAGCCTTGAAGGGCTATACTTTAAACTTTTATAGTCTTCTTTGTGTATAAATATGAGAGCGACATTGTACATATTATTTTTGTAATGTAAGGCCATGAACAAATGTAATATTATGTATGAATGATGTATGAACCTTGTATGATTTCAAGATAATGGAAATATAGAAATTGAACACTTGGGTGCACATTTGAATGCATGTAATCTTAGGTGTGAGATGGTCAAAATGAGATGCATGGTATTTAGAACCACTTGGGCAGTTCCTACAAGTCATATTCATATTTTTAAATTTTCCCAAGAGATGCTAAACTCAAAGAAAAGCCATTTGGACCAAAGTGATATCTTATGAAAGGCAAAATCTACCAAATTGGTGAGCTATATTATTTTTTGTTCAAATGATCTTTTCTTGGTTTGAAATTTGGCATGCATCTAGAGTTTATTGAGAGCTTTTTGAGAAGCTAAAATCGATATTATTTGGAAGTCTACAAAATATTTGATGAATTTTTGAAATTGAAAAATTTTTCTGATATGGTCACTGCTACTGTACACATGGTCTAAAAATTGTTCTGTGTCAATCATAAGGTAAATGATGTCCAATTGCCATGAAATTTTATAGGCAGAAACTAGACCTTCCCAGTGACTTATGCCAATTAGAAGCACCTCATTTGAATATCTAGGGAGGGAAATATTAATTTTTGAAGTTGCTGTCTAGTATCAGGCATCTAGTTCGACCTATGTCACTGTTTAATTGGTTTCCAAGGCTTGGATGTACCTGGACTGGTCTGGAGTTATTTTTTTCCTCTAGCTAACATCTGTACCTTTCCATATTGGTATCATTTGCATGAATTGAATTTTTGTAAAATTAATTAGACATTTTTGAAATTTATGATAGTAAATTATATCAGTACCAGGGACAGCCAGACCTTTGTAGTTATTTCATTGTCAAACGTGGTCCAAGGGCTATGTTCGTATCCTGGAATTATTTTTATTGTGAAGTTAACATCCAAAGCTTTCTAGAAAGCTATGGTTTGTGTGATTTTAATTTTTCTACTTTTAGTTATGATTTTTCAAAGTTGCCCTTGAAATCTGCCACTGTACAGCCATGTGAAATAAAGAAATTTTGGGGTTTTTGACCCTTGATCCGTGGTTTGTGCCATTTTTTGAGAATGTTATGATTTGTATGTATGGAAAATAATTAGAGAATGTTGTTGATGAGTTCATGGGGTCTCGAAGACGTGAAATGAAAATTTTATTTGCTACGTAACGTAATTAAATTTATTATTTTAATGTATTTCTTGAGATTTCTTGAATGAATTATATATTTCCACTTGTGAGATGAGGTTCAATGTTAGAATATAATATGCTATTACAAATTCCCTATAAAGTAAACAAAACTCCAGTTTAGAAGGTTATAGGTGTGTCTCAGCCAAAGGGGGAAATGGGTACCTAGGAAAGTTTTTAATTTGATTTCATGATTTAAGAAACCTAAATGAGAAATATAAAGGCTAAATGAACCATTAATTTGAGGAAAAGAGTTAGTTTTGATTATGTGCAAAATTTGGTACCATGAAAACCCTAATTGACCCTAGGAATGAAATAGATGGTATGACTAGGCGTTTCAACTTGTTCTAGCTATAAAAAGTGAGTAAATTGAAATAGATGAATGATAGAATTGCTACATGAAATGTGGCAAATGGAATGAGTTATTTTAGAACACTTAAAGTAACCAAATTCATACTTTAAGACTTAATTTGCACATGTACTAATACAATGGGATTGAATATATCTTAGTTGATTATTTTATACTTTAATTGATGTATCTAGGCCAAGCAAGTGAGACCATACCAAAGAGTGTGTGTGTGTGTGAGATCGTGGGATCAAGATAAGGAGAATAAAGGATTTGATTGATTTATTTATATTAAGGCAATTTTTCTTTCATTCTTATATGTATGATTGGTTTGTTTGAGTCATTGGTTACTTGTATATATTTTTTGCAATGGATTGGCTTCTTGATTGTTGAATAGAATATGCAATTGCATGATACCTATTTGTATTTATGAGTGAGGTGCCTCTTTAATGGGTGAGGCTAGGTAGTGTGTAATGCCCAGTTATTCTAGAAATGCCTGAAAATTGATCAGTTATAAAAGGAAGTCTCATAAATAGAAAGAATTGAGGCCAAAAAAATTAAAGTAATATTCTAGATATCAAAAAATGAGAATACAAGATTAGAAACCGGAACCAGAATAGTTGAATAAAATTTGGCAAAAAAGTAGTGGCATTTTTATAAATATAGGCAACGTTTAGAAAACTCAAATGAGGGATTTTAAAATAAAAAAAATTGAGTTTTTTGGGATTCTTAGAGGCTTTAAAAACTATAGGAACTCTTAAAATGGTTAAAACCCCTCTGTTTTACCTTTTTAAGTGTTAGTTGATCGAAACTTTAACCGATTCTTTTGAAAGATTTTAAATCCAATTTAGGTTAAATTAAAAGTATTTTATGAATTAGAGGACCTAAATTTTATGATTGATAGTTTTTAAAAAGAAGTTAAAATAAGGCCAAATGCAAAGAACCAAGAAGATGAACCAAATTGCAATTTTGAAAAGTTGTGTAAATGAGCCCTTAGCCCTTTAAAACATGTCCCACCTCTACCCTTCTTCATAATCCACTTTCTTTAGTTTAAAATAGATCCCAACTCTGCTCAAGGAGGCATACAAGAAGAGAGGACAAGGGAGGAAGAAAGCAAGCTTGAAAAGGTAAAATTTGGTCACTTTTTCATACTCCTTCCTTTACCAAGCCTCTTTTCCTCTTTCTTCTCTCTTCTCCTATGGTTTTGATAACTTATTTAGAGGTGTGTTATGGCTGATTCAGTAGGAGAAAGTTAGAATTGGAAGGAGAAGCTAGAAGCACTTGAAAGATCCTTGAAAAAGTTTTGAAACAAAGTAAGAACCATGGCCTTTTTGTTTCTTCCTTTTGCTTACTCCTCTCATGGGAGGTTCGACCAGACTTAGGCCCACTCAATAAAGAATGAATTCAAGCCAAAACAAGGTAGAGACAAGGGTTTTCAAGTATGAGGAAATCAAAATATACAATTAGATTCAAAAGAAAAGCATTAGAAATCAAGTTATGTGACTTAAGGTTTTTGGTATACCTAGCCAATTTTGAAGCTTTCTAAAGATAATTTAGCCTATGTAAAAGTATATAAGAGGCCATAAGACATCTAGGAAGTTTCACAAATGCCAATTCCTTATGAAAATTCAACAAAACTCCTTAGGTGGCAACCATGGTGTATGTCTCAGCCAGGGCATAGTTTAAGCACTTAGGGAGAATTTTCTTTGATTCCAAGGATAGAAATGGTTTAGATATGATTAATAAATATCAAAGAAATCATTGGTTTGAATTTAGAAGCTATGGTTTATGAGATAGAAGTTTAGGTTCCATTTTAAGGCATATAGAAGCAACTTAAGTTTAGACTCATTAAATTGAATTTGTGATAACTTTAAGGAGTTTAAATAAAGTCAAGAGACTTAGATGGAATAAGAAAATGGACCCAAAATCATGAATTCTAGAGGTTGCTTCATTACACTCTTGTATGGAATCATAACCATGTTATAAGATAAAGTAAGTTTATGTGATGTTAGAACTTGTTCCAATAGTGTAATTGTATCTCATTTGATGTGTCTAGACCAAGTGAATCAAGGTTCTCCTAGGTGTAAGTGTGTGGCCGAAAAGGGGAAGGAAGCAAATGAGAAAGTTTACATTATTAATTCAAGGTAGTTTTCTAACCTTTCTTGCATATGTTTTTTGGATATTTAATTGTCATTGGATGCTTATGTATATGTTTGAACTAAGAGATATGTTTGTAGCTATTGATTACATGTTATGGTACTATTATACTTTTTGGAATGTATATTTGAATGCAAAGTAACTTGAATGTATATGGTTATGCCAAAAGTCCCTTAAAATGTGTGAAGATGAGCCGAAAGTCCCTAAGAATGGGTCAGACAAAGTCAAATGTTTCAAGAATGAGTGAGACTAAGTCAAAAGTCCCTTTAAAATGGGTGAGACAAATCTAAAAGTTCCAAAAGAAATTGGGTGAGGCTAGACCATCATCCCTTAGACCTTATGTTTGACATGTATGAGTTTATGTGACATGAAAGTATGTTTATTTATGCTTACAAGAGGTTTTATGACGTGCTTGCATTTTTTTAACTTGAAAATATGCCATATATGCATGCTTGAAAGGGTAAAAAAGATATTATAATTGTTTAAATCTCATTCTTCCCCACATATGTCTAACCATGTCTAGGTGAGGTTTAAGGAACAAGAAATGAAGGCCAAGCCACTTGAAGAGTAAAACTTTGACAATAGAATAGAAGTTTATGCATTTTGATGTCAAAGTTTGCAACCATATGATGTATATGTGATATAAACTTTTGATCATGTTTGAACGTATGTAACTATGATGTATGTATCAATTTTAGAGTTAAATGTATGGTTATGTAGATTGTTGACATCTTGGAGCCCTTATGCATATGTATGGATTCAAGTAGAAAGTTGATTTTGAGATGTATGATGATTTGGACCATTTAGGAAGCTTATATAGGTTACATTTATGCTATGGGATGTGCTCGAATGATCATGCATTAGTTAGAAGGCTATTTGATACCATTTGATCCCATTATGGTTGCAAAATGTGATATAATCTTGAGCTGAACCACAAACTGACCGAATGGATGATTTTGTGCATGAAATTTGGCATAAATATAGGTCTCATCTAGGGATTTTCACGAAACTAAAAAGCATTATTTTTGGAGCTTTAGAGAATTTATTATGAATTTTCAAAGTTAGCTGAATTCTGAAATTGCCTCAGTTACTGTTCATATGGCCAGTTTGTATTTCTATGTCATTCAAGAGCCAAATGAAATCCAATGCTTATGATATTTTATAGACATATAGGTAACATTATAAGCTTTATAAGGCCACTGAGTTTGTATGAAAAAGAATTGTATAGAGAGAGTGATGAATTTTTGAAGTTAGAGGTCTAGTGGTGCCCGAATACTATAGCAGCTTTTGATATGCAATAGATTTTGTAGGTCAAATGAACTCATATGTCCTTGGAATTTTTACAACAATTAGTCTCATCTTGAGCTTTCCATAGCCATTGAGAGCACCCTATTTAGAGCTTTGTAAAAGGAGCTATGAATTTTTAAAGTTTACATTCAGTTACAAGATGCAACAGTGACCCATGTTATTATTCTATTAGTTTTCATGGGCCAAACATGATTATTTCGATCTGAAATTTTTATGGTAATTAGAAGACATCCTTATCTTTCCATAATAGTATAGTTTATATGATTTGGATTTTTTTAGAATTAGTTATGAATTTTCAAAAGTCATGTCAAAATATGAAGCATACGCAAAAATGGCAAGTATGTTATGATTTCGTGTTGTGCACCTTGGACTTGAATTTTGAGTTTTAAATTATGTTAATTATGGTTGAACAAATGTGTTATGGATGGAAAAATAAGTTTGGTAAGCTCACATGGTCCATTTGGCAATTAATGAATTATCTTGGTTTTTAATGTCAGTAAATTCTGCTGCCAAAGGTGCTTAATTTATGAAAATGAATCCTTCTAACCAATTGTGATGAGAAATGGATGCTAACTATGTATGGTATGAAATAGTGAGCTTGGGATTACTCTACCTTAGGCGAAAAGTCCCTTGAGGGCATAGATTTGCTCTTACTTGAACCAAGGAAACCCCTAAAACATGGATTTCCTCTCTTTTGTATGTTTTGGCTATGATTGCATATACATGCTTGTTTCCATGTGCTTAGATGAACTATATATTTGTTTGAATGTTGGTTTAACTATTGAGATTCTTTGAATCTTATATTTTCCTATTTCCCTAACGATGGCTAGATGAAACTTAAAGGAAGGAGAATGAAGAGGCATGGACTTAGAAATAGTAAATTCTATAAGTGTGTGGCCTAGGATATATTATTGTATATGTAATTATGTAATCCTATATTTTAATGTAATGAAATGCAAACATGTTTAAAAGTGTTAGACTTTAGTTATATGACCATTGGACATATGTATGAGATGATAGAACATGATTTGGTATAGGGAAAGCCATGAGATTTACATGCATTTTTACAAGTGGGATAATGAATCTTTGATGCAAGACTATTTTCATGTGATGAATCATTGTTATATGATGTAAATATGAATTGAAATATGCTCATAAAAAAATGGTATTTTAGAGCTAATTTAATATCAATTAGAACCAAAATTTTGACCAATTAAGTCATAAAATATCCCTCTATCCTCAACAGCCTTAATGACCAAATTTGCGGCAAAAATTTGGTAAGCATTTAGAGGATATCTAGAGCTTTCTATAAAGCTAAAGATCATCATTGTTCATTCTGAGACAACCATGAATTTCATGTTCTTTAAGAGATCAAATGGATTTATTTTGACTTAAAATTTTTATGGTAGATAGTTCATATCTTTCTAAGAACACCTAATTTGTATTAATCAGAGTTGTGCAGCTGAAGTTATGAATTTTTGAAGTTTAAGTTTCATTATGTGTTCTATAGCATAATTGGGCAAATAATCATCTTTATGGGTTATATCCTTATTTCTATGTTATCTTGGATGGAACTAATTGATTACGTATGAATTTATGAGATGAAATGGTGAAAATCCATTTTGAAGCTTTGTGAGTCCATTTGAAGTATTAATGACTAAATTTTTCATTGTTAAAGGTCTAGTCACAATTATTTATTTCTAAATAGACCACTAATGGCATAAGATGATTAGAACATGACATGGTGTAACAAGAAATGGCAAAGAGTAATAGTTTAATGGGAAATGGAGATGCAAATGATAGGATGCAGAAAGGAGAATACCAAATTTAGAAAAGAAATAAAGGAAGAAAGTAAGAAGGACCAATTGGAGCATCCATCATTTGAAGAATATGATAGATCGAAGATTAAGGAGGCACCTGTTATAAAATTTTGAAGCTTTGTGAGTCCATTTGAAGTATTAATGACTAAATTTTTCACTGTTAAAGGTTTAGTTACAATTATTTATTTCTAAATACACCATTAATGGCATAAGATGATTAGAACATGACATGGTGTAACAAGAAATGGCAAAGAGTAATAGTTTAGTGGGAAATGGAGATGTAAATGATAGGATGTAGAAAGGAGAATACCAAATTTAGAAAAGAAATAAAGGAAGAAAGTAAGGAGGACCAATTGGAGCATCCATCATTTGAAGAATAAGATAGATCGAAGATTAAGGAGGCACCTGTTATAAAAGCTTACCTTCAAGAATAAGTTAGAAGAAGAGAATTTTGAAGAACAGGGCCGTGTAACTAGACTCATTACTATAGGTGCATGTAAGAACAAATCAAAGGAAGAGGTGCAACTAGCCACGAGTGATAGTTTTGAGCCTCTGAAGTCCAAATAGGCTTTAACCTTCTTAACACCTAAGGGAGCACAATGGCATAAAGGAGATAATTTTATAGCTACTATGTCAATCAGATCCAAAGCAATTCAACTACCTTGGACATTGAGAAAGTTAAGAAAATGAAACTGAAGCATGGTTATGATGGAAGGAAGATAGGGACAAAAACAAGGGAGTAGTGATCAACTACATATAACTTATTGATAGAAAAGGATAAAAATTGAGAAGGCAAATAGGTGGGAAGGAACTAGGTCATGGATCGGGTTAGAGTAATTTGCTAGGGTAGAAGTCCAAAATTGAATAAAGGGAGAGATTTTATTAGGCTCAATAGTTTTTTAACCCATAAAAGTAAGTTAATCCAACTTCATACAACCTCCCATCTCACAATCCTGATGGTCTTGGCCTATAAAGTAGACGATAGAAACCTAATCTAATATATATATATATATATTAAGTCTGCAACACTTTGTTGCATCAAAGAAGAGGCTCTCATTCTTTACCCTAACATTGAGCCAATCCAATGCCTTTTGTCACATACCAGACGTTAGAAAACTAAAAAGGGACCAAGAATTCTTCTTTAGTCATGCTAAAAAACTGGGGATTGAATTCCAAGATGAGTTGTTGAATTTTAGCAAAGGTGGATCTCCATTGATGAACAAGTTATGGCTGACACTTATATATGGAAACGATGAGGTACCATATCTTAAGAAAGTTACCTGCTTAATTCCAAGGGGTATTGCTTTTTTTCACTCTATTTGTAGTCAATTATATGAGTTGAAAATGAATGAAAGCTTTTGGAGAATGGTGTGCCAAAATAAATAGGGCATTGAAACTACATGTGTTTTAGAAGACATGCCTAGTGCGAGGGGACTTGGATGGGTTCAACTGGCAAGGGAGTTGACCACTCTTGAAGCAGGGGCATGGAGGAAGCTCATAGTTGGAGGTGCTTGATAATTATTGTCAAATAGTTACAAATAACTTGGTTGTAAGAATAAGTTTGTAGATAGTGATGCAACTAAGATTGTTTCCCATAGAAATGGATTTCAATACTAAGAGAGTTTTCTAAATGTCAAAGGCACTCTAAAAACTAAAAATTATTTTGTTAGGGATTTAATAACTGAAATTAAAAGCAATTCAAGAAACAAAATGTAACTACTAACTACAATTCAAGAAAGTATTAACAATCAAGCAATTAAGTGCAACTTGCCATGAGTGAATTCCTTAAAGTTTGATTCTCAATATCCAAATTATATTTCACTAAGGTCTAGATATAATCCTCTTTAGTGTATTTATAATTAATTTCCTCACACTAAGCATGGTCTCTAAAACACGTGTAGTTTCATTGCCCTTTTCATTTTGGCATACCATTCTCCAAAAGCTTTCATTCGTTTTCAATTCATATAATCGACTACAAATAGAGTGAACCAAAGCAATACCCCTCAGAATTAAGTAAAACTCTTGAAATCTTAAGACTACATTAGATTACTAATCCTTGAATTAAACTCATTGAACACAGTAAAAGTAGAGATTAATTTTTCTTTAAAGATTCTACACTTTTATCCTAAATGCCTAATTAACCAATTAAACATTAAGATTCCTTAAATAAAAAATTAAGTACAAAAATCTAACAATATTACATAACAACCATTGCAATAATTAAGCTAAAAATTAAGAGAAAAAAAGAATGAAATGTGCAATTATAAAATAGAGAAATAATTGAACAATTAATCCTCCAATTCAATATCCAAAAGGTCTATTCAATGGCTCAACAATCTCAAGAATTTAATCTAAAATTATAGCCACAATCATCAAGTTAATATAAGCTGAACCTGGTCTCATACAACTAGAAAATTGTAACAAAAGAGGAGAAGAAAAGGGGAAGAGAATTAGCCAAATCTTAGAGTATTTGTCTTGGATTCAAACTTGCACTTCAAAGCCTCTATCCCAAGCTAGCTACATGGTGGATTCAAGCTTCCATTAACCACAAATAATGGAGGAATTTCTAGTGCAATGTTTCGGCCATCAAGCTTTAAGTGGAAGAATAAGTGGAAGAATGATAATCGTGTTATACGTTCATGCCCTCCCATCTCCCATGTTTGTTTCTGGTTACCATAAGAAACCCTAGCCTGGATGTCTCAATTAGGAAGCCCTCTAATTCATGTATGATTGTGTGTGTGAATAATCTATCCACATAATCCCTCCACGTCAGACCTAGTGAATTACATGAATGAAAGCTCCATCTACATCTCTTGTAGTAGGCTTGAAAGTGTGTGAATGTCATATCTAGCTTACTTAGTTCAGTCATACAATATATGAAGATAATAGCAAAGTTCACATCCATACATAGGTTTTAAAATTGGGCCATTTATGAGTTATTTTGAGCTATAAGGTCTGAACTTGATTCTTGTCTTTCCTTAATTTATTTTCATCATAAACAAGTTTGTTCATAACCATCTCATGGAATATCCAAGAAGTGGCTAGAACCCAAAATGACAGCAAAGACACAAAATCTGCACTAACTTTGAAAATTCATAACTTAAGTTATAGAACTTCAAATATGCAAATTAGGTGTCTATGGAAAGCTTAGGATATGAACTACATGCTGTAAAACGTTCAGGTAAAACTGAGTTCATTTGCCTAGTCAAATATAATGGAACAGTAATACAAGTTAGAATTGAAGGCATGTAGCAAATCTAAACTTTGAAATTGCATATCTTAAGCTACACAACTCCAAAATAGGTGCTCTTAGTGGCCACAAAAAGCTTGAGATGAGACCTAATTGTTGTAAAAATTTCAAGAGCATTTGAGATCATTTGTCCCACAAAAAACTTTTTATATTAGTGGTTGCTATAGTACTCAAACATAATTAGACCCTTACTTTCAAAAATTCATAAGTTTCTCTATACTACTCCTTTTTATGTAAACTCAATGGCTCTAGAAAGCTTATAATGTCAACTATAGGACTATACAATTTTATGAGTATTAGACTTTAGTTGATCCTTAAAATACCCCAAATATTAGAATTGTTCTGTATGAATAGTACTAGGACCTAATTGAAATTTATGCACAATTTTGGAAATTTGTAAAATATTCTGTATAGCTCTAAAAATTATGATTCTTAACTTAACAAAAAGCTTTAGGATGGATCTAAGTGCATGCCAAATGTTAAATTCAAACTAGATCATTTAGTTCACTTTTGACATAAGAGTTGTTTATGAAAATTTTAAGGCCAATTTTGGTACCAAGTTGGACCATTTGGGATCCAATTAGTTTTCTTCCACTTTAAGCACATTTCTTTCATCATAAATAGCTTTTACTAACCATTCCATAACATACAAAAATGGTTGAATCAAATTTTGACTCCATTGGCTCTCAATTATACACACATGCAACATGGTTTATCATATGCCATTTACTTATATAAGACCCATACCTTGTCATAAACCACCATACATGCACATTCTCATGCTAATATAAAGATTTCCACTCTAGAATATAATATTATACATCATGAGACATCAAGTAGTCATAAATATACATCAAGTGTGTTATCAATGCCATAGTTGTTATACAAATCAAAAGTGATACATAGTAACATCTTAATACATAATAACTATCATCTAGGCTCTATTAATATCTTTCTCCTTGCTTGGTGAACCTAAAAATGGTTAGTGGGAGAATAAAGGGTGAGATTTGGGAGAATCTCAATAGCTAATTTCAACCAATTCAATACATACAAGAATGCTATAAGTGTATGCCATACATATGGTGCAAGGAAGATATGTATATGCTTCATGTAAATCAAATGCATCATGTATCATAAAAATTCATTCATTCTTTAGCCATGGCTTCATCATAAATTTACTAGGCTTAACTCTTATCAACCCAAGGCAAAGGAAGAGCTACTGCACTCAATTTCATACCTTAAGGGGGAGTTAGGAGCCATCTCATTGTGTTTTATATGCACATAGTACTCATATAGCTCATATGAAAACATAATGAAACATTTCTCATGAAAGTATCAAGCAACAATACACACAAGTATTTCAACTCAATTAAACATTCAAATGTATATAAGAAAAAGAGATAAAACTACCTTGTGATTTTAAGAATTTGAATCTACCACTAACCCACTTGTTGGCTTCCTTTTCCTTTACTTTCTTTAGCTTGGCACTCACAATTGAGTGAGTTTGGATTACCTTGACCTATATATGACAATCACAAGACAAATTAATCCCATAAAACTCACTCTAGGTTTCATAATTCTTACTTAATCTCATTATGACTCAAGGTGCCAATTATGACTAGTTTAGGTCCATTATGAAGCAACCTTTGGTTCTTGTTTTCCTAACCCAAACTCTTACTTTCTACAAGTCTTATAATTCTCAAGAAACTTATTTGGATCATTACATACTTGGTTAGAAGGGTTTAGAACAAACTTGCTTTATTAACCTCATTTAAACCCTTAAAATTTGAACTTTCATTCTAAGACTCCTAAATTCAATCCAATGCTTCCATAATTCTTTATTCATTATATCTAAGTCTCTAAATTCATTAGGACTCAAAGAAACACTCTCTAGCCATCCATTCCATCCCTTGGCTGAACCTTGACTTCCTTGGAAGCTATATGGAATTTTGTTTACTTTTCTTAAGAGTTTGATACATATACATATTCCTTGGCTTTTATAGTGTCTAGACATGATTAAATATGGCTTGGGTTTTCATAATTACTATTTTGCCCTTCAACTTCATTTTCCCTACTTTCACTCATTTTAGCTCCTTTTTTAGAATAATCTTTTCCATATGAAAATTTAGGTCCTCTAGTTTATTAAAAATATAAAACTTCAATTTTATGGGCTTTGGAACCATTTTGAATCATTTGGTTAAAGTTCAAGTCAACTGACAAACTAAATCATACACCGGAAGGATTTTAACCATACTAAGGGTTCCTATAGTTTTTAGGGCCTCTAAGAACCATAGAAAACTCAATTTTACCATTTAAAGTTGCCTTCTTTGACTTCGTAAAAAGTTTCCCGAAATTACGAAATTGTCAGTGCCTTTTTGGATAATTTTATTTAGCTATCTTGTCTTTGATTTCATGGCATCTTTGACTTTATTCTTATTTCTAAATGTTTAGATTATTATTCTAGAATTATTTAGGCTACAATCATTTCATTCTGGGATCTTCTATTTATAACTCATCGGTTCTAATTCAGTTGTAGGAGGACCAGGTATTATAGTGAATGTGTGACCTAGTGTAGCATGCCTTTTCATCCGTCCACGTCAGAGTCCTCAAGCTGTGCTTCAACATGTGAATGATGTAGTGTGATTCATTCCCCTTTGTGTTCAATTTGTGCTTGGATAAGAGATCTTGTAAGTCTGTGTTGAGAAAGATAGAAACTGAGAGAGCCCAATCCATGCATGGATGTGCTTCTCCTCATGCATGGATGTGTCTTCGTGCTTATAAGAGAAAGCCTAAGGGATAATTATTGGATCTACTCCTTTTGCATGAAAAGCCTGAGAATGTGTGTAATGTGAATCCTATCTATATGAGTTATCCCATGCTTGGGCATTTGCATTAAGAACCTGTGTGTCTCATATGTGAAGTTCCATACATACCAAGAAGGAACTTAAGAGAGTGTGTAATGATCCATGAAAAGAGAGAGTAAGGGTCTTATGCATGAACATCCACGTAAGAATGAATGGAATTGCCTCCTTCATCTAGCTGTCCATTCATGCATTCCATTCATCTGTGTAGAGAGCCATATATGTCACATTCAAATAGGAATGAAAATCATGCCTCTTTTGTGCATCCATGTGAGAGTGGAGTGAAATAGACTTACCCTTCATGTGTTACATCAAAAAGTAGCACCCTTCTTCTATTTTATAAAAATCCATTAAAAATCTACACAATTATTCCCTCATTTAAGTTGCACACATATAACTTTCACCTTTAAATCTTAGCCCTTGATTCAATTTTATGGCCTTCAACTCTCCTTCAAATTAATATCCACCATTAAATTCCATTTGCCCATTAAAAATATGCATAACTAATAGAAAATATTAAGTAAAAAAATTCACAAAATTATTTAAAAATAATTCGTGCATTAAAAACCAAGAATTTTGTAAATTAATTCTTAGAGTACAAAAATGACCAATAAAATTAAATCTCATCAAATAAAATCCAATAAGTTATAATTTATCATTATAAAGTCTAAGCAAAGAAAAATAAAAAATATAAAAATGACATTTATCAATTCATCCACATTTTAACTTTTGCACTCCTAAGTAAAAGAAATCAAAACTCCAAGAAAAGGATAAGAAGCAAAAAGGAAATGTTTAAGCCACTAAGTACAAGAAAGATCATAGCATATCAACATCGCAACTATCCAAGTATATCACTTGCATTAATGCAACAAGTACCATGGCAATATACTTAACAAAAATGAAATGCAATAATGGTCTCTTACTTAGATTATTGTTTGTCACTCTACTCTCTATTGTTTAGAGTTAGGTGTTTATTCTCAAATTCCAACCTATCTAACTTTATTACCATATGCTTGGCTATTATCTACATCTCCACCACTCAAAGTCAAATGCCAATGTGTGAATCATAAGATCTTTATTATGGTTGTAATGTAGGCTAAAGTAAGAAACAAGTGGTAAATAAAAGAAATAAAGACAATTCAAGAAATAAAGTGGATACTTAAAATCATCAAGAGCATAACGAAAAAAAATGCAGAATGGAATATTCACTACAAACAAATATATTCACAAAGAAAAAAGTAGCTTTTCTTTCTTTCTTTTCCTTTTCCTTTTTCTCATTTCATTTTTTTTCTTTTGCTTTTCTTCATATTTTTTTAGACTTTATATATATATATTTGTATGTTTTTTCTTTTCTATTTTCTTTCTTCAAACTTGTTTTAACTATGTATATTTTCCAAAAGAACAAATTAAATGGCCTAAAAATAATGTGGAAATACACATCTATCCACCCTAGCTAGAAAAAAGCAAAAGTATCCTAGCAACAAGTAGGAAAAGATATTTATTTGTTTTTCATGGCTAAAAGGTTACAAAGAAGACATATAAAGCTCAAAGGGGTAAAACACATGTGGGATGACTATTTGACTCTATTTACAACAAAACAAAAGAAAAATGAATGCCTTGATACTTTCAATGCATGGCAAATGCATAAATATGACCTTGAATAAGATTCAAGCCAAATTCTAAAGTAAAAGTAAGATAAGGGACACACACTAGAAATGAACATTAATAGGCACAAAATGTTACAAGGTAAATTGACCATTATCAAAGTTCATTAAAACTAAACTAATTGCCATTAAATTTACATTCTTAACACAAGGTCAATTTCCTATCAAGTCAAGACATATCAAAGCTATGATCATACCTCAATACTAGCAACTTCCACAAAAAACAAAATTTTTTTTTTCCAAAAAGTTTTCAAAACACACAAACAACACAAGCAAAACTTCAAAAATTCTCACAAAAACTAAAAATCAACTAACATAACAAAGCAATACTAAAAATTGTTTGAATGCTTCCCCTTACCCTTAAATGTTGCATTGTCCTCAATGCAAGTTCAAGATCCACCAAAAAATAGACAATACAATATAAAAGGTAAAGAGAAAGTATGTAATCAGGTAAGCTAGGTGACATCTTAAAGCTGAAGTCCTCCTTCTCATTCTTAGGAACTCTTTCATAAAAATGCTCAAGTCTATGGTTACAAAGACCAAAAGGCATTTTTTTGTGGGTGAATGTTCCAAATGGGCAAGTGAATATTGTCTTTTCTTAGTTCTTTAGGGCTATCATATCTAAAAATATCTTGAAAACCCATCAAGAAAATCATAATAAGACTTCCTAACTGAATACTCAAGCATCTAATCAATAAAAGGGGAGTGGTCTTTTCTAGGGATAGAATTAAGACATCTATAATCAACGCAAACCCTCTGGCTATTTTGTATATGAGTTGGCACCAACTCATTCTTTTCATTCTAAATCACTATAATCCTTGTCTTTTTAAGAACAACTAGGTTAACTCCATCTTTTAACAAAATTTAGTGTATACAAGTCTCGGGGCTAATAGTCGGTATATCTACTAAAGTCTATCTTATTACTTGCTTCTGCTTCCTCAACACTTCTAGAAGTCTCATCTCCTCATTCTGAGCAACATCACTTGCTACAATGACAAGAACCTTGTCTCTTTCATCAAGATAAGCATATTTCAATGTATTTGGAAGTGGTTTAAGCTCTAAGGTAGGAGCTTACTCAACAGAGGGTATAAACTTGTTAAGCATTATCTCCTTTGTGCCATACACTTGCTCAAATAACTCACAAGAAACAAAAGAATCTTTCCCAGCATGGAAAGTATCAGTAGCATGGGAAGAATCAATAGCATCATCAGTCACATGAATATTAGCATTAGCTACACTATAACAAGTAGAAGAACTAGCGCCATGGCTATCAAAACAATCAATATTAGCATGCATAGTCTCATCAAAACCAAAAAAACTCAATAAGGCTAGTGTAATCAACAGAAATTCTAGATGCAATAGAATCAACCTGCTCAGTACATGTAATAGGTCCCCTAAAGTTAATACTATCATCATAACTTAGAAAATCATTAATCTCTTTAGATCGAGTACATACATGATAACGATCATAAGTACATCTCTAAGAATCATCAAATTCAGTAATATCACAAGAGTTGGTCAACATGGTATCCTTAAATTTAGTATTAGCATCATTACTAGCTTATTAATCAAACTTGTAATGTCTGGTTTTGTAAAAACGACGAAAACAAATACGTTTCCAAAGCAAGTCCTCTAAAATGAATTAGTTAAGGTCTAGAAAATTTATAATAATAATCTAGACATTAAATAATGAATTTAGGAGCCCAAAGGCACCCTAAAACAGAGGTTAAAATGGCTGGACAAAAGTTAACGAAATAGTTATGAAATGTAATGGTATTTTCATAATTTCAAGTAAATTTTGGAAATCTCATAGCAGGACTTTTTAAATGACATTTGAGTTCTCCGAGGTTCTCAGAGGCCCTGAAAACTATTGGAAGTCTTGTGACAATTAAAACTCTTATAGTAAATGTTTTCTATCGTCGGTTAACCTGAGCTTTGACCCTTTCATTCAGGAAGATTTGAGCTCCAATTTGAGTGATTCCAAAGGCATTCTATAAGATTGAAAACCTAAATTTTATAATGCAAAAGACGGTTCTAAAAAAGGAGCTAAAACAAAAATGCCAAGAAGAAAGGGCAAAATTGAAATTTTTAGAAAGTGGAAGCTTCTTTAAACCTCTTTAAGTTTCACGTTTCTTCTCCTCATCATTTCCATGACTTGTTTTTGCCACCAGTCTAGAGAAATCTTAGGCGCACAAAGAGAGGAGATTTTGAAGGGAGAAAAAGCCAAGAAAAGGTAGGAAATTCTATGGAAATTTAAGCTTTCTCTTTAGAAAGTTGCTATTCCTTCTTTTTCTCTTTATTTTCATGGATTTGATGATGTTTTTGGGTTTGTATTGAGGGCAGAATAGAGGTGGAAACTTTGAAATTCAAGGGAGGAAGCCAACCAAGTGAAGAACAAGCTAAAGAAAACAAAAATCTAAGGTAATTCATGATATTCTAAGGTTTTTCTTCCATTTCCTTCTCTTCCATGTATTTCACCCCACCTAAGACCAACCAAGAGGGGTTGGATTTCTAACCAAATCAAGAGTGACTATTAAGAAAATAAGGGAGAAGAACAATAATATGTAAAGGAAACAATCAAATAGCCATTAGATTTCAAGATAAAAAAGTTAGGGTTTCAAGTGTTTCACTAAAAATCTATTTTGATGTAAGAGTTCCTAGGCCTAAATAAGTGTTTGGATGAGCTCTTGAGATCCCTAAGAAGCTTCCCACATACATCTTCCATCAAGTAAACAAAGCAAACTCACTTGGTGTCTCCTTGAAGTCTAGCCTCAGCCTAAGCTAGATGGAGCACCTGGGGGTAGTTTTAATTTGCTCCAAGCTTATTTTTGAGTCATATATGATGGAAGAGGATGAGAGGAAGCCTTGAAAAAATTTTAGAAACCATAGATAGTGAGATGTAGTTATAGGTTCCATATTATAGCTTAAAGAAGTAACACCTAGCTAGGCTCTTTGAATTAATTGTGTGATGACTCTAAGAGGCTTAAATGGAGTCAAGAATCATAAATGAATAAAGAGAATGGAGCAAAGATCATGTATCCATAAGGTTGCTTCATTAAGTGCATTATGAAACCATAAATAACCCATATGAACTACATAGCTTTTCTAATGAATGTGTAGGTTTAGAAATTGGTTCAAGAGTATAATTGGTTTCCATATTATGTGTCTAGGCTAAAGGAAATAAGTCCTACCTTATTGTGTGTGTGGCCGAGGAAGACCAACCAAATCCAAGAGGAAAAGTGTACTTGTGTAACAAAGGTAACTCTCTCTTCCTTCTCTCATGCATGAGTGAATGTCTATCTTGTCTTTAAATGTGTGTATGTATATGTTAAGCCATGAAAAAGTGTTCTAATATGAACTCATATTCCATGGTACCATAATGTTATTTTATGCATTCAAATGATACTTTGTGTATTTATTTTAGTTTGCTTGAGTGTAGTGAAGCCAAGAACCCTCTAGCCATGGTGAGGATGAGCTAAGAACCCTCAAGAATAGTTGGGACAAAGCCAAAAGCCTCTTAAAAGTAAGGCTTAGTTCAAAACCTTTAAGAAAAAGGGTGAGGCAAGTCCAAAATCATTGAAGAGAATGAGTGAGACTAAACCACTTACTTGACAAGCCTATGTATGCTTTGTATGACTCCTTGAATGCTAAAAATATTTCTTGAATGATCACATGTTTCATGTAACATCCGGTCCCTTCATAAATGTGAGAAACACAATGTTTAGTTTCTCCGTAAACGTCAGAAATAGGCCAAATATAAAAGGAAGTCCTCGAAATAGAAGGAATTGGGGCCAACTAAAATTATAATAAAATTTTAAATATTAGAAAATGAGGATTTGAGATTTAAGATGCCCAAAAACTAAAGCCAAAAGAGATCAGAAAATTTACCGAGGGAAGTAGGGGCATTTTTGTAATTTTTGAAAAATTTGGAAAACTCATAGGAGGACTTTTTAAACAAAAAATTTAAGCTTTCTAGGGTTCTCAGAGGCCCTGAATACTATGGGAACCCCTAGAATAGTTGAAAGCCCTCCGGTGAGTGATTTCGGCTATCAGTTGACCAAAAATTGACCAAATGATTTGAAATGGTTTTAGATCCTTTTTTAATGATTCCAAAGGCAATTATTATGATTAATAGCCTAAGGAATATGATGGAAAAGACGGATTTCAAAAAGGAGTTGAAACAAGCCCAAACGAGCAAAACTATGAAGAGGGACTAAATTGCAAAGTGTAAAAGTTGCTTAAGTGAAACCCTAGCTTATAAAAATGCCCCTCCTTTGCTCAGATCTCCTCTCCCACTCTCTCACATGTTAAAACAGAAGTAAGAAGGGCTGAGAGTGGCGCACAAGAGGGGAGGCCAAGGAAGGAAGAGGAAGCTTTGAAAAGTGTAAGTTTTAGCCACTTTTTCCTACTCCTTGCCTTGTTAAACTTCTTCCCCTCCTTTCCTCCTCTCTTCCTATGGATTTAATGAGATATTTGGTTCTGTTTTGAGCCCAGAACTGAGGGGGAAATTTTGAAATTCAAGGAGAGGGTTGAAGCAAGGAAGAGAGTTCTTGAGAAAAGCTTGGAATCAAGGTGATTTTTCTATCTTGGTTGCTTCCTTTTTCTTGCCCTTTGTGTGTGGAGTTCTGCCAGAACAGAACCATCTTGGGGGGAGGCTTTTTGTCTAGAAATAAGAAGGAATTGTGGGTTTTAGACCATGAGGAGTTAGTAGATGCAAGGAAATTGGAAGAAAGGCTAATGAAAATCAAGTTAGAAAAGTGTAGAGCTCTTGGACACTTTATAAGAACTGATTTAATCTATGAATTTTCTTGCATGTGTAAATGTTTATTTGAGTCTCTAAGACCCCTAGGAAGCCTCCCAAGTGTCTCTCCCATCAAGGAAAAATCAAAAAGCCCATGGACTCCTCCTCCCTCCATCAATTCGGCCAAGACATAACCATTAGGCTAGGGGCTGTTTTAATTTGTTTTAGCCTTGGTTTGGGACTTCTTATGATGGTAGAAGGTGGGAGGAAAAAATTTAGAACTCCTAGAAATTGATTTGGTGCCTTAGGTTCCATAATATGACCTAAAGAAGCAACATGGTGCTAGGCTTTTTGTTTTAATAATGTGATGACTCCAAGAGGCTTAAAAGGAGTCAAGAATCATATTTGAGAGTAAAGAATGAGGCCTAGAAATCATTTGAGGGGTGTTGCTTCATTAGGTGCCAATATGGACCATAATGGAGGTTGTAGAGTAATCTAGGGTTTAAGCAAGGTGCATGGCCCTAGAAATTGTTTCATGAACTTAATTGGCTCCCATAATTTATGTCTAGGCCAAGAGTCACTATTTCCACCAACTTGTGGGTGTGTGGCTAAAAGAGGAGGCTTGAAAGCTAAGGAAAAAATGTGTGCTTGTATACAAAGTAGCTCTCTCCACCTTCTCTCATGCATGGATGTGTGTTTAGCTTGTTTTAGAATATGTGTATGTGTATTTTCAAGCTTTGAAAAGTATGCTAGCATGCCTTTATATCCCATGATGCTTGATGCCATGTTATGTTTTTAAATGAACCCATGATGTTTGTATGAGTTTGCTTGAGTGTGGAGAGGCCAAGAACTCTTCCCTTGGGTGAGGATGAGCCAAGAACCCTTGAGCTTGGTTGAGACAAAGTAAAGAGTCTCCCAAAAGCAAAGTGGGCTCCCTAGAGTATGGTTGAGTCCAAAGTGCTCAAAGAATAGGTGAGGCAAGTCCAAAATCTATGAGGAGAAGTGTGAGGCCAATCCAAACACTTAGTGAGCTCTTGAATGTTTTGTATGATTGATTCACATGCCAAGTTTGCTTTTAAAATGCCTATGACTTATATTTCCTCCATGCATGCATTTAAGAAGCTTGCTTTGCACATATTATGTATGATTGAATGGGGGATGAGCTATTGGGATTCTTTAAATCTCACTCCCTCCTCTCCAATGCTCTAACATGCTAGGTGGACCAAGGAGTTATGGTGAAGGGAGCCAACAACCATGAAAGAAAGAGATTGACAAGCCTAGGCCTAGCTTTCATTCTTTTTGAACCTATAATGAGGTTTCACAAAGTATATGATGTTGTAAATGTACCATGACCCTTGAGGCATGTATAAATACACCATTTTATGATATTTATATGTATAAATATGATGTATGACCTCTAACATATGTTTTGAGTATCTAATGTCAAAGTATGAGAATTGAAAGTTTGATGGATATGTGTATAAGTGGGGGTTGAATGGCCAAAATGAGATGCATGAGATTTGGAACCATTTGGGTAGCTCACACAAGTCTCAAATGTACTTTTAGACTTGCCCAAAAGGTGCCACAACCAAGGGAAGGCCATTTGGCAAATTTGGTACCTCATATGGAGCCAAATTTGACCATAATGGAACCCTATATCACTTTTTGGCCAAATGAGTTAGTCTTGCCCTAAAATTTGGCATAAAATTAGGTCTCATTAAGAGCTTTCTGGGAAGTTCAAGATCATAATTTTCGGAGGTCTAGAGAATATTTGATGAATTTTCAAAGTTGGGATTTTCTATGGTTTCTGGTATGTGCACTGTTCATACTGGCAGATTTGATTTCTGTGTCATCCGATGACCAAATGGTGTCCAATGCTTATGAAATTTTATATGCATAAACTAGAGGTAATAAGGTTTCTTTGGCCACCAAGATCACCTCATTTGGTGGTCTGAGCAGAGAGTTATACATTTTTGAAGTTTTCTGTCAGTAACAGTGGCGTCTCCAGAGCTCAATCACTGTTCCATCAATTCCAGATGTCTAAACGTATCTGTTTCATTCTGGAATTATTTTTAGTGTCAAGTTAACATTTGTAGCTTTCCATAAGGACTTAATATGTGTGATTTCGATTTTTTTAGAATTAGTTATGAATTTCAGAAGTTTGTATCAGTAAACTGAATCACAGCCCAGGCAGCCAGCGAGTCTGTAGCGTTTTGGATATCAAACGTCCTGTGTGATGAATTTTGTGACTTGGACGTATTTTTAGTATGAAGTAGACATCCTAAGATTTCTAGAATGACCAAGATTTCATGATTCTGAATTTTCTACATTTAGTTGTGATTTTCCAAAGTTTGCCCAGGAAAGAGGCCAATTCTGGCCGAAAATGGATCTCCAAATTTTCATGCTCCATTTCGGTTTCCATGGGTTGGAAGCATGTTTTTGGGATCTAAATGAGTTGTAATGATGCAATTAAATATGACGATGCATAGTATGAGCTCACATGGTCCATGTGACACCGAAATGAATTTTTAGACATAGCGTAATGCGAAAATAATCTCACTTTTCTTGCTTTTCCCATGGAAATTCTAAATAGTTCATGATATTATGCCATTCAAATGTATGAGATGGACTAGAATCTATGGTGTTACATTTCATAATGTTCATACATGCATTTTGAAATATAGATTTGCACTCTTTATATATGGTTGAAAAGGAGAAGAGCTATTGGGATTCCTAGAATCTCATGCCTTCCTCCCCGCATGTCTAGGTGGACCAAGTGAACCAAAGAATGGAAGCCACAAAGCCTGAAGGAAAGTGTGAAAATTTGCCATTTTGTAGCCATATGAGTGGCATATGATGTAATTCCTTATTGTATATGTTGTATGATGTAACACCATACACCTAGGACTCAATGCATGCAATTCCCATGCCTCATCTTATGTTTGTTTTATGGAAACAATATAGTGGCATAGGGAGTTATGAATAAAAATGCATTTCTCTATGGGTAAAATTTTTCTTTCGGAGTCCTGTGGGCCATATGAATGCATCTATCACATTTTCATATTTAAATACATGAATATAGCTCGTTTCCATCATCAAATTTGGTCTAGAACTCGTGGGAAGCAAAGGAACACATTAAAATTCATGTTGGCATTTTCGGCCAGGATTTCCTCTTTTCTGTCACAAAATTTGGAAAATCATAACTAATTCTAAAAAAATTGAAATCATGTGTTCTTTGCCATTATGGGAAGCTTTAGATGTCTACTTCACACTAAAAATATTCCCAGACCATAGCATTCATCATGGAGAATGTTTGACATTCTAAAAGCTACTGAAGTCACTCGTTGCCTGGGCTGCTGTTCAAATTACTAATATAAATTTCTAAAATTCATAACTAATTCTATAAAAATCTAAATCATACATATTCGGTCATTCTGGAAAGCTACATGTTAAATTGATACTAAAAATAACTCCAAAATGAAATAGATACGTTTAGCTATTGGTAACTTATGGAACAGTAACCGAACTCTAGAGGCGCCACTGTTACTGACAACAAACTTTAAAAATGCGTAACTCTCTGTTCAGACCTCCAAATAAGGTGATCTCAGTGGCCACAGAAAGCTTGTGACCTCTAGTTTATGAATATAAAATTTCACAAGCATTGGACACCATTTGGCAATCAGGTGATACAGAATTCAAAACTATCAGTATGAACAGTGCACACACCAGAATCCATGAAAAATCCCAACTTTGAAAATTCATCAAATATTCTCTAGACCTCCGAAAATTATGATCTTTAGCTTTATAGAAAGCTCTTAACAAGATCTAGATGTATACCAAATCTCATATCAATAAGAGCTCATTTGGACAAAAAGTGGTTCCAATATGGTCAATTGTGATCCATATTAGAGACCAAGTGTGCCCAAATGGTCTTACCTGGTGTTTGGAACCTCTTGGCAAGTTTAAAAGCATAAATAGGACTTGCATGAACTGCCGAAGTGGTCCCATACTGCATGCATCTAAATTTGGCCATTCCACTTCTATTATTACACTAATCTATCTAGTCATTCAAGAACTAAACTTTCCATTCAATACCCAAAACATGCTATCTCATACATTTGGCATCAAATTTCACTCATGCACCACACATTTGGGTATTTACATATGTTCATCTGGTTACATACCAATTTCATCATGAGATTACATCATATGCCATGTATATGGCTAAAAAGAAGGCAAAACTAGGCATATTCATATACTTTGATACTTTGATACCCATCTTCTTCCTCTAAGCTTGGTGGCCTCCAATACCTTGCTCAATTGTTTCACCTAGCATGTTAAGACATTGGAGAGGAGGGAATGAGATTTAAAGAATCCCAATAGCTCATCTCCCATTCAATCATACATAATATGCGCAAAGCAAGCTTCACAAATGCATGCATGGAGGAGATAGAAATCATATACATTTTAAAAGCAACCTTAGCATGTGAATCAATCATACAAGACATTCAAGAGCTCACTAAGTGTTTGGATTAGCCTCACACTTCTCCTCATGGATTTTGGACTTGTCTCACCCATTCTTTGAGCACTTTGGACTCAACCATACTTTTGGGAGCCCACTTTGCTTTTGGGAGACTCTTTACTTTGTCTCAACAAAGCTCAAGGGTTCTTGGCTCATCCTCACCCAAGGAAGGGTTTTTGGCTCATCCTTACCCAAGGGAAGAGTTCTTAGCCTCTCCACACTCAAGCAAACTCACACAAATATCATGTAATCATTTGAAAACATAACATGTCATCAAGTATCATGGAATGTAAAGGCATGCTAGCATACTTTTTAAAGTTTGAAAATACACATACACACATTCTAAAACAAGGTAAATACACATTCATGCATGAGAGAAGGTGGAGAGAGCTACCTTGCTTGCATTTGCATACTTTTCCCTTAAGTCTTGAATCCTCTCTCTTGACCACACACACCTAAGAAGGTGAAGATCATTCCTCTTGGCCTAGACACATCATATGGAAGGTAATTACACTCTTGAAGCAAAGTCTAAGGCCACACAATTACTAGAAAGGCTAGATGACGCATAAGGCTCTTTTATGATTCCGTAATGCACTTAATGAAGCAACCTTAAGAAAATATCATTTTGGCTCCATTATATCTATTCATTTATGATTCTTGACTCCATTTAAACCTCTTGGAGTCATCATATATTCAATTCTAGGAGCCTAGCTAGGTGTTGCTTCTTTAAGTCATATTATGGAACATATAAGGCCATCTTGCTATCTATGACTTCTAAACTTCTTCCAAGGCTTCCTCTCATACTCTCCCATCATACATGATACAAAACTAAGCTTGGAAGGAATTAAAACACTCCCTAGGTGCATGGACTCTCCTTGACCGAAGCTATAGTTCCATAAGGCACCAATGGAGTTTCCTTGCTTCCTTTGATGGGAGAATCATGTAGGAAGCTCTCTTGATGTCTTAGGAACTCATGTGAACACTTAAACATCATAAAATATGGCTAGGGTTCATGATAGAGCTTAAGGTGCAATCAAAACCCTAACTTTTCTATCTTGCAAAATCATGGTTTTTACTTGGATTTCTTTGCATATTCTTACTCTCTTCCCTCAAATTGATGGAATTCACCCTTGGTTCTCCTCAAAATTCCAACCCTCTTACATCTACATGTATGGGGCAAAATAGGGAGAAGAAGGGGGAGGAAGCATCTACCATGGAATGAGAGATTTACCTTGTTTTTCCTTGTTTTCTCACTTGCTTCTCATTTTCTTTAGCTTCCTTTCTTCAAATCCGAAATTTTCCCTCTTGGTCTGACCCTAAAACAGCACCAAAAACTCTAAGAAAGCCATAAAGAGAAAGGGGAGAAGGAGGAGAAGAGATTTCCTAAGGAGAAGACTAGGAAATTCTAACAATTCTTACCTTTTTCTTGAAAATTTCCCTTTTCCCTTGCCTTAGTCTTGTACGCCTCCTTCCCTTGAGCTTTCTCTGGTTTTTGGACAGAGTTTGGTCGATCTAAATGAGGGGTGCAGAAGAACGCTTCATATATATATAGGTTTAAGAAGGACTTTTTCAAAAATTCCTATCTTGTCCTTCCTACTTTGTATTTTCGTTTCTCCTTCGTTTTAGCTCCTTTTTTAGAACCATCTTTTCCATTATAAAAGTTAGGTTCCCAAGTTAGTAAAATGCCTTTGGAATCACTCAAATTGGAGCTAAAACCTTCCCGAATAAATCCATCAAAGTTCAGGTACACAGACATTGGAAAACATCCACTGAAGGAGATTTAATTGTCCCGGGGGTTCCCATAGTTTTTAGGGCCTCTGAGAACCCCGGAGAACTCAAAACTTTCATTTAAAAAGCCCTCCATACTCAATTCCAAACCACACAAGTTTAACATATTTTACAAGAAGACCTTGTACTTGCTGGCGGAAACCTTGTCGACAAGGTCTTGGAAATTGCACTACGGATTGCAAGATCTTGTCGACAAGATCTCTGATCCTGGTGATGAGATATTATTTTAGCCCTTAATTTAACTTGGTCTGCTGCCATACGTCATACTCAATATACATTTTAATGGTTGCATAACATAAGCTCTCATTTTCAATGAGTCGGATATTACATTTCTCCCCTCCTTAAATAAATTTCGTCCTCAAAATTTGGGGGTCTATTATCATCTTACTCTTTTCTTTTCTAGCTAACTGCTCTTTTTTTCCCCTTCTTCCTGGCTTTATATGTTTTCTTAGCGATTTCATTCCTTCGAGTTTTCTTTTAGCCAGGGAACTTTTATCTACTGCTAGAAAATACTAGCTAGTTCTTTCTCATAAGGGAAAGAAATTTCTGACTTTGGAGGCCTATCCTGGGAGAGCTTACTAATCATGTCGGGTTAATGGTAACCTGATCGCAAGATTAAAGTTCTTTTAGTGGACTCATTTACACATCTCAGGAGGTAATTTATTTCATATCATGTCTCCTGTATCCTTTCTGAATGGCTTCTCATAATATCTCATCATCTTTTCTAATCATTAGAGCCATAAGAGGTTTCTATCTGTCTGCTTATTTACATATTCCGTCTACTATTTAGCTCTGCGTTCTTTCTCACTAGCTCATCCCATTACTATAATTGGCATTTCTTTTTGTCATAGGCCTTATATCTTAATTACTTACTGGGTTACAACTCCTTTGAGGAGTTTTTGCTTTTAATGATCCCAGTTTCTCTATTTACTATTACTGTATCTATCTTTGTAGGCTGGGACTTTTTCTCGCTTTCTTTACTCACTTGTTGTGGCATTTTATAGTCCCTCATTTCAACACTGATAGGCCTAACTTGTATATCTCATATTAGCAATGAAAAGCTACTACCACTGACTATTGCTGGGCTCTGATGGGATGCTAGCTGTTCTCATAGTTTTGCTCACTGGAGACATACTGTACCACTTACCTCATATAAAAACTGCACCTGACCCCTTTTCTGAATACATAAGCTATCATACAGGGATCTCTCTATCCCTTGGTTAGGGTTACTGTCTACTAGGTAGTGGTTCATCTGGTTCTATCTCTGGAAAGCTTATTTCTTGCTTTCCTCATCCCATATACTATGCTCATCTCTAACGAGAGCTAGTCAGTGGTCTAACTGTCTGAGTAAAGCTTTCATATCTCTGTAGCAATGGTCTACCAAACTCAGGAGGTCTATAGTCTCTGAGACAAAGACTAGTTGAAACTGTACTAGTCTCTGAAACTAACTGCTTTGTAAAAACTATCTTAGGCTGTCATCTCTACCAGAGATCTATCATGCTGTGGCTAGGGCTCTTTATAACTCTATGGGATCCACTGTGACCCCTGGGTCTACTGCGACCTCTCAGAGCCCTGCTAGGGTCTACTGCAACCCGTTGTGCTATGCTGGGATCTACGGCAATCCATCTCTGGGAGACGTGAAAGCCTAAGATTATTGTATCACATAATAAAATACATGCTCACTAAGTCCAGTTACCATCGCTCATAATAGCTAAGGCTAAACTCAGAAGAACATCATGCTCTTTGTGCAAAGTGGGTTCTGTGTCATCTCATTCTCTAAGATCCCATCATACTAATACTAGGGAACATTTTAATTTTTGTTCATCGCTCCTCATTGGATCCTCAGATTCCCACTTCAGCCCCTTTTTCACTTGGGCTTTCTTTTCTTACTCTATTGACTTACTTACTTTTACATATGCTCTTTCTATCCTTCCTCTCACATCCTGTAGTTTCTAACTATGCCCACGTTCTGCTTTTAAATGCTTTACCACTAGGGCATCTCACACTGAGTGTAGTTAACATCTCTGGCAGGAGAGAGGCTATGCACTGGTCCCTCTTTTATACATACCATAAGGGACTCAAGCTATGCATACTTAATATTAACATCCTCTACTAGGGACCCCTTTCTACACGCTTTTCTCATTATTCTGATATTACTGGAATCCCTTTACCTTTCTTTTCTACTTCATTTCCTCTAACTAGGATACCTTTTGATTATCGGGACACTTTGGTGTTTGATGTCGTTGTTTGCTATGCACTTAAGCCACATTACTACTAGGTTGGCCAGACCTAATATCACGTAGTCTCTGTTGTAAGCAAACCATAACATCATAAACGAATATACGGGCACCTCATGACTGAGCTCAAAGCCACTATCGCCTGCATATTACAAGTTTTCCAATAATCTAAAGTACCCCTCTCTTACTTTTCTCTATCTGCCCCCTATTCTCGTAGAGTAATCGGGGAGAGTAGGATTCTTCCTCTACTACATCCCGAGATTTCTCGGTATCACCCAGCTATTTATACTTTGGCCAATATCATGCTAGAAGGGCATCTATGCCAAGGACAAGTGTGCTTTCTTAAGTATTTAAGCACATTAACTGAATGTTTATTTTCAATCTGATATGTCCTCGGCTTAAATGCTATCACATCTTTTCTTTCTATTTTTCTTATCCTCTTACTTAGGTAAAAGGATATTCTACTATTGGCTATTTCTGTTGCCAGTTCAGGTTTCTTTATGCTCAAGAGCACCTACATCTTCTTAGGGTTCCTCCACTTAATCACTCTCTGTAACATCATCAAGGGGGTTTACTTTTTACTTATACTCTTGCTTTTCTCTTAGCTAAACCATCCCTTGGTAAGGAGGATTCTATTTCATAAAATCCTAGGAATATCATTCTATAGTGCTCTCGGCTTACATTCTTTCTCTACATAAGACGGGGCTCGCCCTCTTAGACGTTCTCTAACTCCCTTGAGCTTCCCTGAGGGTACAAAGGCACTACTTATCTGTCTCAGCTTATTTCTATGTTTGGATCAAAGCTAGGCTTTCTCTCTCTGTTCAGTCTCTTTAGCCTTATCCCCAGGAGCACACTATGCTATTTCTAGGGTTCTGCTAACTCCATTCAGGACACGTACTCTCAATGTCTGGACTCTCTTTTACTGAAAACTTATGCTCTACTGGGTGCTCTAATAACTCACGTGCCTTAACCCTATATCAGTCTTATATTAGGGAGTTTACCTCTCTAGCTCAGTTTACTTGTCTACTCATAACTAAAACAAGGGCATCTCTTCGGTAGCTAGTTCCTTACTTCCTTTATCATTATACTTTATGATTCAGGGGGGTCTAGCTAGGGGAGTTTACTAACCACTATTGGTGGTTTCCCCAACATCAGGATGTCTCATCTTTTCTTTCTCGGTCCAGGGAAAACTTTTGCTGAACCTTTAACTCACCTGGACGATGCTACTGGTCATTTCCTTTAGGCTTTAGCTTCTGCTCAGCCTGGACAAACCATTTTGTCAGACCTGTAGCTTACTCTCTGTCACTGGGCTACTCATACGTACCTCTTAGTGTTATCGATAAAGTACACCTTTCAAGGCCACTCACTATATGCCCCACTACTCGCAACCTTACCTTATATAAGTTTTAAGGCTATATAAATATTCTGTCAACAAGGTCTAGGATCTTGGCAACAAGATCTCGTATATTGCCATGAGAAATTTAAAACCCTAATAACAAGGTTTTTCCTGGCAGTGCCTATGTGGCCCTAAACTTATCATATCACCCATCGTCGTATTCATAGGGTTAACATTCTAGGTTGGAGTCAACACCTCATAGGCGGGTCTCAACAACCTTACTGTCCTTATGTCTAACTTTCTCTGACATTGAGTTCTTTCCTAGTCTCACTGCTAGGCTCACTAATTTCTTACTATCATTTGCTGCGGCTAATTAGCCTTGGGTTCACCTTAATTTCCTGTCTAAGTATTGGCCACGACTACTAGTCTCTGATTGACTTACTTTTCATGAATTGGATTTTCATCTTTAACTACCAACCTGAGCCTTATTACCTCTATTATCAAACTAGAGGGTTCTACCTCTTGCTTCTAATTGTCATCTCAGGGTTGTCAGGCCCTAAGGGGTGTAGCTTGTAACTTAAACCTTTGGCCTGAGGGAATTAATCTTTCAGGTTCTAATACTTATCTAGATATTTGGGTGATGTGGCTAAGGGGTGACTCTTTTTCTCATTCCCCTCTAAACTAGTTTGGTGCAGTCGCAGTCTCATCTCATACCGCACTGCATCATTACTTGTCTCTGTGTTATGCGAGACAGTTGGGAATGGCCTGAGTATGACTACCCGAGAGAATTAGGCCTCACATACTCTCTCTAGCAAGCCTCTTCCTATCAACGAGATCATTCTCCTCATTTCTATCTAGGGCTTGCCACTAATCCCGGCGAGCTATCATATCTCATCAAGCTCTAGCCGTCGGATCCCTCAACTCTGCTCAAGCTACATTAGAGGCCACTCTTCCCCGTATCCACTAACTACTCTAAGACTATTCTACAAGTTACTTATCATGAATAAAACCACAAACTACTTTCACACACCCACAATGTCTCATAAAGGACTTTTTATAGTCATACAAGCCTTTTACAAAGCCTAATGGCTACATCCTCAAGCCAAATCCAATCCGAGAGAGCCTGGAACTTTACTCTGATACCAATAAATGTAACACCATACTCCTAGGACTCAATGCATGCAATTCCCATGCCTCATCTTATGTTTGTTCTATGGAAACAATATAGTGACATAGGGAGTTATGAATAAAAATGCATTTCTCTACAGGTAAAATTTTTCTTTCGGAGCCCCGTGGGCCATATGAATGCATCTATCAGATTTTCATACTTAAATACATGAATATAGCTCATTTCCATCATCAAATTTGGTCTACAACTCGTGGGAAGCAAAGGAACACATTAAAATTCATATTGGCATTTTCGGCCAGGATTTCCTTTTTTCTGTCACAAAATTTGGAAAATCATAACTAACTCTAAAAAAATTGAAATCATGTGTTCTTTGCCATTCTGGGAAGCTTCAGATGTCTACTTCACACTAAAAATATTCCCAGACCATAAAATTCATCATGGAGAACGTTTGACATCCTAAAAGCTATTGAAGTCACTGGTTGCCTGGGCCGTTGTTTAGATTACTGATATAAATTTCTAAAATTCATAACTAATTCTATAAAAATCTAAATCACACATATTCAGTCATTCTGGAAAGCTACACATGTTAAATTGATACTAAAAATAACTCCAGAATGAAACAGATACGTTTAGCTATTGGTAACTTATGGAACAGTAACCGAACTCTGGAGGCGCCACTGTTACTGACAGCAAACTTTAAAAATGCGTAACTCTCTGATCAGACCTCCAAATGAGGTGATCTCAGTGGCCACAAAAAGCGTGTGACCTCTAGTTCATGCATATAAAATTTCACAAGCATTGGACATCATTTGGCAATCAGGTGACACAGAATTCAAAACTGTCAGTATGAACAGTGCACACACCAGAATCCATGAAAAATCCCAACTTTGCAAATTCATCAAATATTCTCTAGACCTCCGAAAATTATGATCTTTAGCTTCCCAAAAAGCTCTTAACAAGCTCTATATGTATGCCAAATCTCCGATCAAGAAGAGCTCATTTGGAAAAAAAGTGGTATAGGTTTCCAATATGGTCAATTGTGATCCATATTAGAGACCAAGTGTGCCCAAATGGTCTTGCTTGGTGTTTGGCACCTCTTGGGCAAGTTTAAAAGCATAAAGAGGACTTGCATGAACTGCCCAAGTGGTCCCAAACTGCATGCATCTAAATTTGGCCATTTCACTTCCATTATTACACTAATCTATCTAGTCATTCAAGAACTAAACTTGCCATTCAATACCCAAAACATGCTATCTCATACATTTGGCATCAAATTTCACTCATGCACCACACATTTGGGTATTTACATATGTTGATCTGGTTACATACCAATTTCAACATGAGATTACATCATATTCCATGTATATGGCTAAAACGAAGGCAAAACTAGGCATATTCATATACTTTGATACTTTGATACCCATCTTCTTCCTCTAAGCTTGGTGGCCTCCAATACCTTGCTCAATTGTTTCACCTAGCATGTTAAGACATTGAAGAGGAGGGGATGAGATTCAAAGAATCCCAATAGCTCATCTCCCATTCAATCTACATAATATGTGCAAAGCAAGCTTCACAAATGCATGCATGGAGGAGATAGAAATCATAGATATTTTAAAAGTAACCTTGGCATGTGAATCAATCATACAAGACATTCAAGAGCTCACTAAGTGTTTGGATTGGCCTCACACTTCTCCTCATGGATTTTGGACTTGCCTCACCCATTCTTTGAGCACTTTGGACTCAACCATACTCTTGGGAGCCTATTTTGCTTTTGGGAGACTCTTTACTTTGTCTCAACTAAGCTCAAGGGTTCTTGGCTCATCCTCACCCAAGGGAAGAGTTCTTGGCCTCTCCATACTCAAGCAAACTCACACAAACATCATGTAATCATTTGAAAACATAACATGTCATCAAGTATCATGGAATGTAAAGGCATGCTAGCATATTTTTCAAAGTTTGAAAATACACATACACACATTCTAAAACAAGCTAAACACACATTCCTGCATGGGAGAAGGTGGAGAGAGCTACCTTGTTTGCATTTGCATACTTTTCCCTTAAGTCTTAAATCCTCTCCCTTGACCTTACACACCTAAGAAGGTGGAGATCATTCCTCTTGGCCTAGACACATCATATGGAAGGTAATTACACTCTTGAAGTAAAGTCTAAGGCCACACAATTACTAGAAAGGCTAGATGACGCATAAGGCTCTTTTACGATTCCATAATGCACTTAATGAAGCAACCTTAAGAAAACATCATTTTGGCTCCATTCTATCTATTCATTCATGATTCTTGACTCCATTTAAACCTCTTGGAGTCATCATATATTCAATTCTAGGAGCTTAGCTAGGTGTTGCTTCTTTAAGTCATATTATGGAACATATAAGGCCATCTTGCTATCTATGACTTCTAAACTTCTTCCAAGGCTTCCTCTCATACTCTCCCATCATACATGATACAAAACTAAGCTTGGAAGGAATTAAAACACTCCCTAGGTGCATGGACTCTCCTTGACCGAAGCTATAGTTCCATAAGGCACCAATGGAGTTTCCTTGCTTCCTTTGATGGGAGAATCATGTAGGAAGCTCTCTTGATGTCTTAGGAACTCATGTGAACACTTAAACATCATAAAATATGGCTAGGGTTCATGATAGAGCTTAAGGTGCAATCAAAACCCTAACTTTTCTATCTTACAAAATCATGGTTTTTACTTGGATTTCTTTGCATATTCTTACTCTCTTCCCTCAAATTGATGGAATTCACCCTTGGTTCTCCTCAAAATTCCAACCCTCTTACATCTACATGTATGGGGCAAAATAGGGAGAAGAAGGGGGAGGAAGCATCTACCATGGAATGAGAGATTTACCTTGTTTTTCCTTGTTTTCTCACTTGCTTCTCACTTTCTTTAGCTTCCTTTCTTCAAATCCAAAATTTCCCCTCTTGGTCTGACCCTAAAACATCACCAAAAACTCTAAGAAAGCCATAGGAAGAAAGGGGAGAAGGAGGAGAAGAGATTTCCTAAGGAGAAGACTAGGAAATTCTAACAATTCTTACATTTTTCTTGAAAATTTCCCTTCTCCCTTGCCTTAGTATTGTACGCCTCCTTCCCTTGAGCTTTCTCTGGTTTTTGGACAGAGTTTGGTCGATATAAATGAGGGGTGCAGAAGAACGCTTCATATATATATAGGTTTAAGAAGGACTTTTTCAAAAATTCCTATCTTGTCCTTCCTACTTTGTATTTTCGTTTCTCCTTTGTTTTAGCTCGTTTTTTAGTACCGTCTTTTCCATTATAAAAGTTAGGTTCCCAAGTTAGGAAAATGCCTTTGGAATCACTCAAATTGGAGCTAAAACCTTCCTAAACGAATCCGTCAAAGTTCGGGTACACAAACGTTGGAAAATGTCCTCCGGAGGGGATTTAACTGTCCCGGGGTTTCCCATAGTTTTTAGGGCCTCTAAGAACCCCGAAGAACTTAAAACTTTCATTTAAAAAGCCCTCCATACTCAATTCCAAACCATACAAGTTTAACATATTTTACAAGAAGACCTTATACTTGCTGGCGGAAACCCTGTCGACAAAGTCTTGGAAATTGCACTTGTCAACAAGATCTCCGATCCTGGTGATGAGATATTATTTTAGCCCTTAATTTAACTTGGTCCGTTGCCATACTTCATACTCAATATACATTTTAATGATTGCATAACATAAGCTCTCATTTTCAAAGAGTTGGATATTACATATGACCTCATGAACACATGAAAATATGTAAATGTATTATGTATGTATAAGATTTGATGCCATATGTATGATATAACAACTTTTGGGCATTAGATGGCAAGACTTGGCATGTGTGCTCTTATGTATATCTTGGGGTGGATGAATGAGTTTGTGAAATCTGGGTTTGTGCACCTTTGAGACATATTTGGTGGACCATTTTAGTGTTTTCCCACATACTCAAGTGGTCATGGTTATCTTAGAAGTAATTTTGGACCATTTGAGACCCATTGATGACACAAAATGAGCAATTTTACAACCCATTATCAAGATCTAACCAAATGAACAAATTTACCCATGAAATTTAGCATGCATATAGATCTCATTCAGAGCTTTTTAAGAAGCTAAAGACTAAATTATTTGGAGCTCTGTGTAATTAATTATGATTTTTCAAATTTGACATTTTTATACTATTCTGATATAAATACTATTCATATGGCAGTTTCTTGTGCTATATGATTTGAGGGCCAAATAGAGTCCAATGCTCATGAAATTTTACAAGCATAAACTAAACATGATAAGATTTCTATGGCCACTAATATCACTCCAATTGGACATCTGAGTAGAGAGATATGAATTTTTAAAGTTGAGGGATAGTACTAGTAGTGATAGGCGACCTTTGTTATTGTTCCATCAATTTTTGGTGGCCTGACGTCCTTGTTGTGGTTTGGAAATATTTTTATCATAAAGTAAACATCTGTACCTTTCTATAATGGTATAGTGTGCTTGATTTTGAGTTTTCTTGAATTAGTTATGACATTTCAAAATTCATGACAGAAAATTGGAATTTCAGTCCGAGGCTACACACATTATTTTCATGCATATACTTCCTTAGTTCGAGTTATTGGCTACTTCTTGAGCTTGTTATGAGTTGTATTTATGTATTTAAATATGAGAATAAGATGGATTACTTCATATGGTGAACGAGATACGGAATGGAAAAATTATACACAACGTAACGCAATTTTGATGAATATTTTAATGGTTTTTCTTGGAACTCTTTTTTTATATATGAAAGGAAGTATAGGGATAATATGAGTGAGATGAGCTAGAGAATTATGGTGTTACAAAACTCACACTAAAAATAGAATGATCATCACATGGATACTTCGTGGCATCAAAGATATTAAAGTGTATCACCTAGACATGGTTGGCTTCCATTCCTTGCTTCATGAGGTTTACCTAGACATGATTAGATATAATATGGGAAATAATGAGATTCAAACAATCCCAATAACTCTTTTACCCTTTTAAGCATATATATATGGCATTTTCATGTCAAGGAATGAAAGCTTGCAAAATCCTCTTGTAAACATACATAAGCATATTCTTATGTCATATAAACTCATTCAAGTCAAACTTAAGCTCTAAGAGCTTTTGGTCTAGCCTTATCCAATTCTTTAGGACTTTTGGATCTGCCTCACCCACTTTTAGGGACTTTTGACTTAGCTTTATTCTTTCTTCAGACTTTTGGTTTTATCTTACCCATTCTTTGGAACTTTTGGCTTCTCCTCACTTATTCTAAGGGACTTTTGGCATAATCTCATCTATTAGGAGCCATCTTGTATTCAAAACATGTTTCAAAATGTATAATGGTACTAAAACATTAAATCAATGGTTATAAATAGATTTCATAGTTCAAACATACACACAAGCATCCAATGACAATTAAACATCCAAGAAATATATACAAGAAAGGATAGAGAACTACCTTGAGTCAAGAATCACAATCTTTCTTGGGATTTTCCTTCCCTTTCTTGACCTCACACACACACCCCTAGGAAGAGCTTGATTTGCTTGGCCTAGACATATCAAATAAGATATCATTACATCATTGGAATCAATTCTAGCCTTACTTAAACTCTACATAATCATATTCTAACTTATGATATACTTATAGTTCCATACAAGGGCACAATGAAGCAACCTATGTAATTCATGGTCTCGGCTCCCATTTCTTACTTAATCTAAGTCTTATGACTCCATTTAAACTCATTGGAGTCATCACAAGTTCAATCTAAGGAGCCAATCATCAAGTTGCTTCTTTATACTTTAAAAAGGAACCTAAACTTCGATATCATAAACCATGATTTCTAAATTCAAACTAATGGTTTCTTTGGCCTTTATTAATCACATCTAGACCATTTTTATTCTTGGAATCAAAGAAAAAATTCCCTAGGTACTCGTTCCCTCTCTTGGCTGAAACATACAAGGTGTGGGAGCCTATGGAGTTTTGTTATTTTCTTTAGGGAATTTACCACTTATGAAGCTTCCTAGACCTCTTATGAACTCATACAAACTCTTACATAAGTTAGATTATCATTAGAAAGTTTCAACAATTCTTAAGTGCAATGAGAACCTTAAGTCACATAACTTGAATTCTAAAGCTTCTCTTTTAATTCTAATTGCATATTCTTATTTCTTATGCTCTAAAACCCTTGTCCCTACCTTGCTATGAAAAAAATCATCCTCTCTTAAATAGGCCTAGGTCTGGCCGAGATACACATGAAAGAAGAAGACAAGATAAAGCAAAACAATCCATGATTTCTTAACTTATTTGTAAGTTTTTCTAAGGATCTTTCTAAAGCTTCCAATCTCTCCTTCAAATTCTCTCTTCCTCCTACTGAACCAGCCATGAAATAGCTCTAAATAAGTTATCAAAACTATAAGAGAAAAGGGGAGAAAGAAGAAAAGAAGCTGGAAGAAGGAGAAGGCATGAAAAACCTTGAATTTCTTACACTTTTCTACATAATTTCTTCTTTGCTTGCTTTCCCCCTTGTGCGCCTCCTCAAGCTTGTCTAAGTTCTATTTTAGAGTAGAATGAAGTTAGTAGAAAATGAAGAGAGGAGGTGGCATGCTGAAATAAGAAGCAAGGGGCATATTTTAATACTTTTCAAAATTTCAATTTAGTCATTTTTCTTGGTTCTTTCCATTTGGGTTCATTCAACTCCTTTTTGAGTGGGCCTAGGTCTGGCCGAACACACCCCTAGGAAGAGCAAGCAAGAGGAAGTAACAAAAGGCCATGGTTCTTACCTTATTTGAAAGGGTTTTTCAATAAGCTTTCAAGTGTTTCTAACTTCTCCTTCTAATTCTAACTTTCTCCTACTGAACCAGCCATAAATCAGTCCCAAATTGGTCACCAAAACAATAGGAGAAAAGAGGAGAAAGAGGGGAAGAAGATTGGTGAAGGAGAAGACATAAAAATCCATGAAATTATTACCCTTTTTACTTGGTTTCTCCTTCCTTTCTCTCCCCCTTCTTATGTGTCTCTCCCAACTTACTTAGGTTTTGTTTAAAACTAAATGAAAGTCATTAGAAGGATAGAGGAAAGAGGGACATGTTTTAAGAAGGCCAGGGGTCCCATTATGTAATTTTTTAAAATTACAATTTAGTCCCTCAACATGGTGTTTTTCATTTTGGCTAATTTCAACTCCTTTTTTAGAACTATCTTTTTTATCATGAAATTTAGGCATCTAATTCATAAAATGCCTTTGGTTTCACCCAAATTGGATTTAAAATATTCTTGAACGAATTAATCAAAATTTTGATTAACCGACACTCTATATTACAAATTGAAGGAGTTTTAACCATTCTAGGGTTCTCTCTAGTTTTTAAGGCCTCTGAGAACCCTAACAAACTCAATTTTCCCATTTAAAATCCCTCCTTTGAGTTTTCTAAAAGTTGTCTGAATTTACAAAAATACCATTACCTTTTTGCCAAATTTTATTCAGCTATTTTGGGTCTGATTTTCGAGCATCTTTGACCTTGTATTCTCATTCTTTGATATCTAGATCATTACTCTAATTTTAATCAGCCTCAATTCTTTCTGTAATATCTAGTTCTCTAAAAACGAGAGAAAACACGAGAAACATAACGTATGATTTCTCTGTAAACGTATTAAATTCACCAAATACAAAAGAAAGTCCCTCAAATAGAGTGATTTGAAGTCTCAAAAAATTTATATAGCATTCTAAACTCCAAAAAATGAGAATCTTAGGCTCAGACGAAAAGAAAAATAGAACTAGAATGAAGAAACAAATTTGAACAAAAGGTTAACGAAACATAATGGTATTTTTGTAATTTTGAGTAAATGTTGGAATTCACATAGGAGGCTTTCTAAATGAAAATTTTGAGCTCTCAAGGGTTCTCAAAGGCCCTGAAAACCATAAGAAGTCCCGGGATAATTAAAACCCCTCTAATGGACGTTTTTCAATGTCAATTGACCTGAACTTTGACTATTCGTTCAGGAAAGTTTTAGCTCCGATTTGAGTGATTTCGAAGGCATTTTACTAAATTGGGAATCTAAATTTCATAATGAAAAAGATGATTCTAAAAAAAGAGCTAAAATGAACTAGAAACGAAAATGCCAAGTGTAATATCCAGCTCTCTGAAAATGAAAGAAAACGTGAAAACATAACGTATAGTTTCTCCATTAACATACAAAATTCATTGGATACAAAAGTAAGTCCCCCAAAATGACTTAGTTAAGGTCCCAAAAAATTTGGAAAGCATTTTAGACTCTAAAAAATGAGAATCCCAGGCTCAGACGGAAAGAAAAATGGAGCTAGAATGAAGAAACGAAATGTAACGAAAGAGTAATAAAGCTTAAGGGCATTTTGTCATTTTGAGCAAATTTTTAGAATTCTCATAGGAGCACTTTTTAAATGAAAGTTTTAAGTTCTCTGGGGTTTTCAGAGGCCCTAAAAACCATAGAAAGCCCCAAGACAGTTAAAACCTCTTCGGTGGGTGTTTTTCAATGTCGGTTGACCTAAACGACCCGAACTTTGACTGATTCGTTCAAGAAGGTTTTAGCTCTGATTTGAGTGATTCTAAAAGCTTTTTTTTAAAATATTAGAAATCTAAATTTTATGATGGAAAAGACAGCTCTAAAAAAAAGTTAAAATGAGCCTAAATAGAGCAAATAGGCACGTAGGGGCAAAATAGTCATTTTGAAAAATTGTAAAAGAGGCATCTTAAGTAAGATTGCACTTCATCATCTTCTCCAAACTTCCATTTGCAAAAAAAAGGGTAGCAATGGCATGACATTAAGATGGGAGAGAGAGAAGAAGTTTAAGGTTCCATTTAGGCAAGTAAATAGCCTCGTTTCATCCCACGTCAGTTAGGAAAGTTGTTTCTCTCTCTAAGAGCTCTCTAATGGTGGTTTTCTTTTCTTGAAAACTTGAAGATTCAGATCTAATCCAAGCTAAAAAGGAACTCTTTTCAACAAATCAATGGTGGAAAATAATCTATGTGAAGAAAGCTCTATTTTAAGGTAAGACTTTACTTAAAACACTTGCAAAATCTTATGTTTCTAAGCCATTTAAGCTTAGTTCTAAAGAGAGAAAGTGAGGAGGAGAGTTTTTCTTTATGTATTCTTGATGGAACCAAAGGTTATAGTGTGAGGATTAAGAATATACAACCAGAATTGAAAAGGGAGCTTTATAATGTAAGTATTGAATTTAAGGATTTGGTTGCACCTAGGCTAAGATGAAGCTTTCTAGTAGTAATTTAAGTTGTCTAAGAGTATATATGAGTTCCTAAGATACCAAGAGAGCCTCCCATATGCTTCTCCCATCAACGAAATTAAAACAACTCCATTGGTGCCATATGGAAGCATAGCCTTAACCAAGGAGGGTTCATGCACTTCGAGAGTGTTTTAATTGCTTCTAAGTTTAGTTTTGCATCATGTACGATGGGAGAGTATGAGAGGAAGCCTTGGAAAAATTTTAGAAACCATAAAAAGTGAGTTAGTGCCTTATGTTTCATAATATGACCGAAAGAAGCAACATGTAGTTAGGCTCTGTATTTTAATTGTGTAATGAGTCCAAGAGGCTTAAAGGAGTCAAGAATTATATTTAAAAGGACATAATGGAGTCTAGAATTTATTTGATGGGTGTTGCTTCATTAAGTGCATTCTTGGAAACGTAAAAGGGCTAATGAGCCAAACTAGTGTCTAAGCAAGTTGTTTGGCCTTAAACTTTGTTTCAAGAATATAATTAGCTTCCATATGATGTGTTTAGGCCAAAAGGAATGATCTCCACCTTCTTGGGTATGTAAGGTCAAGGGAGAGGATTCAAAGCTTAAGGAAAAAGTGTACAAATTCTAGTAAGGTAGCTTTCTCCACTTTCTCTCATGCATGATTACTTGCTTTACTTGTCTTTAAATGTATGTATGTGTATTTCAAGTCATGAAAAATGTTCTAGCATGAACTCTTACTCCATGGTACCATGATGAAGCATTATGTTTCTAAATGATGTTTATGATGTTTGTTTTGGTTTGCTTGAACATGGAGATGCCAAGAACCCTTAGTCATGGTGAAGATAAGCCAAGAACCCTTTAGATTTGTTGAGACAAAGTAAAGAGTCTCCCAAAAATGAGGTAGACTCCCAAGAGCAATATTGAGTCCAAGAACCTCTTAAAGAATGGGTGAGGCAAGTCCAAAATATACACGTAAATGGGTGAGGACAATTCACTTGCTTGGTAAGCCTTTTTGTGCTATGTATGACTTGCTCAAATGTTGAAAATGTTTCTTGAATGTTTGCACATGTTAATATGCCCATGCATGCATTTGTAAGACTTGTTTTGCATGTTTTATGTATGATTGAATAGGAGATGAGCTATGAAAATTCTTTGAATCTCATCCCCTCCTCTCCAATGATCTAACATGCTAGGTGGATCAAGAGTTACTCTATCCAACCCTACAATCTCACAGAACAGAAAGAGCCTCCAATGCCTTATGTTCAAATGCAGATTCTCCAGAGCAAGTATCATAAGCCTATCCCTATCATAGCTTATAGACTGGGTGACACAACAAGATACCTCATATCCATTTTTACATGATTGCCTCTCAATAGCATAACTTACCACTGGAGGCTAACCAGTTAGGCACCTGAGAGCTAAGAGCTAGTATTTTGTCACAAGTCATACTGTGAGAACGCTCTCTAAAGGTTTTGATAGTTTATAACCCTCTTGTCTATATGGCTCTGATACCATTCCTGCCTAGTCCAGCATTATCATTGACTGGGTGACATAGTAAGATACCTCATATCCATTTTTACATGATTGCCTACACATTCGTAAGATAATCGGATTGGATCTGCTAGTAAAAGAAAGTAGGAAGGTATTTTATAAACATCATGTCTACTATTTCCTCTACTGATACAGAAGAACCTGTCTGTCTTTCTTCTTCCCTTATCATGCCTGAATCTATCCCCTCTTCTTATATATATCACATGCTTCTAATAAGATAGATAACCTTGTAGAAATTACCCATATTCTTGAAGAATCTCGCTTGGAAAAACTTATCACCCCTCTTCTCAACCTGTACCAGCTCTATCACCAAAATAGATCCTTTACCCACTCTATTCGTAACCTTCTTTCTCCATAGAACCCTTCAGTAAAAGAAATTATCCAAGGAACTAAACTAGATCAGTGTGAGCTTGAATCAACCTAAGCTGAATAGCATGTTACTTTGGAAATTCCCTCTACCTTCATATCTCACTAGATCTGCCAAGGCTATTCTCACCTTCATCTTGGAGCCATCAGATTAGTCCTTACCCTTCATGGTAGAAAAGGGATTGCGACTATAGCCCATGTTTCCTTTCTTGATACTTCCTATACCTCCTTTCAAAATACTTTGATTGGAGCTGCCCTAGTCACTTTGAATGGTGGCATCATGATCTTGACCATTGTGCCCAATTTTAACATAAAATTGTCAGATCCTACTCTTTCTACCAGACTCAATGTGCAAGTACAGATCATTGGTGCTGAACAAGTTATAGATGCAGTACCGGTAACTCTTCACTACCAGACGATCTATTGTCTACAGAACTATTCAGTTGATCTTCACTTTCAGAACACCACTGACGATGTTCTATACATGGTATCTGACAGACTTGACAACACAACCATTATCCTGATCCCCAAGTAGATTCCCAAAGAAGATCTACTCTAACTGATGCCTCTTGAATGGGTTACCAATTATGAAAAAGAGTTTCATGATAGACAGAAGACTTTTTACACCTCTGCTCCCCCTGTTCTAGAGAAACTCTCTAATGAAATTGTCAAATTTACTTTCAAGAGACCTGGATCTGAAGAAGCTACCACCTCAGCTTCAAGGTTATTAAATCACTCCATGATGATCACTCCTGTAGTCACTGAAGAACAAAAGAAAGGTCTAATTTCCATCCACCGGTTTCACTCAGATGGGTCCTATGCTTATGTTCGAAAAATAAATAGACACTTCCTTTTGGATTATGATTCATCTATGTGCGACCTTGACTGTGGATGTCAAGACTTAGACAACTGGGAAGGACCAGAAAATAATGAGGGGTGACCTTGTGATTCCTATGCCATACATTGGAAAAAGTGGTTATCCAAACCATCTTGGAAATCTGGCCATTGTTCCCATCGTAAGCCCAGCAGTAGTTTCGATGATGATGACCACCCACCAAAGCCCAGATGAGTTGGCATTAAATCTCTAAAGCCAAGCCAGAAAGCTTTTGTGATTTGCTTAAGGAATTGGGTCATGATGACCTTCTTCCTTCTCCACCTTTAGAACCAGAACCTATTATTCCCATACAAGCACAATCCCAGCCTATTCCTTGTATGATGTTTTCCTCTGCATAAAAAACTTATGATTATGAATTTCCTACTATGGAAAGAAGAATTAACCCTGAAACCAATGTTACCTATAAGCCGTATTTTATTCCCACAAAAGTTTCACCTAGTGGTGCTTGAGACCTGTCTCATTAGCTGAAGAAGTTCTCAACTGGTATACTGATAAGCATGATTTTTATATATTTTATTCTCTTTAGCTTAGGCATTTTGATGATGGAATATGGCTTTAGAGGTTTAATTAATTGGAATTTGATTTTATTAGCCATTCTTTGCACTTTAGAAAATAATTCACAAAAATCTTGGATTTTTAATGCATAAGTTTCTATAGATAATTTTGTAGTTTTTCCTACTTAATTTTTCTTTCCATTCTTGGTGTGTAGATCATTGGGCTTTCTTAGTTTCATACATGGGATGGAGTTCCACATGTCACCCCAATTGTAGCAAACACACACTCATACGTGGAGAAGAGAAATGAATGAAATGAAGGTATATAAAGATGCACATGAGCATGCACTAGTTCTACATGGCAAAGAATTCACATATGCAAGTTGGTCAACATGATTTACTAATGAAGCTGCATGAAAGGAAGTTAGGGAGAATGTGATTATGTGACGACCCTAATTTCTCATCATCATAATTAAGGTTAAACACGTGATTAATCGCTATAGGTCATGAAAATGTGGAAAAATTTAAACCTTAATGTGATTAGAGTCATCAATCATACGATTACATACACTTATGTTCACAAAGGAGTTAAACATCCATTTATAAGCCTTGGATCTATTACTCATCAGTTATAACCCATCCTAATGACTCTAGATCATCCTTTGTGATTAACATATGGAAAACCAAGATTTTCTAGTTAATATAAGTGTTTCAGCATGTTAACCGCGGCCAAATCACTCTTAGCCGCGGCCAATTCCTTTCTGTTTTACCCCTTTCTTCATCACTAATTTTGCCGCGGCAAGTTGGACCTTCGCTGCGGCCAACCTACATGGTGCTACGGCGAAGAAGTCTCCTGGAACTCCCTCGCTCGCCTCTCGATATTGGCAGCAGCCAATTCCTCCTTCTGCCGCGGCCAATTCCTCTCTGGAATGCCGGGGACATTTTCCTAAAAGTTCACCATGGCCAATTCCATAATTCGCCGCGGCGAATTTCTCTCTGGATGACTTCCAGTTTGACCTCTCACATTTCGCCACGGCGAATTCCTCTCTGGCACTCTCCCTGGGCAACTTCGTCTCTATTGGCCGCGGCCAACTTTATTTTAGCCGCGGCTAAGTACCTTCTAGTCCTACACTCCGAAAATCTAGACTCATACTCTCCTTTCTCCCTCCAATCTCACCCTAGGGCTCCTCTACCTTAATTGTGGGGCTCAAATAGCCTTCATTAGCCTAATTTACCTGGCTATTCTCTCCTCTCTAATTCAAGACTCAAGGGTTAATTTTGTTTCTCTAATTACCCTATATCAGCAAGTCTAGGGAATAATAACAACACAAATCATGCACCATTGAACTTTAACATGAGATACACTTTCCATTAGAGGTTCCATACATCAGTGATTCATATCAATGTCTCAAGGTTACATTCCCAAATAGTAAGTCATACCACAAGTTCAATAAGATTTACAACGGGTATCATAAATCCATATATCAATGTTCCAATTTAACATAAGGCCTACTCCTCAATAGGTACACATTATATTATCAAAATACAGACTCCTACGCTTGGCAATACAGATGCATGATGATGCTATACAAGACTTAACAAAAATTAGCATCTATCCTATTCTACTCAGACCAAGTGTAGCTCCCCCACATCGGGCCTCAGCTCATGGATGTTCATCCACTTGCTTACCCTTATCCTTACCCAAAGAACCTTCACCTGAAATTGTAATCCCATAAAACGAGGTGAGATATAAATCTCAGTAACCAAGACAATTCCATCATATAATCCAGTTTAATTAACATATATGCATGAATCAAAATCAACATCAGAATCATATCAGTCATCTCAGCAAATGAAATAATTAGGCTATTATGATTACTATCCCATACTAGCAATCATATTTTAACATGTTAAAGGCCATTAACACTGGGAGAGGCCCGTCCACGGCACCTACTCTCCATTGAACACAACCAGGGCTCAGTGCATCTGGGGTTTGATCATAACCCGGTACTCGATCGTAGCACATGCACAGGTGGCAGCCGCACCACAGCTCCACTATGGACTCACAAGGTCTAATCATCATACAATAGATAGCCAACCAATTCATTCAACATTTCATATCATTCATATACAGCAAGTATGAAATTTAAACCGACATATACATGGAATTTATGTAAACCCTGGTTACCTCACTTGTGGACAACTTGCAACAGCCACCAATGGTACAGAGTCTCCTTATTATCATAGCATCAGATAATTACTACTTTAATTCATCATTAATAGTTACAATAAGTACCCAAGAAATTTAAATACTATTAACTACCTTAGGAATATTTACCTAGCCACCACAAGTCCTAAATTCGGATTAAAGTGTCCCTTACTAGAAATCTTAATATTCCACCCAAAATCCTAAGCAAATTCATACAAAATTAATACCCATAATATAAATAAGCTATGGGGGTCTCAAACCAATAAAAAAAGCATCAAAATGGGGGGTTTAAACTCACATAATACCAGCCCCAACCTCAACCTACGAATTTCACCAAGAAAATCCCCAAACACCCACATTTCAGATTTTGGGTATGATGAAAACTCTCCAAATGAAAAACTAATTAGGCCAAATTAAAGATAAAGATGAGGGGATTAAGTTGTATAACTATTACCTTGGCTAAATCTTACTCTAAATGTGAGAAAATGTAGAATTAAGCCAAGAAACCTAGCCTCTCCTCCTCACCTCCGAATTTCCCTTGTGTTTTTTATGTTTTGCTGAATGGGGGAGTGGCTAGTCAGCTTTTAGGGTTTTAGTGGAGTTAAGTTGGGTCAAGGGATGGGTCATGGGTTGCTTCAAGTCCAATTCCTAATGGGCTTCAAACTTTTAGCTTGTTGGGCCAGTTTTAAGTGTTGGGCTGCAAGATTTTGGGCCAGTTTTATACATTGGTTTGTTGAAGTTTAATGAGATTTGGGCCAAGTTTGAAGAGCTTAAGGGTTTGGATCTGCACCTAACTCATTGGGCCTCCATTAGCCTCTCATCATGATCTATTAATTTGGGCTTAGATGAAATTTCTATCCCAATTAATTCTCAAACCCATATTAATAATTTATCTCTCTAAAATTTCCATTCACTTAACTTGCCCAATCATCCCATATTAATTATTCCTAATTAATCTAATTCTATGATTAACACCTTAATTAATTTCAGGGTGTTACAGATTACACGAAGGAGGAGCTGAGTGAAGAAGAAGCAACCTCGGGTTGGGCCTTGCATAAAGAAAACACAACACACATGAGGCTTAGATTTTACGTTGTAATGGAAGAAGAACGCTGCAGCCACTACACTTCCACTTTGCATCATGTTTAGCCACCTATGAAGAAGTTGATGTGGAGATTAAATGAAGCAGCTCCACAAAAGAAGAAGAAACACACAAGAATGCAGAAGCATGAACTGTAGAAAAGGACAACAAGGAGCTACATGAGGAGTTTGAGCTACAAGGGTAAGCTACAGGCTCAAGGAAGTGAAGGAAAGAAGCAAGAACTCGAGAGAAGCAATACAAAGGGTTGCTAAACACATACATGCAGAACGTGAGCTGGGAGAGATAGAGTGCGAAGGATGACGTAAAAAAATGCTAGAGCTCTAAAGGCAAATAAAGGATTCCATCCATTGATTTCTCTATGGCTGCAGCTCATTCCATCGATTTTCTTCCATTTAATTTCTCCATGGCAGCTTGAATCATCCTTGGTGGCTAGCTGAAGATTGGAGACTCCTAGATGCAAATTTGAGCTCCACATTTCCTTCACCAAATTGGATAATTTCTTCCCCCTTACTATTTTAATTTCATCATTAACTCTTTTATTAATTTGACTAGGTTTAGTCTATTAATTTAGGAATTTTATTGCTAGAATTTACTGGAATTTGTTGGATTAAATTGGATTATGTATTGGTTGTGATTTCCTATTTGATTGTTAATTGTGATCATTACATGTTTGTGAAAATCCAACATTAGTGGTTGTGCAAATTACTCTTAATTTCTTCTTGATTATAGACCAATTGATGCAATGGTTGTTAGATTAAGTGGCTAGAATTTTTATGCAATTAATTGTTTGAGGAATTCATAAATCTAATTGGTTAATTAACATCTTAAGTGGATTGTGCAGCCGATTTCATTGAGCAATTAGGATTGGTTATAGTGTGTTCTTGTTCTTAATTCAATTGATTAATTTTTCAAGGTTTCTTATGGTTGTAAAATTCTTGAATAATTGGTGAATTGAAGCTTGGATGGTCATTCAAGAGTTTTTATAGAGAATACACTAATGAACAAGAATTTAAATCTAAATTTGGTACACTAAAAAGGGAGCAAGGAAAATTGAATTCTAGGGAGTCCATCTAAAGGCTAACTATTACATTTTCTTGATTGTTCACTTCAATTAGTCTTAGGTTTCTTATTTTTGTCATCTCAATTTTAGCTCAATTAAATTTTAGTAATTCAAAATCTCCTAAAAAAATTGTCATTTAGTAATACTTGGAATACTTTTTCACAAACAAATTGAGGCAAAAACTCCTTAGGAAATGACCTAGGTTGTACCATTACTTACAAAATTTATTTCGCCACCTAGTTTTATTTGAGATTGCACGACACAATCGCCACATACCCATAATGCTATGGCTCAAAACAAAGTTCTTCAGAGGATTAACTCTCGCCTTGAGAATCTATCAAATCAAACGGCTCATACTAATTCTCGACTAGATGGACTTTTTTCTCATATGCAAGAATTATATGACTGCCTTCAAAAGCAGGTTATCTCTCTAGATGTAAAACTTAAGAGTTTTATTGCCGATGGATATATGGGTCTGGCCTTTACACAAAAGGAACAAGAGCTTCGTCAAGTTATATCTTAGATTGATCAGATTGAAAAAGACATAGCTAGAGATCAATCTCAAAGTATTTATAAGCCTTTTCCTTCTCCCTTCATGCCATCATACAACCTATATCCTACACCTCCATACTCACCTTATCCACAAGAAGCTGACTATTCCAAATGTTTTAAAATGAACTATAAAGTCTTCAGAAAGAAAAAAGACTATCTTAGTCCAGCATAACTTAGACAGTTTCAAGCTAGACAACCTCCACCATAACCTTCACAACCTAGAAACATTTGTCCTCCTTAAAGGCCACCTCATTTTCCTTCACATCACAAAGCCTTACCTTCATGGACAAAACCTCCTGAACACCCACCTATAAAACCTTTTCAAATTCATACTCCCCCTTCTTCCCCGAAAGAAACTCGGCCTTCTCATTTTGATGATACCCAAAAAAACAAACAAGTTCAAATAGAACCATCTAAACCTTCTAGGACCATTGCCCTAACATCATCAATTTTTCCTTATCCTTCTGATATAGACTCTGACAAGTCCCAAATTATAGGCCTCAAACCTTTCAATTCAGAGGATGATGAACCTATGCCATATCTAACCTCTTGTATGGTAAACACCACCCATGTTGAAGAACATGATGAGTCAAACATCAAACATGATGATTATGTTAAACAATTATATCATACAACTTTCCCAAATCCTCCACAAGCTCAAGCTCGTCCAACTGTTGGACCATGGTTTACATTTGATGATATTCATCCTAACAAATGAAGAGACAAGTTATATTAATTTTCAGCATGGATTGACCTTCAGATGACTCATCCAGATGCCAATCTTCAAGTGACTCTCACTGAATTCACCACCAAATTCACTGGCACTCTCCGAGAATGGTTCCAAAGTCTAAGAGAGTACAAACAATGTTTTTACATGACAACTAGCAGTGTTAATGACCTCCTTAGTCTTATTTATAAAGAATTTCTTGGTGATTTCCATTTTGTTGACAAGCAGATAAGGCAAGAATATTTCTAAATGAAATGTTACTCTTTGAAGAAAAAAGATCTTGATCTTCATTACAAAAGAATGGCAAAACGGTACTATCTTCTTAATGGTTTCAATGATGTCAACCTCAGATATACATTCATTGCCTCTTTACCAGAAGAATTACAACTTAAACTCTTGAGAGCCATTTAATCCCTTAGGAGAGATATGATTGACATCTCTCTTGGAGAAATTTACCAATTAGCCATAGCCACTCTTGAGAGTTATGTGAGTAGCACAAAATGTTTGGTTCCATGATGGATGGAAAACTTGCTTTGCAAAAGGTTTTCAAAAAGCCTTATCTATAGATTAAATACAAAGATAAGTCTAAGTGCTCTTGCTCGACAAAGAAAAAATCCCATTACAAGTATGCTCATGCTAAGCCTTATAAGTCTCCAAAGTATTACAAGAAAAGGAGACATAAAAACCCACTTCAGTTTTTCAAATGACGGCTCACGCAACATGGAAAACGAGACTGTTGTTACATCTATGGAAAAAAGGAACACTTTGCTAAACAATGTTCTAATAAAACAAAGAAAGATGTTAAGCTCCTCCAACAAGTATAGGCCAGCATTGCTCTCTCTGCTAAGGATGACATTGAAGAATATTTCTCAGAACAAGAAGATGCTGATGCAAATACTATTTTTGCCCTTTCGGGACTTCAATTATTAGATTTAGATTTCTTTGATTTAAACCACTTAGATTATTCTAACTATTATATCCATCTTAGTTACTCTATCCAACCTTGCAATCTCACAGAACATAAAGAGCCTCCAATGCCTTATGTTCAAATGCATATTCTCCAGTGCATGTATCATAAGCCTATCCTTATCATAGCTTATATGGATACTAGTGCCTCAAAAGCCTCATGAATCCTGTAGTTCTTCCTCCATAGGCATGGACAACTCATTTTGAGTATTTTAGTGCAGCTGATGGAAAAATCTTTAAGGTTGATCTTATTACCAAGAAAAGACTTGGTATTAGGATCTTTCCTAATTGCATTGTTTGGACCAAAATACTTGGAAGTAATCTTCTAGACAAGGATATCTTTATTGGAACGAACATTTAATTTCAAGCCAAAAGGCTTTAAATCCTTTCTTAAGGAATTCAGTTCAAACAACAGTTTAAGCCTTACACTACAATCTCTAAAGTATTTGAGCTTTCAAATGTTCCTGTTGGTTATAAAGAACTTTGTGATCAATTTATGCCTTACTGTTTAGAGTCCCATGATCAATTCTCCCACCCTTCTCCTCTCTAGAAGAATAAAGATTTCTTCATCCAACTTCCTTTCAAAAGAAATGAGGATATCAATCTAACTAAAGTAACTCATCCTAGCATGAATTCTGATGACTTGCAACTTGCCAGATATGAATATACAGCCCTTCTCCAACGAGGTCTTATTGAACCAACTAGATCTGATTGGGCATGTCAAGCTTTTTATGCAGACAAACGTGCAGAATAGAAACATGGCAAAAAGAGACTAGTCATTGATTATAAGCCTCTCAATATATTTTTACAAGATGATAAGTTTTCATTATCAAAGATCAGTTCTCAACTTAGTTTGCTCAAAGAAGCTAAAGTGTTCTCTAAGTTTGATCTTAAAGCAGGCTTCTGGCAACTTGAAATTGATCCAGCCGAGAGGTACAAGACAGCTTTTTGCATTCCAAATGCCCAATACCAGTGGACTATAATGCCATTTGGATTCAAGGTTACTCCGTCTCTATTTCAGAATGCCATGACCAAAATCTTTGAGCCCATCCTCCATAGTGTCTTAATCTACATAGATGATATCCTGCTCTACTCCAAAAATGAAGCAGAGCCCACAAACAGCTTCTCCAATAGTTTTTGTGCCTTCTACAAAAATACGAGATAATGCTTTCCTAAAAAAAGAGTCAATTGGGCCAAGCCCAAATATAATTTCTTAGGATGCATATCTTGAATGGACATTACCAGCTTAGTCCACACATAGCCCAAGAATTACTCACTTTTCTGGATAAAGATCTCTCTATTAAAGAAATTCAACAATTTCTCAGAGTGATTAATTTCATTAGAGATTTTATTTCAAAAGTGTTTAATCATAACAGCCAGCTGTCCAAGATCCTCAGAAAGGACCCCCTCCTTAGGGACCTACTCAGATTGCAGCAGTGCAACACCTTAAAAGAGTCTCTCAGATGCCTTTACCTTTAAAGATTCTTGATAAGGGTAAAAGGATTCTCCAGATAGATACTAGTGAAGATTTTTGGGGCGCTATCCTCCTTGAAGAAATAGATGGAAAGAAATATTATTGTGGCCATGTTAGCGGATAATACAAAGACTCTAAAAAACATTATCATGCAATCTATAAAGAGATTCTTACTGTCAAGAGAGGGATCGAGAAGTTCAATTTCCACCTCTGCACATATGATTTCATTGTGCAGATGGATAACTCAATCCTTAGATGTACCATTCACTATCCTTCTCCTCAACTAAAAAAGGATTTACCTTTTGGAGAACCACGACCAACCACTTCTGCAGAAGTCCAAAACCTTGCCCAAAAATCTCTGTTTTACTGCCTTCACAAGTACCTTAAAGATGCTCCATATAACACCATTCCTCCTGCCTTTAACCTTGTTCAGACTCCATTTCTGCTCCTATTTCAAATTATGGACCAAGTTATTGATGATGCCCTCTGGTATCTTTGGGCACTTACTGCCCTCTATTCTAGTGCCATCACATTTCCACCATTAATGATTTTCCAACACCTCAACATGTTAGAAAATAGGGATTTAAATTTATGGACCTTATTAGAATGGTTCTCTCCATTACCATGGTGGTGCTCTGAACTCGATTGTCTCATTCAATGTCATAATCTTTGGAAAATACCTATTGCTAACAAATAGGTGTCTAGTATCTTCATCTTTTATCGTCCTTATTGGGTCAACAGGCAGAGCATGCTCCTCACTCGAAACCATGCATATGAATAGAATACATTTTTAGACTGGCCAAAACTATCATCTGGTGCCCTAAAGGCTTTAAAATTATTTTTATGTGAAATTAATAATTATCAGCCTAATCAGTTCATATTTTGTACTTCATTGGGACCATATCCTGGAGAAATCATTCCTGGAGAACCTTGATTCTTGGAACTGAATCTTCCTAACATTGAACTATAGACTCTAGAACAAGTGATTAAATTCCTCTCGGGAACCAGTTCACATGACCCAGGAGCTCCCTCTTCATCAACTCAACCACCTCCTGATATCCTCATGCAGGACTCTCATATGTAGGACTCTCAAGATCTTTATGAACTAGTTGCTTTTAGAGAATTCGAAGAATGGTTCGCCACCTGCTTCAAAAAGTCACCTAAGGACCCTGACTCCACTAACACTGATTAGGACCCCAATTTATCTCTGTCGCATGAACTAATCAAGAAAGGATAAAGCTTATCCTGAAGCTTATCCTGCCAGCTCATGCTTTATTGTATAATTATGAGTGTTTACTATTCAACATGTGAGTCATCTTATCTTCTGGCTTATAATGGCCACTTTAGAAAAAGTTTGTCAGCCAGTGTGTTTACTTTTATAAAAGTAGTTTGTTTGTATTCTCTGGCTTCTTCTATAAGAAGCCTTAGGAAACTCGATAGAGGGAAGAACTCCTTTAAGCCATTCTCCCCTTGTAAACAAAGTTTGAATCAACTTTAGTTTTCTTATATCTTTATTCTAAGTTTCTTTATCTTCTAAAATCTTTTATCAGTAGATCTCTTACGATTATCTTATCTTAACATTGTATGCTCTACACTTGCCCTATTTAAGGATCCTATATCTCAAAAATTGTAAAGACAAACAATATTATCTGGAGAACAATAATCACCTTGTCTATAAGTTCTTTACTAAAAAGAGTTTCTAAAAAGATCAACAGAATCCTTGGTCCTAAGAGGCCAACACATGAAAGCCCAGAAGAGAGAGAATGACTGTTAGTGCAAGCATACCTAGAAAAGGATTCTGGTGATTCTAATTGGAATACTCGAATTAAATATTTTTCATTAAGACGACAAGGTATTGAGCCTATCCCAAGGTGTTTGAAGGATAAGTGTGTTAATCACACTCTTAGTTATCATTGTCCAGATTGTATTTGTTGGCTAACTCTTGGGAAAAGAAGGTGCTCGACCAAGTTTGTCTTCCTCTCACTCTAGAGTATGCTTAGGAATATTGGAGTATTTTAAGATCTTCTAAACTGTGTCTCTCAAAAGAAGATCTCCAGAAATGGAATGATGTCAAAGAAGAGAGATGAAAATGAATGTGCTCCAATCTCATGTTAGGACTAAGAATGCTTGACATCAAAATGCCTAGATTTTATTACTTTAAGGCCTTATGGATGGCAATTGATGTACTCCATCATTATATATGACCTATGACCATATGAACATGTATAATTATGTTATTGCATCATGTATAATTGAAAGCTAAGGTTGTATGAATGGAAATGCACATTTTAGCCATGTAATGGCAAGTTAATATTATGAAAGTGTATGTATAAATGCAAGTGAGATGACCAAATATGCATGAGATTTAGGACTATTTGGTCAGCTTACACAAGTCATATTTATGCTTTTAGACTTGCCCAAGAGGTGCCAAACACCAAAGAAAGTCATTTGGACATTTTGGAATCTTGCATGGATCAAGAATTGACCAATTTAGAACCCTACACCACTTTTTCTCCAAATGAGCTCTTCTTGATATGAGCTTTGGCATTCAATTAGAGCTTGTTGAGAGATTTTTTAAAAGCTAAAGAACAAAATTTTTGGAGGTCTAGAAAATATTTGATGAATTTTTAAAGTTAGCAAAAATTCTGATTTTGGTCTGATGCACTGTTCATTTGGTCTGAAAATGATTTCTATCATATAAGGGTCAAATGATGTCCAATTGCCACAAACTTTTATATGAAGAAACTAGATATTCCCAATGACTTGTGCCAATTAGAAGAACCTTATTTGGATATCTAGAGAGGGAGATATGAATTTTTAAAAATTTTGTCCAGTATCAGGCACCCCAACTGACCTTAGGTATTGTTTGATTGGGTTTCAAGGCCTAGGCATGCCTTAACTAGTCTGTAGTTATTTTTCCCCTCTAGGACATCTGTAGCTTTCCAGATTGGTGTCATTTACATGGATTGGATTTTTGTGGAATTAATTGGACATTTTTTAAATTTGCTGTAAAAACCTGTGATAGTACCAGTGGATAGCCAGACCTTTAGACCTTTTCAAATGTCAAACGCCTTCTTTGTTGAATATTATGGTCTAGAAATATTTTTAGCATAAATTAGACATGTGTACCTTTCTAGAATGGCCAAGAATGCATGATTTCAATTTTTCTAAAATTAGTTATGATTTTCCAAAGCTTATGATAGAAATGAAGAAATTTTGGCTAAAAATGCATGTATGTATTTTATGCTTCCCTTTGATTTCCACAAGTTGTAGGCCACTTTTGGTGATAAAAGTGAAGAAATTTTGGCTGAAAATGCATGTATGTATTCTATGCTTCCTTTTGATTTCCATGAGTTGTAGGCCACTTTTGGTGATGCAAATGAGTTGTATTCATGTAATTAAATATGAGAATATGATGTATGAGATCACATGGTTTACGTGACACCGAATGAAATTTTTATATACGACACAATACTAAAATAATCAATATTTTAATGCATTTTTCCTTAAGAACTTGTATGATTTTTGGAAATGAGTTATTTAAAGGCATGAAATAAGTTAGAAATTATGGTGTTACACCAAGAATGAATGGCAAAATTGGAATTTTTGAAAAATGGAAGCTTCTTGAAACCTCCTTATATTTCGCCCTCTTTCTCCCTTCTTCTATACTGACCTAATTCTGCCCCAAAACAAGAGGAGAAAGCCAGCTCTTAGGTGCACCAAAGGAGAAGGTTTTGGAGGGAGAAAAAGTAAAGAAAAGGTAGGAAATTTCATGGAATTTTAAGCTCTTTCTTTAGCAACATGTTTCTCCTCCTTCTCCCCTTCTCCCTATGGTTTTCTCAAAGTTTTTGGTGTTGTTTTGAGGGTAAAATAAAGGGGAAATTTCGGGTTTTAAGAGATGAGGCCAAGCAAAGTGAGAAACAAGCAAGAAAGCTAAAGAAATAAGGTAAAATTTTCGTCCCATGATAGCTACTCCTTCTCCCTTCTTCTCCTTGGTTCAGCCTATGTATGTAGCTACAAGAAGGCTTGGATTTTGGTTCTACCCAAAATCCAAGCCTTCTGATTTGCAAAGAAATTCAAGTAAAAGTCATTGATTTTCAAGATAGCAAACCTAGGGTTTCATGGGCTTCCTTAAAAATATGATTTGATGTAATTCTGCCTAGGCCTAAATGAGTGTTTGGATAAGCTCTTGAGATCCCTAGAAGGCTCCTCATATGCATCTTCCATTAAGAAAGTGAAGTAAACCCACCTAGTACTCATATGGAGCATAATTTCAGCCTAGGCTAGAAACAGTACTAAGAGGAAGTTTTAATTTGTTCCAAGCCTATTTTTGAGTCATATATGATGGAAGAGGATGAGAGGAAGCCTTGGAAAAATTTTAGAAGTCATAGAAAATGAGATAGTATCATAGGTTCTATATTATGGCTTAAAGAAGCAACACCTAGTTAAGCTCCTTGATTTGATTATGTGATGACTCCAAGAGGTTTAAATTGAGTTAAGAATCATAAATAGATGGAGAAAATGGAGCCAAGATGATGTTTTCTTAAGATAGCTTCATTGAGTATATTATGGAACAATAAAAGAACCATATGAACCACTTAACTTTTCTAGTGAATGTGTAGCTTTAGAATTTAGTTCAAGAGTATAATTAGCTTCCATATTATGTGTCTAGGCCAAAGGAAATGTAACACTCTAAAATTAACTAAGGTGTTAATAATGTATTTAGACTAATTAAGAATAATTATTATGAAATAATTGGGTAAGCCATATGAATGAAAATTTATAGAGAAATAAGTTATTAATATAGGTTTAAGATTTTCATTAGATTAAAGCTTAATTTGGGCCCAAAAATTAATTTGAGTAAGCCATGGATAAGGATTTATAGAGGCCCAATGATCTTAGGTGTAAACCTAACTCCTTACCATGAGACTTGGGCCAAAAGAGATCACCTAGCAATGACCCAATTTGGTTTAGTGAAATAGAGGCCCACGACCTAATTCACATAAGCCCTTATAGTTGGCCCAACACACATTATGCAGACCCAAATTAGATTGACTCTTAGAACTTAGCCTGACCTAATTAAATTTCTACAGCCCAACTCATGAAATAAGGCCCAACAAGTATAAAAATCTGAACCTACAAGGAATTGGGCCTTTAGGTCAGCATATTCTACTTTTAACTCTAAATTTTCTGTAGCCCATTCATTAAACCATAGCCTAACCACTAGAAATGAGCCTAATTGGACCCTAGGCTAATGGGTTAGCCCATTTCTCATTAAAAACCCTAAAGGTTCAACAGCCACACCCATTTGGAAGAGCAAAACACTTGGTTCTACAGAAGGGGAAAACCTATTTTCGTACCTTGAGGAGAGGCTACAGTTTCCATCACTATTTTGGCTCCATTTCTCCCACTTAGAGTAAGATTCAGCTAAGGTAACCTTTATATAACTTCATCTTCTCTTATTTCTCTTTGATTTGGCCCAATTGGTCTTTTATTTAGAGCATTTTTATCTTCCATAAAAAACTAAAACTTATTGTTTGGTGATTCCATGGTGGATTTTCAGATGTTGAGGCTATAGGTGTTGTTAAGTGAGTATCTTCTTCCCATTTTGATGTATTTTTTGTTAGTTTGAGACCCCTATAGTTGACTTATGATATGGGCTTTGGTTTCATGTGAAATTTCCTAGAAATTGGAGTGAACTGTGGTGGTTTCTGATGTGGGAAAGTTAGAACTCGAAATTAAAATCCATTAGTAGTTTGGTGAGTAACCTTTAGGTAGTCACTAGTAGTTTAACTCTTTGGGTATCTGATTTGTTGCTAGAAATGATGATAATTATGCTTGTTATAGGCTTGATGTGCATTTGGACTTTTATGGTAGCTAGAGGAAGAGTAATTGGCTTCATTGAGGTAACCGGGGTTATTTTCCTAATTCCATGTATATGCCCATGTTAATCTGATGTTTACTACACATGTTTAATTTTGAGATGCTAAATAATTGGTTGACGACTTGAATTGTTATTGTGATTGGACCTTGTGAGTCTATGGTGGAGCTGTGGTATAGCTGCCACCCATGCATGTGCTTCAGTCGAGCACCGAGTTGTGAATCAAACCCCAGATGCACTGAGCCCTGGTTGTACTCATTATGGATTAGGTGTCATGGACGGACCTCTTTCGATGTTATTGGCCATTAACATGTTGTGTATGATTGCTGGTATGGGATAATAGTCATTAGTAGCTCAACTGGTTCCTTTGCAAATTGAATTAATGATTCTGGTATTGATGATATGAAATTACATTGTATTGATTAATCTGTACATATATATGGAATTTGTCTCTTGTTACTGAGATTGTATATCTTACCCCGATTGTGAGCTAACATTTTTAGGGACCGGACCTCTTAGTGACAAGGAGAAAATTAATGGAAGCTTATTATATGGTTTAGTAGTACGTAAGTCTGGAAACCTTGTCAGATTGTATTTGTATAACTAGACTACTAACTTTATGTAATTGCCGCATTGCATCATAAATTGCCAAGCATAAGGATTATAATCATTTGATACATCATATGTCAATTTAAACTGGTGATGTATGAAATTCCTAATGTGACTTATGTTTGAATGTAAATATGAGTAGTGTGTAAACTATTTGCTATCATTGATTTATGAACTCACTGATTTATGGTGGCTAGAAGGTTAAGGATCTACATTTGAGTTTTAAATGAGTAAAGATATATGTGTTAAGTAGATTAGGTAAAAGAAAGACATTAATCTTCATAAACTAAGTTAAAGTGGCTTAGAGGGTTGCTAGAGGGAGAATTGGAAAGCATGAGATGAAATCTTGGGAGTTATAGGAACAGAAGGGAATTGGCCGGGCTAACATTTAATTGGCCTCGGTCAAATGTGGCGAACCTGCCAGGAAAGAAAATAGAGAGAAATTGGCCACAGCAAATAGTGAGGTTAACCATGGCTAAGTCTGAAAAGCAAGTCTGGGGGTGTTCTAAAGGGTATTTGGCCGCAGCAAAATGCATGAAATTCGTGGAGGTGTAAGGAGTTGAACCTGAGAGTAATTGGCCGCGACGAAAGGGAATTTAGCTGTAGTGAAGGTGCTCAATTTCTCATATTCACCTAGAAACCTTAGTTTCTTTTATGGTAATATTAAGGAATGATTTAGAAACACTTGTAAGAGGTTTTTATGAGTTGGAATTGATAGATGGAAGAATCAAAGGCTCCTTATTAATGATTAAATTCACTTACACATTTAAATAATTGTGGTTATCTAATTAATGACCCTAATAACATTAAGGTTCAAATTTCTCAGCATTTTTTGAATATATAAAGCTTGTAATGACTTTTAACCTTGATTTATAGTTATTAATCATGTACTTAACCTTAATTATGATGATTAGAAGTTAGGGTCGTCACAGGAAACACATCCCACCTTCTTGTGAGTATGTGGCCGTGGGAGAGGAACTAAGTTCAAAGAAGAAAGTATGCAAATGTGACAAAAGTAGCTCTCTCCACTTTCCCTCATGCATGAATGTGTGCTTACCTTGTCTTTGAATATGTGTATATATGTTTTAAGCCATGAAAAGTGCTCTAGTATGATTTTATGTGCCATGGTACCATGATGATGTTTTATGTACTCAAATGATGTTTTATATGCTTGCCTTAGTTTGCTTAAGTGTGGAGAAACCAAAAATCCTCTAACCATGGTGAGGATGAGCCATGAACCCTTGAAATTGGTTGAAACAAAATAAAGAGTCCCCCAAGAGTGAGGTTGACTCCCAAGAGCAAGTTGGAATTAAAACCTCTTAGAGAAAATGGGTGAGGTAAGTCCAAAATCTACAAGTGAATAGGTGAGGCTAATCCACTCTCTTGGCAAGCCTATGTATGCTATATATGACTTGTTCAAATGCCAAGAATGTTTCTTGAATATTTATATATTTCAATATGCTTATGCATGCATTCTCAAGGCTTGTTTTGCATACTTTATATGTGATTGAAAGGGAGATGAGTTATTGGGATTCTTTAAATCTCATCTTCTCTCTATTGTCTTAACATTCTAGGTGGAGCAATTGAGCAAAGTAATGGAAGCCACCAAGCCTAGAAGAAGGAGATTGACATCAAAGTGCATGAAAATGCCTAGTTTTGCTTCTTTTGTAGCCATGCACATGGCATATGATGTAATCCCATAATGAAATTGTTTTTTAATCATTTGAACATGTGTAAATACCCATTTATTTGATGTATGAATGAGATTTGATGCTAAATGAATGATAATATAGTTTTTGGGTATTGAATGGCAAGTTCAAGCATGTGAAACCTTATGTATGGCATGGGGTGAGAGAGTGAGTTTTTTATTTATGAGTTTATGCACCCTTGAGACAAGTTTAGAGAGCCATTTTAGTGCATTTCCATATGCTCAAATGGTCATGGTTGTCTTAGAATTTGAAATGGACCATTTGGACCCCTTTGATGACACAAAATGAGCCATTTTGCAACTCAATGTCAAGATCTAACCAAATGGATGAATTTTCCTATGAAATTTGGCACACATATAGATCTTAGCCAAAGCCTTTTAGAAAGATAAAGACCAAATTATTTGAAACTCTGTGGAATTAATTATGAATTTCCAAAGTTGGCAATTTTCTATTGAACTAATGTAGACATTGTTCATATGGTTAGAAACTTGGGTTGTGTCATTCATGGGCTACATGATGTCCAATGCCCATGAACGTTTATAGGCATAAACTAGACATGATAAGCTTTCCATGGCCACCAAGATCACCCCAATTATGCCTCTAAGCAAAGAGATATGAATTTTTGAAGTTGGAGGTTAGTATTAGTAATGGCAGTCGACCTCTGGTATTATTCTATTAGTTTCCAATGGATAGTAGCTTCTATTGTGGTCTGAATTTATTTTTAGCATAAAATAGACATTTGTAGCTTTTCCAAATGGTATAGTATGCCTAATTTCAATATTTCTAGAATTAGTTATGATTTTTCAAAGTTTAAGCACAGAATTTGGAAAATCAGTTCGATGCTGCACCATTGTATTTTGTGTATCTACTCCCTTTGCTCGAGGTATAAGCTATTTCTTGAGCTTGTTATGAGTTATATTTGTGTATTTAAATATGAGGATGAGATGGATGAGTCCATATGGCCCATAGGACATCTAATAAAAATTTTACCAGTGACGAAATGCAACTTATTCATGATTTCCAATGCCATTATATTGCTTCCTATAGAACTAGCGTAAGATGAGGCAAGGAAATTGTATGAGTTAAGTCTTAGAATTATGGTGTTACACTTTCCATTTAGGGGACTTTCTTTTATAACTGATCAATTTCAAGCATTTTTAGAATAATTGGGTATTACATGGTATTAGAACTAGGTTGTGCATAATTTTAGAATTTAATCTTTGCATGTAATGGCACAAATTTGTTTTTTCATATTTCTCCTTGCAATTGTCTAATTCATGCAAATTAGTACAAGGGTTTTAATCCTCTCATTACAAGCCTTCTATCGATATATTATTTGCTTGATATGAAGATTTGTGTATAAAGAATTTTGAGTTTATTTCTTTCATGTTTTTCACAGTTCAAAAATATAAATCTTGATTTAGATGAAGTTTCAATTTGATTCCTTGTATTAAGGAGCTTCCTTGTATGTTTCTAAGGCTATGCAATATAATTTATTGAAATAAAATGTCTTGGGAAGCTAAGGAAAATGAAGAAACAAGAACATAAAAAAACCTAAATTTTCAATCTAAGATCCCATCAAAATCAACATCTTTCTTGTTTGATTGATGCTCTAAGATTATTAGAAACATGGAAAGATATCAGATTCAGTATTGATGGCTTTAAAAGGCATACAAAATGACACCTTTTTTACTTAAGTTAGTTTTGGACCCATGGGCACAACCAATTAGAGGTTGAAGACAACCTCCAATAAGTCTTCAACGAGCTTGATGCGTAGGGCATTAAGGGGGGTAGGAAGTGTGGTGTCATGACCTGAATTTCCTAAAATTGAAATGAAATCTATTAGATTATAAAAGGAGACCCCCAAAATGAAATGAAATAAAGTAAGATAGAGCTAGATTAATAAACAGAGTATCTAGTAATGAGGGTAAGGATCTAGAGGTGTGGCTAGAAATCGAAGCAGAAATAGATAAATGGCTTAATATGGAATATGGTGGCAAAAATCATAATTTCTAGCAACTTCTCAAAAATTTAAAGAAATGATTTTTAAATGATAAAATTGATCTCACTAGGGTTTTTAAAGGCCCTGCAAATCATGAGAACCATTAGAATAGTTAAAACCCTTTCAGTATGCGATTTCACCAAAGGATTGACCAAAATTTTAACCAGAGAATTCGAGATGGTTCTAAATCTCATAAAATCATAAGAAAATATTTTTAATAAACTAGAGGACCTAAATTTTTATATGGAAAAAATGGTTCTAAAAAAAGATCTAAAATGAGCTCAAACGGCATAGTTAAAGTATAGTGGCAAAATTATAAATATAGGAATTTTGAGAAAAAGTTAAATCCCCACCTTTTTGCTCCATACCAGCCATGTCATTGACCTTCTTCATTTAGATCTGACTTCCATCCCCTTGAACCAAAACCTCCATGGCATAAAGATAGAAGGAAGAGAGAGAAAGGAAAAACAAGCAAGAAGGTAAGGAAAAAAGCATTTTTTTCATACTCTTCCCTTCATAAATCTGATTCCTCTCCTTAGGAGCTTTCTTTTGATGGATTTAGTTCTTTGAAAAGACCATCTTTGTGGCTGGTATGTTGGAGGAAGGAAGGAGTTTGAGGAAAGCAAGCTAACCATAAGATTCTCCATTGAATAAGGAAGCTATCAAGGTAAGAACCCATGTAAGATTTTTGGATTTTTTTTGTTCTTCCCTTGCTTCATGGTTTTGGCCAACCATAGAACCATATGAAGGGAGTGGGTTTTGCATGGGAATAAGATAGAACCAAAGGTTTTGAAGTATGAGAAATAAAAATATATAATTGGAAGCAATTAAAAACCTATAGATTGCAAAATGTAGCAATTAGGGTTTCAAATGAACCATAGAGGTTTTGGAATCATAGAAGAGTATTTTAAGCTATATGGAACCATAATTAAGCTAAAGAAAAAGTAGAGAACATAGCTATGCATCAAAATCCGATAAGGAAGCAAGAAGACTCCAAGTTGCCTCCATACATGACATGTCTTGGCCTAAGGATACTTGGAGCACTTAGGGAGAGTTTTTTTGGGTTCCAATTATTGGAGATTGTACCTTAGGCCAATCATTGTATTGTAAACATTGTACTTTATTAAGAAATAAGAGTTTTCTTTTACTACATTATTATATTTTTTGCATGTTCTAGATAATAATATTTTTCCATAAATCATATTGATTATCCTAAATATCCTAGTCGGTCATCATTGTGGGAACGATGATGAACTAAGACTAGTATGATTTTGATTAATGATTATGTGTTAATCATGTATATAAATACGAATCAAAATCATAGGCACTCGTTAGGGAATAAGATGCTGGATCGACCCGTTATGAGATAGCTACATAAGTTAAGTCATAAGCGTATCTCATATATAACCATGTCACTGAGCCCTTAGACTGAAGATCACTATAGTTTCCAATATGAAGAACACTATTTTTTTGGCATAGTCAAAAGTCATCTTTAACTGGATGATCATAAAAGCTATGATCGGGCATAATAGAATTTGTAACGAATGTAATTTTCGTAAAATGACAAAATGAGCCATATAAAAGTAAATCCTCTGAAATGACCTAGATAATGTCCCAAAAAATTTGGGTTGAGTCCTAGACTCCTAAAAATGATAATTTTAGGCTCAGACGAAAAGAAAAATGGAGTTAGGATGGAGAAATAATTTATAATGAAAATGACGAAACGTAATGGTATTTTTGTAAATAAGTGTAACTTTTGGAAAACCATTTAAAAGGGCTTTTAAATGAAATTTTTGTGTTGCTCATGGTTCTCAGAGGCCCCAAAAACTATGGGAAGCCCCGGGACTGGTAAAGCCCCTCCAGTGTATGTTTTTCAACCTCAGTTGACCTGAACTTTGACTAGTTCATTTGATAAGGTTTTAGATCCAAATTGAGTGATTCCAAAGGCATTTTATTAAATTAGGAACCTAAATTTTATGATAGAGAAGATGGTTCTAAAAAAGGAGCTAAAACAAAGCCGAAATGAAATTGCCATTACAAAAGGGCAAAATTCGAAATAAAAGCTTTTAGAATGTCCTAAACACTTCAACACTTTTCTTCCATCTTCTCCCTTTTATTGAGCATGAAATTTTCTACCCAAAATATCGAAGTTATTTTGCTCTCTTAGGCACACAAGAAGGAGGAGAAAAAGAGGAAGAAAACTAAGGAGAAACTAGATAATGTCATAGATTTTCTTGCTTCATCTTCATCTAATCTTGTTTTCCTTTCTTCCTCCTTTCCTTCCATGGATTTTTTGAATGATTTGGTTCTGTTTTTAGTCCAGACCTAAGGGGGAAATTTGAAAGGAGAAGAGAACCAAGGAAGAAAAGTTTTGAAAACAAGTTTAAAACTAAGGTATTTTTCCATTCTTGATACTTCACCTTGGTTGCTCCTCTTTGTAGTAGTTTCGGCCAGCCTAAGGGGGGATAGAAGGAGATGAATTTTGGGCAGAACCAAAGGGGGAAACCTAGGAAAAAAGTGCAAGGATTAAAAATATGGCAAGAAAGTCAAGTAAAAACTAAAGGAAATCAAGATAGAAAAGTGTAGGCTTTCTTAGGGTTTTGTAAAATTTGATTTTGTGTCCTTGACTATTTGAATGTTTCCTTGAGCTCCTAAGACCCCTAGAAACCTTCCCAAGTGGCTCTCCCATCAAGGAAAATTTTGAAACTCCAAGAAACCCAATTATGTGCTTGTCTTAGCCAAGGAGGATTCATAAGGCTAGGGAGTGTTTTAATTTGTTCTAGCCTTGGTTTGGGACTCCATATGATGTTAGAAGATGGGAGGAACCATTGGAAAAAATTTAGGAGCCATAGGTTGGGAGATAGGACAATGGTGTCCATAATGGTGCCTTATGAAGCAACTTGGTCTTCCAATGGTGCAATTGACTATTTGATGGCTCCAAGGACCTTAAATGAGTCCAAGAAGTTTATAAATAATAAGAGAATGGAGCCTAGAACTTGGATGATATGAGTTGTGATGCAATAGCACTAAGAGACCTTGCTGACCATAGAAGTGGACCTGATGAAGGATATAGCGCTAAGTTTCAAATCCAAGGACGTGATTTGCAAATTAAAGCCCAGGAGTTCAAGTCAAATATGCCTAAAGATCCATTGCAAGGCATAGGAGGTCCAATAACAAGAGCTAGGGCCAAAGCAATGAAAGAAGCCTTCAATTATTTGATTTATGAGCTTTATAACTTAGAACCATTTATTTGATTCAAGAGAGGGCCCAAGAAGATGTAAAAGGTGTGATCATGCTAACCATTCTACAAGAGGAGTGCCAAGGCCCAATTGGAGTCCAATTGCAAGAGATTAAGAATCATGTGTCAACCATGTGATTTTTAATGAAGCATGAGCATCCCATGTGACAACTTAAAGAAGCTGATTAGTTTTGACTAGGATTCTTTTTGAAATTTTATTTTTATTATTTTATTATTTTTTTGAACTTGGTCAAAGAGCTTATCTTGGAGATTAAGTTAAAATTAGTATCTTAATCTAGTTCCTTGATTTTAGGTACCATTTAAAATATTTCTAATCAAATTTTAAAGTTTTAATTTTATTAGGACTTTAGACTTTTAGAAATTTTGCCTATAAAAGGCTCCCTATTGTACTCTATTTTGGATCATGAATGAATTTGAGTATTATTCAATACTTTGTGAGGTCTTTGCTTCTTTGTGTTCTCTGAGAGTTCACGTGACTTATCAAAGGATTGGTCTTCCTTTGTGGTGTCTTGAGGCTAGGGTTTTAAGAGACAAGTTCTCTTAGGGTCTTCCTTTGACTAACATTCTTGTTTTCTAGCCAGTCCTGGGCAAAGTGTCATCTTGTTGAAGGTTTCTAGGACAAGGTTCCTAGAGGGTCTCTCATCAAGTTGCTTCAATGGACCATTTATGGAACCAATGTGCCCATTATGGAACCAAGTGTGTGTTTAAGAGTGAACATAGTGTCTTGGCTTGCTTCAAGTGTGTAATTGGGTGATGTTTGTGATGTCTAGGTCAAGAGAACCCTATGCCACCTAAGTGCTCTTATGAGACCAAGGAGGGAAAGGAATTGGCAAAATAAGCTCGCTTAAATTAAAAGGTAGCTCTCTACCTCATTTTCTTGCATTCTTGTGTGCATATGCATATGTTGTATGCTTGTATATGCTCTTGTGATTTGAGAACATGCCACTTGATGTCTTGAGATTGCATTGGTACCAATGAGTCTTCTTGAATGACTATGGTTGTGGAAAGAGCTCATAAGGGTGAGGTGATGCCAAAAGTCCCTTGATGAAGGTGAGGAGATGCCAAAAGTCTCATGGCATGGGTGAGACAAGGCTAAAATCCCTTGAATGGGTGAGGCTAAGTCAAAAGTCCCTAGGCCAAGAGTGAGACAAATCCAAAAGTCCTAGAAATGGGGTGAGACTAAACCAAAAGTCCCTAGAGCATGAGAGTGGTCTTGACATATTGATGTGGCATGAAATGAGATTTATTGCACACTTTGTGCTTGCATATTCATATGTTTGATGTATGTATGCCTTGAATGTGGTGTGAATGGGTGTGTAAGCTATTGAGATTCTTGGAATCTTACTCCCCTTTCCCTCTCATGCTTAAAATGTCTAGGTGGTGCCCAAGGCCAAGGAAATACAAGCCAAGAACACTAAATGGCTACACTTTGTTTAATTTGTAATTTAAATTGTAATAGAGTGTCAAGAAGCATTGTACATATTATTTTTGGTTGTGTAAAACCTTGAGCATGTGTAACATGATATATATGTATAATGTATGTAGTATTAAATCCATGATATTATGTTATTGGACCCTTGAATGGCATGTGTGTTTAGTGCATAAATGGATGCTGAGAGACCAAAATAAGATGCATGGAGTTTGGAACCACTTGGGTAGTCTCTACAAGTCATAATTGTGCTTTGAAACTTGCCCAAGAGGTGCCCAACAATTAAGAAAGCCATTTGGATAAATTGGTTACCCATATGGAGCAAAAATTTACTATTTTAGGAGGCTACACTACTTTTTGTCCAAATGAGCTCTTCTTGATTTGAAATGTGGCATGCATTTAAAGCTTATTGAGAGCTTTTTAGGAAGCTAAAGCTGGTAATTTTTGGAGGTCTGTGAAATATTTGGCGAATTGTTAAAGTCAAAAATTTTTCTGGTTTTGGTCCTTAGTACTGTAGCACTGGTCCAAAATTAAATTCTATCACTCATGAGGCAAATGATGTTCAATTGCCACAAAATTTTATACAGAGAAACTAGACATTCCCAGACTTGTACCAATTAGAAGCACCTCAATTGGAGGTCTAGAGAGGGAGATATGAATTTTTGAACATTCTATCCAGTATCAAGAGTTTTACCCAACCTGAGTTACTGTTCTATTGAATTTTGAGGCCTAGACTACCTGAGCTAGTCTAGAAATATTTTTCCCTCTAGCTAACATCCACATCTTTCTAGATTGGCATCATTTGAATGAATTGGATTTTTTTGGAATTAATTGGATATTTTCAAAATTTGCTACAGAATTTTGTGACAGTTCCAAAATGCAGCTTGACCTCTAGACTTTTTTGGATGTCAATCGCCCTCTGTGATGGTTGTTATGGTCTGGGCATATTGTTAGTGTGAAGTGGACATCCGTAGCTTTCCACAATAGCCAAGAATGTGTGATTTTGATTTTTCTAAAATTAATTATGATTTTTCAAGTTTTGGACAGAAAAGAGGCAAAATCTGTTCAAAAATAAACCTCCACATTTTATGCTTTATTTCAGTTTTCTTAAGTTATGAGCCATATTTTATGATCCAAATGAGTTGTATTCATGTAATTAAATATAGGAATGTGTTGTATGAGCTCACACGGTTCACGTGACACTGAACAAAATTTTTATACGCGACGTAATGCAAAAATAATTAATATTTTAATGTCATTTTCTTGCCTCTCATATGAATTGATTGATATGAGGTATAAAAATAGCATGGAATGAGCTAAAAAATTATGGTATTATAGAATTCATGTAGAAGAAGATGAGTGGTCAAGATAGAATTTGTCCCTCTAATTAATAGAGAGATATCTCTGGGGCCCTCGATAAGTAAGATTGAGAAATGCATGGCCGTGCTCAAATGAAAGGGTTTTTATTTGTACTATCAGTCAGCACATAGATCGAGAAAGTGACGATCAAGTAAGATGAGGATGATGTTTCTATGTCTCATACTTGATCTAGATATCATGTGACAAAAGAGATATGATAGGATTATATGGTAGGTTGCATCAAATCATCGATCTCTATATGATTTGGGTAGTCATAATATCTTACTAGAGGTCGCTTGTGACTTGTGGGTTAAATAGTGTCATTAGCCCATTGCCAACATCATATAGGCCTACAGGGTTACACACTAAAATGAGTCAACTCGAGTTAGAATGTTCAAATTCATTGGATCTAAAATTGTGTTTAAATTCAATGAATGTTACATTCAATCTAGGGTAGAAGAATTTTTATAAATAAATAAATATATATTTGATATATATATAGTTTATAAAATTTAAAATATATATATTTATATTTTGAAATATATATCCTTTAATTAATTTAAATCAATTAGTTTTTAATTCAAATCTATATGATAGATTTAAATTTAAACTAATATGATAATTTAAATTTAAATTTATGAGACAAATTAAATTTGAATTTAGTTCTAGATTTAGATTAAATAATTCATTAAATTTAATCTATTAGATAGACTTAAATTTAAACTAATATATTTAATTAAGACTTGATTTGATTTGATTTAAAATAATGTATTTTAAATCAATCAAATATATCTGAAACCCTAATGAGATGTCTCTATAATAAATAAAAAAAAGAGGAGGTTTGGGTTTCCTCGAACAATAGAACAACAAAAGAACCATAGAGAGAGAAGCATATAGACATTGTACGGTCGCCTAAAGAGAGAGAGAAAGAGGAGAGCGTCTTCTCTACCAAGAACGTGTACAAACATTGGTCAGAGGCACTAGCATGCTGTTCGAGTTGAGCAATCGTTCATGTGGATATTGGTAGAGGGAGCAGATATAAAGATCAGTTCTTGAGATCTGACAGAAAAAGGTAAATATTTCTAGATCTACTCGATTTAAACGACATTGATGGATCCATGGGAAGATATTCAGGATTTTAATTTTTTCGCTGTGTGTCCTTGAATTCCTAACACCAATTATTTAAGAGACTTAGATGAAGGAAATAAATAATCATAAAACCAATGAATTAAATTTAGAAGTCTTAGAATGAGAGTAGAAACTTTAGGGCCTAAAATGGGGTAAAGAAGCAAGTGGACTTTAGACCCCTCTAGCTAAAGATTTGATGGCTCAAATGGGTTCCATTGAGGTTATGTGGTATGTAGCCTATGGGAAATTGGAACCTAGATGAGTAAAAATGGAAGTTACTTCCTAATGAGCTTGAATAGACCTTAAAACACAAGTTAGACTAAAATGAGGATAAGTGTTAGTAATAAGGCTTCAAATGGATTCAAATGGGCTAATTTGTATTATAGATTCATGCTTGTACGCCCAACTAACCCAAACATACCACATTGTGGGTGTCAAGTGGTGGAAAACCAAGATAAAGAACAAGAACAAGGGTTGGTGGCAATTTGAGCCTATATCAAACCTAAGGTAGCCTTCTCTCCACTTCTTGCATGCAATTGAGTGCTTGGATGAGTTGATATGCTTATGTGTGTAGGGGTTGGTGGTAATTCGAGCCTATATCAAGCCTAAGGTAGCTTTCTTTCCACTTCTTGCATGCAATTGAGTGCTTGGGTGAGTTGATATGCTTGTGTGTGTAGTTGCTTAATGCTTTTATGAAGTATGATCCATTATGTTTTCATATGAGCTTTATGAGCACCTTATGTTTATGAAAGGTTTATGTGATAGCTTCTAACTCTTTATGGTATGGAATTGAGCACAGTAGTTCTTCTTTAGCCCTGGGTTAAGATTGGTAGAGCCTAGCTAGTTTTATGATGTTTCCATGGTAAGAAATGAATGATTTTTCATGTTATATGATGCATATGATTTACATAATGCATATGCATAGCATTCTTGCACCACATACATTGCATTCACTCATGGCATTCTTGTTTACATTGAATTGGATGAGTTTATGCTACTGAGATTCTCCCCGAATCTCTCCCACTTGCTACCACTAACATTTTTAGGTTCCTCAGGCAAAGGAAAAGAGGTTAAGAGGCATTAGAACATAGGCATTGTTGTATTATGAAGCTTGTAATGTAAATAATCTAACTTTTGGCAAGTGTTTATGTAAAACTAGACAAATATGTATGGATGATAGTTATTTGTGTATTTAATAATGTTTATGAATGGAACCAAGTATTTAAGTATGAGAACATGTATGTCAGTTATGTGAATGTATGATTTGGCAAAGAGTAGTTAAGATAATGTATGGAATGTCATTGGAAAGCATGTGCTAGTTAGATGCTAAGGGGTCAAATTTTGATCTAAGTCCTTTGGCATGGTATGGAATAGTTAGAAATGTCATTTAGGATGATTAAAACTTGCTCCATGTGGAAGAATTCCATTTAGATGCCAAATGACCCAAAAGGATACCAAGGTTAGGCATTAAAAAACCCTATACAATTGCTATACCCAAAGTGACCCAAATGACCTAGTTGGAGTCTAAGATTTGGCATGCATATAGATCCTTAAGAGAGTTTTTTGACAAGTCAAGAATCATAATTTTTGGATATCCACAAAATATTTCACGAATTTCCAAAGTTTCAAAAATTATGTAGAACAGTCTCTGGTACTATTCATAAGGCCATTCTAGTTTTTAGTGGGTTTGAAAGGTCAAATAAACTCTATACACTTGAAATTTTACAAGAATATAGTTGGAATTATAAGCTTTCTAGATCCACTAAGTTGTCATAAAAAGGAGTTGTACAAAGGAAGTTATGGATTTTTGAAAATGAGGGTCTAATGATGTCTAAACATTATAATAGAATCTAATATGCCATGTTTTTCATAGGCCAAATGAGCTTAGCTACTCATAATATTTTACAAGCATATATAAAATATTTTAAGCTTTCCATGGCCACTAAGATCACCCAATTTGGAGTTGTATAGCTCAAGATATCTATTTTTAAAGTTTAGGTCTATCATATGCCCTCCTTTCTACAGTAGGTTACTATTCCATTATTTTTGGCAAGGCAAATGGACTCACTTTTACTTGAAATTTTCACAACATGTAGTTCACATCTTACACTTTCCATAGACACTAAGTTTGCATGATTTGGAGCTATATAGTTCAAGTTATGAATTTGCAAAATTAGTGTAGATTTTGGGCTTATGCTATCATTTTGGGTTCTTGACTTTTCTAAGGGGTTCCATAAGTCAAACATATAAAATGTGTGACACCTTAATATACTAACTCTATCTAGCCTCTCCCTGGTCTCGATTCCATATGATTTCCAAAGAACCAATACCAATCCGTGGCATTTTCATGCTATGAAACGGGGTTTCATACGCTCATCTTTAGCCCCGTGGGTCCTATGAACCCATCATTCATGTTCTCTACTCACACTCCATTTATACAACTCATACATAGCATAAAACAAACCATAAGCCACGGGTATGGAGCCAAAAACCCAAAAAAATGCATTTTCTCACTTGGGCCCAAAAGTCATATTTTGGCTCTAACTTTGGAAAATCATAACTAATTAGAGAAAAATGGGAATCTAGTAAATTAGAGCTTTTTGGAAAGCTCTAAGTGTTAAATTTACACTACAAATAATTCCCAATTGAAATCTCTGGGTTTGGACCATGTTTGACATCGAAAATGGGAAGGAGGCCCGGCTGTCACTGTTTCTGGTGCAGCTTACTGTCATGACTTTTGAAAATTCATAACTAAATCCAACAAAATCTAATCTGGGCACACTATACCAATTTAAAAAGCTACAGATGTCTACTAGAGGAAACAAATAAGTCCAGATCAGTTCAGTAGCCTCTACACCCCGAAAACTGATGGAACAGTAACCGGGGTCAGATGAGCTCCCTGATGCTGATATAGAACTTCAGAAGGTTCATTCTCTCTCTACAGACCTTCGATCTAGGTGATTCTAGTTGGTACAGGTCACTGTGGTTATCTAGTTTATGTGTATAAAATTTCATGACATTTGGCCACCGTTTGGTCTATGTATGACATGGATTTCATTTCTGACCTATAAGAACAGTACATGACCAAACTACCAAATTTTTCCAATTTCAACAATTCACCAAATATTCTCTAGACCTCCAAATATTACCTACTTTAGCTTCTCAAGAAGCTTTCTACAAACTCTAGAGGCATGCCAAATTTCATGGCAAGAGGAGCTCTGTAACACCCCAAAATTAATTAAGGTATTAATCATGGATTTAGATTAATTAGGGCTAATTAATATATGATAAGTGGGCAAGGTTAGAGAATGGTAATTTTGAGAAATAAATTAATAATATGAGTTGAGAATCAATTGGGATAGAAACTATATCTAGGCCCAAATTAATGTAGGGGGATCATGAGAAGGGGCTTATAAAAGCCCAATGATTCTAGATGCAAGCCCAACTCCTTATCATGAGACTTGGGCCGAGAGGGATCCCCTAGCAACAGCCCAATTTGACCTAGTGAAATAAAGGCCCAATACCCAATTTACATGAGCTCTTATAGTGGGCCCAACACACATTATGCAGACCCAAGTTGGATTGACTCTTGGAAGTTAGCCTAACCCAATCAAATTTCTGCAACCCAATTCATGAAACAAAGCCCAACAAGTGCAAAATCTGAACCTACAAGGAATTGGGCTATTGGGTCAGCATACCTCACTTAAACTGAAATTGTTCTGCAGCCCACTTCACCAAACAAAAGCCCAATAAGCACATATCTGAACCTAAGTGGATTTTGGGCTTTAGGGTTGACCCAAACTCATCTAAAACCCTAACCCTTCAGCCTCTCCTTCATTTTGCTGAAACTCAAGGAAGAAAATTCGGAGGTTTTGAGGGAGGCTAGGGTTCCACCAACATGGAGGCTCCATTTCTCACTTCTAGAGGATGATTTAGCCAAGGTAGGTTATATATAACTTGACCCTCTCATCCTCCTCTTCATTTTGGTCTGATTAATTTCTGGGTTTGAGCATTTTCATCTTCCTCTCAAATCTGAAATTTGGTGTTGGGTGATTCCTTGCAAGATTTTCGGACTTGGAGGTTAGAGGGAGGATTAGGTAAGCTTTTCCTTTCCATTTTGTGTATTACTTTGCTGGAAAATGCCCCTAAGGATGGATTATCCTAATGGGTTCTTCTATTGTATGAGATTACAAGGAAATAATGGTGGGAAACTAAACTTTCTGGGCTTGATGGTTGAAATGCGAATTTTGGTGCTTTCATGGTGGATTTTCGGAGGTGAGGCTATTAGTGTTGTTAAGTGAGTATTTCCTTCCCATTTTAATGCATTCTCTGTTAGTTTGAGACCCCTGTAGTTAACCTATGACATGGGATTTGGTTTAATGTGGAGTTACCCAGAAATTAGAGTAAACTATAGCAATTTTCTGGTGTGGGAAAGTTGGAGTCCGAAATTAAATCCCTTAATAATTAGGTAAGTAACCTCTAGTCGTCATTAGTAGTTCAGCTCTTTGGATATTCGATTATGACTAGAAATAGTAATAATTATGCTTCTTATAGGCTTGGTGTGCACTTGGATCATTATGGTAGCTAGGGCAAGAGTAATTGGCTTCAATGAGGTAACTGGGTTATTTTCCTAATTCCATGTATATGCTCATGTTAATCTGCTATTTGTTACACATGCTTGATTTTGAAATGTTAAATGACTGGTTGACTACTTGATTGTTATTGTAATTGGACCTTGTGAGTCCATAGTGGAGCTGTGGTGTGGCTGCCACCCGTGCATGTGCTACGATCGAGCACCGGGTATGATCAACCCCAGATGCACTGAGCCCTGGTTGTGCTCAATGGGGAGTGGGTGCCGTGGACGGGCCTCTCCCGGTGTTAATGGCCTTTAACATGTTATGTGTGATTGCTGGTATGGGACAGTAGTCATTAGTAGTTCAACTAGTTCATTTGCCAATTGAATTGATAATTCTGATATTGATGACATGAGATTGTCTTGGATTGATTGACTTGTACATATATATGGAAATTACCTTTTGTTACTGAGATTGTACATCTCACGCCGTTGTGGGCTAACATTTTCAGGGACCGGACCTCTTAGTGCCGAGGAAGAAATTAATGGAAGACCATTAAATGGTTTGGTAATGCATAGGTTTAGGAGCTTTGACAAAAATGTATTGTAATTAAATTGTTAGTTTTGTATCATTGCTGCATTGCATCATGAGTTGCCAAGTATAGGGATTATATATGTAATTCGATTATCATGGAATGGAACCTTATGACTGTAATTGGCTAATAATGGAAAGTGTATCTAATGTTAAATATCAACGGTGTATGATTAGTGTTGTTATTATCCCATAAACTTGCTGATAGGAGGTAATTAGAGGAAAGAAATGGGCACATAAGTTTTGAATTGGTAATGGAAGCATAGCTAAATAAATAAGGTAAATAAATGCCATTAGAGCCATATAAAATGAGGGCAAGTGACCTTAGGGTGTCCCTAAGAAGAGAAAGAGAGTGTAGGGGGCGAAATATAGTGAAAACAGCTACAGAAGGGAGTCACGCCGCGGCCAAGAAGGTTCGCCGTGGCCTAGGGAGTGACAGTGGCGAGGGACGCCGCGGCTTGATAAATCTCGTCGCGGCGCGGAGTGAAAATAATCGCCCAGGGGGTGACAGAACGTAACCTCGCTGCGGCGTAAGAAGTCTCGCCACGGCGCGAGTCAAGAAAATTAATTTGGGAGGTTACAGTAGCAAAACTCGCCGCGGCGCCACATAGGTTGGCCACGGCACATATCCAACTCGCCGCGGCGAAAGTTAGGAAAATTCCAGAGAGCAACGTGGCCGCGACGCAAGAGTTCCAGGCCGCGGCGCAAGTCTAAAAACTCAGTTTTCGAGTTCCAAAACCTAGCTTAGCCGCGGCGGGGAAGTTTTAGGTCGCGGCGCAGGTCCCCAAACTCCCATATTTGACCTAGAAACCCTAATTTCATTAATGTTAAGGTTAGGGAATAGCTTGAGTACATTAATGGGAGGTTGTAGTGGGTTGAAACATATAAATGGATGAACTATAAATCTCTAATGATGGTACAAACCTTCCCATGCATGTTCCCGTTATGGTTGTTAGTTGATGACGCTAAGAGTATCAAGGTTTAAATTTCCCCTATATTTTCTTAATGTGATTAACTGTAATGACTCCAAACCTTGATCATTATTTACTAATCGTGTATTTAACTATAATTACCGATATTAGAAGTTAGGGTCGTCACAAGCTCATTCGGTCATACTTTGACGAGCTCTCAAAAATACCGATTTTAGCACCCAAGAGGTCTAAAATAGGTCCAAATGGCCTCTCACACATTCTCACTCCACATGGACAAGTTTGAAAGCATAAAACTAGTATATATAGCAAGTCCAGGTGGTCCAAATCATCATACATTCCAAACTCGCTATGCTATGGCCAAATATACACTACTACATACATTCAACAAAAGGGGCAAAACCCTCATTTCCATTTATTTGGCTCTTTACATAGTTTGTACATTACATATTCATACATTTACACTTGCTACAACATTTACAACTCAGAAATAGAAGGTGCATATACATTTTGGCACCTCTTTATATCAAAATTACATTAAAAGACTAAAATAAATAACACCTAGCTACACATGCATCTAGGCTCCTTGGTGTGCACTTGCTTCTCCTTGAGCTCCACCTAGCATGTTAATATGGGAGGGGAAGGGGTGAGACTCAGGGAATCTCAATAGCTCATGCACTCATTCAAGTAAACAATCAAGGCATATAACAAGTCAAAGCATGTGAATAAGCATTTAGCCATTCTCAAACATCCAACACACGTTGTACATGCTATGGAAATCACAACAATGCCAAAAATGGGCTCCAGGGACTTTTGGTCTAGCCTCACCCGAGTTTAGAGACTTTTGGATGGCCTCACTCGAGTTTAGGGACTTTTGACTTGGCCTCACTCGGTTATGAGACTTTTGGCCTTGTCTCACCCATCTCAAGGGACTTTTGGCTTCACCTCACCCATCTCAAGGGACTTTCGGCACTACCTCACCCGAGCAAATCTCACAATTCATCACACAAGCATATTGGCATCAATGCATCAAAGTAATAGCATATGGCATATTCCACACAATAAACATATACATAAACATACATTGACTATTACAACCAAGAATGCAATAAGAAAGAGTGGAAAGAGAGCTACCTTCTCAGCCAACACAAGCCTTCCCTTTCAATTTCTCTTCTCCCTTCTTAGGTTCACACTCACACCTTGATGGAGGTGCTTCACTTGAGCCTAGGCACAATCAAGAACAAGGAATTACTCTCTTAGAATGCAATCTTTAGAGCAAACCTTCTAACATACCAGAACCTAGAGTTCTCTCTCTCTCTCTAGAATGCCATCAACTCTTTCTCTCTCTCAAGCTCCCATGGTAGTGGAAACAATATTTTCAAAGAAAACAAAAAGTTTCAAAGGTGTTTTCTAATAAACACATATTTTATCTATTTTTATCCTCCTAACTTAGTCATTTTAATAATCAAATGTAGCTTAATGCATGCAATTGAATGGAAATTGATTTTAATAGTCACTTTTGCACTTTAGGAATTAAATTGTAAAATTCTTGAATTTTTTTACATGAATTCCTTTTAAATAATTTTGTGGGTATTCCTACTTAACACTTTCCATTCTTTTGTGTAGATTTTAATGAGCTTTGAACACAATCATGAAAGCCATGTGAACAGTAAACAAGAAGGAGAAAGGCTACGGGTTAGTGAGCAAAATAGAGGAAAGCAACATGAACAAGAAGAGCTCCACGAGATGAGGCAACTGTCATGCAACACACACAAGCTTAAAATAGAGGAACTGGACATCAAGACGTTGCAGTAGCTGAAACTAGAGACGTGGTTGAACAAAGGAAAGGGAGCAACTCGTCCAGCACGTTGCCACGGGTTCTGCACTCACACAAGAAGCTGCAGCACTTACAAAAGCCACGAAGAAGCAAAGGAGCTCACATGCTCGAGCAAAACAAAGAAGAAAGCAACGTGGAAGAAATGAGTTGCATGATGGAAGGAACCACGTTTCTAGCTGGCTGCTCGAAGAAAAGATGGGAATGAACGAAGAAGTCACGTAGAATCAAGTAAGAGCCAAGTTAAATGAAAGAGCAGCTGCACGAAGCTCAAGACGTGGAAAGCATAAAGAAGCAAACTCGAAGCAGAGAAATGAAGCTCAGGCAGAACGTGAAGTAGCTGCGTGGAATGAGTTGAAAGAAGAAGAAGCAGAAGACGTGGAAGTCTGGGCTGAGACGTAAGAAGAAGCATTGTACATGGAAGTGCAGTAGCTGAACAGAAAAGAGAAGGAGAATTGCTGGACAGACGAAGTAACACGAACAAGGAGCTTTCGAGCAAGCAAACAACAGCTGTCATGCAAGTTACACCAGCAGAAAAAGAGAAGAAACAGTGGAGCTGTCCAGAACGTGGAATACGTAAAAGAACGGAGCATGCAGCAGCAGAATGAAAGAAGAACAAGCAAAAACACGAACTGCACAAAGAAGAAAATCACGTAGAGCAGAAGCTACATATGCATGTAGAATATATTATATTAACAATGGGGCCCACACTCATGCATAGTAGAAGAAACTTAAAGAAACTTAAACGTGGTTCAGCGCACAAATGAGGAACAAAAGCTGAACACGTGGAATCACTTAAAGGCTCACGTGAGAGGAGAATTCACGCCATCAGCATCCCATTCATTCACGCCATCAGCATCCCATTCATTCACGCCTCATTAATCCTTATTCCTTCGGTCATTAGCCTTTTAAAACACTCACGCCTAATCAACCACGGACACACAGCCCATTCTCTCGTCATCTCGCCTCCATTCACCCCACGTCTCCACTCACAATCCAGATCTCTCCATTCTCTCCATCTACATCCACCGAATGAAGATCTAATCTCCATCTTGAGGCTAGCAAGGGAGGAAACTCTTGAGTTGAAGCTTGAATCCATGGATGAACAACAAATTATGGCTAAGATTTTCTTATTTTTCTAGCACTTTTTCTTTTTCTTGTATAATCTCGGTTGAGTTGTATTTGATTAGGAATTTGTGTAATTAATTAGTGGCTGGTTAGACACTGATTAGGGAACCTTTTTTTGTTGATTAATTGGTTGGATTTGAATCTAATTTTTCATTATTCTCTTTAATCTCCCATGTATGCCACGAAGGTGTTCGATGAATTGCATGAGTGAGGTTATGTGTTTAAATGTCTATTTGAGAATTCCTTGGTGTTTAGTTGGTTAATTAAACATTTTTGGATGATGAATCAGAAGATAATTAATTAGTTAATCAATCAAATTGGATGTTCATTGATCTTAAGAGCAAGAGTTAACGGTTTAATGCGGGATTGAGGTCTCAATTCAACATTAGATTATTAATCTCTCGAATCTTGAATGGTTATTCAAGATCATTTGCTAATGAACATAATTAGGAATTCTTAGGCCATAATTAATCACAATTAGAATAGGATAAGGATAGTGGATACCAAGAGATGATTCCTAAGCTAGTCGCAAGACCATTCTCCACCCACAATTTATCTAATTAGGTAGACATTAGGAAATTTGTTTCAATTCAGTTTAGGATAGTTTAACTCAATTAAAAACCCCCCAAAATTAGATAGTTCTAGGATCTTAGAACACTTAGAGAACCTAACTGAACATTGAATTCCAATTCCAAGGGAGATGACCTAGGTTGTGCCACTTGCTATATTTTTAGATCAACCTAGTTTTATTTTGAGGGTTGTACGACAAGCCCGTCAAAATTTGGCGCCGTTGCCGGGGAGTTGGAATTTAAATTGTTTAAGGAAGTGTTCTAAGTGTTCTTATTTTGTTTTATCTTTGTTTTAGTTCTGTTTTGATTTGATTTTCGTTCTGTTTTGAACTTGGAATCGGTTAATTTCGGTGTTGCGCGTTAAGTGTCCTGGTTGCTGGAATTTTCATTCAAAGTGCCCAGAAAATTCTCATACTTTGTTTTTCAAGGTTTTTGGGTGTTTTGAGCAAAAGTAATAGAATAACTATTAGGTGCACCATTTTTTGGCCAAATTCCAACGTTTGAGGCACTTTTTCTAATTTTTTAGTATTTTTTTTTCGAATTTTTTAGGAATTTTTCAATTTTTCTGGATTTAATTTCTTTATTTTTTGTGAGTTTATTTTGTGTGACTAACCTCTATTTAGGAGTGTTTTTCATTGTTAGGAACTTCTTAGCTTCATTGAAATTTTATTTTCTTAATTTTGAGTTAATTTTAGTTATAATTTGTTTGTGATTTTACTTGTGCTTAAAGTGATGGTGCTTCTCATTTTTTCTTGCTTATAAATGGATCAATATTATTCTAATCAAGGTGTTTATGATCCCTGTAGAGAGCATAGGATTTCTCAGAAGTTGGATAATGCCATGTCAATGCTTCAAGGTCTTCTTGAAAGACAAAGACAAGAGCAACAAGCACAACAATACCAACAATTCCAACAACCATGCTACCAACCATACCAACATCCATATGAGATTCATCCAAATTACCATCCTCATTATGAACCACATCATAACTTCCATATGCAAGAGCCAAACTATCATCCTTACAATTACCATGAGGGGTACATGCAACAAGAGCCTCAAAGGGAACCGAGTTCGGAAGAAAGGATGAGGCAGCTAATGGAAGCTTGTGATATTCAACACCAACAAATGCAGCAAATGCAGCAAATGTCCCAACGGATAACTGAACGGTTGCAACTCTTTGACCAACAATTGAAGGATTCAGGATTTCAAATTAATCAACCGACTACAAGTGCTAATGAATCAATTGAAGAGCAAATTAGAAAGGAATGTATAGAGGAGGAAGAATCTTATTCATTGGGTAATATCCTTCCATCCTCTAATGTTTTACAATTTGTTGGAACTGACTCTAGTTTGCCTGATAGCACTGTGATTCCTAATGCATACAATGTTGTTGATTCTGAATTGCATGATGATGTTGTTGATGAAGAAATTATTGTTGAATCTCCTGATATGGTTCATTATGGTAACTCATTGAACAAAATTGACACATTTATTGATGATCATGAACCCTTGTGTACTGATGCACTTGGGATGTCTACACCTAGCTGTAACCTTAGTGATGAATTTATATCTAAATCAATTGATGAATCTATTGAGTCTAGGGTAGTAGATAAGTGTGGGGGTGATTTGGAATGTGATGATCATGCTATTCCTAGTATAGAATTAGTTGATAAATCTGTTGATGATGCATCTTCTGAGTTTAGGGACAACATGCCATCTGGATCATGTGACATGATTGATTTGGATGCATCTCTTGATTGTATGTATGCTAGATCTACTATATGTGATAGATGTTCCCAAATTAATTCTTCCATTGAGACTAGTGAGTCCATCACATATTCTGATAATCATGATTCCTCACTAGCCTGTAATGGTATGACTGCTGAAGTGGTAGATGTAGCATGTGATAATGATATAGACATTGAGATTGTTGGACAGCTTGTTGATGAATCAGACTTAACTCTTAAATGCTTATGTGATGAATTGCATACATGTCCTATATGTGTTGAGATAAATGAGTTTCTGAGGTCTGATAAGTCTGTTAAATCCATGGAATCCTTTGTTTGCACTAGAATTATTGATAAGACTGATTCTTCTGATCATACTAGTATTGATGATAGTATGCTTAAAGATAGTGTTGATATTGAACATCCTATTGATTCATCTGCTGTTGTTGATACTAGTGAGAGACTATGTTCTATTGTAAATCATTGTTTAGAATATTGTGAGCCTACTGATGTCTCTTTGGTTAGGGAAGATACTGTCTCTATTGTTGAAAGTCATGAACAAATTCCTGAGGTTGGTAAAACAGTTCCCTACAAGCCACAGACTCTCCTAGCTGAGACACAACAACTGCCAGACACCTTGAACTTAAAGGGCTGTGAGAAGTTACAATCTAACTTTTCTGTTGATGTAGTGACTCTTACTGATGAGAGTCCAGTAGATTTTATTGGTTCTGATAGATTTTTAGAAAGTTCAAATTTTCAGTTTGATTTTAAATTTTCTTTCTTTGGTTTTAAATCTCCTGAATTTGATTTTTATTCTTTTATTGTTTCTAAAAATGCTAAAAATGACTTTCTAAGACTACTGATGGTTGAGAAAGTCCATGAGTCATCACTGAATGATCAATCCAAATGTTTTAAAGTGGTGAGACTTAAATTTGTCCAGTTAAGAAGGAATAAAGTAGTTTTAATTTTAGTTTTTGATACGTATGATTAGTTAGTCTTTGATAGAGTTCTCTGTAGTTTAGGATTTAGTTTTTCTTTTCTTTTCCGCATTACAGTTTATTTTGTTTTTGTTTTGTAGGAAATAAATTACTAACCAGCTACAAGGGAATCTTAGCCACCATTGAGATCTTCGATTCAACTTCATCTGGTTGTATTCTCTCTTTTCATTTACTTTTATATTGTGTTGTTTATTTGTTTACTGGACTGTGTGCTGACATTGAGGACAATGCAATATTTAAGTGTGGGGGGGGAGAGTCATTTCATTCCATTCATCTTGTTCCTTGTTTTTTAAAAAAAATATAATAATAATAATAAATTTTGAAATTTTTGAGAAAATTTTTGAATTTTTCTGTAAAAGTTGCAAGTTGAGATGATTATTAGCTTGGATTCACGTAGACATGACAAGTGATGGATCTTGTGTTCTGATTCAAGTGAAGTGGCAATGAGTTTGATTTTAATGAATTATCTGATAGCCATTAGCTGGTGAGAATTTGAGCCATAATTGTTCAATTCTAGTGTGTATTCACCTATCTTTGTTTCACTCTAGAACTTGTCTTGATTCTTTGTTGAGGCCACATTTGCATTTGCATGCATGAAAATGATAAGGCATTCATTTCTTTAATAGCTAGTGAGCCAAAAAGCCAACCTACATACATTTTATCCATTGTTTAGCCACTTTGGGCCTGTATTTTCTTTTTTTTGTTAAACCACAGCCATTAAATATGTTTTTTCCACCTTGTTTTAAGATGCCTTAAGGAATTTAAGGAGCATTACATCTAAATAGGATAGGTGAATGTGTGCTTTTCATCCATTAAGGCCATTGTTAGTCAAAGAATTTGTTCAAAATAAAAAAAAATGCAAAGAGAAGAAAAGAAAAAAAAAAGCGAAAAAAAAAGAAGAAAGAAAAAGCAATGAAAAAAAAAAAAAGAGGAAAAGTTATTGAAAATCAAAAGAAAGAAGTAATTTAGATTGAGTTTTTAGTTGCTTATACTTGTTGGAAATAAGGCCTTGAATGCACACTCTTCCCTATCCTGGATTGTCATTGATTGCTTTTGAAGTCCTAAGGTATCTATTTGTTTAGTTTTTTCCCCTTCTTTTTGGTATCCATTCATTTCATCTCCTTAGCCCCATTACAACCTTAAATAAAGTCCTTTGATTTGTGTATTGCTTTTAGCATAGGTGGTGGAGATTTAGAAACTAAACAAGCTTATGGTAGTGAATTTTGATAGGTGGAACTTGAGTGAAACACATTGCCCATAAACACTTGAAAGTTGAGAGTAAACACCAATCCATGAGAGGCTATGCATTTCAATTCATTCTTTTCAAATAAATTGCCATGGAACTTAATTCTTGATGCAAGTGAAATTAGCTTTGATTGTTAAAGTGATGAAGAATTGTGATTAATCTCTAGCTTGTAATTTTTACACCTTCTTTTCCATTTTCTTTTTCCACTTGCCATTCTACTAGCCGGGTGTTTCCATTCAGTCTTTTATCTTGGATTTTAAGCTTTGCCCAGGAGTGCAAAGGTTTAAGTGTGGGGGAATTTGATAAACACATATTTTATCTATTTTTATCCTCCTAACTTAGTCATTTTAATAATCAAATGTAGCTTAATGCATGCAATTGAATGGAAATTGATTTTAATAGTCACTTTTGCACTTTAGGAATTAAATTGTAAAATTCTTGAATTTTATTACATGAATTCCTTTTAAATAATTTTGTGGGTATTCCTACTTAACACTTTCCATTCTTTTGTGTAGATTTTAATGAGCTTTGAACACAATCATGAAAGCCATGTGAACAGTAAACAAGAAGGAGAAAGGCTACGGGTTAGTGAGCAAAATAGAGGAAAGCAACATGAACAAGAGGAGCTCCACGAGATGAGGCAACTGTCATGCAACACACACAAGCTTAAAATAGAGGAACTGGACATCAAGACGTTGCAGTAGCTGAAACTAGAGACGTGGTTGAACAAAGGAAAGGGAGCAACTCGTCCAGCACGTTGCCACGGGTTCTGCACTCACACAAGAAGCTACAGCACTTACAAAAGCCACGAAGAAGCAAAGGAGCTCACATGCTCGAGCAAAACAAAGAAGAAAGCAACGTGGAAGAAATGAGTTGCATGATGGAAGGAACCACGTTTCTAGCTGGCTGCTCGAAGAAAAGATGGGAATGAACGAAGAAGTCACGTAGAATCAAGTAAGAGCCAAGTTAAATGAAAGAGCAGCTGCACGAAGCTCAAGACGTGGAAAGCATAAAGAAGCAAACTCGAAGCAGAGAAATGAAGCTCAGGCAGAACGTGAAGCAGCTGCGTGGAATGAGTTGAAAGAAGAAGAAGCAGAAGACGTGGAAGTCTGGGCTGAGACGTAAAAGAAGAAGCATTGTACATGGAAGTGCAGTAGCTGAACAGAAAAGAGAAGGAGAATTGCTGGACAGACGAAGTAACACGAACAAGGAGCTTTCGAGCAAGCAAACAACAGCTGTCATGCAAGTTACACCAGCAGAAAAAGAGAAGAAACAGTGGAGCTGTCCAGAACGTGGAATACGTAAAAGAACGGAGCATGCAGCAGCAGAATGAAAGAAGAACAAGCAAAAACACGAACTGCACAAAGAAGAAAATCACGTAGAGCAGAAGCTACAGTATGCATGTAGAATATATTATATTAACAATGGGGCCCACACTCATGCATAGTAGAAGAAACTTAAAGAAACTTAAACGTGGTTCAGCGCACAAATGAGGAACAAAAGCTGAACACGTGGAATCACTTAAAGGCTCACGTGAGAGGAGAATTCACGCCATCAGCATCCCATTCATTCACGCCATCAGCATCCCATTCATTCACGCCTCATTAATCCTTATTCCTTCGGTCATTAGCCTTTTAAAACACTCACGCCTAATCAACCACGGACACACAGCCCATTCTCTCGTCATCTCGCCTCCATTCACCCTACGTCTCCACTCACAATCCAGATCTCTCCATTCTCTCCATCTACATCCACCGAATGAAGATCTAATCTCCATCTTGAGGCTAGCAAGGGAGGAAACTCTTGAGTTGAAGCTTGAATCCATGGATGAACAACAAATTATGGCTAAGATTTTCTTATTTTTCTAGCACTTTTTCTTTTTCTTGTATAATCTCGGTTGAGTTGTATTTGATTAGGAATTTGTGTAATTAATTAGTGGCTGGTTAGACACTGATTAGGGAACCTTTTTTTGTTGATTAATTGGTTGGATTTGAATCTAATTTTTCATTATTCTCTTTAATCTCCCATGTATGCCACGAAGGTGTTCGATGAATTGCATGAGTGAGGTTATGTGTTTAAATGTCTATTTGAGAATTCCTTGGTGTTTAGTTGGTTAATTAAACATTTTTGGATGATGAATCAGAAGATAATTAATTAGTTAATCAATCAAATTGGATGTTCATTGATCTTAAGAATAAGAGTTAACGGTTTAATGCGGGATTGAGGTCTCAATTCAACATTAGATTATTAATCTCTCGAATCTTGAATGGTTATTCAAGATCATTTGCTAATGAACATAATTAGGAATTCTTAGGCCATAATTAATCACAATTAGAATAGGATAAGGATAGTGGATACCAAGAGACGATTCCTAAGCTAGTCGCAAGACCATTCTCCACCCACAATTTATCTAATTAGGTAGACATTAGGAAATTTGTTTCAATTCAGTTTAGGATAGTTTAACTCAATTAAAAACCCCCCAAAATTAGATAGTTCTAGGATCTTAAAACACTTAGAGAACCTAACTGAACATTGAATTCCAATTCCAAGGGAGATGACCTAGGTTGTGCCACTTGCTATATTTTTAGGTCAACCTAGTTTTATTTTGAGGGTTGTACGACAAGCCCGTCATTTTCCACTTTTCCTCTTTTGACCCATGCCCAAAATTTAACCATTTTCACAAACAAAATCGTAGGAAGAGAGGGCAAAGAGAGGAAATCAGAATTCTAAGAAGAAATGGGAGGAACTTGCTTACCTTTCCCTTGCTCTTCCTCCTTCTCTTGGTTTCCCTCACTCTCCACGCCTTTTTCTCTCCTTGGGTCGAAGTCTAGGGCAAAAATGAGAGAAATAATGAGTTGGGTCATTTAAAGGTGTCTAATTCTCGCCTTTTACTCTCTTCCGGACTGACCCTCGCTACGGCAAAAATTAACCTTCGCTATAACGAGCTCGTGTTATCTGGCTTCGCTATGGCGAGACTTAACCTTCGTTATGGCGAGGCTTAACCTTCGCTACGGCGAGCTCGTATTAGTTCCCTTCGCTATGGCGAGATTTGACCTTTGCTATGGCGAACTCGCGTTAGTTCCAGATCTCACTTTCGCTATGGCGCACGCTACAGCGAGCAACTCCCTGGTTTCTGTATGGACTGCTGCCCGCACTCACTATAGCTAGAATCACCTTCGCTATTGCGAACAGGCACTCTCGCTGTAGTGAGACCATTTCTCGCTATTGCGAGGAGACTTAGCAAACTTTCTGGATTTCGAAAATTTCCAGCTTTCTACTTTCTTTCTTTTTCCTTTTTCCTAGTTGTTACAAAATGAGTATGAACAAATTTGTTTATGATGAAAATGAAGGAAAAGAAATAATGAAGGTGGGACCCCTATAGCTCAAAATGACACTTAAGTGGCCTAACGTAGGTGTTGAAAACTTATGAAAGGATGTAAATTTTTGCTTGAAATTCCATAATTGATATGTATGACTTAGCGAGATAAGTTGTAGGGGATAAAAAGGCATCAAATCTTATCAATACAATAGCTAAGATAATATCTTGTCAACAAGGTCTAAGATCTTGTTTACAAGATCTTGTATTCTACAATATAAAATTTGAGACTTTGTCAACAAAGTTTTCTGACAGTAAGTATAAAGTTTTTTGATATAGTAAATTAAAACCTATAGTATATGATGGTGTGACACGTAGACCTCCCTTAACTCCATTTAGGGTGGTTTTTGTGCCATTTTGCTTTCTCAAATTTAAGGATTTTTTTGGGTTATTTTATTCTATTTTTATTACAACCAAAAAAATTATTTATGAATTTTTTACTTCCTTTTATAGTAAAATATAGTCTTTTTTTAGGGAGTAATTGACGTCAAAAAATTAAAAAAAAAAATTAAAAGGTATTTTCATGCACAAGGAACATGAAATTAGGCCATGCTCTCTCTGGATAGCCGTATGAGTTATATACTCACAAGCCTAAGCTAATAGGGTAAAATATTACACTATTTAGCAATTTTTTTATAATTGTAATTGTTGTTCATATTTTAATTTTAACTATGGTTCATGATTTGGTCTATTAAGGTACGTTTGGTATAGTATTCTATTTAATTGATCAATTTTTTTTTAGCAGCTTACAATATGAATAATTCTTCTTGTGTCTTTCATTTGTTTAATTGAAAATTTTAGATTGCAAATTAATACTAATGTGATTTAAATCATATCCCAATTTTTTCTTTAAAAAAATTATTTTAGGGAATTCAAACATTTTGGGAATGTTTAACATACACTAAGACAATTTGGTAGAATTTTAACTAATTTGATTGAAAATTATGTGATTTTTTAATTAAATTGTTATTTGACTACTGCTTTGATTGATGCACCTTACCTATTATATCTATCTCTTTCATATTGTACCTTATAGAGTGAGTCAAAATTTGCCTTGTTTTAAATGAATTAAGGCTTATAGGAATTTTTTAAATTTATATACACATGAAATTTGCACTTTTTGATTAAATTTGATCTTAAGTCTAGTGTTGCAGTAGCAAGTGTATAATTTATATACCATTAGTCTTAAATTTAAAAGGACTAGGGTCATGCTACTTGAATTTTAATTTGTAGCAACAAGTACTTGTTCACATTCTAATTGCAATAGAGGTGATAAATGATCCTTTGAGATACATTTGGTGAAGTATCTTGTGTATTTAGTCATATGCAAAAATTTTCTAGCTTAGGAATTTCTTTTGCAAATTGTAGTGGTTGTTTATTACTAAAATGATTTATCGATCATAATTTTACAAATATAGTTACTTCCCTTGTTGATGTGAAATAAAGCATGTTCTCATTTTCTCCTAGTTTGAGAATTTTATTTTGTAAACTGCAATGAATGTTTATCATCAAAGTGATTCATTCATCGAAGTTTAACAAAATCATTTACTTCTTGTTGATGGAATTAATTGAATTATTATACATAATCACCTATTCAAAAAGGGTCATTATGTGTATTAATTCTAGTTTTACATGAAACTTGAGGTATAGGTGTATAGTTGAAAGGGTCCATCTATTCAAAGGGGATAGATTCTGTAAGATTATATATTCTTTGTTGGATTAAGGATCATAATTTAAATGATTTATCTACCAAAAGGGATGAATTCTTCAAAATTGTGTATTCTCTTTTACTCTCTTATTAGGTAAAATATATGGTCTAAAAGGTTTATCTGTCCAAAATGGATAAATTCCTTTAATATTGTATATTCTTTTCTATTTTGGTTGGCTTTTTGCAAAAAGGGACCAATAGCACATTGTGATCCCTTCCTCAAGGAGAGTTTATGATTATGTGTAACACCATAATACTTCTAGCCTTACTTTAACCTTCCTCATACATTTTCCAGGATTCCACATCCTTAGCATGACAATTCTCAAAGAAAAGCCATTAAACAATGTAATATTCCATTTCATGGGGAATTCAAAATTTTTTTCTTTAATGCTCCGTGGACCTCGTAAATTCTCAAACATCAATTTCTATTCATAATCCATCTATACAAGTCATAAAACATCTTAAAACATCTCATGCAATTTGGATTTAAAGTCCTACACATCAAAAAATGCATGGTTGTTTTTGGGCCCAGATTTCAAGTTTCTATCATCAACTTTGAAAATTCATAATTAAATCTAAAAAAATTGAAATCCAATAAACTATAACTTTATAGAAAGCCTTGAATGTTAAATTTATGCTAAAAATACTTCCAGGCCATAAAAATATCATTTGGATCATGATTGATAACAGAAAAGCATTACAAGTTTGGCTACCTAGGCACCCTAATATGTTTACTGATATAAATTTTGAAAAATTCATAATGAGTTCTAAAAAATCCAAATCAAGTAAACCATACTAATTTAGAAAGCTACAGATATCTACATTAAGGAAAAAATAGCTCCAAATCTATAAAATGACATTAAACTAATGAAAATTGATAGAATAGTGCTTGGGGTCTTGTTGCATTACTGATAATAAGTCCCAACTTCAAAAATGTATATCTCCCTCAATATAAATCCAAATGGGGTGCTCTTTATGGATATGGAAATATTTTAATGTCTAGTTTATTCTTGTAAAATTTCATAGCAATCAGACGTCATTTGCCCCCATGAATAGAAGAGAAGAAACTGACCATATAAACAGTATATATGCCAAGTCTAAAAATGTTATTAACTTTGGAAATTTATAATTTATTCTCTAGAGCTCCAAATAATATGATTCTTAGCTCTACAAAAAGCTCTAGATGAGACTTAGATTCATGCCAAATTTCATGAGAAAATTCATCCATTTGGCAGTTTGTGATATAAGGTTCCAAAATGAACTTTTTAAGCACCAAAAGGGGTCAAAATGAAACCAAATGCTTTCCTACCTTAGCCATGACCTCTTGAGCATGTGGGAAGCTTAAATATAGCCTACTAAACTTGTCTAAGAGGTTCAAAGGTTTATACATCATAAAATCACTGCCCCACTTGTTCATACATACAAGGTTTCACAAATTCATTAATGCATATCAATGTCAAAAACATTAAACCTTGTTCATAGGCTACCAATTCTCATACATACTTCACATATATATGTATATACATATGTCCAAGTGTTTATAGATCATATACATCATGAGATTATACCATTTGACAACAAAATGGTTACAATACAACCATTTAGCAATTCTTTTGTCAATCTTCTAGCCTTCAAGCTTGGTGACTTCCATCTCTTGGCTCCCTTAGTTCACCTAGGCATGTTAAGTAATGGGGAGGGAAGAGTGAAATTCTAGGAATCTCAATAGCCCTTCTCTCTTTTAAATACACATAATGGATGCAATTTCAAGTCTAAAAATGTATGCGTGGCTATCTTAAAATTCATGAACATGCATAAATCATTTTAAGGACTTTTGGCTCATCCTCACCTTATGGAACTTTTGATTTCACCAAGTTCATGCAAGCCAAAACATGTTCATAAAGCATCTTTCAAACACATAAACAAGCATCATGGTACCATAGCATATGTGTATATACTAGAAACATTTTTTATAGCTTAAACATATACACACACATTCAAGGATAAGAAAACACCTACACATGTATGAGAGAAAGGAGAGAGAGCTACCTTGGAGTCAACATTCCACACTTTTTCTTTAAATTTTTCCTCCTTCTTCTCAACCTAACTATGAGACTCTAAAGAACAAGTTTCTCTTAGCCTAGACACATCAAATAGGACATTTTTAGATCATTGGATTAAGCTCTAGCATTACGCACTCCTTATGGAAACCTACTTGGTTTCAAGACTTCAATATGGTTCGATAAAATATCTAATGAAAAAACCTTAAGAATTCATGATCTTGGCTCCTTTCTCTCCTTGAATCTATGATTCTTGACTCTATTAAAATCTCTTGGAGCCATCACAAATTTATTTTAAGGGGCCTAACTATGTGTTGCTTCATTATACCTCATTATGGGACCTATGGTTCCATCTCACATCCTAAGCTTCCTCTTATATTCACTCATCATATGTGATGCTAATCTAAGCTTATAACATTTTAAAACACTCTCTAGCCCCATCATTTTGTCTTGGCTAAGACATAGAGTGCTATTGAAGCATATGGAGTTTTCAATTTTTCCTTGATGAAAGAGGTACTTGGTAGGCTTCTTAAGGGTCTTAGGAATTCAAACAATCACTCACATAGGCTAGGGAATTCTTGAATTAAACTAGATTTTACAACACATTTTTAAATCCCTAGGTTTCCTATCTTGCAAATTCATGGTTCTTCCTTTGTTTTCCTTGCACTTTCTCCTTTCCTATACTCTAATTCATAAGTTTCACTCTTCGTTTAGGTCAAATTTTACTTCCTCTTATTGGTTCTCTATAAGGCAAAAAATTATCTCTCAAGAAGCAAGAAGAAGAAAGCATAAAAAGCTAGGATATCTACCTTGATTCAAGCCTTTTCCAATAGTCTTCTCCTTTGCTTTGGCCTCTCCCTTGAATTTCAAGCTCCTCCCCTTTGGACATGGCTCAAAACATAACCAAACACTTTAATAAATCCATGGAAAGAAAAAGGAAAAGTGGGAGAACAAGTTTGCTAAAGCAAAGACTAAGAAATTCCATGAATTTTCATACCTTTTTCCTTCTTTTTCTCCTTCTCTTTCTCCTTCTCTGGTCCACCCTTTCTTGCTGGTCTCTCCCTTGGTCTTAGGTAGAAATAAGGTTGGCTAAATGGAGGAGAGAAGGGGACACACCATATAAAGCAAGAATGGATTAAAATTGTTCTAAAAAATTTCCATTTATCTCCTATATACTTGGCCTTTTCATTTTCACTTCATTTTAGCTCCTTTTCAAGAGCTGTCTTTTTTATCATAAAGTTTAGGCCCTCTAACTTATAAAATACCTTTGGAATCACTCAATTTGAAGCTAAAACCTTCTCGAATAAAAGGGTCAAAGTTCAAGTTCACTATCATTAGAAAACATACACCGGAGGCAGTTTAAACCATCCCAAGCATTCATATGGTTTTTAAGGCCCCTAAAAAACTTGGGCAACTCGATCTTTCCATTTAAAAATCCCTCATTAGTATTTTCTTAATTAGGTTTTGCTATAGCCAGAGACACCTCTCGCTATTGCGAGAGCTTCCCAGCTATTTTTGCTACAACTTACGCTATTGCCAGAAATCTCCTAGATTTTGTATGGCCACGAATGCACTATAGCGAACAAGCATCCTCGCTATAGCTAAGGCTTAAAAAAATTCTGAAACCTTGAGTCCTTATTTCTACGAAAACTCAGATGTTACATTATGCACCTAAAGCTCTTTAAAATAACATGTTTAATTTTTTAAGTTATTTTGAAATTGGCTATTTTACTAACCATGTTGTAATTTGATAAATTAATTTTCCTTATTATAAACGATAATAATGCTACAATAAAGGTCTTGATAACTTCCAATTATCAGAAAATAAAAGTAGGACACAAAGGTTGTTATTTATATACTTATATTTCATGTATGAGAAAATTATTACTATGACTTATTTGTTGATAAAACATGATAAGGGATAAATGAAGTTAATTTTATCACTCTTTAATAATTATTTGTGTTATAGTTTTAATATATAACAAGAATGTCAAATTATTTATGGGAAAGTCTTATTAATAATGGGTGAAATGAAAATAAAATAGAATTGTTTGTAGAAATTTAAATTCTTCAATAAGGCATTTTGGTCATATTCCCTTTGTTATAGACTTTTAAAATATGTGGAAAAATATTGTAACTTAATTGGTTAAAATGCTACGTGCATTTTGTGGAATATCTTATGAATGTATTTGTAAATCACAATTATGTAGATTTGCACATAAATTGTGATGAGTGGCTCATAATGTTTTACTTCATAAAAAAATTGTGAAATTTTGTAAGAAATGCATAAGCTATCTTTAATTAAGACATATTTTATTAATTATTTATTATTCAATGAGCTATAAAAATTGTATTCAATTTTCATAAATATTTATTGATATTATATAGCTTTGACATGTATGACTAAGAAAACATTTTATTATGTCATAGATGTTTAACTCCTATTTAAGCAAAAAAGTTAATTATACCCAATTTTTAAATTTTGGGTCAGATGGTCATGTACTAACTTTCCAAAGAAGAGTTAACCAAAATTAAAAATAAAAGTATAACATAAAGTAAAATAAGCAATAAGATAAATAAAACTTTCAGAAATATCATATATAGGTATAAGTAGGTTTTATTTATCTATATTGTATGGCAAAAGATATTTTTACTATCACATCTAGTATTCTACACTAAGCCAAACTCCTAGAGAGGAGAAAAATAAAGAATTAAAAGTAATTAGATGCCTAAACAAGATGAAAGAGTGGGACTAGGAATGAAGGAAAGGCTCAAAATATGTAACTGTAGGCGGTTGCAATGTAGTAATAGAAACATGAAAAAAAAATAAGGAAGGCATATCCTATATTTTAATTCAAGTATAGACCTCCTAATAAGTCACAAGAACATGAGAAAAGTTGTAGAAGGCCAACTAAAGAAAAAAAATGAGAAGAAAAGTTGAAAAAGAAATATAAATAGGGATATCTATACAAAGTAGTATAACATAAAATTGAAAATACAGGGAGTTAAATAAAAATCAAAATAGAATGAGATAAAGTTATTTCCCCTATATATGAATTAAATGATCTAATTAGAAGACCCAATAAGTATAAAACTGGTTAAAACATTCATAACACGAAAAACAAGAAAACCTATAACATAGTGTTGTTTTAGGCTGTTTTAAGCTATTTTGAGCCCTTATAGCCCAGAAAAGTTTATCTGAGAGTTAAGACCTTTTAAATAAGAATATGGAGTCCAAATCTACAAAAAAAAAAAAAGAGATAGAATACAGAAAATTATTAAGTCAAAGAAGCAAGGGCAAAATGGTCACAAAAGTCAAAAAGTCAACACCATACTTTCTTTTTTCTTTTTTAATAATGATATGTTCAACCCTTTCTTCCACCACCTCTCTTAGTTTTTTTAGCAGCTTCAAGGTCTCTTCCATGGCATCACATGGAGAGGGAGAAGGAAAAAGAAAAAGGCAAGCATTTAGGTATGATTTTTTTAAAACCTTTTTTCAAATTATAATAGTCAGAAAAACTACACTTCTCTTTTTAAGCTCTTCATCTATGGTTTTAGAATTTCAAAAGGAGAAAGTTGAGCGTTTTCAAGAGGAAAGAAAGAATTCCTTCCAAAATTCTAATCGGTCTAAAAGATTGCACTCAAAGAGGGCTTTAAGACAAGGCTAGTTTCAAGCCTTGAAATCAAGTGTGAATGGAACCCTAGTGCATGTTGATCATGACCTAGAGAGAGAAAGTGATCCCTCTTATGTTCTCTTGATCCTTAACAGTAATTTAGAGCATGTCGAAGCAAGCCATGGCATGATATAGCAAAAGAATAGCATATAGGACAAGAAAAGCTTATGTTGGGAGCCATGATGGTGCTCTCAGCTACCCTAGTAGAAATGGGGTTAGATGAGCTTTTTCTTATAATCTTTGGTATTTAGAGGTCTTCTTATGAATTATGAAGATAAGAGAAAGCATCGGTTTCAATTATAAAGGCTAATAATGAATGTTGAATTTTTCATGTGCATAAGGAACTTTAGTTAGAGTATATGTCCATGCTTATTGTGGCATTGTTTTTGAAACCTCTAATGAACTTAATGTGAGCCTAATGAACTATCTTAGAAGTTAGAATGAACTCTTGAGGCATAAAAAGAGGAAATTTGGAAAGGACTATAGGAGGCCTAATATGCCAAGTTAAGAAAAGACCATATGAGCTTTCTAGCTTTCATAAGCAAGCAAAAAATGGAAAATGGTCATATGGTTGGTCCAGCAAGTGCAAAATGATCTACGAATGATGAGCAAGTCATGAGATTGTTAGAGTCAATAAAATGTATTATGGCCAGCCATAGTGCAAAATGCTAAGATAAAAGTTTAGGTTAACTAAACAAGTGGCATAGTTATATTTTGATATAGGCCATATTTTATGTTAAAGATTAGTTAAATAAGTTATTTTCTAGTTAAGAAACTTGTTCAAAAGAAGAAAATTGCACAAATATTTGATATGTGTGAGTTTGGAACCTAAAATGATAAAAATAGATCCATAATGAGTCCAAAATTGTATCTTTGCTAATGGAGACCTTAATGGAGGAATTTGGGCATAAAATTTGGTAGGCATTTAGAGCATATCCCAAAGTTTCATATGAGTTAAATTGTAATTTTTATGTTAGTACAGAATATTTTATGAATTTCCAAAGTTGCCCCAATGAAATTACCCTATATCAGTTTCGGTCTCTAGTATAGTCAAGTTTTCATATCCTTTGAGAGATCAAATAGATTCATTTTAACTTAAGATTTTTATAGTAGCTATGGCACATCAAGAGTTTTCAAAAAAGTCTTAGTTTGCCCAATTGGAACACTCCTAGTGAAAGTTATGAATTTTCAAAGTTAGATTCAAAAAATTATTCTATAGCAAGAACCAGCCACTGTTTTGCCATTTTTAGAGGATAATATGAATTTAATCAAATCTAATATTTTTACAATAGAAATTAAATATGATAGGATTTCTAAAAAGGTATTATTCGCCTAATTTGGAGATCTCTAGCCAAAGTTATGCATTTTTAAAGTTAAGCTATAGTATGTGATATATGAGGCAATTGAGGGGCATATGAGCAAGTTAGCTTAGATATGCATTGAGTACTTATTTTCCATGCTTAGTATGATATTTTAGGCATGTTGAAATGGCTAGAGTGTTAGTAAAGACTAAGTAAAAAGGAAAAATAAAAAGAGTTAGACAAAGTAAGAGGCAAAATACAAGCTTTAACATTAATTCTCCATATCCCAAGTAGCATCTCTCATTTCTTTGTATCCATGCTTGTTGCTTTGAGTGTTTGGATGCTTGTATGCTATGATATGTGATATGATGCTATGTTTGTATGTTTGAACTATTTTAATGTAACATATTTTGTTTAGTATATGTTATATTATTTATGATACTTAAAGAGGGAATTGAGCATGATAGCTCATCCCTAAGTAAACCTCAAATAATTTATACTTTAAAAGTTGTGGTCATTAATTGATTGAGCAAGTATGTATATGCTAGCCTTAGTATTTTGCGAGTTATATTGTATGTGCACTTATGTTCCTTATACTTAGGTGACTTGATGTATGCATTGAATGTGGAGTATGCTACTGAAATACTCCTTAGAATCTCACTCTTTTATTCACTAACCCTTTGCTAGGTGGAAGCAATAAGGTAGACCAAGGAAAGTCTATAGTTCTTAGAAGGCATATGTAATTGATAATGTATCTTTTTGTATATTTTTACTAGACTGTGCTTTGAGGCTAATATGTATTAAGTAATGATGATGTATAGATTATGAGCCTTGATGTGACTATATAGAGATGGATTAGAAAGTGTATGATTATTCTCAGTAATATAAATGTTATTTGATGTGTTTATGAGTAATTAATATTCCTAATTATTTAAGTAGCTTAGGTTTAAAGGGGGCTACCTGATAATTAAGACTAAGACCTCTGAAATTGAATATATTAAACTTAAGTTATATACAAGTAATTAGTTTATTAGAAGCGAAGGCTATAGTGCCTGAGCAGCATGGGGTTTCTAGTCGATATGCTGTTGGATTTTTAAGCAAATTAGAATGCCTAACCATATAATTCAAGTACTAAAATGAATTTGCAATGTGTCATGTGATTGTGTAATGACTAGTTCCTCTAATTGTTTTTTTAGTTCAGCTAACTCAACTGGGACCATCCTATAGGGCACTTTAGATACGAGACTAGTTTTAGGTACTAAATCAATGGAAAATTCTAACTCTCTATCAGGAGGAAGACTGCTAACCCTAGTAGGGAATACTTTAGGGAAATCTTAACTACTAGTATATCTTTTATTCCCTTTTCAACCTCAACTTGCAGAGAAAAGAAGACTAAAAGTCCCTGACAACATTTCCTAAGGGAATTCTCAGCTTAGGCAGTGAATAGTATAAGAAACTCAATGGAAGATTCAGAATTAGAAGTACAAACAGGCAATAAAACCAATTTATGAGAACAATCAAGGATAACATTATTTGTAGATAACTAATCCATACCAATAATAAGGTCAATACCGATTATAGGGATGCATATTAAATCAAGGGTAGTGGATTTTCTGTCAATTGAATCACATAGTTTAAACAAACATGAGAAGTAACAATAAATCCATCTATGAGAGTAGTTATAGACAAATCAAATGGTAACATGCTGATTATCAATTCTAGACTCTTAGTATAGTCATGTGAAATAAGTGAGTGGGTTGTCCTAGAGTCAAATAATGCATTTACAATATAATTTTTAATTAAAAAGTGTACCTTGGATCAAACTAGGCAACTAGGCTGCCTCTTGACAAGTCAGAACAAATACTCACCCTTGTATCTGTGGTCTGGCTTTTGGGGCTGACTCCTTTTAGACTTTGCATTCTCGAGAAAAGTGTCTTGGCTAGCCACATCTAAAACATACGTTCTTACCAGCTCTGCAGGGGTTGTATCCATGATTCTTGCCATATTTATTGCATATTTTGACTACAAAACCCTGGCCTTGCTGTTTCCCTCTAAATTGTTCCCCACTCTTTCTAGGTTTCTTATTCTAGACTTTTCCCCCACTCACTCTCTTGAAAGTTCTATTTTCCCTTTCTCTCTTTTCTAACTGTACTCTCCTCCTTTCTGCCTCTGCATCCTGGATACTTTCTTTTACTAACCTACAGATTTCCACTAACTCCTTAAAATTCCTCTATTTATGGGTGATCACTTTATCTCTAATTTTTGGTTGAAGTCCCTACTCTAATTTAGAAGCACTCCAGGCCTCATCATCGTGATCTTTCAGATAAGAAGAAAATCTGGACAACTCTATATGTTTAGCCACATAATGGTCTACTATCATATCCTCCTGTACTAACTTTATAAACTCTACTTCCTTCCTGCTCCTTACTAAAAAGGGAAAATACTTCTCGTAAAACACTCTTTGAAAGGTTTCTCAGTTAAGTGGTGTAACATCTGATTTTCTAAAAATGTGAGAAACGTAACATACGGTTTCTCCATAAATGAACGAAACTCACTGGATACAAAAGGAAGTCCCCCAGAATGAGATAGTTAAGGTCCCAAAAAATTTGGGAAGCATTCTAGACTCCTAAAAATGAGAATCTTAGGCTTAGATGGAAAGAAAAACGAAGTTAGAATGAAAAAATAATTTCTTACGAAAAACTTACGAAACATAATATCATTTTCATAATTTTGAGCAAATTTTGGAATTCACACAGGAGAGCCTTTTAAATGAAATTTTTGTGCTCCCCAGGGTTCTTAGACGCCCTAAAAATCATGGAAAGCCCCGGGACAGCTAAAACCCCTCTGGTGGATGTTTTCCAACGTCGGTGTGCCTGAACTTTGACGGATTCATTCAGGAAGGTTTTAGCTCTAATTTGAGTGATTCCAAAGGCATTTTACTAAATTGGGAACCTAAATTTTATAATGGAGAAGATGGTTCTAAAAAAAGAGCTAAACTGAAGGAGAAACAAAAATGCAAAGTATAAAGGGTAAAATGGAAATTTTTGAAAAGTGTAACTCATTCCCACCTATATATATGATCTTCTCCTCCCTTCATTATGCACGACCATGTTCTGCCTAAAACCAAAAGAAAACCCTAGGGGATGAGGCTCACAAGAAGGGGAAGAAAAGGAGGAGAAATCAAAGGCTTAAGGTATAGAAATTAGTAGTTTTTTCATGCTCTTTCTCTTCCAAACCTCTTCTCCTCCATTCTCCTTTGTTTCCTATGATTAAAATGAAGTTTATAAATCTGTTTTAAGGGAGAAATTGAGGGGAAAATTCGGATTTGAAGAGAGGAGCTCAAAGAACACAAGATTCAAGTGAGAAAAAGCAAGAAAACAAGGTATTTTCTCTTCCTATAGTTGTCATTTTTGGTTCCCTTCTCCACCATTTCGCCCCACTTAAGAAAACCCTAGGAGGAGATGATTTTTAGGCAGAACCAAGCATGAATCTAAGGAAAAAGGGTTTGGAGATTAAGAATATGCAAAGGGAATTATCAAAAAGTCATTAGATTTCAAGGTGCAAATTTTAGGGTTTCAATTGCACCTTGTAAAATCTGATTTTGTATAATGATTCCTAGGCCTAAATAAGAGTTTAAATGAGCTCCTAAGATCCCTAAGAGGCCCTCCATATGCTTCTTCCTTTGAGAAAACAAAGAAAGCTACATGGAACCCAATATGCTTCATTGTCTCGGCCAAGAAGGGTTATAGTTAGGGAGAGTTTTAAATTTTCTAAGGTCATTCTCGAGTCATATTTAATGAATGAAAATGAAGAGAGGGCTTAGAAAAAAATTAGAACTCATAGAAATTGATTTGGTGCCTTAGGTTCCATATTATGACCCAAAGAAGCAACATGGTGCTAAGCCTTTTGTTTTAATGGTGTGATAACTCCAAGAGACTTAAAAGGAGTCAAGAATCATATTTGAAAGAAAAGAATGAGGCTTAGAAGTCATTTGATAGGTGTTGCTTCATTAGGTGCCAATATGGACCATAATGGGGGTTATAGAGCAATCTAGTACTTAAGCAAGTTGTATGGCTTTAGAGAATGTTTCATGAACCTAATTAGCTCCCAAAAATTGTATCTAGGCTAAGAGAAACTATCTCCACCAATTTGTGAGTGTGTGGCCGAAAGAGGAGGCTTGAATCCAAAAGGAAAAGTGTGTAATTATGTGCAAGGTAGCTCTCTCCACCTTCTTTCATGCATGGATGTGTGTTTAGCTTGTTTTAGAATGTGTGTATGTATATTTTCAAGCTATGAAAAAGTATGCTAGCATGCCTTTACATATTATGCTTCTTGATGCCATGTTATGTTTTTAAATGTTTACATCATGTTTGTATGAGTTTACTTGAGTATGGAGAGGCCAAAAACTCTTCCCTTTGGTGAGGATGAACCAAGAACCCTTGAGCTTGGTTGAGACAAAGTAAAGAGTCTCCCAAAAGCAAAGTGGGCTCTTAAGAGTATGGTTAAGTCCAAAGCTCTTAAAGAAAGGGTAAGGAAAGTCCAAAATCCATGAAGAGAAGTGTGAGGCCAATCTAAGCACTTGGTGAGCTCTTGAATGTCTTATATGACTGATTCACATGCCAAGTTTGCTTTTAAAATGTCCATGACTTCTATTTCCTCCATGCATGCATTTGAAAAGCTTGCTTTGCACATATTATGTATGATTGAATGGGAGATAAGCTATTAGAATTCTTTGAATCTCCTCCCCTCCTCTCCAATAATCTAACATGCTAGGTGGACCAAATAATTATGGTGAAGGGAGCCAACAACCATGAAGAGGAAAGATTGACAAGCTTATGCATGGTTTTGTCCTTTTTGGAACCATAATGATGGTTCATATTATATATGATATTGTATATGTACAATAAACCTTGAGATATATGTAAATATACTATTATGTAATGCTTAGAGCCATGGATATGATGTATGAGCTTTAGAATGCAATATGAGTTTTGAATGTCCAATTATGCATTATGGAAGTTTAATGGAAACATGCATAAGTGTAGGTTGAATGGCCAAAATGAGATGCATAAGGTTTGGAACCATTTGGGCAGCTCACATAAGTCTCAAATAAGCTTTTAAACTTGCCCAAAAGGTGCCAAGACCAAGGAAAATCCATTTGGCAACTTTGGTACCCAATATGGAGCTAAAATTGACCATAATGGAACCCTATATCACTTTTTGTCCAAATGAGTTAGTCTTTCTCTGAAATTCAGCATGCAATTAGGTTTCATTGAGAGCTTTTTGGGAAGCTAAAGAAAATAATTTTCAGAGGTCTAGAGAATATTTGATGAATTTTCAAAGTTGGGATTTTTTATGGATTCTGGTATGTGCACTGTTCATACTGGCAGTTTTATTTTTTGTGTCACCTGATGGCCAAATGGTGTTCAATGCTTGTGACATTTCATAGATATAAACTAGAAGTCATAATATTTCTGTGGCCACCAATATCATCTCATTTGGAGGTCTAAGCAGAGAGTTATGCATTTTTGAAGTTGGCTGTCAGTAGCAGTGGTGCCCCAGGAGTTCAGTTACTGTTTCATAGGATTCCAATGGCTAAACGTATCTGTTTCATTCTGAAATTATTTTCAGCATCAAGTTAACATTTGTAGCTTTCCATAATGATGGAATTTACATGATTCATATTTTTATAGAATTAATTATGAATTTTAGAAATTTGTATCAGTAATCTGAATAGCAGCCCAGGTAGCCAGCGACCTCAGTAGATTGTCGAATGTCAAACGTCCTCCATGATGCGTGTTGTGATCTGGGCACATTTTTTGTGTGAATTAGACATCCTAAGAGTTTCAGAATGATTATGAGTGCATTTTTTTTATTTTTCTAGATTTACTTATGATTTTTCAAAATTTTCCTAGAAAAGAGGCCAATTCTGGCCGAGAATGAGTTCCCACTTTTCATGCTCCATTTCCGTTTCCATGGGTTGTAGGCATGTTTTTGGGATGTAAATGAGTTGTAATGATGAAATTAAATATGAGGATGCATAGCATAAGCTCACACGATCCATGTGACATTGAAATGAATTTTTAGATATCGCACAATGCGAAAATAATCTCACTTTTTCTTGCTTTTCCCATGGAAATCCTATATAGTTCATGATATTATGCCATTCAAATGTATGAGATGGACTAGAATCTATGGTGTTACAAGTGGTGTTCCTCTGGCTATCAAGGTTCTCTTTGCATTCTTCCACCAAAACTTAGCTTGTCCTTGAAGCATATAAGCGACCAACAAGGCTTTCAGTTTAAATGTACAACCCATAACCTTGAATATTTTTTTTAACTGCATAATCCACCTTCCTGCCTTAGTAAGGTCATACTCACCTTAAAATACTTGGGGGATGAGCTTTACATAAGTGAGATAAAACTGGTAGGATAAGATTAATTCTAGGCTCCCTCTCTTAAGATGTCTCACAGTTTTATGTATGCTCATCCACTTCTATGGGGTCTTTCTCCACATTTCTGCCTTCATCTTTCTTCCTTAGAGCTTCCTATACTTGCTCAAGTTCCTCAATAGTGGTAGCTTGCTTAACTGCTTATTCTTCTAACCTATCTGACATAGACCATATGGTTGCTATTAATTCTTCTAAAATCTCAGTTTGTGTTCTCCTCGAGGCCATACTAACCTGTTATACATATAAATTCATACATAGAACAAGCAACAAAACCAAGTGAGATACTTAGTCAACAACTCTTAAAGGAAAAACCCATACAATTCAAAGATTTAGCGTGCAGAAAATCACAACAGGGACTCTTAATCACAGCAAATTTCCTGAATCATTGCTCTAATACCAAATTGTCACACCATCACATATCATATGTTATAACTTATAATGTTAAAGAACCTTGTACTACTAATAGAAGACCTTGTCAACAAGGTTTCAGATTTCACAATGTAGAATAGAAAATCTTGTCGATAAGATCTTGGACCTTGTAGCTACATCTACTCTGTCATTTCAACCAAACTTAGGGAATTCATTCATAAACCTTACAATGTTCTCCCTAACATCAACCAAGCATAGACCATTAGTCTAAAGTCATTCCCAAGATTATGATAATCAGTTTCATGCAAAAATAGTCAATAAAGTTACCTTTACATGTAAATTAACATTTATATTAGGTACTATCATTAGGTTGAATGGAAGGTTACTCACTTGTTATTATCATATAGGTACAAAATAAAGATTTCAAAATAACCTTACATTCTTAAGGCTAAAGTCATGCTTCAACATTTTACATTATTTAGAGGATGTACAAGGCTAGCTACAAAACAACACATAGTCCACTAGTTTGCTTGTTTATTTTCTACTTGTTTGGCTCCGTCTACAGTATAACTACTGCCTAGAAAATAGTTAGCTTTGTAATGAGATAAAATCCCACTAGATAATAATGTATTCAAAGAGTATACATATAAATAGCACTAAATATCATCTAGGGTACATTCAACGCACAATTCAGTGTAGGAGCAGGTAATTTCCAAACAATAGTATACATTTGTTTGTTAGGCTAATGTGCTTCGGTCATTGGCCAATAATAGTGATCTAATACTCATAAGAGTCACTTTAGTATACATTCATGCAACATGCACAACATAGAAAATTTAAGAATTTATTCAATGCATTTACGTAGATGACAGAATGAATACAGTGTTAACTACTTGTTCTGTTACTACTGTTCTGTCAAATTATTCCTTAGCCTTTGTTGTTCCAATTGTTTCCTTAAAATTTCAGTCATATATTGCCAAAATTATAACAAGTCATAATCAATATTTGAATTTCAATTAAGTTACTAATTTTCCATACGTAACTCCTAATTCCCTTTTGTTAGTTGAAGATTGGAATTCCTAATTTGGAATTAATCACATTTTCATTTCCTTTTATCCTTATTAATTATTATTATTTGAATTACTCATGTTGAATTCAAGGCCTTAAGGTCTAGCCCTAAATCATTATTTATGTGGCAGTTTAGTCCCTAATACTAGTTTTCCTAGCCTTGGTACATCCATTTCAAATTATAGCAAATATATATATGTACTTTATATAATATTCACCTACATCATTCCATATAGTGTCTAAATGTCCCTCATAGGTATTGCCCTTTTGTGCTATTTCTCTGACCTAATTTAAGACATTCCTAAAGTTCTATTCTCATGGCCAACTAAGTGTACATGATTTTCTCTCCACTTCACCTTCATGCTCGCCCTAATTGGTTTCAAAAGGAATGGTTTAAGCACTTACCTTCAAATAGTCATGGCTTCTTCCCAAGTGCCTTTAGTATTCTTTTCCTCATAATTTTATTACTGTCGAACCATGGTAAAGTGTCTTAAATGCAAAATTTCGACTAGGTGGAATGAAAGTAATTTGGAAATAGACTAAATTTCTTATTCTTACCTTTGATGAATTCTTTTGTACCTTTAGCTTATTTTCTCATCCTTTCATTCCCATGGCTATCCAAGCTCTTCTCCTCTTCTTATCACCATGTCTCTCTACCAAAATGGAGTTAAAGTGGAGGAGAATTATTATATGTACACCTCATGCTTCCTAGCTGATAGTGGATTCAATTAAGCAATTTAAAATTCATTCTCCCTATTCCTTGTTCGGTGCTATGCAAGGTGGCAGCATATATATATATATATATCTTCCATCTAATTAAGGTATATTGAATGGACAATCTATAGACTCACGACTAGGCAATATAATACATGTATAAGTGTTTGAGTGGTTGCATATACACACATATGATGGAATCCTTCAAAGTGAGTGTTTGTGATTTAATTATTCTATTTCTCCTCCACTTTGCTTCTCCCCCTATGTATGCTTGGTTTCCCCTTCTTAGATTATGCAAGCCATTAAATTATATGCAATTTCCTATCAATTGCCCATGGTTGAATGTAAGATAGTGCCTTAACTGAATAGCTAATGTATATTATGGATGAGTGGAATGTCAAGGTGTCACTATTTTGTCCTTATTACATTTTATTTGTTTGCCTATTCCTACACCACATTCTCGCCCATGCAAGATGCTAATGGTGCCTAGATTAATTCAAGTATTTGTTTAGGTATTAGTCCTTGATATGCAAAGCTAAATGGATGGCTATCGCATGACCGAATGTACATACCTATATTTCCATGTATGTGAAGGTAATGAGACATTATGATGAGAATGGTCACAATCTTGTCTTGACCGGTGGCTATATGCTTTCATACTAAATGAATTGTCATGCCAATGTCTCCTTAAGGCTTCCTAACATATAATCTCCCCTTAGTACTAATTAGATCAATTTGCTCCTAATTAACATAGGTTAATTCCCTAAATACTTACTTGAAGTGGTTCCTAGATATTCTTCTATGGTTAATTTGGTTACATCACCATCTTAGGAAATTTAGAATGTGACATATCTTTTACTAATAAGTTTCAGTAAACAGTATTTTATTGTAATGTTGAGCTTAAAGGTACAAGATGAGAATTAGTAAAACTAGTTTTGACACTTATTGATATTTCAATATTATTATCTTTTATATTCCTCATATTTAGTCTTAATGATAAATTATTATGAGTAATTTGATGACTTTGGACTTATTTTATATTAAGTGGGCCTAATTTAGATTAATGAACTTTAATTGCATTTTTATTATATTTATCCAATAGAGGCCCAATTATTTTTTTAATTGTATTTTGCAGGATAGAAGATTCTTAAAAGGATTAGGTTAGAAGACTCCTACAAAGATTTGGATATTATCTTATTAAGTTTTAAAAAGATTTAGATACTACTTTAAGATTTGCTTTAAGATTAGTATTAGATTTTTTATGGAAGAAGGCAACTTTGCCTATTTAAAGAGGAGAAGACGTCATCATAGAACACATTCCATCTTCTCTACTTCTTATTCTTGTTTTCATCTTCTTCCATGTCCTTTTAATTTTCTCGGTGATCAATCTAGAATCTGAACTTGATAGGGAACTTGAGTCCATGTCTGTATAGAACTCTGGCTTGAATTTTTATTTCAGAATGTATTTCATTTTTATTCTCTTTGTTTTTGTGTAATTATTATTATTCTGGTTAGATGATTTTAGTTGCATGAATTCTAATTCATTTGATTTATCTGAGAATGTGTTTTGATTTAATTAGTTGATTAATCAATAAAATTCATTCTGAACCACGTTAGGATTTTGCATGTGTCTTTTGTCAAGTGCGAAATATTTTGGCTTTGTATTGCTGACAAAAGTGCGGTTGCATTCTGATTAGCAATACAAACCAATTAAAATCCTGAATGGTAGTTTAGGAACATGAATTGAAATAACTAAAGGATTACAAATCAAACCAAAGGTATTTTTAGGTGACAAGAATAAGGAACTATCAGGGGAAGAATTTTGGATTGGTTATGCATCATTCTAATTGAATTTTATTTTGTTTTATTTTCGTTTATTGATTTATTATTTGGTTTAATTAGTGCGACTTCATATTCGAACCCCCAGTCATCATAATTCTAGTTTTGTCATTTTTAAACAATTGATTTGATTAAAAACTCTGTGGGAGACGACCTAGTAAGCATTATATTGCAAACTAGCGAAAATCACTAGTCTTGGCCAATTCGACAACTGTGAGTGAACAAATAAATTTTTTTACCATTTACCAATCTTATTGATATTTTATGGTTTTCTTTATTAACTAAAGAAAAATTTTATGATATTTTCATGAAATTATAGATAAGAAATAATTAGAAAATTTCTCACATTAATGATATTATCAGACTAAATGTACGCTTTTATGTACTATTTGATATAAAGAAATCTAATTTCTTGAAAACATCTTTTAAATGGGATTAAATTTGTAACATCTAGTCCTTCGTAAACAATGGAAATAAGTTAGTTATTAAAGAAAGTTCTCTAAATAGAAAGATTTGAGACCAAATGTAACTAAGAAAAAATTTTAAATAATAGAAAATAAGGATACAAGGCTTAAGATGCCTAAAATTCGGAGTCGGAGTAGCTAAATAAAATTTGAAAAAAATTAGTGGCATTTTTGTAATTTTGGGAACTTTTTAGAAAACTCAAATGAGAGATCTTTCAAAGTAAAAATTGAGTTTCCCAAGGTTTTTAAAGGCCCTAAAAATCATAAGAATCCTTAAAATGGTTCAAACCCCTCTAGTTTATGTTTTAGAGTGTCGATTGACCTGAACTTTGATTGGTTTATTTAGAAAAGTTTTTAATCTAATTTAGATGAAACCAAAAGCATTTTATGATTAGAGGACCTAAATCTTATGATGGAAAAGAAGGTTTTAAAAAAGGAGTTGAAATGAGCCTAAATGGAGCAAATAGAAGTGTAAGGGCAAAATGATCATTTTAAAAAATTATAAAAGAGGCTTCTTAAGTAAGATTACACCTCATCATCTTTTCCAAGCTTTCATTTTCATAAATTTAGAGAGCTATGGCATGACATTAAGGAGGGAGAGACAAGAAGAAGTTTAAGCTCTTATTTAGGTAAGTAAATAGCCCCATTTAATCCCATACCAGTTAGGAAAGTTGTTCCTCTCTCTAAGAGCTATCTAATGGTGGTTTTCTTTTCTTGAAATCTTAAAGATTCAGGTTTGACCTAAGCCAAAAAGAAACACTTTTTAAGAAAGCTATAATATCCAGTTTTTATTAAACGACGGAAACGGGTGCATTTTCAAAGCAAATCCCCCAAAATGAATTAGTTAAGGTTCCAAAAAATTTGAGTAACATCCTAGACTCTTAAAAATGAGAATCCTAGCCTCAGAAGGAAGGAAAAACAGAGTTAGAATGAAGAAACAAATTTTGATGGAAAACCTACGAAACATAATGGCATTTTCGTAATTTTGGGCAATTTTTGGAATTCACATAGGAGGGCTTTTTAAATGAAATTTTTGAGTTCTTTGGGATTCTCAGAGGCCCTGAAAATCATGGGAAGCCCCGAGACAGTTAAACCCTAAACCTTCTGGTGGACGTTTTCCAACGTCGATGTGTCCAAACTTTGACAGATCCATTCGGGAAGGTTTTAGCTCTGATTTGATTGATTCCAAAGGCATTTTTCTTAATTGGAAACCTAAATTTTATAATGGAAAAGACAGTTCTAAAAAAGGAGCTAAAATGAAAGAGAAATAAAAATGAAAATTATAAAGGGCAAAATTAGAATTTTTGAAAGTCTTTTTGCCCTACCTATATATAGGTGGCGCCTCACACTTGCCTTCATTTAACTTTAGAAAATTCAAGCCCAAACCAGAAGCAAAACCCTAAGGGAGAGGCACCCAAGATAGGAAGAGGAAGGAGGAAGAAATCCACGCTTAAGGTATGTTTCATGGTGATTTTCCTTGCTTTTCTTCATCCACACCTCCTCTCCTCCCTTCTCCTTTATTTCCTTGGATTAAAATGAAGTTTATAAATCTAATTCAAGGGAGAAATTCAAGGGAAATTTCGGATTTGAAGAGAGGAGTTTGGAGAAAGCAAGATTTAAGCCAAACTAAGCAAGGAAACAAGGTAAAATTGCATTCCATGGTTGCTATATTGATCTTCCTTTCTTCTCCACTTCGACACACACCAAGAACCCTAGGAGGATCTAATTTTCAAGCCTAACCAAGAATGAATCTTAGGTATTTGATGGTGAAGAATGGTGAGAACCCGCAAGGAATCGAGTCCCCTTGAACCCACAATCGATTTGAAATATACGCACCCTAAGAAAGCTAAATCAAGTCTGAACGATCCACTTGGAACCCCTAAATACGAAGAGACAAGGATCCCGAGTGTTGGAAGACGCCACAAGGTTGATCAAGCCTTGATAAGTCTACAAGTTCAATGAAGAATCCTAAAGAGTACTCCTCTCAAGTCTGGGATTTCTAGAAAATTATGATTTTTATTCATTCAAATCTACTTACAATAGGAGGCAGAGTACAATTATATAGTGTGCAAGTCAAATATGCCTTCAATGCTCATAGAAAAGGAAAACTAAGGAAAATAATAGCAAATATCCTAATTAATGATATGAAATCAAAATTATAAAAGTCAAATTCTCTTAAAAACTAAAAAGGAATTAAATCCCCCTAAATAAGCTAAATTCATCCAGATATATTAGGGTTCTAGAAATTAGCTTATTAAGCCAAAGTGGCATTATTTAGCCCTAAATGAGCCCACCAATGGATGGTCCATGGTTCAAGCACTTCAATTGATAATGTTTTGGCCTAGTTTAGCCTCAGCAGGTCCATCTTCAGCCCATATGATGTTGAGGACGTCCACATTAGAAATGTCCATATCTTGCTTGACTTTTATTGCTCCAATTGCTATTTGCTTAGTCCAGGTCTCTTGAACAAGTCTACTTAAGGCTTCCCTCATTCTTTCAACTCATGCTCTTGTCATCTTGCCACTTGGAACTTGCAGAGGATCATTCTAAGCATTTGAGACAGCTTGCTCCCTTTGATGGATCGCATCATCCCCTCTCTCCTCAAAAGGATTCGTCCTCGAATCATTACTTACACCATAAGGAGATAGATCAGCAACATTAAAAGTAGCACTAACATTATACTCACCTGGCAGATCTATCTTATAAGCATTGTCATTGATTTTCTCAAGGAGTTGAAATGGTCCATCCCCTCTTAGAGCTAATTTAGATTTCCTTTGTGCCGGAAACCTCTCTTTTCCCATATGCACCCATACCCAATCACCAGGTTCAAAAGTGACATACCTTCTCCCTTTGTTTGCCTTGGATGCATATTGCTCATTCTTCTTTTCAATATGCAATTTAATCTTTTCATGAAGTTACTTAACCACCTTAGCTTTCTTTTTGTTGTCTAGGCTTGCTCTCTTATTAATGGGCAATGGTAACAAATCCAAAAGAGTTAGTAGATTAAAACCATAAGCAACTTCAAAAGGAGAATAATCAATTGATAAATGTACACTTCTATTATATGTAAATTCAATGAATGACAAGCAATCCTCCTAATTTTTCAAATTTGTTTGGATGACGGTCCTAAGCAATTGAGTTAAGGTTCTATTAATAACTTCAGTTTGACCATCAATTTGTGGATGACAAGCTGTAGAAAATAATAACTTAGTTCCAAGCTTTCCCCTAAAACTCTCTAAAAATGACTCAGAAATTTTGCATCCCTACCTGAGACAATACTTTTAGGAACACCATGAAGCCTTATAATTTCTTTAAAGAACAAATCAACAATATAAGTAGCATCATCAGTTTTATGGCATGCAATAAAATGTGCCATTTTTTAAAATCTATCAACAACCACAAATATTGAATCCATCCCTCTTTTTGACCTAAGTAATCCCAAAATAAAATCTATTGAAATGTTTACCCAAGGTTCACTAGGTACAGGTAATGGAGTATATAGACTATGTGGTAAGACTCTAGACTTAGCCCTTTTACATGTTATGCATCTACCACAAATCCTTTCCACATCACACTTTATTTTAGTCCAAAAGAAATGTTCATGCAAAACATCTAATGTCTTTTTCACACCAAAATGTCCCATTAGTCCTCCCCCATGTACTTCCCTCACAAGCAATTCACACATAGAACATTGAGGCACACATAATTTATTTTCTCTGAACAAAAATCCATCAAGCTTATAGAATTTTCCAAAAGCTCTTTTTTCACAAGCAACAATTATTTTAGCAAAATCACTATCATTGGCATACAAATCCTTAACATATTTAAAACCAAGCAATCTTGCATTTAGAGAAGTGAGAAGAATATACCTTCTAGATAATGCATCTGTAACCACATTCTCCTTACCTTTCTTGTATTTGATCACATATGGAAAAGGCTCGATGAACTCTATCCATCTAGCATGTCTTTTGTTCAGCTTACCTTGACCTTTCATGTACTTCAAAGATTAATGATCAGTATGGATCACAAATTGTTTAGGCCAAAGGTAGTGTTGCCAAGTCTCCAATGCTCTCACAAGTGCATAAAGCTCCTTGTCATAAGTTGGGTAATTCAAGGTGGCACCGTTCATCTTTTCACTAAAATAAGCAATTGACCGCCCTTCCTGCATTAGAACAGCTTCTATCCCAACTCCTGATGCATCACACTCAATCTCGAAAGTTTTGTTAAAATCAGGTAAAGCTAAAATAGGTGTAGAATACAATTTTTCTTTAAGAAAACTAAATGCATGATCTTGTGCTTTTTCCCATCTAAAGCCAATTGATTTCTTAATTACTTTAGTAAGTGGTGCAGCAATTATGTTGAAATCTTTCACAAACCTTTTATAAAAGCTAGCCAACCCATGAAAACTTCTTACCTCAACTACATTTGTAGGTGTTGGCCATTCTTTAATAGCCCTTACCTTCTTTTCATCAACTTGTATTCCCTCAGCACTCACCACAAATCTAAGGAAAACAACTTTTTCTATGCCAAAGCATACTTTTTTAGGTTAGCATACAACTTTTCTTTTCTCAAAACATCAAGCACAGAGTGCAAATGATTCAAATTCTCATTAAGACTTTTACAAAAAATCAGAATATCATCAAAATAAACCACAACAATTTTTCCAATATATGCATGCAAAATATGACTCATCAACCTCATAAAAGTACTAGGTGCATTTGTTAGCCCAAATGGCATGACTAACCATTCATACAGCCCATGCTTTGTTTTGAAAGTAGTTTTCCACTCATCTCCTTCCCTCATCCTAATTTGATGATATTTAGATTTTAAATCAATTTTTGAGAAAATAACAAACCCATGTAATTCGTCAAGCATATCATCTAATCTAAGAATAGGATGGCGATATTTTACAATGATATTGTTGACAGCTCTGCAATCAATGCACATCCTCCAAGATCCATCTTTCTTTAGTACTAAGAGGACTGGTACAGCACATAGACTCAAGCTTTCTTAAACATACCCTTTTGCCATGAGCTCTTCAACTTGCTTTTGAAGCTCTTTTGTCTCCTCAGGATAAGTTCTATACGCTGGCTGGTTAGGAATTATTGCTCCAGGAATGAAGTCAATTTGATGCTCAATGCCTCTTATGGGTGGCAATCCACTAGGGATATTTTCTTGAAATATATCTTCAAATTCCTGCAACAAAGAACTAACAACACTCAGAAATGAAGAGTCAAGGTCATTAGTGCTTAAAATGGCCTCCTTACAAGCAAGTACAAGTAAAGGCTGTTCAGCAAGATATGCACTCCTCACCTCACTTTCTTTTGCATAGAAACTCACTTTTTCTCTTTCTTTTCTCTTCACTTTCTTTTCTTTCTTCTGAATCTCTTTTTTTGAGCTCTTAGATTTTCTTTCTTTCTCACTCTCATTTCTTTTGATCTCTCTTCTTTATTTTTCTTATCACCCTCTCTTTTATCTCTCTCTTATTTCATTTTGAGCTGATCTTCATATACTTGCTTGGGTGTTAATGGTACAAGAGTAATAGGTCTGTCATTCATTACAAATGAATATCTATTGGTAAACCCATCCTTTGTCGCCTTCCTATCAAATTCCCAAGGTCTACCCAAAAGTATATGTCTAGCATGCATAAGAACAACATCACATAAAATCTCATCACAATATCTTCCAATTGAGAATGAAACAAGAACTTGCCTATCAACCTTAATCTCCCCACATTCATTCACCCATTGCAACTTGTATGGTTTAGGGTATTTAATGGTAGACAAATTTAATTTCTCAACTAAAGTGGTACTAGCAACATTGGTACAACTCCTACTATCAATAATCATATTGCATACCTTGTTGCTTATGAGATAGCTAGTATAGAAGATGTTTTCTCTTTGTTGCTCTATGTCATCTTCCTTAACTTGAGAATTCAAAGATCTTCTAGTCACAAGTGCTTCTCCTTCTATAGCATACTCAAACCCATAATCACTAGCATCTTTAAGTGATGGCATGGAATGATCACTTTCACTTTCGATCACCACTTCACGATCCTTCATGATCATTACTCTCTTGTTGGGGTATTACAAAGCTATATGACCTATTCCTAAACACTTGAAACATTTAATATCTCTATTTCTAGATGATTGGGAATCAGATTTACCCTTGTTCTTAGATGAAGCTTCCTTTTTGTCATTTGAGACTTCTCTTTGAACATCTTTTTCTTCCTTCTTCCATTTTGGTCTCATTGAAGAACTAGAGCCTGAAAGGTACCTTTCTATTCCTTTTTGTTTAAGTTGCCTTTCAACCTTCATTGCCATGTGCACCATGTCTTCTAACTCTACATAATGCTGCAACTTTACAGTATTAGCAATTTCTTTATTTAACCTATTCAAGAATTGAGCCATTGTCACTTCCCTATCCTTTTTCACATTTGCTCTAATCATAGTCACTTCCATCTCTTTATGATATTCCTCTACACTCTTAGAGCCTTATGTAAGGGACTGCCTCTTTTGAAAGAGGTCTCTATAGTAATGACTGGGTATAAACCTCTTCCTCATGAGAGCCTTCATCTCCCTCTATGTTTCTATAGGTCTCTCACCATTCTTCCTCCTTTCTAGGGCCAATTTATCCCACCAAATTAATGCATAATCCATAAATTCAATAACTGCCAATTTTACCTTTTTTGCTTCAGAATAATTATGGCACTAAAAAATGAACTCAATTTTCTTTTCCCACTTCAAATAAGCTTCAGGATCATTTCTACCTTAGAAAGAAGGTATCTTCATCTTAATATTTTCAAGGTTTCCATCCACCCTATTTCTACCCCTTGGAGCATTTTTACTGTGTCTCCTTTTATGCCTTACTTCCCTAGGCCTATTTCTACCCAAATCAAATTCATATTCATAATCTTTTTCACTACCACCTCCTACTTCATTTTTAGACTCAAAATCATCCATAGAATCATCTCTACGCCTCTCATATCTTCTAGGATTAGGATTTACAGTAGGTGGTCTTCTCTACAGGTTTGCAATCATTGTGTCTTGCTTATCCATCCGATCTCTTATCCCTCCAAGCACCACATTAAGACGTTCAAATTGCTACTGCATGGCTTTTACAATGAGATCCATGTTCTGTGCACTACCTCCTCCACTTGATGTTTCCTCCTTATTAGACATTATAAGCTGCAAGAAAATTGATTAGAGAAATAAAGATTCTCGCAAATTTTCCTCACGTGTTTACCCTCAAAGATGTCACTCTTCACTCGTGTTTCACACTTTAAAGGCTTTTTCAAATAATGGATTCACACTCTCGCCTTTTTCTACTCTCAGTCTCTCTATAGGTTCTTTAAAGAAACTAATTAGACCCAATACAAAGCTATCACAATTCTTGTGAGATTCAGCCCAACACTTGGAGATAATGAGTAGTAAGTGGATACTATAGTAGAGAAAATCAGGGAATGAAAGTTAAAGATGCAGAATTTAGTAAAAGCTTAGCTTAAACCAATACTACTTCGAGAACAACACAAAATTTTTTTCTTGCCTTTTCTTTTCAATAATTTTTTTTCTCTATTTTTTTTTTTGCCTTGCTTTTTTTTTTTCTAGAATATGAAGAACAAAAACGAAATTTGAATAAACAGAATAGAAATAGCAAAATCAATTTGGAAAGCCCTGAAAATGCGTTTGAATTTAAACGACAATATCTTGAGTTAGAGAACTCCAAATGAGATGATTTTAAAGCGATCTAAAAGAAGAGAATCTAGGATATAAGAAAGACCTACTACATGTCCAGAAACTCAAGGAAAAATGTGACAAACAGAGGATTAAAACTTAGCATGTCCAGAAGAATGGAAGACGAATAGAATTTCAAAAGGAAACAGAAACACAATCTGGAAAAGCACAAAGACACACGGATATGACCTGATTTAGGGACCAAAGCTCTGATACCAAGATGGTACAAACCCATAAGGAATCAAGTCCCCTTGAACCCACAATCGATCTGAAATATATGCACCCCAAGAAAGCTAAATCAAGTCTGAACGATCCGCTTGGAGCCCCTGAATACGAAGAGAGAAGGACCCCTAGTGTTGGGAGACGCCACAAGGTTTATCAAGCTTTCATAAGTCTGCAAGTTCAATGAAAAACCCTAAAGAGTACTCTTTTCAAGTCTGGGATTTCTAGAAAATTATGATTTTTATTCATTCAAATCTACTTATAATGGGAGGCAGAGTACAATTATATATTGTGCAAGTCAAATCTGCCTTCAATGCTCATAGAAAAGGAAAACTAAGAAAATTAATAGTAAATATCCTAATTAATGACCTATGAAATCAGAATTATAAAAGTTAAATTCTCTTAAAAACTAAAAAGGAATTAAATCCCCCTAAATAAGCTAAATTCTTCCAGATACATTAGGGTTTTAGAAATCAACTTATTAAGCCCAAAAATAGCATTATTTAGCCCTAAATGAGCCCACCAATGGATGGTCCATGGTTTAAGCACTTCAATTTATAATGTTTTGGCCTAGTTTAGTCTCAGCAGCTCCATCTTTAGCCTATATGATGTTGAGGACGTCTACATTAGAAATGTCCATATCTTGCTTGAGTTTTGTTGCTCTAATTGCTATTTCCTTAGTCCAGGTCTCTTGAACAAGTCCACTTAAGGCTTCCCTTATTCTTTTAGCTCATGCTCTTCTCATTGGGCCACTTGGAATTTGTAGAGGATCATTCCAAGCATTTGAGACAACTTGCTCCCTTTGATGGATCGCATCAAAGAATAAAAATATGCAAAGAAAAACCATGAAATAGTCATTAGAATGCAAGATGCAAAACTTAGGGTTTTATGTGCACCCTCCAAATTCAAAATTTATATGATAATTCCTAGGTTTAATTAAGAGTTTAAATGAGTTCTTGAGACCCTTAAGATGCTCCCCACAAGTTTTCTTCTTCAGAAGACAAAGAAATCTCCAAGAAAGCTAAAACCATGCTATGTCTCGGCCAAACCATGTTTATGGTGCTAGGGAGAGTTTTAAATTTTTCTAAGGTCATTCTTGAGTCATATTTGATGAATGAAAATGAAGAGAGGCCTTAAAAAAAAATTAGAACTCATGAAAAGTGATTTGGTGTCTTAGGTTCCATATTATGACCTAAAGAAGCAACATGATGTTAGGCCTTTCATTTTAATCATGTGATGACTCCAAGATTCTTAAAAGGAGTCAAGAATCATATTTGATAGGAAAGAATAAGGCCTAGAAATTATTTGAGGGATGTTGCTTCAATAGGTGAAAATATGGACCATAATGGGTGTTATAGAGCAATCTAGGGTTTAAGCAAATTATGTAGCCTTAGAATGTGTTTCATGAACCTAATTGGCTCCCATAAATTGTATTTAGGCCAAAAGAAATCATCTCCACCAATTTGTGGCTGTGTGGCCGAAAGTGGAGGCTTGAATCCTAAAGGAAAAGTGTGTGGTTGTACACAAGGTAGCTCTCTCCACCTTCTCTCATGCATGGATGTGTGTTTTGCTTGTCTTAGAATGTGTGTATGTGTATTTTCAAGTCATGAAAAGTATGCTAGCATGATTTCATAATTTCATGTTTTGCATTTAAATGAATGCATGAGGTTTGCTTGAGTTGCTTAAGTTTGCTTGAGTATGGAGAGGCAAAGAACTCTTCCCTTTAGTGAGGATGAGCCAAGAACCCTTGAGCTTGGTTGAGACAAAGTAAAGAGTCTCCTAAAAGTAAAGTGGGCTCCCAAGAGTATGGTTGAGTCCAAAGCTCCCAAAGAATGGGTGAGGCAAGTCCAAAATCCATGAGGAGAAGTGTGAGGCTAATCTAAACACTTGGTGAGCTCTTGAATGATTTGTATGACTTATTTACATGCTAGGCTTGCTTCTTGAATACTATGATTTGTATTATGTCAATGCATGCATTTTTAAGGCTTACTTTACATATATTATATATGATTGAAAGGGAGATGAGCTAGTGGAATTCTTTGAATCTCATTCTTTCCTCTCCAATAATCTAATATGCTAGGTGGACCAAGTAGCTATGGTGATGGGAGCCAACAACAATGAAGAAGGAAGATTGACAACCTTATGCCTGGCTTTTCTCTTTTTGAAATCGTAATGATGCTTCATGATGTATATTGTGTTGTAAATAGCCTATGACCCTTGAGACATATGTAAATATGATATTATATGATGTTTAAATGTATAGATATGATGTATGACCTCTAGCATATATTTTGAGTATGTAATGCTAAAGTATGTAAATTGGAAGTTTGATGGAAATGTGCATAAGTGTGGGTTGAATGGCTAAAATGAGATGCATGAGGTTTGGGACCATTTGAAAAGCTCACACAAGTCTTAAATGTGCTTTTAGACTTGCCTAAAAGGTGCTAAAACTAAGGGAAAGCTATTTGGCAATTTTGGTACCTCATGTGGAACTAAAATTGACCATAATAGAGCCTGATATCACTTTTTGTCTAAATGAGTTAGTCTTGATCTAAGATTTGGCATTCAATTAGGTCTCATTAAGAGATTTTTAGGAAGTTAAAGATTATAATTTTTGGAGGTCTACAAAATATTTGATGATTTTTTAAAGTTATCAATTTTTATGGTTTTGGTCTGCTACATTATTGATTTGGTCTGAAATTGCATTCTATCACACGAGACCTAAATGATATCCAAATGCCATGAAATTTTATAAACAGAAACTTGATAGTTATAGTGACTCATACCAACTAGAAGCACCTCATTTGGAGGTCTAAAAAGGGAGATATGAATTTTTGAACATTCTATCCAATATTAGGAATTTTGCCCGATCAAAGTTACTGTTCCATTGAATTCTGAGGTTTGGGCTTGATGATTTGGTCTAGAAATATTTTTCTCTCTAGCTGACATCCACAGCTTTCTAGATTGGTATCATTTGCATGGATTGAATTTTTATGGAATTAATTGGACATTTTCAAATTTTTCTACAAAATTCTGTGACAGTTCTAGAATGTAGTTTGACCTTGGGATCATTTTGGATGTCAAACATCCTTTGTGATGGATGTTATGATTTGGATGTATTTTTATGTGAATTATACATCTAGAGCTTTCCATAGTGAGCAAGATTGTATGATTTCAATATTTCTATAATTAGTTATGATTTTCCAAAATTTGACCGAAAAAGAGGTCAAATCTGGCCGAGAGTAGTCCTCCATATTCCATACTCCATTTCGTTTTCCATGCGTTATAAGCATGATTTTGTGATCTAAATGAGTTGTATTGATGTATTTAAATATGAGAATGCATAATATGATCTCACATGATCCATGTGACACCGAATGGATTTTTTTAAGTTCGACGTAACGCAAAGGAAGTCATTATTTTTCCCCTTTTTCCTTATACTTTCATGAACATAATGATGTGAGGCATGTATATATAGGATACAATGAGCTTATTGGTATCAAAGCAAAGGTTCAGGATCTCATTATGGGTTGTGGCTTGTGTTTATAAGTTGCCTAGATGCATATGAGCTTGTTTTCAGATGAATCGAGTGTGTTTGACGGTGGAAGTGTTCCCTAGCTTATGTCACAGTTTGTTATGATGTTTCAGTATGATGGTGAACACTAGGAGAGGTCAGTTCTCTAGAGAGGCAAGTGCTAATGAAGTGGGGCCTAGTGATCCAGTTGCTGGAGCCCAATAGTCTATCATGGCTCGCCTGGATTAGTAGCAGGCTGTTATCATGTAGCTTCAAGAATGGCTTGCTGAGAGAGATAGCCAGGGCCTTACACCTACTCCTCCTCAGCCACCTCCACACTCAGATCGTCCCTAACATTTAGAGGTGACTCACCCAGATCCACAACCACACATGCAGGCTGTTGCCTTGATTCCACCAGCTCAGTCGCCTCCTATACCACAGCAACCCTTGACCAGAAAGGTTATCACACAGTTTAGAAAGTTCAGGCCTCCTACCTTTGATGGTAAGATGAATTCAGAGAAAGCTGAGGCCTGGATCATGGAATTAGAGAAAATCTTCAAGGTTATGGAGTGCACGTCTAAGTAGAAAGCCAAGATGGTTGTGTTCCAGTTACAGGGAGAAGCAAACTATTGGTGGAAAGGCACTAAGCCGATCTTGAGAGCAAGGAACGCCCTGATTACACTGGCGGCATTCCTTGAGGTGTTCTACGAGAAGTACTTCCCTAATTCTATCAGAGATAAGAAAGAATCAAAATTTATCCTGTTCAAGTAGACTCTAAGGATGTCCGTGGACCAATATATAGCAAAATTTGTTGAGCTCTCTAGATATTCCTCATACCTACAGAGACATGATGATGAGAGATGGAGGGCAGACAGGTTAGAGAAGGGCTTGCTCCTTGAGATCAGAGACAGGGTGGTGCCACATAGAATTAGGCACTTTAACACCCTTGTAGAAGTATGCAGAGTTACAAAAATGAATCTTAGGATGATGCAGCCTACTTCTAGCGCCAGACCACCTCTTCCTCTCCCTGAGCCTAAGAGAACTAGAGAGGGTTCCCAGATTACAGTTATGAGCCATAAAGGTGGGAAGAGTCAGTGGAGTTAGAAAGGTAAGAGACAGAGAACTCGATCCACTAAAGGCAATGCACCTATCACATGTCCCCAGTGTGGCATGAACCACGGCACCAGACTGTGCTATGTGAGGCAGAATGTGTGTTTCAAGTGTTGCAGGCTAGGGCACATGGCCAGAGATTATACCCAGACTCTTCCACAGGCCCCTTTACAGATCACACAACCCAGGGAGATGGCTTCTCCTCCCAGACCATAGACCCAGGGTAGAGTCTTTACCCTATCATAGCAGGAGGCTAGCCAGTCCCTAAGTCTGATTCAAGGTACTATTAAAATAAATAATTTTTCTGTGACTACATTATTTGATTCGGGTGCTAGCCACTCTTTCATATCATATGGCTATGCTAGGAGGTTGGGTCTGAGTATGCATACATTGCCCAATGAATTACATGTATCCACCCTCACAAGAAACTGAGCTATTACCTCCCATACTTGTTTGAATTGTGTGATTCAGTTTAATCATTGCTTGACCATCCTTGATTTGATTTGTATGCCCATTATTGATATTGATGTTATTATTGGCATGAACTAGATGTCTGCAAATAATGCCACACTAGATTATAGCCACAGGTGCATTATTTTACTTGAGTGTGGGACTGTGCCTAGTGCTAGGGTTGAGTTATCTGTTATGACCACCTCTCAAGCTGAGAGAGCTCTAAGGCATGGATGTCAAGGGTATCTGGTTTTCTTTTCGGTTCAGGTTGAGGTAGAAGAGGGTATAAATGAGATTCCTGTAGTGAGGGAGTTCTCAGAGGTATTCCTTAAAGAAATTAGTGGACTACCCCCAAAAAGAGAGGTAGAGTTTCCTATAGACATTGTACTTGGGGTAGGTCCAGTGTCTAAGGCCCCGTATAGGATGGCTCCCACCGAGCTAGCAGAGCTTAAGAAACAGATAGAAGAGTTGTTAGAGAAGGGTTTTATTAGACCCAGTGTCTCATCATGGGGAGCTCCAGTCCTATTCGTAAAGAAGAAAGACGGGAGTTTCAAGCTATGTATAGATTACCGAGAACTCAATAAGATCACCATTAAGAATAAGTACCCTCTCCTTCAGATAGATGATCTCCTAGATTAGTTAGCAAGAACGTCAGTGTTTTCAAAGATAGACCTCAGGTCGGGATACCATCAACTTAGAATAAAGTCTAAGGATATTCCTAAAATAGCTTTCAGGACTAGATACGGGCACTATGAGTTTCTAGTTATGCCCTTCGAGTTGACGAATGCACCTATAGTATTTATGGATTATATGAATAGAGTCTTCAGGCCATACTTGGATAGGTTTGTAGTAGTCTTCATAGATGATATCCTCATCTACTTGAAAAGTAGAGAGGAACATGAGTAGCACTTGAGATTAGCCTTGGAGACCCTGAGAGAGAGACAGTTGTATGCTAAACTTAGTAAATGTGAGTTTTAGCTCACTAAGGTTCAATTTTTAGGTCATATGATCTCCTTGGTAGTGTCGCAGTAGATCCCCATAAGGTAGAGGCAGTATTACAGTGGGAGAGATATAAGACAATGACAGAGATCAAGAGCTTCCTAGGTTTAGTAGGTTATTATAAAAGGTTTATTCAGGGCTTTTCTCAGATAGCGATGCCACTGACCAGGCTTACTAGAAAGAATGTGTTGTTTATGAGGAATGAGAAATGTGAGAGTAGTTTTCAAGAGCTAAAGCACAAGTTAACCACAGCCCCAGTTTTAATACTCCCTGACCTTAAAGAAACTTTTGTAGTATACAGTGATGCCTCTAAGAAAGGGTTAGGATGTGTGCTTATGCAGAAAGGCCGAGTGGTAGCTTATACTTCTAGACAGTTGAAATCTCATAAGGAAAACTACCCCATACATGACCTAGAGTTAGTTACAGTAGTGTTTGCCTTGAAAATATGGAGACACTACTTGTATGGGGCATCTATAGAAATTTACAGCGACCACAAGAGCCTTAAATATTTGTTTGAGCAAAAAGAGCTGAATATGAGGCAACGGAGATGGTTGGAATTTCTAAAAGATTATGATTTCACATTGAAATACCATCCTGGTAAGGCTAATGTGGTAGCTGATACCTTAAGTAGAAAATCCATACACATGGCCTGTATGATGATCCGAGAGCAAGAATTGATTGAGAGATTCAGAGACATGAGTCTCTCTTGCGAGGTGTATTCGGGAAAATTATTAATGAGTGAAACCTGGATAAAAAATGACCTGAGGGATCAAATAAGAGAGGCCTAACGAACAAATGACCATGTAAGTAAGATTAAAGTCCAAATAGCCTAGGGTAGTGTCCAGGAGTTCAATCTGTATAAGGATAACATAGTGAAGTATAAGGATAGGTTGTATGTGCCTAGAAATATAGAAATTAGAGAAAAGATATTAGATGAGGCACATAAGACAAGTACACCATTCATCCCGGCAATAACAAAATATACCAAGATCTTAAAAAAATGTTCTAGTAGCTCGAGCTAAAAGCAGACATAGCAGAGTATGTCTCCCGATGTCTAGTATGCCAGAAAGTGAAAATAGAACATCAGAACCCAGCTGGGTTACTTCGACCCCTAGATATCCCAGAGTGGAAATGAGATAGCATAGCTATAGATTTTGTCATGGGTTTACCCAGGACATCATCAGGATATGATGCAATATGGGTAATAGTGGATAGGTTAACAAAGTCAATGCACTTCTTACCTATGAAACCCACTTATACCCTTGATAAATTGGCCCAACTGTACATACGGGAGATAGTTAGACTGCATGGTGTGCCTAGGAGCATAGTTTCAGATAGAGATCCTAGATTCATATCGAATTTTCAGAGATCATTACAAGATGCTCTGGGCACCAGACTTAGATTTAGCACAGCCTATTATAATATCTGGTCTTCTAAAAATGAGAAAAAATGTGAGAAACGTAATGTACGATTTCTCCATCAACAAATGAAACTCACTGGATACAAAAGTAAGTCCTCGAAACGAAGTAGTTAAGGTCCCAAAAAATTTAGGAAGCATTCTAAATTCCTAAATATGAGAATCCCAGGCTTAGACAGAAAGAAAAATGGAGCTAAAATGAAGAAACAATTTCTTACGACAAGCTTACGAAATATAATGGCATTTTCTTAATTTTGAGCAAATTTTAGAATTCACGTAGGAGGGCTTTTTAAATGAAAGTTTTGAGTTATCTGGGCTTCTTAAAGGCTCTGAAAACCATGGAAAGCCCCAGGATAGTTAAAACCCCTCTGATAGACGTTTTTCAATGTCGGTATGCCTGAACTTTGACGAATTCATTCGAAAAGATTTTAGTTTCAATTCGAGTGATTCCAAAAGCATTTTACTAAATTGGGAACCTAAATTTCATAATAGAAAAGATGATTCTAAAAAAGGAGCTAAAATGAAGTACAAACAAAAATGACAAAAACAAAGGGCAAAATGAGAATTTTTGAAAAGTATTTCTTCCTCTCACCTATATATATGATGCACCCTTCTTCCCCTCTCATTTAGCTCGACCAAGTTCTGCCCAAAACTAGAGAAAAACCCTAGGGGATGAGGTGCACAAAAGGAGGAAGAAAAGGAGGAGAAATTCAAGCAAAAAGGTATGAAAATTCAGTAGTTTTTCATGCTCTTTCTCATCCACACCTCTTCTCCTCTCTTTTCCTTTGTTTCCTTTGATTAAAATGGAGTTTATAAATCTGATTCAAGGGATAAATTCAAGGGAAAATTCGGATTTAAAGAGAGGAGCTCAAAGAACACAAGATTTAAGTGAGAAAAAGCAAGAAAACAAGGTAATTTCTCTTCCTATGGTTGTCATTTTTGGTTCCCTCCTCCTCCATTTTGCCCCACTTGAGAAAACCCTAGGAGGAGATGATTTTTAAGCAGAACCAAGCATGAATCTAAGGAAAAAGGATGTGGATATTAAGAATATACAAAGGAAATTATTAAAAAACTATTAGATTTCAAGATGCAAATTCTAGGGTTTTGTGTGCACCTTGTAAAATCTGACCTTATGTGATGATTCCTAGGTCTAATTAAGAGTTTAAATGAGCTCCTAAGATCCCTAAGATACTCCCCACATGCTTCCTCTATAATACCATATATATATAACCCCATTCTTGGCATTCATAAGCTCCATATCATCATGTTCATAAGAGCATATGGAAAAGGAACCAAAAATAATGAATTTAATTGCATTACGTCATGCTTAAAAATTCACAATTGGTGTCACGTGGATCATGTGGGTTCATACCATGTATTCTTATATTTAAATACATCATTACTACTCATTTCCATCACAAAATCTTGCTCATGAGCCAAGGAAAATGAAATGGAGCACAAATTGAACTTATTGAATTTAGAAATGATGTAATCTTGATCATTCTAGAATGTTTGGGATGTCTACTTCATGCTAAAAATATGTAGAAGTCATAACATCCCACACACACAGCGTTTGACACGCGAAATACTCTGGAGATTGGACTGGGTCCTGATGCTATCACAGTTTACTGATATGAAATTCAAAAATATCTAATTAATTCCAAAAAAATCCAATCCATGCAAATGATACCAATATAAAAATTTATAGATGTTAGCTGGGGGCAAAAATAATTCCAGACTAGTTTAGGTAGCCCAAGTCTTGAAATTCAATAGAACAGTAACTCAGGTCGGGTAAGGGTCTTGATACTGGATAGAATGTTCAAAAATTCATATCTCCCTCTTTAGGCTCCAAATAAGGTGCTTCTAGTTGAAACAAGTCACTGGGGATGTCTAGTTTCTTTATATAAGATTTTGTGGCAATTGGACATCATTTGCCTCATGAGTGATAGAATTTAATTTCGGACCAGTGCTACAATACCAAGGAACAAAATTAGAAAAATTGCCAATTTTAACAATTTGCCAAATATTCCACTGACCTCTAAAAATTACCAAATTTATCTTCTCAAAAAGCTCTCAATAACCTGTAGATGCATGCTAAATTTTAGACCAAGAAGAGCTCATTTGGATGAAAAGTGACTTAGCCTCATGAAATTGTCATTTTTGCTTCCTATCAAGAGTCACTTTGAACCAAATGGCCTCTTCTTGAGTTTGGCACCCCTTGACCAAGTTTCAAAGCACAAATATGACTTGTGGAGACTGCCCATGTGATCCAAGAGCCAATTTGCATCTCATTTTGGTCTCTCAACATCTATTTATGCATTGTTACATCAAGTCATCCAAGAGCCAATTTGCACAATGCTATTGATTTAGTGTCATATAAAGTCTACATCATATTCATACATCATTTTACACTTGTCCATGGTCTTACATCACAAAAATATTATATACATCATTACTTTGACATTTAACCACCACTTAAAATACATAATACACTAAAATAAAGATGTTTAATGTCCTTGGCTTGCATCTCCTTGACTTGGAACATCACCTAGACAATTCAAGGATGAGGGGGAAAGGGGAGTGAGATTATCTCAATAGCTCACACACCCATTCACACCATATTCAAGGCATACATACATCAAATTTATAACTATACAAGCATAAAGTGTGCAATAAACTCCATTTACATTCACATGTCAAGATCACTTTCATGCTCTAGCGACTTTTGGTTTAGCCTTACCCTATTTCTAGGACTTTTGGAGTTGCCTCACTCTTGGCCTAGGGACTTTTGACCTACCTTCACCCATTCAAGGGACTTTTAGCCTTATCTCACCCATGCCATGAGACTTTTGGCATCTCCTTACCTTCATCGAGGGACTTTTGGTATCACCTCACCCTTATGAGCTCTTTCCATAACTATAGTCATTCAAGACAACACATTTGTACCAATGCATAACAAGGATCAAGTGGCATGTCATCAAGTATCAAGAATGCATGCAAGCACACTAAGACATACATATACACACAAGAATGCAAAGAGAATGAGGTAGAGAGTTACCTTTTTTATTTATGCAAGCTCATTTTGCAATTTCCTTCCCCTCCTTGGTTTCACAAGAGCACTTGGGTGGAGTAGGGTTCTCTTGGCCTAGACATTACAAACATCACACAATTACACACTTGAAGCAAGCCAAGACATTAAACTAAAGCTTATTACACACTTGGTTCCATAATGGACATATTAGTTCCATAAATGGCCTATTAAAGTAACTCATATCATTTAAGTGTTAGGCTCCATTCTCTTGTTATTTCTAGACTTCTTGGACTCATTTAAGGTCCTTGGAGCCATCATCAATTCAATTGCAGCATTGGAAGACTAAGTTGCTTTATAAAGCACCATTATGGACACCATTGTCCCATCTCCCAATCCATGGCTCCTAAATTTTTTCCAATGGTTCCTCCCATCTTCTAATATACCATATGGAGTCCCAAATCAAGTATAGAATAAATTAAAACACTCCCTAGCCCATTAAACCCCTCTTGGCCGAGACAAGCATGAATTTGGGCTTCTTGGAGTTTCAAAATTTTCCTTGATGGGAGCCCCACTTGGGAAGGTTTCTAAGCGTCTTAGGAGCTCAATGAAACATTCAAATAGCCAAAAAATTACTCACACAAAATCTGATTTCACAAAACCTCCAAGAACACTACACTTTTCTAACTTAATTTCCTTTGGTTTTTCGTGGAATTTCTTGCCATATTCTTAATTCTTGCACTCTTTTTCCTAGGTTTCTCTCTTGGTTCTACCTAAAATCCAGCCCCTCCTACCCCATCCTAGGTTGGCCGAAACATACAAGAAGAAGGGACAAGAAGAGGCTACCATAGGAATGATAGTTTATCTTGTTTTTCTTTAGTTTCTTGGATGTTTCTTCCCTTGGTTTGGTTCTCGTCTCCAAACACAAAATTTCCCTCCTTGGTCTGACCTCAAAGCAGAACCAAATCATTCAAAAAATCCACGGAAAGAAAGGAGGAAAAGAGGAGAACAAGATTGAAGGAAGATGGAGTAAGAAATTCCATGAAATTACCTAGTTTCTCTTTGGCTTTCTTCCTCTTTTTCTTCTCCTTTTGGTGCGCCTAAGAGAGCTGAAGATTTTCTTTATTTTGGGCAGAAAGGGTCGTGCTTATTAAAGATGAGAAGAAGGGAGAAAAGTGTGGAACTCTTTAGAACATTCAAGAAACCATAAATTCCAATTTTACCCTTCCGTAATGGCAATTTTGTTTCGGCTTCGTTTTAGCTCCTTTTTGAGAACCATCTTTTCCATCATAAAATTTAAGTTCCCAATTTAATAAAATGTCTTTGGAATCACTCAATTTGGAGCTAAAACCTTACTGAATGAACCAGTCAAAGTTTAGGTTAACTAACATTGAAAAACATACACCAGAGGGGCTTTACAGGTCCCGGGGCTTCCCATAGTTTTTGGAGCCTCTGAGAACCTTGGGCAACTCAAAAATTTCATTTAAAAAGCCCTCCTATGTGGTTTTCCAAAAGTTGCACTTATTTACAAAAATGTCATTACCTTGCGTTAGTTTCCGTCGCAAATTATTTCTCCATCCTAATTCTATTTTTCTTTCCGTCTGAGCCTAGAATTATCATTTTTAGGAGTCTAGGACTCTACCCAAATTTTTTGGGATATTATCTAGGTCATTTCAGAGGACTTACTTTTATATGGCTTATTTCATCATTTTATAAAAATTACGTTTGTTACATCCTCCTTCAAGAAAACAAAGAGAATTCCAAGGAGGCCAAAAAGGAGTATAGTCTCAGCCAAGCATGGTTGGAGTAGCTAGGGAGAGTTTTAAATTTTTCTAAGGCCATTCTTGAGTCATGTATGATGAATGAAAATGAGGGGAGGCCTTGGAAAAAATTTAGAACTCATAGAAAGTGATTTAGGGTCTTAGGTTCCATATTATGACCTAAAGAAGCAACATGATGTTAGGCCCTTTTTTTTAATGGTGTGATGACTCCAAGAGACTTAAAAGGAGTCAATAATCATATTTGAAAGGAAAGAATGAGGCCTAGAAATTATTTGAGGGGTGTTGCTTCATTAGGTGCAAATATGGACCATAATGGAGGTTATAGAGCAATCTAGGGTTTAAGCAAATTATATAGTCTTAAAATGTGTTTCATATACCTAATTGGCTCTAATAAATTATATCTAGGCCAAGAGAAACCATCTCCACCAATTTGTGTTTGTGTGGCCGAAAGAGGAGGCTTGAATCCTAAAGGAAAAGTGTGTGCTTGTATACAAGGTAGCTCTCTCCACCTTCTCTCATGTATGGATGTGTGTTTATCTTGTCTTAGAAAGTGTGTATGTGTATTTTCAAACTATGAAAAGTATGCTAGCATGCCTTTATATGCCATGATTCTTGATGCCATGTTATGTTTCTAAATGAGTACATGATGTTTGTATGAGTTTGCTTGAGTGTGGAGAGGCCAAGAACTCTTTCCTTTGGTAAGGATGAGCCAAGAGCCCTTGAGTTTAGTTGAGACAAAATAAAGAGTCTCCCAAAAGCAAAGTGGGCTCCCAAGAGTATGGTTGAGTCCAAAGCTCTTAAAGAATGGGTGAGGCAAGTCCAAAATCCATGAGGAGAAGTGTGAGGCCAATCCAAATACTTAGTGAGCTCTTGAATGTCTTGTATGATTTGTTTATATGCCAAGTTTACTTTTAAAATGTCCATGACTTCCATTTTCTCCATGCATGCATTTGTAAAGCTTGCTTTGCACATATTATGTATGATTAAATGGGAAATGAGCTATTAGGATTATTTGAATCTCATCCCCTCCTCTCCAATGCTTTAACATGCTAGGTGGACCAAGTAGCTATGGTGAAGGGAGCCAACAACAATGAAAGAAGGAGATTGACAAGTATATGCCTTGTTTTATCCATTTTGGAACCATAATGATGGTTCATGATGTATATGGAGCTAAATTTGACCATAATGGAATCCTAAGTCACTTTTTCACCAATTGAGTTAGTCTTGATCTGAAATTTGGCATGCAATTAGGTCTCATTGAGAGCTTTTTGGGAAGCTAAAGATCATAATTTTTGGAGGTATATAGAATATTTGATGATTTTTTAAATTTGGCAATTTTCATGGTTTCTGGTTTGCTGCACTATTCATTTGGTCCGAATTTGCATTTTGTCACACGAGGCCCAAATGATGTCCAATTGCCATAAAATTTTATACCAAAAAACTAGACAATCATAGTGACTCATGCCAACTAGAAGCACTTCATTTGGAGGTCTAGAGAGGGAGACATGAGTTTTTGAAGTTTCTGTCCAGTATCAATAAATTTACCCGACCAGAAGTACTCTTCCGTTGAATTCAGAGGTCTAGGCTTGATGAACTGATCTAGAGATATTTTTTCTCTCTAGTTAACATCTACAGCTTTCTAGATTAGTATCATTTGTATAGATTGTATTTGTTTGGAATTAATTGGACATTTTCAAATTTTCTACAGAATTCTATGATAGTTCCAGAATTTAGTGGAACCTTTGGACCATTTTGGATGTCAAATGTCCTCTGTGATGAATTTTATGATCTAGACATATTTTTAGTGTAAAGTATACATCTATAGCTTTCTTGAATGACCAAGATTGTATGATTTTGATTTTTATAAAATTTGTTATGATTTTTCAAATTTTGGCCAGAAAATGGAGCAAATCTGGCCGAGAATGAACCTCTATATTTCATGCTCCATGAGTTATGGATATGATTTTATGATGCAAATGAGTTATATTGATGTATTTAAATATGGGAGAGTATAGTATGTGCCCATATGGCCCACAAAACTTTGAAAGAAAAATTTATACACAGCACAATGCAAGGAAATACCTTATTTTAATATCATTTTCTCTTATTCTTGTGTAATTCATGGCATGAGACTTAGAAGTAGTATGAAACAAAGCTAGAAATTTATGGTGTTATACCTATCACCCTCAGACAGATGGACAGGCAGAGAGAACCATCCAAACCCTAAAAGACATGTTGCGGGCGTGTGTGTTAGAAATGAAAGGAAACTGGGATATATACTTGCCTCTGACGGAGTTTGCCTACAATAACAGTTACCATGCAAGTATATAGATGGCATCGTATGAGGCATTATATGGAAAGAAGTGTAGGTCTTCGATGTGTTAGGTTGAGCTAGGAGAGCGAAGCCTCATAGGCCCAGAGTTAGTGGACTAGACCTCCAGACAAATAGAAACCATTAGAAAGAAACTTCTGATGGCTCAGAGTAGATAGAAAAGTTATGCAAATAAACGTAGGCAGTCGTTAGAATTTGAGGTTAGAGACCATGTCTTCATTAGAGTGTTTCCAGTCACGAGAATAAGTTGGTCCATCAAAAGTAAAAAGCTCAATCCAAAGTACATAGGTTCTTTCCAGATTCTTAATAAAGCAGAACTTGTGGCATACAGACTAGCCTTTCCTCTGAACCTAAGCCAAGTCCATAATGTATTCCATGTTTTCCAACTCAAAAAGTACCAACCCGACCCCTCACATATCATAGAATATAAAAACATGTAATTACAGGATGATTTATCATAAATAGTATCACCAAATTGGATCGTAGATGTTAGACTTAAGCAGTTACGAAACAAGATGATACTGCTTGTGAAAGTGGTTTGGAAGGGGTTATCTCTTGAAGAAGCCACATGGGAACTAGAGGAATGATATGAGAAAGAAATATCTAGAACTTTTCCTATGAGATATGTTATCTAAATTTTGAGGACAAAATTTTTTAAAGGGGGGAGAATTGTAATGTCCAATTTTCGTTAAACGACGAAAATAGATACGTTTTTAAAGCAAGTCCCCCGAAATGAATTAGTTAAGGTTCTGAAAAATTTTAGTAACATTTTAGACTCCTAAAAATGAGAATCCTAGCCTCAGATTGAAGGAAAAATGGAGCTAGAATAAAGAAACAAATTTTGACAAAAAACTTACGAAACGTAATGATATTTTCGTAATTTTGGACAATTTTTGGAATTCACACAAGAGGGCTTTTTAAATGAAAGTTTTGAGTTCTCTAGGATTCTTAGAGGCCTTAAAAACTATGGAAAGCCTCGGGACAGTTAAATCCCTTCTTGTGGACGTTTTCCAACGTCGGTGTACTTGAACTTTGATAGATCCATTCAGGAAGGTTTTAGCTCCGATTTGAGTGATTCTAAAGACATTTTTCTTAATTGGTAACCTAAATTTTATAATAGGAAAGACGATTCTAAAAAAGGAGCTAAAATGAAGGAGAAACAAAAATGCAAAGTATGAAGGGTAAAATTAAAATTTTTGAAAAAATCCTTTTGCCCTACCTGGTGCCTCACACTTGCCTTCATTTAACTTCAAAAAATTCAGCCTCAAACCATAAGAAAAACCTTAAGGGAGAGGCACCCAAGAGAGGAAGAAGAAGGAGGAAGAAATCCAAGCTTAAGGTATGTTTTCATGGTGATTTTCCTTGCTTTTCTTCATCCACACCTCCTCTCCTCCCTTCTCCTTTATTTCCTTGGATTAAAATGAAGTTTATAAATCTGATTCAAGGGAGAAATTCAAGGGAAATTTCGGATTTGAAGAGAAGAGCTTAGAGAAAGCAAGATTTAAGCCAAACTAAGCAAGGAAACAAGGTAAAATTGCATTCCATGGTAGCTATATTGATTTTCCTTTCTTCTCCACTTCAACACACACCAAGAACCCTAGGAGGATCTGATTTTCAAGCCCAACCAAGCATGAATCTTAGGTATTTAATGGAGAAGAATAAGAAAATGCAAAGAAAAACCATGAAATAGTCATTAGAATGCAAGAAGCAAAACTTAGGGTTTTATGTGTACCTTCCAAATTTTGAATTTGTATTATGATTCTTAGGTTTAATTAAGAGTTTAAATGAGTTCTTGAGACCCTTAAGATACTCCCCACAAGCTTTCTTCTTCAAGAAAATAAAGAAATCTCCAAGAAGCCCTAAACTGTGCTATGTCTTGGCCAAACCATATTTATGGTGCTAGGGAGAGTTTTAAATTTTTCTAAGGTCATTCTTGAGCCATATTTGATGAATGAAAATGAAGAGAGGTCTTGGAAAAAATTTAGAACTCATGGAAAGTGATTTGGTGTCTTAGGTTCCATATTATGACCTAAAGAAGCAACATGATGTTAGACCCTTTTGTTTTAATGGTGTGATGACTCCAAGAGGCTTAAAAGGAGTCAAGAATCATATTTGAAAGGAAAGAATGAGACTTAGAAATTATTTGAGGGTTGTTGCTTCATTAGGTGCAAATATGGACCACAATAGGGGTTATAGAGCAATCTAGGGTTTAAGCAAATTGTGTAGCCTTAGAATATGGTTCATGAACCTAATTGACTCCCATAAATTGTATCTAGGCCTAGAGAAATCATCTCCACCAATTTTTGGGTGTGTGGCCAAAAGAGGAGGCTTGAATCCAAAAGGGAAAGTGTGTAATTGTGTGCAAGGTAGCTTTCTCCACCTTCTCTCATGCATGGATGTGTGTTTAGCTTGTCTTAGAATGTGTGTATGTGTATTTTCAAGTCATGAAAAGTATGCTAGCATGATTTATTATGCCATGATTTCATGATGTCATGTTTTGCTTTTAAATGAATGCATGAGGTTTGCTTGAGTTGCTTGAGTGTGCTTGAGTGTGGAGAGGCCAAGAACTCTTCCCTTTGGTGAGGATGAGCCAAGAACCCTTGACCTTAGTTGAGACAGAGTAAAGAGTCTCCCAAAAGCAAAGTAGGCTCCCAAGAATATGGTTGAGTCTAAAGCTCTCAAAGAATGGGTGAGGCAAGTCCAAAATCCATGCGGAGAAGTGTGAGGCCAATCCAAACACTTGGCGAGCTCTTGAATGATTTGTATGACTTGTTTACATGCTAAGCTTGCTTCTTGAATGCTCATGATTTGTATTATGTCCATGCATGCATTTTTAAGGCTTGCTTTACATATTATGTATGATTGAAAGGGAGATAAGCTATTGGGATTCTTTGAATCTCATTCCCTCCTCTCCAATGATCTAATATGCTAGGTGGACCAAGTAGCTATGGTGATGGGAGCCAACAACAATGAAAAGGGAAGATTGATAACTTTATGCCTAGCTTTTCTCATTTTGAAACCGTAATGATGCTTCATGAAGTATATTGTGTTGTAAATGGTCTATGACCCTTGAGACGTGTAAATATGATATTATGTGATGTTTAAATGTATGGATATGATGTGCTTTATGCCTAGCATATATTTTGAGTATGTAATGCCAAAGTATACAAATTAGAAGTTTGATGGAAATGTGCATAAGTGTGGGTTGAATGGCCAAAATGAAATGCATGAGGTTTGGGACCATTTGGGCAGCTCATGCAAGTCTTAAATGTGCTTTTAGACTTGCTCAAAAGGTGCCAAAACCAAGGGAAAGCCATTTGGCAATTTTGGTACCTCATGTGGAGCCAAAATTGACCATAATGGAACCCTATATCACTTTTTGGCCAAATGAGTTAGTCTTGATATGAGATTTCGCATGCAATTATGTCTCATTAAGAGCTTTTTGGGAAGTTAAAGATAATAATTTTTGGAGGTCTACACAATATTTGATGATTTTTGAAAGTTGGCAATTTTTATGGTTTTGGTCTGCTGTACTATTCATTTAGTCCAAAATTGCATTCTATGACACGAGGCTTAAATAATGTCTAAATGCCATGAAATTTTATACAAAGAAATTAGACAATTATAGGGACCCGTGTTAACTTGAAGCACCTCACTTGGAGGTTAGAGAGGGAGACTTGAATTTTTGAACATTCTGTTCAGTATCAGGAATTTTGCTCGACCAGAGTTACTGTTCCATTGAATTCCGAGGTTTGGGCTTGATGAATTGGTCTGGAAATATTTTTTTCTCTAGCTTACATCCACAGCTTTCCATATTGGTATCATTTTCATAGATTGGATTTTTGTGGAATTAATTGGACATTTTCAAATTTTTTTGCAGAATTCTGTGACAGTTCTAGAGTGCAATATGACCTTTGGATGATTTTGGATGTCAATCGTCCTCTGTGATAGATGTTATGATTTGGGCATATTTTTAGTATGAATTAGACATCTATATCTTTCCATAGTGACCAAGATTGTATGATTTCAATTTTTTTATAATTAGTTATAATTTTTCAAAATTTGACCAGAAAAGAGGCCAAATTTGGCCAAGAGTAGTCCTCCATATTCCATACTCTATTTCGGTTTCCATGAGTTGTAAGCATGATTTTGTAATCCAAATGAGTTGTATTGATGTATTTAAATATGAGAATGTATAATATGATCTCACATGGTCCATGTGACACTAAATAGATATTTTTTAAGTTCGACGCAACGCAAAGGAAGTCATTTTTTCCCCTTTTTCCTTATACTTTCATGAACATAATGATGTGAGGCATGTATATATATGATAAGATGAGCTAGAAGTTATGGTGTTACAAAACCAATCCGTGGAAAATAATCTCCATAAAGAGAGCTTCGTTTTAAGGTAAGATTTTACTTGAAACACTTGCAAAATCTTGTATTTTCAAGCCATTTAATCTTCGACCTAGATAGAGAAAGTAAGGATGAGATTTTTTCTTCATGTGTTCTTGATGGAACCAAGGGTTATGAAGTGTGAGGATTAAGAATATACAACTAGAATTGAAAAGGAATCTTTAAAATGCAAGTTATAGAATTTAGGGATTTGGTTGTACCTTGGCAAATATGAAGCTTCCTAATGATAATTTAATTTGTCTAAGAGTATGAATGAGTTTTGAAGACACCTAAGAAGCTTTCCATATGCCATAAAGGAGATGAAGCAAACTCCATGGGTACACAAGATAAGGGGATGTCTCGACCAAAATAGAAACATGTAACTAGGGAGTGTTTTAAATTGTTCTAAGGCTAAAAAGGGATTAAATATGATATATGAACATAAAAGGAAGCCTTGGAATAAATTTAGAAAGTATGGATTGTGAGATGGAGGTGTAGGCTCCATAATAAGACATCAAGAAGCAACTTATAGCTAATCTCCTTAAAATAAAATTGTGATGACTCCGAGGAGTCTAAATGGAGTCAAAAGACTTAAATTGAAAGAGAAAATGGAGCCAAGATCATGAATTTCAATAGTTTCTTCTTAATGCCTTGTATAGAGACATATTGGAGCCATATAAGAAAGTAGCTTTGCATAAAGCTTGTATAAGGCTAAAGCTTGTTTCCATGAGTGATTCATGTCTCATTTGATGTGTCTAGGCTAAGAGAATCAAGTGTCACCTAATTCTATAAGCTCAGGCAAAAAGGGGAAGACAAGTTCAAGGGAAAAGTGTGATGTTCTTGCTTCAAAGTAACTCTCTAACCTTTTTCACATGCATGCATTGGATGTTTATTTGTCTTTGAGTACTTGTGTATATGTTTGAACTATGAAATATGTTTCTAGCTATTGCTTACTTACTGTGGTACCATTATGCATCTTGAAATAAGTTTATGAATGTATTTTTGGCTTGAATGGGTTTGATGATGCCAAAAGTTCCTTAGCATAGGTAAGGATGAGCTAAAAGTCCCTAAAATTAGGTAAGACAAAGCCAAAAGTCTCAAGAAGAGTGAGACTTAGTCAAAAGTCCCTTGAAAGTAGATGAGGCCAATCTAAAAATCCCTAGAAAGTTGAGTGAGGCTAGACCAATGCCCCTGAGAACCTATATTTAACATGTATGAGTTTATATAATGAAGAAAATGTTTTATGTATGTTTATGACTAGCCGAAGGGACATACATGCATTCTTTGACTTGAATTTGCATCCATTATGTATGTTTGAAAGGGTAAAGATCTATTGAGATTCTTTGAATCTCACTCTTTCCTTTCATATGCTTAATTATGTCTAGGTGAGCCAAGTGAACTAAAAAAATGGAGGCCAAAGGTCTTGAAGTATGGCACTTTGACAAAGGAGTAGAGAAATAGATATTTTAATAGCATATTAATGTCAAGAATTGTATCCACATGATATATATGAGATGTAACCACTAAGACAAGTTTAAATATATGTATTTATAATGTGTATATCAATCAATCTTGAAGCCAAATGAATGTATACATAGAAGAGTGACATCCTAGCACTATGGTATGCATGTGTATAAATGCATGTAGTATGGTGAGATTTAGCGCCATAGTATGGATCATTTGGCATGCTTTTATTTGTTATAATTATGCTTTTGTATGTGCCCAACTAGCTATGAAATGAGAAGAAAGCTTCTTGGTGCCTTGAGATATCAATTTGGACTTCAAAAGTGACCATTATATGTGTTGAACCAAAGTCTGACTGAATGAATGATTTTTTCCATAAAATTTGGCCAACAAGTAGTTCTCATTTAGAGCTTTTCAAAGAGTCAAAGAGCATCCAATTTGGAGCTTTAAAGAATTTATTATGATTTTTCAAATTTGGCCAAATTATGCAAAAATGGTATGTGCATTGTTCATATGATTAGTTTATGTTTTTGTATCACATATGAGTCAAATAAAGCCTAATTGTTATGAATTATTACATGTGTAAATTAGACATCATAAGCTTTCCATAGCCATTGAGATCACCCAATTTAAAGTTTCGTAGAGGAAGAAATGAATTTTTGAAGTTATATGATAGTACCAGTAATGCAGCCGACCTCTATTATTGTTCCATCAATTTCTATGGGTTAAAGGCCACTACATTGGTCTAGAATTATTTTTACATTTAGAGCTTTCTAAAAACCTATCATATGCATGATTTTATTTTCAAAGATCACACTAGAAAGCGATAACAATAACCCAAGAGCAACTCTTAAATTTTTTGGTGTATGGTTCCAAACCTATGGAATACGAGATGAATTGTGATTTTTATGATATGATTGGATATGTTATAGATGAGAAATGATATTGATGATTTCATAAGGTCCCTAAAGCTATGAATCATGTGTATGGCCTCCCAATTACATAATTCTCCATGTGTAGAATTATATGTTTTCTTACAAGTCTCTTCTAACATGTGTGAGATATGTTAAGTGTCATACCATATATATTCCACTATCATACTCTTCCATTCAAGGCTATTATATCCATTTTCCCCATGAAATTACAAGAAAAGTATGAAAATAATGCACTTTTGTTATGTAACGTCGAGGTTAAATTTTTCAATTCGTGTCATATGGGCCATATGGATGTTCCAACATCATTCTCTACCCATTTATCACTTGTACAAGTCACAAACAATCTAAAACATTAAGCAATCCACGGATTTCAAGCTTAGAATCACATATTTTTCTTCATTCACCTCGAACAGCATATGGTAAATTTCAGGGGCAATTTTGAAAAGCTATAATTAAATGTAAACAAATTGAAATCTACCATGCTATAGCTTCCTAGAAAGCTCTGAGTGTTAAATTTATACTAAAAATAATTTCAAGTCATGAACATAGCAGCTGGACTACATTTGACATAAAAAAAGGCATAAAGGTCTGACTGGCTACTGATACTGATATAGATTTTTGATATAAACTTAACAAATGGTTAATTAATTTCAAAAAAATCCAATCCATGCAGATGTTACCAATATGAAAACCTATGGATGTTTTCTAGAGGTAAAAAATCATTTTAGACAATTCCAAGTTCGTTCAGACCACGAAAACTAATTAAACAATGACACAGGTCTGATTAGATGCCTAGTACTGGACGGCAAATTTAAAAATTCATGTCTCTCTCTCTAGACATCAAAATGGGGTGATTCTAGTTGGCACAAGCCACTGGGAAGGTTTAGTTTTTTATTATAAAATTTTATGGCAATTAGACATCATTTTCCTTATAATTAACACAAAACAATTTTCAGACCAAAGCTACAGTAATAGTAACCAAACTAGAAAATTTTCCCAACTTCAAAAATTTATCAAATATTCTGTAGACCTCCAAATAATACCCACTTGAGCATTCCAAAAATCTCTCAACAAGATTTAGATACATGCTAAATTTTAGACTAAGAAGAGCTCATTTGGACAAAAAGTGACATAGCTTACCAATTTAGTCACTTTTACTCCATATGAGGGACCAACTTGGTTTAATTGGCCTCCTTTAATGTTTGGCACTTCTTGGGCAAGTATAAAAGCATAAATATGACTTGTAGCAATGTCCAAGTGGTCCTAAATACCATGCATCTCGTTTTGACCATTCCATATCCAAGATTACATAAACATCTCAAACCATCAAGAAGTCAAAATCCATATTTACGTTGATCTAAAGTCATATAAGGTTTACATGGCATCTGTACATCATATTACATTTGCTAATGGTCTTACATCACAAAAGTAATGTGTACAAGGCCACTTTGACATTCAACTCTATTTTAGACTACATGTAGGCAAAGTAAAGCTTTTTAATGTTCTTGGCTTCCACTTCCTTATCTTTGAGCACCACCTAGCCATTTCAAGAGTTAAAGGGAAAGAGGAGTGAGATTCTAAGAATCTCAATAGCTCACACACCCATTCACACACTCATTCAAAGAATATATATGTAATGTCCCACATCGGGTAGGAAGACCCTGGGCTAAGGCCTTATAAGTGGGAGCGAAGCTCTCCCCACCAGCGACGCGTTTTCGGGTGTGACCGATTGAGGTGCCCGACGAACAAAACCCCAACCACGTGGAAACCACGGGGTGCCGTAAATAGGGACAATATTGCTGGAGGCTCTGTGGGGTATAAAAAAATGACACCTCAATCTACTACCGCTACCTAGCCTCTCAATAGGCTCGGTTCCATATGATTTCCAAAGAGTCACTACTCTCCCGTGGCATTTACATGCTATGAACCGGGGTTTCATATACTCATCTTTCACCCTGTGGGTCCTGTGAACCCATCTCAAGCATCCTCAACTCAAACTCCATATATACGACTCATACATAGCATGAAACAAACCATAGGCCACGGGTATAGAGCCGAAAACCATAAAAATTACATTTTCTCACTTGGGCCCAAAAGTCATATTTTGGCTCTAAGTTTGGAAAATCATAAGAAATTGTAGAAAAATGGGAATGCAGCAAACTTTAGCTTTCTGGAAATCTCTAAGTGTTAAATTTACATGAAAAATCATTCCCAATTAAAATCTCAGCATTTGAACCAAGTTTGACACCGAAAATGGGAGGAAGGTCTAGCTGTCACTGTTTCTGGTGCAGCTTTCTGTCATGACTTTCGAAAATTCATAACTAAATCCACAAAAATCCAATCTGGGCACATTATACCAATTCAGAAAGATACGGATGTCTACTAGAGGACCAAAATAAGTCCAGATCATTTCAATAGCTCCTGCATGCCGAAAACCGATGGAATAATGATGGGGGTCAGGTAAGCTCCCTAATGCTGATACAGAACTTTAGACTATCTAATCTCTCTCTACAGACCTCCGATTTGGGTGATTCCAGTTCCTGTAAGTCACTGTGGTTTTATGTGTATAAAATTTCACCATATTTAGAATCCATTGGGTCTAAAAATGCCACAGATTTCATTTTCTGGTTGTATGAACAGTACATGACCAATCCCTTGAATTTTCCAAAATTCAAAAATTTCCCAAATATTCTCTAGACCTCCGAATATTACCCACTTTAGCTTTTCAAGAAGTTTCTACAAAATCTAGAGACACACCAAATTTCATGGCAAACGGAGCTCATCCGGTCATACTTTGACGGAGCTCACAAAAATACCGGTTTTGACACCCCATAGGTCCAAAACGGGTCTAGATAGCCTCTCACACATTCTCACTCCTCATGGACAAGTTTAAAAGCATAAAACTAGTATATCTAACATGTCCATATGATCCAAATCATCATACATCCAAATCTCACTATGCTATGGCCAATTATGCATTATTCCATACATGCAACAAAAGGGGTAAAACCCTCATTTCCATTACCTTGGCTAATAACATAGTTCATACATCATCCTTTCACATATTTACATTAGTTACAACCCTTACAACTCAGAAATAGTGGGCACATCTTCATTTGGCACCACTTTACATCATATTTACATCAAAATATCAAAACAAAGCTAGCAACTAGCTAACTAAGCATGCTCCTAGGCTTCTTGGTGTGTGCTCGGTTCTCCTTGAGCTCCACCTAGTATAATAGTTGGGAGGGGAAAGGGGTGAGATTCAGGGAATCTCAGTAGCTCATGCACTCAATCAGGTAAATAATCCAGGCATATAACAAGTCAAAGCATGTGAATAAGCATTTAGCCATTCTCAACCACCAACACACATTGTACATGCTATGGAATTCTCAACAATGCCAAAAATGAGCTCCAGGGACTTTTGGTCTAGCCTCACCCGAGTCTAGGGACTTTTGGATAGCCTCACCCGAGTTTAAGGACTTTTGACTTGGCCTCACTCGTTTGAGACTTTTGGCCTTGTCTCACCTATCTCAAGGGACTTTCGGCTTCACCTCACCCATCTCAAGGGACTTTCGGCACTACCTCACCCGAGCAAATCTCACAATTCAACACACAAGCATATTGGCATCAATGCATCAAAGCAATAGCATATGGCATATTCCATACAACAAGCATATACATAATCATACAATGACTATCATATCCAAAAATGCAACAAGAAAGAGTGAAAGAGAGAGCTACCTTTGGAGCCAAAGCCAACACTAGATTTTCCTTTCAATTTCTCCTTTCCGTCCTTAGGTCCACAATCACACCTTGATGGAGGTGTTTCTCTTGAGCCTAGACACACCAAAAGCATGCAATTACTCTCTTATAATTTAATTTAGAGCAACCCTTCTATCACACACAACCTAGGGTTCTCTCTCTAGAATGCCATTAACCCTTTCTCTCTCTCAAGCTCCCATGGTAGTGGAAAACCTCATTTTCAAAGAAAACTCAAGGATTCAAAAGAGTTTTCCACTTTCCCTCTTCTGACCTATGCCCAAAATCCGTCCATTTTCACAATTAATACCGCAGAAAGAGAGGGCAAAGGGAGGGGATCAGAGTTCTAAGAAGAAATGGGAGAAGTTACCTTACCTTTCCCTTGATCTTCCTCCTTCTCTTGATCTCTCACACTCTCCACGCCTCTTTTCTCTCTTTGGGTCGAAGTTTAGGGCAGATATGAGAGAAGAAATGAGTTTGGGCATTTAATGAAGTCTAAATCTCGCTATTTACTCTCTTCCAGACCGACCCTCGCTACGGCAAAAACTAACCTTCGCTATAGCGAGCTCGTGTAATCTGGCTTCGCTATGGCGAGGTGTAACCTTCGCTACGGCGAGCTAGTGTCAGTTCCCTTCGCTATGGCGAGATTTACCATTCGCTATGGTGAAATCGCGTTAGTTCCAGACTTCACTCTCGCTATGGTGCACGCTACGGTGAGCAACTCCTTGGTTTCTATATGGACTGCTGCCAGCACTCGCTATAGCTAGAATCGCCTTCGCTATTGCGAACTAGCTTTCTCGCTGTAGCGAGACCGTTTCTCGCTATTGCGAGAGGACTTGGCAGAAATTCTGGATTCCGAAAATTTCCAGCTTTCACTTTCTTTCTTTCCCCTTTCTTTTCTTTTTCTCGGTTGTTACATTTCTACCCCTCTTAAAAGAAATTTCATCCTCAAAATTTAATGACTTACCTCAAGGGAATAACTCGGGGTATTTTTGCCTCATTTCATCCGCCAATTCCCAAGTTGCTTCCTCAGATGTCAGACCTCTCTAGATCACTTTCACCAGAGGAATGCTCTTGCTTCTCAGCTGTTTCAGCTTAGCATCCACAATTCTCTCCGGTTTCACTACATAGGAAAGATCTTCCTGCAATTGCACATGCTCATATTCTATGACATGTGAGGAATCTGGTAAATACTTTTTCAACTGGGAGACATGAAAAACACTGTGTATTTGGGCTAGGTTAGGAGGTAAGGCTATTCGGTAAGCCACGGGTCCGATTTTCTCAAGGATTTCAAATGGACCAATATACCTAGGACTGAGCTTCCTTACCCTCATTGACCGACCTACTCCCGTCATTGGAGATATTCGAATGAACACATGGTCTCCAACCTCAAACTCTAACGGCCTCCTATGCTTATCAGCATAGCTTTTCTGTCTACTCTGGGCCGTGAGGAGCCTCTTTCTAATCAACTCTATCTATCGGGTGGTCTGGTCCACAATCTCAGGTCCTATCATACTCCTCTCACCTAACTCAACCCAACACAGAGGGGATCTGCACTTTCTCCCATACAAAGCCTCATAAGGGGCCATCTGAATACTGGAATGGTAACTGTTGTTATAAGCAAACTCTGCTAACGGTAAATACACATCCCAGTTCCCCTTCATTTCTAGCACACATGCCCTCAACATATCTTCCAATGTCTGGATGGTCCTTTCAGTCTGACCATCTGTCTGGGGGTGATATGCAGTACTAAACCGCAATCTCGTCCCTAAGGCATGCTGCAGTGACCTCCAAAAGTTCGATGTGAACCTGGGGTCTCTATCAGAAACTATGCTATTGGGTACTCCATGAAGTCGCACTATCTCTCTGATATACAACTGGGCCAATCTATCAGTGTATGAGTAGCCCTGATAGCTAAAAAGTGTGCAGACTTCGTCAGTCTATCCACAACTACCCAAATAGCATCGTGTCCAGAGGATGTCCTGGGTAACCCCATGACAAAATCTATGGATATACTATCCCACTTCCACTCAGGGATATCTAGAGGTTGTAACAACCCAGCCGGTTTCTGATGTTCTATCTTTACCCTCTGACACACTAGGCATCTAGCCACATACTCTGTCACATCACTTTTCATCCCTGGCCACCAGAAAATTCCTTTCACATCCTGATACATCTTGGTGGCACCTGGGTGGATAGTATACTTACTCTTATGCGCCTTTTCCAGAATGCTTTCTCTCAACTCATTCTGACTAGGCACATAGATTCTCTCTCGGTATACTATCATACCATCCTCAGACAACTTGAAATCTGAGGTCTTACCTTGGGTGATCTCATTCCTGATCCGTTTCAGGAACTCATCTTCTCTCTGGGCATCTAAGATCTAGGTTCTCAAGACATTCTAAATTCGGGTTTCACTCAGATACAATACACCCGATACCACCTGATAAGAGAGGTTCAACTCTCTGAACTTCTCTAGGAGTTCCTGCTCTCTAATCATCATATGGGCTACATGGATGGTTTTTCTACTCAGGGCGTCTGCCACCACATTGGCCTTACCCGGATGATATTTCAACACATAATCATAATCTTTCAAAAATTCCATCCATCTCCTCTGTCTCATATTGAGTTCTCTCTGATCAAACAGGTATTTCAGACTCTTGTGGTCACTATAGATCTCTATGGTCGCACCATACAGATAGTGTCTCCAAATTTTAAGAGCAAACACTACGGCAGCTAACTCCAGGTCATGTGTGGGGTAATTCTCCTCATGAGGTCTCAACTGCCTCGAGGCATATGCCACTACTCTACCCTGCTGCATCAACACACATCCTAACCCTTTGCCCGAAGCATCACAATAAACCACAAATGGTTCACTAGGGTCAGGGATAATCAGCACAGGGGCAGTGGTCAAACAGAGTTTCAACTCCTGGAAACTCTTCTCACATCTCTTATCCCACACAAACGGTGTATCTTTCCTGGTTAGCCTCGTCAGTGGTAAGGCCATTCGAGAAAAGTCCTGAATAAATCGTCTGTAATACCCTGCCAAACCTAGGAAACTCCTGACTTCGGTGATCGTTCTAGGTCTATCCCACTGTAACACAGCCTCAACTTTATGGGGATCCACCGCAACCCCATCCCGTGAGATCACATGACCTAAGAATCGCACCTCGGTCAGCCAAAACTCACATTTACTAAGTTTGGCATACAACCTTTTCTCTCTCAAGGTGTCTAGGACTAGTCTCAAATGCCTCTCGTGCTCCTCAAAAGATCGGGAGTACACTAAAATATCATCAATAAAGACCACCACAAACTGATCTAGATACGGTCTGAATACCCTGTTCATATAATCCATGAACACAGCAGGCGCATTCGTCAACCTGAATGGCATCACAAGGAACTCATAGTGCCCATATCTCGTCCTGAAAGCCGTCTTAGAGACGTCTTCAGTTCTCACTCTCAACTGGTGGTAACCAGATCTAATATCTATCTTAGAAAACACAGATGCCCCAGCCAACTGATCTAACAGATCATCAATTCTAGGGAGAGGATATTTATTCTTGATGGTAACCTTGTTCAACTCTCTGTAATCAATACACAACCGCAAGCTACCATCTTTCTTTTTCACAAACAACACCGGAGCACCCCAAGGTGAAACACTAGGGCGGATAAACCCTTTCTCTAACAATTCCTCTACCTGCGCTTTCAACTCAGCAAGCTCGGCGGGAGCCATCCTGTAAGGAGCTTTGGACACCAGTCCAGCACTAGGCACTATGTCTATAGGGAACTCTAATTCTCTCTCAGGGGGTAGGCCACTAAAGTCAAACTCTCTAGGAAAAACCTCCGGGAATTCCCTGACAACTGGGATCTCCTCTATCCCTTCTTCTACCTCAGCCCAAATAGAGAAAAAGACTAGAAACCCTTGACATCCACACTCTAAATATCTCTCAGCCTGGGCAGTAGTCATAAAGGATAACTCTACTCCTACCCTAGGTATGGTCCCACAAGCAGGTAAGGAGATGGTTCGGTGTTCACAATCAAGTATGGCATTATTCGCAGCCAACCAGTTCATACCAATAATCAAATCAATTTCATGAAAAGGCATACAAACCAAATCAAGAGTGGTATGACAATGATTAAATTGGACAGTGACATTCAAGCAAGTATGGAAAGTAACCACGTGGCCTTCAGTGGGTGTAATGACAGATAAGTTAAAGGGCAAGACACTAACAACCAGACCCAATTTCCTCACACAATCATAAGATATAAATGAGTGACTAGCACCCAAATCGAACATAGCAACTACAGGAAAGCCATTCACTATCAGCGTACCTCGAATCAAACTGGGAGATGCGCTGGCTTCCTGCTAGGTAAGGGCGAACACTCGGCCCTGGGTCTATGGTCTAGGAGGAGGCGCTGTCTCCATCTGAGGACAGTGTCTAGCAATGTGCCCCAGCTTCCCACACTTAAAACATGTCACCGGAGACTGCTGGAAGGATGACTGACCCCGAGGAGGTGGCACACCTCGCTGCGGCCTTCTACTCCATGGCCCCTTGCCTCTTTTCTTATTACTAGGGGTCAAACTAGAACCCTCCTCTGGTTTCGGCCTTTTCAAATCCGGAACCCTCTTCTGACTAGCCGTCGTCACAGTAGGCATGATAACTTGCAAGTTCGTCTCAATCACCCTACTGACCTCCACCAGAGTATTAAATTTCCTGATCCACTGTGGAGTGACTCTATCGCTAATCAGGGGCCTCAAACCAGTCTTAAACTGCTCACATCTCCAGGGTTCATCATCATACCTTTGGAGGTAAGAGGAATACCGAGACAGCTCTATAAACTTGGCCACATACTGGTCCACAGTCATCTCATCCGTCTATCTCAAACTCATGAACTCTATCTCTTTCTTCTTCCTCACTGAACTTGGGACATACTTCTCATAAAATTCAACCAAGAATGTCTCCCAATTTATCTGTATATTCTTGGTCTCCATAAGGGGTTTTGCACTCTCCCACCATCTATCAGCTTCCTTTTCTAGCATGAAGGTGGCTAGCTGGGCTTTCTGCTCAGTGGTACAATCCATCACTGAGAATATCTTCTTAAGCTGCATCACCCAAGCCTCCGCCTTATTCGATCCAATTCCCCGTCAAACGAGGGTGGATTGTTTTGCCTAAACTGCTTCAATACTTTTTGGATAGGCGTCTGGGTCTGTGGAGCAGTAGGCTCCTGGGGAGGTATAGGTGGAATGCTAGATGTAGATGGTTGAGGTCCAGGGGCATCTCTTCTGGCTTCTTCTTGCCTAGCCAGGGTGTTTTACAGATGCATGATCATATCATGCTGCTGCTGGGCAATGTACCTCTGTTGCTCCAGCATCTCTTGGTGCTGGCCCATCATGGCCTCATACCGGTCAAGTCTATTTATGATGGCCTGCAGAGGATCCCTAGTCTCAATAGGAACCTCTAGCTCATCTCTCTGGGCCCTAGGCAGTCTGCCTCTGCCTCTACACCTGCCCCGTCTAGTCTCAACCATGTCTGAAAAGAAATAGCAATCCTCATTTCACAATAATATCACAACACTTATGCAAGGATGCTATAACTTCCATGACCATTCACACCAATTACCAGCAATTCACATACTTCAAGAGCCTAAACTTGAGCAAAAGTGCCTGAACCTTTGCTCTGATACCAAAAATGTGACACCTCAATCTACTACCGCTACCTAGCCTCTCAATAGGCTCGGTTCCATATGATTTCCAAAGAGTCACTACTCTCCCGTGGCATTTATATGCTATGAACCGGGGTTTCATATACTCATCTTTCACCCCGTGGGTCCTGTGAATCCATCTCAAGCATTCTCAACTCAAACTCCATATATACAACTCATACATAGCATGAAACAAACCATAGGCCACGGGTATAGAGCCGAAAACCATAAAAATTACATTTTCTCACTTGGGCCCAAAAGTCATATTTTGGCTCTAAGTTTGGAAAATCATAAGAAATTGTAGAAAAATGGGAATCAGCAAACTTTAGCTTTTTGGAAAGCTCTAAGTGTTAAATTTACACGACAAATCATTCCCAATTAAAATCTCAGCATTTGGACCAAGTTTGACATCGAAAATGGGAAGAAGGTCCAGCTGTCACTGTTTCAGGTACAGCTTTCTGTCATGACTTTCGAAACTTCATAACTAAATCCACAAAAATCCAATCTGGGTACATTATACCAATTCAGAAAGATAAGGATGTCTACTAGAAGAGAAAAATAAGTCCAGATCAGTTTAGTAGCTCCTGCACACCGAAAACCGATGGAACAGTGATGGGGGTCAGGTAAGCTCCCTGATGCTGATATAGAACTTCAGACGATCCAATCTCTCTCTACAGACCTCAGATTTGGGTGATTCCAGTTCTTATAAGTCACTGTGGTGGTCTAGTTTATGTGTATAAAATTTCACCACATTTGAAATCTATTTGGTCTAAAAATGCCACAGATTTCATTTTCTGGTTGTATGAACAGTACATGACCAATCCCTTGAATTTTCCCAAATTCAAAAATTCCCCAAATATTCTCTAGACCTCCGAATATTACCCACTTTAGCTTCTCAAGAATCTTTCTACAAACTCTAGAGACACGCCAAATTTCATGGCAAACGGAGCTCATCTGGTCATACTTTGACGGAGCTCACAAAAATACCGGTTTTGGCACCCCATAGGTCCAAAATGGGTCTAGATAGCCTCTCACACATTCTCACTCCACATGGATAAGTTTAAAAGCATAAAACTAGTATATCTAACATGTCCATATGATCTAAATCATCATACATCCAAATCTCACTATGCTATGGCCAATTATGCACTATTCCATACATGCAACAAAAGGGGTAAAACCCTCATTTCCATTACCTTGGCTAATAACATAGTTCATACATCATCCTTTCACATATTTACATTAGTTACAACCCTTACAACTCAGAAATAGTGGGCACATCTTTATTTGGCACCACTTTACATCATATTTACATCAAAATATCAAAACAAAGCTAGCAACTAGCTAACTAAGCATGCTCCTAAGCTCCTTGGTGTGTGCTCGGTTCTCCTTGAGCTCCACCTAGCATATTAGTTGGGAGGGGAAAGGGGTGAGATTCAGGGAATCTCAGTAGCTCATGCACTCAATCAGGTAAACAATCCAGGCATATAACAAGTCAAAGCATGTGAATAAGCATTTAGCCATTCGCAACCACCAACACACATTGTACATGCTATGGAATTCTCAACAATGCCAAAAATGAGCTCCAGGGACTTTTGGTCTAGCCTCACCCGAGTCTAGGGACTTTTGGATAGCCTCACCCGAGTTTAAGGACTTTTGACTTGGCCTCACTCGTTTGAGACTTTTGGCCTTGTCTCACCTATCTCAAGGGACTTTCGGCTTCACCTCACCCATCTCAAGGGACTTTCGGCACTACCTCACCCGAGCAAATCTCACAATTCAACACACAAGCATATTGGCATCAATGCATCAAAGCAATAGCATATGGCATATTCCATACAACAAGCATATACATAATCATACAATGACTATCATATCCAAAAATGCAACAAGAAAGAGTGAAAGAGAGAGCTACCTTTGGAGCCAAAGCCAACACTAGATTTTCCTTTCAATTTCTCCTTTCCGTCCTTAGGTCCACAATCACACCTTGATGGAGGTGTTTCTCTTGAGCCTAGACACACCAAAAGCATGCAATTACTCTCTTATAATTTAATTTAGAGCAACCCTTCTATCACACACAACCTAGGGTTCTCTCTCTAGAATGCCATTAACCCTTTCTCTCTTTCAAGCTCCCATGGTAGTGGAAAACCTCATTTTCAAAGAAAACTCAAGGATTCAAAAGAGTTTTCCACTTTCCCTCTTCTGACCTATGCCCAAAATCCGTCCATTTTCACAATTAAAACTGCAGAAAGAGAGGGCAAAGGGAGGGGATCAGAGTTCTAAGAAGAAATGGGAGAAGTTACCTTACCTTTCCCTTGATCTTCCTCCTTCTCTTGATCTCTCACACTCTCCACGCCTCTTTTCTCTCTTTGGGTCGAAGTTTAGGGCAGATATGAGAGAAGAAATGAGTTTGGGCGTTTAATGAAGTCTAAATCTCGCTATTTACTCTCTTCCGGACCGACCCTCGCTACGGTGAAAACTAACCTTCGCTATAGCGAGCTCGTGTAATCTGGCTTCGCTATGGCGAGGTGTAACCTTCGCTACGGCGAGCTCGTGTCAATTCCCTTCGCTATGGCGAGATTTACCATTCGCTATGGCGAAATCGCGTTAGTTCCAGACTTCACTCTCGCTATGGCGCACGCTACGGCGAGTAACTCCCTGGTTTCTATATGGACTGCTGCCAGCACTCGCTATAGCTAGAATCGCCTTCGCTGTTGCGAACTAGCTCTCTCGCTGTAGCGAGACCGTTTCTCGCTATTGCGAGAGGACTTGGCAGAAATTCTGGATTCCCAAAATTTCCAACTTTCACTTTCTTTCTTTCCCCTTTTCTTTTCTTTTTCCCGGTTGTTACAATATACATCAAAGCATATGTATGGAAGTTTGGCAACCATAAAGTATGCAAAGTCAATTTCTATGCCACTCATTCACAATCAAGCCAAGACCATGCTCTAAGAACTTTTGGTTTTGCCTCACCCCATTTCTAGGACTTTTGGATTTGCCTCACTCTTAGTCTAGGGACTTTTGACTTGGCCTCACCCTTCCAAGAGACTTTTGGCATCTCCTTACCTGCATTAAGAGACTTTTGGCATCACCTTACCCTTACGAGCCATTTCTACAACCTTAGTCATTCAAAAAGACACATTGGTACCAATGCAATGTCAAGGCGTCAAGTGGCATGTCATCAAGTCACAAGAACACACACAAGCATACAATAACATACATATGCACAGAAGAATGCAAGGAGAATGAGGTGGAGAGCTACCTTTCAATGGATGCAAGCTTCCTTTGCTTTACTCCCCCCCTTTCTTGACCTCACAAGAACACTTAGGTGGGTGGATGTTCTCTTGGCCTAGACACCATAAATAACACATTAAACTAAAGCTTGAATACACACTTGGTTTCATATGTGGCATAATGATTCTATAATTGGTCTAATGAAGCAACTCTCACATTTCAAGTTCTAGGCTTCCATCTCTTCCCATTTCTAAACCTCTTGAACTCAATTAAGGTCCTTGGAGCCCTCATATAACCACTTGCACAAGTGGAAAACCAAGTTGCTTCATAAGGCACCATTATAGACACTGTAACATCCGATCCTTTTCGTAAACGTGAGAAACACAATGTTCGGTTTCTCTGTAAACAGCAGAAATTAGTCAAATACAAAAGGAAGTCCCTGAAATAAAAGGAATTGGGGCCAAATAAAATTATGATAAAATTTTAAATATTAGAAAATGAGGATTTAAGCCTTGAGTTACCCAAAAATCAAGACCAGAGTGATTCGAAAAATTTGCCAAAAGGTTAGTGGCATTTTCGTAAATATGGGCACTTTTTGAAAAACACACAAGAAGGCTTCCTAAATGAAAATTTTGAGTTCTCTGGGGTTCTTAGAGGCCTTAAAAATCATGAGAAGCCCTGGGACGGTTAAATCCCCTCCGGTGGATGTTTTCCAACATCGGTGTGCCCAAACTTTGACGGATTCGTTGGGAAAGGTTTTAGCTCCAATTTGAGTGATTCTAAAGCCATTTTTCTTGATTGGGAACCTAAATTTTATAATGGAAAAGACAGTTCTCAAAAAGGAGCTAAAACAAAGGAGAAACGAAAATACAAAGTATGAAGGGCAAAATAGGAATTTTTGAAAAGTGTAACTTATTCCCACTTATATATATATTGCACCCTTCTCTTCCCTCTATTATGCACGACCATGTTCTGACTAAAACCAGAAGAAAACCCTAGGGGATGAGGCTCACAAGAAGGGGAAGAAAAGGAGGAGAAATCAAAGGCTTAAGGTATGGAAATTAGTAGTTTTTCATGCTCTTTCTCTTCCAAACCTCTTCTCCTCCATTCTCCTTTGTTTCCTATGATTAAAATAAGGTTTATAAATCTGATTCAAGGGTGATATTCAATGGAAAGTTGGGATTTGAAGAGAGGAGCTTGGAGAAATCAAGATTCAAGCCAAATTAAGCAAGGAAACAAGGTAAAAATGCATCCTATGGTTGATACCTTTCATCACACTTCTTCACCATTTCGACCTAGAATTAGACAGACCTAAGGAGTTAGATTTTTAACCAAACCACAAGTGATTCTTAGGTATTTGATGGAGAGGAATAAGAATATGCAAAGAAAACCAAGAAATAGGCATTAGAAATCAAGATGCAAAACTTAGGGTTTTAAGTGTACCTTCCAATTTCTGAATTTGTATGATGCTTCCTAGGTCTAAGTTAGAGTATAAATGAGTTCTTGAGACACCAAAGATGCTCCCCACAAGCTTCTCCCTTCAAGAAAACCAAGAAAACTCCATATGGCCCAAATGGTATCTATGTCTTGGCCAAGAAGGGATTGTGTAGGTGGGGGGAGTTTTAAATTTTTCTAAGGCCATTCTTGAGTCATATTTGATGAATGAAAGTGAGGAGAGGCCTTGGAAAAAAATTTAGAACTCATAAAAAGTGATTTGGTGCTTAGGTTCCATATTATGACCTAAAGAAACAACATGGTGCTAGGTTTTTATTTTAATGATGTGATGACTCCAAGAGGTTTAAAAGGAGTCAAGAATCATATTTGAAAGAAAAGAATGAGGCCTAGAAGTCATTTGAGAGGTGTTGCTTCATTAGGTGTCAATATGGACCATAATGGGGGTTATAGAGCAATCTAGTACTTAAGTAAGTTGTATGGTCTTAGAGATTGTTTCATGAACCTAATTGGCTCCCATATATTGTATTTAGGCCAAGAGAAACCATCTCTACCTATTTGTGGGTGTGTGGCCAAAAGAGGAGGCTTGAATCCTAAAGGAAAAGTGTGTGTTTGTATATAAGGTAACTCTCTCCACCTTCTCTCATGCATGGATGTGTGTTTAGCTTGTTTTAGAATGCTTGTATGTGTATTTTCAAGCTTTGAAAAGTATGCTAGCATGCCTTTACATGTCATGATTCTTGATGCCATGTTATGTTTTAAATGAATCAATGATGTTTGTGTGAGTTTTCTTGAGTGTGGAAAGGCCAAGAACTCTTCCCTTTGGTGAGGATGAGCTAAGAACCCTTGAGCTTGGTTGAGACAAAGTGAAGAGTCTTCCAAAGGCAAAGTGGGCTCCCAAGAGTATGGTTGAGTTCAAAGTTCTTAAAGAATGGGTGAGGCAAATCCAAGATCTATGAGGAGAAGTGTGAGGCTAATCCAAGCACTTGGTGAACTCTTGAGTGCTTTATATGATGTGCTCACATGCCAAGCTTGTGTTAAAAAATGTCCATGATTTCCATTTTCTCCATACATGCATTTAAAAGGCTTGCTTTGCACATATTATGTATGATTGAATGGGAGATGAGCTATTGGGATTCTTTGAATCTCATCCCCTCCTCTCCAATGATCTAACATGATAGGTGAACCAAATGGATATGCTAATGGGAGCCAACAACACTAAAGGAAGGAGATTGACAATCATGTGTTTAGCTTTGCCACTTTAAGACCATGATTGTACCATATGATATATATGATGTAGTAAATGGGCTATGACCCTTGAGACATTTGTAAATATGATATTATATGATGTTTAAATGTATAGATATGATATATAACCTTTAGAACCTATTTTGAGTATGTAATGCCAAAGTGTGCAATATGGAAGTTTGTTGGAAATATGCATAAGTGTGGGTTGAATGGCCAAAATGAGATGCATGAGGTTTGAGACCATTTGGGTAGCTCACACAAGTCTTAAATGTGCTTTTAGACTTGCCCAAAAGGTGCCAATACCAAGGGAAGACCATTTGGCAAATTTGGTACCTCATATAGAGTCAAATTTGACCATATTGGAACCCTATGTCATTTTTTAGCCAAATGAGCTAGTCTTGATCTGAAATTTGGCATGCAATTAGATCTCATTGAGAGCTTTCTAGTAAGCTAAAGATAATAATTTTTGGAGGTTTACAGAATATTTGATGATTTTTCGAAGTTGGCAATTTTTATGGATTTGGTCTGCTACACTATTCATTTGGTCCAAAATTGTTTTCTGTCACACGAGGCCCAAATGATGTCCAATTGCCACAAAATTTTATACACAAAAACTAGGCAATCACAGTGACTCTTAACAACTAGAAGCACCTCATTTGGATGTCTAGAGAGGGAGATATGAATTTTTGAAATTTCTATCTAGTATCGGTAAAATTGCCCGACCAGAAGTATTGTTCTATTGAATTTTGGAGTATAGGCTTGATGAACTGATCTGGAGATATTTTTTCTCTATTTAACATCCACAAATTTCTAGATTGGTATCATTTGCATGGATTGGATTTTTGTGGAATTAATTGGATATTTTCAAAGTTTTCTACAGAATTTTATGACAGTTCTAGATTTCAGTCGGACCTCTGTAGCGTTTTGGATGTCAAAAGTCCTGGGTGATAAATATTGTGACCTAGGCATATTTTTAGTGTGAAGTAGACATCCCAAGATTTCCATAATGATCAAGATTGAATTGTTTTGAGTTTTCTAGATTTAGTTATGATTTTCCAAAGTAAAAGGACCAATTCTGGCTGAGAATGATCTTTAAGTTTCCATGCCCCATTTCGGTTTCCGTGGGTTGTAAGCATGTTTTTGTAATGTGAATGAGTTGTAATGATGAAATTAAATATAAGAAAGTATAGTATGAGCTCACATGGTCTACATGACACCGAATTGATTTTTTTTAGTTATAGCGAAATGCGAAAAAGTGTATTATTTCCATCTCCTTTTTCATATGCTCTTGTGGGATTGATAATACAAAGTTTATAAAATGGCATGAAATGAGCTAGAAGTTTTCCAAGAGTTTCTCCCATCTTCTAGAATCAAAGGAAGTCTAAAACCAAGGCTAGAACAATTTAAAACATTTTCTAGCCTATAAAACTAGCTTAGGCCGAGACAAGCACCATAAATGGAGTTTTTAGACTTCTTGATTTTTCCTTGATGGGAGAGCCACTTGGGGAGGTTTCTAAGAGTTTTAGGAGCTCAAGGAAACATTCAAGTAGCCAAGGAATTACTCACATAAAATCAAATTTTACAAAACCCTAAAGCAGCCTACACTTTTCTATCTTGTTTTCTATAGGCTTTTCTTTCAATTTCTTGCCATATTCCTCTTCCTCATAGTCTAAAACCCTAATTCCCCTCTTGTTTTTGGATAGAACATCTCCCCCTCATATGGTTCTAGTTTGGCCAAAATCATACACAAGGAAGAAGCAAAGAGGAGAAATAACAAAACCATGAAATACCTTAGATTTAAGCTTGGTTTCAAGACTTTTTCTCCTCGGTTTTCTTCTCCTTAAGCAATTTAAACTGCTCCTCCTTGTTCTGGACTCAAAATAGAACCAATTCACTCAAATAAACCATGGAGAGAGAGGAGGAGAGGAGAGGAATAAAATTGGAAGAAGATGGAGCATGAAATTCCTTAGATTTCTTTACCTTTCATGCCTTTTTCTTCCTCTTTTTCTCCTTCTCTTGGTGTGCCTAAAGGAGCTGAAAATACTCTGTATTTTGGGCAGAAAGGGTCGTGCTTAAGAAGGTGGGAGAAGAGACAAGAAGCTTATGTAACATTCAAGAAGCTAGCTTTTTCAAAAATTCCAATTTTGTCCCTCCGTAATGGCAATTTCATTTCAGCTTCGTTTTAGCTCCTTTTTGAGAACTATCTTTTCTATTATAAAATTTAGATCCCCAATTTAATAAAATACCTTTGGAATCACTCAAATTGGAGCTAAAACCTTACTGAACAAATTCGTCAAAATTCAGGCTCACCGATGTTGGAAAATGTACACTAGAGAGGCTTTACTAGTCTCGGGGCTTCCCATTGTTTTTAGGGCCTCTGATAACCTTGGGCAATTCAAATTTCCCATTTAAAAAGGCCTCCTATGTGTTTTTTCACAAGTTGCACTTATTTACAAAAATGCCATTATGTTTTGTCAGTTTTCATCACAAATTGTTTCACCATCCTAGCTCTATTTTTCTTTCTATTTGAGCCTAGAATTATCATTTTTTTAGAGTCTAGGACTCTACCTAAATTTTTTGGGACATTATCTAGGTCATTTTAGAGGACTTGCTTTTATACGGCTCATTTCATTGTTTTATAGAATTTACGTTCGTTACATTGAGATGACTTGTGGGACCATTGTGTTAGAGCTAAGATGTAATACTATAATGTATTAATTGTGATTATCCATCCTTTAAGTTTGATTCCATATAATTCCCAAAGAAAAGGACTAAAATCGTGGCATTTTAATGCATTATGTCAGGGTTTAAATGTTCATACTTCAGCCCATGGGTTCCGTGAACCCATCAATCACATTTTCTACTCAAACTCCATTCATACAACTCATACATATCATAAAACAACCCATGAACTATGAATATGAGGCCAAAAACTAGAAAGATGCAAATTCTCTCATGGGTCCAAAAGTCAGATTTTTGGTTCCAACTTTGGAAAATCATAATTAATTCTAGAAAAATGAGAATCAAGCAAACCATAACTTTCTAGAAAGCTCTAGATGTTATCTTTATACTTAAAAAAATTCCAAACCAAATCTCATCATTTGGACCATGTTTGACAATAGAAAGGCTAGAAAGGTCAGACTACCTAGTGTTTCTAATATAGATTTTTGATATGAACTTAAAAAATTCATAACTAATTTCACAAAAATCCAATATGGGAAAACTATACCAATTTGAAAAGCTACAGATATTAACTAGAGGGAAAAAAATAAGAAAAGACTAGTTTAAAAGCCTTTAGAGCTTGAAAACTAATGGAACAGTAGCCAAGGTTGGCTAGCATCCCTAATACTGACTTAGAATTTTAGAAAATCATTTCTCCCTCCACAAACCTCCAATTAAGCTTCTAGTTAGTATAGGTCACTATGAATGTCTAGTTTCTTTTTATAAAATTTCATAGCCATTGGACACCATTTGACCTATGAGTGATAGAGACAAAATTTCTGACCCTATGAATAATGCCACTGTTAAATTTAGAAATTTTGCCAACTTTGAAAATTTACTAAAAATACTCTAGAGCTCTAAATAATATGCACTTTACCTTTTCAAAAAGCTCTAGAGAAGACCTGTAAGCATGCCAAGTTTCAGACTAGGAAGAGGTCATTTGGTCAAATCTTGATATAACTCTTGAATTTAGCAAATTTGGCATCTTATATGGTTCAAAGTTGGTTCAAATGGCCTTAAACATATTCTAGCACACCTTGGGCAAGTTCGAAAGCACTAATACATCATATATGAATTTCCCAAGTGGTCCAAACCATCATGCATATCAATTTGGCTATTCTACATACAAGAATACATTGGCATTTACAAAGCATCAAAGGTTCAAATGTTACATTTACATTGATTTGGTACTAAATATGGTTTTTACATCATCTATACATGCTTTTACATTTGCTCCAATTGTTATAACTAAAAAATAATATGTACATAAGTACTTTGACTTTCCTATACATCAAAACTATACATAATTATGCAAAAGTGTCAAGAGATGGCCATTTATGCTCCATGGCCTCTAATCTTTGGCTCTTAAGCTCCACTTGGACAATATGAGATAGGAGAGGGGAAGGGGGTGAGATTCATGGAATCTTAATAGCTCATACACTCATTCAAGGAAGCAATCAAGGCATATAAATATGTCAAAGCATGCAAGTAGGCATCAATCATTAAAAATCATTTAACACATGATTTACATGCCATGAAAATCATATCAATGCCAACAATAACCTCTAGGGACTTTTGGTCTAGTCTCACCCTATTTTAGGGACTTTTCGATTGGCCTTACCCTTGGTCTAGGGACTTTTGACTTGGTCTCACTCATCCATGAGACTTTTAGCCTTATCTCACCCATTCCTAGGGACTTTTGGCTCTACCTTACCCATCACAAGAGACTTTTGGCACCACCTTACCCTTTAAGAGCAATTTTCATAACCTAAAACATAAGTATATTGGTACCAATGCAACAAGGCAATATCAAATGGAATGTCTCACAATACAACTGCATACAAAAGTATACAATGACCATCATACATCCAAGAATGCAACAAGAAAAAATAAAGAGCTACCTTGCAAGCCAACACAAGTCTTCCTTTTTGATTTCTCTTTTCCTTTCTTGGTCTCACAACCACAGCCAAATGGAGCTTGAGTTTCTTGGCCTTGACACAACAAATAACACTTAATAACTTTTTTAGAATAAGCCAAAGCATCAACCACATATTTAAGAAGCATACTTTATCCATGCTTCTATAAAAGGTCTAATGAAACTTCTAAATTTTCTTTGAAGGGAAAAGTACTTAAGGAAGCTTCCTAGGAGTCTTGGGAACCCAAACAAACACTTACCTAGGCTAGAGAATTCTTAGACAAAAATTAGATTTTACAAAATGCTCAAGAACCCCTATGGTTCTTATCTTAAAGTTCACTAGCTTTTCTTCTACTTACTTTACATTTCCTAGCTTCCCACACTCTAATTCATGATTTCTTACTTGTTCTAGGTCAAAACTTCCTTCCCTTTACTAGCTCTCAAGTTGGTAGAACTAACACACCCAAAATGAAAAGAAAAAGAAGCAAAGATACATAGATATCTACCTTGAATTCAAGCCTTCTTCAAGAGTATTTCCCTTTGCCTTAGCCTTCCCTTTGAATTTCTACTCTCCCTGATCTGAACCAAGCTTAAAACAGAGCCAATTTAATAACCAAAACCATAGAAAAAAAGGGCAAAGAGAGAAGAACAAGATTTCAAGAGAAAAGCTATGAAAATCTCAAGTATCTCTCACCTTTTCCTTGGTTTCCTTCATTCTCCCTTCCTTCTCCTTTGTGCCCTTCTTAGATGAGCTCTCCCTTGTTCTTAAGCAGAGGAAATGTTAGTTAGAAGAAAAGAAAAGCTTCTAAGGTCTTTAAGAAGCAAACATCCACTTTTTCACGCTTTTTCTGGATCAATTCTCGCTATAGCGGAAAATACTCCTTGCTACAACAAGCACTTATTAGTCCCAATTCCCCTATTCTTGCTACAGCGTTTGCTATTACGAGAAACCCCCTGGATTTTGTATGGGACGCACGAACTCGCTATAGTGTGCTGCATCCTCGCTATGACGGACTAATACATTCGTTATAGCTAACTGGCTCCTTGCTGCAACAAACTGGTACACTCGTTGTAACATCCAGTTCTCTGAAAACTAGAGAAAACGTGAGAAATATAACGTACAGTTTCTCTGTCAACGAACGGAACTCACCGGATACAAAAAGAAGTCCCCCGAGATGAAGTAGTTGAGGTCCCAAAATATTTGGTAAGCATTCTAAACTCCTAAAAATGAGAATCTCAAGCTCAGATGGAAGGAAAAACGGAGCTAGAATGGAGAAATAAATTTTGATGGAAACCTTACAAAACATAATGGCAATTTCATAATTTTAGGAAATTTGTGGAATTCACATAGGAGGGCTTTTTAAACTAAAGTTTTGAGTTTTCTGGGGTTCTCAGAGGCCCTGAAAACCATGGGAAGCCCCGGGACAGTTAAATCCCCTCCGGTGGATGTTTTCCAACGTCGGTGTGCCCAAACTTTGACGGGTTCAATTGGAAAGGTTTTACCTCCAATTTGAGTGATTCCAAAGGCATTTTTCTTAATTGGGAACCTAAATTTTATAATGAAAAAGATGGTTCCCAAAAAGGAGCTAAGATGAAGGAGAAACGAAAATGCATAGTATGAAGGGCAAAATTAGAATTTTTGAAAAAGTCACTTTTCTCTACCTATATATAGGTGGCGCCTCACACTTGCCCTCATTCAACTTCAGAAAATTCAGCCCCAAACCAGAAGCAAAACCCTAAGGGAGAGGCGGCCAAGAGAGGAAGAAGAAGGAGGAAGAAAACCAAACTTAAGGTATGTTTTTATGGTTGTTTTCCATGCTTTTCTCCACCTCCACCACCTTTCCTTCATTCTCCTTTCTTTCCTTAGATTAAAATGAGTTTTATAAATCTGATTCAAGGGAAAGTTCAGATTTGAAGAGAGGAGCTTGGAGAAATCAAGATTCAAGCCAAATTAAGCAAGGAAACAAGGTAAACATGCATCCTATGGTTGATACCTTTCATCACACTTCTTCTCCATTTTGACCTACACTAAGAACCCTAGGAGGATCTGATTTCTAAGCCCAACCAAGCATGAATCTTAGGTATTTGATGTAGAAGAACAAGAATATGCAAAGAAAACAACAAAATAGGCATTAGGATTCAAGATGCAAAACCTAGGGTTTCTAGTGCACCTTTCAAATTATGAACTTATGTGATGCTTCCTAAGTTTAATTAAGAGTATAAATGAGTTCTTGAGGCACCTAAGATGCTCCCTACAAGCTTCCTCCTTCAAGAAAACCAAGAGAACTCCAAGTGGCCTAAGAATGCTCATAGTCTTGGCCAAGGAGGGTTCTATGGGTGGGGGAGAGTTTTAAATTTTTCTAAGGCCATTCTTGAGTCATATTTGATTAATGAAAGTGAGGGGAGGCCTTGGAAAAAATTTAGAACTCATGGAAAGTGATTTGGTGCCTTAGGTTCCATATTATGACCTAAAGAAGCAACATGGTGCTAGGCCTTTGTTTTAATAATGTGATGACTCCAAGAGGCTTAAAAGGAGTCAAGAATCATATTTGAGAGGAAAGAATGAGGCCCAGAAATTGTTTGAGAGGTGTTGCTTCATTTGGTGCCAATATGGACCATAATGAAGCCTATAGAGCAATCTAGTGTTTCATTAAGTTATGTAGCCTTAGAATGTGTTTCATAAACCTAATTGGCTCCCATAAATTGTATCTAGGCCAAAAGCAACCATCTCCACCAATTTGTGGGGGTGTGACCGAAAGAGGAGGCTTGAATTTCAAGGAAAAAATGTGTAGTTGTATGCAAGGTAGCTCTCTCCACCTTCTCTCATGCATGGATGGGTGTTTAGCTTATTTTAAAATGTGTGTATGTGTATTTTCAAGCTATGGAAAGTAGGCCAGTATGCCTTTATATGCTATGATTCTTGATGCCATGTTATGTTTTCAAATGAGCACATGATGTTTATATGAATTTGCTTGAGTGTGGAAAGGCCAAGAACTCTTCCCTTTGGTGAGGATGAGCCAAGAACCCTTGAGCTTGGTTGAGATAAAGTAAAGAGTCTCCCAAAAGCAAAGTGGGCTCCCAAGAGTATGGTTGAGTCTAAAGCTCTCAAAGAATGGGTGAGGCAAGTCCAAAATCTACGAGAGAAGCGTGAGGCCAATCCAAGCACTTGGTGAATGTCTTGTATGATTTGTTCATATGCCAAGTTTGCTTTTTAAATGTCCATGAATTCCATTTTCTCCATGCATGCATTTGTAAAGCTTGCTTTGCACATATTATGTATGATTGAATGGGATATGAGCTATTGGGATTCTTTGAATCTCATCCCCTCTTCTCCAATGATCTAACATACTAGGTGAACCAAGTGGATATGCTAATGGGAGCCAACAACACTAAAGGAAGGAGATTGACAATCATATGTTTAGCTTTTGCCACTTTAAGACCATGATTATACCATATGATGTATATGATGTTGTAAATGGTCTATGACCCGTGAGACATGTATAAATATGATGTTATATGATGTTTATATATATGAATATGATGTATGCCTTCTAGCCTATATTTTGAGCATGGGATGCCAAATTATGCAATATGAAAGTATGATGGAAATGTGTATAAGTGTGGGTTGAATGGCCAAAATGAGATGCATGAGGTTTGGGACCATTTGAGCAGCTCACTCAAGTCTCAAATATGCTTTTAGACTTGCCCAAAAGGTGCCACAACCAAGGGTAAGCCATTTGGCAAATTTGGTACTCCATATAGAGCCAAATTTGACCATAATGGAACCCTATGTCACTTTTTAGCCAAATGAGTTAGTCTTGACCTGAGATTTGGCATACAATTAGGTGTCATTGAGAGATTTTTGGTAAGCTAAAGATCATAATTTGTGGAGGTCTACAGAATATTTGATGATTTTTTAAAGTTGGAAAAATTTATGTTTCTGGTTTGCTGCACTATTCATTTGGTCCGAATTTGCATTCTGTTACACGAGCAACAAATGATGTCCAATGGCCATGAAATTATATACAATGAAACTAGATAATCACAGTGACTCATGCCAACTAGAAGCACCTCATCTGGAGGTCTAGAGAAGGAGATATGTATTTTTAAATTTTCTGTCCAGTATCAATAAAATTTCCCAACTAGAAGTACTGTTCTATCGAATTCTAAGGTCTGGGCTTGATGAACTGATCTAGAGATATTTTTTCTCTCTTGTTAACATCCACAAATTTCCAAATTGGTATCATTTGCATGATTTGGATTTTTTTGGAATTAATTGGATATTTTCAAAATTTTCTGCAGAATTCTATGACAATTCTAGAATTGAGTCTGACCTTTGCACCATTTTAGATGTCAAACACCCTTTGTGATAAATGTTACAGTCTGGGCATATTTTTAGTGTGAAGTAGACATCTATAGCTTCCTAAAATGACTAAGATTACATGATTTCAATTTTTCTAGATTTAGTTTTGATTTTCCAAAATTTTCCTAGAAAAAAGGCCAATTCTAGAGAAAGAATGAACTTCCATTTTCCATGCTCCATTTCAGTTTCTATGAGTTGTGGGCATGATTTTGTGATGAAAATAAGGTGTAATGATGTATTTAAATATGAGGATGCATAGCATGGGCTCACACGGTCCACACAACACCGATTGCATAGTTTTAGATATGACGCAATGTGAAATTGTTCATTTTTTCCTTGCCTTTCTCATGAGGAACTTCCATTCTTCATGATATTATGCCATTTAAAAGTATGAGATGAGCTAGAGTTTATGGAGTTACACTCGCTATAGCCAACAGGGATCCTGGCTATAGCCAGTAGACTTAGAAAAATTTCTGAAATCTTGGATGTTACATAAGAAGTTTAGGTATTACAAAATTCGCCATAATACTTTATTTTTTTTTGGGTCATGTTATGGTGTCATAATCATCATTTTAGTTACTTTGTAAAGCCCAATGTAAGAAGATTTCCCAATGTTTTTAGGCTATTGACTCATTTATTAAGGAGAGCAGTTTTGTGTGACGGACTCAAACTTAAGGGGGGATTGTTAGGATTCAAGTGCAAGAGTAGATATGTTCATATTGAATGTGATGACTTAAGTGTTACTTGTTCATGATCACTTGTTATAGTCCTATTGTTTACCTTTTTATATAGTGAAAGAAAATTACTAATTAAGTGGGGACACTTGGTCATAAATTTAAAATGAATTTAATTTATCAATTGTGATATGAACGTCTACAATTATAGATAATTTATTATTATTATTATTATTAGGAAATTCTTGAAATAGTATTAGAGTAAAACTAACTACCTAATTTAAGGAAAGTTTGTTACCTATGTAAAATGTCACTTTATGCAGTTAAATACAACTATATGTTTTAGCCTAGCGATTTAAATAATATTTTATACCACATTTTGGTATGTGATTATTTGATGGGTCAATATAATTTATATAAATTTTTGTCTTCAAAGTGACTCTTTCAAAAAGTTTCATAAAATTTTCTTTGAACCAATGATTGTAGATTTCTAACCATTGGTTGTAAACCTCTAACATGTTAAAAGCATGTTATAATAATTATAGGTATTTCAAATTCTTTTGATATGTTTCAATTATGGGAGTCATTTATGCATTAAATTTTTATAAATTTTATGAATTAAAGTCTAAAACCAATTAATAGCCAAATTAATTGAATGATGAAGAAATTATTTATGTGTATTGAGTAAGTCAAAGTTGGTTCCTCAATTTTCTTATTTTATATAGATAGGGCTTAATAGTGGGAACTATATTAGTTGAGTTTCTAAATAAATATTTTATTTGATGACATCCTTGAAATATTTGATTACAGTGTATTAAAGGCTTATAAGACTAAGGGAAAGATGGTATTACTAAAATCTAATGTACTAGTTAACCTTATTTAGGAATTATTAAGGTCTTCTTGTATGATAAAATAAATATTTCACACCACCTTAATTTATATGATTGAATATTTGTTGCCTAAAATCAGTAGAAGTGCACTTCATTTGTATGAACAAGGATTGACATGTTTTGCATGTGTAAGGTAGTAAAACCCAACATATTCAATGTTTTCAATTATAATTAAAATGGGCCATATAGTTTTGATTGTTTTAATAGCCTTATTTTGGGATCAAGTAGGTATATATGTTGGTATTTTACCCACTCTATTAATATGTTTGGACACTTGAATAATCCTAGAATGAGTTGTTAAAAGCTATAGAGAAAATCTTATAGTACTCATAAAACACTAAGAACATTGAATTCATTAAAGATTTTGTTTGTTCTAGCTACAAAACAATTTGTTTATTGATTGGTCGACGTTTTCAAATTAATACTTATAACTAGTTTTCACATAGAATGTGATTTTTTATAAAACTATAAGTATAGCTGATTTATGGTTAAAATTTGAAAATTTTAGCGTGGTATAATACTATATTGTTACATATATATTTCTCTTAAAAATATTTGTAGAGAGATAAAATTATTGAGTTCTAGAATCATATCAGATTGTTTTCACATAACACATGTTTACAACTCCACTAGCTAAATGTTTCTATCATTAAAGTATTTCTAGATCCATTTTTTCAAATGATTCCCTAACTTTAGGACCCATATTTGGTGTAACACCTAGTTTGCCAAAAAGGGGCCAGAGAGGTAAGATTTTCAAATGAGGTCCTTGAAATTGAATGGATAGTGGCCAAATAAAATTAGAGGGATAAATTAAACTTCTAAAAATGATGATTTGAGATGTCCAGAAACTCGAGCCATAAGAGCTAAGAAAATTGGCAAAAATAAGTTAGGGTATTTTTGTAATTTTTAGAAATTTTGGAAAACTCATAGGAGGGCTTTTTAAATGAAAATTTTGAGTTTTCTAGGGTTCTAAGAGGACTTGAAAACCATAGGAAGTTCCAAAATAGTTGAAACCTCTCTGATAAGAAATTTCAGCAAAGGGTTGACTGAAACTTTGACTGAATGGTTCAAAATGGTTTTAAATCCATTTTGAGTGAAGCCAAAGCCATTTTATAAGTTTGAAAGCCTAAATATTGTGATGGAAAAGATGATTTTGAAAAGGAGTTGATTTGAACCCAAACGAAAAAACCATGGTTTATGGACTACAATGAAAAGTTGAAAAAGTGTGACTACTTTACTTTGTGGCTCTTAAAACACATTCAGCTCTTTTCTCACCTCTTTTCTCACCTCTCCACTCACATTTTTTTGGTTTGTGTAGATTTAGAAAGAGAGGCTAAGAGGTGCTCAAGAGAGAAAGGAAGGAAGCTTCTAAAAGGGTAAGATTTTCTAGTTTTTTCATACTCTTTGCTGCTTTAAACTTGTTCCTATCTTCCTCCTCTCTCTTTCTATGGTCTGATTATTTGATATGGTGCTAGTTTGTGGCTGAGGTAGTGGAGGGAGGAGAAGGTTTGAGAGAACTCTTGGGAGCATGAGAAAGAGCTCTTGGAAAGCTTGAAAATAAGGTATGATACATGATGTGGTTTTGCTTCCTTTTTCTTCTTCTCTTCCCATGAGTTTTGGCCAGATTTAGGGGTCTAGGTCAGAGGCTTAGGTCTGATTTAAACATGCTAGGGAAAGAGGTTTTGAAGCCTAAGGAACCTAAAGGAAGCAATAAAATGTAAAAAGAACTAAGAAATAACAAGTTTTAGCATTTAGGGATTTTGGTATACCCATAAAAATTTGAAACTTCCCAAGGGTCCTAAGACTTATGTAAGAGTATGAATGAGGTCCCAAGGTATTTAGGAAGCTTCAAAAGTAGCTAATTGCACAGGAAAACAACCAAAACTCCATGGGATCCCTTATGAAGGATTCTCTTAGCCAAGAAGCTCTTTGTATACCTAGGGAGAGTTTTTCTTGGTCTTAAGGTTAAAAGTAGTCTAAATATGAATTATAGACACCATGTAACATCCCGCTTCTTCGTAAACTTGTGAAATGCATCGAATATAAAAACAAGTCTCTTAAAATGAATGATTTAAGGCCAAATAAAATTAAGATAAAATTTTAAATAATAGAAAATGAGGATTTGAGGCTTGAATTGCCCAAAAGCTAGAGCCAGAGTGGTTCACTAAAATTGTTGAAAACATAATAGCATTTTTGTAATTTTGAGCACTTTTTAGAAAACTCATAGGAAGGATTTTAAATAAAAATCATAGTAATCCCTAGAATGGCACAAACCCTTCCAATTGACGCTTTACAATGTCAATTGATTCAAACTTTAACTAATTTGTTTAGAAAGGTTTTATATCCAATTTGAGTGATTCCAAAAGTATTTTATAAGTTAGAGAATCTAAGTTTTATGATGGAAGAGATAGTTCTCAAAAAGGATTTAAAACAAGCTTAAACGATATAGTTAAAGTTTAGTGGCAAAATTGTAAATATGGACAATTGAAAAAGTGATCTTTAAAGGATGTCCCATTCTATTCCAGCTCTCTACACCATTTTGCTTCTAGTCCAAATAGATTGCAAAGGAGGCTTGAGTGGCACACCAAGAAGGGGAGTCAAGGGAAGAAGAGAAAGCTTGAAAAGTGTAAGATTTTCGTAGTTTTTTATACTCTTTCCTTTAGTAAACCTCTTCTCCTCCTTCTCCCCTCTTTTCCTAGTTTTGGTGTATGATTTGGTTCTATTTTAAGGACAACCCAAGTAGAAGAAGGAAGGTTTGGTTCCAAGAGAAAGCCCCTTGAAAGTGCAAGTGAACAAGGTATATTTCCATTCATTTTCATGGCTTTTCTTGAATTCTCCTTCCCCTCATAAATTCAGTCAGACCTAAACATTAAGGGGAGATTTTAATTCTGATCTTAGCCTAGTGTAATTAAGTGATTAGGAGTGTGGAAAGAAGGTTTAAGCCAAGAGAAACCAAAAGGGAACCAAGGAAACCAAGTTTGCACAACTTGGGGTTTCAAGATTTAGTATTAAATCTGATTTTTTCTAGACATTTTTCAATGCATGTGAGAGTTTTTATGAGCCTAATTGACCCCTAGGAAGCTTCCCATAAACCAACCGATGCAAGAAAGCAACCCAATTCCATGGGTTTATGTGTGAGTGTATGGTTTGGCCACTTTGGGATTTTCATATCTAGGGAGTGAATTTTTGTGTTCTAAGGAATTTAGAGGCCTAAATATGAATTATAAGAGTTAGGGAAACCAATGGTTTGAATTTAGGATGCTTGGTTTGAGAGTTGATATTTTAAGGTCTCAATTTAAGCATAATGAAACAACATGGGCTTAGGCTCCTTAGAATGAGTTTATGAAGGCTTCAATGAGTTTATGTGGAGCCAAGAGGTCTAGAAAGAAAGGAAATGAGGAGCCAAGATCAAGATTCAAAGTAGTTGTTTCATAGTGTCCTAAATGAGCATTATGTGTAACTTAGAGCCAAGCAAGCTAGCCTAGCCTTTCTTGAAGCTAGAATTAGTTCCTAAGCCTAATTTAGGTCATGTTTATTGTGTCTCGGCCAAGAGAGGCAAGAACTCCCTTCTTGTGTGTGCTTGAGCCAAGAAAATGGAAGAGAAAGTAAAGGAAAAGTGTAGTTTTCCATAAGATAGCTCTTTAATCCTTTCCTTCATACATGTATGCATTCATGACTTGTCTTGGAGTACTTGTGTGTGTTTGATATTTGAAAATTGTTTGTAACCATTAGATGAATGTTTTGAAACCATGACTTGATTTATGTTTGCAAAATTATGTAAAAGACTTGAAAGAGTGTGGCAAGGCTAAAAGTCCCTAAGAGAGAGGGTGAGACAAGGTCAAAAGCCTCAAGAAAGAGTGAGGTCAAGTCAAAAGTCTCGAGATACGGATAAGGCAAATCCAAAAGTCCCAAGATTATGGGTGAGGCAGAGCCATTGCTCTCTTAAGTCCATAATGTGTTATTTGGTTATGTATGATATGAAAATCTATGGCTATGAATCATTTGAGAACATTACATGACATACTTGCATTCTTTGACATGTATGAATATGTTATATGTATGTGTGAAAGGGATTTAGAGCTATTGAGATTCCCTCAAATCCCATTCCCCTCTACCTATGCTAAGTGAGCAGAGCAAGAAATAAAAGCCAACCCTCGAGAAGTGCATGATTAATGGATTGGATGTATAGAAATAGGTTTTGAAATGTACTTTGTAGTCAAATGATGTACCCAAGCTATGTATTTGGAACGTAAACTCATGGATAGCTTATATTATGTATATAAATGATGTATGAACCTCTTTTGCCCTTATGTGAATGGAAATGTGTAAGTTTGCCACTTGGTAGCCTTTATATGTGAGTATGGATGTGTGTATAGCAAGATGAACCTATGTTTATGAATCTTATGGCTAGAGAAGTGTAAAAATAGATATGTATGATGAATGTAATCTTAGAAGAGTCATTTGAACATATTTGTGCAAAAATGATTGTTGTATGCCTAATAGAAAGTATGGAACCTTAGGTATGAGTTAGAGTTAGGAAGTGAATTTGAGCTCCATGGCTTTTAAAAATCAGTTGGCATGCATATTTAGGGTGTTATGGTGCTTTTGGTCATGTTCAAGTGGTCTTGGTTCAAGGGGAAGACCATTTGGCACATAATTGAACCATTTTAGGACAAAAAATGACCCATTTTGTGAGCTGAATCCTAACCTGACCAAATGAACGATTTTGAGGCTGAGATTTTGCACTCATATAGATCTCATATAGAGATTTTTTTTGGTCTAAGAACCACATTATTTAGAGATCTATAGAATTTATTAGGACTTTTCAAAGTTCATATCAGAAGTTAGTTTTGGTCTGTGCACTGTTCATTTAAGCAGATTGCATTTTCATGTGATTTGAAGGCCAAATGAGATCCAATGGTTTTGAAATTTTACATGGAGAAACTAGATATTCACATTGACTTGTAGCAACTAGAAATACCTCATTTGGAGGTATGTAAAGAGAGAAATTAATTCTTGAAGTTTTACATCAGAAATAGTAATGCCAACCAACCTTATGTATTGTTTCATTATAATTTAGTTCCTAAACAAGCTTAAAGTGGTCTGAAATTATTTTTTTCATAAAGCTAACATCCACATCTTTCCAAAATGGTATGGCTTGCTAAGTTTTTATTTTTTAGAATTAGTAAGGAATTTTTGAAATTTATATCAATAACTTATGATAGCAAACCTGGGCAACTAGACCTTTGGTCCTTTTCTGCTATCAAACATGGTCTAGTTGATGTTTTCATGGCTTGGAATGATTCTTAGCCTATATTTAACATTCATCACTTTTCAGAAAGCTATCATTTGCTTAATTTTGATTTTTCTAGAATTAATAATGATTTTCCAGAGTTGATGGCAGAAAGTTGGAATATGGAACCCAAGGAAAAATTTTGATGTGTTCCAAACTTCCAAACCCAAGTTTCTTGACCTAAATGACTATAAATTTGATATGTTTTAATATGTTATGGTTTAAGATGAATTAAGGATCAACTTATGGGCTTTGGAAGTGATTTAATGCTAAGCTAGAGGTCCTTGGTAGAGTGCTTCCCATTGTTATGAGTTGTATGTGCAAGTAAATTGTGTGAAATCTTCAAGTAGTGTGAAATGAACCTTAAGAGCTTGTGGAATGATATTCTTGCTTTGAATGGATGTTGTATGGATATTATATGGATAAAAATGATTAAACCAAAGTGAGAATGAACCTTGTGGGTTTGTTTCTATGCTTTCGGTCCATATGCTATGCTTTGTGTGCAAGCACTTGTGTTTATTGCTTGAATGCTATGATATGAGTTTCTTGAGATTAAGATATGAACACCAAGTGAACCGTTGGGTTGAATTTAGAAAGCTTGGTTTGTGAGATGTAAATTTAAGTCCCATTTAGACATAAAGAAGCAACCTAGAGTTTGGCTTCTTAGATTGAGTTCATAATGACTCTAATGAGTTTATATGGAATCATATAGGCTAAAAAGAATGAAAGTTGGGAGCCAAGATCATAATTTCAAGTGGTTGCTTCCTTATGCCATGTATGAACTATATTAGTGTTTTAAGACCAAGTGAGCTAACATAGAGGTTGTATAAAGCTAGAATTGGATCCAAGGATTGATTGAGTCTCATTTGATGTGTTTGGGCCAAGAGAATCAAGAACTCCCCTATTGGTGTGTGTCGACTGAGAAGGTGCAAGGGGAAAAGTTATGTTTCCTAGCATGAGGTAGTTCTTTAACCTTTTTCACATGCATTCCTTGATTTAGTGTCTTGGTACCATGATGTGATTTGTGAACTTATTTTGATGTGTAATGTCTTGAGTAGGCTTCATGATACCAAAAGTGTGATTTGTGAACTTGTTTTGATTTGTAATGGCTTGAGTGGGCTTGGTGATGCCAAAAGTCTCTTAAGATGTGTGAGGAGGAGCCAAACGTCTTTAAGAGTGGGTGAAATAAGGCTAAAAGTCTCAAAAAAGAGCGAGACCAAGTGTAACACCATATATTTCTAGCTTATTCAATACTACTTCCATGTCTCATATCATGCAATCCATAAGAGAGTAAGAAATATGACATTAAAATAATAAGTTTCGTAGCGTTGTGTAGCATATAAAATTTTTCTTTGGAGTCCCATGGGCCAGATGGACTTATGTATCACATTCTCATATTTAATTACATGGATACAACTTATTTGCATCACCAAAAGTGGCCTACAACTCATGGAAATCAAACGGAAGCATGAAATACATATATGCATTTTCAACCAGAATTTACTCATTTTTGTCACAAATTTTGAAAAATCATAACTAATTCTAGAAACCTCAAAATCATGCATTCTTGGCCATTCTGGAAAGCTACACATGTATAATTTATGGTAAAAATATGTTCAAACCATGATATCTAACATAGAAGATGTTTCACATTCGAAATGGTCTAGAGGTAAGGCTGTCCACTGGTGCTGTTATAGAATTTTACAACAAACTTTAAAAATATCCAATTAATTTAAAAAAATTCCAATTTATGAAAATGATACTAATTAGGAAAGATATAGATGTTATCTAGAGGAAACAAATAACTCCAGACCCACACAGGCATGCCTGGACCTCAAAATCTAATCAAACAGTACCTGAGGTCAGTTGGGGTGCCTGGAACTGGATAGAATTTTTGAAAATTCATATCTCCCTCTCTAGACATCCAAATGAGGTTCTTCTAATTGGCACAAGTCACTGGAAATATCTAGTTTCTCCATATAAAATTTTGTGGCAATTGAACATCATTGGGCCCTGTGTGACAAAAATTATTTTCAGACCAAGTGAATGGTGCATTAAACAAAAATTAGAATTTTTACCAACTTTGAAAATTCATCAAATATTCTCTAGACCTCCAAAAATTCTGCTCTTTAACTTTCTAAAAAAATATCAACAAGCTCTAATTGCATTCCAAATCTTAGATCAAGAAGAGCTCATTTGGATAAAAAGTGGTATAAATCCTCCTTGGAAGGAATTAAAACACTCCCTAGGTGCATGAACCCTTCTTAGCGGAGGCTATGCTTCTATATGGCACCAATGGAGTTATTTTAATTTCTTTGATGGGAGAAGCATATGGGAGGCTCTCTTGGTATCTTAGGAACTCATATATACTTTTAGACAACTTAAATTACTACTAGGAAGCTTCATCTTAGCTTAGGTGTAACCAAATCCCTAAATTCCATAACTTGTATTATAAAGCTCCCTTTTCAATTCTAATTGTATATTCTTAATCCTCACATTCCATAACCTTTTGTTCCATCAAGAATATAAAAAGAAAAACTCTCCTCCTCACTTTCTCTCTCTAGACCTAAGCTTAAATGGCTTGGAAACACAAGATTTTGCAAGTGTTTCAAGTGAAGTCTTACCTTAAAACGAAGCTCTCTTCGCGTAGATTATTTTCTATCGATTGATTTCCTAAAAAGAGTTCCCTTTTGGCTTGGATTAAACTTGAATCTTAAAGTTTTCAAGAAAAGAAAACCACCATTAGAGAGCTCTTAGAGAGAGGAACAACTTTCCTAACTAGTGGGGATGAAAGGGGGCTGTTTACTTACCTAAATGGAAGTTTAAACTTCTTCTCTCTCTCCCCTCTTAATTTCACTCCATTGCTGCCTATTTTTCTGCAAATGGAAGTTTAGAGAAGGTGATGAGGTGCAATCTTACTTAAGAAGCTTCTTTTACAATTTTTTTAAATGACCATTTTGCCCTTATGCATCTGTTTACTTTGTTTAGGCTCATTTGAACTCCTTTTTGAGAATCGTATTTTCTATCATAAAATTTAAGTTCCCAATTAAATAAAATACCTTTGGAATCACTCAAATATGAGTTAAAACCTTCCCGAATGGATTAGTTAAAGTTTGGGTCAACTGACGTGGAAAAATGTCCAATGAAGGGGTTTTAACTGTCTTGGGGCTTCCAATAGTTTTCAGGGCCTCTGAGAATCTTGGGGAACTTAAAAATTTCATTTAAAAAGCCCTACTATGAGAATTCCAAAATTTGCTCAATATTACAAAAATACCGTTACGTTTCGTCAACCTTTTGTTACAATTTGTTTCTTCATTCTAGCTCCGTGTTTCTTTCCGTCTGAGCCTGAGATTCTCATTTTTAGGAGTCTAGAATACTTTCCAAATTTTTTGAGACTTTAATTAAGTCATTTGGGGGGCCTTGCTTTTGTATCCAGTGAATTTCGTTCGTTTACAAAAAAATTATACGTTTCGTTTATTGCATTTTCTCTCATTTTCAGAAAATTAGATGTTACATTTCTCCCCATTAAATAAATTTCATCCTCGAAATTTGGGGTGTGCTTTCCTCTTGCTATTTTCTTTTTTGGCTAACTATTTTTTTCTTTCCCTTCTTCCTAGTGCTATATGCTTTTCTCAGCAATTTTATTCGTTTGAATTTTCTCTCAACCAGGGGATTTTTTATTACTAGCTCTTAATAAGGGCTCTATTGCCACTACGTACTAGCTAGTTCTTTCTTATAAGGGAAAGAAATTTTTGACTCTGGAGGCCTATCCTAAGAAAGCTTACTTATCATATCGGGTTAATGTTAACTCGTTCGTAGGATTAACACTTCTTTTAGTGGACTCATTTACACATCTTAGGAGATAACTTATTTTGTATCAAGTCTCCTGTATCTTCTCTCAATAGCTTCTCATAACATCTCATCATCTTTTATAATCATTACAGCCATCGAAGGTTTCTGTCTGTCTATTTACTTTTTTACATGTTCCATCCACTGTTCATCTCTGTATTCCTTTTTACCAACTCATCCTATGATTTCAATTCACATTTTTTTCTATCATAGGCCTTACATCTTAGTTACTTACTAGGATTACAACTCCTTTGAAGAGTTTCTACTTTCAATGATCCTAACTTCTTTGTTTACTACTACATCTGTCTCTATAGGCTGGGACTTTTTTTCACTTTCTTTGCTTATTTACAGTGGCATTTATAGTCCCTCATTTCAATACTAATAGGCCTAACATATGTATCTCTTACTGGCACCGAAGAGCTACTACCACTAACTATTGTTTAGGTCTGGTAGGATGCTAGCTATATGATAAAGGCTATTTTTATATACATGAATCCTCCTAAACTTAAGCATTCTAATGATCAAATGTGGCTTTAGAGGTTTAATTAGTTGAAATTTGATTTTAATAGCCATTCTTTGCATTTTAGAAAATAAGTCACAAAATCTTGGATTTTTAAGGCATAAATTTCTATAAATAATTCTGAAGCTTTTCCTACTTAATTTTTCTTTCCTTTCTTGGTGTGCAGATCATTGAGTTTTCTTAGTTTCATACATGGGATGGACTTCCACATGTGGCTCCATTTATAGCAATCACACACCAAAACAGAGGAGAAGGAAGAAGCCACAAGCTGAAGCTAGGAACAGATGTTGATCTGAACAAAGAAGGGCTGGACAGCAACGTGATCTTAACTCGTGGCAAGGGAGAAGAGTTTTACGTAGAGGAATCATATGGGAAAGCTGCAGAATGGAAAAGGCATTGAAGCTACGGGTTTAGGGTCCAGAATGAAGCCACGAAGTACATGAGAAACAGAGGAGAAGCCACAGAACCATGCATGAGGCATGTAACTCGAGTAAAGAAACTACAAGCTGAATGAAGAGGTTCACGTGGAGACAAGAGCAGAACCACGTAAAAACAACACGTGAAGAAGCTGTGAGCAGATTCAATGTGGAAAATGCAGAGCCAAGTGAGAATGCACGAGTTTAAAACGCTGAAGCTAAGGGCAGCAACACACACCAGCTGAGCAGGTTCTACGTGCTTAAAACAGAGAAGAAGACGCTGTTTGCAAAAGAACAACGCGAGAACCAGCAGGTGCATGAAGGAGCCAACGTGTTCAAGAGATAACGCGAGACCAGTAGTATGGAGCTGATATAATTTCTAATGCTTTGAAGAAAATAGAGCTCGAGCTACTGGAATCAAAATGCAAGAAGAAAACCACGGGTTTAGAGCTACAGAGCTGGTCATGAAGAAGCAGAAGAGAAATGAGTTGGAGCTGGGCAGCACGTGAAAAATAATAAAATAAAATGAATGGGGCCCACACTTTATACATGCACAGGGGAGCTTCAGACGATTGAAATTAGAGAAGGGAGAACACGTGAAGGGAGCTGGAGATTAATGAGCTGAGCACGTGGAAAAAGAATAAATGAAGCACGAGGGGCAACTGGTGAATAACACCATCAGCATCCAATCCACGTCGTCCATTCCATATTCACGTCTTCATCCCTTCATACATATATCCCATTCATTTATTCACTTCGTACATACACCATTCACGCCCAATCCGTCGTCCATTCCACCCTTCGCCTTCCTCCACACAGAACCATTCACCACGCCATTTTCCTCCATTCCATCTTCCAATTCCATCCATTAATGAAGCTCTAATTCATCCATCCTTAAGGCTAGCTAGGAGGAAGCTCTTGGGCTGAAGCTTGAATTCTTGGAGAAGAAGCAGAATTTTGGGCTAAGATTTCTTTAATTTTCCTACACTTTTTTTTTTGATTCTGTGCAATCTCGGTTGAGTTGTATTTGATTAGAAATTTGTGTAATTAATTAGTGGCTAGTTAGACACTGATTAGGAAACATTTTTTGTTAATTAATTGGTTGGATTTGAATCTGATTTCTCATTATTCTCACTAATCTTCCATGTTTGCCACGAAGGTGTTCGATGAAATGCATGAGTGAGATTATGTACTTAAATGTCTATTTGAGAATTCCTTGGTGTTTAGTTGGTTAATTAAACATTTTTGGATGATGAATCAGAAGCTAATTAATCAGTTAATCAATCAAATTGGATGTTCATTGATCTAAAAGACAAGAGTTAACAGTTTAATGCGGGATTGAGGTCTCAATTCAACATTAGATTATTAATCTCTTGAATCTTGAATGGTTATTCAAGATCATTTGCTAATGAACACAATTAGAGAATCTTAGGCCAGAAATAATCACAATTAGATTAGGATAAGGATAGTGGATACCAAGGGATGATTCCTAAGCTAGTCACAAGCCCATATTCATTCACAATTCACACAATTAGATAGAATTTAGAAATTTTGATTCAATTTAGTTTTAGGTTAGTTTTATTCAATAAAAAAAAAACCCCCAAATCAAGTAGCCTTTAGGACTTTTAACACTTAGAAAACCCAATTAGCATTGAATTCCATTTCCAAGGGAGATGACCTAGGTTGTGCCACTTGCTATATATTTAGATCAACCTAGTTTTATTTTGAGGGTTGTACGACACAATCGTCACTATACTCACAGTTTCGATCATTGGAGGCATATCTGCTAACAAAGAACTTCTATTTCCACGGAATCTATATCTGGACAAAGCCTTCAAATTCCATCCCACTTCTCTATCTGTCAAATCCCCTTTCTACCTAGGTGTAACCCTTGATAATCCGTCTTTCTGAATACACCTAACCCCTTTCTGAATACATAGGCTAGCATGTGGGGACTTTTCTATCCCTCGGTCAGGGCAAATATCTGCTAGATAGTGGTTCATCTGACTTTAACTCTGAAAAGCTACTTTTTTGCTTTCCTCATCCTATACACTATGCTCATCTCTTAAGAGATCTAGTCAATAGTCTAACTATTTGAGTAAAGCCTTCATATCTCTATGGCAATGATCTACTAAACTCAGGAGGTCTCTAGTCAAAATCTAGCTGAAACTGTACTAGTCTCTGACACTAATTACTCTATAAAAATTATCTCAGGTCATCATCTCACCATAGAACTATCATGCTGTAACTATGGGCTTTCTATAACTTTAGAGGATCTACTGTGACCCCTGGTCTACTATGACCTCTCAGAGCCCTACTAGGGTCTACTGCAACCTACTGTGATATGCTAGGATCTGCTGCGATCCATCTCTGGGAGACGTCAAAGCCTAAGATCACTATATTTGGTAGTAAAATATATACTCACCAAGTCTGGCAACTATCGCCCATAATAGCTAAGGCTAAACTCAGAGGTACATCATGCTCTTCGTGCGAAGTGAGTTCTGTGTCATCTGATTCTCTAGGATCCCGTAATACTGATGCTTAGGAGCATCTTACTTTTCATTTATCACTCCTCATGGGATCCTTAGATTCCCACTTTAGCCCTTTTTCACTTGGGCTTTCTTTCCTTACTCTTTTAACTTACTTACTTTGCGTGTACTAGTTCTAACCTTCTTCTCATATCCTGGAATTTCTAACTATACCCAGGTTCTACTTTTAAGTGCCTTGGCATTAGGGCATCTCACACACTGAGTGTGGCTAACATCTCTGGTAGGAGAGAGGCTATACATTGGTCCCTTCTCATTTCATTTACATGTACTATAAAGGACACAGATCACACATATTAAACTCATGCTATCTGAATCTGAACATTCTCTACTGAGGATTCCTTTCAATATACATTTCTTATTATTCTGATACTACTAGAATCCTTTTACCTCTCTTTTCTTCCTCATCTCATTCTTTAACTAACTAGAATACCTTTCGATTATTGAGACACTTTAGTGATTGATATCGTCGTTTACTATGCACTTATGCCACATTACTACTAGGTTGGCCAGACCCAATATCATGTAACCTCTATTGCAAGTAAACTATAACATCAAACACTAATACACCGACACTTCATGACAAAGCTTAGAGTCACTATCGCCAGTATATTACAAGTTTCCCAATAATCTAAAATATTCCTTTCTTACCTTTCTTTATCTACCCTATTCTAGTAGGATACTTGGGAAAATAGGATTCTTCCTCTATTTCATCTCGAGATCTCTCTGTATTGCCCAGCTATTTTTACTTCGGACGCTATCATGCTAGAAGGGCGTCTATGCCAAGGACAAGTGAGCTTCCTTAAGTACTTAAGCACATTAATTGAATATCTATTCTTGATCTTTTATGTCCTTGGCTTGAACACTGTCATATCTTCTCTTTCTTTTATCTTTAATATTTTTTTACTTAGAAAAAATGATATTCTACTACTGGCTATCTCTGTGGCCATTTTGGGTTTCTTTACGCTCAAGAGCACCTATATTTTCCCAGGGTTCTATTACTTGTTCATTCTCTGTTAACATTAAGGGGGTCTACTTCCTCTCATACATGTGCTTTATTTTTAACTAGACCATCGCTCGATAAGAGGAGTTATATTACCTGTAACCTTAGGAATTACATTCTATGCTACTCTCGGCTTACACTCTTTCTTTACATAATACGAGGCTTGCCTTCTTAGGCAGTCTCTAGCTCTCTCAAACTCCCTTGAGGGTACTAAGGCACTAACTGTCTATCTCAGCTTATTTTTACATTTGGATCAGAGTTAGGCTTTTTCTCTATTCAACCTCTTTGGCCTCATCCTAGGAGCATAATATACTATCTCTAGGGTTTTGCTAACCCAATCCAGATCAAAAACTCTCAATGTCTAGATTCTACCTCACTAAAAGCTTATACTCTACTGGGTACTCTAATCACTCATGTGCCTTAACCCTATATCATTCTCATATTAGGGAGCTTGTCTAACTAACTATCAGACCCCTATCTATTTACTTTTCTGGACTTAACTTACTCATTTAATCATGACTAAAGTGAGGTTATCTTTTCTATAGCTAGTTTCTCAGCTCATCCTCATTTCCCTTATTACTGTACTTTACAACTTAAGAGGGTCTATTTAGGGGAATGTATTAACTACTATTAGGTGTTTTTCCTCGACTTAAAATGCCTTATCTTTCTTTTCTCAATCCAGAGAGAACTTTCACTAAGCCTTTTATTTACATATCTCACTTGGAATGATGCTAGTAGTCATTTCCCTAGGCTTTAGCTTATGCTCAGCTTAGGTTAGCCATCTCATTGTACCTGTAGCTTACTATAAGCCTTATTAACTCATAGGCTTGTAATAACTTAGTGCTTTCGATGATCGTGTCGAGCAATCTCAAATAAAACTAGGTAACAAAATAAATTTGTAGATAATGGTGCAACCTAGGTCATCTTTCCAAGGAGTTTGTGCCTTAAATTGTTTATGGAAGAATATTCTAAGTATTACTATTAGGATCTAACTTGGGGGTTTGATATGCTAGAATTTAATTGAACTAAAATTAATTGACAAGAATTAGAAATCTAAAACTAAGTTCAAGTGATTTATCAAGTAAATGAGGTAACTAGCTTTCAATTGGATTCCCTAGAGTTCAATTATCCTTGCTCTATTTAGCTTACCAATTTAGGATTAAGTTCTTGCTCTTTAGTGCATTCCTCATAAGGTTCTTGAATAACCATCCAAGATTCAATTCATCAATTGTTCAAAGAATTTTGCAACCACAAGAAACCTTAAACAACTAATTAATTGAATTAAGAATAAGAACACACTACACTAAATTTTATTGATTTATGAAAGCTACTGCACAATTCACTCAAGATGCTAATTCACCAATTAGATTAATTAACCCCTCAAGCAATTAATTGCACAAAAGTTCCAGCTAACTAACCCAATAACCATTGCATCAATTAGCCTAAAGTCAATAGGAATTTAGAGTTCAATTGCACAGCATTAATTCTGGAATGATGATAAAAAATAATTCCAAAATTCAAATTAAGTTCAATCCAAGAATTAATTCAATCCAGTAATTTCAGCAATTAAATTCCTAAACCAAAAAGCTAAACCTAGACAAATTAATAAAGGAAATAATGCTAAAATCAAAAGATTGGGCAAGAGGGTTTTATCCAAATTCAATAGGAGATGTAGAGCTCAAATCTTCATCTAGGAGAATTCAATCTTCAGCTAGCCACCACAAGGAATTCAAGCTACCATGGAGGGATCAAATGAAGGAGAATCGATCAAAGAGGCAGCCATCGAGAAAGAAAAAAAAAACTCTTCTTCTTCAGCGCTGGAACCTCTCCTTTTGTTTCTGCTGTCTCGCCCTCCTACGTTCTCCTCTTCGATCTATCTCCCAGCGTCCCCTCTAGGTTTTATTTTCACCTTCTCCTCGTTGTTCACGTCTCCCTCCTTCTGATTCTGCACGCTGAAATCCCGCAACTAATCCTCATCTTCATCTTAATTCCCACGTCAGCCCGTAGCCTTCTTAATTCCAAATCTGAAGCTCCTTCATGTGTGTATAAAGTGTGGGTCCCATTCTTTTTATTTTATTATTTTTGCTTTATATATTCTGATTCATGCTTTCAGACGTAACTCCAGCCACAGCACGTAACTTCTGCATGTGTTTCTTTCTTCATGGGTTACTGTCTCTGTTTCACGTTGCTGTCCAGGCGTAGCCTCAGCTCTTCCATCGTGATGTTCTCCACGTTGGCTGCTTCCCTGTTCAGCTCTCTAGACTCTGATATCAGTTCCTAGCTTCTTCTCTTGTTACCTCTCTTTGCATGGTTGCTTCGTTCTTTTCGTGTTTCTTCTTCAAACCAGAAATCACAGCTTCTCTCGCCTTCTCCTTCAACGTCAGCTCCTTGTTCTTCGTTTTCTTCTCCTTTATGTATCTCAGTCCAGGCTTCCACATTCAGCAGTTTTCCCATGTGAAACTCCTTGCTTATTTTATTCCAGCGTGCATTCTTCTTCCTCACATGTTTTCATTCGTATTTCTCAAGCCTCAGCCACGTTGCTTCTGCATGTTTTTGGAGCGTTGCTGCATTCTTTTCATTTACTTCCCACGTAGCCTGCTATTCTTTCTTCTCTATTTCTGCCACGTAGAACCTACTCAGCTGCTCTGGAATCACGCCTTGCATTCATTATCAACCAGAACTTCCAGCACTTCTTCTTCTTCTCTTCACAGACTTCCTCGAGTTCCAGCCACTGCATGTGTGTGTGTTTCTCTTATCTAACTCATTCTCAAGTTCAGCCTCTGCTCGATGTATTCCCACTCCTTTCACGTTCCAGTCATCTCCAGTTTTTCCACGTTGGCTCTACTCTTCTAGCTTCAACTTGTGGCTTCATGCTTCTCTGTTTTGGTGTGTGATTGCTATAAATGGAGCCACATGTGGAAGTCCATCCCATGCATGAAACTAAGAAGACCCAATGATCTGCACACCAAGAAAGGAAAGAAAGATTAAGTAGGAAAAGCTTCAAAATTATTTATTGAAATTTATGCATTAAAAATCCAAGATTTTGTGACTTATTTTCTAGAATGCAAAGAATGGCTATTAAAATCAAATTTCAACTAATTAAACCTCTAAAGCCACATTTGATCATTAAAATGTCCAAGTTTAGGAGAATAAAATAGATAAAAATATGTATTTATCACTTTCTGAACTATCCTCATTCTCTTTTGAGCCTCTGTCACTGGGCTATTCATACTTATCTATAGGTGTTACCTATGAGGTACACCTTTCTAGGCTACTCACTATGTGCCTTACTACTAGTAGCCTTATCTTATGTTATTTCGAGGCTACACTAATATTCTATCATTCAATATCTCACGGGGTAGCATCTTAGGTTAGAGTCAATGCCTTAAAGGCGGGTCTCAATAACCTTATCATCCCTGTGTCTAACTTTCTCTATGCTAAGCTCTTTTCTCAGTCTCATTTGCTAGGCCCACAAATTTCTTACTAATCTTTCATAACTATTCATTACCCTTTTCTCTACTTATACTAGGGGTTCCTGTTCTCTATCGGTTATCTGATCCTTTATTAACTCATTCCTCAAGCTGGCCTGAATATGACCAACAAGGCCTTTTATACTGCCATTCGCCACGACTAACATATCATTCGTCGTGGCTAATTAGCCTTGGATTCACCCTAGTTTTCCTATCTAAGTATTAGCTGCGGCTAATGGCCTCTGATTGACTTACTTTTCCAGTGATTAGATTTTCATTTTTAACTACCAACTCGAGCCTCATTGCCTCTATACCTAGCATATCATCAAGCTAGAGAGTTCTACCTCTTGTTTCATTCATGAATAGCTAGCCACTATCTCTGGGCTATCAAGGCTCTAAAAGGTGTAGCTTGTAACTCAAACTCCTGCTTAGGGAATTAACCTTTCAGACTCTAATACTTATCTAGACCTTTGGGTGTTATGGCTAAGGGATAATTCTCTTTCTCATTCCTCTCTAAACTAGTCCTGTGCAGTCGCAGTCTCATCTTATACTGCGCTACATCACTACTTGTCTCTACATTAAGCAGGACATCTCGGAATGGCCTGAGTATAACTACCAAGGAGAATTAGTCCTTACATACTCTCTCTAGCAAGCCTCTTCCTATCAACATGATCATTTCTCATCATTTATATCTAGGGCTTGCCATTGATCCTGGCGAGTTATCACATCTCATCAAGCTTTAGTCGTCGGATCCCTTATCTTTGTTTAACCTTAACTCTGCTTAAGATACTCTAAAGGTCACTCTTTCTCGGTGTCTACTAGCTACTCTAAGACCATCATACAACTTACTCATCATGAACAAAGCCACAAACTATACTCATACACCCAACATGTCTCATATAAGACTTTACCTATTCATTCAAGCCTTTACATAGCCCTATTGCTGCATTCTCAAGCCAAATCCAATTCAAGAGAGTCTAGAACAAGGATCTGATACCAATAAATGTAACACTATATATTTCTAGCTTATTCTATACTACTTCTATGCCTCATATCATGCAATCCATAAGAGAGTAAGAAATATGGCATTAAAATAATGAGTTTCTTAGCGTTGCGTCGCGTATAAAGTTTTCCTTTAGAGTCTTGTGGGCCAGATGGACTCATGTATCATATTCTCATATTTAATTACATGGATGCAACTTATTTGTATCACCAAAAGTGGCCTACAACTCATGGAAATCAAAGGGAAGCATGAAATATATATATATATATATGCATTTTCGGCCAAAATTTCCTCATTTCTATCACAAACTTTGGAAAATTATAACTAATTCTAGAAAAATTGTAATCATGCATTCTTAGCTATTATAGAAATCTACACATGTCTACTTTACGCTAAATATGTCCAGACCATGATATCCAACACAAAAGACTTTTGACATTCAAAATGGTCTAGAGGTCTGGCTGTCCATTGGTGCTGTCATAGAATTTTGCAGCAAATTTAAAAAATGTTCAATTAATTTCAAAAAATTCTAATCCATGTAAATGATACCAATTAAGAAAGCTGTTGATGTTAGTTAGAGGTGAAAAAGAACTCTAGACCAGCTCAGGCACGTCTAGACCTCGTAATCCAATCAAAAAGTACCAGAGGTCAGTTGGGGCGCCTAGTATTGGATAAAATTTTTGAAAATTCATATATCCCTTTCTAGACCTCCAAATGAGGTGCTTCTAGTTTCCCAAAGTCACTGAAAATGTCTAGTTTCCCCATATAGGCAATTGGACATCATTTGAGCCTTGTGTAATAGAAATCATTTTCAGACCAAGTGAATAGTGCATCAAACCAAAATCAAAATTTTTGCCAACTTTGAAAATTCATCAAATATTCTCTAGACCTCTAAAAATTTTGTTCTTTAGCTTTGTAAAAATCTCTTAACAAGCTCTAATTGCATGCCAAATATCAGATCAAGAAGAGCTTATTTGGACAAAAAGTGGTATAGGGTTCTAAATTGGTCAATTCTTGGTCCATGTAAGATACCAAAATGTCCAAATGGCTTTCCTTGATGTTTGGCACCTTTTAGGCAAGTCTGAAAGCAAGATTATAACTTGTATGAGCTGCCCAAATGGTCCTAAACCTCATGCATCTCAATTTGGCTACTCCAATTCCATTTAAACACTAATGCATCACACTTTCAAGAAGTAAAGTTTGCCATCTCATACTCAATATACATTCTAATAGTCATATAATATAATCTCTCATTTTTATCATCACATATTAGCATAATTATACATGGTCAAGAGGTCATGTGTCTTATACAATAATAGATGACACTAATTATCATTCATAAAGCCTTAAAATAGCCAAATCGATGCACTTTAGTGTCAAGCTCTTATTTCTCATGTGGTTGGCTTCCATTCCCTTAATCTCTTAGTTCATCTAGCATGTTAGAGCATTGGAGAGGAGGGGGTGAGATTCAAAGAATTCCAATAGCTCATCTCCCATTCAATCATACATAAAAGATGTTAAACAAGTCTAAAAAATGCATGTATGGGCATGTTGTCATGTATAAACATTCAAGAAGCATTTTCAACATTTAAGCAAGTCATACATAACAAACAAAGGCTTGCCAAGCAAGTGGATTGGCCTCATCCATTTACTTGTGGATTTTGGACTTGCCTCACCCATTCTTTAAGAGGTTCTGAGATTCAACCATGCTCTTGGGAGTCAACCTCACTTTTGGGAGACTTTTTACTTTGTCTTAACCAATTTTAAGGGTTCTTAGCTCATTCTCACCATGCTAAGGGTTCTTAGCCTTACCACGCTCAAGCAAATCAAAACAAACATCTTAAACATCATTTAAAGACAAGATGCATCATCATGGTACCATGGAATAAGAGCTCATGCTAGGACATTTTTCATGGCTTGAAATACACATGCACACATTCAAAGACAAGTAAAGCAAACAATCATGCATGAGAGAAGGTGGAGAGAGCTACCTTGCTTGTATTTACACACTTTTTCCTTGAGTCTTGAATCCTCTCCCTTGACCTCACACACCCAAGAAGGTGGAGATCACTTCTCTTAGCCTAGACACATTATATGGAAGCTAATTATAGTCTTTAATCCAATTCCAAGGGCACTCAATCACTAGAAAAACTAGGTGACTTATAAGGCTCTTTTATGATTTCATAATGTACTTAATAAAGCAACCTTAAGAAAACATTATCTTGGCTCCATTCTCTCCATTTATTTATGATTCTTGACTCCTTTAAAGCCTCTTGCAGTCATCACACAATCAAATCAAGGAGCCTAGCTAGGTGTTGCTTCTTTAATCTATAATATAGAACCTATGATACCATTTCACTATCTATGGTTTTTAAAATTTTTCCAAGGCTTCCTCTCATAGTCTCCCATCATATATGATGCAAAACTAAGCTTGGAAGGAATTAAAACACTCCTTAGGTGCATGAACCCTCCTTGGCTAAGGCTATATTTCTATATGGCATTGCTGGAGTTGTTTTAATTTCTTTGATGGGAGAAGCATATGGGAGGCTCTCTTGGTATCTTAGGAACTCATATATACTTTTAGACAACTTAAATTACTACTAGGAAGCTTCATCTTAGCATAAATGCAACCAAATCCCTAAATTCTATAACTTATATTGTAAAGCTCCCTTTTCAATTCTAGTTGTATATTTTTAATCCTCACACTCCATAACCTTTGGTTCCATCAAGAATACATAAAGAAAAACTCTCCTCCTCACTTTTCTCTCTAGACCTAAGCTTAAATGGCTTGAAAACACAAGATTTTGCAAGTGTTTGAAGTGAAGTCTTACCTTAAAACGAAGCTCTCTTCGCGTAGATTATTTTCCATCAATTGATTTCTTGAAAAGAGTTCCCTTTTGGCTTGGATTAGACTTGAATCTTTAAGTTTTCAAGAAAAAAAACCACGATTAGAGAGCTCTTAGAGAGAGGAACAACTTTCCTAACTAGCACGGAATGAAACAGGGCTGTTTACTTACCTAAACAGAAGCTTAAACTTCTTCTCTCTTTTGCCCTCTTAATGTCATGCCATTTTTGCCTATTTTTTTGTGAATGGCAGTTCGGAGAAGGTGATGAGGTGAAATCTTACTTAAAAAGCTTCTTTTACAATTTTTCAAAATGACCATTTTACCCCTATGGCCTATTTGCTCCGTTTAGGCTCATTTTAACTCTTTTTTGAGAACTGTCTTTCTATCATAAAATTTAGATTCCCAATTAAATAAAATTCTTTTAGAATTACTCAAATTGGAGTTAAAACCTTCATGAACAGATTAGTCAAAGTTTGGGTCAATTAACATTAAAAAACGTCCAACGGAGGTGTTTTATTTGTCCTGGGGCTTCCCATGGTTTTTAGGACCTCTGAGAATCTTGGAGAACTCAAAACTTTCATTTAAAAATTCCTTCTATGAGAATTCCAAAAGTTGTTCAAAATTACGAAAATGCCCTTATGTTTCGCCAACCTTTTGTCACAATTCGTTTATTCATTTTAACTCTTTTTTTCTTTTCGTCTGAGCCTGGGATTCTCATTTTTAGGAGTCTAGAATGCTTCCCAAATTTTTTGGGACCTTAACTAAGTCATTTCGGGGGACTTGCTTTTGTATCTAGTGAATTTTATTCGTTTACGGAGAAACAATACGTTATGTTTCTCACGTTTTCTCTCATTTTCAGAAAACCAGATGTTACACCAAGTCAAAAGTCCATAGAAATGGGTGAGGCAAATTTGAAAGTCCTAAAAATTTGGGTGAGACTGAACCAACAACCTTTAGAGCCTATGTTTGAATTGTATGAACTTGTATAACATGTAAAAATGGCTATGTATATTTTCTAGAAAGTTTTATGGCATGCTTGCATTCCTTGACTTGAAAATGCATTATATATGTATGTTTGAAAGGGTAAAAGAGTTATTGAGATTCTTTGAATTTCACGGTTTCCCTCACATGTCTATTTTTGCTTAGGTGAAGCCCAAGGACTAAGTGGATGGAGCCATCTACCTTGAAGAAGGACATTGTGACAATAGGATAAGAATTTTGTAAAATGTCAAGAATTGTATATAAATGATGTATATGAGATGTAAATAATTGACCATATATAAAAACATGTATTTATGATGAATGAAAGGATTTTGGAGCCATATGTGCTAGTATGTGTGATTTTGACATTCAAATGCCTAGATGGGCCATTGTGGTCTTGTGTAGGAGCTCAAGTTGAGAAGTGATTTTGAGATGTAGGTGTTTTAGAACACTTGGGTAGCCTTTTTATGTTATTTTTATCCTTTTGGACTTGCCCAAGTGATTGTAATTTCATGCATATATCTGCTTTAATTTTGTATTTACTACACATGAAAGATTTGAAATGCTAAATAAATTAATTGGCTATCTGTTGTATTGTGTTTGGACCTTGTAAGTCCATGGCAGAGTTATGGTGTGGCTGCCATCCATGCATGTGCTTCAATCGGGCATCGGGTTATGATCAGACCCCAGATGCATTGAGCCCCGGTTATGCTCATTAAGGAGTGGGTATCATGGACGGGCCTCTCCCGGTGTTATTAGCCTTTAACATATGAAAATATGATTGCTAGTATGGGATAGTAATCATGATAGCCTAATTATTTCATTTGTTGATATGATTAATCTATGTTTTTTATGCTTACTTGATATCATGCATATATGTTAATTAAGTTAGAATATATGAATGAAATTAGCCCTTAGTTACTAAGATTTACATCTCACCCAGTTTCATGGGATACTATTTCAGGTAAAGGCTCTTCGGGTAAGGATAAGGGGAAGCAAGTGAATGAAAATCTATGACCCTTAACCTAGTGTGGGAAGCTACACTTGGACTGGGTTGATTTAGGGTAGATGCTATTTTTGTTATTATTATATGTAGCATCATCATGTATTCATATTACCAAGTGTAAGAGTTTTATATTCTAGTAATCTGTGATGTATCTAATAAGAGGTTATGCCTCATACAATTCAGGATTTTGATGTATGTGTTTATGTATCTGATATGGAATCTAGTTGATGCTAAACTATGGTAAATCATGTTGGAATGTAATCATGTATTAACTTAATTGATGAATTAGATGAGTAATGCATGGTGCTCTATTGGGATTTATATTTGGATGATAATATTAGTTAATTATGAATCTGGTTGTTTGCTATTGTCACATTAAACTTACTGATGCTTGATAGTTGGTGAGTCAAAATGAGCACCTAAGCCTTGAATTGGTAGAGTTAGATATACTGGGTAAATCAAGTGGAAAAATGCTATTAAAGACTTAAAATTTAAGGAAGAGTAGTCCTAAAGCGTTTATAGGGAAAGAATTAGAGTGTATGGAGCAAAATTGAGGAAATGTAGTTACAGCAAGGGTTACGTCGCGGCTAAGAAGGTCTCATCGTGGCTAGAAGAGCGAACAAAGTGAGGAGGGCCATGGCGTAAGGAATCTTGCTGCGACTCAAAGTGAAAATGTTGCCAAGGGAGGGTGATAGAGAGCAAACTCACTGCGGTGCAACATGTCTGATAACCATGATTTTTATATGTTTTAATTCTCCTAACTTAAGCATTTTAATGAGCAAATATGGCTTTAGGACTTTAATTAGATAAGATTTCATTTTAATAGCTATTTCTATATTTTAGGAGTTAATTTGCAAAAATTTGGTTTTTAATGCTCATTTTATCTTAAATAATTTTTGTGAATATGCCTATTTGATTTTTCCCACACTTTTGTGCAGAATTTTAATATGTAATTGAAGCTTGAATGAGAATCTATTTTGAGGCAAGAGGTAGCATGCATGGGTTCTTTGTTTTTCCAACATGTTGGCATTGTGGCAGCTCATTCCTTGGTTTTCACACACTCCACATGATTAAAAGAAGCATGAGAAGGCATGTGTGTGTGAAGGAAGAAGCAGAAGTTAATGTAAAAATGAATAGAAAAGAAGAGAAGAAGCAACACTGGGTAGAATGTGCATCGAGAAGAGGAAATAATACGTGAAACATGTGAGCAAAATAGAGGTTCTCATTGGGTCTGGATTCAAGAAGAAGCACGAGATGCTTGTGAGAAGAAGAAGTGATGTGATGAGCAGATTTTAAAGGAGCTGCATGGAGAGAACACACTCGAGCAGAACAGAGCATGGATGGAGGTAACATGAAGGCCGGAACTTTTGAGCAGAAACAAAGGGAAGCACTACGTGGGAAGCTTACATGAATTTGAATATTATATTTAACTTCAAGTGAGGTCTACATTCATGTATAATAAAAGAGAAAAGAGCTGCAGGGAATTAAAATGAAGAAGAGAAGCTGAAACAGAGGAGGAAACAAGAATGAAGCTACGAGTTGCATAATGCATAAGCTAAAAAGAAGAACTTTAACGTGGAAACACGAGGCATGGAGCTCACAAGCATGAGCAGAGCAGCTACTTCTTCTCCTTCAGTAACACACACATCCATGGGTTCATCAAGAAAGCTAGCTACAGGTTAGGCATAATGAAAGGAAGAATTAATGTGGAATGAAGGGCTGGACTGGCTGGAATAACGCGAGGAAGAAAAGCCACAAGGAGGGAGCTTCCTCAAGCTACTGGTTATGCATAATGAGCTGAATGAGTTGACCAAGTTGAAGGAATGAGCAACACGAGCTGTACGAAGAAGGTTATTTAGAGCAAAAACTGGGGATATGGGTTCTAGTTTGAATGGGAAATAAAGCCTCATTAAGAAGCTCGAGTCCTTGGTTCTAACATGGAGAAGGAGCAAAATAGATCCATCCATGTAGCATGTAGCAAGTTGAAGTTCCATGAGTCAGAGGAGGAGTTAGAGCTAAGTTAGAATGAAGAATCTCACATGGAAATTGACACACGAAGAAGCAGCTTCAGCAAAGGAACACGTGGGCTGATTTATGATTAAATGAAAAAAATGTTGAAGCTCCGATGTAGGAGAGAAAGACGACGTAAACGAGAGCTCCAGAAGAATAAAAATTCAATTCTCCATGGCTGAAGCTCCGATGATCAATTTTCGTCCGATTAAACTCTCTATGGTAGCTTGAATCAACCATGGTGGCTAGCTAAAGCTTGGAAACTCCCAGATGTAGATTTGAGCTCCATATTTTCTCACGAAATTGGATAAACACTCCTTGTTTCATCTTTTAATTTCAGAATTATTTTCCTTATTAATTTGGCTAGGTTTAGTTTATTAATTGAGGAATTTGATTACTGGAATTTTCTGGATTTGGTTGAATTGTGAATTGAGCTTAATTTGATTTTGGAATTTTAATTATGATCATTATATGTTTGTAAAAATTCCAGAATTCTTGCTATGCAATTTACTTTTAATTTCCTCTTGATTTTAGGTCAATTGATGCAATGGTTGTTAGATTAAGTGACTGGAATTTTTGTGTAATTAATTGTTTGAGGAATTAATTGATCTAATTAGTTAATTAGCATCTTAAATGAATTGTGTAGCAAATTTTATTGATCAATTAGAATTGGCTTTAGTGTGTTCTTGTTCTAAATTCAACTGATTAATTTTTCAAAGTTTCTTGTGGTTGCAAATTCCTTGAATAGTTGATGAATTGAATCTTGGATGGTTATTCAAGAGCTTTTATAAGGAATACCCTAATGAGCAAGGAATTAAATCCATAGTTGCCAAACTAAAAAGGGCAAGGATAATTGAATTCTAGGGAGTCCAATACAAAGCTAGCTACCATATTTTCTTGACTATTCACTTCTATTTAGTCTTAAGTTGTTAATTCTTGTTAATTAAATTTAGTTCAATTAAATTCTAGTATTTCAAAACCCCCCAAACAAGTCCTAATTGGCAATACTTACAATACTTTTTCACAACAAATCGAGATACAAACTCCTTGGGAAAATGACCTAGGTTGCGCCATTATCTACAAAATTTATTTTTGCTACCTAGTCTTATTTGAGATTGCGCGACACAATCGTCAAATTTGGCGTCGTTGCTGGGGAGTTTAGTTTCTTAATTGTTTGAAGGGGTTTCTTAGTATTTTTGCCCTATTTTTGCTTTGTTTTTGTTCTATTTTTCCCTTATTTTGAACTTGGATTTGGACCATTTTGGTTGTTTGAATCAACTTGTCTGCTTGCTGGAATTTTTGTTTAAAAGTGCCCAAAAAATTCTCAAACTTTGTTTTCCAAGGTTTTTAGGTGTTTTGAGCAAAAATAATAGCAAACCTATTTGGTGCACCATTTTTTGGCCAAATTCCAACGTTTGAGGTACTTTTTCTAATTTTTTAGTATTTTTTTTGAATTTTCTAGGATTTTTCTAATTTCTCTGGATTTTTTTTGTTTTAATTTTTCTTTGTTGATTTTTGTGCTCCTTCTTAGTTTTTGCTTGTCTAATTGGTTTATGACAAGAAGCTCTGGTGAAAAATTAATTGATTTGGATCCAGAAATCGAAAGAACCTTTAGAAGACAAGTAAGGATTAGAAAGAACAAGGATAGTGTAGGAATTAGTAGTTCTATTTCTTCTACTTTTGATTGTGTGCAAGGAATTGATTGTGTACTTCAATTTGCTGGTGATATTATGGCTAAACAAGATCAAGTGAATGCTAACATGAATAAGCATGTTCAGGCTAACTTAAATGCAAATGCCAATTTAAATAATAACATGCATGCCAGAACCATTAAAGAATTGACAGCTCCTAATGTGCATTATTAAAATCTTTGTATACAATATCCAGAATTAGATGCAAATTTTGAGCTTAAATCTGGTTTGATTCACTTACTTCCTAAGTTTCATGGACTTGCAGGAGATGATCCTCACAAACATCTGAAGGAATTCCATGTTGTATGCTCTACAATGAAGCCACAGGGTGTCTCAGAAGAACAAATCAAGCTCAGAGCATTCCCTTTTTCCTTGGATGGTTTAGCCAAGGATTGGTTGTATTATCTACCTCCCGGTGCCATCACTTCTTGGGACTAATTGAAAAGGCTCTTCTTGGAGAAATTCTTTCCTGCATCTCGCACTGCATCAATAAGGAACGAAATATGTGGGATTAGACAGAATGGTGGAGAGACTTTGTATGAATACTTGGAAAGATTCAAAAGATTGCTGGCTAGTTGTCCTCACCATCAAATTTCTGATCATTTGCTTATTCAGTACTTTTATGAGGGGCTGTTGAACATGGACAGAAATATGATTGATGCTGCCTCTGGTTAAGCCTTAGGTGATCTGACACCTACAAAGGCCTGGGGGTTGATTAATAAGATGGCTTAGAATGCTCAGCAATTTGGGTCCAGATCAATGTAGATGGCAAGAGGAGTAAATGAGTTAGGTACTTCACAATATGATATTGAAGTTAAGAGTCAGTTGAATGTGCTAACCACTATGGTTCATCAGCTTACTTTAGCTCAGCAACAACAGTAGTCATCCTCTACTCCTTCTCAGACTTATGCAACACAGTCTTACCCTACTCAGACATATTCTTATCCACAGTGCTATGCACTTGAACAGACATCTACCTCTACTACCTTAGTAGGACCCCTATGTGATATATGCTATTTGGCTACACATGCTACTAAACAGTGCCCTATGTTAGAGGACAGGGTAGAGGCTTGTGTTGGGATGTTTCCAGTTAGGCCAATGCAACAAGGGCAACAAAAATATGATCCCTATTCTAATACATACAATCCAAGATGGAGGGATCACCCTAACCTAAGATATAGGGGAGGGCAATAACAAAATAGATATAATGTTGCAAGACCTAGTGCACAGTCTTCCCAACTTATAAGGTAGCCAGTTCCTATACAGGAGGAACCAAAGAAAAGGGATAATATGGAAGACATGATGAAGCATATTATGGAGAGTAATGCAAAACTCACACAAGTGATGCAAAATTTAGAAAGGAAGGTTGATAATCAGTTAGGCCAGTTTGCTACTTCTCTCAATGAGATAAAAAGCCAAGGATCAGGCCAGTTACCCTCTCAGACTATTGTCAATCCAAGAAATAGTAGCAATGTCAGTGCCATCACTCTTAGGAGTGGAAAGGAGGTTCAAGGATCCTCAGATACCACTACCATGGATAAGCCGACGTCATCAAAAACACACATCGCACCAAATGAGCCTAATAAAGAAGAAGAGCCAAAGAAGATCTTACCTTTCCCACATAGACCTATCTTGGGAAAGAGGCAGACTGAAGCAAATATGGAAAAAGAGATTCTTGAGACTTTAAAAAAAGTTGAGATCAATATACCCTTGTTGGAGGCAATCAAGACCATCCCCAAATATGCCAAGTTTCTCAAAGAAATATGTACTAACAAGAGGCGTCTAAGAAGGAATGAAAAAGTGAATTTTGGTAAGAATGTTTCAGCACTCATATAGCCAACAATGCCCACTAAATGTCAAGATCTGGGCATTTTTACAATTCCCTGCACCATTGGGAATTTTGAGTTTTCTGATGCTTTGATTGATCTTGGTGCTACTATAAATGTTATGCCTAAATTTGTTTATTCATCTTTGCAGATGGGAGAGTTAAAACCTACTGGAGTGCTTGTGCAGCTGGCAAATAGGAGCATTGCTTATCCTTCAGGAGTCTTGGAGGATGTTCTGGTTAAGGTAAAGGATTTGATTTTTCTAGCTAATTTTTATGTCCTTAACATGGAGGATGATAGATATAAATCTAGTGGACATGCCCCACTCATTCTAGGTAGACCTTTCTTAAAAACTGCCAAAACAATTATAAATGTGCATGAGGGTACTCTTCAAATGGAGTTTGCTGGCAATGTGATACAATTTAATATATTTGATGCCATGAAACACCCTATGATGATAACTCTATTTTTAGTATCAGCTTGATTGATATGCTAGTTGATAATGCCAGTGCTGATTTTAGGGATAATTTATTGACTGATTCCTATGATATTGCTAACCTGGATGATTCTCTCGATTATATATGTTCTGGAACTACTATATGTCACAGATGTACCCAAATTAGTGCTTTTATTGAGAATAGTGAGTTCCTTTCATGTACTGATTATCATGGTTCTGAGACCTCTTCCTTTTGTGCTGATGTAACACCCTGAAATTAATGAAGGTATTAATCATGGATTAAGATTAATTAAGAATAATTAATAGAGGATAATTGGGCAAGTTAGTGAATAGAAGTTTTGGAGGGATAAATTATTAATATGGGTTTAAGAATTTATTTAGGATAGAGATTGCATCTAGGCCTAAATTAATGAAACATGATAAGAGGCTAATGGAGGTCCAATGAATTAGGGGCAGACCCAAACCCTTGAACTCATCAAATTAGGCCCAAATCCCATTAAACCTTAGCAACCCAATGTGTGAAAACTGGCCTAACAAAATTATGCAGCCCAACAATTAAAAACTGGCCCAACAAGCAAAATCTAAAACCTAATTAGATTTGGACTTGGAGCAACCCATGACCCAACCCCTTGACCCAACTTAAACCCATCTAAACCCTAATTGCTTCAGCCACTTCCCCCCATTTGCTGAAACACAAAAAAAATAGAAGAGAATTTCGGAGGTGAGGAGAGGAGGCTAGGGTTCTTGACATAATTCTGCATTTTTTCACATTTGGAGCAAGATTTGGCCAAGGTAATAGTTATACAACTTACTCCCCTCATCTTCCTCTTTAATTTGGTCCGATTAGTTTTTCATTTGGAGAGTTTTCATCTTACCTAAAATCTGAAAAGCGAGTGTTTAGGGGTTTTCTTGATGAAATTCGTAGGTTGAGGTTGGAGCTGGTATTTGGTGACTTTAAACCCCCCATTTTGATGCTTTCCTTGTTGGTTTGAGACCCCCATAGCTGATTTATATTATGGGTACTGATTTTATACGAATTTGCTTAGGATTTTGGGTGAAACATTGAGAATTCTGGTGGGAGATACTTGAATCCGAATTTGGGATTTGTGGTGGCTGTTGCAATTGTCTGCAAGTGAGGTAACCGGGGTTTACATTAATTCCATGCATGTATCTGCTTTAATTTCATATTTGCTATATATGAATGATTTGAAATGTTGAATGAATTGGTTGGCTATCTGTTGTATCATGATTGGACCTTGTGAGTCCATGGTGGAGCTGTGGTGCGGCTGCCACCCGTGCATGTGCCACGATCGGGCACAGGGTATGATCAACCCCAGATGCACTGAGCCCTGGTTGTGCTCAATGGGGAGTAGGTGCCGTGGACGGGCCTCTCCCGGTGTTAATGGCCTTTAACATGTTAAATATATGATTGCTAGTATGGGATAGTAATCATGATAGCCTAATTGTTTCATTTGCTGAAATGACTGATATGATTCTGATATGGATTTTGATTTACGCATATATGTTGATTAAACTGGATTATATGATGGAATTGTTTTGGTTACTGAGATTTATATCTCACCCCGTGTTATGGGATCAATATTTCAGGTGAAAGTTCCTCGGGTAAGGATAAGGGTAAGCAAGTGGATGAAAATCCATAAGCTTCAATCTATGGGGAGATGGCTACACTTGGGCTGACTTAGCTAGGATAGATGCTAATTTTGTATTCCTTAATGTATAGCATCATCATGTATCTATATTGCCAAGTGTAGGCTTGAACATTTGATTTATTGAGAATGTATGTACTAAAGGGTTAGACCTCGTCTTAACTTAGTATTTGATGTATGGATTCATATGATCTGCTGTAAACTTTGTTGACCTATAATATGGTTGTCAATGGAAATGTAACTTTTGAGATATTGGTACGACCCCTATTGTATGGAACCCCTGTTGATTGAGTATTAAAGGATAGCTACCGGTAGTTCATGTATAATCTATAGTTGTTACTTTATAAACTTGTTGATAGAAGGTAATTAGAGGAAAGAAATGGACACATAAGTTTTGAATTGGTAATGGAAGAATAGCTAAGTAAATAGGGTAGATAAATGCCATCAGAGCCATATAAAATGAGGGAAAGTGACCTTAGAGTGTCCCTAAGAAGAGAAATGAAGAGTAGAGGGCGAAATATAGTGAAAACGGTGACAGAAGGGAATCACGCCGCGGCCAAGAAGGCTTCGCCGCGGCCTAGGGAGTGACAGTGGCGAGGGACGCCGCGGCTTGAGAAATCTCGCCACGGCGCGGAGTGAAAATAATCGCCCAGGGGATGACAGAACGTAACCTCGCCGCAGTGCAAGAAGTCTCGCCGCGGCGCGAGTCGAGAAAATTAATTTGGGAGGTTACAGTAGCAAAACTCGCCGCGGTGCCACATAGGTTGGCCGCGGCGCAGGTCCAACTCGCCGCGGCGTCAGGAAAATTCCAGAGAGTAACTGGGCCGCGGCGCAAGAGTTCCAGGCCGCGGCGCAAGTTTAAAAATGTGGTTGTTGAGCTCCAGAACCTAACTGAGCTGCGGCGGGAAAGTTCCAAGTCGCGGCGCAGGTCCCCAAACTCCTATATTTGACCTAGAAACCCTAATTTCAGTAAGGCTAATGTTAGGGAATGGTATGAGTACATTGGTGGGATGTTTTTGTGGGTTGAAATTAATCAATGGATGAATCATAAACCTTTAATGATGGTATAAACCCTTCTTATGCATGATTCCGTTATAGTTGTTAGTTGATGATCCTAGTAGTATCAAGGTTTAAATTTTCCCTATATTTCTGCAAAGTAATTGATTGTAGCAACCCCAAACCTTGATCATTAATTATTAATAGCATGATTAACCTTAATTATTGAGATTAGAAACTAGGGTCGTCACAGCTGACTTCATTGTTAGTCAGCCTGTGACTAATTTTGATGATTATACTAGTTTAGGTCAATCTTCTTGTTCTAAAGATGATGTGCATGCTGTTGTTTTCCCTGAATGTTCTAATGATACTAGATCTACTGATTCTCAGGATATGTTGCACATTGATGTCACTTCTGGATATGTTAATTGTGCTAGTTCATCTATTTCCAGTCTTGCATTGCCTATTGATAGTGGTAATAGATACTGTGTAACTAGTTCATCCAATAGTGATATTGATGTTGCTACTACTGTTGGTTCTCTTATTGGTATTCCTTCTGCTGATATTCCCAAAGATGGGGAAGTTGTTTCTTTTGTCTATGAGTTGTCTGAACAGGTATTTGGCATGGAAGAGATTGAAATCAAACAACTGATACCGTCGGTTGAGCAAGCCCCTACCTTAGAGCTCAAACCACTGCCAGACAATCTCAAGTACACCTATTTGGAGGAAGATGAGAAGCTTCCAGTGATTGTAGCCAGTGACATTATTCTAAAGGAAGAAGATAAGCTTCTAGAGGTCTTAAGGAGGACTCCAGCTTCATGACCCACCCTGATCCCTGGTTGTACTCTTTCCCTTTCCCCTTTTATATTGTGTTGTCTTTATCTATTTACTGGATTGCGTACTGGCATTGAGGACAATGCAATGTTTAAGTGTGGGGGGATATAAATAAAATTTTTAGTTTAGTTTTGTTTTGGTTAGTTAATTTTTCTAGTTTCTAAGCTGTTAGTCAGTGTTATGTTATTTTCCAGTTTTTGAAAAAAAAAAAACTATGCTTTTGTGTAAGTTGCTAGCATTGAGGGGATCCTAGCTTTGATATATCTTGATTTGATAGGGAATTGACCTTGTGTTGAGAATGTAAGTTAAGTGGCAATTAGCTTTGCTTTAATGAAATTTGATGATGGTCAATTTACCTTGTGAGATTTTTGAACCTATTGCTTATTCATTTCTAATGTGTATCCCCTATCTTGCTTTTACTCTAGAACTTCGCTTGAATCTTATTCAAGGCCACATTTATTCATTTGCCATGCATGAAAAGGATTAAGGCGTTCATTATTGTTTTGTTTTAGCTAGAGCCGAAAAGCTATCTTACTTGTGTTTAATCCATTTGTTTTACCTCCTTTGAGCCATATATTTTTCATTTTTAGCCTTTTAGCCATGAAAATCAAATGAATGTTCTTCCTACCTTGATTAGGATGCTTTTGATTATTAAGGGCATTGTATGTTGTTAAGGTTGATGGAGGTGCACTTTTCACATCATTTATAGGCCATTTATTTGTAAAAAAAAAATTCTGGGAAAAAGAAAAAATATATAATAATAATTAGTGAAAAAAAAAGAGAAACAAAGTAAAAGGAAAGCAATTGAAAAAAAAGAAAAAAAAAAGAAGAAAAAAAGAAAGTAAAGTTGTTCTCTTAGTGCACATCTTTTTGTTTGTGGTTCAAAGGGCCTTAAGATGCACTTTCACTCCATCCTTATTCTTATTTTAATGCTCTTGATGATTTTAAGCATCTAATTTGCTTTTTGAATTTCCTTCATTCTTTTGTTTACCACTTGTTTCATACCTTAGCCTACATTACAACCATAATAAAGACCTTTTGATTCATTCATCGGCATTTGATTTTAGTGGTGGAGATATAGATGATTACCAAGCTTATGGTAGTAAGGTTGGGTAGGATGGAATTTGAGAGTAAGCACTTCATCCTAACCACTGAAGAGTAGAGTGATAAACACTAATCCAAGTGAGGGACTTTCATTTCATTTCATTTTTGATTAAATGTATTGCCATGGTACTTGTTGCATTGATGCAAGTGACATGACTTGGAGAATTAAGCTATTGATTTGCTTTGAGCTTCCTTGTGCTAAGTGACTTATACAACTCCATTTTTTCTTGATTTCCTTTCCATTATCTCTTCCTTGGAGGTTTAGTTTTCTTTTGCCCAGGAGTGCAAAAGTTTAAGTGTGGGGGAATTTGATAACCATGATTTTTATATGTTTTAATTCTCCTAACTTAAGTATTTTAATGAGCAAATATGGCTTTAGGACTTTAATTAGATAAGATTTCATTTTAATAGCCATTTCTATATTTTAGGAGTTAATTTGCAAAAATTTAGTTTTTAATGCTTATTTTATCTTAAATAATTTTTGTGAATATGCCTATTTGATTTTTCCCACTCTTTTGTGCAGAATTTTAATATGTAATTGGAGCTTGAATAAGAATCTATTTTGAGGCAAGAGGTAGCATGCATGGGTTCTTTGTTTTTCCAACATGTTGGCATTGTGGTAGCTCATTCCTCGATTTTCACACACTCCACATGATTGAAAGAAGCATGAGAAGGCATGTGTGTGTGAAGGAAGAAGCAGAAGTTGATGTAAAAATGAATAGAAAAGAAGAGAAGAAGCAACGCTGGGCAGAATGTGCATGGAGAAGAGGAAATAATACATGAAACATGTGAGCAAAACAGAAGTTCTCATAGGGTCTGGATTCGAGAAGAAGCACGAGATGCTTGTGAAAAGAAGTGACATGATGAGCAGGTTTTAAAGGAGCTATATGAAGAGAACACACTCGAGCAGAACAGAGCATGGATGGAGGTAACACGAAGGCTGGAACTTTTAAGCAGAAATAAAGGGAAGCACTACATGGGAAGCTTGCATGAATTTGAATATTATATTTAGCTTCAAGTAGGGTCCACATTCATGTATAATAAAAGAGAAAGGAGCTCTGGGGAATTGAAATGAAGAAGAGAAGCTGAAACAGAGGAGGAAACAAGAATGAAGCTACGGGTTGCATGATGCATGAGTTGAAAAAAAGAACTTTAACATGGAAACATGAGGCATAGAGCTCACAAGCTCGAGCAGAATAGCCACTTCTTCTCCTTTAGCAATACACACATCCACGGGCTCATCAAGAAAGCTAGCTACAGGTTGGGTATAATGAAAGGAAGAATTAACATGGAATGAAGGGCTGGACTGGCTGGAATAACGCGAGGAAGAAAAGCCACAAGGAAAGAGCTTGCTCAAGCTACTGGTTGTGCATAATAAGCTGAATGAGCTGACCACGTTGAAGGAATGAGCAACACAAGATGTACGAAGAAGGTTATTTGGAGCAGAAACTGGGGATATGGGTTCTGGTTTGAATGGGAAATAAAGCCTCGTTAAGAAGCTCGAGTTCTTGGTTCTAACATGGAGAAGGAGCAAAATAGATCCATCCATGTAGCATGCAGCAAGTTGAAGTTCCATGAGTCAGAGGAGGAGCTGAAGCTAAGTTTAAATGAAGAATCTCACGTGGAAATTGACACACGAAGAAGCAGCTTCAGCAAAGGAACACGTGGGCTGATGTAGGAGTAAATGAAAAAAACACTGAAGATTTATCGGGCAGTAGCATCCATTCACCATCTCATCCAGACCCTACATTTGATCATTACCTTTCCATCCAAAGGCTGACATGAAGAAGAAAATAAAACGTGACTTGAGCGTGCAAAATGAGGAGCTGAGGGGCACGTGATTAATTAATGAAAAGAGAGTGAAAAAGGTGCTGAAGAAATAATCGGGCAGTGAGGACGAGCTATGGGATCGAGAGGAGAGAAAGACGATGTAAACAAGAGCTCCAGAAGCATAAAAATTCAATTCTCCATGGCTGAAGCTCCAATGATCAATTTCCGTCCGATTGAACTCTCTATGGTAGCTTGAATCAACCATGGTGGCTAGCTGAAACTTGGAAACTCCCAGATGCAGATTTGAGCTCCATATTTTCTCACCAAATTGGATAAACACTCCTTGCTCTATCTTTTAATTTCAGAATTATTTTCCTTATTAATTTGACTAGGTTTAGTTTATTAATTGATGAATTTGATTACTAGAATTTTCTGGATTTGTTTGAATTATGAATTGAGCTTAATTTGATTTTGGAATTTTAATTGTGATCATTATATGTTTGTAAAAATTCCAGAATTCTTGCTATGCAATTTACTTTTAATTTCCTCTTGATTTTAGGTCAATTGATGCAATGGTTATTGGATTAAGTGACTGGAATTTTTGTGTAATTAATTGTTTGAGGAATTAATTGATCTAATTAGTTAATTAGCATCTTAAGTGAATTGTGTAGCAAATTTTATTGATCAATTAGAATTGGCTTTAGTGTGTTCTTGTTCTGAATTCAATTGATTAATTTTTCAAGGTTTCTTATGGTTGCAAATTCCTTGAATAGTTGATGAATTGAATCTTGGATGGTTATTCAAAAGCTTTTATGAGGAATACACTAATGAGCAAGGAATTAAATCCATATTTGGCAAACTAAAAAGGGCAAGGATAATTGAATTCTAGGGAGTCTAATACAAAGCTAGCTACCATATTTTCTTGACTATCACTTCAATTTAGTCTTAAGTTTTTAATTCTTGTCAATTAAATTTAGTTCAATTAAATTCTAGCATTTCAAAACCCTCAAAACAAGTCCTAATTGGCAATACTTACAATACTTTTTCACAACAAATCGAGACACAAACTCCTTGGGAAAATGACCTAGGTTGCACCATTATCTACAAAATTTATTTTTGCTACCTAGTCTTATTTGAGATTGCGCGACACAATCGTCAATGTCCTGCCGCGGCTCAAGTCGAGTAAACTAGGTGAGGAGTGTCCAGTAGCTAGTCTCACCACGGCATAAGTGTAGCTTGCTGTGGTGAGAATCGTGGAACTTTGAATAGTAGCTCCAAGAGGTATTTCCTCCATGGCACCACGTAGGCTTGTGGTGGTGAGGGTACAACTCGCTTTGGCGATAAGTTGCCTAATAGGATTTCTGAGAGTAACTTCGCCGCACGTGAAAGGTTGGGGCCGTGGCACAAAGTGAAAAACTTAGTTTTGAGCTCTAGTAACTAACTTAGCTATAGCAGGAAAGTTTCAAGTTGCAACCAAGGTACCCAAACTGCTACTTTTAACTTAGAAACCTTGGTTTTCCTTATGGTGACATCAAAGGATGACTTAGAAGCATTTGTAAAGGGTTATTAGGAGTTGGAAGTTAATGGGAAATAAACTTAAAGGCTTTTAATTGAGGATTTATTTTACTCATATGTATGAATGGTTATGATTGATTGGTAATGACCTTAATAGCATTAAGGTTCAAATTTCCTCACTTCTTCCTAAACCGAGTGATTTAAATGATTCTAGACTTTGATTTATGATTACTAACTATGTGTTTTAAGCTTAATTACCACGACTAGAAGTTAGGGTTGTCACACTACCAATGCAAAGATTGAATACAATATGTATCTTAAGACATATTTTTCTTTAGCATGACCATTGAATTTTTATGATATGTCTATGTTGGCATTCTTGAGATAAAGTTATTTAAGACTTATAGCCTTATTTGAGGCCAAGTGATTTTTTCTACCAATTGAACATAAAGAATATTCAGAAATTATACAAAGGACTAATAAGAAATATTTTATTATTAATCTATTGAAAGCTATTTCATAGCACTCTTTTGGACTTATGATCCATGTCAACATAGTTGTTACTATGTGTGACTATGGATTGGTCTTATGTCAACAAAGGACACATACTGATAATTATGTCAGACTAGATTATATTTGTTGTGTAATCTTAAGACCATTTTTTAATAACAAAGTGTGCACATAAACTTATGTTGTTTGTCAACCTAAGTGTTGTTTTACAAAATAAAATAAATTTCTTTATAATACAATTAATGTGGCCCAAGTAGGAGAATGTTAGAAAAAAATTATTTTGTAAGCTCACATTAGTTATGTAACATTCGATTTTCTAAAAATGAGAGAAGATGTGAGAAACATAACGTACGGTTTCTCCATAAACGAACAAAATTTACTGGATACAAAAGGAAGTCCCCTGAAATGAGATAGTTAAGGTCTTGAAAAATTTGGGAAGCATTCTAGGCCTCTAAAAATGAGAATCCTAACTCAGACGGAAAGAAAAACGAAGCTAGAATGAAGAAACAATTTCTTACGAAAAGTTTACGAAACGTAATGGCATTTTTACAATTTGAGCAAATTTTGGAATTCACACAAGAGGGCTTTTTAAATGAAAGTTTTAAGTTCTTCAGGGTTCTCAGAGGCCCTAAAAATCATGGGAAGTCCCGAGATAGTTAAATCCCCTTCAGTGGAGTTTTTCAGTGTTGGTGTGCCTGAACTTTGATGAATCCATTCAGGAAGGTTTTAGCTTCGATTTGAGTAATTCTAAAGGCATTTTATTTAATTGGTAACCTAAATTTTATAATGGAAAAGATAGTTCTCAAAAAGGAGCTAAAACGAAGAAGAAATGAAAATGCAAAGTATGAAAGGCAAAATTGAAATTTTTGAAAAAGTCACTTTTCTACACCTATATATAGGTGGCACCCCACTTTCCCCTTCATTCGGAATAAAAAATTTTTACATAATTTCAGAGGAGAGAGCTAGGGTTTTGGGCACACCAAGGGAAGAAGAGAAGGAGAAGAAATTCCAAGCCAAAGGTATGTTTTTATGGTTGTTTTTCATACTTTTCTCCATCCACATCACCTCTCCTTCATTCTCCTTGATTTCCTTGGATTAAAATGAAGTTTATAAATCTGATTCAAGGGAGAAATTCAAGGGAAATTTCGGATTTGAAGAGAGGAGCTTGGAGAAAGTAAGATTCAAGCCAAAATAAGCAAAGAAACAAGGTAAAATCTCATCCTATGGTTGATGTCTTCACCCGCCCTTCTTCTCCATTTTTCCTAACCCTAGGAGCTATAGGAGGATCTGATTTTTAAGCCCAACCAAGCATGAATCTTAGGTATTTGATGGAGAAGAACAAGAATATGCAAAGAAAATGACAAAATAACCATTAGATTTCAAGATGCAAATTCTAGGGTTTCAAGTGTTCCTTCCAAATTCTGATTTTGTGTGATGATTCCTAGGTGTAATTAAGAGTTTAAATGAGTTCTTAAGACCCCTAAGATACTCCCCACATGCTTCCTCCTTCAAGAAAATAAAGAAATCTCCAAGGAGGCCAAAAACCCCCTATGTACCGGCCAAAGTAAGTTCTCATAGCTAGGGAGAGTTTTAAATTTTTCTAAGGTCATTCTTGAGTCATATTTGATGAATGAAAATCAGGGGAGGCCTTGGAAAAAATTTAGAACTCATAGAAAGTGATTTGGTGCCTTAGGTTCCAAATTATGACCTAAAGAAGCAACATGATGTTAGGATCTTTGTTTTAATTGTGTGATGACTCCAAGAGGCTTAAAAGGAGTCAAGAATCATATTTGAAAAGAAAGAATGGAGCCTAGAAATTATTTGAGGGGTATTGCTTCATTAGGTGTAATTATGGACCATAACGGGGTTTAGAGAATAACCTAGTATCTAAGCTAGTTGTGTAGCCTTAGAAATTATTTCATAAACCTAATTGGCTTCCATAAATTGTGTTTAAGCCAAGAGAAACCTTCCCCACACTTTTGTGGGTGTGTGGCTAAAGCAAGGGAGGGAGTTTCAAGAGAAAAAGTATGTGATTGTGTGTAAGGTAGCTCTCTCCACCTTCTTTCATGCATGGATGTGTGTTTTACTTGTCTTAGAATGTGTGTATGTGTATTTTCAAGCCATGAAAAGTATGCTAGCATGATTTTATATGCTATGATTTCATGATGTCATGTTATATTTTCAAATGAATGTATGATGTTTGTTAAGTTTGCTTGAGTGTGGAGAGGCCAAGAACTCATAACCATGTTAAGGATGAGCCAAGAATCCTTGAAATTGGTTAAGACAAAGTAAAGAGTCTTCCAAAAGCAATGTGGGCTCCCAAGAGTATGGTTGAGTCCAAAGCTCTTAAAGAATAGGTGAGGCAAGTCCCAAATCCATGAGAAAAAGTGTGAGGCCAATCCAAACACTTGGTGAACTCTTGAATAACTTGTATGATTTGTTCACATGCCAAGCTTACTTTTTAAATGTTCATGACTTCCATTTTATCCATGCATGCATTTTTAAGGCTTGCTTTGCATATATTATGTATGATTGAATGGGAGATGAGCTATTAGGATTCTTTGGATCTCATTCCCTCCTCTTCAATGATCTCACATGCTAGGTAGACTAAGTGGACATGGTAATGGGAGCCAATTACCTTGAAGAAAGAATATTGACAATCAAATGCTTAAGTTTTGCCACTTTAAGACCATAATTGTATCATATGATATATCCCTTTGATGTATATGGTCTATGACCCCTTAGACATATGTAATTATGATATTATGTGATGTATAAATGTATGGACATGATGTATGAACCCTAGAATAGAAATTGGATATGTAATGCCAAAGTATGCATTTTGGAAAGTTTGATGTAATGTGCAAATGTGTGGATGGAAAGGCCAAAATGAGATGCATGGGATTTGGGACCATTTGGGCAGCCCACACAAGTCCTAAATGTGCTTTTAAACTTGCCCAAAAGGTGCCAAAATCAAAGAAAAGCCATTTGGCAATTTTGGTATCCTATATGGAGCCAAAATGACCATAATAGAACCCTATATCACTTTTTAGCCAAATGAGTTATGCTTAGTCTGAGATTTGGTATACAATTAGGTCTCATTAAGAGCTTTTTGGGAAGCTAAAGATCATAATTTTTGAAGGTCTACAGAATATTTGAGAATTTTTCAAAGTTGGCAATTTTTCTGGTTTTGGTCTGCTGTACTATTCATTTAGTCCAAAAATGAATTCTATCACATAAGCCTCAAATGATGTCTAATTACCACAAAATTTTATATAAAGAAACTAGGCATTCATAGTGACTAGTAACAACTACAAACACCTTATTTTGAGGTCTAGAGTGGGAGATGTGAATTTTTGAATATTCTGTCCAGTATCAGGACCCTTACCTGACCTGAGTTACTGTTCTATTAAATTTTGAGGTCTGGATTGCTTGAGCTAGTTTAGAAACATTTTTCCTCTCTAGCTAACATCCACAGATTTCTAGATTCATATCATTTACATGGATTTTAGTTTTTTGGAATTAATTGAACATTTTCAAAGTTTGCTATAGAATCTGTGATAGCATCAGAAGGTAGCTTGACCTCTTGACCTTTTTGGATGTCAAACGCCCTTTGTGATGAATGTTATGGTCTACCATATTTTTAGTGTTAATTAGACATCCGTAGCTTTCTAGAATGACTAATAATTTGTGATTTCTATTTTTCTAAAATTAGTTATGATTTTTTAAAGTTTGGTCAGAAAAAGGGCCATCTGGCCAAAAATGCACTTAAGTAATTTGAGTTCTCCTTTGATTTCCATGAGTTGTGGGCATGATTTTATGATGTAAAAGAGTTGTATTGATATAATTAAATATGAGAATGTATAGTATGAGTCCACACGATGCACATGACGTAGAAATGGAATTTTTATATATGACCTAAAGATACATATTTGAACTATTAGATTTACTAAAATACATAATAAGAGGGCCTAATAATATACTATTTTAAAACTAGTTAGATTCTTCTTTAACTCTAATTTAGTGAGTTTTCCCATCTAAAGTTGCTAACAACCTAGGCTATAGAGAGGAAGATCTAGCCACACCAAAACTAAATTTGCTATTATAAAGAAATTAGGTACACTCTAAATTAATCTTGTATTCAATGTTTTAAAATTATACATTAGATCTATTGTGATGGAGATGAAGATGTTGGCGAAAGTGTTCAAGATGAGGTGTCCAAATATTCCTAAGATTCATTCCAAGGAATTGGAGGTCCAATGACTAGAGCAAGGACAAAACACATGAAAGACGCTTTGCAAAGGTTAGTCATAGAGATGCAAGAGAAAGAGGCTATCATCAATAATGTTGAGACATTACCAAGGCTAATCACTTATCTTCATGTACAAGATGATGGGTAACACTTAATAGGTGAAGAACAAGGCTTGGCATGAAGACAACTCAATTTGCAAGTTTTGCAACGGGCTAATTATACTTATTTTAATAAAATCCAATTTTTTTTTAAGTTCTTGTTTTAAATTAGGCTTAGTCTCTCTTGGACCTAAAGCCTTAAGAATTTGATCTTTGCTTAGTTATCTTTAGTTGTTAGCTTATTTTAGAAGGATTTCAAATAAAAAAGTGATTTCTTTTCCTTAATGGAAGGAATTCCTCATAGTTAGTGTAATGTCCAATTTTCGTAAAAACGATGGAAATGGATACATTTTAAAAGTGAGTCCTCTGAAATGAATTGGTTAAGGTACAAAAATTTAGAATAATGATCTAGACATTAAGTAATGAATTTAGGAGGCCAGAGATACCTTGAAATAGAGGCTAAAATAACTAGATAGAAATTAACGGAGTAGTTACATAACATAATGGCATTTTTGTTATTTTGGGTAAATTTTAGAATACTCATAGGAAGGCTTTTTAAATGGAAAATTTGAGTTCTTTGGGGTTCTAAAAGGCCCTGAGAACCATGGGAAACCCTAGGATAATTAAAACCCCTCCGGTGTATGTTTTCTAATGTCAGTTGACCCAAACTTTGACCCTTTCATTTAGGAAGGTTTTAGCTCCAATTTGAGTGATTCCAAAGGCATTTTATAAGATTGAGGGCCTAAATTTTATGATGGAGAAGATGGTTCTAAAAAAGGAGATAAAATGGACCAGAAACAAAAATGCCAAGTTGAAGGGACCTAAATGGAATTTTTTGAAACAAATCCTTGAACCCTAGTTATATATACCCCACCCCCCACTCTTCTCCTCACTTAGTCCATTTTATTTCTAACCTAAACCAGAGAAAGAAACAAGGGAGTGGCGTACACAAGGCAGAAGAGAAAGGGAGAAGAAAAATGTATGGATTTTCATGGATTTTCTTGGTTTCTCTTTAGCAAATTCCTTCTCCTCCATCTTCCCTTCTTTCCTATGGAATTATTGAAGTATTTGGGACTATTTTGAGGTTGAACCTAAGAGGGAATTTTTGAATTCAAAGAGAAGAAGCCAAGCAAAGTGAAGAACAAGCAAAGGAAGCTAAAGAAACAAAGTATTTTGCCACTTCTATGTTTGATTCTTCTTGTTCCTTCTCTTGTGTGTGTTTCACCCCATATAAGACCAGCCAAGAGGGGTTGAATTTCTAGCCAAACCAAGAGTGAATCTTAGGAAAATGAGGGAGAAGAATAAAAATATGCAATGGAAACAATCAAATAACCATTAGATTTCAAGATAGCAAAGTTAGGATTTCAAGTGTTCCACCAAAATTCTATTTTGATGCAAGAGTTCCTAGGCCAAAATAAATGTTTAGATGAGTTTCTAAGATCCCTAAGAAGCTTCCCACATGTATCTCCCATCAAGAAAACAAAGAACACTCCATAACTCCCTTAATGGTGCATAGTTTCGACCTAGACTAGAAAGAGTACCAAGGGGTACTTTTTATTCATTCCAAGATTGATTTTGAGTCATATATGATGGGAAAGGATGAGAGGAAGCCTTGTAAAAATTTTAGAAGTCATGGACAGTGAGATGTAGTTATAGGTTTCATATTGTGACTTAAAGAAGCAACACCTAGCTAGGTTCCTTAAATTAATTGTGTGATGGCTCCAAGAGATTTCAATGGAGTCAAGAACCTTAGATGGATAGAAAGAATGAAGCCAAGATCATATTTTCCCAAGGTTGCTTCATTAGGTACATTATGGAACCATAAAAGAGCTATAAGAACCACCTATCTTTTGAAATGAATACGTAGCTTTGGAATTTATTCCAAGAGTGTAATTGGCTTACATATTATGTGTCTAGGCTAAAGAAACCAAGTTCCACCTTCTTATAAGTGTGTGGCTGAGGGAGAGGAACCAATTTCAAGGAAGAAAGTGTGCATTTGTGACAAAGGTAGCTCTCTCTTCTTTCTCTCATGCATGAGTGGATGTTTATCTTGTCTTTGAGTGTGTGTATGTATGTTTTGAGCCATGAAATATGTTTTAACATGTATCTATATGCCATGGTACCATGATATTATGTTATGCATTCAAATGATGCTTTGTGAAATTACTTTGATTTGCTTGAGTGTGGTAAAGCCAAAAATCCCCTTGCAGTGGTGAGGATGAGCCAAAAAACCTCAAGAATAAGTGAGACAAAGCTAAAAATCTCCAAAGAATGAGGCTTAGTCAAGAACCCTTTAAGAGAATGGGTGAGGCAAGTCCAAAATCCCCCAAGAGAAGTGGGTGAGGCTAAGCCATCTTCTTGGCAAACCTATGTATGTTTTATATGATTTCTTGAATGCTAAAAATGTTCCATGAATGATTATGAAAGCCATAATGTCCATGTATGCATTTTTAGACTTGGATTTGCATTCTTTATGTATGGTTGAAAGGGAGAAGAGCTATTGAGGTTCCTAGAATCTCATTCCTTCCTCTCCCATTGTCTAACATGTCTAAGTGGACCAAGTAAGCTAAGGAATGGAAGCCACCAAGCATAAAGGAAGAAGATTGACATAGAATTATGGAAATTGCCCATTTTGTAGCCATATGAATGGCATATGATGTAATCCAATGTTGTATATAATGTATGAACTCATGAACACTTGTAAATATATAAATGTATTGTATATGTATGAGAATTGATGCTACGTGGATGTTGTAGCCACTTCTTGACATTGAATGGCAAAATCTGGTTTATGTATTCTTGTGTATACCTTGGGGTGAGAGAGTGAGTTTGTGTAATCTGGGTTTATGGACCTTTGAGACATGTTTAGTAGACCATTTTAGTTTCCCACGTGTTCAAGTGGTCATAGATGTCTTAAAAGTGGATTTGGACCATTTGAGACCCTTAGAAGGCATAAAATTAGTCATTTTGGAACCCAATGTCAAGATCTGACCAAATGAACGAATTTCCTCATGAAATTTGTCATGAAAATAGATATTATCTAGAGATTTTTGGGAAGCTAAAAATCAAATTATTTTGAGCTTAGTGAAATTAATTATGATTTTTCAAAGTTGCCAAATTCAAGATATTCTAATATGGTTACTGTTCATATGGTCAGTTTCTTCTTTTATGTCATTCGAGGAACTAATGGTGTCCAATGCTCATGATATTTACAAGAATAAACTAGACATTATAAGATTTCTATAGCCACCAAGATCATCCCAATTGGATATCTGAACAGGGAGATATGAATTCTTAAAATTCTATGACAGTACTAGTAGTACTAGGCAAGTTTAGTTACTATTCCATCGATTTCCAATAGCTAGATGTCCTTGTTTTGGTGTGGGCTTATTTTTAGCATAAATTAGACATCCGGGCCTTTCCATAATGGTATAGTGTGTTAGATTTTGATTTTTATAAAATTAGTTATGATTTTCCAATATTTATGACAGAAAATTGGCACATTAATCCGAGGCTACACATGCAATTTTTGTGTATATGGTTCATGAGCTCAAGTTATTGGCCACTTCTTGAGATGGTTCTGAGTTGTATTTATGTATTTAAATATGAGAATGAGTTGGATGAGTTCATATGGTCCACGAGACATGAAATGAAAAATTTATCTACGACGTAACGAAAAATAATCCATTTTTTTATTGTATTTTCTTTGAGAAAGGAGCTTGGCCAATGAATATGAACTAGAAATGAGATGAGATGAGCTATATGAACATGGCGTTATAGTTAGGCTTTTTCCTTATATGGTTCCATCTGTTGATGCTTATTTAAAGGACTTCTCTTTGTAATGCAAAATAATGAATAAGAATTAAGTATTTTTCAGCAAGCTTTGCTTGTCCTTCTTGTGTTCTTGGTAGAATATGAGTTCTTGACTTATAAAAGGAGTGATCACCCTTTGTGGCATCTTAAGATTAGGGTTTTAAGGGCTTAGGGCTTGGTTTCCTTAAGGTTCTAATCTAATCATCTTCACTTGTTTTCTAGTCTTCTTGGCACATGACAAATTGATTCAAGGGCTCTTAAGGCAGGTCACCTAGAAGGTCCATATCATATTGCTATTAATTCTATGTAATTAGGCATTTTAGCATTGAAAATCATTACAATTGATTCCTATCATTTATATATGTGGGGTATATATGTAAAGCTTCCTAACACTTGAATCATAAAGATAAAGGGTGTTATTTTTATTTAATTTTTCATTTATTCATTATTGCTTTTAATATTCTTTCAAACTTTTAAATTCTTCTACCTAATTGTGTTTGAAATTTTATTAAGTTATTACTAGATTTTCTTTATTAATAGTATATTTTCCTATATTGCTAGTAAGATAATATGGTTGTCACTGTACAAATTAATTAAGCTTATTTGTGGAACAATCTTAACTCCTATTTAAGCTAATTATACACAATTGTATTCCTAGTCAGTTGCAACTAAGATGTAATTTGGATAGTGAGCTAGCAACAGACGTTAATATGAGGAAAATAGAACCTTTATACCATCAATATTCACCATCCAGGTATACAAGAAGATTTATATTCATAGGAAAATAGAATTCTCATTAACACTTCTTATCTTATTCCAAATGCATCCAAGAAACATGAAACCTCCTATATATTGGGCTACTAGTCTCTATTCATTACTAACATGGTGGGAACTATGCTTTCATGGTTGAATTGGGGGTTTCAGGACTTAGGCCATGGCCTATTTGGCCTTTGGAACTCAAAAAGCTTAATTTTACATTTGTTTCATGACTCAAAAGTTACAAGGCATGACTAAACTCGAGTATGGGGGCAAATTCCACATAGTACACAATTCATGCACAACGAGGTGACCCTTGGGCCTTAGGACCAACACACACATGCTTGTGTCTAGTTGCAGCCAAGTCTACCTACAATGCAGCGAGATGACTCTCGAAAGTCCACTCACACCAATCCTCTTAATTTTTGCCACTGCCAAGTTTACATGTGCCATGACAAGATGGCTCTTAGGAGCCTATCTTCCCTAAATTCACGAATTGTGCCATAACTAGAAATCTTGTGCTGTAGTGCATGTAGCCTCTACCACTCTTTAAACTCAATTTAGCTATGACTCAAAGGTGCTTTAGTCGTGAATTGTTTACCCACTAATCCTAAACTCTTAAACATGCATCTTAACCAATTACCACTACCTCAAATTGAATTCTAGGGCCTTTCTATGACTAAAATGCAAGGTTTTTAAGGCATACAATCTCCTATAATCCTCAATTTATGAACTTATATTATTTAAGGATCTAAAGACTAAATTGGACCAATCAAATCTTGAATCATATCAATGCAATACCCATTATCACAGTAAAATGGCCAGCACAATCTCAAGTGACAACCTAAAATATATATTTCACTACCTCTTGGCCTCAAACCACCTTGAGAAAATTTCAATAGATAATTAAACATGTTCCCCTCCTTAAAACTCTAAAACAACCCAAGATGCAAAAATATGGTGATGGCACATCCCAAAAAATCACACATTAGGTATATATGACAACAGAAAATCCTCATGATAAAATCAAGGCTAAAAAGACAATTAATGTTATCACTATATCCTTTGATTGATAAAGCAATCCTTTCTACATCATATTAGTTTATATTTGCTTAGTAATATGTAATTACATCAAACTCATCATAAATTAAAGTCTAACCCCTATTGGGGTTCTTTCCAAGTTATAAAATATCAAAATACCTACACTTAGCAATATGAATGTATCATAATACTATATAAGTTAAATTATAAAAATTAGCATATACACTAAATTAAATTTCCAAGTGCAAAATCCCTATACAAGGCCTTAGAGTAGTGGTTTTCATCCACTAGTTTTCTTTTTTCCTTAGACAAAGAACCTTCACAAAAAATTGTTAGCCTCTAATAGAGGTGAGATATGAATCTCAATAATCGAGAAAAATTCCATTTATATGTTCAATTTAATCAATATAAATGCATTTTATACAAATAAATATCATATGCATAACAAGTAAATCAGCAAATGAACAAGTTTGACTATTAATGACTATTATCCCATACTAGCAATCACATACAACATGTTAATGGCCAAAAATAGAGGGAAAGGGTATGGTCATGGCACCAACTCCCTAATGAGAATTGTCACAGCTTAGTGCATTCCAATGAGTACGATCACGACTCAGTACACGATTACAACACAATGCACAAATGGAAACATGATCACAACTCCACATAGGATACAATCACGATCTAACAATAACAAGTAACCAAACCAATAATTTATTATAGAAAATGTATATGCACAACAATTATAAGATTAATATGAACATATACAAGGAATTAAAACCCCTAGTTACCTCACTTAATAGCCAATTTCCTCAAGAGCTATCAACAAGTGCCAAACACTCTAAGGGCCCTAAATCAACTAAAATCCAATTTCTAGTTATTATTCACTAAAAGAATTATGTACTCATTCATTTCAATGATCAAGAATCCCTTAACAAACACTTACCCAAGCCTTGAATAGCTTCAAGGTACGGATTTAAGTCCTCTAAACATAGAAACTAAAATAGGTCACACTAATTCTTTGCAATTTTGCACATGAACAAAACCTAACACAAAAATTAGTTATAGGGGACAAGTTTTGACATGTTCACACATCAAAAGGGAGGGAAATACTTACTCAATTATCACTCTAGCCTTATGCTCCAAAAATCATGCAAGAAAATACCAAAACACCCATTTTCAGATTTAGGGTTTAGATGAAAATCTACCAAGCGAAGAACTAATCGAACCAAAATGAAAAGGAAGATAAGAGAATCAACTTTTACATAACTTACCTTGGCTAAATATTCCTCTAAGTATGCAGATCGGGGCCAAATTGATGAAAAACCTTAGCCTCTCTCTATGTGCATTTTTCTCTTAAATGCTCTAATCGGTCAAGTGTATTTTAGTTGGAGTTACAAAGGGTTCAACTCATAATTTAGGGTTTTAAGGAAGGTTGACTGACCTAGGGGCATTTTTATCTAAATGCATCTTATCTCTGATAGTTGGTCCTTGGTCAAATAGGGCCAATTAAGTTGGCTCTCCATTAAAACTTAAATTAGGCCCCTACAACTTATTCCTGACATAATTAAATAAATTATGGAACTCTAACTAAATTTTACCTAATTAAATTCTTATCTACAATCAAATTTATTTTCTTGCCAAAAATTATTATTTACCTCAAAAAACTCAAAAATAATCTTTTTTAATTTCTATTTTTTATAATACTTTGAATTTCGCTAAATGATTTCTTATTTTCCCAAATTAAATGCTTACTTTTCTTTAATCCCTCTTAATTAATTTTGGATGTTACAATTTGCACATTTGCTCTTGGCTTTCACAGCTAGTAACACTTGAGTTGTATTAGCTTTTTAAGGATAAAGTAACCTCTATCCATTTTTTAGAATTGAAGTCAAATTGCTCATGAAAATCATGAAATGGCTTGTATTACCTTTTGACTATAAAGAGTCACTTTTTGAATGTCTAAGATTATTATTTATGCATGCTTGGTTATGCTTATCTCTTTCTTCATTAAAATGTTCTTTTTATCAATAAAATGATAGTTATGCTTGCAGATGATTTTTTATTGTTTTGATGAAGTCTCCATAAATATGAATGTCTAATTATGGATTAGTAAGCCATGAATTTCACTTAAATATATCAAAATAGATTATAAGTCTTCATTTATGTTATTTTATGTGCTTAACTAAGGACTTATCACTAGCTTTTATTAGTATTTTTAGATATTTTTAGTTTATTTTCTATTATTTTGTATCTTGTTATATATTAGGAATTATTATATTTTATTAGCCTTAAGGTATTTTTAATAATTTTTAGTGAAATTACTAATGACCAATGAATCTAAGATTTAATTGCATATATTGGGAAGAAATTGGGGTTATAATTGATGCTAAAATTAGGTAATTGTGAGGCATATCCTAAGGAGATTTACTAAGTAAGATAAATTGATAATTGTGAGGCACATTTAACCACTCTAGGAACTTTGCTAATGCGTAATTACTAAACACTAATAATGAATAAGGGCATAATTTCTACATCCATCACAACAATTAGGTTTAAACTTTTAAGTCTTTTACTTGTCAGGGTCTTAAAGTCATTTGTTTTTAGTTTGTTTTCTATGTTTAATTAGTTTTTTTCTTTTTAATAAACTCTTTAGTGACCAAAAAAATTGGGATACTAGTTATAGTGTAGGTTAGTGTAAATAATTAGGCTTTACTTGCATTCGCTTACCTTCCCTATGGACTAGTAAGACTTCGCTTCATTCTCCAACTCCTTGCATAATTGATACTTAGACTCAACATCCATTTTATGGTTCATTCTCTAACTTTTTTGGCATTGTCACTAGGGAGTTCTCTTGATTCATTGGTTTTTTATTTGTTGTTAGTTGGAGTTTTACTCCTTGCAATGGTTATCGTTAATGTTTCCTTTTTACTTTGAGTATTTTCTATTTTATGCTGTATATGTTTATAACTTTTGTAATTTGTTTTAAACTTACAAATGATATTTGTAAGTTTTGCTTTTATCTGTGTATATGATATAGAAGGTTGTAAATGTGTGAATTTGTGAGGTAGTATCATAAGAATCCATTATATATTTGTTTTATTATTCCTTCATTCTTTTGTAAAGTTTACTACGTTAAAAAAATTGTATAGTCTTTGTAAGTATTCAATTCTGTAAATTCTTTTTTGTCCCATATTCCTAACGTATTTAGTAGTAGTTTAGTGCAATTTTTCATTGGTTTTGAGTTGATTATATTGGTTAGATAATTTTTTGAAAAAGATATATGGAATGCTAAAATTTTTTTACTAATGTGTTTTTTCGCATCTGTGTCTATTTTATCAAGAGTCATTTGGTGGAATTTGTCATACCATAGTGAGATAACACCAAACTTACATTATATTGTACTTATAACATTAATTTCCATATATTCAATACTTTTAGCAACAAAAAATACCGACATTAAAAGTGAAAATTCTTCAATTTAGCTTAAATGCACCATTTCAACTTACCAATCTCAACTTTCATCTTTAATATACTTGCTCAACTAGAAACATCACAAAAAGAAGCATGAAATTCGGGTTTAAGGCCAAACATCACAAACTACACAATTTCATCGTTGCATGCAATTTGTAACACCATAATGTCTTAACCTCAATTAATCTCCCTCTAGGTTCAACTCCATATGATTTCCAAAGAATAAGTACAAACCGTGGCATTTTCATGCAATAAAACGGGGTTTCAAACACTCATAATTTGCCTCGTGGGTCCTGTGAACCCATCATTCACATTCTCTACTCAAACTCCATTTATACAACTCATACATAGCAATAAACAACCCATGAACCATGGATATGAAGCCAAAAACCAAGAAAGTGCTTTTTCTTAAATGGGCCCAAAAGTCAGATTTTTGGCTCTAACTTTGGAAAATCATAACTATTTATAGAAAAATGAGAATCTAGCAAACCATATCTTTCTGGAAAGCTCTAGGTGTTAATTTTACGCTAAAATTCCAACCACACTCGCAGCGTTTTGACCTTGTTTGATATAAAAAACGAGACAGAGGTCTGGCTGTCCCTGATACTGGTGTAGCTTACTGTCATGAGCTTCCAAAATTCATAACTAAATCCAAAAAACTCCAATCTCGGAAAACTATAACAATTTGGAAAGATACAGATGTCAACTAGAGGAAAAAAATAAGTTTAGATCAGTTCAGCAGCACTTAGACCTTGAAAACTGATGAAACAATAACGAAGGTCGGATGGCTTCCTTGATGCTGATACATAACTTCAGAAGGTTCATTATCTCTCTACAGACCTCTGATTTAGGTGCTTCTAGTTGCTATAGGTCACTATAGTTGTCTAGTTTATGACTATAAAATTTCATGACAATTGGACTCCATTTGGTCCATGATTGACATGGATTTATTTTCGGACTAGTTACACAGTACCATGACCAAACCATCAAAATTTCTTAACTTTAACAATTCGCCAAATATTCCCTAGACCTCCAAATATTACCCACTTTAGCTTCCCAAGAAGCTCTCTACAAACTCTAGAGGCATGCCAAATTTCATATCAAGAAGAGCTCATTTGGTCATACTTTGACGTAGCTCACAAATTTGACAGTTTTGGCACCCAAAACAGTTCAAAGTGGGTCCAAATGGCCTCCCACATGTTCTAGCACCTCATGGATAAGTTTTAAAGCACAAACATAGTATATATGAAATGTCCAAGTGGCCCAAATCATCATACATTTCAAACTCACTATGCTACGGGCCAAAATACACTATCGCATACAATCCACAAAAGGGGCAAATCCCACATTTTCATTGCTTTGGCTCTCTACATAGTTTATACATCATTTTTCCATACATCTATACTTGCTACAACTTTTACATCTCAAAAATAGTAGGTGCATATTCATTTTAGCACCTCTTTACATCAAAAAAACCAAAATAAACCAACATCTATCTAAACATGCTCCTACGCTCCTTGGTGTGCACTTAAATCTCCTTGAGCTCCTCCTAACATGTTAAGATGGGAGAGGGAAGGGGTGAGATTCATGGAATCTCAATAGCTCATGCACTCATTCAAGGAAGCAATCAAGGCATATAAATAAGTCAAAGCATGCAATTAGGCATCTAACCATTCACAATCATACAATACATGATTTACATGCCATGAAAACCACATCAATGCCAAGTATGAGCTCTAGGGACTTTTGGTCTAGCCTCACCCGATTTTAGGGACTTTTGGATGGCCTCACCTTTGGTTTAGGGACTTTTGACTTGGTCTCACTTAGTTATGAGACTTTTGGCCTTGTCTCACCCAGTCTCAGGGACTTTCGGCTCTACCTCACCCATCTCAAGGGACTTTTGGCACTATCTCACCCGAGCAATTTTCACAATCCAACACATAAGCATATTGGTACCAATGTATCAAGGCAATAACATATGGCATGTCTCACACAACAAGCATATACACAAGCATACGATGACTATTACATCCAAGAATGCAACAAGAAAGAGTTTAGGGCTACCTTATGAGCCAATACAAGCCTTCCCTTTCAATTTCTCTTCTCCCTTCTTGGTTTCACAATCACAACTAGATGGAGGTGCTTCTCTTGAGCCTAGACACAATAAAGAGTATGGGATTATTCACAAAGCTAGGGGGTTCTTTAGCAAACCCTACAAAGCATATATTCACCAACTCTTCTTCTCTCTCAAGCTCTCAAGTTTCACTTTTGCTCTTCTGACCCATGCCTAAAACTCAACTAATTTAACAACCAAAACCATAGAAAGAGAGGGCAAAGAGAGAAGAACAAGATACTAAGAAGAAAAGAGAGGAAAATCTCAAGCTTGCTTACCTTTTCTTTGTTCTTCCTTCCTTCTCTTAGTCTCTCTCTCTCTCCACGTCTCTTTTCTCTCCTTTGGTCAAAGTTTAGGTCAGAAAAAAGAGAAAGAATAAATTGGGACGGTTTAAGGAGTCAAATTCTCCTTTTTTACGCTTTTCTGGACTAACCCTCACTATAACGAAAATTAACCTTCGCTATGGCGAGCACGTATCAGTCCCAGACCCCCGTTTTCGCTATGGCGCGGGCTACGGTGAGTAACTCCCTGGTTTTTATATGGAATACCTGCACTCGCTATAGCTAGAAGCATTTTCGTTATAGCGAACAGGTACATTCACGATAGGTAGACCATTTCTCGCTATAGTGAACAGGTACATTCGCTATAGCTAGGCCATTTCTCGCTATAGCTAGCAGACTTAGAAAAATTTCAGGATTTCGAAATTTTTTAGCTTTCTTCTTTTTTTTTCTTTTCTTTTTCTGGTTGTTACATTTCTACCCCTCTTAAAAGAAATTTTGTCCTCGAAATTTAAAGGCATACCTCAAGGGAATAACTCTGGATATTTTTGCCTCATTTCATCCACCAATTCCCAGGTTGCTTCCTCAGATGTTAGACCTCTCCAGATCACTTTCACCAGAGAAATGTTCTTGCTTCTCAGCTATTTTAGCTTAGCATCCATAATTCTCTTCGGTCTCACTACATAGGAAAGATCTTCCTGCAATTGCACACGCTCATATTCTATGACATGTGAGGGGTCTGGTAAATACTTTTTCAACTGGGAGACATGAAAAACACTGTGGATTTAGGCTAGGTTAGAAGGTAAGGCTATTCGGTAAGCCACAGGTCCAATTTTCTCAAGGATTTCAAATGGACCAATATACCTAAGACTGAGCTTCCTTACCCTCATTGACCGACCTACTCCCGTCACTGGAGATACTCGAATGAACACATGGTCTCCAATCTTAAACTCTAACGGCCTCCTTCGCTTATCAGCATAGCTTTTCTGCCTACTCTGGGCAGTGAGGAGTCTCTTTCTAATCAATTCTATCTGTCAGGTGGTTTGGTCCACAATCTCAGGTCCTATCATACTCCTCTTACTTAGCTCAACCCAACACAGAGGGGATTTACACTTTCTCCCATACAAAGCCTCATAAGGGGCCATCTGAATACTAGAATGGTAATTGTTATTATACGTAAACTCTGCTAACAGTAAATACGCATCCCAGTTACCCCTCATTTCTAACACACATGCCCTCAACATGTCTTCCAATGTCTGGATGGTCCTTTCAGTCTGACCATCTGTCTGGGGGTGATATGCAGTGCTAAACCGCAACCTGGTCCTTAAGTATGCTATAATGGCCTCCAAAAGTTCGATGTGAACCTGGGGTCTCAATCCGAAACTATGCTACTGGGTACTCCATGAAGTTGCACTATCTCTCTGATATACAACTGGGCTAATCGATCCAGTGTATGAGTAGCCCTAATAGCTAAAAAGTGTGCAGACTTCGTCAGTCTATCCACAACTACCCAAATAGCATCGTGTCCACAGGATGTCCTAAGTAACCCTATAACAAAGTCCATAGCTCTACTATTCCCCTTCCACTCAGGAATATCTAGAGGTTGCAACAACCCAGCCAGCTTTTGATGTTCTATCTTTACCCTCTAACACACTAGGTATCTAGCCACAAAATTCATCACATTGTTCTTCATCCCTGGCCACTAAAATTTTTTTTTCAAATCCTGATACATCTTGGTGGCACCTGGATAGATAGTATACTCACTCTTATGTGCCTCTTCTAAAATGCTTTTTCTCAACTCATTCCGACTAGGCACACAGATTCTATCTCGATATACTATCATACCATCCTCAGACACCTTGAAATCTGAGGTCTTACCTTGGGAAATCTCATTCCTGATCCATTTTAGGAACTCATCCTCCCTCTGGGCATTTAAGATCTGGGTTCTCAATATATTCTCAACTCAGGTTTCATTCAAATACAATTTACCCGATACCACCTGACAAGAGAGGTTCAAGTTTCTAAACTTCTTTAAGAGCTCCTGCTCCCTAATCATCATATGGGCTACATGAATGGATTTTTTACTCAAGGCATCCACCACCACATTGGCCTTGCCCGGATGATATTTCACCACATAATCATAGTCTTTCAGGAATTCCATCCATCTCCTCTATCTCATATTGAGTTCTTTCTGGTCAAACAGGTATTTCAGACTCTTGTGGTCACTATAAATCTCTATGGTAGCACCATATAGATAGTGTCTCCAAATTTTAAAAGCAAACACTACGGCGGCTAACTCCAGGTCATGCGTAGGATAATTCTCCTTATGAGGCCTCAACTGCCTAGAGGCATATGCCATTACTTGACCCTGCTGCATCAACACACATCCTAACCCATTGCCCGAAGCATCACAATAAACCACAAATGGCTCACTAGGGTCAGGGATAATCAGTACAGGGGCAGTGGTCAGACGAAGTTTCAACTCCTAGAAACTCCTCTCACATCTATCATCCCACACAAAAAGTGTCTCTTCCTAGTTAGCCTCGTCAGTGGTAAGGCCATCCGAGAAAAGTCCTGAATAAATCGTCTATAATATCCTACCAAACCTAGGAAACTCCTAACCTTGGTAATCTTTTTAGGTCTATCCCATTGTAACACAGCCTCAACTTTATGGGGATCAACCGCGACCTTGTCTTGTGAGATCACATGACTTAAGAATCTCACCTCGGTCAGCCAAAACTCACATTTACTAAGTTTGGCATACAACTTTTTCTCTCTCAAGGTGTCTAGGACGAATCTCAAATGCCTCTCGTGCTTTTCAAAGGATCTGGAGTACACTAAAATATCATCAATAAAGACCACCACAAATTGATCTAGATACGGTCTGAATACCCTGTTCATGTAATCATGAACACAGCGGGCACATTTGTCAGCCCGAATGGCATCACAAGGAACTCATAGTGCCCATATCTCATTCTAAAGGCCGTCTTGGAGACGTCTTCAGTTCTTACTCTCAACTGGTGGTACCCAAATCTAAGATCTATCTTGGAAAACACAGATGCCCTAACCAACTAATCTAACAAATCATCAATTCTAGGGAGAGAATACTTATTCTTGATGGTAACTTTATTCAACTCTCTGTAATCGATACACAAACACAAGTTACCATCCTTCTTTTTCACAAATAATACTGGAGCTCCCCAAGGTGAAACACTAGGGTGGATAAACCCTTTCTCTAACAATTTCTCTATCTGCTCTTTCAACTCAGCAAGCTCGGCAGGAGCCATCCTGTAAGGAGCCTTGGACACCAGTCCAGCCCCAGGCACTATGTCTATAAGGAACTCTAATTCTCTCTCAGGGGGTAGGCCACTAAAGTCAAACTCTTTAGGGAAAACCTCTAGGAATTCGCTGACAACTGGGATCTACTCTATCCCTTCTTCTACCTCAGCCTGAATAGAGAAAAAGACTAGAAACCCTTGACATCCACACTCTAAATATCTCTCAGCCTGGGCAGTAGTCATAAAGGATAACTCAGCTCCTACCCTAGGTATGGTCCCACAAGCAGGTAGGGAAATGGTTCGGTGTTCACAATCAAGTATTGCATTATTCGTGGCTAACCAGTTCATACCAATAATCAAAGCAATATCATGGAAGGGCATACAGATCAAATCAATAGTGGTATGACAATGGTTAAATTGAACAATGACATTTAAGCAGGTATGGGAAGTAACCACGTGGCCTCCAGTGGGTGTAGTGACAGACAAGTCAAATGGCAAGACACTAATGGCCAGACCCAATTGCTTCACACAATCATAGGATATAAATGAGTGACTAGCATCCGAATCAAACATAGCAACTACAAGAAAGCCATTCACTATCAGCGTACCTTGGATTAAACTGGGGGACGCACTGGCTTCCTGCTAAGTAAGGGCGAACACTCGGCCCTAGGTCTGTGGCCTAGGAGGAGGCGCTGCATCCATCTACGGGCAGTGTCTAGCAATGTGCCCCGACTTCCCACACTTGAAACATGTCACCGGAGACTGCTGGAAGGATGACTGGCTCCAAGGAGGTGGCATACCCCGCTGTGGCCTTCTATTCCATGGCCCCTTGCCTCTCCTCTTGGTGCTAGGTGTCAAACTAGAACCCTTTTCTGGTTTTGGCCTTTTCAATTTTGAAACCCCCTTCTGACTAGCTGTAGCCGCAGTAAGCATGATAGCTCGCAGGTTAGTCTCAATCACCCTACTGACCTCCACAAGGGTAATGAACTTCCTGATCCGCTGTGGAGTAACTCTGTCGCTAATCAGGGGTTTCAACCCAGTCTCAAACTGCTCACATCTCCAAGGTTCATCATCATACCTCTGGAGGTAAGAGAAATACCGAGACAACTCAATGAACTTGGCCACATATTGGTCCACAGTCATCTCATTCGTCTGTCTCAAGCCCATAAATTCCATCTCTTTCTTCTTCCTCACCGAACTAGGGAAATATTTCTCAAAAAACTAGACCAAGAAGCTTTCTTAAGTTATTTGTATGTTCTTGGTCTCCATCAGGGGTTTCGTGCTACGCCACCATCTATCAGCTTCCTTTTGTAATATAAAAGTGGCTAGCTAAGCTTTTTGCTCAGTGGTACAATCCATCACCGAGAATATTTTTTCTAGCTGCATAACCCAAGCTTTCGCCTTATCTACATCCAACTCCTCGTTAAACGAGGATGGATTATTCTGCCTAAACTGCTTTAACACTTTTTGGATAGGCGTCTGGGTCTGAGGAGCAACAGGCTCCTAGGGAGGTACAGGTGGAATGCTGGATGTGGATGGCTGAGGTACAGGGGCATCTCTCCTGGCTTCTTCTTTCCTAGCCAGGGTGTCTTGTAAATGCATTATCATATCATGCTGTTGTTGGGCAATGTACCTCTGCTGTTCCAGCGTCTCCTAGTGCTGGCCCATCATGGTCTCATATCGGTCAAGCCTCTCCATGATGGCCCGCAGAGGATCCTCAGGCCCAACAGGAACCTCTGGCTCAACTCTCTGAGCCCTGGGTAGTCTGCCTCTACCCCTGCCCCGTCTAGTCTCAACCATGTCTGAAAAGAAGTAGCAACTCTCAGTTTATAATGATATCACAAGCACATATGCATATGGATGCTACTACTTCCATGCCCATTCACACCAAACATAAGCAAATCACATCATTGAAGAGCCTAACATCGAGCAAAAGTGCCTGAACCTTTGCTCTGATACCAAAAATGTAACACCATAATGTCTTAACCTCAATTAATCTCCCTCTAGGCTCAACTCCATATGATTTCCAAAGAACAAGTACAAACCGTGGCATTTCTATGCTATAAAATGGGGTTTCAAACACTCATAATTTGCCTCGTGGGTCCCGTGAACCCATCATTCATATTTTCTACTCAAACTCCATTTATAAAACTCATACATAGCATAAACTAACCCATGGACCATGGATATGAAGCCAAAAACCAAGAAAGTGCTTTTTCTTAAATGGGCCCAAAAGTTAGATTTTTGGCTTTAACTTTGGAAAATCATAACTATTTATAAAAAAATGGGATCTAGCAAAACATAACTTTTTAGAAAGCTCTAGGTGTTAATTTTACACTAAAAATAATTTCCAACCACACTCTCAGCGTTTTGACCTTGTTTGATATAAAAAACGAGACAGAGGTCTGGCTGTCCCTGATACTGGTGTAGCTTACTGTCATGAGCTTCCAAAATTCATAACTAAATCCAAAAAACTCCAATCTCGGAAAACTATAACAATTTGGAAAGATACAGATGTCAACTAGAAGAAAAAAATAAGTTTAGATCAGTTCAGCAGCACTTAGACCTTGAAAACTGATGAAACAATAACGAAGGTCGGATGGCTTCCTTGATGCTGATACATAACTTCAGAAGGTTCATTATCTCTCTACAGACCTCTGATTTAGGTGCTTCTAGTTGCTATAGGTCACTATAGTTGTCTAGTTTATGAATATAAAATTTCATGACAATTGGACTCCATTTGGTCCATGATTGACACGGATTTATTTTCGGACTAGTTACACAGTACCATGACCAAACCATCAAAATTTCTTAACTTTAACAATTCGCCAAATATTCCCTAGACCTCCAAATATTACCCACTTTAGCTTCCCAAGAAGCTCTCTACAAACTCTAGAGGCATGCCAAATTTCATATCAAGAAGAGCTCATTTGGTCATACTTTGACGTAGCTCACAAATTTGGCGGTTTTGGCATCCAAAACAGTTCAAAGTGGGTCCAAATGGCCTCCCACATGTTCTAGCACCTCATGGACAAGTTTTAAAGCACAAACATAGTATATATGAAATGTCCAAGTGGCCCAAATTATCATACATTTCAAACTCACTATGCTACGAGCCAAAATACACTATCGCATACAATTCACAAAAGGGGCAAATCCCACATTTTTATTGCTTTGGCTCTCTACATAGTTTATACATCATTTTTCCATACATCTATACTTGCTACAATATTTACATCTCAAAAATAGTAGGTGCATATTCATTTTAGTACCTCTTTACATCAAAAGAACTAAAATAAACTAACATCTATCTAAACATGCTCCTAGGCTCCTTGGTGTGCACTTGAATCTCCTTGAGCTCCACCTAACATGTTAAGATGGGAGAGGGAAGGGGGTGAGATTCATGGAATCTCAATAGCTCATGCACTCATTCAAGGAAGCAATCAAGGTATATAAACAAGTCAAAGCATGCAATTAGGCATCTAACCATTCATAATCATACAATACATGATTTACATGCCATGAAAACCACATCAATGCCAAGCATGAGCTCTAGGGACTTTTGGTCTAGCCTCACCCGATTTTAGGAACTTTTAGATGGCCTCACCCTTGGTTTAGGGACTTTTGACTTGGCCTCACTTAGTTATGAGACTTTTGGCCTTGTCTCACCCAGTCTCAGGGACTTTCGGCTCTACCTCACCCATCTCAAGGGACGTTTGGCACTACCTCACTCGAACAATTTTCACAATCCAACACATAAGCATATTGGTACCAATGTATCAAGGCAATAACATATGGCATGTCTCACACAACAAGCATATACACAAGCATACGATGACTATTACATCCAAGAATGCAACAAGAAAGAGTTGAGGGCTACCTTATGAGCCAACACAAGCCTTCCCTTTCAATTTCTCTTCTCCCTTTTTGGTTTCACAATCACAACTAGATGGAGGTGCTTCTCTTGAGCCTAGACACAATAAAGAGTATGGGATTATTCACAAAGCTAGGGGGTTCTTTAGTAGACCCTACAAAGCATATATTCACCAACTCTTCTTCTCTCTTAAGCTCTCAAGTTCCACTTTCCCTCTTTTGACCCATGCCTAAAACCCAATTAATTTAACAACCAAAACCATAGAAAGAGAGGGCAGAGAGAGAAGAACAAGATGCTAAGAAGAAAAGAGAGGAAAATCTTAAGCTTGCTTACCTTTTCTTTGTTCTTCCTTCCTTCTCTTGGTCTCTCTCTCTCTCCATGCCTCTTTTCTCTCCTTTGGTTGAAGCTTAGGTCAGAAAAAAGAGAAAGAATGAATTGGGACGGTTTAAGGAGTCAAATTCTCCTTTTTTATGCTTTTCCAGACTAACCCTCACTATAGCGAAAATTAACCTTCGCTATGGCGAGCACGTATCAGTCCCAGACTCCCGTTTTTGCTATAGCGCGTGCTACGGCAAGCAACTCCCTGGTTTTTATATGGAATGCCTGCACTCGCTATAGCTAGAAGCATTTTCGCTATAGCTAGACCATTTCTCGCTATAGCGAACAGGTACATTCGTTATAGTTAGGCCATTTCTCGCTATAGCTAGCAGACTTAGAAAAATTTCAGGATTTTGAAATTTTTTAGCTTTCTTCTTTCTTTTTCTTTTCTTTTTCTGGTTGTTACACAATTCCATAAATCTAACTTCAAAATTTCATAACTTGAGCTAGAAAATTCCAATTTATGCAAATGAGGACTTTTTAGAAAGCTCATGAATAAACCACATGCTATAAAAATTTCAAACAAAAATAATTTTGTTTGTGCCACAAAAATCTAATGGAATAATACCACTATTAGATTTTTGTGCATGTGCAAACTTGAAGATTTAGACATTCATAACTTGAGTTACACAACTCCAAATTAAGTGATTTTAGTGGCTATAGAAAGCTTATAATTCCAATTATATGGCTACGAAATTTTACCAGCATTAGAGTTTATTTGGCCCTTCAAATACATAGAAAACCAGAATTGACCAAATGAACAATGACAGGGCAATTCTACATAATTCAGCCAACTTTAAAAGACCATAATAAATTCTACAAAGCTCCAAAAGTTGTCTTCTTTATCTGTATGAAAAACTCTCAATGAAATATAAATGCTTGCCAAATTTCATGCCAAAATTTGTCCATTTAGTCTAGTTTTGGTTTAGGGATAGATGATAGCTCAATTTGGGGCATTTCAAATACCAAATGGCTCAAAATGGCTTCTTACATGACTTGTGACCATTTGAGAACATCCAACACATAAATTACAGCATGTATGGCCATCATATCAAGTCCAAAATATCATGGAACTCAAAATCACTTCCTTACTTGGGTATACACACACACTTTACATGGCACTTACATGTCAAAAATTCACATTCTTGCACATATGGCTCTAAATATGGTACATATATCATAATCTCATACATTCACATATGTGGGAAGGTTTACATTACATAAATGACATATACAATCATACTTTGATATTAAATTACATAATATCCTAAATCATTGTCAAAGAAACATAGTTCAAGTGTCTTGGCCTCCATTTTTTGCTCCTTAGGAGTTCTCTAGATATGGTTAGATACAAAGTGGGGGAGAGTGAGATTCAAAGAATCCCAATAGCCCGATCATCCTTTAAATACACTTATATGGCATGTTATCATGTCAAAGAAGGCAAGCGTGTATCATTAGCAATCAAGCATCAATCACAAACATATTTACGAAATCAAATGAATCCATGGAAGTCAAAATCAAGTCTAGGGACTTTTAGCTTAGTCTTACCTAATTATTTGGGACTTTTGGATTAGCCTCACCCATTTTAGAGACTTTTAACTTAGACTCACTCATTTCATGAGACTTTTGCCTTTGTTACTTAGGGACTTTTGGCACAACCTCACCCATCAAGAGCTAATCATATTCCAAATGCATTTTATGAAATGTAATAATACCATATCATCAAACCAATAGCAATAGGCATGGTTCATGGTTTAAACATGTACAAACAATCAATGACAATCAAGCAACCAAGATAAGTATACAAGAATGAATGAAGAGCTACCTTGAGTCAAGAAGTATAAGTTCTTTCTTTGTTTCTTACTTCCTTACCTCGGCCTCACACACACACTTGAGAGAGGTTTGATTTGCTTAGCCTAGACACATCAAACAAGACATAAATACATCAATGGAACCATTTCTAGCCTCTCATATACTCTACACAAACCAATTCTAGCTTATGACATCCATATGGCTCCATTTAGTAGCATAGTGAAGTAACTCATATAATTCATCATCTTGGCTCCAATTGCTCACTCAATCTAAATCACATGACTCCATTTAAACTTATTATAGTCATCACAAACTTAAATCAAGGAGTCTAACACCAAGTTATTTCTTTATGCATAATAGAACCCTAAACTTTCAATTTCAAAATATGGCCTCTAAATTCAAATAAATGGTTCCTTTGATATCTTTAATTCATATGTAGACCATTTCTATCTTTAAAATCAAATAAAACTTTTCCTAGGTACTTAGAATCCTTCTTGTCCAAGATAGGCACATAACTTGCCACCCATGGAGTTTTGTTTGCTTTTCTAGGGAATTCAGCACTTGTGAAGCTTCCTAGGTCTCTTATAAACTCAATTATACTCTTACATAAATTAAATTATCATTAGAAAGTTTCATATTCCCTAAGGTGCACTTAAAACCCAAATTTTTATAACTTGTTATCTATAGCTTCTTTTTTAGTTCTATTTGTTTCATATGATTCTCCATGCTTCAAAACCCCATTTCCTATCAATTTTGGACCAAAATCAAACTCCCTACATAGCCCCCTAGGTTTGGCCGAAAAGGTGAAGCAAGAGAAGAACCAAGAAGAGCAAGTTATCCATGGAAGAATTACCTTGTTAGCTTCCTAGCAAATGAACTCTCTTAGGCTTCCAAGACTTTCTCTATAACACCATAATTTCTAGCTTATTTCATGATACTCATATGCTTCACATCATTAAATTCCATGAAGGTATATGAAAAAGGGAATAAAAATAATGAATTTCTTTGCGTTGCGTCATATTAAAATTTTCCACTCAGTGTCACGTGGACCATGTGAGTTCATACCATATATTCTCATATTTAATTTCATAAATACAACTCATTTGCATCATAAAATGTGGCTCATAACTCAAGAAAACCGAAACGAAGCACAAACTATGGGCATTCATTTTCGGCCAGATTTGGCTCTTTTCTGACCCAACTTTAGAAATTCATAATTAATTCTAAAAAATTCTAAATGATACATTCTTGGCCATTATAGAAAGCTACAGATGTCTACTTTACACTAAAAATATGTCTAGACTATAACATCTACTACAGAGGATGTTTGACATCCAGAAAGTTCCAGAGGTCAAACTGTCACTGATGCTATTATAGATTTCTGTAGCAAATTTTGAAAATGTCCAATTAACTCCACAAACATCTAATCTATGCAAATGGTACCAACCTGGAAAGATGTAGATGTTAGCTAGAGGGAAAAAATATTTCTAGACCAGCTCAGGCAGCCCAAACTTTAGAATTCAATATAATAGTAACTAAAGTCAGGTAAGGCTCTTAATACTGGACAGAATGTTCAAAAATTTATATCTCCCTCTCTAGACCTCCAAATGAAGTGCTTCTAGTTGACACAAGTCATTGTGAATGTATAGTTTCTTTGTATAAAATTTTGTGACAATTGGACATCATTTGAGCCATGTGTGACAAATTTCATTTTTGGACCAAATGAATAGTGCAGCAGACCAAAATTAGAAAAAATTGCCAACTTTGGAAATTCCTCAAATGTTCTGTAGAACTCCAAAAATTTTGTTCTTTAACTTCCCAAAAAGCTCTCAACAAGCTCTAATTTCATACTAAATTTCATATCAAGAAGAGCTCATTTGGCCAAAAAGGGATATAAGGATCCATTATGGTCATTTTTGGCTCCATATAAGGTACCAAAGTAACCAAATGGTTTTCCCTAGGATTTGGCACCTTTTAGGCAAGTCTAAAAGCATGATTAAGACTTGTGTAAGCTGCCCAAATCATCCCAAACTCCATGCCTATCATTTTGGCCATCTCATCCATACTTATGCATAATTCCATATTATCATTATAGAAGCTACAATGCCATAACATGTCCAAATTTCATTCTAGTGGTCACATAACATATTCTCTCATTCATACATGTCATTATATCATGATTACATATGTTCATAATATTATAATACATATACATGTATTGAATACATCAATGGCCATTCTTATTACCTTAAAGTAACAAAATTTCCACATTTCAATGTCATTACTTCATCTCTCATGTAGCAGACTCCCATTGTCTTGCTCTTTGGGTCCACCTAGCATATTAGATCATTGGAGAGGAGGGAATGAGATTCAAAGAATCCCAATAGCTCATCTCCCATTCAATCATACATAATATATGCAAAGCAAGTCTTGAAAATGTATACATGGATATCATGAAAGTCATGAACATTCAAGAAGCAAGTTTAGCATGTGAATAAGTCATACAAGTCATCTAAGAACTGACTAAATGAATGGATTGACCTCACCCTTTTTCTACATGGATTTTGGACTTGCCTCACCTATTCTTTAGGAGCTTTGGACTCAACTATACTCTTGGGAGCCTACTTTGCTTTTGGGAGACTCTTTACTTTGTTTCAACAAATTCTAAAGGTTCTTGGCTCATCCTCACCAAGGTCAAGAGTTCTTGGCCTCTCTACACTCAAGCAAACTCAAACAAATATCATAGTATCATTTAAAACATAATATGTCATCATGAAATCATGACATATAAAGTCATGCTAGCATACTTTTCATGGCTTGAAAATACACAAACACACATTCTAAGACAAGCTAAACACATATCCATGCATGAGAGAAGGTAGAGAGAGCTACCTTGTATACAATCACACACTTTTTCTCTTGAAATTCCCTCCCTTGCTTCGGCCACACACCCACAAACTTGTGGAGATGCTTCCTCTTAGCCTAGACACATTTTATGGGAGTCAATTAGGTCCATGAAACAATTTTTAGGATCACACAACTTGCTTAGACACTAGGTTGTTCTATAAACCCTAATATGCTTCCATAAATGCACCTAATGAAGTAACACCCCTCAAATAAATTCTAAGCTCCATTCTTTCCTTTCAAATATGATTCTTGACTCCTTTTAAGCCTCTTGGAGTCATCACACACTTAAAACAAAGAGCCTAACTACATGTTGCTTCTTTAGGTCATAATATGGAACCTAAGGCACCAATTCACTTTCCATAGGTTCTAAATTTTTTCCAAGGCCTTCCCTCATATTCATTCATCATATATGACACAAAAATAGGCTTAAAAAAATTTAAAACTCTCCCTAGCTACTCCATCCATGCTTGGCCAAGACATAGCCCCTTTTTGGCCTTCTTGGAATTCTCTTTGTTTCCTTGAAGGAGGAAGCATGTGGGAAGCATCTTTGGGATCTTAGGAGCTTATTTAAACTCTTAATTAGGCCTAAGAATTATATACAAAATCAAATTTGGGAAGGTGCACACAAAACCCTAGAATTTGCATATTGAAAACTAATGGCTAGTTTGTTGTTTCCTTTGCATATTCTTGTTCTTCTTCATCAAATACCTAAGATTCACCCTCGGTTTGGTTGAAAATTTAACTCCTTAAGGCTGACCATATATGGTTTGAAGTATGCACAAGAGAAGGGAGGAGGAAGATCAAGTGGAAGGATTGCATCATACCTTGATTTCCTTAGTTTTTCTTGCTTGTTCTTTGGTTTCCTTGGCTCCCGCCCTTGAATTTCGAACATTCCCTTCTGTTATTCCTTCAAAACAGTCCTTAATACTTCAGAAAAATCATGGAGAAGAAGAGGGAAAAAGGGGAGAAGAGATTGGCTAAGAGAAAACATGAAAAACAAGCAAATTTCCATACCTGAAGCTTGGATTTTCTCTCCCTTTTCTTCTTCCCTTGGTGCGCCACTCTCCTAGGGCTTTTCTTCTGATTTGGGGCAGAATAATCTGAAGTTAAATAAGGGAGAGTGTGAGGCACCACCTATTTATAAGGGAGGAAGAAACACTTTTTCAAAAATTCCTATTTTGCCCTTTGTTCTTGGCATTTTCGTTTATCCTTTATTTTAGCTCCTTTTTGAGAATTTTCTTTTCCATTAAAATTTTTAGGTTCCTAATTTAGTAAAATGTCTTTGGAATCACTCAAATTGGAGCTAAAACCTTCCCGAACAAATCTATCAAAGTTCAGGTACACCAATGTTGGAAAACATCCATCAGAGGAGATTTAACTGTCTCGGGGTTTCCTATGGTTTTCAGGGCCTTTGAGAACCCTGGAGAACTTAAAACTTTTATTTAAAAAGCCCTCCTATGTGAATTCTAAAAATTGCTCAAAATTACGAAAATGCCATTACGTTTTGTAAGTTTTCTGTCAAAAGTTGTTTCTTCATTCTAGCTCTATTTTTCCTTCTATCTGAGGCTAGGATTCTCATTTTTAGGAGTTTAGAATGTTGCTCAAATATTTTGGGACCTTAACTAATTCATTTTAGGGGACTTGCTTTGAAAACGCGTCTGTTTCTATCGTTTAATGAAAATCGGACATTACATTCTCCAAACTTTTTCCCCCCTCTATTGAACCAACCACAAAATATCACCATTTAGATCTTTAAAACCATGGAGAAGGAGTGGAGAAAGAGAAGAAGAACATTAGCAAGGAGAAAAGCATGTAAAAGTAGCAATTCTTTACTTATTTTGCTTAATTTTCTCCTTCCCTTTTCCTCCCTCTTGGTGCACCACTTGAAGATGGTTTTGGTTCTATTTTTGGCTAGATGAAAGTTGGTTAAGGGGAGAGGAGAAAGTGGGGCGTCCTAAATAAGAACGAGGTGGCTAGTTATGACATTTTCAAAATTCCATTTTATCTCTAAATTTTAGTTTCTCCAATTGAGCTCATTTCAACTCTTCTTTGTGAACCATTTTTTTCATCATAAAATTCAGGTCCTCTAATTTTTGAAATACCTTTAGGTTCACCTAAATTAGAATTAAAACCTTACCAAACTATTCGGTCAAAGTTTTGGTCAACCAACAACTTAAAATGTACACCAGAAGGGTTTTGAGCATTCTAAGAGTTCTTATGGTTTTTCAGGAAATTCAATTTTTTTATTTAAAACTCCTTCCTTTGAATTTTTAAAAAATTGCTTGAAATTATAATTTTATCACTACATTATTCCTTTAATTTGTTTAGCTATTTTGGCTCCAATTTTGAACTATCTTTAAGCTTTTATTCACATTTTTAGATGTTTTAATTAACATTCTAATCTCATTTTGTCTCAATTTACTTTGCTTTAGGGTATTCCATATCAATTTGTTAGTTTCACTTTAGTTTCCAAAGAACCGGTTATTACATAATTAAATTATGATTTTTGGAAGAATCCTTTCTTAATGTGCTATGAATTCTCTAGAATTTTTTTTTTTTTTAGATTTTTCTGGCTTGGTTTGAATGGCTAAGTGCCTACATTCTTGCACATTAGTCAAATGAGCTAAGATATAAAATTTTTATGAGATGTTCTTTGTCAAGTGAAGAATATGCATGAATTTTTGCATGAATTTTAAGCCCACTAATAATGCTTCTCAACTAAATCTTTGTTAATAGTTTGACAAAGTTGTTAATAAATTTTAATGCTAAAATTTCTCATAACTTTACATTCAATAGTTGGATATTTTGTAACATTCATTATGATTGGTTACTTGATATCATCTTGTATGAATCATTCTCATTAGTGAAAACTTTGATTTAATGATGTTAAGTTATGAAATCATTAACATTGGATATAAAAGTTTAGAACTGATTTAAATTTAGTAGATTAATTTTGTCTTAAATTCCAATTCTTTTGCAAGTGATTTTTCTTTGCTCATGATCCTAAACCAGAAAGAATACTAACAAATTCAAGAATAAGAAAGAAAAAAGCTCAAATTAATTCTAATGAAAGTATGGCTGAAAGACCATTAAATGAAGTTTAAGAAATTCAATGAAATGTTCCTCCAAAAATGATAAGGGATTATACTATTCCATCTACTCAAGGAACAAAATCAAGCATAAGGAAGTCACTTATAAATGCAAATACTTTTTTGGATAAAACTAGCAGTGATTATTATGGTGCAAACTTTGTTTCATTTTAGTGGATTATTGCATGAAGATTCCAATCAACATCTTGCACATTTCTTGAAATTTATGCTACATTCAAGGCAAATAGGATCTCAAATGATGCTATTCATCTAAGGTTGTTCCTTTTCTCTTTGAGGGACTGATCAATGCCAATTTTATATATTTTAATCCTCTTAACTTAGGAATTTTAGTATCTAAATATGGCTTTAGAAATTTAATTAATTGGAATTTGATTTGAGTAGCCATTTCTACACTTAAGGAAATTATTTACAAGATTATTGGTTTTCAATGCTTTAATTTTTTAATTAATTTTGTAAAATTTTTCCCACTTAATTTGGTTTATTATTTTGTGCAGATTATGGGCAAATTAAATCTAAATATTGAAAAGGAAATATATATATGTATGAGATGAATCTGGACATCCACATTCTTCCACGTAGCTTGCATGGACATTCACTTAGCAACTACAACCACTTGAAGTTTCACACACTAACATATAGCTCCAGTCCACTCCATTTTCTAGTTCACTTAATGCATGGCTGAATTCACACATGCATAGCTTAATCCCTCACTTGACAAACACTAATGGCCCGGGTACCATAAGACTCTTTCACATTGACACACCAGCTCATGCACACACCCTCCATGTGATCCACTTGTAGCAAACACACACCATCATTCAGCTTCACATACTTCCCTGTAGCTTCACCCATTAACCCATATAGCAACATGCATGGTCTAGCCATGTTAACATACTCACACGTAGCATAAGAGTTGAGAGAAGCAATAGGTTTTAAAGAAGAATAAGCTGCAGGTTAGTGGTGAAGAAAGCATAAGCTCAGAGACACACAATATGATTTTAGAGACTCAAATGCTGAAGCAAAAGGAACTAGCCTGTACAGAATGAAGAGTAACATGTGATGGGATGAAAGACTTTCAACATGAACTCACACTCATGCAAAAATAGAGGAGAGACTGGAGCTTGGGCTGACATAATTACTACAAGCTGGGGACTCTATGAAGGAAGCAACCTCTGTTTTAGAGAGCAAACTGCGAAGAGGGGAGATAAGAGAACAATGCATGAAGAAGCTTAAAAGGAAGCTTGGGTTGAAGTTTAAATGAAGGAGCTGCATGGAGAAAACATGTCAGAAGCAACGAGGTCAAGAAGCAACATGAATGAATGAAGAAAGAAGCTAGAAGCAGCCACTGTTTAACTCTAACATTACACTAGAGCAAATGGAGAGGAAGGAACAAATGCATGAAAAGAAAAAGTAAGTGAGGAGCTAGGACATGAGAAGAGAGCAGACTTATAATGAACCACGTGAAACTATACATAGGCAACAACAATGAGCTAAGAACAAAGGGAAGTGATGTGGATAAATTAAAGAAAAGACCATATGAATAGTGTATGGAGCTTGAGCTAAAGCAGCACGTGAAAGCAAGCCACGTGGGAATGATTAAAGCTAAATGAGCTAGGAGATGAAGCTAGAGAAGAAGCTTATTAGAAGCCATGAGATCATGAAGCTGAGCTGGAAAAGAAGTATGAGCAGAAGCATAGGATTATATCAAGAAGAATAAGCTTTTGTGGAAACAATACGTGGGAATGAATAGATGAAGGCGGCTTACGTGAAAGATGATTATTATATTTGCTTTAGGGCCCACACTTATACACACAAGAAGGAAGCTACAGGTAATTAGCAAAAAGGGAGCATGTGAAACTATTAAAAAAAACACGTGGGAATGGCATCCATTCCATCCATTATTCCATCGAATAAACACTCCATCCATCGTCATTCATCTCTTTCAACATTCACTCTCCACGCCGTAGCCATTCCATCTCCATTCTCCACCATTCTTCCACCTCTATAAAGCATTAAATCTCCATCTTGTGGCTAGCTAGGAAGAGAACCTTAGAGAAGCTTGAATCTATAGAGTTAATCAAGAGAATTTGGGCTAAGAGTTTCATATTATTTTCTTCTCTTTCTATATCAATTTTAATTATTTTATTTGCTTGGTTAAGTTGTAAACGATTGAGATTGATGTAGTTTATGATTGATAGCTAGTTAGACATTGATTAGGAGAGAATTTGTTGATTAATTGATTGGACTAAGTATTGAATTTTGCATTTTCCTTTAATATTCCATGTATGCCATCAAGGTGTTCAATGAAATGCATGAGTGAAATTGTGTGCTTGATTGTTTGATTTAAGGATTCCTTGGAGTTTGGTTGGTTAATTAAACATCCTAAGGTGTTAATTCAGAGGCTAATTGATCAATTAATCACTCAAATTTAAGTGTTCATTGATCTTAAAGGCAAGAATTAATGATTTTAGTGTGGGGTTAAGTTTTCAATTCAACATTACATTGTTAGTCTCTTGAATCTTGAATGTTAATTCAAGATGCTTTGCCATAAACACAATTAGGAATTTGTAGACTAGAATTAATCACAATTGAATTAGGATAAGGATAGTGGATACCAAGGGTTAAATCCAAAGTTAGTCAGAAGCCCATTATTTGCCTTTAACTCATGCAATTAGGTAGAAGTTAAGAACTTTATTTCAATTTCATTTTAGTTAGTTTAATTAAATAAAAAAAACCCCCTGAAATTAAGTAATTCCATTTCCAAGGAAGATGACCTAGATTGTGCCACTAACTATATATTTTCTCAACCTAGTTTTATTTTGGAGGTTGCACGACACAATTGTTAGGGACAAAGGAAGAGCTTGTTTGCATTCATTACCACATGCATCACCACTTAGGATGAGATGCTAAAATAGTTCCACTTGCCAAAACAATTAAGCTAATATCAAAGATCACTACTTGCCTTCAAAGAGATATGGAACCACTATATGAAACATGGAAGAGGTCTAAAGACTTGTTAAGGCATTGTGCTCACCATGGTCTGCACCTCTAGCTATAGATGCTAAGTTTCTATGATGGGTTATCTATAAATAGCCAAGTAATGATCAATGTCACAACTAGTGGTTTTGTTATACGCAAGACTCCTGAGGAGTTTCTAACTTTGTTTGAATGTATAGCTATAGATGCATACTTAATCCCTGAAAGAAGCATGAAGAGATTTGCCAATGCAATTGGTGTAAGTTTTATGGTAAGCTTGCAAGCTCAAGTTGATGCTCTCATGAGAAATATAATGGCATAAAATTTCTAACTTCTTTTCCTTCTTCTAATATGCCTATAAATGTTAATGCTACATCACATGACAATTGTTTCATAGTGAATATTAGTGATTACCTTGCCAAGCATGTCAAATTTGTTTCATATGGCAAGAAGTAATAGAATCCATACAATAACACGTACAATCTAGGGTGAAGAAATCACTTAACCTTTCATGGAAAACACCTAGATTGAGATTAAAACCACATAGGTAATAAATGCTAGTTCAGATTCAATAACCCTAGCAATATGCAAAGAAGAAAGGCTAGCTATAAAAGTTAATGACCAAGTTCATCAATGTTACTAATTCTAGGATAAGCAACCATGAGGCTTCAATCAAGAACCTTGAGACTCAGATGGGATGGTGTCATACCATCACATAATATATATAACTTCTATATTACATACATCCTCTGGTGGCAAATTATCATAACCAAACCTTTAACAACAAAAATTATGATTAGTAAAAGTGTCAAATAGTTCCATAATACTCATACATAAATTTTCTCCATTCCAATGTCAAATTTAGGCATAACTAATTTGTTACAATCAAATTAACATTAAAATAAGAACCAAATCAATAGAATTAGCCATTTGAGAAAATTGACCATAAAACACCTAATAATATCCAAACTCTGAAAATTCATAACTTGAACTATACAACTGTTATTAACACAAATTAGGTACTCTTGGAAAGCTTATGATATGAACTATTTACTATAAAAATTTTAGGTCAAAATGGATCCACTTGTTCACTCTAAAAGCCCCAAATCCAAGACCAGTGCAAAATAAACAGTAACTACATAATTCAAGTTTTCTAAACTAGATTAAAAAATTTACCAAATATTCTATAAAGTTCTAAAAAATACAAACTTTGGCTTGATGAAAAGCTTTATATGTCCTCTAATTGCCTATCAAATTCCAACCCAAACTAAGTCATTTGGGCTATCAAGGGTAAAAAGATATTTTATAACTCAAATGAACCAAATTTTGGTTCCAAATAGTACCAAACGAACTCTAAAATGTCATTTCTCTTTTGAGGAAATTTCAATCCATAAATGTACCATGTATGGTTGATCCATCATGTAAAAATGGCCTTGCAAATAAAATTCACCATCTCACATGCAAGAATACAAATATATGTCAAGGAACCTCCTATGCCAAAATACATTATATTAGGTCTTATAAGTGTAACACCCCAAAATTAATTAAAGTGTTAATCATGGATTTAGATTAATTAGGGATAATTAATATGGAATAAGTGGGACAGTTTAGAGAATGGTAATTTTGAGAAATAAATTAATAATATGAGTCGAGAATTAATTGGGATAGAAACTATATCAAGGCCTAAATTAATGTAGGGGGATCATGAGAAGAGGCTTATAAAGGCCCAATGATTCTAGATGCAAGCCTAACTCCTTATCATGAGACTTGGGCCGAGAGGGATCCCCTAGCAATAGCCCAATTTGACTTAGTGAAATAAAGGCCCAATACCCAATTTACATGAGCTCTTATAGTGGGCCCAACACACATTATGCAGACCTAAGTTGGATTGACTCTTGGAATTTAGCCTAACCCAATCAAATTTCTGTAACCCAATTCATGAAACAAAGCCCAACAAGTGCAAAAAATCTGAACCTATAAGGAATTGGGCCATTGGGTCAGCATACCTCACTTAAACTGAAATTGTTCTGTAGCCCACTCCACCAAACAAAAGCCCAATAAGCACACATCTGAACCTAAGTGGATTTTGGGCTTTAGGGTTGACCCAAACTCATCTAAAACCCTAACCCTTCAGCCTCCCCTTCATTTTGCTGAAACTCAAGAGAGGAAATTCGGAGGTTCAAGGGAGGCTAGGGTTCTACCAACATGGAGGCTCCATTTCTCACTTCTAGAGGATGATTTAGTCAAGGTAAGTTATATATAACTTGACCCTCTCATCCTCCTCTTCATTTTAGTCCGATTAATTTCTGGGTTTGAGCATTTTCATCTTCATCTCAAATCTGAAATTTGGTGTTGGGTGATTCCTTGCAAGATTTTCGGACTTGGAGGTTAGAGGGAGGATTGGGTAAGCTTTTTCCTTCCATTTTGTGAATCACTTTGCTGGAAAATGCCCCTAAGGATGTATTATCATAATGGGTTCTTCTATTGTGTGAGATTACAAGGAGATAATGGTGGAAAACTAAACTTTCTGGGCTTGATGGTTGAAATGCGAATTTTAGTGCTTCCATGGTGGATTTTCGGAGGTGAGGCTATTAGTGTTGTTAAGTGAGTATTTCCTTCCTATTTTGATGCATTTTCTGTTAGTTTGAGACCCCTATAGTTGACCTATGACATGGCCTTTGGTTTCATGTGAAATTACTCAGAAATTGGAGTGAATTATGGCAATTTCTGGTGTGGAAAAGTTGGAATCCGAAATTAAATCCCTTGGTAATTAGGTGAGTAACCTCTAGTCTGTCATTAGTAGTTCAACTCTTTGGATATCTGATTGTGATTAGAAATGATGATAACTATGCTTGTTATAGGCTTGGTATGCATTCGGATTATTATGGTAGCTAGGGGAAGAGTAATTGGCTTCATTGAGGTAACTGGGTTATTTTCCTAATTCCATGTATATGCTCATGTTAATTTGCTATTTGTTACACATGCTTGATTTTGAAATGTTAAATGACTGGTTGACTACTTGATTGTTATTATAATTGGACCTTGTGAGTCCATGGTGGAGCTGTGGTGCGGCTGCCACCCGTGCATGTGCTACGATCGAGCACTGGATTATGATCAAACCCCAGATGCACTGAGCCCTGGTTGTGCTCATGATGGAGTAGGTGCCGTGGACGGGCCTCTCCCGGTGTTATTGGCCATTAACATGTTATGTATGATTGCTGGTATGGGACAGTAGTCATTGGTAGCTCAACTAGTTCATTTGCCAATTGAATTGATGATTCTGATATTGATGACATGAGATTGTCTTGGATTGATTGACTTGTACATATATATGAAAATTTCCTTTTGTTACTGAGATTGTATATCTCACCCCGTTGTGGGCTAACATTTTCAGGGATCGGACCTCTTAGTGGCAAGGAGAGAATTAACGAGAGCTTGTTAAATGGTTTGGTAGCACATAGGTCTGGGAGCCTTGACAAAATGTATTGTAATTAAATTGTTAGTTTTGTATCATTGCTGCATTGCATCATGAGTTGCCAAGTATAGGGATTGTATATGTAATTCGATTATCATGGAATTGAACATTATGATTGTAATTGGCTAATAATGGAAAGTGTATCTAATGTTAAATATCAATGGTGCATGATTGGTGTTGTTCTTATTCCCTAGACTTGCTGATATAGGGTAATTAGAGGAAAGAAATGGGCATATAAGTTATGAGTTGGTAATGGAAGTATATCCAAGTAAATAAGGTGGATAAATGCCATTAGAGCCATATAAAATGAGGGGAAGCGACCTTAGAGTGTCCCTAAGAAGAGAAATGGAGTGTAGGGGGCGAAATATAGGGAAAACAGCTACAGAAGGGAGTCACGCCGCGGCCAGGAAGGCTTCACCGCGGCCTAGGGAGTGACAGTGGCGAGGGACGCCGCAGCTTGAGAAATCTCGCCGCGACGCGGAGTGAAAATAATCGCCCAGGGGGTGACAAAACGTAACCTCGCCGCGGCGCAAGAAGTCTCGCCGCAGCGCGAGTCGAGGAAATTAATTAGGGAGGTTACAGTAGCAAAACTCACCGCGGCGAAAGTCAGGAAAATTTTTGAGAGCAACTTGGCCGCGGCGCAAGAGATACAGGCTGCGGCGCAAGTCTAAAAACTTAGTTTTTGAGCTCCAGATCCTAGCTTAGCCGCGGCGGGAAGGTTCCAGGTTGCGGCGCAGGTCCCCAAACACCCATATTTGACCTGGAAACCCTAATTTCATTAATGTTAAGGTTAGGGAATAGCTTGAGTACATTAATGGGAGGTTGTAGTGGGTTGAAATTGATAAATGGATGAATTATAAATCTCTAATGATGGTACAAACCTTCCTATACATGTTCCCGTTATGGTTGTTAGTTGATGACCCTAAGAGTATCAAGGTTTAAATTTCCCCCATATTTTCTTAATGTGATTAACTGTAATGACTCCAAACCTTGATCATTATTTATTAATCATGTATTTAACTATAATTACCGATATTAGAAGTTAGGGTCGTCACAATAAGCATTCAATAGTCTCTACATCATAGCCTAGTGCTTTTGGATATGTTTGCATTTTTATACATCAAAATATATGAGTACATATTCACATATATAATAACATCTCTTAAATCAAATTTCGTTGCCAAAAATGCTCTTCTTAGGTCTTTTGCTCATCATGCTCTCTTCCTTGAGTTTTACTTGGCCATGGTTAGTGGAAACAAAAGAGAGTGAAATTCAAAGAATCTTAGCCGCTAATCCTACATCCAAACACATATATGGTTCACTTAAGAACATGGAAGCAAGTATGCATGTCATACATTATAGCCAAACCATATTCATGTTCTAAGGATCCCATGGCTCTATTAAGAGTAAATCCATGCTCTAAGGACTTTTAGCCTAATCTCACCTAACATTTAGGGACTTTTGGTTTAGTCTCACCTACTTTTAGGGACTTTTGACTTAGGCTTACCCACAATTAGGACTTCTGGCTTAACCTCATTCATTTTCAAGGAACTTTTGGTATAGCCTCATGCATTAAAGAGCTAATCCAATTTTAAATGCAATTGAATGCCATACAATTACATAATATGTTCAAACAATTGACAAATCATATAAATGGCAAATAATACATACAAGCAACTAAGAAACTCAAGCAAACCAACTGCACATATATGAGAATGAAGGAAAAGTTACCTTTGTCACATAATTTTAATTAGTTCCTCATAGTCTTCTTCTCTTTTTCCATAGCCTCACACACAAACTTGGATGTGAATTCACTTGTTTGGCCTCGATACATCAAATAGAGTATAAAACAATCAATGAAACCATATTTATACTCATGTTTACCTTACTTAAACCAATTAGGTCTTTAGGTATGGTTTATAACTTCTTTGAATGCCCTAAGAAGCAACTTTTATAATTCAACTTCTTGACTCCAAAATCTCACCTGATATGAGGCACATGATTCTAATGAAACTCATTAGGGCCGTCACATGCATGGTTAGATAAGCCTAATGCCAAGTTACTTCTTTATGCCCATTTAAACTCTAAAATTTCACTTTTCAAAATAAGACTCCAATATTCATTCCAATGGCTCCATTATATTTATAATTCATATCTAAACTATTTATAACCTTAGAATCAATGAAACAATTCACTAGGTACCAAAACCCCCATGTGGTTGAGACACACCATATGGACACCATCTTGGGAGTTTTGTTTGTATCTTAGAGAATTTGATGGTTTTAAAACCCCCATGATTCATTTCTCATTCAATTATGAAATTAGAAACCTTAATTAACTCTCATAGGGTTTTGAATCTCTTAAGGGACAATCCAAACCTTAAATGAGCTATAAGCCATTCTTTAGGCTCTTTATCAATTCTAATTATATAGTCTTAATCTTCACCCTTCAAAACCCCTAATTCCACCGTAGATTAGGGGTGTACATGGGCAAGGCCAAGCTGGGCATCTAATTGGTCTAAAGACTGACCCGATTAAGGAGTTAGCCTTGTTTTTGTACCCATGGCATGCCCAACCCAGAGAAGCCCAATATTATGCTGGACTACCTGGCTAGCCCTAACAAGCCCGAAAATATTTTTTTTCAACAACTAGCAAATCAATTATTCAAGAATAAAAAACCAATTCCAGAAAAAAATAAAGGCATTCAAAACAAAAGCTAATGCTCCTAAATATATATTCAACAAAGGCACTCATCATTCATCAACCATTCAATTCTAAACTAAAATCCAAAAAAAAAATTATTAAAAATATTACAAAGACTTAAAACAATAACATACCTTAAAACAAAAGTAATCCTCCACTATGGCTTTGCCAAAGTTACCATCCCTACCAAAGTGTACATTTCTTATAAGTAGCAAATCAACCATTAGAGAATCTAAAGTATTAAAGCTACAACAATAAAAATGACTTAAAAATAAAAAAGAATATAAACATTTACTAACCTTACAAGACCAATAATTATCACCATCTCCATTTAAGTACTCATTACTATCATTTTCAACAATCACCAAATCAATCAATTAAGAATCAAATAAAGGAAAAAAATTCTAGAACACAGCCAAAATAAAAGAAAAGATTCTTTTACACATCAATATGTAAATTCTTGTGATCACAAGTAGTCAACTAATAACAAATAACAATCAAATAAGACCACATAATATCTCAAATATATCACACTAAGAGTCATAAAATAAAAAATACAATAGGTAAATTATAAATTAGAAAAAATAAATGCACATCAATCTTTGGTGGCATCTGTTCCTCCTGAAATCTCTATAAAAAATAAAATAATAGAAAATTAGAAAGTTGAACTTATAAGCGAAAAATGCATTATACTTAATTTATTCTCAAAGTATGGAGTTTACTTGATTCAATCATATTCTTAGACTCTTTATGTTGATCAAAGTCATTCTCATTAAAATTGAACACCTGGGGGGATAGCCAATTTTAGGTGCAAAAAAGTGCTTTAATCATCTTTGGTGATAATGAACTCTTAAATGCATCAAGCACACACCCACTAAATGCTAAAAGTAGATTTAGAAGCCACAGTGGATACTAACATGACTAACACATCACATCTAATTATAAAAAGCACTTTATACATTTCAGCATTGTCTTTTCACTATGCAAAGATATCAAAAGATCCCTTCTCCTCAACTAAGTCAGCTATAAGATACTTATCTAACTCTATTTTTTGGTCACAAGTAAATTTCAATTTCTTTTATGCAAGCCACTTGTTTTTTAGATCAATATATGCTGGTATCCTTTCCACTACATCCCTTCCATTGGATCCACTGCAATCGTCATTTTTTTCACTTAATTCATTAACAACCCCCATAAAATATTTCTCATATAAATGATACAAGACATCTTTGATCTTTCATTTCAGGTCGCTCACACATCACGATCAAGATATATATCATCAAAAGCAGTAGTCGCATATGCAAGTTTATACTTGGGGTCCAATAACACCCCTATTACCAATAAAAGGTTCATGTTTTCTAGCTTCCCCCAGTATTTATCATACTTCCTCTGCATATTCTTAGCCATATTGTAATATTTGGTTCTTCAAAAGTATGAGAAAACGTGCAAAAATATAACGTACAATTTCTCCGTAAATGTACAAAATTCACTAGATACAAAAGGAAGTTCTCTAGATAAAGTGATTTGAGGTCTAATAAAATTAGAATAATATTCTAGACCTCAAATAATGGTGATTTAAGACTAGAGATGCCTTGAAACCAGAGCCAGAATAGCTAGACTAATTTTAACAAAAATGCAACGAAACGTAATGACATTTTTGTAATTTCAGGAAATTTTTAGACAACTCATAGGTGGGTTTTTTAAATGAGAAATTTAAGCTTTCCATGGTTCTCAAAGGCCCTGAAAACCATGGGAACTCCTAGAATAGTTTAAACCCCTTCGGTGAGCAATTTCGACCATCAATTGACCGAAACTTTGACTGAATGGTTCAAAATAGTTTTAAATCTAATTTGGGTGAAACCAAAGCCATTTTATGAATTAGAGGACTCAAATTTTATGATGGAAAATGTGTTTCTCAAAAAGGATTTGAAATGAGCCAAAATGGACAAAACTAAGAAGAGGGACTAAATTGCAAATTTTAAAAGTTGCTTAAATGAACCCCTAGTGTAATGTTCAGTTTCGTTAAACGATGGAAACGGGCGCGTTTTCAAAGCAAGTCCCCTGAGGTGAATTAGTTAAGGTCCTAAAAAAGTTGAGTAACATTCTAGCCTTCTAAAAATGAGAATTTTAGCCTCAGATGGAAGGAAAAACAGAGCTAGAATGAAGAAACAAATTTTGACGGAAAACCTTACGAAACGTAATGGCATTTTTATAATTTCGGGCAATTTTTGGAATTCATATAAGAGGGTTTTTTAAACCAAAGTTTTGAGTTCTTCGGGATTCTCAGAGTCCCTAAAAACCATAGGAAGCCCTGGGACAGTTAAATCCCCTCCGATGGATGTTTTTCAACGTCGGTATGCCCGAACTTTGACAGATTTGTTCGGAAATGTTTTAGCTCTGATTTGAGTGATTCCAAAGGTATTTTTCATAATTGGGAACCTAAATTTTATAATGGAAAATATGGTTCTAAAAAAGGAGCTAAAATGAAGGAGAAACGAAAATGTAAAGTAAAAGGGCAAAATTGGAATTTTTGAAAAAGTCGCTTTTCCCTACCTATATATAGGTGGCACCTCACACTTGCCTTCATTTCTCTTCAGATTTTTCAGCCCCAAATCAGAAGCAAAACCCTAAGGGAGAGGCGCCCAAGAGAGGAAGAAGAAGGAGGAAGAAATCCAAGTGTAAGGTATGTTTCCATGGTGATTTTTCTTGCTTTTTTTCATCTCCACCACCTCTCCTTCATTCTCCTTTGTTTCCTTGGATTAAAATGAGGTTTATAAATCTGATTCAAGGGAGAAATTCAAGGAAAAGTTCGGATTTGAAGAGAGGAGCTTGGAGAAATCAAGATTTAAGCCAAACTAAGCAAGGAAACAAGGTAGAAATGCATCTTATGGTTGATATCTTCCATGGTCCTTCTTCTCCATTTCGACCTAGCCTAAGAACCCTAGGAAGATCTGATTTTCAAGCCCAACCAAGCATGATTCTTAAGCATTTGATGAAGAGGAATAAGAATATGCAAAGAAAACTATGAAATAGGCATTAGGATTCAAGATGCAAAACCTAGGGTTTCTAGTGCACCTTTCAAATTCTGAATTTATGTGATGCTTCCTAGGTCTAAGTTAGAGTATAAATGAGTTTTTGAGACACCAAAGATGCTCCCCACAAGCTTCTTCCTTTAAGAAAATAAAGAAAACTCCATATGGCCCAAATGGTGTCTATGTCTCGGCCAAGAAGGGATTGTGTAGGTGGGGGGAGTTTTAAATTTTTCTAAGGCCATTCTTGAGTCATATTTGATGAATGAAAATGAAGAGGGGCCTTGGAAAAATTTAGAACTCATAGAAAGTGATTTGGTGTCTTAGGTACCATATTATGACCTAAAGAAGCAACATAATGCTAGGCCTTTTGTTTTAATGATGTGATGACTCCAAGAGGCTTAAAAGGAGTCAAGAATTACATTTGAAAGGAAAGAATGAGGCCTAGAAATCATTTGAGCGATGTTGCTTCATTAGGTACCAATATGGACCATAATAAGGGTTATAGAGTAATCTAGGGTTTAAGCAAAGTGTATAGCCTTAGAATGTGTTCCATGAACCTAATTGGCTCCCAAAAATTTTATCTAGACCAAGAGAAACCATCTCCACCAAATTGTAGATGTGTGGCAGAAAGAGGAGGCTTGAAATCTAAGGAAAAATTATGTGAATATACACAAGGTAGCTCTCTCCACCTTCTCTCATGCATAGATGTGTGTTTAGCTTACTTTAGAATGTGTGTATGTGTATTTTCAAGCTATGAAAAGTATGCTAGCATGCCTTTACATATCATGATTCTTGATGCCATGTATGTTTTTAAATGATTTCATGATGGTTGTATGAGTTTGCTTGAGTGTAGAGAGGCTAAGAACTCTTCCCTTTGGTGAGGATGAGCCAAGAACCCTTGAACTTAGTTAAGACAAAGTAAAGAGTCTCCCAAAAGCAAAGTGGGCTGCCAAGAGTATAGTTGAGTCTAAAGTGCTCAAAGAATGGGTAAGGCAAGTCCAAAATAGATGAGGAGAAGTGTGAGGCCAATCCAAACACTTGATGAGCTTTTGAATGTCTTGTATGATTGATTCACACGCCAAGGTTGCTTTTAAAATATCTAGGATTTCTAATTTCTCCATGCATGCATTTGTAAAGCTTGCTTTGCACATATTATGTATGATTGAATGGGAGATGAGCTACTGAGATTATTTGAATCTCATCCCCTCCTCTCTAATGATCTCACATGCTAGGTGGACTAAGTGGATATGCCAATGAGAGCCAACAACCACGAAGAAGGGAGATTGACAAGCATATGTCTAGTTTTAGCTATTTTGAAACCATACTTATGTACCTCGATGTGTATGATGATGTAGATAGTCTATAAACCTTAAGAAATGTATAAATATGATATTATGTGATATTTATCACTATGGATATGATATATGAGCTATAGAATACAATTTGAGGTTGTAATGTCCAAATGTGCAATGTGGAAGTATGATGCAACTATGCATAAGTGTGGGTTGAATGGCCAAAATGAGATGCATAAGGTTTGGGACTATTTGAGTAGCTCACACAAGTCTTAAATATGCTTTTAGATTTTCCCAAAAGGTGCCACAACCAAGGGAAAACCATTTGGCAACTTTGGTACCCTATATGGAGCCAAAATTGACCATTATGGAACCCTATGTCACTTTTTATCCAAATGAGTTAGTCTTGATCTAAAATTTGGCATGTAATTAGGTCTCATTGACAGCTTTCTGGAAATCTAAAGCACATAATTTTTGGAGGTCTAGAGAATATTTGATGAATTTTCAAAGTTAGGATTTCCTATTGATTCTGGTATGTGCACTGTTCACATTGGCAAATTTATGTTGTGTCACCCGATGGCCAAATGGTGTCCAATGCTTGATAAATTTTATAAACATAAATTAGAGGCCATAAAATTTCTGTGACCACCAAGATCACCTCATTTAGGGGTCTGAACAAAGAGTTATGCATTTTTGAAGTTGGCTGTCAGTAGCAGTGGTGCCCCAGGAGTTCAGTCACCGTTCCATAAGATTCTAATAGATAAACGTATGTGTTTCCTTCTGGAATTATTTTTAATATCAATTTGACATTTGTAACTTTCCAGCATGACCAAATTTGTGTGATTTTTATTTTTATAGAATTAGTTATGAAGTTTAGAAGTTTGTATCAGTAATCTAAAATAGTAGCCGAGGTAGCAGCGACCTCAGTAGTGTTTCGGATGCCAAACGTCCTCCATGATGCATGTTATGGTCTGGGCATATTTTTAATGTAAATTATACATACCAAGCTTTCCAGAATGACTAAGATTTCATGTTTTCAAGTTTTTTGGATTTAGTTATGATTTTCCAAAGTTTGCCCAGAAAAGAGGCCAATTCTAGCCGAAAATAAACTTTCATTTTTCAGGCCCCATTTCGGTTTTCATGGGTTGTAGGCATGTTTTTGTGATGTAAATGAGTTGTAATGATGTAATTAAATATGAGAATGCATAGTATGAGCTCACACAATCCACGTGAGACCAATTGCAAATTTCTAAATATAGCGCAATACGAAAAAGTTTATTATTTCCATCCCCTCTTTCATATGCTCTTGTGGGATTGATAATACAAAGCTTATAAATAGCATGAAATGAGCTAGAATCTATGGTATTACACCTAGGCTTATAAAAATGTCTCCACTTTTGCCCCACTCCTTATGACTGAATTTTCTGGGCTAAAACAGAACCAAGGGTAGATGAGAATGACTCACAAGATGGCAGGAAGAAGGAAGAGAGAAACCTAGCAAAAAGTGTAAGAATTTCATGTTTTTTCATGCTTTCTCCTCTACCAATCTTCTTCCCCTCTTTCTCTTCTTTCTTTCTATGGATTTATTCAAGTCTTTGGCTCTATTTTAAGCTCAGACCAGAGGGAGATATTTCAAAATTGAGGAGGAGAGCCAAAGGAAAGGGAAGAGCATTCAAGGAAAGCTTGAATTCAAGGTAAAAATCCTAAGCTCCATGCCTCTTTTTCCTTGTTTATCTTCTTATGCATTTCGTCCCACATATGGCTAGCCAAGAGGAGAGTGTTTTTGGATTGAACTAAGAGTGAATCTTAGGAAAATGAGGGAGGAGAACAAGAATATGCAAAGGAAACAACAAAATAGCTATTAGATTTCAAGATAAAAAAGTTAAGGTTTCATAGGTTCCCTTGAAATTCTGATTTGATACAATAATTCTTAGGTTTAAATGAGTGTTTGGATGAGCTCTTAAGATCCCTAGAAGGCTCCTCATATGCATCTTCCATCAAGAAAATAAAGCAAACTCCAAGGGTGCTAAGAAGAGAGCATGCCTCAACCTAAGAGACTTAAGGCAGTTGGGGGTAGTTTTAATTTGTTCCAAGCTTATTTTTGAATCATATATGATGGAAGAGGATGAGAGGAATCCTTGAAAAAATTTTAAAAATCATAGATAGTAAGATGGTATCATAGGTTCCATATTAAGGCTTAAAGAAGCAACTCCTAGTTAGGCTCCTTGATTTGATTATGTGATGACTCCAAGAGGCTTAAAAGGAGTCAAGAATCATAAAAGAATGAAAAGAATGGAGCAAAGATTATGTTTTTATAGGGTTGCTTCATTAAGTGCATTATAGAACCATAAAAGAGCCATATGAATCACTTAGTTTTTCTAATGAATATGTAGCTTTAGAAGTTAGTTTAAGGGTATAATTGGCTTCCATATGATGTGTTTAGGCCAAAGGAAACATATCCTACCTTCTTGTGAGTGTGTGGCCGTAGGAGAGGAATCAAATCCAAGAGGAAAAGTGTGCTTGTATAATAAAGGTAGCTCTCTCTACTATCTCTTATGCTTGGATGAATGTTGTCTTGTTTTTGAATGTGTGTATGTATATATTAAGCCATGAAAAAGGGTTCTAGCATGATTTTGTATGCCATGGTACCATGATATTACATTATGTTTTTAAAATAATGCCTTGTAAATTTTGCTTTGGTTTGCTTGAGTGTGGTGAAGCTAAGAGCCCTCTAATCATGGTGAGGATGAGCCAAGAACTCTTAAGAATGATTGAGACAAAGCTAAGAGTTTTCTAAGAGTAAAGCCTAGTTCAAAGCCTTTAAGAAAAATGGTGAGGCAAGTCCAAAATCCTAGAAAAGAATGGGTGAGGTTAAGCCACTTACTTAGCAAGCCTATGGATGTGTTGTATGGCTTTTTGAATGCTAGAAATTGCTTCTTGAATGATCACATGTTCCATAATGTTCATGCATGCATTTTTAGACATGGATTTGCATTCTTTATGGGTGATTGAAAGGAAGAAGAGCTATTGGGATTCTTAGAAGCTCATTCCTTCCTCCCCAAATGTCTAACATGTTTAGGTGGACCAAATGAGTCAAGGAATAGAAGCCACTAAGCCTAGAAGATGAAGATTAACAACTAAGTATGTGAAAATGCAAATTTATAGCCATATGAGTGGCACATTATGTAAACCCTTATTGTATATGTTGTATGACCTTATGAACATATGTAAATATGTAAATGTATGATGTATGAATGAGATTTAATGCCATATGTATGATATAGTGCATTCTGGGCATTGGATGGCAAGACTTGGCATGTATGCTCTTGTGTATATCTTGGGGTGGATGAGTGAGTTTGAGAAATATGGGTTTGTACACCTTTGAGGCAAGTTTAGAAGACCATTTTGGTGCTTTCTCACTTGCTCAAGTGGCCATGGCTACGTTAGAAACCAAAATGGACCATTTGGACCCCTTATGAGACATAAAAATGACCATTTGGCAACCTAATGTCAAGATATAACCAAATGAATGAATTTGCTCATAAAATTTGGCACACATATAGATCTCATCTAGGTCTTTTTGAAAAGCTAGAGACCAGATTATTTAGAGCTCTGTGGAATTAATTATGATTTTTCAAAGTTACCAATTTTTGCTATTCTGATGCAAGCACTGTTCATATGGTCATTTTCTTGTGTTATGTCATTCAAGGGACAAATGGTGTCCAATGCTCATAAAATTTTATAAAGATAAACTAGACATGATAATATTTTCATGGCCACTAAGATCACCCTAATTAGACATCTGAGTAGGGAGATATAAATTTTTGAAGTTAGAGGATAGTACTAGTAATGACAGGCGACCTTTGTTACTATTCCATCAATTTTTGGTGGCTAGATGTCCTTGTTGTGGCTTGGAATTATTTGTAGAATAAATTAGACATCTGTAGCTTTTTAGAATGGTATAATTTGTTTGATTTTATTTTTTTTAGAATTAGTTATGATTTTTCAAAATTTACGACAGAAATTTGGAGTTTCAGTCTGAGGCTGCACCTATTATTTCCATATATGTGCTTCATTTGCTCGAGTTCTAGGCCACTTCTTGAGATAGTTTTGGGTTATAATTATGTAATTAAATATGATAATGAGATGGATGAGTCCATATGGCCCACAGGACATCGAATAAAAAATTTATGTACGATGCAACATAATTTAATTGTATTTTTTAATGACTTTTTTTTTTAGAATGTCATGTAATTCATGAAAATGAGCCTACAAATGGTATGAGATGAGCTTAGTAAATATGGTGTTATGCATATCACCAATAAGAATATCTGTAAATGCAGCACTTGCTTGTAACATAGTCTAAATATGAGCAATTTTAGAAAAGCATGCATTTGATGTCATATATAGTGATCCATTGAATTTCAATGTAATATTATAAAACACTTTTAAAACGTTTATAAACATAGAAGCGTTACTCCAATCATATGCCATAAGAGGATCAATTTGACTATCATCTTCCTTAAAGTATGCATTATAAGCCTCATCTTCATTTCCCATTCTCTCAAATACTTTTTGGAACTTCATGGCAATTCTAATATCATGTAGGTGGAATTCCACCTAGTCATAACATCTAGACACAAAAGACTTTTGGACTCTATCTTTTCCTTTTCAACAAAACTCTTGAATTTTTGTAACCTTGCAGGAGAAGATATAACATATCTAATAGCATTTTGAATGGCAGAGATAGAATCATGTAAATCCTTCAACCCATCATTCACTAGCAAGTTTAAAATAGAAGCACAAAACCTTATATGTAAATAATCCCCATCACACACTGACCCATTCTAATTTCTCAACTATTTTTTCAAGTATGCCACTACGGTGTCAGTAGAGTGATGAATGCTAGTTTTATATATATGAATCCTCCTAATTTTGGCACTTTAATAATTAAATATGGCTTAATAGATGTAATTGAATGGAATTTGATTTTAATTGGCCATTTTCTACATTTCGAGAATTAATTTACAAAATTACTAATTTTAATGCTTAAATTCCTTTAAATAATTTTGTAAAATTTTTCCTACTTAATATTGTTTATTATTTTTGTAGAATTTTTTATGGGCAAATAGAATTGGAATGGGAGGAATAAATCATATGTGCAGTAAAGGAAAAGGATGAAGGAGGTTTGCATGGCAAAGGAGGTCATCACACACATATGCACTCTTCACTCTCACATTGACTCATGGCTCCAACTCACACACTCCATGCATACTTCCAGTTCATCCATTCACGTTGACTCACTTGATGCACACTCACACTTTCTCTTCCATTCACATGCACACTCCAATCTCACACACGCAAGTGTGGGCTAGAGGCTCTCTCCCACGTCACATATTCACATGAAATTGCATGCATTCATTTCACTCACATACACAAAGTGTAACAACCCTAACTTCTAATTATCATAATTATGGTTAAATACATGATTAATAATCATAAATCAAGGTTGAAAGTCATTACAACTAATTACATTTGGAAAATGTAGAAAATTTGAACCTTGATATTATTAAGCTCATTAACTAAACAATCATAATTATTCAAATGTGCAAGTGAATTTAATCATCAGTAAGGAGCCTTTGATTCCTCCATCCATCAATTCTAACTCATAAAAACCTCCTACAAGTGTTTCTAAATCCTTCCTTAGCATTACCATAAGAGAAACTAAGGTTTCTAGGTGAATATGAGAAATTGAGCACCTTCGTCGCAGCTAAATACTCTCATGTCACAACCAATTACTCTCAGGTTCAACTCCTTACACCTTCATAAATTTCGCACATTTTGCCGTGGTGAATTAGCCTCTAGAACACCAACAGACTTGCCTCTCACATTTCGCCACAGCTAACATCGCTCTTCACCGTGGCCAATTCCTTTCTGTTTCCTTCCCTGGGCAACTTCGCCTCTATTGGCCATGACAAAACACCTTCTGGTCCTACAATGTTTAAAATTTTGTCTCATACACTCTAACTCTCCATCTTTTGACACTTTAGGACCATTCTCCCTCAATTAGTGAGACTCTAATAGCATTTATCTACTTGATTTACCTAGCTAATCTATCATTATCCACTTCAAGATTTAGGTATTAATTCCTACTCTTCAATCTACCACATATAAGCAAGTTCCATGTGATACTAATGAACATCCAGATTCATAAACAACCAATATTATCATTCAGATACATATGTCATTAGAAGTTTCATACATCATTAGTTTGAGTTAGCATCAAGGCATCACATGATTACATTTCCAAATAGCTAACCATGTCACAGGGTCAACAAGGTCTCAAATCAGATACATAAGCACATACATCAAATACTAGATTGTATAAGGCCTAACTTCCTATTAGATATATCATAAGTTACCAAAACGTAAAGCTCCTACACTTGGCAACATAATTACATGATGATGCTATATAAGGAGAAATACAAAACTTAGCATCTACTCTACTCAACTCAGCCCAAGTGTAGCCTCCCCCACACATGGTGAAGCTTATGGATTGTCATCCACTTGCTTCCCCTTATCTTTACCCAAAGGACCTTCACCTGAATGGTTAGTCCATGAAATGGGGTGAGATGCAAATCTCAATAACGAACGTAATTTCCATTCATATAATCCAATTTAATTAATATATATGCATGAATTAAATGAGCATCAGAATTATATTAGTCATATTAGCAAATAAAATGATTAGGCTACTGTGATTACCACCCCACACTAGCAATCACATTTCCACATGTTAAAGGCTAATAACACTGAGAGAGGTTCATCCTCAGCACCTACTCCATAATGAGCACAACCAGGGCTCAGTGCATCTAAGGTCTTATCATAACCTGGTGCTCGATCGAAGTACATGCACAGGTGGCAGCTACACCACAGCTCCACCATGGACTCATAAGATCCAAACATAATACAATAGATAGCTAACTAATTCATTTAGCATTTCAAATCATTCATGTCTAGCAAATATAAAATTAAAGTAGATATATGTATGGAATTAATATAATCTCTAGTTGCCTTACTTATAGCCAATTTGGGAAGGTTCTAAATCTAATTTAAGTGGATCCAAGGTATTTTATGAATTATAGGACCTAAATTTCATGATGGAAGAGATGATTCTCAAAAAGGAGTTGAAATAAACCTAAATGGAAAGAACCAATAAAGGGGACAAAGTGGGAATTTTGAAAAAGTGTTATAACTTAGTCTAGCCTTTTATATATCACGCCCTACTTCTCCCTTATGCCTAAATTGACTTTGCTCTACCTCAAACCAGATTCTCAGACACCTTGAAGTGGCGCACCAAAAGGGAGGAAGAAAGTAAAGGAAAACCAAGTAGAAAAAGTAAGATATCAAGGCTTTTCCATGCTTCTTGCTTCATCACACTTCTTTTCCTCTTTCTCCTTTCTTTTTCTATAGTTTTGATGATTAATTCGAGGCTATTCTATGGTTGGTTCAGTATAAGGAAGAGAGAATTTGTAAGAAAGATTAGAAGCTTTAGAAAGCTCCTTGGAAAAGCTTAAAAACAAGGTAAAAACATATGGCTTTCTTGCCTCCTCTTATTTGTTCTTCTTGAGTATGATTTTGGCCAACCCTAGGCCCATCAAGAAGGGAAGGATTTCTAGTCATAATGTAACATACGGTTCTCTAAAAATGATAGAAAACATGAGAAATGTAACGTACAGTTTCTCTGTAAAAAAAATGAAACTCATCGAATACAAAAGGAAGTCCCTTGAAATGAATTAGTTAAGGTCCCAAAAAAGTTGGGAAGCATTCTAGACTCCTAAAAAGGAGAATCCCAGGCTCAGACAAAATGAAAAATGGAGCTAGAATGAAGAAACATTTTTTTACGAAAAACTTACAAAACGTAATGGCATTTTCGTAATTTTGAGCAATTTTTGGAATTCACATATGAGGGCTTTTTAAATGAAAGTTTTAAATTCTCCAAGGTTCTTAGAGCTCCTAAAAATCATGGGAAGGCCCAAGACAGCTAAAACCTTTTTGGTCGACGTTTTTTAATGTCAATTGACTGGAACTTTGACTGATTCATTCGAGAAGATTTTAGCTCCGATTTGAGTGATTCCAAAGATATTTTACTAAATTGGGAACCTAAATTTCATAATGGAAAAGAGAATTCTAACAAAGGAGCTAAAAGGGGTTAGGAACAAAAATGCCAAAAACAAAGGAAAAAATTAGAATTTTTGAGAAAGTGGAAGCTTCTTGAACACACTTTAAGTTTCTTATTTCTTCTCCCCTTCATTTGCACAACCCATTCTGTCCAAAAACCAAAGAAAACACCAGCTCTCTTAGGCACACCATGGAGGAGAAGAAAGGACGAGAAAAAGCAAGGAAAAGGTAAGGAATTTCGTAGATTTTCATGCTCCTTCTTCCAAACTTGTTCCTCTCCTCTTGAGCTTTCTTCTTATGATTAAAATGAAGTTTACAAATCTTTTTGAAGAGAGAAACTTAAAGGAAAATTCGGATTTGAAGAGAGGAGCCTAGAGAAAGCAAGATTCAAGTGAGAAAAAGTAAGAAAACAAGGTAATTTATTCTTCCATGGTTGATATCCTTTGTTTCCCTTCTCCACCATTTCGCCCCACCTAAGAAGCCTAAGAGGGTTTGATTTTTAGGCAGAACCAAAGGTGATTCTAAGGAAAAAGAGTGTGGAGATTAAGAATATATAAAAGGAATTAACAAAAAACCATGGAATTTCAAGATGCAATTTCTAAGGTTTCAATTGCACCTTTTAAACCTAATTTTGTACAATAATTCCTAGGTCTAAATAAGAGTTTAATTGAGCTCCTAAGATCCCTGGAAGTCTCCCCATGTGCTTCCTCCATCAAGAAAACAAAGTAAAGTCCATAAAGCCCTAACTCCTCCATAGCCTTGGCCTAAAGGGGTTTGAGTAGCTAAGAAGAGTTTTAAATTTTTTTAAGCCCATTTTTGAGTCATATACGATGAATGAATATGAGGGGAAGCCTTAGGAAAAATTTAGAAACCATAGAAAGTGATATGGTGCTTTATGTTCCATAATATGACCTAAAAAAGTAACATGTAGTTAGGCTTTTTATTTTAATTGTGTGATGACTCCAAGAGACTTAAAAGGAGTCAAAAATCATATTTGAAAGAAAAGAATGGAGCCTAGAATTTATTTGAGGAGTGTTGCTTCATTAGGTACATTTTGGAACCATAAAAGGGTTTATAGATCAAGCTAGAGTCTAAGCAAGTTGTGTGGCCTTTGAATTAATTCCATAAACCTAATTGGCTTTCATAAATTGTGTCTAGGCCAAGAGGAATGATCTCCACCTTCTTGGGTGTGTGAGATCAGGGGAGAGGATTCAAGGCTTAAGGAAAAAGTATACAAATGCTATCAATGTAGCTCTCCCCATCTTTTTTCATGCATGGTTGCTTGCTTTACTTGTCTTTGAATGTGTGTATGTGTATTTCAAGCTATGAAAAATGTTCTAGCAAGAGCTCTTACTCTATGGTACCATGATGATGTATTATGTTTCTAAATGATGTTTATGATGTTTGTTTTGGTTTGCTTGAGCATGGTGAGGCCAAGAACCCTTAACCATGGTGAGGATAAGCCAAGAACCCTTAAGATTGGTTGAGACAAAGTAAAGAGTCTCCCAAAAGTGAGGTTGATTCCCAAGAGCAAGGTCAAGTCTAAGAACCTCTTAAAAAATAGGTAAGGCAAGTCCAAAATCTACAAGTAAATGGATGAGGCCAATCCACTTGCTTAACAAGTCTCTGTAAGCTATGTATGACTTGTTCAAATGTTGAAAATGCTTCTTGAATGCTTGCACATGTTAATATGCTAATGCATGCATTTCTAAGACTTATTTTGCATGCTTTATATATGATTGAATGGAAGATAAGCTATTAGGATTCTTTGAATCTTATGCCCTCCTCTCTAATGTTCTAACATGCTAGGTGGATTAAGATAGCAAGGAGATGGGAGCCAATCACTTGAAAGATGAGAGCATGACATTGAAATGCATAGAATTGGCTTCTTTAAGGCCATCAAAGTGGCAAATGTGTAATCTATGGTTGTATATGACAAATGACTTTATGAGCATGTATAATTATGATAATATATCATGTATAAATGAGAGATTATATTATATGACCTTTAGAATGTATATTGAGTATGTAATGGCAAAATTTATTTCTTAAAAGTTTAAAGCATTAGTGTATAAGTGGAAGTAGAATAGCCAAATTGAGAGGCATGAGGTTTAGAACCATTTGGACAGTTCACACAAGTCTAATTACACTTTTAGACTTGCCCAAGAGGTGCCAAACCCTAAGAAAAGCCATTTGGACATTTTGGTATCGTATATGGAGCCAAAATTGACCATAATAGAACCTTATATCACTTTTTGTCCAAATGAGCTCTTCTTGATCTGAGATTTGGCATGTAATTAGAGCTTGTTTTCAAATCATTTCTATCATAAATTTTGAAAAATGATAACTAATTATAGAAAAAATAAAATCATCCATTCTTGGCCATTATGGAAAGCTACACATGTCTAATTTATAATAAAAATATGTCCAAACCATAACATCCAACACAGAGGATGTTTGACATTCAAAAAGATCCAAAGGTCAGGCTGTCCACTGGTGCTGTCACAAAATTCTACAGCAAATTTCAAAAATGTCCAATTAATTCTAGAAAAATCCAATACATGCAAATGATACCAATCTAGAAAGCTGTAGATGTTATCTAGAAGGAAAAATAACTGACTATTATGTCACACAATCTCAAATAAAACTAAGTAGCAAAATAAATTCTATAGATAATAGTACAACCTAGGTCATTTCCCAAGGAGTTTATGCCTCAATTTGTTTATAAAAAAGTGTTCTGAGTATTACTAAATGAAAATTGGTTAGGGGGTTTTGACATGCTAGAATTTGATTGAACTAAAATTTTATTGACAAGAATAAAAAAAAAACTTAAGACTAAATTGAAGTGAACAATTAAGGAAATGTGGTAGCTAGCCTTGTATTGGACTCCCTAGAAATCAATTATCTTTGCTCCCTTTTTAGTGAACCAAATTTGGATTTAATTTCTTGCTCATTAGTGTATTCCTCATAAAAGCTCTTGAATAACTATCCAAGATTCAATTCATCAATTATTCAAGGAATTTGCAACCATAAGAAACCTTGAAAAATTAATTAATTGAATTAAGAACAAGAATATACTAAAACCAATCCTAATTAATCAATAAAATCTACTGCACAATCTACTTAAGATGCTAATTAACCAATTAGATTAATTAATTCCTTAAACAATTAATTGCACAAAAATTCCAGCCACTTAATCCAACAACTATTGCATCAATTAGCCTAAAATCAAGAGGAATTTAAAAGTGATTTGCACAACACTAATTCTGGAATTTTTATAAACATGTGATGATCACAATTAAAATTCCAAAAATCAAATTATATTCAATCCATAAAATAGACCAATCCAATAATTTCCAGCAATTAAATTCCTAAATTAATAAACTAGACCTAGTCAAATTAATAAAAGAATTAATGCTGGAATTAAAAGAGTAAGCAAGGAATTTTTTATCCAATTTGGTGAGGAAATGTGGAGCTCAAATCTGCATTTTGGAATTTCCAAGCTTCAGCTAGCCACCATAGATGATTCAAGCTACCATAGCGAATTTAATCAGAGAAGAAACGATGGAATGAGTAGTAGCCATGGAGAATCTAATGAAAAACACTTCTTCCCTCGTTCTCTAGAGCTCCAGCATTCTTTTGTTGTTCATCACATCTCTCCCCCCCAGCTTTCCTTTCTCACATTAATCACCCGCTTCCTTCTCACACTGTACGTGTTTTCTTTTCTTAACTCAATCGCCAGCTCATCTTCATTAATACACGTCAACCATAGCTCATTCATCTTGCAATTTACTTCCACATCAGCTTCTCACGTGTTCTGTAGCTTCACTCCTTCAACATGCCCCTTTGATTTCCACGTGCTGCCTCTTTTTATTTCATTTTTACATCAGCTTTTATTTTGAGCTTCTTCTCACATGGTTTCTTTCAATTCTGCCCTTAACTTCTTCATGTGAATATAAGGTGGGCCCCATTGTGAATATAATAATCATCTTCCACATTATTTTCACGTTGCTTTCCAACCCTCATTTATTCTCCATGCAAGCTTCTTTTGTGTTTCTGCTTTGTCTAGCTATAGCTTCTTCATCGTTATACTGTTCACATGCACAACCCGTTTCTTCCTTTCATCCTGCTCCTTACTTCTCTTCATTTTCAGCTCCCATTCCATGTAAATCTCAAGCTACATGTTTCTTAAATCATATGAGAGTCTTCCTTCCCATTCCAACATGCAGCCTATAGCTTCTTGTAAGTGCTACAGCCTATGGCAATCCACGTCTTCTTCTGTGTGTTCATGACTCCTTCTTCCCAGCTGCCTTACGTGTTTATTGTGTGCTCCAGTTGAGAAAGTGTGTTGCTGACTTCATATGACAACCCGAGCCTTCCTTATGTTTCTTCTTCTTTCATAAAACTCGTGCTTCCTTCTCTATTTCAGCCATGTGAATGTGTGTCTTGTTTCATCAAACAAATCTCCATTCCCTCTTCTCTTCAAGTAGCTAACTGGACTCGTGGTTCTTTTCTTCACAGACCCCGTGGCTAGTTCATCTTTGTTCTCCTCTATTTTGCTCACATGCATGTAGAACTTGAGCCTTGTAGCTGCTAATGTGTTTTCTTCATGTAGTCCCTTCATTTCTCACGTGGAAGCCTTGAACTCATTCAGCTCATTTCCTTTAGTCAACCCAAACTTAAGCTGTGCTTATTCTCTTTTCTTGTGTTTCTCATGTGCTTCTGCCCGTCCAAACTGTAGCTTTTCTTTATTCCTCTCTACTCATAATTTAAACTTCAGCCTAAGCTCCCTTTTGATGCTTCTCATGTGCCTCCTCTATTTAAGTCTCCAAAACTCAATTCTTGTCTTGCACAACAACTCTTCTCTTCTTCAAATCACTTTATCATTGAAAGCTCCAATAACCCATTGAAATTCTACATAAAAGAATGGAAAATATTCAATAGAATTATCCACAAAATTATTTAAAAGAAATTTATGCATTAAAACTCAATAATTTTGCTAATTAATTCACAATGTGCATAAATGGCTAATGAAATCAAATTATATCTAATTAAACCCTTAAAGCCATATTTACTCATCAAAATGCCTAAGCTTAGGAGCATTAATATGTCTAAATTTAACATTTATCAATAACGCCAAACTAGTTCAGGCATGCCCAAATTTCTAGCTCATTTCATACTATATCTATGCCTCACATCAAGCAATTCATACAAGAGACAAGAAAATGGCATTATTTTAATGCATTTCTTAGCGTTACGTCACGAATAAAAATTTTATTCGATGTCACGTAGGCCATATGAGCTTAAACATTACCTCCATATTTAATTAAATGAATACTAATCATTTGCATCATAAAATATGGCCCATATCTCAAGAATCATGAAGGGAAGCTCAAAACATGCATATTAAAATTTGGCCAGAATTGGCCCCTTTTCTTACCAAATTTGGAAATTCATAACTAATTCTAAAAAAATCAAAATCATCCATTGTTGGCTATTCTAGAAAGCTATGAATGTATACATCACACTAAAAATATGTCCAGACCATAACATATATCACAGAGGATGTTTGACATCCAAGAAGGTCCAGAGCTCAAACCGCATTCTGGAACTGTCACAAAATTCTATAGCAAATTCAAAAATGTCCAATTAATTCCAAAAAATTACAATTCATGAAAATGATACCAATCTAGAATGTTGCAGACGTTAGATAAAGAGGAAAAATATCTCCAAACCAGTTCATGATGCCCAAAGCTCGAAATTTAATAGAACAATAACTTAGGTTGGGCAAAATTCTTGATACTGGATAGAATATTCAAAAATTCATATCTCCCTCTCTAGACCTCCAATTGAGGTGCATCTAGTTGGCATGAGTCACTGTGAATGTATAGTTCATTTGTATAACATTTTATGGTAATTGGACATCATTTGAGCCTCATGTGATAGAATTTATTTTTGAACCAAATGAATAGTGTAGCAGACCTCAATTAGAAAAATTGCCAACTTTGAAAAATTCTCAAATATTCTGTAGACCTCCAAAAATTATGATCTTTAGATCTCAAAAAGCTCTCAACAAGATCTAATAGCATGCCAAATCTTAGATCAAGAAGAGCTCATTTGGATAAAAACTAATGTAGGGTTTTATTATAGTAAATTTTGGCTCCATATAGGATACCAAAATTACCAAATGGCTTTCATTTGGTTTTGGCACCTTTTGGGCAAGTCTAAAAGCACATTTAGGTCTTGTGTGAGCTGCCCAAATGGTCCCAAACTCCATGCATCTCATTTTGGCCTTTTCATCCGCACATATGCACATTGCATCAAACTTTCCAAAATGCATACTTTAGCATTACATATCAATTTCTATTCTAGGGTTCATACATCATATCCATACATATATACATCACATAATATCATAATTACATATTTCTAAGGGGTCATAGACCATTTACATCAAAGAATTACATCATATGACACAATTATGGTTTTAAAGTGGCAAAACTTAAGCATTTGGTTGTCAATCTTCTTTCTTCAAGGTAATTGGCTCCCATTACCATGTTTACTTGGTCCACCTAGCATATAAGATCATTAGAGAGGAGGGAATGAGATTCAAGGAATCCCAATAGCTCATCTCCCATTCAATCATACATAATATATGCAAAGTAAGCCTTAAAAATGCATGCATGGATAAAATAGAAGTCATAAACATTTAAGAAACAAGCTTGGCATGTGAACAAATCATATAAGACATTCAAGAGCTCACCAAGTGTTTGGATTAGCCTCACACTTTTCCTCATGGATTTTGGACTTGCCTCACCCATTCTTTAAGAGCTTTGGACTCAACCATACTCTTGGGAGCCCACTTTGCTTTTAGAAGACTCTTTACTTTGTCTCAACTAATCTCAAGGGTTCTTGGCTCATCTTCATCATGGTCAAGAGTTATTGGCCTCTCCACACTCAAACAAACTCAATAAATATCATACATTCATTTGAAAACATAACATGACATCATGAAATTATGGCATATAAAATCATACTAGCATACTTTTTATGGCTTGAAAATACACATACACACATTCTAAGACAAGTTAAACACACATCCATGCATGAGAGAAGGTGGAGACAGCTACCTTGAATACAATCACACACTTTTTCTCTTAAGATTCCCTCCTTTGCTTCGACCACACACCCATAAACTTGTGGAGATGGTTTCTCTTGGCCTAGATACAAATTAATGGAAGCCAATTAGATTCATGAAACTATCTTTAAGGTCACACAACTTGCTTAAACATTAGATTGCTCTATAACCCCCATTATGGTCCATACTTGCACCTAATGAAGCAACACCCCTCAAACAATTTCTAGGCTCCATTCTTTCCTTCCAAATATGACTCTTGACTCCTTTTAAGCCTCTTGGAGTCATCACACAATTAAAACAAAGGGCCTAACATCATGTTGCTTCTTTAGGTCATAATATGGAACCTACGGCACCAAATCACTTTTTATGAGTTCTAAATTTTTTCCAAGGCCTCCCTTCATTTTCATTCATCAAATATGACTCAAGAATGGACTTAGAAAAATTTTAAACTCCCCCTGGCTAGGAGAACTCCATTTGGCCGAGCTTATGCATGGTTTAGGGTTCCTTGGAGTTTTCTTTGTTTTCTTAAAGGAGGAAGTATGTGAGGAGCATCTTAGGGGTCTTAAGAACTCGTTTAAACTCTTAATTAGACCTAGGAATTATCATATGAAATCAGATTTTGGAAGGTGCATACAAAACCCTAGAATTTACATCTTGAAATCTAATGGTTTTTTGATAATTCCCTTTGCATATTCTTAATCTCTACACCCTTTTTCCTTAGATTCATGCTTGGTTCTACCTAAAAATCATCTCCTCCTATGGTTTTCTCAAGTGGGGTGAAATGGTGGAGAAGGGAATCAAAGATGATAACCATAGGAAGAGAAATTACCTTGTTTTCTTGCTTTTTCTCACATGAATTTTGTGTTCTTTGAGCTCCTCTCTTCAAATCCGAATTTTCCCTTGAATCAGATTTATAAACTCCATTTTAATCAAAGGAAACAAAGGAGAAGGGAGGAGAGGTGGTGTGGATGAAGAAAAGCATGAAAAACTATCATGGAAACATACCTCAAGCTTGGATTTTCTCTCTCTTTTCTTCTTCCCTTGGTGCGCCACTCTCCTAGGGTTCTTCTTCTGATTTGGGGTAGAATAATCTGAAGCAAAATGAGGGAGAGTGTGAGGCACCACCTATTTATAAGGGGGGAAGATGCACTTTTTCAAAAATTTCTATTTTGCCCTTCGTTCTTTGCTTTTTCGTTTCTCCTTCGTTTTAGCTCCTTTTTTAGAACCATCTTTTCCATTATGAAATTTAGATTCCCAATTTAGTAAAATGCCTTTGAAATCACTCAAATCGAAGATAAAACCTTCTTGAACCAATCTGTCAAAGTTCGGGTATATTGACATTGGAAAATGTCTACTGGAGGGGATTTAACTGTCCCAAGGATTCCAATGGTTTTTAGGGCCTCTGAGAACGTCGGAGAACTCAAAACTTGCTTTTGAAAATCCCTCCAGTGTAAATTCCAAAATTTTCTCAAAATTACAAAAATACCATTACGTTTCGTAAGCTTTTCGTAAGAAATTGTTTCTTCATCCTAGCTCTATTTTTCTTTCCGTCTGAGCCTGAGATTCTCATTTTTAGGAGTCTAGAATACTTCCAAATTTTTTAGGACCTGAACTACATAATTTCAAGGGACTTCCTTTTATATCCAGTGAGTTTCGTTCATTTACGGAGAACTTTTCCTCACTTTCTTTGCTCACTTATAGTGGCATTTTATAGTCCCTCAATTCAATACTGATTGGCCTAACCTATATGTCTCATACTGGCACTGAAGAGCTACTACCACTGACTACTGCTAGGCTCTGATGGGATGCTAACTATTCTCACAGTTTTGCTCACTGGAGATATACTATACCACTTACCTCATATAAAAATTACATCTAACCCCTTTTTGAATACATAAGCAAACATACAAGGATCTCTCTATCCCTCGGTCAGGGCTACTATCTGTTAAGTAGTGGTTCATCTGACTTTAACTCTAGAAAGCTAATTTCTTACTTTTCTCATCCCATACACTATGCTCATCTCTAAAGAGAGCTAGTCAGTGGTCTAACTATCTAAGTAAAGCCTTCATATATCTGTCGCAATAGTCTACCAAACTTAAGAGATCTCTAGTCTTTGAGACAAAAGCTAGCTGAAACTATACTGGTCTCTGAGACTAACTACTTTGTAAAACTACCTTAGGCCATTATCTCACCAGAGAATTATCATGCTGTGGCTAAGACTCTCTGTAACTCTGTGGGATCTACTGCGACCTCTCAGAGCCCTACTAAGGTCTACTGCAACCCACTGTGCTATGCTAGGATCTACTGCAATTCATTTCTGGGAGACGTCAAAGCCTAAGATCATTGTATCTGACAGTGAAATACATACTCACCATGTCCGATAACTATCACCCATAAAAGCTGAGGCTAAACTCAAAGGTACATCGTGCTCTTCGTGCGAAGTGAGTTCTCTGTAATCTAATTCTCTAGGATCCCGTCATTGTAACACCATTAATTCTAGCTCATTTCATAATCTTAAATGGCATAATATCATAAAGAATGCAAGTCTCTCATAAAGAGGCAAGGGAAAATAATGAATATTTTTGCATTGTTATATCTAAAAATTCATTTTGGTGTCACGTGGACCGTGTGAGCTCATGCTATGCATCTTCATATTTAATTACATCATTACAACTCATTTACATCCCAAAAACATGCTTACAACTATGGAAACCGAAATGGAGCTCAAAATAAGCAAGCATATTTTCGCCCAGATTTGCTCCATTTTCTGACCCAATTTCGGAAAATCATAACTAAATCTAGCAAATTCAAAATCATGCAATCTTGGTCATTCTGGAAAGCTTAGGATGTCTCCTTCACAAAAAAAATACGTCCAAGTCACAAAATTCATCACACAGGACGTTTGACATCCAAAACGCTATAGGGTCGCTGGCTACCTGGGCTCCTGTTCAGTTTACTGATACAAATTTCTGAAATTCATAACTAATTCTATAAAAATTGAAATCACACAAATTCAGTCATTCTGGAAAGCTACAATGTTAACTTGATTATAAAAATAATTCCAAAATGAAATAGATACATTTAGCCATCGGGAACCTATAGAACAATAACTGAACTCCTGGGGTACCACTGGTATTGATAGTTAACTTCAAAAATGTATAACTCTCTGCTCAGACCTCCAAATGAGGTGATCTCAGTAGCCACAGAAATATTATGACCTCTAGTTTATGTATATAAAATTTCATAAACATTGGACACCATTTAGCCATCGGGTGACACAAAATACAAAACTGCCAGTATGAACAGTGCCCATACTAGAATTCATGAAAAATCCCAACTTTGAAAATTCATCAAATATTCTCTAGACCTCCAAAAATTATGTTCTTTAGCTTCCCAAAAATATCTTAAAGAGACCTAATTGCATGCCAAATTTCAGAGCAAGAATAAATCATTTGGCTAAAAAGTGATATAGGGCTCCATAATGGTTAAATTTGGCTCCATATAGGATACCAAAGTTACCAAATGGATTTTCCTTCGTCTTGGAACCTTTTGGGCAAGTCTAAAAGTATATTTAAGACTTGTGTAAGTTACCCAAATGGTCCCAAACCTCATACATCTCATTTTGTCCATTGAACCCACACTTATGCATATTTCCATCAAACTTTAAACTTTCATACTATGGCATTACATACTCAAAACATATGCTAGAGGTCATACATTATATCCATACATATAAACATCACATAATGGTGTATTTATACATGTCTCAAGGGTCATGGTACATTTATAACATCATATACTTTGTGAAGCCTCATTATGGATTCAAAAAGAATGAAAGCTAGGCCTAGGCTTGTCAATCTCCTTCTTTCATGGTTGTTGGCTCCCTTCACCATAACTACTTGGTCTACCTAGCATGTTAGAACATTGGAGAGGAGGGAGTGAGATTCAAAGAATCCCAATAGCTCATCTCCCATTCAATCATACATAATATGTGCAAGCAAACTTTACAAATGCATGCATGGAGACAATAAAAGCCATGGACATTGTAGAAGCAAAGTTGATATGTGAACAACTCATACAAATCATTCAAGAGCTCACCAAGTATTTAGATTGGCCTCACACTTCTCCTTATGGGTTTTGGACTTGCCTCACCTATTTCTTGAGCACTTGGGACTCAACCATACTCTTGGGAGCCCATTTTACTTTTAGGAGACTCTTTACTTTATCTCAACTAAGCTCAAGGGTTCTTGGCTCATCCTCACTAAAGGAAAGAGTTCTTGGCCTCTCCACACTCAAGTAAACTCATATAAACATCATATGGTCATTGAAAACATAACATGGCATCAAGAATCATAGAATGTAAAGGTATGCTAGCATACTTTTCATAGCTTGAAAATACACATACACACATTCCAAAACAAGCTAAACACACATCCATGCATGAGAGAAAGTGGAAAGAGCTACCTTGTACAAATCTACACACTTTTCTCCTTGGATTGCCCACCTTTGCCTCAGCTATACACCTACAAAAGTGTGGGGAGGGTTTCTCTTGGCCTAGACATGATTTACGGAAGTTAATTAGGCTCATGGAATGAATTCTAAAGCTACACAAATTGCCTAGACCCTAACTTGCCTTATAAGCCTCATTATGGTCCATATAGGTACTTAATGAAGCAACACCCCTCAATTAACTTCTAGGATCCATCCTTTCTTCTCAAATATGACTCTTGACTCCATTTAAGTCTCTTGGAGTCATCACACAATTAAAACAAGGAGCCTAAACATATATTGCTTCTTTAGGTTATAATATGGAACCTAAAGCATCACTTCACTTTCTATGAGTTCTAAATTTTTTTCCAAGGCCTCCTCTTATATTCATTCACCATATATGACTCGAAAATGGCCTTAGAAAAATTTGAAACTCTCCCTAGCTAGGTGAACTTGCTTAGGCTAAAACTATGGGTGCATTGGCTTTCCATGGCATTCTCTTTGTTTTCTTGAAGGAGGAAGCATGTGGGGAGCCTCTTAGGGATCTTAGGAGCATGTTTTAACATTCAATTAAGCCAAAAAACATTCATATAAAATCATATTTGCAAGGGAGCATTTGGATCCCTAATAGTTCCATCTTGTTTCCTAATGCTCCTTTCTTGATTCTATTGGTTCATTCTTAATCCTTGCCACCTAAAACCCCTAATCCCTCTATAAATTGGACAGAAAATAGCCCCTAAGAATTGGGCTCATGGTGGCCAAATTTGTGCAAGAGGAAGGGGGAGGAAGAAACTACCAAAGAATGGAAGTGTTACCTTGTTTTCTTGCTTTCTCTTGGTTGCTTTTCACTTTCCTTGGTTGCCTCCCTTCAAACACGAATTTTTTATCTTTATTCTGCCCCCGAAATAGATTTAAAAACACCATCAAACCCATAGAAATAAGGAGGAGAAGGAGGAGAAGTAACTTGCTAAGGAGAAAGCTAGATGATCCATGGAATTTCCTACCTTTTCTTGGCTTTTTCCTCCCTCTAAGAGTGCTCCTTCTTGTGCGCCTAAGAGAACTGATTCTCCTCTCTGTTCTGGGTAGAAGAAAGACCGAGGAAAATGAGGGCAAGAGAGGGCGTGAGTTTAAGAAGCTTCTTGTTAAAATTGTTTCTAATTTTGCCCTTCGCAATGGCATTTCTGGTTTGACTTCGTTTTAGCTCCTTTTTTAGAACTGTCTTTTCCATCATAACAAATAGGTTCCCAATTTAATAAAATGCCTTTAGAATCACTCAATTTGGAGCTAAAACCTTATCGAATGAACTGATCAAAGTTTGGGTCAACCGACGTTGGCAAACGTCCACCGGAGGGGATTTAACTGTCCCGAGGCTTTCTATGGTTTTCAGGGCCTCTGAGAACCCCGGAGGACTCAAAACTTTCATTTAAAAAGCCCTCCTATATGTTTTTCAAAAAGTCCACTTATTTATGAAAATGCCACTGGCTTTTCGACAAATTTTTTGAATTACTCTAACCCCAGTTTCTGGGCAACTCAAGGCTCAAATCCTTATTTTCTATTATTTAAAATTTTATTCCAGTTTTATTTGGCCTTGAATCACCCATCTCAGGGGACATGCTTTGAAAATTGACTCATTTCAGTATTTTATAAAAAATCGGACGTTACAGTCATACTGATATTAGGGAGCATTTTAATTTTCACTCATCGCTCCTCATAGGATCTTTAAATTCCCACTTTAGTCCCTTTTTGCTTGGGCTTTCCTTTTCTTACTCTATTAACTTACTTTATGTGTACTCGTTTTAGCCTTCCTTTCATATCCTGCAGCTTCTAACTATACCCACATTCTACTTTTAAGTGCTTTGGTACTAGGGCATCTCACACTCTGAGTGTGGTTAACATTTATGGCAGGAGAGAGGCTATACACTGGTCCCTACTTATTTTGTTTACACATACTATAAGGGACTCAGATCATGCATACTAAATTCATGTTATCTGGATCTAAACATTCTTTACTAAGGATTCCTTTGTGCATGCTTTTCTCACTATTTTAATATTACTAGAATCTGTTTACCTTCTTGTCTGACTCATCTCATTCTTTAACTAACTAGGATACATTTCGATTATTAGGATACTTTGGTGATTGATGTCGTCGTTTGTTACGCACTCAAGTCAGATTACTATTAAGTTGATCAAGCCTAATATCAAGTGACCATTGTTGTAAGCAAACCATGACATCAAACACTAATACACGAGCACTTCATGACTGAGTTCAAGGCTACTATCGCCTGTATATTGCAAGTTTTCCAATAATCTAAAGTATCCCTTTCTTACTTTTCTCTATTAGCCCTATTCTCTTAGAGTACTCGAAGAAAGTAGGATTCTTCCTCTACTACATCCTAAGATCTCTTTGCATTGCCTAACTATTTTTACTTCGGACAGTATCATGCTAAAAGGGCATCTATGCCAAGGACAAGTGTGCTTTCTTAAGTACTCAAGCATATTAATTGAATATCTATTCTCAATCTAATATATCCTCAGCTTGTACACTATCATATCTTCTCTTTCTACCTTTCTTATCCTCTTACTTAGGTAAAAAGATATTTTACTACTGGCTGTTTCTGTTGCTAGTTTAGGTTTTTTTCTCCACGTTCAAGAACACCTGCATTTTTCTAGGGTTCCTCCACTTATTCACTTTCTGTAACATCAAGGGGGTCTACTTTTGGCTCATACTCTTATTCTACTCTTAGCTAGACCATCCCTTAATAAGAAGGATTCTATTTCATATAATCTTAGGAATTTCATTTTATGGCGCTCTCGGCTTACACTCTTTCTCTGTATTATATAAGACTCACCTTCTGAGGTGGTTTTTAGTTCCCTTGAGCTTCCCTGAGGGTACTAAGGTACTAACTATCTATCTCAGCTTGTTTCTACATTCGGATCAGAGTTGGGCTTTTTCTCTATTCAATTTCTTTAGCATCATCCCCAGGAACACAATATACTATTTCTAGAGTTCTGTTGACTCAATCTAGAATACGTATTCTCAATGTCTAGATTCTACCTTACTGAAACTTATGCTCTACTGAATGCTCTAATCACGTATGTGCCTTAACCCTATATTATTCTCATATTAGGGAGCTCGTATAACTAACTATTGGACTACTATTTATTTACCTCTCTGGCTCAGTTTACTCATCTAGTCATGACTAAAATGAGGGCATCCTTTTTATAGCTAGTTTCTTAGCTCTTCCTCACTTCCTTTATTACTATACTTTATGACTCAGGGGGGTCTATCTAGAGGAATTCACTAACCACTATTGGGTGGTCTCCCTGACTTAAAATGTCTCATCTTTTGTTTCTCAATTCAGGCAGAACTTCTACTGAGCCTTTCAAAACCATATCTTACCTGGAACAATGCTACTGGTCATCTTCCCCAGGCTTCAACTTATGTTCAGCCTAAGCTAGCCATCTCATCGGGCCTGTAGCTTACTAACTGCCCTCATTCTCCTCTGAGCCTTTGTCACTTGGCTACTCATACTTACCTCTAGGTGTTACCTATGAGGTACATCTCCCTAGGCTACTCACTATGTGCCTTACTACTGATAGTCTTATCTTACGTTATTTTGAGGCTACACTAACATTCTATCATTTAGTGTCTCACAGGGTAGCACCTTAGGTTGGAGTCAACGCCTTGAAGGTGGGTCTCAACAACCTTATCATCCCTGTGTCTAACTTTCTCTATGTTGAGCTCTTTTTCAGTCTTATTTACTAGGCCCACGGATTTCCTACTGATCTTTCGTACCTATTCATTACTCTTTTACTCTACTTATACTAGGGGTTCCCGCTCTCTATGAGTTGTCTGACCCCTTATCAACTCCTTCCTTAAGTTGGCCTGAATATGACCAACAAGGCATTCATGGTGCCATTCACCGCAGCAAACACATCATTTGCCGCAGCTAATTTCTTAATTGGCTACGGTGAGAAACTCTCTGGATTGCCTCGCTGCTATCTAGAATAATTGGCCGCGGCTAAGCAACTAATTGGCCGTAGCTAATGGCCTTTGATTGGCTTATTTTTCTAGGGATTGGACTTTCATCTTTAATTACCAACCTAAGTCTCATTGCCTTTATATCCAGCCCATCATCAAGCTAGATGGTTCTACCTCTTGTTTCACTTATACATAACTAATTATCATCTCAGGGTTGTCGGGCTCTAGGGCGTAACTCGTAACTTAACCTCTAGCCTGAGGGAATTTTCTTTTTAGGCTCTGAAATTCATCTAGACATTTGGGCGTTGTGGTAAGGGGGCAATTCTCTTCCTCATTTCCCTTCTAAAATAGTCTTGTGCAACCGCAGTCTTATCTCATACCACACTGCACCTATTTGTCTCTGCATTAAGCAAGACATCTCGAAATGGCCTGAGTATAACTACCAAGGAGAATTAGGCCTTACATACTCTCTTTAACAAGCCTTTTCATGTTAATGAAATCATTCCTCATTGTTCATAACTAGGGCTTGCCACTGATCCTGGTAAGTAATTTTATCTCATCAAGCTCTAGCCATCAGATCCCTCAGCTCTGCTCAAGCTTAACTCTACTCAAGTTACTCTAGAGGCCAACCTTTCCCGATGTCCACTAGCTACTCTAAGATCATCATACTACTTACCCATCATGAATAAAGCCATACACTACTTTCACAAACCCACAATGTCTCATACAAGATTCTACCTATTCATTCGAGCCTTTACATAGCCCTAATGCCACTTCCTCAAACCAAATCCAATCCAAAAAAAGCTAGAACTTTGCTCTGATACTAATAAATGTAACACCATATATTTCTAGCTTATTTCATACTATATCTATGCCTCACATCAAGCAATTCATACAAGAGGCAAGAAAATGGCATTGTTTTAATGCATTTCTTAGTGTTACGTCACGTATAAAAATTCCATTCGGTGTCACGTAGACCATATGAGCTCAAACATCACATCCTCATATTTAATTACATGAATACTAATCATTTGCATCATAAAATATGGCCCACATCACAAGAATCATGAAGGGAAGCTCAAAACATGCATATTAAAATTTGACTAGAATTGGCCCCTTTTCTGACCAAACTTTGGAAATTCATAATTCTAGAAAAATTAAAATCATGCATTCTTGCCCATTCAAGAAGTCTATGAATGTAAAAAATATGTTTAGACTATAATATTCATCACAGAGGGCGTTTGATATCCGAGAAGCTCCACAGGTCAAATTGCATTCTGGAACTATCATATAATTCTATAGCAAACTTCGAAAATGTCCAATTAATTCCACAAAAATCCAATTCATGAAAATGATGCCAATCTAGAAAGATGTGGATGTTAGCTAGAGAGAAAAAATATCTCCAGACCAGTTCATCATGCCCAGAGCTCAGAATTTAATAGAACAGTAACTTAAGTAGGGCAAAATTCCTAATCTTGGATAGAATGTTAAAAAATTTATATCTCCCTCTCTAGACCTCCAATTGAGGTGATTCTAGTTGGCATGAGTCTCTGTGAATGTATAGTTCATTTTCATAAAATTTCATGGCAATTGGACATCATTTGAGCCTCATGTGACAAAATTCATTTTCGGACCAAATGAATAGTGCAGTAGACCAAAACTAAAAAAATTGCCAACTTTGAAGAATTCTCAAATATTCTATAGATCTCTAAAAATTATGATCTTTAGCCCCCTAAAAATCTCTCAGCAAGATCTAATTGCATGCCAAATCTCAAATCAAGAAGAGCTCATTTGGCTAAAAAGTGATATAGGTTTCCATTATAGTAAATTTTGGCTCTATATAGGGTACAAAAATTGCCAAATGGCTTTCCTTTAGTTTTGGCACCTTTTAGGCAAGTCTAAAAGCACATTTAGGACTTGTGTGAGCTTTCCAAATGATCCCAAACTCCATGCATCTCATTTTGGCCTTTTCATCTGCACATATGCACATTGCATCAAACTTTCTAAAATGCATACTTTAGCATTACATATCAATTTCTATTCTAGGGTTCATACATCATATCCATACATATATACATCACATAATATCATAATTACATATTTCTAAGGGGTCATAGACCATTTACATCAAAGGATTACATCATATGACACAATTATGGTTTTAAAGTGGCAAAACTTAAGCATTTGGTTGTCAATCTTCTTTCTTCAAGGTAATTGGCTCCCATTACCATGTCCACTTGGTCCACCTAGAATATGAGATCATTGAAGAGGAGGGAATGAGATTCAAGGAATCCCAATAGCTCATCTCCCATTCAATCATATATAATATATGCAAAGTAAGTCTTAAAAATGCTTGCATGGATAAAATGGAAGTCATGAACATTTAAGAAACAAGCTTGGCATGTGAACAAATCATACAAGACATTCAAGAGCTCACCAAGTGTTTGGATTAGCCTCACACTTTTCCTTATGGATTTTGGACTTGCCTCACCCATTCTTTAAGAGCTTTGGACTCAACCATACTATTAAGAGTCCACTTTGCTTTTGGAAGACTCTTTACTTTGTCTCAACTAATCTTAAGGGTTCTTGGCTCATCTTCATCATGGTCAAGAGTTCTTGGCCTCTCCAAACTCAAGCAAACTCAATAAACATCATACATTCATTTGAAAACATAACATGACATCATGAAATTATGGCATATAAAATCATACTAGCATACTTTTCATGGCTTGAAAATACACATACACACATTCTAAAATAAGCTAAACATACATCCATGCATGAAAGAAGGTGGAGACAGCTACCTTGGACTCAATCACACTTTTTCTCTTGAAATTCCCTCCTTTGCTTCGGCCACACACCCAAAAAATTGTGGAGATGGTTTCTCTTGGCCTAGATAGAATTTATGGAAGCCAATTAGATTCATGAAACAATCTCTAAGGTCACACAACTTGCTTAAACATTAGATTGCTCTATAATTCCCATTATGGTCCATACTTGCACCTAATGAAGCAACACCCCTCAAACAATTTCTAGGCTCCATTCTTTCCTTCCAAATATGACTCTTGATTCCTTTTAAGCCTCTTGGAGTCATCACACAAGTAAAACAAAGGCCTAACATCATGTTGCTTCTTTAGGTCATAATATGGAACCTAAGGCACCAAATGACTTTCTATGAGTTCTAAATTTTTTCCAAGGCCTTCCTTCATTTTCATTCATCAAATCTGACTCAAGAATGGCCTTAGAAAAATTTTAAACTCCCCTTAGCTAATAAAACTCCTTTTGGCCCAGCCTATGCATGGTTTAGGGTTCCTTGGAATTTTCTTTATTTTCTTGAAGGAAGAAGCATGTGGGGAGCATCTTAAGGGTCTTAGGAGCTCGTTTAAACTCTTAATTAAACCTAGGAATTATCATATGAAATCAGATTTTGGAAGGTGCATACAAAACCCTAGAATTTGTATCTTGAAATCTAATAGTTTTTTGATAATTCCTTTTGCATATTCTTAATCTCCACACCCTTTTTCCTTAGATTCATGCTTGGTTCTACCTAAAAATTATCTCCTCCTATGGTTTTCTCAAGTGGGGTGAAATGGTGGAGAAGGGAATCAAAGATGACAACGATAGGAAGAGAAATTACCTATTTTCTTGTTTTTTTTCACTTGAATCTTGTGTTCTTTGAGCTCCTCTCTTCAAATCCAAATTTTCCCTTGAATTTCTCCATTAAATCAGATTTATAAATTTCATTTTAATCAAAGGAAACAAAAGAGAACAAAGGAGAGGAGGTGTGGATGAAGAAAAGCATGAAAAGCTACCATGGAAATATACCTTAAGCTTGGATTTTCTCTCCCTTTTCTTCTTCCCTTGGTGCGCGACTCTCCTAGGGTTCTTCTTTTGATTTGGGGTAGAATAATTGGAAGCTAAGTGAGGGATAGTATGAGGCACCACCTATTTATATGAGGGGAAGAAGAACTTTTTCAAAAATTCCCATTTTGCCCTTTGTTCTTGGCTTTTTCGTTTCTCCTTCATTTTTGCTCCTTTTTGAGAACTATCTTTTCCATTATAAAATTTTGATTCCCAGTTTAGTAAAATGCCTTTGGAATCACTCAAATCGAAGCTAAAATCTTCTCAAACGAATCTGTTAAAGTTCGAGTACACTAACATTGGAAAACGTCCACTAGAGGGGATTTAACTGTCCCAGGGCTTCCATGGTTTTCAGGGCCTCTGAGAACCTCAAAGAACTCAAAACTTGCATTTAAAAAGCTCTTTGGTGTAAATTCCAAAATTTGCTCAAAATTACGAAAATGCCATTACATTTCGTAAGCTTTTCGTAAGAAATTGTTTCTTCATTCTAGCTCTATTTTTCTTTCCATCTAAGCCTGGGATTATCATTTTTAGGAGTCTAGAATGCTTCACAAATTTTTTGGGACCTTAACTACATCATTTCAGGAGACTTCCTTTTTATATCCGGTGAGTTTCGTTCATTTATAGAGAAATCATACGTTACGTTTCACACGTTTTCTCTTATTTTCAGAAAATCGGATGTTACAGTTATCTCCCAAATAGGCTACCTAGGAACTAGAGGATGATATGAGAAAGAAATATCTAGAACTCTTTAGATGAGGTATGTTATCTAAATTTTGAAGATGAAATTTTTAAAAGGGGAGAGAATTGTAACGTTTGATTTTCGTTAAACGATAAGAATGGGTGCGTTTTCAAAGTAAGTCCCTCGAAATGAATTAGTTAAGGTCCCAAAAAAATTGTGTAACATTCTAAGCTCCTAAAAATGAAAATCCTAGCCTCAAATAGAAGGAAAAACGAAGCTAGAATGAGGAAACAAATTTTGACAGAAATCTTGCGAAATATAATAGCATTTTCATAATTTTGAGCAATCTTTGGAATTTATATAGGAAGGCTTTTTAAATGAAAGTTTTGAGTTCTTCAGGGTTCTTAGAGGCCTTGAAAACCATGGGAAGCCTCGGGACAGTTAAATCCCCTCCAGTGGATATTTTCTAATGTCAATGTACCCGAACTTTGATAGCTTCGTTTAGGAAGGTTTTAGCTCCGATTTGAGTGATTCCAAAGGCATTTTACTAAATTGGGAACCTAAATTTTACAATGGAGAATATGGTTCTAAAAAAGGAGCTAAAACGAAGGAGAAATGAAAATGCCAAGAATGAAGGGCAAAATGAAAATTTTTTAAAAATGCTTCCTCCTCCCTACATATAGGTGGCGCCTAACTCTCTCCTTCATTTAGACTCAGAATTTTCTGCCCAATTTCATAGAAGAAGGTTAGGGTTTAGGCACACGAAAGGGAGAGAAGAAGAAATAGAAATCCAAGCTTTAAGGGATGGTTTCTTGGTAGTTTTTCATGCTTTCTTCCATCCAAACCTTTTTTCCTTCATTCTCCTTTGTTTCCTTTGATTAAGATGAAGTTTAAAAACCTAATTTAAGGGAGAAACTTAGGGAAAATTTTGGATTTGAAGAAGGGAGCTTGGAGAAAGCAAGATTCAAGTGAGAAAAAGTAAAAAAACTAAGTAACTTCTCTTCCTATGGTTGCTACCTTTAGTTCCTCTCCTTTTCCATTTCGCCTAACCTAAGGAACCCTAGGAGGATCTAATTTTTAGGTAGAACCAAGGATGAATCTAAGGAAAAAGGGTGTGGAGATTAAGAATATGCAAAGGGAATTAACAAAAAATCATTAGATTTCAAGATGTAATTTCTAGGGTTTCAAGTGCACCTTGTAAAATCTGATTTTATATGATGCTTTCTAGGCCTAAACAAGAGTTTAATGAGCTCCCAAGATCCCTAAGAGGCTACCCACATGCATCCTCCCTTGAGAAAACAAAGCGAACTCTAAGAAACCTTATTTCCTTTATAGCCTCGGCCTAAAAGGGTTTGTGTAGCTAGGGAAAGTTTTAAATTTTTCTAAACACATTCTTGAGTCATATATGATAAATGAAAATGATGGGAGGCCTTGGGAAAAATTTAGAACCTATAGAAAGTGAGTTGGTGCTTTATGTTCCATATAATGACTTAAAGAAGCAACATGTAGATAGACTCTTGGTTTTGATTGTGTGATGACTCCAAGAGGCTTAAAAGAAGTCAGAAATCATATTTGAAAAGAAAGAATAGAGCCTAGAATTTATTTAAGGGATGTTGCTTCATTAAGTGCAATTATGGAACCATAATGAGGTTATAGACCATGTGTAATGACCCTAACTTCTAATTATCATAATTAAGGTTAAGTACATGATTAGTAACCATAAAATTTAAAGTTAGAAGTCATTGCAACTAATTATATTCGAAAAATGCTGAAAAATTTGAACCTTAATGTTATTAGTGTCATCAACCATACAATTGCAAGCACTTATGTACATCAGGGAAATAAATATTCATTTGTAAGCCTTTGATTCTATTACCCATTGATTCCAACTCATAAGAATCTTTTACCAATGTTTCTAAGTCATCCCTTGAGGTTACCACATGAAAAACCCAAGATTTCTTGGTTAATATAAGGGTTTCAAGATGTTCATCACGGCTAAATTACTCTTAGCCGCGGCCAATTACTCTCGACTTCATCCCTTACACCTCTGCATATTTCATGCATTTTGCCGCGGCCAAATACCCCTTTCGCCACGGTCAAATACCCTCTGAAATACCCCCAGACTTGCTTCTCAGACTTAGCTGCGGCTAACTTCACTATTCACTGTGGCCAATTTCTCGCTGTTTTCTTCCCTGGCAGGTTCGCCATATTTGGCTGAGGCTAATTAAATGTTGTCTGCGACCAATTCCTCTCTATTACCATTTGGTGAGACCAATTAAATGTTGGCCGCGGCCAATTTCCTTCTGTTCCTATAACTCCAAAGATTTTATCTCATGTTCTCCAATTCCCCTTCTAGCAACCCTCTAGGCCATTTTAACTTAATTTGTGAAGATTTAATGTCTTTCTTTTACCTAATCTACTCAACACATCTATCATTACCCATTTAAAACTCAAATGTAGATCCTTAACCCTCTAGCCACCATAAATTAGTGAGTTCATAGATCAATGATAGCAAATAGTTCATACACTAACATTTTCATTTAAACATGAGTCGCATTAGGAATTTCATACATCACCAGTTTAAATTGACATCTGATGTATCAAATGATTACAGTCCTCCCTATGCTTGGCAATTTATGATGTAATGCAGCAATTACATAAAACTTAGTAGTTTAGTTATACAAATATAATCTGACAAGGTTTTCAAACCTACCTACTACCAAACCACATAACAAACTTCCATTAATTTTTTCCTTGCCACTAAGAGGTCCAGTCCCTGAAAATATTAGCCCACAATCGGGGTAAGATATACAATCTCAGTAACAAGAGGCAAATTCCATATATATGTACAGATTAATCAATACAATGCAATTTCATATCATCAATACCAGAATCATCAATTCAATTTGCAAATGAACTAGTTGAGCTATCAATTACTACTGTCCCATACCAGCAATCATATACAACATGTTAGTGGCCAATAACACCAAGAGAGGTCTGTCCACGACACCTACTTCATAATGAGCATAACCAGGGCTTAGTGCATCTGGGGTTTGATCACAACCCAGTGCTCGATCGAAGCACATGCATGGGTGGCAGCCGCACCACAGCTCCACCATAGACTCACAAGGTCCAATCACAATAATAATTCAAGTAGTCAACCAATCATTTAACATTTTAAAAACATACATATGTAATAAGTATCATATTAACATGAACATATACATGGAACTAGGAAATTAACCCCAGTTACCTCAATGAAGCCAATTACTCATCCTCTAACTACCATCATGATTCAAAGTACACCAGGCCTAACATAAGCATAATCATTATTATTCAACTACCATTAGTAAGAAATTTTCCTATGCACAGATTAATCTTAACAAGAGTACATTAAGAACTTCTTACCTAAGCTTCCTAAGGGTCTACAGCACCAATTCAAGGTCACAACAACAAGAACTCACAATGAGTCACTCCTAATATCTCCATTTTCGCACATATAAGAGCCATGCACCAAAAGTTAGTCCAAATGATGGGAATTCAGTATATGTACCACATAAGAGAAGATGGAACACTTACCCATATACCTAAGGGGTTAAATGGACTAAGTTGAGCCTCAACTATCAAGAACATACCATGGGAAATTCTAAAATTCGGATTTCAGTCATCAAGCCCAAAAAATTCAATTTTCCACTATTATCTCCTTGTAATTTCGCACAATAGCAGAACCCATTATGATAATCAATCTTTAGGGGCATTTTCCAACAAAGTAATACACAATGGAAGGGAAATGCTTACCTAATCATCCGTCTAACCTCCAACTCTGAAAATCTTGCAACAATCATCCAAGAACCATATTCCATCTTAAGAAGAGATGAAAGATTCTCAAAATGACAAACCAATTAGACCAAAATGAAGAGGAGAATGAGAGGGACATGTTTTATATAGATTACCTTAGCCAGATCTTTCTCTAGAAGTGGGAAATGGTGGAGGAATGCAGAAAACCTTAGCCTCCTCTCTTCCTATGCGAAAATGGAGTTCTCCCTTACCTAAGATTGAGTTGGTTTGCAGAATAGAGAGTAAGGGGCTATGTAAGTTAAGGTTTTAAATGGGTTTGGGCCAACCCTAAAGTTCATATATGTTCTTATTAGTCCATAAGTTGATGGGTTTAGTTAATGAAATGAGAGTTGGGCTCTCAAGAAATGAGATTAGACCTTCTTACCAACTACAAGTAGGCTTTCTTACTTGGCTCATTGCAGAAATACATTAATCATAGGGCCCAAATTAAATGTCTAACTCCCCTTAGTTAATTCCTTAATTAAACCTGTAACCATAATTAATATATATACATACATCCACCTAACAATAACTAGACTTGATTATTAGCTTGAAATGTCTAAAATAAATCCATTTCTTTAGAAACCTTATTTTTCTTATCATTATTATTTTTTTCCAAATCCCTGTCTTAATTCCTTAATTCACCACAATCCTTATTAATAAGTTCTGGGGTGTTACACCACGCTAGTGTCTAAGCAAATTTTATGGTCTTAGAATTGAGTCTATGAACCTAATTGGCTTCCATAAATTGTGTTTAGGCCAAGAGAAATCTTTCCCACACTTTTGTGCATGTGTGGCCAAAGCAAGGGAGGGAAATTCAAGGGAAAAAGTGTGTAATTGTTTCCAAGGTAGCTCTCTCTACCTTCTCTCATGCATGGATATGTGCTTAACTTGTCTTGAATGTATGTATATGTATTTTTAAGCCATGAAAAGTGTTCTAGTATGACTTTGATTCCATGGTGCCATGATGTTACAATATGCACTTATATGATGTTTTTGATCTGTGCTTGGGTTTACTTGAGTGTGGTAAGGCCAAGAACCCTTAAGATTAGTTGAGATAAAGCAAAGAGTCTCCTAAATGCAAGATAGACTCCCAAGAGCATGGTTGAGTCCAAGAATCTCTTAAAGAATAGGTGAGGCAAGTCCAATATCTACAAGAAATTGGGTGAGGCCAATCCACTTGATTGGCAAGCCTTTGTATGCTATGTATGACTTTGTCAAATGATGAAAATGCCTCTTGAATGTTTGCATATGTCAACATGACCATACATGTTTTTATTAGACATGCTTTGCATATGTTATGTATGATTGAATGGGAGATGAGCTATTGGGATTCTTTGAATCTCATTCCATCCTCTCCAATGATCTAACATGCTAGGTGGACTAAGTGGACAAGGTAATGGAAGCCAACCACCTTGAAGAGGAGAGCTTGACACCAATATGCATGGTTTTTGCTCTTTGAAGCCATAATGATGCCTAATGATGTAAATTATTGTTGTAAATGGTCTATGGCCCTTGGAACATATGTAATTATAATAATATGTTATGTTTAAATGGGAGAATGTATTATGTGACCACTAGAATGCAAATTGAGTATGTATAGGCAATGTAGCTTTTTAAATTAGTTTATGGAATTATGTATATGCATGGATGAGATGGCCAAAATGAAATGCATGAGGGTTGAGACCATTTAGACAGCTCACACAAGTCCTAAATATGCTTTTAAACTTTGCCAAGAGGTGCCAAACCCCAGGGAAAGCAATTTGGACATTTCAGTATCCCATATGGAGTCAAAATTAACCAATTTAGAACCCTACATCACTTTTTGTCCAAATGAGCTTTTCTTGATCTGAGATTTGGCATACAATTAGATTTTGTTGAGATCCTTTTGGAAGCTAAAGAACATAATTTTTAAAGGTCTACAGAATATTTGATGAATTTTCAAAGTTGGCAATTTTTTTGGTTTTGGTCTTGTCACTGTTCACTCAGGTCCAAAAATGAAATCTGTCACACAGGACTCAAATGATATCCAATTGCCACAAAATTTTATTCAAAGAAACTAGATATTCCTAGTGACTTGTGACAACTAGACACACCTCATTTGGATGTCTAGAGAGGGAGATATGAATTTTCAAAGAATCTGTCTAGTATTAGAAACTCCACCCAACCTCAGTTATTGTTTGATTGAATTTTGGGTCTGGGCATGCCTGAACTAGTCTGGCGTTATTTTTTGCCCCTAGATAACATCCATAGCTTTCCAAATTGGTATCATTTATATGGATTGGAGTTTTTTGAAATTAATTGGACATTTTTGAAATTTGCTGTAGAATTCTATGACAGCACCAATGGACAGCCTGATCTCTGGACTTTTTCATATGTCAAACATCCTTTGTATTAGATGTTATAGTTTGGACACATTTTTAACATGAATTAGACATGTATAGGTTTCCAGAATAGCCAAGATTGCATAATTTTTGTTTTTTTAGAATTAGTGATGATTTTCCAAAGTTGTGACAGAAATGAGGACAAAGCTGGCCAAAATTATATATGTATATTGCATGTATTCCTTCGAGTTCCTTAAGATGTAGGCCACTTTTGATGATTCAAATGAGTTTTATTCATGTAATTAAATATAAAAATGTGTTGTATGAGCTCACATGGTCCTCATGACACTGAATGAAATTTTTAAACACAACACAATGCAAAGAAATGTATTATTTTTAATCCGTTTTCCATACTCTTTCATGGAATTGATGATGTAGAACATGTGAACATCATGAAATGAGTTCAAAATATATGGTGTTACATCCACCATTTCACCCCACCTAAGAAACCCTAGGAGGATTTGATTTTTAGGTAGAACCAAGGATAATTCTAAGGAAAAAGGGTATGGAGATTAAGAATATACAAAGGGAATTAAAAAAAACCATGGAATTTCAATATGCAATTTCTAGGGTTTCAATTGCACCTTGTAAAATCTGATTTTGTACAATGATTCCTAGGTGTAAATAAGAGTTTAATTGAGCTCCTAAGATCCCTAGAAGTCTCCCCATGTGCTTCCTCCATCAAGAAAATAAAGTAAAGTCCATGAAGCCCTAACTCCTCCATAGCCTCGCCCTAAAGGGGTTTGAGTAGCTAGGGAGAGTTTTAAATTTTTCTAAACCCATTTTTGAGTCATATATGATGAATGAATATGAGGGGAAGCCTTAGAAAAAATTTAGAAACCATAGAAAGTGAGATGGTGCTTTATGTTCCATAATATGACCTAAAGAAGCAACATATAGTTAAGCTCTTTATTTTAATTGTGTGATGACTCCAAGAGGCTTAAAAGGACTCAAAAATCATATTTGGAAGGAAAGAATGGAGCCTAAAATTTATTTGAGGGGTGTTGCTTCATTAGGTGCATTTCCGAACCATAAAAGGGTTTATAGGTCAAGCTAGAGTTTAAGCAAGTTATGTGGCCTTTAAATTTATTCCATAAACCTAATTGGCTTCCATAAATTGTGTCTAGACCAAGAGGAATGATCTCCACCTTCTTGGGTGTGTGACATCAAGGGAGAGGATTCAAGGCTTGAGGAAAAAGTGTACAAATGCTAGCAAGGTAGCTCTCTTCACCTTCTTTCATACATGGTTGCTTACTTTACTTGTCTTTGAATATATGTATGTGTATTTCAAGCTATGAAAAATTTTCTAGCATGAGCTCTTACTCTGATACCATGATGATGTATTATATTTCTAAATGATGTTTATGATGTTTGTTTTGACTTTCTTGCGCATGGTGAGGCCAAAAACCCTTAACCATGGTGAGGATGAGCCAAGAACCCTTAAGATTGATTGGGACAAAGTAAAGAATCTCCCAAAAGTGAGGTTAGCTCCCAAAAGCAAGGTCGAGTCCAAAAACCTCTTAAGGAATGGGTGAGGCAAGTCTAAAATCTACAAGTAAATGGGTGAAGCCAATCCACTTGCTTAACAAGCCTTTGTATGCTATGTATAACTTGTTCAAATGTTGAAAATGCTTCTTAAATGCTTGCACATGTTAATATGCCAATGTATACATTTGTAATTCTTGTTTTGCATGCTTTATGTATGATTGAATGGGAGATGAATTATTGGGATTCTTTAAACCTTATCCCCTCCTCTACAATGTTTTAACATGCTAGGTGCATTAAGATAGCAAGAAGATGGGAGCCAATCACTTGAGAGATGAGAGCATGACATTGAAATGCATAGAATTGGCTTCTTTAAGGCCATCAAAGTGGCAAATGTGTAATCTATGGTTGCATATGACAAATGATTTTATAAGCATGTATAATTATGATAATATGTCATGTATAAATGAGAGATTAGGTTATGTGACCCTTAAAATGTATATTGAGTATGTAATAGCAAATTTTGCTTTTTGAAAGTTTGAAGCATTAGTGTATAAGTGGAAGTGGAATAGCCAAATTGAGAGGTATGAGGTTTAGGACCATTTGGACAGTTAACACAAGTCCTAATTATGCCTTTAGACTTACCTAAGAGGTGCCAAACCCCAAAGAAAGCCATTTGGACATTTTGGTATCCTATATGGAGCCAAAATTAACCATAATGGAACCCTATATCACTTTTTTGTCCAAATGAGCTCTTCTTGATATGAGATTTGGCATGCAATTAGAGCTTGTTTTGAGCTTTTTGGAAAGCTAAATAAGGATGTCTAGAGAATATTTGATGAATTTTCAAAATTAGGAAATTTTTTGGTTTTGGTCATATCATTATTCATACTGTTGCGAAAATGGAATTTATCACACAAGGCCCAAATGATGTCCAATTGCCACAAAATTTTGTACAAAGAAACTAGACATTCCTAGTGACTTGTGCCAACTAGAAATACCTCATTTGGACATTTAGAGTGGGAGATATGAATTTTCAAAGAATATGTCTAGTACCAGGAACTCCAACCAACCTTAGTTACTATTTGATTAAGTTTTAAGGTCTGGGCATGCCTGAACTGGTCTGGAGTTATTTTTTCCTCTAGCTAACATCTGTAGCTTTCAAGATTGGTATCATTTACATGGATTTGATTTTTGTGAAATTAATTGGACATTTTTGAAACTTACTGCAGAATTCTTTGACAACACCAGTGGATAGCCTGACCTCTAGACTTTTTTGAATGTCAAATGTCCTATGTGTTAGATGTTATGATCTAGAAATATTTTTATCATAAATTAAACATGTGTAGCTTTCCTGAATGGCTAAGAATGTATGATTTCAATTTTTCTATAATTAGTTATGATTTTTCAAAATTTGTGACAGAAATAAGCAAATTCTGGCTGAAAATGTATATATGTATTTTATGCTTTCCTTTGGTTTCTTGACATTCCATTACAAGTTAGACTACAAAATGAACAAAGTGTAGCCATTTAATGTTCTTGGCTTGCATTTTCTTGGTTTGGTGCACCACCTAGACATTTCAAGAATGAGAGGGAAAGGGGAATAAGATTCTAAGAATCCCAATAGCTCACACACACCCATTTATGTACATTCAAGGCATATATATATCAATGACACAATTATGAAACATAAAGTGTGCAAGGTTACAATTTCATGCCACATCTACACATCAAGATCATTCTCATGTTCTAGGAACTTTTAGTTTTTCCTCACCCCATTTCTAAGACTTTTTGAGTTGCCTCACTCTTAGTCTAGGGACTTTTGACTTAGCCTCACTCATCCAAGGGACTTTTGACTTAGCCTCACTCATCCAAGGGACTTTTGGCCTAGTCTTACCCATGCCTTGAGACTTTTGGCACATCCTCACCCATTTTAAGAGACTTTTGGTATCACCTCACCCTTAGGAGCCAACCTCACATTCAAGACCATTCAAGAGCACACATTGGTACCAATGCAATTCCATGAGATCATGTGCCATATCACCAATTCACAAGAACACATACAAGCACACAATGACATATATATGCACACAAGAAAGTATGAAGAATAAGGTGGAGAGTTACCTTTCAATTAATGCAAGCTTTACTTTGCTAATTGTAGCACCATAATTTCTTAACTTATTTCATGCTATCTTTAGGCCTCATATCAAGCAATTCATAAAGAGGCAAGGAAAATAGCATTAAATAATATATTTCTTAGCGTTACATTATGTATAAAATTTTTCTTTAGAGTCCTGTAGGCCATGTCAACTCATGTATCATATTCTCATATTTAAATACATAGATACAAGCCATTTCCATTATCAAATTTTACCTAGAGGTCATGCAAAGCAAGGGGAAGCATGACATCTCATGGAGTAATTTCAGACAGCATTTTGGCTTTTCTGTCATAAACTTTGGAAAATTAAACTAATTCTAGAAAAATTGAAATCATGCATTCTTGGTCATTCTAGAAATCTATTCACATGTCTAATTTATGCTAAAAATATGTCCAGACCATGAAATGCAACACAGAAGATGTTTGACATTCGAAATGGTCTAGAGGTCTAGTTGTCCACTGGTGCTGTCATAGAATTATGCAGCAAATTTAAAAAATGTCCAATTAATTCCAAAAAAATCTAATTCATTTAGATGATACCAATATAGAAATCTATGGATGTTAGCTAGAGGAGAAAAATAACTCCAAACTAATTAAGTCAAGGCTAGCCCTCAAAATCCAATCAAACAGTACCTGAGGTCGGTTGGGGCACCTAGTGCTAGACAGAATCATTAAAAATTCATATCTCCCTCTCTAGACCTCCAAATGAGGTGCTTCTAGTTGTCACAAGTCACTAGAATGTTTAGTTTCTTTATATAAAATTTTGTGGCAATTGGACATCATTTGAGCCCTGTGTGATAGAAATCATTTTCGGACCAAGTGAACAGTGCATCAGACCAAAATCAGAATTTTTGCCAACTTTGAAAATTCATCAAATATTCCCTAGACGTCCAAAATCTTTTTTCTTTATCTTGGCAAAAATCTCTTAACAAGATCTAATTACATTCCAAATCTCAGATCAAGAAGAGCTCATTTGGATAAAAAGTGATATAGGGTTCCAATATGGTCAATTTTGGCTCCATATAGGATACCAAAATGTCCAAATGGCTTTCCTTGGGGTTTGGCACCTCTTGGGCAAGTCTAAAAGTATAAATAAGACTTGTGTAAGCTGTCCAAATGGTCCCAACTCTCATGCATCTCATTTTGGCCATCATACCCACACTTATACCCAATTCCATAATACCATTTAAGAAGCCACATTGTCATAAGATACCCAAATTGCATTCTAATGGTCTCATAATGTATTCTCTCATTTATACATCACATATTAATATAATTATACATGTTCAAGAGGTCATAGATCATATACAATAATGGGTTAAATCATTTGACATTAATATGGCCTTAAAAAACAAAAACTATGCATTGTGATGTCAAGCTCTCTTCTTCAAGGTGGTTGGCTTTCATTACCTTACTCTCTTAGTCCACCTAACATGTTACAACATTGGAGAGGAAGGGATGAGATTCAAAGAATCCTAATAGCTCATCTCCCATTCAATCATACATAAAGGATACAAAACAAGTCTTACAAATGCATGCATGGCATATGGACATGTGCAATCATTCAAGAAGCAATTTCAACACTTGAGCAAGTCACACATCATATAAAGGCTTGCTAAGCTAGTGGATTAGCCTCACCCATTTACTTGTAGATTTTGGACTTGCCTCACTGATTCTTTAAGATTTTAAGAGATTTTTTACTTTGTCTCAACCAATTTTAAGGGTTCTTAGCTCATCCTCACCATGGCTAAAGGTTCTTAGCCTCACCATGCTCAAGCAAACCAAAGCAAGTATCATAAATATTATTTGGAAAACATAATGCATCATCATGGTACTATAGAATAAGAGCTCATGCTAAAACATTTTTCATGGCTTAAAATACACATACACACGTTCAAAGACAAGTAAAGCAAATAATCATGCATGAGAGAAGGAGGAGTGAGCTACCTTGCTAGCATTTGTACACTTTTTCCTTAAGCCTTGAATCTTCACCCTTGATCTCACACACCCAAGAAGGTGGAGATCATTCCTCTTGGCCTAGACACATCATATGGAAGCTAATTATACTCTTGGAGTAAAGCCCAAGGCCACACAACTTGCTTAAACTTTAGCTTGACCTATACACCCCTTTATGGTTCTGAAATGCACCTAATGAAGCAACACCCCTCAAATAAATTCTAGGCTCCATTCTTTCCTTTCAAATATGATTCTTGACTCCTTTTAAGCCTCTTGGAGTCATCACACAATTAAAATAAAGAGCCTAACTACATGTTGCTTCTTTAGATTATATTATGGAAAATAAGGTACCAACTCACTTTTTATGGCTTCTAAATTTTTCCCAAGGCTTTGCCTCATATTCATTCATCATATATGACTCAAAAATGGGCTTAGGAAAATTTAAAACTATCCCTAGCTATATAAATGCCTTTAGGCCGAGGTTATGGAAGACTTTGGCTTCCATGGAGTTTGCTTTGTTTTCTTAATGGCAGAAGCACATGGAGAGACTTCTAGGGATCTTAAGAGCTCATTTAAACTCTCACTTAGACATAGGAATCAAGGTATCAAATCAAATTTTACAAAAAACATATGAAACCCTAGACTTTGCATCTTGAATTTTCATGGTTATTTGTTAATTCTCTTTACTTATTCTTAATCTCCACACCCTTTTTCCTAAGAATCACCCTTGGTTCTACCTAAAATCAAACCCTCCTAGGTTTTCTTAAGTGGGGCGAAATGGTGGAGGAAGAGGAGCAAAGATAGCAACCATGGAAGAAGAAATTACCTTGTTTTCTTGCTTTTTCTCACTTGAATCTTATTTTTTCAAGCTACTCTCTTCAAATCCAAATTTTTCCCTCAATTTCTCCCTTAAAACAGATTTATAAACTTCATTATAATCAAAGGAAGAAAGCTCAAGAGGAGAGGAACAGGTTTGCATGAAAATCCATGAAATTCCTTACCTTTTCCTTGCTTTTTCTCCTCCTTTCTTCTCCTCCATGGTGTGCCTAAGAGAGCTGGTGTTTTCTCTAGTTTTTGGGTAGAATGGGTCATGCAAATGAAGTGGAGAAGAAATAAGAAACTTAAAGTGTGATCAAGAAGCTTCCACTTTCTCAAAAATTCTAATATTGCCCTTCATTTTTGGCATTTTCTTTTCTAACTTGTTTTAGCTCCTTTTTGAGAACCATCTTTTCTATTATGAAATTTAGGTTCCCAATTTAGTAAAATACTTTTGGAATCACTCAAATCGGAGATAAAACCTTCTCGAATGAATTAGTTAAAGTTCAAGTCAACTAACATTAGAAAATGTCCACCGGAGGAGGTTTTAACTGTTCTAGGGCTTTCCGTGGTTTTTAGGGCCTCTGAGAACCTCGAAGAACTCAAAACTTTCATTTAAAAAGCCCTCATATGTGAATTCCAAAATTTACCCAAAATTATGAAAATGTCATTACGTTTCATAAGTTTTTCATCAAATTTTGTTTCTTCATTCTAGCTCCATTTTTCTTTCTGTCTAAGCCTGTGATTCTCATTTTTAGGAGTCTAGAATGCTTCCCAAATTTTTTGGGACCTTAACTACATCATTTTGGAGGACTTCCTTTTGTATCCGGTGAATTTTATTTATTTACAAAGAAACCGTGTGTTACGTTTCTCACGTTTTTTCTCATTTTTAGAAAACTGGATGTTACACTAATTCCTTATCCTCCTTGATTTCATAAGAGAACTTAGGTGGTTGATTGTTCTCTTGGCCTAAACATTACAAGGAATACACAATCACATAATTGAAACAAGCCAAGACATTAAACTAAAGCTTAAACACACACTTGGTTTCATACTTGGCATTATGGTTCCATAATTAGTCAAATGAAGCAACTCTTGGAATTCAATTTCTAGGTTCCATTCTCTTGTTATTTCTAGACTTCTTGGACTCATTTAAGGTCCTTAGAGCCATCACACATTCAATTCCACAATTGGAAAACCAAGTTACTTCACAAAGCACCATTATGGACACCATTGTCCCATCTCCCAATCCACGGTTCCTAAATTTTTTCCAATGGTTTCTCGCAGCTTCTAACATCATATAAAGTCCCAAACCAAGGCTAGAACAAATTAAAACATCCTCTAGCTCTTTCTTCCTAGCTTGGCTGAAACACCCTTCATAAATGGGTTTCTTAGAGCTTTTGAATTTTCCTTAATGGGAGAGCCAATTGGGGAGGTTTCTAAGGGTCTTATGAACTTAAGGAAATATTCAAATAGCCAAGGAAACTCTCACACAAAATCAGATTTTACAAAACCCTAAGAAAGCCTACACTTTTCTATCTTGATTTCCTTTGGTTTTTACTTGAATTTCTTGCCATATTCTTAATCCTTGCACTCCTTTTCCTAAGTTCCTCTCTTGGTTCTGCCCAATATTCATCTTCTCCTACCCCCTTTATGTTGGCGAAAAATAGCACAAGGAAGAGCAACAAGGACGAAGCATCAAGAATGGAGAATTACCTTGGTTCCATGCTTTTTTCCAAAGCTTTTCTTCCTTGCTTCTCTTCTCCTTGGCAAATTTGAAATTCTCCCCTTGGTTCTAGACCTAAAACAAAACCAAAAAGCTCAACTAAACCATAGAAAGAGAGGAGGAAGAGAAGAGAACAAGATTGGAAGAGGAAGAGGCATAAAATTCCATGAAATTACCCAGCTTTTCCTTGGTTTTCTTCCTCTTTTTCTTCCCCTTTTGGTGCACCTAAGAGAGCATATCAACTTTTATATTTTGGCCAGAAAATTTCGTGCTTTAGAAGGTGGGAGAAGAAAGGAGAAGTGTGTGGGAGTTTCTAGAAACATACTTTTCCAAAAATTCCAATTTCATCCTTTCATAATGGCAATTTTGTTTCAGCTTCATTTTAGCTCCTTTTTGAGAATTGTCTTTTCCATTATAAAATTTAGGTTCCCAATTTAATAAAATGCATTTGGAATCACTCAATTTGGAGCTAAAACCTTAACGAATGACTCTGTCAAAGTTTAGGCTCGCTGACGTTAGAAAACATACACCGAAGGGGCTTTACCAGTCCCAGGGCTTCCCATAATTTTTGGGGCTCTGAGAACCTTGGGCAACTCAAAACTTTCATTTAAAAAGCCCTCCTATATGTTTTTCCAAAAGTTGCACTTATTTACAAAAATGCCATTATGTTCTGTCAGTTTTCGTCGCAAATTGTTTCTCCATCCTAACTCTGTTTTTCTTTCTGTCTGAGCCTAGAATTATTATTTTTAGGTGTCTAAGACTCTACCCAAATTTTTTGGAACATTATCTAGGTCATTTTGAAGGACTTGCTTTATACGTCTCATTTTATCATTTTACAAAAATTATGTTCGTTACAAGCCTTATCTAAAGATTCAAAATATTCATTAATAACCTTCATCAAATCCTTTATATTTGTATGCTCTCTAATGGAACCTTAAATGCTAGGAGAAATTTTAGTCTTAATGTACATCATGCTAAGAAGATTAGATCACTCCCAGCACTCACAAAAATCAAATTCTGTCTCAGTACTATTATCATCTGGAATTGGTGGTTCATCTATAATTAGAGGAGAATTCTCTCCTTCTAAGTCTTATAATTATCACCATTTAGATCAGGAATCTAGTTTTAGATGCTAGGAAAATTAATAAGTTGAAAAGCTACAAAAAATAAAATATACATACCAAGTCAAGTACAAGTCTAATAAATTAATTGCATGTATTACTTATGCAAAAGACACTATAAAATCAAATAAAACTATAGTAGACTAAGTTTTATTTAAATATAATCTATATGTTGAAAGTAAAAAATTATTATCCTTTCTAAGCCCTATAAGCAAATTAAGAAAGGTAATTCGTTACTTCATCTTAATTAGTCATCTAGATATAACAAATATTCCTTTAAGATAATATCCATTATATCTAAATAAATTAATTACAGGTTTTGCCCATTCCTTATGTGATTTGGTTCCCAATATATATAACTTAACTAAACTAAAAATGTTGTGGCTACTTTCTAATTTAACAAAGTATATATAAATCACTAGGCACTTTAGATTTTAATTCACAAATTTTGCCTCAATATATAAATAAGACAAATAAATAACAATATGTTAATCAAACATAATATTTATATGTATACTTGCCAATTTACTTAGATTTTTCATTATATACAATAAAACAAACTAAAGATATTGCATACATAAGACAGATTCATGCTTAAAACTAAATAAAATATCCAATTAGATAATTATACAAGTTATTAGAAATAAATAATAATTTTTAGAAACAATTCTCAAGAATAGTAATTAAATATCAAAATTAGCTACTATGCTAAATTCTAGAAAATAGCAATTCAAAAGAATGTGAGTAAAAAATTAAATTTTAGAAATAATATGAAGCATGCCTTATAAAGCTAAGGAACACAATTGGAACACATGGCAAATGAGTGTTTCACAATGCTAGAGGGTGCAAATTCAATCCTTTATGCAGCCGCAATCCGCTTTAAATTTTTTATTGAATGTAGGATGCATAAAATGCACCGTTTTATGCATCTTTAACCTCCAGCCAATTCTATCTTGGGTTGACCCAGTCCAAGTAGGACCCAATTAGATATCTTGTTGTATCTCAGCCATTTTAACTCTGTTTTGAGCAAAACAAAAGCTAAAATGCTTAAAATTTGATTTCCCATTGATCTATAAATTTATTTTTATCAAAACATGTAAAAAATATATTCAACCTTTTATGAGAAAATTAGCCACAAAAGCATATTCATAAGTGTAAATTAATACTCTTTCAAGCAAGGCAGAGGGAATAACATAGCTCTAATACCAAATATGAGTGACAACAACATGTTTATGAGTGCCAAGATGGAAGCAATGCTTACCTCCCCCCATTATTGTGAATATTTGAATATATGGCTGCCCGTGATCTTCCAAGTTCTAGAGCCACTTTACATGGTGTCACACATTTAGCTCTAAGCCTAAAGACCCCAATAGCTTTTCAATTTGTAAAGCTAAAATATCAATGTCCCCATTAAGACATAGAAGAAATTGGATGAAAAAGATGCCATGAATGCTAATGAAACAAACCACTTTTGAATGATAAATGCAACATTCATGTAACATTGCAAACTAAAGCAGCATCACATAATTAAGGTCTGGGTGTAAATTTCCCCTTTGTTTGTGATGTCTTTATACTTATAATGTAACATGAAACTTGAATTTTTGGTTAGGTCATTTACATATGCAAATTTTGGAAACATATTTTAAAGTCTTAGAGTGTTGATGGTTGGAACAAGCAATTAGAGCCTTAAGAAACTTAAGTATCCATTAGGTAAATGTTTTTCCTTTGTTCTTAATCTTTTTCTTCACAAAACCTAAAGCTAAGTTTTTGGTGGCTTTGCTTGTATGCACTAAAATTTAAAAGGAAGAGGTGACCCATTATATTAGCTTGGCCAAGTAAGATCAACTCAATATTTTGAAAATCTTGGAAGCTTAAGTAAGTGAGACTTTATGATTATAAAGTTCTTTAAGTTGATATGAATACAGGGCTTGTATAGCTTCATTGAGAGTGTGGATGGGTAAGTGGAAGTGAATACACATCGTTTAAGGTAACAAAGGTTAATTCCTTTCATATATGTAAAAAAATTCTATTGATTGCTTGTACATGTGATTATATAATGCTAATGATGAGTTTGACTATTGATACTTATGAGATACCATGGACTATGATTGTGTCTTGGTCGATGAAGATGTGATCATGCTCCTGATTATATATAACTATCGTGATTATACACTAAGCCATGATCTTGCTCCCATCTATGCATATATATATATGTGTGTGTGTGTGTGTGTGCTGTGATCATGTACTTAAAGAGTCTCCCAAAAGTGAGGTTGACTTCCAAGAGCAAGGTTGAGTCCAAAAACCTCTCAAAGAATGGGTGAGGCAAGTCTAAGATCCATAAGTAATGGGTGAGGCCAATCCATTTGCTTGGCAAGCCTATGTATACTATGTATGACTTTTTCAAATACCAAGAATGCTTTTTGAATGATTGCACATGTCCATATGCCCATGCATGCATTTGTGAGACTTGTTTTACATCTTTTATGTATGATTGAATGGGAGATGAGCTATTGGGATTCTTTGAATCTCATTCCCTACTCTCCAATGATTTAAAATGCTAGGTGAACCAAGAGATCAAGGGAATGGAAGCCAACCACATAAGAAAAGAGAGCTTGACATCAAAATGCATAGTTTTTGTTCTTTAAGGCCATATTGATGTCAAATGATGTAACTCATTGTAGTATATGGCCTATGACCTTTCAAATATATATAATTATGTTAATATGTGATATATAAATGAGATATTATGTTATGTGAGCATTAGAATGTATATTGAGCATGAAATGGAAAATTTTGCTTCTTGGAAGTTTGATGCAGTAGTGTATAAATGGAAGTGGAGTAGCTAAATTAAGATGCATGAGATTTACGATCATTTGGACAGTTCATAGAAGTCCTATTTATACTTTTAGACTTGCCCAAGAGGTGCCAAACCCCAAAGAAAGCCATTTGGACATTTTGGTATCTTGTATAGACTAAGAATTGACCATATTAGAAACCTATGCCACTTTTTGTCCAAATGAGTTCTTCTTGATCTAAGATTTGGCATAAAATTAGAGCTTATTGAGATCTTTTTTGGAAGCTAAAGAACAGAATTTTTGGAGGTCTAGAGAATATTTGATGAATTTTCAAAATTGGAAAAAATTTTAGTTTTGGTCATGTTACTGTTCACTCAAGTTTGAAAATGAAATCTATCACACAGGGCCCAAATGATATCCAATTGCCACAAACTTTTATATGGAGAAACTAGACATTTCCAGTGATTTTTTACAACTTGAAGCACCTCATTTGGATATCTAAAGAGGAAGATATGAATTTTTGAAATTTATGCCCAATATTAGGCACCCCAACTGACCTCAGGTATTGTTTGATTGTATTTCGAGGTCTAGACGTGCCCAAACTGGTCTAGAGTTATTTTTTTTCTCTAGATAACATCTACAAATTTTCATATTGGTATCATTTGCATAGATTATATTTTTTTGTAATTAATTAGACATTTTTGAAATTTGCTGCAGAAACTTATGACAGCACCAGTGGACAACCTAACCTCTGGACCTTTTCAAATGTCAAACGTCCTTTTTGTTGTGTTTCATGGACTGGACATATTTTTAGCGTAAAGTAGACATATGTAGCTTTTTGAAATGAAAAAGAATGAATGATTTTAATGTTTTTAGAATTAGTTATGATTTTCCAAAGTTTGTGATAGAAGTGAGGAAATTCTAGCAGAAAATGCATAGATATATATATATATATATTATGCTTTCTTTTGATTTCCACAAGTTGAGGCCACCTTTAATGATGGAAATGAGTTGAATTTATGTAATTAAATATGAAAATATGATACATGAGCTCACATGGCCCACGTGGCATCAAATGAAAATTTTTTACATTACGCAACATTAAGAAATGCATTATTTAATGCTATTCTTTCTTGCCTCTTTGTGAATTGTTTGATATGAGGCATAGAGATAGTATGAAATGAGCTAGAAATATATGGTGTTAAAATCATGTCAGGGCCTTCCTTCTCCTGTATTTCAGCCATGTTACTTCCTTCACTCGTGTAGCTTCTCTTCATTCCTTCTCTACAAGCTTAGGTGTGCTTCATGCATGGTTTTGTTCAACGTGTTATGTATCAGCTCCTAGCTAGTTCTCCCTCATGCTTCTTCTTTTCACACCATCCCACATTGCTCCTTAGCTATAACCCATAGCTTCTGTTGCATGTGACGACCCTAACTTCTAATAGTCATAATTAAGGTTAAGTAAGTGATTACTAACCATAAAATTTCAATTAGGGTTGAAAGTCATTACAACTAATTATATTCAAAAAATGTTAGGAAATTTGAACCTTAATATTATTAGGGTCATTAATTGGGCAACCACAATTATTCAAAGTGCAAGTGAATTTAATCATTAATAAGGAGCTTTTGATTCTCCTATCCATTAATTCCAACTCATAAAAACCTCTTACAAGTGTTTCTAAATCATATCTTAGTATTACCATAAAAGAAATTAAAGTATCTAGGTGAATATGAGAAATTGAGCACCTTCGCCATGGCTAAATCTCCTTTCGCCGTGGCCAATTACTCTCGGATTCAAGTCCTTACACCTTCATAAATTTCATGCATTTTGTCGCGGCCAAATACCCCTTTCGCCGCGGCCAAATACCCTCTGGAACACCTCCAAACTTGCTTCCCAGACTTAGCCGCGGCTAACATCACTATTCACCGCGGCCAATTTCTCTCTATTTTCTTTCCTGGCATGTTCGCCACATTTGGCCGAGGCCAATTAAGTGTTGGCCGCGGCCAATTCCTCTCTGTTACCATTTGGCCGAGGCCAATTAAATCTTGGCCGCGGCCAATTCCCTTCTGTTCCTACAACTCCCAAAATTTCATCTCATGCTCTCTAATTCCCCCCTCTAGCAACACTATAGGCCACTTTAACTTAGTTTGTGAAGATTTAGTGTCTTTCTTTTACCTAATCTACCTAACATATCTATCATTACCCATTCAAAATTCAATGTGGATCCTTAACCCTCTAGCTACCATAAACTAGTGAGTTCATAGATTAATGACAGCAAATGTATTATGGTCACAAGGTGCATAAAGTCAATGCTTAATGTTCATATAAAATCGAATCACTTATCCGTTATTAGCCAATTACAATCATAATATTCAATTCCATGATAATCAAATTACATATACAATCCCTATACTTGGCAACTCATGATGCAATGCAGCAATGATACAAAACTAGCAATTTAGTTACAATACATTTTATCGAAGCTCCCAAACCAATGTGCTACCAAACCATTTAATGATCTTCCATTAATTTTCTCCTTGCCACTAAGAGGTCCGGTCCCTGAAAATATTAGCCCACAACGGGGTGAGATATACAATCTCAGTAACAAAAGGGCAATTTCCATATACATGTACAAGTTAATCAATTCAATGCAATTTCATGTCATCAATACCAGAATCATCGATTCAATTCGCAAATGAACTAGTTGAGCTACCAATGACTATTGTCCTATACCAGCAATCATACACAACATGTTAATGGCCAATAACACCGGGAGAGGCCCGTCCACGGCACCTACTCCATAATGAGCACAACCAGGGCTCAGTGCATCGAGGTCTGATCACAACCCAGTGCTCGATCGAAGCACATGCATGGGTGGCAGCCACATCACAGCTCCACCATGGACTCACAAGGTTCAATTACAATAACAATCAAGTAGTCAACTAGACATTTAGCATTTCAAAATCAAGTACGTATAACAAATAGCATATTAACATGAGCATATACATGGAATTAGAAAAATAACCCCAGTTACCTCAATGAAGCCAATTACTCTTCCCTTAGCTACCATAATAATCCAAATGCACACCAAGCCTATAACAAGCATAATTATCATCATTTCTAATCACAATCAAATATCCAAAGAGTTGAACTACTAATGACAGACTAGAGGTTACTCTCCTAATTACCAAGGGATTTAATTTCGGATTCCAATTTTCTCACACCAGAAATTACCATAGTTCACTCCAATTTCTGGGTAATTTCACATGAAACTAAAGGCCATATCATAGGTCAACTATAGGGGTCTCAAACTAATAGAAAATGCATCAAAATGGGAAGGAGATACTCACTTAATAACACCCATAGCCTCACCTCCGAAAATCCACCATGGAAGCACCAAAATTCGCATTTCAATCATCAAGCCCAGAAAATTCAGTTTTCCACCATTATCTCCTTGTAATCTCACACAATAATAGAACCCATTATGATAATACATCCTTATGGGCATTTTCTAGCAAAGTTATACACAAAATGGAAGGGAAAAGCTTACCTAATCCTCCTTCTAACCTCCAAGTCCGAAAATCTTGCAAGAAATCACCCAACACCAAATTTCAGATTTGAGAAGAAAATGCAAATGCTCAAACCCAGAAATTAATCGGACTAAAATGAGGAGGAGGATGAGAGGGTCAAATTATATATAACTCACCTTGGCTAAATCATCCTCTAGGAGTCAAAAATTGAGCTTCCATGTTGGTAGAACCCTAGCCTCCCTTGAACCTCCGAATTTCCTCTCTTGAGTTTCAGCAAAATGAGAAAGAGGCTGAAGAGTTATGGTTTTAGTTAGGTTTAAGTTGGGTGTAAGATGGGTCATGGGTTGCTCCAAGGTCTAACTCCAAATGGGCTTCAGATTTTTGCTTTGTTGGGCCAGCTCTTATGTATTGGGCTGCTAAATTTTAATCAAGTTTGGGCCAAGTTTGAAGAGCTCAAGGATTTGGGTTTGCACAAGGGTTATTGGGCCACTCATAAGAGCCTATGCAAGGTGGATCTTGGGCCTCCATCATATGGAATTAGATTGGGTCTGCACCTAACTCATTGGGCCTCTATTAGCCTCTTCTTATGATTTATTAATTTGGGCTTAGATGAAGTTTCTATCCCAATTAATTCTCAAACCCATATTAACAATTCATCTCTCTAAAATCTCCATTTACTTAACTTGCCCAATCATCCCATATTAATTATTCCTAATTAATCTAAATCCATGATTAACACCTTAATTAATTTTTGGGGTGCTACATTGCATGTGTGTGTTCAAAGCATGTTAATGTGTTTGAGTTGTGGTTTGCTTCGCTCTTCATTTCCCTCAAACAGAACATGATGATTTAATAGGTTGCTATGTGGAATATGTGCTTTTGTGTTGCTGCAACATGGAGCATGGTTCAACATGAAAGTTGTGTAACATGATTCATCCATTCCTTCATCAACGTGAGAGATGATTTGCCTAAAGTCTACATAAAAACAAAGGAGAAAAATTCACAAAATTCATTTAAAATGATTTATGCATTTAAAATTAATTATTTTGCAATTTAATTCCTAAAGTGGAAAAATGGCTACTAAAATCAATTATCCACCTAAGTAAATCCCTAAGGCCATATTTGATCATTAAAATGCTTAAGATAAGGAGAATAAAATATATAAAAAATCATGTTTATCAATGAGTAGCAGCTAAATATCATAAGTCACAGCCAAGGGGTCAGTCAGAAGTGAATTCGCCACGACGTGAGGAAATTTTACTGCAGACAAGGCAAAATTTTACCCAAGGAGAGTAATAGAATTGAATTTGCAAGGTGAGTACCAAGAGGTATCTTGCCATGGTGCTACGTAAGTTAGCCATGGCGAGACTCGAGTCACTTATCATGGCTCAAGGGATGCTAGCTGTGGCGATGCGGTGAGAATCATGAAAAACATGAACAGAAGGTCCCTAAACTCTTATTTTGACTTAGAAACTTTAAGATTCATTATGATAATGTTGTGTAATGACTTATAAATATTTATAAGAGATTTTGTGAGTTGAAATCAGTAGTAAGATGAATACAAGGTCTTAATTGCTATTTATGATCACTTGTGGATTCAATTAGTAGCAGTTGTTTAGCTGATGACCCTAATGATAACAAGGTTTAAATTTTCTCATTTTTTTCTAATCTAATTAATTGTAATATGACTTTAAGCCTTGATTTATGATTATTAACCACATAATCAAGTCTAATCATGGTAATTAGAAATTAGGGTCGTCACATATGCATTGTGGACTATATGACTAATTCTGAACTTATAACTCTAGAACTTATTCTATATTTCCTCAAGGAAATATCCTAGGTTATGCATGATTTATGGAAAGGATTTAAATATTCTTTGACATGTTAAGGTTGATAAGCTAATTCTTCCAGCATACATCACTAATACACCTTTAAACCTCTACTAATCATATTTTCATTTAAGATGTAAAAATAAAAAATTTCTTTTGCCTACATTGTTTTATTTTTCTTTTACCTGTATTGTTTTACCCTTAGTCCAAAACACCATGATTATATCCCTTTTTCAAGAGAATACACTTGAGTTTTGTTTTTATTGTGAGAGGGTGTATTTTGGCTAAGTGTGTGTTAGTAGAAAATATTTGTAGATTTGTAGGCTCTTTGTATGTATGTGATTTTGTGTGCCATGTGTTGTATGCAAAGCATTTATAGATAACAAAATCATATGAAAAAAAAAAGAAAAGAAATATTGATATTTGAAGAATCCTAAGTGAGTAAAGCAAAATTTTGTTGATCAAAATAATCTAAGTGTGGGAGTATCCTAAAAAGAAAAAAAAAAGAAAAATATTAGGAAAAGAAAAAGAAAGAGAAGCATTGCATAAGTTTGAGATTGTTTGATAAGTTTCTCAAACTTAATTATATTCTCTTAGAACTTTGCTCAATATTTCCCTTATCTTTTTTATTGCAATGAACCTTACCCCCAACCTACATTACAAGCTATAAAGACCTAATGATCTATAAGTTATGTATAGCCTACATTAAGCAACAAGAAATAGAAAAGTAAGCATATGAAGTTTATAGGCTAAGGATTAAGAGTGCAGTTTACTTTGAATGCTCTATTTTAACTCTTGTGTCTAGGCTATTGTATGACTACACACACACATCAAAGGCAATAGAGAAACTCTATTATATTTTGGGCTTTGAAATTTGATTGCATGGCTTACGTTTCTTAGCTATCATTGTACTATCAATAATTGCCAAGAGTTATAATTAGCATTTGTAACAAACTAGGAAACCAATATGGGGAGATTCTTTGATTTTTTTTTTTATGTCTTGCTTTCAAGCTTTGCTTAGGGACAAGCAAAGATTCAAGCGTAGGGATAGTGATAAATCCTAATTTACTTGATTTTATGTATTTACTTGAGGACTTTTCATTGATTTTATTAAGATTTTAAGGCATTTTAAGTTAATTTTCTATTATTTTGCATTTTGCTAGTAAATATTAAGAATTATTATATTTTATTAGCCTTAAGGTATTTTTAATAATTTTTAGTGAAATTAATAATGACTAATGAATATAAGCTTTAATTGGAAGCACTTAAGAAGAAATCAGAGTTGAGATGGACACTAGAAGCTCCAAAACAGTGGACTTTTAAGGACCATTGCATAATGAATCATATTGCCTAGGTGAGGTGGCAGTGTAGCAGCTATTAGGGTTGCATGTTAAGGTTCATCACATAGGCAATGCAATCGTATCGCCTAAGCAATGTGTTAAAAATTGTGAATTCCAAATCTATGTTGATTTAAATCAAATCTAGATGATTCATTAAGGAAATTTTAGCTAAAGAGGAATACCATAAAGCTTAGGAACATCTAATAGCTGACCTAAGGTCATATTTAAAAGTGTTGAAGTTGATTTCACTAATTAAAGAAGTGTAAAATTGTAGATCTTCAGGTTTTCCTTAGTTTAATCTTCTCTCATCATCTTTACCCACATGTCCAATTTACCTTCCATTTATGTCTTTTAATTTCTTGATTTAATTTAGGATTCTTGTTGTTTAGATGGATTGTTGTTATTATTATAATAATTTGTAAGGATTTATTAAGGTTTACATAATTATAATATTATATGATTGTTACTCTTCATGCCTTCATGTTTATGTTGTCAAGTTTGGTTATAATATGTGATTTAGCTTAATTGCAAGGTGCATAGCTAGTTTTTGGGAATGAGATAGCAATGATAAGATTGAGTTTAAGTGTAATATAATTGCATGGCACATGATTACACGTGGACATTCTAATATATCAATCATACCATTCATAGGAAAACGCCTATAAGGTGTTTGATGAAGTGTAGTAATAAAAATTAACTATAAGGTATTGTAAGGTTTCATACCATATTATTTCTAGTATCAATTCCTTTTTATCCAAGTGGGATTACACAAATTATCAAAGAATCCCAAGAAAATGCATTAAAACAATCAAATTAATGGTGTTACATCGAGGTTAAAAATTCAAATTTTAATCCGTGGACCCTGAAAACTTACCAACAATATTCTCTAAATATTTTCCATCTATACAAATCATAAACATCCTAAAACTTTGTACAAACCACTAACCAAGAGCTAAAAACCACAAATTCTCACATTTTGCCTCGGGTTAAAATTTTAGTTTTCTGCTAGCAATTTTGACAAATTATAACTAAATCTAGAAAAACTAAAATTAAGCAAACCATAGTTTGATGGAAAGCTCTGAATGTCAAATTTATACTAAAAATAATTCCAAGCCAGAAAATCTTATTTGGACCACACTTGACTACAGAAAAGACACACGGTCACGCTATCCAGAATTACTGTTATAGCTTACTAATATAAATTTTGAAAATTCACAATTAATTCCATAAAACTCCAATTCATGTAAACTATACCAATTTGGAAAGTTATAGATGTTAGCTATAGGAAAAAAATAGTTCTAGATTAATCCAAGAGCATTCAGATCTTAAAAATTAATAGAACAGTGACAAAGGTCTGACTATATGCCTAGAACAGAATAGAAATTTCAAAAATTTATATCTCCCTCTCTAGACATACAAATGAGATGTTTCTAATTGGCACAGGTCACTGGGAAGGTTTAGTTTCTTCCTGTAAAATTTCACAGCAATTGGACATCGTTTGCCCTATGAATGATAGAAATCAATTTTCAGACCAAATAAACATTGCCAAAGCCAAAACTAGAAAATTTGCCAACTTCAAATATTCAGCAAAAATTATGTAAAGATTTAAATATCACCCACTTTAGCTTTCCAAAAAACTCTTAACAAGATGTAGATGCATGCCAAATTTCAGACCAAGAAGAGCTCATTTGGATAGATTTTGCCATAGCTTACCATTATGGTCAAATTTGCATCATATAAGGTATCGACTTGGTCTATATGGCTCTCCATGGTGTTTGGCACCTCTTGGGCAACTTTGAAAGTATAAATACAACTTATATGAGCTGGTCAAATGGTCCCAAACTTCATACATCTCATTTTGGTCATTCCACATCCAAGAATACACTAATAATTCCAAACCATCACATAGTCAAATTGCATAATTGCATTGATTTGGTACCAACTATGGTTCATACATAATATTACATTTGTTCAAGTGTTCACAAACCAAAAATTACATATACATGTTCCCTTTGACATTTGGATACAAAGAAAGCTACATAATGATTAAAAGATGGTCTCTTATGTCCCTTGGCTTGCATCTCCTAGTTTTTGAACACCACCTAAACATATTAAGATGAAAAAGGGAAGGGAAGTGAGATTCTTAGAATCTCAGTAGTTCAGACACCCATTCACACATACATTCATAGTATATACATATCAAAGGCACCAGTATGGAAGATAACACAACTATAAAGCATGCAAAGTCACATTTTCATGCCACTAATTCACATTAATTTAAGAATGAGTTCTAGGGACTTTTAGTTTTACCTCACCCCATTTCTAGAACTTTTAGATTTGTCTCACTCTTAGTCTAGGGATTTTTGACTTGGCCTCATCTATTCAAGAGACTTTTGGCCTTGTCTCACGTCTGTTTTGAGACTTTTAACATCTCTTCATCCACATTTAGGGACTTTTGGCATCACCTCACCCTTATGAGCCATTTCCATAATCAATAACATTCAAGACAACACATTAGTACCAATGCAAAATCAAGACATCAAATGGAATGTTCTCAAATCACAAAAGCAAACACAACCACACAATGACATTTATACAACCAAGAATGCAAAAAGAATAGGGTGGAGAGTTACCTTGAACTTATGCAAGCTTTTCTTGGTCTTTCGCCTTCCCCTTTTTGGTTTCACAAGTACACCTAGGTGGCTTGGTGTTCTCTTGGCCTAAACATCAAAAATAGCATACAATTATACTCTTGAAGCAAACCAAAACACTACACTTATTCTTAGAAACATAAATGGTTTCATGGTTCACATAATGGTTCCATTGGTGGCCTATTGAAGCAACCCTTGTAATTCAAGTTCTATGCTCTATTTTCATTTCATTTCTAGGCCTCTTGACCTCATTCAAGGTCCTTGAAGCCATCATCTACTCACTTACAAAAGCCTAGACATGTGTTGCTTCACAAGGCTCCATTATGGAAGCCATTGCCCTATCTCTTAATCTAAGGCTTCTTAATTTTTCCCAAGGCTTCCTCTTATCTTCTCCCACCATACTTGATACAAAATTAAGCTTGGATGAAATTAAAACTACCTTAGGTGCCCTAACTCTCTTAGGCCGAGATGTAATGTCCAGTCTACGTCAAACGACGAAAATATATACGTTTTCAAAGCAAGTCCCCTAAAATGAATTAGTTAAAGTCCCAAAAAATTTAAGTAGTATTCTAGACTCCTAAAAATGAGAATCCCAATCTCAAAAGAAATGAAAAATAAAGCTAGAACAAAGAAACGAATTTTTATGAAACGTTTATGAAATGTAATGGTATTTTCATAATTTTAGGCAAACTTTAGAATTTTCACATAAGGGCTTTTTAAAAGGAAATTTTGAATTACCCAAGGTTCTTAAAGACCCTAAAAACCAAAGGAAGCCCCAAGATAGTTAATGTAACACCATAGATTCTAGCTTATTTCATGCTTTTGAATGGCATGATATCATGAAATACATAGGGTTCCCATAAAAAAAAAGGGAAAATGGGATTTTTTTCGTATTGTGTTATATTTAAAAATTTTCATTTGGTGTCACATGGACTGTGTGAGCTCATACTATACTTCCTCATATTTAATTTCTTCATTACAACTCATTTGCATCACAAAAACATACCTACAACCGATGAAAACCGAAATGAGGCATGGAAATTTGAACAGCATTCTCGGCCAGAATTAGCCTCTTTTCTGGGCAATCTTTGGAAACTCATAACTAAATCTAGAAATTTCAAAACCATGCAATCTTGGTCATTCTAGAAAGCTTAGGATGTTTACTTCACATTAAAAATATGCCTAGGTCAAAAATTCATCACATAGGACGTTTAACATCTAAAATGGTCCAAAGGTTCGACTGAAATCTGGAACTATCACAGAATTCTATAGAAAAATTTGAAAATATCCAATTAATTCCACAAAAATATAATCTATGCAAATGATACAAATATAGAAAGCTGTGGATGTTAACTAGAGAGGAAAAATATCTTCAGATCAATTCATCAAGCCCAGACTCTGAAATTCAATGGAACAATACTTCTGGTCAAGCAAATTTATTGATACTAGATAGAAACTTCAAAAATTAATATCTCCCTCTCTAGACCTCTAAATGAGGTGATTCTAGTTGGCATGAGTCGCTGTGATTTCCTAGTTTGACTGTATAAAATTTTGTGGCAATTGGACATCATTTGGGCCTCGTGTGACAAAAAACAATTTCAGACCAAATGAATAGTGCATTAGACCAAATCCATAAATTTTGCCAACTTTGAAAACTCATCAAATATTCTGTAGACCTCCAAAAATTATGATCTTTAGCTTCTTAGAAAAATCTCAATAAGCCTAATTGCATGCCAAATTTTAGATCAAGACTAGCTTATTTGGCCAAAAAGTGATATAGGGTTCCATAATGATCAAATTTGGCTCCATATAGGGTACCAAATTTGCCAAATGGCCTTCCCTTAGTTGTGGCACCTTTTGGGTAAGTCTAAAAGCACATTTGAGACTTGTGTGAGCTGCCCAAATGGTCCTAAACCTCATGCATCTCAATTTGGCCATTCAACCCACATTTATACACATATCCATTATACTTTCACATTGCATAATTTGGCATCTCATGCTCAAAATGTTTGCTAGAGGTCATACATCATATTCATACATTTAAACATCATATAATATCATATTTATACATGTCTCAAGGTTCACCATACATATACAATATCATATATATTATGAACCATCATTATGGTTTCAAAATAGACAAAACAAGGCACAAGCTTGTTAATCTATGCTCTTCATGGTTGTTGGCTCCCTTCACCATAATTACTTGGTCTACCTAGCATATTAGATCATTGGAGAGGAGGGAATGAGATTTAAAGAATCCCAGTAGCTCATCTCCCATTCAATCATGCATAATATATGCAAAGCAAGCTTTACAAATGCATGCATGGAGAAAATGGAAGACATGGACATTTTAAAAGCAACCTTGGCATGTAAATCAATCATACAAGACATTCAAGAGTTCACCAAGTGTTTGGATTGGCCTCACACTTCTCGTCATAGGTTTTAGAATTGCCTCACCCATTCTTTGAGCACTTTAGATTCAACCATACTCTTGGGAGCCCACTTTGCTTTTGGGAGACTCTTTACTTTGTCTCAACCAAGCTCAAGGATTCTTGGCTCATCCTCACCCAAGGGAAGAGTTCTTGGCCTCTTCACACTCAAGTAAACTCATACAAACATGATGTACTCATTTAGAACATAACATGGCATCAAGGATCATGGTATATGAAAGCATGCTAGCATACTTTTCATAGCTTGAAATTACACCTACACACATTCTAAAACAAGCTAAACACACATCCATGCATGAGAGAAGGTGGAGAGAGCTACCTTGTATACAAACATACACTTTTCCTTGAAATTCAAGCCTCCTCTTTCAGTCACACACCCAAAAATTGGTGGAGATGGTTTCTCTTGGCCTAGATACAATTTATGGGAGCCAATTAGGTTCATGAAACAAATTCTAAGGTCACATAACTAGCTTAGATACTAGGTTGTTCTATAAACTCCATTATGGTCCATATTGTACCTAATGAAGCAACACCCCTCAAATAATTTCTAGGCTTCATTCTTTCCTTTCAATTATGATTCTTGACTCCTTTTAAGCCTCTTGGGGTCATCACACAATTAAAACAAAGGGCTTATCATCATGTTACTTCTTTAGGCATAATATGGAACCTAAGACACTAAGTCACTTTCTACAAGTTCTAAATTTTTTCCAAGGCCGCCTTTCATTTTCATTCATCAAATATGACTCAAGAATGGCCTTAGAAAATTTTAAAACTTTCTCCCACTACACAAACATGCCTAGGCCGAGACTAGGACACCAATTGGGCTTCTTGGAGTTCTCTTGATTTTCTTGAAGGAGGAAGCTTGTGGGGAGCATCTTAGGTGTCTCAAGAACTCACTTATACTCTTAATTAAACTTGGGAAGAATCACATAAATTCAGAAATTAGAAGGTATACTTGAAACCCTAGATTTTGCATCTTGAAATCTAATGGTTATTTTGTTGTTTTCTTTGCATATTCTTGTTCTTCTCCATCAAATACAAAAGATTCATGCTTGGTTGGGCTTGGAAATCAAATTCTCCTAGGGTTCCTAGTGTAGGTCAAAATGGAGAAGGAGTGGGAAGAAAGGTATCAACCATAGGATGCATTTTTACCTTGTTTCCTTACTTAGTTTGGCTTGAATCTTGATTTCTCCAAGTTCCTCTCTTCAAATCTGAACTTTCCCTTGAATATCTCCCTTGAATCAGATTTATAAACCTCATTTTAATCCAAAGAAAGAAAGGAGAATGAAGGAGAGGTGGTGGAGATGAAGAAAAGCAAGGAAAAACACCATGAAACATACCTTAAACTTGGATTTCTTCCTCCTTCTTCTTCCTCTCTTGGGCACCTCTCCCTTAGGGTTTTTCTTCTAGTTTGGGGCTGAATTTTCTGAAGTTGAATGAGGGCAAGTGTGATGCGCCACCTATATATAGGTAGAGAAAAGTGACTTTTTCAAAAATTCTAATTTTTCCCTTCATACTTTGCATTTTCGTTTCTCCTTCGTTTTAGCTCCTTTTTGGAAACCTTCTTTTCCATTATAAAATTTAGGTTCCCAATTAAGAAAAATACCTTTGGAATCACTCAAATCAAAGCTAAAACCTTTCTGAATAAATCTGTCAAAGTTCAGGCACACCGACATTAGAAAATGTCCACTAGAGGGGATTTAATTGTCCTGAGGCTTTCTGTGGTTTTCAAGGCCTCTGAGAACCCTGAAGAACTCAAAAATTTGGTTTAAAAAGCCCTCCTGTGTGAATTCTAAAACTTTCCCAAAATTACGTAAATGCCATTACGTTTTATAGGCTTTTCGTAAGAAATTGTTTCTTTATTTTAGCTCTATTTTTCTTTCCGTCTGAGCCTAGGATTCTCATTTTTAGGAGTCTAGGATGCTTCCCAAATTTTTTGAGACCTTAACCACATCATTTTGGGGGGCTTCCTTTTATATCCGGTGAGCTTCGTTCATTAACAGAGAAACTATACGTTATGTTTCTCACATTTTCTTTCATTTTCAGAGAACCAGATGTTACAGTTAAAACCCCTCCAAGGTACATTTTCTAACATCGGTTGACCCAAACTTTGATTGATTCATTCAAGAAGGTTTTAGCTCTGATTTGAGTGATTCTAAAAGCATTTTATAAAATTAAGAACCTAAATTTTATGATGAAAAATATGATTCTCAACAAGAAGCTAAAACGAAAATGCCAAGACGAAGGGACAAAATTGAAATTTTTGAGAACTATTTCTTAACCTAGCTATATATATAGCCCATGCCCTACCTCCTCCTTCACTTGGCCACTTTTGTTTCTACCCTAAATGAGAGAAGAGAGCAAGGGTTTGAGGCACGCAAGAAGGAGAAGAAAGGAAGGAGAAAAGGCAAGTAAAAGGTATAGTTTTTTTATGGATTTTCATGTTTCCTCTTTAATAAACTCCTTCTCCTCTATCTTCCCTTCTTTCCTATGGTTTTATTTAAGTACTTAGATCTATTTTGAGGGCAGAACAGAGGGAAAATTTTAGATTCAAGGTGAGGAAGCCAAGAAAGGTGAAAAACAAGCAAGAAGAATCAAGGAAATCAAGGTATTTTGTCATCTCCATGCTTAATCTTCCTCCTTCCTCCTCTTGTAGGTGGTTCGACCTAGGTAAGGCTAGCCCTAAAGGGTTAAGTTTTTAGCTAAACCAAGGATGAATCTTAGGAATTTGAGGGAGGAGAACAAGAATATGCAAAGAAAATAACAAAAGAACTATTAGATTTCAAGATAGAAAACCTAGGGTTTCAAGTGTTTCTTGTAAATTTTGATTTGATATAATAATTCCTAGGCCTAAATGAGTGTTTGGATGAGCTCCTAAGATCCATAGAAGGATCCTCGCATGCATCTTCCACCGAAAAAACAAAGAAAACTCCAAGGGTGCTAAGAAGAAGTATAGCCTCGACCTAAGAGACTTAGGGCACCTAGGGGAAGTTTTAATTTGTTCCAAGCTTATTTTTTGAGTCATATATGATGGAAGAGAATAGGAGGAAGCCTTGGATAAATTTTAGAAGTCATAGAAAGTGAGATGATATCATAAGTTCCATATTATGGCCTAAAGAAGCAACACCTAGTTAGGCTCCTTGTTTTAATTGTGTGATGGCTCCAAGAGGTTTATGTAGGGTCAAAAATCAAAAATGGAAGGAAAGGATGGAGCCTAAGACTCAAATGATGGATGTTGCTTCATTAGGTGCATTTAAGAACTATAAATGAACCATAACACAAAGTTAGTGTTCCAAGTAAATAGATAGCTTTAAGAATGATTCCAATAGCATAATTGGTTCCTATTTTGTGTATTTAGGCCAAAGAAAACAAGCCTCCCATCATTGTGAGTATGTGGCCAAGGAAGAGAGTGCATTTCCAAGAGAAAAAGTGTGTTTGTGTGGCAAAGGTAGCTCTCTTCTCTTTCCCTCATGCATGGATGAATGTTTGTCTTGTCTTGAATGTATGTATGTGTGTTTTAAGCTATGAAAAAGTATTCTAGTATGCATTCACATGCCATGGTACCATGATGATGTTTCATGCATTCAAAGAACACTTTGTGTATTTGCTTTGGTCTGCTTGAGTGTGGTGAAGCCAAGAACCCATTAGCCATGGTGAGGATGAGTCAAGAACCCTTAAGAATGGTTGAGACAAAGTTTAAAGTCTCCTAAAAGTAAGGCTTAGTTTAAGGCTTCTAAGAAAAAAAGTGAGGCAAGTCCAATAAACTTGAAAAGAACGAGTAAGGCTAATCCACTTACTTGGCAAGCCTATATATACTTTGTATGACTTGTTCAAATGCCAAGAATGCTTCTTCAATGATCATGTAACACCTAATTTGCTAAAAAAGGGCTCGAACCATGAGAATTCAAAAGGAAGTCCCCTGGATAGAAAGGTTTAACACCAACTAAGATTAGGATAAAAATGTCATACATATTATTTCTAGTATCACCTTACTCATTTAAGGCGGATTACATGTCATACCATGTACTTTCCATTATCATACATTCTCATTCATGGGGAATTGCACAAATTCTTAGGAAATGAGCCAGAAAAATCCATTATTTAATACACTTTTTCTCGTTACGTCAGGGTTTAAAATTTTAATTCGCCTTACCTAGGTCCTGTGGATTTTCTAGTATTATTATATAGTCATTTAACAATCATAAAATTCACAATTAATCCAAAATAACACATAATCCATGGATTTCATGGAGAAAACCCGAAATTTTTCACTCATTTCCTTAGACACCATATAGTAAATTTCAGGAGTAACTTTGAAAAATTATAACTAAATGTAGAAAAATCAAAATCTATCATACCATAGCTTTCTCAAAAGCTTTAAGTGTTAACTTTACATAAAAATAATTCCCAACCATGAAAATCTCATCTGGACCACACTTGACATCAGAGAAAGAAGGAAGGTCGAGCTGTCTAGAAATCTAATACAACTTACTGATATAAACTTTGGAAATTCATAGTTAATTCCAAAAAAGATCCAATCTATGTAATCTATACCAATTTGAAAAGCTACAAATGTTAACTAGAGGGAAAAAATAGTTCTAGACCAATCCAAGAGCATTCAGACCCCAAAAACTAATCAAACAGTAACACAAGTCTGGAGGTGCACATGAAATAGAATAGCAACTTCAAAAATTCATATCTCCCTCTCTAGACATCCAATTGAGGTGCTTCTAATTGACACAGGTCACTAAGAAGATCTAGTTTTTCCTTATAAAATTTCATAGCAATTGGACTTCATTTGCCCTATGAGTGATAGAGTTTCATTTTGGGCTATATGAACAGTAACTCTGACCAAAACCAAAAAATTTCCCAACTTCAAAAATTAGCCAAAAACCCATAGACCTCCAAATATTTTACACTTTAGCTTTCTAAAAAGCTCTTAACAAGCTCTAGATGCATGCCAAATTTCAAATCAAGGAGAGCTCATCTGGATAAAAAGTGACATAGTCCACCAATATAATCATTTTTGCTTCTCATAATGTAACTCTTTGGTCCAAATTGCTCCTTTTAGTGTTTGTCACCTCTTAGGCAAGTTTTAAAGCATAAATGTGACTTGTGTGAACTATCCAAGTGGTCTTAAACCCCATGCATCTCAAATTGGCTATCCCATGCTCAACAATGCATGCACCCAAGTAGGCATCTAAGTGTTCAAAATTCATATTCTCATTGTCTTAGTACCATACAATGTTCATACACCATTTACATATAATATTATATTTGCTCATTAGTCTACAACTCAAAAATAATGTGTACATAAGTATTTTGACATTCCTACACACTTTAAGATTACATAAACTACATCATTGTCAAAACCATGCTATTCATACTTCATTACTTCCATTCCTTGGCTCTTGAGTTCCACCTAAGCCATATGAGATAGGAGAAGGAAAGGGGTGAGATTCATGGAACCTTAATAGCTCTTTTCCCTTTCAATCACACATAAAGAATGCAAATCCATATCTAACAATGCATGCATGAACATCATGGAGTAGGTAATCATTCAAAAAGAATTCTTAGCATTCAAAGAGTCATACAAAATATACATAGGCTTGCCAAGTAAGTGATTTAGCCCTACCCATTCTCTTTGAGGATTTTAGACTTGCCTCACCCTTTTTCTTAAAGGCTTTAAACTATGCCTTACTCTTGGGAGACTCTAAACTTTGTCTTAACTGTTCTTGAGGGTTCTTGGCTCATCCTCACCATGGCTAGTGGGTTCTTAGCTTCACCACACTCAAGCAAACCAAGACAAATATACAAAACATCATTTGAATGCATAATATAACATCATGGTACCATGGCATTTAAGCACTTGCTAAAACATTTTTCATGGCTCAAAACATACATACATACATTTAAAGACAAGACAAACATTCATTCATGCATAAGAGAAAGAAGATAGAGTTACCTTGTTATCTATGCAAGCTTTACTTTACCTTACTCCTTCCCTTTTTCGATTCCACAAGAACACTTAGGTAGGGTTTGGTTTCCTTAGCCTAAACATCATGAATAATACTCAATTATATTCTTGAAGCAAGCCAAAGCATTCAATTCATTTTTAAGAACATACTTGGTTCCATAAGTCACATAATGGTTCCATAAATGGCCTATTGAAGCAACCATCATAATTCAATTCTCTTTAAATTCTAGGTCTCTTGACCTCATTTAAAGTCCTTGGAGCCATTACATATTCATTTGCAAGTTGCTTCATAAGGTCACATTATGGAAGCCATGGCCTCATCTCCCAATCCATGGCTCCTAAATTTCTCCCAATGGTTCCTCCTACCTTCTACCATCATATGAAGTTCCAAACCAAGGCTAGAACAAATTAAAACACTTCCTAACCTATTCAAAAAGCCTAGGCCGAGACATGAGGGGGAAGAAGAGTTTATGGCCTTTTTGATTTTTCCTTGATGGGAGACACACTTGGGAGGCTTCCTAGAAGTCTTAGAAGCTCAATTAAACACTCAAACATGCAAGGAAATTCAAGAATCAAATTAGTTTTTACATTGTGTTCATGAGTTTTACACTTTCCAAACTTAAAATTCATTAGGTTTCCTTGCAATTTCTTTACAAATCCAAGTTCCCACAGCCTAATTTAATGAATTCTCACTAGTTTTAGAATAGAAACTCTCCCCCTCTCATGGTTCTATATAGGGCCAAAACATAAGAGAAGAAGCTAGGGAAAAGAAGTAACATCTTATAAGAAAATTACCTTGAATCAAGCTCTTTCCAAGAGGTTCTTCCCTTGCTTTATTCTTCTCCTTGAATTTCTAAATGTTCCCCTCTGATTCAAGGCCAAAACAGAACCATTTAAGCATCCAAAACCATAGGAAGGTGGAGCAAAGAAAGGAAAACAACTTTAAAAAAGATAAAGTCATGAAATTCCTTGAATTTACCTATCTTTCTTAGCTCTCTTCTCCTTTCTCTTGTGCTTCTCCTTGTGCGTCTCTTTCTTGGTAGCCTCTCCCTCTATTTGGACGATGCAAAGTTAGTGAGAAGAACCCACAAGATGGGACGCCTAATATAAAGCCAAAAAGGAAGAGAATTGTTTTGAAAAATTCCATTTATGTCCCTTATAATTGGCATTTTTATTTTAGCTCCTTTTTAAAACTGTCTTTTCCATTATAAAATTTAGGTTCCCAATTATATAAAATGCCTTTGGAATCACTCAATTCAGAGCTAAAACTTTTTCGAATGAATCTGTCAAAGTTCAGGTTCACCGTCTTTGGAAAATGTACACCGGAGGTGTTTCAACTGTCCCAGGCTTCCCATGGTTTTCAGGGCCTCTAAGAACCTCAAAAAGCTCAAATTTTTCATTTAGAAAGCCTTCCTGTGAGTTTTCCAAAAAGTACCCATATTTACAAAAATGCCATTAGACTTTCAATAATTTTTTTAAATCACTCCAGCCTCAATTTTTGGGCAACTCAAGGCTCAAATCCTCATTTTTCATTATTTGTAATTTTATCCTAATTTTAGTTGGTGTTAAACCTTTCTATCCATGGGACTTTCTTTTGAATTCTCACATTTCTAGCCTTTTTTCGGCAAACCGGGTGTTATAGATAACACTTAATGTAATACCCCAAAATTAATTAAGGTGTTAATCATAGATTAGGGTTAATTAAGAATAATTAATATGGAATAATCAGGTAAGTTAAGTGAATAGAAATTTTAAAAAGATAAATTATTAATCTGAGTCTGAGATTTAATTGGGATAGAAACTTCACTTAGGCCCAAATTAATGTAGGAGGTCATGATAAGAGGCTAATGAAGGCCCAATAAGTTAGGTGCAGACCCAATCAGATTCAATGTAATAGAAGCCCAAGATACACCTTTTATAGGCTCTTATAATTGGCCCAATAACCCTTGAGCAGACCCAAATCAATTGAGTCCTTCAATCTTAGTCTGGCCCAATTAAAACCCAACAGCCCAACACATGAAGCTGGCCCAACAAAACTTGAATCTGAAGCCCATTGGAGTTGGATCATTGGAGCAGCCCATAACCCATAGAAAACCCAACTTAAACCCTAAAAACTAACTTAGCCACCCCCCATTCTATAGAACACAAAAACACAAAAGAGAAATTCAGAGGTTTGAAGAGAGGCTAGGGTTCGGGGTAAGAAATCCACCATTTTTCACTTCTAGAGCAAGATTCAGTCAAGGTAATAGTTATATAACTTAATCCCCTTCTATTTCTCTTCATTTTGGCCTAATTAGTTTTTCATTTGGAGTATTTTCACCATATCCAAAATCTGAAATGTGGTGTTTGGGTTTTTCTTGGTGAGATTTTGTAGGTTAGGGCTGAAGGTGTTGTTAGGTAAGTATAAACTCTCCATTTTGATGCTTTCTTTGCTAGTTTGAGACCTCTATAGTAGACTTATAGTATGGGCCTTAATTTTGTAAGAATTTTCCTATGATTTGGAATGATATATTGATGTTTCTGGTCTAGGGAAGGTAAAATCTGAAATTTGAGGCTCTTGGTGATTAGGTAGGTATCTTTTAGATAACTATTGGTAACTTAATTCTTTGAGCATTGGGTTATTACCACAAATGATGAATGAGATAGTAATGGACTGATAAAAATAAGCATTTTCTAATATTGTGATTTTAGGAAGATTTTGGTATTGCTGTAGCTTCCTAACTTGTCTACAAGTGAGGTAACCGAGACTATATTAATTCCATGCATATATATGTTTTAATTTCATATTTGTTATACATGAATGATTTGAAATGCTGAATGAATTAGTTGGTTATCTATTGCATTGTGATTGGACCTTGTAAGTCCATGGTAGAGCTATGGTGCGACTGCCACCCGTGCATGTGCTTCAATCGGGCACTAGGTTATGATCAAACCCCATATGCACTGAGCCCTGGTTGTGCTCAATGTGGAGTAGGTGCCATGGACGGGCCTCTCCCGGTGTTATTGACCTTTAACATGTGGAAATATGATTACTAGTATAGGATAGTAATCATAATAGCCTAATTGTTTTATTTACTGATATGACTGGTATGTTTTCTGATACTTATGTGAAATCATGCATATATGTTGATTAAATTAGAATATATGAATAAAATTTGCCTTGGTTACTGAGATTTTCATCTCACCCCTTTTCATGGGATTAAACATTTCAGGTGAAGGTTCTTCGGGTAAGGATAAGGGCAAGCAAGTGGATGAACATCCATGAGCTGAGGCCTGGTGTAGGGAGCTATACTTGGTCCGACTGGAATAGAGTAGATGCTAATTTTGTTAACCTTTGTATAGCATCATCATGTATTTATATTGCCAAGTGTAGGAGTTTGTATTTTGATAACATAAAATGTAACCATTGAGAAAAAGGCTTCATATTAGTTGTTGATGGATGTATGAGCTTTGACATTATTTATGGCTGGTGAACCTATGATATAATTGACTATTTGAGTAACAAAATCATATGATGTACTGATTGTAGACTTGAGTTAGTGATCCATGAAATATCCAATGAAAATATGATTGAATGACCATTGTGGGAAATTTATAAATTTGCTGATATAAGACTAATGGATGAGTAGGAAAATCCACATTTAAATGTTAGATGGGTAATGATATAATGGCTGGGGTAAATCAGCTAGATAAATGCTATTAAAATTTCATAACAAATGGGAGATTAGCCCTAAAAAGTCCTTAGATAGAGAATGGAGAGTGTGAGATAAGATTTTAAGAGTTATAGGATCAGAAGGCATTTTGTCACGGCCAAAATATTGTTAGCCGTGGCCAATAGAAGTGAAGTTGTCCAAGGGGAGATCCAGAGAGTAATTCACTGTGGCAAAATGTGAGAGGCAAAACTCGGAGTCGTCCAGAGGGTAATTTGCCGCGGCTAAATAAGAATTAGCCGCAGCGAACTTTTGTGATAATTTGTCAGGCATTCCAGAAAGAAATTAGCCATGGCGAAAGGGGGAATTGGCCACGGCCAATAGCGAGAGACGAGCGAGGTAAGTTCCAAAAGGCTTCCTCGCCGCAGTGCCATGTAGGTTAGCTGCGATGAAGCTCCAACTAGCCACGGCGAAATCTGTGAAGAAAAGGAGTGAACCCGAGAGTAATTGGCCGCGGCGCAAGGACATTTAGCCGCGGCTAATGATCCCAAACTTCATTCTAACCTAAAAATCTTAGTTTTTCATATGGTAACCCCAAAGGATGACTTAGAAACATTGGTAGAAGATTCTTGGGAGTTGAAATTAAGGGGTAATAGAATCAGAGGCTTATAAATGAATGTTTGTATCCCTAATGTACATGAGTGTTTATAATTATATGGTTGATGACTCTAATAACATTAAGGTTCAAATTTTTCTGTATTTTCTGAATGTAATTAGTCATAAAGTCTTGTAACCCTAATTTATGATTATTAATCACATATTTAACCTTAATTACAATGATTAGAAGTTAGGGTCATCACACTTTTCGTTATGCTCATGCATGAATTTTTAAGACTTAAACTGCATTCTTTATATATGATTGAAAGGAAGATGAGCTATTGGAATTCTTTCAATCTCATCCCCTCCTCTCTAATATCTTAATATACTAGGTGGACCAAATGAGCAAAGTAATGGAAGCCACTAAGTTGAGAGATGAAAGATTGATAACAAAGTGTTTAGTTTTACTTATTTTGTAGTCATATGAATGCATATGATGTAATACTATGATAGAATTGTTATATAATCATTTGAACATGTGTAATTATCCAAATATTTGATGTATGTATGAGTTTTGATGCCAAATGAATGATAATGTAAATTTTGGGTAGTGAATAGCAACTTAAAGTGTATGTATTCTTGTGTATGGCTTAGGGTGAGAGAGTGAGTTTTTGATTTCTAGGTTTATGCACCTTTGAGACATGTTTGGTAGACCATTTTGGTGCTTTCCTACATGCTCAAGTGGCCATGAGTGTCTTAGAATACCAAAATGGACCATTTGAACCCCTTATGAGACATAAAAGTGACCATTTTACATTCCAATGTCAAAATCTAATCAAATGAATGAATTTGACCATGAAATTTGGCATGCATATACATCTCATTTAGATATTTTTGGAAAGCTAAAGACCAGATTATTTAGAGCTCTATCGAATTAATTATTATTTTTCAAAGTTGGCATTCTTTTGCTAAACTGATGTAGATACTATTCATATGGTCAGTTGCTTGGGTTGTGTCATTCAAGAGACAAATGGTGTCCAATTCTCATAAAATTTTACAAGCACAAACTAGACAAAATAATATTTCCAGGCCATTAAGATCACCCCAATTGAACATCTGAGCAAGGAGATATAAATTTTTAAAGTTGAAGAATAGTACTAATAGTGATAGGCGACCTCTGGTACTGTTCCACCAATTTTCAGTAGTTAACAGTCTCTGTTGTGGCCTAAAATTATTTTTTCTATAAAGTAGACATCAGTAACTTTCTAGAACAATAAAATATTCTTGATTTTGATTTTTCTATAATTAGTTATAATTTTTTAAATTTTATGATAGAATTCTAGAATTCAACCCGAGGCTACACACTTTGTTTTTATGTATCCACTTCCTTTGCTCTAGTTTTAGGCCACTTCTTGATATGTATTTGAGTTATAATTATGTAATTAAATATGAGAATGAGATGAATGAGTTCATATGATCCATGGGATACCGAATGAAAAATTTATGCATAATGTAATGCAATTAAATTAATTATTCTTAATGGTTTTCCTTCTTCCTCTTGTGTTATTTGTAATACCATACTTCTAGGACTCAATTCATGCAATTCCCATGCCTCATCTTATGTTTGTTCTATGGAAACAATCTAGTGGCATAGGGAGTTATGAATTAAAATGCATTTCTCTACGGGTAAAATTTTTCTTTCGGAGTCCCGTGGGCCATATGAATGCATCTATCACATTCTCATACTTAAATACATGAATATAGCTCATTTCCATCATCAAATTTGGTCTACAACTCGTGGAAAGCAAAGGAACACATTAAAATTCATGTTTGCATTTTCGTCCAGAATTTCCTCTTTTCTGTCACAAACTTTGGAAAATCATAAATAAATCTAGAAAACTCTAAATCATGTATTCTTTGTCATTTTGGAAAGCTCAGGATGTCTAATTCACACTAAAAATACGTCCAATCACAAAATTCATCACACAGGACGTTTGACATCCAAAAAGCTACAGACTCACTGGCTGCCTGGGCTGTGATTCAGGTTACTGATGCAAACTTCTGAAATTCATAACTAATTCTACAAAAATTGAAATCATACACATTCAGTCATTCTGGGAAGCTACAAATGTTAACTTGACACTAAAAATAATTTCCGAATGAAACAGATATTTTTAGGTATCTGGAACTGATGGAACAGTGATTGAGCTCTGGAGTCGCCACTGTTACTGACAGCAAATTTCAAAAATGCATAACTCTGTGCTTAGACCTCCAAATGAGGTGATCTCTATGGCCACAGAAAGCTTACGAACTCTAGTTTATTCACATAAAATTTCATAAGCATTGGACACCATTTGGCCATCGAGTGACACGAAAATCAAATCTGCCAGTATGAACAGTGCACATACCAGAAACCATAGAAAATCCCAACTTTGAAAATTCACAAAATATTCCCTAGGTCTCCGAAAATTATGATCTTTAGCTTCCCAGAAAGCTCTCAACAAGACCTAATTGCATGCCAAATTTCAGGGCAAGACTAACTTATTTGGCCAAAAGGTGGCATAGGGTTCCATTATGGTCAATTTTGGCTCCATATTGGGTACCAAAATTGCCAAATGGATTTCCTTTGGTCTTGGCACCTTTTGGGCAAGTTTAAAAGCATGTTTAAGACTTGGGGAAGCTGCCCAAATGGTTCCAAACCATTTTCATCTCATTTTGGCCTTTTCACCCTCACTTATACACATTACACCAAGCTTTTCTCAAGTGTATACATTAGCATAAACACTCAATTTATGTTCTAGAGTACATACACCATACTCATTCATTTATCTATCACATAATATCATTTTTACATTTGTCCAAGGGGTCATAGACCATTTACAATAATAATATACATCATGAAGTCTCATTATGAATCAAAAGACCAAAAATCAAGCATAAGGATGGCAATCTTCTTTCTTCAAGGTGGTTGGCTCCCATTGCCATGTCCACTTGGTCCACCTAGCATATTAGGACATTTAAGAGGAGGGAGTGAGATTCAAGAATCTCAATAGCTCATCTCCCATTCCATCACACATAATATGTGCAAGCAAGTTTCACAAATGGCATGCATGGAGAAAGTAGAAATCATAGGCATTTTAAAAGCAACCTTGGTATGTGAATCAATCATACAAGACATTCAAGAGCTCACTAAGTGTTTGGATTGGCCTCACACTTCTCCTCATGGATTTTGGATTTGCCTCACCCATTCTTTGAGCACTTTGGGCTCAACCATACTCTTGGGAGCTCACTTTGCTTTTGGGAGACTGTTTACTTTGTCTCAACCAAGCTCAAGGGTTCTTGGCTCCTCCTCACCCAAGGGAAGAGTTCTTGGCCTCTCCACACTCAAGCAAACTCATACAAACATCATGGATTCATTTAAAACATAACATGGCATCAAGGATCATGACATGTAAAGGCATGCTAGCATACTTTTCAAAGCTTGAAAATACACATACAAGCATTCTAAAACAAGCTAAACACACATCCATGCATGAGAGAAGGTGGAGAGAGCTACCTTGTATGCAAGTAGACACTTTTTCCTTAGCTTTTAAACCTCCTCTTTTGGCCACACACCCACAATTTGGTGGAGATGGTTTCTCTTTGCCTAAATACAATTTTTGGGAGCCAATTAGGTTCATGAAACATTCTCTAAAGCCATAAACTTGCTTAAGTACTAGATTGCTCTATAATCCCCATTATGGTCCATAAAGGCACCCAATGAAGCAACACCCCTCAAATGATCTCTAGGCCTCATTCTTTTTTTTCAAACATGATTCTTGACTCCTTTTAAGCCTCTTGGAGTTAACACATAATTAAAACAAAGGGCCTAACATTATGTTGCTTACTTAGGTCACAATATGGAGCCTAAAGCACCAACTCATTCTCTAAGCTTCCTAAATTTTTCCCAAGGTTTCCCCTCACATTCATTCATCATGTATGACTCAAAAATGGGCTTGAAACAATTTAAAACTCTCCCTAACTATGCCATCCCTACTTGGCCGAAAGTTAGAGCATAAATGGGATTTCATGGCTTCTTGATTTTTCCTTGATGGGGGAACCATTTAGGGAGGTTGTTAAGAGTTGTAGGAGGTCAAGGAAACACTTAAACAACCAAGGGAACTTATAGATTAAATCAGTTTTTACAATCCCCTTAAGTGCTCTACACTTTTCTAACTTTTAGGTTCATGACTTTCCATGGGGTTTTGTTCATTTTATGGAGGAAGAGACATATGGGGGACCTCTTAGGGATCTTAGGAGCACATTTAAACATTCATTTAAGTCTAAGAACATTTATATAAAATCAGATTTGCAAGGGAGCATTTGGATCCCTAATGATTCCATTTTGTTTCCTAATGCTCCTTTCTTGATTCTATTGGTTCATTCTTAATCCTTGCCATCTAAAACCCCTAATCCCTCCATAAATTGGACAGAAAACAGCCCCTAAGAATTGGGCTCATGGTGGTCAAATTCGTGCAAGAGGAAGGGGGAGGGAGAAACTACCAAAGAATGGAAGTTTTACCTTGTTTTCTTGCTTCCTTTGGCTTGTTCTTCCACTTGGTTGGCTTACTCCCTCAATTTTCGAAATTCCCCTCTCTGTTCTGCCCCAAAAACAGCACCAAACTCTCCATTAAAACCATAGAAAGAAAGCTTGAGAGGAGAGGAGCAAGGTTCAAGAAGGAAGGATATGGAATGTCTTAAAGTTTCTTACCTTTTTCTTGAATTTCTTCCTCCAAAATCCTCCTCCTCTTGTGCGCCTAAGGAGCTGGAGTTCTCCTCTGAAAATGGGCAGAAGCAAGTCGGTTTAGAGAGGGGGAGGCAGAACGTGGCATATAAAGAAGAAGAAAGAAGCTTCCTTTAACACTTTAATGCCAATTTTGCCCTTCGTTCTTAGCATTTTCGTTTCTCCTTCGTTTTAGCTCCTTTTTGAGAACCGTCTTTTCCATCATAACAAAGAGATTCCCAATTTAATAAAATGCCTTTGGAATCACTCAAATCAGAGCTAAAACCATCCCGAACGAATCTGTCAAAGTTCGGGTCAACCGACATCGGAAAGAGTACACCGGAGGGGCTTTACTGGTCCCGGGGCTTCCCATGGTTTTTGGGGCCTTTGAAAACCCTGGGCAACTCAAAATTTTCATTTAAAAATCCCTCCTAGGTGCTTTTCCAAAATTACACTTATTTACGAAAATGCCACTGGCCTTTCGGCAAATTTTTCGAATCGCTCCGACCCCGGTTTCTGGGCAACTCAAGGCTCAAATCCTCATTTTCTATTATTTAAAATTTTATCCAAATTTTATTTGGCCTTGAATCACTCATCTCAGGGGACTTGCTTTGAAAACGTGCCCATTTCCATCGTTTAATGAAAACGGGACATTACATTATTCATAGGAGGAAGCCTAGAATTTGTATGAGATGAGTTCTATAATTATGGTGTTACACAAGATATGCTCTCTATTTGGCACCCTTGGAGTTGCTTTGCTTTTTTTGATGGAAGAGGCATGTGGGGAGATTCCTAAGGGTCTCTAGAGCTCATGCCAACACTCAATTAAGCCTAGGGATCATTACATTAAATCAGATTTTTCATTAAGCACTTGAATCCCTAATATTGCTATCTTGAAAAATAATGGTTCTTTGTTAATTTTCTTTGTATATTCTCATTCTCCACACTCAATTTCTTAGGATTTGTAATGTCCGATTTTCATTAAACGACGGAAACGGGCGCATTTTCAAAACAAGTCCCCTGAAATGAAGTAGTTAAGGTTTCAAAAAAATTAAGAAATATTCTAAACTCCTAAAAATGAGAATTCTAGCCTCAGATGGAAGGAAAAATAGAGCTAGAATGAAGAAACAAATTTTGATGGAAAACTTACAAAACATGATGGCATTTTTGTAATTTTGAGCAATTTTTGGAATTCACACAGGAGGGCTTTTTAAATCAATGTTTTAAGTTCTCTGGGGTTTCAGAGGCCTTGAAAAATCATGGTAAGCCCCAAAACAGTTAAATCACCTCTGGTGGACGTTTTTCAAAGTCGGTGTGCCTAAACTTTGACGGATCCATTTAGCAAGGTTTTAACTCCAATTTGAGTGATTCCAAATTCATTTTATTTAATTAGGAATCTAAATTTTATAATAGAAAAGACAGTTCTCAAAAAGGAGCTAAAACGAAAAAGAAACAAAAATGCAAAGTACGAAAGGCAAAATTGAAATTTTTGAAAAAGTCATTTTTCCCTACCTATATATAGGTGGCACCCCACTTTCCTCTCCATTTGGAATCAGAAAATTTTCCATAATTTCATAAGAAAGAGCTAGGGTTTTGGGCGCACCAAGGGAAGAAGAGAAGAAGAAGAAATTCTAAGCTAAAGGTATGTTTTTATGGTTGTTTTTCATGCTTTTCTCCATCCACACCACCTCTCCTTCATCCTTCTTGATTTTCTTTGATTAAAATGAAGTTTATGAATCTGATTCAAGGGAGAAATTCAAGGGAAATTTCGGATTGGAAGAGAGGAACTTAGAGAAAGCAAGATTCAAGCCAAACTAAGTAAGGAAACTAGGTAAAATTGCATCCTATGGTTGATATCTTCCATCACCCTTCTTCTCCATTTCGCCTAACCCTAGGAGCCGTAGGAGGGTCTGATTTTCAAGCCCAACCAAGCATGAATCTTAAGTATTTGATGGAGAAGAATAAGAATATGCAAAGAAAACAACAAAATAACCATTAGATTTTAAAATACAAATTCTAGGGTTTTATATGCACTTTCCAAATTTTGATTTTGTGTGATAATTTCTAAGTTTAATTAAGAGTTTAAATGAGTTTTTGAGATCCCTAAGATGCTCCCCATAAGCTTCCTCCTTCAAGAAAACAAAGAAATCTCCATGTAGGCCAAAGATGCCCTATGTCTCGACCAAAGGGGGTTCTTGTAGTTAGAGAGAGTTTTAAATTTTTCTAAAGCTATTCTTAAGTCACATTTGATAAATGAAAATGAGGGGAGGCCTTGGAAAAAATTTAGAACTCATCGAAAGTGATTTGGTGTCTTAGGTACCATATTATGACCAAAAGAAGCAACATAATGTTAGGCCCTTTGTTTTAATTGTGTGATGACTCCAAGAGGCTTAAAAGGAGTCAAGAATCATATTTGAAAGGAAAGAATGAGGCCTAGAAATTATTTGAGGGGTGTTACTTCATTAGGTACATTTATGGACCATAATGAGAGTTATAGAGCAATCTAGTATCTAAGCAAGTTGTATGGCCTTAGAGATTGTTTCATGAACCTAATTGGCTTCCATAAATTGTATCTAGGCTAAGAGAAACCATCTCCACCAATTTGTGGGTGTGTGGCCAAAAGAGGAGGCTTGAAATCCAAGGAAAAAGTGTGTGATTGTATACAAGGTAGCTCCTCCACCTTCTCTCATGCATGGATGTGTGTTTAGCTTGTCTTAGAATGTGTGTATGAGTATTTTCAAACCATGAAAAGTATGCTAGCATGATTTTATATGTCATGATATCATGTTATGTTTTCAAATGAATGTATGATGTTTGTTGAGTTTGCTTGAGTGTGGAGAGGCCAAGAACTCTTTACCATGGTGAGGATGAATCAAGAACCCTTAAGATTGGTTGAGACATAGCAAAGTGTCTCCCAAAAGTAAAGTGGGCTCCCAAGAGTATGGTTGACTCCAAAGCTAATAAAGAATGGGTGAGGTAAGTCCAAAATCCATAAGGAGAAGTGTGAGGCCAATCCAAACACTTGGTGAGCTCTTAAATGTTTTGTATGACTTATTCACATGCCAAGCTTGCTTTTTAAATGTTCATGACTTCCATGATAACCATGCATGCATTTTTAAGGCTTGCTTTGCATATGTTATGTATGATTGAATGGGATATGAGCTATTGGGATTCTTTGAATCTCATTCCCTCCTCTCCAATGATCTAATATGCTAGATGGACCAAGTGAATGTGGGAATGGGAGCCAACAACATTGAAGGAAGGAGATTGACATCAATATGTCTAGCTTTTGCTTTTTAGAACCATAATGATGCTTCATGATGTATATTATTGTTGTAAATGGTCTATGACCCTTGAGACATACGTAATTATGATATTATGTGATGAAGAAATGAGAGAATATGTTATATGAATGATGGAGTGTGAATTGAGTATGTATGGCAAAGATAGCTTCATGAATGGCTTTATGGAAATATGCATAAGTGTGGGTTAAATGGCCAAAATGAGATGCATGAGGTTTGGGACTATTTGGATAACTCACACAAGTCTTAAATGTGCTTTTAAACTTGCCCAAAAGGTGTCAAAACTAAGGGAAAGCCATTTGGCAATTTTGGTATCCCATATGGAGCCAAAATTGACCATAATGGAACCCTATGTCACTTTTTGGCCAAATGAGTTATTCTTGATCTGAGATTTGGCATGCAATTAGGTCTCATTAAAATATTTTTGGAAAACTAAAGATCATAATTTTTGGAGGTCTACAAAATATTTGATAATTTTTCAAAGTTAGCAATTTTTATGGTTTTGGTCTGCTGCACTATTCATTTGGTCTGAAATTGAATTCTGTCACACGAGGTGCAATGATGTCCAATTACCATGAAATTTTATACAAAGAAACTAGACATTCACAGTGACTTGTGCCAATTAGAATCACCTCATTTAGAGATCTAGAGAGGGAGATATGAATTTTTGAACATTCTATCTAGTATAGGGAATTTTGCCTGACTTAAGTTACTGTTCCATTAAATTCCAAGGTCTGGGCTTGATGAATTGGTCTGGAGATATTTTTTCTCTCTATCTAACATCCACAAATTTCTAGATTGGTATCATTTACATGGATTGGATTTTTTTGGAATTAATTGGATAGTTTCAAAGTTTTCTGCAGAATCATATGATAGTTCCATAATGCAGTCTGACCTCTAGACTATTTTGGATGTCAAAGGTCCTCTGTGATGGATGTTATGATCTGGAAATATTTTTAGTGTAAGACATCCATAACTTTCTAGAATGACCAAGATTGTATGATTTTGATTTTTCTAAAATTAGTTATAATTTTTCAAAATTTGGTCAGAAAAAGGGGCAAATCTGGCCGAAATTAAACAATCCCATTTAAGTTTCATTTTGGTTTCCATGAGTTGTGGGCATGATTTTGTGATGCAAATGAATTTTATTGATGTATTTAAATATGAGAAAGTATAACATGAGCTCACACGATCCATGTGACACCGAATGAAATTTTTAGATACGACACAACGCGAAAATAATCATTATTTCCTTGCCTTTTTCATGGGAAACCTACATAATTCATGATATTAAGCCATTTAAAAGCATGAGATGAGCTAGAATTTATGGTGTTACAGGATTCACCCTTGATCCTACCCAAAATCCAAGCCCTTTTGATCTCCCTAGGTTGGCAGAACATGCAAGAAGGAGGAACAAGGAGGAGCTACCATGGAGATGAAATTTTACCTTGTTTTTCCTTGGTTTCTTAGATGATTATTCACTTGCTTGGCTTCTCCTCTCCAAACACAAAATTTCCCTCCTTGGTCTGACCTCAAAATAGTCCCAAATACATCAACAATTCCATGGGAAAGAAGGGAAAATGGAGGATAATGAATTTACTAAAAAGGAACCAAGAAAATCCATGAAATTTCTTACCTTTTTCTTGCTTTTTCTTCTCCTTTTTTCTCCTCCTTGGTGCACCTAAGAGAGTTGGTCTTCCTCTCTATTTTTGGGCAAAAACAAGTCGGTGGAATGGAGTGAAGAAGTGGCATGAAGTTTATAAAGGATTCAAGAAGCTACTTTTTTTTCACAAAAGTTCCAATTTTGCCCTTTCATTGTGGTATTTTTGTTTTATCTTTGTTTTAGTTCTTTTTTTAGAACTATCTTTTCCATCATAAAATTTAGGTTCCCAATTTAATAAAATGCCTTTGGAATCACTCAATTTGGAGCTAAAACCTTTCCGAATGAATCTGTCAAAGTTCAGGTTCACCGTCATTAAAAAATGTACACCAGAGAGGCTTTAATTGTCCTGGGACTTTTCATGATTTTTAGGGCCTCTAAGAACCCTAGGAAACTCAAACTTTCCATTTAAAAAGCCTTCCTATGAGTTTTTCCAAAAATTACACATATTTACAAAAATACTACTACATTTCGTCAGTTTTTGTCACAATTGCATTTCATCATCCTAGCTATATTTTTCTTTCTGTCTAAGCCTAGGATTATTATTTTTAGGAGTCTAGGACACTACTTAAATTTTTTGGGACATTATCTAGCTCATTTTCAGGGGACTTGCTTTTATATGGCTCATTTCATCATTTTACGAAATTTATCGTTTGTTACATAAGGCACATCTAAGCACTTAGTTATATAAATTCACTCATCTTAAAGAAGCTTACTAATAAATTGAATTTTGATAATTACGAGGCACATCCTAAGAGAGATTTATTAAGTAAGATAGGTTGATAATTACAAAGCACATTCAACCACTCTAAGAACTTTGCGAGCATGTAATTACTAAATACTAATCATAAGCAAGGACATAATTTCTACATCTATCACTACAGCTAGGTCTAAACTTTTGAGCCTTTTACTTGTCAAAGTCTTAAGTAATTTGTTTTTAGTTTGTTTTCTTTTTTAATTAGTTTCTTAAAATAAACTTTTTGGATTCTAGTAACGAATAAATTAGGATATTAATTATAATGTAGGTTAGTATAAATAATTAGGCTTTACTTGCATTTGCTCTCCTTCCCTATAAACCAATAAGATTTTGTTTCATTCCTTAGCTCCCTGTGGGATATGATACTTAAACTCAACATCCATTTTATAGTACTTGAACAACTAATACCCTTGCTATATCAAGATAGTAATATTTTGTAAATGAGAAAAAGTCATGCTAGTAGAACATTTTCTTGATTTTGCATTCTCTATAGTTAATGTAAAAAGAATTATAAGATGTATGCATCCTTCTTGTGGTTTTGAAAAATATTTTTAAATATATAGGCAGTGTAGAGGCATTATGTGTAGCATGTTAATGATCATATCATATGGAGCTAGTTATGATCCACGTTAACTCTTGTTGAACTTAATTTTTTGTGGAATGCTTAAAGTTTTATTGTTAACTATTAATTTTTTTCTTGGATTACAAAGATACAATGTAGACCTTTAAATTACTTCAAATGCTTTTCTTTATGAAGATACAACGTAGATTGATATTTGTTTAATTTAGATTAGTTTAAATTTAAATTTCTTTATGGAAAAGTTCAACTTTATGATATATCTATATGTGTAAAAATAAAAAAGAACTAGAGGAAGAACATAATGGGAAAAAACGCAAAATAAATATTGACAACAATTATTACCAACATAACACACTAATGAATTCTAAATTTTGACATTTGTCATAACCATTGTTTGAAGAAACTTTTAATAATGGTTGTGCCTAACGCTAAAGAAGAGAATGAACAACTTTGTATTTAGCATTGAGCAATATAATCACTAGAGGAGGACTTGATTATGAATGACACTAGAAGAGAGAATCAAACAACTTTGCCTTTGGTGTCGATCACAGTCATCATTATATTTATATTCCAGTGACAATTGCGATTATTGTTAAATAATTGAGTGCTTGGTGTCAATTTTTCCATTAGTCATCAAAATTTTCATTCAAGGTTTTCTCAATGATATACATAATGACAATTTTGACAATCATCATTAGATATCTTAGCATTAGTTATAATTATCGCTAGACATCATTTTTAACCATCAATAAAAACCCTTTTCTTTTATTATCCTTTTTCTTATAGTAAAAGTTAATTTTTTATATAATTTTTGTTTATGATAATAGATGTAATACCATACTAAGATAACACTTATTCTACATTACTATTAGTGTAAAGTATCCATTTTCATATATTCATCACTTATAACAGTGGAAAATACTATCATCAAAAGCCAAATTAATTCATTTCTAATTAAATGAACCATTTAGGCTTACCAACTTCATCTTCTATCCTTAACACACTTATTTAGGTAGAAACATCACAAATTGAAGCATGTAATTTGGGTTTGGTCCATAGATATCAAATTCAAGATCACATTCTCAATTTCTATAGATTCCATATTCTGTCACAAATTTTAAAAATTCATAACTTGACATAGAAAATTTCAAATCATGCAAACTTGGATACTTTGGAAAACTTAGGACACCATCTAATTACTGTAAAAATTTCAAACTAACACAATATCATTTGACCCATGAAATCCTAATGGAACAATAATTGAGTCTGTTTCTCATACTATAACAAACATGCAACTTTAAAAATTTATATCTCACTCTACAAAGCTCTAAATTAGGTGATTTCAATAGATATGAAAAGTTTATGATATCAACTATATGTCTATAAAATTTCATAAGCATTGGATTTTATTTGACCCTCAAAAACACCAAAAACTAGACTAACCAAATGAACAATACACTAACAATTTCTACAAATTTCAGCCTACTTTGAAAAATCATAATAAATTCTCTAAAGCTCCAAAAATTTTATTCTTTAACACTATGAAAAGCCTTAGATAAAATCTAAATACCTATCAAAATTTATCCATTTGGTCTTGTTTTGGCTCAGAGCAAGAATGTGGCTCAAAATGAACCAATATAGTATCAAATAGTCCAAAATAACTTCTCACATGAACCATGACTTTTTAAGCATCTTCAAAAGTCCAAACACAGCATATAGAAGAATCAGAACAGGTCTAATTTATCATAGAGCTCAAAATCACTATCTCACTTGTTCATATACACATATATATCAAGGCTTAAGGATGTCAAAATCTCAAGATTGTATACATTTGGCTCTAACTTGGGTTCATACATATCCATATACTTTTACATATGAGCAAAGTTTTACATCTCATAAATAACTTATACATACACACTTTGACATTAATTTACATCAAAGGCTAATCTATTGTTAAAGTAATACAATCTACACTCATTGGCCTCCATTCTTGGTTCCTTAATCATCACCTAGGTATAGTTAGATAAAAATAAGGGAGAGTGAGATTCGAAGAATCCCAATAGCTCATTCACCCTTTTAAGTAGGCATATATGTCATGTTATCATTTCAAAGAATACAAGCATACATTAAATGCTTCTAAGAACTAAACATAAACATGTTTTCAAGATCATATAAACATATCAAGATCAAAATTAAGCTCTAGGGACTTTTGGTCTAACCTTACCCTATTATTTGGGACTTTTGTATTAGCCTCACCCACTTTCTAGGGGCTTTTGACTTAGGCTCACTCATTCTTGAGACTTTTGGCCTTATCTCACTCACTCTTAAAGACTTTTGACTTCACCTCACCTAATCCAAAGGGCTTTTGGCACAACCTCATCCATCAAGAGCAAATTCACATTCCAAATACAATTCAAAAAGCATAATGCTACCAAAACATCAAACCAATAGCTATAGGCATGTTTCATGATTCAAACATACATGCAAGCTTTCAATAACATTCAAACAATCAAGAAATGCATACAAGAATAGATAAAGAGCTACCTTGGATCAAGAAGCACAAATTCTCCTTTGGTTCCTTAGCTTTGTTGTTTAACCTCACACACACACTTGGAGGAGGCTTGTTTTGCTTGACCTAGACACATCAAATAATACACAATTACATTATTGGAACCATCTCTAAGCTTACACAAACTCTTTGCAAGATACTTCTTGCTTATAGCAAGTATATGGCTCCATACAAGGGCATAATAAAGCAACTTATAATTAATCATCTTGGCTCCAATTTTCCACTCAATCCAAGTCTCATAACTCTATTTAAAGTCATTAAAGTCATCACAAACTCATTTCAAAGAGTTAAACACCAAGTTGCTTCTTTATTCCTAAAGGAATCTAAACTTCTAACTTTCAAAATATGATTTCTAAATTCAAACCAATAGTTCCTTTGGTGTTTATTATTCATCTCTCGACCGTTTCTGTAATGTCCCACATCGGATAGAATAGTCCTGAGAATGGCCCATATAAGTGGGAGTAGTACTCTCCCTACCAGTGACGCATTTTTGGGCTGAAATTAGAATAAGCCCAAAGGACAAAACCCTTCCCTTTCCAGGTGAACTGAGAGTAGCCTGATGGGGGGCATAAGGGACAATACTGTTAGAGGCTCTGTGTGGAGTTGGTATCAGAGCCGGCCATTCGAATGTGCAACCCAAGGACAGGTTGGCCCCAAAGGGTTGAAATGTAATGTCCCACATCGGATGGAATGGTCCTAGGAGTAGCCCATATAAGTGGGAGTAGTACTCTCCCCACCAGCTGCACACTTTTAGGCTGAAATTAGAGTAAGCCCAAAGGATAAAACCCCCCCTTTTCCTGGTGAACTGAGAGTAGCCTGATGAAGGGCATAAGGGATAATACTGTTGGAGGCTCTGTGTGGAGTAAACACCTTACAGAGCCCCATGGATATTGTCCCCGGTACATGGCTTCTTTCATTAGCTCCAAGGTTTTGTTCTTCCTGGAAGATGACTTCTTCCATTAACTCCTAAGAAAACGCGTCCACATGGACAGAGTACTACTCCCACTTATAAGGACCTAGCCTAGTCCCTCATTTTCGATGTGGGACTTTACAATCCATCCTCCTTTGAGGCCAACCCATCCTTGGGTTGCACATGTGGCTAGGCCAGCTCTAATACCAAACACCTTACAGAGCCCCATGGATATTGTCCCTGGTGGATGGCTTCTCCTATTAGCTCTGGGGTTTTATTCTTCCTGGAAGATGGCTTTTCCCATTAGCTCCTAAGAAAATGCATCCACATGGGGAGAGTACTACTCCTACTTATAAGGCCCTAGCCCAAGTCCCTCCTTTTTGATGTAGGACTTTACAATCCACCCCCTTTGAGGCCAACCTGTCCTCGAGTTGCACATGCGGCTAGGCCGGCTCTAATACCAACTCCACACAGAGCCTTCAACGGTATTGTCCCTTGCGCCCCCCATTAGGCTACTCTCAATTCACCTGGAAAGGAAGGGGTTTTATCCCTTGGGCTTACTGTAATTTTAGCCTAAAAATGCACCGCTAGTGGGGAGAGTACTGCTCCCACTTACATGAGCCGTTCCTAGGATCATTCCATCCAATGTGGGACATTACATTCCACCCCCTTTGGGGCTAACCCATCCTCGGGTTGCACATTCGAACGGTCGGCTCTGATACCAACTCCACACAGAGCCTCTAGCAGTATTGTCCCCCATCAGGCTACTTTCAGTTCACTCAGAAAGGGAAGGGTTTTGTCCCTTAAGCTTACTCTAATTTCAGCCCAAAAGCGCGTCGCTTGTGGAGAGAGTACTACTCCCACTTATATGGGTCGTTCCCAAGACCATTCCTTTCGGATATGGGACTTTACAATTCACCCCTCTTTAAGGCCAACCCGTCATCGAGTTGCACACGCGGCTAGGCCAGCTCTAATACCAACACATATAGAGCCTTGCAGGTATTATCCCACATGCGCTATAACATCGCACAGTGGGGTTTGTCCTTTCTTGCGCAGGACATTTAACCAGTTCCCAGGAAAAGCATGCCTGCAAGGGGAGGGATTCTCCTCCACTTATATGAGCTAGCCACAGGCCACTTCCAACCGATGTGGGACTTTACAATCCACCCTCCTTTTGGGCCGACCCGTCTTCAAGTCTCACATGGACCAGGATTGCTCTGATACCAACACATACAGAGCCTCCAGCAGTATTGTCCTCTACGACCCCCATCAGGCTACTCTCAGTTCACCCGGAAAGAGAGGGTTTTATCCCTTGGGCTTACTCTAATTTCAGCCTAAAAGCGCACTGTTGGTAGGGAGAGTACTACTTCCACTTATACGGGCCGTTTCCAGGACCATTCCATCTGATGTGGGACATTACAGTTTCTATCATTAGAATTAAGAAAAACTCTACCTAAGTATGGAATCCCCTTCTTGGCCAAGACATAGAGTAATGTTGAAACCCATGGAGTTTTATTATTTTTCCTAGGAAAATTGCCACTTATCAAGCTTTTTAGATGTCTTAAGAACTTAAATGTACTGTCACACAATTTAAATCATCACTAGAAAGCTCTATAAATCCCTATATACAACCAAAACCCTAATCTTATCTATAGGTTCTTTTTGGATTCTAATTGCTCCATGTGATTCCTTAGGCATTAAAACCCTAATTTCCATCAAGTTTGGATCAAAATAAAACTCCCAACATATAACCCTTATTCTTACCGAACATATAGAGGGGGAAGAGTGTAACACCTTAGCTATCTAGCTCTTATCTAACTGAGATGGTTCAATAATAAGTCCATTTACTAATAATAGAAAGATATTGAATCCAAAATTTTTGAAAATTCATATACTTGACTTTTTCATAAATTCCTTATCCAAGCAATTTAATCATTAAAAGTAAAACATACATAAGATTCTAAGAAAAATCTAACAGAGTTTTCCCTTATAAAATGGACTATCAAAACTAATGAAATGATCACATTTCAAACCTAACTCATAGACATAGGAAAATACAGATGATAATAATGTCATATACCAGAACCTGGGCATAAAATATCAAATGAAACTAAATAACTTAAGTTGGAGTCATACATCACTGCTTATAGTATGCTAATGTACATAATACATCATGATGAAGTTAAACATAGTCCATATATGTTCTTTATACATTACAAAAGATTTAGATCTAAAAATTTCATATGAATTTGCAAGTCCAAACATCATTCTTTCTCTTTTCCTTTGGCATTGGAGCTTCCACCTAACACTGGTTAGTGGAAAATATAGAGATAAGGGTGAGATTCTAGAGAATCTTAATAGTTATCCTCAAACTACCCCAAATAAGCATAAGATAGTCAAACAAGAATGATGCAAGTATGCATGATCATATAAAACTAACATAAATGCCTCACATGTTTGCAATATACTCAATCATGACCATAAAACTCTACTTAGCTTAAGCTTTTCTCTTGGGTTTAAGAGAACTATTGCTTTTACTCCCATTACTCCTCTTTATCTCTTAACTTTAGCTCATTAAATATAACATGCAAACATGACATATAACTGATGTAAAATGCAATAAAGCATATACTATAATAAAACAACCAATACAATGCAATGCAAATCAAGCTCAAACAAGTTTGCATGCAACTAGATAGGGAAGAGTAAGCTACCTTGGATAAGTGATATAAATCCAAATAAATCTCTAAATTTCCTGCTCTGTTTCTTTTTCTTTCTTAACTCTACATTTATAATGGGGTAAAGCCTCACTAGCTTGTCCTAAAATATCATATAAACATATTATCAACATCCAATGCTTATAACTATTTCTCTTAAGTCTCTAAGACTTTTATCTATAATTTAGGCCATTTAAATGCACTTAAAACTCTCTTTATAGGTACTTTTCGAGACACAAGCTCATTGGATGGCAATCATGCCTTCTAAATGCTTAAATTTTACCACAATCAAGGATCCAAATTTGAGAAAATCTCTTTTGACTTTAACTTCTCATAATTGGTTCAACACTTAAGCTTTAGGTTAGGGATTTCAGTAAGCTTAAATCCTAAGCCAATTTATGCTTCTAGAATTCATATTTAAGGCCACAAATTCCATAATTACTATTCATTCGATCATGGCACTATTCATTTAGTAATTTCACTTTTTCACATAATGGGATACATTATGTAACCTTAAGCATCAAGGGGTGATTTTAAGAAGTGCCCTTCTAGGCTTCAAAATCTTGTCATACATATTCTACATAATCATATTAGAATTGATTAAAAGCACTACAAGCTTGATTACACCAACCTAATGCCAATTGTCTCCATAATGTTCTTTCCTGAACTATAATTTCCAACTTCCAAAATCTAACTTCTATATTCAATCTAATACTTCCATAATTGTTCTCATATCATTTTAAGACTATCCGTAGCCCAAGAATCCATTGAACAATTTTCTAACCCCTTGAAATTCCTATTGGCCAAATATGGAACCATAAAACCTTACCTTATACATTACAAGGTTTTAATTAATTCTAAACTTAGATTTTTTGTTTCTTGCATCAAATAACATCTAAATATACTAATTAGGAATGGAAAATAACTTGGCTAGTCATTGAAGAAGCCTAGGCCAAACCATTACACAATATGGTCTAACTTGCTTTCTTGTGTGATTTAATGGAAAATAATGTTAGATATAAAATCCTTTCATGCTAAAATCCTCGGTTCCATAAAAAACTCAGGAAGAAAAACTTTCTTCCTTACTTTCTCTCTCTAGGCTAAAACTTATATGGCCTAAAAACATAAGATTTTACTAATGTTTCAAATAAAATTTTACCTTAAAACAAAGCTCTCTTCACATAGATTAATTTCTACCGATTGGTTTATTGAAAAGAGTTCCTTTTTGGCTTAGGCTAGAATTGAATCTCCAAGTTTTCAAGAAAAGAAAACTACCATTTGAAAGCTCTTAAAGAGAGAAATAACTTTCTTAACTGGCACAAGGTGAAACGAGGTCGTTTACTTACCTAAAGGGAAGCTTAAACTTCTTCTCTCCCTCTTCCCTTAATGTTATGCCATGGACCAGCTTTTTTCTAAAAATGGAAGCTTGGAGGAGATGATGAGGTGTATCTTACTTAAGAAATCTCATTTTATAATTTTTTATAAATAACCATTTTGCCCTTACACGCCCGTTTGCTCTATTTAAACTTGTTTTTCAAGTTTTTTAGGATCTAACTTCACCCTACAAATTTTTGGGTGCTCTTTCACATAAAAACATTAATTTTGAGATTTGAATGGTTTAAAATGGTAAAAAATAGCTCCGCCTAAAGTTTTGACATGGTATGATCCTTTCAGCAACTCGAAAGGGCATTAATTGATTCTGACTATTCTTATAGTTTTCAGGGCCTCTAAAAGCCCTGATGACTTTAATTTTAGGCTTTAAAATTCTTTTCATTAAGTTTTATAAAATTTGCTCAAAATTACAATTTTGCCATTGATAAGCCTTGTTTCTCGGTTTTGTTGTTTTAGTTTCGTTTTCTTTCTGTGTATGATTTCCTATCCTTATTTCTTGACATGTTGATTAATATTTTACTCTTATTTTACCTTAATTCAATTTACTTTAGGGTCCTCTTTTATTAACATATCAGTCATAGTTCAGTTAAAAAGCTGGTTGTTATAAAGAGAGCTAAGAAGAAGCAAGATAGCCATGGTTTCTTACCTTATTTTAAAGCTTTCTAAAAGAATTTTCACAAGCTTCTAAGCTTTCCTTCAAAATCTCTCTTTCCTTTACTGAACCAGCTACAAAACATGTCCAATTAAAACACTAAAACTATGAGAAGAGAGAGAGGAGAAAGAGAAGAAGTTTAATGAAAAGAGAAGCATGAAAAAGTGATGAATTCTTATACTTTCAAGCCTTGATTTCCTTTCCCTTACTCCCTCTTCTTGTGCACCACTTAGGTCTGCTCTTGGATCTATTTTGAACTAGAGGAAAGTTAGTTATGAGGAGGAGAAAAGTGGGACGTGTTTTTAAGGAGGTAGGGGTTTCATTAAGACACTTTTTAAAATTCTAATTTAGTCCCTCATTTTAATTTTCTTAATTTGAGCTTATTTCAATTCCTTTTTGAGAACCATCTTTTTCATCATGAAATTTAGGTCCTTTAATTCATAAAATGCATTTGGTTTCACCCAAATTAAATTTAAAACCTTACCGAATCATTTGGTCAAAGTTTTGGTCAATCAATGACCAAAATTGCATACTGGAAGTGTTTTAACCATTCTAGGGGTTCTTAAGATTTTTAAAACCTCTGAGAACTTTAAAAAACTTGATTTTTTTATTTAAAACTCCCTTCTTTGAGTTTTTAAAAAGTTTTGAGTTTTTAAAAAGTTGCTTAAAATTATGATTAGGCCAATGCATTATTTCTTAAATTTGTTTGGCCATTTTGGCTCCAATTTCGAGTTATCTTTAGGCTCTAAATCACATTCTAAGATGTTCTAATTCTCATTCTAATATTATTTGGCCTCAATTTACTCTACCTTAGGGTATTCCAGTATTAATTTATAAGATTCTGTTTGATTTCTGAATTATCGATCAATACAATAGATATATTATTTTTTATATACACACATGTGTAAAGAATTGCACATGCAAATATACACATATGCACACATGCATATACATATATGTGTATGCATATGCATATGTTCAAACATGTGCATAAACAAAACAACCTTTATATTTCCATGTACACCTACATACACATATAGATATGCACGAGCAAGAGGGCAAATACATACACGTCTTTGTTATACATATAGATGATACATTTATATATCATACATACATATATACATATTTATACTCAAAGGATGTATCGTAAGGATAATGATCCTATATAAGAGGTGAGAGGGAAAGAAAATAACCACCCTTAAAGCAAAAATTAGTAGTCAAGATTAATACAAAAATTATTAATATCAAAATCAAGAAACAAGTTTGTTATACATTTATGACAAACTTTTATCAATCTTTTGTATAATCTAAAAATAATTATTTATTTATCTTATCTCTCACATATCATTTCACTTGATAAATCCTTATATCAGTATTGTTATAACCAAACAAAACTGGTCGGTTCAACTAAAAAACTAATGAATCAATTCCCTATCTAGTTCGAAAAAAGCTTATCCTTGCCATTAAGCCAACTTGTGCTATAAGTCAATATATGCAATATTTTATATATAATTTTGATCAATTTTCATTACAGTAAAACACAAATCTTAGTAGACCACAAACTCGATGTAGCATTGATTAATTTTGATTATAGTAGAACACAAATCTTGGTAGACCATAAACTCTAACCCACGTCCTTGCATGTCAACATCTTTGCCACTAAGCCAACTTGTGTTGTCAATTAATATATGCAATATTTTATATATAACTTTGATTAATTTTCATTATAGTAAAACATAAATCTTGGTAGACCATAAGATTGAACATGAAACCTTATGGTATAATGATAGTAGCTCCACCATGTATCTAGGAAGACTAATTTGCTAATACACTACTAAGTTTTATATAAATATAACTATTAAAAAATCATATATTGATAATAAAATTTAAATTTTAATATATTAAATACATTTTTAAATCAATTAATTATTAGTTTAAATTTTAAATTACTTGATAACAATTTTGTGACTATTTTAATTTTTGAAATTTATTAGTATTTATTTTTATATTAAAATTTTAATATATTAAATTATAAAAACATATATTTAATTATTACTAGTTCAACTACGTTTAAACCACGATTAAACCAATAAATCATGAACTAATACCTTCACTAGTTCAATGATTAATTTGATTTTTAAAACATTGCCCCATCTAATCACAAATGTTAGTAATTTAAATTGCAATAATTCAAATTCTTTGCATTTTAGTAATGTGAATTGTAACAATTCAATTTTTTTACCTTTTAAATTTTATAAAATTTAAATTAACCAATCCAAATGAAACCTTAGGTGACTAGAAAATTCACCCTCATGTATTAGCTTACATTTTATCTAGACATAATTAACTTTAAGCGCTTGCCTCCCAATGGAGCCAATAGCAACCAATGGGAAATAATTTTATATATAATTCTTGTTGGCACTTACGATCCTCTCCACAAACATCTAAATGGGTTTTACATCCCCCTTTTCACTCTCACCAAAAAATTGTTGTGGTTGTCCTATGAACAATTTTTAGTCATAGGAATCCACTTTCTAAAAAAAATTATCAAAATATTTTGAATTTAAATTTATTAGGAATAAATTGTAAAAAAATAATTATAAATCACATAAAAATTATGATAAATTATAAATGAAGATTCACCCAAATTAATTCATATATAAAATTAAATAATTATTAAATTTTAATTTGAATAAAATATTACACAATAATTACATTCATTCAAATTTAAAAATATGGTTAGACCAGCTTTATTTCTTATCTTTCTTTATAATTAAAATTTTTAGCCAGAAACCCTTGAAAAGGAACAATTTGCATGCCACTACCCAACTCTTTGAGATGTTATTTATTAGAAAGATGTTTCTTACTTAATTAAAAATGTATAGTTGATTGGGAGTTAATTCAAGTAAAAAAAAAAAATTACAAGTTCAATTCTCAACCTTTACAGAAAAAAAAAAGTATATTTTCCTAAGGTATTATATAGTTGTATTTGGTTACCAAAACAGTTCATATCAATCATATATATTTTGAACATTAACTCATAAAATTGTAAATTTCTCTTTAAAACTATTTTAAGCAAAATTATATGAGGTCTTAAAAGAATAAGGCACAATTATGTAATACAATTGTTTTAGAAAAACAACTTAATATAATCAAATAAAAAAATATTTTAACTTCTTTAATCAATATATATATATATAATTTTTTAACATTGTTTCTAAATTATAGTTGATGTGATAATTATTGTTGAGAAAATTACGTTTAAGGACCAAAAAGAAAAAAAAATTATTTTTAAGGACCATTACCATTAACTTTAATAGTTTATTGTTAAACTCAGTAGTAATCATCTTAAAACAAGTGGTAATAGATTTTTAAAAATAAATATTTTTTCTTTTTTATCCTTTATTATAATTCTCCTATTATTGTTTTAAATGATGGGCCCCCCACTAGTTTTATATAACTATGAACCAAGTATTCTATATATATGGCATTGGGCTTAAAACCGCAAAAGGAACTGAAGCATATATAAAATAATTTAAACCCCCTTAATTTTTTTTAAATTAAGAATGCTAATTTTAAAGAGAAACATAAAGTGAATTTTATTTGAATGTGTAAAATTTATTTTAATAATAAACTTTATATATTATGAGTTTATTTTTAAATTAACAGTATTAATTTTTAAAAAAATCGAGATAATTATCTTTTTTATAGAAAATGAAGAAATTGAATTCCAAACAAGAAAGACAAATTGAGGAAATTGTCAAATCGAGATTATTTAATGATGGATCCAAAAAGAGCACCCATCTTTGGTAATCATGATGATGATCACAGTCGTCCATTTCTAACGTGAGGGCCCTAGGCCTTGGAATTGTCCGTACAAATGTGTGATGTTGTCCAGCTCATCCACCTTTCCCATTTAGGCAAGGACAACTCCTCTTTCCCTCCATAGACCTCAGAAATCAAACACCACTTTCTCTTGCTTTTGAATTTTCAACTCAATCATAATAATCATGCACCCATATCTCCTACAAACCATCACAGAAGAAACTAATATAATATTAAAAGCTTCAATTATAATAAGTTGACGGTCATTTTTGTTCTTGTCTAGAGGCATTCGCATTGCATTGTAGTCACGTGATCTTGTCTGCAACTTACTTTCTTTCTCTCGTTAATTGACAACTTTTTCTGAATGCTTTCTTTTATAAACCAAATTAATAATAATCATGAATGTCTTACATACTTTAAGAAATTTTATAAAATAAAATTTCCAAATTTTATTGATGATTCCTACCCATTTATAAGTGAAATTTAATTTGCCGACTCAACAATATAAGTATGAAGTGAGGACTTTAAATTTTCATATAATGGATCATTATTTTATATTATTATATTTAATTTTTATCAAGAACTTTTTATATAAACTTGTATTTAAATTAATATATAATTTTCAATTATATAATATTAATCTCAAATTGCACATTTTATAAATTTTAAAAATTTTTATTTGAAATTGTTTAATAGATTGATAATTAAAAACTACATTTTAAGACCATATCTATTAAAAATTATTATTTACTTAATATAAATTCAAAAATTATATATATAATTTTTACATAAAAATGCACAAAACCTTTTAAAATTTGTGTCACATGCAGATAATTTCTCTGCCTAACTTTAAAATTAATCTCTTAAAATTGAAATTATGTGTGGGTAACATATGCAATTAATAATTCTGTTATTTTATTAACAGACAATGGCGAAATTGAGTGTATTTCAGGTGCGGATTGGCCCCCCTCAATTTTCTTAAAAATTATATATATATATATATATATAAGATTAGATTTTGATGTTATACTCTCTCTTTTTTAAAAAAAAAAAAATTTGAACCCACTAGAGTGATACACATATTTGATTGCATTATATAAATTTGTTTAATTTATTTGATATTTTAATTTAAACCTACTAAAACTATATACATGTATTATATATATAATTTTCACAAAAAAATTATTATTTTTTCTTTTTCCCCATAATATCCTGCTTTACTTTCATATGTAACTACCTCTCTTTTTCTCATTTTTATTTTTTTGAGTTGACCAATAATCCTGTAAAATATTTTACATCTTGTTGCTTTCATATTCTTTCTCCCCCATATGTGTTTCAAGCTTCTAACTTCGCTTCATCTTCATCAATTTAGTTTCAAATTTTCAATAACTTGCCTCTTGTGCTTCTTGCACTTTTCTTCATCTGTGTACCATCAACCATTGTTCTTCTCTTGTCTTCGTTGCTCTGTTGTTGGCTAGTGTTGTCATGCTGCACCTGCACTATTGCAAGTTTATTTTTATCTTTTAGTTACTTCATTTCTATTGGGAGTCTAAGATAAAGAGAGAAAGGTGAGAGCTTTTTTTCTTTCTTTCTTTCTTTTAGTTTTTTCTCTATGTAATTTTATATATTAAACATAAAATGGGATCCGCTATTCAATTTCTTTATAATATTTAAGTTTTATTAAATTACAAAATATCTCTCAAAGTTAAAGAGATAAAAATCATTGACTTTTTTATCAAAGCATACAAAAATAAAGAATTAAAAGTCAGATACTAACATGTTTAATAAGTTATTAAGATTTTCTTTTCTATTTTATTCATTTCTTTAATGTTGCTACATTTAATGTTAGTGCTACAAATTTTAATTAATTCATTCTTTATACTACATTTATAAATGTCTAATTGTAAATTTTTGAAGCTCTTGGCTATTTTTCATCGTAGTTCTTATTATGTTAAAACATGATTTATGATAAGTAAATTTATAAATTTTTTAGATTTTAAATAGAGAATGAAAATTCTTTTAAAGAAAAAATTGTCATCAAATTAACAATATTTATCTAGAGATCATAAACCTAATCTCTAACAATAACAAAGTAAAATTAATTAAGAAAATTTGCTATCAAATCTAGAAAAATGAATTAAAATTTTGGCTTATTATCCTATTAACTGAAGTAAAATATGAAGAGCATATTTTGCAAAAGAAACTACTCCTTGACCTAACATCTTGGTCTGACGACTACTAATGGAAATGTGACATATCGAGAGCTAGAGATCTTTTCTTTCTTTGTTCTACAATATTTTCTTCTAAACCGGGGAGGATCATAGTTTATGTCAAGAGTGTTATTTATACATTATTCAAAGCTTAAAAAAATTAACTGCGTATACAGAAAAAGTTTGAGAATCTATTTAACTTAATATGTCACTATTTTATTAATAAATTAATGAATTTACTAACAATAAAGTTATTTATATAAAAAATAAAATTTTGAGATTTATTTTTAAAATTTTAAAGATACAAAATTATCTATTCATAATCTAAAATTAAAAAAAAAAATTTTTGCCTAATTTTTATAATAAAATATTATAAACGTGGTAGGACAAAAAAAATTTATAATTTGGTGGCAACTGGCTAAGTGCACGCGCGAAGCCAACAAACACTAGACTGACGTTATTTTAATAGAAGTTCAAGTCAAGTGGGGTCTGAAACAGCGTCTGAGGTAAGTCATCAGTTCTGTTGTGTCAGTGCTTCAGCAAGCAACTGGGAATGATCTTTTATTTTTCTTTTGTTTTTCTTAATACGTAACTGACCTACGCGCTAGAGGTTCAGATCCCGGTACACCCACTTTGCTTAATTTCAAACTTATTCCCCCAAGTCTAATTGTCAAACTTTTTAAAACCATTCATCCTATAAATTTAATAAGAATTAATTACATTAATCTTGTTTTATAAATTATTTTCAAATTTTTAATAATTTAATATATATTACAAAAAATTTCTCTAATCTATGTTTTATTAAAAATTAATTTTTATACAAAATAAAATAAAAAATTTATTCTTAATATCGTAACTAAGTTTATATTAAACTCTAATATATATCATAATTTTATTTTTGAAAGAAAGATATATTATATAAAACTTTATTTCGTTGAAAAAATAAATTAAAAATGATCAATGTATAATTCTAAAAATAAAAAAATATTAGATGTAATCTAATTAAACTTTAAGAAATGTTAGCGTAATTTATTCTTTTAATACAAAATTTTAAATTATTTATTTATACATTTTTGTCTTATACACATATACCCACACACAAAATCATTTTGCTTCCTTAAGGAGCAATTCAGAACATGAATAGAAGCTAATATATCGTTTTAGAACACTAAAAAAATGTTAAAAAACTATTTTAGTATATTATATAAAAGTAATATATATATATATATATATCATTGAATAACATTCTATAAGATCACAAAGTGAATTAAAAGTTCTTAAGTCAAATATTGTACTAAAAAATTTAAATTAAGCAAGAGTTTATTTATTTATTAATATATCATACATAAACTTTATGGATAATTCTTTTTATATATAAGAAACTATAACTATTTAATTAATTACGTTATTACAATTAAATAAGTTTTCTAAATTTTAGCATGTAATATCTACATTATAATTATTTCTAACTTAGCAATAGGATCAATAAAAATCACAATCTTATGCATCGCATGACGTTAAGAAATTACAATAAAGGTTGCTAGATAAATGGGTTCATCTTAATTAAATTAGCTGTATTCTCTTACAATAAAACATTGGCTTAACTGAATACACTTTTGGCCTATAGTTTTATAAAAAATTATTAGGATAAATTACTTTCTTCTCTTATAAAAGATACTTAAATTACACAATATTCTCTTTTATTTTAAAAAATATACACTTATCGCCCTAAAACTAAAATATGACCTAAATACTTTTAAGAATAATTTTATCAAAAATATAATTTATTAAAAAATAATTTTTAAAACTTCAATTTTAATGTTATTAATTTTGTGTTAAAAACCATAAATTTAATTTGTTATGAAATATTGTCAAATTTACAAAATGTTTATGTTTATTATAATATATTTAATACAAATTTTATTTTTCAAATTAAATTATCATATATAAATTAGTTAAACTTAAAATATCAGGAGAAGAGAAAGGAGTTTATCAAAATTTTAATTATTCTCTGTAATCTAAAAATAGATAATGTTGTCCTTATATTTTTTTTAAATGATCCCAAAATTTAATGTGTAATATTATAATTTACTGACTTTGACATTAGTTACTCACACTCAAATTTGAAATTCAAGTCAACAAACATTAAATTTGCATTAAACTTTGAATGAAAATGTGACAAAACAACAAAATTGAATTGTTTTAAGAAAAGAAAAATAGGAGGGTCATCTTTCCTGCTTTTTTTTACAAGAGGAACCAAATTAAAACTTTAATAAAAGTAGAAGGATAAAAATTGTATGTAAACATAAAACATTTCATTGTATTAGCATAACATAATTTATTTAATGTATAGTTTGTACTTTTATTATTAGTTTTTTTTTCATGGTACAACTTAGGGAAAAAGAAGGCCCTATATACATATATGAAACATTATATTTTAAGAGGAATAGACACTTAGAAATATATCATTTATGGAGAAATTGACCAGTAGACTAAATTAATCATTATATATAGATACACACACACACACACACACATATATATATATATATATATATATAAGGATGTCAAAGGAAATCTCACTAATTAAAAATGTACCTGACCTGCTAACATATCAATTTTTTTCTTATTATTTATCTGTCTCATTGAATTGAATAAAAAAAACAGTATTTATCTCTTATGCATCATTCTGTATAAAATTAAGTCTAAACACTTCTATTGGGAAAGTCACACAATTCTTTGGCATTTAATCCTATACTTTTCGAGATTAAATTAAAAAAATTTAGGTTTAAATTTTTGCTTTTGCAAGTGTCCAAAAAAATCATAAGTTTTTATTTTCTGTATAAAACTAATGTAAATTTATTACCTCGAATCAGAAGTCATTAGATTAATTAAAAAGTTTGGAATTGATTCGATCCAAATTAACTTTCTCGAGCAACAAGCTCTAAGCGGAGCAGCTTGGTAACTTCCAAAGTCTCCAAGCAAATACATTGCAGATAAGTTGGGCTGGGAGAGGGGTCATGCATTATTTAGCATATCAATAACCTCCATTCCAATTTTAACCGCTCGAGCTTCTGACAAGGTTGGGTTAAAAAAAATCACAAGTTTAACCTGTATAACTTTTTGGTTATTTCTATAATTTTTTGTAGGCTAACTCATGTCTTTCAAGATGTAAGTTGGTGTATCAAAAGGGCATCCTATACATCAATAATGGATAACTATAATTTTCACCAGATATTTAACAAACACCATGATAATGTTTGTTACATGTTTCAACTTTGTTCTTTCCTCTCATTTTCCTATTTGTATAAAAGAAAAGGAGAGCGAGAAAAGATAATGTAATTATGTGAAAGAAAAGTTGACCAACTGAAATTATTTAAATTTAATTCCCTATTTTGTCTTCTATAAGTTGGCATTTGATAGATAATTTCTCATATAATAAGAAATTTATTTATAAAAGTTTTTAGTATGAGATATATAAAAGTATCAGTATTTCTATGTTCTTTAAGACACATATAATGCATGAATTTTAAAATTTTCTATTTATTATATGTTTAAATAGGTCTTCTAGTGTTTAAAAAATTAAAATTTTCATAAATATACTAAACATTTCCTAAATGTTTACTATTATCTCTCTAATGCATGGATAGGGATTCCTACAGATATTATCTGTATATATACAGCAGGTTGGGCTGAGAATTTTTCCACTATGAATAAGGGAGTAGGTTAAATTTCCCCTGACCAGAAATATGAGCATGAGGACTTTACTCATTGCCCGATTGTACTGCATTAAAATTGCTAGAATATCATTCACTTAGTCAAATGATTTTTGTATGCCTATGTATATAAAACAAGAAAATAATGAAATAACAACAAAATTCAGTGAGAGAAGTGTTACTTTGCTAATTTCTTGTTAATTAGCGAGGACACATAATTTCTTCATTGATCCACCATGGCTTGGAGAGAGAAAAGGCACAAAAGCTCACGCCAACTTGTGCAATGACTTAACGATGGAATGACAAAGAAAATGTCCTTCACTACATTATATTTGTGGCTAACCATTTAGTGAAAGGTTATATCCCTTGCTGAATTTTTTTTTATTAGCAAGGAAAATATCTCTCACTAATCCACCACTATTGTAAATCTAATTATCCCTCTTCCAAGCATGCACGCGTGCAAACAAATACACACTTTTAGGCACGTGCCTCTCTATCTCCTCCTCTCCCCCATTCCCCCTTCCTCTCCCCCAGCTGCCTCCCTCCCTCACTCTCCTCCTCTCCCTCTAAATCATATGGGTGTTTCACCCCTCTTGTTTTTTTTTTACTTTTAAAAGAGGTATAACTTTTCATTCTTTCTTTTCTCTCTAGATCTTTACTTCCTAGCCTTTTACCATGACTTGCATGAGCTACTACATCACAAGTTTGATTATTTGCTTTGATTACTATACTTTAAAGGTTTAGTATTGTGAATTTACTTGAGAGTTTTGATTTTGGTGTTTTTTTCATTGAAACTTTGGTTTGTGTATGGTTTGATTAATTGGCAATTTGTTTTGCATTTGCTACTCAATTTGCCTTTGTTTGAAATTTTGGTTTGTATATTGAAGTGTTGTTACTTTCCAAGACAAATTATCTATATAGAGCAACTATTTTGGCTTGTGTATAATATAAGAAATTAGAATTTTTTTCACAAAAAAAATTTGCAAAATTTGTATAGTGAGAAATTCTCGTAGACTTTGTCATAATCTACAAGTTTTTTACAATTTTTGTGATAAAATTCTCACATTTTTTTGTGAGAATTTTTTAAGAGAATTCTAAAAGAAATATTATGAGAAAAGTGTCATAATATGACACTTTTTTGTAGTAGTTCTCACAATAAATTGCTATGTAAATACAAAAAATGCAAATTTTTTATGTTCTCACAATAATTTATCATGAGAATTTGTAACTTTTTTTATAGTTCTCATGATGAAATACCATGAGAGCACCAAAAAAATACAATTTTTTTTGTTTGAATGATAAATTATAATAAAAATTCTACGAGAAAGTCACAAATTTTATTACAATTTTTGAAAAAAAAATTGCTCACAATACTCTCTTTTGTTCTCACAAAAATTTTTCATGTGAACATTTTTTTCATGGAAAAATTCCATGAGAATTATGAATTTCTACTATTACTTTTTCACAACCTAAATTTTGTAAAAATTTTTGTGAAAACAACAATTCTCACAAAATTTTGGGTTTTTTCTCAAGGAAAATTTTTATGAGAATTTTTCTATTTTCTGTAATGGTATTGGTTTGAAATTTTCGTTGTATACTTATGTGTTGCTGCTTGATTTGCCTCTGTCTAAAATTTTGTTGTTATTTTTTGAAATTTTGATTTGTGCATTAGTTTGAAATTTTGGTTTGTGTGTTTGTGTATTGGTGTGTTGTTGCTTGATCACATTTTTTCAAGAAAAATAGATTAAAAAGGTTCGGGGTGTTTTTGTTTTAAGAATTAGAGTTGGAATAAAAAACTACTATCCTTAGTCCTTCATGAATATTTGTATTAGTCTCTCTTGCATAGAGTTAAAATCAGAGTTTCCCCAACAACTGGTTGGTGGAATGATTTCAATATTTTGAGGATATTCTTTAGGAAGTAGAAATGACATTACCTTCTCTAAAACACACCTTGAAATACTAAAACCATTCTACACTAAATACAATGGTGACTGAAATTCCATCACCTTCTAGGTATGTTTTCGTCTATCAACTATGATTTAATTCTCTACCATTTACATTCATATCACATTACCTAGGAAGAGACTCACTCATCTTCTTCTTTATCGACGCAAAGCAAGCTACTAAATGTCCGCATCCTTGGTTTACTCTTCCTAAGTTTTATACCAAAGTGGGATTAAGTTCTTTGGGTTGGACATCACGATCTTCAATGGTACATATGGGCATTTATACTAATGAGAATGCTGGTCAAAATTGTAGATATATAGTTTAAATAACTTGTTCTTATTTTATTTCAAAAATTGGAAAAAATAAATTAAAGTTAGTAACATCTATTAAGCCATTTAACACTGACGAAGATGAGGAGGAGTTTGATTTTTTTTTTTTGAGTAATTTCTTTTTTTCTTTTCTAGTAAGGGGATTTATCTTGCAATTCTCTCGTTAAATAATGAGGGAATTGGGAAAGAATTAGCATCTAGTTTGGCAAGTTTTCCCTCCCAATTTGGTCAACAAAAGTTCAAAAAGAAAAAAATATCCCTTACTAATTAGCAACTAGTATATGTTTAGCGAGGGAACAGTCAAAATCATAGTTCCCTTCTTTTTGTATTGATATGTCTATATTACTATTGAAAATCCAAAGTTTACCTAAGCCAATTATTATTATCATGGTCAAAATCATATGATCTCTTCATGTTAATTTTAATTAAAATTTAACAATTTTATTTTTTTTAATTTCATGGGATATTTTATTATGTTTTAAAATTAATTTATATGTTAAAATTTGTAATTAGGCCTTAGTTTATAGAGATAAAATGTAGTTTCCCCCCATTTTAAAACAAAAAATGAGCTAGTATTGTAATTTGTTATTTAATTTGAATTGTTTAATGATAGAATCATTAAAATTTAAATGGCTTATATAGTTATTATTTCATTTTTCACTTTAATTTAATATATATAATGTTAGAGTGTAATGTTTTCTATATATCACACTTTATTATGCACGATCCCTTTAACAATATTGGCAGAAGGGAATAAGTTGAGGAATTTTCTTTTTCACTAACTTCGTAAAAATAAAATTTTGAATGAAAATAAATTGTACCTAAATAGAAAATACAAATATGTATAAAACTGTAGTTACTGTGTAACAGCCTGACCGTAAATGGGATGAAGCTAATAACGCTCATGTTTCTCCGTTACACTTCCATTATCTTAAAATATTTTATTTTCTTGGATTTTGGTAAGTGGTGATCTTAATTTTTAAAAATATAAAATGTTACGATATGAGATATATAACAAATTTAATATTCTTTTTTTCTTTTTCCGGTAGATTTCAGATTCTTCTTTTCATATGTCATAAATAATATAACGTTTTAAAATTGTTCTTAAATGTAACTCATGCCTAATAAATTTCTTATAAATAGATTTTAAAATATTTAAATTATCCGAAATTCCCCTTACTATACGCTAACACATGTTTTGCAAGCAAATAGAGAATAGAAAATGAATAAATGAAGCATCAGCCATTCCCTCCCGTGATTATTACAATTCAGATTAAGTGGTCTGTTCCAATAGGAAAAGATAATTGGCATCTTATAATTACCACCTAGTGTTGAAGCTAATTAAGTGCGGGTACTCAATCTCCCTGCTTAAAGTTAAGTTGGAAGTAATTCTAAAGATAAGGGGACAGAATGACGAGAGAATATATGAAACGGAAGGACTAGGTTTATTGAGTGATCAATTTTTCATTAAAAATATTATATGTGATTTTTTTTTTGAAAGATTCAAATCATACAATCTTGAGACCTCAAAAATATTTACTCATGATAATAATTACCTAAAAATTACAAGTTTTCTACAAAAGATTAAGGGGAAAAAACCGTTCTATTTTGCTTGGATGATTAACATTGGATAGGGGTAAGAAAAAAAATGTTATATATATGTTAAATATTCAATATGATTCACATAAATATAGAATTTAATCAATTCAATTTGATAATAATATAACACATTACAAATTTTTTGGAAGGAAAATTGGTTCGCTTCCTTCGTTCCAAATTTAGGAAGAACAAAAATTGAGTTTGAGGAAAAAAAGAGAGGGGGGGGGGGGGACTGGATTCCAAAATAGACGGTAAATTTCTCTTCTTTTTTTCTTTTTGTTGTAAAGTATTTGGTGCTTTAGAACCTATACCGCTTGAACAATATTAAAGCAATATTATTTCTTTGTTGCTTTCATAGAATATGCTCATTTAGAGAAATCAATGTTCAAATTAGGGTTAACAAAATGAAGCTGACTAATGCTTCCTGGCCTTCTTCGGTTATCTTTTTTTTTTTTAATAAATAATTTCATTGTTTAGTTATCTTGTACAGACAAAATAAACAAGCCTCTTATTATATAGTAAATCTTAAGTTTTTACCATCATATAAGACATTAAAATTTTTCAAACAGGGAGCAAATTTTGAAGACAAAATAGTCAAATGTGAAAAGATAAAAATAAATTTGAAATGAAGTGGCGTTTGAAAGTTTGATTCGATTTGTGTATATATTATAAGGAAAATTATTTCTTGGTCTCTTAAAAATACATACCTCAATTGTTTAATTTTTAAAACATCTCTACAATTCAAATTTTATAAGTTTTTATTTGTTGCTCTATTATTTCTCCCAGCTGTACATTTGTTTTGTTTATAACTAAGGGAGACTAAAGAATAGTGAGAAGAATTTTTAGGAGCTGACTTTGTAGGGATAAGATTTATAAACCAAACAATTAGAATTCTAATCCTCTTAATTTATAGATAAATTAACATTTTCAATTTAGAAAAGAAAAAAGAAAGAAGCAATGGAAAAAAAAAAAGTAGTTCCATATACTATTTCTTCTGTTGTACATGGAGCATCACTCCAAATGACTTATTCAAAAATAATTAATGCATGTATGATCGAGAAGAACATTTTTTAACTATCTGTTATCAATATTTAAAATTTTAGAGATAAATTTAAAGAATTTATTTTTTAAAAAAGAGAATTTATTAAAAATTATTGTGACGATAGGTGACCACTTGTTAAGCTAACCTACGCTCCACTTAACAAAAAAGATGCTGCCAAATAAGTAAAGTGATGAGAAAGGTAAAATCTCATACACTGTGCATTCGTCACTCTAACCAGTGCAGGCACAGGAGTTTCATCATCGTGTAATGCTCTCCCACTTGTCGCCCTATCATTGGCTCCAGTGTTACGTATTCTCCTCTCTTTCTCTCTCTAACCCAGAGAGCTAGTCTAACTTTTTAAGAGTTGCGGTAGACTCGGATCCTGTCTCCCTTGTAAAAAGGGCTTCGCAGAAACTAAATTGACCCTTTCTTCCTTCTCTTACCTTCTCTTCCTTCTCTCTCTCTCTACCCGTTCGTTCTTTTTTAATCTTTGATCTTCACAAACATGGGTGACCCATACCCATATGGGCTACCCGATTTCCGGCAGCTCATAGCAGGAAGAACCCATCATGATCTGCCGGAGCCACCATCTATGGCTGGTGCTGCTGCTCCACCACCCAATAGCTACGACGTCGTTTTCTCTCATGGGTTCGCTCCTCACTTTGCTCATCATCATGACTATTCCTCAAGTGTCGTCAATATTCCCACCAGCACGAACCCTACTGTTACTGCCGCTGCTTCAGTAGATCATGCCACTACTACTGCATTCTGTAGCAGCAGCAGCATAGAGGCTGCAGAAAAGGGATGGCTTGGATTTGATGCTACTGCGAACAACAGGTGGCCTAGACAAGAGACTCTTTCCCTCCTAGAGATCAGATCTCGTCTCGATTCCAAGTTCAGAGAGACCAATCACAAAGGCCCATTGTGGAATGAAATTTCTAGGTATATATATATTACACACATCAAATTTTGCGTATTTTGCAGGCTTTTGTGTTAAATGTTTTTTTTTTGTTCTGGTTACAAAGGCTTTGGACTAGCGAGTGAGGAAAAGGACGGTGTAAGAATTGAAAGCCTTCTGGCACTTTCGTCCACTGGAAGTGTAGTTAATATTCTTGAACTGCTTTTGTGTTGATTTGTTTGCCGCTGAGACTTGGATTGAGGATTGTTTGATAAACTTTTGTTTTTCTTTTTTGGGGTTTTGGCAATTTCCTTTTGTGATTGAAAATGACAGGCCATTGCAGCGAACTGGGTGATTCAATGTTCTTTTTGCTATCTATTTTCTAGTTTTGTCCAAGAAATTCCACTGACCCCATGAGTAGTTGCACTGGGTTTTCTGTGAGGAAATCATTATAGGTGCAAGAATTTATCACCCCTTTGAAAGCCTGTCTTTGTTTTCTAGTCCTACGTATAAACCTACTTTGCTCAGCTAGCTAGGGCTATTGGAATTTAGTTAATCTAAAAACCAGCTGATAATACTTGTCTCTGACATCTTTAATGTAGAGAGCAGAATTTTTGTTGATTATTTTAATACTTTACAGAAAAATTAAATTGTTCAATGGAGAAAAATTTGTATTTGCTTATATTTAAGCACGCGATGAAGTTTTAGCACTTTTAACTAGTACTTCGTGTCACACAAACATATTTTTTTAATGTTTAAGGAGACAATTTCTTCCCATATCGTATATCTAATTTCTTCTCCAAAGTTTATATTTTTTTAAAAAGGGAGATGGCGCTTTTGTGAAATGTCATAAAATTGATAGTCTTGCTCAAGCTCCTTCGTATGTTTTAGAAGCATATAATAGTTGTGTGATCCATGTGTGTTTAGGATAATGGGGGAGGAATATGGTTACGAAAGAAGTGGGAAAAAATGCAAGGAGAAGTTTGAGAATTTGTACAAGTATTACAAGAAGACCAAGGAAGGGAAAGCAGGAAGACAAGATGGGAAGCACTATAGATTCTTCCGCCAGCTTGAAGCAATATGTGGAGAAACAACAAGCACTACTCATCATGCCTCAACTTCAGAAACCCATCATGCTTTAAACGCTGCAACTTCTCCTAATTACCAGACTCCAATAAGCATCACAGATGGTGAAGTTCTTCATCACAACAACCTCAGGTACTGCTCAAAGAGCCTCAGCCTCTCAAACAATTCATCTGATCAGTTCGAGACATCCTCGTCCGAAAACAACAACGAGGAGGATCTTTCGGCCATTGCCTATATTATGAAACAGAAAGGGGTAGAGGTAGACCACCAAAGACAAAGTCGAAGGGTGAGGAAAAGCTTGAGAGCTGAGGTCGAGGAGATTGTGGACTCACGCATGAGGAAGATCATAGAGACTCAAGATGCTTGGATGGAAAAGATGATGAGTGTGGTTGAGCAAAGAGAGCAAGAAATGGCGTGTAAGGAGGAAGAGAGGAAGAAAGATGCCATGAAGTTTGATCGAGAAGTGCATCAACTCTGGGCTAAAGAGAGAGCTTGGATTGAAACAAGAGACGCTGCATTAATGGAGGTAGTGAAGAAACACTTAGGAAAAGAATTAATTGAGCCAATGGTTGAACATGAAGAACCGCGAAACAAGAACAATGTTGGCAGTGGTGGGTGGACAGAACTAGAGATTTCGAATCTGATACAGCTGAGGAGTGGTTTTGAAATGAGATTTCAAGAAAGTGGTGGTGGGTACTTGTTGGAGAATAATGGTCCTTGGGATGAAATAGCAGCAAAAATGGCTTATTTGGGGTTTGATAGGAGTGCCAGTGAGTGCAAGCAAATATGGGGTGACATCAGTATCTCTCTCAACAAGACAATGGAGTGTAGTAGTAATGGTAGTATTATTAAAACGAGGCCTCTGTGTGTGGGACTTCAGCTGACCGAGGATGACATTTCACATTCAAGCTCTAACGCAGGCACCAGAGGTAATTATCTGACAGCTGCTTCAGAGTTCTAGCACTGAAGAGGATATTAACTTGTGGACTATAAATCACGGCCACTTAAAAAAAGAAGTTTGTGTTTGTGTTCAATACATATCGAATACTTGTATATGGTATTCTGTATTTGTGTCATTATTGATGCTTTCTTGCTCGTGGACAATTGTTGGGCTTGTGCGGGATAGGAACTAGAGCTAGTTTGGCTAGTTTATTCAGATACCACAAAATGAAAATCTAAGCCAAGTGAGATGGCGTTTTTTTTTTTCCACTGAAGCATATTTCTGAAAATGGATGTACATATAAAAATATTGCGGTTTTTCTTTTAATCTTAAGTTTTCTTAGTTTTAATTGAGATTCAAACCAGATCTTTAAAGACGCCTCTCCATTATTTCTGAACTAAATAGTTAAGTATTGTGGTTTCAACCTGCTATTGGGGTTGCCATATTGCCGTGACATGCAGTAGGTTGTATATCAGATACGTATGATGTGATATGAGGTAGTATGATGTGACTGCAGTCCACAAAAGGATTAGAGGTGGATGAAGTAATTTTAGACTTTGGTTACAAAATTTTTTAATAAAAATATAATATTTATAAAAAATACTTTTTAGAAAATTGTGATGTTGAATTATAAAAATTTTTACTTATTTTATTTTTATTAAAAATAATAAATACTTAAAAATTATACTGCCATTCATAAAAACTAAGTTTTTCTGTACTTTGTCCTATTTTCCTGTCGTCACAGCTACTGCAATTACAGCTGCAACTGCAACAGTAACAATTTAAAGCCTTGAAGTATCTCCTGAGGTGAAGTGCTTCAATGGAAGCATTGTCATTTGCTGTTCAATTTTTATTCATGGTTGAGATTAATTAGGAGCACTGTTGTAAGTTCTAGTTGTTTTCTTTAGAATTTTTATGTACAGCATATTCCGGTGCATTATTATGCAAATTTGTATAGATTTTGATATTTTAAATTGCGAAGTTTATAAATTGTTTTTAAAGTATAAGAGAGATAAAAAAAGGAGAGTAAATAAAAAAAGAAGCAAATTATATATATATAATTATTTTGTGTGTCACGCACTCTCAATTATTTATAAGTTTCATATTTTTAGAGATTAAACTTAAGTTTTTTAGAATATTACATTAGCAAATTGTTGTTCATATGTAGGCTCATATCTTTGTGTGGGGCTGGAGACTTTTAAGAAAAGGAGAAAGTGAGGAGGGAAAAAAAATAGGACTAGCATTTTATAAGTGTTCTTGGGATTGTTTATGTTTTTATAAATTTCACGTGTATATAAGCTTTTGAACAAGTCAGAACGATCTGCTCTCCCTGTCAAATCTCTTGCTTCTTGAAATGAGTGTAATTCATGCATTCTCTACCTAAGAGCTTCAAATTAATGTACTTTTACGTTACGTATTATAAAAATGATTGCCATTCGGAAGATGATCAGAACTTTTTTTTTTTTGGGGGGGGGGGGGGGGGGGGGGCGCGGAATATAACTGTTATTATCAGGAGAAAACTCGAATATAACATTTGGGATTTATTTTTATATTTTTAAAAAATATGATTTATAAATTATATTTTTTAATAATTTAACATAATACAATTATAATTTTTTTTGAAAATTTTTATTTCACATATTGCATACTTTTTTCTTTTGAAAAAGAAAATCTAACAAATGATAAGAAACTTTATGTGTTATCCTTGTTGCAAACCTGAATGTTAATACTTATTAGTTTCCTGGTGGTTAGTTTTTTCAGTATACTATCCTCTAGAAAATTTTCTTTTGTATAGACACTTACTTTTGTCTTAGGCCAATTTATAGGCATTTACTTCTTTTTTTTTTTTCATTTGGCCAACAAGCACTTGCTTAAAATTGACTTGCAAAGATGAATTAAAGTGAGACGTATTATATTGAGAAGTGTATGATAAAATCTACAAGCTAAAGGGTTTTTTTGTTGATGTATCCAAAGAATTTTATTTTAATTTAACACACTTGATTTATGTTTGTTACTTTATTATTGTCTTTATAACTAGTTGTTTTTTAATTATGTGTATTTAAGAGAATCTTGTCACTGCAATATTGCATAAATACAGGGAAGACCATTTAGTACATTTCACCATGGACCTAGACTTATGGAGGCAAGCAAGAGGACTAAATGAAAAAATATTCATCTACGGTCTAGGTGGAAGCCTCAGCTTAGAAGAGCTCTAGTCAAAATCTCTAACAAGTCCCTCTAACCCTACACAATTGAGAAATTTTTTTAGGTGCACCTGGAGCATGGTGCACCTAAAAAAATCAAGGGTCAAAAATAGATTTGTATAAGTGGAGTCCATGCGTAGTATAGGTGGGGTCCATGTGCAGAGTAAATGTTAACCGTTAAGTGTATAAATGACGTGACGCAGCAAGTGTATGTAAGAATTGCTCCACAACTACAGTCTACACAATAAAAGGTGGATGATATGTTTGCCTTGGTGTTGCAGACCTAGGATCAACAATAACAGGAGTAGAACTTGTGGGTGAATCAATAGTTGAATGACTTTCTACTCTAGAATAGACTTGATTATGGGCAAAGAAGGTTGCCTGGCTTGATAGGCATGGCCTAAAAAAATAGATATGAATTAAAAAAAATTAATTAAAAATGAGCTCATTTCAAAAAAGTTCAAATATAAAATGAGTTAGGCTTAAACTTTTTTTAAAACCTAGTTCGACCTTTGCTCTTATTATAATTTTTTTATATATTATTAAAAAATAATACTATTAAAAAACTATTTATAACTACTAATATAAGTAAAAAAGAATTATATAATATATATAATTATTTTTTTACTCTTACTTATTGCATAATATATTATTAGGAATAAATTATAATTTTTAAAAATAAATTAATAATCAATAATATTATTGAAAAAACTATCATATTAAAAAATTTTATTATCTTATGTATACTCCAAATTGTTTAAATTTTTTACCATATTTTTTTTGGACTATTTGGTATTTAAAACAAAAAAGTGAGCCTAATAAGCAATAAAATAAAGATATATAATATTTAATTTTTTTAAAAAAATTAAATTTTTCTAAAAAACGAATTGGGTCGGAATTGATCCGAGCTCGACTCGGTACTGTTTTGAATAGTGTCAGGCCAAGCCCAAGTTCGAGTCTAAAAAAATTTATATATTTTTTTATGAGTCTGACCTGTGATTAGGTTTATTCTAAAACTTATTTCTAGCATTATTTGTAGGCCTTCTTAGCTTTTGAGCAGATCTTGCTATAGAATATGTAGCACGACAAAAACCCAACATTGCCTACAGCAAGAGTTGGATCATGGAGGTTGTGGGCATATTTTGATGAAGGAGAGGGAAGGGAGAGGATGAACAAGAGGGTTTAGTTGGTGGATAGCTAGGCTTATAGACATTCATGATTATTTACCAAATGTACATATAACAAGTGGCAATAAATATATATAGTTTTATTTAAAAATGTGTTGTCTTCTTTATTGAATTGTGTTGTCTTCTTGTAGGTTATTAATATGGGGAAAGTATAGTAACATGATTTTTCACATGCCAACGAATGAATAACAAGAGAATAGGAGTTGAAAGCAAGAAAATAAGGAGGATTAGCAAAGGAACATTGAGGATTTGCACAGGAATTTCCCTCCCAATTCCTTTGTTAAATGCTAATGAAATTGGACAAAATTGAACTGAAATTTGCAAGGGAATAGGAAGGGAAAGTTTACTCACTAAATAGAGACACGAATTTAGCCAGGGAATTGTTCCTCCTTACTCTCTCGCTAAATTGGTTTAGTAAGATAATAATGACAAAATTTTCTCTTTCTAAATTTCTATTTGTTTTTTTCCTAGTTGTTTTAGTTCAAGAAGCACTTAAAATTTACTAGTTAAGCACACAATTGAAAAAAAGAGAGGAAATTATATTTTTACCTTCTCAATTTGATACATAATTACAAAATTAGTACATAAATTTTTAAATATAACAAAATATCTCTTTTAACTTTGAATTAAAATAAAACATAAAATCATAGTTAAAATTAATTTCAAAAAATTGCTCCTTAACTTCAATAATCTTCGCATACTAACATTAAGTTGGAATAAATAATTGGACACAAGAGACCACGTGATCCTCGTGTGGTCTCTTGCAGTTAATTTTAACTAAAATTTAATATTTTTATTTAGTCCAAAGTTTATGAAGATGTTTCATTACATTTTAGGTTTATGTTTGAATTTTGTGATTAAATCTTGGTTTCAAAAAAAAAAAAATCAAATAATAATAAACAATTGTCATATAATCTTAAATACAGATTTTTACTATTAGAAAAATTCCGAATTAAAATCTTAACATTATTTAATGAATTTATATTTTATAATACATGTGTTCGGCATATGCAACATATACCAGCAGCAATTGCTTGATAAACACGATCTTTGGATTTCGTAAAGGGAAATGATACCGCGCTCGAGCTTCCTGATCGGCATATTTCATCCAATGAGTTAAAAATAAATAAATAAATATAGTTGATGAAGTCATTGGAATTAGAATGATCTGACGGCCAGGAAGTTCAAACTTCTTGTAGCATTTACTTTCATAAATGGGATTTGACGAAAGGAAAATTGAGATATGAGATGTGAAGTTAAAAATATTTATATTGAAAAATTTTAAAATTTGAAATTATTTTAAAAATTTTAAGAATAAAAAATTTAAATTATATAAAAAATTATAATTCAAAATTTTGAGTTAAAATTTTTTATTTATAGATTGATTTTAAAATAATTTTAAAATATAAATAATTTTAATTTAAAATCCTCAACTATAATTTTCTTACACCAAGAAAGAAATTCGTCTCCCGCCAGCAGCAGGGTAGGCTTTTGAAATGAACTTACTAGGTTTCATCTGGAAGGTAAAATAATGCCTACTAAAAAGGGAGGCCTTGTGCAATCAAAAAACAAAAGAAAGGGAGGCCTTGTAAAGAAGGGGAAAAGCAGAGATAAATTAAAGGGGCTTGTTGGAAGTTATGAAAAAAAATAATGATACAATGAATTTAGAAATATTATAAATTTGTGTTATGATATAATATTAAATATTATTAAATATAAAATAATAGCTTGTTCATTTTATTATATTTACTGTTATAATTATATACATTAATGAGACAAAAATGAAATTAATTCCATTAAAAGTTTTTAATTATTAACTAAATAAATATTTTAAGAATTAAGTATGAATCATTTAATAAAAATTTTTTATATTTAATAAGTATTACATTATAATTAAGATATATGATATAGGCAGATTCATAATACTATCACTCAGAATATTGGGATCTCTCGATCATTGCCCTTCAATTTCTATGCTAATTGCGCGGAAGGAGGGCAAACAAGATGGCATTTGTGTCGTTTGGATCAAATGGTTTGTGATAAAAATGTAATATAATTTTTTTCGCATATATTGTATTAATTAATAAAAGTGTTTAATGAAAGTTAAAATGAAACTTTCGTGCATGTCTGAGCAAATTCATTGAATGAGTGAGAAATATTCAGGTTATTAACTATGTTTAGAAATTCTGAAGTAAAATAAGATCGGTGAAATAATTAATAAAAAAAAAGAAGTCATGTACATATATTGAAAATGAAATCCATTCAAAAAAATAAATAAATAACGATGTCTGTTTATTAGTGCTTTTGACTTGGAAGCCTCCTTTTTTAGGGGAGGGGTGAAGTGACTTGTGAGCTCATAAATTCTCCATACAGGCTATTTTGGATAGACAGTTCTTAACTGGAAAAAGAAAAACTTTTTACACTTTGAAGGATATGGCACAGAGAAGTGAAGAAGAGAATAATAGGAAGAAGAGGGATTGAAGAGAGAAAAACTTTTTACACTTTGAAGGATATGGCACAGAGAAGTGAAGAAGAGAACAAGAGAAAAAGAGAGATTGAAGAGAGAAAATATGCTGAGCAATGAAATCTATATTAGTTCACACTTAATCAATGAATTACATGGGCGTATATAACAGATTTTACTGACTAATAGTTTACTGATTTCAGGTCTAGCAACCTCTAACAACTTCTAATCTCTAACTAACACAACTGACTATCATGTTCCCTCAATTCGAACATCCCTACTGATAAATATGTCATCACCAAATGAGGTATCACTTTTATATTTCAAATGCTGAACTTGTAATTTGCTTTGATGGTGCTGAAATCTAGTACTTGAGATAGCCTTTGTTAAAACATCTACAACTTGTCCATTCGAAGAAACATGTTGGACTTTGATATCTCCCCTTATAGCCTTTTGTCTCACAAAGTGCAAATCAGGCTCAAGATGCTTTGCTCTAGCATGAAAAATGGGATTTGCTATCATTCGAATTGCACTAAGGTTATCACAATGAATTACTGGAATAGAAGGATTGCAGTAGACATTTAATTCTACCACATTGTGAGCCAAACTTCGATACTTAGCTTCAGTATTGGACCTTGAGACAACTTGCTACTTTTTGGAGCCTTAAGAGACAAGATTGTTCTTAGGGAAAACACAAAACCCTGTTGAACTTCTTTTGTCATATGTGTTTGAAGCCCAATCTCCATCATAGTTGGCAATTAAAGTAAAATTAGCAGACTTGTAAGACATAATCTAGCAGATAAACTTCCTTTAAAATATCAAAGAATTCACTTATGGCTACCTTCTAGTGAACTTCAAGAGGGTCTTACATAGATTGGCATGCTTTATTAATAGCCATTAATATTTTAGGCATTGGTATAGTGGCATATTGAAGTGCCCCTACAACGGACTTGTAGAGATAAGGATCCAATATAGGATCATTGTTAAATTTGGAGAGTTTAAGACCACTAGCCATTAGAGTATTAATACTTCTTGATTGTTGCTACTTGGCTCAGCACAATAAGTTCTTAATACAAGCTTGTGATAGATGAAGTGCGATAGCTAGGTCTCATATTAGCTACCTTTAACAAATATATATGTATGATGTTATATATTAATTAAAAGAAATGTACTTGGTGTCTATTGGTTATGATAACATTGCCATATTTTTTTTTCTTTTTATTTTACAAGTTTATAGTGAACTATATCTAGATCAAGTTAAGTTAATCTTATTAAAAGACTTCACTATTGCTACTCTGAGTTTTAGTTAACTAAATATTGTTTCAGTTGATTGAATCTTGTTCTTCATCAACTTTTGAACTTGTAGGTTTTAGTTAATTGATACATACAAGTTCCAATTAATTGAATTTTAACTTCTATATCTTAGTCAAGGTGTACCAAATCTAGTTAACTGAATCTTATTTTCACTTTACTAAATCTTAAGATCCAAGTGGTTGAATCTTGATCTAGTTAACTGAATGTTGGAACTTTTAGGCAGCACTTATTATTCACTGAAATATTTAGATAGTCATTGTGTAAGGCTATAATAAGAAATATTACACTAACATCCCCAAGGTATCCATATATATAAAATCTAGTTTATAAGTTATCCAAAGTGTCTACTAATCTGTTGTATACACCATATCTTCATTCATACATAATTTAATTATACTCATACACTATAGGAAAAAATGAAACTAGAGATGGAAAAATCCATTTTTAAAAATGGAAAAATTGGTTTTTAAAGAATTTGAGATGGAAAAATTTCATCTTTGATTTTGGCATTGGAAAAATATTAAGACAATAAAAACAATTCTGTCTCAGATTTAAAGACAAAAAATTTTGTCTCATAAAAAATTTGTCCTTAATTTTTGGGATAGGGATATCTGTATTTAGAGATGGAATATATATTTTGTCTTAAATCCACTTTTGATTAGAGATGGATACTTTCATGTTAAATTCATTTCTAAAGTGGAAATGATTAAATCCATGCTAAATTTGGGTCTAATTAAGAAAGGATTTCCATTATAAATCCATCTTTGATCAAAGATAAATATTTCTAATCCAAATCCATCTTTGATTAGAGATGGATACTTCCATCACACATTCGTCTCTAATAAAAAATGAATAATTCCATCATAAATCCATCTTTGATTAGAGATAGATGATTGCATACCAAATTCATCATTTGATTTAGGATATATCAATCTGCCCCACATTTGTCTCTAATGAAGATGGATCATTTTGAACCAAATCTGTCCCAAAATTCAATCTAAATGTATGTGATTATTTAATTATCCAATAACATATATAATAATGAGTGCACAAAAATGTGAAAATTATGTACACAAGCAATAAAAAAGGTAGTCATAGTTCAAAATGAATGTGTCACAACATGGTGAAAAAAATAGAAAGATGCAACAAGAAAATATGCCAATAAGGTAGTAATCCAAATTATTTGAAAAGGAAACTACTATAAAATAAAACAAAGTTCATCCTAATAAGCTAGATGGAAGATTCCTACAGCTATATATCTTGATATGTGATTGGTTCTTCCTCAATAAAATCTAGATGATAATGAGTAATAACCCTATCAACAATGCGTTTAAGAGACATGATCATTTGGGGTCTACTAGCAACTATTTGCTTAATGATGTAGTTTTCCATGATATACACTTTTGTAACTTGGCCTTAAAATCTAAATGGAAGTCTAACTGAGGTGTAGAACTATTGCTCTCGATGGAAGAAGAACAAATGTTAGGGGCCTTTGATCTTTGCCCTTTCTTATTCTTACCACCAATAGCTTCTAACTAAGGGGTAGTATCCACAACAGAACCATTAGAACCAGTTAATCTAGTGTTAGATGACGCTTGACCCTTAAGCCTTGTAACACTTTAGCTATCTAGGTCTTATTTAATTACTATGGATCAATAGTAAGTCCATTTACTAATGAAGAAAAATACTGAATCCAAAATTTCTGAAATTTATATACTTGCCTTGTTCATAAATTTCATGTTTAAACAACTTAACCATTAAAGTTAAAATGCACATAATATTCTAAGGAAAATCTGGTAGAGTTTCCCTTTATAAAATTGACTATCTAAACCACTCAAATGGTCACATTACAGCACAAACTCATAGACATAAGATAATAGCAAGGTCATATATTGCAATTTGGGCATAAAACATTAACTAAAACTAAATAACTTAAGCTAGAGTTATACATCATTGTTTATAGTGCACTAATATATGTATTACATCATTATGGAGTTAAACATAATCCGTATACATTCCTTGTACATTACAACAAAGTTAAATACAAATATTCATATAATTTTGAAAATTCAACTATCATTCTTTTTCTTTTCCTTTGCTGGCACTGGTACTTCGACTTGGCACTAGTTAGTGGAAAAATAGAGATTGGGTGAGATTCGGGAGAATCTCAATAATTATGCTCAATTCACCCAAAATAAGTATGAGACAGTCAAGCAAGAATGATGCAAGTATGCATGGTCATATAAAACTAACATAAATGCTTACATGTTTCTTAGCCTCAGCTTATCAAACATAACGTGCAAAACCATGCCATATAACTGATGTAATACAATATAGCATATACTGTCATGAACAACCGATACAATATAATGCATATCAAGCTCAAACAAGTCTGCATGCGACTAGATAGGGAAGAGTAAGTTACTTTGGATAGGTGATAAAACCCAGTAAAAATATCTAATTTCTCCATTTTGTTTCTGGCTCTGTCTCTTTTTCTTTCTTAGCTCTACACTTACAATGGGGTAGAGCCACACTAGTTTGTCTTAAAAATAAGGGAGAATTATAATAAAGGATTTAGAAGTAAAAATATTTATTTTTAAGGACTTGTTACCACTTGTTTTAGGATAATTATTGATTTTAGTAACAAACAATTGAACCTAGTAGTAATAGGTCCTTAAAAATAAATTTTTTCATTTTTGGGTCCTTAAATATAATTCTCCCTAAAAATAACACATAAACATATCATCAATATCTCATACTCATAACTACTTCTCTTAAGTATCTATGACTTTTATCTATACTTTATGCCACTTATGTAATACCATATTATTTCTAACATTGATCCTCTTCTTGCAAGTGAGATTATACAATTCATCAAAGAAATCCCAAGAAAATGTATTAAAATAATGAATTAAAGTACGTTACGTAGTGGATAAATTTTTTATTTTGCGTCTTCGGAAACCCATGAGCTTACCAACAACATTCTCTAATTATTTTCCATTTCAAAAAATCATAACATTCTCAAAAATTAGCACAAACCATGGATAAAGAGTCAAAAATCCCAAAATAATCACATTTTGCCTTAGGTTCTAGGATAACAGAATTTGAGGCAACTTTGAAAAATTATAACTAATTCTAAAAAATCAAAATCAAGCAACCCATAGCTTGTTGGAAATCTCTGGGTGTTAACTTCATAGTAAAAATAATTCCTAGCCATGAAAATCCCCTTTAGACCACTCTTGACATCAAAAAATGCAAGGAAGTCGAGCTGTTCAGAAATCTAATATAGTGTACTAATATAAATTCTAGAATTCATAATTAATTCCAAAAAAATCCAATCCATGTAATCTATACCAATTTGGAAAGTTACAAATATTACTAGAGGGGAAAAATAGTCCTAGACCATCCAAGAGTATTTAGACCCTAAAAATCAATCAAACAGTAACATGGGTCTATAAGTGTGCTTGGAACAGAACAACAATTTTAAAAATTTATATATCTCTCTCTAGACATCTAATTGAGGTGCTTCTAATTGGAACAAGTCACTGGGAAGGTTTGTAACATTTTGTGGCAATTGGGCATCATTGGCCCCATGAATGACACAGATTCAAATTCAGACAAGATGAATAGTACACTAACTAAAAACCAAAAAAATTGCCAATTTAAAAAATTCACCAAAAATTCTATAAACCTCCAAATAATACCCACTTTAGCTTTCTAAAAAGCTCTCAACAAGCCCTAGATGCATGCTAAATTTCAGATTAAGGAGAGCTCATTTGGATAGAATGTGATATAGCATCACTTTGGTCCAAATAGTTTTCTTTTAGATTTGACACCTCTTAGGCAAGTGTAAACGCATGAATATGACTTGTAGGAACTCCTCAAGTGGTCCAAAACCTTATGCATATTAATTGGTCTATCCTACACTCAAGAATGCATGTATCCAAGTATGCACACAAAGGTTCAAATTTCACATTTCCATTGCCTTGGCACCATCCAATATTCATACATCATTCATACATAATATTACATTTGTTCAATGGTTTACAACTCAAAAATATTATATACATATCCACTTTGGTATCTAGGTACAAGAAAAACTACATAATTGTCAAAGTGTAGCTTTTCAAGACCGTTGGCTTGCATTCCTTGCTTTTTGAGCAGTACTTAGGCATTTCAAGATAATGGAAGGAAGGGGAGTGAGATTCCTAGAATCTTAATTGCTCATACACCCATTCACATACACATTCAAGGAATACATACACTAAGTGTACAAGTAAACAAGCTACTTGGATCATGAATGCACAATTTCAAGATTGTTATGCCACACTTTCACAATTAAGAAGCTCTAGGGATTTTTAGTTTTACCTCATTCCATTTCTAGGACTTTTGAATTTGCCTCATTCTTGACCTAGGGACTTTTGACTTGGCCTCATTCATCTAAGAGACTTTTGGCCTAGTCTCACCCATGCCTTGAGACTTTTGGCACCTTCTCACCCACATTAAGGGACTTTTGCTATCACCTCACCCTTATGAGCAATCTCCACAAGCAAAGCCATTCAAGAACACACATTGGTACTAACCAATGCAATCTCAAAGTATCAAGTGGCATGTTCTCCAATCACATAGACACATAAATGTGCACAAAGAATACATATACACAAGAATGCAAGGAGAATGAAGTGGAGAGCTACCTTTAACTTGATGCAAGTTTTACTTGTTTTGTTCCTTTCCTTTTTTAGCCTCATAAATACACCTAGGTGGTTGGATGTTCCCTTGGCCTAAACATCACAATTAACACACAATTATGCACTTGAAGCAAGCCAAGACACTAAACTCACTCTTAAATACACTCTTAGGTCTATAAGTGGCATAATGGTTCCATAAATGGCCTATTGAAGCAACCTTTACAATTTAAGCTCTATGCTCCCATTTCTTTCCATTTCTAGGCCTCTTGGCCTCATTCAAAGTCCTTAGAGCCCTCACACAATCATTTACACAAGTTTAGATTCAAGTTGCTTCACAAAGCACTGTTATGGACACCATTATCTCATCTTTCAATCCATGGCTCCTAAATTTTTTTCAATAGTTTCTCCCATATTCTAACATCATATAAAGTCCCAAATGAAGGTTAGAACAAATTAAAACATCCCCTAACCTATAAAACCTTGCTTGGCCGAGACATAGGGCAATAATAAGGTTCATGGAGTTTCAAAATTTTCCTTGATGGGAGAACCATTTGGGAAGGTTTCTAGGAGTCTTAGGAGCTCAAGGAAACACTCTAATAGCCAAGGACATACTCATACCAAATCAGATTTCATAAAACGCTAAAGACGCCAACACTTTCCTATCTTTATTTTCTTTAGTTTTTCTTGCAATTTCTTGCCATATTCCTCTACCTCATGGTCTAAAACCCTAGTTCTCCTCTTGTTTTTGGATAGAAAATCATCCCCTCCCTTGGTTTTGTTCTTGGTTGGAATACACACATCTATGGAGCAAGGAGAAGAAGCAACAACAACAAGAAATTACCTTGGTTTCAAGTGTGCTTTCAAAACTTCTTCTTCTTGGTTTGCCTTTCCTCAAAATTTTTGAACTTCCCCTCTAAGTGTGGACCAAAATCAGAACCAATTCACTCAAATAAACCATGGAAAGAGAGCTAAGAAGGAGAGAAATAAGATTGGAAGAAGGAAATTCTATGAAATTCCTCACCTTTTTCCTTGGTTTCTTCCTTCCTTTCTCTCCTCTTCTTGTGCACCTAAGAGAGCTGTCCCTTTTCTATATTTTGGGCAGAAGAAAGTCATACTACATGAGAGGAGAAAAAGAGGAGAAGTGTGTGGAAACTTTAAGAAACTCACTTTTTCAAAAATTATAATTTCGTCATTCTGTAATAGCAATTTCATTTTGGCTTAGTTTTAGCTCCTTTTTCGAGAACCATCTTTTCTATTATAAAATTTAGATTCCTAATTTAATAAAATATCTTTAGAATCACTCAAATCGGAACTAAAACCTTCTCGAATGATTTTGTCAAAATTTGGGCTTATTACCATCGGAAAATGTACACTGGATGGGCTTTGCCAGTCTTGGGGCTTTTCGTGGTTTTTGGGGCCTTTGAGAATCTTAAACAACTCAAAATTTTCATTTAAAAAGCCCTCCTGTGTGTTTTTCAAAAAGTTTCATTTATTTATGAAAATGCCATTACGTTTTATCAGTTTTTGTCATAATTTGTTTCACCATCCTAACTCCATTTTTCTTTTCGTCTGAGCTTAAAATTATCATTTTCAAGAGCTTAGGACTCTACCTAAAATTTTTAGGACATTATCTAGCTCATTTCAATAAACTTGCTTTTATATGGCTCATTTCGTCGTTTTATAGAAATTACATTCGTTATAACTTAAGTGCACTTAAAACCCTCTTTTACATAATTTCAAAAATACACACTTATTAGTGGTAATTTGATAATCTAAAATGCTTAAATTTAACCATATTCAAGGGTCTAAATTTGTGTAATTTCCTTTGGATTTTAGCTTCTAATGATTGGTTCAACACTTAAGCTTTAGGTTAGGGATTTCACTAAGCTTGAATCTTATGCCAACTTATACTTCTAGAATTCATAATTCAAGCCATAAATTTCACATTTACTATTTATTTGGTCATTGGCACTATTCATTTGGTATTTTCACTTTTCTACATAATGGAACTCTTTATGGAACCTTAAGCTTCAAGGGGAAACTTTAAAAATTCAACTTCTAGGATTCAAAATGTTGCCATACATGATTCATATAGCCACATTAGCATTGATTAGAAGCATTATAAGCTTGGTCACCTAAGCCCAATGTCAATTGTTTTCATAATACTCTTTCTTGACTTCTAAATTTTTAACTTTCAAATTCTAGTTTCTAAATTCAATATGATACCTCTGTTATTCTTAGATCATTTTAAGACTATCTATAGCCCAAGAATCAATTGAACAACTTCCTAATCCCTTGAAATCATCCTTAGCCAAAAATGGAACTATAAAACCCTAACTTGTACATTTCAAGGTTTTAATCAATTCTAAACTTAAATTCTTGTTCCTTACATCAAATAACATCTAAATACACTAATTAAGAATGGAAAATAACATGATTTCCCCTTGAATCTAGCCTTGGCCAAAACATCATATAACATAGTCTAACTTGCTTTCTTTTGTGATTCAATGGAAATAATGTTGGACATAGAATCCTTGTATGCTAAAACCCTTGGTTCCATTAAGAACACATGAAGAAAAACTCTCCTCCTCACTTTCTCTCTCTAGGCCAAAGTTATCATAGGCTAGAAACACAAGGATTTGCAATTGTTTTAAGTGAAATCTTATCTTAAATCGAAGCTCTCTTCACATAAATTAATTTTTGCCTATTGGTTTCCTGAAAAGAGTTCCTTTTTGGCTTGGGTCAGACTTGAATCTTCAAGTTTTCAAGAAAATAAAACCATCATTAGAGAGCTCTTACAGAGAGGAACAACTTTCTTAACTGGCGCGAGGTGAAGTAGGGCCATTTTCTTACTTAAACAGAGACTTAAGCTCTTTCTCTCTCCCTTCCCTTAATGTGACACCATAGCTAGTCTAAAATTTTGAAAATGGAAGCTTGGAGAAGATAACAAGGTGTATCTTACTTAAGAAGCCTCTTTTATAATTTTTTTAAATGACCATTTTGCTCTATGCACTTATTTGCTCCATTTAAACTCATTTTTTAGGCTTTTCAGGATTTGACTACTCCGTACAAATTTTTGGGTGCTCTTTCACATAAAACATTAATTTTGGGGTTTAAATGGCTTAAAATGGTGAAAATAGCTCTGCCTAAAGTTTTGATATTGTTTGACCCTTTTAGCATTTCAAGAGGGCCTTAGCTGATTCTGATTATTTTTTTTGGTTTTCAGGACCTCTAAAAACCCTGGTGGCCTTACTTTTAGGCTTTAAAACTCTTTGCCTTGAGTTCCCTAAAATTTGCTCAAAATTACAATTTTGTCATTAATAAACCCTTTTTCTCCATTTTGCTATTTTAGCTTCGTTTTCTTTATGTGTATGATTTTTCATGTTTCTCGATGTGTTGATTAATATTTTACCTTTATTTAGCTTTAATTCAATTTACTTTAAGGCCCTCTTTCATTAACATACTGGTCCTAGTTTAGTTAAAAAGCCAGTTGTTATAAGCCTCATATAGTCAACTTATATAATGATAAACAACCAAAGTAGTAAAAAACTTTGGTTACTATTTATATTTAAAAAGGTTGGTACAAAATTGACCAGAACCAAAAGCAAAATAATAAAAAAAATTCTTTGTTATGAGCATAGTAGTATAAAGAAAGCATTTAGAAGAATACGGGACCAAAAGCTTCATGCCAAAAATGGAAATAATAAAGCAATCATTTTGAAGTAAAATTTGCATTTAAGTAAGCTAAAACAAAATTAAAACCATATTTAACAATCATCAGTGCAACAAGATAATTTTGATTAGGATTTAATGTCAACTTTAATGCAAAAAACCATGCTAACAATCATGAAATTAGCGTGCATATTAGAATAACAATTTAGCTCCATTTGGCACTCAAAGCCAAACTAAAATTGATGCTAAAACTAGTATGAAAGCAGTCAAACTTTAAATAAGAATGAATTGGAAGAAGAACAATCAAATGCAGATGTGTTCAAAGTATAAGAACATATTGAAAGCTAATGTAGCAACTATGGTAGTATGCATAAGGCTAATATATACACAAAAATATCAAGCTTCAACTTGACATAAACCACTAATAGTCTAATACCCAATTGAAATTCAGCTTGAGGTGGCCATTGGAAATTGTTTTAGCTTTAGCACTTTATTTACATACCAAAACTCTCAACTTAGACTAATTTAAGCCACCAAGTAAGAACAACAAGTTCAAATAGTTGGCTAATTGTAAACTAATAGCCTAGTTAACAACTTATAACCTTGTAAGATCCTCTTTCTTCTTACCTCTTTATATTAGTAACTGATGCATTATCCAAAATGATTAATTTCTATGTTGGACAAGGTAAATTGTAAGGCATAAAAATTACTCATTATCTCTTTGCTAATGATTTTGTATTCTTCTTCAAATTTGAGAGAGAAAATTATTAGATGATGAAAAAAAGTTCATGAAGATTATTGCTTTGCCATAGGTCAAGCTATTAATAATATGGAAAAATCATGTGTACATTTTTTTTTTCTAATAATGCACCAAAAGAGCTTAGGGGAAAATTATGTAATGTTTTGGAGTTTATGGTTACTGATTCCCTTTAAAAATACCTCAGTCTTCTTATTTTATAAGGAAGGTGAAAGGTAAAGGTGCTAGCTTTTGCATGAGATAGGACAAATGAGGTGTAGGGATGGAAACAAGGGTGTTTATTGCAAGTTCGAAGAAAGACCTTGATTAAAGCAATTGCAAATGCTATACCAAATTTCCTTATGTCGTGCTTCTTATTTACAAAAAAATCTTGCAAAGAATTTGATAGTCTAGTTGCTACTTTTTGGTAGGCCAAAAAAAGGGAAAAAGGAAAAATACATTGGTTGTCATGGAAAAAGCTTATTGTTTATAAGAATGAAGGTGGGATTCGATTAAAGGATTTCTTAAATTTAAATTTAGCTTTGTTAGCAAAGCAAAGGTGAAGGATTTTGAAGTCTCTTGAGGAATTATGGGTCAAAAAGTTCTACAAGGAATTCATTTTCCTAATTTAGATTTCCTTCTAGCTAAAAAAAGGGCTTATGCATTATAGAGTTAGTCTAGTATCATGGAAGGAAATAGATTGATTAGGGATTAAATATACTAGAAGGTGGGTAATAGGTCTAAAATTAACATTTAGAAGGATCCTTGAATTCCTTAATGCCCAATTTTTAAAATTGATTTAGACGCTCCTTATGAAGCTTTGGAAGATTGCAAAGTTGCTAAGTTAATTATTAATAGAAGGTGGGATCTATCTTTGATTGAGAATTGGCTTTCTCCTAATGAAGTTATTATTGTTATAAGTATTCCTATCTCAAGTAGTAATAAAGAGGATAACTTTGTATGTTGTGGTGGTAAAAGGGACAAGTACTCTATTAAGGAGGGATACCATTTAGTATGTTCCTTGTTTAATCATGGTAATGACAAAGGCCTTAGTTGTTCAAAATAAACTCCAAAGTCTCTTTAGAAAGCTATTTAGGGAATCAAGGTTCCCTCTAAGGTAAAACATTTCTTATGGAAAATTAGTTAGAAAAAAAGATAATCCCTTTAAAGAAAGTTTATGGAAGAAGAAGTGTAGTTTCTCACCTTCTTATCCAATTTGTTTAACTGAAGTTAAAACTATTGAACACCTACTATTATTATGTAGGTGGGTTAGAAAGGTATTGTTTGGGAGAAATGCTGCTTTCAAAATTGATAAGAATCAAGTTTCAAGAATGGACTTATGGCTTAACTGGCTATTTGTGGAATTGAATTTAAATAAGTACGATAGAGCTTATGCTGTTATACTTTGTTGGTACATATAGAAAGGAAGATGCTTTTAGTGCTTTAATAACACTCCCTTAGATCCTTTATTTACAAACATTAGAGCTGGTGAAGCTACTATGGAATATTAGCAATCTAATGGGTGGACCTTAATAAAAGAGTCTAATAGGAGTAGGTAGCCTTTTCTAGATAATGGTTGGTCTTGTAACATCTGGCTTTTTAATTAAAGTGAAATCAATATGTCAATGAAAGAGGACCCTAAAGTAAAATGAATTAAGATTTAATAAGGGTAGAATATTAATTAGAATATCAAGAAATGGAGTTATGAAATCACTTACAGAAAGAAAATGGAGCTAAAATGGCTAAATAGAGTAAAAGGACATATCAGTGGCAAAATCATAATTTTGAGCAAAATTTCAGAAAACTTAAGAAAAGGAATTTTAAATGCTAAAATTAAACTTACTATAGTTTTTAGAGATCCTAAAAACCATAAGGACAGTTAGAATTGGTTAAAACTCTTATCATATGTAAAATGAGTCAGATAGTGCTATGATTGTAAGCAAAGTCATTTTTCACTATTTTAAGTCATCTAAACCCCATAAATAATGTTTCATGTGAAAGAGCACTCAAAATTATGTGGGAAACAATCATATCTTGAAAAGGCAAAAAAATGAGTCTAAATAGAGCGAATTTGCAGCTAGGGACAAAATGGTCATTTTGAAAACTTATAAAATGAGGCTTTTTATGTAAGCCATGCCTCATCTTCTTCTCCACGCTCTCATTTTTAGATTTTGAAGCCATTAATGGCATTACACATAAGGGAGGAGAGAGAAAGAGATTTCAAGCCTCAATTAGGTAAGTAATGCCCTATTTCACTTCACACCAGTTAGGAAGATTAATTTACTCTTTGAGGGTTTTCTAATGGTAGTTTTCTTTTCATGAATAGTTAAAGTTTGGATCTAATCCAACACAAAAAGAAGCTCTTTTTAGGAAACTATTTGGTAGAAATCAGTTTATGTGAAGAGTACTCTGTATTGAGGTAAGCTTCTAGGTAAAACACTTGAAAAATTTTGTATTTCTTGGCCTTATATGATTCGGCGATGAGAGGGAAAGTAAGGAGGGGTATTTTTCTTCATGTTTTCTTGATGAATCAAGGGCTTTAGCATGCAAAGATTTCTTGTCTAACATTTGTTTCCATTAAATCCTTGAAAATAACAAGTTAGACCATGATAGGTTTGAATTCGACCTAGGCATGGAAGAGGGGAAACTATGTTGTTTTCAACTCCTAATTAGTGTGTTTAGATGTCTTATGGTGCAAAGAATGAAAATTTAAGCTTAGAATTGAATGAATCCATGAAATTCCTATAGCTTTTAGTGTTCATATTTTGCCATGGGGGAATTGAAGGTCCTAGGAAGTTGTTCAAGCGGTTCTTGGAGTATGTATATTCTTACAATGATATAAGAACACTAATGGAAGTATTGGATTGAATTTAGAAGCTAGATTTTGAAATATGAATTTTTAGGGTTCAAGAAGGGGCATTTTGAAACCAACTAATGTTAGGCTTATTTGAGCAAGCTTGTGATGCCTTTAATGAATCCTAATGATGCTAGATAGATTATATATGATGAGATTTTGAAACCTAAAAGTTGAATTTTAAAAGTTACTCCTTGAGGTTCAAGGTTACATAGTGAGCTCTAATATGTCCAAAAAAGAAAAATACTAAATAAATAGTGCCAATAACCATATAAATAGTAACATGTGAACTTTGGTGGCTTGAATTTTAGATTAGGGGGCTTTCATTTGCTTAGGAATCATGCTAAGTAAAGTTCCCAATCTTAAGCCAAAGTAAAGGACAATTATAGGGAGTTAAAATCCAAAAAGGGATTTCATAAGTTTAGACCTTCAAATATGGTAAAAATTAAATATTTTAAATGATGTAATTGTCACCTGATAGGTATGTATCTTGAAAGTATATAAAAGAGGGTTTTAAGTGAGCTTTAGGTGGCCTGATGCATAGTTAAAAGTTAAAGAAGTTTAAGAGAAGTTGCTATGAGCTAAAGATGATGATGTTATGTTCATATTATATTTTTAGGACAAGTTAGTAAGGGCCTATCCCATTGTAAGTGTAGAGTCGAAAAAGAAAAGAGAAAATGTAAGAAAAAGAGCAAGAAGGTTAGAGGTTTTATTGGCTTCCTTTCACCTATACAAGAGAGCTTACTCTTCCCTACTTAGTTGCATGCAGACTTGTTTAAGTTTAATGTGCATTGTATTGTATTAGTTGTTCTCACAATATATGCTATTATGTCTTGCATAAGTTATATTCATGTTTTGGATGTTATGTTTAATGAGGTAAAGCTTTAAAAATAAAAAGGGGTAATAGGAAAAGATATAGTAGTTCTCCTAAGCTTAAGAAGAAGGGCCTAAGCTAAGTTCATGGCCATGATAGATCATGTTGAAAGCATGTAAAACATCTATGTTAGTTCTTATATTATGAATGCATGACTATACATACTTGCATTATTCTTACTTAACTATCTCATGCATACATTGGTGATTTGAGTACACCTACTGAGATAATTCACCTCTATTTATATTTTTTCCACTAATCAGTTCTGGGTGGAAGTACTAGTACTTGCAAAGGAAAGGAAATAGAGTGATGTTTGAAATAGATTATTTTGGGCACTTTGAGGCAAATAACAATTATTGGCCATTATTAAGTGAAAATAAATTTTTAATAGTGGATTTGGTTTTGATTAACAAAATTAATTAAGTGAAGGTGGACATTTAATATTTAGGTCCTATGATTAATTTAATTATGGCAAGAATCACATGTAGAAGCCCAACCTCATTTTTATGGTAGCCCAATCCATTTAGACCTACTCTAGCCTATGTAGATGTAGCTCAATGTGCAGCCTATGGGCCCAAGTGGATTATTGGCTCTTGGGTTAGCCCAAAACCTTTTTAAAACCCTAAAATTTCTATAGCCTTTTCCCCATTCTATAAAAAACATAAGAGGCTCAAGAAAGAAATTTGGATAGGCAAGTCGAGGCTAGGGTTTTTCAGCATCTTGCCACCATTTTCCACTTCTAAAAGAAGATTTAGCCAATGTAAGCTATATAAAACTTGATTCTCTCATCCTCCTTTACATTTTGGTCCAATTGGTTTTTTGTTTAGTCAATTTTTACCTCATCACCAAATTTGAAATTTAATGTTTCAATAGTTCCTTATATGATTCTCGAAGGTTGAGGCTAGAGGGACTATTAGGTAAGTATCTTCTCCTTATTTTGATGTAGTTTTTACTGAAGATTGGCCTCAATGGCTGACTTATATAATGGGCTTTGATTTTGTTTGAAAATACTAACAAATTAAAGTAAGACATTGAGGTTTCTAGAGTAGGGAGACCCAAATCCAAATTTAAAGTTTATTGGAGTCTAGGTAAGTGTCTCTTAGATAGTTCATGATGCTAGGAATGATGGGTAACTAATTTTGTATTGGATGTTGACTAAGAAATTGGTTTTGGTAAATTAGGACATCTAGAGAGTTGAAAATCTACCTTGACTTTAGAATTTGATGCAACTAAGTGAGGTAAATGGGGTTGAATTTAATTCCTTACATATGTTCATTTTTAATATGATATTTGCTGCATAATTTGTTTTTGTATGCTAAATGATTGGTTGGCTACTTGATTATCATTTTGGGCTGTGAGCATGTCCTTGGTAGAGCTGTGGTCTTGCTGCCACCCATGTATTGTGCTATGATCGAGCACTGAGTTATGATTAGACTTTAGAATGCACTGAGTAGCGAGAGTGCTTGATAGGGAGTTAGCACTGTGGATGAGCATTTGCCTATACTATTAACATATTATATGTGATTGCTAGTATGAGATAGTAGTCATTGGTAGTCCAACTAGTTCATTCATTGATTAAATTGATGATTCTGATATTCATAGATATAAAATGCATTTATGTTAATTAATTTGTATATATGCATGAAATTTTCTTTGATCATTGAGATTCACATCTCACCCCATTTTATAAGTTAATAATTTTCAGCTGAAAGTTGTAACGAATGGTAAATTCTGTAAAATGACGAAATGAGCAGTGTAAAAGTAAGTCCCCTGAACTGAGCTAGATAATATCATAAAAAATTTGAGTAATGTCTTAGGCTCTTAAAAATAATAATCTTAGGCTTAGACAGAAGGAAAAACGGAGATAGGATGCTAAAACAAAATTGTTACAAAATTGATGAAACATAATGGCATTTTCATAAATATGTGCAAATTTTGGAAAAACACATAGGAGGGCTTTTTAAATGGAAAATTTGAGTTGCCCAAGGTTCCAGATGCTTTGAAAACCATGGAAAGCCTCAAGACAGTTAAAGCCCTGGGATAGTTAAAGCTCCTCCGGTGTACGTTTTCCAATGACAGTGAACTTGAACTTTGACGGATTGATTCGGGAAGGTTTTAGTTCCAAATTGAATGATTCCAAAGGCATTTTTCACGAATCAATCTCATTTGCTATGAACAATAATACTACTATAAAGCTCCTAATTGGCTTGATTACAAACAATGAGAACAAGATGTAGAATTTTTTTTGGGAATAGTGGATATAGATATGGCATTATGTGTGGATAAACTATCGAAGGATGAAATTGAAATTTTTGAAAATGAAGCTAAAACGAAATTGCCATTACAGAAGGACGAAATTGAAATTTTTGAAAAGCTAGTTTCTTAAATGTTCCATAAGCTTCATGCCTCTTCCTCTCCTCATTTATGTTGACATACTCCTTACCCAAATACAAAAAAAAGAAGCACAATTCTAGGCATACCAAGAGGAGGAGAGAAAAGAGGAAGAAACCAAGGAAAAGGTGAGGAATTTCATACTTTTCCTTCTTCCAATCTTATTCCTCTCCTTCTTAGCTCCCTTTCTATGGTTTATTTGAATGGATTGGTTCTGTTTTGAGTCCAAAACAAGGAGGAGCAGTTTAAATTGCTTGAGAAGAAGCAAACCAAGAAGAAAAAGTCTTGAAACTAAGCTTGAATCTAAGGTAAGCTCTTGTTTTGGTTGCTTTCTTCCCTTACTCTTTCTTTATCCCATTTTCAGCCAAGAATAGAACCATATGGGGGAGGGATTTTCTGTAACACCATAATTTCCAGCTCATTTCATAACATTCTCATGCATCACATCAATAATTCCATGAAGGAAGTGGGAAAAGTCCATTAAAATAATACATTTTCTTACATTATGTTATGTATAAAAATTTCATTTGGTGTCACATGGACCATGAGAGCTCATAACATAAATTATTATATTTAATTACATGAATAAAACTCATTTGCATCATAGAATGTGGCCTACAACTCATGGGACTCAAAGGAAAGCTCAAATTACTCATGTACATTTTCGGCTAGAATTTGGCTCTTTCCTGACTAAACTTTGAAAATTCATAACTAATTTTAAAAAAATTGAAATCATGCGTTCTTGGCCATTATAGAAAGCTATAGACGTTTAATTCACAATAAAAATATATCTAGATCATAAAATCCATAACAGAGGACGTTTAATATCTGAAAAGTCCAAAGGTCAAACTGCCTCCTGGTGCTATCACAAATTTCTGCAACAAATTTAAAAAATGTACAATTAATTCTACAAATATCCAATCTAAACAAATGATACCAATCTAGAAATCTATGGATGTTAGCTAGAGAGAAAAAATATGTCCAGACCAGCTTAGATAGCCTAAGCCTTGAAATTTAATAGAACAGTAACTTAGGTCGGCTGAAATCTCTCATACTGGACAGAATCTTTAAAAATTCATATCTCCCTCTCTAGACCTCCAAATGAGGTGCTTCTAGTTGGCACAAGTCACTAGGAATGTCTAGTTTCTTTGTATAAAAGTTCATGGCAATTGGACATCATTTGAGCCCTATGGGATAGATTTCATTTTCGGACCAAATGAATAGTGCAACAGACCAAAATCAGAAAATTTGCCAACTTTGGAAATTCATCAAATATTCTGTAGACTTCTGAAAATTATGGTATTTAGCTTCCCAAAAAGCTCTCATAATTCCATGCTAAACCTTAGATTAAGAAGAACTCATTTGGCCAAAAAGTGACATAGGGTTCCATTATGGTCAAATTTGGCTCCATATGAGGTACCAAAGTAACCAAATAGCTTTCCTTAGAGTTTGGCACCTTTTGGAAAAATGTAAAAGTATGATTAAGACTTGTGTGAGCTACCCAAGTGGTTCCATATGATGACCCTAACTTCTAATCACTGTAATTAAGGTTAAATACGTGATTAATAATCATAAATTAGGGTTACAAGACATTACGACTAATTACATTTAGAAAATACAGGAAAATTTGAACCTTAATATTATTAGAGTCATCTATCATATAATTACAAGCACTCTGTACATCAGGGAAACAAACATTCATTTATAAGCCTTTGATTCTATTATCTACCAATTTCATCTCACAAGAATTTTCTACCAGTGTTTCTAAGTCATCCCTTAAGATTACCATATGAAGAACCAAGATTTCCTGGTTAATATAAGGGTTTCAGGACGTTTGCTGCAGCTAAATTCCTCTTAGCCACGGCCAATTGTTCTTAGGTTTACTGCTTACATTGTCACTGGTTTCGCCTCGGCTAACCTACATGGCGTTGCAACGAGGAAGCCTCTTGGAACCTACCTCGCTCGCCTCTCACTATTAGTGCGGCTAATTCCCCCTTTCGTCGCGACTAATTCCTCTATGGAACACCTGACAAATTCTCATAAAGGTTCGTCGTGGCCAATTGAATTGGCCACGAAAAATTACCTTTTAGACGACTCCCACTTTTGCCTTTCACATTTCGCCACAGCGAATTACTCTCTGGTACTCTCCTTAGGCAACTTTGCCTTTATTGGCCGTGGCTAATAATGTTTTGGCCACAGCAAAATGCCTTTTGAACCTACAACTTTTAAAATCTTGTCTCATACTCTCCGCTCTCTATCTAGGGACTCTCTAGGGCCATTCTCTCACTTGTTATGAGATTCTAATAGCATTTATCTAGTTAATTTACCCCTGCTATTGTATCATTACCCATCTAACATTTAAATGTGGATTTTCCTACTCATCCATTGGTCTTATATAAGCAAATTTATAAATTTCCCACAATGGTCATTTAATCATATTTTCATTGGATATTTTATGCATCACTAGTTCAAGTCCAAAATCAATATATCATATGATTTTATTACTCAAATAGTCAGTTATATCATAGGTTCACAAGCCATAAATAGTGTCAAAGCTCATACATCCATCAACAACCAATATGAAGCCTATTTCTCATTGGTTACATTCTATGTTATCAAAATACAAACTCCTACACTTGGCAATACAGATACATGATGATGCTATACAGAGGTTAACAAAATTTGCACCTACTCTATTCCACTCAGACTAAGTGTAGTTCGCCACACCAGGCCTCAACTCATGGATGTTCATCCACTTGCTTCCCCTTATCCTTACTTGAAGAACCTTCACCTGAAATATTTAGCCCATGAAATGGGGTGAGATGCAAATCTCAGTAACCAAGGCAAATTCCATTCATATAATCTAATTTAATCAACATATATGCATGAATCAAAATTTACATCAGAATCATATCAGTCATATCAGCAAAGGAAATAGTTAGGCTACTATGATTACCATCCTATACTAGCAATAATATTTTCACATGTTAAAGGTCAATAACACCGGGAGAGGCTCGTCTACGGCACCTACTCCCCATTGAGTATTACCAGGGCTCAGTGCATCTGGGGTTTGATTATAACCTGGTGCCTGATCGAAGCACATGCACGGGTGGCAGCCACACCACAGATTCACCATGGACTCACAAGGTCTAATCACACATAACAGATAACCAACCAATTCATTTAGCATTTCAAATCATTCATATATAGCAAATATGAAATTAAAGTAGATATATGTATAAAATTAATATAATCCCGGTCACCTCACTTGTCGACAAGTTGGGCAGCTACAACAATACCAAAATCCTCCTAAAATCACAATATCAGAAAATGTTCATTTTTATCAGTCCATTACTATCTCTTCATCATTTGTGGCAATAACCCAATGCTCAAAGAATTAAGTTACCAATAGTTATCTAAGGGATACCTACCCAATCACCAAGAGCCTTAAATTTTGGATTTTACCTTCCCTAGACTAGAAACATCAATATATCATTCCAAATTATAGGAAAATTGGCACAAAATTAAGGCCCATACTATAAGTCTACTATGGGGGTTTTAAACTAGTAGGAAATGCATCAAAATGGAGAGTTTATATTTACCTAATAACACCCTCAGCCCCAACCTACGAAATTTCACCAAGAAAAACCCAAACAACCACATTTCAGATTTTGGGTATGGTGAAAATACTTCAAATGAAAAACTAATAGGGCCAAAATGAAGAAAAGGAGAAGGGGATTAAGTTATACAACTATTATCTTAGCTGAATCTTGCTTTAGAAGTAGGAAATGGTGGATTTCTTGCCCTAAACTTTAGCCACCCTTCAAACCTTCGAATTTCTCTTTTGTATTTCAGCAAAATGGGGAAGGGGCTAAAGTGTTTAGGGTTTTAATTAGGTTAAGTTGGGTTTAATGTGGGTCATGGGCTGACCCAAGGGTCCAATGGCAAGAAGGTTCTAATTTAAACCTTGTTGGGCCAGTTTTAATGTGTTGGGCTGTAGAAATTCAATTAGGCCAGATCAAGTTTAAAAGACTTAATTGATTTGGGTCTGCTTAAGGGTTATTGGGCTAATTACATAGGATTATGCAAGTTGGGTCTTGGGTTTCTAATTCATTAAATTGAATTGGGCTATCACTAGGTGCTATCTCTTGGGTCAAGTCTCACAATAAGGGTTGGGTTTACACCTAAAATCCTTGGGCCCCCAATAGTCTTTAATCATGGCCCATTTGATTTAATTTGGGTCTAGATGGGATTCCTAACTCAATTAAATCTTAAACTCATATTAATAATTCATCTCTCTAAAATACCCATTCACCTAACTTGCCTAATTATTCCATATTAATTATTCTTAATTAATTCAAATCTATGATTAACATCTTAATTAATTTTGGGGAATTACATTCCAAACCTCATGCATCTCATTTTGGCCATTTCATCCAAACATATGCATATTTCCATAAAGCCATTCATGAAGTTACATTACCATAATATGCTCAATTTGTATTCTATCATTCAGATAATACATTCTTTCATTTCTACATTATATATTATTATAATTACATATAATCCAAGGGTCATAGACCATTTACAACAATAATATACATCCTTAAGCATCATTATGGCTTTAAAGGCAAAAGCTAGGCATATTATTGTCAAGCTCTCTTCTTCAAGGTAACTGGTTTCCATTACCTTGTCCACTTGGTCCACTTAGCATATTAGATCATTGGAGAGGAGGGAATGAGATTCAAAGAATCCCAATTGCTCATCTCCCATTCAATCATACATAATGGATGCAAATAAGTCTCATAAATGCATGCATGGCATGTGGACATGTGCAAACATTCAAAAATCATTTTCATCATTCAAAAAAGTCATACATAACATACAAAGGCTTGCCAAACAAGTGGATTGGTCTTACCTAATTTCTTGTGGATTTTGGACTTGCCTCACCCATTCTTTAATGCATTCTTGGACTCAACCATGCTCCTAGGAGCCCACTTTACTTTTGGGAGACTTTTTGCTTTGTCTCAACCAATCCTAAAAGTTATTGGCTTATCCTCACCATAACTAAGGGTTCTTGGCCTCACCACACTCAAGCAAACCTAAGCACACATCAAAACATCATATGAAATATAATATGTAATCATAAAACCATGGCATATGAAATCATGCTATCATACTTTTTATGACTTAAAAACATACATACACACATTCTAAGATAAGCTAAGCATACATCCATGCATGAGAGAAGGTGGAGAGAGCTACCTTGTACATAATCACACACTTTCCTTCTTGAATCAAGGCTTCCTCTTTTGGCCACACACACAAAAATTTGTGGAGATGGTTTCTCTTGGCCTAGACACAATTTATGGAAGCCAATTAGGTTCATGAAATAAATTCTAAGGCCACACAACTTGCTTAGACACTAGGTTGTTCTATAAGCCCCATTATGGTTCCATAATTGCACCTAATGAAACAACACCCCTTAAATAAATTCTAAGCTCCATTCTTTCTTTTCAAATATAATTCTTGACTCCTTTTAAGCATCTTAGAGTTATCACACAATTAAAACTAAGAGCTTAACTACATGTTACTTCTTTAGGTCATAATATGGAACATAAAGCACTAACTTACTTTCTATGGTTTCTAAATTTCTCCCAAGACTTCCCCTTATATTCATTCAGCATATATGACTCAAAATTGGGCTTAGAAAAATTTAAAACTCTCCTTAGACCTCTCTTGGCTGAACCTAGGAAGCATTTTGCACTTCATGAACTTTGCTTTGTTTTCTTGATAGAGGAAGTATATGGGGAGACTTCTAGGGATCTTAAGGGCTCATTTATACTCTCATTTAGACATAAGAATCAAGGCATCAAATCATATTTTGCAAGGAATATATGAAACCCTATACTTTGTATCTTGAATTTCCATGGTTATTTGTTAATTCTCTTTGCATATCTTAATCTCCACATCCTTTTTTCCTTAGAATCACCCTTGGTTCTGCCTAAAAATATACTCCTCTTAAGTCTTCTCAAGTGGGGTGAAATGGTGGAGAAGGGGAGCAAAGGGTAGCAACTATGGAAGAAGAAAATACCTTGTTTTCATAGCTTTTCTCACTTGAATCTTGTGTTCTTTGAGCTCCTCTATTCAAATTTGAAATTTCCCCTCAATTTCTCCCTTAAAACAAATTTATAAACTTCATTATAATCATAAAAAATAAAGGAGAATGAAGGAGAAAAGGTTTGGAAGAGAAAGAGCATGAAAAACCATAAAAATCTATACCTTTCTACCTTGAATTTCTCCTCCTTTTCTTTCTCCTCTTGTGTGCCTTGTGACAACCCTAATTTCTAATCATTGTAATTAAGGTTAAATATATGATTAATAATCATAGATTGGGGTTACAAGGCATTGCGACTAATTACATTGTGAAATGCGAGGAAATTTGAACCTTAATATTATTAGAGCCATCAACCATACAATTACAAGCACTTATGTATATCAGGGAAATAAACATTCATTTATAAGCCTTTGATTCTATTACCCATTGATTCCAACTCACAAGAATCTTCTACCAATGTATCTAAGTCATCCCTTGAGGTTACCATATGAAAAACCAAGATTTCCTAGTTAATATAAGGGTTTTAGGATGTTCGCCACGACTAAATTACTCTTAGCCGCAGCCAATTACTCTTGACTTCACTCCTTCCATCGTCATTAATTTTGCCATGGCTAAACTACATGGCACTGCAGTGAGGAAGCTTCCTGGAACTTACCTCGCTCGCCTTTTGCTATTGGCCGCGGCCAATTCCCTTGTTAGCTGCGGCTAATTCCTCTCTGAAACACTTGAGACATTTTCACAAAAGCTTACTGCGGCCAATTCCCCCTTTCGCTGTGACGAATTTCCCTTTGGACGACTCCCAGTTTAGCCTTTCACATTTCATCGCGGCTAATTCCACATTTTGCCGTGGTAAATTTCTCTTTAGACTCCCCTTGGGTAATTTCGCCTCTATTGGCCATGGCTAAGCCCATTTTGGCCGCAACGAAATACCTTCTAATCCTACAACTCCTAAAATCTTGTCTCCTACTCCCCACTCTCTATCTAGAGGTTCTCTAGGGCCACTCTCCTATGTGTTATGAGATTCTAATAGCATTTATCTAGCTGAGTTGCCGTAGCCATTATATCATTACCCATCCCTATTTAAAGGTGGATTCTCCTACTTATTTATTGTTCTTATATAAGCAGATTTATAAATTTCTCACAATGGTCATTCAATCATGTTTTCATTAGAGAATTCATGCATCGCTAGCTCAGATCCATAATCCATATATCACATGCTTTCATAACTTAAATAGTCAGTTAAACACAGGTTTACAAACCATAATAGGTGTCATAAATTCATACATCCATTAACAACTAATATGAAGCCTATTTCTCATTGGTTACATTTTATGTCATCAAAATACAAACTCCTACACTTGGCAACACAGATACATGATAATGCTATACAAAGGTTAACAAAATTAGCATCTACTCTATTTTACTTGGACCAAATGTAGCTCCCCACACCAGGCCTCAGCTCATGGATGTTCATCCACTTGCTTGGCTTTATCCTTACCTGAAGAACCTTCACTTGAAATGTTTAATCCCATGAAACGGGGTGAGATATGAATCTCAGTAACCAAGGCAATTCCATCATATATTCTAGTTTAATTAACATATATCCATGATTTCACATAAGCATCAGAAAATATGCCAGTCATATTAATAAATGAAACAATTAGGCTATCATGATTACCATCCCATACTAGCAATCATATTTCCACATGTTAAAGGCCAATAACATCAGGAGAGGCCCATCTACGGCACCCACTCCTTAATGAGCACAACCAAGGCTCAGTGCATCTGGGGTTTAATCATAACCCGGTGCCTGATCGAAACACATGCACAGGTGGCAGCCACACCACAGCTCCACCATGGACTCACAAGGTCCAATAATACATAATAGATAGCTAACCAATTCATTTAGCATCAAAATCATAATCATTTAGCAAATACGAAATTAAAATAGAATATTTACATGAAATTAGCATAAACCCCAGTTACCTCACTTGTAGACAATTTGCAAAAGCCACCAATGGTACAAAAATCTCCCCAGCCACTACAAATTTCAAAAATTCAGAATGGAGGGGTCCTCTACCAAAAACTTCAATATATCACCCTAAATCCTAAAAAAATTTGTGAAACATTAATACCCATACTATAATCCAATCATTAGGGTCTCAAACTAGTAGAAATACCTAAAAAAAAAGAGTTTATACTTACCTAAAGTTAGCCCTAGCCTTAACCTACGAAATTTCACCATAAAAACATCAAATGGCAAGTTTCAGATTTTGGGTGTGGGTGAAAATACTCCAAATGAAAAAATAATTGGGCCAAAATGAAGAGAAAGAGAAGGGGATTAAGTTATACAACTATTACCTTAGCTGAAACTTGCTCTAGAAGTGGGAAATGATGGATTTTTTACCCCAAACCCTAGCCTCCCTTCAAACCTCTGAATTTCTCTCTTGTGTTTTTGTGTTCTGCAGAATGGAGGGTGGCTAGGTTAGTTTTTAGGGTTTAAGTTAGGTCAAATATGGGTCATGGGCTGCTCTAAAGATCTAACTCCTAATAGGTTTTAGATTTAAGCTTGTTAGGCCAGCTCTCATGTATTGGGCTGCTGAAACTCAATTGGGCCAGAACAAGTTTAAAGGACTCAATTGATTTGGGTCTGCACTTATAATTATTGGGCCTCAATTAATCCCTAACCTTGGCCTACTTAATTTAATTTAGACCTAGATGGGGTTTATAACTTAATTAAACTTCAAACTCATATTAATAATTTATTTCTCTAAAATTCCTATTCACCTAACTTGCCCAATTATTCTATATTAATTATTCTTAAATTAACCTAAATCTATGATTAACACCTTAATTAATTTTTAGGGTGTTACCCGCCTCATCCCTTAGGGTTTTCCTCTAATTTTAGGCAGAACTTGGTCGTGCATAATGAGGGGAGAAGAAGGGTGCATCATATATATAGGTGGGAAGAAGTTACACTTTTCAAAAATTCCCATTTTGCCCTTCATTTTTGGCATTTTTTTTCTCCTCCATTTTAGCTCCTTTTTGAGAACTGTCTTTTCCATTGTGAAATTTAGATTCCTAATTTAGTAAAATGCCTTTGGAATCACTCGAATTGGAGCTAAAACCTTCCCGAATAAATCCGTCAAAGTTTAGGTACACTGATATTGGAAAATGTCCACTGGATGGGCTTTAGCTGTCCCGGGACTTTCCATGGTTTTCAGAGCCTCTGAGAACCTTGAAGAACTTAAAACTTTCGTTTAAAAAGCCTTCCTGTGTGAATTCCAAAATTTGCTCAAAATTATGAAAATGCCATTACGTTTCGTAAGAAATTGTTTCTTCATTTTAGCTTTGTTTTTTTTCTGTCTAAGCCTGGGATTTTCATTTTTAAGAGTCTAGAATGCTTCCTAATTTTTTTTGGGGCCTTAACTGCATCATCTTAGGGGACTTCCTTTTGTATCGGGTGAATTTCATTCGTTTACGAAGAAACCGTACATTACGTTTCTCACATTTTCTCTCATTTTCAGAAAATTGGATGTTATATTTCTCCCCTCTTAAATAAATTTCATCCTCAAAATTTGGGATACACTTTCTCTTACTCTTTTTGTAACATCTGGTTCTCTGAAAACAAAAGAAAATATGAGAAACGTAACGTACAGTTTCTCTGTTAAAGAACGAAACTCAACGGATATAAAAGGAAGTCCCCAAGATGAAGTAGTTAAGGTCTCAAAAAATTTGGGAAGCATTCTAAACCCCTAAAAATGAGAATCTCAGGCTTAGACGGAAAGAAAAATGGAGCTAGAATGAAGAAACAATTTCTTACGAAAAGCTTACGAAATGTAATGGCATTTTTGTAATTTTGAGCAAATTTTGGAATTCACACAAGCGGGCTTTTTAAATGAAATTTTTGAGTTTCTCAGGGTTCTCAGGGGCCCCAAAACCATGGAAACTCCCGAGACAGTTAAAATCCCTCCGGTGGACGTTTTCTAATGTCGATGTACTCGAACTTTGACGGATTCGTTCGGGAAGGTTTTAGCTCCAATTTGAGTAATTTCAAAGGCATTTTACTAAATTGGGAACCTAAATTTTATAATAAAAAAGATGGTTCTCAGAAAGGAGCTAAAACAAAGGAGAAACGAAAATGCCAAGAATGAAAGGCAAAATGGAAATTTTTGAAAAGTGTAACTTCCTCCCACCTATATACATGATGCACCCTTCTTCTCCCTTCATGTTGCACGACTAAGTTCTGCCCAAAACTAGAGGAAAACCCTAGGGAGAGTGGGACACAAGAGGAAGGCAAAGAGGAGGAGAAATCACAGGCTTAAGGTATGAAAATTAATAGTTTTTCATGCTCTTTATCTTCCAAACCTCTTTTCCTCCCTTCTCCTTTGTTTGCTATGATTATAATGAAGTTTATAAATCTGTTTTAAGGGAGAAATTGAGGGGAAAATTCGGATTTTAAGAGAGGAGCTCAAAGAACACAAGATTCAAGTGAGAAAAAGCAAGAAAACAAGGTAATTTCTTTTCCTATGGTTGCCATCTTTGGTTCCCTTCTCCACCATTTCGCCTCACTTGAGAAAACCCTAGGAGGAGATGATTTTTAAGCAGATACAAGCATGAATCTAAGGAAAAAGGGTGTGGAGATTAAGAATATGCAAAGTGAATTATCAAAAAATCATTAGATTTCAAGATGCAAATTCTAGGGTTTTGTGTGCACCTTCCAAAATCTGATTTTATATGATGATTCCTAAGTCTAATTAAGAGTTTAAATGAGCTCCTAAGATTCCTAAGATGCTCCCTACATGCGTCCTCCTTGAAGAAAACCAAGCAAATTCAAAGGAAGCCATTAAGCTCTATAGTCCCAGCTAAAGTTAGATTCCATAGCTAGGGAGAGTTTAAATTTTTCTAAGGCCATTCTTGAGTCATGTATGATGAATGAAAATGAAGGGAGGCCTTGGAAAAAACTTATAACTCATAAAAAGTAATTTGGTGTCTTAGGTTCCATATTATGACCTAAAGAAGCAACATGATGTTAGACCCTTTGTTTTAATGGTGTGTGTAACAACCGGAAAAAGAAAAGGAAAAGAAAGAAGAAAGCTAAAAATTTTTGAAATCCATAAATTTTCCCAAGTCTTCTCGCTATAGCGAGAAATGGTCTAGCTATAGCGAGAGTAGCTGTTCGCTATAGCAAAAATGCTTCTAGCTATAGCGAGTGCGGGCATCCCATACAAAAACCAGGGGGCTGCTCGCCGTAGTACGCACCATAGCGAAAGTGGGGGCCTAGAACTGATACGTGTTCACCGTAGCGAAGGTTAAACCTCGCCATAGTGAAGGTAACTAACACGAGCTCGCCGTAGCGAGGGTCAGTCCAGAAGAGAGTAAAAAGCGAGAGATTGACTTCTTTAAACGACCTAATTCATTCTTTTTCTCTTATTTGCCCTAGACTTCAACCCAAGGAGAGAAAAGAGGCATGGAGAGTGAGAGAGACCAAGAGAAGGAGGAAGAACAAAGGAAAGGCAAGCAAGTTTCTCACTTTTCTTCTTAGAATCTTGATCTCCTCTCTTTGCCCTCTTTTCCTATGGAATTGCTTGTGAAATTAGTGGGGTTTTAGGCATGGGTCAGAAGAGGGAAAGTGGAAAACACTCTTGAACTTCCTTGTTTTCCTTGAATATGTTGATTTTACTACCATGAGAGCTTGAGAGAGAGGAAGAGCTGGTGACATTCTTGAGAGAGAAAGCGAACCCTAGGTTCTTATAAGGTTGCTCTGAAGAACTCCTAAGAGTTGTTAAGTTGTAAGAGAGTAATTCTATGTTTTGTTGTGTCTAGGCTCAAGAGAAGCACCTCCATCAAGGTGTGAGTGTGAAACCAAGAAGGGAGAAGAGGAATTGAAAGGAAAAGCTTGTGTTGACTCATAAGGTAGCTCTCTCTCCACTCTTTCTTGTTGCATTTTTGGATATAATGGTCATTGTATGCTTGTGTATATGCTTATTGTGTGAGATATGCCATATGTTATTGCTTTGATGCATCGGTACCAATGTGCTTGGGAGTTGGATTGTGAGAGTTGCTCGGGTGAGGTAGTGCCGAAAGTCCCTTGAGATAGGTGAGGTAGAGCCGAAAGTCCCTTGAGATGGGTGAGACAAGGCCAAAAGTCTCCTAACTGAGTGAGGCTAAGTCAAAAGTCCCTAAACTCGGGTGAGGCTATCCAAAAGTTCCTAAACTCGGGTGAGGCTAGACCAAAAGTCCTTAGAGCTTACTTGTGGCATTGTTGTGATCTCCATAGCATGTACAACATGTATTGCATGTCTGAGAATGGTTAGATGCTTATTTACATACTTTGACTTGTTATATGCCTTGATTGCTTACTTGAATGAGTGCATGAGCTACTGAGATTCTATGAATCTCACCCCTTTCCCTCCCAACTTAACATGCTAGGTGGAGCTCAAGGAGAATCAAGTGCACACCAAGGAGCCTAGGAGAATGTTAGATGAATTTTGGTTTGTTTTAACTATTTTGATGTAAAGAGGTGCCAAAAATGAATATGTACATTCTATTTTTGAGATGTAAATGTTGTAGCAAGTGTAAATGTAAGGAAACATGATGTATAAACTATGTATATAACCAAAGTAATGCAAATGTGGGGTTTACCTTTTTTGTGGCCTGCATGTGATAGTGTATTTTAGCCCGTAGCATAGTGAGTTTGAAATGTATGATGATTTGGACCACTTGGACATGTTACATAGACTATTTTCATACTTTTAAACTTGTCCATGAGTTGCTAGAATATGTGAGAGGCCATTTGGACCCATTTGAACCATTTTGGATGCCAAAACCGTCAAATTTGTGAGCTACGTCAAAGTATGACCATATGAGCTCTTCTTACCATGAAATTTTGCATGCCTCTAGAGTTTGTAGAGAGCTTCCTGGGAAGCTAAATTTGGTAATATTCGGAGGTCTAGAGAATATTTGGCGAATTGTTGAAATTGGAAAATTTTGATGGTTTGGTCATGTACTGTTACCATAGGTCCGAAAAGAAATCCATGTCATTCATAGACCAAATGGAGTCCAAATGTCATGAAATTTTATATGTATAAACTAGACACCCATAGTGACCTATGAGAGCTGGAATCACCTCAATTGGAGGTCTGTAGAGAGAGAATGAGCTGTCTGAAGGTCTATATCAGCATCAGGGGAGCCACCTGACCTTCGTTACTGTTCCATCAGTTTTCGAGGTCTAAGGGCTACTGAATTGATCTGGACTTATTTTTTTCCTCTATTTGACATCTGTAGCTTTCCAAATTGGTGTAGTTTGCCCTGATTGGATTTTTGTAGATTTAGTTATGAATTTTTGAAGTTCATGACAGTAAGCTGTGCCAAAAACAGGGACAGCTGGACCTCTGTCTCATTTTTGATGTCAAACATGGTCCAAATGCTGAGATTATGGTTAGGAATTATTTTTAATGTAAATATAACACTTAGAGCTTTCCAGAAAGCTATGGTTTGCTAGATTTTCATTTTTCTCTAATTGGTTATGATTTTCCAAAGTTAGAGCCAAAAATCTGACTTTTGGGTCCATGTGAGAAATTGCATTTTTCTGGTTTTTGACTCCATTCCCGTGGCTTATGGCTTGTTTTATGCTATGTATGAGTTTTATAAATGGAGTGTGAGTAAGGAATGTGAATGATGGGTTCACAGGACCCACGGGGCAGAAGATGAGTGTATGAAACCCCATTTTATAGCATGAAAATGCCGCGGATGGTACTGGTTCTTTGGAATTCATATGGAATCGAGCCCAGTGGGAGGCTAGATAGAGTTAGTACATTATGGTGTTATAGTGTGATGACTCCAATAGGCTTAAAAGCAGTCAAGAATCATATTTGAAAGGAAAAAATAGCGCCTAGAAATTATTTTAGGGTGTTGCTTTATTAGGTGCATTTATGGACCATAATGGAGCTTATAGAGCAATCTAGCATCTAAGCAAATTGTATGGCTTTAGAGATTGTTTTATGAACCTAATTGGCTCCCAGAAATTGTATTTAGGCCAAGAGAAACCATCTCCACAAGCTTGTGGGTGTATGACTGAAAGAAGAGGCTTGAAACCCAAGGAAAAAGTGTGTGATTGTGTGCAAGGTAGCTCTTTCCACCTTCTCTCATGCATGGATGTGTGTTTAGCTTGTCTTAAAATGTGTGTATGTCTATTTTTAAGTCATGAAAAGTATACTAGCATGATTGTATATGCCATGATTTCATGATGTTATGTTATGTTTTTAAATGAGTGCATGATGTTTGTTTGAGTTTGCTTGAGTGTGGAGAGGCCAAGAACTCTTCACCATGGTGAGGATGAGCCAAGAACCCTTGAGCTTGGTTAAGACAAAGTAAAGAGTCTCCTAAAAGCAAAGTGGGCTCCCAAGAGTATAGTTGAGTCCAAAGCTCTCAAAGAATGGGTGAGGTAAGTCCAAAATCCATGAAGAGAAGTGTGAGGTCAATCCAAACACTTGGTGAGCTCTTGAATGTCTTGCATGACTTGTTCACATGCTAAGCTTACTTCTTGAATGCTCATGAATTGTATTATGTCCACGCATGCATTTTTAAGGCTTGCTTTACATATATTATGTATGATTGAAAGGGAGATGAGCAATTGGGATTCTTTGAATCTCATCCCCTCCTTTCCAATGATCTAATATGCTAGGTGAACCAAGTGGCTATGGTAATGGGAGTCAAAAACAATGAGAGGAGATTGACAAGCATATGCCTAGTTTTATTCTTTTTGAATCCATGATGATGCTTCACGATGTATATGATGTTGTAAATAGTCTATGACCCTTGAGATATGTGTAAATATACTATTATGTGATGTTTAAATGTATGGATATGATGTATGACCTCTAGAACCTATTTTGAGTATGTAATGCCTAAGTATGTAATTTGGAAGTTTAATGGAAATGTGCATAAGTGTGGGTTGAATGGCCAAAGTGAGATGCATGAGGTTTGGGACCATTTGGGCACCTTACATAAGTCTTAAATATGCTTTTAGACTTGCCTAAAAGGTGCCACAACTAAGGGAAAGCCATTTGGCAAATTTGGTACCTCATATGGAGCCAAATTTGACCATAATGAAACCCTATGTTACTTTTTAGCCAAATGAGTTAGTCTAGATATGATATTTGGCATGTAATTAGTTCTCATTGAGATATTTTTGGAAAGCTAAAGATCATAATTTTTGGAAGTTTACAGAATATTTGATGATTTTTCAAAGTTGGCAATTTTTATAGTTTTGGTCTGCTACACTATTCATTTGGTCTGAAAATGAATTTTGTCACACGAGACTCAAATGATGTCCAATTGCCATGAAATTTTATACAGAGAAACTAGAAAATCATAGTGACTCATTACAACTAGAATCACGTCATTTAGAGGTCTAGAGAGGGAGATATAAAGTTTTGAAATTTCTGTCCAGTATCAGTAAATTTGCCCAACCAAGAGTATTATTCCATTAAATTCCAAGGTCTGCACTTGATGAACTGATCTAGAGATATTTTATCTCCTCTAGTTAACATCCACAACTTTCCATATTGGTATCATTTGCATGGATTGGAATTTTGTGGAATTAATTGGACATTTTCAAAGTTTTCTGCAAAATTTTGTGACAGTTCCAGGATTCAGTCGGACCTTTGGACCATTTTGGATGTCAAACATCCTTTGTGATGAATTTTATGATAAAAATATTTTTGGTGTGAATTAGACATCCAAAGCTTTTTAGAATAACCAAGATTGCATGATTTATATTTTTCTTGATTTAGTTATGATTTTCCAAAATTTGGTCAGAAAATGGAGCAAATCTGGCTGAGAATGAACTTCCATATTCCATGCTCCATTTTGGTTTCCATGAGTTTTGGACATGATTTTGTGATGAAAATGAGTTGTGTGGATGTAATTAAATATGAGAATGTATAATATGAGCTCACACGGTCCACGTGACACAGAATGGAATTTTTAAGTATGACACAATGCAAATAAATCCATTATTTTCATTCTCTTTTTTATGTGCTCTCTTGGAAATGATGATGTGAAGTCTATGAATGACATAAAATGAGTTAGAATTTATGGTGTTACACTTTTCTTTTCTGGCTAACTGCTCTTTTCTTTCCCTTCTTCTTAGCTCTATATGCTTTCTCAGCGATTTCATTCTTTTGAATTTTCTCTCAGCCAGGGAACTTTTATTACTAGCTCTTAATAAGGGTTCTATTGCTATGAAATACTAGCTAGTTCTCTCTCATAAGGGAAAAAAATTTCTGATTCTGGAGGCTTGTCCTGGGAGAGCTTACTAATTATGTCGGGTTAATGTTAACCCATTCGCAGGATTAATGTTTCTTTCAGTGGGCTCATTTACACATCTCAGGAGGTAACTTATTTCATATCATGTCTCTCGTATTCTCTCTGAATGGCTTTTCATAACATATCATCATCTTTTCTAATCATTAGAGCCATTAAAGGTTTCTGTCTGTCTACTTATTTATATGTTCTGTCCACTGTTTATCTTTAAGTTCTTTCTTACTAGCTTATCCCATGATTGCAATTCACATTCTTTCTGTCACAGGCCTAACATCTCAAATAATTACTGGGATTATAGCTCTTTTGAGGAGTTTCTGCTTTTAATGATCCCAATTTTTCTGTTTACTATTACATCTATCTCTATAGGCTGGGACTTTTTTTCACTTTCTTTACTCACTTATAGTGGCATTTTATAGTCCCTCGTTTCAATATTGATTAGCCTAATGTATATCTCATATTGGCATCGAAGAGCTACTACCATTGACTATTGCTGAGTTCTGGGGGGATGCTAGCTATTCTTATAGTTTTACTCACTGGAGATATACTGTACCACTTACCTTATATAAAAACTGCACTTGACCCCTTTCTGAATATATAAGCTAGCATGCGAGGATCTCTCTATCCCTTGGTCAGGGCTACCGCCTACTAGGTAGTGGTTCATCTGGTTCTAACTCTGGAAAGCTAATTTCTTGCTTTTCTCATCCCATACACTATGCTCAACTCTAAAGAGAACTAGTCAGTGGTCTAATTGTCTGAGTAAAGCCTTCATATCTCTGTGGCAATAATCTACCAGACTCAGGAGATCTGTAGTCTCTGAGATAAAAGCTAGCTAAAATTATACTGGTCTCTAAGACTAACTGCTCTGTAAAACTATCTTAGGTTGTCATCTTACCAAAGAACTATCATGCTGTGGCTAGGGCTCTCTGTAACTTTGTGGGATCTACTGTGACCCCTGGGTCTACTACGACCTCTCAGAGCCCTGCTGGTCTACAGCAACCTATTGTGCTATAATAGGATCTACTACAATCTATCTCTGGGAGACATCAAAGCCTAAGATCACTATATCTGATAGTAAAATACATACTCACTAAGTCCAATAACCATCACTCATAATAGTTGAGGCTAAACTCAGAGGTACATCATGCTCTTCGTGTGAAGTGGGTTCTATGTTATCTAATTCTCTAGGATCTCATCATACTAATATTCAGGAGGATTTTAATTTTCATTCATCACTCCTTATGGGATCCTCAGATTCCCACTTTAGCCCCTTTTTGCTAGGGCTTTCTTTTCTTACTCTATTGACTTACTTACTTTATGTGTACTCATTCTAACCTTCCTCTTATATCCTGCAATTTCTAACTATGCCCATGTTCTGCTTTTAAATGCCTTGGCACTAGGGCATCTCACACTGAGTGTGGTTAACATCTCTGGTAGGAAAGAGGCCATGCACTGGTCCCTATTTTTTTTCATTTATACATACTATAAGAGACTCAGGCTATGCATACTAAATTTGAACATCCTCTACTAGGGATCCCTTTCTATATGCTTTCCTTACTATTATGATATTACTGGAATCCCTTTACCTTTCTTTTCTGACTTTCATTCTTTAACTAACTAGGATACTCTTCGATTACTGAGACACTTTAGTGATTGATGTCATCATTTTCTACGCACTCTAGTCACGTTACTATTAGGTTGATCAGGCCTAATATCATGTAACCATTATTGCAAGCAAACCATAACATCAAACACTAATACACTGGTGCTTCATAACTGAGTTTAAGGCCGAATCACCTGTATATTACAAATTTCCTAATAATTTAAAGTATCCCTCTCTTACTTTTCCCTATTTGCCTTATTCTAGTAAAGTGCTCAGGAAAAATAGGATTCTTCCTCTACTACATCTTAAGATCTCTCTACATTGCCTGACTATTTTTACTTCAGGCATTATCATACTAGAAGGCCATCTATGCCAAGGACAAGTGTGCTTTCTTAAGTACCCAAGCACATTAACTAAATATCTATTCTTAATCTAATATATCCTCAGCTTGAATACTATCATATCTTCTTTTTCTACCTTTCTTATTCTCTTACTTAGGTAAAAGGATGTTTTACTACTAGCTATTTCTGTTGCCAGTTTAGGTTTCTTTATGCTCAAGAGCACTTGCATTTTTCCTAGTTCCTTTACTTATTCACTCTCTGTAACATCAAGGGGGTCTATTTTTTGCTTATACTCTTGCTCTACTCTTAGCTAGACCATCCCTTAGTAAGAAGGATTCTATTTCATATAATCTTAGGAATTTCATTCTATGGCACTCTCAGCTTACACTCTTTCCCTGTATCGTACAAGACTCACCTTCTTAGGTGGTCTTTAGTTCCCTTGAGCTTCCCTGAGGTAACTAAGGTACTAACTGTCTATCTTAACTTATTTCTATGTTCAGATCAGAGCTAGGCTTTCTCTTTGTTTAGTCTCTTTAGCCTCATTCCTAGGAGCACAGTATATTAATTTCAGGGTTCTACTGACCCAATCCAGGACACGTACTCTCAATGCCTGGATTCTACCTTACTGAAAACTTATGCTCTACTGGGTGCCCTAATCATGCATGTGCCTTAACCCTTGCATTCTCATATTAGGGAGCTCATCTAACTAACTATTGGACCCCTATCTATTTACTTTACTTGGTTTAGCTTACTCATTTAATCATTACTAAAGCGAGGATATCTTTTTTGTAGCTAGTTTCTCAACTTTTCTTCACTTCCATTATCACTATGCTTTACAATAGGGGGTCTATCTAAGGGAATTTGCTAACTACTACTGGGTGGTTTCCCCAACTTAGAATGTCTTATCTTTTATTTCTCGATCCAGGGAGAACTTTCACTAGGCCTTTCATTTACATATCTCGCCTAGAATGATGCTACTGGTCATCTTCCCTAAGCTTCAGCTTATGCATAGTCTGGACTAGCTATCTCATTGGATCCGTAGCTTAATAACTATTTTCATTCTTTTTTGAGCCTCTATTACTGGTTATTCATACTTACCTCTAGGTGTTACCTATGAGGTACACCTTTTTAGGTCACTCATTATGTGTCTCACTGCTAATAGTCTTATCTTATGTTATTTCGAGGCTACATTAACATTCTATTATTCAGTGTCTCATAGGGTAGCACTCTAGATTGGAGTCAATGCCTCATAGGCGGGTCTCAATAACCTCATTATCCCTGTCTCTAACTTCTTCTGTGTTGAGCTCTTTCTCAATCTCAACTACTTGGCCCACGAATTTCTTACTAACATTCTATGACTATTCATTACTCTTTTCTCTCTACTTATACTAGGGGTTCCCACTTTCTATGGGTCATCTGACCCCTTATCAACTCCTTTCTTAAGTTGTCTTGAATATGACCAACAAGGCATTCATGGTGCCATTTACCGTGGCTAACATATCATTCGCGGCGGCTAATCAATTAATTGGCCATGGCTAATGGCCTTTGATTGGCTTACTTTTTCAGCGATTGGATTTTCATCTTTAGCTACCAACCCAAGCCTCATTGGCTCTATATCTAGCCCATCATCAAACTTAAGGATTCTATCTCTTGCTTCATTTATGCACAGTTAGCTATTGCCTCTGGGCTGTCAGGGCTCTAAGATGTAGCTTGTAACTTAACCTCTGACCTGAGGGAATTAGCCTTTTGGGATCTAAAATTTATCTAGACATTTGAGTGTTATGGCTAAAGGGCAATTCTTTTCTCACTTCCCTCTAAACTAGTCCTGTGTAGTCGCAGTCTCATCTCATGACGCGTTGCATCACTATTTGTCTTTGCATTACATGAGACAGCTGGGAATGGTCTGAGTATGACTACTAGGGAGAATTAGGCCTCAAGTACTCTCTCTAGCAAGCCTCTTTATATCAACTAGATCACTTTTCATCATTTATATCTAGGGCTTATCACTGATCCCGTGAGCTATCATATCTCATCAAGCTCTAGCCATTGGATCCCTTAACTTTGCTTAAGCTTAACTCTGCTCAAGCTATTTGAGAGGCCACTTTTTCTCGGTGTCCACTAACTACTCCAAGACCATTCTACAACTTACTTATCATGAATAAAGCCATAAACTACTTTCACACACTCACAATGTCTCATACAAGGCTCCACCTATCCATTCAAGCCTTTATCTAGCCCTTTACATAACTCTATTGCTATATCCTCAAGCCAAATCCAACCCAAAAGAGCTTGGAACTTTTCTCTGATACTAATAAATATAACACCATAATTTTTAGCTCATTTCATAACATTCTCATGCATCACATCAATAATTCCATGAAGGAAGTGGGAAAAGTCCATTAAAATAATACATTTTCTTACATTACGTCGTGTATAAAAATTTCATTCGGTGTCATGTGGACCATACGAACTCATACCATACATTCTCATATTTAATGACATGAATACAACTCATTTGTATCATATAATGTGGCCTACAACTCATGGAACTCAAAGGAAAGCTCAAAATACTCATATGCATTTTTGGCCTGAATTTGGCTCTTTTTTCTACCAAACTTTGAAAATTCATAACTAATTCTAGAAAAATTGAAATCATACATTCTTAGACTTTTTGGAAAGCCAAAGAAGTTTAATTCACACTAAAAATATTTTCAAATTATAACATCTATCATAGAGGACGTTTGACATCTGAAAAGGCCCAGAGGTCAAACTGCCTCCTAGTGCTATCACAGATTTCTATAGCAAATTTCAAAAATATCCAATTAATTATAAAAAAAATCCAATCTATACAAATTATACCAATATGAAAATCTGTAGATGTTAGCTATAGGGAAAAAATATTTCCAAACTAGCTCAGGTAGCCCATACCTTGGAATTTAATATAACAATAACTTAAGTCGGCTAAAATCCCTGATACTAGATAGAATCTTTAAGAATTCATATCTCCCTCTCTAGATTCCAAATGAGGTGCTTCTAATTGGCACAAGTCACTGGGAATGTATAGTTTCTTTGCATAAAATTTCATGGCGATTGGACATCATTTGAGCCATGTGGGACAGATTTCATTTTCAGACCAAATGAATAGTGCAGTAGACCAAAATCAGAAAATTTGCCAACTTTGGAAATTCATCAAATATTCTGTAGATTTCAGAAAATTATGGTCTTTAAATTTCCAAAAAGCTCTCAAAAAGCTCTAATTACATGCCAAATCTTAGATCAATAAGAACTCATTTAGCTAAAAAGTGATATAGGGTTCCATTATGATCAAATTTGGCTCCTTATGAGGTACCAAAGTAACCAAATGACTTTCCTTAGAGTTTGGCACCTTTTGGGCAAATGTAAAACCATGATTAAGACTTGTGTGAGCTGCCCAAATCTCATTTTGGCCATTTCATCCAGACATATGCATATTTCCATAAAGCTATTCATAAAGTTACATTACCATAATATACTCAATTTGCATTCTATCATTCACATAATACATTATTTCATTTCTATATCATATATGATCATAATTACATATGTTCCAAGGGTCATAGACCATTTACAACAATAATATACATCCTTAAGCGTCATTATGGCTTTAAAAGGCAAAGCTAGGTATATTAGTGTCAAGCTCTCTTCTTCAAGGTAGTTGGCTTCCATTACCTTGTCCACTTGGTCCACCTAGCATATTAGATCATTGGAGAGGAGGGAATGAGATTCAAAGAATCCCAATAGCTCATCTCCCATTCAATCATACATAATAGATGCAAACAAGTTTCATAAATGCATGCATGGCATGTGGACATGTGCAAACATTCAAGAATCATTTTCATCATTCAAGAAAGTCATACATAACATACAAAGGCTTGCCAAGCAAGTAGATTGGCCTCACCTAATTTCTTGTGGATTTTGGACTTGCCTCACCCATTCTTTAATGCATTCCTGGACTCAACCATGCTCTTGGGAGCCCACTTTGCTTTTGGGAGACTCTTTACTTTGTCTCAACCAATCCTCAGGGTTTTTGGCTTATCCTCACCATAGCTAAAGGTTCTTGGCCCCTCCACACTCAAGCAAACCCAAGCACATATCAAAACATCATATGAAACATAATATGTCATCATAAAACCATGGCATATGAAATCATACTATCATACTTTTCATGGCTTAAAAATACACATACACACATTCTCAGACAAGTTAAGCATACATCCATGCATGAGAGAAGGTGAAGAGAGCTACCTTGTACACAATCACACATTTTCCTTCTTGAATCAAGGCTTCCTCTTTTGGCCACACACACACAAACTTGTGGAGATGGTTTCTCTTGGCCTAGACACAATTTATGAAGCCAATTAGGTTCATGAAACAAATTTTAAGGCCACACAACTTGCTTAGACACTAGGTTGTTCTATAAATCGTATTATGGTTCCATAATTGCACCTAATGAAGCAATGCCCCCCAAATAAATTCTGGGCTCCATTCTTTCGTTTCAAATATGATTCTTGACTTCTTTTAAGCATCTTAGAGTCATCACACAATTAAAACTAAGAGTCTAACTACATGTTACTTCTTTAGGTCATAATATGAAACATAAAGCATTAACTCACTTTCTATGGTTTCTAAATTTCTCCCAAGACTTCCCCTCATATTCATTCATCATATATGACTCAAAATTGGGCTTAGAAAAATTTAAGACTCTTCCTAGATGTGCTAACCTCTCTTGGCCGAACCTAGGAATCATTTTGCTCTCCATGAACTTTGTTTTGTTTTCTTAATGGAGGAAGCATATGCGGAGAATTCTAGGGATTTTAGGAGCTCATTTAAACTCTCATTTAGAGATAGGAATTGTAATATTCAACTCTCCAAAAACCAGAGAAAATGTGAGAAACGTAACATACAGTTTCTTTATAAACGAACAAAATTTACCGGATACAAAAGGACGTCCCCCAAGATGATGTAGTTAAGGTCCCAAAAAATTTGGGAAGCATTTGAAACTCCTAAAAATGAGAATTCTAGGCTCAGACTGTAACATCAAGTGGGGGTTGAATGGCCAAAATGAGATGTATGAGGTTTGGGACCATTTGGATAGCTCACACAAGTCTTAAATATACTTTTAGACTTGCCCAAAAGGTTCAAAGACCAAGGGAAATCCATTTGGCAATTTTGGTACTCAATATGGAGCCAAAATTGACCATAATGGAATCCTATGTCACTTTTTGTCTAAATGAGCTAGTCTTGATCTGGAATTTGTCATTCAATTAGGTCTCATTGAGAGCTTTCTAGGAAGCTAAAGATCATAATGTTCGGAGGTCTAGGGAATATTTGATGAATTTTCAAAGTTGGGATTTTTCATGGATTCTGGTATAGGTACTATTCATACTGGCAGTTTTTTGTTTTGTGTCACCTAATGGCCAAATGGTGTCCAATGCTTGTGAAATTTTATATGCATAAACTAGAAGTCATAATATTCTATGGCCATTGAGATCACCTTATTTGGAGGTCTGAGCAGAGAGTTATGCATGTTTGAAGTTGACTGTCAGTATCAGTAGCACCCCAGGAGCTTAGTTACTGTTCCATCAGTTCCAGATGTCTAAACGTATTGATTTCATTCTGGAATTATTTTTAGTCTCAATTTAACATTTTTATCTTTCAAGAATGACTGAATAGGTGTGATTTCAATTTTTATAGAATTAGTTATGAATTTTAGAAGTTGGTATCAGTAAACTGAATAACAGCTTAGGCAGCCAGTGACCTCTGTATCATTTTGGATGTCAAACATCCTGTGTGATGAATTTTGTGACCTGTACATATTTTTAGTATGAAGTAGACATCCTAATCTTTCCAGAATGACCAAGATTGTATGATTTCGAATTTTGTAGAGTTAGTTATGATTTTCCAAAGTTAGGTCAGAAAATGGAGCAAACCTGGCCGAAAATATGCTTGTTTCTTTTGAGCTCCATTTCGGTTTCCATGGGTTGTAGGCATGTTTTTGTGATGCAAATGAGTTGTAATAATGAAATTAAATATGAGGAAATATAGTATGAGCTCACACGGTCCTCGTGACACCGAATTGAATTTTTTGATATAGCGCAACGCAGAAAAAGTCTATTATTTTCATCCCCTTTCTCCTTTGCTCTTGTGGGATTAATAATACAAAGCTTATAAATGGCATGAAATGAGTTAGAAGTTATGGTGTTACACAAACAGAAAGAAAAATAGAGCTAGAATGAAGAAACAATTTCTTACGAAAAGCTTACGAAACGTAATGACATTTTTGTAATTTTGAGTAAATTTTAGAATTCACATAGGGGGCTTTTTAAATGAAAATTTTGAGTTCCCTAGGGTTCTCAGATGACCTAAAAACCATGGAAAGCCCCGAGATAGCTAAAGCACCTCCGGTGGATGTTTTCCAATGTCGGTGTAGCTGAACTTTGATGGAGTCGTTCGGGAAGGTTTTAGCTTCAATTTGAGTGATTCCAAAGGCATTTTACTAAATTGGAAACCTAAATTTTATAATAGAAAAGACGGTTCTCAAAAAGGAGCTAAAACGAAGGAGAAACAAAAATGCCAAGACCGAAGGGCAAAATGAAAATTTTTGAAAAGTGTAACTTATTCCCACTTATATATACGATGCACCCTTCTTCTCCCTTCATTATGTACGACCATGTTCTGCCCAAAACCAGAAGAAAACCCTAGGGGATGAGGTACACAAGAGGAGGAAGAAAAGGAGGAGAAATTCAAGATAGAAAGGTATGGATTTTCATAGTTTTTCATGTTCTTTCTCTTCCAAATCTCTTCTCCTTCATTCTCCTTTATTTCCTATGATTATAATGAAGTATATGGATATATTTTAAAGGATAAATTGAGGGGAAAATTCGGATTTGAAGAAAGGAGCTCAAAGAACACAAGATTCAAGTGAGAAAAAGCAAGAAAATAAGGAATTTCTCTTCCTATGGTTGTCATCTTTGGTCCCCTTCTCCACCATTTTGCCCCACTTGAGAAAACCCTAGGAGGAGATGATTTTTAGGCAGAACCAAGCATGAATCTAAGGAAAAAGGGTGTGGAGATTAAGAATATGCAAAGGGAATTATCAAAAAATCATTAGATTTCAAGATGCAAATTCTAGGATTTTGTATTCACCTTCTAAAATCTGATTTTATATGATGATTCCTAAGTCTAATTAAGAGTTTAAATGAGCTCCTAAGATCCCTAAGATGCTCCCCATATGCTTCCTCCTTGAAGTAAACCAAGCAAATTCAAAGGAAGCCATTAAGCTCCATAGTCTTGGCCAAAGTGAGATTCCATAGCTAGGGAGAGTTTTAAATTTTTTTAAGGCCATTCTTGAGTCATGTATGATGAATGAAAATGAAGGGAGGCCTTGGAAAAAATTTAGAACTCATAAAAAGTAATTTGGTGTCTTAGGTTCCATATTATGACCTAAAGAAGCAACATGATGTTAGACCCTTTGTTTTAATGGTGTGATGACTCCAAGAGGCTTAAAAGGAGTCAAGAATCATATTTGAAAGGAAAGAATGAGGTTTAGAAATTATTTGAGGGCTGTTGCTTCATTAGGTGTAAATATGGACCATAACGGAGGTTATAGAGCAATCTAGGGTTTAAACAAATTGTGTTGCCTTAGAATGTGTTTCATGAACCTAATTGGCTCCTATCAATTGTATCTAGGCCAAGAGAAACCATCTCCACCAATTTGTGGGTGTGTGGCCAAAAGAGGAGGCTTGAATCTTAAAGGAAAAGTGTGTAGTTGTACACAAGGTAGCTCTCTCCACCTTCTCTCATGCATGGATGTGCATTTAGCTTACTTTAGAATATGTGTATGTGTATTTTCATGCTTGAAAAGTATGCTAGCATGCCTTTATATGCTATGATTCTTGATGCCATGTTATGTTTCTAAATGAGTACATGATGTTTGTTTGAGTTTGCTTGAGTGTGAAGAGGCCAAGAACACTTCCCTTTGGTGAGGATGAGCCAAGAACCCTTGAGTTTGGTTGAGACAAAGTAAAGAGTCTCCTAAAAGCAAAGTGGGCTCCCAAGAATATGGTTGAGTCCAAAGCTCTCAAAGAATGGGTGAGACAAGTCCAAAATCTATGAGGAGAAGTGTGAGGCCAATCCAAACACTTGGTGAGCTCTTAAATGTATTGTATGATTTGTTCATATGCCAAATTTGCTTTAAAAATGTCCATGACTTCCATTTTCTTCATGCATGCATTTGTAAAGCTTGGTTTGCACATATTATGTATGATTGAATGGGAGATGAGCTATTGGGATTCTTTGAATCTCATTCCCTCATCTCCAATGTTCTAACATGATAGGTGGACCAAGTAGCTATGGTGAAGGGAGCCAACAACAATGAAAGAAGGAGATTAACAAGCATATGCCTTGTTTTATCCATTTTGGAACCATAATTATATTTCTTGATGTATATGATGTTGTAATTGGTCTATGACCCTTGAGATGTGCATAAATAGGCTATTATGTAATGTTTATATGTATGGATATGATGTATGAGCTCTAGCATATATTTTGAATATGAGATGCCAAAGTATGCAATGTGAAAGCATGATGAAAATGTGCAAAAGTGTGGGTTGAATGGCCAAAGTGAGATGCATGAGGTTTGGGACCATTTAGGCAGCTCACACAGGTCTTAAATGTACTTTTAGACTTGCCCAAAAGGTGCCAAGACCAAGGGAAATCCATTTGGCAACTTTGGTATCCTATATGGAGCCAAAATTGACTATTATGGAACCCTATATCACTTTTTAGCCCAATGGATTAGTCTTGATCTGAAACTTGGCATGAAATTAGGTCCCATTAAGAGCTTTTTGGAAAGCTAAAGATTATAATTTTTGGAGGTCTATAGAATATTTGGTGATTTTTCAAAGTTGGCAAAATTTATGTTTCTAGTTTGCTACACTATTTATTTGGTCTGAAATTGTTTTCTATCACATGAGGCTCAAATGAAGTCCAATTGCTATGAAATTTTATATAGAGAAATGAGGAAATCACAGTGACTTGTGTCTACTAAAAGCACCTCATTTGGAGGTTTAGAGAGGGAGATATGAATTTTTGAAGTTTCTATCTAGTATCAGTAAATTTGCCCAACCAGAAGTACTGTTCCATTGAATTACAGAGTCTGGACTTCATGAACTGGTCTGGAGATGTTTTTTCTCTCTAGTTCCATAGCTTTCCAGATTGGTATCATTTACATGGATTAGAGTTTTGTAGAATTAATTGGACATTTTCAAAGTTTTCTGTAGAATTCTATGACAGTTCCAGATTTTAGTCGGACCTTTGGACCATTTTAGATGTCAAACGTCCTTTGTAATGAATGTTATGATCTGTGTAATATCTGGTTTTCGTTAAACGATGGAAACGGGCATGTTTTCAAAACAAGTTTGAGATGAGTGATTCAAAGCCAAATAAAATTTGGATAAAATTTTAAATAATAGAAAATGAGGATTTGAGGCTTGAGTTGCCCAAAAATCAAGGTCGGGGTGATTCGAAAAATTTGCCAAAAGGCCAGTGGCATTTTCGTAAATAAGTGGACTTTTTGGAAAACATATAGAAGGGCTTTTTAAATGAAAGTTTTGAGTTTTCTGGGGTTCTCAGAGGCCTTAAAAACCATAGGAAGCCTCGGGACCGGTAAAGACCCTTCGGTGTAAGTTTTTCAACGTCGGTTGACCCGAACTTTGACTAATTCGTTCGGAAAGGTTTTAGCTCCGAGCCTAAATATGACCAATGAGGCATTTCATACTACCATTCACCGTGGCTAGCATATCATTTGCCATGGCTAATTAGCCTTGGGTTTACCCTAGTTTTCCTGTCTAAGTATTAGCCGTGGTTAACTTTTTAATTGGCTGCAGTGAGGAACTCTCTGGATTACCTCGCTGCTATCTAGAATGATTGGTCGCGGCTAAGCAACTAATTGGCCATGGCTAATAGCCTTTGATTTGCTTATTTTTTTTCAGGGATTGAATTTTCATCTTTAGCCACCAACCCGAGCCTCATAGTTTTTATATCTAGCTCGTCATCAAGCTAGAGGGTTCTACCTCTTACTTTACTCATACATAACTAATTGTCATCTCAGGGCTGTCAGGCTCTAGGGTGTAGCTTGTAACTTAACATCTGGCCAGAGGGAATTAATCTTTCAGGCTTTGAAATTCATCTAGATATTTGGGTATTATGGCAAGGGGCAATTCTCTTTCTCATTTCCCTTCTAAACTGGTCTTGTGTAGCCGTAGTCTTATCTCATACCACACTGCACCTATTTGTCTCTGCATTACGCGAGACAGCTGAGAATGGCCTGTGTATGACTACCAAGGGTATTAGGCATCACATACTCTCTCTAGCAAGCCTTTTCACATCAACAAGATCATTTCTCATCGTTTATATCTAGGGCTTGCCACTGATCTTGGCGAGCTATCACATCATATCAAGCTCTAGCCGTCGAATCTCTTAGCTCTGCTCAAACTTAGCTCAGCTCAAGGTACTCTAAAGGCCATCCTTTCCTAGTGTCCACTAGCTACTCTAAGACTATCCTACAACTTACTCATCATGAACAAAGCCATAACCTATCCTCACACACCCAACATGTCTCATACAAGGCTCTACCTATCCATTCATGCCTTTTACATAACCCTATTGCTACATCCTCAAGCCAAATCCAATCCAAGAGAGCCTAGAACTTTGCTCTGATAACAATAAATGTAACACTATAATTTCTAGCTCATTTCATAACATTCTCATGCATCACAATAACAATTCCATGAAGGAAGTGAGAAAAGTCCATTAAAAAAATACATTTTCTTACATTACGTCATGTATAAAAATTCCATTCAGTGTCATGTGGGCCGTGTGAGCTTATACCATACATTTTCATATATAATTACATGAATAAAACTCATTTGAATCATAGAATATGGCCTAAAACTCATGGAACTCAAAGGAAAACTCAAAATATTCATTATATTTTCGGCCAGAATTTTGCTCTTTTTTTACCAAATTTGGAAATTCATAACTAATTCTAAAAAGATTGAAATCATACATTATTGGCCATTTTGGAAAGCTATGGATGCCTACTTCATACTAAAAATATGCCCAAACCATAACATTCATCATAGAGGATGTTTGACATCCGAAATGGTCCAAAGGTCAAATTGCTCACTGGTGCTGTCACAAATTTCTGCATCAAATTTTGAAAATGTCCAATTAATTTCAAAAAAATATAATCCATGTAAATGATACCAATCTAGAATTCTGTGGATGTCATCTAGAGGGGAAAAATAACTCTAGATCAGCTTATCACTCCAAGGCCTCGAAATTCAATAGAACAATAACTGAGGTCGGGTGAAATCCTTGATACTAGATAGAATTTTCAAAAATTCATATCTTCCTCTCTAGACCTTGAAATGAGGTTCTTCTAGTTGGTACATATTACTAGGAATGTCTAGTCTCACTGTATAAAATTTTGTGGCAATCGAACAATATTTGGGTCTTGTGTGACAGATTTTATTTTCAGACCAGTATGAATAGTGACATGACCAAAACTAGAAAATTTCCCAACTTTGGAAATTCATCAAATATTCTATAGAGCTCTGAAAATTATTTTATTTAGCTTCACAAAAAGCTCTCAACAAGCTCTAATTGCATGCCAAATCTTAGAGCAAGAAGAGCTCATTTGGCTAAAAAGTGGCATAGGGCTTTATTATGGTCAATTTTGGCTCCATATGAGGTCCCAAAGTAACCAAATGGCTTTCCTTAGGGTTTGGCACCTTTTGGGCAAGTCTAAAAACATGATTAAAACTTGTGTAAGCAGCCCAAATGGTCCCAAACTCTATGCATCTCATTTTGGCCATTTCATCTACACATGTGCATAATTCTGTCAAACCATTCACGGGGCTAATTTGCCATCATACACTCAATTCACATTCTAGTCGCTACATAACATATTCTCTCATTCATACATGGCACAATATCAAAAATACACATGTTCAAGAGGTCATAGACCATATACATCATAGGGTTACATTCTTTGACATAAATATGGCCTTAAAGAACTAAAAACTATGCATTAGGTTATCAATCTCTCTTCTTCAAGGTGGTTGGCTTCCATTACCTTGTCCACTTGGTCCACCTAGCACATTAGATCATTGGAGAGGAGGGAATGAGATTCAAAGAATCCCAATAGCTCATCTCCCATTCAATTATACATAATGGATGCAAACAAGTCTCATAAATGCATGCATGGCATGTGGACATGTGCAAACATTCAAGAATCATTTTCATCATTCAAGAAAGTCGCACATAGTATACAAAGGCTTGCCAAGCAAGTGGATTAGCCTCACCCAATTTCTTGTGGATTTTGGACTTGCCTCACCCATTCTTTAATGTATTCTTGGACTCAACCGTGCTCTTGGGAGCCCACTTTACTTTTGGGAGACTCTTTGCTTTGTTTCAACCAATTTTAAGGGTTCTTGGCTCATCCTCACCATAGCTCAGGGTTTTGGGCCTCACCATAGCTAGGGGTTTTAGCCTCACCACACTCAAGTAAATCCAAGCACATATAAAAAACATTATATAAGAACATATTGTGACATCATGGCACCATGGAATTTAAGTCATGCTAAAACACTTTTCATGGATTAAAAACACACATACATACATTCAAGACAAGCTAAGCACACATCCATGCATAAAGGAAGGTAGAGAGAGCTACCTTGCATACAATCACACACTTTTTTTCTTGAAATTCCTTCCCTTGCTTTGGCCACACACCTACAAAAGTGTGGGAAAGATTTCTCTTGGCCTAAACACAATTTATGGAAGCCAATTAGGTTCATGAAACAATTTCTAAGGTCATACAACTTGCTTAGACACTAGGTTATTTTATAAACCCTATTATGGTTCATAAATGCACCTAATGAAGCAACACCCTCAAATAAATTCTAGGCTCCATTCTTTCCTTTCAAATATGATTATTGACTCCTTTTAAGCCTCTTGGAGTCAATACACAATTAGAACAAAGAGCATAACTACATGTTGCTTCTTTAGGTCATAATATGGAACCTAAAGCACCAACTCATTTTCTATGAGTTCTAAATTATTTCCAAGGCCTCCCATCATTTTTATTCATCATGTATGACTCAAGAATGGGCTTAGAAATATTCAAAAATCTCCCTAGCTATGCTATCCTTGCTTGGCCGAGGCTATAAAGGAAAAGGAGATCCTTGGAGTTTGCTTTGTTTTCTTAAGGGAAGAAGCATATAGGGAGCCTCTTAGGGATCTTAGGAGCTCATTTAAACTCTTATTTAGGCCTAGGAATCATCATACAAAATCAGATTTTACAAGGTGCAATTGAAACCCTAGAACTTGCATCTTGAAATCTAATGGTTTTTTGTTGATTCCCTTTGCATATTCTTAATCTCCACACCCTTTTTCCTTATATTCACCCTTGGTTCTGCCTAAAAATCAAGTCCTCCTAGGGTTTTCTCATGTTAGGTGAAATGGAGGAGGAGGGAACCAAAGATGACAACTATAGGAAGAGAAATTACCTTGTTTTCTTGCTTTTTCTCACTTGAATCTTGTGTTCTTTGAGCTCCTCTCTTCAAATCCAAATTTTTCCTTCAATTTCTCCTTTAAAATAGATCCATATACTTCATTATAATCATAGAAAATAAAGGAGAATGAAAGAGAAGAGGTTTGGAAGAGAAAGAGCTTGAAAAACCATGAAAATCTATACCTTTCTACCTTGAATTTCTCCTCCTTTTCTTCCTCCTCTTGTGCGCCTCATCCCTAGGGTTTTCCTCTAGTTTTGGGCAGAACATGGTCATGCATAATGAAGGGAGAAGAAGGGCACATCATATATATAGGTGGGAGGGAGTTACACTTTTCAAAAACTCTCATTTTTCCCTTCATTCTTGGCATTTTCGTTTCTCCTTCATTTTAGCTCCTTTTTGAGAAAACATCCAGCGGAGGGAATTTTATTGTCCCAGGGCTTTCTATAGTTTTCAGGGCCTCTAAGAACCCCAAAGAATTCAAAATTTTCATTTAAAAAGCCCTCCTGTGTGAATTCCAAAATTTGCTCAAAATTACAAAAATGCTATTACATTTCGTAAGTTTTCGTCAGAAATTGTTTCTTTATTCTAACTCTATTTTTCTTTCTGTTTGGGCCTGAGATTCTCATTTTTAGGATTCTAGAATACTTTCCAAATTTTTTTGGACCTTAACTATCTCATTTCGGTGCACTTCCTTTTGTATCCGGTGAATTTCATTCGTTTACGGAGAAAATGTACGTTACGTTTCTCACGTTTTCTCTTATTTTCAAAGAATTGGATGTTACACTACATCCTCATGCCAAATCCAATCTGAGAGAGCCTGAAACTTTGCTCTGATACCAATAAATATAACACCATACTTCAAAGACTCAATTCATACAATTCCCATGCCTTATCTCATGTTTATTCTATGAAAACAATATAGTGGCTTAGGGAGTCATGGATTAAAATGTATTTCTTTACGAGTGAAATTTTTCTTTCAGAGTCCCATGGGTCATATGGATTTATGTATCATATTCTCACATTTAGATACATGAATACAACTCATTTCCATCCCTAAAATTAGCCTATAACTCATGGAAAGAACGGGGACACATGAAACTTATGTTTGCATTTTTTTGCTAGAATTTTGGCTTTTCTGTCACCAACTTTGGAAAATCATAACTAATTTTAGAAAAACCAAACTCATGTGTTCCTTGCCATTCTGGGAAGCTACACATGTCTAATTTATGTAAAAATATGACTAGGCCATGAAACATCACACAGAGGACATTTGACATTCAAAAAGGTATAGAGGTCTGGCTGGCTACTGGTACTATCACAAGTTTCAATAGCAAAATTAAAAAATTCCCAATTAATTCCACAAAAATCCAATGCACACAAATGATATCAATTTGGAAATCTACAAATGTTAACTAGAGGGTAAAAATAACGTTAGACTAGTTCAAGCATGTCCAGGTATCAAAAACCATTCAAACAATACATGAGGTTAGTCTGGATGTCTGATACTGGGCAGAATCTTTGAAAAATATCTCCCTCTCTAGACCTCCAAATGGAGTGCTTCTAATTGGGTCAAGTCACTGAGAGTCTAATTTCTCCCTATAAAATTTCATGGCAATTGGACATCATTTGCCTCTTAAGTGATAGATTTCATTTTTGGACCTGTGTGAATAGTACACAGACTAAATTCAGAAAACTTCCCAATTTTGAAAATTCATCAAATATTCCATGGACCTCTGAAAATTTTGTTCTTTAGCTTCTTCAAAATCTCTCAATAGGCTCTAAATGAATGCCAAGCTTCAAATCAAGAAGAACTCATTTGATCTAAAAGTGACATAACCTCATGGAATAGTCATTTTTGTTCCCTCTCAAAAGTCACTTTGGTCTAAATGGCCTCCTCTTGAGTTTGGCACCTCTTGGGCACGTTTAAAAGTATGAACATGACTTGTATGAATAGCCCAAGTGGTCTCAAACCTCATGCATCTCAATTTGGCCATTCCACTTCCATTATTACACTAATCTATCTAATCATTCAAGAGCTAAACTTGCCATTCAATACCCAAAACATGCTATCTCATACATTTGGCATCAAATTTCCTTCATACATCATACATTTAGGTATTTACATATGGTCATATGGTTATAACAATTTCATCATGAAATTACATCATATGCCATATGTATGGCTAAAAAGAAGGCAAAACTAGGCATATTCATATACTTTGATGCCCATCTTCTTCTTTTAGACTTGGTGGCCTCCATTACCTTGCTCAATTGTTTCACCTAGCATGTTAAGACATTAGAGAGGAGGGAATGAGATTCAAAGAATCCCAATAGCTCATCTCCCATTCAATCACACATAAAGCATGCAATACAAGTCTCACAAATGTATGCATGGGCATATTAGCACGTGTAATCATTGAAGAAGCATTTTCAATATTTAAGCAAGTCATACATACCATACAAAGGCTTGCCAAGCTAGTGGATTGGCCACACCCATTCACTTGTGAATTTTGGACTTGCCTCACCTATTCCTTAAGAGGTTCTTGGACTCAACCTTACTCTTGGGAGTCAACCTTACTTTTGAGAGACTCTTTACTTTGTCTCAACTAACTTTAAGAGTTCTTGGCTCATCCTTACCATGGCTAAAGGGTTCTTGGCTTTTCCATACTCAAGCAAACCAAAGCAAGCATATAAAACATCATTTAGAAACATAACGCATCATCATGGTACCATGGCATATAAAATTATGCTAGAATACTTTGCATAGCTTAAAACATACATACACACATTCAAGACAATGCAAGAATACATCTATGCATGAGAGAAGATGGAAAGAGCTACCTTACTTGCATTTGTATACTTTTTCCTTAAGTCTTGAATCCTCTCCCTTGACCTCACACACCTAAGAAGGTGGAGATCATTCTTGTTGGCCTAGACACATCATATGGAAACTAATTATGCTTTAGAAGCAAAGTCTAAGGCCACACAATTACTAGAAAGGTTAAGTGACTCATAAGGCTCTTTTGTGGTTCTATAATGCACTTAATGAAGCAACCTTAAGAAAACATCATCTTGGCTCCATTCTATCTATTCATTCATGATTCTTGACTCTATTTAAACCTCTTGGAGTCACAACATAATCAATTCTAGGAGCCTAGCTAGGTGTTGCTTCTTTAAGCCATATTATGGAACACATAAGGCCATCTTGCTTTCTATGGCTTCTAAACTTTTTCCAAGGCTTCCTCTCATACTCTCCTATCATACATGATACAAAACTAAGCTTAGAAGGAATTAAAACACTCTCTAAGTGCATAGACTCTCCTTGACCGAAGCTATGCTTTTATAAGTCACTAATAGAGTTTCCGTGTTTCCTTTGATGAGAGAATCATGTAGAAGGCTCTCTTGGTGTCTTAGGAACTCATATGAACACTTAAACATCATAAAATATGGCTAGGGTTCATGATAATGTTCAAGGTGTAATCAAAACTCTAACTTTTCTATCTTGCAAAATAATGGTTTTTACTTAGATTTCTTTACATATTCTTACTCTCCTCCCTTAAATTCATGGAATTCACCCTTGGTTCTCCTCAAAATTCTAGCCCTCTTACATCTACATATATGGGGAGAAATAGGGAGAAGAAGGGGGAGGAAGTATCTACCATGGGATGGAAGATTTACCTTGTTTTTCCTTGTTTTCTCACTTGATTCTCACTTTCTTTGGCTTTCTCTCTTCAAATCCGAATTTTCCCTCCTTGGTCTGACCTTAAAACAGCACCAAAAACTCTAAGAAACCATAGGGAGAAAGGGGAGAAGGAGGAGAAGAGATTTCCTAAGGAGAAGACTAGGAAATTTTAGCAATTTCTTATCTTTTTCTTGAAATTTTCCCTTCTCCTTTGCGTTATCCTTGTACACCTCCTTCCCTTGAGCTTTCTCTGGTTTTTGGACAGAGCTTGGTCAACCTAAATGAGAGGAGCAAAAGGATGCCTTTTATATACATATGGGTTTAAGAAGGACTTTTTCAAAAATTCCCATTTTACCCTTTATTCTTGGCATTTTCGCTTCTAACTTGTTTTAGCTCCTTTTTGAGAATCGTCTTTTCCATTATAAAAATTAGGTTCCAATTTAGTAAAATACCTTTGGAATCACTCGAATCAAAGCTAAAACCTTCCCGAATGAATTAATCAAAGTTTGAGTTAACAGACTTTAATAAACTTCCACTGGAGGGGCTTTAATTATCCTGGGTCTTCCTATAGTTTTTAGGGCCTCTGAGAACCTTGGAGAACTCAAAAATTTCATTTAAAAAGCCTTCCATACCTAATTCCATACTAAACAAGTTTTAACACATTATACAAGAAAACCTTGTACTTGCTAGCGAAAACCTTGTTGATAAGGTCTCAGAATTTGCACTACAGATTACAAGATCTTGTCGACAAGATCTTCGACCCAGGTGATGAGATGTTATCTTAGCCCTTAAATTAACTTGGTTTGCTTCCATACTTCATACGCAATATGCATTCTAATGGCCACATAACATAATTTATCATTTTTTTAAGAACTGGATATTACACTAGAACTAGTTCTAATGATGTAATTATGTCTTATTTGATGTGTCTAGGCCAAGCAAATCAAGATCCCCTTAGGCGTGTATGTGAGGCCAAGAAGGGGAAGGAAAATTCCAAGAAGAAAGCTTGTGATTTTTGACTTAAGATAGCTCCCTATCCTTTCTTGTATGCATGTCTTAGATGTTTAATTGTCATCGGATGCTTGTGTGTATGTTTAAACCATCAAATATGTTTATAACTATTGATGTAATGCTTGGTACCATTGAAACATGTTTTGAATGCAAGATGGCTTGAATGGGTGAGTTTATGCCAAAATCCCTTAGAATAGGAAAGGAGAAGCCAAAAGTCCTTAATAATGAGTGAGACAAAGCTAAAAGTCTCAAGAAAGAATAAGGCTAAGTCAAAAGTCCCTAAAAGTAGGTGAGGCAAATCTAAAAGTCCCAAAGAAATTAGGTAAGGCTAAACCAAGAGTCCCTAGAGCCTATATTTGATTTGAATGAGTTTATGTGACTTGACAAATGATTATGTATGTTTACTAGAAACTTTCATTGCATGCTTGCATTCTTTGACATAAAATATGCCATGTATGTATGCTTAAGAGTGTAAAAGAATTATTGAGATTCTTTGAATCTCACTCTTCCCCATATTATGTCTAATCATATCTAGGTGAGTCATATGAAGCAAGAAATGGGAGTCAAGCAACTTGAAGATGAGATTTTGACAATAGAATAGGGAATTTATGCATTTTGATCTCAAATTTTGTAAGTATATGAAGTTTAAGAGATATAAACCAATGAGTACAAGTAAAAGTATGTAATTATGATGTATGAATCAATTTTGGAACCAAATGTATGAGTATGTAAGTTTTTATATGCTGTGTTTATGCTTTTAGACATGCTCAAATCGTCATGGTATGATTAGAAGACCATTTGGCATTATTTGAACCCTTTATGATTCCATTTTTGACCATTTTGCAATCCTAAACCAAAGTCTAACCAAATGGATGAGTTTTTTGTATGAACTTTGGCAAGCACATAGGTCTCTTCAAGAGCTTTTCACAGAGCCAAAGGCACTATTTTTAGAGCTTTAGAGAATTTATTATGATTTTTCAAAATTGGCCAAATTATGTAAAAATTATCACTGTCCCTGTTCATATGGTCAATTTTCTTTTCTATGTCATTTAAGGGACAAATGAAGTCCAACACTCATGAAATTTTATAGACATATAGTAGAAGACATCATAAGCTTTCCATAGCTATCGAGAGCACTTAATTTAGAGCTCTGTAGAGGGATAAACAAATTTTTGAAGTTTCTGGTTTGTTGTAGAATGACTACCAGACCCAAAGTACTATTCCATCGGATTTCATAAGCCAAATGTGGTTGTTTTGATATGAAATTTTTATAGTAATTAGATGACATCTTGAAATTTTCAGAAAGCTATAGTTTGCATGATTTAGATTTTTCTAGAATTAGTTATGATTTTTCAAAGTTCATATCAGAATATGGAATTCAATGAGAATTGCAAAGTGTGATGTGATTTTAAGATGTATGCCTTGGACTCGAGTTTTGAACTTCAAATTGTGATATTTCTAATTGAACAAATGTGTTAAGGATGGAAAATAAGTTTGGTAAGTTCACATAGTCCATTAAGCTAAGAATGAATTAATTTAGCTTTCAATGATGTAAATATCTGCTGCTAAAAGTGCTAATTTGATGATAACGGGTGTTTTAAGCCAATTGTGTTATAAGATAAGCACTATATAAATATGATGTTACACCTTAGCTCCTTCCTTAACTTGTCCTTTGACTTAACTAACTAAGATATTCATTGATTATAAGAACACTTTTAATGGTTGATACTATCATTTACTATGCATTTAGGTTACATTACTATTGAGTTAGCCAAGCTCAATATCATGTAACCACTATAGCAAGTGAATCACAGCATTAAACATTAATACACAGGTGCATTATGAATGAGTCCAAGTCACTATCACTAGTATATTACAAGCTTCCCAATAATCTAGAATATGCTTTTGTTACTTTTCTGTTACTTCCTTTATGTCATACCATAATATAATAGCTCATAATTTACACTTAAATGTACATATACATCCAATTTCCTTATATTCAGCATTTTTAGCAATGAAAATTTCTTACATTAAAGGCCCAATTTCTTAAATTTTGGATAAATGCATCACTTTGGTGTTCCAATCTCAAATTCCATCACTTTAGGTTTTAGGCATGCATCATTAATTAGCACAAGTTGCGTTCATTCTCATGCATCTATAATTCTGCCACTAACTTCAAAAATTAATATCTTAAGCTAAAGAACTCCAAATCATGCAAATAAAGACTTTCTAGAAAACTCATGATATAAAATACACACTGTAAAAATTTTAGATCAAAGCAAATTCATTTGGGCCATAAAAATCTAATGGAATAATACCACTATTAGATTTTCGTGCATATACAAACTTGAAATTTTGGACATGCATAACTTGAGGTACACAGCTCTAAATTGAGTGATCTTAGTGGTTATAGAAATCTTTTAATGCCAAATATATTTTTATAAAATTTCATGAGCATTAGAGTTCATTTGACGCCTCAAATATGCAAAAAACCAGAACTGACCAAATGAACAATGTATAGGCAAATTTGCATAATTTAGTCAATTTTGAAAAATTATAAGAAATTTTATAGAGCTCTAAAAATTATGTTCTTTAGATCTATAAAAAGATGTTAATGAGATTTAAATGCCTACCAAAGTTCATGTTAAAGTTCGTTCATTTGGTCTAGTCTTGGTTTAAGGGTAAAATATGGCTCAATTTGGTGTCAAAGTGGCATCGAGTGATCCAAAATGGATTCTTCCATAAATTGTGACCATTTGAGCATGTCTAAAACATACAAAGCATACATAGGCTTGCCAAGTAAGTGGATTAGCCTCACCCATTCTCTTCAAGGTTATTGGACTTGCCTCACCCTTTTTCTTGAAGGCCTTGAACTAAGTCTTACTTTTGGGAGACTCTAAACTTTGTCTTAACCATTCTTAAGGGTTCTTGGCTCATCCTTATCATGGCTAGTGGGTTCTTGGCTTCACCACACTCAAGCAAATCAAAGCAAACATACTAAGCATCATTTAAAAACATAATATAATATTATGGTACCATGGGATAAAGGTATATGCTAGAACACTTTTCATGGCTTAAAACACACACACATACATTCAAAGATAAGGTAAGCACACATTCATGCATGAGAGAAAGTGGAGAGAGCTACCTTTGTTACACTTACAAACCTTTCCCTTGAATCTTGAATCCTCTACCTCGGTCTTACACACACAAGGGTGTAAGGTTTGTTTCCCTTGGCCGAAACACAATATATGGAAGCCAATTAAATTTTTGGAATCATTTCTAAAGCTATACATCTTCCTTAAATACTAACTTAGTCTAATAGCCACTTTTATGGTTCCAAAATGCACCTAATGAAGCAACATCCATCATTTGAGTTCTAGGCTTTATTCTTTCCTTTCATTTATAATTCTTGACTCCTTTTAAGCCTCTTGGAGTCATCACACAATTAAAACAAGGAGCCTAACTATATGTTACTTCTTTAGGTCATATTATAGAACCTATAATGCCATCTTACTTTCTATGGTTTCTAAAATTTTTTCAAGGCTTCCTCTCATTCTCTTCCATCATATATGACTCAAAAACAAGCTTAGAACAAATTAAAACCGCCCCTAGGTGCTCTAAGTCCTTTAGGTCAAGGCTATGCTCCTTAAGGCTACTCTTGGAGTTTTCTTTACCTTCTTGATGGAAGATGCATGTGAGGAGTCTTCTAGGGAGCTTAAGAGCTCATTCAAACACTCATTTAGACCTAGAAATCATTGTATCAAATCAGAATTTGCAAGGGACACTTAAAACCTTAGGTTTTCTATCTTGAAATCTAATGGCTAGTTTGTTGTTTCCCTTGCATATTCTTATTCTCCACACTTAATTCTCGAAGATTCACCCTTGTTTCAACTCAAAATCCATGCCCTTTTGGAGCTCCCTAGGCTGGATGAACCAAGGAGAAGAAGGGAAGAAGGAGTAGCTACCCTGGAATGAAGATTTACCTTGTTTTTCCTTAGTTTCTTAGATGATTCTTCCTTTCCTTAGCCTCTTCTCCTTAAATCTGAAAATTCCACCTCTATTCTGCCCTTAAAACAGATCCAAGAATTTCAATAAAATCGTAGGAAAGAAGAGAAGATGGAGGAGAAGGTGTTTGCTAAAGAGAAAGCATGAAAAACCAAGAAAATCCATACATTTTTCCTTGTTTTTCTCCTTCCTTTCTTTTCCTCCTTGTGTACCTCAAACCCTAGCTCTCTTTTCTAGTTTAGAGTAGAAACAAAAGTGGCTAAATGAAGGAGGAGGTAGGGTGTGACATATATAGATAACTAGGTTAAGAAGAGCTTTTCAAAAATTCCAATTTCATCCCTTCATATTAGCATTTTTGTTTCTAGTTCATTTTAGCTCCTTTTTTAGAATTGTATTTTCTGTTATAAAATTTAGATTCCCAATTTTACAAAATGCCTTTGAAATCACTCAAATTGAAGCTGAAACCTTCTTGAACAGATCCGTTAAATTTCGGGTCAACTGACATTAGAAAAAAGTCCATCGGAGGGGTTTTAACTGTCCTAGGGCTTCCCATGGTTTTCAGGGCCTTTGAGAATCCTGGAAAACTAAAAAATCTCATTTAAAAAGCCTTCCTATGAGAATTCTAAAATTTTGCTCAAAATTACAAAAATGTCATTACGTTTCATCAACATTTCATTATAATTTGTTTCTTTATTCTAGCTCTATTTTTCTTTCCATCTGAGCTTAAGATTCTCATTTTTTGGAGTCTAGAATGCTAATTAAAATTTTTGAGGTCTTGACTAATTCATTTCAGGAGACTTGCTTTGAAAATGTATCTATTTCTATCATTTGACGAAAACTGGACATTACATTAAGGAAGCTTCTGGGAACTGTAGTTGTTGGAGAAGTTGCTGAAACTTTTGTGGAGGATGCAAATTGTAACACCATAAATTCTAGCTCATTTCATGACATTCATAAGCTTCACCTCATTATTTCCATGAGAGCATATAAAGAGGGGAATGAAAATAATAGACTTTTTCGCATTGCGTTATGCTTAAAAATTTGCAATCGGTGTCACGTGGACCGTGTGAGCTCATGCTATACATTCTCATATTTAATTGCATCATTACAACTCATTTACATCCTAAAAACATGCCTACAACCCATGGAAACCAAAATGAGGCATGGAAAATGGGAGTTTATTTTGGCTAGAATTGGCCTCTTCCCTAGGCAAACTTTAGAAAATCATAACTAAATATAAAAAAATTGAAAACATATGTTCTTGATCATTATAGAAATCTTAAGATGTCTAATTCACAATAAAATATATGCCCAGATCATAATACACATCATGGAGGACGTTCAATATCCGAAAAGCTACAGAAGTCGCTGCCTGCCTAGGCTGCTATTCAGATTACTGATACAAACTTCGAAAATTCATAACTAATTCTATAAAAATTGAAATCACACAAATTCAGTCATTATAGAAAGATAAAAATTTTAACTTGATACTAAAAATAATTACAAAATGAAACAGATACGTTTAGCCATTGGGAACTTATGGAACAGTAACTGAACTCCTGGGGCACCACTGGTACTGACAGTTAACTTCAAAAATGCATAACTCTCTGTTCAGACCTTCAAATGAGGTGATCTTGGTGGCCACAGAAATCTTATAACTTCTAGTTTATTCCTATAAAATTTCACAAGAATTAGAAACCATTTGTCCATCGGGAGACTCAAAACACAAAACTTCCAGTATAAACAGTACCCATACCAGAATCCATGAAAAATTCTAACTTTAAAAATTCATCAAATATTCCCTAGACCTCAAAAAATTATGATCTTTAGCTTTTCAGAAATATCTCAATGAGACATAATTTCATGCCAAATTTCAGAGTAAGACTAACTCATTTGGCCAAAAAGTGACATAGGGTTCCATTATGGTCAATTTTGGCTCCATATTGGGTACCAAAAATTGCCAAATGGATTTCCCTTGGTCTTGGCACCTTTTGGGCAATTTTAAAAGCTTATTTGAGACTTGTGTGAGCTGCCTAAATGGTCCCAAATCTCATGCATCTCATTTTGGTCATTCAACCCACACTTATGCATATTTCCAACAAACTTCCATATTGCACACTTTGGCATTACATACTCAAAATAGGTTCTAGAGGTTATATATCATATCCATACATTTAAACATCATATAATATCATATTTACACATATCCCAAGGGTCATAGCCCATTTACTACATCATATATATCATATGGTACAATCATGGTCTTAAAGTGGCAAAAGCTAAATACATGATTGTCAATCTCCTTCCTTTAGTATTGTTGGCTCCCATTAGCATATCCACTTAGTTCACCTAGCATGTTAGATCATTGGAGAGGAGGGGATGAGATTCAAAGAATCCCAATAGCTCATATCCCATTCAATCATACATAATATGTGCAAAGCAAGCTTTTCAAATGCATGCATAGTGAAAATGTAAGACAAGCACATTTTAAAAACCATCTTAGAATGTGAATCAATCATACAAGACATCCAAGAGCTCACCAAGTGCTTAGATTGGCCTCACACTTCTCCTCATGGATTTTGGACTTGCCTCACCTATTCTTTAAGAGCTTTGGACTCAACCATACTCTTGGGAGCCCACTTTGCTTTTGGGAGACTCTTTACTTTGTCTCAACCAAGCCCAAGGATTCTTGGCTCATCCTCACCCAAGGGAAGAGTTCTTGGCCTCTCCACACTCAAGCAAACTCACATAAATATCATGTAATCATTTAAAAATATAACATGGCATCAAGCATCATGGCATATAAAGGCATGCTAGCATACTTTTCAAAGCTAAAAAATACACATACACACATTCTAAAACTAGCTAAACACACATCCATGCATGAGAGAAGGTGGAGAGAGTTACATTGCATACAATTACACACTTTTCCTTTGAATTCAAGCCTCCTCTTTCGGCCACACACCCCCAAATTAGTGGAGATAGTTTCTCTTGGCCTAAATACAATTTATGGGAGCCAATTAGGTTCATGAAACTAACTCTAAGGCCATACAACTTGCTTAGATACTAGATTTCTCTATAGGTTCTATTATGGTCCATAAATGCACCTAATGAAGCAACACCCCTCAAATAATTTCTAAGCTTCATTCTTTCCTTTCAAATATGATTCTTGACTTCTTTTATGCCTCTTGGAGTCATCACACAATTAAAAAAAAGAGCCTAACATCATGTTGCTTCTTTAGGTCATAATATGGAACCTAAGGCACCAAATCACTTTCTATAAGTTCTAAATTTTTTCCAAGGCCTCTCCTCATTTTCATTCATCAAATATGACTCAAGAATGACCTTAGAAAAATTTAAAACTTTCACTAGCTTAGAGAACCCATCTAGGCCGAGGCTATGAAGCATATTGGGTTCCATGGAGCTGTCTTTGTTTTCTCAAGGGAAGAAGCATATGGGGAGCCTCTTAGGGATCTTGGGAGCTCATTTAAACTCTTACTTAGGCCTAGGAATCATCATACAAAGTCAGATTTTACAAGGTGCAATTGAAACCCTAGAACATGCATTTTGAAATCTAATGGTTTTTTGTTAATTCCCTTTGCATATTCTTAATCTCCATACCCTTTTTCCTTAGATTCATGCTTGGTTCTGCCTAAAAATCATCTCCTCCTAGGTTTTTCTCAAGTGGGGCGAAATGGAGGAGAAGGAGACCAAAAATGACAACCATAGGAAGAGAAATTACCTTGTTTTCTTGCTTTTTCTCACTTGAATCTTGTGTTCTTTGAGCTCCTCTCTTCAAATCCGAATTTTCCCCTCAATTTCTCCCTTAAAAAAGATTTATAAACTTTATTTTAATCATAGAAAACAAAGGAGAATGGAGGAGAAGAGGTTTGGAAGAGAAAGAGCATGAAAAACTACTAATTTCCATACCTTAAGCCTTTGATTTCTCCTTCTTTTCTTCCCTTTCTTATGAGCCTCATCCCCTAGGATTTTCTTCTGGTTTTAGGTAGAAGATGGTCGTGCATAATGAAGGGAGGAGAAGGGTGCATCATATATATAGGTGGGAATAAGTTACACTTTTCAAAAATTCCCATTTTACCCTTCATACTTTGCATTTTTGTTTCTCCTTCATTTTAGCTCCTTTTTGAGAACCGTCTTTTTCATTATAAAATTTAGGTTCCCACTTTAGTAAAATTTCTTTGGAATCACTCCAATTGGAGCTAAAACCTTCCCAAACGAATCCGTCAAAGTTTGGGCACATCGACGTTGGAAAATATCCATCGGAGGGGCTTTAGTTGTCCCGATGCTTTCTATGGTTTTTAGAGTCTCTGAGAACCCCGGAAAACTTAAAACTTTCATTTAAAAAGTCCTCCTGTGTGTTTTTCAAAAAGTTCCCATATTTACGAAAATGCCACTTTGGCAAATTTTTCGAATCACTCTGGCCTTGATTTCTGGGCAACTCAAGGCTTAACTCCTCATTTTCTAATATTTAAAATTTTATCATAATTTTAGTTGGCCCCAATTCTTTCTATTTTAGGGACTTCCTTTTGTATCTGGCCCATTTCTGCCATTTACAGAGAAACCGAACATTGTGTTTCTCACGTTTACAGAAGGACCAGATGTTACACAAATATTAAAGATTATTTCACTACAAAACCAAATGATGAAATTTAAGAACTTTAGCTTAACACTCCACCTCTTGTGTCAAATGTTGAAGTCCTTTTAAAGTTAGATGTTGCGTTAAAGTACATTGGAATAAGCTCCTCTAATTCTTAGGTTCCTCCTTCAAAAGTTCATGTGCCTCTGCCTCTAGTATTGGTTCTTTAAGAAAAGGAAGAAGCTTAAGGGAACTCCCTCACTTGACTCCAAGGAAGATGCATTCCCTTTACCATTCATTCTGCTTTCCTCTCATCCACTAACCATTCTTGACTTCTGGTAAACAAAATTTCACTTGCAGCTATTAAACCAGCCAAGATTAGTGATAATTCACTAGTTTGCAATATAATGCCCACCAGGTCATCTCTTAAGAAGGTTTTACCTAAATCAATTAGATTAAGAATTCATAAAACTAAATTTAAAATAAATGGGGTTTGTATGTGAATTTGGAAGAATAAATAGAAATAGAAAATCAATTATTGAAAATTACGTAATTAACAAAACATAATCAACCTAAAATCCTTCCCCTAATATTTTCCATTCCTTATCACCTAAAAAATTCTTTTAGTTTGATTCTAATCCTCTAGTTATTAATGTATAATGCCTTTAAGCTACTCCCTAGAATTTTAATTGATTCATATCATTAATTCTAATGCAATTACACTTAAGTTAATAATGTAAAACAATCCTATCTCGTACACAACCAAAAAATGCATGCAGATACCTCAACATGACAATAGAATGAATTTATTTAATTAATCAATCGATTAAATCAATATATGCTCTTGGATGATGTAACCAAATCAGTAATCACACAACCCTAATTATCTAACTAGAATAATAAATATTACATGAAAACAGAGAGACAAAAATGAAAACTCATCTAAGATTAAAACCAAACCAATTTGTATTATCAGAATATGTCTCCAGTATAATATCGAGTTCAAATCTAGGATTAACTATAGGAGAAAGTTAGAAAGCCATTAAAAAAATTTGCTGTAGAGGAAGAATATATCTGTACAGTCGAAACACCTCTTGGAATCATGGTTTATAGGAGAACAATCATATGACTAATATGACCTAAGAAGAATCTAAGGGCTCAAATGGGCTAGGTATATCCAATGATCTAGAAAATTTTGTTTAAAAGAAATACAACACTAATTCTGAAATAAAATAAGTTTGCATTCTAAGCCTAATACAAAATGTCCAATCCCCTCTATTAGTTCATCAAATCTACAAAACAAGAATGCAAATAATTAGGCCTCTGTTGGAAAACTTATAATAATCACAATTTGAACCCAAATTTAATAATAATGCAATTAAAACTCATTAATCCAAACTTGACCCAATCAATATAAAATAAACCTAAATTAGTCACAATAAATTATTATAAAACTAAATATAAGGGGCATAAAATATATAAATGCTTTAATATTAACTTCCTTCCTCCATCTTTATCACCTTTATCAACCTCCTCCATTCCCTATGAACCTACTTCTCCTTCCACATCTCCACTAGACTCTACCTTTTATTTTCCCTTTACAAACAAACCTTCTCCACCCCTGCTACCTCCTGACTCCCTTCCAAGAGCTAACTTGGCTCCTCTTCCTTAACCTTTACCTCCTTCTTCCATTGTCCTATAGTCGTCTTCCAATGCTAAGATCCTCCAACTTGTTCATTCTCTAAATACAAATGTGCAAGAGCTTTATAATGATTTTAGGCATCTTTCCACAAATGTTGGAGTTATTTAAGGCAAGGTTAGTCATAATAGGGCTATTAGATAGCAACTTGATTTTGTTACAACATAATTTCATGACTCTAAATAGGCCTTTCAAGATGATAAGCAAGTGCTATTGCAATGTCTTCAAGATTTGACTCTGTAATCCTCTCTCTCACTGATCAGATGGGGATTGCATTTTGTCATTTAGATGAGCAACTTTGAGAGGCACTTTAGTTTTAAGACCTTTTAATTTTTTTTAACTGGCCAATGATGATTGTTAATATTCTTTGCACATGATTTAAGATGTTTGAATGGTTTACTTTAAATTTATGTCTTCCATCATTCCAAACTTGTATTCTTTGCTTTTGTTGCTTTCTCATTATGTGGTTACTACTTTGTTGGTTCTTTGCCCTTTTGTTGCTGACAAAAAAAGGAAGAATATTATTGCAAAATTTATTTGAGTTATTTGCTTGTTTGTTTTGCACTTATCTGCCATTATAACTTAACTCCATTTAATTGTTCCTTAGTTTCTTATGTTTTTGCCTTTGTGCTTTGTAATCTTAGGCAAATTCCTTTTTTAAAGGGTCACAAATATTCAGGAAGCATATATAGCTTTTACATATTTAATTTTACATTATTGGGTTTTGTTATCATTAAAAAGGAGATATTGTTGGCCCAAGGTCAGTTTTTAAAGCCTTACTTAGTCCATGACTTTGATGATCGCAAAATCTAAAATTAACTTTATATAGAAGCCCATTTATCTTATTCCATTAAAATTTTGCCCTTATTAAAGAAAATCATTAATGAATAAAAGATAAAAAAAATCATCCCTGATCTTCAAACAAGTAATTGGAATAAAGGAATAAATGTATTGTCTTTTATTTATCTCTTTTATGCAACTATCTAACTTTATATAAGATAAAGTGACCATTTTTATCTAACCCCTAAAGCAAACTTTTAAAAGCATTTATGAAGATTAGATAGAATAGGTAGTTTAGGAAGAACACACTGTATAGCTAGTTGCCATTGAAGAAGCATTAAATGTTGAAGACCTACTTCCTCTGTTCCAACTAAAAAGTGTCTACACTCATTGCTCCATCTTTAATGGCTAGAAGTTAGTAAAGAGATATAAGTGCATTGAAGCCTTAAGAGCAAATCATCGAAAACATTTATTCAAGTATTCAAGAATATTTATCTCTCAAGGAAAATATTTTGAGTTTCTAAATTATTAGCTTTAAGAAGCATTTATTAAGCTTAATGTAATCCTTAGCTAAAAGGGGAAACTTTTCTTTGTATTACATTTGCAATTCTTTAGGTGTGACACCTCAATCTTCTACCGTTACCTAGCCTCTCTCTAGGCTCGGTTCCATATGATTTCCAAAGAATCACTACTCTTCTGTGGCATTTGTATGCTATGAACCGAGGTTTCATATACTCATCATCTGCCCCGTGGGTCCTGAGAACCCATCATTCACAGTCTCAACTCACACTCCGCTTATACAACTCATATATAGCATAAAACAAACCATAAGCCACGGGTATGGAGCCAAAAACCAGAAAAATGCACTTTTCTCACTGTGCCCAAAAGTCATATTTTGGCTCTAACTTTGGAAAATCATATCTAATTCTAGAAAAATGGGAATCCAGTAAACTTTAGCTTACTAGAAATCTCTAAGTGTTACCTTTACACTAAAAATAATTCCCAATCGAAATCTCAGCGTTTGGACCATGTTTGATATCGAAAATGGGAAGGAGGTCCGGCTGTCACTGTTTCTGGTGCAGCTTGCTGTCATGACTTTCGAAAATTCATAACTAAATCCAAATATATCCAATCTAGGCACACTATACCAATTTGAAAAGCTACGGATGTCTACTAGAGGAGAAAAATAAGTCCAAATTAGTTCAGTAGCTCCTACTCCCCAAAAACCGATGGAACAGTAACGGGGGTCAGATGAGCTCCTTGATGCTGATACAGAACTTCAGACAGTTTGTTCTCTCTCTACAGACATCCGATTTAGGTGATTCTAGTTCCTATAAGTCACTGTTGTTGTCTAGTTTATGTGTATAAAATTTCACCATATTTGGAATCCATTTGGTTTATGAATGCCACAGATTTCATTTCTGGTTTACATGAACAGTACATGACCAATCTATTAAATTTTCCCAAATTCAACAATTTGCTAAATATTCTCTCGACCTCCGAATATTACCAACTTTAGCTTCTCAAGAAACTTTCTACAAACTCTAGAGGCATGCCAAATCTCATGGCAAGAGGAGCTCATCCGGTCATACTTTGACGGAGCTCTCAAAAATATCGATTTTGGCACCCAAGAGGTCCAAAATGGGTCCAAATGGCCTCTCACACATTCTAACCACTCATGGACAAGTTTAAAAGCATAAAACTAGGATATATAACAAGTCCATGTGGTCCAAATCATCATACATTCAAATCTCACTATGCTATGGCCAAATATACACTATTGCATTCATTCATCAAAAAGGGCAAAACCCTCATTTCCATTCATTTGGCTCTCAACATAGTCTATACATCATCATTTCATACATTTACACTTTCTACAACATTTACATCTCAAAAATAGTGGGCACATATTCATTTTGCACCACTTTACATCAAAATACATCAAAATATCCAAAATAAGCTACTATCTAGCTAAACATGCTTCTAGGCTCCTTGGTGTGTGCTCGGTTCTCCTTGAGCTCCACCTAACATGTTAAGTTGGGAGGGGAAAGGGTGAGATTCAGGGAATCTCAGCAGCTCATGCACTCAATCAAGTAAGCAATCAAGGCATATAACAAGTCAAAGCATGTGAAGAAGCATTTAGCCATTCTCAAACATCTAACACACATTGTACATGCTATGGAATCACAACAATGCCAAAAATGGGCTCCAGAGACTTTTGGTCTAGCCTCACCTGAGTTTAGGGACTTTTGGATGGCCTCACCCAAGTTTAAGGACTTTTGACTTGGCCTCACTCATTTGAGACTTTTGGCCTTGTCTCACCTATCTCAAGGGACTTTCGGCTTCACCTCACCCATCTCAAGGGACTTTCGGCACTACCTCACCCGAGCAAATCTCACAATTCATCACACAAGCATATTGGCATCAATGCATCAAAGCAATAGCATATGGCATATTCCACACAATAAGCATATACATAAACATACAATGACTATTACATCTAAGAATGCAACAAGAAAGAGTGAAAGAAAGAGCTACCTTATGAGCCAAAGCCCACACTAGCTTTTCCTTTCAATTTCTCCTCTCCTTCCTTAAGTTCACACTCACACCTTGATGGAGGTGCTTCACTTGAGCCTAGACACAATTAAAGAGCATAGAATTACTCTCTTAACATGGAATCATCAGATCAAACCTTCTAGCATACCAGAACCTAGAGTTTTCTCTCTCTCTCTAGAATGCCATCAACTCTTTCTCTCTCTCAAGCTCCCATGGTAGTGGAAACAACATTTTCAAAGAAAATACAAAGGTTCAAAGGTGTTTTCCACTTTCCCTCTTCTGACCCAAGCCCAAAATCCAACCATTTTCATAAACAAAACCGTAGAAAGAGAGGGCAAAGAGAGGGGATCAGAGTTCTAAGGAGAAATGGGAGAAATTTCCTTACCTTTCCCTTGCTCTTCCTCCTTCTCTTGATCTCTCTCACTCTCCACGCCTCTTTTCTCTCCTTGGGTCGAAGTCTAGGGCAGATATGAGAGAAGAAATAAGTTTGGGCGTTTAATGAAGTCTGATTCTCGCCTTTTACTCTCTTCCGGACTGACCCTCGCTACGGCGAAACTTAACCTTCGCTATAGCGAGCTCGTGTTATCTGGCTTCGCTATGGCGAGGCTTAACCATCGCTACAGCGAACTTGCGTCAGTTCCCTTCGCTATGGCGAGTTTCGACCTTCGCTATGGCGAACTCGCGTCAGTTCCAGACCTCACTCCCTGGTTTTTGTATGGACTGCTGCCAGAACTCGCTACAGCTAGAATCTCATTCGCTATGGCGAGAAGACATTCTCGCGACAGCGAGATCATTTCTCGCTATTGCGAGAAGACTTAGCACAGTTTCTGGACTTCAAAAATTTCCAGCTTTCTACTTTCTTTCTTTTCCTTTCCTTTTCTTTTTCCCGGTTGTTACATTTCTACCCCTCTTAAAAGAAATTTCGTCCTCAAAATTTTAAAGACTTACCTCAAGGGAATAACTCTGGATATTTTTGCCTCATTTCATCCGCCAATTCCCAGGTTGCTTCCTCAGATGTCAGACCTCTCCATATCACTTTCACCAGAGGAATGCTCTTGCTTCTCAGCTGTTTTAGCTTAGCATCCACAATTCTCTCCGGTTTCACTATATAGGAAAGATCTTCCTGCAATTGCACATGCTCATATTCTATGACATGTGAGGAGTCTGATAAATACTTTTTCAACTGGGAGACATGAAAAACACTGTAGATTTGGGCTAGGTTAGAAGGTAAGGCTATTCGGTAAGCCACGGGTCCGATTTTCTCAAGGATTTCAAATGGATCAATATACCTAGGACTGAGCTTCCTTACCCTCATTGACCGACCTACTCCCGTCATTGGAGATATTCGAATGAACACATGGTCTCCAATCTCAAACTCTAACGGCCTCCTACGCTTATCAGCATAGCTTTTCTGCCTACTCTGGGCCGTGAGGAGCCTCTTTCTAATCAACTCTATTTGTCGGGTGGTCTGGTCCACAATCTCAGGTCCTATCATACTCCTTTCACCTAACTCAACCCAACACAGAGGGGATCTGCACTTTCTCCCATATAAAGCCTCATAAGGGGCCATCTGAATACTGGAATGGTAAGTGTTGTTATACGCAAACTCTGCTAATGGTAAATACGCATCCCAGTTCCCCTTCATTTCTAGCACACATGCCCTCAACATATCTTCCAATGTCTGGATGGTCCTTTCAGTCTGACCATCTGTCTGGGGGTGATATGCAGTACTAAACCGCAATCTCGTCCCTAAGGCATGTTGCAGTGACCTCCAAAAGTTCGATGTGAACCTGGGGTCTTTATCCGAAACTATGCTATTGGGTACTCCATGAAGTCGCACTATCTCTCTGATAAACAACTGGGTCAATCTATCCAGTGTATGAGTAGCCCTGATAGCTAAAAATTGTGCAGACTTCGTCAGTCTATCCACGACTACCCAAATAGCATCGTGTCCAGAGGATGTCCTGGGTAACCCCATGACAAAATCCATGGCTATACTATCCTACTTCCACTCAGGGATATCTAGAAGTTGCAACAACCCAGCCGGTTTCTGATGTTCTATCTTTACCCTCTGACACACTAGGCATCTAGCCACATACTCTGTCACATCACTTTTCATCCCTGGCCACCAGAAAATTCTTTTCACATCCTGATACATTTTGGTGGCACCTGGGTGGATAGTATACTTACTCTTATGCGCCTCTTCCAGAATTCTTTCTCTCAACTCATTCTGACTAGGCACACAGATTCTATCTCGATATACTATCATGCCATCCTCAGACACCTTAAAATCTGAGATCTTACCTTGGGTGATCTCATTCCTGATCCGTTTCAGGAACTCATCCTCTATTTGGGCATCTAAGATCTGGGTTCTCAAGATATTCTCAATTCGGGTTTCACTCAGATACAATCTACCCGATACCACCTAACAAGAGAGGTTCAACTCTCTGAATTTCTCTAGGAGCTCCTGCTCCCTAATCATCATATGGGCTACATGGATGGATTTTCTACTCAGGGCATCCGCCACCACATTGTCCTTGCCCGGATGGTATTTCAACACATAATCATAATCTTTCAAAAATTCCATCCATCTCCTCTGTCTCATATTGAGTTCTCTCTGGTCAAACAGGTATTTCAGACTCTTGTGGTCACTATAGATCTCTATGGTCTCACCATACAGATAGTGTCTCCAAATTTTAAGAGCAAACACTACGGCAGCTAACTCCAGGTCATGTGTGGGGTAATTCTCCTCATGAGGTCTCAACTGCCTCGAGGCATATGCCACTACTCTACCCTGCTGCATCAACACACATCCTAACCCTTTGCCCGAAGCATCACAATAAACCACAAATGGTTTACTAGGGTCAGGGATAATCAGCACAGGGGCAGTGGTCAAACAGAGTTTCAACTCCTGGAAACTCTTCTCACATCTCTCATCCCACACAAAAGGTGTATCTTTCCTAGTTAGCCTCGTCAGTGGTAAGGCCATTCAAGAAAAGTCCTGAATAAACCATCTATAATACCCTGCCAAACCTAGGAAACTCCTAATCTCGGTGATCGTTCTAGGTCTATCCCACTGTAACACAGCCTCAACTTTATGGGGATCAACCGCAACCCCATCTCGTGAGATCACATGACCTAAGAATTGCACCTCGGTCAGCCAAAACTCACATTTACTAAGTTTGGCATACAACTTTTTCTCTCTCAAGGTGTCTAGGACTAGTCTCAAATGCCTCTCGTGCTCCTCAAAAGATCGGGAGTATACTAAAATATCATCAATAAAGACCACCACAAACTAATCTAGATACGGTCTGAATACCCTGTTCATATAATCCATGAACACAGCAGGCGCATTCGTCAACCCGAATGGCATCACAAGGAACTCATAGTGCCCATATCTCGTTCTGAAAGCCGTCTTAGAGACGTCTTCAGTTCTCACTCTCAACTGGTGGTAACCAGATCTAAGATCTATCTTAGAAAACACAGATGCCCCAGCCAACTGATCTAATAGATCATCAATTCTAGGGAGAGGATATTTATTCTTGATGGTAACCTTATTCAACTCTCTGTAATCAATACACAACCGCAAGCTACCATCTTTCTTTTTCACAAACAACACCGAAGCACCTCAAGGTGAAACACTAGGGCGGATAAACCCTTTCTCTAACAATTCCTCTACCTGCACTTTCAACTCAGCAAGCTCGGCGAGAGCCATCCTGGAAGGAGCTTTGGACACCGGTCCAGCCTCAGGCACTATGTCTATAGGGAACTCTAATTCTCTCTCAGGAGGTAGGCCACTAAAATCAAACTCTCTAGGGAAAACCTCCGGGAATTCCCTGACAACTGGGATCTCCTCTATCCCTTCTTCTACCTCAGCCTGAATAGAGAAAAAGACTAGAAACCCTTGACATCCACACTCTAAATATCTCTCAGCCTGGGCAGTAGTCATAAAGGATAACTCTGCTCCTACCCTAGGTATGGTCCCACAAGTAGGTAAGGAGATGGTTCGGTGTTCACAATCAAGTATGACATTATCAGAGAAATCATTGATAGAGGTGATATAAAGATATGTAAAATACCAACTGATAACAATGTTGCTGATCCTCTTACTAAGCCGCTTGCACAGGCTAAGCATGATCGTCATGTTAGGTCAATGGGTATTAGAAACATTAATGATTGAACCTAGTGCAAGTGGGAGTTGTTGGAGATTGTGCCCTAGGCCAATCATTGTATTGCGAACATTGTTTATTATTACGAAATAAGAGTTTTCTTTTTATTACATTATTATATTATTTGCATGTTTATATATAATAATATCCATGGATAAATCATTTTTTGAATTATCCAAAATGTCCCTAATCAATCATCCTTGTAGGAACAACGATGAATTAAGATTAGTATGATTTTGATTGATAGAGTGTTAATCATATATGATGATATGAATCAAAATCATAGGCGTGTGTTAGAGAACAGGACGCTGGATAGACCCGTCATGAGATAAGTTACATGGATTAGGTCATAAATTTATCTCATATATAACTATGTCATTGATCCCTTGGACCTGAGATCACCATAGATTCCTACATGAAGGACACTGTACTTTGGCATAGTATAATGTCACCTTTAACCGGGTGATTATAAAGACTATGATCAGGTATAATGAAATTCATGCAGAGGAAGATGAGTGGTCAAGATGAAATTTGTCCCTCTAATTAATAGAGAGAGATATTTCTGGGCCCCTCGATGAGTGTGACTGAGAAATGCATGGCCATGCTCAAATGGAAAGGGTTCCATCTTATATCAGTCTGCTCGGAGATCGAGAAAGTTATGATCGAGCAAGTTGAGAATGACATTTCCATGTCTCATACTCGATCTAGATATCGTGTGACAAAAGGGATATGATAGGGTTATAAGATAGGTTGCACTGGATCACCGATCCCGTATGATTTGGGTAGTCACAATGTCTTGCTAGAGGCCGCTTGTGATTTGTGGGTCAAACAGTGTAGTTGGCTCACTGCTAACATCATATGGGCCTGCAGGGTCGCACACAAGAACGGACTAACTCGAACTAAAATGTCCACATTCATTGAATCAGAAATGTGTCTAGATTCAATGAATATCTAGGATGGAGGAATTATTTATATATATATATATATATAATTAAATTCAAAATATATTATATATTATATATATATATATATTATATTTGATATTATATATATATATATGGATTAATTTAAATTTGATTCTATCAGATAGATTTAAATTTAAACTAATCAGATAATTTAAATTTGATTCTATCAAATAGATTTAAATTTAAACTAATTAGATAATTTAAATTTGATTCTATCAGATAGGTTTAAATTTAATTCTATCAGATAGATTTAAATTTAAACTAATCAGATAATTTAAATTAAGCTCTAGATATTGTTAGTTTAAATTTAAACTATAGGATGATTTGAATTTAAACTAATAGATATATTTAATTAATTTTGATTAATTAAATATATCTGAAACTCTAGTTTATAAATAGGGGTTTCCATATTAGAAAAATTATATACATAGCTAGAGCTAGAGCTACCTCCAAAATCCTTAGAGAGAGAGAGACATCGTACGGACGTCGTATGGAATTGTACGAAACGTCGTACGGAACAGATTGCTAGCACACTGTTTTGAGTTGCTGAACCCCGTTCATGTGGATACCAATAGAGGGAGCTGATATGCGGTCAGTTCCTGTGATCCAAATAAAAGCAAACAACAAACTCAATCGGAAGAAAAAGGTAATTCTCTGAACCTATTCAGTTTAAGTAATTTTGGCGGATCCTTGGTGGGAATTGGGATCAAAATTTTTTAATGTTTCCGCTGTGTGCCTCCCATAATTCCCAACAGTGGTATCAGAGCCATGTCAATAATTGCTTAAATTGAATACATGTGTGTTATAAGAATTTTATCTTATAATCAATTTTTTTTTTTCACATATGCTAATATAAGATATGTATGCGATATTGATTTGATCAAATTATTTAAAAAAAAAAAGCATAAAATCTAAGCGTAGAAGTTCTTTTAATGAATTCGTTTATATATATATGATATATGTATAGTTTTCAATGTGATTGGAAACATAATTATTAATCTGTTACATATGTATATTTATTTTGTACAGATTATATTCTATTTTCAATGCGAATTTGTTTCGCTATGTATGTGATACATTGAATGAATCCGCCATTGCTATCTAATCCTAACACAACACAATCTATTTTAAAATTAATTCACTAAATTTACAACCTTTCATATTAAATGAGATGTTTGTAATATATGTATTGTGATTTGCTTGGATGGGTATGGTGCATGATATGGCCTTAGGATACTTATGGTTTGTAATTTTTAAATACGACCTGTGTGTCGTGCCTCTCTCTATTCATTCTAAATGTACATTCTTTTCTCATCTCACACTCCCCTCGAATGTTTAAACGAGGTTTCTCTTTGTATATATAGATCTTATCTTAGAGGAATCCTCTCATTGGCTTGGGAGGAGATAGGATAGATGGGCCATATTGTGTCACATTTATTTTAAGATTTATGATGAGATCATATGCATGTATGTATGCCATCATAGTATATAATTGTGTGACAATTAGTTTTAATGAAATAATGAAATAAAATCCCTCATATAAAAATTTTAAGTTATAATGCCGCCCACTAATGAACATCTGTCAAGACTTTGATCACCTGACTGTAGGTTCCACCAAAATGGGATACATTTAGGTTATCTTAGTAAGACAGATTGGGTAATGGTGATACTCTTAAGTTTCATAGTGGTTTGACTTAATTGAAACTATCAAAATGGTTTTGGATTTCAAGGCATTGATAGGATTAAACATGCCGAATCATGTGATGAATGAATCCTATAAAAAATCTAAGAGTTACATGTAATGTAATTGGTAAACAAGTTACCTACCTAAATAACTTAATTTTAAGCGTCTTGCCAAAGCAGACTTATAATTAAGTGAAATATGGGTCTTAGTCTATTAAATTAAATTGAGGGTTATTTTTAGTGGAAAGTTATTAATTTGATTTTTGCATATTCTGTTGTAGAAAAATGTCGACAAATAACTCTGCTGCACTATCATTGCGATCCGTCCTTGAGAAGGACAAACTCAATGGGACAAACTTTCTTGACTGGTTTAGAAACTTGAGAATTGTTCTCAAACAGGAAAAAAAGCTATATGTCCTAGATGAGCCCATTCCTGAGGAGCTTGTAGCCAATGCTCCAAGAGCACAGAAGGATGCCCACACCAAGCATCTCAATGATTCTGTGGATGTGGGATGCCTGATGTTAGCCACCATGGTCCCAGAACTTCAAAGAGATCTGGAACTTATGGAGGCTTATGAGATGATTATGCATCTCAAGGAAATGTTCCAACAACAGGCAAGGCAGGAAAGGTTTGAAACCACCAAGGCCTTACATTCCTGTAAAATGGCTGAAGGTGCATCAGTTAGCACTCATGTTTTGAAGATGAAAGGCTACCTTGATCACCTTAAGAGGCTCGGATTTCCCATAAGTCAGGAGTTATCTACAGATTTGATCTTAAACTTACTCCCTGAAAGTTATGACCAGTTTGTCATGAACTACAATATGAACAACATGGAGAAATCTGTTTCTGAACTGCATGGGATGCTTAAAACTGCCGAGCAAAATATTAAGAAAAATTCAAGCTCTGTTTTAATGGTTCAGAAAGGTAAAGGAATGAAAAAGAAAGGCAAAGGCAAAGGAAAAGGCCTGAACAATAAGTTCAAAAACCAAAATAAACCCAAACCCAAGCCTGAAGCCAAGAAGGCAAAGCCTCCCAAGGAAGGAGTTTGTTTCTTTTGCAATGAACCCGGTCATTGGAAAAGAAACTATAAGCTCTACCTGGAAGATCTAAAGAAAAAGAAGAATAGCGGGGCTATTACTTCAGGTATCTATGTTATAGAAATTAATCTTTCTACTTCTCCTACGTGGGTATTAGATACTGCATGTGGAACTCACATTTGTACAAATGTGCAGGGTCTCAAAAGGAGTAGGAAGTTGAAAAAGGGCGAAATAGACCTACGAGTTGGAAATAGAGCAAGAGTTGCTGCTTTAGCCGTAGGCACTTATGAATTAGTTTTGCCCAATGGGCTTTTGTTAATTTTGAACAATTGCTATTATGTTCCTGCTTTGAGTAGAAACATAGTTTCACTTTCTTATTTGGATAAGGAAGGTTTTATTTCAATTATTGGGAATAATAAATGTTCTATTTATCGTAATGACATTTTTTATGCGGATGGTGATTTGCATGGTGGTCATTATTATTTAAATATTGATATTCCCAATAATCAAGATGTCTATAACATAACTACCAAGAGGATCAAGACTAACGACTTGAATCCGACCTATTTCTGGCACTGTCGCCTAGGCCACATAAATGAGAAACGCATTTCAAAGCTCTATCAAAATGGACTTCTGAAATCATTTGATTTTGAATCATTTGACACATGTGAATCTTGTATATTAGGAAAGATAACTAAGGCACCTTTCACTGGACACAGTGAGCGGGCCACTGACTTATTGGGCCTAGTACATACTGATGTATGTGGTCCACTAAGTACAACTGCAAAAGGAGGCCACATGTACTTTATTACTTTTATAGATGACTATAGTAGATATGGTTACATTTATTTAATGAAACACAAATCTGAAGCTTTTGAAATGTTCAAAATGAAGTACAGAATCAGCTTGGTAAATCTATTAAAGCACTTCGATCCAATCGAGGTGGTGAATATTTGAGCCAAGAGTTTATTGACCATCTTAAAAATTGTGGTATTGTCTCACAATTAACCCCACCAGGAACACCATAATGGAATGGCGTTTCTGAACGAAGGAACCGAACCTTATTAGATATGGTTCGATCCATGATGAGTCAAACGAATCTTCCACCATCCTTTTGGGGCTATGCATTAGAAACAGCTACGTTTATACAAAACCGTGTTCCATCTAAGACGGTTGAAAAGACACCATATGAGATATGGACTGGGAAAAAGCCCAGTTTATCTTTTCTTAAGATTTGGGGATGCGAGGCATATGTTAAGCAACAGGCTTCAGATAAGTTAGCACCCAAATCTATAAAATGTCTTTTTGTGGGTTATCCTAAGGAAACTAAAGGATACTACTTCTATAACCCCACTGAGAACAAATTATTTATTGCTCGAAATGGTTTCTTTTTAGAAAGAGAATTCATCTCTAAAAGAACCAGTGGGAGTAAGATACATCTTGAAGAAGTTCAAGAGCCACAAAATCGCATTGAACCTGAGATGGAAAATCGAGAAGACTCACAACAAGTTGTTGAGCCTACTCAAGTAACACAAGGCCCACGAAGGTCTGATAGGACACGACATCAGCCTCAAAGATATCGTGATGTGTTGCTCATTGATCAAGATGAGCCAACCACCTATCAAGAGGCTATAATGGGATCAGACTCTGAGAAATGGCTAGAAGCCATGAAGTCTGAGATGCAATCCATGTATGACAATCAGGTATGGACCTTGATTGACCCACCTGAAGGTATAAAAGCCATAGGGTGCAAGTGGGTTTTCAAGAAGAAAACTGACATGGATGGCCAAGTGCATACCTTCAAGGCACGATTGGTTGCAAAAGGATTCAAACAAACACATGGTATAGACTATGATGAAACCTTTTTACCAGTCGCTATGATCAAATCAATCAGAATCCTTCTGGCCATTACTGCATACTATGATTATGAGATTTGGCAAATGGACGTGAAAACAGCATTCCTTAATGGAAAGCTGCTTGAGGATGTGTATATGACACAACTTGAAGGTTTTATGTGTCCAGAGGATTCTGGGAAGGTTTGCAAGCTTCAAAAATCCATTTATGGATTGAAGCAAGCATCTCGAAGTTGGAATCATCGCTTTGACGAAGTAGTCAAAGATTTTGGTTTTATCCAAAATATTGATGAACCTTGTGTTTACAAGAAGGTTAGTGGGAGCACAATTGTATTTCTAGTGCTTTATGTTGATGACATCCTACTTATTGGAAATGACATTCCTACCTTGCAGATTGTCAAGTCTTGGTTAGGAAAGTATTTCTCAATGAAAGACTTAGGCGAGGCCAATTACATCCTTGGGATTAGGATCCATAGAGATAGATCCAAGAGGCTAATCGGTTTAAGTCAATGCACCTACATAGTCAAGGTATTGCATAGATTTAGTATGCAAGATTCAAAAAGGGGTTTTGTACCTATGTCTCATGGCATCAATCTCAGCAAGACTCAGTGTCCTAGTACACGTAATGAGCGAGAGCGCATGAGTAAGATTCCATACGCCTCGGCTATTGGATCTATCATGTATGCCATGTTGTGCACTCGACCAGATGTCTCATATGCCTTGAGTATGACTAGTAGATTTCAATCAGATCCAGGTGAGAATCACTGGACTACCGTCAAGAATATCCTAAAGTACTTAAGAAGAACTAAGGATGTATTCTTGGTGTATGGAGGATTGGATGACGAGCTTGTTGTAAACGGTTACGCAGATGAAAGTTTTCAATCTGACAAAGATGATTCTAGATCGCAATCAAGATTTGTATTCTGCTTGAATGGTGGAGCAATAAGTTGGAAGAGCTCAAAGTAAAGCACTGTGGCAGATTCTACAATAGAAGCTGAGTACCTAGCAGCATCAGATGCAGCTAAGGAAGCTGTTTGGATTAAAAAGTTTATCACTGAGCTAGGGGTGGTACCTACCATCTAAAATCCGATAGATTTGTTCTGTGACAACAATGGTGCAATAGCACAGCCTAAAGAACCTAGGTCACATCAAAGGACAAAACACATACTCAGGCGATATCACATTATCAGAGAAATCATTGATAGAGGTGATATAAAGATATGTAAAATACCAACTGATGACAATGTTGCTGATCCTCTTACTAAGCCGCTTGCACAGGCTAAGCATGATCGTCATGTTAGGTCAATGGGTATTAGAAACATTAATGATTGAACCTAGTGCAAGTGGGAGTTGTTGGAGATTGTACCCTAGGCCAATCATTGTATTGCGAACATTATTTATTATTACGAAATAAGAGTTTTCTTTTTATTATATTATTATATTATTTGCATGTTTATATATAATAATATCCATGGATAAATCATTCTTTGAATTATCCAAAATGTCCCTAATCAATCATCCTTGTGGGAACAACGATAAATTAAGATTAGTATGATTTTGATTGATAGAGTGTTAATCATATATGATGATATGAATCAAAATCATAGGCATGTGTTAGAAAACAGGACGCTGGATAGACCCGTCATGAGATAAGTTACATAGATTAGGTCATAAATTTATCTCATATATAACTATGTCATTGATCCCTTGGACTTGAGATCACCATAGATTCCTACATGAAGGACACTGTACTTTGGCATAGTATAATGTCACCTTTAACCGGGTGATTATAAAGACTATGATCAGGTATAATGAAATTCATGCAGAGGAAGATGAGTGGTCAAAATGGAATTTGTCCCTCTAATTAATAGAGAGAGATATTTCTGGGCCCCTCGATGAGTGTGACTGAGAAATGCATGGCCATGCTCAAATGGAAAGGGTTCCATCTTATATCAGTCTGCTCGAAGATCGAGAAAGTTATGATCGAGCAAGTTGAGAATGACATTTCCATGTCTCATACTCGATCTAGATATCGTGTGACAAAAGGGATATGATATGGTTATAAGATAGGTTGCATCGGATCACCGATCCCGTATGATTTGGGTAGTCACAATGTCTTGCTAGAGGCCGCTTGTGATTTGTGGGTCAAACAGTGTAGTTGGCCCACTGCCAACATCATATGGGCCTGCAGGGTCGCACACAAGAACGGACCAACTCGAACTAAAATGTCCACATTCATTGAATCAGAAATGTGTCTAGATTCAATGAATATCTAGGATGGAGGAATTATTTATATATATATATATATATATAAATAATTAAATTCAAAATATATTATATTATATATATATATATATATTATATTTGATATTATATATATATATATATATGGATTAATTTAAATTTGATTCTATCAGATAGATTTAAATTTAAACTAATCAGATAATTTAAATTTGATTCTATCAGATAGATTTAAATTTAAACTAATCAGATAATTTAAATTAAGCTCTAGATATTGTTAGTTTAAATTTAAACTATAGGATAGATTTGAATTTAAACTAATAGATATATTTAATTAATTTTGATTAATTAAATATATCTGAAACTCTAGTCTATAAATAGGGGTTTCCATATTAGAAAAATTATATACATAGCTAGAGCTAGAGCTACCTCCAAAATCCTTAGAGAGAGAGAGACATCGTACGGACGTCGTACGGAATTGTATGAATGTCGTACGGACTGTACGGAACTGATTGCTAGCACACTGTTTTGAGTTGCTGAATCCCGTTCGTGTAGATACCAGTAGAGGGAGCTGATCTGCGGTCAGTTCCTATGATCCAAATAAAAGCAAACAACAAACTCAATCGGAAGAAAAAGGTAATTCTCTGAACCTATTCAGTTTAAGTGATTTTGGCGGATCCTTGGTGGGAATTGGGATCAAAATTTTTTAATGTTTCTGCTGTGTGCCTCCCATAACTCCCAACACTAATTTCCTCACACAATCATAAGATATAAACGAGTGACTAGCACCCGAGTCAAACATAGCAACTACAGGAAAGCCATTCACTATCAGCGTACCTCGAATCAAACTAGGAGATGCGCTGGCTTCCTGTTGAGTAAGGGCGAACACTCGGCCCTGGGTCTGTGGTCTAGGAGGAGGTGCTGTCTCCATCTGAGGACAGTGTCTAGCAATGTGCCCTGGCTTCCCACACTTAAAACATGTCACCGGAGACTGCTGGAAGGATGACTGACCCCGAGGAGGTGGCACACCTCGCTGCGGCCTTCTATTCCATGGCCCCTTGCCTCACTTCTTTGTACTAGGGGTCAAACTAGAGCCCTCTTCTGGTTTCGGCCTTTTCAAATCCGGAACCCTCTTCTGACTAGCCGTAGTCGCAGCAGGTATGATAACTTGCAAATTGGTCTCAATCACCCTGCTGACCTCCACAAGAGTATTAAACTTCCTAATCCACTGTGGAGTGACTCTATCGCTAATCAGGGACCTCAAACCAGTCTCAAACTGCTTATATCTCCAGGGTTCATTATCATACCTCTGGAGGTAAGAGGAATACCGAGACAACTCTATGAACTTGGCCACATACTGGTCCACAGTCATCTCATCCGTCTGTCTCAAGCCCATGAACTCCATCTCTTTCTTTTTCCTCACTGAACTTGGGACATACTTCTCATAAAATTCGACCAAGAAAGTCTCCCAAGTTATCTGTATATTCTTGGTCTCCATAAGGGGTTTCGCGCTATCCCACCACTTATCAGCTTCCTTTTCTAGCATGAAGGTGGCTAGCTGGGCTTTCTGCTCAGTGGTATAATCCATCACTGAGAATATTTTCTTAAGCTGCATCACCCAAGCCTCCGCCTTATCCACATCCAATTCCCCGTCAAACGAGGGTGGATTGTTCTGCCTAAACTGCTTCAATACTTTTTGGATAGGCGTCTGGGTTTGTGGAGCAGCAGGCTCCTGGGGAGGTACAGGTGGAATGCTAGATGTAGATGGCTGAGGTACAGGGGCATCTCTTCTGGCTTCTTCTTGCCTAGCCAGGGTGTCTTGCAAATGCATGATCATATCATGCTGCTGCTGGGCAATGTATCTCTGTTGTTCCAGCATCTCTTGATGCTGGTCCATCATGGCCTCATACCGGTCTAGTCTCTCCATGATGGCCTGCAGAGGATCCTCAGTCTCAACAAGAACCTCTGGCTCAGCTCTCTGAGCCCTGGGCGGTCTGTCTCTGCCTCTACCCCTACCCCATCTAGTCTCAACCATGTCTGAAAAGAAATAGCAATCCTCAGTTCACAATGATATCTCAACACCTATGCATAAGGATGCTACAACTTCCATGACCATTCACACCAAATACAAGCAATTCACATACTTCAAGAGCCTAACATTGAGCAAAAGTGCCTGAACCATTGCTTTGATACCAAAAATGTGACACCTCAATCTTCTACCGTTACCTAGCCTCTCTCTAGGCTCGGTTCCATATGATTTCCAAAGAATCACTACTCTTCCGTGGCATTTGTATGCTATGAACCGGGGTTTCATATACTCATCATCTGCCCCATGGGTCCTGAGAACCCATCATTCATAGTCTCAACTCACACTCCGCTTATACAACTCATACATAGCATAAAACAAACCATAAGCCACGGGTATGGAGCCAAAAACCAGAAAAATGCACTTTTCTCACTTGTGCCCAAAAGTCATATTTTGGCTCTAACTTTGGAAAATCATATCTAATTCTAAAAAAATGGGAATCCAGTAAACTTTAGCTTACTAGAAAGCTCTAAGTGTTACCTTTACACTAAAAATAATTCCCAATCGAAATCTCAGCGTTTGGACCATGTTTGACATCGAAAATGGGAAGGAGGTCCGGCTGTCACTGTTTCTGGTGCAGCTTGCTGTCATGACTTTCAAAACTTCATAACTAAATCCAAAAAAATCCAATCTGGGCATACTATACCAATTTGAAAAGCTACGGATGTCTACTAGAGGAAAAAAATAAGTCCAGATCAGTTCAGTAGCTCCTACTCCCCGAAAACAGATGGAACAGTAACGGGGGTCAGATGAGCTCCTTGATGCTGATACAGAACTTCAGACGGTTCGTTCTCTCTATACAGACCTCCGATTTAGGTGATTCTAGTTCCTATAAGTTACTGTGGTTGTCTAGTTTATGTGTATAAGATTTCACCACATTTGGAATCCATTTGGTCTATGAATGCCACAGATTTCATTTCTGGTTTAAATGAACAGTACATGACCAATCCATTAAATTTTTCCAAATTCAACAATTTGCTAAATATTCTCTCGACCTCCGAATATTACCAACTTTAGCTTCTCAAGAAGATTTCTAAAAACTCTAGAGGCATGCCAAATCTCATGGCAAGAGGAGCTCATCCGGTCATACTTTGACGGAGCTCTCAAAAATACCGATTTTGGCACCCAAGAGGTCCAAAATGGGTCCAAATGGCCTCTCACACATTCTAACCACTCATGGACAAGTTTAAAAGTATAAAACTAGGATATATAACAAGTCCATGTGGTCCAAATCATCATACATTCAAATCTCGCTATGCTATGGCCAAATATACACTATTGCATTCATTCATCAAAAAGGGCAAAACCCTCATTTCCATTTATTTAGCTCTCAACATAGTCTATACATCATCATTTCATACATTTACACTTTCTACAACATTTACATCTCAAAAATAGTGGGCACATATTCATTTTGCACCACTTTACATCAAAATACATCAAAATATCCAAAATAAGCTACTATCTAGCTAAGCATGCTTCTAGGCTCCTTGGTGTGTGCTCGGTTCTCCTTGAGCTCCACCTAACATGTTAAGTTGGGAGGGGAAGGGGTGAGTTTCAAGGAATCTCAGCAGCTCATGCACTCAATCAAGTAAGCAATCAAGGCATATAACAAGTCAAAGCATGTGAAGAAGCATTTAGCCATTCTCAAACATCCAACACACATTGTACATGCTATGGAATCACAACAGTGCCAAAAATGGGCTCCAGGGACTTTTGGTCTAGCCTCACCTGAGTTTAGGGACTTTTGGATGGCCTCACCCGAGTTTAAGGACTTTTGACTTGGCCTCACTCGTTTGAGACTTTTGGCCTTGTCTCACCTATCTCAAGGGACTTTCGGCTTCACCTCACCCATCTCAAGGGACTTTCGGCACTACCTCACCCGAGCAAATCTCACAATTCATCACACAAGCATATTGGCATCAATGCATCAAAGCAATAGCATATGGCATATTCCACACAATAAGCATATACATAAACATACAATGACTATTACATCCAAGAATGCAACAAGAAAGAGTGAAAGAGAGAGCTACCTTATGAGCCAAAGCCAACACTAGCTTTTCCTTTCAATTTCTCCTCTCCTTCCTTAAGTTCACACTCACACCTTGATGGAGGTGCTTCACTTGAGCCTAGACACAATTAAAGAGCATAGAATTACTCTCTTAACATAGAATCATCAGATCAAACCTTCTAGCATACCAGAACCTAGAGTTCTCTCTCTCTCTCTAGAATGCCATTAACTCTTTCTCTCTCTCAAGCTCCCATGGTAGTGGAAACAACATTTTCAAAGAAAATACAAAGGTTCAAAGGTGTTTTCCACTTTCCCTCTTCTGACCCATGCCTAAAATCTAACCATTTTCATAAACAAAACCGTAGAAAGAGAGGGCAAAGAGAGGGGATCAGAATTCTAAGGAGAAATGGGAGAAATTTCCTTACCTTTCCCTTGCTCTTCCTCCTTCTCTTGATCTCTCTCACTCTCTACGCCTTTTTTCTCTCCTTGGGTCGAAGTCTATGGTAGATATGAGAGAAGAAATAAGTTTGGGCGTTTAATAAAGTCTGATTCTCGCCTTTTACTCTCTTCTGGACTGACCCTCGCTACGGCGAAACTTAACCTTCGCTATAGCGAGCTCGTGTTATCTGGCTTCGCTACGGCGAGGCTTAACCTTCGCTACGGCAAACTCGCGTCAGTTCCCTTCGCTATGGCGAACTCGCGTCAGTTCCAGACCTCACTCTCGCTATGGCGCATACTACAGCGAGCAACTCCCTGGTTTTTGTATGGACTGCTGCCAGAACTCACTACAGCTAGAATCTCGTTCGCTATGGCGAGAAGACATTCTCACGACAGCGAGATCATTTCTCGCTATTGCGAGAAGACTTAGCACAGTTTCTGGACTTCGAAAATTTCTAACTTTCTACTTTCTTTCTTTTCCTTTCCTTTTCTTTTTCCCGGTTGTTACATTAGGTGTGAAAGTGAGTTAATGGTAAGCTGTATAAAACCTTATGTGAAAAGTTTAAGGTGACTTATGAAAACTTGTTTTTGAAGAGAGCACATAAAACTTACAAGTAGTATTCATTAATTATGATTAAGAAAAATCCTTTAGATTTAAAGGAAATCAGAATAAATTGGTATTGTATTCCTTTTCTCCTTATCTCATTTTTCATTTGTTACGTATTTAACTAACTCCACTTTTAAAGGATCTTCCTCTTCACCTGCTAAAGCTCACTCTACTTTCTATCTACTCGTTCCACTTTGAGCCTCCTCCACTTTTTTGTTTGCAAAAATTTATATTATTTATTAATTCTGCACACCATACCTGTTCCCCCTTCTGTGTGTATTTATTAGAATTTGTGCTATTCATGCTAGTTTTTCTTCAAAAGAGAAATTTTGGGTTTGTGTTTGCTACCTTTATTGTTATGGACTGCTACCATAAGACTAAATTACTTAACTCTTGTTTTCCTTTTTTGTTGGATTTTTAGCCCTGATATATTTATGTTGTTATTTTGACTTGTAGTCTATGGAAAGTGAATTTATTTACATGGATGGCTACCATATTTATGGATTGCTGCCTCTGTTTTATTGGATTTGAGAAACAATAATAATCATAATGCCTTTTTTGCTTGCCTTACATTATTGTACCAAGGTAATTTCTATTCTCTGGCTGGAAGTTATTTTATGACCAAGGCACACTTTGTCAAGATACACCAATGCAGCTAACAAATTGAAAAGTAGTTAAAGTTTCAATTATCAAGTTTTAATAGCAAGTCCTAGGCTATATTTTGCATAATTGGTTGAATTTATATACAAGAGACTTTTAGTTGTGAATATATTTTTGTTAGAAGTCTTGTAATTTGTTTATTGTATCTTCTCAAAGTGTATGTGTAATGTCCAGTTTTCATTAAACGATAGAAACGGGCATGCTTTCAAAGCAAGTCCCCTGAGATGAGTGATTCAAGGCCAAATAAAATTTAGATAAAATTTTAAATAATAAAAAATGAGGATTTGAGCCTTGAGTTAGCTAGAAACCAAGGTCGGAGTGATTCGAAAAATTTGCTGAAAGGCCAGTGGCATTTTCATAAATAAGTGCAATTTTAGAAAAGGACCTAGGAGGGCTTTTTAAATAGAAATTTTGAGTTACCTAGGGTTTTCAGAGGCCCCAAAAACCATGGGAAGTCCCAGGACTGGTAAAGCCCCCCCGATGTACTCTTTCCGATGTCGGTTGACCCAAACTTTGACTGATTCGTTCGGAAAGGTTTTAGCTTCGATTTGAGTGATTCTAAAGGAATTTTATTAAATTGGGAATCTAAATTTTATAATGGAAAAGACGGTCCTAAAAAAGGAGCTAAAACGAAGGAGAAACGAAAATGTTAAGAACAAAGGGTAAAATTGGCATTAAAATGTTAAAGGAAGCTTCTTTCCTCTTCTTTATATGCCACGTTCTTTCTCTCCTTGCTTCTGTCCATTTTTAGAGGAAAACTCCAGCTTCTTAGGCGCACAAGAGAAGAAGGATTTTGGAGGAAGAAATTCAAGAAAAAGGTAAGAAACTTTAAGAAATTCCATATCCTTCCTTCTTGAAACTTGCTCCTCTCCTCTCAAGCTTTCTTTCTATGGTTTTAATGGAGAGTTTGGTGCTGTTTGGGGGCAGAACAGAGAGGGGAATTTCAAAAATTGAGGGAGCAAGCCAACCAAATGGAAGAACAAGCTAAAGGAAGTAAGAAAATAAGGTAAAACTTCCATTCTTTGATAGTTTCTTCCTCAGCGAGTTTGATTGGGTCTAGTTTCTTTCTATAGTAAGTAAGAGTTTACCTAATATGTACTGCGTTCTATAGGCAGGGGTACCATTTGATCCCCTTTCCCATAGTAGTAGCAGTTCCCATAATGACATTCTCTCTTGTACCAGTCTCCGTAAGTGCCATTTCCTATTGGGATTGTATCAGTTGTGGGAGTGCTAAGCTAAGCCTATTCCCATCCATCTAGAGGGCCAGTTCGTCTCAGACACGACCCGTCAGATCAGCAAGTCGGCACTATCTTCGGAAGCCCTTTTCCCGAGCCTTGTAACAATTCGTATAATCATCTTCTCATTCTCGGCTTATTCCTATGGTTTATAGAAGGATCAGCTTAGGTGGTACTCTGAACCCTCAACCATTGTCCCAAGCCTCTAAGAAGCTGGGGGGTTTCCCTCTAAGTACAGCTAAGTAACTAAAGCCCTTCCTCTTGCATGAATTTGGCCACCATGAGCCCAATTCTTAGGGGTTATTTTCTGCCTAATTCATGGAGGAATTAGAGGTTTTAGATGGTAAGGATTAAGAAGGAACCAATAGAATCAAGAAAGGAGCATTAGGAAACAAGATGGAATCATTAGGGATCCAAATATTCCCTTGTAAATCTGATTTAACATGAATGTTCTTAGGCTTAAATGAATATTTAAATGTGCTCCTAAGATCCCTAAGAGGTCCCCCATATGCCTCTTCCTCCATGAAAATGAACAAAACCCTATAGAAAGTCATGAAACTAAAAGTTGGAAAAGTATAGAGCACTTAAGGAGATTATAAAAATTGATTTAATCCATAAGTTCCCTTGACTATTTAAGTATTTCCTTGACCTCCTACAACTCTTAACAACCTCCTTAAATGGTTCCCCCATCAAGAAAAAATCAAGAAGCCATTAAATCCCATTTATGCTCTAGGTTTCGGCCAAGTAGGGATGGCATAGTTAGGGAAAGTTTTAAATTTTTCTAAGGCCATTCTTGAGTCACATTTGATGAATGAAGATGAGCAGAGGCCTTGGGAAAAATTTAGAACTCAAGAAAAGTGAATTAGGGTCATAGGTTCCATATTATAACTTAAAGAAGCAACATGGTACTAGGCCTTTTGTTTTAATGGTACGGTGGCTCCAAGAGGCTTAAAAGGAGTCAAGAATCATAATTGAAAGAAAATAATGAGGCCTAGAAGTTATTTGAGGAATGTTGCTTCATTAGGCACCATTATGGACCATAATGAAGCCTATAGAGTAATCTAGGGCTTAAGCAAATTGTATAGCCTTAGAATATATTTCATGAACCTAATTAGTTCACTTAAATCATGTCTAGTCCAAGAGAAACCATCTTCACCAAATTGTGGGTGTATAGATGAGGCAAAGGAAGGAAAACCAAGGAGAAAAGTGTGTAGATTTGTACAAGGTAGCTCTTTCCACCTTCTCTCACGCATGGATGTGTGTTTAGCTTGTTTTAGAATGTGTGTATGTGTATTTTCAAGCTTTGAAAAGTATGCTAGCATGCCTTTATATGCTATGTCCTTGATGCCATGTTATGTTTTCTAATAAGTGTATGATGTTTGTATAAGTTTGCTTGAGTGTGGAGAGGCCAAGAACTCTTCCCTTTGGTGAGGATGAACCAAGAACCCTTAAGCTTGGTTGAGACAAAGCAAAGAATCTCCTAAAAGCAAAGTGAGCTCTCAAGAGTATGGTTGAATCCAAAGTGCTTAAAGAATGGGTGAGGCAAGTCCAAAATCTATGAGGAAAAGTGTGAGGCCAATCCAAACACTTGGTGAGCTCTTGAATGCATTGTATGATGTGTTTTTATGCCAAACTTGATTTTAAATGTTCATGACTTCTATTTTTCCCACACATGCATTCATAGAACTTGCTTGCACATATTATGTGTGATGGAATGGGAGATGAGCTATTGAGATTCTTGAATCTCACTCCCTCCTCTTAAATGTCTTAATATGCTAGGTGGACCAAGTGGACATGGCAATGGGAGTCAACCACATTGAAGAAAGAAGATTGCCACTCTTATGCTTGATTTTTAGTCTTTTGATTCACAATGAGACTTCATAATGTATATTATTATTGTAAATAGTCTATGACCCCTTGGACAAATGTAAAAATGATATTGCCTCTACCTTATGGGGATCTACTGCGACCCCTACTTGGGAGATTACATGGCCTAGAAACTGGACCTCAGTGAGCCAAAACTCACATTTACTGAGTTTAGCATATAATTGTCTCTCTCTCTCAGGGTCTCCAAGGCTAATCTCAGGTGCTGCTTATGTTCCTCTCTACTTTTGGAGTAGATGAGGATGTCATCTATAAAAACAACTACAAACCTGTCTAGATACGGCCTGAAGACTTTGTTTATGTAATCCATAAAGATTGCGGGTGTGTTTATCAACCCGAAAGGCATAATTAGAAACTCATAGTGCCTATATCTAGTTCTAAAAGTTATTTTAGGAATATCCTCAGCCTTTATTCTAAGCTGATGGTATCCCGACCTGAGGTCTATCTTTGAAAATACCGACGCTCCTACCAACTGATCTAAAAGGTCATCAATGCGAGGGAGAGGGTACTTATTCTTAATAGTTATCTTATTGACTTCCCGGTAATCTATACATAGTCTAAGGCTTCCATTTACCCCTCAAATGACACAATTTCGTAGTCATTAGACCACGTTTGCCCCTCGAATGACATAATTTCACAACTAACCAAATGAACAGTACTGATGCAAATCTGAAATTCTGATGCCAACTTTGAAAAATCATAGAAAATTACACAGACTCCAAATGACCTGATCTTTAGCTTGCCAAAAAGCTCTAGGCAATATCTATGTGCATGCAAAATTTCAAGTCAAGAAGAGGTCATTTGGTCATACTTTGCTATAGCTCAAGATTATGGCAATTTGGTTCCAATAAAGGGGCAAATTTGGTTCAAATGAGCCATTCATTGTTCCACACACATTTGAGCAACTTAGAAAGCATAAATATAGCACAAATAAGACTCTCATAAGGTTTTAATCCTCATACAACTCAAATTCACCATGCCACTTCCATATCCAAAAGCTACAGAGGTCGCTGGCTGTCTGGGCTGTTGTTCAATTTACTGATACAAATTTCTAAAATTCATAACTAATTTTATAAGAATCAAAATCATACACATTTGGTCATTATAGAAAGCTACAAATGATATTAAAAATAATTCTAGAATGAAACCAATACGTTTAGCTATCGAAAACCTATTGAACAGTAACTAAACTCTTGGGGCGCTACTGATACTGACAGTTAACTTCAGACATACATAACTCTTTCCTCAAACCTCCAAATGAGGTGATCTTAGTGGCCATAGAAATCTTATGACTTCTAGTTTATGCATATAAAATTTCATAAGCATTGGACACTATTTGGCCATCAGGTAACACAAAACACAAAACTGCTAGTATGAACAGTATCCATACCAGAATCCATGAAAAATACCAAATTTGAAAATTCATCAAATATTCCCTAGACCTCCAAAAATTATGATCTTTAACTTCTAAGAAAGATCTCAATGAGACCTAATTGCATGCCAAATTCTAGATCAAGACTAGCTCATTTGGCCAAAAAGTGATACAGGGTTTCATTATGGTCAATTTTAGCTCCATATTGGGTACCAAAATTGCCAAATGGATTTCCCTTAGTCTTGGCATCTTTTGGGCAAGTCTAAAAGCATATTTAAAACTTGGGGGAGCTGCCAAAATGGTTCCAAACCATTTACATCTCATTTTGGCCTTTTCACCCTCACTTATACATATTACACCAAGCTTCTCTCAAATGCATACATTGGCATAAACACTCAATTTATGTTCTAGAATACATACACCATACTCATTCATTTATCTATCACATAATATCATTTTTACATTTGTCCAAGGGGTCATAGACTATTTACAATAATAATATACATCATGAAGTCTCATTGTGAATCAAAAGACTAAAAATCAAGCATAAGGGTGACAATCTTCTTTCTTCAATGTGGTTGGCTCCCATTGCCATGTCCACTTGGTCCACCTAGCATATTAAGACATTTAAGAGGAGGGAGTGAGATTCAAGAATCTCAATAGCTCATCTCCCATTCCATCACACATAATATGTGCAAGCAAGTTCTATGAATGCATGTGTGGGAAAAATAAAAGTCATGAACATTTAAAATCAAGCTTGGCATAGAAACACATCATACAAGGCATTCAAGAGCTCACCAAGTATTTGGATTGGCCTCACACTTCTCCTCATGGATTTTGGATTTGCCTCACCCATTCTTTAAGCACTTTGGACTCAACCATACTCTTGGGAGCCCACTTTTTTTTGGGAGACTTTTTGCTTTATCTCAACTAAGCTTAAGGGTTCTTGGCTCATCCTCACCAAAGGGAAGAGTTCTTGGCCTCTCCACACTCAAGCAAACTCATACAAACATCATGCACTTTTTAAAAAATATAATATGGTATCAAGGATCATAGCATATAAGGGCATGCTAGCATACTTTTCAAAGCTTGAAAATATACATACACACATTTTAAAATAAGCTAAACACATATCCATGAGTGAGAGAAGGTGGAGAGAGCTACCTTGTACAAATGTACACACTTTTCTCCTTGGTTTTCCCTCCTTTGCTCGGCTATATATCCATAATTTGGTGGAGATGGTTTCTCTTGGCCTAGACATGATTTAAGTGAACTAATTAGGTTCATGAAACATATTCTAAAACTATACAATTTGCTTAAGCCCTAGATTACTCTATAGGCTTCATTATGGTCCATAATAGTGCCTAATGAAGCAACATTCCTTAAATAACTTCTAGGCCTCATTCTTTCCTCTCAATTATGATTCTTGACTCCTTTTAAGCCTTTTGGAGCTGTAACACCCCGAAATTAATTAAGGTGTTAATAATGGATTAAGATTAAATAAGGATAATTAATAGAGTATAATTGGGCAAGTTAGTGAAAAGGTATTCTAGAGAGATAAATTGTTAATATGGGTTAAGAATTTATTTAGGATAGAGATTTACCTCTAGGCCCAAATTAATTAAATCATAATAAGAGGCTAATGGAGGTCCAATGAATTAGAGGCAGACCCAAACTAATTTAATGAGATAGAGGCCCAAGATTTATCTTGTATAGGCTCAATTAAGTGGCCCAATTACTCTTGTGTAGACCCAAGCCCTTGAGCTCATCAAATTAGGCCGAAATCCCATTAAACTTTAGCAACCCAATGTGTGAAAACTGGCCCAACAGAATTATGCAGCCCAACAATTAAAAACTAGCCCAATAAGCAAAATCTGAAACCCAATTGGATTTGGACTTGGAGCAACCCATGACCCAACCCCTTGACCCAACTTAAACCCATCTAAACCCTAATTGCTTCAGCCACTTTTCCCCCCATTTGCTGAAACACAAAAATAGAAGAGAATTTTGGAGGTGAGGAGAGGATGCTAGGGTTCTTGACATAATTCTATATTTTCTCACATTTGGAGCAAGATTTGGCCAAGGTAATAGTTATACAACTTAATCCCCTCATCTTCCTCTTTAATTTGGTCCAATTAGTTTTTCATTTGGAGAGTTTTCATCATACCCAAAATCTGAAAAGTAAGTGTTTAGGGGTTTTCTTGAGGAAATTTGTAGGTTGAGGTTGGGGCTGGTATTTGGTGACTTTAAACCCCCCATTTTGATGCTTTCCCTGTTGGTTTGAGACCCCCATAGCTGATTTATATTATGGGTACTAATTTTATATGAATTTGCTTAGGATTTTGGGTGAAACATTGAGAATTCTGATGGGAGATACTTGAATCCGAATTTGGGAATTGTGGTGGCTGTTGCAATTGTCTGCAAGTGAGGTAACCGGGGTTACATTAATTCCATGCATGTATCTATTTAATTTCATATTTGTTGTATACAAATGATTTGAAATTTGCTGAATGAATTGGTTGGCTATCTGTTGTATGATGACTGGACCCTGTGAGTCCATGGTGGAGCTGTGGTGCGGCTGCCACCCGTGCATGTGCTACGATCGAGCACCGGGTATGATCAACCCCAGATGCACTGAGCCCTGGTTATGCTCAATAGGGAGTAGGTGCCGTGGACAGGCCTCTCCCGGTGTTAATGGCCTTTAACATGTTAAATATATGATTGCTAGTATGGGATAGTAATCATGATAGCCTAATTGTTTCATTTGCTAAAATGACTGATATGATTCTGATATGGATTTTGATTCATGCATATATGTTGATTAAACTGGATTATATGATGGAATTGTTTTGGTTACTAAGATTTATATCTCCCCCTGTGTTATGGGATCAATATTTCAGGTGAAGGTTCCTCGGGTAAGGATAAGGGTAAGCAAGTGGATGAAAATCTATAAGCTTCAACCTATGGGGAGATGGCTACACTTGGGCTGACTTAGCTAGGATAGATGTTAATTTTGTATTCCTTAATGTATAGCATCATCATGTATTTGCATTGCCAAGTGTAGGCTTGAACATTTGATTTATTGAGAATGTATGTACTAAAGGGTTAGACCCCCTCTTGACTTAGTATTTGATGTATGGATTCATATGATCTGCTGTAAACTTTGTTGACCTATAATATGGTTGTCAATGGAAATGTAACTCTTGAGATATTGGTATGAACCCCCATTGTATGGAACCCCTATTGATTGAGTATTAAAGGATAGTTGCTGGTAATTCATGTATATTCTGTTGTTGCTATTTTATAAACTTGCTAATAGAAGGTAATTAGAGAATGGAAATGGGCATATAAGTTTTGAATTGGTAATGGAAGAATAACTAAGTAAATAAGGTAGATAAATGCCATTAGAGCTATATAAAATGAGGGGAAGTGACCTTAAAGTGTCCCTAAGAAGAGAAATGGAGTGTAGAGGGCGAAATATAGTGAAACTAGTGACAGAAGGGAATCACACCGCGGCCTAGGAAGTGACAGTGGCGAGGGACGCCGCGGCGTGGAGTGAAAATAATCGCCCAGGGGGTGACAGAACGTAACCTCGCCGCGGCGCAAGAATTCTCGCCGCGACGCGAGTCAAGAAAATTAATTAGAGAGGTTACAGTAGCAAAACTCGCCGCGGCGCCACATAGGTTGGCCACGGCGCAGGTCCAACTCACCGCGGCTATTGCCGCGGCGAAAGTCAAGAAAATTCCCGAGAGCAACTTGGCCGCGGCGCAAGTCTAAAAACTCAGTTTTCAAGCTCCAGAACCTAACTTAGCCGCGGCGGGAAAGTTCCAAGTCGCGGCGCAGGTCCCCAAACTCCTATATTTGACCTAGAAACCTTAATTTCAGTAAGGATAATGTTAGGGAATAGTTTGAGTATATTGGTGGGATGTTTTTGTGGGTTGAAATTGATTAATGGATGAATCCTAAATCTTTAATGATGGTACAAACCCCTTTTATGCATGTTCCCGTTATGGTTGTTAGTTGATGATCCTAGTAGTATCAAGGTTTAAATTTCCCCTATATTTTCTTAATGTAATTAATTGCAATGACTCCAAACCTTGATCATTATCTATTAATTGTGTATTTAGCTATAATCACTAATATTATAATCTAGGGTCGTCACAGGAGCCACCATACCATTAAAACAAAGGGCCTAATACCATGTTGCTTCTTTAGGTCATAATATGGAACCTATGACCCCAATTCACTTTTCTTAAGTTTTAAATTTTTTCCAAGGCCTCAACCATATGAGCTCATACATTACATTCTCATATTTAATTACATACATACAACTCATTTGCATCACCAAAGTTGGCCCACAACTCGTGGAATTCAAAAGGGAACATCAAATTCACTCTATTATTTTCGGCCAAAATTTTAGTTTTTTTGTCACAACTTCGAAAATTTATAACTAAATCCACAAAAATTGAAACCCAACAAACTTTACCATTACAGAAAGCTCTAGATGTCTACCCCATGCTAAAAATAATTTCAGCTCATGAATCATTAAAAGGAGAATGTTTGACATCCGAAAATCTATTGGGGTCGCTGCTATCTGAGCTACTAGTTTAGATTACTGATATGAAGTTTCAAAATTCATAACTAAATCTAGATGAATGTTGTGACTTGGTTGTATTTTTAATGTGAAGTAGACATCCTAAGCTTTCCCGAATGACCAAGATTGCATGATTTTGAATTTTCTAGATTTAGTTATGATTTTCCAAATTTGGGTCAGAAAATGAAGCAAATCTGGCCGAAAATATGCTTGCTTATTTTGAGCTCCATTTCAGTTTCCATGAATTGTAGGCATGTTTTAGTGATGCAAATGAGTTGTAATAATGAAATTAAATATGATAAAGTATAGTAGAAGCTCATACTGTCCACGTGACACCGAATTGAATTTTTTAGATCTAGCGCAACGCGAAAAAAGTCTATTATTTTTATCCCCTTTTCCATATACTCTTATGGGATTGATAATACAAAGCTTATAAATTATATGAAATGAGCTAGAAGTTATGGTGTTACAGTATGAATCTTAATTCAATAGGGAATATGTTTTGTAAATATATTTTTTTGGATAAAATAATTGTTTAGCATATTGTAACTCCCTCTAAATTAATAAATATTTAATTTCCATATATCATAAATAATAAAATAGTTATGCAAAATTATTAATTAGGGATTTTCTAAGGAAAATTAGGAATTCTTGGAATATTAGGATATAAAGGAAATTATTAGATTGATTAGGAATTTTTTCATATTTTTAGGACATTAATAGGACTTATTTGAATATATTAGGATTTATTTAAATAATTCATAAATAATTAAAAAATATGTCAATGGGAATTTTAGAGAGTTTTTATACTTTTTTAGAGTTATCAAAATATAAGAAAATTGTTGGGAAAATAAAAATAGTTGGGTAAAATTTTGGAGGTCAAAATGTGATTATTGAAATTTTACAGGCCAAGTATAATTTTAGCTAGAACAAAATACAATTATTCCTTAAGAGAAAATTGTTTAATTATGAACATGGGAAGATTTGGAAATTATAGTATAATTTTACAAATAGTTGAAATGATCCTTAACTACCTAGTACTATTAAATAATAGAAGGAAGGAGAGAGAAGTTTCAAGATTTGAGTTAGAGAATAATCTATGACTTTGACTTCTGTAACGTCCTTCTCACAATAGGAATAATAATAATAATAATAATAATAATAATAATAATAATAACTCCATAATTTTAAGGTAAGTTAACTAAGATTAGAAAATCTTCAAGGCTAAGTAATGGTCAAAGAATGGATGTTTAGTGAAATATAAAATTTATATAACATAGAGAAAATTTTTTGGAATTTACTAAACATTTTAGAGAATTCTTAAGATTTATTTGGGATTTTTCTTAACTAGTAAACATAGAGCAATTATAAAATAAATAATTGAAAATTTAGTTTTTATGAACTGTTAAGGCCAAAAATACCTTAAAAATATAAGAAAAATATATTGGGAATAAAAATATTTAGGTAAAATTTTAATGTCAAAATATAATTATTAAAGTGTATTGCATAAACTCGTAATGTTAGCGAGACTAACATGCAATTTTGGTTAGGCCAAAGTGTAATTTTAGCCTATGTCAAAATAAAGTTTTTACACAAACAAAAGCTACAAAAATGGGAATTTTAATATATACTTTCTATAATTTGTAATAATTTTTATACCTAATATTGCACAAATTAGTGTCATTTTTATCTACAAAACAATATCTATAAGAGGCAAGTCATTGACTTTCTAAGGAAGCCGATGAAACATGGGGGAAATTAAGGAGATATGTAGAAGATTTAGAAGAGAGCAACTGAAGCTTTTACAATCTTTATTTATTACAATTCTCCATTCTATTTAATATACTAAATCAAGAAAGAAAAGACTTAGAAAATAGAGAGAGAGAGAGAGAGAGAGAGAGTGTGTGTGTGTAATGTCCAATTTTCGTCAAACAATGGAAACAGATGCATTTTCAAAATCAAATCCCCTGAAATGAATTAGTCAAGATCCCAAAAAATTTAAGTAACATTCTAGACTCCTAAAAATGAAAATCCAAAGCTCAGATAGAAAGAGAAAACAGAGCTAGAATAAATAAATAAATTTGAACGAAAGGTTGACGAAACGTAATGGTATTTTCATAATTTTGAGCAAATTTTGGAATTTTCACATAAGGACTTTTTAAATGAAAGTTTGAGTTCTCTGGGGTTCTCAAAGGCTCTAAAAACTGTAGGAAGCCCCGAGATAGTTAAAACCCCTCCGGCGAACGTTTTTCAACATCAGTTGACTCGAACTTTGATGGATTTGTTCAGGAAGGTTTTAGCTTCGATTTGAGTGATTCCAAAGGCATTTTATTAAATTGAGGACCTAAATTTTATAATAGAAAAGACGGTTCTAAAAAAGGAGCTAAAACAAACTAGAAACAAAAATGCTAAGACAAAGGGGCAAAATTGGAATTTTTGAAAAGTATTTCTTAAACCTACTTATATATATGAGGCGCCCTACCTCCTCATTCATTTAGCCACATTTTTTTCTGCTCCAAATCAGAGGAAGAACCCTAAGGGTGAGGCACACAAGAAGGAGAAGAAGAGAAAAAGAAAAACAAGGAAAAGGTATGAAATTTTTTTTTTTTTTTCTCATAATTTCTTTTTAGCAAACCTCTTCTTCTCTATTTCCCCTTCTTTTCTATGGTTTTATTGAATTTTTTGGATCTATTTTAAATGAAGAATAGAGGGAAAATTTTGGATTTGAAGAGAAGAGGCCAAGGAAAGGAAGAATCAACCAAGAAGCTAAGGAAAAATAAGATAAATCTTCATTCCTATAGTAGCTACTCCTTCTTTCCTTCTCTCCTTGGTTCGTCCAACATAAGGAGCTGCAAGAAGGCTTAGATTTTGGGTAGAACCAAGGGTGAATCTTAGGAATTTAAGGGAGGAGAATAAGAATATGCAAAGAAAATAACAAAAGAACCATAGAAAATCAAGATAGCAAACCTAGGGTTTCTAGTGTCTCTTGTAAAATTTGATTTAATATAATAATTCCTAGGATTAAATAAATGTTTGGATGAACTCCTAAGATCTCTAGAAGGCTCCCCATATGCATCTTCCACCAAGAAAACAAAGCAAATTCCATGGATGTCAAGAAGATGCATAAGCTCGATTAAGAGGGTTCGATGTACCTAGGGATAGTTTTAAATTTTTCCAAACCCATTTTTGAGTCATATATGATGAGTGAAGATGAGGGAAAACCTTGGGAAAAATTTAGGAGGCCTAAAGAATGAATTGGTGTCATAGGTTCCATAATATGACTTAAGAAAGCAACATGTAGTTAGGCTTTTTGTTTTAATTGTGTGATGACTCCAAGAGGCTTAAAAGGAGTCAAGAATCATAAATGAAAAGAAAGAATAGAGCCTAGAACTCAATTGATAGATATTGCTTCATTAGGTGTATTTAAAAATCATAAATGAACTATAAGACAAAGTTAGAGTTCCAAGTAGATATATGGCCTTAGAAATGACTACAAGAACTTAATTAGCTTCCATATATTGTGTTTAGGCCAAAAGAAACAAATCCCACACCTTTGTGTGTGTGAGGCCGAGGAAGGGAGAGCATTTCCAAGAGAAAAAGTGTGTGGTTGCAACAAAGATGGCTTACTTCTCTTTCTCTCATGCATGAATGTATGCTTACCTTGTCATTAAATGAGCCATGAAAAGTGTTCTAGCATGTGCCTTTATTCCATAGTACCATGATGTTGTATTATGTTTTCAAATGATGCTTAGTATGTTTGCTTGGATTTGCTTAAGTATGGTAAAGCCAAGAACCCTTAGCTATAGTGAGGATGAGCCAAGAACCCTTAAAATTAGTTGAGACAAAATAAAAAGTCTCCCAAGAGTGAGGTTGAGTCTAAACCTCTTAGAGAAAATGGATGAGAAAAGTCCAAAATCTAGAAGAGAATGGTGAGGCTAATCCACTTACTTAGCAATCCTATATGTGCTATGTATGACCTATTCAAATGCCAAGAATGTTTCTTAAATGCTTATATTTTCCATTGTACTCGTGCATGCATTCTTAAGACTTAAATTACACATTTTATGTATGATTGAAAGGGAGATGAACTATTAGGATTCTTTGAATTTCATTCCCTCCTTTCTAATGTCCTAACATGCTAGGTGGATCATATGAACAAGGTAATAGAAGCCATCAAGTTGGAAGATGAAAGTATGATAACAAAGTGCCTAAATTTGCTTCTTTATGGCCATATGAGTGGCAAATATTGTAATCCATTATTGTACATGTCCTATGACCTTATGTACATATGTAATTGTGCAAATGTATCACGTACAAATGATACTTAATGTTATGTGTATGATATAGTGCATTTTAGACATTGAGGAGCAAGACTAGACTTGTATATTCTTATGTATGGCTTGGGGTGAGAGAGTAAGTTTTCAATTTCTAGGTGTATGCACCTTTGATACAAGTTTAGAATGTTATTTTGGTGCATTTCCATGTGCTTGAGGGGTCATGGTTATCTTAGAACTCAAAATGGACCATTTGGACCCCTTTGATGGCACAAAATTGACTATTTCACAACCCAATGTCAAGATCTAACCAAATGAATGAATTTGCCCATGAAATTTGGCACGCACATAGATCTTATGTAGAGCTTTTTAGAAACCCAAAGACCAGATTATTTGGAGCTCTATGGAATTAATTATAATTTTTCAAAATTGGCATTTTTCTGCTAAATTGATGCAGATACTATTCATATGATCAGAAATTTGGGCTATGTCATTCATGGGCCAAATGATTTCCAATTCTTATAAAATTTTACAAGCATAGATTAGACATGATAAGCTTTCCATAGCCACTAAGATCACCCCAATTGGACCTCTGAGCAGGGATATATGAATTTTTTAAGTTGAAGGATAGTACTAGTAATGATAGTCAACCTCTAGTACTATTCCATCAATTTCTAGTGGCTACCAGCCTCTGTTGTGGTTTGGATATATTTTTAGAATAAATTAGACATCTATAGATTTCTAGAATGGTATATAATGCATGATTTTAATTTTTCTGAAATTAGTTATGAGTTTTCAAAGTTTATGACAACAACCTGATATTTCTGGCTGAGCTGCACCTAGTGTTTTTATGTATTCCATCTACTTGCACAAGTTCTCGGCCATTTCTTTGGATGGTTATGAGTTGTAATTGTGTAATTAAAAATGAGGATGAGATGGATGAGTCTATATGGTTCATAGGACACTGAATGAAAAATTTATATGTTATGTAACGTAAATTTATTCATTATTTTTAATGCCTTTTCCCTTGAGAATTCATGTGCTCCATGGAATTGAACCTTCAAATGGTATGAGATGAGTCATAAAATCATGGTGTTATAGAGAGAGAGAGAGAGAGAGAGAGAGATGCAAAGAACACAAAGAACAATAAAAGAGAGGAAGACTAGAAGAACGAAGAACAACAACAAAGAAGGAAGAGATCTATAAGCCAAATTCAAAGCTTTAATAACACTCTCTTGTCTTTCTAAGATAGAAATTCCCATGTCTTCTTCAACTTCTCCTCAGTTTCTTTCTCTAGAAAGCATAAGGTTCTTCCATGTTGAAACTTGGATTCTACTTGTTTATGGCTGTTTTATACCTTGAATGATGATTCTGATGAGAATAAATGCTTTTAATGTGCTTAAAACCCTCTAAAAGCTCATCTCTTCACCATCTTCACTAACTTTCATTTTTTCTCTCAAAAGGGTCCTGCATGATGAAGCTAATCTATGTCTTGATGAAATTTGATTTTTTAAATAACGGTTTCACTAGGTTTAAAAGCTAGTGGTATAGTTAGAAGTAACAAAACACTATATTCTCCCTATCTTTTCTTCTTTGTCTATCTAGAATGGTTTCCATTGCAAATCTTATTTTTTATTATTGTTCTATATTTTGGGTTTTTTTTTTAACTATTGTAGGATGATCATTAGATGTTTAAAAGGATCATTTGATTTAGTTGAGGTCAAAAAATGAGAAACTCTTTGAATGAACAATAAAAACACTAGTTTTAAGGAAGATGAAGACAAGGTGCCATTACGCCATTCATTTTGTCCCTTTAAGGGACAAAGACATAGGGCACCGCGATGCCACAAAGGCACTATGGACCCATAACAAATATTTTTGGAAAGAGTCATTTTCTTGATTTATTTCTATAGTTTATATATCTAGTGTCTAGCCTACTTGTAAATAAGCATTTTATGTTGAGTAGCATGGCATTTTTTTTTCTAGATCTTATATGGCTAGGAACCTTTTTTCTATAAAAATGATTTAATTGGAACCTCAAGAATATTTGAGACTAAACTTTCAAAAATTAATTCTTTACTAAACTTTCAAAAATTAATTCTTATGTGTGAATATGTATGTAGACCCTATGCGTAGGTGACTTCGTTTTAAATGGTGCCTATGCATAGATGACATAGCTCTTTCATAGACTATGATTCCTATACATGGAAGACTAAACTCTAAATGATACTTGTGTATAGATGATCGCGTTCCTTCATATGCCCTAATTCCTATACATGAAGGACAAAACTCCACTCTAGGGGTCAAAAAATGAGAAACTCTTTGAATGAACAATAAAAACACAAGTTTTAAGGAAGATGAAGACAAGGTGCCATTACGCCATTCATTCTGTCCCTTTAAGGGACAAAGACATAGGGCACCGCAATGCCACAAAGGCGCTATGGACCCATAACAAATATTTTTGGAAAAAAGTTATTTTCTTGATTTATTTCTATAGTTTATATATCTAGTGTCTAGCCTACTTGTAAATAAGCATTTATGTTAAGTAGCATGGCATTTTTTTTTTTCTAGATCTTATATGGCTAGGAACCTTTTTTCTATAAAAATGATTTAATTGGAACCTCAAGAATATTTGAGACTAAACTTTCAAAAATTAATTCTTTACTAAACTTTCAAAAATTAATTCTTATGTGTGAATATGTATGTAGACCCTATGCATAGGTGACTTCATTTTAAATGGTACCTATGCATAGATGATGTAGCTCTTTCATAGACTATGATTCTTATACATGGAAGACTAAACTCTAAATGATACTTATGTATAGATGATCGCATTCCTTCATATGCCCTAATTCCTATACACGAAGGACAAAACTCCACTCTAGGGGTCAAAAAATGAGAAACTCTTTGAATGAACAATAAAAACACAAGTTTTAAGGAAGATGAAGACAAGGTGCCATTACGCCATTCATTCTGTCCCTTTAAGGGACAAAGACATAGGGCACCGCAATGCCACAAAGGCGCTATGGACCCATAACAAATATTTTTGGAAAAAAGTTATTTTCTTGATTTATTTCTATAGTTTATATATCTAGTGTCTAGCCTACTTGTAAATAAGCATTTATGTTAAGTAGCATGGCATTTTTTTTTCTAGATCTTATATGGCTAGGAACCTTTTTTCTATAAAAATGATTTAATTGGAACCTCAAGAATATTTGAGACTAAACTTTCAAAAATTAATTCTTATGTGTGAATATGTATGTAGACCCTATGCATAGGTGACTGCATTTTAAATGGTGCCTATGCATAGATGATATAGCTCTTTCATAGACTATGATTCCTATACATGGAAGACTAAACTCTAAATGATACTTGTGTATAGATGATCGCATTCCTTCATATGCCCTAATTCCTATACACGAAGGACAAAACTCCACTCTAGGAGTCACTCTAGATAATATGTTTTATGGCTTGGTTTCATTATATTTATGGATACTCTATTAGTTATCTTTTGCAGATATGAAAAGCTAAAGGAGAGGATCATTCATCCTAGTTAAATAGTGGTTTTAGAAACTTAGGCCTATATCTGGTGGCATGGGAAACTAGATATAGTACCTATTTGCATTTTAATTTAATTGAATGTATGACTAAGGATGGCAGGGTCATGCTTTTCTCAAATGAGAATATGTTAAATGCCAAAATATGTTAAGATAAATGATGATTATGAGAAGTTTAAATTAATGATTCATACACATGGCTTTATTATATGATGTATCCTATAATTACCATTAGATGAGGTGTTTATTGTGAATTATGCGATTACCATGCATTTTACTTACTTTTATGTATGATGTAATTATATCTCAGATATACAAGAGAAAAGAATATGTTTTCTACACACATAGTGACTAAACAATTGTCAATTTCCAAATTATTACTATCCTTCTGAGAATTTTTATGATTCTTACATGTGTTGTAATGTGTTCAAATAATAAGAATGCCAACCACTTGTTATATCATTGAGATTGAGCAAATGTATATCAAGTTACCTATGGTTAGGCAAGTTCAAGTAATAATAAGGATGAAGACCTCTATAGTGACCAAGGAGACATAGCTCATTCCTCTCACCAGGATGCTAGACCTAAACACCTAGATGCCTAAAGGACTAAGGAGTAGTGTTAGGGAGTCTTTTGATGATATATACTAGCTACACTAGATGACTTAGTAACATTTAACTTAGGAACCCCTTTTGGTTAAATGTTATCGTATATATTTGTATACCCTAAGTACTAACTAAAATTGAGTATTTTTTTATGCATGTGCGGTGGTATCCTTATACTAGGGACATTAATTAAAGCATTATGATGGTTACATGACTAATACTCTAAAATTAGTATTTTTTTTATGTATGAGCAATGGTATCCTCATACTAAGGACATCGATTAAAGCATTATGATGGTTACATGCCTAATACTCTAAGTAAGATGATGAAGCATATTACATGCATATGTTATGTAATGCCTTTACTACATATAACCTACTAATTTAGATGACAAATAGCTTCTGCTATATATAACCTACTTAAATAATAATTAATTAGTACATAACCAATGATGGTTACATTAGAGAAATGTTGATTTTTATGAGACAAGGTGTTGTAATATGGCTTGGCTATGTTTCTCCACATGAGCTATGCAACAGTTCCTAGAAGCACACTAGGCTATATGCTACCATACATCCTTAGACCCTATTTATGTAAAATTGCATAGTTTATGCATTTCTCAAGATTTTAGATTTTTTCCTTCTTCGTTTCTCTGAAATCACATGGCCTACCTATGTAGAACCACACAGGTTATATGATGTCCAAAGTTCTACAAAGAGAGTTTTATTTACTGAATGATTTTTAGCTGTGTATGTTTATATATTCCCTTAACTTAAATGTCCTATTAGCTTCTCTTGGAACCTAAGAATTATAATTCAAGAAGTATTCATCATATAATATATATATATATTAATAAACATACTCTGAAATTCTACTATGATACTGTGACATTGACAAAGATGGTTGTAGCATAAACAACCCTAACATGGATGACCTTGACAAGTATGATTAGACAACTTAGAGTTATACTAGGTAAGGACCTATTACAAACTAAGGACTCTAAACTATAAAAGATAGTAAAAGAGATGATGTTACGAAAGAAGGGTTCCATTAGAATCTATTCAAACTACCTACGATTGTATTATTTATAAGCGTGCATTCTTCCATGATGAAATCTACTTGTAGATATTACCTTTGTAATGTTTTAGGTAGTTTATCATATGAATTGTCTTTATGATGGTAAAAGGATAGTCTTAGGGTACTGTTAGTACAAAGGAGACAAGGTTCTTGAAGGAAAAAGTCCTAACAAGAGATGGTCTCTAAAGGAAATAGGGTTCTTGAGGGAGAGAGAGTCCTAATAAAAGATGGTCTACATTAGTTGAGATAGAGTTCTCACTGAAACAAAGTTCTCATGGGATAGAGTCTCAAAATGAGATGGTTTTAGATTATATGTTATGTGAATCCATTCTAGGAAACACCATAAATAGACATGTTATTTATTATTAATGAATTATGATATGTACTAACAAGTTTTCATGGTTTGCATAGTAAACCACTACCCCATATTAAGCATCACTCTGTGACTGAATCATGAATGATGCTGTCCATAAATGATGATTTAGTAACTTTGAGATACATGACTATGTGATAAATTAAATAGGCTAATTTATATTGAGATACATGAGACATAAACTAGATATTTATGCCTCACTATCTAGAGTCCCATGATCATTTTTCCCATCTTTCTCCTCTCTAGAAAAATCAAGATTTCTTTATCCAGCTTCCATTCAAAAGAAATGAGGATATCAATCCTACAAAGGCAACCTATCCTGGCATGAATCCTGATGACTTTAAACTTACCCAGGTAGAATGTACAGCCCTTTTCCTACAAGGTCTTATTGTACCCACCAAATCTGATTGGGCTTGCCAAGCATTTTATGTAGAAAAATGTGCTGAATAGAAACGAGAGAAAAAGATACTAGTCATTGATTATAAACCTCTCAACATGTTTTTACAAGATGACAAGTTTCCATTACCAAAAATCAGTTCTTAATTTAGTCTGCTAAAAAAAGCTAAGGTATTCTCTAAGTTCAACCTTAAAGCAGGCTTCTGGTAACTTGGAATTGACCGTTAAGAGAGATACAAGACGGCCTTTTGCATTCTAAATGCTCAGTACCAATGGACTATTATGCCATTTGGTTTGAAGGTTGCTCTATCGCTATTCTAAAAGGCCATGACAAAGATCTTTAAACCCATCCTCTACAGTGTTTTGATCTACATAGATGACATCCTGCTTTACTTAAAAAATGAAACAGACTATAAACAGCTCCTCCAACAATTTTTGAGCCTCGTGCAAAAATACAGGATAATGCTTTCTTAAAAAAAGAGTCAATTGGGTCAAGCCCAAATAGAATTCCTTGGCATGGACATCTCTAATGGACATTATCAGCCTAGTCCACACATAGCCTAAGAATTACTCACTTTTCTGGATAAATACCTCTCCATAAAAGAAATTCAATAATTTCTTGGTGTAGTTAATTTCATCAGAGACTTTATTCCAAAAGTGTCTAATCATACAAGTCAACTGTCTAAGTTCCTCAAAAAGGATCCCTCTCCTTGGGGACCTGCTCAAACTGCAGTAGTGCGACACCTCAAAAGAGTCTCTTAAGTGCCTTTACCTTTAAAGATTCCTAATAAGGATAAAAGAATCCTTCAGACAAATGCCAATGAAGATTTTTGGGGCACTGTCCTAATTGAAGAGATTGATGGAAAAAAATATTACTGTGGCCATGCTAGCAGATAATTCAAAGACTTTAAAAAATATTATCATACAATCTACAAAGAGATTCTTGCTATCAAAAGAGGGATTAAGAAGTTCAGTTTCCATTTATGCTCACATGATTTCACTGTGCAGATGGATAACTCTTTCTTCCGTAAGATTTTAGAGTCTAACAGAAAAGTTCTTCTGGATAAGTAACTAATGCACTGGAAAGACTAGTTTTCCCGCTATAAATTCAATGTTGAACATATCAAAGGATGCCACAACATCCTCACTGATTTCCTCTCTAGACCTCCTAAAACTTTTAATCTTATCACCTCAGCTAAACTTATTCCTTTCATTCATATGGCTCATTTAATCCCTGGTTATACTGATACAATATCAGTAGGCATACCCATTGGAGTACAACAAGTTCGAGAAGCCTTCATCCATCAAGAAACTCAAATCATTCAAAAGGGTATGATTCAGGTCCAAATGGCTTATGAAGAGATAGCCCATGCTCAAGAGGCCCAAATTGTGCTAGTATATGTCCAAAAATTTCAAAGAGTTCAAAATAATCTTTACGTTGGACGTCGACCCAAGTTTATAGCCCAAGATCCATATTTGATCAAGATCTCCTTAAAGATGCAAAAGTGGAAGTCCAAGTGGAAGCCCAATGTCCTAAGAATGTCCATGGAGTCAATATCCAATATATTGAAGGCCCAATTGGAGTCCAATTGCAAGAGATTAAGAATCATGTGACAACCATGTGATTTTTAATGAAGCATGAGCATCCCATATGACAACTTAAAGAAGCTGATTAGTTTTGACTAGGATTCTTTTGAAATTTCATTTTTTATTATTTTATTATTTTTTTGAACTTGTTCAAAGAGCTTATCTTGGAGATCAAGTTAAGATTAGTATCCTAATCTAATTAGGATATATATTAGGTATTATTTAAAATATTTCTAATTAGATTTTAGAGTTTTACTTTAATTAGGACTCTAGAAATTTTGCCTATAAAAGGCTTCCTATTGTACTTTATTTTAAAGATGAATGAATTTGAGTATTATTCAATTATCTGTGAGGCTTTTGCTTCTTTGTGTTCTCTGAGAGTTCACGTGACTTATCAAAGGATTGGTCTTCCTTTGTGGCGTTTTAAGGCTAGGGTTCTAAGAGACAAGTTCTCTTAGGGTCTTTCCTTTGACCAACATTCTTGTTTTCTAGCTGGTCTCGGGCAAAGTGTCATCTTGTTGAAGGTTCCTAGGACAAGGTTCCTAGAGGGTCTCTCATCATTTGGTATCAGAGCTTTGGTCGCTAGTACAAGGTATATCTTTGTGTTTTTCCCTTTTATTATTCTTCATACTTTCTCTCCTTCCATTAGTATTACCTTTTCCATCTTCGTTTTTTTCTTCTATCTTCTTCTATCTTCCATTGTTGTATTCCTCCATCCTCAAAAAAAAAAAAAATTCAAAAAAAAAATTCAAAAAAAAAATTCGAAAAAAAATAGGGGTAAAAAAAAAGAGTGAAAAAAAAAAATTTTCAGATTGCAGAATTCAAAATTGAAAGCAAGTTTGGAGTTAATTTCCTAATTGGAGTTTTTTTCCTAATTGGAGTCAATTTCCTAATTGGAGTTAGTTTCCTAATTGGAGTCAATTTCCTAATTGGAGTTAATTTTCTAATTGGAATTTGTTTCCTAATTTAATCGCATTAAGTAGCTACCAAGTTATCTACTTTCCTATTTGCATTCAAGAAAGGATATTGTTTCCTAATTGTTCTAAACTTGAATTGCAAGTAGTTTTCTATTCTTAAGGTTTCTTATTTTCAGATTTTTTCTTTCCTTCTCTTTCCTTCAAGACCTTCCCTTCCTCCTTTTTTTCCTTTTTGTTACACACCTCTTTTTCTCCTTTGTTTGATTCTTTGGGAATTTATATTTTAGGATTCTAGTATTTTTGATTGCCACTAGTCTGATCTTTTCATTTGATTTGCTTGTGACTTGCTTAGAACACTTGTAAGAAGCAAATTATTGAGTGGTAAAAGGCAAGAGCGTTAATATTAAAGAAAAAGCCAAAAAGAGAGTAAACACGAGTGAATTTATCATCTTTTGAGTGTAAACACGTGAGAAGAGTATGTGAGATCCTATTCTTTCTTTCCCTCCTTGACTAACTTTTCAGGTGATAAGATGTCCAATGAGTACAAATTCATTGAAGAGGCTAACAAAGAACGATTCAAGCAATCTTGTATAAGGTTGGATGCATTCCAATCCAATAACAACTCTACAGGACAATATAAAGAAAAGGCATCCCTTGATTTCTATACTAGATGCCTTATCAAAGAGAAAGTCTGCAGTATGGCTATTGATAATAGTAGCTATATAAATGTTGCTAGTACCTTACTTGTTGAGAAATTAAACTTGCCTACTATAAAGCATCCTAGGCCCTATACCTTGTTAAAGGGTAGTGCTGAATTTAAAGTTAATAAGCAAGTTTTGATTTCTTTCTCCATTGGTAAATATCATGATAAAGTGTTATGTGATGTAGCTCCAATGTATGATGGACATATTATGCTTGGTAAACTATGGAAACACGTGAGAAAAGCTAAATATGTCAAGCATAAGCACAAATATTGCTATTGCTATTCATTTATATTCAATGAAAAAAAATCATGTATTGGTACCTCTTGATCATATGGATGCTTTTAAGGATCAAATAAGAATAGTACAAGCATACAAAATGAAAGAAAAGGAGAGAACAAAAGAAAAAGAGAGAGAATATGAGTTAGAGAGAGAAAAAGATGAAATTGAAAAAGAAAAGAGTGTGAGTGAAAAGAAAGAGCAAGAGAGTTGTGAGAAAAGTGAGGAAAGCATAAGTCTGAGCTTGTTTGATGAAAAAAGAGAGGTTGAGAGCATATGTAAGGATATTTGTTTATCTACTAACAATCTTAACCCATCTTTGCCTATTGTTAGTTTTAGCTCCTTGCAGGTATGTAGAGATTTGTTTCCCAAGAAACCACCTAATGGCAAAGATTCGAGGATGAATCTTTTCAAAGAGGGAGGGAATGATACAATATCAGTAGGCATACCCATTGGAGTACAACAAGTTCGAGAAGCCTTCATCCATCAAGAAACTCAAATCATTCAAAAGGGTATAATTCAGGTCCAAATGGCTTATGAAGAGATGGCCCATGCTCAAGAGGCCCAAATTGTGCTAGTATATGTCCAAAAACTTTAAAGAGTTCAAAATAATCTTTACGTTGGACGTCGACCCAAGTTTATAGCCCAAGATCCATATTTGATCAAGATCTCCTTAAAGATGCAAAAGTGGAAGTCCAAGTGGAAGCCCAATGTCCTAAGAAGGTCCATGGAGTCAATATCCAATATATTAAAGGCCCAATTGGAGTCCAATTGCAAGAGATTAAGAATCATGTGACAACCATGTGATTTTTAATGAAGCATGAGCATCCCATGTGACAACTTAAAGAAGCTGATTAGTTTTGACTAGGATTCTTTTGAAATTTCATTTTTTATTATTTTATTATTTTTTTGAACTTGGTCAAAGAGCTTATCTTGGAGATCAAGTTAAGATTAGTATCTTAATCTAATTAGGATATATATTAGGTATTATTTAAAATATTTCTAATCAGATTTTAGAGTTTTACTTTAATTAGGACTCTAGAAATTTTGCCTATAAAAGGCTTCCTATTGTACTCTATTTTAAAGATGAATGAATTTGAGTATTATTCAATTATCTGTGAGGCTTTTGCTTCTTTGTGTTCTCTGAGAGTTCACGTGACTTATCAAAGGATTGGTCTTCCTTTGTGGCGTTTTAAGGCTAGGGTTCTAAGAGACAAGTTCTCTTAGGGTCTTTCCTTTGACCAACATTCTTGTTTTCTAGCCGGTCTCGGGCAAAGTGTCATCTTGTTGAAGGTTCCTAGGACAAGGTTCTTAGAGGGTCTCTCATCATATACCATTCACTATCCTTTTCCTTAGCTTAGGAAAGATTTTCCTCCTAGAGAACCACAGCTAACCACTCTTGTAGAAGCCCAACAACTTGCCCAAAAGTCCCTATTTTATTACATCCACAAGTATCTCAAGGATGCCCCAACCTTTTGCCTTCAACCTCATATAGACACCTTTCCTACTTCTGTTTCGGATCACAGACCAAGTGACTGATAATGCCTTTTAGTATCTATGGGCACTCACTGCTCTCTACTCTAGTGCTTTAGCTTTTCCACCACTGATGATTTTCCAGTATCTCACCACTTCAGAAAATAAGGATTCCAATTTGTAGACCCTACTAGAATGGTTCTCTCTATTGCCATGGTGGCATAATGAACTTAATCGCCTCATCTAAAAGCATAATCTTTAGAAGATACCCACTGTAAACTAATAAGCATCTAGTATCTTCATCCTCCACTGTCCTTACTGGGTTAACAGACAAAATAAGCTCCTCACTTAAAATTATGCATATGAATGGAATACAATCTTAGACTGGCCAAAACAATCATCTGGTGCCTTAAAGCCTTAAAAAATATTTTTATATGAGATTAATAATTATCAAGATAATCAGTTTATATTCTACACTTCATGGGGACCATACCCTGGAGAATTTATCCTTGGAGAACCTCGATTTCTAGAGTTGAACCTTCCCAATATAGAGCTATGGACTCCGGCCCATATGGTTAACTTTCTCACAGGAACCAGTTCACAAGAGCCAGGAGCTTTCTTTTCATCAACTCAACCACTTCCTGACACCCTCATGCGAGACTCACAAGACCCTTATGAACCAATTGCTCTTAAAGAATTTGAAGAATGGCTCACCACCTATTTCAAAAAGTCACCAAAAGACCCTAATGACATTGACTTTGATGAGGACCCTAATCTATTGCCATCCCATGTGCCCATCAAGAAAGGATAAGCCTTATCTTGAAGCTTATCCTGCCAACTCATGCTTTATTATATTATGAGTGTTTATTATTCAGCATGTGAGCCACTTTATTTTTCAGTTTGTAAAGGCTACTTTAATAAAATTTTGTTTGCCAGTATGTTTCCACTTTTGTAAATGTTTGAAAAGTTAGTCTGTCTTGTATCCCCTAACCTTCTCTATAAAAAGGGTCATGAAGTCCTAGCAAAGAACAACTTAAAGTCTTAGAAATCCTTGTAAACAAAGTTTGAATAAACTTTAGTTTTCTTATGTCTTCATTCTAAGTTTCCTTTATCTTTTGAAATCTTTTAGTAGCAAATCTCTTACGATTATCTTGTCCAAATATCAATATGCTCTACCCTTGCCTCTTTTAAGGATCCTGTGTATAAGAAAGTGTTAAGACAATACTATCTGGCAAAAGATAATCACCTTGTCAATGAGCTTTTTATTAAAATGAGTTTCCAAGAAAATCAAAAAAATCCTTGATCCTAAAAGGCTAGCTCACGAAAGCCCAGAAGAGAGAGAGTGGCTGTTAGAGCAAGCATACTTGGAAAAGGATTTTGATAATTCTAATTGGAATACTCAAATTGAATATTTTTCATTAAGACGACAAAGAATTAAGCCTATCCAAGAAAGATTAAGGGATAAGTGTGTTCATCACACTCCTGATTATTTTTGTCCAAAGTGTATTTGTTGGATGACTCCTGAGGAAAAGAAGGCATTAGACCAAGTTTGTCCTCCTCTTACTTTAGAGTATGTTCAAGAGTACCAAGACTTCTTGAGGACTTCTGAACTATGTCTTTTAGAGGAAGATCTCCAGAAATGGAATGATCTCCAGAAAGAGAGATGGAATCGAATATGCACTGATCTCATGTCGGGACCAGGAATGGTATTAGAGCCTACACATTCATAAGATAATTGGATTACTCTTGTTGTCACCCAGAAACAAAAGAAAGGTCTTATCCCCATTCACAGATTTCATCTAGATGGGTCTTATTCATATGTTGCAAAAGTAAATGGACACTTCCTTTGGGATTGTGATCCATCCATATGTGACTTTGACTATGGATGCTATGACCTAGAAAACTGGGAAGGACCAGAAAACAAAGAGTGGCAACCTTGTGATTCCTGTGCCACATACTAGAAGAAAAAGCCACCCAAACCATCCTGGAAATCTGGCCATTGTTCTCTCTACAAGCCTAGTACCAATTTAGATGATGATGATGACCACCCACTAAAACCCAGATGGGTTGGTATCAAATCTCCAAGGCCCTAGTCAAAAACTTTTTATAATCTACTTAAGGAATTAGGTCATAATGACCTTCTTCCTTCTCTACCTTCAAAACCAGAACCCATCATTCCTATATAGATACAGCCTCAACTTATTCCCCGTATGATGTTTTCCTCTGCATCAGAAACCTATAATTCATAATTCCCTACTATAGAAAGAAGAACTAACCCTGCAACAAATGTTACCTACAAGCCGTACTCTGTACCTTCTGAAGTTTCACCTAATGGCACCATGGGACCAATCTCACAAGCTTAAGAAGTTCTCAATTGGCATACTCATAATGCTACAGCTTATAACAAAGTTCTTTAAAAGATTGACTGTTGTCTTGAGAATCTTTCTAGCCAAACAGCTCATACTAATTCTAGACTTGATGGACTTTCTTCATATGTTCAAGAATAATATGATCACCTTCAGCAGCAGGTTACCTCTCTGGATGCAAAACTTAAAAGTTTTATCGCCCATGGCTATATAGGTCCTACCTTTACTCAGAAGGAACAAGAATTGAGAAAAGTGAAATCCCAGATTGATCAAATTGAAAAAGATATAGCTCGAGATCAATCTAGGAGTATCTATGAACCTTTTCCTTTACTTTTTATGCCATCCTATAACCCATATCCTACGCCTCTATACTTACATTATCCATAAGAAGCTAATTATTCCAAATGCTTTAAAATGAACTATGAAGTCTTTAGAAAAAAAAAAAAAAAGGAAGACTATCTTAGTCTAGTACAACTCAGACAACTTCAAGCCAGGAAACCCTCATCTCAACCTTAGCAACCTAGAAATATTTGTCCTCCTCAAAGGCCACCTCATTTTTCTTCACAACAAGAAGCCTCACCTTCCTGGACTAAACCTCCAGACATCTTCCTATAAAATCATTACAAAGCCTCACCTTCCTGGACTAAACCTCCAGACATCTTCCTATAAAATCATTACAAATCCATACTCCACCTTCTTCTCCAAAGGGTACCCAACCTCCTCACCTTGATCATACCTAGATAAACAAATAGCCTCAAATTGAATCTACTAAACATTTTGGGACAATTGCCCTCTCATCAACAATAATCCCTTATCCCTCTGATACAGACTCTAACTAGTCTCAAATTATAGGCCTCAAACCTCTTAGTTTTGAGGATGATGAACTTGTCAAACATATAACTTCTTGCATGGTAAACACTGCCCATGTTGAAGAGTATGATGAGTCTAATATTGAATAAGATGATCATGCTGAACACCATGTGTATCATACAACTTTTCCAGACCATACACAAGCTCAAGCTCATCCAACTTCTGGACTATGGTTTACCTTTGATAAAACTCCTCTAGATAAATGGAGAGACAAGTTGCATAAATTTTCATCATGGATTGATCTCCAAATGACTCATCCAGATGCCAATCTTGAAGTAACTCTCACTCAGTTTACCACTCGTTTCACTGGCATTCTCTAAGAATAGTTTCAAAGCCTAAGAGAGTATAAACAACGATTCTACACCACAGCTAGTAGATAAGAATAGTTTCACTGTCAGGCTAACAAACTTCATATTCTTCCTCAAGGGATCTAGTTCAAACAACAGTTTTAAGCCTTACACTGCAATCTCTAAAGTGTTTGAGTTTTCAAATGTTCCTACTGGTTATGAAGATCATCGTGCTCAACGAACATATGAAAAATGTGTATGGCATATAGTTATTAATTATGTTTTATGTAATACCATATTTCTCTAGCCTTTCTTATTCATTTACTTAATTTAAATCCCTTGGTATAGCAATTTCCATAAGAAAATGGAATAAAATAATGGATTATTTTATGTTACGTAGGGATTCAAATTTTCATTTCGCATCTTATAGGCCATAGGAACTTACCCAAATCATTCCCCAATTAAAATACATTTATACAACTCAAAACCATCACAAAAAATTCCATATACCTCAGATTTTCACACCATGCACCAGAAAAAATGCAAGTTTGCTTTTGGGTTCTAATGTCAGATTTCTGGTGCAACTTTGAAATATCATAATTAAATCTAGAAAAGTTGAAACCAAGTAAATGATAGTTTTTTGGAAAGCTCTAGATGTCCACTATAGGGTAAAAATAATTCTAGGCTATAAAAACATCATCTAAACTATAATTGACAATAGGAAACCACCAAAGGTCTAACTACCTAGGTTTGCTATTACAAGTTACTGATATAAAATTCAAAACTTCATAACTAATTCTAGAAAAATCAAAACCCAAAAAAACATACCATTCTAGAAATCTATAGATGTTAGCTTGAGGCTAAAAATAAGTGAAGACTAGAATAGAAACGTTAAGTCACTAGAAATCAATGGAATAATACTAAGGGCCCTGCTACGTTACTGGTACTATCTCCAAATTTTAAAACTTTATATCTCTCTCTACAGAAATCCAAATAGGGTGATCTTAGTGGCCACAAAAAGCTTATTATGTCTAGTTTATGCTTGTAAAATTTTTAGCCATTGGACACCATTTGATCCTTAGATGACATAGGAGAAGAAACTAACCATATGAATAGTGTCTAGACTATTTTAACAGTTTTTTGCCAACTTTGAAAATTCATAATTAATTCTTTAGAACTCCAAATAATTTGGTTTTTAGCTTTTCAAAAAGCTCTAGATGAGACCTATATGCATACCAAATTTCATAGGGAAATTTGCCCATTTGGTCAATTTGTGATATAGAGTTGCAAAATAGCACTTTTATGTCTCCTAAAGGGTCATTTATGGACCATTTTGGCTTCTAACTTTTCCAAGACCACTTGAGCACGTGGGAAAGCATAAAAATAGTCCTCTAAATGTGTCTAAGAGGCTCAAATATCCATGCATCACAAAATCACTCACCCACTTGCCCACATACATGAGATCTTACAAGTGCATCAATGCATCTCATTGGCAAAAATATTAAATCTCATTCACAAGCTACCAATTTTGATTCATACATCATATATCCATGTATAAACATATGTTCAAGAGGTCATACATTGTAATGTCCAGTTTTCGTTAAATGATGGAAATGGGCACGCTTTCAAAGTAAGTCCCTTGAGATGAGTGATTCAAGGTTAAATAAAATTTAGATAAAATTTTAAATAATAAAAAATGAGGATTTGAGCCTTGAGTTGCTCAGAAACTAAGGTCAGAGTGATTCAAAAAATTTGCTGAAAGGCCAGTGGCATTTTCATAAATAAGTGTAATTTTGGAAAAGCACCTAGGAGGGCTTTTTAAATGGAAATTTTGAGTTGCCCAGGGTTCTCATAGGCCCCAAAAATCATGGGAAGCCCTGGGACCGGTAAAACCCCTCCGGTGTACTCTTTCCAGTGTCGGTTGACCCGAACTTTGACTGATTCATTTGGAAAAGTTTTAGCTCTGATTTGAGTAATTCCAAAGGCATTTTATTAAATTGGAAACCTATTTGTTATGATGGAAAAGAAGGTTCTCAAAAAGGAGCTAAAACAAAGGAGAAACGAAAATGCTAAGAACGAAGGGCAAAATTGGCATTAAAGTACTAAAGGAATCTTCTTTTTCTTCTTTATATGCCATGTTCTTTCTCTCTTCTCTAAGACCGACTTGCTTCTGCCCAATTTCAGAGGAAAACTCTAGCTTCTTAGGCACACAAGAGGAGGAGGATTTTGGAGGAAGAAATCCAAGAAAAAGGTAAGAAACTTTAAGAAATTCCATATCCTTTCTTCTTGAACCTTGCTCCTCTCCTCTCAAGCTTTCTTTCTATGGTTTTAATGGAGATTTTGGTGCTATTTTTGGGGCAGAACAAAGAGGGGAATTTCGAAAATTGAGGGAGTAAGCTAACCAAGTGGAAGAACAAGCCAAAGGAAGCAAGAAAACAAGGTAAAACTTCCATTCTTTGGTAGTTTCTTCCTCTCCCTTCCTCTTGCACGAATTTGGCCACTATGAGCCCAATTCTTAGGGGCTATTTTCTGTCCAATTTATGGAGGGATTAGGGGTTTTAGGTGGCAAGGGTTAAGAATGAACCAATAGAATCAAGAAAGGAGTATTAGGAAACAAGATGGAACCATTAGGGGTCCAAATGCTCCCTTGCAAATCTGATTTTATATGAATGTTTTTGGGCTTAATTGAATGTTAAACCATGCTCCAAAGATCCCTAAGAGGTCCCCCATATGCCTCTTCCTCCATGAAAATGAACAAAACCTCATGGAAAGTCATGAACCTAAAAGTTGGAAAAGTGAAGAGCACTTAAGGGGATTGTAAAAACTGATTTAATCTATAAGTTCCCTTGGCTATTTAAGTGTTTCCTTGATCTCCTACAACTCTTAACAACCTCCTAAAATGGTTCCCCCATCAAGGAAAAATCAAGAAGCCATGAAATCCCATTTATGCTCTAAGTTTCGACCAAGTAGGGATGGCATAGTTAGGGAGAGTTTTAAATTGTTTCAAGCCTATTTTTGAGCCATATATGATGAATGAATATGAGGGAAAACCTTGGGAAAAATTTAGGAAGCTTAAAGAATGAGTTGGCGCTTTAGGTTTCATATTGTGACCTAAGGAAGCAACATGCTATTGGCCCTTTGTTTTAATGATGTGATGACTCCAAGAGGCTTAAAAAGAGTCAAGAATCATATTTGAGAGTAAAGAATGAGGCCTAGAAATCATTTGAGGGGTGTTACTTCATTAGGTGCCAATATGGACCATAATAGAGGTTGTAGAGTAATCTAAGGTTTAAGCAAGTTGCATGGCCCTAGAAATTATTTTATGAACTTAAGTGGCTCCCATAATTTGTGTCTAGGCCAAGAGAAACTATCTCCACCAACTTATGGGTGTGTGGCTAAAAGAGGAGGCTTGAAAGCTAAGGAAAAAGTGTGTGTTTGTATACAAGGTAGCTCTCCCCACCTTCTCTCATGCATGGATGTGTGTTTAGCTTGTTTTAGAATATGTGTATGTGTATTTTCAAGCTATGAAAAGTATGCTAGCATGCCTTTACATATTATGTTTCAAATGATTATATGATGTTTGTGTGAGTTACTTGAGTGAGGAGAGGCCAAGAACTCTTCCCCTGGGTGAGGAAGAGCCAAGAACCCTTGAGCTTAGTTGAGACAAAGTAAAGAGTCTCCCAAAAGCAAAGTGGGCTCGCAAGAGTATGGTTGAGTCTAAAGAGCTTAAAGAATAGGTGAGGCAAATCCAAAATCCATGAGGAGAAGTGTGAGGGCAATCCAAACACTTGGTGAGCTCTTGAATGCCTTGTATGATGTGTTTCTATACCAAGCTTGATTTTAAATGTTCATGACTTCTATTTTTCCCACACATGCATCCATAGAATTTGCTTGCACATATTATGTATGATGGAATGGGAGATGAGCTATTGAGATTCTTGAATCTCACTCCCTCCTCTTAAATGTCCTAATATGCTAGGTGGACCAAGTGGACATGGCAATGGGAGCCAACCACCTTGAAGAAAGAAGATTGCCACCCTTAAGCTTGATTTTTGGTTTTTTGATTCACAATGAGACTTCATGATGTATATTATTATTGTAAATAGTCTATGACCCCTTGGAAAAATGTAAAAATGATATTATGTGATAGATAAATGAATGAGTATGGTGTATGTATTCTAGAACATAAATTGAGTGTTTATGCCAATGTATGCATTTGAGAAAAGCTTGGTGTAATGTGTATAAGAGAGGGTAAAAAGGCTAAAATGAGATGCAAATGGTTTGGGACCATTTGGGTAGCTCCCCCAAGTCTTAAACATGCTTTTAAACTTGCCCAAAAGGTGCCAAGACCAAGGGAAATCCATTTGACAATTTTGGTACCCAATTTGGAGCCAAAATTGACCATAATGGAACCCTATGTCACTTTTTAGCCAAATGAGCTAGTCTTAATTTAGAATTTGGCATGCAATTAGGTCTTATTGAGAGATTTTTGGGAAGCTAAAGATCACAATTTTTGGAGGTCTAGGAAATATTTGATGAATTTTCAAATTTGGAATTTTTCATGGATTCTGGTATGGGTACTGTTTATACTGGCAGTTTTGTATTCTGTGTCACCCGATGGCCAAATGGTGTCCAATGCTTGTGAAATTTTATATACATAAATCAAAGGTTATAATCTTTCTGTGGCCACTAAGATCACCTCATTTGGAGGTCTGAGCAGAGAGTTATGCATATCTGAAGTTAACTGTCAGTATCAATAGCACTCCAGGAGTTTAGTTATTGTTCCATAGGTTCCTGATGGCTAAACATATATGTTTCATTCTAGAATTATTTTTAGAATTAAGTTAACATTTTTAGATTTCCATAATGACTAAATTTGTGTGATTTTGATTTTTATAAAATTAGTTATGAATTTTAGAAATTTGTATTAGTAAATTGAATAATAGCCTAGGCAGCCAGCGACCTCGGTAGCTTTTTGGATGTCAAACGTCCTGTGTGATGAATTTTATAACTTGGGAATATTTTAGACATCCTAAGCTTTCTAGAATGACCAAGATTGCATAATTTTGAATTTTCTAGATTTAGTTATGATTTTTCGAAATTGGGTCAGAAAATGGAGCAAATCTGGCCAAAAATATGCTTGCTTATTTTGAACTCCATTTCGGTTTCCATGAATTATAGGAATGTTTTTGTGATGCAAATAGTTGTAATAATGTAATTAAATATGAGAAAGTATAGTATAAGCTCATATGATCCACGTGATACCGAATTGAATTTTTTAGATATAGCGCAATGCGAAAATAGTTTATTATTTTTATCCCCTTTTTCATATACTCTTGTAGGATTGATAATACAAAGCTTATAAATGGCATGAAATGAGTTAGAAGTTATGGTATTACATATATCATATACATCATGGAATTACATCATTTGAAAATAAAATGGTTACAACATAAGCATTTAGTAACTCTTTTGTTAATCTTCTTGTCTTCAAGTGTGGTAGCTTCTATCTCTTTGCTCATTTGGTCCACCTAGACATGTTTAGATAATGTGGAGGGAGGAGTGAGATACTAGGAATTCTAATAGCTCTTCACCCTTTTCAATCATACATAATGAATGCAAATTCAAGTTTAAAGATGATTGCATGGCAATCTACAAATTCATGAACATACATGAAATATTTCTCTTATTCAAGAAAACATACTCCTTATACATAGGCTTGCCAAAACAATGGTTTAGTCTCACCCATTCTCTTTAGGATTTCTGGACTTGCCTCACCCACTTTTAAGGAACTTTTGACTAAGCCTCACTCTTCCAGAGAATTTTGGCTTTGTCTCACCTATTCTTAAGGAATTTTAGCTCATCCTCACCCTTGCTAAGGGACTTTTGGCTTCACCAAGCTCATGCAAGCCAAAACACATTCATAAAACATCTTTTAAGAGCATAACAAAGCAACATGGTACCATGGTATGTGGACATTTGCTTTTGTAATATCCCAAAATTAATTAAGGTATTTCTCATGGTTTTGGGATAATTAAGAATAATTAATATGAGATAATTAGGTAAGTTAAGTGAATAAAAATTTTGGAGAGATAAATTATTAATATGAGTTTAATATTTAATTAAGATAGAAACTTCATCTAGGCCCAAATTAATGTAAGAGATCATGATAAGAAGCTAATGGGAGCCCAATAAGCTAGGTGCAAACCCAATTTAATTCAATGTGATAGAGGTCCAAGATCCACCTTATGTACGCTCTTATAATTGGCCCAACAACCTTAGTGCAGACCCAAATCCTTTGAGTTCTTGAAACTTGGTCTGGCCCAATTAAAACCCAACATCCCAACACATGAAGCTGGTCCAACAAAGCTTAAATCTGAAGCCCATTTAGAGTTGGATACTTAGAGCAGCTCATGACCCACCTTAGACCCAACTTAAACCCAACTAAAACCCTAAACACTTCAGCCTTTTCCCCATTTTGCTGAAACACAAGAGAGAATTTCGGAGGTTTGAAGGGAGGCTAGGATTTGAGGTAAGAAATCCATTATTTTTCACTTCTAGAGCAAGATTCGGCCAAGGTAATAGTAACATAACTTAATCCCCTTCTCTTTCTCTTCATTTTGGCCTGATTAGTTTTTCATTTGGAGTATTTTCACCCACACCCAAAATCTGAAACTTGTCATTTGATGTTTCCATGGTGAAAATTCATAGGTTGAGGCTAGGGCTGACATTAGGTAAGTATAAACTCTTTATTTTGATGCTTTCTTTACTAGTTTGAGACCCTTATAGCTTATTTATAATATGGGTATTGTTTCTATACAAATTTACTCAGAATTTGAAGTGTTATTTTGAGGTTTCTGGGGGTAGGAGCAACCGAATCCGAATTTGGTTTTAGTGGTGATTGGGTAAGTGTTTCTGAGTAGTCCTAAATAGCTTAATCTTTTTTTTAAATGATAGGTTGCTTATACAAATTGTGATTAGGGATAGTAATGGCTTGGTTTTGTGTCCATAGGCTGAAGTAACATTCAATTAGCTCTTAGAGGATTGGCTACAAGTGAGGTAACCGGGACATATTAATTCTATACATATATCTGCTTTAATTTCATATTTGCTGTACATGAATGATTTGAAATGCTAAATAAATTCGTTGGCTATCTGTTATGTGTGATTGGACCTTGTGAGTCCATGGTGGAGCTGTGGTGCAGCTGCCACCTGTGCATGTACTTCGATCGGGCATCGGGTTATGATCAAATCCCAGATGCACTGAGTCCTGGTTGTGCCCAATGGGGAGTAGGTGTCGTGGACAGGCCTCTCTCGGTGTTATTGGCCTTTAACATGTGAAAATATGATTGCTAGTATGGGATAATAATCACGATAGCCTAGTTGTTTCATTTACTAGTATGACTGGATATTTTCTTATGCTTATGTTAAATCATGCATATATGTTAATTAAACTAGATTATATGATGGAATTGCCTTCGTTACTGAGATTTACATCTCACCCCGTTTCATGGGATTAAACATTTCAGGTGAAGGTTCTTTGGGTAAGGATAAGGGCAAGCAAGTGGATGAACATTCATGAGCTGAGCCCTGGTGTGGGGAGCTACATGATAAGCATGATATTTTATATATTTTAATCCCCTAATTTAGGCATTTTAATGTCCAAATATGGCTTTAAGACTTTAATTAGATGAGATTTCATTTTAATAGCCATTTCTATATTTTAGAAGTTAATTTGTAGAAATTTGGTTTTTAATGCTCATTTTATTTTAAATAATTTTTGTGAATATGCCTATTTGAATTTTTCCTACTCTTTTGTGCAGAATTTTAATATGAATTGGGAGATTGAACAAGCATTTGATTTAAAGAAGAGAAAGGAATGATTAAAGAAGCATGAGCTTGAGCTAAAGAGAAACTTAAGAGCAAAATGAGAAGAAAATCACGTGGAGAACATGCAGAAACAGAGGAAAGAGCTTGCCACGGGTTCATATTAAAACACGAGGGGCAGCAACATACACGTGCAAAACAGAGAAGAAAACGTGGAACTGCACAAAGAAGACTCGTGGCAAGACAAACCAGCAGCTACAAAACACGTAAAAACAACGTGAAGAATGAGCAGAAACAGAGAGAAATGAAGCTCAGGCAGAACGTGAAGCAGCTGCATGAAACGAGTTGAAAGATGAAGAAGCAGAAAACGTGGAAGTCTGAGCACAAAGGAAGAAGAAAACCAACGTGCAGAACATACAGTAGCTGAACAGAAACACGAGAAGGAGCTAGTCTCGGGTTTAAGGTCCAGGATGAAGCCACGAAGTACACGTGAAAGAGAGGAAGAAAGAGCGTGGATGAGCAAGAGCTGAGTAGAACACGAAGGATCCACGGGCTGGACATCAACACATCACAGCAGCTTCAAGTTCATGCACACAAGGCAGAAGCTAAAGGGCAAGGCAGCATGCAGAACCAGAGCAACGCATGAAGAAGCACAAGCTAAGAATGGAAGAATGAGTTGGCACAAAGAAGAGAAGCTGGAAATCACGTCTGGACAGCAGCAAATGAAGAGAAGAATCAGACTCGAAATACAAAAGCCACGAAGAAGAAAGCTACGTGAAGATACAAGCAGAAGCTACAGTTTGCATATGGATTATTATATCCACAATGGGGCCCACACTCATGCAAGCTTCAGATAATTAAAATGAGAAGGAGGAGCACGTGGAATCACTTAAAGGACTCACGTGAGAGGAGAAATACATGCCCATTCCATTCGTGTAGCCCAGCCCATTCAACATACGTCATTCTCTCCATTCACACAAACCCTAGCCGTCTTTTATTAATTCACGCCTTCACGCCTCCACTCACACATCCATTCACCCACGCCTCCATTCATCCATCTCTCCATTCTCTCCATCCCCTTCGCCTTCATCCATCTCTCCATTCCATTCTCCATCTCCAACCACGCCAATATGAAGATCTAATCTCCATCTTGAGGCTAGCAAGGGAGGAAGCTCTTGAGTAGAAGCTTGAATCCATGGATGAATAATAAATTCTGGCTAAGATTTTCTTATTTTTCCTACACTTTTTCTTTTTCTTGTATAATCTCGGTTGAGTTATGTTTGATTAGGAATTTGTGTAATTAATTAGTGGCTGGTTAGACACTGATTAGGAAACCTTTTTTGTTGATTAATTGGTTGGATTTAAATATGATTTTTCATTATTCTCTCTAATCTCCCATGTATGCCACGAAGGTGTTCGATGAAATACATGAGTGAGGTTATGTGCTTAAATGTCTATCTGAGAATTCCTTGGTGTTTAGTTGGTTAATTAAACATTTTTGGATGATGAATCAGAGGCTAATTAATCAGTTAATCAATCAAATTAGATGTTCATTGATCTTAAAGACAAGAGTTAACGGTTTAATGCGGGATTGAGGTCTCAATTCAACATTAGATTGCTAATCTCTTGATTCTTGTGTGGTAACTCAAGATAACTTGTAATGAACTTAATTAGGAATTCTTAAGCCAGAATTAATCACAATTGGAATAGGATAAGGATAGTGGATACCAAGAAATGATTCCTAAGCTAGTCACAAGCCCATCATTCATCACAATTCATCCAATTAGGTAGTATTTAGGAATTTTGTTTCAATTTCATTTTAGAATAGTTTAATTCATTCAAAAACCCCCCAAACTAGATAGTTCTAGGATCTTAGAACACTTAGAGAACCTAATTGAACATTGAATTCCAATTCCAAGCGAGATGACCTAGGTTGTGCCACTTGCTATATTTTTAGATCAACCTAGTTTTATTTTGAGGGTTGCACGACAAGCCCGTCACTACACTTGGTCTGAGAGGAATAGAGTAGATGCTAATTTTGTAACATTTGTATAGCATCATCATATATCTGTATTGCTAAGTGTAAGAGTTTGTATTTTGATGACATAGAATGTAACCAATGAGAAATAGGCTTTATATTAGTTATTGATGGATGTATGAGTTTATGACACTTATTATAGTTAGTAAACCTATGTTTTAACTGACTATTTAAGTTATGAAAGTATATGATATATGGATTGTGAATTTGAGTTAGCAATGCATGAATTGTCTGATGAAAATATGATTGAATGACCATTGTGAGAAACTTATAAGTCTACTGATGTAAGGACAAGGAATGAGTAGGAGAATCCACCTTTAATTGTGGGATGGGTAATGATTGAATGGCTAGGGCAAATCAAATAGAGAGATGCTATTAGAAGTTCATAACCAGTGGGAGAGTGGCCCTAGAGAGCCCCTAGATAGAGAGTGGAGAATATGAGACAAGTTTTTTGGAATTGTAGGATCAGAAGGAATTTCGCCGCAGCCAATAGAGGAAAATTTGCCCAGGGGGAGTCTAGAGAGGAATTCGCTGCGGCGAAATATGAGAGGCTAAATTGGGAGTCATCCAGAGGGAAATTTATTACAGCGAAAGGGGGAATTGGCTACGATGAACTTTTGTGAAATTGTCCCAAGTGTTCCAGAGAGGAATTAGCCACAGCTAACAAGGGAATTGGCCCCGGCCAATAGTGAGAGGTGAGCGAGGTAAGTTCCAGGAGGTTTCCTTGCCGCGATACCATGTAGGTTAGCTGTAGTGAAGGTCGATAGTTGTAGCAAAATTAGTGATGATATAAGGGGTGAAACCGAGAGTAATTGGCTACGGCTAAAAGTAATTTAGCTGCGGCAAACATCCTAAAACCCTTATATTAACTAGGAAATCTTGGTTTTTCATGTGGTAACCTCAAAGGATGACTTAGAAACATTCGTAGAAACCTTGTGAGTTGAAATCAATGGGTAATAGAATTAAAGGCTTATAAATGAATGTTTATTTCCCTGATGTACATAAGTACTTGTAATTGTATGGTTGATGGCTCTAATAACATTAAGGTTCAAATTTCCCCACATTTTCACAATGTAATTAGTCATAATGCCTTGTAACCCTAATCTATGATTGTTAATCACGTATTTAACCTTAATTACAATGATTAGAAATTAGGGTCGTCACAAGAAACATGTTGCATAGCATAAACATACATACACAGATCTAAAGACAAGAAACCATTCAAGAGTGCATGAGAGAAAAGAGAGAGAGCTACCTTGGAGCCAATGTCGCACACTTTTTCTTTGGATTCTTCCTCCCTCTTCTCGACCTAACCATGAAACTTGAAGACACTAGATTCTCTTGGCCTAAGCACATCAAGTAAGACATATATAGATCATTAAATGAAACTCTAGTATCACACATTTTCTATGGAAGCCTACTTCATTCCATGACTCCAATATGTTTCCATAAAGGATCTAATGAAGCAACTATAAGAATTCATGATCTTGGCTTCATTTTCTCTTTCATTCTAGGTCTCTTGATTCCATTTAGACTTCTTGAAGCCATCACACACTCATTTTAAGGAGCCTAGCTAGGAGTTGCTTCATTATACTACATTATGAAGCCTATCCCTTTATCTCACATTCTAGGCTTCCTAATTTTTTTTTCCAAGGCCCTCTCTCATACTTTTCCATCATAGATAATGCAAATCTAGGCTTAGAAAAATTTAAAACACTCCCTAAGTACTACTTCTAGCTTAGGTCGAGGCTATGCTTCCTTTGGCACCAATGGAAGTTATTTTGCTTTCTTTGATGGGAGATGCATGCGGGAGGCTTCCTTGATGTCTTAAGGACTCATACAAACTTCTACCCTCTAAACATGGCTTAAAATAGAATCAAATCACACACGAAAGCCATGAAAAGAAAAGGGAGAAGGAGTAGAATAAGTTTGCTAAAGGAAAGAGTATGAAATTTCAAGAATTTGCTCACCTTTTTACCTTGGTTCTCTTCTCCTTTTTCCCCTACTTTGTGTGCCTCTCTCCCTTGGTCTCTCTCTCTCTCTCTATTTTGGGCAGCAACTAAGTTGGTTTCAAGGAGGAAAAGAGAGGGACGCTACATATAAGGCCATATGTCTTAAAAATTGTTCATAAAAATTTTATTTATGTCTCATCTTTTTTACTTTTTCGTTTTAGGCTCATTTCAATACCTTTTTGAGAACCATCTTTTCCATCATAAAATTTAGATTCTCTAACTTACAAAATGTCTTTGGAATCACTCAAATTGGATCTAAAACCTTCCCAAATGAAAGGGTCAATGTTTAGGTTAATCGACGTTATAAAACGTCAATCGGAGGGATTTTAACTATTCTAGGAGTTTTTATAGTTTTTAAGGCCTTTGAGAACCCCAGGAAATTTATTTTTTCCATGTAAAAAACCTCCTATGAGTTTTCCATAAAGTGTCCAAATTACAAAAATGCCACTGTATCTTCATTGAATTTCGTCTAATTATTCTGGTTATGTTTTCAGGGGCACCTCTGACCTTGGATTCTCATTATTTAAGTTCTAGATTATTACTCTAATTTTATTGGATTTCAAATCATTCTATCTGGAGGACTTCCTTTTATATCTGGAGCATTTTGTACATTTACAGAGAAATTAAACATTATGTCTCTCATGTTTACGGAGGTACCTGATAACCATAATATTTTATATATTTTAATCCCTTAACTTCGGCGTTTTAGTACCCAAATATGGCTTTAGGAATTTAATTAAGTGGAATTTGATTTTAATTTGCCATTTTTACATTTGAGGAATTAATTTGCAAATTATTAATTCTTAATGCTTAAATGTATCTTAAATCATTTTTTGGATATTTCCACTTAATGCTTTTCATGCTTTTTGTGTAGATTTTAATGAGCAAATAATGCTTGATGAGAAATTGGGTTAAAGAAGAGAAGAACCTCCCATATCCAGCACATGACACATGAATTCTGTTTGAGGAAAGTAAAGAACAGAGCAAGCCATTGATTTCTGAAGCAATACAAGCACGAAAGGAGCTGGTCATGAGCTGAACAAAGACGCTGAAGCTACAGCTTTAACGTTTGACAAAGGATGCATGAGCTGAAGAAGCTACAGGGCTGGAAGAGCAAGTTACACGAGCTGAAACGGAGCTGAAGTAACACACAAACCAGAAGCAATATCCAGTTGTACGTAGGAGCAGCAGAATGAAGAGAAAACACGAAGAAAGGCTTGAATGAGCTGGAGTTTTTGAGCAGAAATAAAAACACACATGCAACAGAGGACAGTAGCTGTCTAGGACGCCAAATGAAACGCATGAAGCATGAATTAGCAAGGCTGCAACGTGGAAGAACCATGCATGAGCAGAACCACGTAAAAGCTGCAAAACGATGAAAGAACAGAAGAGAGGAAGTAGCTCGTGGTCTGTAAACAGAAGCTCGAGTCTTGGTTCTGAGATGGAGGAGAAAAGCCGGCTGAATGAAGAAGCAACTGAAGCCACGAAAGCACGTGATGAATGCTCCAAATACATGCAGAAGTTACGTGGAATGGGAGCTGGTGAGTCGAGAGGTCTGAACGTGAGTTCAAAGGAGCTTGGGTAACCTTCATGTAAGCTACACGAGTTGAATGAACAGAAACGCTGGAGCTACATCTGAATTCTCGTGGGATATTATAAATTGAAGTAGGGCCCACACTTAAAACACATGCAGAGCCACGGTGCAAGTCTGGTTTGAGAAGAAATAAGAGAGCACGTGAATGATTAAAGCTGAAGCACGTGAAAGGGGAGGAGAAATACACATCCAGACGCTACTTTGGGCTGACGTGGGAATTAAGCAGGAGGGAAGGAGAAAATAAAAACTTAGAGGGGACGCTGGGAAATAGAACATAGAGAGGAGGAGAACGTGAAGAGGCAAGACGGCAGAAACAAAAAGGGAAGTTCCACCGTTGAAGAAGAAGAGTTCTTTTTCTTTCTCGATGGCTGCCTCTTTGATTGATTCTCCTTCATTTGATCCTTCCATGGCAGCTTGAATTCCTTGTGGTGGCTAGCTGAAGATTGAATTCTCCTAGATGAAGATTTGAGCTCTACATCTCCTATTGAATTTGGATAAAACTCTCTTGCCCAATCTTTTGATTTTAGCATTATTTCCTTCATCAATTTGTCTAGGTTTAGCTTTTTGGGTTAGGAATTTAATTGCTAGAATTACTGGATTGAATTAAGTCTTGGATCGAACTTAATTTGAATTTTGGAATTATTTTTGATCATTATGTGTTTGGAAAAAATTCCAGAATTAATGTTGTGCAATTGAACTCTAAATTCCTCTTGACTTTAGGCTAATTGATGCAATGGTTATTGGGTTAGTTAGCTGGAACTTTTGTGCAATTAATTGCTTGAGGGGTTAATTAATCTAATTGGTGAATTAGCATCTTGAGTGAATTGTGCAGTAACTTTCATAAATTAATCAAATTTAGTGTAGTGTGTTCTTATTCTTAATCCAATTAATTAGTTGTTTAAGGTTTCTTGTGGTTGCAAAATTCTTTGAACAATTGATGAATTGAATCTTGGATGGTTATTCAAGAACCTTATGAGGAATGCACTAAAGAGCAATAACTTAATCCGAAATTAATAAACAAAAAGGAGCAAGGATGATTGAACTCTAGGGAATCCAATTGAAAGCTAGTTACCACATTTATTTGATTAATCACTTGAACTTAGTTTTAGATTTCTAATTTTTGTCAATTAATTTTAGTTCGATTAAATTCTAGCATATCAAACCCCCAAGTTAAGTCCAAATTAGTAATACTTAGAATACTCTTCCATAAACAATTTAAGGCACAAACTCCTTGGAAAGATGACCTAGGTTGCACCATTATCTACAAACTTATTTTGCTACCTAGTTTTATTTGAGATTGCACGACACGATCATCAGTACCAGATATTACATTTTACATTATGATATATGTTATATTTTCTTTATTTAAGTATGATATGCCATTGAATATATGTATCCTAGTCTTTTAATGGAAACCACAATAAGAAGTAAAATATTGGATATGTATATAAAGGATCCATTAAATCTTAGGATAGTTGAAATCTGCATGATATAGTACCTTTCTAATATTGTAAGTCTTGCTGATTACCATATATTATACAATGGGAAAAGAAACTATTCTTTTTTTTTTAGACAAATATGCAATTAAACCATTACTGGTTTTATAAAAAATGATAATGTTTTTATTGAAGTTGTCACTAATTAAGATAATGTATTCAAGTGCCAAAAGATTGAATGGGTGTGTATAAAGATTGCCAAAATAAGGAAGGTTTAGGTTATAATCAACATGAAGTGGTCTACCATCAATGAAGAAAGGATGACCTTTTATGCTGTTTAAAGTACTTGATAGATGTAGCTAACTGGTTGAAGAGTCATGGGTCTTTTTTTCTTTTGTACATATTTATTGACATCATGACTATATTAAACAACTTTTGTTAATAGATCGTGATGAACTAGTTAAATAACTCCAAAAGGTTATCTTGGAAAAAGGACTTATGTAACAATTGATATGAGATTACGATATATGTCATGGTGCTATATAATTTTACCTTTCGTTATATGTTAAATTCCACTTAGCAAATGGTAAACTTTATTGAAAGTCAATATTTAAGTAAAGAGGTTACACATATTCTTTTCAACAAAATGTATGGAACTTCAATTATTCAAATTGGTTTATATATTAGTGCCTATCACAAGGAATATGCTAAATGGTTTCCTAAATCTATGCCTATCATTTCATAGATCTACCTAATGTTATCTATTTTGAAGAATCTATACCCACCATATTGATATTATAACAACATATTAGTGTCAATCTTCCATCAAACTTAAGTAAATTAGTTTTAGATAATGGTAAACCTAAATTGTAGCAATAAAAAAGTTGGTGTAAATGATTTTCATGAGAGGATACAACACTTAGAGCTCCTATTGCTAAATCATCTCAAAGCATGGCTCCATAAACCAAGCTCAAGAAGTGAAGAGTCCATGGTTGAACTATAAGGAAGCCCAAATCTACTATTTTTATAGTTACATCACGTCCCATTTTGATCTTTTATAGCTGAGCTCAAATGTTTTGAATTCCTTTGCATCTAACTGCATCTAAGGTCTATAAATTTTCTTTTTCTTTTTAGTTGATCTGTAGTGTAGCACACGACATTAACAAGCATGGAAGGCATTCAATTTTGGCCCACAAAATGCACCTTTTCACATAGTGAAATGATGCATTTTTACCTTTGAAGATGCATGGTCCTTCATGGATTGTGGGATGAACTCAACAACTGGATGGCACACATAAGAAATGCATTACATGCGTCATGCATAAGAGAAGATTTAAGTTCTAATTTAAGAGATAAATTGACATTGTTAATTTAGGAGAGAGAAAGGAGAAAAGAAAAGGGACATAAGAATCTTTAAATTTCTTCATTATAAATTTCTTATAAATTTTGAAGAGAAAGTGACACAAGAGAATGAAAATATATATAGGCCTATTTTCTCTTTTTTTATCTATTCTTTCTTTTCTTTTTTTATCTCTTTGAAATTTATAGTAAATTTATTGGGAGGAAATTCAAAGGATTTGGATTCAAGGAAGAGTGAGTGGGAAAAGAGGGAGTGGATCTATCTACACTTTTATGTCCATTACTTTCTCTCTTATTGCACATGATGAAATATTGCAAATATCAATTTTGCAAATCTATGTGAAATGAATTGAAAATAATTCATTAATGATAAAAATCTCATCGTAGAGTACTTAAATTTTGATTTAGACAAAATATCAAAAATCAATTAAGAACCAGTTTAATGTCAAATATGATTGATTGTTAACCAATTTAATTAATTTTCAATTAATTTTTTTCTTAATTAATTTTAAAGATTAAATAAATAGACTAAAATCATGATAAATACTTTAAACTTTTGTTTCTTTTAAACTAGACTTCCAATTTCATCGAACTTTTTAATCATTGGTGTTTTGTCATAATGGGTGAAATTACACACATGACATCTACTCTCTAAACAGTAATGGTCCCTTCATCCGCCCTCTCTCTCTCTCTTCATTTCTATTTTGTGATTACATGTTTAGGTTGCTGCGATTTCAACCTAACCTAACAATGATATCATAAGTGGCCAAGTTTATCGGCAGTAACGAGAGGTAGGTGCTCCACGATAGGTCCATTAACACTTTTAGGCAAAGATTGGAGGATAAGGAAGAGAGAGAGGCAAGGAAAGAGAGAGAAAGAAGAAGAACATAACCAAGAGGTCACATAATGCGAGTATTTAACAAGGGATTAAACAAAATAATTTGTTTGACCAAAGGTTGAAAAATTATGTTATGACATTTAAAGTGTTGGAGAATATGTGTGTGTGTGTGTCAAAAAGGGAAGAAAAAAAAAGGAGTCCCACATTGCTTAAACAAATGAAGGTCCAAGAGTATAAATATTAACATGTGATCATAGAAGAGTAAAATGGGCCTAGAAGGAGAATAGGCTCGCGTGCACAAAAAGCTGGGCTAACACAGTTGAGCTCAGTTGAAATCCATTGATTTTTCCCCTGTGCGTAAAAATATACGTGATGTTGGACACTTTTTTACCATTGCCAGAAATTATTTTTTAAAAAATAAAAAAAAAATTATTTTCAAATAGCCTTCCAAAAATGTCCACGATTTTAAGGCTTCGATTATGAGGTTCGTGATGTAAATATTTTTGGACGTTGGTCATCCGTTTTCTGGTCATTACTAATCCATTTTCGGCTATGATTATTTGGTTTAATTTTCATTAATCCTCATGTAGGAAACTGCCCAATGTTCAGAAACATCCTCATTAACATCATTAAACGTGGTCCAACGTCTCGCTGCACTTGTACCTATAAATACTAGGGTCAAACACCATATTCAATGCACCACAGCTGCGAACACATTTGAACTGTTCTCTCCTCTTCCTTTCTGACATTTCTCTTCATCTCTAAATTTCCCTTTCTGCTGTTCTGCTTGCCTGCAACTTTGTAGATAAATCCATTCAATCCTGAGGAGTGCCATCTTGTGGTTGAATAACTCTCAAGGATAATGTCCTTGCACACGGCTCGGATTATTTTTATTCTAACAAATTTCTATTTGCAGCTTATAATCTTGAGAGTTATGGAGTTGCAACAAAACAACACTCCTGCTTCCGATGGCCCTATCGGTTCTAGTATGGGTGTTATGTCTTTTATTCTGTTTGCACTACCTCTGATGCCACTGTCTAGGCCACCACTTGATATTTCAAAAATTGAGATGTTCGATGGAAAAAATTGACATGCATGGAGTTGTTGCTGCACTTACTCAATTTGAACCTTTATTAGATACTGACCAGAGTCAAAGAACTGCCTAGGATTATGCTAATATGGTATGCCGGAATACCATCATTAACACCTTGTCTAATGATCTCTTTAATGTATACTATGTGTACAAGGAAGTGGCCAAAATTTAGGAGTCGCTGAATGCAAAATATACTACTGAGGATGTTGGAAAGCAAAAGTTCGTGGTTAGAAATTACTATAGATGGGAGATGACCGATGACAAGGATATAAAGCTACAAATTAACGAGTACCACAAGCTACTGGAGGAGTTGCGTGCTAAAAAAATCAACCTACCTGATGAATTTGTTGTTGGAGTTCTGATCAAAAAGTTGCTAGAATCATGGAAAGACTACAAAGAATAGCTAAAACACAAACAAAAATAACTGTCACTGTTAGATCTAATCACTCATATCATAATTAAGGACACTAACTGGAAGGACATGCATGCTGCAAAAGGCAAGGAGATGACCTCAAAAGCAAATCTAGTAGAGACAAAGCAGCACGGCAAGAGGTATGACTCTAAAACAAAACCTGACTATAAGCCTAAAAGTTCTAACCCCAAGTTCAAAAAGAAAGGAAGTTACTTTGTTTGTGAAAAACCAGGCCACCATGCTGCTTAGTGCAGAAAGAAGGCTAAAAATGACAATCTTCCAAGGGCCAATCTGGTTTAAGGAGATGAAGAAAATGAGATCATTACAACAGTCATTTCTCAAGCTCTCTTAATGTCCGATGTGAAAAAATGGGTAGTAGACTTTAGGGCTACCAGGCACATTTGTGCAAATCGTGAGATGTTTGCCTCTTATAGTCCTACCAAAGAAGGAGAAGACCGTGTTTACCTTGCTGATTCCCGAATTGCAAAAGTTCTAGAAAAAGGAAAGGTTAAACTGAAACTCACATCTGGACAAACTTTGTCACTCAATGATGTTCTTCATGTGCTTAATGTTAGAGCCAATTTAATTTCTGTAGCTCTATTGAGCAAAGCTGGGGTTAAGGTGTCATTCGAATTTGACAAGATCGTAATGACAAAGAATAATGTGTTTGTGGGGAAAAGCTATTGTACTCAGGGGCTGTTTGTACTCAACATTGCTGATATGAATGAAAATGCATCATCTTCTGCTTACTTGTCTGTCTTTATAGTTGATATTTTTTATATATGGCATGCTCGATTAGGACATGTTAGTAAGTCATATTTAAAGAAAATGCAAAAACTTGGTTTAATTTATGAAATTAAAAATGATTTTCTAAACAAATGTGAAATTTGTGCAAAAGCTAAGTTAACTAAAAAGTCTTATTTTTCTGTACAAAGAGAAACTGAATTACTTAGCTTAATGCATACTGATTTAAGTGATTTGAAACAAACTATGACAAGAGGTAACAAAAAGTATTTTGTAACTTTTATTAATGATTTTTCAAGATATACTAAAGTATATTTATTAAGAAATAAAGATGAAACTTTTGATAAATTTCTTTTATATAAAGTCGAGGTAGAAAATCAATTAAATAAAAGATTAAAAGGGTCAGGTCGGATAGAGGAGGAGAATTTGTTTTATTTAATATTTTTGTGAAAAAGAAAGAATAATTCATGAAGTAACGCTTCTATATTCACCTGAGTCAAATGGAGTAGTAGAAAGAAAAAATAGAACTTTAAAAGAAATTATGAATGCTATACTTGTAAGTTCTTCTGTACCAAATAGTTTATAAGGTGAAGCTTTGTTATCTACATGTTTTTTACAAAATAGAATACCTTATAATAAAACAAATAAAATACCTTTTGAATTATGGAAAGGATACACACCCAATTTAAAATATTTGAGAGTGTGGGGGTGTCTTGTAAAAGTTTTATTACCTAATCCTAACATGAGGAAAATTGGTTCTAAAACTTCTTATTGCATGTTTATTGGATATGCTGAATATAGTGTATCATATAGATTTCTAGTTCTGAAAAGTGATATTCTTGATCATAACACTATTATTGAAACTAAAGATGTAGAATTTTTTGAACATTTTTTTTCCTTTGAAAGTTCAATATACTTCTCAAACAGCAGAAAATTTTCCTTCTTCATCTAAAGTAAATGAAAGTGAAAATTTTGTTAAGAATTTGAGGAGAAGCAAAAGACAAATAAAAGAAATTTCTTTTGGAAATGATTTTTATACTTATATATTACAAGATAAGTCATCAAATTTTTCTGAAGCAGTTTCTCTTCTGATGTTCATCTTTGGAAAACAAGCAATTAAAGCTTAAATAGATTCACTAAATCAAAACAAAACTTGGGTTTTGGCAGACTTGCCTCCGGGAGCAAGACCTATTGGTTGCAAATGGGTTTTTAAAAAGAAATATAATCCTGATGGATCTATTGATAAATATAAAGCAAGGCTAGTTATTAAAGGATTTACTCAAAAACAAAATATTGATTATTTTGATACTTTTTTTTCAGTAACGAGAATTTCCTCTATTAGAATTTTGATTGCTTTAACTTCAATTTACAAGCTTTTTATTTATCAAATGGATGTTAAAACTACTTTTTTAAATGGTGATTTAGAAGAGAAAACTTATATGGTACTACCTAAAAGGTGTGTTGCTCCTAGACAGGAAAATAAAGTTTGTAAACTTGTTAAATCATTATATGGGTTGAAACAAGCACCTAAACAATGGCATAAAAAACTTGATCAAGTCTTAACAAGTGATGGATTTTCCACCGTTGAAGTAGAAAGATGTGTTTATACAAAAATTATGAATGATGGTTTATATATTGATGATATGCTTATTTTTGGTACAAGCATGAATATTGTGATAGAAACTAAAAGGTTTCTTTCTTTAAAATTTGATATGAAGGATATGGGTAAAGCAAAGGTGATATTAGATGTTAAGATCATAAAGAGTGAAATTGGCATTTTACTATCTCAAGAACATTATGTTGAAAAAATTCTTAAAAAATTTGAATTCTTTGAAAAAATACCTGTGAGCACTCCTTATGATGCTAGCACCAAATTAGTCAAAAATAAAGGTGATCTGGTAACTCAATCTATATATGCATAGATTATTAAGAGTCTGTTGCATTTAATGAATTACACCCAACCTGATATAGCATATGCTGTGTGTAGATTGAGTAGATATACTCACTATCCAAGTAGTAAACATTGGTTAGCTTTAGACAGATTAATGAGTTATCTGAAAGGTACCATGAATTATGGTATATGTTATAATGGATTTCCCACTGTATTAGAAGGATACAGTGATGTTAACTAGATTTCAAATTCAAAAGAGACCAAATCCATTAGTGGCTATATATTCACTTTTAGTGGTGGTGCAGTAACTTAGAAATCAACTCAACAAAATATTATAACGAGATCCACTATGGATTCAAAGTTCATTGCTCTGGAGTTGGCTAGTAATGAGGTTGAGTGGTTGAAAAACTTATTGGCAAATATTCCATTAGGTGAAAAACCAACACCATCAATGTCATTACATTGTGATAGTTAATCGGTAATAACCGTTACTAAAAATAAGACCTATAATGGCAAAAGTAGGCATATTCATTTGAGACATAATATTATAAGACAACTGTTGAAAAATGGAGTTATATCGATTGATTTTGTAAGGTCAGAATTAAATTTGGTAGACCCCCTAACCAAACATTTAAGGAAGAAACAAATTTTGGAAACATTAAGGGAAATGGGACTTAAGCCAGTTTGAAAATTAACTGTGACGGTAACCCAACCTCTGTGATTAGTGATTCCATAAAGGATGTTCATATGGGTAAGAACAAGTCATTTGTTAATTCTACTAGCACTTTATTATTTTTAGTCTCTTTCTATGATATGAGAAAAAGTGTTAGGATGCATTATTGGCGAGGTTGAACAAAAGCTCTTAATGATTTTATATTCCTTATGGATTGTGTGTTCATTGCAGTCACACTTGATGAAATCACCTATATGAATGTAAAGTGGGGCCACTCCCATGAGATCATGGCAAAATCTCTAGAGCATTCATTAAAACCAGGCACTCGCACGGCTGTAGTTTAAAGTGTAAAACTGCGATAACAGCAAAAATTGTAGGAGTATAAGCTAATTCTTAAGGTCGCTAGTATACAACAAGAATTGTTGGTTCATAGAAGCTATAAGTTTCACTGACAACTCTGTGTACTAAGCTTTATTGATCTAGGTATGGTTCATAGTTTGTAAGATACCATACTCGAAATGTCTATACTCGTGTTTATAATTCAGAGAAAAGTGATCTTTTGACACACATGTGGGGGATTGTTGGAGAATATGTGTGTGTGTGTGTCAAAAGGGGAAGAGAAAAAGAGAAGTCCCACATTGCTCAAACAAATGAAGGTCCAAGAGTATAAATATTAACATGTGATCATGGAAGAGCAAAATGGGCCTAGGAGGAGAATGGGCTCACGTGCACAAAAAGTTAGGGCAACACAGTTGAGCTCAATTGAAATCCATTGATTTCCCCTTGCGCGTGAAAATATACGCAGTGTTAGACACTTTTTTACCGTTGCCATAAATTATTTTTTTGAAAATAATTAAAAAAATATTCAAATAGCCTTCCAGAATATCCACAATTTTAAGGCTTCGGTTATGAGATTCATGATATAAATATTTTTGGACGTTGGTCATCCGTTTTCTGGTCATTACTAATCCATTTTCGGCTTTGATTATTTGGTTTAATTTTTGTTAATCCTCACGTCGGAAACCGCCCAATGTTCAGAAACATTCTCATTAATATCATTAAACGTGGTCCAACGTCTCGCTGCACCTGTGCCTATAAATATCGAGATCAAACACCATATTCGATGCACCACAGCTGCGGAAACATTTGAATTGTTCTCTCCTCTTCCTTTCTGACATTTTCTCTTTATCTCTGAATTCTCCTTTCTGCTGTTCTACTTGCCTATGACTTTGTAGATGAATCTGTTCAATCCTGAGAAATGCCATCTTATGGCAAAATAACTCTTAAGAACAGTATCCTTATGTACTACCTGAATTATTTTTATTCTAACGAATTTTTTGTTTGCAACTTATATAACGTTCTATACAAAGAATCCTGTAAGAGCTCCGAACATGCTCTTAAGTACCTTTAATAAGTTTTTCTTTTACATAGTATATTACATTCAATATTTATTTCAAATATTAAAAAGTTTTAATTGAATTTATTCAATAAAAATTTAATTAAATTCTTGATAAACTCAATTTCGAAACCACCGTTAATAGAAACTTTTTTATTCGTTAACTGTTAAAGTCAATTTCATATCCCCACTTTTCATAGATGCAGGTGAAAAAATATCCAAAATTTTCTTTTCGGGATTCCTGCTGAAATAACTATATTCAGAATTTTGTGAGACATGCCTATCCGGAAAAGAACTCGGAGATTCATGCTAGTAGAGGTGGACAAATTTCACTGTTTTTCAAAAAATATTTTTTTATTATATTACTATTTTCGTGACTTCTCAATTTATCCCCGTAAATTTTATAATTTAATTGTTCGATATTTTTTTTTGTTCATTTAAAAAATTGAGAAATTAATCTCAGATAGAAAGACAACAAAATTCAAAAAAATTATTGAGGATTAAACTCAGATTTCTATTTTCTGGCACCAGAATTTAAGTCAGGTGATATAATGAAAGAGGGGACGTAATAAAATAGCAACCACAAGAAGATACATTCACGTGATATGAAAATGAAAGAGAAACTGAAAGGGAAGAAAATTAGATCTTGGAGTTTAAAAATTCAGACGTGGGGACAAAACAAAAAAGCGTACAAGAGTTAAAGTCCCATTTCTTTCACGGTACGTCTGCTTGTTTAATGCTATTGTGTGAAGATCGACAGTCATCTGGGTTGTAGGTTCGTTTGGAAGACGAGAAAACCCCCTCTATTCCCTTCAGATTAGTAATATATTGTCTGCAATCTCAGGTTTTTTTAACCCAGAACATCTTCGAACACATTTTGATTGGGTAAATCCGTTATTTTCCATTTTAATTTTTTTTATTATTTATTGTTAGTTATGCTATTAATTATCTCTGTTCTCATTTGCATCTTTGAATTTGCTCCTCCTTTTATTTTTTTCCCCACATACCCAAAAATATATATTTTTTGGGTGTTTCATATGAACATTTTTCTGTAGGAGAGGTAATATGTTCTGGGTTTTTTTTCTGTCAGACCTCAAAAGTTTCGAATTCTTTGAAGTTGTTAGCTTTTGGTTTTTTTTTTATTTTTTATTTTTGTTGTTTCAGTTTTGATACTGTGTGTTCATGAACAAACTAGATTTAATTTGGCTAAGTGACTGTTAATTTCCCGAGTTTGATTTGTAAATGTTATTTGTATTGCAACTTGGCATGCTTCCCCCCTGGAGCTGTGAGGCCTTTTGGTTTCCGAGAAAAGTTCAAGTAGAAAATCCAGGATTTCTTTTTCCCAGGATCGTTGAACCTCTGAAACAGATTTTAAAATGACTTTGAAATATACTACTTTTTGGGTTTTTCCCCTTTACTAAATTGCAATGTACTGTTATTATGCTGCAATCTTAACCATTTAAAACGCAACATGACCTAATTTTGTGGAATACTTCTTAAGTTGTTTTGACTGATTGTAATTTGAGGCACTATGCAGGTAGGAAACATTAAGCTGGTACAGTTCCCTCATTTTAAGCATCATGTCCTTGGGAACTTCCAAAGCAGTTTTTCAGATTCTGTCCAGGACTATGCTTCAAACTATATATAAGGAGTCATTTTTTAACTCTTCAGATTCAACATTTCCTTCCAAGTTTCAAGTAAAATGTATGAAGAAAAGAGCCTCAAGTCATCAACATTTAATAAAGTGTTCTAGCTTGCTGCAAGGTCAGTTGGTAACTCATCAATTTCAACGGATGGGTGTTGGTTTGTCTGGCAATAAGACATGCAAATGCCAACAGGCCGAAGGTGTTAGTGGCATAGCTGCAGGAGATGGGAATGGAGCTTGGCTTCTAGATAGTACTGAGAAATTAAATTCGGTAAATAATGTGATGAGTGCACAGCCGGTTCATGAGTTTCAAGATGTTCAACAGTCCAAGGAGGAAAACAATTTTTTGACTTCTTACGGTACAAATGGAACAATCACAGACACCTTTGACAAGATTAGCCTCGACTCCACAGAGGAAGAAGCATGGGACTTACTAAGGGAATCTGTTGTTTATTATTGTGGCAGTCCTATTGGAACAATAGCTGCGAAGGACCCAACCAGTTCCAATGTTTTGAATTATGACCAGGTCTTTATTCGTGATTTCATTCCTTCTGGGATTGCATTCCTGTTAAAGGGGGAGTATGATATTGTTCGGAATTTTATCCTTTATACACTTCAGTTGCAGGTAATTTATCAATCTTATACTATTGATGACATGTCTCCTACAACAGCGCTAAATTTAAATACAACTTAGTGCATTCGCATGCATGAGATGTGTAACTTAAATTCTTATTTGATTGTGCTGAAGTATTCTGAATGTAATTCTTGATGTGTCCAGGTTAAAGTTATTTCCTTCATTAGTCATTACGGTTATAAAAGAACAGTGTATTCATGTATGTACTACCATTTGAAGTTTTCCTGTTTCTCCATCTGCTCATTAACTTTTTGTGGAAGTAAATATCAATTAATGGGCATTATATAATATTTGCTTTGCTTAATTAATCCCTCAGTGGCATTTCTTTTCCAAGGACCCCCATAGTGTATATTATGATTAAGGGAAAAATGCAAATACCCCCTTCAAATTTGGGTAATTGCAAACACCACCCATTACTTTTGATACCCAAATATACCTCTTATCTATCACCTTTTAGGATTTAGATCCTTTTGCAGAATTTTCTGTTTACACCATTGACTAAGGTGTCACTTTAAAACCTTTCAGTTGTCATGTAGCACACTCCCACTGGTTTGCAACTTGAGTTCCATGCTTCGAAAGTTCCTTCTAGCTTTTGAATCACCAAAGAATGTTAGATTAAAGGGTTTTCTGATGCAATTCAAGTGATATGGGCTGCAAAATTTGGTGTTATGTTGTTGCAGACTAATGGAAGCATGCCATCTGACAGATAAAAGAGTCTGAAGTGACATCTCAGTTAGCAATGGTCATGGGAAATGGATAGAAGGATTTAAATCCTATAAGATGATAGTTTGGGGGTAATTTCCAGTTTTAAAAGTTGAGGGGGTGTTAGCAAATGACCCTAAGTTGAAGCATGGTATTTGCATTTTCCATTGTATTAATGGATGGAAATTCTTGTCATTAGGTGGTTGAGTTGTTTTCTGATATTCTTGAGCCTATATATATATATATATATATATATATTTCAGAGCTGGGAGAAAACAATGGACTGTCATAGTCCTGGACAAGGGCTGATGCCCGCTAGTTTTAAGGTTCGAACAGTTCCTCTAGATGGTGATGATTCTGCAACTGAAGAGGTTTTGGATCCAGACTTTGGAGAGGCAGCAATTGGCCGTGTTGCTCCTGTTGATTCTGGTAAAATAACCAATCAGGTTAACAAATTCTTTAGAAATAGCAAAAGAAAAACAGTTCACTTTCCATAACAATCCTTTGATTGCTAAACTTATCTCTCATTTGATCTTAGGATTGTGGTGGATTATTTTATTACGAGCATATGGAAAATGTTCTGGTGATCTCTCAGTTCAGGAGAGAATTGATGTGCAAACAGGAATAAAGATGATTTTGAGATTGTGTCTTGCTGATGGTTTTGACATGTTCCCTACGTTATTAGTAACCGATGGGTCTTGCATGATAGATCGGCGAATGGGGATTCATGGGCATCCCTTGGAGATTCAGGTACATAAGATTTCTTGCATCCTTGGAACGTTTTGTGAATAATAAATTGCTACTTATTTAAGGTCATTAAACTGCTTCTTAATGATGGCCTAGAAAGCAAAATCACTAATTCCTTATTGTTCGTTTGCTTAGTTAGGGAGGAAAAATGATGCATTTATCTGAACCTAATTTTCCTTGAAGCAACCACAACTTTGCACTGGCAACTTTTACAGACCAGCATTCATGTCCCTTGTTAGTGAATTTGCTTTCTCTCTTTTTATTTTTAGAAGGGAATGGGTGGGTCAGGATTTTAAATGATTTTTGCTTTTCCATGTGGAAAAATTAAAGGTTTCTTATACATGCATGTTGTAAAAACAGAGTAAGTTGGAAATGTCTAACAACTTCACATTCCATTTGATTATGTTGGGAAAATTAAGGAATCTCAATTTAATGCTTATAAATAAGGGTTTGGGGACTAACTAGTGAACTTATTATTAATATTATTATATGAGGCTAAAGTAGTTGTGTATTCTATTTTTTCTGGAATTATGAAAAGCTGCCAAACAAGAGAATTTTTGGATGGTTAGGTTTAAGAAGAAGAAAAAGATGATGATGATGAGGATCATAGGCAGAGGCAAACCCCACTTATTGAAATAAATTAGGTAATGGAGAATAGGAAAAAAATAGGAAAGATATTACTAATTATTTGTAAATTAGGGATTAAAGATAAATATAAGAAATAATATTTTATTAGGATTAGGATTAAAAACTAATATTTAAATTATTTTGTTTCATTAGTTATCCTTTGTTATCTTTTTATTAGGCTTTAATAATTATCTTTTATTACAATTAGGCAATTATTTTTTATTAGAATTTGGATTTAATATTATCTTTTATTTTTAAAGTTATTAGGAGTTATCATCAATTGTTTTAGGAGGAACCCAGTGATAATAAAAGTATTTTTGGATATCCCCTTTTATTTCTTCTGATATCTTCCCCCTTTTTCTTCTACATCCCCCTTTTTTCTTTCTTTCTCCCCCTTTTCCTCCATTGTCCTACATCGTTAGAGTTTCTAAAATCATTACTTTTGGTAAAAGAGTTGGGTTACATAAGATAAAAGAATGCAGGAAAGTTCCCGATGGACCATAATCTAAGGCTGATCTAGCAGAACATGTAGTATGATTCAAAAAACATGCCATTTCACCCTGAAAATTAAATCATGAAATTATTGAAACTACCAGAGGACACTTCCCTTTACATAGATTTGGGGTTCTGCAAAGGATATTTGTTCAAAGGTCTCTAACTTTTACTGTGCTTATATAAACTCAGTAATAGTAGTATATACTACTTCAAGCATACGCCTGGAGGCATTGCTGCCTTTTTTAATTTTTGGTAATCCCCATGGTAGTTCAATTAGAATAGTGTATTATAAGTTAAGGGAAGTGGATACTGATGCCAAATTTCAGGTTTAGATGGATGCATCTGATATTTTCCTAATGATTGTGCATGTGGATGACATTGGTAGTTTTAAATATACCTTAAAAGAGAAGACATAAGTCTGCAAGTTATTGGAAGTTAGAAATCAATTCTCACAGAAAGATGATGGATTACTTTTCTGGTGAACTTGGACTGAGTAAAGCTCTACAAATTTCATCTTTCCAAAAGTTAATGGGCATATAGAAGTGATGAAGTCAAAAATTTGCTCCCTGCATCTTCTGAATAGGAGTTGACTGTGTCCTACTATTCAACAGCCTATATTTAGCCTAGCCTCATCACAGCATCCTTCAACAATGTTGACAGACCAGTTTTCTAGCTCTGTCCAGGCTGTAATAAGTTGTTAGAGATATAATAAAATCAATCATGGGCCTTTATTTAAAAGTTTAAGCTTTTGAGTTGAGATGATCCTTGACATGGTATCAAGGTTTTTGTGACTAAGTGGTTTAGAGTTCGATATTTACTGCCTTCTATTCTTTAATCAAAACTACATTTCAACCTATGCTTTGTCTATGTTTCACGTCCAAAGGGATTTTGTATGAGGGAGCATCTTAGAGATATCAATAACACCAATCATGGGTCTTCACTTAACATAAGTGAATTTTATTTCAATCATTGATTGACAAACTGTTTCCTTTATGAAACTACATAGGTAACATTGTGTATATGATAGTTTGGTTCGTTACATTTTGACATCATATATTCATTGATTCCAAGAAGTAATGGAGTTTATGAATTCAATTCTAAAATTTCATGTATATCTTATTCATTAACAAAAAAACCAACTTATCAATTAAGCTTTTCATAATTTGTATTCTGTTTTTTCTTTGTATTTTATTACTGCTTGCAGGCACTCTTTTATTCTGCCTTACTGTGTGCTCGTGAGATGCTTGCTCCAGAGGATGCATCAGCTGATCTTATCCGAGCACTTAACAATCGTCTAATAGCTCTTTCATTTCATATCAGAGAATATTATTGGATTGATTTGAAAAAATTGAACGAGATCTACCGTTACAAAACAGAAGAGTACTCATATGATGCAGTAAATAAGTTTAACATATACCCAGATCAGATTTCTCCTTGGTTGGTGGAATGGATGCCAAACAAAGGAGGCTATTTAATTGGAAACCTACAACCAGCTCACATGGATTTCCGATTTTTTTCTCTCGGAAACTTGTGGTCTATTGTAAGCAGTTTGGCAACAGAGGAACAATCACACGCCATATTAGATCTTATTGAGGCTAAATGGTCAGATTTGGTGGCAGATATGCCATTTAAGATTTGTTATCCTTCTCTTGAAGGTCTGGAGTGGCAGATAATCACAGGCAGTGATCCTAAGAACACGTATTGTATCTTTGTAATGCTTACGGTTTTCATCATCTTTTTATATTTGTCATTATTTATATTTATTTTTATCACTGCAGGCCTTGGTCCTACCACAATGCTGGCTCCTGGCCAACACTACTCTGGCAGGTTAGTTACAGTGAGTTTGGTACATTCAAATCTTTCAAATTCTTTTACATTTACTTTTAAAAAAAAAACTCGTTGCTGATTATATTTAAACAGGGAAAGAGTTGCAACTAATTGAGTCTGATGAAGCAGTTTTAATTTACCCGTTTAATACTGTTTTCACCTTTAGCTAAAATAAAATCTAGCCTATGCCAATGTGACCTATCATTCAGAAGATGCTCAAATGCCCCTTTTTAACTCTGGATTTCGAAGAGAGAAAGACATTGTATATGAGAACCATGCACATTGTTGGGTCCACCACTCAAACAGTTCCAAACACAATGTGTTTATCTCTCTCCAAAATAAATATCTATCTCCAAAGAAATTAAGGATTGCTAGTTGAAAATTTGAGGTGCAAGGTTTTAACACAAAGTATGCCTCTTTCAGTTTACGGTTGCATGCATAAAGATGAATAGACCTCATATTGCTGGAAAAGCTGTTGAAATCGCTGAGAGACACATATCACAAGACAAGTGGCCAGAATATTATGACACAAAGAGTTCTCGTTTGATTGGAAAACAAGCACGGTTGTTTCAAACTTGGTCAATAGCAGGGTTTCTTGTGGCAAAGCTGCTGCTTGCAGACCCAAGTAAAGCAAAGGTACTAATAACTGAAGAAGATTCTGAACTTGTGAATGCCTTGATGAGCGCCAACCCAAGAAAAAAGCGGGGACGGAAAAATTTGAAGCAGACCTACATTGTGTGAATGTTCACTAGCAAGTTACTAACTCATTTGCTTGCTTTTGAGCAGCTGAGCTTATAGGTTACTGTCCCTTTGTATCAATTAGCATACTATTCTGGAAATGGCAGGGAAGTGTAGAATATATAATAGTTTGGTTGGGTAGTGATGAAAATGTCAGATTGTGGTATATATGGATATTTTTGTTGTAAAGATCATCTAGCATATTAGATGATTGTATGTAGCTTAGATATAGCTATTCATAGAGAAGAATATAGGACTCGTATTTTCTGAACATTATTTAGATGCATAACTAGTGTAATTGCCAAGACGGCTGAATCTGAACTTGAAAGAAAAATATTTGGAAGTAAGAACTACTAGAATAATGATAGATACACACTATATATTGGCACGGGTACGATTTCTGATTTATTTGCGTTTGTTTATCCAAACCTGTTGTGAAATGCACTTGAATGTTTTGAAATATATGTTAAGGTTTTATGTAATGCTTCGAGTTTTACCTGTCTTAGATTATAGAAAAATCATCCTCGTATAATGCTATATGTCCCAACTCACCTGAGACTGCTGACTACTGACTACGACTACTATGATTTTTATGTCAGATAAATGAATTTGATTGTACTATCAATAGGGAAAAAATGATATATTGTGCATCAAGAAGATTGGATACTATTTAGAGTAAATGAAGTTAACCGCGTCTCACATCCTATCACTAAATCAAGGTCATTTAAAACGTACATGCCATAAAGCTGCACTTTTCCAAAGGAAGGGATTGTTTTAATTCGTTCACCAATGTTCTAATGAAGATCTTGTTGCCTACTAAAAATACCTTCTTTTTTTTTCTTTTGCTCCTTCGCAAGACTCTTAACAAAGTGTGTTCCAATCAGAACGTAAAATAAGAGAAATTCAACTGTCCTAGTAAAACAAAATGTGAGAGATCAAAAGAAAAACATAGAGTTGGAAGAGATCCCAATGACATAATGCTACACTACCATTCCGTATTGTGGTTAAAGTAGAAGGATAGTGCTAGTTTTTGTCGAACATGTTACATGATTTTGGTTCTAACATTCAATAAATTGTGTATTTTGGTTACAATAGATTTAATGGTATCTTTTTTTCCCCCTGATGGAAGTCTCTGTAATTTTTTATAATAAAAAAACGTTAGTATAATTAAACCATCTATTACTCGATTATAACTATAGAAATTAAATGGTTGGGTGGTAACATCTTGGTTGTCCATGCAAGTGGAATTAAATTTCAAACGGAGATAATACATTGGATAACTAGGAAATGAATACGTGTCAAATACAATCGATCGGTTAAGTAGCTGTCTTTATAAGCCTAAGTTGAAAGGGAAAACAAAAGTAAATAGAGATAAAATGCGTGAAATGAAATTGGTGAACAGCACAGTCGCACAGTGGTCCGTGAACATAGTGGTGTTTGGTCAGTGAAAGCCTGCACAAACGCGGGGAGTGGGGCTCCAACATGTACTCTGATGCTCAGGTCGGTTAGAATGAAGACAAGAACAAAGTAACAGTAGCGTATATAAGAAATCTACTTGAATGATTGGGGTGATGGTCCTATTCATAGATGGGAAACTTGGTTTACTCTAGAGATTATTTTGATTTATTCATACGTCAAATTAGTTTCGAGATTTATTCTTCCACTCACTTTTTCTCCCATCTTTCTCTCTCTCTCTTTCTCTATATTTGCGATATCTCTCTTTCCCCAAGTCCAAACCCAGATTGCTCAGAAAAAATCTCGAAAGCCAAAGCCCCAAAACCAATTTTTCATCTGGGTTGTCGTATAAAATCGAGGTTCACCAATAATAAAGTTAGAGAATTTCTATAATTCTTTCCTTAATTAGAGAAATTGCTTTCTAATTGATTTTGATTCTCTCTTCGCCTCCCTTCACTCAATTCTTTCCTTCTCCTTATTGCTTTCTGAGCTGGGTTCGCATAATTTCATGACTTAAGCCCTTCTTTTTGTAACTTGCTGGATAGAATCATTGGTGAATATCTTAATTACTCTAATTCTTTATTTCATGACGGACTCCTGGTTTCATCTGGGTTTGAAATTACATCAGGAGAGATGTTGCATAGAGAGAGAGAGAGAGAGAGAGAGAGAGAGATGTTGCATCAAGACATGCTGACTTGGAAGATTTTGTCAGTAAACTCAACAGATTTACTAACAGAAGAGATTGATTACGCGAAATCAACAGTAAGGAGAGTCAATTTTAAAGTTTCAAAGGTGAAGAGAATTAATTGCCCATAGCCCTAATTAATTGCACAAATTATAAGAAAGCCATAAAGGGAACTTTATCTGCAAGTGACAATACGCAATGCTTAATAGTGCGAGTGAACTACCCATATGATCTATTTGTACTCATAGGGATGAATAACCATACTTCAGGAGCCGAATGGTGCAAATAATGGAGTCAAATGCACATATATTCGGAGGTCAGAAGTTCTTATATCCCAGCGGTAATGAACATTTGTTCATATGCAGGAAGCTTGGCAAAGCAACATGGCTTTGAAAAATGAATTTAAATGACTAGAATAAAGACACAACTAATATTTCAAAATTTAAGCGTCCACAGCAGAACATTAAAAGTATGCCCTGTTTGAAAGAAAACTTTCCCAAGTCGAGCATCAATTGAAATCCTTCAGTCGTTTTTTGAGCATGTCCATTGATTTCTTTCTAGCACTTTGCTTTGCATTTTTATTCGAAAGGCTTCCAAAGATCCCATCTGGAGCATCCTTGAATTTTTCACAGATTGTAGCAACCGCCTTGTAATCCAATGCATAGTAATTTCTCTCTCTTGTAACAGGGTTTATGAAGTCCTCGGGTTGACTGCTCAGCAAAAGATTAATCAATTGCCGTGCTTCTACCAAGCAGCTCTTAAAACTGCCTTCCTTGTAAATTTCACCCAACCCAGCAGTATGGAACCTCTCGTCTGCAAAAGACTCTAACATCTTAAGGTCATTGTTGATACTCATAACTGCATTCGCATTGAATCTCTTGACGCCATCACTAAGGAAAGCAGCCACTACAGAATTGGAAATGTGCTCAAGTGCTCCAACCCCTATTGTGTGCACAGCATCCAAGGGTAAAATTTGCTGTGCTGTGGATATAACAGCATCAAGGTAAAAGATCACTTCATTCATATAGTTATCTCCATCCTGCCTCATCTCTTCTGAAGTCCAATTAACATTTTCTGTAAGAGCCATAAACTCATCTACCTTTCTGTTCACCAGATTCAGTAGAGCAAGATAAGCTGTATCTCTTGAAGTCTTCAGTACCACTTTTGCAGATAAAGTAGCTCGAGGACTCCCAGCTGATCGGACTGGGATGCCACATAGTTGAGCAGCATGTTGAAGGAAAAAATCGCAAGCTCTTTCAAGAACAGCTGTGTTTGCAGCAATCTGCATGGCTTGAGACACACTAATATTGTCATTATTGATGGTATCAAGTAATATTTCATTTAATACATCAATCAAGAACTTGTCCAAATATTTCCTCACAATACCATAGAAGTTGGTATGAACACCATAAGACAAGTAATCAACAGATCCTTTGATAAAAGATCTCACAATGCGACAAGCATCGGGTACCATGGATGAGAATGGTGCAACATATGGAAAAGCAGGCAAGACATCTGAAGTTTGAAGATTAAATGATAGAACATTATTCTCATAATCAGTATCCTTTTTTATCAGCATCTGCTCATATGAGTCATTGCCAAGCACATCAACAGTTTGTTGCCGACATTCTTCCAAAAGAAGTGCATGATATTTGTCACAGCTGTTATCAAGTACCTCAAGAAGTGGACCCACTTCATATCCATACTGTCTAAGAGTAGACGCCAGAAGTGTGACATAGTCCTTCACGAGGAGAAGATGGGTAGCAGAGTCCATACAGGAGAATTGCTCATCCAACAATGACGTAATTTTAGCTACAGCAGTTTCCCACATTTTTTCAACCTGCTCAGCTACCAAGAGGCCTGTAGCAGTCCTCCGAACCCTATCCTCCACTATAAAGTATCCAGCAATTTGAGCCAAAAATGTCTGATATGATTCAATGAAAGGTTGTGCGGAAGATACTTCCAAATCTGATTTCAACTGTAACACTCTATTCTTATTGTAATATTCACGAAACTTCTCTTGGATTCCCAGGCAATCATGAATATGACAAGCGCGATAAAGAGGAGTGAGATCAAACCTCAAAACAGAATCTTCATCAACTTCTTCAACATCCAAATTATATGCTAGATCCCCTGCCCCTGAAATATTTTGCTCTTCAGCCTTTCTCTGCCTTTCTAGCATTTCCTCATCCCTCTGGCGAGCTTGAACAGCACGACTAATGGCTGTTTGTCCAATATTTTTGGCAGAACTCCTTATCTGGATCAACCATTCATTAACTTGGCTGCATACTTTCTTCTCAATGTGCAATTTTATTACAGGAATTCTCTTCTCTATCACCATTTTGAGTGCCTGGACAGGAAGATTCTGCAAGTTATTTTTCTCTAATAAATCTAAAGTCTTCAATGCAGGATAAAACTGACCTTCAGAAATGTGGTTGTTGCACTTGACACAAAGCTCCAACACCTGAATACAGTACTTTGACATTTTTATAGCTTCAGTCACATTCTTCTTGATGGAATAAGATTCAAGAAGCTCCTCAAGATTGACAAGAAGGGCACTTCCAACCTGCTGCAACTTATAATTATCACTTTGGAGCTCACTCTTGAGCTCTTCAGCATCAACTAACACACCACGAAGCTCATCAACTGCAAGGATGAATTCATCATAATGGGTCTTGCACATTTCCTCAATTTCAGTTTCCTTTTTCTTCAAAACATAATTCAGCTGCCTAAGAAGCCCCTCAGGCCGCCCCATTTCAAAGGCATGCTTGACAAAAGGACCAATATCATCTCCATTCCCGATCAAAGTAGCTAAAACCAAGTCTTCTCCGGCATCACCATTCTCTATAACAGTTCTCCTCTTTGTTTTCATATCCATTTCTACATGTATCCCTGGAATAGGGAATCACAGGACTTGTTATCAACCAAATAATAGTTCAGGCATTACCACAGATTAACTATCCCAAAATGAATAAAAATATGATAAAACAACTCTTAGCCAACAAAAAACCTAGTAATGCTTAACGAGAAAAATTAAGAGAAATGGAGTTCTATGACATAAACAAGTGCAGGAGACTGGCAAGAATCCAGTGACAAATTATCCTTAAGCAGGCTTCCAATGCTTTGGAAGATAATTTATTGTAGCGAAATCGGAGCAGGCCTACACTGATCGGTGTATATACATAACCAAACGCCACAAGAGAATGTAGAAGAAATACGAAAAAAAGATCACTCGCAATGTTCCAAATGGGCAAAGAACAAGTTTGATCAGAATATAACAGTTAACCATAAAGGGACAAGAAACCCACAAATGTAAAAGCATCAATCATGGTAAGCACCGTGTGTTAGAAACAAAGACAAAAACGGCAAACAGAAAAAGAAGGAAGGAAAATCTTCCTTCAAGCTCTGCCACTAGCAGCTCGAACAACATAAGAAGACCCATAAGATGCTAATGCCTACCTGGGATTCCCCGAGAAACCCAAATTGAACAGATGAACAGGAGGACTGATATCGATATCTTTTGATTTTGCCAGTTGTAGAAAAGAAACCACGGAGGAATTCTACTGCATCGTTGGATACAGTCAAATATGGGTCAAAACACGCGACACCATGGTGTATCGGCCAATAAGGCACCATTCAACTGCAACTCTCGAATCCCTAACCCGATGGAGGAGGAAGACGAGACAACTCCTTATTATTCTCTTCGAGGAATCTCGTAGCACGTTTCATTTTGTGTATTTTCTTCCTCCCTCCTTGTTGATGTAAAAATGTGTCAAAATTTAATCCCAAATTCTAGGGTTTTTTTACGTAAGTATAAGAAGAATAAAGACAAAATACAAATATAAATAACAAACAAAACAATTGCCGCAAATATATAACTTTTACTGTTTAACAAATTTTTTTTAATAAAAATTATAACTAATTTTACAGAAATGCATGAAACATATTTAAGTTTTAATTTTTTTTAATTTATTATAATTTATAATTAATATATTTTTATAAAAAATGATAATAATTTATTTATATTCAATAATTTTTAAAATTTTTATATATTTTGTAAAAAATTAATTTTCTTGTTATATCATATTTATCTAAATTTTTAAAAGTTATAAAATTTTAAAATTATAATGTATTTAATTTTTTAATTCATAAAAATTTATTCTTAAAATTTTTTTAATTCATCTATTTTTGAATTTCATATAATAATTTTTTAACTACGAAGTAAATTATTTTTATTTGTATTTTAAAAAAATAATTTTTAATATATATATTTATTTATTTAAAATTTGTAATCTTCAAATATTTGTATTTTGAGAAATATTAATATATTTTTGTTTTAAATTTGTAAAAAAAATATTTTAATTTTTTATTGTTAATGTTATGTGTGTGTATATAACTTTTACCAATATTAAGTAAATTTTTATATAGTCAAATACTCTAATTTTTTAAAAAATTTTATTTTTATTATTTTATGCAAAAAATTATTTTTTAATATTAAATTAATAATATAAATTCTCATCTCACTCTTTTAATTATTCCACCATTCTATCCATTACGAGTTTTTACCAATAACTATTTTGAATTTGAAAAAAATTAAAAGCTTTAAACTTATTATCTAAAAAAAAAAATTAGAGCATTTGACTATATAAAAATTTACTTAATATTGGTAAAAGTTATATATATATACACACACATACACACACATAACATTAACAATAAAAAATCAAAATATTTTTTTTACAAATTTAAAACAAAAATATATTAATATTTCTCCTAATACAAATATTTGAAGATTACAAATTTTAAATAAATATATATATATATATATATATTAAAAATTATTTTTTTTCAAAATACAAATAAAAATAATTTATTTCATAGTTAAAAAATTATTATATGAAATTCAAAAATAGATGAATTAAAAAAATTTTAAGAATAAATTTTTATAAATTAAAAAATTAAATACATTATAATTTTAAAAATTTATAACTTTTAAAAATTTAGATAGATATGATATAACAAGAAAATTAATTTTTTACAAAATATATAAAAATTTTAAAAATTATTGAATATAAATAAATTATTATCATTTTTTTATAAAAATATATTAATTATAAATTATAATTAATTAAAAAAAATTTTAAAACTTAAATATGTTTCATGCATTTCTGTAAAATTAATTACAAAAAAAATTTTTAGAAAAAAGTTAATAAGGATGCGAAGCCACAATTTTTATTAAAAAAAATTTGGTAAACAGTAAAAGTTATACATTTGCAGCAATTATTTTGTTTGTTATTTATATTTATATTTTGTCTTTATTCTTCTTATATTTACGTCAAAAAGCTCAAATTCTAGTTGTATTGAATAGACCTAATTATGGGTGAATAGATCGTGAATTTTATTAAATATTACTAATATAAAATAATATTTTGTTTATTTTATTAAATTTATTATTATAATTATACTATTTAATTACATAAAAATCAAATTAATCTAATCAAGAGATATTAATTTTTAAATAAATTAATATTTTAAATAATTGAATATAAAATATTTAATAAAAAATTATTTTATATTTAATAATTATATATATAATTAAAATTCAGAAGTTTTTTATCACTCTTAAACATATAGCCCAATTTACAACCTTTTTAACCAATATTTACAGGCTTTTTTTATTAATTGTTTTAAAAAACTTGTAGAAGATAATATTTTCACATTTTTTTTGTTTTTATTAAATGATATTAATTTATATTAAGCTAAAATTTTCGTAAAAAGATTCTTCTTGACATAATTTTTTAATAATAATATTTATTAAACTATATGTCTTAGCTATATTTTTATTAGTTAGTTAATACAAGTATATTATTGAAATTTTATACAAATATGTAAATATGTTGTAAATGACGTTATTATATAGATGTTCTTAACCCCAAAAAAAATTAACTCCTAAGGATTACTTCTCATGTTTAATATAATAAGTTTTATAAATTCCAAAAGATTTATATTGTTTAATTATATAAATTAATTTCTCTATTTATTGTTATTGTAATTTATAAATTTGTTTTTATGGTTGAAAGTCTAAAAATTAGAAAAAAGCTATATATAAAGCATGAGATATAAAAAGGTTAATGAGAATTACTTTTTATTTCTTTTTTCAATTTTCTTTTTTCTTTTGTTATACTTCTTATATTTTCATTAATTTTACAAGACATTATCAACATAATTCTACTCTAAATTTTCAAAGTTCTTGGCTCAAATCAAGTTTTTACTTTCTCATTTAATTTGAAGCAATCCTTTTTAGACTGTTATCTTATTAAGTTATTATTCTTATTGTTGAGATAATCTTATTAGAATTGATTTCATTTGAGTGTATTTAATTTTATAAATATTATGGATTATGTGTGCATTTTGGTAAAAAAACATTTTTTTACTATTTTGATTCCTAAATATATGGTAATGTATCTATTTAATATTATTCATCGACAAACAGTTAATTTTTTTCTCTAAAAATTACTAATATTTCATTTGTAAAAATCATTTTGGTGTTTAGAATTAATATTATTAAATAATAAACAAACCACAAAGCTAGTTTTTGAAACTTGTGAATAATCAATGTTCAAATTACAAATATAATATCAAAAGTTAACATATTATATTAACAATGAAAGAAAGAAAAAAGGTTTAAATTTTAAATGGAAAACTTAATTTCTTTAATATTTGCAATATGTAGTGAATTGTTAATACTCTATTTGTATTATTGAGATGTTATTCAATATCTAAAGTTATCTAAAACTTATTCTAATTATTACCATTATTTTATATTAGTTTGCATCATGTCAGATCCTACCAAACTCAAGTTTGCAGCCCTTGATATAATGAGTAAGAATTATTTATCCTGGGCAATAGATGTTGAAATTCATCTAGATGTTAAAGCTATAGGAAATGCAATTTTAGCATAAAACTAAGCATTTAATCAAAACAAAGCAAAATCAATGATTTTCCTTCATCATCATCATCTACATGAAGGATCAAAAGTGAAAATATCTAATGATAAAAGATCCGCTTGATCAATTGTGGAACAATTTGAAAGAACAGTGTGATCATTAGGAAATGGTAATACTACTTGAAGCTCATTATGATTAGATGCATTTATAATTAAAGAACTTTAAAATTGTGAGTCTAATTTGACATTTTTAAAAATTAGTTCTCAATTAAAATTATATGAAGAAAAAGTCACTAACAAAAACTTATACAAAAAACCTTCTCAACTTTTTATGCTTCATATATGCTCTTGCAATTACAATATCAAGAAAATAGTTTCAAAAAAATACTTTGAATTGATCTCATGAATCTTGTGATTGAGTAAAATAACAAGTTATTAATGAAAAATAATAAAATTCATCCCACAAGATCTAATCCATTTCTTAAAGTGAATGCAATGTAACATGCTCATTTCAATTAGGATTTATTTAACAATATTTAAGAAATCTAAAGTAAACTAAATAATATTAAGAAATAATTAGGAATCAATGTATGGATAAATAACAAATATTTAGTGAATTTTGTATTTATAAAATATTAAGAAAATTTTGTAGAATTTTTTGAAATTTACTAGAAATTTTCCTTGGGAATTTAATTTTTAGAAACTCTCAAGGTCATGAATACCCTAAAAAAATATATAAAAAAAGAATTTAGAAAATAAAAATATTTAGGTAAAATTTTAGTGATCAAGGTATAATTATTGAAAGTTTAGGCAAAACACATAATTTTCAAAAGACTAAAAGAATTTTTGATAGGAACTAAACATAATTTTAGCTTAAGCTAAAAAGTAATTTTTCCAAGGAATGAAGCTTACAGAAATAATGAACAGGAAAAATTGAGAATTTTAACATATATCTTTCCATAATTAGTAATAACTTTTATACCTCGTATTAACCAAATGAAATATAATTTTATTTGCTATTAGATGATTAGATTGACTTCCTCACAAAGTTAGTGAGCAAAACGGGCTGAGAGAAGCAAGATTTATTGAGGATTCAGGGGAGACCAAATGAACCTTCATACAATCTCTATTTATTGTAATATTTCTCCATCCTATTTGCTTTACTCAATCAAAGAAGGAAAAAGTTTGTGAGAGAGAGAGAGAGAGAGAGAGAGAGAGAGAGAGAGAGAGAGAGAGTGTGTGTGTGTGTGTGTACACGCACATGTGAGTATGTATGAGACGTAAAGAACAAGTAGAGAGAGGAAGGGAGCTATAGAGAAGGGGTTTCAAAGGTGAAGGTAGGAAGGAGGAGACTCAGATAAAAAACAAGGTAAGACTCTTGTCATGTTGAGAATCCATGCTTGGCATCCTCCATCTCCATCTTCTTCTTAGTTTGTCTCTCTAGAATATGTAACTTATCAATGATGAAACTTGAATCTTGTTTATTTATGGTTATTTTACACTTTAGATAGTGATTATGATAATAGTGTAGGCTTTCTATGGTGCTCGACAACCCCTAAAATAGCCATTGGGGTTGCTAAGATTGTATGTGAAAATTTTGTAAAATGAATAGTAATTTTTCAAAAGAACACATGATGAGGAAGCTCAATTAGTTAACCAATTATGGACTAGTAGTTGACTATCAGGTCCCTCATAGAAGTAGTAACATTGTGAGTGACTAGTTAACTATTTATTCGTGCCAGTCAACCAATGTGACCTTGAATAAAGTCATCCAGATAAATGTTATTTTTATATATTTTATTCCTCTTTATTTAGACTTTTTAATGATGAATTATGACTTATTAGATTTTATCAGATGATATTTGATTTTATTGGGCATTTTTGCACTCTAGAAATTAATTTGCATAATTCTTGGTTTTTAATGATAAATTCTTTTTAAATAATTTTGTAAAATTTTTCTACTTAATGTTTTCTATTATTGGTGCAGATTGTTAGTGGCAAATGGAATTTAAATGGTGGAAATTAATTTGGAGGAGAATTGAAGGTTACAATATTAAATTAAGGGCCGAGATCTTAAGATAGAAATTACATGTGTACAACCTAAAGTAGTGGAATAAATGTCTAGATTTTTAATGGATTTTTAGAAAATAAAAATTGGAAAATGAGAGGGAAAGGAAAGTTACTTCATGCAAATAGGTGCAGGTTCAATGACTCACTCCATTCACACGAAGACACAGGAATTCAAGGCATGAACATTTCACACTAAGTGCAATCCAATTAGCTCACACATACGACCCTCATGTGGATGGATCATCCAGGCACCTTTTCATGCATGGATGAATCACGCTACAAGGCCCACTAATTCCAAGATTTATGAAGGGCAAATACACACATAAAAGGACAATGTCATCTCCCCGTTTTTTGAAGCTCTCATGGCCAAATGCTATCATATAAAATTTCTTCATCAAATGTGATCAATGGAAGCTTAATTTCTTTATGTAGTTAGCTTGGGATGAAGGCCTTAAAGTGTGGATTTGAATCTAAGAAAATTGCTCTAAGATTTGACTAATTCTCTTATCCTTTTCTTCTCCTTTTTAGTTGTAATTTCCTGGTTATATGATATTAGGTTTAACTTATATTAACTTGATGATTGTGGCTATAATTTTAGATTGGATTCTTGTGATTGTTAAGCTATTAAATAGACATTTTCAGAAATTGAAATGGAAGATTAATTATTCAAATATTTCTCTATTTTATAGCTATACATTCCATCCTCTTTTCCTCTAAATTTTTAGTTTGATTAATGTAATGGTTACTGTATAAACTTGTTAGATTTTTGTGCTTAATTTTTAATTTAAGGAATCTTGATGTTTAATTGATTAATTATGCATCTAGGATAAAAATGTAGAAGTTTTAAAGATCCATTAATTTCTGCTTTTAATGTGTTCAATGAGCTTAATTCAAGAATTAGTACGCTATAGTGTTGAGGTTTCAAGAATCATTAACTTGCTAAGTTCTTTTATATTCTTAAGTGGTAACTTGAAAAAATTATTATGAATACACTAAAGAGAATTAGTGTATACTTAAAAATTATTATGATAATTGAACTTCAAGAAATTCATTCATGGTTAGCTATACTTAAATGCTTGATTGTTGTCACTTTCTTTGATTCTAGCCAGTAATTGCATATTACTTCTTGAATTAATTTTAATTTTAGTCATTAAACCCCCAACAAATTTATGGAATTATTAGCTTATAGGTTGTTTTTTTACATTTAGAAAACTTTCTTTCATAATTGGAATCCCTTTCTATAGGAGATGATTTTGGTTGCATCACTTACTACAAACTATTTTCATAACCTAGTTATTTGGAACTATTCAATAATAGTTATCATGCCCATTCTGTATAACATTGGTTGACTGCCCTTTAGTCACTAGTTGATTGAAGGGCCTAAGCTAATCTCAATGTTTCAATGAATATCCAAAAATTTCTTTAGAATATGAATGGTAGTAATGATACCATGTGATGTATGTAGATGGTCTCTATTGATTCTTTTGGGACTCTAAAAGTAATAAGCGCTAAGTATTTAACATTAAGTCCCCATGCAAGATATACATGACTAGATCCCATGCGTAGAAGATGGAATTTCAAATTATTCCTACACATGGATGACTGTAGACATCATAGTTCCCTAATTCCTATATACAAAAGATGAAACTCTGAACGATTCCTTTGCATAGAAGATCAATGTTGGAATATTGATGACCATGTTATGATAAACTTATATGACATGGAATTGTGAACCTGAATAGACCTAATAGGGACTACAGACCTTAAAATACAAATGACAAGGAAAATATTGAAAATGATGATAACATGATCAAGCAGGTTCCATTAAAATGTATTAGACTATTTTTCATATTCATGTTTGCAATCTTCAAGTGCATGTATATAATTTGATTGTGCTCTTTGATTTATGAGAAGTCTGATTGATGCATGCCAATGAAATGATTCTTATGAATCTTCTGAATGTCATTCCAACATATATATGACATTTGGATTCTATCTTTAAGCATGTTTAAGGTTTATGACTCTAGATACTATTAGTATCCATGAAAGGTGATTCTTACAAGGATGATTTCTTTAGCTTCTCATGTGGGATGATTGGCTTCCTTACAAGGATGGATTCAACTTCCCTGTAGGGATGGTTAGCTTTTCTTCAAAGATGGATTAAGAAACCTTAGCTATGCATGTGACATGGATCCACTCTAAGGAATATCCTAGAAAGCATGTTTATGGTTTAGTTTCTTATTATTATTGGATACTTTAATAGATATCTTTTGCAAACATGAAAGAACTAAGGAAAATGATCCTTCATTCCTTGTTATGCAGTGATTTAAAAACAAAAAAAACTTGGGTTTGTGTTTAATGTTATAAGACATTGGATGTAACTCTTATGAATATTCTCAAACTAACTCAAATATATTTATGAGAATGATGGAGTCACATTTCCAAAAGATGAGAATATGACAATTACCCAATATGATGAATTGCATGATACTTTGATTATTATGAGATGTTGATGATAGCTAGCATGGATGGCTTGTTCATTATGATATAATTATTAGTTGACTTATGTTGACTTGTTGAAATATCTCTTGATATGTATTTCATTTGAGTTATATGTAGTTTCTTAGTAAGATATGAGAAATGAAAAGAAAAATGCTTTCTACACACATGGTAGCCAAACCATTATTAGTTTTTATATTTATTACTATCTTACTAAGAATTTTTATGATTCTCACATATGTGGTAATGTGTTTAGATAGTAAAATGCCAATTTATGGTTTAGAGTCATGAAGCCAATTACTTTCATTAAGTATATATACGATGGCTTATGGCAAGTTTAACTTATGGGCGACTCTCTTTTAGTTGTTATATGTATGGATCTAGTATTTTGACATTAGACATTTATAGTGGCTAGTCCTAGCTAAGACTTGTCCATATTTATGGATAAGTCAGAACAATTATTATGAAAGTTTAAAATTTCTAGTAACAAAGAATGTGTAATTGCCTTATTTAGATGTCACATCTTTAGCTTTCACATGTTAAAATGATTGGTTAAGCGATAAATTGACTAATTAATGGAAGGGTTGCTTGTTCTGTATATGTATGTCTGGGTCCAATATTTTGACATTAGACATCAGCAGTGGCAAGTTCTATCTAAGGCTTGTCTGCTTTTATGGATGATTTAGAACAATTATTATGAAAGTTTAAAGTTTCTAGTCATGAGAAATGTGTAATTGCCTTATGTAGATGTCACTTCTTTAGCTTTAGCATGATAAAGTGATTAATTAAGCAATAAATTGACTACTTAATGAAAAGGCCTTACATGCAGCAACACATAATAACTCTAAAAGTGAAAAAAAAATTCATGGTCATGGTCATGGTCATGGTTATGGATTAGGACATGAATGTGGTAAGGGATGCAATAATTACCATTATTATGGTGGTAATAATAATAACTCTTATTAAAAGAGAAATAATAATGAAGGACAAGAAAAAGACAAGGGTGGTCATTTATCCTTCAAAAAGTATAGAAAAGTTATGTTATTAATGTGGTAAGAAAAAACATTGGTTACCTACTTATCGTACATCTAAGTATCTATTGAAGCTTTATCAAACTTCCATTAAAAGGAAGGGGAACAACGTGAAGACAGATTTGACTTACCAAAATGATAATGTTTAGGTAAACTTTGCATACAATGATGATGATTTTAATGGCCTTCATTTGGATGTAGTAAACTTCTTTAAGAATCATGGTTATAGAATTGGGGATAGAAATTATAAGAATATTTTAAATTTTGCTCTTATGTTGTTTGTTTTTTGTGTGTTTTAAGAGAGAGAGAGAGAGTGTGTGTGTGTGTGTGTATGTGTATGTGTGTTTTTTTTCCTAATGTAGTTTTCATATATTTTATGTATGATGCAACATCTCTTCTAATGTATTTTCTTTCTTTTAATGAAGAATATGAATATTCCTTATTCTTTTGTAGGATACAAAATTCATAATGAAGACATATATCTCTCAAATAGCACTACAACACATACCATATTTAAAGATAAAAAAATAGCTTTCTCATTTGATAATAGGTGATGCTAATGTTAATATTATATTGGGTAGTATAAAACTAATTGAAAATTCTAGAAGAGTCACTACATTATTACTTGGAAGGATGAAATTTATTATTAATGATACATTATTTTCTGCTATGTTTCAAAAAAATTTATTAAGCTTCAAAAATATCTAGTGCAATGGATATTCTATTGAAACTATAAATGAGAAAATACTGAAAATTTACAAATCATAACTATTATATCAAGAAAGAAATGTGTTTTGCAAAAATTACCTACCTAGTTATTTGCAACATCCGATTTTCTAAAAACGAGAGAAAATGTGAGAAATGTAACGTACGATTTCTCCATAAACGAACAAAACTCACCGGATACAAAAAGGAAGTCCCCCGAAATGAGATAGTTAAAGTCCCAAAAAATTTGGGAAGCATTCTAGACTCCTAAAAATGAGAATCTCAGGGTCAGACGAAAAGAAAAACGGAGTTAGAATGAAGAAACAATTTCTTATGAAAAACTTACGAAATATAATGGTATTTTCGTAATTTTGAGTAAATTTTAGAATTCACACAAGTGGGCTTTTTAAATAAAAATTTTGAGTTCCCCTGGGCTTTCAAAAGGCTCTAAAAACCATAGAAAACCCTAGGACAGCTAAAACCCCTCCAATGGACGTTTTCCAATGTCGATGTGCCCGAACTTTGACGGATTCATTCGGGAAGATTTTAGCTCCAATTTGAGTGATTCCAAAGGCATTTTACTAAATTGGAAACCTTAATTTTATCATGGAAAAGACAAATCTAAAAAAGGAACTAAAATGAAGGAGAAACAAAAATGCAAAGTATGAAGGGCAAAATGGAAATTTTTGAAAGGTATAACTTATTCCCACCTATATATATGATGCATCCTTCTCCTCCCTTCATTATGCACGACCATGTTCTGCCTATAACCAGAAGAAAACCTTAGGGGATGAGGCTCACAAGAAGGGGAAGAAAAGGAGGAGAAATCAAAGGCTTAAGGTATAGAAATTAGTAGTTTTTCATGCTCTTTCTCTTTCAAACCTCTTCTCCTCTATTCTCCTTTATTTCCTATGATTAAAATGAAGTTTATAAATCTATTTTAAGGGAGAAATTGAGGGAAAAATTTGGATTTGAAGAGAGGAGCTCAAAGAACACAAGATTCAAGTGAGAAAAAGCAAGAAAACAAGGTAATTTCTCTTCCTATGGTTGTCATTTTGGTTCCTTCTCCACCATTTCGCCCCACTTGAAAAAACCCTAGGAGGAGATGATTTTTAGGTAGAACCAAGCATGAATCTAAGGAAAAAGGGTGTGGAGATTAAGAATATGCAAAGAGAATTATAAAAAAACCATTAGATTTCAAGATGCAAATTCTAGGGTTTCAATTGCACCTTGTAAAATCTGATTTTGTATGATGATTTTTAGGCCTAAATAAGAGTTTAAATGAGCTCCTAAGATCCCTAAGAGGCCTCCCATATGCTTCTTCCCTTGAGAAAACAAAGAAAGCTCCATGGAACCCAATATGCTTTATTGTCTTAGCCAAGAAGGGTTCTCATAGTTAGGGAGAGTTTTAAATTTTTCTAAAGCCATTCTTGAGTCATATTTAACGAACGAAAATGAAAAGAGGCCTTGGAAAAAATTAGAACTCTTAGAAAGTGAGTTGGTGCCTTAGGTTCCATATTATGACTTAAAGAAGCAACATGGTGCTAGGCCTTTTGTTTTAATGGTGTGATGACTCCAAGAGGCTTAAAAGGAGTCAAGAATCAAATTTGAAAGAAAAGAATGAGGCCTCGAAGTCATTTGAGAGGTGTTGCTTCATTAGGTGCCAATATGGACCATAATGGGGGTTATAGAGCAATCTAGTACTTAAACAAGTTGTATAGCTTTACAGAATGTTTCATGAACCTAATTGGCTCCCAAAAATTGTATCTAGCCAAGAGAAACTATCTCCACCAATTTGTGAGTGTGTGGCCGAAAGAGAAGGCTTGAATCCAAAAGGAAAAGTGTGTAATTGTGTGGAAGGTAGCTCTCTCTACCTTCTTTCATGTCTGGATATGTGTTTAACTTGTTTTAGAATGTATGTATATGTTTTTTCAAGCTATGAAAAAGTATGCTAGCATGCCTTTACATATTATGCTTCTTGATGCCATGTTATGTTTTCAAATGTTTACATTATGTTTGTATGAGTTTGTTTGAGTATGGAGAGGCCAAGAACTCTTCCCTTTGGTGAGGATGAGCCAAGGACCCTTGAACTTAGTTGAGACAAAGTAAAGAGTCTCCCAAAAATAAAGTGGACTCCCAAGAGTATGGTTGAGTCCAAAGCTCTTAAAGAATGGGTGAGGTAAGTCCAAAATCCATGAGAAGAAGTGTGAGGCCAATCTAAGTATTTGGTGAGCTCTTGAATGTCTTGTATGATTGATTCACATGCCAAGTTTGCTTTTAAAATGTCCATGACTTCTATTTCCTCTATGCATGCATTTGAAAATCTTGCTTTACACATATTATGTATGATTGAATGGGAGATGAGCTATTGGGATTCTTTGAATCTCATCCCCTCCTCTCCAATGATCTAACATGCTAGGTGGACTAAGTAATTATGGTAAAGGGAGCCAACAACCATGAAGAGGAAAGATTGACAAGCTTATGCATGGTTTTGTCCATTTTGGAACCATAATGATAGTTCATATTATATATGATATTGTATATGTACAATGAACCTTGAGACATATGTAAATATACTATTATGTAATGTTTAGAGCCATGGATATGATGTATGAGCTTTAAAACATAAATTGACTTTTGAATGTCCAATTATGCATTATGGAAGTTTGATGAAAATGTACATAAGTGTGGGTTAAATGGCCAAAATGAGATGCATCAGGTTTAGAATCATTTGGGTAGCTTACACAAGTCTTAAATATGCTTTTAGACTTGCCCAAAAGGTGCCACAACTAAGGGAAAAGCCATTTGGCAAATTTGATACCTCATATGGAGCCAAATTTGATCATAATGGAGCCCCATGTCACTTTTTAGCCAAATGAGCTAGTCTTGATTTGAGATTTGGCATAAAATTAGGTCTCATTGAGAGATTTTTGGGAAGCTAAAGAATATAATTTTTGTAGGTCTAGAGAATATTTGATGAATTTTCAAAGTTGGGATTTTCTATTGATTCTGGTATGTGCATTGTTTACACTGGTAGATTTGTGTTTTGTGTCACCTAATAGACAAATGGTGTCTAATTATTGTAAACTTTTATAGGAATAAACTAGAAGTCATAAGCTTTCTGTAGCCACTGAGATCACCCCATTTGAAGGTCTGAGCAAAGAGTTATACATTTTTGAAGTTGGCTATCAGTAGCAGTGGTGCCCCAGGAGTTCATTTACTACTCCATAGGATTCTAATGGCTAAACGTATTTGTTTCATTCTGGAATTATTTTTAGCATCAAGATAACATTTGTAGCTTTCTATAATGACTGAATTTGTGTGATTTATATTTTTATAGAATTAATTATGAATTTTATAAGTTTGTATCAGTAATCTAAATAGCAGCCCAGACAGCCAGCGACCTCAGTAGCTTTTTGAATGTCAAACGTCCTCCATGAAGTGTGTTATGATCTGGGCATATTTTTAGTGTGAAGTAGACATCTTAATATTTTCAGAATGACCAAGAGTGCATTGTTTCAATTTTTCTAAACTTAGTTATGATTTTTCACATTTGCCCAGAAAAGAGCCCAATTCTGGGCGAGAATGAGTTCCCACTTTTCATGCTCCATTTTGGTTTCCATGGGTTTTAAGCATGCTTTTAGGATGTAAATGAGTTGTAATGATACAATTAAATATGAGAATGCATAGTATGAACTCACACGATCCACGTGACACTGAAATGAATTTTTAGATATAGTGCAATACGAAAATAATCTCACTTTTTCTTACTTTTCCCATGGAAATCCTATATAGTTCATGATATTATGCCATTCAAATGTATGAGATGGACTAGAATCTATGGTGTTACATTATTTGGTTTGTACTATACAACTATTAGTTCAATTAAAACATATGCTATAGTAAACTAGAAGTTTATTGATCCTAATAATTTATTATTTGGCATGACTTGCCATTTTGGATCAATTATGATTCAAAAAATTATTAATAATTTACATAAACATCCATTAAAGAGTAAAAAGGTTCTTTAATTAAAAAAAATTCTCATGTACTGCTTGTTTACAAAGTAAATGAATTACTAGACCATCATTCACTAAAGTTGGGCTTGAATCTTCTATATTTCTAGAACATATCCAGGATGATATATGTTTGCCCATTCATCCATCATGTGAATTGTAACACCATATATTTATAGCTCATTTCATACTATATCTATACCTCACATCAAGCAATTCATACAAGAGGCAAGAAAATGACATTGTTTTAATGCATTTCTTAGCGTTACGTCACGTATAAAAATTTCATTCGGTGTCACGTGGACCATATGAGCTCAAACATCACATCCCTATATTTAATTATATGAATATAACTCATTTTCATCATTAAAAGTGGCCTACACCTCAAGAATCACGAAAGAAAGCATGAAATATTCATATCCATTTTCGATCAGATTTGGCTCTTTTTTGACCAAATTTTAGAAAATCATAACTAATTCTATAAAAATTAAAATCATACATTCTTAGTCACTATGGAAAGCTACAGATATCTAATTCACACTAAAAATATGTTTAGACTATAACATCTATCACAGAGGACGTTTGACATCCAAAACAATCTAGAGGTCAACTACTCACTGGTGTTGTCACATATTTCTGTAGCAAATTTCAAAAATATCCAATTAATTACACAAAAATCCAATCCATCCAAATGATACCAATTTGGAAGGCTGTGGATGTTCACTAGAGGGAAAAAATATTTTCAAACTAGCTTAGGCATGCCCAGACCCTGAAATTCAATAGAATAGTAACTGAGGTCGGGTAAAGCTCCTAATACTGGATAGAATTTTTAAAATTTATATCTCCATCTCTAGACTCTAAATGAGGTGCTTCTAGTTGTCACAAGTCACTGTGACTGTCTAGTATTTTTGTATAAAATTTCATGACAATTGGACATCATTTGGGCCTTGTGTGACAGATTTTATTTTCAGACCAAATTAATAATATAACAGACCAAAATCAGAAAATTTGCCAACTTTAAAAATTCATCAAATATTCTTAGACCTCCAAAAATTATGTTCTTTAGCTTTCCAAAAATTTCTCAACAAGCTCTAATTGCATGCCAAATCCCAAATCAAGAAGAACTCATTTGGCTAAAAAGTGACATAGGGTTTCATTATGGTCAATTTTGGCTCCATATGAGGTTCCAAAGTAACCAAATGGTTTTCCTTAGGGTTTGGCACCTTTTGGACAAGTCTAAAAGCATGATTAAGACTTGTGTGAGCTACCCAAATGGTCCCAAACTCCATGCATCTCATTTTTGCCATTTTATCCACACATATGCATAATTTTGTCAAACCATTCATGGAGCTAATTTGCCATTATATACTCAATTCACATTCTAGTGGCTACATAACATATTCTCTTATTCATACATGGCACAATATCATAATTACACATTTTTAAGAGGTCATAGACCATATACATCATGGGTTTACATGCTTTGATACAAATATGGCTTTAAAGAACTAAAAACTATGCATTAGGTTGTCAAGCTCTCTTCTTTAAGGTGGTTGGCTTCCATTACCTTGTTTGCTTGATCTACCTAGCACATTAGATCATTGAAGAGGAGGTAATGAGATTCAAAGAATCCTAATAGCTCATCTCCCATTCAATGATACATAATAGATGCAAACAAGTTTCATAAATGCATGTATGGTCATGTTGACATGTGCAAATATTCACGAAGTATTTTCATCATTTGAAAATGTCATACATAGCATACAAAGGCTTGCCAAGTAAGTGGATTAGCCTCACCCAATTTTTTGTGGATATTAGACTTGTCTCACCCATTCTTTAATGCATTCTTAGACTCAACCATACTCTTAGGCGCCCACTTTGCTTTTGGGAGACTCTTTCCTTTGTCTTAACCAATTTTAAAGGTTCTTGGCTCATCCTCACCATGGCTAAGGATTCTTGCCCTCACCACACTCAAGCAAACCTAAACACACATCAAAACATCATATGAAACATAATATGTCATTATGAAATCATGGCATATAAAATCATGTAGCATACTTTTCATAGCTTGAAAATATATATACACACATTCTAAGACAAGCAAAGCACACATCCATGCATGAGAGAAGGTGGAGAGAGCTACCTTGCACACAATCACACACTTTTTATCTTGACATTCCCTCTCTTGCTTTGGCCACACACCCACAAAAGTGTGGGGAAGATTTCTCTTGGCCTAAACACAATTTATGGAAGCCAATTAGGTTCATAAAATAATTTCTAACGTCACACAACTTGCTTAGACACTAAGTTGTTTTATAAACCCTATTATGGTCCATAATGCACCTAATGAAGCAATACCCGTCAAATAATTTTTAGGCTCCATTCTTTCCTCCCAAATATGATTCTTGACTCCTTTTAAGCCTCTTGGAGTCATCACATAATTAAAACAAAGAGCCTAACTACATGTTACTTCTTTAGGTAATAATATGGAACCTAAAGCACCAACTCACTTTCTATGAGTTCTAAATTTTTTCCAAGGCCTCCCCTCATTTTTATTCATCATATATGACTCAAGAATGGGCTTAGAAAAATTTAAAACTCTCCTTAACTATGCTATCCTTGCTTGGCCGAGGCTATGGAGGAAATGGAGCTTCTTGGAGTTTGCTTTATTTTCTCAAGGGAAGAAGTATATGGGGAGCCTCTTAGGGATCTTAGGAGCTCATTTAAACTCTTATTTAGGGCTAAGAATCATCATACAAAATTATATTTTATAAGGTGCAATTGAAACCCTAGAACTTGCATCTTGAAATCTAATGGTTTTTTGTTAATTCTCTTTGCATATTCTTAATTTTCACACCCTTTTTTCTTAGATTCACTCTTGGATTTGTCTAAAAATGAATTCCTCCTATGGTTTTCTCATGTTAGGTGAAATGGAGGAGGAGGGAACTAAAGATGACAACCATAGGAAGAGAAATTACCTTGTTTTCTTACTTTTTCTCACTTGAATCTTGTGTTCTTTGAGCTCCTCTCTTCAAATACTAATTTTCCCCTTAATTTCTCCTTTAAAACAGATCCATATACTTCATTATAATCATAGGAAATAAAGGAGAATGAAGAAGAAGAGGTTTGGAAGAGAAAGAGCATAAAAAACCATTAAAATCCATACCTTTCTACCTTGAATTTCTCCTCCTTTTCTTCTTCCTCTTTTGCACCTCATCCCCTAAGGTTTTCCTCTAGTTTTGGGCAGAACATGGTCGTGCATAATGAAGGGAGAAGAAGGGCACATCATATATATAGGTGGGAGGGAGTTACACTTTTTAAAAATTTTCATTTTGTCCTTTGTTCTTGGCATTTTCATTTCTCCTTCATTTTAACTCTTTTTTGAGAACCGTCTTTTCCATTATAAAATTTAGATTTCCAATTTAGTAAAATGTTTTTGGAATCACTCAAATCGAAGCTAAAACCTTCCCGAACGAATTTGTTAAAGTTCGGGTACACTGATATTAAAAACGTCCACCAGAGGGTATTTAACTGTCCTAGGGCTTTCTATGGTTTTTAGGGCTTCTAAGAATCCCAGGAAACTCAAAACTTTCATTTAAAAAGCCCTTCTATGTGAATTCCAAAATTTGCTCAAAATTACAAAAATGCCATTATATTTTGTAAGCTTTTCGTAAGAAATTGTTTCTTTATTCTAGCTCTATTTTTCTTTTTGTTTGAGCCTAGGATTCTCATTTTTAGGAGTCTAGAATGCTTCTCAAATTTTTAGGACCTTAACTATCTCATTTCAGGGGACTTCCTTTTGTATCCGGTGAATTTCGTTCGTTTACAAAAAAACCGTACATTATGTTTCTCACATTTTCTCTTGTTTTCAGAGAACTAAATGTTACATGAATTATTTAGATATTATATAGTCTTAATAGATGTATTTATAACATGGTTACATGTGTGTTTATTATCAACTTGCAACTTGGCATTTGCTAGATTACTTGCTTAATTAATTTTATCTAGAGCATATATGTAATTAAAACAATTTGTCTTGATAATGCTAGTGAGTTTATATCTCAAGCTTTTAATGATTATTTTATGTTTATTGAAATAATGGTTGAAAAAGCCTATTGCTCATATTCATAGATAAAATGTCTTAGCAAAGTTATTTATGAAATGCCTCCTATTATTAGCTAAACTAATGCTTATAAGAGTAAAACTTCCTATTTTGATGTAGGGATATGTGATTTTACATGCAACAACACTATATGCAACAAGTTATCATAAATTCTTCCTATTACATTTGGCAGTTATAAGCCAAATATTTCTTATCTTAAGATTTTTAGATTTGCAGTTGTGTTCCAATTGCTTCACCATAATGCACAAAGATGGGTCTTCAAAGAAGGATGAGAATATATGTTGGTTATGAGTCTCATATTATAATTAAATATCTTAAACCATTAATTGGAGATTTATTTAAGGCATCATTTGCTGATAGTCATTTTGACAAAATAGTTTTCCCAACATTAGGGGAACATAATAAACATCTAGAAAAAGAAAACACATGAATGTATTATCATTATCTCATCTTAATTTTCATATAAAGAAATGTAAACTAGAAGTTAATAAAATAATTCATTTACAAAATATTGCAAATCAATTGCCAAATGCATTAACTAACCTAAAGAATGCTATTAAATCTCATATACCAACTATAAATGCTTCAATCTATATTCATGTCATATAGTATAAATAAAAATAAGTCATAGTTGAAACAAGGTAGACTAATTAGTTCTAAAAATAAAAATTCTTAAAAAAAAAGGAGTAAATAATTAAGATGGTCATATTGAGGAGGCAAGTACTCAGGAAGTGACATAAGACATAACTAATTATAAAACCCTAAAATAGGTTCAAGTACTTAAAAATAATGAAAAGATCTTGACAAATTATGTTATTATGGGAAAAAGATAGACTCAACAAAATATAGTTAACAATGTCTTTTCATCTAACATTATTGTTGAAATAAGAAAACAAATGAGGATCTTGAAACTAAATTTATCAAAGAATATAGACAGAATTAATTGGGTAAAATGGAAAGACACAATTCAAGTAGAATTAAATTTATTTGCAAAACATGAAGTTTTTGAACATATAACCTAAACACTTAAAGGTGTGAAGCTAATAAGGTACAAATAGATATTTATGCAAAAATAAAATGAGAAAAATGAAGTCGTCAAATATAAGGGACAACTTTTAGCACAAGGATTTTTGCAAAGGTTTGGCATTGATTATGAATAGACATATTCTTCTTTGGTGGATGTAAGCATTTTTAGATACTTTATTAGATAGTTATACATGATAAACTTGATATATATATATATATATATCTAATGATGCTATTGCAGCCTACTTATATGGCTCATTAGATAGTGAAATTTATATGAAAATCCATTTCGAATTTAAAATGCTAAAACATGTAAAGGTTTTAAGGAAATTTGTTTAATATATTCACATAAATCCTTATATGGATTAAAATATTTTAGGCCGTGTAGTATAATCATCTTAGTAAATATTTGTTAAAGGAAGGTTATAAAAATGACCCAATTTGCTTATGTGTTTTTATCAAAAGATTTGGATCAAAACTTGTTGTACTTGCTATATATGTTAATAATTTAAATATTATTAGAACTCTTGAAGAGTTTCAAAAAACAATTGATTATTTAAAAAAAGAATTTGAAAATAAAGATCTTAGAAAAACAAAACTTTGTCTTGACTTATAGATTTAATGCTTAAAAAATAAAATTATTCTTTATCAATCAATTTATACAAAAAAGATCTTAAAATGATTTTATATGTATCCTAATAGCTATAAGATTGTTAGATGTGAATAAGGTCCCTTTTCATTCTTGTTAGAATGATGAGGAACTTCTTAGCTTTAAAGTATCATATCTTAGTACTATAATATTATCAATGTATCTTGTTAATAGTATACGAATTGATATTGCATTTTCTGTAAGTTTGTTAGCAAGATTTATTTCTTCTATAATAAAAAGACATTGGAATGAAGTTAAGTATTTATTGTGACATCTTCAAGGAACAAGTGATATGGGATTATTTTATTTAATCGAATCTAAATCATAATTAATTGACTATATAGATATTTGATCCACATAAAACTCGATCTTAAATGGGTTGTTTATTTACAAGTAAGGGTATAGGTATATCATGGCACTTTATAAGACGAAGACAAACTTTAGATACTACTTCTTCAAATCATGCAGAAAAAATTGCAATGTATGAGACAAGTTGAGAGTGCATTTGGATACGGTTTATTGATCCTATATGTTCAGAAATAGTGTGATTTACATTTAGAGAAAAAATTTCAACAATATTATATAAAGATAATGCAGCATGCATAACTCAACTAAAAGGAAGGTATGTTAAAAGACATAGAACAAAATATATTTCTCCAAAAAATTTTGACTTGTGTCAAAAGAATAGTAATATAAATGTTCAACATATTCATTCACATAATAATCTAGCATATTTGTTCATTAAAGTATTTCCAATTGCCATATATGAGAGGTTGGTTTATGGTATTATGATGTGCCACTTCAAAGATATTAAGAGATGTTGTCATTGGCGGTAGAAAAAGACTTGTTATACTTTTTTTCCCTAGACTTAGGTTTTGTCCTATTGGGTTTTCTTGATAAAGCTTTTAATAAGACAACTTATAGTGGATGTTATAAATATTGTGTACTCTTTTTCTTTCAATAAGTTTTTGACCGATAATTTTTTTTTTCTAGTAAAGTTTTAATAAAACACTTTGTTTGTTAATGGATATCTAATAAAGAGTATTATAAATGATATTGTTACATAGATATCCATAATTCCAAAGAAATAATTCTTAAGGATTAATTCTCATGTTTTATCTATAACTTCTTAACTACAAGGCTTTTCATGACTCTACATACCTTTACATAGCTTTGTTACCTCATCCTCAAGCCAAATCCAACCTTTGGAAGAGCCTGAAACTTTGCTCTGATACCAATAAATGTAACACCATAGATTTCTAGCTTTGCCTCATGCTATTTCTAAGTCTCATGCCTTGTATTTCTCAAGAACACAAGAAAATGACATATAAAAAGTGAATATTTTTGCGTTGTGTAGGGGATAAAATTTTCATTCAGTGTCTCATGGATCATGTGAACTCATGTATCATATTCTCATATTCAATTATATAGATATAACTCAAATCCATCATCAAAAGTGGCCTAAAATTCGTGCAAGTGCAAGAAACACACAAAATATCATACTGTATCCTCAGCCAGAAACTTCACATTTCTATCACAAAATTTGAAAAATCATAACTAATTCTAGAAAAATCAAAATCATACATTCTTTACCATTATGGAAATTTATAGATGTCTACTCTATGTAAAAATATGTCCAAGTCATGAAACACTAAGTACAAGATGCTTAACATTCGAAAAGCATCTAAGGTCTCAACTACCTAGGCTATAATCATAGGTTACTGTCATAAACTTTGGAAATTCATAACTAATTATACAAAAATTTAAATAAAGAAAATTCAGTCAATATAAGAAGCTATAGATGTTAAATCTAAAAGAAAAATATCTCTAGACCACACCAAGTTCATTTAGGAACTGAATTATGATGGAACAATACAGGTCAAGTAGCGCTACTAGTATTGACACTAAACTTTAAAAATTCATAATTCTCTACTCAAACCTCCAAATAAGGTGATCTTGTGGCCATAGAAAGCTTATAAACTTAGATTATTTTTGTAAAATTTCACAAACATTGGACACCATTTGTTCCTCTGATGACACAGAACACAGGACTGACCATATGAACAGTACATGCACCAGAATAGTAGAAAAATCTCAACTTTAAAAATTCATCATTAATTTTATAGAGCTCTAATTTTTCTACCTTTTAGCTACTAAAAAATATATGAATAAGATATACATGTATGCCAAATTTCATGGGTAAATTCGTTCATTTGGTCAAATTTGGACATTGGGTTGTAAATTGGTCACTTTTGTGCTATATAATGGGTCCAAATGGTTCATATTAAGTTCTAAGGCCACCATGACCAGTTGTGCAAATGGAAATGCCACAAAATGACATTCTAAAATTGTTTCAAAGGTGCACAAACCCAGAATTTGGAAACCCACCCTCTCACCCCATGCTATACACAAGATTACATAATGCTAGTCTTGCCATTCAATACCTAAAACATGTTATCTCATACAATTGGCATCAAATTTCATTCATACATCATAAATTTAGGTAATTACATATGTTCATATGATTACATAATAATTTCATCATGGGATTGTATCATATGCCATGTGTGTGGCTATAAGAGAGACATAACTAAGTTATTTCATACATTTTGATGTCAATCTCCTTTTCCTTGGCTTGGTGGCTTCCATTACCTTGCTTAATTGATTCACCTAGCATATTAAGACATTGGAGAGGAGGGGATGACATTCATAGAATTCCAATAGCTCATCTCCCTTTCAATCGGACATAAAGTATGCAATACAAGCCTTGAAAATGTATGCATGGGCACATTAACATATGTGAGCATTCAAGAAACATTCTTGGCATTTGAACAAGTCATACATAACATACATAGGCTTAACAAGTGAGTGGATTAGTCTCACCCATTCATTTATGGATTTTAGACTTGCCTCACCCATTTTCTTTTAAAGGTTTTTTACTCAACCTTACTCTTGGGAGTCAACCTCACTCTTGGGAGACTCTTTACTTTGTCTTAACTAATTTTAAGGGTTCTTAGCTCACCCTCACCATAGCTAAGAGTTCTTATCTTCTTCATACTTAAGAAAACCAAGGAAAGCATATAAAATATCATTTAAATACATAAAACATCATCATGGTACTATGGAATAAAAGCTCATGCTAAAATACTTTTCATAGCTCAAAACACATATACACACATTCAAAGACAATGTAAGCACAAATTCATACATAAGAGAAGGTAGAGAGAGTTACCTTTATCATATTTGCATACTTTCTTCCTTGAACTTAGTTCTTCTCCCATGGCCACACACTCACAAGGAGGTGGAAATCATTTTTCTTAGTCTAGACACATCATATGGAAGCCAATTATACTCTTGAATCAAATTTTATGGCCACACAATCACTAGAAAAGACAGGTGATGCATAAGGCTCTTTTGTGGTTCCATAATGCACTTAATAAAGCAACCTTTGGAAAATATCATCTTGGCTCCATTCTCTCTATCTATTTATGATTCTTGACTCCATTTAAATCTTTTGGAGTCATCACACAATTAATTTTAGGAGCCTAACTAGGTGTTGCTTCTTTAAGCCACATTGTGGAACATATAAGGCCATCTCACTATCTATGGTTTCTAATTTTTTTCCAAGGCTTCCGTTCATCTTCACTCATCATATATGACACAAAAATAAGCTTGGAACAAATTAAAACTATCCCTAGGTACTTCAACTATGCTAGGCCGTGGCTATGGAGCAATAGGATACCAAGGGAGTTTGCTTTGTTGTCTTGATGGGCAATGCATATGGGGAGCATTCTAGGGATCTCAAGAACTCATGCAAACACTCATTTAGGCCTAGGAACAATTACATCAAATCATATTTTTAAGGAAACTCATGAAATATTAGGTTTACTATCTTGAAAATCAATGGCTTTTACTTGAATTTCTTTACATATTCTTACTCTTCTCCCTTAAATTCCTAGAATTCACCCTTGGTTTTGCCAAAAATTCAAGCCCACTTGCAGCAACATATATGGGGCAAAATAGGGAGAAGAAGGGGGAAGGAGTAGCTACCATAGGATGAATATTTTACCTTGTTTCCATGGCTTTTCTTGCTTGTTTCTCACTTTCCTTGGCCTCCTCTCTTCAAATCCGAAATTTCCCCTCTTGGTCTGACCTTAAAACAGCACTAAAAACCTCAATAAAGCCATAGAAAGAAAGAGGAGAATGAGGAGAAGAAGTTCGGTGAAGGAAAGTGCTTGAAAAACTAAGATTTTCATACCTTTCTTGCCTTGCTTTTCCCTTTCTTCTTGCCTCCCTTTGTGTGCCTCATCCTTAGGGTTTCTCTCTGGTTTAGGGCAGAAACAAGTGTGGCTAAATAAAGTGAGAAGGTGGGGCACCTCATATATATAGGGAGGTTTGAGGAAGACTTTTAAAAAATTCCCATTTTATCCTTCATTCTTGGTATTTTCCTTTCTAACTCATTTTAGCTCCTTTTTGAAAATTGTCTTTTCCATTATAAAATTTAAGTTCCCAATTTAGTAAAATGCCTTTGTAATCACACAAATAAGAGCTAAAACCTTCCCGAACGAATCAGTTAAAGTTTGTATCAATCGATATTGGAAAACATCCACTGGAGGGATATTAATTGTCCCAGGGCTTTCGATGGTTTTTAGGGCCTCTGAGAACCCTGGAAAACTCAAAACTTTCATTTAAAATGTCCTCCTGTGTGAATTCCAAAATTTGCTCAAAATGACTAAAATGCCTTACGTATCTTCAACCTTTCGTTACATTTCGTTTCTTTATTCTAGCTCTATTTTTCTTTCCATTTGAGCCTAGGATTCTCATTTTTAGGAGTCTAGAATGCTTTCCAAATTTTTTGAGACCTTAACTAAGTCATTTCGGGGGACTTTCTTTTGTATCCGATAAATTTCGTATGTTGATAGAGAAACCATACATTATGTTTATCGTGTTTTCTCTTGTTTGCAGAGAACCGAATACTACAATTTATGTGGCCTAATGTTCTATATGTTGTCTAGATTATGTTGATATTTACTTTGTAAATTTTAGAGCCCCTTTGTGATAGTTAGAACTTTATGAAGCATTATGTCAAAAATGGAATATATGATAAACATATGTTCTGGATTGTGCTCTTTGCTGTATTGATATACTGCTTATTGTCTAATTTCTTGACATGAATAATATGCTGTTTACTATATGATTTTATGATTATGGATCACTTGGTAAAGGAGTGGCCTATATATATATATGTACTATGGTGAAGTAGCCTTATTTAGGGGATGAGCCCTGTATGTGCCAAAGTTGGCCACTGATAGCTGCTGTCGTGCTAGATGTCCAATTTTTATTAAGAAAGATATTTAAGAATATCTAAATTACTAATTAGGACCAATAAGAGCCATTCAAATATTTTGGACCTCTTTTGGACTTATTGGACTTTTTTGAGCTTTCCATATTCTTGAATGAGCCTTTTATGGCTATATTAAACTTTATTCTGTACCTTAATATTAGACTTTTATTTATGAACTATTTTGGACACCGAATGGGCCCTAGGATAAATCTAGACTTAGAAAAATGAAAAAATAATTTTAAATACTTAAATATAATTTTTTTGAACTTTAGTATACTGTTATGCTATCGGGATTATTTATTTATAAATAGAGTTGTACAAAGCAAATCTTTCTTGAATATACCTATTATGTCTTGATCAAATGATGACTTAGATGACATATTATTGTGATATTTTGATATGACTTTCCTTAGATACCCACTGGGGGATGCCTTAGTAAAGGAAGCAAGGGTGAGCCTGTTAAGTCATGGCAATGCAACATGATCTAGGTATTGAGCTCGATAATCTCCAAGGCCTAATAGTCAAGCTAGATAATTGTTGATTGTTATATTTTCTGTTTTTTGTATTTCATGCATATTGATATTTTGCAAATAAGAACTATGAATCTATGAATATCCTATGATGTTTAAATCATATTCTATTTTTGTGTGCAAAACCTTAAGATTCACATGGTATACTTCATTATATGTTTGTATAATACCCTCCATTACTATTCATTTTTGTTATATTGTATTCATGTTAAATATTATAGAATTTTAGTATATTTTGCTATTTATGTTATTCTATAAATTAATTATTTTTTGTAAAGTTCTTTATTTATATTATCCATTATTTGTTAAATTTGTACTTGATGTTTCTTCATGAATATTATGTCATATTAATTATATCTATATTACTTAGAAAATTATTTCTCATTCGATTGTGGTTTATACTTTTCTTATATGCCAATTTACCAAGTGACTCTAGAATTTGAGGCAGAATGGATTTGGTTCCCACTTCAAGGATGGGTCTTTGTCATCTACAACATACAAATCATATTGTGTGTTGATGTTGTTCATGCTATACTTATATATTTTATGGCCCCAAGAGAGTTTGAATCTCACTCATTCCCATTGGGTGGATTTGAACCTCTAACTTCTCCATATCTATAATTAATGGCCCAGTCGTTGACATTGACCTTTTTATGAATAAGGGATAACCTTTATAGTTTCTTCTTTCTACCTGGGGATTCTTTTTAGGTAGTGTAGACTAAATCCCTAGTGTTATATTTTAGTTTGTACTTATATGGATCCCACTCCCCTATGTTAGAACTTTTAAATAGTTGGTAGTAATTATAGCCTATTTCTTTCATTTACATATTCCATTACACTATAGAAAATTTTTATTGTAAAGAAATGATTTAAAATGGAAAATGTTAATTAAACTTAAATTAATTAGATTTTTTTCATGAGAGTTGTAACACCCCAAAATTAATTAAGGTGTTAATCATGGATTAAGATTAATTAAGAATAATTAATATAGGATGATTGGGCAAGTTAAGTAAATAGGGATTTTAGATAGATAAATTATTAATATGGGCTTGAGAATTAATTGAGATAGAAACTTCACCTAGGCCCAAATTAATAGATCATGATAAGAGGCTAATGGAGGCCCAATGAGCTAGGTGCAGACCCAACCTAATTTAATGTGATAGAGGCCCAAGATCCACCTTGTATAGGCTCTTATAAGTGGCCCAATAACCCTTGTGTAGATCTAAACCCTTGAGCTCTTCAAACTTGGCCCAAATCCCATAAAACTTCAGCAACCCAATGTATGAAACTGGCCCAATAAAATTCTGCAGCCCAACACTTAAAACTGGCCTAACAAGCTAAAAGTCTGAAGCCCATTAGTAATTGGACTTGGAGCAACCCATGACCCATCCCTTGACCCAACTTAAACCCACCTAAAACCCTAATGCTTCAGCCACTTTCTCATTTGCTAAAACACAAGAAGCAAAATTCGGAGGTTGAGAAGGAGGCTAGGGTTAGGGGCAAGAATTCTTCATTTTCACACACTTAGAGCAAGCTTCAGCCAAGGTAATAGTTGTACAACTTAATCCCCTCATCTTTCTCTTTAATTTGGTCTAATTAGTTTTTCATTTGGAGTAATTTCATCATACCCAAAATCTGAAATGTGGGTGTTTAAGGGATTTTCTTGGTGAAATTCGTAGGTTGAGGTTAAGGCTGGTATTAGGTGAGTTTAAACACCCCATTTTGATGCTTTCTTTGTTAGTTTGAGACCCCTATAGTTGACCTATGATATGGGCTTTGGTTTCATGTGAAATTACCCAGAAATTGGAGTGAACTATGGCAATTTCTGGTGTGGGAAAGTTGGAATCCGAAATTAAATCCCTTGGTAATTAGATGAGTAACCTCTAGTCTGTCATTAGTGGTTCAACTCTTTGGATATTTGATTGTGATCAGAAATGATGATAATGATGCTTGTTATAGGCTTGGTGTGCATTTGGATTATTATGGTAGCTAAGGAAAGAGTAATTGGCTTCATTGAGGTAACTGGGTTATTTTCCTAATTCCATATATATGCTCATGTTAATTTGCTATTTGTTACACATGCTTGATTTTGAAATGTTAAATGACTGGTTGACTATTTGATTGTTATTGTGATTGGACCTTGTGAGTCCATGGTGGAGCTGTGGTGCGGCTGCCACTCGTGCATGTACTACGATCGAGTACCGGGTTATGATCAAATCCCAAATGCACTGAGCCCTGGTTATGCTCATTATGGAGTAGGTGCTGTGGACGGGCCTCTCCCAGTGTTATTGGCCATTAACATGTTGTGTATGATTGCTGGTATGGGATAGTAGTCATTGGTAGCTCAACTAGTTCATTTGCGAATTGAATTAATGATTCTGATATTGATGACATGAAATTGCATTGGATTGATTGACTTGTACATATATATGGAAATTGCCTTTTGTTACTGAGATTATATATCTCACCCCGTTGTGGGCTAACATTTTCAGGGACCGGACCTCTTAGTGGCAAGGAGAAAGTTAATGGAAGCTTATTAAATGGTTTGGTAGCATATAGGTTTGGGAGCCTTGTTATATTATGTTGTAACTAAGTTGCTAGGTTTGTATCATTGCTACACTGCATCATGAGTTGCCAAGCATAGGGATTGTATATGTAATTTGATTATCATGGAATTGAACATTATGATTGTAATTGGCTAATAATGGAAAGTGTATCTAATGTTAAATGTCAATGGTGCATGATTTGTGTTGTTATTATTCTCTGGACCTGCTAATATAGGGTAATTAGAGAAAAGAAATTGACTCGTGAATCTTGAATTAGAAAGGAGAGATTAGCCGGATGAATTAGGCTAACGAAAGCCATTTGAGCCCCACAATTAAGGTAGAGGAACCCTAGGGTGAGATTGGAGGGAGAAAGGAGAGTATGAGTCTAGATTTTTAGAGTGTAGGACCAGGAGGTACTTCGCTGCGGCTAAAATTGAGTTGGCCACGGCCAATAGAGGCGAAGTTGCCTAGGGAGAGTGACAGAGAGGAATTAGCCACGACAAAATGTAAATTGGCTGCGGCAAAATGTGAGAGGTCAAACTGGAAGTCATCCAGAGAGAAATTCGCTGTGGTGAATTAAGGAATTGGCCGCGACGAACTTTTAGGAAAATGTCCACGGCATTCCAAAGAGGAATTGGCCGTGGCGGAAGGAGGAATTGGCCGCGGCCAATATCGAGAGGTGAGCGAGGGAGTTCCAGGAGGCTTCTTCACCGTGGCGCCATGTAAGTTGGCCACAGCGAAGGTCCAACTCGTCGCAGCGATAGTGATAAAAGAAAGGGGTAAAACAGAAAGGAATTGGCCGTGGCTAAGGGTAATTTAGTTGTGGCTAACATGCTGAAACACTTATATTAATTAGAAAATCTTGGTTTTCCATATGTTAATCACAAAGAATGATCTAGAGTCATTAGGATGGGTTATAACTGATGAGTAACAGATCCAAGGCTTATAAATGGATGTTTAATTCCCTTATGAACATAAGTGTATGAAATCGTATGATTGATGACTCTAATCACATTAAGGTTTAAATTTTTCCATATTTTCATGACCTATAGTGATTAATCACGTGTTTAACCTTAATTATGATGATAAGAAATTAGGGTCGTCACAAGAGTTACAAAGAAATTCACTAAAAATGGGTAATTAGAAGAGGTGTTACATTTTATGATATCAAAGCAAGTCGATTTATTTGTGCCTTTGAGTATGGTTACTAAGATCAATCTACGTGAAGTCCTAAAAAGGTTAAGGCTAGACTTTGTTAGGGGGTTAATGTATAGATAGGAGATTATTAGTGTTTCCTTACCTATATGCTAATTGAGTCAGTACTATTAAAATGAATGAATAAATAAGAGTTTATATTTTTCTATTTTCACTATTGAGCCGATCACCTAAATAATATCTATTTGTATAAATAGGAAAATCATGACGGCCTAATGAAATGCTAATAGAATTCAAATAGTACTGACAAAACTCTGTAAGCTATATAGGAGCAAGCCATTGCTATGCACCGGATCTTGCAACACTTATAGGGAAATGGTCAAATGGAAATGGAAGAAACGGGATGAAAGAAGGGAAGAAACAGCAAACTAATAAGGGTGGTCATTTGATGTGTCTAGGCCAATTGGACGTCATTTGAGCCTCGTGTGACATAATGCAAATTCGGACCAAATGAATAGTGCAACAAACCAGAAACCATGAAAATTGCCAACTTTAAAAAATCATCAAATATTTTGTGGACCTCCGAAAATTATGATCTTTGGCTTCCTAATAAGCTCTCAATGAGACCTAATTGCATGCTAAATTTCAGATCAAGACTAACTCATTTGGCCAAAAAGTGACATAGGGTTCCATAATAGTCAATTTTAGCTCCATATAGGGTACCAAAGTTGCCAAATGGATTTCCTTTGGTCTTGGCACCTTTTGGGCAAGCCTAAAAGTACATTTAAGACTTGTGTGAGCTACCCAAATGGTCCTAAACCTCATGCATCTCATTTTGGCCATTCAATCCACACTTATGCACATTTACATCATACTTCCACATTGCATACTTTGGCATTACATACTCAAAATATATGCTAGAGGTCATACATCATATTCATACATTTAAATATCACATAATATCATATTTACACATGTCTCAAGGTTCATAGGCCAATTACAACACATATACATCATGACCCATCATTATGGTTCCAAAATAGATAAAACAAGCATATGCTTATCAATCTCCTTCTTTCATTGTTGTTGACTCCCTTCACCATAGCTACTTGGTCCACCTAGCATGTTGAGCATTAGAGAGGAGGGGATGAGATTCAAAGAATCCCAATAGCTCATCTCCCATTCTATCATATATAATATGTGCAAAGCAAGCTTTACAAATGCATGCATAGAGAAAATGGAAGTCATGGACATTTTAAAAGCAAATTTAGCATATGAACAAATCATATAAGACATTCAAGAGCTCACAAAGTGTTTTGATTGGCCTCACACTTCTTCTCATGGATTTTGGACTTGCCTCACCCATTCTTTAAGAGCTTTAGACTCAACCATACTCTTGGAAGCCCACTTTGCTTTTGAGAGATTGTTTGCTATGTCTCAACCAATCTCAAAAGTTTTTGACTCATTCTCACCATGGTGAAGAGTTCTCGGCCTCTCCACACTCAAGCAAACTCAATAAACATCATACATTTATTTGAAAACATAACATGAAATTATGAAATCATGGCATATAAAATCATGCTAGTATACTTTTCATGACTTGAAGATACACATACACACATTCTAAGACAAGCTAAACATACATCCATGATGAGAGAAGGTGGAGAGAGCTACCTTGTGTATACTCACACGCTTTTTCCTTAAAGTTCAAGCCTTCTCTTTCGGCCACACACCCACAAATTGGTGGAGATGGTTTCTCTTGGCTTAGATACAATTTATGGGAGCCAATTAGGTTCATGAAACATATTCTAAGGCTGCATAACTTGATGAAATACTAGATTGCTCTATAGGTTCCATTACGGTCCATATTGGTACCTAATGAAGTAACACCTCTTAAACAATTTCTAGGCCTCATTCTTTCCTCTCAAATATGATTCTTGACTCCTTTTAAGCCTCTTGGAGTCATCACATCATTAAAACAAAAGGCCTAGCACTATGTTGCTTCTTTAGGCCATAATATAGAACCTAAGACACCAAATCACTTTCTATGAGTTCTAAATTTTTTTCAAGGCCTCCTTTCATTCTCATTCATCAAATATGACTCAAGAATTGCCTTAGAAAAATTTAAAACTCCCCCTACCTATAAGAACCCCTCTTGCCCGAGACATAGGCATCAATTAGGCCATATAGAGTTTTCTTTGTTTTCTTGAAGGAAGAAGCTTGTGGGGAGCATCTTAGGTATCTCAAGAACTCATATAAACTCTTAATTAGACTTAGGAAGCATCACATAAATTCAGAATTTGAAAGGTGTACTAGAAACCCTAGGTTTTGCATCTTGAATCTTAATGCCTATTTCATGATTTTCTTTGCATATTCTTATTCTTCTCCATCAAATACCTAAGAATCATGCTTGGTTGGGCTTGAAAACCAGATTTTCCTAGGGTTCTTAGTGTAGGTCGAATTGGAGAAGAAAGGAACATCAACATAGCTACCATAGAATGCATTTTTACCTTGTTTCCTTAGTTAGTTTGGCTTGAATCTTGCTTTCTCCAAGCACCTCTCTTCAAATCCGAAATTTCCCTTGAATATCTCCCTTGAATCAGATTTATAAACCTCATTTTAATCAAAGGAAATCACGAAGGATGAAGGAGAAGTGGTGGAGATGGAGAAAAGTATGGAAAATAACCATAAAAACATACCTTTAGCTTGGAATTTCTTCTTCTTCTCCTCTTCTCTTAGCGCACCCAAAACCCTAGCTCTCCCCTTTGAAATTATGCAAAATTTTCTGATTCTAAATGGGGAGGAAAGTGGGGCGCCACCTATATATAGGGAGGGAAAAGTAACTTTTTCAAAAATTCCCATTTTGCCCTTCATACTTTGCATTTTTGTTTTTTCTTTGTTTTAGCTCCTTTTTGAGAACCGTCTTTTCCATTATAAAATTTAGTTTCCAATTAAGAAAAATGCCTTTGGAATCATTCAAATCGGAGTTAAAACCTTCCTGAATGAAACCAGCAAAGTTCGGGCACACTGACGTTGGAAAACGTCCACCGAAGGAGATTTAGGTGTCCTGGGGCTTCCCATGGTTTTTAGGGCCTCTGAGAACCCTAGAGAACTCAAAAATTTCATTTAAAAAGACTTCCTATGTGAATTCCAAAATTTGTTCAAAATTACGAAAATGCCTTTACATTTTATAAGCCTTTCGTAAGAAATTTTTTCTTCATTTTAGGTCTATTTTTCTTTCCGTCTGAGTTTGGGATTCTCATTTTTAGGAGTCTAGAATGCTTATCAAATTTTTTGGGACCTTAAATACATCATTTCAGGGGACTTCCTTTTGTATCTGGTGAATTTCATTCGTTAACGGAGAAACTATACGTTACGTTTCTCACATTTTCTTTCATTTTCAGAGAACCAAATACAGCCATTTCTGTCATTTAACAAAAATTAGACATTACATATAGTGAGTTCGGGTGTCCCATACAAAAGCAAAGGAGTTTCTTGCAATAGTGGGCGCCATAGCAAGAACAGGGGCCTGAGACTGATACGTGCTCGCCGTAGCGAAGGTTATTTTCTGCTATAGCAAGGGTTATTTTGAAAAAAGTGAGAAAAAGTTATTTTTACTTCTTAAAGACTCCAAAAGCTCTCCTTTTCTTCTAACCAACTTATGCTTCGACCAAAATAGAAAAAAAGGCTGGAGAAAGAGAGAGAGGCCAAGAGAAGCCAAGGAAGAACAAGGCGAAAGGTGAGTAAAACTTGAGATTTCTATAGCTTTTCTTCTTAGAATTTTGTTCTTCTCTCTTTGCTTTCTTTTTCTATGGTTTGGGGCTATTGAAGTAGCTTTATTTTGAACTTGGTTCAGAAGAGGGAGAGTGGAGATTTAAAGGGAAGGTCAAGGTAAGGGAATCACTCTTGAAGAAGGCTAGAATTCAAGGTAGATACCTATGTATCTTTGTTTCTTCTTCTTTGCTTCTTGTGTATGTTGGTTCAACCAACTTGAGAGTTTAAGAGAGGAAGAAAGTTATAACTTAGAATAAGTATAAAACCCTTGAATTAGAGCATGAAAAGTTAGGAAATGCAAAGAAATTAGAAGAAGAGTTAGGGAAATTCAAAAAGGAGAAAATAAAGATTCTTAACTACTTTGTGAAGTTTATTTTGATGTAAGAATCCCCTAGCCTTTATGAGTATTTGTTTTAGTTTCAAAAGAGTAATTGCATGCTACTTGTTGTGTCTAGGCCCAAGAGAATCGGCTTCATCTTATTGTGGTTGTGAGATCGAGAAAGGAAAAGAGAAATCAAAAGGAAAGGCTAGTGTTGGCTTACAAGGTAGCTTTTTACTCTTTTTTGTTGCATTCTTAGATGTATGATGGTTATTGTATACTTATGTGTGCACTTGTATTATGAAACATGCCATTTGATATTGCCTCGATGCATTGGTACTAATATGCTTATGTTTTAGGTTGTAAAAATTGCTCTTAAAGGGTGAGGTAGAGCCAAAAGTCCCTAGAAATGGGTGAAACAAGGCCAAAAGTCTCATGGAAGAGTGAGGCCAAGTCAAAAGTCCTTAGACCAAAGGTGAGGCCAATCTAAAAGTCCCTAAAATAGGGTGAAGCTAGACCAAAAGTCCCTAGAGCTTATTCTTGACATTGATATGATTTTCATGGCATGTAATTAGTGTGTTCTATGATTTTGAATGGTTGGATGCCTACTTGCATGATTTAACTTATTTATATGCCTTGCTTGCTTCCTCGAATGAGTGTATGAGCTATTGAAATTCTTGGAATCTGACCTCCTTTCCTCTCCCATCTTAATATGTTAGATGGAGCTCAAGGAGACCAAGGTGCAAGTCACGAAGCCTAGTTGAGCATACTTAGTTAATTGTATAGCTTTTTTAATTTTTTTGATGTAAAGGAGTACCAAAATGTATATGTATATATTATTTTTGACATGTAAATAGATGAACAAGTGTAAAAGCATGTATATGTGATGTATGAACCATTTGTGGAAACAAAGCAATGAGAATGCAAGTTTTGGACACTCGGAGCCTATTCCTAGAGGTGTATTCTTACATGTAGCATAGTGAGTTTGAGATGCATGATAGGTTGGACCACTTGAGCAATTCACATGTAATGTGTTAGTGCTTTTAAACTTGCCCAAGAGGTGCCAAACACTAAAAGAAGCCATTTGGACCAAAGAGTTTTATAATGAGAAGCAAAAGTGACCATATTGGTGGGCTATGTCACCTTTTGTCCAAATGAGCTCTTATTGATCTAAATTTTGACATGAATCTAGAGCTTGTTAAGAGCTTTTTAGTAAGTGAAAGTGCATAATTTTTGGAGGTCTATGAAATATTTAGTGAATTTTTGAAATTGGAGAATTTTCTGGTTTTGGTCAGTTCACTGTGCAATTGGTCTGAAAATAAATCTATTCATTCATGGGCCAAACGATATCCAATTGATACAAAATTTTATGTGGAGAAACTAGACATTCACAGTGACCTATAACAACTAGAAGCACCTCAATTAGAGGTCTGTAGAGGAAGAAATAATTTTTTGAAGTTCTATGTCAGCATCAGGGATGCCAGCTGACCTATGTTACTGTTCCATCAGTTTTTGAGGTCCAAAGGCTACTGAAAGGATCTAAACTTATTTGTTCCCTCTATTTAACATCTATAAATTTTCAAATTGGTATAGTTTTCCTAGACTAGATTTTTTTGGAGTTAGTTATGAATTTTTGAAGTTTATGACAGTAAACTGTATTAGTACCAAGGATAGTCAGACCTTTGTGCTTTTTTTGATGTCAAACATGGCCCAGATGCTATGTTCATGACTTGAAATTATTTTTATTGTAAATTTGACATCTATATATTTCTAGAAAGCTATGGTTTTCTTGATTCTCATTTTTCTAGAATTAGTTATGATTTTTCAAAGTTGGAGCCAAAAATCTAACTTTTGGACCTATTTGAGAAATTACATTTTTCTGGTTTTTGGCTTCATATTCATGATTCATGGATTTTTTTATGCTATGTATGAGTTGTATGAATGGATTTTGAGTAGATAATGTGATTAATGGATTCACAGGACCCACAGGGCAAAGTATAACCATGTAAACCCCCGGCATCGCATGATAAAATGCCACGGTTTAGTCTTTTTCTTTGGGAATCATATGGAATGAAGCCTAAGTGGAGACTAGTTGAGATTAACACATTATGGTATTACAATTAGACTGTATTTGTTGCCAACTACTTCATTATATCTTCTAGACTTGGTTTTGACTTGTTTATCTATTGCATGGATTGTCTCATAAGATGTTGATTGTTTAGGCCAGGGGCATTGAATTTCTATTGCTACTATTGTTGGTTAGACCCACTACCATATCTTAAATTCAGAAAATCTCTCCATCCAAAATTGTATGTTCCTGCATAAGGGTCGTATATATTTTGTTATTGTTATAAAGGTCTACCAGGGAAGATGCCAGCACATGATTCTATATTATCTTGAAATTAGGGACATTAATCTATGGCATGTGTGGTTAACAATCAAATGCCACATAGAGGTGTAGGGAGTTGTTGAGGTTATCTTTACCTGAGTGCTAACTGTTTGACCATGGAAGCCAACTCCTGAAGTTTTTTTTTTTCTATTATTTGTTGATCCATATGAGTGGCATAGATTTCGTTGACATCTCTAGTTGGTGTGTTTATTTTGGTACCAAACTATTGTGTATTCTATGCCATATTTTCATTAAGGTCTCTAGCTACAACTATAGTTTTGTTAACCAATGCTTTGCTTATAGCTGTATAAACCATATTTCTTTCCATGGTTAACAAGCCTTCATAAAAGTACTAAATCAGAAGTTGGTCACTAATCTGATGGTGAGGACAACTTACACATAATTTCTTAAACCTCTCCCTATAATTTTTCTTTATTCATCTATCTCATACCACTAATCTCTTTTGGATGGCAACAATTCTTAATGCAAGGAAGAATTTTCTTAGAAATATCCTTTTCAATTCATTCCATGAAGTGATGGCTTGAGGTTGAATATAATAAAGCCAATCTTTGGCCACCTAATCCAATGAGAAAGGAAACTCTAAGCTTGATTTGCTCTTCTGAAACTCCTTGTGGCTTCATGATGGAACAAACCACGTGAAATTCCTTGAGATATTTATATGGATCCCCACATGCAAAACCATATGTAAGATCTAGTTCCTTTGTAAACGGGAGAAATGTAATGTCCAGTTTCTCTGTAAACGTATGAAATACCAGATATAAAAGAAAGTCCCCCAAATAGAATGGTTTGAGGTCTAAAAAAATTAGAGTAGTAATTTAGACCTTAAATAATGAGGATCCAAGGTCAAAGGTACCTTGAGAACGAAGCCAGAATAATCAGACAAAATTCAACAAAGATGTAGTGGCATTTTTGTAATTTTAGAAACTTTTTGGAAAACTCATAAGAGGGGTTTTTAAATGAAAAAAATGAGTTTCCTGGGGTCTCAGAGGCCTTGAAAACTATAGGAACTCTTAGAACACTTCAAACCCTTCTGGTGTACGTTTTAGAATGTCGATGGATTCAAACTTTAACCCTTTCATTCAGAAATGTTTTAGATCCAATTTGAGTGATTTCAAAGGCATTTTATAAGTTAGAGAACCTAAATTTTATGATGAAAAAGATGATTTTTGAAAAGGAGTTGAAATGAGCCTAGAATAAAAAAGCTAAGAACGAAAGGCAAAATTAAAAATTTGAAATGTCTTAAATTGGTCCCTAGCCTATGTATAGTGCCTTATTTCTTCCTATTGCCTTACCTGACTTTCCTCTCCACTAAAATAGAACCATAAGCTTCTTGAAGCAGCGCACCAAAAGGGAGGAAGAAGGGAGGAGAAAACCAAGCAAAAGGGTAAGAAAATCTATGGTTTTTCATGCTTCTTCCTTCACCAATCTTGTTCTCATTCTTCTCCTTTCTTTTCCTATAGTTTTGATGGTTGATTTGAGGATGATTCATGGCTAGTTCAATGAGAGAAGGATAGAAATTAAGGGAGAAACAAGAAACAAGTGGAAGAACTCTTGGAAAATATTGAAACCAAGGTAAATTCCATGGACTTTGTTGCTTGTTTTCAAGCATAAGGAATAAGAATATGCAATTAGATTCAAAGGAAAAGCTTTAGAATTCAAGTCATATAACTTAGGGTTTTTGTTGCACCTAGCCATTCTTGAAGCTTTCCAAGGATAGTCTAGCCTATGTTAGAGTAAGTATGAGATCCTAAGACATCTAGGAAGCTTTGCAAGTGTTAATTCCTTAAGAAAAAGCAAGCAAACTCTATGTATTCATAATGCTCTTCATGTCTCGGCCTAACCCACTTCAGGCACTTAGAGAATGTTTTAATTTGTTCTAAACCTAGAATGGGACTAAATATGATAGAAGAACATTAGTGGAAGCCTTGGAAAAAATTTAGAAGTAATGGAATGTGAGATGGAGGTGTAAGCTCCATAATGTGACATTCTAAAGTAACTTATAGCTAGGCTTCTTAAAATAAATGTATGATAACTCCAAGAAGTCTAAAGGGAGTCAAGAGGCCTAGAATAAATGAGAAATGGGAGCAAAGACTATGAATTCTCCTAGTTGCTTCATAAGTTCTTGTATGGAAGCATAATAGAGCCATAGAACGAAGTAGCTTCATATAGAGTGTGCATGATGCCAAGGCTTGTTTCCATGAGTGATTTATGTCTCTTTTAATGTGTCTAGGCTAAAAGAACTAAGGGCCACCTAATTGCAAGGTTTGGCCAAAAAAAGGAAAGAAGAATTTGAAGAGAAAGTGTTGTGTTCTTGCTTCAAGGTAACTCTTTAACCTTTCTCACATGCATAGCTTAGTTTTTTTCTCGTCATTAAGTGCTTGTATGTGTGTTTGAGCCATGAGAAATGTTTCTGGCTAATGCTTACATGTTATGGTACCATTATATTTCTTGAAATGCGTTATAATTGCATTATGGCTTGCATGGGTTTGGTTATGCAAAAAGTCTCTTAGCAAGGGTGACAATGAGCCAAAAGTCCTTAGAAATTGGTGAGACAAAGCTAAAAGTCTCAAGAAGAGTGAGGCTAAGTCAAAAGTCCCTTGAAAGTAGGTGAGGCAAATCCAAAAGTCCCAAGAAAGATGGCTGAGGCTAGACCAATGCCCTTGAGAGCTTATGCTTGTTATGTATAAGTTTGTGTGACAAGGAAAATCGCTTATACATGTTTATTAGTTGCTTGAATATCATGGATGTATTCTTTGACATGTTTTAGCATCCATTATGTATGTTTGAAAGGGTTAAGAGATATTGGGATTCTTTGAATCTCACTCTTTTTTCGCACATGTCTAACCATGTCTAGGTGAGCCAAGTAGACAAAGAAATGAAAGCCAACAAGCATGAGAAGCAGATCTTGACAAATGGATAGAGAAATGAGCTTTTGTTTGTATTTGAATGTTAAACTATGTAACCATGAGATGTATTTATGATGTAAACCCTTGAGCATGTTCTAATATATGTACAAATGAGAATGTGAGATTTTGCCACTCCTTTGCCATTATGTAACTTAATGTTCTTATGTATATATGGATGTGGCAAGGTGAGATTAAGCTCCATGGTGATTTGGATCATTTGGCATACTTTTATACATGGCATTTATGCTTTTAGACTTGCTCATGTGGTGGTGGAAAGTGTAGAAGAGCATTTGGTACTTGAAATGCCCATTTTGATCTTCAATTTTGACCAAATGGTGTGCTGAACCAACGTATGACCAAATGAATGAGTTTTTCCATGAAATTTGGCCAGAAAGTAGGTCTCATCTAGAGATTTTCATAGGGCCAAAGATTACTTAATTTGGAGCTCTAGAGAATTTATTATGATTTTTCAAAATTGGCCAAATTATGTAGAAATTGTATGGTTACTATTCATTTGGTCAATTTGCTTCTCTGTGTCACACATGGGCTAATTGAAGTCTTTACTAGCATAAACAAGACATCATAAGATTTCCATAGCAACTAAGATAATCTCAATTGTAGTTCAGTTGAGGGAGATATGAATTTTTGAAGTTGCATGACAGTACTAGTAATATAGCCTGACCTATGTCACTATTCCATCGATTTCTGGTGGCTTAAGGCTACTTCATTGGTCTGAATTTATTTTTAGTCAAAAATAGACATCCAAATATTTCTTGAATGGTATGGTTTGCATAATTTCAATTTTTCTAGAATTAGGTATGAATTTTTAAAATTTGTATTAGAAAATTGAATCTTGAACTCGAGAGCAAACCATGAATTTGTGTAATGTAGCTTCAAACCCGAAATGAATGAGATCAATGTGTTATGACTAGAAAATGATGTTGATGAGTTTATATGGTTCATGGAGTGTAAAATGAGAAAATGGGATCTTACGTAACATAATTAATTCCATTAATTTAATGCCTTTTTCATGGGAAATGTTGGCTTCTCTATAAGATTATGCTCCAATCTATATGAAATGCATTGAGATGGATAATGAGACCATGGTAAAATAGCTAAAAGGTCAAGGTATTATACCATGGAACTTTGGAAGCAAATGTATTAATCCAAATTTAAGTTCAAAAGTAACATCAAGTTCAGGATATTGAATACACAGTGGTTGGTAATTAATATCAGGTGTATCTATTTTTCTGAGAGTTCTATCATTATTACCAACCATATTTACTACTTTAGAATCAAAATTAAAATCCAAATTCAAATATGTTTTGCAATTATTCTATGTGTTATTTATTATCTCAGAACCCAACTCAGTAACTACAGCTTCTTTAATTTTATGGTTTATAAGTTGTGTATGAAAACTCTTATCAATCTCTAGATCAAATTCAATCCAATCTCTATTGGAGGATCTTGTCATACACCAAGAATGAATTAAAATGAAAGAAAAACCTAAAAATTACCAAGAAAAATCAAAATAATTTTAGAAAAATTAAAAAAATTGCAAAAAATCAAAGTAAAAAAATACTAAAAAATTAAAAAAGTGATCTAAATGATGAAATTTGGCCAAAAAGTGGCCTAGCACATAGTTATGCTATGACTTTGATTTCTCATAATACCTAAGTCTATCTACCAAGTTTTAGCTTAATCAGAGTTAGTCACCCCTTATACCGGTATTGCTCAGATAGTCGTAGAACATAAAAAAACACCAAAAATTGACAACAAACACTACGTAAAGATGCTAAAATAAAAATTAAAATTAAGTAATTTCTTATTCTAATTAATTATAATTAGTTAGGTCCTCAGCAATGACACCAAAATCTTAATAAATAAATTTATGTTCACTTTGTAGTTGAACTGGCGAACATTAGTGATTTTCACTAGTTTACAGTATAATGTCCACTAGGTTGTCTCTTATGAAGCTTTTAATCAAATCAATTAGTTTAGGAATGACAAAACTAAAATTATGATAATTGGGGGTTTGAATATGAAGTCACACTAATTAAACCAAATAGTAAATCAATGAACGAAAACAAAACAAAATGAAATTCAATCAAAATAATATGTAACTAATCCAGAATTTTTTCCCTGATAGTTCCCTATCCTTATCACCTAAAAATACCTCTAGTTTGATTTTTAATCCTCTACTTATTTTAATTAATGTTCCTAAACTACCATTCAGGATTTCAATTAATTTGTATTGCTGATTAGAATGCAACCATGCTTCTGTCAACAACACGAAGCCAAAATATTTCACACTTGACCAGAGACACATGCAGAATCCTAACATGATTCAGAATGAATTTAATTGACTAATCAATCGATTAAATCAAATTACATTCTCAAATAAATCAAATGAATAAGAATTCATGCAACTAAAATCATCTAACCAGAATAATAATAAATTACCTGAAAACAAAGAGAATAAAAATGAAATACATTCTGAAATCAAAATTCAAACTAGAGTTCTATACATACATGGACTCAAGTTCCTTATCAGGTTCAGACTCCGAATTGATCACCGAGAAAATTAGCAAGCCATTGAAGAAGATGAAAATAAGAATAAGAATTAGAAAAGATAAAGTGTGTTCTATGGTGACATTTTTTCCTCCTTAAATAGGCGAAGTTGCCTTCTCCCATAAGAAATTTAATACTAATCTTGAAGCTAATCTTGAGGTAATATCCATATCCTTTCAGGAGTCTTCAAACCTAATCTTTTTTAGGAATTTTCTATCCTACAAAATATAATTAAAAAATAATCGAGCCTCTATTAGATAAATATAATGAAAATGCAATTAAAGTCCATTAATCTAAATTAAGCCCACTTAATATAAAATAAGCCCAATGTCATCAAATTACCCATAATAATTTATCATTAAGACTAAATATGAGGAATATAAAAGATAATAATATTGAAATATCAATCTTACTGTAGTTACCCCTACTAAAAAGGTGGTCACTTTCCATACTTGTCTAAATTGTCCTATCCATGTTTGTAAACAAGATTTAATTGCTGACCTTATCTATATACCTATGACTAATCTTGCTATCATTTTAGGAATGGATTGGCTATTTGTACAAACCATATTACCTTTGACTATCATAACAAGACTATTTTTATTCCTTCAAGGATCTCTACCAATTCTTGTGGAAAGGAAGATGATTTAATGAATTCATAAATCTCCCTCTTGAATTCATTATAGGTCAAAATAAAGATAAATTCCTATGGTCTGTGAGTTTCTTGGAGTTTTTCCAAAAGAAATTCCAAGTTTTCCCCCTAAAAGAGAAATAGAATTTTCCATTAACTTTATACATGGAACAGGACCAATTTCCATCACTCTTTATAGGATGTCACCTCTTGAATTGCAAGAACTAAAAAGTCAAATCAATAAACTGTTAGAAAAGAAATTTATTAGGCCTAGTATTTCACTTTACGGAGCACCAGTGTTGTTTGTAACTAAGAAAGATGGAAGCCTTTGATTATGTATAGATTATAGACAACTAAATAAGGTAACCATAAAAAAAAAATATCCTCTCTCAAGAATAGATGACTTAATTTATCAACATAGAGGATCCTCTGTATTTACCAAAATAAACTTAAGATTTGGATACCATCAAATTCGGGCAAGGAAAGAAGATATTCCTAAGACTGCCTTTAGGACTAGATATGGTCATTATAAGTTCTTGGTAATGCCATTCGGACTCACTAATGCATCTACAGTGTTTATGGACTACATGAATAGGATTTTCCAACCTTACCTAGATCAATTTGTGGTAGTATTTATAAATGATGTCCTAGTATATTCTAGGAGTAAAGAAGAACATGAAAAACACTTAAGGATGGTTTTACAAATTCTTAAAGAAAAACAATGGTATGCTAAACTAAAAAAGTATGAATTTTAGTTGTTTGAAGTGAAAATTTTAGGCCATGTGATCTCTAGTCAAGGTGTGTCAATTGACCTTAATAAAGTAAGAGTTGTACTTAAATGGGAAAGACCAAAGATTGTCACTGAGATTAGAAGTTTATCAGGATTGGCTAGGTATTACCATGGATTTATAAAATGATTATCCTACATAGCTTCACCTTTGACCCAGTTGACTAGAAAAGGAAGTCCTTTTATTTAAACCACTGAGTGTGAACAAAGTTTCCAAACTTTAAAAGAGAAGTTGACCACTGCCCTAGTATTAACCATACTTGATCCTTTAGAAACCTTTAAGGTGTACAATGATACATTAAAGAAAGGGTTAGAATGTGTGCTAATGCAAGATAAGAGAGTAGTGGCCTATGCTTCTAGACAGTTGAGATCTTATGAAGAAAATTATCCTGCTTAAGACCTAGAGTTAGCAGCCATAATGTTTGCCTTGAAAATTCAGAGAGATTACCTATACGAGGTAACTTTTTAGATCTTTAGTGACTATAAAAGCCTCAAGTACTTATTTGAATGGAAAGAACTTAATATGAGGCAGAGAAGGTGGATGGAATTTTTAAAAGACTATGACTTTAAGTTGAAATATCATCCAAGAAAAGCCAACATAGTGGTAGATGCTCTAAGTTTAAAGTCTTTACATGTGTCATCCTTAATGGTAAGAAAGATGAATTTAATTGAGCAAATTAAAGAATTACCTACTTTTCTCACTGAGTCACCCGAGGATTATAGGTTGAATAGGCTTGATGTAATGTCTGATTTTCGTTAAACGACGAAAACGGATGCATTTTCAAAGCAAGTCCCATGAAATGAATTAGTTAAGGTCTTGAAAATTTTGAGTAATATTATAGACTCCTAAAAATGAGAATTCTAACCCCAGATGGAAGGAAAAACAGAGCTAGAATGAAGAAACAAATTTTGACGAAAAACCTACGAAATGTAATGGCATTTTTGTAATTTTGAGAAAATTTTGGAATTCACATAGGAGGGCTTTTTAAATAAAATTTTTGAGTTCTTTGGGGTTCTTAGAGGCCCTAAAAACCATAGGAAGCCCCAGGACAATTAAATCCCCTCCAGTGAATATTTTCCAACATCGGTGTGCCTGAACTTTGACGGATCTGTTCGGGAAGGTTTTAACTCCAATTTGAGTGATTCCAAAGGTATTTTACTAAATTGGGAACCTAAATTTTATAATAAAAAAGATGGTTCTAAAAAAGGAGTTAAAACAAAGGAGAAACGAAAATGCAAAAAATGAAGGACAAAATGGAAATTTTTGAAAAACTCACTTTTCTACCCCTATATATAGGTGGCGCCCCACTCTCTCCCTCATTTGGAATCAGAATTTTTTGCCTAATTTCAAAGAAGGGAGATAGGATTATGGGTGCACAAGAGAGGAAGAAGAAGGAGGAAGAATTCAAGCTTAAAGGTATGTTTCCATAGTAGTTTTTCATGCTTTTCTCCATCCCCACCACCTCTTCTTCATTCTCCTTTGTTTCCTTTGATTAAAATGGAGTTTATAAATTTGATTCAAGGGAGAAAATTAAATGAATTTTCAGATTTGGAGAGAGGAGCTTGGAGAAAGTAAGATTCAAGGAAGAATAAGCAAGGAAGCTAAGTAATTTCTCTTCCTATGGTTGCTATTCTTGGTTCCTCTTCTTCTCTAATTCAACACACCCATAGAACCCTAGGAGGAGTTGATTTTTAGGCAGAACCAAGGATGAAACTAAGGAAAAAGGGTGTGGAGATTAAGAATATGCAAAAAGAATTAATAAAAAACCATTAGATTTCAAGATGTAATTTCTAAGGTTTCAATTGCACCTTGCAAAATCTGACTTTATATGATAATTCCTAGGTCTAATTAAGAGTTTAAATGAGCTCCTAAGATCCCTAAGATGCTCCCCACATGCTTCCTCCTTCAAGAAAACTAAGCAAAATCCATTGAGGCCAATAAGCTCCATAGTCTTAACCAAGCATGGATGGGATAGCTAGGGAAAGTTTTAAATTTTTCTAAGGCAATTTTTGAGCCATATATGATGAATGAAAATGAGGGAAGGCCTTAGAAAAAAAATTAGAACTCAGAGAAAGTGAATTGGTGCTTTAGGTTCCATATTATGACTTAAAGAAGCAACATATTGTTAGGCTCTTTGTTTTAATTGTGTGATAAATCTAAGAGGCTTAAAAGGAGTCAAGAATAATATTTGAAAGGAAATAATGGAGCCTAGAATTTATTTGAAGGGTATCATTTCATTAGGTGCAATATAGACCATAATGGGATTTATAGAACAACCTAGTGTCTAAGCAAGTTGTGTAATCTTAGAAATTATTTCATGAACCTAATTGGCTTCCATAAATTGTGTCTAGGCTAAGAGAAAGCATCTCCATAAGTTTATGTGTGTGTGGCCGAAGCAAGGGAGGAAATTTCAAAAGGAAAAGTGTGTGATTGTGTGTAAGGTAGCTCTTTCTACCTACTCTTATGCATGGATGTGTGTTTAACTTGTCTTAGAATGTGTGTATGTGTATTTCAAAGCCATGAAAAGTATGCTAGCATGATTTTATATACCATGATTTCATGATGACATATTATGTTTTTAAATGATGCTATGATGTTTGTTTGAGTTAGCTTGAGTGTGGAGAGGCCAAGAACTCTTAACCATGGTGAGGATGAGCTAAGAACCCTTGAGATTGGTTGAAACAAACCAAAGTCTCCTAAAAGCAAAGTAGGCTTTCAAGAGTATGGTTGCGTCTAAGGATCTCTTAAAGAATGGGTGAGGCAAGTCCAAAATCCATGAGGAAAAGGGTGAGGCCAATCCATCCACTTAGCAAGCTCTTAGATGTCTTGTATGACTTATTTATATGCCAAGCTTGCTTTTTGAATGTTCATGACCTCCATTATATCTATGCATGCATTTTTCAAGGCTTGTTTTGCATTCATTATGTATGATTGAATGGGAGATGAGCTATTGGGATTCTTTGAATCTCATTCCCTCCTCTCCAATGATCTCACATGCTAGATGGACCAAGTGAACAAGGTAATGGAAGCCAACCACCTTGAAGAGAAGAATTTGACACCAACATGCTTAGCCTTTGCTTTTAAAACCATAATAATGTCAAATCTTGTAACCCCTTGATGTATATGGTCTATGACCTCTTAAACATGTGTAATTATGATAATATGTATTGTATAAATGAATGGATATGGTGTGTGAACCTTAGAATGTAATATAAGTATGGAATGCCAAATTATGTTTCTTGAAAGGTTAATGTAAGTGTACATATGGGTGGATGAAATGGCTAAAATGAGATGCATGAGGTTTGGGACCATTTGGGCAGCTCACACAAGTCCTAATCATGTTTTTGGACTTCCCCAAAAGGTGCGAAAACCTAAAAAAAGCCATTTGGTCGATTTGGTACCCTATATGGAGCCAAAATTGACCATAATAAAATCCTATATCACTTTTTGGCCAAATGAGTTCTTCTTGATATATGATTTGGTATGCAATTAGATCTTTTTGAGATATTTTTGAGAAGCTAAGGAACATAATTTTCAGAGGTCTACAGAATATTTGGTAAATTTTCAAATTTGGCAAATTTTCTGATTTTGGTCTGATGTACTATTCATCTGGTCTGAAAGTGAAATCTATCACACCAGGCTCAAATGATGTCCAATTGCCATAAAATTTTATACAAAGAAATTAGACATTCCCAGTGACTTGTTTCAACTAGAAGCACCTCATTTGGAGGTCTAGAGAGGGAGATATGAATTTTTAAAGATTCTGTCCAGTATCAGGAGTTTTACCCAACCTCAGTTACTGTTCCATTGAATTTTGAGGCCTGGGCTGCTTGAACTGGTCTGGAGCTATTTTTCCCCTCTAGCTAACATCTACAGCTTTCCAAATTGGTATATTTGCATAGATTAGATTTTTGTGGAATTAATTGGACATTTTAAAAATTTGCTATAGAAATTTGTGATAGCACTAGGGAACAGTTTGACCTCTGGACTCTTTTGAATTCAAACGCCCTTTGTGATGGATTTTATAGTCTGGATATATTTTTAGTATCAATTTTACCTCCATAGCTTTCCATAATGACCAAGAATGTATGATTTCAATTTTTCTAGGATTAGTTATAATTTTACAAATTTGGATAGAAAAGAGGCAAAAGCTGGCCGAAAATGAATATCCATATTTTATGCTTCCCTTCATGATTCATGAGTTGTGGGCCACATTTTATAGTGCAAATGAGTCTTAATCATGTATTTAAATATTAGAATATGTTATATAAACTCACTCGGTCCACGTGACACCAGATGAAATTTTTATACATGATGCAGTGTAATTAAATGCCTTATTTTAATGGACTTTTCTTATTTCCCCTCTTGTAATGCACTATATGAGCATGCAAATGTGATAGAGATAAGCTAGAATTTATGGTATTACACTTGAAATCTCTTGTGATTTAAGGAATCACATTAGAAAAGCCTAAGAATATGACATAACCTTACAAGCTTAAAGTAGACAACCTGGATTCACTAAAGCTGAGGATGGAAAATAATGCTCTAAGGTAGATTGTGTGTGCCTAATGAAGAATTAAGGACATTGATTCCAGAAAAATCTCATAAAAGTAAATATACTATTTGTCCTGGATCCACAAAAATGTACCATGATCTTAAGAAATTGTATTGGTGGCTAGAAATGAAGAAAGACATAGTTGAATTTGTGTTTAAATGTTTAATATGCTAGAAAGTGAAAATAAAACACCAAAAGCCTTCAAGATTGTTGCAACCTCTAAAAATCACTGAATGGAAATGGGATAGTATATCCATGGATTTTATAATGGGATTACCTAAAACCCAGTTAGGACATGATGTCATTTGGATCATTGTAGATAGACCGACCAAATTAGCTCACTTTTTACCCATAAAGATTACCTATTCTTTAGATAGATTGGCTCAATTGTATATAAAGGAGATTGTGAGGTTACATTAAGTGCCTTCTACCATTATATTAGATAGGGATCCTAGATTCACTTTCTCGATCTTGAAAATCTTTTCAAATTGCATTTAAGGCTAGGTTATACCTTAGTACTGCTTATCACCCTCAAACTAATGGATAAACTAAGAGAACCATTTAAATCTTAGAAGACATACTTAGGGATTGTGTGATAGAACAAAAAGGAAATTGGGATAGGTGCTTACCATTAGCAGAGTTTTCCTATAACAACAATTACCATCCCAGTAGTGGAATGACTATTTATGAAGCTTTGTATGGACATAAATGCAAATCCCCTTTATGTTAGGACCTGAGTTAGTATAACAAACCATAGTTCAAGTTAAGAAGTTCAAAGAAAAGTTACTCACAGCCCAAAGTAGGCAAAAGAGTTACTCTGATAAAAGAAAAAGACCTCTTGAATTCAATGAAGGAGACTATGTTTTTCTTAAAGTTACTCCTACTACTGGCATAGGTAGTGTAATATTTGGTCTTTTCGGAACTAGACCGAAACTGACGAGATTACAAAAGAGGGTCCCGAAATGAAATCACTAGATGCTGAAGATTAGAATAACAATATAAAAATTTAGAAATGAGAATACAAAGTTAAAGATGTCTTAAAACTAAAGCTAGGATGGATAAATAAAATTATTCGAAAAGGCAGTTGCATTTTTGTAATTTTAGGTAACTTTTTGAAAACTCAAAGGAAGGAGCTTTAAATGGAAAAATTGAGTTTCTTGAGGTTCTCAGAGGCCCTAAAAATTATAGGAACCCCAAGAATTGTTAAAACTCTTTTAGTGTACATTTTAGGTTATTATTGATTGAAACTTTGACCAGATGATTTAGTAAGATTTTAAATCTAATTTGAGTGAAACCAAAGGCATTTTATGAATTAGAGGACCTAAATTTTCATATGGAAAAGACAATTCTAAAAAAGGAGCTAAAATGAGCAAAAATAGGGAAAATAAAGCTGAAGGGTAAAATGTAAATTATGGAAAATGTTATAACTCACCTCATTTCTTCTTAAAACAAGGCCAGTGTAATGTTTGGTTTTCATCAAACAATAGAAACAGATGTGTTTTCAAAGCAAGTCTCTCGAAATGAATTACTTAAGGTCCCAAAAACATTTATATAGCATTCTAGACTCCTAAAAATGAGAATCCTAGACTCAGATGGAAAGAAAAATAGAGCTAGAATAAAGAAATGAATTTGAACGAAAGGTTAACGAAACATAATGGCATTCTTGTAATTTTGAGCAAAATTTAGAATTCTCACAAGAAGGCTTTTTAAATGAAAGTTGAGTTCTTTGGGGTTCTCAAAGGCCTTGAAAACCATGGGAAGCCCTAGGACAGTTAAAACACCTCCACTGGACATTTTCCAACGTCGGTTGACCTAAACTTTAATATATTCATTTGAGAAGGTTTTAGCTTTGATTTGAGTGATTCCAAATGCATTTTATTAAATTGGGAGCCAAATTTTATAATGAAAAAATAGTTCTAAAAAAGGAGCTAAAATGAAGCTAAAGCGAAAATGCCAAGATGGAAGGGTAAAATTGGAAATTTTGGAAAATGGAAGCTTCTTGAGTACTCTTTATTATTCACATTTCTTCTCCCCCATATCTAGACCAACTCACTTTTGCCCTCAAACCAGAAAAATAAGGCAGCTCTTAGGCACACCAAAAGAGGGGATTTTCAAAGGAGAAAAAGCAAGAGAAAGTTAGGAAATTTCATGGAAATTCAAGCTTTCTTTTTAGTCAAATGATTCTCCTTCTCCTATTTATTTTCATAGGTTTAATGATGTTTTTGGGTCTGTATGGAGGGTGGACAGAGGTTGAAAATTCGGATTAGAGAATAGAAGGCTAAGTAAAGTGAGAAACAAGCAAGAAAAGCTAAGAAAATTGAGGTATTTTGCCATTTTCCAACTTAATCTTCCTTGCTCTTCTCTCCATTTCGCCTCATGTAGGGACAGCCAAGGAAGAATGAAATTTGAACCAAACCAAGGATGAATCTTAGGAAACTGAGGAAGAAGAACAAGAATATGTAAAAGAAATTAATAAAGAAGCATTAGTTTTCAAGATAACATAATTAGGGATTCAATTGTGTAGCAACAATTCAATTTTGATGCAAATATTTCTAGGCCTAATTAAACATTTTTATGAGCTTTAGAGACCCTTAGGAACCTCCCTACATGCTTCTTCCATCAAAGAAACCAAAGCAACTCCCTTGGGCACAATTCAAGTGCATGTCTCGGCCAAGAGGGTTCCATGTGCCTAGGGGAAGTTTTAATTTTATTCAAGCTCATTTTTTAGTCATATATGATGGAAGAGGATGAGAGGAAGTCTTAGAAAAATTTTAGAAATTATAGAAAGTGAGATGGCATCATAGGTTCCAAATATGATTTAAGGAAGCAACATGTAGTTAGGCTCCTTGTTTCAATAATGCGATGACTCCAAGAGGCTTAAAAGGAGTCAAGAATCATAAATGAGAGAAAACAATGGAGCCTAGAATTCAATTGATGGATGTTGCTTCATTAGGTGCATTTAGGAACCATAAATGAACCATAAGACAAAATTAAAGTTCCAAGTAGATAGATAGCTTTGTGAATGGTTCCAAGAGCATGATTGGTTCTTATTTTATATGCTTAGGCCAAGAGAAACAAGTCTCCCATCATTGTGAGTGTGTGGATGAGGAAGGGAGTAAAATTCCAAGAGAAAAAGTGTTCTTGTGTGGCAAAGGTAGCTCTCTCCACTTTCTCTCAAGCGTGAATGTGTACTTACCTTGTCTTTGAATGTGTGTATGTGTATTTTAAGCCATGAAAAGTGTTCTAGCATATGCCTATATTCCATGGTACCATGATATTGCATTATGTTTTCAAATGATATTTTATATGGTTACCTTAGCATGCTTGAGTGTGGAAAAGCCAATAACTCTCTAGCCTTGGTGAAGATGAGCCAAGAACCCTTAAAAATGGTTGAGACAAAGTCTAGTATCTCCTAAGAGTAAGGCTTAGTTCAAGGCCTTTAAGAAAAAGGGTGAGGCAAGTCCAATAATCTTGAAGAGAATGGGTGAGGGTAATCCACTTACTTAGCAAGCCTATGTATGCTTTGTATGACTTGTTCAAATGCCAAGAATGCTTCTTGAATGATCACACTTTCAATTATACCCATGCATGCATTTTTAAGACTTGAGTTGTATTCTTTATGTATAATTGAAAGGGAGATGAGCTATTAGAATTCTTTGAATCTCATTCCCTCCTCTCCAATGTCTTAATATGCTAGGTGGATCAAGTGAGCAAGGTAATGCAAGCCACCAAATGGGAAGATGAAAAGTTGACATCAAAGTGTTTAGTTTTGCTTATTTTGTAGCCATACAAATGGCATATGATGTAATACTATAATGAAAATATTGTATAATCATTTGAACATGTGTAATTACTCATATATTTGATGAATGTATGAGGTTTGATTCCAAATGAATGATAATGTAGTCATTGAACCTTGGATGGCAATGTAAGGCATGTGTTATCTTGTGTACGGCATGGGGTAAGAGAGTGAGTGTGACGACCTTAACTTCTAATCATTGTAATTAAGGTTAAATATGTGATTAATAATCATAAATTGGGGTTACAAGACATTATGACTAATTACATTCAGAAAATATAAGGAAATTTGAACCTTAATGTTATTAGAGTCATCAACCATATAATTACAAACACTCATGTACATCAGGGAACTAAACATTCATTTATAAGCTTTTAATTCTATCACCCCTTAATTTCGACTCCTAAGATCTTCTACCAATGTTTCTAAGTCATCCCTTGGGATTACTATATGAAAAACCAAGATTTCTAGTTTAGAATGAAGGTTTGGGACCATTAGCTGTAGTAAAATGTCCTTGCGCTGCGGCCAATTGCTCATGGGTTCACTCCTTTTCTTCACAGATTTCGCCACGGTGAGTTGGAGCTTCGTCGCAGCTAACCTACATGGCGCTATGGCGAGGAAGCCTCCTGGAACTTACCTCGTTCACCTCTCGCTATTGGCCGCGACCAATTCCCCCTTTCGCCGTGGCTAATTTCTCTCTAGAATGCCTAACAAATTCTCATAAAAGTTCACTGTGGCTAATTCCCATTTAGCCACGGCGAATTACCCTCTAGATGACTCCCAATTTTGCCTCTCATATTTCACCGCGGCTAATTCCATATTTCACTGCAGTGAAATACTCTCTGGACTTCCCCCTGGGCAACTTTGCCTCTATTCGCAGCAGCTAATAATATTTTGGCCGTGGCGAAATGCTTTCTAATCCTACAACTCTTAAAATCTTGTCTCATACTCTCTACTCTCTATCTAAGCACTCTTTAGGGCCAATCTCCTACTTGTTATGAGATTCTAATAGTATTTATCTAGCTAATTTACCCCAGCCATCGTATCATTACCCATCTAACATTTAGATGTGGATTTTTTTACTCATCCATTAGTCTTATATTAGCAAATTTATAAATTTTCCACAATGGTCATTCAATGATATTTTCATTGGATATTTCATGCATCACTAGCTCAAGTCTACAATCAGTAAATCATATGATTTCATTACTCAAATAGTTAGTTATATCATAGGTTCACCAGCCATAAATAGTGTCAAAGCTCATACATCCATCAACAACTAATATGAAGCCTATTTCTCAATGGTTACATTTTATGTTATCAAAATACAAACTCCTACACTTGACAATACAAATATATGATGATGCTATATAAAGGTTAATAAAATTAGCATCTACTCTATTCCACTTGGACCAAGTGTAGCTCCTCACACCAAGCCTCAACTCATGGATATTCATCCACTTGCTTGCCCTTATCCTTACCCGAAGAACCTTCACCTGAAATGTTTAATCTCATGAAACGGGGTGAGATGCAAATCTTAGTAACCAAGGCAAATTCCATTCATATATTCCAGTTTAATCAACATATATGCATGATTTCACATAAGCATAAGAAAACATACCAGTCATATCAGTAAGTGAAACAATTAGACTATCATGATTACTATCCCATACTAGCAATCATATTTCCACATGTTAAAGGCCAATAACATCGGGAGAGGCCCGTCCATGGCACCTACTCCCCATTGAGCACAACCAGGGCTCAATGCATTTGGGTTTTGATCATAACTTAGTGCCCGATCGAAGCACATGCACGGGTGGCAGCTGCACCATAGCTCCACTATGGACTCACAAGGTCCAATCACAATATAATAGATAGCCAACTAATTCATTCAGTATTTTAAATTATTCATGTACAAAAAATATGAAATTAAAATAGATATATGCATAGAATTAATATAGTCCCGGTTACCTCACTTGTAAACAAGTTGGGAAGTTATAGCAATACCAAAATCCTCCTAAAATCAAAATATCAGAAAATATTTATTTTTATCAGTCCATTACTATCTCATTCATCATTTGTGGTAATAACCCAATGCTCAAATAATTAAGTTACCAATAGTTATCTAAAGGATACCTACCCAATCACCAAGAGCCTCAAATTTCGGATTTTACCTTCCCTAGACTAGAAACATCAATATATCATTCCAAATCATAGGAAAATTCGCACAAAATTAAGGCCCATACTATAAGTCTACTATGTGGGTCTCAAACTAGCAAAGAAAGCATCAAAATGGAGAGTTTATACTTACCTAACAACATCCTCAGCCCCAACCTACGAAATTTCACCAAGAAAAAACCAAACAACCACATTTTAGATTTTGGATATGGTGAAAATACTCCAAATGAAAAACTAATCAGGCCAAAATGAAGAGAAAGAGAAGGGGATTAAGTTATATAACTATTACCTTGACTGAATCTTGCTCTAGAAGTGGGAAATGGTGAATTTCTTGCCCCAAACCCTAGCCTCCCTTTAAACCTCCGAATTTCTCTTGTGTTTTTGTGTTCTGCAGAATAAGGGGTGGCTAGGTTAGTTTTTAGGGTTTAAGTTGGGTTTTCTATGGGTTATAGGCTGCTCCAATGATCCAATTCCAATCGGCTTTAGATTCAAGCTTCGTTGGGCCAGCTTCATATGTTGGGTTGTTAGTTTTTAATTGGGCTAGACCAAGATTGAAAGACTCAATTGATTTGGGTCTACTTAAAGGTTATTGGACCAATTATAAGAGCCTATAAAAGGTATATCTTAGGCTTCTATCACATTGAATTAGATTGGGTCTACACCTAACTTATTAGGCCTCCATTAGCCTCTTATCATGATCTTTTACATTAATTTAGGCCTAGGTGAAGTTTCTATCCCAATTAAATCTCAAACTTATATTAATAATTTATCTCTCTAAAATTTTCATTCACTTAACTTACCTGATTATTCCATATTAATTATTCTTAATTAACCCTAATTCATGATTAACACCTTAATTAATATTAGGGTGTTATAGTGAGTTTTCAATTTATGGGCTTATGCACCTTTGAGATAAGTTTAGAAGGTCATTTTGGTGCATTTCCACGTGCTCAAGTGGTCATGGTTGCCTTAGAACTCAAAATGACCATTTAGACCCCTTATATGACACAAAATGAGCCATTTTGCAATCCAATATCAAGATCTGACCAAATGAATGAATTTGCCCATGAAATTTGGCACACATATAGATTTTATTTAGAGTTTTTTGGGAAGCTAAAGATCAAATTATTTCGAGCTCTGTGTAATTAATTATGATTTTTCAAAATTGACATTTTTCTGTTAAACTGATGTAGATACTGTTCATTTGGTCAGTTGCTTAGGCTGTGTCATTCAAGCATCAAATGACATCCAATGCTCATGAAATTTTGTAATCATAAACTAGACATGATAATATTTTCATGGCCACCTAGATCACACCTCTGAGTAGTGAGATATGAATTTTTGAAGTTGGAGGACAGTACTAATAATGATAGTCAACCTCTAGTATTGTTCCATCAATTTCCAATAGCTAGTAGCCCTTGTTGTGGTTTGGATATATTTTTAACATAAAGTAGACATCTATAGCTTTCCAAAATGGTAAAGTATGTATGATTTCAATTTTTCTAGAATTATTTATGATTTTTCAAAATTCATGTTAGTATTTTGGAATTTCGAGCCAAGGCTACATCATTGATTTTTATATACACCATCCACTTGCACGAGTTCTAGGCCACTTCTTGGGATGGTTATGAGTTGTAATTGTATAATTAAATATGAGAATGAGAAGGATAACCTCATATGGTCCATGGGACACCGAATAGAAAATTTATCTGCTACGCAATACAAATTTATTCATTATTTTTAATGCTCTTTCTTTGGAAACTTGTATAATTCTTGGAAATGAGCTTAGACAAGGAATGAGATGAGCTATATAAACATGGTGTTACAACCAACATGTCCCAAACACTTCAAGATAGAACTAAAAGCTTTTAAACCAAAGGAGAAAGGTGAGCCAAGGAGAAAAAGAAGAAGAAGGAAAGAAAGCCAAGAAAAGGTAAGAAAATGACACTTTTTCATGCTCTTGCCTTCACCAACTTGATTCTCCTCCTTAACCTCTTTCTTTTAGTGATTTTGGTTTTTAGAAAGAAGCATTTTTTTGGCTAGTTTGTTAAAGGAAGGAGAGAGTTTGAAGAAACCAAGCCAAGCCTCAAATTTCCCTCTTGAAATACATTAAAACAATGTATGTTTCCATAGCTAAAGATTACTTCTCCTTGGTCCTCCCTTCATGTGTGTGCTTGACCTAGGCTAGGAAAGGTTGAAGGGAGATTATTTGTAACCAAAACAAGACTAACCCAAGGATTTTGAAGTATGAAGAATTAGAATATGCAATTAGAATCAAGAAAGGAGCATTAGAAAACAAGATATGGACGTTAGGGTTTCAATTGCACCATAAGAGTTTTGGAACTTTAAAAGGATAATCCAAGCCATATTTAATCATGTCTACACTTTAGAGAAACCAAGGAACAGGAGCATGTATCAAATTCTAATAAAAGCAAGCAAAATTTCATCTAGGCCTCCAAGGATATATGTCTTGGCCAAGAGAGAAAGGAAGCACCTCACCTAATGAGTGTTTTCTTTAGTTCTAATGAATTTAGAGAGTTAGATATGATGAATAAACAATTATGGAAGCATTGGATTGAATTTAGGAGCCTTATAATAGAAGTTGAAATTTTAAGGGTCTAAATGAGATTGATGAAGCAAGTTAGTTCTAAATCATTTTAACCAAGTATGTAATGATTCAAATAAGTTTCTCAAGAGTTATAAAACTTGTAGGAAGCAAGAGTTTGAGGTTAGAAAAGCAAGAACCAAAAGTGGCTTCATTATGGCCTAAAACTAGTCTTATGTAACATATTGAGCCCTAATAAGATTTAAGAAAGATAATGAAGCTTAGAATGAGTCTTATGGGATTAACTTGTCTTGAAATTGTTATATGTAAGTCCATCTAGCTCAAACACTCCAAAGTGTAAGTGCCAAGAGAAGGAAAGTCAAGAGAAAAGCTAAAATCAAGTGGGTTAGTGGCTAATTGAGTCCTAGCAAGTTTCAAGGTAGCTTTATCTCCCCCTCTTACATACACTTGAATGTTTGAATGAATTGTAATACTTGTATGTGTTGTTGCTTGATGCATTCAAGATGCATGTTTTAGTATAATTTCCATATTAAGCTATACGAATGAGAATGAAATGTGTTTCGACTCCTAGCTCCCCCAAAGCTTGGAATTAAGCATAATAGCTCTTCCTTGGCCCTCGAGTTGAGAAAAGTTGAGCCTAACAAGTTTATGATGAAGCCATAGCTATGAAAGGAATGAATTTTTATGTTTTATGAGGTATTTGATTTATATGAGGCATGAGCATTGCATTTTTGTATCATATCCATGGCATATATTCATGGCATTCTTTCATATATTGAATTGGTTAAGATTAGCTACTACGATTCTCCCAAATCTCACCCTTTATGCTTACACTAACCATTTCAAGGTCGTTGAAACAGCTTAGATAACAAACATCATGAATTAGGATGCTATTGTGTATTATGTTTTGACTTATGTATTAATAGTGACATGGATAAGACTCTTAATGTATATGTACAACCATTTTAATGTAAATTAAAGTATATCCTTGTGTTTTGGAATGGAAATTCATGTATGAGTATGAGAATTTGCATGTGTGGTAGTCTATGTCATGTTATAGGCACTATACAAGGAAATGAGTTGTGAGGCATCATGGTATATGCATGTATTAGTGGATGTCAAGGGGTCAAATTTTGATCTACTTATTTTGGAATAATATGGAATGGTTAGAAAAGCCATTTATGTTGAAAGAAATGTGCTCAAAGTGGAAGAAGACCAATCAGACACCAAAAGGTCCAAGTTGGTACCTAAAATGGTCTTACATTTTTCATAAATAACTCTTAAATTATAAGTGGCTTAAATGAATTAGTTTGAGCCTAATATATGGAATGCATTTAGACCCCTCCTTTAAGCTTTTTGTCAAGATAAGAACTATAATTTTTGGAGTGGTACAAAATATTTTACAAATTTTTGAAGTTGGATAGAAATTTCAATTAGGTCTTAGTACTGTTCACACAAAATAGGTTTGATATTTTGGGTTTTTCAGGGGTCAAATGAAGTACAATGGTCAAGAATTTTTATAGTTGTCATTATAAGCTTTCTAAGGCCACTAAGTTTGCATAAAAAGGAGTCGTATAGAGAAAGTTATGAATTTTTAAAGTTAGGGGTCTGATTTTGTCTAAGTATTGTAGTAGCCACTAATATGCAATGTCTTTCATGGGCCAAATCAGCTTAGATGCTCTTAAAATTTTATAGAACTTAGGTTTCATCTCATGCTTTTCTATGGCATTAAGAGCACCTAAGAGCACCTAATTTGGTGTTGTGTAGAGCAACATATGCAATCTCAAAGTTTAGGTTAGCTACATGCCTCCAATTCTGACTTGTGTTACTATTCCACTACATTTAGCTAGGCAAATGAACTTAAATTTTCCTAAAACTTTTATTGCATGTATTTCACATCATACACTTTCTATGGACACCTAATTTGTATGATTTAGAGTTGAATAGCCCAAGTTATGAATTTTTAAAATTAGTGCATATTTTTGCTAAAAGCTATCATTTCGGGTCCTATGGAGATTTTATGTTTTCCATAAGCTAAACATAATAAAATAAGTATGAACAAACTTGCTATGGTGAAAATGAATTAAGAAAAAGAAAGAGTTATGTTTGGAACTCTTTAACTCAAAATGACCTATAAATGGCCCAATTTCAGTGTTGAAAGCTCGTGAATAAGTGTGAATTTTGCTTAAAACTCCTCATTTGACATGAATGAGTTAGTAAAAACTAGGTATAACATTTTAGTTGGTATCAGAGTAATAGTTCAGGCATTCTAGTATTAGTTATGGTTTGAGAATGTGATTTTTAAGTTATGTATGACCTATATAGGACGATTTGGGTGCTAAAGTGTGGCATATGTTTATGTTTTATGTCAAGTTATGTCAAAATGCTATCAGATGAGATGGTGAATACTAGGAGAGGTAGGCCTCCAAAGTTTTTAGAGTAGAGCCAATTGATCCTATGGCTGGAGCCTTATAGGCTATGGTAACTTGCCTGGATCAGCAGTAAGCCATGATGTAATAGTAACAAGAGGTCATTAGCAAGGGAGGCCTACCCAGAGGGAAAATGAAGGGCCTAACCTCTCTGATCACCACATTTTGACCATTCTAAGATGTTTTGCCTAATACAGAGATAGGCAATAATGCAGTGCAATATAAAGTGAAATTGTAGCTACCAAGGAAATGAGTTTAAAGGAAAAAATGAGAGAGAGTTACTCCCCCCAACCACAACACCCAAATGTCTGGATGGATTAGAAAGTCTAAATGCTATTTTGTCAAGCCAAAACCCATTGGCATCACTCCATATAGTCCTGACAGCCTCGATTCATCATTTGGCTAATGAATAAGTAAAATGTAGAATCCCTTAACCTTGAAGGTGGGTTGAATATAAAGATAGTTGATTATTGGATAATGTAGTTAGAAAAGGTGTGCCAAGTAATGGAGTGTAATTTAGAATATAAGGTCCTGTTGGCCATATTTAAGCTAATGTAGGAAATAAACTGTTATGGGTAAAAAAGAGAAAAGAAAATTATGACCCATCATTTAAACAAGATAAAAGATAGATAAATGATTCACTTAGCAGGCTTATATAAAATAAATAAGTGATAGAAAAGTAGCGGGTTTAGTGCATGAGTTTAAAAAAGAAAATAACACATTTTATAATTGAGCCTAAGGATATTTAAGATTGAGTAGCAACTAAAGTTAGATTGTTAGGCACAAGAGTAGTAAGGTTATAGAGACCTACCCATAAGGCAGTAACTCTAACCTAGAATGCTACCTTATATGATAATAAAAGATGGGTCAACAATGTGAGCACAAGACATGTAGAACATGTTGTGGGTATATATGCAAAGGAATGATATAAGAATATAAAGAATGTTGTGAGTACATAAGAAAAGTGTACCTTAGAGGTGATGCCCTAAAATGAATATGAATAGCTTAGTGTTAGAAATTCAGAGAAGAGAAAAACATAAAAAAGAAAAGTCTAATAATGGTATATAGTAAGCCTATGTGAGCTAACTAGATCTATAGCAAGCTGCAACCTTAGTGAGACAAATGCTTTAGGCTAAGTGTAAGTTGAAGCCTAAGAAAAGCAATAAGTAGAGTTTCACATGCAAGGAGAGATAAGTAGAAAATGGAACCCCAATCTAAAGAGAAAGTAGTTTAAAATGATAACTAAATGAAGGTTCTTCTTGGTTTGATAAGAAGAAAATAAGATGTAACAAGATGGAGGACCACCCAGTTAGTAGTCAGTAACCTTTTGAGGGATAAACCCCTGATTTAGTAATTATAGGGATATGGAAAGTACGGAAAGAGTTGAGAAACTAATATATAGAAATAGATACTCTCGCTTTAGTAGTAACTAAAGTAGAGTTAATAGAGTAAACATAATAAAAATAGATAAACAAAAATTCAGCACTTAGTCAGATGAGCTTACCTAATATGAGACTAGTGCAATGTAAAAGCACATAAGTAGTAAAAGTACTAAGTGGAGTATAAAGTTACCGATAAAGTAGATTCAGGACATTGAGGATATGTGACTTAAATCAAGTTAGTAAAACCCTAAAATTAGTAAACTATGCTCTTAAAGATGAAAGTAAAAAGTCTAAGCAAAAAGAGAACATAGTCCCTAATTCGAATGTAGAGAGAAGCTGAGGCAAGCAGCTAGTACCTCAGTGCTCCCAAGGAAGCTAGAGAAAGTTGAAAGTTACCTAAGTGGTAAGTTCCAAGACATAGAAAAATACAACTTTATAAGCTCAGGAGTTTTAAGGAAGACAAGCTTTAAGGTTCATATGAAATAAGCTTTTTCCAAGAGGAACAATCTAGTTAAGAATAGAGGATGAGAATAAGATGTATTAAACCTCCTCAATCTTTATAAAAAGTAAGCAAAGGTGAACCCAAAAAGCATGTGACAACGTCAAAGTCGAGGACATAATAAATTAAGAACAGATAAAAAGGTAACATAAATGAGTGTATTAGAAAGCACAGTGGTCCTTAGTGTAGTTGTTCATAAGGTATGATGTAATGTTCTAAGTAGGGATAACTGGGCAATATAAAATAACCTCATAATAGAATAGTAAATTATGTAAGAGATTAAATGAAGAGTTTCCTTTCTTCCCAAGTGCCACATGATATAAAGAAAGATATAAAGAAGTAACAGAAGAATACTTTAGATTGTTGGGAAACTTGTAATATACTGGTGATAGTGGCTTGAGCACGGTCATGATATACCTGTATATTAGTGATTAATGCTATAATTTGCTTGTAACGATAGTTACATGATATTGAGTCTAGCCAATTTAATAGTAATGTAACTTAAGTACATAGCAAATAATGGTATCAACCATAAAGAGTGTCCCAATAATTGAAGCGTATCTTAGTTAGTTAAGTTAAAGAATAAGATAAAGAAAAAGAAGTTAAGGAATTCTAGTAATGTTAGAACTATAAGAAAAAGTATTAAGAATGGATCCCTAGTATGGAATGATGTAAATGGAGTGTGCTTGTAGCATTAGAATTGAAAAGAAAAACTAAGTAGCACGAGTTCAACATACATAGTATGAGTCTCTCATGATATAACTTAATGAAATGAAAAGGGACTAGCATATGGTACCTACCCTGTGAGAGATGTTAGGCACACTTGATGTGTGAGATGCCTTAATGCTAAAGGCACTTGAGTGAAGAACATAGGCATAGTCAGAAATTGTAGGATAAGAAAAAAAAGATAGAATGAATATATGTAAAGTGTAAGCCTAGTTTATATATCAATTAAATAAAGTAAAGTAATGCAAACTAGTAAGAGTGAAGAAAGAAAGCATGATATAAAGGCTAGAAGTGGGAACCTAATGATCCTATAAGGAGTAGTAAGTGAAAGCTAAGATACTCCTAAGTATTATTACTATAGATCAATAGAGAGGCAAATGATACAAAACCTACTTCACATGAAGAGCATAGTAGACATATGAGTTTAGACTTGGAAATTATGAGTAGTGGTTGCCAAAATTAGTGAGTATGCATTTTACTTGCAAATACAATGATTTTAGGCTTTAAAACCTCCTAGAGATGGATCATAGTAGATTTTAACACAGTGCAATGGATTGCAGTAGACCCTAACAAGGCTTTGAAAGGTCGCGGTAGACCTAGGGGTCACAATAGATACCACAGACTTATAAAAAGTCCACAGTTATAATATAGCAGTTCTCTTAGGAGATGATAGCCTATGATAGTTTTACATATCAGCTTAGTCTCAAAGACCAATACAATTTCAGATAGTTTTCATCTTAAAAACTAAAGACTTCCTAGATTTGGTAAACTATTACCACAAAGATATTAGGGCAATACTTAAACAGTCAAGCCATTGACTAGACTTCTTCAATAGATAAGCACAATATATAGGATGAGGAAAGCAAGAAGTCACTTTCTAGAGTTATAGTTAGATGGACTACTATTTAGTAGTTATTAAGCCTAACCAAAGGAGAGAGAAATTCCTCTATACCAAAGTTATGTATTTACAAAGGGGTTAAGTGCAATTTTTTATGATAGGGTAAGTGGTAGACCATACCTTTAGTAGCTGAAAATATAAGACGTCAGTATCCCACATGAATACAGTATTAGTCAGTGGTAGTTGCTCTTCAATGCTAGTGTAAAAAGCTAACAGTCATGCTAGTCAGTTATACAATTAAGAAACTGAATAATACTTACTCTCAAGTAGATAAAGAGAGTAAAGCAAAGTTTAGGCCTAAAAAGGCAAGTATAGTAGTAAGTAAAGAAATTAGGACAATTAAGAATAGAAGCTCCTTAAAGGAGTTATGATCCCAGTAAGTGGTTAAAATATGAGGCTTGTGATAGAAACAAATATAAACCTTGATTATGAGATGAGCTAGTAAGAAAGAAGGTAAGAGTAAATAGTGAACTAAACATTTAAATAAGTTAAGTAGGCAGGAAAAAATCTTTGATGGCTTGCAATGAATAGAGAAAGACAAGAGACTTTATAGGAAGCCATTAGAATATAGTTTTGGAGATTTGATACTAATTAGACTTCTCTAATCACATATGCAAGTAAGTCCACTAAACAGAAAAGTTTAACCCTTATGAATTGGGCTAAAGCCAACAAGATACAAAGTAGTAAGCTCTCCCAATAATAGGCCAGAGTTATTAGAATATGTTTTAGTATTAGAAGTTAGTTCCCCTCATGACAAGAACAAGTCGTATGCTTTGTAGAAATAACCCAAAGAAAAAAAATCATATACAATAAAGTTAGCAATGTTAATTCCCTAGTAAGAAGAGGCGAAAAGAGCCTAATCTCTAAGAAAATTAAGTAAGCAAGGCAAAAGGAATGGAAAGATTAGCTAGAAAAAATATTAGAAAAGCATGGTAATATTTATATCACTAAATTTCAAGGACAAAATTTTTTTAAGGGGGGAGAAATGTAATATCTAATCTTTCTAGAACTGAACTGAAACTAATGAGATTACAATAAAGAATCATAGAATGAAATGACTAGATGTTAAATAAGATTAGAATGATAATCTAGATATTTAGAAATGAGAATACAAAGCTAAAAATGCCTAAAAACTAAAGCCAAGATGGATAAATAAAATTACCTAAAAAAAGTGGTGGTATTTTTGTAATTTCAAGAAACTTTTTAAAAACTCAAATGAGGGACTTTAAATGGAAAATTTGAGTTTCTCAAGGTTATCAGAGGCCCTAAAAATTATAAGAATCCTTAGAATGGTTAAAACCTCTCCGATGTGTATTTTAGGTTATCAATTCATCAAAACTTTGACTAGATGATTTAGTAAGATTTTAAATCTAATTTAGGTGAAACCAAAGGCATTTTATAAATTAAAGGATCTAAATTTTCATATGGAAGAGACATTTCTCAAAAAAGAGCTAAAATGAGCGAAAATAGGGAAAATGAAATTGAAGGGCAAAATGGGAATTATGGAAAATGTTATAACTCACCTCCTTTTTCTTAAAACAAGGCCAGCACATCCTAAACACTTCAAGATAGAACTAGAAGCTTCTAAACCAGAGGAGAGAGGCACACTAAGGAGAGGAGGAAGAAGAAGGAAAGAAGGCCAAGAAAAGGTAAGAAAATAGTATTTTTTTTTTCATGCCCTTGCCTTCACCGACTTGGTTCTCCTCTATGAGTTCTTTCTTTTAGTAATTTTGGTTTTTAAAAAGAAGCATTTTTTTGGCTAGTTTGTTAGAAGAAGGAGATAGTTTGAAGAAACCAAGCCAAGCCTCAAATTTTCCTCTTGAAATACATTAAAACAAGGTATGTTTCCATAGCTAAAGATTGCTTCTCCTTGGTCCTCCCTTCATGTGTGTGCTCGGCCTAGGCTAGGAAAGGATGAAAGGAGATTATTTGAAACCAAAACAAGGCTGACCCAAGGTTTTTGAAGTATGGAGAATTAGAATATGTAATTAGAATCAAGAAAGAAGCATTAGGAAACAAGATATGGAAGTTAGAGTTTAAATTGCACCTTGAGAGTTTTAGATCTTTAAAAAGATAAGCCAAGCCATATTTAATCATGTCTAGACTTTAGAGAAACAAAGGAATAAGAGCATATATAAAATTCCCAAGAAAAGTAAGGAAAACTTCATCTAGCCTTTCAAGGATATATGTCTCGGCCAAGAGAGAAAGGAAGCACCTAGGGAGTGTTTCCTTGAGTTCTAATGAATTTAGAGACTTAGATATGATGAATAAAGAATTACAAAAGTATTGGATTGAATTTAAGAGCCTTATAATGGAAGTTGAAATTTTAAGGACCTAAATGAGGTTAATAAAGCAAGTTAGTTCCAAATCATTCTAATCAAGTTTGTAATGATTCAAATGAGTTTCTCGAGAGTTATAAGACTTGTAAGAAGCAAGAGTTTGAGGTTAGAAAAGCAAGAACCAATAGTAACTTCAATACAACCTAAAACTAGCCTTGTGTAGCATATTGAGCCCTAATGAGATTTAACAAAGATAATGAAGCTTAAAATGAGTCTTATGGAATTAACTTGTCTTGAAATTGTGAAATGTAGGTCCATCTAGCTCAACACTCTAAAGTGTAAGTGCCAAGAGAAGGAAAGTCAAGAGAAAAGCTAGAATCAAGTAGGTTAGTGGCTAATTGAGTCCTGACAACCTTCAAGGTAGCTTTATCTCCCTCTTTGGCATACACTTGAATGTTTGAATGAGTTGTAATGCTTGTATGTGTTGTTGTTTGATACATTCATGATGTATGTTTTAGTATAATTTACAGAGCTACATGAATGAGAATGAAATATGTTTCAGCTCCTAACTCTCCTAAAGCTTAGAATTAAGCATAGTAGCTCTTCCTTGGCCCCTAAGTTGAGAAAAGTTGAGCCTAACAAGTTTATAATGAAGCCATGGCTATAAAAAAAATGAAATTTTATGTTTTATGAGGAATTTGATTTATATGAGGCATGAGCATTGCATTTTTACATCATATCCATGGCATATATTCATGGCATTCTTATATGTATTGAATTGGTTGAAATTAGCTACTGCGATTCTCCTAAATCTCAACCACTTCCACTAACCATTTCAGGATCACCAAGCAAGGACAAAGAGGTTGAAAGAGCTTAGATAATGAACATCATGGATTTGGATGCTATTGTGTATTATGTTTTGACTTATTTATCAATAGCGACATAGATAAGACTCTTGATGTATATGTATAACCATTTTTATGTAAATTAAAGTATATCCTTGTGTTTTGGAATGGAAATCAGTAACATCCGGTTCTCTGAAAACAAGAAAAATCGTGAGAAACATAACATATGGTTTTCCTATAAATGAACGAAACTCATCGAATGCGAAAGGAAGTCCCCTAAAATGATGTAGTTAAGGTCTTAAAAAATTTGAGAAGCATTTTAGACTCCTAAAAATGAGAATCCCAAGCTCAAACGAAAAGAAAAATGGAGATAGAATGAAAAAACAATTTTTCACAAAAAGCTTACAAAACGTAATGGCATTTTCATAATTTTGAGCAAATTTTGGAATTCACACAAGAGGGATTTTTAAATGAAATTTTTGAGTTTCCCAGGGTTCTCAGAGGCCCTAAAAACCATGGAAAGGCTCGGGACAGCTAAAGCTCCTTCGGTGGATGTTTTCCAACATCAGTGTACCCGAACTTTGACGGATTTGTTCAAGAAGGTTTTAGCTCCGATTTGAGTGATTCCAAAGGCATTTTACGAAATTGGAAACCTAAATTTCATACTGAAAAAGACAGTTCTCAAAAGGATCTAAAGCGAAAGAGAAACAAAAATGCCAAGAACGAAGGGCAAAATAGAAATTTTTGAAAAGTGTAACTTCTTCCCACCTATATATATGATGCGCCCTTCTTCTCCCTTCATGTTACACAACCAAGTTCTGCCCAAAACTAGAGGAAAACCCTAGGGAGAGTGGCGCATAAGAGGAAGGCAAAGAGGAGGAGAAATCAAAGGCTTAAGGTATGAAAATTTAGTAGTTTTTCATGCTCTTTCTCTTCCAAGCCTCTTCTCCTTCATTCTCCTTTATTTCCTATGATTATAATGAAGCATATGAATCTGTTTTGAAGGATAAATTGAGGGGAAATTTCGGATTTGAAGAGAGGAGCTCAAAGAACACAAGATTCAAGTGAGGAAAAGCAAGAAAACAAAGTAAATCTTGCATCCCATGGTAGCTAATCCTCCCCCTTCTTCTCCATATTTTGCCCCATGTATGTAGATGCTAGAGGGCTAGAATTTTGAGGGGAACTAAGGGTGAATTCCATGAATTTAAGGGAGGAGAGTAAGAATATGCAAAGAAATTCAAGAAAAGGCTATGGAGTTTCAAGGTGCAAAACCTAGGGTTTCAAGTACACCTTGTAAAATCTGATTTTGTATGATGATTCTTAGGCCTAAATAAGAGTTTAAATGAGCTCCCAAGACCCCTAAGAGGCTTCCCATATGTATCCTCCCTTGAGAAAACAAGGCAAACTCCAAAAAGCCCCATTTCTTCCATAACCTCGGCCTAAAGGGGTTTGTGTAGCTAAGGAGAGTTTTAAAATTTTCTAAACCCATTTTTGAGTCATATATGACAAATGAATATGAAAGGAAGCCTTAGGAAAACTTTAGAAACCATAGAAAGTGAGTTAGTACTTTATGTTCCATAATGAAACTTAAAGAAGCAACATGTAGTTAGGCTCTTGGTTTTGATTATTTGATAACTCCAAGAGGCTTAAAAGGAGTCAAGAATCATATTTGAAAGGAAAGAATAGAGCCTAGAATTTAATTGAAGGGTGTTGCTTCATTAGGTATAATTATGGAACCATAATGAGGTTATAAGCTAACCTAGTGTCTAAGCAAATTGTATGGCTTTAGAATTGAGTTCATGAACCTAATTGGCTTCTATAAATTGTGCTTAGGCCAAAAGAAAACTTCCTCACACTTTTGTGTGTGTGTGACCGAAAAGGGGAGCTTGGATTCAAAGGAAAAAGTGTGTAATTGTATATAAGGTAGCTCTCTCCACCTTCTTTCATGCATGGATGCATGCTTAGCTTGTCTTGAATGTATGTATGTGTATTTTTAAGCCATGAAAAGTGTTCTAGCATGACTTTAATTTCATGGTGCCAAGATGTTACAATATACTCTTATATGATGTTTTTGATGTGTGCTTGGGTTTACTTGAGTGTGATGAGGCCGAGAACCCTTAGCCATGGTGAGGATGAGCCAAGAACCCTTGAGATTGGTTAAGACAAAGCAATGAGTCTCCCAAAAGCAAGATGGGCTCTTAAGAGTATGGTTAAGTCCAAGAATCTCTTAAAGAATGGGTGAGGCAAGTCCAATATTCACAAGAAACTGGGTGAGGCCAATCTATTTGCTTAGCAAGCCTTTGTATGCTATGTATGGCATTCTCAAATGATGAAAATGCTTCTTGAATGTTTGCACTTGTCAACATGACCATACATGCATTTATGAGACTTGTTTGCATCCATTATATATGATTGAATGGGACATGAGTTATTAGTATTCTTTGAATCTCATTCTCTCCTCTCCAATGATCTAACATACTAGGTAGACTAAGTGGACAAGGTAATAGAAGCCAACCATCTTGAAGAGAAGAGATTGACACCAATATGTATGGTTTTTGCTCTTAAAAGCCATAATGATGCCTAATGATGTAAATTATTATTGTAAATGGACTATGGCCTTTGGAACGTATGTAATTATGATAATATGTTATGTTTAAATGGGAGAATGTATTATGTGACCATTAGTATGCAAATTGAGCATGTATGGGCAATATAGCTTCTTGAATTAATTTATGGAATTATGCATATGTGTGGATGAGATGGTAAAAATGAGATGCATGAGGGTTGAGACCATTTAGGCAGCTCACACAAGTCCTAATTATGCTTTGGGACTTGCCCAAGAGGTGCCAAACCCCAAGAAAAGCCATTTAGACATTTTGGTATCTCATATGGAGCTAAAATTTACAAATTTAGAACCCTATGTCACTTTTTATCCAAATAAGCTCTTCTTGATCTGCAATTTGGCATGCAATTAGAGCTTTTTGAGATCTTTTTTAGAAGGTAAAGAATAGAATTTTTTGAGATCTATAGAATATTTGATGAATTTTCAAAATTGACAAATTTTCTAGTTTTGGTCATGTCACTGTTCACTCAGGTATGAAAATAAAATCTACCACACAGGGCTAAAATAATATCCAATTGCCACAAAATCTTATACAAAGAGACTAGACATTCCCAGTGACTTGTTCCGACTAGAAACACCTCATTTGGATGTCTAGAGAGGGATATATGAATTTTCAAAAAATCTGTCCAGTATCAGGGACGTCACCTGACCTCAGTTATTATTTGATTAGATTTTGAGATCTGGGCATACCTGAGCTGGTCTAAAGTCATTTTTTGACTCTATCTAACATCTAAATCTTTCTAGATTGGTATCATTTGCATATATTGGATTTTTTTGGAATTAATTGGACATTTTTGAAGTTTGCTGCAGAATTCAGTAACAGTATCAGTGGACAGTCTGACCTCTAGACCATTTCATATATCAAACATCCTATGTGTTGAATGTTGTTATCTAATCATATTTTTAACATAAATTAGACATGTGTAGCTTTCTAGAATGACCAAGAATGCATGATTTCGATTTTTCTAAAATTAGTTATGATTTTTCAAAGTTGTGACCGAAAAGTGGAAAAATTTGGCCAAAAATATGTATGTGTATTTTAAACTTCCCTTCGAGTTCCATGAGATGTAGGCCACTTTTGATGATGCAAATGAGTTGTATTCATGTAATTAAATATGAGAATGTATTTTATGAGTTCACATGGTCCATGTGATACTGAATGAAATTTTTATACATGACACAACGCCAAATAATGTATTATTTTAATGGGTTTTTCTTACTTCCTTCATGGAATTTATGTTGTCAAGCATGAGAATTTTATGAAATGAGCTAGAAATATATGGTGTTATAAAATCCATGTATGAGTTTGAGAATTTGCATGTGTGGTAATCTATGTCATGTTATAGGCACTATGGAAGGAAATGACTTACGAGGCATCATGGTATATGCATATATTAGTGGATGTCAAGGGGTCAAATTTTGATCCACCTAAATGATAAGAAATGGTTAGAGAAGCCATCTAGGTTGAAAGAAATGTGCTCAAAGTGGAAGAAGACCAATTGGACACCAAAGGGTCCAAGTTGGTACCTAAAATGGTCTTAAATTTTTCATAAACAACTCTTAAGTCAAAAGTGGCCTAAATGAACTAGTTTGAGCCTAATATTTAGCATGCATTTAACCCTTCCTTGAACTTTTTTTCAAGACAAGAACCATAATTTTTGGAGCTATACAAAATATTTTACAAGTTTTTGAAGTTGGACAGAAATTTCAATTAGGTCATAGTACTGTTCACATAGAATAGGTTTGATATTTTAGGTTTTTCAGGGGCCAAATGAAGGTCAATGCTCAGGAATGTTTACATGCATATAGTTGACATTATAAGCTTTCTATGGCCACTAAGTTTGCATAAAAAAGGGTCGCATAGAGGAAGTTATGAATTTTTAAACTTAGGGGTTTGATTTTATCTGAATATTATAGTAGCCACTGATATGCAATGTCTTTCATGGTCCAAATGAGCTTATATGCTCTTGAAATTTTTATAGCTCTTATCTTAAGCTTTCCGTGGCCACGAGAGCACCTAATTTGGAGTTTTGTAGCTTAAGATATGCAATGTCAAAGTTTAGGTATGCTATATGCCTCTAATTCTTACTTGTGTTATTGTTCCATTACATTTGGCTAGGCGAATGAAGTCAATTTTAACTGAAACTTTTATAGCATGTATTTAAAATCCTAAACTTGCCATAGCACCTAATTTGCATGATTTGAAGTTGTATAGTCTAGGTTATGAATTTTTAAAGTTAGTGTAGATTTTTGCCTAAAGCTGTTATTTTGGATCCTATGGAGATTTTGTGTATTCCACAAGTTCAACATGATAAAATGGGTATGAATAAACTTGTTATGGTGAAAATTAATTAAGGAAAAGAAAGAATCATGTTTAGAACCCTATAACTCAAAATAACTCGTAGATGGCCTAATTTTGATGTTGAAAGCTCGTGAATGGGTGTGAATTTTGCTTAAAACTCCTGATTTGACATGCATGAGTTAATAAAAGCTAGGTATGAAAGGCAGAGCTATCTAAACCAAAAAGTTAAATCCTCGATACATTGGTCCTTACCAAATTCTTAAAAGAATTGGTTCAGTAGCTTATCAACTAGCCTTACCACCTCAGTTATCAAACCTTCATGAAGTTTTCCACGTATCCCAATTAAGAAAGTATATTCCTGATCCTTCACATGTCTTAGATATTGAATCGATACAATTTTAAGAAAATTTGACATACATGGTAAAACCAATGTCAATCTTGGATACTGATAAGAAACAATTAAGGAATAAGACAATTCCTTTAGTGAAAGTGGCATGGGAAGGAATGACACCTGAAGAAGCCACCTAGGAAATGGAAGAAAAAATGTGACAGAAGTACCCAAAATTATTTAATTAAGGCATATATTTCAAATTTTGAGGACAAAATCTTTTAAAGGGAGAGAAATGTAACATCTTTAAAAATTAGAATTTTATAATCATTTAGTATTTTATGTAATGAATTTATTAAACTTTAATAAAATGAATTTGAACAAAATAACTTCATATATAAAAAATACAAGATGAATAGGACCCATAGAAATTTTTGAGATTTTCGAGGGGTCTAGGGGGCCTAGGGGTAAAATCGTCATTTGTCACTTGATGAACTTTGATAATTTTCTGAAAGAAGGAGGAATTAAGAACTAGCCCAATATATATATATATTAATAGTTAGGAAATAATGCACAAAAAATTATAAAATTCATTCCATAAAATTATGAAATTGTTAAGATCAGAAAATGGCCCCAAACGATTAAGAGCTTATACAGAGACAAACTAAGCCCCTGAGCTTAAGTTAACTATTTCAGGAGATTCTATGCAAAAGGATCTACTGGATGGTGGTGATGGAATCCAAAGATGTGGAGTTAAGATGAAGAAATAAGCGAAAAATAAACAAAAGTGCTTGTCTGTTATGTTACTACCAAGGTAAAACATCATTTGGACCTTAAAATAATAAAATATTATAGAAATAAATAATAATAAAATATATGATTGGAGACATTAAATGGGTCCCACATGTGCTTAAAATAATATTAAAATATAGCAAAGAACTCAAAAAATGCAGACTAAATAAAATATTATAGAGAACCTATGATAAGAGATATTGGTGAAATGGTGGCATTTTTATAAATTTAGGCTAAAGGAAGGCTGATATGGTGCCATGGGTAAGGAGTAGGACATATGGTGACATATGTGTGAAGAAGATTTTAGAGACTGCATGAACTACAAAGTGATGACATAGGCTTATGTCAACAAATCCTAGTAAATCTCATGTTTTATGAAAAAGTTACAGCTGACATAAGAATGACATAGACACTAACTCAAGGAATAATAAATGCAACTTTAACTTCATAAGTTACAAGAAAGTAACCATAGTTAAAATTTAATCACAATTAAAATCCAACGGCTAATATTTGCCTGTAAAACATGATACGATTTTAACCATTGACACAATCCAATGGCTTAAATTTCTTTACTTTTTAAGATCAAATCACAACCCTTGATCTAATCCAAGGCTTATATTTAATCTCCATTCCAAAGCTTAATCCTAACCATCCATTTGATCTAAAGGCTAAGATCTTCCATCTTAAAATTTCTTCAAATCTTAACCACCTATTTGTAAATAAAATTTACAAGAACATACACACACTTTGACGCCACACTCACATACAAAACACACACACAATTTGCCTAAGACAAACAGAAAAAGAAGGAAGGAGAGCTCAGCCAAGGAGGAGGAGAAGGAAGGAGGAAGAAAGGAAGAAAAGCTACTAGAGAAAAATAAACACCACGAATTCAAGGTAACATAAATAAACTCTTCTTCTTAGTTTTTCTTTTATTTTCTTCCATGAATCTTCTCTTCTCTTCTTCTTCATGTTTTGGGCATGGCAAGAACAAAGGAGGAGTTTTGTTGTTTTCATGAATCCAAGCTAAGAAAAGATGGAGAAATCATATATAAGGCTTATGGATTCATGTAATTCAAGAAAATTCCTATTCTTGGCAATTTTTCTACAAACTATTAAACTATGTATTTCAAGAAGCCATGGAAGAAATTGAAGAGAAAATAAATGGAAAAATAATGAGAGAAAGCCTAAGAAAGAGATAGATTAATATAACTTTGATTTTCATGAAGAATTTGGCAAGAAACCCTTGAATTTTAATTTGAAAAAATTGTAGAATATACATTGAATATTTAGAAATTGATTGAGGGCTTTTATTCATTGCCCTTGAATATGTATGTATGGCTATTTGGTGACATGAAAATGAAGCAAAATCATATACTCTCCTCGGTGCATAGTTTCAACCAAGACCATTAGAGCTACCTAGGGAAGAGCTTTCTAAAATCAAATTAAATTACATTAATCTACACTAAAAGTAAGGCCTATAACAAATTTTTGGTGAATTATGGATTACTATATCAAAAAGTCAAATTTTTGAGAAAAAGTGTTGACCAAGAACTTCTTAAATTTTTACTTATATTATTTGATATGTTTTGGATGATTTATGTAGCCTAATATGTTCTACATACTATAACACCATAATTGCCTAGCTCAATCTATGCTACTTTCATATCTCATATCATGAATTGCACAAGAGAGTAGGAAAATGATATTAAAATAATACATTAATTAGCATTACGTCACGTATGAAAATTCTATTTAGTGTCACGTGGATCATATGAGCTCATGTATCATATTCTCATATTAATTACATAAATACAACTCATTTTTATCATTAAAAGTGGCCTACAACTCGTGGAAACCAAAGAGAAGCATAAAACTCACACTTATATTTTTTGCCAGAATTTTGCCATTTCTGTCACAAATTTTGAAAAATCATAACTAATTCTAGAAAAATCAAAATCATGCATTCTTGGCCATTCTGGAAATCTAAACATGTCTAATTTATGCTAAAAATATGTTTAGACCATAATATCCAACACAGAAGATGTTTGACATTCGAAAAAGTCTAGAGATCAAGCTATCCATTTGTGTTATCACAGGTTTTTGCAGTAAACTTCAAAAATGTCCAATTAATTCCACAAAAATCCAATCCATGAAAATGATACCAATTTGGAAAGATACAGATATTAGATAGAGGAAAAAATAACTCCAGACTACTTCAGGTATGCCTAGACCTTAAAACCTAATCAAACAATACCTAAGGTTAGTTAGGGCATCTGATACTAGGCAGGAACTTCAAAAATTCTTATCTCCCTCTGTAGACATCCAAATGAGGTGCTTCTAATTGGTAGAAGTTGCTAGGAATATATAGTTTTGTCATATAAAATTTCATGGCAATTGAACATCATTTGGGCCCTATGTGATAGAAATAATTTTCGGACTAAGTGAACAGTGCATTAGACCAAAATCAAAATTTTTTCCAATTTTGAAAATTCATCAAATATTCTTTAGACCTCCAAAAATTTTGTTCTTTAGCTTTTCAAAAACCTCTCAATAAGCTATAATGTTATGCCAAATCTCAGATCAAGAAAAGCTCATTTGGATAAAAAGTAATATAGGATTCCAAATTGGTTCATTCTTGGTCCATACAAGATACCAAAAATGTCCAAATGGCTTTCCTTGGAGTTTGGCACCTCTTGGGCAAGTCTAAAAGCATAAATATGACTTGTGTGAGCTGCCCAAATGGTCCCAAATCCCATGCATCTCCATTTGACTATTCCACTTCCATTTATACATATACTTCCATAATACAAATTTGCCATTTCATAACCAAAATGTGCATATCCAAGCATACAACTTAAGCTCTCATTCATACATGATATACTAGTATAATTACATATGCTTATGAGGTCATTGGTCATATACAATGTTTGATTATAATATTTACCACTTGTGTGGCCTTAAAGAAGTAAAAATCCTACACTTGGACATCATACTCTCATCTTCAAGGTGGTTGGCTCTCATTACCTTGCCTACTTGGTCCACCTAACATGATAGATCATTGGAGAGGAGGGAATGAGATTCAAAGAATCCAAATAGCTCATCTCCCATTCAATCATGCATAAAAAATGCAACACAAGTCTTAAAATGCATGCATGAGTATACTATCATTTAGAATGATTCAAGATATATTCTTGGCATTTCTACAAATCACCCATGGCCTACATAGGCTTGCTAAATGAGTGGATTAGCCTCACCCACTTTCTTTAAGGTTCTTGGACTTGCCTCACCCTTTTCCTCAAAGGCTATAAACTAAGCCTTGCTTTTGGGAGACTTCCTCTTGGTCTCAACCATTTTTAAGGGCTCTTAGCTCATCCTCACCGAAGTTGGAGGGTTCTTGGCTTCTCCACACTCAAGCAACCCAATGCAAGCATACTACACATCATTTACAAACATAAAGGAACACTATGGTTTGATGGAACATAGGCATATACTAGAACATATTTCATAGCTTGAAACACACATACACACATTCAAAGACAAGGAAAGCACACATTTATGCATAAAAGAAAGTGGAGAGAGCTACCTTTGCCACACAAGCACACTTTTCCCCTTGAATTTGGATCTCCTCCCATGGACACACTTGCAACTAGGTAGGGCTTGTTTCCCTTGGTCTAATTACACAAGATAGGAACCAATTAAACTCTTGGAACCATTCTCAAAGATATCTATCTCTTTGAAACTCTAATTTTGTCTTATGATTCAATTATAGTTCCTAATTGCACCTAATGAAGCAACATCTATCAAATAAATTTTAGGCTCCATTCTTTCCTTTCATACATGATTCTTGACTCCTTTTAAGCCTCTTGGAGTCATCACACAATTAAAATAAAGAGCCTAACTACATGTTGCTTCCTTAGGTCACATTATGGAACATATAAGGCCATATCACTTTCTATGGTTTCTAAATTTTTTCCAAGACTTCCTTTCATCTTCACTCATCATATATGACTCAAAAATAGGCCTAGAACAAATTAAAACTATCCCTAACCTATTTAACTAGCCTAGGCCAAAACATAAGGGGGAGGAAGGGTTCATAGGGTTCTTGATTTTTTCTTGATGGAAGACACACTTGGGAGGCTTCTTAGAGGTCTTAAAAGCTCAAAGAAACACTCATATATCCTAGAAAATTCATGAATCAAAACAGATTTTACAAATTCTTCAAGAATCCTACACTTTGCTAACTTAAAAATCAATGGTTTTTACTTAATTTTCTTTGCATATTCTAAATTCCTAAACCCTAATTCATATGATTCATTCTTGGTTTGGTAAAAAATTTAATCCCTCATGGCTGGTCTTACATGTAACACCATAATTTTCAACTCATTTCTATCATATTTGTATGCTCACATAATCCATTCCACAAGGGAAGTAAGAAAATCCATTAAAATTATGTATTTCTTTTACGTTGCATCACACATAAAATTTCATTTAGTGTCACGTAGACCATATGAGCTCATACATCATATTCTCATATTTAATTACATAAATATAACTCATTTGCATCATTAAAAGTGGCCTACATCTCAAGAAACTCAAATGAAAGCTTAAAATATGCATGTTTAATTTCGAGTAGAATTTGCCCCATTTTTGACCCAACTTTAGAAATTCATAACTAATTCTAGAAAAATCAAAATTATGTATTCTTAGTATTCTAGAAAGCTACACATGTCTGCTTTAGGCTAAAAATATGTTCAAACCATAACATCTAATACAGAGGATGTTTGACATGCGAAATTGTCCAAAGGTCAGGCTGTTCACTGGTACTACCACAGGATTCTACAGCAAACTTCAAAAATGTCCAGTTAGTTCCATAAAAATCCAATCCATGCAAATGATACCAATATAGAAAGCTAGGGATGTTAGATAGAGGGAAAAAATAACTCTAGACCAACTTAGGTACGCTCAAACCTTGAAATCTAGTCAAATAGTAACAAAGGTTGGTTGGAATTCTTGATACTGGATAGAATCTTTAAAAATTCATATCTCCCTCTTTAGACATCCAAATAAGGTGCTTTTAGTTGGCACAAGTCACTGTGAACATATAGTTCTTTTGTATAAAATTTCATGGCAATTGGACATCATTTGAGCCCTGTGTAATAGATTTCATTTTTGGACCAGATGAATAATGCATCAAACCAAAATTAGAAAATTTGCCAACTTTGAAAATTCATCAAATATTTTTGTAGACCTTATAAAATTATAGTCTTTAGCTTTCCAAAAAGCTCTCAACAAGCTCTAATTGCATGCTAAATTTTAGATCAAAAAGAGCTCATTTGGACAAAAAAAGTGACATAGAGTTCCTGTATGGTCAATTTTGGCTTCATATAAGGTACCAAATTGTCCAAATAGCTTTCCTTGGGCTTTGACACCTTTTGGGTAAGTCTAAAAGCATAATTGGGACTTATGTGAGCTTCCCAAATGGTCCTAAACCTCATGCATCTCATTTTAGCCATTTCATCCACATTGATACATAATTGCATCAAGCCATCAATGAAGCTGATTTGCCATCATATACTCAATTCACATTCTAATGGCTACATAACATATTCTCTCATTCATACATGACATATTATCATAATTACATATGTTCAAGAGGTCATAGGTCATATCCAACCATAGATGACAACATTTTCCACCTTGATGGCCTTAAAGAAGCAAATTTCATACATTTCAATGTCATACTCTCATCTTTCAAGTGATTGGGTTCCATCTCCTTGCTCTCTTGGTCCACCTAGCATGTTAGAACATTAGAGAGGAGGGGATGAGATTCAAAGAATCTCAATAGCTCATCTCCCATTCAATCATACATAATAAATGCAAACAAGTCTCATAAATGCATGTATAGTCATGTAGACATGTGTAAACATTCAAGAGACATTTTTATTATTTGAGAAGGTCATACATAGCATACAAAAACTTGCCAAGCAAGTGGATTGGTCTTACCCAATTTCTTATGGATATTGGACTTGCCTTACCCATTTTTTAAGAGATTCTTAGACTCAACTATGCTCTTGGGAGCCCATCTTGCTTTTGGGAGACTCTTTGATTTGTCTCAACCAAGTTTAAGGGTTCTTGGCTCATCCTTACTATGGCTAAGGGTTCTTGGCCTCACGACACTCAAGCAAATCCAAGCACACATCATAAACATCATATAAAACATAATATGTCATCATAAAATCATAGCATATGAAATCATGCTATCATACTTTTCATGACTTGAAAATACACATACACACATTCTAAGACAAGCTAAGCACATATCCATGCATGAGAGAAGGTGGAGAGAGCTACCTTGTACACAATCACACACTTTTCTTCTTGAATCTCTCTCCCTTGCTTCGACCACACACACACAAAAGTGTGGGGATGGTTTCTCTTGGCCTAAACACAATTTATGGAAGCCAATTAGGTTCATGGAATTAATTATAAGGCCGCATATTTGCTTGAACTCTAACTTAATCTATAAATCTCATTATGGT